>OV702287.1:426814308-436814308 GCA_916181665.1 Avena sativa
CTACATCCACTATAACCTGTTCAACAACATCAGAAATGGTACCAAGGAAGAACACCTTCCTGGTTCGCTTCTTTCGCCGCATAATCTGCATAAGATCTTCAGTATCCAAAACATCTATGAATTGCTGCTTCTTATGATGCCACCACCGGATTTTTGCCATCTGCTTAGGGCCAATACTGATTTCCTTACCGATCATCTCTCTCATTTCATCAAGAGTTATGTTTTTGGAATCGACAGTGATCTCCATAGTACATGATGAAACTGGCTTATTAACTCCCTCATCAAGTTTTGCCATGTATGAATCCACCTCTATACGTATACTGAACTTATCCAGATCAGCATCTATTGGTCCATATTCTCTAGGAGCAGAAGCTCTGGCAGCAAGATCTCCAGCATCTGCATACATATCATCAATCATCGTTTCAACTTTCACCTTACGATCAGCTGCACAACACTCCCAAACCATCTGAAGCTCATGGGAGTGCTCAATTTGCTGATAGGTATCATTCATGTTTCGCCACACCAATTTTGTCCTCTGTCTAGAACCCCAGGGAATTCTAGCGGCAAGCATATCTACCAGCTGCGAAACAGATACAACCTTTTTGCAATTCACAAGCAGATGCACATATTACCCGAACACAACCCTCTCGCAACCAAAATCAAGCTTTGCAGTGTACTGCCGAACATGAACTATGAACTCATATAGGTCACTTGTATCAAAACTGTGCCTAATTTGATTAAAAAGGGGAACATTTCAGTTCATTCGATTCTATTATGCCGTAACTAATCTACTTGCAAGATAAGGCACAGATAAGAAAATTTTACCTCTCGCTCTTCTCTCGGGTTTTTTTCTTCGAGATCTGAGTGCTATATCCGCCCACTGGAGCCGAACAATCCGTCGCCGGCCTTGCTTTTCTCTTCAACCTGCTGCTCGTAGGTACCTTGGGAGCAGAATCCTTGCTGGCCTCCTTGCTAACCGGGGCTGAAGACCTCGCCGCAGCTACATGTTGAGCCCCAGACTTGGGCCCCGATGGACCCTTTTCAGTCGGCGACGTAGCTACAACCTTCGCCTTGCAAGACATGCCGGGCCGCTGCCGCCGGATTCAGTGTCGGGGGAGGAAGAAAAAAGGTCCTCCGCCACCGGTAGATTTAGGGTCGGGGAAGGGAAGAAAAGGGATCGCCGCCGCTACCGCAGCAAGATTCAGTGTCGAGAGTTAGGAAAGTACAGTAATGGATTTTCCCCTACGACACGTGTAGGGTGGCTAAGAAGAGTGAGAGGCGAAGGAGGGGTACAGCAGGAACTAGTGTAACGGAATATCCTGACTTAACGGGCGCGATTTGAAAATATTTGGTTTGGCTACCATTCACTCGAAAGACCCCTCTCAGCAATTGGCGCCCCAACTTTTCGAATCGCGGTGATAAAAATCAACTTGGGTACCCGCGTTGCCTGTCCACCCCAACTTTCGGGCCGCAAAATGATATTCTCCTACGGCGCGCCCGTACCCGGGTCGCTTCCAAAAACACGTCCATTGAAGTCGGTAATAGTCAACCGACTAAGTGGTATGGGCGGGGTCTGCCGTACTGCCCGTCCGTACTAACTTTGCGGCTCTAGTTGCTCTTTTTTGGCATAAATCAAAAACCAGTAGAAGGGCACAGAACAGATAACGACCAGCCATACGGGGGGCTACGCCCGTACGGTGTGGTTGTACCAATTATGCAAAAACAAAATCAAGGCACCAGCAGGCTTAACGACCAGCGGTACGAGCAGATTCGGCCATACTGCCTGCCCATACCGATCTCGTAAGACCGGCAATAAACTCAGAAAAACAAAAGGAATTCAGAAATGCAAAAAGAAACAGCAGAAAATCATCTAGAACAAAGATATATTCAGGATTTCATAAGTTTTGATCATCGAGGAAACATGAATTCATTTGAGTATCTTTTTCTTCCTCTCTTCGAATAAAGTTAGTTGTAGAAAATCACCAAAACCATTGTAAAAATAAATAGAGAACTTACTTTTCGGTAGTGTGGTTCCCACGGGCATATACACGGATGATACCTCCTTAGGATGAGCAATTTCTCGAGTGTCCATGAATGTTTCCTCCATCTCTTCCTTTCCCTGTAAAATCTGTAAATCAAATTCTTGCAAAATTAAAGTCCAACGGATTATTCTTGGCTTAACATTAGTCCTTTCTAGGATTCCCTTTAAGCCAACACGATTAGTGTGCACTCTTACTTTGGAGTCGATGATATAAGATCTAAACTTATCACAGGAGAAAACCACCACGAAGAATTCTTTTTCTACCATAGGGTAGTTCTTTTGGGCCCCATTTAAGGTGCGACTAGCATGATGAATGATATTAATATCATCACCATCATACTGACAAATAATTGCTCCTACAACTTCATGACTAGCCTCGCAAAACAGCTCAAAAGCTTTCTTCCAATTAGGTGGTTTTATAATAGGAGCTTTAAGGAGAGCTTGTTTTAATATGTTGAAAGAAGTAAGACACTTTTCATAAAAATTAAAACGAACATCCTTTTGAAGAAGGTTATTTAAAGGTCTAGCAATTTTTTAAAAATTCTTAATGAACCTTCTATAAAATCCTACATGACCTAAGAATCTTCTTATACCTTTTATGTCTCGGGGAGGGGGTAACCTTTCTATTGCTTCAATTTTTGCTTTATCGACTTCTATGCCCTTACCTGAGACTTTGTGGCCAAGCACTATGCCTTCTTGAACCATAAAATGGCATTTTTCCCAGTTCAAGACTAAGTTAGTGTCCTCACATCTCTATAAAACTTTATGAAGATTATGGAGACAATGATTAAAGGAAGTTCCATAAACAGAGAAGTCATGCATGAATACTTTCATAATACTTTCAACATAATAAGCAAATATGGCAGTCATACATCTTTGAAAAGTGGCAGGAGCATTGCAAAGGCCAAAAGGCATGCGGCGATACGCATAAAGGCCATAAGGACAAATAAAAGTAGTCTTAAGTTGGTCATCAGGGTGAACAACAATTTGGGGGAAAATGGAATAGCCGTCTAAGTAACAAAAATCATAGTGCATAGCAAGCCTTTCTAAAGTTTGATCTATAAACGATAAAGGGTAGTGGTCCTTCCAAGTTTCATTATTAAGTTTTCTATAGTAAATGCACATCTTGTGACCAACAGTAGTTCTAGTAGGTACCATTTCATTATGTTCGTTTTCGACAACCGTAAACCCACCTTTCTTAGGAACACAATGAACAAGACTTACCCATTCACTATCTTCTACATGAAAGATGACGCTTGTATCCAACCAACATATTATTTCTTTTCTTACCTCCTCTTTCATGTGAGGTTTAAGAGTCACTGAAAGTCTACGACTCGCTGAGCTCCTTCTTCCATCAATATTCTATGGGTGGCTATCAAAGGACTAATCCCCTTCAAGTCACTCATCGAATACCCAAGAGCATTTCGATGCATGCGGAGAACCTTCATTAAATTTTCATGTTCTTTCTCTATAAGGTTAGCACTTATAATAACAGGAAACTTATTGGTCTCACCAAGAAACCTATATTTCAGTTCCTTTGGTAAAGTTTTAAGGATTGGAGGAGGTAGAGCCTCATCTCCTTTCCTTATGGGTTCTTGATATTTTTGACTAATCTCAGTGTCCACCTCAGGAGTGAGGTCAAGATAATCATCCATTTCAGCTTTTTCTATGTCTTGGAGGATATTATTATTATTGACTAAACTTCTTGCTAAATCATAGTCAGGAGTATCGATGACTATTGAGGCTAAATTTATGATATTACCTTCATCCTCACGTTCGTACTCATCATCATCCAATTCTTCAAAAGCCGACTTATGGTCAAATTTGGAGAAATGAAAATCCATCTTCTCTTCACCAAACTTGAGGGACACAGTTTGTCTCTTGCAATCTATGTTTGCTCCTGCGGTATTTAGAAAAGTTCTTCCAAAAATGATGGGACAATAAACATCAGTAGGCATATCAATAAGCACAAAATCAATGAGATATTTGTATGGTCCAACACAAATTGGAACATTTCTAATTATTCCCATGGGGACTCTGAGTGTTTTATCTGCAAGCATTATAGTCATATTTGTATCTTCTAATTCAACTAGAGTTAATTCATTTTGAATTTTTAAATAGAAATTAAAAGGGATAACGTTAATAGCTGTACTGATGTCACAAAGGTCATAATAGGAAGTTCCTCCGAAAGTGCAAGGGAGAATGGGCTTACCAAGTTCTTTAGATTTTACCTTTCCTTCGATGAATTGTGAAGCTTTAGTATCTAGCTCAATTACATTGCAGTGTGCAAACATGGTTAAAATATCTCCCTTCATTGATGCCTCTGCCTCTTGTACGTGTGCTTCTTCAGTTTTCTTTCTTTGTGTCTCCTCTTCCAGCTCCTTGAGAAATATTTCTTCTTCCTTGTGTTGATCCTTCAGTTGCTGAGCCATCATATGTTTTCTCACCGTCCTTGGGAAAGGAAAGGGTTCAACATACGGGGATAGCACCTTTAATGGCTTAATAGGGGCCGTGATTACTGGATCATCTTCTACAACTGGCTTAGGTGGTGGAGTAAAATGAAGCTAGTCTTTCTTAGGAGCTTCAATATGTTCTATAAAAGACTGAAGGATTTGCAAAATAATATCATCATCAAGTTATAGTTCATTAGCAATTTCTTTTACTTTATCAGAGTCTTTATAAGCATTGAGATAATCATATTCAATTTCTATACCTCCTTCGCCTCCTAAATCAAATCCCCATGTTTCTCTATTACAACGAATTTGTTTTAAAAGTTCTGAAGCTTTAATTATAGTTAACTCCATGAAAGAACCTCCTGAATTCGTGTCAAGCTCATGCTTAATTTCTTGATTAAGTCCTCCATAGAAAATATGCAAAATGTACCATTCAGGTAAATCATGATGGGGACATTTATTAAGTAGAGACTTGTACCTTTTGTAGGCCCTTACCAAACCTTCACCAGGGCGGTTCTTGAAATTTGTAATTGCCCTTCTTACTTTAGCAGTTTTTACCTTGGGAAAGAATTGAAACACAAATTCTATACTAAGTATAGAAGGTTAGAGTTTGGCGAAACAATTTAAGTTTTTCCCAAGTATCAATTTTCTCTACAGGGCAAATTCTATACCAAGCCAAAGCAGTGTTGGTTAGAGATTGGCTAAACAGTTTAAGTTTCAATTCATCATCGGAATAGCCTCTCAATTTAAGGGTCCAACATAGCTCAGTAAAATGCATTAAATGATTATAAGGATCCTCATCTGGATCATCTCCTGCAAAAGTTTTTTCTTTAATAATAGTGATAAAACTAGGGTTGACCTCTTATTCTGGTTCGCTCCCACTCGGGAATTCCTTGACGAGTCCTCTATTGAACTTCTCGAGGTATTTAGTAGCATCGAGCTGATTAATCAGTCCGAGTGAAGTCATGGTGTTTACCTGAAACTAGTAAACAACTTTAGTAAAATAATTAGTAAAATAAGTAACTAAGAACAAAGACCAAAAGCACTTAGCTCCCCGACAGCAACACCAGAAAATAGCTTGATGACTGCAAGTGCACAGATCAATTGTAGCTAGTTTCGAAGTAAAGATATCGAACCCACAGAGAGCTATTGGTAAAGGTCTTTATGCCCCTCGTTACTCTCTACCAAAGGACACTTATAAGCTGTCTTTGATCTCAAGTAAAGGGTGTTTGAAAGGTTTATGGTTGTTTGCAGAAAAGTAATTAAAACAAGTAAAAAAACAAGTAACAAGTTTGTATGAAAGCATGGTTGAACTCAATAGGGTTGAAACATTCTCGGGGATGTAGGATACACCACTAGCATAGTATTATTATTATATGTAATCAAGATAACATACTCCTTGTGTCATGATATGTGTGGAGAGAGCTCTATAATAAGATGTTCACTACAAGGCTCGTAGGAAGCCACTTTGTTGATCCAAGAGTGAGGTCACCTCTAAATAACCACTACGATGTCTGAGAGTAGTCACCCATACAAACCACCGCAATTAAGAGTTTCCCCATGGATATCGTAATTATCTTAGGGAGTCTCTCTTTAATCCTCCTCTGATCGTGTAGGTTATGAGCCGACGCTAATCTATCACAGGGCTGAAGGGAGTATGCCCTGAGAGGCAATAATAAAGTTGTTATTATACATATTCCAAGTATATGATAGATGTTTATTTTACATGCTATAATTGTATTAATTTGGAAACGTTAATACATGTGTGTTTAATAAACAAAAGGAAAGTTCCTAGTTATGCCTCTCTTATAAACTAGCTCGTTGATTAACAAGATGATCAAGGTTTCCTGATCATGTACAATGGATGTTGTTAATAACGAGGTCAGATCATTAGTGGAATAATGTGATGAACATTCATTCGAAGTATAGCATTACGATCAAAGTCATTGTGTTTATATTGCTATAACATCTAACGAAGTAATCCTAGTCCTTAGACCATGAGATCATGTTAATCACTAACACTGGAAGAGTATATTGATAACATCAAACGTCACACCGTGAAAGGGTGATTATAAAGATGGGTTAGTGCTACGAAAGTGTTATGTAGAAGCTCATGAATCAAGAGTGGGAGTCCATCCCGATGATGGATAGATATACTCTGGGCCCTCTCGGTGATATCACATTGGTTAGCTTGCAAGCAAGTGATAAGTGTAGGGGTTCGTAGCATGGAAAACAAAATTTTCTATCGCATACAAACAAACAAGCCAAGATCTATCTATTAGATTGTAGCAACGAGTCGATGGAATAACTCACCCTCGAAGATTCCAAAGTGTTTAACGAGAGCAGATTCTCGTGGGTGATGTAGTCGTACTCTTTTCCGATCTCAAGATCGCGTAGACGATCCTTCCGGCACCGCGTTCCCGCAGCGCTCCCGCAGTCGGTCACACGTTCGGTACTCGACGAAGACCTTCCTCTCCCTTGTTCCAGCAGGCAGCGGAGGTTGTAGCACTCTCCTCGCGATTCCGGCAGCACAACGGCGTGGTACCGGAGGTAGAGGGGAAATCCCGCAGGGCTTCGCCTTAAGCCGGTGCGAGTATGGTGGAGCTTATGAGAGAGGCTATTAGTGGTCTAGTAATTAGACACACCAATTAGAGGGCTCTAAACCAATTAGAAGGCTCTAAACCGAATAGCTCTAAACCGGGGTCTAGATCTAGGGTTTAGTTTAGAGGATAGGAAACTTGTGTGTAGGAGGGGAGCCCTGCCCCTCCTTATATAGGTGGGAGGGGTGGGCGCGCCAGGGGAGGGAGGGAGTCCCTCCCCCACTCGGCCTAGGCTGGCCGCCGGCTTGGAGGAGAGAAACTCCTCCTCCAAGTCGACTCCAACTCCTCTTGCTTGTTTCCCACAGTTTCTTGTTTTTGGCAGTTTGACTTTCAAACTGGACATTTGACTTTTCTATTTTAGGATTCAATTTAATCCTATATTTGGGACAGCAAGAACACTTAGTACATGATGCAATCATTCCAATATGTAATGACACATTCATGTACCCCTTCCCCCCCGGAGTGCCGGACAATCCGGAACCTTCTAGAATATCCCCGATGAAAACACCGGAATCATTCCCGAACTCCGAAACGGGACTTTCCTTATATGAATCTTATTCTCCGGACCATTCCGGATCACCTCGTGATATTCCGGATCCCATCCGAGACTCCGAACAACATTCGGTCTCTTTCTCATAATACCATAACTACTCAAACAACGTCGAATCCTTAAGTGTGTCTCCCTACGGTTCGTGAATTATGCAGACATGATCGAGACACTTCTCCGAACAATAACCAATAGAGGAATCTGGAAATTCATATGGCTCCCACATATTTCTACGATTACTTTGCGATCGAATGAACCACTTACATACGATACCAATTTCCCTTTGTCTCACGATATGTTACTTATCCGAGGTTATGATCGTCGGTATCTCTGCATACCTAGTTCATCCTCGTTACTGATAAGTACTCTTTTCTCGTTCCCGTGATATGTGATCCCTTGTGACCAAGTCACATGCTTGCAAGCTAATTGAATGACATTTCACCGAGAGGGCCCAGAGAATATCTATCCGTCATGTGGATGGACAAATCCCACTCTTGATCCATGTGTTTCAACCAATACTTTCCGAACACTCAATGCCACCTTTATAGCCACCCTGTTACGGTGTGGTGTTTGATGACATCAAAGCATCCATCCAGTAAAGGTGATATGCATGATCTCATGGTCGAAGGAATTAGGTTACTATGTATCAGAAAGCATATAGCAATTGAACTATTGAAATGACTTGATCTTTATGCTACGCTTGTCTATAGGAGTATGTCCACCATATCATTCTCCTAACGATATGATCTTGTTGTTGACAACATCTCAATGTTCATGACAAAGAAACCACATCATCAATCAACCAACAAGCTAGTGAAGTATAGAGGCTATACTAGGGACTTCAAATTAAGTTTACAAATCACACAAGTATTAATGGTTTCCTTGTTAATACTATTATAGCATGAATGCAAACATTTATCATAAACACAAAGATATATAATAATAACTATATTTATTATTGCCTCTAGGGCATATCTCCAACAGTCTCCCACTTGCACTAGAGTCATCTAATCTAGATTACATGGTAATATACCGAACACCCATGGCAGTTTGGTGTTGGTCATGTTTTGCCCTCGGGAGAGGTTTAGTCAACGGATCCGCCACATTCAGATCTGTGTGTACTTTGCAAATCTTTATATCCCCATCCTGGATATGTTCTCGAATAGCGTGAAAACGTAGCTTGATATGCTTCAGCTTCTTGTGTGACCTTGGTTCTTGCGCATTGGCTATGGCGCCCATGTTATCACAGTAGATAGACATTGGGTCCAGCGCACTAGGAACCACACCCAGCTCTGTAATGAACTCTTTCATCCATATCGCTTCTTGTGAAGCCCCCGAAGCAGCCATGTATTCCGATTCAGTTGAAGATCTCGCCACAACGCTTTGCTTTGCACTCCTCCAGCTAACTGCTGCACCATTCAAAATAAATACGTATCCAGATTGTGATTTAGAATCATCCGGATCGGTGTTCCAACTAGCATCGGTATAACCATTAACAACGAGCTGTTCATCACCTCCATAAGAAAGAACCATATCCTTAGTTCTTCTCAAGTACTTAAGGATGTTTTTGACCGCTGTCCAATGATCCACTCCTGGATCACTTTGATATCTGCTAGTTAAACTAACAGCATATGCGATGTCGGGTCTAGTACATAGCATGGCATACATTAGAGATCCTATGGCTGAGGCATAGGGAGTCTTACTCATCCTTTCTCTATCTTCTGCCGATGTCGGACTTTGAGTTTTACTCAAGGTCGTATTGGGCAACATGGGCAAGAACCCTTTCTTGCTTTCTTCCATTCCAAACCTCTTTAGAACTTTGTCCAAATATGTACTTTGTGACAATGATATTTGGCGTTTCGATCTATCTCTATAAATCTTTATGCCTAATATGTAAGCTGCTTCGCCAAGATCCTTCATTGAAAAACTATTATTCAAATACTCTTTGACACTATTAAGAAGGTCTACATCATTCCCAATCAACAATATGTCATCCACATACAGTATTAAGAATGCTACAGAGCTCCCACTCACTTTCTTGTAAATACAAGCTTCTCCATAAGTTTGTATAAAACCAAAACTTTTGATTACCTTATCAAAACGTTGATTCCAACTTCGGGATGCTTGCTTCAATCCATAGATGGACCGTTGAAGCTTGCATACCTTGTTAGCATCTTTAGGATCGACAAAACCTTTGGGTTGTATCATATACAACTCTTCATCAATGTCTCCATTGAGGAATGCTGTTTTGACATCCATCTGCCATATCTCATAATCATAATATGCAGCGATTGCTAACATAATCCTCACAGACTTTAGCTTCGCTACCGGTGAGAAAGTCTCATCGTAGTCAACTCCTTGAATTTGTCGAAACCCTTTTGCGACAAGTCGAGCTTTATAGACAGTAACATTACCATCAGCATCTGTTTTCTTCTTGAAAATCCATTTGTTCTCGACAGCCTTCCGGCCATCCGGTAAGTCCACCAAAGTCCATACTTGGTTTTCGTACATGGATCCAATCTCGGATTTCATGGCTTCTTGCCATTTATTGGAATCTGGGCTCATCATCGCTTCCTCATATGTCTCGGGGTCATCGGTGTTGTCCACCAACATGACATTCATAACGGAATCATACCAATCTGGAGTGGTACGAGTTCTCGTTGACCTCCGAGGCTCTGTAGCAACTTCAACCGAAGTTTCATGATCACTATCATTAGCTTCCTCTCTTATTGGTGCAGGCACCACAGGAACTTCTTCCGGTGCTGCGCTACTCGCAATTTCGAGAGAAGGTTCGACAACCTCGTCGAGTTCTACTTTCCTTCCAGTCACTTCTTTCGAGAGAAATTCCTTCTCTAGAAAGGATCCATTCTTGGCAACGAAGATTTTGCCTTCGGATATATGATAGAAGGTATACCCAATAGTTTCCTTCGGGTATCTATGAAGACGCATTTTTCCACTTTGGGTTCAAGCTTGTCCGGCTGTAACTTCTTTACATAGGCTTCGCATCCCCAAACTTTAAGGAACGACAATTTAGGTTTCTTCCCAAACCATAATTCATACGGTGTCGTTTCAACGGATTTAGATGGTGCCCTATTTAAAGTGAATGCGGCTGTTTCTAATGCATAACCCCAAAATGATAGCGGTAAATCTGTAAGTGACATCATAGAACGAACCATATCTAAGAGAGTTCGATTACGACGTTCAGACACACCATTACGCTGTGGTGTTCCCGGCGGTGTCAATTGTGAAAGTATTCCGCACTTCTTTAAATGCTCGCCAAACTCGTAACTTAGATATTCACCTCCACGATCAGAACGTAGAAATTTAATCTTCTTGTTACGTTGATTCTCTACCTCACTTTGAAACTCCTTAAACTTCTCGAAAGTTTCGGACTTATGTTTCATAAAATAGATATACCCATATCTACTCAAGTCATCCGTGAAGGTAAGAACATAACGATAACCACTGCGCGATGCTACACTCATTGGACCACACACATCGGTATGTATGATTTCCAGTAAGTCCGTAGCTCGCTCCATTATACCAGAAAATGGAGTCTTAGTCATTTTACCCATCAGACATGCTTCGCATCTTTCAAGTGATTCAAAATCAAGTGATTCAAGAAGTCCATCGGAATGGAGTTTCTTCATACGTTTCACTCCAATGTGACCAAGACGACAGTGCCACATATAGGTCAAATTATCGCTTGATTTCAAACGTTTAGCCTCAATGTTATTAATATGTGTATTTCTACTATCGAGATTCAATATGAATAGACCATCTATCAAAGGTGCATGTGCATAAAACACATTACTCATATAAATCGAACAACCATTATTCTCGGATTTAAACAAGTAACTGTCTCGCAATAAACAAGATCCTGATATAATGTTCATGCTTAATGCAGGCACCAAATAACAATTATTTAAGTATAAAACTAATCCCGATGGTAGATGAAGAGGTAGCGTGCCGACCGCGATCACATCAACCTTTGATCCGTTTCCTACGCGCATCGTCACCTCGTTCTTCACTAGCTTCCGTTTATTCTGCAGCTCCTGTTTCGAGTTACAAATATGAGCAACCGAACCAGTATCAAATACCCAGGCACTACTACGAGTACTAGTGAGATACACATCAATAACATGTATATCAGATATACCTTTCTTCTTGATGTTGCCGTTCTTCAAATCCGCCAAGTACCTTGGGCAATTCCGCTTCCAGTGACCTTCTCCCTTGCAGTAAAAGCACTCAGTTTCAGGTTTAGGTCCAGCCTTGGTCTTCTTCGTCGGCGTGGTAACTTTCTTACCACCCTTCTTGAAGTGTCCCTTTTGCTTAGACTTGCCTTTCTTGAATTTGGTGGTCTTATTGACCATCAACACTTGGTGCTCTTTCTTGATCTCCACTTCTGCAGATTTTAACATAGCAAATAGTTCTGGCAACTCTTTGTTCATGTTCTGCATGTTGTAGTTCATCACAAAGTTCTTGTAACTTGGTGGTAGTGATTGGAGGATGCGGTAAACTCCCAAAGTATTAGGAATCACTATACCCAAACTTTGAAGTTTATTTGAGTGCCCAGACATCTTAAGCACATGCTCACTGACGGAGCTACCCTCTTCCATCTTGCAGTTAAAGAACTTTTCAGAAGCTTCATAACTTTCAATTGCCGCATGAGTCTCAAAGATTAATTTGAGATCCTCGACAATATCATATGGATCTGACTCTTCAAACCTTTTCTGAAGCTCCGATTCTAAACCATACAAGATAGCACACTGAACTATGGAGTACTGATTCTTCCGAGCAAGGTAAACATTCTTTACTTCATCGGTAGCATCAGCTGCAGGTGGGTCACCTAGCGGTGCATCCAGCACATAGGTCAAATTACCAGCTGTGAGGACAATCCTCAAATTGCGGAACCAATCCGCGAAGTTGCTTCCATTGTTTTTCAACTTTTCTTTCTCTAGGAACGCATTAAAATTGATGGTAGGGGCTGCCATTGATCTACAACATATTTGCAATAGTTTAGACTAAGTTTATGACAAATTGAGTTCAAATTAATTAATGAAATTAAACTAGGTGAACTCCCACTCAAAACAACATCCCTCACATTGTTTTAGTGATCACATGAACCAAATCCACTACATCAACACCGATCATCA
Organism: Avena sativa; assembly: GCA_916181665.1. NCBI lineage: Eukaryota > Viridiplantae > Streptophyta > Magnoliopsida > Poales > Poaceae > Avena > Avena sativa. The sequence goes on from OV702287.1 coordinate 426,827,106, forward strand.
CGAGAGCTGATATAGTTTTAATGGCGAACAATCATCATGTTCATCATATCTACTATATGATTCATGCTTTGCCTTTCGGCGATCCGTGTTCCTGAGGCCATGTCTGTACATGCTAGGCTCGTCAAGATCAAACCTTAGCTTCCGCATAAGCAAATCTGGCTTGCTTACGTTGTATTCACCCGCGGAATCAAAGACACCCGATCATCACGTGGTGCTTCGAAGCAGCAAGCTTTGGCAACGGTGCATACTAAGGGTGAACACTTTAGAACTTGAAATTTATGTGCATGAGGGATCATCTTATAATGCTATCGTCGTCTACTAAGCAATACAAGATGCATAAAGGATTAACATCACATGCAATTCATAATATGTGATATGATATGGCCTTTCTTCTTTGTGCTTCCGATCTCCATCTTCAAGCACGAATATGATCTCCATCATCATCGGCATAGCATCAAGGTCAATGACGCTTCTCCATGGTTGTCGTCCACCAGCTTCAACTATTACAACTATTTTGAATAGACACGCAGGTCTTAACAGAAATTAAAGACAACCATATGGCTCCTGCCGGTTGCCAACTTACAATAAGGAACATTGCATACATCAAATATAATCACAATCATGGCCATATCACATCACTGCACACCCCTGCAAAACAAAGTTAGACGCTTCTACTTTCTTTGCATATTTTACGTGGTTTGGGGCTTTCCATAAGTGTCGTTCTAACTTACGAACAAGAACCACAACATTGATACTAGCATTGTTGATCACCCGTTGTAAATTGGATCTTTACTATGCTAGGAGAAACAGGCACCCGCAAAGCCACTTATGCAAAACGAGTTGCATGTCAAGCGTGGAGCAAGTCTCATGAACGATGTCATGTAAGGTTAGCCCGGGCCGCTTCATCCCAACATACCGCAAGATGCAAAGTACACAAAAAGCAATCTACAATAAAAGCATCAACGCCCACAATGACCATTGTGTTCTACTCGTGCAACAGATCTACATATAGACACGGCTCTGATACCACTGTAGGGGTTCGTAGCATGGAAAACAAAATTTTCTATCGCATACAAACAAACAAGCCAAGATCTATCTATTAGATTGTAGCAACGAGTCGATGGAATAACTCACCCTCGAAGATTCCAAAGTGTTTAACGAGAGCAGATTCTCGTGGGTGATGTAGTCGTACTCTTTTCCGATCTCAAGATCGCGTAGACGATCCTTCCGGCACCGCGTTCCCGCAGCGCTCCCGCAGTCGGTCACACGTTCGGTACTCGACGAAGACCTTCCTCTCCCTTGTTCCAGCAGGCAGCGGAGGTTGTAGCACTCTCCTCGCGATTCCGGCAGCACAACGGCGTGGTACCGGAGGTAGAGGGGAAATCCCGCAGGGCTTCGCCTTAAGCCGGTGCGAGTATGGTGGAGCTTATGAGAGAGGCTATTAGTGGTCTAGTAATTAGACACACCAATTAGAGGGCTCTAAACCAATTAGAAGGCTCTAAACCGAATAGCTCTAAACCGGGGTCTAGATCTAGGGTTTAGTTTAGAGGATAGGAAACTTGTGTGTAGGAGGGGAGCCCTGCCCCTCCTTATATAGGTGGGAGGGGTGGGCGCGCCAGGGGAGGGAGGGAGTCCCTCCCCCACTCGGCCTAGGCTGGCCACCGGCTTGGAGGAGAGAAACTCCTCCTCCAAGTCGACTCCAACTCCTCTTGCTTGTTTCCCACAGTTTCTTGTTTTTGGCAGTTTGACTTTCAAACTGGACATTTGACTTTTCTGTTTTAGGATTCAATTTAATCCTATATTTGGGACAGCAAGAACACTTAGTACATGATGCAATCATTCCAATATGTAATGACACATTCATGTACCCCTTCCCCCCCGGAGTGCCGGACAATCCGGAACCTTCTAGAATATCCCCGATGAAAACACCGGAATCATTCCCGAACTCCGAAACGGGACTTTCCTTATATGAATCTTATTCTCCGGACCATTCCGGATCACCTCGTGATATTCCGGATCCCATCCGAGACTCCGAACAACATTCGGTCTCTTTCTCATAATACCATAACTACTCAAACAACGTCGAATCCTTAAGTGTGTCTCCCTACGGTTCGTGAATTATGCAGACATGATCGAGACACTTCTCCGAACAATAACCAATAGAGGAATCTGGAAATTCATATGGCTCCCACATATTTCTACGATTACTTTGCGATCGAATGAACCACTTACATACGATACCAATTTCCCTTTGTCTCACGATATGTTACTTATCCGAGGTTATGATCGTCGGTATCTCTGCATACCTAGTTCATCCTCGTTACTGATAAGTACTCTTTTCTCGTTCCCGTGATATGTGATCCCTTGTGACCAAGTCACATGCTTGCAAGCTAATTGAATGACATTTCACCGAGAGGGCCCAGAGAATATCTATCCGTCATGTGGATGGACAAATCCCACTCTTGATCCATGTGTTTCAACCAATACTTTCCGAACACTCAATGCCACCTTTATAGCCACCCTGTTACGGTGTGGTGTTTGATGACATCAAAGCATCCATCCAGTAAAGGTGATATGCATGATCTCATGGTCGAAGGAATTAGGTTACTATGTATCAGAAAGCATATAGCAATTGAACTATTGAAATGACTTGATCTTTATGCTACGCTTGTCTATAGGAGTATGTCCACCATATCATTCTCCTAACGATATGATCTTGTTGTTGACAACATCTCAATGTTCATGACAAAGAAACCACATCATCAATCAACCAACAAGCTAGTGAAGTATAGAGGCTATACTAGGGACTTCAAATTAAGTTTACAAATCACACAAGTATTAATGGTTTCCTTGTTAATACTATTATAGCATGAATGCAAACATTTATCATAAACACAAAGATATATAATAATAACTATATTTATTATTGCCTCTAGGGCATATCTCCAACAATAAGATCACTAGAATGTTATATCACGGGAATGAGAAAAGAGTACATGTCAGTAACAAGATCAAACTAGGTATGGAGATACCGATGATCGAATCTCGGACATGTAATATATCGCGAGACAAAGGGATTTAGTTACTAATGTTAAAGGTTCTCATGATCACAGAAGTCATCGTAGAATGTGTAGGAGTCAGTATGGATCTCCAGGTCCCGCTTTTGATTATTGATCTGAGAGGGGTCTCGATCATGTCTGCATTATTCACGAACCGTAGGGTGACACACTTAAGGGACACCAACACCATTTGGAGCAAATGTGTTTTAGATGAATGAATTGCAAAGCGGTGGAATTATTTCAATAGACACCAAAATTGTTTCGAGTGAAATTGCTGAAATTGGTTCTGCATGTAATATTGAAATGTTATAGGGGATTTTATGTGAATGTTTGTTAATTAAAGTAATTAACAAAATTCTGAATAAATTTAATAAAAGAGTTTTATTAAATGAGATAACATTAAAATTTGGAGAAATTTAATGCATTTAAAGTGGAGACTTTAAAAGAGAATGTGAAGGGGCATTTTAATGTGGAGGGAGTTACCACCACATGAATGGGGGAGATGAGTGGTCACCCCCCATGGGGCGCTGGCCATGGGGAGGGGTACCCCCTCCTCCTATAAAAGGCCACCCCTCTCACCCTTCTTCCTGACACCTCCTCGTGAAGGATCTCTCTCCCCCTCTAGAATTATTCCCCCATGGTCTCGGATTAGTGAGATACATGTTCCCGGTGGCATTTCATCTGGAAGGAGTTGCTACTTCCACTGCATCGCTAGAGCGAGGAGGTGGAGGTTGTTCGGTGGCCTAAACGTGTGTGCATGTGTGGATGCGCTGCTGGTTTGCGACGCTAGGACTTCCACACGATCTTGAGATCGGCAAGCGTACGACTACATCATCCACGAGTTCCTACTCATTAACAAAACTTTGTTGTCTTCAAGGGTAAGTTCTCCATGGATGTATATCCACTCGTTGCTTGTATCTAGTTGATAGATCTTGGCGTATAGTTCTCATCGTAGGAATTTTTTTGTTTTCTATGTTGCGAACCCTTCAGTGGTATCAGAGCCTGATCTATGCGTAGGTGCTTTGCACGGGTAGAACACATAAGAGTACGTGGGCAGTGATGATCATGTTATTGCTTCTTATATGTACTTTGGATATTGGTGGCATAGTGGGATGAAGCGTCCCGGACCAACCTTACATGTCATCGCACATGAGACCGGTTCCATGACTGACATGCAACTAGTTTTGCATAAGTGGCTGGCGGGTGTCTGTCTCTCCTACTATAGTCAATATCTGATTTACAACGAGTTGCTAATAATTTGGTTATCATCATTGTGGTTCCATGTTTGTAGGTAAGAACGGTTCTATCTTCGAAATCCCTAAGCCATGTAAAACTTGCAATTGATAAATTAGAGGCTTCTAGTTTAGATCGTTGTTGGGCTTGTGTCATGATATGGTAATGTTGTGAGTTGATGTATAGTTGATACACTTACAACACACTTAACGTGTAAGTTCCATAGACCTTGGCCTTACACACAAAGGAATGATAGAGATCATACCACGATGCATATGATAGTGATCAAATGCAGGAACCATATCATTTCACTTTACACATATGATGTTCGCATCTTATATTGCTAGTTTGGCATTTTAGTAGCATTATAAGATGATCCCTCATTTAAATATCAAGATAAAAATGTGCTCTTCCTTAAGTATGCACCGTTTATGTTTCGCCACTTCAAGACATCACGTGATGATCGGATGTACTTGAATCCACGATCATATTTCAGGTGTAAGACAGTTTTACACACGCAAGTACTAAGGTTCTTACTTGGCGAGCCTAGCATGTATAGACATGGACTTGGAACACGGACCGAAAGGTTAAGCATGAGTCATATAGTTGATATGATGCCCATATAGATGCTTGCCTTTGAAGCTACACTGACTCACGTGATGATCGGACTTGGTGTAGTGGATTTGGTTCATGTAATCACCAAAAAGACAAGAGGGATGTTGTTTTTGAGTGGGAGTTTAGTTGAACTCAATATATCATAAACTTAGTCTAAATAAACTTTACAAATTCTATTGTAGATGGCACCACCTGCTTTTAATTTCAATGTGTTCATGGAGAAAGAGAAACTTGCTGCGAATGGTAGCAACTTCACCAACTGGGCTATGAATTTGAGGATTCTCCTCTCTGCTGCACAAAAGCAATACATGCTAGAAGCTCCGCTAGGCCCCCCACCAGCTCCTGATGCCCCTAACGAGGAAAAGAATGTCTATGTGACTCGTCAGGAGGACCACCACTTAGTTCATTATGGCATACTGTATGGGCTAGAGCCAGAACTTCGAAAGCATTTCAAAAATGGCAATGCTTTTGATACCATGGGTGAATTGAAAATGATTTTTGATACCCATGCTACCATAGAGAGTTATAATGCTTCAGAAAAGTTCTTTAGCTGCATGATGGAAGAGAACAACTCCGTAAGTGAGCACGTACTCAAAATGTCTGGGTATGCCGATAAGCTTGTGTCCTTGGGAATAACGATTCCCATTGACTTAGGCATACATCATGTTCTCCAATCTCTGCCACCTAGCTACAAGAGCTTCGTGATGAATTGTAACATGCAAGGAATGAAGAATACTCTCCCCGAGCTTCTATCAATGCTTAAAACTGCAGAAGTGGAGATTAGGAAAGAACATCAAGTGTTGATGGTCAATAGAACCACCGGTTTCAAGAAAGACAAGAAGGGTAAAGAGAAGGGAAAGAAGGGGGGCAAATCTATTGCTACGCCTGAAAAGAAATCCCGGGCTGGCCCTAAGTCTGATACCGAGTGCTACTATTGTAAGGGGACTGGCCATTGGAAGCGCAACTGCCCCAAGTTTTTGGCGGACAAGAAAGCCGGCATGGCAAACAAAGGTATATATGATATACATGTTATTGATGTGTACTTGACTAGTACTCACAGTAGCACCTAGGTATTTGATACCAGATCGGTTGCTAACATATGTAACTCGAATCAGGGGTTGCGAAACAAGCGACCGCTAGCAAGGGGTGAGGTCAAGATGCGTGTCGGCAATGGATTATGAGTTGATGTGATCGCCATCAGAATGCTGCCTCTCCACCTACCATCGGGATTAGTTATAAACCTAAATAATTGTTATTTGGTGCCTGCACTGAGCATGAACATTATATCTGGATCTTGTTTGATGCGATGTGGTCATTCGTTTAAATCCGAAAACAATGGTTGTTCGATTTATACGGATAATATATTTATGGTCATGGACCCGTGATGAATGGTTTATTTCTGTTGAATCTCGATAGTACTCATACGTACATCCATAATGTTGATGCTAAAATAATTAAACTTAATAATGATATATCTGCATATATGTGGCACTATCGTCTAGGTCATATTGGTGTTAAATGCATGAAGACACTCCATTCTGATGGACTTTTGGAATCATTTGATTTTGAATCATTTGATACATGTGAGACATGCCTTATGGGCAAGATGACTAGAACGCCGTTTTTCGGTTCAATGGAACGAGCGACAGATTTATTGGAAATCATACATACTGATGTATGCGGTCTAATGAGTGTGTCGGTGCGAGGTGGATATCGTTATTTTGTTACTTTCACGGATGATTTGAGTAGATACGGGTATATCTATTTGATGAAACATAAGTCTAAAACCTTTGAAAAGTTCAAGGAATTTCAGAATGAAGTGGAAAATCATCATAATAAAAAGATCAAATTTCTGCGGTCCGACCGTGGAGGTGAGTATCTAAGTTACGAGTTTAGCACACACATGAAAGAGTGTGCAATAGTTTCACAACTCACGCCTGCCGGAACACCACAACGTAATGGTGTGTCGGAACGTCGTTATCGTACTCTATTGGATATGGTTCGATCTATGATGTCTCTTACTGACTTGCCACTATCATTTTGGGGTTATGCACTGGAAACCACTGCATTCACTTTAAATAGGACACCGTCTAAATCCGTTGAAACGACACTGTATGAATTATGGTTTGGAAACAAACCTAAGCTATCATTCCTTAAAGTTTGGGGATGCGATGTTTATGTGAAGAAACTTCAATCGGATAAACTCGAACCCAAAGCGGAAAAATGCATCTTCATAGGATACCCTAAAGAAACAATTGGGTATTCCTTCTATCACAGATCTGAGGGTAAGGTTTTCGTTGCCAAGAATGGATCCTTTCCAGAGAAAGAGTTTCTCGCGAAAGGTGTGAGTAGTCGAAAGGTAGAACTCGAAGAGGTTATTGAACCTTCTCTTCATGAAATGGCGAGTGGTGCAGCACCAGAAGTTGTCCCGGAGTTGACTTCACCAAATGAAGATGGAACTAATGATAATGATCATGAAACTCCGAAAGAGGACACAACTAAACCTCGCAGGTCAAGCAGGACATGTGCAGCTCCTGAACTATACGGGAATCCTGTTGTAAATTTCATGGTTGATGAAATAGATGACCCTGTGATGTATGAAGAAGCGATGAAATATAGCCCGGATTCCAACAAATAGCTAGAAGCCATGAAATCCGAGATGGAATCCATGTACGAAAACCAGGTTTGGACCTTGGTGGACTTACCTCACGATCGAAAGGCCGTTGAGAATAAATGGATTTTCAAAAGAAAAACTGATGCTGATGGTAATGTAGTTGTCTATAAAGCTCAACTTGTCACAAAAGGGTTTTGACAAATTCAAGGAGTTGACTACGATGAGACATTCTCTCCCATAGTGATGCTAAAATTAGTTAGGATTATGTTAGCAATTGCTGCATATTTCGATTATGAAATATGGCAGATGGATGTCAAAACTGCATTCCTCAATGGTAATATTGAAGAAGAGCTGTATATGATACAACCAAAGATTTTTGTCGATCCTAAGGATGCTAATAAGGTGTGCAAGCTTCAGCGATCCATCTATGGACTGAAGCAAGCATCACAGAGTTGGAATCTCCGCTTTGATGAGGTGATCAAAGAGTTTGGATTTGTCCAAACTTATGGAGAGGCTTGTATTTACAAGAAAGTGAGTGGGAGCAATGTGGCATTTCTGATATTATATGTGGTTGACATATTATTGATTGGAAATGATATAGATCTTTTAAACAGTGTTAAAAGTTATCTAGACAGGAAATGTTCTTTGAAAGACCTTGGTGAAGCGTCATATATATTAGGCATAAAGATCTATAGAGATAGATCAAGACGCCTAATAGGGATATCGCAAAGTACATACCTTGACAAGATTTTAAAGAAGTTTAAAATGGACGAAAGTAAGAAGGGGTTCTTACCTATGTTGCAAGGCAAGACATTGAGTAAGACTCAAAGTCTGGCTATGGTGGAAGAAAGAGAGATAATGAATAAGATCCCCTATGCTTCAGCCATAGGCTCTATAATGTACGCCATGCTATGTACAAGACCGTATGTGGCACATGCTATTAGTTTGACTAGTAGGTACCAATCTGATCCAGGTTTGGAACACGGGATAGCGGTCAAGAATATCCTTAAGTACTTGAGAAGAACTAAGGAAATGTTTCTTGTATACGGAGGTGAAGAAGAGCTGGTCGCTAATTGTTATGTCGAGCTAGCTTTGACACTGATCCGAACGACTCTAAGTCTCCATCCGGATACGTATTTCTCATGAACGGAGCAACAGTTAGTTGGAGGAGCTCCAAACAACCCGTGGTAACAAGGTCAACAACGGAGGCGGAATATATTGCTGCTTCAGAAGTAGCACATGAAGCAGTTTGGATGAAGGAGTTCATTACCAAACTGGGTGTGGTTCCTAGTGCGTTGGATCCAGTGGTGATCTATTGTGACAACAATGGAGCCATAGTCAATGCAAAGGAACCAAGGTCTCACAAGAATTCCAAACATATTAAGCGTCGGTTTCACTCCATTTGTGAGCATGTCAAGGATGGAGATATAAAGATTTGTAAAGTACATACAGATCTCAATGTAGCAGATCCATTGACTAAAACTCTCCCTAGAGCAAAACATGATCAACACCAGAAATCCATGGGTGTTAGATTTATCACCATGTAACTAGATTATTGTCTCTAGTGCAAGTGGGAGACTGAAGGGAATATGTCCTAAGAGGCAATAATAAAGTTGTTATTATACATATTCCAAGTATATGATAGATGTTTATTTTACATGCTATAATTGTATTAATTTGGAAACGTTAATACATGTGTGTTTAATAAACAAAAGGAAAGTTCCTAGTTATGCCTCTCTTATAAACTAGCTCGTTGATTAACAAGATGATCAAAGTTTCCTGATCATGGACATTGGATGTTGTTAATAACAAGGTCAGGTTATTAGTGGAATGATGTGATGAACATTCATCCAAAGTATAGCATTATGATCAAAGTCATTGTGTTTATATTGCTATAACATCTAACAAAGTAATCCTAGTCCTTAGAGCATGAGATCATGTTAATCACTAACACTGGAAGAGTATCTTGATAACATCAAACGTCACACCGTGAAAGGGTAATTATAAAGATGGGTTCAGTGCTACGAAAGTGTTATGTAGAAGCTCATGGATCAAGAGTGGGATTTGTCCATCCCGATGACGGATAGATATACTCTGGGCCCTCTCGGTGATATCACATTGGTTAGCTTGCAAGCAAGTGATAAGATCACTAGAATGTTATATCACAGGAACGAGAAAAGAGTACATGTCGGTAACGAGATCAAACTAGGTATGGAGATACCGATGATCGAATCTCGGACATGTAATATATCGCGAGACAAAGGGATTTAGTTACTGATACGTTGCTAACGTATCCATAATTTTTGATGTTCCATGCTTGGTTTTATCTACTTTCTTATGTTTTGTCCACACTTTGGAGTACTTTTCATATGATTTCTTGGACTAACCTATTAACAAGAGCCACAGTGCCAGCTGCCTGTTTTCTGCTATTTTTGGTTCCAGGAAAGTCAGAAAATGAATATTCTCGGAATTGTACGGGACAAAAGCTAAAGTCAGTTTTTCACCGAGGGACACCAGGAGCCAGAATACGAGACGGAGAGGGGCTGGGGGCCGGCCACACCACCTGGCCACGCGGCCAGGCATGACCCGCGCCAGGGGTGGTCTGGCCACCCCAGGCACCCCCTCAGCCTCTCCTTTCGCCTATATATTGCCTCCGATATAGAAACCCTAAGCACCCGATCAAAATTCCACGAAAGAGTCTGTAGCCGCCGTCATCTCCATCCCTAGATCGGGAGGGATCTGAAGCTCTTCCCGGCACCCTGCCGGAGGGGAGAATTCACCCTGGAGGCCTTCTTCATCACCATGCAAGCCTCCGATGTGATGCGTGAGTAGTTCATCTCTGGACTACGGGTCCATGTAGTAGCTAGATGGCTGGTTCTCCTCCTTTGTGCTATCATGTTTAGATCTTGTGAGCTCCGTTCATGATCAAGACCATCTATTTGTAATTCCTACATGTTGTGTTTGCGGGGATCCGATGGATATTGAGATGCTATTTCAGATTGATTATTGATTCTATCATGTCTTTGTTATTTGTGATCTTGCATGTTTTCCGTTGTTAGTAGCTATCTTGGCCAAGTAGATTCTAGCAACTCCAAGAGTTAGTATTTATGCTCGATAGTGGGTTCATGCCTCTAGTAATCTAGGGAAGTGACAGAAATCTCTAAGGTACTAGATGTGTTGTTCTACTAGGGAGAAAACAACAATCCTTTGTTCATAGAACAATCGTATTGTTTACTTTACATGCAATGCGTAATGCAATTATCCGTTGCTTGCAACTTAATACTAGAGGGGGTTTGGATGATAACCTGAAGGTGGATTATTAGTCATAGATGCAGTTGGATTACGGTATATGTATAATGTTGTAATGCCCAATCGAATCTCAAAGGAGTCAAGATGATTAGTATATGCTTGTATGCTTTCTCGATGTTTGTCAATTGCCCCGCTGTAATTTGTTCACCCAACATGTCATCTATCTTAAGGAGAGCCACCACTAGTGAACTATGGACCCCGGTCCTTTCTTTTACCATAAATCTACAATCAACTGTTTACTGCTTTCTGTTTACTTTCTCCAAACTACTACTTTATTCCACTCGATACGTTTAATCCTTTGTTTTCAGCAAAACCGGTGAGATTGATAACCTCATCGTAAGTTGGGGACAGAGTTTTTTGGTTGTGTTGTGCGGGTCTCCACGTTGCTGCTGGCACCGGTAGTGCGTCCTGGCAAAGTCCAGCTAGCAACACCTTGAGGTGTTACCTTGCTCCTACTGGATTGTTAACCCTTGTTTCATAACTGAGGGAAACTTACTGTTGTGCTCATCATACCTTCTTCTTGGGGTTCCCCAACGAGCTCGTTAGTACACGAGTCAGTAAGTGATTTTCTGGCGCCGTTGCCGGGGAGTCAAGGACATCTTCACAAGGGGAGTCCCTCATAACCAATCTCTTTACTTTGTTGTTTTTGTTTTGCTTAGTTTACTTTTTGCTTTTTTTGCTTGTTTCTTTATCAAAAACACACAAAAAATAGTTCTACTTTGCTTTCTTTATTAAAAACACAAAAAAAATTAGTTCCTATCTTAAGTTGCCATTATGTCTAGTTTTTCTCCAATCACTATGTCACCTGAGGAAATGATTTTCACTTTCAAACAAGGAGTTGAAGAAAGTTTCAAAGAAGCTTGGTCTAGAATCTCTAATCTACATGAAAAAACTAAACCTAAATGACTCAAAGCTTGTTCCTTAGCAGTTTTTACCTTGGAATTGCTCTTTGCTATAGATATGCTTTGGATGCTATAGTGGGAGGAGATTTCCTCCAATGCAATGAGGATGATGTTGTTAATGCCATAAAGAAGTTGGTCTTTACTTACAACTTGCCTAGCAAATCTGATTCTTCCTTCATAAACATATTTGCTAGATTGAATACTCTTGAGACCAGCACTGCTAGTTTGAAAGATTGCTATAATACACTTAGGGAGCATCATAACTATGTTCCAATAAATTATGAACCCTCAAAATGGCTTCCCACCGTAAAGATTGGTATAAATAATGAAACTTTTCATGCTCGCTGTGACATCATGTCTGAATTTTGTCTTATGCCCAAAGATATCTATGAATCTTTGAATCTTTGGGGGCTTTCTGAAGGAGGAGAAGAAAATTTTCTTGCTAATAATGCCACAATATTACCCATTGGGACAGCTAAAGGAGTGTTTACAAAGATCCTAGGGAAAATGGTTTCTACTAATTATCTTGTTACTAAATGTGTAGGAAAAGGACAAATCACACTTGGAAGATCCTTATTGAAACTCCTTGGAGCAATAATAGATGTGGAAAAGGGCACCATGCACTTTGCTTCTCCACCTAACAATCATATGTTCCCCAAGGTTAAGAATAAAAGTAAGAGAGGTAAGGGCAAGAAATTTGGTTTTAATGCTTCTTCATCTGAGAATACTTGATTCTTTTTCTTGCTTCTTATGACTAACTTAAAGGTGTTAAAGAAAAGTACTTATTGGAAGATAACCCAAAAGTTTTAGATGAGTGTTGGAAGTTATTACTTCAGTAATAACCGCTCCTTATCCTTTTTATTTTCTTTTTGTGCCAAGAGTAACCTCTAATGAGAGAGAAGTAATGACGGGGAAAGTTACTGCCCCAAAACAGATTTTTGTGCTTCACCGTAAAAATTCTTGTAAATTCTCTATACATCCTTTTGAGGCGTGAATTTTTGTGCTTCTGCCCCAGGTTGTTATCTAACTTTCGTTAGATCAACACTTTTCGATTTGAGCAATAGAAGGTCTTCGAAAAAATTCGTCTTCACCTGCTGGTCTGTTTTGACAGATTTCTGCCATTCTCTGCATTTGCTTCTTGTTGGTTCCCTTTTGAGTTATTTTGGGGAATTGAGCTTTTTGAGGGAAGTGCTACAGTATCTTGTGTTTTAATGGAAGTTTATTGGTGTTGGAACTGAACCTAAAGACTTATTATCTTGAATGCACTAATGTTGCTAATAAAGATTGTGTGAAGTTTTGTATGAAGGAAAAATTTCAGGTGTATGGAAGGAATGAGTAATGAGATGAAGGATGGACTAAAGCTCAAGCTTGGGGATGCCACGCGTGTCACCCCAAGAAATATCCAAGAATTACAAGCGTCAAAGCTTGGGGATGCCCAAGGCATCCCCTTCTTCATCAATAAAAATTCCAGGTTTCTTCCAAACACTTCATTTTTATTGTTTCATGCATAGTTGTGTTGTTCTTGGAGCATCTTCATTTTTCGTTTTGGTTTTTTGTTTGCTTTGTTTGATTAGTTTTCTGAACAAATTTGTTGGACCCCCTCTTTCTTACATTGGTTTTCAAATAGTTTGGTTTGGATTGGAAAAGAGTAGGAAAGTTCATGCTTAAGTGGTAAAGAGAGCTTGTTTTTGACTGTGGCCCATGCTTTGCCATGTCATGCTTGATATTGTTTTAGCTTTATGCATAGTATTCTTTGTTGTGGCATGACTTGTTATAAACAATTGAGATTGCTTAATGTGCCTTGGAAGAATCATGCGTTGTTTTGGCATATTAAAGCATAGTATTGTGGTATTCTCCTTTGATGCTTTATTTGGGTTGACTTGGTGCATGCTCACACCATGTTATGAATATCCCCAGTCACCATAAGCCTGTATGATCCTTTTGTTTTCAACTTGTAGTATCACTTTATGCTTTGGTTAATGATGTTTTGTCGCTCTGCATGATTATGGCCATTATTTCTCTCTTAGTTGGTCGCTCCCAGTCTTTTGCTAGCCTCCATAACCAAGTATGAGTTCCACTCATGCATCCAACTCCTGAACCAAGTTATTCCAAAGAGTCCACCATACCTACCTATTAGCATATGCTATTCTAAGTATATTCATGTTTTTGTCTACCTTCCAAATTAAACTTGTTATGAGAAAACTAGTGATTAAAGCTCTCATGAACTTGATGGCACACTTTAATTTTTTGCATTTAATAAACTTGAACCATTGCGTCCATCTTTGTTGCGTGTATCCTTGCGCTTTATAAGTTGAAGTTAGCAGAACCATGTATCATGGGGAATGCTTTCAACGTTGCACTTGTACTTTGTACCCCGTTGATATCATGTTCTTTTGCTTATGGATCCCGACGGTGTGAAATAAAAGGTGAACTTGTAAGATCATGGAGTTTGTATTTGTGTTAGATAAACGTCTGGGCCGCTAGCCTAAGCTATGCCTAATCATGGTGGAAACTTGCAGCATAACCATAATGAGCACTCTATGAAGCATCCTCAATAAAACCCTATGCAAATAGCAAATAAAAAGATCGCTGAGATGCTCATTGTTTGCTTCCCTTATCATTTTGATTATGGGATAGCTCATGTATCATGTGCAAGAGGTACCCCATTGGCAGTTCTCTATGATACATATGTACTTACAATGACAAGAGCTTACTTGTGACTAAATTTGAGTAGCATGAGGTTCGGTCTTCGTAAGTAAGGGGCATGAGATTTTGGCTTATAACTTGTCAAGCATATCCTCTTAGTTGTGTCACTTTAACCTTAATCACCTTCAAGATGCTTATGAGAGGGGCAATGAGAGCTGGAAGCTAATAAGTACCATAATTTTTGGAAGCTCTTTATGAAACTTGAATCCCTACTTCCTTCTATGAAGGCCTTTCTTTTACTTTTATGTTGAGTCTCCACCTTCTATCTTTATGCACCTACTTTGAGAGCATAGTGGCCATTCTTAGTTCTATGTGCATCGTCCCAAGACTTGTTAATTGATGCATAGTTTGATATTGCTTGTTTTAAACTATTTGTATCTAGTCACTCTTATGAACTTTGAAGGTGTCCTATGCATTTATGTTTTCTACTCTATAAGGGACTAGCTGAATACTACTATGCTATGTTTTCCTTATGTGAAACAAACAAACGTCTTGCAAAGCATTGTTATTCATGAATCTTTTGTTTGTGCCTTTTCATGTTGCAACATAGTTGCTTTGTCTTATTGCTAGAACTTTGTCTTTCATGTTATGATTGAAGTACTATGATCCCAGCTATCACTGTTTTACAAATACTTTGATCAAGTTTATGATGGTGCATGTCACCTCAAAAATTATTCTTTCTTTTTATCACTTACCTACTCGAGGACGAGCAGGAGTTAAGCTTGGGGATGTTGATACGTTGCTAACGTATCCATAATTTTTGATGTTCCATGCTTGGTTTTATCTACTTTCTTATGTTTTGTCCACACTTTGGAGTACTTTTCATATGATTTCTTGGACTAACCTATTAACAAGAGCCACAGTGCCAGCTGCCTGTTTTCTGCTGTTTTTGGTTCCAGGAAAGTCAGAAAATGAATATTCTCGGAATTGGACGGGACAAAAGCCAAAGTCAGTTTTTCACCGAGGGACACCAGGAGCCAGAATACGAGACGGAGAGGGGCTGGGGCCCGACCACACCACCTGGCCGCACGGCCAGGCCTGGCTCGCGCCAGGGGGTGGTCTGGCTGCCCGAGGCACCCCCTCGGCCTCTCCTTTCGCCTATATATTGCCTCCGATACAGAAACCCTAAGCACCTGATCAAAAATTCCATGAAAGAGTCTATAGCCACCGTCATCTCCATCCCTAGATCGGGAGGGATCTAAAGCTCTTCCCGCACCCTGCCAGAGGGGAGAATTCACCCTGGAGGCCTTCTTCATCACCATGCAAGCCTCCGGTGTGATGCGTGAGTAGTTCATCTCTGGACTACGGGTCCATGTAGTAGCTAGATGGCTGGTTCTCCTCCTTTGTGCTATCATGTTTAGATCTTGTGAGCTTCGTTCATGATCAAGATCATCTATTTGTAATTCCTACATGTTGTGTTTGCGGGGATCCAATGGATATTGAGATGCTATTTCAGAGTGATTATTGATTCTATCATGTCTTTGTTATTTGTGATCTTGCATGCTTTCCGTTGTTAGTAGTTATCTTGGCCAAGTAGATGCTAGCAACTCCAAGAGTTAGTATGTATGCTCGATAGTGGGTTCATGCCTCTAGTAATCTGGGGAAGTGACAGAAATCTCTAAGGTACTAGATGTGATGTTGCTACTAGGGAGAAAACAACAAGCCTTTGTTCATAGAACAATCGTATTGTTTACTTTACACGCAATGCGTAATGCAATTATCCGTTGCTTGAAACTTAATACTGGAAGGGGTTTGGATGATAACCTGAAGGTGGATTATTAGTCATAGATGCAGTTGGATTACGGTCTATGTATAATGTTGTAATGGCCAATCGAATCTCAAAGGAGTCAAGATGATTAGTATATGCTTGTATGCTTTCTCGATGTTTGTCAATTGCCCCGCTGTAATTTGTTCACCCAACATGTCATCTATCTTAAGGAGAGCCACCACTAGTGAACTATCGACCCCAATCCTTTCTTTTACCATAAATCTACAATCAACTGTTTACTGCTTTCTGTTTACTTTCTCCAAACTACTACTTTCTTCCACTCGATACGTTTAATCCTTTGTTTTCAGCAAAACCGGTGAGATTGACAACCTCATCATAAGTTGGGGACAAAGTTCTGTGGTTGTGTTGTGCAGGTCTCCACGTTGCTGCTGGCACCGGTAGTGCGCCCTGCCAAAGTCCAGCTAGCAACACCTTTGAGGTGTTTCCTTGCTCCTACTGGATTGATAACCTTGGTTTCATAACTGGGGGAAACTTACTGTTATGCTCATCATACCTTCCTCTTGGGGTTCCCCAACAAGCTCATTAGTACACGAGTCAGTAGTTACTAATGTTAAAGGTTCTCGCGATCACAGAAGTCATCGTAGAACGTGTAGGAGTCAGTATGGATCTCCAGGTCCCGCTTCTGATTATTGATCTGAGAGGGGTCTCGATCATGTCTACATTATTCACGAACTGTAGGGTGACACACTTAAGGGACACCAAGACCATTTGGAGAAAATGTGTTTCAGACGAATGAATTGCAAAGCGCTGGAATTATTTCAATAGACACCGAAACTGTTTCGGGTGAAATTGCTGAAATTGGTTCTGCATGTAATATTAAAATGTTGCAAGGGGTTTTATGTGAATGTTTGTTAATTAAAGTAATTAACAAAATTCTGAATAAATTTAATAAAAGAGTTTTATTAAATAAGAGAACATTAAATTTGGAGAAATTTAATGCATTTAAAGTGGAGACTTTAAAAGAGAATGTGAAGGGGCATTTTAATGTGGAGGGAGTTACCACCACATGAATGGGGGAGGTGAGTGGTCACCCCCCATGGGGTGCCGGCCATGGGGAGGGGGTACCCCCTCCTCCTATAAAAGGCCACTCCTCTCACCCTTCTTCCTGACACCTCCTCGTGAAGGATCTCTCTCCCCCTCTAGAATTATTCCCCCATGGTCTCAGATTAGCGATATACATGTTCCCGGTGGCATTTTGTCTAGAAGGAGTTGCTGCTTCCGCTGCATCGCTGGAGCGAGGAGGCAGAGGTTGTTCGGTGGCCTGAACGTGTGTGCGAGTGCGGATGCGCTGCTGGTTTGCGGTGCTAGGACTTCCACACGATCTTGAGATCGGCAAGCGTACGACTACATCATCCACGAGTTCCTACTTGTTAACAAAACTTTGTTGTCTTCGAGGGTAAGTTCTCCATGGATGTATATCCACCCGTTGCTTGTATCCAGTAGATAGATCTTGGCGTATAGTTCTCATCATAGGAAATTTTTGTTTTCTATGCTGCGAACCCTTCAGGGGCCATTCCGGGTACTCTTCCAAAACACGTCTAAAGGATTTCTCCCTCCCTTTAGTCCCGAGGGGAAAATATATGCGGTTGACTACACATACCATCTAGAGAGAGATAAAACACAAATCATAATTATATCATAGACGGGCAAGTCATATGGACACAAGAATAGGTCATCTTTATTATGAGTTCATAATGGTGCCAGGGTTTCTCCATCTCCCCAAGAACAAGGGAACTACTCACTCATGGAAGCAATCAACAACATCATCGTAATCAAATGAATGGATAAAAGTACGGAAGTAGATCTAATGCAAACCACAATTGAATCTGGAATTACAACGAGATCTAATAGATGAAAGATGGGGGTAATGGTGGTAGTGGAGATGTAGCGGTTGATGATGAAGGGGATGATGCGTTGTCCTCCATTGATCCGTGAAGCAACTGGGATTTTGCCCTAGCCAAGTTCCTCCTTCAGATCCCTTTTAGATGTGGTTTTTCGTGGTTTCTGGTGGCTATGAATGTCGGATCCCTCTCTCATCTTCGCCAGGAGAAAGTATTTGACGAGGCAGTCATGATGGCACCTGGTACGGGCAGACGGTACGGGCGGGATCCTCCCGTACCACCGGTCGTTGTCGGTACTGATTGCTCCTCCTCTCTTGGTATTCTCCCAGGCGCGAAGGTAAATCTATAAAATGACTTTTATCACTTAGAAATATCATATAATTGCACAATATGATAGTTCCAATTGATATGTTCATATAGGACTCAATGATTTGGGATCCTGTTGAAACAAGAATAAAATGGCGCGTGAAAACACGGTGAAATACAAAGATCCCTACTCTATTTATGCAAAAACAAAAGGTAAAAATGCTTCAATTTTGGACTCATCATACGACGACTCTCGGACCCTGATCCAATAGAAGTTGCAGAAGTAGATCTCCTGGATCCAGAATCCCCACAACACGATGGTGCTCCGTAGTGAAGAACACTCTCGTTCGTGCAACCGTTACAATGGGGCCTGATACATTGCAAATGTATCTATAATTTTTGATGTTCCATGCTTGGTTTTATCTACTTTCTTGTGTTTTGTTCCAACTTTGGAGTACTTTTCATATGATTTCTTGGACTAACCTATTAACAAGAGCCATAGTGCCAGTTGCCTATTTTCTGCTATTTTTGGTTCCAGGAAGTCAGAAAATGAATATTGTCGGAATTGGACGGGACAAAAGCCAAAGTTACTATTTTCCCGGAAGACTCATAGAGCCAGAAGGAGAGTCGGAGAGGGGCCACAGGGTGGCCACCTCCCTTGGCACGGGCCAGCCCAGGTCGCGCCAGGGCATGGTGTGGGCCCCCTGGGCGGCCACCAACCTTGCCTCCTTCGCCTATAAGAGCCTCCCGATACCAAAACCCTAGATCGTCAATCAGAAGTCCACGAAAAGTTCCGCAGCGCCGCCGCCACCAAAGGGGAGATTCAAGGGACATAAAGTCTCTGTTCCGGCACCCTGCCGGGACGAGGAAGTGCCCCCGGAGCCATCTCCATCAATCTCCACCACCATCTCCATCACCATTGCTGATTCCCATGATGAGGAGGGAGTAGTTCTCTCTCGAGGCTAAGGGTTCTACCGGTAGCTATGTGTTCATCTCTCTCTCTATGCATGATCTTATTGAGATCATGAGCTTGTAATCTATAGATCTACCTTGCTACTCAAGTGCTTTAATAGATCTCTGCTCTCCCCATGTGTGTGAAAGTGACAGCGTGCACACCATGGTGGCACTTAGGCTAGAGATTACAAATACTTATTATGAGTTATATTTGGAGTTGGATGTCTTTATGAAATTGTGGTGTTTGTTGGACTCATCTAGTACTCAAGGTGACAGTGTGGGGTTTTCTAGATGGGAAAGATGAACTTTGAGGTGTGCTGTTATAGCTCTACCATCGATTAGAGTGTCCAACCGGAGAGTAGTTCAGCGTAGTATCATGAAGAGAAGATATTTATATGAGAGTGTTCACTAGTGAAAGTATGATCCCTAGGCCTTGTTTCTAAGCATTGAAACACCATTTGCTATTAGATCTATTACATGTTTTCTTGCTTCTATCTTTAATTTAGTTTTACTTTAGTCTTTTCCACGCCATCAAGCTATTTTCTATCACCGTTACCACTTATAATTATCCATACCACTTGTATTTCACTATCTCTTCGTCGAACTAGTGCACCTATACACCTGACAAGTGTATTGGGTGTGTTGGGGACACAAGAGACTTCTTGTATCTTGATTGCAGGGTTGCTTGAGAGGGGATACCTTTGACCACTTCCTCCCTGAGTTCGATAAACCTTGGGTGATCCACTTAAGGGAAAACTTGCTGCTGTTCTACAAACCTCTGCACTTGGAGGCCCAACAACTGTCTACAAGAATAGAAGTGCGTAGACATCAAGCTATTTTCTGGCGCTGTTGCCGAGGAGGTAAGGTAAAAGGTATTCACACCGGAGGATTAAAGAAGAAGAACCTCCCACGGCAAACGCCTATTTTCTGGCGCCGTTGCCGGGGAGGTAAGGTAAAAGGTACTCACATCCTCCGGTGCGAGTGCTCGAAGTTATTTCCTTTAGATTTTGCTGTTTTGTCTTTTTTTTCTTGTTTTCACTAGTTACGCTTAATGGAAAACAACAAAAAATTAGAGAGCTTTTTAGTCTTTTTCCTAATGTAGAACATGAATTCTTTGAAAAGAAAATTAAAAAACCCTTGGAACCTTCTTTGCATGCTAATAGCAATGTTATTAGTATGAATCTTTTGAACACCTTTGTTACTAATGCTATGGAAACATATAAGCTTGGGGAAGTTAGTTTTTATGAAAATGATATTTTTAGTTCCCAGTTTTAAAGAAGAAAGTTTGCTATGATGATACTTTATCTCCCATATGTGGTAATTCTAATGATACTTGCGATATTTTAAATCCACATACTGAAAGCATCCCTTTTAAAATACCTATAAAAATTGTTGAACGTGTTATGAACAACTCTTATTTTGGAGATGGAACTGTCCATCCTGGTGATCATTCACTCTTTATACATGAATTATGCGGGTTGTTCAAGTGTGCAGGTATTTCAATGAACCAAGTTAAGAGGAAGCTATTCTCTTTATCACTTAAGGGCAAAGCAAGGGAGTGGTATGAGCTACTAGATGATCCTCATCATTTGGAGTGGAAGGAACTTGAATCTCTCTTTTACTCTAAATTTTATCCTCCTCATGAAATTCATAAAGATAGGAATTATATTTATAATTTTCATCCTCATGATGGAGAAAGTATTGCCCAAGCATGGGGGAGATTGAAGTCAGTAATGCTCAAATGTCCCATTCATGAGCTCCCCAAGAATATTGTTATTAATAATTTCTATGCAAGGCTTTTAGGACATTACAAGGACTATCTAGATACTTGTTTAGAGGGATCCTTCATGAGTAAGGAGGTCAAAGCTAAGTGGGATCTTCTTGAAACAATTCAAAGCAATACCGAAGATTGGGATAACAACAAAGGTAAAGAACCAGGCATAAACTATGAGTATGATTGCATTAAGTCTTTCGCTGAAACTGCTGATTTTCAAGAGCTTAGTGCTAAATATGGTCTTGATCCTCAAATTCTTATTGATTGTTTTAAAACCTTTGCTTCTCATATTAATGCTCCTAAAGAAAAGTGGGACATGTATCATGAGCCTTTTAAAGACACTTGCATGGAAAATGAAATTGTTATTAATGATAGCAATAAACATGCTCAAACCTCCGAAAGTACTATTTCTTATAAGCATGTTAATTTTTGTGGAATACATAGACCTTGTGAGAATAATCAAATTGAAGAAGAATATTGTATCACCCATAGGAATGAAAAAACTAGAACGTGGTATAGGGCTCTAAATGATCTTGGTAAAAAAGTTTGTGCCCTCTATCCTTTTATTTGTGAACTTTGCTTTTAAGTGGGTCATTTCAATTTTCAATGCTCAGGCCATAATAATAGCCCTTCTAATCCAATGAGTACTGCAAGTTTGTATTGTGATGACATGATCACTCCTAATCAGCATGATGAACTTACATTATTTTTGGGTGTGAAGAGTTATCAAGAAAAACCTCTTTGGTAGATATGGGTGCTTTTGATATGAATAGTGTCATGCATGGTTGTCATCTTTATTGTGTTTACAATTGCCACAAAAATACTTACATACAAAATATTATAAAAGATGAGATCTTACCAAAATATGACATGACTAATATGTGTTTTGATCTTATTAATGAAAAGGAGGAAACCTCCAAAGTTTCTTCTATTGTCTCTAACAATGAACCAGGGTATATGGAGAAGCTCCCTTTCAAGCCTCTCCCTCCTAAAGAGAAGAAGAAAAAGAAGAAAAGGAGGAGTAAAAGGAGAGAGGAAACGGTATTTTCCCCTAAGCATGTTGCTCCTATTATAATTTTTGATGAGTCTGAACTCGATGATGTTCCTATGCCTATTACCTATAGTAGTGATCATGATTGGGAAAAGCACACTACTTTTGATATTGAAAATCTCTTCGGTACCAATTCTGAAAATGATGATATTAATAATTGCTATACTGTTAGTGCTATCTATGATCCCTCTAATGATGATATGTTTACAAATGAACACACTTGGGAAGATAACTATTCTATTGCTTATGATGATTCTATACCTCCAATATATGATGATTGCAATGATGATTATGATATTTTCAGTCCACCTACTATTGAGGAGGAAATGAATTATGATTACAATATGCCTCCTATATTTGATGATTATGGTGATGAAAATAATAATGATAGCTATTTTGTTGAATTTGCTCTCACTATAATCAATAAGAATGACCATGTTTATGTGGGGAGTATTAATTCTTTTATGCATGTGGCTCATGATAAGAATGTTTCTTGTGATAGTTATATTGTTACTTTTATTCATGATGCTACTGAAAGTTATTATGAGAGAGGGAAACATGGTTTTATGTGTCTAAACAATATTAACTTTCCCCTCTTTATGTTGAAATTTTTGAAGTTGCACTTGTTTTGCTTTCCTATGCTTGTTGCTTTGTGCTTTCATGACTTGTTTCTTTACAAGATTCCTATGCATAGGAAGTGGGTTAGACTTAAATGTGTTTTGAATTTGCTTCTTGATGCTCTCTTTTACTTCAATTCATATTTCTTATGTGAGCATCTTCTCAAACTATCATGCCTAACTTAAAGGCGTTAAAGAAAAGTACTTATTGGGAGATAACCCAAAAGTTTTAGATGAGTCTTGGAAGAATAACCGCTCCTTATCCTTTTTATTTGCTTTTTGTGCCAAGAGTAACCTCTAATGAGAGAGAAGTAATGATTGGGAAAGTTGCTGTCCCGAAACAAATTTTTGTGCTTCACCATAAAAATTCGTGTAAAATCTCTGAACGTCTTTTTAAGCGTGAATTTTTGTGCTTCTGCCCTAGGTTGTTATCTAACTTTTGTTAGTTCAACACTTTTTGATTTGAGCAACATAAGGTCTTCAAAAAAATCGTCTTTACCTGCTGGTCTGTTTTGACAGATTTCTGCCTTTTTTTTGCATTTGCTTCTTGTTGGTTCCTTTTTGAGTTCTTTTGGGGAATTGAGCTTTTTGAGGGAAGTGCTACAGTATCTTGTGTTTTAATGAAAGTTTTATTGGTATTGGAACTCAACCTAAAGACCTATTATCTTGAGTGCACTAATGTTGCTAATAAAGATTGTGTGAAGTTTTGTATGAAGGAAAAATTTCAGGTGTATGAAAGGAATGAGTAATGAGATGAAGAATGGACTAAAGCTCAAGATTGGGAATGCCACGCGTGTCACCCCAAGAAATATCCAAGAAGTACAAGCGTCAAAGCTTGGGGATGCCCAAGGCATCCCCTTCTTCATCAATAAAAATCACAGGTTTCTTCCAAACGCTTCATTTTTATTGTTTCATGCACAGTTGTGTTGTTCTTGGAGCGTCTTCTTTTTTGTTTTCGTTTTGGTTTTTCATTTGCTTTGTTTTCTTAGTTTTCTTAATAAATTGGTTGGACCCCCTCTTTCATACATTGTTTTTCAAATAGTTTGGTTTGGATTGGAAAGAGTAGGAAAAGTTCATGCTTAAGTGGTAAAAGGAGCCTGTTTTTGACTGTGGCCTATGCTTTGTCATGCCATGCTTGATATTGTTTTAGCTTTACGCTTAGTATTCTTTGTTGTAGCATGACTTGTTATAAACAATTGATATTGCTTAATGTGCCTTGGATGAATCATGTGTTGTTTTAGCATATTAAAGCATAGTATAGTGGTATTCTCCTTTGACGCTTTATTTGGGTTGACTTGGCGCATGCTCACAACATGTTATGACTATCCCAAGTCACCATAGCCTTTATGATCCTTTAGTTTTCAACTTGTAATATCACTTTATGCTTTGATCAATGATGTTTTGTCGCTCTGCATGATTATGGCCATTATTGCTCTCTTAGTTTGTCACTCTCAGTCTTTTGCTAGCCTCCATAACCAAGTGTGAGTCCCACTCATGCATCCAACTCCCTAAACCAAGTTATTCCAAATAGTCCACCATACCTACCTATTAGCATATGCTATTCCAAGTATATTCATGCTTTTGTTTACCTTCTGAATTAAACTTGTTATGAGAAAACTAGTGATTAAAGCTCTCACGAACTTGATGGCACACTTTACTTTTCTTGCCCTTAATAAACTTGAACCATTGTGTCGTCTATGTTGTATATGCTTGCACTTATTTGTTGGGAATTAGCAGAACCATGCTTTCATGGGGAACGCTTTCAACATTACACTTGGTACTTGTACCTAGTTAATATCATGCTCTTTTGTATATGGATGTCGTCGGTGTGAAATGAAAGGGGAGCTTGTAACTCCATGGAGTTGTGTATATGTGTTAGAGAAACACCTGGGCCGCTGGTCTAATCCATGCTGACATGGTGGAAACCTGCATCGTAACCATAATGAGATGTCTATGAAGCATTCTTCTTATAAAAAAGAGTCCTATATTGAGAAAAAAGAGAAAAAAGAGATTATGAAAAGAGGAAAGAGAGAAAAAAGCACCATATTCCCATGGTAAATAAGAAGATTGCTGAGATGCTCGTTGTCTGCTTGCCTTGTCATTTTGATATGGGGATTCTTCCGTATCATCAGGCAAGGGGTACCCCGTTGGCGGTTCTCTATGATACACATGTACTTACGATGGCAAGAACTTACCAGTGACTAAACTTGAGTAGCATGAGGAGCGGCCCTCGTATTAAAGGGACATGAGATTTCTAACTTATACTTCATCAAGCATGTACACCATAGTTTGTTCACTTTAACCTTAATCACTTCAAGATGCTTATGATAGGGGCAATGAGATCTGAAAGCTGTAAGTACCATAATTTTTGGAAGCTCTTTATGAGACTTGAATCCTGCTTCCTTCTATGAAGGCCTTTCTTTTACTTTTATGTTGAGTCTCCACCTTCTGCCTTTATGCACCTACTTTGAGAGCATAGTGGCCATTCTTAGTTCTATGTGCATTGTCCCAAGACTTGTTGATTGATGCATAGCTTTTATATTGCTTGTTTTAAACTATTTGTATCTAGTCACTCTTATGAACTTTGAAGGTGTCCTATGCATTTATGTTTGATACTCTATGAGGGACAAGCTGAATACCACTATGCTATGTTTTCTTTATGTGAAACAAACAAACGTCTTGCAAAGAATTGTTATTCATGAATCTTTTGTTTATGCCTTTTCATGTTGCAACATAGTTTCTTTGCCTTATTGCTAGAACCTTGTCTTTCATGTTATGATTGAAGTACTATGATCCCAGCTTTCAATGTTTTACAAATACTTTGATCAAGTTTATGATGGTGCATGTCACCTCAAAAATTATTCTTTCTTTTTATCACTTACCTACTCGAGGACGAGTAGGAGTTAAGCTTGGGGATGTTGATACATTGCAAATGTATCTATAATTTTTGATGCTCCATGCTTGGTTTTATCTACTTTCTTGTGTTTTGTTCCAACTTTGGAGTACTTTTCATATGATTTCTTGGACTAACCTATTAACAAGAGCCACAGTGTCAGTTGCCTGTTTTCTGCTATTTTTGGTTCCAGGAAGTTAGAAAATGAATATTCTCGGAATTGGACGGGACAAAAGCCAAAGTTACTATTTTCCCGGAAGACTCACGGAGCCAGAAGGAGAGTTGGAGAGGGGCCACAGGGTGGCCACACACCCTTGGCGCGGGCCAGCCCAGGCCGTGCCAGGGCATGGTGTGGGCCCCCTGGCCGGCCACCAACCTTGCCTCCTTCGCCTATAAGAGCCTCCCGATACCAAAACCCTAGATCATCAATCAGAAGTCCACGAAAAGTTCCGCAGCGCCGCCGCCACTGAAGGGGAGATTCGGGGGACAGAAAGTCTCTGTTCTGGCACCCTGCCGGGACGAGGAAGTGCCCCCGGAGCCATCTCCATCGATCTCCACCGCCATCTCCATCACCATTGCTGATTCCCATGATGAGGAGGGAGTAGTTCTCTCTCGAGGCTAAGGGTTCTACCGGTAGCTATGTGTTCATCTTTCTCTCTATGCATGATCTTATTGAGATCATGAGCTTGTAATCTATAGATCTACCTTGCTACTCAAGTGCTTTAATAGATCTCTGCTCTCCCCATGTGTGTGAAAGTGACAGCGTACACACCATGGTGGCACTTAGGCTAGAGATTACAAATACTTGTTATGAGTTATATTTGGAGTTGGATGTCTTTATGAAATTGTGGTGTTTGTTGGACTCATCTAGTACTCAAGGTGACAGTGTGGGGTTTTCTAGATGGGAAAGATGAACTTTGAGGTGTGCTGTTATAGCTCTACCGTCGATTAGAGTGTCCAACCGGAGAGTAGTTCAGCATAGTATCGTGAAGAGAAGATATTTATATGAGAGTGTTCACTAGTGAAAGTATGATCCCTAGGACTTGTTTCTAAGCATTGAAACACAGTTTGCTATTAGATCTATTACATGTTTGCTTGCTTCTATCTTTATTTCAGTTTTACTTTAGTCTTTTCCACGCCATCAAGCTATTTTCTATCACCGTTACCACTTATAATTATCCATACCACTTGTATTTCACTATCTCTTCGTCGAACTAGTGCACCTATACACCTGACAAGTGTATTGGGTGTGTTGGGGACATAAGAGACTTCTTGTATCTTGATTGCAGGGTTGCTTGAGAGGGGATACCTTTGACCACTTCCTCCCTGAGTTCGATAAACCTTGGGTGATCCACTTAAGGGAAAACTTGCTGCTGTTCTACAAACCTCTGCACTTGGAGGCCCAACAACTGTCTACAAGAATAGAAGTGCGTAGACATCAGGGCCGCACTCACAAGAGAGAAAGGGAGAGAGGAGGGCACTTGGAGGGGACGCCTCGGAGTTTGGGATCAATTGGTATGTTTAAATCCCTCCAATATGCGCTCCTTTATATAGGGGGAGGGGAGGTACTCCCTCCTTCAAAGTCCCGGGGTGGGACTAATCAAAGGGAGGAGGTGGGGATACACGCCGACTAGCCCCCACATGGGCCCACATGGTAGGAGGCCCACATGTGGCCGACGACCCCTCCTTGGCCATCCCTAGGGTGGCGTCCTCTCTTGTGCCTCTCTAGAGGCCCATTTAAGTGGGTTGCCCCATTAATCATATTTAAATTATAAATAAATATAAATAAATGTATAATTCAGTAATTAACACATATTTACATAGTATTTAATCCCTGTTGCACCGGAACTCCTTACAGACAACTTCGAACACCCGTCAGACTTTCCCGGAACCCTTCCGAGTTTCCTTTCTCTCTTCTTCGATGATTCCTATGATACTAAAACGATCTCCGAGCATTGTCAAACCCTTAAGCGTGATATCCTAACAGTTCGGGAACACTCCAGACATGGTCGAGACCCCTCTCAGACCAATGATCATCAGCGGAACCTGGATGCCCATAATGACCCATGTGCATTAATCCACGAGAAACTTTGTCGGTGAACCATTAAACATAGAGTCCTATTTCCTTTGTTACTTTGATACTTTACTTGTCTGAGACCTGATCAACGACATGGACATGTCGTGTTCAATCTCGTTACCGACAAGTATAAATTTACTCGTTACGAGCTATGACATCCCCGTGACAAAGTCACACGCTGCATCTTTATGGATGTCATGTCTCCGAGTGGGCCTAGAGTATCTCTCCATCATGTGGAAGAAAAAATCCTGGTCTTGACACATACGCCTGTACATGCCCCTCTGAATACCTGAAGACACCTTTATGATCACCATTTCATCGAGTGACGTTTGATGCAATCAAGGCACTCTCGGGTGACAATGATTAGATATGGTCTCACGGTTTAAGGAATTGGTTACTACGTTTTCCAGTCATTATAATGGTGAACTTCGTGATTTGATCGTGTTACAGTTCCTGTGTTGGGTATGTCCATCACTTTCGTTCACCTAATGAAGTGACCCATTGTCAATTAACATAAATGTCCATGATTTGGAAACGTCGATCATCGATTGACCAATGAACTAGTGTCTAGAGGATTACTAGGGACTCTAGTGCTTTACATATCACACGTGTATTGATGTTCCTATCAATATAGTTATAGCATGATATAAAACCTATTATGAACTTAATGAAATATGAAAATAATCTATATTATTATTTTCCTCTAGGGCATATTTTCAACAGTCTTTCACTTGCATTAGAGTATAAACAAACTAGCTCCAAATCATTACACCATAATACTTATGGTGTTTTGATCATGCTTGCTCATGAAAGAGGTTTTTTCTATGGATTGTACTATATAGATCCTCATGTATTTGCAATTTGTTAATGTCACCTAATTTGACATTCTTCTCTTATCATCACATGATAACCTTGCGGTATAAATATTTATGCTTTGGCGACAGAGTGCCATTTTTTTCCTTCTGTCATGACATCCGATTAGTCAATTAAAAGATAACATTTTTATTGTCATGAGCATTATGAACACACTCTGTGGGAATATGTACTTCCCCATCCATAACATTGTATATTTTACCTTTGAAGTAATCATATACTTCTTATGTCAATGTAAATCTTATCGACAATACAATAAATTCCACTTCGATGTCTAACCGCGCTTCTCTTATTCTAAGGCACTCAATGTTGTGAGAACTCCAATCATCTAGGTTGGGTGGAACTTCCTAGTGTAACCCTTTTACGATCAAGTTCACCATCCTTTACAGATCAGATGTGTACCTTCAGTAGAATTACAAGCAACCATGTTTCTAGAGCCTAAGATGATCCTACACATGTGCTTTATATGTTTTGGGCACAAGATACATGATGTGAAATCATACAAAGTACGACACATTGCCATCTTATTTCTCCAGCACTGACAGGCAATCCTCATACCCGTCGGCGCCCATCCTCTCGCTTTCTGGAACACTTTGATCACCACCTCCACGAGTTATTTGGATCCTCGACAGAGAGCCTTGTGTTCCTTTTACTTTTACAATCCCGTCCAACCATTAACAAACCGATATAAGTAATGTACACGAGATATCTGATCGCTTGGAGAAATCCCTTGGAAACAAGCTTGGTTTTGGGTTTTCAAAGTTGTCTAAAAAATAGCTACAATACCAACATCTATAAGTTTTTTTACGGTAAGGAGGAAAGTTAGCTAGAAAACACACACAATGCAAGAGATCAGTTGGTATAGGTAAGTCAAAAGCACATTGTATGAGGTTCTAGACAAACCTTGAAACATAACATTTGAGAAACAAATGATCGATAGATTCGTTCTGAGCATAAAAAACATTCTAATCAGTGAAAAACATCATTCTAATCGACCATGAAAGACGAAAACAAATATCACATAGGAAGTTATTCGATAATTATCCTACATGTAAAGAGTGGAACCTGTGGTGGAGCTAGGTTAAAAAGAGTAATCGAGTAGCTTCCTCGATGTGTGGTGGATCACTGAGCGAACTTTTGTAGGGCGGATGAATTGTAAAACAAAACTCTCTCTGTCGTAATATAGCAGACACACAAACCTGATTATAGAAAAAAGATAATTATCTTGTTTTTGACACTTTCCTACACGAACAAGCCCACCCGTCCCTATATGATCACATCAAGATCAAATTATTACTCGAGAATACAATGAGAAACCATTTTCCCATGCCATTAACCAATGGCTTGTTTAGTGGGCTGGACGCAATAGGTAGGTTCTACTGTATGAAGAAAGATTCCTTTTCTATGGGCTACTAAACAAACAGGGTCCAAGAATACAACATGCGCGCTACGAACGTGAATTTTAATGCACCCCGAGCCAGATCCTCGTGGAATGCTTGAACCGGCAGTTTATCCAGGGCTAGACCCATTCTCATCGCTGGGAGGGTAAGATTCTGTTATTTTTAATGCCACGTTGTTTGTCCCTCTCACGAAAAAATACAACATGGACACAACCAAACGCGCAACTTGGAACGCCTCCAAAGACCACTAACCACCACACGGGCTACCAAACAAACCGCGTACATCATTTTTGGGCTAATTTTTTCACGTTTTTACCTGGACAAGCCCTCTAGGAACTTGCCCCAGAGAGCCTCAAAATAGGCCTAGCCTACCAAATGCGCCCCAGATGGGCGGGTGTTGAGTTGTGCGCCTAGCCACCTAGAGCATGTTTGGTAGGCTGTGAGAAGTCTATCCAGGCCTCATAGAGCAGAAGTTGGGACGATCAGATACCTGTCCAGCATCCATGTTGTGGCCCGCACAAGATTTAAAGAACCCTCGGGATAGACCCGCTAGGAACTTTTGATTCAGCCGTTTCTAGCAAGCCACCCTCGTCGTGCACCCCCAGGTATAAAAGGGGAGATTCCCTACACGAGCTTGGCCACGCCTGGAGATGGCAGGAGAATGCGCGTGCCACAGTGAAAAGGGAAAATGTGGCACATGAAGGATTTCATCACCTCCCGCTGAAACCCTTCCTCTATTACTCTCCATTTTTGCCTCCCCCTAAGCTCCATTTTTGGGTTGGAGAGCAGATTGACGACGCACTCATATCCCGGAGGCGGCGGCCACGACAACACTACTAATTCCTATCCGTCGAGTTCTCCTCCACATCTTGTGATGTCTATAAGTAATCACCCCTCCACGTCGTGTAATTTCCCCAATTCCTTTCTAGTATTAAGGTTTGCTACCGATTTGGGATTATCTTATTTTTCCATAGTCTGAACTCAAATTTGTGCAATTTCATAGCCATTTAGAACCTCACGGACATTGACTATACTCCCTACATCCAATATTCCACAGTTCGCGGTTTAGATTGTCCCGAGGTGTGCCACGTCCACAAGATTGAGCCTATCAAATGTGTTGCATTTGAAAGAAGCAACACATGTCGCACATTTTGTCTCTGTCAAGTGTAGGATGTAAGTTCCTCGGTGATATTTTATCACATCCACATCGTCTAATTTCCCCAATTCCTTTCAAGCTGCGAGTAGGATATTCTCGTTTGCAGGAATCCATGAACTGTGGGTTTGACAAGGAATGGCCACAAGCAACGAAAAATGTGTCGTCAAAACTCTAGGGAACGTATCATGACAATAATAGTGCAAGAATCGACAAGAGGATTGAGAATGCAAAATTGGTGAAGGAGTTAGTTGATGATAAGAACATGATTAATAATAAGCACACAAGTTTGTTAGCTAAGGTGAGGAAATTTATGGGAGAAACTGAGAAAATGAGGCTGGAGGAGAACCTATCCCGGATGAAGGACGGTAATCCAAAAGCTGAGGAGAAATCGATGGAAAGTATAAGCATATGACTGAAGCTTTGAGGAATGAAGTGGGCATGATCAAGACCGTGCAGAAATCTCAAGCCGAGATATTGAAGGCCAGACCGCGGGAATAGGATGAGAACAAGATAGGTATGAAGGAGAAAAAGAAGAAGGTTGAGTACATGCTGTTTAACATGCTCAAAACTAATGAGGCTAACAAGGACAAGGTGAAGAGGATCAAGGAAATACGTGACGCGTCATGTGTAATTTATGTTAGTTGTAGCTTGACACCCACTTTTAATATGGTGGTAGATTCACACCGTGAACTCATTCATGCATATCTGCTCGTGCACTTTGACATGGTAAGCTCATTATTTTGAATCATGGTAACCTTTTACGCCCTCCTGTGGGCAACCAAACATCTTTGCTTTGCATAAGTGAGATAAAAAATGATGTTGTGCAACCTTACAAACAAATGAGAGATATTTGCTGACCACATACAACTGAGTGAGATCCTAACAACCAAACAAAATAAAGAAGACGGTTCAGAGATTGTTTTCACCGGGACAAACCCCATGGGGCATAGCCGTCCGAGATATCAGGCGGTCGAAAGTTTTTCCAGACAAAAAATTATCGTTTCGACGCCAACAACGACTATGCTTGCGGGTGTCATAACCCTCTTGGGGGCATCGTTGTGGTTACCTTCGCCGCGGTAGGACTCCAGTGAAAACCCTTGACCTTGTGGTCTCGACGATGGCGGCACAGACGTCGTTACCCTCTTTGGGGCGTTGTCGTGGAGCTCCGATGCTCCTTATTCTGGTTTCGGTGCCTTCGGTGGAAAGTTTTGGCTCTTCTTGTAACTTTTTATTTATTTTTTATCTGTTTTGTAAAGAGTTTTCCTCATCAATTTGTATTGGTTTGGTCGTGTTTGCCTTTATTTATAAAGCGGGCTACTGTTTGGAGGGCATAGTCACAGCGAGCTCTAAATTGGATACCTGACACCAAACACGCCCCACTGGCCGGTTGATAGCCCTCCATTGACCTGTCACCAATCTCATCAACTGGGCAGAGCATGTCAATCAAAAAGAAAAAAGAAAAAAATTCAACTGGGAGCACCCTTTCTTCATCCCCCCATCACTCCTCCGCATGAACAAAGCCTCCGCCGAGAGATATCTCTGTGACGTCGTCCGGTCCTCGCGGTCGTCCTTTCCCACCCTACCTAGCAGCCGCGGCGTGGAGATCCATCCCCTAAACTCCAGGCCGCCGCCGAAAGATATTCGGGCTAGCCAATTTCTCATGTTGGTTACGGACCCCTAACCTGCTTAGATTGGTCTGAGATTTTCGCAGCGAGCAGTCCAATCCACATATCTCGTAAGGTGCCGGATACTCCAATCCATCCCTTTTGTCGCGGTTCCGTTTGCACCAATAGGAATTTATTTTTCAGAAAAATTTGGGTTCAGTTCCACATTTAAATAGAACACCCCAAACCCCACGACAGATCCACCACCTGACCAGCTCAGCAACCTAGGTGATATTGCGAAGGCATCGTAGAGCCCTTCGCTCCTTAGGCTGTACATTGGCGAGGCCAGGATTTTGAATGGGGCAGGTGGTGAGTGCGCACTAATGTGCAGTTATTTCTTGAGGTTGTGTGCTTTGTTCGTGTCTGACGACTGAGCTTGTTCTGATGCCCCTGGTATGACGTTATTGTGCAGGTTTCGGATGGTGTTGTCCAAGAAGAGGCAGCTCCAAAAGGTAATGAAGACAGAAAAGCCTCGCGTCTTATTGCAGTATCTTGTTCTGGTTATTTGGTTGAGCATCTGATAGGAGCGTGGTTGCTTTGTTGCATTTCCTTTGACAGTTGGGATCATTAAAAACGGAAGGGAAATCCTACTCCAGGTGAGAATGTGTCTGCGCGCACGTATTTGCTATCATGCTATATGTCCAACTGATGGATATCAGGATATGTGCTCGCCTGCTGTGAAACCGTAGCCAATAAGAATGTTTTGCAATCTGCCATACAATAGAAATTATTTTCGCACTTACCGATAATTATTGGGAAGTATCTAATTGGTTTGGACTATTGGTATGGATATTCGCTGAAGTATCAGGGTACTCTAGCAAACTATTTTCTTTTCATTTTGAGTTATTTAGCCCCCCTTTGTAGAGTGCAAATAAGGAAGAAGCTCCAGTCAATAGTAGTTGGTCTCGTGGTCATTCTAAGGTGGCTCATGTGTTGGCAATGCCAACATGAGTGTTGCCTTCTGTGATCACATAAAGGAAATGAGTTTTCTTCATATCTCTTGATATGAGTTGTGTTGCAGGCTTTTAACTGGGAATCCCATAAACACAACTGGTGGAGTAATTTGGAGGGCAGAGTTGCCGACATTGCTAAATCTGGGTTTACAGCAGCATGGCTCCCTCCACCAACGCAATCATTATCTCAAGACGGTAAGCAAGTCTCAAGTTCACCATTACTATCCAAACCATAGCAGCAGAAAAACAGGTCTGACGTGTTTTTCCACAGGCTATCTGCCACAGGATCTGTACAACCTTGACTCTTGTTACGGTTCTCTCCAGCAGCTAAATTCCTTGATTCAGAACATGAATGACCACAATATAAGGGCTATGGCTGATATAGTTATTAACCATCGAGTTGGGACTACTCAAGGATCCAATGGAATGTATAATCGTTATGATGGCATCCCAATACCTTGGGATGAACATGCTGTTACATCCTGTTCTGGCGGGAAGGTAACCATTTTTACTTGCCCTACCCCTAGATTATGCAAAAACTACCTTGCACATCATTGTGTTAAGAAGAACGCCACGACATGGCCACTGTACAAAACACAACTACAAACAAAGACAACAAAAGAAAAAAAAGACCCTGTACAAACACAATAACCAGGGTAAATCATTACCTGGACTTCTAATTAGACATATATTGATTAATAAGTATGACTTATTGATTAATAACTTTGGCTTGATTGATAAGTTTATTGTCAAGCATTACTCACCTTTGGTGCAACTTCTTTACCAGGGGAACAAAAGTACTGGCGATAACTTTGATGGGGTTCCCAACATAGATCATACCCAGCCATTTGTAAGGAAGGATATTATTGAATGGCTGATCTGGATTCGCGAAACCATTGGTTTTCAAGATTTTCGCTTTGATTTCACAAAAGGGTAAATAGTCAATTGACTAGAAACATACTGTGACAGAAAGGGATTGACTACTGTTGCCACTACTTTGCATCTTTAATTTGCTGATTTTTCACATTTTTCTTTTTAGTGCAGTTATGCTTCAGAGTATGTGAAAGAATACATTGAGGAATCAAAGCCTCTTTTTGCAGTAGGTGAATACTGGGACAGCTGTGAATACAGTCCCACTGATAACCGCCTGAGCTACAATCAGGGTAAGAGGTTTGTAATGGCATCCATACTGATTAGTGATTACTATTGCCAGAATGATGCAATTTCTAGCAAAAGTACTCTTAAGGCCAATCCCTTTATTGACAACCATGCATATTACTGCAATAACCAATTATTTCTTTCAATTGAAATTAATTAATTTTTGAATTACAAGCCACTGTCTCGGTTTCCTCTTCACTTGCTCTGCCCTCTCTGAACCGTTCTTGAATTGGAGTGCTTAATTTACTACTATGCAAGGCAGTTATGGAACAACATTAGATTGTCTCCATGCATATGCCATACAGATGAAACCACATAAAGATATAAACGCAACATCATCATATTCTTTTTCAGATGAGCATAGGCAGAGAATTATCAATTGGATTGATAGCACTGGAGGACTTTGTGCTGCGTTCGATTTCACCACAAAGGGTATTCTTCAGGTTAGAAATGGACCATCGTTCTTTAGGGGGAAATAAGTAGCTTTGGTGATTAGGTTGAATAGTTTAGTGTTGCCTAAGCAGGAAGCTGTGAAAGGAGAGTTGTGGCGTTTGCGTGACACTGAAGAAAAGCCGCCTGGTGTGATGGGGTGGTGGCCTTCAAGAGCAGTTACATTTATTGACAATCATGACACGGGGTCAACTCAGGTATTACCATTTCCATGATTTTTCCCCTCGTGTGCTCAAGGCTAACTTTTCCAGGTTAATATTTGCTTGGAATGTTCACAACATGCTAGCAAGCAAAGCTAATCGGAAGTTCTGTTATTTCAGGGGCATTGGCCTTTTCCATCTGATCATGTTATGGAGGTATGCTATGAGGACTTTTGTAATGCTACATTTGTTTGTACTTCTTTATATCCATACAGCTTGTTTCGTTGGAAGTCAATTGCATGTTCTACGCAGCCAATCTACACAAATAATTACCACCGAGATATGATGATTTTATAAAACACCGATGCAGTTAAATAGTGACCATGGGTAACAGAATTTTTTTCATCACACCAAGAACAGCAAGAGAACCTTTAGCTGCTAGTTTGTTAATATTTGAACACACACCGCTGTCATCAGTATTATATCGACTTGGCAGGAATATACGGTTAGTCTGTTTCAAGATCTGACCATGTTACATCTGGCATTTATTATAACAATGAGGCATTGATCAGCAGACACTTATCATTTGCTTTAGAACAAGCCTGATGTTCTGTGTGGTGATCTAACTGTTTACTGAACACGTGCATAAACTAATGGTCTTTCAGGGATATGCTTATATACTTACCCACCCGGGAATCCCCACAGTGTTCTACGATCATTTCTATGACTGGGGAGATTCTTTCCATAGCGAAATAGCAAAACTGGTATTCAGCTCATACCAGTTTTCTCAAAACACTCGTCCAGAGTCGCTGTTTTGCTCTAAGCTTTAAATATTTTGTACTCAGATGGAGATCAGGAAATGCCAAGACATACACAGTCGGTCAACTGTCAAGATTTTGGAGGCAAGCTCAAATCTGTACTCCGTGGTAATCGATGACAAGTTGTGCATGAAGATTGGAGAAGGCACCTGGTGCCCAAGCGAGGACGAGGAGTGGAAGCTAGCGGCATCTGGAAACAGATATGCTGTGTGGCACAAGTAGCCTGCTATAAGGCGCATCAGCTCATCTTATTTCTGACAAACAGAAGATTATAGCCTGGTAATTGAAGTACATCACACAGACTATTGCAGCATCTACTCACACCTATTGTGAATAATGACGTGTAGCTCAGTTCCTGAAGAAGTGCAAGCCTAGGTCCTGAGTTCTAGACCAACCCGGGCAGCCGTGGTAGTTTGACTGAATGTCAAAACTTCTGGCCAGGTTTGGAAAAATAAAAGAATTTCTTATGAGCGCACCACGCTCACAACATTCCTTTGGCTGGCCAATAATACATAGATCATTCTATCTATCAAATGTATGTCTGAGTTCAGAATGTAACATGTGTAATGTGGCACACACACACAGCTGCTTGATTATACAGACAAAAAATATGTTTTAGTTTGCTCAGTACTGTTTATTTGCACGCAGCGGATCTGGAAGGGTTGTCCAAAGATTGTCTGCACAATCTTGGCGCTTTTCTAGAATTTTGCCTGGTTCATCATGGGTCATGGCAATGTTGACTGAACCTGGCAATCTTCCAGTGGAAGGAGGAGTTTCTTCCCTTGCAAGGAGCCAAAGGAGTCGCTTGGCGTTCTTGCCCACAACTCCCTGAGTTCTTGTGCACGTACCAGTGCACGTTCTTCATTACAATTAAGTCCCTCTTTCTTCCCTTCACTAGCGGCACACACTTCTCCAGCGTATTTGTTGGAGGGCATATATTTTGGAAATAATCTTATAAGTACTCCTGTGAAATAAATGGCGGGAAAAAGGTATAGAACATAAATCCACACGGCTCGCCTTCCCGGCCCCCCCGGCTCCTCTCCCCTTCCCGGTCCCAACTCCCGCCTCATGGCGGTGGAGCCGCCACCCAAGAACCACCATGGCGACCCCTCTACTTCCGGCCGCCTAGGCTACTTCCACCTCCGCATCCTCGGCCCCGCCGCTCCACTCCTCCTGCTCCGCTCCGACCGCCTCTACTCTCTCTCCTTCTCCCGCCGCCGCGGCCACCGCCTCCGCCTGCTCGCCTCCCCTGCACGCCGCCACCGCCGCCGGGATCTTCTCCTAAGCACTTCCGACTGCTTCCTCCGCCTCACCCACTGCTTCTCCAGCGCCGACGCCGTGTCCATCAACGGCCTGCCTCTCCAAGGCGGCGACGGCGGCCCGGTTGATCTGGCCGTGGGCGACGAGGTCTCACTGCTTCTCCTCGGTGGCAGGTACGGATTTGTGGCGGAGAAATTCATCTCCTGTGGAGTAGGTGGGAAGGCAGCGGGGTCCTGCGAGGAGGTTATTGTCCTGAGGGCTGAGTCTCTCCGGAAGCGGCTAAGGGCGATCTCGGAGAGCCAGGATCCCCTTTCATTCCTGAGGGATTCATATCATGAACATGTTCGGGTGAAAAAGGTGAGGGAAGAGAGCGTTTCCTTGTGCCCGGAGAGTCCAATTGACCCTGTCCCCGAGAAGAATTTGGGGCAAGAAGGATGCAACCTTGAACAGGATAGGTTGGAGCATCAAAATGATGTTGGGAAAGAAAATATTGTCTCAGAGAAAGATGATACTGTTGAGTTGTCTCAAAGAAGCGAAGGATACAGCAATGACAGTATGGAGCACAAAGGATGCAGCAACAGCAATGTAGAGCAGCATCATACTGAAGGGCAGTACTCAGATGGGAGCACATTCTTCCTGAACCGCCTCTTTGGCGTCAGGCCTGAAATGCGAACGGGGAAAGAAAGTGGAGTGACACTTCCAGAGCTCCTCCATCCTATTGGTAGTTTGTTGCGAGTATTTGTTGCGACATTCACCTCTGATGTTTCCTGGTATGCCCTCTCTCTGCTGCAGTTTCCCCCCTCGTCATGGTGTGGGACATGATTGGATTCTTCATAGAAATGCTAATTTTGATATGGTTCTTACTTCGCAGGTTCCTAGAATATTGTAAGATTCCTCAGCTCCTGCCAGTAACAATAGCATGCCACAACAAGGAGAGATGCTGGAGTGCAAGCCGTGAAAGTAGAGTTGCATCCCCTTTTGAAAACCATCCTAATCTACTGTTAGTGTAAGTAGCAACCTGGGATGCTTTTAATCTAATTGTCTCGTGCTTCCGAGCTTTTAATCTATATCAATATAGTCAAGTCAGACACAATACCATACTTTGCAGCATTAGCTGGGCTTTATGGTAGATCAAACATGATAAGCATAACTTTCTTGGAGGATGAATACTGATGTTGATGTATATTTGCCCTTAAAGTTACCCTCGATTCCCGGAAGAAATAGCATTTGGAAAGGATAGAAAGAAACAAGGAGTTGCATGCCACCATCCAAAGCTCTTAGTGTTGCAGAGAGAAGACAGTATGCGTGTTATTATTTCTTCAGCTAATTTAGTACCTAGACAGGTCAGTGTTATGCCTCAGGCTATAATGGCTTATGATTTCATCCTTCCATTTGTTCCCAGTGCTACCTATAGATTTGTTGGTGATTTGTGTTGCTATGTTCTTACTGAGTAAACTATACTATGTGCAGTGGCATCTTATAACAAACACAGTGTGGTGGCAAGACTTCCCCCGTAGGACATCCCCGGATTATTCAGCTCTGTTTAGTGCAGTTGAGGACCTAAAATCCGATTTTGCTGCTCAGTTAGCTTCATTCATAGGATCTCTTATCAAAGAAGTCCCTTCCCAAGCATATTGGATAAATGAGATAGCTAAGTATGATTTTGAAGGAGCTGGTGGATACCTTGTTGCTTCAGTACCAGGATTGTATATGCCAAGTCCATGCTATCTGGAGTCCAATTATTGCCTTTCGGTAAGTCTAATTTTACCGGTACCATACATGATATATATCTTTGTTTACTGAAGTCCTTAGCAAGTATAGTTAAACATATAAAAATTTCTTCTACTAAACAATATATTATCTATAATTTGTATTCACTCTGAAGTAGATACACTTGTCCTAAATGAACTTTATTCCTAAGCCAAGAACTGGGCATTGCTCTAGCTTCTAATTCTTCATTGAAATAGGTTTGGCCTATAATGCCCTATTTCCCCTATTATCAACTATTTATTATTTGTGCAGGAAAATAGGATTTTACACACAAGATCT
Organism: Avena sativa; assembly: GCA_916181665.1. Lineage (NCBI taxonomy): Eukaryota > Viridiplantae > Streptophyta > Magnoliopsida > Poales > Poaceae > Avena > Avena sativa. The sequence continues at coordinate 426,866,767 of OV702287.1, forward strand.
GCACGTAGAATGTTTCTTGGTTCTGTCCAAACATCTGTAGTTGGTTTATCCCATCGCTTTCACATGCCATTTGATGCCGGCTCACAACTGAAATCATTGTCCGTATTTCTTGGAAAATGCCATGAGAACATGCACGGAACTACAGAAGTGATATTGAAAAGGAATGCAAATATACCTGCAGATGCTAATGCTGTGAGCGTTCTTATTGCTGATCTGGATAAATTTTCTGAGGAAGGTATGCAAATCTCAAAATGTGTACTCATCCTGACGTGGTTTGTATTTCATGGTTCATGTGCAAAACAAGATATTTTGTTTCTTTCCTGTAGTGGATATATTTGCTTCCTTTTCTAATCAATAACCATATCCAATGCCCTGAAGCAGATTCAGTCCAACTTGGTTTCTTGCCTAGAGAGGTCGCAAAATGGGTATCTCCCCTTAGCGACATGGGTTTTGTCAAATTTTCTGGATTTGTCTACCCCAGAGAAGCCCTGGAAGCTGCATTTGGAGCAACAAACACAAAGGTGCAGTTGCTTCTGTATGTATCAAAGGTATTGCAGGAAGGTCTTAGATGCCTTTTCATATCTTTGCAGTACTTTCAGAAACTCATGCTGATCTTAAACTCTGTCTATGAAATGTAGGGTCCAGAGTTTTCTCGAATTTCAGCGCTGATCCGTGATGAGCATCTTCCTTCATTGTGCTCACTAGTAGCATCCTTGAAAAAGAGCCTTGGGCTTTGGCGGTTAGAAGAGGTGCTAAACTGAACAAAAGTTTGATAATAGAAATTACTGTTCCATAGTACATGTTGAATTAGTGGCACACTTACTCTGATATACTTGAAATTCGTAGCTCCATAGCACTAGCCAGTGATTGGGCATAGTTCACATTATTTTTTATCACCACCATTTCTGTGGAAGTCTCCCAATCTTTGGTTTCATATTACCTTGCAATTTTTACTGCTTTCAACTATCATTGGCATAACATGAATTACCGTTTTATCTCATTCACCCAGTATATGGTAAATTACTCCATAATGTCATGTGAATTACAGATAGTGTAGGCCAGATGCAACAGTGTTATGTTTCCAGTATCTTTTTCTCATCCTGCTCTGCACCACGCACATTAAATGCCATAAGCTCTTAGTTTTAAAATATAGGGTTTTGCACTCTTCGCCTCTGTGTTTGACAAGGTTTGGTATTATGTTTTGTAAGTTGTTTAATGACTGTCTAAAGTAAACCTTACCACCTGTTATATTTTGTGATCCTAGCCAAATATCTTAAAACTGTGATCTACCTTGATCTGAACAGGTGTTATCACGCTTCAAGTGGCCTGAAACACTGGAGACTGATTTTATGTACAGTGAGTAATACCATCAATTTTTTGTTATTGGAAATCAATCATCTTAATCTGGGTCTCTAACTAAACACACTTAATTATTAACTATATTGTAGGTGCTTCATCCATTGGGACGTCTATCAATTCACAGTTCATTGCACACTTTGCTTCAGCAACTGGTAAACGATCCAATCACGACGTGAACTCTGAAGAATCTGATCCAGAGGTAATATTGAACTGCTTCTTGAATCTTACACTATCTTAGTAAAATTAGAATTTTCTTACCCATTCTTCATGTACATAAATCATTTCCAATGTCCCTTGATCTTCCTAGTGGGGTTGCTGGACAGCAGGCCATGAGCTAAAGAAACCATCAATCAGTCTGCTATTTCCGACAATCGAGAGGGTGAAAAGCGCTGCTTGTGGAATTCAGTTGTCTAGATTTTTGCTTTCTCTACGTGAGGTAGATTTCTCTTTTCTGAATTTCAGTTATGCGTATACTTTACCAGTAAGAGAGATCATAACACATTTCACATTATGTTTGAAGTCCTTGTACAGTTGTACCCCAACAACTTTCTTCAGGATGAAGTTGCATATTAAACTGAGATAAAATAGTTCAATGAATTACGAAGTTGTGCACAATGCAATAAGCAAAGGGCATCTCTAGTTAGAGAAGCAAGTGAATATGGATAGCGATGATTTAGAGTTGTTCCTTGTATAACAGTGGGAAGAGTTTTCTTCCAATCACCATATTCTGTCCAAAATATTGCAGTGGCAATAGTCTATTTGTCAAAGAAAGAAGGCATGGGTTATTACTAAGATTTTATTTGTACCCATCTCATATACTCCATTTTGACAGAAAACGTGGCAAAGATTGAGATCTACTGGCATACTTCATGATGCAGTCCCACATCCACATGACAGGATAGGACATCCTATGCATGTTAAGGTATGCTCTTTTTCTTGGAATATCATAGCAATAAATGTTCATTGCCTTCTAGTTAACGCTGAGGTGTGGATAGCATATGTTGATCATAGGCATTATTCTAATACAAACTGATTCAAAGGATAAGAGTGGCGAGGAATTCACATTGATGACAATTCTCTTGCCCTCAACATTTTGGAATATACAGCTTATCGGAAATTTATGCTAACTTTAATTGTCATCCCCAATACAGATTTTGCTAGCAACTAATGAAACCTCAGCTACAATACTGACAACATACTCTATGCCAGGTTGTTCAGAGGCGATTTCGGTCTCGAAAAGGTGGCCATTCATTTGGCTGGACTTACTGTGGGTCTCACAATTTCAGCCCAGCTGCCTGGGGACAACCGTTGCGCCCTCCATCCAAAGCGAATACTACCGACGCGACCAGAGCAGTTCTTTCTGGGCCAAGGCTGCACATTTGCAACTATGAGCTGGGCATCATCCTGATTGCTCCGCCGCCAGGCGTGTCAAAGAAGAGCAATGGAAGGGTGCATGTGATCGGTGACATATCTCTTCCATTTGTCATCCCTGCGCCACGGTACAAGCACAACGATAGGCCTGCGACGCCGCTGGCTATGCGAGAAGCCATGGCCGAAGCTTGTATTCCGCAGAGCAACGACTTGTCGGAAGAGACTGATGAGGATATAGCAGATGAAGATGACGAGCTTGTGGTTGAGCTTTCTGACTGTTCTCCTGAAGAGAAAGAAGAGGAGAAAATCTACGCAGAAACGCTATGGGGGCAGGTGGATTCTTCCCAGAGCCAGGGAAAAGATTCCTGAAGTTTGGAGGCTGGCCCTGCAGTTTTACATAGGAAGTGTAGCATTGGCAGTTCATTGGCCAAGGGCTTTTCAAGGAGAGTGCAGTACATATGAACATGACAGTTCACAGATAGGTTCCAAAACTTCTTTGAACAAGAGCAAATTATTGGCATCGATCTCATGTCAAAGTACAGGCATAATGAGGCGTACAGCCGTCTGCATTTCCAGGATTATTTCTTTGAAGGATTGAAGATGATTCAGTTACATATTTTAGATTATATTGTGTGGTGTACATGTATTGTCATTCTTTGTTGTATTGAAAAAATAAAATCATTTGTACATTTACCGACGGAGCCTGCGAGGCAACTATTTTTCATGATTTATTGAAGAAACATTGGGAAGTGACCATTTTACTTGAACTTTACAGCGTGTAGTACCCCTTGCCAGCTTTTGTCGAAACTTTATGTTGTAGTCATATTTTGCGAGATGTGAACACACTTCAAGCTGAGGTTGTGAGAATTGAACCACCCATGTTTGAATTTATTTTATAATAATCATATTATGGGACATGTGGACGCATCATTGTGGTACCTCTGAGACTTAACATTTTGCGGAGTTCTGACATTTTATGTTGCAATCTGTATGTTAGGTATGACTGAAACATTTTGCTGTGATGTTCCAGTCTGGATGTTTGGACTTCACGAGTTGATGACGGTTGTTCTGTTCATGTCGACCGTGGCCGTGTCAGTGGCTCCAGTTGCGAGTCCGTCCCTTCCGCCGCGCCAGTGCGCGGCCGTGTCAGCAGCAGCAGTGACGCTCCGCACGTCTCCTGCCGCCTCCTCCCTGACCCAGTTCTCTAGGTTTCTCTCTCCCGTCTCTGTCTTCCTCCCCCTCTAGACTGGTGTTGGTGTATGCTCTCCTTGATTGACCTTGAGCAATTACTGCAAAAAATTGCGATTTCGTGCTAGTATTTGTGGCAGTGACACGGTTTCTGTTGGTCACCAGGCTGCGCACCAAGTGCAGGATGTTAGCTTAAACAAGCCTTAATCCCATGCACATGCATACGTGAAGAACGTGCATGGGGTGTGAATGTGGGACTTTGCACCACTAGGTACTAGTAGTCAGGATAGAAGTCATTGTACGTTTAAATTGCATGCCAAATAGCTATGGTGGCTGGACTCCAAGTCCAATGTTCACACTATGTAATACTAGTAGCTAGCTGGTCCTATAAAAAGACATGTAGTAGTCTCTTCTAAAGACACCGAGTAGCAAGAGAAGTAATAAACAGAAACACTGCTTCAGCTCCTTGTGTCCATCGTGAGAGCATTTTCTCTCTAGTGTGTGTGCGTGTATCCTTCAGCCTCACTTTGTTTTCTCTTAGACTCCACAACCTGTGTGTGTACGTGCGTGTGTAACCTGTCTTAGCAACAACAGCTGGTATCAGAGCCACTTGGTGTTCGATCCAAGGCTGGTACTCGTGCGGTGTTCGATCCGCGGCGGCGATGGCAGGTAACGGCGCAAGCGAGAAGACGGACGTGTCGGGCATGAAGAAGATGGAGGAGGACCCCCTGTCTCGACCTCTGAAGCAGCTCAACGTCAGCGACGGTGCTGCTGAGGGGCGTGTGGTGGAGAGGGTCATCCATGAGCATGACGCGCCAGGACCGGCGCTGGTGCTCACTCGCACCAACTATGTAGACCGGGCGCTCGTCATGCTCGCACCAACTATGTAGACTGGGCGCTCGTCATGCGCATCCAGCTACAGGGGCAAGGCCTATGGACCGTGGTCAACACGGGAGTTGGAAGCGAGCGCGATGACCGGCGTGCGCTAGGTGTCATCCTGTGGAATGTGTCGCCGGAGATGCTGCGCACGCTCGCAGTCAAGGACTCCGCCATGATAGCGTGGGACGCCGTGAAGACGATGCGGATGGGCGTCGGCCGGGTGCGCGAGGCCAAGGCACAAACGCGGCGCGCTGAGTTCGAGGCACTCAAGTTCCACGACGGTGAGTCGGTGGAGGCATTCTCTATGCGGCTCACCGGCATCGTCAATGATCTCGAGCTCCTAGATGATCCAGTCTCCGAGCACAAGGCGGTGCTCAAGTTCTTACGTGTTGTGCCACGACGCTACCGGCAAATGGCAATGGCCATCGAGTCTTTGTGCGACACCAAGAACATGAGCATCGAGGAGCTCTGCGGCAGGCTAGTAGCCGTGGAGGAGCGCTATGACCTCGATGATGATCCTTCGCACTCTACAACGGCTGGGCGCCTACTTCTCATGGAGGAGGAGTGGGCGGCGCGCCAGCGCAGCCAAGAGCATGGTGGATACACATCCACTGGTGGCGACAAGGGGAAGGCTATATACAAACCCAAGACGACACCCGGGGCCAAACCCATGTCGAGCGCCAGTGTCCGAGGCAACAATAAAAAGAAAGGAGAATTTCATTACTGCGGCATCCCCGGGCACTGGGCCAAAGAGTGTCGCAAGAAGAAGCACGATCAAGAACGCTGAGAGCACGCCAACCTGGGGGTAGGCGAGGAAGATGGTGTGCCTGCACCAATGCTGGCACACATCGGAGATATCGACAAAGCACTCGTGGAGCACGCCGACGAAATTGTGTTCCTGTACGAGGCGCGCGCATGGCACGGCGAGGAGGCCGTGTTCCTAAATGCGGAGAAGGTCTTCCCCAAGCGGACGACTGATGGTGTCTGGTATCTCGACACGGGTGGGAGCAGTCACATGACTGGCACCAAGGAGGCGTTCACGGTGCTGGACGAGAGCGTCCATGACACTGTGAAGTTTCGAGACGGGTCGCTTGTCAACATCCATGGCCGCGGCTCCGTTCTCTTCAAGTGCCAGAACAACGAGCATCGCGTTCTCACCGATGTATACTACATCCCCGATTTGAGAAGTAATATTATCTCACTCGGACAGATGGATGAAGCGGGGTGCAAGGCATTGATCGAGAATGGTGAGTTTCACATATACGACCATGCACGAAAGCTACTGGCACGTGTGTCACGCAGCAAGAATCGGCTTTACACGGTTAGCCTGAACTTGACGAAGCCAGTGTGCATGCTGGCCAAGCTCGACGACAAAGCATGGTTGTGGCATGCTCGCTATGGCCACCTCCACTTCCGCGCACTCCGGGACATGACACGCAAGCAGATGGTGCAAGGCGTGCCCATCATCGACATGGTCGAACAAGTCTGTGATGGATGTACGCTTGGTAAGCAGCATCGAAGGCCATTTCCCCAAGCATCCTCATACCGAGCCAAGGAGAGGCTCGAGCTCGTGCACACTGACTTGTGTGAGCCGATAACACCAACGACACCAAGTGGGAACAAATATTTTTTGCTTGTCGTTGATGACTTCAGCCGGTACATGTGGCTAGAGGTGCTCAAGAGCAAGGATGAAGCTTTCACTCATTTCCACAAAATCAAGGCAGTGCGGAGACAGAGAAGAAGTGCAAACTTCTTGCCTTTCATTCTGATCGAGGAGGCGAGTTCAACTCTGGCGAGTTCAAGGCGTTCTGTGATGAGAACGACATCAAGCACTTCACCACGGCACCTTACTCACCACAACAAAACGGTGTCGTCGAACGACGAAATCAAACCGTCGTTGAAATGGCGAGGTGTCTGCTGAAAAGCATGGGCATGCCTTCCATGTTCTGGGGCAAGGCGGTAAGGACGGCGGTGTACATCCTGAACCGGGCACCAACCAGGAGCGTGGATGGTAAAACCCCATATGAAGCATGGCATGACAAGAAGCCGCATGTGCATCACTTCCGTATCTTTGGATGTACGACACATGTGAAGAATATCGGGCCCGGGTTGAACAAACTCTCGGACCGCTCAACGCCGATGGTAATGATTGGCTATGAGGAGGGCTCATACTGCTACAAGCTGTATGATCCCGCATCTAAGAAGCTGCACATCTCCAGGGATGTGGTGTTCGAGGAACACCTCTCATGGGAGTGGAACCAAGGAGACACATCAATGGAGTCTCTAGGTACACTTTCTACTCCATCCACATTCAAAGTGGCATAACGATGCGGTCACCACCAAGGGTGCACACGGCAACCCCGGGACACCGCTTGAAGTGGCTACACTGGCGGCATTGTCGGAGCCACATACACCTGCAGCAGCCACTACAACAAATGAAGGTTGGGCGACACCGCTCGAGCAGGACACCAACCTCGACTCCGAGTCAGGACCGCGTCATTACCGGTGACTCGACGACCTATACAACAACACTACAGAAGTCGAGACAGAGTACAATGTCTTGTGCTTGTTAGCTGTAGACGAGCCAGCCAGTGTGCAGTAGGCACTTGGTGAGGCTTGTTGGAAGCAAGCCATGGACATCGAGATGGCGTCGATCCTCGAGAACAAGACTTGGGAGCTCACGACCCTCCCGGTCGGTCAATGAGCCATTGGTCTCAAGTGGGTCTTCAAGGTCAAGCGCGACCCCACCGGCAACATTGTCAAGCACAAAGCCCGTCTCATCGCAAAAGGCTATGCACAGCGACATGGGGTGGACTTCGATGAGGTGTTCGCGCCAGTGGCGCGAATGGAGACGGTGCGCCTGTTTGCTGGCGCTCGCCGCGCACAACGGGTGGCAAGTCCATCATATGGACGTCAAGTCAACATTTCTCAATGGTGACCTCGCCGAGGAGGTGTACGTGCATCAGCCTGCAGGCTGTGAGAAGAAGAACAAGGAGGGACATGTGCTACGCCTCCGGAAGGCGTTGTACGGACTTCGGCAGGCGCCACGAGCATGGTATGCCAAGCTTGGCATGTCACTCATGTCACTTGGATTCAAGTGCTGCCCAATGGAGCATGCAGTCTACAAGCGAACCACATGTGAAGACTACCTTCTCGTTAGGGTTTACGTTGACGACCTCATCATCACCGGTTCTAGCGTCATCGACATTAACGAGTTTAAAACCGAGATGAAGAGGTTGTTTTGCATGAGCGACCTTGGTCTCCTTAGCTACTACCTGGGGATTGAGGTCAAGCAAGATGATGGTGAGATCACCATCGGGCAGAGCAGTTATGCTGGAAAAATCCTCGAGATGGCAGGCATGAGTGGCTGCAACTCATGTCACACACCGATGGAGTGTAGACTCAAACTTGGGAAGAAGAATGCCGGCGCCGCGGTAGACGCGACACAGTACATGAACATCATCGGCATCCTCCGCTACTTGGTGAACATGAGGCCGGACATATCCTACACATTCGGCATTCTTAGCCGATTCATGGAGTCACCGGCCGAGCAGCATTTGGCTACAGTGAAGCAGCTTCTGAGGTACATTCGTGGTACGACGAACTACGGTTGCAAATACAAAAAGGGAGACATAACAGTGCCGATGCTAGTGGGGTACAACGATAGCGACCTCGCTGGGGACGTCGACGACCGCAAGAGCACTACCGGGATTATCTTTTTTTTTGGGTCAAGTGCGGTCACCTGGGCATCACACAAGCAGAAGGTGGTGGCACTCTCCTCGTGCGAGGCAGAGTACGTCGCCGCAGCTACTGCAGCATGTCAGGGGGTCTGGTTGAGCAGGCTTGTTGCCGAGCTGCTCGGAACCATTCCAACCAAGGTGAAGCTCATGGTGGACAACAAGTCAGCGATCGCGCTGAGCAAGAACCCGGTGCATCATGATCGGAGCAAACATATTGACACGAAGTTCCACTATATTCGTGAGTGCATCGAAGAAGGCAAGATCGATGTTGCGCACGTTGGCACCGATGGTCAACTCGCAGACATCTTCACCGAGGCGCTAGGGAGGGTCAAATTCGTGGAGATGAGACAAAAGATTGGCGTCGTGGATTTGGCATAGTGTCAAACAGGCTTGAGGGGGCGAATGTTAGCTTAAACAAGCCTGTTAGTTAATCCCATGCACATGCATACGTGAAGAACGTGCATGGGGTGTGAATGTGGGACTTTGCACCACTAGGCAAGTCAATAATTTCAGCTGGATAGTATAGCAGCTAGTAGTCAAGATAGAAGTCATTGCACGTTTAAATTGCATGCCAAATAGCTATTGTGGCTGGACTCTAAGTCCAATGTTCACACTATGTAATAGTAGCTGGCTGGTCCTATAAAAGGACATGTATTCTAAAGACACCGAGTAGCAAGAGAAGTAATAAACAGAAACATTGCTTCAGCTCCTTGTGTCCATCGTGAGAGCATTTTCTCTCTAGTGTGTGTGCGTGTATCCTTCAGCCTCACTTTGTTTTCTCTTAGACTCCAGAACCTGTGTGTGTACGTGCGTGCGTGTGTATCCTTCAGCCTCACTTTGTTTTCTCTAGACTGGTGTTGGTGTATGCTCTCCTTGATTGACCTTGAGCAATTACTGCAAAAAATTGCGATTTCGTGCTAGTATTTGTGGCAGTGACACGGTTTCTGTTGGTCACCAGGCTGCGCACCAAGTGCAGGATTGCGGCGCCCGGTGTTAGGGAAGACTACTCTGCGCCAATCGATGTCGTCGCCGACGTGAAAACAGAGAAGGCATGTAACTGAGCAGTTGGTGCTCTACATTGTTCGGCTTTGTTAAGTAGTGCTCCTTTTCCATCGGTAGGACCAGGTTTGCTGAAATTGTCTCCAAATGCTTGCAGATTGTTGTATTGGGAGGAAGTGGATTTGTTGGATCTGCTATTTGCAGAGCTGCTGTGGCTAAAGGCATCGAGGTTGTGAGCCTGAGCAGGTACATCTTTGTCCCCATTGTATGTATGAACATATGTATATATACCATTTCCATGTAAAGTCATGTACATTTTACGACTAGTTGTCGTCATTCTTCTTATTTGTCTTAAAAATATTTTAGTTTAGGTTTCTCATTTCTTCAGTCAAACGCTTGTTTTACTAAATTGGATCGACCAGCTCATCCTCACCCTGTTAACTTTGTAAAGGTCTTGCAAAGCCCCTCGAGTGATTTGTCCATGTAGTGCATGCCAAGTTCCTTTTCTAGAGACCAAATTCAAGACTCACATGCATCTGAATCTTCCCAGCTCAGCAGAACCTGGATTCTTCTAACTTATGTCAGGTAGATAATGAAGGGAGTACATTTATAAGATCATTGAGGGGATGATTAGAAACATTAAGGCATAAGGGTATTAAAATAATGTAACACCCTCGAATCGGCCCTATGCAAGTTTTAACCCGTTCCGCCAAACCCGCATAGAAATGATTCAAGGACGCCCACCAGGCACTTTCGTGCGGTGGAAAACGAAGTAATACCATTACACAACAGTCCTCGATGGGACCTACAGCACAAATATATATACAACACGACTCCAAGAGTCAAGAATACAGATATACAATACAAAGATCCAAATCACCTTGCAAACGGTAAAGCGTCCGACTACGGACAAGATGCAAATGGGGCTAAGAGCCCTGAAGAATAACCAATGGCGTCCATAACCCTGTCCAGGCCAAGCCAGAAGGGTAACCCTGCTAACGACGTCGATCTCAAACCTGCTAAAACAAAAGGGGTGCCGACAAAGGGCAAAGGAAAAAGAGAAGCGTCAGTACTGAGGCCAGTACACGGCGAGGCTAGAATTCGGCGGCTCTCGCCTACATAGGTATGGTGGACTGAAGCGGCAGCGCAGCATGCACTAAACAACCTATAGAGACTCGATACAACTGGCGACTACTAGAGAGAGATAAGAAAGAACTATTCGGAACCAACCTTATACTAACACCAATCATACCCATCCTGGTATTCCCCCTCGAGACCAAACGAGGAAGTCAAACCGAGGAACTCACACAGTTGACAGTTTTATTCATTCCATTATAGTTGAAACTCTTACTAATCAGATATAGATAGCATGAGTCATCCTGAAGCATAAGTAGTGGGCAGTTTGAATTAACCATTCTGTGGTAGTTGGTACATTTACTAGTCAGATATAATTGTCCTGAGGAATCCCAAAACCCAGCAGTTGTTGGCACTTTTATCACATTCTATTGGAGTTGTAATACTTACTAGGCAGGTATAGTATGACACAGGTCACCACAGTTCCACCAGTTGTTGGCATTTTTATTATCCATTCCATTATAGTGAAGCTGAATTACTAGTCACATATTAAGTCAAATTTATAACACTACTTTAGTTATGCTTGTCTATGATCGAGATACTGTGCTCCAAGTCGTCCATAACCGCGGACACGACTTTCAGAAAGTTTTACCCTGCAGGGGTGCACAAATAGCAACACACACTCGATCAACCTCGGAAAAACCAACTCAAAACCCAACGAGACTTTAACGACAAAGCAATCACAGGATTCATAAAATATTTCAGGAGGCCACCCCACTAAGCTACCCGCAACGAAGTTGGCCGGCTCCGAGACGGACCCAGGGTTTATGTCAATGGCTGTAAACGACTGGGAACCCGAAAGTGTGACTGGGCTTGTCGATACCGCGAAAACATTCCACGATCCAAAACAGTACAGGTGCTCCACGCACAATCTTAAATAAAGCAGTAAAGCATGGCATAAGTACAGAATAGTAATAAAGCCCCAAACTACTTGTGGCCCCAAGAAATAGAAATGAATCAAGCTCTAGCTCAGGGGGGTCCATAAGGCCTCCCGGATGTGGATAGTGCGAAAAATCAAGGAACATGTATCAAGTACTCGGGGTCCTACGGGACACAAGTGAGCGTGGAAGAACCAAATAACATCTATTGCCCACCGATGCCTCTGCATTAGTTATATCTAGCAATTTAATAGTTGTGTTTAAAGTCATGATCATCTCCACCATTAAGCATCTCCACCGTTTATCATGTGCCAACTTGCCGTCAACGGTGGTACGACAACGACACGAAGCAACACATAAGCAAGCAACTACGACTTGTAGGGCCGACTATCTATCAAACAACCGACAATAGGATGTGTCCATGGCAATATAGAGGCTGCAAGGGGTATAAATGGTGCACGGAAACTAAAGCATCGCGACACAGATAGCAATAGATCAACAGGAGGAAATAAAGACTATAAACGCAAAATAGGTAGAAAGAGGGAGAGATGCTCGCCTGGGAAACACTGTGGAAGGTTCATATCCAGAGAACTTGTCGACACTCGCATCCACTCATCGGCCTAATCCACGAAGAAGCAAACATTAGAAGAAACACCGGGTACAATATTTAATACTACGGCAAAAGATCCGGCATGATTATGCTATGATGCAGATGCGGTGCAATTAGGCAATATTAAGCGGAACCGGGGTCTCGATAATTAATTATATGGTTCAAGTTATTTAGCTACCCCGCAATTTAAATATTGTATTAACAGGGCGAAACATGGCATCGGTTCGCTACACCAATTTAAATGGATCGGGAATAAGACAAAGATATCCCGCATATAATATCCATATTTAATTTAGGTGAATCGACTATTTAACCCAACCCACCAGATGACATGTATGCAAGCATGATGATTTAATGATGCGACAGGTATATGCCATATTATAAAAATAGGGGTCTCGGACAGGGAATCACATTAGGGTATCGACGATCTTGGGTTCACCGAGGGTCCATGGGGTTCGGTCTCAGGGTTCGACGGGGTCAGCGGGAACTGTCTTCGGAGTTCCTGGCTTCGGGGGACGATCTTGTCGCACCGGCGTCAACGCTTTCGGGAAGGAGAACTTGTCGTCCAGGGTCTCGGCGTCCTCAGATACCGAGCGGAGATCTTGGTGTGCCTAGGGTTCGGTCTTCCGATCCGTGTAGGAGTGCTTGATGGTCCGAGAGGGAGAACACGGGGTCAGCGTCTTCATAGTCGGCATCGTACTCGGTTTCAGCTCCGGGGATCGGTCTTTGGAAGAACTTGACATTAGACGGTACTCGTCGGTGTTGGAATAGCCGAACATCACCCACCCGTATCATATATCATCACATGGGCATCACACATCACGGTTGCCGCTATACCAACATACCAATCTTCACATCGGTACCAAACACCACTGTACTTCTCACCCAGTAGCACTCCAACGGGACTTGATTACCGTGCCAGCAGGATTGTAGGATCCATCGGGAAGGCAGTCACGGGGACGATGCTGTCACGCGTGGCAGAGAGCCTGAACACGAGGATGATGATGACCGACGGAGGGAGCTTGCTGGCAATGGGGCAGGGGACGTGGCCAGCTTGCCGGAGCAGAGGGCCCGAGGCGGAGGCGGATGTTGGAGCAGAGGCGGACCTGGTGGTGGCCGGGCGTAGACGAGGAACCGTGCGGGACGGCAGGCGGCTCGGCCGCTGGCGGCGGGTGGTTGCAGACGAGGTCGCAGGCATAGGAGGGGAAGCCGGCGGCACTGAGAGGGAAGGCACACGGCGGTGCAGACAACGGGGTCGACGGGGCCGAGCGCGGACGGGGAAGTCCAGAGCGACGACGTCGAAGGGGCGCGGTGAAGGAAAATACGGCAGAGGCAGCGGCCATGCGCGGCCGGTCGCGCGGCAGGGGCTCGCCGGCCGTGAGGAAGACGGCGGCATGCGGCCTCGAGGAGGGGGCCACGTGGAGGAGAGAGCGGCGACGCTGGGCACGGGGGCGGAGCCGGGGGAGCTCGTGGGCGGCGGCGCCATGCGGGGACGCCAGGAGGAGGAGAGGAGGTCGGCCGAGCCGGCGGGAAGGCGAGGCCGACGACATGGAGGGGAGCCGGGCAGCGGCGGGGTCTGGAGAGCGCCGAGGCGGCCGTTGCTGGGGTTGAGGTGGCGCCGGTTACGGGAGGGGCGCGGCTCACGCGGGCGGATGCCGAGGCTCCGAGGCGGCGGGTCGAGGTGGGGAAGGTCGACGAGGAGGGGGCCCGCGGCGATGCTGCCGGGCCGGAGAGACGGCGCTAGGGCCGAGCAGAAGAGCGTCGGCGGAGCTTGGACGGCGAGGACAACGGAGGAGCTCGCCGGCGGTTGGTGGGAGCGGGGTAGGTGCGGGCGTCGGTCGGTGGTAGGTGGGGTGAGGATTAGGCAGGAAGCACGCGGTTGGTAGGTGGGGAAGAGAGATGGCCAGGGTGGTGGGACCGGGTTTGGCGACAGGTGGGATGGGGTGGCGTGCCTAGGTGGGGCTGGGGGAATCCCGGGGTGTGGCCAGGGGTGGAGGAGTGCGGCAGGTGGGCGGCTGCATGCGCGGCAGGTGTGCGTGGGACCAGGAGGTGGGGCCGGTTCGAGGCTGGGTGCGAGAGCGTGTCGGGCGGGAGAGCGTGTTGCGGTGCACCGCTGGGTGCTGGCTGCGGGATGAGGGAGTGGCGGCGGGGTGGGGTGAGTGTTAGGGTTAGGTTTTTGCGGGGTAGTAGGCCGGCTGGCTGGGCCCTTTGGGCCTGGCCGGCTGCCTCCCCTACTAAAAACGTTTTTATTTTATTAGACTATTATTTTATTTTATTTTTAAAAGCCTTTTGTAAATATCTTTTAGACAAACAAAATATCCGGAAGAGACCGGAGTTTTTATTTGAATAAATACAGGGGATATTTAGAAAACAAAGATAGGCTTTTCGAAAAATAGTTTTAGGAAAAAATATGCATGATGATGACGACGCTCAAATGCCATGTGGCATGATGACATGAGCATGCGGTCATGATGATGCAATGCACAAAAACACCGTGATTTTCTAGTAGTGGTTTTAGCGGGATGCCACAATTCGACACCACTAACAAGGGATCTCGCCCTCGAGATCCGCCTCATGGTACCAGGAAGAAGGCCGACGATCAGAATCTTCTCGCTTCGGGTAGATCCTCGCGACACCACTAACAAGTGGTCATTGTCCGTGATCGTCGAGAGAACACTCCAGGAACAAAGGGCGAAGGTAGAGGTATCAACAAACAAAGCCACCTCTAACTTCGATAGAAGGAGAGAAACAATGCATTCTCATCCACTTCAATGTACACGAGCAAATAGAGTGAGTAGTCGACATGGGGGCCAATCCATCACGCACCCAAACTATTACTCCGCACAATCTGTAGAAAAGTGTGCGACGATTCTCGAAATCAGACTGAAGATCTCGACAATCGAGATTCAGAACAAAGGAGTGATGCAGGCTCTGCATCAGATCTGGCGTAGATGATGACGTCGTCTCGGAAAACACCGGAAGGCACAAGAAGGAACAGAGAGAAGTCAAATAGATGAAGGATTACTCAGATAGCACGAAGACCGGATGTAGAAGCACCGTTACCAAAGAAGGAAGCGAAACCCTGAAGGTACGACGGAAACCCAACCACGAGAATTCCTGGACTCAAAGAAAAGATAAGAGAACAGATCCAAAACACGCAGAGGTAAGAGGAGAATAGCAGAGGGTAAGGAGTAAAAGCAGACCTAATCAGATCTATCCAACCGATTTTCCAAAATAGTTTTGACACTTTACTTCGGCCGTTAACAAGGTTATCCTACAGGCTGGACCAGTGGGGTATCGTAACTGCTGGGCTCTGATACCACTCTGTAACACCCTCGAATCGGCCCTATGCAAGTTTTAGCCCGTTCCGCCAAACCCGCATAGAAACGATTCAAGGACGCCCACCAGGCACTTTCGTGCGGGTGGAAAACGAAGTAATACCATTACACAACAGTCCTCGATGGGACCCACAGAACAGATATATATATATATACAACACGACTCCAAGAGTCAAGAATACAGATATACAATACAAAGATCCAAATCACCTTGCAAACGGTAAAGTGTCCGACTATGGACAAGATGCAAATGGGGCTAAGAGCCCTGAAGAATAACCAATGGCGTCCATAACCCTGCCCAGGCCAAGCCGGAAGGGTAACCCTGCTAACGACGTCGATCTCAAACCTGCTAAAACAGGGGTGCCGACAAAGGGCAAAGGAAAAAGAGGAGCGTCAGTACTGAGGCCAGTACACGGCGAGGCTAGAATTCGGCGGCTCTCGCCTACATAGGTATGGTGGACTGAAGCGGCAGCACAGCATGCACTAAACAACCTATAGAGACTCGATACAACTGGCGACTATTAGAGAGAGATAAGAAAGACCTATTCGGAACCAACCTTATACTAACACCAATCATACCCATCCTGGTATTCCCCCTCGAGACCAAACGAGGAAGTCAAACCGAGGAACTCACACAGTTGATAGTTTTATTCATTCCATTATAGTTGAAGCTCTTACTAATAAAATATAGATAGCATGAGTCATCCTGAAGCATAAGTAGTGGGCAGTTTTAATTAACCATTCCGTGGTAGTTGGTACATTTACTAGTCAGATATAATTGTCCTGAGGAATCCCAAAACCCAGCAGTTGTTGGCACTTTTATCACATTCCATTGGAGTTGTAATACTTACTAGGCAGGTATAGTATGACACAGGTCACCACAGTTCCACCAGTTGTTGGCATTTTTATTATCCATTCCATTGTAGTGAAGCTGAATTACTAGTCATATATTAAGTCAAATTTATAACACTACTTTAGTTATGCTTGTCTATGATCGAGATACTGTGCTCCAAGTCGTCCATAACCGCGCACACGGCTTTTAGAAAGTTTTACCCTGCAGGGGTGCACAAATAGCAACACACACTAGATCAACCTCGGAAAAACCAACTCAAAACCCAACGAGGCTTTCACGACAAAGCAATCACAGGATTCATAAAATATTTCAGGGGGCCACCCCACTAAGCTACCCGCAACGAAGTTGGCCGGCTCCGAGATGAACCCAGGGTTTGTGTCAATGGCTGTAAACGACTGGGAACCCGAAAGTGTGACTGGGCTTGTCGATACCGCGAAAACATTCCACGATCCAAAACAGTACAGGTGCTCCACGCACAATCTTAAATAAAGCAGTAAAGCATGGCATAAGTACAGAATAGTAATAAAGCCCCAAACTACTTGTGGCCCCAAGAAATAGAAATGAATCAAGCTCTGGCTCAGGAGGGTCCATAAGGCCTCCCGGATGTGGATAGTACGAAAAATCAAGGAACATGTATCAAGTACTCGGGGTCCTACGGGACACAAGTGAGCGTGGAAGAACCAAATAACATCTATTGCCCACCGATGCCTCTGCATTAGTTATATCTAGCAATTTAATAGTTGTCTTTAAAGTCATGATCATCTCCACCATTAAGCATCTCCACCGTTTATCATGTGCCAACTTGCCTTCAACGGTGGTACGACAACGACGCGAAGCAACACATAAGCAAGCAACTACGACTTGCAGGGCCGAGTATCTATCAAACAACAGGCAATAGGATGTGTCCATGGCAATATAGAGGCTGCAAGGGGTATAAATGGTGCACGGAAACTAAAGCATCGCGACACAGATAGCAATAGACCAACAGGAGGAAATAAAGACTATAAACGCAAAATAGGTAGAAAGGGGGAGAGATGCTCGCCTGGGAAGCACTGCCGAAGGTTCATATCTGGAGAACTTGTCGACACTCGCATCCACTCATCGGCCTAATCCGCGAAGAAGCAAACATTAGAAGAAACACCGGGTACAATATTTAATACTACGGCAAAAGATCCGGCATGATTATGCTATGATGCAGATGCGGTGCATTTAGGCAATATTAAGCGGAACCGGGGTCCCGATAATTAATTATATGGTTCAAGTTATTTAGCTACCCTGCAATTTAAATGTTGTATTAACAGGGCGAAACATGGCATCGGTTCGCTACACAAATTTAAATGGATCCGGAATAAGACAAAGATATCCCGTATATAATCTCCATATTTAATTTAGGTGAATCGACTATTTAACCCAACCCACCAGATGACATGTATGCAAGCATGATGATTTAATGATGCGACAGGTATATGCCATATTATAAAAATAGGGGTCTCGGACAGGGAATCACATTAGGGTATCGACGATCTTGGGTTCACCGAGGGTCGATGGGGTTCGGTCTCAGGGTTCGACGGGGTCAGCGGGAACGGTCTTCCAATCCGTGTAGGAGTGCTTGATGGTCCGAGAGGGAGAACACGGGGTCGGCGTCTTCATAGTCGGCGTCGTACTCGGTTTCGGCTCCGGGGATCAGTCTTCGGAAGAACTTGACATTAGACGGTACTCGTCGGTGTTGGAATAGCCGAACATCACGCACCTGTATCATATATCATCACATGGGCATCACACATCACGGTTGTCGCTGTACCGACATACCACATCTTCACATCAGTACCAAACACCACTGTACTTCTCACCCAGTAGCACTCCAACGGGACTTGATTACCGTGCCAGTAGGATTGTAGGATCCATCAGGAAGGCAGTCACGGGGACGATGCTGTCACGCGTGGCAGAGAGCCTGAACACGAGGATGATGATGACTGATGGAGGGAGCTTGCTGGCAATGGGGCAGGGGACACGACCAGCTTGCCGGAGCAGAGGGCCCGAGGCGGAGGCGGATGTTGGAGCAGAGGCGGACCCGGCGGTGGCCGGGTGCAGACGAGGAAACGCGCGGGACGGCAGGCGGCTCGGCCGCTAGCGGCGGGTGGTTGCAGACGAGGTCGCAAGCAGAGGAGGGGAAGCCGGCGGCGTTGCGGGGGAAGGCACGCGACGGTGCAGACAGTGGGGTCGACGGGGCCGAGCGCGGACGGGGAAGTCCAGAGCGACGACGACGAAGGGGCGCGGTGAAGGAAAACATGGCAGAGGCAGCGGCCACGTGCGGCCGGTCGCGCGGCAGGGGCTCGCCGACCGTGAGGAAGACGGTGGCAGGCGGCCTCGGGGAGGGAGCCGCGTGGAGGAGAGAGCGGCGGCGCTGGGCACGAGGGCGGAGCCGGGGGAGCTCGTGGGCAGTGGCGCCATGCGGGGATGCCAGGAGGAGGCGAGGAGGTCGGACGAGCCGGCGGGAAGGCGAGGCCGACGACATGGAGGGGAGCCGGCCGGCGGCGGGGTCTGGAGAGCGCCGAGGCGGCCGCTGCTGGGGTTGAGGTGGCGCCGGTTACGGGAGGGGCGCGGCTGGCGCGGGTGGAGGCCGAGGCTCCGAGGCGGCGGGTCGAGGTGGGGAAGGTCGGTGAGGCGGGGGCCCGCGACAGCGCTACCGGGCCGGAGAGACGGCACTAGGGCCGAGCGGAAGAGCGTCGGTGGAGCTTGGGCGACGGGGACGGCGGAGGAGCTCGCCGGCGGTTGGTGGAAGCGGGGTAGGTGCGGGCGTCGGTCGGTGGTAGGTGGGGTGAGGATTAGGCGGGCAGCACGCGGTTGGTAGGTGGGGAAGAGAGATGGCCAGGGTGGTAGGACCGGGTTTGGCGGCAGGTGGGATGGGGTGGCATGCCCAGGTGGGGCTGGGGGAATCCCGGGGTGTGGCCAGGGGTGGAGGAGTGCGGCAGTGTTGAAGATATGCCCAAGAGGCAATAATAAAATTAGTTATTATTATATCTTTGTGTTTATGATGAATGTTTGCATCCCATGCTGTAATTGTATTATAAGGAAACACTAATACATGTGTGTTTTGTAAACATAAAAGGGTCCCTAGTAAGCCTCTTGTTAAACTAGCTTGTTGATTAATTGATGATCATGGTTTCCTGATCATGGACATTGGATGTCATTAATAACAAGGTTGTATCATTAGGAGAATGATGTAATGGACACACACACACCCATAGTAAGCATAGCATTATATCAAGTCATTATGTTCACATTGCTATAAGCTTTCGATACATAGTAACCTAATCCTTCGACCCTGAGGTTGTGTTAATCACCATCACCGGATGGGTACTTTGATGACATCAAACACCACTTCGTAACTGGGTGGTTATAAAGGTGTCATTAGGTATTCTGAAAGTATGTGTTGAAGCGCATGGACCAATATTGGGATTTTTCCATCCATATGACAGATAGATATGCTCTGGGCCCTCTCGGTGGAATGTCATCTAGTTAGCTTGCAAGCATGTGACTAGGTCACAAGGGATGGCATAACACGGAACGAGTAAAGAGTATTTATCAGTAACGAGGCAGAACTAGGTATGGAGATACCGATGATCAAACCTCGGATAAATAGAGTATCGCGTGACAAAGGGAATTGGTTTCGTATGTTAATGGTTCTATCAATCACGAAGTCATCGTTGAGTATGTGGGAGCCGTTATGGATCTCCAGATCCCGCTGATGGTTATTGATCGGAGAGGTGTCTTCATCATGTCTGCATATTCACGAACCGTAGGGTGACACACTTAAGGTTCGAAGTTGTTTTAAGTAGATATTGAATGTGCGTTGGAGACCGAATGTTGTTCGGAGTCTCGGATTGGATCCGGGACATCACGAGGAGATATTGAACTGTCCGGAGAATAAGATTCATATAATGGGGATCATTTTCTAAGTTAGGAAATGTTCCAGAGTGTTTGTATGGGGATTCTAGAAGGTTTCGGAATGTTCCGGAAGGTTCTAGAAGATATCTTGGAGTTTATTTGAAAACCGAGATAAGATAAGATAAGATAAGGGGAGTTTAAAGGGAAACTTGGGGGGGAAGGACTCTCCCCCCAAGCTCCCTAGTGCGCCGGCCCTAAGGGGTGGGCCTAGGGGTGGGAACCCTAGGCCACACCCCTCCCTCTATATATAGAGGGGTGGAGGCGCCACCCCTCCTTGCCCCCTCCCACTCAAAACCCTAGCCGCCTCTCTCTTCCTCCTTCCATCTGCTCCGGCTTAGGCGAAGCCCTGCAGAATTATCTCCACCACCACCACCACGCCGTCGTGCTGCTGGGATTGCGTGGAGAAGATCTACTACCTCCGCTGCTCGCTGGAACGGGGAGAGGAAGGTCTGCTTCGACTCCGCACGTGTGACCGTCTGCGGAAGCGCTGCCGGAATGCGGCGCCGGGAGGATCATCTACTCGATCTTGAGATCGGCAAGTGATCGACTACATCATCCACGAGATCTAATCTCATTAACGCTTTCGGTTCTACGAGGGTTAGTACCGATCTATCTCGTTGCTCATGTCTAGTAGATTAGATCTTGGCTTTTATCTAGATTAGATCTAGGTTTTGTTCGTTCTTGCAGTAGAAATTTTTTGTTTTCCATGCTACGAACCCATCAGTGGTATCAGAGCCTTGTCTATGCGTAGATCTGTTGCACGAGTAGAACACAATGGTGTTGTGGGCGTTGGTGCTCGTGCCGTCTTTTGCTGTGTGTACTTTGCATCTTGCGGTATGGTGGGATGAAGCGGCTCGGGCTAACATTACATGTCATCGCACATGAGACTTGCTCCACGCTTGACGTGAAACTTGCTTTGCACAAGTGGCTTTGCGGGTGTCTGTCTCTCCCATCATAGTATAGATCAAATCTACACTTTGCACTTGATAGCACTTGTATCAACGTTGTGGTTCAGTTTCGTAGGTAAGATCCGTTCTTATTCGAAATCCCCAAACCACGTAAAACTTGCAAAGAAAATTAGAGGCGTCTAACTTGTTTTTGCAGGGGTTTTGTGATGTGATATGGCCATCATGTGATTGTGATTATATTTGATGTATGCAATGATCCTTGTTGTAATATGGCAACCGGCAGGAGCCTAATGGTTGTCTTTAATTCTGTTAAGGCCTGCGTGTCTATTCATCTTGTAATAGATTTATTCCAAGTAGTTATAATAGTTGCTTGTGATGATGGACAACCATGAAGCGGTGCCACTGACCTTGACGCAATGCTGGTGATGATGGAGATCATGTCCGTGCTTTGGAGATGGAGATCAAAGGCACAAGAAGAAAGGGCCATATCATGTCACATTAATTATGAATTGCCTGTGATGTTAATACTTTATGCATCTTGTATTGCTTAGATCGCGACGGTAGCATTATAAGATGATCCCTCTCACTAAATATCAAGTAATAAAAGTGTTCGTCCTTAGTTGGCACCGTTGCTAAGACTCGTCGTTTCGAAGCATCTCGTGATGATCGGGTGTGATGGATTCTACGTGTGCATACAACGGGTGCAAGCCAGATTTGCACATGTAGAAACTAAGGTTAATCTTGACGAGCCTAGCATGTACAAACATGGTCTCGGAACACGGAATACCAAAAGGTAGAGCACGAGTCATATGAATGATATGATGAACATGAAGATTGTTCGCCGATGAAACTACATCTTCTCTCGTGAAGATCGGACTTGGTGTAGTGGACTTGGTTCGTGTAATCACTAAGACAATGTGAGGGATGTTGTTTTGAGTGGGAGTTCACCTAGTTAATTTAAGAATTGAAGTTGAACTCAATTTATCATAAACTTAGTCTAAACTACTTGCAAATTTGTTGTAGATTATGGCGAACCTCTCCATCAATTTCAATGCGTTCCTAGAGAAAGAAAAACTTAAGAACAATGGAAGCAACTTCACGGACTGGCTCCGTGGTCTGAAGATTGTCCTCAGGGCTGGTCAGATGACCTATGTGCTCGATGCACCGCTAGGTGACCCACCTGCAGAAGATGCCACCGATGACGTAAAAAATGTTTACGCCACTCGGAAAAATCATTACTCCACAGTTCAGTGTGCCATCCTGTACGGTCTAGAAACGGAGCTTTAGAAGCGCTTTGAGCACCACGACCCGTTCGAGATCATTAAGGAGCTCAAGCTCATTTTTGAGACTCACGCGGCCGTGGAGAGCTATGAGGCCTCCGAAAAGTTCTTTACCTGCAAGATGGAAGAGGGAAGCTCCGTTAGCGAGCACGTGCTCACCATGTCTGGGCACGCAAACAAGCTCCAAGAGTTGGGGATAACGATTCCTAATGAGTTAGGGATTCACCGTGTCCTCCAATCACTGCCACCGAGTTATAAGAACTTTGTGATGAACTACAATATGCGCTGCATGAACAAGACGTTGCCTGAACTATCGTCCATGCTAAAAACTGCTGAAGTGGAGATCAAGAAGGAGCACCAAGTGTTGATGGTCAATAAGACCACCAATTTCAAGAAACAGGGCAAGCCTAAGAACAAGGGCAACTTCAAGAAGGACGGCAAGAAAGCTGCCGCACCTGCTAAGAAGCCCAAGGCTGGTCCTAAGCCTGAAACTGAATGCTTCTATTGCAAGGGTGCTGGTCACTGGAAGCGCAACTGCCCCAAGTACCTGGTAGATCTGAAGAACGGCAACATCAATAAGAAAGGTATATTCGATATACATGTTATTGATGTGTATCTTACTAGTAATCGTAGTAGTGCCTGGGTATTTGATACTGGTTCGGTTGCTCATATTTGTAACTCGAAACAGGAGCTGCGGAATAAACGAAGACTGGCGAGAGACGAGGTGACGATGCGCGTTGGAAATGGCTCCAAGGTTGATGTGATCGCCGTCGGCACGCTCCCTCTACATCTACCTTCGGGATTAGTTTTAAATTTGAATAATTGTTATTTGGTGCCTGCGTTAAGCATGAACATTATATCTGGATCTTGTTTATTGCGAGACGGTTACTCTTTTAAGTCCGAGAATAAAGGTTGTTCGATTTATATGAGTAATATCTTTTATGGTAATGCACCTGAGATAAATGGTTTATTCTTACTGAATCTCGATAGTAGTGATACACATGTTCACAACATAGATGCTAAACGAACAAAATTGAATGATAATTCTACATACATGTGGCACTGTCGTCTTGGTCACATTGGAGTGAAGCGTATGAAGAAACTCCATTCTGATGGACTTCTTGAATCACTTGATTTTGAATCACTTGAAAGATGCAAAGCATGTCTAATGGGAAAAATGACTAAGAATCCATTCTCTGGAATAATGGAGCGAGCTACAGACTTATTGGAAATAATACATACCGATGTGTGCGGTCCAATGAGTGTAGCATCGTGTGGTGGATATCGTTATGTTCTCACTTTCACGGATGACTTAAGTAGATATGGGTATGTCTACTTTATGAAACATAAGTCTGAAACTTTCGAGAAGTTTAAGGAATTTCAAAGTGAAGTGGAAAATCATCGTAACAAGAAGATTAAGTTTCTGCGTTCTGACCGCGGAGGTGAATATCTAAGTTATGAGTTTGGCATGCATTTAAAGAAATATGGAATACTTTCGCAGTTGACACCGCCGGGAACACCACAGCGTAATGGTGTGTCCGAACGTCGTAATCGAACTCTCTTAGATATGGTTTGGTCTATGATGTCTCTTACAGATTTACCACTATCGTTTTGGGGCTATGCATTAGAGACAGCCGCATTCACTTTAAATAGGGCACCATCTAAATCCGTTGAAACGACACCGTACGAATTGTGGTTTGGAAAGAAACCTAAGTTGTCGTTCCTTAAAGTTTGGGGTTGCGAAGCGTATGTAAAGAAGTTACAACCTGATAAGCTAGAACCCAAAGCGGAGAAATGCGTCTTCATAGGATACCCTAAAGAAACAATTGGGTATACCTTCTATCAAAGATCCGAAGGCAAAGTTTTCGTTGCCAAGAATGGATCCTTTCTTGAGAAGGAGTTTCTCTCGAAAGAAGTGACTGGAAGGAAAGTAGAACTTGACGAGGTTATTGAACCTTCTCTCGGGGTTGAGAGTAGCGCAGCACCGGAAGATGTTTTCGTGCCACCTGCACCAACTAGAGAGGAAGCTAATGATGGTGATCATGAAACTTCGAACGAAGTTACTACTGAACCTCGCAGGTCAACGAGGGTTCGTACCACTCCTGAGTGGTATGACTCTGCCTTGAACGTCATGTTGGTGGACAACACTGATGACCCTGCGACGTATGAAGAAGCTATGGTGAGCCCAGATTCCGACAAATGGCTAGAAGCCATGAAATCCGAAATGGGATCCATGTACGAAAACCAAGTATGGACTTTGGTGGACTTACCGGATGACCGTAAGGCTGTCGAGAACAAATGGATTTTCAAAAGAAAAACAGATGCTGATGGTAATGTTACTGTCTATAAAGCTCGACTTGTCGCGAAAGGGTTCCGACAAATTCAAGGTGTTGACTATGATGAGACTTTCTCACCAGTAGCGAAGCTAAAATCTGTGAGGATTTTGTTAGCAATTACTGCATATTTCGACTATGAGATATGGCAGATGGATGTCAAAACGGCGTTCCTTAATGGTGACATTGAGGAAGAGTTGTACATGGTACAACCCAAGGGTTTTGTCGATCCTAGTGAAGCTGACAAGGTATGCAAACTTCAGCGCTCCATTTATGGACTGAAGCAAGCATCCCGGAGTTGGAATCAACGTTTTGATAAAGTAATCAAAAACTTTGGATTTATACAAACTTATGGAGAAGCTTGTATTTACAAGAAAGTGAGTGGGAGCTCTGTAGCATTCCTAGTACTATATGTAGATGACATATTGTTGATTGGGAATGATATAAAACTTCTAAATAGTGTCAAAGCCTATTTGAATAATAGTTTTTCAATGAAGGATCTTGGCGAAGCGGCATATATTCTAGGCATCAAGATTTATAGAGATAGATCAAGACGCCTACTAGCGCTTTCACAAAGTACATACTTGGACAAAGTTCTAAAGAAGTTTAGAATGGAAGAGAGTAAGAAAGGGTTCGTGCCCATGTTGTCAGGTAAGACCTTGAGTAAGGCTCAAAGTCCAGCTACGGCAGAAGATAGAGAGAAGATGAATAATGTTCCCTATGCCTCAGCCATAGGTTCTATCATGTATGCCATGTTGTGTACAAGACCGGATATAGCACATGCTGTTAGTTTGACTAGCAGATATCAAAGTGATCCTAGAATGGAGCACTGGACAGCGGTCAAGAATATCCTTAAGTACCTGAATAGGACTAAGGATATGGTTCTTTCTTATGGAGGTGATGAACAGCTTGTTGTAAACAGTTACACTGATGCTAGTTGGAACACCGATCCAGATGACTCGAAGTCACAGTCTGGATACGTATTTATTTTGAATGGTGCTGTAGTGAGCTGGAGAAGTGCCAAGCAAAGCGTTGTGGCGAAATCTTCAACTGAATCGGAATACATAGCTGCTTCGGAGGCTGCACAAGAAGTCATATGGATGAAGGAGTTCATTACTGAACTTGGCGTGGTTCCTAGTGCGTTGGACCCGATGGCCATATACTGTGACAACACAGGTGCCATAGCTAATGCACAGGAGCCAAGGTCACATAGCAAGCTGAAGCACATCAAGCTACGTTTCCATGCCATTCGCGAGTATGTCCGAGATGGTGACATAAAGATTTGCAAAGTACACACTGATCTAAATGTGGCAGATCCGTTGACTAAACCTCTCCCTAGAGCAAAGCATGACCAACACCAGAACGCCATGGGTGTTAGGTATATTACCATGTAATCTAGATTATTGACTCTAGTGCAAGTGGGAGACTGTTGGAGATATGCCCAAGAGGCAATAATAAAAGTAGTTATTATTATATCTTTGTGTTTATGATGAATGTTTGCATCCCATGCTGTAATTGTATTATAAGGAAACACTAATACATGTGTGTTTTGTAAACATAAAAGGGTCCCTAGTAAGCCTCTTGTTAAACTAGCTTGTTGATTAATTGATGATCATGGTTTCCTGATCATGGACATTGGATGTCATTAATAACAAGGTTGTATCATTAGGAGAATGATGTAATGGACACACACACACACCCATAGTAAGCGTAGCATTAGATCAAGTCATTATGTTCACATTGCTATAAGCTTTCGATACATAGTAACCTAATCCTTCGACCATGAGGTTGTGTTAATCACCATCACCGGATGAGTACTTTGATGACATCAAACCCACTTCGTAACTGGGTGGTTATAAAGGTGTCATTAGGTATTCTGAAAGTATGTGTTGAAGCGCATGGACCAAGATTGGGATTTTTCCATCCATATGACGGATAGATATGCTCTGGGCCCTCTCGGTGGAATGTCATCTAGTTAGCTTGCAAGCATGTGACTAGGTCACAAGGGATGGCATAACACGGAACGAGTAAAGAGTATTTATCAGTAACGAGGCAGAACTAGGTATGGAGATACCGATGATCAAACCTCGGATAAATAGAGTATCGCGTGACAAAGGGAATTGGTTTCGTATGTTAATGGTTCTATCGATCACGAAGTCATCATTGAGTATGTGGGAGCCATTATGGATCTCCAGATCCTGCTGATGGTTATTGATCGGAGAGGTGTCTGCATCATGTCTGCATATTCACGAACCGTAGGATGACACACTTAAGGTTCGAAGTTGTTTTAAGTAGATATTGAATGTGCGTTGGAGACCGAATGTTGTTCGGAGTCTCGGATTGGATCCGGGACATCACGAGGAGATCCGGAACTGTCCGGAGAATAAGATTCATATAATGGGGATCATTTTCTAAGTTAGGAAATGTTCCAGAGTGTTTGTATGGGGATTCTAGAAGGTTTCGGAATGTTCCGGAAGGTTCTAGAAGATATCTTGGAGTTTATTTGAAAACCGAGATAAGATAAGATAAGATAAGGGGAGTTTAAAGGGGAAACTTGGGGGGGAAGGACTCTCCCCCCAAGCTCCCTAGTGCGCCGGCCCTAAGGGGTGGGCCTAGGGGTGGGAACCATAGGCCACACCCCTCCCTCTATATATAGAGGGGTGGAGGCGCCACCCCTCCTTGCCCCCTCCCACTCAAAACCCTAGCCGCCTCTCTCTTCCTCCTTCCATCTGCTCCAGCTTAGGCGAAGCCCTGCAAAATTCTCTCCACCACCACCACCACCACGCCGTCGTGCTGCTGGGATTGCGTGGAGAAGATCTACTACCTCCGCTGCTCGCTGGAACGGGGAGAGGAAGGTCTGCTTTGACTCCGCACGTGTGACCATCTGCGGAAGCGCTGCCGAAACGCGGCGCCGGGAGGATCATCTACTCGATCTTGAGATCGGCAAGTGATCGACTATATCATCCACGAGATCTAATCTCGTTAACGCTTTCGGTTCTACGAGGGTTAGTACCGATCTATCTCGTTGCTCATGTCTAGTAGATTAGATCTTGGCTTTTATCTAGATTAGATCTGGGTTTTGTTCGTTCTTGCGGTAGAAATTTTTTGTTTTCCATGCTACAAACCCATTAGGCAGGTGGGCGGCTGCGTGCGTGACAGGTGTGCGTGGGACCAGGAGGTGGGGCCGGTTCGAGGCTGGGTGCGAGAGCGTGTCGGGCGGGTGAGCGCGTTGTGGTGCACCGCTAGGTGCTGGCGGCGGGATGAGGGAGTGGCAGCGGGGTGGGGGTGAGTGTTAGGGTTAGGTTTTTGCGGGGTAGTAGGCCGGCTGGCTGGGCCCTTTGGGCTTGGCCGGCTGCCTCCCCTACTAAAAAGTTTTTATT
This sequence comes from Avena sativa, assembly GCA_916181665.1. NCBI lineage: Eukaryota > Viridiplantae > Streptophyta > Magnoliopsida > Poales > Poaceae > Avena > Avena sativa. Next base: position 426,894,965 of record OV702287.1, read on the forward strand.
TTATTAGACTATTATTTTATTTTATTTTTAAAAGCCTTTTGTAAATATATTTTTAGACAAACAAAATATCCGAAAGAGACCGGAGTTTTGATTTGAATAAATACAGGGGATATTTAGAAAACAAAGATAGGCTTTTCGAAAAATAGTTTTAGGCAAAAATATGCATGATGATGACGACGCTCAAATGCAATGTGGCATGATGACATGAGCATGCGGTCATGATGATGCAATGCACAAAAACACCGCGATTTTCTAATAGTGGTTTTAGCGGGATGCCACAAATAATGACCGTGATCTATCATCTAGGGTCAATAGCAGTTACTCATGCATTATTTCTGAAAATCAAATCTCCATCCTCTCATCATTTAGACATTCTGCTGCATTCTATGTATGTTGATGGCAGGTCAGGAAGACCATCTTATTCCGATCTCTGGGCTGATGAATTTACTTGGCTAGCAGGTATGCTGACTTGCTGAGTTATGCCATTAAGCATGCACAGGTATAACTCTCCGAAAATTAACAATTGCATACAAGTAGCTAACACTGTAAATGCCCTTAGACTCAAATTTCCACAAAATTGCAGCTTCCTCTTAACTAAGATGAAGGGATTGTGCAATTTGTAAAATCTCAAACCATTGAAGCATAAGCTCCTGATCAGGCCCCTTCTAAAGGTTTAGCTGCTCCCCGTCCCATATGTCAGCAATGTCGACATTATGTTTATTTATGATACTCCCTCTGATCCATAGTAGGTATTGGGAGTAACATATATCTCCCAATAATAGTAGCTAAGCTAGAAGGGCTAAGCCAATGATCCTCCCAAAAAACTAAACTTTTTACTATTGCCTACTTTTCACTGGCACCCCATTTTGGCAGCTTCGCAGCCCATAACACACCTTTCCAAAAAAGGGAAACGCCAGTTGCAGAGCAAGAAAACAAGTTAGGATTACTGGTCCTATACTTGTAGCCAATGATTTGCTTCGAAATTTTATTATCATTTAGGTGATATCTTTTAATCCAGGAAACCAGTAAACATGAGTTCATGTCAGCAAAACTGGGAATAGGTAAGCCCCAAACTATTTTTTCTGAGACACCAAACCCCAACTAGCTAGATGGTACTTTTGATGTCCCTCATAGTCATCCATAAGCAATGTGGCATCTGAGAATTAATACTCCATCCGTCCCAAAATAAGTGACTTGTGTTTGTCTAGAATTGGATGTATCTAGACAATAGTTTTCCTATCCAGCCACCAACCCTCTCAATCATTTTATCACTAACTGGTTGCAAATCTTCTTTTCTAAGCTTGCTATAATGTATCCAGCCACCAACCCTCTCAATCATTTTATCACTAACTGGTTGCAAATCTTATTTTTCTAAGCTTGCTATAATGCAAAGGAACCCGAAGATATCTCAAAGGGATTTTTCGTAATCCAGAACTCAAAGAGTGAGCATTAATTTGAGCATCATTAGAATCAATATTAATTGGAACCATATCACAGTTATGAAAACTAATTCTCATAGGAGAGATTTGCTCAAATTAGAATAGAATCCATTGAATATTCATAATAGAAGATAAATCCTTTTGTGAGGAAAGGAGGGTATTGATAATTTACAAGAGGGACCAATTTAGGAGACAAAAACTGAAATATCAAATAATTACGCTAGAAGGAGGGCTTGAACCTCCGACCTTGTGGTTAACAGCCACACGCTCTGGCCAACTGAGCTATTCCAGATTTGAGGTCAAAAATGCATTACAACAGTAAATCTATAGTATTTGCTAAATATGAAAGACTTGACAGAATACCAAGAGAGTCAGAGGGACAACCGTTGCACCCTTCGTCAAAAGCGAATACTGCCGACACGACCAGAGCAGTTCCTTCTGGGCCAAGGCTGCAAATTTGCAGCTATGAGCTGGGCATCATCCTGATTGCTCCGCCGCCAGGCGTGTCAAAGAAGAGCAATGAGAGGGTGCATGTGATCGATGGCATATCTCTTCCATTTGTCATCCCTGCGCCACGGTACAAGCACAACGATAGGCCTGCGACGCCGCTGGCTATGCGAGAAGCCATGGCCGAAGCTTGTATTCCGCAGAGCCATGACTTATCGGAAGAGACTGATGAGGATATATCAGATGAAGATGATGAGCTTGTGGTTGAGCTTTCTGACTGTTCTCCCGAAGAGAAAGAAGAGGAGAAGATCTACGCAGAAACGCTATGGGGGCAGGCGGATTCTTCCCTGAGCCAGGGAAAAGATTCCTGAAGTTTGGAGGCTGGCCCTGCAGTTTTACATAGGACGTGCAGCATTAATAGTTCATTGGCCAAGGGCTTTTCAAGGAGAGTGCATTAGATATGAACATGACAGTTCACAGATAGTTTCCAAAACTTCTTTGAGAGATGATTCGACTACAGATTTTTAGATTCTATTGTATGGTGTACATATATTGTGATTGTTTGTTGTATTGGAAATAAATCATTTGTACATTTAGTCATTTACCGAAGGGCCCTGCAAGGCAACTATTTTTTTCATTATATACTGTAGAAACATTAGAACTGATGATTTTACTTGAACTTTATTGCTCGTGATTTGCCCTGCCTACATTTTTAGTTCATCAGCCTTCAATTTGTCACTCTAATTTTCTGCATGATCTGCATAAATACCTTTGTAATCCCCAGATAAGCTAATCTGCTAATGGAATAAAACTCCTATTGACATTACAAATTTACAATAGAATACGCTATACTCGGATACGTATGTCCATGAATTGCACGCGAGCAACATATGCTGTTTGACCACGTGCACCTAATTGCAAATTTCTCCCAAAACTGATATACATTTGTATATATTTCCAGTTCGCGAGCCTCTTGTCGATAAACTACCCATCTAGAAGACCTCCATGATGCCTAGAGCAGGTTGCCTTGCTCTCGTCAGATCGGTGCTTGCCACGGTCCTACCTCATCAGCTTGTAGTGTTATCTCTAAACAAGAAAGCTCTCGAGGTTGATCATTGTGTAGTTTTCTCTAGGTGGACAGAGCGGACGGTAATGGCAGCCACTGCCATACCAACTAGGCTAAGGTCAGTCGACCGTTGCATTTCAAAGGCTTGGGTATCCTCAACCTTGCACGCACGATGCCTTCCGGTCCGTTGGCTCTAGAGGATGAGTACCGACCCCTTGCGACCTTGGCGTAGGCTCGATACACATTTCTCCAAGGAGGAGCGTCAGGAATTTGACGCATCCACAAGAATATTGCTAGGTGATGGGACCTCTATACTCTTTTGGGAGGGTATGCGGCTAGATAGGGAGTCTAACGCGGGGATAGCGACAGATCCTTTTGTGCTTATCCCGAGACGACCTAGGAAGCAACAAACGGTACAAGAAGCGCTAGTTGAGCACAACTCGATTATCGACATCTTAGGAGTGTCGAGTGCTCTTTCCCTATAGCAATACATTCAGCTCTAGATCCGACTCTGAGATGTGCAATTCATGGATGGACCAGACAAGTTGATCTGGCGATGGACGGCTGACGTCCAGTACTCCTCACACTCATGCTACGAGATTCTCTTCCTAGGGACGATCATATCAGGACCGTGAAAGTTAGTCTAGAAGACATGGCCACAAGACATGGCCACCTCCTAGGGGTGAAGTTCTTCGTTTGGCTGGCTTGCCCGGATAGATTTTGGACGGTTGAGCGGCTCGCACGATGGCATCTATACTTACAGACTTCCCTTTCTCTAGAGCGATTTGGTATGAGGTTATGTTGTGGATTTGATCTACCGCAACCCCTATCATCATCGAAGATGATTTCATGTAGTGGTGGTCGCTAGTGTTGTAGACCACCTAAAAGGGTAAGATGGTTAACCAAGAGGAGGTGAATAAGTTTCTACAAATTTTTTTATATTTTTTTTGCAAGTTTTAGGATCTGTGGAATATAAGTGTGCCTAAATGTAAATTAGGTGAGGCAACCTAGATGACGATATAAGATACTTCAATCACGAAGGCTATCACAAGATAAGCAATACAAGTAAGAGGTTCGGTTTAGAGATAATCGAAGCATGCAAAGACGAAGATGTATTCCCGTGTTCACCTCTTTGGGGGGAAGCTACATCATGTTTGGAAAGGTGTGAGATCCCACGAAGTATTTCCCAACCCACGAATGGCACCTTATCTCCGAGCCTATCCGGATGAAGGAATAGCTCACTTACTTGTGGTAACTTTAAGTTAATCTCCAAACCCTCACAAACTTTCCACGGGGAAAATCACAAGCTGAAAGTCTTTGGGCGACCCTAGTCACCTAGGGTTTCCCACGAACCCAAGAGTAACAAGAAAACTCGATGAAATCAAGGGAAAATGAAATATGGCTTGGCAGGAATGTAGATCGGGACCTCCTCTTGCTTTCTACAAAAGGGATTTGGCTTTGGTTGGATAGAATGAGTGATCCTCAAGCTTTTGGTGTTTCAACAGTAGAGTGAGAGACAGAGATCAAAGAATGAATATGAATGGTTGAACTAACTTATTAGTGGATAATAAAGGGGTATTTTATTCTAGGTGGAAAACTAGCCGTTTTAGGGAGCCTGCGATGGAATTGACAGTAAGTTCGGCGGGGCCAGATTCTGGGCCAAAAATTCCGGCGCCAATCCCCGCGAGCAGGAAACCTGGCCAGGAATTTCCGGCGCTAGACCCGGGGGACGGAAACCTAACTGGGAACTTTCGGTGGTAACCGGGAATCTCACTAATTTCCCACAAGCACTTCTCGAGCTATTTTCCCATCTTTGACCTATGGCCCACTTAGGTGGGTGTGGTGGCTATGTGGGTATTAGGATGTGTATGTGGTGTTTTGCATCCCAAAGAGCTCATCGAGACCGCCCCTCTTAACAGTGCGGTGTTTCCTAATCGACTCAATCGATAATAAGAGAGAAATGTAATGAAAACACCGGTTCTTCTCATGATTATCGAAGGGGGGGGTCTCACACCACCTCTCACCATCTCTTGTGGACTATGACATGTGTAAACACTAGTAGGTGACATTAGTCCACACTATATCTCCGATGTCAACATTAACCAAAATAATGTGTAAGGAAATTTTGCCCTTACAATCTCCCCCTTTTTGGTAAACAATGACAAACCAAGCTAGAGTCACAATAATATATTATGATAAGCTTAAAAACAATGTTCCCATGGAAAATATTAGATGATACCCCTCATAATGTATGCACTTGGTTGAATTTGCTTTTGAATGAAAAGTGTAACAAATAGGAATATGGGGAGCTCCCCCAATATCTTTAGGAAACAAGCATGGCATAAACAAGTTAAATGCATGGATATCTAGAGATAATTAAACATGATAACATAAGGATATCCAAGAACTTAAATAATACAAATTTGTCCATCACACCACACAAATATAAAAAGGTTTGATATAAGAATCAAATAGCCACACAAGCCATAAGAACCAAATATTGGAAATATGTCCTAGAGGTAAATAATAAAGGGTGTTTATTATCATATTTTATTAGTTCATAATAGTTTTATACCATGCTATAACTGTATCAATTGTAAATATTGGTGCGCGTGTGGTATGTAAATAAACCAAGTCACTAATAGCCTCTATTCAACTAGTTCATTAGTTAACTGATGATCAGCGTTTGCTGATCATGAGCATTTATGTCAATTGGCAATGAGGTCATATCATTAGTAAATGATGTGATGGACACGCTTACCCAATATAAGTATTGCACCATGACCAGTAACAAAGTTTATCATTGCAATAACTAGGAAACAAAGTATTCTACTCCTTATACTACGAGATCATATCCAATTATTATCACTCGAGGCTGCCTTAACTGCATCAACCATCACATCATAACAAGGTGATTATAAAGATGTCTATCATGTATTCCAAAGGGATAGGTTGAGGCGTATGTATCAAGATAAGGATTTGTTATCCCATGTGACGGGAAGATACACCAGGCCCACTCGGTGAAATTACATCCAAGAAGCTGTGAAGCGTATGACTAGGTCATGAGGATGCAATATCACTAAACGAGTTAAGGATCACTTGTTGGTAACAAGATTGGACAAAGTATGGTGATATCAATGATCAGATCTCAAACAAGTCAGGCATCAAAGTAATAAAAGGAATTGGAAGCGATGTTTATGGTTCAAATGACATATTAAATCATGGAATGCACAAGGGTTATTATAGGTATCCAGATCCCGCTGATGATCATTGATTAGAGAAGCGTCTTGATCATGTCTATGATGTTTCCGAACCGTAGGGTACAACACTTAAGGGTTTGATGACGCTTAAGATGTTTTTGGATTCATCAGGATCACCGAAAGAAAGAGAGAGCCAAAAGTGTTTTGTGAGAGTTTGGAGGATGTTTGGAGTGATCCGAAAGGTGTTTCAGGACATGATGAATTAAATAATATGCATTTATGATTAATTAACTGAATAAATATTTAAATTTAATTAATGGAAGTAATATTAAAATAATATTTAAATTTAGTTTTTAGGGGCAGTCCACCTTATTGGACCACTTCCAGAGGAAGGTCCCATGTGGGGGCCACCGTCCTAAAGAGGAAAGGAGGGCCGACCGACCTAGGGTTTGGGAGTGTGGGGTGGGGCCCACCCCTACCGCTGCCGCCTCCACCTCCTAGCCGCCGCCTGCCCTAGGGTGCCCATCCCTTCCCCTATATAAGGAGGGGACACACGGGGGGGGGGGGGCACACAATTCCAAAGGCCCTATCCTCTTGTCAACACCCGGATTTTTAATCCCAGATGCCTGTTATGCCATACCTTGCAATCCCAGGATTACTATTTTTGCGAGACATAACAGAATTGGTACCGCAGTACATCATCCATTACAAACCATAATAAAGGTCTTACAAATAAAGGATCTCATGATCCAGTCTTAATACAAATCAAGCAGCAAAAAATAAACGTAGTAGGGGCTCCATCTTCAGGGTCACAGGCAATGCTGGCAATGGGGGATGATCCTAGTTGTCGTAGACCTCCTACTGTCCATCATCTTGGTAGTCCTCCTCATAGTCTGGCCACGGGAATAGCCAGGGACAAAGCCATGAGTACTTAAGTACTCGCAAACTATCACTGACAAGTAAGGTAGTTCTAATGGGAATCTTAAGCTCTAGGTTTGTTTGCAAAAAGCCAGATTTATCTCCTACTGAGTTTAGAAGTAAAGAAAACTAAGTTAATGTTCTAAATCACTTAAGTGGGAACCTAGTTTTCATGTTCACAACCCTGTTGTGGTCAAGTCAAAGTCATAGTTCAATTCACAAGTTATTTTGAAAACATCTGACGATGGAACAGTATGGACACTCCAACTGTGCATGACCACGGACGCGGCTATTCGAATAGTTTGACACTCTGCAGAGGTGGTACACTTTCACCACAAAATTCGATACATCCGTCAGGGATAACCCTGAATCATCATACTTAGTATGCGGATAATCAATCATAACCTTTCAATTACACACCCTAGTATATGCACCTCCCCTATGAGCTTGGCCTCCCAGCCATGGCCATCTGCCATCCTAGGCACTACATAGGTGGACATTCACACTCACGAGGTAGCCTCAGCTCAACCTCTTTCCGCGAGGGAACCCATACTAAGGCATATAAACTTCCAGTTAAGCCCTACCAAATTCAGGTATTGTGGTTGTATGGTAAAATTGGAATGGTATCGTATCCGAACCCAACCATCAGTTTTTATAAAAGGGCTAAGGCTCATGCCTCAACATTTTCATCATCAAATCCTTTTGTGTCCATAACACATGTCAAAACATTTCAATAGAATGAATGCTCATTCCAAGGTTTTCATAATAATTTTCACCAAGTATTTCCATCTAAAGTGATCAACATTTATGCTTAGTACTAGCCACTAAAGTGGAGGGTATTCACTAATTAGGGGTGCTAATCAAGTGTAATTATCCAACTCTAGTTTGATGCCTTTTGATGACATCTAAGTATAACTACTTAGGCCTAGTTTTATACTCTTTATGGTATCTATACTATCCTTCCAATACTCACAAAGAACTAACTAAAAGTAAAGAACTTGGGTAAAGTAAGAGAATAAAGCTTGCAGGTAAAACTTGGGATTGGTATAATCAAAGCTATATAACCTAGCATGCCTAATGCATATTGCATAGGTGTTGGGGGGATAACCCCGGGTAGGGTCACTCCGGGGTATAAGGGCCGAGTTAGCCGAGGGTCGGTAAGGTCAAAGCGGATGCTGGCCGAGTCACCTCAAGGCAGGCCGGATCACGGAGTAACCCGGACCAGGGGGTCGTCTAACATTGTCTCATCCGACTCAAGGAGTGAGTCGGAGACACTTGTCTAGCTCATATGAAGGAACAGGTGTGGCCGGATCTACTGTGATCCGGATCCTCGTTTGGCTTCTAGGAGAAGGAAGGAATCTCTTTGGTCAAAAAGGAGGCCCGGTGCGTACTAGATGAGCGAATAAAGCAAGGGAGGACCAACGGATCGTGGCCGACAAGGGTGACGATGCTCACGTCGGCTGACGCAGGCGCCGCAGAGGCAACGTCGTTAAAGCAAGAGTGACGCGGGGGAAAAGCATCCCTGTCGGGTTACTACTTTGGGAGGAGGCATATTCTGGAAATATGCCTCCACGTATGCCCTAGGCCAGGACCGAACCACCTCTATATAAGGGGGGGGGGGGTTAGGGTTCTGGTAAGGGGGTTAGATTTTCGGAGGTTAGGTCTCTTCTGATACATAGCAAGGAAAACGCTAGTAGATCTAGGGTTCTTGGGCTAGTTAGTAGGCAAGAGTAAGAGAGTTTCTTCTTCCTCCTCTTGTCCATACGGCTCGAGGAGCACTTGTAATCTGGGAGACTGAGCATCAATACAAGGCTTCTGTGTAGAGAATCACTCTACTATCCCTCCCTGGATTCCCCTAGCGCATATTAGTCCCCACCTTCAGCCTATCCATGGCATCTGCCGTGACACCACCACGACAGTTGGCGCCCACCGTGGGGCTAGCGGCGCTAGCAGGGGTGAAGATCCGGACGGGAAATTTCATCGGGACCGGCGAACACATCGTCTCCGGGCTCGTTCAGCGCTTCGGTGCGCTGGACTACGTCAGCGACAACATTGGCTCCTTCGGCACGCGCCCCCTTCCGCGCAACGGCGTCTTCGTCAAGCTCGGCGCGCACAGGGTCTATGTTGCCGTGGATGTGTATTGCGTTCATCCACGACGCGTCGTAGAAGCGGGGGAACCACCCCTCACCGTGGCTCGCGGGGCGCGTATCGCCCGCTCCCCGGACCATGCAGAGGTGATGATGACCGCGCCAGGCGCGGGCGTGAGCAAGGATCCGACACCAAACCCGGAGGTAACACCCAAGGCACCGAGGAAAGCTAGGGGTCCTCCGCTAGAGAGGCCTGAGAAGGTGCTGAGGGAAGCTATGGATAGCTTGGCTAACCCGGTGACAACACTGGTAGATCCGGCTCAGGCACATGCCGAGCTAGAGGAGACCCGGCGAAAGATACTGGTGGGCGCAAAGAAAATAGCAGCGGCTCAACAGTCGTTGAACATGATGCTGCGCGAATATGCGAAAGCAAACAAGGTTGATGCAGTGAGGGTAAAAGGGAAAAATCTCATAAGCGAAATGAACAGAGAAGGTGGTGAGGGACCAGAAGGGTCGGAAAACTATCTGTCTGTGGGGTTACCGAAGTATAGTACCCCGACAAAGAACCTCAGAGCAGCAGATGCCGCGGCGTCCGAGCTAGAGGGTCTAACGGGTGAAGCCCGCCAAAGACAACAAGACCGGGTTAATGAGCTGGTTCGGATCGCGAACAGGCAGAATGAGGAGCTGTTGAGAGGTAACCTGGAGAGAGTTGGAGCTTCTAAGATCGTCCATTCAGTGATAGGTAACCCGGTGAAATCCGCTGGAGCCGCATCATCGCCTCATGGTGGCCCTAGAAGGGAAGAGGTAGTGACCTCGGCCAGACGGAACAAGCAGATCGTTCCGTACGACCCAACCCGTGCGGGAAAGGAAAAGGAGATGCAGAAAAATGACGATCGACAAAGCATAAGCCGAAGTAACCACGACCAAGGCAATGCCGGTCAAGGGAATGCTGCCAACGGCAACGCCGGACAGCGAAACCCGGCAGGAGCGGGTCAACCGCAGCAGCGGAATGCACCCAGGCAAGAGCAAAGTGCCGGCCGTGGTATGCAACAGAGAGGAGCACAACGAGAGCAAGACCGATACAACGATGGAGACTCGGAGATGATGAATGCGGGATACGCAAGACCGGACTATCATGTTATAGGGTCGAGATTGGGAAATAGAGATTTGATGCCGGATGACGCAAGATTGAAACTGGAACGCCTGTATAGGTCGGAACAAATCGAATGTCAAGGTCCTCCGGGTCCAGCATGCTTTGGGCTCCGGATCATGAAGGAACCGCCAGTACGCAATTTCTAGTTACCCAGGGGCACGAAGACGTATGACGGAAGTACAAAGCCGGAGGATTGGCTGATAAACTACGCAACAGCTGTGAAAACTGCGACTGGCAACTTGAGATGGGCTGTACGATATGTACCCCAAATGTTGGAAGGTCCGGCTAGGGTGTGGCTGAACAATTTGCCACCCGAAAGCATCAATTGTTGGATAGATTTTGAAGAAATGTTTATTAGCAACTTCTCAAGTACATACCAGAGACCGAATAGACCGCAGACCCTGGCAATGTGCAAGCAGAGATCTAACGAAACGGACCATGAATTCTTGACCCGGTGGTGTACCGTGAGAAACTCATGTGAGGGAGTCATAGAGTCACAGGATATAGCATGGTTCGCACAAGGGTGTAGATATGGCAGCGAGTTGTGGATGAAATTGCAAAGGAAAATGCCAGTCACATTGGCAGAGATGATCCGGATCGCGGATTCTTATGCTTTGGGGGATCCGACTCAACCCAGGATCGCGTCGAACGAGTCAAATGAGGAGTACTATCCGAGGGACGGATCCGGGTCATCCCGGAGGAACGATTACAGGGGAAAAAGGAGAGATGATAGACCGGACCATAGGTATGGTTCACAACAAGTTGCGGCCGTGAATCAAGATCAGCCCGGGGCAGGGAGCAACCAACGCCAGAGAACGGGAGGGCAATGGACTCCTCGAAACGATGGCAAGAAAATGTGGACTCCGGAGCAGAAGAAGCAATGGCAAGAGAAGAAAGATCGTCCGAGGTATACCTACGAGTCAATGTTGGACCAGCCGTGCAAGTTTCACACGCCAAATCCGAACAGCCCGGTGGGTCACACGACGAGACAATGTGAGTGGATGCGCAAGATAGAACAAGGTGGTTCGGGGAATGCTCAAGCACCCCGGAATGATCAACCTCGGCAGGAGTTACCCCGTCAGCAATTGCTCTCCGGTGCAAACACGCAACAACTGATGTTGCCTCCTCCTCCGCCGAGGTATGACAACAGTGAGAGAAGGGATGCAGTGCATCAGGTTGAAAACCAGCAACAACCGGATCAGAGGTATTCCGGAAATGAGGGAAGGAATGAGTATAGGGAACATCACCAGAGCTATTGTGTGTTCACAACAGAGGAAACGGATAGGAAAAGCTTGCAGCACCGACATATGGTGGTTAACGCGGTTATGCCTGCAGTGACGAGGTATATGTCTTGGTCGGACCAGGAAATTACCTGGAGCGTCAAAGATCATCCCAAGCTTATGCCAAGTCCGAGCTCGTATGCACTGGTGTTAGATCCGACGTTCATTGGACCAAATATTAATGTGAGATTCTCCAAGGTACTGATCGACAATGGCAGTAGCATTAACATCATGTATGCGGATACGATGCGCAAGTTGGGCATCTCGGAGAACATGCTCCAGGCTACGAGAACAACTTTTCAGGGTATCGTGCCCGGCACATCCTGCGAACCCATAGGCAAAGTCCGGGTCGACGTGCTATTCGGTACGAGGGATAACTGCCGAACCAAAAATCTGGAGTTTGAAGTGGTAAACCTGGAGAGCGCGTATCATGCATTACTCGGGAGACCAGCACTGAGCAAATTCATGGCAAGTTTCCACGTTGTTATCTAAAGATGAAGTTGCCCGGGCCAAGTGGGGCAATTACTATCGCTGGGGACTTCCGACGTTCCATTGAGTGCGCCTCAGCCGGGTCTAACCTGGCCGAGTCACTCGTAATTGCCCAAGAGAAAAGAAAAATCCAAGAGGTGGCGGCATTAGCTCAGTCCACGCAGCAGTATATGCCGGTGTTAAGCAACCCACATGGAAGCGTTTCATTTCAAGCCGTGAAGGACACCAAGAAAATCCCGGTGGATAACGTGTTTCCGGAGCGTACCGTGACGATTGGGGCCGGGTTAATTGACAAATAGGAAAGCGAGCTCGTCAACTTCCTCCGTGAGAATCGGGATATTTTTGCTTGGTCCACACAGGACTTGCAAGGTGTTCCGAGGGAGTTGGCCGAGCACTCTTTGAATGTAAGACCCGGAGCAAGGCCGGTGAAGCAGCCTCTCCGACACTTCGCCGAGGATAGGATAAAGGTCATTGGTGACGAGATAGCTCGGTTGCTAGCAGCAGGATTTATCATGGAAGTGGTATATCCAGATTGGCTCTCTAATCCGGTGCTGGTAGAAAAGAAGAAGGATGATCCGAACATGGCAGTGGTTTGGCGTATGTGTATCGATTACACGAACCTGAACAAGGCGTGTCCGAAAGACCCATTTCCACTGCCGAGGATAGATCAGGTCATCGACTCTACCGCGGGATGTGAACTGTTGTCATTTATTGACGCCTATTCTGGTTTCCACCAGATACCCCTGAACCCGGATGATCAAATAAAAACTGCCTTTATTACCCCGTACGGGGCTTATTGCTATCGCACTATGCCGTTTGGTTTACGAAACGCGGGAGCAACGTACCAAAGGTGTATGCAAAAATGTTTGCACGATCAAATAGGTCAAAATATGCAAGTTTACGTGGACGATGTGGTTATCAAGACCAAGGAAAGCGCAACGCTCCTTGACGACATAAGGCGAACATTCGCGAACTTGAGGAGATTCCGAATGAAGCTTAACCCGGAGAAATGTACCTTCGGTGTCCCGGCTGGGAAATTACTCGGATTTCTCGTCTCCAGCCGAGGTATCGAGGTTAATCCAACTAAGATCCGAGCCATCGAACGAATGGAGCTGCCGAAGTGTCTCAATGACGTCCAGAAGTTCACTGGATGCCTGGCGTCGTTGAGTCGGTTTGTATGTCGGCTAGGGGAAAAGGCACTACCTCTCTACCAACTCATGAAAAAATCAGATAAATTCGTGTGGACGCCGCAGGCCGATGAAGCTTTTGCCCACTTGAAAAAGATGTTGGCCACTGCACCAGTGTTAGCTTCTCCGCTGTCGAAGGAGCCAATGTTGCTCTACATAGCCGCAACCAACTGAGTTGTAAGTGCAGTGATTGTAGTGGAACGAGATGAAGAGGGTAAGTCAGTGCAGAGACCGGTGTATTACTTGAGCGAGGTATTGTCTGCCTCGAAACAGAACTACCCGCATTTTCAAAAGGTGGCATACGGAGTTTATATGGCGGCAAGGAAGCTAAAGCACTACTTTGTGGAGCATCCCATCAAAGTGATATGCGAAGCCCCCATATCCGAGATAATGGGTAACAAAGATGCGAACGGAAGAATTGCGAAATGGGAAATTGAGCTAGCACCATACGCGCCCCAGTACGACAGAAGAGAAGCGATCAAGTCCCAGGCTGTAGCGGACTTTTTCGTGGATTGGGCCGAGGTACAATAGGAACCACCGCCACCGGATCCAAACTATTGGAGGATGCATTTTGACGGATCGAAGACCAAAACCGGATTAGGTGCCGGGGTTATGCTTACCTCGCCAAAAAAGGATCAGCTCAAGTACGTATTGCAGATCCATTTCGCGGCATCGAACAATGTCGCTGAATACGAGGCTCTTGTGCATGGTCTCAAAGTGGCAAAGGAAATTGGCATACGTCGGATAATCTGCTTTGGCGACTCGGATCTGGTAGTACAGCAAGTCTCCGGAGTGTGGGACGCCCTGGATCCAAACATGGCACTATACAGATTTCATGTACAGAAGATCTCGGGTTACTTTGAGGGATGTGAATTTCATCATGTACCTCGCGTGGAAAACGAAGCTGCCGACATGCTGTCGAAGCTCGGCTGGACCTGATAGGCAATTCCACCGGGTGTTGCATTGGAGCACCTCAGAAAGCCATCTTTCAGGCCGTCCCTAGGAACCGACTCAATTTATGTCTCGGAAAACGCGGAACCCGGAGCTGAGCCCATGGACATTGACGTGGGAGGTAGGACGCCGAACCCGGGGATTACCTCGGCAAACCCAGGGACTACCTCGCCAGACCCAGGGACTGTTCAGCGTGACCCGGCTGAAGTTATGCCGGTGGATCGGATGGAAATTGATGAGGAGATGTTCCCTGCGCGAGCAGTACCAACTTGGGCACTGCCTATATACCAGTTCTTGAAAGATGGAACGTTACCCATAGGCAAACTCAGAGGAGAGCCAAAGCTTACACAATCATCAATTCCGAACTGTACAAACAAAGTATAACCAATGTCCTCCAGCGGTGTGTTGATCCAGAAGAAGGACTTGACATCCTCCGAGATATACACCAAGGAGAATGCGGGCATCACGCCTCATCCCGAGCCTTAGTGGCAAAGGCATTCCGACATGGATTTTACTGGCCAAGCGCTTTGGAGCAAGCAGAAGATCTGGCGAGAAAATGCAATGGTTGCCAAAGATACGCCACCAAGACACATATGCCAATGTCAGAACTCAAAACCATACCAATTACATGGCCATTTGCTGTGTGGTGCTTGGATATGGTTGGTCCGTTCAAACCAGCAAAAGGGAACATGACGCACATTCTGGTCATGGTGGACAAGTTTACAAAATGGATCGAAGTGAAGCCTATAAGAAAATGCGACGGAGCTACGGCCGTAACATTTCTCAAAGACATCATCTTGAGATACGGTTATCCACACAGCATTATAACTGACAATGGAACGAATTTCGCGGAAGGAGCATTTGCGCGCTTTTGCCGAGACAAGAAAATCCGACTCGACGTAGCCTCGGTAGCCCACCCCGCATCGAACAGACAAGTGGAAAGATCCAACGGATTAGTGCTATCTGGGATCAAACCCCGGCTCATTGAGCCGCTGCAAAGATCAGCGGGGTGCTGGATAGAAGAATTACCAGCGGTATTGTGGAGTTTAAGAACAACTCCGAATCGATCAACATGCTACATGCTGGTTTTTCTGGTATATGGGGCAGAAGCTGTATTACCAGCCGACATAGAGCATGATTCTCCTAGGGTCACCCAATACACAGAAGCCGAAGTGCAAGAAGCCCGGCAAAATGATGTTGATCTGCTGGAAGAAGCAAGAGAACTGGCACTGTCCAGATCCGCCATATATCAGCAAAATCTCCGATGCTATCATAGCCAGAAAGTGTGCCCCCGAGTCTTCCGGGAAGGCGATCTGGTGCTCCGGTTGGTACAGCGTACCACTGGCATGCATAAATTATCCCCCCCCCCGCGGGAAGGACCATTTATCGTGAGCAAAGCATTGCACAATGACTCTTACTATCTCATAGATGCAAAGCCACAGGAAAGGAACAAGGCGGACAGGTCCGGAGAGGAATCCAAGCGACCGTGGAATGTAGCACTACTTCGCCCCTTCTACACTTAGCCAAAAAGTGTATGTACCCGAGTCATCCTCATATGTCGGTATGTATGTCGGCAATGGGCTTATCAATGAAATAGAGGAGCCTCGAGCAGTAACTCGGGGACTGCCTTAATAAATGATTCTTGTTACTTTTTATGCGTTAGCTAGAATGACTCGTTTCGCTTAACCCGGATTAGTAATGTGGGAGCACCAAAAACCCAACCCTTCGACTTGCTGTTGTCCAACAAGAATTGGCTTCATGGCGAGCAAGGGAACAAGTTTGGAATTGCGTAGCACATGAAAAACTACTAAGGAAACGATCCTATTCCAGCTAACGTTTGTTTTTTCGAACTAACTCTGTGTTTATTTTCACGCTATTATGTTGAATTATCTTGAGCCAAGCCTCAAAGTTTCTCAGTATTGTTAAAACAATTCTTGAGGCTCGGGTTCGTAAGTCTTAAAACCGAATCAAGGTAGACACGGATCGAGCAGGAGAATTGGATGAACAAGAAAATGAAACTCGAGGACTACGCCCAAGTTAATCCGGCATACAAGCATAGTAGCAAAATATTATGTATTCAGTATACAATTGCACCCGGCATACCGGGGATCTGATAAATTTTCGAGTTTTTTTTCACCTAAGGAGCGACAGGAGGAGGAAGTTCGGCGTCATCATCAATGTCTTCGATATCTGAAGCAGCATCTTCTCCGTCATCGCCCGACCCATCCTCCACGTTCTCCATATGTTCCTCCTCGCCGGATTCCAGAAAGCTCGGCCCCTCAACCCAGTCATGGACTGGAGAATATTCGATGAGGCTGTAGGCGCAAGCCTGGCGCCGAGCTACCCACTCCGGATCATCAGTCCATTTGGATCCGGTGCGCCGACAGGTGAGGAGGCTCAGATCAATTTTCTCGTACCATGAAAGGATATGATGGAGAAGGGTATCTGCCGCCGCACGCCCGGCAGATTCCCTCCAGAGGTCAAGTTGAGTCTCAATCTCCATTAGCTTGTCCGCAAGAAGTGTGATCCTTTCTGGAGCGTCCTCGCTTGGCCAGAATGCGTTGAAGATCCGGACCGCAACGTCGAGGAGATCTTTTCCATAGTTCTTGATAGTTTCCACCCGGGCTGACACGCTAACCAACAGGTCCTCCAGGTCTAAGGGGACGCTCTCACCAGCAGGAGTGATGGGAGTACCCCTCTCTTGGTGAAATTTGGCAACGGCAGCACTGGCAATAGCAGTACCCTCCGGAAAGTTATCTGAAATTAAGGAAAGGGAGGATGCTGAAGCAAAGGCATATGAGTTAACCCGGAAAACTGCGTTGGGCAAGGAAAAGAAACTTACATGAGATATGGTGATGGATCCGGGTCAACTCCTTGATGCAACTATCGCGTCTCTAGCGAAGTTGTCCAAGCTCGGCAAGCGCCGACCCAAGCCAGACTTCGGATTCCTTGAGCAGCTCCTGGTCCTTGGAGATCTGGAGGGTGAACCGCTCACGCTCTTCGGTGAAGTTCTGGCCAACTTTCCGGAGCTCGGTTTTGTGTTGGGCCTTCATATTCTCCATCTCGGCCTTGAGTTTGGCTATCTCGCCATCCTTGATCCGGAGGAGGGCAAGCTCATCGTCCTTCTTCTTCAGCTCGGCTTGATGCTGTCCTGCTTGTTCGAGAAAATGCAGCATCATATCAGGCACGGGCACACTATCCTCAAGCGATGCTGAAATGGTGTGTTGACCCGGCAAAGCCGAGGAGTGAATGTTTGTCGAGCCAAGAAAAAGAAAGAATGGAGAACACAGTGATGTTGGCCGAAAGGGGACATACCTCGGATTTCCTCCATGTTTTTTCGCATAATCTTGTTTTCAGCCTCCACCCCAGCTGCAAAAAATAGAATAAGGAGGTTAGTCCGGCAGAAACAAACGAAGCGGTGAGGTGTTAAGAGAGGAAATTACCCCTCTTTTCATGCTCCGCGCCAAGTGCAACGTGTTTTGCGCGCAAGGTCTTATGGGTATCAAGCAGGCGCTGAAACTCGGCGCTCCGATGGTTGGTAGTTACCTGACAAAGGCACAGGCGTGTAAAGTTAGTTCGGTGCATATTCAAAGTGTACAAGATCCGGGCCAAGCGGAACTTAACCCGACTCTAGGTGTGTGCATATTCAAAGTGTACAAGATCCGGGCCAAGCGGAACTTAACCCGGCTCTAGGTGTGTGCATATTCGAAGTGTATAAGATCCGGGCCAAGCGGAACTTAACCCGGCTCTAGGTGTGTGCATATTCAAAGTATATGAGATCCGGGCCAAGCGGAACTTAACCCGGCTCTAGTGTGTGCATATTCAACGTTTACATGCAGCTACGTTGGTCTTCTAAAGAGCATCCGGCCGAGTAACAAGTTACTCCGCCGGAGGCTCGGGGACTAATGGTTATTATCTACAGCACGTAAAGAAGAAACAACGTACCTCCATCATACGCCCAGCAAGGTTAATGGCCTTGGCGGCGGTATTCATCTGAGCGGAAAATTCAGCTGGGCCGAACTTTTCCGGGAGATCGTCGTTGTAGACAAACTCCGCCTTATTCCAGTTCATGGCGAACTCGATGAGGCTCGGAGGGTACCGTTCGCCAGTGGGCATGTGAGGCGCCACCAAACCCTTGGCGTGAGCTTCTTTCCTTTCAATCAGGGCAAGAGCTGGGCTAGTGTGAAGAACCATCTACTGCGAATCAGCTGGCTCGGCAGGAGGATCCGTCGCTGCTGGTGATTTCTTTGGAAGCATCGACGACAAGGTTCGCTGCCCAGCCTCGGCGGAGGTGGATTTGCCTTTGGCCTGCTGGGAGGAAGTGACCGTAGTGGATTTGCCCTTGGAAACCGCTGGAGTGGGTCCTCGCCGAGCTTGAGATGACTCGGACGAGGCAGATGAACTTGGCGCAGGAGCTTTGGTGGCTGGCGCTGGAGCTGCTGTTGGTTTCTTCGGAACCGGGACAGGCGCTGGTTCGGTTGCTGGTGCTGGAGCTGCTGTCGGTGCTGGAGTTGTGGTAGACTTAATTGTTGCTGGTTGCGGAAATGCCAAAGTGCCGGACGCCATTGCCTCGGCCGATCTGACCCCTCCCGATCCGAGGTCGCGTCCCTCTGAAGGAGGTACTGCGGAACCCGGAGCGGCCGTAGAGCCTTCCGGAATAGGGCTCAGCGGGCGTGACTCGTCATCATGGGGAGGGGAAGGACTAGAGCGAAGAGGAGAGGAGATGCTCGATCCGCTCTGAGGGACCTCCACAGGAGCCCTGCAAGAGAAAATAATGTCAGGAGTGAAATTACCCCGAAGCAGGGAGAAGTGTGTTGCGAAGTGAAAAAAGAACTTACGCATCCGAGGTCTCGGCCTCCTTAGGTTTCCGGGCCCTCCTTGCCGGGGCTTTGCCTACCCGTTTGGAGGCAGTCTTGTCTCCGGCATTCTTTTGCCTTTTGGAAGGCTGAGAAGGTTCGGAAGAAGAACTCGACGCGGTTCCGCGCTTCTTCTTTGACGCCGCCGGAACAGGCTCGCCCGTGGCAAGGGGAGGATCCTCGTGGATGTGCCCACCGGGGTTAGCTGATGCCGGGTAGGCAAAAGAAAGAGGGACAGCCTCAATGGGTTCAATCACATCGATATCCGAGTCATCCTCATCGTTGGGCCAATCTCTAAGAGAAGAGAATTTACCGCTGGGTCGTCTGGTGGCATCGGGTGTAGGGAGGAACATCTCCTGGTCTGGATCCTCCTCGTCTGGAATTTCTCGGTCTGGGGCCCACTTAAGGGTCGGATCCGGGCCATCCTCGAGGGTTTTCTAGAGAAACAACTGAGAAAAAAGCACAAGGAGCAAAGTCAAGAATGTGATAAGAGCCGACATGAAATTGATCCGAAATAAGTTTACCCTGCGAAGCTTACCGCGGGAGGGAGCCTGTCACGGCAGTAATGCTCGATTCCCCACGTCCATTTGGCGGAGAAGTCCTTATGGGTGGTGAAAAGAGCCTTGACCCGGCGGAAGATCTCCGTATTGCTCAACTCGAATGAGGAGGTTCGGTTGGGGTCGCGACTAAAGCTCATATGGCACAACTTGTGAGTGCGCCGCTGAAGGGGAGAGATTCGGTTGCGCACGAATGTGATCATGGCATCCTCATTGCGCAATCCGAGCTTCTTCAGCTCCGCAAACCTTTTGTTCACTTGGTTAGCCAGGGCTGTAGGCTTCCTGGCAACCTCCTCCCAGAAATCCGTGTCAGGGGGACCCGAAGCGTAGGGCAGCAACCGGATCAAATCTTCCGTGCCTTTGTTCCAGACATAGAAGAAGGTCCAGGCCCACCCTTTGCAGGAGTCAAGCCCGGTGACCCGAGGAAAGATTGAATACCTCCGGGGCGAGATCGAGGCAGCTCCGAACTGAGTTAGCTGCTTGTCCTCCGACTCGACGTGGATGTTAGGGATGACGTTGCGGCGGAGGCCAAAGAACCGGATCCACAACTCCTTCGTAGGCCATAGCCCGGTGTAGCCCTCGATCAAAGAAACGAAAGCGGGCAGAGAGGTGATGGCGTTCGCCGGGAGATGATGTGGTTGCAAGTGATAGGTCCGGATCCAGTCCCGGAAGAAATCACTCACTGGAAGCCCAAATCCTCGTTGGAAATGGGATAGGAAAACAAAAAATTCGCCCGGATTGGGTGAGGGGGCCAACTCCGAGGAGGGGAGACGAGCGGCGATGCCGGCGGGAATGCGCTGGGTCCGGTAGAGCCAGGCGATGTCGTCCTCGCAGACCCAGGAGCCGGCCCACGCGCCGCGGTCCGCCACGCCGGCGTCCTCCTCCATCTCCTGTTCAACAACGATGAGCTCTTCCTCCGTCATATCAATTCCGGTGTCCTCGCTGGAGCTGGCGGCGGCGCGGCTCTGCGGTCTAGACTGACGAGGACCCGTGGCTAAACAGAGGCGCAACGGTGATTGCGGTGCGGAGAAACGAAGAAAATGCAGCGGCGGCGCTGCTGCAACGGGCACTGGCGGCGGCGCGGTTGCGAGGAAGAAGAAGAGGAACGGGCGAGGGGGCGCGGAGATGGAAAAGTTCTAAGGAGAGTGCCCCTTCCCTATTTAACCGCCCTCAGTCATCAACGAGTGGGATCGTGCTGTGCTGGAAAACTACACAGTGTGGCCGTGTATCGCCAGCGTTGACTAATCAGAGAGAAGCCACACTGGGGGCCGCAGAGTAAATGTGATCCCATGACACGACGTGCAGTTGTGATAAACGAGGAGACAGACGTGACATAACCCCCGCACAGTAATCACTGACATCTACTGCGGCGGTTACTGCTCAGGCCCTTAAAATAAGGCAACATAATGATTAATCGTTACGTAGGTTGGCGTACGAGAGAAGGAAGCAAGGCCCGGATCCGAGACACGAAGGTAACCCGGCCAGCGAGTGAAAACTTGAACTGTGCAGAGGAAAAGTAAAACCATAGGACCCGAGCCAAAGTGGTGACCCATCCGGCAAGTGAAAACTTGGAGCGTGCGAAGGGAACGTAAATCCATATAATCGGAGACAAAAAGTTAACCCGGAAATAAACATCCGAAGGTTAGATACGAATGAACCTGATGTGGCCTTAGCGACCAAGGCCGCTGAGGCCGCACCAGCTTCGGGGACTAATGTTGGGGGGATAACCCCGGGTAGGGTCACTCCGGGGTATAAGGGCCGAGTTAGCCGAGGGTCGGTAAGGTCAAAGCGGATGCTGGCCGAGTCACCTCAAGGCAGGCCGGATCACGGAGTAACCCGGACCAGGGGGTCGTCTAACATTGTCTCATCCGACTCAAGGAGTGAGTCGGAGACACTTGTCTAGCTCATATGCAGGAACATGTGTGGCCGGATCTACTGTGATCCGGATCCTTGTTTGGCTTCTAGGAGAAGGAAGGAATCTCTCTGGTCAAAAAGGAGGCCCGGTGCGTACTAGATGAGCGAATAAAGCAAGGGCAGGACCACCGGATCGTGGCTGACAAGGGTGACGATGCTCACGTCGGCTGACGCAGGCGCCGCAAAGGCAACGTCGTTAAAGCAAGAGTGACGCGGGGGAAAAGCATCCCTATCGGGTTACTACTTTGGGAGGAGGCATATTCTGGGAATATGCCTCCACGTATGCCCTAGGCCAGGACCGAACCACCTCTATATAAGGGGGGTTGGGGTTCTGGTAAGGGGGTTAGATTTTCGGAGGTTGGGTCTCTTCTGATACATAGCAAGGAAAACGCTAGTAGATCTAGGGTTCTTGGGCTAGTTAGTAGGCAAGAGTAAGAGAGTTTCTTATTCCTCCTCTTGTCCATACGGCTCGAGGAGCACTTGTAATCTGAGCATCAATACAAGGCTTCTGTGTAGAGAATCACTCTACTATCCCTCCCTGGATTCCCCTAGCGCATATTAGTCCCCACCTTCAGCCTATCCATGGCATCTGCCGTGACACCACCACGACAATAGGTTATCAAGTTTGCAAGTGTTAGATTTCATAGTTCTAGCTTACACTTAGTGATGGCTTGCTTAGATATCATGTATGGTGCTAGCTTGCCTTGAGTGGTGCAGTGGTTGAAGTTTTCTTCTTCTTCTTGTTGGTAGTACTCCTCCTCCTCGTATCCCGGGTCAGTACTATCGTCTATAAATAAATACGAGGTACACAATCACCAAACAATACTTAAATACTTCTCTTTAGCACACTAAGGCTCACACTTGATGATCTAGCATGATCACAATCATCACATGAAATAAAGACTTAGTCTTATTTATCTTATTTTAGAAAAGTAATTTCTACTCATTGAAAATACTTAAGATTTAATATTCTCCAATTAAAATATGGGATCATGTTGACACATGTCATCACCACATATTCTGGGAATGTGATTTAAAGTGGTGGACATATTTTATAAAGTTTAAAATTATCATTTAATAGGATTAAAGTGACTAGAAATGCCCATATAGAATTCTTTTGGTACTAGTCCAATGTCATTGCATGTAAACCTAAATATTTTTACATATTCAGATAAATCTTGTCAAATGTGATTTTTGAGAGTTGGAATCAACTCAAAAGCATTTATGGTTGATTTTTGAAAAATGTTTGAATGTGGAAAAGTCTCTGTCTTGTTATTTTTACTATTGATGATCTCTAACTCCAAATGGTTTGAATCCAACTGGATTGGATAGATAATTTGAATATCTTTCTAACAAAATTGGAATCATGCAATTTGGTTCAGTGAATCTTTTTGAATCTACTGACAGAAACTGGTTTCAACTAAAATGGAAAATAACTATTTGAATCTACAGGCCTGCGCGGGAAACTAACTGGGCCGGCCCAATCTGCACAGCACGGTGTAGCGGGCTACTGATAGAGGGGTCCCACTAGTCAGTGACTCTATCTAACCGAAACGGTATCTTTCAATCTAGGCCCTACGATTAGAACCTGATCTAACGTCTAAGGTTCATTGTCAACGACGAACAACTCTGGTGAGGACTGGACCCTAACGCGGCAGTGGGGGTCGTGTGAGGCTCACCAGGGCTCCATCTAGGGTCGGCGATGGGGGCGAACGACATTGTCGACGACGGCGGTTTGAACGGTGGTTGCGGCGGCTCCTAGGGCGGCTCCAATCAACGGCTCCTCTTATCCTCTGCAGCGGCGGACTCCGGCTAAATTCCGGCGATGTGGTGCTCGCCTTCCTCTCAGGAGATGTGTGGGAGGTGTTGTGAGGAGTAGGGAGTGAGATGGTGTGGTCAATTGAGGCGGAGGGGGCCTCTATTTATACACCGGCGAAGGGACAAAGCGGGATGGGCTAGCTTCTCCGGCGATAGCGGTACATCGAGCTATCGGCGTGGCTGAGGGTAGGGGGCGATGCGGTGCTCCCTGGCGGTCATCACGGGCTTAAAGGCGCGACACAGGGCGATCGAGAGTGGTCAGGCGCGGGCGGTGCTCTGCGCGGAACTGGCGGTGTTCGAGACGACGCACGGGGGCTGCGGGTCACGCGGTGGCGAATGGTGATGTCTGGGAGCTAGCTGACGTTAAGGCGTGGGTGTGCACGCGCGGAGAGGGCGAGGCTCAGCACGTGCGAGCTGGTCGGCTGCGGCGCTCTAGCGCGCTCTCGGCACGGCGCAGAGAAAATGGGCGCGGCGGTTTTCTGGTGGTCCATGGCCTGGCTGCAGTCAAGGGCTGGACTGGGGGTGACGATGGACGGTGGCCTGCCTCCTGGACATCATGGACGAGGGCGGCATGATCTGGGGCGAGCTACCCATCGGCGTGGCTGGCTTCGGGCGGCGCTGCACTGGCGCAACGACGAAGGGGGAGTGGTCTGCTGTGCTGCTAGGTGCTAGGGGAGACCAGGGGGATTAAGAGGGGACAAATGGTTGAGAGATCACTGCTCCAAATAGTGGAAGTTAGGCAGTAGTTTTCTGTGTTTGCAATGTGTTCGACCAAATGGCCGCAAGATATCAAATTTGAAATTTTTGAATGAAATTTGGTGAGTGGTCTAAATTTATGCTTGGTAGTCTCTGGTTGCTTGGGTTTGCCAAGTTGAATTGATTTGAGTGGTTTTTGCAAAATGGTGATCTTACCATATGAACTTGATTCAATTTTGAATTGTCCTTTAAATAGATTTGAAAATAGTTTCTATGAGTTTGTAAAGTGGGCTTGGGTTCACTTTTACTTGGTCTAGCGAGGGGTGGAAAGAAGTGGAAATGTTTCTGTTAGAAATTCTTTACTAGGAACACACCAAGTGGCCTAGTGGTTAATGTTGGTCAAAATGACCATTTGATCATTTTATTCATATTTGATTTCTTTTTCTTTGGATTTTGTTTGTAATTGGCCTAAATGATGTAGTATTCATCTTTAAACCATTTCTTATCATTTGTAGCAATCAAAAATGGCAATTTCACTCAATCATACACTAATGCAAATCACACATGCATTCATATTTAGTTTAGTAATAAAAGTTTTTGTTAACCCTAAACTTGGGTGATTAGAACTTGATAATCTTGATTAGTATTTTTGGGGTGTTACAAACCTTCCCTCCTTAGACAAAATCTCGTCCCGAGATTTAAGAAAAACTAGGAACCAAAGAGATTTGGAAACTCAGTCCTAATGTAATCTTCTCGCTCCCAAGTAGCTTCTTCTTCAGTATGATTGCTCCACTGGATCTTGAGAAACTTGATACTCCGGGTCCTTGTGGTTCTAAAGGCTTCTTCCAAAATACGGATGGGTACTTCACGATAGGTTAGATCCTTGTTGATATCTATGGCTCGGTGATCGATGTTCTTGAAAACTTTGGTCTTCTCCAGAACTTCTAAGCATTTGTGAAGTAATGAGATATGGAACACATTATGTATGGCTGACATCTCCTCAGGCAGTTCCATTTGATATGATACTTCTCCTCTGCGATTCAAAATCTTGAAGGGTCCAATATATCTGTGGGCTAACTTCCCTTTTAGTTGAAAATGTTGCATTCCTTTCAAGAGTGATACTTTGAGATATCCAAAATCTACGACATTGAAGGTCAGGTCTTGATGTCTCTTGTCAGCATAACTCTTCTGTTTAGATTGGGCGGTCTTGAGGTGCTCACGGACTTTGTGAACCTTCTCTTCGGCTTCTCGTAGGATGTCGGGTCCGAAAATCTGACTCTCTCCTACTTGCGACCAATTCAGGGGGGTATGACACTTCCTTCCATACAGAAATTCAAAGGGGGCCATTTGCAAACTGGCTTAATAACTGTTGTTGTATGAGAATTCTACGAAAGGCAGACAATCTTCCCATTTTGATCCATATTTTAACACACAAGCTCTCAACATATCTTCTAAGATTTGGTTGACTCTTTTGGTTTGTCTGTCGGATTGCGGGTGATAAGCTGTGCTGAAGTTCAGCTTGGTTCCTAATCCTTCTTGGACTTTCTGCCAAAATCTTGAGGTAAACTCGGTTCCTCGACCCGATACTATGGTCTTAGGGGTTCCATGCAAACTAACTATTCTAGCAACGTATAACTCCGTTAGCTTCGAACTTTGGTAGGTTGTCTTGATGGGTATGAAATGGGCTACCTTAGACAGTCTATCCACTATGACCCAAATAGAGTCATTTCCCCTACTAGAAGTAGGCAAACCAGTGATAAAATCCATTCCAACAGAATCCCATTTCCATTCTAGAATCTACAATGGTTGCAAAAGTCTTGCGGGTTGTTCATATTCCGCTTTGACTCTTTGACAAATATCACACTTGGCTATATAGCTTCTGATTTCTATCTTCATCTTGTGCCACCAAAATTGCTCCTTCAAATCCTGATACATCTTCGTTCCTCCGTGATGGATAGAATAAAGAGTATCATGAGCTTCCTCCATAATGACTTGCTTCAACTCCGAATCTGCTGGTACACAGATACGTTCTTTGTACCACAAAACTCCTTCTTCATCTTCGGTGAATCCGGATACCTTCCCTGTACCGATACGACGCTTGATTCCGTCTATACTTGCATTTCCTTTCTATGCTTCCTTGATCTGACTGATCAAAGTGGGTTGAAGTTCAATGTTAGCTAAAAATCCTTTGCTAACTAGCTCCGTTCTAAACTTCTCCAACTCTTCATGCAAACTTGGTTGGGCTTTTTTAATCATGGTGTTTAATCTACACAACAATCTGCTAAGAGCATTTGCTACCACATTGGCCTTGCCGGGGTGATAGTGAATGTCAAGGTCATAATCTTTGATTAACTCTATCCATCTCCTTTGCCTCATATTCAGCTCCTTCTAGGTGAAAATGTACTTCAGACTCTTGTGATCCGAATAAATCTCACAGCGGTTACCCATAAGGTAATGACGTCATGTCTTCAAAGCTAAGACTACTGCTTCTAGTTCAAAGTCATGCGTAGGGTAGTTTTGCTCATGTTGCTTCAGTTGTCGGGACAGATATGCTATGACTTTGCCTTCCTGCATCAACACACATCCGAGACCAATCTTGGATGCATCACAATACACATCTAAAGGCTTCTTGATATCTGGCATAATCAGAATTGGGGCTGAAATCAACCTCTTCTTGAGCTCTTGAAAACTTGCTTCACATTTGTCCATCATTCAAACTTCTTATCTTTCTTCAACAATTGGGTCATCGGTCTTGCAATGCCTGAAAATCCTTCAACGAACTTGTGGTAATATCCCGCTAATCCGAGAAATGCGCGAACTTGGGTTTGAGTGGTTGGGGCTTTCCATTCTTCAACATCTTTGATCTTGGCGGGATCGATAGCGACTCCTCCTGCCGAGACAATATGTCCTTGGAATCCTACTTCCTTTAACTAGAACTCACATTTGCTAAACTTGGCATACAACTGATGCTCTCTAAGGGTTTCAAGGATGGTTCTCAGGTGAAACTCATGGTCTTCTTCTGACTTGGAATAGATCAGAATATCATCGATAAAAATAACGACAAACTTATCCAGGAAGTTCATAAAAATCTTATTCATGAGATTCATGAAATAAGCGGGGGCATTGGTTAATCCAAAAGACATGACAGTATACTCATATAATCCATATCTGGTGGTAAAGGCGGTCTTTGGAATATCCGTTGCATGAATCTTGAGTTGATGATAACCAGTTCTTAGATCAATCTTAGAAAACACTCTGGCACCGGTCAACTGGTCAAACATATCCTCTATCTTCGGTAGTGGGTACTTGTTCTTGACGGTGACATCATTCAGCTTGCGGTAATCCGTGCACAAACGGTTACCTCCATCTTTCTTATCCATAAACAAAACAGGCGATCTCCATGGCTATGCACTTGGTTGAATCAGACCTTTCTCCAACATAGCATCAAGTTGCTTCTTCAACTCCACTAATTCAGATGGGTTCATACTATAAGGTCTCTAAGCTATGGGTCCGATTCCAGGAATTAGTTCAATGATGAACTCGATATCCCAATCTAGGGGCATACCAGGGAATTCATCTGGGAATACGTCGGGATATTCACAGACTACTATGACTTGGTCTAGGGTTGGTTAGGCTAGACTCTTGTTGCATTTGAATTGATGGGGCAATGTCTCAGATACATATTCTACTGATACTCCAGAGCTACTGGTCATGGTTATGGATTTCTTGGCATAGTCGATCAATCCTTTATGTTTCGACATCCAATCCATTCCTAGTACTACTTCCAAACCTTTGGTTCCAAGTACTATTAGATTAGCATAAAAATCTATTCCATTGAGTCTGATAGGTACAGCCTTGCACATTTTTCTAGCTTTGGTGGTGGAACCAGGTATTTCAACTATCATAACATGCTTCAGTTTTGTTGGTTGAATCTTTCTAGTGCATGCAAATTCTTCTGTAACAAATGAGTGCGATGCTCTAGAATCAAACAACATTCTTGGAAGTACTGAGTTAACAGAAAGCATACCCAGCATGACATCTGGCGCTTCCTGAGCTTCTTCAGCATTTATGTGGAATAGACGGCCGTTGCGGTTGAGCGAGTTCCCTGGGGAAAATCTCCTTCCAGACTGAACACGTCATTGCTGCTGAGCGGGTGCATTCACATTGGTGGTTGCTGCAAGCTTCTCGGGGCACTCATTGGAGTAGTGACCCTTGACTCCACATTCAAAGCAAGTAATCTGGGACTTGTCTTTTCCTATGATAGGCACAACATTGCTTCCAGTCCTTGGGGCAGTATTGTTGTTGTTGTTGGTGTTGTTGTTGTTGGACTTGGGCGGTGCATGGTTGAAGTTATTGGAGTTGCCGGGGTTGTTGTTGTGGTTTCCTCCTGACTTCAGGTTTCCTCCGCTACGATTGGGATAGCTTGGACGAGACATAGGGGGTCTGTTGTTTCTTGGGGCATATCCTGTAGACGGGTTGGAACGATACTTCTGGGTATGGTGGGGTCCAGGCTGGTGCATCATGCGACGCTTGCGGTTGTCATTGGCTTGGTTGATCTTCCATTCCATCTGAATGGCAGAATCTACTAGCTCTTCTAGATCTGCAAAACGGATGTTGACTAACACAGTCTGCATCTCATCATGTAATCCATTCAGGAACCTTTCCTTCTTCTTTGCTTCGGTGTTAATCTCATCAGGGGCATATCTAGCTAGTGACAAAAATTTGTCATGGTACTCAACTACCGTCATCCTTCCTTGCTTCAGTTCCCTGAACTCATCCTCATCCTGGTGACCAAACCTTGGGGCACATGGGTCCGACTGAACTTGATCTTGAATGCTTCCCAAGTCATCATCTGACCTTCGTTCATGGTACGGGTGCTATTCCAGCAGGCGCTTGCATCTCCTGCCAGATAATGGGTGGCAAACAGTACTTTTTCATTGGCTTCAACTCATGTGACCTCCAAGTTGTTCTCCATGGTTTGCAGCCAGTCATCAGCATCTAAGGGATCCTCAGACTTATTAAAGATAGGTGGGTTGGTATTCTGAAAGTTCTTGAGCTTGGATCCATGGTGATCCTGGTTACCATGACCTTGATTATTGTGGGCCATCTGGGATATCTATTGAAGAGTGGCTAGGTTGGCTTGGCGTTCGGCTCTACTAGCTTCACGGTCAGAAACTAGCATTTGCAGAATCTGCAGCATCGGGTCGTGAGATGAGCTGCTTCCTCCTGGGTTTCCACGAGTCATATGAGGATTGAGATATATCATGCGATAAGAGGGAAATCTCTAAGGTTCAAGGTTTTGTTTTCAAAAGCTTTAAACTTTGAGTTTGACTCAGGTTTTGCAAACTAACAACTTCCTCTCATTCATTCAAAGCACACCATACAAACACACACCACAAATAGAAAATAGATGGTTTTAAGAACCATTATGTGCAACTTCGATAAAGTGGGACTGGTACAACTCACTCCTACGGTAGTGCTCAAGTGCATCTAATCATCATCAATGAAGTCGGAATCATCATCATCAGTGTGGAACTCCATGGTATCATTTTACAGGTAGTCGTTGTCGTCGTTGAGGTAAGAGTAAAGACCCCCTAGATATCTTCACCTTCCTCCTCCTTCGCTTCAAGCTGGATTTCCTGTTCCTGGATGGTCTTCTCGAGAGTGGCCACCTTCTTGCGAAGACGATCGATGGTGCGATCCTTCTTGTCGCGCTGACGATGAAGTGATTGGCACTCCTTGGCGAGGATGGCGAGGGTCTGGTCCTTCTTAACTGCGATGGCATGGTTGTGGTTGGCATAGGCACGGGCGTTGTCTAACTCCTTCTGCCTATCATACAACGTGAAGTCAAGATTGTCCACCTGGTGCTTTAGCTCCGGATGTCCTGGCATCTCCAAGGGCATTCCCATAGAATCACGCCTTGCGTAGTGAGCAAAGCGAGTTCCCTGGATCTGGTTGATGTTTTGTCCACAAAGATGGGCAAGAGCTTCATACATAGCCCTGGCTAATCCATCTAGCTAGTTGTTCTCACACAAGGTGAAATGGATCTTCTCCAAAGTGGGTGCTTCCATCTTGCCTCTAAGATCTGCAACTATCATCCATTGTAGATCTCCTCCTATGTGATTGTTGAGTTAGGCCTCGAAGAATTCTGGGTGCGGGCGCTCAAGATACTCTGATAGTGCATGTAGGTCCCTCTCAAATATCAGGTGGCCTCCGTTGCCCAGCTGGTAGAACTTGCAATAGTGGACTTCCATCTATAAGAATTTTGGGTGAGTAAGTTAGTGAGGTGATCAAGTGTGTCAAATTTTATGTAGGAATGCAAGATTTTTTTTGAAAGAATCAAGTATAAGAGTGGGAAGAGGTTTTTATAAATACTCACTTCTTTTGTTTTGAAACTAAATTTTTTGTTCGGACGTCCATTCTAACTAGGGTCTCCTATGGTCAAGATGGCTCTGATACCAACTTGTCAACACCCGTATTTTTAATCCTAGATGCCTGTTATGCCATACCTCGCAATCCCAGGATTACCATTTTTGTGAGACATAACAGAATTGGTACCACAGTACATCATCCATTACAAACCATAATAAAGGTCTTACAAATAAAGGATCTCATAATCCAGTCTTAATACAAATCAAGCAACGGAAAATAAACGTAGTAGGGGCTCCATCTTTAGGGTCACATGCAATGCTCACGATGGGAGATGATCCTAGTTGTCGTAGACCTCCTACTGTCCATCATCCTGATAGTCCTCCTCATAGTCTGGCCACAGGAATAACCAGGGACAAAGCCATGAGTACTCTTTAACTACTCGCAAACTATCACTGACAAGTAAGTTAGTTCTAATGGGAATCTTAAGCTCTAGGTTTTTTTGCAAAAAGCCAAATTTATCTCCTACTGAGTTTAGAAGTAAAGAAAACTAAGTTAATGTTCTAAATCACTTAAGTGGGAACCTAGTTTTCATGTTCACAACCTTGTTGTGGTCAAGTCAAAGTCATAGTTCAATTCACAAGTTATTTTGAAAACATCTGACGACGGAACAGTATGGCCACTCCAACTGTTCATGACCGCGGACGCGGCTATTCGAATATTTTGACACTCTGCAGAGGTGGTACACTTTCACCACAAAATTCGATACATCCGTCAGGGGTAACCCTGAATCATCATACTTAGTATGCGGATAATCAGTCATAACCTTTCAATTACACACTCTAGTATAGGCACCTACCCTATGAGCTTGGCCTCCCAGCCATGGCCATCTGCCATCCTGGGCACTGCATAGGTGGACATTCACACTCACGAGGTAGCCTCAGCTCAACCTCTTTCCTCGAGGGAACCCATACTAAGGCATATAAACTTCCAGTTAAGCCCTACCCAATTCAGGTATTATAGTTGTACGATAAAATTCGAATGGTATCGCATCCGAACCCAACCATCAGTTTTTATAAAAGGGCTAAGGCTCATGCCTCAACATTTTCATCATCAAATCCTTTTGTGTCCATAACACATGTCAAAACATTTCAATAGAATGAATCCTCATTCCAAGGTTTTCATAATCATTTTCACCAAATATTCCCATCTAAAGTGATCAACTTTTATGCTTAGCACTAGCCACTAAAGTGGAGGGTATTCACTAATGAGGGGTGATAATCAAGTGTAATTATCCAACTCTAGTTTGATGCCTTTTGATGACATCTAAGTATAACTACTTAGGCCTAGTTTTATACTCTTTATGGTATCTATACTATCCTTCCAATACTCACAAAGAACTAACTAAAAGTAAAGAACTTGGGTAAAGTAAGAGAATAAATCTTGCAAGTAAAACATGGGATTGGTATAATCAAAGCTATATAACCAAGCATTCCTAATGCATATTGCATAGATTATCAAGTTTGCAAGTGTTAGCTTGCATAGTTATAACTTTCACTTAGTGATGGCTTGCTTAGATATCATGTATGGTGCTAGCTTGCCTTGAGTGGTGAAGTGGTTGAAGTTTTCTTCTTCTTCTGCTTCTTGGTAGTACTCCTCCTCCTCGTATCCTGGGTCAGTACTATCATCTATAAATAAATACAAGGTATACAATCACCAAACAATACTTAACTACTTCTATTTAGCACACTAAGGCTCACACTTGATGATCTAGCATTGTCACAATCATCACATGAAATAAAGACTTAGTCTTATTTATCTTATTTTAGAAAATTAATTTCTACTCATTGAAAATACTTAAGATTTAATATTCTCCAATTAAAATATGGGATCATGGTGACACATGTCCACATATTCTAATACATGGGAATGTGATTTAAAGTGGTGGACATATTTTATAAAGTTTAAGATTATCATTTAATAGGATTAAAGTGACTAGAAATGTCCATATAACATTCTTTTGGTACTAGTCCAATGTCACTGCATGTAAACCTAAATATTTTTACATATTCCGATAGATCTTTTCAAATGTGATTTTTGAGAGTTGGAATCAACTCAAAAGCATTTATGGTTGATTTTTGAAAAATGCTTGAATGTGGAAAAGTCTCTGTCTTCTTATTTTTACTATTGATGATCTCTAACTCCAAATGGTTTGCGTCCAACGGTCTTGGATAGATAATTTGAATATCTTTCTAACAAAATTGGAATCATGCAATTTGGTTTAGTGAATCTTTTTGAATTGATTTTTGAATGTACTTACAGAAACTAGTTTCAACTAAAATGGAAAATAATTATTTGAATCTACATGCCTCGCGGGAAACTAACTGGGTCAGCCCAATCTGCACAGCATAGCGCAGCGGGCTACTGACAGAGGGGTCCCACTAGTCAGTGACTCTATCTAACCGAAATGGTATCTTTCAATCTAGGCCCTACGATTAAAACCTGATCTAACAGATGAGGTTCATCGTCAACGATGAACAGCTCCGGCAAGGACTGAACCCTAACACGGCGGTGGGGGTCGTGTGAGGCTCACCAGGGCTCCAGCTAGGGTCGTTGATGGGGGCAGACAATGTTGTCGACGACGGCGGTTCGAACGGTGGTCGTGGCTGCTCCAATCAACGGCTCCTCTTCTCCTCCGCAGCGGCAGACTCCGACCAAATTCTGGCGATACGGTTCTTGACTTGCTCCGGGGAGAGGTGTGGGAGGTGTTGTGAGGAGTGGGGAGTGAGATGGCGTGGTGAATTGAGGTGGAGGGCCCCTCTATTTATACACCGGCGAAGGGACAGAGCGGATGGGCTGGATTCTCCCGCAACAGCGGTACAACGAGCTATCGGCGTGGCTGAGGGTAGGGGGCGACGCGGTCATCCTTGGCGGTCATCACGGGCTTAAAGGCGCGGCACGAGGCGGTCGAGAGTGGTCGGGTACGGGCGGTGCTCTATGCGGAACTGGCGGTGTTCGAGACGGCGCACGGGGGCTATGGATCACGCAGCGGCGAACGGGGATGTCTGGGAGCTAGCTGACGTTAAGGGAAGGGTGTGCATGCGCGGAGAGGGCGAGGCGCAGCGCGTGTGAGCTGGTTGGATGTGGTGCTCTGGCGCGCTCTCGGCACGGCGCAGAGAAAATGGGCGCGGCGGTTTTCTGGTGGTCCATGGCCTGTCTGTGGTCAAGGGCTGGACATGGGGTGGTGGTGGACGATGTCCTGCCTCCTGGACATCATGGACGAGAGCGGCGCGGTCTGTGGCGAGCTGCCCATGGTCAGCCAGCGTGGCTAGCTTCACGCAGTGCTGCACTGGCGCAACGACAAAGGGGGGAGTGGTCTGCTGTGCTGCTAGGTGCTAGGGGAGACCAGGGGAGTTAAGAGGGGACAAATGGTTGAGAGATCACTGCTCCAAATAGTGGAAGTTAGGCAGTAGTTTTTTGTGTTTGCAATGTGTTCGACCAAATGGCCATAAGAATTCAAATTTGAAATTTTTGAATGAAATTTGGTGAGTGGTCTAAACT
Source organism: Avena sativa (assembly GCA_916181665.1). Classification (NCBI taxonomy): domain Eukaryota; kingdom Viridiplantae; phylum Streptophyta; class Magnoliopsida; order Poales; family Poaceae; genus Avena; species Avena sativa. Next base: position 426,928,953 of record OV702287.1, read on the forward strand.
TATTCTTGGTAGTCTCTGGTTGCTTGGGTTTGCCAAGTTGAATTGATTTGAGTGGTTTTTGCAAAATGGTGATCTTACCATATGAACTTGATTCAATTTTGAATTGTCCTTTAAATAGATTTGAAAATAGTTTCTATGAGTTTGAAAAGTGGGCTTGGGTTCACTTTTACTTGGTCTAGCAAGGGGTGAAAATAAGTGGAAATGTTTCTGTTAGAAATTCTTTACTAGGAACTCACCAAGTGGCATAGTGGTTAACTTTGGTCAAAATGACCATTTGATCATTTTATTCATATTTGATTTCTTTTTCTTTGGATTTTGTTTGTAATTGGCCTAGATGATGTAGTATTCATCTTTAAACCATTTCTTATCATTTGTAGCAATCAAACATGGCAATTTCACTCAATCATACACTAATTTAAATCACACATGCATTCATATTCAATTTAGTAATAAAAGTTTTTGTTAACCCTAAACTTGGGTGATTAGAACTTGATAATCTTGATTAGTATTTTTGGGGTGTTACAAACCTTCTCTCCTTAGAGAAAATCTCGTCCCGAGATTTAAGAATAACTAGGAACTAAAGAGATTTGGAAACTTAGTCCTAATGTAATATTCTCGCTCCCAAGTAGCTTATTCTTCAATATGATTTCTCCATTGGATCTTGAGAAACTTGATACTTCGGGTCCTGGTTGTTCTGTAGGCTTCTTCCAAAATACGGATGGGTACTCCACGATAGGTTAGATCCTTGTTGATATCTATGGCTCGGTGATCGATTTTCTTGAAAACTTTGGTCTTCTCCAGAACTTCTAAGCATTTGCGAAGTAATGAGATATGGAACACATTATGTATGGCTGACATCTCCTCAGGCAGTTCCATTTGATATGATACTTCTCCTCTGCGATTCAAAATCTTGAAGGGTCCAATATATCTGTGGGCTAACTTCCCTTTTAGTTGAAAACGTTGCATTCCTTTCAAGAGTGATACTTTGAGATATACAAAATGTACGATATTGAAGGTCAGGTCTCGACGTCTCTTGTCAGCATAACTCTTCTGTCTGGATTGGGCGGTCTTGAGGTGCTCACGAACTTTGTGAACCTTCTCTTCGGCTTCTCATAGGATGCTGGGTCCGAAAATCTGACTCTCTCCTACTTGCGACCAATTCAGGGGGGTACGACACTTCCTTCCATACAGAAATTCAAAGGGGGCCATTTGCAAACTGGCTTAATAACTGTTGTTGTATGAGAATTCTATGAAAGGCAGACAATCTTCCTCTTCTTGAGCTCTTGAAAACTTGCTTCACATTTGTCCGTCCATTCAAACTTCTTATCTTTCTTCAATAATTGGGTCATCGGTCTTGTGATGCTTGAAAATCCTTCAACGAACTTGCGGTAATATCCCTCTAATTCGAGAAATGCGCGGACTTGGGTTTGAGTGGTTGGGGCTTTCCATTCTTCAACATCTTTGATCTTGGCGGGATCGACAGCGACTCCTCCTACCGACACAATATGTCCTAGGAATCCTACTTCCTTCAACCAGAACTCACATTTGCTAAACTTGGCATACAACTGATGCTCTCTAAGGGTTTCAAGGATGATTCTCAGGTGAAACTCATGGTCTTCTTCTGACTTGGAATAGATCAGAATATCGTCGATAAAAACAACGGCAAACTTATCCAGGAAGTTCATAAAAATATTATTCATGAGATTCATGAAATAAGTGGGGGCATTGGTTAATCCAAAAGACATGACAATATACTCATATAATCCATATCTGGTGGTAAAGGCGGTCTTTGGAATATCCGTTGCACGAATCTTGAGTTGATGATAACCAGTTCTAAGATCAATCTTAGAAAACACTCTGGCACCGGTCGACTGGTCAAACAGACCCTCTATCTTCGGCAGTGGGTACTTGTTCTTGACGGTGACATCATTCAGCTTCCGGTAGCACAAACGGTTACCTCCATCTTTCTTATCCACAAACAAAATAGGTGATCTCCATGGCGATGCACTTGCTTGAATCAGACCTTTGTCCAACATAGCATCAAGTTGCTTCTTCAGCTCCACTAATTTAGATGGGTTCATACTATAAGGTCTGTGAGCTATGGGTCCGGTTCTAGGAATTAGTTCAATAATGAACTCGATATCTCGATCTGGGGGCATACCGGCCAATTCATCTGGGAATACGTCGGGGTATTCGCAGACTACTCTGACTTGGTGTAGGGTTGGTTGGGCTAGACTCTTGTTGCATTTGAATTGACGGGGCAATGTCTCAGATACATGTTCTACTGATACTCCAGAGCTACTGGTCATTGTTATGGCTTTCTTGGCACAGTCGATCAATCCTTTATGCTTCGACATCCAATCCATTCCCAGTACTTCTTCCAAACCTTTGGTTCCAAGTACTATTAGATTAACATAAACATCTATTCCATGGATTCTGATAGGTACAGCCTTGCAAATTTTTCTATCTTTGGTGGTGGAACCAGGTATTTGAACTATCATAACATGCTTCAATTTTGTTGGTTGAATCTTACTAGTGCATGCAAATTCTTCTATAACAAACAAGTGCAATGCTCCAGAATCAACAACACTTTTGCAAGTACTGAGTTAACAGAAAACATACCCAACATGACATCTGGCGCTTCCTGAGCTTCTTCAGCATTCATGTGGAACAGACGGCCGTTGCGGTTGAGCAAGTTCCCTGGGGCAAATCTCCTTCCAGGCTGAACACGTCATTGCTGCTGAGCGGGTGCATTCACATTGGTGGTTGCTGCAAGCTTCTTGGGGCACTCATTGGAGTAGTGACCCTTGACTCCACATTCAAAGTAAGTAATCTGGGACTTGTCTTTTCCTGCAATAGGCACAACATTGCTTCCAGTCCTTGGTGCAGTATTGTTGTTGTTGGTGTTGTTGTTGTTGGACTTGGGCGGTGCATGGTTGAAGTTATTGGAGTTTCCGGGGTTGTTGTTGTAGTTTCCTCCAGACTTCAGGTTTCCTCCGCTATGATTGGGATAGCTTGGACGAGACATAGGGGGTCTGTTGTTTCTTGGGGCATATCCTGCAGACGGGTTGGGACGATACTTCTGGGTATGGTGGGGTCCAGGCTGGTGCATCATGTGACGCTTGCGGTTGTTATTGGTTTGGTTGATCTTCCATTCCATCTGAATGGCAGAATCTACTAACTCTTCTAGATCTGCAAAATGGATGTTGACTAACACAGTCTGCATCTCATCATGCAATCCATTCAGTAACCTTTCCTTCTTCTTTGCTTTGGTTTTAATCTCATCAGGGGCATATCTAGCTAGTGATAAAAATTTATCACGGTACTCAACTACCGTCATCCTTCCTTGCTTCAGTTCCCTGAACTCATCCCTCATCCTGGTGACCACACCTTGGGGCACATGGGTCCGACTGAACTTGATCTTGAATGCTTCCCAAGTCATCATCTGACCTTCGTTCATGGTACAGGTGCTATTCCACCAGGCTCTTGCATCTCCTGCCAGATAATGGGTGGCAAACAGTACTTTTTCATTGGCTTCAACTCCTGAGACCTCCAGGTTGTTCTCCATGGTTTGCAGCCAGTCATCAACATCTAAGGGATCCTCAAACTTATTAAAGATAGGTGGGTTGGTATTCTGAAAGTTCTTGAGCTTGGATCCATGGTGATCCTGGTTTCCGTGACCTTGATTATTGTGGGCCATCTGGGCTATCTGTTGAAGAGTGGCTAGGTTGTCTTGGTGTTTCGGCTCTACTAGCTTCACGGTCAGAAACTAGTATTTGCAGAATCTGCAGCATCGGGTCCTGAGATGAGCTGCTTCCTCCTGGGTTTCGACGAGTCATCTGAGGATTGAGATAGATAATCAGATAAGAGGGAAATCTCTAAGGTTCAAGGTTTTGTTTTCAAAAGCTTTAAACTTTGAGTTTGACTCAGGTTTTGCAAACTAACAACTTCCTCTCATTCATTAAAAGCACACCATACAAACACACACCACAACACAAATAGAAAACAGATGGTTTTAAGAACCATTCTGTGCAACTACGATACAGTGGGACTGGTACAACTCACTCCTACGGTAGTGCTCAAGTGCATCTAATCATCATCAATGAAGTCGGAATCATCATCATCAGTGTGGAACTCCTTAGCATCATCCTCCAGGTAGTCGTTGTCGTCGCTGAGGTAAGAGCAAAGATCCCCCTAGATATCTTCACCTTCCTCCTCCTTTTCTTCAAGCTAGATTTCCTGTTCCCGGATGGTCTTTTCGAGAGTGGCCACCTTCTTGCGAAGACGATCGATGGTGCGATCCTGCTTGTAGCGCTGACGACGAAGTGATTGGCGCTCCTTGGCGAGGATGGTGAGGGTCTGGTCCTTCTTGACTGTGATGGCATGGTTGTGGTTGGCGTAGGCACGGGCGTTGTCTAACTCTTTCTGCCTATCATATAACATGAAGTCAAGATTGTCCACCTGGTTCTTTAGCTCTGGGTGTGCTGACATCTCCAAGGGCATTCCCATATAATCACGCCTTGCATAGTGAGCAAAGCGAGTTCCCTGGATCTGGTTGATGATTTGTCCACACAGATGGGCAAGAGCTTCATACATAGCCCTGGCTAATCCATCTAGCTAGTTGTTCTCACGCAAGGTGAATTGGATCTTCTCTGAAGTGGGTGCTTCCATCTTGCCTCTAAGATCTACAACTATCAGCCATTGTAGATCTCCTCCTATGTGATTGTTGAGTTGGGCCCCGAAGAAATCGGGTGCGGGCGCTGATACATCTATTTTGCATCACTATTCTATATCATAATTTACTGTTATTCATTGATATATTTCATATTAAGAGATGATACTTATGTTATTTAATCTATTTTTGCATGGTTGATGACTTTTGGAGCATGGACCGCTGCAGTTAGGATTCTGATGGAAAAGGTGTTGTTTGGAGGCAAAATTCACGAAGATCAGAAAATCCGGGAAAATACATGGAAAATTATATTTTTCCAGAAGACGAAGATTGCCAGAAGGGGGAGTGGAGATGGGCCACAGGGGGCCCACACCACCCTCTAGCGCGGGCAGCCCTAGGCCGCGCCAGCAGGTGATGTGGCCACCCTAGCCCACTCCAGGCTCTCCCCTCTGGCGTATATTATCCCCTCGAAACCCTAATACCTGGGGAACGACCACATAAATATTTCGCCGCCTCTGCAGGGCGGAAAACTATAGAGAGAGAAAGATCTCTCTGGCAGACAGAATTCTGCCAGGGGAATTCCTTCCCAGAGAGGGGAGATCGTCGCCATCAACACCACCATCAAGCTGGACTTCATCGTGATCATCATCATCATCACCACCATCATCTCCACTAGCACCATCATCACCACTTCATACCGTTGTAACAGTTGGGTTGAATCTTGCATACTTCTTAGGGGAAACTTTCCTAGTGTTGATTACTACTTGTAGTTGATGCTATTGAGTGAACCATCAAATTATCATTTATGTTTAGATTGTTACATATCATTATATCATCTCTGATCTTGATCCATACGATGTCTTGTGAGTAGTTCATTTTGTTCTTGAGGACATGGAAGAAGTCATGTTGTTAGTAGTGGAATTGTGTTGAGAAAGATTCAATGGTTTGATATTTAAGTTGTGGTGTATTTCTTCTAGTGGTGTCATGTGAGCGTCGACTACATGACACTTCACCTATATGGTCCTATGGGAATGCATTGTTTATTTGGCTACTAATTGTAGGGGTTGCCGGAGTGACAGAAACCTGAACCCCCGTTAGAAAACCTTTGCACAAGGGACGTCAGGGTCCTAGAGTTTAAATTTGTGGTTAGGTTTCTACCTTAATTACTTTCTTGTACTTGCGGATGCTTGCAAGGGGTATAATCACAAGTATGTATTAGTACTAGGAAGGTCGGTACATTAGCACAGGTTCACCCACACAACACTTGTCAAACTAAAGAAGATTAGTCAACTATATGAAGCGAAAGCACTTGACGATATTCCCATGTGTCCTCGAGAACGTTTGGTCATCTTAAGTAATACAACCGGCTTGTCCTTTGCTAAAGAAAGGATTAGACCACTTGTTGCATTTATTCTTATTGTATTTTATTTACTCGTACTTTATTTACCTGCATTATCAAAAACCCCTAAAAATCTGTTTGCTAAGTATTTACAGAGAATTCCTGCTCCAAGCCACTCATCCACACCTTCTGCTCCTTGTTGGGTTCGATACTCTTACTTATCGAAAATACTGCGATACACCCCTATACTTGTGGGTCATCAAGACTATTTTCTGGCGCCATTGCCGGGGAGTGAAGCGCTATTGGAGAGTGGAACTGGTAAAGGAAACTTCTACTATGAGTATTGTTTATTTCTGTTAGTTACTTTATTTCAATATGGATAATTCACTGAGTTTCTTATTTTGTAATGCTACTGCCACTGCTAAGGTAGTAGATGAACCACCACGTGCTGAGAATGATACTTTTAAAATACCTACAAGAATTATTGATCGTGTTATGGATAACTATTATGTTGGAGATGGAACTGTCCATCCCGGTGATCATTTGCTCTTTATACACGAATTATGCGGGTTGTTCAAGTGTGCAGGTATTACAACAGATGAAGTCAAGAAGAAGTTATTCTCATTATCACTAAAAGGAAGAGCTGAAGAATGGTATAAGATGCCGAAGAATGGTCAAGCTCTTGAATGGGAGGAAATAGTGCCTCTCTTTTATTCAAAATTTTATCCTCCCAGTGAGATTCATAAAGATCGGAATCAAATATACAACTTTTGGCCTCTTGATGAAGAGAGTACAACTCAAGATTGGGGGAGATTGAAGTTACTAATGCTCAAATGTCCTATTCATGAGCTCCCCAACAATATTATTATCAATAACTTTTATGCAAGGCTTTCTCTTCATGATAAAGATTTATTGGATGCCCCTTGTGCTAGATCATTTACACGCATGGAAGAAGAAGCTAAATGGGATCTTCTAGACCGTAAGATAATGCTGAAGCATGGGAGAATAATAAAGGAAGAAAGTCAGGTATAAATTATGATTATGAATGCATTGAATCTTTTATGAGAACTGATGACTTTCATAATATTAAAAATGCTTATGGTTTAGACTCTCAAGCTATTGCAACTCATTTTAAGGCTTTTGCTTCCTATATTGAAGTTCCTAAAAAGAAGTGGAATAAGTATCATGCACCTTATAAAGACATTGTTAATAGTGTTCCTGCAAGAAATACTGAAGTTTATACTGCTAATCATGTTTTACCTGAACCTTACATTGAGAAAATGCCTTTCCCAGTTAAGATAAAGGAACATTCTATGATAGCTAGTATGGTTAATGAAAGTACAAATAAAGCTATTGAACCTGATGAACAAGTAGTTGTTGAACTGATGATAGCAAATGTGAAAGATTTTGTCACTAAATATGTAGAAGATGGACACACTATCCTCTATAAGGATATCCCTAATATTGTTTCACAAAGTAGTGTTATGAGAGCTAGTGTCCCTGTGTTTTCTATTAGAATAACTGATCATTGCTACAATGGTTCTTGTGATAGTTATATCATTAAATTCATGCATGATACTGAAAGTTATTATGAGAGAGGGAAGACTGTTCTTAAGCATCTCAAAAATATCAAGTTTCCTTGTTTTATGCTGAAAGTTTTTATGTTGCACTTGTTCTGCCTTCCTATGCTAGTAGTCCCTGGTTTCAACAACTTGTTTGCTTACAAAATTCCCTTACATAGGAAGTGGGTTAGACTTAAACATGTGTATTTTTGCTTCTCCATGTTCTCTTTTACTTCAATTCATATCCTTATGTGAACATCATTGAAATTATTATGCCCATCTTAATGGCTATAAAGAAAGAGCTTTTTGGGAGACAACCCAATATATTTCTTTTGCTTTCAGTTTGTTTTGTTTATTTGAGTCTTGGAAGTTATTGTTTTGGCAATAACCTCTCCTTATCCTTTTTGTTTGGTTTTTGTGTCAAGATCAACCTCTAATGAGAGAGAAGTAATATTTGGGGAAGTTGCCGCCCCGAAACAGATTTTTGTGCTTCACCGTAAAAATTCGTGAAAAATATCTTTATGTCGGATTGAGCTGTAATTTTTTGTGCTTCTGCCCCAGGTTGTTATTTAACTTTCATTAGTTTTGCACTTTTTGATTTGAGCAACAGAAGGTTTTGGAAAAAAATTGATCTTTACCTGCTGGTCTGTTTTGCCAGATTTTTGCCACTCTTGCATTTTCCTCTTATATCGATTTCCTTTTTGAATTCCTTTTGGGCTTTTAGAAGGAGTTGCTACAGTAGATTATGTTTTGATGGATTTCAGTTGAAATTGAACTTAAAAGGTTTATTACCTTGCTTACACTAATGTTGCTAATGAGAATTGTGTGAAGTTTTGTGTGAAAGAAATTTCCAGGTTATTGGAGAAAATGGTGTATTAAGAAAGTGAAAGGTTTCATGACTCAAGCAATATGTGTATGAAGATGAAGATATTGATGTTATTCAAGTGGTGACTCTGGAAGAATCTACTAAATACCAAGTTTAGAGACCTGCAAAGTCTGTTTTCGAATAGGTAATAATTTTGATAAGAAAAGTTCCGTGGAAAATCTGTCCAGTTATATTTTTGGAGTTTTTATCTAACAAGGAAAGCAACAAAGCGAAAGAGGGACGGAAACGGAGCCAGGGTGGCTCACACCACCCCCTGGTGCGGCCCCCCTGGCCGCGCCAGCAGGTGGTGTGGCCACCTCGGACTCCGTCTCTAACCCGTTTTCTCCCAGTACCTTCCTTTTGTTGTAAAAAATCGTAATATATAATCCCCCAAATCCCACAAGTTTCGTATATCATGTTCTCGTCGTGGTTTTTGTTTCGATCTGTTTTGTTCAGATGTCGTTCAGGGGTTCATCTTCAAAGGATTACGAGCTGCGACGCTGTCGCGAACTCCATCACAATCTTGAGCAGGAGATTCTCATGGGACGGCTGAAACAAGAAAGGATCTCAACTAGGTGCGAAGGCATGGACCAGAACGTCGGGGAGGAAGTAAAAGACATGACAACATGCATGAAGGGGCTGATACCTCCAACTCTAGATCTCAGTTCCTGCCCTGCAACAGTGGAAGCTCTACGAGTAACCGGTGAGTTCTGCGACAAGTACTGAGTCTTGAGGAGGAAGGTGGATATGCTTCAAGAGGAGAATAACAGGCTTCGCAAGATACTAGAAGACTTCCTCACGCCAATCGAGAGAACACCACCACCACCGAAGGAGTAATTCGTCATCAGGTTTTGGCATCCCCTTGGTTTGTTCCAAGCTTGGGGGAGTGCCACGGTATCACATCACTATCTTCTATCTTTTTACCTTTTTAGTAGAGTCATATCATGAATAGAGAATTTATCATGTAGGATGGTTTGCATTATGGAAGTGTCCCCCCCTCTCGTTAGATATCTATGTATCCCTTGGTGTGAGTTGCCGTTATGGAATATTAATGAGAAGTTCTATCATTTACTCTTTTGCATATCTTATATTAGTTTTCAGTTCATGTTATATGATCAATCTTGTTATTAGTATTGGTATCACTTTGGGATAATTGAGTTAATTTAGTTGGTTTTGGAAATACTGGCTTGGTCAGTAGCAACACTATTTTGAGAATTGAATGAAAAGATAAAAAGTACTGTTGGGGATATACTTTCTGGGTATCCTCACAGTTCCTCATTGACCAGGGTGGCCCACTTCGGGTTAGAGCTTTGCTTCACAGGCGGCCCAGTCAGGGAGAAGAGACGGAGTCTAGTACGGCGATGGTAAGGCTCAGAAGACTGATACATTGCAAATGTATCTATAATTTTTGATGTTCCATGCTTGGTTTTATCCACTTTCTTGTGTTTTGTCCACACTTTGGAGTACTTTTCATATGATTTCTTGGACTAACCTATTAACAAGAGCCACAGTGCCAGCTGCCTGTTTTCTGCTGTTTTTGGTTCCAGGAAAGACAAAAAATGAATATTCTCGAAATTGGACGGGACAAAAGACAAAGTGCCTATTTTTCCGGAAGTCATCAGATGCCAGAATACGAGACGGAGAAGGGCTGGGGGCCGACCACACCACCTGGGCGCACGGCCAGGCCTGGCCCGCGCCAGGGGGTGGTCTGGCCGACCCCAGCACCCCCTCGACCTCTCCTTCCGCCTATATATTGCCCTCGGGACGAAAACCCTAAGTACCCGATCAAAAATCCACGAAAGAGTCTATAGCCGCCGTCATCTCCATCCCTAGATCGGGAGGGATCTGAAGCTCTTCTCGGCACCCTGCCAGAGAGGGAAATTCACCCTGGAGGCTTTCTTCATCACCATGCAAGCCTCCGGTGTGATGCGTGAGTAGTTCAACCTTGGACTACGGATCCATGTAGTAGCTAGATGGCTGGTTCTCCTCCTTTGTGCTTTCATGTTTAGATCTTGTGAGCTCCATTCATGATCAAGATCATCTATTTGTAATTCTACATGTTGTGTTTGCGGGGATCCAATGGATATTGAGATGCTATTTCAGATTGATTATTGATTCTATCATGTCTTTGTTATTTGTGATCTTGCATGCTTTCCGTTGTTAGTATCTATCTTGGCCAAGTAGATGCTAGCAACTCCAAGAGTTAGTATTTATGCTCGATAGTGGGTTCATGCCTCTGGTAATCTGGGGAAGTGACAGAAATCTCTAAGGTACTAGATGTGCTGTTGCTACTAGGGAGAAAACAATAATCCTTTGTTCATAGAACAATCGTATTGTTTACTTTACACGCAATTCGTAAAGCAATAATCTGTTGCTTGCAACTTAATACTGGAGGGGGTTCAGATGATAACCTGAAGGTGGATTATTAGGCATAGATGCAGTTGGATGGCGGTCTATGTATAATGTTGTAATGCCCAATCAAGTTCCAAAGGAGTCAAGATGATTAGTATATGCATGTATTGCTTTCTCGATGTTTGTCAATTGCCCCGCTATAATTTGTTCACCCAGCATGTTATCTATCTTAAGGAGAGCCTTCTCTAGTGAACTATGGATCCCGGTCCTTTCTTTTACATACAATCTACAAACTGTTTACTGCTTTGTGTTTACTTTCTGCAAACTATTACTTCCTTCCATTCGATACGTTTAATCCTTTGTTTTCAGCAAAACATGGTGAGATTGACAACCTCATCGCAAGTTGGGGACAGAGTTATGTGGTTGTGTTGTGCAGGTCTCCACGTTGGTACTAGCACCGGTAGTGCGCCCTGCCAAGGTTCCGCTAGCAGCACCTTTGGGGTGTTTCCTTGCTCCTACTGGTTCGATTAAACCTTGGTTTCATAACTTAGGGAAACTTGCTGCCGTGCTCATCATACCTTCCTCTTGGGGTTCCCAACGAGCTCTACATCAACACCGAGCTATCAAGCATTTTTCTGGCGCCGTTGCAGGGGAGTCAAGGACATCTTCACAAGGGGAGTCCCTCATAACCAATCTCTTTACTTTGTTATTTTTGTTTTGCTTAGTTTCTTTTTGCTTTGTTTGCTTGTTTTGTTATCAAAAACACAAAAAAAATAGTTTTACTAGTTTGCTTTCTTATTTAAAAACACAAAAAAAATTAAGTCTCCTTTAGTTGTTGCCTCTTCCTTAGCTCACCATGTTGATCCCTAAATTCACCCTGAAAGACCTTTCAATTGGTAGTGGTTCTATAATTGGGAAGATAATATTGAAGAATTCTTTAATCATGTTAGTAAACATGAGGATACTGAGGATAGATCCCTTGCAGAACTTGCTCCAAACTATGAGATTGCTGCAACTTCTTTAATTCACATGTTAGAAGCTAGGTTTGTTAACCTCAACCCCTTAATGCAAGTAATGTTTCTTAAGCTTAAAGAAATTGAGGACCCTGAAAAGAGGGACTTTATTCTAGAAACTTTGTTTAAGGAGTTCTATGATGTTGCCAAGGAAGCTAGAAAAGTCTTTGAACGTTTCAATATGCTAGGCTCATGTGTAGATGTTGTTGGTACACGAGAAGAGATGAACAAAACTGAACCTAATGGGGAGGAAACTAAGGTACCAATTGTAACATCCCAAAACTTTAAATCCAAGCTTATCAAGATCCAAATCATCAAAATTAGGGTTAACAAAAACATTTCCAATTAAAAATATGAAAGCATTCATGTGTATGTGCATTTAAATTAGGAGTTGATTTGAATTGCCATGGTTCTGTGATTCATGGCTTGTAAAATGTTTCTTAGGTGAAATAAACATCATCTAAATCTTTCCCAAGCAAATCCCAAAGAAAATCAAATAAAAAACAATTAAAAATGAGGAATGGTCATTTTGGTCATTTTAATCTACTACACTACTTTGAGTGTTCCTAGCACTCATTTCTCAACAGAAATAATTCTGGATCTTTACACCCCTTGCTAGTACACATAATGAGGTACCAAGGCCCACTTTTTGATCTGCTAAAAACATTCAAATACTTATTTTAAATGGCATGTGAAAATTGAATTCAATGCATATGCCTAGATCACCCCTATTTCAAAAACCATCCATTTGAACTGCATTTTCAAAACCCTTGCAACCAGAGGCTACCTAGTACTAGTGGAGATCACTCAAAAATTTTGAAACCAAAATTCAAACTTTTGCTTCTTGCGGCCATTTCATCAAACAAGTGGCAGACACAAATCTTGCAAAATCCTAAAACACTATAGTGAGCAGTAGCTTGGCCACCATTTGGACCTAACTTGGTCCCCTTGTCCCCCCAACTAAAACCCCGTCCCTAACTCTCTCTCCCTCTCCCCTGTCTGCTCTAGTACCAAGCCGCCCGACGCCATGCGCCAGGTCGACCACGGACAACTCGCCCCAGCCCGTCCCGCACTCTCCTTTGCTCGCTGGCAGATAGGCGCCATCACACCACATCACCTCGACCAGCCCCCGACCAAAATCGAGCGGAGGACAAGCCACATTTGCTCGCGCCCATGCCTCTATCCGCCACGCCGATCACCCCGGAGCGCCGCGCCCGCCAGAGCAGCACCGACCTCGCCTAGTCCTAGCCTTGCGTGGCAGCACCAGCAGCAGGCCCAGCAACCGCGCAGACATCATCGTTCGCCGCCTCGTGACCAGCAGCCCGGAGGAACCGCGTCGAACACCGCCGTTCGCGCGCAGTTCACCGCACGCTCCCGACCAGTAGGGACTCCGCATTGCCGCGCCTTTAAGCCCCAGAGGACCGCCAGGGAATAGAGTATCCATCGCCGCCATCGCCCATGCCGAGAGAGCCCCGCATCATCGTCATCGATGACCTCACCGGTGCCCGCTCTGCCCCCTCGTCGACCCTATATAAAGCGGCCACCCCAGCCTCTTTTCTCCACACTCACTCACTCACTCCCCACCTCTCACTAAACCTTACCCACCTCTAGCCGAAGCCGCTCGAGCTCTGTCTCGCCGGAATTGGAGCCGAAGCCGCCATAGCAGGAGGAGAAGGTTGTCTGCGATTTGGGGCACCCCAAGCTCCGCCGCAACCGCGCCTTGTCTCGCCGTCGTCTATCAGCCCGTTTGCCCGCCTCATCGACCTTGCGAGAGACTTGGTATGCCCCCAATCGACCCCCACCACCGTGTCTAGGTCAGGTTCTCGCCGGAGTGATCCGTTGTCGACGATGACTCTCCACCGTTAGACCCCCTTTAGATCGTGTGGCCCAGGATGCTAGATACTGTTTCGGTGTTTTTGTGCCGCTGACTGGTGGAACCCGCATGTTAGGCAGCCCATTGCGTGCACTGTGCGTAGATGGGCCAGACCAGTTAGTTCCCGTGCGTGTTAAAGTTTCAAATGTAGTTTTTTTTTTCTAATTTAAGTTAATCTATTTTCAGTCCACTAGTTTAAAAATCAATTCTGGGAGTTTGATAAATCCAAATGGAGCAAAACTAATTTTTCCTGAAAGTTTTGGAAATGATCTATCCAAGCCCATTGGATTTAATTCAATTAGAGTTATAGATCTCTCCTAGTAAAAATAATAAAATAGAAGCATTTGCACCTTGCAACATTTTTATAAAATCAACCAAGATAGGTTTTGAGTTGATTCCAACTCTCAAAAATCACATTTCATCATACCTACCTGAATATGTAATAATATTAATGTTTACATGCAGTGACTTTGGACTAGTACCAAAATAATGCTATATAGGCATTTCTAGTCACTTTAAATCATTAAATAATGAACTTAAACCAAAGTAATTATGATCCAACCCTTAAATCACATTCCCACATGTTAGAATATGTGGTGATGACATGTGTCTACATGATCCCATATTTTAAGTGGTGAATATTAAATCTTAGTTAATGTTTCAATGAGTAGAAATTACTTTTCTAAATTAAAAAGAGTGAAACTATTGAATTAAACTTGTGATGCTTGAGATGATAATAGATCATCCAATGTGTGTCTTAGAATGCTAATTAGACTAGTTAAGTATTGTTTGCTGATTGTGTAGGAGATATGCCCAAGAGGCAATAATAAAGTGGTTATTATCATATCTTCACACTTATGATAAATGTTTATATTCATGCTATAATAGTATTAACAAGGAAACATTAATACTTGTGTGAATTGTAAACTTAAATTGAAGTCCCTAGTATAGCCTCTATACTTCACTAGCTTGTTGGTTGATTAAATGATTGTGGTTTCCATATCATGAACATTGAGATGTTATCAACAACAAGATCATATCGTTAGGAGAATGATATGATGGACATACTCCTATAGATAAGCGTAGCATAAAGATCAAGTCATTTCAATAGTTCAATTGCTATATGCTTTCTGATACATAGTAACCTAATTCCTTCGACCATGAGATCATGCATATCACCTTTGCCGGATGGATGCTTTGATGACATCAAACACCACACCGTAACAGGGTGGCTATAAAAGTGGCATTGAGTGTTCGGAAAGTATTGGTTGAAACACATGGATCAAGAGTGGGATTTGTCCATCCACATGACGGATAGATATACTCTGGGCCCTCTCGGTGGAATGTCATCCAATTGGCTTGCAAGCATGTGACTTGGTCACAAGGGATCACATATCACGGGAACGAGAAAAGAGTACTTATCAGTAACGAGGTTGAACTAGGTATGCAGAGATACCGACGATCATAACCTTGGATAAGTAACATATCATGAGACAAAGGGAAATTGGTATCGTATGTAAGTGGTTCATTCGATCGCAAAGTAATCGTAGAAATATGTGGGAGCCATATGAATTTCCAGATTCCTCTATTGGTTATTGTTCGGAGAAGTGTCTCGATCATGTCCGCATAATTCACGAACCGTAGGGAGACACACTTAAGGATTCGACGTTGTTTGAGTAGTTATGGTATTATGAGAAAGAGACCGAATGTTGTTCGGAGTCTCGGATGGGATCCGGGATATCACGAGGTGATCCGGAATGGTCCGGAGAATAAGATTCATATAAGGAAAGTCCCGTTTCGGAGTTCGGGAATGATTCCGGTGTTTTCATCGGGAATGTTCTAGAAGGTTCCGGATTGTCCGGCACTCCGGGGGGGAAGGGGTACATGAATGTGTCATTACATATTGGAATGATTGCATCATGTACTAAGTGTTCTTGCTGTCCCTAATAAAGGATTAAATTGAATCCTAAAACAGAAAAGTCAAATGTCCAGTTTGAAAGTCAAACGGCTAAAACAAGAAAATGTGGGAAACAAGCAAGAGGAGTTGGAATCGACTTGGAGGAGGAGTCCCACTCCTCCAAGCCGGCGGCCAGCCTAGGCCGAGTTGGGGAGGTACTCCCTCCCTCCCCTGGCGCGCCAGCCCCCTCCCATCTATATAAGGAGGGGCAGGGCTCCCCTCCTAGACACACAAGTTCCTATCTTCTACCTCCGGTTTAGAGCCGTTTTGGTTTAGAGCTTCTAATTGCTTTAGCCTGCGGTTTAGAGCCTTCTAATTGGTTTAGAGCCTTCTAATTGGTGTGTCTAATTACTAGACCACTAATAGCCTCTCTCATAAGCTCCACCATACTCGCACCGGCTTAAGGAGAAGCCCTGCGGGATTTCCCCTCTACTTCCGGTACCACGCCGTTGTGCTGCCGGAATCGCGAGGAGAGTACTACAACCTCCGCTGCCTGCTGGAACAAGGGAGAGGAAGGTCTTCGTCGAGTACCGAACGTGTGACCGACTGCGGGAGCGCTGCCGGAACGTGGCGCCGGAAGGATCGTCTACACGATCTTGAGATCGGAAAGAGTACGACTACATCACCCACGAGAATCTGCTCTCGTTAACCGCTTTGGAATCTTCGAGGGTGAGTTCCTCTATCGACTCGTTGCTACAATCTAGTAGATAGATCTTGGCTTGTTTGTTTGTATGCGATAGAAAATTTTTGTTTTCCATGCTACGAACCCCTACAGTGGTATCAGAGCCGTGTCTATATGTAGATCTGTTGCACGAGTAGAACACAATGGTCATTGTGGGCGTTGATGCTTTTATTGTAGATTGCTTTTTGTGTACTTTGCATCTTGCGGTATGTTGGGATGAAGCGGCCCGGGCTAACCTTACATGACATCGTTCATGAGACTTGCTCCACGCTTGACATGCAACTTGTATTGCATAAGTGGCTTTGCGGGTGCCTGTTTCTCCTAGCATAGTTAAGATCCAATTTACAACGGGTAATCAACAATGCTAGTATCAATGTTGTGGTTCTTGTTCGTAAGTTAGAACGACACTTATTGAAAGCCCCAAACCACGTAAAATATGCAAAGAAAGTAGAGGCGTCTAACTTTGTTTTGCAGGGGTGTGTAGTGATGTGATATGGCCATGATTGTGATTATATTTGATGTATGCAATGTTCCTTATTGTAAGTTGGCAACCGGCAGGAGCCATATGGTTGTCTTTAATTTATGTTAAAACCCGTGTGTCTATTCAAAGTAGTTGTAATAGTTGAAGCCGGTGGACGACAACCATGGAGAGGCGTCATTGACCTTGATGCAATGCCGGTGATGATGGAGATCATGTTCGTGCTAGAAGATGGAGATCGGAAGCACAAAGAAGAAAGGCCATATCATATCACATATTATGAATTGCATGTGATGTTAATCCTTTATGCATCTTGTATTGCTTAGTAGACGACGGTAGCATTATAAGATGATCCCTCAAGCACAAAATTTCAAGTTCTTAAGTGTTCACCCTTAGTATGCACCGTTGCTAAAGCTTGTTGTTTCGAAGCACCACGTGATGATCGGGTGTGTTAGATTCAGCAAGTGTATACAACATAAGCAAGCCAGATTTGCTTATGCGGAAGCTAAGGTTTGATCTTGACGAGCCTAGCATGTACAGACATGGCCTCAGGAACACGGATTACCGAAAGGTAGAGCATGAGTCATATAGTAGATATGATGAACATGTTGATTGTTTGCCATTGAAGCTATATCAACTCTCGTGATGATCGGTTTTGATGTGGTGGATTTGGTTCGTGTGATCACTAAAACAATGTGAGGGATATTGTTTTGAGTGGGAGTTCACCTAGATTAATTTAATTATTAATTAGAACTCAATTTATCATAAACTAAATCAAAGTGAATTTGCATAGTTGTTGTAGTCATTGGCATCCGTTTACCACCTTGCGCTTAGTTATAATTGAGATAATAGAACTATAGAATTCTGGTTAGATACTTTACGAACTGGTATCGTATTGTTTTAAGTGTTAATCTAAAGTTTAAAAAGTCCTATTGCAAACTTTCAGTAAGTTCCGGTTACTCCATGAAGTTTAATAATTAGTATTAAATCAAGAGTAACAATTCCAAGTGTTAGTATATAAGTATCATGTTTGTCTCCATGATTCTTGATATTCTAAGGATTCTCCTAATATCAAGGTTATCTAAGGATCTGAAAGAGTTGTTTCAGAAACCATGATGTGTGGAAGATATTGTGATATCTGAAACGAAGTCTTGGTTGCAACATGATAGAGTATAATATGGTAAAGTCATGTTCTCATATTTGATGAGAATTTGCAAAAGGTTGGAGACACTAGTTGTCCTAATCGTCCAAAAGGATTTGGAGAGCAACATTATACTCATGATTCACCGTGATAAGCTAAAAGTAGCTTGATCATGGATAAATCCATGATGAGGGTGAATATTTGATGTAGGTAAAATGTTTACTACACCAAGAGATTACTAAATAAAGGAATTTGAAAGAACACCAAACATTTGATGATGGTGATCTACTTCAAAGTGCAAGTCCAAAGACATTGGTATTTAACTATACATGCTTTGGACTATGTGTCATATGTATGACTCCACTATTGATGTTGATAGATTCTTTCAAACAGAAAAGGAAATATTGAAAGAGAATCTCATAAATATATGGCAGAAAAGAAAAGACTAGAATTGTTCAGTTTAAGTACATAGATGATATACATGTTATGGAAATATTCTTTGCTTATTAAACAATGTGGTTCTTAAGTATTTGATACTGAATTTGTTGGTGTGAATCGTCATACGAAACAACACAATTCATGAACTACAATGGCCTAAGTAACTAGCAAAAGAATATGTGATGATGTTCATCGAGAACAAATAAAGGGTTATTGTGTTGCTCGATAAACATCAAAGCTTGCCTTCAAGATTTGTTTTATCAGGTATTATGAGAACAAAAGGGTTGTTCAAATAATTGCTGTAATCCATAAATGATGGATGATTCACAAATCTCGTTGGAGAAATCACATCCATAAAACTAGTGCTAAAAAATTGATTGAAAGATCACTTAGGAAGTGACATCGCCGTTTAAATTATAATGAAAGAAAACATGAAGAAACTCCATGTGGATGGAATTTTGGAGTCTTCTGATTTTTGATCAAATGACGCTTGTGAAACTTTTCTAGAGATAATTAAAACTTCGTTCATAGGCCAAAAGGGAACGAATGACTAGCTTATTGGAACTTGTACATATTGTTGTACGAAATCCATTATGTGTGGTCAAGAGCGATGGATTTCAACTTCATATGCTTTCTCCGAAAATTTGAGTGAATATATGAATATTTACTTAATAAGGATGAAGTATGAAACATTTGAAAAGTTCAAAGACTTTCAAGATGAAGTGCAAAATCATTGTAACAAGAATATAAACAGTTTATGATAAAGATCATAAAGGAAGATATTTGAGTTACAAAGTTTAGCATAATACCTAAGATTTATGGAATCGTTCCGTGGATTTGCATTTTTCCGAAAAACACCATAAGAGTATGGAACGTTCGAGATATGTAATTAAACCTTGTTTTACATGGTAAGATCAAAGGTATAATTTATAAAACTGCCATTATATTTTAAAGATTAAAAGCTTTAGGGATTACCGTTTTTCCACTGAAAAGAGCTTCATCATAATCCGTTGAATTGACACCATATAAAGTTATGGTTTGGGATAAAACCCAAGTTGTCCTTTCTTAAACATTGGTATGCTATGCATAAGAAAGATGTGTGCAACCAAAGTCGGATGAACCTGTCTTTGTATAACTGTTAAGTATTCCTCCATAACACCGGAGACAAAAATGTTTGTCACTTAAAACGTCAAGTTTCTTTGAGAAGGAATTTTTCGTGAAAAGTTAAGTGGGAGGACAATAGAAACTTTGATAAGGTTAAAAGAACCTTAGCTGTATGTGCAGAGTTGCACAGCACCGAAAAGTGTTTCGGAGGCAGCAACAATGCTCATGGTTCACGTACCTCAAAGGTTGTGGTCACGGAGATCCAAGTTCCTATTGAAACAAGTAGGTCGGATGAACAATCAAATACCAAGATTTGAGGGTTGAATCATTATTTGAGAATAATGAACCGACTACATGCAGAGAAGCGATGATGGGCCCTGACTCCGTAAAATGGCTTGAAGCCATAAAATCCGTGATAGTTCCATACACGAGAAATCAAGTTTTGAACTTGAAGGACCCTCGAGAAAGGTGTAAGACCTTATAGTTGTGTCTGGATCTATAAAGAAATAGACATGGATGTTTCACATCTATGAAATAGTCGACATGTTGGGAAAGAGTTCACAACAATGTTCAAAGGTTGACTATGACAAGATTTGATCTTTCATAGTGATATTTAGTCTAGACGGATTAATGTAGCAACCACTACATATAATTTGTTATATGGTAGTTGAATAAACAAAACAAGTTCTTCTAATAGAATCGTTACCTAGGACATGTGCATAACACGGTCCATAGGGTTTTGTTAATTCAAAGGATGCTAAAAGCATATGCAAACTTCAATGGTTAGAGTGAGCATAGCGGAATTGGAATCTTCACTATGATGAAACTGTTAAAAGGGTTTAATTTCATCAAGAGACAATGAAGATGCTTGCATTTGCAAGAAATTAAGTGGGAGCGCTAAGACATGTTTCTAATACATTATGTGGAAGACATATTGTTGATTGGAAATAATGTATCTTTTATTAACACATATTAAGAATTTCATCCCGATGAAAGACTTAGGCAAAACCCAAATATTTGGCATCAATAGACGCTAATATGGTTGTGCCAGAAGTACATAGACAAGATATTGAATGAGTTCAATATAGAAACTACAAGAAGAGGTTCTTGTCGCACAGAAAGGATTGAATGAGTTCAATGTTGATGATATATTCAAGTGTATTGACATTTGGTAAAGTGAAACAAATAATCAAGTATAGATTGATACTTGATGTATGAAATCACAAAGAGTATTAATATCAATCATACTGTGATATGTACAAATCCAGATATGTCCTATGCTCTAAATGTTGTGAGCATATACCAGAATGATTCGTAAGATGATCATTGGACAATAGTAAGGATATTCTTATGATCTTTTGAAAGAACTAAGAGTATAATATTTGTAGAAGTGACAAATAGATGGTTAGTTCATTGTAAAAGTACTACATTGATACTAGCTTTGTCACAAAGTACAAATTAAGTTTATCTCAATCTAAACTAAGGGTGGCACAATATAATGGAAAGTGAGTTCCATAATGGATTTGGATGATATTCCAAAGTTAAGACATTGTGACAGATACTACAACAAA
Source organism: Avena sativa (assembly GCA_916181665.1). Taxonomy (NCBI): domain Eukaryota; kingdom Viridiplantae; phylum Streptophyta; class Magnoliopsida; order Poales; family Poaceae; genus Avena; species Avena sativa. The sequence goes on from OV702287.1 coordinate 426,950,000, forward strand.
AGGCTAAGTATATGACTGTTATAATAGCAGCTAAAGAGGGCGTTTGTGTCAAGTGGTTTGTTATCAAACTAGGTGTAGTTCACAGCGGGATAATACTATGAAGATATATTGTATGACAATATTATCAACATGTTTTAACCCCAAAGAGCTAAAGGTCACACCGAAAGACCAAATTTATACAAAGCCATCTCATTAGAGAATGAGTGATGCGTAGAGACGCAAAGACATGCAATTACACACGGACCTGGAAGTGTCAGATCCGGAAATCAGTTGACCACTAGCAATCGTGTACACACAACACAGGAAAGCCATAGGTGTTGAATACACAAAGGTTTGAAACTAGATTATTGACTCTAGTGCAAGTGGGAGACTGTAGGAGATATGCCCAAGAGGCAATAATAAAGTGGTTATTATCATATCTTCACACTTATGATAAATGTTTATATTCATGCTATAATAGTATTAACAAGGAAACATTAATACTTGTGTGAATTGTAAACTTAAATTGAAGTCCCTAGTATAGCCTCTATACTTCACTAGCTTGTTGGTTGATTAAATGATTGTGGTTTCCATATCATGAACATTGAGATGTTATCAACAACAAGATCATATCGTTAGGAGAATGATATGATGGACATACTCCTATAGATAAGCGTAGCATAAAGATCAAGTCATTTCAATAGTTCAATTGCTATATGCTTTCTGATACATAGTAACCTAATTCCTTCGACCATGAGATCATGCATATCACCTTTGCCGGATGGATGCTTTGATGACATCAAACACCACACCGTAACAGGGTGGCTATAAAAGTGGCATTGAGTGTTCGGAAAGTATTGGTTGAAACACATGGATCAAGAGTGGGATTTGTCCATCCACATGACGGATAGATATACTCTGGGCCCTCTCGGTGGAATGTCATCCAATTGGCTTGCAAGCATGTGACTTGGTCACAAGGGATCACATATCACGGGAACGAGAAAAGAGTACTTATCAGTAACGAGGTTGAACTAGGTATGCAGAGATACCGACGATCATAACCTTGGATAAGTAACATATCGTGAGACAAAGGGAAATTGGTATCGTATGTAAGTGGTTCATTCGATCGCAAAGTAATCGTAGAAATATGTGGGAGCCATATGAATTTCCAGATTCCTCTATTGGTTATTGTTCGGAGAAGTGTCTCGATCATGTCCGCATAATTCACGAACCGTAGGGAGACACACTTAAGGATTCGACGTTGTTTGAGTAGTTATGGTATTATGAGAAAGAGACCGAATGTTGTTCGGAGTCTCGGATGGGATCCGGGATATCACGAGGTGATCCGGAATGGTCCGGAGAATAAGATTCATATAAGGAAAGTCCCGTTTCGGAGTTCGGGAATGATTCCGGTGTTTTCATCGGGAATGTTCTAGAAGGTTCCGGATTGTCCGGCACTCCGGGGGGGGAAGGGGTACATGAATGTGTCATTACATATTGGAATGATTGCATCATGTACTAAGTGTTCTTGCTGTCCCAAATAAAGGATTAAATTGAATCCTAAAACAGAAAAGTCAAATGTCCAGTTTGAAAGTCAAACGGCTAAAACAAGAAACTGTGGGAAACAAGCAAGAGGAGTTGGAATCGACTTGGAGGAGGAGTCCCACTCCTCCAAGCCGGCGGCCAGCCTAGGCCGAGTTGGGGAGGGACTCCCTCCCTCCCCTGGCGCGCCAGCCCCCTCCCATCTATATAAGGAGGGGCAGGGCTCCCCTCCTAGACACACAAGTTCCTATCTTCTACCTCCGGTTTAGAGCCGTTTTGGTTTAGAGCTTCTAATTGCTTTAGCCTGCGGTTTAGAGCCTTCTAATTGGTTTAGAGCCTTCTAATTGGTGTGTCTAATTACTAGACCACTAATAGCCTCTCTCATAAGCTCCACCATACTCGCACCGGCTTAAGGCGAAGCCCTGCGGGATTTCCCCTCTACTTCCGGTACCACGCCGTTGTGCTGCCGGAATCGCGAGGAGAGTACTACAACCTCCGCTGCCTGCTGGAACAAGGGAGAGGAAGGTCTTCGTCGAGTACCGAACGTGTGACCGACTGCGGGAGCGCTGCCGGAACGTGGCGCCGGAAGGATCGTCTACACGATCTTGAGATCGGAAAGAGTACGACTACATCACCCACGAGAATCTGCTCTCGTTAACCGCTTTGGAATCTTCGAGGGTGAGTTCCTCTATCGACTCGTTGCTACAATCTAGTAGATAGATCTTGGCTTGTTTGTTTGTATGCGATAGAAATTTTTTGTTTTCCATGCTACGAACCCCTACAGATTGTGTACTCCGTATGTATTTATAGACGATAGTACTGACCAAGTCTACGAGGAGGAGGAGTTCTACCAAGAAGAAGAAGAAGAAAACTTCAACCACTGCACCAACCAAGGCAAGCCACCATTAACAATGCAAGCTAACTCTTGCAAGTTTAATGCTTAGCAAACTAGGATCAAACTAGATGGTTTAGCAAAGATTCTTTAGGCATGCTTTGGTCACACTCCTTTGACTATTAGATACCCCAAGTCTTATTTACAAGCTTTACTTCCTTTACTCAAAGTTCTTTACTTATTTTGAAGGTAGCATAAAGAGTATAAAACTTGACCTATTTAGAACCCCTTTAGATGTCATTCTATGGCATGAGATTGAACCCATCTTTTCCACCTTAGTGAACACTCTTAACTTAGTAGTTTAGAGTAGATAAAAACTTGAGTCACTTTATATGGGAATACTTGGTGAAAATGAATTGTGAAAACCTTGGAATGATGAGTCATTCTATTGAAATATTTTGACATGTGTTGAGAAACACAAATGGTTTATGATGATGAAAATGATGAGGCATGAGCCTTAACCCTTTTATAAAACTGATGGTTGGATTCAGATGCGATACCATTCCAAATTTATGGTACAACCACACTACCTGAATTGGGTAAGGCTTAGCTGGAAATTTATATGCATTAGTATTAGTTCCCTCGCGGGAGAGGTTTGAGCTGAGGCTACCTCTCAATGTTGTCCACCTATGCAGTGCCCAAGATGACTGATGGTCATGGTTGGGAGGCCATGCTCATAGGAGAGGTGCTTATACGAGGGTGTGTAAAGGGAAGGTTATGTTTGATTATCTGCATACTAAGTATGATGATTTAGGGTTATCCCTGACAGATGTATCGAATCTTGTGGTGAAAGTGTACCACCTCTGTAGAGTGTCAAACTATTCGAATAGCCGCGTCCGCGGTTATGGACAGTTGGAATGACCATACTGTTTCGTTGTCAGATGATTTCCAAACAACTTATGAAATGAATGATGAATCTTGACTTGACCACAACAGGGTTGTGTTCATGACAATAGCTTCCCAACTTAAGTGATTCTAGAACTTTATTTTATATTTCTTTGCTTCAGAACTCAGCTTAGGTTTCAAACTTAACTTTGTAGTTAAACCTAGATTTAGCACTTTAACTTAGAATTATACTACTTGTTAGTGGTAGTTTGCGAGTACTTAAAGAGTACTCATGGCTTTTGTCCCTGGCTATTCTCATGGCTAGACTATGAAGAAGACTATCAAGATGATGGCCAGCAGGAGGGCTATGATAACTAGGACTATCTGCCTTCATCAGCATTGCTTGTGCCCCCTGAAGATGGACCCCACCGCTACGCTTATCTTTTATTTCCGCTGCTTGTTGTATTAAAGACTAGATCATGAGATCCTTATTTGTGTAAGGCCTTATGTATGGTTTGTAATGGATGATGTATTGTGATATCCAATCCGTTATGTCTCGCAAAAATGGTAATCCCGGGATTGCGAGATATGGCATAACGGGCATCTGGGATTAAAAATCCGGGTGTTGACACCAATACCCTTTAAACTGGTAGCAATACATGAACCATAGAAAATAATCTTGATTGGATTGTTCCTGAAAACCCTTTTGTTGAAAATAGTGAGCCTAAGAGCATTGAGAGAGGATCGTCTAGAACTTATTTGGATGATATACCTTGCCTTGTTGAAGATATTTCTGGTATCGATCTTATTGCTTCTTCATTTGAGAACACTTGATTCTTTCTTTGCTTCTTATGCCTAACTTAAAGGCGTTAAAGAAAAGTACTTATTGGGAGATAACCCAAAAGTTTTAGATGAGTCTTGGAAGTTATTACTTCTGTAATAACCGCTCCTTATCCTTTTTATTTGGTTTTTGTGCCAAGAGTAACCTCTAATGAGAGAGAAGTAATGATTGAGAAAGTTGATGTCCCGAAACAGATTTTTGTGCTTCACCATAAAAATTCATGTAAAATCTCTGAACGTCTTTTTGAGGTGTGAATTTTTTTTCTTCTGACCCAGGTTGTTATCTAACTTTCATTAGTTCAACATTTTCTGATTTGAGCAACAGAAGGTTTTCGAAAAAATTCGTCTTTACCTGCTGGTCTGTTTTGATAGATTTCTGCCATTTTCTGCATTTGCTTCTTGTTGATTCCTTTTGAGTTCTTTTGGGGAATTGAGATTTTTGAGGGAAGTGCTACAGTATCTAGTGTTCTAATGGAAGTTTATTTGGTGTTAGAACTAAACCTTAAGACTTATTTATCTTGAGTTCACTAATGTTGCTAATAAAGATTGTGTGAAGTTTTGTATGAAGGAAAAATTTTAGGTGTATGGAAGGAATGAGTAATGAGATGAAGGATGGACTAAAGCTCAAGATTGGGGATGCCACGTGTGTCCCCCCAAGAAATATCCAAGAAGTACAAGCGTCAAAGCTTGGGTATGCCCAAGGCATCCCCGTCTTCATCAATAAAAATCCCAGGTTTCTTCCAAACGCTTCATTTTTATTGTTTCATGCATAGTTGTGTTGTTCTTGGAGCGTCTTCTTTTTAGTTTTTGTTTGCTTTTGTTTGCTTAGTTTTCTGAATAAATTGGTTGGACCCCCTCTTTCATACATTGGCTTGCAAATAGTTTGGTTTGGTTTGGTTTGGTTTGGAAAAGAGTAGGAAAGTTCATACTTATGTGGTAAAAAGAGCTCATTTTTGACTGTGGCCTATGCTTTGTCATGCCATGCTTGATATTGTTTTGGCTTTATGCTTAGTATTCTTTGCTGTACCATGACTTGTTATAAACAATTGAGATTGCTTAATGTGCCTTGGATGAATCATGTGTTGTTTTAGCATATTAAAGCATAGTATAGTGGTATTCTCCTTTGATGCTTTATTTGGGTTGACTTGGCGCATGCTCACACCATGTTATGACTATCTCAAGTCACCATAACCTTTATGATCCTTTAGTTTTCAACTTGTAGTATCACTTTATGCTTTGATCAATGATGTTTTGTCGCTCTGCATGATTATGGCCATTATTGCTCTCTTACTTCGTCGCTCCTAGTCTTTTGCTAGCCTCCACAACCAAGTATTAGTTCCACTCATGCATCCAACTCCCTAAACCAAGTTATTACAAAGAGTACACCATACCTACCTACTAGGTTATGCTATTCCAAGTATATTCATGCTTTTGTTTACCTTCCAAATTAAACTTGTTATGAGAAAACTAGTGATTAAAGCTCTCACGAACTTGATGGCACACTTTACTTTTCTTGCCCTTAATAAACTTGAACTATTGTGTCGTCTATGTTGTATATGCTTGCACTTATTTGTTGGGAATTAGCAGAACCATGTTGTCATGGGGAACGCTTTCAACATTGCACTTGGTACTTGTACCTAGTTGATATCATGCTCTTTTGTATATGGATGTCGTCGGTGTGAAATGAAAGGGGAGCTTGTAAGTCCATGGAGTTATGTATATGTGTTAGAGAAACGCCTGGGCCACTGGTCTAATCCATGCTGACATGGTGGAAACCTGCAGCGTAACCATAATGAGCTGTCTATGAAGCATTCTTCTTATAAAAAAGAGTCCTATATTGAGAAAAAAGAGAAAAAGAGAAAAAAAGAGATTATGAAAAGAGGAAAGAGAGAAAAAAGCACCATATTCCCATGGTAAATAATAAGATTGTTGAAATGCTCGTTGTCTGCTCGCCTTGTCATTTTGATATGGGGATTCTTCCGTATCATCGGTCAAGGGGTACCCCGTTGGCGGTTCTCTATGATACACATGTACTTACGATGACAAGAACTTACCGGTGACTATACTTGAGTAGCATGAGGAGTAGCCCTTGTATACAAGGGACATGAGATTCCTAAATTATACTTTGTCAAGCATGTACACCATAGTTTGTTCACTTTAACCTTAATCACTTCAAGATGCTTATGATAGGGGCAATGAGAGCTGAAAGCTATAAGTACCATAATTTTTGGAAGCTCTTTATGAGTTGAATCCCTACTTCCTTCTATGAAGGCCTTTCTTTTACTTTTATGTTGAGTCTCCACCTTCTATCTTTATGCACCTACTTTGAGAGCATAGTAGCCATTCTTAGTTCTATGAGCATTGTCCCAAGACTAGTTGATTGATGCATAACTTGATATTGCTTGTATTAAACTATTTGTATCTAGTCACTCTTATGAACTTTGAAGGTGTCCTATGCATTTATATTTGCTACTCTATGAGGGACAAGTTGAATACTATTATGCTATGTTTTCTTTATGTGAAACAAACAAACGTCTTGCAAAGCATTGTTATTCATGAATCTTTTGTTTGTGCCTTTTCATGTTGCATCATAGTTTCTTTGTCTTATTGCTAGAACTTTGTCTTTCATGTTTTGATTTAAGTACTATGATCCCAGCTTTGAATGTTTTACAAATACTTTGATCAAGTCTTTGATGGTGCATGTCACCTCAAAAATTATTCTTTCTTTTTATCACTTACCTACTCGAGGACGAGCATGAGTTAAGCTTGGGGATGTTGATACATTGCAAATGTATCTATAATTTTTGATGTTCCATGCTTGGTTTTATCCACTTTCTTGTGTTTTGTCCACACTTTGGAGTACTTTTCATATGATTTCTTGGACTAACCTATTAACAAGAGCCACAGTGCCAGCTGCCTATTTTCTGCTGTTTTTGGTTCTAGGAAAGTCAGAAAATGAATATTCTCGGAATTGGATGGGACAAACGCCAAAGTGCCTATTTTTCCAGAAGTCATCAGAAGCCAGAATACGAGACGGAGAAGGGCTGGGGGCCGGCCACACCACCTGGCCGTGCGGCCAGGCCTGGCCCGCGCCAGGGGGTGGTCTGGCTGACCCCAGCACCCCCTCGGCCTCTCCTTCCGCCTATATAGTGCCCTCGGGACGAAAACCCTAAGTACTTGATCAAAAATCCACGAAAGAGTCTGTAGCCGCCGTCATCTCCATCCCTAGATCGGGAGGGATCTGAAGCTCTTCTCGGCACCCTGCCAGAGAGGGGAATTCACCCTGGAGGCCTTCTTCATCACCATGCAAGCCTCCGGTGTGATGCGTGAGTAGTTCATCCTTGGACTACGGATCCATGTAGTAGCTAGATGGCTGGTTCTCCTACTTTGTGCTTTCATGTTTAGATCTTGTGAGCTCCATTCATGATCAAGATCATCTATTTGTAATTCTACATGTTGTGTTTGCGAGGATCTGATGGATATTGAGATGCTATTTCAGATTGATTATTGATTCTATCATGTCTTTGTTATTTGTGATCTTTCATGCTTTCCGTTGTTAGTAGCTATCTTGGCCAAGTAGATGCTAGCAACTCCAACAGTTAGTATTTATGCTCGATAGTGGGTTCATGCCTCTGGTAATCTGGGGAAGTGACAGAAATCTCTAAGGTACTAGATGTGCTGTTGCTACTAGGGAGAAAACAACAATCCTTTGTTCATAGAACAATCGTATTGTTTACTTTACACGCAATTCGTAAAGCAATAATCTGTTGCTTGCAACTTAATACTGGAGGGGGTTCGGATGATAACCTGAAGGTGGATTATTAGTCATAGATGCAGTTGGATGGCGGTCTATGTATAATGTTGTAATGCCCAATCAAGTTCCAAAGGAGTCAAGATGATTAGTATATGCATGTATTGCTTTCTCGATGTTTGTCAATTGCCCCGCTGTAATTTGTTCACCCAACATGTTATCTATCTTAAGGAGAGCCACCTCTAGTGAACTATGGATCCCGGTCCTTTCTTTTACATACAATCTACAAACTGTTTACTGCTTTGTGTTTACTTTCTGCAAACTATTACTTACTTCCATTCGATACGTTTAATCCTTTGTTTTCAGCAAAACATGGTGAGATTGACAACCTTATCGCAAGTTGGGGACAGAGTTCTGTGGTTGTGTTGTGCAGGTCTCCACGTTGCTACTAGCACCGGTAGTGTGCCCTGCCAAGGCTCAGCTAGCAACACCTTTGGGGTGTTTCCTTGCTCCTACTGGTTCGATTAAACGTTGGTTTCATAACTGAGGGAAACTTGCTGCTGTGCTCATCATACCTTCCTCTTGGGGTTCCCAACGAGCTCTACATCAACACTGATCCATCAAAGACTTACCGACATAGGCCCATAGTGTTACTTGTAGTTCAAGATGTACTCTGTAACCGACTCTTAGTCGTAGCCGGATAGATCTCTCCTGTAATCCCTAGGCCAGATATCTATATAAGCCGTCCTAGGGAGAGCCTTTAGGGCACCCTCACAATAATCTACAATCTCAACTCGCACAGGCGAAACCCTTGTAACCCATATTCCGGCTTTGCCGTATTACTGGATTGCTAGCAGGAGTAGGATCCATCCAAAGCCGGCGGATTCAAACCTGGGTAAACTTGTGTGCTCACCGTCCCGGAACACCGTATGTCTCACACCCTGATGACCCACAAGTATAGGGGGTGTATCGCAGTATTTTCGATAAGTAAGAGTGTTGAACCCAACGAGGAGCAGAAGGTGCTGGCTAGTGGTATGGATCAGGAATTCTCTGTAAATACTTAGCAAACGGATTTTTAGGGGTTTTTGATAAAGCAAGTAAACAAAGTGCGAGTAAACAAAAGACAATAAGAATAAATGTAGCAAGTGGCCCAATCCTTTACTCAGCAAAGGACAAGCCGGTTGTATTACTTAAGATGACCAAACGTTCTCGAGGACACATGGGAAGACTGTCAAGTGCTTTCGCTTCATATAGTTGATTAATCTTCTTTAGCTTGCTAAGTGTTGTGTGGGTGAACCTGTGCTAATGTACCGAACTTCCTAGGACTAATACATACTTGTGATTATACCCCTTGCAAACATCCGTAAGTACAAGAAAGTAATTAAGGTAAAAACCTAACCACAATTTTAAATTATAAGACCCTGACGTCCCTTGTGCAATGGTTTCCTAACGGGGGTTCAGGTTTCTGTCACTCCGGCAACCCCTACGATTAGTAGCCAAATACACAATGCATTCCCCTAGGCCCATATAGGTGAAGTGTCATGTAGTCGACATTCACATGACACCACTAGAAGAAGTACACCACAACTTAAATATCAAACTATTGAATCTTTCTCAACACAACTCAACTACTAACAACATGACTTCTCCCATGTCCTCAAGAACAAAATGAACTACTCACAAGACATCATATGGATCATGATCAGAGATGGAATAATGATGTATAACAATCTGACATAAATAATAATTCAATGGTTCACTCAATAGCATCAACTACAAAGAGTAATCAACACCGAGAAAGTTTACCCTAAGAACTATGCAAGATTCAACCCAATTGTTACAGCAATATGGAGATGTTGATGAGGGTGCTGATGGTGATGATGGTGGTGATGATGATGATGATCCCAATGAAGTCCAGCTTGATGGTGGTGTTGATAGCGACGATCTCCCCTCTCCAGGAAGGAATTCCCCCAGCAGAATTCTGTCTGCCGGAGAGATCTTTCTCTCTTAGTGTTTTCCGCCCCGCAGAGGCGGCGGAATCTTTCTGTGGTCGCTTCTCGAGTATTAGGGTTTCAGGAGGAATATATACACTAGAGGGGAGAGCCAGAGGTGGGCTAGGGCGGCCACACCACCTGGTGGCGCGGCCTAGGGTGGCCCGCGCCAGGGGTGGTGTGGGCCCCCTATGGCCCATCTCCACTCCTCCTTCTGGCTTCCTTCGTCTTCTAGAAAAATAGGATTTTCCGTATATCTTTCCAGATTTTCTGATCTTTGCGAATTTTGCCTCCAAACAACACCTTTTCCATCAGAATCCTGACTGCAGCGGTCCATGCTCCAAAAGTCATCAACCATGCAAAACAGATGAAAATACATAAGTATCACCTCTTAATATGAAATATACCAATGAATAACAGTAAATTATGATATAGAATAGTGATGCAAAATGGACGTATCAACTCCCCCCAAGCTTAGACTTCGCTTGTCCCCAAGCGAAATTGAGCTCAATAAACATGGCCTCAGGTTTATGGAGTGAAGAGTCGATAAAATAATACAGACAAGAAGCATCACATTCATCAATACATAGATCATAATAGAAGAAAACTCACTATTATATAACTTAACTTGCAATAAGTAAAGGAAACAGAATAAAGATACATAAACTGAATCATAATTGGTAATGGCAAACTTAGCTCTTGGTCGAAGAATAGTTGATAATTTGCTGGAGTTCACAAATAACTGGTTTTCAATGATAGCTTTCAAAGTAGTAATCACCAAGATAAGAGCAATGTGCAAAACAAGGAACATAAGAAACATGATTGAAGAAATCATTATATGAATGAATGAATCACAACAACTCAAAATACTTGCTGAGATAGAAGGGAATAGGTTTACTGGCTCAACTGAAAAGTAAAAGAAAGGCCCTTCGTAGAGGGAAGCAGGGATTTCAAGTTTCATAAAGTGCTCCCAAAAATTATGATACTTATTAGCTTTCAGTTCTCATTGCCCCTATCATAGGCATCATTGGGTGGTTAAGGTTAAAGTGATCAAATATGAGGATATGCTTGACAAGTTGTAAATTGAGAATCTCATGTCCCCTGAATACGAGGGCCGCTCCTCATGCTACTCAAGTTTAGTCACCGGTAAGTTCTTGTCATCGTAAGCACATGTGTATCATGGAGAACCGCCAACGGGGTACCCCTTACCCGATGATACAGAAGAATCCCCATATCAAAATGACAAGGCAAGCAGACAACAAGCATCTCAACAATCTTCTTATTTACCATGGGAATATGGTGCTTTTTTCTCTCTTTCCTCTTTTCATAATCTCTCTTTTTTTATTTTTCTCGTTTTCTCAATCTCTATCTCTTTTTTTATAAGAAGAATGCTTCATAGATGCTCATTATGGTTACGCTGCAGGTTTCCACCATGACGGCATGGATTATACCAGCGACCCAAGCGTTTCTCTAACACACATGCATAACTCCATGGACTTACAAGCTCCCCTTTCATTTCACACCGACGACATCCATAGACAAAAGAACATGATATCAACTAGGTACAAAGTACCAGTGCAATGTTGAAAGCGTTCCCCATGACAACAAGGTTCTGCTAATTCACAACTTACAAAGCGCAAGCATATACGCAACATAGATGAGCACAATGGTTCAAGTTTATTAAGTGCAAGAAAGTAAAGTGTGCCATCAAGTTCGTGAGAGCTTTAATCACTAATTTTTACATAACAGGTTTAATTTGGAAGGTAGATAAAAACAAGAATTTACTTGGAATAGCAATAGTGCTAATATGTAGGTATGTGGACACAAATGGCAAAGGTTTTGGTTTTTAAGGAGTGGATGCATGAGAAGTATTCCCTCTCAGTACAGGTTTTTGGCTAGCAAGGCTGGGTAGCAAGTATAAGAGTTGAAGGAAACAAACAAACATATAAGTGATAAAAACAAACATGCAATCTTCCTTGGAAGCACAAAAGATCTTAACTAGAGAATACTAAGCTTATGAGCAAATCAAGAAAGAAAGATGATGAAATTATATTTGTTTAGAGTACTTTTATCTTTTTCATTCAACTCTCAAAAATAGTGTTGCTACTGACCGAGCCAGGTTTGCCAAAACCAACTAAATTAACTCAATGGTCCCAAAGTGATACCAATACTAACAACAAGATCAATCATATAACCACGAATTGAAAACTAATATAAGATATGCAAAAGAGTAAATGATAGAACTTCTCATTAATATCTCATAACGGCAACTCACACCAAGGGATACATATCTAACGAGAGAGGGGACACTTCGATAATGCAAACCATCCTACATGATAACTTCTCTATTCATGATATGACTCTACTTAAAAAGGTAAAAATATAGAAGATAGTGATGTGATACCGCGGCACTCCCCCAAGCTTGGAACAAACAAAGGGGGTGCCAAACCTGATGACGAATTATTCCTTTGGTGGTGGTGGTATCCTCTTGATGAGATCTTTGATCAATTTCCCCAAGTCCTCAATCTCGAAGGTGAGATTACGAATAAGCTATGAGTTTTGCTCAATGAGGCGCATGATCATGTCGGGTTGAGAATCCCAGCTCCTGCGATTCTTTCCCCACTCTACCTCCTTAAAGTCTTCTTTTCCTGCATGGCTAGAACGAGGCAAATCCCAATTGGAGGGTAATTTCCCCTTGGGCATATTCTGGTATTGATGCTCATGGATAAGAGTATGGAAAGGATTCTTGGTGCATGGAGGAAGTGACCAGGGATCTGAACGGTGATGAGGAGGCTTCCCTCCAATTGACATAGTCCTGGCAGGGTTTGCCACCACTCCAATGCTTGCAATGGTAGTGCCGGTGTGCTTTTCCTCCTCTTCATCTTCACTCTTGATCTCCTTCTCCTGCCCGGGGTCCTAGAGATCCTCCTCCATAGGATCCTTTTTTTTATCCTTGGCAGACACCATTCTGCTTCAAAGCTTTCAAAGATAGTTCCTAGCAGAAACAGATCGAAACGAAAACACGATATACGAACCTCGGGGGATCCGAGGGATTATATATTACGAAGTTTTACATCAAAAGGAAGGTACCGGGAGAAAATGAGTCGGAGGCGGATTCCGGAGTGGCCACACCACCTGGTGGCGCGACCAGGGGTGGGCCCGCACCACAGGGTGGTGTGAGCCACCCTGGCTCCATTTCCGTCCCTCTTTCGCTTCGTAACTTTCCTTATTGACTGAAAACTGCAAAAAATATAGTTGGATAGTATTTTCGTGGAACTTTTCTTACCAGAACTGTTACCTATTTGAAAACGGACTCTGCAGGTCTCTGAATTTGGTCCTTGACAAATTTTTTCGGAGTTATAACTTGAAAGGCATCAACATCTTCATTGTAAGAATCTCCAGCAATATAGTGCTTGAGTCACTGCCATTCACTACTTGTGTAGTATTATCTTTTAAAGAAGAGATTTTTATTGCTCCCAAATAGTACACTTCTTCAATACTGAAAGGTCCTTCCCATTTTGACAGTAGTTTTCCTGTAAAAAATCTGAGACGAGACCTATACAATAGAACTTTCTCACCAACATGAAATTCTCTCTTAAGTATTCTCTTGTCATGCCATCTTTTAAATTTTTCCTTAAAGAGCCTAGCATTTTCATAGGCTTCACTCCGCCATTCATCTAAAGAGCTTAAGTCAAATAATCTTTTCTCGCCAGCGAGCTTACAATCTCTATTGAGTTCTTTAACTGCCCAATAAGCTTTGTGTTCTAATTCTAAAGGTAGGTGACAAGCTTTCCCATAAACCATTTTATAAGGAGACATCCCCATGGGGTTTTTGTAGGCAGTCCTATAAGCCCATAAAGCATCATTCAACTTTTTAGCCCAGTTTTTTCTAGATCTATTAACAGTCTTTTGCAAGATGGATTTAATTTCTCTATTTGATAACTCTACTTGCCCACTAGTTTGGGGGTGATAAGCTGAAGCAATTCTATGATTAACATCATATTTAGCAAGGGTCTTTCTAAAACCACCATGAATGAAATGAGAACCTCCATCAGTCATGAGATACCTAGGCACTCTAAACCTAGGAAAGATAACATCCTTAAGCATTTTTAGAGAAGTCTCCCCATCAGCACTCTTCGTAGGAATGGCTTCTACCCACTTAGTAACATAATCAACCACAACAAGAATATGAGTATAACCTTTCGAGGAAGGAAAAGGACCCATAAAGTCAATTCCCCGGCAATCAAAGGGTTCAATAACTAGAGAGTAGTTCATAGGCATTTCATCGCGTCTAGAAATATTACCAACACGCTGACACTCATCACAAGATAAAACAAACTTTCTTGCATCTTTAAAAAGGGTAAGCCAGTAGAAACCTGATTGCAGCACCTTTTGCACAGTTCTATCTCCTGCATGATGTCCTCCATAAGCACTACCATGACATTTATGCAATATCTCGTTTTGTTCATATTCTGGAACACATCTTCGCATAATACCATCCACTCCTTCTTTATATAAGTGTGGGTCATCCGAAAAATAATGCCTCAAATCATAAAAGAACTTTCTTCTTTGCTGGGCTATAAAAGTTGGAGGCAAATACTTGGAGACAATAAAGTTAGCATAATCAGCGTACCAAGGGATCCCTCGCGAGCTTACCCCTACCGCAGCTGTCGTGGTGGTGTCACGGCAGATGCCATGGATAGGCTAAAGGTGGGGACTAATATGCGCTATGGGAATCCAGGGAGGGATAGTAGAGTGATTCTCTACACAGAAGCTTCGTTTTGATGTTCAGTCTCCAAGATTACAAGTGCTCCTCGAGCTGTATTGACAAGAGGAGGAAGAAGAAACTCTCTTACTCTTGCCTGTTAACTATCCCAAGAACCCTAGATCCACAAGTGTTTTCCTTGCTATGTATCTGAAAATACCCAACCTCCTTACCAGAACCCCAACCCCCCCCCCTTATATAGGGGTGGTTCGGTCCTGGCCTAGGGCATACATGGAGGCATATTCCTAAGAATATGCCTCCTCCCAAAGTAGTAACCCGACAGGGGTGCTTTTCCCCTACGTCACTCTTGCTTTAGCAACGTTGCCTCAGCGGCGCCTGCGTCAGCCGACGTGAGCGTCATCACCCTTGTCAGCCACGATCCGGTGGTCCTACCCTTGCTTTATTCGCTCATCCAGTATGCACCGGGCCTTCTTTTTGACCAGAGATATTCCTTCCTTCTCCTAGAAGTCAAACGAGGATCCGGATCACAGTTGATCCGGCCACACCTGTTCCTGCATATAAGCTAGACAAGTGTCTCCGACTTACTCCTTGAGTCGGACGAGACAATGTTAGGCGACCCCCCTGGTCCGGGTTACTCCGTGATCCGGCCTGCCTTGAGGTGACTTGGCCAGCATCCGCTTTGACCTTGCTGAACCTCGGCTAACTCGGCCCTTATACCCCGGAGTGACCCTACCCGGGGTTATCCCCCCAACATTAGTCCCCGAACCTGGTGCGGCCTTAGCGGCCTTGGTCGCTAAGGCCACATCAGGTTCATTCGTATCTAAGTTTCGGACGTTTAGCTCCGGGTTATCTTTTTGTCTCAGATTATATGGATTTACGTTCCCTTCGCACGCTCCAAGTTTTCACTTGCCGGTCGGGTCACCACTTTGGCTCGGATCCTATGGTTTTACTTTCCCTCTGCACAGTTCAAGTTTTCACTTGCCGGCCGGGTTACCATCGTGGCTCGGATCCGGGCCTTGGTTCCTTCTCTCGTACGCCAACCCACATAATGGTTAATCATTACGATGCCTTATTTTAAGGTCCTGCGCAGTAACCGCCGCAGTAAATGTCAGTGATTACTGTGCGGGGGTTACGTCACGTCTGTCTCCTCGTTTACCGCAACCGCATGTCGTGTCATGGGATCGCATTTACTCTGCGGCTCCCGGTGTGGCTTCTCACTGATTGGTCGATGCCTGTGATACACGGCCACACCGTGTGGTTTTCCAAAGCAGCACGATCCCACTCGTTGATGACTAGGGGCAGTTAAATAGGGGAAGGGCACGCTCCTTAGAACTTTTCCATCTCCGCGCCCCCTCGCTCGTTCCTCTTCTTCTTCCTCGCAACCGCGCTGCCGCCAGTGCCCGTCGCAGCAGCGCCGCCGCCGCACCTTCTCCGTTCCTCTGCACCACAGTCACCGCTGCATCTCTGTTTAGCCACGGGTCCTCGTCAGTCTAGACCGCAGAGCCCCGCCGCCGCCAGCTCCAGCGAGGATAGTGGGATCGAAATGACGGAGGGGAAGCTCATCGTCATTGAGCAGGAGATGGAGGAGGACGCCGGCGCGGCGGACCACGGCGCGTGGGCCGGCTCCTGGGTCTGGGAGGACGACATCGACTGGCTCTACTGGACCCGGCGCATTCCCGCCGGCGTCGCTGCTCGTCTCCCCTCCTCGGAGTTGGCCCCCTCACCCAATATGGGTGAGTTCGTTGTTTTCCTATCCCATTTCCAACGAGGATTCGGGCTTCCAGTGAGCGATTTCTTCCGGGACTGGATCCGGACTTTTCACCTGCAACCATATCATCTCCCGGCGAACGCCATCACCTCTCTGTCCGCTTTCGTTTCTTCGATCGAGGGCTACACCGGGCTATGGCCTATGAAGGAGTTGTGGATCCGGTTCTTCGGCCTCCGCCGCAACGTCGTCCCCAACATCCACGTCGAGTCGGAGGACAAGCAGCTAACTTAGTTCGGAGTTGCCTCGATCTCGCCCCGGAGGTATTCAATCTTTCCCCAGGTCACCGGGCTTGACTCCTGCAAAGGATGGGCCCGGACCTTCTTCTACGTCCAGAACGAAGGCAAGGAAGATTTGATCCGGTTGCTGCCCTATGTTCCGGGTCCCCCTAACACGGATTTCTGGGAGGAGGTTGCCAAGAAACCTACGGCTCTAGCCAACCAAGTGAACAAAAGGTTTGCAGAGCTGAAGAAGCTCGGATTGCGCAATGAGGATGCCATGATCACATTCGTGCGCAACTGAATCTCTCCCCTTCAGCGGCACACTCACAAGTTGTGCCATATGATCTTCAGTCGCGACCCCAACCGAACCTCCTCGTTCGAGTTGAGCAATACGGAGATCTTCAGCCGGGTCAAGGCTCTTTTCACCACCCATAAGGACTTCTCCGCTGAATGGACGTGGGGAATCGAGCATTACTGTCGTGACAGGCTCCCTCCCGCGATAAGATTCGCGGGGTAAACTTATTTCGGATCAATTTCATGTCAGTTCTTATCATATTTCTGACTTTGCTCCTTGTGCTTTTTTCTCAGCTGTTACTCCAGCAAACCCTCGAGGATGGCCTGGATCCGACCCTTAAGTGGGCCTTGGACCGAGAAATTCCGGATGAGGAGGAGCCAGACCAGGAGATGTTCCTCCCCACACCTGATGCCACCAGACGACCCAGCGGTAAATTCTCTTCCCTTAGAGATTGGCCCGACGATGAGGATGACTCGGATATCGATGTGATTGAACCCGTTGAGGCTGTCCCTCTTTCTTTTGCCTTCCCGGCATCAGCTAACCCCGGTGGGCACATCCACGAGGATTCTCCACTTTCCACGGGCGAGCCTGTTCTGGTGGCATCAAAGAAGAAGCGCGGATCCGCGTCGAGTTCTTCTTCCGAACCTTCTCAGCCTTCCAAAAGGCAAAAGAAGGCCGGAGACAAGACTGCCTCCAAACAGGCAGGCAAAGCCCCGGCATGGAGGGCTCGGAAACCTAAGGAGGCCAAGACCTCGGATGCGTAAGTTCTTTTTTCACTGCGCAACACACTTCTCCCTGCTTCGGGGTAATTTCACTCCTGACATTATGTTCTCTTGTAGGGCTCCTATGGAGGTCCCTCAGAGCGGATCGAGCATCTCCTCTCCTCTTTGGTCCAGCCCTTCCCCTCCCCGTGACGACGAGTCACGCCCGCTGAGCCCTATTCCGGAGGGCTCTGCGGCCGCTCCGGGTTCCGCAGTACCTCCTTTAGAGGGACGCGACCTCGGATCGGTCGGGGTCGGATCGGCCGAGGCAACGGCGTCCGGCAGTTCGGCATTGCCGCAACCAATAGCTACCAAGTCTACCGCAACTCCAGCACCAGCAGCGGCTCCAGCACCAGCCACCGAACCAGCGCCTGTCCCGGCTCCGAAGAAACCAACAGCAGCTCCAGCGCCAGCCACCAAAGCCCCCGTGCCAAGTTCATCTGCCTCGTCCGAGTCATCTCAAGCTCCGCGAGGACCCACTCCAGCGGCTTCCAAGGGCAAATCCACTGTGGTCACTTCCTCCCAGCAGGCCAAAGGCAAGTCCACCTCCCAGTAGCCTTTATATAGATAGGCTACGTCTCGGGTAGCAGGTCGAGTCAGTTACAGGTTAGGGTTTTCCTCTTTAAACTTTCTATCTTTAGCTTCTTCTTGTTCTTCAAGCAATAGAGAGTCCGTAGGTTACTCGAGTTCTTCATTTGGGCCCTGGCGACACCGTGGGCCTCCATGTATTCAGGCCGTATATATCAAGCTCGAGTACCTATAGAGTATACCCATGTCAGTAGCCCCCGAGTGTCCAGTGGAATCGCAGATTCGACTGGAGACTTTATGAAGCCTTTCGAGTGCATGACTGAGTATATTTTTCGACTGCTCTGTTTATGTCATAGGGATTCTTGATGTGCGTGCCTGATTTTAACCGATGTATTGGTATCAGTTAACTACCTTAGGGTAAAACAACGCCATCTACTCGAACTCGAGTCCCCGGACTCGAATCCGGAAAAGTGCTGGTGTAATTCGACTCAAGCCACGGAGGTCTTACAGGAGTCGAATTCCAGTATATGGTGTGAGCACTCGATGCGTCCGTTAAGGCATGTTCATCGTACCTGCAGGCACAGATATATTTCTGGTAGTGCGCAGCTTAATGCGTTGCCAGGCCTTATTCAGGTCTTATCTTCACACTGTAAGTGCGGCATCTGAATTTTATCATCACGGAGATGATTCGGGTGACCCAGGAGATGCGATCTCTTTGTAGGGAATTTATGAGGCGGTGTCGCCATAAACTTCGAGTGTGGATGTTATCAACACACAATACTTTGCACAAATAATCATAGGGTGCGCGACCAGCGCTCCCTATGGGAGTAGCCCCCGAGTGCCTGGTTGAGTCGAAGACTCAGGCAGGGACTAAAGTACTTTTGCGACTGCTATTGTCTTTATTTGCTTGTTTCAGTCGAATTTGCTTCCGGCGCTCCCTATGGGCGTAAACCCATGTCCATAGTCGAACCGTGCTTCGAGTGATTGAGTTTTGCTGTGATTGTTCATGTTCCTATAAAAGAAAAAGAAAAAATCATAGGGTGCGCGACCAGC
Organism: Avena sativa; assembly: GCA_916181665.1. Lineage (NCBI taxonomy): Eukaryota > Viridiplantae > Streptophyta > Magnoliopsida > Poales > Poaceae > Avena > Avena sativa. The sequence continues at coordinate 426,969,169 of OV702287.1, forward strand.
ACTCCCTATGGGAGTAGCCCCCGAGTGCTTGGTGGAGTCGAAGACTCGAGCAAGGACTAAAGTAATCAAAGTCTTCTGCTGTGTAGTTGTTGATGACGTCAGTGCTGACGATCTCATGACCTTAGTTGCCTGCGTGAGCGAGTTTGACGGGACTTGACGAGCGGTGGGTCCTACTCCCTGACTCTGATTTGACTGGGCATGCGTAATCTTTAGTTTAACCGCGCCTCCTCGATTTCCACGCGTAATGGGAGTGGTGGGGGGATGGTTCATGTTTCAGCTCCTCCACGTGTCTAGCACGATGATCGCCACGCGTCCAGTAGGGTTTTTCTGAGCCATTGGATTGCATCTTCCAGAGGTTAAGTAGTGGCACTGCGACGGTAAAATTCACATCTACTTTCACTCATCTTTTGCCTTCATCGCCATTGCCGCTGCTCCCCTGCTTTCTCTGCTCTCTTTTCCTCCACGGCGCTGGACCAGCTCCGCGCATTTCCCAGCTACTTTCTCCGGTCGCATCGCCGCCGCGCAATGGGAAAGAAGAAGGGAGGTGCTGCGGCCGATTCCGCGGCTACCACTGTTGCGGTGAAGAAGAAGGGTGGCTCCGCCGCTGCGGGCACCAGCACCTCTGCTGGCAGGAAGAAGAAGGGCACGGGCACCCGCGTCATGAATGGCGCGTGGCGTCCGTCCATCATCAAGTCCTCTGATCTTCCTCTTCTTCGTCAAGATGGAGTGCTGTCCACCGTAGTCGCCGACGCGCGTGTCCCCGGCGGTGAGATAACCCCCTCTCTTCCCGCTGGTTTTCGAGTGATGTTCTTGGCGTTCATCATTGGCGGCCTCTCGTTGCCCCTGCATCCCTTCTTCAGGGGCCTCCTTTGTTTTTACGGGCTTCAGCTCCATCAGTTGTCCCCGAACTCTATCCTCCATATCTCTTTCTCAATCACCCTCTACGAGTGCTGGATCGGAATCGAGTCGCACTTCGGCCTCTTCAAGCGCCTCTTCAAGTTGAAGCGCCAATCTGCATCTGGCTCTTTAGTCTATGATGTAGGCGGCTGCGGAATCCACATCGATCCATCCGCCACCTATTTCGACATCAAGCTGATGAAGTCCGTACAAGGGTGGAGGGACAAGTGGTTCTATGTTCGCGACCAGAAGGCCGACGGAGACCACTTCGGACTCGCACCTTTCGATCCCGCGATGCCGTGCAAGAGGAGGCGCTCCTGGAAGAATGTAGTCATGCCTGACGAGTCCGCGGAGACAGATGTGTTGTACGAGTGCGTCTGCGACCTCGAGAGTCGCATAGGCAAAGAGGAGGGAGGATGCGCCCTCATTCGCACGTGGTTGTGCCGTCGCGTCCAGCCCCTGCAGGCCAGAGTCCACCCCATGTTTCAGTGGGCTGGCGCTGACGATGTCACTCGCGTGTCTGCCGATGGCATGTCCGCGAGTGAGGTGGATAAAAGGGTTCGACTGGTGACCACATACACCGTCAAGGATGTGCTTCCTAGTGAGCCAGTCGTTCCCCCATTCGACGCTTCTAACCCTCCTCCTGAGGTACAATTTTGCTACATAGTAGCTTAGTTTGTTGATTGCTTCTTTGTTGTTTCTTTGCTTTGTGCTGAATTTGTTGTCTGTATACAGGATTGGGCGGTGTCACCCTGTATGCCCCCTCTTCCTGAGGGGGTTATCCCTCACGAGGACTTGGAAGAGGACGAGTCAGAATCGACCGTCCTATCCGATGTGGAAGAGGAAGCCCCCGAGTCGGGTAGTCCGGATACTCGCAAGCGTTCGCGCAGCAAGGATTCCGATGCGTCGTCTCCTTCGACTCTGGAAGGTGCAGGCGTTGGTGCGGGATCGCCAATCCCTGCCATTCCTGTGAGCATCGTGGCGTCGTCTTCTCGCAAGAAGATGCGACTGCCAAAGGAGTCTTCGTCAGACTCGGGGGAACCAACCTTTGACTTTGATAAATTTGATTGGTAAGTTTTTGTTTTGTCCTTTCTAATTCTTCATTGGCTTTGCTTTGTCCTTAATGTTGGTTTTGTCTTTGTAGTCAAGAGGCGTCGTCATCTTCTGGCGACGTCCAATTTTTGAAAGAATCAGGAGTCGCAACCTCAAAGGCCAAGAAAGAGGTCGAGCGTGCTCCTACCCCTCCATTGGCGGCCCACTCCGGGCACAACTCTTCCAGCTCTCTGCATGAAGGGGAGCATCGAATGGCTGCCCGGATGACTGCACACCAATCGGCTTTGGAGTCATTGGAGGATCATGTAAGTGTAGGATTTCTTCTTTTGATGTTACAGTCGATGTTATCTATGCCATCTGCTGATCCTTTGTTGTGCGATAGCCCCTTGTGAAGGAAGCCGCTCACTTGGCGGAGCAAGTGGTTGCAATGGGTCGTCAGCATGCAATGCTGGAGACGCGTCATCGCGTGGTCGAAAGTAAGTGTTATTCACTTCCTCTTCTTCTCCCTTTTATATAGTCGACTGATAGTCAATCCCTTTTGTTTTGTAGCTGAACATAACGCCCTCCTGCGCAATGCTGCCACCATGGAGAAAACACTCGTCGTGGCTGTGAAGGGTCGTGATGAGGCAATCGTTGCGCGTGGCGAGGCCCAGAGGCGTGAAGAGGATCTGCGTGCCTCCATCACGGCCAGGGAGAAGTTGTTCGAAGAACAACTTTTCTCGATTACCAAGGCCCTCTCGGGTATTGTGTTTGGATATCATCATCTCTCTCTTTTTGATTTTTGCCATTGGCGCTGATGTTTTGTCCATGTATGGTTTTATGTACAGATGCTGGTGATTTGAGCTTCGACCCTCAAGCCCTCTGTCACGATGATGCCTTGGCGGGTGCACTTTCAGCAGTCAAGGACCGCAGCACCGCCATTCAGGATATGCTTTCCAAAGCCAAGGGCGTGCTCCGTCGCCTTCGGGAGGAGTTGATGCCCAAGGCTGAGCTGATCGAGAACATGAACGAGCTGGTGGAGTCTCTCGCCGGGGGTGTTCCTGCAAGCTTCAAGAACTCGCACCGTGCGGCTGGCACGTCAATGTCACTCGCCATGGTGCAGGCCCACGGAGTCGAGGTTGATCCTGCAGCGATTTCGAAGGCGATGCCCATTAGCGCGGACGGCCAGCAAGTAGTCTTTGCTCCCTTCGCGACTGCCTGTGGCAAATATGGGCCGCAGCTGATTAACATGGTTGCGAAGTACTCTGAGGAGCTGCAGTGGGCCAAGAAGGCGGCAAAGGCTGTGGCATCAGGGGCTGGCAGAAAGTCAGTGGCATCTGACACTGCCACGGACTCGATGAAGCCCCCGAAGCCGTCGAAGTCGAAGAAGCCAATCACTCCTCAGTAGCTTTGTAATAGTTGATTAGTTTTATGCCTTTTGTCTAGAACATGCTTTTTGGCAGGTGTATATGCCGATACTTTTGCCAATCTTGAATGCACTCGAATCTTTTGTCTGTGTGTCGATTTGATCTTCTTATTCGCTTCTTGCTTGGCTTGTGGTAGGGCACATCAAGTGATCCTTTGAAGGAACCTCAGGACTCGCCGCCCCTTGATGATACTTTAGCGCCATCGCGCTCCAGGGTGGATGAGCTGTCGCTGCTTTCGCGACTGCGTGACCGCGTGAAGCAGTTGGAGCGTGAATTGCGCATGCTCCACGGTAACGCAGATGTATGGAAGTCAAAGGCAGAGAAAGCCACCGCCATAGAGCAGTATCTTCTAGGGAGATGACACAACTTTGCGACCAATTTAAGTGTTAGTTTGCTTACTCTTATGTTTTCCTTGTAGTCACTCGCAGTGATGTGCCATCCTTACGCTTCCATTGTTGCTTTGAATAGTTGTCAGCGCGCGCCATCCGCAGGATGAGAAGGATAGGATTGCCATTCGCATGCATGATCTGACTCAAGAGCAACTTTAGGAGAGTGGATACTTCTGGGTGGATCATGATCGTGCGATTGCGCTGGCGAGCATGCAGGATCGTGCGTCGTGAGTGTTGCACTTTCTGAAGAAGTCGCAGTCATGCTTGAATAACATTTATCGGACGATGTTTCCGCTGGATGTTGCTCCCTCAAGCCTGCTGGCCCTTCTTGCCAAGTTGCAAGATTTGGCTGCGGTTCGCGAGTGTGTAAGGCAACAACTGGTGGCTGGTGCCAAGGCCGCTCTATCGCTGGTGCAACTGCACAGGCCTGACGTAGACGATGCGGCAATTGCGGTTGGGCCACCCGCGCCACCAGTAGGTTCTGCTTGGAATATGGTGCCGCACTACCAGGCAGTGGATCGCCCAGCAGAAGAGATCGTCGACTTCTTTGAGGAACAAACCAATGTTCTCCTATTGCAGTAGTAGCTTAGTTTGTATCCTGCACATAAGTGTACCGATGTTGTAAAGTTCGTATAAATGTTGTGTATAATTGTCTGTCAAATATGTATAAAGAGCTTGTTAGCGTGTAAGTGCGTTGCACTATGCGACTCCTTTTCGTTAGCCTAGCCATGCGTTTATCTCAGTCCCTTGTCAACTTGTCAGGTGCGTTGCAACTAGGTTGATGTTGTGTCAAGGGTTTCGATTGATGTGCCAACTACTCAGGATATCACGTTTTAGTTCGTAGAACAACTGTGTATAGGGTGGCGTAGCCCTCGAGTCGATAAGTTGCGGAAAAATAAAGGAAGGCACAGAGTTTTGGGGCACTTAGCTTTATTTATTCGTGAGATAGTACAAAGTACAATGTGTGGCTAAGTAGCCTTGGCTGAGTGCCTTTTTTGCGATGTAAAAGAAAAAACGACTAAGGGTAGAAGCATCGCAGCTGCGCGACGTTCCAGGGGTTGGAGTATGCAACTCCTGTCTCTAAATCTTGAAGGCGGTAGGCGCCACCTGGGATTACTTCTGTAACAACGTATGGTCCCTCCCAGGGGGATTCGAGCTTGAGATGGCCTTGCTGCTTTAGTCGTAGGACCAGGTCGCCTTCGACGAAGGATCGGGGGCGTAGCCTCCTACTGTGGTAGTTGCGCAAGTTCTGCTGGTAGATCGTTGATCTTTCCGCGGCGATTTCTCTCGCCTCGTCGAGGAGGTCGACGGAGTCTTCGAGTGCGAGGGAGGACTCCTGCTCGCTGTAGGCGACCACGCGTGGCGTTTTGTACCGTACTTCGGCAGGCAGCACCGCTTCAGCCCTGTGGACCATGAAGAACGGGGTGTAGCCTATAGAACTGTTTAGAGTTGTACGTAAGCTCCAAAGTACTGATTGTAGCTCGTCAGGCCAGCAACCCACGGCTTGTTCGAGTGGTCGGAGGAGTCGTTTCTTGATGCCGCCGCAGACAAGCCCGTTCGCCTTATCAACCTGACCGTTGGTCTGTGGATGTGCTACCGAGACGTAGCTAATGTTGATTCCCAGATTCTCACAAAATTCTTGGAACTCCTTGGATGTGAAGTTTGTTCCATTGTCTGTGATGATGTTGTGTGGCACTCCGAAGCGGAAGACGATGGACTCGAAGAACTTGACTGCACTATGTCCTGACTGATTGGTCATTGGCATGGCCTCTATCCACTTGGTGAACTTGTCGACTGCCACCAGGAGGTAGACGTAGCCTCCTCGTGAGGACTTGGGGAGTTTGCCGACCATGTCGAGTCCCCATTGCGCGAAGGGCCAGGCCAATGGAATTGGCCGGAGTTCTGCGCCAGGTGCATGCGGCTTGTCTGCGAATCGCTGGCAAGCGTTGCATTTTTGGACGATGTCCTTGGCATCGCGCATGGCCGCAGGCCAGTAGAATCTAGCTCGTAGAGCTTTGGCCACGAGGGCACGACTGCCGGCATGGTACCCGTAGGTCCCCTCGTGGATGTCGAGAAGGACAGCTCGAGTACTCCTGTGATGCTGCACTTGTACAGTTCGCCGTTGATAATAGCGAATGCCTTGGATCGCCGCGCAATGTGTCGTGCATCAGTCGGGTCGTCTGGTAGCCTTTTGCTGAGGAGGTACGTGATGTACGGCTGCGTCCAGGATGATTCGATCATCATGACGCTCATTGGTCCTTCGAGTCCTGTGTCCAGCTCCAGGTCGTCGAGTGCCATTGGCTCATTGGGCGGCGTAGCCCCCGAGTCCGTTGCTGCGCTTGTTTTCTTCTCTACTGCCTTTGGCTTGATGGAGCATTCGCAGATGCGCTCGAGAAATACCCCAGGTGGTACGGGGGCGCAGGTAGAGCCTATGTTGGCGAGTGCGTCCGCATCTTCATTGCTTTCGCGGCCTACGTGTCGCAGTTCGTAGCCGTCGAAGTCCCCTTCGAGTGTGTCGTAGAGGTCGCGGTAGGCGATCATGCTGTTGTTCAGTGCGTCGCACTCATGCATTGTTTGGTTGACGACCAACTTGGAGTCACCGTAAATAATGAGTCTCTTGGCGCCGCAGGCTTTTGCCATCCTCATCCCGTGTAGCAGGGCCTCGTATTCAGCTTCGTTGTTGGAGGCGGCAAACTGCATTCGCAGGATGTACTTCAGCTTGTCCCCTTGAGGTGATGTCAGTATGACACCTGCACCTGCTACGTCCTTCCGCTTGGACCCATCGAAGTGCATTGTCCAGAGGTAGGACATGTCTGGTTTGTCAGGGAGCTGGTTCTCCATCCAGTGCACGAGGAAGTCAGGGAGAACTTGCGACTTGATTGCGTCGCCCTTTTCGTAAGTAATGTCTCATGGAAACAATTCTATTCCCCAAAGCGCGACTCGTCCCGTGGTGTCGGGGTTATTGAGGATATGCCCCAATGGGGCGTCGTTGACCACCATGATTGGGTGTTCCTGGAAGTAATGGCGCAGTCGCCGGGCGGTCATGAAGACATCGTACGCCAGCTTCTGGTAGTGCGGGTACTGTTGTTTTGTTGGCGTGAGGACCTCGCTGAGGTAGTAGACTAGGCGTTGTACCCCGTGGACCTTGTTTTCCTTGGCTCGCTCGACGACGAGCATTGTGCTGACCACCTGGTTGGTGGCAGAGATATATAGCAACAGTGGTTCCCTTTCCCGCGGGGTTACTAGTACTGGCGAGGTGGAGAGCAGGCGCTTGAGGTCCTCGAATGCTTCCTGCGCTTCGTTGGTCCACTCGAACTTTTTAGTTTTGCGGAGGAGTTGGTTGAAGGGCAGTGCCTTTTCACCCATCCGACTAATGAATCGACTGAGGGCCGCGATTCACCCAGCCAGCTGCTGAACGCCCCTTATGTTTTTCGGCTTCTCCATGGCCAGTATGGCTTTTATTTTCTTCGGGTTTACCTCGATTCCTCTTGCGGAGATGAGGTACCCGAGTAGTTGCCTGGATGGCACGCCAAAGGAGCATTTGTCCGGATTGAGCTTGATCCGGTAGCGGTCGAGGTTATCGAAGGTTTTGTGCAAATCGTCGATTAGGGAGGCTTCCTCCTTGGTCTTGATTACTATGTCGTTGACATAGACTTGGATGTTGCGACCAAGTTGTTCCTTAAGGCAAGCCTGCATGCACCGCTGGTAGGTGGCTCCCGTGTTCTTTAGTCCGAAGGGCATTGTGTTGTAGCAGAACACACCAAAGGGCGTTGTAAACGCTGTTTTCTCTTGATCTTCCTCCTTCATTCAAATTTGATTATAGCCTGAGTAGGCGTCGAGGAAGCAGAGGCCCTCGCAGCCCGCGGTGGATTCGATGATCTGGTCGATGCGCGGCAACGGGAAGTGATCCTTTGGGCAGTTCTTATTCAGAGAGGTGAAGTCCACGCACATCCGTAGGATATCCGTGTCCTTTTTTGGTACCAGCACCGTGTTGGCGAGCCAAGTGCTTTCCTTTATCTCGCGTATGAATTTGGCGTCGAGGAGTCTGTTGATCTCCATTCCAACTTCCTATGCCCGTGGCTCAGATAATCGCCGGATTGTTTGCTTGACTGGCCTTGTGTCTGGGTTGACGTTGAGTGCGTGCTCGGCGAATTCCCTGGGAACTCCTGGCATGTCCGCAGGACACCAGGCGAAAATTTCCCAGTGCTCACGGAGGAATTCGACGAGCGCGAGTTCCTATGCGGGACTCAAGTTGTTGGCAATGAGGGCCGTTTTAGCGGGATCCGATGGGTGCACCTGCACTTTCTTTGTGTGCACTGATGAGCGCGAGCTTGGCCGGCTTGGGGGAGGCAGACTGTTGTCTGTCGACTCCTTAAGTCTCGCGAGTTCTTCCTGCATGCCAAAGGACTGGGAAATTCTGTTGAATTCCCTATCGCAACTGTCGGATCTCTCGAAGCTCCCGTTGACTGTGATGACGCCATTGCGACCTGGCATTTTCATTTGCAGGTAGGCATAGTGCGGTACTGCCATGAACCTAGCGAACGCGACACTTCCGAGGATGCAGTGGTAGTGTGAGGGCCAGTCGACGACCTCGAAGTCGATGCGTTCGTGCCGAAATTTTTCGGCGTGCCGAAGATGACGTCGAGGTTAATTTTTCCCAGGGGATACACGCCCTTGCCTGGGATGATGCCGTGGAATGTTGTGTCTGAGGCCTCTAGGCAAGTTAGAGGGATCCTCATTTCCCGCAAGGTACTCATGAATATGAGGTTGATGCCGCTTCCGCCATCCATGAAGACGCGACTCATGTCGAAGCCTCCGATTTGCGCCTCGAGTACGAGGGGACAGTGGCCTAGACGAGGTACTTAAGGCATATGATCACGTTTGTCGAAGGTGATGCAGGACTCGCTTCCGCTGAGATACTCAGTGGTAGATGGTGGCGAGTGTGTGGCCAAGTTGACTTGGCGAGTGATGGCCTTCTGCACCCGATTGGAGGGGCGTCCTTTTTGGATCATCATAGTACCCATGGCCTGTGGGTAGGGTTCACCTCCCTGGTGTTGGTCTGGCGCAGCTGCGTTTGGGGGCATTCCAGGTGGTGGTGGCGGAGCGCCATGTGCCACGGCGCCTGGAGCCGCTCCGTAGCCTCTCTCGACCGCGTTATCATTCTAGGTGGTGGTGGGGAATAAGCTCATCATTATCATTAGGCACAACAGTAATACCTCCCTTTTTAGGTACACAATGAACAGGACTAACCCATTCACTATCAGCAATAGGGTAAATAATACCAGCATCAAGGAGTTTCAATACCTCATTTCTTACGACTTCCTTCATCTTAGGATTTAAACGTCGTTGGTGCTCTACTAATGGCTTTGCATCTGGTTCTATATTGATAGCATGCTGACATATAGTAGGTGAAATCCCTTTTAAATCATCCAGAGTATAGCCCATAGACCCTTGGTGTTTCTTCAAAGCCTCCAATAACCTTTCTTCCTCCTCCCCTAAAAGTTTAGAGCTAATAATAATAGGATATATCTTTTTATCATCAATGTAAGCATATTTAAGATCGTCGGGGAGAGGTTTTAGATCGAAGACCGGATCCTTTTTAGGTGGCAACGTGGTACCCAAGTCTTTTACAGGCAAGTTATGCTTAAGCATCTTGGGTTGACGACGGAGAATCTCGTCAATCTCATTCCTTTCTTCCATGAAGACCTCACTTTCGTGATCTTCCATAAATTGCTGCAAAGCATTGTTAGGAGCAAGAGAAATAGAAGCAAGTTGTTCAACTCTAAAATCCTCATTATGGGTTTCCTCTTCACAAGGTTCTTTAGTAAATTTCGGAAAATTAAACTCATAAGATTCCCCATCAAACTTAGTCAAGATTTTCTCCCTTTTGCAATCTATAATAGCTCCACAAGTACTCAAGAAAGGTCTACCAAAAATGATAGGATAAGTTTTACTAGCAGCTAAACCAAGTACTAGGAAATCAGTAGGATACTTAATCTTACCACAAAGAACTTCCACATCCCGCACAAAACCAATTGGAGATATGGTTTCTCTATTAGCAAGGTGAATAATTACATCAATCTCTTCCAACTCGCAGGGACAGATTTCATGCATAATTTCTTTATAAAGCTCATAAGTAATAGCACTTGAACTAGCACCAATATCACACAAACCATAATAGCAATGATCACCAATTCTAACAGAAAGCACAGGGACACTAGCCTTTTTAGTTCTATTGGGATGTGAGACAATATTAGAAGCATCCTCACAAAAGACTATGTGCCCATCTTCTACACTTTTAGTGACAAGATCTTTAACAATTGCTACAACAAGTTCAACGTTTATTTGTTCATCAGGTTTTACAGTTCTCTTTTCACTTTTAGTAATTACACTAGTTATCATAGGATGATCCTTTACCTTATCTAGGAAGGGTATCTTCTCGATATAAGGTTCAGGTAAGATGTGATCAATAGTGCAATACTCAGCACTCCCAACAGGAACACCGTCAACAATATCTTTATAAGGTGCATGGTACTTGTTCCATCCCTTTTTTGGAATTTCAATATAAGAAGCAAAAGCCTTAAAGCAATTTGTAATAACTTGTAAATCAAGACCATAAGCACTACTAATATTTTGAAAGCCATCAGTTCCCATAAAAGATTCAATGCATTCATAATCATAATTTATACCTGACTTTCTTCCTTTGTCATTCTCCCATGCTTCAGCATTGTCTTGAATACGGTCCAGAAGATCCCATTTAGCTTCTTCTTCCATGCGACTGAATGATCTAGCACAAGAAGCATCCAATAAATCCTTATCATGTAGAGGGATCCTTTCATAAAAGTTATTGATAATAATATTGTTGCGGACCTCGTGAATGGGACATTTGAGCATTAGTAACTTCAATCTCCCCCAAGCTTGAGCTGTACTCTCTCCATCAAGAGGCCAAAAGTTGTATATTTGATTCCGATCTTTATGAATCTCACTAGGAGGATAAAACTTTGAATAAAAGAGAGGCACTATTTCCTCCCATTCCAGAGCTTGACCATTCTTTAGCAGCTTATACCATTCCTCAGCTCTTCCTTTCAGTGATAATGAGAATAACTTCTTCTTAACTTGATCTGTAGTAATACCTGCACACTTGAACAACCCGCATAATTCGTGTATAAAGAGTAAATGATCATCGGGGTGGACAGTTCCATCCCCAACATAGTAGTTATCCATAACACGATCAATAATTCTTGTAGGTATTTTAAAAGCATTGTTCTCAGCAGGTGGTGGTTCATCTACTACCTTAGCAGTGGTAGTAGCATTACCAAATAAGAAACTCAGCGAATTATCCATAATGAAAATAAAGCAACTAAAAGAAGTAAACAATACTCACAGTAGAAGTTTCCTTTACCAGTTACACTCTCCAATAGCGCTTCACTCCCCGGCAATAGCGCCAGTAAATAGTCTTGATGACCCACAAGTATAGGGGGTGTATCACAGTATTTTCGATAAGTAAGAGTGTCGAACCCAACGAGGAGCAGAAGGTGCTGGCTAGTGGTATGGATCAGGAATTTTCTACAAATACTTAGCAAACAGATTTTTAGGGGTTTTTGATAAAGCAAGTAAACAAAGTGCGAGTAAACAAAAGATAATAAGAATAAATGCAGCAAGTGACCCAATCCTTTATTCAGCAAAGGACAAGCCGGTTGTATTACTTAAGATGACCAAACGTTCTCGAGGACACATGGGGAGACTGTCAAGTGCTTTCGCTTCATATAGTTGATTAACCTTATTTAGCTTGCTAAGTGTTGTGTGGGTGAACCTGTGCTAATGTACCGACCTTCCTAGAACTAATACATACTTGTGATTATACCCCTTGCAAACATCCGTAAGTACAAGAAAGTAATTAAGGTAAAAAACTAACCATAGCTTTAAACTCTAAGACCCTGACATCCCTTGTGCAATGGTTTCCTAACAGGGGTTCAGGTTTCTGTCACTCTGGCAACCCCTACGATTAGTAGCCAAATACACAATGCATTCCCCTAGGCCCATATAGGTGAAGTGTCATGTAGTCGACGTTCACATGACACCACTAGAAGAAGTACACCACAACTTAAATATCAAACTATTGAATCTTTCTCAACACAACTCCACTACTAACAACATGACTTCTCCCATGTCCTCAAGAACAAAATGAACTACTCACAAGACATCATATGGATCATGATCAGAGATGGAATAATGATGTATAACAATCTGAACATAAACAATAATTCAATGGTTCACTCAATAGCATCAACTACAAAGAGTAATCAACACCGGGAAAGTTTCCCCTAAGAACTATATAAGATTCAACCCAATTCTTACAGCAATATGGAGATGGTGATGAGGGTGCTGATGGTGATGATGGTGGTGGTGATGATGATGATCTCGATGAAGTCCATCTTGATGGTGGTGTTGATGGCGATGATCTCCCCTCTCCGGGAAGGAATTCCCCCGGCAGAATTCTGTCTGCCGGAGAGATCTTTCTCTCTCGGTGTTTTCCGCCCCGCAAAGGCGGCAGAATCTTTCTGTGGTCGCTGCTCGAGTATTAGGGTTTCGGGAGGAATATATACGCCAGAGGGGAGAGCCAGAGGTGGGCCAGGGCAGCCACACCACCTGGTGGCGCGACCTAGGGTGGCTCGCGCCAGGGGGTGGTGTGGGCCCCCTATGGCCCATCTCCACTCCTCCTTCTGGCTTCCTTCGTCTTCTGGAAAATAGGATTTTCCGTATATTTTCCCAGATTTTCTGATCTTCACGAATTTTGCCTCCAAACAACACCTTTTCCATCAGAATCCTGACTGCAGCGGTCCATGCTCCAAAAGTCATCAACCATGCAAAAACAGATGAAAATACATAAGTATCACCTCTTAATATGAAATATATCAATGAATAACAGTAGATTATGATATAGAATAGTGATGTAAAATGGATGTATCACACCCCTCTCTTCCACACGCCCTGAGGACCCCCTCATGGCATACTTGTCATCAATCCGACGACAGTTGGTGCCCACCGTGGGGCAAGTGAGCTTCGGATCTACGTTCCGAGCGGAATCTGCAAGAATCAGAATCGGCGAGACTATCACCGTCGGTCGCATCCTCTACGCCAGCGACATCCCTCTCATCATCCTTGACGAGACCTGGATTCTGGCTAGGGAGGCCGTGACTGCCTACACCATCATATATTTCATTGAGATTGATGTTTACATCAGATTCGCTGAACCTGCCCCACCCACCCCAGCTATGATGATAGAGGCAGAAGAAATTTCTGGGTCCCCTTTGTCTACGGAAGCGGCAGAGTTCCGAATCTCAGAAAACCCTAATCTCACCCAGCCTGCACCAGTTGCGGAGAAAGTGGAGAAATCCGAGCCTAAAGCAGACCTGGTAGTTCAAGTCGAATCTGGAGTGGATCTCCCTGGCGAGGCCGAATCCCAGATCGATCCACCCGCTGAAGTCAAAATCCAGGAGGATCATAGCAACAACCTTGGTTCCGGCCCTGCCAACGCCAGAACAGATCAACCGTTCCTGAGGCACACGTTGAGGCGTATGATAATGCAAGACGCAAGCGTGGATGAGGTTCTCGAGACTATCAGGATCTTCGAGGAAGCCCACGAGGAAAGCCGCAACTACCTCAGGACCCACACGTCGCACTTTGTCGGATACGTTGGATCCAAATCCGGCTCTGCCGATGCTGGAGAAAACACCGACTCGGTGCTGGAGGCGATCGAAACAAACACCGACTTACCCGCATCCTCGGATGACTCGATGATGTCGGCGAATTTCCGAAAGTTCTCCGTGGAGTATGAAGAGGAGTATAACTCCAAAGCTATGGAGGAAGGAGAAGCTGTGGATGAAGGATCCGGAGAAAACTCTCCCAAAGCATAGGATGACATGGATATTGGAGATAATCCCGAGGTCCAGATGTCCAAAAGTACCGAGCAGAGCTTGACTCCGGGAAACAGACCGAAAGTCGTCTTTGCTACCGGCGCTGCCAAGAAGGCAAAGAAGAAGAACAAGACCCCAGCAAAATACCCTCTGGTAGAGGAAGTGATTGCCGAGGAATACGAGGAAGACTCGGATGGAGCACTGATCCTAGAAGATCCCAAAGAAGAGTCGGTGGATGGACACGTGATCACCGAAGGAGCACGTAAACTCATTGATGCTGCATTAACCACACCTATTCCCATAGCTGTAGAACTTACTGCTGAAGAGCTGGACGAGAGGGCCCAAGCCCTAGAAGCGTGTTGCCAAGTACTCCTCGATGAGGCCAAAAACATTGAGGAAGAAAAGAAACGCATGGCAACTGCAGAGAAGTACATCTCTTGGCAGCATTAGAAGACCCGTAAACGTCATACGCACGACGACCAATTCCCGGAGATTCACAAAGTCCTCTTTGGAGGAGACCATGGGATGCCTCGACACGACAACAAGGTAGACTGGGTGTATCCAACACCAGTGCAAAACACCATTGCGGCTCGAGAAATCCTAGCAAATAATCCAGGCCCAGAGCAGATTCTATTGGGCATTAAACTACTCAACAAGGGTCTAGAGTAGCAGAAGGCCGCCTTGTCCAGAAGCGGAAAATTGGTATGACAATCTGACCAATGCCGCACGGATCCGGCCTGGAATGACGTAAGACCCCAACGTGCTCTGGAACAGCATCACCGTTCCGACCGTCGGGAAGACAACCACTCAAGAACCAGATCTTCAGGACAGCATCACAAAGCTACACGCGACTGGCACAACATTGCCCCAGCTACAGAGCAAGAGGCAATTGCTGCACTAAATCTGAAGAATCCTCCTCGGCGAGAGTCGAACGATTGCAGGGAAGAAGACAAAGACAAACGTCGGGAGGAGGACTGTCAAAGAATGCCACCTCCTAGACACACAAGCCGTTCGGCTGACGGATGAAGGAACGACGAACACCATGCTGAGTCAAGCCCGCAAGGATCTCGTCATAATGAAGATCCTCCCTGGAACCGGAGAAACGACACTCCGGACAGAGGCTGGCAATCAGCCGGAAACAATCCAGCTGCACCACCCTCTCCACCAAGTAGCCATCACAACGGCTCCCAAGGAGGCCAAGGAGGGCGTCATGGAGGAGGTGGTGGCAGAAGCCAAAGTTCGACTCCAAGGCACTGCAGCCATAGCCGTCATTCGGGACGATCCTTATCCCCAAGTGACGCAAGGCACGGGATTAACTCCAACATAGAGGTGCGGTGCTACGAAAATGATGATATATACGTGGGCCCAAAATGCTTCGGACCACACATAAGAGCCACAAAATTCCCGAAAGGATTTGCTATCTCAAGACACATTCAAGCCTACGACGGTATGGCTCGGCCAGATACTTGGCTCCAGGATTTTTTCCAGGCTTGTTATATCGCCAAAGGCGGAAACAGCCTGGTCGCGACCCGATATCTCCCACTTATGTTGCGAAAGACAGCACGATCATGGCTCAATGAACTTCCGAAGAACACCATCCACAACTGGTATGACATGCAAAGTGCGTTCTTTCGGAATTTCGAAGGCGCATATCGAAGGCCCTGTGCGGTAGGAGACCTACAGTGTTGCACCTAGAAAGCCAGAGAAACTTGTCGGGATTATCTCGGACGATGGATCGACACCAAGAACTCCTGTGAAGGAGTAAATGACCAAACTGCGATTGAAGCTTTCATTGCAGGACTCCCAATTGGTTTACTACATCATAGCTTGAAGTGTGACAAGGTCACTGATTTGGGAGAGATGATAAAAATAGCGAGCAAGTATGCAGATGCTGACGATGATGCGGAGGGATTACACAATGCCCTAGCTGTGCCACAGTTGGCAAAACAACCAAAGCAGCAAGCTCAAAAGCGCAAGAACACCTCGGAAGAAAAGCCCAACACGAAAATGGCAGTGGTCACTGCTACCTTCAGGTCTGGAGGACGAGAAGGGCGTGGCGGTGGCCGTGGACACGGTCGTGGGACATCAAGAGACCAGGGTAGAGGAGACCAACAACCCGACAAAACCTACTCATGGGCCGACATTGCCAATAACCCATGTGTGCATCACTTAGACGCTAATGGGGGCTCGTCCCACACAAACGCCGAGTGTCGTTTCAATGACGACATCAAGAAAGATGACACTGCTGGCTACAGGGCTAAGTGGAAGAAGGGAAAGAAGAACCCTGAAAAGAATAAAGAGACCAAGGATGATTCCGACATGGAGGAAGCCGACGCTTCAAATCCCAA
Source organism: Avena sativa (assembly GCA_916181665.1). NCBI lineage: Eukaryota > Viridiplantae > Streptophyta > Magnoliopsida > Poales > Poaceae > Avena > Avena sativa. Next base: position 426,985,179 of record OV702287.1, read on the forward strand.
GCCGAAAGGGAAAAAGAATTTCCCGACAAAGAAAGACACTTACATCACCTTCCTCGGATCTCAACTAGCTAAGGTCAAGAAAGCAGTTCTACATGAGCTCAACGCAACAGTTCCAGCTGTCCCTCAGTTCCTGGACTGGTCGGAAGTGGCAATCACCTTTGACCGCGTTGATCATCCGCCTAAGTTGCACAGGCGAGGAAAATACGCCTTAGTCGTCAATCCACTTATTGACGGCTATGGTTTCTCCAAGACTCTCATGGACGACGGCAGTAGCATTAACATTCTGTATGTCAAAACGCTATGCCGGATGAAGATCTCAGAGACCCAACTGAATTACAGCTCTGTGGTCTTTCACGGAGTTGTCCCAGGAAGACAAGCAAATTCCCTGGGAGAAATCACTTTGGATGTTACCTTTGGAACTCCAAAGAACTATCGGACGGAAGCATTTTCCTTTGAAGTGGTCCCGTTCAAGAGCACGTACCACGCTATATTCGGACGTCCGGCTTACTGGGCTTTTATGGCTCGTCCGTGTTACATTTACAATATGATGAAAATTCCAGGTCCCAACGGTGTGATCACTATCAGGGGAGACCCAAAGAAAGCGCGAGAGTGCGTGGATGGAAATGCCGCCTTTGCTGAAGCCGTGCTGCACGCCCAGGAGTACCAGGAGATCAAGAAGAATATAGATCCGTCCGAGATGCCCGCGACAAAGAAGGAGGTGACAAAGCCGAATCCGGAGTTCAAGGCATCAGAAGAGACGAAGAAGACGCCGTTGAAGGATGATGACCCCTCCAAGGTGACCTAGATAGGCGTAGGCCTAGATAGTGCATAGGAAAGCGCGCTCGTCAAGTTCCTCCAAGCAAATCAAGATATCTTCGCATGGCAGCCATCTGACATGACCGGAGTACCTAGGGAACTTGCCGAGCACTCTTTAAATGTACACCCAAACGCTAAACCCGTCAAACAGTCCCTATGATGTTTTAGCGACGAAAAGCGTAAGGCAATAGCTAAGGAACTAGCACGGCTCGAGTTAGCCGGATTCATAGAAGAGGTCATCCACACTGAGTGGTTGGCCAATCCTATAATGGTCCCTAAAAAGGACACCACTGATTTAAGGATATGTGTTCATTATACTGCCTTGAACAAGGCTTGTCCCAAAGATCCATTCGCTCTGCCTAGGATTGATCAAGTTATCAATTTTACGGCAGGCTCGGAACTCCTATGTTTTCTCGACGCATATTCCGGTTATCACCAAATCCGGATGAAGGAATCTGACAAAGTCAAAACTTCATTTATAACCCCCTTCGGAACCTTCTGTTTTGTTACGATGCCCTTTGGGCTAAAAAATGCAGGAGCTACGTACCAACGCACAATGCAGCGTTGCCTCCACGATCAAATCGGACGCAATGTACATGCATATGTGGATGATATTGCGGTAATGTCCAAAAAGAAGGAAACCCTAATTTCTGACTTGGAGGAAACGTTCGCTAATCTACGAAAATACAACATAATGCTTAACCCGAAGAAATGCTTCTTTGGAATCCTAGCCGGAAAATTGTTAGGTTTTATCATGTCTCAAAGAGGCATAGAGGTAAACCGAGACAAAATCAAGGCTATACTAAATATTTCCAGGCTAACTCGCCTGAAAGACGTTTAGAGACTAACTAGTTACATTGCTGCAGTCAGTCGGTTTGTAAGCCGGCTCGGTGAAAGAGCTGCACTGCTATACAAGATCTTGATAAAGACCAAGAAATTCGTTTGGACCGACGAAGCTGAAGCCGCACTACAAGACCTGAAAGCAGTACTCTCATCTGCTCCCATCCTTGCAGCGCCGGAACCATAGGAACCGATGTTGCTCTATCTCGCTGCGACAAACAAGGTCGTCAGTATCGTCATGGTGGTGGAGAGACCGGAGGAAAATCAGGAACACCTGGTGCAACGTCCGACTTACTATCTCAGCGAGGTCCTAACTGAATCGAAACAACAATATTCGCACTATCAAAAGCTGGCTTACGGGGTGTTCTTAGCATCTCGTAAGTGATGTCTACGCACTTCTATTCTTGTAGACAGTTGTTGGGCCTCCAAGTGCAGAGGTTTGTAGAACAGCAGCAAGTTTTCCCTTAAGTGGATCACCCAAGGTTTATCGAACTCAGGGAGGAAGTGGTCAAAGGTATTCCCTCTCAAGCAACCCTGCAATCAAGATACAAGAAGTCTCTTGTGTCCCCAACACACCCAATACACTTGTCAGGTGTATAGGTGCACTAGTTCGGCGAAGAGATAGTAAAATACAAGTGGTATAGATAATTATAAGTGGTAACGGTGATAGAAAATAGCTTGATGGCGTGTGGTTGACGTGGGAAAAGACTAAAGGCAAACTGAAATAAAGACGGAAGCAAGCAAACATGTAACAGATCTAATTGCAAACGGTGTATCAATGCTTAGAAACAAGGCCTAGGGACCATACTTTCACTAGTGAACACTCTCATATAAATATATTCTCTTTATGATACTACTCTTAACTACTCTCCGGTTGGACACTCTAATCCATGGTAGGGCTATAACAGCACACCTCAAAGTAAGCCTTTCCGCATCTAGATAACCCCACACTGTCACCTTGAGCACTAGATGGTTCAAACAAACACCACAATTTCATAAAGACATCCAACTCCAAATATAACTCATAACAAGTATTTGCAATCTCTAGCCTAAGTGCCACCATGGTGTGCACACTGTCAACTTCACACACATGGGGAGAGCAGAGATCTATTAAAGCACTTGAGTAGCAAGGTAGATCTACTTGATTACAAAGCCCATGATCACAATATGATCATGCATAGAGAGAGAGATGAACACATAGCTACTGGTAGAACCCTTAGCCTCGAGAGAGAACTACTCCCTCCTCATCATGGGAATCAGCAATGGCGATGGAGATGGTGGTGGAGATCGATGGAGATGGCTCTGGGGGAACTTCCCTGTCCCAGCAGGGTGCCAGAACAGAGACTTTCTATCCCCCAAATCTCCCCTTCGGTGGCGTCGGTGATGCGGAACTTTTCGTGGCTAGAGGCTTGACTATCTAGGGTTTTTGCATCGGGAGAAATATATAGGCGAAGGGGCAAGGTCGGTGGAGGCCTGAGGGGCCCACGCCACCTGGTGGCACGGCCAGGGCTAGCCCGTGCCACCACATGGTGTGGCCAGCCCCTGGCACCTCTACGTCTCGTATTCTGGCTCCGTGTTGCTCCGGGAAAAATAGTGACTTTGGCTTTTGTCCCGTCCAATTCCGAGAATATTCATTTTCTGACTTTCCTGGAACTAAAAACAGCAGAAAACAGGCAACTAGCACTGTGGCATCTTGTTAATAGGTTAGTCCAAGAAATCATATGAAAATTACTCCAAAGTGTGGACAAAACATAATAAAGTAGATAAAACCAAGCATGGAACATAAAAAATTATGGATACCTTAGCAACGTATCAGTAAGTTAAGGCATTATTTTTAGGAACATCCAATTACCATGGTGACCACAGCTCCCATTAGAGATATAATCAAAAATAGTGACGCCACAGGACGCGTTGCCAAATGGGGCATAGAGCTCTCAGCTTTCAACATTGAGTAAAAACCTCGTACATCAATCAAATCCCAAATCCTCGCTGACTTTGTTGCTGATTGGACAGAGACAACGGAGAATATGACCCTGCCAAAGTCAGAATACTGGACCTTGCATTTTGACGGGTCTAAAGCGCTCGGGGGCTGGCGTGGTGCTCAAGTCACCCCAAGGAGATAAACTTTTCTATGTATTGTAGATACACTTCATGGCGACAAACAACATTGCCGAGTATGAAGCATTACTGCATGGAATCCGGATTGCTAAGGACATCGGCATCCGACGTTTAATATGTTATGGAGATTCGGATCTTGTTGCACAACAAGTATCGGATATCTGTAAGGCAAACAAGCACATGGCAGCATATAGGGCTATCGTGGATGAACTATCTAAATCGTTTGAAGGGTTTGAAGTTCAACACATCCCTCGAATAGAAAATGAGGAAGCAGATGCACTATCTCGAATAGGCTCTGCCCGGAAAAAGGTCCCGGATGGCGCTTTTTTAGAGCACCTCAAAGTTCCCTCTATAAAGGGAGTGGACGAGGAGTAACCGACCAAATCCGACTCACCTTTAGTAGCAGTTCTAGCTGTGATTCCCAGCTGGACTCAACCCTATCTTGATTTCTTGATAGACGGAAAATTACCCGAAGACGAAGTTCTGAGCCGACAGATCGTCCGACGAGCAAAATCCTATACTATAATTAGTGGTGAGCTCTATAAGCGGAGTGCATCTGGGGTCTTTCAGCGCTGTGTATCTCTGGAAGAAGGAGTGGCAATCTTACGAGAGATCCACGAAGGTGAGTGTGGTCACCACGCTGCAACCAAATCTTTAGTGGCAAAAGCTTTCCGACACGGTTTTTCTGGCTTACAGCCAAGGAGGATGCCGAACGGCTAGTCAAGACGTGCAAGGGCTGCCAAAAGTACGCCAAACAAGCTCATGTTCCGGCTGATCAGCTGCGAACAATACCAATAACATGGCCTTTTGTGGTCTAGGGGCTTGACATAGTAGGACCGTTTAAACGGGCTCCAAGTGGATTTACACACCTCTTAGTGATGGTGGATAAGTTCATGTTGACTCCTGTATTAACGAGCTCGTTGGGGAACCCCAAGAGGAAGGTATGATGAGCATAGCAGTAAGTTTTCCCTCAGTTATAAAACCAAGGTTATCAATCCAATAGGAGCAAGGAAACACCCCAAAGGTGTAGCTAGCTGAACTTTGGCAGGGCGCACTACCGGTGCCAGCAGCAATGTGGAGACCTGCACAACACAACCACATAACTCTGTCCCCAACTTACGATGAGGTTGTCAATCTCACCGGTTTTGCTGAAAAAACTATGTCCCCAACTTACGATGAGGTTGTCAATCTCACCGGTTTTGCTGAAAACAAAGGATTAAACGTATCGAGTGGAAGAAAGTAATAGTTTGCAGAAAGTAAACACAAAGCAGTAAACAGTTGATTGTAGATTGATAGTAAAAGAAAGGACCGGGGTCCATAGTTCACTAGAGGTGGCTCTCCTTAAGATAGATGACATGTTGGGTGAACAAATTACAGCGGGGCAATTGACAAACATCGAGAAAGCATACAAGCATATACTACTCATCTTGACTCCTTTGAGACTTGATTGGGCATTACAACATTATACATAGACCGCCATCCAACTACATCTATGACTAATAATCCACCTTCAGGTTATCATCCGACCCCCCTCTAGTATTAAGTTGCAAGCAACGGATAATTGCATTACAAATTGTGTGTAAAGTAAACAATACGATTGTTCTATGAACAAAGGATTGTTGTTTTCTCCCTAGTAGCAGCAGCACATCTAGTACCTTAGAGATTTCTGTCACTTCCCCATATTACCAGAGGCATGAACCCATTATCGAGCATAAATACTAACTCTTGGAGTTGCTAGCATCTACTTGGCAAAGATAGCTACTAACAACGGAAAGCATGCAAGATCACAAATAACAAAGACATGATAGAATCAATAATCAATATGAAATAGCATCTCAATATCCATCGGATCCCCGCAAACACAACATGCAGAATTACAAATAGCTGATCTTGATCATGAACGGAGCTCACCAGATCTAAACATGATAGCACAAAGGAGGAGAACCAGCCATCTAGCTACTACATGTACCCATAGTCCAGAGATGAACTACTCACGCATCACACCAGAGGCTTGCATGATGATGAAGAAGGCCTCCAGGGTGAATTCCCCTCTCCGACAGGGTGCCGGGAAGAGCTTTAGATCCCTCCCGATCTAGGGATGGAGATGACGGCAGCTAAAGACTCTTTCGTGGATTTTTGATAGGTTACCTAGGGTTTCTGTATCAGGGGCAATATATAGGTGGAAGGAGAGGCCGAGGGGGGTGCATGGGGTGGCCAGACCACCCCCTGGCGCGGGCCAGGCCTGGCCGCACGGCCAGGTGGTGTGGTCGGTCCCCATCCCCTCTCTGTCTTGTATTTTGGCTCCAGGTGTCCCTCGGTGAAAAACTGACTTTGGCTTTTGTCCCGTCCAATTCCGATAATATTCATTTTCTAACTTTCCTGGAACCAAAAACAGCAGAAAACAGGCAGCTGGCACTGTGGCTCTTGTTAATAGGTTAGTCTAAGAAATCATATGAAAAGTACTCAAAAGTGTGGACAAAACATAAGAAAGTAGATAAAACCAAGCATGGAACATCAAAAATTATGGATACGTTAGCAACGTATCAATTCACCAAATGGATTGAGGCTAAACCCGTCACTAGTTGCGATGGAGCAACAGCCAAAAGATTTGTTGAGGATGTTATAATCTGATATGGATATCCGCATAGCATTATCACGGACAACGGGAGTAATTTTTCTACGGGAGAGCTTGTCGAATTCTGCAATGAACAAAATATCCAACTTGACATTGCGTTAGTCGCACATCCACAAGCTAATGGACAAGTCAAAAGAGCAAATGGTTTAATCCTACAAGGCCTAAAACCAAGACTCGAAGCACCACTACGACGTGCTACGGAGGCTTGGTCAAAAGAGTTACCTTCTGTAATATGGAGTTTACAAACAACTCCAAACAGGTCAACCAGATACACACCTTTCTTCTTGGTCTATGGCACAGAAGTTCTTCCTAGTGATTTGATTCACACTTCTCCTAGAGTGGCCGCGTATATGGAAGAGGATGCCAAAATTTCTCGACAAAATGATCTCGACTTAGTCGAAGAAGTTCACGTCGTTGCTAAGATGAGATCAACAGCCTATCAGTAGAAGTTACACAAGTATCACAGCCAGAGAGTAAGAAACCGATCTTTTAATAAGGGTGATTTGGTTCTCTAGCTTGTGCAGCAAAGAAAGCACAAACTTTCCCCAATATGGGAAGGGCCATTTTTAGTTAGTCGAGTATTGCACAATGGTTCATACTACCTAACTGATATGCGGCCAGTCAAAGAAAGACCTTCTACTAAGAAGAGAAAGAGAGCTGGAGGCAGTATAAGACAGACCATGGAATATTGCTCAGCTACATCCCATTTATTATTAGTTTATTTTTCTTTGTAATTATATATGTGTACATGTTCAATGAGAAATAAAGTCTTGGTTGCCTCTAAATCCTTCTGAGAAGTTTTTACCATCTTATTTCCGAATGATCATGTCACAGTCGAAAATCCCAGAATACTTGAAAGTACTTTATGCTCATGTTTGTTCTGATTTAGATTTCTGATTCTAAAATTGATACATTTGGGTATAAATCTATTTTCTAGTCTATACTTCGGTTATTTGTCTGATTGTTCGATGCAGACATTTTCCGAGTAGTGAATTGTTGGTACTGGAAGCCGGCTTTGTTTCCGAGTTTAAACTGGTTTAGCAATTGATCTCCGTTGCTCGGCAAAGTTTCCGTGCTGAAAATTGGCAGGCTCACGAAAGGGACAAGGCGGAAAGACAGATAAATGATAAGTGCAGACAAAAAATACAAGTGCTTATGCAAACATTTCAGGCACAAAATATCAAAGCCAAAAGTGTTGAATAGATAAAATAAAGCTTAGCACTAGCAAAAGTATTATACTACTTATTTATAGACCCAAATTGTTTTCCGAATAACATATTGTTCTTCTGATACTCTATGATGCAGGGGAGAGGTAGGATCTACCGGCTAGCTGGATATATCGGCCTCGGCTTGATAACGCTCCGAGATGTTCAAGTACGATATGGTTTGATCATCGTCGGAAACTTCAGCTGTTTCTTCGGAAGGCGGAGGCGGTGTGTCCACGCGGGTGAAGAAGGGAGTATCGTAGCTGGTCAAATCAGCTACATGGCACCCATATCTGGCACAGGAGTCCATGATAGCCTTGATGTCTTGCTCCTGTCCATCTTCGTCCACCTTGCAGTACCCTCTGGTTACTTGCCAGATTTCCATGTTTCCATGGTGGATCATAACCATGGTGAGAGCATTTTGCGCTGCGGTTTGCGCGTAGGACATGTTCCAATCCTGAACAAGCTGCGGCATATCCTTGGCCTTGTCTCGCACCTCAAAATCATACATGTTATGCATATCCGGAACCTTGAGAACTTCACCAATATATTTGAGGGATTGGCGGAAGTCATGCAGCAAATCACCGACTTGGGTAAGCCAGTGGGTGCGAGGTTCGGTAGAGGTTGAGTCCATCAAGCTCAGAGGACCTGTGCATATAAATGCAAAGGGTAAGTCAAGTAAAACTGGACTCAAAAACAGTCGGAAGATGCAAATAAGTCAGAAAAATGGAAACATACCAAAGATGACATCGTCGACTTTGGCCTTCTCTTCCCGAAGACTTTGGAGTTCAGCCCGGAGTGCCTCGGAAATGTCCTTTTCTCTGAACAGCTCATTGCTGAGATCTGAGATTTTCTGATCCTGGAGTGCAATCTTACGATCATGCTCCTCGGTGGCCATGGAGGTGGATTCGAGAATTTGAGCAATGCTCTTCTCATGATCTGCCTTAAGCGTATCCAGCTCTTGGCGAAGTTCTTTGTTTTCCACCACCAAGGTCTTAAGATTCTCGGCCTCTTCAATCATAGCGCAGGACTATTTTACCAGTGCTGGAAGTCAAAAGAACAACAGTTCAACAAAAAATTGACTATGAAGTAAAAGACAAGGTTTGAGTTTCGAAATGTTTACCTTCGGCCTCATCCTTGGAAACCTTCAGTTGTGCATTTTCAAGACGGAGAGCTCTGATCTCTTTCCGCTTGTTGCAAACATTCTTCAACAAATCCTGGTTATAGGAATATACTTTCTGTAAGTCAGAATACCCAAAGTCAGAAGTCTACTAAAGACTCGGGCTAATATTTTTACTAATATCAGCATGAGCCTTGGGGGCTACACTAGTTCATTCTTTGGCATCCTAAGAAAGCATAAAACTGAATTTGATTGTTCAGCTTCATGCTTGGGGGCTAGAGGATATGATATGAAATAAGGAAAAACGGGAGTTGGAATTCCCACTTACATATTGTTCGCGAGTGAGTTTGTTCAAACTCGCATTCACTTCAACAGCAACCTTCTCGGCGACAGTTAGGGGAACTACTCGCGCAGTTGGAAGATCGTCGGTCCTCAGCTTCTCGTTGTGAAGACGAACTTGTTCGAGAAGATCAGAGTGCTTGATATCCTCTGCTTCTTGTGCTTCTTCATCGGCAGAAAGATTTCGGCTTTCTAGACATTGTCGGGCTAGCCGCTGGTTTTTTCTGCAGATTTCCAAGACAAGCCAAATTTGGCAAGTCCCGGATTGTTTAGGATATTTTCGGCAAAGGTTTCTGCCGAGGGATCATTACCCGAAGAGGGTTCACCCTTATCAAAACCTGAGTCAGCCATGGTGACGTCAGTTTGCAATTCAAGGATCATTTGCTCTGCTGGTTGAGCCGGATCTTCTACAATGGTTGGAGATGGAGTAATCTCCGGCGCTGAAGAAGGTTGAGGGGCAGGAGTCGGAGGATCCACGGTAGGAGAAGCCAATTTGAGCTTCGACTGACGCGGGGGTTTCGAGGCAGCTCCCTTCCCTTGCCCTTGATGAGCTGTTTAGCTCTGAGAAGATAATAGAACAAAGAACATTACATCTTAGAAGAAATTACAAGCAAAATACAAAGACCTTGTGAGGAAAGATTACCTCTTCACAACGGGCACTTCTTTGGTGCCGATGGCCAATGTCGGAGCCTTGCGTTTCCGAAGAACGACATCTGGCATTGGGACCAATTCACCCTCGTCCTGAGAAAACTCAGGAGGATATCCCTTGATAGGAGCGAACTCCGACTCAGGGAGGTCAGCAAGCTGAAAAGGAGAAATATCTCAGCATTGCAAAGATAACATAGAGATGAGCACACAAAAAGAGTTACTGCTGAAGTTTACTGGCACAACAGGATCTTCCGTTGTATGCATCTCCAGGGACAACTCCGGAATTTTCCTCTCAATCTGCTCCCTTATCAACCATTTGATTTGGCATACATAATCTTTTGGCTCTAAGGTCTTGGGGCTGATGCGGAGGGAATCCTTCTTCAATGATGTGATGGAATGCATCAGTCGATCGCCATGATGTTGAAGGGGTTGGATTCGGTGTGCCACCCAGCATTGAACCAAGTCGGACCCTTTCAGGCCCTTGTGCTTCATCATATATCCGATCCGCCTCTTGGCGAGAAGCAGATCGTCACTGAGAGCCGGAGCAAGCTCGTCCTAGGACTCTTGGGGCATGGCGGCTCCATCGATGAAAGCCGGCAAAGCATGATCTTTGCCGGGAGCGGGGATATCCTTGTGATAGAAAAAAGTGGGAGACCATTGTTTAACCGACTCACTTGCCATGATCCAGGGATAAACACGCTCTCGCCTAACCGAAAAACTAATGGTTCCGGTAATATAAGGATTACCGGCAGTTATGGAATTTCTCCGGACATGAAAGTAGTACCGGAAGAGAGTAAGGCCCGGCCTAATGCCAAGACACCCCTCGCACAAAGAGGCGTACGCACTCATCTCTAAGATGGAGTTCGGGGGAGATGGTGGAGATGAACTCATAATGACCAATGACCTCGAAAAAGAAATCCGAGGGAGGAAAACTCAGACCTTTGTCAAGGTGAGTGCCGAAATGCACTCGCTCGTCGTCGCAGGGGTTGGGGACGGTTTCGCCAAAGCCACTCCGCCAATCGCCGATGCGAAGGATCCCTTCATCTTTAATGACGTGGAGTTTGGGATCATCGAGGACGCACGGGATCCAAAACCCTGTGGAAGCTCTCTTTCTCTGTCACCTCCGTCGTCACTGCCGCCGCTTCTGTCGCTGCCGAGCTAGAGGATGATGCTGAAGCCATTCTTTCCGGTGCGTCGGTGACCTTGGATGGGCGGTGCTGGAGGTTTTTTCTAGGGACAGGGGAGTGCTAAGTTCGTAGGAGGCATAGAGGAGAAGGAAACGGCACTGAGAACTGGTGAAGAAGATGGGGAAAGGAATCCACACCATTTATATCCACCAGGCATGTCAAGATTCGTGTAAACGCTACAGTGAACATGCCACGTGTCATGGAAAGGATGGGGAAACCCCCGCGCGATGATTACGTCGCCTCGATCTCCATGCATGCATTGAAACGGCACCTCGGTTCCGCGAAAGGCGGACCCACCGCGAAATGTTTGTCAGTGACGTGACTTGACCATGACTGTTGTCAGATTACGTCAGAGACCAAGTTCTGGCTTAGTTTGAATTTTGAGCTGGAAACACGAATAAACATACTCATAGGTCCGACTTATTTTTTGAGACCCGAATTGTATCTTTTGTGTTGAAGTTTCAGGAACCCTTCAAGATTCTGCAAGCCGAAGATCAATCTAGATGATAATGAATCTGACTTTGGATCTTGGAGGCTTCTGGGGGCTGCTGTTGGGGATATACTTTCTGGGTTTCCTCACAGTTCCTCACTGACTAGGGTGGCCCACTTCGGGTTAGAGCTTTGCTTCACGGGCGGCCCAGTCAGGGAGAAGAGACGGAGTCCAGTCCGGCTATGGGAAGGCCCAGAAGACTTACCGACATAGGCCCATAGTGTTACTTGTAGTTCAAGATGTACTCTGTAACCGACTCTTAGTCGTAGCCAGATAGATCTCTCCTATAAGCCCTAGGCTGGATATCTATATAAGCCGTCCTAGGGAGAGCCTTTAGGGCATCCTCACAATAATCTACAATCTCAACTCGCACAGGCAAAACCCTTGTAACCCATATTCCGGCTTTGCCGTATTACTGGATTGCTAGCAGGAGTAGGATCCGTCCAAAGCCCGCGGATTCGAACCTGGGTAAACTTGTGTGCTCACTGTCCTGGAACACCGTACTCACAACCCCTCTTATACACACGCCTCGAGGACCCCCTCATGGCGTACTTGTCATCAATCCAACGACAAGTACTCTTAAAGAAATATAATTTCATCATCATCTTTCCTGATTTGCTCATAAGCTTAGTATCTCTAGTTAAGATCTTTTGTGTTTCCAAGGAAGATTGCATGTTTGTTTTTATCACTTCTGTGTTTGTTTGTTTCCTTAAACTCTTATGCTTGCTACCCAGCCTTGCTAGCCAAAAACCTGTACTGAGAGGGAATGCTTCTCGTGCATCCAATCCTTTAAACCAAAACCTATGCCATTTGTGTCCACCATACCTACCTACTAGCACTATTGCTATTCCAAGTAAATTCATGTTTTTATCTACCTTCCGAATTAAACTTGTTCTGTGAAAATTAGTGATTAAAGCTCTCACGAACTTGATGACACACTTTACTTTCCTTGCGCTTAATAATTTGAATCATTGTTCCCATCTATGCCGCGTATATGCTTGCGCTTTATAAGTTGAGAGTTAGCAGAACCATGTTACCATGGGGAACGCTTTCAACATTGCACTTATTTAGTTGATATCATGATTCGTTTGCTTATGGATCCCGGCGGTGTGAAATAAAAGGGGAACTTGTAAGATCATGGAGTTTGTATGTGTGTTAGAGAAACGCCTGGGCCGCTAGCCTAAGCCATGCCTAATCATAGTGGAAACTTGCAGCATAACCGTAATGAGCACTCTATGAAGCATCCTCAATAAAAACCTATGCAAATAGCAAATAAAAAGATCGCTGAGATGCTCATTGTCTGCTTGCCTTGTCATTTTGATTATGGGATAGCTCCTGTATCATGTGCAGGGGGTACCTTGTTGGTGGTTCGCTATGATTCATATGTACTTATGATTACAAGAGCTTACTCGTGACTAAAGTTGAGTAGCATGAGGTCCGGTACTCGTAAGCACGGGGCATGAGATTTTCAACTTATAACTTCTCAAGCATATCCTCTTAGTTGTGTCACTTTAACCTTAATCACCTAAAGATGTCTATGATAGGGGCAATGAGAACTGAAAGCTAGTAAGTACCATAATTTTTGGAAGATCTTTATAAAACTTGCAATCCCTGCTTCCTTCTGCGAAGGGCCTATCTTTTACTTTCTAGTTGAGTCAGTAAACCTATTTCCTTCTATCTCAGCAAGTATTTTGAGTTGTTGTGTTTCATTCATTCATATGATGATTTATTCAAACATGTTTCTTATGTTCCTTGTTTTGCACATTGCTCTTATCTTAGTGAATACTACTTTGAAAGCTATTATTGAAAACCAGTTATTTGTGAACTCTTGCAAATTGTCAACTATTCTTGATCGAGAGAAAGGTTTGCCATTACCAAATATGATTTACTTTATGTATCTTTATTGTGTTTCCTTTTCTTATTACAAGTTAAGTTATATAATAGTGAGTTGTCTTCTATTATGAATTGTGTATTGATGATTGTGATGCTTCTTGTCCGTATTATTTTATCGACTCTTCACTCCATAAATCTGAGGTCATGTTTATTGAGCTCAGTTTTCACTTGAGGACAAGCAAAGTCTAAGCTTGGGGGGAGTTGATACGTCTATTTTGCATCACTATTCTATATCGCAATTTACTGTTATTCATTGATATATTTCATATTAAGAGATGCTACTTATGTTATTTAATCTGTTTTTGCATGGTTGATGACTTTTGGAGCATGGACTGCTACAGTCAGGATTCTGATGGAAAAGGTGCTGTTTGGAGGCAAAATTCGCGAAGATCAGAAAATCCGGGAAAATACATGGAAAATTCTATTTTTCTACAAGACGAAGATTGCCAGAAGGGGGAGCGGAGATGGGCCACAGTGGGCCCACACCACCCCCTGGCATGGGTAGCCCTAGGTCGCGCCAGCAGGTGATGTGGACACCCTGGACCACTCCAAGCTCTCCCCTCTGGCGTATATTATCTCCTCGAAACCCTAATACTTGGGGAGCGACCATAGAAATATTTCGCCACATCTGTGGGGCAGAAAACTATAGAGAGAGAGAGAAAGATCCCTCTAGCAGACAGAATTTTGTCTGGGGAATTCCTTCTCGGAGAGGGGAGATCGTCGCCATCAACACCACCATCAAGATGGACTTCATCGGGATCATCATCACCACCACCACCATCATCTCCACCAGCACCATCATCACCACTTCATACCGCTGTAACAATTGGGTTGAATCTTGCATAGTTCTTAGGCGAAACTTTCCCGGTGTTGATTACTACTTGTAGTTGATGCTATTGAGTGAACCATTGAATTATCGTTTATGTTCAGACTGTTACATATCATTATATCATCTCTGATCTTGATCCATATGATGTCTTGTGAGTAGTTCGTTTTGTTCTTGAGGACATGGGAGAAGTCATGTTGTTAGTAGTGGAATTGTGTTGAGAAAGATTCAATGGTTTGATATTTAAGTTGTGGTGTATTTCTTCTAGTGGTATCATGTGAACGCCGACTACATGACACTTCACCTATATGAGCCTAGGGGAATGCATTGTGTATTTGGCTACTAATCGTAGGGGTTGCCGGAGTGACAGAAACCTGAACCCTCGTTAGGAAACCTTTACACAAGGGACGTTAGGGTCTTAGAGTTTAAAGTTGTGGTTAGGTTTCTACCTTAATTACTTTCTTGTACTTGCGGATGCTTGCAAGGGGTATAATCACAAGTATGTATTAGTCCTAGGAAGGTCGGTACATTAGCACAGGTTCACCCACACAACACTTGTCAAACTAAAGAAGATTAATCAACTATATGAAGCGAAAGCACTTGACGATATTCCCGTGTGTCCTCGAGAACGTTTGGTCATCTTAAGTAATACAACCGGCTTGTCCTTTGCTAAAGAAAGGATTGGGCCACTTTCTGCATTTATTCTTATTGTCTTTTATTTACTCGTACTTTATTTACCTGCATTACCAAAAAACCCTAAAAGTCCGTTTGCTAAGTATTTACAGAGAATTCCTGCTCCAACGCACTTGTCAACACCTTCTGCTCCTCGTTGGGTTTGACACTCTTACTTACCGAAAATACTGCGATACACCCCCTATACTTGTGGCTCATCAGGCGCTCAAGATACTCTGACAGTGCATCTAGGTCCCTCTCAAAGATAAGGTGGCCTCCGTTGCCCAACTGGTAGAACTTGCAATATCGGACTTCCATCTTTAAGAATTTAGGGTGAGTAAGTTAGTGAGGTGATCAAGTGTGTCAAATTTTATGTAGGAATGCAAGAATTTTTTAGGAACATGACTTTTTTTTGAAAGAATCAAGGATAAGAGTGGGAATAGGTTTTCATAAATACTCACTTATTTTGTTTTGAAACTAAGTTTTTTGTTCAGACGTCCATTCTAACTAGGGTCTCCTATGGTCAGGATGGCTCTGATACCAACTTGTCAACACCCGTATTTTTAATCCTAGATGCCTGTTATGCCATACCTCGCAATCCCAGGATTACCATTTTTGCGAGACATAACAGAATTGGTACCACAGTACATCATCCATTACAAACCATAATAAAGGTCTTACAAATAAAGGATCTCATGATCCAGTCTTAATACAAATCAAGTAGCGGAAAATAAACGTAGTAGGGGCTCCATCTTCAGGGTCACAGGCAATGCTGACGATGGGAGATGATCCTAGTTGTCGTAGACCTCCTGTTGTCCATCATCATGGTAGTCTTCCTCATAGTCTGGCCACGGGAATAGCCAGGGACAAAGCCATGAGTACTCTTTAAGTACTCGCAAACTATCAGTGATAAGTAAGATTAGTTCTAATGGGAATCTTAAGCTCTAGGTTTATTTGCAAAAAGCCAGATTTATCTCCTACTAAGTTTAGGAGTAAAGAAAACTAAGTTAATGTTCTAAATCACTTAAGTAGGAACCTAGTTTTCATGTTCACAACCCTGTTGTGGTCAAGTCAAAGTCATAGTTCAATTCACAAGTAATTCTGAAAACATTTGACGATGGAACAGTACGGACACTCCAGCTGTCCATGACCGCGGACGTGGCTATTCGAATATTTTGACACTCTGCAGAGGTGGTACACTTTCACCACAAAATTCGATACATCCATCAGGGATAACCCTGAATCATTATACTTAGTATGCGGATAATCAATCATAACCTTTCATATACACAATCTAGTATAGGCACCTTGATACGTCCATTTTGCATCACTATTCTATATCATAATTTACTGTTATTCATTGATATATTTCATATTAAAAGATGATACTTATGTTATTCCATCTGTTTTTGCATGGTTGATGACTTTTGGAGCATGGACCGCTGTAGTCAGGATTCTGATGGGAAAGGGGCTGTTTGGAGGCGAAATTCGTGAAGATCAGAAAATCCGGGAAAATACATGGAAAATTCTATTTTTCCAGAAGAAGAAGGATGCCAGAAGGGGGAGTGGAGATGGGCCACAGGGGGCCCAAGCCACCCCTGGCGCGGGCCACCCCAGGTCGCGCCACCAGGTGGTGTGGCCGCCCTGGTCACCTCCTGGCTCTCCCCTCTGGCGTATATTACCCCCACAGAACCCTAATACTGGGAGGGCGACCACAGAAAGATTTCGCCGCCTCCGCGGGGCAGAAAACACCGAGAGATAAAGATCTCTCCGGCAGACAGAATTCTATCGGGGGAATTCCTTCCTAGAGAGGGGAGATCATCGCCATCAACACCACCATCAAGATGGACTTCATCGGGATCATCATCATCACCACCACCATCATTTCCACCAGCACCATCATCACCACTTCATACCACTGTAATAATTGGGTTGAATCTTGCATAGTTCCTAGGGGAAACTTTCCTGGTGTTGATTACTCCTTGTAGTTGATGCTATTGAGTGAACCATTGATTTACCGTTTATGTTTAGATTATTACACATCATTATTTCATCTCTGATCATGATCCATATGATGTCTTGTGAGTAGTTCGTTTTGTTCTTGAGGACAGGGGAGAAGTCATGTTGTTATTAGTGGAATTGCGTTGAGAAAGATTCAATGGTTTGATATTTAAGTTGTGGTGTATTTCTTATAGTGGTGTCATGTGAACGTCGACTACATGACACTTCACCTATATGGGCCTAGGGAAATGCATTGTGTATTTGGCTACTAATCGTAGGGGTTGTCAGAGTGATAGAAACCTGAACCCCAGTTAGGAAACCATTGCACAAGGGATGTTAGGGTCTTAGAGTTTAAAGCTGAGGTTAGGTTTCTACCTTAATTACTTTCTTGTACTTGCGGATGCTTGCAAGGGGTATAATCACAAGTATGTATTAGTCCTAAGAAGGTCAGTACATTAGCACAGGTTCACCCACACAATACTTAGCAAACTAAAGAAGATTAATCAACTACATGAAGCAAAAGGACTTGACGATATTCCTGTATGTCCTCGAGAACGTTTGGTCATCTTAAGAAATACAACCGGCTTGTCCTTTGCTAAAGAAAGGATTGGGCCACTTGCTGCATTTATTCTTATTGTCGTTTATTTACTCGTACTTTATTTACCTGCATTATCAAAAAAAACTAAAAATCAGTTTACTAAGTATTTACAGAGAATTCCTGCTCCAAGCCACTTGCCAACACCTTCTGCTCCTCGTTGGGTTCGACACTCTTACTTATCAAAAATACTGCGATACACCCCCTATACTTGTGGGTCATCACACCTCCCCTATGAGCTTAGCCTCCCAGCCATGGCCATCTACCATACTAGGCACTGCATAGGTGGACATTCACACTCACGAGGTAGCCTCGGCTCAACCTCTTTCCGCAAGGTAACCCATACTAAGGCATATAAACTTCCAGTTTAGCCCTACCCAATTCTGGTTGTACGGTAAAATTGGAATGGTATCGCATCCGAACCCAACCATCAGTTTTTATAAAAGGGCGAAGTCTCATGCCTCAACATTTTCATCATCAAATCCTTTTGTGTCCATAACACATGTCAAAACATTTCAATAGAATGAATCCTCATTCCAAGGTTTCATAATCATTTTCACCAAGTATTCCCATCTAAAGTGATCAACTTTTATGCTTAGCACTAGCCACTAAAGTGGAGGGTATTCACTAATGAGGGGTGCTAATCAAGTGTAATTATCCAACTCTAGTTTGATGCCTTTTGATGACATCTAAGTATAACTACTTAGGCCTAGTTTTATACTCTTTATGGTATCTATACTATCCTTCCAATACTCACAAAGCACTAACTAAAAGTAAAGAACTTGGGTAAAGTAAGAGAATAAAGCTTGCAAGTAAAACTTGGGATTGGTATAATCAAAGCTATATAACCAAGCATGCCTAATGCATAGGTTATCAAGTTTGCAAGTGTTAGATTGCATAGTTCTAGCTTGCACTTAGTGATGGCTTGCTTAGATATCATGTATGGTGCTAGCTTTCCTTGAGTAGTGCAGTGGTTGAAGTTTTCTTCTTCTACTTCTTGGTAGTACTCCTCCTCCTCGTATCCCGGGTTGGTACTATCGTCTATAAATAAATACGAGGTACATAATCATCAAACAATACTTAACTACTTATATTTAGCACACTAAGGCTCACACTTGATGATCTAGCATTATCACAATCATCACATAAAATAAAGACTTAGTCTTATTTATCTTATTTTATAAAAGTAATTTCTACTCATTGAAAATACTTAAGATTTAATATTCTCCAATTAAAATATGGGATCATGTTGATACATGTACACATATTCTAATACATGGGAATGTGATTTAAAGTGGTGGACATATTTTATAAAGTTTAAGATTATCATTTAATAGGATTAAAGTGACTAGAAATGCCCATATAACATTCTTTTAGTACTAGTCCAATGTCACTACATGTAAACCTAAATATTTTTACATATTCAGATAGATCTTGTCAAATGTGATTTTTGAGAGTTGGAATCAACTCAAAAGCATTTATGGTTGATTTTTGAAAAATGTTTGAATATGGAAAAGTCTCTGTCTTGTTATTTTTACTATTGATGATCTCTAACACCAAATGGTTTGAATCCAACGGGATTGGATAGATAATTTGACTATCTGTCTAACACAATTGGAATCATACAATTTGGTTTAGTGAATCTTTTTGAATTTATTTTTGAATCTACTGACAAAAACTGGTTTCAACTAAAATGGAAAATAACTTTGAATCTATAGGCCTGCGCGGGAAACTAATGGGGCCGGCCAATCTGCACAGCGCGGCATAGCGGGCTACTGACAGAGGGGTCCCACTAGTCAGTGACTCTATCTAACCGAAACGGTATCTTTCAATCTAGGCCCTACAATTAGAACCTGATCTAACGGCTGAGGTTCATCGTCAACGACGAACAGCTCCGGCGAGGACTGAACCCTAATGCGGCGGTGGGGGTCGTGTGAGGCTCACCAGGGCTCCAGCTAGGGTCGGCGATGGGGGCGAACGACATTGTCAACGACAGCGGTTCGAACGATGGTCGCCGTGGCTCTGGGGCAGCTCCAATCGACGGCTCCTCTTCTCCTCTACAATGGCGGACTCCGGCCAAATTCCGGCGAAGCGGTGCTCGCCTTGCTCCGGGGAGAGGTGTGAGAGGTGTTGTGAGGAGTGGGAAGTGAGATGGTGTGGTGAATTGAGGCGGAGGGTATTTATACATCGGTGAAGGGACAGAGCGTGATGGACTGGCTTCTCCGGCGATGACGGTACAGCGAGCTATTTGTGTGGCTGAGGGTAGGGGCGACGCGGTGCTCCCTGGCGGTCACCACGGGCTTAAAGGCGTGGCACGGGGCGGTCGAGAGTGGTCGGGCGTGTGCGGTGCTCTGCGTGGAACTAGCGGTGTTTGAGACGGCGCACGGGGGCTACGGGTCGCGCGGCGGTGAACGTGGATGTCTGGAGCTAGCTGACGTTAAGGCCGGGGTGTGCACACACGGAGAGGGCGAGGCATAGCGCGTGCGAGCTGGTCGGCTGCGGCGCTCTGGTGCGCTCTCGGCACGGCGCAGAGAAAATGGGCGCGGCGGTTTTCTGGTGGTCCATGGCCTGGCTGCGGTCAAGGGCTGGACAGGGGATGGCGATGGACGGTGGCCTGCCTCCTGGACATCATGGACGAGGGTGGCGCGGTCTGGGTGTTGGGTCCGCAGCATAGAAAACCAAAAAATTCCTACGGTGTGAACTACACGCCAAGATCTATCTACTAGGTACAAAGAAAACGGGTGGACATACATCCATAGAGAACTTACCCTTGAAGACAACGAGCTTTGTTAACGAGTAGGAACTCGTGGTTGATGTAGTCGTACACTTGCCGATCTCAAGATCGTGAGGAAGTCCGAGCGCCGCAACTCAGCAGCGCATCCGCACTCGCATACATGTTCAAGCCACCGGACAACCTCCACCTCCTCGCTCCAGCGATCCAGCGGAAGCAGCAACTCCTTCCAGACGAAATGCCACCGAGAACATGTATCTCGCTAATCCGAGACCATGGGGGAATAATTCTAGAGGGGGAGAGAGATCCTTCACAAGGAGGTGTGAGGAAGAAGGAGGGAATGGGTGGCCTTTTATAGGAGGAGGGGGGGTGCCACCTCTCTCCATGGCCGGCGCATGGGGGGGTGACCCCTCACCTCCCCCATTCATGTGGTGGTAACTCCTCCATATTAAAATGCCTCTTCACATTCCCTTTTAAAGTCTCCACTTTAAATGCATTAAGTTTCTCCAAATTTAATGCTCTCTCATTTAATAAAAACTCTTTTATTAAATTTATTCAGAATTTTTCTAATTACTTTAATTAACAAACATTCACATATAGCCCCTTGCAATATTTCAATATCACATGCAGAACCACCTTCTGCAATTTCACCCGAAACAATTTCCGGTTTCTATTGAAACAATTCCTGTGCTTTGCAATTCTTTCGTCTGAAACATATGTGCTCCAAAATGGTGTCCGGTAACTCTTAGGTGTGCCACCCTACGGTTTGCGAATAATGCATACATGATCGAGACCCTTCTCCGATCAATAATCAGCAGCGGGACCTGGAGATCCGTACTGACTCCTACACATTCAACGATGACTCCTGTGATCGTGAGAACCTTTAACGCTTGTAACTAAATCCCTTTGTCTCTCGATATATTACATGTCCGAGATTCGATCATCGGTATCTCCATACCTAGTTTGATCTCGTTACCGACATGCACTCTTTTCTCGTTCCCGTGATATAACATTCTAGTGATCACATCACTTGCTTGCAAGCTATGCTAATGTGATATCACCGAGAGGACCCAAAGTATATCTATCCGTCATCTGGATTGAAAAATTCCACTCTTGATCCATGAGCCTCAACATAACACCTTCGTAGCACTGGACCCATCTTTATAGTCACCCTGTTACGGTGTGACGTTTAATGTTATCAAGATACTCTTCCGGTGTTAGCAATTAACATGATCTCATGGTCTAAGGATAAAGATTACTTCATATGATGTTATAGCAATATAAACACAATGACTTGATCATAATGCTATACTTCGGATGAATGTTCATCACATCATTCCACCAATGGTGTGACCTTGTTATTAACAACATCCAATGTCCATGATCAGGAAACCTTGATCATCCTGTTAATCAACAAGCTAGTCTATAAGAGAGGCATGACTAGGAACCCTTTTTGTTTATTACACACACATGTATTGATGTTTCCTATCAATACAATTATAGCATGCAAAATAAACATCTATCATATACAAGGAATAAATAATAACAACTTTATTATTGCCTCTCAGGGCATATTTCCTTCAGTCTCCCACTTGCACTAGAGACAATAATCTAGTTCACATAGTGATAAATCTAACACCCATGGAGTTCTGGTGTTGATCATGTTTTGCCCTAGGGAGTACTTTAGTCAATGGATCTGCTACATTCAGGTCCGTGTGCACTTTACAAATCTTTATATCTCCATCCTTGACATGCTCGCGGATGGAGTGAAACCGGCGCTTAATATGTTTGGAACTCTTGTGAGACCTTGGTTCCTTTGCGTTGGCTATGGCTCCATTGTTGTCACAATAGATCACCATCGGGTCCAACGCACTGGAAACCACACCTAGTTCCGTTATGAACTCCTTCATCCAAACCGCTTCCTGCGCTGCTTCTGAAGCAGCAACATATTCCGCCTCCGTTGTTGATCCAGCCACCACAGGTTGTTCGGAGCTCCTCCAACTAACTGCTGCTCCGTTCAAGAGAAATACGTATCCGGATTGAGACTTAGAGTCATCCGGATCAGTGTCAAAACTAGCATCGACATAACACTTAGCGACTAGCTCTTCTTCACCTCCGTATATAAGAAACATATCCTTAGTTCTTCTCAAGTACTTAAGGATATTCTTGACCGCTATCCAGTGTTCCGAACCTGGATCAGATTGGTACCTACTAGTCAAACTAATAGCATGTGCCACATCCGGTCTTGTCCATAGCATGGCATACATTATAGAGCCTATGGCTGAGGCATAGGGGATCTTATCCATTATCTCTCTTTCTTCCGCCGTAGCCGGACTTTGAGTCTTACTCAATGTCTTGCCTTGCAACATAGGTAAGAACCCCTTCTTACTTCCGTCCATATTAAACTTCTTTAATATCTTATGAAGGTATGTACTCTGCGATAGCCCAATTAGGCGTCTTGATCTATCTCTATAGATTTTAATGCCTAATATATATGAAGCTTCACCAAGGTCCTTCATCAAAAAAATTCTGTTTAGATAACTTTTAACATTGTTTAAAAGATCTAAATCATTTCCAATCAATAATATGTCATCCACATATAATATCAGAAATGCCACATTGCTCCCACTCACTTTCTTGTAAATACAAGCCTCTCCATAAGTTTGGACAAATCCAAACTCTTTGATCACCTCATCAAAGCGGAGATTCCAACTTCGTGATGCTTGCTTCAGTCCATAGATGGATCGCTGAAGTTTGCACACCTTATTAGCATCCTTAGGATTGACAAAACCCTTAGGTTGTATCATATACAACTCTTCTTCAATCTTACCATTGAGGAACGCAGTTTTGACATCCATCTGCCATATTTCATAATCGAAATATGCAGCAATTGCTAACATAATCCTAACTAACTTAAGCATCGCTACGGGAGAGAATGTCTCATCGTAGTCAACTCCTTGAATTTGTCGAACCCCCTTTGCGACAAGTCGAGCCTTATAGATGGTCACATTACCATCAGCATCAGTTTTCCTTTTGAAATCCATTTATTCTCAACGGCCTTTCGGTCGTGAGGTAAGTCCACCAAGTTCCAAACTTGGTTCTCGTACATGGATTCCATCTCAGATTTCATGGCTTCTAGCCATTTGTTGGAATCCGGGCTCATCATCGCTTCTTCATACGTCGCAGGGTCATCCATTTCATCAACCATGAAATTCACAACAGGATTGCCGTACAGTTCAGGAGCTGCACGTGTCCTGCTTGACCTGCGAGGTTCGGTAGTGTCCTCTTTCGGAGTTTCATGATCAATATCATTAGCTCTCTCTTCATTAGGTGAAGTCAACTCCGAAACAACTTCTGGAGCTGTGCTACTCGCCATTTCATGAAGAGAAGGTTCAATAACCTCTTCGAGTTCTACCTTCCGACTACTCACACCTTTCGCGAGAAACTCCTTCTCAAGAAAGGATCCATTCTTGGCAACAAAGACCTTGCCCTCGGATCTGTGATAGAAGGTATACCCAATCGTTTCCTTAGGGTATCCTATGAAGATGCATTTTCCGCTTTGGGTTCGAGTTTATCTGGTTGAAGTTTCTTCACATAAACATCGCATCCCCAAACCTTAAGAAATGACAGCTTAGGTTTGTTTCCAAACCATAATTCATACGGTGTCTTTTCAACGGATTTAGATGGTGCCCGATTTAAAGTGAATGCAGCTGTTTCCAGTGCATAACCCCAAAATGACAGTGGCAAGTCAGTTAGAGACATCATAGATCGAACCATATCCAATAAAGTACGATTACAACATTCTGACACACCATTACGTTGTGGTGTTCCGGTAGGCATGAGTTGTGAAACTATTCCACAGTCTTTCATATGTGTGCTAAACTCGTAACTAAGATACTCTCCTCCACGGTCGGACCGCAGAAATTTGATCTTTCTGTTACGATGATTTTCCACTTCATTCTGAAATTCTTTGAACTTTTCAAAAGTTTCAGACTTGTGTTTCATCAAATAGATATACCCATATCTACTCAAATCATCCGTGAAAGTAACAAAATAACGATATCCACCTCGCGCTGACACACTCATTGGTCCACACACATCAGTATGTATGATTTCCAATAGATCTGTCACCCGTTCCATTGAACCGGAAAACGGCATTCTAGTCATCTTGCCCATAAGGCATGGCTCACATGTATCAAATGATTCAGAATCAAGTGATTCCAAAAGTCCATCAGAATGGAGTTTCTTCATGCGTTTAACGCCAATATGACCTAGACGGCAGTGCCACATATATGTAGATATATCGTTATCAAGTTTAATCCTTTTAGCATCAACATTATGAATATGTGTAATACTACTATCGAGATCCAATAGAAACAAACCATTCAACATAGGTGCATGACCATAAAAGATATTATTCATATAAATCGAACAACCATTGTTTTCAGACTTAAATGAATAACCACTTTGCATCAAACACGATCCGGATACAATGTTCATGCTCAGTGCAGGCACCAAATAACAATTATTTAGGTTTATAACTAATCTCGATGGCATATGGAGAGGCAGCGTTCCGACGGCGATCACATCAACTCTTGATCCATTGCCGACCCGCATCGTGACCTCATCCCTTGCTAGTTGTCGCTTGTTCTGCAGCCCCTGAACCGAGTTACATATATTAGCAACCGATCCGGTATCAAATACCCAGGTGCTACTACGAGTACTAGTCAAGTACACATCAATAACATGTATATCACATATACCTTTGTTTGCCTTGCCGGACTTCTTGTCGCCAAATACTTGGGGCAGTTGCGCTTCCAATGGCCAGTCCCCTTGCAATAGTAGCACTCGGTGTCAGACTTAGGGCCAGCTCAGGGTTTCTTTTCAGGCGTGGCAACAGACTTTCCACCCTTCTTTCCCTTGTGCTTGCCTTTCTTGTCCTTCTTGAAACCGGTGGTCCTATTGATCATCAACACTTGATGTTCTTTCCTAATCTCCACTTCTGCAGTCTTAAGCATTGACAGAAGCTCGGGAAGAGACTTCTTCATGCCCTGCATATTATAGTTCATCACGAAGCTCTTGTAGCTAGGTGGCGGAGATTGGAGAACACGATGTATGCCTAAGTCAATGGGAATTGTTATTCCCAAGGACACAAGATTATCGGCGTACCCAGACATTTTGAGTACGTGCTCACTAACGGAGCTGTTTTCCTCCATCATGCAGCTAAAGAACTTTTCTGTAGCATTATAACTCTCTATGGCAGCATGGGTATCGAAAATCATTTTCAATTCTCCCATGGTATCAAAGGCATTGCCATTTTTGAAACGCTTTCGAAGTTCTGGCTCTAGCCCATACAGTATGCCGCAATGAACTAAGTTGTGGTCCTCCTGACGAGTTATATAGACGTTCTTTTCCTCGTCAGGGGCATCAGGAGCTGGTGGGGGGCCTAGCGGCGCATCTAGCACATATTGCTTTTGTGCAGCAGTGAGGAGAATCCTCGAATTCATAGCCCAGTTGGTGAAGTTGCTACCATTCGCAGCAAGTTTCTCTTTTCTCCATGAACACATTGAAATTAAAAGCAGGTGGTGCCATCTACAACAGAATTTGTAAAGTATATATAGACTAATTTTATGATAGATTGAGTTTGACTAATCCAAATTACTAATGAACTCCCACTCAAAAACGACATCCCTCGTGTCCATTTGGTGATTACATGAACCAAATCCACTACACCAAGTCCGATCATCACGTGAGTCGGTGTAGCTTCAAAGGCGAGCATCTATATGGGCATCATATCAACTATATGACTCATGCTTAACCTTTCGGTCCGTGTTCCGAGGCCATGTCTGTACATGCTAGGCTCGTCAAGTAAGAACCTTAGTATTTGCGTGTGTAAAACTGTCTTACACCCGTTGTATGAAAGCGTAGAGTTGAAAACACCCGATCATCACGTGATGCCTCAAAACACGATCCACAAAACGGTGCATACTTAACGAAGAACACATTTTATCTTGATATCTAAATGAGGGATCATCTTATAATGCTACCAAACGCGCCAAACTAGCAGTATAAGATGCTAACATCTAATGTGTGAAGTGAGGTGATATGGTCCATGCATTTGATCACTATCATTTGCATCGTGGTATGATCTCTATCATTCCTTTGTGTGTAAGGCCAAGGTCTATGAAACTTACATGTTAAGTGAGTTGTAAGAGTATCTATCATACATCTACTTACAACAATACCATATCAAAACACTAACCCAGCAACGATCTAAACTAGACGCCTCTAATTTATCAATTGCAAGTTTTACGTGGCTTAGGGCTTTCGGAGATAGAACCTGTCTAACCTACGAACATGAACCACAACGAGGATAATCAAGTTATTAGCAACTCATTGTAAATCAGATATTGACTATAGTAGGAGAGACAGACACCCGCCAGCCACTTATGCAAAACAAGTTGCATGTCAGTCGTGGAACCGGTCTCATGTACGATGACATGTAAGGTTGGTCCGGGCCGCTTCATCCCACTATGCCACCAATATCCAAAGTACATAGAAGATGCAATAACATGATCATCATCGCCCACATATAAACATATGTGTACTACCCGTGCAAAGCACCTACGCATAGATCAGGCTTTGATACCACTGTTGGGTCCGCAGCATAGAAAACAAAAAAATTCCTACGGTGTGAACTACACGCCAAGATCTATCTACTAGGTACAAAGCAAACAGGTGGACATACATCCATAGAGAACTTACCCTCGAAGACAACGAGCTTTGTTAACAAGTAGGAACTCGTGGTTGATGTAGTCGTACACTTGTCGATCTCAAGATCGTGAGGAAGTCCGAGCGCCGCAACTCAGTAGCGCATCTGCACTCGCACACACGTTTAAGCCATCGGACAACCTCCACCTCCTCGCTCCAGCGATCTAGCGGAAGCAGCAACTCCTTCCAAACGAAATGCCACCGGGAACATGTATCTCGCTAATCCGAGACCATGGGGGAATAATTCTAAAGGGGGAGGGAGATCCTTCACAAGGAGGTGTGAGGAAGAAGGAGGGAATGGGTGGCCTTTTATAGGAGGAGGGGGTGCCCCCTCTCTCCATGGCCGGCGCATGGGGGGTGACCCCTCACCTCCCCCATTCATGTGGTGGTAACTCCTCCACATTAAAATGCCTCTTCACATTCCCTTTTAAAGTCTCCACTTTAAATGCATTAAGTTTCTCCAAATTTAATGCTCTCTCATTTAATAAAAACTCTTTTATTAAATTTATTCAGAATTTTGCTAATTACCTTAATTAACAAACATTCACATATAGCCCCTTGCAATATTTCAATATCACCTGCAGAACCACCTTCTGCAATTTCACCCGAAACAATTTCCGGTTTCTATTGAAACAATTCCTGTGCTTTGCAATTCTTTCGTCTGAAACATATGTGCTCCAAAATGGTGTCCGGTAACTCTTAAGTGTGCCACTCTACGGTTCGCGAATAATGCAGACATGATCGAGACCCTTCTCCGATCAATAATCAGCAGCGGGACCTGGAGATCCGTACTGACTCCTACACATTCAACGATGACTCCTGTGATCGTGAGAACCTTTAACGCTTGTAACTAAATCCCTTTGTCTCTCGATATATTACATGTCCGAGATTTGATCATCGGTATCTCCATACCTAGTTTGATCTCGTTACCGACATGCACTCTTTTCTCGTTCCCGTGATATAACATTCTAGTGATCACATCACTTGCTTGCAAGCTATCGTAATGTGATATCACCAAGAGGGCCCAAAGTATATCTATCCGTCATCTGGATTGAAAAATTCCACTCTTGATCCATGAGCCTCAACATAACACCTTCGTAGCACTGAACCCATCTTTATAGTCACCCTGTTACGGTGTGACGTTTAATGTTATCAAGATACTCTTCCGGTGTTAGCAATTAACATGATCTCATGGTCTAAGGATAAAGATTACTTCATATGATGTTATAGCAATATAAACACAATGACTTGATCGTAATGCTATACTTCGGATGAATGTTCATCACATCATTCCACCAATGGTGTGACCTTGTTATTAACAACATCCAATGTCCATGATCAGGAAACCTTGATCATCATGTTAATCAACAAGCTAGTCTATAAGAGAGGCATGACTAGGAACCCTTTTTGTTTATTAAACACACATGTATTGATTTTTCCTATCAATACAATTATAGCATGCAAAATAAACATCTATCATATACAAGGAATACATAATAACAACTTCATTATTGCCTCTCAGGGCATATTTCCTTCACTGGGGCGAGCTGCCCATGGTCGGTCGGCGTGGCTGGCTTCAGGAGGCACTGCACTGGCGCAACGGCGAAGGGGGGAGTGGTCTGCTGCACTGCTAGGTGCTAGGGGAGACCAGGGGAGTTAAGAGGGACAAATGGTTGAGAGGTCACTACTCCAAATAGTGGAAGTGAGGCAGTAGTTTTCTATGTCTGCAATGTGTTCAACCAAATGGCCGCAAGAATTCAAATTTGAAATTTTTGAATGCAATTTGGTGAGTGGTCTAAACTTATGCTTGGTAGTTTCTGGTTGCTTGGATTTGCCAATTTGAATTGATTTGAGTGGTTTTTGCAAAATGGTGATCTTACCATATGAACTTGATTCAATTTTGAACTGTCGTTTAAATAGATTTGAAAATAGTTTCTGTGAGTTTGTAAAGTGGGCTTGGGTTCACTTTTACTTGGTCTAGCAAGGGGTGAAAAGAAGTGGAAATGTTTCTGTTAGAAATTCTTTACTAGGAACTCACCAAGTGGACTAAGGGTTAACTTTGGTCAAAATGACCATTTGATCGTTTTATTCCAATTTGATTTCTTTTTCTTTGGATTTTGTTTCTAATTGGCCTAGATGATGTAGTATTCATCTTTAAACCATTTCTTATCATTTGTAGCAATCAAACATGGCAATTTCACTCAATCATACACTAATGCAAATCACACATGCATTCATATTCAATTTAGTAATAAAAGTTTTTGTTAACCCTAAACTTGGGTGATTAGAACTTGATAATCTTGATTAGTATTTTTGGGGTGTTACACCTCTGGACCTCTCCTCTCTCGTTAGTTTTCACGCTTGCGGTTCCAAGAAGAACTATGCTCGTGGAGGATGAATTCACCATCAGCACGCCCTCGCGCTGCTGGTACCCTGATCCAAAAGATCTACTTCCATAATCTCTCCTAGATCAAAGAAATCGGGAGTCGTTGTTGAGCACTGAACGTGTGCGAAATAATATAGGTGCTTCCAGTTGTGGCACCTGATTGTCGTGCGAGGATCAACATGACCTTGAGGTATCAAAGTAACAAAGGGAATTAGACTCGACGTTTATGGTTCAAATGATATTTAATCGTGGAATGTGCAAGGGTCATTATGGGCACCTAAGTCCTCTTGATGATCATTAGTTAGAGAAGCGTCTCGATCATGTTTGTTGTGTTCCTGAACCATAGGATAACACACTTAAGGGTTTTATGACGCTTAGAGATAGTTTGAAATCATCAGGATCACCGGATTAAAGAGAAGAGAAAACCAAAAAGGTTCCATGAGAATCCAAAGGATGTTCAGAGTGATTCGGAAGGTGTTTTAGATCATAGAAAATTAAATAGTATCTATTTAATATTAATTAATGGAATTAATATTAAAATAATGTTTAAATTTAATTAATGGAATTAATATTATAATAATATATAAATTTAAATTTTTAGGGGTAGCCCACCTGATATAGGTATGCCCAACAGTGCACCCGACTACATCCTACCTGGTGCGGCCCAATGAAAGATCCACTCAACGACCTGCCAAGGTCCGCGAAACACAAGACAGTTCGGTCTCCACAAAGCCTATAAGGACACCTACTCCAAGCGTGCAAGACAAGGAAGGTTGAAAACTAGAGTCTGAATCTAACTTGTAACCTACTCGGTCACGTTACCCAAGACCTAGCTTCCCATAGGCTAGGAGGGGCCGCCAAGGAGGAGAGTGTCGTGGTGGTGTCACGGCAGATGCCATGGATAGGCTAAAGGTGGGGACAAGATGCACTAGAGGAATCTAGGGAGGGATAGTGTGGTGATTCCACACACACACAGATGCTTTGTATTCTTCAAGATAGATGAGTTTACAAGTGCTCCTTGAGTTGTATTGGGGAGAGGAGGAAGAAGGAACTCTCTTACTCTCACCACTACTTTGCTCTCAGGAACCTACTACCCAAATACCAATCAACTAGCCATCAACCAAGTAAAACTCAACCCCTTCTATAGAGGCCCTAGCCCTCCTTATATAGGGGAGGCTAGGTCTCCAACTAGGGCATACGTGGAGGCATATTCTAGGGAATATGCCTCTTCCCAAAATAGCAAACCGACCGGGTTACTTTTCGCCATCGTAAGCCATGCAGAGGCTACATGAGCCACTGCGGCGCCAGCGTCATCTGACACAGGCAACGTCACCCTTGTCGGCCATGCCTCGGTGGTCCTTCCCTCTGTCCGCTTCGCTCATGCTCCACCGTACAGTGGCCACCTTTTGACCAGCGAGATACCTTCCTTCTCTTGCAAGCCTGATATAACCCGGATCATGCCTGGTTAATCCGGCCACACTGGTACCTGCATACAAGTTACACCAATCCTGCCGGCATACAACATATGTCGGCCGGGACTCAGCAGGTGGACATCCTCCGGTCCGGGTTACTCCGTGATTCGGCCTGCCTTGAGGTGACTCGGCCAGCACTTGCTTTGACCTTGCCGTACCTCGGCTAACTCGGCCTTTATACCCCAGCGTGACCCTACCCGGGGGTATCCCCCCAACATTAGTCCCCGAAGCTGGTGCGGTCTTAGCAGCTCCAGCTGCTAAGGCCACAGCAAGTTCAATTTTACCGAGCCTTTTGCTCCCTTTTCCGAGTTACCTCATACCCCGGATTTCATTAGCTAGCTTTTTCCTTGGCACATTCCGAGTTTTCACTCACTGGCCGGGTTACCCTATAGTTCTCCGGAACACGCTTCCTTCTCTCGTACGCTTCCCCACGTGGAGGGTAATCATTATCTTGCCTCATTTTAAGGGCTTGCGCCAGTTACTGCCGCAGTTAATGTCAGGTGTTACTGTTGCACACGTCACGTCGTGTTTGTCTCCTCGTTAACTGTATCACAATGTTGTGTCATGGGATCCCCTGCGCCTTGTGGCCCTTCCTGTGGCTCGCCTCTGATTGGCTGATCCGGATAATACACGGCCACATCGTGTGGCCCTGGAGCACAGCACGATCCCACTACCCTCACTGGGGCGTGGTTAAATAGGGGAGGGGCGCGCCCGTTGGTATTTTTCCCCTTCTCGCGCCCCTCTCCCTCTTCTTCTTCCTCCTAGCGACAGCGCCGCCGCCGCAGCTGCTCAGCAGTGCCGCCACCGCACCATTCCTTACACCTGCCTTGCTGCCGCTCCCGTGCAGTTCCACTGCCATGGGTTCGCGCCAGTCCAAGGCACTGCCCCCCACCTCCGATAGGGCCAGCGAGGACAGCGATTTGGACATGACCGAAGAAGAGCTCGCCGTTGCGAAAGCAGAGATGGAGGAGGGACGGAGAACGCCGAGCATGGCGCCTGGGCTGGCTCCTGGGTGTGCCAGGACAACCTAGACTGGCTATACCGCACGCGCCACATACCCGAGGGCGTGGTTGCCCGCCTCGCCTCCGAGGAGCTCGCACCCTCACCCAATCCCGGTGAGTTCGTGGTGTTCCTCTCCCATTTCCAGCGCGGGTTCGGCCTCCCTGTTAGCGATTTCTTCCATGATTTCCTTGACATCTATGAACTTCAATCGCACCACCTTCCGGCAAACGCCATCACTTCCCTTTCTTCCTTCGCCTCCACCATAGAGGGGTATGTCGGATTGTGGACCACTAAAGAGCTCTGGATCCGTTTCTTCGGTCTATGAAGGAACGTGATTCCGAATAAGCAGCTTGACCCGGAGGACAAGCATCTGACTCAGTTCGGGGCTGCTTCTATTTCTCCCCGGAAACAATCCATCTTTCCCCGGGTCATGGGGCTTGATTCTTGCAAGGGCTGGGCCCGAACCTTCTTTTATGTCAGAAATGGCACGAATGAAGATTTGATTCGGTTGCGCCCCTATGCTCCGGGTCCTCCTAATCCGTATTTGTGGGACCGGATCTCCAAGAAACCCACCGTCTTGGCGAATCAAGTCAACAAACGGTTTTAGGAGCTAAAGGACGCTAGCCTACGCAACAAGGACGCGATGATCACTTTCGTCCGTAGTCGGATTTCCTCTCTCCAAAAACGCACACACAAACTGTGCCATATGAGCTGGCGACTTGACCCCAACCGGACTTCCTTATTTGAACTGAGCAACACCGAGATATTCCACCAGGTCAAGGCCCTCTTCACAACTGACAAAAACTTCTCCGCTGATTGGGAATGGGGAATTGAACATTTCTGCCGGGACAGACTTCCTCCTGCGGTAAATCTCGCGACTTAATCTCTTTCCGACTTATACCATATGCCGGAATTTATTGTTTGTTTGATCCCTTTGCATTTTCTTCTTAGTTGTTTCTTCAGAAAACCCTCGAGGATGGAACCGAGCCTTCTCTTAAATGGGCGAAGGATCGAGATGCCCCGAACGAGGAGGAGCCGAATCAAGAAATGTTCCTGCCATTCCCTGATGCGACCAAGCGACCTACCAGTAACTTCTCTTCCTTAAGAGATTGGCCTGATGATGAAGATGATTCCGACGTTGAGGTGATGGAAGCATTTGATGATATCCCCCTTTCTTACGCCTTTCCGGCTTCAGCTAACCCGGGTGGGCAGATCCACAAAGATCCTCCTCTCGCCACGGGCGAGCCTGTCCCGGCCGCTTCAAAGAAAAGGGGAGCTGCTTCTGCTTCTTCTTCCGGACCTTCTAAGCCAACTAAGAGGCGAAAGAAGTCCGTCGACAAATCCACCCCCAAGCCTACGACTAAAGCCATGGCTCGGAGAGCTCGGAAGCCCAAGGAGCCATTGACCTCTGATGAGTAAGTCACTTATCTCTCTGTCCAATCCTTTGTCTCATGCTTTTCTTCAGCTGTAACTTATTATCCATTGTTTGATTCGGCAGAGCTGCGATGGAGGTTCCTCAGAGCGGATCCAGCATCTCTTCGCCCCTCCGGCATAGCCCTTCTCCCCCTCGTGGCGACGATACACGCCCGTTGAGCCCCATTTAGGAGGGTTTAGCGGCTCCTCCGGGTTCTAGCCCACCTCATCTAGAGGAGGGCAACCTTGGAGAAGGGGGAAGTGGCTCTGCCAAGGCAGCAGATGCTCCTAGTTCCACTTCGGCTCAGCCGCAACCTGCTACCTCCGAGGTACCCACAGCACCCCCGCCAAAACCAGCACCAGCACAAGCACCAGTGCCAGCACCACCAGCAGCAACACAAGTGCCAGCAGCACCAACTCCTTCTGCCTCGTTCGAGTCTTCCAAGACTCGGCGAGAAGGCCCAGTTAGCACCAAGGCTGCACCCAAGAGTAAACCCACAGCTCAAACTTCAACCTCTCAGCAGCAGCCTAAGGGCAAGAAAGCTTCTGACGCCGCCAGGGTAGCATCCATCGAGGCTGGACAGTGAACGCTCGTGTCCATGCTTCCGAAGAAGACCCCTCCGAAGAAAGATGCCCCCGCCGGGTCAGCCAGCACACAACTTGCATTGCACACTAGCCCTGTTGCTGCCCAAGTTGAAAGGAGAGAAGCTCATGCCAAGGGTTTGATTGCACCCCATATGCTTAGCGGAGAGCGCTATCCTCCGGCCTTGATTGAGTTCGTCAATAACTAGAACAAGGCGGAGTTCATCCATAATGATGATCTCCTAGAGAAATTTGGGCCTGCCGAGTTTGCCGCACAGATGAACACAGCCGCCAAGGCTATCAACCTTGCCGACCGGATGATGGAGGTACGCTACCTTGTCCTTTCTTCAACATGTACTAAACATTAGTGATATAACCATTAGTCCCTGAGCCTCTGGGGGAGTAACTTGTTACTCGGCCAGATGCTCCTTAGAGAACTAGCGTAGCTCCTTAGTAACTTCGGATATGCACACACCTAGAGCCAGGTTAAGTTCCACTTGGCCCGGATCTTGTACACTTCGAATATGCACACACCTAGAGCCGGGTTAAGTTCCACTTGGCCCGGATCTTGTACACTTCGAATATGCACACACCTAGAGCCGGGTTAAGTTCCACTTGGCCCGGATCTTGTACACTTCGAATATGCACACACCTAGAGCTAGGTTAAGTTCCTCTTGGCCCGGATCTTGTACACTTCGAATATGCACACACCTAGAGCCAGGTTAAGTTCCACTTGGCCCGGATTTTGTACACTTCGAATATGCACACACCTAGAGCCGGGTTAAGTTCCACTTGGCCCGGATTTTGTACACTTTGAATATGCACACACCTAGAGTCGGGTTAAGTTCTACTTGGCCCGGATTTTGTACACTTCGAATATGCACATGATCAAGTCAACTTTGCTTTTCTCAGGTTACCACCAATCGCCGGAGCGCTGAGTTTTAGCGCCTCATGGACACACATAAGGCGCTGCGCTCGAAACATTCTACGCTTCTCGCTGAGTTCGAGAAAAGGGGTAAGTTTTCTCCTTGGCTTTTTTCCAATTTTTCTTTGTCTTTCTCACCGAACTAATTCATCATTCGGATTGCGCAGCCAGAGTGGAGGCCGAAAACACCATAATGAGGAAGAACTTGGAGCAGATAAAAGGTAAGTTACTTTGGTTAATTTCCTTCTGCGCTCTCTCTCCTTTTCTTCTTGGCTCGGCGGATATTCATACCTCGGCTTTGCCGGGTCAACAAACTGTTTCAGCATCTCTTGAAGATAGTGTGCTCGTGCCTGATATGATGCTGCATTTTCTCGAACAAGCAGGGCAGCATCAGGCCGAACTTAAGAAGAAGGACGATGAACCCGCTCTCCTCCAGACCAAAGATGATGAGATTGCCAAGCTCAAGGCAGAAATGAAAAAGCTTAAGGCGCTCCACAAAACTGAGATGGATAAAGCTGGCCAGGATTTCACTGAAGAGCGAGAACGTCTCAACCTCCAAATTGCCAAAGATCAAGAACTGCTGAAGGAGGCCGACGTTAAGCTTGAGTCGGCAAATGCTGAACTTGTGTAACTCCAGAAGAGGCGTGACAACTACACCAAGGAGCTGACCCGGATCCATAGCCATATTTCTCGTAAGTTCTTTTCCTTCAGCCGACATGAATCTTTCCGGGTCAACCTCCTTTACTTATTTCACTTGTCTCGTCTTCAGACAAATTTCCGGAGGGTGATGCCATTGCATCTACTACCGTTGCCAAGTTCCGCCAGAAGAGGGGTACCCCAACTAGTCCTGGCGCTGAAAATATTCCCTATGACATGGAGGACCTGCTGGTCAGCTTATCTTCTCGCGTCGAGATTGTGAAGAACTATGGTAAGGATATCTTAGATGCAGCAGTCCGGATCTTCAATGCCCTTTGGCCTGGTGAAGACACTCCGGAGGGTTCCACTGCTCTGATTAACAAGTTAATGGAGTGCGAGACCCAGCTTGACCTCTAGAGGGAATCCGTCGGACGCGCCAGAGCTGAAACCGTCCTCCACTACGTGCTCACATGGTATGAAAAAATAAATCTGAATCTTCTCGAGCGCATGCGCACCGGATCAAGGTGGTCCAATGATCCGGATTGGATAGCTCGACGCAAGACTTGCGCCCATAGCCTTATTCAGTTTGCCCCTATCCATCAATGGAACGAGGGACCAAGCTTTCTCGAAGCTGTTGACAATGAATATGTCGAAGATAGTTCAGGTGAGGAGGAAGAGGACGAAGCCTCGAACGTCGAAGAGGACGAAGCCGAGGCCGGAGTTCCACCTGCTGGCGCCGAGTTACCTCCCCCTGCTGCTCCTTGATCACCAACAAACACTTTGAAGTTTATCAGATCCCCGGTATGCCGGGTGCAAATGTATTAAGCACACTGATCATATTTTGCTACTAAGTTGCTCGTGCCGGATTAACTTGGGCGTAGTCCCCGAGTTTCATTTTCTTGTTTCTCCAATTTCTTGGCTCGGCTCGTGTCTACCTTGATTCGGTTTTATGACTTACGAGTCCGAGTTTCAAAAATTGACTTAACAATACTTGGAAACTATAGGACTAGCTCAAAACAATTTAGCATAGTAAAAACAAGGTAAACATAAAGTTAGTCCAAATAACAAATGTTGGCTCGATTAAGTTCTTTTCCTTAGTCGTTTTTTGTGTGCTATGCAATTCCAAACTTGTTCTCTTGCTTGCCATGAAGCCAAATCTTGTTGGACAGCAGCAAGTCGAAGAGTTGAGTTTC
Organism: Avena sativa; assembly: GCA_916181665.1. Lineage (NCBI taxonomy): Eukaryota > Viridiplantae > Streptophyta > Magnoliopsida > Poales > Poaceae > Avena > Avena sativa. The sequence continues at coordinate 427,021,675 of OV702287.1, forward strand.
TGGTGCTCACACACTACTAATCCAGCTTAGGTAGAAGCAACTTACGCTAGCCGACATATAAATAACAAATACAGAAAACAATAAATATCACTAAGGCAGTCCCTGAGTTACTACTCGAGGTGCCAAGATTTCATTGATAAACTCATTGCCGGCATACATACCTACATATGAGAGACTCAGATACACACACTTCTTTGCTAAGTGTAGAACGGATGAAGTAGAGCTACATTCCATGGACGCTTAGATTCCTCGTCGGGCCTGTCCGCCTTGTTCTTCTCCTATGGTTTTGCATCGATGAGATAATAAGAGTCATTGTGCAATGCTTTGCTGACAATGAATGGCCCTTCCCATGGGGGGATAGCTTATGCATGCCAGCAGTACGTTGTACCAACCGGAGTACCAGATCACCTTCCCGGAAGACTCGGGGGTTAACTTTCCGGCTATGATATCGTCGGAGATTTTGCTGATATATGGCGGATCTGGACAATGCCAATTCTCTCGCTTCTTCCAGCAGATCAACATCATTTTGCCGGGCTTCTCGCACTTCGGCTTCTGTGTATTGGGTGACTCTAGGCGAATCATGCTCTATGTCGGCTGGTAATACAGCTTCTGCCCCATATACCAGAAAGAATGGCGTATAGCCTATTGATCGATTCGGAGTTGTTCTTAAACTCCACAGTACCGCTGGTAGTTCTTCTATCCAGCACCCCTCTGATCTTTGCAGCGGCTCAATGAGCCGGGGTTTTATCCCAGATAATACTAATCCGTTGGATCTTTCCACTTGTCTGTTCGATGCGGGGTGGGCTACCGAGGCAACGTCCAACCGGATCTTCTTATCTCGACAGAATCGCGCAAAAGCTCCTTCAGCAAATTTTGTGCCATTATCTGTTACGATACTGTGAGGATAGCCATATCTCAGAATGATATCTTTGAGGAATGTTACGGCCGTAGCTCCATCACATTTTCTTATTGGCTTTACTTCAATCCACTTTGTAAACTTGTCAACCATAACCAAGATACGAGTCATGTTTCCTCTCGCTGGTTTAAACGGGCCAACCATATCCAAACACCATATGGCAAATGGCCAGGTAATTGGTATGGTCTTGAGCTCCGACATTGGCGTGTGTGTCTTGGTTGCGTACCTCTGACAACCATTGCATTTTCTTACTAGATCTTCTGCTTGTTCCAAGGCACTTGGCCAATAGAAGCCATGCTGGAAAGCTTTTGCTACCAACGCTCTGGATGAGGCGTGATGCCCACATTCCCCTTGATGTATATCTTGGAGGATGTCAAGCCCTTCTTCTGGGTCAACACATCGTTGGAGGACATCCGTGACACTCCTCTTGTATAGTTCGGCATTGATAATCGTGTATGCCTTTGCGCGCCTCTGAATTTGCCTAGAAAGCACCTCTTCACTGGGCAAAGTTCCATCCTTCAGGAATTGAAATATGGGCAGTGCCCAAGCTGGTATAGCTCGCACTGGAAACACATACTCATCAATTTCCATTTGCTCCACTGACATAAACCTGGCCAGATCACACTACACAGTCCCCGGGTTCTGCGAAGTAGTCCCCGGTTTCCTGAACCACTTCCCACGTCAACGTCCATGGGTACAGCTCCGGACTCTGGATCTGCAGGGATGTAGATTGAGTCGGTTTGTGGGGATGGCCTGATAGATGGTTTTCTGAGGTGTTCTAGTGCTACTCTCGGTTGAATTGCTTGTCGGGTTGATCCGAGCTTTGACAATACGTCGGCAGCCTCATTTTCCAACCGGGGTACATGGTGAAACTCGTATCCCTCAAAATACCCTGATATCTTTTGCACATGGAATCTGTACAACGCCATGTTTGGATCAAGAGCGTCCCATTGCCCCGAGACTTGCTGAACTACCAAATTCGAGTCGCCAAAGCATTGGATCCGACGTATTCCAATTTCTTTTGCCACTTTGAGCCCATGCACAAGTGCTTCATATTCGGCGACATTGTTTGATGCTACGAAATGGATCTGCAGCACATACTTCAGCTGGTCGTTCTTTGGCGAGGTAAGTACAACTCCGGTGCCTAACCCGGTTTTCGTTTTTGATCCGTCAAAATGCATTCTCCAGTAGTTCAGATCTGGCAATGGTGGCTCATATTGCATCTCGGCCCAATCCACGAAAAAGTCAGCCACGGCCTGAGACTTGATCGCATCTCGCCTGTCGTATTGCGGAGCATAAGGGGCTAGGTCAATTGCCCATTTTGCAATCTGTCCGCTCGCATCCTTGTTACTCATTATCTCAGATATGGGGGCTTCACATATCACTTTGATTGGGTGTTCTTCGAAGTAGTGCTTTAGCTTCTTCGCTGCCATATATACACCATAGGCCATCTTCTGATAGTGAGGATAATTTTGCTTTGATGCTGATAATACCTCGCTCAGGTAATAGACTGGCCTTTGTACTGACTTACCCTCCTCGTCACGCTCTACCACTACTACTGCACTTACAACTCGGTTGGTTGCGGCTATGTAGAGCAACATTGGCTCTTTTGATAGTGGAGAGGCTAACACTGGTGCAGTGGCTAACATTTTCTTTAATTGGATGAAGGCTTCGTTGGCCTGCGGCGTCCATACGAACTTGTTCGCTTTTTCCATTAGTTGATAGAGAGGCAATGCCTTTTCTCCCATCCGACATACAAACCGACTTAAAGATGCCAGGCAACCAGTGAACTTTTGGACATCGTTAAGACACTTCGATAGTTCCATTCGCTCTATGGCTCGGATTTTAGTTGGGTTGGCTTCGATACCTTGGCTAGAGACAAGAAATCCGAGTAATTTTCTAGCCGGGACACCGAGGGTACATTTCTCCGAGTTAAGCTTCATTCGGAATCTTCTTAGGTTCGCGAATGTTTGCCTGATATCATCAAGGAGTGTTTTGCTTTCCTTGGTTTTTATAACCACATCATCCACATACACTTGCACATTTCGGTCGATTTGGTCATGCAAACATTTTTGCATACATCTTTGGTACGTTGCCCCCGCATTACGTAAACCAAAAGGCATGGTGCGATAGCAATAAGCCCCATACGGGGTGATAAGCACAGTCTTTATTTGATCATTCGGATTCAGAGGTATCTGGTGGAAACCAGAACATGCATCTATGAATGACAACAGTTCACACCCAGCAGTAGAATCTATGACTTGATCTATCCTTGGCAGTGGGAATGGATCTTTTGGGCACGCCTTATTCAGGTTCGTGTAATCGATGCACATACGCCAAACCACTACCACATTCGGATCATCTTTCTTCTTTTCCACCAGCACCGTATTAGATAGCCAATCCGGGTAAAGCACTTCTATGATAAACCCAGCTGCTAGGAGCCGAGCTATCTCATCTCCAATGACTTTTCTCCTATCTTTGGTGAAGCGGCGGAGAGGTTGCTTCACCGGCTTTGCTCCGGGTCTCACATTCAAAGAGTGCTCAGCCAACTCCCTCGGAACTCCTTCCAAGTCCTGTGTGGACCAAGCAACGATATCCCGATTCTCACGGAGGAAGTTGACGAGCTCGCTTTCCTATTTGTCATTCAACCCGGCACCAATTGTTACGGTGCGCTCTGGGAACAGATCATCAACAGGCACTTTCTTTGTATCTTTCGTTGCTTGAAATGAGACACTTCCATGCGGGTTACTCAATGCCAGCATATACTGCTGTGCGGGTTGAGCCAATGCCGCCACCTCCTGGATCTTTCTCTTCTCTTGTGCAATCACGAGTGACTCGGCCAGGTTAGACCCGGCGGACGCACACTCAATGGAACGTTGGAAATCTCCTTCTATGGTAATTACTCCATTTGGCCCGGGCAACTTCATCTTCAGGTAACTGATGTGACAACTTGCCATGAACTTATTCAGGGCAGGCCTGCCGAGTAACGCGTGATACGCACTTTCTAGGTTCACCACCTCAAACTCCAAATTTTCAGTTCGGCAGTTATCTCTTGTGCCAAATAGCACGTCTACCCGGACCTTGCCAATGGGCTCACATGAAATGCCTGGCACAATACCATGGAAACTTGTTCTCGTGGCCTGGAGCATGTTCTCCGAGATACCCAACTTGCGCATTGTATCCACGTACATAATATTGATGCTACTTCCATTGTCAATCGGCACCTTAGAAAATCTTACATTAATGTTTGGCCCGATGAACGTTGGGTCCAGCACCAGTGCATACGAACCAGGACTTGGCATAATCTTGGGATGGTCCTTGATACTCCATGTAATTTCCTGATCCGACCAAGGCATATACCTCATCACTGCGGGCATTACCGCATTCACTTCCATATGTCGGTGTTGCAAGCTCTTTCTATCTGTTTCCTCTGTGGTAAACACACAGTAACTCTGGTGATGCTCTCTGTATTCATTGTCAGGGTACCTTTGATCTGGCTGATGCTGATTCTCCACCTGATGCACTGTATCCCTTCTCTCATGATTTTCATACCTCGGCGGAGGTTGGTGGCAACATTAACTGTTGCGTGTTCGCTACGGAGAGTAATTGCTGCCGGGGTAACTCCTGCCGAGGTTGATCGTTCTGAGGTGCCTGAGCATTCCCCGGACCACTTTGTTCTATCTTCCTCATCCACTCACATTGCCGAGTTGTGTGACCCGCCGGGTTACTCGGATTTGGCGTGTGGAATTTGCACGGCTGATCCAGCATTGCCTCATATGTATACCTCGGACGGTCCTTATTTTCTTGCCACTGTTTCTTTTGCTCTGGCGTCCAAGTTTTCTTGCCATCATTTCTTGGGGTCCATTGTTTCCCTCCAGTTTTCTGACGCTGATTATTCCCTGCTCTGGGTTGATCTTGATTTATAGCAGCAACTTGTTGCAAACTGTACCGGTAATCCGGTCTATCATCTCTTCTCTTACCCCGGTAATCATTTTGCCAGGATGATCCGGCTCCATCTCGCGGTAGTACTCCTCATTTGACTCGTTTGACACAAGCCTAGGCTGAGTCGGATCACCCAAGGCGTATGAATCAGCAATCCGGATTGTCTCTGCCAGTGTAGTTGGCATATCCCTTTGTAACCTCTGCCACAACATGCTTGCATATCTGCACCCTTGAGCAAACCAAGCTATGGAATGTGACTCAATCACGCCCTCACATGAGTTTCGCATGGTGCACCAACGGGTTAAGAACTCCCGGTCTGTCTCATTCGGTCTCTACTTGCACATTGCTAATGTATGTGGCCTATTCAGCCTCTGATACGTGCTCGAGAAGTTACTGACAAACATTTCCTCAAAATCAATCCAATAGTTGATACTTCCAGGTGGTAAATTGTTTAGCCATACCCTCGCTGGCCCTTCCAGCATCTGAGGTACATATCTCACAGCCCATCTCAGGTTGCATGTAGCAATTTTCACTGCCGTTGCGTAGTTGATCAACCAATCCTCTGGCTTGGTGCTACCGTCATACGTCTTTGTGCCTCTGGGTAACTGGAAGTTAGGTACTGGAGGTTCCTTCATGATCCGGGGCCCAAAACACGCAGGACCAGGAGGATCTTGACACTCAATTTGCTCCGACCTATAGAGCCGATCCAGTTTTAACCTGGCATCGTCAGGCATCAAGTTCTTGCTTCCCAACCTTGACCCTATCACGTGACAGTCCGGCCTAGGATATCCTGCGTTCACCATCTCCGAATCACCATCATTTTATGTATCTTGCTCTTGTGGAGCGGCTCTCTGTTGCATACCTTGGCCGGCACTTCGCTCTTGCCGTGGTATATTCTGCTGCTGCGGTTGCCCTACACCCGCCGAGTTATGCTGTCCGGCATTGCCGTTTATAGCATTTCCTTGACCGGCATTGCCTTGGTCGCGGTTACCTTGGCCAGCTTCACCTCGGCTGACACTTCGTCGATCCTCATTTTCCTGCACTGCCTTTCCTTTCCCTGCCCTTGCCGGGTCATATGGGACTATCTGCTTGTTTCTCCTCGCCGAGGTTACCACTTCCTCTCTTCTTGGGCCACCATGAGGGGAGGATGCAGCTACAGCAGATTTCTCCAGGTTACCTACTGCTGAATGAACGACTTTGGAGGCCCCAGCCCTTGTCGGATTTGCCCTGAGCAACTCTTCATTTTGTCTGTTAGCGGTCCGAACTAACTCATTGACCCTATCCTGCTGCCTTTGCCAGGCTTCACCCGTCAAACCCTCTAACTCGGACGCAGCTGCATCCGCCGCTCTGAGGTTCTTAGCTGGGGTACTATATTTTGGCAGCCCCACAGACAAAACGTTCTCTGACTCCTCAACTCTAGTATCACCCTCTTTGTTCATTTCACTGATGAGGTTTCTCCCCTTCACTTTTACAGCATCTACCTTATTCGCTTTCGCGTACTCACGTAGTGTCATGTTCAACGACTGCTGAGCCGCTGCTATCTTTTTCGCACCCTCTAGTATTTTCTGCCTAGTCTCCTCTAACTTGGCATGTGTCTGAGCCGGATCTACTGCAGGTGCTATGGGGTTCTCTAGGCTATCTATCGCCTACTGCAGCATGTTTTCTGGCCTCTCTAGTGGAGGACCTCTACTTTTCCTTGGTGCCTTGGGTGTTACCTCCGGATCTGGTGCCGGATCCTTGCTCGCGCCAGCTCCAGGCGCCGTCATCATCACCTCGGCGCGGTCAGGGGAGCGAGTGATACGCGCCCCGCGAGCCGTGCTAAGGGGTGGCTCGCCTCCCTCGACGACGTGCCGCGGGTGAACGCACGACACATCGACAACGACGTAGATCTTGTGCGCGCCAAGCTTGACGAAGAGGCCGTTGCGCGGGAGGGGTCGCTTGCCGAAGCAGCCAACATTGTCGCTGACGAAGTCCAGCGCTCCAAAGCGCTGAACGAGCCCGGAGACAATGCGCTCGTCGTTGCCGATGAGGTTTCCCGTCCGGATCTTCACTCCTGCTAGCGCCGCTAGCCCCAAGGTGGGCGCCAACTGTCGTGGTGGTGTCACGACAGATGCCATGGATAGGCCAAAGGTAGGGACAAGATGCACTAGAGGAATCCAGAGAGGGATAGTGTGGTGATTCCACATACAGATGCTTTGTATTCTTCAAGCTAGATGAGTTTACAAGTGCTCCTTGAGCTGTATTGGAGAGAGGAGGAAGAAGGAACTCTCTTACTCCCACCACTACTTTGCTCTCAGGAACCTACTACCCAAATGCCAATCAACTAGCCATCAACCAAGTAAAACTCAACCCCTTCTACAGAGGCCCTAGCCCTCCTTATATAGGGGAGGCTAGGTCTCCAACTAGGGCATACGTGGAGTATATTCCAGGGAATATGCCTCTTCCTAAAATAGCAAACCGACCGGGTTACTTTTCGCCATCGTAAGCCATGCAGAGGCTACGTGAGCCTCTGTGGCGCCAGCGTCATCCGACACAGGCAACGTCACCCTTGTCGGCCACGCCTCGGTGGTCCTTCCCTCTGTCCGTTTCGCTCATGCTCCAGTGTACAGTGGCCACCTTTTGACCAGCGAGATACCTTCCTTCTCTTGCAAGCCTGATATAACCCGGATCGTGCCTGGTTAATCCGGCCACACCGGTACCTACATACAAGTTACATCAATCCTGCCGGCATACAACATATGCCGGCCGGAACTCAGTCAGGTGGACATCCTCCGGTCCGAGTTACTCCGTGATTCGGCCTGCTTTGAGGTGACTCGGCCAGCACTTGCTTTGACCTTGCCGTACCTCGGCTAACTCGGCCTTTATACCCGGCGTGACCCTACCCGGGGGTATCCCCCCAACAGATAGAGCTAGATCCCCCACAACAGAACACAACACCCGTAGCAAACCCTAGCACATACACCCGCCATATTATATCTGCACACCATCGCCATCAAGGCATCCCTATAATCTTCGGTCATCTTTAATCAAGAATAGACAAGAAAGAGTAGGGTTTTCCCTCTGGGTAAACACCGTGTTCTCGTGTTGCTTACATGTTAGCCGAACAAAGTCTCCAACGCTCCCTTCTTCCTCAAAACTCAAGTTCATAAACTATGGGCATTGACGTGTTAACCCCATGTCAACTGGCGCCGTCTGTGGGAAGTCTGTGTGTTGATGTCGCGACTTCGATGGTTTCATCATCGGTGATCTACGGTCCGTTGGCTACTGGAGACCAGATCTGATCTGATTCGGATCTCTCATCGTCAACAGCGATCGGATCCCATCTGATCAATTCGTCTGCGTTGGCACATTCAATTTCTTCATCAACTAATCCGCGTCGTCGCGGTCAACTTCATCTACATCGACAAAGGCATGGGGATCGACGTCATCATCAACTAATCCGCGTCGTCGCGATCAACTTCATCTACATCGACAAAGACATGGGGGATCGCGTCATCACCGTCCTCTCGCTCGACCGGATCCACGCGAGATCAAAGATTTTTCGGCTGGCTGTCATACGCCAGATTGCGGAGTTTGATAAGAATTCGAGGTTCTGCCGACTCTCTCGAATGAGACGTCTGCATCAAATAAATCAGTCCAGCGCGGGACATGCAACCATTGCAACTCCTATAATATTCGCCTGTCAGATGGCGCGTTCACCTGCATCACTGCATGATTTTCGTGGCGGACAAGACCACTAGTGCAGCCAGCTGAATTCAGATCGAACACGCTCCTATGTCAAATCGGATCAAAGAAGCACTAGGAGCAATGCAATATGTGTGTCAGCCGTAGGGAATTAGTATGGGAAGCGAAGCTCTCCACTACATGCATTAGATTAGTACAAGCACAATTAAATCAAATTGGATTAAGACTTGAAAAAATACACGTGACCTTGCCCTCACACAGTAAAATACTCTTGTGCAAAAAATGCATGCTCGATCGCATGCGTATGGAACATACGTACACCACACCTACATCAATTGGATCACGGAGACGGCTCAGCCACCGTGCCGATTCTGACCGCTACATCAACTATATATCCACTCTAATGATCCCGTGGCAACGATTCCGCCGACCTCGACTGCGTGTCCGCCGTGACGGCTCCATCAATCGCGTTCACTCTATCTCCAGGGCTGCCCCGACTCCGTCGTGCCACCCGCCATGGTCTTCAATTGCGGTGACCCACCACAATCTTCGGCTGCGTCGACCCGCTGCCGTCATCGGCTCCGGCGATCCGGGGCTCCTTCGACTCCAGCGACCCGCTGCAGCCTTCGGTGCCAGCGACTTCTGGGATCCTTCGACTCCGTCGTGCAACCCGGTGCGGTCTTTGGCTCCGGCTACTGGGGGCTCCTTTATAACATCCTCGAATTGGCCCTATGCAGGTTTCAGCGATTTCCGTTAAACCCACATAGAAACGATTAAAGGATGCCCACCAGATACTTGCGTACGGGTGGAAAACAAAATAATATCATTACACAATAGTTCATGATGGAACCCACATAACATATACATACAATAACGGCTCAACGAGTTAAGAATGAAGATATACAATACAAAGATCCAAATCATCTAAAAAGATACAATATCCGAGTACAGATAAGATGCAAATTGAGCTAAGAGCCCTAAAGAATAACCAATGGCGTCCATAATCCTGCTCAGACCAAGACGGAAGGGTAACCTTGCTAACGACGTCGAACTTATACATGTCAAAGCAAAGGGGATACCGACAAAGGACAAAGGAAAAAGGGAGCGATCAGTACCGAGGCCGGTACACGACGAGTCTAGAATTCGGCGGCTCTCGCCTACATAGGTATGGTGGACTGAAGCGGCAATGAAGCATGCACTAAACAACCTATAGAGACTCGATATAACTGTCAGCTATCAGAGAGAGATAAGAAAGACCTATTCGGGACCAACACGATGCTAACACCAAGCATACCCATCTTGGTATTTTCCCCTCGAGACCAAACGAGAAAGTCCTTCCGAGTAAAATCACATAGTTGGCAGTTTTATTTATTCATTCCATGGTGGTTATCCAACTTACTAGTCATATCAGATCCACGTCAAATTATAACAATAATTCTTTAGTTATAGTTGTCTATGATCAAGAAATTGTGCTCCAACTCGTCCATAACCGCGGACACAACTTTTTAAAAAGATTTAACCATGTAGGGGTGCACCAAAGTATCCGCACGCACGTCAACCCTTGTTGTCACATCTGGTATGTGCAAGATCATGAAACATACACTCAACGGTATGTCGACGGGGATTCGGACATGATGTTTTGTGGCGCCCCGCAAAACCACTACTAGAAAATCGCGGTGTTTTTGTGCATTGCATCATCATGACCGCATGCTTATGTCATCATGCCACCTCGCATTTGAGCATCGTCATGTCATCTTGCATTTGTTTGCATAAAACTATCTTCGAAAAATCTATTTTTGTCTTCTGAACGCCCCGTCTTTATTCAAACACAAAACCCGGGTCTCCGGAATATTTTGCTTTGTCTACCATCGGTTTTCAAAAGCCCCTTTTTTAAATATTAAAATATTTATTTTATTTTTAGGGGCAGCCGTACCGGGCCGATCCGACCCAGTCGGCCACCCCTAGGACAAAACCTAGCTACCTAAACCCTATTCCTACCCCAACCTAATCTAACCACCCTGCCTCCACCTCACCTGCACCAATCGGTGCACGCCACCTCACCTCTCCCTTTTCCTCTATCCAATCCCATGCCGCCACATCAGCCGACCACAAATCTCCACCCACCCCCCAGCCTGCCACATCACACAGCCCCACCGGCCCTCCACTCCTTCCAGCCACCCACCGCCAGCCTGGCCCACCCCGTCAGCCCTCTCCCGTGCCCACCGACCCGCCCCTGGACACGCCTCCCACGCACGCCTGCCCCAACCCCCGCTCGCCCCGTGATCCCTCCCCCCTCTCTCTCTCTTCCCTGGCCCCACCCCGACCACCTCGGGCCGCACGCTCCCCTGGCCCCGCGCCGTCTCTCTCTCTCTTCTCCCTCCCGCTTCTCTCTCTCCTCCACCAACCGCCGCCGCCACCGTCGGACCCGCCTTCCACCCCGTCCTCCTCGCCTCCGGTCTTCCTCGCCGGCCGTCGCTCCCTCCCCGCTCCCCTCCAAGGCCCCGGCCAGGCGCCGTCCCCGACGTCCGCCAGAGAGCCCCTCCGCCCGCGAGCAAGGTCGCCGCCGGCCTCCTCCCTCCGGCCTCTCCTCCCCCCTGCCGGCCGCCCCTGGACGGATCCTCGCCGCCACGACCCCCTCCTTGCCGCCCCACGCGCCGGCCTCCCTCCTCGCTGCCCCACCCCGCCGGACCCCGAGTCACCTCCCCGTCGCCCGTCCTCCGGCGTCGCCTGCACCAAGCTCGGCATCGACACCCGCGGGCCCCTCTCTGGCCGTCCTCCTCCGCCCGATCTCCGCTTCCACAGCCGCCCCCTCATGCTCCTCGAGCCAGAGCCGGCCGACCCCCTGTCGCCCTTCCCCATCGGCAGGAGCACCGCCCGAGCCCGCCGGCGCCCCTCTGCAGCCGCCCGTCGAGCTCCTCGCGTCCCGAGCGTCGCCTCATCGTCCGCCTCGTGCACCGGCCGCGCCCTCCTCGTTGTTTTCCTCTCCTTGTCGGCAAGCCTCCCTGGCGTCTTTGCGAGTTCTCGGCATCACAGCCCCAAGGTCGCGCGCCGTCCGCCCGGTTCCTCTCTGCAATCCCCTGCGCGCGTGTGTATAAGAGGGTGCATGTGCCCGTGTATGTCTCTGTTTTGTCCAGCCTCTGTGTGCTACCATCACGAGGCCGTTCCAAGTTTATCCGAGGATCCATTTGCCGGATCGGTGCCAATCCAAGCCACCATCAGGAAGAGAAACAAGAACCACAATGCCAACAACAGTGAACCGAACAAGATCTTCTACACGGAACGCCAAGGTCTCTGTCCCGAACCCGAAGATGCCAAGTTCTGCCTCACGGAAACCGAAGACCCCAAATGCGAAGACCGATCTCGGCGTCGAAGCCGAACCGAACCCTAACCAAGATCTCCGATGCCCCGATCCGAAGACCGAACCCAACCACATCGAACCCAAGATCGTCGATCCAATGTGTGATCCCTTTCTAAGACCCTATTTTTATAATATGATATTTATCAATTGTTGCATATCAATTGTCATGCTCGCATGCATATTGGTGTGGTTTGGGGGCATTATGCCGATTCACCTTATAATTAAATATGGGGTCATATGCGGGCTTATCTAGTCTTATATTGGCCCCAATTAAACTTATGTAGCGAACCGGTGATATATTTTGCCATGTTCATACAACATTTAAATTGCGGGGTATCTAAACAACATGAACCTTTTAAATAAATGTCGGGACCCCGGTTCCGCTTAATATTGCCTAATTGCATCGCATCTTGCCATGCCATACATGATACATGCATCATGCCCGATCTTCTGCCGTAATATTAAATAATGCATCCGGTGTTTCCTCTAGTGCTTTGCTTCTTCACGGACTAGGCCGATGAGTTGATGCGAGTGTCGACCCGATCTTCGGATGAACCTTCGGCAATGTTTTCAGGCGAGCATTCTCCCCCTTTCTACCTATCTTACTTTTATAGTATTTATTCCCTCCTGTTGATCTATTGCTATCTGTGTTGCGATGCTCTAGTTTTCGTGCCCGTGATATCCCTTGCAGCCTTATATTGCCTTGGACACATCCTATTACCTGTTGTTTGGTAGATAGATGGACTTGCGCGTCGTAGTCGCTTGCTCAAGTGCTGTTGCGTGTCGTCAAGTACCACAGTTGTTGGAGTATTGCCGCATGTTTAATGTTGGAGATGATCATGGCTTCAATTATTGTTTAATAACTAAAATTGAAGTAGGTAAATGCAGAGGCACCGGTGGGTAATAGACAATATTTGGTTTTTAACCGCTCACTGGTGTCCCGTAGGACCCCGAGTTCTTGACACCTGTTCCGAGATCGAGCGCGCTAACCACAGGTGGGGTGTGTGGGCACCCCCATCGATTAGTACCTGATTTCAAAGTATTGTACCGGGGACCACAAGTAGTTTGGGGCTTTATTACTATTCTGTACTTATGCCATGCTTTACTTCTTTATTTAAGATTGTGCGAGGTACTGCACCTGTACTATTTAGGGAAGCAGAGTGTTTTCGCGGTATCGACAAGCCCAGTCACATTTTCGGGTTCCCAGTCGTTTACAGCCACTGACGCAAACCCTGAGTCCGTCTCGGAGACCGGCCGACTTCGTTGCGGGTAGCTTAGTGGGGTGGCCCCCATGTACTTGCTTTGGGTCTGGGAAACGTCATGACTTAGGCCCCGCCGACATACCGATGGGTGTATGTTAACTGATCTGGCAAAAAGGGTCGAAGTGCGTGTGGATACTTTGGTGCACCCCTGCAGGGTTAAATCTTTTCGAAAAGCCGTGTCCGCGGTTATGGACGACTTGGAGCACAGTTCTCGATCCTAGACAACTATAACTAAAGTTTACTGCTATAATCTGACTTGTATCCGATATGACTAGTAATCAGCTTCACTACAACGGAATGGCTAAATAAAAGTACCAACAACTACTGGGTTTGGGATATCTCATGCTAATTGTATCTGACTAGTAAGTGTTGCAACTATAACGGAATGGTTAACTAAAACTGCCCACTGCTTATTATATCAGGATGACTCATGCTTTCTATACCTGACTAGTAATTGCTGCAACGATAACTGAATAACTAAAACTGCCAACTGTGTGAGTTCCTCGGTTGACTTCCTCGTTTGGTCTCGAGGGGGAAATACCAGGATGGGTATGTTTGGTGGTAGCATCAGGTTGGTTCCGAATAGGTCTTTCTTATCCCTCTCTGATAGCCGACAGTTATACCGAGTCTCTATAGGTTGTTTAGTGCATGCTGCGCTGCCGCTTCAGTCCACCATACCTATGTAGGCGAGGACCGCCGAATTCTAGTCTCGCCGTGTACTGGCCTCAGTACTGACCGCTCTCTTTTTTCCTTTGCCCTTTGTCGGCACCCCTTTTGTTTAAGCAGGTTTTGAGATCGATGTCGTTAGCAGGGTTACCCCTCCGGCTTGGCCTGGGCAGGGTTATGGACGCTATTGGTTATTCTTCAGGGCTCTTAGCTCAATTTGCATCTTGTCCGTACTCGGACGCTGTATCGTTTTCAAGGTGATTTGGATCTTGGTATGTTATATCTGTATTCTTGACTCTTTGAGTCGTTGTTGTATATATATGTTCTGTGGGTTCCATCGTGGACTATTGTGTAATGATATTACTTCGTTTTCCACCCGCACGCAAGTGCCTGGTGGGCACCTTCGAATCGTTTCTATGCGGGTTTGGCGGGATTCGCTAAAACTTGCATAGGGCCGATTCTGAGGGTGTTACAGAGTGGTATCAGAGCTCAGCAGTTGCGATACCCCACAAGTCCAGCCTGTAGGATAACCTAGCTAACGGCCGAAGTAGAGTGTCAAAACTATTTTTGCAAAATCGGTTGGATAGTTCCGATTAGGTCTGATTTTATTCCTTACCCCTCTGCTGCTCTCCTCTCACCTCTGCGTGTTTTGAATCCGCTCTCTTCTCTCTCATCGAGTCCAGGATTTCTCGTGGTTGGGTTCCATCGTACCTTCAGGGTTTCGCTTCCTCCTTGGTAACGGTGTTGCTACATCTGGTCTTCGTGCTATCCGAGGAATCCTTCGTATGGTGGACTTCTCTTTGTTCCTTCTCGTGCCTTGCGGTGTTTTCCGACGCGACGACATCATCTACGCCAGATCCGATGCAGAGTCTGCATCACTCCTTTGTTTTCTAAACCTCGATTGTCGAGATCTTCAGTCTGATTCTGAGAATGGTTGCACGCTTTCCTACTGATTGTGCAGAGTAATAGTTTGGGTGCGTGATGGATTGGCCCCCATGCCGACTACTCACTCTATTCGCTTGTGTACATTGAAGTGGATGAGAATGCGTCTTTCTCTCTTTTTATCGAAGTTAGAGGTGGCTTTATTTGTTGATACCTCTACCTTCGACCTTTTGTTCCCGGAGTGTTCTCTCGACGATCATGGACAACGACCTCTTGTTAGTGGTGTCGCGAGGATCTACACGAAGCGAGAAGACGCAGATCGCCAACCTTCCTTCCGGTACCATGAGGCGGATCTCGAGGGCGAGATCCATTGTTAGTGGTGTCGAATTGTGGCGCCCCGCAAAACCACTACTAGAAAATCGTGGTGTTTTTGTGCATTGCATCATCATGACCGCATGCTCATGTCATCATGCCACCTCGCATTTGAGCATCGTCATGTCATCTTGCATTTGTTTGCATAAAACTATCTTCGAAAAATCTATTTTTGTCTTCTGAACGCCCCGTCTTTATTCAAACACAAAACCCGGGTCTCCGGAATATTTTGCTTTGTCTACCATCGGTTTTCAAAAGCCCCTTTTTTAAATATTAAAATATTTATTTTATTTTTAGGGGCAGCCGTACCGGGCCGATCCGACCCAGTCGGCCACCCCCAGGACAAAACCTAGCTACCTAAACCCTATTCCTACCCCAACCTAATCTAACCACCCTGCCTCCACCTCACCTGCACCAATCGGTGCACGCCACCTCACCTCTCCCTTTTCCTCTATCCAATCCCATGCCGCCACATCAGCCGACCACAAATCTCCACCCACCCCCCAGCCTGCCACATCACACAGCCCCACCGGCCCTCCACTCCTTCCAGCCACCCACCGCCAGCCTGGCCCACCCCGTCAGCCATCTCCCGTGCCCACCGACCCGCCCCTGGACACGCCTCCCACGCACGCCTGCCCCAACCCCCGCTCGCGCCGTGATCCCTCCCCCCTCTCTCTCTCTTCCCTGGCCCCACCCCGACCACCTCGGGCCGCACGCTCCCCTGGCCCCGCGCCGTCTCTCTCTCTCTTCTCCCTCCCGCTTCTCTCTCTCCTCCACCAACCGCCGCCGCCACCGTCGGACCCGCCTTCCACCCCGTCCTCCTCGCCTCCGGTCTTCCTCGCCGGCCGTCGCTCCCTCCCCGCTCCCCTCCAAGGCCCCGGCCAGGCGCCGTCCCCGACGTCCGCCAGAGAGCCCCTCCGCCCGCAAGCAAGGTCGCCGCCGGCCTCCTCCCTCCGGCCTCTCCTCCCCCCTGCCGGACGCCCCTGGACGGATCCTCGCCGCCACGACCCCCTCCTTGCCGCCCCACGCGCCGGCCTCCCTCCTCGCTGCCCCACCCCGCCGGACCCCGAGTCACCTCCCCGTCGCCCGTCCTCTGGCGTCGCCTGCACCAAGCTCGGCATCGACGCCCGCGGGCCCCTCTCCGGCCGTCCTCCTCCGCCCGATCTCCGCTTCCACAGCCGCCCCCTCATGCTCCTCGAGCCAGAGCCGGCCGACCCCCTGTCGCCCTTCCCCATCGGCAGGAGCACCGCCCGAGCCCGCCGGCGCCCCTCTGCAGCCGCCCGTCGAGCTCCTCGCGTCCCGAGCGTCGCCTCATCGTCCGCCTCGTGCACCGGCCGCGCCCTCCTCGTTGTTTTCCTCTCCTTGTCGGCAAGCCTCCCTGGCGTCCTTGCGAGTTCTCGGCATCACAGCCCCAAGGTCGCACGCCGTCCGCCCGGTTCCTCTCTGCAATCCCCTGTGCGCGTGTGTATAATAGGGTGCATGTGCCTGTGTATGTCTCTGTTTTGTCCAGCCTCTGTGTGCTACCATCACGAGGCCGTTCCAAGTTTATCCGAGGATCCATTTGCCGGATCGGTGCCAATCCAAGCCACCATCAGGAAGAGAAACAAGAACCACAATGCCAACAACAGTGAACCGAACAAGATCTTCTACACGGAACGCCAAGGTCTCTGTCCCGAACCCGAAGATGCCAAGTTCTGCCTCACGGAAACCGAAGACCCCAAATGCGAAGACCGATCTCGGCGTCGAAGCCGAACCGAACCCTAACCAAGATCTCCGATGCCCCGATCCGAAGACCGAACCCAACCACATCGAACCCAAGATCGTCGATCCAATGTGTGATCCCTTTCTAAGACCCTATTTTTATAATATGATATTTATCAATTGTTGCATATCAATTGTCATGCTCGCATGCATATTGGTGTGGTTTGGGGGCATTATGCCGATTCACCTTATAATTAAATATGGGGTCATATGCGGGCTTATCTAGTCTTATATTGGCCCCAATTAAACTTATGTAGCGAACCGGTGATATATTTTGCCATGTTCAGACAACATTTAAATTGCGGGGTATCTAAATAACATGAACCTTTTAAATAAATGTCGGGACCCCGGTTCCGCTTAATATTGCCTAATTGCATCGCATCTTGCCATGCCATACATCATACATGCATCATGCCCGATCTTCTGCCGTAGTATTAAATAGTGCATCCGGTGTTTCCTCTAGTGCTTTGCTTCTTCACGGACTAGGCCGGTGAGTTGATGCGAGTGTCGACCCGATCTTCGGATGAACCTTCGGCAATGTTTTCAGGCGAGCATTCTCTCCCTTTCTACCTATCTTACTTTTATAGTATTTATTCCCTCCTGTTGATCTATTGCTATCTGTGTTGCGATGCTCTAGTTTTCGTGCCCGTGATATCCCTTGCAGCCTTATATTGCCTTGGACACATCCTATTACCTGTTGTTTGGTAGATAGTTGGACTTGCGCGTCGTAGTCGCTTGCTCAAGTGCTGTTGCGTGTCGTCAAGTACCACAGTTGTTGGAGTATTGCCGCATGTTTAATGTTGGAGATGATCATGGCTTCAATTATTGTTTAATAACTAAAACAGAAGTAGGTAAATGCAGAGGCACCGGTGGGTAATAGACAATATTTGGTTTTTAACCGCTCACTGGTGTCCCGTAGGACCCCGAGTTCTTGACACCTGTTCCGAGATCGAGCGCGCTAACCACAGGTGGGGTGTGTGGGCACCCCCATCGATTAGTACCTGATTTCAAAGTATTGTACCGGGGGCCACAAGTAGTTTGGGGCTTTATTACTATTCTGTACTTATGCCATGCTTTACTGCTTTATTTAAGATTGTGCGAGGTACTGCACTTGTACTGTTTAGGGAAGCGGAGTGTTTTCGTGGTATCGACAAGCCTAGTCACATTTTCGGGTTCCCAGTCGTTTACAGCCACTGACGCAAACCCTGAGTCCGTCTCGGAGACCGGCCGACTTCGTTGCGGGTATCTTAGTGGGGTGGCCCCCATATACTTGCTTTGGGTCTGGGAAACGTCATGACTTAGGCCCCGCCGACATACCGATGGGTGTATATTAACTGATCTGGCAAAAAGGGTCGAAGTGCGTGTGGATACTTTGGTGCACCCCTGCAGGGTTAAATCTTTTCGAAAAGCTGTGTCCGCGGTTATGGACGACTTGGAGCACAGTTCTCGATCCTAGACAACTATAACTAAAGTTTACTGCTATAATCTGACTTGTATCCGATATGACTAGTAATCAGCTTCACTACAACGGAATGGCTAAATAAAAGTACCAACAACTACTGGGTTTGGGATATCTCATGCTAATTGTATCTGACTAGTAAGTGTTGCAACTATAACGGAATGGTTAACTAAAACTGCCCACTGCTTATTATATCAGGATGACTCATGCTTTCTATACCTGACTAGTAATTGCTGCAACGATAACTGAATAACTAAAACTGCCAACTGTGTGAGTTCCTCGCTTGACTTCCTTGTTTGGTCTCGAGGGGGAAATATCAGGATGGGTATGTTTGGTGGTAGCATCAGGTTGGTTCCGAATAGGTCTTTCTTATCCCTCTCTGATAGCCGACAGTTATACCGAGTCTCTATAGGTTGTTTAGTGCATGCTGCGCTGCCGCTTCAGTCCACCATACCTATGTAGGCGAGGACCGCCGAATTCTAGTCTCGCCGTGTACTGGCCTCAGTACTGACCGCTCTCTTTTTTCCTTTGCCCTTTGTCGGCACCCCTTTTGTTTAAGCAGGTTTTGAGATCGACGTCGTTAGCAGGGTTACCCCTCCGGCTTGGCCTGGGCAGGGTTATGGACGCTATTGGTTATTCTTCAGGGCTCTTAGCTCAATTTGCATCTTGTCCGTACTCGGACGCTGTATCGTTTTCAAGGTGATTTGGATCTTGGTATGTTATATCTGTATTCTTGACTCTTTGAGTCGTTGTTGTATATATATGTTCTGTGGGTTCCATCGTGGACTATTGTGTAATGATATTACTTCGTTTTCCACCCGCACGCAAGTGCCTGGTGGGCACCTTCGAATCGTTTCTATGCGGGTTTGGCGGGATTCGCTAAAACTTGCATAGGGCCGATTCTGAGGGTGTTACATGTTTCCCGGACCCAAAGCAAGTACATGGGGGGCACCCCCACTAAGCTACCCGCGACGAAGTTGGCCGTCTCCGATACAGACCCAAGGTTTGTGGCGATGGCTGTAAACGATTGAGAACCCAAAAGTGTGACTGGACTTATCGATATAGCAAAAATATGGCACAGGGTTCCTGAACAGTATAGGCGGTCCACGCACAATAGTAAATAAAGCAGTAAAGCATGGCATAAGTATAAGATAATAATAAAGCTCCAAACTAGTTTGTGACACCCAACACAGTACTTTGAAATCAGGTAGTAAGCCAATGGGGGTGCCCACACACCTCACCTGTGGTTAGCACGCTCGACCTCAGAACAGGTGTCAAGATAGGGTCCTAGGTGGACACAAGTGGGCGGGTAAAAACCATATAACATCTATTACCCACCGGTGCCTCTGCATTATATCTATTTCTAGCATTTTAATTAACAAGTTTTAACGAAAGTCATGATCATCTCCACCATTAAGCATGTGAAAACCTCCCAACAATTTTGGAACATCGACGACACGCAGCAACACATGAGCAAGCATCTACGACCCGCAATGCCGACTGTCTATCAAACAACAGGCAATAGGAGGTGTTCAAGGCAATATAGAGGCTGCACAAAAGATAAGTGGTATGGAAAACTAAAGCATCACGACACATATAGCAATAGATCAACCGAAGGAAGTAAAGACTATAAATGCAAAATAGGTAGAAAGGAGGAGATTATTCGCCTGAAAACACTGCCGAAGATACACCGGAGAACTTGTCGAAGCTCACATCAACTCAATTGCCTAATCCGTGAAGAAGAAAAGTACTAAAAGAAAACACCGGATGGACTATTTAATACTACGGCAGAAGAGCTGGCATGATACATGACATGGCAATGATGCGATGTAACTAGGCAATATTAAGCGGAATCAGGGTCCCACCAATTAATTAGAAGGTTCAAGTTGTTTAGGTACCCCGCAATTTAAATGTTGTCTTAACAAGGAAACAATGGCATATGTTCGCTACACAAATTTAAATAGAGCCCAAATATAAGACTAGAATAACCCGTATATGCACTCCATATTTAATTATGAGGTGAATCAACAAAGTACCCCCAAACCACAAAATATGTATGCGACATTAATGATTTAGTGCAACAATATATATAGATGGCAATTTATAAAATAGGGATCTCGGATCGAGGTCACACATTAGGGTTCGGCGAACTTGGGGCTCGAAGGGTTCGGTCTTGGGATCCTCGGGATCGGGGCCTTTGGGTCCAGGAAGAAGAACATGGGTGCCATGACGGAGATATGAGGTTCGGTCTGGTGGGATCGTTCTTGGCATTGTGACGGTTTGCGTGGCGGTTCTCTGGAAGCGGCGCTTCAGCGACATCACGGACGGTGTCGGAGGTTTGGTCACTCATCAATCTTGTTCATCGGGAGGGTCTCGAGCATCATCGCGGAGTTGGAGTAGCCGAGTTGGCAACACCACACCACTACACCAACATGGTCTTCCGGGTTGCACACACCACTTCACATCATCTGCACCTCATATTCTCACAACCAAACGCCAACAACACAGATCAGCACAACATCTTATGCCACATGAAGCCACACCGGAACCGGAGGAGAGGTACAACATCATTGAAAAAACAAAGGAGGAACTGTAGGGGAGGTGGCCACCTTCATGGTCATCCTCTAAAGAAAAAGGGCGCTACGGCGGAGGGACTCGCGGGGCACGGCCTGCAGAGCTCGGAGGTGGAGGAGCTCGCAGCGGTGTTGGGGACGGGCGACACGCAGGCGCAGGCGGGGTCGTGCGGCGCATGGCGACGAGGTCGTTGGCGTCAGAGGAGGCATGGGACGAGGAGCATGGCGTCCTCTTAGCGACGACGGTGCTACAGGGGAGCAGGGAGGCGGGCCCGCAGAGGGGACCGACGGTGTCCTAGGACAGAGGGCGTCTCAAGTGAGACAGGCAGTGTCAATTCTTCTCTTGTCAAAATGCATGTGCTATGCACACACTTGTGATGACACACTTGTGATGACGGTGTCCAGTGAGTTGCTTTCTTGTGAGGACATGATTGTTGCAGTGTCCACGTCAAAGTCCTCTTTTTTGTACTAGCAAGTAGTCAGAGCAACACATGTGATTTTGTTTTGGTGGTGCTTTCTCGAGTATCTGGTCTTGAGCTGCGGGATGGAATCTTGGGTCTGAATTTTCCCCGAACCCAACAAAAGACGATCATAAATGTGTACATACACCCATCACTATAAACACACGCACTACCTTTGTGAGCTGACTTAAATTGGTTGTATTTGACAATGGCATTCGCACCATCCCTATTGAATGCATTGTTGGAGTTGCTCGGACCTGATGCTCAGGGCGAAACCTTATGATCACTGATTTGATCTGGCAACGCCGACGTTTCCTTTCGAAGATGTTGCTTTTGGATAACCATTCTCGAAGTGTATGGGATGATCGGTGGTTGCTACGAAAGATGTTGCTTTTGGATAACCATTTTCGAAGTGTATGGGATGATCAGTGGTTCCTGCTCGCAGTTGATCAATGCTGCTATTTTTCACTTTGTTTTTAGCTCTTGATATCGTGACGAAGTAGCTATATTACCTTGGTCAATCAAAAAAGGAAAAAAACTGAGGACCGTTGTTCATGTCGACCGCGGGTCCGGGGCCGTGTCACTGCTCCCCGCGCCACACCAGGCCAGCCACCACAGGAAAACGAGCGAAGCGAGCCACGGGAAACGGAAGGAGACACACACCCCACGCCCACTCCCCGCCCCGCCCCGCCCCGCCCCGCCGCTCCCTTCGCCGACGCGGGCAAGAGTATAGGCGAAAGGAGAGCGCGCTCCCTCCACAGCGCCCGGGTCCGGCATGTCCCCCTCGGCACTGCTCGTCCGGCCGCCGGCGCCGGCGAGTCCGTCTCCCACCGCCTCCCGGTGCGCGGCCGCGTCAGCATCAGCAGCGGCAGCGACGCTCCGGCTCCGCACGTCTCCCGCCGCCTCCCAGTTCTCCAGGTCTCTCTCTCTCCCCGTCTCCGTCTCCGTCTCCCTTCCCCCTCTCGCCTGGTGTATGGTCTCCTCGATTGACCTCCAGTGACTACTGCAAAAAATCGCATGTGAAGGATGGCGATTTCGTGCTAGCATTTGCAGCAGTGACACAGTTTCTCTTGATTGCGCAGACTGCGGACCAAGTGCAGATTTGCCGCGCCCGGTGTTAGCGAAGACTACTCTGCGCCAATCGATGTCGTCGCCGACGTGAAAACAGAGAAGGCATGTAGTTGAGCAGTTGATGCTCTACATAGTTCGGCTTCGTTAAGTAGTGGGCTCCTTTTCCATCGGTAGGACCGGGTTTGCTGAAATTGCTTCCCAATGCTTGCAGATTGTTGTATTGGGAGGAAGTGGATTTGTTGGGTCTGCTATTTGCAGAGCTGCTGTGGCTAAGGGCATCGAGGTTGTGAGCCTGAGCAGGTACATCTTTGCTCTCATTGTCTGTATGATATTGCCATTTCCATGTAAAGTCATGTACATTTTACGACTAGTTGTCATCATTCTTCTTATTTGTCTTAAAAATATTTTTGTTTAGCTTTCTCATTTCTTCAATCAAACGCTTGCTTTACTAAACTGGATCAGCCAACTCATCCTCACAATGTTAACTTTGTAAAGGTCTTTGCATGTCATCAATCTAGCAAGTTCCTTTTCTAGAGACCAAATTCAAGACTCACGTGCATCTGAATCCTTACAGCTCAGCAAAACCTTGATTCTTCTAATTTGTGCCAGGTAGATATTGAAGGGAGTACATATATTATTGAGGGGATGATTAGAAGCATTAAGGCATAAGGGGATTAGGTGAATTAAATAAATGATTGTGATCTGTCATCTATGGTGAAAATGGCAATTACTCATGCACTATTTCTGAAAACCAAATCTCCACCCTGTCATCATTTGGACGTTCTGCTTCATTGCATGTATGTTGATGACAGGTCAGGAAGACCATCTTACTCCAATCCCTGGGCTGATGAAGTTACTTGGCTAGCAGGTATGTTGACTTGCTGAGTTATGCCATTAAGCATGCACAGGTATAAATCTACGAAAATTAACAGTTGCATACAAGTAGCTAACACTGTAAATGCCCTTAGACTCAAATTTCCACATAATTGGATCTTCCTCTTAACTAAGATGAAGGGACTGTGCAATTTGTAAAATCTCAAACCATTGAAGCATAAGCTCCTGATCAAGACCTTTTCTAAAGGTTGAGCTGCTCTCCATCCCATACGTCAGCAATATCGACATTATGTTCATTTATAGTAACATATGTCTCCCAGTACTGAATAGCTAAGCTAGAAGGGCTAAACCAACGATCCTCCAAAAAATCTAACCTTTTTACCATTGCCTACTTTTCACCGGCACACAGGAATGAAGCTAGGAAAAAATCCCAATGGGGCCATGTCCATATTCCCTATATTTGGTTGGGGTCATCTTCTATAAATAATCATTAGCTAAGTGCTAATTAATGAAGGTTTTTGTGTTGTCCATCGGGGTTAACTGACCCCAACGCCTCTAAAGAAGCTCTGCCCCTGTCGGTACCCCATTTTGGCAACATTCGCGGCCCGTAACACACCTTTCCAAAAAAAGGGGAAACACCAGTTACAGAGCAAGAAAACAAGTTAGGGTTACTGGTCCTGTACTTGTAATTATTGATTTGCTTCCAAAGTTACTTTCATTTAAGTGATATCTTGTAATCCAGGAAGCCAGTAAACATGATTTTTTATCTGAGTAAACATCAGTTCATGTCAGCAAAATTGGGAATATGTAGGCCCCCAAACTATTTTTCTGAGACACCAAACTCCAACTAGCTAGATGGTACTCATGATGTCCCTCAGTCATCCGTAGGCAATGTAGCATCTGAGAATTAATAATAGAAACTGCCCACTTAGGGAATTTAATTACAGTCAGCAGGTAGGTGGGGATACTGGCTAGACAGCTACGAATAAGGGCACGTTTTGCTGTATGAGACAGTAGTTTCCCTCTCCAGCCAGCAACCCTCTTAACTATTTTATCACTAATTGGTTGTAGATCTTCTTTTTGAAGCTTTCTATAATGCAAAGGAACCCAAAGGTATTTCAAAGTGAATTGCCCTAATCTACAACTCAAAGATTGGGCATAAATTTGAGCATCATCAGAATCAATATTAATTGGAACCATATTCACAGTTATGAAAACTAATTCTCATACCAGATGTTTGTTCAAATTAGAAAATAATCCATTTAATATTCATAATAGAAGCTACATACTTTTGTAAGAAAATGAGGGTATCATCACCATATCACATGTTGATGACCCCAGTAGCAGTAGGACAAAAGCCATGTAGCAAGCCATTACTACTGTCTAGTAGCTTTCATCAACATCCTAGTGAACACATTAGCATTAAACTAAAGAGAAGAGGAGAAATAGGATCTCCGTGTCGCCCAATGACCCGGACCGAGCCTGGTCTACAGTCTAAAGAAACACTGTTAATATCATTAATTCTACCTCCAACTGAACCTTTGTTCAATAGGGATTTCATAATTTCCATCCACTTAGGATTAAAGCCTCTCCCATACATCATTTTAATAAGAAATTTTCTATTCACTCTATCATAAGCTTTTCATAATCCAATTTAGGGATAAAGCCAGCTTGGTCACTAGAGCTATTGTAACACCCCATCCACTGGGCCCTGGGGGTGTCACTCCTGGCAGCTTACTAGGATCTCTAGACTGGCCCCACAGACCAACACTAGTCTTTTATGCGCACTTTGTCCTCACTCGTGCGCACCCAATACCCACTTCCCGGTCGGTCACGCATCCTCAAATTGCTCTAGGCCAAGCACACTTAACCTTAGAGTTGTTTTCAGATGAGCTTCCGGAAAAGAAGTTGCAACTTGTTGGTATGAGTATCCTATCAATCCTATTAAGCCATGTGTCTGGATCTCACAGCTATATCATGAATAATTTCATGTGCAGCTGCAACACTCTCTAGGATGTATCTACCTCTAGTAAATGCAGTTTTATTTGTAGAAATCAACTCCTCACAAACCAAATCTAATCTATTAGTAGCAGGCTCAGGGAACATATTTTAAGGTGCAATTAGTTAGAACAATAGGCCTGAACTTCTGAATAGCATTAGGCTCCTTTTAGAAAAATAAAGTAAGACGGGGATTTTTTTTAGTGTATATAGATCTAAATCTCTAACATTCCAGTCAATGAAGTATTGAACATGCTTAACAGGAGCACATGGTGCCAACCCAAAATAATCATGAAAAAAGTTAAAAAGTTCCGGAGGCAACCAGAAAACTTACATATAAATATGAATTCTGATATGCTAGTCGTGTGTAATTCAATTTTTGGAGGACTTGCGTCTTGTATAGTGTATTAACAAGTTACACAGAGCAAAGGATACTTCAGAGTTCATAATTCAACAAGAGGGACCTAATTGGGTGGCAAAAACTTAAAATAATTAATTGCGCTAGAAGGAGGGCTTGAACCTCAGAGTTCATAATTCAACAAGAGGGACCTAATTGGGTGGCAAAAACTTAAAATAATTAATTGCGCTAGAAGGAGGGCTTGAACCTCCGACCTTGTGGTTAACAGCCACACGCTCTAGCCAACTGAGCTATTCCAGCTTTGATGTAAGAAAAACAACAAAGTACTAATTGTATAGTATCTGTTAAATATGGAAAGACTTGAATACAAAGAGAGTCAGAGGGTTGTCAGACTATATCACATTACAATGTTTAGAATGGTTGCTTATATTTCTGGTTCAAGTGCTTAGTTTCTTTTATTGATCTAGTTCTGCACAGAACCTGACTTGACAAATTCAAATTGATGTGATTGAAACTGCCTGTTGGCACTAGTTTTTCTCAGGTTGAATGAACTGTTGAAGCACAACAGTTTCAAGATGTGTATATTTCAGAATCTGACGTAAAAACTTTCAAAAAAAAAAAAAAGAATCTGACGTAAAAAAATGTACATACATGTTAGAAATGTAATATTATGTACGGGTGTTGGAAGACTACAATTTACGTTATATTCAGTGAGGAACTCCAGCACCTGGAGACTATGTAGATGAACTGTGGACCCTATGCACAAAAGAATCAAGAAGCTTATCGATGGCCAAGAACATAGTAATAAACTCTGCTATACATTGGGTGCTTGAGCTTTCAAAGTGTTGTCGCGGGATCAGATAATTGAACAGTCTGATCGTGCATCCAACTCAAGCAAGGTTTGCCCTTGTCATCAGCGTCCATCATAATAGTGTCACGTGCAGAGAGAATCGCTTCAGTGATGACATCTTCAACCAATTGGGTTATGGCCCTTCTCAGTGGCTGTGCCCATACCTCTTCTCATATCCTTGCTGAGAAATCATTGCATCAGATGCTTCTAAGCTGATACCGAGGACCAAAATCCTACCCTTCCCCTTTGCAAATAGATCTGGCTTGATCATGTTAGCTATTTTTCATCTGGAGTTGTAGTGTACAGCAATAACTACATTATGTATTGTTGTTAGTGCTCTCAACACACAGATGTTACATATATATTGTATGTAATTCTATTGTGTGTCATTTTTGGATATACTATTAGAATTGCTGGATGATGGATCCTGTTAAAGTAATTTCCTATTGTTTCGCTTTTGTGTTATTAGACGTACATGTACTAGTTATTGCAAAATAGTTCTTAAACTTATGTACTTAAGATCATTATTTATATTATCATTGCTCCCCTGGCTCATGACAAATGTGTTTTCTTGAAAAATATTGCTTCAACATTACGCCCCCTTTACCACCTTTTATCTGTCACGGAATTGACATGTTTATATTGGATTTCCAAGAGTATCTGGTCTACATATTTGCTTGTTCGGTACTCTCTTATTCAGATAAGCATCTTACTGTTATGCAGGAGATGTTTTCTATGCAAGATGGGAGGACGTCTTAGTAGGGGCTACTGCTGTTGTGTCTACCCTTGGAGGTTTTGGTAACGAAGAACAGATGAAACGGATAAATGGTGAAGCAAATGCTATCGCAGTAGACGCCGCGAAAGAATTTGGTGAGTACTCTGATGACTGATGACGTGATATGCTGGTTTCTATGTATCTCTGGACATTTTGTAGGTGTGGCAGGAGATTAAGATTTTTCTATGTTTGAACTTAGTTGTGTCAAGCAGGCACATCGAAAAATCTTGATTTACCCTTTCTGAAAAACTGTGCCAAACCTCCTTGTTCATTCCATATCTCCTACATTTATTTTTAATCACTGAACTCTTTGTAACAGTTTCTAATTAGTGAAAACTAAAAGGTGTACATTCTAATCACTGAAACTTAAACTATAGGGAAAAACAACTTCCAAATTAAGGGAGCATCCGGTGGAGTATCAAAATTTAGGTTATGTTGTGTTAGGGAACTTGATATCCTGGTTAAACCTTCGCAATGAAAGATTGAGAACTTCAAACGGCTAAGACTTATCCTTTCTGAAACCATGTTGCATAGCACTTACCTTACGCTTCCTTGTTGTTTGAAAAAAAATACTGAAGAACGTAACATAAGCAGCTTGCTATGTTCTTCTGCAGGAGTCCCAAAATTCATTTTGATCTCTGTACATGATTACAATCTCCCATCGTTTCTTCTTACCTCGGGCTATTTCACTGGCAAGAGAAAGGCTGAATCTGAAGTCCTCTCCAAGTACCCTTCCACAGGTTAGCAATAGTGCTCGATGTCATTTAAACCGAGATATTCTGCTACTTTTCTTTTATGTATTCTTACCATATATCAATTCTACCTTTTCTCCTTCAGGTGTTGTATTGAGGCCAGGCTTTATTTACGGTAAAAGGAAAGTAGACGGCTTTGAGATACCGCTCGACTTTGTAGGACAGCCATTAGAGAAGCTGCTTTCCTCTGTGGAAAATTTCACCAGACCATTGAGCGCATTGCCTGGTTCAGACCTGGTCCTTGCACCGCCAGTGAGCGTGGACGATGTTGCCTATGCAGTGATCAACGCCGTGATAGATGACACCTTCTTCGGTGTGTTCACAATCGAGCAAATCAAGGAGGCCGCGGCCAACGTCAGAGTGTAAAGATTTTCCTGCCTAGCTGGAAGTGCGTTATTTGGTTATGAGGGATGATGTTCCTGTCTTTGCAAATCTCTCATAATACTAGTGGTGGATAGCTTACGGCCAAACTCAATGCTGCAGTGCAGTGCTCAGAGTGTTTTAAATGCACTAACAAGTTCCACTGAAAAGTTGTACTCGTACTTCACTAGGGTTTATTTATCTTGTGACAACCCACATATACTTGCATGGGTAAAATCAAAGTTTTGCTACATCAAGTACAGAAGATACTACCGAGCAGCACAAGAGCTACATCTTGTGCTGGCATCCATTTGAGCCAGATACAGGTGAGGTGGTACACCGCGAATGGCTGACACGAACGCAAAAGATGAGCTGCCAGTTGCAACGAAAGGACTGAATCTTCACCATCAAAATCCCACGTTTATTCAAACTGTCTCATAACCTGGGTCGCCTAGTACGGCTTGAGGCAGTCGAAGAGGCGGCGGTGATCAGAAGAAACGGCTTCCTCGGATGGGCTTCCCGTGGGGGACCTGGCGGTGGACGGCGACATGCCGGTGGGCGTCGTGCACTGGCTCGGCACTCTGGGGCTCTCCTCCCGCCGTGCCGACGCCGACGCCGACCGTGAAGCGCCAGGATTGCCCAACGCCGGCCGCAGCTGCAGCTCCTGCATGATCTGAACCTTCTTCCTCTGCTCCCGCCGCACTTCGTTGCGCTTGTTCACGTAGTCCTCGTGGATGAACACGTCCATCGTCTCCTCGCTCGCTCTCCGCAACAATCAACTATAACTCTAGACTCGTCGCATGCTATGCTACTAAGATAAACGGCACAGCACTTAGACTACAACTAAGATCACCAGCACACACAGAAACACAGAGGAAGGGGGCAGTTATACTACTACTAGGACTCTAGGAGGGTGTCAAGCCGGTCGCTTTCGCCTGAATTTAACAATCTTTACATGGCACATCATGCAGCTGGCATTGGTCTGTGCCAAGCGTGAAGTCCACAACGCCGGTACAAAAATACTAGTGGTACTACTACTAAATTGGCGCAACGACATGCCAAATATGTCCTAACTAACTAAATTCCAAATCCGTGTCAAGCAATAGCCGTGCAAGGCTCTGCTTACGGGGAAAGCAATAATCATGCAGAGCTCTCGCTGCTACGGCATTTGCTTGTCTGTTTTTGCGAATGGTGGCTTAATCAGGACGTCGCTGCCAGGACTGATGCGTCGAATGACGAAAGAAACTCATCAGGAACTCGTGGCGTGCGTTGGCAGGTGAGGGAAAGACAACGGTGTGTTCCAGGTTTCGCAGCGACATGGAATTGTGGAGACAAGAGAGCACAAAATTTCTACAGATGTGGAGGGTTTGATGTGACCAGGACTCGTCTCCCACTCCCACCACATAATATCTCCTTGAGCTCTCACTAGGTGAATGTATCTCGCAAACTCAACCAGGGGACCAACACACTAGACTGACACTTTTCATGGGTCCTCTACAGGTTTCCATGTGATCGTCTGATCAGTAAAATATAACGACACCACATGTGCTAGGTAATGTGAGCATCGGTCCACAATCCCAGCTGAAGGGTATTCCCCATTCTGCTCATGAAGTCACAATGCCAAATAGTACAAAATTAATCCAAACAGGTCTCAGCGAGTGAACCTTTTGGCTTGACAAAACATATATGTTCGCTCCCGAAATTTTCAGAAGGATATACACACATTATTAGGTTTATTATTCACTATCACACCACAACCCTGAAAACGGTTCAGATCCTAACACCCACAAAATTTTACCAGCTGGTAGCTTCTTCTTGAGATCTGCAGCCTTTCATATCTTAGTTGATGCGCTCGCCGTCCTTCGCGCGTTCCCGAGGATGATAACAACGACTGTCACGTCATCGTGGTACTTCCTCCTGCTCCCGACAGGTATCCTCATCAACTGTTCAGCTGTTAAAGCTGGCAAGGCATAGGAACAAAGTAGTGAAAACTTGGTGTTAGTTCTCCTTGTTTACAGTTATGGTTTGAAAAAGGTTGCAAACAAAAATGGTACTGTAGTTAAAAAAACAAATCATCAAAGTAATTGTACTCTCACAATTATTCTCTACAGTTCAAAAACAAATCATCAAAGTAATTGTACTCTCACAATTATTCTCTACATTCTTTCTCATCTGACGTTAATTATATTGTATATAAGTGTATGCAAAGTCTAAACCATAAAAATAGGCATCTGCCATCAACGACTCGTGTTATTACTCCTACGACATATGTAACAGTCAATACATGTTATGTTTCTACTTAGTATCATCGAGCGTACTTACTTAACAGGAGCTAGCAGTACTTCCCTTTCTATTATAATATGAGAAATACACTTGTACATTTGGGTTGCTCATTACCATTATACAACACAAATGTCTCTGCTCTTATCGCTTACTATTTTTAAGTCAAAAATTAAACAAAATATATTTTGGGGGTATACCTGCTCCCTTTGCAGCTTTATGTACAACTTGCTCGATGAGATACTTTGCAGGATCACCGAATGGATTATCATGCATAAACTGATAAACCAATTGAACAACTTCATCATTACTGAAGAAATCAAATAAGCCATCACTACCAAGCACAACAAACAAATCATCCTCCGTAACTTTGTGACTCAATGTGTGTGGATTTGTATATACGTAAGGCGGGCTGCACAAATTACGAACTCGGAGAATTCCCATGAGTGCATCGTTGAACTTCTTCTGCAAATCGGGATCAAAGCATTGGTATTAGATAAAATCATAAGAATGGTGTTACTTTTCTTCAGATGCTAAAGTATATAATATGTTACCTGCTTTAAATAGCCAACTCCAAAAGCACGAGTAACCTTCAACTTCCCTTTTACTTTGTCACCCATCACAACTTTAGATTCATTAGGATGGTCAGCTAAAAGTTTTTGGTATTCCGACGGGTTTTCAAGTGAGTGGATCTCCGTCAATTGAATAGCTTTCACTGTATTGTTTTCTTTATATGGCATGGAAGCAAGCACGGCTCTACTATCCCCAAGATTTAGAATGCACAAATCCGATCCCTGAAGAAGCACAACCAGAACACAAGACCCAACTGAAACTAAATCTGGCCTATCATCCATATCTTGTTCAACCATGCATAAGAAATCATTCTCAGCTTGCTCAACAGCAGAAGTGAGGCAATTCAGCACACCAGCTCGAAATTTTTCAGAAAGTTTTACATCTTCATTTTCTGCAATTCTCATGGCCAATGTTAACTCACTTTTAACACCATTAAGGGAGTCTTCTGATGAGTTATACAGGCCATCTTGTTGCTTAATACGGCACTCTAACAAGTATAGGTAATATACTATGTTATCATATAGAGTTACTGCCAGAAAATCAGCTGCATCTCGTCCATTAAATCCATCATATATTCCACAGATCAACCATCCATTTTTCTCAGAGCACACAGCTTGGACTCTATCCTCTCCAGCAGCTCCACCAGCCATTTTTACCTCGTTACCAGTAACAAAATTGGATGATACACTTGTTGGAGCGCTGGATCTCCAAAGATTTTTGCTGATCTCAAATATGGAGCTCTCAGGTGATGCAGGGCTGCCTTGTGAGGTGGACAGCAAGTCCAATCTTGACATAGACGGGGAAGAAACGATCTTTCTGAAAGAATTTGGAGAATCTAGTTCTGGTAAAATTTCTTCCCCAATAAGACCGTTGCAAATATTTGTATTGGCCAGTGTGAAATTTGCACTGATTGCAGCACCAGATAAACAAGTAAATGAGCCATTACGTGACTTCGTCAAGGCATTATTTTCAAACCTCATCTGGGGAGAGGTTTCATGCTCATCATTTTCAAGAGGAAAACTCTGATAGGAATTGCAATGATATCCAAAGCTGACGCTGAGATTACTACAACTCCTGACAAGTGTGTCTTCGTCCTCAGAGCTGATGCTGTGATCATTATTGTCCTCATAAAACATTTCATTCAGCATCTTCTCTATAGAAGTATGACACCAACAATAGTGTAATATTGCTGATAAACTTTGCTTTTGAGGTTCTGATGCTACTCAAATGCCATGCCAAATATAGCTGCTTTTGTACTTAAATGGAAATGCAAACCAAACCTGCAATAGTAAGCTAAAACATCAGCTAACTACAGTGCAAAATAATTGCAGTTAGCATAAACCTGATAAAAAGGTTGTAAGAAAAATATATTTAAGCGGAGGTTCAACTCTTTTTTCAGCAATATTGGATGGCTAGATTTTTAATTTAGTACATTCCAGCCTACTCTCCAAGGATGCGAAAATCGTTTTTTTCTCTATTGTCACAAGTGCTGTATTCATGGTGCTGATATCATGGATTTTGTAGTTGATCGGTATTTCAGTTTCCTACAGCTTTGCCTGTAAGTTTTTATGACTATACTTCCATCAAAATTTAAGTGGGGAAGGTCAGAAAAATATCCACCATTACTTGCTGTGAATAAATGAGAAACCACCAGTTTGACATCTGCAACATGTATTACTAGTATTTTCCAGTCTTGTGAATATTTATTATCACTACAAACAACCTCCAGCTGAGCTGAATTATACAAGTTGTACCTGCTTACCAAAAATAGAAGGCGCGATTTAATAGCATCCAAGTGGAGTATTTTATTTTGAAGCTAACACACAGGATAGGACACATGTGGAAAGGTTCTTGAAAACTGAAAATATCATATCTAATACGTCATCACAAAGTTTATCAAGATCTATCCTTACATTCTGTTTTTTTTCACTCTAACCAAATCAATCAAGAAGGGTTCTGCAGAGGAAGGAACACAGGGGATAACAATCTCGAAAGCAAATGGGAATTGAACAATAACCTGAAGTGAGAAGGGGCTGTTTCTGTTTAAGCAGCGATCCCGCATGCGACACTGCTGGACAGGTTTATGAGCTTCACCACAGCGGCTATGACCGGTGCTTCCACAAGAACTAACCTTCTTAGAGTTCACCTGCACATGTTCCGCAAGAACAGCAGCAGACATGAGAATAAAGAACAACGAAACCAATCAGAACAAACAGCAGGGAGAGTGCAGGCTTATGATACGCACAGATGCATCCATCTAAGTTCAGAGAGATGGGAATCGAGCCAGGTAATGCAGCCCCTCCTCTCCCCTCATCCCTGAACCCAATCCAATCTGCGTACGAAAACCCAAAATTGCTCCTAGAAAATCCCGTTCCTGAAGGACCTATAACGCACACGGCATGAATCAAGAACCGATGAACACACGGAAAAAAAACAAAAGCAGGTGAGCCTGCATGTACAGATGTATGTATACACAGAGGGCAGGCCAGAGATGAGGATTCGTTCACCTTTCTTGAGGCCGCAGAGGAGGATGAGTGAGCTGAGGGCCGAGGGGTGATGAGCAGGAGGGCTACGAGGCTATGAGAAGACGGGTGTGGTGAGGGCGTGTGGCGTACAGGGGTGTGGAGGATGGGGAAAATTGGTAGGAAGGTGTGTGGGCTAGCAGGAGAATATAATGGTAGTGGTGGGCGAGAGAGGAGGGAGAGAGAGGGAAGCAACGAGTTTAGTGGCCTATTTTTCCTCGGATCTGATTATTTTCGTGGATTGGATATGCCAAATCTAATTACGTCCTCTCCTCGAGTCGCATCGCAATAGCAGTCTTGTTTCTTGTTTATTTTCATTTTTATCCTTAAAACTTTTATTTTCTGGCCTTTTATGGTTTTTCTTTGGCTATTCCTTGTCCCACATCTATTTTTTGTGGCTTAGGACCCTGGGCCTCCGGGCTAGTTTGAGGAAAACACAATGCGCTTGGATGAAATCTTTCTGGTAGGAACGACATCTATTTTTTCTGATTATTAGTCATTTGCGATTGTTATTGTGATTACTGCTCTATTGCCCTGGTCAATTAGAGCCTTAGCACGACGATTTTCCGTATGTCTACTACAATACTCAAAATTATGACAAACTTTGCACGATTCTGGTGATGGAGGGGCGAGGACGGCGTGCCTTCGGCTCATTCTAATGGTGTCGTCGTCGCTAGGTGGTCTAGTGATCTATTTGTAACTTTTATTACTTTTATTGCTCTTTGTACTGTAGTTGATGATTATTAATAGATCGGTACAAAAGAACATGGTTGACCTAAACGTTAACCAATACAATATTTAAAATGTATAATTTGTTGAAGTATGTTCATGGGCAATAATGTGACGATGATACCCGATGTATTCATAAGTTATTCATATTATCCTTAAACTCCATCAATGATATGTGTTGCTTAGTTGTGGAATTATATATTAAATGATGATTGTTCTAATGCTCCATAGTCAATATGATTTGGGAACACCTATCCTTAACTTGGTACACGGACTCAGCTGATCACTATGTTTCACAAGTCATGGGCATCTTGATGTCAACCTAATAATAGTGATTATGATAAAGCAGTTACTCAAGTCGGCCATACTCACTTTGAGGTGCAACAAGATATTGCCATTTGTTAGTCTCAAGTATAATGCATATGCCATGTCCTTAAACATGAGTTGCTCGCATGACCCTAGTTGTTGATCGACTTAATTAGGGTCGACCAAACGTTATTCCGTAACTTTTAGTAATTATACAAAGGTAAATTTTGGGTTAGTAGGAAAACAAGCGGTATGGAATGATTTGGCCAAGATGGGATTTACCCATTCACTGGAAGAGATATTCACTATGCCCTCTCGAGTGATCTTATTGGAGAAGTCGGCCATGCGACTTCAATAAAGAGTTAACCAGTTTAAGCGAATATGATCACAAGATCGAGAAGAAAGGTAAGTGGTCAACAAGAATGACAAGTACTCATTTTGAGCTTGACACCGTATATCTTAAGGCCGAGGGAATTCATCGTATGACACATTGTCGAGGTTTGTCAGGTTGACTTTTTGGCACTCAACAGTTGGCACGTTCTGCTAGGAGACACTACCAACTATCCATTGAAGAGTGACGTGTTCAATGGTTAGTTAAGTCGTGTTCAAGTGATCGTGAACCTACATCTCACCCACTTAAGTGGAACATAACTAGTCAGATGTGGCCAGACTGCTACATGCCAATTGAGCTAGACCCTAGTGACATTGGAACAAAAAGTCCTATTCAGGTTAGACTTCGTATAGTCCTAGGACTAGGATCTAATGGGACCGAAAGTGTTGCATGTCTAAACAGACGCCCATATAAGGTGGAGTCACATACGACCAAGAGGCCTGACGCACACCGGATATTCCAAGTGTTGTAAACTCTAGTCGTATCTAATTCGGGTCGGCGAATAGATCTAACAATCTACCACCCTATGTTCTGTCATAAATGTCTGGATACCTTGAGCTTGTTGAAGGCGATGCTATCATGACGATGTGAAGAGAATATGCCTGAGAGGTAATAATAAAGTTATTATTATTATCTTATTCCAAGTATACGATAGATGTTTATTTTGCATGCTATAATTTTGTTAATTGAAAACGTTAATATATGTGTATTTAATAACCAAATATATATAGTTTCTAGTTATGCCTCTCATATAAACTAGCTCGTTGATTAACAAGATGATCAAGGTTTTCTAATCATAGACATTGAATGTTATTAATAATAAGGTCACACCATTGGTGAAATGATATGATAAACATTCAACTAAAGTATAGTAATACGATCAAAATCATTATATTTATATTGCTATAATATCATGCGAAGTAACCCCAATCCTTAGACCATGAGATCATGTTAATTGCTAACACCGGAAGAGTACTTTAATAACATCAAACATCACATCGTAACAGGGTGACTATAAAGGTGGGTTTGGGTACTCTGAAAGTGTTATGTTGAGGCTCATGGATCAAAAGTGGGTTTTGTCCATCCTAATGATGGATAGATATACTCAGGACCCCCTCGGTGATATCACATTGACATAGCTTGTAAAAAAGTGATAAGATCATTAAGAATGTTATATCACGGGAACGAGAAAAGAGTACTTGTCGGTAACAAGATCAAACTAGGTATTGGGATACCGATGATCGAATCTCAGACATGTAATATATCTTAAAAAAATGGATTTAGTTACGACGTTAAAGGTTCTCACGATCACTAGATTCATCATTGAATGTGTGGGGGTCCATACAAATCTCTAGGTCCCGTTGTTGATTATTGATCGGAGAGGGGTCTTGATCATGTCTGCAGTATTCGTGAATCGTAGGATAACACACTTAAGGTTTATCGACACCAAATGGAGAAAATATACTAGAGAAAGAATTGGAAAGCGCTAGAATTATTTCGATGGACACTAAAATTGTTTCGGGTCAAATTGCTGAAAATAGTTTGAGATGTAATATTGAAGTATTGCAAGGGGGTTTATGCAAATGTTTGTTAATTAAAGTAATTAACAAAATTCTGAATAAATAAATAAAATAGTTTTATTAAATGAGAGATGCATTAATTTTGGTGAAAAATTAATGCATGTGAGTGGATTTTTGAGTGGAGGTATGTTTATATGAGTGGAGCATCCACCCACATGAATGAGGGAGAGGTGGGGGCACCCACACTGGCCGC
This sequence comes from Avena sativa, assembly GCA_916181665.1. Classification (NCBI taxonomy): domain Eukaryota; kingdom Viridiplantae; phylum Streptophyta; class Magnoliopsida; order Poales; family Poaceae; genus Avena; species Avena sativa. The sequence continues at coordinate 427,058,583 of OV702287.1, forward strand.
CAACCATGGGAGGGGGCTGCCCGCTCCCCCTATAAAAGGCATCATTCTCCTCCATTCTCACACCTCCTTTAACTTGTTTGGTTGTGAGTTTCTTATTAGATTTACTTTTAGTTTTTACTTTCCTTATATTAAAAACACATAAAAAATTATTATAAATTTTACTATGGATGGACTTTCACCTGAGGACCTTAGGGATTTAGATGAAGCTAATTATTGTTTCTCCCAAGAAAGAGTGTATGTGAAAAAAATTATTGATTTCTCAAATGAGATTGCTAAACAACTATGTGAGTTATATAATGTGTCTTGTTGCACAAAACAAAATGATAAGCATCTCTACTATCAATGCAAATGTAGTAATCACTTTATAATTGTCTCACATCATGAAAATCATCATGATTACTTTGAAATGATATTACTTAATCAAATTATTGCTTTCATTGGAGCTAGTGAGGTGGAATTCCTAATTAATAAAAAGTATGAAACTCGTGATGTAGCTCGTGATCTTAAAAAAGTAAGTTATATGCTCCTTAAACAATGCAAAGAAAGATTTAGTGATAATGCTTATGTTATTGATTATGCAAAGAATATTCTTGCTGTCATGGAAAGAACTAATATTCTGCAGGAAGAAGATGACAAAAGCATAAGCTTGGGGATGCCCATGCACCCCCAAGAAGAGGAGAGTGATGAGCAAACACAAGAAGATGACAAAAATCTAAGCTTGGGGATGCCCATGCACCCCAAAGAAGAGGAGAAATATGAAGAAGAAGAAGATATGGTCCAACCTAAGCTTAGGGATGTATGGAAACCTCTCAAAAATGATAGTAACACTCAAACTCAAAACTCATTTGTCATTTATGAGAACCCATGCTATGATAATTGTGCAACTAAAAATTCTATGTTCATCTTTGATAACCCATGCTATTATGATGAAACTAATAACGCTCCTTCACTTGCTACTAATTCTACTAGTGATACTATTGATAATGAGGAGTGGTACTTAGATATGTTATATGATAATGCTTTGGATGATGGTCATATGCTTCTTGATAACCATCCATGTTTAACAAATGAAGATATAAATGATGAACTTGTTGCCCATGATGATGCTCTTGTTAGTAAGAGTCCTATATCATTCTTCAACTCTCTTATGTTAACCATAGAGGAGAAATATGAAATTTCTTGGAAATATATATGTGGTTTGCAAAATGTTGTTTGCAATCATGATCTTGATATTGAAAATATTACTAGCAACTATTTTGAAAGAGGAAAGAATGCTAATAAATGCCATGATATGTGACGAGGGTTTAACTCGTCAATGCCCATTGTTATGGACTTGGGTTTTGGAGAAGGAGGGAGCGCTGGAGGCATCAATCGGCTAGCAAACAAGCACACAGGGACGCAAGTTTTACCCAGGTTCAGGCCTCGTAGAGGTCCCTACTCCTGATTGTCTGCTCTTGGAATTATCGAGGGAATCGAAAGTTACAGGGGTGCGCAGATGCAATCTGGCGAGGTTGTGAAAACTAGGGTTGTGATTGTCCTCCTCGCCGCCCCCTCCTAGTCTTTATATAGATAGGCTAGGTCTCAGGTAGCAGGTCGAGTCGATTACAGATTAGGGTTCGTCCCTTTAAACTTTCTATCTTAAGCTTCGTCTTGTGCTGCAAGCAATCGAAATCTCCGTGAGTCACCTGAATCCTATATTGGGCCTTGGTAACATCGTGGGATTCTGCCATATCCGGACCGTATATGCCAAACTCGAGTACCTATAGGGTATGCCCACGTCAATATGTATAATGATACTATTTACATGAATAACTCTATGAACTTGCATGCTTTGAAGGGTTACAATGATAGATTTGCTTCTAGTAAATGCAACTACTATGAAAGAGGAGGTGATAAGTGCCCTCTTTATGCTTCTAGTTATTATATTTTGTGTTAACCTACTAATATTATGAAATGGCATGCCTCTATTTGCTGTGATTTAGTGATATATAACATACCAATGCATAGGAAGAAAGTGAGACTTTGTTGTTATTATTCCTATATCTTGTGTTGCTCTCTACCACGTTTCAACTTGACTATTACTTTGACTGGTATGAGCACACCATGGGACCCAGGTATTTTGTAAGGAAACACTTTCCAAGCAAGAAGGAGGTAGCAAAGAAGCACAAGCTACCACATGAATTCCATATCACTTAAAATCAAGTAAGTAAAGCCTAGCTATATGGCTGTAAAGAAAGCGCTTTGCGGGAGGCAACCCAATTATTTTATTTTATCTTTTTGCTTGGAACTCTTGCTGTAGCAAGAGAGTTTTATTTTGGTTTTATTTCTGTATTTTTTTATAAAGTACCATGAAACCCATTTTGGATGTTATAAAGTTGTTAAACATATGGAGTAGCAAGTTTCTGCAGAACAATTTTTAGTGCAAGAATTTTCTATTTTTTTCTATAACTTTGATTGTGCTCATATTTACACAGCATTTACAACTTTTCACCCTATGTATTCACAAAAATTATCTAAAATTCCTTACATGTTTAAGTGGGCGAAATAAATTTATTTTGCTGCTACTGAAAATCTGGACAAATTCTGCCATGTTTTGTTTTAACCATTCCCAAGTGTCCTAAAATGATTATTATGAGTCATATTATATGCTAGGTATACATTATATGCTTGCTAGAACATTTATAAAGAATTTTTTGTTGATATATATGTAGCAACTATTATGCTTTTGTGCCACTAATGTCACCACTCAGAAAAGAGATGGGAGAGAAGTTTTGTGTTGAAGTTTTTTGACAGGGAATAGAGGAACATTACACCAAGAGCAATACAAGGATGGTGAAAACCATAAGCTTGGGGATTTCCAAGGCACCCCACTGGACTTATTAAACTCTCGGTTTGTAAACCTCTAAACTTTATTTTCCGAGCAACATAAAACTATCATAAAAACTTGGAGCGTCTGTTTTCTTTATTTTACTTTTGTTTGCAATAAAAGGACCACCATCACTATTATTATGAATGTTTATGATTAAGCTACTGAAAATAAACTTTGGCATGATGATATTAAGATTGAATATGAATGCCTTGAAATAAAAGAAAAGGGGGATAAAAGCAAAAGGCTGGAATTCATGCTGTGTCTAGTTTTTAAGATCAAGTACTTTATATGAAGTATGATTTGCTTGTACCTATTAATTTGTATCCTTTGTTCATGTATATTTATGTTCAACCATAAGGATCAAGGTGAGAAAGTAAATGTTGGCATTATAAACTAGATGACACACTCCTTCAATCTCAATATTTATCCACGAGAAGCATCTAGAGCACAAGAACCTCACCTAGAGGGCCAGGAGGCCCAAAATAGCCTAGGTGGCGCGCCCAGCCCAGGTGGGTGCGCCACCTACCTCTTTTCCTCCTCGGTCGTCTGATCGCCTTGATTCTTTTGCCCACGGAGTTCTCTTGACCTAAAAACCCCTATATAAGGATACCTGGGGAGTCCTCGACACAGAGGATGTGGAGATAGAAAACACCAAGAACAGAGAGTCTGTTGGCCGCCACCGGAGGAAGATTGGAGGGGGAACCGCTGTAGGAATCGCCTCCGGCCGCCTCTCCTCCTTCACCAAAGCCTCCTCGTCACTCTCCATGATGAGAGGGGAGTAGTCCACCCCCTAGACTTTGGGTTTATGGTGGTAACTTGATCTAATCTCTCCATGTATGATCATTGTTGAAGTCCATATGATGTGCCTTGTATGAGTATGGATCTATCTATGTAATTCCTATGGTGGATATTGTGTTATGAGATAGTACTTGTTATTCATTTACAGTTGTGTTGGATCTTGTATGGTTTGTCATACTTTAGGGATATTATATGATGCATGTAATGGTTTAGATCTATACATAATGCCTTGTTTATCCATATCATAAGGTGATTGACACTACCAAGTAGGGGTAGATGAGATATGTGATAATACTCACAAGATATGAATCATTGCACAAGTGTTTAGAATGTTTTCCATTAAAAAGTATGATGTATGTAGGTAATGGGTGGTCGAGTGACATCGGCATATGTATTGAGTGACAACAATGCAACCTAACATCCTTTATCTAGGGGTAAAAAGGGAGAAGTATGATGTGTGGCGTGACACAAACCAAATGCTAGCCTTATTGCAATGGTGACATAGCAACACAAAGGAGTACTTCTTTCACCTATGTGTTTTATGACATGTAGCAATCATAAAAGTACCATTAAAACATGACAATTGTGTGTACCTTTACTATCTATAACATGATAATCACCATATATGGAGAAGAGAGGATTAAGTGAACCCATGAACCCATGTCCATTATTCCTATAAAAGAAAACCCTTGTCTTGTCATCTTGCATTGAAGAGGATTGGGACACTTTTATATTCTTGTTTTGTTACATTAAAATTCTAACCATTAAAACAACCATATTATTCCTTAAAACTTGTTTAGTGTATAATCAACTAAAACTTGTGACACTTTAGTTGTAGAGAATAGATAGCTTTTCCTTCTTGCTCCTGCGGATCGATACCCTACTTCCACATTGAGAGGTACTACGGTGATCCCCTACACTTGGGGGTTATCATCCCCCACCACCTGATGATGCTTCTGACAATGTAAAGAATGTTTAATTAAGTCCTCAAGAGGACCACAATATGGTTTATTGCGGCATATTGTATGGGATAGAGCCGAAACTCCGAAAATGTTTCGAGAATGGCAATGCCTTTGATACCATGTGTGAATTGAAAATGATTTTTGATACCCATGCTATTGCAGAGAGTTATGATGCTTCAGAAAAATTCTTTAGCTGCATGATAGAGGAGAACAACTCCGTTAGTGAGCACGTACTCAAAATGTCTAGGTACGCCGATAAGCTTGTAGCCTTGGGAATAATGATTCCAATTGACTTAGGCATACATCGTGTTCTCCAATCTCTGTCACCAAGCTATAAGAGCTTCGTGATTAACTGTAACATGCAGGGCATGAAGAAATCTCTCCCCGAGCTTTTGTCAATGCATAAGACTGCTGAAGTGGAGATTAGAAAAGAACATCAAATGTTGATGATTAATAAGACCACCGGTTATAAGAAGGACAAGAAGGGTAAACAGAAGGATATCTTCAAGAAGGGCGGCAAATCTGTTGTTGCGCCTGAGAAGAAGACCCGGACTGGCCCTAAGCCTAACACCGAGTGCTACTATTGTAAGGGAACTGGCTACTGCAAGTGCAACTGTCCCAAATATCTGGCAGACAAGAAGGTCGACAAGATGAACAAAGATATATTTGATATACATGTTATTTAGGTGTACTTGACTAGTACTTGCAGTAGCATCTGGGTATTGATACTGGCTCGATTGCTAATATATGTAACTCGAAATAGGGTCTACGGAACAGGCGACCACTAGCAAGGTATGAGGTCATGATGCATGTCAGCAATGGATCAAGAGTTGATGTGATCGCCGTCGGAATGCTACCTCTCCATTTACCGTATGGATTAGTTTTAAACCTTAATAATTGTTTTTTGTTGCCTGTGTTGAGCATGAACATTGTATCGGGATCATGTCTAGTGCAAGTTGGTTATTCATTTAAGTCAGAGAACAATGGTTGCTCGATTTATATGAATGATATCTTTTATGGTCATGCACCTATGATGAATGGTTTATTTCTTTTGAATCGTGATAGTAATAATACACATATTCATAATATAGATGCCAAAAGGATTAAACTCAATGATGATATATCTGCATATATGTGGCACTACCGTCTAGATTATATTGGTGTAAAGCGTATGAAGAAGATCCATTCCAATGGACTTTTAGAATCACTTGATACATGTAAACCATGCCTTATGGGCAAGATGACTAGAACCCCGTTTTCTAGTACAATAGAGTGGGTGATCGATTTATTGGAAATCATACATACTGATGTATATGGTCCAATGAGTGTGTCGGCGCGAGGTGGATATCGTTATTTTGTTACTTTCACGGATTATTTGAGTAGATATGGGTATATCTACTTGATGAAATACAAATCTGAAACCTTTGAAAAGTTCAAGGAATTTCAGAGTAAAGTGGAAAATCATCATAATAGAAAGATTAAATTTCTGCTACCGGATTGTGGAGGTGAATATCTATGTTATGAGTTTGGCACACACATGAGAGAGCATGGAATAGTTTCACAACTCACGCCTATCATAACACCACAATGTAATGGTGTATCAGAGCACCGTAATCATACCTTATGGTGTATCGGAGTGTAGTAATCGGTGGCCCCTCCTCGCCTCGCTCTGCGCCCCCAGTTGGGGCTGGTTGGCGCTTATGGGCTCGAGGCGGATCTTGATGCTTGGGTTTGGGACCTCCTGGAGGCTTGGTGGCTGGCGTTGGCTATGTGCCCCGGTGGTGACCGGCGACGGTAGTTCCCCTTCCCTACCTTTTGTTCTCTTGACGTGAGATGGAGGTCTGTTCCCGGATTTGGGCAGGGTATCTCGATCTGGTGTTGCTAGGGGTCCGTGGCTGGAGTTTCGGCACTGTGGGCAGCTATTCATCGTGCGGGTCCAACCTGATCTGACGAATGTTGGGGCATTCTTCCTGATCTCATCTTCGTTAGGGACGACCGACGTTTGTGCTCTGCGGGGCCTCTGGCTGTTTGGCATCATCGTGGACGACGGTGTGGGTGTTGTCGTGCTCGCCGGGAGTGGTTCTCGGGGCCAACACATGCTTATCGAGTAGGCAACATGTTCTCCCTCTGACCCTCGTGGTCACGCTCGTGCAGGTATTGTCATGCTGGTTGTGGTGCGGTCATCGTGGTGTCGCCGATCTAGCATCGTTGGTGGCGTTTGGATCCAGGTCTGCCTAGGCCTGGCTAGCTAGCTTTAGCGTTCAGCCTGCGCGTGAATTTAGTTGGGGCTAGTTCATAGTGCCTTTTGGGTTGGTGGGGTGGTAGTGATTATTGCTAGGTCCGCTCTGCTTCCTAGCAACGACGACCAGATTTTTGATTGGGATGGATCTCGGCGAAAGCTGCGCAAAGATTTGGCTAGTGTCCGTGACGACGTCACCGCCGGGTGTCATTCCCTTGTTGAAGTCATCCCGATGATGATCCACTAGTTCGAATTGATGGACTTCGTCCCTCTGCCCCAAGCTTTTCCTCTTGGTGGCCTCGCTTTGGGTTAGCCTCTCTGGTAGTGTCCTGCGGATCACCCTGTGACCTCTCATTGGTGTCGCTGCCCTTCCATAACGTCGGCCTGGCTGCATTAACATGGTTTTGCTGCGGTAGCTGACGTCTTCTCTAGCGCCTTGGGCTCTTCTAGGGTGACATCTGGCCATAGCTGTTACCGGTGTGCTTATCCCGTTGCCAGGGGAAGACGTTGTGTTTTCTGGTCTAGACCTAGCCCGAGCTCCAGGGGTGGTGGTTTCGGGTCTAGGTGAAAACTTTGTAGGACCTCGATACCTGCCGACGACAATAACGCATTCTTGCGCCATGTACCTTCTTGGAGGCATCATCGCAAGACCCCCCTCCTTTGGCTCCTCAAGTTTTGCTAGGTTGTCGGCTCGTCGTCGAGTTCTCCTTAGGCTACAGTCTTGGTGCGGTGGAGGTTTGTTGGTGTGGGCATGGTCCTGATTACTCCGGTGCAACAGAAGACAAGGTTCCCTCATCATGGATCAAGTTGGCGCTTCGGCTTGACGTTTTTCTGTGTTGTCTTTTATTGTGGGTTTTGGTGGGCGCTCTGCGTGTGTGTTGTAACTCGTGTTGTAACTCCTAGCTGGTTGCTGGCTTTATTAATTCAATGTACGGCTCATTTCGAGCCTTCTGTCTAAAAAAAGGAGATGAACGAATTTCTCTCGCCCTTTTCTCCGTAGCACGTGAGCTCGTGCCACCTCCATGATCGCACCAGCTCGTGCAACATGCACCTCCTTTTGCTTCTAGGGAGGCATCCTCGAGGGTGGCTCACTAGAAATGTTCGATTCGGCTGTTTCGAGCGTGTCTGGTCCAGATGTGCTTTGAGCTACACACTGGACACAACGTGAAGGTAGCCTAGACATCCGGTCAGCAAATTTTTGACTCCGCGTGGCCTCCATGCGGGCAACCAAATTGCGCCCCTATAACTTGTGGCTTTATTTAGCTGCACAAAGTGTTTGATTTAGCTGATGAGGTTTTAGATTAGAGCCCTTCTTTACCAAACTGTTAAAACGAGAACACCATCTTTATACATTTTCACGTACATCTATTCATTGTTTCGTAGCCAGGTACATGCACCCTGCTTGTGTCGTAGCCATGGAGTAGAAGTAAATCCGAGCAGGTAAGTTCATCGTCTCTAGTCCACCTGTCCCAGTGAGTTGAAACCAGTGTTTATAAGAATCGCAGTTGGTCCGGAGCGAGGCCGAAGGGGCATCGATCCCGGCGTATCGGGTGGCGGGTAACCCGACCAGTCGCGCTGATTTATAGTATACTCCAGTTGTAGTACTCCGTATCAGATTAGAATAAGATAACGCCTGATGCGATGCAGCGTGTTTTGGTTAGCACGAAGTCCTGGTGGTCCTTGAGATTCCTTTAGGTTGGAACTCCGTACACAAGACTACTAGTCTGCCTGTCCGACCTGCACAGGTGCACACGGTTCATTCGAAGCATGTGAGCCGTTTCTGGTACCAGAACGTGGATCTACTGTCAACTAACTCAAGCCTGTTCAGAAGGGCTATAATTACCATCTGGCGCAAAGTGGGAGTTTTTTTTGAACCAGGGTTAGGGTCACCACAAGTACCCCTAAGCTGCCATTAGATCACAACACGTGGCCGGTACAGATTTACAGCAAGGCCCCTCACAACTCTTGCCCTAAAGAACCTACAATTTGAAGATAGGGCCTCGGATTTAAAAAAAAAAACTAGCACAAAACAAGAAAATTCAATCAAGTGCCTGGGCTTCTCCGCCACCAATCGCCGGTGACCTCAAGGTGTGGAGGACCCCGAGGTCGAAGAGGAAGGTGCTCGAATCCGGCGATGAACCACTGCAACCGGCCAACTCGAAGTCTCCAGGGATGGACCACTTGGCGACGACGAGTTGCCGAGCTCCACGCAGGGCTCGAAAGGCATCCAAAGTGGAGGTAGACATAGGGCCGCCATTCCGACCAAGGATGACAGAGGAAATCTTGTCCTCCGCGTGTTCCGCTCGCAGATGTAGCGCAACTCCTAGAGGGTGCACCAAGGCAACACCTCCAGCAACCCAAGGAAGAGCACATGTGCTCCTCCGCCTCTCGCCAACGGCTGCCGTAGAGCTCTAGCACCCCTTCCTCTCACCGCCACGGCAAGTCCGAAGGAGCAGAAGAGCAAGGCAGTGACCTAAGTAGAGGACCCGACGCTTATTTGAGGAGCCTGCAAAGAACCCACCGCCATCGACTTCCACCATGGAAGCCTAGCAAACGACGCCCACAGCAGTCCGTCAGCGTCACGCCAAGACACCAAAACGACGTAGCTCCAACACCCAACCTTATTGACAGAGATCTCCTGTGTCCTCACCGCCACCAGCCATATCTCCTACCACCGGAGGAGCACTACCGTCATGAGCATAGCCAGCACACACCAGATCTGGTCGGAAAGATCCAGTGCTCTACTCCAACATGTCCACCAGAGGCAAACCCTAAGCAACGACTCCTAATCCTACGATAAACCTAGCTACCGTTGTACAAGGATGGGACCCTCACCTACTCGTCACCGATGACTGCCGGAGAGGAGAGGGGAGGGGCCAACGGCCCTGAAATGGAGGGGGAGGAGCTACTAGAGGTGCGGGAGAGCAGGGGAGGGGTGGCGCAAAGTAGGAGAGGGAATGTGACAAGCCAAAAGGACAAGGTATTACGTATAATCTTCTCACGGCAAGTTCAAGAATACTATTCATCTGAGAATCTTCAAGAATACTATTAGTTGCTCATTCATCGATGACAGAGACTTGAAGAATCGCATTGTGTGAGCTCATTAGGGAGCAATTCGCCTCAAACACACCGCACATCCATATCATAAATAAATCCTTCAGCTAGTTGACCTGATTAGTTGCTCATAGACTATGGCACTGATCAACCATCATAGGCATATGTGGGGGTTTGGATTTAGTCCACCAGCCAATAATATATATTTTTGGCGTCTAGCAAATTTATTATTTGAAGAAATCATTTTCGACAAGGCTTCCATGTATGCTTAAAACCTCGTATAGATATTTCCAAAAGCTCGATTTTTTTTTACCTGTGATATGAGATATTTATTTTCTCTGAAGCTGTCAGCTTCATCTTAGCTCATACAACTAATACACCCTCAAAGTTTCTTAATAAGAAACAAAGAGGAAAGATGGGTGGAATTGGCATCTGACGGACTAATTAAATGAAGGGTGGTTTGTGTAACAATTCTGCGTGCTGCCGGCATTTGAGTGTCAAATCTTCAACCAGGTCCGTAATGTTTATTCACTGTCACGGGTACGTGGACGACTAGAATGGCCTGACAACGAGCCACCGTCACAAGCAGACCAATAATGGCCGTTAACAGCGATTTAGATCAGCCCAATGATCGATAAACCCTACAGGGGAGCAGCACGTACGCAGCTTCGTTTACAGTACTAGTACCATTGTGTACACATAGTCTGCACCGTTTTGTCTCGGTGGGCGATGCTGTTCCTGATAACCGTGAACAGTTTGTAAAACTGTACTACCGTAAAGTCGCTAAACACCGAATCGCCGATAACATAGGCATCTGGATCTGGATCGGTGGTTCGAACGCAATAACACAACATCCAGATCCAGTGCGCGCACCTGCTGGCCGGATCGTTGGCGCGTGATCACCACACGTCCACAAAACGCTTTTGATCGTGGCTACTAGATTAGACCGCACTGCATTCATCCATATATCTCCCCGGTACACCTTCTGATGGTTGTTGTTACGTTTTTCCGTGAAGATGAGCCGAAGCTGCCAACAGCCATTGGCCAAGCAGGCAACGATGGGAGGCGACAGGGACGTGGTAGCATCTATCTATGGTGGCGTCGCAATTTTTGGGCGAGAGCGAAAAGTGCCAAATTGTTCCATCGCTTTCATCAGGCTCCGTCATCCGTAAACAGGCTCGGGATTCTGCTGCGCCGATCAGTGTGCGCGGCTACCCGACTCGCCAAAGGTCAAACCGGCTCAATCGCCTCCGCCGGAAGAAGAGGACAAGCGGGGCAACGTCAGATATCGCGGAAAAGGATACTACCACCGTACCGGAACCCGTGGCCTTGCACGGTGCAGACTGATCAGCCAACAGAATGAGCATGTATGCATGACATTTCTCGGGAGGCGTGGTCTGTGGGTGAGGAGCGTGCGTGCGTCCGTACGTCTGTCCTCGCCGGCCGCTCTCATCCTGCCTCGAAGGTTCTCGTGAATAATCAGGACGTGTGCTGCGCCTCGTCTACACGCTGCCTGTACGTATTTTTTACTACCAAGCTACCGTTGGTCAGTGCACTGAGTGCCGCTTCTCTACTCGAAAGCTTGTGTCCTTTTGGGTAGGCTGCGAGTATTACTGATGTTGGATGTTCAGTACAGAAGAAAATGGTGAGAGCTTCGAGTTGTTCATTTTGTGATTCAAGACAGTTAAAGGAAACTATACGGACATTCTGAATATGCTGAAATGCAATCGAAGCATGGTTTCAGCACACTTGCAAACTCTGCGTCTTGCGAGTAGCACCAGCAATTATCAAAAAAAAAGTAATTGCAGATGACAGTATTTTTGTGACCAAATAGTAGTACGATGTTAGTGATCAATAACGCAGCTAACGAGATATTTTCTGTGGCTACGTAGTTGCAAGTGGACGTGGACACGAGAGTGGTGTGGTGGTATAACAAAACTTGCTTTTCTTTTCAGCAAATCTACTACGCTTCACTTGTCCGCGGCTGCACTGAAAGGCCATCTAAATTGCCTCATTTTAGGGGCCGCTATATCCCGTCAACTGGCCTGGCCAAATATGCATATATACCTGCAGACGTTGGAACTAACTAAAAGAGCATATACGACGAACATCATTATAGAACTCGAGTGATTTAAGTAGGAGTAGAGACGGCCGGCGGGGCGCAGATAGCCATAGTAGCTTACTTTATATAAGCAGCATCTTCACGAGATTGTGCGTGTCCCACTGTATCAAAATTATCAATCATTTATAGACCTCGGCTGAATATGCATACGTAGTTGTTTTAAAGACAGGTTGCAATATCTGAAAGAGCAACTCTAACGGTACATGTAAATGCACAAATTGTAAAACGCATTTACAATACATGGAAAACCGAGGTCCGAAAAATGGTCGAAAATATTGGAAATTGTAATTCGGAATTGTATTCGCGGGACCCATCACTTTTTCTTTCCCCCCACTTTCTTCTTCCTCCTGCGCGCGAGCTCGCCCCGCCCAACCGCCTGCCACGCCCCGGCCGCTCCCATGCCCCCCCGCCTCCCCCTGCGCCATCCCGCCATCACCGCCGCCTGGCCACGCCCCGGCCACCCTGCGTCTGTCGTCCCTGGCCGCGCGAGGGCCCGCCCCTAGCTGCAGCAAACGGAAATTGGTGCAGCGACCTGCAGCGCCCACCCGTCGCCGGAACTGGCACATCTCGAGCTGATTCGCTAGAAATTAGTACATACATGGTCGGAATTGAAGCGGGGTGATGGGATTTGCGACCGACGGTGCACGATTTTGCGAAAGCAGTGAGGATTTTACGGTTGAAGGAACGACGCACGAACGACGGCGGGGAACGTGGGCAGTGGAGAAAGTAAAGATTTGGACTTGTACCCTCCCATCAGAGCGCTACATGTACCGATCGCGGGATCGCGTTCTCAGGCCACTGTAAAATAATTTACAGGCCGGGCCATTTTACAGGCTCGCTAGCTCGACCAACCGCTTGCGAAACTGTATTGTCACAGGAATTTTACAGTTTTTTTCCCGTTTACAGGCCCCGTTAGAGTTGCTCTTAGAGCATCTCTAGCAGACACCGAAAACACGCGCAACCTGCGAAATTCCAGTGGGTTCCCGGTTTTTGGCCCATTTTACGACCTACACACCGTAAACGAGGCTTGACCCGTAAAAAAAATTCTCGGTGGCCCAAGAATGTGTCGCCCAACTCTTTATCTAAGGTTCGCGAAGCCACACTAGTGCACATTTGCTCGTAGGTGGCGTGTTAAATCACCCCACGTCACTGATAAATTTTAGTGGTGGTATGAGTATATCAAATACTAGTGGCATGTCTGGCGCGCCACCAATACAGATTTGCTAGTGGTGTGGCGTCCATGCCACTTAAGTGTTTTACGAATTTTAAAAAGAGTAAATTCCAGATTTTATCCCCTAGTTTAATATGTTTTACACTAATTATCACATTTAACAACATTTCATCTGCATTACCCCATTTAGTGAAAGTTTTGCCAGTTTTTACCCTTATTAAGATTTTGCACATGATTTGTGATATACTAGTTTCTAGTCAACAGCTTCCCTCGTGTTTTTTGCCACACGTGAAGAAAACTTTAAGCCCCAAAATTTTGTACACCATCTCATCGGAAATAATCACAAAAATTATGTATGCGTGCGCCGGAGTTGCGCTATCTTCCATCCTAATAATATTATGTCTCGGCTTTGCCATGTAAGCATATAATCACATGTACCGATCACATCCGAAAGAAATACAAAGTAAGTGGTCCAAAAAAAATACAAACTAAGTTGCACATATGAGTTACATGCGCGTAGCAAATCAATTTTCATCTGTCGCCCGTGGGCTGCCTGCTAGCTGTTAGATTTCAAATGATCCAGCAGCTCTGTACGTGATATTGTCATCGGCCAAATGCACCGTCTGAATTAACAAAGGAAGCCACTTGTGTGATAGCTGGTCTGTCTCTAAGATCGATAGCGATTACCTCGACGATTTCCCGCTACCATTATCGATTGCAGCCTTAAAGGAGTGGTACGTACACCTAACACCATGAGTCAAAAAAAGCTCAGCATTTAGACTGATTCGGGTGTGGAAAAACGTCAGGAGAAGAAGAGCGACGTCACACGCTATGGCAGCCAGGATTCATGTGGTAGATTGCTCCCAATTTTTAAAAGGGGTAAAATTTGATAAAACCTAGGCTAAATGGGGTAATTTAGATGAAAAATTATTAAATGGGGTAATTAGTGTCAAAAATACCAAATTAGGGGGTAAAAACTGAAATTTACTCTTAAAAAAATATAGCTACTATTAAATCCAATAATAATATTTTGTTACATATCGCAATAACAGTAATAACATGTAACAAACGGATGCCAGAGATATAACACAATAATATCGAACCATACAGATCCACGGAAGCATCATGTTCTCAAATTCGATTAGATAGATACTCAATTCACTACTACTCCTAATAGCTAGAAGACGTCGAATCTTGGATGCTCAGCACATTGATTCTTGGATAATCAGTTTTCCATAGAGTTTCCATAGAGTCAATCCAACGTTCCACAAACGTGAAACCCGCGAGCATTGACAAGTTTAATCCAACCAACGCCACGGAAGAAGGTTGTCTCCCCTTTATTTGTGATAAAAACTCGGAAGACATGGCCACCCTGCTCTATTACTATGTCGGCCATGCCTTCGGCATCTCCATCTTCACCAATGTTTATCTTCTTCAAAACTTCATGTCTTGCTAAACATGGGATGTACTGTGCAAAATTTAAAACCAATAGTCGGACAATAAAATTTAAGTGCAACGCAACAATATGAATAAACGACTTAGCAACAATAGTAGGAATTTAAACATACAGTCCTAATCAGAATGTCCTGAGGAAGAGCCATGTAGAAGAGTCTGGATTTGGCTTTTGTAGTTTAAATACGGGCACCATGATCACATGATGGCACGCACTCAGCCCCCTCAGATCGCCACACTTAGTATTTCGCAAGCCATATATATATATATATATCGACCTCGTGAAGCTACCCGTCAAACACATATATGTGCTGGCCATCGACCATCTTCCATGGATATATATTGCGGTCGAGGGATGGATGCATACTGCCCGTGTTACACGCATGTCGCTGTCTAGTGCATGGCCGTTTCGCCTCGTGAAGCTTCACCGTGAAACACATATGTGTGTTGGCCGTAGACCATCTCCATGGATGTATATGCGGCCTAGGGATGGATCCATGATGGCGTGTTACATTGCATGGCCGTTTCGCCTCGTGAAGCTACACCGTGAAACACATATGTGTTTTGGCCGTAGACCATCTTTCATGGATGTATAATACGGCTGAGGGATGGATCCATGCTCCGAGATACACGCATGTGCTGTCTAGTGCATGGTTGTTTCGCCTCGTGAAACTACACCGTGAAACACATATGTGTGCTGACTGGAAAGTGCACCGTGATCAATGGATGTCCCCGTGTGAGACGGGTGTAATTTGCGGTGACGGACTGCCATTTGATGCATGCGACGCCATGTGTCTCTCGAACCAGATCCGTTAGAAAAAATGGAGAGTTGCCGTTTCATATCTAACACCGTGTGCTCCCTCAATCTAATCCAACGGCAGCTACCCTATGCACCGTGGCCACCATGGGCATGTGACTATTTTCCATATATATATATCATATTAATTAAACATAACACATAATAAAATAGCATGATAAGGTAGCATGATCATGAGTAGCACGCATCCTAAACAGACATACGGTTGTCCTAGGAGCTAGAAACAGAGCCAAAGGAGTCATCAGAGATGGAGGAGAAGTCGAAGTCTGACGAGTGCAAAGGTGACGTCGGCTCAGTGGTGAAGTCATCTGGGTTGAACCCGTAGTACGGGGGCTGGTGCATGGTGGAGGGGCCGGCGCTGCCACACGTAGAGGGACCGGCGCCGTCGCTTTTAGAGGGGTCTGCCTTGCGGCACGCGGTGAAGGAGTCCGTGCCGAAGAACTGATTGTTATACGCAATCTCCGCGGGGTCATTGTGGAATGGCCTCAAAGCTTGGTCTACCTCGTCCTGATGACGCTCCCTCCGTCCCAGCAGCCTCTCCGCCTGAAGGTGCTCCATCTCCTGCTCCTTCGTGCAGAACCTCATACCCTTAGACGCATTGAGATGCATCCTGACTCGGTCCTCCTCAAAGTCCAGCTTCGCACGAGTTCCGTAGTGCTGAACCGCCATTCAATCGTACGCACGCGCCGCTGACTCTGGGTGCCTCCATGTACCAAGATAGTATCTTGGTACTTGATATCCCTGACGGTGACATGAGCCCCTCACGTGGGGGTCTTGATCGACTTCATGTGCACGCCGCAGTACTTTGGTGCCGGCCACAACATAATTACTAAAAACAAAAAAAAGTTAATTACAAGTCATTAAATTATGTGCATTGTATTACAAGTAATCAACAAGTTAACGGCTATTTTAACATATGATTTAATGGTGGCTTTGTTTAACATATACATTTAACAATTCTAAAATTATAAAATCATCTAAAACTAAATAAAAACACCCTAAATTTTCTATCTAAAATCACGTAACATTTCTAACTAAAATCACACTAAAATTTCTATCTAAATTACACAAACATTCTATCTAAATTACACTAACATTTTCTGTCTAAATTATACTAACATTCTATCTAAATTATACTACATGTCTTAAAAAAGGCGCGGTGACACTCACCTCGAGCGCAACAAAATGGTCGGTGACATGGAGCGGACCGACGGGGATGAGGCGGCGGACGGGGTGTGGAGCGAAGCAGCAGGGTCAAGGCGGACGACGGCCGAGGCGTGGAATGGAGCGGCGTGGCGGTCGGGACGGGGTGGCCACGGGATGAGGCAAGCGGCGGCTGAGAGGGATGGCCGAGGATGAGGCGGGCGGTGATAGGGCAGGGGGAGTGGATGTAGTGGAGAGGAGAGGAGTGGACTGCCTCCGGGGTGTGGAGTGGATAGGATAGGGTGGAGCGGGTGGGGTGGGTCAAGGCGAGTGGGGCTCGTGTTCTAGGCATGTGCGACCAGCGTGTCTGGTGAGTGGTAGTGTGTCTAAAAAACAACGTCAATTGTCACAGTACTAAATTTTTGCCCCACCCTGAAACGTGGGGCCACACATAGGTAGCGTGTTAAAAGATGTACATGTCTACCTACCGGTGGCACGCGAGGAAACAACACGCCACCACTAGTAAGGTGCCATCTATGAGCAAATCTCTACTGGTGCCATCTTTAGGTCGCGAGCAGAGTCGATTTCCCATCCTTCACCCGCCGCCGCATCGCTGCCGCCACTGCACAATCCGCCGCCACACAGCAGATTCGGTACCCCCACCGCCAGATGGGCCCAGTCACCGCTCAATCAGAAAACAGGGGAGGCCAGATTGGCTGCAGTGGTGCCTCCCGCGGTCCGTCGACGAGCAGGAGCACCGGCGCCGTATCACCGCCGACGGTGCACGCAACCTGAAAACAGAAGGTACTTTCCAGGCCGCGGGTATACGGTGCGCTAGAGTTGCTAAGCCCGTTGAGAATTAACGTCTTGACATGCTTCAACACTCAAAAGGACGGCAAATCAAGATTTTTTTGTGTGTGTAAAAACTTCAAACTTGAACTATAAATAGGAATAACTGTGGAGTGTCGATAGCGAGTTATGAATCGCACGATGGGGTAATGTCCGTGGTGTGCCTGTCAGTTTTAGAATTCGCCTGCAATTCCCTCTTGGCATGCATTTCTGCCTGCGTCAGAAACACATGCCTCTCTTGTTGTTAACCACGATCTGGGGTGTCTAGTTGTCACCACCAATGGAGCTTTTCACTGAAAGACGAGTGCGGAGAAGGACGCGATTCCGCGACACAGCATCGCACGTTCGGGGACAGAAAAGCAGGCAGGCAGACGGCAGTGCAGATCCCTCCATCCTCAAGTCCCACCTGCCAGTGCCAGACAAGAACAGTGTACCTGGACATGACACTGTTATCAGATCTCCGATTGGAACTGCAGATGTAGGCTGCAGCACGTACGGCACGGACCCTCGCGGTCGGCGGGGTTACAACCTCCCGTTCAGCTTCAGCACATGATTTGATTCCTGGGAAAAAGAAGCGATCGATCTTGCCTTGTCTCTGCCGTTCAACCACGACCCGCGGTCTCACTCCTCGACCATACAGATCATATCAATGGATGCTCCCCTCATCAGCTCAGCTGTCATTCTCATTTTCCCGAGATAACTCCTTACATAATGCACTAGACACAACACGTGGATGCAGCGATGGATGCAAATGGCAAAGACTGGAAGAGAGAAGCACGGCTCTGCTCGGGAAGTCGGGAGTGTTGGAAGAATAACAGACTCATTGCTCTACGTGTGGTCCTTCTGAACCTTTTGCTATCTCCCGCGGCGATGCCAAGCAACCGAATCTTGTGCTCTGTGACCATGACACACGGGAATGTAGCATGGTCGATTGGGGAGCATACAGTCGCCCTCTTAACCTGCAAAAGTGCAAATTACTCCAGTGTTCAGTTACCCTGTGCAGACTGACAAGTGGAGGTCCATACGGTCTAGACAGTACTCTATTCTAAGACTAGTCATAGTGAACCTAACAACATAGGTACTAATATACAATTCCATTCATTGTCAAATAAGCATTTTGAAAACATGACATGTTATTAAATGAGTAGATGATTGTGGTAACTAGCTATGTTACCATAACAAATCATTTTCCAGACAAAATGACTATGAGCTAATTAATGTAGTTATCTATGACGCTAACTATTGGTTACTACTATCTCCGTCCCAAAGATTAAGACTTATATTTTTTTTCAAAGTCAAACTATGTAGGTTTGACCCAGTTTTTAAAACAAAATATTAATATTTGCAATATGAAATTCATACCTTTAATAAATCATGAAACATATTTTCACATGATATCTACTACTCCCTCCGATCCATATTACTTGTCGCTAGATCGGATGTATCTAACACTAAAACATGTCTACATACATCCATTTTTGCGACAATTTATATGAACCCGAGGGAGTATATAGTTCTTGATAGTATTTTCTAAAAGTTTAGCCAAACTTTCCGTAGGTTAACTTAAAAAAAATTAAGCTTTAGACGAAAGTAGTATCACTATGACCGTGATAACTTAGACTAGTGTCATATACGTAACACAGTCCAAATTACTCTTGACTAATTATTCAGGAGAGACATCGTACTCCTAGTTTATGCATGGGTGATCCGTGAGGAGATCGGGCTAGATTAAATATTACTCCGAAATGAGTGCCCTGCCGGCCCAGCGCTTTCAGTTGCAATTAAAGTTAGATATACACAAACATGGATATACAATACGCAACAGAAAATAATGATCAATGTTAGATATACTAGTGGTACTAACTAGCCCCACGTAGATTCCGCAAGATTGCCTAGCCGTAGGCATCCGATCAGATATCAACACGAATCGCTCCACCTTGATGCGAACAACGCACCATGGAGTTGAGAACTAGAGCAGGAATGCTGGACCAATCCATAACAAGGTTTCCGACTGAGAGCATCTCTACTAGCTTTTCTACGAGGCCACTTTTTTTATCCAGATTGAGAAAATTCATCTCACCTGTATTCGTAGGATATCGAATTTGTCCGGACTTAGACTTTTTTTATCCGGCGTTTCCAGATCGGACACATCGTGTTGGGAATAGCATGGGAATGTCGGATGTAGCAAATCTCGGAGTGTGGCCCACGCGCCAGTGAGGAAAATATTCTCTCTCCTCCCACATACCCACCTTCTCTCTCCCGTCCCCACACGCGGAACTGTCGTCTGAGCGGCGGCGCGTGGGCTTGGCCGGCTAAGCTCGACGCGGGCTTGGCTGGCGCGGATCATCGCCGTCTCGTCGCCAAGTTTGCCGCCGTGGATCATTTTTAAGCCGACTATGTGATCAAAATTATGTTTGTGTGTATTTGAGCCGAATTATCGTGAAATATCGTCAAATTTGCCGGAAAATCGCTTGTCTGAAAACATCATCTAGAAACGTGAGTGGAGCTCGGCCATTCTCAAGCCATTCATCTTGCAATTTTTACCTTCGGATTTTGGTCCGGAAACGCCCAACGGTCTGATTGACTCAAGTGTACCAAAACGGGCAAAAGGGTCTCGATCTAGTTTGAGCCCATGTTTGCTGCGTTGAAGTAAGCGTCGACTTTGTATTGGACCACGTACAGTAGGGTGTCAAAACTTTACGCTAGAAATTTTAAAATAAATTAGAGGTGGGATTTAGGTGGAATCCTACTTGACGCTTTAACATACCGTACTCACGAGATATCCAGTGATACCAGTATTTATATGCTACCGTGATATCATTTCTCAAAAATACATGTTCAGATTTCAGAAAAATTTGGAAAAAAAATATAAATGTGCACAATATGTATTGTGTTCACAAGTCCCAAAAAAATTCAGAACCAAATTCGAAACATACACGGAGAAATGAAAAAGATAAATTGACACGTGAATTGACTTTTATGGTTTTGTCATTTTGTGCACTATTCATGTTGGATTTGTCATTTACGTTTCCGTTGTTCCCGTTTCCCTACGTGTTCTTCAAATTAGGTGCTGAAAATTTTAGGGATTGTGTACACATATCTTGTGATCGCTCATATTTTTTTTTATTTTTTTATTTTGAGGATAGGTATCATGGTATCATTCAATTCAGTGGCTAGTATAACTCGATATTTTCACGCCGTAAGTGCTTTTACTCTGTCGCCGGGAGAAGAGTGTGTAGGTAGGTACAAAACCACCCCTGAGCAAAGGCAAAGCTCCCACATTGTTGATGAATGGATCAACGTAAGTACGTCCTTAAGTGCTAACTGGCCAAGCCCCTAGATCGTTCAACAGACTGCAATTTAACCTGATTGACTACAACATGTTCCAGGGATCACTCCAAGTGCCCCAAAAGAGTGATTTATTTGTGCCCCAAAAGACTGCAATTTAACCTGATTGACTACAACATGTTCCCATTCCTTGGTTAAAACTTCCTCCAACCAAACACGCTGCAAGTGCTTTTACTCTGTCGCCGGGAGTAAGAGTGTGTAGGTACAAAACCACCCCTGAGCAAAGCTCCCGCGTTGTTGATGAATGGATCAACGTAAGTACGTCCTTCTAAGTGCTAACTGGCCTAGCCCCTAGATCGTTCAACAGACTGCAATTTAACATGATTGACTATAACATGTTCCACCCCAAAAGAGATGCTTTATCAACTCCTTGACTCACCGGCTGTCTTGTCCACTGTTCCCTTTACTATCCTGCTGTCTCGCATCTGGAGCACCCTTGATGTCCTTACTCTTGACAGACGCTAGCTGACTATCACTTGTTGCGTCGCTCTGTGTGGCAGACACCTTGTCAGGAGATGATGTCTCACCCTTCTTCAGAGCCTCCTCCTTTTTGGTGGATAAATCATCAACAAAACCTCTCGTTTTGCCATCCGCTATTTCCTTAACTACACCCTCCAGTGCATCTAACCTGACTAACACTGTTGCCAGCTTTGAATCGGCATCCTCCTTAACAGAGTCGGCTTCAAGTTGTTTCTGTTTCTCTAGTTCATCATTCTTTTTCCTTTTTTCTTCTGCTTCCTGAAACATGCAAGCAGCATACAACTCTATCAGTAGATGATTACTATTGAATATGCCTTTCTTATCATTACAAAAAATCTATCAGGTGCCAAAACAACATGTGGAAGTGCTTCTTACGGAAATTTCAGTTCCGATCAAACTGCTCGGGAATACTTAAAAATGGTACTCCCTCCGTCCAGAAATAACTGACTTGGTTTTATCTAGATTCAAATGTATCTATACACTAAAACATGTCTAGATACATCCGAATCTGGATAAATCCAAGTCACTTATTTCTGGACAGAGGGAGTATTAAAATTTTCTGTTTCATATATAAAGTATACTTTTCAGTCCAAACTCCAAACCAATGGAGTTCAGGAGTAAACATGAAACCTTGAAAGTTCAGTTTTTCAACGGTTTGTATGACTCGATATTTCAAGTATGCTTAAAGAACAGGAAACTGCGACATCTTGAGAAAATAGCAACTACTTAATGTGTATATACGCTGTATTGCACATAGCCTATCTTCACCTCCTATAAGCAAACTGTCGGATGGTAATGGTGTGTTTGCTTTGAGGTCGTACCGACCATCCTCTTTGCTGCCAATGGTTAAGATTGGGATGACACTGCTCACCACCCACTTAAATCTGCTGACACGTCAAGCAACATCTCAATTCAATAAAGTAATTAGTCTTGTAAACATGTATAAAGTTTTTAGTCCATAGCTACGTACAGATTTTATGCTAGTAACACACAGCATACTAGACAGTCGAGTGCGTAAAAAATAAGTGAAAAGTAACTAGGTTGTGTGTTCATAATGTGTATGTACAGAACTCTGAACTAGAATATCTATACTTGTAGGCTCTCTGATCAAAAAGCTCAGGTAGTATCTACTTGTACTACCTGTGCCTTAGGACATACTCCCTCCGTCACACGATAGAAGAAACATCTTCAATTGTGGGTCATTCTCTAATTGCATCATGTGGTCAGGTTATCAGCATATATGACACAGATTTGCCATTCTATGTACTATTCCACATCAATGGCTTGAATGGTCTACAATGCATCAACTAACAATATAAACTGTCCTGAGAAGTTCCATTGTACATGCATTTAGGTTAAAACTTCACAACAGAGCTTTTAACCAAACTGAGACCACACAAGGATGCATTTACAAGGTTGAATGATCATGACTAAGCTTAACTTGATTAAGAGCCAATGTCATAGAAGTCAAATTCTTTCACCTGATACAGTTGTAACTGAAAAGGATCAATTACATAGCATTGATCTATGAAAATAAGTTGCAGCACAATGTTCTGGCAAATAAGAAGATATCAGTAGGTCCTATTTTTATGCCACTGTTGTAGACGATTCGAATTATTTCATTCAGACCTTTTACTCCAAAGGAAACTGTGCAGAAATGAGGAAATCACAGTATATTACCGCTTCCATCCTTTTGATCTCTCTTCGTGCATACATGGCTACCAAATAGACAGCTGCGCACCAAAAAATAAGCCACGATGTAAACATACAAAAGGATGCACAATTTCACATTTAACACTCCAAAGCACTTGCTTATCAGACAAGAACAGATTTTATCATTAAACAAACCTAATGAGGGCATGCAAACAAAGAAGAGCTGCACAAGGTGGAAGTCAAGCCTGAAACACAAAACAAATTATAGAAATCAACAAAGCCTGTCACTTGGAATTTGTTTGTAATGAATTTCAATTTCCAAAACCTTCAATGCAAGAAATGACTGAATGGTCCTCGATTTTATAAAGACGTTCTAGATTTCACACATTTTATATTAGCATCACAGGAATAACGAGATATAGATATTGTAACATCTTCTTACTGATATTGATCTTAGACTCGCCTTTTCATGTCATGTTTTCAACTTCTTTATGGGTTATGGTTACCATAGATAAGTCAGCCCTATGACAAGATATTACCAAAGGGAAGCATGTTGAACATAGATCTTTAAGTAGGGAAGTTTCTATGATTTCCACGCATGATTTGTTGAATGTAAGCAGAGGTGTCACCAAAAGAAAGCATGTTAAGCAAAGGTGTGTAAGTACTGATAAAGAATTCAATGCAGTGGTCCAGCAAGAACTACCCGCAGTGTTGTTGCAGAACTCATGGGATTGGAAGAGTTTCCCGAGCCTAACAACAACAAGGCAATGACATCAGAAGCATCCAAATTAGTTCAAGAGAAGAAGCAAGAACCTATACTGATCCCTTTGAGCATTTCCAAACATTATGAGCCTGCTCATTGGCAACAAAGGAATCTGGACGCAAAAATCAGGAATATTCCTAACTCTAAGTTCCCAGCTGAAATTGCGCCATGTAAACAGCAAGAAAGGATTGTGCTGCCTAGAAAGTTGCCAAAGGGGCCCAAGGGAGCTCAAGGAAAAGAACAACCTGCTGCAAAAGTTTACAGTGAGATAGAGAAACGGCTAAAGGGCCTTGATTTTCAGCAATCGCATAAGCACCTGAGGGCAGTGAAGAAGATCCTGGACTCGATGCAAGACAAAGGACTTTTGCAGAACTAGAAACATGAGGAAGCATCTATGCTGAAGTTATATGATGAAAACTACAATAACCAACTGATGCTAATCCAATACTGAATAGTAACACAAAGCCCAATCAGATGTCTGAAGGGGCCCCATCGCCATGGATAGAAGAAGAGTGCATTGCAGCAAGATTCTTAAATCACCTATTGTGATCATGATGTCTGCAAAATCCGCAGAGTTGAGTGATGAAGATTCTTCTGTTTGTTCCATTGGGGGGCTTATCAGATTTAACGCAGCTGTGGGCCGTCAATAACACTGATAAAAAGAAAATCTCACAGATCAATAGGGCATATATTGAGCAACATCCAGAATCTAGTCCAAGGGTGCCTACTTCTCAAACCCTTGTTTCTCCTGATGGGAGAGAAAATAGAAGGAACGAAGTGATGACCAGGAGACACAAGTCTAGTGCACAGTTGATAACTGATAGCTCATCCAGAAAAAAGAAGTTGCCAAGAGACAATAATGGAAGCTTTTTGAAGCATAAAAACTCCAGTAGCACTAGATTGCCCCAGAAAAAGCTCGACATGGAGCGGATGGCTAAACCCCCTATTCCTTCTATCGAGTCTAACAAGAACCAAAGGCAATCTGTAGATAGGAGTCACTTGAATGAAGATCTTCAAGTAGTAGTCTCCTTATTAGAACACGGGGAACTTTCTATGCTTTCCTAGATAGTAGTTTCAGTCCATGCATGATGAATGTAAGCAGAATAGGAGTTACAAATGTAGGATTTTAGCCAACTGCTACCTCTGTATCAGAAATGAAAATCATCTCATGGCTCTTCCATCCTATATTCGGCGGAGTAGGATTCTCACCATGCTAAGGCCATGTGTTTCGGGGTTCTGGACGGCTAGACCGAGTGTTCTGCACGGCTGACTTGAAAAGGAATAACCTCTAAATTCAAACATTGAAGTAGTGTTGATTCCCATCCCACCTCATCTATCAATCCTTCTTGTGTATGGTGATGATTTTGCAACGAGATGAGTTACTCATAGTATCAGTTTTCTTGAAACAATACCTGTCCCATCGCATCTCCCCTCGAACTCAGTTACCAATACTAAGACCCTCAAACCCAAAGAGTTGGTTGCTGCCTAATGCTCACCCAAATTCCTTCCGCTTGGGGGGCACCGTGAAGAGGATGTTGGCTGCCGTCTTCCAGTCAGCGCCGCTAGACCAGTCGAATTCCTGCACCTTCTTGTACGCCTCCATCCGCGCCGCCATCTTCTCCTGCGCCGTCGCCGCAGCCACCGCCGCGGCGTCCGTCCGGGCAGTGGGGGGAACCCCCTCGCCGCAAGAGGATGAGGACAGGCGGCGGCAGAGATGAGCGAGGGGGAGCCGGAGGCGATGCCTTAGAGCCGGAAGCATCGCGTGGTGGCGCAGGCCGCCGGAGGACACCGGTGGCCTTCTGCGGTATTGGGGCAGAGGTGCCCGTGTGGTTTCCCTGACCGTGTGATCTGAGTTAACGGACAGATCGGAGCTCTACAAACTAGCAAATCCTCACATCTGCATCAAGAAGAATCCGTGAACAATTGGGCTCAGCTGCTATTAGTTGTCCTAGCAACCTATAAAATTGAAACAGATCAAAAAGATGAGGAAAAAATTCGAATTATTGCTGCAGGAGGGGATGGTTTCGGTGGAGCACAAGCATGGAAAGGGATGGCTGCAGGAAGGAGAGGTCGTCCACTGACACCAACCGTCCGCCGCAGCCGTTCTCCCTCCCGTCGCCGTTCTGGTCCTGCCCAGGAACTGGGGTTCAGACCGGGCGGGGACGGAAGCGGCCAGGGGGAAGAAGGCCAAGGACGGGCGGGGAGTGGAGCGGCCGTGGAAGAGGGAGGCTAGGGAGAGAATGGCCGGGGAAGGGACGTACGGGGAGGGGACGTACCTGCTCCGCCGCCGCTGCGAGACTGCTCTCCGCGCCTGAGGCCGGCAAGACGTGAGGTCGGGACTTCTATTCGAGGCAGGTAACGCTTCACTGATTCCAGCCTCTTTCCAATCTTTCCGAGGTCGCGAGGTCTGAATCGCTGAAGGGAGGTTTCGGTATGGAAAATGATACGG
Source organism: Avena sativa (assembly GCA_916181665.1). Taxonomy (NCBI): domain Eukaryota; kingdom Viridiplantae; phylum Streptophyta; class Magnoliopsida; order Poales; family Poaceae; genus Avena; species Avena sativa. The sequence goes on from OV702287.1 coordinate 427,084,752, forward strand.
GTCGACTCGCTCACGCGCCGCGTCTTTCTCCCGCACATCACGTGGTGGTCTCCACTCACCTCATCCCCTTCCTTGTACCGGCTTCCGAACGGATATCTCCTGCTGCATCTAGACGCCCGACAAGGTTGCACCGCTGGCTTTCTTCTCACCTCCGCGCCGCCGGTCGTCCGCTGTCGGCTCTCCGCCCGCTCGCTGTCAGGTGCCCACCCCCGCTGTCAAATTATCTCGTCGGCCTCTTCTCGCATGCTGCCACCAGCCCTCTGCAAGCTCGCCGCCGTTGGTCCTCCGGCAACCGTCAAATTACCTCGCGCCGGCCTCTCCCTGCCTCTCTCCTCCGTCATGCGCCACCTCTGTTTGCAGTGGTGTTGCGGAGCTCGGCCATCCATGGCAGCGTCCTCGGCCATGGGATCCTACGCACGCCACCGCCGCGCTGCCATGACTCCCGCGCCGCTTGCAGCTCCGTTCTCCGCTCCTCCATGACTCCCGTGCCGCCCGTCGCTGCAGCCCTGTCGCCGCGCCGCCGTGACTTCCTACAACGGCTGGCGCTACCACCGGTGAGGATGGATTTTGCTACACTGCACGGTGCTACATAGGCAGGACACCAATGCTACGGGAAGTGGTCATTGTTGCTTCAGATGAAGGGCCGCGATGCTACCGACCAATAAATGGTTTTTATAAATGGTTTTTGAGATTTTGCTATAGGACGATGCTACAATAATAGTATTTTTTTGCTATTTTTGTTCTATGTTTTTGCTATAATAGAACAAAATATTTGCTACAGCATTTTTGATGAAAGTCCTCAGAAAAGTCGATTTTGCTACGGCAGGCACCATCGATTTCTCCGACGAGATCGTTCTTTTTGCTACATTAACACTTTTTTTGCTACCACCGTTTTGCGGTTTTGCTACAATAGCGTAACGTTTTAGCTACATGGTCTCCGGTGAGGTCTACCGGCGAAAGCATCCGGCGAGGTCGAATATGCTACACTAGCACAACTTTTTTGCTACACGATCACCGGCGACGTCTTTGACGAGGTCCAGTCCGTTTTTCTATTTTTTAGGTTGAACCGTTTTTTGCTACAGGTAGCAAAAGCGGGGTATTATGTAGCAAAAGCGGGACGCAGTGTAGCAAAAGCGGGAATTAGAAGAGGACACGTGTCAGCAGGAGGACCCGGGGGATCGGAAGTTTTGATCCCCTGGGGGACGCGTAGCACCGCCCTTTCGGTATTGGTTCTAGATTCCCTATGGCTATGGGTGTGTCTGGTTTGGGCCCAGACGCCTGTTTCTCGCACGGGGCCAGAAGAAATAAGTCCGTTTGTAGACTTGGGTCGTATGCAATCGCTACATCGCACGGGTCTCAAAGCAGGCCAAAATTTGGCCCACTGGAAACACCGATTTCGGCCGTTTCCGCGGGGTCAGGTCCTAGCGAGTGCCGCGTGACTACCCCTTGCACGCGTGGGGAAGCGCCGGAGACGGGACGTTTTCGCCTTAACTCCCAGGCCACTCCGCTCACCGCCCAGTCCTATCCTGTCACCACGATTCCCAACCATGGCCACCGCTCCTTCTCCCCCCCCATTCGGCGGCCCCTTCATCGGCGAGGTGAGCGCGCACAGCCTCTGGACGGCTGTCCAAGTAGAGAAGGTCGCCGCCGGCGGCGAGGCGGCCCTCGCGAGGGTGCTCAGGGCTCTCGCACCCATCTGCACACGCGCAACTTAGGCGCCATCGGCGGCGGCTGCGGCTGCATTGCCTAAACCCGCAGAGGACGCCGCATCTGCGGCCAAGCAGGCCGGAAAAGCCCCTGTTGTTGGGGGGATACCCCCGGGTAGGGTCACTCCGGGGTATAAAGGCCGAGTTAGCCAAAGGTCGGCAGGGTCAAAGCGGATGCTGGCCGGGTCACCTCAAGGCAGGCCGGATCACGGAGTAACCCGGACCAGGAGGGGGTCGCCTAACATTGTCTCAGCCGACTTAAGGAGTAAGTCGGAAGTGCTTGTTTAACTTGTATGCAGGAACAGGTGTGGCCGGATCTACCATGATCCGGGTTCCGTTTAGCTTCTGGGAGAAGGAAGGAATCTCTCTGGTCAAAAAGAAGGCCCGGTACGCACTGCATGAGCGAAGCAAGCAAGGGCAGGACCACCGGGTCATAGCCGACAAGGGTGACGACGCCCGTGTCGGCTGACGCGGGCGCCGCAGAGGCTCACGTAGCTAAATCATGTATGACGCGGGGGAAAAGCACCCCGGTCGGGTTACTACTTTGAGAGGAGGCATATTCTTAGGAATATGCCTCCACGTATGCCCTAGGCAGAGACCGAGCCCCTCTATATAAGGGGGGCTAGGTTCCCGTAGAAGGGGTTGAGTTCTAGTTTTGGTTGGTCTTTCTTCGATACAGATTTCGCTAAGATGCTAGGGGTGAACGGTAGTTGAGAGTAAGAGAGCTTCTTCTTCCTCCTCTCGCCAATACAGCTCTAGGAGCACTTGTAAACTTGAAAGGAATACAATCCTCTGTGTGGAGAATCACTCCACTATCCCTCCCTGGATTCCCCTAGCGTGTATTAGTCCCCACCTTTAGCCTATCCATGGCATCTGTCGTGACACCACCACGACAGTTGGCGCCCACCAGGGGGCTAGAGGCGCTAGCAGGGGTGAAGATCCAGACGGGAAACCTCATCGGCACCGGCGAACGCATCGTCTCCGGGCTTGTTCAGTGCTTTGGAGCGCTGGATTTCGTCAGCGACAACGCTGGCTGCTTCGGCACGCGCCCACTCCCGCGCAACGGCCTCTTCGTCAAGATGGGAGCACACAAGGTCTACGTTGCGGTGGACGTATCATGTGTTCACCCGCGGCGCATCGTCGAGGCAGGGGAACCACCCCTTAGCGTGGTTCACGGGGCGCGTATCACTCGCTCCCTGAACCGTGTTGAAGTGATGATGACTGCAGCGGGGCAGGCGCAAGCAAGGATCCAGCACCGGACCCGGAGGTAACACCTAAGGCACCGAGGAAAGGTAGAGGGCCACCACTAGAGAGGCCTGAGAACGTACTGAGAGAAGCTATGGATAGCTTGGCTAACTCGGTAGCAACAGTGGTAGATCCGGCTCAGGCACAGGCCGAGCTAGAGGAAACTAGGCAAAAGATACTAGAGGGCGCAAAGAAAATAGCCGCGGCTCAGTAGTCGCTGAACATGACGCTGCGTGAGTATGCAAAGGCAAACAAAGTTATTACGGTAAAAGTAAAAGGGAGAAATCTCATGAGCGAGATGAACAGAGAAGGTGATGATGGAGCCGAGGGGTCGGAAAACTATTTGTCTGTGGGGTTGCCGAGGTATAGTACCCCGGCGAAGAACCTCAGAGCAGCGGATGCGGCTGCATCCGAGTTGGAGGGTCTGACGGGTGAGGCCCGTCAAAGACAGTAAGATAGGGTCAACGAGTTAGTTCGGATCGCGAATAGACAGAACGAAGAGCTACTCAGAGCTAACCCGGAGAGAGCTGGAGCTTCCAAAATCGTCCATTCGGCGATGGGTAACCCAGAGAAATCCGCTGGAGCCGCATCGTCACCTCATGGTGGTCCAAGGAGAGAAGAGGTAGTAACCTCGGCCAGACAGAACAAACAGATCGTCCTGTACGACCCGACGCGTGCAGGAAAAGAAAAAGAAACGCGGAAAAATGATGATCGACGAAGTGTGAGCCGAGGTGAAGCTGGCCGAGGTAACCACGACCAAGGCAATGCCGGTCAAGGGAACGCTGCCAACGGCAATGCCGGACAACGAAACTCCACAGGAGTAGGACAACCGCGGCAGCGGAATATACCAAGGCAAGAGCAAAGCGTCGACCGAGGTATACAACAGAAAGGTGCGCCCCAAGTGCAAAACCGATACAACGACGGTGATTCGGAGATGGTGAACACGGGGTACCCGAGACCGGACTATCATGTGATAGGGTCAAGATTGGGAAGCAGGGATTTAATGCCGGATGACGCCAGGTTGAAACTGGATCGCCTGTATAGGTCGGAACAGATCGAATGTCAAGGTCCCCCGGGTCCAGCGTGCTTTGGACCCAGGTGTTGGGGTTCGTAGCATGGAAAACAAAAATTTTCTATCGCATACAAACAAACAAGCCAAGATCTATCTACTAGATTGCAGCAACGAGTCGATGGAATAACTCACCCTCGAAGATTCCAAAGTGTTTAACGAGAGCAGATTCTCGTGGGTGATGTAGTCGTACTCTTTCCGATCTCAAGATCGCGTAGACGATCCTTCCGGCGCCACGTACCAGCAGCGCCCCCGCAGTCGGTCACACGTTCGGTACTCGACGAAGACCTTCCTCTCCCTTGTTCCAGCAGGCAGCGGAGGTTGTAGTACTCTCCTCGCGATTCCGGCAGCACAACGGCGTGGTACCGGAGGTAGAGGGGAGATCCCGCAGGGCTTCGCCTTAAGCCGGTGCGAGTATGGTGGAGCTTATGAGAGAGGCTATTAGTGGTCTAGTAATTAGACACACCAATTAGAGGGCTCTAAACCAATTAGAAGGCTCTAAACCAAAATAGCTCTAAACCGGGGTTTAGATCTAGGTTTAGTTTAGAGGGGTAGGAACTAGTGTGTCTAGAGGAGGAGGCCCTGCCCCTCCTTTTATAGGTGGGAGGGGCTGGCCGGCCAAGGGGAGGAGTTCCTCCCCAACTCGGCCTTGGGAGGTGCGCCGGCCAAGGGGAGGAACCCTCCTCCAACTCGGCCTCCACCTCTCCTCCTCTTTCTCCTCTTTCCGAAAACTGGCAGTTTGACCGAAAACTGGCAGTTTGACTTTTCCAATTAGGATTTGAATTAAACCCTTTATTTCGGACAGCGAGAACACTTAGTACATGATGCAATCATTCCAACATGCAATGACACATTCATGTACCCCTTCCCCCTCCGGAGTGCCGGACATTCCGGGACCTTCTAGAATGTTCCCGATGAAAACACCGGAACCATTCCCCAACTCCGAAACGGGACTTTCCTTATATGAATCTTATTCTCCGGACCATTCCGGATCACCTCGTGATATCCCGGATCCCATCCGAGACTCCGAACAACATTCGGTCTCTTTCTCATAATACCATAACTACTCAAACAACGTCGAATCCTTAAGTGTGTCTCCCTACGGTTCGTGAATTATGCGGACATGATCGAGACACTTCTCCGAACAATAACCAATAGAGGAATCTGGAAATTCATATGGCTCCCACATATTTCTACGATTACTTTGAGATCGAATGAACCACTTACATACGGTACCAATTTCCCTTTGTCTCACGATATGTTACTTATCCGAGGTTATGATCGTCGGTATCTCTGCATACCTAGTTCAACCTCGTTTACTGATAAGTACTCTTTTCTCGTTCCCGTGATATGTGATCCCTTGTGACCCAGTCACATGCTTGCAAGCTAATTGGATGACATTTCACCGAGAGGGCCCAGAGAATATCTATCCGTCATATGGATGGACAAATCCCACTCTTGATCCATGTGTCTCAACCAATACCTTCCGAACACTCAATGCCACCTTTATAGCCACCCTGTTACGGTGTGGTGTTTGATGATATCAAAGCATCCATCTGGTAAAGGTGATATGCATGATCTCATGGTCGAAGGAATTAGATAACTATGTATCAGAAAGCATATAGCAATTGAACTATTAAAATGACTTGATCTTTATGCTACGCTTATCTATAGGAGTATGTCCACCATATCATTCTCCTAACGATATGATCTTGTTGTTAATAACATCTCAATGTTCATGATAGGGAAACCACAATCATCTATTAACCAACAAGCTAGTGAAGTATAGAGGCTATACTAGGGACTTCAATTTAAGTTTACAATTCACACAAGTATTAATGTTTCCTCGTTAATACTATTATAGCATGAATATAAACATTTATCATAAACACAAAGATATAATAATAACTACATTTATTATTGCCTCTAGGGCATATCTCCAACAGTCTCCCACTTGCACTAGAGTCATCTAATCTAGATTACATGGTAATATACCGAACACCCATGGCAGTTTGGTGTTGGTCATGCTTTGCCCTCGGGAGAGGTTTAGTCAACGGATCCGCCACATTCAGATCTGTGTGTACTTTGCAAATCTTTATATCCCCATCCTGGATATGTTCTCGAATAGCGTAAAAACGTAGCTTGATATGCTTCAGCTTCTTGTGTGACCTTGGTTCTTGCGCATTGGCTATGGCGCCCATGTTATCACAGTAGATAGACATTGGGTCCAGCGCACTTGGAACCACACCCAGCTCTGTAATGAACTCTTTCATCCATATCGCTTCTTGTGAAGCCTCCGAAGCAGCCATGTATTCCGATTCAGTTGAAGATCTCGCCACAACGCTTTGCTTTGCACTCCTCCAGCTAACTGCTGCACCATTCAAAATAAATACGTATCCAGATTGTGATTTAGAATCATCCGGATCGGTGTTCCAACTAGCATCGGTGTAACCATTAACAACGAGCTGTTCATCACCTCCATAAGAAAGAACCATATCCTTAGTTCTTCTCAAGTACTTAAGGATGTTTTTGACCGCTGTCCAATGATCCACTCCTGGATCACTTTGATATCTGCTAGTTAAACTAACAGCATATGCAATGTCGGGTCTAGTACATAGCATGGCATACATTAGAGATCCTATGGCTGAGGCATAGGGAGTCTTACTCATCCTTTCTCTATCTTCTGCCGATGTCGGACTTTGAGTTTTACTCAAGGTCGTATTGGGCAACATGGGCAAGAACCCTTTCTTGCTTTCTTCCATTCCAAACCTCTTTAGAACTTTGTCCAAATATGTACTTTGTGACAATGATATTTGGCGTTTCGATCTATCTCTATAAATCTTTATGCCTAATATGTAAGCTGCTTCGCCAAGATCCTTCATTGAAAAACTATTATTCAAATATTCTTTGACACTATTAAGAAGGTCTACATCATTCCCAATCAACAATATGTCATCCACATATAGTATTAAGAACGCTACAGAGCTCCCACTCACTTTCTTGTAAATACAAGCTTCTCCATAAGTTTGTATAAAACCAAAACTTTTGATTACCTTATCAAAACGTTGATTCCAACTTCGGGATGCTTGCTTCAATCCATAGATGGACCGTTGAAGTTTGCATACCTTGTTAGCATCTTTAGGATCGACAAAACCTTTGGGTTGCATCATATACAACTCTTCATCAATGTCTCCATTGAGGAATGCTGTTTTGACATCCATCTGCCATATCTCATAATCATAATATGCAGAGATTGCTAACATAATCCTCACAGACTTTAGCTTCGCTACTGGTGAGAAAGTCTCATCGTAGTCAACTCCTTGAATTTGTCGAAACCCTTTTGCGACAAGTCGAGCTTTATAGACAGTAACATTACCATCAGCATCTGTTTTCTTCTTGAAAATCCATTTATTCTCGACGGCCTTCCGTCCATCCGGTAAGTCCACCAAAGTCCATACTTGGTTTTCGTACATGGATCCAATCTCGGATTTCATGGCTTCTTGCCATTTATTGGAATCTGGGCTCATCATCGCTTCCTCATATGTCTCGGGGTTATCGGTGTTGTCCACCACCATGACATTCATAACGGAATCATACCAATCTGGAGTGGTACGAGTTCTCGTTGACCTCCGAGGTTCTGTAGCAACTTCGACCGAAGTTTCATGATCATCATCATTAGCTCCCTCTCTTATTGGTGCAGGCACCACAGGAATTTCTTCCGGTGCTGCGCTACTCGCAATTTCGAGAGAAGGTTCGACAACCTCGTCGAGTTCTACTTTCCTTCCAGTCACTTCTTTCGAGAGAAATTCCTTCTCTAGAAAGGATCCATTCTTAGCAACGAAGATTTTGCCTTCGGATCTATGATAGAAGGTATACCCAATAGTTTCCTTTGGGTATCCTATGAAGACGCATTTCTCCGCTTTGGGTTCAAGCTTGTCCGGCTGTAACTTCTTTACATAGGCTTCGCATCCCCAAACTTTAAGGAACGACAATTTAGGTTTCTTCCCAAACCATAATTCATACGGTGTCGTTTCAACGGATTTAGACGGTGCCCTATTTAAAGTGAATGCGGCTGTTTCTAATGCATAACCCCAAAATGATAGCGGTAAATCTGTAAGTGACATCATAGAACGAACCATATCTAAGAGAGTTCGATTACGACGTTCAGACACACCATTACGCTGTGGTGTTCCCGGCGGTGTCAACTGCGAAAGTATTCCACATTTCTTTAAATGCTCACCAAACTCGTAACTTAGATATTCACCTCCACGATCAGAACGTAGAAATTTAATCTTCTTGTTACGTTGATTCTCTACCTCACTTTGAAACTCCTTAAACTTCTCGAAAGTTTCGGACTTATGTTTCATGAAATAGATATACCCATATCTACTCAAGTCATCCGTGAAGGTAAGAACATAACGATAACCACCGCGCGATGCTACACTCATTGGACCACACACATCGGTATGTATGATTTCCAATAAGTCCGTAGCTCGCTCCATTATACCAGAAAATGGAGTCTTAGTCATTTTACCCATCAGACATGCTTCGCATCTTTCAAGTGATTCAAAATCAAGTGATTCAAGAAGTCCATCGGAATGGAGTTTCTTCATACGCTTCACTCCAATGTGACCAAGACGACAGTGCCACATATAGGTCAAGTTATCGCTCAATTTCAAACGTTTAGCTTCAATGTTATTAATATGTGTATTTCCACTATCGAGATTCAATATGAATAGACCATCTATTAAAGGTGCATGTGCATAAAACATATTACTCATATAAATAGAACAACCATTATTCTTAGATTTAAATAAGTAACCGTCTCGCAATAAACAAGATCCCGATATAATGTTTATGCTCAACGCAGGCACCAAATAACAATTATTTAAGTATAATACTAATCCCGATGGTAGATGAAGAGGTAGCGTGCCGACCGCGATCACATCAACCTTTGATCCGTTTCCCACGCGCATCGACACCTCGTTCTTCGCTAGCTTCCGTTTATTCTGCAGCTCCTGTTTCGAGTTACAAATATGAGCAACCGAACCAGTATCAAATACCCAGGCACTACTACGAATACTAGTGAGATACACATCAATAACATGTATATCAAATATACCTTTCTTCTTGATGTTGCCGTTCTTCAAATCCGCCAAGTACTTTGGGCAATTCCGCTTCCAGTGACCTTCTCCCTTGCAGTAAAAGCACTCAGTTTCAGGCTTAGGTCCAGCCTTGGTCTTCTTCGTTGGCATGGTAACTTTCTTACCACCCTTCTTGAAGTGTCCCTTTTGCTTAGACTTGCCTTTCTTGAATTTGGTGGTCTTATTGACCATCAACACTTGGTGCTCTTTCTTGATCTCCACTTCTGCAGATTTTAACATAGCAAATAGTTCTGGCAACTCTTTGTTCATGTTCTGCATGTTGTAGTTCATCACAAAGTTCTTGTAACTTGGTGGTAGTGATTGGAGGATGCGGTAAACTCCCAAAGTATTAGGAATCACTATACCCAAGCTTTGAAGTTTATTCGCGTGCCCAGACATTTTAAGCACATGCTCACTGACGGAGCTACCCTCTTCCATCTTGCAGTTAAAGAACTTTTCAGAAGCTTCATAACTTTCAATTGCCGCATGAGTCTCAAAAATTAATTTGAGATCCTCGACAATATCATATGGGTCCGACTCTTCAAACCTTTTCTGAAGCTCCGATTCTAAACCATACAAGATAGCACACTGAACTATGGAGTACTGATTCTTCCGAGCGAGGTAAACATTCTTTACTTCATCGGTAGCATCAGCTGCAGGTGGGTCACCTAGCGGTGCATCCAGCACATAGGTCAAATTACCAGCTGTGAGGACAATCCTCAAATTGCGGAACCAATCCGCGAAGTTGCTTCCATTGTTTTTCAACTTTTCTTTCTCTAGGAACGCATTAAAATTGATGGTAGGGGCTGCCATTGATCTACAACATATTTGCAATAGTTTAGACTAAGTTTATGACAAATTGAGTTCAAATTAATTAATGAAATTAAACTAGGTGAACTCCCACTCAAAACAACATCCCTCACATTGTTTTAGTGATCACACGAACCAAATCTACTATATCAACACCGATCATCACGAGAGCCGATATAGTTTCAATGGCGAACAATCATCATGTTCATCATATCTGCTATATGATTCATGCTTTACCTTTCGGTGATCCGTGTTCCTGAGGCCATGTCTGTACATGCTAGGCTCGTCAAGATCAAACCTTAGCTACCGCATAAGCAAATCTGGCTTGCTTACGTTGTATTCACCCGCGGAATCAAAGACACCCGATCATCACGTGGTGCTTCGAAGCAACAAGCTTTGGCAACGGTGCATACTAAGGGTGAACACTTTAGAACTTGAAATTTATGTGCATGAGGGATCATCTTATAATGCTACCGTTGTCTACTAAGCAATACAAGATGCATAAAGGATTATCATCACATGCAATTCATAATATGTGATATGATATGGCCTTTCTCCTTTGTGCTTCTGATCTCCATCTTCAAGCACGAACATGATCTCCATCATCACCGGCATAGCGTCAAGGTCAATGACGCTTCTTCATGGTTGTCGTCTACCAGCTTCAACTATTACAACTATTTTGAATAGACACGCAGGTCTTAACAGAAATTAAAGACAACCATATGGCTCCTGCCGGTTGCCAACTTACAATAAGGAACATTGCATACATCAAATATAATCACAATCATGGCCATATCACATCACTGCACACCCCTGCAAAACAAAGTTAGACGCTTCTACTTTCTTTGCATATTTTACGTGGTTTGGGGCTTTCCATAAGTGTCGTTCTAACCTACGAACAAGAACCACAACATTGATACTAGCATTGTTGATTACCCGTTGTAAATTGGATCTTTACTATGCTAGGAGAAACAGGCACCCGCAAAGCCACTTATGCAATACAAGTTGCATGTTAAGCGTGGAGCAAGTCTCATGAACGATGTCATGTAAGGTTAGCCCGGGCCGCTTCATCCCAACATACCGCAAGATGCAAAGTACACGCATAGCAATCTACAATAAAAGCATCAACGCCCACAATGACCATTGTGTTCTACTCGTGCAACAGATCTACATATAGACACGGCTCTGATACCACTGTTGGGGTTCGTAGCATGGAAAACAAAATTTTTCTACCACATACAAACAAACAAGCCAAGATCTATCTACTAGATTGTAGCAACGAGTCGATGGAATAACTCACCCTCGAAGATTCCAAAGTGTTTAATGAGAGCAGATTCTCGTGGGTGATGTAGTCGTACTCTTTCCGATCTCAAGATCGCGTAGACGATCCTTCCGGCAAAAGATACTAGAGGGCGCAAAGAAAATAGCCGCGGCTCAGTAGTCGCTGAACATGACGCTGCGTGAGTATGCAAAGGCAAACAAAGTTATTACGGTAAAAGTAAAAGGGAGAAATCTCATGAGCGAGATGAACAGAGAAGGTGATGATGGAGCCGAGGGGTCGGAAAACTATTTGTCTGTGGGGTTGCCGAGGTATAGTACCCCGGCGAAGAACCTCAGAGCAGCGGATGCGGCTGCATCCGAGTTGGAGGGTCTGACGGGTGAGGCCCGTCAAAGACAGCAAGATAGGGTCAACGAGTTAGTTCGGATCGCGAATAGACAGAACGAAGAGCTACTCAGAGCTAACCCGGAGAGAGCTGGAGCTTCCAAAATCGTCCATTCGGCGATGGGTAACCCAGAGAAATCCGCTGGAGCCGCATCGTCACCTCATGGTGGTCCAAGGAGAGAAGAGGTAGTAACCTCGGCCAGACAGAACAAACAGATCGTCCTGTACGACCCGACGCGTGCAGGAAAAGAAAAAGAAACGCGGAAAAATGATGATCGACGAAGTGTGAGCCGAGGTGAAGCTGGCCGAGGTAACCACGACCAAGGCAATGCCGGTCAAGGGAACGCTGCCAACGGCAATGCCGGACAACGAAACTCCACAGGAGTAGGACAACCGCGGCAGCGGAATATACCAAGGCAAGAGCAAAGCGTCGACCGAGGTATACAACAGAAAGGTGCGCCCCAAGTGCAAAACCGATACAACGACGGTGATTCGGAGATGGTGAACACGGGGTACCCGAGACCGGACTATCATGTGATAGGGTCAAGATTGGGAAGCAGGGATTTAATGCCGGATGACGCCAGGTTGAAACTGGATCGCCTGTATAGGTCGGAACAGATCGAATGTCAAGGTCCCCCGGGTCCAGCGTGCTTTGGACCCAGGTGTTGGGGTTCGTAGCATGGAAAACAAAAAATTTCTATCGCATACAAACAAACAAGCCAAGATCTATCTACTAGATTGCAGCAACGAGTCGATGGAATAACTCATCCTCGAAGATTCCAAAGTGTTTAACGAGAGCAGATTCTCGTGGGTGATGTAGTCGTACTCTTTCCGATCTCAAGATCACGTAGACGATCCTTCCGGCGCCACGTACCAGCAGCGCCCCCGCAGTCGGTCACACGTTCGGTACTCGACGAAGACCTTCCTCTCCCTTGTTCCAGCAGGCAGCGGAGGTTGTAGTACTCTCCTCGCGATTCCGGCAGCACAACGGCGTGGTACCGGAGGTAGAGGGGAGATCCCGCAGGGCTTCGCCTTAAGCCGGTGCGAGTATGGTGGAGCTTATGAGAGAGGCTATTAGTGGTCTAGTAATTAGACACACCAATTAGAGGGCTCTAAACCAATTAGAAGGCTCTAAACCAAAATAGCTCTAAACCGGGGTTTAGATCTAGGTTTAGTTTAGAGGGGTAGGAACTAGTGTGTCTAGAGGAGGAGGCCCTGCCCCTCCTTTTATAGGTGGGAGGGGCTGGCCGGCCAAGGGGAGGAGTTCCTCCCCAACTCGGCCTTGGGAGGTGCGCCGGCCAAGGGGAGGAACCCTCCTCCAACTCGGCCTCCACCTCTCCTCCTCTTTCTCCTCTTTCCGAAAACTGGCAGTTTGACCGAAAACTGGCAGTTTGACTTTTCCAATTAGGATTTGAATTAAACCCTTTATTTCGGACAGCGAGAACACTTAGTACATGATGCAATCATTCCAACATGCAATGACACATTCATGTACCCCTTCCCCCTCCGGAGTGCCGGACATTCCGGGACCTTCTAGAATGTTCCCGATGAAAACACCGGAACCATTCCCCAACTCCGAAACGGGACTTTCCTTATATGAATCTTATTCTCCGGACCATTCCGGATCACCTCGTGATATCCCGGATCCCATCCGAGACTCCGAACAACATTCGGTCTCTTTCTCATAATACCATAACTACTCAAACAACGTCGAATCCTTAAGTGTGTCTCCCTACGGTTCGTGAATTATGCGGACATGATCGAGACACTTCTCCGAACAATAACCAATAGAGGAATCTGGAAATTCATATGGCTCCCACATATTTCTACGATTACTTTGCGATCGAATGAACCACTTATATACGGTACCAATTTCCCTTTGTCTCACGATATGTTACTTATCCGAGGTTATGATCGTCGGTATCTCTGCATACCTAGTTCAACCTCGTTTACTGATAAGTACTCTTTTCTCGTTCCCGTGATATGTGATCCCTTGTGACCCAGTCACATGCTTGCAAGCTAATTGGATGACATTTCACCGAGAGGGCCCAGAGAATATCTATCCGTCATATGGATGGACAAATCCCACTCTTGATCCATGTGTCTCAACCAATACCTTCCGAACACTCAATGCCACCTTTATAGCCACCCTGTTACGGTGTGGTGTTTGATGATATCAAAGCATCCATCTGGTAAAGGTGATATGCATGATCTCATGGTCGAAGGAATTAGATAACTATGTATCAGAAAGCATATAGCAATTGAACTATTAAAATGACTTGATCTTTATGCTACGCTTATCTATAGGAGTATGTCCACCATATCATTCTCCTAACGATATGATCTTGTTGTTAATAACATCTCAATGTTCATGATAGGGAAACCACAATCATCTATTAACCAACAAGCTAGTGAAGTATAGAGGCTATACTAGGGACTTCAATTTAAGTTTACAATTCACACAAGTATTAATGTTTCCTCGTTAATACTATTATAGCATGAATATAAACATTTATCATAAACACAAAGATATAATAATAACTACATTTATTATTGCCTCTAGGGCATATCTCCAACACCAGGATCATGAAGGAGCCACCGATACCCAACTTCCAGTTGCCCAGAGGCACGAAGACGTATGACGGCAGTACCAAGCCGAAGGATTGGCTGATAAACTATGCTACAGCTGTGAAAATTGCCACTAGCAACTTAAGATGGGCTGTACGATACGTACCCCAGATGTTGGAAGGTCCGGCCAGAGTATGGCTGAATAATTTACCACCCGGAAGCATCAACTGCTAGATAGATTTTGAAGAAATGTTTATCAGCAACTTCTCAAGTACATATCAAAGGCCGAATAGGCCGCAGACCCTAGCAATCTAATGAGACGGACCGTGAATTCTTGACCCGGTGTTGTACCGTGAGAAACTCGTGTGAGGGTGTCATAGAGTCACAGGCCATAGCATGGTTTGCACAAGGATGCAGATATGGCAGCGATTTGTGGATGAAGTTGCAAAGGAAAATCCAATTACGTTGGCAGAGATGATCCGGATTGCTGATTCGTATGCTTTGGGTGATCTGACTCAACCTAGGCTCGCGTCAAACGAGTCAAACGAGGAGTACTATCAGAAGGACGGAGCCGGGTCATCTCGGAGGAACGATTATAGAGGAAAAAGAAGAGATGATAGACCGGATCATCGCTACGGTTTGCAACAAGTTGCAGCTGTGAATCAAGATCAACCCGGAGCAGGAAGCAACCAACGCCAGAGAACGGGAGGGCAATGGACTCCAAGAAACGATGGCAAGAAAACATGGACTCCGGAGCAAAAGAAACAGTGGCAAGAAAAGAAAGACCGTCCAAGGTATACCTATGAGTCGATGTTGGACCAGTCGTGTAAGTTCCACACGCCAAATCCGAATAGCCCGGCGGGTCACACAACGAGGCAATGTGAGTGGATGCGTAAGATAGAACAAGGTGGTTCGG
The DNA here is from genome assembly GCA_916181665.1 of Avena sativa. Classification (NCBI taxonomy): domain Eukaryota; kingdom Viridiplantae; phylum Streptophyta; class Magnoliopsida; order Poales; family Poaceae; genus Avena; species Avena sativa. The sequence continues at coordinate 427,099,873 of OV702287.1, forward strand.
GGAATGCTCAGGCACCCTAGAATGATCAACCTCGGCAGGAGTTACCTCGCCAGCAATTGCTCTCCGGAGCGAACACGCAGCAGCTAATGTTGCCTCCCCCTCCGCCGAGGTATGACAACAATGAGAGAAGGGATACAGTGCATCAGGTGGAAAATTAGCAACAGCCGGATCAGAGGTACCCCGGAAACGAGGGAAGAAATGAGTACAGAGAACATCACCAGAGTTATTGTGTGTTCACAACTGAGGAAACAAATAGAAAGAGCTTGCGGCACCGACATATGGAGGTCAATGCGGTAATGCCGGCAGTGACGAGGTACATGCCTTGGTCGGACCAGGAAATCACCTGGAACATCAAAGATCATCCTAAGCTTATTCCAAGTCCAGGTTCGTATGTGCTAGTGCTAGATCCGACATTCATTGGACCAAACATCAATGTGAAGTTCTCCAAGGTACTGATTGACAATGGCAGTAGCATTAACATCATGTATGCGGATACGATGCGCAAGTTGGGCATCTCGGAGAACATGCTCCAGGCTACGAGAACAACTTTCCATGGCATTGTACCAGACATTTCTTGTGAGCCCATAGGCAAAGTCCGGGTCGACGTGCTATTCGGCACAAGGGATAACTGCCGAACTGAGAATCTGGAGTTTGAGATGGTGAACTTTGAAAGTGCGTATCACGCGTTACTCGGAAGACCAGCATTGAACAAGTTCATGGCAAGCTGCCACATCAGTTATCTGAAGATGAAGTTGCCCGGGCCAAATGGAGTGATTACCATCGCTGGAGATTTCCGACGTTCCATTGAGTGTGCCTCAGCCGGGTCTAACCTAGCCGAGTCACTCGTGATTGCGCAAGAGAAAGAAAAATCCAAGAGGTGGCGGCATTAGCTCAATCCGCGCAGCAGTATATGCCGGCGTTGAGTAACCCGCATGGTAGCGTTTCATTCCAAGCCGCAAAGGATACCAAGAAGGTTCCAGTTGATGACATGTTCCCGGAGCGCACCGTAACAATTGGTGCCGGGTTAACTGATAAATAGGAAAGCGAGCTCGTCAACTTCCTCCGTGAGAATCGGGACATTTTTGCTTGGTCCACGCAGGACTTGCAAGGTGTTCCGAGGGAGTTGGCCGAGCACTCTTTGAACGTAAGACCCGGAGCAAGGCCGGTGAAGCAACCTCTCCGCCGCTTCGCCGAGGATAGGAGAAAAGTCAATGGAGACGAGATAGCTCGGTTACTAGCAACAGGATTTATCATGGAGGTGCTGTATCCAGATTGGCTCTCTAATCCGGTGCTGGTAGAAAAGAAGAAGGACGATCCGAACGTGGCAGTGGTTTGGCGTATGTGCATCGATTACACGAACCTGAATAAGGCGTGTCCAAAAGATCCATTTCCACTGCCGAGGATAGATCAGGTCATAGACTCAACCACGGGATGTGAATTATTGTCATTCATTGATGCATATTCTGGTTTCCACCAGATACCTCTGAACCCGGATGATCAAATAAAGACTGCGTTTATTACCCCGTACGGGGCTTATTGCTATCGTACTATGCCGTTCGGTTTACGTAATGCAGGTGCAACGTACCAAAGATGTATGCAAAAATGTTTGCACGACCAAATAGGTCAAAACGTACAAGTATACGTGGATGATGTGGTTATCAAGACCAAGGAAAGCAAAACGCTCCTTGACGACATCAGGCAGACATTCGCGAACTTGAGAAGGTTCTGGATGAAGCTTAACCCGGAAAAATGTACCTTCGGTGTCTCGGCTGGAAAATTACTTGGATTTCTCGTCTCCAGCCAAGGTATCGAGGTTAATCCAACTAAGATTCGGGCCATTGAGCGAATGGAGCTGCTGAAGTGTCTTAACGATGTCCAGAAGTTCACTGGGTGCCTAGCATCATTGAGTCGGTTTGTATGTCGGCTGGGAGAAAAGGCATTGCCTCTCTACCAACTCATGAAAAAGTCGGATAAGTTCGTTTGGACACCACAGGCCGATGAAGCCTTTGCCCACTTAAAAAAGATGTTGGCCACTGCACCAGTGTTAGCCTCTCCACTATCAAAGGATCCAATGTTGCTCTACATAGCCGCAACCAACCGAGTTGTAAGCGCAGTGATTGTAGTGGAGCGCAATGAAGAGGGTAAGTCGGTGCAGAGGCCAGTATATTACTTGAGCAAGGTATTGTCTGCCTCAAAACAGAACTACCCGCACTTTCAAAAGGTGGCATATGGCGTCTATATGGCGGCAAAGAAGTTAAAGCATTACTTTGAGGAGCACCTCATCAAAGTGATATATGAAGCTCCCATATCCGAGATAATGGGTAACAAGGATGCGAGTGGCAGAATTGCAAAATGGGCAATTGAGTTAGCCCCTTATGCGCCCCAATACGACAGAAGAGAAGCGATCAAGTCTCAGGTTGTGGCGGACTTTTTTGTAGATTGGGCCGAGGTACAATACGAACCACCGCCACCAGATCCGAACTACTGGAGGATGCACTTTGACGGGTCGAAAACCAAAACCGGATTAGGCGTCGGGGTTGTGCTTACCTCGCCAAAGAAGGACCAGCTAAAATACGTATTGCAGATCCATTTCGCGGCATCGAACAATGTCGCTGAGTACGAGGCTCTTGTGCATGGGTTCAAAGTGGCAAAATAGATTGGCATACGTCGGATAATATGCTTTGGCGACTCGGATTTGGTGGTGCAGCAAGTGTCCAGAGTGTGGGACGCCCTGGATCCAAACATGGCACTATACAAATTTCACGTGCAGAAGATATCTGGTTACTTTGAGGGGTGTGAATTTCACCATGTACCCCGAGTGGAAAACGAGGCTGCCAACATGCTGTCGAAGCTCGGATCGACCCGACAGGCAATTCCACCGGGTGTAGCATTGGAACACCCCAGAAAACCATCTATCAGGCCGTCCCTAGGAACCGACTCGATCTACGTCCCGGAAGATACGTAATCCAGAGCTGAGCCCATGGACATTGACGCGAGAGGTAGTACGCGAGACCCGGGGACTGCATCAGCCAACCCGGGGACTGCCTCAGCAAACCCGGGGACTGCTCAGCGTGATCCGGCTGAAGTTATGCCGGTGGATCAGATGGAAATCGATGAGGACATGTTCCCTGCACGAGCGATACCAGCTTGGGCACTGCCTATATTCCAATTCCTGAAAGACGGAACGTTACCCACTAAGGAGGTGTTAGCCAGGCAAACTCAGAGGAGAGCAAAAGCATACACAATTATCAATTCCGATCTGTACAAACAGAGTGTAACCAACGTCCTCCAGTGATGCGTTGACCCGGAAGAAGGGCTTGACATCCTCCGAGATATACACCAAGGAGAGTGCGGGCATCATGCGTCATCCAGAGCCTTAGTGGCAAAAGCATTCCGGCATGGGTTCTACTAGCCAAGTGCCTTAGAACAAGTAGAAGATCTGGTGAGAAAATGCAATGGTTGTCAAAGATATGCTACTAAGACACATATGCCAATGTCGGAACTCAAGACCATACCAATTACGTGGCCATTTGCCATATGGTGCTTGGATATGGTTGGCCCGTTCAAACCAGCAAGGGGAAACATGACACACATTTTGGTCATGGTGGATAAGTTTACAAAATGGATTGAAGTGAAGCCTATAAGAAAATGTGATGGAGCTATGGCCGTAAAATTTCTCAAAGACATCATCTTGAGATACGGTTATCCTCACAGTATCATAACTGATAATGGCACAAATTTTGCTGAAGGAGCATTTGCGCGATTCTGCCGAGATAAGAAGATCCGGCTGGACGTAGCCTCGGTAGCCCACCCCGCATCGAACGGACAAGTAGAAAGATCCAACAGATTAGTATTATCCGGGATAAAACCCCGGCTCATTGAGCCGCTGCAAAGATCAGTGGGGTGCTGGATAGAAGAACTACCAGCGGTACTATGGAGTTTAAGAACAACTCTGAATCGATCAACAGGCTATACGCTGTTTTTTCTGGTATATGGGGAAGAAGCTGTATTACCAGCCGACATAGAGCAGGATTCGCCTAGGGTCACCCAATACACAGAAGCCGAAGTGCAAGAAGCCCGGCAAAATGATGTTGATCTGCTGGAAGAAGCGAGAGAATTGGCACTGTCCAGATCCGCCATATATCAGCAAAATCTCCGACGCTATCATAGCCGGAAAGTGTGCCCCCGAGTCTTTCGGGAAGGAGATCTGGTGCTCCGGTTGGTACAACGTACTACTGGCATGCATAAATTATCCCCCCATGGGAAGGGTCATTCATTGTGAGCAAAGCATTGCACAATGATTCTTACTATCTTATAAATGCAAAGCCACAGGAAAAGAACAAGGCGGACAGGTCCGGAGAGGAATCTAAGCAACCGTGGAATGTAGCACTACTTCGTCCCTTCTACACTTAGCTAAGAAGTGTATGTATCTGAGTCGTCTCATATGTCGGTATGTATGTCGGCAATGAGCTTATCAATGAAATAGCAGTGCCTCGAGCAGTAACTCGGGGACTGCCTTAATAATTATTGTTGTTATCTCTCGTACGTTAGCTGGAATAAGTTGTTCTACTTAACCCGGATTAGTAATGTGTGAGCACCAAAAACCCAACTCTTTGACTTGCTGCTGTCCAACAAGAATTGGCTTCATGGCAAGCAAGAGAACAAGTTTAGAATTGCGTAGCACATGAAAAACGACTAAGGAAACGAATTTATTCGAGCTAGTGTTTGTTTTTCGGACTAACCCTATATTTATTTTCAAGTTATTATGCTAAATTATTTTGAGCTAAGCCTAAAAGTTTCTAAGTATTGTTAAAACAATTTTTGAAGCTCAGATTCGTAAGTCGTAAAACCGAATCAAGGTAGACACGAACTGAGCCAGAGGATTGGACGAACAAGAAAATGAAACTCGGGGACTACGCCCAAGTTAATCCGGCATAAAAACGTAGTAGCAAAATATCACATATATAGCATACAGTTGCACCCAGCATACCGGTCTGCCAAATTTTCAAGTTTTTTGACCTAAGGAGCAGTAGGAGGAGGAAGTTCGGCGTCCTCGTCACTGTCTTCAATATCCGAGGCATCACCTTCTCCATCCTCATCTGACCCATCTTTAGCGTTCTCAGCGTTCTCGTCCCCAGCGGATTCCAGGAAGCTTGGTCCTTCAACCCAGTCATGGATAGGAGAATATTCGACGATGCTGTAGGCGCAAGCCTGGCGCCGAGCTACCCACTCTGGGTCATCAGTCCATCTGGATCCAGTGCGCCGACGTGTAAGGAGGCTGAGGTCGATCTTCTCATACCACGTGAGTATGTGGTGAAGGATAGTATCAGGTGTGGCACGCCCAGCGGATTCTCTCCAGAGATCGAGCTGGGTCTCAGTCTCCATTAGCTTCTCGACGAGAATCGCGGTGGTCTCCGGGCTACTCTCTCTAGGCCAGAACATGTTGAAAATGCGAACTGCAACGTCGAGGATATCCTTGCCGTAATTCTTGATGATCTCCACGCGAGATGACAAGCTGACCAACAGGTCCTCCATGTCGTAAGGAACCTCCTCACCAGCAGGAGCGGCAGGAGTACCCCTCGCTTGGCGAAAATCTGCAACTGCTGCGCTTGCAATAGTGATGCTCTCAAAAAATTTGCCTGGAAGCCAGACAAGGGAAGAAGGTAAAGAAAAGACATATGAAGCAACCCGGAAAAGTAGGTCGGAAGGAACTTACGTGATATGTGGCTAAGGATCCGGGTTAACTCCTTGATGCAGTCATCGCGTCTCTTGTGAAGTTGCTCAAGCTCAGCGTTTGCCGACCCAAGCTGGATGTCGGATTGTTTGAGTAGGTCCTAAACCTTAGAGATATGGAGAGTAAGGCGCTCACGCTCTTTTGTGAAGTTCTGGCCAACCTTTTGGAGCTCGGTTTGGTGTTGGGCCTTCATCTTCTCCATCTCAGCCTTGAGCTTGGCAATCTCGTTGTCCTTAGTCCGGAGGAGAGCGAGCTCATCATCCTTTTTCTTCAGCTCGGCTTGATGCTGTCCTGCTTGTTTGAGAAAATGCAGCATCATATCAGGCACGGGCACACTATCCTCAAGCGATGCTGAAATAGTATGTTGACCCGGTAGAGCCGAGGAGTGAATGTTTGCCGAGCCAAGGAGAAGAGGAAATGGAAAATACTACGAGGTCGGACAAAAAAGGACATACCCCTGATTTCCTCCAAGTTCTTCCGCATGATCTTGTTCTCAGCCTCCACCCCAGCTGCAGAAACCGAATGAGGAGATTAGTTCGGCAGAAGAAGGTGAAGAAAAACGGAGAAGTGCCCAGGGAGAAACTTACCCCTCTTTTCATGTTCTGCAATAAGTGCAACGTGCTTTGCGCGTAGCATCTTGTGGGTATCCAGCAAACGTTGGAATTTAGCACTCCGGCGATTGGTAGTTACCTGAAAAAGTTACAGCAGCGTAAAATTAGCTTGGTGCATATTCGAAGCATACAAGATCCAGGCCAAGTGGAACTTAACCCGGCTCTAGGTATGTGCATATTCGAAGTCTACAAAATCCAGGCCAAGTGGAACTTAACCCGGCTCTAGGTGTGTGCATATTCGAAGTGAACAAGATCCGGGCCAAGTGGAACCTAACCCGGCTCTAGGTGTGTGCATATTCAAAGTATACAAGATCCGGGCCAAGTGGAACCTAACCCGGCTCTAGGTGTGTGCATATTCGAAGTATACAAGATCCGGGCCAAGTGGAACCTAACCTGGCTCTAGGTGTGTGCATATTCTAAGTATACAAGATCCATGCCAAGTGAAACCTAACCCGGCTCTAGGTGTGTGCATATTCGAAGTATACAAGATCTGGGCCAAGTGGAACCTAACCCGGCTCTAGGTGTGTGCATATTCGAAGTATACAAGATCCGGGCCAAGTGGAACTTAACCCGGCTCTAGGTATGTGCATATTCGAAGTGAACAAGATCCGGGCCAAGTGGAACCTAACCCGTCTCTAGGTGTGTGCATATTCGAAGTATACAAGACCCGTGCCAAGTGGAACTTAACCCGGCTCTAGGTGTGTGCATATTCGAAGTTCACAGGGAGCTACATTAGTTTTCTAATGAGCATCCGGCCGAGTAACAAGCTACTCCACCGGAGGCTCGGGGACTAATGGTTATTATCTATAGCATGTAAAGGACAAACGACATACCTCCATCATTTGCCCCGCGAGGTTAATTGCCTTAGCGGCGGTATTCATTTGGGCGGAAAATTCTGCGGGGCCGAACTTTTCCGGGAAATCATCGTTGTGGACGAACTCCGCCTTGTTCCAGTTCATGACGAACTCAATAAGGCTCGGAGGGTACCGCTCACTGGTGGGCATATGGAGTGCCACCAAGCCCTTTGCGTGCGCTTCTTTCCTCTCAACCAAGGCAAGGGCTGGGCTGGTATGCAGAACCATCTGCTGTGCATCAGTTGGCTCGGCAGGAACATCCTTCGCTGCTCGAGCTTTCTTGGGAAGCATCGACGCTAGGGTTCGCTGCCCAGCCTCGACAAATGCAGACTTGGTAGCATCTAGAGCCTTTTTGCCCTTAGCTTGCTGGGAAGAAGTAACTGCAGTGGATTTCCCCTTAGAAGCTGCTGGAGTAGTTCCTCGCCGAGGTTAAGATGACTCGGACGAGGCGAAGGACTTGGCACTGGAGCTCTTGTATTTGGACTTGGAGCTGTTGTTGGTTTTCTTGGTGCCGGAACAGGTGCTGGTGCTGGCTCGGTCACTGGTACTGGAACTGCTGCTGGTGCTGATGTTGAGATAGACTCGGTGGCTGCTGGTTGCGGCAATGCCGAAGTGGTGGACGTCGTTGCCTCGGCTGGACCGACCCCTCCTGCTCCGAGGTCGCGTTCCTCTCGACGAGGTAGTGCGGAACCCGGAGCAGCCACAGAACCCTCTGGAATAGGGCTCAGCGGACGTGACTCGTCGTCACGAGGAGGAGAAGGGCCAGATCGAAGTGGTGAAGAGATGCTTGATCCGCTCTGAGGGACCTCCACCGGAGCCCTGAAGAAGAGAATAATGTCAGAAGAGAAATTACCACGATGCAAGGAGAAGTGAGTTACGCAACAAAAAATGACTTACACATCCGAGGTTTCGGCCTCCTTAGGTTTCCGGGCCCTTCGTGCCGGGGCTTTGCCTGCCGGCTTGGAGGCAGTCTTGTCTCCGGCCTTCTTTCGCCTTTTTGTGGGCTGAGAAGGTTCGGAGGAAGAACTTGGTGCGGCTCCACGCTTCTTCTTCGACGCCACCGGAACCGGCTCGCCCGTAGCAAGTGGAGGATCCTCGTGGATATGCCCACCGGGGTTAGCTGATGCCAGAAAGGCAAAAGAAAGAGGGACAGCCTCAACAGGTTCAATCACATCGACATTCAAGTCATCCTCATCATCGGGCCAGTCTCTAAGAGAAGAGAATTTACCGCTGGGTCGTTTTGTAGCATCGGTCATAGGGAGAAACATCTCCTAGTCCGGCTCCTCCTCATCCGGGATTTCTCGGTCCGGCGCCCACTTAAGGGTCGGATCCGTACCATCCTCAAGAGTTTGCTGAAGGAACAGCTGAGAGAAAGCATGAAGAACAGAGTCAAAAATACAACAAAAACCGACACATATTTGATCCGAAATAAGTTTGCCCCGCGAAGCTTACTGCGGGAGGGAGCCTGTCACGACAGAAGTGCTCAATTCCCCACGTCCATTCGGCGGGGAAATCCTTGTGGGTGGTGAAGAGAGCCTTAACCCGGCGAAAAATCTCCGTGTTGCTCAGCTCGAAGGAGGAGGTCCGGTTGGGGTCGTGGCCGAAACTCATGTGGCACACCTTGTGGGTGCACTTCTGGAGGGGAGAGATTCGGTTGCGCACGGACGTGATCATAGCATCCTTGTTGCGCAATCCGAGTTTCTTCAGTTTCGTGAACCTCTTGTTAACTTGGTTGGCCAGAGCCGTGGGCTTCTTGGAGACCTCCTCCCAGAATTCCGGATCAGGTGGACCCAGAGTGTAGGGGAGCAACCGAATCAAATCTTCGGTGCCCGAGTTCCGGACATAGAAGAAGGTCCGGGCCCATCCTTTGCAGGAGTCAAGCCCGGTGACCCGGGGGAAAACGGAAGTCCTCCGGGGTGAGATGGACGCAGCTCCGAATTGGGTGAGCTGCTTGTCCTCGGATTCAACTTGGATATTGGGGATGACGTTACGACGAAGGCCGAAGAACCGGATCCACAGCTCCTTCGTGGGCCACAGTCCGGTGTAGCCTTCGATCGTAGAAGCAAAGGCAGAGAGAGATGATAGCATTGGCTGGAAGATGGTGCGGCTGTAGGTGGTAGGTGCTAAGCCAATCCCGGAAGAAATCGCTCACCGGCAGGCCGAATCCCCGTTGAAAGTGGGACAGGAACACGACGAACTCACCTGAATTGCGTGAGGGGGCCAGTTCGGCGGAAGGGAGACGAGCGGCGACGCCGGCAGGAATGCGTCTGGTCCGGTAGAGCCAGTCAAGGTCATCTTGACAGAGCCATGATCCGGCCCACGCGCCACGGTCCGCCGCAGCGGCGTCCTCCTCCATTTCTTGCTCGGCCACGACGAGCTCCTCCTCCGTCATCTCGTGGTCGCTACCCTCGCTGGCGCCGGCGGTGGCAGGGATCTGAGGCCTGGATTGGCGAGGACCCGTGGCAAGGAAGTTGCGTAGCGGTGGCTGCGATGCAGAGGCACGGGGAAGAGTGCGGCGGCGGCGCTGCTGCTAGGGGCACTAGCGGCGGCGCGGTCGCGAGGAAGATGAAGAAGAAGAGCAATGGGCAGAGGAGCGCAGAAGAGGGAAAAATTCTAAGGGGTGCGCCCCTCCGCTACTTTACCACTCCCTGAGAGGGTGAGTGGGATCGCGCCCTGCCAATAAGCAACATAGTGTGGTTGTGTATCACACGCCTCAGCCAATCGTAGAGGAGCCACACAAAGGGCCACAGAGCAGAAGCGATCCCGTGACGTGACGCACAAATGCGGTAAACGAGGAGGCAGGTGTGACGTGACCCACGCACAGTGATAACTGACAATTACTGCGGCGGTTACTGTGCAGGCCCTTAAAATAAGGCAACGTAATGATTAGCCTCCACGTGGGTTGGCGTATGAGAGAAGGAAGCAAGGCCCGAATCAAACCATGGTAACCCGGACCGCCAGTAAGAACTTAGAATGTGCAGAGAGAAAGTAAAACCATGAGATCCGAGTCACAGTGGTAACCCGACCAGCAAGTGAAAACTTGGTACGTGCGAAGGGAACGTAAATCCATATAATCTGAGATAAAGAGCTAACCCGGAAATAAACGTCCAAGGCTCGAACATAAATAAACCTGATGTGGCCTTAGCGGCCAGGGCAGCTAAGACCGCACCAGCTTCGGGGACTAATGTTGGGGGGATACCCCCGGGTAGGGTCACTCCGAGGTATAAAGGCCGAGTTAGCCGAAGGTCGGCAGGGTCAAAGCGGATGCTGGCCGGGTCACCTCAAGGCAGGCCGGATCACAGAGTAACCCGGACCAGGGGGGTCACCTAACATTGTCTCAGCCGACTTAAGGAGTAAGTCGGAAGTGCTTGTTTAGCTTGTATGCAGGAACAGGTGTGATCGGATCTACCATGATCCGGGTCCTGTTTAGCTTCTGGGAGAAGGAAGGAATCTCTCTGGTCAAAAAGAAGGCCCGGTACGCACTGCATGAGCGAAGCAAGCAAGGGCAGGACCACCGGGTCATAGCCGACAAGGGTGACGACGCCCGTGTCGGCTGACGCGGGCGCCGCAGAGGCTCACGTAGCTAAAGCATGTATGACGCGGGGGAAAAGCACCCCGGTCGGGTTACTACTTTGAGAGGAGGCATATTCCCACGTATGCCCTAGGCAGAGACCGAGCCCCCTCTATATAAGGGGGGCTAGGGTTCCCGTAGAAGGGGTTGAGTTCTAGTTTTGGTTGGTCTTTCTTCGATATAGATTTCGCTAAGATGCTAGGGGTGAACGGTAGTTGAGAGTAAGAGAGCTTCTTCTTCCTCCTCTCGCCAATACAGCTCTAGGAGCACTTGTAAACTTGAAAGGAATACAGTCCTCTGTGTGGAGAATCACTCCACTATCCCTCCCTGGATTCCCCTAGCGTGTATTAGTCCCCACCTTTAGCCTATCCATGGCATCTGCCGTGACACCACCACGACACCTGCCATAGTCGGGGCTACCCTCGACTACTCGAATAGGGTTTTTCTGGTCGTGCCGGTAGCCCCAACCTTCACGGCGGGAGCTTCTTCTCCCGCTATGGGGCCTTCTACTGCACCATCGTCATCGATGGTGCCACCACCGCTGACTAGGGTAAGTTCCTGATCTACATAGCGGTTAGGGTTTGGCCCAAAATCGACGGCAGTTAGGACTTGATCTTTGGTAGTCGTAGAGCGATTTGGGGTTTTTCGCAGTACATAGCAACATATTTGATAATGTGCACACAAATTTTTGAATTTAATTGAGCGGATTCCTCAATTTGGGTGTTATCCTGGGGCATTGCCCGATTGGGCATTCATAGCGGAATCCCCATATTGATTGTTGTCCTTGGGCATTGCCCGATTGGGCATTATACTCCATGTTTGTAGCATTTGCATTTTCAGATTAGGCATTGTACTCCATATTTGTACCATGTCCACTACCAAATTAGGTAATGCTGCTTGCTGACGTTGTTTACTTCATGCCTGATGACCCACAAGTATAGGGGTTGTATCGCAGTATTTTCGAAGGAAGTGAAACCCAATTTATTGATTCGACACAAGGGGAGCCAAAGAATATCTATAAGCCTTAACAACTGAGTTGTCAATTCAGCTGCACCTGAAAACAATCTTGCTCACAACAGTTTATCAGTAGCAACAGTTTTGTAGTAGGAATAGTAAAGTAACACCAGTAGTAAAGTAAACACAGCAGTAACACTTGTAGCAAACAGTAGGATTCGAGTGCGGTAGGCATAGGGATGGATGGACGGGCGTTGCATGGACAATACAATTCACATAGCAATCAGAACATAGGGCAATTGCAGATAAATAAGATAAAGCATCCAAGTACTAGATAATCCTAGGCATGTGTTCCATATATAGTCATACGTGCTCGCAATGAGAACTTGCACAACATCTTTTGTCCTGCCAGCCCGTTTGCAGCGGGGCCTCAAGGGAACTACTGGAAATTAAGGTGCTCCTTTTAATAGAGCACCGGAGCAAAGCATTAACACTCTGTGAACACATGTGATCCTCACATCAAAGCCATTCCCTCCGGTTATCCCGATTTCTGTCACTTCGGGGCCATTGGTTCCGGACAACAACGTGTGTATACAACTTGCAGATAAGACCATAAACAATACTATCATAATGAATCAATAACATGTTCAGATCTGAAATCATGGCACTCGGGCCCTAGTGACAAGCATTAAGCACAACAAGTCGCAACAAAGTCATAAAGCACTAATAGAAGATACTAGGCACCATGCCCTAACAATCTGATGCCATTACATAAATGATCTCATCCAATCCCTACCATCCCCATAGCCTACAGTGGGGGATTACTCACTCATAGATGGGGGAAACATGGATGGTCGGTGGAGAAGCGATGGTGATGATGATGGCGATGATCTCCTCCAATTCCCCGTCTCGGTAGGGTGCCAGAATGGAGTTTCTGGTGCTGTTTCGTGGAATCTGGTGGTGGCGGCGGAGCGGAACTTTTTCTGGAAAAACATCGACCCCCCTGATTTTTTAGGTCAGAAGGCAACTTATAGGCGAAGAGGGTGACCGAGAGGGTGTCTGGGGCGGCCAGACCACCCCCTGGCGCGGCCAGGCCTAGCCCGCGCGGCCAGGTGGTGTGGCTGGGCCCTAGCCCCTCTCCGTCTCGTATTCTGCCTCCTGGTGTCCCCCGGTAAAATAATGACTTTGGCTTTTGTCCCGTCCAATTACAAGAATATTCATTTTCTGACTTTCGTGGAACCAAAAATAGCAGAAATCAGGCAGCTGGCACTATGGCTCTTGTTAATAGGTTAGTCCAAGAAATCATATAAAAAGTACTCCAAAGTGTGGAAAAAACATAAGAAAGTAGATAAAACCAAGCATGGAACATCAAAAATTATAGATACATTTGCAATGTATCAACATCCCCAAGCTTAACTCCTGCTCGTCCTTGAGTAGGTAAGTGATAAAAAGAAACAATAATTTTTGAGGTGACATGCACCATCATAAACTTGATCAAAGTATTTTGTAAAACATTCAAAGCTGGGATCATAGTACTTCAATCATAACATGAAAGACAAAGTTCTAGAAATAAGACAAAGAAGCTGTGATGCAACATGCAAAGGCACAAACAAAAGATTCATGAATAACAATGCTTTGCAAGATGTTTGTTTGTTTCACATAAAGAAAACATAACATAATGGCATTCAACTTGTCCCTCATAGAGTAGCAAACATAAATGCATAGGACACCTTCAAAGTTCATAAGAGTGACTAGATACAAATAGTTTAAAACAAGCAATATCAAGGTATGCATCAATCAACAAGTCTTGGGACAATGCACATTAAGAATGGCCACTATGCTCTCAAAGTAGGTGCATAAAGATAAAAGGTGGAGAATCAACATAAAAGTAAAAGAAAGGCCTTCATAGAAGGAAGTAGGGATTCAAGTCTCATAAAGAGCTTCCAAAAATTATGGTACTTTTTAGCTTTCAGCTCTCATTGCCCCTATCATAAGCATCTTGAAGTGATTAAGGTTAAAGTGAACAAACTATGGTGTATATGCTTGACGAAGTATAAGTTGGAAATCTCATGTCCCTTGAGTACGAGGGCCGCTCCTCATGCTACTCAAGTTTAGTTATCGGTAAGTTCTTGTCATAGTAAGTACATGTGTATCATAGAGAACCGCCAACGGGGTACCCCTTGCCCGATGATACGGAAGAATCCCCATATCAAAATGACAAGGCAAGCAGACAACGAGCATCTCAACAATCTACTTATTTACCATGGGAATATGGTGCTTTTTTCTATCTTTCCTATTTTGATAATCTCTTTTTTTGTTTTTCTCTTTTTTCTCAATATAGGACTCTTTTTTTATAAGAAGAATGCTTCATAGACAGCTCATTATGGTTACGCTGCAGGTTTCCACCATGTTAGCATGGATTAGACCAGCGGCCCAGGCGTTTCTCTAACACATATACATAACTCCATGGACTTACAAGCTCCCCTTTCATTTCACACTGACGACATCCATAGACAAAAGAGCATGATATCAACTAGGTACAAAGTACCAGTGCAATGTTGAAAGCGTTCCCCATGACAGCATGGTTCTGCTAGTCCCCAACAAATAAGTGCAAGCATATACAACATAGACGACACAATGGTTCAAGTTTATTAAGGGCAAGAAAACTAAAGTGTGCCATCAAGTTCTTGAGAGCTTTAATCACTAGTTTTCTCATAACAAGTTTAATTCGGAAGGTAAACAAAAACATGAATATACTTGGAATAGCATAAGCTAGTAGGTAGGTATGGTGGACTCTTTGGAATAACTTGGTTTAGGGAGTTGGATGTATGAGTGGAACTCATACTTGATTGTGGAGGCTAGCAAAAGATTGGGAGCGACAAACTAAGAGAGCAATAATGGCCATAATCATACAGAGCGACAAAACATCATTGATCAAAGCATAAAGTGATACTACAAGTTGAAAACTAAAGGATGATAAAGGCTTATGGTGACTTTGGATAGTCATAACATGGTGTGAGCATGCGCCAAGTCAACCCAAATAAAGCATCAAAGGAGAATACCACAATACTATGCTTTAATATGCTAAAACAACACATGATTCATCCAAGGCACATTAAGCAATCTCAATTGTTTATAACAAGTCATGCTACAGTAACTAAGCATAAAGCTAAAACAATATCAAGCATGGCATGACAAAGCATAGGCCACAGTCAAAAACAAGCTCTCTTTACCACTTAAGCATGAACTTTCCTACTCTCTTCCAAACCAAACCAAACTATTTGAAAACCAATGTATGAAAGAGGGGGTCCAACCAATTTATTCAGAAAACTAAGAAAACAAAGCAAACGAAAAACCAAAACAAAAACAAAAAAAAGACGCTCCAAGAACAACAAAACTGTGTATGAAACAATGAAAATGAAGTGTTTCAAAGAAACCTGGGATTTGTATTGATGAAGAAGGGGATGCCTTGGGCATCCCCAAGCTTTGACGCTTGTACTTCTTGGATATTTCTTGGGGTGACACGCGTGGCATCCCCAAGCTTGAGCTTTAGTCCATCCTTCATCTCATTACTCATTCCTTCCATACACCTGAAATTTTTCCTTCATACAAAACTTCACACAATCTTTATTAGCAACATTAGTGCACTCAAGATAATAGGTCTTTAGGTTCAGTTCCAATACCAATAAAACTTCTATTAAAACACAAGCTACTGTAGCACTTCCCTCAAAAAGCTCAATTCCACAAAAGAACTCAAAAAGGAACCAACAAGAAGCAAATGCAAAAAATGGCAGAAATCTGTCAAAATAGACCAGCAGGCAAAGACGAATTGTTTCGAAGACCTTCTGTTGCTCAAATCGAAAAGTGTTGAACTAACGAAAGTTAGATAACAACCTGGGACAGAAGCAAAAAAATTCACGCCTCAAAAGGATGTACAAAGATTTTACACGAATTTTTACGGTGAAGCACAGAAATCTGTTTCAGGACAGCAACTTTCTCAACCATTACTTCTCTCTCATTAGAGGTTACACTTGGCACAAAAAGCAAATAAAAAGAATAAGGAGCGGTTATTACTGAAGTAATAACTTCCAAGACTCATCTAAAACTTTTGGGTTATCTCCCAATAAGTACTTGTCTTTAACGCCTTTAAGTTAGGCATAAAAATAAAAATAAACAAAGATAATCATGGTGAAAACATTGTTTTGTTCATTAAAATCCTTTTGTTAGCAAGGTTGATCAGGTCTTATTACCAAAACAATTTATATGAAACAAAACTTTGTGTTCCACTAATGATTATGTTACCTTAACCTTGATAGCAATGGTCCTAATCATAATAGTTTCATATTTTTCTCTTGGTATGGGACAATATATTTCTCCAACTTGAATGCCCTCAACATGTTCAATTGAATTTAAACCATAAGTCCTATAAATCTTCTTGGGGAAATGGACAGTATGCTCCTTGTCATTAACATTGAAGGTCACCTTTCCTTGATTACAATTAATAACAGCTCCTGCAGTATTAAGAAAAGGTCTTCCAAGAATAATAGACATATTATCATCTTCAGGCATTTTAAGCACAACAAAATCAGTTAATATCAAGCAATTATGAGCCACTTGAACAGGTACATCCTCACATATACCAACAGGAATAGTGGTAGATTTATCATCCATTTGCAAAGATATATCAGTTGGTATTAGTTTTTCTAGTTGAAGCCTCTTATAGAGAGAGAAAGGTATAACACTAACTCCAGCTCCCAAATCACACAAAGCAGTTCTAACATAACTATTTTTAATAGAGCAAGGGATAGTTGGAATCCCTGGGTCTCCAAGTTTCTTAGGAACCTTACCATTAAAAGAGTAATTGGCAAGCAAAGTAGAAATTTCTTCATTGGGGATCTTCCTTTTATTCGAGACAATATCCTTCATATACTTTGAGTACAGAGGCAATTTAATAGCATTAGTCAAAGGAATTTGCAGGAATAAAGGTTTCATCCACTCACAAAACTTATTATAGTGTTCAACTTCCTTTGACTTGTGTTTGTTATCAGGGAAAGGCATAGGTTTTTGGACCCAAGGCTCTCTTTCACTACCATGTTTCTTAGCAACAAAATCTTCTTTAGTGTATTTAGTATTCTTAGTGTGCTTTTCAGGTTCTTCTTCAACTTTTTCTTCATTAGGAGCTTCATTTTCTTCATTACCACTTTCAGTTTTAGCATTAGAAATAGATATACTATTAGGATCTATATCAGGTTCAGAGGGTTCTACAACAGTTTTATGTTTCTTTTTCCTTTTCTTATGAGTAGAGCCACTATTTTCAGCTTGTTGAGAATCCTGCTCAATTCTTTTGAGATGCCCCTCAGGATATAGAGGATCCTGGGTAGCAGCTCCACTTCTAGTTCTAATTTCATAAGCATGTTTTTTAGCAGCATTAACTAGCAAGTCTTTTTGCACTTTAATGAGTTGATCTATTTGAGTTTGAACCATTTGAAAAGTGTTTAACAATCATTTTAACATCATTAGAGGTTCTTTCCACAATATCTTTCAACTCAACAATAGCTCTAGTGTTTTCCATTAGATGATTTTGCACCCTTTTATTAAAATTATCTTGCTTAACAATAAAGCTATTGAATTCTTCTAAGCATTGATCAGGAGGTTTAGAGTAAGGGATATCACCTTCATCAAAGTGTTGGAGAGAGTGTACCTCGATAGTGGATGAGTAGGGAATAGGCTTACATAACACTTCTATAGGAGGTAAATTTTTGACATCTGCAGCTTTAATTCCCTTCTCCCTAAGACATTTCTTAGCTTCCTTCATCACTTCATCATTTAATTCAATAACTCCTCTCTTCTTTGATGTTGGAATAGGTACTAGCATAGTAGGTTCAGGTACAATTACTTCAGGTATAGCTTGTTCAGGAGGAGTCCAATCTTCATAGTTCTTACTTATTTTAGCCATTAATTCCTCAGCTTCCTTAGGAGTCCTATTCCTGAAAACACAATCAGCACAACTATCTAGGTATGTCCTAGATTCTTCGGTTAGTCCATTATAAAATATATCAAGAAGCTCATTCTTAGGTAATGGACTTCCAGCCTGTGCATGAATCAAAGCACAAAACCTTGCCCATGATTCAGGCAATATCTCCTTTTCTCCCTGTTTAAAATCAAAAAGTTCCTGCAAAATAGCATGTCTAGCACTTGGAGGAAAATATTTCTGCAGGAAAGTACTAATCAAGCAATCAGGGCTATCAATAGATTCAGGATGTAAATTACTAAACCAAGTTTTAGCTTCTCCTTTCAGTGAAAAGGGGAAAATCTTAGCAACAAAGTAAGTACGCATCTTAATATCATCGGAAAACAAGCCACTCATGGTAGAAAGTTCATTCATATGTGCTACCGCACTTTCATTCTTAGTCCCACAAAAAGGTTCTTTCTCAACAATAGCTATGTAAGATAGATCGAGAGAGAAATCATAATCTTCATCTATAATGTTTATGGGGGAAGCAACAAACTTAGCAATAGGAGACAATTTGGGTCTAACAGTACGCCTCTTAAGGAGACTCTTAGTAGCGCTCCTATCATGGTGTTTTTACATTCTTTAATAAATTCATCGGTCATCTCAACATAACCATCTTCAATATCATAACTTTCACTAGACTCAGGTGAACTAACAGGTGTGGTAGTGTCTTCATTAGGAGTTTCAGTATTTCCAGCTATAGTTCAAGCAATCGTAGCATCTAGGAAAGGACCTAATGAACCACTATTATCAAGCACAGTAGAAGCAGCATCATAAGCATTAGAAGTTTCAGATTCAGCAGTAGTAGCAGTGTGTGTAGCATGTGTATGTGGTGGTGTAACGAGCTTACTCATAACAGATGGTGAATCAAGAGCAACAGAGGTGTTCAGAACCGTACATCTTCTTGTAGTGGATGGTAAAATAGGAACCTTGCCATCACGAGACTTACCCATGATGGATGGATAGCAGCGAACAATAGAGAATTCAAGTGAACTTAATAAATAAAGCTATGCACCCCGGCAACGGTGCCAGAAAATAGTCTTGATGACCCACAAGTATAGGGGGTGTATTGCAGTATTTTCGAGGGAAGTGAAACCCAATTTATTGATTCGACACAAGGGGAGCCAAAGAATATTTATAAGCCTTAACAACTAAGTTGTCAATTCAGCTGCACCTGGAAACAATCTTGTCCATAGCAGTTTATCAGTAGCAACAGTTTTGTAGTAGGAATAGTAAAGTAACAACAGTAGTAAAGTAAAGACATCAGTAACAATTGTAGCAAACAGTAGGATTCGAGTGCGGTAGGCATAGGGATGGATGAACGGGCGTTGCATAGACAAGACAATTCACATAGCAATCAGAACATAGGGCAATTGCAGATAAATAAGATAAAGCATCCAAATACTAGATAATCCTAGGCATGTGTTCCATATATAGTCATACGTGCTCGCAATGAGAACTTGCACAACATCTTTTGTCCTGCCAGCCCGTTTGTGGTTATGATATGGCATTGATCATTACAAAGGTAAAGTAGTTTACTTTTATGTTACTAAGTAGTGTAGTAATAGTCATCGTTCCGATGGACGACCTGGTGGAGGCGTCGTGGACTTGGCGTCAAACCAAGGGCAAGATGGAGATCATGCCAGAGTGCTCGATGGAGATCAAGGCGCAAGAAAGACCATATCATATCACATTATACATATGATGTTGATACCTGTTTTACATCTTATAGTGTGCTAGTATTTAGATACTCAACGGTAGCAAATAAGATAATCCCTATTTTATTCCAATGTTCCGTGTTCCCCTTGTGTGTGCACCACCAAGAAAGTTCTTCGGTATGAGGCCGGCTGTGATGATCGGGGGTCAGACATATCTACGTTCGCATACAGTGGGTGTAAGCCATGTTGCACAACAAATACACACAAGTTAGATTTGGTGAGCCTAGCATGTACAGACATGGCCTCGGAACACAAGAGATCGAAAGATTGAGCATGAGTCACATAGATGATGTGATTGGCATTGTTGAATGCCTACCTTTGATAATGCACTAATGGCCGTGATGATCGGGGGAGGTGCAAAGGATAGGGATCATGCGATCACTAAAATCGTCCAGGGGATGACCGTTTTAGTGGACACCAATTATAAATTGATCTCTTATTATAAACTTAGTCTAGATGTCTGTTTGCAAATATCTTAGTAGATCTTAGCCTATCCCATTGAGGTCTTTTGCGACCATGGGAATATATTGCTTAATTTGGAACTTAGCAAAAGGGTCCAACTTCATAGATTAATACCCACGCCTGAGGGATATCCTCGTAAAAGGTGATCTTCTCTTCTTGATACGATAACCATTAGGAGATAATTCGATGACTCCGGATTGTTTGGAAAAACACTCAACGATCTTGCATTAGAGTTAAGAACTCTTAGAAGGGCTTGATTACAAATGGAGGTCATGGATGAAAAGGTATATATAAGATATACAAATTATAAATGTGGTTCTTGCAGAACTCATTGCAGTTTGCAAAGTATTTGGTACTTGTCACGTTTTGTGAAAACATGATGATCTGCTAGAGAATTGCTGGTTTTGAGGCAACGTGACTTGATGACGGCAAGCAAATAAGTTGATGGCCGACATCACCTCTTTCCTCAAAGTTTATCATTTGGATTAGTGGACTTGAATATAATTTGTAATCCTTGTATGTGTGTCTTGCTTTTGGTGAGACGATTATTCATATGAACAAGTTAAACCAGTTTGTACTATTCTTATGAACAATACCTTATGGTCACATTATGATTATAAATAAGTTATTCTCATCACTATGTTAATGATAATGGTTTAAACATTTATAAAGGATTAGAATGCTAAAAGATATCCAAAGCTTAATAATGAAAAGACACTATAGTTTAAGTCATTTTGGTTATTGCAGGTTCTTTATAAAAGATCGGGGTCCTAGATGCTCAATCTAGAGACTTTGCAAAACCATGCCTCTTGGGCAGAATGACTAAAACTCCGCATTTTGGTAAAACGGTGATATGCGAAGAAATGTTGAATCTTATACATAGTGATGTATCATATTTTCAACAAGTAGTGGAAATCATTTGTTAATTGTGGACTTAAGTGAACAGGTGTATTTACTTAATGAAACATGAAGTTTGAAATGATTTGAATTGTTCAAATGAGTTCATAACTAAATGGGATATTGAATTAACTGAATTAACAAGTCTCTTCGATTTGATCGACACGACTAAAGTATTCAAGTTAAGTTTAGCATAAAAGGGCACTTGTGAAATATGTTTCACAAATTATGATAATTGGACGAATTCAAACTCTGTTGAAATGTCTAAACATCATAATCATTATGTATTAAATACATATGGTATAATATTATCTCTTATCGAGGTTATAGTTATCATTTAGAGTTAGAGATAAGCAAACACTCATTTGAAATACAAAGGAATATCTAAAGATTCGTGGAAACAACACCATAAGTATTATGGCACGTTCGAGTTTCTGGAGATTTCAACAAGTCGAAGTCGTGGTGAATAAACAAGTCTTTGTAGAGCATTCTTAGGAAGCTATGAATGCATCTTCCATAAGGGACAAACCTGTTGTTGTCCTAAGTTGATGTGTCTTGATGAAGATACAGGTGGAAGAAAGTAAAAGATAAAAACAAGGTATTTGACCTTACCTCCAGATTGTCGAGTGGCGCAGCGGAATTTGTTTCGTAAAACCAAACTCTACAAATGGAGGAGAAACTATTGATAATGATCATAAAGTTTCATCGAATACTTTTACTAAAGAAAATAGGATTCAACTATATATTCTACAAGTTTGTGGAATTATATTATTAATTCACTTGTCATGTTTTGAACAAGACATACCTACGAAATACAAAGAAGCGTGATGGACCAAAGTACGAGAAATGAATTGTCATTGAAATCTCGTTAGTGGAATTCTCAAATTGATGATGATCAAAGAATTTTGGAATATCCAAGATTATCGAGAGGACCTAGATTTCAGTGGGAGCAAATCAGCTTGGCTAATTCATAATATGTAACTAACATATTTTGAGTGGGAGCTAAGTGAAATCCCTGGATCTCAAACATGAATGTCATATTTGAGTGGGAGCGTGAAATCATTCTAGAATATGTAGACGACATATGTGAATGAGGTGATTGGTGTTAATAGTATTTAAGTTAGGATGAAGTTGAAGTTATTAAACAATAAGATCTATCAAGATAGATTGATGAGTTTAATAAACATTGAATGTCAAATGCTTCCTGGATTTGATTCTAAAAGATGTTCAGAAAGTCCTAAGACAAGATTCTGAAGAAGTTCAGAATAGAACGAGGTAAGAAAGAAGTTCTTACTGTATGAAGCATTGAGTTAGTATTGCAACTATGGTTGAAAGAAAGAGATGTGTTGCATCTCCTATGCCTCGGTCATAGGTTCTTCCACATAACCATGTTGTATACTCGACATAATGTGACCCAAGGTTCTGGTTGGAAGGACTAGCTCTTAACTATAAGAACATGTCTTTAAGTGATTCCTGAGTTGATCACTGAACCAGAATTAAGTTTGTACATAAATGGCAAGAAGCAATGTAAGTGGCATAGATGAATTTCATGCACTAGGATCTACATAGATATAGAAGTATAAAGGCTACATCTGATGTGATGTATAATGTTATGGCGGGGCTAGTTCGCTTTTAACGTAGAATGATGTGTCCCAGGGCCCAGTGCCCATGAGAAAGCCCTCGAGGTTGATCTAACGTCACTGTAATCTCCTGGAATCCGGCCTCGTTCTGCTGTCATGACTATAGTATATACACAAAGGATAGCAAAGTGTGTTTTGAAGTTTAGATGACAACGGTGAAAACAACCGTTATCATAAACACTAGAACAAAGTCTCGCTTTGTTGCCATACAAATGCTTCGACCCATTATACGATAATGGAGTGAATGTCAAAATTAGGAAGACATTAACGATTTGCAAAAGACATAATGATCTGGTAAAACAGAACATGGACATGACGTTTCCCATGAGCATGCATGATCTGTAAACGCATATGGTATATGGTTTATACGAGTAAAATGCAAGCTGGATTATTTGTACTCTAGTGCAAGTGGGAGACTGAATGAGATATGCCCTAGAGGCAAATAATAAATAGGTTTTATTGTCATATCTCAATTAGTTTATAATAGTTTCATATTGTGCTATAACTGTGCCAAGTAGAAACATTGGTACAAGTGTGGTATGAAACAACAAAGTCCCTAGTAGCCTCTATTCATACTAGTTCGTTGGTCACGAAGATGATATGGGTTTCAAGATCATGGGCATTTATGCCGACTGACAACAAGATCATGTCATTGGAGAATAATGTGGTTGGACATTTCTCGAAGGATTGCAACACGATCAAGTCATATAGTTCATTGTTGCAACAGCTATACCTAGACTCCTTCTCCTTAGACCGTGAGCTCATATTACTCACTGTTTCCCTAGGCTGCTTAGACTGCATCAACCGTCATCTGGTAACGTGATGGCCATAAAGGTGTACGTTGGGTATTCCGAAGGAACAGTAGATGACATGTGACTGCAAGACCGGGATTTGTTCACCCACATGACGGGTAAAGATTCATACGACCGACTTGGTGAGATACATCTATAAATGTTGCAACATGTGACTAGGTCACGGGAATATAATATCACGGTAACAAGAAAACATAACTTGTTGTGAACGAGATTGAACAAAGATATGGGATACCGGTGATCGGATCCCGGACAAGTTGTATCGATAAATAAAAGGAAGAGGATGCTACATTTAGATGGTTCAAACGACATTGTCATCAGGAATGCATAGGGGTCGTATGGACATCCCTGGTCCCTCTGTTGATCATTGATACAGATCATGTCTAGAGCATTCTCGAGCCGTGAGAGGATACACTTAAGGGTATGATGAGAGCGATCATTCGTAAGACGGAATCATAGTAGAGAAAGAAAGAAAGAAAGCCGGAATCGTTCCGCGGAGAGATCCGAAGTTGTTCGGAGAAAGAATAAAGGAAAAGCCCTGAAAAGTG
The DNA here is from genome assembly GCA_916181665.1 of Avena sativa. Classification (NCBI taxonomy): domain Eukaryota; kingdom Viridiplantae; phylum Streptophyta; class Magnoliopsida; order Poales; family Poaceae; genus Avena; species Avena sativa. The sequence continues at coordinate 427,123,687 of OV702287.1, forward strand.
TTTTTGGATAAATAGGAATTTAAATATATATATTTATTATATGTTAATTATGAATTAATATATTATAAATAATATTTAGATTAAGATTTATAGAAGCAACTTTTATATTAGGCCAAATCCCAGAGGGAAAAGGCCTAGAAATAAAACTGCAGGAAAATAAAAGGAAAAAGGCAAAATAGCCAACCCAGTGGGCGGTGGATAACCGCCACCGCACAGGGCGGCAGATAACTACGCGACGCCAGCCGGCCCACCCGGGCGGGGCGGGGCAGGGCACAGGGCCGCCGCTTGGGGGCGAGCTGGGCCGCGTGGGATGGCGCCGGCCCACCCGGGTCGCGGGCGCCAGCGGGCCGCTGGGGGTGGCCGGCCCACCCAGGGCTTCCCCCCTTCCAGACCGCCGCCAGCGGGAGTGCTGAGTGCGGGGTGGGCCGCGCCAAGGCCCACCCGGCTAGCCCCTGCTGTTTTCCCTTTTCTTTTTATTTAGCATTTTCTGTTTGCTATTTTGGGCTGAGTTCTTTTGGCCCATTTGGCAAGTCCGGAAATCTGCTGCCTTTTCTTTTGTGAATAGTCCCACATGGCTAACCCAATGGGGAGGGCACACCCCCTCCGCCTATATAAAGGGGTGCCCATGGGTGGGATTAAACACACATTTGGAGAAGTCCTTTGGTTGACTTTTCTCCTCCTCCCTCTCTCTATACCTCGTGACCATGGCCCCATGTCTGGGCTGTGCGGTCGAGGCACACCTGCAGTACGCCGTTGCGCTGCAGGGATTCCTAGCCGGATATCAACTTCCGCACTCCCGGCGGGATCGGGGAGCCGGAGGTCTCATCGTGCACCGGATGTGTACGAAGACACGAGGCGCAACACTTGGGGCGCTTGAATGTCGTGAGCCGGAGCTGTTGCACGATGAAGATGATGAAGATCAAGAAGGAGCAAGGGGTCACCTGCGAGGAGCTTCGCGACCTTGAGGTCGGCTTCGAGTACGACTACTTTAACCACGTTCCCCGCGGAACGTTAACCGCGTACGGTCTACAAGGGTATGTATTCTCTACGCTCTGGCCGTTACCGCATTATTACATAGATAGATCCTAGGCAGTTTCTGGGGTTACATCGTAGGGAAATTTTTGTTTTCCGCACCGATCCCCAACACAACTTGTGATGCTGAACTAAGTAGGCTGATGATACTTTAGATCAGGGTGAAATCCCCTGGTGGTGCATGGTTCAGGGGCATCCCATGCCCATGTTGATGGTTTGTCTCATCAGGGGTTAAGCCCCTGGTACTTCAGGGACAGGTGATGCCCCTGCTGATGGTTCTTTTGATCAGAGGTGAAGTTTAGAACCCCTGATTGCTACCTGGGAGTGAGTGTAAGACCATTCTTGTGTAGCTAGCAATGTGTATGTTTGCATATGGATGTTCTGGTGATGATCTAGCTCGCAATGTGTTGTGTGTGCATATGACTGTTCTTTGTGATCATGTGTTGTGCATGTGCTGGGTGGTAAGATCACCAAATTTGAAATGGGTGATCACAACTCATGTGATCAGATGCAAAACACCACACCAAACAACTGTGAAATGCATCAACAGAGAAAAAAACAGGGCAACCAAACAACTGGGCATATTTGCAGGAAACAAAGATACAGGATTTCAAACAACTTCCCCAACTTGGCCCAAGCCCAAGTCTCTCATGCAGCACTCAACGGGACAAAAACGGGAAACTTGGGCCGAGCAACCAAACACGCCCTATAGGAGCATTTCCACCTGTCCCCGAACTCCGCCCGGCACAACCTTCTTTTTGCCCATACACGGGAAGGTGTGCTTCCAGCCATTCCCCCTATAAAAAACTGAAAAATTTGAATTAATTGGCAAATTCGTTAAAATACGAAATTAATGACAATTTTACAGACAGTTTGAACATGTTTACACAAGACAGAACTACTGGCGACCAAGGCCACCAGGTCGACAACTCAGGATCGATTATTCTGGAAAGTCTGAGACGGAATTCGCCAGTTCATGGTTAACTGAGACTACATGAGACGATTATGGTGACGGGGTGGTATATATAGTGGCAACAAAGACGAACGGTTAGAGGGGACTATGTTTCTTTAGCATCAAGTTCTGCCTTTTCAATCAACTAGTAATCGTGCACGTGCCACGCACGTGTAGTATAGGACATATATCTATAAAAATGATAACCTAAAAAATTCTATAAATATGAAAAAAGTTTAATATCATTATTCAAGTGAAACCCTAAGATATATCAAAATCGTCATAACTATATAATGATGTACTTACAAAATTTTAGACACTTGTGCTCAAAATACCACCAATTGATCATGAGAGCCGCAGGTAATATGTTGATCATGGTTCTTTTCTTCGAGAACCAAAGATATAATTTTTTACATCTATGGAGGAGGGGCGACCTCACTATCTTCTTAAAAAAAGGTGATGACTATATGTGGTGATGTTGCTACTATCTGTTCAGAAAGGGTGAACCAGTGCCAGCAGATAACACATCAAAAAAAATTCCTTGTCGCTCGCAGCCAACAACTACATAAATACAAACCAAATTCATTTTAATGTTTCCTGCGAAGATGGACAATGTAGTCATCCAAATCAGGATGCCCGACCATGATGTTGTGTTCAATTATATGTGCCAACATAATCCAGTTGCAAATAGATATCACGGAGAATTTTCCATTTTTGATTCAAGATGATCTGTCACATTGTATATGTGAGATATAAGAAGCCTTGTAGAATGAATCCACATGTAAAAATCTTTTGTTATTGGTATAGAGACGGGAGCCTAAGTAAAAACAAGTAAAAATCCACATGAATTTTCTTTTGTTATTGGTATAGATACCAAGAATGGGTGTGACTAAGATAAAGAGCAATGATGAAGCAAATATAAATTATGGTCGATCAGTATATATGCATCGTCTGAACAACAATCCGTGCATATGTTGCCTTCTATCATCAACAATGCTAGAGATCAAAAATAGAATGAAGAGAGGGACCACATCATAAACTGAAGTTTCTAATCTGTACAAAATAGTATCAACTTAAAAAAAATACGGGGTATCTACTTAACATTGCAATATACATCATTGTTCAGATCTGCATAATGACTATCATAGAAAAGGAGAAAGAAAGAATGTTCCAGTCTGGATCTACATCTACTTACGACATGAATATCAGAGTAAAAAAATTCAGAGCACATTAATGTCTACGCACTTCTATTCTTGTAGACAGTTGTTGGACCTCCAAGTACAGAGGTTTGTAGAATAGCAGCAAGTTTTCTCTTAAGTGGATCACTCAGGGTTTATCGAACTCAGGGAGGAAGTGGTCAAAGGTATCCCTCTCAAGCAACACTGCAATCAAGATACAAGAAGTCTCTTGTGTCCCCAACACACCCAATACACTTGTCAGGTGTATAGGTGCACTAGTTCGGCGAAAAGATAGTAAAATATAAGTGATATGGATAATTATAAGTGGTAACGGTGCCAGAAAATAGCTTAACGGGAGGAAAAGACTGGAGGCAAAAAGATGAAAGCAAGCAAACATGTAACAGATCTAGTTGCAAACGATGTTTCAATGCTTAGAAACAAGACCTAGGATCATACTTTCACTAGTGAACACTCTCATATAAATATCTTATGTTTATGATACTACTCTAAACTACTCTCCGGTTGGACACTCTAATCCATGGTAGAGCTATAACAGCACACCTCAAAGTTCGCTTTTCCCATCTAGATAACCCCACACTGTCACCTTGAGCTCTAGATGGTTCCAACAAACACCACAATTTTATAGAGACATCCAACTCCAAATATAACTCATAACAAGTATTTGTAATCTCTAGCCTAAATGCCACCATGGTGTGCACGCTGTCACTTTCACACACATGGTGAGAGCAAAGATCTATTAAAGCACTTGAGTAGCAAAGTAGATCTACTTGATTACAAAGCTCATGGTCACAATATGATCATGCATAGAGAGAGATGAACACATAGCTACCGGTAGAACCCTTAGCCTCGAGAGAGAAGTACTCCCTCCTCATCATGGGAATCAGCAATGGTGATGGAGATAGTGGTGGAGATCGATGGAGATGGCTCCGGAGGCACTTCTCCGTCCCGGCAGGGTGCCGGAATAGAGACTTTCTGTCCCCCGAATCTCCTCTTCGGTGGCGGCGGCGTTGCAGAACTTTTCGTGGCTGGAGGCTTGTCTATTTAGGGTTTTTGCATAGGAAGGAATATATAGGCGAAGGGACGAGGTCGGTGGCCAGCTAGGGGGCCCACACCATGCCCTGGCGCGGCCTGGGGTACCCGCGCCTACGGGTGGTTTGGCCACCCTGTGGCCCCCCTTCGTCTCTCCTTCTGGCTCCGTGAATCTTTCGGAAAAATAACGACTTTGGTTTTTGTCTGATCCAATTTCGAGAATATTTATTTTCTGACTTTCTGAAACCAAAAACAGCAGAAAACAGGCAACTGGCACTATGGCTCTTGTTAATAGGTTAGTCTAAGAAATTATATAAAAAGTACTCCAAAATGTGAACAAAACATAAGAAAATAGATAAAACCAAGCATAAAACATCAAAAATTATGGATACGTTAGCAACGTATCACACACTATACCACCTTGCTACATCTTCTAGATAGAAAAGATTCATCTCAAAAGTAGTAAGAGCATATGCTTATCAAACAACATCAGCTAAAAGGGTCGTACAAAATATTCAAATAACATAGAGTGAAGCAAGAGAAAAAGGGATCAAGCATGACAAAGAGAAAAAGAAATACCCGTTCCAGCTCGCAATGGAGGCCATGCTGCCTTCCGCACCCATGAAGAAGCTTTGAAAGCGCATCACATACTCGTACAAAATCGAACCATAACTGAACAAACCATAACTGAACCTCTCCTCCTTTCTGAACCATGCATAGCAGTAGAGATGGAATCGAGTTCATGAAAAATCACAACCAATTTGTAAGAAAAGTCAGCAATCCAGATGAATAGCATGTAAAACTCTGATGTCTGTAGGTACACAACAGAGAAAACGGCGCGATTGCAAGGGTGTGGATGGTAGATGGGCGGATATCCGACGACATGGACTTCTTCAGAGCGGGTAGAAGACGATCGGGGACGCGCGGCGACGGGGTGAGGACAGCATCATGGCAGAATATAGGACGCGGAAGGGACGGGCGGGCCGCAGTCCGCGAGGGCCAAACATGGTGGATCCCGGCCGCGGGCGCGGGGGCACGACGATGGCGCGAACGGCGGCATGACCGTGATAGCTAGGGCATGCAGGTCGTCTGCCTCTGGGCGTGCACGGCGGCGGCGGCTGGGCGTGAGATTCATCGGCGTCGAGGTGTGCGCGTCGGCGACAGCCCGACGATGTCTGTGCGGGGAGATTTTCAGAGCGAAGAGAGGAATTAGGGGATGGGTCAAGCGTAATTTGGGGGTGGAGGTGATTAGCGTGTAATGTCACATCATACATCATTGGGATGACCTCGGTCGTTGGATTAAGATGGTTTGACGGCCAGGATCGAATGTTCCTGCCAAGTTTGTGCCTTTATAAGTAGTTGTAGATGCCTTAACTCTAAATTTCAGGTCAATGAGAGGAAATTCAACACCACGGGAAATTAGGTGGATCAAGCCCCCTTCTAGGAGTTACAAACTTAATGTGGATGCCTCCTTTTTTTCCCTTGCGGTGATGGTGCTGCTACAACAATTGTGTGTAATTATTGAGGTGAAGATGTTGCAGGTTCAGCAAAGCCAATGGCCAATCTTCTTGATTCAGCAACTGCAGAAACTCTAACTCTGAAACTTGGCTTGTAATTAGTGGAGAATATTGGATGCTCTCTGGTCATTATCTAGTCGGATAACCTTGATGTGATCAATGCCCGCAATGGGGAAATAGAGATATGGACTCCCTACACGTCCACCCTTGCAAACTGTTTCCGGTTAGTTCAGACAATTGGAAATAAGGCTGCCCACAATTTGGCTAGATCTAGTTTTAATTCTTCTTCAATTTTTTGTGTGATGGTGATCCACCACTATCCGGTTCTTAGTGATGTAATAGATGATATGTCATTATTGACAAGGAAATAAAGTGGGAGCCTTAAGTTAAAAAAAAAACCTCTTTTCTTTACAGGCAGTGCCATACTATGTTCACACATCAAGACGGTCATGGTCTGTACGAGTATGCTCATGCTCATAAAAGCCAGATAGGAAATTGAGGGCGACTACGGGCCGTGACCTACCAACCATATCATGGGTGTTGTCACTACAATTTTGCAAGAATTGGCCAGAATATTTGTTAGCTTACCTCACCAACAGAAGAACGTGGGTGCAGGTGTGGAGTGGGTGCACGGAGTACAATTTTTTTTTTTTGTTGAAACGGAGACATGTACAAGTTTATTTAGCCATGGCACGAGCCAGTGCAATGTTCATCCGAATGCTGCGGCAGTATGACATGATAATACAGCACTGACAAATCACAGATTCAAATGATAACTGAAAACTAAATGCCCTCCTCAATCAAACAAACGCTTAATAACTGAAACTGTAGCGGAACTGTCCGGAAGTGAAGTGAAGTGAGCATCCAACCATGGCAGTACAAGAGTAGGACCAGTTTAGAGCATCTCCAACGGCGCACCCAACGGGTGTCTGTCAATTGGGGACGCTGCACCGGCAGTTTGGGGAGGCTGTCCCACATTGACGTCAACGATCATGGGCTCGAAAAAATGGAACTAAAGAAAATTCATTCAAGTTTAGGAAAATTTACATGTTTCGGCAAAATCTAAACCTAAACCTAGGTTCCTAGCGGCGACGCTAGGGTTTACGTCATCGCGTCCTACTCCTCCTCATCGGGGTTCACCTAATCCAACGGCTGTGGAGGCAGATAGTTTGGCCTGTCAGTTTGTAGGGACAGTACCAGTTGGGGCATCCGGTGCACAAGTTTCTTCACGGGTGGAACTGTGCGAGTACTTTGTGCAAAATTGTGTGACACGCAAATTTTTCGCTTTTGGTGACTATATATGTAATCTTTGTAATTAGATTGTCTAGTGAAATATATGGTTGCTTCGAAAAAAATAGGTTGGGGACCGCCGATGGAAATGCTCTTACTTACCTCTACTGCTTTTCACCGTCCAACAAATCTAAGATCTCTGGAGCGATGTACTACCTAAGTACCTACTAGTAGTTATCTCTGATTGGCTAGCTGCATCAGCAAACCTGTTCATGTTAAGAGATGCTCCTCTATCATATCCCTGCTGACATCTAAAAAAAAATCCCCGCTGAAGAAAAATGAATCAGCCTGTTCAACTCCTAAGCACGAAGCATGGATCAAACTGCAATGGTAGTCAGACAGGAGAACGGCGCACATGCTAACAAAATAGGAGCAGCGACGCGATGAATTCCTTGGTCCATCTCAAATGGAGGATGGGGATGAAGCAGGATGCTTAGTCGAAACAGGGGATTTCTTCTTTTATGGAGGAACGGACATTCAAGGGAGATCCCAGCAGAAAAAGGTGAAAAGAGACGGAGAGAATAAGAATTTTCCAATTGACACTAGATCAAGGGAGGAACAAATAAACTCCCTTGCTTATGATGACATGTAGTAGTAATATGTTCTCCTCTTCCCCTTGTTCGCCTCTCCGTTGATTCTCGAGACCGATGGTCCGGTTGCGTCACTGCGCCGCGACCGTGCGGGAGGACGAGGACGGCGCCGCGTCGTCCCCGGTCGGGGACGAGGGGTTCCGGCCCTGGGAGTTGGTGCGGTGGAGCCGGCACTTGAATGAGCCGGGGTGGGTGGCCGGGGCGCAGACGCACTTGTAGGCGGGCCCGTGGCCGTGGCCGTGGCCGGCGCCGGAGGGCGCCGAAGCTGACCCCGGCCACCTCCTCCGCGTCGTCCTGGGCGACGCGGCGGATCCGGTCGGCGTGGTGCTGCTGCTGTGGTGGCCGTGGGCGTGGAAGGTCCCCTCCTCCCCCGTGGTGTCCACGTAGTTGGAAGCCATTCTCTGTCCCCTTTCCTGTCGCTGCATAGACATCACAAACGATAGCTCCGATGAGCGATTGCACATAGTATGATTTGTTCTGAACAAAAGGTGATTATACGCGAGATTCAGACTTTGCACAAAAATCGAAGTTTCAGTTCCTTTGTCATCAACAACTCAGAAAGGACGCTCAGTAGGTGATTAATTGGGCACAACGGGTAAAATAACACCACAAGATACTACTCCTCGCAGAGCTGAAGAAGAGAAGAAAAGCTACCTCGGGACCTCGAAGAAGAAGGCGAAACCGGCGAAGAGAGCAGGCAGGACGAGGCGATGCGCCGAGAGCGGCAAACTGCGTTACCCAGCGAGCACCCCTCGCTTTATACGGGGAATTTGGCTGCCCACGGGCAGGAGGGCCGCTGCCCGGGATTCCTCTCCGAGCCCCGAAACCGCGGGCCCCGCCCACTGAGCCAGTGGTCCTACGTCAGGCCGTTGTCTCTGAGCTGGGCCAAACGAGGCTGATCAAGCGGCGCCGCCGCGGCAAATCCAGAATGCCCACAGACTCCGCTACATACGGCTCGAGTGCGCCGCGCCGTGGCCAACGACCCGAGTACACGTCACTGTGATAGATATGAATGATAAAATAACTAGGCATCTCTAAAACTCGTGACTATCTGTAAATTTAAATTGTGTGCGTACGCAAGTTTTTCTATCTACTAAGAATCGATTAGTGCCTGCTGGTTTAGCTCATACATAGTATATATACATGTGTACTTGTGCCTCTCGCGAAGACAGCTCGCCGGAAAGTATACGGGCCTTTACATCATAAGATCGGCCAAAACCAATGAAGAATATGATAATAATTTTGCTATAAAATATGCTAGTAATTTGGTTATAAACTTTTAGAACTATTAAACAATTGTCATGTCATATCTAATAGTGCTTTTAATTTTTGGGTCGACCCACGGTATCCATTGGGCCAGCAAGGCCACTGACTTTTGTAGAAATGGGTCGACCTATGGCCTCTAAGATTGGCCCTGAGGCTATAGGGCCAGGTCCAAGACTAGGTCCGGGCCGACCCGTTCCCATCCCTAGTTGCAATCACACGTCCGGGGACCGGCCGTGTGTTGGCAACGTCCGACGCGATGCGATGGGAACTGACAGCTGCCGGACCCAAGATTCACGCACCGCCGTGCAGAGTTCTGTAACTGTAAGCATCAGCGAATGTGAGGACGACAAATAATCGCCCAACCTCCATGAATGGTGGTACACATGGAAGAAAACGTAGTACTCCAATTTGAGGTGTTGTTCGCTCTGTGATAGAAAGGCGGCCAACAAAGTGTCAACACCTCACTCAACCACACGGCGACCAAACTCTATCTCATCCGCACCGCCCTGCATTATTGGCACCGGACCCAAATGTCTGAGCGATGCATAGCAACCGAGCCGTCATGTTCCCCCATGTCGACATGTTGGAGCGACTAATCGCTACCGCTTTCGCCCTCTGCTTTTCCCTCTCCTCGATCGTCATAGCTAAATCAAAAAGGTAACCCGGAAGGACGGGAACTAAAATAATGCGTGCAGTAGTGGTAGATTTCGTAAGGAAGCGTGAACATCTGACGGAATAATCTGCAGCACTCCGTAATTAACCTTATCTGCGACACTTCCTCGTGGGGAAGGGGAAGGAATCAATCAGGCCAGGGACATGCCTCGTCATATGCTCCAGATTGGATCGATCAAAGCCCTTGGACCGTTGCACAACGCATCAATAGATGGCCAAAATCGCCGGACGCAGTGTCACAGAATCACGGTGCGTGTGGTCTGCTCTGCTCTAGATTTTTTGAGCAATAATTCACTCAACTTGCATCGGTTGGTCCTCCCTATCCTTTTTTTTTTTGCGAGAATTGGTCCTCCCTATCCCGAGTAGTGTGTTTGGCAGTATTGTCCCTTTTTACAAGTCCGCCATGGGTACGTGTGTCAAGAATTAGTCAAGTCAAACTGAACTGGAGTACTAGTATTATCTTGATCATATCTTGATCAAATATTTCAACGGTTCATTGAGACATGCGTACGGAGGTTCGAATACTCGCCTGCCTGTCTGTACGCAGATTCGGAGGGCCTGACGCGTGAGAGCTTAAAGCAACGTATCGTTTGGAGTAAGTTCAGTAGGTAACTCTACTTGATATCGGTAAGAGCCTGACTAGCAGCACCTGTAAACGTCCGACCCATAAAACGCGAGTACAGTACTCGCGATTTTGACGTTTGAGGACGTCAGCGCAGATCAGCGTCCTCACTCACAATCTGTAAAATATAATAGCTGATTCCTAACCCGTAAAATAGGGATCTAGACAGATTTTCATGCAAAAAACAATATGCAGAAATATGCAAACATTTGATGCATAGTTTATAGTTTTACATCAATTCAACAAAGTAGTTCACATCAAATTAATGCGCAAACAGTTCAAGGGAGAATTATGCAAGGGAGAATCATGAATATGAGTTATCACCATGCTCAACCGAGGCACCTCCGGTTCCATCTAGACGAGCTAGCCTTCTTTTCTTCGTGATCTCTACAGTGGTCTCTTTCCACCACTCCAATTGTTGCTCATTCATGTCCTTGGTCGGCATCATCATTATCTCCCTCTCTTCAGTCAAGAGATCCTTTCTTGCCTTGGCTTTCTTCACATTGAGCTTCATCTCCTCCAACTCGGCCTTGCGCCTAGCATCTTCTCGCGGGGCTTCCACCTTTGCGAGCTCCACCTCTTTCTTCCTCTTGGTGATGGCAAGCTTTGTCTCCAATATCTTCATTATCATTATCTCTTTGGACTTCATCATTTGATCAAACTTGTCCCGGTGCAATGATGCGGCATCCATCCTTAGCCTCTCCTTGGCCTTTTTGCTCCCCTCCGGCTTGTCAAACTTCCTTGCTTCCTTATCGTCATCACTATCATCCAGCATAACCATCAACCCTTTCTTCACTAGAGCTTCTTGGTCCCTTAATGTCCACTTGGGAAGATGTTGGAGCACATCAAAGCAATGTTTATATGCAAAGCTTTGCCCTTGCTGTGGCCATTTCTTTGTACCTTGCATCGGCAAAACCCTCCTACAAGCACAACACAAAGGTTAATTCGCAAACTAATAATCAAAATTGATCGAGAAGTGATGGACAAGAAACTCACGTATTCGTCCATAGTGTTACCACTTGGAGGATTGGTCCTAACCGCGTCCATAGCCGCACTCCAACGGCTACAAGCCAGTTTGATCACCTCCCAACGACCTTGAAGGGATCAAAAAGTGCGATACACCGGCTGGCGTACTCGAGGCATGAGCTTCAAAAACCTATCCTTAATGCACTACCAGTAGCGCTTCCTAGTTTGATCCGCGCCCGCGGACGCATCCATTCCAACTTGAGCCCAAGCACGGCACAAAGTTGCATCCTCTATCTCCGTGTAGTTAGAAGTTCTCTTCTTCTTCAGCTTCACCTCGCCCGCAGCGTCGACCTCCGTCACCTCTTTCTATGCAGCATCACCCTCTTCATCCTCTCCGGTCACCTCTTCCTCCTCTGCATCACCCTCTTCCCTATTGCCGAATGGATCCAGTGGGGGAACTTCGGTGTTCACGGTCGTCTCATTCAAAAGATCCATGAACCCCACATGTCCATTGTTGCTAAAATCAGAGATAAATGTCACAGTAAATCGATTTTGGATTCATTGGACTCGGAGTACAAAACGACATACCTTTGCGGCATCTCCTCGAGCACATGCGGGGAGACGGTAGGGGAAGACGACACCGGAGAGGTAGTGACCGATAGGAGGGCGCCGTGGTGGGCCGGTCTCTTCTGCTTCATCCCTAACTCGCCCGAATGTGATTTTAGGTGCGGCGCCCTCTTCGGCTTCAGCACCGGTGCAAGGGCAGGGGCGGCCGCGGGGCGGGGGGCGGCGCAGGGGCAACCGCGGCAGCCAGGCCAGCTCCTGGTTGCAGGATGAGGTGCATTCCCGCCCGCTTCCTCTTCTTCACGCTAGTGGCAGCGACCATTTTCGCCATGTCAGCGTTCGTCGAAAGCCCTCCGCCAAGCCCCAGAGATACGGTCAACACCATAGAGGATGGCTGCTGCGGATTGTCTCCAGAGGTGAGTGATGGCTCAAAATATATCGAGCTCGTTGGGAACCCGAAGAGGAAGGTATGATGAGCACAACAACAAGTTTTCCCTCAGTTATGAAACCAAGGTTATCGAACCAGTAGGAGAAAGTAAACAACCCCAAGGTGTTGTTTCCAACTTGGAATCCTGCACAACACAACCACATAAATTTGCCCCAACTTACAGCGAGGTTGTCAATCTCACCGGTTTTGCTGAAAACAAAGGATTAAACGTATTGTATAGAAGATAGTAAATGCTTGCAGAAAGTAAATAGTAAACAATAAATAGTAGATGGTTTATCAATGGGAAGAGAATGGATCGGGGTCCATAGTTCACTAGAGGTGATTCTCCTTAAGATAAATAACATGTTGGGTGAACAAATTGCAGCGGGGCAATTGACAGACTCGAGAAAGCATACCATGCATATACTAATCATCTTGACTCCTATGAGATTTGATTTGGGCATTACAACATTATACATAGAACGTAATCCAACTGCATCTATGACTAATAATCCACCTTCAGGTTATCATCCGAACCCTCTCCAGTATTAAGTTACAAGCAACAGATAATTGCATTAAGCAAAGTGTGTAAAGTAAACAATACGATTGTCCTATGGACAAAGGATTGTTGTTTTCTCCCTAGTAGCAACAGCACATCTAGTACCTTAGAGATTACTGTCACTTCCCCAGATTACTAGAGGCATGAACCCACTATCGAGCATAAATACTCCCTCTTGGAGTTGCTAGCATCTACTTGGCCAAGATAGCTACTAACAACGAAAAGCATGCAAGATCACAAATAACATAGACATGATAGAATCAATAATCAATCTGAAATAACATCTCAATATCCATCGGATCCCCGCAAACACAACATGTAAGATTACAAATAGATGATCTTGATCATGAACGGAGATCACAAGATCTAGACATGATAGCACAAAGGAGGAGAACCAACCATCTAGCTGTAGGGGTTCGTAGCATGGAAAACAAAAATTTTCTATCGCATACAAACAAACAAGCCAAGATCTATCTACTAGATTGCAGCAACGAGTCGATGGAATAACTCACCCTCGAAGATTCCAAAGTGTTTAACGAGAGCAGATTCTCGTGGGTGATGTAGTCGTACTCTTTCCGATCTCAAGATCGCGTAGACGATCCTTCCGGCGCCACGTTCCGGCAGCGCTCCCGTAGTCGGTCACACGTTCGGTACTCGACGAAGACCTTCCTCTCCCTTGTTCCAGCAGGCAGCGGAGGTTGTAGCACTCTCCTCGCGATTCCGGCAGCACAACGGCGTGGTACCGGAGGTAGAGGGGAAATCCCGCAGGGCTTCGCCTTAAGCCGGTGCGAGTATGGTGGAGCTTATGAGAGAGGCTATTAGTGGTCTAGTAATTAGACACACCAATTAGAAGGCTCTAAACCAATTAGAAGGCTCTAAACCGCTGGCTAAAGCAATTAGAAGCTCTAAACCAAAACGGCTCTAAACCGGAGATTAGAGGTGGAAACTTGTGTGTGCTAGGAGGGGAGCCCTGCCCCTCCTTATATATGTGGGAGGGCTGGCCGGCCAAGGGGAGGGAGTGGAGTCCCTCCCCAACTCGGCTTGGGTGGGGCGCCGGCTTGGGGAGGACTCCCTCCCCAACTCGGCTTCACCTCCTCCTCTTTTCCCACTTCCCAAAATTGCCGTTTGACTTTCAAACTAGCCGTTTGACTTTTCAATTTAGGATTTAAATAAACCCTTTATTTTGGACAGCAAGAACACCTAGTACATGATGCAATCATTCCAACTTACAATGACACATTCATGTACCCTTCCCCCCTCCCGGAGTGCCGGACATTCCGGGACCTTCTAGAATGTTCCCGATGAAAACACCGGAACCATTCCCCAACTCCGAAACGGGACTTTCCTTATATGAATCTTATTCTCCGGACCATTCCGGATCACCTCGTGATATCCCGGATCCCATCCGAGACTCCGAACAACATTCGGTCTCTTTCTCATAATACCATAACTACTCAAACAACGTCGAATCCTTAAGTGTGTCTCCCTACGGTTCGTGAATTATGCGGACATGATCGAGACACTTCTCCGAACAATAACCAATAGAGGAATCTGGAAATTCATATGGCTCCCACATATTTCTACGATTACATTGCGATCGAATGAACCACTTACATACGATACCAATTTCCCTTTGTCTCACGATATGTTACTTATCCGAGGTTATGATCGTCGGTATCTCTGCATACCTAGTTCAACCTCGTTACTGATAAGTACTCTTTTCTCGTTCCCGTGATATGTGATCCCATTGTGACCCAGTCACATGCTTGCAAGCTAATTGGATGACATTTCACCGAGAGGGCCCAGAGAATATCTATCCGTCATATGGATGGACAAATCCCACTCTTGATCCATGTGTTTCAACCAATACTTTCCGAACACTCAATACCACCTTTATAGCCACCCTGTTACGGTGTGGTGTTTGATGACATCAAAGCATCCATCCGGTAAAGGTGATATGCATGATCTCATGGTCGAAGGAATTAGGTTACTATGTATCAGAAAGCATATAGCAATTGAACTATTGAAATGACTTGATCTTTATGCTACGCTTATCTATAGGAGTATGTCCACCATATCATTCTCCTAACGATATGATCTTGTTGTTAATAACATCTCAATGTTCATGATAGGGAAACCACAATCATCTATTAACCAACAAGCTAGTGAAGTATAGAGGCTATACTAGGGACTTCAATTTAAGTTTACAATTCACACAAGTATTAATGTTTCCTTGTTAATACTATTATAGCATGAATATAAACATTTATCATAAACACAAAGATATAATAATAACTATATTTATTATTGCCTCTAGGGCATATCTCCAACAGTCTCCCACTTGCACTAGAGTCATCTAATCTAGATTACATGGTAATATACCGAACACCCATGGCAGTTTGGTGTTGGTCATGTTTTGCCCTCGGGAGAGGTTTAGTCAACGGATCCGCCACATTCAGATCTGTGTGTACTTTGCAAATCTTTATATCCCCATCCTGGATATGTTCTCGAATAGCGTGAAAACGCAGCTTGATATGCTTCAGCTTCTTGTGTGACCTTGGTTCTTGCGCATTGGCTATGGCGCCCATGTTATCACAGTAGATAGACATTGGGTCCAGCGCACTAGGAACCACACCCAGCTCTGTAATGAACTCTTTCATCCATATCGCTTCTTGTGAAGCCTCCGAAGCAGCCATGTATTCCGATTCAGTTGAAGATCTCGCCACAACGCTTTGCTTTGCACTCCTCCAGCTAACTGCTGCACCATTCAAAATAAATACGTATCCGGATTGTGATTTAGAATCATCCGGATCAGTGTTCCAACTAGCATCGGTGTAACCATTAACAACGAGCTGTTCATCACCTCCATAAGAAAGAACCATATCCTTAGTTCTTCTCAAGTACTTAAGGATGTTTTTGACCGCTGTCCAATGATCCACTCCTGGATCACTTTGATATCTGCTAGTTAAACTAACAGCATATGCAATGTCGGGTCTAGTACATAGCATGGCATACATTAGAGATCCTATGGCTGAGGCATAAGGAGTCTTACTCATCCTTTCTCTATCTTCTGCCGATGTCGGACTTTGAGTTTTACTCAAGGTCGTATTGGGCAACATGAGCAAGAACCCTTTCTTGCTTTCTTCCATTCCAAACCTCTTTAGAACTTTGTCCAAATATGTACTTTGTGACAATGATATTTGGCGTTTCGATCTATCTCTATAAATCTTTATGCCTAATATGTAAGCTGCTTCGCCAAGATCCTTCATTGAAAAACTATTATTCAAATATTCTTTGACACTATTAAGAAGGTCTACATCATTCCCAATTAACAATATGTCATCCACATATAGTATTAAGAACGCTACAGAGCTCCCACTCACCTTTTTGTAAATACAAGCTTCTCCATAAGTTTGTATAAAACCAAAACTTTTGATTACCTTATCAAAACGTTGATTCCAACTTCGGGATGCTTGCTTCAATCCATAGATGGACCGTTTGAAGTTTGCATACCTTGTTAGCATCTTTAGGATCGACAAAACCTTTGGGCTGCATCATATACAATTTCTTCATCAATGTCTCCATTGAGGAATGCTGTTTTGACATCCATCTGCCATATTTCATAATCGTAATATGCAGCGATTGCTAACATAATCCTCACAGACTTTAGCTTCGCTACTGGTGAGAAAGTCTCATCGTAGTCAACTCCTTGAATTTGTCGAAACCCTTTTGCGACAAGTCGAGCTTTATAGACAGTAACATTACCATCAGCATCTGTTTTCTTCTTGA
This sequence comes from Avena sativa, assembly GCA_916181665.1. Lineage (NCBI taxonomy): Eukaryota > Viridiplantae > Streptophyta > Magnoliopsida > Poales > Poaceae > Avena > Avena sativa. Next base: position 427,140,161 of record OV702287.1, read on the forward strand.
AAATCCATTTGTTCTCGACAGCCTTTCGGCCATCCGGTAAGTCCACCAAAGTCCATACTTGGTTTTCGTACATGGATCCAATCTCGGATTTCATGGCTTCTTGCCATTTATTGGAATCTGGGCTCATCATCGCTTCCTCATATGTCTCGGGGTCATCGGTGTTGTCCACCACCATGACATTCATAACGGAATCATACCAATCTGGAGTGGTACGAGTTCTCGTTGACCTCCGAGGCTCTGTAGTAACTTCAACCGAAGTTTCATGATCATCATCATTAGCTTCCTCTCTTATTGGTGCAGGCACCACAGGAACTTCTTCCGGTGCTGCGCTACTTGCAATTTCGAGAGAAGGTTCGACAACCTCGTCGAGTTCTACTTTCCTTCCAGTCACTTCTTTCGAGAGAAATTCCTTCTCTAGAAAGGATCCATTCTTGGCAACGAAGATTTTGCCTTCGGATCTATGATAGAAGGTATACCCAATAGTTTCCTTCGGGTATCCTATGAAGACGCATTTTTCCGCTTTGGGTTCAAGCTTGTCCGGCTGTAACTTCTTTACATAGGCTTCGCATCCCCAAACTTTAAGGAACGACAATTTAGGTTTCTTCCCAAACCATAATTCATACGGTGTCGTTTCAACGGATTTAGACGGTGCCCTATTTAAAGTGAATGCGGCTATTTCTAATGCATAACCCCAAAATGATAGCGGTAAATCTGTAAGTGACATCATAGAACGAACCATATCTAAGAGAGTTCGATTACGACGTTCGGACACACCATTACGCTGTGGTGTTCCCGGCGGTGTCAACTGCGAAAGTATTCCGCATTTCTTCAAATGCTCGCCAAACTCGTAACTTAGATATTCACCTCCACGATCAGAACGTAGAAATTTAATCTTCTTGTTACGTTGATTCTCTACCTCACTTTGAAATTCCTTAAACTTCTCGAAAGTTTCGGACTTATGTTTCATGAAATAGATATACCCATATCTACTCAAGTCATCCGTGAAGGTAAGAACATAACGATAACCACTGCGCGATGCTACACTCATTGGACCACACACATCGGTATGTATGATTTCCAATAAGTCCGTAGCTCGCTCCATCATACCAGAAAACGGAGTCTTAGTCATTTTACCCATCAGACATGCTTCGCATCTTTCAAGTGATTCAAAATCAAGTGATTCAAGAAGTCCATCGGAATGGAGTTTCTTCATACGCTTCACTCCAATGTGACCAAGACGACAGTGCCACATATAGGTCGAGTTATCGCTTGATTTCAATCGTTTAGCTTCAATGTTATTAATATGTGTATTTCTACTATCGAGATTCAATAAGAATAGACCATCTATCAAAGGTGCATGTGCATAAAACATATTACTCATATAAATCGAACAACCATTATTCTCGGATTTAAACAAGTAACCGTCTCGCAATAAACAAGATCCCGATATAATGTTCATGCTCAACGCAGGCACCAAATAAAAATTATTTAAGTATAAAACTAATCCCGATGGTAGATGAAGAGGTAGCGTGCCGACCGCCATCACATCAACCTTTGATCCGTTTCCTACGCGCATCGTCACCTCGTTCTTCGCTAGCTTCCGTTTAATCTGCAGCTCCTGTTTCGAGTTACAAATATGAGCAACCGAACCAGTATCAAATACCCGGGCACTACTACGAATACTAGTGAGATACACATCAATAACATGTATATCATATATACCTTTCTTCTTGATGTTGCCGTTCTTCAAATCCGCCATGTACTTTGGGCAATTCCGCTTCCAGTGACCTTCTCCCTTGCAGTAAAAGCACTCAGTATCAGGCTTGGGTCCAGCCTTGGTCCTCTTCGTCGGCATGGTAACTTTCTTACCACCCTTCTTGAAGTGTCCCCTCTGCTTAGACTTGCCTTTCTTGAATTTGGTGGTCTTATTGACCATCAACACTTGGTGCTCTTTCTTGATCTCCACTTCTGCAGATTTTAACATAGCAAATAGTTCTGGCAACTCTTTGTTCATGTTCTGCATGTTGTAGTTCATCACAAAGTTCTTGTAACTTGGTGGTAGTGATTGGAGGATGCGGTAAACCCCCAAAGTATTAGGAATCACTATACCCAAGCTTTGAAGTTTGTTTGCGTGCCCAGACATCTTAAGCACGTGCTCACTGACGGAGCTGCCCTCTTCCATCTTGCAGTTAAAGAACTTTTCAGAAGCTTCATAACTTTCAATTGCTGCATGAGTCTCAAAAATTAATTTGAGATCCTCGACAATATCATATGGGTCTGACTCTTCAAACCTTTTCTGAAGCTCCGATTCTAAACCATACAAGATAGCACACTGAACTATGGAGTACTGATTCTTCCGAGCGAGATAAACATTCTTTACTTCATCGGGAGCATTAGCTGCAGGTGGGTCACCCAGCGGTGCATCCAGCACATAGGTCAAATTACCAGCTGTGAGGACAATCCTCAAATTGCGGAACCAATCCGCGAAGTTGCTTCCATTGTTTTTCAACTTTTCTTTCTCTAGGAACGCATTAAAATTGATGGTAGGGGCTGCCATTGATCTACAACATATTTGCAATAGTTTAGACTAAGTTTATGACAAATTGAGTTCAAATTAATTAATGAAATTAAACTAGGTGAACTCCCACTCAAAACAACATCCCTCACATTGTTTCAGTGATCACACGAACCAAATCCACTACATCAACACCGATCATCACGAGAGTTGATATAGTTTCAATGGCGAACAATCATCATGTTCATCATATCTACTATATGATTCATGCTTTACCTTTCGGCGATCCGTGTTCCTGAGGCCATGTCTGTACATGCTAGGCTCGTCAAGATCAAACCTTAGCTACCGCATAAGCAAATCTGGCTTGCTTACGTTGTATTCACCCGCGGAATCAAAGACACCCGATCATCACGTGGTGCTTCGAAGCAGCAAGCTTTGGCAACGGTGCATACTAAGGGTGAACACTTTAGAACTTGAAATTTATGTGCATGAGGGATCATCTTATAATGCTACCGTCGTCTACTAAGCAATACAAGATGCATAAAGGATTAACATCACATGCAATTCATAATATGTGATATGATATGGCCTTTCTTCTTTGTGCTTCCGATCTCCATCTTCAAGCACGAACATGATCTCCATCATCACCGGCATAGCATCAAGGTCAATGACGCTTCTTCATGGTTGTCGTCCACCAGCTTCAACTATTACAACTATTTTGAACAGACACGCAGGTCTTAACAGAAATTAAAGACAACCATATGGCTCCTGCCGGTTGCCAACTTACAATAAGGAACATTGCATACATCAAATATAATCACAATCATGGCCATATCACATCACTGCACACCCCTGCAAAACAAAGTTAGACGCTTCTACTTTCTTTGCATATTTTACGTGGTTTGGGGCTTTCCATAAGTGTCGTACTAACCTACGAACAAGAACCACAACATTGATACTAGCATTGTTGATTACCCGTTGTAAATTGGATCTTTACTATGCTAGGAGAAACAGGCACCCGCAAAGCCACTTATGCAATACGAGTTGCATGTCAAGCGTGGAGCAAGTCTCATGAACGATGTCATGTAAGGTTAGCCCGGGCCGCTTCATCCCAACATACCGCAAGATGCAAAGTACACAAAAAGCAATCTACAATAAAAGCATCAACGCCCACAATGACCATTGTGTTCTACTCGTGCAACAGATCTACATATAGACACGGCTCTGATACCACTGTAGGGGTTCGTAGCATGGAAAACAAAAATTTTCTATCGCATACAAACAAACAAGCCAAGATCTATCTACTAGATTGCAGCAACGAGTCGATGGAATAACTCACCCTCGAAGATTCCAAAGTGTTTAACGAGAGCAGATTCTCATGGGTGATGTAGTCGTACTCTTTCCGATCTCAAGATCGCGTAGACGATCCTTCCGGCGCCACGTTCCGGCAGCGCTCCCGTAGTCGGTCACACGTTCGGTACTCGACGAAGACCTTCCTCTCCCTTGTTCCAGCAGGCAGCGGAGGTTGTAGCACTCTCCTCGCGATTCCGGCAGCACAACGGCGTGGTACCGGAGGTAGAGGGGAAATCCCGCAGGGCTTCGCCTTAAGCCGGTGCGAGTATGGTGGAGCTTATGAGAGAGGCTATTAGTGGTCTAGTAATTAGACACACCAATTAGAAGGCTCTAAACCAATTAGAAGGCTCTAAACCGCTGGCTAAAGCAATTAGAAGCTCTAAACCAAAACGGCTCTAAACCGGAGATTAGAGGTGGAAACTTGTGTGTGCTAGGAGGGGAGCCCTGCCCCTCCTTATATAGGTGGGAGGGCTGGCCGGCCAAGGGGAGGGAGTGGAGTCCCTCCCCAACTCGGCTTGGGTGGGGCGCCGGCTTGGGGAGGACTCCCTCCCCAACTCGGCTTCACCTCCTCCTCTTTTCCTACTTCCCAAAATTGCCGTTTGACTTTCAAACTAGCCGTTTGACTTTTCAATTTAGGATTTAAATAAACCCTTTATTTTGGACAGCAAGAACACCTAGTACATGATGCAATCATTCCAACTTACAATGACACATTCATGTACCCTTCCCCCCTCCCGGAGTGCCGGACATTCCGGGACCTTCTAGAATGTTCCCGATGAAAACACCGGAACCATTCCCCAACTCCGAAACGGGACTTTCCTTATATGAATCTTATTCTCCGGACCATTCCGGATCACCTCGTGATATCCCGGATCCCATCCGAGACTCCGAACAACATTCGGTCTCTTTCTCATAATACCATAACTACTCAAACAACGTCGAATCCTTAAGTGTGTCTCCCTACGGTTCGTGAATTATGCGGACATGATCGAGACACTTCTCCGAACAATAACCAATAGAGGAATCTGGAAATTCATATGGCTCCCACATATTTCTACGATTACATTGCGATCGAATGAACCACTTACATACGATACCAATTTCCCTTTGTCTCACGATATGTTACTTATCCGAGGTTATGATCGTCGGTATCTCTGCATACCTAGTTCAACCTCGTTACTGATAAGTACTCTTTTCTCGTTCCCGTGATATGTGATCCCTTGTGACCCAGTCACATGCTTGCAAGCTAATTGGATGACATTTCACCGAGAGGGCCCAGAGAATATCTATCCGTCATATGGATGGACAAATCCCACTCTTGATCCATGTGTTTCAACCAATACTTTCCGAACACTCAATACCACCTTTATAGCCACCCTGTTACGGTGTGGTGTTTGATGACATCAAAGCATCCATCCGGTAAAGGTGATATGCATGATCTCATGGTCGAAGGAATTAGGTTACTATGTATCAGAAAGCATATAGCAATTGAACTATTGAAATGACTTGATCTTTATGCTACGCTTATCTATAGGAGTATGTCCACCATATCATTCTCCTAACGATATGATCTTGTTGTTAATAACATCTCAATGTTCATGATAGGGAAACCACAATCATCTATTAACCAACAAGCTAGTGAAGTATAGAGGCTATACTAGGGACTTCAATTTAAGTTTACAATTCACACAAGTATTAATGTTTCCTTGTTAATACTATTATAGCATGAATATAAACATTTATCATAAACACAAAGATATAATAATAACTATATTTATTATTGCCTCTAGGGCATATCTCCAACACTAGCTACTACATGGACCCGTAGTCCAAGGATAAACTACTCACGCATCATATCGAAGGCAGTCATGGTGATGAAGAAGGCCTCTAGGGTGATCTCCCCCCTCCGGCAGGGTGCCAGAAGAGCTTCAGATCCCCCGATCTAGGGATTGAGATGGCGGCGGCTACAGACTCTTCCGTGGATTTCTGTGGGATTTTGATCGAATCCTTAGGGTTTTCATCCTGGGAGGCTTTTATAGGCGGAAGGGCAAGGTCGGTGGAGCACTAGGGGCCCACACCCCCTGGTGGCGCCCCCCAGGTTGCGTCGCCACCAGGTGTGGCCACCCTGGTGCGCCACTTCGTCTCCCCTCTGGACTCCATGTTGCTTCGGGTAAAATATTGACTTTGACTTTTGTCCGGTCCAATTCTGAGAATATTTCCTTATTAGCTTTTCTGAAACCAAAAACAACAGAAAACAGGCAACTGACACTGTGGCATCTTGATAATAGGTTAGTCCCAGAAAATGTATAAAAATACCTCAAAGTATGAACAAAACATAAGAAAGTAGATACTAAACAAGCATGGAACATCAAAAATTATAGATACGTTTACGACGTATCAACATCCCCAAGCTTAACTCCTGCTCGTCCTCGAGTAGGTAAGTGATAAAAAAGAATAATTTTTGAGGTGACATGCACCATCATAATCTTGATCAAGGTATTTGTAAATCATTGATAGCTGGGATCATAGTACTCTAACATAGACATGAAAGATATAGTTCTAACAATAAGACATAGCAACTATGTTGTGACATGAAAAGGTATAAACAAAAGATTCATGAATAATAATGCTTTGAAAGATGTTTGTTTGTTTCACATATAGAAAACATAATAAGGATAGTATTCAGATTGTCCCTCATGGTATAGCAAAACATAAATGCATAGGACACCTTCAAAGTTTATAAGGGTGACTAGATACAAATAGTTTAAGAACAAGCAATATCAAAGTTATGAATCAATCAACAAGTTTTGGGACAATGCACATTAAACTAAGAATGACCACTATGCTCTCTCAATAGGTGCATAAAGATAGAAGATGGAGACTCAACATAAAAGTAAAAGAAAGGCCCTTCATAGAAGGAAGCAGGGATTAAAGTTTCATAAAGAGCTTCCAAAAATTATGGTACTTATTAGCTTTCATCTCTCATTGCCCCTATCATAAGCATATTTAGGTGATTAAGGTTAAAGTGAACAAATATGAGGATATGCTAAAAAGTTATAAGTTGAAAATCTCATGCCCCTTGCTTACGAATACCGAACCTCATGCTAGTCAACTTTAGTCACGAGTAAGTTCTTGTCATTGTAAGTACATGTGTATCATAGAGAACCGCCAACGGGATACCCCTTGCCCCATGATACAGGAGCTTTCCCATATAAAAATGACAAGGCAACAGACAATGAGCATCTCAGCGATCCTTTTATTTGCTATTTGCATAGGCTTTTTTTATTGAGGATGCTTCACAGATTGCTCACTATGGTTACGCTGCAAGTTTCCATCATGATTAGGCATGGCTTAGGCTAGCCGCCCATGTGTTTCTCTAACATATATACAAACTCCATGAGCTTACAAGCTCCCCTTTTATTTCACACCACCGGGATCCATAAGCAAAAGAACATGATATCAACTAAATAAAGTGCAATGTTGAAAGCGTTTCCCATGGTAACATGGTTCTGCTAATTCACAACTTACAAAGCGCAAGCATATACGCAACATAGATGGGCGCAATGGTTCAAGTTTATTAAGTGCAAGAAAGTGAAGTGTGCCATCAAGTTTGTGAGAGCTTTAATCACTAATTTTCACATAACAAGTTTAATTCGGAAGGTAGATAAAAACATGAATATACTTGGAATAGCAACAATGCTAATAAGTAGGTATGGTGGACTCTTTGGAATAACTTGGTTTTATTTGGAGTTGGATACATGAGTGGAACTCATACTTGGTACATGTGGAGGCTAGCAAAAGACTGGGAGCGACCAACTAAGAGAGCAATAATGGCCATAATCATGCAAAGCGACAAAACATTATAATTAAAACATAAAGTGATATTACAAGTCAAAAACTAAATGATCATAGAGGCTATGGTGACTTGGTATAGTCTTAACATGGTGTGAGCATGCGCCAAGTCAACCCAAATAAAGCATCAAATGAGAATACCACAATATTATGCTTTTATATGCTAAAACAATGCATGATTCTTTCAAGGCACATTAAGAAATCTCAATTGTTTGTAACAAGTCATGCTACAACAATAATCACTAAGCATAAAGTCATAGAAATATCAAACATGACATGATAAAGTCTAGGCCAAAGTCAAAACAAGCTCCTTTTTGTACCACTCATAAGCATGAACTTTCCTACTCTTTTCCAATCCAAATCAACTTATTTGAAACTATGTATGAATGCAGGGGTCCAACCAATTTATTTAAGCAAACTAAGAAACAGAAAACTAAAAGCAAAAACGATGACGCTCCAATAACAACACAATTGTGCATGAAACAATAAAAATAAAGTGTTTGGAAGAAACCTGAGATTTTTATTAATGAAGAAGGGGATGCCTTGGGCATACCCAAGCTTTGACGCTTGTACTTCTTGAATATTTCTTGGGGTGACACGGGTGGCATCCCCAAGCTTGAGCTTTTGTCCATACTTCATCTTATCACATTGCTCTTCCCTACACTTTAAAATTTCCTTCATACAAAACTTCACACAATCTTCATTAGCAACATTAGTGTACTTATAATAAGTCTTTAGGTTCAGTTTAAATACAAGTAAAACTTCCATTAAAGCACAACCTACTATAGAAATTCCTTTTAAAAGTTCAAGTGATCAAAGAGAACTCAAAGAGAAAGAGATTAAGAGGCAAATGCAAGTAATGGCAGAAATCTGTCAAAACAGACCAGCAAGTAAACACCGATTTTTTAGAAGACCTTCTGTTGCTCAAATCGAAAAGTGTTAAACTAACAAAAGTTAGATAACAACCTGGGGTAGAAGCACAAACAATTACAGCTCAATCCGACGTATAGAGATTTTTCACGATTTTTTACAGCGAAGCTCATAAATCTGTTTCGGGACATCAACTTTCCCAAGCATTATTTCTCTCTTATTAGAGGTTATTCTTGGCACAAAAACCACACAAAAATGATAAGGAGAGGTTATTACTGAGGCAATAACTTCCAAGACCGAACAAAAGAAAATTTTATTGACTAAAAATTTGGGTTATCTCCCAATAAGTGCTTTTCTTTAATGCCTTTGAGCCTAGTCATAAGAAGCAAGATTCAAGTATTTTCAAATGAAGAAGCATTAAGATCAATACCAGAAATATCTTCAACAAGGCAAGGTATCTCATCCAAATAAGTATTATAGGATCCTCTCTCACTACTCTTGGGTTCACTATTTTCATCAAACGGGTATTCGGGAACAATCCAATAGAAATTCTTTTCTAAGGCTTCATGCATTCCTACAAGTTTAAAAGGTATCGGTATTTTAATTTCCTCTCCATTTTTAGGTTTGGTTTTGTCCATCTTTTGTCGTGTACCAATAACATCTACACATGAGCCTAGCATATTAAAACGATCAAAGACTTTTCTAGCTTCCATAACAACATCATAGAATTCTGTAAGCAAAGTTTTTAGAATAAAATCTCTCTTTTAAGTGTCCTTAATATCTTTAAGTTTAAAAAACATTACTTGCATCATGGGGTTAAGGTTAACAAACCTAGCCTCCAACATGTGAACTAAAGAAGTTGCAGCTATTTCATAATTTGGAGCAAGTTCTGCTAAGGATCTATCCTCAATATCCTCATGCTTGCTAACATGATTAAATAATTCTTCAATATTATATTTCCCAATTATAGAGCCACTACCTATTGAAAGGCCTTTCAGGGTGAACTTAGGGGTCAACATGGTGAGCTAAGAACGAGGTAACAACTATAGAAAGAACTAAACTTTTTTGTGTTTTTAATAAAGGGAAGCAAACTAATACAACCAATGTTTTGTGTTTTTGATAAAAGAAACAAGAAAACAAAGAAGAAATAAACTAAGAAAAACAAAAAAACAAAGTAAAGAGATTGGTTGTGAGGGACTCCCCTTGTGAAGATGCCCTTGACTCCCCGGCAACGGTGCCAGAAAAAAGGGTTGATGGATCAAAATATATCGAGCTCGTTGGGAACCCCAAGAGGAAGGTATGATGAGCACAACAACAAGTTTTCCCTCAGTTATGAAACCAAGGTTATCGAAGCAGTAGGAGCAAGGAAACAACCCCAAGGTGTTGTTTCCAACTTGGAATCCTGCACAACACAACCACAGAACTTTGCCCCAACTTACAGTAAGGTTGTCAATCTCACCGGTTTTGCTAAAAACAAAGGATTAAACGTATTGTGTAGAAGATAGTAATTGCTTGCAGAAAGTAAACAGTAAACAGTAAATAGTAGATGGTTTATCAATGGTAAAAGAATGGACCGAGGTCCATAATTCACTAGAGGTGATTCTCCTTAAGATAAATAACATGTTGGGTGAACAAATTACATTGGGGCAATTGACATACTCGAGAAAGCATACCATGCATATACTAATCATCTTGACTCCTATGAGATTTGATTTGGGCATTACAACATTATACATAGACCGTAATCCAACTGCATCTATGACTAATAATCCACCTTAAGGTTATCATCCGAACCCCCTCCAGTATTAAGTTGCAAGCAATAGATAATTGCATTAAGCAAAGTGTGTAAAGTAAACAATATGAAACTCCCATGGACAAAGGATTGTTGTTTTCTCCCTAGTAGCAACAACACATCTAGTATCTTAGAGATTCCCGTCACTTCCCTAGATTACTAGAGGCATGAACTCACTATCGAGCATAAATACTCCCTTTTGGAGTTGCTAGCATCTACTTGGCCAAGATAGCTACTAACAACGGAAAGCATGCAAGATCACAAATAACATAGACATGATAGAATCAATAATCAATCTGAAATAGCATCTCAATATCCATCGGATCCCCGCAAACACAACATGTAAGATTACAAATAGATGATCTTGATCATGAACGGAGCTCACAAGATCTAAACATGATAGCACAAAGGAGGACAACCAACCATATAGCTACTACATGGACCAGTAGTCCAAGGATAAACTACTCACGCATCACATCGGAGGCAGTCATGGTGATGAAGAAGGCCTCCAGGGTGATCTCTCCCCTCCGGCAGGGTGCCAGGAAGAGCTTCGGACCCCCCGATCTGGGGATCGAGATGGCGGCGGCTACAGACTCTTCTGTGGATTTCTGTGGGATTTTGATTGGGTCTATAGGGTTTTCATCCCGGGAGGCTTTTATAGACGGAAGGGCAAGGTCGGTGGAGCACCAGGGGGCCCACACCCTCTGGTGGCGCCCCCAGGCCCTGCCGCTACCTGGTGTGGCTGCCCTGGTGCACCAGCTCATCTCTCCTCTAGACTATATGTTGCTTCGGGTAAAATATTGACTTTGGCTTTTGTCCGGTCCAATTCCGATAATATTTCCTTACTAGCTTTTCTAAAACCAAAAATAGCAGAAAACATGCAACTGGCACTGTGGCATATTGTTAATAGGTTAGTTCCAAAAATGTATAAAAATACCTCAAAGTATGAACAAAACATAAGAAAGTAGATACTAAACAAGCATGGAACATAAAAAATTATAGATACGTTTACGACGTATTAGTGAGCGGGGCCGATTTGAGGTCCATGCCGCTGGGATCTGGCCGCGGTGTTCTAGGAGAAGGTGGGGGCACGGAGATCGGCGGCGGCGGCGACTGGGCGGGATGAGGAGGAGCTAAAATGAGCTCGCGCACAAACATCCTGTGGAGTGTGGGTCGCGTCCGGGTCAGCCACCTAGCCCTTGTTTGTACAGGTCGACGAGCGGTTTTTTGGGCTGGCCCATTAATTGTTTTTATGGATCGAAGTGTTTACGGGTGCTGATCGCCGCTGTTTTCTCGCTGAAACCCATAAATTGGCGGTTATTATAAGGGTTTGCCCCTTTTATGGGTGTTGTTAGTCATGCTCTAAGAGAAGCCACAAGCGGCACTAAAACCAGGGCGCTAGGATTATTATCCCGGTCGATCGGCAGTTGGGGAGTTCGATCTTGGGCGCCAGAGGCAAAACTTGTCGTTGGGCGCTATTTGCCTTTCTTTTGCACGCGCATGTTGAAACTGGAGTCTCGAGGCGTGTTGGAGCATTTGATTAGAGTCCATACAAGATCCTGGAGTTGGGTGTGTCAGCGCCTAGAGCATCTCCACTCGGGGTCTTGAAGTCCCTCTAAAGGGCTATGGAGGTGCCGGTGTCCAAAATCACGCCTAGCCGCCCATCCCTCTTCCAAATTTTATTTCCTATCGGTGCAGACTGTTTTGTTATCTGGCGCCGTAGGCCAAACCCAATCCAGGAGTTGCAAGCAGGGGCACCAGATGAAGCTGAAAACGACACGGCCAGCCCTGTTGGCAACAAGCGCCCGCAAAGTCGCTCTCATTCTGCATTCCTCCCCCCCCCAATGACCACCACTCCAGCAACTCCCCGCCACTACCACCCCTCGCCGCCATCTGCCATTCAGTCCGCTAGATACACCCTTGCAGCCGCCTGAAATACTCCCCACGCCCTCCCACCAATAGCTCCAAGCCTGCCACACAACCTCCCTACCCACTAGGTGTTCACCGGTTTCCCAAAGGCATGGATTCACACGAGGAAGAGATGATATCCGCTCTGATGGATGATGAAGTCACTGTTGCTGCTGGCCTCCAGGATAGTGTCGATGACGACGATCATATCGTTATCGTCACATCCCTCCTTGGAATGATCGCCGACACCGATGAGAAGCCGAATGCTGGGGATTCGAAACTTGGGCGGTTCAAGATCAAGCCGAGCAAAGGATGGAAGGCTACTACATGCTCTATGATGACTACTTAGCCGATGACCCATTGCACGGCGATGACACATTTCAGCGCCATTTCAGAATGAGCCAGAAGTTTTTCCTAAAGATCGTCGAGAAATTGAGAGAGTTCGATGACTACTTCAAACTGAAGAGAGATGCCATCGGCACACTTGGTTCCTCCACAATCCAAAAATGCACAGTTGCTCTCTGGATGCTTGCATATGGAATTCCTATACACACACAGAATGACTACCTCCGCATGGCCGAGTCCACAACCATCGACTGCATGTACATGTTTTGTAGGGCAATTGTGGTAGTGTATGGGAAGAAATACTTGAGAACACCCAATGCGGAAGACACAACCCGGATCTTGGAACAGAATGCAACAAGGAGTTTTCTAGCACTAGTACAAACTTGTTACTTAGAGACTGTGCCTAGAGCCGGTTTACCCCAAAAATACAAACCACCGGCTGTGTTCATCAACCTCAGGCGGTCATAAGTTTTTTACCGCCTCTAACTTTTATCTCAGACGGTTTTTAATATACACCGTATCTAGTACGAGTGCCTCTCAGCCGGTTATTAAAACAAATCGCCTTTAGACCGAAGCTGAGAAGACGGAAATTATTGGCTGTCTCTCTAAATCACTTAACTGCAATTGGTCAGAAATATTAAACGCCTCTAGGTGTCTACTGAGGCGGGCCAGTATGTCACCCATATCGAAAACTAGTGTTGTGCACCTTCCTGAGGTAGCATGCGCGTGTTTTTTAGGGAAAGTTTGTGCGTGTTGTTAATGCAGTTAGAAAGTGGAGATCGTGGTAGCCCCCCACCGACACGAGTCCACACCCACGTGTCCACTCGAGGACTACCAACGGTCCCGCTTATATAAACCCACTCGGCCTTCTTCTTCCATGAGCTCATGTCATTTTCCCTAATCTGTCAAGTCACAAAACCCCAATCTGCACCTTCCGCGTGTGCCGAAACTCCTTCGCTTGCACCACTGCCTTCCCTAGCTGTGCCATGAAGCGTACGCGTGGAGACGAGCCATAGGTGAAGCCAGTTGGAGGTGCAACAATAGATGGCTCGGTCGTCACCGAGCAGGTGGAGGCGGCTTCTCCGGGCATGCATGCCGCTCATCTCCACGCTATTGTGGCTTCGAGCTTATCTGTCCAGCCAGTCGCTGTTGCCGTTGAGCAGCAGGTGGCCGACAATGTCGTGGTGCCAGCGGTAGATCTGGATGAGGGGCATATGGCAGGCGGAGGCAACCCGATGCTCTACATCAATGAACCTATCCTCCACCAAGAAATCATCGATACAATTGCAGAGAATGATGAGTTCAAGGAGGTCTCCGATGAGGAGTCCAAGGTACTACTTTGCTAGCTTCTCTAGTTGCAGCCACAGATTTCACTGTTCATACATAGGATTTGCTCAATCATCTATAGGTTCTTTTTCTCTTGAAGTAGGGTAGTATATATATGGTTTGAACAGTCGATTGATGCATCTGCCATCTAGTCACAAAACCCCAATCTTTCTAGTCACAAACTCGTTGTTGTTCATATGGTTCTTCTTATGTTGTAAATTTATATTCCTGTCTAGTCACAAATTTACAACATGCACAACATTACATTTATATTCCTTACTGGGGCCAATGATTCAAATTTTCCCCATAAGAGTGCAAGAGGAGACAATGATTATGTCAAAAAAAATTTAGGGATGGTTAGTGAACCTAAGGCAATGTATAACAATATAAGTTGTGCAATTGGTACTTTAGTTTGCTAACTCCATTCCTAAAAAAATTATGAGGCCCTAAATTTATTATACACATATGAACTATGATCTTTCAACTCTGATCTTTGAATTGTTTCTCATTGAGGCCGATGATTGAAATTTGCCCCAAAAGAGTGCAAGGGAGATATATATGATGGTGTCTTTTTTAGGGATGGGTTGGTGAACTGAGGCAACAATGTACATAAACAATATAGGTTGTGTTGTTGGTACTTTGGTTCTCTAACTCCATCTCTGAAAAAAATTATGAGGCCTTTGATTATTCTCATATGGAACTAGATCTTTAAATTGTTTCTGATCTTTGAATGATTCGTATGATGCATATGTATATGCATGGTTTTGATCATAAATTGTTTCTACATGTACCTGAAGATTGTTTTTGTACCTGAATATGTATATCCCTGAATATTGTTTCGTAGGATTACATTTCAATTTCTTACTATGGACAATGATTCAAATTTTCCCCAAAAGAGAGGCAGACACATTGGTGTCAGATTTTTTAAGGGATGAGTTAGCAAACCTGGGGCAATGTACAAGAACAATAGGTTGTACAATTGTTACTTGGTTCACTAACGCCATCCCTGAAGAAACTTATGAGGTCCCTAGATTTATTCTACATTCATAGAACTATGATCTTTGAATTGTTATTGCATGCATTCATAGTGTATAAGAATTACATTTCATTTTATCACCGAGCCCGATGATTGAAATTTGCCCCAAAAGAGTGTAAGGGGATGGTGTACAAATGATGGTGTCGTTTTTAGGGATGGGTTGGTGAACCTGAGGCAGCAATGTACACAAAAAATATAGGTTGTGATGTTGGTACTTTGGTTTGCCAACTCCATCTTTGAAAAAATGATGAGGCCCTTGATTATATTATTCTCATATGGAACTATATCTTTGAATTGTTTCTGATCTTTGAATGATTCGTATGATGGATATGTATATGCATAGTTTTGGTCATAAGTTTCTACATGTACCTGAAGATTGTTTTTGTACCTGAATATGTATATCCCTGAATATTGTTTCGTAGGATTACATTTCAATTTCTTATTGTGACCAATGATTCAAATTTGCCCCAAAAGAGAGGTAACCACATTGGTGTTAGATTTTTTCAGGGATGAGTTAGCGAACCCGGGGCAATGTACAAGAACAATAGGTTGTGCAATTGTTACTTGGTTCACTAACGCCATCTCTGAAGAAACTTATGAGGCAGCAATATTTGTTCTACATATACTCTGATCCAATTAATTGTTATTTTGTTGAGATGAAATGATATATGAGATGATCAAACTATTCCTGAGATGCATTCTCTTTGGTATCAATTTAATATTGTCTTATATATGTTGTCAATTCTTGAGTTGTAATACAATTCAATCATATGTATGAGTTCTAAGTTATACTCTTAAAAATCAACAGGAGGATGATGCTGAAGTGGATGATAGCAAGTACTCTAGGGCCAACAAGAGCAGCTACGTGCTGAGGCGGCTGCGGTGTGGGCAAATCCCTTTTCTACTATAGGAGGGAACTATTTTTCCCATTATGTGGTAGAGCCATCGACACGAACCTCGACAACATGATCCAGCACGTGGTGGACATTAGCAAAAGCCGAGGCCGAAGACCTCGGCACGACACGCAGCCTTTGGCAAATTCCTCCGGGAATATGTCAGGACTGACATGTAACCCCTCGAGTAGGCTGTCCCGGCCTCCTGCTGCTACCCCTGCTAGGCGTCTTCGTGTTCCGGCCTCCTACTGATGTCCCTGCTTTTATCTTGTTTCAGTTAATTATTACCTGTGGTTGCATGCATGTAAGACAATATGTCCGTGGTGGTCTCTAGTGAACCTTCTATATATATTAATCTACTCCTTTATATGGAGTTCCTTAAAATTTCTAGTGTTAAAATATTTTACTGATCATGCTCATGCACACTATCAAATATTTCTAGTGCTCGATTATATTATAATTTTCAAGGAATACATGAACAAGATTTTAAATTGCTGAAAAATTTGTAATTAAGTAACTAAATGATCTCACATCGACATTAAACACTTGAATTAGTCAAACACAAAACAGTTGCTCTGTAGCATGGTATGAACCTCATTTACTCTTAGGACTCAATTTTGCTCTAGCAAGCATGTGTAAGCACCTTCATTTGCCTTTAAATTATGAATTATTCTCAAAATTTAGGATTAACAAAATCTGGAGTTCTGAATATTTATGGCCGTCTGAATATTTACTTGATGAGATTTCCTTCAAAGAATATATGAAAAAAGGTTATATTGGTGAAACATTCATAATTAAGTAACCAAATGATCTCACTTCGTGATTAAACATTCGAATTAGTCAAATTCAAAACACTCGCACATTATTTTTCTGTAGCAAAGCGCATGAACACTAGTCATCATGCCTTTCAGGGTAAAGATCCAAGGTTTGTACTATGCCATTTTTTCTTCAATTTATGAACCCCATTTAGTCTTAGGGGACTCAAATTCACTCTAGAAAGCATGTATACACACCTTTATTTGCTTTATTTGCTTTAAATTATGAATAATTCTCAAATTTTAGGAAAAACAAACGCTGGAGTTTTGAATATATCCGGAGTTCCGAATATTAGCCTTTTAAAATTACTAGTCATCAAGTACTTGGTGGCAAAATGTGAAATATTCGGAGAACGGACATTCTTAGAAACTTTTGACAGACTTGCAGCCGTCTGAGGCTAGTACTTGGCGCCAAATATCTGAAAATATTTGGACAAATATTTTAGATCTATGCCACTTTTGTTCTTCCCCGCCCGCCCAGACCACTGTCCATCGCCGCCGCCTTCGGTCCCCTGCCTCTCTACCACCGCTGCCTCAGGTCCCTTGCGGTGCAGACTCTCTCCCTCGCCTCCAAGGACCCCTTCGTCGATCAAGTAGACATGCATGAAAACCAAACCCCCAAAACCCTAAATCAACAGCTTCGATTTAGGAATTTTGCCATGGGATTTGCTATTTTGCTTCTCGAAATTAAGGTTCAGGGTTACCGAGCTGCGAAGACCCGACAGCACCGTCGGGAGAGCCTCCCCCAGACGGCCTTCTTCTGTCCCAACTCTTTTCACCCTGTATAAATCTCAAAATATGCAGTTGTCACTTCCAGCAATAGAAATTTAAGCATCACTTCTAGCAATAGAGATTTAATTGTCACCTCTATTTTGACCGTCACTTCATTAGTCTATTGGCATCTTGATTGTATTAAGATGCTCTCTGTCTATATCTATTTAACATATGGGAACCTGCAGTTACGGTGCAATCACGTTGTCTAGCGATGCCATTTTTTGCATTAACTTTGGTGGTTTTGAATTCCAGTCAACAGATGAAGAGTCCACTGAGAGGATTGAGTTTAGAGGTATCAAAAGAACATAAAATTGCAGTCATCTGTTTTGTACGTGTTTAGACGGTAGACATTAATATTCCACCACAGTGAAATTTTTATGTGTTGTTGCATCAGGGCCTCAACACAAGGGGGCACTGATTTTGATAAGTAGAGCCTTTTTGGAAATGACATGTATCTAAAACAAGTTCATGTAGACTTCCTCTTAGACCTTTGTGAACCCGAATTTCCACCAAAAATCAAGTACTATGTCTACAGGACACACTATTCATCTGTCATGAAAAAGAAGTGCAAGCTGGTAAGATGATATATTATTGATCATGTTATAAACAAGCTACCGTGTGATATTTAAATACTTCTAGTACACAAGCATGCTAATTCTTTAGTTCTATGTGCTTGCCTAGACATTTGGAGCTGAGTTCACAAGAAAATACCTAAAGAATCGCCTTGATGAACATATTGATGTCCATGTTTGGCAAATGAATAGCAAAAAGCCAAAGATGGATAGGATGAAGATGGGAGTTGGGTCAAATGCAATCTTGATGACTGGATGGGATAAGGTTGTGAGAAGCTTCAACCTAAAGCAGGATACCATTGTCCTTTTTTGCTTTGATGAAAAAGATAATGGAGAGGTACATATTCTGGTTCAGCAACTTCCACCGAACAACCGATTATAAATGCAATCCTGGTTTGTTAGAGAGTACTCATTATGCTAGCTGATTGATTTATGGACTGTAGTTTATATGTACTACCATAACATGTAATTGCTAAACTATGTGGCTATTGTTACCGTGATCAAGCTGCTATAATAAGTTCTTTAGATAATGTGTCTATCTGTCTGCTGAATCATGTTTATGTGTCATGTCAGCTATGATCAAGTTCGAATTAGCATGCTATTACTTAAAATGGTTTACACACACTAGAGACGGTCACTTTAAAAGCCGCTTCGAGGCACACTAGTTCTGGAGACGACCGTTGTTAGAATCCCACTGAGGTATCCTGACTATTGGAGATGGTCCCTAGTATAGGCCGTCTGAGGTTGACGAGTTCTTGCAAGTGGTTCGAAATACGGGTCGTCTCCATCTCATACATGTTAGAGGCGTTTTCCTTTTTGCACCGTCTGAGGTCTCGTATCTTAGAGCCGCAAAAAACCCGGCTCAGGTGGTGTGCTCTTAGAAGCTATGCGCTTGACCCGGAATGAGAAATTGGCTGAGGCCCATGGGATATTGATGTCTCTAAGTAACACGTTTGTACTAGTGTAGGAATGCTTGAAAGCATTGCCTGTATGCACTAGGCATGGAAAAACTTCCTATTTACGCACTAGGGCATGTACAAAGTTCACAAAGGATCATGCAGTGTGTTGCTTGAGGTTGTGGAAGATCAGGATCTGTGGATTTAGCATGCTTTTTCGGTATGGAAGGATCACACAATGACATTAATGTGTTGCAGTGTTCCAATGTGTTTGCCAAGCTTGTTGAAGGAAGAGCTCCTCCGGTGAAGTTTGAGATCAATGGCCACCAGTATGACAAGGGCTACTAATTGGCAGATGACATCTACCCAAGATGGTTAACATTTGTGAAGACAATCTCAAACCCTGTGCCTAGAGGAAAGAAAGTTTGGTTTGCCCAACAGTAGAAGGCTTGCAGGAAGGATGTGGAGAGGGTATTCATGAAGGAGATATGCCCTAGAGGCAAATAATAAATAGGTTTTTATTGTCATATCGCAATTAGTTTATAATAGTTTCATATTGTGCTATAACCGTGCCAAGTAGAAACATTGGTATAGGTGTGGTATGAAACAACCAAGTCCCTAGTAGCCTCTATTCATACTAGTTCGTTGGTCATGTGGATGATCTGGGTTTCAAGATCATGGACATTTATGCCAATTGACAACGGGGTCATATTATTGGAGAATGATGTGATGGACATTCCTCGAAGTACTGCAACACGATCAAGTCATATAGTTCACTGTTGCAATAGCTATACCTAGACTCCTTTTCCTTAGACCGTGAGCTCATATTGCTCACTGTTTCCCGAGGCTGCTTTGACTGCATCAACATTCATCTGGTAATACAATGGCCATAAAGGTGTATGTTGGGTATTCCAAAGGAACAGTTGATGACATGTGACTGCAAGACCGGGATTTGTTCACCCACATGATGGGTAAAGATACATACGGCCGGCTTGGTGAGATTACATCCATAAATGTTGCAACGTGTGACTCGGTCATGGGGATGTAATATCACGGTAACAAGAAAAACATAACTTGTTGTGAACGAGATTGAACAAGGTATGTGATACCAATGATCGGGTCTCGGACAAGTCGTATCGAGAAACAAAAGGAATTGGATGCTACATTTAGCGGTTCAAACAACATTGTCATCAGGAATGCATAGGGGTCACATGGATATCCCTGGTCCCTCTGTTGATCATTGATACAGATCATGTCTAGATCATTCCCGAGCCATGAGAGGATACACTTAAGGGTACGATGAGAGCGATCATTCGTAAGACGGAATCACAGTAGAGAAAGAGAAAGCCGGAATTGTTCTGCAGAGAGATCTGAAGTTGTTCAGAGAAATAATAAAGGACCGAAATCATTCCGCGAAAGATCCGAAGTCGTTCAGAGGAAATCGAAAGGGAACCGAAAGGTGTTTCGGGTCAAGACGGATTTTGTAATATGTATTTACATATTAATTAATGTAATTAATTGTTGGGGGGATACCCCCGGGTAGGGTCACGCCGGGGTATAAAGGCCGAGTTAGCCGAGGTACGACAAGGTCAAAGCAAGTGCTGGCCAAGTCACCTCAAGGCAGGTCGAATCACGGAGTAACCCGGACCAGAGGATGTCCGCCTAACTGAGTCCTGGCCGATGTATGTCGTATGCCGGCAGGATTTATCTAACTTGAATGTAGGTACCAGTGTGGCCGGATTAACCAGGCACGATCCGGGTTATATCAGGCTTGCAAGAGAAGAAATGTATCTCGCTAGTCAAAAGGAGGTCACTGTACGCTGGAGCATGAGCAAAGCGGATAGAGGCTAGGACCACTGAGGCGTGGCCGACAAGGGTGACGCTGCCTGTGTCGGATGATGCTGGCGCCGCAGAGGCTCACGTAGCCTCTACAGGACTGACGATGGGGAAAAGTGACCCGGTCGGTTTACTATTTTGGGAAGAGGCATATTCCCTAGAATATGCCTCCACGTATGCCCTAATTGGAGACCTGGCCACCCCTATATAAGGAGGGCTAGGGCATCTATAGAGGGGGTTGGGTTTTGACTTGGTTGAGATTTACTTGGTTGATCCATAGTTGGTTCCTGAGAGCTAGCTAGTGGAGAGAGTAAGAGAGTTCCTTCTTCCTCCTCTCCCCAATATAGCTCAAGGAGCGCTTGTAACCCTTGGAAAGATACTGAATACAGGACATCTGTGTGTGGAATCACCACGCTATCCCTCCCTGGATTCCTCTAGTGCATATTGTCCCCACCTTTAGCCTATCCATGGCATCTGCTGTGACACCACCACGACAGTTGGCGCCCACCGTGGGGCTAGCGGCACTAGCAGGAGTGAAGATCCGGACGGGAAACCTCATCGACACCGGCAAACGCATCGTCTCCGGGCTTGTTCAGCGCTTTGGAGCGCTGGACTTTGTCAGCGACAATGCTAGCTGCTTCGGCAAGCGACCCCTCCGGTGCAACGGCCTCTTCGTCAAGCTTGGCGCGCACAAGATCTACGTTGCTGTCGATGTGTCGTGCGTTCATCCGCGGCACATCATCGAGGGGGGCGAGCCACCCCTTAGCATGGCTCGCGGGGCGCGTATCGCTCGCTCCCCTGACCGTGTCGAGGTGATGATGACTGCGCCTGACGCTGGCGCGAGCAAGGATCCGACACCAGATCCGGAGGTAACACCAAAGGCACCAAGGAAAAGTAGAGGTCCTCCACTAGAGAGGCCAGAGAATGTGCTGCAGCAGGCGATAGATAGCCTAGAGAACCCCATAGCACCTGTAGTAGATCCGGCTCAGGCACAGGCCGAATGAGAGGAGACTAGGCAAAAAATACTGGAGGGTGCGAAAAAGATAGCAGCGGCTCATCAGTCGTTGAACATGACACTGCGTGAGTACGCAAAGGAAAATAAGGTAGATGCTGTAAAAGTGAAGGGGATAAACCTCATTAGTGAAATGAACAAAGAGGGTGATACCAGAGTTGAGGAATCAAAGAACATTCTGTCCGTGGGACTACCGAAGTATAGTACCCCGACAAAGAACCTCAGAGCAGCAGATGCAGCTGCGTCCGAGTTAGAGGGTTTGACGGGTGAAGCCCGACAAAGACAGCAGGATAGGGTCAATGAGTTAGTTCGGATCGCGAACAGACAAAATGAGGAGTTACTCAGGGCTAATTCGGGAAGAGTTGGGGCCTCCAAAGTCGTTCATTCAGCAGTAGGTAACCCGGAGAAATCTGCTGGAGCTGCATCGTCGCCACATGGTGGCCCAAGAAGAGAGGAGGTGGTAACCTCGGCGAGGAGAAACAAACAGATAGTCCCATATGACCCAAAAAGGGCAGGGAAAGGAAAAGAAGTGCAGGGCAATGAGGACCGACGAAGTGTCAGCCGAGGTGAAGCTCGCCGAGGTAACCGCGACCAACGCAATGCCGATCAGGGAAACGTTGTGAATGGCAATGCCGGACAGCGTAACTCGGCGGGTGCAGGGCAACCACAGCAGCAGAATATACCACGGCAAGAGCGAAGTGCCGACCAAGGTATGCAACAAAGAGCCGCTCCATAGGAGCAAGATAGATACAATGATGGTGATTCGAAAATGGTGAACACGGGATACCCGAGGACGAACTATCATGTGATAGGGTCAAGGTTGGGAAGCAGAAATTTGATGCCTGATGACGCCAGGTTAAAACTGGATCAGCTCTATAGGTCGGAGCAAATTGAGTGTCAAGGTCCTCCGGGTCCTGCATGTTTTGGGCCCTAGATCATGAAGGAGCCTCCGGTGCCTAACTTCCAGTTGCCCAGAGTAACGAAAACATATGACGGTAGCACCAAGCTGGAGGATTGGCTGATCAACTACGCGACATCGGTGAAAATTGCTACTGGCAACTTGAGATGGGCTGTGTGATACGTACCTCAAATGCTGTAGGGGCCAGCAAGGGTATGGCTAAACAATTTGCTACCCGGAAGTATCAACTGTTGGTTTGATTTTAAGGAAATGTTTGTCAGTAATTTCTCGAGCACGTATCAGAGGCCGAATAGGCCACAGACCCTAGCAATGTGCAAGCAGAGACCGAATGAGACGGACCAGGAGTTCTTAACCCAGTGGTGTACAGTGCAAAATTCATGTTTGGGCGTGATTGACTCACATGCCATAGCATGGTTTGCACAAGGGTGCAGATATGTAAGCATGATGTGGCAAATGTTGCAAAGGATATGCCAACTACACTGGCAGAGAGAATCCGGATCACTGATTCGTATGCCTTGGGTGATCCGACTCAACCTAGGCTTGTGTCAAATGAGTCAAATGAGGAGTACTACCAGCGAGATGGAGCCGGATCATCCCGGCGGAATGACTACCGGGGTAAGAGAAGAGGTGATAGACCGGATTACAGGTACAGTTTGCAACAAGTTGCTGCGGTAAATCAAGATCAACCCGGAGCAGGGAGTAATCAGCGTCAGAAAACTGGAGGGCAACAATGAACCCAAAGAAGTGATGGCAAGAAAACTTGGATGCCAGAACAGAAGAAACAGTGGCAAGAAAAGAAGGACTGTCTGAGGTATACTATGAGGCAATGCTGGATGAGCCGTGTAAATTTCACACGGCAAATCCGAGTAACCCGGCGGGTCACACAACTCGGCAATGTGAGTGGATGAGAAAGATAGAATAAAGTGGTTTGGGGAATGCTCAGGCACCTCGGAATGATCAACCTCGGCAGGAGTTACCCTGGCAGCAATTACTCTCCGGAGCGAACACGCAACAGTTAATGTTGCCACCACCTCCGCCGAGGTATGAAAATCATGAGAGAAGGGATGCAGTGCATCAGGTGGGAAATTAGCATCAGCCAGATCAAATATATCCCGGAAATGAGGGGAGAAATGAATACAGAGAGCATCACCAGAGTTACTGTGTGTTTACCACAGAGGAAACAGATAGAAAGAGCTTGCAACGATGACATATGGAAGTGAATGCGGTAATGCCCGCAGTGACGAAGTATATGCCTTGGTCGGATCAGGAAATTACATGGAGTATCAAGGACCATCCCAAGCTTATGCCAAGTCCCGGTTCGTATGCGCTAGTGCTGGATCCGACATTCATCGGACCGAACATCAATGTGAGATTTTCTAAGGTGCTGATAGACAATGGCAGCAGCATCTACGTGGATACGATGCGCAAGTTGGGTATCTCGGAAAACATGCTCCAGGCCACGAGAACAACTTTCCATGGTATCGTGCCAGGCATTTCGTGTGAGCCCATTGGCAAGGTCCGGGTGGACGTGTTATTCGGCACACGAGATAACTGCCGAACTAAGAATTTGGAGTTTGAGGTGGTGAACCTAGAAAGTGCGTATCACGCGTTACTCGGCAGGCCTGCCCTGAACAAGTTCATGGCAAGTTGTCACATCAGTTACCTAAAAATGAAGTTGCCCGGGCCAAATAGAGTAATTACCATAGCTAGAGATTTCCGACGTTTCATTGAGTGTGCGTCAGCCGGGTCTAACCTGGCCGAGTCACTCGTGATCGCGCAAGAGAAAAGAAAGATACAGGAAGTGGCGGCATTGGCTCAGTCCATGCAATAGTATATGCCGGTGTTGAGTAACCCGCATGGAAGTGTCTCATTTCAAGCAACAAAGGATACGAAGAAAGTGCCTGTTGATGATCTGGTCCCAGAGCGCACCATAACAATTGGTGCCAGGTTAAATGACAAATAGGAAAGCGAGCTAGTCAACTTCCTCCGTGAGAATCAGGATATTTTTGCTTGGTCCACACAGGACTTGCAAGGTGTACCGAGGGAGTTGGCCGAGCACTCTTTGAATGTGAGACCCGGAGCAAGGCCGGTGAAGCAACCTCTCCGCCGCTTCGCCGAAGATAGCAGAAAAGTCATTGGAGATGAGATAGCTCAGCTCCTAGCAGCTGGGTTTATCATGGAAGTACTTTACCCGGATTGGCTATCTAATCCGGTGCTGGTGGAAAAGAAGAAAGACGATCCGAATGTGGCAGTGGTTTGGCGTATGTGTATCGATTACACGAACCTAAATAAGGCGTGTCTGAAAGATCCCTTTCCACTGCCAAGGATAGATTAGGTCATAGATTCTACTGCTGGGTGTGAACTGTTGTCGTTCATAGATGCATATTCTGGTTTCCACCAGATACCTCTGAATCCTAGCGATCAAATAAAGACTGCGTTTATCACCCCATATGGGGCTTATTGCTATCGCACCATGCCTTTTGGTTTACGTAATGCAGGGGCAACGTACCAAAGATGTATTCAAAAATGTTTACATAAGCGAGGTAGAGCGCGATGAACAGGGTAAGTCAGTGCAAAGGCCAGTCTATTACCTAAGCGAGGTATTATCCGCATCAAAGCAAAACTATCCTCACTATCAGAAAATGGCATATGGTGTGTACATGTCGGCGAAGAAGCTAAAACACTACTTTGAAGAACACCCAATCAAAGTGATATGTGAAGCCCCCATATCTGAGATAATGAGTAACAAGGATGCAAGCGGCCGAATCACAAAATCGGCAATTGAGCTAGCCCCTTATGCTCCACAATACGATAGGAGAGATGCGATCAAGTCTCAGGCTGTGGCCGACTTTTTTGTGGATTGGGACGAGATGAAGTATGAGCCACCATTGCCAGATCCGAACTACTAGAGAATGAATTTTGACGGATCAAAGACAAAAACCGGGTTAGGCGCCGGAGTTGTGCTTACCTCGCCAAAGAACGACCAACTGAAGTATGTGCTGCAAATCCGTTTCGCAGCGTCAAACAATGTCGCTGAATATGAAGCACTTGTGCATGGGATCAAAGTGGCAAAAGAAATTGGAATACGTCGGATCCAATGCTTTGGCGACTCGGATTTGGTAGTTCAGCAAGTCTCAGGGCAGTGGGACGCCCTTGATCCAAACATGTCATTGTACAGATTCCATGTGCAAAAAATATCTGGGTACTTTGAGGGATGCGAGTTTCACCATGTACCCCGGCTGGAAAACGAGGCTGCCGACGTATTGTCGAAGCTCGGATCAACCCGACAAGCAATTCCACAGGGAGTAGCGCTAGAACACCTCAGAAAACCATCTATCAGGCCATCCCCGGAAACTGACTCAATCTACATCCCGGCAGATCCGGAGTCCGGAGCTGTGCCCATGGACATTGACGTGGGAAGTGGTTCAGGAAACCCGGGGACTGCTTCGCAGAACCCGGGGACTGCGCAGCGAGATCCGGCCGAGGTTATTCCGGTGGAACAAATGGAAATAAATGAGGATGCGTTTCCAGTGCGAGCTATACCAGCTTGGGCGCTGCCCATATTTCAATTCCTGAAGGATGGAACTTTGCCCGGTGAAGAGGTGCTTTCTAGACAAATTCAGAGGCGTGCAAAGGCGTACACAATCATCAATGCCGAACTATACAAGAGGAGTGTCATGAATGTCCTGCAGCGGTGCGTCGACCCGGAAGAAGGGCTTGACATCCTCCGGGATATACATCAAGGGGAATGTGGGCATCATGCCTCATCCAGGCCATTAGTGGCAAAAGCTTTCCGACATGGGTTCTCCTAGCCAAGTGCCTTGGAACAAGCAGAAGATCTAGTAAGAAAATGCAATGGCCATCATAGGTATGCTACCAAGACACACATGCCAATGTTGGAGCTCAAGACCATACCAATTACCTGGCCATTTGCCGTATGGTGTCTGGATATGGTTGGCCCGTTTAAACCAGCAAGAGGGAATATGACTCATATCTTGGTTATGGTGGACAAGTTTACGAAGTGGATTGAAGTGAAGCTAATAAGAAAATGTGATGGAGCTACGGCCGTAACATTCCTTAAAGATATTATTTTGAGATATGGCTATCCTCATAGTATCATAACAGATAATGGGACAAATTTTGGTGAAGGAGCGTTTGCGCGATTCTGCCGAGATAAGAAGATCCGGTTGGACGTTGCCTCGGTAGCCCACCCCGCATCAAATGGACAAGTGGAGAGATCCAATAGATTAGTATTATCCGGGATAAAACCCGGCTCATTGAGCCGCTGCAAAGATCAGCGGGGTGCTGGATAGAAGAACTACCAGCGGTACTGTGGAGTTTAAGAACAACTCCGAATCGATCAATAGGCTATACGCCATTCTTTCTGGTATATGGGGCAGAAGCTGTATTACCAGCCGACATAGAGCATGATTCGCCCAGAGTCACCCAATACACAGAAGCCGAAGTGCGTGAAGCCCGGCAAAATGATGTTGATCTGCTGGAAGAAGCGAGAGAATTGGCATTGTCCAGATCCACCATATATCAGCAAAATCTCCGACGCTATCATAGCCGGAAAGTTAACCCCCGAGTCTTTCGGGAAGGTGATCTGGTACTCTGGTTGGTACAACGTACTGCTGGCATGCATAAGCTATCCCCCATGGGAAGGGCCATTCATTGTGAGCAAAGCATTGCACAATGACTCGTATTATCTCATCGATGCAAAACCACAGGAGAAGAACAAGGCAGACAAGTCCAGCGAGGAATCTAAGCATCCATGGAATGTAGCTCTACTCCGTCCGTTCTACACTTAGCAAAGAAGTGTGTGTATCCGAGTCTCTCATACGTCGGTATGTATGCCGACGATGAGCTTATCAATGAAGTCGTGACACCTTGAGCAGTAACTCGGGGACTGCCTTAATAATATTTATTGTCTTCTGTATTTGTTATTTATATGTCGGTTGGCGTAAGTCGCTTCTACCTAAGCCGGATTAGTAGTGTGTGAGCACCAAAAACTCAACTCTTCGATTTGCTGGTGTCCAACAAGATTTGGCTTCATGGCAAGCAAGAGAACAAGTTTGGAATTGCGTAGCACACGAAAAACGACTAAGGAAAAGAACTTAATTGAGCCGACATTTGCTATTTGGACTTAACTTTATGTTTACCTTGTTTTTACTACGCTGAATTTTTTTGAGCTAGTCCTAAAGTTTCCAAGTATTTTTAAGTTAATTTTTGAAACTCGGACTCGTAAGTCGTAAAACCGAACCAAGGTAGACACGAGCCGGGCCAAGAAATTGGATAAACAAGAAAATGAAACTCGGGGACTACACCCAAGTTAATCCGGCACAAGTAACTTAGTAGCAAAATATAACTTGTGTGCTTAATACATTTGCACCTGGCATACCGGGGATCTGATAAACTGCAAAGTGTTTGATCAAGGAGCAGCAGGGGGAGGTAACTCGGCGCCAACAGGTGGAACTCTGGCCTCGGCTTTAGCATCATCTTCATCTTCTTCGACGTCCGAGGCTTCGTCCTCCTCCTCCTCACCCGAACCATCTTCAACATATTCGTCGTTGACAGCGCCAAGGAAGCTTGGTCCCTCGTTCCATTGATGGATGGGGGCATACTGAATGAGGCTATGGGCGCAAGCCTTGTGCTGAGCTATCAAATCCGGGTCAGTGGACCACCTTGATCTGGTGCGCATGTGCTCGAGAAGCTTCAGGTTTATTTTTTCATACCATGTGAGCACATAGTGGAGGACGATTTCAGCTCCGGCGCGTCCGGCAGATTCCCTCCAGAGGTCAAGTTGCGTCTCGCACTCTATTAGCTTGTTTATCAGAGCGGTGGACCCCTCCAGAGTATCTTCATCAGGCCAAAAGGCATTGAAAATCCGGACTGCCACATCCATGATATCCTTACCATAGTTCTTCACAATCTCGACGTGAGAAGATAGGCTGACCAGCAGATCCTCCATGTCATAAGGAATGTTTTTAGCGCTAGAACCAGTTGTGGTGCCCCTCTTCTGGCGGAACTTGGCAACGGCAGTGGCTGCAATGGCATCACCCTCTGGAAATTTGTCTGAAAACGAGACAAGTGAAATAAGTAAAGAAAGTTGACCCGAAAATATCAATATCGGTTGAAGGAAAAGAGCTTACGAGAAATATGGCTGTGGATCCAGGTCAGCTCCTTGGTGCAGTTGTCACGCCTCTTCTGGAGTTGCACAAGTTCGGCATTTGCCGAATCAAGCTTAGTGTCGGCCTCCTTCAGCAGTTCTTGATCTTTGGAAATTTGGAGGTTGAGACGTTCTCGCTCTTCAGTAAAATCTTGGCTAGCTTTATCCATCTCGGATTTGTGGAGCGCCTTGAGTTTTTTCATTTCTGCCTTAAGCTTGGCAATTTCATCATCTTTGGTCTAGAGGAGGGCAAGCTCATCATCCTTCTTCTTAAGTTCGGCCTGGTGCTGCCCTGCTTGTTTGAGAAAATGCAGCATCATATCAGGCATGGGCACACTATCTTCAAGAGATGCTGAAACAGTTTGTTGACCCGGCAAAGCCAAGGTATGAATATCTGCGGAGCTCAGGAGAAGGAAAAGAGAGCACAGAAGTTAAGTAACTAAAGTGACTTACCTTTTATCTGGTCCAAGTTCTTCCTCATGAGGATGTTCTCGGCCTCCACTCCGGCTGTCCAATCCGAATAACAGATTAGTTCTGCAGGAAAAGATATAGAAAGATAGAAAAAAGTCAAAGTGAAAACTTACCCCGTTTCTCAAACTCAGCGAGAAGCGTAGAATGTTTTGAATGCAGCGCTTTATGTGTGTCCAAGAGGCACTGAAACTCAGCGCTCCGGCGGTTGGTAGTCACCTGAAAAAGAGCAAGAATAGCTTAGCCAGGTGCATATTCAAAGTGTATAGAATTCGGGCCAAGTGGAACTTAACCCGGCTCTAGGTGTGTGCATATTCGAAGTATACAGAATCCGGGCCAAGTGGAACTTGACCCGGCTCTAGGTGTGTGCATATTCGAAGTGTACAAGATCCGGGCCAAGTGGAACTTAACCCGGCTCTAGGTGTGTGCATATTCGAAGTGTACAAGATCCAGCCCAAGTGGAACTTAACCTGGCTCTAGGTGTGTGCATATTCGAAGTATACAGAATCCAGGCCAAGTGCAACTTAACCCGACTCTAGGTGTGTGCATATTCGAAGTGTACAAGATCCAGGCCAAGTGGAACTTAACCCGGCTCTAGGTGTGTGCATATTCGAAGTGTACAAGATCCGGCCCAAGTGGAACTTAAACCGGCTCTAGGTGTGTGCATATTCGAAGTGTACAAGATCCGGGCCAAGTGGAACTTAACCCGGCTCTAGGTGTGTGCATATTCGAAGTGTACAAGATCCAGGCCAAGTAGAACTTAACCCGGCTCTAGGTGTGTGCATATTCGAAGTTACTAAGGAGCTATGCTAATTCTCTAAGGAGCATCCGGCCGAGTAACAAGTTACTCCCCCGGAGGCTCGTGGACTAATGGTTATATGACTAAGCACTAGTACATGTTAAAGAAAAGACGAAGTAGCGTACCTCCATCATCCGGCCGACAAGGTTGATAGCCTTGGCAGCTGTGTTCATCTGCACCGCAAACTCGGTAGGCCCAAATTTCTTTGGGAGATCGTCGTTATTGACGAACTCCGCCTTGTTCCAGTTATTGATGAACTCGATCAAGGCCGGAGGATAGCGTTCTCCGCTAAGCATGTGGGGCGCGATCAAACCCTTGGCGTGGGCCTCTTTCCTCTCAACTTGTGTAGCAGCGGGGCTGGTGTCCAGAACAAGTTGTGCATCAGCTGACCCGGTAGAGGTGTCTTTCTTCGGTGGGGTCTTCTTCGGAAGCATGGACACAAGTGTACGATGTCCAGCCTCGATAGATGTTGCCCTGGTGGCGTCAGAAGCCTTCTTGCCCTTAGGCTGCTGCTGAGAGGTTGAAGTTTGTGCTGCGGATTTGCCCTTGGGCACAACCTTGGTGCTGGTTGTGTCTTCTCGCCGAGCCTTGGTAGACTCGGACGAGGCCGACTGAGTTGGTACTGCTGCTGATGCTTGCGCTGCTGCTGCTGGTGGTGGCGCTGGTGCTTGTGCTGGTGCTTGTCTTGGCGAGGGTGCTGTGGGTACCTCGGAGGTAGATAGTTGCGGCTGAGCCGAGGTGGAGCTAGGAGCATCTACTGCTCTGGCAGAGCCACTTCCCCCTGCACCGAGGTTGCCCTCCTCTGGACGAGGTGGGCTAGAACCCGAAGCAGCCGCTGAACCCTCCCGAATGGGGCTCAGCGGGCGAGATTCGTCGCCACGAGGGGAGAGGGGCTATGCCGAAGGGGCGAAGCAATACTAGATCCGCTCTGACGTACCTCCACCGCAGCCCTGCCGAATCAAATGATGAACAATAAGTTACAGCAGAAGAAAAGCACGAAGCAGAAAATTGGATAAGGGAGAGGTGACTTACTCATCAAAAGTCAATGGCTCCTTGGGTTTCTGAGATCTCCGAGCTATGGCCTTAGTCGTAGGCTTGGTGGCGGCTTTGTCTACGGACTTCTTTCGCCTCTTGGTCGGCTTAGAAGGTCCAGAGGAAGAAGCAGAAGCGGCTCCCCTTTTCTTTGACGCGGTCGGGACAGGCTCGCCCGTGGCGAGAGGAGGATCTTCGTGGATCTGCCCACCCGGGTTAGCTGATGCCGAAAAGGCGTAAGAAAGGGGGACAGCGTCAAATGCTTTCATCACCTCAACGTCGGAATCTTCATCATCAGGCCAATCCCTTAAGGAAGAGAAGTTACCGGTGGGTCGCTTGGTGGCATCGGGGAATAGCAGGAACATCTCCTGATCCGACTCCTCCTCGTCCGGGGCGTCTCGATCATTCACCCACTTGAGAGAAGGCTTGGTGCCATCCTCGAGAGTTTGCTGAAGAAACAATTAAGAAAAATAAAATGCAAAGGGATCAAACAAACAGCAAATTCCGACATATGATATAACTCGGAAGAAGATTGGATCACGGGATTTACCGTAGGAGGAAGCCTATCTCAGAATAAGTGCTCGATCCCCCACTCCCAATCATCGGAGAAGTTCTTGTCAGTAGTAAAGAGGGCCTTGACCCGACGGAATATCTCGGTATTACTCAACTCGATGAGGAGTTCCGGTTGGGGTCAAGGCGCCAGCTCATGTGGCAAAGCTTGTGAGTGCGTTTCTAGAGAGGGGAGATCCGGTTGCGGACGAATGTGATCATCGCGTCCTCGTTGCGCAGCCCCTTGTCCTTTAGCTCCTGGAACCGTTTATTGACTTGGTTCGCCAAGGCTGTCGGTTTCTTGGAGATCTGATCCAACAGATCTGGATTAGGAGGACTCGGAGCGTAGGGGCGCAGCCGGATCAGATCTTCAGTCATGCCATTTCTGACATAAAAGAAGGTTCGGGCCCAGCCCTTGCAAGAATCAAGCCCCATGATTCGGGGACAGACGGATTGTTTCCAGGGACTGATAGAAGCAGCACTGAACTGCGTAAGTTGTTTGTCCTCCGAGTCAAGCTCCTTATTCGGAATCACGTTCCGGCGTAGACCGAAAAACCGGATCCAGAGCTCCTTAGTGGGCCACAATCCGACGTAGCCCTCTATGGTGGAGGCAAAGGAAGAAAGAGAAGTGATGGCATTCGCCGGAAGGTGGTGCGGTTGAAGCTCGTAGATGTTGAGCCAATCGTGGAATAAATCACTAACGGGGAGGCCGAACCCACGCTGGAAGTGGGAGAGGAACACTATGAACTCACCCGGATTAGGTGAGGGAGCAAGCTCCTCGGCGGCGAGAGGGGCAACCACGCCCTCCGGGATGCGCCGGGTGTGGTACAACCAGTCTAGGTCGTCCTGGCACACCCAGGAGCCATCCCAGGCGCCGCGTTCGGCATTCTCCGCCTCCGCGATGGCGAGCTCTTCCTCTGTCATGTCTAGGTCGTTGTCCTCACCGGCCCTATCAGAGGTGGGGGGCAGTGCCTTGGATTGGCGCGGACCCGTGGCGGTGGAGTTGCGCGGGAGTGGCGGCAATGCTGGTGCAGAAAGGCACGGGGTGGCGGCGGTGCTGCTAAGCAGGTGCGGCGGCGGCGTTGTTGCTGGGAAGAGGAAGAAGGAGAAGAGGCAGAGGGGCACGAGAGTGGGGAAAAATACCAAGGGGCGCGCCCCTCCCCTATTTAACCACGCCCAGGCTGGGGTAGTGGGATCGTGCGGTGCGGCGAGGCCACACGGTGTTGCCGTGTATTCGCCGGGTTAGCCAATCACAGACAAGCCACAGGAAGGGCCACAGGGCACAGGAGATCCCACGACACGACGTGGTGATACAGTTAACAAGGAGACAGACACGATGTGACGTGTGCAATAGTAACGCCTGACATTAACTGCAGCAGTAACTGGCATAGGCCCATAAAATGAGGCAAAGTAATGATTACCCTACACGTGGGGAAGCGTACGAGAGAAGGAAGAATAACCCGGACAACTATGGGATGACCCGGCCAGCGAGTGAAAACTCGGAATGTGCCAAGGGAAAATCTAGCCAATGGAATCCGGGATATGAGGTAACTCGGGAAAAGGGAGCAAAAGGCTCGGTAAAATTGAACCTGCTGTGGCCTTAGCGGCTGAGGCTGCTAAGACCGCACCAGCTTCGGGGACTAATGTTGGGGGGATACCCCCGGGTAGGGTCACGCCGGGGTATAAAGGACGAGTTAGCCGAGGTACGGCAAGGTCAAAGCAAGTTCTGGCCGAGTCACCTCAAGGCGGGCCGAATCACGGAGTAAACCAGACCAGAGGATGTCCGCCTAACTGAGTCCCGGCCGACGTATGTCCTATGCCGGTAGGATTTATCTAACTTGAATGTAGGTACCAGTGTGGCCGGATTAACCAGGCACGATCCGGGTTATATCAGGCTTGCAAGAGAAGGAAGGTATCTCGCTGGTCAAAAGGAGGTCACTGTATGCTGGAGCATGAGCAAAGCGGACAGAGGCTAGGACCACCGAGGCGTGGCCGACAAGGGTGACACTGCCTGTGTCGGATGACGCTGGAGCCACAGAGGCTCACGTAGCCTCTATAGGGCTTACGATGGGGAAAAGTGACCCGGTCGGTTTACTATTTTGGGAAGAGGTATATTCCCTGGAATATGCCTCCATGTATGCCCTAATTGGAGACCTGGCCACCCCTATATAAGGGGGGCTAGGGCATCTGTAGAGGGGGTTGGGTTTTGACTTGGTTGAGCTTTACTTGGTTGATCCATAGTTGGTTCCTGAGAGCTAGCTAGTGGAGAGAGTAAGAGAGTTCCTTCTTCCTCCTCTCCCCAATACAGCTCAAGGAGCGCTTGTAACCCTTGGAAAGATACTGAATACATGACATCTGTGTGTGGAATCACCACACTATCCCTCCCTGGATTCCTCTAGTGCATATTGTCCCCACCTTTAGCCTATCCATGGCATTTGCCGTGACACCACCACGACATTAATATTAAATATAATATTAAAATCTAATTTGAAGGGGTATTCCACTAATGGGCCAAACTTCCTAGGGAAAAAGGGCCCATGAGGGAAAACCGAAGGAGGGAAGGGGCAAGGGCCAAAGGGCCAAGGCCTAGGCGCCTCAAGGGGGCCCACCCGGCCAGCCTAGGGCTATGCGCGAGGTGGGGACCACCCCTGGTCGGACGGCCCATGGTTCCCTAAGGGCCCATGCGCCTCCCCCTCTACCTTGAATAATCCCACATGGGAAACCCAAAGGGGAGGGCACACCCCCTCCCCCTATATAAAGGGGTGCCCATGGGTGGGATTGGACACACCAATATTTGGAGAAATCCTTTGGTTGACTTCCTCCTTCCCTCTCTCTCTATCCCTTGTGACCATGGCCCCAAGTCTGGGCTGTGCGAACAAGGCACACCTGCAGTACGCCGTTGCGCTGCAGGGATTCCTAGCCGGATATCAACTTCCGCACTCCCGGCGGGATCGGGGAGCCGGAGGTCTCATTGTGCATCAGATGTGTACGAAGACACGAGGCGCAACACTTGGGGCGCTTGAATGTCGTGAGATGGAACTGCTGCACGATGAAGAAGGAGCAAGGGGTGACCTGCGAGGAGCTTCGCGACCTTGAGGTCATCTACGAGTATGACTACATCAACCATGTTCCCCTAGGAATGTTAACCGCGTACGGTCTACAAGCGTATGTATTCTATACGCATTGGCTGTTACTACATTACTACATAGATAGATCCTAGGCAGTTTTGGGGTTCCAACGTAGGAATTTTTTGTTTTCTGCTGCAGATCCCCTTCAGTGGTATCAGGGCCAATCTATGCGTAGGAGTGTTGTACGGTCAGTACGCACAAGTTTTGTGCGGACATTGATCCCTTAGTTGTTAACCTCTAACGTGTACTTGTTTATATCGCGGTAGTGTTTAATGAAGCGGCCCGGACCGACCTTACGCGTATTCGTATGCGAGACTGGTTCCACGCTCAACATACGGCTTGTACCGTATAAGTGGCTAGCGGGTGTCTGTCTCTCATTCGATAGTTGATATAGCATTTACAACGGAGGGCCCCGAAAGGGGTGTAATAGAGACAACTGTTGGATCCATCTTGTGGTTGGAAAGTTCGAAGTTTAGAAACGGTTTTATTGTGAAAGCCCTAACAACCACGTAAAACTTGCAATAGATAAAGTAGAGGCGTCTAACTTTATTTTGCAGGAGGGCATGTGATTATGATATGGCATTGGTTGTTGCGAAGGTAAAGTAGTTTACTTTTTTGTTACTAAGTAGTATAGTAATAGTCATCGTTCCGATGGACGACTTGGTGGAGGCGTCGTGGACTTGGCGTCAAACCAAGGGCAAGATGGAGATCATGCCGGAGCGCTAGATGGAGATCAAGGCGCAAGAAGAAGCACCGTATCATATCACATATGATGTTGATACATGTTTTACATCTTATTGTGTGCTAGTAGTAAGATACTCAGCGGTAGCAAATAAGATAATCCCTATTGAATTCCAATATTCCGTGTTCCCCTTGTGTGTGCACCACCAAGAAAGTTCTTCGGTATGAGGCGCCCTTCGGTGAGTAGGGGTCAGACAGATCTACGTTCTCATACAGTGGGTGTAAGCCATGTTGCACAGCGAATACACACAAGTTAGATTTGGCGAGCCTAGCATGTTATAGAGACGTGGCCTCAGAACACAAGAGATTGAAAGATCGAGCATGAGTCACATGGATGATGTGATTGGCATTATTGAATGTCTACCTTTGATAATGCACTGATGGCCGTGATGATCGGGGGAGGTGTAGAGAATAGGGATCATGTGATCACTAAAATCGTTCAGGGGATGACAATTTTAGTGGAGACCAATTATAAATTGATCTCTTATTATGGACTTAGTCTAGATGTCTGTTTGCAAATATCTTAGTAGATCTTGGCCCATCCCATTGAGGTCCTTTGCGATCATGGGAATATATTGCTTAATTTGGAACTTAGCAAAAGGGTCCAACTTCATAGATTAATACCCACACCTAAGGGATATCCTTGTAAAAGGTGATCTTCTCTTCTTAATACAATAAACATTAGGAGATAATTCAATGACTCTGGAATGTTTGTGTTTTCTCCATAATCGTCCAACAAGACATTCTCCATTCGATGGAGAGTTGGGCTACATTTTGTATTCTACAGAATAAGACACATAGAGTATGAGCCGTTGGATGGGTTTTCCTCCATCATGGATGAAAAGAGAATGTTTGTAAAAACACTTAGCGATCTTGCATTAGAGTTGAGAACTCTTAGAAGGGCTTGATTGCAAATGGAGGTCATGGATGAAAAGGTGTATGTAAGATATACACATTATAAATGTGGTTCTTGCAAAACTTGTTGCAGTTTGCAAAGTATTTGATACTTGTCCCGTTTTGTGAAAACAGGAGGATCTGCTTGAGATTTGCTGTTTTTGAGGCAGCATGACTTGATGACGGCAAGCAAAACAGTTGATGGCCGACATCACCTCTTCCCTCAAAGTTTGTCATTTGGATTAGTGGACTTGAATATAAATTTGTAATCCCTGTTTGTGTGTCTTGCTTTTGGCGAGACGATTATTCATATGAACAAGTTACAAGCCAGTTTGTACTATTCTTATGAACAATACCTTATGGTCACATTATGATTATAAATAAGTTATTCTCATCACTATGTTAATCATAATGGTTTAAACATTTATAAGAGGATTAGAATGCTAAAAGATATTCAAAGTTTAATAATGAAATGACACTATAGTTTAAGTCATTTTGGTTATTGCATGTCCTTTACGAAGATCAGGGTCCTAGATGCTTAATCTAGCGACTTTGCAAAACCATGCCTCTTGGGCAGAATGACTAAAACTCCGCATTCTGGTAAAACAGTGATATGCGAAGAAATGTTGAATCTTATACATAGTGATGTATCGTATTTTCAACAAGTAGTGGAAATCATTTATTGTGGAGTTAAGTGAATAAGCATATTTACTAAACATGAGTTCAAAATGATTTGAATTGTTCAAATGAGTTCACAACAATAAGAGGATATTGAAATTAACGAGAATACGAAGTCTCTTCGATTTGATCGACATGACTGAAATATTCAAGTTAAGTTTAGCATAAAAGGGACTTGTGAAAGATGTTTCACAAATTATGATAATTGGATGAATTCAAACTATGTTGAAATATCTAAACATCATAATCATTATGTATTAAGATACATATGGTATAATATCATCTCTTATAGGGGTTATAGTTATCGTTTAGAGTTAAAGATCAAAATAAGCAAACACTCATTTGAAATACAAAGGAACATCTAAAAGATTCATGGAAACAACACCATAAGTGTTATGGTAAGTTCGAGTTTCTGGAGATTTCGATAAGTCGAAATCGTGGCGAATAAACAAGTCTTTATAGAGCATTCTTAGGAAGCTATGAATGCATCGTCCACCATGGGCAAACCTGCTATTGTCCTAAGTTGATGTGTCTTGATGAAGATACAGGTGAAAGAAAGTAAGAAACAAGGTGTTTGACCTTACCTCCGGATTGTTGAGTGGTGCAGCAGAATTTGTTCTGGGAATCCAAACTCTACAAATAAAGGAGAAACCAATGATAATGATCATAAAGTTTTAGGGAATACTTTTACTAAAGAAGGTAGGATTCAACTATATATTCTACAAGTTTGTGGAATTATATTGTTGATTCACTTATCATGTTTTAAACAAGACATACCTACAAATTACAAAGAAGCGTGATGGACCTGAGTGCGAGAAATGACTAGGAGTCATAAAATCCTATATTAAGTTACATTAAAGATTGCAAAGTAACACGTTACTTGATCTTATTAAAGTAAAGAAGTTTACTTGATATTTCTGAATGACTGCAAAGTCATAAGAAGGAAACGAAACTTAATGAATGACAAAAAGCTCGATTTGTCACAAGTTTGGACAAATTCAAGGAGTTGACTACAACAGTAGTGATGCTTAAGTCTTTTGGATTTACACTAGAAATATATGGATACTGAAGTCTCGTAATTGGAATTCTCAAATTGATGATGATCAAGGAATTTTGGAATGTCCAAGATTATCGAGAGGACCTAGATTTGAGTGGGAGCAAATCATCTTGGCTAATTCATAATATGTAGCTGGCATATTTTGAGTGAGAGCTAAGTGAAATCCCTGGATCTCAAACATGAATGTCATATTTGAGTGGGAGCTAAGTGAAATCCCTGGATCTCAAACATGAATGTCATATTTGAGGGGGAGCATGAAATCATTCTGGGATATGTGGACAACATATGTGAATGATGTGATTGGTGTTAATAATATTTAAGTTAGATATATGAGGATGAAGTTGAAGTTATTAAACAATAAGATCTATCGAGATAGATTGGTGAGTTTAATAAACACTAAATGTCTAATGCTTCCTGGACTTGATTCTGAAAGATGTTCAGAATGTCCTAAGACAAGATTCTGAAGAAGCTCAGAATGGAACAAGGTAAGAAAGAAGTTCTTGCTGTATGAAGCATTGAGTTAGTATTGCAACTATGGTTGAAAGAAAGAGATGCATTGCATCTCCTATGCGTCAGTCATAGGTTCTTCCATATAACCATGTTGTATACTCGACATAAAGTGACCCGAAGTTCTGGTTGGTAGGACAAAGTCTTAACTGTAAGAACGTGTCTTTAAGTGATTCTTGAGTTGATCACAGAACCAGAATTAAGTTTGTACTTAAATGGAAAGAAGCAAACTAAGTGGCATAGTTGCATTTCATGCACTAGGATCTACATAGATATAGAAGTATAAAAGCTGCATCTGATGTGATGTATAATGTTATGGTGGGGCTAGTTCTCTTTTAACGTAGAATGATGTTTCCCAAGGCCCAGTGCCCATGAGAAAGCCCTCAAGGTTGATCTAAAGTCATTGTAAGCTCCTGGAATCCAACCTCGTTCTGCTGCCATGACTACAGTATATACACAAAGGATAGCAAAGTGTGTTTCAAAGTTTAGATGACAACAATGAAAACGACCGTCATTATAAACACTAGAAACAAAGTCTCACTTTGTTTCCAAACAAATGCTTCGACCCATTATAAGATAATGGAGTGAATGTCAAAATTAGGAAGACATTAACAATTTGCAAAAGACATAATGATCTGGTAAAACAGAACATGGACATGACGTTTCCCATGAGCATGCATGATCTGTAACGCATATGGTATATGTTTTATATGAGTAAAATGCGAGCTGGATTATTTGTACTCTAGTGCAAGTGGGAGACTGGAGGAGATATGCCCTAGAGGCAAATAATAAATAGGTTTTTATTATCATATCTCAATTAGTTTATAATAGTTTCATATTGTGCTATAACTGTGCCAAGTAGAAACATTGCTATAGGTGTGGTATGAAACAGCCAAGTCCCTAGTAGCCTCTATTCATACTAGTTCATTGGTCATGAGGATGATCTGGGTTTCAAGATCATGGGCATTTATGCCAATTGACAACGGGGTCATATCATTGGAAAATGATGTGATGGACATTCCTCAAAGGATTGCAACATGATTAAGTCATATAGTTCATTGTTGCAACAGCTATACCTAGACTCCTTTTCCTTAGACCGTGAGATCATATTACTCACTATTTCCCGAGGCTACTTTGACTGTATCAATCGTCATCTGGTAATACGGTGGCCATAAAGGTGTACGTTGGGTATTCTGAAGGAACAATTGATGACACGTGACCGCAAGACCGGGATTTGTTCACCCACATGACGGGTAAAGATACATACGGACGGCTTGGTGAGATTACATCCATAAATGTTGCAACATGTGACTCGGTCACGTGGATGTAATATCACGGTAACAAGAAAATTAGAACTTGTTGTGAACGAGATTGAACAAGGTATGTGATACCAATGATCGGGTCTCGGACAAGTCGTATCGAGAAACAAAAGGAATTGGATGCTACATTTAGTGGTTCAAACAACATTGTCATCAAGAATGCATAGGGGTCACATGGATATCCCTGGTCCCTCTGTTGATCATTGATACATATCATGTCTAGAGCATTCCCGAGCCATGAGAGGATACACTTAAGGGTATGATAAGAATGATCATTTGTAAGACGGAATCGCAGTAGAGAAAGAGAAAGCTGGAATTGTTCCACAGAGAGATCCGAAGTTTTTCGGAGAAAGAATAAAGGACCGAAATCATTCCGGGAAAGATCCGAAGTCGTTCGGAGGAAATCAAAAGGGAACCGAAAGGTGTTTCGGGTCAAGACAGATTTTGTAATATGTATTTACATATTAATTAATGTAATTAATATTAAATATAATATTAAAATCTAATTTGAAGGGGTATTCCACTAATGGGTCAAACTTCCTAGGGAAAAAGGGGCCCATGAGGGAAAACCGAAGGAGGGAAGGGCCAAGGCTTAGGCGCCTCAAGGGGCCCCACCCGGCCAGCCTAGGGCTGTGCGTGGTGTGGGGCCCACCCCTGGCCAGCCGACCCATGGTGCCCTAAGGGGGCTTGTTCGTCTGCGGTACCAAAGTTGGCAGGCCAGCACATGGCGGTACCTAAGTTGCCTGAAATTACCGCGTTTGGAAAAGTTGGGCCGCCAACTACTGAGAGGGGCCATTTCGAGGCAAACTCATCTCACCCCTGCCAAATTCAAACATTCTGTTAAACTGCCCCGTGAAGTAGACGGTCGGGACCCTCATGTCGGTCATCTATCCGTGACGCGGGCGCCAACGCGGCAACCTCTTAGGCAAATCGAGAAGCTAAGTGGATTGGATGCGTTGACCAATTTCACAAATCCATTCCCAGCTTTCCCCTAGCACTGGCGGTGTCGGAATCCACCCTCCAGGAAGGACGATCCCTTCGGACATTTGACTTCTAGCACCAAGTTGTTGTGCCCAGTCGCTGATCCCGAGCTCTAATGGCGCATGCCATAGCCGCCGTTGCGAGGCTCTAGCCCGCCTCCGCCGCCGACGAGCCGAGCAGCTCGGAGGATGGCAGATCCTACTATCAAGAAAGAAGAAGTTCTGTCTACAAGCGGGTGATCTACCCTTCTCTTTGCTATTCACACTAGTTACAACTACTAGGTGGCTACTGAACCTCAAATTGTTTGTTAGCCCAACGCTGACAAACATATTTTGTCCACAGTTTTCTGTCAAGTGGGATCTGCGCGGACCCCCCTTACCTGGTTACGGTAGTCCTCTATAGGTATGACTCTAAGGGCAAGAGGTATGGACACCATTGTTTCACAATGGAAGAAGCGCCTGTGTAGATCTGCACTATATCTGGTATAGTTGCTGCTCTGCGTAATCATGTTGAATTATGGCCGAAGTAGACTGCAAAGTTCAGCTTCATGGATGAACGTGGCATCATGGTTCCTATAACGTGTGACAGTCAGCTAATTGGGTTGATGAAAAGGTATGCTTTGGCTGCCATGTTTGAGCTGAAATGTGATGTACTAGATGTGGAAGTTGCTGCAACTGGGAGTCGCCCTTCTATTCTTCGACAGGGTGGTTGTTCGAACCCAATTAGCTCCTGGTAAGCAAAGGTCTATTGGGGTTCGCATGTTTGTGCTGAATTGTAATTTTTGTTTTATTTACTCTGTAGATATTGGGCAGTTATGCAATAGTCTTGTTTCTTTGACAGGAAGCACCGCAAGGTTAGAAACATGACTGCTGGGTCAGTCATTTTGCTGCCCGAAGAGATTAAAAATGAGTGGAAAGATGTCACTTTGTTGCCTGAAGAAATTAAAAACGAGTGGAAAGATGATGTTGGACACGATTCTTGTGCCCATTGTCCCAGCGATGCAGAGTACGTGAAGCTAAGAAAATTGGCACCGAGAAAGAGGAAGAAGGCAGGAAATGAAGAAGCCATTGGACGTGAAGGCTTGGCACCCAGGTTGCGGAAGAAGGCTGCTGGCAATGAAGATGCATAGTAATGTGTTGAACTTGAACCTATATATGTAATTCT
The DNA here is from genome assembly GCA_916181665.1 of Avena sativa. Taxonomy (NCBI): domain Eukaryota; kingdom Viridiplantae; phylum Streptophyta; class Magnoliopsida; order Poales; family Poaceae; genus Avena; species Avena sativa. The sequence goes on from OV702287.1 coordinate 427,182,361, forward strand.
GTTAAATTTCGATCGCTCTGTGTGTGGCACGTTGCTGGGCGAAACAATCTACCCACGTTCTCTGAATGAAATGTACCGCGACTTAGGGTTTGGAAACACCCAAGTTAGTAGTTGAATCCGAAATTGTGATTGTGCCACTGCTATATGAAAACAAGGATCCACCGGTTCCACGATTGCTGAGGGGCAGGAGGTCTCCAAATACGACAGAATGTAAGTGGCACATAAATAAATTATTTAAGCTGCCACACTCCACGAAGCAGCAACTTATTTCAGATGCTGCACAACAACGTGGCAACATAAACAACAATGTTCTCACCGATAATGCCCAGATGAGGAGGAAATGGGTACCACTTTCTGGCCTAATCTTGAGCCTGTTTATCTCACCGCCTCTCTGCTCCTGCATCCCCTGCATCTGGCGAAGCTCCCGGATCTCCAGTAACCGGGTTTACGTGCTTCCACTTTATAAATTGTGGTTGTGCCATTTGCATGCGGCACAATCCACGTAGATTACGTTTAAACAAACCACCAGTGTCAGAATACACTAGTAGAAAAGGTGTCTTTGGTCCACGGTTACGTTCCCAATCCGGGACAGAGATCTAAATCGAGGCAGAAATTGATCTAAATCACAAATTCTTCTACAAATTAATGCAGGGTCAGAGCAATTTTTTCCTCCCTGGAATCCAAGACCAATAGTTTAGACCGCTAGGTCAACAAGTACAAATATTACAACTTAAAAAGGCATGGAGCTTAAGCTAAATAGAACTAGTTATCACACATCTCCTTGAGCTTCCTAATCTTGGCCCTATGTGCATCTTCCTGCAAGAGCAAGGATCGAATTGTCTGCTCCTTCCTTTTAGCATCTTCCTTGCACAACTTCAATTGTTTCTCTGCATTTTTCCTCATGCACTTGTCAATACTCGTAGTTGTGTACTGCAGGACTTTGGCCTGGTGGAGATCGTTCCTTGCTTGAGTCAGTTCTTGCTCTGCTTTAGCCTTCAGGGCCAATGCCGCGTCCCTCTCCTTCTCGACTTTGATAACCTTGTCTTTCACCCACCTGAGATCTCGCTTATGCTTGGTCGTGTCAACTGGTTCCCATAGCTTCATCTCAACACTGTCAAGAATTGAGCTGAATACGGATTCTTTCAACTTGACAGTCATTTCCCATAGTTTGTCCAGCGTTTTCTGCATCGATTTAGGCCACTCTAGATCTACCCATTTGACAACACCGCAACTTCCGCCTTGCATCATTGCACGATGTCCTTGACACCATAGAAACCTCCTGCCTGCGTTTCGTCCTTCGAAGGCTACAAATTTAGCGGGCACATATCCATGTTTACATACCAGAGGACTGTCTTCATCCTCTAAACCGTGATAATCGGAGTCATACATTGTCTGGTTGGCCTAACACACCATACACGCATGCGTAAACAGATGAGATCTAGCTCAAAAAATAGATAACTGGCCACAGATGATAGAAATAGAGATGAGACGACTCACATCAAAATCACCGTCCCTGTCGTCACGACGCGTTTCCTCGCCATATCCCCTTGAACCCATGGCGAGAGGGGTGGGGGGGGGGGGGGGGGCTGCCGGAGAGGGGATTGGGATGGAGGCGCCATTGTCTTGCGGCTACGGCAGGATGGGAGTGAAGTGGGGAAAGTGGCTTCGAGGGTAAGGAAGAGAAGTACGGGGAGGAAGAGAAGTAATGAGGACGTGACACTGGGATGTGGCCCACTGAACTCGTGAGACGTGAAACTCGCAACAGGGGAGCGTCCGGTGTTGCCAGTTTGTCCAAAGCAAGCGTGGCCAATCAGGCCGCAGAACAGCCTACTCGCGGATCGCTCTCACGAAGACCATCCCAATCGTCCAAGCACCCCAATCGAACGGTATGTAACAATCGTCAAGCAGAACAACTATGTTGGTTCATGAAAAGAACAGACACGCAATGACACTGGTGGATCCTTATGTGGTTTGTTTAGAGGAACAAACATGCAATCACACTAGGTGGATCCATATGTGGTTTATGGAAGTAAAAGACATGCAATGACTCTAGCTGTGATTCATGAAAAGAGCAGACATGCAATGACACATGTGGATCCTTATGTGGTTTATGGAAGGAACAAACATGCAATCACACTAGGTGGATCCATATGTGGTTTATGGAAGTAACACACATGCAATGACACTAGGTGTGGTTCATGAAAAGAACATACATGCAATGACACTGGTAGATCCTTATGTGGTTCATGAAAAGAACATACATGCAATGACACTGGTGGATCCTTATGTGGTTTGTTTAGAGGAACAGACATGCAATGACTCTAGCCATGGTTCATGAAAAGAACAGACATGCAATGACACCGGGTGTGGTTCATGAAAAGGACAGACATGCAATGACTTATGTGGTTTCTTTAGAAGAACACACATGCAATGACACTGGGTGTGGTTCATGAAAAGAACATATAGGCAATGACACTGGTGGATCCTTATGTGGTTTGTTTAGAAGAACACGCATGCAATGACACTGGGTGTGGTTCATGAAAAGAACAGACACGCAATGACACTGGTGGATCCTTATGTGGTTTGTTTAGAGGAACATACATGCAATCACACTAGGTGGATCCATATGTGGTTTATGGAAGTAAAAGACATGCAATGACTATAGCTGTGATTCATGAAAAGAACAGACATGCAATGACACTGGTGGATCCTTATGTAGTTCATGAAAAGAACAGACAGGTAATGACATTGGTGGATCCTTATGTGGTTTGTTTAGAAGAACACACATGCAATGTCACTAGGTGTGGTTCATGAGAAGAACACACATCCAATGACATTGGTGGATCCTTATGTGGTTTGTTTAGAGGAACAGACATGAAATCACACTAGGTGGATCCATATGTGGTTTATGGAAGTAAAAGACATGCAATGACTCTGGTAGATCCTTATGTGGTTCATGAAAAGAACAGACATGCAGTGAAACTAGTCGTGGTTCATGAAAAGAGCATACATGCACTGACACTGGGTGTGGTTCATGAAAAGAACAGACAGGCAATGACACTGGTGGATCCTTATGTGGTTTATGGAAGCAACAAACATGCAATCACAGTAGGTGGATCCATATGTGGTTTATGGAAGTAACACACATGCAATGACACTGGGCGTGGTTCATGAAAAGAACAGACATGCAATGACACTGGTAGATCCTTATGTGGTTCATGAAAAGGACAAACATGCAATGACACTGGTGGATCCTTATGTGGTTTGTTTAGAGGAATAGACATGCAATGACTCTAGTTGTGGTTCATGAAAAGAATAGACATGCAATGACACCAGGTGTGGTTCATGAAAAGAACATACATGCAATGGCTTATTTGGTTTGTTTAGAAGAACACACATGCAATGACACTGGGTGTGGTTCATGAAAAGAACAGATAGGCAATGACACTGGTGGATCCTTATGTGGTTTATTTAGAAGAACACGCATGCAATGACACTGGGTGTCGTTCATGAAAAGAACAGACACGCAATGACACTGGTGGATCCTTCTGTGGTTTTTTTAGAGGAACAGACATGCAATAACACTAGGTGGATCCATATGTCGTTTATGGAAGTAAAAGACATGCAATGACTCTAGCTGTGATTCATGAAAAGAACAGACATGCAATGACACTGGTGAATCCTTATGTGGTTCATGAAAAGAACATACATGCAATGACACTGGTGGATCCTTATGTGGTTTGTTTAGAGGAACAGACATGCAATGAATCTAGCCGTGGTTCATGAAAAGAACATACAGGCAATGACACCGGGTGTCGTTCATGAAAAGAACAGACATGCAATGACTTATGTGGTTTGTTTAGAAGAACACACATGCAATGACACTGGGTGTGGTTCATGAAAAGAACAGACAAGCAATGACACTGGTAGATCCTTATGTGGTTTGTTTAGAAGAACACACATGCAATGACACTGGGTGTGGTTCATGATAAGAACACACATCCAATGACACTGGTGGATCCTTATGTGGTTTGTTTAGAGGAACAAACATGCAATCACACTAGGTGGATGCATATGTGGTTTATGGAAGTAAAAGACATGCAATGACTCTGGTAGATCCTTATGTGGTTCATGAAAAGAACAGACATGCTGTGAAACTGGGTGTGGTTCATGAATAGAACAGACATGCACTAACACTGGGTGTGGTTCATGAAAATAACAGACATGCAATCACACTGGTGGATACTTATGTGGTTTATGGAAGGAACAAACATGCAATCACACTAGGTGGATCCATATGTGGTTTATGGAAGTATAACACATGCAATGACACTGGGTGTGGTTCATGAAAAGAACAGACATGCAATGACACTGGTAGATCCTTATGTGGTTCATGAAAAGAACAGACATGTAATGACACTGGTGGATCCTTATGTGGTTTGTTTAGAGGAACAGACATGCAATGACTCTAGCCGTGATTCATGAAAAGAACATACATGCAATGACACCGGGTGTGGTTCATGAAAAGAACAAACATGCAATGACTTATGTGGTTTGTTTAGAAGAACACACATGCAATTACACTGGGTGTGGTTCATGAAAAGAACAAATAGGCAATGACACTGGTGGATCCTTATGTGGTTTGTTTAGAAGAACACGCATGCAATGACACTGGGTGTGGTTCATGAAAAGAACAGACACGCAATGACACTAGTGGATCCTTACGTGGTTTGTTTAGAGGAACAGACATACAATCACACTAGGTGGATCCATATGTGGTTTATGGAAGTAAAAGACATGCAATGACTCTAGCTGTGATTCATGAAAAGAACAGACATGCAATGACACTAGTGGATCCTTATGTGATTCATGAAAAGAACAGACAGGCAATGCCACTGGTGGATCCTTATGTGGTTTGTTTAGAAGAACACACATGCAATGACACTGGGTGTGGTTCATGAAAAGAACACACACGCAATGACACCGGTGGATCCTTATGTGGTTTGTTTAGAGGAACACACATCCAATGACTCTGGTAGATCCTTATGTGGTTCATGAAAAGAAGAGACATGCAGTGACACTGGGTGTGGTTCATGAAAAGAACATACATGCACTGACACTAGGTGTGGTTCATGAAAAGAACAGACAGGCAATGACATTGGTGGATCCTTATGTGGTTTATGGAAGGAATAAACATGCAATCACACTAGGTGGATCCATATGTGGTTTATGGAAGTAACACTCGTGCAATGACACTGGGTGTGGTTCATGAAAAGAACAGACATGCAATGACACTGGTAGATCCTTATGTGGTTCATGAAAAGAACATACATGCAATGACACTGGTGGATCCTTATGTGGTTTGTTTAGAGGAACAGACATGCAATGACTCTATCCGTGGTTCATGAAAAGAACAAACATGCAATGACACCGGGTGTGGTTCATGAATATAACAGACATGCAATGACTTATGTGGTTTGTTTAGAAGAACACACATGCAATGACACTAGGTGTGGTTCATGAAAAGAACACATAGGCAATGACACTGGTGGATCCTTATGTGGTTTGTTTAGAAGAACACACATGCAATGACACTGGGTGTGGTTCATGAAAAGAACATACACGAAATGACACTGGTGGATCTTTATGTGGTTTGTTTAGAGGAATAAACATGCAATCACACTAGGTGGATCCATATGTGGTTTATGGAAGTAAAAGACATGCAATGACTCTAGCTGTGATTCATAAAAAGAACAGACATGCAATTGCACTGTTGGATCCTTATGTGGTTTGTTTAGAGGAACAAACATGCAATGACTCTAGCCGTGGTTCATGAAAAGAATAGACATGCAATGACACCGGGTGTGGTTCATGAAAAGAACAGACATGCAATGGCTTATTTGGTTTGTTTAGAAGAACACACATGTAATGACACTGGGTGTGGTTCATGAAAAGAACAGATAGGCAATGACACTGGTGGATCCTTATGTGGTTTGTTTAGAAGAACACGCATGCAATGACACTGGGTGTCGTTCATGAAAAGAACAGACACGCAATGACACTGGTGGATCCTTATGTGGTTTTTTTAGAGGAACAGACATGCAATAACACTAGGTGGATCCATATGTGGTTTATGGAAGTAAAAGACATGCAATGACTCTAGCTGTGATTCATGAAAAGAACAGACATGCAATGACACTAGTGAATCCTTATGTGGTTCATGAAAAGAACAGACATGCAATGACACTGGTGGATCCTTATGTGGTTTGTTTAGAGGAAAAAACATGCAATCAATCTAGCCGTGGTTCATGAAAAGAACAGACATGCAATGACTTATGTGGTTTGTTTAGAAGAACACACATGCAATGACACTGGGTGTGGTTCATGAAAAGAACAGACAAGCAATGACACTGGTGGATCCTTATGTGGTTTGTTTAGAAGAACACACATGCAATGACACTGGGTGTGGTTCATGATAAGAACACACATCCAATGACACTGGTGGATCCTTATGTGGTTTGTTTAGAGGAACAAACATGCAATCACACTAGGTGGATCCATATGTGGTTTATGGAAGTAAAAGACATGAAATGACTCTGGTAGATCCTTATGTGGTTCATGAAAAGAACAGACATGCTGTGAAACTGGGTGTGGTTCATGAATAGAACAGACATGCACTGACACTGGGTGTGGTTCATGAAAACAACAGACATGCAATCACATTGGTGGATACTTATGTGGTTTATGAAAGGAACAAACATGCAATCACACTAGGTGGATCCATATGTGGTTTATGGAAGTATAACACATGCAATGACACTGGGTGTGGTTCATGAAAAGAACATATAGGCAATGACACTGGTGGATCCTTATGTGGTTTGTTTAGAAGAACACGCATGCAATGACACTGGGTGTGGTTCATGAAAAGAACATACACGCAATGACACTGGTGGATCCTTATGTGGTTTGTTTAGAGGAATAGACATGCAATCACACTAGGTGGATCCATATGTGGTTTATGGAAGTAAAAGACATGCAATGACTCTAGCTGTGATTCATAAAAAGAACAGACATGCAATTGCACTGTTGGATCCTTATGTGGTTTGTTTAGAGGAACAGACATGCAATGACTCTAGCCGTGGTTCATGAAAAGAACAGACATGCAATGACACCGGGTGTGGTTCATGAAAAGAACAGACATGCAATGGCTTATTTGGTTTGTTTAGAAGAACACACATGCAATGACACTGGGTGTGGTTCATGAAAAGAACATATATGCAATGACACTGGTGGATCCTTATGTGGTTTGTTTAGAACAACACGCATGCAATGACACTGGGTGTGGTTCATGAAAAGAACATACACGCAATGACACTGGTGGATCCTTATGTGGTTTGTTTAGAGGAATAGACATGCAATCACACTAGGTGGATCCATATGTGGTTTATGGAAGTAAAAGACATGCAATGACTCTAGCTGTGATTCATAAAAAGAACAGACATGCAATTGCACTGTTGGATCCTTATGTGGTTTGTTTAGAGGAACAAACATGCAATGACTCTAGCCGTGGTTCATGAAAAGAACAGACATGCAATGACACCAGGTGTGGTTCATGAAAAGAACAGACATGCAATGACTTATGTGGTTTCTTTAGAAGAACACACATGCAATGACACTGGGTGTGGTTCATGAAAAGAACAGATAGGCAATGCCACTGGTGGATCCTTATGTAGTTTTTTTGAAGAACACGCATGCAATGACACTAGGTGTGGTTCATGAAAAGAACAGACATGCAATGACACTGGTGGATCCTTATGTGGTCTGCTTAGAGGAACATACATGCAATCACACTAGGTGGACCCATATGTGGTTTATGGAAGTAAAAGAGATGCAATGACTATAGCTGTGATTCATGAAAAGAACAGACATGCAATGACACTGTGGATCCTTATGTGGTTCATGAAAAGAACAGACAGGCAATGACACTGGTGGATCCTTATGTGGTTTGTTTAGAAGAACACACATGCAATGTCACTGGGTGTGGTTCATGAGAAGAACACACATCCAATGACACTGGTGGATCCTTATGTGGTTTGTTTAGAGGAACAGACATGCAATCACACTAGGTGGATCCATATGTGGTTTATGGAAGTAAAAGACATGCAATGACTCTGGTAGATCCTTATGTGGTTCATGAAAATAATAGACATGCAGGGAAACTAGCCGTGGTTCATGAAAAGAACATACATGCACTGACACTAGGTGTGGTTCATGAAAAGAACAGACAGGCAATGACACTGGTGGATCCTTATGTGGTTTATGGAAGGAACAAACATGCAATCACACTAGGTGGATCCATATGTGGTTTATGGAAGTAACACACATGCAATGACATTGGGCGTGGTTCATGAAAAGAATAGACATGCAATGACACTGGTAGATCCTTATGTGGTTCATGAAAAGAACAAACATGCAATGACAATGGTGGATCCTTATGTGGTTTGTTTAGAGGAATAGACATGCAATGACTCTAGTCGTGGTTCATGAAAAGAATAGACATGCAATGAAACCAGGTGTGGTTCATGAAAAGAACAGACATGCAATGGCTTATTTGGTTTGTTTACAGAACACACATGCAATGACACTGGGTGTGGTTCATGAAAAGAACACACACGCAATGACACTGGTGGATCCTTATGTGGTTTGTTTAGAGGAACACACATCCAATGACTCTGGTAGATCCTTATGTGGTTCATGAAAAGAAGATACATGCAGTGACACTGGGTGTGGTTCATGAAAAGAACATACATGCACTGACACTGGGTGTGGTTCATGAAAAGAACAGACAGGCAATGACATTGGTGGATCCTTATGTGGTTTATGGAAGGAATAAACATGCAATCACACTAGGTGGATCCATATGTGGTTTATGGAAGTAACACACATGCAATGACACTGGGTGTGGTTCATGAAAAGAACAGACATGCAATGACACTGGTAGATCCTTATGTGGTTCATGAAAAGAACAGACATGCAATGACACTGGTGGATCCTTATGTGGTTTGTTTAGAGGAACAGACATGCAATGACTCTAGCCGTGGTTCATGAAAAGAACAAACATGCAATGACACTGGGTGTGGTTCATGAAAAGAACAGACAAGCAATGACTTATGTGGTTTGTTTAGAAGAACACATATGCAATGACACTAGGTGTTGTTCATGAAAAGAACACATAGGCAATGACACTGGTGGATCCTTATGTGGTTTGTTTAGAAGAACACGCATGCAATGACACTGGGTGTGGTTCATGAAAAGAACATACACGCAATGACACTGGTGGATCCTTATGTGGTTTGTTTAGAGGAATAGACATGCAATCACACTAGGTGGATCCATATGTGGTTTATGGAAGTAAAAGACATGCAATGACTCTAGCTGTGATTCATAAAAAGAACAGACATGCAATTGCATTGTTGGATCCTTATGTGGTTTGTTTAGAGGAACAAACATGCAATGACACTAGCCGTGGTTCATGAAAAGAACAGACATGCAATGACACCGGGTGTGGTTCATGAAAAGAACAGACATGCAATGACTTATGTGGTTTCTTTAGAAGAACACACATGCAATGACACTGGGTGTGGTTCATGAAAAGAACAGATAGGCAATGACACTGGTGGATCCTTATGTAGTTTTTTTTGAAGAACACGCATGCAATGACACTAGGTGTGGTTCATGAAAAGAACAGACATGCAATGACACCGGTGGATCCTTATGTGGTTTGTTTAGAGGAACATACATGCAATCACACTAGGTGGATCCATATGTGGTTTATGGAAGTAAAAGACATGCAATGACTATAGCTGTGATTCATGAAAAGAACATACATGCAATGACACTGGTGGATCCTTATGTGGTTCATGAAAAGAACAGACAGGCAATGACACTGGTGGATCCTTCTGTGGTTTGTTTAGAAAAACACACATGCAATGTCACTGGGTGTGGTTCATGAGAAGAACACACATCCAATTACACTGGTGGATCCTTATGTGGTTTGTTTAGAGGAACAAACTTGCCATCACACTAGGTGGATCCATATGTGGTTTATGGAAGTAAAAGACATGCAATGACTCTGGTAGATCCTTATGTGGTTCATGAAAAGAACAGACATGCAGTGAAACTGGGTGTGGTTCATGAAAAGAATAGACATGCACTGACACTAGTGGATCCTTATGTGGTTAATGAAAAGAACAAACAGGCAATGACACTGGTGGATCCTTATGTGGTTTATGGAAGGAACAAACATGCAATCACACTAGGTGGATCCATATGTGGTTTATGGAAGTAACACACATGCAATGACACTGGGTGTGGTTCATGAAAAGAACAGACATGCAATGACACTGGTAGATCCTTATGTGGTTCATGAAAAGAACAGACATGCAGTGACACTGGTGGATCCTTATGTGGTTTGTTTAGAGGAACAGACATGCAATGACTCTAGCCGTGGTTCATGAAAAGAACAGACATGCAATGACTTATGTGGTTCGTTTAGAAGAACACACATGCAATGACACTGGGTGTGGTTCATGAAAAGAACAGACAAGCAATGACACTGGTGGATCCTTATGTGGTTTGTTTAGAAGAACACACATGCAATGACACTGGGTGTGGTTCATGAAAAGAACAGACACACAATGACACTGGTGGATCCCTATGTGGTTTGTTTAGAGGAACGGACATGCAATCACAATAGGTGGATCCATATGTGGTTTATGGAATTAAAAGACATGCAATGACTCTAGCTATGATTCATGAATAGAACAGACATGCAATGACACTGGTGGATCCTTATGTGGTTCATGAAAAGAACATATATGCAATGACACAGGTGGATCCTTATGTGGTTTGTTTAAAAGAACACACATGCAATGACACTGGGTGTGGTTCATGAGAAGAACACACATCCAATGACACTGGTGGATCCTTATGTGGTTTGTTTAGAGGAACAGACATGCAATCACACTAGGTGGATCCATATGTGGTTTATGGAAGTAAAAGACATGCAATGACTCTGGTAGATCCTTATGTGGTTCATGAAAAGAACAGACATGCTGTGAAACTGGGTGTGGTTCATGAATAGAACAGACATGCACTGACACTGGGTGTGGTTCATGAAAAGAACAGACATGCAATCACACTGGTGGATCCTTATGTGGTTTATGGAAGGAACAAACATCAAATCACACTAGGTGGATCCATATGTGGTTTATGGAAGTAAAACACATGCAATGACACTGGGTGTGGTTCATGAAAAGAACATACATACAATGACACTGGTGGATCCTTATGTGGTTTGTTTAGAGGAACAGACATGCAATGACTCTAGCCGTGGTTCATGAAAAGAACAGACATGCAATGACACCGGGTGTGGTTCATGAAAAGAACAGACATGCAATGACTTATGTGGTTTGTTTAGAAGAACACACATGCAATGACACTGGGTGTGGTTCATGAAAAGAACAGACACGCAATGACACTAGTGGATCCTTATGTGGTTCGTTTAGAAGAACACACATGCAATGACACTTGGTGTGGTTCATGAAAAGAAGAGACACGCAATGCCACTGGTGGATCCTTATGTGGTTTTTTTAGAGGAACAGACATGCAATAACACTAGGTGGATCCATATGTGGTTTATGGAAGTAAAAGACATGAAATGACTCTAGCTGTGGTTCATGAAAAGAACAGACATGCAATGACACTGGTGGATCCTTATGTGGTTCATGAAAAGAACAGACAGGCAATGGCACTGGTGGATCCTTATATTGTTTGTTTAGAAGAACACACATGCAATGACAATGGGTGTGGTTCATGAAAAGAACACACACGCAATGACACTGGTGGATCCTTATGTGGTTTGTTTAGAGGAACACACATGCAATGACACCGGTGGATCCATGTGTGGTTCATGAGAAGAACACACATCTAATGACTCTGGTAGATCCTTATGTGGTTCATGAAAAGAACTGACATGCAGTGACACTGGGTGTGGTTCATGAAAAGAACATACATGTACTGACACAGGGTGTGACTCATGAAAAGAATAGACAGGCAATGACACTGGTGGATCCATATGTGGTTTATGGAAGGAACAAACATGCAGTCACACTAGGTGGATCCATATGTGGTTTATGGAAGTAACACACATGCAATGACACTGGGCGTGGTTCATGAAAAGAACAGACCTGCAATGACACTGGTAGATCCTTATGTGGTTCATGAAAAGAACAGACATGCAATGACACTGGTGGATCCTTATGTGGTTTGTTTAGAGGAACATACATGCAATGAGTCTAGCCGTGGTTCATGAAAAGAACAAACATGCAATGACACCGGGTGTGGTTCATGAAAAGAACAGACATGCAATGACTTATGTGGTTTGTTTAGAAGAACACACATGCAATGACACTGGGTGTGGTTCATGAAAACACCAGATAGGCAATAACTCTGGTGGATCCTTATGTGGTTTGTTTAGAAGAACACGCATGCAATGACACTGGGTGAGGTTCATGAAAAGAACAGACACGCAATGCCACTGGTGGATCCTTATGTGGTTTTTTTAGAGGAACATACATGCAATAACACTAGGTGGATCCATATGTGGTTTATGGAAGTAAAATACATGCAATGACTCTAGCTGTGATTCATGAAAAGAACAGACATGCAATGACACTGGTGGATCCTTATGTGGTTCATGAAAAGAACAGGCAGGCAATGGCACTGGTGGATCCTTATGTGGTTTGTTTAGAAGAACACACATGTAATGACACTTGGTGTGGTTCATGAAAAGAACACACATGCAATGACACTGGTGAATCCTTATGTGGTTTGTTTAGAGGAACACACATGCAATGACACTGGTGGATCCACGGGTGGTTCATGAGAAGAACACACATCCAATGACTCTGGTAGATCCTTATGTGGTTCATGAAAAGAACTGACATGCAGTGACACTAGGTGTGGTTCATGAAAAGAAAATACATGTACTGACACTGGGTGTGGTTCATGAAAAGAATAGACAGGCAATGACACTGGTGGATCCTTATGTGGTTTATGGAAGGAACAAACATGCAGTCACACTAGGTGGATCCATCTGTGGTTTATGGAAGTAACACACATGCACTGACACTGGGCGTGGTTCATGAAAAGAACAGACCTGCAATGACACTGGTAGATCCTTATGTGGTTCATGAAAAGAACAGACATGCAATGACACTGGTGGATCCTTATGTGGTTTGTTTAGAGGAACATATATGTAATGAGTCTAGCCGTGGTTCATGAAAAGAACAAACATGCAATGACACCGGGTGTGGTTCATGAAAAGAACAGACATGCAATGACTTATGTGGTTTGTTTAGAAGAACACACATGCAATGACACTAGGTGTGGTTCATGAAAAGAACAGATAGGCATTGACGCTGGTGGATCCTTATATGGTTTGTTTAGAAGAAAACGCATGCAATGACACTGGGTGTGGTTCATGAAAAGAACAGACACGCAATGACACTAGTGGATCCTTCTGTGGTTTGTTTAGAGGAACATACATGCAATCACACTAGGTGGATCCATATGTGGTTTATGGAAGTAAAAGACATGCAATGACTCTAGCTGTGATTCATGAAAAGAACAGACATGCAATGACACTAGTGGATCCTTATGTGGTTCATGAAAAGAACACACAGGCAATGACGCCGGTGGATCCTTATGTGGTTTGTTTACAAAAACACACATGCAATGACACTAGGTGTGGTTCATGAAAAGAACACACACGCAATGACACTGGTGGATCCTTATGTGATTTGTTTAGAGGAACACACATGCAATGACACCGGTGGATCCACGTGTGGTTCATGAGAAGAACACACATCCAATGACTCTGGTAGATCCTTATGTGGTTCATGAAAAGAACAGACATGCAGTGACACTAGGTGTGGTTCATGAAAAGAAGAGACATGCACTGACACTGGGTGTGGTTCATGAAAAGAACAGACATGCAATGACACTGGTGGATCCTTATGTGGTTTATGGAAGGAACAAACATGCAATCACACTAGGTGGATCCATATGTGGTTTATGGAAGTAACACACATGCAATGACACTGGGTGTGGTTCTTGAAAAGAACAGACATGCAATGACACTGGTAGATCCTTATGTGGTTCATAAAAAGAACAGACATGCAATGACACTGGTGGATCCTTATGTGGTTTGTTTAGAGAAACAGACATGCAATGACTCTAGCCGTGGTTCATGAAAAGAACACACATGAAATGACACCGGGTGTGGTTCATGAAAAGAACAAACATGCAATGAGTTATGTGGTTTGTTTAGAAGAACACACATGCAATGACACTGGGTGTGGTTCATGAAAAGAACAGATATGCAATGACACTGGTGGATCCTTATGTGGTTTGTTTAGAAGAACACGCATGCAATGACACTAGGTGGATCCATATGTGGTTTATGGATGTAAAAGAAATGCAATGACTCTAGCTGTGATTCATGAAAAGAACAGACATGCAATGACACTGGTGGATCCTTATGTGGTTCATGAAAAGAACATACAGGCAATGACACTGGTGGATCCTTATGTGGTTTGTTCAAAAGAACACACATGCAATGACACTGGGTGTGATTCATGAAAAGAACACACACGCAATGACACTGGTGGATTCTTATGTGGTTTGTTTTGAGGAACACACATGCAATGACACCGGTGGATCCACGTGTGGTTCATGAGAAGAACACATATCCAATGACTCTGGTAGATCCTTATGTGGTTCATGAAAAGAACAGACATGCAGTGACACTGGGTGTGGTTCATGAAAAGAACATACATGCACTAACACTAGGAGTGGTTCATGAAAAGAACAAACATGCAATGACACTAGTGGATCCTTAAGTGGTTTATGGAAGTAACAAACATGCAATCACACTAGGTGGATCCATATGTGTTTTGTGGAAGTAACAAACATGCAATGAGAATGGGTGTGGTTCATGAAAAGAACAGACATGCAATGACACTGGTAGATCCTTTTGTGGTTCATGAAAAGAACAGACATGCAATGACACTGGTGGATCCTTATGTTGTTTGTTCAGAGGAACATACATGCAATGACTCTAGCCGTGGTTCATGAAAAGAACAGACATTTAATGACACCGGGTGTGGTTCATCAAAAGAACAGACATGCAATGACTTATGTGGTTTGTTTAGAAGAACACACATGCAATGACACTGGGTGTGGTTCATGAAAAGAACAGATAGGAAATGACACTGGTGGATCCTTATGTGGTTTGTTTAGAAGAACACGCATGCAATGACACTTGGTGTGGTTCATGAAAATAATAGACACACAATGACACTGGTGGATCCTTATGTGGTTTGTTTAGAGGAATAGACATGCAATCACACTAGGTGGATCCATATGTGGTTTGTGGAAGTAAAAGACATGCAATGACTCTAGCTGTGATTCATGAAAAGAACAGACATGCAATGACACTGGTGGATCCTTATGTGGTTCATGAAAAGAACAGACAAGCAATGACACTGGTGGATCCTTATGTTGTTTGTTTAGAAGAACACACATGCAATGACACTAGGTGTGGTTCATGAGATGAACACACATCCAATGACACTGGTGGATCCTTATGTGGTTTGTTTAGAGGAACAGACATGCAATCACACTAGGTGGATCCATATGTGGTTTATGGAAGTAAAAGACATGCAATGACTCTAGTAGATCCTTATGTGGTTCATGAAAAGAACAAACATGCACTGACACTAGGTGTGGTTCATGAAAAGAACATACATGCACTAACACTGGGTGTGGTTCATGAAAAGAACAGACAGGCAATGACAGTGTAGGATCCTTATGTGGTTTATGGAAGGAACAACCATGCAATCACACTAGGTGGATCCATATGTGGTTTATGGAAGTAACACACACGCAATGACACTGGGTGTGGTTCATGAAAAGAACAGACATGCAATGACACTGGTAGATCCTTATGTGGTTCATGAAAAGAGCAGACATGCAATGACACTGGTGGATCCTTATGTTGTTTGATTAGAGGAACAAACATGCAATGACTCTAGCCGTGGTTCATGAAAAGAACAGACATGCAATGGCACCGGGTGTGGTTCATGAAAAGAACAGACATGCAATAACTTATGTGGTTTGTTTAGAAGAACACACATGCAATGACACTTGGTGTGGTTCATGAAAAGAACAGATAGGAAATGACACTGGTGGATCCTTATGTGGTTTGTTTAGAAGAACACGCATGCAATGACACTGGGTGTGATTCATGAAAAGAACAGACACACAATGACACTAGTGGATCCTTATGTGGTTTGTTTAGAGGAACAGACATGCAATCACACTAGGTGGATCCATATATGGTTTATGGAAGTAAAAGACATGCAATGACTCTAGCTGTGATTCATGAAAAGAATAGACATGCAATGACATTGGTGGATCCTTATGTGGTTCATGAAAAGAATAGACATGCAATGACAATGGTGGATCCTTATGTGGTTTGTTTAGAAGAACACACATGCAATGACACTGGGTGTCGTTCGTGAGAAGAACACATGTGCAATGACACTGGTGGATCCTTATGTGGTTTGTTTAGAGGAACAGACATGCAATCACACTAGGTAGATCGATATGTGGTTTATGGAAGTAAAAGACATGCAATGACTCTAGCTGTGATTCATGAAAAGAACAGACATGCAATGACACTAGTGGATCCTTATGTGGTTCATGAAAAGAACAAACATGCAATGACACTGGTGGATGCTTATGTGGTTTGTTTAGAAGAACACACATGCAATGACACTGGGTGTGGTTCATGAAAAGAACACACACGCAATGACACTGGTGGATCCTTATGTGGTTTGTTTAGAGGAACACACATGCAATGACACCGGTGGATCCATGTGTGGTTCATGAGAAGAACACACATCCAATGACTCTGGTAGATCCTTATGTGGTTTATGAAAAGAACTGACATGCAGTGACACTGGGTGTGGTTCATGACAAGAACATACATGCACTAACACTAGGAGTGGTTCATAAAAAGAACAGACATGCAATAACACTGGTGGATCCTTATGTGGTTTATGGAAGGAACAAACATGCAATCACACTAGGTGGATCCATATGTGGTTTATGGAAGTAACACACATGCAATGACACTGGGTGTGGTTAATGAAAAGAACAGACATGCAATGACACTGGTAGATCCTTATGTGGTTCATGAAAAGAACACACATGGAATGACACTGGTGGATCCTTATGTGGTTTGTTTAGAGGAACAGACTTGCAATGACTCTAGCCGTGGTTCATGAAAAGAACAGACATGCAATGAAACCGGGTGTGGTTCATGAAAAGAACAGACATGCAATGACTTATGTGGTTCGTTTAGAAGAATACACATGCAATGACACTGGGTGTGGTTCATGAAAAGAACAGATAGGCAATGACACTGGTGGATCCTTATGTGGTTTGTTTAGAAGAACACGCATGCAATGACACTGGGAGTGGTTCATGAAAAGAACAGACACACAATGACAGTAGTGGATCCTTATGTGGTTAGTTTAGAAGAACATACATGCAATCACACTAGGTGGATCCATATGTGGTTTATGGAAGTAAAAGACATGCAATGACTCTAGCTGTGATTCATGAAAAGAATAGACATGCAATGACACTGGTGGATCCTTATGTGGTTCATGAAAAGAATAGACAGGCAATGACACTGGTGGATCCTGATGTGTCTTTTTAGAAGAACACACATGCAATGACACTGGGTGTGGTTCATGAGAAGCACACACATCCAATGACACTGGTGGATCCTTATGTGGTTTGTTTAGAGGAACAGACATGCAATGACACCGGTGGATCCACGTGTGGTTTATGGAAGTAAAAGACATGCAATGACTCTGGTAGATCCTTATGTGGTTCATGAAAAGAACAGACATGCTGTGAAACTGGGTGTGGTTCATGAATAGAACAGACATGCAATGACACTGGGTGTGGTTCATGAAAAGAATAGACAGGCAATGACACTGGTGGATCCTTATGTGGTTTATGGAAGGAACAAACATGCAATCACACTAGGTGGATCCATATGTGGTTTATGGAAATAACAAACATGCAATGATACTGGGTGTGGTTCATGAAAAGAACAGACATGCAATGATACTGGTAGATCCTTATGTGGTTCATGAAAAGAACAGACATGCAATGACACTGGTGGATCCTTATGTGGTTTGTTTTGAGGAGTTCATGAAAAGAACAGAGATGCAATGACACCGGGTGTGGTTCATGAAATGAACAAACATGCAATGACTTATGTGGTTTGTTTATAAGAACACACATGCAATGACACTGGGTGTGGTTCATGAAAAGAACATATATGCAATGGCACTGGTGGATCCTTATGTGGTTTGTTTAGAAGAACACGCATGCAATGACACTGGGTGTGGTTCATGAAAAGAACAGACACGCAATGACACTAGTGGATCCTTATGTGGTTTGTTTAGAGGAACAGACATGCAATCACACTAGGTGGATCCATATGTGGTTTATGGAAGTAAAAGACATGCAATGACTCTAGCTATGATTCATGAAAAGAACAGATATGCAATGACACTGGTGGATCCTTATGTGGTTCATGAAAAGAACAGACAGGCAATGACACTTGTGGATCCTTATGTGTTTTTTTAGAAGAACACACATGCAATGACAATGGGTGTGGTTCATGAAAAGAACACACACACAATGATACTGGTGGATCCTTATGTGGTTTGTTTAGAGGAACACACATGCAATGACACCGGTGGATCCACATGTGGTTCATGAGAAGAACACACATCCAAAGAATCCGGTAGATCCTTATGTGGTTCATGAAAAGAACTGACATGTAGTGACATTGGGTGTGGTTCATGAAAAGAACATACATGCACTGACACTAGGAGTGGTTCATGAAAAGAACAAACAGGCAATGACACTGGTGGATCCTTATGTGGTTTATGGAAGGAACAAACATGCAATTACAGTAGGTGGATCCATATGTGGTTTATGGAAGTAACACACATGCAATGACACTGGGTGTGGTTCATGAAAAGAACAGACATGCAATGACACTGGTAGATCCTTATGTGCTTCATGAAAAGAACAAACATGCAATTAAACTGGTGGATCCTTATGTGGTTTGTTTAGAGGATAAGACATGCAATGACTCTAGCCATGGTTCATGAAAAGAATAGACACGCAATGACACCGGGTGTGGTTCATGAAAAGAACAGACATGCAATCACACTGGTGGATCCTTAGGTGGTTTATAGAAGGAAAAAACATGCAATCACACTAGGTGGATCCATATGTGGTTTATGGAAGTAACACACATGCAATGACACTGGGTGTGGTTCATGCAAATAACAGACATGCAATGACACTGGTAGATCCTTACGTGGTTCATGAAAATAACAGACATGCAATGGCACAGGTGGATCCTTATGTGGTTTGTTTAGAGGAACATACATGCAATGACTCTAGCCGTGGTTCATGAAAAAAGAACAGACATGCAATGACACCGGGTGTGGTTCATGAAAAGAACAAACATGCAATGACTTATGTGGTTTGTTTAGAAGAACACACATGCAATGACACTAGGTGTGGTTCATGAAAAGAACAGATAGGCAATGCCACTGGTGGATCCTTATGTGGTTTGTTTAGAACACGCCACATTCAATAACACTGGGTGTGGTTCATGAAAAGAACAGACACACAATGACACTGGTGGATCCTTATGTGGTTTGTTTAGAGGAACAGACATGCAATCACACTAGGTGGATCCATATGTGGTTTATGGAAGTAAAATACATGCAACGACTCTAGCTGTGATTCATGAAAAGAACATACATGTAATGACACTGGTGGATCCTTATGTGGTTCATGAAAAGAACAGACAGGCAATGACACTGGTGGATCCTTATGTGGTTTGTTTAGAAGAACACACATGCAATGACACTGGGTGTGGTTCATGAGAAGAACACACATCCAATGACACTGGTGGATCCTTATGTGGTTTGTTTAGAGGAACAGACATGCAATCACAGTAGGTGGATCCATATGTGGTTTACGGAAGTAAAAGACATGCAATGACTCTGGTAGATCCTTATGTGGTTCATGAAAAGAACAGATATGTAGTGACACTGCGTGTGGTTCATGAAAAGAACATACATGCACTGACACTAGGAGTAGTTCATGAAAAGAATAGACAGGCAATCACACTGGTGGACCCTTATGTGGTTTATGGAAGGAACAAACATGCAATCACACTAGGTGGATCCATATGTGGTTTATGGAAGTAACACACATGCAATGACACTAGGTGTGGTTCATGAAAAGAACAGACATGCAATGACACTGGTAGATCCTTATGTGGTTCATGAAAAGAACAGACATGCAATGACACTGGTGGATCCTTATGTGGTTTGTTTAGAGGAACAAACATGCAATGACTCTAGCCGTGGTTCATGAAAAGAACAGACATGCAATGACACCGGGTGTGGTTCATGAAAAGAACAGACATCCAGTGACTTATATGGTTTGTTTAGAAGAACACAGATGCAATGACACTGGGTGTGGTTCATGAAAAGAACAGATAGGCAATGACACTGGTGGATCCTTATGTGGTTTGTTTAGAAGAACACACATGCAATGACACTGGGTGTGGTTCATGAAAAGAACAAACACGCAATGACACTGGTGGATCCTTATGTGGTTTGTTTAGAGGATCAGACATGCAATCACACTAGGTGGATCCATATGTGGTTTATGGAAGTAAAATCATGCAATGACTCTAGCTGTGATTCATGAAAAGAACACACATGTAATGACACTGGTGGATCCTTATGTGGTTCAAGAAAAGAACAGACAGGCAATGACACTGGTGGATCCTTAGGTGGTTTGTTTAGAAGAACACACATGCAATGATACTGGGTGTCGTTCATGAGAAGAACACACATCCAATGAGACTGGTGGATCCTTATGTGGTTTGTTTAGAGGAACAGACATGCAATCACACTAGGTGGATCCATATGTGGTTTATGGAAGTAAAATACATTCAATGACTCTGGTAGATCCTTATGTGGTTCATGAAAAGAACAGACATGCAGTGACACTGGGTGTGTTTCATGAAAAGAACATACATGCACTGACACTAGGAGTGGTTCATGAAAAGAACAGACATGCAATGACACTGGTGGATCCTTATGTGGTTCATGGAAGGAACAAACATGCAATCACACTAGGTGGATCCATATGTGGTTTATGGAAGTAACACACATGCAATGACACTGGGTGTGGTTCATGAAAAGAACAGACATGCAATGACACTGGTAGATCCTTATGTGGTTCATGAAAAGAACAGACATGTAATGACACTGGTGGATCCTTATGTGGTTTGTTTAGAGGAACAGACATGCAATGACTGTAGCCGTGGTTCATGAAAAGAACAGACATGCAATAACACCGGGTGTGGTTCATGAAAAGAACAGACATGCAATAACACTGGGTGTGGTTCATGAAAAGAACAGACATGCAATGACTTATGTGGTTTGTTTAGAAGAACACACATGCAATGACACTGGGTGTGGTTCATGAAAAGAACAGATAGGCAATGACACTGGTGAATCCTTATGTGGTTTGTTTAGAAGAACACGCATGCAATGACACTAGGTGTGGTTCATGAAAAGAACAGACACACAATGACACTGGTGGATCCTTATGTGGTTTGCTTAGAGGAACATACATGTAATCACACTAGGTGGATCCATATGTGGTTTATGGAAGTAAAAGACATGCAATGACTCTAGCTGTGATTCATGAAAAGAACCGACATGCAATGACACTGGTGGATCCTTATGTGGTTCATGAAAAGAACAGACAAGCAATGACACTGGTGGATCCTTATGTGGTTTGTTTAGAAGAACACACATGCAATGACACTGGGTGTGGTTCATGAGAAGAACACACATCCAATGACACTGGTGGATCCTTATGTGGTTTGTTTAGAGGAACAGACATGCAATCACACTAGGTGGATCCATATGTGGTTTATGGAAGTAAAAGACACGCAATGACTCTGGTAGATCCTTATGTGGTTCATGAAAAGAACAGACATGCTGTGAAACTGGGTGTGGTTCATGAATAGAATAGACATGCACTGACACTGGGTGTGGTTCATGAAAAGAACAGACATGCAATCACACTGGTGGATCCTTAGGTGGTTTATGGAAGGAACAAACATGCAATCACACTAGGTGGATCCATATGTGGTTTATGGAAGTAACACACATGCAATGACACTGGGTGTGGTTCATGAAAAGAACAGACATGCAATGACTCTGGTAGATCCTTATGTGGTTCATGAAAAGAACAGACATGCAATGACACTGGTGGATCCTTATGTGGTTTGTTTAGAGGAACACACATGCAATGACTCTAGCCGTGGTTCATGAAAAGAACAGACATGCAATGACACTGGGTGTGGTTCATGAAAGGAACAGACATGCAATGACTTATGTGGTTTGTTTAGAAGAACACACATGCAATGACACTGGGTGTGGTTCATGAAAAGAACAGATAGGCAATGACACTTGTGGATCCTTATGTGGTTTGTTTAGAAGAACACGCATGCAATGACACTGGGTGTGGTTCATGAAAAGAACAGACACGCAATGACACTGGTGGATCCTTATGTGGTTTTTTAGAGGAACAGACATGCAATCTCACTAGGTGGATCCATATGTGGTTTGTTTAGAGGAATAGACACACAATGACACTGGTGGATCCTTATGTGGTTTGTTTAGAGGAATAGACATGCAATCACACTAGGTGGATCCATATGTGGTTTATGGAAGTAAAAGACATGCAATGACTCTAGCTGTGATTCATGAAAGGAACAGACATGCAATGACACTGGTGGATCCTTATGTGGTTAATGAAAAGAACAGACAGGCAATGACACTGGTGGATCCTTATGTGGTTTGTTTAGAAGAACTCACATGCAACGAGACTGGGTGTGGTTCATGAGAAGAACACACATCCAATGACACTTTTGTATCCTTATGTGGTTTGTTTAGAGGAACATACATGCAATCACACTAGGTGGATCCATATGTGGTTTATGGAAGTAAAAGACATGCGATGACTCTGGTAGATCCTTATGTGGTTCATGAAAAGAACAGACATGTAGTAAACTGGGTGTGGTTCATGAATAGAACAGACATGCACTGACACTGGGTGTGGTTCATGAAAAGAACAGACATGCAATGGCACTGCTGGGCCCATCCTTATGTGGTTCATGAAAAGAACAGACATGCAATGACACTGGTGGATCCATATGCGGTTTATGGAAGTAAAAGACATGTAATGACTCTAGCTGTGATTCATGAAAAGAACAGACATGCAATGACACTAGTGGATCCTTATGTGGTTCATGAAAAGAACAGACAGGCAATGACACTGGTGGATCCTTATGTGGTTTGTTTAGAAGAACACACATGCAATGACACTGGGTGTGGTTCATGAGAAGAACACACATCCAATGACACTGGTGGATCCTTATGTTGTTTGTTTAGAGGAAGATAAATGCATTCACACTAGGTGGATCCATATGTGGTTTATGGAAGTAAATGACATGCAATGACTCTGGTAGATCCTTATGTGGTTCATGAAAAGAACAGACATGCAGTGAAACTAGGCGTGGCTCATGAAAAGAACAGACATGCAATGACACTGGTGGATCCTTATGTGGTTCATGAAAAGAATAGACAGACAATGACACTAGTGGATCCTTATGTGGTTTGTTTAGAAGAACACACATGCAATGACAATGGGTGTGGTTCATGAGAAGAACACACATCCAATGACACTAGTGTATCCTTATGTGGTTTGTTTAGAGGAACAGACATGCAATCACACTAGGTGGATACATATGTGGTTTATGGAAGTAACAGATATGCAATGACACTGGTAGATCCATATGTGGTTCATGAAAAGAATACACATGCAGTGAAACTGGGTGTGGTTCATGAATAGAACATACATGCACTAACACTAGGTGTGGTTCATGAAAAGAACAGACATGCAATGACACTGGTGGGCCCATCCTTATGTGTGGTTCATGAAAAGAACAGACATGCAATGACACTAGTGGATCCTTATGTGGTTTGTTTAGAAGAACACACATGCAGTGCCACTGGTGGATCCATGTGTGGTTTATGAGAAGAACACACATCCAATGAACTCTAGTGGATCTATCTTGGCATAATTTGATGTATTCCACGATGTATTTCATTGTACAAGACACTTTCCATTTTTATACTACTCAGTTCTGCCCTTTGTTTTATGTGGTACTACTTAGTTTTGTCCACCCCCCTCTCTATCTTTCGTAGAAGCCCAAAACTATGCTCACCCTATCTGCTACTCACTGATTGGTTGTCACAGTTGTCACGTGGATCGTGCGCACCAACCGTTGATTCTGTGCGATCCAACGATGATCGTTGCACACCTCGTGCCCTTCACAGTACAGCGTGAGACAGCACGGACGTCTCCCTCCGCGAGACTTCTACAGGAAGGAACACGATGCCGTCCATGGAAAAAGTCGTCGAGCGGTCATGTCAAGTTTAATCAAGTCTGAAAATCCTACTACTCCTACTACAATTCATGCACAGGGAAACAGGGTCATCGAGTGCACGGTTGTCGACGGGACGCTGCAATTTATTGCCACTTGATTTTAATCAGACATATCCCATTTATACGCAGCGCTCTCAATCTCACTTCCAACTGGGCCCTACCACTAGTAAATTACATGAGTCAAGGGCCCCCTCGAGTAGATCTAACGTTGCTAGAAATTAGTTCCGCGCCACTTGCATGCAGTGGAATCGAGGTCTGCCATGAGCGTGTTTTCAATGCAGCTCTAAAGTGGAGATCATGGTTGTTTCAAAAAAAAAGGGAACCGAAAAAAGGGTGGAGATCGTGGTAGCCCCCCGCCCCCCGCCCACCACACGTGTCCACTCGAGGACTACGAACGGTCCGGTGTTTATAACCCCCTCGACCTTCTTCTTCCATGAGCTCGTGTCATTTCCCCCCAGTCTGTCTAGTCCCAAGACCCCAATCTACACCTGCCGCGCACGCCGAATCTCCCTCATTTGCACTACCTCCTTCCCTTGGTGCGCCATGAAGCGTACGCATGGAGAAGATCCGGAGGTGAAGCCAGTTGAAGGAGAAGCAGCAGATGGCTTGGTCGTCGGCAAGCAGACGGAGGCGTCTTCTCTGGGCACGAACGCCGCTCGTCGCTGCACCGTCGAGGGTGCGAACTCATCCGTCCAGCCAGTAGCCATCGCCGCCGAGCAGTAGGTGGTAGCCATCGCTGCCGAGCAGCAGTTGGTAGTCGTCGCTACTGAGCAGCAGGTGGTAGCCATCGCCGCCAAGCAGCCGGTAGTAGCCGTCGCCGCCGAGTAGCAGGTGGCCGACAACGTCGTGGCCGACAACATCGTGGTGCCAGCGGCAGATCTGGATGGGGGCAGGCGGCAGGTGGAGGCAATCAAGTGATCTACATCGACGACCCCATCGCTGTTCAAGAAATCTTCGACGCAATCGCGGAGAATGATGAGTTCGAGGAGGAGGTCCCTGATGAGGAGTCCGAGGTACTACATTGCTAGCTTCTCTAGTCGTAGCCGCAGTTTTCACTGTTCATACATAGGATTTGCTCAATCGTGTATAGATTCTTTTGCTCTTGAAGTAGGGTAGTATATATATGATTCGATCGGTTGATTGATGCATCTGCCATCTAGTCAAAAAACCCCAATCCGTCTAGTCACAAAACCCCAATCTACTCATCTGCCATCTAGTTGAGTTTGCTAGTTGAGTGTTGATTTCGATACACAACAGGCCTATAACAATACATTTCTATTCCTTACTGAGCCCAATGATTCAATTTTGCCCCAAAATAGTGCAAGGGCATCTGATGGTCTCGTTTTCTTAGGGATGGTTAGTGGCCTTGAGGCAGCAATGCACATAAACAACATAGGTTGTGCTGTTGGTATTTTGGTTCTCCGACTCCATCGCTGAAAAAAATGAGGCCATAGTTTTTTCTCTCATATGGAACCTAAATATATAATATTTTTATTGTTTCTGATCTATGAATGCATTGTATGATGCATTTGTATATCCCTGAATATTGTTTGGTACGATTACATTTCAATTTCTTATTGTGGCCAATGATTCAAATTTGCCCCAAAGAGAGGCAGACACATTGGTGTCAAATTTTTACAGGGATGAGTGAGCGAACCTGGGGCCATGTACAAGATCAATATAAGTTGTGCAATTGTTACTTGGTTTGCTTACGCCATCTCTGTAGGAACTTATGAGGCTGCAATCTTTATTCTACATTCATAGAACTATGATATTTGAATTATCTATTCCATGCATTCATAGTGTATAAGAATTACATTTTAGTTTGTCACCGAGGCCGATGATTGAAATTTTCCCTAAAAGAGTTCAAGGGGAGACACATATGACGGTGTCGTGTTTTAGGGATGGGTTGGTGAACCTGAGGCAGCAATGCACACAAACAATATAGGTTGTGCTGTTGGTACTTTGGTTCGCCTACTCCATCTCTGAAACAAATTATGAGGCCCTAGATTTATTCTACTACGGAACTACATATATGATCCTTGAATTGTTTTTGATCTTTAAATGATTGGTATGATGCATATGTATATGAATGGTTTTGATCATAAGTATTTTTAACATGCACCTGAAGATTAATTGTTTGGTTTTTTATTTATAATTACAATATTTAGGCTTGTTTTTGTACCTGACTATGTATATCCCTGAATAATTTTTTGTACGATTACATTTCAATTTCTTATTGTGGCCAATGATTCAAATTTGCCCCAAAAGAGAGGCAGACACATTGGTGTCAGATTTTTTCAGGGATGAGTGAGCGAACCTGGGGCGATGTACAACAACAATATAGGCTGTGCAATTGTTATTTGGTTCACTCACGCTGTCCCTGAATAAAATTATGAGGCCACAATCTTTATTCTACATTCACAGAACTATGATATTCGAATTATCTATTCAATGCATTCATAGTGTATAAGAATTACATTTTAGTTTGTCACCGAGGCCGATGATTGAAATTTGCCCCAAAAGAGTTCAAGGGGAGACACGTATGACGGTGTCGTGTTTTAGGGATGGGTTGGTGAACCTAGACAGGAATGCACACAAACAAAATAGGTTGTGCTGTTGGTACTTTGGTTCGCCTACTCCATCTCTGAAACAAATTATGAGGCCCTAGATTTATTCTCATATGGAACTACATATATGATCCTTGAATTGTTTCTGATCTTTTAATGATTGGTATGATGCATATGTATATGAATGGTTTTGATCATAAGTATTTTTAACATGCACCTGAAGATTAATTGTTTGGTTTTTTTATTTATAATTACAATATTTATGCTTGTTTTTGTACCTGACTATGTATATCCCTGAATAATGTTTTGTATGATTACATTTCAATTTCTTATTGTGGCCAATGATTCAAATTTGCCCCAAAAGAGAGGCAGACACATTGGTGTCAGATTTTTTCAGGGACGACTTAGTGAACCTGGGGATATGTATAACAACAATATAGGCTATGCAATTGTTATTTGGTTCACTCACGCCGTCCCTGAATAAACTTATGAGGCCGCAATCTTTATTCTATATTCGAATTATCTATTCCATACATTCATAGTGTATAAGAATTATATTTTAGTTTGTTACCGAGGCTGATGATTGAAATTTGCCCCAAAAGAGTTCAAGGGGAGACACGTATGATGGTGTCGTGTTTTAGGGATGGGTTGGTGCAGTGGCGGAGCCAGGAATTGATCTGAGCCGGGTCGGAAAAATAAGTTCTAATTTTTTTGACAGAGAAACAAGTGTATCTGACAAAAAAGTTCTAAACCGGTTCAATTTGCATATTTCATCAAGTACAAGTACAAAATGACTACAAAGAATAAGAAGAACATACAAATTTGAGCTACATTTTGATAATATAGTATCATACCATTACGTTGTACAGTATCCATGTTGGCAAGTCGAATTGCTGAGGAAGATAACCTCTACGGTTAGTGTCAAAGCAAGAGTAATAAGGTGATAGACCAATAGAAATCTTCATAACTATTTCTTGCATTGTTGTGAATGCTATTTGGACCCGTACATGAGATTTGAAATTTTCCGATACTTTCTTCTAATTTTTAAATCCCGTCTTTGTGAAAACATCATATCCAAAGTGTGAACTATTGTTCGGAGATTTGAAAAGAAAACAAGGAAACAATATGCAGCAACACACTATACTCTAACCAATCATATTTGGTATACCATGCATCAAAAAATGATTGCCAATCCGAACCAAATTTTATTTTGGAAAATTACGACCAATTAAACGATTACGGCCTCTCAACAAATATACCCATCTCATTTTATCTCTAATTTCCGGTATACCATATTCATCAACTGTGTCTCTGAATTTCAGGATTGTTGCTAGATCAAAGATGTCAAAAACATTGCCTACAACGTTGAAAACGAAAACAAATCGTGAGCTCAATGCTACTACTGAATACTAATCACTAGACAAGTATACAGCAAAGTTAAAAACGAAAATTGAAAATTAAATTGTAGAAATTGACTGGTTGAAGGCCCCACTGCCTCCTCCTCTTCTTCTCCTTGGGCCACCACTGCCTCCTCTTATTCTTATTCCTGGGATAAAATCCAAGCCGCTCTTCGTCCATCAGTGCACGGTGGAGGCGACAATTCTGTTCAGACGTTCAGTCCCAGCTACAGCTTGTTCGTCCTGTTGCCAAGCGGGAGAAGAGGCCACATGGAGCAGGAGCGAGGTGGAGCGGGGCGGCCGGAGAAGTGGTGCAGCGGCTGGCTGAACGACGGGGCGAAGCGCAGCGGCCGGCTGGATGGCAGGGCAAGGCGCAGCGAGAGAAGAGGCGCAGCGGCCGGCGTGGCTAGAGAGGAGGCAAAGTGGCCGGCTGGACGACGGCGTGGGGGTTCGGCCTAGGGTTGAGCGCGAAGGCGGAGGGGATTTTTTTGTTTGTGAGTCAAGAGTCGGGGATTTTTTCGTCGCTGGCGTCTATTTTTTTCTCCCCACGATTGAGTGAGCCGGGTCGATCGACCCGCCTCGACCCCCTATTGGCGCCGCCTGTGGGTTGGTGAACCTGAGGCAGCAATGCACACAAACAATATAGCTTGTGCTATTGGTACTTTGGTTCGCCTACTCCATCTCTAAAAAAAATTATGAGACCCTAAATTTATTTTCAGGTGGAACTACATATATGATCCTTGAATTGTTTCTGATCTTTTAATGATTGGTATGATGCATATGTATATGAATAGTTTTGATCATAAGTATTTTTAACATGCACCTGAAGATTAATTGTTTGGTTTTTTATTTATAATTACAATATTTAGTCTTGTTTTTATACCTGACTATATATATCCCTGAATAATGTTTTGTACGATTACATTTCAATTTCTTATTGTGGCCAATGATTCAAATTTGTCCCAAAAGAGAGGCAGACACATTGGTGTCAGATTTTTTCAGGGATGAGTTAGTGCACCTAGGGCGATGTACAACAACAATACAGGCTGTACAATTGTTACTTGGTTCACTCACGCCGTCCCTGAATAAACTTATGAGGCCGCAATCTGATGCAATTATTTGTCATTGTGTTGAGATGAAATGATATATGAATCGATCAAACTATTGCTGAGATGCTTTATCTTTGGTATCCACGGATATATTGTGTTACATATACATGTTGTCAATTCTTGAGTTGTAATACAATTCAATCATATGTACAAGTTCTAAGTTATGTTCTTAAAAATCAATGGGAGGATGATGATGAAGTGGACGATAGCAAGGAATCTAGGGACAACAAGAGCCGCTACGTGCTAAGGCGGTTATGGTGTGGGCTAATCCCTTTCCACCGTAGGGGGAGACTGTTTTGCCCATTCTATGGCAGAGCAATCAACGTGGACCTCAATAGCATGATCCAGCATGCGGAGGGCGTTGGTAGAGGCAGAGGCAGAAGCCATAGGCCGATTACCTTGGCACGGCACGCAGCCTACGGCAAATTCCTCCGGAAGTATGTCAGGACTGGCATGTATTCCATCGACTAGGCTGTCGCTGCCTCCTGCCGATAAACCCCTGCCCTGCTAGGCATCGCCGTGTCCCGGCCTCGTGTTGTAGCCCCTTCTTTTATTTTGTTCTAGTTAATTATTACCTGTGTGTGGCATGTAAGACAATATATCCGTGGTGTCTCAGGTGAACCTTATATATTAATGTACTCCTTTATATGGAGTGCCTTAAAGTTTTTAGTGTTCAATTATATTTACTGATCATGCTCATGCAAACTACAAAATATTTCTAGTGCTCGATTATATTATAATTGTCAAGAAATACATCAACAAGTTAAATTGGTCGAAATTTTGTATTGTAGTAACTAAATGTATCACACACATAATAAACTAGAAACTAAAATCTAGTTCAAACACATAATGTATCACCACCACTTGTTGTCGTCCTTGACTTGCTTCCCCTTCAGCCGCTTGATGTTGCCACCGTCCCAAGATCCTTGCTCGTCCTGAAACCGCTTTCTGTCCTCCTCGCGCTTCTTCTCCTGGGCTAGCTTGCAACCAGGGCATAGCTCTCTCGCGAAAAACCCTGCCTTAACCATCCCATCTTTCATGGTAATGAGCTTACGGTACAACTCGTACGCCATGTAGGCGTCTCTGGCTGCATACTCGAGGCGCACCTGGCTCATCGGCTTCCACTCCCAGTAGTCGTGATCGAGTCGCTTCAATTTCTTCAGTTTTTCATAGGATTTATCGATGATTTTCGCTGCCAGATCACCCATGCCATCTTTCGCTGGGTATGATTTGATCTTGTACAGATTTTGGATGTCGATGTGGTGCCCCTCTGGGATTTTTATCAACGCACGCGAAAACATAATTGTGTCATTTGTGATATCCACGCTAGTGAAAGTTATCCCTTTCCTACACAAGAACTCGACCAGAGCCGGACAACGCATCTCAGTTGGTTTACTCCTGCACTTAGATGGTTCTAGGGATGTAAGGGAACAAGGGATGTAGAAGTGGTGATCTCAAATTTAAATTTCACATACCTGCAGAAGTGGTAAACGAGGACCTCCTCATGTATGGCGATTTGCGCGACAGCGATCTCTTGTGGAGGAGTTTTCGCTTATTTGCACGGGTGTACTCCAAGTCTAGACCCACAAACTTGTGCTTCTCTTTCTCAAGCAATTGCTCAAACCTGGCGAGAGTTGTCTCCATAGTCGCTTCATCATTTGTGTACACCACTGTCAAAGTCGTGGTGCCATGGGCAGGGACCAAGTGGGTCTCTGTTGTGCGTTTCCCATCGTCCATGCCTGCAAGGAAATGGGTGAAAGGAACTGCCTTCAAGGAACTGCCTTCAAGAGGAAGAAGAAGATGAACCGACGGTTCCAGAACAGAGGAAGAAGAAGCGCCCAGGAAAAACTACAGAGGAATGACTGAGGAAGAGGAATGACTGCAGAAGAAACGTGGTAACTGCAACTTTCGGTTCGAGAACTCACTGTGGTTACGTGGAGATCGTGGCAGTGCCGCCGGTTCAACAAGTGGGGCCAGTTCCTGCGAGAATATGAAATTAGCTGTGCATTTTTCTATGCGAGAAATTGAGAGAAGTCATTTATATTTTGTCTTTCATAATTAAACACAATGAAGTTGGTACAGCCCAAGAGATTTGAACAAAAGAGATTTGCTAGTTTAACATACAACAACACTTATAGGCCCAACATGGCAGAACTTGGAGAGCCCCAGAACTTGAGCTACCACAGAGACCTCGGCAGAGGTGGCAGAATTGGTGCGGGTGCAACCACGGTGACGGCGAGCTCGGATTCTAGAGGAGGAAAACAGAACCGAGCATGGTCGACAAGGTGATAGATCTCACCGGGAACCAATTCTTGTCCCCGACCATGCCATGGGTGCGTCCATGGTGAGGGCAAGCTCCGACTTGGGATGGGGAGGAGAGCAGGGCCGAGCAGCTTCATCACTTCCCAGCTCTGCACCATGGCCGTGACCACAGATTGCCGCTCCGGGGAAGAAGACGAGTAATGGAGGCGCCAACGCTGCAAGCCTATAGGGAGGAGAGCTAGGCCAAGCAGGTTCGTCCACGTCCCAGCTCCACGCCATGGCTGCGACGCCCCACAGATTGCCGCTCCGGAGAAGAAGAAGACGCGTAATGGATGCAGGCGCCAACGCTGCAAGCCTGATTGATACCTAAGCAACAGGAGCGACATAACGGCGAGAACTGACAGGGGGCCCCAACTTGATGGCCGTTAGCCTGGTTTTTTGTATTGAAACATAAAGTTGAATTCGTGCTGAAAAAGACCCTCTGAGTATTTGGCACGCCAACTATAGTCATCGCGGATGATATCAGGGAACTCGGGTACCGCGTTGCCTGGACACCCCAACTTTCGGGCCACAAAATGATATTCTCCCCCTAAGGGCCCATGCGCCTCCCCCCTCTCCCTTGAATAGTCCCACATGGAAACCCAAAGGGGAGGACACACGCCCTCCCCCTATATAAAGGGGTGCCCATGGGTGGGATTGGACACACCAATATTTGGAGAAGTCCTTTGGTTGACTTTCTCCTTCCCTCTCTCTCTAGCCCTTGTGACCATGGCCCCAAGTCTGGGTTGTGGGAACAAGGCACACCTGCAGTACGCTGTTGCACTGCAGGGATTCCTAGCCAGATATCAACTTCCGCACTCCCAGCGGGATCGGGAAGCCAGAGGTCTCATCGTGCACCGGATGTGTACAAAGACACGAGGCGCAACACTTGGGGGTGCTTGAATGTCGTGAGCCGGAGCTGCTGCACGATGAAGAAGGAGCAAGGGGTGACCTGCGAGGAGCTTCACGACCTTGAGGTCGGCTACAAGTACGACTACATCAACCACATTCCCCTCGGAACGTTAACCGCGTACGGTCTACAAGGGTATGTATTCTATATGCATTGGCCGTTACTACATTACTACATAGATAGATCCTAGGAAGTTTTGGGGTTCCAACGTAGGAATTTTTTTGTTTTCAGCTGCGGATCCCCTTCAATTCAGTGTGATGCAAGCTCGATTTGCCATTGTCAGGTACCCTTCCCTTACCTGGTCGAAAGATTAGATGTGGGAGATCATGATTTCATATGTGATATTGCAAAACATGATCATTGAGAGTGAGTGGGAGACTCTAGTGTTTGACACTGAACCACATTATCACCAAGGTCCTCTTGTAGATATTCACCACCAAGTGCCACATACGTTTGCTTGTTTTCTCGCTAGGCAGCAAGAAGTTCGTGACACAAATATTCATAGTCAACTGCAAGATGATCTGGTGGAGAATTTGTGGAGTCTCAAAGGAGCAAGCTAGTTTTTTTATTTGTTTGCTATATTGAACTTTTTGAATTGTCTGTTTAATTTCATGAACTTGTAATAAATTTGATTCAATTATTTATTTGCTATACTGAACTTGTTTAAATTACTATTTTGATTTGATAAACAAACTTGTCGGTTTGATAAACACAACTTATTGATTTGATAAAAACACTTGTTGATTTTTTTGTATGGGGTGGATGTGCTCTTAGCTACCTATTTTGTCCCGCGCTCAATTAAGCGTCGATGCAATATGGATGCTGTAAATCATTTATTTGTAAGAACAGTTTTTTTAAACACAAGGTGCAGTCCACCTATATCCATTAAGCTGTAGAAAAACATGGCAGGTACAAAGTTGCAAGGAGGCCCTCAAACAACACTCGCAAAAGGACCTAATTCAAAGATAAGGGCCTCCACTAATTGAGATAACACCCTAGCACGAAATAAAAAACGCAATCTAATCCTTGGCATCTCTACCACCATCGCTGATGACCTCGGAGGCAAAGCCAACATCGAGGTCCGAGAGGAGGGCTCGACCAATCTCGAGCGGCGGAGAAACCCTACAACCGGCTACCTCCAAAGCTCTGGGGACGAAACCACCTGGAGACAGGGAAGCGGCAAGCACTGGTGCAGATAAGAAGCAGCGGTGGAGTGGTAGCCCAACTGCCATAGAGTCTGGCGTGGTGGTGGAACAAGCCATCACAAGAACGCCAGATAGAAACTCCAAAACGAAATCGCCCGGGGCACCGGGCCGACCACTTCTCCAAACAGAACTACCAATGCCACACCTCCTCCCCGCTCGACCTCACCGCCATGGCCAGCCACGAGGCAAGAAAAGGATTAACATGAAGCCCCATCAGAGAAGCATGGGCAGAAATTCGAGCTGCAAAACTGCAACCTCCTAGCGCTGCCCTAGCGCACCATGAGTAGCTCAGCAGCAGCAGAGGGGAGAGCCACCCGCTGTCAAGAAACTCTTACCCCCCGCCACCACGGCCGACCAGCAAAGGAGGAGAAGATAGCGACGATACCCCACCAACGCAAGCAACTTTATTTGGAGGAGCTTCATCCTCCTCCTTCGCTGTCCACCTGCCGACGAGCAACAAAAGAAGGGGAATAACCTAAACCGCCCCAGATCTGGCCGCACAGATCTCATACGCAACTCCACTACACGGGCATCAAGCCTAGACTCGGCATGCTGCCGAAACTCTATCTACATGAGGCGCTCCTCCTCCCCCTCCAGCTAGCGAGGCCGCGAGAGAAGGGGGAGAAGGAGCCGGAAGGCACTGGAAGGTCTCGGGTCTGGGAGCTTCACGAGAGGGAGAAAGAAAGCAGTTCCACCATCACAAGAACATCTTAGAGCAACTCAAGATGATGCCACAAGATGTGTATCCTGTAAACCGTAGACGATTTTTGTGGTGGGTGGGAGCAGATCTAGTTATCCGGTATCCTTTTACCGTACCTGTTCTAGGGTTGGTAATAACTGGTAGATTCAACTAGTAGATACAAAATCAAATATCGATGTTCGAATGCTTGTGTTAAACTTAAACGGTAAACTCTAATACTAGCACTAAACTCGGATACAACACTTGAATACTGGATGCCATCATCGCTCGTTGAAGCACCGTGGGCATTGTACTATGAGATACTAATGTCCCACCCCTTGCAATTCCTAGTACTTTGTCATTTCACCATTCATTACACAGTCAAATCAATGAACATAATCTGGTTTCGTACTTTGAAGATATATTTTGCGAAACCACTAGTAGGAAAAGGCCCACTAACGGTGTTCAGAAAAGGCGGTTCGTGGCGTTTAAGCCGCACACCACTGGTAGGTCGTACTGGTGGCGTCTCCATCAAACGCCACCAGTAGGATATCTAGTGGTGACATTTACAATAAGCACCACAATTACATATCCTAATAGTGATGTTTCCTGTCAGAGCCACCATTACATATCCTATTTGTGGCATTGTTATGAACGCCAAAGTGAGTTTTCGAAGAAAAAAATTGATGCATCCAATTGAATATTCACAGCACATCAAGATATATTCATAGAAATGATAGCACATCATTACAGTGAACTACATATATTTGAGCTAGCTAGCTATATAGAACTAACTACTAGTCCTCAAAAGGATTATCGGCAATGTCCGTGCCATTCCTAATGGTAGCAACAGGAATCTCGTCATCTGAAGAAGAGTCAGAGTCTGTTGATGCTTCAGGTCCTTGGTAGTTGAAGTAGGTCATGCGATCTTCACAGTGATGGAAGACCAAATTCTCCTGAGCATCCATCTCATAGGCATCGACCATCTCAGTCCACCTCGGACCACCGAAAAAAGGTGAGATTCGCCTTGTTCGTGACTTGGACTGTGTAGGTCGATGTAGGTTGCTTCAGAGGCAGTAGATCGACCTAAAAGTGTCCCTGCTGCCACAATGGTCAATCAAAATGGTCTAGAAATCAAGTCTAAATTTGAAGGGTATCTTATGCATACAGAATCATAAAAAAGCAACAGTTAGCAGGTACTTTAGTTGCAGGGTATATATAGGTTGATTGCTTGTGAATGGACATACCATACTAACTTCATAGTCATAAGGGAGCACTATGACAACCTTCTTGTCCTTGCACTATTGGTAACCATAATTCTCACACCGATCATCATTCATTGTACTTATATATGATCATGCAAACTTAGCTATATAGTCCATTTTAACTTAATTAGCATCATAAGTAGCACAATATATCAACATAACACATAAGTCAGATTAGCTAGCATCATATATAAGTAGTACAATAGTAGCATTATAAGTCTATATGAATAGTACGATAGGTAGCACACGACAGTCACATGTGAACATCCTAAACTTGAGTAGACCCAGTGTTAGTGATGCCATCGTCATCCGAACGGTCCCAGAAAAAAGACAACAGGCTGCAAGAGTTGTCCTGTTGCATGCCAGAGGGGCAGGGTTGATCCTGCTGCTGCATGCTAGAGGGGCCAGCCTCGCCCTGCTGTCGGCTCTCGCTAAGGACCTCGTCCTGGACCGCCATCACCTGGGGATCAAGTAGGAGATCCCTGACCAAGGGGTCATCCTCCTCGCGACGCTGGTGCACCAGCTGCCTCTCTGCCTACCGGTGCGCCCTCTCCTCGGCCCTCGTGGTGATCCTCATGCCATCTAGCGCTAACAGATGTGCCACACGACGCTCAGCCTCGAAGTGGAGCACCACTCTCGCCCTAAAGTGCTGGACCGCGACGCAATCGTAGGAATGGGTCGCCTGCCACGGGCACCTGAAAGTACCTAGCTGGATCTTCCTATTATCCACTGTGATCTGAGCTTCCCAAGTCAGGGTCCTCGTGGGTTTCCAGTGAACACCACGAAACTTAGGCTCCGGATCCGACCTGATACTAATTAAGTAGTTAAATAGCAACATTTCATACAACTGTTAGTCAACATATAAGAAATGAATATATATGTACATTTTCTTAATCTATCCTTAAAATTATCTAGATTTTCTGCCCCTAAAATCATGTACATTTGCTACTCTATACTAAATCTACACTATATACTAAATCTAACATTCCTATATCTACAAATTGAGCCCAAATTTAATATCTCTGAAGCATCTACAATCATCTAGACTATATACCAAATCTACATTTGCTACTATATACTAAATATACACTATATACTAAATCTACATGAATATATATATAGTACATTTTGCTAAAAGTGGGAGAGAGGGGCTCACCGGCGGTGGCTCGAGGCGGTTGCAAGGGGTGCACTAGTGGAGAATTTCTTATCAGTGGAGCATATTTTTTGCTATCAATGGCGCATATGGAATGCGCCACTAGTGTTGCGCCACTGATAATTAAGTACCAATGACGCATATCAAATATGCTCCATTGATAATGGGACAACCAGTGGCGCATCTACAATATGCGCCATTGATGTTTTACCAGTGGAGCATATTTCCAAATGCGCCACTAATGTTGTATGCGCCACTGGCTGAATAGATGATGTGCCACTGATGATTTGTACAGGTATACAGAATACATGGCTCTCAGGTATTTATACAAGTACACAGTAGTATAGAAACACAAATAAAAGTACAAATAGAATTATACATCATCACATCAATTAGAACCCGACATAGTGACAAGTGCCCGAATATTATACAAGTCTACAACAAGTTGATCATCATCTCATACATTACACATTACAACAAGTTGATCATCATCATTATCCAAGTCCTAAACTACTAAAGGACCGAGTAGAGTACAACCGCAATGGTGGTGATGAGCAAGATGGGGAGCACGATCATCAAGGTCTTCATCTGGTTCCTGACTCTCTGCTCTCCAAGGAGGTGGTTCCTCCACCTAGCTTCTGCCTGCTCTCTTGTCGGGTACCCTTTGTATCTGTTGCCACTGAATTGGTTCACTTGCTTGTGACAATCCTCCCACTCCTCGTAGACTCCTGGGACCCTCCCTCTGTACCCCACGTAGGTCGGCATCTCTATACACAAGGCATATAAGTACTATATCATGCAACAGAAAGAATTAAAAGGTTCACATGCATCTCCGCAAAAAAGAAAGGATTCGAGCTAAGGCAAGCTATTAAGTTTCATACATATGGTAATAAGTAAACAAAGTCCAACAACGATGGTTTCGAGCTAAGGCAATTTAAAGTTTATGACACACAGACGAGATACACAAACCAGCTGAGCTAGCTAGCTAGGAACACTACATCATGAAGACTTTGTTTTACACGGCTTCAGGAACGGTTTGTAGCCGTCTTTCATTGTCCATGTCCTACACTCACCCTGCGCCATGAGTCGTGCTTCGATCTCGTGCTTACTAAATGCTCTTCCACGGGAGAATCCCCCCTTGTGATGACATCTTCTTGCATGATGGTCGCAATCTGAGTCTAGATGCATAAGAAGTCATCCTTAAGTTCATCATCGTCCATTCTTGCCTCAGCTTCGGCCCATGCTCGGAGACTAGATGGCAACGTAATGATGTGTGCATCCCGGACGATCGCCCGCAGGTGATGGAGGGCGTAGTAGGCCTCCTTGACACTGTTAGCTGGCTGCTTGACACAGGCAAACTGTGTTACATGTTTGAACAAGTGTCTGCCATCCCTGAAATTTTTCGCCCCTTCTTGAATTCGCCTCCATTTTCGGCGTATACCTCGAGAGCATCATCTAGAAGACTCCTTATGTTGGTGTAGTTTTTCTTCTTTATCTCGCTCCCCGAGTCCAAGTACGTGGCTAGCAAATAACTCGGGTGAATGAGGATCAGTGTGCAGTATTTGTCTCCGTGCAAAACAATTGTAATGAAACAATGTTTGAAAAAGAGCAACCGAAAACTAAGAAAGGACAAGTTACGGTGACGAGAGTGTGTGCACTTACTCGGGAAAGAAAGGCAAAATACGGTATTTTTCACTCTTGTTGTCCACCATGAAATTTTGGAGGTAGTTCCTTGCGCTGGCCCGGGTCACTGGATCCAACAACTGGCTATCATGCATGAAGTAGGGGTCCACTATCACGACCAGGGGTCTTCTCTCTATTGACCTTCATCGCCCGATGGAGCGCGTATAGGCGGACCAAGTTATACTTCAACCTCTTGCCATGGAAAAGCTTGAAGATGTCCTCGTGCGATATGAAGAAGATATCCGCGGGGGCATTATCGAAGAATCCCACGCCTGTTGGAACATTGACCGTGAAAACGGGGTACGATGGATTTGCTTCTTTAAGAAGTCACTCCTCTAGATACATAATAGCTTGCTGCAGGTTAGACATCGCTCCACTTGCGTGTTTGATCAGCTCCTCACTCAGAATCGGTTGACCAACTATGTGAACTTGGGTCAAGGTGCCCTCAGGGGGCTATGTTAACGGGTCATCCTGAGCCCGGGGCCTCTTTGGACCCGGCTGGCTCAAAGACTGCTTATTATTCTTGGTTCTCTTGCGGGGCTTCTTTGTCTAGACATTAGAAGCCAACTTCTCATCCGCCGCCTTATGGAGTGTGGTGCGGCTGAAAATGCTTCCCTGGGTGCCTTTATAAGGATCAACGGCACCAACATCCGGAGACGTCTCCTCTAGGGTACCATGGAAGTTT
The DNA here is from genome assembly GCA_916181665.1 of Avena sativa. NCBI lineage: Eukaryota > Viridiplantae > Streptophyta > Magnoliopsida > Poales > Poaceae > Avena > Avena sativa. The sequence goes on from OV702287.1 coordinate 427,222,092, forward strand.
AGACGCGTGCATATTCTGGTACGAGCATTTGGGTCATCGCGAATGTGGTAGGGCTCATCCATGTTTGGCATGAACAAAGAGTCGATTGCGCCGGTGTTGATCCACTTATCTAGGTTGTCATCGTCATCGGTAATGTTGTCCCCAGGTGCATCCTTGGGCGGTGGCAACGCAGTGGCGGCCTTGCCATGTGGAGATGGCGGTGCAACGGTGACAAACAATTGCTGGTGACGAGAGGTGGTGGCGATGACTGGTTGTTGTGGCTGCCGTAGAAAGGGCACATGTGGCCGCTGAGTTACTTGTTGTTCCTTCACAAGCCGAATCTGGGTCTTCGGCCAAGTAAAGACCCAGCCACAGCAATCTTGAAGGTTCATATGATCATCGGCGCCTCGAGGTTGGCTGGGGGGAGTCCATGTCTTCGTACCTTGGCAATAGGGTTATTGCAGTACCTGTAGCAGCAAATATTTAAGAGTTTGTCCCGATGGGAGATCTTCGAATGGAAACAACACGACCCCGCAGCCACGTTGTAGATGCAGCCACGTTTCGCACCCAAACCGTGGTTTGTAAATAGCCTATTCTATAAGTTACTAGAACAGCGATAATTGAGAGAGGTTTAAAATATCTAATAACAAAGAACTTTTAACAAGAACAAAATAAACTAAGACGGAAAGTAAATAGGAATATGAACTGAATTTAAGAGATTGTAGTTGTAGGATTGAATGGAATGAGAGAGGGCTTCTAGGCTTTGGTCTCACTACTACTAGATGGGAAAATATATGTGTGATCTATAAGAGATTTCTTAGACAAATAAACGTTCCCCAATTGATTACCAGGCTGTCACACTGTATGCACTATGCATGGTTCTCGCGCATCACCACAAGGCAAAGGCACTTCCGGACCAAAGGATCACATAAACTCATCTTAGATCACAATATATTCTAACTTAGCGCACTAGATCATACCTTAACCTAGAATTGAATCAATCACTCAAACATGGTTGAACAACAAAACATATATAAATATATAATGATATCACAACCATCTTCAATCTTATAGTTACTAAACAAAAGAGAGAGAGAGAGAGAGAGAGAGAGAGAGAGAGAGAGAGAGAGAGAGAGAGAGAGAGAGAGATGGAGATGGAGATGATGATGGAGATGGCGATCGATGCGTCGTGGTGGTGATGTCTTCCTTCTCATCCCTTCTTCTTGCTTGGATGCCTTGATGGTGATGGTGTTGAGGGAGATCTGGATCTCGAAGGTGTAGTTGTGGCAGAGCTCCACCTCAATGGAGATCGGATGGGTGGCAGCGGCAGCAGAGCTCCGCCACTGAAGGGCTATGACTTGGTGGCTCTCTCTTGGGTCCTTCCTCCTTTATATAGGCCTTGGGGTGCCCTAGGGTTCCCCCAATACCGTCATATGACTTAGAGAAGGTTCTGGAGATTTTATGGGGCGAAATCCCGACGTTTCCTACCTTTTTGGCAACTATACGGGCGGAGCTATACGACCAAAAATATAGCTCCGACCGTATAGTTGCTCGTTAAATTCTCTGCATGCTTTAGTATTTTGGTCGCCATTTCTTCATACGAACTCTGTTTTGGGTGTTCTTGGGCTCGTTGACTTCGTATCGTTGAGGGATACAACCGCATGGTCTTGGATATTTATTTTGAGAAGTTGGAAAATTTCACCTTTTCAACCTCTCAAATGGCTAAGTCTGGTCCCTGCAGCTCCTCCATACTATGCTCTCTTTGTCCCTTTTTGCCTTTATTTTATCCATAATCATCATCAACACCTACACACATGTCGTAGACAAGGAAAAGTGATAAAATTCTACCTAAACTACTTAATGTGCAAAGCTCATATGAAAGTAAATGAGAACTAGAAGTCATGCATATAAGGCATAGCTATAGCTGAAAGAAACATGATATGAGAGATAAATGGCTCATTTTATATGGCTAAAAGAGGTGGTATTTCACAGCCATAAACTTCCCCAAGCTAGACCTTGCTCGTCCTCGGGTAGGAAGGGTCGGTAATAAATTAATGGTTGTGAAATAGCTTATCATTAGAAATAAATGCCTTGCATCCTTATTTATTCTACAAGCTTGAAGAGAGAAAACATGTATTCATACAAGGCAACACAAGCTCAGTTATAAATACCACTAAAGATTCATCAAAACTTATATGATCCATGTCAACAGTGAATCTACTTGCAGACAAACTTGTGATCCTCTTATTGCACCTTTTGTATAACTTTTCATATCATTATTATTTTTTATGAGGCAAAACTTAGCCACAAATAGATGTCAAGCATTAATAGGATTCTACCCAATCATGTCATCTAGTTAAGGCTCTCAAGTGCAAACATCAGTTATTGAGTTTCAAAAAAATTATCTCTTAGTAATGAGATTTATGCCAAAAGGAAATGCGAGAACATGTCAAAAAAGCATAGCATCAGAGTGTCTCTTTTTGGTCATCCACATAAATAAATCATGGCTATCAAACACTCATTTTATATTCTTTGTCTTTCCAAAGCTTCAGTTCATCAGTAATGAGATCATGCCAAAACTTAGTGTGTTTAATCAGACTGTGCATGCTAAGAATGGATACTCGTGACAATTACCAAGGTTTCCCTTTTAGGTATAATGATTTCTCATAACAGTCAGAGGAGTATTCCCTCTTTCGCTTTGAACGCAGGCCCATGAGAATACCAATGCATACCCAAATATAACATTTATGCTACATATGTTGGGTAACTCATAGCCAAACTCCAAGAGTTTCCTCTTTTTGGATTGCTCAAAGGCCAACAGAGTTGTTAGCATCCCATGTTGTGCGACAGTGGTGCAGACACGCATAAAGCAATATCATACTTTAATCAATAGGTCAAGATTTGGCATGCATCTCAATTAACACTAAATATTAGTTTCTTCAAACAAATCCTTTCAAAGAGTACGATCAAGTCGATCATCACATCTATGGTGTTGAGTATCTTTAAGGCTAAACTCTTCAGACAATTAATCAACACCTTATTTAGCATAGAACTCAAAACTTCGAAATATCATTTCCAATTCACAGCTCCTTTTGTAAGAAAACTATCAAGTTTGTTGTTTTGACATTATGGGGTCGAGCATAACCTATTCATTTCATACAAGGCTATTTAGTAACAACCAACAAATTTTCAAAAGATCTTGATCAAGTATTCATTCTTTCCAAGTGTAGATATTGTGGCAATGTTTTCTAGAGGATCACAAATAATGTCACAAGCTTGAGAAACAATTTGGCAAGATGCATACAAGCTCTAAGTTAACTCTTATGGTGCCTATCATGAGAAAGTGTATCCCCATATGAATACAGAACTAGACTCACTTAAACAAGTATTCAAAAATAGTGGGATACATGATTACATTAAACATTCATCGAATATGAAGATTGCACAAGACTCTACACATGTATAAGTAACCTCCCCAAGCTTAGAACTTTGCAAGAACCAAACTTGAGTATATCACCAATAGAAAAGAGGACATATAGTTTCCAAAAGAGAGTGTGATAAGTGGTTACCTCCCCAAGCTTAGTTGAAAACAAGGGTGACACACTTTACCATTAAGATACAAGTAACCTCTCTTTTGATGGACAAAGAACCTTTGCTTCAACATGTATTTCTTGATATGGCCCGGTCTGCCTTCCTTGAGGACCTGCTTAAAAACTAAAAATAAAATTAAATATTTTTGTGTCTCTGAAGACACGGGTTTAGCTCACAAGTGATAAAAATACAAGTCCCACTGAGTCGGTTCATCAACCTAAGCACCACGCTTAAGTCAATAAACTAGTTCTAGAAGATGCCTCTCCTAGATTTTGATGAAGTGCAAGTGAGACAAAATATGAAACACGAGTGTGTAGCCCCTATGTGCTTAATAAAAGAGGTTCGAATTGGAAGGTTTTACCAGAAACTGATTGTCGAAGCGTTGAATTGAAGCAACCAAGTGGCTCATGTGAATGTTTGCACAGTCGGCACTACCGTACACGTCCTCACACAAGGTTCAAGTCCCTGCGAAAATAACACACAAAATAAAATGCATCGGTTTGGTATACAAATATAGTTCGTTTACCCCACCGATAAAAGGAAAGTAAAAGGAAAACATGAACTTCTATAGAGAATTATAGTCTAGGAGGTTTATGAGGTAGAATTTTATTGCTTACATATGCTCGACTTCTCTAGATCATGGGAGAAGCTCCCAGGTGGTATTTTGAGGTTTTTAGAAGAAGAAAGAATAAATTTTTGAGCAATGGTTACCTTCTAGTTGGCATTTGAGGGGTTTTCTCAACTATACGGGCGCAACTATATGGCCGAACAAAAAGTGTTCCGCACTATAGTTGGTCGTCAAACTGTCTGTCCCTAGGAAAAAATATACAAAGGAATCGATATCTATACGACCGGAACTATACGGCCAGAATTTTTATTTCCGTTGGATAGTTGGTTGTTAAACTGTCAGTACATTGGAAAAAGAATTTGTACGGAGGCACCGATATCTATACGCTGGAGCTATACGGCTGGAATTTTTATTCCCGTCGTATAGTTGGTCGTTAAACTCTCAGTACATATGAAAGAAAAATTGTCGATGGCAAAGATATCTATACGGCTGGGATTTTTATTCCTGCCGTATAGTTGGTCATTAAACTCTCTGTATGCATAAAAAAATCTGTTTCTTCGAAAATTATTTCTTATCCTGTAACTTAGTGATATACCTTGTTTTGACAGTAAAATAACAACTTAAATTTTCGAACAACATTAACATGTATAGGATGAGATTTAGGTACAACTGAGTTGTGCAACACATAGTAACAATAAATTCTACCTTTTGAAAACTACAACAAGATAACTCTAATAGCAAATCATGCAAAAAATAAAAATGCCAATGCAACATGAATGCATCTAGACTCAAGACACAAAACTAAGAAAGACACCTAATGACTTCTGGGTTGCCTCCCGGGAAGCGCTTTCTTATAACCAAGTAGCCAGGCTTTTATACTCCACATTTATTCAGCAATGGAGGCAGTTATAGGAGTAATTTTTCTTACCTCCAATGAGTGTTTTCAGGATTTATATCATAATTTTTTCTTCTAAGACGTACCCGCTTGCGGTGCATTGGTATCTTGTAAGTGTTCTCATTGCCACATGAGGATGGATGCACCAATCTCGGTAAATATGTATTCTTTCCTTCCTGCATAGAGGATGTTAAAGATTTATTATCAAAATTTGAATCTTTACCTTGATTACTATTCTGAGGGTATAGCTCATAATGTTCTTTTGGATCCAGTAGCTTCGTCTTTGTCACCGTAATTTCCTACACCTCATTAGTAAAACAAAAGTCATAGCAAACAGGTATGGGAGACACACATGATTCTGTCTTTGGCTCATCATAATTGATTTCCCCGAAAAGAGTATTAAAAAATAAACAAACAGTACTAGAATCATCAAAAACTTCTTCAGGGAAATTATTAGGGATTATAGAATAATCTAAGTCTTCATCATCACTAAACTCAGAAGAATAATAAAGATCAGGAATAGGTGGGGGAATAGGTGGAGGATAAGGTTTGAGAGCTGCTTTCAATTCATTCCGTTCCTTGATTTCTTTTTCTTCTTTCTCCTTGTCGCATCTTTCATTTATCCGATATTCTTCATAATTCCGTTTCACTTCATCTGCAGGTGTCAGATGTGTGGGATATTCAACATGAGGCTTCTTATTTTTATTTTTCCTGGTTTTAAACTTCCTGGATTTACCCTTCTTTCCTGCTTCAATGATGCAACATGTGGAAGATATGGGAGTAACAGTAGAGGGATGTTCTCCATCATTACTAGCAGCAATTCTAATATGATTAAAATAATCATCTATGAAAGGCATTGCTTTAGAAAGAACATCTCTAACTAAGGTATCATCATAAGGAATTTTTCCTCTTCTATTTTCATCTTTAAGAAACTCATTGACCAAGTTCTCTAGATCAGTAGGGAGAGGTTTTTCTTCATGCACAATTTCACATTGCCATTGATGAAAATTATTATGTATATCTCTTAGGAGTTACCAAGCTTCTTCCAAAGTTTTTCCAAGGAATGCACCATCACACATCATATCTAGCTTATCCTTAGAAGAGTGATTTAAGCCTCCATAAAAGTGATTCAACAATAACCAATCAGGTAAATTATGATGTGGAAAATTATGCATCAATTTTGAGAACCTACTATAAACTTGTATTAAATCCTCACTATAGCTTTGCTTGAAATTTAGGATATGAAGCCAACGCTCATAAGTTTGCTTTTGTGATAAATACTTACCGATATAAGCTTCGGAGATACCTTTCCATGAACTGAAGTGTCCCGCAGGATGCGATCTTAGCCAATCTTTAGCTTTTCCTTTTAGCGAGAACCAGAATAGATATAACTTTAGCTTATCATTTCTCCATCCATTTTCCTTCACCTAGAACACAATGAAGTAAATTTGTCAATATGCTCATATGGATCATTGTCCGGATCTCCTGCGAAAGCTATTTCCATGATCATATTTATCTACATAGGATTAATCTCATATCCATCCACATCAATAGCGGGTTGAACAATAGGAGCATGTAAATGATCAACACTCGGAGAAGCATACTCCGCAAGACTTTTACTTTCCATTGTTCCTATGTTTTTTCAATTTCCTATAACTAAAATAAATAACAAGACTACTAACAAAAGGTAAACTAATTTTTTTGTTCTTTTCAAATAATCAAAAGCAGTAAAATAAATAGCAACACACGGAAATAAACTATGTGCGAGTAGGAAGGTAATAATCGGACGCTTATCTCCCCGGCAACGGTGCCAATTTGATGACTGGATTCCTACACCAACAGCAGGGTTATTGCAGTACCTGTAGCAACAAATATTTAAGAATTTGTCCCGATGGGAGATCTTCGAACGGAAACAACACGACCCTGCAGCCACGTTGTCAATGCGGCCACGTTTCGTACCCAAACCATGGTTTGGAAATAGCATATTCTATAAGTTACTAGAACAATGATAATTGAGAGAGGTTTAAAATATCTAATAACAAAGAACTTTTAACAAGAACAAATTAAACTAAGACGGAAAGTAAATAGGAATATAAACTGAATTAAAGAGATTGTAGTTGTAGGATTGAATGGAATGAGAGAGGCTTCGGTCTCACTAGTACTAGATGGGCAAATATATGTGTGATCTATAAGAGATTTGTCAGACAAATGAATGTTCCCTGATTACCGGGCTGTCACACTGTGTGCACTATGCATGGTTCTCGCGTGTTACCGCAAGGCAAAGGCACTTCCGGACCAAAGGATCACATAAACTCATCTTAGATCACAATAGATTCCAACTTAGCGCACTAGATCATACCTTAACCTATAATTAAATCAATCACTCACACATGGATGAACAACAAAGCATATATAAATATATAATAATATCACAACCATGTTCAATCTTACAATTACTAAACACAAGAGAGAGGGAGATGGAGATGATGATGGAGATGGAGATCAATGCATGGTGGTGGTAATTTCTTCCTTCTCCTCCCCTTATTCTTGCTTGGATGCCTTGATGGTGATGGTGTTGAGGGAGATCTAGATCTCGGAGGTGTACTTGTGGCAGAGCTCCGTCTCAATGGAGATCGGATGGGTGGCAACAGCGGTAGAGCTCTGCCCCTAAGGGGCTATGGCTTGGTGATGGCTCGGTGTTTATGTGGAGCTCGTTGGGGAACCCCAAGAGGAAGGTATGATGAGCACAGTAGTAAGTTTCCCTCAGTTATGAAACCAAGGTTTAATCGAACCAGTAGGAGCAAGGAAACACCGCAAAGGTGTTGCTAGCTGAGCCTTGGCAGGGAACACTACCGGTTTTGCGGAAAACAAAGGATTAAACGTATCGAATGGAAGGAAGTAACAGTTTGCAGAAAGTAAACACAAAACAGTAAACAGTTTGTAGATTGTATGTAAAAGAAAGGCCCGGGGTCCATAGTTCACTAGAGGTGGCTCTCCTTAAGATAGATAACATGCTGGGTGAACAAATTACAGCGGGGCAATTGACAAACATCGAGAAAGCAATACATGCATATATAGTAATCATCTTGACTCCTTTGGAACTTGATTGGGCATTACAACATTATACATAGACCGCCATCCAACTGCATCTATGACTAATAATCCACCTTCAGGTTATCATCCGAACCCCCTCTAGTATTAAGTTCCAAGCAATAGATTATTGCTTTACGAATTGCGTGTAATGTAAACAATACGATTGTTCTATGAACAAAGGATTGTTGTTTTCTCCCTAGTAGCAACAACACATCTAGTACCTTAGAGATTTCTGTCACTTCCCCAGATTACCAGAGGCATGAACCCACTATCGAGCATAAATACTAACTCTTGGAGTTGCTAGCATCTACTTGGCCAAGATAGCTACTAACAACGGAAAGCATGCAAGATCACAAATAACAAAGACATGATAGAATCAATAATCAATCTGAAATAGCATCTCAATATCCATCGGATCCCTGCAAACACAACATGTATGGATTACAAATAGATGATCTTGATCATGAACGGAGCTCACAAGATCTAGACATGAAAGCACAAAGGAGGAGAACCAGCCATCTAGCTACTACATGGACCCGTAGTCTAGAGATGAACTACTCACGCATCACACCGGAGGCTTGCATGATGATGAAGAAGGCCTCCAGGGTGAATTCCCCTCTCCGGCAGGGTGCCGGGAAGAGCTTCAGATCCCTCCTGATCTAGGGATGGAGATGACGGCGGCTATAGACTCTTTCGTGGATTTTTGATCGGGTACCTAGGGTTTTGGTCCCGAGGGCAATATATAGGCGGAAGGAGAGGCCGAGGGGGTGCTGGGGTCGGCCAGACCACCCCCTGGCGCGGGCCAGTCCTAGCCATGTGGCCAGGTGGTGTGGCCGGCCCCTAGCCCTTCTTCGTCTCGTATTCTGGCTCCAGATGTCTTCCGGAAAAATAGGCACTTTGGCTTTTGTCCCGTCCAATTCCGAGAATATTCATTTTCTGACTTTCCGGGAACCAAAAACAGTAGAAAACAGGCAGCTGGCACTGTGGCTCTTGTTAATAGGTTAGTCCAAGAACTCATATGAAAAATACTCCAAAGTGTGGACAAAACACAAGAAAGTAGATAAAACCAAGCATGGAGCATCAAAAATTATAGATACATTTGCAATGTATCAACATCCCCATGCTTAACTCCTGCTCGTCCTCGAGTAGGTAAGTGATAAAAAGAAAGAATAATTTTTGAGGTGACATGCACCATCATAAACTTGATCAAAGTATTTGTAAAACATTCAAAGCTGGGATCATAGTACTTCAATCATAACATGAAAGACAAGGTTCTAGCAATAAGACAAAGAAACTATGATGCAACATGAAAAGGCACAAACAAAAGATTCATGAATAACAATGCTTTGCAAGACGTTTGTTTGTTTCACATAAAGAAAACATAGCATAATAACATTCAGCTTGTCCCTCATAGAGTAGCAAATATAAATGCATAAGACACCTTCAAAGTTCATAAGAGTGACTAGATACAAATAGTTTAAAACAAGCAATATCAAGGTATGCATCAATCAACAAGTCTTGGGACAATGTACATAGAACTAAGAATGGCCACTATGCTCTCAAAGTAAGTGCATAAAGATAGAAGTTGGAGACTCAATATAATGGTGGGAGAAAGGCCTTCATAGAAGGAAGTAGGGATTCAAGTCTCATAAAGAACTTCCAAAAATTATGGTACTTATAGCTTTCAGCTCTCATTGCCCCTATCATAAGCATCTTGAAGGTGATTAAGGTTAAAGTGACATAACTAAGAGGATATGCTTGACATGTTATAAACCGAAATCTCATGACCCTTACTTACGAAGACCGATCCTCATGCTACTCAACTTTAGTCACAAATAAGCTCTTGTCATTGTAAGTACATATGTATCATAAAGAACCGCTAACGGGGTACCCCTTGCACATGATACATGAGCTATCCCATAATCAAAATAACAAGGCAAGCAGACAATGAGCATCTCAACGATCTTTTTATTTGCTATTTGCATGGGTTTTTATTGAGGATGCTTCATAGAGTGCTCACTATGGTGATGCTACAAGTTTCCACCATGATTAGGCATGGCTTAGGCTAGCGGCCCAGGCAATTCTCTAACACACATACAAACTCCATGATCTTACAAGTTCCACTTTTATTTCACACCGCCGGGATCCATAAGCAAAAGAACATGATATCAACGGGGTACAAAGTACAAGTGCAATGTTGAAAGCATTCCCCATGATACACGGTTCTGCTAACTTCAACTTATAAAGTGCAAGCATATACGCAACAAAGAAGGACCCAATGGTTCAAGTTTATTAGATGCAAAAACGTAAAGTGTGCCATCAAGTTCGTGAGAGCTTTAATCACTAGTTTTCTCATAACAAGTTTAGTTTGGAAGGTAAACAAAAGCATGAATATACTTGGAATAGCATATGCTAGTAGGTGGTATGGTGGGCTCTTTGGAATAACTTGGTTTAGGGAGTTGGATGCATGAGTGGAACTCATACTTGCTCGTGGAGGCTAGCAAAAGACTGGGAGCGACAAACTAAGAGAGCAATAATGGCCATAATCATGCAGAGCGACAAAACATCATTGATCAAAGCATAAAGTGATACTACAAGTTGAAAACTAAAGGATCATAAAGGCTATAACATGGTGTGATCATGTGCCAAGTCAACCCAAATAAAGCATCAAAGGAGAATACCACTATACTATGCTTTAATATGCTAAAACAACGCATGACTCATCCAAGGCACATTAAGCAATCTCAATTGTTTATAACAAGTCATGCTACAACAAAGAATACTAAGCATAAAGCCAAAAAAAATCAAGCATGGCATGACAAAGCATAGGCCACAGTCAAAAACAAGCTCTCTTTACCACTTAAGCATGAACTTTCCTACTCTTTTCCAAACCAAACCAAACTATTTGAAAACCAATGTATGAAAGAGGGGGTCCAACCAATTTATTCAGCAAACTAATCAAACCAAGCAAACGAAAAACCAAAACTAAAACGAAAAAGAAGATGCTCCAAGAACAACACAACTGTGCATGAAACAATAAAAATGAAGCGTTTGGAAGAAACCTGGGATTTTTATTGATGAAGAGGGGGATGCTTTGGGCATCCCCAAGCTTTGGCGCTTGTACTTCTTGGATATTTCTTGGGGTAACACGCGTGGCATCCCCAATCTTGAGCTTTAGTCCATCCTTCATCTCATTACTCATTCCTTCCATACACCTGAAATTTTTCCTTCATACAAAACTTCACACAATCTTTATTAGCAACATTAGTGCACTCAAGATAATAGGTCTTAGGGTTCAGTTCTAACACCAAATAAACTTCCATTAGAACACTAGCTACTGAAGCACTTCCCTAAAAAAGCTCAATTCCCCAAAAGAACTCAAAAAGGAACCAACAAGAAGCAAATGCAGAAAATGGCAGAAATCTGTCAAAACAGACCAGCAGGTAAAGACGAATTTTTTCAAAGACCTTCTGTCGCTCAAATCAAAAAGTTTTGATCTAATTAAAGTTAGATAACAACTTGGGGAAGAAGCAAAAAAATTCACGCCTCAAAAATACTTTCAGAGATTTTACACGAATTTTTACGGTGAAGCACAGAAATCTGTTTCGGGACAGCAACTTTCCCAAGCATTACTTCTCTCTCATTAGAGGTTACTCTTGGCACAAAAAAGCAAATAAAAAGGATAAGAAGCAGTTATTACTGAAGTAATAACTTCCAAGACTCATCTAAAACTTTTGGGTTATCTCCCGATAACTACTTTTCTTTAACGCCTTTAAGTTAGGCATAAGAAGCAAGAAGAATCAAGTGTTCTCAAATTTCTTGCCCTTACCTCTCTTACTTTTATTCTTAACCTTGGGGAAAATATGATTGTTTGGTGGAGAATAAAGGTGCATGGTCCCATTTCCCACATCTATTATTGCTCCAAGGAGTTCTAATAGGGACCTTCCAAGTGTAATTTGTCCTTTTCCTGCACATTCAATAACAAGATAATCAGTAGAAATCATTTTCCCAAGGATCTTTGTAAACACTCCTTCAGCTATTCCAATAGGTAATATGGTAGCATTATTAGCAAGAGATATTCCTTTTCCTCCTTCAGTAAGCCCCCAAAGATTCAAAGATTCATAAATATCTTTGGTCATAAGACAAAATTCAGACATGATATCACAACGAGCTTGAAAAGTTTCATTATTTATATCAATCTTTACTGTGGAGAGCCACTTTGATGGTTTAGAATTTATTGGAACATAATTATGATGCTCCCTAAGCGTATTATAGCAATCTTTCAATCTAGCAGTGTTGTCTCAAGAGTATAATCTAGCAAATACGCTTGCGAAAGAAATATCAGTTTGGCTAGGCAAGTTGTAAGTAAGGATCAATTTATTTATAGCATTAACAACAACATCCTCATTACATTGGAGGAAATCTCGTCCCATAATAGCATCTAAAGAATATCTATAGCAAAGAGCAATTCCAAGGTAAAAACTGCTAAGGAACAAGCTTTGAGTCATTTTAGGCTCAGTTTTTTCATGTAGATCAGAGATTCTAGACCAAGCTTCCTTGAAGCTCTCCTCAATTCCTTGTTTAAAATTGAAAATCATTTTCTCGGGTGACATAGTGATTGGAGCAAGGCTAGACATAATGACAACTTAAGATAGGAACTAATTTTTGTGTGTTTTTGAATAAAGAAAGCAAACTAGTAAAACTAATTTTTTTGTGTTTTTGATAAAGAAACAAGCAAACAAAGCAAAAGAAACTAAGCAAAACAAAAATAACAAAGTAAAGAGATTGGTTATGAGGGACTACCCTTGTGAAGATGTCCTTGACTCCCCGGCAATGGCGCCAGAAAAATACTTGATGGCTCGGTGTTGATGTGGAGCTCGTTGGGGAACCCCAAGAGGAAGGTATGATGAGCACATTAGTAAGTTTCCCTCAGTTATGAAACCAAGGTTTAATCGAACCAGTAGGAGCAAGGAAACACCCCAAAGGTGTTGCTAGCTGAGCCTTGGCAGGGCGCACTACCGGTGCTAGTAGCAACATGGAGACCTGCACAACACAACCACCGAACTTTGCCCCAACTTGCGATGAGGTTGTCAATCTCACAGGTTTTGCTGAAAAGAAAGGATTAAACATATCGAATGGAAGGAAGTAACAGTTTGCAGAAAGTAAACACAAAACAGTAAACAATCTGTAGATTGTATGTAAAAAAAGGACCGGGGTCCATAGTTCACTAGAGGTGGCTCTCCTTAAGATAGATAACATGTTGGGTGAACAAATTACAGCGGGGTAATTGACAAACATCGAGAAAGCAATACACGCATATACTAATCATCTTGACTCCTTTGGAACTTGATTAGGCATTACAACATTATACATAGACCGCCATCCAACTTTATCTATGACTAATAATCCACCTTCAGGTTATCATTCGAACCCCCTCCAGTATTAAGTTGCAAGCAACAGATTATTGCTTTATGAATTGCGTGTAATGTAAACAATACGATTGTTCTATGAACAAAGGATTGTTTTTTTCTCCCTAGTAGCAACAACACATCTAGTACCTTAGAGATTTCTGTCACTTCCCTAGATTACCAGAGGCATGAACCCACTATCGAGCATAAATACTAACTCTTGGAGTTGCTAGCATCTACTTGGCCAAGATAGCTACTAACAACGGAAAGCATGCAAGATCACAAATAACAAAGACATGATAGAATCAGTAATCAATCTGAAATAGCATCTCAATATCCATCGGATCCCCACAAACACAACATGTATGGATTACAAATAGATGATCTTGATCATGAACGGAGCTCACAAGATCTAGACATGAAATCACAAAGGAGGAGAACCAGCCATCTAGCTACTACATGGACCCGTAGTCCAGAGATGAACTACTCAGGCATCACACCAGAGGCTTGCATGATGATGAACAAGGCCTCCAGGGTGAATTCCCCTCTCCGGCAGGGTGTCGGGAAGAGCTTTAGATACCTCCCGATCTAGGGATGGAGATGACGGTGGCTACAGACTCTTTCATGGATTTTTGATTGGGTACCTAGGGTTTTTGTCTCGAGGGCAATATATAGGCGGAAGGAGAGGCCGAGGGGGTGCTGGGGTCGGCCAGACCACCCCCTGGCGCGGGTCAGGCCTACCGCGCGGCCAGGTGGTGTGGCCGGCCCCCAGCCCTTATTCGTCTCGTATTCTGGCTCCAGATGTCTTCTGGGAAAAATAGTGACTTTGGCTTTTGTCCCGTCCAATTCCGAGAATATTCATTTTCTGACTTTCCTAGAACCAAAAACAGTAGAAAACAGGCAGCTGGCACTGTGGCTCTTGATAATAGGTTAGTCCAAAAAATCATATGAAAAGTACTCCAAAGTGTGGACAAAACACAAGAAAGTAGATAAAACCAAGCATGGAGCATCAAAAATTATAGATACATTTGCAATGTATCACTTGGTGGCTCTCTCTTGGGTCCTCCCTCCTTTATATAGGCCTTGGGGGTGCCCTAGGGTTCCCCTAGTACCATCATATGACTTAGGGAAGGTTCTGGAGCTTTTCTGGGCGAAATCCTGTCGTTTCAGAACTTTCCTGCAACTAACGGGTGGAGCTATACGACCAAAAATATAGCTCTAGTTGTATAGTTGCTCGTTAAATTCTCTGCATGCGTTAGTATTTTGGCCGCCATTTCTTCATACGAACTCCATTTTGGGTGTTCTTGGGCTCGTTGACTTCGTATCGTTGAGGGATACAACTGCATGGTCTTGGATATTTATTTTGAGAAGTTGGAAAAATCACTTTTCAACCTCTCAAATGGCTAAGTCTGGTCCCTGCAGCTCCTCCATACTATGCTCTCTTTGTCCCTTTTGCCTTTGTTTTATCCATAATCATCATCAACACCTACACACATGTCATAGACAAGGAAAAGTGATAAAATTCTAACTAAACTACTAAATGTGCAAAGCTCATATGAAAGTAAATGAGAACTAGAAGTCATGCATATAAGGCATAGCTATAGCTGAAAGAAACATGATATGAGAGATAAATGGCTCATTTTATATGGCTAAAAGAGGTGGTATTTCACAACCATAAATTGCGTTGAGCTCAGCTAATGTCGAGACATCGTTATCATCCTCCCTCTGAGATGCCTTACGATGCACCATCGGTTGCGCCTTAGTTTTGGCGGGAGGAGGCATCGGTGCGACCTGTGGCTCAGTGTTGGCATCGACAGGAGGTGTCACCAAAGTGACCTCCGGCTGCGCGTTGGTGTTGGCACCGGTGGGAGGGGCACCAAAGCGACCGGGTGCGTCTTGATGTTGGCGGACTCGGTCGTCACCACGTCCGGCGACACGTGCTGGATTGAGTTGCTGCCAGATTGGCTAGGCACCACGAGCGGCCTTGATCGACCTGCCACATTCCAAGCAGCGATCCCCTCCCACAGCTCATTGGGAAACATCTCGTGGATCTTCTCTTGCACTTTCTCATCGATCAACCTCGTCATCTGCTCCCGAAGGACTTCAACCTCGCATTTTCACTTGTCGCTGTCGCCGCGGCCTTCCTCTCTTTCTTCGCCTTTGGGTCCTCTTTCCTGAAGTCGCCAACCTTTTCGTATGTACCATAGCTGAACACGCGGCCAAATGAAGTCGGCGGCACGGACTTGGCCCTCCCCTTGAACACTTTTGTTGCCATGTTGAAGGGCGTGTCCCACAGTGGGTCCACCGTCGACCCCTAGGACGAGCTTGCACTTGACGCACAAGACTTTTCTTCGGCTCTCCGAAGAGAAGGAAAGTGATCCCATTTAGAAATTTGGCTTTATTACTTAATTAGAAATGTAGATCGACTCCTTAATTAATTCCTTACCAGCCTTTTCTAGAACTTCCTGACATCATTGTCGTCGGTATCGAATTCCTTGAGTTTGGGGTGGAGATAGTAGCGGGCGCGGACAAACTGCATCACCTACTCGTCCGTGAATTTGTGCCACGGGTTATCTTTCCCTAGATGGGCATACTTGGCGTCCTCCTTTGCCCAAACAGCCTTTTTTCCTTGGTAACCGTCACTTCCACAATGTTGGTTACCTATGTTCAGCTCCCGCATACTCCTTCCCCACTCGTTCTATTCCTGACCTTCCGGAGAAGTGCAATCCGCCTTGAACTTGATGAACTCATCTTCATCGAGCATCAGCTCGGCCTTCTTTATCTTGTCCCAACTTTTACCCTCGTTAATCCTCCTCTTCAGTCGGCTTTTCCAGCTGCTCAAGGCGGTGCTCATCCTCGTGAGGGCTAACTTGTTTTACCTTGTTCCCTTTGAGTTTTTGGTTATCGTACTCATATGGGAACTTGTACCATTTTTGAAGCTTCCTAGTGAGGAGATCTTGCAACCGTGTATTGTTCTTTCTTATGTTCTTCTGGTTGATGCTCATGCTCTCCCGCATGATGCACCCGATTTGTAGGCCGTACCCAGTGGCAAGGTTTGCAGGCTCCACGAGTTGGCCACTCACTTTCACAAGGGTGAACTCTTCACCGTTGATGTCGAGTTTCAGCTGCGTCTGCTCCTGCCTTTCCGCCTTATTCTTCTGCCTAGCGGACGGGGAGGCGCCATCGCCATCCACGCGTTCACCGCCATGACTTATCTCGGCCTCCTCGTCACCATTACTACTTCCATCGTCGCCGCCATCTTCGGCCTCCTCCTCATATTCAGACTCCTCGTCATCTTCATGGGCTGCAGCTTGGGCCTCCTCGTCAACTTCATCGTCCGTAGCTTCGGCCTCCTCGTTGGACCCGTTTAAGTCATCACCAAACTGCCAAAACTTCAGGTTGGCTCTTTTTGCTTGTTCTTTGATGCTCATGGGCTGAGAAGGGCCAGCCCCGACGTGTTTGTCTCTGCTCGACATGTTTGCACTTCATAGAAAAAATGCAACAATTTAATTAGTACAAGCTAGAGTCGACTGAAAAATTCGGCATAACCTTTGCTATTTTTTGACCTAGGAGTGCCCATTTCTCAACCAAAACGAAAGTGAATCAACACTTCGGGAGAAATGGGCAACTCAAATGAATTCCCTACAATAGTTTTCATACGAAATTGATGACAACCATCCAATCACACATATACTGAAAGGACATTTATTGTCCTAATCTGTTTTGGTGTTCGTTAGCAACACAAGGTACATTTTACTGTGTGTTAATGTCTACAGGTCAATCTATTGAAAAGGGAAAAAGTCTGAATGTTGTGGGAAAACTCATGGCCAAATCTATGATTACCTGAAGACTTCAGACCGGAGTCTCCGGTGTGCAGACACCGGAGTCTCCGATGTGGTCCGAAGTTTCCCTAGGAATTCCCTGTGTGCGGTCAGGTCTTGGCCCAGGGTCTCTCTGTGTACGGTCCAGAGATTGGCCGGATATCAGCTAGAATATCCGGTGTGTCTCCTCAAGCCAGAGTTTCCTGTGTGGACACACCGGAGTCTCCGGTGTCTCTGGTCCGGAGTTATGGCCAGAATCTCCGGAGTGGATGCCAAACTTCTGCCCAAACCAGCCAGAGTAGTGGTCCAGAGATGGACCGGAGGTGGGGCGGAGTTGCCGGTCTAGACAGGAGTCTCCGGTCTGCCAGACCGGAGTCTCTAGTGTGATTGGTCCCCAAAGGTTCACAATGTGTGGCCTATAAATAGGGGACCTCATCCCCTTCCTCCAGCTGCTCGTTCCAGAAAAGCAAGACCACACCATTAGAGCCACCAAAACTCCAAGATCTTTTCATCTAACCACCCAAAGTCGTTGATCTTTGGGAATCGGAGGAGGATGCATCGATCTACAACTTCACCAAGAGGGATCTTCATTTCCCCCTCATTCACTTGAGGTCCCCTTGCTCTAGGGTTTCATTGGAAACCCTAAGCCTTGTTTTGGTTGATTTGATTCTTACTAGCTTGTCTTTGATTGTTTGACAACTAGCTTGGATTCAGGAGCCTCCAATTAGGTTGTGGATGTGTGCCTCGAACTTGTTGTAAAGGTGCCGGCTTCCACCTTGAAGGTTGTCGTATAGTGTAAGAGGTGAATCGAACCCGTTGGGGTGAGGTTCATCGGAGAACAAGGGAGGCCTCTCGTGGCGTTGGTGGTTTGAAACCACCCCCTCTCCAAACGTAGACGTACTTCCCCTCACAAGGAAAGAACTACGGGAAACAAATCCTTGTGTCTCCGCGTGCTCCACTTTGGTTACTTCTATCCTTTACCACACTTTACTTATCTAGGTCTTGCTTAGTGTTTATGCTAGATTGACATATAGGTAAATTCACCATAGTTGCATGATCTAGAGAATTTACCTTTCGTGTCAAACCCTAACTTTAAAAATAGTAAAATTTGAAGTAGCACCTATTCACCCCCCCTTCTAGGTTCCCATATGATCCTTTAAATTGGTAGCATAGCCTCGACTCTTTATTCGGGCTTAACCACCTAAGAGATTATGGGCAACTCAGGAGATGAGGGAGGGAGTGAGGCTAGCAATTCAGTGACCATGGTAGATCTCAAGAATTTGGAAACAAGCTTGAGCTCTACCTTGGGCAACGAAATCCAACAGTTGCGTCAACTTGTTGAGCAACTTGTTATGAATAAGCTAACCTCACCTCCTCCCTCTCAGTAGGAAACACCACCTAACCCTAAGGCAAATGCTCCAGCTAAGCCAATGGGTGAAGTGGTGGGGGATGAACATAATTCCACTGACTCCACCACCAAAAAGGATGATGGGAAGGAAGAGCACCATGCGGTTCCCGGATGGTACTCTCCCGACCCTCCAATCCCTCATCCACATATAAATAATAGAGGTGACGCATCTAAGTTAGTTGCACATACTTTTTCTCAATGGAAAATTTTAATGAAATCTCATGTGCGCAGCTCTTGCATTTATTTGTGGAATATTATTGAAGGACTCAAAATTGAGGATCCAACCAACTTGACTAGAAGAGAAGTGGTCAATAGCCAACTCAATGCAACTGCCTTGCACATGATACAACTTGGAGTGGGGCCAAAGGATTTTCCTCACATTGAGCACTACAATACCGCCAAGGAAGCTTGGGATGCTCTCATTGACTTGTTTGTTGGCAATGAGAGCATGAGAAGAAATAGATATGATGCCTTAAGCAATGATGCCGAAGGATTCTTCATGAAGGATGGTGAGGATCATGAAGACATGTACCGAAGACTCAAATCCATAGCCACCTCCTTCAGGAATGTTGGTGCCTCTCACATTGATGATGCTTTGGATCAAGAGGAAGTATGTGGGTGCTCTCATGCCTTTTTAGCCCACTAACTTGAAGAGTCTCCAAGGAAGACACAACTACCATGCATGACCTCCAATGAAGTTATGCAAGAGATGGATGCTTTCAAGGTTGCTGCCAAGAATGCCAATGCTCATGCCATTGGAATGAGTAGTGGTGTCAATCTTGCCTTGAAGGCCAAGGTTGTGGAGTATGATGAAGATGAAGGTAGTGATGAGGGACTTTCAATGAGCCACCCCAAAGATGTCAAGGTTGCTCATGGTGAATACATGGCCTTCTATGCAAGAAACTTTTGGAAAGACCCCGCCAAGGACAAGATGGAGATGCAACAAAGAAGCAACCCCAATGGGACAAGAGACAATGGGTCTAAGTTGAGAACTTGCTTCAATTGTGGTGACCGCTATCACTTTGTTGCTGGGTGTCCCTATGAGAAGAGAGAAGATCATGGGGGTAAACTTGTGTTGAAGAAGACCTCCAAAGCTCCTTACAAGAAACCTTTCATCAAAAGGAATTCAACCAATAAGAAGTCGGGTGAAATTGTCTTGATCACACATGAAGAATTCTCCTCCGACAATGATGATGAGGAAGATGAAGAAGAGGAAACATCAAGTGGTGTGGCGGCTCTTACCACTACTTATACACCTACATTCTCACTCTTCGACTCTCCAAATGAGAATATATCCAACAAGAACGTCACTTGCCTTATGGCAAGAGGAACGGAGGTATTATCATCATCACACCCCACCTCCTTAGTTGATGATGAATTTGATGATGAGTTATCCCTTGAGGTCAAAAAGTAATTAGTTGCTTTTGATGTGTTTATGAAAAACTTGCAAGGGGAGCACAAAAACATTTTGTAGACCTCTTAAATCAACTTGCACACACACACGAGCTCCTAGATGAGAGATGTAAATTAGGAAGAGAGCACATGATTGAGGTAGAAGCTCTAAATAATGCTCTAGAAGAAGAACAAGAGACTAGGATGTCTCTTGAAACTAAACTTGAAGGGCTTGATGAAGCAAATGATCTCATTATTAATAAACTCATCAAGGAATGTGACCATGCTATTGCTAAATATAAAAAGGCTAAAACGGACAAGATTGAGTTTGGTGTTGTTCATGAAAAACTTGCCGAGGACTTTAGGATGCTTGACAAGGCTCACAAGGCCTTGGAGAGTGAACTCTTGTTACTCACAAAGTTTCATGAAAAGCTTCAAACTCAATTGACCAATATTACTTCACCTAGTACTTTCATTCCTTCTAGTTGTACAAATATACTTGAATAAAATTCTAGGTTGAAGGGGGAGCTAGCTAAGGCCACCTTTCCCAAAGGAAACAAGTCTATTGATGACCTCTTGAGTAAGTAGAGGTCAAATAGTGAGAAAGGGGGCATTGGCTTTGTCTCTAAAGACAAGAAGAAGAACAACAACAAGAAGAAGAAGGCCAAGCCTGCACAAGAAAAAGACAAGGTCATTGTGGGTAGTAAGACCACGAATGGCAAAACTATGTCTCATGATGACTTTGCGGGAAGTGCTAACCCCCACTATGTTTTAATGCATGATTATTATGGTGATGTGTATGCACAATATGTTGGCCCATTTTATGGTTATATTGCTTGGTCTATTTGGGTTCCCAAGACCCTTGTTGCTAACAAAAGAGGACCCATTGAAAAATGGGTACCTAAAAACTAGTTTGATCTTTTGTAGACCTATGCTTATGGAGGGTCAAAATGGGTTCTTGATAGTGGATGCACAAGTCATATGACTAGAAGCGCATCTTGTGTCAAGGAGTTGAGACCAAATGTTGATCAAATATCCGTGACATACGCCGACAAGTCAAAGTCTAAGGTAATGGGTTTCGGCAAAATTGTGGTTACACACGATATCACTCTCGTGGACGTCATGCTTGTTGAGACCCTTGGCTATAATTCACTTTCAGTCCATGCTCTTGGAAAGATGGGTTTTTTCGTCTTTATTGATAATGATATTGTGATCCTCATGTGGAGAAAGTCTCTAAAGGTTGCTTTTGTTGGGTACGTCGAAAATGACTTGTATGTGGTGGACTTTTTGGGGGAAACCACTACAAGTGCGATGTGCTTATTCGAAAAGGTCGATGTGGGTTTGTTATGGCATCGCCGTCTAGCTCATGTCAACATGAGAACTTTGCAAAGCCTCCACAAGGATGGTCATATTGTTGGACTAAAAGAAAATGTTTGCTTTGCCAAAGATCGTGTTTACAGGGCATGTGTTGAAGGAAAGATGCATGATTCTCCCCACAAGACGAAAAAATACATCAAGTCCAAGAGGATCTTGGAGCTCCTTCATGTGGATCTCTTTGGTCCTATATCTCATGCAAGCCTTGGTGGGAAGAAATATTGCTTGGTGATTGTTGATGACTACTCAAGATACACTTGGCTATATTTCTTCAAGCTGAAAAGTGAGACCCAAGAAAACTTCATTGAGTTCATCAACATGGCTCAATATCAACACAATGTCCCTGTATAACAATAAGAAGTGACAACGGTACCGAGTTCAAGAACTACACATTGAATGGATTTCTTAGTGATGAGGGAATAAAACATCAATTTTACGCCGCATATACCCCTCAACAAAATGGTGTAGCTGAGAGGAAGAACCGGACTCTTATTGATATGGCAAGGACCATGTTGGCAGAGTTTAAATCTCCATACAATTTTTGGGCTGAAGCAATCTCCACCGCATGCCATGCATCAAACTGTCTCTACCTCCATAAAGAATTGATCAAGACTCCATATGAAATTCTTACCGGTAACAAGCCCAACATTTCATACTTCCGGGTGTTCGGTTGTAAGTGTTTCTATCGCATTAAAGGTGTTCATTTTTCCAAATTTGATTCCAAAGCATTAGAGGGTATTTTTTGTTGGTTATGGTCTCGAATCCCACACTTATAGAATCTATGACAAGCTCTCTAGAGTTGTCATAGAATCTTGTAGTGTGGTTTTTGAAGAATATGATGGTCCCCAAGGGGGGCGTGTTGATGTCTGTGATGTAGATGATGAAATGCCTCAGGATGCCATAGGAAGAATGGGTGCGGGATTCATCCGCCCTGTTGAGGAACCCATTATGGCGGATCGAGAAGAACTATGCTCTACTCAAGTGGAGCCCTCATCTTTAGAACATCAACTAGCTTCTATCGAACAGGACAATGACCCAAGCCAAAGACAAGCTGTGGACCCTCAACCAGATGATCAGGTAGAAACCTCTAGCCAGGAGGTGCTTGAGTCTCCATTTGCCAGAATGTCTAGCTATGCTAAGTCTATTACACAAGGAAGATCTGTAGAAACTGCCATAAGGGAAGCCCATCGCCTGTCTAGAAGTATGCCTGATCTAGACCAAGGTCAATCTTTGCCTCTTGAAGAAGAGAATGATTCAAATTATGGTCAGGGTCAAGTTAATGGTCAAGACGAGGACCAAAATGATGAAGTGATCCCCACAAGAAACAACAAGGAGATCAAAACTCGTCGCCAAGCTAGAATAGATAGAATATTGGAATTGAGAGACCACACTCTTGAGAATGTGGTAGGAGATCTAAGAAGAGGGATATCCACTCGAGCTCAGCTGAAGAACTTTGGTGAGCACTAAGCACACATTTCCATGGTGGAACCAAAGAAAGTTTGGGAAGCTCTTGAAGATTCGGATTGGTTCGATGCAATGCACAGATAGCTCAACAACTTTGAGAGAAACAAAGTATGGAAGTTAGTTGAAAAGCCAAAAGATTTCCGCAATGTTATAGGCACCAAGTGGATATTCAAGAACAAGCAAGACGAGCATGGAATTGTTCTGAGGAACAAGACAAGATTGGTTGCACAAGGGTTCTCTCAAATTGAAGGAATTGACTATGGAGAGACATATGCACCTGTGGCTTGCCTTGAATCCATCCATATCCTTCTTGCTTATTCAGCACATCATAACTTTAAATTACAACAAATGGATGCAGAAAGTGCATTTCTTAATGGTCCATTGCATGAGTTGGTATATAAAAAGCAACCCCCGGGGTTTGAGGATCCCAAGTTCCCAAACCACGTCTATAAACTTTATAAGGCTCTCTATGGACTCAAACAAGCCCCACGCATGTTGTATGAGCACCTTAGAGAGTTGTTGTTAGACCGTCGGTTTGAGGTTGGGAAAACTGATCCCACTCTTTTTACTAAGAAGGTCAATGGGGAGCTTTTTGTATGCCAAATATATGTTGATGATATTATCTTTGGCTCATCTAACAAAGCTTTTAATGATGAATTCTCAAAGATCATGACTAATAGGTTCCAGATGTCTATGATGGGAGAATGGAGGGTATTTCTTGGCTTTGAGATTAAGCAATTAAGAGGAGGGACATTCTTCAACCAAGCCAAGTATACTCAAGATATTCTCAAGAGATTCAACATGAAAGATCTAAATGGAGCTCCCACACCCATGGCAACAAAGACCCATCTTGAACTAAACCCAAATAGTGAAGATGTGGATCAAAAGGTATATCGGTCCATGATTAGTTCTTTGCTTTACCTTTGTGCATCTAGACCCGATATTGTGTTGAGTGTAGGAGTGTGTGCAAGATATCAAGCGGCTCCTAAATAAAGCCATTTGATGGCGGTCAAGAGAATCTTTCGATACTTGGTTCATACCCCAAACTACGGTATTTGGTATCCTAGGGGCACAACTTTCTCTCTTTGTGGATACACGGATTAGGATTGATCTGGTGACAAGGATGATAGAAAATCAACCTCCGGGGCTTTCCAATTCCTTGGGAGGTCCTTGGTGTGTTGGTCTTCTAAGAAGCAAAATTGTATATCTCTCTCCACCACCGAAGCCGAGTATGTGGCAGCTGCTAGTGCTTGTAGTCAATTACTATGGATGAGGAAAACTTTAAAGGAATACGGTGTCCATTATGACAAAGTGCCTCTTATATGTGACAATGAAAGTGCTATCAAGATTTCCTATAACCTAGTGGATCATACAAGGACAAAGCATATTGAGATTCGTCATCACTTCATTAGAGATCATGTTGCTCGAGGTGATATTGAGCTATCCTATGTGTCAACCAAAGGCCAACTTGCCGACATTTTCACGAAGCCACTTGATGAATCAAGGTTTTGTTATTTGAGGAATGAACTAAATATCATAGATTCAAGGAGCTTGACTTGATCATCTTGAAGGAAATATGCCCTGAGAGGCAATAATAAAGTTGTTATTATGTATTCCTTGTATATGATAGATGTTTATTTTGCATGCTATACTTGTATTGATAGGAAACATCAATACATGTGTGTTTAATAAACAAAAAGGGTTCCTAGTCATGCCTCTCTTATAGACTAGCTTGTTGATTAACAGGATGATCAAGGTTTCCTGATCATGGACATTGGATGTTGTTAATAACAAGGTCACACCATTGGTGGAATGATGTGATGAACATTCATCCGAAGTATAGCATTACGATCAAGTCATTGTGTTTATATTGCTATAACATCATACGAAGTAATCTTTATCCTTAGACCATGAGATCATGTTAATTGCTAACACCGAAAGAGTATCTTGATAACATCAAACGTCACACCGTAACAGGGTGACTATAAAGATGGGTTCAGTGCTACGAAGGTGTTATGTTGAGGCTCATGGATCAAGAGTTGAATTTGTCAATCCAGATGACGGATAGATATACTCTGGGCCCTATCGATGATATCACATTAGGATAGCTTGCAAGCAAGTGATGTGATCACTAGAATGTTATATCACGGGAACGAGAAAAGAGTGCATGTCGGTAACGAGATCAAACTAGGTATGGAGATACCGATGATCAAATCTCGGACATGTAATATATCGAGAGACAAAGGGATTTAGTTACAAGCGTTAAAGGTTCTCACGATCACATGAGTCATCGTTGAATGTGTAGGAGTCAGTACGGATCTCTAGGTCCCGCTGCTGATTATTGATCGGAGAAGGGTCTCGATCATGTCTGCATTATTCGCGAACTGTAGGGTGGCACACTTAAGAGTTACCGGACACCATTTTGGAGCACATATGTTTTAGACGAAAGAATTGCAAAGCGCATGAATTGTTTCAATAGAAACCAGAAATTGTTTCGGGTGAAATTGCAGAAGGTGGTTATGCATGTGATATTGAAATATTGCAAGGGGCTATATGTGAATGTTTGTTAATTAAAGTAATTAACAAAATTCTGAATAAATTTAATAAAAGGGTTTTATTAAATGAGAGAGCATTAAATTTGGAGAAACTTAATGCATTTAAAGTGGAGACTTTAAAAGGGAATGTGAAGATGCATTTTAATGTGGAGGAGTTACCACCACATGAATGGGGGAGGTGAGGGGTCACCCCCCCATGCGCCGGCCATGGAGAGAGGGGGCACCCCCTCCTCCTATAAAAGGCCACCCATTCCCTCCTTCATCCTCACACCTCCTTGTGAAGGATCTCTCTCCCCCTCTAGAATTATTCCCCCATGGTCTCGGATTAGCGAGATACATGTTCCGGGTGGCATTTCGTCTGGAAGGAGTTGCTGCTTCCATTGGATCGCTGGAGCGAGGAGGTGGAGGTTGTCCGGTGGCTTGAACGTGTGTGCGAGTGCGGATGCGCTGCTGAGTTGCGGCGCTCGGACTTCCTCACGATCTTGAGATCGGCAAGTGTACGACTACATCAACCACGAGTTCCTACTCGTTAACAAAGCTCGTTGTCTTCGAGGGTAAGTTCTCTATGGATGTATGTCCACCCGTTTGCTTTGTACCTAGTATATAGATCTTGGCGTGTAGTTCACACCGTAGGAATTTTTTTATTTTCTATGCTGCGGACCCAACAGTGGTATTAGAGCCAGGTTTATGCGTAGGTGCTTTGCATGGGTAGTACACATATGTTTATATGTGGGCGATGATGATCATGTTATTGCATCTTCTATGTACTTTGGATATTGGTGGCATAGTGGGATGAAGCGGCCCGGACCAACCTTACATGTCATCGTACATGAGACCGGTTCCACGACTGACATGCAACTTGTTTTGCATAAGTGGCTGGCGGGTGTCTGTCTCTCCTACTATAGTCAATATCTGATTTACAACGAGTTGCTAATAACTTGGGTATCCTCGTTGTGGTTCATGTTCGTAGGTTAGACAGGTTCTATCTCCGAAAGCCCTAAGCCACGTAAAACTTGCAATTGATAAATTAGAAGCGTCTAGTTTAGATCGTTGCTGGGCTAGTGTTTTGATATGGTATTGTTGTAAGTAGATGTATGATAGATACTCTTACAACTCACTTAACGTGTAAGTTCCATAGACCTTGGCCTTACACACAAAGGAATGATAGAGATCATACCACGATGCAAATGATAGAGATCAAATGCATGGACCATATCACCTCACTTCACACATTAGATGTTAGCATCTTATACTGCTAGTTTGGCGCGTTTGATAGCATTATAAGATGATCCCTCATTTAGATATCAAGATAAAATGTGTTCTTCCTTAAGTATGCACCGTTTTGTGGATCGTGTTTTGAGGCATCACGTGATGATCGGGTGTTTTCAACTCTACGCTTTCATACAACGGGTGTAAGACAGTTTTACACACACAAATACTAAGGTTCTTACTTGACGAGCCTAGCATGTACAGACATGGCCTCGGAACACGGACCGAAAGGTTAAGCATGAGTCATATAGTTGATATGATGCCCATATAGATGCTCGCCTTTCAAGCTACACCGACTCACGTGATGATCGGACTTGGTGTAGTGGATTTGGTTCATGTAATCACCAAAAGGACACGAGGGATGTCGTTTTTGAGTGGGAGTTCATTAGTAATTTGGATTAGTTGAACTCAATCTATCATAAACTTAGTCTAAATATACTTTACAAATTCTGTTGTAGATGGCACCACCTGCTTTTAATTTCAATGTGTTCATGGAGAAAGAGAAACTTGCTGCGAATGGTAGCAACTTCACCAACTGGGCTATGAATTTGAGGATTCTCCTCACTGCTGCACAAAAGCAATATGTGCTAGATGCACCGCTAGGCCCCCCACCAGCTCCTGATGCCCCCGACGAGGAAAAGAACGTCTATATAACTTGTCAGGAGGACCACAACTTAGTTCATTGCGGCATACTATATGGGCTAGAGCCAGAACTTCGAAAGCGTTTCGAAAATGGCAATGCTTTTGATACCATGGGAGAATTGAAAATGATTTTCGATACCCATGCTGCCGTAGGGAGTTATAATGCTACAGAAAAGTTCTTTAGCTGCATGATGGAGGAAAACAGCTCCGTTAGTGAGCACGTACTCAAAATGTCTGGGTACGCCGATAAGCTTGTGTCCTTGGGAATAACGATTCCCATTGACTTAGGCATACATCGTGTTCTCCAATCTCTGCCACCTAGCTACAAGAGCTTTGTGATGAACTATAATATGCAGGGCATGAAGAAGTCTCTTCCCGAGCTTCTGTTAATGCTTAAGACTGCAGAAGTGGAGATTAGGAAAGAACATCAAGTGTTGATGATCAATAGAACCACCGGTTTCAAGAAGGACAAGAAAGGCAAGCACACGGGAAAGAAGGGTGGCAAGTCTGTTGCCACGCCTGAAAAGAAACCCCGAGCTGGCCCTAAGTCTGACACCGAGTACTACTATTGCAAGGGGACTAGCCATTGGAAGCGCAACAGCCCCAAGTATTTGACGGACAAGAAGTCCGGCAAGGCAAACAAAGGTATATGTGATATACATGTTATTGATGTGTACTTGACTAGTACTCGCAGTAGCACTTGGGTTTTTGATACGGGATCGGTTGCTAATATATGTAACTCGGTTCAGGGGCTGCGGAACAAGCGACAACTAGCAAGGGATGAGGTCACGATGCGGGTCGGCAATGGATCAAGAGTTGATGTGATCGACATCGGAACACTGCCTCTCCATATGCCATCAGGATTAGTTATAAACCTAAATAATTGTTATTTGGTGCCTACACTGAGCATGAACATTGTATCTGGATCGTGTTTTATGCAAAGTGGTTATTCATTTAAGTCTGAAAACAATGGTTGTTCGATTTATATGAATAATATCTTTTATGGTCATGCACCTATGTTGAATGGTTTGTTTCTGTTGGATCTCGATAGTAATATTACGCATATTCATAATGTTGATGCTAAAAGGATTAAACTTGATAATGATATATCTACATATATGTGGCACTGCCGTCTAGGTCATATTGGCGTTAAACGCATGAAGAAACTCCATTCTGATGGAATTTTGGAATCACTTGATTTTGAATCATTTGATACATGTGAGCCATGCCTTATGGGCAAGATGACTAGAACGCCGTTTTCCGGTTCAATGGAACGGGCGACAGATCTATTGGAAATCATACATACTGATGTGTGTGGACCAATGAGTGTGTCGGCGCGAGGTGGATATCGTTATTTTGTTACTTTCACGGATGATTTGAGTAGATACGGGTATATCTATTTGATGAAACACAAGTCTGAAACTTTTGAAAAGTTCAAAGAATTTCAGAATGAAGTGGAAAATCATCGTAACAGAAAGATCAAATTTCTGCGGTCCGACCATGGAGGAGAGTATCTTAGTTACGAGTTTAGCACACATATGAAAGACTGTGGAATAGTTTCACAACTCACGCCTGCCGGAACACCACAACGTAATGGTGTGTTAGAACGTCGTAATCGTACTTTATTGGATATGGTTCGATCTATGATGTCTCTGACTGACTTGCCACTGTCATTTTGGGGTTATGCACTGGAAACCGCTATATTCACTTTAAATAGGGCACCATCTAAATCCGTTGAAAAGACACCGTATGAATTATGGTTTGGAAACAAACCTAAGCTGTCATTTCTTAAAGTTTGGGGATGCGATGTTTATGTGAAGAAACTTCAACCGGATAAACTCGAACCCAAAGCGGAAAAATGCGTCTTCATAGGATACCCTAAGGAAACGATTGGGTATACCTTCTATCACAGATCCGAGGGCAAGGTCTTTGTTGCCAAGAATGGATCCTTTCTTGAGAAGGAGTTTCTCGCGAAAGGTGTGAGTAGTCGGAAGGTAGAACTCGAAGAGGTTATTGAACCTTCTCTTCATGAAATGGCGAGTAGCGCAACTCCAGAAGTTGTTTCGGAGTTGACTTCACCTAATGAAGAGGGAGCTAATGATATTGATCATGAAACTCCGAAAGAGGACACTACCGAACCTCGCAGGTCAAGCAGGACATGTGAAGCTCCTGAACTGTACGGCAATCCTGTTGTGAATTTCATGGTTGATGAAATGGATGACCCTGCGACATATGAAGAAGTGATGATGAGCCCGGATTCCAACAAATGGCTAGAATCCATGAAATCCGAGATGAAATCCATGTACGAAAACCAGGTTTGGACCTTGGTGGACTTACCTCACGACCGAAAGGCTGTTGAGAATAAATGGATTTTCAAAAGGAAATCTGATGCTGATGGTAATGTGACCATCTATAAGGCTCGACTTGTTGCAAAGGGGTTTCGACAAATTCAAGGAGTTGACTATGATGAGACATTCTCTCCCGTAGCGATGGTTAAGTCGGTTAGGATTATGTTAGCAATTGATGCATATTTCGATTATGAAATATGGCAGATGGATGTCAAAACTGCGTTCCTCAATGGTAATATTGAAGAAGAGTTGTATATGATACAACCTAAGGGTTTTGTCGATCCTAAGGATGCTAATAAGGTGTGCAAACTTCAGCGATCCATCTATGGACTGAAGCAAGCATCACGAAGTTGGAAAATCCGCTTTGATGAGATGATCAAAGAGTTTGGATTTGTCCAAACTTATGGAGAGGCTTGTATTTACAAGAAAGTGAGTGGGAGCAATGTGGCATTTCTGATATTATATGTGGATGACATATTATTGATTGGAAATGATTTAGATCTTTTAAACAGTGTTAAAAGTTATCTGAACAGCAAATTTTCGATGAAGGACCTTGGTGAAGCTTCATATATATTAGGCATTAAAATCTATAGAGATAGATCAAGACGCCTAATTGGGCTATCGCAGAGTACATACCTTGATAAGATATTAAAGAAGTTTAATATGGACGGAAGTAAGAAGGGGTTCTTACCTATGTTGCAAGGCAAGACATTGAGTAAGACTCAAAGTCCGGCTACGGCGGAAGAAAGAGAGATAATGGATAAGATCCCCTATGCCTCAGCCATAGGCTCTATAATGTATGCCATGCCATGTACAAGACCGGATGTGGCACATGCTATTAGTTTGACTAGTAGGTACCAATCTGATCCAGGTTCGGAACACTGGATAGCGGTCAAGAATATCCTTAAGTACTTGAGAAGAACTAAGGATATGTTTCTTATATACGGAGGTGAAGAAGAGCTAGTCGCTAAGTGTTATGTCGATGCTAGCTTTGACACTGATCCGGATGACTCTAAGTCTCAATCCGGATACGTATTTCTCTTGAACGGAGCAACAGTTAGTTGGAGGAGCTCCAAACAACATGTGGTGGCTGGATCAACAACGGAGGCGGAATATGTTGCTGCTTCAGAAGCAGCGCAGGAAGCGGTTTGGATGAAGGAGTTCATAACGGAACTGGGTGTGGTTCCCAGTGTGTTGGACCTGATGGTGATCTATTGTGACAACAATGGAGCCATAGCCAACGCAAAGGAACCAAGGTCTCACAAGAAATTCCAAGCATATTAAGCGCCGGTTTCACTCCATCCGTGAGCATGTCAAGGATGGAGATATAAAGATTTGTAAAGTGCACACGGACCTGAATATAGCAGATCCGTTGACTAAAGTACTCCCTAGGGCAAAACATGATCAACACCAGAACTCCATGGGTGTTAGATTTATCACTATGTGAACTAGATTATTGTTTCTAGTGCAAGTGGGAGACTGAAGGAAATATGCCCTGAGAGGCAATAATAAAGTTGTTATTATGTATTCCTTGTATATGATAGATGTTTATTTTGCATGCTGTACTTGTATTGATAGGAAACATCAATACATGTGTGTTTAATAAACAAAAAGGGTTCCTAGTCATGCCTCTCTTATAGACTAGCTTGTTGATTAACAGGATGATCAAGGTTTCCTGATCATGGACATTGGATGTTGTTAATAACAAGGTCACACCATTGGTGGAATGATGTGATGAACATTCATCCGAAGTATAGCATTACGATCAAGTCATTGTGTTTATATTGCTATAACATCATACGAAGTAATCTTTATCCTTAGACCATGAGATCATGTTAATTGCTAACACCGAAAGAGTATCTTGATAACATCAAACGTCACACCGTAACAGGGTGACTATAAAGATGGGTTCAGTGCTACGAAGGTGTTATGTTGAGGCTCATGGATCAAGAGTGGAATTTTTCAATCCTGATGACGGATAGATATACTCTGGGCCCTCTCGATGATATCACATTAGGATAGCTTGCAAGCAAGTGATGTGATCACTAGAATGTTATATCACGGGAACGAGAAAAGAGTGCATGTCGGTAACGAGATCAAACTAGGTATGGAGATACCGATGATCGAATCTCGGACATGTAATATATCGAGAGACAAAGGGATTTAGTTACAAGCGTTAAAGGTTCTCATGATCACATGAGTCATCGTTGAATGTGTAGGAGTCAGTACGGATCTCCAGGTCCCGCTGCTGATTATTGATCGGAGAAGGGTCTCGATCATGTCTGCATTATTCGCGAACCGTAGGGTGGCACACTTAAGAGTTACCGGACACCATTTTGGAGCACATATGTTTTATACGAAAGAATTGCAAAGCGCATGAATTGTTTCAATAGAAACCAGAAATTGTTTCGGGTGAAATTGCAGAAGGTGGTTATGCATGTGATATTGAAATATTGCAAGGGGCTATATGTGAATGTTTGTTAATTAAAGTAATTAACAAAATTCTGAATAAATTTAATAAAAGGGTTTTATTAAATGAGAGAGCATTAAATTTGGAGAAACTTAATGCATTTAAAGTGGAGACTTTAAAAGGGAATGTGAAGATGCATTTTAATGTGGAGGAGTTACCACCACATGAATGGGGGAGGTGAGGGGTCACCCCCCATGCGCCGGCCATGGAGAGAGGGGGCACCCCCTCCTACTATAAAAGGCCACCCATTCCCTCCTTCATCCTCACACCTCCTTGTGAAGGATCTCTCTCCCCCTCTAGAATTATTCCCCCATGGTCTCGGATTAGCGAGATACATGTTCCCGGTGGCATTTCGTCTGGAAGGAGTTGCTGCTTCCACTGGATCGCTGGAGCGAGGAGGTGGAGGTTGTCCGGTGGCTTGAACGTGTGTGCGAGTGCGGATGCGCTGCTGAGTTGCGGCGCTCGGACTTCCTCACGATCTTGAGATCGGCAAGTGTACGACTACATCAACCACGAGTTCCTACTCGTTAACAAAGCTCGTTGTCTTCGAGGGTAAGTTCTCTATGGATGTATGTCCACCTGTTTGCTTTGTACCTAGTAGATAGATCTTGGCGTGTAGTTCACATCGTAGGAAATTTTTGTTTTCTATGCTGCGGACCCAACACATCTTGCTTACTCACCTATGTCTTGACTCTTATTTGGTTTAGGTGCAGGCATGGAGATATGGGGAGTGCGGTCCTAATACATTGGACTAT
This sequence comes from Avena sativa, assembly GCA_916181665.1. Taxonomy (NCBI): domain Eukaryota; kingdom Viridiplantae; phylum Streptophyta; class Magnoliopsida; order Poales; family Poaceae; genus Avena; species Avena sativa. The sequence continues at coordinate 427,255,124 of OV702287.1, forward strand.
CCCTCCCCCATAATGCCAACATTAAGAAATTCAATTCTCTTAATATCCTTTTGTGATATGTGAGCTTCATTAATGAGTAGTGGCTATGAACCCAAGGATATTTCTTTGCGGTGTCATTCCACAAACTCTTACATGGTGGCCTCGGCCAACGCCCCTTCCCTATGAAGGATTGGTTCTTGGTTTGCGCTTTTAAGTGATCTAAGTTTCACATTGCCATTTTTAGTGATGTTCGATGTCTTTCTATTCTTTGCAGTGTGAAATATTAACCTAAGCCTGTCCCCATCCCCTGGAAACATTCTTTCCAACATATATGTCCCCAAAACTTGAACCTAGCAGTTTTTGGTCGAAGAGGACCGGAGTCTCCGGTGTGCATACACCGGAGTCTCCGGTGCAGACCGGAGTCTCCGGTGTAGGGCGGAGTCTCCGGTGCAGACCGGAGTCTCCGGTCTGGGGGGGAGGGGTTTGGGCTGTGACTTAAGGGGGCCGGGGTGAGAGAGTCACTCAGACTCCTTCTTCCACCCCGACCCCCACCCTCACAAACCTCCTCCTCCTCCATAACTGCTGCCCGGAGGTCGATTTGCCGTCGGGATCTGCCATGCCGCCGGCCAACACCACCCTCTCTACCCTTGGGACCTTCCCCTCCGGTGTAATCTCGCTAATGGATAGATCTGGTACAATTTCCTCTCACCATGAACCTAGGGTTCATCCCCTTTGTTTATTTTTTAGTTTTGTACTAGTTTGTCCCTTGGAACAACATGCCTGCATGCACTACTTTACACTATCCTTGTATCTCTGCCCGATCTACTGGAGTCACTCTCATCTGCAGTATCTTGTGCAAATCGAAATCTCTAGACCGGAGATTCCGGTTGGTCAGTTCGGAGACTCCGGTCCAGGCCGGAGACTCTGGTCTGTCTGACCGGAAACTCCGATCTAGACCGGAGATTCTGGTGTTGCACTCCGGAGACTCCGGTGTAGATTGCCTCCAGCACATCCGGCATAGCTATGAGGGTCTTGTGCCTATCTCCTGGACATATATGCTTACCCCCATGCTACCCCCCTCTCTCTCTGTTCGCAGGTGGCTCTGGGTCTCATCGTGGTCGCACCAAGGCCAAGTCCAAAAGAGCGGATCCTCAATTTGATGAAGAGGTTGGGGAGTATATCATTCCACCATCCAACCGCAGGCAGTAGATCAGAGATGCTGATTATATAAGGAAGAACTGAGAACGGATTGAGGTGGAGAACCGGACCAAGAGGGCCAAGTATGACAATTTTCAGTATCTTGCTCACATGTCCAAGAAGGACTTCTGAGAGCTTCGGAAGACTAATTTCTATGAGCTGCCAAGGACTAGCGAGGATCCGTGTTATTGGAGGAGGGAACATAAGGTATTTATGACTGATGTCTACCGCAAGCTCACCAAGTCCCCAGTTTGTCCACAGAGGTACATGGAACTTGAGTACATGCATGCGAACAACTACTTTGCAGATGCAGTGTGGATCACAGAAAAGCTGGGGTTGCATAAGCTCATGGAGCTCCGAGAAGATTACACCATTCCCTTTGTCCAACAATTCTATGCCACTGTGGTGTTTGGGACTGATCAAGCAAGGACCATGACCTGTAGGGGTGGGAATTTTAACCGAGGACCGAACTACCGTACCGAAAAAACCGGAACCGAAGCCGAATAGATCGGAACCAAAAAAACCAAGAAAAATTTGGTCAGCAACTTTAGAAAACCGAAATAAGTACAACTAGTTCGGTTTGAGTCCACAGCTAACCAGAATGACCGAATAGACTGAGAAAAACTATAACATGTGAACGAACTACATGCATTAGGCCCACAACCCACTAGTCCATTTGTCTTTCTGTGTCGTTCATAGGCCTTGGTGTGGATACCCATCAGGTTGCATGCACCCACACCACCCATTATCTACTCGTCTCATCCCTAGGTAAAAAACAAGTTGCCCCAAGACATAGCGGCCACCAGAGGCGATAGTCTGCTTCACCTTTCCTTCATGCCGGCGACCAGCACCGGCACCGTCGCATCTCCCCTCTCTAATTCTCGCCCTCTAAGACCATGTCCACATCATATTTCAACCTGGGATCTATCTCGGCTGGCCATCATGGCCCTAGGACCTACATCCTACACACGGGCAGACCCCTTCTTTGCAAGCGGCGGCCAGCTCCAAACCTATCTCTCGAGCAGTCGATCTGCTCCGTTCCAATTTCTAAGTCAGCTACATCTGCTTGTTTCCAACTTTCCATTGACGATGATGCATTTTCTTGCTGGATTTCATTCTAGTCGGTTGATTCGGTTAGAACTGAAGATTAAACCAAAATATTAGTGTAATGAAACATCGGTTAGCAGAATTATATGAAACCGACCGGTTATCATTTTCTAGAAACCGAAATAGTTATTAAACTGGAAAACCGAACCAAACTGTTCGGTCTAACCGAATGCCCAGCCCTAATGACCTGGATGTCCGGCAATGTTCACTGCACAACTACTTTCTTTGACTTTGCCGGTGTCATAAATGAGACCTTTCAGGGTGTGGCTGTTTGTACGGGACATCGTATGCATGATGCTGCTCTTGGAAAGAGCAAGACCAATTTGGCTCCTCTCTATGACCGGGATGCTGTTGTCAGTGAGGCTAAGGGCCTCAAACCTCTATACAACCTGCTACTCAGAATATTCTGCCACAGTATCTCTCCTAGTGCTGGCAATGATGATACTATTAGATGTGGGCTTGTCAACCTACTTCACCATGCTCACAAGATATATCTTGCCGGTCCTGATTTAGATGGGTTTGGTATTGATGTGATGGATTACATTTTTTAGGAGATGCACCATGCTATTCTCTACAGGAAATCTCCTCCTTATTCTCCTCTTGTGATGAGGCTTATCAACACTCAGGCTCATGGTTCACCACTTGCTCTACCTCCCAACCTTACAGAACATGCTTTGGTCTCTCTTCAGAAGAAAGGAAAGATGGTGTCTAGACAGCCGTTTGGGAGTGAGGATGAGGAGATCTCTGAGGCTGAGTGTGCTCCTACCCTTCCTAGGGGCTCCAGGAGGAAGAATGCCTCCAATGTTCCCATGCCTCCCGTCACACGTGATGTTGTCAAGGAGAAAATCAAGAAGGCATCCTTTTGGGAGACGACCCTTTGTTGCATGAATGTTGACATTCGTAAGGGACAACATGATGCTTACAAGAGCAACCGCAGGATTGAGAAACTTCTCAAAGAAATCAAGGCTCAATGTGAGGAAGAAGAGGAAGGTGACTCAGAGTACAATGATGAACATGGAGCTGAACGTTCTGTAGAGTCTGATCACACACTTTCCTTTGGGGCGTGGAATGTCATGAATGCAAGCCTAGTTGACTGGTAGACTTTCTCTGAGGTTACTTCTGGTATTGCACCTCAGGGCACCTCCTCTTCTCGCCCTCACAGCAAAGGGCCACAGTCCTCTGTTGCTGATGATGATTATGATCAGGATGAGGATGAGGATGGTGACGATGACGATGACGATGACTCCGAGTGATCTTCTTTGGGACGATAGCTGACACTTTTTCCTTTTCGGTGTTTCGATGCCAAAGGGGGAGAAGTTGTCCATTAGGAGCATCAAGATTTGCATGGGTTGGGCTGCATCTTTATTTTCGAACATTTGCTTTCATTTGGTTCTTGTGAGACTTGTTTGGCATATGTGAACTATTGCTATGTGTGGACATATCTATGCCCGTTCCTTATTGTAATATCTATCCTTCACCTGATAGATCTATGCTTGTATCATTTGTTTATCTTGCTGCACATCGTCAGGGGGAGCATAACTATATCTTATCACAAATTTCATGCAAAACCTCGTGTTGTCATCGAACACCAAAAAGCGGGAGATTGAAAGGACATATATTGTCCTAATCTATTTTGGTATTCGTTAAGAATAGAAGGTACATTTTACTATGTGTTAATGTCTACAGGTCAATCCATTGAAAATGGAAAAAGTCTGAATGTTGTGGGAAAACTCATGGCCAAATCTATTATTACCTGAAGACTTCAGACCGGAGTCTCCGCTGTGCAGACACCAGAGTGTCCGGTGTGGTCCGGAGTTTCCTTAGGAATTCCCGGTGTGCGGTCAGGTCTTGGCCCATGGTCTCTCTATGTACGGTCTGGAGATTGACCGGATATCAGCCGGAATCTTTGGTGTGTCTCCTCAGGCCAGAGTTTCCTGTGTGGACACACCAGAGTCTCCGGTGTCTCTGGTCCGGAGTTACGGCCAGAGTCTCTGGAGTGGACGCCAAGCTTCTGCCCAAACCAGCCAGAGTAGTGGTCCGGAGATGGACCGAAGGTGGGGCGGAGTTTCCGGTCTGGACCAGAGTCTCCGGTCTGCCAGACCGGAGTCTCCGGTGTGATTGGTCCCCAACGGTCATAAAACGGTTCACAATGTGTGGCCTATAAATAGGGGACCTCATCCCCTTCCTCCAGCTGCCCGTTCCAGAAAAGAAAAAATCCAAGATCTCTTCATCCAACCCCCAAAGTCATTGATCTGGAGGAGGAGGCATCGATCTACAGCTTCACCAAGAGAGATCTTCATTTCCCCCTCATTCACTTGAGGGCCCCTTGCTCTAGGGTTTCATTGGAAACCCTAAGCCTTTTTTTGGTTGATTTGATTCTTACTAGCTTGTCTTTGATTGTTTGACAGCTAGGTTGTATTCGGGAGCCTCCAATTAGGTTGTGAATGTGTTCCTCGCACTTGTTGTAAAGGTGCCAGCTTCCACCTTGAAGGTTGTCGTACAGTGGAAGAGGTGAATCGAACCCGTTGGGGTGAGGTTCATCGGAGAACAAGGGAGGCCTCTCGTGGCATTGGTGGTTTGAAACCACCCCCTCTCCAAACGTAGACGTACTTCCCCTCACAAGGAAGGAACTACGGGAAACAAATCCTTGTGTCTCCGCGTGCTCCACTTTGGTTACTTCTATCCTTTACCGCACTTTACTTATCTAGGTCTTGCTTAGTGTTTGTGCTAGATTGACATATAGGTAAGTTCACCATAGTTGCATGATCTACAGAATTTAACTTTTGTGTCAAACCCTAACTTGAAAAATAGTAAAATTTGAAGTAGCACCTATTCACCCCCTCTAGGTGCCCATATGATCCTTTCATATACAAAGAGCAAAAAATAGCTATAGGTGCAGCAAATTACTACAAATAAGCTCCAGGACATACATGGCACATCACTGCAAAATAAGCTCTAGGACAAATTACTGCAAAATAAGCTCCACGACAAAAATAGCTCTAGGTGTAGTTTTCCAGTAATGTGCAATGTATGCCCTGGAGCTCCAGGACAAGCTAAAATAAGCACCAGGACAAAAAATAGCTCCAGGTGTAGTTTTCTTTTATGATATTCTGGAAATCTCTGTAAAAGAAGGGTAAAAACCAACACACATACATGGCAGCTGCATAAGCTGCCTTATAACACTAGTCAAATTCACATAGAAAAAGATAACCACCTGCTAAACAGAGATAAGAACAGTACATATTTTTTCAAAGGAATATCTAACATAATTATTTTAATACTAACAATCTGAGGGAGCTATTTTGATGGAAAAAATTATTTCTAAAAGCAAGTACTGTACAATACTTAGAACTTATGCTAAATTCATCATTAGTACCTATTGATACATCCATGTTAGGAGAAGATAGCAGAACCTCCAAGAAAATAAAGATTCAACTTTCCTCTTATTCTAGGAAACATATGGGGCCAACAAATATGGACGAACAAAAAAAGAGACAGGGGCGAAAGGCCAGTAATCCTTTACCTGACTCTCCTACATGGTTAAGGCTAAGTGACAGGCCGTTATTACTTTTGTTTTAGAAAGCCACTTGCTTTAGTCAAATAAAGGGTTGTACAGTTTTTCACTCAAATATCTTAAGTAATATATGTAGGAGCCTCTCCTACTGTTCCTCATCTAAAAAAGGAGACATAAACAAAATTCTCTTACCAAACTTAACTAAAAATCATGCCTTAAAACACTAATGATAAGAACAAGGTCTTAAAAAAAAGGTTCTGAGTATCTCTTAGTTTCACATAATTTTTTAAACTAGAAGAACCAATGGTTTCTTGCACGTGCATAACCTATACAAACTTTCCTGTAGCACAAATATAATGTGTGGTTTATGAAATGTAATAGGGACAGTGGAAGATGGAGTTCTGTAAACATTTTTCAAGAAAAAGTAGGCAATATCCCTACAAAATATATCAGTTTATTAATATAAGCGATAGTTTGTAGCCTACTACACATGTTTATCTCTTACTAAAAAAGTGTTAATCCCTCCTGTGACTCCTCGAGAAAAATTACAAACAGCTATGCACAAATCTGAAACTAGTCCACATGGAGTAAGGCCAAATTCCAACAAACTGAACTATAAAGGATGGGCTTATCCTGACCACTATAAGAGTTCAAAGAGAAAGTTGTCTCCAAAGTGGTATCGTATATTGTAATTAAGAATGGCTTGATGCTTGATTAACTGAAGAATAGGTAAGAAAAGTATCAGGGTAGTCTAGAAATATCACAATAGCAAAGCAATTCTGGCACAACTGATAAGGCATGAAATCTCTAAGGAGGACTAAATATGACACACACTTCAGTAGAGGACACACAACTAGCTACTACATGGAACAATATCCAAACAAGTTAAGCATGCATGTTGATGGAGAAATATATTATGTAAAAACATTTGTACACAGTATATCATGTAAAAAAATGAAAGCTAGAACTAGGAGTACTAGGAGTAATTTGTGACTTAGGAGGTAATTTTCAAAAATGTGAAGGATCCAAGCTGAGAAGTTCCATGCTAAAACTCAAGTCATAAAGCAAAAAAATGGTCAATTTCATATAGGGTTAAAGAAACATACATGTGTATTATTTAAATAGAGCAATTTCATAGCAAAAATAGAGACTAAATTAAATAGAGCAAGGGTCAGTAGCAACTGTCAGAGGGGAATGGGGAGGGGGGAGGATCACCTTCGAGGTCGGAGACAAGGAAGGTAGTGGTGGAGAGGCTCCTGGTTTCTCCACGGGGACGGTGCAGCGCTCCTGGTGCTCCTCCTCTTGGTTGCTCCACGGGGACGGGGCATCGCTCCTGGTGCTCCTCCTCCTGGTTTCTCCACGGGGACGGGGCAACGGTCCTAGCATGGGGACAGGGTCGAGATCAGGGGAAGGGAGGGGGAGCGGGAGGGGAGGGGATGGGGAGGCTCACCGGCGGCGACTCCTCCGGTGGCGGTAGGGCGACTCATCCGGCATGCTAGGGTTCACGTGAGACGAAAGGGGATATGCGCAAGGGTTCGTGAGAGTGAGAATAAAGGGAGAGAGGTCGATCATTTTTGGCTAAGTGTAAAACATCTATGGCGCATATTGTCCAATATGCACCATTGATATGAGACACTTAGCCAAATAAGGCGATGCCCTCATATGTGACAACAACACAAGCTTACCACAGTGGTTCGACTCCTGGGGCAAAACCTGAGCCGGTGCATCCAGGTTCGATTCCTGGTTGCGTCACAATTTTTTTTTCAATTTTTTAATATTTTACAAAATATTTTTCAAAATACTCGTGGAAGTAATTAATTTTAACATTAATTTTTTTCATATGTTCCAAAATACTTCTCATTAATATCTAGTATATTTTGTAACAAATAGTAATTAAGTTTAACATTCACAAATCTATTTAAAACAAGGACATCCATTTGCAGGTACACAGACAATTATTAATTTATTTAAAACAAGGGCATCCATCATGTCACATGAACTTCAATGTACATACACACGGATATTCGAGCAAAAAATGTCATATCATGTGTGCATGATCTCGATTCTGAGCTAGCTAGAGCTAGCGTCTCTTTGTAATCTTCTTGCTCTTCTTCCTCGCGGTTGAATACTTTATCCCGGGAAGGTTAAGGTTTCTTCTCGTGAACGGACAACCTTAAGTAGGTAGGGTGGTCTTCCTTTTTTCTATAGCAGTCGGCTTGCCGAAGTACTTGTTGAATTCCTCTTTGATCTTCGGATTGCCAATCTTTTCTAAGTCTTGCTCGTTGGCGGGTCCGTCCATTCCGATGATGATCCTCTTGCCCCTCCTCACGATAACACGTCTTGTCTTTGACGGGTCGGTGATGAAGAAACATCGGTCAACTTGGCTCGCGAGTAAACATGGCTCGTTTTTTGCGGAGGCATTCTTCGCGGAGGCATCGGGTATAACCATGGTGGTGAAATACCGGCCCTCTTTTTGGACTCTCTTGGCCCATCTGACATGGAACATCAGCACCTTCTCTCCGGCGTAGTCGAGCTCCCAGATATCCTCGATCCTTCCGAAGAATTGTTCCTTGACGATGGCTTCGTCATCGGCTTAGGATAGCATCGTTACTACTAAGTTATGATATTCACTACTCATGTCCCTTTTATCGGTGTAGAATCTGTACCCGTTGATGCCGTAGGCCTTCTATGTCCTCATGTTGTGCCCGGGGCCATTTGACAAGGCAAAAATGAGTTTTTCATCCTCCATAGAAGGCGTCTATGGGTCTATGGGGGGATTGTTGTGAAGCTTCTTCTTGAACCAAGCCGTGAAGCTGGTGTTGTACTCTCTTGTTATGTCTCCCTTCTTCCTCGGCCGGCCAAGGTCAATGAACTTCTTCTCGATTAACCTTTTGTGCTCTTCCACCCAAGGGTTGACCAATTCGATGTGTTGTAGCACGAGTCAGTGTGCCCTGTCAAAGTCGGCGCGTCTACCCTTCGCACCGACATGCATGGTGCGAAAGCCCTCGCGGTGGCAATATCCAGCGAGCCTGCCGAGGTGCGTCCTTTTGGGCAGACCAACAGGGTCATCCTCGTCATCCGGGTCGGTGCGTAGATAATTATGGCAGAAAGAGACACACTTGTAGGTCAGAAAGCCCTTGGCAATGCTTCCATCTAGGCGGGACCTGCTGCGTATGAATCCTTTGATAACACCATTCAGTCTTTCAGACGGCATCATGTTGTGTAGGAATGTTGGCCCGAGATGAATGATGTCATCCACGACATGGACGAGTAGTTGGACCATGATGTCGAAGAATGCGGGCGGGAAGTAAATCTTGATCTCGCATAGTATCACGATGATCTCATCTTGTAGTGTGTCGAGCTGCTTCAAGCCAATCGACTTCCTCGATATGACGTCAAAGAAGTTGCAGAGGCCAAACAACGTCTCATGGACGTGCTCGTCCATTATCCCTCAGATTGCAACAGGAAGTATATGTGTCATCAGCACGTGATAGTCATGAGACTTCATCCTACTGAACCTCTTCTTTGCTTTGTCCAGATATCTTCCTATGTTCCCTGAGTAACTGTAAGAAACTTTGACTCCTAGGAGGTAGTTGAAAAACTGCTCAAGCTCCTTCTCACTTAGAGTGTAGAAGGCAGCGGGAAACACCACAATTCCCCTCTTAACCCTTTTGCGGTGACCTTGAGTATCTTCAGCTGTCTCATCATCATCATCATCGGGCAGCATCTCATGAAGTTCTTCCTTGATGCCAAGTTCCATCAGGTCGTTCCTTGCTTTCAGCCCGTCTTTGCTCCTATCCGGCATGTTGATGATAGTGGCAAGAAGACTCTCGCAGACGTTCTTCGTGATGTGCATGACATCAAGGCTATGGGGCATGTGGAGGTATTTTTAGTATGGCAGGTCCCAGAAAACAGGCCTAGCTTTCCACACCATGCAACGGCGGATTCATCCTCAGACGCTTCTTTCCTGGCAAAGCGCACTCTTCCCAGTTGTCCAACATATCTTGCATTAATTCTCCGCTCCTCGGACGAGGGGCTTTTTCGAGCTCTACTTTGCCATCGAATAGATCTCTATGCTTTCTCCACGCGTGATCCTTTGGAAGCCACGTTCGAGTCTATTGGAACACGGTCTTCGATGACACGGGATCCCTTGGTAGCTGGAGATGCGGGGTCTTATCCATGCACTTGGCACATGCTTTGTGTCCGTGGTTCACCTGGGCAGACATGTATGCGTAACCTGGATAGTCCTGCACCGTCGTGAGCAACACGACTCTCATAGGGAAATAATCTCCTGTGTATGCATCCCACGTACGGGCTGGCATCTCCCACAACATGGCTAACTCTTCTTTCAGCGGCCCGAGATATAGATGCATGTCGATACCTGGTTGTTTTGGTCCCTGAATCAGAATACACATGTGTACGTATCTCTGCTTGGTGCACAGCCAGGGAGGGAGGTTGTACGGCCATACAAACATGGGCCAGGTGATAGGTGTGCTACTCTGGTTGCCAAATGGATTGAGTCCATCGGTGCTCATACCAAGCCTGATGTTCCTTGGATCGCCCCTGAAGTCTGGAAAGTCAATATCCAGTGTGTTCCACTGGCTAGTGTCTGAAGGATGTGTGAGGATCTTGCCCTTATGCGGATCATCTTCGGCTGGCTTCTTTCTTTACGCATGCCATTGCATGAGCTTTGTTTCCTTAGGGTCCATGAAATACCGCTGCAGATGGGTTGTGATAGGAAAGTACCATACCACTTTCCCGATGAACTTTCTTGTTCCCTCTCTTGTATCTTCCTTAGCTAGACACCGGACATGTGCTTCTATCCTTGTACTCGTTTCGATAAAGTGCACAGTCATTAATTCAGGCATGGTACTTAACGTACGGTAGGTCGAGAGGACACAAGATTTTCTTGGCCTCCTCGATACTAGTTGGACACGTGTTCCCCTTGGGAAGACGTTCTTGCCAGAATCTCATGTTTTTGTTGAAGCTTACCTTGATCCATTTGCTTTCTACCATCATCTCCAGAGCCTTGAGCATTACATTCAAGCGGGTATCCTCGAGCCGGCACCCAAGATACAATGGAGTTTTCCCATCTATCTCCATCTGCGCCAGCTTGGCTTTCTCCCTGGCACTAGCTTTGGTGTTGCTCGTCTCCCTGAGAAGTAGTTCTTGAACATGAGGGTCCTACAAGGCCGAGGTTAGCCGCGTCATCTGTGTGTCCGTGTTTTCTCCACCGGCACCTCCTTCGTGATGATCATCATGTCCGTCACCGCCATCATCTCCTTCATGTTGATCATCATGTCCACCGCTGGCATCTCCTTCATGATCATGATCATGTACGCTGCCAGCATCTCCTTCGTGATGATCATGATGCCCGCCCTCGTCTTCAGGATCATTGATGTCCTCGTCATCTTCAGAATCATAGCCGCGCATGAAACCACTCGTGAGCAGGTGATTCTCTAGGTCTCTAGAATCAGGGTCAACCAAGCTCCCGAGATTGCATGTTCGACACGGACATCTTATGTAGGTCCTCTTGTTCAGAATCATGTCGGCCATCGCGCGTTTCTTGTATCTATCTGCTCGACCTTCGCTCATGTGTCTAACCATGGTTGCCTGCACGGTATAGACCAAAAATAGAGAGTATCTTAGAACCACAACACCATCATGCACACACGCACATGCATGCATGCATGGTCGCCGGAAAAATTCGGCATGACATCTTCTAAAAATGGGACATATGGATAGTGCAAAAATTTTCCGAAACAGAAATTAATCAACATTTCGGCAAACATCCATGCACCACACCAGAGCAAGCAACATGCTTGCTTCTTCGTCACCTGCAAACATTCATGCACCACATAAGCTAGCTTCACGTAGATCATGCAAACATCACCCCTCACGCAATAAGAAGGCTTCACATACATAAGCATGCACACACATACACACCGCACCGACGTCCACCTGCCAGACAAAACATCCACATGCATGTCCTCCAACAACTCACCTAGTAGAATTGTTACCGAGCCAAGTCGGTGATGAGATAGTGTGGTTGTTGGAGAACAAGATGGATGTTGGAGGAGGAAAACTAGTTGGTTTAGTAGATCTAGAACTTGGAGAGGCTTCCCCTCACAAAACTATGAAGCAATGTAGGTTCAAAAACCAAGAATGAAGGAAAGAATGGAGAAAATGAGGTGGTGGGCAGGAGGAGGATGAGCTATAGATCAAGTTTGGGGTGGTGGGTGGAGAAGAATGGAATGGTGGTGGTGGGTGGGGGGTGGTTGCCAACTTGTAGATCTGGGCAAAGTTATTAGTGGTGCATCTTCCTCTATATGCACCACTAATATGTCTGCTACCTTTTTAGGTGGTGAGTCCCAAGATTTATTAGTGGCACATTTTTTGTACCATGCGCCATTGGCAAAAAAATATCAGTGGCGCATCTCCAAAATGCGCCATTGATAATACTGCCACCTTTCCGAGTGGTGGGGTCCAGGTGGGGATCACATAATTATCAATGGCACATGTAGTGGAAGATGCACCATTGGTGAGTAGAATATCAATGGCACATATGTCGTATGCGCCATTGATGAGCATATATCAATGGCGCATATGAACATATGCGCCATTGAAGTTTGGTCCACAGCCCTCCGGGGTGCTGGGACCACATTATCAGTGGTGCATTGTTGTAGATGTGCGCCATTGGTTAAAAAATATCAATGGAGCATATTTTTAAATGCGCCACTGATAATTATCAGTGGAGCATATTCAAAAAAATGCTCCACTGATAATAAATCTATCCATAAGCCTTTCTCTAGTAGTGGCGGTGGATGCAGGAGGTCGCGGGTACGGGGACGAGGCGACGAGGGGGGACGGGGACGAGGCAGCGATGTGCACGAGACGACGATGGGGGGACAGGGGTGAGGCGGCAACGGGGGAGATGGGGACGAGGTGGCAACGGGGAGACGGGGATGAAGCGGTGACGGGGAAGAGGCGACAGGTGGAGGAGCGAATGCAGTGGAGGGGCAGCCAATGCGATGGAGGCAGGAGGCGGGCGGTGGTGGCTGATGCGGTGCATGTGGGGTGTGGTGGCGACCAACGCGGTTGGGAAGAGGGAGTGGAGGTTGGGAAAGAGGAAGACGGAGTGATAGGGGAGATGCGGGTCGGGGCGGCGCGGGCCAGGAAAGTGGCATCCGGGTTGGTGAATTTACAAACTTTGAACGCCACCCCTAAATTTGGCCCGGTTCCACCTATGGATCCGCTTTAGTCAAGTGAATTTACAAGATCCGAATACATATCATATAATAATATCATTTAGGACACATGTCCTCAAACATCAATCATCAATCATTTAAGGGTAAGCAGAAAATATAGATCTGTGTACAAATATGGCATAAGATGCCTAGACCAAAGCAAATCCCAATCAACAGATCACATAATCGCAAGCACCAAAATCTATACTCAAGGGGGTCAATGCCTTCCTCATCGGCCTCATCAACGAAGTAGCCACCACATGGTCATGCTTGACAGTCTAACAAATTCCAAATGTTAGACCCTAAGGTACTCAGCAAGGATTTCTGAGAGGGATGACCAGGGGTTCATGTAATTGTAGCGAAAGATAAACATTTAGAACAGTTCTATAGAGACACATTATAACTGCAGTCTAACCAGATATAGATGAGAGAGCACTCTTTAGAACCAATAGATACATATAACATAAAGTAAAGCATATCTAAACCACCATCTCGTTTACTGAACGAAAGGACAGAAGTATATCGATCTATTGGCAATCTTATTACCCATTCCATGAGACTTGTACTATTTACTAGTCAGGTTTAGTCAAGTTAAAAGTACTACTTTAGTTTGAGTTGCCTATGATTGAGAAATTGTGTTTCAAGTAGTCCATAATCGTCGACACAACTTTTGAAAAAGATTTACCTTGTAGGGGGGGTACATAAATAGGAACACATACATGTTCAACCTCACGGAAAAACCAAATGAAAAGTGACAAGGTATCATGACAGAGCCATCACATAAACTCAAAGGTTGTTTTAGGGGGCCACCCCAACTAAGCTACCCGCGACGAAGTTGACCAAGCTCCGCAATAGACTCAGTGGTTTGCGATGACGGTTAAGAAAAAATAGTTATCCAAAAAGTGACTGGGCTTTTACAAAAAGCATAAATGTGGTGCATTCCAAAACAGTACTGATAGTAAAGCCTCCTCGAGCAACAGTAGTAAATAAAGCAGTAAAACATGACATAAGTACATGATATTCAAGGGCCCTGATGCGACGTTGACAATATGGGCCCCTAAGGATAAAATATATGCATATATATATTTCTACTTTTGATTGCTCTGGTAGTCTATCTACGTGTCTTTCCTTTTTCCCGTCTGTAATCCCCATCTTGATAGGATTATATATACTTTCTCTCGAAAAAAAATTCAGCCTAAAATAGTGTAATATGTGGAAGATGGGCCCCTCCATGCCGTGGGACCTAGGCCACCGCACATGGTCGCCTAGGGTCAGATCTAGCCCTGATGATAGTAATAAAGCTCCAACCTAATTGTGGCTCCCAAAACAAACTTCGAATCAAGATCATGCCGAGGGGATCCCTGAAAGCCTCCTGCATGTGGATAGTGTGATACTCATGGAACAAGTTGTTGGGAATATACCCTAGAAGAAGTCATGTATGATGTTATTACCGATGTATGCATAAAGTTATTATATTGTCCTTGTATGAACTATTGATATATATCATTGAATGTGTGATTCGATTGTGGAACTATATATTCATGTTGTTCATACTAAATGACCTTGGTCGTGGAGGTTGTGCTAGACACACAACTTAGACCAATGTGAGAGTCAGTTGTCGTGGTGGTGGCACGGCAGATGCCATGTATAGGCTAAAGATGGGGCCAATGAGCACTATAGGAATCCAGGGAGGGATAGTGTGGTGATTCCACACACAGATGCTTGCGTTTCACTCTTATCAATGGCGGGTTACAAGGGCTCCTTGAGATGTTCGTGGGAAGGAGACTACTGCTCTTACTACCCAAAACTACCTCTCTAGGGTTTTCCCTTAGTAAAATGGCCGACCCTCTCTATGGAGATCCTTCCCCTCCTTATATAGGGGGGCTAGGTTACAAGTTAGGGCATACGTGGAAGGCATATTCTCCGAATATGCCTCTCCCAAAATAGTAAAGCGGTGCTCCTCTTTTCTCTGTCTAAGCTAATTCGGACTCAGGGCATAAGCCTCACTAAGCCCCTCTGCGGCGTGGCGTCAGTCGACATAGCCAACATCACCCGACATGGGAAACGTCACCTTTGTTGGCCCGTACTCGTTGGACCATCCCTCTGTCCGCTTCCCTCACGCTATAGTGGAGAGAGAATACCTTTGACCAAGAAGATTCCTTCCTTCCCTTGTAAACCAAGTGCTAACCCGGCTCAACTCTGGTTAACTTGGCCCTGTGGGTACCTGTAAACAAGTTACAAAGAGCTAGCCAACATACATTATATGTCGGCCAAGACAATGTTAGATGAATATCCTTTGGGTCGGGTCATGCCGTAAGTCGGTATGTGGCATGGGTATACCTTACAGGTACTTGAGTATGGCATATATGGTCCAGATACGATAGAAGCCCATGGTGCCAAGGCCCAATAAGGAATTCAAGTGGCCCACGGACTCTCGATTGCTTGCGAGACAAGAAGAAGCTTAAGATAGAAAGTTCAAAGGGAAAACCCTAATATGTAACCGACTTGACCTGCTACCCGAGACCTAGCCTATCTATATAAAGGCTAGGAGGGGGCGGCGAGGAGGACAATCACAACCCTAGTTTTCCACAACTCTTGCCAGATTGCATATGCACGCCCCTGTAATCTTTGATTCCTTCGTTAATTCCAAGAGCAGACAAGCAGGAGTAGGGACCTCTATGAGGCCTGAACCTGGGTAAAACTTGCATCCCTGTGTGCTTGTTTGCTAGTCGATTGATACCTCTAGCGCTCCCTCCTTCTCCAAAACCCAAGTCCATAATGATGGGCATTGATGAGTTTAACCCTCGTCAATTGGCGCCGTTTGTGGGAACTGGGAGTGCTGATGTCGCGGCTTCTTCAGCCCCATCAACCACGATCTACAACTCTGCAACAGCGGAGATTCGCCAGCTCTTCGGCGCGTTTCACTTCATCGTCCACACGCTAGCCACTCGCCCGGCTTTCGAGTCCGTGGGCGTTGGAATCAGCCTGGTGATTGGGAGCTTCCGCTTCCAGGTTGGTCAACTGGGCACGCTTCGCATGCCCGACCAGCCAACGGAACCCACGATTGCTCCAGCATCATGGTTCCCGCCACCAATCGGCACCCTCAGCGAGCTCAACACCTCAGCAGCAGCTAGGGGTACGGATAGCGACAGCAGTCGTGGATCTAATCTGGGTGACCTAGCCACAGAAGATGGAGCCTACGGCTCCGGATCTGAAAGTTGCGGGAGCAACAACTTCCCCAACCACTTCATGTGCGCCGTCATCAACGCAGGCGACACTGCCACCAATCGCGAAAACACTGGCACCGGATCTGGCACCGGACTGCCCAACGAGAGTACGTCCAATGGTGGCATACCAGTCGCAAACGGTGGCCCCACCAACGGTGGTAATGGCGCACCCGATAACAACGGGACAAGGGCAGAACCGACAACCATAGTGAATGAGAACACCGGCGAGCGCATGCAGATCCACCTCATTGACAACGAGTGGGCCCGCTGTCACGAAGCTCTACGGGGCAATTCTCTACCCCCAACACAGTGCATGACATGCTGATGGGCTACCATTGGCTGCTAAAGGAGGAATTCAAGCGCCAGCAACAGGTGATCGTGCAACTCGAAGCGCGCAGAAAGGCAGCGGATGAGTCGATTCTTCGACGAGCTAGGCTCTCCTCTCACGGAGGATCCTCCTCCAAGGGCAACGAGTACGTTGCCAATAAAAGGTGATCTCGACTGGCCCACCTCACCGAGCAAGAACGCGTAGAGGCTGTGAAAGTCCTCGACTTCAGCTCTATGACGGTGGATACGCGGGGCAACATGCTCCCAAAAACGCCACAAGCCGTGGTAAGGGCGGCTACCATGTACCTCCTTAATAACCAGCCTCCGGCTGGAGATCCGCGAGCTGCCACGCATCAACCTACGATCGCGGGCCTGGGGCTAATCGAGGCCGCCCTTGACAAAGAACCAACACCAGAGCCGAAGAAAAGCAAGGCTCTGGAAAAGTACTACTCGTACTCCTCCTGTGATGACATTCACGATCTGTCACGGTGACGTCGCTTACGGCGGCATGACCGCGATTACGATGCGCGTGATGACCTCACACAGTGCAAAGTCAACAAGATGCATGCAAGATGCGCTCGTTCGACTGACTCAGAAGAAGACGAGACTGAGCTCTGCGGCGCTAGATTCTTTAGCAGGGCCATTAGGCAGAAGCGAATGCCTAAGGGGTTCAAGTTCCTGTCAGAGAATCCAAATTTGACAGCTTGCAGGACCTGAAAATATGGTTGGAGGACCACATCTCCTCCATCAGGCTACATGGCGGGAGTCGAAGCACGGCCATGCAATGCCTGCAGCTACAGTTGGAGGGCTCCGCTCGCGCATGGCTCAACAACCTCCTGGGTGGATCCATTCGCAGCTGGGAAGAGCTGGTCTACAGCTTCATGCGCAATTTCAAGGGAACTTACAAAAGGCCCGCATCAATCAAAGAACTGAGAAGCTGCCAGCAAAGATCTCGCGAATCGCTACGCTCATACATCCAGAGGTGGTCCATCATCAAGAACTCCACAGAAAACATCTCAGAGGACCGCACAATCAACGTGTTCAACGACGGCATTCGTCGTATAGAGCTTAGGGAGGAGTTGGGCCGCTCGAAGCCCAAAACGATCGACTACCTAATGGAAATCGTGAATCGGTGGGCTGACGGGGAAGACTCGCTGAAAAACCGTACCTACTCCGATGACGACGATGACTTCGGGCGCAGACGCGACCGCCGAGGCAAACGTCGGATGCGCGTCTATGATGACCGCGACAAGGTCAATATGGTTGCAGCCGGCTATGTCGACAAACGTGATGACAACCGCAACAGCGGATATCGCAGTGGTGGATACCGCGGCAGCAGAAAAACCACGCAGGTGTGGCAGCGCCGCACTCGCGAAGAGGCACCCGCAACATCTATCGAGGACAAACTGTCCGGGCCAAGCAATGTGCACTTCTATATCGACAAGCATGATGGCAAGAAGAAATCCAGCCACCTTCTCAAGTACTATCGCGAGTTCCTCAAACTCCACGAGGGCCTGGCCCGGATGAATCGCGACGCGGTCAACAGGGGCTATGGAGCCGCCCCAGGCGCTGTGGCACATGGAGCTCCTCCACGACCGCCCGGACCACCACCACCCGCGGCCGTGCCGGTCCAGCATCACAGAGGCGAGCCATACCCATGAGCCGTGGGCAACATGGGGATGATCCAAAAAGGGCGTCCCTCAAATCGAGTGCAGAAGGCCATCACTTGCCAAGTCAACTTGGCGATAAACTCTCCACCTTCCACCACTGAGTACCTCAGTGGAAGCGACTCCTGCATCACCTTCGACATGCGTGACCACCCAAGCCAAGTTCCTCGTCCAGGCCACTGTCCCCTCGTACTCGAGGCGCAGATCGGGGGTTTCGATATGAGTCACGTCTTCATGGATAGCGGCAGCGGCATTGACCTCATGTTCGCAAGTACCTTGCAGGCGATGAGGATCCCTCTGACTTGTCTGGAAGTTTTGGACACGATGTTCCACGGCATCGTCCCAGGGAAGGACGTATATCCCCTGGGCAAAATCAACCTCGACGTCATCTTCGGCATGCTGCAAAACTTTCGGCGAGAGCGCATCAACTTTGAAGTCATCGACTGGCCTTCACAATACCACTGCATCCTCGGACGTGTCGCATTCGCAAGGTTCATGGTAGTGCCGCACTACGCCTACCTGCAGATGCAAATGCTAGGTCCAAACGGCATAATCACAATCAATGGCAATTTTTAGAGGTCCGACAGCTGCGATAGGGAATTCAACCGAATCTCCTAGTCCTTCGGCATGCAGGAGGAACTCGCAAGATTAAAGGAGTCGACAGACAACAGTCTGCCTCCCCTGAGGAGGCCAAGTTCTCCTGACCTGTCCTTCGACTCGTCCGTGCACATGAAGAAAGTCCAGGTATACCCAACGGACCCAACCAAGATGGCCCTCATCGCCAACAACTTGAGTTTCGCAAGGAACTCGTGCTTGTCGAATTCCTCCGTGATCAATGGGAGATCTTCGCCTGGTGTCCAGCGGACAAGCCAGGGGTTCCCAGGGAATTCGCCGAGCACTCACTCAACATGAATCTAGACGCAAGGCCAGTCAAGCAGACAATTCGGCGACTGTCTGAACCAAGAGCAAAAGCAGTCGGAATGGAGATCAATAGACTCCTCGATGCAAAATTCATACGCGAGATCAAGGAAAGTACTTGGATTGCTAACACAGTGCTTGTGCCTAAAAAATACATGGATATCCCACGGATGTGCGTGGACTTCACCTCCTTGAATAAGCACTTCCCAAAGGACCACTTCCCGTTGCCGCGAATCGACCAAATCATCGACTCCACCGCGGGATGTGAGCATCTTTGCTTCCTTGACACCTACTCAGGATACAATCGGATTCGAATGAAGGAGGAAGATCAGGAGAAAACAGCGTTTACGACACCCTTTGGTGTGTTATGCTACAACACGATGCCCTTCGGGCTAAAAAACATAAGAGCCACCTATCAGCGGTGCATGTAGGCTTGCGTCAAGAACCAACTTGGTCGCAACATCCAAATCTACGTTGACGACATCGTCATCAAAACCAAAGAGGAAGCCTCGCTAATCGACGATCTACGCGAGACATTCGCCAACCTCGACCGCTACCAGATCAAGCTCAATCTGAATAAATGCGCCTTCGACGTGCCATCTAGGCAGTTACTCGGGTATCTCATCTCTGCGAGAGGGATCGAAGCAAACCCGAAGAGAATAAAGTCCATACTGGCCATGGAGAAGCCGAAGAACGTAAAAGGCGTCCAGCAGCTGGCTGGGCTAATCGTGGCGCTCAGTCGGTTCATCAGTCGAATGGGCGAAAAGGCAGTGCCCTTCTAGTAACTTCTCCGCAAAACTGACAAGTTTGAGTGGACAGACGAGGCGCAAGAAGCATTCGAAGATCTCAAGCGCCAACTATCCACCTCGCCAGTACTGGTGATGCCTCGCAAAAAGGAACCACTATTGCTCTACATCTCCGCCACCCACCAGGTGGTTAGCACGGTGCTCATGGTGGAACGAGCATAAGAAAATAAATTCCACGGGGTCTAGCGCCCAGTCTACTACCTCAGCGAGGTGCTCACGCCAACAAAACAGCGGTACCCGCACTACCAGAAGCTGGCGTATGGCGTCTTCATGACAGTCAGGCGACTGCGCCACTACTTCCAGGAGCATCTAATCGTGGTGGTAAACGATGCACCGCTCGGGCACATACTCAATAATCCTGATGCCACCGGGCGAGTCGTGCTCTGGGGAATCGAACTGTCTCCACGAGACATCACATACGAAAAGCGCGACGCGATCAAGTCGCAAGATCTCCCTGATTTCCTCGTGCACTGGATGGAGAACCAGCTCCCTGACAAGCCAGATATGTCCTACCTCTGTACAATGCACTTCGACGGGTCCAAACGAAAGGACGGAGCTGGCGCAGGTGTCATACCAACATCGCCCCAAGGAGACAAGCCGAAATACATCTGCGAATGCAGTTCACCGCCTCCAATAATGAAGTTGAGTACGAGGCTCTAATCCACGGGATGCAGATGGGGAAAGCCTGCGGCGCCAAAAGTCTCATCATCTACGGCGACTCCAAACTGGTGGTCAACCAAACGATGCACGAGTGAGATGCACTAAGCGACAACATGAACGCCTATCGCGACCTCTATGATGCACTCGAAGGAGACTTCAACGGCTGTGAGCTGAGACATGTGGGCCGCGAAAGCAATGAAGAGGCGGATCTCCTCGCCAATATTGGATCCACCTGCACCCCATACCACCTGGGGTATTTCTCGAGCGCATCTGCAAACGCTCCATCAAGCCAAAGGCTCTAGAGAAGAAAGCAAGCACGTCAACGGACTCGGGGGCTACGCCACCCAACGAGCCAATGACACTCGACGAGTTGGAGCTTGATACAGGACTCGAAAGACCAATGAGCATCATGATGATCGAGCCATCTTGGACACAACCCTACATCACATATCTACTTAGCAAGAGGCTGCCAGATGATCTGACTGACGCGCGACACATCGCGCGATGATCCAAGGCATTCGCCCTCATCAATGGGGAACTGTACAAGCACAACATCACGGGAGTACTTCAACGGTGCGTATCCAACGAGGACGGAAGGGCCGTCCTCCTCGACATCCACGAAGGCACTTGTGGACACCATGCTAGCAGTCGCGCCCTCGTTGCCAAAGCTCTACGAGCTGGATTCTACTAGCCCACGGCCATGCGCGACGCCAAGGAAATCGTCCAACGCTGCAATGCTTGCCAGCGATTCGCAGACAAACCCCACGCACCTGGCGTGGAACTCTGGCCAATACCATTGGCCTGGTCCTTCACGCAATGGGGACTCGACATGGTCAACAAGCTCCCGAAATCCTCGCCAGGAGGTTACGTCTACCTCTTGGTCACAGTCGACAAATTCACCAAGTGGATCGAGGCCATGCCGGTGACAAATCAATCAGGGGCTGGCGCTGTCAAGTTCTTCGAGTCCATTGTCTGCCACTTTGGAGTGCCACACAGCATCATCATGGACAATGGGACGAACTTCACCTCTAAGGAGTTCCAGGAATTCTATGAAAACCTAGGATTCAACATAAGCTACGCCTTAGTGGCTCATCCGTAGACCAAAGGTCAAGTCGAAAAGGCCAATGGCCTCGTCTGTGGTGGAATCAAGAAACGACTCCTCCGACCACTCGAACAAGCCGCTGGATGCTGGCCAGACGAGCTGCAATCAGTACTTTGGAGCCTGCGCACAACTCCAAACATTGCCACGGGATTCACCCCGTTCTTCATGGTGCACTGTGCTGAAGCGGTGCTACCCGCGTAAGTACGCTACAAAGCTCCACGGGTGGTCTCTTACAGCGAGCATGAGTCAACTCTTTCACTCGAAGACTCCACCGACCTCCTTGACGAGGCATGAGAAATCGTAGCAGAGAGATCAACGATCTACCAACAAAGCCTCCGTAACTACCACAACAGAAGGCTACGCCCAAGATCCTTCGTCGAAGGAGACCTGGTCCTGCGACTAAAGCAACAAGGGCATCTCAAGATCGAGTCCCCTTGGGAAGGACCATACGTGATTACAGAAGTAATCCCAGGTGGCGCCTATCGCCTTAAAGATTTCGAGACTGGAGTCGCATACGCCAACACTTGGAACGTCACGCAGCTGCGTCGCTTCTACCCCTAGTCGTTTTTTACATTTACAAATAAGGCTATCCAGCCAGGCTACTTAGCCACACATTGTACCTCGTACTATTCGACGAATAAATAAAGCTAAGTGCCCCAAAACTCTGTGTTTTCCTTATTTTCTTGCAATTTTATCACTCAGGGGGTTGTGCCACTCTTTATACTTCCGTTCTACGAACAAACCGTAGTATCCTGAGTAGCTGACACAACATCAATCGAACCCTTGATAAACACCAACCCAGTTGCAACGCACCTGACAGGTTGGTAAGGTGCTGAGATAAACATAAGTTAGGGTAACGAAAAGGAACTGCAGAGTACAACTCACTCGCAAAATATAAAAGCTAGCAAGCTCTTCACATATCAATGAGTATTAATTACATCCAACATATTCATACGAACTTTACAACACTTACACAATTATGTGCAGGCTACAAAACATGCTACTGCTGCAAAAGAAGAATGTTCCTCTGCTCCTCAAAGAAATCAACAATGTCCTCTGCTGGTCGATCAACCGCTTGATAGTGCGGAACCATGTCCCAGGTCATACCTTCTGGCGGAGGCGGCGGCCCAGTTGCAACAGACGCAACATTTACATCTGGCCTATGCAGTCACACCAGCGACAACGCAGCCTTAACACCAGCTACTAACTACTGCCGCACACACTCGTGAACTGCACTCAAATCTTGGAACTTCGCCAGAATAGCCAATAGGCTTGAAGGGACGGTGTCCAGCGGAAACATCATTTGATAAATATGCCTAAGGCACGACTGCGCCTTCTTCAAAAAATGAAGTACTCGAGAAGCATGATCCTGCAGGGTCGCAAGCGCGATCGCATGATCGTGGTCCACCCAAAAGTACCCACTCGCCTGTAGTTGCTCCTGGGTCAAGTCATTCATTCGAATGGCAACTCGGTCCTCATCCTGCGGATGACGAGCACTGACAACTACACCAAGCAAAATGGCAAAGTGTGAAGACAAGGCATCTCTGTGACTGACTAAAAGAAAAGACGAGAGGGCAGAAAGCTAACATTTGAACTGCTCATTCAGCTGCGCCACCTCCTCCAAGAGATACTTCTCACGAGCGGTGGCCTTCTCCGCCTTCGACTTCCATACATCTGCGCTACCATGGAGGATGGGCAACTCACGCTCCAATTGCTTAATGCGATCGCGCAGTCGCGAAAGCAACGACAACTTCTCCACCTTTGAGCGCGGCTACGCTAAGGTTTCATCGGTGGGCGGAGGATCATGAGGACCACTCGAAGGACCACTCGACGTACCCTATCACAAACCAAGCAAGAGCAAAATGAGGGGACAAGAATACATTGATAAAGGCATAAATGCATTCAAGCACAGCAAAGTCTCGATAGGGACACTCCCATAAAAGCATTGTTCCAACAAAAAAAGGCTAAACACTACAGCTATTACACATGTAGACTAAGGAGCATTTTGCTTCTTAAACTTAGAATTTGGCTTCGGGGGATTCATCGCATCCGTGGTAGTCTCCGATGCCACGGACTTGCCGGTGGTAGCCCGAGATGCCGTGGCCTTCGCTGCCTTCGCTCGCCGCCGCTTCTCGGAATACTTGGTGACTGTCTCGATAAGTTGAGGACCATATTTTGCACAACTACCAGCGAAGGGAGCAAACACTAC
This sequence comes from Avena sativa, assembly GCA_916181665.1. NCBI lineage: Eukaryota > Viridiplantae > Streptophyta > Magnoliopsida > Poales > Poaceae > Avena > Avena sativa. The sequence continues at coordinate 427,279,084 of OV702287.1, forward strand.
CTGCTGGCCTCCGGCGTCGATAGGCATCGCCTCGGAAATAGCGACAGGATCCACTTCCACGCCATGGGTTTGCACCATCGTGAGTGCCATGGTGGCACCGACGGACCACTGCGAGTTCTTGAATTCTGCAAGAATACCTCCAGCAAGGGATTCCACTACGTCTTCAAGGTTGTCAATCATCCCAGCCTTGGGAGTTAGATCCTCGCGGATGCGACTGACCACACCCTTGGCCTTCGTTAACGTCCCCTGAAGAGAAGTGTTGTGGTCCTCGACTGCGGCCATGGCACCAGCCAACGCGTCTGCACGATGAAGGGACTAGGCGTCGAAGCTCAAGCCACCGACATCTGCATAAAAAGGTGTTAGCACAACAATACATCAAACAAGGAAGAATACAACATAAAAAATGGCAATCACCTGAGAGGGCCTTGGCAATTGAGAAAAGTTGTTCTTCAAACAAGTTCTCCCTTTTGGCAGTGGAGGAGCGCAATTCCTCTTCGTGTTTCCGCGACTCCTCCAGGGCCGCCACTGCTTCGTCTCGACTCTTCGCTGCCATGGCAAGCGCCTTCTCGAGGGAATAAGCATGACGAAGAAGTTCGTTATCCTCAACTACAAAGCACAGGGTGAATCATCAATCGAATCTAGAAATTTCACAAAGACAAAGACAAATCCAATACTAACCTTTGATAACGCAATGGCGATTGTCCAGCAGCGCATGTTGTCGACCCATGACAAGGACTTGCTCCGCCATGCAAGCAGCTTCCTTCATGATGAGTTGTATCAGAAGAAAACAAAAGTTCAGCAATAACACCAAGTATAAATTCGACTGCCAAAACATCAAAAGGAGGCTTACATGATCCTCTAGAGACTCCGAAGATGACCGTCGCATAGTCATCCGGGCAACCATCTGGTGTTCCCCAGCATGCGGGGAACTCGACGAATTGTGCCCGGAGTGGGCCGCCAATGGTGGAGAAGGAGACCGTTCGGCCACTTCCCGTGCCTTGGAGTCTGCGACTCCGGACTCCTTCAGAAATTGGATATCGTCAGAAGACGACGACGCCACTCGACTACAAAACACATCAAGCAAAAACTTCAGGCAAAAAGCAACTCCAAAAAGAAACCAAAACGAGTTCGCGAATGCAGAACTCACTTGCTAAATTTACCAAGGTCAAAGGATTGCTCCTCCGAATCCGACGACTCCTTCGGCAGTCGCAACTTCTTCTGGGCAGGAGGAGCCATGGAGCGCACAGGAATGGCGGGGATTGGCTCCTCTGCAACAACATAAGGGCCTTCTGGTGTCGTCGGCAATGAGGCATCCGAGTCCTCGCAGCGAGAACACTTGCGAGTATCATGGCCGCTGGACTCGGGGGCTCCCTCCTCTTCTTCAATTGGGACAGTCAATTCCGACTCATCCTCTTCATCCACTTCGTGAGGGATAACCCCTTCAGGACAAGGGGGCAAATTGGAAGACACCTTCCAGTCCTGCAGTCAGAAGATACATTACTATATATCAAGTACCTGGTGGCAATCGACAAAAGAACTACTTCGTAGTACAATTATACCTCAGGAGGAGGGTTAGAGGCGTTGAAAGGAGGCACGACTGGTTCACCCGAGAGATCCTCCTTGGCGTTATATTTGGTCCCAATCACAACCTCTTGTCTACCTCACCCGCATAAATGCCATCGGTAGATACGCGAGTGACATTGCTCGCACCGGCCTAGCGGTACATGGGGTGGACCCTGGCCTATAGAGGCTGCACGCGGCGGCGCAACCACGTGCAAATGAGAGTGGTGCCTCCCTCTTCTTTACCTATGTGACTTTCGAGGTCGCATACGCGCTTATACAACACCTCCGTTTCCTTAGACTCGCTAGGCATCACGACATTCTTCCAGGAAAGCCTCCTCTTGCACGGCGTCACAGGATCAAAGGGCACGAGTCCATAATGCTCCCCGTCGACCTTTTTGTCGCGGATGTAGAACCACTTGTCTCTCCACCCTTGGACGGACGCAGTGAGCTTGATGTCAAAGTAGGTGACAGAGGAGTCGACATGGATCCTGCAACCTCCTATGTCGTAGACTACCGAACCGGACATTGACTGACGTTTTAGCTTAAAAAGCCCCTTGAAGAGGCCAAAGTGTGGCTCGATTCTGAGCCAGCACTCGCAGAGAGTGATGAAGCAAGAGATGTGGAGAATGGAATTTGGGGACAGCTGGTGAAGCTGGAGCCCATAGAAACAAAGTAGACCACGGAAGAAAGGATGCAGGGGGAGAGAAAGACCTCGGATGATATGATGAACGCAAGGAACATCACCCAAAAACCCAGAGGAGGACAAGGGATTACCTCCTCACCGGGCAATCGCGAGTCGTCTTCCGTGGGTGGAAGAACTCCATCTTGACGATGAAGATGTAGCTCGGTGGGCTTGATAATGGACGCGTGCTAGGCACCATTGGTGATGCGAGTGCCTGCACCTTTATTCTTCCTAGCACCGGCGGTGCTGGTGCCCACGGTGGTGGTACCGTCCTTCTTCTTGGTGGCGACAATGGCGGCCGCAGATCCAGCGGTGGCGCCTCCCTTCTTCCTACCCATCCTTCGGTGGTGGTGTGAATGCAGGAAGTAACTGGGGAAGACACGGAGATGGTTCAGGGCCGCGAAGAGAAAGTGCAAGAGGAAGCAGAGAGAGCGGCAATGGCGAAGGAGGCACGAGCAAGAAGAGATGGGGAAATTTACCGCAGCAGCGCTGCTACTTAACCCCTTCACGGATGCCATCCAATGGCCTGCATAAACCCTACTGGACGCATGGCGCACATCGCCATCGACACATGGCGAAGCTGAACCACGAACCGTCCCCCCACTATTCCCATTACGCACGGAAATCAAGGAGACGCGGTTAAAACAAAGGATTACACACGCCCAGTTAATCAAAGTCAGAAAGTAGGACCCACCGCTCATCACGTCCCGTCAAAATCGCTCAAGCGGGCAAATGAGGTCATCACATGGTCAGCACTGATGTCATCGATACCACCAGAAGAAACTCTTTGACTACTTTAGTCCTTGCTCGAGTCTTCGACTCAACCAAGCACTCGGGGACTACTCCAATAGGGAGAGATGGTCGGGCACCCTACGATTATCTTTATGTAGGTATATGAACATTCAAGACAAACCAATCACTCGAATCTACGATTCGATTGCGAATTATGGGTTACTCCCATAGGGAGCGCTGGAAGCAATTCAGACTGAAACAAGCAAAAAAAGACGACAGCTGTCGCAAAAGGTCTTTAGTCCCCGCTCGAGTCTTTGACTCAACCAGGCACTCGGGGGCTACTCCCATAGGGAGCACTGGTCGCGCACCCTATGATTATTTGTACATCGTACTGTGTGTTGACAACATCCACACTCAAATGTTATGGCAACTCCGCCTCATACTTTCCCTACAAAGAGACTGCATCTCCTGGGTCACCCGAATCATCTCCGTGATGACAAAAAATTCGGATGTCGCGCTTGCAGCGTGAAGATAAGACCTGAATAAGGCCTGGCAATGCATCTGCTGCGCACTACCAGAAACATATCCGTTCCTGTAGGTACGATGAACATGCCTTGACGTACGCGTCGAGTGCTCACACTTATACACTGGAATTCGACTCCTGTAAGACCTCTACAGCTTGAGTCGAATTACGCCAGCACTTTTCCGAATTCGAGTCCGGGGACTCGAGTTTGAGTAGATTGCGTTGTTTTGCCCTAAGGCAGTTAACTGATACTGATACATCGGCTAAATTAGGCACGTATATCAACAATCCCTATGACACAAACAGAACACTCGAAAAAATGCTCAGCCATGCACTCGAAAGGCTTCATAAAGTCTCCAGTTGAATCTACGATTCCACTGGACACTCAGGGGCTACTGACATGGGTATACCTTATAGGTACTCGAGTATGGAATATATGGTCCAGATATGATAGAAGCCCATGGTGTTGCCAAGGCCCAATAAGGAATTCGAGTGACTCACAGACTCTCGATTGCTTGCGAGACAAGAAGAAGCTTAAGATAGAAAGTTCAAAGGGAAAACCCTAATCTGTAACCGACTTGACCTGCTACCCGAGACCTAGCCTATCTATATAAAGGCTAGGAGGGGCGGCGAGGAGGACACACGCAACCCTAGTTTCCACAACCCTCGCCAGATTGCATCTGTGCACCATTGTAATCCTCGATTCCTTTGATAATTCCATGAGCAGACAAGCAGGAGTAGGGACCTCTACGAGGCCTGAACCTGGGTAAATCTTCGAGTCCCCTATGTGCTTGTTTGCTAGCCGATTGATGTCTCCAGTGCTCCCTCCTTCTCCAAAACCCAAGTCCATAACAATGGGCATTGATGAGTTTAACCCTCGTCAGTATGCCTTGAGGTGACTCGGCCAGCTTACACTTTGACATTGCCGTACCTCGGATAACATGGCCTTTATACCCCGGCGTGACCCTACCCGGGGTTATCCCCCCAACATTAGTCCCTAAAGCTGGTGCGGTAGCTTAACAACTTTAGCTGATAAGGCCACAACAGGTTCAACCTACCGGATTCTTTGCTCTTTTGGACGAGTCACCATGTAACTCGGCCCTTCTTACTTTTGTGACTTGGCATTCCCTTGGCTCATTCTGAGATATTCCTTGCTGGCTGGGTTACCCTCTATTTATCTGGATTATACTTTAGGTTCCTTCCTTCTCTTGTATGCTTCCCCATGTCCTACGTGGAGGGTAATCATTGTGTTGCCTTATTTTAAGGGCCAGCTCCAGTTACTGTGCTGATTACTGTATTCGTTGTCAGGGATAACTGCTCCAAACTCACATCGTGGCTGCCTCCTTGTTAACTGTAACTCCACGTTGCTTCATGGGATCTGCTGCTCCCTGTCACCCTTCACGTGGCTTGCTTCTGATTGGTTGATTTGGTGGATACACGGCCACACCGTGTGGCTTCGTTGCACCGCTAGATCCCACTGCCCCACTTAGGGGCATGGTTAAATAGGGGGTAAGCGATCCCCAGTGGTCGTTTCCCCCACCCTCGCATGCCTCTGCCTCTTCTTCTTCTTCCGCGCGGTAGAACCGCCGCCGTTGTTGCGCTTCGCTGCTATGCTTCTCCCCCGTAGTAGCATTGCCACTTATGCGTAGCCACGCCGCCACGGGGCCTTGCCAGTCTAGACCTTTGCCTCCCATCACATATTGGGTTTACGAGGGAAGGGATTTGGAGATGGCTGAGGAGGAGTTCACCAGTGTTGAAGAACACGAGGCGGGCAGCAAGGCCCACTAGCGAGGAGCTTGGGCCGGTTCCTGGGTATGTCGGGATGACATTGACTGGCTCCTCCGGACATGTCGCATCCTCGCCGGGGTTTCATGCCGTCTCCCCTGCCAGGAGATCACTCCCTCGCCTAATCCGGGTGAGTTTGTGGTCTTCCTCTTGCACTTCTAGCGCGGCTTCAGCCTCCCAGTTAGTGAGTTCTTTCACGAATTCATCAACACCTATGAGCTTCAACCTCATCATCTGCTGGCTAACGTCATTACCTCCCTCTCCTCCTTTGCTTCTGGGGTTGAGGGTTACCTCGGCCTTTGGCCCACTGTCCAACTTTGGTATAAATTCTTCACCTTTAGAGCCAACATTATCCCGGATCCTCTGCTTGCCCCTGCCGACAAATCACTGACTTAGTGCGGGGTGGCCTCTCTATCTCCTTGGAAGAACTCTGTTTTCCCCTAGTCACCGGCCTCGAGTGTTCAAGGGTTGGGCCCGGACGTTCTTCATTGTGAGGAATGATACCGAAGAAGACAAGATTCGGCGGTGTTCCGAGGCAATCTGCTCCCCTGGTCATTCAGGTGGAAAAAACGGATCAAGGAACTGATCTACTTGAAGTTGCACGGCGAAGATATCATGATCACATTTATCCACAGCCAGATCTCCCCTCTGCAGAAGCGCACGCACAAGCTCTATCATATGAGCGGGCACCTTGACCCCAACCGGACCTCATCCTTCGAGCTCAACAACACCAAGATTTACCGCCAAGTCAAGGTTATCTTCAAGATAGACAAGGAATTCAATGAGGACTCGAAGTGGGGATTCGAGCACTTCTGCTGGGATAGGCCGCCTCCTGGGGTATGTTTCCTTTCTTGACCCTTTGTCCGAGTTATATGTTATGTCGCACTATATCTGACGATGGTTGAACTCATCAATGCCCATTGTTATGGACTTGGGTTTTGGAGAAGGAGGGAGCGCTGGAGACATCTATCGACTAGCAAACAAGCACATAGGGGACTCGAAGATTTACCCAGGTTCAGGCCTCGTAAAGGTCCCTACTCCTGCTTGTCTGCTCGTGGAATTATCAAAGGAATCGAGGATTACAATGGTGCGTAGATGCAATCTGGCGAGGGTTGTGGAAACTAGGGTTGTGTGTGTCCTCCTCGCCGCCCCTCCTAGCCTTTATATAGATAGGCTAGGTCTCGGGTAGCAGGTCGAGTCGGTTACAGGTTAGGGTTTTCCCCTTTGAACTTTCTATCTTTAGCTTCTTCTTGTCCTTCAAGCAATCGAGAGTCCGTAGGTTCCCCGAGTTCTCTGTTTGGGCCTTGGCGAAACCATGGGCTTCCGCCGTATTCAGGACGTATATACCAAGCTCGAGTACCTGTAGGGTATACCCATGTCAGTAGCCCCCGAGTGTCTAGTGGAATCGAAGATTCGACTGGGGACTTTTATGAATCCTTTCGAGTGCATGAATGAGTATATTTTTGACTGCTCCGTTCGTGTCATAGGGATTGTTGATGTGCATGCCTGATTTAACCGATGTATCGGTATCAGTTAACTACCTTAGCGTAAAACAACGCAATCTACTCGAATTCGAGTCCTCGGAATCGAATCCGGAAAAGTGCTGGCGTAATTCGACTCAAGCCACGGAGGTCTTACAGGAGTCGAATTCCAGTATATGGGTGTGAGCACTCGACGCGTCCGTCAAGGCATGTTCATCGTACCTATAGGCACGGATATATTTCTGGTAGTGCGCAGCGAATGTGTTGCCAGGCCTTATTCAGGTCTTACCTTCACGTTGTAAGCGCGGCATCCGAATTTTGTCACCACGGAGATGATTCGGGTGACCCAGGAGACGCAGTCTATTTGTAGGGAAAAATCTTGAGGCGGTGTCGCCATAAGCTTCGAGTGTGGATGTTATCAACACACAGTACGATGTACAAATAATCATAGGGTGCGCGACCAGCGCTCCCTATGGGAGTAGCCCCCTAGTGCCTGGTTGAGTCAAAGACTTAGGCAGGGACTAAAGAACTTTTGCGACTGCTGTCGTCTTTTGCTTGCTTGTTTCAGTCGAATTTATTTCCAGCGCTCCCTATGGGAGTAACCCATGTCCATAGTCGAATCACGGATTCGAGTGGTTAGGTTTGTTTTGATTGTCCATGTTCCTATAGAAAAGAAAAAAAATCGTAGGGTGCACGACCAGCGCTCCCTATGGGAGTAGCCCCCGAGTGCTTGGTGGAGTCGAAGACTCGAGCAAGGACTAAAGTAATCGAAGTCTTCTGCTCCTCAATTTTTGATGACATCAGTGCTGACTATGTGATGAGCTTAGTTGCCCGCCTGAGCGGGTTTGACGGGATGTGACGAGTGGTGGGTCCCATTTTCTGACTCTGACTTGACCGGGCATGCGTAATCTTTGTTTTAACTGTGCCTCCTCGATTTCCGCACATAATGGGGGTAGTGGGGGATGGTTCACGCTTCGGGTCCTCCACATGTCGAGCACAATGAACGCCACGTGTCTGGTAGGGTTTTTCCTGGCCGTTAGATTGCATCTTCCAGGGGCGTTAAGTAGCGATGTTGCGACGGTAATTTTCACATCTGCTTCCTTTCTCTTCCTTTGCCTCCGTCACCATTGCTGCCTCTCGTCTGCTCCTTTGTGTTCGTCTTTTTCGCGATATTGGACCATCTCCACATATTCCCCAGTTACTTTCTCTGTTCACATCGCCACCGTAGAATGGGGAAGAAGAAAGGAGGTGCCACCGTCGATTCCGCCGCCGCCACGGTTGCTGCGAAGAAGAAGGGCGGCTCCGCCGCTGTGGGCACCAGCACCACCGCCGCCGGGAAAAGAAAGGCTCGGGCACTCGCGTCACCAATGGCGCGTGGCGTGCGTCCGTGATCAAGTCCCCTGAGCTCCATCTCCTACGCCAAGACGGAGTTCTTTCTTCCGCAGTCGCTGACGTGCGCGTCCCTGGCAGCGAGGTAATCCCTTCCCCTCCTGCTGGTTTTTGGGTGATGTTCCTAGCGTTCATCATCCGCGGTCTCTCGTTTCCCCTACATCCTTTCTTTAGGGACCTTCTCTGTTTCTATGGGCTCCAGCTGCATCAGCTGTCCCCCAACTCCATCCTCCATGTAGATTGCTACATTACTCTTTGCGAGTGCTGGCTCGGAATCGAGCCACACTTCGGTCTCTTCAAGCGCCTCTTCAAGCTAAAGCGCCAATCGGCGTTTGGCTCCGTAGTCTACGATGTAGGCGGCTGCGGTATCCATGTCGACTCCTCCGCCACGTACTTCGACATCAAACTCATGGCGTCCGTCCAAGGGTGGAGGGACAAGTGGTTCTACATCCGTGACCTGAAGGCCGATGGAGACCACTTCGGACTCGTGCCCTTCGATCCTGCAACGCCGTGCAAGAGGAGGCGTTCCTGGAAGAACATAGTGATGCCCGACGAGTACACGGAGACAGATGTGTTATACGAGCGTGTCTGCGACCTTGAGAGTCGCATGGGTAAAGAGGAGGGAGGCTGTGCCCTCATTCGCACATGGCTGCGCCGTCGTGTCTAGCCCCTGTAGGCCAGAGTCCACCCTATGTTCCAGTGGGCTGGCACGGACGATGTCACTCGCGTATCTGCCGATGGCATGTCCGCGAGTGAGGTAGATAAAAGGATGCGGCTGGTCACCAAGTACATCACGAAGTATGTGCTTCCCAATGATCCAGAAGTTCCTCCATTTGATGCTGCTAACCCTCCTCCTGAGGTACAGTTATGCTACGTAGTAGCTTTGTTTGTCGACTGCTTTCTTGACTTTGCGCTAAATTGTTTTCTGTATGCAGGATTGGGGGGTGTCACCCTATATGCCCCCTCTTCCAGAGGGCGTTATCCCTCGTGAAGCCTTGGAAGAGGATGAGTCGGAGTCGACCGTCGCATCTGATGTGGAGGAGGAAGCTCCCGAGTCGAGTGGTCCAGACACTCGCAAGCATTCGTGCATCAAGGACTCGGATGCATTGTCTCCTTCGACTCCGGAAGGTGCAGCTGTTGGTTCAGAGTCGCCGATACCTGCCGTTCATGTGAGTGTTGTGGCGCCATATTCTCGCAAGAAGATGTGCCTGCCGAAGGAGTCGTCGTCAGAGTCGGGGGATCAAACCTTTGACTTTGACAAGTTTGATTGGTAAGTGCATGAGTCTTTCTTCTGGTTGTTCTAGATGGTTATCCGAACGTCTGCGAATCCATCGACTTTAGAGTCTTTGGAGGATCATGTAAGTGTAGTATCTCTTCTTCTGATTTTGCAGTTGAATTTTCATCTATGCCATCTATTGATCCTTTACCATGTCTTTTGCCACAGCTCGTTGTGAAGGAAGTCACTCGCCTTGCGGAGCAGGTGCTTGCGATGGGTCGTCAGCATGCAATGCTGGACAATCGCCATCACGCGGTGGAAAGTGAGTGTTCCTTACCTTTCCTCTGCATCCTTTTGATGTATTCGACTGGCGGTTTTATCTTTGTTTGTGTCACAGCCGAGCATAATGCACTCCTTCGTAGCACTGCTTCCCTCGAGAAAACGCTCGCCGCCGCGGTAAAAAGTCGCAATGAGGCAGTCTCAGCATGTGCCGAGTCGCGGAAACGCGAGGAGGATCTGCGCGCCTCCATCGTGGCTAGGAAGAAGTTGTTCGAGGAATAGCTTTTCTCGATTACCAAAGCTCCCTCAGGTATTTTTTGTCTAAATTTTCGTTGTTTTCTCCTCTTTCGAATGTGTTATTGGTACTGACTTTGGTGCCCATGCTTTGGTTTTGTGTAGACGCCAGCGGTCTCAGCTTCGATCCCTAGGCACTCCGTCGTGATGACGCCCTGGCGGGTGCCATTTCGGCAGCCGAGGATCACAGCGCTGCCGTTCATGGGACGCTCACCAAGGCCAAGGGCGTGCTCAGTCGCCTCCGGGAAGAGCTGGCGCCCAAAGCTGAGTTAATCGAGAATATGGATGAGCTGGTAGAGTCCCTTGCCAGAGGCATTCCTTCAAGCTTCAAGAACTCAGTCTGTGCGGCTGGGGCTTCAATGTCACTCGCCATGGTTCAAGCACACGGAGTCGAAGTTGATCCTGTAGCGGTCTCCAAGGAGATGCCAGCGTGGATGGCCAGCAGGTAGTCTTTGTTCCTTTCGCGACTGCTTGTGGCAAGTACGGACAACAGCTGATCAATACAGTTGCGAAGTACTCTGAGGAGCTTCGGCGAGCCAAGAAGATGGCTAAGGCTGCGACGTCAAGGGCCGGGGGAAAGTCTGTAGCATCTGACATTACCACAGACTCGATGAGGCCCCCAAAACCAAAGTCGAAGTCGAAGAAGCCAATAGCTCCTCAGTAGTCGCGTCTTGTAATAGTTAAATAGCTTATGTCTTTTATCGAGAACATGCCTTTTGGCGGGTGTATCTGCTGATACTTTGTTAATCTTGAATGCACTCGAGTCTTTTGTCTATGCTTTGCCTTAGTCTTCTTATTGTCTCTTGCTTAACTTGTGATAGGGCACATCGAGTGATCCTTTGAGGGAGCCTCAAGATTCTTCGCCCCTTGATGACACCTTGGCACCGCTGTGCTCAAGGGTGGATGAGCTATCTCTGCTCTCGCGACTCCGTGACCGCGTGAAGCAGTTGGAGCGTGAATTGCCCGTACTCCATGGTAACGCGGATGTATGGAAGTCGAAGGCAGAGAACGCCGCCGCCCGAGAACAATATCTATTAGGGGAAGTGACACAGCTGGGCGACCAATTCAAATGTTAGTTTTGTTCTTCCTTATCTTTTCCTTATAGTCACTCGCAGTAGTCCGTTGTCTTCATACTTCTGCCTTTGCTTGGTGTAGTTGTCAGTGTGCGCCATCCGCAGGATGAGAAAGATAGGATTGCTATTCGCATGAATGATCTGGCCCAGGAGCAACTTCAGGCGAGTGGATATTTCTGGGTGGATCATGATCGCGCAATCGCACTGGCGACCCTGCAGGATCGTGTGTCGCGAGTGTTTCACTTCCTGAAGAAGTCACAATCGTGCCTGAAGAATATTTATCGGACGATGTTTCCACTGGACATCGTTCCATCAAGCCTGCTGGCCCTTCTTGCCAAATTCCAAGACTTGAATGCGGTACGTGAGTGTGTATGGCAGCAGTTGGTGGCTGGTGCCAAGGCTGCTCTGTCGCTGGTGCGACTGCACAGGCCTGATGTGGACATTGCAGCAATTGCAGTCGGACCACCAGCGCCGCCAGCGGGTTCGACTTGGAACATGGTTCCGCACTATCAGGCGGTGGATCGCCCAACGGAGGAAATTGTTGACTTCTTTGAGGAGCAGACCAACGTTCCTTTGCTGCAACAGTAGTTTAGTTTATATCCTGCACATAGTTGTACCAGTGTTGTAAAGTTCGTATATATGCTGTGTATAATTGATGACATTGATGTATATAAAGAGCTTGCTAGCGTGTATGTTTTGCGAGTGCGTTGCACTTTTGTGATTCCTTTTCGTTAGCCTGACTTGTGTTTATCTCAGCCCCTTGTCAACCTGTCAGTTGTGTTGCAACAGGGTTGGTGTTTTGTCAAGGGTTTCGATTGGTGTGCCAGCTACTCAGGATATCACGTTAGTTCATAGAACAGATGTGTATAGGGTGGCGAAGCCCCCGAGTGGATAATTTGCAAAAAATAAAAGAAAAACACAGAGTTTTGGGGCACTTAGATTTATTCATTCGCAGGATAGTACGAGGTACAATGTGTTGCTAAGTAGCCTTGGCTGAGTAGCCTTATTTGCAATGTAAAAAGAAAAAAACGACTAAGGATAGAAGCGTCGCAGCTGCGCGACATTCCAGGGGTTGGAGTACGCGACTCCTGTTTCGAAATATTTGAGGCGATAGGCGCCACCTGGGATTACTTCTGTAATCACCTATGGTCCCTCCCAAGGGGACTCGAGCTTGAGGTGCCCTTGCTGTTTCAGTCGCAGGACCAGGTCTCCTTCGATGAAGGACCTGGGGCGTAACCTTCTGCTGTGATAGTTGCACAGGTTCTGCTCGTAGATCGTTGATCTTTCTGCGGCTATTTCCCGTGCCTCGTCAAAGAGGTTGATGGAGTCTTCGAGTGCAAGAGTTGACTCCTGCTCGCTGTAGGCCACCACTCGTGGTGCTTTGTATCGTACCTCAGTGGGTAGCACTGCTTCAGCACCGTGCACCATGAAGAACGGGGTGTACCCCGTGGCGCTATTTGGGGTTGTGCGTAGGCTCCAGAGTACCGATTGCAGTTCGTCTGGCTAGCAGCCCGCGGCCTGTTCGAGTGCATGAGGAGTCTCTTCTTGATGCCGCCGCAGATGAGACACACGCACCTGGCGCAGAGCTCCGGCCAATTCCATTGGCCTGGCCCTTCGCGCAATGGGGAATCGACATGGTCGGCAAACTCCCAAAGTCATCACGAGAAGGCTACGTCTACCTCCTGGTTGCAGTCGACAAATTCACCAAGTGGATAGAGGCCATGCTAGTGACTAATCAGTCAGGATACAGTGCAGTCAAGTTCTTCGAGTCCATCGTCTACCGCTTCGGAGTACTACCGAGCATCATCATGGACAACGGGACGAACTTCACATTCAAGGAGTTCCAAGAGTTCTGCGAGAATCTGGGAATCAACAGCCTTGGCGTCGCGCATGGCTGTAGGCTAGTAGAATCTAGCTCGTAGAGCTTTGGCAATGAGGGCGCGACTGCCGGCATGGTGCCCACAGGTCCCCTCATGGATGTCGAGGACAACGGATCTTCCATCGGCCGTGGAGACGCATCGTTGGAGTACTCCTGTGATGCTGCGTTTGTGTAGTTCGCCGTTGATAACAGCGAATGCCTTGGATCGCCGCGTGATGTGCCGTGCGCCAGTCGGGTCGTCCGGTAGCCTCTTGCTGAGAAGGTACGTGATGTATGGTTGAGTCCAGGATGGCTCGATCATCATGACGCTCATTGGCCCTTCGAGTCCTGTATCCAGCTCCAAGTCGTCGAGTGCCATTGGCTCATTGGGCGGCGTAGCCCCCGAGTCCGTTGCTACGCTTGTTTTCTTCTCTGCGGCCTTTGGCTTGATGGAGCGTTCACAGATGCGCTCGACAAATACCCCAGGTGGAATGGGGGCGCAGGTAGAGCCTATGTTGGCGAGTGTGTCCGCCTCTTCATTGCTTTCGCGACCTATGTGTCGTAGCTCGCAACCGTCAAAGTCCCCTTCGAGTGTGTCGTAGAAGTCGCGGTAGGCGATCATGTTGTCGTTCAGTGCGTCGCACTCGTGCATTGTCTGGTTGACAACCAGCTTGGAGTCGCCATATATTATGAGTCTCTTGGCGCCGCAGGCTTTTGCCATCCTCATCCCGTGCAGTAGGGCCTCGTATTCAGCTTCATTGTTGGAGGCAGTGAACTGCATTCGCAGGATATTTCAGTTTGTCTCCTTGGGGCGATGTCAGTATGACACCTGCGCCGGCCCCGTCCTTTCGCTTGGAACCGTCGAAGTGCATTGTCCAGAGGTAGGACATATCTGGTTTTTCAGGGAGCTGGTTCTCCATCCAGTGCACGAGGAAGTCAGGGAGAACTTGCGACTTGATTGCATCGCGTTTTTCATATGTAATGTCTTGTGGAGACAGTTCGATTCCCCAAAGCGCGACTCGTCCGGTGGTGTCGGGATTGTTGAGGATGTGCCCAAGCGAGGCGTCATTGACTACCACGATTGGGTGCTCCTAGAATTAGTGGCGCAGTTGCCGGGCCGTCATGAAGACGTCGTACGCTAGTTTCTGGTAGTGCGGGTACCGCTGTTTTGTTGGCATAAGTACCTCGCTGAGGTAGTAGACTGGGCGCTATACTCCATGGACCTTGTTTTCCTCGGCTTGTTCTACCACGAGTACCGTGCTGACCACCTGGTTGGTGGCGGAGATGTATAGCAACAGTGGTTCCCTTTCGCGTGGGGTCACCAGTACTGGCGAGGTGGACAGTAGGCGCTTGAGGTCTTCGAATCCTTCTTGTGCGTCATTTGTCCACTCGAATTTGTCGGCTTTGCGGAGAAGTTGGTAGAAGGGCAGTGCTTTTTTGCCCATTCGATTGATGAATCGACTGAGCGCCGCGATTCGCCCAGCCAACTGCTGGACACCTCTTATATTCTTCGGCTTCTCCATGGCCAGTATGGATTTTATTTTCTTCGGGTTCGCCTCGATCCCTCGTGCAAAGATAAGATACCCGAGTAGTTTCCCAGATGGTACGCGGAAGGCGCATTTGTCCGGATTGAGCTTGATCCAGTAGCGGTCAAGGTTGGCGAAGGATTCACGCAAGTCATCGATTAGTGAAGCTTCCTCTTTGGTCTTGATTACGATGTCGTCGACATAGACTTGAATGTTGTGATCAAGTTGGTTTTTGAGGCAAGCCTGCATGCACCGCTGGTAGGTGGCTCCTGCGTTCTTTAGCCCGAAGGGCATTGTGTTGTAGAAAAACACACCAAAGGGCGTTGTAAACGCCTTTTTTTCTTGATCTTCCTCCTTCATTCGAATCTGATTGTAGCCTGAGTAGGCGTCGAGGAAGCAGAGGCGCTCACATCCCGCAGTAGAGTCGATGATCTAGTCGATTCGTGGTAGCGGAAAGTGGTCCTTCGGGCAGTGCTTATTCAAGGAGGTGAAGTCCACGCACATCCGCAGGATATCCGTGTCCTTTTTTGGTACCAGCACTGTGTTGGCGAGCCAAGTGCTTTCCTTGATCTCGCGTATGAATTTGGCGTCGAGGAGTATGTTGATCTCCATTCCGACTGCCTTTGCTCTTGGTTCAGACAATCGCCGAATTGTTTGTTTGACTGGCCTTGCATCTGGGTTGACATTGAGTGCATGCTCGGCGAATTCTATAGGAACTCCTGGCATGTCCGCTGGACACCTGGCGAAGATTTCCCAGTGCTCACGGAGGTATTCGACGAGCGCGAGTTCCTATGCGGGACTCAAGTTGTTGGCGATGAGGGCCGTCTTGGGGGGATCCGATGGGTGGACCTGAACTTTCTTCGTGTGCACCGATGAGTCGAAGGATAAGTCGGGTGAGCTTGGCCGGCTTAGGAGAGGCAGACTTTTGTCTGTCGACTCCTTCAATCTTGCGAGTTCCTCCTACATGCCGAAGGACTGGGAGATTCTGTTGAATTCCCTATCGCAACTGCCGGACCTCTCGAAGCTCCCGTTGATTGTGATGACGCCATTAGGGCCTGGCATTTTCATCTACAGGTAGGCATAGTGCGGCACTGCCATGAACCTAGCGAACGAGACATGTCCGAGGATGCAGTAGTACTGTGAGGGTCAGTCGACGACTTCGAAGTCGATGCGCTCACACCAAAAGTTTTTCGGTGTGCCAAAGATGACGTCGAGGTTGATTTTGCCAAGGGGATATACGCCCTTGCCTGGGACGATGCCGTGGAATGTTGTGTCTGAGGCCTCTAGGCAGATCAGAGGGATCCTCATCGCTCGCAAGGTACTCACAGACATAAGGTTGATGCCGCTTCCGCCGTCCATGAAGACACGACTCATGTCGAAGCCTCCAATTTGCGTCTCGAGGACGAGGGGACAATGGCCTGGACGAGGTACTTGGCGCGGGTGGTCGCGCTTGTTAATGGTAATGCAGGAGTCGCTTCCACTAAGGTACTCAGTGGTGGATGGTGGTGAGTTTGTCGCGAAGTTGACTTGGCGAGTGATGGCCTTCTGCACCCGATTCGAGGGCCGCCCCTTTTGGATCATCATGGAACCCATGGCCCGTGGGTATGGTTCGCCTCCTTGGTGCTGGTCTGGCGCATCTGCATTTGGGGGTAGTCCAGGTGGTGGTGGTGGAGCTTCATGTTCCACGGTGCCTGGGGTGGCTCCGTAGCCCCTTTCGACTGCGTTGTGATTCATCCGAGCCAGTCCCTCATGTAGTTTGAGGAACTCGCGGCAGTCCTTAAGGAGGTGGCTGGACTTCTTTTTTCCGTCGTGCTTGTCGATGTAGAAGTGCACAGTGCATGGCCTGGACAGCTTGTCTTCGATGGATGTTGCGGGTGCCTCATCGTGATTGCGGCACTGCCATACTTGTGTGGTTTTCCCGGAGTCGCGGTATCCACCGCTGCGGTAGCCGCTATTACGGTTGTCGTCGCGTTTGTTGGCGTAGCCGGCTGCGACCATGTTGACGTCGTCGCGGTCATCGTAGATGCGCATGTGGCGATCGCGTATGCGTTCGAGTTCTGCCTCGTCGTCGGAGTGAACACGATTTTTCACCGAATCTTCTCCATCTGCCCAGCGATTCACGATTTCCATCAGGTGGTCGATGGTTTTGGGCTTCGAGCGGCCCAGCTCCTCCCTGAGCTCTACGCGGCGTACGCCTCCGTTGAATGCGTCAATCGCGCGATCCTCCGAGATATTCTCTGCAGAGTTCTTGATGATGGACCACCTCTGGATGTATGAGCGTAGCGACTCGCCCGACCTTTGTTGGCAGCATCTCAGCTCTTCGATTGATGCGGGCCTTTTGTAGGTTCCCTTGAAGTTGCGCATGAAGCTGTAGACCAGCTCTTCCCAACTACGAATGGATCTGCGTGGGAGGTTGTTGAGCCATGCTCGGGCGGCGCCCTGCAGCTGTAGCTGCAGGCATTGCATGGACGTGCTTCGACTCCCGCCGTGGAGCCTGACGGAGGAGATATGGTCCTCTAACCAGATTTTCGAGTCCTGCAGACCATCGAGCTTTGGGTTTTCTGATGGGAGCTTAAACCCCTTGGGCATTCGCTTTTGTCTGATGGCCCTGCTGAAGCATCTAGCGCCACATAGCTCTACATCTTCGTCTTCTAAGTCAGTCGATCGGGCACGTCACGCCCATGATTTGTCGATTTTGCGTTGCATGAGGTCATCACGTGCATCGTAGTCGTGGTCATGTCGCCAGGAACGGCGATGTCGAGATAGATCGTGACTGTCGTCGCTAGATGAGGGCGAGGAGTAGCGCTTTGCCAGAGCCTTGCCTTTCTTCGGTTCTGATGCTGGTTCTTTGTCGAGGGCGGCCTCGATTAACCCCAAGCCTGCGATCGTAGATTGGTGCATGGCAGCTCGAGGGTCTCCAGCTGGCGGCTGGTTGTTGACGAGGTACATGGTGGCCGCCGTTACCGCAGCTTGCGGCGTTTTTGGAAGCACGTTGCCATGTGTATCTACCGTCATGGAGCCGAAGTCGAGGACCTTTGCGGCTTCTACACGCTCTTGTTCGGTGAGGTGGGCCAATCGAGATCGCCTCTTGTTAGCGATGTACTCGTTGCATTTGGAGGAGGATCCTCCGTGGGAGGAGAGCCCAGCTCGCCGGAGGCTCGACTCATCTGCCGCCTTTTTACGCGCCTCGAGTTGCGCGATTGTTTGCAGTTGGCGTTTGTATTCCTCCTTCAGGAGCCAATGGTAACCCATCTGCAGTTCTTGTGGGGAGCCGAAGGGTAGAGGGTGGCCTCGTAGGTCTTCACGGCAACGAGCCCACTCGAGATCGTTGAGCCTGATCACGACGCGTTCGCCAGTTTGCTCGTTTATCGTGCTGGGGGGTTCGGCTGCCCCTCCGCTGTTGACGGGGGCGCCGTTGGTAGGGCCTCCATTGGGTGGTCCGCCATTGGGTGGTCCACCGTTTGGCGGGTCGGCTCCATGGCCACCGTTGCCCGTGTTGTCGCGATTGGCAGAGGAATCGCCCGCGTTGATGACGGCGCACATGAAGTGGTTGGGGAAGCTGCTGCTCCCACAACTTTCAGATCCGGAACTGTAGGCTCCATCTTTAGTTGCCAGATCACCCAGATTGGATTCACGACTGCTGTCGCTGACCGTATTCTCGACTGTTGTCGATGCATTGAGCTCGCCGAGGATGCCGATCGGCGGAGGGAACCATGATGCTGGAGCAATCGATGGTATCATCGGCTGGTCAGGCATGCGAAGCGTGCCCATCTGACCAACTTGGAAGCGGAAGCTCCCGATCGCCAGGCTGATTCTGTCGCCCACGGACTCGAAGGCCGGGCGAGTGGCCGGCGTGTGGACGGTGAAGTTGGACGCGCCGAAGAGTTGGCGAATCTCCGCTGTTGCGGCGTTGTAGATCGCAGTTGATGGGGCAGAAGAAGCCGCAACATCAGCACTCCCAATTCCCACAGACGGCGCCAATTGACGAGGGTTTAACTCATCAATGCCCATTGTTATGGCCTTGGGTTTTGGAGAAGGAGGGAGCGCTGGAGACATCTATCGCTAGCAAACAAGCACACAGGGGACTCGAAGATTTACCCAGGTCCAGGCCTCATAGAGGTCCCTACTCCTGCTTGTCTGCTCGTGGAATTATCAAAGGAATCGAGGATTACAATGGTGCGCAGATGCAATATGGCGAGGGTTGTGGAAACTAAGGTTGCGTGCGTCCTCCTTACCGCCCCCTCCTGGCCTTTATATAGATAGGCTAGGTCTCGGGTAGCAGGTCGAGTCGGTTATAGGTTAGACTTTTCCCCTTTGAACTTTCTATCTTTAGGTTCTTCTTGTCCTTCAAGCAATCGAGAGTCCGTAGGTTACTCGAGTTCTCTGTTTGGGCCTTGGCGACACTGTGGGCTTCCGCCGTATTCATGCCGTATATACCAAGCTCGAGTACCTTAGGGTATACCCATGTCAACATCCTTTACTTGATCTACTGCAATATTGCTCTCAGTTGTTTACTCAGCAGACAATTGAGGATGGAGTCAGATACGGTGGAGCCGGACCCCGAGGACTTCCTGCCTACTCTGGATTCACCGTCCCTTAAGTGGGGGAAAGATCATGAGGCCTTAGATATGGTGGAGTCGGACCCCGAGGACTTCCTGCCTACTTCGGATTCAGCCTTCAGATGACCTTTTGGTAAGACCTCTAGCTTAAGGGATTGGCTGGATGACGACGAAGACTCTGATATTGATCTCTTGGAGGTATATAATCATGTGCCTATCTCATACGCCTTTCTGGCTGATTCGACTTCAGCTAACTTGCCTGGTCAGGTCCATGACGCTCGTCTGCTTGTCGTGGGTGACCTGGTTCCTGCCCTTCGAGGAAACGTGCGGGCACCCTGGCTCCTTCCTCTGAGCCACCTCCAACCAAGAAGAAGCAGAAGAAACCTGGGTTCAAAGGTGGCAGCAATCCCATGACCAAGGTCCCAGTTCATAGAGCACCTAAACCCAGGGAACCTTCAACTTCCTCCGAGTAAGCCCCCTTTTCCTTGCTTGCTCATCTTTTGAGTTGTATTGCACCATCTTCATTTATTTATTGTTTCTCTCTTTCTCTTTTCTTAACTTGTTGTTTTGTTATTTATCTGACCCGGCAGGTCTGCCAGGGAGATCCCCAGAGTGGCTCGAGCATTCCATCGCCTATCTGAGGTGCCCCATCTCCCCCTTGCAATGATGATGCGCTCCCCCTGAGCCCTATTTTGGAGAGCATAGCGGCTGCCCCGAATCTTAGCCCACCTCGTCATGAGGAGGGAAACGCCAGTGCGGAGGGAAGTGGCACTACCGAGGATACGGCTCTGCCGGATAACCCTAGATCTTCTTCGGCTCAACCACAACCAATCGTCACCGAGGTGCCGGTTACTCCGGCACCGACCCAAGTTTCTCCTTCACTAGCTCCAACACTAGCACTAGCACCAACTTCAAGTTCTGCACCAATTCCTCCTGCCTCGTCCGAGTCTTCCAAGACTCGGCAAGAAGACCAAACTCAACTGAGCCCAAAGGCCAAAGCTCAGGCGCCAACACCTTCTGCCAAGGATATCTCCAAGGGCCAACAAGTTGCCGAGGCTGCCAAAACCCCTAAGGGATCAACAACTAAATCTGGACAACGTACCCTTGCGTCCATGATGAAAAAGGGGAGTACTACCTCCGGATCTGCTACTCTCGGGTCTGCTAGTAATAAACATCTTACTTTACATACTAGCCCGGCTATAGCACAAATTGCTAGGAAAGAGGCTCATGCCAAGGGCTTGGTGGCGACCCAGACGCTCAGCGAGGAAAACTATGGTCCGGCACTAATTGAATATGTTAACAATTGGAATGACGCCAAGTTCATCAACCTCAATGATGAAATCCCGGAGAAGTTCGGCCCCGCCGAGTTCAGCGCCCAAATGAACATAGCTTTTTAAGGCCATTACACTTGCAGGCCGAATGATGGAGGTAAACCTCTTCATCATGCCCTTACATATGCGCAAGTAATTGTAGGTATATCCTCCAGTCCCCGAGCCTCCGGTGGAGTAACGCGTTACTCAGCCGGATGCTCCAATCCAAAGTAGTCCTAATTGTGCTAAATTCCTTATTAGTTTCAAATATTCGCTCACCTAGAGCCAGGTTAAGTTCCACTTGGCCCGGGTCTTGAGTAGATTAAAATATTCACTCACCTAGAGTCGGGTTAAGTTCCACTTGGCCCGGGTCTTGAGTAGATTCAAATATTCACTCACCTAGAGCCGGGTTAAGTTCCACTTGGCCCGGGTCTTGAATAGATTCAAATATTCACTCACCTAGAGCCGGGTTAAGTTCCACTTGGTGCAGGTCTTGAGTAGATTCAAATATCCACTCACCTAAAGACGGGTTAAGTTCCACTTGGCCTAGGTCTTGAGTAGATTCAAATATTCACTCACCTAGAGCCGGGTTAAGTTCCACTTGGCCCAGGTCTTGAGTAGATTCAAATATTGCTTCTTATAAACAAACTAACAATTTCCTCTTTAGATCACCACCAACTGCCAAACCGCTGAGTTTTAGCGGCTCCTAGATACGCACAAGGAGCTCCGCTCAAAGCACGGTGCGCTGATCTCCAAGTTCAAGAAGAAGGGTAATTTCTTTCACTTGCATTTTCACTTTTTCCTTCATCATTCTATTATCCGATCTAAGTCCTTATTCGGATTGTGCAGCCGAAGTTGAGTCCGAAAACACAATTATGAGGAAATACTTGGCCAATATAAAAGGTAACTTGATTTGGTTACTCAACCTCTGTATTTTTCCTTCTAACTCAATAGATAATCATACCTCGGCTCTGCCGGGTCAACAAACTATTGCGCTGTCTCTTCAAGATAGCATGCCATTGCCTAACATGATGCTTCACTTTCTCGAACAAGCAGGGCAACATCAGGCCAAGCTCAAAAAGAAGGACGATGAGATTGCCAAACTTCGGCTCAAAGATGATGAAATTACTCGGCTAAACACCGAAATCAAGAAGCTGAAAAACCTCCATAAGACTAAACTGGATAACGCCGACTAGAACTTCTCCAAGGAAAATGAGTGTCTAAAAACTCAAATTGAAAAAGACCAAGATTTGCTGAAGGAAGCCGACATCAAGCTTGAGTTGGTGGCCACCGAATATGAGAGGCTCTATAAGAGGAAAGCTGACTATCTCGTGGAGTTGACCTAGATCCTTAGTTATATGTCTCATCAGTTTTTTCACTTCCGCCGACATTTGTTTCTCCAGGTCACATGTTGTTACTTACTGGTGTTACTTGTCTTATTTTTAGGCAAATTTCTAGAGAGCGATGCCATTGCTACTGTTGTTGTTACGAAGTTTCGCTTGAAGAAAGGTACTCCTGTTGGTCCTGGCGCCGAATCTATTCCGTAGGACATGAAGGACATGCTGGTGAGCCTTGCTGCCCGAGCTGAAACCATGAAGAACTATGTCGCGGATATTATGACTGCAGCTCTCCGGATCTTCAATGCTCTTTGGCCAAATGATCCTACTCCTAGAGGTTCTACACCTTTCATTACAAAATTGATGGAGTGTGAGACTTATCTGAACCTCTAGAGGGAATCTGCTACACAGGCTGGAGCTGACATGGTGCTAATCTTCGTGTTGTCTTGGTATGAGTGCTTGGACCTGAAGATTCTTGATCGCATGCGCACCGGATCCAAGTAGACCAATGATCCGGAGTGCATCGCTCAACACAAGGCTTGCGCCTACAACTTCATCCAATATGCCTTTTGCCACAGTTGTAATGAAGAGCCGAGCTTCCTTGATGCCGTCGACGATAGTTTCATTGAAGAAGGATAAGGCGGTGAAGAGGACGTAGAGGAAGAAGAGGAAGAAGCCTCGGAATTTGTTGAGGACACTGAAGATCCAGAGGGCACCGTGGTCAATCCGGATGATGAATGCAGCTCCCCCCACTGATGTCGAGTTACCTCCTACAACTGATACCTCGGATGCTGCTGCTCCACGAGCAAAAAACACTTCGAATTTGTTAGATCCCCGGTATGTCGGGCGCAGGTGTAATATGCACAATGGTTATTTTGCTACCACTAACTTCTTAATGTCAGATTAACTTGGGTGGAGTCCTCGAGTTCCATTTTCTTGTTCCCCAATTTTATGATTCGACTCCCGTCTACCTTGATTCAGTTGTTTTACATACGAGTCCGAGGTTCAAAATTTGACTTAACAATACTTGAAATTTTAGGATTAGCTCAAAATAAGTCAACATAACTAAAGTAAATCGAATACAGGGGTTAGTCCGAATAACAAATGTCGGCTCGATTACATTCCTTTCCTTTGTCATTTTTCATGTGCTTAGCAATTCCAAACTTGTTCTCTTGCTTGCCATGAAGCCAATTCTTGTTGGACAGCAGCAAGTCGAAGAGTTGGGTTTTTGGTGCCTACACATTACTAATCTGGCTAAGGTGTAAGTAATTTAAGCCAGTCGACATATAGAAAAGTAAATGCAGAAAAGACAATTATTATTAAGGTAGTCCCCGAGTTCCTGTTCGGGGTGCAGAAGTTTCATTGATAAGCTCATTGCCGACATACATACTGTCATATGAGAGTTCAAGATACATACACTTTTTCGCTAAGTGTAAAACGGTCAAAGTAGAGCTACATTCCATGGACGCTTAAATTCCTCGCCGGACCTGTCCGCCTTGTTTTTCTCTTGTGGCTACGCATCAATGATATAATAGGAATCATTGTGCAATGATTTGCTTACAATAAATGGCCCTTCCCATGGAGGGGATAACTTATGCATGACAGCAGTGCGCTGCACCAGACAAAGTACCAGATCACCTTCCCGGAAGACTCGGGGGTTCATTTTATGGTTATGGTAGCATCAGAGATTTTGCTGATATATGGCGAATCTGGACAAGGCCAATTCTCTCGCTTCTTCCACCAGATCAACATCATTTTGTCGGGTTTCTTGCACTTCGACTTCTGTGTATTGGGCAACCCTAGGCGAGTCATGCTCTACGTCGGCTGGTAATACAGCTTCTACCCCATATACTAGAAAGAATGGCATATAGCCTATTGATCGATTCGTATTTGTTCTTAAACTCCACAGTACCACTAGTAGTTCTTCTATCTAGAACCCCGCTGATCTTTGTAGCAGCTCAATGAGCCGGGGTTTTATCCTGGACAGAACTAGTCCATTGGATCTTTCCATTTGTCCGTTCGACACGGGGTGGGCTACAGATGCGATATCTAGCCAGATCTTCTTTTCTCGGCAAAATCTTGCAAATGCTCCTTCAGCAAAATTTGTGCCATTATCAGTTATGATACTGTGAGGATAGCCGTATCTCAAGATTATATCTTTGAGGAATCTCATAGTTGTTTCCCCATCACATTTCCTGATTGGCTTCACTTCAATCCATTTGGTAAATTTGTCCACCATGACCAAGATATGGGTCATGTTTCCTTTTGCCGGCTCAAATGGGCCAACCATATCCAAACACCATACAACAAATGGCCAAGTGATAGGTATAGTTTTCAGCTCCAACATAGGCATGTGTGTTTTGGTGGCATACCTCTGACAACCATTGCACTTCCTTACTAGATCTTCTGCTTGCTCCAAGGCACTTGGCCAGTAAAATCCATGCATGAAATCTTTTGCCACTAAGGCTCTAGATGATGCGTGATTTCTACATTCCCCTTGATGGATATCTTGGAGGATATCGAGCCCTTCTTTCGAGTCAACACATCACTGCAGAACACTTGTGACACTCCTTTTGTATAGTTCGGCATTGATAATTGTGTATGCCTTTTCTCTCCTTTGGATTTGCCTTGAATGTATCTCATCACTTGGTAAAGTTCCATCTTTCAAAAACTCAAATATTGGCTTGGCCCATGTTGGTACATCATGAATAGGAAAAAGCTCCTCATCAATTTCCATCGCATCCACTGACATAACCCCCGCCGGATCAAGCTGAATAGTCTCTAAGTTCTGCGAGGTAGTCCCCGGGTTTACTGAGGTGCTCCCCAGTCAATATCCATTGGGGTGGCTTCTGATCCGGAGTGTGCCGGGACATAGATTGACTCGGATTCTGGTGAGGGTGTGATATATGGTTTTCTCAACTACTCCAAAACAACTCCTGGCGGGATTGGCTACCGGGATGGCCCCAATTTGGACAGTATGCTGCTTCATTTTCAAGCCGAGGTACATGATGGAATTCGCATCCCTCAAAGAACCCACATATCTTTTGGACATGGAATCTATAAAGGGCCATGTTTGCATCCAAGGCATCCCAATTGCCAGACACTTGCTGCACCACCAAATCTAAATCACCAAAACATTGTATCTGATGTATTCCCACTTCCTTTGCTACCTTAAGTCCATGCATGAGCACTTCATACTCAGCGACATTGTTCGATGCTCTGAAATTGATTTGGAGAATATATTTCAGTTGATCTTTCTTGGCGAGGTAAGTACTACCCGACCCCCAGTCCTTCCTTTAACTTTGACCCATCAAAGTGAATCCTCCAATAATTTGAGTCCGACAAAGGTGGTTCATACTGCATCTCAGCCCAATCCACGAAGAAATCCGCCACTGCTTGAGATTTGATTGCATCTCTCCTATCAAACTGTGGTGTATACGGGGCTAACTCAATTGCCCATTTTGCAATCCGGCCACTTGCATCCTCGTTGCTCATTATCTTGGATATGGGTGCCTCGCATATCACTTTTATGGGGTGTTCCTCAAAGTAATGCTTGAGCTTCTTAGCTACCATGTATATGTTGTAAGCCATTTTCTGATAGTGAGGGTAATTCTGCTTCAAAGTTGACAACACCTTGCTTAGGTAATACACTGGCCTCTACATCGACTTACCCTCTTCAGCAAGCTCCACCACTATAACTGCACTTGCGACTCGGTTGCTCGCTGCTATATAGAGCAACATTGGCTCTTTGGATACTGGCGAATCTAACACTGGTGCAGATGCTAGCATCTTCTTTAGTTCATGAAATGCGCTATCAGCTTGCGGTGTCCATACAAATTTATCCGCCTTTTTCATTAACTGGTAGAGGGGCAATGCCTTCTCTCCCAACCGACATACAAACCGACTTAGTGATGCCAGGCAACCAGTGAACTTCTACACATCGTTAAGACAGTTCGACAGTTCCATTCTTTCTACGGCTCGGATCTTCATCGGGTTAGCCTCAATACCTCGGCTAGACACGAGAAAACCGAGTAACTTCCCAGCCGGCACACCGAAGGTACATTTCTCCGGTTTAAGCTTCATTCGGAACCTCCTTAGGTTTCCGAATGTTTGCCGGATATCATCAAGGACCATTTTGATTTCCTTACTTTTTATTACTACATCATCCACATAGACTTGCACATTTCGACCAATTTGGTCATGTAAACATTTTTGCATGCATCGTTGATAGGTTTCCCCTGCATTACATAAACCAAATGGCATAGTGCAATAGCAATAAGCCCCATACGGGTCATAAACACAGTCTTTATTTGATCATCCGGATTCAAAGGTATCTGGTAGAAACTAGAATATGCATCTATGAATGACAATAACTCACACCCAGCAGTTGAATCTATGACCTGGTCTATCCTCGGTAGTGGGAATGGATCTTTTGGACACACCTTATTCAGGTTCGTGTAATCAATACGCATACGCCACACAACTACCACATTCGGATCATCCTTTTTCTTCTCCACGAGCACCGGAATAGAGAGCCAATCCAGGTAAAGTACTTCCATGATAAACCCGGCTACCAGGAGCCGAGCTATCTCATCTCCAATGACTTTTTTCCTGTCTTTAGCGAAGCGGTGGAGAGGTTGCTTCACCGGCTTTGCTCTGGGTCTTACATTCAAAGAGTGCTCGGCCAACTCCCTCGACACACCTTGCAGGTCCTGTGTAGACCAAGCAAAGATATCCCGATTCTCACGAAGGAAGTTGACAAGCTCGCTTTCCTATTTGTCACTTAACCCGCCACCAATGGTTACAGTGCGTTCTAGAACTGATCATCAACAAGCACTTTCTTTGTATCCTTTGTTGCTTGAAACGAGACACTCCCATGTGGGTTAGTCAGAGCTGGCATATGCTGCTGCGTGGACTGAGCCAACGTTTCCACCTCATGTATTTTCCTTTTCTCTTGAGTGATTACAAGTGACTTGGCTAGGTTAGACCCGGCTGAAGCACACTCAATGGAACGTCTGAAGTCCCCAGCTATGGTGATCACTCCCCTTGGTCCAGGAAATTTCATCTTTAGGTAGATGATGTGAGTACTTGCCATAAACTTGTTCAGAGATGGCCTGCCGAGTAACACATGATACACACTTTCTAGGTTCACAACTTCGAATTTGAAATTCTTAGTCCGGCAGTTGTCCCTTGTGCCGAATAACACGTCTACCTGGACCTTGCCAATGGGTTCTCACGAGATACCTAGGGCAATGCCATGGAAAGTTGTCTTCGTCACTTGGAGCATGTTCTCCGATATTCCCAACTTGTGCATTGTATCCTTGTACATGAAGTTAATGCTACTTCCATTGTCTACCAGTACCTTGAAAAATCTCACATTGATATTCGGCCCAATGAATGTTGGATCCAGTACTAGTGCATATGATCCAGGGATCGGCATGATCCTGGCGCGATCCTCGATGCTCAAAGTGATTTCCTGTTCCGCCCAAGGCATATACCTTGTCACAGCTGGCATAACCGCATTCACCTCCATATGTCGGTGCTGCAAGCTCTTTCTATCAGTTTCCTCTGTGGTGAACACACAGTAACTCTGGTGATGCTCTGTGTATTCATTACTCCCGTCATTGTCGTGATACCCTTGGTCTTGTTGTTGCTGATTATTCACCTGGTGCACCACATCCCTTCTCTCATGGTTCCCATACCTCGGTGGAGGTGGAGGCAACATCAGTGGCTGTCCATTCCTCCTAGTGAGCTGCTGCTACCGAGGTGCATCGTTCTAAGGTGCTTCGTGCCGAGGTCCATCATGCTAAGGTGCTTCGTGCCGAGGTTCCTGGGCATTCCCCAAGCCACCCTGCTCTATCTTCCTCATCCATTGACATTGATGGGTCGTATGATTCACAGGATTATTCGGACATGGTGTGTGGAGCTTGCACGGCTGATCCAACATAGATTCATATGTGTATCTCGGCCTATCCTTCTTTTCCTGCCACTGTTTCTGCTATTCCGGCGTCCAAGTTTTCTTGCCATCATTCCTTTGTTGCCACTGTTGACCTCCAGTTTTCTGACGCTGGTTCGCACCTGCATGTGGCTGATCATGATCCACTACCACAACTTGTTGTGAACTATACCGGTAATCCGGCTGATCATCTCTCCTTTTGCCTCAGAAATCATTCCTCTGGGAAGACCCAGTTCCATCTCTCTTGTAGTACTCCTCATTTGACTCACTGGACATTAGCCAAGGTTGAGTTGGATCACCCAACGCATACGAATCAACAATCCGGATAGTCTCAGCTAAGGTAGTTGGCATGTCTCTCTACAACCTTTGCCACAACATACTCCCAATCTACACCCTTGGGTGAACCACGCATTAGCTTATGATTCAATTACCCCTTCACGGGAATTGCGCACATTGCACCAGCGAGTTAAGAACTCCCTGTCTAGCTCATTTGGTCTCTGCTTGCATAATGCTAAAGGTTGTGGCCTATTCGGTCTCTTGTATGTGCTCGAGAAGTTCCTGATGAACAACTCCTCAAAGTCTAACCAACAGTTAATACTTCCTGGCAGCAAATTATTCAACTAGACCCTTGCTAGCCCCTCCAACATCTGTGGTACATGTCTCACAGCCCATCTCAAATTTCTCGTAGCAATGTTCACTGTTGTTGCATAGTCAATGAGCCAATCATCTGGCTTTGTGCTATCGTCATATGTTTTTGTTCCTCTGGCTAGCTGGAAGTTTGCCACAAGTGGTTCTCTCATAATCCGAGGTCCAAAGCATGCTGGACCAGAGGACCTTGTACCTCGATCATCTCCGACATATAAATTTGGTCCAACTTCAGCCTTGCATCATCCGGCTGCAAGTTCCTGTTTCCTAGTCTTGATCCAATTACATGGTGCTTCGGCCTAGGAAATCCAGCATCAGCCATTGCCGAATAACCATCATTGTATCTATCTTAACCTGGACGAGCATATCGCTGCTGCATTGCTCGGCTAGCACTTTTCTCCTGCCAAGGTGCATATTGTTGCTGCTGTTGCCGAGGTGCATTTTGCCCTGCTCCCGTCGAATTACATTCTCCAGCATTGCTGTTGGCATCCTTGACCGGCATTGCCTTGGTCGTGGTTACCTCGGCCAACTTCACCCTGGTTGGCACTATGACGACCCTCATCAACTTGCACTGCTTTTCATTTCCCTGCCTTTACCGGGTCATACGGGACCATCTGTTTGTCTTTTCTCACACACTGTAACTCTAGTGATGTTCTATGTATTCATTCCTCCCGTCATTGCTGTGATACCCTTGGTCTTGCTGTTGCTGATTATTCACCTGGTGCACCGCATCCCTTCTCTCATGGTTCTCATACCTTAGTGGAGGTGGAGGCAACACCAGTTGCTGTCCATTTCCCCCAGTGAGTTGTTGCTGCCGAGGTGCATCATTCTGAGGTGCTTCATGCTGAGGTCCATCATGCCAAGGTGCTTCACGCCGAGGTGCCTGGGCATTCCTCGATCCACCCTGCCCTATCTTCCTCATCCATTCACATTGGCGAGTCGTATGATTCGCCAGGTTCTTCGGACTTGGCGTGTGGAACTTGCATGGCTGATCCAGCATAGATTCATATGTGTATCTCGGTCTATCCTTCTTTTCCTGCCACTGTTTCTTCTGTTCCGATGTCCAAGTTTTCTTGCCATCATTCCTTTGTTGCCACTGTTGACCTCCGGTTTTCTGACGCTGGTTGGCACCTACATGTGGCTGATCTTGATCCACTGCCACAACTTGCTGCGAACTATACCGGTAATCCGGCTGATCATCTCTCCTTTTGCCTCAGAAATCATTCCTCCCGGAAGACCCGGTTCCATCTCTATTGTAGTGCTCCTCATTTGACTCACTTGACATTAGTCAAGGTTGAGTTGGATCACCCAACGCATACGAATCAGCAATCTGGATAGTCTTAGCTAAGGTAGTTGGCATGTCTCTCTACAACCTTTGCCAGAACATACTTCCATATCTACACCCTTGGGTGAACCACACAATAGCTTATAATTCAATTACCCATTCATAGGAATTGCGCACATTGCACCAGCGAGTTAAGAACTCCCTATCCGGCTCATTTGGTCTATGCTTGCATAATGCTAAAGTCTGTGGCCTATTCGGTCTCTTCTATGTGCTCAAGAAGTTGCTGATGAATAACTCCTCAAAGTATAGCCAACAATTAAGACATCCTGGGGGCAAATTGTTCAACCAGACCCTTGCTGGCCCCTCCAACATCTGTGGTACATATCTCATGGCCCATCTCAAATTGCCCATAGCAATGGTCACTGTTGTTACATAGTCAATGAGCCAATCATTCAGCTTTGTGCTATCGTCATATGTTTTTGTTTCTCTGGCTTGCTGGAAGTTCACCACAGGTGGTTCTCTCATAATCCGAGGTCCCAAGCTTGCTGGACCCAGAGGACCTTGTACCTCGATCATCTCCAACCTATAAATTTGGTCCAACTTCAGCCTTGCATCATCCAGCTGGAAGTTCCTGTTTCCTAGTCTTGATCCAATTACATGGTTCTCCGACCTAGGAAATCTAGCATCAGCCATTGCTGAATAACCATCATTGTATCTATCTTGACCCAGACTAGCATATTGCTGCTGCATTGCTGAGCCAACAGTTTTCTCCTGCCGAGGTACATATTGCTACTGCTTTTGCCGAGGTGCATTTTGCCCTGCTCCCGCGAATTACGTTGTCTGGCATTTCTGTTGGCAACATCTCCTTGACCAGCATTGCCTTGGTCACGGTTACCTCGGCCAGCTTCACCCCGGTTGGCATTGTGACGATCCTCATCAACTTGCACTACTTTTCCTTTCCCCTCCCTTACTGGGTCATACAGGACCATCTGTTTGTCTTTTCTCCCCGAGGTTACCACTTCTTCTCTTCTAGGGCCATCATGAGGCGACGATGCAGCCCTAGTAGATTTCGCCGGGTTACCCCTCATTTAATGAACTAGGTGTTATCCTCCTGGTATCGCCAGGTTTGCTTTGAGTATCTCCTCATTCTGCTTATTTGCTACCCTCACTAAGTGGTTTACTCTCTCCCGCTGGCTCTTCCGGGTTTCTCCGGTTAGACCCTCTAACTCGGACGCTGCTGCCTCTGCATCTCTAAGGTTCTTCGCCGGAGTATTTGCCTCGGCTTAGGCACATACTCCATGTCAATCTCAGTGATCAAGTTTCTCCCTCTGATTTTCACTCCATCTATATGGTTTGCTTTTGTGTACTCACACAAGGTGATGTTCAGTGATTGCTGTAACTCAGCTACTTTCTTTGCTCGAGCTAATACTTTCTGCCGGGTCTCTTCTAACTCATCTTGTGCCTAAGCCAGATCTACTATAGGTGCTATGGGAGTTGCTAAGATATCTATTGCCTTCTATAGTACATTTTCTGGCCTCTCTAGTGGAGGGAATCTAGACCTGGCTT
Source organism: Avena sativa (assembly GCA_916181665.1). NCBI lineage: Eukaryota > Viridiplantae > Streptophyta > Magnoliopsida > Poales > Poaceae > Avena > Avena sativa. The sequence goes on from OV702287.1 coordinate 427,310,143, forward strand.
GCTTCGGTGTAGCATCCGGATCTAGCGCTGGGTCCTTGCTTTCCCCTACGTCAGGTGCTGTCATCATGACCTCAATGCAGCTAGCGAGGCGAGTGATACGCGGGACACGAGCCGCGCTGAGAGGCGGTTCACCTCCCTCGACGACGTGCTACGGGTGAATGTTGGACTCATCGACACCGACGTAGATCTTGTGGGCACCAAGGTTGATGAAGAGGCTGTTGTGCGGTGGAGAGTGCCTGTCAAAGCTACCAACGTTGTCGCTGACCTAGTCCAGCGCCCCAAAGCATTGAATGAGCCTAGAGACGATGCGTTCGCCGATGCCGATGGTGTTTCCTGTTCGGATCTTCACTCCTGCTAGCGCTGCTAGCCCCACGGAGGGCGCCAACTGTCATGGTGGTGGCACGGTAGATGCCATGTATAGGCTAAAGATGGGGCCAATGAGCACTAGAGGAATCTAGGGAGGGATAGTGTGGTGATTCCACACACAGATGCTTGTATTTCACTCTTATCAATGGTGGGTTACAAGGGCTCCTTGAGCTGTTCGTGGGAAGGAGACTATTGCTCTTACTACCCACAACTACCTCTCTAGGGTTTTCCCTTAGTAAAATCACCGATCCTCTCTATGGAGATCCTGCCCATCCTTATATAGGGGGGCTAGGTTACAAGTTAGGGCATACGAGGAAGGCATATTCTCCGAATATGCCTCTCCCAAAATATTAAAGCGGTGCTCCTCTTTTCTATGTCTAAGCTAATTCAGACTCAGGGCATAAGCATCACTGAGTCCCACTGTGGCGCGAGAATATCATTTTGCGGCCCGAAAGTTGGGGTGTCCAGGCAACGTGGTACCCAAGTTCCCTGAAATCAGCCGGGATGACTACAGTTGGTGTGCCAAAATACTGAGTGGGTCTTTTTTGGCACGAATTCAACTTTACGTTTCAATACAAAAAATCAGGCTAACGACCGTCAAGTTGGGCCCCCCTGTCAGTTATCGCCGTTATGTCGCTCTTGTCGCTTAGGCGGGGTGGCTGTCATGTAGGCTTGCAGCATTGGCATAGTGGATAGGACAACACCCCCTGCCCAGTGTATTGACGTGACAAAACAGGGCACATGTATCGGCGTTATAATTATTTTTTGTTTACTCAAAAGCTGGAACGACCACCGCCACACGTCTCTCCTTGGACTTCCGTCCCCGTCGTTAACCACTACCTTAAAAGTGCATTGACGGTTCCACCATTCCCCTGCCTCGCAGAAACCACTCTTCTTCTTCCTATCATCTATCTTCTTCCCGTCTTCTCCTTGCCGCCATGGAAGGTCGTCGCACTCTAGAGACAAGCTTCACTACCCATGACAATAAGAAGATAGACGTTGTCTACACCAACGAGGAGGAGACAGTGGTGCGTGTCCTGAGGATGTACGAGGGTTGGCTTGGGATAGACGAGGACAAGTTTGTGCGATTGGACCTCGAGTACACCCCAGAGCACCCATATGAAGGGAGTGAAGTCGCCGTCGTTCAACTGGCCATGCGGAAACACGTCCTTGTCTACCACCTCTCCCGGTTTGTTAATCTGCTCTCTGTAGCTAACCGCTTTTAGGGTCTTCTCCTCTTGTTCTTTATCCACTTGCTCATCTTGCAACTACTGGATTTTATTTAGGACCAAATAAATTATGACAAGACAATGTTGAGAGTCTTGATCTTGCATTTACTAAACTTTTCAAAATTATATTCAGATGATGATCTTGCATTAACAAAATATTTGTAGTTACAAATTTTGGTGATGACAAACTACTTTCAGGACTGACAGGAATTGTCCGGCGCTACGCTAGTTCCTTGTAGAAAAGGGAATTGTTTTCTGCACTGTCGACAAAACAACTGATTTTTCGAAATTTAATCAAGAGGGAATTATAATTCTTGCGCACAACTAGATCGATATTCAGAGTCTTTTCAAGATCCTAAGGGGCTCGAGGATGGATGGAATGGCATCACTCGAAACTAGAATCCTCGATGAGTCGTACGACAAAATGAAGGAAGATTTCCCTACAGATAGGCACGATTTCTGGGACGAGTGACCGTTGTCTGATATAAACCTGAAGTATGCAGCCATAGATGCTTACGTGACCTACCAGCTGTACAAGAAGATCCATTTTTTTCTACGTTACCTCGTGTTTTTCCCTATTTGCAAGAGGGAAGACGAGCTTAGGGGAGCCCTTTGTAGAAAATGCAGAATAGCTGATTTTGAAGCTGCATATGCAAAGAAAATGGCTGCATCTAAAGCAGCTGACAAAGAGGCCGCAGAAGCAGCTGAAAGAGAGCTTGCAGCTAAAGCAGAAGCAGCTGACAGAGAGGCTGTAGCTGAAGCAGCAAACATAGAGGCAGCATCTTCTAGCGGCAACAATCAGGCCTGTGATGCACCGCTAATTGTTCCACGGGACACTGAAGATAGGGAATCCAAGTCAGATCCTAGGTCGAACGAAGAATTTCGTGAGCTGTGGAGTACCTGGAATGGTCGCAGTTGGTCTCCTAGGAACGATGGCAAGCGCCTCGAATGGTCTGATGAGAAGTGAATTAAATTTTACTTCTCAGTGTTATGTTTCTGTTTTGTGGAACTCAGTTAGCTTGTCAAGATGTCTAGCGCCTGAAGTGATAGTACTAAAATAAATTTAACCCTCTTTGTGTTATGTTTATGTATGTGTCTTGTAGCTTGTCAAGATGGTAGCTCGTTAACTGGCAGTTTGAAAGAGTGCCCTTTTCCTCTCTCGCTAAACATATATGTTTCATTTTGCCCAAATTGGTAGCAAATCTAGAGAAGATTCTCACTTCGATAATTCGTTCCCTTTTGGACCTCTTTTTGCCTCCGATCAGGTAGCAAATCTAGAGCAGCAAATCACACCAGGCAGAATACATTCATTCAGAAAACAAAACAAATGTAGATATAGCTATGGGCAGCTAAATAGGATATAGCGATAGAAAGTAGGTTACTTAACGAGGTTTGATGCATTCAGCCAGAAATAGGATGCTAGTAAAATATAGAAAATCAAAAGAAGCTGCTTAGCAGCAGCAACCGCCGAAGATGCAGATACATTCAAGGACACATCCAACCCGTCCTTCATGCACTCGCGCCTCCGCCTCCTCCCTCCGGCGCTTCCTCCACTTCTTGCTACCCAGTTCCTTGATCTTGGGGGCCTTGGGCCTGATTGGAAGCATGCGACCCTATTTGATGGCCACCCTCTAGAGGTTTCGGAGTTGAATGCCGAGAGCCCGGTGTTCAGCGATGTAGGCGTTGATGTTCACGTTCTCACGCTCACCGCCTTCGTGGCTGTCGGAGCCCGGGGCCTCTGGATGCTTTAGTAAGGAGTTGAATTTGGTGCCGGGGAGACTCACCCAGCCGAAGGAGATCCCCTTGCAGAAGGGGCAGCGCCGGGAGCCGCCCCTGAAGAAGGCGCCGTACTAGCCGGCCCACAGCCTCCTCAGCACCTGACGAGTCTTGGTATGGATGGACTCGTCATCGCTGCAGACGTCGCTGCCGGAAACCTATTGGAAGAAAAGGAAAATGGGGGAGTAGATGATGTAAGAAGACCGAGCAATCAAAATGCGAACAAGCGAATCCTAATAAACCAAGATCTAGCATCCAACAATGGGAACAGTAGAAGAACCATGGGAGGGGAGCAAACCCTAGTTACCTCCGACCATGGGTCATCGATGCCAGTGTCGTAGGGGTTCAGCGGAGCGATGTACTTATCTGGATCGTAGGTGCCCAAGAAGTGCTTGATATGCTTGTGACCAGCGGGGGCCTCCTCGCTGGCGGGGGGCTCCTCTTCGGCGGGCCCGTCAGTAGCGGGGACGGGGGCCTGGACGAGAACGGCAGCTACCATCGATGGCTCGACTGGGGCCTGGACAGGGATAGCGGCTGCTTTCAACGCGTTGAGGGGGGCCGGTGAGGAGACAGGGGCCTCCTTGCCGGCGGCCTCGGGGGCGACGATGGCCACCTTATCCTCCTCTGCCATCACCAGCGCGGACAGGGTATTCTCGGGAGTTTACGGGTGCTGGTGGGACAGTGGAGAGGTTGCATGGGGAGAGTGAGCGAGAGTGGGAGTGGGTGTGTGGAGAGGGGCTCTATAGTTAAGCTGGATGGAAGCAAGGAACGTTTCGTTGCACCACCGTGCGAAGCGCCGCGCAGTCTACTGCACCGTTTACCGCGACACGCGCACGGTACGTCAGGTTTTTTTCCTGGGTCATGCATGGCAGTTCTGTATTGAGCCACATGCAAAGGGCGTATACACAATTACTATGTACGAAGTTTGACACGACCCTAAAATTGGCGATAGTTAAAAGTGGAAATGTAGAGGGGAAGGTAGGTGGTTGTACAACGAGATTTGTGGGGTTGTGCTAGATCGGGTAGAGGGATGTGTTGATGGCTGCGAGGGACTCGATGAAGGAGGAGACATTAGGTCTCGTCGATCTCAGCTCTTCGGCCTCCGGCTAGCACGTGCAAGCCTCTTACGGTGGGGCCCAGTTGGAAGTGAGATTGAGAATCGCTGCGTAAAAAATGGGATATGTCTTATTAAAATCAAGTGGCAACAAATTGTAGCTGTCCATCGACAACCGTGCACTCGATGACGCATGTGTTGTGGGGTAGTACTAGTAGCAGTAGGCTTTTCAGACTTGATTAGACATGACATGACCGCTCGACGACTTTTTTAATGGACGGCTTCGTGTTCCTTCTTGTAGAAGTCTCGCTGAGGGAGACGTCCGTGATGTCTCACGCTGTACTGTGAAGGGCACGATGTGTGCAACGATCATCGTTGGATCACACAGAATCAATGGTTGGTGCACACGATCCGTGTGACAACTGTGACAACCAATCAGGGAGTAGCAGACAGAGTGAGCATAGGTTTGGGCTTCTACGAAAGATAGAGAGAGGGGGCAAAACTGAGTAGTGTAAAAAAACCAAGGGCAAAACTGAGTAGTATAAAAATGGAAAGTGAGTGTCGTGTACAATGAAATACATGGATCAACCAATGGCATTACATGTCAGTTCTTCTCACAAACCACATAAGGATACACCAGTGTCATTGGATGTCTGTTCTTTTCATGAACCACACCCAGTGTCATTGCATGTGTGTTCCTCTAAACAAACCACACATGGATCCACCTAGTGTGATTGCATGTCTGTTCTTTTCATGAACCACAACTAGAGTCATTGCATGTTTGTTCTTTCCACAAACCACACATGGATCCACCTAGTGTGATTGCATGCCTGTTCTTTCCACAAACCACACATGGATCCACCAGTGTCATTGCATGTGTGTTCTTCTCATGAACCATAACCAGTGTCATTGCATGTATGTTCTTCTCACAAACCACACAAGGATCCACCAGTGTCATTGCATGTGTGTTCTTTTCACAAACCACACATGGATCCACCGGTGTCATTGCATGTGTGTTCTTTTCATGAACCACAACTAGAGTCATTGCATGCGTGTTCTTCTAAACAAACCACACATGGATCCACCCAGTGTCATTACATGTCTGTTCCCCTAAACAAACCACACATGGATCCACCTAGTGTGATTGCATGTCTGTTCTTTTCACAAACCACACATGGATCCACCAGTGTCATTGCATGTGTGTTCTTCTCATGAACCATAGCTAGTGTCATTGCATGTATATCCTTCTCAAAAACCACATAAGGATCCACCAGTGTCATTGCATGTGTGTTCTTCTCATGAACCACATCAAGTGTCATTGCATGTCTGTTCTTTCCACAAACCACACATGGATCCACCTAGTGTGATTGCATGTCTGTTCCTTCCACAAACCACACATGGATCCACCAGTGTCATTGCATGTCAGTTCTTCACGCAAACCACACAAGGATCCACCAGTGTCATTGCATGTGTGTTCTTCTCATGAACCACACATGGATCCACCAGTGTCATTGTATGTCTGTTCTTGTCATGAACCACAGCTAGTGTCATTGCATGTCCGTTCCTTCGACAAACCACATATGGATCCACCAGTGTCACTGCAGTCTGTTACTCTAAACAAACCACAAATGGATCCACCTAGTGTGATTGCATGTCTGTTCTTTTCACAAACGACACATGGATCCACCAGTGTCATTGCATGTGTGTTCTTTTCATGAACCACAACTAGAGTCATTGCATGTGTGTTCTTCTAGACAAACCACAGATGGATCCACCTAGTGTGATTGTATGTATGTTCTTCTCACAAACCACACATGGATCCACCTAGTGTGATTGCATGTCTGTTCTTTTCACAAACCACACATGGATCCACCAGTGTTATTACATGTGTGTTCTTTTCATGAACCACACATGGATACACCAGTGTCATTGGATGGCTATTCTTTTCATGAACCACAGCTAGAGTCATTGCATGTCTGTTCTTTCCACAAACCACACATGGATCCACCTAGTGTGATTGCATGTTTGTTCCTTCCACAAACCACACATGGATCCACCAGTGTCATTGCATTTGTGTTCTTGTCATGAACTACAACCAGTGTCATTGCATGGATGTTCTTCTCACAAACCACACAAGGATCCACCAGTGTCATTGCATGTGTGTTCTTTTCACAAACCACACATGGATCCACCAGTGCCATTGCATGTGTGTTCTTTTCATGAACCACAACTAGAGTCATTGCATGTGTGTTATTCTAAACAAACCACACATGGATCCACCCAGTGTCATTGCATGTCTGTTCCTCTAAACAAACCACACATGGATCCACCTAGTGTGATTGCATGTCTGTTCTTTTCACAAACCACACGTGGATCCAGGTGTCATTGCATGTGTGTTCTTTTCATGAACCACAACTAGAGTCATTTCATGTGTGTTCTTCTAAACAAACCACACATGGATCCACCTAGTGTGATTGCATGTCTGTTCCTCTAAACAAACCACACATGGATCCACTTAGTGTGATTGCATGTATGTTCTTTTCACAAACCACACATGGATCCACTAGTGTCATTGCATGTGTGTTCTTTTCATGAACCACAACTAGAGTCATTGCATGTGTGTTCTTCTAAACAAACCACACATGGATCCACCTAGTGTGATTGCATGTCTGTTCTTTTCACAAACTACACGTGGATCCAGGTGTCATTGCATGTGTGTTCTTTTCATGAACCACAACTAGAGTCATTGCATGTGTGTTCTTCTAAACAAACCACACATGGATCAACCTAGTGTGATTGCATGTATGTTCCTCTAAACAAACCACACTTGGATCCACTTAGTGTGATTGCATGTATGTTCTTTTCACAAACCACACATGGATACACCAGTGTCATTGCATGTGTGTTCTTCTAAACAAACCACACATGGATCCACCTAGTGTGATTGCATGTGTGTTCTTTTCACAAATCACACATGGATCCACCAGTGTCATTGCATGTGTGTTCTTTTCATGAAGCACAGCTAGAGTCATTGCATGTCTCTTCTTTCCACAAACCACACATGGATCCACCTAGTGTGATTGCATGTCTGTTCTTTTCACAAACCACACATGGATCCACCAGTATCATTGCATGTGTGTTCTTCTCATGAACCATAGCCAGTGTCATTCATGTATGTTATTCTCGCAAACCACATAAGGATCCACCAGTGTCATTGCATGTGTGTTTTTCTAATGAACCACAGCAAGTGCCGTTGCATGTTTGTTATTCTCACAAACCACATAAGTATCCACTAGTGTCATTGCATGTCAGTTCTTCTCGCAAACCACACAAGGATCCACCAGTGTCATTGCATGTGTGTTGTTCTCATGAACCACACATGGATCCACCAGTGTCATTGCATGTCTGTTCTTTTCATGAACCACAACTAGTGTCATTGTATGTCTGTTCCTTCCACAAACCACATATGGATCCACCAGTGTCATTGCATGTCTGTTCTTTTCATGAACCACACCCACTGTCATTGCATGTCTGTTCCTCTAAACAAACAACACATGGATCCACCTAGTGTGATTGCATGTTTGTTCTTTGCACAAATCACACATGGATCCACCAGTATTATTGCATGTGTGTTATTCTCATGAACCACAACCAGTGTCATTGCATGTATGTTCTTCTCACAAACCACAGAAGGATCCACCAATGTCATTGGATGTGTGTTCTTCACATGAACCACACATGGATCAACCCAGTTGTCATCGGATTGATGACAAGTACGCCATGAGGGGGTCCTCGAGGCATGCGGAAGAGAAGGGGGGTGAGACGTACGTAATTCCGGGACGGTGAGCACACAAGTTTACCCAGGTCCGAATCCGCCGGCTTTGGACGGATCCTACTCCTGCTAGCAATCCAGTAATACGGCAGAGCTGGAATATGGGTTACAAGGGTTTCGCCTGTGCAAGTTGAGGGTCTAAAGTATTCGGTGTTATCTGGTGCCCTAAAGGCTGTCCCTAGGACGACTTATATAGATATCCGGCCTAGGGTTTACAGGAGAGATCAATCCGTCTACAACTAAGAGTCTGTTACAGAGTACATCTTGAAGTACAAGTAACATTATGGGCCTATGTCGGCAAGTCTTCTGGGCCTTCCCGTAGCCGGATTGGACTCCGTCTTCTCTCCCTGACTGGGCCGCCCGTGAAGCAATGCTCTAACCCAAAGTGGGACACCCTGGTCAGTGAGGAACTATGAGGATACCCGGAAAGTATATCCCCAACAGCAGCCCCCGGAGGCCTCCAAGATCCAAAGTCGGATTTTATCATCGTCTAGCTTGATCTTCGGCTTGCAGAATCTTGAAGGGTTCCTGAAACTTCACAACAAAAAGATACGATCCGGGTCTTAAAAATAAGTCGGACCTTTCAATTAGTTACTCAGATTTTCCAGATCGCTTTTAAACTAAGCCGAAACTTGATCTCTAACGCCACCTGACACAAGCATGGTCAAGTCACGTTATCTGACAGACGTTCCGTCAGCACGACCGTTGGTGGGTCTGCAGTTTGTGGAACCAAGGCGCCGTTTCAATGCGTGCGTGGAGATCGAGGCGATGCAATCATCGTGCGGGGCCTTCCCAGTTCTTTCCACGACGCGTGGCGGTTACACTGTAGCGTTTGCACGAATCTTGGCGCAGGTAGGTGGATATAAGGGGTTTAGATTTCTTCTTCTCATCCCCACCAGCCCTTTTACGTTCCTTCCTTCCCAATCTTCCCACGTGCTCAGAGCCTCCTCGTTCTCCCTCCACAAAGCTCCTAGCGCCGCCCCTTTAAGGTCACCCTTCCACCAGAGAAAATGGCTTCATCTTCTTCCTCCAGTTTGGCGGCAGCAGCGACGGCAGCGAAGGCGGAAGCAGCAACAGAGAAAGAAAGCCACAGGGGAATCTGGATCCCATGCGCTCTCGACAAAGCAGGCCTCAAGAACATGGAGAAGGAGGGGCTCCTCGCCACCGACAACTGGCGGAGCGGCTCCGGCGAGACCGTCCCCAATCCGCACGAGGGTGAGCGCGTCCACTTCGGCACCCATCTGGACCGAGGTTTGTCCTTTCCTCCCTCGGAGTTCTTCTCCGAGGTGATTGACCACTATGGAGTTCAACTCCACAATCTTCCTCCCAACTCCATTCTAGAGATGAGCGCATATGCTGCACTTTGCGAGGGCTTTCTCGGCATTAGGCCGAGTTTGCTTCTCTTCTGGTTTTACTTTCATGTCCAGAGGAACTCCATCACTGCCGGTGTTCCTTACATCACCGACACCATTAGCTTTTCTCTTAGATGAGACCGGGCATATCCCAAAATTTCTGCCAGTGACTCGGTCAAGGAATGGCCAGCCACTTTTTTTCTACCATCGGGATATTCCGGCTCCCGACAAAGCTACTTTTGTCGAAGGAGCCGCCACGGCCCAACCTTCCTGGGACGAGGCTGCTCCGGCTCTCACAGATGATCTGATCCTCGCTAAGAGGCGGATCGAATATCTGGTCAAGCACAATGGTCTGAAGGGATCTGACTTGGTCTAGTGCTGGGTTTCTCGCCGGATCCAGCCACTTCAGTACCACGGGAATAGACTGATGCATTCCGTCACGTCTTCCCTGACCGACTCCCTCCGCATCAGCCCCAAAGCCTACACCACTCAGGGCTACATAACCCAGATTAAGTGGATGATCAAGGAGCGGATCGAGAGGAGGATTCCGGAGGTTTCTCTGGATATGCACACGGCGGAAAACCCCGTGGTTCCGATAAGCTTTTATCATCACATCTTTTATGTGTTTCTATCTTCGAGTTACATTGCAATGCTGATACGTTTCTTGTTTTCAGCATGCCGACATCCCCGAGTCGGAACTTGCTCCGCTTGAAGGATACCCTCCGGAGTTCTCTCAGGAGGTGGAAGTAGTTCCACTGCCGGATCTTGCGCTCAAGAAGCGCAAAGCTCCGACAGTGGCAGTTGGCACAAAGGAGGTGCCAGTCGTGAAGAGGTAACCTTCTGTCACAACTTTTCCACCTTTGTTGTTTACTCAAGTTTCTTTCCGAGATGTAATGTTTCCGACTTTACTACTTTCTCAGAGAAAAATCAATCATCAAGGGCAAGGGGAAGGGGACTTCTTCGAAGCCCTTGCGCCAGACGAAGCTTACAATAGCTTCCCCTGCCATGGCTCCTCTGACTCTGGTCCCTCAACCTTCTACAACTTCGGCGATCATCCCTTCGGTGATTGCAGAAGATCCGTCTCCTCAAGCGGAGCTGACGATCCTTGGTTCGCATACTAACGTCACCACCAGTGCGTCAGCTCAAGATAAGGGTGGACCCTCTTTGGGTAATGATCCCTCGGCTGAAATCTTCGCCAACAACCTCCTCAACAATCCGGGTCTTGCCAAATTTGGCCTGACCCGGAAGTCTGCAGAGGAGATCTAGCGGCTGGCCAGGCAAGTCCTGGACAAAAGCCATCTATCCCCCAAAGAGGAGGCGCAAGAAGCAGAGGACGTCAAGTTCTCCGACCTTCTTACTCAAGTCCACCTTCGCGACGAGAGGATCAGGACTGGCGAGCTTCCAACAGCTCCAGTGATCCCTCTTACTCTCGCCGAGAAGGTGGCAGCTGAAGTGAATGCGGGTTTAGACAAACTCACCGCGAGCAATATGTAAGTCGGAATTCCAACTCTTGTTTTTACATTACGTTATATCATATCCTCTACCCCCAAGCATGAAGTAGGATATAGAGTCCGAGTTTATGCTTTCATTAGGATGCCAAAGAACGAACTAGTGTAGCCCCCAAGGCTCGTGCTGATATTTAGTAAAAATATGAGCCCGAGTCTTAAGTAGCTTTCTGACTTTGGGTATTCTGACTTACAAAAAGTATGTTCCTATAACTAGGAATTATTGTCCAATGTCTGTAATAAGCGGAGAGAGATCAAAGCTCTCCGGCTTAAAAATGCTGAGCTCAAGGTAGCCAAGGATGAAGCTGAAGGTAAACATTTCGAGATTCAAACCTTGCCTTTTGCCTTTTAATGTCGAATTTTTCTGAATTGTTGTTCTTTTTTTGACTTATAGCGTTGGTGAAACAATCCATCGCGATGATTGAAGAGGCCGAGAACCTCAAGACCTTGGTAGTGGAGAACAAAGGACTTCGCCAAGAGCTGGAAAATCTCAAGGTGGATCATGAAACGGGCATAGCTCAAGTCCTAGAATCCTCCTCCATGGCCACTGAAGAGCGCGATCGCAAGATTGCCGCTCAAGATAAAGTTATCTCGGACCTCAAGAATGAGGTTGACAGAGAGAAGGATATCTCCCAAGCACTCTGGGCTGAACTCCAGAATCTCCGGGAGGAGAAAGCCAAGATTGACGACGTCATTCTTGGTAAGTTCCATCTATCTGACTTATCATTTCCTCAACTTTTATCAATGTCGGTTTTTCCTTATCTTCATTTTGTGTATAGGTCCTCTGAACTTGATGGACTCCTCCTCGTCTGAGCCCCGCACTCACCGGTGATCTTCGTCATGACTACCGCAATTCCCTTAAGGATATTGGCGAGTCTCTCTGGATTCCGGACATGCCAAGCATGTCGGACTTCCAGGTGCGGGAGAAGGCCAAGGAGATGCCGCAGCTCGTTCGGGACTGGAACATGTCCTACGCGCGGACTACCGCGCAGAATGCCCTCTCCATGGTCATGAGCCACCATGGAAACATGGAAATATGGCAAGTGACTAAAGGGTACTGCAAGGTAGACGAAGACGACCAGGAGCAGGACCTTCAAGCCATCATGCACTCCTGCGCCGGATATGGGTGTCACGTAGCTGATCTGACCAGCTACGAGATCCCCTTCTTCACCCGCGTGGATACTCTGCCTCCTCCTCCAGAAGAAACCGAAGAAGTTTCCGATGATGAACGCACCAACTCGGATGCGGATATCTCGGAACGATATCAAGGCAGAGTAACCAGCGAGCCAGTAGATCCTTCATCTCCTCCTGCATCATAGACCACAACCTTATGTATTATTCTGTGAAAGAACATGATGCGTTTTGTAAATATGAAGTACTATGACTATTTGTTAGTGCTAAGTTGTTTTATTCAGCACTTTTGTTTTAGACTTTTTGTGTGCTTGAAATGTTTACATAAGCACTTAGGATTTTTTTGTCTCTACTTATCGTTTATCTGGCTTTCCGCCTCGTCCCTTTCGTGCGCCGGATAAACCTTCAGCCGGAAACTTTGCCGAGCAACGGAGCTCAATTGCTAAACCAGTTTAAACTCGGAAACAAAGCCGGCTTCTAGTACCAACAATTCACTACTCGGAAAATACCCGCATCCAGCAATCAGACAAATAAGCTAAGTAAAGACTAGAATTTTTTAGAGTTATACCCGAAGGTAGCAGTTTTAGAGTCGGAAATCTAAACCAGAACGAACATGAGCATAAAGTACTTTCAAGCATTCTGGGATTTCGACTATGACATGATCATTAGGAAATAAGATGGTAAAAACTTCTCAGGAAAACTTTGAGGTGACCAAAACTTTTATTTCTCACAGAACATGTGCATATGTATGATTACAAAGAAGGATAAACTAAGAATAAAAGGGACGTAGCTGAGCAATATTCCATGGTCTGTCTAACTCATCCGGATTTTTACTGCCTCCAGCTCTCTTTCTCTTCTTAGTAGCTGGTCTTTCTTTGACTGGCCTCATATCAGTTAAGTAGTACGATCCATTGTGCAATACTCGACTAACTAAAAAGGGCACTTCCCATACTGGGGAAAGTTTGTGCTTTCTTTGTTGCACAAGCCGGAGAACCAAATCACCTTTATTAAAAGATCTAGTTCGGACTCTCTGGCTATGATACTTGCCTAACTTCTGCTGATAGGTTGTAGATCTCATTTCAGCAACGACGCGAACTTCTTCGACTAAGTCAAGATCATTTTGTCGAGAAATCTCGGCATCCTCTTCGATATACGCGGCCACTCTAGGATAAGTATGAATTAAATCACTAGGAAGAACTGCTTCTGCGCCATAGACCAAGAAGAAAGGTGTGTATCCTGTTGACCTGTTCGGAGTTGTTCGCAAACTCCAAATTACAGAGGGTAGTTCCTCTGCCCAAGCCCCCGCAGCACGTCTCAGTGGTGCTTCGAGTCTTGGTTTCAAGCCTTGTAGAATTAAACCATTTGCTCTTTCGACTTGTCCGTTAGCCTGTGGATGTGCGATTGACACAATGTCAAGCCGGATATTTTGCTCATCGCAGAATTCAGCCAGTTCTACCATAGAAAAGTTACTCCCGTTGTCCATGATAATGCTATGCGGATAACCATACCGGATTATAACATTCTCGACAAATCTTTTGGCTGTTGCTCCATCACAACTAGTGACAGGTTTAGCCTCGATCCACTTTGTGAATTTGTCCACCATCACTAAGAGGTGTGTGAATCCACTTGGTGCTCGTTTAAAAGGTCCTACCATATCAAGCCCCCAGACCGCAAAAGGCCATGTTATAGGTATTGTTCGCAGCTGGTCGGACGGAACATGAGCTTGCTTGGCGTACTTTTGGCAGCCTTTGCATGTCTTGACTAATCGTTCGGTATCTGCCTGAGCTATAAGCCAGAAAAATCCATGTCGAAAAGCTTTTGCCACTAAAGATTTGGCTGCAGCATGGTGACCACACTCGCCTTCGTGGATTTCTCTTAAGATCTCCACTCCTTCCGGAGATACACAGCGCTGAAAAACCCCAGAAACACTCCGTTTATGGAGCTCACCTTTAACAATAGTATAGGCTTTTGCTCGTCGGATAATCTGCCGGCTCAGCACCTCGTCTTCGGGTAATTTGCCATGTACCAAGTAATCAAGGTAGGGTTGAGTCCAGTTGGGAATTATAGCCAGAACTGCTATTAAAGGTGAGTCGGATTTGGTCGGATATTCCTCATCTACTCTCTTTATCAAGGGAACTTTGAGGTGCTCTAAAAATGCGCCATCCGGGACCTCTTTCCGCGCAGAGCCTATTCGAGATAGTGCATCTGCTTCCTCATTTTTTGCTCGAGGGATATGTTGAACTTCAAACCCTTCGAACGATTTAGATAGATCATCCACGACAGCTTTATATGCTGCCATGTGCTTATTTGCATTACAAATATCCGAGACTTGCTAAGCAACAAGATCCGAATCTCCGTAACACATCAAACATCGGATGCCAATATCCTTGGCAATCCGGATTCCGTGCAGCAGTGCTTCATACTCGGCAATATTGTTTGTTGCTGTGAAGTGGATCTGCAACACGTATAATAGTTTATCTCCTTGGGGTGATTTGAGCACCACGCCAGCCCCCGAGCCCCCTCGACCCTTAGACCCATCAAAAAAGAGAGTCCAGTATTCCGACTCAGGGAGGACCATGTTCTCCTTCGTCTCTGTCCAATCAGCGACAAAGTCAGCAAGCATCTGGGATTTGATTGCTGTCCGAGGTTTATACTCAATATCGAAAGCTGAGAGCTCAATGCCCCATTTGGCGACACTTCTTGTGGCGTCACTGTTGTTGATTATGTCTCTCATGGGAGCTTTTCTCACCACGGTAATTGGATGGTCCTGAAAATAGTGTCGTAACTTACGAGATGCTAGGAAAACACCCTAAGCCAACTTTTGATAGTGCGGATATCGCTGTTTTGATTCTGTCAAGACCTCGCTGATCAAATAAGTCGAACGCTGCACCAGGTGTTCCTGATTTTCCTCTGGTCTCTCCACCACCATGACGATACTAACAACCTTATTTGTCGCAGCAATATAAAGCAACATTGGTTCCTGAGGTTCTGGCGCTGCAAGGATAGGAGCAGATGAGAGTACTTTCTTCAGGTCTTGTAGTGCAGCTTCAGCTTCGTCAGTCCAGACAAAATCTTTGGTCTTCTTCAGGAGTTTGTATAATGGTGCGGCTCTTTCACCAAGCCGGCTTACAAATCGATTGACCACAGCAATGCAACCAGTTAATCTTTGTACGTCCTTCAGGCGAGTTGGCCTAGAAATATTGAGAATAGCCTTGATCTTGTCGCGGTTCACCTCTATGCCTCTTTGAGACACGATGAAACCTAACAATTTTCTGGCTGGTATTCCAAAGAAGCATTTCTTCGGGTTAAGCATGATGTTGTATTTTCGTAGATTGGCGAACGTCTCCTCCAAGTCGGAAACCAATGTTTCCTTCTTTTTGTACATGACCGCGATATCATCCACATATGCATGTACATTGCGTCCGAGTTGGTCATGGAGGCAACGCTGCATCGTGCGCTGGTACGTAGCTCCTGCGTTCTTTAGCCCAAAAGGCATTGTAACAAAATAGAAGGTTTCGAAGGGGGTTATGAATGAAGTCTTGACTTTGTCAGATTTCTTCATCCGTATTTGGTGATAACCGGAATATGCGTCGAGAAAACAGAGGAGTTCCGAGCCCGTGGTAGAATCGATAACTTGATCAATTCTAGGCAGAGCGAACGGATCTTTTGGACAAGCCTTGTTCAAGGTAGTATAATCAACACACATCCTTAAATCAGTGGTGTCCTTTTTAGGGACCATTATAGGGTTGGCTGACCAATCAGTATGGATGACCTCTTCTATGAATCCGGCTAACTCGAGCCGTGCTAGTTCCTTAGCTATTGCCTTACGCTTTTCATCACCAAACCGTCGTAAGGACTGTTTGACGGGTTTAGCGTTCGGGTTTACATTTAGAGAGTGCTCGGCAAGTTCCCTAGGTACTCCGGTCATGTCAGATGGCTGCCATGCGAAGATATCTTGATTTGCTTGGAGGAACTTGACGAGCGTGCTTTCCTATGCGCTACTTAGGCCTACTCCTATCTGGGTCACCTTGGAGGGGTCGTCATCCTTCAACGGCGTCGTCTTCGTCTCTTCTGATGCCTTGAGCTCCGGATTTGGCTTTGTCACCTCCTTCTTCGTCGCAGGCATCTCGAACGGATCTATGCTCTTCTTAATCTCCTGGTACTCCTGGGCGTGCAGCACGACTTCAGCAAAGGCAACATTTCCATCCTCGCATTCTCGCGCCTTCTTCGGGTCTCCCCTGATGGTGATTACGCTGTTGGGACCTGGAATTTTCATCATATTGTAAATGTAACACGGACGAGCCATAAAAGCCTAGTAAGCCGGACGTCCGAATATAGCGTGGTATACGCTCTTGAACGGGACCACTTCGAAGGAAAGTGCCTCCGTCCGATAATTCTTTGGTGTTCCAAAAGTAACATCCAAAGTGATCTCTCCCAGGGAATTAGCCTGTCTTCGTGGGACAACTCCGTGAAAGATCACAGAGCTGTGGTTCAGCTATGTTTCCGAGATCTTCATCCGGTGTAGCATTTCGACATAGAGAATATTGATGCTGCTACCACCGTCCATGAGGGTCTTGGAGAAACCATAAAAATCAATAAGTGGATTGACGATTAAGGCGTATTTTCCTCGCCTATGTAGCTTAGGCGGATGATCAGCACGGTCAAACGTTATTGCTACTTCCGACCAGTCCAGATACTGAGGGACAGCCGGAACTGTTGCGTTGAGCTCGTGGAGAACTGCTTTCTTGACCTTTGCTGGTTGAGATCCGAGGAAGGTGACGTAAGTGTCCTTCTTGGTGGGAAAATTTTCTTCCCTTCCGACTTGGGATTTGAAGCGTCGGCTTTCTCCATGTCGGAATCTTCCTTGGTCTCTTTGTCTTTTTCAGGATTTTTCTTTCCCTTCTTCCGCTTAGCTTTGTAGCCCGCGGTATCATCTCTCTTGATGTCGTCGTTAAAATGACATTCAGGGTGTGGGATGAGCCCCCATTGGCGTCCAAATGATGCACACATGGGTTATTGGCGATGTCGGCCCAAGTGTAGGTTTTGCCTGGTTGTTGCTCTCCTCTACCTTGGACCCTTGATGTCCCATGGCCACGCCCGCGGCCTCCGCCACGTCCTCCTCGTCCTCCAAACCCGGAAACAGTAGTAACTACCGCTGTCTCCGCGTTGAGTTTTTCTTCCGAGGTATTTTTGCGCTTCTGAGCTTGTTGCTTTGGTTGTTTTGCCGACTGAGGCACAGCCAGGGCATTGAGAAATCCCTCTGCATCATCGTCAGCATCTGCATACTTGCTCGCTGTTTCTACCATTTCTCCCAGATCAGTAACCTTGTCACACTTCAAGCGATGGCGCAGTAAACCAATTGGGAGACCTGCGATGAAAGCTTCAATCGTAGTTTGATCGTTTACTCCTTCGCAGGAGTTCTTGGTGTCAATCCATCATCTGAGGTAATCCTGGCAAGTTTCTCCGGCTTTCTGGGTGCAACGTTGTAGGTCTCCAACCGTATAGGGCCTCCGATATGTGCCTTCGAAATTCCGAAAGAACGCACTTTGTAAATCATACCAGTTGTGGATGGTGTTCACCGGAAGCTCATTGAGCCATGATCGTGCCGTCTTCCTCAGCATGAGTGGGAGATATCGAGTTGCGACCAGGCTGTTTTCGCCTTTGGCGATGCAGCAAGCTTGGAACAAATCCTGTAACCACGTGTCTGGCCGAGCAATGCTGTCGTAGGCTTGAATATGTCTTGAGATAGCAAATCCTTCCAGGAACTTTGTAGCTCTGATGCGTGGTCCGAAGCACTTTGGGCCCATGTACACGTCATCGTTTTCGTAGCGCCGAGCCTCTATGTTGGAGTTGATCCTATGCCTTGCGTCGTTCGGGGATAGGGATCGTCCTGAATGCCGGCTGTGACTGCGGTGCCTTGGAGCCGGACTTCGGCTTCTGTCGTGGTGGTGTCACGGCAGATGCCATGGATAGGCTGAAGGTGGGGACTAATATGCGCTAGGGGCATCCAGGGAGGGATAGTAGAGTGATTCTCTACACAGAAGCCTTGTATTGATGCTCAGTCTCCCAGATTACAAGTGCTCCTCGAGCCTTATGGACAAGAGGAGGAAGAAGAAACTCTCTTACTCTTGCCTACTAACTAGCCCAAGAACCCTAGATCTACTAGCATTTTCCTTGCTATGTATCAGAAGAGACCCAACCTCCGAAAATCTAACCCCCTTACCAAAACCCCAACCCCCCTTATATAGAGGTGGTTCGGTCCTGGTCTAGGGCATACGTGGAGGCATATTCCCAGAATATGCCTCCTCCCAAAGTAGTAACCCGACAGGGATGCTTTTCCCCCGCGTCACTCTTGCTTTAACGATGTTGCCTCTACGGCGCCTGCGTCAGCCGACGTGAGCATCGTCACCCTTGTCGGCCATGATCCGGTGGTCCTGCCCTTGCTTTATTCGCTCATCCAGTATGCACCGGGCCTTCTTTTTGACCAGAGAGATTCCTTCCTTCTCCTAGAAGCCAAACGAGGATCCGGATCACAGTAGATCCGGCCACACCTGTTCCTGCATATGAACTAGACAAGTGTCTCCGACTCAGTCCTTGAGTCGGATGAGACAATGTTAGACGACCCCCCTGGTCCGGGTTACTCCGTGATCCGGCCTGCCTTGAGGTGACTCGGCCAGCATCCGCTTTGACCTTGCCGAACCTTGGCTAACTCGGCCCTTATACCCCGGAGTGACCCTACCCGGGGTTATCCCCCCAACATTAGTCCCCGAAGCTGGTGCGGCCTCAGCGGCCTTGGTCGCTAAGGCCACATCAGGTTCATTCGTATCTAACCTTCGGATGTTTATTTCCGGGTTATATGGATTTACGTTCCCTTCGCACGCTCCAAGTTTTCACTTGCCGGTCGGGTCACCACTTTGGCTCGGGTCCCATGGTTTTACTTTTCCTCTGCACAGTTCAAGTTTTCACTCGCTGGCCAGGTTACCTTCGTGTCTCGGTTCCGGGCCTTGCTTCCTTCTCTCGTACGCCAACCCACATAACGATTAATCATTACGTTGCCTTATTTTAAGGGCCTGAGCAGTAACCGCCGCAGTAGATGTCTGTGATTACTGTGTGGGGGTTACGTCACGTCTGTCTCCTCGTTTACCGCAACTGCACGTCGTGTCATGGGATCACATTTACTCTGCGGCCCCCAGTGTGGCTTCTCTCTGATTGGTCAACGCTGGCGATACACGGCCACACTGTGTAGTTTTCCAGCACAGCACGATCCCACTCGTTGATGACTGAGGGCGGTTAAATAGGGAAGGGGCACTCTCCTTAGAACTTTTCCATCTCCGCGCCCCCTCGCCCGCTCCTCTTCTTCTTCCTCGCAACCGCGCCGCCGCTAGTGCCTGTTGCAGGAGCGCTGCTGCCGCATTTTCTTCGTTTCTCCGCACCACAATCACTGCTGCGCCTCTGTTTACCCACGGGTCCTCATCCGTCTAGACCGCAGAGCCTCGCCGCCGCCAGCTCCAGCGAGGACACCGGAATTGAGATGACGGAGGAAGATCTCATCGTTGTTGAACAGGAGATGGAGGAGGACGCAGACGCGGCGGACCGCGGCGCGTGGGCCGGCTCCTGGGTCTACGAAGACGACATCGCCTGGCTCTACCGGACCCGGCGCATTCCCGCCGGTGTTGCCGCTCGTCTCCCCTCCTCGGAGTTGGCCCCCTCACCCAATCCGGGCGAATTTGTTGTTTTCTTATCCCATTTCCAATGAGGATTTGGGCTTCCAGTGAGTGATTTCTTCTGGGACTGGATCCGGACCTATCACTTGCAACCACATCATCTCCCAGCGAACGCCATCACCTCTCTGTCCGCTTTTGTTTCTTCGATCGAGGGCTACACCGGGCTATGGCCTAAGAAGGAGCTGTGGATCCGGTTCTTTGGCCTCCGCTGCAACGTCGTCCCCAACATCCACGTCGAGTCGGAGGACAAGCAGCTAACTCAGTTCGGAGCTGCCTCGATCTCGCCCTAGAGGTATTCAATCTTTCCCCGGGTCATCGGGCTTGACTTCTGCAAAGGGTGGGCCCGGACCTTCTTCTACGTCCGGAACGAAGGCACGGAAGACTTGATCCGGTTGCTGCCCTACGCTCCGGGTCCCCCTGACACGGATTTCTGGGAGGAGGTTGCCAGGAAGCCTACAGCCCTGGCCAACCAAGTGAACAAAAGGTTTGTGGAGCTGAAGAAGCTCGGATTGCGCAACGAGGATGCCATGATCACATTCGTGCGCAACCGAATCTCTCCCCTTCATCGGCGCACTCACAAGTTGTGCCATATGAGCTTTAGTCGCGACCCCAACCGAACCTCCTCATTCGAGTTGAGCAATACGGAGATCTTCCGCCGGGTCAAGGCTCTTTTCACCACCCATAAGGACTTTTCCGCCGAATGGACATGGGGAATCGAGCATTACTGCCGTGACAGGCTCCCTCCCGCGGTAAGCTTCGCGGGGTAAACTTATTTCGGATCAATTTCATGTCGGCTCTTATCACATTCTTGACTTTGCTCCTTGTGCTTTTTTCTCAGCTGTTTCTCCAGCAAACCCTCGAGGATGGCCCGGATCCGACCCTTAAGTGGGCCCCGGACCGAGAAATTCCGGACGAGGAGGAGCCGGACCAGGAGATGTTCCTCCCCACACCCGATGCCACCAGACGACCCAGCGGTAAATTCTCTTCTCTTAGAGATTGGCCCGACGATGAGGATGACTCGGATATCGATGTGATTGAACCTGTTGAGGCTGTCCCTCTTTCTTTTGCCTACCCGGCATCAGCTAACCCCGGTGGGCACATCCACGAGGATCCTCCCCTTGCCACGGGCGAGCCTGTTCCGGCGGCGTCAAAGAAGAAGCACGGAACCGCGTCGAGTTCTTCTTCCGAACCTTCTCAGCCTTCTAAAAGGCAAAAGAAGGCCGGAGACAAGACTGCCTCCAAACGGGTAGGCAAAGCCCCGGCAAGGAGGGCTCGGAAACCTAAGGAGGCCGAGACCTCGGATGCGTAAGTTCTTTTTTCACTGCACAACACACTTCTCCCTGCTTCGGGGTAATTTCACTCCTGACATTATCTTCTCTTGCAGGGCTCCTGTGGAGGTCCCTCAGAGCGGATCGAGCATCTCCTCTCCTCTTCGCTCCAGTCCTTCCCCTCCCCGTGACGACGAGTCACGCCCGCTGAGCCCTATTCCGGAAGGTTCTGCGGCCGCTCCGGGATCCGCAGTACCTCCTTCAGAGGGACGCGACCTCGGATCAGGAGGGGTCGGATCGGCCGAGGCAATGGCGTCCGGCACTTCGGCATTGCCGCAACCAGCAACAATTAAGTCTACCGCAACTCCAGCATCAGCAACAGCTCCAGCACCAGCCACCGAACCAGCGCCTGTCCCGGTTCTGAAGAAACCAACAGCAGCTCCAGCGCCAGCCACCAAAGCTCCTGCGCCAAGTTCATCTGCCTCGTCCGAGTCATCTCAAGTTCGGCGAGGACCCACTCCAGCGGTTTCCAAGGGCAAATCCACTACGGTCACTTCCTGCCAGTAGGCTAAAGGCAAATCCACCTCTGCCGAGGCTAGGCAGCGAACCTTGTCGTCGATGCTTCCAAAGAAATCACCAGCAGCGACGGATCCACCTGCCGAGCCAGCTGATTCGCAGCAGATGGTTCTTCACACTAGCCCAGCTCTTGCCCTGATTGAAAGGAAAGAAGCTCACGCCAAGGGTTTGGTGGCGCCTCACATGCCCACTGGCGAACGGTACCCTCCGAGCCTCATCGAGTTCGTCATGAACTGGAATAAGGCGGAGTTCGTCTACAACGACGATCTCCCGGAAAAGTTCGGCCCAGCTGAATTTTCCGCTCAGATGAATACCGCCGCCAAGGCCATTAACCTCGCTGGGAGTATGATGGGGGTACGTTGTTTCTTCTTTACGTGCTGTAGATAATAACCATTAGTCCCCGAGCCTCCGGCGGAGTAACTTGTTACTCGGCCGGATGCTCCTTAGAAGATCAACGTAGCTGCATGTAAACTTTGAATATGCACACACCTAGAGCCGCGTTAAGTTCCGCTTGGCCCGGATCTCATATACTTTGAATATGCACACACCTAGAGCCGGGTTAAGTTCTGCTTGGCCTGGATCTTGTACACTTCGAATATGCACACACCTAGAGCCGGGTTAAGTTCCGCTTGGCCCGGATCTTGTACACTTCGAATATGCACACACCTAGAGCCGGGTTAAGTTCCGCTTGGCCCGGATCTTATACACTTCGAATATGCACACACCTAGAGCCGGGTTAAGTTCCGCTTGGCCCGGATCTTGTACACTTCGAATATGCACACACCTAGAGCCGGGTTAAGTTCCGCTTGGCCCGGATCTTGTACACTTCGAATATGCACACACCTAGAGCCGGGTTAAGTTCCGCTTGGCCCGGATCTTGTACACTTCGAATATGCACCGAACTAACTTTACACGCCTGTGCCTTTGTCAGGTAACTACCAACCGTCGGAGCGCCGAGTTTTAGCGCCTGCTTGATACCCATAAGACCTTGCGTGCAAAACACGTTGCACTTGGCGCGGAGCATGAAAAGAGGGGTAATTTCCTCTCTTAACACCTCACCGCTTCGTTTGTTTCTGCCGGACTAACCTCCTTATTCGGTTTTTTGCAGCTGGGGTGGAGGCTGAAAACAAGATTATGCGAAAAAACTTGGAGGAAATCCGAGGTATGTCCCCTTTCGGCCAACATCACTGTGTTCTCTATTCTTTCTTTTTCTTGGCTCGGCAAACATTCACTCCTCGTCTTTGCCGGGTCAACACACCATTTCAGCATCGCTTGAGGATAGTGTGCCCGTGCCTAATATGATGCTGCATTTTCTCGAAGAAGCAGGACAACATCAAGCCGAGCTGAAGAAGAAGGACGATGAGCTTGCCCTCCTCCGGATCAAGGATGGCGAGATAGCCAAACTCAAGGCCAAGATGGAGAAGATGAAGGCCCAACACAAAACCGAGCTCCAGAAAGTTGGCCAGAACTTCACCGAAGAGCGTGAGCGGTTCACCCTCCAGATCTCCAAGGACCAGGAGCTGCTCAAGGAATCCGAAGTCCGGCTTGGGTCGGCGCTTGCCAAGCTTGGACAACTTCGCCAGAGATGCGATAGTTGTATCAAGGAGTTGACCCGGATCCATCACCATATCTCACGTAAGTTTCTTTTCCTTGCCCGACGCAGTTTTCCGGGTTAACTCATATGTTTTTGCTTCAGCATCCTCCCTTTCCTTATTTTCAGATAACTTTTCGGAGGGTACTGCTATTGCCAGTGCTGCCGTTGCCAAATTTCGCCAAGAGAGGGGTACTCCCATCGCTCCTGATGGTGAGAGCGTCCCCTTAGACCTGGAGGACCTGTTGGTTAGCGTGTCAGCCCGGGTGGAAACTATCAAGAACTATGGAAAAGATCTCCTCGACGTTGCGGTCCGGATCTTCAACGCATTCTGGCCCAGCGAGGACGCTCCGGAAAGGATCACACTTCTTGCGGAAAAGCTAATGGAAATTGAGACTCAACTTGACCTCTAGAGGGAATCCGCCGAGCGTGCCACAGCAGATACCCTTCTCCATCATATCCTTTCATGGTACGAGAAAATTGATCTGAGCCTCCTCACCCGTCGGCGCACCGGATCCAAATGGACCGATGATCCGGAGTGGGTAGCTCGGCGCCAGGCTTGCGCCTACAGCCTCATCGAATATTCTCCAGTCCATGACTGGGTTGAGGGGCCAAGCTTTCCGGAATCTGGCGAGGAGGAACAGATGGAGAATGTGGAGGATGGGTCGGGCGATGACGGAGAAGGTGCTGCTTCAGATATCGAAGACAGCGATGATGATGCCGAACTTCCTCCTCCTGTCGCTCCTTAGGTGAAAAAAACTCAAAAATTTATCAGATCCCCGGTATGCCGGGTGCAATTGTATACTGAATACATAATATTTTGCTACTATGCTTGTATGCCGGATTAACTTGAGCGTAGTCCCCGAGTTTCATTTCCCCGTTCATCCAATTCTCCGGCTCGATCCGTGTCTACCTTGATTCGGTTTTACGACTTACGAACCCGAGCCTCAAGAATCGTTTTAACAATACTGAGAAACTTTGAGGCTTGGCTCAAGATAATTCAACATAATAGCGTGAAAATAAACACGGAGTTAGTTCGAAAAAACAAACGTTAGCTGGAATAGGATCGTTTCCTTAGTAGTTTTTCATGTGCTACGCAATTCCAAACTTGTTCCCTTGCTCGCCATGAAGCCAATTCTTGTTGGACAGCAGCAAGTCGAAGGGTTGGGTTTTTGGTGCTCCCACATTACCAATCCGGGTTAAGCGAAACGAGTCATTCCAGATAACGCATAAAAAGTAACAAGAATCATTTATTAAGGCAGTCCCCGAGTTACTTCTCGAGGCTCCGCTATTTCATTGATAAGCCCATTGCCGACATACATACCGACATATGAGGATGACTCGGGTACATACACTTTTTGGCTAAGTGTAGAAGGGGCGAAGTAGTGCTACATTCCACGGTCGCTTGGATTCCTCTCCGGACCTGTCCGCCTTGTTCCTTTCCTATGGCTTTGCATCTATGAGATAGTAAGAGTCATTGTGCAATGCTTTGCTCACGATAAATGGTCCTTCCCACGGGGGGGATAATTTATGCATGCCAGTGGTACGCTGTACCAATCGGAGCACTAGATCACCTTCCCGGAAGACTCGGGGGCACACTTTCCGGCTATGATAGCGTCGGAGATTTTGCTGATATATGGCGGATCTGGACAGTGCCAGTTCTCTCGCTTCTTCCAGAAGATCAACATCATTTTGCCGGGCTTCTTGCACTTCGGCTTCTGTGTATTGGGTGACCCTACCCGAATCATGCTCTATGTCGGCTGGTAATACAACTTCTGCCCCATATACCAGAAAAAACAGCGTGTAGCCTGTTGATCGATTCGGAGTTGTTCTTAAACTCCACAATACCGCTGGTAATTCTTCTATCCAGCACCCCGCTGATCTTTGCAGCGGCTCAATGAGCCGAGGTTTGATCCCGGATAGCACTAATCCGTTGGATCTTTCCACTTGTCCGTTTGATGCGGGGTGGGCTACCGAGGCTACGTCGAGTCGGATTTTCTTGTCTCGGCAAAAGCGCGCAAAAGCGCGCAAATGCTCCTTCCGCGAAATTCGTTCCATTATCAGTTATAATGCTGTGTGGATAACTGTATCTCAAGATGATGTCTTTGAGAAATGTTACGGCCGTAGATCCGTCACACTTTCTTATAGGCTTCACTTCGATCCATTTTGTAAACTTGTCCACCATGACCAGAATGTGCGTCATGTTCCCTTTTGCTGGTTTGAACGGACCAACCATATCCAAGCACCACACAGCAAATGGCCATGTAATTGGTATGGTTTTGAGTTTCGACATTGGCATATGTGTCTTGGTGGCGTATCTTTGGCAACCATTGCATTTTCTCACCAGATCTTCTGCTTGCTCCAAAGCGCTTGGCCAGTAAAATCCATGCCGGAATGCCTTTGCCACTAAGGCTCGGGATGAGGCGTGATGCCCGCATTCTCCTTGGTGTATATCTCGGAGGATGTCAAGTCCTTCTTCTGGATCAACACACCGCTGGAGGACATTGGTTATACTTCATTTGTACAACTCGGAATTGATGATTGTGTAAGCTTTGGCTCTCCTCTGAGTTTGCCTGGCTAGCACTTCCTCAGTGGGTAATGTTCCATCTTTCAAGAACTGGTATATAGGCAGTGCCCAAGTTGGTACTGCTCGCGCAGGGAACATCTCCTCATCAACTTCCATCCGATCCACCGGCATAACCTCGGCCGGGTCATGCTGAACAGTCCCTGGGTCTGGCGAGGTAGTCCCCGGGTTTGCCGAGGTAGTCCCCGGGTTTGCCGAGGTAGTCCCCGGGTTCGGCGTCCTACCTCCCACGTCAATGTCCATGGGCTCAGGTCCGGGTTCCGCGTTTTCCGGGACATAAATTGAGTCGGTTCCTGGGGACAGCCTGATAGATGGCTTTCTGAGGTGCTCCAATGCAACACCCGGTGGAATTGCCTGTCAGGTCGAGCCGAGCTTCGATAGCATGTCGGCAGCTTCGTTTTCCACGCGAGGTACATTATGAAATTCACATCCCTCAAAGTAACCCGTGATCTTCTGTACATGAAATATGTATAGTGCCATGTTTGGATCCAGGGCATCCCACACTCCGGAGACTTGCTGTATTACTAGATCCGAGTCGCCAAAGCAGATTATCCGACGTACGCCAATTTCCTTTGCCACTTTGAGACCATGCACAAGAGCCTCGTATTCAGCGACATTGTTCGATGCCGTAAAATGGATCTGCAATACGTACTTGAGCTGATCCTTTTTTGGCGAGGTAAGCACAACCCCGGCACCTAACCCGGTTTTGGTCTTCGATCCGTCAAAATGCATCCTCCAATAGTTTGGATCCGGTGGCGGTGGTTCGTATTGTACCTCGGCCCAATCCACGAAAAAGTCCGCTACAGCCTGGGACTTGATCGCTTCTCTTCTGTCATACTGGGGCGCGTATGGTGCTAGCTCAATTGCCCATTTCGCAATTCTGCCGTTCGTATCTTTGTTACCCATTATCTCGGATATGGGGGATTCGCATATCACTTTGATGGCATGCTCCTCAAAGTAGTGCTTTAGCTTCTTGCCGCCATATAAACTCCGTATGCCACCTTTTGAAAATGCGGGTAGTTATGTTTCGAGGCAGACAATACCTCGCTCAAGTAATACACCGGTCTCTGCACTGACTTACCCTCTTCATCTCGTTCCACTACAATCACTGCACTTACAACTCGGTTGGTTGCGGCTATGTAGAGCAACATTGGCTCCTTCGACAGTGGAGAAGCTAACACTGGTGCAGTGGCCAACATCTTTTTCAAGTGGGCAAAAGCTTCATCAGCCTGCGGCATCCACACGAATTTATCTGATTTTTTCATGAGTTGGTGGCAGTGCCTTTTCCCCTAGCCGACATACAAACCGACTCAACGACGCCAGGCATCCAGTGAACTTTTGGACGTCATTGAGACACTTCGGCAGCTCCATTCGTTCGATGGCTCGGATCTTAGTTGGATTGACCTCGATACCTCGGCTGGAGACGAGAAATCCGAGTAATTTCCCAGCCGGGACACCGAAGGTACATTTCTCCGGGTTCAGCTTCATTCGGAATCTCCTCAAGTTCGCGAATGTTTGCCTTATGTCGTCAAGGAGCGTTGCGCTTTCCTTGGTCTTGATAACCACATCGTCCATGTAAACTTGCACATTTTGACCTATTTGATCATGCAAACATTTTTGCATACGCCTTTGGTACGTTGCTCCTGCGTTTCATAAACCAAACGGCATAGTGCGATAGCAATAAGCCCCATACGGGGTAATAAAGGCAGTTTTTATTTGATCATCCGGGTTCAGGGGTATCTGGTGGAAACCAGAATAGGCATCAATAAATGACAACAGTTCACATCCCGCGGTAGAGTCGATGACCTGATCTATCCTCGGCACTGGAAATGGGTCTTTCGGACACGCCTTGTTCAGGTTCGTGTAATCGATACACATACGCCAAACCACTGCCACGTTCGGATCATCCTTCTTCTTTTCTACCAGCACCGGATTAGAGAGCCAATCCGGATATAGCACTTCCATGATAAATCCTGCTGCTAGCAACCGAGCTATCTCGTCACCAATGACCTTTCTCCTATCCTCGGCGAAGCGTCGGAGAGGCTGCTTCACCGGCCTTGCTCCGGGTCTTACATTCAAAGAGTGCTCGGCCAACTCCCTCGGAACACCTTGCAAATCCTGTGTGGACCAGGCAAAAATATCCCGATTCTCACAGAGGAAGTGGACGAGCTCGCTTTCCTATTTGTCAGTTAACCCGTCCCCAATCATCACGGTACGCTCCAGAAACACGTTGTCCACCGGGATCTTCTTGGTGTCCTTCGCAGCTTGAAATGAAACGCTTCCATGCGGGTTGCTTAACGCCGGCATATACTGCTGCGCGGACTGAGCTAATGCCGCCACCTCTTGGATTTTTCTTTTCTCTTGGGCAATTACGAGTGACTCGGCTAGGTTAGACCCGGCTGAGGCGCACTCAATGGAACGTCGGAAGTCCCCAGCGATAGTAATTGCCCCACTTGGCCCGGGCAACTTCATCTTTAGATAAACAACGTGGCAACTTGCCATGAATTTGCTCAGTGCTGGTCTCCCGAGTAATGCATGATACGCGCTCTCCAGGTTTACCACTTCAAACTCCAGATTTTCGGTTCGGCAGTTATCCCTCGTACCGAATAGCACGTCGACCCGGACTTTGCCTATGGGTTCGCAGGATGTGCCGGGAACGATACCGTGAAAAGTTGTTCTCGTAGCCTGGAGCATGTTCTCCGAGATGCCCAACTTGCGCATCGTATCCGCATACATGATGTTAATGCTACTGCCATTGTCGATCAGTACCTTGGAGAATCTCACATTAATATTTGGTCCAATGAACGTCGGATCTAACACCAGTGCATACGAGCCCGGACTTGGCATAAGCTTGGGATGATCTTTGACGCTCTAGGTAATTTCCTGGTCCGACCAAGACATATACCTCGTCACTGCAGGCATAACCGCGTTAACCTCCATATGTCGGTGCTGCAAGCTTTTTCCTATCCGTTTCCTCTGTTGTGAACACACAATAGCTCTGGTGATGTTCCCTATACTCATTCCTTCCCTCATTTCCGGAATACCTCTGATCCGGTTGTTGCTGGTTTTCTACCTGATGCACTGCATCCCTTCTCTCACTGTTGTCATACCTCGGCAGAGGAGGAGGCAACATCAGTTGTTGCGCGTTTGCACCGGAGAGCAATTGCTGTCGGGGTAACTCCTACCGAGGTTGATCATTCAGGGGTGCTTGAGCATTCCCCGAACCACCTTGTTCTATCTTGCGCATCCACTCACATTGTCTCGTCGTGTGACCCGTCGGGCTGTTCGGATTTGGCGTGTGAAACTTGCACGGCTGGTCCAACATTGACTCGTAGGTATACCTCGGACGATCTTTCTTCTCTTGCCATTGCTTCTTCTGCTCCGGAGTCCACATTTTCTTGCCATCGTTTCGAGGAGTCCATTGCCCTCCCGTTCTCTGGCGTTGGTTGCTCCCTGCCCCGGGCTGATCTTGATTCATGACCGCAACTTGTTGCAAACCATACCTATGGTCCGGTCTATCATCTCTCCTTTTTCCCCTGCAATCGTTCCTCCGAGATGACCCGGATCCGACCCTCGGATAGTACTCCTCATTTGACTCGTTCGACGCGATCCTGGGTTGAGTTGGATCTCCCAAAGCATAAGAATCCACGATCCGGATCATCTCTACCAATGTGACTGGCATTTTCCTTTGCAATTTCATCCACAACTCGCTGCCATATCTACACCCTTGTGCGAACCATGCTATAGCCTGTGACTCTATGACTCCCTCACATGAGTTTCTCATGGTACACCACCGGGTCAAGAATTCACGATCCGTTTCGTTAGATCTCTGCTTGCACATTGCCAGGGTCTGCGGTCTATTCGGTCTCTGGTATGTACTTGAGAAGTTGCTGATAAACATTTCTTCAAAATCTATCCAGCAATTGATGCTTCCGGGTGGCAAATTGTTCAGCCACACCCTAGCCGGACCTTCCAACATTTGGGGTACGTATCGTACAGCCCATCTCAAGTTGCCAGTCGCAATTTTCACAGCTGTTGCGTAGTTTATCAGCCAATCCTCCGGCTTTGTACTACCGTCATACGTCTTCGTGCCCCTGGGTAACTGGAAATTGGGTACTGGCGGTTCCTTCATGATCCGGAGCCCAAAGCATGCTGGACCCGGAGGACCTTGACATTCGATTTGTTCCGACCTATACAGGCGATCCAGTTTCAATCTTGCGTCATCCGGCATCAAATCTCTATTTCCCAATCTCGACCCTATCACATGATAGTCCGGTCTTGCGTATCCCGCATTCATCATCTCCGAGTCTCCATCGTTGTATCGGTCTTGCTCTCGTTGTGCTCCTCTCTGTTGCATACCACAGCCAGCACTTTGCTCTTGCCTTGGTGCATTCCGCTGCTGCGGTTGACCCGCTCCTGCCGGGTTTCGCTGTCCGGCATTGCCGTTGGCAGCATTGCCTTGGTCGTGGTTACCTCGGCTTATGCTTTGCCGATCGTCGTTTTTCCGCATCTCCTTTTCCTTTCCCGCACGCGTTGGGTCGTACGGAACGATCTGCTTGTTCCGTCTGGCCGAGGTCACTACCTCTTCCCTTCTAGGGCCACCATGAGGCGATGGTGCGGCTCCAGCGGATTTCACCGGGTTACCTATCACCGAATGGACGATCTTAGAATTTCCAACTCTCTCCGGGTTACCTCTCCAGAGCTCCTCATTTTGCCTGTTCGTGATCCGAACCAGCTCGTTAACCCGGTCTTGCTGTCTTTGCCGGGCTTCACCCGTCAGACCCTCTAGCTCGGACGCCGCGGCATCTGCTGCTCTGAGGTTCTTCGCCGGGGTACTATACTTCGGCAACCCCACAGACAGATAGTTTTTCGACCCTTCTGGTCCCTCACCACCTTCTCTGTTCATTTCGCTTATGAGATTTTTCCCTTTTACCCTCACTGCATCAACCATGTTTGCTTTCGCATATTCGCGCAGCGTCATGTTCAACGACTGCTGAGCCGCTGCTATTTTCTTTGCACCCTCCAGTATCTTTCGCCGTGTCTCCTCTAGCTCGGCCTGTGCCTGAGCCAGATCTACCAGTGCTGTCATCGGGTTAGCCAAGTTATCCATAGCTTCCCTCAGCATGTTCTCAGGCCTCTCCAGCGGAGGACCCCTAGCTTTCATCGGTGCCTTGGGTGTTACCTCCGGGTTTGGCGTCGGATCCTTGCTCACGCCTGCGCCTGGCGCGGTCATCATCACCTCTGCATGGTCCGGGGAGCGGGCGATACGCGCCCCGCGAGCCACGGTGAGGGGTGGTTCCCCGCATCTACGACGCGACGCGGATGAACGCAAGACACGTCCATGGCAACATAGACCCTGTGCGCGTCGAGCTTGACGAAGACGCCGTTGCGCAGAAGGGGGCACGTGCCGAAGCAGCCAATGTTGTCGCTGACGTAGTCCAGCGCACCGAAGCGCTGAACCAGCCCGGAGACGATGCGTTCGCCGGTCCCGATGAAATTTCCCGTCTGGATCTTCACCCTTGCTAGCGCCGCTAGCCCCACGGTGGGCGCCAACTGTCGTGGTGGTGTCACGGCAGATGCCATGGATAGGCTGAAGGTGGGGACTAATATGCGCTAGGGGAATCCAGGGAGGGATAGTAGAGTGATTCTCTACACAGAAGCCTTGTATTGATGCTCAGTCTCCCATATTACAAGTTCTCCTCGAGCCGTATGGACAAGAGGAGGAAGAAGAAACTCTCTTACTCTTGCCTACTAACTAGCCCAAGAACCCTAGATCTACTAGCGTTTTCCTTGCTATGTATCAAAAGAGACCCAACCTCCGAAAATCTAACCCCCTTACCAGAACCCCAACCCCCCCTTATATAGAGGTGGTTCGGTCCTGGTCTAGGGCATACGTGGAGGCATATTCCCAGAATATGCCTCCTCCCAAAGTAGTAACCCGACAGGAATGCTTTTCCCCCGTGTCACTCTTGCTTTAATGACGTTGCCTCTGCGGCGCCTGCGTCAGCCGACGTGAGCATCGTCACCCTTGTCGGCCACGATCCGGTGGTCCTGCCCTTGCTTTATTCGCTCATCCAGTACGCACCGGGCCTTCTTTTTGACCAGAGAGATTCCTTCCTTCTCCTAGAAGCCAAACGAGGATCCGGATCACAGTAGATCCGGCCACACCTGTTCCTGCATATGAGCTAGACAAGTGTCTCCGACTCACTCCTTGAGTCGGATGAGACAATGTTAGACGACCCCTGTGGTCCAGGTTACTACGTGATCCGGCCTGCCTTGAGGTGACTCGGCCAGCATCCGCTTTGACCTTGCCGAACCTCGGCTAACTCGGCCCTTATACCCCGGAGTGACCCTACCCGGGGTTATCCCCCCAACAGCTTCTGCCACCACCTCCTCCGCCATGTCCTCCTTGACCTCCATGGGGGCCGTTGTGATAACTGTGTGGTGGAGAGGGTGGTGCAGCGGGGTAGTTTCCGGCTGATTGCCGGCGTCTGTCCGGAACGTCATTATTCCGATTCCGGGGAGGGTCTTGACTATGACGAGCCCCCTGCTGGCTTGTACCTGCATGGTTTCCGTCGTTCCTTCGTCCGTTGTTCCAACCATAGTGAGGCTCAGCCGGACGGTTCTCATGTCTAGGAGGCGGCATTCTCTGACGATCCTCCTCCTGACGTTTCTCTTTATCTTCTCCCCTTCGATCCTTAGATTCTCGTCGGGGAGGATTCATCAGATTCAGGGCCGCGATGGCGTCTTTCTCGGCCGCTGGTGCGACATTGCCCCAACCGTGTGTGGTTTTGTGATGCTATCCTAAAGATCCGGTTCTCGAATAATTGTCTTCTCGTCGTTCGGGGCGATAATACTGCTCCAGAACGTAATGGGGTCTTACGTTAGACCATGCCGGATCCGTGCGACACTGGTCAGCATCTGAGACCAGTTTTTGACTTCCGGACAGGGCGACCTTTTGCTACTCCAGTCCCTTGTTGAGTAGCTTGATACCCAAACGGATCTCCTCTGGTCCTGGATGAGCCGATAGAATTTCTCGGGCTGCCACGGTATTTTGTACTGGTGTTGGGTATACCCAATCTCTGTTGCTATCTTTCCGTGGCTTCCCCATCTCATCTCCAAAAAGGACGGCACGGACACGTGGGAATTGGTTGTCATCTATGTGATGCTTCCGTGTCTTCTGATGCAGACGAGACATGTACTCCTTGTTCGACATGCGTTTCTTCTCCACCTCGATGTTTTTGGCTTCATCGAGGAGTTGTTGACGACGCGCTTCTAGGGCTTGTGCCCTTTCATCCAGCTCATCTACAGTAAGTTCTGCAGCTGTAGGGATAGGTGTGGTTAATGCGGCCTCGATGAGTTTATGCGCACCTTCAGTGATCACGTGTCCATCCATCGATGCTTCTTTTTTCAGCTCATCTGGGATAAGTGCTCCGTCCGATTCTTCTTCGTATTCCTCAGCAATCACCTCCTCTGTCAGAGGGTCTTTTGCCGGGGTCTTGTTTTTCTTGTTCTTCTTCTTTGCCTTCTTGGCAGTGCCGGTAGCAAAGGCGGCTTTGGGTCCGTTTCCCGGAGTCAAGCTATGATCGGTACTTTCGGACATCTGGACTTCGGGATTAACTCCGATGTCCATGTCATCCTGTGCTTTGGGAGAGTGTTCCCCGGATCCTTCATCCATGGCCTCTCCTTCTTCTACAGCTTTGGAGTTGTACTCCTCTTCATATTCCGCGGAGAACTTTCGGAAATCTGCTGACGTCATCGACTCATCCGAGGATGCGGGTACGTCGGCGTTTGTTCCAATTGCCTCCAGCACCGAGTCGGTGTTTTCTCCAGCATCAGCAGAGCCGGATTCGGATCCCACGTATCCGACGAAGTGCGACGCGTGCTTCCTGAGGTACCTGTGGCTTTTGCGGTCAGCCATATCGAAACTTTTGATGGTCTCGAGGATTGCATCTGCGCTTTCGCCTTGCAGTATCATACTTCGTAGTGTGTACCTTAGGAAAGGCATGTCTGTTCTGGCATCATCAGAGCCGGAATCAGTGTCGTTGATATGTTCCTCCTGGATTTCGACTTCCACCGGTGGGTCGATCTGGGATTCAGCTCCTACGGGGAGATTCACTCCAGATTCGACGTTGACCGCTAGGTCTTCTTCAGGTTCAGGTTTCTCCACTATCTCCACAACTGATGCGGGCTGGGTGGGATTAGGGTTTTCTGAGATCCGAAATTCTGCCGCCTCCACGGACAAAGGGGACCCAGAAAATTCTTCTGCCTCTATCATCACCGGTGGGGTGGGTTGGGCAGGTTCAGCGAAACCGATGTAAACATCGATCTCGCCAAAAGACATGATTGTGTAGGCAGTCACGGCCTCCTTTGCCGGAATCCAAGTCTCGTCGAGAACGATGAGAGGGACGTCGCTAGCATAGAGGATGCGACCAACGACGATGGTCTCGCCGATTCCGATTCTTGCAGATTCCGCTCGGAACATAGATCCGAAGCTCACTTGCCCCATGGTGGGCGCCAACTGTCGTCGGATTAATGATAAGTACGCCATGAGGGGGTCCTCGAGGCGTGTGGAAGAGAGGGGGGTGAGACATACGGTATTCCGGGACGGTGAGCACACAAGTTTACCCAGGTTCGAATCCGCCGGCTTTGGACAGATCCTATTCCTGCTAGCAATCCAGTAATACGGCAGAGCCGGAATATGGGTTAAAAGGGTTTCGCTTGTGCGAGTTGAGGGTCTAAAGTATTGGGTGTTATCTGGTGCCCTAAAGGCTGTCCCTAGGACGAATTATATAGATATCCGGCCTATTACAGAGTACATCTTGAACTACAAGTAACATTATGGGCCTAAGTCGGTAAGTCTTCTGTGCCTTCCCGTAGCCGGATTGGACTCCGTCTTCTCCCCCTGACTGGGCCGCCCGTGAAGCAATGCTCTAACCCAAAGTGGGCCACCCTGGTCAGTGAGGAACTATGAGGATACCCGAAAAGTATATCCCCAACACCAGTGTCATTGCACGTCTGTTCTTTTCATGAACCACAGCTAGAGTCATTGCATGTTTGTGCTTTCCACAAACCACATATGGATCCACTAGTTTCATTGCATGTCTGTTCTTTTCATGAACCACACCCAGTATCATTGCATGTCCGTTCCTCTAAACAAACCACACATGGATCCACCTAGTGTGATTGCATGTCTGTTCTTTTCACAAACCACACATGGATCCACCACTATCATTGCATGTGTGTTCTTTTCATGAACGACAACTAGATCATTGCATGTGTGTTCTTCTAAACAAACCACACATGGATCCACCTACTATGATTGCATGTCTTTTCTTTTCACAAACCACACATGGATCCACCTAGTGTGATTGCATGTTTGTTCTTTTCACAAACCACACATGGATCCACTAGTGTCATTGCATGTGTGTTCTTTTCATGAACCACACATGGATACACCAGTGTCATTGCATGTGTGTTCTTTTCATGAAGCACAGCTAGAGTCATTGCATGTCTGTTCTTTCCACAAACCACACATGGATCCACTAGTGTTATTGCATGTGTGTTCTTCTCATGAACCACGGCCAGTTTCATTGCATGTATGTTCTTCTCACAAACCACACAAGGATCCACCAGTGTCATTGCATGTGTGTTCTTCTCATGAACTACAGCCAGTGTCATTGCATGTCTGTTCTTCTCACAAACCACATAAGTATCCACCAGTGTCATTGCATGTCTGTTCTTCTCACAAACCACACATGGATCCACTAGTGTCATTGGATGTGTGTTCTTCTCATTAACCACACATGGATCCACCAGTGTCATTGCATGTGTGTTCTTTTCATGAACCACAGCTAGAGTCATTACATGTCTGTTCCTTCCACAAACCACATATGGATCCACCAGTGTCATTGTATGTCTGTTCTTTTCATGAACCACACCCAGTGTCATTGTATGTCTGTTCCTCTAAACAAACCACAGATGGATCCACCTAGTGTGATTGCATGTCTTTTCTTTTCATAAACCACACATGGATCCTCCAGTGTCATTGCATGTGTGTTCTTCTCATGAATCACAACCAGTGCCATTGCATGTATGTCCTTCTCACAAACCACACATGGATCCACCAGTGTCATTGCATGTGTGTTCTTCTCATGAACCACACATGGATCCACCAGTGTGATTGCATGTCTGTTCTTTTCATGAACCACAGCTAGAGTCATTGCATGTCTGTTCCTTCCACAAACCACATATGGATCCACTAGTGTCATTGCATGTATGTTCTTTTCATGAACCACGCCCAGTGTCATTGCATGTTTGTTCCTCTAAACATACCACACATGGATCCAGCTAGTGTGATTGCATGTCTGTTCTTTTCACAAACCACACATGGATCCACAAGTGTCATTCCATGTGTTATTTTCATGAACCACAACTAGAGTCATTGCATGTGTGTTCTTCTAAACAAACCACACATGGATCCATCGAGTGTCATTGCATGTCTTTTCCCATAAACAAACCACACATGGATCCACCTAGTGTGATTGCATGTCTGTTCTTTTCACAAACCACACATGGATCCACAAGTGTCATTGTATGTGTGTTCTTTTCATGAACCACAACTAAAGTCATTGCATGTGTGTTCTTCTAAACAAACCACACATGGATCCACCTAGTGTGATTGCATGTCTGTTCTTTTCACAAACCACAAACGGATCCACCTAGTGTGATTGCATGTGTGTTCTTTTCACAAACCACACATGGATCCACCAGTGTCATTGCATGTGTGTTCTTTTCATGAACCACACATGGATACACCAGTGTCATTGCATGTGTGTTCTTTTCATGAACCACGTCTAGAGTCATTGCATGTCTGTTCTTTCCACAAACCACACATAGATCCACCTAGTGTGATTGCATGTCTCTTCTTTTCACAAACCACACATGGATCCACTAGTGTCATTGCATGTGTGTTCTTTTCATGAACCACACATGGATACACCAGTGTCATTGCATGTGTGTTCTTTTCATGAAGCACAACTAGAGTCATTGCATGTCTGTTCTTTCCACAAACCACACATGGATCCACCTAGTGTGATTGCATGTCTATTCTTTCACAAACCACACATGGATCCACTAGTGTTATTACATGTGTGTTCTTCTCATGAACCACGGCCAGTGTCATTGCATGTATGTTCTTCTCACAAACCACACAAGGATCCACCAGTGTCATTGCATGTGTGTTCTTCTCATGAACTACAGCCAGTGTCATTGCATGTCTGTTCTTCTCACAAACCACATAAGTATCCACCAGTGTCATTGCATGTCTGTTCTTCTCACAAACCACACATGGATCCACTAGTGTCATTGGATGTGTGTTCTTCTCATTAACCACACATGGATCCACCAGTGTCATTGCATGTGTGTTCTTTTCATGAACCACAGCTAGAGTCATTACATGTCTGTTCCTTCCACAAACCACATATGGATCCACCAGTGTCATTGTATGTCTGTTCTTTTCATGAACCACACCCAGTGTCATTGCATGTCTATTCCTCTAAACAAACCACAGATGGATCCACCTAGTGTGATTGCATGTCTTTTCTTTTCACAAACCACACATGGATCCTCCAGTGTCATTGCATGTGTGTTCTTCTCATGAATCACAACCAGTGCCATTGCATGTATGTCCTTCTCACAAACCACACATGGATCCACCAGTGTCATTGCATGTGTGTTCTTTTCATGAACCACACATGGATCCACCTGTGTGATTGCATGTCTGTTCTTTTCATGAACCACAGCTAGAGTCATTGCATGTCTGTTCCTTCCACAAACCACATATGGATCCACTAGTGTCATTGCATGTATGTTCTTTTCATGAACCACGCCCAGTGTCATTGCATGTTTGTTCCTCTAAACATACCACACATGGATCCAGCTAGTGTGATTGCATGTCTGTTCTTTTCACAAACCACACATGGATCCACAAGTGTCATTCCATGTGTTCTTTTCATGAACCACAACTAGAGTCATTGCATGTGTGTTCTTCTAAACAAACCACACATGGATCCATCGAGTGTCATTGCATGTCTTTTCCCATAAACAAACCACACATGGATCCACCTAGTGTGATTGCATGTCTGTTCTTTTCACAAACCACACATGGATCCACAAGTGTCATTGTATGTGTGTTCTTTTCATGAACCACAACTAAAGTCATTGCATGTGTGTTCTTCTAAACAAACCACACATGGATCCACCTAGTGTGATTGCATGTCTGTTCTTTTCACAAACCACAAACGGATCCACCTAGTGTGATTGCATGTGTGTTCTTTTCACAAACCACACATGGATCCACCAGTGCCATTGCATGTGTGTTATTTTCATGAACCACACATGGATACACCAGTTTCATTGCATGTGTGTTCTTTTCATGAACCACGGCTAGAGTCATTGCATGTCTGTTCTTTCCACAAACCACACATAGATCCACCTAGTGTGATTGCATGTCTGTTCTTTTCACAAACCACACATGGATCCACTAGTGTCATTGCATGTGTGTTCTTTTCATGAACCACACATGGATACACCAGTGTCATTGCATGTGTGTTCTTTTCATGAAGCACAGCTAGAGTCATTGCATGTCTGTTCTTTCCACAAACCACACATGGATCCACCTAGTGTGATTGCATGTCTGTTCTTTCACAAACCACACATGGATCCACTAGTGTTATTGCATGTGTGTTCTTCTCATGAACCACGGCCAGTGTCATTGCATGTATGTTCTTCTCACAAACCACACAAGGATCCACCAGTGTCATTGCATGTGTGTTCTTCTCATGAACTACAGCCAGTGTCATTGCATGTCTGTTCTTCTCACAAACCACATAAGTATCCACCTGTGTCATTGCATGTCTGTTCTTCTCACAAACCACACATGGATCCACTAGTGTCATTGGATGTGTGTTCTTCTCATTAACCACACATGGATCCACCAGTGTCATTGCATGTGTGTTCTTTTCATGAACCACAGCTAGAGTCATTACATGTCTGTTCCTTCCACAAACCACATATGGATCCACCAGTGTCATTGTATGTCTGTTCTTTTCATGAACCACACCCAGTGTCATTGCATGTATGTTCCTCTAAACAAACCACAGATGGATCCACCTAGTGTGATTGCATGTCTTTTCTTTTCACAAACCACACATGGATCCTCCAGTGTCATTGCATGTGTGTTCTTCTCATGAATCACAACCAGTGCCATTGCATGTATGTCCTTCTCACAAACCACACATGGATCCACCAGTGTCATTGCATGTGTGTTCTTCTCATGAACCACACATATATCCACCAGTGTGATTGCATGTCTGTTCTTTTCATGAACCACAGCTAGAGTCATTGCATGTCTGTTCCTTCCACAAACCACATATGGATCCACTAGTGTCATTGCATGTATGTTCTTTTCATGAACCACGCCCAGTGTCATTGCATGTTTGTTCCTCTAAACATACCACACATGGATCCAGCTAGTGTGATTGCATGTCTGTTCTTTTCACAAACCACACATGGATCCACAAGTGTCATTCCATGTGTTCTTTTCATGAACCACAACTAGAGTCATTGCATGTGTGTTCTTCTAAACAAACCACACATGGATCCATCGAGTGTCATTGCATGTCTTTTCCCATAAACAAACCACACATGGATCCACCTAGTGTGATTGCATGTCTGTTCTTTTCACAAACCACACATGGATCCACAAGTGTCATTGTATGTGTGTTCTTTTCATGAACCACAACTAAAGTCATTGCATGTGTGTTCTTCTAAACAAACCACACATGGATCCACCTAGTGTGATTGCATGTCTGTTCTTTTCACAAACCACAAACGGATCCACCTAGTGTGATTGCATGTGTGTTCTTTTCACAAACCACACATGGATCCACCAGTGCCATTGCATGTGTGTTCTTTTCATGAACCACACATGGATACACCAGTTTCATTGCATGTGTGTTCTTTTCATGAACCACGGCTAGAGTCATTGCATGTCTGTTCTTTCCACAAACCACACATAGATCCACCTAGTGTGATTGCATGTCTGTTCTTTTCACAAACCACACATGGATCCACTAGTGTCATTGCATGTGTGTTCTTTTCATGAACCACACATGGATACACCAGTGTCATTGCATGTGTGTTCTTTTCATGAAGCACAGCTAGAGTCATTGCATGTCTGTTCTTTCCACAAACCACACATGGATCCACCTAGTGTGATTGCATGTCTGTTCTTTCACAAACCACACATGGATCCACTAGTGTTATTGCATGTGTGTTCTTCTCATGAACCACGGCCAGTGTCATTGCATGTATGTTCTTCTCACAAACCACACAAGGATCCACCAGTGTCATTGCATGTGTGTTCTTCTCATGAACTACAGCCAGTGTCATTGCATGTCTGTTCTTCTCACAAACCACATAAGTATCCACCGGTGTCATTGCGTGTCTGTTCTTCTCACAAACCACACATGGATCCACTAGTGTCATTGGATGTGTGTTCTTCTCATTAACCACACATGGATCCACCAGTGTCATTGCATGTGTGTTCTTTTCATGAACCACAGCTAGAGTCATTACATGTCTGTTCCTTCCACAAACCACATATGGATCCACCAGTGTCATTGTATGTCTGTTCTTTTCATGAACCACACCCAGTGTCATTGCATGTCTGTTCCTCTAAACAAACCACAGATGGATCCACCTAGTGTGATTGCATGTCTTTTCTTTTCACAAACCACACATGGATCCTCCAGTGTCATTGCATGTGTGTTCTTCTCATGAATCACAACCAGTGCCATTGCATGTATGTCCTTCTCACAAACCACACATGGATCCACCAGTGTCATTTCATGTGTGTTCTTTTCATGAACCACACATGGATCCACCAGTGTGATTGCATGTCTGTTCTTTTCATGAACCACAGCTAGAGTCATTGCATGTCTGTTCCTTCCACAAACCACATATGGATCCACTAGTGTCATTGCATGTATGTTCTTTTCATGAACCACGCCCAGTGTCATTGCATGTTTGTTCCTCTAAACATACCACACATGGATCCAGCTAGTGTGATTGCATGTCTGTTCTTTTCACAAACCACACATGGATCCACAAGTGTCATTCCATGTGTTCTTTTCATGAACCACAACTAGAGTCATTGCATGTGTGTTCTTCTAAACAAACCACACATGGATCCATCGAGTGTCATTGCATGTCTTTTCCCATAAACAAACCACACATGGATCCACCTAGTGTGATTGCATGTCTGTTCTTTTCACAAACCACACATGGATCCACAAGTGTCATTGTATGTGTGTTATTTTCATGAACCACAACTAAAGTCATTGCATGTGTGTTCTTCTAAACAAACCACACATGGATCCACCTAGTGTGATTGCATGTCTGTTCTTTTCACAAACCACAAACGGATCCACCTAGTGTGATTGCATGTGTGTTCTTTTCACAAACCACACATGGATCCACCAGTGCCATTGCATGTGTGTTCTTTTCATGAACCACACATGGATACACCAGTTTCATTGCATGTGTGTTCTTTTCATGAACCACGGCTAGAGTCATTGCATGTCTGTTCTTTCCACAAACCACACATAGATCCACCTAGTGTGATTGCATGTCTGTTCTTTTCACAAACCACACATGGATCCACTAGTGTCATTGCATGTGTGTTCTTTTCATGAACCACACATGGATACACCAGTGTCATTGCATGTGTGTTCTTTTCATGAAGCACAGCTAGAGTCATTGCATGTCTGTTCTTTCCACAAACCACACATGGATCCACCTAGTGTGATTGCATGTCTGTTCTTTCACAAACCACACATGGATCCACTAGTGTTATTGCATGTGTGTTCTTCTCATGAACCACGGCCAGTGTCATTGCATGTATGTTCTTCTCACAAACCACACAAGGATCCACCAGTGTCATTGCATGTGTGTTCTTCTCATGAACTACAGCCAGTGTCATTGCATGTCTGTTCTTCTCACAAACCACATAAGTATCCACCGGTGTCATTGCGTGTCTGTTCTTCTCACAAACCACACATGGATCCACTAGTGTCATTGGATGTGTGTTCTTCTCATTAACCACACATGGATCCACCAGTGTCATTGCATGTGTGTTCTTTTCATGAACCACAGCTAGAGTCATTACATGTCTGTTCCTTCCACAAACCACATATGGATCCACCAGTGTCATTGTATGTCTGTTCTTTTCATGAACCACACCCAGTGTCATTGCATGTATGTTCCTCTAAACAAACCACAGATGGATCCACCTAGTGTGATTGCATGTCTTTTCTTTTCACAAACCACACATGGATCCTCCAGTGTCATTGCATGTGTGTTCTTCTCATGAATCACAACCAGTGCCATTGCATGTATGTCCTTCTCACAAA
Source organism: Avena sativa (assembly GCA_916181665.1). Lineage (NCBI taxonomy): Eukaryota > Viridiplantae > Streptophyta > Magnoliopsida > Poales > Poaceae > Avena > Avena sativa. The sequence continues at coordinate 427,352,606 of OV702287.1, forward strand.
CCACACATGGATCCACCAGTGTCATTGCATGTGTGTTCTTCTCATGAACCACACATGGATCCACCAGTGTGATTGCATGTCTGTTCTTTTCATGAACCACAGCTAGAGTCATTGCATGTCTGTTCCTTCCACAAACCACATATGGATCCACTAGTGTCATTGCATGTATGTTCTTTTCATGAACCACGCCCAGTGTCATTGCATGTTTGTTCCTCTAAACATACCACACATGGATCCAGCTAGTGTGATTGCATGTCTGTTCTTTTCACAAACCACACATGGATCCACAAGTGTCATTCCATGTGTTATTTTCATGAACCACAACTAGAGTCATTGCATGTGTGTTCTTCTAAACAAACCACACATGGATCCATCGAGTGTCATTGCATGTCTTTTCCCATAAACAAACGACACATGGATCCACCTAGTGTGATTGCATGTCTGTTCTTTTCACAAACCACACATGGATCCACAAGTGTCATTGTATGTGTGTTCTTTTCATGAACCACAACTAAAGTCATTGCATGTGTGTTCTTCTAAACAAACCACACATGGATCCACCTAGTGTGATTGCATGTCTGTTCTTTTCACAAACCACAAACGGATCCACCTAGTGTGATTGCATGTGTGTTCTTTTCACAAACCACACATGGATCCACCAGTGTCATTGCATGTGTGTTCTTTTCATGAACCACACATGGATACACCAGTGTCATTGCATGTGTGTTCTTTTCATGAACCACGTCTAGAGTCATTGCATGTCTGTTCTTTCCACAAACCACACATAGATCCACCTAGTGTGATTGCATGTCTCTTCTTTTCACAAACCACACATGGATCCACTAGTGTCATTGCATGTGTGTTCTTTTCATGAACCACACATGGATACACCAGTGTCATTGCATGTGTGTTCTTTTCATGAAGCACACCTAGAGTCATTGCATGTCTGTTCTTTCCACAAACCACACATGGATCCACCTAGTGTGATTGCATGTCTGTTCTTTCACAAACCACACATGGATCCACTAGTGTTATTGCATGTGTGTTCTTCTCATGAACCACGGCCAGTGTCATTGCATGTATGTTCTTCTCACAAACCACACAAGGATCCACCAGTGTCATTGCATGTGTGTTCTTCTCATGAACTACAGCCAGTGTCATTGCATGTCTGTTCTTCTCACAAACCACATAAGTATCCACCAGTGTCATTGCATGTCTGTTCTTCTCACAAACCACACATGGATCCACTAGTGTCATTGGATGTGTGTTCTTCTCATTAACCACACATGGATCCACCAGTGTCATTGCATGTGTGTTCTTTTCATGAACCACAGCTAGAGTCATTACATGTCTGTTCCTTCCACAAACCACATATGGATCCACCAGTGTCATTGTATGTCTGTTCTTTTCATGAACCACACCCAGTGTCATTGTATGTCTGTTCCTCTAAACAAACCACAGATGGATCCACCTAGTGTGATTGCATGTCTTTTCTTTTCACAAACCACACATGGATCCTCCAGTGTCATTGCATGTGTGTTCTTCTCATGAATCACAACCAGTGCCATTGCATGTATGTCCTTCTCACAAACCACACATGGATCCACCAGTGTCATTGCATGTGTGTTCTTCTCATGAACCACACATGGATCCACCAGTGTGATTGCATGTCTGTTCTTTTCATGAACCACAGCTAGAGTCATTGCATGTCTGTTCCTTCCACAAACCACATATGGATCCACTAGTGTCATTGCATGTATGTTCTTTTCATGAACCACGCCCAGTGTCATTGCATGTTTGTTCCTCTAAACATACCACACATGGATCCAGCTAGTGTGATTGCATGTCTGTTCTTTTCACAAACCACACATGGATCCACAAGTGTCATTCCATGTGTTATTTTCATGAACCACAACTAGAGTCATTGCATGTGTGTTCTTCTAAACAAACCACACATGGATCCATCGAGTGTCATTGCATGTCTTTTCCCATAAACAAACCACACATGGATCCACCTAGTGTGATTGCATGTCTGTTCTTTTCACAAACCACACATGGATCCACAAGTGTCATTGTATGTGTGTTCTTTTCATGAACCACAACTAAAGTCATTGCATGTGTGTTCTTCTAAACAAACCACACATGGATCCACCTAGTGTGATTGCATGTCTGTTCTTTTCACAAACCACAAACGGATCCACCTAGTGTGATTGCATGTGTGTTCTTTTCACAAACCACACATGGATCCACCAGTGTCATTGCATGTGTGTTCTTTTCATGAACCACACATGGATACACCAGTGTCATTGCATGTGTGTTCTTTTCATGAACCACGTCTAGAGTCATTGCATGTCTGTTCTTTCCACAAACCACACATAGATCCACCTAGTGTGATTGCATGTCTCTTCTTTTCACAAACCACACATGGATCCACTAGTGTCATTGCATGTGTGTTCTTTTCATGAACCACACATGGATACACCAGTGTCATTGCATGTGTGTTCTTTTCATGAAGCACAACTAGAGTCATTGCATGTCTGTTCTTTCCACAAACCACACATGGATCCACCTAGTGTGATTGCATGTTTGTTCTTTCACAAACCACACATGGATCCACTAGTGTTATTACATGTGTGTTCTTCTCATGAACCACGGTCAGTGTCATTGCATGTATGTTCTTCTCACAAACCACACAAGGATCCACCAGTGTCATTGCATGTGTGTTCTTCTCATGAACTACAGCCAGTGTCATTGCATGTCTGTTCTTCTCACAAACCACATAAGTATCCACCGGTGTCATTGCGTGTCTGTTCTTCTCACAAACCACACATGGATCCACTAGTGTCATTGGATGTGTGTTCTTCTCATTAACCACACATGGATCCACCAGTGTCATTGCATGTGTGTTCTTTTCATGAACCACAGCTAGAGTCATTACATGTCTGTTCCTTCCACAAACCACATATGGATCCACCAGTGTCATTGTATGTCTGTTCTTTTCATGAACCACACCCAGTGTCATTGCATGTATGTTCCTCTAAACAAACCACAGATGGATCCACCTAGTGTGATTGCATGTCTTTTCTTTTCACAAACCACACATGGATCCTCCAGTGTCATTGCATGTGTGTTCTTCTCATGAATCACAACCAGTGCCATTGCATGTATGTCCTTCTCACAAACCACACATGGATCCACCAGTGTCATTGCATGTGTGTTCTTCTCATGAACCACACATGGATCCACCAGTGTGATTGCATGTCTGTTCTTTTCATGAACCACAGCTAGAGTCATTGCATGTCTGTTCCTTCCACAAACCACATATGGATCCACTAGTGTCATTGCATGTATGTTCTTTTCATGAACCACGCCCAGTGTCATTGCATGTTTGTTCCTCTAAACATACCACACATGGATCCAGCTAGTGTGATTGCATGTCTGTTCTTTTCACAAACCACACATGGATCCACAAGTGTCATTCCATGTGTTATTTTCATGAACCACAACTAGAGTCATTGCATGTGTGTTCTTCTAAACAAACCACACATGGATCCATCGAGTGTCATTGCATGTCTTTTCCCATAAACAAACGACACATGGATCCACCTAGTGTGATTGCATGTCTGTTCTTTTCACAAACCACACATGGATCCACAAGTGTCATTGTATGTGTGTTCTTTTCATGAACCACAACTAAAGTCATTGCATGTGTGTTCTTCTAAACAAACCACACATGGATCCACCTAGTGTGATTGCATGTCTGTTCTTTTCACAAACCACAAACGGATCCACCTAGTGTGATTGCATGTGTGTTCTTTTCACAAACCACACATGGATCCACCAGTGTCATTGCATGTGTGTTCTTTTCATGAACCACACATGGATACACCAGTGTCATTGCATGTGTGTTCTTTTCATGAACCACGTCTAGAGTCATTGCATGTCTGTTCTTTCCACAAACCACACATAGATCCACCTAGTGTGATTGCATGTCTCTTCTTTTCACAAACCACACATGGATCCACTAGTGTCATTGCATGTGTGTTCTTTTCATGAACCACACATGGATACACCAGTGTCATTGCATGTGTGTTCTTTTCATGAAGCACACCTAGAGTCATTGCATGTCTGTTCTTTCCACAAACCACACATGGATCCACCTAGTGTGATTGCATGTCTGTTCTTTCACAAACCACACATGGATCCACTAGTGTTATTACATGTGTGTTCTTCTCATGAACCACGGTCAGTGTCATTGCATGTATGTTCTTCTCACAAACCACACAAGGATCCACCAGTGTCATTGCATGTGTGTTCTTCTCATGAACTACAGCCAGTGTCATTGCATGTCTGTTCTTCTCACAAACCACATAAGTATCCACCAGTGTCATTGCATGTCTGTTCTTCTCACAAACCACACATGGATCCACTAGTGTCATTGGATGTGTGTTCTTCTCATTAACCACACATGGATCCACCAGTGTCATTGCATGTGTGTTCTTTTCATGAACCACAGCTAGAGTCATTACATGTCTGTTCCTTCCACAAACCACATATGGATCCACCAGTGTCATTGTATGTCTGTTCTTTTCATGAACCACACCCAGTGTCATTGTATGTCTGTTCCTCTAAACAAACCACAGATGGATCCACCTAGTGTGATTGCATGTCTTTTCTTTTCACAAACCACACATGGATCCTCCAGTGTCATTGCATGTGTGTTCTTCTCATGAATCACAACCAGTGCCATTGCATGTATGTCCTTCTCACAAACCACACATGGATCCACCAGTGTCATTGCATGTGTGTTCTTCTCATGAACCACACATGGATCCACCAGTGTGATTGCATGTCTGTTCTTTTCATGAACCACAGCTAGAGTCATTGCATGTCTGTTCCTTCCACAAACCACATATGGATCCACTAGTGTCATTGCATGTATGTTCTTTTCATGAACCACGCCCAGTGTCATTGCATGTTTGTTCCTCTAAACATACCACACATGGATCCAGCTAGTGTGATTGCATGTCTGTTCTTTTCACAAACCACACATGGATCCACAAGTGTCATTCCATGTGTTATTTTCATGAACCACAACTAGAGTCATTGCATGTGTGTTCTTCTAAACAAACCACACATGGATCCATCGAGTGTCATTGCATGTCTTTTCCCATAAACAAACGACACATGGATCCACCTAGTGTGATTGCATGTCTGTTCTTTTCACAAACCACACATGGATCCACAAGTGTCATTGTATGTGTGTTCTTTTCATGAACCACAACTAAAGTCATTGCATGTGTGTTCTTCTAAACAAACCACACATGGATCCACCTAGTGTGATTGCATGTCTGTTCTTTTCACAAACCACAAACGGATCCACCTAGTGTGATTGCATGAGTGTTCTTTTCACAAACCACACATGGATCCACCAGTGTCATTGCATGTGTGTTCTTTTCATGAACCACACATGGATACACCAGTTTCATTGCATGTGTGTTCTTTTCATGAACCACGTCTAGAGTCATTGCATGTCTGTTCTTTCCACAAACCACACATAGATCCACCTAGTGTGATTGCATGTCTGTTCTTTTCACAAACCACACATGGATCCACTAGTGTCATTGCATGTGTGTTCTTTTCATGAACCACACATGGATACACCAGTGTCATTGCATGTGTGTTCTTTTCATGAAGCACAGCTAGAGTCATTGCATGTCTGTTTTTCCACAAACCACACATGGATCCACCTAGTGTGATTGCATGTCTGTTCTTTCACAAACCACACATGGATCCACTAGTGTTATTGCATGTGTGTTCTTCTCATGAACCATGGCCAGTGTCATTGCATGTATGTTCTTCTCACAAACCACACAAGGATCCACCAGTGTCATTGCATGTGTGTTCTTCTCATGAACTACAGCCAGTGTCATTGCATGTCTGTTCTTCTCACAAACCACATAAGTATCCACCAGTGTCATTGCATGTCTGTTCTTCTCACAAACCACACATGGATCCACTAGTGTCATTGGATGTGTGTTCTTCTCATTAACCACACATGGATCCACCAGTGTCATTGCATGTGTGTTCTTTTCATGAACCACAGCTAGAGTCATTACATGTCTGTTCCTTCCACAAACCACATATGGATCCACCAGTGTCATTGTATGTCTGTTCTTTTCATGAACCACACCCAGTGTCATTGCATGTATGTTCCTCTAAACAAACCACAGATGGATCCACCTAGTGTGATTGCATGTCTTTTCTTTTCACAAACCACACATGGATCCTCCAGTGTCATTGCATGTGTGTTCTTCTCATGAATCACAACCAGTGCCATTGCATGTATGTCCTTCTCACAAACCACACATGGATCCACCAGTGTCATTGCATGTGTGTTCTTCTCATGAACCACACATATATCCACCAGTGTGATTGCATGTCTGTTCTTTTCATGAACCACAGCTAGAGTCATTGCATGTCTGTTCCTTCCACAAACCACATATGGATCCACTAGTGTCATTGCATGTATGTTCTTTTCATGAACCACGCCCAGTGTCATTGCATGTTTGTTCCTCTAAACATACCACACATGGATCCAGCTAGTGTGATTGCATGTCTGTTCTTTTCACAAACCACACATGGATCCACAAGTGTCATTCCATGTGTTCTTTTCATGAACCACAACTAGAGTCATTGCATGTGTGTTCTTCTAAACAAACCACACATGGATCCATCGAGTGTCATTGCATGTCTTTTCCCATAAACAAACCACACATGGATCCACCTAGTGTGATTGCATGTCTGTTCTTTTCACAAACCACACATGGATCCACAAGTGTCATTGTATGTGTGTTCGTTTCATGAACCACAACTAAAGTCATTGCATGTGTGTTCTTATAAACAAACCACACATGGATCCACCTAGTGTGATTGCATGTCTGTTCTTTTCACAAACCACAAACGGATCCACCTAGTGTGATTGCATGTGTGTTCTTTTCACAAACCACACATGGATCCACCAGTGCCATTGCATGTGTGTTCTTTTCATGAACCACACATGGATACACCAGTGTCATTGCATGTGTGTTCTTTTCATGAACCACGGCTAGAGTCATTGCATGTCTGTTCTTTCCACAAACCACACATAGATCCACCTAGTGTGATTGCATGTCTGTTCTTTTCACAAACCACACATGGATCCACTAGTGTCATTGCATGTGTGTTCTTTTCATGAACCACACATGGATACACCAGTGTCATTGCATGTGTGTTCTTTTCATGAAGCACAGCTAGAGTCATTGCATGTCTGTTCTTTCCACAAACCACACATGGATCCACCTAGTGTGATTGCATGTCTGTTCTTTCACAAACCACACATGGATCCACTAGTGTTATTGCATGTGTGTTCTTCTCATGAACCACGGCCAGTGTCATTGCATGTATGTTCTTCTCACAAACCACACAAGGATCCACCAGTGTCATTGCATGTGTGTTCTTCTCATGAACTACAGCCAGTGTCATTGCATGTCTGTTCTTCTCACAAACCACATAAGTATCCACCAGTGTCATTGCATGTCTGTTCTTCTCACAAACCACACATGGATCCACTAGTGTCATTGGATGTGTGTTCTTCTCATTAACCACACATGGATCCACCAGTGTCATTGCATGTGTGTTCTTTTCATGAACCACAGCTAGAGTCATTACATGTCTGTTCCTTCCACAAACCACATATGGATCCACCAGTGTCATTGTATGTCTGTTCTTTTCATGAACCACACCCAGTGTCATTGCATGTATGTTCCTCTAAACAAACCACAGATGGATCCACCTAGTGTGATTGCATGTCTTTTCTTTTCACAAACCACACATGGATCCTCCAGTGTCATTGCATGTGTGTTCTTCTCATGAATCACAACCAGTGCCATTGCATGTATGTCCTTCTCACAAACCACACATGGATCCACCAGTGTCATTGCATGTGTGTTCTTCTCATGAACCACACATAAATCCACCAGTGTGATTGCATGTCTGTTCTTTTCATGAACCACAGCTAGAGTCATTGCATGTCTGTTCCTTCCACAAACCACATATGGATCCACTAGTGTCATTGCATGTATGTTCTTTTCATGAACCACGCCCAGTGTCATTGCATGTTTGTTCCTCTAAACATACCACACATGGATCCAGCTAGTGTGATTGCATGTCTGTTCTTTTCACAAACCACACATGGATCCACAAGTGTCATTCCATGTGTTCTTTTCATGAACCACAACTAGAGTCATTGCATGTGTGTTCTTCTAAACAAACCACACATGGATCCATCGAGTGTCATTGCATGTCTTTTCCCATAAACAAACCACACATGGATCCACCTAGTGTGATTGCATGTCTGTTCTTTTCACAAACCACACATGGATCCACAAGTGTCATTGTATGTGTGTTCGTTTCATGAACCACAACTAAAGTCATTGCATGTGTGTTCTTCTAAACAAACCACACATGGATCCACCTAGTGTGATTGCATGTCTGTTCTTTTCACAAACCACAAACGGATCCACCTAGTGTGATTGCATGTGTGTTCTTTTCACAAACCACACATGGATCCACCAGTGCCATTGCATGTGTGTTCTTTTCATGAACCACACATGGATACACCAGTGTCATTGCATGTGTGTTCTTTTCATGAACCACGGCTAGAGTCATTGCATGTCTGTTCTTTCCACAAACCACACATAGATCCACCTAGTGTGATTGCATGTCTGTTCTTTTCACAAACCACACATGGATCCACTAGTGTCATTGCATGTGTGTTCTTTTCATGAACCACACATGGATACACCAGTGTCATTGCATGTGTGTTCTTTTCATGAAGCACAGCTAGAGTCATTGCATGTCTGTTTTTCCACAAACCACACATGGATCCACCTAGTGTGATTGCATGTCTGTTCTTTCACAAACCACACATGGATCCACTAGTGTTATTGCATGTGTGTTCTTCTCATGAACCATGGCCAGTGTCATTGCATGTATGTTCTTCTCACAAACCACACAAGGATCCACCAGTGTCATTGCATGTGTGTTCTTCTCATGAACTACAGCCAGTGTCATTGCATGTCTGTTCTTCTCACAAACCACATAAGTATCCACCAGTGTCATTGCATGTCTGTTCTTCTCACAAACCACACATGGATCCACTAGTGTCATTGGATGTGTGTTCTTCTCATTAACCACACATGGATCCACCAGTGTCATTGCATGTGTGTTCTTTTCATGAACCACAACTAGAGTCATTACATGTCTGTTCCTTCCACAAACCACATATGGATCCACCAGTGTCATTGTATGTCTGTTCTTTTCATGAACCACACCCAGTGTCATTGCATGTCTGTTCCTCTAAACAAACCACAGATGGATCCACCTAGTGTGATTGCATGTCTTTTCTTTTCACAAACCACACATGGATCCTCCAGTGTCATTGCATGTGTGTTCTTCTCATGAATCACAACCAGTGCCATTGCATGTATGTCCTTCTCACAAACCACACATGGATCCACCAGTGTCATTGCATGTGTGTTCTTCTCATGAACCACACATGGATCCACCAGTGTGATTGCATGTCTGTTCTTTTCATGAACCACAGCTAGAGTCATTGCATGTCTGTTCCTTCCACAAACCACATATGGATCCACAAGTGTCATTGCATGTATGTTCTTTTCATGAACCACGCCCAGTGTCATTGCATGTATGTTCCTCTAAACATACCACACATGGATCCAGCTAGTGTGATTGCATGTCTGTTCTTTTCACAAACCACACATGGATCCACAAGTGTCATTCCATGTGTTCTTTTCAGGAACCACAACTAGAGTCATTGCATGTGTGTTCTTCTAAACAAACCACACATGGATCCATCGAGTGTCATTGCATGTCTTTTCCCATAAACAAACCACACATGGATCCACCTAGTGTGATTGCATGTCTGTTCTTTTCACAAACCACACATGGATCCACAAGTGTCATTGTATGTGTGTTCTTTTCATGAACCAGAACTAAAGTCATTGCATGTGTGTTCTTCTAAACAAACCACACATGGATCCACCTAGTGTGATTGCATGTCTGTTCTTTTCACAAACCACAAACGGATCCACCTAGTGTGATTGCATGTGTGTTCTTTTCACAAACCACACATGGATCCACCAGTGTCATTGCATGTGTGTTCTTTTCATGAACCACACATGGATACACCAGTGTCATTGCATGTGTGTTCTTTTCATGAACCACGGCTAGAGTCATTGCATGTCTGTTCTTTCCACAAACCACACATAGATCCACCTAGTGTGATTGCATGTCTGTTCTTTTCACAAACCACACATGGATCCACTAGTGTCATTGCATGTGTGTTCTTTTCATGAACCACACATGGATACACCAGTGTCATTGCATGTGTGTTCTTTTCATGAAGCACAACTAGAGTCATTGCATGTCTGTTCTTTCCACAAACCACACATGGATCCACCTAGTGTGATTGCATGTCTGTTCTTTCACAAACCACATATGGATCCACTAGTGTTATTGCATGTGTGTTCTTCTCATGAACCACGGCCAGTGTCATTGCATGTATGTTCTTCTCACAAACCACACAAGGATCCACCAGTGTCATTGCATGTGTGTTCTTCTCATGAACTACAGCCAGTGTCATTGCATGTCTGTTCTTCTCACAAACCACATAAGTATCCACCAGTGTCATTGCATGTCTGTTTTTCTCACAAACCACACATGGATCCACTAGTGTCATTGGATGTGTGTTCTTCTCATTAACCACACATGGATCCACCTGTGTCATTGCATGAGTGTTCTTTTCATGAACCACAGCTAGAGTCATTACATGTCTGTTCCTTCCACAAACCACATATGAATCAACCAGTGTCATTGTATGTCTGTTCTTTTCATGAACCACACCAAGTGTCATTGCATGTCTGTTCCTCTAAACAAACCACAGATGGATCCACCTAGTGTGATTGCATGTCTTTTCTTTTCACAAACCACACATGGATCCTCCAGTGTCATTGCATGTGTGTTCTTCTCATGAATCACAACCAGTGCCATTGCATGTATGTCCTTCTCACAAACCACACATGGATCCACCAGTGTCATTGCATGTGTGTTCTTCTCATGTACCACACATGGATCCAGCAGTGTGATTGCATGTCTGTTCTTTTCATGAACCACAGCTAGAGTCATTGCATGTCTGTTCCTTCCACAAACCACATATGGATCCACTAGTGTCATTGCATGTATGTTCTTTTCATGAACCACACCCAGTGTCATTGCATGTCTGTTCCTCTAAACAAACCACAGATGGATCCACCTAGTGTGATTGCATGTCTTTTCTTTTCACAAACCACACATGGATCCTCCAGTGTCATTGCATGTGTGTTCTTCTCATGAATCACAACCAGTGCCATTGCATGTATGTCCTTCTCACAAACCACACATGGATACACCAGTGTCATTGCATGTGTGTTCTTCTCATGAACCACACATGGATCCACCAGTGTGATTGCATGTCTGTTCTTTTCATGAACCACAACTAGAGTCATTGCATGTCTGTTCCTTCCACAAACCACATATGGATCCACTAGTGTCATTGCATGTATGTTCTTTTCATGAACCACGCCCAGTGTCATTGCATGTTTGTTCCTCTAAACATACCACACATGGATCCAGCTAGTGTGATTGCATGTCTGTTCTTTTCACAAACCACACATGGATCCACAAGTGTCATTCCATGTGTTATTTTCATGAACCACAACTAGAGTCATTGCATGTGTGTTCTTCTAAACAAACCACACATGGATCCATCGAGTGTCATTGCATTCTTTTCCCATAAACAAACCACACATGGATCCACCTAGTGTGATTGCATGTCTGTTCTTTTCACAAACCACACATGGATCCACAAGTGTCATTGTATGTGTGTTCTTTTCATGAACCACAACTAAAGTCATTGCATGTGTGTTCTTCTAAACAAACCACACATGGATCCACCTAGTGTGATTGCATGTCTGTTCTTTTCACCAACCACAAACGGATCCACCTAGTGTGATTGCATGTGTGTTCTTTTCACAAACCACACATGGATCCACCAGTGTCATTGCATGTGTGTTCTTTTCATGAACCACACATGGATACACCAGTGTCATTGCATGTGTGTTCTTTTCATGAACCACGGCTAGAGTCATTGCATGTCTGTTCTTTCCACAAACCACACATAGATCCACCTAGTGTGATTGCATGTCTGTTCTTTCACAAACCACACATGGATCCACCAGTGTCATTGCATGTGTGTTCTTCTCATGAACCACAGCCAGTATCATTGCATGTATGTTCTTCTCACAAACCACACAAGGATCCACCAGTGTCATTGCATGTGTGTTCTTCTCATGAACCACACATGGATCCACCAGTGTCATTTCATGTGTGTTATTTTCATGAACCACAACTAGAGTCATTGCATGTGTGTTCTTCTAAACAAACCACACATGGATCCACCCAGTGTCATTGCATGTATGTTCCCCTAAACAAACCACACATGGATCCACCTAGTGTCATTGCATGTCTGTTCTTTTCACAAACCACACATGGATCCACTAGTGTCATTGCACGTGTGTTCTTTTCATGAACTACAACTAGAGTCATTGCAAGTGTGTTCTTCTAAACAAACTACACATGGATCCACCCAGTATCATTGCATGTCTGTTCCTCTAAACAAATCACGCATGGATCCACCTAGTGTGATTGCATGTTTGTTCTTTTCACAAACCACACATGGATCCACCGGTGTCATTGCATGTGTGATCTTTTCATGAACCACAACTAGAGTCATTGCATGTGTGTTCTTCTAAACCAAAAACACATGGATCCACCTAGTGTGATTGCATGTCTATTCTTTTCATGAACCACACATGGATCCACCAGTGTCATTGCATGTGTGTTCTTTTCATGAAAGCCAGCTAGAGTCATTGCATGTCTGTTCTTTGCACAAACCACACATGGATCCACCTAGTGTGATTGCATGTCTGTTCTTTTCACAAACCACACATGGATCCAGCAGTGTCATTGCATGTGTGTTCTTCTCATGAACCATAGCTAGTGTCATTGCATGTATGTTCTTCTCACAAACCACATAAGGATCCACCAGGGTCATTGCATGTGTGTTCTTCTCATGAACCACAGCAAGTGTCATTGCATGTATGTTCTTCTCACAAACCACATAAGTATCCACTAGTGGCATTTGGTGTCAGTTCTTCTCGCAAACCACACAAGGATCCACCGGTGTCATTGCATGTGTGTTATTCTCATGAACCACACATGGATCCACCAGTGTGATTGCATGTCTATTCTTTTCATGAACCACAGCTAGAGTCATTGCATGTCCGTTCCTTCCACAAACCACATATGGATCCACGAGTGTCATTGCATGTCTGTTCTTTTCATGAACCACACCCAGTGTCATTGCATGTCTGTTCCTCTAAACAAACCACACATGGATCCACCTAGTGTGATATCATGTCTGTTCTTTTCGCAAACCACACATGGATCCACCAGTGTCATTGCGTGTGTGTTCTTCTCATGAACCACAGCGAGTGTCATTGCATGTATGTTCTTCTGACAAACCACATAAGTATCCACCAGTGTCATTGGATGTGTGTTCTTTTCATGAACCACACATGGATCCACCCAGTGTCATTGCATGTCTGTTCTTTTCATGAACCACAACTAGATTCATTGCATGTCTGTGCTTTGCACAAACCACATATGGATCCACCAGTGTCATTGGATGTGTGTTCTTCTCATGAACCACACATGGATCCACCTAGTGTCATTGCATGTCTGTTCTTTTCATGAACCACAGCTAGATTCATTGCATGTCTCTTCTTTCCACAAACCACATCTCGATCCACCAGTGTCATTGCATGTCTGTTATTTTCATGAACCACACCTAATGTCATTGCATGTTTGTTCCTCTAAACAAACCACATATGGATCCACCTAGTGTGATTGCATGTCTGTTCTTTTCACAAACCACACATGGATCCACCAGTGTCATTGTATGTGTGTTCTTTTCATTAACCACAACTAGAGTCATTGCATGTGTGTTCATCTAAACAAACCACACATGGATCCACCTAGTGTGATTGCATGTCTGTTCTTTTCACAAACCACACATGGATCCACCAGTGTTATTGCATGTGTGTACTTATCATGAACCACACATGGATCCACCAAGTGTCATTGCATGTTTGTTCTTTTCATGAACCACACCTAGTGTGATTGCATGTCTGTTCCTTCCACAAACCACACATGGATCCACTAGTGTCATTGCATGTGTATTCTTCTCATGAACCACAACCAGTGTCATTACATGTATGTTCTTCTCACAAACCACACAAGGATCCACCAGTGTCATTGCTTGTGTGTTCTTTTCACAAACCACACTTGGATCCACCGGTGTCATTGCATGTGTGTTCTTTTCATGAACCAGAACTAGAGTCATTGCATGTGTGTTCTTCTAAATAAACCACACATGGATCCACCCAGTGTCATTGCATGTCTGTTCCCCTAAACATACCACACATGGATCCACCTAGTGTGATTGCATGTCTGTTCTTTTCACAAACCACACATGGATACAGGTGTCATTGCATCTGTGTTCTTTTCATGAACCACAACTAGAGTCATTGCATGTGTGTTCTTCTAAACAAACCACACATGGATCCACCTAGTGTGATTGCATGTCTGTTCTTTTCATAAACCACACATGGATCCAGGTGCCATTGCATCTGTGTTCTTTTCATGAACCACAACTAGAGTCATTGCATATGTGTTCTTCTAAACAAACCACACATGGATCCACCTAGTGTGATTGCATGTATGTTCCTCTAAACAAACCACACTTGGGCCCACTTAGTGTGATTGCATGTATGTTCTTTTCACAAACCACACATGGATCCACCAGTGTCATTGCATGTGTGTTCTTTTCATGAACCACAACTAGAGTCATTGCATGTGTGTTCTTCTAAACAAACCACACATGGATGCACCTAGTGTGATTGCATGTGTGTTCTTTTCACAAACCACACATGGATCCACCAATGTCATTGCATGTGTGTTCTTTTCATGAACCACAGCTAGAGTCATTGCATGTATGTTCTTTCCACAAACCACACATGCATCCACCTAGTGTGATTGCATGTCTGTTCTTTTCACAAACCACACATGGATCCACCAGTGTCATTGCATGTGTGTTCTTTTCATGAACCACAACTAGAGTCATTGCATGTGTGTTCTTCTAAACAAACCACACATGGATCCACCTAGTGTGATTGCATGTCTATTCTTTTCACAAACCACACATGGATCCAGGTGCCATTGCATCTGTGTTCTTTTCATGAACCACAACTAGAGTCATTGCATGTGTGTTCTTCTAAACAAACCACACATGGATCCACCTAGTGTGATTACATGTATGTTCCTCTAAACAAACCACACTTGGACCCTCTTAGTGTGATTGCATGTATGTTCTTTTCACAAACCACACATGGATCCACCAGTGTCATTGCATGTGTGTTCTTTTCATGAACCACAACTAGAGTCATTGCATGTGTGTTCTTCTAAACAAACCACACATGGATGCACCTAGTGTGATTGCATGTGTGTTCTTTTCACAAACCACACATGGATCCACCAATGTCATTGCATGTGTGTTCTTTTCATGAACCACAGCTAGAGTCATTGCATGTATGTTCTTTCCACAAACCACACATGCATCCACCTAGTGTGATTGCATGTCTGTTCTTTTCACAAACCACACAGGGATCCACCAGTGTCATTGCATGTGTGTTCTTTTCATGAACCACAACTAGAGTCATTGCATGTGTGTTCTTCTAAACAAACCACACATGGATCCACCTAGTGTGATTGCATGTCTGTTCCTCTAAAGAAACCACACATGGATCCACTTAGTGTGATTGCATGTATGTTCTTTTCACAAACCACACATGGATCCACCAGTGTCATTGCATGTGTGTTCTTTTCATGAACCACAACTAGAGTCATTGCATGTGTGTTCTTCTAAACAAACCACACATGGATCCACCTAGTGTGATTGCATGTCTATTCTTTTCACAAACCACACATGGATCCAGGTGCCATTGCATCTGTGTTCTTTTCATGAACCACAACTAGAGTCATTGCATGTGTGTTCTTCTAAACAAACCACACATGGATCCACCTAGTGTGATTACATGTATGTTCCTCTAAACAAACCACACTTGGACCCACTTAGTGCGATTGCATGTATGTTCTTTTCACAAACCACACATGGATCCACCAGTGTCATTGCATGTGTGTTCTTTTCATGAACCACAACTAGAGTCATTGCATGTGTGTTCTTCTAAACAAACCACACATGGATGCACCTAGTGTGATTGCATGTGTGTTCTTTTCACAAACCACACATGGATCCACCAATGTCATTGCATGTGTGTTCTTTTCATGAACCACAGCTAGAGTCATTGCATGTCTGTTCTTTCCACAAACCACACATGGATCCACCTAGTGTGATTGCATGTCTGTTCTTTTCACAAACCACACATGGATCCACGAGTGTCATTGCATGTGTGTTCTTCTCATGAACCATAGCTAGTGTCATTGCATGTATGTTCTTCTCAAAAATCACATAAGGATCCACCAGTGTCATTGCATGTGTGTTCTTCTCATGAACCACAGCAAGTGTCATTGCATGTATGTTCTTCTCACAAACCACATAAGTATCCACCAGTGGCATTGCATGTCAGTTCTTCTCGCAAACCACACAAGCATCCACCAGTGTCATTGCATGTGTGTTCTTCTCATGAACCACACATGGATCCACCAGTGTCATTGTATGTCTGTTCTTTTCATGAACCACAGCTAGTGTCATTGCATCCCCGTTCCTTCCACAAACCACATATGGATCCACCAGTGTCATTGCATGCCTGTTCCTCTAAACAAACCACACATGGATCCACCTAGTGTGATTGCATGTCTGTTCTTTTCACAAACCACACATGGATCCACTAGTGTCATTGCATGTGTGTTCTTTTCATGAACCACAACTAGAGCCATTGCATGTGTGTTCTTCTAAACAAACCACACATGGATCCACCTAGTGTGAGTGCATGTCTATTCTTTTCACAAACCACACATGGATACACAAGTGTCATTGGATGTCTGTTCTTTTGATGAACCACAACTAGAGTCATTGCATGTCTGTTCTTTCCACAAACCACACATGGATCCACCTAGTGTGATTGCATGTTTGTTCCTTCCACAAACCACACATGGATCCACAAGTGTCATTGCATGTGTGTTCTTGTCATGAACCACAACAAGTGTCATTGCATGTATGTTCTTCTCACAAACCACACAAGGATCCACCAGTGTCATTGCATGTGTGTTCTTTTCACAAACCACACATGGATCCACCAGTGTCATTGCATGTGTGTTCTTTTCATGAACCACAACTAGAGTCATTGCATGTGTGTTCTTCTAAACAAACCACACATGGATCCACCCAGCGCCATTGCATGTCTATTCCTCTAAACAAACCACACATGGATCCACCTAGTGTGATTGCATGTCTGTTCTTTTCACAAACCACACATGGATCCAGGTGTCCTTGCATCTGTGTTCTTTTCATGAACCACAACTAGAGTCATTGCATGTGTGTTCTTCTAAACAAACCACAAATGGATCCACCTAGTGTGATTGCATGTCTGTTCCGCTAAACAAACCACACATGGATCCACTTAGTGTGATTGCATGTATGTTCTTTTCACAAACCACACATGGATCCACCAGTGTCATTGCATGTGTGTTCTTTTCATGAACCACAACTAGAGTCATTGCATGTGTGTTCTTCTAAACAAACCACACATGGATCTACCTAGTGTGATTGCATGTCCGTTCTTTTCACAAACCACACATGGATCCACCAGTGTCATTGCATGTGTGTTCTTTTCATGAACCACATCTAGAGTCATTGCATGTGTGTTCTTCTAAACAAACCACACATGGATGCACCTAGTGTGATTGCATGTGTGTTCTTTTCACAAACCACTCATGGAGCCACCAATGTCATTGCATGTGTGTTCTTTTCATGAACCACATCTAGAGTCATTGCATGTCTGTTCTTTCCACAAACCACACATGGATCCACCTAGTGTGATTGCATGTCTGTTCTTTTAACAAACCACACATGGATCCACCAGTGTCATTGCATGTGTGTTCTTCTCATGAACCATAGCTAGTGTCATTGCATGTATGTTCTTCTCAAAAACCACATAAGGATCCACCAGTGTCATTGCATGTGTGTTCTTCTCATGAACCACAGCAAGTGTCATTGCATGTATGTTCTTCTCACAAACCACATAAGTATCCACCAGTGCCATTGCATGTCAGTTCTTCTCGCAAACCACACAAGGATCCACCAGTGTCATTGCATGTGTGTTCTTCTCATGAACCACACATGGATCCACCAGTGTCATTGTATGTCTGTTCTTTTCATGAACCACAGCTAGTGTCATTGCATCTCTGTTCCTTCCACAAACCACATATGGATCCACCAGTGTCATTGCATGCCTGTTCCTCTAAACAAACCACACATGGATCCACCTAGTGTGATTGCATGTCTGTTCTTTTCACAAACCACACATGGATCCACTAGTGTCATTGCATGTGTGTTCTTTTCATGAACCACAACTAGAGTCATTGCATGTGTGTTCTTCTAAACAAACCACACATGGATCCACCTAGTGTGATTGCATGTCTATTCATTTCACAAACCACACATGGATCCACTAGTGTTATTGCATGTGTGTTCTTTTCATGGACCACACATGGATACACCAGTGTCATTGGATGTCTGTTCTTTTGATGAACCACAGCTAGAGTCATTGCATGTCTTTTCTTTCCACAAACCACACATGGATCCACCTAGTGTGATTGCATGTTTGTTCCTTTCACAAACCACACATGGATCCACAAATGTCATTGCATGTGTGTTCTTGTCATGAACCACAACCAGTGTCATTGCATGTATGTTCTTCTCACAAACCACACAAGGATCCACCAGTGTCATTGCATGTGTGTTCTTTTCACAAACCACATATGGATCCACCAGTGTCATTGCATGTGTGTTCTTTTCATGAACCACAACTAGAGTCATTGCATGTGTGTTCTTCTAAACAAACCACACACGGATCCACCCAGCGCCATTGCATGTCTATTCCTCTAAACAAACCACACATGGATCCACCTAGTGTGATTGCATGTCTGTTCTTTTCACAAACCACACATGGATCCAGGTGTCCTTGCATCTGTGTTCTTTTCATGAACCACAACTAGAGTCATTGCATGTGTGTTCTTCTATACAAACCACACAAGGATCCACCTAGTGTGATTGCATGTCTGTTCCGCTAAACAAACCACACATGGATCCACTTAGTGTGATTGCATGTATGTTCTTTTCACAAACCACACATGGATCCACCAGTGTCATTGCATGTGTGTTCTTTTCATGAACCACAACTAGAGTCATTGCATGTGTGTTCTTCTAAACAAACCACACATGGATCTACCTAGTGTGATTGCATGTCTGTTCTTTTCACAAACCACACATGGATCCACCAGTGTCGTTGCATGTGTGTTCTTTTCATGAACCACAGCTAGAGTCATTGCATGTATGTTCTTTCCACAAACCACACATGATTCCATGTCTGTTCTTTTCACAAACCACACATGGATCGACCAGTGTCATTGCATGTGTGTTCTCTTATGAACCATAGCCAGTGTCATTCATGTATGTTCGTCTCACAAACCACGTAAGGATCCACCAGTGTCACTAGTGGCATTTGGTGTCAGTTCTTCTCGCAAACCACACAAGGATCCACCGGTGTCATTGCATGTGTGTTATTCTCATGAACCACACATGGATCCACCAGTGTGATTGCATGTCTATTCTTTTCATGAACCACAGCTAGAGTCATTGCATGTCCGTTCCTTCCACAAACCACATATGGATCCACGAGTGTCATTGCATGTCTGTTCTTTTCATGAACCACACCCAGTGTCATTGCATGTCTGTTCCTCTAAACAAACCACACATGGATCCACCTAGTGTGATATCATGTCTGTTCTTTTCACAAACCACACATGGATCCACCAGTGTCATTGCGTGTGTGTTCTTCTCATGAACCACAGCGAGTGTCATTGCATGTATGTTCTTCTGACAAACCACATAAGTATCCACCAGTGTCATTGGATGTGTGTTCTTTTCATGAACCACACATGGATCCACCCAGTGTCATTGCATGTCTGTTCTTTTCATGAACCACAACTAGATTCATTGCATGTCTGTGCTTTGCACAAACCACATATGGATCCACCAGTGTCATTGGATGTGTGTTCTTCTCATGAACCACACATGGATCCACCTAGTGTCATTGCATGTCTGTTCTTTTCATGAACCACAGCTAGATTCATTGCATGTCTCTGCTTTCCACAAACCACATATCGATCCACCAGTGTCATTGCATGTCTGTTATTTTCATGAACCACACCTAATGTCATTGCATGTTTGTTCCTCTAAACAAACCACATATGGATCCACCTAGTGTGATTGCATGTCTGTTCTTTTCACAAACCACACATGGATCCACCAGTGTCATTGTATGTGTGTTCTTTTCATTAACCACAACTAGAGTCATTGCATGTGTGTTCATCTAAACAAACCACACATGGATCCACCTAGTGTGATTGCATGTCTGTTCTTTTCACAAACCACACATGGATCCACCAGTGTTATTGCATGTGTGTACTTATCATGAACCACACATGGATCCACCAGTGTCATTGCATGTCTGTTCTTTTCATGAACCACACCTAGTGTGATTGCATGTCTGTTCCTTCCACAAACCACACATGGATCCACTAGTGTCATTGCATGTGTATTCTTCTCATGAACCACAACCAGTGTCATTACATGTATGTTCTTCTCACAAACCACACAAGGATCCACCAGTGTCATTGCTTGTGTGTTCTTTTCACAAACCACACTTGGATCCACCGGTGTCATTGCATGTGTGTTCTTTTCATGAACCAGAACTAGAGTCATTGCATGTGTGTTCTTCTAAATAAACCACACATGGATCCACCCAGTGTCATTGCATGTCTGTTCCCCTAAACATACCACACATGGATCCACCTAGTGTGATTGCATGTCTGTTCTTTTCACAAACCACACATGGATACAGGTGTCATTGCATCTGTGTTCTTTTCATGAACCACAACTAGAGTCATTGCATGTGTGTTCTTCTAAACAAACCACACATGGATCCACCTAGTGTGATTGCATGTCTGTTCTTTTCATAAACCACACATGGATCCAGGTGCCATTGCATCTGTGTTCTTTTCATGAACCACAACTAGAGTCATTGCATATGTGTTCTTCTAAACAAACCACACATGGATCCACCTAGTGTGATTGCATGTATGTTCCTCTAAACAAACCACACTTGGGCCCACTTAGTGTGATTGCATGTATGTTCTTTTCACAAACCACACATGGATCCACCAGTGTCATTGCATGTGTGTTCTTTTCATGAACCACAACTAGAGTCATTGCATGTGTGTTCTTCTAAACAAACCACACATGGATGCACCTAGTGTGATTGCATGTGTGTTCTTTTCACAAACCACACATGGATCCACCAATGTCATTGCATGTGTGTTCTTTTCATGAACCACAGCTAGAGTCATTGCATGTATGTTCTTTCCACAAACCACACATGCATCCACCTAGTGTGATTGCATGTCTGTTCTTTTCACAAACCACACATGGATCCACCAGTGTCATTGCATGTGTGTTCTTTTCATGAACCACAACTAGAGTCATTGCATGTGTGTTCTTCTAAACAAACCACACATGGATCCACCTAGTGTGATTGCATGTCTATTCTTTGCACAAACCACACATGGATCCAGGTGCCATTGCATCTGTGTTCTTTTCATGAACCACAACTAGAGTCATTGCATGTGTGTTCTTCTAAACAAACCACACATGGATCCACCTAGTGTGATTACATGTATGTTCCTCTAAACAAACCACACTTGGACCCTCTTAGTGTGATTGCATGTATGTTCTTTTCACAAACCACACATGGATCCACCAGTGTCATTGCATGTGTGTTCTTTTCATGAACCACAACTAGAGTCATTGCATGTGTGTTCTTCTAAACAAACCACACATGGATGCACCTAGTGTGATTGCATGTGTGTTCTTTTCACAAACCACACATGGATCCACCAATGTCATTGCATGTGTGTTCTTTTCATGAACCACAGCTAGAGTCATTGCATGTATGTTCTTTCCACAAACCACACATGCATCCACCTAGTGTGATTGCATGTCTGTTCTTTTCACAAACCACACATGGATCCACGAGTGTCATTGCATGTGTGTTCTTCTCATGAACCATAGCTAGTGTCATTGCATGTATGTTCTTCTCAAAAATCACATAAGGATCCACCAGTGTCATTGCATGTCTGTTCCTCTAAAGAAACCACACATGGATCCACTTAGTGTGATTGCATGTATGTTCTTTTCACAAACCACACATGGATCCACCAGTGTCATTGCATGTGTGTTCTTTTCATGAACCACAACTAGAGTCATTGCATGTGTGTTCTTCTAAACAAACCACACATGGATCCACCTAGTGTGATTGCATGTCTATTCTTTTCACAAACCACACATGGATCCAGGTGCCATTGCATCTGTGTTCTTTTCATGAACCACAACTAGAGTCATTGCATGTGTGTTCTTCTAAACAAACCACACATGGATCCACCTAGTGTGATTACATGTATGTTCCTCTAAACAAACCACACTTGGACCCACTTAGTGCGATTGCATGTATGTTCTTTTCACAAACCACACATGGATCCACCAGTGTCATTGCATGTGTGTTCTTTTCATGAACCACAACTAGAGTCATTGCATGTGTGTTCTTCTAAACAAACCACACATGGATGCACCTAGTGTGATTGCATGTGTGTTCTTTTCACAAACCACACATGGATCCACCAATGTCATTGCATGTGTGTTCTTTTCATGAACCACAGCTAGAGTCATTGCATGTCTGTTCTTTCCACAAACCACACATGGATCCACCTAGTGTGATTGCATGTCTGTTCTTTTCACAAACCACACATGGATCCACGAGTGTCATTGCATGTGTGTTCTTCTCATGAACCATAGCTAGTGTCATTGCATGTATGTTCTTCTCAAAAATCACATAAGGATCCACCAGTGTCATTGCATGTGTGTTCTTCTCATGAACCACAGCAAGTGTCATTGCATGTATGTTCTTCTCACAAACCACATAAGTATCCACCAGTGGCATTGCATGTCAGTTCTTCTCGCAAACCACACAAGCATCCACCAGTGTCATTGCATGTGTGTTCTTCTCATGAACCACACATGGATCCACCAGTGTCATTGTATGTCTGTTCTTTTCATGAACCACAGCTAGTGTCATTGCATCCCCGTTCCTTCCACAAACCACATATGGATCCACCAGTGTCATTGCATGCCTGTTCCTCTAAACAAACCACACATGGATCCACCTAGTGTGATTGCATGTCTGTTCTTTTCACAAACCACACATGGATCCACTAGTGTCATTGCATGTGTGTTCTTTTCATGAACCACAACTAGAGCCATTGCATGTGTGTTCTTCTAAACAAACCACACATGGATCCACCTAGTGTGATTGCATGTCTATTCTTTTCACAAACCACACATGGATACACAAGTGTCATTGGATGTCTGTTCTTTTGATGAACCACAACTAGAGTCATTGCATGTCTTTTCTTTCCACAAACCACACATGGATCCACCTAGTGTGATTGCATGTTTGTTCCTTCCACAAACCACACATGGATCCACAAGTGTCATTGCATGTGTGTTCTTGTCATGAACCACAACAAGTGTCATTGCATGTATGTTCTTCTCACAAACCACACAAGGATCCACCAGTGTCATTGCATGTGTGTTCTTTTCACAAACCACACATGGATCCACCAGTGTCATTGCATGTGTGTTCTTTTCATGAACCACAACTAGAGTCATTGCATGTGTGTTCTTCTAAACAAACCACACATGGATCCACCCAGCGCAATTGCATGTCTATTCCTCTAAACAAACCACACATGGATCCACCTAGTGTGATTGCATGTCTGTTCTTTTCACAAACCACACATGGATCCAGGTGTCCTTGCATCTGTGTTCTTTTCATGAACCACAACTAGAGTCATTGCATGTGTGTTCTTCTAAACAAACCACAAATGGATCCACCTAGTGTGATTGCATGTCTGTTCCGCTAAACAAACCACACATGGATCCACTTAGTGTGATTGCATGTATGTTCTTTTCACAAACCACACATGGATCCACCAGTGTCATTGCATGTGTGTTCTTTTCATGAACCACAACTAGAGTCATTGCATGTGTGTTCTTCTAAACAAACCACACATGGATCTACCTAGTGTGATTGCATGTCCGTTCTTTTCACAAACCACACATGGATCCACCAGTGTCATTGCATGTGTGTTCTTTTCATGAACCACATCTAGAGTCATTGCATGTGTGTTCTTCTAAACAAACCACACATGGATGCACCTAGTGTGATTGCATGTGTGTTCTTTTCACAAACCACTCATGGAGCCACCAATGTCATTGCATGTGTGTTCTTTTCATGAACCACATCTAGAGTCATTGCATGTCTGTTCTTTCCACAAACCACACATGGATCCACCTAGTGTGATTGTATGTCTGTTCTTTTAACAAACCACACATGGATCCACCAGTGTCATTGCATGTGTGTTCTTCTCATGAACCATAGCTAGTGTCATTGCATGTATGTTCTTCTCAAAAACCACATAAGGATCCACCAGTGTCATTGCATGTGTGTTCTTCTCATGAACCACAGCAAGTGTCATTGCATGTATGTTCTTCTCACAAACCACATAAGTATCCACCAGTGCCATTGCATGTCAGTTCTTCTCGCAAACCACACAAGGATCCACCAGTGTCATTGCATGTGTGTTCTTCTCATGAACCACACATGGATCCACCAGTGTCATTGTATGTCTGTTCTTTTCATGAACCACAGCTAGTGTCATTGCATCTCTGTTCCTTCCACAAACCACATATGGATCCACCAGTGTCATTGCATGCCTGTTCCTCTAAACAAACCACACATGGATCCACCTAGTGTGATTGCATGTCTGTTCTTTTCACAAACCACACATGGATCCACTAGTGTCATTGCATGTGTGTTCTTTTCATGAACCACAACTAGAGTCATTGCATGTGTGTTCTTCTAAACAAACCACACATGGATCCACCTAGTGTGATTGCATGTCTATTCATTTCACAAACCACACATGGATCCACTAGTGTTATTGCATGTGTGTTCTTTTCATGGACCACACATGGATACACCAGTGTCATTGGATGTCTGTTCTTTTGATGAACCACAGCTAGAGTCATTGCATGTCTTTTCTTTCCACAAACCACACATGGATCCACCTAGTGTGATTGCATGTTTGTTCCTTTCACAAACCACACATGGATCCACAAATGTCATTGCATGTGTGTTCTTGTCATGAACCACAACCAGTGTCATTGCATGTATGTTCTTCTCACAAACCACACAAGGATCCACCAGTGTCATTGCATGTGTGTTCTTTTCACAAACCACATATGGATCCACCAGTGTCATTGCATGTGTGTTCTTTTCATGAACCACAACTAGAGTCATTGCATGTGTGTTCTTCTAAACAAACCACACACGGATCCACCCAGCGCCATTGCATGTCTATTCCTCTAAACAAACCACACATGGATCCACCTAGTGTGATTGCATGTCTGTTCTTTTCACAAACCACACATGGATCCAGGTGTCCTTGCATCTGTGTTCTTTTCATGAACCACAACTAGAGTCATTGCATGTGTGTTCTTCTATACAAACCACACAAGGATCCACCTAGTGTGATTGCATGTCTGTTCCGCTAAACAAACCACACATGGATCCACTTAGTGTGATTGCATGTATGTTCTTTTCACAAACCACACATGGATCCACCAGTGTCATTGCATGTGTGTTCTTTTCATGAACCACAACTAGAGTCATTGCATGTGTGTTCTTCTAAACAAACCACACATGGATCTACCTAGTGTGATTGCATGTCTGTTCTTTTCACAAACCACACATGGATCCACCAGTGTCGTTGCATGTGTGTTCTTTTCATGAACCACAGCTAGAGTCATTGCATGTATGTTCTTTCCACAAACCACACATGATTCCATGTCTGTTCTTTTCACAAACCACACATGGATCGACCAGTGTCATTGCATGTGTGTTCTCTTATGAACCATAGCCAGTGTCATTCATGTATGTTCGTCTCACAAACCACGTAAGGATCCACCAGTGTCATTGCATGTGTGTTCTTCTCATGAACCACAGCAAGTGCCATTGCATGTTTGTTCTTCTCACAAACCACGTAAGTATCCACCAGTGTCATTGCATGTCAGTTCTTCTCGCAAACCACACAAGGATCCACCAGTGTCATTGCATGTGTGTTCTTCTCATGAACCACACATGGATCCACCAGTGTCATTGCATGGATGTTCTTTTCATGAACCACAGCTAGTGTCATTGCATGTCCGTTCCTTCCACAAACCACATATGGATCCACCAGTGTCATTGCATGTCTATTCTTTTCATGAACCACACCCAGTGTCATTGCATGTTTGTTCCTCTAAACAAACCACACATGGATCCACCTAGTGTGATATCATGTCTGTTCTTTTCACAAACCACACATGGATCCACCAGTGTCATTGCGTGTGCGTTCTTCTCATGAACCACAGCCAGTGTCATTGCATGTATGTTCTTCTCACAAACCACATAAGGATCCACCAGTGTCATTGGATGTGTGTTCTTCTCATGAACCACACATGGATCCACCTAGTATCATTGCATGTCTGTTCTTTTCATGAACCACAGCTAGATTCATTGCATGTCTGTGCTTTGAACAAACCACATATGGATCCACCAGTGTCATTGCATGTCTGTTCTTTTCATGAACCACATCTAGTGTCATTGCATGTTTGTTCCTCTAAACAAACTACACATGGATCCACCTAATGTGATTGCATGTCTATTCTTTTCACAAACCACACATGGATCCACCAGTGTTATTGCATGTGTGTTCTTCTCATGAACCACACATGGATCCACCAGTGTCATTGCATGTCTTTTCTTTTCATGAACCACACCTAGTGTGATTGCATGTCTGTTCCTTCCACAAACCACACATGGATCCACTAGTGTCATTACATGTGTGTTCTTCTCATGAACCACAACAAGTGTCATTGCATGTATGTTCTTCTCCCAAATCACACAAGGATCCACCAGTGTCATTGCATGTGTGTTCTTTTCACAAACCACACATGGATCCACCGGTGCCATTGCATGTGTGTTATTTTCATGAACCACAACTAGAGTCATTGCATGTGTGTTCTTCTAAATAAACCACACACGGATCCACCAAGTGTCATTGCATGTCTGTTCCCCTAAAGAAAGCACACATGGATCCACCTAGTGTGATTGCATGTCTGTTCTTTTCACAAACCACACATGGATCGACCAGTGTCATTGCATGTGTGTTCTTCTCATGAACCATAGCTAGTGTCATTGCATGTATGTTCTTCTCAAAAACCACATAAGTATCCACCAGTGCCATTGCATGTCAGTTCTTCTCGCAAACCACACAAGGATCCACCAGTGTCATTGCATGTGTGTTCTTCTCATGAACCACACATGGATCCACCAGTGTCATTGCATGTGTGTTCTTCCCATGAACCACAGCAAGTGTCATTGCATGTCTGTTCTTCTCACAAACCACATAAGTATCCACCAGTGTCATTGCATGTCAGTTCTTCTCACAAACGACACAAGGATCCACCAGTGTCATTGCATGTGTGTTCTTCTCATGAACCACACATGGATCCACCAGTGTCATTGCATGTCTGTTCTTTTGATGAACCACAGCTAGTGTCATTGCATGTCCGTTCCTTCCACAAACCACATATGGATCCACTAGTGTCATTGCATGCTTGTTCCTCTAAACAAACCACACATGGATCCACCTAGTGTGATTGCATGTATGTTCTTTTCACAAACCATACACGGATCCACTAGTGTCATTGCATGTGTGTTCTTTTCATGAACCACAACTAGAGTCATTGCATGTGTGTTCTTCTAAACAAACCACACATGGATCCACCTAGTGTGATTGCATGTCTGTTCTTTTCACAAACCACACATGGATTCACCAGTGTTATTGCATGTGTGTTCTTTTCATGAACCACACATGGATACACCAGTGTCATTGGATGTCTGTTCTTTTCATGAACCACAGCTAGAGTCATTGCATGTCTGTTCTTTCCACAAACCACACATGGATCCACCTAGTGTGATTGCATGTTTGTTCCTTCCACAAACCACACATGGATCCACCAGTGTCATTGCATGTGTGTTCTTGTCATGAACCACAACCAGTGTCATTGCATGTATATGTTGGGTCCGCAACATAGAAAACAAAAAATTTCCTACGATGAGAACTATACGCCAAGATCTATCTACTAGATACAGAGCAACGGGTGGACATACATCCATGGAGAACTTACCCTTGAAGACAACGAGTTTTGTTAACGAGTAGGAACTCGTGGTTGATGTAGTTGTACGCTTGCCGGTCTCAAGATCGTGTGGAAGTCCGAGCGTTGCAAATCAGCAGCGCATCCGTCCTCGCACACACGTTCAAGCCACCGGACAACCTCCACCTCCTCGCTCCAGCGAATCAGCGGAAGCAGCAACTCCTTCCAGGCGCAAGGCCACCGGGAACATGTATCTCGCTAATATGAGACCATGGGGGAATATCTAGAGGGGGAGAGAGATCCTTCACGAGGAGGTGTAGTTTGTGAGAGGGGAGAGGAGGGCTTTATATAGGAGGGAGGGAGACCCCTCCCCTCCCATAGCCGGCGCATGAGAGGGGGACTCCTCCCCTCCTTCATTCATGTGGTGAACCTCCACTCACATAAACATGGCCTCCACCCAAAATCCCACTCACATGTATTTAATTTCCACCAAATTAAATGCAACTCTCAATTAATAAAACTCTTTTATTTATTTTATTCAGAATTTTGTTAATTACTTTAATTAACAAACATTCACATAAAACCCCTTGCAACATTTCAATATCACATGCAGAACCACTTTCTGCAATTTCACCCGAAACAATTCAGGTTTCTATCAAAACAATTCCTGTTTCTATCGAAACATTTCCCGCGCTTTGCAAACCTTTTGTCTGGAACATATGTGCTCCTAAATGGTGTCCGACAACCCTTAAGTGTGTCACCCTATGGTTCGCGAATAATGCAGACATGATTGAGACTCCTCTCAGATTAATAATCAGAAGCGGGACCTGGAGATCCATACTGACTCCTGCATATTCAACGATGACTTCTGTGATCGTGAGAACCTTTAACGTCAGCAATTTAATCCCTTTGTCTCATGATATAATACATTTCCGAGATTCGATCATCGGTATCCAAATACCTAGTTTGATCTCGTTACCGACATGCACTCTTTTCTCGTTCCCGTGATATAACATTCTAGTGATCACATCACTTGCTTGCAAGCTATCTTAATGTGATATCACCGAGAGGGCCTAGAGTATATCTATCCGTCATCGGGATTGACAAATTCCACTCTTGATCCATGAGCCTCAACATAACACCTTCATAACACTGAACCCACCTTTATGGTCACCCTGTTACGGTGTGACGTTTGATGTTATCAAGATACTCTTCCGGTGTTAGCAATTAACATGATCTCATGGTCTCAGGACTAAGACTACTTTGTATGATGTTATAGTAATATAAAGATAATGACTTGATCGTAATGCTATACTTCGGATGAATGTTCATCACATCATTTCACAAATGTTGTGACCTTGTTATTAACAACATCCAATGTCCATGATCAGGAAACTTTGATCATCTTGTTAATCAACAAGCTAGTCTATAAGAGAGGCATAACTAGGAACCCTTTTGCTTATTAAACACACATGTATTAATGTTTCCTATCAATACAATTATAGCATGCAAAATAAACATCTATCATATACAAAGAATACATAATAACAACTTTATTATTGCCTCTCAAGGCATATTTCCTTCAGTATGTTCTTCTCACAAACCACACAAGGATCCACCAGTGTCATTGCATGTGTGTTCTTTTCACAAACCACACATGGATCCACCAGTGTCATTGCATGTGTGTTCCTTTCATGAACCACAACTAGAGTCATTGCATGTCTGTTCTTCTAAACAAACCACACATAGATCCACCCAGTGTCATTGCATGTCTATTCCTCTAAACAAACCACACATGGATCCACCTAGTGTGATTGCATGTCTGTTCTTTTCACAAACCACACATGGATCCAGGTGTCATTGCATGTGTGTTCTTTTCCTGAACCACAACTAGAGTCATTGCATGTCTGTTCTTCTCACAAACCACATAAGTATCCACCAGTGTCATTGCATATCTGTTCCCCTAAACAAACCACACATGGATCCACCTAGTGTGATTGCATGTCTGTTATTTTCACAAACCACACATGGATCCACGAGTGTCATTTCATGTATGTTATTTTCATGAACCACAACTAGAGTCATTGCATGTGTGTTCTTCTAAACAAACCACACATGGATCCACCTAGTGTGATTGCATGTCTGTTCTTTTCACAAAACACACATGGATCCACCTAGTGTGATTGCATGTCTGTTCTTTTCACAAACAACACATGGATCCACCAGTGTCATTGCATGTGTGTTCTTTTCATGAACCACACATGGATACACCAGTGTCATTGGATGTATGTTATTTTCATGAACCACATCTAGAGTCATTGCATGTATATTCTTTCCACAAACCACACATGGATCCACCTAGTGTGATTGCATGTCTATTCCTTCCACAAACCACACATGGATCCACCAGTGTCATTGCATGTGTGGTCTTCTCATTAACCATGACCAGTGTCATTGCATGTATGTTCTTCTCACAAACCACACAAGGATCCACCAGTGTCATTGAATGTGTGTTCTATTCACAAACCACACATGGATCCACCAGTGTCATTGCATTCGTGTTCTTTTCATGAACCAAAACTAGAGTCAATGCATGTGTGTTCTTCTAAACAAACCACACATGGATCCACCCAGTGTGATTGCATGTCTTTTCTTTTCACAAACCACACATGGATCCACCAGTGTCATTCCATGTGTGTTCTTTTCATGAACCACAACTAGAGTCATTGCATGTGTGTTCTTCTAAACAAACCACACATCGATCCACATAGTTTTATTGCATGTCTGTTCCTCTAAACATACCACACATGGATCCACCTAGTGTGATTACATGTCTGTTCTTTTCACAAACCACACATGGATCCACCAGTGTCATTGCATGTGTGTTCTTTTCATGAACCACAACGAGAGTCATTGCATGTGTGTTCTTATAAACAAACCACGCATGGATCCACCTAGTGTGATTGCACGTCTGTTCTTTTCACAAACCACACATGGATGCACCAATGTCATTGCATGTGTGTTCTTTTCATGAACCACAGCTAGAGTCATTGCATATATGTTCTTTACACAAACCACACATGGATCCACCTAGTGTGATTGCATATCTGTTCTTTTCACAAACCACACATGGATCCACCAGTGTCATTGTATGTGTGTTCTACTCATGAACCATAGCCAGTTTCATTGCATGTATGTTATTCCCACAAACCACATAAGGATCCACCAGTGTCATTGCATGTGTGTTCTTCTCATGAACCACAACAATTGTCATTGCATGTCTGTTCTTCTCACAAACCACATAAGTATCCACCAGTGTCATTGCATGTCAGTTCTTCTCGCAAACCACACAAGGATCCACTAGTGTCATTGCATGTGTGTTCTTCTCATGAACCACACATGGATCCACCAGTGTCATTATATGTCTGTTCTTTTCATGAACCACATCTAGTGTCATTGCATGTTTGTTCCTTCCACAAACCACATATGGATCCACCAGTGTCATTGCATGTCTGTTCTTTTCATCAACAACGCCTAGCATCATTGCATGTTTGTTCCTCTAAATAAACCACACATGGATCCACCTAGTGTGATTGCATGTCTGTTCTTTTCACAAACCACACATGGATCCACCTAGTGTGATTGCATGTCTGTTCTTTTCACAAACCACACATGGATCCACCAGTGTCATTGCATGTGCGTTCTTCTCATGAACCACAACCAGTATCATTGCATGTATGTTCTTCTCACAAACCACATAAGGATCCACCAGTGTCATTGGATGTGTGTTCTTCTCATGAACCACAGATGGATCCACCCAGTGTCATTGCATGTCTGTTCTTTTCATGAACCACATCTAGAGTCATTGCATGTATGTTCTTCTCACAAACCACATAAGTATCCACCGGTGTCATTGGATGTATGTTCTTCTCATGAACCACAGATGGATCCACCCAGTGTCATTACATGTCTGTTCTTCTCACAAACCACATAAGTATCCACCAGTGTCATTGGATATCTGTTCTTCTCACAAACGACATAAGGATCCACCAGTGTCATTGGATGTGTGTTCTTCTCATGAACCACACATGGATCCACCAGTGTCATTGCATGTGTGTTCCTTTCATGAACCATAGCTAGAGTCATTGCATGCCAGTTCTTCTCACGAACCACATCAGGATCCACCAGTTTCATTGCATGTCTGTTATTTTCATGAACCACACCTAGTGTCATTGCATGTGTGTTCTTCGAATGAACCACACATGGATCCACCAGTGTCATTGCATGTGTGTTCTTTTCATGAACAACAGCTAGAGTCATTGCATGTCTGTTCTTTCCAGAAACCACACATGGATCCACCTAGTGTGATTGCATGTATGTTCTTCTTATGAACCACATCGAGTGTAATTGCATGTATGTTCTTCTCACAAACCACATAAGGATCCACAAGTGTAATTGGATGTGTGTTCTTCTCATGAACCACATATGTATCCACCAGTGTCATTGCATGGCAGTTTTGTTCATGAACCACAGCTAGAGTCATTGCATGTCCGTTCTTCTCACAAACCACATATGGATCCACCAGTGTCATTGCATGTATGTTATTTTCATGAACCACATCCAGTGTAATTGTATGTGTGTTCTTCTCATGAACCACACATGGATCCACCTGTGTCATTGCATGTGTGTTCTTTTCATGAACCACAGCTAGAGTCATTGCATGTCTGTTCTTTCCATAAACCACATATGGATCCACCTAGTGTGATTGCATGTCTGTTCTTCTCATGAACCATAGCTAGTGCCATTGCATGTCTGTTCTTCTCACAAATTACATAAGGATCCACCAGTGTCATTGGATGTGTGTTCTTCTCATGAACCACACATGGATCCACCAGTGTCATTGCATGTCTGTTCTTTTCATGAACCACAGCTAGAGTCATTGCATGTCCGTTCTTTGCACAAACCACATATGGATCCACCAGTGTTATTGCATGTATGTTCTTTGCATGAACCACATCTAGTGTCATTGGATGTGTGTTCTTTTCATGAACCACACCCAGTGCCATTGGATGTGTGTTCTTTTCATGAACCACACCCAGTGTCATTGGATGTGTGTTCTTCTCACAAACCACACATGGATCCACCAGTGTCATTGCATGTGTGTTCTTCTCATGAACCACACATGGATCCACCCAGTGTGATTGCATGTTTGTTCTTTTCACAAACCACATATGGATCCACCTGTGTCATTGCATGTCTGCTCTTTTCACAATCCACATATGGATCCTAATTAACCTTAGGAGAGCCCTAACCTTAGCCCCTAGTGGGTGGATGTTAGACCGAGTCTTCTAGAAGGCACGCCCTAACACAGTTGTTCTGCTTGACGATTGTTACATACCATTCGATCGGGGTTCTTGGACGATTGGGATGGTCTTCGTGAGAGCGGTCCGCGAGTAGGCTATTCTACGGCATGATTGGCCATGCTTGCTCTGGACAAACTGGCAACACCGGGCGCTCCCCTGTTGCGAGTGTCACGACTCACGAGTTCAGTGGGCCACATCCCAGTGTCATGTCCCCATTACTTCTCTTCCTTCCCGTACTTCTCTTCCTTCTCCTCGAAGCCACTTTCCCCACTTCACTCCCATCCTGCCGTAGCCGCAAGCCGACAACGCCTCCATCCCAATCCCCTCTCCGGCAGCCACCCCCTCCCCTCTCGCCATGGGTTCAAGGGGAGACGACGAGGAA
This sequence comes from Avena sativa, assembly GCA_916181665.1. Classification (NCBI taxonomy): domain Eukaryota; kingdom Viridiplantae; phylum Streptophyta; class Magnoliopsida; order Poales; family Poaceae; genus Avena; species Avena sativa. The sequence goes on from OV702287.1 coordinate 427,387,185, forward strand.
ACGCGTCGTGACGACAGGGACGGTGATTTCGATGTGAGTCGTCTCATCTCTATCTCTATCATCTATGGCAAGTTATCTATTTTTTGAGCTAGATCTACTCTGTTTACTCATGCGCGTATGATGTGTTAGGCCAACTAGACGATGTATGACTCCGACTATCATGGTTTAGTGGATGAAGACAGTCTTCTGCTATGTAAACATGGACATGTGCCCGCTAAATTTGTAGCGTTCGAAGGACGAAATGCAGGCAGGAGGTTTCTACGGTGTCAAGTACATCATGCAATGATGCAAGGCGGAAGTTGCGGTGTTGTCAAATGGGTAGACCTAGAGTGGCCCAAATTGATGCAGAAAACGCTGGACAAACTATGGGATATGACTGTTGAGTTGAAAGAATCCGTAGTCAGCTCACTTCTTGACAGTGTTGAGATGAAGCTATGGGACCCAGTTGACACGACCAAGCTTAACCGAGATCTCAGGAGGGTGCAAGACAAGGTTAGCAAAGTCGAGAAGGAGAGGGACGTGGCGTTGGCCTTGAAGGCTAAAGTAGAGCAAGAACTGACTCAAGCAATGAATGATCTTCACCAGGCCAAAGTCCTGCAGTTCACAACTACGAGTATTGACAAGTGCATGAGGAAAAATACAGAGGAACAATTGAAACTGTGCAAGGAAGATGCTAAGAGGAAGGAGCAGACGAATCGATCCTTGCTCTCGCAGGAAGATGCACATCGGGCTAAGATTAGGAAGATCAAGGAGATGTGTGATAACTAGTTCTATTTAGCTTGAGCTCCATGCATCTTTAAGTTGTAATAGTATTACTTGTTGACCTAGCGGTCTGAACTAGTGGTCCTAGAGTCCTGGGAGGAAAAAAATTGATCTCCCGTTAGTCTGTCTTAACCCTGCATCACTTCCTTTTGTCTGATCATGGTGGTATTCTGAAACTGGTGGTTTGTTTAAACGTAATCTACGTGGATTGTGCCGCATGCAAATGGCACAACCACAATTTATAAAGTGGAAGCACGTACACCCGGTTAATGGAGATCCAGGATCTTCGCCAGACGCGGGGGATGCAAGAGCAGGGAGGCGGTGAGATAGACGGGCTCAAGCGTCTGGGTATTATCGGTTGCCATTGCTATTTATGTTGCCACGTCGTTGTGAAGCATCTGAAATAAGTTGCTGCTTCGTGGAGTGTGGCAGCTTAAATAATTTATTTCTGTGCCACTTACATTCCGTCGTATTTGGAGACCTCCTGCCCCTCAGCAATCGTGGAACCGGTGCTGCGTGTTTTCAGATAGCAGTGGCACAATCACAATTTCGGATTCAACTACTGACTCGGGCGTTTCCAAACCCTAAGTCGCGGTACATTTTACTCAGAGAACGTGGGTAGATTGTTTCGCCCAGCAACGTGCCACACACAGAGCTCCAGAATTTAACAGAATTACATATATAGGTTCAAGTTCAACACATTACTATGCATCTTCATTGCCAGTAGCCTTCTTCCGCAGCCTGGGTGCCAAGCCTTCACATCCACTGGCTTCTTCATTTCCTGCCTTCTTCCTCTTCGTCGGTGCCAATTTTCTTAGCTTCACGTACTCTGCATCGCCGGGACAATGGGCACCAGAATCGTGTCCAGTATCATCTTTCCACTCGTTTTTAATTTCTTCGGGCAGCAAAATGACATCTTTCCACTCGTTTTAATTTCTTCGGGCAGCAAAATGACTGACCCGGCAGTCATGTTTCTAACCTTGTGGCGCTTCTTGTCAAAGAAACAAGACTATTACATAACTGCCCAATATCTACAGAGTAAATAAAACAAAAATTACAATTCAACACAAACATGCGAACCCCAAGAGACCTTTGCTTACCAGGAGCTAATTGGGTTCGAGAAACCACCCTGTCCAAGAATAGAAGGGCGACTCCCAGTTGCAGCAGCTTCCACATCCAGTACATCACAATTCAGCTCAAACATGGCAGCCAAAGCATACCTTTTCATCAACCCAATTAGCTGACTATCACACGTTAGAGGAACCATGATGCCACGTTCATCCATGAAGCTAAACTTTGCAGTCTGCTTCGGCCATAATTCATCATGATTACGCAGAGCAGCAACCATACCAGATATAGTGCAGATCTACGCAGGCGCTTCTTCCATCGTGATACAATGGTATCCATACCACTTGCCCTTAGAGTCGTACCTGTAGAGGACTACCATAACCAGGTAAGGGGGGGTCCGCAGAGATGCCACTTGATAGAAAATTGTGGACAAAATATGTTTGTCAGCATTGGGCTAACAAACAATTTGAGGTTCAATAGGCAGCTAGCAGTTATAATTAGTGCGAATAGCAAAGAGAAGGGTCGCTCACCCGCTTGTAGCCCGAACTTCTTCTTCCTTGGTAGTAGGATCTGCCATCCTCCGAGTTGCTCGGCTCGTCGGTGGCAGAGGCGGGCTAGAGCCTCGCAACGACGGCTACGGCATGCGCCATTGGAGCTTGGGATCAGTGACTGGGCGCAGCAACTTGGCACCAAAAGTCAAATGTCCGAAGGGATCGTCCTGCCTGGAGGGTGGATTCCGACGCCGCCGGTGCTAGGGTAAAGGTGGGAATGGATTTGTGAAATTGGTCAACGCATCCAATCCACTTAGCTACTCGATTTTCCTAAGAGCTTTCCGCGTTGGCGCTCGTGTCACTAAGAGATGACCGACATGAGGGTCCCGACCGTCTACTTCACGGGGCAGTTTAACGGAATGTTTGAATTTGACAGAGGTGAGATGAGTTTGCCTTGAAATGGCCCCTCTTAGTAGTTGGAGGCCCAACATTTCGAAACGCGGCAATTTCAGGCAACTTAGGTACCGCCATGCGCTGGCCTGCGAACTTTGGTACCGCAGACGAACATGCCCCTGTGGCGCGACGTCAGCCGACATAGCCAACGTCACCCGGCATGGGCAACATCACCTTTGTCAGCACGTACTCATTGGACCGTCCCACTGTCCGCTTTGCTCATGCTATAGTGGAGAGAGAAGACCTTTGACCAAGAAGATCCCTTCCTTCGCTTGTAAGCCAAGTGGTAACCCGACTCAGGCCTGGTTAACTCGGTCCTGTGGGTACCTGCAAACCAGTTACAAAGAGCTAGACAGCATACATTATATGTCGACCGAGACAATGTTAGATGAATATCCTTTGGGTCGGGTCATGCCGTAAGTCGGCCTGCCTTGAGGTGACTCGGACAGCTTACGCTTTGACATTGCCGTACCTCGGCTAACATGGCCTTTATACCCCGGTGTGACCCTACCCAGGGTTATACCCCCAACATTAGTCCCTGAAGCTGGTGCAGTCTTACAACTTCAGCTGATAAGGCCACAACAGGTTCAACCTACCATATTGTTTGCTCTTCTGGCCGAGTCACCCTATAACTTGGCCCTTCTTACTTTTGTAACTTGGCATTCCCTTGGCTCATTCTGAGATATTCCTCGCTGGCCGGGTAACCCTCTATTTATCTGGATTATACTTTAGGTTCCTTCCTTCTCTCGTACGCTTCCCCGCGTCCTATGTGGAGGGTAATCATTGTGTTGCCTCATTTTAAGGGCCAGCTCCAGTTACTGTGCCGGTTAATGTATTCATTGTCAGGCGGGCAGCAAGGCCCACGAGCGAGGAGCTTGGGCCAGTTCCTGGGTATGCCGGGATGACATTGACTAGCTCCTCCGGGCCCGTCGCATCCCCGCTGGGGTTTCCTTCCATCTCCCCTACCAGGAGATCACTCCCTTGCCAAATTCGGGTGAGTTTGTGGTCTTCCTCTCGCACTTCTAGCGAGCTTCGGCCTCCCAGTTAGTGACTTCTTTCATGAATTCATCAACACCTTTGAGCTTCAACCTCATCATCTACCGGCTAATGCCATTACCTCCCTCTCCTCCTTTTCTTCTGGGGTTGAGGGTTACGTCGGCCTCTAGCCACTGTCCAACTTTGGTATAAATTCTTCACCTTTAGAGCCAACGTTATCCCAGATCCTCTGCTTGCACCTACCGACAAATCCCTGACTCAGTGCAGGGTGGCCTCTCTATCTCCTTGGAAGTACTCTGTTTTCCCCCGAGTCACCGGCCTCGAGTCTTGCAAGGGTTGGGCCCGGACGTTCTTCTATGTGAAGAACGATAATGAAGAAGACAAGATTCGATTGTGCCCTTACTCGATTGGTATCCCGGACATGACCTTATGGGGCCGGGTTCCGAGGCAATCCGCTCCCCTGGTTGTTCAAGTGGAAAACCGGATAAAGGAGTTGATCTACTTGAAGTTGCATGGCGAAGATATCATGATCAATCAGTGTAATCCTTAGACCCGAGGTTATTGCGCAATCCGAGTTGTGGATCACCGACTTAGGTTTTATCAAACGATGTTCCTTCAAAGGGAAGTTATATAGACCGAGTTTGGGTCAGCTAAGAATCAAGATGCATGATGTGGATGGCCATGATGGGATTGTACCCCTCCGACTGGAGAGATATTCTCTGGGCCCTCTCAGATGATATGATTTGGAAAGCATGACCATGCACGACTTGATGAATTGTTAACTGAGGCATCCGACTAAGAGTTAGTCGGATGAATCACTTATCTCGGAATAATAATAGAGTTGAGCTATTTGAAGGATGATGATTATTCACCTATAGCTTGACAAGATGTATCATGAGGCAAAAGGGACTCGGATGCAAGTCACATTGAAAGGTATGTCGTCATGACTCTTTGGACTTGGGAGTCGGAACATTCTGCTAGGAGCCTCTATCGACTGATCAATTACGATTAAGGCTCGAATCGTGTCTGAGTCATCATGAGCCTGTCGGGTCATACACTTAAGAGCAGGAGAAATTTTGGGTTGGACCCAAACTAGAAATCTATTTGGGTTGGACCCGAATCGGACACGGACCAAGTTACTGAGTTGGACTCACAGTGACTAATATAGTCTTTTAGTGAATGGGTTACAAGTGAGTGGATCCCACTTTCACTACCTGTATATACTAGGGCGCTGTCATGGTGGTGGCACGGCAGATGCCATGTATAAGCTAAAGATGGGACCAATGAGCACTAGAGGTATCCAGGGAGGGATAGTGTGGTGATTCCACACACTGGTGAGTCGTATTCACTAGATCAATGGTTATCGTGGTATTACCGGCGAGTACGCCATGGAGGGGTCCTCATAGTGCGTGTTTAGAGATGTGGGGTGAGGAGGAGAGTTGGCGGGCACGAGGTAACATATCTTACCTAGGTTCAAGTCCCACAACGGTGGCGGAACTCTACTCCTGCTATAAATCACTATAATGGCAATACGCCGAGATACAGAGATCGGTTCGCTGTGCGAGGTGTGGTATGTTGTATGTTGAGTGTTGCCCTAAAGGCTCCCACATGTCCGGTTTATAAACGCACCAGAACCTAGGGTTATAGGGAAAGGACCTTGCCGGACAAGGAAAAGAGTCCTACACGAATACTAACTAGTTCTTCGTGTCTTGTACTCCAAGGCTCCGACTATGTCGGTGACTTCTACGTATCCTTCTTCATTCGGCATGGGTCTCCCTTCTGGATCCGTCTAACTGGGCCACCTAGCAGGCCATAGGCCTTGCTACCAACTGTGGGCCACCCAGGTTAGCTAGATTAGAGACATGCTATGAGGATACTGATATGTTGCAAACGTATCTATAATTTTTGATGTTCCATGCTTGTTTTATATCTACTTTCTTATGTTTTGTCCACACTTTGGAGTATTTTTATACACTTTATTGGACTAACCTATTAACAAGATGCCATAGTGCCAGTTGCCTGTTTTCTGCTATTTTTGGTTCCAGGAAAGTCAGAAAATCAATATTCTCGGAATTGGACCGGACAAAAGCCAAAGTCGATATTTTACCGGAAGACTCACGGAGCCAGATGACGAGAGGTAGAGGGGCCACAGGGCGGCCACCCCCCCCCTTGGCACGGGCAGCCCTAGGCCATGCCAGGGCATGGTGTGGCCCCCCTGGCCGCCCACCGACCTTGCCTCTTCACCTATAAGAAGCCTCCCGATGCATAAACCCTAAATCGAACAGCCTCTAGCCACGAAAAGTTCTGCAGCGCCGCTGCCACCGAAGGGGAGATTCGGGCAATAGAAAGTCTCTGTTCCGGCACCCTGCCGGGACGGGGAAGTGCCCCCGGAGCCATCTCCATCGATCTCCACCACCATCTCCATCGCCGTTGCTGATTCCCATGATGATGAGGGAGTAGTTCTCTCTCGAGGCTAAGGGTTCTATCGGTAGCTATGTGTTCATCTCTCTCTCTATGCGTGATCATATTGTGATCATGAGCTTTGTAATCAAGTAGATCTACTTTGCTACTCAAGTGCTTTAATAGATCTCTGCTCTCCCCATGTGTGTGAAAGTGACAGCATGCACACCATGGTGGCACTTAGGCTAGAAATTACAAATACTTGTTATGAGTTATATTTGGAGTTGGATGTTTCTATGAAATTGTGGTGTTTGTTGGAACCATCTAGTGCTCAAGGTGACAGTGTAGGGATATCTAGATGGGGAAAGCGAACTTTGAGGTGTGTTGTTATAGCCCTACCATGGATTAGAGTGTCCAACCGGAGAGTAGTTAAGAGTAGTATATGAGAGTGTTCACTAGTGAAAGTATGATCCCTAGTCCTTGTTTCTAAGCATTGAAACTTTGTTTGCAACTAGATATGTTACACGTTTGCTTGTTTCTATCTTTATTTCAGTTTGCCTTTAGTCTCTTCCACACCATCAAAGTATTTCCTGGCACCGTTGTCTTATATCCATACCACTTGTATTTCACTATCCCTTCGCCGAACTAGTGCACCTATACACCTGACAAGTGTATTGGGTGTGTTGGGGACACAAGAGACTTCTTGTATCTTGATTGCAGGGTTGCTTGAGAGGGGATACCTTTGACCACTTCCTCCCTGAGTTCGATAAACCTTGGGTGATCCACTTAAGGGAAAACTTGCTGCTGTCCTACAAACCTCTACACTTGGAGGCCCAAAAAATGTCTACAAGAATAGAAGTGCGTAGACATCAGATACCCATTTAGCATATCCCCAACAATAGTGGATTACAAGGGCTCCTTGAGATATTCTTGGGGAGGAAGAGGATGAACTTCTCAACTACCCACATAGATATCTAGGGTTTCCCTTAGTCAAAATGGCCCACCCTCTCTATGGAGGCACTGGTGGTCCTTATATGGGGAGCCTAGGTTACAAGTTAGGGTATACATGGAAGGCATATTCTCATAATATGCCTCTCCCAAAATAGCAAAGCGGTGCTCCCCTTTTCTCTGTCTAAGTTGATCCGGACTCATGGAGTAAGCCTCTCTGAGCCTCTCTGCGGTGCGGTGTCACCTGACATAGCCAATGTCACCTGACATAGGCAACGTCACCTTTGTTGGCCCGTACTCGCTGGTCCTCCCCTCTGTCCTCTACGCTCACGCTACAGTGGAGAGAGAAAACCATTGACCAAGGAGATTCCTTCGTTCTCTTGTAAGCTAAATCATAACCCAGCTCAAGCCCGGGTAACTCGGCCTCGTGGGTGCCCGCATACAAGTAACAAAGAGGCTGCCAACATATGTTTTATGTCGGCCAAGGTAGCGTTGGATGAACTCCATCCAGGTCGGGTTGCCGTAAGTCGGCTTGCCTTGAGGTGACTCGGCTAGCTTATGCTTTGACCTTGCCGTACCTCGACTACTATGGCCTTTATACCGGGACTGCTACCCTGCGGTAACAAAGTTCGCGGGTGAGCGCACCGCGGTACCTAAGTTGCCTGAAATTGCCGCATTTCGAAATGTTGGGCCGCCAACTACTGAGAGGGGCCATTTCTATGCAAACTCATCTCACCCCTACCAAATCCAAACATTCCGTGAAACTGCCCCGTGAAGTAGACGGTCGGGACCCTCATGTTAGTAATATTTCCATGATGCGAGCGCCAACGCAGCAACCACGTAGGCGGAACGAGAGACTAAAGGATCATGGTGCGTTGACCAAATTCAAAAATCCACTCCCTCTCTCCTTTCGCATGAACCATAGCACCGGCGGTGTCGAAATCCCCTCCCCAACCAGAATGATCTCTTCGGGAATTTGACTTCCGGCGCCAAGTTGTTGCACCTACTCGCTGCTACCGAGCTCTAATGCCCAATGTCGTGCCAGCCGTTGCGACGATCTAGCCCGCCTCTACCGCTGACGAGCTGAGCATCGCGTAGGATGGCAGATCCATTTGCCGAGGAAGAAGTACTTCTGGCTAATTGCGGGTGAGCTACTCTTCTCTTTGCTATTCGCACTACCTATAACTTCTAGCTGGCTATTGGCATTATAGAGATATATCGAACATATAATTATTTGCTAGGACGATGCTGACAAACAATTCTTATCTTTTGTCTCCAATTTTCTGTCAAGTAGGATCTTCACTGAACCCAAATACATGGTTCTGGTCACCATCTGTGGCTACCACATTAAATTAATAGATGGGAAGAGCACGTGGAATCAAGCTCACAATCTGAAGATGGAAGTAGGGCATGTGCAGTTATGCACTATCCCTGGTTTGGTTGCTGCTGAAATGGATCGTATGGGCACCTAGAGGGGGGTGAATAGGTGCTACACCAATTTTTAATTCTTTTTCAATTTTAGGCTTAGCACAAAGGTAAATTCTCTAGATAAACTAATGAGTGGAATTTCCCTAAATGCAAACCTATCTACTAGCGAGTAAAGAGCGAGTGGAAGAGGAACGAGTGAACCGAAGTGAAGCACGCGGAGACACAGGATTTGTTTGACCGCAGTTCCTTCCTTGTTAAGGAAGTACGTCTGTGTTGGAGGGGTGGGCGGTACTAAGACCACCACGCCACAAAAGGCCTCACCCTGTTCTCCGATGGATCTCGCCACAACAGGCCTGATCCACCTTCCACTATAGGTACCCTTCAAGGCGGGCACCGACGCCTTTACACAACTAGCGGGGTAACAACTCCACAACAACTTGGAGGCTCCCGAAATGACAACAAGCTGCCACAAGAACAAAGTTGTCAAACACAATAACAAGATCTAGGTATTGACAAGAATACTAGATCAGGGATTTCTCCAAGTGAATGGAGAGGAGTTGAAGCGCTTGATTCTTGATGTTGATGATGAACTTCTCCTCCTTCAATTCCACCAAAGATCAAGACCTTCGGGTGGTTGAAGTGGGAGATCGATAATGAGAGCTCTTGCACAAGGTCTGGTCAATTTCGAATGAATCAAGAGTTCTGAACGTTGGGGAAGAAGGGGTACTTATACCCCCTTCCAAAAACTAGCCGTTGCACACTTTGAGGGCTGGATTATCCGGCCCAAGTGAGGGTCGGATTATCCGGCCTGGGGAAAACACTGCCCCAGACTCGGAATATCCGGCAGATAATCCGCCCTCTCACAGAGCGTCGCGCCGAGCTTGCCCTTGATCATCTTCTGGGGGGCTGGATTATCCGGTCCTATGCGAAGGCCGGATTATCCGGCCTGGGGAAGAAAAACCGCCCCAGTTCGGATTTTCCGGGAGAAAATCCGACCGGATACCGAGCGACGCGCCTTGGCTCCTTTTGCTCGAAAACTGGGGCCCGGATTATCTGGCCCTTGGGAAACCCGGATTATCCGGCCTGGGGAGGAAAAACGCCCCAGTTCAGATTTTTCGGGAGAAAATCCGACTGGATACAGAGCGACTCGCCTTGGCTTCCTTGAGAGATGAGGTAGGCCGTATTATTCGGCCCTTGGAGGGGCGGATTATCCAGCCCCCCTCAAAACTTCCTGCACACTTAGCACACATGAAAAGTCTCCATAGTATTGTTATCAAACACGCAAAACATAGGAAAACATGAAATGTTCTTTCAATCTCCCCCTTTTTGGTGTTAGATGACAATACCAGGATTTGCAGGAGAAAGACACAAGACAAATAGAGATAACTATGAAAGGGACTCCCCCTCAATGTGTGCATAATAGAGTTTTGCATTGGAATACAAATGCACACAAATAGGTGAATCTATTCCATAGACATAAGGGCAAAAACACATACCACCGAAGTAGAGAATAGGCATTCTTGACATAAATCACAATTATTATTGGATAACCATTATGAGCGCGCGCCTTCCGTGATAAACCTCCAGCAATAGGATATGAATAGATATAACCATGAGCATAATCCATGATATGAAGTCCATAGGTATCATCCAGACAACCACATAAAATTCTCAACCACAAATCACAAACCACGAATTTAAAAGTTCAACGCTAAATGGGCATAAGCAAGAAATAACGAATAGAAAAGTGCAAGTGCTTATGCCCGACCGATGCAAATCCACGGACAACCTAATAGAACTACTTCTCCCCCTTTGGCATCGAGACACCAAAAAGAGAGAAGAGCGATGCTAACGCCCCATGGGATCACTCATCGTAGTCCTCGTCCTCGTCCTCTTCTTCAGTCTCTTCCTCATCCTCATCTTCAAGCTCCTCAGTGTCACCTTCCTCATCTTCATCATCAGCAGCAGGCACAGAGGGGAACAAGTGACGCTCCAGCTCACCATCATTCAGCCCGGAGGAAGAGTTCCACCGAGCATACGGAGTGGGAGGTGTAGGAGCCAGAGGAGCACCCGAAGCACCAGACACGTGGTGGAGAATGAGCTGCTGGGAGTGAGCCAACTCATGGCGCTGCCTATATGCTTCGTACTGACCCTTGTGCGTGTCCAAGCCCATGCAGAGAATGTGACGCTGGAACCAGTTCAGCTTCTTGATCTCACGAGCCACGGGAGGAACAGGGGGCCTGCGAGCATCCCTCATGAGGCCCTCAGGAGCAGAGGAGGGGTGAGAGGTCTTCCGAACCTTGTTGTATATCTTCTTGGCCTTGTGCACCGAGTCAATGTGGAACTCCTCAGCAGGAAGCAGGTGGAAAATAAGCAACATAATATAGGGCGCATAAGGAATGGACAGACGGTTGAACATAGCATCACGCAGCTCATGGTAGATGAAGTCCATGACATCCAGCCTGTACTGCACTAACTCGTCCTCGCAAGAGGCAACCTCATGAGAAAATTGAAGTAGCTGAACAAGGTGACCACGGATGCTGTCATTGTTGCCCCCACTCGGTGTAATAGAGTCACGGAAGAGACCCACCAATGCTGCATAGATGGGAGCAAGACCAGCCACAGTACCTACAATGCCATTGTTCACAGTGCAAGGAGAGAGAGCAGCTTCCTTGTTGGGCTTCAGCTGAGTGATGATGCGGTGGGCACTAGCTCTATCCCTACTGCGGAAGGAGTACCCCAGAACCTCAGCAAACACGTGAAAATCAGCAGTCATGGGCTTGTCATGAGTCATCCACTTCATAGTGCGACGTTCATCCCCATAAATCACCAGAGTGGAGAAGAACTGCTTCACCACCTCAGAGTCAAAAGAGCACTGGAGAGACATGAGATGGTGCAGCCCCATCCGCTCAGCCACATACATCGCATCCACAAGATGCACCTTCTCCAAAGCCTCAGCAAGTACCAGTGGGTGCATAGGCCTAATGTTCAGCCTGACATAGATGTCTTCATAAATCCCCTTCTGTTCTGCACACCAAAACCGGGTATCCCCCAGCTCATCATCACGAGGCAGCTCAGCAAACAAGTCATGGTGACGGATGGCGGAATAGGAGACCGCATCCAAAGTCCGGTAGTTGATCTTGGGCTCCTTGCCCTTCCTCTTGGACACCCCCTTCCTAGTCCTCTTGGATTGTTCAGCCATGCGCCTCTCTTCGTTCTTCCTTCTCCTCAATTCAACTTCGTCCACTAAGTGACCCTGTCCGTCGTCCCGAAAGTACTTGGCACGAGGACGGCGCTTGTAGGTCTTGGAGACACCAGAACCACCTGTGAGGAGAATAAGGGAGATAGCATGGGGATAAGCATACACACAAGTCCAAGAGAGAGCATGGAAAAAGTAGTCAAAAAGTTCATAGGACAAACTACTCAATGCATACACCATAGTGAAACTAAAGCAGACTTGAATCTGTCAGGACGGATTATCCGGCCTGGCCAGGGATGGATAATCTGGCCCTGGCAGAAATTTTCGATTTCACCTAGAATGCATGCAAAAAAGTAGATCGGGCCTAGAAACTGCAAGACTACGAGTTCTATGCGAAAACACATCCTTCTAGACAACGTTCCATCCAACAAGATACACATCTAGCCAAAGATGGGGAGAGAGGGAGTTACCCTCACTCATTGGAGGAAGAACGCGGAGGAGAAGGTACCCGGAGGTGCGGAGAAGAAGGTCCGGGGAGGCCCGGAAAATCCGGTGGCCGGAGAGGCTCCGGGGAGGGTGAGGGACGGCAGGCGGCGGCTGGGGAGAAGGAGAGGGCTGGGGGAGAAGTGCTGCTCGTTATGAGCCCTTCCCCCCGAGTCCTGCCCTTTAAGATCAAATCCGCCAAGGCCGGATTATCCGGCCAACACTTGGGCCGGATTATCCGGCCTAAATTCTAGGATTCTGTTATACACAGAACCAGGCACGCGCGTCCTCAAACAACACCCCCACAAGGTGTACAAGGGACTTGTGTGCAAGAATAGATGGCTTAGGGGTAGGGAAGGCTTAGGATTAAGAGAGCCAAACTAAGATGGTACTAGACACTCAAAATTGCAAAAACCAAATCAAATAAAAGCCAAGATTGAGTGTGATTCCCATAAGAACATGAGAGAGCAAATAACATCCAAAAAGATCCAATTCTCCACAAGGGAGAGGGCGGTGGCCGAAGCCACCTTGTTGGAGTGTATGGTGAGACACCGCGAAGATATATCTTGGGTTCATGACCAATACTCATCAATAAGCTCACATATCACAACATGATATTAAGAGAAATGATATATCTTGCTATTGGCATTATGGGGGGAGGGTTAGCCCAATGAGTTAGGACCACACTCCCCCTATATCCATGCCCACACCTAGACCAAACAAGTATTGAGATGTACGAGTGGGTGCATGGGTAATCAAGACAAGCTCCCGAAATCAATGATATTTAGCTCATTCCTCAAATATCAGAATCTTGCTTCATCAAGTGGCTTTATAAAAATATCCGCCAGTTGGTTCTTCGTGCTCACAAAAGATAGATCAATATCGCCTCGAGCAACATGGTCACAAATAAAATGATTCCGAATCTCAATATGCTTCATCCTTGTGTGCTGAACTGGATTGTACGCAATTTTGATTGCACTTTCATTATCACATAAAAGAGGCACTTTGTCACAATTGACACCGTATTCCTTTAAAGTTTGCCTCATCCACAATAATTGGGTACAAGCGCTGGCAGCAGCAACATATTCAGCTTCGGCGGTGGAGAGAGATATACAATTCTGCTTCTTGGAGGACCAACAAACAAGAGATCTTCCTAAGAATTGACAAGCTCTAGAAGTGGACTTCCAATCATCCTTATCACCAGCCCAATCTGAGTCAGTGTAACCACATAAAGAGAAATTGGAGCCCTTGGGATACCAGAGACCAAAGTTGGGGGAATGAACCAAATATCGAAAGATCCTCTTGACTGCCACTAAGTGGCTTTCTTTAGGAGCTGCTTGATACCTTGCACACACTCCCACACTCAACACAATATCGGGTCTAGATGCGCAGAGGTAAAGAAGAGAGCCGATCATGGACAGGTATACCTTTTGGTCCACATCTTTACCATGAGGGTTGAGTTCAAGATGACACTTTGTTTGCATCGGAGTGGCGACAACATTTATATCCGACATCTTGAATCTCTTGAGCATGTCTTGGATGTACTTTGCTTGATTAATAAAGGTTCCTTCTCTAAGTTGCTTGATCTCGAATCCAAGAAAGAACCGTAATTCCCCCATCATAGACATCTCAAACCTGTCAGTCATAAGCTTTGAAAATTCATCATTAAAAGCTTGGTTAGTAGAACCAAAAATGATATCGTCTACATATAGTTGGCATACAAAGAGCTCCCCCTTAACCTTCTTAGTAAAAAGAGTGGGGTCGATTTGCCCAACTTCGATGCCATGATCTAATAAAAGCTCTTTAAGGTGCTCATACCACGCACGTGGGGCTTGTTTAAGGCCATAGAGTGCCTTATCGAGTTTGTAGACATGGTTCGGGAAGTTAGGATCCTCAAACCCCGGGGGTTACTTTACGTATACCAACTCATGTAGAGGACCGTTAAGGAAGGCACTCTTGACGTCCATTTGCTGCAACTTAAAATTGTTATGAGCAGCAAAACTAAGTAGGATACAGATGGACTCAAGGCGAGCCACAGGAGCATAGGTCTCGCCGAAGTCGATGCCCTCAACTTGGGAGTACCCTTGTGCCACAAGTCTTGCCTTGTTCCTCACAACAATGCCATTCTCATCTTGCTTGTTCTTGAAAATCCACTTGGTGCCGATAACATTGTGGCACTCTTTGGGTTTCTCCACTAGTTTCCAGACTTTGTTGCGCTCGAAATTATTCAATTCTTCATGCATAGCAACAACCCAGTCTGGGTCTTCAAGAGCTTCAAAGACCTTCTTAGGTTCCACCATGGAGATATGAGCTTGGTGCTCACCAAAACTGGCCAATTCTCTTCTTGTAGAAACCCTTCGTCGAAGATCACCAACAACCTTGTCGAGAGTGTGACCCCTCAACTCAAGGTTACGATCAGCCCGAGCCTTGCGACGAAGTTCAATAAGTTTGTTGTCTCTTGGTGGAGGAGATTCATCACTTGAGTCTTCATTGGAAGCATTTTCTCCGCCTTGGTCAGTAACTGGAACATCAGTAGCAGGTGGTAGAGACGCATGCCTTTGAGGTGAATCCGTAGCCATAACAGGAGGCTGCAGATCTAGAGAGTCAGGGCCGGATAATCCGGCCGATGAAGAGGCCAGAAAATCCGGCCTAGGAGTACTTGCAGCAGCTCCATCAGGAAGCCTGTGACTTGCTTGAACTGGCGAGGAGCCGGATAATCCGGGGACAGCCGGAAAATCCGGCCTGGAGCTTGCGTTGATATCTTCACCACTAGGAGCAGCAAGGTCAGCTGGAGCAGGGTGGCTGGAAAATCCGGTGTCAACCGGAAAATCCGGCCTGGAGTTTTCTGGAGCATCTTGACCTTCAGCAGTTGATGGAGATGATGTAGAAGTTGCCCCCGTGGTTGGAGCATGTTGCGAATGTGTAGATGAGGGCTCTATATGAGTAGAGCATTGTCCTTCCCGGTCCGCCACAACGGGTTCCTCAATGGGGCGGAAGAATCCCACACCCATTCTTCTTATGGCATCTTGGGGTATTTCAACATCTGCATCACAAACACCAACTTGCTCCGCACGGGAACCGTCATTTTCTTCGAACACCACACTACAAGATTCTACAACACTTCCGGAGAGCTTATTGTAGACTCTATAAGTGTGGGATTCGGCACCATAACCAACAAAAATACCTTCTAGAGCCTTAGATTCAAACTTAGATAAACGAACTCCTTTAATAAGTAAGAAACACTTACACCCGAATACCCGAAAGTATGAGATGTTTGGCTTGTTACCGGTAAGTATTTCATCGGGAGTCTTGTCCAAAATCTTACGGAGGTATAAATGGTTGGATGAATGACAAGCAGTAGAGATTGCTTCCGATCAGAAGTTATATGGAGATTTGAATTCGGCTAGCATTGATCTTGCCATGTCCATTAGAGTTCGATTCTTCCTCTCGGCTACACCATTTTGTTGAGGGGTGGACGCAGCGGAATATTGATGTCTTATCCCCTCTTCACTTAGGAACTCATTTAAGGTGTAGTTCTTGAACTCCAAGCCGTTATCACTCCTTATAGCCAAAATGGGGATGTTGTGTTGACGTTGAACCTCGTTGGCGAAGTCGATGACAGTTTGTTGAGTTTCACTCTTCAACTTGAAGAAATAAACCCAAGTGTATCTCGAGTAATCATCAACAATCACTAGACAATACTTCTTCCCACCGAGGCTTGCATGAGATGGAGGAACGAAGAGGTCCACATGAAGGAGCTCCAAAATCCTTTTTGAAGAGATAATGGTTTTCCTTCGATGAGGTGAATCATGCATTTTCCCTTCAACACACGCCCTGCAAACACGATCTTTGGAAAAAGAGACATTTTCTTTTAGTCTAAGAATGTGGCCACCCTTGTGGAGACTTTGCAAAGTTCTCATATTGACGTGGGCTAGTCGGCGATGCCATAGCCAACCCGCCTTAGCCTTTCCGAAGAAACACATCGGGCCTGTAGTGGTTTTCCCCGAAAAGTCCACCACGTACAGGTCGTTTTCGACATATCCCACGAAAGCAACTTTAAGAGACTTGCTCCACAAGAGCACCACTAAATCAGCATCAATGTAAACTGCAAAGCCCATCTTACCAAGGGCACGAACTGAAAGTAAGTTATACCCGAGGGTCTCAACAAGCATGACGTCCACGAGAGAGATATCGTGAGCCACCACAACTTTGTCGAGACCCAATACCTCAGATTTTGACTTGTCACCATAGGAGACGGTAATATGATCAAGGTTTGGCTGCATCTCCATGATGATCTCCTTGCTTCCGGTCATATGACTCGTGCAACCGCTATCGAGTACCCATTTAGAACCACCGAAAGCATAGCCCTGCAAGAAAATTACTTCTTGGTTTTAGGTACCCATTTTTCAATGGGTCCTCTCATGTTAGTAACAAGGGTCTTGGGAACCCAAATAGACCAAGGAATGTAACAATCATAAGGCCCTACATAACTAGCATAAACATCACCAAAAAAATTACAATATAGTTCGAAGTTAGGATTGTTGATCCCTACAAAACCATCATAATTAGTCTTGTCATTGGTAATGTTGCTAGTCTTTGATTGAGCAGTCTTGTTCTTCTTCTTATTGTTGTTTTTCTTGCTCTTTATCTTGGGTATGTAACCAAGACCTTCTTTACTGTTGTTTGTCCTTTGCCTGCTCAGTATCTCATCAATAACCCCTTTACCTTTGGGTTGAGAACTTCTTCCAAGATCTTCTTTTCCAAAGGATGAAGTGGAGGTACTTGGCACATCATACCGTTTCAATTGAGTTTGGAGCTGGTCATGAGACTCATTTAGAGTAGAATGATCACTCTTCAATGCCTTGTGAGCACTTTGAAGATCATCAAACTTCTCCAAAAGTCTAGCATGAACAGCCCCAAAATCAATCTTTTCTTTCTTTAGTTTCTTTACCTTGGCAAGAGCATGGTCACGTTCTTTAATGAGCTGAGCTACAACTTATTCTTGTGACTCCTCTAGGGATTCGAGTCTTTCTTCCAAAGAAACTCGAGCTTCCTCTTCCTCTTCCAAGGCATTCTTAAAAGAAGCTATCTCCAAGGCATCTTCTCTTTCAATTCTGCCCTTTTCTTCAAGGAGATCTTCGGCTTGAGCAAGTTGACTCATAAGAGCATCAAAATGGAGTTTGTGCTCACCTTGTAGGTTAGTGAAAAAAGTATCCAAGGAAATAACTTCTTCTTTCATTTCAAGACTGTCATGATCATCCATATCCAAAATTATGTTAGTCTTAGGAAATGAAGAGTTAGAAGTTGATACCTCGGATCCTCTTGCCATTAGACAAGTGGCGTTGTTGGTGATGGCGTTCTTGTTCGGCGAGTCGAAGAGAGAGGAGGGAGTAGATGTGGTGGCTATAGCAGCCACTTCGCGGGAGCTATCATCATCCTCTTCATCTTCACTTGCGGAGGAGTATTCCTCTTGAGCTACAAGGACTATCTTGGGTTGCTTCTTGAAAGGGCCATTCTTCTTAGTAAACGGCTTCTTCTTAGGAGCTTTGGATTTCTCTTTAAGAATGAGTCTGCCACCATTGTCTTCTCTATTTTGATAAGGACACTCGGCTACAAAGTGCAATCTATCTCCATAGTTGAAACAAGTTCTCAATCTTGGGCCACTTTCTCTTCTTCCATTTGACCCGTTCTTGCGCTCAAGTTCAGACTTGGCTTTGGCAGGGTCCTTCCAAAAGTTCCTTGCATAGAATGCCATGTACTCACCATGAGCACGTTTGACCTCATCGGGGCAGTCCATGGATACCCCCTCAAAAACTCCTTCATCGTCCTCTTGCTCAACAACATTGGCTTTGAGAGCCACATTGACACCCTTTTGCATTCCAATGGCCCGAGCACGGGCATCTTCAGCATCCTTTGCCGCCACTTTGAATGACGCCATTTCTTGCATGACTTCGTTGGATGTCATTTGATGATAGTTGTGTCTACCTTGCAAGCTCTTCAAATCCGTTGGCTCGAAAGGCATTAGGGCACTCACATACTTTCTTTTTATCCATGCATCATCAATGTGAGTTGCCCCATGCTTCCGAAATGTTGTTGCGATGCCCTTAAGTCTTCTATACATGTCCTCATGGTTTTCACCATCCAACATGTAAAATCCCTCAGCTTCATTACTAAGGGCATCATACCTGTTTCTTCTCATGCTTTCATTTCCAACGAAAAGGCCCGTAAGAGCATCCCACGCCTCTTTAGCTGTGTTGAGATGTTCAATGTGTGGCATGTCCTTGGGACCCACACCCAGTTGTATCATATGGAGAGCGGTGGCATTCAACCGGCTATCCACAACTTCCCTTCTCGTTAGATTGGTTTGATCTCCAATATGAAGACCTTCTTTAATAATCCTCCACAATTCAATAGAGGAGCTGCAAACATGAGATTTCATTAGAAATTGCCATTGGTTAAAAGAGGATGCAGTGAGCTTGGGTGGATCACCCCTATTGTTTATATGAGGATGAGGGATAGGTGGGTCGGGGAAATATATGTGGCGAACCTCACTATATTCCTCCTTACCACTTTCCTTTTTGGAGGTGGAGCCATTTAGTTTTTCACCTTCCACATCATCATCCTTGGATCCGGTGTTACCCTTTTCCTTAGATGATGGTGTGGGAGCCTCAGAGGAGGATGGAGATGGGGATATGGATCATGTAAGGCGAGCAATCATTTGATTCATCTCCTCCATCTTGGCCTCAAAGGATTTCAACAAGGTTGTTTCCAACGACTTGAGGTCATCCATTGTGACCTTATCCACAGCCTCATTTCCATCATCCTTGGTACCCATACTACTCTTAGGCGGTTAAGCCCGAATTAAGAGTCGGGGCTCTGATACCAATTGAAATGGCTCGTATGGGCACCTAGAGGGGGGGGTGAATAGGTGCTACACCAATTTTTAATTCTTTTTCAATTTTAGGCTTAGCACAAAGGTAAATTCTGATAAACTAATGAGTGTAATTTCCCTAAATGCAAACCTATCTACTAGCGAGTAAAGAGCGAGTGGAAGAGGAACGAGTGAACCGAAGTAAAGCACGCGGAGACACAGGATTTATTTGACCACAGTTCCTTCCTTGTTAAGGGAAGTACGTCTGCGTTGGAGGGGTGGGCGGTACTAAGACCACCACGCCACAAAATGCCTCATCCTATTCTCCGATGGATCTCGCCACAACAGGCATGATCCACCTTCCACTATAGGTACCCTTCGAGGCGGGCACCGGCGCCTTTACACAACTAGCAGGGCAACAACTCCACAACAACTTGGAGGCTCCCGAAATGACAACAAGCTGCCACAAGAACAAAGTTGTCAAACATAATAACAAG
Organism: Avena sativa; assembly: GCA_916181665.1. Classification (NCBI taxonomy): domain Eukaryota; kingdom Viridiplantae; phylum Streptophyta; class Magnoliopsida; order Poales; family Poaceae; genus Avena; species Avena sativa. The sequence goes on from OV702287.1 coordinate 427,406,781, forward strand.
ATCTAGGTATTGACAAGAATACTAGATCAGGGATTTCTCCAAGTGAATGGAGAGGAGTTGAAGCGCTTGATTCTTGATGTTGATGATGAACTTCTCCTCCTTCAATTCCACCAAAGATCAAGACCTTCGGGTGGTTGAAGTGGGAGATCGATAATGAGAGCTCTTGCACAAGGTCTGGTCAATTTCGAATGAATCAAGAGTTCTGAATGTTGGGGAAGAAGGGGTACTTATACCCCCTTCCAAAAACCAGTCGTTGCACACTTTGAGGGCCGGATTATCTGGCCCAAGTGAGGGCCGGATTATCCGGCCTGGGGAAAACACCGCCCCAGACTCAGAATATCCGGCAGATAATCCGCCCCCTCACATAGCGTCGCGCCGAGCTTGCCCTTGATCGACTTCTGGGGGGCCGGATTATCTGGTCCTATGCGAAGGCCGGATTATCTGGCCTGGGGAAGAAAAACCACCCCAGTTCGGATTTTCTGGGAGAAAATCCGACCGGATACCGAGCGACGCGCCTTGGCTCCTTTTGCTCAAAAACTGGGGGCCGGATTATCCGGCCCTTGCGAAACCCGGATTATCCGGCCTGGGGAGGAAAAACCGCCCAGTTCAAATTTTCCGGGAGAAAATCCGACTGGACACAGAGCGACGTGCCTTGGCTTCCTTGAGAGATGAGGTAGGCCGGATTATCCGGCCCTTGGAGGGGCGGATTATCCGGCCCCCCTCAAAACTTCCTGCAAACTTAGCACACATGAAAAGTCTCCATAGTATTGTTATCTAACACGCAAAACATAGGAAAACATGAAATGTTCTTTCAGCTGCTGTGTGTGAACTTACTGAAATGAGGCCAGAGCAGACTGCACGGTTCAGCATCATTGATGAACGAGGCTTCAAGGTTCCTATAGTGTGTGACAATCAGCCAATTGGGTTGATGAAACAGCATGCTAGGATTCGCGTGGTTATGCTGATGTGTAACATACTGGATGAGGAAGCTCCTGGTACTTGGAGTCGCCCAGCTATTATTGGACAGGGAGGTCTAACTCGAACACCTGTTGTTGTTGAGAAAAATGTGGTTCCTCGTCCGTGACATGCTTCTGTTAGGCAACCTCCTCATAGGAGTCCCCGTATTGCCTTTGTGGAAAACTCTGCTCTGGAATCTTCTGGTACTGGTCGTCCCCGTCCCCGTGCCCGTGTTGCTGTGGCTGCTGCTCACCCAATCCATGCTGCTGTTGAGCAAACTAAGGCTTCCGGACGATGCCCCGCTGTTGTTGCGAAGACCACCACCTTGTGTGCTACTCCTCCTCAAAACCGTCCTCAAGTTGTGCGAACCAGTGCTCTAGAATCTACTAGTACTGGTCGTCCTCGTGTTGTTGTTGATCTGGCCGCTGTTGACCCAATCCGTGCCACTGTTGAGCAAACTAAGGCCTCGTGAGGCTCCCCCACTATTGTTGCAAATATTGATGCCTTGTGTCCTCCTCGAACCCGTGCTCAGGTTCAGCGAGCTGCTGGTCTGGAGCCAGCTCATGGTCTGGACTCTGCTAGCACTCGAAACACTGTTGTTGTGGGAACTGCTCTTGATCGTCGATGTGGCATGGCAGCATCTGATCCTATTGTGGCTGCCGTTAGAAGGGGCCCTGCCTATCCACCATGTAATGTAGCTCCCGCTGCTAAAGGCCCTCGCCTTGCTCCTGATCCTGGTACTTCCACCGAGGTTGATCCAACTAACGATGACGTTGGTGATGGCGACGGTGGCATTGGGGATGGGTCTGATGGTGCCGCTCCACCTCTCAAACCTCTCGGAGGTTTCTATACTGAAGAACCTGATGATGGCAAAGTAATCGTTCGTATCGGTGTCACGGATTATACTGCAAAATTGGATGATGGCACAGAAAAATTCTATGACGAGTTTGATGTAATCCTTGGCAGATACGATCCTGAAGTGGTAGAGTTATCTGACCTGATGGCATCGTTACGTGTGAAGGTGCTGTGGGGGTCCTCCCAGGAAGCTTGTTTGTTATATTTCGGTTACAGGAGCAAAAAGGCTATCGAAGTGAAAGATACCAGGGATTTAGTCGTACCGTTTACAAGGAAACATTATAGAGGTGAAGTTTACTTCCACTTGATAGTGCAAATGGTTGGAGAGGAATTGGAACTCGACAATAGAGATGATGGACTTTTAGAAGGCATGAGTGACCTGATCCATGGCATCACTGGGGCTGGTGCGACTGAGGGTAGCTTCGAACAGAGGAGAGTCTTATAGAGGAGCGTCATAAAGAGGAGCAGGAAGAGCATCCCCAGAAAGGGCACCCCGAAGAAGAACGTCACCAAGGAGACCATGCCAGAGAAGAGGACACCCAAGAGTCGCACAAAAAAAGGCACCATGCCGCAGAGTACACCACGGAGATCCAGTCAAAATGCCACACCGAACGGTGGCAGCAAAAATGCTAAGAGGGCTAGCACGATGGTGAACACTCCTAGGAGTGGTATCAAAGAGGCGAAGATGGCCAGCACGGAGGCTACCACACCCAGTGGGAGAAGAAAAATACTAATTTGGAGCGGAACACGCCGCTGTCATGGAATAATGCCAACACGAAGGAGAACACGCCCAATAGTAGCAGCAAAAGGGCTAATTTGGAGCGGAACACGCCGCTGAGGTCAGGCAATAATGCTAGCATGAAGGAGAACACGCCCAATAGTAGCAGCAAAAGGGATAATTTGGAGCGGAACACGCCGCTGAGGTCAGGCAATAATGCCGGCACGAAGGAGAACACGCCCAATAGTACCAGCAAAAGGGCTAATTTGAAGAAGAACACGCCGCTAAGGTCAGGCAATAATTCCAGCACCCTGGAGCCAACATCCATGAGGGGAGGCAGGAAGGAGATCACACCCAAGAGCAGCAGCAAAAAGCCTAGTTAGATGGGGAATGGAACGCAGATGTCAAGCCCTACTGATATCATCAGAAAAGATTACATCAGGAAGGAGGATGTACACAGGAAGAGCAAGAGGGTTCTGTACAGTTAAGATGAAATTGATTCTGACTGCTGTTTGTCCACTGAAGTACCTGGGATGCGTGCAAACATAAGACCATCCCATGTGGTTGCAGCAGAACCAACCGAGTGTCTTGGAGAAAACAGAGTTGCCAGTGAGGTGGATTGGGGCAATGTTCCGGTCCATCCGGGTGGAGACGATGGTGCAGCCCCACCCACGGGAGTTAATATGATGTGTGCAGTACTAGGCATTAGAGACGATGGCCAGGATTCTGAATCAGATGAAGAAGAAGGCACTATAGAGGATCAAGAATCTGGTGATGATGAAATAGACGAGGAACTTAACGATGAGGCTGGTATTCCAGTCGATGATTTGGGTGTTGAAGTAGAAGAAATGAAACATGACCACGAGTATCCTATAATTTCGATCGGCACTGAGTTCAGTAGCATGCATGAGTTCAGGATGTCATTCTGGCATTTTTGTATCAAGGGGGAGTTCGACGTTTATCGATTGAAGAACACTGGCCAAAGTTATGAGGCCGTTTGCAAGTTAACGTGGATGAATGGACGGGCCAAGGTACATTGTCCATGGAGGATCACAGCAAGAGCCTTACCTGCGTCGAAGGCAATTAGGGTATTGGGGCAATGAATGCAGCAAACCTTTAGAACTTTCTCTCTTTTCACTCTATAACTACAATTGCTGTGCGATATCTTTCTAGCAACTAGTCGACTCCGCTTATCTTTTAAATGAATCTATGTTGCAGGTGAACAAAATGGGCCCTCCACACATGTGTCCGACAGGCAGCAAACTGAAATCCTCAATGGCTGATACGGAGTGGGTGGCTATGCAATCTATGTCCATACTAAAGGATAACCCCAAGGAGACCGCGAAGAATATTCAGACCACCCTCGGTTCTAAATACAACATTGTCCTACCATATTACACGGTTTGGAAAGGTAAAGATAAATCTCTGGGGGTCATGCATGGGGATTGGACCAATAGCTTCAGGATGCTGTACAACTTCAAGGCGGAGGTACAAACTAGGTGTTTGGGGAGTGTTGTGGAGATTGACACCGAATCAGTACGTGGTAAAATATATTTCAAAAGATTTTTCATGGCGCTTAAACCTTGCATCCGGGGATTCAAGGACGGATGTAGGGCATATCTGAGTGTAGACAGCACTGTCCTAACTGGCAAATGGAAAGGCTGCCTACCATCTGCCACAACACTTGATGGTCACAACTGGATGTTCCAAGTGGCATTCGGGCTATTTGAAACAAAAATGGAGGAAAACTGGGTCTGGTGTATGAGGTAGCTCAGGAGATCAATAGGCCACATGGATCCATTGGCTATATCCACGGATGCATGCAAAGGGCTGACGAATGCAGTGAAGGAGGTGTTCCCGCGAGCTGAAGGTAGAGAATGCCATGCCCATATGATGCTCAACTTGTACTCACACTACGCAAGCAGCGTATTTCGTTACATGTTTCCTGCTGCTAGAGTTTACAAACCTAGTAGCAGCGAATATTTCATGAGCAAGATTTTTGCGGAAGCCCCTGAACTTCCAGAGTACTTAGCCATCCATCATTCGCAGCTATGGAAGAGGAGTCAATTCAACCCTGACATCAAAGTTGATTACATAAACAACAACCTTGCAAAATGCCTGAATAACTGGGTGAAGGACATAAAAGTACGTCCTGTTCATATCTTGATGGACAACATACGTGGTATGATCATGAAGCTGTTAAATATAAGGAGAGAGATCGGTAGGAGACTTAGAGGACATATGCTACCGCCAGTTGTACAGCAACTGCATAAGAGAATACGATGACTTGCTCATCTTAAGGTTCTCCCGTCAACCAGCAGCAGCTGTGAGGTGGTCGATATGTCCAAGAGTGGCAAAAGGGATGTTGTGAACATCCAGCTGCGAGAATGCACCTGCTTAGAGTGGCAGCATATCGGGAAACCTTGCGACCATGCCTTGGCCTTCTTGGTGAAGAAAAGAACTCTACCACATTTGGATCAGTATTTGTTAGACTACTACTCTATGGAAAAGTTCAGAGCTGCGTACGCTGGATCCGTCGAGCCATGTATAGACCCATCTCAGTGGCCTCAAGTCCAACTGTCTTTCGAGCTTTGCCAGCCAGTTACAAAAAGGGGCAGAGGAAGACCTCAGGTGAATAGGTTTAAGAATTTTCTCGAGAACAAGGGTTCGGCTTTCTGTGCAACCAATAAGGGCAAAAACAGATGCAAGACCTGCCATCTTATAGGCCATAGAGCAGCGGGATGTCCCCTTAATGCTCCCAAACCTAGGTATGAGATGGTACATTCACAAAAAAATTATTTATAGTGTGTAGATATAAGGTAGTAATCCATGTACTGGTTTTTTTTACAGGAAGCGCAAGGTAAGAAACAAGACAGCCGACTCAGTGATTTTGCTGCGGGAAGAAAACCAAAACGAGTGGAGTGATGATGATGGACAAGATTCTGATGCTGATTGGCCTGACTTCCCTCGACCCGGAGATGCAGGGTAGGTGAAGGTAAGAAAATTGGCATCCAGCAAGAGGAAGAAGGCAGGAGATGAAGAAGCCAGCGGACGTGAAGGCAAGAGGAAGAAAGTTGGCACCCAAGCAGAGAAAGAAGGCTAGCAGTGTAGAAGCCTAATGATGTATTGAACTTGAACCTATAAATGTAGTTCGGTTAAACTCTAGAGCTGTGTGCGTGGAACTTGCCGGGCGAAACAATCTGCCTCCTGTACTCGGAGTAAATGTAGGGGTTCCTCGTATGAAAATAATAAATTTTACTCTATGCCCCTAAACCCCTGAAGATGCCAGGACCTATCTATTAGTAATACAGTAACAGGAGGGGCTTTTCACGAACTTACCCTTGAAGACCGAAAAGCATTGTCAACGCTCGGGAGAGCGTGGTTGATGTAGACGAGCCGAAGCCGACCTCAAGGTCATGATGAAGTCCTTGCGCTCCTTTTGGATCCAATGACTTGAGTGCCTCAAGTGCGACACCTCGCGGGGAGTTACACACGTCCGGTGCCTGACGATGACTCCCTCTTCCCCGATCCAGCAGCAGTTGCGGAAGTAGAGCTCTCGGATCCGAATCCCAAAAGTGGGGAGACCTTTATTGATTATTGGTGTATTTTTCTAGGCCAAATACCCCACTATATATAGGGGGAGGGGAGGTACTACCTCCCTCAAAGTCCCGGGGTGGGACTAAAGGAGAGTAGGGGGGAGGAGGTGGCCACCGGCCACCTAGTGGGCCCCACGCGCGGGGGCTAGGCCCAGCCGGCCTCCCCTTTGGCCCCTCTCCCCTTTCTCCTTTCTCCTAATGGGCCCTCTCCCTCCGAAATTGGCCCATTAAGCTTTTTGACCTTTAATTGATTTTCTCTTTATTAAATAATTATAAATAAATGATTAAATCAATATTTAACATTCATTCACACACTATCTAATCTCCGTGGCCATGGAACACCTTGCACCTCCACTCCGGACATCCTCCGGACTTACCGTAACCCTTCCGGTTTTCTCCCTTCTTTTCTTCGGTGATTCTACCGATCCTATAAACACTCTCTAAGCATCATCAAGCCCTTAAGCGTGATACCCCACGGTTCAGGAACACTCCAGACATGGTCGGGACACTCCCGCACCAATGATCGATTGTCCCTGACCTCGATGGCCATGTGACCCCTGTGCGTTCCACGAAGATCTTTCGTCGTTTGAACCGGGACAGTCGTGTCATATTCCCTTTGTCTCTCGATACTTGCATTCCCCGAGATCTGATCAATGACATCCCCATGTCGTGTTCAATCTTGATACTGAACAATGCTACTTGACTCGTTCCGACAAGTGATATCCCCGTGATCCAATCACATGCTGCGCAGCTATTGGATATAACTTCTCCGAGTGGGCCCATGTGATGACCTGGGAAGCATTCAAGGTCAAGTTCAGCCACACCCACGTGCCGCAAGGTCTCGTCAACAGGATGAGAGATGAATTCCGCGAATTGAAGCAAGGAAGAATGAATGTGGTAGAGTACCGTGACAGATTCTTGTCACTTGCCAGATATGCACCGGATGAGATCAACACGGAGGCCAAGAAGAAGGAGAGATTCTTAAACAGACTGCATGATGAGATGTAGACTGTCCTCATCAACATCCGTTTTGATGATCTCGAAGAGCTAGTCGACTCTGCCATTCAGATGGAAGGGAATATTAACCAGGCAAACGACAACCGCAAGCGTCATATGATGCAGCAGTCTGGATCCAGTAGTCACCAGAAGTACCATCCCAACCCCTCACCAGGATATGAACCAAGGAACAACCGACCCCCAAATTCTCGCCCAAGTTACCCCAACCGTAGCGGAGGTAATGTGAAGTCCGGAGGAAACAATCACAACTCTAGAAATGCCAACAATTTCAACCGTGCCCCTCCTAAGATCAACAACAACAACAACACACCTTTTTTAACTATTAGTACCCCAAGCCTTACTTACAAGTTTTACTCCCCTTAGTATGCAAAGTTCCTTACTTTTTTTGAAGGTAGCATAAAAAGTATAAAACTTGACCTATTTAGAACCCTTTAGATGTCATTCTATGGCATGAGATTGATCCCATCCTTCCACCTTAGTGAACACTCTTAACTTAGTATTTTAGAGTAGATCAAAAACTTGAGTCACTTTAGATGAGAACAAGTGGTGAAAATGAATTGTGAAAACCTTGGAATGATGAGTCATTCTATTGAGATGTTTTGACATGTGCTGAGAAACACAACTGGTTTATGATGATGAAAATGATGAGGCATGAGCCTTAACCCTTTTATAAAAACGATGGTTGGATTCGGATGTGATACCATTCCAAATTTACCGTACAACCACATTAGCTGAATTGGGTAAGGCTTAGCTGGAAATTTATATGCATTAGTATTAGTTCCCTCACGGGAGAGGTTTGAGCTGAGGCTACCTCTCAATGTTGTCCACCTATGAAGTGCCCAAGATGATTGATGGTCATGGTTGGGAGGCCATGCTCATAGGAGAGGTGCTTGTACTAGGGTGTGTAAAGGGAAGGTTATGTTTGATTATCTGCATACTAAGTATGATGATTCAAGGTTATCCCTGACAGATGTATCGAATCTTGTGGTGAAAGTGTACCACCTCTGCAGAGTGTCAAACTATTCGAATAGCCGCGTCCGCGGTTATGGACAGTTGGAATGGCCATACTGTTTCGTTGTCAGATGTTTTCTAAATAACTTGGAATGAATGATGAACTTGACTTGACCACAACAGGGTTGTGTTTACGATAATAGCTTCCCAACTTAAGTTATTCTAGAACTTTACTTTATCTTTCTTTGCTTCTGAACTCAGCTTAGGTTTCAAACTTAACTTGATAGTTAACTTAGATTCAGCACTTTAACTTAGAATTATACTCCTTGTTAGTAGTAGTTTGCGAGTACTTAAAGAGTACTCATGGCTTTTGTCCCTGGCTATTATCATGGCCAGACTATGAAGGAGATTATCAAGATGATGGTCAGCAGGACGACTATGATAACTAGGACTATATGCCTTCCTCAGCATTGCCTGTGCCCCTGAAGATGGACCCCACCGCTACGCTTATCTTTTATTTCTGCTGCTTGTTGTATTAAGACTGGATCATGAGATCCTTATTTGTGTAAAACCTTATGTATGGTTTGTAATGGATGATGTACTGTGATATCCAATCCGTTGTGTCTTGCAAAAATGGTAATCCTGGGATTGCGAGGTATGGCATAACGGGGGCATCTGGGATTAAAAATCTGGGTGTTGACAAGTTGGTATCAGAGCCATCCTGACCATAGGAGACCCTAGTTAGAATGGACGTCCAAACCAAAAACTTAGCTTCAAAACCAAAGTGAGTACTTATAAAAAAACTATTTCCTCTCCTACCCTAGTGAACTCATTCTTTCTCAAAACGTCATGTTCCTCAAAATTCTTACATTATTACTTAAAATTTGACACACTTGATCACTTCACTAACTTCCTCATCCTTAATTCTTGTAGATGGAGACTCAGTTCAGCAAGTTTTACCAGTTGGGAAACGGAGGTCAGCTGATCTTCGAGAGGGATCTAGATTCACTGTCGGAGTTACTGGGACGCCCACATCCGGAGTTTCTTGGAGCTCAACTTCCAGGACCCCCAGGAGGAGACCTACAGTGGCTAGTCACCGCGGATCTTCGGCGAAGCATCGAAGCACCAACTTCCGGGAGAATTCAGTTCTCCGTGAGAGAGAACAACTGGCTAGATGGATTAGCCAGGGCAATGCATGAAGCTCTCGCACGTCTATGTGCCCTCAGCGTCAACAAGATCCAAGGAACCCGTTTTTCCCACTATGCAAGACGTGACTTCATGGGAATGCCGATGGAGATGCCAAGTCACCCAGAGTTGAGGCGTCAAGTGGAGAACCTTGACTTCTTGCTTCATGACAGACAGCAGGAACTGGACAATGCCAGAGAGTTAGCCAACCAGAACCGTGCCGTTGCCGACCAGAAGGCCCAGACTTTCGCACTGCTCGTCCAAGATCGCCATTCTCTTCGTCGCCAACGTGCAAAGAAGGAGCGCACCATCGCCCGTCTTCGCAAGAAGGTGGCCGACCTCGAGAAGACCGTCAAGGAGCAGGAAGCTCAGCTTGCCGCCAAAGAAGAAGAAGATGAGGGTGAAGACATCCAGGGAGATATGGATTCTTACCTCAGCAACGATGATGACTTTCTAGAGGAGGATGCTGTGGACTTCTACACTGATGATGAAGACTCCAACTTCATCGACTATGAGTAGATGCACTAGAGCACTATCGTAGCATGAGATGTATCATCTCATTGTATCGTAGCTTGCAGAATGGTTCTTCAAACCATCTGTTTTCCCCTTTGCTTGTTGTGGTGTGTGTTGTATCGGGTGCTTGCTTGCATGAATGAAAAAGAAATTAGTTGAAAAACCTGAGTCTAACTCAATGTTTTAGCCTTGAAAACCCAAAACCATGAACCTTAGACTTTCCCTCTTACCCCTATATCTATCTCAATCTTCAGATGACTCGTGGAAACCAAGGAGGGAGCAGCTCGTCGCAGGACCCAATGCTGCAGATCTTGCAGAATCTCATCGCGGACCATGAAGCAAGCAGGGTCGAGCGTCAAGCCAACTTAGCAACATTGCAGCAGATCGCCCAAATGGCTCTCAACAACCAAGGACATGGAAATCAGGATCACCAAGGATCCAAACTCAAAAACTTTCAGAACACCAATCCCCCAATCTGAAAACCCATTAGATGCTGATGACTGGTTACAGACCATGGAAAACAACTTAGAGGTTGCCAGAGTTGATGAGAATGAGAAAGTTCTCGTCACCACCCACTATCTGGTGGGAGATGCAAGAGCTTGGTGGAATAGCATCCGCAATATGAACCATGGCCAGGTGATGACCTGGGAAGCATTCAAGGTCAAGTTCAGCCACACCCACGTGCCGCAAGGTCTCGTCAACAGGATGAGAGATGAATTCCGCGAATTGAAGCAAGGAAGAATGAATGTGGTAGAGTACCGTGACAGATTCTTGTCACTTGCCAGATATGCACCGGATGAGATCAACACGGAGGCCAAGAAGAAGGAGAGATTCTTAAACAGACTGCATGATGAGATGTAGACTGTCCTCATCAACATCCGTTTTGATGATCTCGAAGAGCTAGTCGACTCTGCCATTCAGATGGAAGGGAAGATTAACCAGGCAAACGACAACCGCAAGCGTCATATGATGCAGCAGTCTGGATCCAGTAGTCACCAGAAGTACCATCCCAACCCCTCACCAGGATATGCACCAAGGAACAACCGACCCCCAAATTCTCGCCCAAGTTACCCCAACCGTAGCGGAGGTAATGTGAAGTCCGGAGGAAACAATCACAACTCCGGCAATGCCAATAATTTCAACCGTGCCCCTCCCAAGATCAACAACAACAACAACACTGCGCCCAGAACTGGCAGCAATGTTGTACCTGTCGCTGTCAAGGACAAGTCCTAGATCACTTGTTTCAAGTGTGGAGTGAAGGGTCACTACTCCAATGAGTGTCCCAAGAAGACTGCCGCCAATATGAGGCTGTGAGATTTACTCAGATCATAAGAGCTTGAAGTATATCTTCACTCAGAAGGAGCTGAATATGAGGCAAAGAAGATGGATAGAGTTAATCAAGGATTATGACCTTGACATTCACTATCACCCCGGCAAAGCCAATGTGGTAGCAGATGCTCTTAGCAGATTGCCATGTAGGCTTAACACCATGATCAAAGAGAAGCAACCAAGTTTGTATGAGGAGTTGGAGCAGTTTAGGACTGAGTTAGTTAGCAAAGGATTCCTAGGTAGCATTGAACTTCAACCCACCTTGATTAGCCAAATCAAGAAAGCCCAGAAGGGAAATGAAAGTATCGACGGAATCAAACATCGTATTGGTACAGGAAAGGTACCTGGATTCACCGAAGACGAAGGAGTACTATGGTACAAAGGACGTATCTGTGTGCCAGCAGATTCGGAGCTGAAGGAAGTTATCATGAAGGAAGCTCATGATACTCTTTATTCTATCCACCCCGGAGGAACAAAGATGTATCAGGATTTGAAAGAGCAATTTTGGTGGCACAAGATGAAAAGAGAGATCAGAAGCTACATCGCCAAATGTGACATCTGTCAAAGAGTCAAAGCAGAGGATCAGAGACCTGCAGGACTATTGCAACCCTTGCAGATTCCGGAATGGAAATGGGATTCCGTCGGAATGGACTTTATCACAGGTTTACCTACTTCTAGTAGGGGGAATGACTCAATCTGGGTCATAGTTGATAGACTGTCCAAGGTAGCCCACTTCATACCTGTCAAGACAACCTACCAGAGTGCAAAGCTAGCAGAGCTATACATTGCTAGGATTGTTAGTCTGCATGGAACCCCCAAGACCATCGTATCAGATCGAGGAACCCAGTTTACTTCAAGATTTTGGCAGAAAGTTCAGGAAGGTTTAGGAACCAAGTTGAACTTCAGTACCGCGTATCACCCGCAAACAGATGGACAAACTAAGAGAGTCAACCAGATCCTAGAGGATATGCTTAGAGCTTGTGTGTTGGAATACAGATCAAAATGGGAAGACTGCCTGCCTTTCGTAGAATTCTCATATAACAACAGTTATCAGGCTAGTTTGCAGATGGCACCATTTGAATTCCTATACGGAAGAAAGTGTCGTACCCCTTTGAATTGGTCGCAAGTAGGAGAGAGTCAGATCTTTGGACCCGACATTCTCCGAGAAGCAGAAGAGAAAGTTCACAAAGTTCCTGAGCACCTCAAGACCGCCCAATCCAGACAGAAGAGCTATGCTGACAAAAGAAGGAGAGACCTGACTTTCAATGTCAGAGATTTCGTATATCTCAAGGTTTCACCATTGAAGGGAACTCAACGCTTCAGTCTGAAGGGAAAGTTAGCTCCCAGATATATCGGACCTTTCAAGATTCTGAACCGCCGAGGAGAAGTATCGTACCAAATGGAACTGCCTAAAGAGATGTCAGCCATGCACAATGTGTTCCATATCTCGTTACTTCGCAAATGCTTGGAAGTGCCTGAGAAAACTGAAGTTTTCAATAATATCGATCACAGAGCTGTGGAAATCAACAATGACCTGACCTATCGGGAAGTACCCATCCGTATCTTAGAAGAAGCCTACAGAACCACCAGGACCAGGAGTATCAAGTTTCTCAAGATTCAGTGGAGCAACCATACCGAGGAGGAAGCTACTTGGGAACGCGAAGATTACATTAGAACAGAGTTACTAGATCTCTTTAGTTCCTAGTTTTCTTTGTAAATCTCGGGACGAGATTTTGTTTAAGGGGGGAAGGTTTGTAACATCCCAAAACTTAATCCAAGCTTATCAAGATCAAATCATCCAAAAATAGGGTTAACTTTTCCAAATTTAAAATGAAAGCATTCATATATGTATGCATTCAAAATAGGAGTTGTTTGAATTGCCATGATTGATTGATCCAATGCTTGTAAAATGTTTCTTAGGTGATTTAAACATCATCTACATCATTCCCAAACTTTTCCTAAAGAATATCAAATCAAAAAGAATTAAAAAGAAGGAATGGTCATTTTGGCAAATTTAACTCTCATGCCTACTTTGGCTATTCCTAGTACTCAATTATTAACAGAAACAATTCTTGATCATAGTACCCCTTGCTAGTACAAATAATGAGGTACCATGGCCCACCTTTTGATCTGCTAAAAACATTCTGTTAACTATTTTAAATGGCAGTTTAAAATTGAATCTAATGCATATGCATAGATCACCCCTATTTCAAAAACCATCTATTTGAGCTCCATTTTCAAAACCCTTGCAACCAGAGACTACCTATCACTAGTGGAGATCACTCAAAAATTTTGAAACCAAAATTTAAAACTTTTTCTCTTGCGGCCATTTCATCAAACACCTTGCTGGCAAGATCATATTGGCCTAACTAATACTGTTTTGGGTTGATTTTGTCTAGCAATTGCAATGTGCTTTGATCATCTTTGTCCCCCTCAAGCCTGACCAGACCAACCCCAACCTCTTCCCTAACCCCTAGCTGCACTGCACTGCCATGTCGAGCCCTCTCTAGCCGGCCGACCGTGCACTCGCAGCAGCCGCCCTCTCCAGCCTCCCTCACCATGTCTAGCAAGTTGCCTGTGGTCCACCTCCACCGCCCAACCAGCCCCAGGCTAGAGACAGAGGGCAGAGCGGCCAGGAACCGCCGCGCTCGGAGCCGGTCGAGCATGCCGATGCTGCCCCAGAGCACACCCTATCCCCGCTCGCACAGACCGCTCCTTGGCCACAGCCCGCGCCCGCCGCTCCACCTCGACCTGGAGAACACCCTAGACACCCCCGCTGGCCGCCCAACGCCTCACAGCCACCGCTCGCCGTGGACACCGCCGCCTCTGCCTCTTAGAGCGCCACCTCGCCCAGACCGCGTGTCACCGCCCCTATGGCCGCATTCAATTCCTAGAGCACCGCCAGGGGACCGCCCATCGATCGCCACCCCCAGCCATGCCTCTACCTCGCCGTAGCCATGTCGCCACCGTCGACTGCCCATCCCGCTCGGTCTCACCGTTGGGCCTATAAAAGGAGCCCTCCCCAGCCTATTTTATCCACACCATTCCACTCCCCTCACCTCTCTGAACCTCACCCACCTCTAGCCGGAGCAAGTGGAGGAGCAGCTCGCCAAAATTGGAGCCGGAGCAGCCGCCTTAGGAGGAGAAGGGCGCCGTTGATTTCGACCACCCCAAGCTCCACCGCTACCGTGCCTCGCCTCGCCATCGTCTTCCACGTTGTTTGCCCACCTCGCCGACCCCGCTGGAGCCCTGGTACGCCCCCAGTAGACCCCCACCGAGCTGCTAGGGTTCGAGCTTGCCGGCGACCTGTTCGTCGTTGACGACGACCCTCAGCCGTTGATCTCGCTTCTAATTGCACGTCCCACAACGCGCGTACCGTTTCACGTTTTAAGTGCCGCTGACACACGGGACCCCCTGTCAGCTGAGCCCCGCGCCGCGGAGCGCCACTGGGCCGGCCCAAGTCCTTTCCCGCGCTAGCCCATAGATTCAAATCTGGATTTTTCTTTTTAGTTAAATCTAGTTTTTTTCCACTATTTCAAAAATCAATTCAGAGAGTTTTAGAAATCCAAATTGCATGAAACCAATTTTGTCTGAAAGGTATTGAAATGATCTATCCAAGACCGTTGGATTTAATTCAATTAGAGTTTTAGATCTCTCCTAATAAAAATAAGAAGACAGAAGCTTTTGCAACTTGCAACATTTTTATAAAATCAACCAAGTTAGCTTTTGAGTTGATTCCAACTCTCAAAAATGACATTTCATCATATCTATCTAAATATGTAATAATATTAAGGTTTACATGTAATGACTTTGGACTAGTACCAAAATAATGCTATATAGGCATTTCTAGTCACTTTAAATCATTAAATAATGAACTTAACCCAAAGTAATATTGATCCAACCTTTAAATATCATTCCCACATGTTAGAATATGTGGTGAGGACATGTGTCCACATGAGCCCATATTTTTGGTGGTGAATATTAAATTTTAGTTAATTTTTCAATGAGTAGAAATTACTTTTCTAAAATAAAAAGGATGAAACTATTGAAATTAAACTTGTGATGATAATAGATCATCCATTGTGTGTTTTAGAATGCTACTTAGCCTAGTTAAGTATTGTTTGGTGATTGTCTACTCCCTATGTATTTATAGACGCTAGTACCTACCAAGCTTTCGAGGAGGAGTTCTACCAAGAAGAAGAAGAAGAAGAAAACTTCAACCACTGCACCAACCAAGGAAAGCTATTGTTAGCAGGCTAGAATTAAGCTAGATGAATGAGCAAGGATGCTTTAGGCATGCTTTGATCACACTTTTTTAACTATTAGTACCCCAAGCCTTACTTACAAGTTTTACTCCCCTTAGTATGTAAAGTTCCTTACTTTTTTTGAAGGTAGCATAAAAAGTATAAAACTTGACCTATTTAGAACCCTTTAGATGTCATTCTGTGGAATGAGATTGATCCCATCCTTCCACCATAGTGAACACTCTTAACTTAGTATTTTAGAGTAGATCAAAAACTTGAGTCACTTTAGATGAGAACAAGTGGTGAAAATGAATTGTGAAAACCTTGGAATGATGAGTCATTCTATTGAGATGTTTTGACATGTGCTGAGAAACACAACTGGTTTATGATGTTGAAAATGATGAGGCATGAGCCTTAACCATTTTATAAAACTGATGGTTGGATTCAGATGCGATACCATTCCAAATTTACCATACAACCACATTACCTGAATTGGGTAAGGCTTAGCTGGAAATTTATATGCATTAGTATTAGTTCCCTCACGGGAGAGGTTTGAGCTGAGGCTACCTCTCAATGTTGTCCACCTATGAAGTGCCCAAGATGACTGATGGTCATGGTTGGGAGGCCATGCTCATAGGAGAGGTGCTTGTACTAGGGTGTGTAAAGAGAAGGTCATGTTTGATTATCTGCATACTAAGTATGATGATTCAGGGTTATCCCTGACAGATGTATCGAATCTTGTGGTGAAAGTGTACCACCTCTGCAGAGTGTCAAACTATTCGAATAGCCGCGTTCGCAGTTATGGACAGTTGGAATGGCCATACTGTTTCGTTGTCAGATGTTTTCTAAATAACTTGGAATGAATGATGAACTTGACTTGACCACAACAGGGTTGTGTTTACGATAATAGCTTCCCAACTTAAGTGATTCTAGAACTTTACTTTATCTTTCTTTGCTTCTGAAATCAGCTTAGGTTTCAAACTTAACTTGATAGTTAACTTAGATTCAGCACTTTAACTTAGAATTATACTCCTTGTTAGTAGTAGTTTGCGAGTACTTAAAGAGTACTCATGGCTTTTGTCCCTGGCTATTATCATGGCTAGACTATGAAGGAGATTATCAAGATGATGGTCAGCAGGACGGCTATGATAACTAGGACTATCTGCCTTCGTCAGCATTGCCTGTGCCCCTGAAGATGGACCCCACCGCTACGCTTATCTTTTATTTCCGCTGCTTGTTGTATTAAGACTGGATCATGAGATCCTTATTTGTGTAAAACCTTATGTATGGTTTGTAATGGATGATGTACTGTGATATCCAATCCGTTATGTCTCGCAAAAATGGTTATCCTGGGATTGCGAGGTATGGCATAACAGGCATCTGGGATTAAAAATTCGGGTGTTGACAAGAACCATTTTTCTACATTTATAATTGCAAAAGGAATTTAGACTAAGTTTATATTAAATGAGTTAATAATAACTCCACTCAGAAACACCTATCCCCAATGAGGGTTCCTAGTTATAACACGACCCCTATCAGCCACATCTCCCCCGATCGTCACGGCCATCAATGTGGGATCAAGGGTGGACGCTAAACGTCGGTCACATCATTCATGCGACTCGTGCTCGATCTTTCGACCATCCTGTTTCGAGGCCACGCTTCTCTAGCGTGCTAGGCTCGCCAACTCAACCTTAGTGTATTCGCTGTGCAACATGGATTACACCCACTGTATGCGAACGTAGATATGTATGACACCCAGGCCTGTAACCCTGGATCGCCTCATATCAAAGAACTTTCTTGGTGGTGCACACTAAGGGGGAATAGAATCGTTGGTAATTTTAACAGGGATCATCTTATTAGGCTACCGTCGAGTATCTAATACTAGCACACAATAAGACATACAAACAATAACATTTAATGTAAATGCTATGTGATATGGTCCTTCACATCGTGATCTCCATCCGTCGTCACCGGGTTCCGACGCTAGGGTTCCGACGCTGTAGACACCAGGGTACCGGTGTCTTTCCGGCTTGGTAGTTTGTCATTGCCGTGACTATCTACTACTATGCAAAAAAAGGTAATTACTTTACCTTTGCCACAACCATATCACAAAGCAACGCCCCCCTACAAAACAAAGTTAGACGCCTCTACTTTATCTTTGCATGTTTTACATGGCTGAATGGGCTTTCGCACAAGAATTGTTCTTACCTACGAACTTTCAGCACAACGCTGATCAAGTAGTTGTCTCTACTACACCCCTTTCTGGGCCCTCCATTGCAAATGGCATACCAACTAATGCGAGAGAGACAGACACCCCCCTAAGCCACTTTATACGGTACAAGCCGTATGTCAAGCGTGGACCAGTCTCGCGAATGAACGCGTAAAGTTGGTTGGGGGCCGCTTCATCAAGCATTACTGCAGTATACACAAGTACACGTGGGAGGATAACAACTAAAAGATCAACGCCCACACGCTACATCTCATGTGTTCTACCCGTACTAGCATTACTTCGCATAGATCTAGCTCTGATACCACTGTAGGGGTTCCGCGTATGAAAACAATAAATTTTACTCTATGCCCCTAAACCCCTAAAGCTGCCAAGACCTATCTATTAGTAATACAGTAACGGGAGGGGCTTTTCGCGAACTTACCCTTGAAGACCGAAAAGCATTGTCAACGCTCGAGAGAGCGTGGTTGATGTAGACGAGCCGAAGCCGACCTCAAGGTCATGATGAAGTCCTTGCGCTCCTTCTGGCTCCAACGACTTGAGTGCCTCAAGTGTGACACCTCGCGGAGAGTTACACACGTCCGGTGCCTGACGATGACTCCCGCTTCCCCGATCCAGCAGAAGTTGCGGAAGTAGAGCTCCCGGATCCGAATCCCGCAGCGTGACGGCGCTCCGCGGTGAAGATGTCTCTCGCTCGTGCGGTCCAGACTTGGGGCCACGGTCATGAGAGAGAGAGGGGGAGAGAGAAAATATCAATTGGAGGTCCTCCCAAAAGTGGGGAGACCATTATTGATTATTGGTGTATTTTTCTAGGCCAAATACCCCACCATATGTAGGGGGAGGGGAGGTACTACCTCCCTCAAAGTCCCGGGGTGGGACTAAAGGAGAGGAGGTGGGAGGAGGCGGCCGCCGGCCACCTAGTGGGCCCCGCACGGGGGGCTAGGCCCAGTCGGCCTCCCCCTTGGCCCCTCTCCCCTTTCTCCTTTCCCCTAATGGGCCCTCTCCCTCCGAAATTGGCCCATTAAGCCTTTTTGACCTTTAATTGATTTTCTCTTTATTAAATAATTATGAATAAATGATTAAATCAATATTTAACATTCATTCACACGTTATCTAATCTCCGTGGCCATGGAACACCTTCCACCTCCACTCCGGACATCCTCCGGACTTACCGAAACCCTTTCGGTTTTCTCCCTTCTTTTCTTCGGTGATTCTACCGATCCTATAAACACTCTCTAAGCATCATCAAGCCCTTAAGCGTGATACCCCACGGTTCAGGAACACTCCAGACATGGTCGGGACACTCCCGCACCAATGATCGACAGAGGGACCTCGATGGCCATGTGACCCCTGTGCATTCCACGAAGATCTTTCGTCGTTTGAACCGGCACAGTCGTGTCATATTCCCTTTGTCTCTCGATACTTGCATTCCCCGAGATCTGATCAATGACATCCCCATGTCGTGTTCAATCTTGTTACTGAACAATGCTACTTGACTCGTTCCGACAAGTGATATCCCCGTGATCCAATCACATGCTGCGCAGCTATTGGATATAACTTCTCCGAGTGGGCCCTTGAGTATCTTCCCGTCACATGGATGGACAAATCCTGCTCTTGACTTATATTGCCTCTACGGTTTCCTCCAAGTACCTAAACACACCTTTATAACCACCGTTTTACCAGATGGCGTTTGATGCTATCTAAGCACTCTCGGGAGACAGTGATTGATATAGTCTCACGGTCTAAGGAATAGTCTACGAGGGTCCTTTTCTAATCATCATAACTTGAACTTCGTGACATGATCGAATCACGATGTTTAGGTTGGGTATTGGTTCATCATCTCATTCTCAGAATGAGATGACCTCATTTCCAACTGGCATAAATGCCACATGATCAGGAAACATGATCATCTGTTGAACAATGAACCAGTGACTAGAGTGTTGGGGGGATACCCCCGGGTAGGCTCACGCCGGGGTATAAAGTCCGAGTTAGCCGAGGTACGGCAAGGTCAAAGCAGGTGTTGGCCGAGTCACCTTAAGGCAGGCCGAATCACGGGGTAACCCAGACCAGGGGATGTCCGCCTAACTGGGTCTCAGCCGACTTATATCATAAGTCGGTAAGATGTATCTAACTTGTATGCAGGTACAGGTGTGGCCGGATCAACTAGGTATGATCCGGGTTATATCAAGCTTGTAAGAGAAGGAAGGTATCTCGCTGGTCAAAGGGTGACCACTGTACGCAGAGCATGAGCGAAGCGGACAGAGGCCAGGACCACCGAGGCGTGGCCGACAAAGGTGACGATGCCTCGGATGACGCGGGCGCTGCAGAGGCTCACGTAGCCTCTTCATGGATGACGCTGGGCAAAAGTGACCTGGTCGGCTTACTATTTTGGGAGGAGGCATATTCCTTGGAATATGCCTCCACGTATGCCCTAATTGGAGACCTAGACACCCCTATATAAGGGGGGTTAGGGCCTCTGTAGAAGGGGCTGGTCTCTTGAGAGTTGTGTTTTACTTGTGTGTCCCTTAGGGCAAACTAGTGGTGAGAGTAAGAGAGCTTCTTCTTCCTCCTCTTTCCAATACAGGTCAAGGAGCACTTGTAAACTGTGGAAGTGAATCAAATACAAAGCAACTGTGTGTGGAATCACCGCACTATCCCGCCCTGGATTCCTCTAGTGCATCTTGCCCCCACCTTTAGCCTATCCATGGGATCTGCCTTGACACCACCACGACAGTTGGCGCCCACCGTGGGGCTAGCGGCGCTAGCAGGAGTGAAGATCCGGACGAGAAACTTCATCGGCACCGGCGAACGCATCGTCTCCGGGCTTGTTCAGCGCTTTGGAGCGCTGGACTTCGTCAGCGACAATGCTGGCTGCTTTGGCAAGCGTCCTCTTCTGCGCAACATCCTCTTCGTCAAGCTCGGCACGCACAAGATCTATGTTGCTGTTGATGTGTCGTGCGTTCACCCGTGGCACGTCGTCGAAGGAGGCGAGCCACCCCTTAGCACGGTTCATGGGGCGCGTATCGCTTGCTCCCCAGACCGCGCCGAGGTGATGATGACCGCACCAGGCGCTGGTGCAAGCAAGGATCCGACACCAGATCCGGAGGTAATGCCTAAGGCACCGAGAAAAAGTAGAGGTCCTCCTCTAGAGAGGCCAGAGAATGTGTTGCAGCAGGCAATGGATAGCTTGGCAAACCCAGTAGCCGCAGTCGTAGATCTGGCTCAGGCACAAGCCGAGTTGGAGGAGACTAGCCAAAAAATACTAGAGGGTGCGAAAAAGATAGCCGCGGCTCAGCAGTCGTTGAACATGACACTGCGTGAGTATGCAAAGGCAAATAAGGTAGATGCTGTAAAAGTAAAGGGGAGAAACCTCATGAGTGAAATGAACAAAGAGGGTGATACTAGGATTGAGGAATCAGAGAACTGCTTGTCCGTGGGGCTGCCGAAGTATAGTAGCCCGGCAAAGAACCTCAGAGCAGCGGATGCAGCTACGTCTGAGTTAGAGGGTCTGACGGGTGAAGCCCGTCAAAGACAGCAAGATATGGTCAATGAGTTGGTTCGGATCGCGAATAGGCAAAATGAGGAATTACTCAGGGCTAAGCCAGAGAGAGCTGGGGCCTCCAAGATCGTTCATTCAGTGGGTAACCCAGAGAAATCCGTTGGAGCTGCATCGTCCCCTCATGGTGGTCCTAGGAGAGAGGAGGTAGTAACCTCGGCCAGGAGGAACAAACAGATAGTCCCGTATGACCCAGCAAGGGCAGGGAAAGGAAAAGAAGTGCAGAGAGATGAGGATCGACAAAGTGTGAGCCGAGGTGAAGCTGGCCGAGGTAACCGCGACCAAGGCAATGCTGGTCAAGGGAATGATGTAAATGGCAATGCCGGACAACGTAATTCGGTAGGTGCAGGGCAACCGCAGCAGCGGAATATACCACGACAAGAGAGCAGTGCCGGCCACGGTATGCAACAGAGAGAAGCTCCACAGGAGCAAGATAGATACAATGACGGTGATTCGCAAATGGTGAACGCTGGGTATCCCAGGCCGGACTATCACGTGATAGGGTCAAGATTGGAAAGCAGGAATTTGATGCCTGGCGATGCTAGGTTAAAACTGGATCGGCTGTATAGGTCGGAGCAAATTGAATGTCAAGGTCCTCCGGGTCCTGCGTGTTTTGGGCCCCGGATCATGAAGGAACCCACAGTACCTAACTTCTAGCTACCTAGAGGCACAAAACATATGACGGCAGCACAAAGCCGGAGGATTGGTTGATTAACTATGCTACAACAATGAAAATTGCTACAGGCAACTTGAGATGGGCTGTGAGATATGTACCCTAGATGTTGGAAGGGCTAGCGAGGGTATGGCTAAACAATTTGCCGCCCGGAAGTATTACCTGTTGGATCGATTTTGAGGAAATGTTTGTCAGCAATTTCTCAAGTATGTATCAGAGGCCGAATAGGCCACAGACGCTAGCAATGTGCAAGCAGAAACCGAATGAGACAGACCGGGAGGTCCTGACCCGGTGGTGTACCGTGCGAAACTCCTGTGAGGGTGTAATCGAGTCACAGGCCATAGCATGGTTTGCGCAAGGGTGAAGATATGCATGCATGTTGTGGCAAATATTACAAAGGGATATGCCAACTACATTGGCAGAGACAATCTGGATCGCTGATTCGTACGCCTTGGGCGATCCAACTCAACCTAGGTTAACGCTAAGTGAGTCAAACGAAGAATACTACCAGAGAGATGGAGCCGGGTCATCCTGGAGGAATGATTATCGAGGTAAAAGAAGAGATGACAGACCGGACTATCGGTACAGTTCGCAACAAGTTGCTGTTGTGAATCAAGATCAACCTGGTGCAGGAGCCAACCAACATGAGAAAACTGGAGGACAGCAGTGGACTCCAAGAAATGATGGCAAGAAAACTTGGACGTCAGAGCAGAAGAAACAATGGCAAGAAAAGAAGGACCGTCCGAGGTATACTTATGAGGCAATGCTGGATCAGCCGTGTAAATTTCACACGCCAAATCCGAGTAACCCAGCGGGTCACACAACTAGGCAGTGTGAATGGATGCGAAAGATAGAACAAGGTGGTTCGGGGAATGCTCAGGCACCTCAAAATGATCAACCTCGGCACGAGTTACCCCGACAACAATTGCTCTCTAGAGCGAACACGCAACAGTTAATGTTGCCTCCCCCTCCATCGAGGTATGACAACCATGAGAGAAGGGATGTAGTGCATCAGGTGGAGGACCAGCATCAACCGGATCAGAGGTACCTCGGAAACAAGGGGAGGAATGAGTACAGGGAGCATCATCAGAGTTACTGTGTGTTCACCATAGAAGAGACAGACAGAAAGAGTTTGCAGCGCTGACACATGGAAGTAAATGTGGTAATGCCAGCTGTAACGAGGTATATGCTTTGGTCGGACCAGGAAATTACCTGGAGCATCAAAGATCATCCCAAGCTTATGCCAAGTCCTGGTTCATACGCGCTAGTGTTAGACCCAACATTCATTGGGCCAAATATCAATGTGTGGTTCTCAAAGGTGCTAATTGACAATGACAGCAGCATAAATATCATGCACTTGGACACGATGCGCAAATTGGGTATTTCGGAGAACATGCTCCAATCTACAAGGACAACTTTCCATGGCATTGTGCCAGGCATTTCTTGTGAGCCCATAGGCAAGGTCCGGGTTGACGTATTGTTCAGCACAAGAGATAATTGCCGGACTGAGAATTTGGAATTCGAGGATGTAAATTTGGAGAGCGCATATCACACGTTACTCGGCAGACCAGCCCTGAACAAGTTCATGACAAGTACTCATATCAGTTACTTGAAGATGAAGCTGCCTGTGCCAAATGGTGTGATTACCATAATTGGTGATTTCCGACGTTCCATTGAGTGCGTGTCAGTCGGGTCTAACCTGGCCGAGTCACTTGTGATTGCACAAGAGAAGAGAAAAATCCAAGAGGTGGCGGCATTGGCTCAGTCTGCGCAGCAGTATATGCCGGTGTTGAGTAATCCGCATGGTAATATCTCATTCCAAGCAACAAAAGATACCAAGAAAGTGCCCGTTGATGATATGTTCCCAGAGCGCACCGTAACAATTGGTGTCGGGTTAAATGACAAATAGGAAAGCGAGCTCGTCAACTTCCTCCGTGAGATATTTTTGCTTGGTCCACACAGGACTTACAAGGTGTTCCGAGGGAGTTGGCCGAGCAATCTTTGAACGTGAGACCCAGAGCAAAGCCGGTGAAGCAACCTCTCCGCCGCTTCGCCAAAGACAGGAGAAAAGTCATAGGAGATGAGATAGCTCGGCTGCTAGCAGCTGGATTTATCATGGAAGTGCTTTACCCGGATTGGCTGTCTAATCCGGTGCTGGTGGAGAAGAAGAAGGACGATCTGAATGTGGCAGTGGTTTGGTGCATGTGTATCGATTACACGAACCTGAATAAGGCGTGTCCGAAAGATCCATTCCCACTGCCAAGGATAGACCAGGTCATAGATTCCACTGCTGGGTGTGAACTGTTGTCATTCATCGATGTATATTCTGGTTTCCACGAGATACCTCTGAACCCAAGTGATCAAATAAAGACCGCGTTTATCACCTCGTATGGGGCTTATTGCTATCGCACCATGCCATTTGGTTTACGTAATGCAGGGGCAACGTACCAAAGATGTATGCAGAAATGTTTACACGACCAAATTGGTCAAAATGTGTAGGTGTATGTGGATGATGTTCTTATCAAAACCAAGGAAAGCAAAACGCTCCTTGACAATATCAGGCAGACATTCACGAACTTAAGGAGGTTCCGAATGAAGCTTAACCTGGAAAATGCACCTTCGCTGTCCCGGCTGGAAAATTACTTGGATTTCTTGTCTCCAGCCGAGGTATCAAAGTCAAGCCAACTAAAATCCGGGCCATAGAACGAATGGAACTGCCGAAGTTCCTTAACGATGTCCAGAAGTTCACTGGTTGCATGGCATCCTAAAGTCGGTTTGTATGTCGGTTGGGAGAAAAGGCACTGCCTCTCTACCAACTCATGAAAAAGTCGAACAAGTTCATTTGGACGTCGCAGGCCAATGAAGCCTTTATTCAATTAAAGAAAATGTTAGCCACTGCACCAGTGTTAGCCTCTCCACTATCAAAAGAGCCAACGTTGCTCTATATAGCCGCAACCAACCGAGTTGTAAGTGTAGTAATTGTGGTAGAGCGTGATGAAGAGGGTAAGTCAGTGCAAAGGCCAGTATATTACCTAAGCGAGGTGTTATCCGCATCAAAGCAAAATTATCCGCATTATCAGAAAGTGGTGTATGGTGTGTACATGTCGGCTAAGAAGCTAAAACACTATTTTGAGGAGCATCCCATCAATGTAATATGTGAAGCTCCCATATCCGAGATAATGAGTAACAAAGATGCAAGTGGCAGGATTGCAAAATGGGCAATTGTGCTAGCCCCTTACGCGCCACAGTATGATAGAATAGAGGCAATCAAGTCTCAGGCTGTGGCCGACTTTTTTGTGTACTGGGCCGAGGTGCAATATGAACCACCACTACCAGATCCAAACTATTGGAGGATGCACTTTGACGGATCAAAAACAAAAACAGGGTTAGGCGTCGGAGTAGTACTTACCTCGCCAAAAAATGACCAGTTGAAGTATGTGCTGCAGATCCATTTCGCAGCATCAAACAATGTCGCCGAATATGAGGCACTTGTGCATGGGCTCAAAGTGGCAAAAGAAATTGGGATACACCGGATCCAATGCTTTGGTGACTTGGATTTGGTAGTTCAGCAAGTGTCGGGGCTATGGGACACTCTGGATCCAAACATGGCATTATACAGATTCCATGTGCAGAAAATATCTGGTTATTTTGAGGGATGCGAATTTCACCATGTACCCCGGGTGGAAAATGAGGTTGCCGACGTGTTGTCGAAACTCGGATCAACCCGACAAGCAATTCCACCGGGTGTAGCATTAGAACACCTCAGAAAACCATCTATCAGGTCATCCCTAGAAACCGACTCAATCTACGTCCCGGAAGATCCGGAGTCTGGAGCTGTACCCATGAACATTGACATGGGAGGTGGTACGCGAAACCCGGGGACTGCCTCGGCAAACCCAGGGACTGCTTCGCAAGACCAGGGGACTACTCAGCATGATCCGGTTGAGGTTATGCCGGTGGATCAGATGGAAATTGATGAGGATGTGTTCCCAGTGCGAGCTGTACCAGCTTGGGCATTGCCCATATTTCAATTCCTGAAAGATGGAACCTTACCCGCTGAGGAGGTGTTGTCCAGGCAAACTCAGAGGAGAGCAAAAGCATACACGATCATCAATTCCGAGCTATACAAAAGGAGTGTGACCAATGTCCTCCAGCGATGTGTTGACCCAGAAGAAGGGCTTGACATCCTTCGAGATATACATCAAGGGGAATGTGGGCATCATGCCTCGTCCAGAGCGTTGGTGGCAAAAGCTTTCCGGCATGGGTTCTACTGGCCAAGTGCCTTAGAACAAGCAGAGGACTTGGTAAGAAAATGCAAAGGTTGTCAGAGGTATGCTACCAAGACACATATGCCAATGTTTGAGCTCAAGACTATACCAATTACTTGGCCATTTGCTCTATGGTGTTTGGACATGGTTGGCCCATTCAAACCTGCGAGGGGGAACATGACCCACATCTTAGTCATGGTTTATAAGTTTACAAAGTGGATCGAAGTAAAGCCGATAAGGAAGTGTGAAGGAGCTACGGCCGTGACATTCCTCAAGGATATCATCTTGAGATACGGTTATCCTCACAGTATCATAACAGATAATGGCACGAATTTTGTTGAAGGAACATTTGCGCGATTCTGCCAGGATAAGAAGATCCGGCTAGACGTAGCCTCGGTAGCTCACCCCGCATCGAACGAACAAGTGGAAAGATCCAACAGATTGGTATTGTCCGGGATAAAACCCTGGCTCATTGAGCCGCTGCAAAGATCAGCGGGGTGCTGGATAGAAGAACTACCAGCGGTATTGTGGAGTTTAAGAACAACTCCGAATCGATCAACAGGTTATACACCATTCTTTCTAGTATATGGGGCAGAAGCTGTATTACCAGCCGACATAGAGCATGACTCTCCTAGGGTCACCCAATACACAGAAGCCGAAGTGCAAGAAGCCCGGAAAAATGATGTTGATCTGCTAGAAGAAGCGAGAGAATTGGCATTGTCCAGATCCACCATATATCAGCAAAATCTCCGACGCTATCATAGCCGGAAAGTAAACCCCCGAGTTTTCTGGGAAGGTGATCTGGTACTCCGGTTGGTACAACGTACTGCTGGCATGCATAAGTTATCCCCCCATGGGAAGGGCCATTCATCGTGAGCAAAGCATTGCATAATGACTCATATTATCTCATCAATGCAAAACCACAGGAGAAGAACAAGGCGGACATGTCCGGTGAGGAATTTAAGCGTCCATGGAATGTAGCCCTACTTCGTCCTTTCTACACTTAGCAAAAAAGTGTGTGTATCCGAGTCACTCATATGTCGGTATGTATGTTGGCAATGAACTTATCAATGAAATCTTGGCGCCTCGAGTAGTAACTCGGGGACTACCTTAATAATATTTGTTGTATTTGGTATTTATTATTTATACGTCGGCTAGCGTAAGTTGTTTCTACTTAAGCCGGATTAGTAGTGTGTGAGCACCAAAAACCTAACTCTTCGACTTGCTGCTGTCCAACAAGATTTGGCTTCATGGCAAGCAAGAGAACAAGTTTGGAATTGCGTAGCACATGAAAAACGACTAAGGAAAGGAACTTAATCGGGCGTTTTTTGGACTAATCTTATGCTTATTTTATGTTTACAATGCTGAATTATTTTGAGATAATCCTAAAGTTTCCAAGTATTGTTAAGTCAATTTTTGAAGCTCGGACTCGTAAGTCGTAAAACCGAACCAAGGTAGACACGAGCCGAGCCAAGAAATTGGAGGAACAAGAAAATGAAACTCGGGGACTACGCCCAAGTCAATCCAGCATAAAAACTTAGTAGCAAAATATATCTTGTGTGCTTAATACAATTGCACCCGGCATACCGGGGATCTGATGAAATTCAAAGTGTTTATAATCAAGGAGCAGCAGGAGGAGGTAATTCGGCACCAGCAGGTGCAGCCCCAGCCTCGGCTTCAGAGTTATCTTCATCCTCCTCGGCGTCCAAAGCTTCGTCCTCTTCGTCCTCACCCGAATCATCTTTAGCATTTTCAGCGTTTTTGTCCTCGGCGGCACCTAGGAAGCTCGGTCCCTCGTTCCATTGATGAACAGGGGCATATTGAATGAAGCTATGGGCACAAGCCTTGCGACGAGCTATCCATTCCGGGTCAGTGGACCGCCTTGATCCGGTGCGCATGCGCTCAAGGAGATTGAGGTTGATCTTCTCATACCACGTAAGCACGTAGTGGAGAACAATTTCAGCTCTAGCGCGTCTAGCAGATTCTCTCCAGAGATCGAGCTGAGTCTCGCACTCCATAAGCCTGGCAAAAAGAGCAGTGGCACCCTCTAGAGTATCTTCTTTAGGCCAAAAGGCATTGAAGATCCGGATTGCTACATCCAAGATGTCCTTGCCATAGTTCTTCACAATTTCGACACGAGAAGACAAGCTGACCAGCAAGTCCTCCATGTCATATGGAATTTCTCCAGCGCTAGGAGAAATTGGGGTACCCCTTTTCTGGCGGAACTTGGCGACAGCAGTAGCTGCAACAGCATTGCCCTCTGGTAATTTGTCTGAAAACGAGATAGGTGAAATAACTGAGAAGGGTTGACCCGGAAAGATTCATGATAGCTGAAGAGAAAAAGAACTTACGAGAAATGTGGTTGTGGATCCGGGTTAGCTCCTTGGTACACTTGTCACGCCTCTCCCATAGTTGCACAAGCTCAGCATTCGCCGACTCAAGCTTAGAGTCGGCCCCCTTCAGCAATTCTTGGTCCTTGGCGATCTGGAGGTTGAGGCGCTCGCGTTCTTCAGTAAAGTCCTGCTAGCTTTTTCCAGTTCGGATTGGTGCTGCGCCTTGAGCTTCTTCATGTCCGCCTTAAGCTTGGCGATTTCATCATCTTTGGTTTGGAGGACGGCGAGCTCATCATCTTTCCTCTTGAGTTTGGCCTGATGCTGCCCTGCTTGTTCGAGAAAATGCAGCATCATGTCAGGCACGGGCACACTATCTTCAAGAGACGCTGAAATAATTTGTTGACCCGGCAAAGCCGAGGTATGAATATTTGTCGAGCCAAGGAGAAAAGGAAATAGAGTGCGGAGGAAGCAAAAATGACTTACCCTTGATCTGCTCAAAATTTTTCCTCATGATGGTATTCTCGGCCTCCACTCCAGCTGCGAAATCTGAATGATGGATTAGTTTGGCGGAAAAAGACGAAGAAAATGGAAAAATGCCTAGGAAGAAACTTACCCCTTTTCTCGTGTTCAGCGAGAAGTGCACTATGTTTTGTGCGCAGCATCTTGTGAGTATCCGGGAGATGCTGAAACTCAGCACTCCGGCGATTGGTGGTCACCTGAAAAGAGTACATAAGGATAGCTTAGTCTTGTGCATATTCGAAGTATACAAAAATCCGGGCCAAGTGGAACTTAACCCGGCTCTAGGTGTGTGCATATTCGAAGTGTACAAAATCCGGGCCAAGTGGAACTTAACCTGGCTCTAGGTGTGTGCATATTCGAAATGTACAAAATCTGGGCCAAGGGGAACTTAACCCGACTCTAGGTGTGTGCATATTCGAAGTGTACAAAATCCGGGCCAAGTGGAACTTAACCCGGCTCTAGGTGTGTGCATATTCGAAGTGTACAAAATCTGGGCCAAGTGGAACTTCACCCGGCTCTAGGTGTGTGCATATTTGAAGTGTACAAAATCCGGGCCAAGTGGAACTTAATCCGGCTCTAGGTGTGTGCATATTCGAAGTGTACAAGATCCGGGCCAAGTGGAACTTAACCCCGCTCTAGGTGTGTGCATATTCAAAGTGTACAAAATCCGGGCCAAGTGGTACTTAACCCGGCTCTAGGTGTGTGCATATTCGAAGTGTACAAAATTCGGGCCAAGTGGAACTTAATCTAGCTCTAGGTGTGTGCATATTCGAAGTGTACAAGATCTGGGCCAAGTGGAACTTAACCCGGCTCTAGGTGCGTGCATATTCGAAGTTATTAAGGAGCTACGTTAGTTTACTAAGGAGCATCCCGCCGAGTAACAAGTTACTCCCCCGGAGGCTCGTGGACTAATGGCTATATCAATAATATCTACTACATGTTAAGAAAAAGACGAAGTAACGTACCTTCATCATCCGACATGCAAGGTTAATTTCCTGAGCAGCGGTATTCATCTGGGCAGCAAACTCAGCGGGCCCGAATTTCTCCGGGAGATCATCATTGTGGACGAACTCCGCCTTGTTCCAGTTGTTTACAAACTCGATCAAGGTCGAAGGATAGTGTTCGCCGCTGAGCATGTGGGGTGCAACTAGACCCTTTGCGTGGGCTTCTCACCTCTCAACCTGAGCAACGGCGGGGCTGGTGTGCAAAACAAGTTGCGCATCAGCTGGCTCGGCAGGGGCGTCCTTCGGCGGTGGAGTCTTTTTCGGGAGCATGGAAGCAAGTGTACGCTGTCCAGCCTCGATTGACGCTGCCCTGGTGGCGTCAGGAGCCTTTTTGCCCTTGGGCTGCTGCTGGGAAGTTGAAGTTGCTGCAGCTGATTTGCCCTTGGGAGCTACCTTGGTGCTAGCTTTGGTACTGCTGGTGTCTTCTCGCCGAGCCTTGGAAGACTCGGATGAGGTGGAAGGACTTGGTGCTGCTGCTGGTGCTTTTGCTCTTGCTACTGGTGCTGAGGCTGATGATGGTGCTGGTGCTGATTTTTGTTTTGGCGGAGGTGTTGTGGGTATCTCGGATGAAGTTGGTTGCAGCGGAGCTGAAGTGGTGGTTGTTGCTGCCTTAGCAGAGCCAGTTTCCCCCGCTCCGAGGTTGCCCTCCTCTTGACGAGGTGGGCTAGAACCCGGAGCAGCCGCTGAACCCTCTAGAATGGGGCTCAACGGGCGTGAATCGTCGCCACGGGGGGAGAAGGACTATGTCAGAGCGGCGAGGCAATGCCGGATCTGCTCTGAGGGACCTCCACCGCGGCCCTGCCGAATCAAATCATGAATGATGAGAAACTATAACAAAAGAAGAACAAGTAAATAGCAAAGGGAGAAACGACTTACTCATCCGAAGTAAAGGGCTCCTTGGGTTTGCGAGCTCTCCGGGCCACGACCTTAGCCGTGGACTTGGTGGCGGCTTTGTCCGCGGACTTCTTTCGCCTTTTAGCTGGCTGAGAAGGTCCGGAGGAAGAAGCTGATGCGGCCCCCCTCTTCTTCGGTGCGACCGGGACAGGCTCACCCGTGGCAAGGGGAGGATCTTCATGGATCTACCCACCAGGGTTAGCTGATGTCGGAAAAGCATAAGAAAGGGGGACAGCATCAAATGCCTCCATCACCTCAACGTCCGAATAATCTTCATCGTCGGGCCAGTCTCTAATGGAAGAGAGTTTACCGGTGGGTCGCTTGGTCGCGTCAGCCATCGGCAGGAACATCTCCTGATCCGGCTCCTCCTCATCTGAGGTGTCTCGATCATGCGCCCATTTGAGAGAAGGCTCGGCGCCATCCTCAATGGTTTGCTGAAGAAACATCTAAGGGAAAGAAAAGGCAAAGGGATTAAACCTACAACAGAAACCGACGTATGATTTAATTCGGAAAAGGTTTGGGGCACGGGACTTACCGCAGGGGGAAGCCTATCTCGGCAGAAGTGTTCGATCCCCCACGTCCACTCAGCTGAGAAGTCCTTCTTAGTAGTGAAGAGGGCCTTGACCCGGCAGAAGATCTCGGTGTTGCTCAACTCAAATGAGGAGGTCCGGTTGGGGTCACGGCCCCAGCCAATTTGGCAAACTTTATGTGTACGTTTCTGGAGGAGGGAGATCCGGTTGCGGACAAATGTGATCATCGCGTCCTCGTTGCACAATCCCAAGTCCTTCAGCTCCTGGAACCTTTTGTTGACTTGGTTTGCCAGGACAGTGGGCCTCTTGGGGATGTTGTCCCTTAGATCCGGATTAGGAGGACCCGGAGCGTAGGGGCGCAGCAGGATCAGATCTTCATCCCTGTCGTTCCTGACATAGAAGAAGGTTCGGGCCCAGCCCTTGCAGGAGTCAAGCCCCATGACTCGGGGGAAAATAGACTGCTTCCGAGGCGAGATAGAAGCTGCGCCGAACTGAGTGAGCTGCTTGTCCTCCGGATCTAGAGCTATATTCGGAATCACGTTCCGACGAAGGCCAAAGAACCGGATCTAGAGCTCCTTCATGGGCCACAGTCTGGCGTAGCCCTCAATGGTGGAAGCGAAGGCAGAGAGAGGTGATGGCGTTAGCCGGAAGATGATGCGTCTGAAGCTCATATGTGTTGAGCCAGTCGTTGAAGAAATCGCTAGCGGGGAGCCCAAACCCACGTTGGAAGTGGGAGAGGAATACCACATACTCACCCGGATTGGGTGAGGGGGCAAGCTCCGCGGCGGCGAGACGCGCGATGACGCCCTCCGGGATACGCCGGGTGCGGAATAGCCAGTCAATATCGTCCTGGCAAACCCAGGACCTAGCCCAAGCGCCGCGGTCGGCATTCACCGCGTCCTCCTCCATTTCTTGCTCCACGACGACGAGCTCCTCTTCAGTCATCTCGAGGTCACTGTCCTCACTGGCGCTAGCGGCGGTGGGTGACAGTGGCCTGGATAGGCGAAGGACCCGTGGCGGAAGGGATGCGGGGAGGTGGCGGCGATGTTGGTGCACGAGGAAGCAGTGCGGCGGCGACGCGGCTAAGCAGATGCGGTGGCGGTGGCGCTGTCGCTGGAGAGGAAGAGGAAGAAGAAGAGGCAAAGGGGCACGAGAGTGGGGAAAAGACCCAAGGGGCGCCTCCCACCCCTATTAAACCACGCCACTGAGGGGTAGTGGGATCACGTTGTGCGGACGGGCCACACGGTGTGGCTGTGTATGACCCGGATCGACCAATCATCAGCGAGCCACAGGGAGGGCCACAGGGCGCAGGAGATCCCATGAAGTGACGTTATGATGCAGTTAACAAGGAGGCAGACACGATGTGACGTGTACTACAGTAATAACTAACAATTACTGCGGCGGTTACTGGCGCAGGCCCTTAAAATGAGGCAAAGTGATGATTAACCTCCACGTGGGGAAGCGTACAAGAGAAGGAAGAATGACCCGGATGAGTATGAGGTGACCCGGCCAGCGAGTAAAAATCCGGAATGTGCTAAGGGAAAGTAAACCTATGAAATCCGGACTTTGAGGTGACTCGGAGAAGGAGCAAAAGGCTCGATAAAATTGAACCTGCTGTGGCCTTAGCGGCTAAGGCAGCTAAGACCGCACCAGCTTCGGGGACTAATGTTGGGGGGATACCCCCGGGTAGGGTCACGCCGGGGTATAAAGGCCGAGTTAGCCAAGGTACGACAAGGTCAAAGTAGGTGCTGGCCGAGTGACCTGAAGGCAGGCCGAATCACGGGGTAACCCGGACCAGGGGATGTCCACCTAACTGGGTCTCAACCGACTTATGTCATAAGTCGGTAAGATGCATCTAACTTGTATGCAGGTACAGGTGTGGTCGGATCAACTAGGTACGATCCGGGTTATATCAAGCTTGTAAGAGAAGGAAGGTATCTCGCTGGTCAAAGGGTGACCACTGTACGCAGAGCGTGAGCGAAGCGAACCGAGGCCAGGACCACCGAGGCATGGCCCACAAAGGTGACGATGCCTGTGTCGGATGACGCGGGCGCCGTAGAGGCTCACGTAGCCTCTACATGGATGAAGCTGGGCAAAAGTGACCCGGTCAGCTTACTATTTTGGGAGGAGGCATGCCTCCATGTATGCCCTAATTGGAGACCTAGCCACCCCTATATAAGGGGGGCTAGGGCCTCTGTAGAAGGGGTTGGTCTCTTGGGAGTTGTGTTTTACTTGTGTGTCCCTTAGGGCAAACTAGTGGTGAGAGTAAGAGAGCTTCGTCTTCCTCCTCTTCCCAATACATCTCAAGGAGCACTTGTAAACTATGGAAGTGAATCAAATACAAAGCAAGTGTGTGTGGAATCACCGCACTATCCCTCCCTGGAATCCTCTAGTGCGTCTGTCCCCACCTTTAGCCTATCCATGGCATCTGCCGTGACACCACCATGACATAGAGTTTCACTGGGAACCCCTGGTTTGTTTGTATATCACACGTGTATTGATGTTTCCACTCAATACAGTTATAGCATGATATAAAACTTAATCATAAACTATATGAAATGTGATAATAGTCCTTACTACTATTTGTCTCTAGGGCATATTTCCAACAGTAAAATGTATCGCGACTTTAGGATTGGATACGGCCGAGGCCACTAGTTGAATCCAAAATTGTGACTGTGCCACTACTATCTGAACAATCGCGATAGCTGAGCGGTTAAGGGGTCTCCAAAATCGATGGGTGTTAGTGCCACAGATATGAATTATTTATAGGTGCTTAATAAATCCCTGCTATTGGCATTACACTTATGATAATTTTCTAGGATGAAAAACAAGTTCTAAGCTGGCTACTACACTCCAGGAAGCAGCAACTTATTTTAGCTGCTGGACAACCACATGGCAACATAAACTGCAAATGCAATAGATAATGCCCAGATAATGAGGAAATTATTTCCACTATCTGGCCTAATCTTGAGCCCGTCTGTCTCACCACCTCCCTGCCCCTGCCTCCCATGCACCTAGCGAAGCTCTCGGATCTCTCGCTCCATCGCACGAATCTCCTATTTCTTGTCCCACATAGCATCACGCAGATCCTGAACAAGCTCTCTGTGAAAACCTGTCAGTGGCTTTTCGATCCACACAAACTTATCACAGCCAGTCCCCCTCCCTTTCTGCGTAGTAGATCGAAGGAAACAAAACAAAAGAATTACATTACGCTTTTCGGATCTGGGTTACCATTGTACCTACAGTAGGAACTTACCACTCTGATGCTGCAGTTGCTGAATTTTCCTGCAGTATTTTCATCGGTCCACAAAATCCATCTCGGCATCTTCTCACCACACAAACATAGCATATCGGGGTAGTAATCGTAGGGCGCCCTCCGGTACCTGATGGGGGCACCCGCCTGACGGTGTTGAGACAACCCAGATTCCGCCCGAGACGAACTGCACGAGCTGCGAGCCATGAGCAAGGGGAGCGAGGGCAGAGGAAAGAGGAGCCTTTGGATGTCAGGGTAGTGGTGAAGCATGATTTATCCCCACTTAATAACTCGGGCAGAATCCTACCGTCCACATTTGGTTGACAGGTGGGGGACCTAGCGTGTGGACTTGTCAACCAAACCTCGCGCCTTCGTGGTTCAAAAGCCCTCTCGAGCGCATTGGACGAAATTTTTTGGCACCTTGCCCGCATACATATCACTGGGAGGCCTTGCTCAGGAACCAGAAACGCCTGGCCCACAATCTTACTCCCTCCTAGGAACTTGTCATGGCTCGCGCCGGCAGATCCATCGGCTCCACCACTTCCGGTAGGGCTCGCCACGGCGGATCCACCCAAAGATCATACCGTCGCAGTATCAAATGGCCATGGTTTCTTGAGAGGAGCGACGACGATACATATCCAAGCTCGGTCCCTCCTACCTATAGAAGGACTGATGTGGCATCGAGATCGAGCAGGAGCCGCTAGGCGCGATGGCGCTCGGTCCACGCCAACCCCATCACCTTTGTCATTGTTGATTATGATGTGGAGGACGACAGGGATGAAGCTGTGCAGAACACCATTGTTGCCTCCTTAGCAAAGGGTAAGCCACGGGCGGGAGTGGATGTCGCTGGGAAGGGCATGGTGGTGTCACCAATTGAGGTGGACTCCGACGATAGCGGTGTGATGTGGGTTTAGATGTTGTTTAGGATGGTTGCAATTTCGGTTGTGTTTAGTGCGAGTACAATTATTGTAATGGGTTTGTCGATCTATATTGAGAAATATGTGCAATAACAGCGTGTGAGTGCTTCCACTTTAGAAATTGTGTCTGTGCCATTTGTATGTTGCATTATCAATGTAGATTACATGTAAACAATCCAACGAAAATCAGATTACAACCATCAGACGGGAGTGGCAGGATGGAAGAGAAGTTGGGACAGTGGCTTCAAGGGGACGGAAGAGAAGGGGGGCGTGAGACTAGCAGGTGGGCCCTCGGAACACGTGACACTGACATGCGGGTGCGGGAGCACACAGTATTGCTAGTCTGTCTAGAGCAAGAGGACTTTGCAACGTGACAACAGCAAGCTGATTGGACCAACAACTCGTCGAATTATTAAGGAGTACTAAAAACTACAACTGGGGTACATTCACACAACACGTATGCTCTACGCACCTGAGAAGCATCGCTTAAGTCTAAAGTAACGACAACACAAGTACTATATTTCCCTGTCGGTCTTCTCGATACAAATGTAGAAATGCATCTGCCTGTTCGGTCTAGCACCAACAAGGTACTGAGATGGCACACATAGGATTGACCTTAGGTCCACATACTCCACCTCTCGCGGCATCGGGCAGCTCGGCGCCTCGGCTAGCACAACAATGCTATCGAACAACGGCGGCTGGGCGTCCTCCCACATGCGCATCGTGTATACGGGCCAGGCGCACGAGACCAACCTGACGCATACGGCACACACAACGGTGGGCCCGGCTCTAGTTCCTGGAACACTCGCGGTGATGCTCAGGACGAAAACAGAGCCGTCCCCCCTAGAAAATTAGCCGACGGCGTGCCGAGTCAGTGAACGGCACCTGCTCTTGGAGAAGTTGGGCTTGCCCGTACGAGATCCTAATCACTTCGATCAAGTGCTCCTCTACAAGGTGGACGACGAACTCTGCCAGCGGGCCGGTGTAGTTGCAGCCCGGCTCCATGCAGGAGCACGCACCGTGCGGGCACGCGAGCTTGTGGAGCAGGAGATCGTGGTAGGAGTAACAGCGAAAGCATCCTAGGTGGGAGCACACGAGCGGGAACGTCGCTGCGAAGTTGCACGTGACCCGAGAATTGGCGGATGTCGTCGGCTTTTGGCTACGGTAGGATGGGAGTGAAGTGGGGAAAGTGGCTTCGAGGGGAAGGAAGAGAAGTACGGGGAGGAAGAGAAGTATTGGGGACATGACAGGATATGGCCCACTGAACTCGTGAGTCGTGACACTCGCAACATGCCAGTTTGTCCAGAGCAAGCGTGGCCAATCATGCCACAGAACAGCCTACTCGCGGATCGCTCTCACGAAGACCATCCCAATCGTCCAAGCGCCCCGATCGAACGGTATGTAACAATCGTCAAGCAGAACAACTATGTTATGGCGTGCCTTCTAGAAGACTCGGTCTAACGGTGGATCCATTGGGGGGCTAAGGTTAGGGCTCTCCTAAGGTTAGGATCCATATGTGGTTTATGAAAAGAACACACATCCAATGACACTGGTGGATCCTTATGTGGTTTGTGAAAAGAACACACATGCAATGACTCAGGGGGATACATGTGTGGTTTGTGGAAAGAACACACATGTAGTGACCACTGGTTGATCCATGTGTCGTTCATGACAAGAACACACATGCAATGACATTGGTTGATCCATATGTGGTTTGTGACAATAACACACATGCAATGACTCAAGTGGGTCCATATGTGCTTTGTGAAAAGAATACACATGCAATGACTCAGGGGGGTCCATGTGTGGTTTGTGGAAAGAACACACATGCAATGAATACTGGTGGATCCATATGTGGTCTGTGGAAACAACACACATGCAATGACACTGGTGGATCCATATGTGGTTTGTGAAAAGAACACACATGCAATGACTCTAGTGGATCCATATGTGGTTTGTGGAAAGAACACACATGCAATGACCACAGGTTGATCCATATGTGGTTTGTGGAAAGAACACACATGCAATGACACTGGTTGATCCATGTGTGGTTTGTGGAAAGAACACACATGCAATGACTCTGGTGGATCCATGTGTGGTTTGTGAAAAGAACACACATGCAATGACTCTAGTGGATCCATGTGTGTTTTGTGGAAAGAACACACATACAATGCCATTGGTTGATCCATGTGTGGTTTGTGAAAAGAATACACATGCAATGACTCTAGTGGGTCCATATGTGGTTTGTGAAAAGAACACACATGCAATGACTCTAGTTGATCCATATGTGGTCTGTGGAAAGAACACATGTGCAGTGACACTAGTGGATCCATATGTGGTTTGTGAAAAGAACACACCTGCAATGACTCTAGTGCTGGTTTTGGTATAAGAACACACATGCAATGACTCTAGTGGGTCCATATGTGGTTTGTGAAAAGAACACACATGTAATGACTCTAGTGGATCCATGTGTGGTTTGTGGATTGAACACACATGTAATGACCACTAGTTGATCCATATGTGGTTTGTGGAAAGAACACACATGCAATGACACTAGTTGATCCATGTGTGGTTTGTGGAAAGAACACACATGCAATGACTCTAGTGCTGATTTTAGTATAAGAACACACATGCAATGACTCTACTGGGTCCATATGTGGTTTGTGAAAAGAACACACATGCAATGACTCTAGTGGATCCATATGTGGTTTGTGGAAAAGAACACACATTTAATGAACACTGGTGGATCCATAAGTGGTTTGTGGAAAGAACACACATGAAGTGATCATTGGTTGATCCATTTGTGGTTTGTGGAAAGAACACACATGCAATGACACTGGTTGATCCATATGTGGTTTGTGAAAAGAACACACATGCAATGACTCTAGTGGGATCCATATGTGGTTTGTGGAAAGAACACACATGCAATGACCACTGGTACATCCATGTGTGGTTCATGACAGGAACACACATGCAATAACATTGGTTGATATATATGTGGTTTGTGAAAAGAACACACATGCAATGACTCAAGTGGGTCCATATATGGTTTGTGAAAAGAACACACATTCAATGACTTAGGGGGGTCCATGTGTGGTTTGTGGAAAGAACACACATGCAATGAACACTAGTGGATCCATATGTGGTTTCTGGAAAGAACACACATGTAATGACACTGGTTGATCCTTGTGTCGTTCATGACAGGAACACACATGCAATGACATTGGTTGATCCATATGTGGTTTGTGACAATAACACACATGCAATGACTCAAGTGGGTCCATATGTGCTATGTGAAAAGAACACACATGCAATGACTCAGGGGGGTCGATCTGTGGTTTGCTGAAAGAACACACATGCAATGAACACTAGTAGATCCATATGTGGTTTGTGGAAAGAACACACATGCAATGACCACTGGTTGATCCATATGTAGTTTGTGGAAAGAACACACATGCAATGACACTAGTTGATCCATGTGTGGTTTATGGAAAGAACACACGTGCAATGACTCAAGTGGGTCCATATGTGGTTTGTGAAAAGAAGACACATGCAACGACTCAGGGGGGTCCATGTGTGATTTGTGTTAAGAACACATGCAATGAACACTTGTGGATCCTTATGTGGTTTGTGGAAAGAACACACATGGAATGACACTGATTGATGCATGTGTGGTTTGTGGAAAGAACACACATGCAATGACTCTAGTGCTGGTTTTAGTATAAGAACACACATGCAATGACTCTAGCGGGTCCATATGTGGTTTGAGAAAAGAACACACATGCAATGACTCTAGTGGATCCATGTGTGGTTTGTGGAAAGAACACACATGCAATGACCACTAGTTGATCCATATGTGGTTTGTGGAAAGAACACACATGCAATGACTCAGGGGGGGTCCATCTGTGGTTTGCTGAAAGAACACACATGCAATGAACACTAGTGGATCCATATGTGGTTTGTGGAAAGAACACACATGCAATGACCACTGGTTGATCCATATGTAGTTTGTGGAAAGAACACACATGCAATGACACTAGTTGATCCATGTGTGGTTTGTGGAAAGAACACACATGCAATGACTCAAGTGGGTCCATATGTGGTTTGTGAAAAGAAGACACATGCAATGACTCAGGGGGGGGGTCCATGTGTGGTTTGTCG
Source organism: Avena sativa (assembly GCA_916181665.1). Lineage (NCBI taxonomy): Eukaryota > Viridiplantae > Streptophyta > Magnoliopsida > Poales > Poaceae > Avena > Avena sativa. The sequence goes on from OV702287.1 coordinate 427,446,481, forward strand.
AAAGAACACACATGCAATGAACACTTGTGGATCCATATGTGGTTTGTGGAAAGAACACACATGCAATGACACTGGTTGATGCACGTGTGGTTTGTGGAAAGAACACACATGTAATGACTCTAGTGCTGGTTTTAGTATAAGAACACACATGCAATGACTCTAGCGGGTCCATATGTGGTTTGTGAAAAGAACACACATGCAATGACTCTAGTGGATCCATATCTAGTTTGTGGAAAAGAACACAGATTCAACGAACACTGGTGGATCCATAAGTGGTTTGTGAAAAGAACGCACATGCAGTGATCATTGGTTGATCCATATGTGGTTTGTGGAAAGAACACACATGCAATGACACTAGTTGATCCATATGTGGTTTGTGAAAAGAACACACATGCAATTACTCTAGTGGGTCCATATGTGGTTTGTGGAAAGAACACACATGCAATGACCACTGGTGGATCCATGTGTGGTTCATGACAGGAACACACATGCAATGACATTGGTTGATCCATATGTGGTTTGTGAAAATAACACACATGCAATGACTCAAGTGGGTCCATATATGGTTTGTTAAAAGAACACACATGTAATGACTCAGGGGGATCCATGTGTGGTTTGTGGAAAGAACACACATGCAATGAACACTGGTGGATCCATATGTGGTTTGTGGAAAGAACACACATGCAATGACACTGGTTGATCCATAGGTCGTTCATGATAGGAACACACATGCAATTACATTGGTTGATCCATATGTGGTTTGTGACAAAAACACACATGCAATGACTCAAGTGGGTCCATATGTGATTTGTGAAAATAACACACATGCAATGACTCAGGGGGGGTCCATGTGTGGTTTGTGGAAAGAACACACATGCAATGAACACTGGTGGATCCATATGTGGTTTGTGGAAAGAACACACATGCAATGACCACTGGTTGATCTATATGTGGTTCTTGGAAAGAACACACATGCAATGACACTAGTTGATCCATGTGTGGTTTGTGGAAAGAACACACATGCAATGACTCAAGTGGGTCCATATGTGGTTTGTGAAAAGAACACACATGCAATGACTTAGGGGGGTCCATGTGTGGTTTGTGGAAAGAACACACATGCAATGAACACTAGTGGATCCATATGTGGTTTGTGAAAAGAACACACATGCAATGACTCTAGTGCTGGTTTTAGTATAAGAACACACATGCAATGACTCTAGTGCTGGTTTTAGTATAAGAACACACATGCAATGACTCTAGTGGGTCCATATGTGGTTTGTGGAAAAGAACACACATACAATGACTCTAGCAGATCCATATGTGGTTTGTGGAAAAGAACACACATGTAATGAACACTAGTGGATCCATAAGTGGTTTGTGGAAAGAACACACATGCAGTGATCATTGGTTGATCCATATGTGGTTTGTGGAAAGAACACACATGCAATGACACTAGTTGATCAATATGTGGTTTGTGAAAAGGACACACACGCAATGACTCTAGTGCTGGTTTTAGTATAAGAACACACATGCAATGACTCTAGTGCTGGTTTTAGTATAAGAACACACATGCATTGACTCTCGTGGGTCCATATGTGGTTTGTGAAAATAACACACATGCAGTGACTCTAGTGGATCCATGTGTGGTTTGGGGAAAGAGCACACATGCAATGACCAGTGGTTGATCCATATGTGGTTTGTGGAAAGAACACACATGCAATGACACTGGTTGATCAATGTGTGGTTTGTGGAACACACATGCAATGACTCTAGTGCTAGTTTTAGTATAAGAACACACATGTAATGACTCTAGTGGGTCCATATGTGGTTTGTCAAAAGAACACACATGCAACGACTCTAGTGGATCCATATGTGGTTTCTGGAAAAGAACACACATGTAATGAAAACTGGTGGATCCATAAGTGGTTTGTTGAAAGAACACACATGCTGTGAACATTGGTTGATCCATATGCGGTTTGTGGAAAGAACGCACATGCAATGACACTGGTTGATACATATGTGGTTTGTGAAAAGAACACACATGCAATGACTCTAGTGGATCCATATGTGGTTTGTGGAAATAACACACTTGCAATGACCACTAGTTGATCCATGTGTGGTTCATGACAAGAACACACATGCAATGACATTGGTTGATCCATATGTGGTTTGTGACAATAACACACATGCAATGACTCAAGTGGGTCCATATGTGGTTTGTGAAAAGAACACACATGCAATGACTCAGGGGGATACATGTGTGGTTTGTGGAAAGAACACACATGCAATGACCACTGGTTGATCCATGTGTCGTTCATGACAGGAACACACATGCAATGACACTGGTTGATCCATATGTGGTTTGTAACAATAACACACATGCAATGACTCAGGTGGGTCCATATGTGGTTTGTGAAAATAACACACATGCAATGACTCAGGGGGTTCCATGTGTGGTTTGTGGAAAGAAAAACATGCAATGAACACTAGTGGTTCCATATGTGGTTTGTAGAAAGAACACACATGCAATGACCACTAGTCGATCCAGATGTCGTTTGTGGAAAGAACACACATGCAATGACACTGGTTGATCCATGTGGGGTTTGTGGAAAGAACACACATGCAATGACTCAAGTGGGTCTATATGTGCTTTGTGAAAAGAACACACATGCAATGACTCAGGGTGTCCATGTGTGGTTTGTGGAAAGAACACACATGCAAAGAACACTGGTGGATCCATATGTGGTCTGTGGAAAGAACACACATGCAATAACACTTGTGGATCCATATGTGGTTTGTGAAAAGAACAGACATGTAATGACTCTAGTGCTGGTTTTAGTATAAGAACACACATGCAATGACTCTAGTGGGTCCATATGTGGTTTGTGAAAAGAACACACATGCAATGAATCATGGGTGTCCATGTGTGGTTTGTGGAAAGAACACACATGCAATGACACTGGTGGATCCATATGTGGTTTGTGAAAAGAACACACATGCAATGACTCTAGTGCTGGTTTTAGTATATAAGAACACAAATGCAATGACTTTAGTGGGTCCATATGTGGTTTGTGAAAAGAACACACATGCAATGACTCTAGTGCATCCATGTGTGGTTTGTGGAAATAACACACATGTAATGACCACTGGTTGATCCATATGTGGTTTATGGAAATAAGACACATGCAATGACACTGGTTGATCCATGTGCGGTTTGTGGAACACACATGCAATGACTCTAGTGATGGTTTTAGTATAAGAACACACATGCAATGACTCTAGTGGGTCCATATGTGGTTTGTGAAAAGAACACACATGCAATGAATCATGGGTGTCCATGTGTGGTTTGTGGAAAGAACACACATGCAATGACACTGGTGGATCCATATGTGGTTTGTGAAAAGAACACACATGCAATGACTCTAGTGCTGGTTTTAGTATAAAAACACAAATGCAATGACTTTAGTGGGTCCATATGTGGTTTGTGAAAAGAACACACATGCAATGACTCTAGTGCATCCATGTGTGGTTTGTGGAAATAACACACATGTAATGACCACTTGTTGATCTATATGTGGTTTGTGGGAATAACACACATGCAATGACACTGGTTGATCCATGTGTGGTTTGTGGAACACACATGCAATGACTCTAGTGGGTCCATATGTGGTTTGTGAAAATAACACACATGCAATGACTCTAGCGGATCCATATGTCGTTTGTGGAAAAGAACACACATGCAATGACACTGGTTGATCCATGTGGGGTTTGTGGAAAGAACACACATGCAATGACTCAAGTGGGTCTATATGTGGTTTGTGAAAAGAACACACATGCAATGACTCAGGGTGTCCATGTGTGGTTTGTGGAAAGAACACACATGCAATGAACACTGGTGGATCCATATGTGGTCTGTGGAAAGAACACACATGCAATAACACTTGTGGATCCATATGTGGTTTGTGAAAAAACAGACATGTAATGACTCTAGTGCTGGTTTTAGTATAAGAACACACATGCAATGACTCTAGTGGGTCCATATGTGGTTTGTGAAAAGAACACACATGCAATGAATCATGGGTGTCCATGTGTGGTTTGTGGAAAGAACACACATGCAATGACACTGGTGGATCCATATGTGGTTTGTGAAAAGAACACACATGCAATGACTCTAGTGCTGGTTTTAGTATATAAGAACACAAATGCAATGACTTTAGTGGGTCCATATGTGGTTTGTGAAAAGAACACACATGCAATGACTCTAGTGCATCCATGTGTGGTTTGTGGAAATAACACACATGTAATGACCACTGGTTGATCCATATGTGGTTTATGGAAATAAGACACATGCAATGACACTGGTTGATCCATGTGTGGTTTGTGGAACACACATGCAATGACTCTAGTGATGGTTTTAGTATAAGAACACACATGCAATGACTCTAGTGGGTCCATATGTGGTTTGTGAAAAGAACACACATGCAATGAATCATGGTTGTCCATGTGTGGTTTGTGGAAAGAACACACATGCAATGACACTGGTGGATCCATATGTGGTTTGTGAAAAGAACACACATGCAATGACTCTAGTGCTGGTTTTAGTATAAAAACACAAATGCAATGACTTTAGTGGGTCCATATGTGGTTTGTGAAAAGAATACACATGCAATGACTCTAGTGCATCCATGTGTGGTTTGTGGAAATAACACACATGTAATGACCACTGGTTGATCTATATGTGGTTTGTGGGAATAACACACATGCAATGACACTGGTTGATCCATGTGTGGTTTGTGGAACACACATGCAATGACTCTAGTGGGTCCATATGTGGTTTGTGAAAATAACACACATGCAATGACTCTAGCGGATCCATATGTCGTTTGTGGAAAAGAACACACATGTAATGAACACTAGTGGATCCATAAGTGTTTTGTGGAAAGAACACACATCCAGTGAACATTGGTTGATCCATATGTGGTTTGTGGAAATAACACACATGCAATGACACTGTTTGATCCATATGTGGTTTGTGAAAAGAACAGACATGCAATGACTCTAGTGGATCCATATGTGGTTTGTGGAAAGAACACACATGCAATGACCACTGGTTGATCCATGTATGGTTCATGACAGGAACACACATGCAATGACATTGGTTGATCCATATGTGGTTTGTGACAATAACACACATGCACTGACTCAAGTGGGTCCATATGTGATTTGTGAAAAGAACACACATGCAATGACTCAGGGGATCCATGTGTGGTTTGTGGAAAGAACACACATGTAATGACGACTGGTTGATCCATGTGTCGTTCATGACAGGAACACACATGCAGTAACATTGGTTGATCCATATGTGGTTTGTGACAATAACACACATGCAATGACTCAAGTGGGTCCGTATGTGGTTTGTGAAAAGAACACACATGCAATGACTAAGGGGGTTCCATGTGTGGTTTGTGGAAAGAACACACATGAAATGAACACTGCTGGATCCATAAGTGGTTTGTGGAAAGAACACACATGCAATGACATTGGTGGATCCATATGTGGTTTGTGAAAAGAACACACATGCAATGACCTATTGCTGGCTTTAGTGTAAGAACACACATGCAATGAGTCTGGTGGATCCATGTGTGTTTTGTGAAAAGAACACACATGCAATGACTCTAGTGGATCCATGTGTGGTTTGTGGAAAGAACACACATGCAATGACCACTGGTTGATCCATATGTGGTTTGTCGAAAGAAAACACATGCAATGACACTGGTTGATCCATGTGTGGTTTGTGGAAAGAACACAAATGGAATGACTCAAGTGGGTCCATATGTGGTTTGTGAAAAGAACACACATGCAATGACTCAGGAGGGGTCCATATGTGGTTTGTGGAAAGAACACACATGCAATGAACACTGGTGGATCCATATGTGGTGTGTGGAAAGAACACACATGCAATGACACTGGTGGATCCATATGTGGTTTGTGAAAAGAACACACATATAATGACTCTACTGTTGGTTTTAGTATAAAAACACACATGCAATGACTCTAGTGGGTCCATATATGGTTTGTGAAAAGAACACACATGCAGTGACTCTAGTGGATCCACGTGTGGTTTGTGGAAAGAACACACATGCAATGACCACTAGTTGATCCAAATATGGTTTGTGGAAAGAACACACATGCAATGACACTGGTTGATCCATGTGTGGTTTGTGGAACACACATGCAATGACTCTAGTGCTGGTTTTAGTATAAGAACACACATGCAATGACTCTAGTGGGTCCATATGTGGTTTGTGAAAAGAACACACATGCAATGACTCAGGGGGTCCATATGTGGTTTGTAGAAAGAACACACATGCAATGACCACTAGATGATACATATGTGGTTTGTGGAAAGAACACACATGTAATGACACTGGTCGATCCATGTGTGGTTTGTGGAAAGAACACATGCAATGACTCAAGTTGGTCCATATGTGGTTTGTGAAAAGAACACACATGCAATGACCCAGGGGGTCCACGTGTGGTTTGTGGAAAGAACACACATGCAATGAACACTAGTGGATCCATATGTGGTCTGTGGAAAGAACACACATGCAATGACACTGGTGGATCCATATGTGGTTTGTGAAAGGAACACACATGCAATGACTCTAGTGCTGGTTTTACTATAAGAACACACATGCAATGACTCTAGTGGGTCCATATGTGGTTTGTGAAAAGAACACACATGCAATGAATCATGGGGGTCCATGTGTGGTTTGTGGAAAGAACACACATGCAATGAACACTGGTGGATCCATATGTGTTTTGGAAAGAACATACATGCAATGACACTGGTGGATCCATATGTGGTTTGTGAAAAGAACACACATGCAATGACTCTAGTGCTGGTTTTAGTATAAGAACACACGTGCAATGACTCTAGTGGGTCCATATGTGGTTTGTGAAAAGAACATACATGCAATGACTCTAGTGGATCCATGTGTGATTTGTGGAAAGAACACACATGCAATGACCACTGGTTGATCCATATGTAGTTTGTGGAAAGAACACACATGCAATGACACACATGGAAAGAACACACATGATTGATCCGTGTGTGGTTTGTGGAAAACACATGCAATGACTCTAGTGCTGGTTTTAGTATAAGAACACACATGCAATGACTCTAGTGCTGGTTTTAGTATAAGAACACACATGCAATGACTCTAGTGGGTCCATGTGTGGTTTGTGAAAATAACACACATGCAATGACTCTAGTGGATCCATATGTGGTTTGTGGAAAATAACACACATGTAATGAACACTAGTGGATCCATAAGTGGTTTGTGGAAAGAACACACATGTAGTGAACATTGGTTGATCCATATGTGGTTTATGGAAAGAACACACATGCAATGACACTGGTTGATCCATATGTCGTTTGTATAAAGAACACACATGCAATGACTCTAGTGAATCCATATGTGGTTTGTGAAAAGAACACACATGTAATGACTCAAGTGGTTGATCCATGTGTCGTTCATGATAGGAACACACATGCAATGACATTGGTTGATCCATATGTGGTTTGTGAGAATAACACACATGCAATGACTCAAGTGGGTCCATATGTGGTTGGTGAAAACAACACACATGCAATGACTCAGGGGGGTCCATGTGTGGTTTGTGGAAAGAACACACATGCAATGAACACTTGTGGATCCATATGTGGTTTGTGAAAAGAACACACATGCAATGACACTGGTGGATCCATATGTGGTTTGTGGAAAAAAAAATGCAATGACCTAGTGCTGGTTTTAGTATAAGAACACACATGCAATGACTCTGGTGGATCCATATGTGGTTTGTGAAAAGAACACACATGGAATTACTCTAGTGGATCCATGTGTGGTTTGTGGAAAGAACACACATGCAATGACCACTAGTTAATCCATATGTGGTTTGTGGAAAGAACACACATGGAATGACACTGGTTGATCCATGTGTGGTTTGTGGAAAGAACACAAATGCAATGACTCAGGTGGGTCCATATGTGGTTTGTGAGAAGAACACACATGCAATGACTCAGGGGGGTCCATGTGTGGTTTGTGGAAAGAATACACATGCAATGAACACTGGTGGATCCATATGTGTTCTGTGGAAAGAACACACATGCAATGACACTGGTGGATCCATATGTGGTTTGTGAAAATAACACACATGCAATGACTCTAGTGGATCCATATGTGGTTTGTGGAAAAGAACACACATGTAATGAACACTAGTGGATCCATAAGTGGTTTGTGGAAAGAACACACATGTAGTGAACATTGGTTGATCCATATGTTGTTTGTGGAAAGAACACACATGCAATGAACACTGGTGGATCCATATGTGGTTTGTGGAAAGAACACACATGCAATGACACTGGTGGATCCATATGTGGTTTGTGAAAAGAACACACATGCAATGACCTAGTGTTGGTTTTAGTATAAGAACACACAAGCAATGACTCTGGTGGATCCATGTGTGGTTTGTGAAAAGAACACACATGCAATGACTCTAGTGGATCCATGTGTGGTTTGAGGAAAGAACACACATGCAATGACCACTAGTTGATCCATATGTGGTTTGTGGAAAGAACACACATGGAATGACACTGGTTGATCCATGTGTGGTTTGTGGAAAGAACACAAATGCAATGACTCAAGTGGGTCCATATGTGGTTGGTGAAAAGAACACACATGCAATGACTCTAGTGGATCCATATGTGGTTTGTGGAAACAACACACATGCAATGACCACTGGTTGATCCATGTGTGGTTCATGACAGGAACACACATGCAATGACATTCGTTGATCCATATGTGGTTTGTGACAATAACACACATGGAATGACTCAAGTGGGTCCATATATGATTTGTGAAAAGAACACACATGCAATGACTCAGGGGGATCCATGTGTGGTTTGTGGAAAGAATACACAGGTAATGACCACTGGTTGATCCATGTGTCGTTCATGACAGGAACACACATGCAATGACATTGGTTGATCCATATGTGGTTTGTGACAATAACACACATGCAATGACTCAAGTGAGGCCATATGTGGTTTGTGAAAATAACACACGTGCAATGACCCAGGGGGGTCCATGTGTGGTTTGTGGAAAGAACACACATAAAATGAACACTGGTGGATCCATATGTGGTTTGTGGAAAGAACACACATGCAATGACACTGGTGGATCCATATGTGGTTTGTGGAAAGAACACACATGCAATGACCTAGTGCTGGTTTTATTGTAAGAACACACATGCATTGACTCTGGTGGATCCATGTGTGGTTTGTGAAAAGAACACACATGCAATGACTCTAGTGGATCCATGTGTGGTTTGTGGAAAGAACACACGTGCAATGACCACTGGTTGATCCATATGTGGTTTGTCGAAAGAAAACACATGCAATGACACTGGTTGATCCATGTGTGGTTTGTGGAAAGAACACAAATGGAATGACTCAAGTGGGTCCATATGTGGTTTGTGAAAAGAACACACATGCAATGACTCAGGAGGGGTCCCTGTGTGGTTTGTGGAAAGAACACACATGCAATGAACACTGGTGGATCCATATGTGGTGTGTGGAAAGAACACACATGCAATGACACTGGTGGATCCATATGTGGTTTGTGAAAAGAACACACATATAATGACTCTAGTGTTGGTTTTAGTATAAAACACACATGCAATGACTCTAGTGGGTCCATATGTGGTTTGTGAAAAGAAAACACATGCAATGACACTAGTTGATAAATGTGTGGTTTGTTGAAAGAACACAAATGCAATGACTCAAGTGGGTCCATATGTGGTTTGTGGAAAGAACACACATGCAATGAACACTGGTGGATCCATATGTGGTCTGTTGGAAGAACACACATGCAATGACACTGGTGGATCCATACGTGGTTTGTGAAAAGAAGACACATGCAATGACTCTAGTGCTAGTTTTAGTATAAGAACACACATGCAATGACTCTAGTGGGTCCATATGTGGTTTGTGAAAAGAACACACATGCAATGACTCTAGTGGATCCATGTGTGGTTTGTGGAAAGAACACACATGCAATGACCACTAGTTGATCCATATGTGGTTTGTGGAAAGAACACACATGCAATGATATTGGTTGATCCATGTGTGGTTTGTGGAACACACATGCAATGACTCTAGTGCTGTTTTAGTATAAGAACACACATTCAATGACTCTAGTGGGTCCATATGTGGTTTGTGAAAAGAACACACATGCAATGACTTTGGAGGGTCCATGCGTGGTTTGTGGAAAGAACACACATGCAATGTACACTGGTGGTTTTATATGTGGTTTGTAGAAAGAACACACATGCAATGACCACTAGTTGATCCATATGTGGTTTCTGGAAAGAACACACATGCAATGACACTGGTTGATCCATGTGTGGTTTGTGGAAAGAACACACATGCAATGACTCAAGTGGGTCCATATGTGGTTTGTGAAAAGAACACACATGCAATGACCCAGGGGGGTCCATGTGTGGTTTGTGGAAAGAACACACATGCAATGAACACTGGTGGATCCATATGTGGTCTGTGGAAAGAACAAACATGCAATGACACTCGTGGATCCATATGTGGTTTGTGAAAAGAACACACATGCAATGACTCTAGTGCTAGTTTTAGTATAAGAACACACATGCAATGACTCTAGTGGGTCCATATGTGGTTTGTGAAAAGAACACACATGGAATGAATCATGGGGGTCCATGTGTGGTTTGTGGAAAGAACACACATGCAATGAACACTGGTGGATCCATATGTGGTCTATGGAAAGAACATACATGCAATGACACTGGTGGATCCATATGTGGTTTGTGAAAAGAACACGCATGCAATGACTGTAGTGCTGGTTTTAGAATAAAACACACATGCAATGACTCTAGTGGGTCCATATGTGGTTTGTGAAAAGAACACACATGCAATGACTCTAGTGGATCCATGTGTGGTTTGTGGAAAGAACACACATGCAATGACCACTTGTTGATCCATATGTGGTTCGTGGAAAGAACACACATGCAATGACAATGGTTGATCCATGTGTGGTTTGTGGAACACACATGCAATGACTCTAGTGCTAGCTTTAGTATAAGAACACACATGCAATGACTCTAGTGGGTCAATATGTGGTTTGTGAAAATAACACACATGCAATGACTCTAGTGGATCCATATGTGGTTTGTGGAAAAGAACACACATGTAATGAACACTAGTGGATCCATAAGTGGTTTGTGGAAAGAACACGCATGTAGTGAACATTGGTTGATCCATATGTGGTTTGTGGAAAGAACACACATGCAATGACACTGGTTGATCCATATGTGGTTTGTGAAAAGAACACACATGCAATGACTCTAGTGGATCCATATGTGGTTTTTGGAAAGAACACACATGCAATGAACTCTAGTTGATCCATGTGTGGTTCATGACAGGAACACACATTAAATGACATTGGTTGATCCATATGTGGTTTGTGACAATAACACACATGCAATGACTCAAGTGGGTCCATATGTAATTTGTGAAAACAACACACATGCAATGACTCAGGGGGATCCATGTGTGGTTTGTGGAAAGAACACACATGCAATGACCACTGGTTTATCCATGTGTCATTCATGATAGGAACACACATGCAATAACATTGGTTGATCCATATGTGGTTTGTGATAATAACACACATGCAATGACTCAAGTGGGTCCATATGTGGTTTGTGAAAAGAACACACATGCAATGACTCAGGGGGTGTCCATGTGTGGTTTGTGGAAAGAACACACATGCAATGAACACTGGTGGATCCATATGTGGTTTGTGGAAAGAACACACATGCAATGACACTGGTGGATACATATGTGGTTTGTGAAAAGAACACACATGCAATGACCTAGTGCTGGTTTTAGTATATGAACACACATGCAATGACTCTGGTGGATCCATATGTTGTTTGTGAAAAGAACACACATGCAATGAATCTAGTGGATCCATCTGTGGTTTGAGGAAAGAACACACATGCAATGACCACTAGTTGGTCCATATGTGGTTTGTGGCAAGAGCACACATGGAATGACACTGGTTGATCCATGTGTGGTTTGTGGAAAGAACACAATTGCAATGACTCAAGTGGGTCCATATGTGGTTTGTGAAAAGAACACACATGCAATGAATCATGGGGGTCCATGTGTGGTCTGTGGAAAGAACACGCATGCAATGAACACTAGTGGATCCATATGTGGTCTGTGGAAATAAATACATGCAATGACACTGGTCGATCCATATGTGGTTTGTGAAAATAACGCACATGTAATGACTCTAGTGCTGGTTTTAGTATAAAACACACATGCAATGACTCAAGTGGGTCCATATGTGGTTTGTGAAAAGAACACACATGCAATGACTCAGGGGGGGGTCCATGTGTGGTTTGTGGAAAGAACACACATGCAATGAACACTGGTGGATCCATATGTGGTTTGTGGAAAGAACACACATGCAATGACAATGGTTGATCCATGTGTGGTTTGTGGAACACACATGCAATGACTCTAGTGCTGGTTTTAGTATAAGAACACACATGCAACGACTCTAGTGGGTCCATATGTGGTTTGTGAAAATAACACACATGCAATGACTCTAGTGGATCCATATGTGGTTTGTGGAAAAGAACACACATGTAATGAACACTAGTGGATCCATAAGTGGTTTGTGGAAAGAAACACACATGCAATGACACTGGTTGATCCATATGCGGTTTGTGAAAAAGAACACACATGCGGTGACTCTAGTGGATCCATATGTGGTTTTTGGAAAGAACACACATGCAATGACCACTAGTTGATCCATGTGTGGTTCATGACAGGAACACACATTCAATGACATTGGTTGATCCATATGTGGTTTGTGACAATAACACACATGCAATGACTCAAGTGGGTCCATATGTGATTTGTGAAAACAACACACATGCAATGACTCAGGGGGATCCATGTGTGGTTTGTGGAAAGAACACACATGGAATGACCACTGGTTTATCCATGTGTCATTCATGACAGGAACACACATGCAATAACATTGGTTGATCCATATGTGGTTTGTGAAAAGAACACACATGCAATGACTTTGGAGGGTCCATGCGTGGTTTGTGGAAAGAACACACATGCAATGTACACTGGTGGTTTTATATGTGGTTTGTAGAAAGAACACACATGCAATGACCACTAGTTGATCCATATGTGGTTTCTGGAAAGAACACACATGCAATGACACTGGTTGATCCATGTGTGGTTTGTGGAAAAACACACATGCAATGACTCAAGTGGGTCCATATGTGGTTTGTGAAAAGAAAACACATGCAATGACCCAGGGGGGTCCATGTGTGGTTTGTGGAAAGAACACACATGCAATGAACACTGGTGGATCCATATGTGGTCTGTGGAAGAACAAACATGCAATGACACTCGTGGATCCATATGTGGTTTGTGAAAAGAACACACATGCAATGACTCTAGTGCTAGTTTTAGTATAAGAACACACATGCAATGACTCTAGTGGGTCCATATGTGGTTTGTGAAAAGAGCACACATGGAATGAATCATGGGGGTCCATGTGTGGTTTGTGGAAAGAACACACATGCAATGAACACTGGTGGATCCATATGTGGTCTATGGAAAGAACATACATGCAATGACACTGGTGGATCCATATGTGGTTTGTGAAAAGAACACACATGCAATGACTCTAGTGCTGGTTTTAGAATAAAACACACATGCAATGACTCTAGTGGGTCCATATGTGGTTTGTGAAAAGAACACACATGCAATGACTCTAGTGGATCCATGTGTGTTTTGTGGAAAGAACACACATGCAATGACCACTTGTTGATCCATATGTGGTTCGTGGAAAGAACACACATGCAATGACAATGGTTGATCCATGTGTGGTTTGTGGAACACACATGCAATGACTCTAGTGCTGGTTTTAGTATAAGAAAACACATGCAATGACTCTAGTGGGTCAATATGTGGTTTGTGAAAATAACACACATGCAATGACTCTAGTGGATCCATATGTGGTTTGTGGAAAAGAACACACATGTAATGAACACTAGTGGATCCATAAGTGGTTTGTGGAAAGAACACGCATGTAGTGAACATTGGTTGATCCATATGTGGTTTGTGGAAAGAACACACATGCAATGACACTGGTTGATCCATATGTGGTTTGTGAAAAGAACACACATGCAATGACTCTAGTGGATCCATATGTGGTTTTTGGAAAGAACACACATGCAATGACCTCTAGTTGATCCATGTGTGGTTCATGACAGGAACACACATTCAATGACATTGGTTGATCCATATGTGGTTTGTGACAATAAAACACATGCAATGACTCAAGTGGGTCCATATGTGATTTGTGAAAACAACACACTTGCAATGACTCAGGGGGATCCATGTGTGGTTTGTGGAAAGAACACACATGCAATGACCACTGGTTTATCCATGTGTCATAAATGATAGGAACACACATGCAATAACATTGGTTGATCCATATGTGGTTTGTGATAATAACACACATGCAATCACTCAAGTGGGTCCATATGTGGTTTGTGAAAAGAACACACATGCAATGACTCAGGGGGTGTCCATGTGTGGTTTTGGAAAGAACACACATGCAATGAACACTGGTGGATCCATATGTGGTTTGTGGAAAGAACACACATGCAATGACACTGGTGGATCCATATGTGGTTTGTGAAAATAACACACATGGAATGACCTAGTGCTGGTTTTAGTATATGAACACACATGCAATGACTCTGGTGGATCCATATGTGGTTTGTGAAAAGAACACACATGCAATGAATCTAGTGGATCCATCTGTGGTTTGAGGAAAGAACACACATGCAATGACCACTAGTTGGTCCATATGTGGTTTGTGGCAAGAGCACACATGGAATGACACTGGTTGATCCATGTGTGGTTTGTGGAAAGAACACAATTGCAATGACTCAAGTGGGTCCATATGTGGTTTGTGAAAAGAACACACATGCAATGAATCATGGGGGTCCATGTGTGGTTTGTGGAAAGAACACGCATGCAATGAACACTAGTGGATCCATATGTGGTCTGTGGAAATAACATACATGCAATGACACTGGTGGATCCATATGTGGTTTGTGAAAATAACACACATGTAATGACTCTAGTGCTGGTTTTAGTATAAAACACACATGCAATGACTCAAGTGGGTCCATATGTGGTTTGTGAAAAGAACACACATGCAATGACTCAGGGGGGGTCCATGTGTGGTTTGTGGAAAGAACACACATGCAATGAACACTGGTGGATCCATATGTGGTTTGTGGAAAGAACACACATGCAATGACAATGGTTGATCCATGTGTGGTTTGTGGAACACACATGCAATGACTCTAGTGCTGGTTTTAGTATAAGAACACACATGCAACGACTCTAGTGGGTCCATATGTGGTTTGTGAAAATAACACACATGCAATGACTCTAGTGGATCCATATGTGGTTTGTGGAAAAGAACACACATGTAATGAACACTAGTGGATCCATAAGTGGTTTGTGGAAAGAAACACACATGCAATGACACTGGTTGATCCATATGCGGTTTGTGAAAAAGAACACACATGCGGTGACTCTAGTGGATCCATATGTGGTTTTTGGAAAGAACACACATGCAATGACCACTAGTTGATCCATGTGTGGTTCATGACAGGAACACACATTCAATGACATTGGTTGATCCATATGTGGTTTGTGACAATAACACACATGCAATGACTCAAGTGGGTCCATATGTGATTTGTGAAAACAACACACATGCAATGACTCAGGGGGATCCATGTGTGGTTTGTGGAAAGAACACACATGGAATGACCACTGGTTTATCCATGTGTCATTCATGACAGGAACACACATGCAATAACATTGGTTGATCCATATGTGGTTTGTGAAAAGAACACACATGCAATGACTTTGGAGGGTCCATGCGTGGTTTGTGGAAAGAACACACATGCAATGTACACTGGTGGTTTTATATGTGGTTTGTAGAAAGAACACACATGCAATGACCACTAGTTGATCCATATGTGGTTTCTGGAAAGAACACACATGCAATGACACTGGTTGATCCATGTGTGGTTTGTGGAAAGAACACACATGCAATGACTCAAGTGGGTCCATATGTGGTTTGTGAAAAGAACACACATGCAATGACCCAGGGGGGTCCATGTGTGGTTTGTGGAAAGAACACACATGCAATGAACACTGGTGGATCCATATGTGGTCTGTGGAAGAACAAACATGCAATGACACTCGTGGATCCATATGTGGTTTGTGAAAAGAACACACATGCAATGACTCTAGTGCTAGTTTTAGTATAAGAACACACATGCAATGACTCTAGTGGGTCCATATGTGGTTTGTGAAAATAGCACACATGGAATGAATCATGGGGGTCCATGTGTGGTTTGTGGAAAGAACACACATGCAATGAACACTGGTGGATCCATATGTGGTCTATGGAAAGAACATACATGCAATGACACTGGTGGATCCATATGTGGTTTGTGAAAAGAACACACATGCAATGACTCTAGTGCTGGTTTTAGAATAAAACACACATGCAATGACTCTAGTGGGTCCATATGTGGTTTGTGAAAAGAACACACATGCAATGACTCTAGTGGATCCATGTGTGTTTTGTGGAAAGAACACACATGCAATGACCACTTGTTGATCCATATGTGGTTCGTGGAAAGAACACACATGCAATGACAATGGTTGATCCATGTGTTGTTTGTGGAACACACATGCAATGACTCTAGTGCTGGTTTTAGTATAAGAAAACACATGCAATGACTCTAGTGGGTCAATATGTGGTTTGTGAAAATAACACACATGCAATGACTCTAGTGGATACATATGTGGTTTGTGGAAAAGAACACACATGTAATGAACACTAGTGGATCCATAAGTGGTTTGTGGAAAGAACACGCATGTAGTGAACATTGGTTGATCCATATGTGGTTTGTGGAAAGAACACACATGCAATGACACTGGTTGATCCATATGTGGTTTGTGAAAAGAACACACATGCAATGACTCTAGTGGATCCATATGTGGTTTTTGGAAAGAACACACATGCAATGACCTCTAGTTGATCCATGTGTGGTTCATGACAGGAACACACATTCAATGACATTGGTTGATCCATATGTGGTTTGTGACAATAAAACACATGCAATGACTCAAGTGGGTCCATATGTGATTTGTGAAAACAACACACTTGCAATGACTCAGGGGGATCCATGTGTGGTTTGTGGAAAGAACACACATGCAATGACCACTGGTTTATCCATGTGTCATAAATGATAGGAACACACATGAAATAACATTGGTTGATCCATATGTGGTTTGTGATAATAACACACATGCAATCACTCAAGTGGGTCCATATGTGGTTTGTGAAAAGAACACACATGCAATGACTCAGGGGGTGTCCATGTGTGGTTTGTGGAAAGAACACACATGCAATGAACACTGGTGGATCCATATGTGGTTTGTGGAAAGAACACACATGCAATGACACTGGTGGATCCATATGTGGTTTGTGAAAAGAACACACATGGAATGACCTAGTGCTGGTTTTAGTATATGAACACACATGCAATGACTCTGGTGGATCCATATGTGGTTTGTGAAAAGAACACACATGCAATGAATCTAGTGGATCCATCTGTGGTTTGAGGAAAGAACACACATGCAATGACCACTAGTTGGTCCATATGTGGTTTGTGGAAAGAACACACATGGAATGACACTGGTTGATCCATGTGTGGTTTGTGGAAAGAACACAATTGCAATGACTCAAGTGGGTCCATATGTGGTTTGTGAAAAGAACACACATGCAATGAATCATGGGGGTCCATGTGTGGTTTGTGGAAAGAACACGCATGCAATGAACACTAGTGGATCCATATGTGGTCTGTGGAAATAACATACATGCAATGACACTGGTGGATCCATATGTGGTTTGTGAAAATAACACACATGTAATGACTCTAGTGCTGGTTTTAGTATAAAACACACATGCAATGACTCAAGTGGGTCCATATGTGGTTTGTGAAAAGAACACACATGCCATGACTCAGGGGGGGTCCATGTGTGGTTTGTGGAAAGAACACACATGCAATGAACACTGGTGGATCCATATGTGGTTTGTGGAAAGAACACACATGCAATGACAATGGTTGATCCATGTGTGGTTTGTGGAACACACATGCAATGACTCTAGTGCTGGTTTTAGTATAAGAACACACATGCAATGACTCTAGTGGGTCCATATGTGGTTTGTGAAAATAACACACATGCAATGACTCTAGTGGATCCATATGTGGTTTGTGGAAAAGAACACACATGTAATGAACACTAGTGGATCCATAAGTGGTTTGTGGAAAGAAACACACATGCAATGACACTGGTTGATCCATATGCGGTTTGTGAAAAAGAACACACATGCGGTGACTCTAGTGGATCCATATGTGGTTTTTGGAAAGAACACACATGCAATGACCACTAGTTGATCCATGTGTGGTTCATGACAGGAACACACATTCAATGACATTGGTTGATCCATATGTGGTTTGTGACAATAACACACATGCAATGACTCAAGTGGGTCCATATGTGATTTGTGAAAACAACACACATGGAATGACTCAGGGGGATCCATGTGTGGTTTGTGGAAAGAACACACATGGAATGACCACTGGTTTATCCATGTGTCATTCATGACAGGAACACACATGCAATAACATTGGTTGATCCATATGTGGTTTGTGATAATAACACACATGCAATGACTCAAGTGGGTCCATATGTGGTTTGTGAAAAGAACACACATGCAATGACTCAGGGGGGGTCCATGTGTGGTTTGTGGAAAGAGCACACATGCAATGAACACTGGTGGATCCATATGTGGTTTGTGGAAAGAACACACATGCAATGACACTGGTGGATCCATATGTGGTTTGTGAAAAGAACACACATGCAATGACCTAGTGCTGGTTTTAGTATATGAACACACATGCCCTGACTCTGGTGGATCCATATGTGGTTTGTGACAAGAACACACATGTAATGACTCTAGTGGATCCATCTGTGGTTTGTGGAAAGAACACACATGCAATGACCACTAGTTGATCCATATGTGGTTTGTGGAAAGAACACACATGCAATGACACTGGTTGATCCATGTGTGGTTTGTGGAAAGAACACAAATGCAATGACTCAAGTGGGTCCATATGTGGTTTATGAAAAGAACACACATGTAATGAACACTAGTGGATCCATAAGTGGTTTGTGGAAAGAAGCACACATGCAATGACACTGGTTGATCCATATGCGGTTTGTGAAAAAGAACACACATGCGGTGACTCTAGTGGATCCATATGTGGTTTTTGGAAAGAACACACATGCAATGACCACTAGTTGATCCATGTGTGGTTCATGACAGGAACACACATTCAATGACATTGGTTGATCCATATGTGGTTTGTGACAATAACACACATGCAATGACTCAAGTGGGTCCATATGTGATTTGTGAAAACAACACACATGCAATGACTCAGGGGGATCCATGTGTGGTTTGTGGAAAGAACACACATGGAATGACCACTGGTTTATCCATGTGTCATTCATGACAGGAACACACATGCAATAACATTGGTTGATCCATATGTGGTTTGTGATAATAACACACATGCAATGACTCAAGTGGGTCCATATGTGGTTTGTGAAAAGAACACACATGCAATGACTCAGGGGGGGTCCATGTGTGGTTTGTGGAAAGAGCACACATGCAATGAACACTGGTGGATCCATATGTGGTTTGTGGAAAGAACACACATGCAATGACACTGGTGGATCCATATGTGGTTTGTGAAAAGAACACACATGCAATGACCTAGTGCTGGTTTTAGTATATGAACACACATGCCCTGACTCTGGTGGATCCATATGTGGTTTGTGACAAGAACACACATGTAATGACTCTAGTGGATCCATCTGTGGTTTGTGGAAAGAACACACATGCAATGACCACTAGTTGATCCATATGTGGTTTGTGGAAAGAACACACATGGAATGACACTGGTTGATCCATGTGTGGTTTGTGGAAAGAACACAAATGCAATGACTCAAGTGGGTCCATATGTGGTTTATGAAAAGAACACACATGCAATGAATCATGGGGGTCCATGTGTGGTTTGTGGAAAGAACACACATGCAATGAACACTAGTGGATCCATATGTGGTCTGTGGAAAGAACATACATGCAATGACACTAGTGGATCCATATGTGGTTTGTGAAAAGAACACACATGCAATGACTCTAGTGCTGGTTTTAGTATAAAACACACATGCAATGACTCTAGTGGGTCCATATGTGGTTTGTGAAAAGAACACACATGCAATGACTCTAGTGGATCCATGTGTGGTTTGTGGAAAGAACACACATGCAATGTTGGGGGGATACCCCTGGGTAGGGTCACTCCGGGGTATAAGGGCCGAGTTAGCCGAGGTTCGGCAAGGTCAAAGCGGATGCTGGCCGAGTCACCTCAAGGCAGGCCGGATCACGGAGTAACCCAGACTAGGGGGGTCACCTAACATTGTCTCATCCGTCTTAAGGAGTAAGTCGGAAGTACTTGTCTAACTTATATGCAGGAACAGGGGTGGCCGGATCTACTATGATCCGGATCCTCGCTTGGCTTCTGGGAGAAGGAAGGAATCTCTCTGGTCAAAAAAGAAGGTCCGATACGCACTGCATGAGCGAATAAAGCAAGGGCAGGACCACCGGGTCATGGTCGACAAGGGTGACGATGCTCACGTCGGCTAACGCGGGCGCCGTAGAGGCTACGTCGCTAAAGCATGTGTGACACAGGGGAAAATCACCCCGGTCGGGTTACCACTTTGGGAGGGGGCATATTCTTAGGAATATGCCTCCACGTATGCCCTAGGCCAGGACCGAACCTCCTCTATATAAGGGGGGTTAGGGTTCTAGTAGAGGGGGTTGGTTGAGCACTAGTTGGTTTGGTAGTTCCATAGCACTAGTTGATCTAGGGTTCTGGGGAAAGATAGTAGGCAAGAGTAAGAGAGCACCTTCTTCCTCCTCTCGCCAATACAGCTCAAGGAGCACTTGTAATCTTGGAGATATAGCAATACAAACTTCTGTGTGGAGAATCACTCCACTATCCCTCCCTGGATTCCCCTAGCGCATATTAGTCCCCACCTTTAGCCTATCCATGGCATCTGCCGTGACACCACCACGACAGTTGGCGCCCACCGTGGGGCTAGCGGCGCTAGCAGGGGTGAAGATCCGGACGGGAAACTTCATCGGCACCGCCGAACGCATCGTCTCCAGGCTCGTTCAACGCTTTGGAGCGTTGGATTTCGTCAGCGACAACGCTGGCTGCTTCGGCACGCGCCCGCTTCCGTGCAACGGCCTCTTCGTCAAGCTCGGCGCGCACAAGGTCTACGTTGCTGTGGACGTCTCGTGCGTTCATCCATGTCGTGTCGTCGATGCGGGGGAACCACCCCTCACTGTGGCTCGCGGGGCGCATATCGCTCGCTCCCCGGACCATGCGGAGGTGATGATGACTGCGCCAGGTGCAGGCGCGAGCAAGGACCCAGCGCCAGACCCGGAGGTAACACCTAAGGCACCGAGGAAAGGTAGAGGACCTCCACTAGAGAGGCCTGAGAACGTACTGAGGGAAGCTATGGATAGCTTGGCTAACCCGGTAGCAGCAGTGGTAGATCCGGCTCAGGCACAGGCCGAGCTAGAGGAGACTCGTCAAAAAATACTGGAGGGTGCAAAGAAAATAGCCGCGGCTCAGTAGTCGCTGAACATGACGCTGCGTGAGTACGCAAAGGCAAACAAGGTTGATGCAGTAAGGGTAAAAGGGAGAAATCTCATAAGTGAGATGAATAGAGTAGGTGATGATGGAGCAAAAGGGTCGGAAAACTACCTGTCTGTGGGGTTGCCGAAGTATAGTACCCCGGCGAAGAACCTCAGAGCAGCAGATGCGGCTGCGTCCGAGCTAGAGGGTCTGACGGGTGAGGCCCGTCAAAGACAGCAAGACAGGGTTAACGAGCTGGTTCGGATCGCGAACAGGCAGAACGAGGAGCTGTTGAGAGCTAACCCGGAGAGAGCTGGGGCTTCCAAGATCGTCCATTCGGTGATGGGTAACCCGGAGAAATCTGCTGGAGCCGCATCATCGTCTCATGGCGGTCCAAGGAGAGAAGAGGTAGTAACCTCGGCCAGACGGAACAAACAGATCGTCCCGTACGACCCGACGCGTGCGGGAAAAGAAAAAGAGATGCGGAAAGGTGATGATCGACGGAGTGTGAGCCGAGGTGAAGCTGGTCGAGGTAATCACGACCAAGGCAATGCCGGTCAAGGGAATGCTGCCAACGGCAATGCCGGACAGCACAACTCCACAGCAGCAGGACAACCGCAGCAGCGGAATATACCGAGGCAAGAGCAAAGCGCCGGCCGAGGTATGCAGCAGAAAGGTGCACAACGAGAGCAAAACCGATACAACGATGGTGATTCGGAGATGGTGAACACAGGATATCCCAGACCATACTATCATGTGATAGGGTCGAGATTGGGAAGCAGGAATTTGATGCCGGATGACACCAGATTAAAACTGGATCGCCTGTATCGGTCAGAACAGATCGAATGTCAAGGTCCTCCAGGTCCAACGTGCTTTGGACCCCGGATCATGAAGGAACCGCCGGTACCAAACTTCCAGTTACCCAGAGGCACGAAGACGTATGACGGCAGTACCAAGCCAGAGGATTGGCTGATAAACTACGCTACGGTGGTGAAAATTGCAACTGGCAACTTGAGATGGGATGTACGTTACGTGCCCTAGATGTTGGAAGGCCCGGCCAGAGTATGGCTGAATAATTTACCACCTGGAAGCATCAACTGCTGGATAGATTTTGAAGAAATGTTTATCAGCAACTTCTCAAGTATGTATCAGAGACCGAATAGACCGCAGACCCTGGCAATGTGCAAGCAAAGACCTAATGAGACGGATCGTGAATTCTTGACCCGGTGGTGTACCGTGAGAAACTCGTGTGAGGCTGTCATAGAATCACAGGCCATAGCGTGGTTTGTGCAAGGGTGCAGATACGGCAGCGAACTGTGGATGAAGTTGCAAAGGAAAATGCCAGTTACGCTGGCAGAAATGATCCGGATTGCTGATTCGTATGCATTGGGCGATCCGACTCAACCTAGGCTCGCGTCAAATGACTCAAACGAGGAATACTATCAGAGAGATGGAGCTGGGTCATCCTGGAGGAATGATTACAGAGGAAAGAGGAGAGATGATAGACCGGATCATCGTTACGGTTCGCAACAAGTTGCAGCCGTGAATCAAGATCAACCCGGATCAGGGAGTAACCAACGCCAGAGAACTGGAGGGCAGTGGACTCCAAGAAATGATGGCAAGAAAACATGGACTCCGGAGCAGAAGAAACAGTGGTAGGAAAAGAAAGACCGTCCGAGGTATACCTATGAGTCGATGCTGGACCAGCCGTGTAAGTTTCACACGCCAAATCCGAATAGCCCGGCGGGTCACACGACGAGGCAATGTGAGTGGATGCGTAAGATAGAGCAAGGTGGTTCGGGGAATGCTCAGGCACCCCGGAACGATCAACCTCGGCAGGAGTTACCCCGGCAGCAATTGCTCTCCGGAGCGAACACGCAGCAGCTAATGTTGCCTCCCCCTCCGCCGAGGTATGATAACAATGAGAGAAGGGATGCAGTGCATCAGGTGGAAAATCAGCAACAACCGGATCAGAGGTACCCCGGAAACAAGGGAAGGAATGAGTACAGGGAACATCACCAGAGTTATTGTGTGTTCACGACTGAGGAAACAGATAGAAAGAGCTTGCAGCGCCGACATATGGAGGTCAATGCGGTCATGCCCGCAGTGACGAGGTACATGCCTTGGTCGGACCAGGAAATCACCTGGAACATCAAAGATCATCCTAAACTTATGCCAAGCCCAGGTTCGTATGCGCTAGTGCTGGATCCGACATTCATTGGACCGAACATCAATGTATGGTTCTCCAAGGTTTTGATTAATAATGGGAGTAGCATTAACATCATGTATGCGGATATGATGCGCAAGTTGGGCATCTCGGAGAACATGCTCCAGGCTACGAGAACAACTTTCCATGGCATAGTACCAGGCATTTCTTGTGAGCCCATAGGCAAAGTCCGGGTCGACGTGTTATTCGGCACAAGGGATAACCGCCGAACTGAAAATCTGGAGTTTGAAGTGGTGAACTTGGAAAGTGCATATTATGCGTTACTCGGAAGACCAGCATTGAACAAATTCATGGCAAGCTGTCACATCAGTTATCTGAAGATGAAGTTGCCCGGGCCAAATGGAGTGATTACCATTGCTGGAGATTTCCGATGTTCCATGGAGTGTGCTTCAGCCGGGTCTAACCTAGCCGAGTCACTCGTGATTGTGCAAGAGAAAAGAAAAATCCAGGAGGTGGCAGCGTTAGCTCAGTTCGCGCAGCAATATATGCCGGCATTAAGTAACCCGCATGGAAGCGTTTCATTTCAAGCCGTTAAGGACACCAGGAAGATTCTAGTTGATAACATGTTCCCGGAGCGCACCGTAACAATTGGTGCCGGGTTAACTGACAAATAGGAAAGCGAGCTCGTCAACTTCCTCCGTGAGAATCGAGATATTTTTGCTTGGTCTACACAGGACTTGCAAGGTGTTCTGAGGGAGTTGGCCGAGCACTCTTTGAACGTAAGACCCGGAGCAAGGCCGGTGAAGCAACCTCTCCGCCGCTTCGCCGAGGATAGGAGAAAAATCATTGGAGACGAGATAACTCGGTTACTAGCAGCAGGATTTATCATGGAGGTACTATATCCGGTGCTGGTAGAAAAGAAGAAGGAAGATCCGAACGTGGCAGTGGTTTGGCGCATGTGTATCGATTACACGAACCTGAACAAGGCGTGTCCAAAAGATCCATTTCCACTGCCGAGGATAGATCAGGTCATAGACTCAACCGCGGGATGCAAACTGTTGTCATTCATTGATGCATATTCTGGCTTCCACCAGATACCTTTGAACCCGGATGATCAAATAAAAACGGCATTTATTACCCTGTACGGGGCTTATTGCTATCGCACTATGTCGTTCGGTTCATGTAATGCAGGTGCAACGTACCAAAGATGTATGCAAAAATGTTTGCACGACCAAATAGGTCAAAACGTACAAGTATATGTGGATGATGTGGTTATCAAGACCAAGGAAAGCACAACGCTCCTTGACGACATAAGGCAAACATTCGCGAACTTGAGAAGGTTCCGGATGAAGCTTAACCCGAAAAATGTACCTTCGGTGTCCCGGTTGGAAAATTACTCGGATTTCTCGTCTCCAGCCGAGGTATTGAAGTTAATCCAACTAAGATCCGAGTCATCAAACGCATGGAGCTGCCGAAGTGTCTCAATGATGTCTAGAAGTTCACTGGATGCCTGGCATCGTTGAGTCGGTTTGTATGTCGGTTGGGAGAAAAGGCACTGCCTCTCTACCAACTCATGAGAAAGTCGGATAAATTCGTTTGGATGCCACAGGCCGATGAAGCCTTTACCCACTTGAAAAAGATGTTGGCCACTGCGCCAGTGTTAGCCTCTCCATTATCAAAGGAGCCAATGTTGCTCTACGTAGCCGCAACCAACCGAGTTGTAAGTGCAGTAATCGTAGTGGAACACAATGAAGAGGGTAAGTTGGTGTAGAGGCCAGTATATTACCTGAGCGAGGTATTGTCTGCCTCAAAACAGAACTACCCGCACTTTCAAAAGGTGGCATACGGTGTCTATATGGCAGCAAAGAAGTTAAAGCATTACTTTGAGGAGCACCCCATCAAGGTAATATGTGAGGCTCCCATATCCGAGATAATGGGTAACAAGGATGCGAGTGGCAGGATTGCAAAATGGGCAATTGAGTTAGCCCCTTATGCGCCCCAATACGACAGAAGAGAAGCGATCAAATCTCAGGCTGTGGCGGACTTTTTTGTGGATTGGGCTGAGGTACAATACGAACCACCACCACCAGATCCGAATTACTGGAGGATGCACTTTGACAGGTCGAAAACCAAAACCGGATTAGGCGCCGGGGTTGTGCTTACCTCGCCAAAGAAGGATCAGCTAAAGTACGTATTGCAGATCCATTTCGCGGCATCGAACAATGTCGCTGAGTATGAGGCTCTTGTGCATGGGCTCAAAGTGGCAAAGGAGATTGGCATACGTCGGATAATGTGCTTTGGTGACTCGGACCTGGTGGTGCAGCAGGTGTCCAGAGTGTGGGACGCCCTGGATCCAAACATGGCACTATACAAATTTCACGTGCAGAAGATATCTGGTTACTTCGAGGGGTGTGAATTTCACCATGTACCTCGGGCGGAAAACGAGGCTGCCGACATGTTGTCGAAGCTCGGATCGACCAGACAGGCAATTCCACCGGGCGTAGCATTGGAACACCTCAGAAAACCATCTATCAGGCCGTCCCCAGGAACCGACTCGATCTATGTCCCGGAAAATACGGAATCCGGAGCTGAGCCCATGGACATTGACATGGGAGGTAGTACGCGAGACCCGGGGACTGCGTCAGCAAACCCGGGGACTGCCTCGGTAAACCCGGGGACTACCTCGCTAGACCCGGGGACTGCTCAGCGTGAGCCGGCTGAAGTTATGCCGGTGGATCAGATGGAAATTGATGAGGAGATGTTCCCTCCACGAGAGATACCAGCTTGGGCACTGCCTATATTCCAATTCCTGAAAGACGGAACGTTACCCGCTAAGGAGGTGTTAGTCAGGCAAACTCAGAGGAGAGCAAAAGCATACACAATCATCAATTCTGAGTTATACAAACAGAGTGTAACCAATGTTCTCCAAAGATGCGTTGACCCGGAGGAAGGGCTTGACATCCTCCGAGATATACACCAAGGAGAATGCGGGCATCATGCCTCATCCTGGTCCTTGGTGGCAAAGGCGTTCCGGCATGGATTCTACTGGCCAAGTGCCTTGGAACAAGCAGAAGATCTGGTGAGAAAATCCAATGGTTGTCAGAGGTACGCCACCAAGACACATATGCCTATGTCGGAACTCAAGACCATACCAATAACGTGGCCATTTGCTGTATGGTGCTTGGACATGGTTGGCCCGTTCAAACCGGCGAGAGGAAACATGACACACATTTTGGTCATGGTGGACAAGTTTACAAAATGGATTGAAGTGAAACCTATAAGAAAATGTGATGGAGCTACGGCCGTGACATTTCTCAAAGACATCATCTTGAGATACGGTTATCCACACAGTATTATAACTGATAATGGAACAAATTTTGCGGAAGGAGCATTTGCGCGCTTCTGCCGAGATAAGATCCCACTCGATGTCGCATCGGTAGCCCACCCCGCATCGAACGGACAAGTGGAAAGATCCAACGGATTAGTATTATCCGGGATAAAACCCCGGCTCATTGAGCTGCTGCAAAGATTAGCGGGGTGCTGGATAGAAGAACTACCAGCGGTACTGTGGAGCTTAAGAACAACTCCAAATCGATCAACAGGCTATACGCCATTCTTTCTGGTATATGGGGCAGAAGCTATATTACCAGCCGACATAGAGCATGATTCGCCTAGGGTCACCCAATACACAGAAGCCGAAGTGCAAGAAGCCCGGCAAAATGATGTTGATCTGCTGGAAGAAGCGAGAGAACTGGCACTGTCCAGATCCGCCATATATCAGCAAAATCTCTGACGCTATCATAGCCGGAAAGTGTGCCCTCGAGTCTTCCGGGAAGGCGATCTGGTGCTCCGGTTGGTACAACGTACTACTGGCATGCATAAATTATCCCCCCCGTGGGACGGGCCGTTCATTGTGAGCAAAGCATTGCACAATGATTCTTACTATCTTATAGATGCAAAGCCATAGGAAAAGAACAAGGCGGACAGGTCCGGAGAGGAATCCAAGCGACCATGGAATGTAGCACTACTTCGTCCCTTCTACACTTAGCTAAGAAGTGTATGTATCCAAGTCATCTCATATGTCGGTATGTATGTCGGCAATGAGCTTATCAATGAAATAGCAGCGCCTCGAGCAGTAACTCGGAGACTGCCTTAATAATATTTGTCATAATTTCTTATGCGGTAGCTAGAATAAGTCGTTCTACTTAACCCGGATTAGTAATGTGTGAGCACCAAAAACCCAACCCTTCGACTTGCTGCTGTCCAACAAGAATTGGCTTCATGGCAAGCAAGGGAACAAGTTTGGAACTGCGTAGCACATGAAAAACGACTAAGGAAACGAATTTATTCGAGCTAACATTTTTTTTCGGACTAACCCTGTATTTATTTTCAAGTTATTATGCTGAATTATTTTGAGCCAAGCCTCAAAGTTTCTAAGTATTGTTAAGACAATTTTTGAAGCTCGGATTCGTAAGTCATAAAACCGAATCAAGGTAGACACGGACCGAGCCAAAGAATTGGACGAACAAGAAAATGAAACTCGGGGACTATGCCCAAGTTAATCCGGCATAAAAACGTAGTAGCAAAATATCACATA
This sequence comes from Avena sativa, assembly GCA_916181665.1. Taxonomy (NCBI): domain Eukaryota; kingdom Viridiplantae; phylum Streptophyta; class Magnoliopsida; order Poales; family Poaceae; genus Avena; species Avena sativa. Next base: position 427,475,253 of record OV702287.1, read on the forward strand.
TCCAGCATACAATTGCACCCGGCATACCGGGGATTTGATAAATTTTCAAGTTTTTTAGAACTAAGGAGCAGCAGGAGGAGCAGGTTCGGCGTCGTTGTCGATGTCTTCAATATCTGAAGCATCATCTTCCCCGTCCTCATCCGACCCATCTTCAACATTCTCATTTTGCTTGTCCCCAGCGGATTCCAGGAAGCTCGGCCCTTCAATCCAGTCATGAATAGGAGAATATTCGATGAGCCTGTAGGCACAAGCCTGGCGCCGAGCTACCCACTCCGGATCATCGGTCCATCTGGATCCGGTACGCCGGCGTGTGAGGAGGCTGATGTCGATCTTCTCGTACCATGTGAGAATATGATGAAGGATGGTGTCAGCTGCGGCACGACCAGAAGATTCTCTCCAGAGGTCAAGATGGGTCTCAACTTCCATTAATTTCTCGACGAGAGTTGCGATGGTCTCTGGACTACTCTCTCCGGGCCAAAACGTATTGAAGATGTGCACTGCAACGTCGAGGATATCCTTGCCATAATTCTTGATGGTCTCCACGCGAGAGGACAAGCTGACCAATAGGTCCTCCATGTCCAAGGGAATGTTCTCACCATCAAGAGCAATGGGAGTACCCCTCTCTCGGCGAAACTTGGCAACAGCAGCGCTGGCAATCGCAGTACCCTCTGGAAAGTGGTCTAGAAACAAGGCAAAGGAAGAAAGTAAAGAAAACACATATGAGGTAACCCGGAGGGTTATGTCGGACAAGGGAAAGGAACTTACAAGAAATATGGCTATGGATCCGGGTCAACTCCTTGATGCAGGCATCGCGTCTTTTGCGAAGTTGCTCAAGCTCAGTGTTTGCCAACCCAAGCTGGATGTCGGATTCTCTGAGTAGGTCCTAGCCCTTAGAGATCTGGAGAGTAAGGCGCTCACGCTCTTCGGTGAAGTTCTGGCCAACTTTTTGGAGCTCGGTTTTGTGTTGGGCCTTCATCTTCTCCATCTCGGCCTTGAGCTTGGCAATCTCGTCGTCCTTAGTCCGGAGGAGAGCAAGCTCATCATTCTTCTTCTTCAGCTTGGCCTGATGCTGCCCTGCTTGTTCGAGAAAATGCAGCATCATATCAGGCACGGGCACACTATCCTCAAGCGATGCTGAAATAGTATGTTGACCCGGCAGAGCCGAGGAGTGAATGTTTGTCGAGCCAAAGAAGGGAAAACACTACAAGGTCGAACAAAAGAAGACATACCCCGAATTTCCTCCAAGTTCTTCCGCATAATTTTGTTCTCAGCCTCCACCCCAGCTGCAAAAACCGAATGAGGAGATTAGTTCGGCGGAAGAAAGTGAAGAAAAACGGAGACGTGCTAAGGGAGAAAATTACCCCTCTTTTCATGTTCTGCACCAAGTGCAACATGTTTTGCGTGTAGGATCTTGTGGGTATCAAGCAGGCGTTGGAATTCGGCGCTCCGGCGATTGGTAGTTACCTGGAAAAAAAGTACAGAAGTGTAAAATTAGCTTGGTGCATATTCGAAGTGTACAAGATCCGGGCCAAGTGGAACTTAACCCGGCTCTAGGTGTGTGCATATTCGAAGTGTGTAAGATCCGGGCCAAGTGGAACTTAACCCGGCTCTAGGTGTGTGCATATTCGAAGTGTGCAAGATCCGGGCCAAGCGGAACTTAACCCGGCTCTAGGTGTGTGCATATTCGAAGTGTGTAAGATCCGGGCCAAGTGGAACTTAACCCGGCTCTAGGTGTGTGCATATTTGAAGTTTACATGCAGCTATGTTAGTTTTCTAATGAGCATCCGACCGAGTAACAAGCTACTCCACCGGAGGCTCGGGGACTAATGGTTATTATCTACAGCATGTAAAGGAGAAACGACATACCTCCATCATTCGCCCCGCGAGGTTAATTGCCTTGGCGGCAGTATTCATCTGGGCAGAAAATTCTGCAGGGCCAAACTTTTCCGGGAGATCGTCGTTGTGGACGAACTCCGCCTTGTTCCAGTTCATGACGAACTCGATAAGGCTCGGAGGGTACCGTTTGCCAGTGGGCATGTGGGGTGCCACCAAGCCCTTCACATGAGCTTCCTTCCTCTCAACTAGAGCAAGAGCTGGGCTGGTGTGCAGAACCATCTGCTGTGCATCTGTTGGCTCGGCAGGAACATCCGTCGCTGCTGGTGATTTCTTCGGAAGCATCGACGACAGGGTTCGCTTCCCGGCCTCAACGGATGTAGACTTGGCAGTATCCGGAGCCTTCTTGCCTTTAGCTTGCTGGGAAGAAGTAACCACGGTGGATTTCCCTTTGGAAGTTGCTGGAATGGTTCCTCGCCAAGGCTGGGATGACTCGGAAGAGGCAGAGGAACTTGGCACTGGAGCTGTTGTTGGTTTCCTTGGTGCCGGGGCAGGTGCTGGCTCGGTTGCTGGTACTGGAGCTGCTGCTGGTGCTGGTGTTGTGATAGACTTGGTGGTTGCTAGTTGCGACAATGCCGAAGTGGTGGACGCCGTCGCCTCGGCCGAACCGACCCCTCCCGCTCCGAGGTCGTGTTCCTCTTGATGAGGCACTGCGGAACCCGGAGCAGCCGCAGAGCCCTCCAGAATAGGGCTCAGCGGGCGTGACTCGTCGTCACGAGGAGGAGAAGGACCGGACCGAAGGGGAGAAGAGATGCTCGATCCGCTCTGAGGGACCTCCACCGGAGGCCTGAAAAAGAGAATAAGGTCAGGTGTGAAATTACCGCGATGCAAGGAAAAATGAGTTGCGCAATGAAAAATGACTTACGCATCCGAGGTTTCAGCCTCCTTGGGTTTCCGGGCCCTCCGTGCCGGGGCTTTGCCTGCTCGCTTGGAGGCAGTCTTGTCTCCGGCCTTCTTTTGCCTTTTTGTGGGTTGAGAAGGTCCGGAGGAAGAACTCGATGCGGCTCCGCGCTTCTTCTTTGACGCCACCGGAACCGTCTCGCCCGTGGCAAGTGGAGGATCCTCATGGATATGCCCACCGGGGTTAGCTGATGCCGGAAAGGCAAAAGAAAGAGGGACAGCCTCAACGGGTTCAATCACGTCGATATCCGAGTCATCCTCATCATCGGGCCAATCTCTAAGAGAAGAGAATTTACCGCTAGGTCGTTTGGTGGCGTCGGTCATAGGGAGGAACATCTCCTGGTCCGGCTCCTCCTCATCCGGGATTTCTCGGTCCGGCGCCCACTTAAGGGTCGGATCTGTACCATCCTCGAGAGTTTGCTAAAGGAACAGTTGAGAATAAGCTTGAAGAGCAGAGTCGGAAATATAACAAAAACCAACACATACTTCATCTGAATTAAGTTTGCCCTACGAAGCTTACCACGGGAGGGAGCCTATCACGACAATAGTGCTTGATTCCCCACGTCCATTCGGCGGAGAAATCCTTATGGGTGGTGAAAAGAGCCTTGACCCGATGAAAGATCTCTGTGTTGCTCAATTCGAAGGAGGAGGTTCGGTTGGGGTCGCGGCCGAAACTCATATGGCACAACTTGTGGGTGCACTTCTGGAGGGGAGAGATTCGGTTGCGCACGAACGTGATCATAGCATCCTCGTTGCGCAATCCGAGCTTCTTCAGCTCCGCGAACATCTTGTTAACTTGGTTGGCCAGAGCGGTAGGCTTCTTAGGGACCTCCTCCTAGAAATCCGTGTCAGGTAGACCCAGAGCATAGGGAAGCAACCGAATCAAGTCTTCGGTACCCTCGTTCCGGACATAGAAGAAGGTCCGGGCCCATCCTTTGCAGGAGTCGAGCCCGATAACCCGGGGAAAAACTGAAAATCTCCAGGGCAAGATGGAGGCAGCTCCGAACTGGGTGAGCTGCTTGTCCTCCGACTCAACGTGGATGTTGGGGACGATGTTGCGACGAAGACCGAAGAACCGGATCCACAGCTCCTTCGTGGTCCATAGTCCGGTGTAGCCTTCGATCGTAGAGGCAAAGGAAGAAAGAGAGGTGATTGCATTCGCGGGGAGATGGTGCGGCTGCAGATGATACGTCCTAACCCAATCCCGGAAGAAATCGCTCACCGGAAGGCCAAATCCCCATTGGAAGTGGGACAGGAATACAACGAACTCACCCGGATTCGGTGAGGGGGCCAGTTCCAAGGAGGGGAGACGAGCGGCGACGCTGGTGGGAATGCGCCTGGTCCGGTAGAGCCAGTCAAGGTCATCTTGACAGACCCATGACCCGGCCCACGCGCCGTGGTCCGCCGCGCCAGCGTCCTCCTCCATCTCCTGCTCGGCGACGACGAGCTCCTCCTCCGTGATTTCATATCTGCTGTCCTCGCTGGAGCTAGCGGCGGCGGGGATCTGAGGCCTAGATTGGCATGGACCCGTGGCGAAAAAGCTGCGCAGTGGTGGCTGCGGTGCGGAGGCACTGGGAGGTGCGGCGGCGGTGCTGCTGCTAGAAAGCACCGACAGCGGCGTGGTCGCAGGGAAGACGAAGGAGAAAACGCAACGGGCAAAGGGGTACGGAGGTGGAAAAACGCTAAGGGACGCGCCCCTCCCCTATTTAACCACCCCCAGTGATCGATGAGTGGGATCGCGCTGCGCCGACGAGCCACACGGTGTGGCCGTGTATCACCGGCGTCAGCCAATCATAGAAAAGCCACACAGGGGGCACAGAGTAGAAGTGATCCTATGACGCGACGTGCTATTGCGGTAAACAAGGGGGCAGGCATGACGTGACCCACGCACAGTGAAACTGACAATTACTGCGGCGGTTACTGTGCAGGCCCTTAAAATAAGACAAGGTAATGATTAGCCTCCACGTGGGTTGGCGTATGAGAGAAGGAAACGGGGCCCGGATCAAACCATGATAACCATGGGATTCGATCCAAAGTGGTGACCCGGCCGGCAAGTGAAAACTTGGAATGTGCGAAGGGAACGTAAATCCATATAATCCGAGATAATGAGCTAACCCGGAATTAAACGTCCGAGGCTCGGACATAAATGAACCTGATGTGGCCTTAGCGGCCAAGGCAGCTAAGACCGCACGAGCTTCAGGGACTAATGTTGGGGGGATACCCCCGGGTAGGGTCACTCCGGGGTATAGGGGCCGAGTTAGCCGAGGTTCGGAAAGGTCAAAGCGGATGCTGGCCGAGTCACCTCAAGGCAGGCCGGATCACGGAGTAACCCGGACTAAGGGGGGTCGCCTAACATTGTCTCATCCGGCTTAAGGAGTAAGTCAGAAGTACTTGTCTAACTTATATGCAGGAACAGGGGTGGCCGGATCTACTATGATCCGGATCCTCGCTTGGCTTCTGGGAGAAGGAAGGAATCTCTCTAGTCAAAAAAGAAGGAGGGGGCATATTCTTAGGAATATGCCTCCACGTATGCCCTAGGCCAGGACCGAACCTCCTCTATATAAGGGGGGTTAGGGTTCTGGTAGAGGGGGTTGGTTGAGCACTAGTTGGTTTGGTAGTTCCATAGCATTAGTTGATCTAGGGTTCTGGGGAAAGATAGTAGGCAAAAGTAAGAGAGCACCTTCTTCCTCCTCTCGCCAATACAGCTCAAGGAGCACTTGTAATCTTGGAGATATAGCAATACAAACTTCTGTGTGGAGAATCACTCCACTATCCCTCCATGGATTCCCCTAGCGCATATTAGTCCCCACCTTTAGCCTATCCATGGCATCTGCCGTGACACCACCACGACATGCAATAACCACTTGTTGATCCATATGTGGTTTGTGGAAAGAACACACAAGCAATGACAATGGTTGATCCATGTGTGGTTTGTGGAACACACATGCAATGACTCTAGTGCTGGTTTTAGTATAAGAACACACATGCAATGACTCTAGTGGGTCCATATGTTGTTTGTGAAAATAACACACATGCAATGACTCTAGTGGATCCATATATGGTTTGTGGAAAAGAACACACATGTAATGAACACTAGTGGATCAATAAGTGGTTTGTGGAAAGAACACACATGTAGTGAACATTGGTTGATCCATATGTGGTTTGTGGAAAGAACACACATGCAATGACACTGGTTGATCCATATGTGGTTTGTGAAAAGAACACACATGCAATGACTCTAGTGGATCCATATGTGGTTTTTGGAAAGAACACACATGCAATGACCACTAGTTGATCCATGTGTGGTTCATGACAGGAACACACATTCAATGACATTGGTTGATCCATATGTGGTTTGTGACAATAACACACATGCAATGACTCAAGTGGGTCCATATGTGATTTGTGAAAACAACACACATGCAATGACTCAGGGGGATCCATGTGTGGTTTGTGGAAAGAACACACATGCAATGACCACTGGTTTATCCATGTGTCAATCATGACAGGAACACACATGTAGTGACATTGGTTGATCCATATGTGGTTTGTGATAATAACACACATGCAATGACTCAAGTGGCTCCATATGTGGTTTGTGAAAAGAACACACATGCAATGACTCAGGGGGTCCATGTGTGGTTTGTGGAAAGAACACACATGCAATGAACACTAGTGGATCCATATGTGGTTTGTGGAAAGAACACACATGCAATGACACTGGTGGATCCATATGTGGTTTGTGAAAAGAACACACATGCAATGACCTAGTGCTGGTTTTAGTATATGAACACACATGCAATGACTCTGGTGGATCCATATGTGGTTTGTGAAAAGAGCACACATGCAATGACTCTAGTGGATCCATGTGTGGTTTGTGGAAAAAACACACATGCAATGACCACTAGTTGATCCATATGTGGTTTGTGGAAAGAACACACATGGAATGACACTGGTTCATCCATGTGTGGTTTGTGGAAAGAAGACAAATGCAATGACTCAAGTGGGTCCATATGTGGTTTGTGAAAAGAACACACATGCAATGACTCAGGGGGTCCATGTGTGGTTTCTTGAAAGAATACACATGCAATGAACACTGGTGGATCCATATGTGGTCTGTGGAAAGAACACACATGCAATGACACTGGGGGATCCATATGTGGTTTGTGAAAAGAACACACATGCAATGACTCTAGTGGATCGATATGTGGTTTGTGGAAAAGAATACACATGTAATAAACACTAGTGGATCCATAAGTGGTTTTTGGAAAGAACACACATGTAGTGAACATTGGTTGATCCATATGTGGTTTGTGGAAAGAACACACATGCAATGAACACTGGTGGATCCATATGTGGTTTGTGGAAAGAACATACATGCAATGACACTGGTGGATCCATATGTGGTTTGTGAAAAGAACACACATGCAATGACCTACTGCTGGTTTTAGTATAAGAACACACATGCAATGACTCTGGTGGATCCATATGTGGTTTGTGAAAAGAACACACATGCAATGACTCTAGTGGATCCATGTGTGGTTTGTGGAAAGAACACACATGCAATGACCACTAGTTGATCCATATGTGGTTTGTGGAAAGAACACACATGGAATGACACTGGTTGATCCATGTGTGGTTTGTGGAAAGAACACAAATGCAATGACTCAAGTGGGTCCATATGTGGTTTGTGAAAAGAACACACATGCAATGACTCAGGGGGGTCCATGTGTGGTTTGTGGAAAGAATACACATGCAATGAACACTGGTGGATCCATCTGTGGTCTGTGGAAAGAACACACATGCAATGACACTGGTGGATCCATATGTGGTTTGTGAAAAGACCACACATGCAATGACTCTAGTGCTGGTTTTAGTATAAGAACACACATGCAATGACTCTAGTGGGTCCATATGTGGTTTGTGAAAAGAACACACATGCAATGACTCTAGTGGATCCATGTGTGGTTTATGGAAAGAACACACATGCAATGACCACTGGTTGATCCATATGTGGTTTGTGGAAAGAACACACATGCAATGACACTGGTTGATCCATGTGTGGTTTGTGGAACACACATGCAATGACTCTAGTGCTGGTTTTAGTATAAGAACACACATGCAATGACTCTAGTGGGTCCATATGTGGTTTGTGAAAAGAACACACATGCAATGACTCTAGTGGATCCATAAGTGGTTTGTGGAAAAGAACACACATGTATTGAACATTTGTTGATCCATATGTGGTTTGTGGAAAGAACACACATGCAATGACACTGGTTGATCCATATGTGGTTTGTGAAAAGAACATACATGCAATGACTCTAGTGGATCCATATGTGGTTTGTGGAAATAACACACATGCAATGACCACTAATTGATCCATGTGTGCTTCATGATAGGAACACACATGCAATGACATTGGTTGATCCATATGTGGTTTGTGACAATAACACTCATGCAATGAATCAAGTGGGTCCATATGTGGTTTGTGAAAAGAACACACATGCAATGACTCAGGGGGGTCCATGTGTGGTTTGTGGAAAGAACACACATGCAATGAACACTGGTGGATCCTTATGTGGTTTGTGGAAAGAACACACATGCAATGACACTGGTGGATATATGTGGTTTGTGAAAAGAACACACATGGAATGACTCTAGTGTTGGTTTTAGTATAAGAACACACATGCAATGACTCTAGTGGGTCCATATGTGGATTGTGAACAGAACACACATGCAATGACTCTAGTGGATCCATATGTGGTCTGTGGAAAATAACACACATGCAATGAACACTGGTGGATCCATAAGTGGTTTGTGGAAAGAACACACATGTAGTGAACACTGGTGGATCCATATGTGATTTGTGAAAAGAACACACATGCAATGTCATTGGTTGATCCATATGTGGTTTGTGAAAAGAACACACATGCAATAACCACTTGTTGATCCATGTGTGGTTCATGACAGGAACACACATGCAATGAACACTAGTGGATCCTTATGTGGTTCTTGATAGGAACTGATACGTCCAAAACGTATCTACTTTCCTGAACACTTTTGCTATAGTTTCTCCTCTAAACTTGTGTGATTTGGATGCAACTAACGCAGACTGACGCTGTTTTCAGCAGAATTGCCCTGGTGTCTACTTTTTGTGCAGAAAATCAACTATCAAGAAAAATCCCAGAAAATATGCTGAAAATCCTATTTCACCAGAAGTCTCCAGGAGCCAGAATACGAGATGGAGGGGGGCTGGGCCCAGGCCACACCACCTGGCCGCATGGGCAAGCCCAGGCCGCACCAGGGGGTAGTCTGGCCGCCCTAGACTGCCCCTCGATCTCCCTCTTCGCCTATAAGTTGCCTTCTGGCCTAAAAACTCGGGGGGGGGGGGGGGTTCGATGTTTTTCAGAAGGAGTTCTGCTCCGTCGCCACCACCAGGTTCTACAAAACAACACCAGAAACTCCATTCTAGCACCCTGCCGGGACGGGGAATTGGAGGAGATTATCGCCATCATCATCACCATCGCTTCTCCATCGACCATCCATGTTTCCCCCATATATGAGTGAGTAATCCCCTACTGTAGGCTATGGGGATGGTAGGGATTGGATGAGATCGTTCATGTAATGGCATCGGATTGTTAGGGCATGGTGCCTAGTATCTTTTATTAGTGCTTTATGACTTTGTTGCGACTTGTTATGCTTAATTCTTGTCACTAGGGCCCAAGTGCCATGATTTCAGATCTGAACATGTTATTGATTCATTATGATAGTAGTGTTTATGGTCTTATCTGCAAGTTGTATACACACGTTGTTGTTCGGAACCAATGGCCCTGAAGTGACAGAAATCGGGATAACCGGAGGGAATGGCTTTGATGTGAGGATCACATGTGTTCATGGAGTGTTAATGCTTTGCTCCGGTGCTCTATTAAAAGGAGCACCTTAATTGCCAGTAGTTCCCTTGAGGCCCTGCTGCAAATGGGCTGGCAGGACAAAAGATGTTGTGCAAGTTCTCATTGCTAGCACGTATGACTATATATGGAACACATGCCTAGGATTATCTAGTACTTGGATGCTTTATCTTATTTATCTGCAATTTCCCTATGTACTGATTGCTATGTGAATTGTCTTGTCCATGCAACGCCCGTCCATCCATCCCTATGCCTACCGCACTCGAATCCTACTGTTACTGCTATTGTTACTGTTGTCTTTACTTTACTACTGCTGCTACTTTACTATTCCTACTACAAAACTGTTGCTACTAATAAACTGTTGTGAGCAAGATTGTTTCCAGGTGCAGCTGAATTGACAACTCAGTTTTTAAGGCTTATAAATATTCTTTGGCTCCCCTTGTGTCGAATCAATAAATTGGGTTTCACTTCCCTCGAAAATACTGCGATACACCCCCTATACTTGTGGGTCATCAAGAATATTTTCTAGCGCCGTTGCCGGGGAGCATAGCTTTATTTATCAAGTTCACTTGGATTCTCTATTGTTCATTGCTTTCCATCCATCATGGGTAAGTCTCGTGATGGCAAGGTTCCTATTTTACCATCCACTACAAGAAGAGGTACGGTTCTGAACACCTCTATTGCTCTTGATTCACCATCTGTTATGAGTAAGCTCGTTACACCACCACATACACATGCTACACACATTACTACTACTGTTGAATCTGAAACTTCTGATGCTTATGATGCTGCTTCTACTGTGCTTGATAAGAGTGGTTCATTAGGTCCTTTCCTAGATGCTACAATTGCTAGAACTATAGCTCGAAATACTGAAACTCCTAATGAAGACACTACTACACCTGTTAGTTCACCTGAGTCTAGTGAAAGCTATGATATTGAAGATGGTTATGTTGAGATGACCGATGAATTTATTAAAGAGTCTAAAAACACCCATGATAGGAGCGCTGCTAAGAGTCCTTGAGAGGCGTACTATTAGACCCAAATTATCTCCTATTGCTAAGTTTGCTGCTTCTCCCATAAACATTATAGATAAAGATTATGATTTCTCTCTCGATTAATCTTACATAGCTATTGTTGAGAAAGAACCTTTTTGTGGGACTAAGAATGAAAGTGCGGTAGCACATATGAATGAACTTTCTACCATGAGTGTCTTGTTTTTTGATGATATTAAGATGTGTACTTACTTTGTCGCTAAGATTTTCCCCTTTTCACTGAAAGGAGAAGCTAAAACTTGGTTTAGTAATTTACCTCCTGGATCTATTGATAGCCCTGATTGCTTGATTAGTACTTTCCTGCAGAAATATTTTCCTCCTAGTGCTAGACATGCTATTTTGCAGGAACTTTTTGATTTTAAATAGGGAGAAAAAGAGATATTACCTGAATCATGGGCAAGGTTTTGTGCTTTGATTCATGCACAGGCTGGAAGTCCATTACCAAAGAATGAGCTTCTTGATATATTTTATAATGGACTAACCGAAGAATCTAGGACATACCTAAATAGTTGTGCTGATTGTGTTTTCAGGAATAGGACTCCTAAGGAATCGGAGGAATTAATGGCTAAAATAAGTAAGAACTATGAAGATTGGAATCCTCCTAAACAAGCTATACCTGAAGTAATAGTACCTGAACCTACTATACCAGTGCCTATTACAACATCAAAGAAGAGGGGAGTTATTGAATTAAATGATGAAGTGATGAAGGAGGCTAAGAAATGTCTTAAGGAGAAGGGAATTAAAGCTGCATATGTCAATAATTTACCTCCTATAGAAGAATTATGTAAGCCTATTCCCTACTCATCCACTATCGAGGTACACTCAACACTTTGATGAAGGTGATATCCCTTACTCTAAACCTCCTGATCAATGCTTAGAAGAATTTGATATCTTTATTGTTAAGCAAGATAATTTTAATAAAAGGGTGCGAAATCATCTAATGGAAAACACTAGAGCTATTGTTGAGTTGAAAAATATTGTGGAAAGAACCTCTAATGATGTTAAAATGATTGTTAAACACTTTCAAATGGTTCAAACTGAAATAGATCAACTCGTTAAAGTGCAAAAAGACTTGCTAGTTAATGCTGCTAAAGAAAAACATGCTTATGAAATTAGAATTAGAAGTGGTGCTGCTACCCAGGATCCTCTATATCCTGAGGGGCATCCCAAAAGAATTGAGCAGGATTCTCAACAAGCTGAAAATAGTGGCTCTACTCGTAAGAAAAGGAAAAAGAAACATAAAACTGTTGTAGAACCCTCAGAACCTGCTATAGATCCTAATAGTATATCTGTCTCTGATGCTGAAACTGAAGTGGTAATGAAGAAAATGAAGTTCCTAATGAAGAAAAAGTTGAAGAAGAACCTGAAAACCACACTAAGAATACTAAATACACCAAAGAAGATTTTATTGCTAAGAAACATGGTAGTGAAAGAGAACCTTGGGTCCAAAAACCTATGCCTTTCCCTGATAAGAAACACAAGTCAAAGGAAGATGAACACTATAATAAGTTTTGTGAGTGGATGAAACCTTTATTCCTGCAAATTCCTTTGACTGATGCTATTAAATTGCCTCCTTACTCAAAGTATATGAAGGATATTGTCTCGAAGAAAAGGAAGATCCCTAATGAAGAAATTTCTACTTTGCTTGCTAATTATTCCTTTAATGGTAAGGTTCCAAAGAAACTTGGAGACCCAGGGATTCCAACTATCCCTTGCTCTATTAAGAACAGTTATGTTAGAACTGCTTTGTGTGTATTTGGGAGCTGGAGTTAGTGTTATGCCTTTCTCTCTCTATAAGAGGCTTCAACTAGAAAAATTAATACCAACTGATATATCTTTGCAAATGGCTGATAAATCTACCACTATTCCTGTTGGTATATGTGAGGATGTACCTGTTCAAGTGGCTCATAATTGCTTGATATTAACTGATTTTGTTGCGCTTGAAATGCCTGAAGATGATAATATGTCCATTATTCTTGGGAGACCTTTTCTTAATACTGCAGGAGCTGTTATTAATTGTAATCAAGGAAAGGTTAGTTTCAATGTTAATGACAAGGAACATACTGTCTATTTCCCCAAGAAGATTGAAAGGACTTATGGTTTGAATTCAATTGAACATGTTGAGGGCATTCAAGTTGGAGAAATATATTGTCCCATACCAAGAGAAAAATTTGAAACTATTATGATTGGGACCATTGCTATCAAGGTTGAGGTAACATAATCATTAGTGGGATACAAAGTTTTGTCTCATATGGAATTGTTTTGGTAACAAGACCTAATCAACCTTGTTAACAAAAGGATTTCATTGAACAAAACAATGTTTTCACCGTGATTATCCCTGTTTACTTTTATTCTATCCATTTTAGTTTTTCTTTCGTTTAGTCTCCTTTTTGTTGTTATTTTCTTGCATGTTAGAGTGTCTTAGAACTTCTGTAGTTCTAGCCTTGTTTTATCATTGCATCATTCCAAAAAAAATCTGTCAATCAGAAAATCATTCTTCTATACGTGAAAAATGCCCAAAAATAAAGTGTCTCGAAAATTCCAGAAAATTCATATTAAATTTTTACGTGAAAAAGGGGCAGAGGAGTGCCAGGGAGGTACCAGGGGGACCCACCAGGCAGGCTCACCACCTGGTGGCGCGGCCTGCCCTGGGTGGCGCCATGCCATGGTGTGTGATATGTCTATTTTTCATCACTATTCTATGTCATAATTCACTGTTATTCATTGATATATTTCGTATTGAGAGGTGATACTTATGTTATTTCATCTGTGTTTGCATGGTTGATGACTTTTGGAGCATGGACCGCTGCAGTCAGGATTCTGATGGAAAAGGTGCTGTTTGGAGGTAAAATTCGCGAAGATCAGAAAATCCAGGAAAATATACGGGAAATCCTATTTTTCCAGAATACAAAGGAAGCCAGAATGGGGGGCTGGAGATGGGCCACAGGGAGCCCACACCACCCCCTGGCGTGGGCCAGCCTAGGCCGCGCCACCAGGTGGTGTGGCCGCCCTGGTCCACCCCTGGCACTCCCCTCTAGGGTATATTATCCTCTCGAAACCCTAAGACTCGGGGAGCGACCATAGAAAGATTCCGCCTCCTCTGTGGGGCGGAAAACACCGAGAGAGAAAGATCTCTCCGGCAGACAGATTTCTACCGGGGGAATTCCTTCCCGGAGAGGGGAGATCGTCGCCATCAACACCACCATCAAGCTGGACTTCATCGGGATCATCATCATTATCATCATCACCACCATCATCACCATCAGCACCCTCACCACCATCTCCATATTGCTGTAACAATTGGGTTGAATCTTGCATTAGTTCATAGGGGAAACTTTCCTGGTGTTGATTACTCTTTGTAGTTGATGCTATTGAGTGAACCATTGAATTATTGTTTATGTTCAGATTGTTATACATCATTATTCCATCTCTGATCATGATCCATATGATGTCTTGTGAGTAGTTCGTTTTGTTCTTGAGGACATGGGAGAAGTCATGTTGTTAGTAGTGGAGTTGTGTTGAGAAAGATTCAATAGTTTGATATTTAAGTTGTGGTGTACTTCTTCTAGTGGTATCATGTGAACGTCGACTACATGACACTTCACCTATATGGGCCTAGGGGAATGCATTGTGTATTTGGCTACTAATCGTAGGGGTTGCTGGAGTGACAGAAACCTGAACCCCCATTAGGAAACCATTGCACAAGGGACGTAAGGGTCTTAGAGTTTAAAGTTGTGGTTAGGTTTCTACCTTAATTACTTTCTTGTACTTACGGATGTTTGCAAGGGGTATAATCACAAGTATGTATTAGTCCTAGGAAGGTCGGTACATTAGCACAGGTTCACCCACACAACACTTAGCAAGCTAAAGAAGATTAATCAACTATATGAAGCGAAAGCACTTGACAGTCTTCCCATGTGTCCTCGAGAACATTTGTTCATCTTAAGTAATACAACCGGCCTGTCCTTTGCTGCATAAAGGATTGGGCCACTTGCTGCATTTATTCCTACTGTCTTTTATTTACTCGTACTTTGTTTACTTGCTTTATCAAAAACCCCTAAAAATCCGTTTGCTAAGTATTTGCAGAGAATTCCTGATCCATACCACTAGCCAACACCTTCTGCTCCTCGTTGGGTTCAACACTCTTACTTATCGAAAATACTGCGATACACCCCCAATACTTGTGGGTCATCAAGACTATTTTCTGGCGCCGTTGTCGAGGAGTGAAGCGCTATTGGAGAGTGGAACTGGTAAAGGGAACTTCAATTGTGAGTATTGTTTACTTCTGTTAGTTGCTTTATTTTCATTATGGATAATTCACTGAGTTTCTTATTTGGTAATGCTACTACCACTTCTAAGGTAGTAGATAAACCACCACCTGCTGAGAATGATGTTTTTAAAATACCTACAAGAATTATTGATCGTGTTATGGATAACTACTATGTTGGGGATGGAACTGTCCATCCCGGTGATCATTTGCTCTTTATACACGAATTATGCGGGTTGTTCAAGTGTGCAGGTATTACTACAGATCAAGTTAAGAAGAAGTTATTCTCATTATCACTAAAAGGAAGAGCTGAGGAGTGGTATAAGCTGCTGAGGAATGGTCAAGCTCTGGAATGGGAGGAAATAGTGCCTCTCTTTTACTCAAAGTTTTATCCTCCTAGTGAGATTCATAAAGATCGGAATCAAATATACAACTTTTGGCCTCTTGATGGAGAGAGTACAGCTCAAGCTTGGGGGAGATTAAAGTTACTAATGATCAAATGTCCCATTCATGAGCTCCCCAACAATATTATTATTAATAACTTTTATGCAAGGCTCCCTCTACATGATAAAGATTTATTGGACGCTTCTTGTGCTAGATCATTCACTCGCATGGAAGAAGAAGCTAAATGGGATCTTCTGGACCGTATTCAAGATAATGCTGAAGCTTGGGGGAATGACAAAGGTAGAAAGTCAGGTATAAATTATGATTATGAATGCATTGAATCTTTTATGGGAACTGATGAATTTCCAAATATTAAAAATGCTTACGGTTTAGACTCTCAAGCTATTGCTTCTTATTTTAAGGCTTTTGCTTCCTATATTGAAGTGCCTAAAAAGAAGTGGAATAAGTATCATGAACCTTATAAAGATGTTGCTAAGAGTGTTCCTGCAAGAAATACTGAAGTTTATACCGCTAATCATGTCTTACCTAAACCTTATATTGAGAAAATGCCTTTTCCAGTTAAGATAAAGGAACATTCTATGATAGCTAGTATGGTTAATGAAAGTACAAGAAAAGCTGTTGAACCTGATAAACAAAGGGTTGATGAACCTATAATAGCAAATGTGAAAGACTTTGTTACTAAATATGAAGAAGAGGGACACACTAAGGATACCTCTAATATTGTTTCACAAAGTAGTGTTATGAGAGCTAGTATTCCTGTGTTTTCTGTTACAATAAGTGATCATTGCTACGATGGTCCTTGTGATAGTTATATTGTTAAGTTTATGCATGATACTGAAAGTTACTATGAGAGAGGGAAAAGTGTTCTTGTGCATCTCAAGAATATCAAGTTTCCTCGTTTTATGCTGAAAGTTTTTATGTTGCACTTATTTTGCCTGCCTATGCTAGTAGCCTCTGGTTTCAACAACTTGTTTGTTTACAATATTCCCTTGCATAGGAAGTGGGTTAGACTTAAATGTGAGTATTTTTGCTTCTTAATGCTCCCTTTCACCTCAATTCATATTCTTATGTGAGCATCTTCAAAATTATGATGCCCATCTTAATGGCTATAAAGAAAGAGCTTTTTGGTAGACAACCCAATTTGTTTTTGCTTTCAGTTTATTTTTGTCTCTTTGAGTCTTGGAAGTTATTGCTTCGGTACTAACCGCTCCTTATCCGTTTTGTTTGGTTTTTGTGTCAAGATCAACCTCTAATGAGAGAGAAGTAATATTTGGGGAAGTTGCTATCCCAAAACAGATTTTTGTGCTTCACTGTAAAAATTCGTGAGAGATCTCTATATGTCGAATTGAGCTGTATTTTTTGTGCTTTTGCCCCAGGTTGTTTTATAACTTTCTTTAGTTTTGCACTTTTTGATTTGAGCAACAGAAGATTTCCGAAAAAATTGATCTTTACCTGCTGGTCTATTTCGACAGATTTTGCCACTCTTACATTTGCTTCTTTATTCGATTTCCTTTTTGAATACTTTTTGGGTTTTCAGAAGGAGTTTCTATAGTAGCTTATGTTTTGATGGTTTTTAGTTGAAGTTGGACTCAAAAGGTTTTATCACTTCACTTATACTAATGTTGCTAATGAGAACTGTATGAAGTTTTGTGTGAAAGAAATTTCCAGGAAGTGGAGATAATGGTGTAATAAGGAAGAGAAGGGTTTTATGACTCAAGTAATAAGTGTATGAAGATGAAGATATTGATGTTATTCAAGTGGTGACTCTGGAAGAATCCACTAAATACCAAATTCAGAGACCTGCAGAGTCCGTTTTAAAATAGGTAACGGTTCTGGTAAGAAAAGTTCCGCGAAAATACAATCCAACTATATTTTTGCAGTTTTCAGTCAATAAGGGAAGCTACAAAGCGAAAGAGGGACGAAAGAGGAGCCAGGGTGGCTCACACCACCCTGTGTCACAGGCCCTCCCCAGGCCGCGCTTCCAGGTGGTGAGTCCACCCGGACTCCGCCTCTGACTCGTTTTCTCCCAGTACCTTCCTTTTGATATGAAACTTCGTAATATATAACCCCCCCCCGGATCCCCCGAGGTTTGTATATCGTGTTTTCGTCGTGTTTTTGTTTCGATCTATTTCTGCCAGGACATACTCTTTGAAAGTTTAGAAGCACAATGGTGTCCGCTAATGATAAGGGGAAGGAACCTATGGAGGAGGATCTCCAAGACCCTGGGCAGGAGAAGGAGATCAAGAGTGAAGATGAAGAGGAGCAAGGCCAACATCCGCACACTGGCACTACCATTGCAAGCATTGGAGTGGTGAGAAAACCTGCCAGGGTTAGAAGGACCACATGGATGCAGACTGGGGGGAAAGCTCCTCGTCACTGCTTGGCTCCACGGTCACCTTCTCCAAGTACCAAGAGTCCCTTCCATACCTTTATCCATAACCATGCAGGAAAAGAAGACCGCAAGGAAGGAGAGCGGAAAAAGAATCACAAGAGCTGGGATCCACAATCTGACATGATCATGCACCGCATCGAGCACAACTCGGAGTTGATTCGTACCCTCACCTTCGAGATTGAGGACTTGGGGAAACTGATCAAAGAGCTCATCAAGAGAATACCACCACCACCGAAGGAGTAATTCGTCATCAGGTTTGGCATCCCCTTGGTTTGTTCCAAGCTTGGGGGAGTGTCGCGGTATCATATCACCATCTTCTATCTTTTTACCTTATTAGTAGAGTCATATCATGAATAGAGAAGTTATCGTGTAGGATGGTTTGCATTATGGAAGTGTCCCCTCTCTCATTAGATATGTATCCCTTGGTGTGAGTTGCTGATTTGGAATATTAATGAGAAGTTCTATCATTCACTCTTTTTCATAGCTTATATTAGTTTTCAATTCGTGGTTATATGATTGATCTTGTTGTTAGTATTGGTATCACTTTGGGATCATTGAGTTAATTTAGTTGGTTTTGGCAAACCTGGCTCGGTCAGTAGCAACACTATTTTTGAGAGTTGAATGAAAAAGATAGAAGTACTCTAAAGAAATATAGTTTCATCATCTTTCTTTCTTGATTTGCTCATAAGTCTAGTATTCTCTAGTTAAGATCTTTTGTGCTTCCAAAGAAGATTGCATGTTTGTCTTTATCATTTGTATGTTTGTTTGTTTCCTTCAACTCTTGTACTTGCTACCTAGTGTTGCTAGCCAAAAACCTGTACTAAGAGGGAATTCTTCTCGTGCATCCACCTCCTTTAAACCAAACCCATGCCATTTGTGTCCACCATACCTACCTATTAGTATTATTGCTATTCCAAGTAAATTCTTGTTTTATCTACCTCCCAAAATAAACTTGTTATGTGAAAAATAGTGATTAAAGCTCTCACAAACTTGATGGCACACTTTATTTTCTTGCATCTAATAAACGTGAACCATTGCGTCCTTCTTTGTTGCGTATATGCTTGCGCTTTATAAGTTGAAGTTAGCAGAACCATGTATCATGGGGAACGTTTTCAACATTTCATTGGTACTTAGTACCTCGTTGATATCATGTTCTTTTGCTTATGGATCCCGGCGGTGTGAAATAAAAGTGGAACTTGTAAGATCATGGAGTTTGTATGTATGTTAGAGAAACGCCTGGGCCGCTAGCCTAAGCCATGCCTAATCATGGTGGAAACTGGCAGCATAACTATAGTGAGCATTCTATAAAGCATCCTCAATAAAAAACCTATGCAAATAGCAAATAAAAAGATCGCTGAGATGTTCACTGTCTACTTGCCTTGTCTTTTATTTACTCGTACTTTGTTTACTTGCTTTATCAAAAGCCCCTAAAAATCCGTTTGCTAAGTATTTGCAGAGAATTCCTGATCCATACCACTAGCCAGCACCTTCTGCTCCTTGTGGGGTTCGACACTCTTACTTATCGAAAATACTGCGATACACCCCTATACTTGTGGGTCATCAGTGTGGGCCACCCCTGGCCCTCCACTAACTCTCTCACCTGCCACTTTCTTCTCTCTCCCGAGTAAGCTCCAGTTCATTGCTCAAAATCTCGTTCTTGCTGTGCTTGCTCTCGATTTTTTTGATCTCATTGCTCAGCCCGTCTTTGTTGCTGAAATTTGGAGCAATTGTTCTCCGGTATGTGACTCCTCCCCTTGTCCAAGTAGATTTGTGTTTAGTGGATTATATCTTGAATATTTTGCTGCTGTAGGTGACAGGTTATGAGAGCTTGTAAGCTTGTTTGATGCTTAGAGATATAGTTTTTGATCCATGTTTAGGCCTCTTACAAGTCCCTGTGAGTAGTATCCTTCATTATATTCACTTTGCAATCACTTGTTTAATAGGTGTTTAAATTTCAGAATACCAAGCATGACCAACCATACCTTTGGAGAGATATTTGAGAGGGATGCATCTAGGAGGTCGAGGCCCTCAAGATCAGCCTCTCAGTTTAGGCCATCATACAATGAAGATCTCATTGCAACTCATATTAGTAATGAAAGGGATGATGGGGATGCTCACCTATCTACTTTTCCTTGTTTTACTTTCTTACAAGCTGCAGGGATTCTTAATGATTTCTTGCTATTGATTGAGAGGGTTGGTTTGACCTCATATATGCAAGATGAGAGTGAGCAATACGCTATGCTTACCAAAACCTTTGTTGAGAGCTTCACGTTTACTAACACGCCCTATCAGTCAACTGTCTCTTTCAGAATCTATAATCTTCCCTTTACCATGCCATTGGAAAGATTTTGCAGTATTGTAGGTGTAAGCATGACAGGGACCGTGAAGAAAATTCAAGGGCGACCCGCTGGTTTTCTAGAGCTTTACCGAGGGGTGACCAATGATGATGACCGCGTGGCGCAACGCGGAAAGATAAGAAACATCCAACTTCCTGCTCTCAAATACTTTGCATATTATCTTGCTACTAGCATACTTGGTAGGGAGAACACAAGTAATATCTCCAACTATCATTTAGCCTTCCTTGTTGCTGCGCTTAACAATGATACTCGGTATAACCTTGGCTAGCTTATTGCTCGCCGCCTAGTTGCTAGGGGGGCCTATCTATGGGGGCATCATTGCCTCGCGTATGGTCAATGCATTAGGTCTTTTAGTGGACCCCAATGATACTGTATTGGCACCACAAAGGCTTGACCTTGTTGCTATGAAAACTCATCACTTTGTCACTGCTTGGGATTGATACCCACTTAGGCCAAAAGCCTAAGCTTGGGGGGAGATACGCCGGCATCGCACTCATCTCCTTATCATGTTGCGTCGGTACTTTGTATATTCATGTTTTATTTTCTTTTTAGTTTTCGTTCTTTCTTTGCTTTTGCTTTCTAAAACACAAAAAGACCAAAAATATTTATGTTGTTTCTCTTTGGTTTGCTTCTTCTTTTTGCCTTGGTTTGTTTTTCCCTTTTTGCTTTGTTTAAACTATTCGAAAAACCCAAAAAGAATTTGCTTTGCTTGTTCTTCCTTTTTGGTTCTTGTTGTAAAAATTGAAAACACCAAAAATATTTGTTGTTCTTCTTTGGTTTTGTGAGTTTGTTACAGGGTTCAGCGACTCTCAGTGGGATTTGGTTTCATATTATTATTCAAGCCACACAAGTGAAGAGGAATAATCAGGATTAATGACAACTTGAGGCGTGGTAAGAGGCTGGTAATGAACTCTATTTGTTTTCATTTTTGTACATATACTCATCACGGTGGGCATGCTTAGTCTATTCGTGTAAGGTGTATGTTATCTTTGGATGCTTAGTAGTTCTTGCTTTCGTATGATTAGTTCCAGCTTGCTAATATTTGTAGCATGTTTGTGAATGTTTGCTTGCATTACTCTATTCATAACTTGGTATGACACCGTGGTATCCTCCTCTGAATGTTTCATTTGAATTGACTTGGCACATGCTCACGCATGCACATGACTGTAATAATCAGTTAAGCCTCGATGAATTATTTTGCCTTGAGGATCTTGAATCACTTTCATGCCATGATTAGTCCTGTGTTGTTGCAAGCATGATTATGACAGATTTTGCTCTCTCGTTTGTCGCTCCCTTACTATTGCTAGCCTTCACCTTCACTAAGTATGTTTTACTCATGTTTCCAACTGTCCAAAACCAAATATTGCCAAAGTGTCCACCATACCTACCTATTAGCATCATTTGCTACTTCCGTGCATATTCAATATGCCTTGTTTTCTTACGAATAAAATGTTTGCTTGTTATGACAAAGTTAGTTAGTAAAGCTCTCACAAACTTGATGGCACACTTTATTTTCTTGCATCTAATAAACGTGAACCATTGCGTCCTTCTTTGTTGCGTATATGCTTGCGCTTTATAAGTTGAAGTTAGCAGAACCATGTATCATGGGGAACGTTTTCAACATTTCATTGGTACTTAGTACCTCGTTGATATCATGTTCTTTTGCTTATGGATCCCGGCGGTGTGAAATAAAAGTGGAACTTGTAAGATCATGGAGTTTGTATGTATGTTAGAGAAACGCCTGGGCCGCTAGCCTAAGCCATGCCTAATCATGGTGGAAACTGGCAGCATAACTATAGTGAGCATTCTATAAAGCATCCTCAATAAAAAACCTATGCAAATAGCAAATAAAAAGATCGCTGAGATGTTCACTGTCTACTTGCCTTGTCTTTTATTTACTCGTACTTTGTTTACTTGCTTTATCAAAAGCCCCTAAAAATCCGTTTGCTAAGTATTTGCAGAGAATTCCTGATCCATACCACTAGCCAGCACCTTCTGCTCCTTGTGGGGTTCGACACTCTTACTTATCGAAAATACTGCGATACACCCCTATACTTGTGGGTCATCAGTGTGGGCCACCCCTGGCCCTCCACTAACTCTCTCACCTGCCACTTTCTTCTCTCTCCCGAGTAAGCTCCAGTTCATTGCTCAAAATCTCGTTCTTGCTGTGCTTGCTCTCGATTTTTTTGATCTCATTGCTCAGCCCGTCTTTGTTGCTGAAATTTGGAGCAATTGTTCTCCGGTATGTGACTCCTCCCCTTGTCCAAGTAGATTTGTGTTTAGTGGATTATATCTTGAATATTTTGCTGCTGTAGGTGACAGGTTATGAGAGCTTGTAAGCTTGTTTGATGCTTAGAGATATAGTTTTTGATCCATGTTTAGGCCTCTTACAAGTCCCTGTGAGTAGTATCCTTCATTATATTCACTTTGCAATCACTTGTTTAATAGGTGTTTAAATTTCAGAATACCAAGCATGACCAACCATACCTTTGGAGAGATATTTGAGAGGGATGCATCTAGGAGGTCGAGGCCCTCAAGATCAGCCTCTCAGTTTAGGCCATCATACAATGAAGATCTCATTGCAACTCATATTAGTAATGAAAGGGATGATGGGGATGCTCACCTATCTACTTTTCCTTGTTTTACTTTCTTACAAGCTGCAGGGATTCTTAATGATTTCTTGCTATTGATTGAGAGGGTTGGTTTGACCTCATATATGCAAGATGAGAGTGAGCAATACGCTATGCTTACCAAAACCTTTGTTGAGAGCTTCACGTTTACTAACACGCCCTATCAGTCAACTGTCTCTTTCAGAATCTATAATCTTCCCTTTACCATGCCATTGGAAAGATTTTGCAGTATTGTAGGTGTAAGCATGACAGGGACCGTGAAGAAAATTCAAGGGCGACCCGCTGGTTTTCTAGAGCTTTACCGAGGGGTGACCAATGATGATGACCGCGTGGCGCAACGCGGAAAGATAAGAAACATCCAACTTCCTGCTCTCAAATACTTTGCATATTATCTTGCTACTAGCATACTTGGTAGGGAGAACACAAGTAATATCTCCAACTATCATTTAGCCTTCCTTGTTGCTGCGCTTAACAATGATACTCGGTATAACCTTGGCTAGCTTATTGCTCGCCGCCTAGTTGCTAGGGGGGCCTATCTATGGGGGCATCATTGCCTCGCGTATGGTCAATGCATTAGGTCTTTTAGTGGACCCCAATGATACTGTATTGGCACCACAAAGGCTTGACCTTGTTGCTATGAAAACTCATCACTTTGTCACTGCTTGGGATTGATACCCACTTAGGCCAAAAGCCTAAGCTTGGGGGGAGATACGCCGGCATCGCACTCATCTCCTTATCATGTTGCGTCGGTACTTTGTATATTCATGTTTTATTTTCTTTTTAGTTTTCGTTCTTTCTTTGCTTTTGCTTTCTAAAACACAAAAAGACCAAAAATATTTATGTTGTTTCTCTTTGGTTTGCTTCTTCTTTTTGCCTTGGTTTGTTTTTCCCTTTTTGCTTTGTTTAAACTATTCGAAAAACCCAAAAAGAATTTGCTTTGCTTGTTCTTCCTTTTTGGTTCTTGTTGTAAAAATTGAAAACACCAAAAATATTTGTTGTTCTTCTTTGGTTTTGTGAGTTTGTTACAGGGTTCAGCGACTCTCAGTGGGATTTGGTTTCATATTATTATTCAAGCCACACAAGTGAAGAGGAATAATCAGGATTAATGACAACTTGAGGCGTGGTAAGAGGCTGGTAATGAACTCTATTTGTTTTCATTTTTGTACATATACTCATCACGGTGGGCATGCTTAGTCTATTCGTGTAAGGTGTATGTTATCTTTGGATGCTTAGTAGTTCTTGCTTTCGTATGATTAGTTCCAGCTTGCTAATATTTGTAGCATGTTTGTGAATGTTTGCTTGCATTACTCTATTCATAACTTGGTATGACACCGTGGTATCCTCCTCTGAATGTTTCATTTGAATTGACTTGGCACATGCTCACGCATGCACATGACTGTAATAATCAGTTAAGCCTCGATGAATTATTTTGCCTTGAGGATCTTGAATCACTTTCATGCCATGATTAGTCCTGTGTTGTTGCAAGCATGATTATGACAGATTTTGCTCTCTCGTTTGTCGCTCCCTTACTATTGCTAGCCTTCACCTTCACTAAGTATGTTTTACTCATGTTTCCAACTGTCCAAAACCAAATATTGCCAAAGTGTCCACCATACCTACCTATTAGCATCATTTGCTACTTCCGTGCATATTCAATATGCCTTGTTTTCTTACGAATAAAATGTTTGCTTGTTATGACAAAGTTAGTTAGTAAAGCTCTCACAAACTTGATGGCACACTTTATTTTCTTGCATCTAATAAACGTGAACCATTGCGTCCTTCTTTGTTGCGTATATGCTTGCGCTTTATAAGTTGAAGTTAGCAGAACCATGTATCATGGGGAACGTTTTCAACATTTCATTGGTACTTAGTACCTCGTTGATATCATGTTCTTTTGCTTATGGATCCCGGCGGTGTGAAATAAAAGTGGAACTTGTAAGATCATGGAGTTTGTATGTATGTTAGAGAAACGCCTGGGCCGCTAGCCTAAGCCATGCCTAATCATGGTGGAAACTGGCAGCATAACTATAGTGAGCATTCTATAAAGCATCCTCAATAAAAAACCTATGCAAATAGCAAATAAAAAGATCGCTGAGATGTTCACTGTCTACTTGCCTTGTCTTTTATTTACTCGTACTTTGTTTACTTGCTTTATCAAAAGCCCCTAAAAATCCGTTTGCTAAGTATTTGCAGAGAATTCCTGATCCATACCACTAGCCAGCACCTTCTGCTCCTCGTGGGGTTCGACACTCTTACTTATCGAAAATACTGCGATACACCCCTATACTTGTGGGTCATCAGTGTGGGCCACCCCTGGCCCTCCACTAACTCTCTCACCTGCCACTTTCTTCTCTCTCCCGAGTAAGCTCCAGTTCATTGCTCAAAATCTCGTTCTTGCTGTGCTTGCTCTCGATTTTTTTGATCTCATTGCTCAGCCCGTCTTTGTTGCTGAAATTTGGAGCAATTGTTCTCCGGTATGTGACTCCTCCCCTTGTCCAAGTAGATTTGTGTTTAGTGGATTATATCTTGAATATTTTGCTGCTGTAGGTGACAGGTTATGAGAGCTTGTAAGCTTGTTTGATGCTTAGAGATATAGTTTTTGATCCATGTTTAGGCCTCTTACAAGTCCCTGTGAGTAGTATCCTTCATTATATTCACTTTGCAATCACTTGTTTAATAGGTGTTTAAATTTCAGAATACCAAGCATGACCAACCATACCTTTGGAGAGATATTTGAGAGGGATGCATCTAGGAGGTCGAGGCCCTCAAGATCAGCCTCTCAGTTTAGGCCATCATACAATGAAGATCTCATTGCAACTCATATTAGTAATGAAAGGGATGATGGGGATGCTCACCTATCTACTTTTCCTTGTTTTACTTTCTTACAAGCTGCAGGGATTCTTAATGATTTCTTGCTATTGATTGAGAGGGTTGGTTTGACCTCATATATGCAAGATGAGAGTGAGCAATACGCTATGCTTACCAAAACCTTTGTTGAGAGCTTCACGTTTACTAACACGCCCTATCAGTCAACTGTCTCTTTCAGAATCTATAATCTTCCCTTTACCATACCATTGGAAAGATTTTGCAGTATTGTAGGTGTAAGCATGACAGGGACCGTGAAGAAAATTCAAGGGCGACCCGCTGGTTTTCTAGAGCTTTACCGAGGGGTGACCAATGATGATGACCGCATGGCGCAACGCGGAAAGATAAGAAACATCCAACTTCCTGCTCTCAGATACTTTGCATATTATCTTGCTACTAGCATACTTGGTAGGGAGAACACAAGTAATATCTCCAACTATCATTTAGCCTTCCTTGTTGCTGCGCTTAACAATGATACTCGGTATAACCTTGGCTAGCTTATTGCTCGCCGCCTAGTTGCTAGGGGGGCCTATCTATGGGGGCATCATTGCCTCGCGTATGGTCAATGCATTAGGTCTTTTAGTGGACCCCAATGATACTGTATTGGCACCACAAAGGCTTGACCTTGTTGCTATGAAAACTCATCACTTTGTCACTGCTTGGGATTGATACCCACTTAGGCCAAAAGCCTAAGCTTGGGGGGAGGTACGCCGGCATCGCACTCATCTCCTTATCATGTTGCGTCGGTACTTTGTATATTCATGTTTTATTTTCTTTTTAGTTTTCGTTCTTTCTTTGCTTTTGCTTTCTAAAACACAAAAAGACCAAAAATATTTCTGTTGTTTCTCTTTGGTTTGCTTCTTCTTTTTGCCTTGGTTTGTTTTTCCCTTTTTGCTTTGTTTAAACTATTCAAAAAACCCAAAAAGAATTTGCTTTGCTTGTTCTTCCATTTTGGTTCTTGTTGTAAAAATTGAAAACACCAAAAATATTTGTTGTTCTTCTTTGGTTTTGTGAGTTTGTTACAGGGTTCAGTGGCTCTCAGTGGGATTTGGTTTCATATTATTATTCAAGCCACACAAGTGAAGAGCAATAATCAGGATTAATGACAACTTGAGGCGTGGTAAGAGGCTGGTAACGAACTCTATTTGTTTTCATTTTTGTACATATACTCATCACGGTGGGCATGCTTAGTCTATTCGTGTAAGGTGTATGTTATCTTTGGATGCTTAGTAGTTCTTGCTTTCGTATGATTAGTTCCAGCTTGCTAATAGTTTGTAGCATGTTTATGAATGTTTGCTTGCATTACTCTATTCATAACTTTGTATGACACTGTGGTATCCTCCTCTGAATGTTTCATTTGAATTGACTTGGCACATGCTCACGCATGCACATAACTGTAATAATCAGTTAAGCCTCGATGAATTATTTTGCCTTGAGGATCTTGAATCACTTTCATGCCATGATTAGTCCTGTGTTGTTGCAAGCATGATTATGACAGCTTTTTCTCTCTCGTTTGTTGCTCCCTTACTATTGCTAGCCTTCACCTTCACTGGGTATGTTTTACTCATGTTTCCAACTCTCCAAAACCAAATATTGCCAAAGTGTCCACCATACCTACCTATTAGCATCATTTGCTACTTCCGTGCATATTCAATATGCCTTGTTTTCTTCCGAATAAAATGTTTGCTTGTTATGAGAAAGTTAGTTAGTAAAGCTCTCACAAACTTGATGGCACACTTTATTTTCTTGCATCTAATAAACGTGAACCATTGCGTCCTTCTTTGTTGCGTATATGCTTGCGCTTTATAAGTTGAAGTTAGCAGAACCATGTATCATGGGGAACGTTTTCAACATTTCATTGGTACTTAGTACCTCGTTGATATCATGTTCTTTTGCTTATGGATCCCGCCGGTGTGAAATAAAAGTGGAACTTGTAAGATCATGGAGTTTGTATGTATGTTAGAGAAACGCCTGGGCCGCTAGCCTAAGCCATGCCTAATCATGGTGGAAACTTGCAGCATAACCATAATGAGCATTCTATGAAGCATCCTCAATAACAATCTATGCACATAGTAAATAAAAGGATCGCTGAGATGCTCATTGTCTGCTTGCCTTGTCATTTTGATTACGGGATAGCTCCTGTGTCATGTGCAAGGGGTACCCCGTTGGCGGTTCTCTGTGATACGTATATACTTACAATGACAAGAGCTTACTTGTGACTGAAGTTGAGTAGCATGAGGATCGGTCTTCGTAAGTAAGGGGCATGAGACTTTGATTTATAACTTGTCAAGCATATCCTCTTAGTTGTGTCACTTTAACCTTAACCATTTAAATATGCTTATGATAGGGGCAATGAGAACTCAAAGCTAACAAGTACCATACTTTCAGCATTTGGAAGCCTTTCACACTATTCAAAACCTTTTCTTTTATTTGTTGAGTCTCCACATATTCTTTGAGCACCTTCTTGAGAGCATAGTTGTCATTCTTTGTGCTTGTCTCAAAACTTGATTATTTGTGTTATGACTTTGATGCTTGTATCTTTGATATCTTTACTTCTAGTCTTCACCTAAACTTCAGAGGTGCCTTAAATCAAAGGCAAGCGAGATACCACTCTACCATACCTTTTTATGAGCATTGTAATGTCTTCACCTATACTTCATGCTACTTATTATGTTTGAGTTGGAATCTCTTCATAGCTTGCAATGCCTATTAAGTAAACTTAGTTGCACACTCCTTATTATGAATTGACTAAGTAGTTGATCACATGCTGATAATATATACATCATATGAAGCAAATGTGTTCGTGAAAGTTCTTTTATCGCACTCAGTTTTCAACTGAATTGCTTGAGGACAAGCAATAAGCTAAGCTTGGGGGAGTTGATACGTCCAAAACGTATCAACTTTCCCGAACACTTTTGCTATTGTTTCTCCTCTAAACTTGTGTGATTTGGATGCAACTAACGCAGACTGACACTGTTTTCAGCAGAATTTCCCTGGTGTCTAGTTTTTGTGCAGAAAATCAACTATCAGGAAAAATCCCGGAAAATATGCTGAAAATCCTATTTCACCAGAAGACTCCAGGAGCCAGAATACGAGACGGAGGGGGGCTGGGCCCAGGTCACCCCACCTGGCCGTGCGGGCTAGCCCAGTCCGTGCTAGGGGGTGGTCTGGCCGCCCCAGACTGCCCTTCAGTCTCCCTCTTCGCCTATAAGTTGCCTTCTGACCTAAAAACTCAGGGGGGGTTCGACGTTTTTCTAGAAGGAGTTCCGCTTCGCCGCCACCACCAGATTCCACGAAACGGCACCAGAAACTCCATTCTGGCACCCTGTCGGGACGGGGAATTGGAGGAGATCATCTCCATCATCATCACCATCGCTTCTCCATCGACCATCCATGTTTCCCCCATATATGAGTGAGTAATCCCCCGCTGTAGGCTATGGGGATGGTAGGGATTGGATGAGATCGTTCATGTAATGGCATCGGATTGTTAGGGCATGGTGCCTAGTATCTTTTATTAGTGCTTTATGACTTTGTTGCGACTTGTTATGCTTAATGCTTGTCACTAGGGCCCGAGTGCCATGATTTCAGATCTGAACATGTTATTGATTCATTATGATAGTATTGTTTATGGTCTTACTGGCAAGTTGTATACACACGTTGTTGTCTGGAACCAATGGCCCCGAAGTGACAGAAATCGGGATAACCGGAGGGAATGGCTTTGATGTGAGGATCACATGTGTTCACGGAGTGTTAATGCTTTGCTCCGGTGCTCAATTACAAGGAGCACCTTAATTGCCAGTAGTTCCCTTGAGGCCTTGCTGCAAACGGGCTGGCAGGACAAAAGATGTTGTGCAAGTTCTCATTGCGAGCACGTATGACTATATATGGAACACATGCCTAGGATTATCTAGTACTTGGATGCTTTATCTTATTTATCTGCAATTGCCCTATGTTCTGATTGCTATGTGAATTGTCTTGTCAAGGCAACCCCCGTCCATCCATCCCTATGCTTACCGCACTCGAATCCTACTGTTACTGCTATTGTTACTATTGTCTTTACTTTACTACTGATGCTACTTTACTATTCCTACTACAAAACTATTGCTACTGATAAACTGTTGTGAGCAAGATTATTTCTAGGTGCAGCTGAATTGACAACTCAGTTGTTAAGGCTTATAAATATTCTTTGGCTCCCCTTGTGTCAAATCAATAAATTGGGTTTCACTTCCCTCGAAAATACTGCGATACACCCCCTATACTTGTGGGTCATCAGGAACACATATGCAATGACATTGGTTGATCCATGTGTGGTTCATGACAGGAACACACATTCAATGACATTGGTTGATCCATATGTGGTTTGTGGAAAGAACACACATGCAATGACACTGGTTGATCCATATGTGGTTTGTGGAAAGAACACACATGCAATGACTCTGGTGGATCCATGTGTGGTTTGTGGAAAGAATACACATGCAATGCCATTGGTTGATCCATGTGTGGTTTGTGAAAAGAATACACATGCAATGCCATTGTTTGATCCATGTGTGGTTTGTGGAAAGAACACACATGCAATGCCATTGGTTTATCCATATGTGGTTTGTGGAAAGAACACGCATGCAATGACCAATGGTTGATCCATATGTGGTTTGTGGAAAGAACACGCATGCAATGATACTAGTTGATCCATGTGTGGTTTGTGAAAAGAACACACTTGCAATGACTCTAGTGGGTCCATATGTGGTTTGTGAAAAGAACACACATGCAATGACTCTAGTGGATCCATATGTGGTTTGTGGAAATAACACACATGCAATGACCACTGGTTGATCCATATGTGGTGTGTGGAAAGAACACACATGCAATGACACTGGTTGATCCATGTGTGGTTTGTGGAAAGAACACACATGTAATGACTCTAGTGCTAGTTTTAGTATAAGAACACACATGCAATGACTCTAGTGGGTCTATATGTGGTTTGTGTAAAGAACACACATGCAATGACTCTAGTGGATCCATATGTGGTTTGTGGAAAAGAACACACATGCACTGAACACTGGTGGATCCATAAGTGGTTTGTGGAAAGAACACACATGCAGTGAACACTGGTTGCTCCATATGTGATTTGTGAAAAGAACACACATGCAATGCCATTGGTTGATACATATGTGGTTTGTGAAAAGAACACTCATGCAATGACTCTAGTGGATCCATATGTGGTTTATGGAAAGAACACACATGCAATGACCACTCGTTGATCCATGTGTGGTTCATGACAGGAACACACATGCAATAACATTGGTTGATCCATATGTGGTTTGTGACAATAACACACATGCAATAACCACTGGTTGATCCATGTGTGGTTTGTGGAAAGAACACACATGTAATGACTCAAGTGGGTCCATATGTGGTTTGTGAAAAGAACACACATGAAATGACTTAGGGGGATCCATGTGTGGTTTGTGGAAAGAACACACATGCAATGAACACTGGTGGATCCATATGTGGTTTGTGGAAAGAACACACATGCAATGACACTGGTGGATCCATATGTGGTTTGTGAAAAGAACACACATGCAATGACACTGGTGGATCCATATGTGGTTTGTGAAAAGAACACACATGCAATGACTCTAGTGCTGGTTTTAGTATAAGAACACACATGCAATGACTCTAGTGGGTCGATATGTGGTTTGTGAAAAGAACACACATGCAATGACTCTAGTGGATCCATATGTGGTTGTTGGAAAAGAACACACATGCAATGAACACTAGTGGATCCATAAGTGGTTTGTGGAAAGAACACACATGCAGTGAACACTGGTGGATCCATATGTGATTTGTGAAAAGAACACACATGCAATGCCATTGGTTGATCCATATGTGGTTTGTGAAAGGAACACACATGCAATCCCACTGGTTAATCCATGTGTGGTTTGTGTAAAGAACACACATCCAATGACTCTAGTGGATCCATATGTGGTCCACGGAAAGAACACACATGCAATAACCACTGGTTGATCCATGTGTGGTTCATGACAGGAACACACATGCAATGAACACTGGTGGATCCATATGTGGTTCTTGACAGGAACACACATGCAATGACATTGGTTGATCCATGTGTGGTTCATGACAGGAACACACATGCAATGACATTGGTTGATCCATATGTGGTTTGTGGAAAGAACACACATGCAATGACACTGGTTGATCCATATGTGGTTTATGGAAAGAACACACATGCAATGACTCTAGTGGATCCATGTGTGGTTTGTGGAAAGAACACACATGTAATGCCATTGATTGATCCATGTGTGGTTTGTGAAAATAATACACATGCAATGACTCTAGTGGGTCCATATGTGGTTTGTGAAAAGAACACACATGCAATGACTCTAGTGGATCCATATGTGGTTTGTGGAAAGAACACACATGCAATGACTCAAGTTGATCCATATGTGGTTTGTGAAAATAACAGACAATCAATGACACTGGTTGATCCATGTATGGTTTGTGGAAAGAACACACATGCAATGACTCTGGTGGCTCCATATGTGGTTTGTGGAAAGAACACACATGCAATGACACTAGTGGATCTATATGTGGTTTGTGAAAAGAACACACATGCAATGCCATTGGTTGATCCATGTGGTTTGTGGAAAAGAACACACATGCAATGACATTGGTGGATCCATACGTGGTTTGTGGAAAGAACACACATGCAATGCCATTGGTTGATCCATGTGGTTTGTGGAAAATAACACACATGCAATGACATTGGTGGATCCATATTGGTTTGTGGAAAGAACACAAATGCAATGACATTGGTTGATCCATGTGTGGTTTGTGAAAAGAACACACATGCAATTATGCTAGTGGATACATATGTGGTTTTTGGAAAGAACACACATGCAATGAACACTAGTGGATCCAAATGTGGTTTGTGGAAAAGAACACACATGCAATGAACACTAGTGGATCCATATGTGGTTTGTGGAAAGAACACACATGCAGTGAACACTGGTGGATCTATCTTGGCATAATTTGATGTATGCCCTGATGTATTTCATTGTAAAAGACACCCACTTTCCATTTTTATACTACTCAGTTTTGCCCTTGGTTTTTTGATACTACCCAATTTTGACCCGTCTCTCTTTCGTAGAAGCCTAAACCTATGCCCACTCTATCTGCTATGCCCTGATTGGTTGTCACAGTTGTCACGCGGATTGTGCGCACCAACCGTTCATCCTGTGTGATCCAACGAGGCTCGTTGCACACGCCGTGCCCTTCATAGGACAGCGCGAGACAGCATGGACGTCTCCCTCAACGAGATTTCTACAAGAAGGAACACGATGCCTTCCATGGAAAAAGTCGTCGAGTGGTCATGTCATGTTTAATCTAGTCTACAAAGGCTACAAATCTACTGCACGGCAACTAGTCATCCATGGCCCACGGGCTATACATTTTTACTACGCAGCGCGCCTACACTCTCACTTCCGATAGGCCCCCACCACACGAACCTTCCACGCGGCAGCGGCAGCCGGAAGAGCTGCCTACCGGGGCCCTCGAGGAGGCCTAAACGTCCCCACATTAAAAACCTAGCCTATCGGGTCCTCCATTCGCACTCATCCACTACTCTCGCTTCCCTATCTAGCAAAACCCCACAATCTTGAACATACTTGCACGAAGCTTCTCCATGAAACCAGTGCGTGGGGGTGAGTGTCCGGGCATCGCCACCGGGGTGGTGCTTCACACGGCAGATCTGGAGGAGCATCATGCAGCACAAGGCGAGGAGGACGTGCAGTTCAACCCCTTGGGGGACCATGTGTCCGCCGGTGCTGACGACTTCGGAGGCGCCGATGAGGGCGTGGAGTTCGACGAACATGCTTCGCTCGTGTACCCGGAGGTACATCTATTTCTACATGTTTCATATTTTTTGCTCGAGCTTAATCTATCCTGGCGTCATAAAAAAACTAGTCATAATGATTAGATGCAACGTACGAACCGGTACATGGAGAGATCTAGTCTGTTCTGAATGAATCCATATTATTTATTTATTAATAAGTTATCAAGAACACAAACCACATTAATTTAGGAGCGAGCTGGGGAGACGGCCGTAATGAACTGCTGAACCTGTATAGACATGTTATTGCATCGAAAGTAACTCGGAATGGTGGAAGGAATATATATTTATTATTTTGCTCATTTCGGTTTGTATTCCATACATTACAGGTGGATTCAAGTGAGATGGACTCTAACAAGAAGACCAGGGACAACAAGAGCTGCCATGTCATGAAGAAGCTCAAGAGTGGGATAATCCCTTTCCGCACTCGACTTGGGGAGCTCAGGTGCCCTTTCTGTAAGAAAGGAGTCAACCCAAGGATTGCCAGCTTGATTCCGCATGCGGTTGGCATCGGTAAAAGCACGGCTAGTAAACACAAGTCAGCGACCAAGGCTAAGCACGCTTCTTATGGCAAATTCCTGAGGGAGTATGTCAAGACCGGCCTAGTGTCCCCTTACTTAGGAATTAGCAACTTCTAGCCGACCAACCCGTCACTGTGCTGGCCCGGCCACTAATAATATTTAGTTCTCTTACCGTATCTAGACCCTTAAACTATGGGGATTTCTATTTTCGTACCCTTCAAAATATATTCAAGTTCATCTGTTTATGGAGTTAAAGTTCCGGTGGCATACTCTAGTTTTGCATGGATAGAGGGGTGCCCCCGACAGATATAAGGGTTATCATGTCCGCTAGATCACAAAGGATCAACGGTTGGTGGGCACGATCCGTGTGACAACTGTCTCGACCAATCAGAGCGTAGCAGCGAAGATGAGCACAGGTGCGAGAGATGGATACAAAGAGAGGGGAAAACCGAGTAGCACTTAAGAACCAAGGGCAAAACTGAGTAGAACTTAAAAACCAAGGGAAAAACTGAGTAGAACTTAAAAACCAAGGGCAAGAGTGACAAAGGGATTCAAATATAAACTAGAAAATGATTTAAAAATGGAACCAAACCGCCAGTGTTACGCTCGAGGGCAAAACTGAGTACAACTGAATCGCCAGGGTTAGACACGAGGGAAAAAACGCGACTCACGGTACGCGTGTGCGGTGCACGGGGCAGTAGTGGACACGTGTGGCCATGCACGGTGCATTAGCGTATGCGGTGCACGGTAGTGTAGCAAAACGTTGCTTCCCTTCTTTAATAGAGGCCTCCCCACTCCCACTCATCACGCACTCGCTCACTCAACCGTCTCCACTGTCTCATCACCTTCTGCAAACGCCCAACAAAACTCCAACCACACCGGTGATGGAGAAGAACGGCGCGATGGCAATCGGCGCCTCCAAAGCCGTCGGCAAGGAGCCCCCCGTCCCCGTATAGACCCTCGTCCCCATCCCCGCATCCGCCATAGCCGCCGGCGAGGAGGCCCCCGCTGGTCGCATATAGATCCCGCTCGGCTGGGACCCCTACGAGGAGGTTGTCTACATAAGACCGAAGAACCCCTACGACACCAGCATCGGCGACCCATGGTCGGAGGTAACCAGGATTTTCTCCCCTTCCCTTGTTCTTCCCCTGTTCCCATCGTTGGATGCTAGATCGTATGTTATTAGGGCTCGACTGTTCGTATTTTTATAGTAGCTAATCCTCTTGTGTTAGATCTCGATTTTCGATGAATCCCCTATTCGTAGTTGGGATCAGTATTCGATTTGGTTTGAGATTTGGGGAATAATCGGGAGATCTCATTCGGTTAATTTATGCAAAAAATCAATCCCGATAATCAAAGTACCTCAATCATGTCCTTATTTCACTCTACTGTTTTTTTCCAACAGGAGGATAGCAGCGACCTCCGCAGCGATGACGAGTCCAAGGACACCAAGACTCGTCATGTGCTGAGGAGGCTAAAGTCCAGCCAGTACAACAACTTCTTCGCTGGCGACATGTACAGGTGCCCCTTCTGCCCCACCAGGAGGCTCCACGCCACGGACTTCAACTCTCTCATGAAGAATGTCGAGGACGTGAGGACCTGCGGCGAGTCCGTGAACATCCACGGCTTCATGGCCAAGCACCAGGCGCTCGGTCTTCACCTTCGGAACCTCCAGAAGGTGGCTATCGAGGAGGGTCGCATGCCCCTGATCAGACCCAAGGCACCCAAGGTCAAGGGGTTGGGCAGCAAGAAGTGGAGGAGGCGCCAGAGGGAGGAGGCGGATGCCCTCCTGGCAGAGGCCACGAGGGGCCACTAATCAGCTGTTGTTGCTGCTGTAAAGCAGCTTCTTTTGTCTTGTCTGTGTTGAACCTGTCAGCTGTTGCTGCTGCTGAGCAGCCTAATTGTCGAACCTCGTTAAGTACCGTACTATATAACCTATATTAGCTGCTTTATCTACATTTGCTCTGTTTACTAAATTTATTTATGGTGCTGGTTTGTTTTGCTGCTCTAGATTTGCTACTAGATTGGGGAAAAACGAGGGCAAAAGGAACAATGAATAAAGAGAGAAGCTGCTCTAGATTCCCTAACTTTTTGGGGGAAAAACATAACTGCTAGTGAGAGAGAGGAAAAGGCGCTCTTAAAAAGGCCAAATAACAAAAAAAAAATCCAATTTAGGCGTCAGGGTGCACGTAACGGCCAAGCCTTTTGACCAGACGGCACCCCCTCCAAGCGCATGGGAGGGCTTCGGAATATCGGGAGGGCAAAAGTGAGGACAAACGAGACACAATGTTGCTATAGCTAAATCTGACAAAAAGCTGAATTTGGCTTTACCATGCAATTTGGCTAGAGCTCCACAATGTAGTTATTCTAAATCCCTAAACTATGTAGTGCATTGAAACCTAATGCTTTTCCACCGACACGTGTGTTGCAAAGTTGCTTGATCGTGCATGCTTACACAAGTGTCCTACAGAGAAACTTATAGAAGCATGGGCAAACGAGCTTCATTTTGGCAAATTCTGGACAAGCTTTGCGCAATCGGCAAGCCTGATCGGCTGGGCGGCTGCCCCGGGGTGCAGGGATGCTAGGTCCATGTCTATGCTTACACTTCTTGCACTTGTTAGGAATAATAGTTGTGCACTTCCTTCTGTCCTGTCACGTTACATCGTGTCAGCACCGTGCACCCGCTGCGGATCAGCAACAGGACGGTGGTCTACGTGACCGGTCTCTGCCACGCCAAAGCCACGTCGCACACCCGTCCCATCGCCTACCAGGACGGACGCCGAATTTAATCGCTAGGATTGGAAACCAACGGTGCTCACCCGGTCAAACTTCCTTCCACATGGGTATGATCGAAATATTGGTAAACGCAATTTAAGCATCGCCTTCCGTCTCCTTAGCACATCACTGTGCAAAAATCTCCAACTCATTCCTTCCGCCACCGCCGCCACCGCAAGAAACATCGATGCTGCCGCAGGCACCGCCTCCGCCTGGCCATACCACCACAACAGATCACTCCACCGCCACGCCCAGTCCCAGCCACCGCTACCGACCCTAGGCCACCGCCGCCGCATTTAGCTACTGCCATGGACGCAGGGTACGGCGTGTTCAGCGACGGGAGTGACTTCACCGACGAGTACACCGTCACCACCCATGGCACCACCAAGCTGACGGTCATCCACACAAATGCGTCAGCGGAGGTCGCCAAGGTCATCGCAATGTACGAGCGGTGGCTACAGGAGACGATGGACAGGTACAAGATCGTCGGCCTTGACCTCGAGTATACCGGAGATAGGAAGAGGACGGTGCTTTTGCAGCAGTCCATGGGCAACCACTGCCTCCTATACCACGTATGTAGGGCCAAATATATATGCCTGGAGCTTCGCGAGTTCCTACACAGGAGGGAGATCTACTTCGCCAGCGTCGACATCAAGAACGACACTCTGAAGCTAGAGCGGGATCTCCTCGTTCATGTCATCAATCACGTCGATCTCCAACGTTTGTGGAGGTACCCGGATGGTGGTACAGGGAAAGCCGGCATGGCTAGACTCGATGCCGACATCATCGACCGCGAGTGCGCCGGCATGAAAGTCGAGTTCCCGAAGCACCAGCATGAGCGATGGGAGTGGAGGCACCTGGATTACGATGCGATCAAGTACGCAGCTAGGGAGGCGTATGTCTGCTACGAGATGCTCAACAGGATCTGGCGGGTGGGTGAGTGTGTTGTTTACCACTACTAGTTTCGCATTTCGTTCCTAGTTTTATCTCGCCTGTATTTTATCTCGCGTGTATTTTCTAAGCATTCTGTGTGTAAGAACCAAGCTCGTAGGATCCCTATGCTATTAGTTACTTAACCTGTATGAATTACATTCCCCCTTTTGTATGCTCAACATTCATTCTTACAAATTCTGTCTGTGCCATTTGCATGCGGCAGAATCCAGGACTGAC
Source organism: Avena sativa (assembly GCA_916181665.1). Classification (NCBI taxonomy): domain Eukaryota; kingdom Viridiplantae; phylum Streptophyta; class Magnoliopsida; order Poales; family Poaceae; genus Avena; species Avena sativa. The sequence goes on from OV702287.1 coordinate 427,513,300, forward strand.
ATGCATAAGGTGTGATACAGTCATAAGTCATAACCAAATCCAGATTATAGCGAACGATACAGTCATAACCAAACCCAGATTATAGTTTGACAAAGGTAATACACAGCAGTTCGTAATTGCTCACATAGTGTACTTCTGAAATAACATGTTTTCATAAACACAACAATCATGCATTAATAGTCTACATCCCAGCCTATTGGAGAAGGCAACCGATCCCAGGATGCCTTTGATCGCTTGCCCCGGCTTGTAGATTCATCTACACTCCGGCATCTGGGGCAAACAACCTGCCTTGGTGGTGGTTCAATGATGCCATGCCTAGAACGAGATTTTACAATCTGGCGGTACAGCTCGTGGCTAACATACCCGTCAATTGCAGCGTACTTTAGATTAGGTTCAGAAAGTGGCTTATCCTCCTAGTAATCGTGCCCTAAACGCCTCCACGAACATCTCAGCAATTTTCCCTTCATGTCAGCGTACCATGGATCGATGAGTTCGGAGGCAAGAGCGGCCATCCCGGTCTTGCCGCCCTTCGTCCTTGGGATCCAGTAAATTTCCTGGATGTCCACTCTACACTCCTTTGGTATTCTAATGTTGACAGTCGGGCTTTCAAGGAGTTTAGTGTCATTCGTGATGTCAACACTAGTAAATGTTATGTGCTGGTTCATGAGAAAGTCATGAAACAGATCCCTAATGCTTTTGCCCCACCTGCATGAAAATGAATTCAGACAAATAATATAGCAATAACTTGTGCAAACAGACGGTTCAGGAACAAAAAGACAACAAAGTCTACCAGCTCCCGTCAGCCCCCTTCTCGCAAAAAGGCTGGTATACGAGGACGTGCCCCTTCATGGAGAGTTGCACCACGGCGATCCTACGGTGATCGCGGCTGTACTCAAGGTCGAGACCTACGAACCTGTTTTCTTCGAACTGCAGCCAACTCGTGTAATTATTCAGAGTGTTCCTCACCGTCTGAGGGTCGGTGGTGTAGACGACATCGATCTTCTTCCCGCCATGTACTTCTATGTCGAAGTGCACAGTTTCTTGCCTACCATTGTTTCGGATGTCCAGAGAGTCCATGACTACAGGCAAGCAGGAAAGGATACAGAGGAAGAGGGTGATGCGGTGGTGGAGGAAATGGATGAGGCCGTGGAGGAGAAAGATGATGAGGCCGTGGAGGAGGAAATGAGACGGAGAAGTGAAAGATTGGAATCGCCCTTACCAATATCTAGAATGGTGCACGACCGTTCGTAGTAGGGTGAAGGTGGAGAATAACGGCGGTTTTACACGTCGACGCTAGCGCTTCCAAAAATTTGTTCTGCGCCACTTGCATGCGGTGGAATCGAGGTCTGCCATGCACGATCCAAGTCAAACGTAGGCACGTTTGCACGTGCCGACCTTCACTCACTGACAGACGGGCCGCACATTTCTCTCTCTTACGATTTATTTTTCACTTCCTCTAGACGGTTCCGGTGCCCGCCCTCAATAATTACGCCCCCTTCCTTGTCTTCCGCGCGGACGAGAACCGGCGGCGGCGGTTCCTTATAGATTCAACTCCCCACTCGAACAACTGCCCCAATCCCTGATTCCATCCTCTCTCGAATCCATCCGCCTCCTTATCACAATGCCTCCATTAATCTACTGGATTCTAGACTCCATTTACCGCTATGGGTAGATCTTGGGGTAGCAGCAGGCTGAAGCGAAAGGCATGCGACGAAGACGTGGATGGCCAGGGCGACCGCCACCGCGAGGATTGGGGATGGCCAAACCTCAGCGCCGCGAACGTGCACAGGATCGCCTAGGGGTTAGACATCATCTCTGTCGGCCGCCTCGCTCGCTGCATCCCTAGATACCGTTTCACAATGCGGTACATGGACGAACAACCATTTGGCACGCCAGGCCTTCTTTACCCCGATGATAGCAAATGGCCAAACGACCGTGATGGCCACGTAAGTTCCAGTATCTAGATTATTCGTTCAGTCATATCGTTGATTCATATCTGCTGAACTCTCATCAGAATCCTATGTTCCTTTCGTCGAACGTGTTATGTGCACGCGCGGTTTGAACAAATCGAACCATTTAAGACTATTCTGTACAGCGGAAGCTCTGCTCGTACCTGATATTCTGGTATTTTCGTAGTGACACAGTCTTACTTTAGGTGATAGACGAGTTGTCAATTTCGATTTGCAATGGAATGCCTGCTAGGTGATATTCTGTTTCCTAAAATAAAAACAAACAGATTAGACAATTTAAGGTTGTTATGCTCCAAGCTGTTTATGATCATCGTCAGGAGTTTGTTCTGGGGGCTCTCCTACTACTCCATATATTTGGTATCTTCGTAGTGGCACAGACACAATTTAGGCGATATCTGAGGAGACACTCGAATTTAGGCGATATTTTGTGTACTTTAATCTGAAGGTCCAGTTGTCAAATTGTATTTGCAATGGAATCCATGCTAGGTGATTGTACCAACTAACAACAAACTCTGCAGAATAATCATGCAAAACTGATGTTGTTGGATAAGTGGTCTGAATCAGTAGTGGTGAATATCAAGGAAGAAGAAGAGACGTAAATGGAAGATGACCAGAACTGGGTGGGTGGCAACGGTGAGTGGCTGGTCCTTTTATCACAGGATGGGAGTACTTGGACTCTAAAAAATGGCTACAGATCGGTGAGACTTGCATTGCCATCTTTGGAGGGTGTCGGCATTACTGCATTCAACAACGGGTGGCCGCCGCCCATTTCCGAATTCGCTTACAGTTTCAACATGGCAGAACTTGACCTCCTGAAGGTACAGCTCTCACATAGACCACGGGAGGGGGCGTGGAAGACCTAGGAGTACGACCTCTTAGCGGTGTTCGACAAGGCTATCACATTCATTAGATGCCCAGAAGACAAGGAATGGAAAGTCTTGCGTGACGACTTCCTGCGGCCGGAGAAGTATGTCGACGCCGTCTTCACCTACAGCTACTCTTCATACAAACCGCAACGCATTTATGCGGCCACTGAACCTAGCGGCGACGTGCATGTTTGGGAGCCGTCCATTTGGGGTGAGTCATGGTGTCATATAGCATGTAAAACCCCATTCAAAATTCTGCTTACTGACTGTAAGTAACACGCAGGTACCCATGCAGCCCCGCGCATCATTCCAGCTCTGGTCATCGAAGATGCAGTAGCAGATGCTGAACTTGGGACACGGTGCTGGTTCCTGGCACCTCTCGGAGGCGACACGGAACAGGATGATGAACTCATGTGCATTCATATCAGGGGAGCACTAAACAACGTTGGTGATACAATAGAACATATGGGGACACAACTTTCTTCATACCCATCGCTGCGGTGTCACGTTTTCTCGAGGTCTGCATGCCCATCCAAAGACCCAATAGAGAAAGTCTGGAGCAGAGTCGACAATATGAAGGGACAATCTATGTTTCTTGGGATCAACTACCCTTTCTTTGTCGAAGCCCCTGGAGTTGTTGAACCTGTAATTGCTCAGGCAGCCCTGGCTCCTAATGCTGCTGCTGCTGGTGGTGTTGGTGGAGGTGGAGCTGACGAAGAACTAGCTGCTGCTGCTCCTGGCGAGGCTGACGAAATACTTGGTGATGCTTCTGCTGGTGAAGCTGACGAAATACTTGCTAATGCTGCTACTGGTGAAGCTGACGAAATACCTGCTGAGGCTGCTGCTGGTGAAGCTAATGAAATACCTGACGAAATACGTGTTGAGGTTGCTGCCGGAGTCTAGGAAGAACATGCTGGTGTTGTTGCTGAGGTGCCAGCACTTCTAGTGTTTATAGCATACTGTGTGTTTGCTGCACACTCACGCACCTATCATGTTGACACTCCAGAACCGACCTGGAGCCGAATCCACGTTGGGGGGAGGGGGCCTACAATTGGCTCATCAGTGGGGTTGTACGATTTGATGGAGGATGCCAGACGGCCAAACACAGCATTCTGGTTCGTTCCGACGATACCACTAGCTCCAGGGACCTAGTGCTCATACTGGCAGATCCGATGAACCATTTGTCTTTATCTTTATCATTAGTTACGCTTATTTGTGTAAAGACTAAGTTGTGCTTATTTGTGTAAGACTAAGTTAGGCCTAACTGCGTAATATTCAGTGAAGCCCAGCTTTTCTTTCCACGCCCATAACAACAGAATTGCAGCATAGAACATACAAAGGTAATGTGCATACTAGGCATTTTTGCTCAGGATAACAACCACTTCAAGCAAATGATACATGGTGTACGAATTTGAATGCATCACTAGAATGTGCCACCTATTGATGATTGATGACATGGATCTAGATTTTCTGCGTGTATTTGCATTGAATCGCTCATTGATTTGTTCACATATTTTTTGGCAATGGCTGATGAACACCACTCTCTTAGTAACTTGCTTCGTCAGCGAGCACTTGTTGATGCAATGCAAAGTACAGAACATGGTCTTTATCGTCATTCCATTTAGGTTTTGTATGTTTCGTCATCACGGAGCTACTAATTTCAAATGAAAATCTAGTAAACAACATATGTGTACATTGTTAGAGTATGCTACGGCCACGATACATACATGTTTTTCTACAAGCACAAGAAGAAAACTTGATGCATTTTCACCTTGTTGGCGTTGTGCCGAACTAGGTGGATGCAACTTTGGGGTTCGGAGAGGAAGGCGCCGTGGCTGGTGCATGTGCGACCACGGCGACGGCAAGCTCGGATTATGGAGGAGTCCAACAGGACCGAGCATGGTCGGCATGGTGACAGATCTCACCCGGGAATGAATTCCCGTCCCCGCGTCGTACCATGGGTGCGGCCATGGTAAGGGCAAGCTCCGATTCAGGATGGGGAGGAGAACGGGATCGAGCAGGTTCGTCCAAGTCCTAGCTCTGCGCCATGGCCGTGACCACAGATTGCCGCCCCGGAGGAAGAAGAAGACGCGTAAAGGATGCATGCGCCAACGCTGCAAGCCTACATGGCAGCCACGACGTCAACGACATAATGGCGAAAGCTGACAGGGGGCCCAACTTGACGGTCGTTAGCCTGATATTTTGTATTGAAACGTAAAGTTGAATTCGTGCCGAAAAAGACCCTCCGGGTATTTGGCATGACATGTTTGGGCAACGCAGCTGATTGTAAGCAACTTGGGTACCGCGTTGCCTGGGCGCCCCAACTTTCAGGCCACAAAACAATATTCTCCTTTATACCCCGGCTTGACCCTACCTGGGGTTATCCCCCCAACATTAGTCCCCGAAGCTGGTACAGTCTTAGCAACTTCAGCTGATAAGGCCATAGCAGGTTCAACCTACTTGATTCTTTGTTCCTCTTGCCGAGTTACTCGGTGACTCGGATTTCTTACTTTTGTGACTTGACATTCCCTTGGCTCATTTTGAGGTATCCCTCGCTGGCCGGGTTATCTTCTTAGATCCGGGTTACCCACTTTGATACCTTCCTTCTCGCGTACGCTTCCCTACGTCCTACGTGGAGGGTAATCATGATTTTGCCTCGTTTTAATGGCATGCAACAGTTATTACGCCTGTTATTGTGCTAATGATCATGTTGTCAGGAATAACTGCTACGAACGTCACATCATGGAGCCCCTTTGATAACCGCAATGCCACATTGTGTTGTGGGATCGGTTGCACCATGTGGCTCCTCCCGTGGCCTGTTGCTTGTTGGTGGATTCCGTAGATACACGGCCACACCGTGTGGCCCGCCGCATCGCCTGATCCCACTACCCACACCTAGGGCATGGTTAAATAGGGGGTGAGGAGGGCCTTGGCCATTTTCCTCGCTTGCTTGCGCATTTGCCCCTTCTGCTTCTTCTTCTTCTTCTGCACGACACCGCCGCCGCCGCTGCTGCTTAGCACAGCGCCGCCGCTGCCGCGCCCTGCCATTGTTCTTCTCCGCCGTTCATGCGATACTGCTCTGCTAGTCATGGCCGCCACGGGTCTGCGCCAATCCAAACCTATGCCCTTTGCCTCAGATTGGATCCTCGAAGGCAAAGATCTAGAGATGACTGAATTGGAGAAGGTCATCGCCATTGAAACACATGAAGAGGGCAGCGATGCCCACGAGCGTGGCACCTTGGCCGGTTCCTGGGTCTGCCAAGACGACATCGACTGGTTGTACCGGACCCGCCGGGGTTACCTGTCGCCTCCCCTATGAGGAGATCACTCCCTCCCCTAATCTGGGTGATTTTGTTGTTTTCCTTTCGCATTTCCATGAGTTCATCACCACATTTCTTCCATGAGTTCATCACCACATTTCTCTCCAACCCCACCACCTTCCAGCTAACTCCATTACCTTGTTATCCTCTTTTGCTTCCGAGATTGAGGGTTATCTTGGACTATGGCCCTCCATTCATATCTGGTACAAGTTCTTTGGCTTTAGGGCCAATGTCATCCCGGATCCGGAAAATGCCCCCGCCGACAAATCTCTAACTCAATGTGGAGCGGCTTCCATCTCACCTCGGAAGCACACTGTTCTTCCCCAAGTCACTGGTTTAGAGTCCTGCAAGGGATGGGCCAAGACATTCTTCTATGTGAAAAACGATACCGAGGTGGACAAGACTCGCCTGCTTCCCTTTCTCACTCGGTGTCCCGGATAGGACCTTATGGAACCAAATCCCGAGGAGATCCAGCGCCTTGTGAATCAGGTGGAGAAATGGATCAAGGAGCTGAATAAGTTGGGGTTATGCAGCGAGGATATCACGATCAGTTTCCTTCGTAGCCGAATCTCCCCTCTGCAGGAGCGTACACACAAGCCTTTCCATATGAGCGGGAATCTCGACCCTAACCAAACCTCATCCATCGAGCTCAACAATACTTAGGTCTTCCGCCGGGTCAAGGCTATCTTCAAGATAACCTCGGACATGAATGAAGACTAGGAGTGGGGGTACGAGCACTTCTGCCAAGATAAGCTACCTCCCATAGTATATTTCTTTTTCGACCCTTTCTCCGAGTTAGGTTTGATGTCAGACCATATCATTTACTTGACCCTTTTGTGATATTGTTTTCAGATGTTTCTTCAGCAGACAATTGAGGATGGTACGGAGCTGTCCCTTAAGTGGAGGAAGGACCGAGATGCCTCGGACACGGTGGAGCCGGACTCCAAGGATTTCTTGCCTACTCCGGACCCTAGCATCAGACGACCCTCAGGTAAGACCTCTAGCTTAAGGTATTTCCCGGATGATGAGAAAGAACCTGATATTGAGATCTTAGAGGTATTTGATCCGGTTCCTATCTCATATGCCTCTCCGGTTGATTTGGCTCCAGCTAACCTGGTCGGTCAGGTCCACACCGATCCACCTCTTGCCATGGGCGATCCAGTTAGTGTCCCTACGAAGAAACTGGCAGGAACCTTGGCTCCTTCTTCCGAGCCACCCCGGACCACGAAAGGACAGAAGAAATCCGGTGTTAAGGGCGCCAGCAAGCTCGCGACTAAGGCCACGGTTCGGAGAGACCCAAAGCCCAGGGAGCCTCCTACTTCTTCCGAGTAAGCCCTTATCTCTTTCCTTGTTCTACAATTAGCTTCTCCCCCTTTGTGTGTATTTCTTGTTTCTCTCTTTCTGTCCTAACTTGTTGTTTTGTCCTATCTGACTCGGTAGGGATCCCAAGGAGATCCCCCAGAGTGGTTCGAGAATTGCCTCACCTCTTCGAGATGCTCCACCTTCTCCATGGCACGATGATGCTCGCCCCCTAAACCCCATCTAGGAGAGCTCTACGGCCGCACCGAATCTCAGCCCACCTCGGCAAGAGGAGGGCAACATCGGCGCAGAGGGAGGTGGTGCTGCTGAGGATACATCTATGCCGGATAGGCCCTGTGCCTCTTCTGTCCCGTAGCAACAAGATGATGATGATGGTGCTAGCAATATCGGCACCAAGAAAACTCCTACCGAGGTGCCGGTAACTCCGGCACCGACCCAAGTTCAACCTGAATCAGCTCCAGCACCAACTCCAGCTCCAAGTTCTTCTACACCAGTTCCTCCTGCCTTGTCTGAGTCTCCCCGGACTCGGCGAGATGACCAAACTCGGCCTAGCCCAAAGGTTAAACCCACTGCGCCAACTTCTTCAGTTGAAGATATATTCAGGCAGAAGCCTCAAACCAAACTCGGAGAGTAAACCACCTCTTCACAACAGCAACCCAAGTCAGGTACCAAGGCCAAGAAAGGTGTTGATGCTTTCAAGGATAAGAAAGGTGCCGAGGCTGCCAAGGTCAAGCCCCACAAAGGAATAGCGGCCGAGTCTGGGCAGCATACCCTTGCGTCCATGATGCAAAAGGGAAGCACTGCTTCTAGCTCTGACGCTGACAAGCAACTCACTCTGCACTCTAGCTCGACCGCAGATCAAATTGCTTGAAAAGCTGCTCACGCCAAAGGCTTGGTCATGACCTGAATGCTTAGGGGGAGAGCTATGGTTCTTTGATTGAGTAAATCAACAATTGGAACAACGCCGAGTTTGTTGACATCAACTCCATGAATCCAGAGAAGTTTGGTCCAGCCAAGTTCAGTGCCCAGATGAACACTGCTTCTAAGGCTATTTCCATTGCCAGCAAGATGATGGAGGTAAGCTTGTCGCCCATCCTAAATGTACGTGCAAGTACTTATAGACATATCCCCCAGTCCTCGAGCCTCTGGCTGGGTAATATGTTACTCGGCCGGAGGCTCTTAACATTGGGTTGGCGCATCTTGAGATTCCGAAGTATTTGGTTGTAGTTATTTCAAACATTTACTCACCTAGAGCCAGGTTAAGTTCCACTTGACTCGAATTTGTAGTAACATCAAATCCTCACTCACCTAGAGCTGGGCTAAGTTCCACTTCGCCCAGATCTGTAGTAACTTCAAATCCTCACTCACCTAGAGCCATGTTAAGTTCCACTTGGCCCGGATCTATAGTAACTTCAAATCCTTACTCACCTAGAGTCGAGTGAAGTTCCATTTGGCTCGGATCTATAGTAACTTCAAATCCTCACTCACCTAGAGCCAGGTTAAGTTCTGCTTGGCCTGGATCTTGAGTAATTTCAAATCCTCACTCACCTAGAGACAGGTTAAGTTCCACTTGGCCCGGATCTTGAGTAATTCCAAATATTCACTATGATGCATGCATTAACACTTTACTTTTCAAATCACCACCAACCGTCCCACCGCCGAGTTTCAGCGGCTCTTGGACATGCACAAGGAGCTTCACTAAGAGCATAATGCGTTGCTCCCCGAGCTGAAGAAGAAGGGTAAGTTCTCTCATTTGCACTTTCACTTTTATTTCTCTTCATCGTTGGTGTTCTGAACTAACTCGCGGTTCGGATTGTGCAGCCGAAGTGGAGGCTGAAAATATCATCATGAGGAAAAACTTGGCCGAGATAAAAGGTAATTCTCCTTGGTTATTCATCCTTAGTCCATTTTCCTCTGACTCGGTAGGTAATCATATCTCGGCTCCGCCGGGTCAAACACTTATTGAAGTGTCCCTTCAAGATAAGGTGCCTTTGCCTGACATGATGCTCCACATTCTCGAACAATCAGGGCAGCATCAGACTGAGTTGAAGAAGAAAGATGACAAAATTGCCAAACTTTGGCTCAAGGATGATGAGATTACTCAGCTTAATGCTGAGATTGAAAAGTTGAAAAATATCCACAAGGGTGAGCTGGATAAAGTCAATCAGAACTTCTCTGAGGAGAAAGAGCAGCTGAAGACCAGCCTTGAGAAGAGCCAGGACATGTTGAAGGATGCTGACCTCAAGTTTGAGTCGGCGAACACCGAATATGAGAATCTAAAGAAGAGGAACGGTGCATGGCTCATGGAGCTGACTTGCATCAACAGTTATATCTCTCTTTAGTTTTTCCTCTTGCACCGGCATTCCTTTCTCTAGGTCTTGCACCCTTAATGACTTATCTTATTTTTCTGATTTTCAGGCAACTTTTTAAGACCAATGCCCTTGCAGCCACTACTATTGACAAGTTTTGGGTGAAGCGAGGTACTCCAGTTGGTCCTTCCGTAGAGCCCATTCCTTATGACATGGAGGATACATTGGTAAGCCTCGCAGCCCGGGTGGAACCCATGAAGAGCTATGGTTCGGACATCATGGACGTAGTTGTCCGGATCTTCAATTCCCTTTGGCCCTCCAAGCCTACTCCCAAAGGTCCTGCCCCATTGATTGCAACGTTGATGGAGTGCAAGACTCAACTTGATCTGTGGAGGGAATCCGCTACGCGCGCTGGAGCCGACACAACCCTGAGCTTTGTGCTATCTTGGTATGAAGGTCTTGACCTGAAGGATCTCAGCCACATGCGCACTGGATCCAAATGTACGAATGACCATGACTATATTTCTCAACGCAAAGCTTGTGCCTACAATCTCATCCAATATGCTTTTTGCCATCAATGGAATGAGGGGCCGAGTTTCCTTGAAGCCATCGATGATGGTTATGTCGAAGATGGTTCGGATGGCAAAGAGAAAGAAGCTTTGGACTTTGCCGTGGAAACTGAAGATGTCGAGGAAGCTGAAGCCAACCCAGACGATGAGGCTGAAACCGAAGTTCCCCCCCACTGACGCCGACTTGCCTCCTCCTGCTGCGGATACCTTGGATGCTGCTGCTCCTTGAGCCAAAAACACTTTAAAATTTGTTAAATCCCCGGTATGCCGGCCGCAGATGTAATATGCACAATGGGTTATTTTTTTACGCTTTAAGTTATATGCTAGATTAACTTGGGCGAAGTCCCCGAGTTTCATTTTCTTGTTCTCCCAATTTTATGATTTGGCTCGTGTCTACGTTGATTTGGCATTTGACTTACGAGTCCGAGGTTCAAAAAATTGACTTAACAATACTGGAAACTTTAGGATTAGCTCAAAATAATTCAACATCATAGAAATAAAGAAAATACAGGACTTAGTCCAAATAATAGACGTCGATTCAATTACATTCCTTTCCTTAGTCGTTTTTCATGTGCTTATCCATTCCAAAGTTGTTCTCTTGCTTGCCATGAAGCCAATTCTTATTGGACAGCAGCAAGTTGAAGAGTTAGCTAAGATGTAAGTAATTTAAGCCATCCTACGTATAAAAAAGGAAATGCACTTTGCCGACAATTATCATTAAGGCAGTCCCCGAGTTTCTGCTTGGGGTGCCGAAGTTTCATTCATAAGCTCATTGCCAACATACATACCGACATATGAGAGTTCGAGATACATACACTTTCAGCTAAGTTTAAAATGTACAAAGTAGAGCTACATTCCATGGGCACTTGGATTCCTCGTCGGGCCTCTCCGCCTTGTTTTTCTCCTGTGGTTATGCATCAATGAGGTAATAGGCATCATTGTGAGGTGCTTTGCTTACAATGAATGGCCCTTCCCATAGGAGGGACAACATATGCATGCTGGCAGTGTGCTTCACCAGCCAAAGTACCAGATCACCTTCCCGGAAGACTCGGGGGTATACTTTCCGACTATGGTAGTGTCAGAGATTTTGCTGATATATGGTGGATCTGGACAAGGCTAGTTCTCTCACTTCTTCCAGCAGATCAACATCATTTTGCCAGGCTTCTTCCACTTCGGCTTCTGTGTATTGGGCGACCCTAGGCGAGTCATGCTCTATGTCAGCTAGTAATATAGATTCTGCCCCATATACCAGAAAGAATGGTGTATAGCCTATTGATCAATTTGGAGTTGTTCTCAAACTCCACAGTACCGCTGGTAGTTCTTCTATCTAGCATCCCGATGATCTTTTTAGTGGCTCAATGAGCCGGGGTTTTATCCCAGACAAAACTAGTCCGTTAGATATTTCCACTTGTTCGTTCAATGCGGGGTGGGATACTAATGCAACATCTAGCCGGATCTTCTTATCTTAGCAGAACCGTGCAAATGCTCCTTTAGCAAAATTGGTGCCATTGTCAATTATGATATTGTGAGGATAACTGTATCTCAGAATAATATCTTTGAGAGATGTTATGGCTGTAGCCCCATCACATTTCTTCACTTCAATCCACTTGGTAAACTTGTCCACCATGACCAACATGTGAGTCATGTTCCCCTTTGCCGGCTTAAATGGTCCAACCATAGACACCATACAGTGAATGGCCAAGTGATTGGTATAGTTTTCAGTACCGACATTGGCATGTGTGTCTTGGTGGGGTACCTCTGACAGCCCTTGCATTTCCTTACTAGTTCCTATGCTTGTTCCAAGGCACTAGGCCAGTAAAATCCATGCCAAAAAGCTTTTGCCACTAAGGCTCTGGACGATGCGTGATGCCCACATCCCCCCTGATGTATATCTCAGATGATGTCTAGCCCTTCTTCCGAGTCAACGCATTGCTGCAGAACACTTGTGACGCTTTTCTTGTATAGTTCAACATTGATGATGGTGTATGCCTTTGCTCTCCTCTAGATTTTCCTTGAAAGTATCTCATCACTTGGCAAAGTTCCATCCTTCAAGAACTCAAATATTGGCTTTGCCCATGTTGGTATAGCACGAACTGGTAAAAGTACTTTGTCAATTTCCATTGCATCCACTGACATAACTCCTGCCGGATCAAACTGAACAGTCCCCGGGTTTGCCGAGGTAGTCCTCGGGTTTGCTAAGGTGTTCCCCTAGTCAATGTCCATTGGTGTAGCTTCTGATCTGGAGTTTGCCGGGATATGAATTGATTCAGATTCTGGTGAAGGTGTGATAGATGGTTTTCTTAGATGCTCTAAAGCAACTCCTGGCGGGATAGGCTGCCGAGATGAGCCCATCTTGGACAGTATATCGTCTGCTTCATTTTCAAGCCAAGGTACATGATGGAATTCACATCCCTTGAGGTACCCACATATCTTTTGGACATGAAATCTATAAAGGGCCATGTTTGCATCTAGGGCATCCAAATTGCCAGATACTTGCTGCACCACCAAGTCTGAATCACCAAAACATTGTATCCGACGTATCCCAACTTCTTTTGCCACCTTTAGCACATGCACGAGTACTTCATACTTGGCAACATTGTTTGATGCTCGAAAATGGATCTGGAGAACATATTTCAGCTAATCTTTCTTGGGCGAGTTAAGTACTACCCTGGCCCCTAATCCTTCCTTCGGCTTTGATCCATCAAAATGCATCCTCCAATAGTTAGAGTTCGGCAAAGGTGGTTCGTACTGCATTACGGTGACCCAGCATACCACTGCATGATATACTACACTATAGTCGTTGACATAACACCAATGAAACACCGTTCACTAGTATTACATCCCTCAGAGTGGTACAACAGAAACATAGCAGGTCAAGACATGACTATGGATTACAACTCGACTCTTTACAAAAGATCTAGAGAACACTCTAGGTTAAAGAGGAGGAAAATAACTTCTTACAAAGAAGAACCAGAAGTAATAACTAGGCACTATTCTACTAACAAGGCTAATTATCTAAACTATCTGGCTTGCAATTTCTACTCAAGCAACGCTCTACAGAAATAGGATTTATGGCTAGAGAATCTAATCCTATCTACTCAAGATCTTCGCCTTTGCTTTGGTTGATGTATATGTTGACTTCATTGACTTTATTGAAGAACTTGAGCTGTCGATGATGGTTTCTTGAGCAGAAATTGATGTTGACATCGTGTCCAACAGCTTTGAACTTAGCAAGGGTTAAGAAGGTACGGTTGAGTATGAGCGTACTCAGCAAGTTCACTAAAAAGGAGTGCCTGATGCACTATCTCTACATCCACATACCAAGGGTCCTAGGCAATGCAGGTTTTCATAAACATTTCTTCAAAGGTTGCTTTTATTCTGAAAACTATGTCCGACAGCCTTCACAGGTTGACCAGAACTTTCATGGAGTTCCTTTCCTGCCACGTTCGTAGCTCCTTCCCAGAACAGGGAGTAACATGTCACACTTCTTACACTCTGCAGAGGTGCGTACCTTTACCCGTGAGAGACCTTAGCTTTGTTGCACCTCCGAGTTATAGGCTCATTCACACTTCCTTGGTATGAGGCCCAGACTAAGATCCAAGCCAATCACTGCCCCTCTCCACGACCCCACATGAAGAAACGATCCTCCAGGACATGCCCCACCTCTGTTAAGCCCCTTATAGGACCATCTATAACTCTAGTAAGCACCCGAAGACTCTATGAGCCGGTTGTGCCCCTGGCAAGCCCCATAAAGGACCGACTATACCTCCGGCAGCCCTTCATAGATAATCTAGACAACAATATTGTGGGGAACTAAGGGGTCCCACCCATGTGCTAGATTCTCCACGAGAAATCAACAGCCTCGCGATAAGGTCATCCGTCCATGCGAAAGGAAGAACATCCAGCTGACTTCTCCATCCCATTCCAAACCTCATGGTTAACATGTAATATACGGCACTAGAATCACTAGCGACATTGGTTGTTAAGTCCTAGATGATACATTCCTATATAATGGCATTTCCATTGCCAGTTATGATAGATTAGCGGATCACCCTGGATCAGTATCCGATACTTCAAGTTAATTGTGAAAATAGTGTTTTCGACCTTTTTGAAATGCAGTTGATGACAGAGTTGAGTTACAAGCATAGAAAATAATCAAAGGACATGAGCAAGTGTGAACTTTCCTTTTGTGATTGCAAGATTATGCAATCAAGGTCTTCGAGATACTAGAAGATCCAAAATCTGGAAATAGCATCATTGGTCCGATAAGGACTAATGTTCAAAGAAGCAGGATGCAATTATGCATAATTAATGTAATGCAGTTTGATAAACGCAAATCCTCAGAATAAGTGTATTTGATCTAGAGTTTGAAAGTTTGTGGTGATATCTTTAGAATGTGTTCCACTTTTATACCAGCTTCACACTTGTGCTTCTTGTTAAGGCTTGTGAGAGTGTGTGAAACAATATGTAAATATAACAAGTAGCATACAATATTAAAGCACTCAAATGGGACATGGTATCTAAAAGATTTATTAAGCAAGATTATTAATCAATTAGAGCCTTTATAGAAATGTTGAAGGTTTACTTTTAATGCTTCATAAAAGAATAACCTTTCAGGAAAATATTACTTTACAAGGTAAAAGCATTTAAGTGTTTAACATGCAAAGTATATAAGTGGAGTATATTAACATTATAAGATTGAGGTGAATTGCTATCTGGTAATTATGATGGGAATTATTATGTTAAGTTGTTAAGAGTTAAAGGACTTGTTATAAGATTGATGTTTGAAGTGGCAAAACGAATAACTTTTGAAGAAGAGATTTCTTTGTTAAGGTTTAAACAATCTTTGGGGTTAATCGAGTGTGATCGATATAGTTTGCACTTATCCGATAAGCGTGGATTTGAGATGCCATATGACTTAATTTGGAACAGACAAAAGTTAACTATAAAACCATAAATATTCTTTAGGCATTATGCATGACTTGGTGTACCAAAGTTAACTTTAAAACATAAGTAGATCTAGGTGTGATGTTTTTAAAAGTACTAATAAGTTTTAAATCCTTCAACAAGCATGTTTAAAGGTATGAGATCATTCACTTTTAGCTTAAGTGAATGATGAGTTTACATGTGATTTGTCATTATGAATATAATTTATCTTATTAAGGAAAGTAGGTTTAGATGATTTTAATAATCTATTAAAGTTTGAAATCATGTTTGAGAATAGTTAAGAGATAAATAACATTCACTTTTCTTATAAGTGAATGATGATTAAAATTTATTCAAATTGTTGGTTTACCTTGGACTTATGGTTTTAAAGAGTTTTCTAAAAGTTAATAATTTACTTTTAAGTATTATTATAGACTCAAGTTATGGTTTTGGGAACTAGTATTTAATTGTAAAAGATTTAAGGTTTTATATAAAATTGTAATTATTTCTTATTTAAGAAATGTTTTAAAGAATTTACCAAATAGATAATAAATAAGGATTTATTTCTTAAGAACCTTAAAATGTGTTGGAATGATATAATTAGTATTTTTCGAGTAAAACATACTTACTCAATATCTTAGAAGTGAATTATATTTAATTTTAGGTATTATCCTTATTTTTATAAAATTCCACAAAGTATTATATATCTTTAAATATTTGCTTCAAGTTTTATTTGTAAATAAATTAAGTTAGTATTTTTATGAAATAGTAGATTTATTTTCATATGCAAAAATGATTTTTATTCATTTTTAGGATTTATTCTTATTTTATGAAATTTCATTTAGGGTTTAATGGTGTTAATATTTATTTGCATTTTATTTTACCCAAACAAACAATGTTATATTTTTCCTAGGTATAAATTATTTTTGTGATCATTTTTATATATCATATGTATTTTTAGGATTTTTTTATATATTTCTAGAGATGAAATAAGTTCAGGGCATTTTGGAAATTTTAAATTTTATTAATGCTTTGTTTGGATGTAGGAATTTTAGCTCAGAATTGAATTGGACCAAAAATTCCAAATCTAAGATGGAAAGGAAATGGCCTCTATTTCTAATTCCGGTGTTTGGATGTGCATGGAATTTGCCTTTGTAATCAAAGGGTAACACCCAATTCCAAATCGTGTTTGGATGTACAAGACATGGAATTAAATGTTTTGTTGATTTTAGCAATATAAACTTGTTTACACTTACACGAATGCAAAATAGTATGTGTGTATTTAATATTTATATATTACCTTCACACTGCAAAATAAAACTTTCAATTCGGCATAATCAAGCCCGTATGTTTAGACACACTACAAAGCAAGATAAATAATAAATAATTCCAACGTCCAGAGAAAGCCATCATAGAGCATCGGAATGACAGTGCAAAAGAAAACAAAAAATCGAACTCAAATTAAAATGGCAGTGATGTTCCAATGACCAATACATCTCATACAAGACCACATAGTGAGTCATGACACACTCGATCATCTAACTATAGGATACACCTGAATTCTTGAAACAAAGAAGGAACCCAAAAAAGACAGAGAGGACGGTCAACGAAGACAAGAACAGTCTAGGATGAGGTGAACTTGGTGATGCCCTTGGTGCCCTCGGAGTCGGAGACGACGTGCTTGGTGAGATCGCCAGGGAATTCCAACTTGGGGAGTGGCCGTCGTTCCCCTCGCACAGTTGTTCCCCTGCCACCATCGTTCCCCACCTGCCAGTCGATCTAGGGTCCAGGCGGCAGTGTGGAGGGGATGGACAGCTTCAACCAGAACTCGGGTGGGGACTGAGGAGCGCGGTGAATTGGAAGGGGAGAGGGAGAGGAGGGCAGGGCAAGGAAGAGGGGGAGGAGGACTGACCGGAGTCGTGCCGTCGGCTTGCTCTAGGTCGCGGGCGTAGCGGAAGGGGTCGCGCGGTCATAGTTCTGTTCGTGTTTGCCGAAGCGGTACGAGGGTGCGAGTTTCCGAGGCTTTCCGAGCCTCTCCGCTCGGAATCTGGCGAGGCCAAACGGACGCGCGGTCGAGCGTACCTTGGAATTGCTCCCGGTTTCCGAGCTATAATTCCTTGGCCACCCAAACATGTGAATTCGGGCTAGCTAATTCCAAAAGGACGATTCCGAGCCAAGTTTCCGACATCCAAACACAGCATAACTGATTTATTCTCTTTTTTTCTATAAGAGGTTCTGGTCCACGGGTCAACCCGACCCACTGGGCTAGGCTAAACCGGCCTAGGTGATTTGCTGGGTCGATTAGACCGACCCAGTCCACATCCCTCTCCTTTCCCCGACTCGATATTCTCTCTCTCATTCTCATGTGGTTGACGCTTGGTGCCGCGGCGGTCTCCGCTAGATTCCGGCGAACTCCGGCCACTTCGGTCGTGCCATTGGTTCTAATCAATGCGTCCTGTCAAACTCCACCTTCCTACCCAATTCGATTTGTGAGACTTGTCTTCTTCTGACCGCCTCGCAACCCTACTAGAGCTAGGGTTCTGACCAAAGTACTACGGTTGTACTCCATCGCCACACCGAGGTTGCTAGGGGCTCTGGATCTCCCTCTTGATGCTAGTTGACTGCTGGTTGCGGCTTGGCATAGCTGCAGCACCACCCAGCTCCCTGTGCCGCCGTGCCGTGGTCGTTGCATGGGCTCATGCCGCCTCTACTTCTTCTCCAGCGAGCTCTGCTCCGCCTCCAGGTAGGTATCCCTTCCTCTCTTGTTTACTCTTTCTATGACCTCTCAGTGTTGACATGGGATGGTGTATTGTCTATATCATGTCCTGTTTGGTTTGTTGGTGAAGCAATTGATGACCATGTTGGGCTCTGGTTTGCTTTTGCACTTTTGGAGCTGTTAGCATACAAGAAAACAAATGGTTTTGCTAAAAGCATGTTACCAAATTGGTAGTTGGCTAAGACAATAAGATTCTATGCTTTGATTTATTGAACCTTTGGTTCAATGATGATCTAGAGTATGTACTGGACAACATATTACTAGATATGGAATGATTCCTAGATGGTTGACTAGGAAAATGATAAGAACTATTATCTGCAAATGTGACTGGTTGCTAAATCTATATTGCCTATATGAGAAAGTATATTGTAAATGATTGTTATTGGTGGTTGTAGCTTTGATTAGTATATGAGATGGATTTTAGCTTAACTGAAGCTTTGCTTCAGTGATGTACTTAATGATTCCTAGGAAAATTATTTAAGGTAATAATTTGGAAACATAGATATGAACTGTATAAACAGTTTTGACTGGTATTTGAGATATTGTTTATGCTTTACTAGATCTCTGTATTCAGATTTGTTTACAATATGATGCCGCCAACGTCACAATGGAAAATTCGAATGATTCCTAGTTATTTAAACTAGGGAAATGATATTTCACTATAGTTTTCATAGTGGATTTTACTACCTAGAACTTGTTGTTGTGATGCCTCTTTCTCGAGTGTACACAACAATTTATCCTTTGTATGATTTGCTATCATCTAGACTAGTGGTGCCTCTTTGGTCTGTTGGCTACTGCATGTATGCAATACTTGGGCTTTAAGCAACTATTCTGGCTATTGTGGTACCTCCTTGGAGGATGCACATGAACTAAATCATATATATATCCTGGCTATAACGTTGCTGGTTAGAAGTTTGGACTTTCTCTAGCCAATGATATCTTAATTTGAGGCTTAAGCTTTGTAGAAGCAAACTATGGATGGATTGTTGCTTGAGGTTTTGAGAAATATCTGAGTTCTTGTTGCTTATGAACAGGCAACTAATATACCTATTTGATTCCTAGCTTTCCTTTCTAGGAAAATGATATAAACTGTCTGGTTTGAATGATCTGGATGATTGGCTAATATGTAAAAACTACCCTAGTGGCTTCTGCTGCCTTGGACTGCTACTATGGTACCTCCAACCTTGGATTGTGCACAGGATAGCCCAGGTAGCATGAGTTGCTGCTAGGAACCACCATAATGGTGCGGTAGATGCTGATATCCAAAACAAATTAGAGATCTAAGCTTATGATTCAAAAAAGGTTGAAGCAAGATCTTTATCTATGAATAGAAGCTACTTGGTGGCTTGTTTAATTTCTCTGTGATGATTTTGCATAGCAACTCTATGCCATACTGAGAGAAAACTCTCCATCCAATCCTCCTAGATAAGATCTAGTGGAAAGGTAGATGGATCTAGTGGTATGCATTATTTACCTTTTATTCCCAGATTTTTATGCAAGATGTAAGGACAGATGCTGCATGATCTAGTGGGTATCTCTAATGAATTTTTACCTGCCGTTGGTAAGTCATCCCTAGCCTGTTGGAGACCTTGGTCTATTACTAATCCTTCTTGAGCATCTAGCCTTTCATGTCATCATGCTTGATCTTCACCATATTTCTTGTGCTCCTGGTGTTGCTCCTTCTAGCTGCTGGATTACTCCTCCTAGTGATCAGCTAGCACTATCTCTAATTGATGTTGGCATGATCTTGATCTCCTCCTTGTCCTAGCTATTGGATGGCTCCACTGAGAAACCATAGGCTGATGATGTGGTGGATCTGATCTATGTGGTTATTTGGGTGCTAGGCAGGATAATTCCTGGAGGTTTGCTAATAGCATTTCTCTTGACTAAGTGTGGTGGAAATGAATGTGGTGTTACTAGGGAGATGAGAATGGTGTGCTAGCTACAGCTGGTTCACTCCCCTTTGTGTACAGGAGTTGCTTCCTTCTTGTTTACTTCCTAATGTTGACAGCACACCAGCATGCCGCAGTGTGTGAGCTGCACTGCCTATTCCAAGTGCTTTGTCTCATTGGAAGATATTTTCATAGCCTGGGAGCTATTCCATTGTGGATGTGCTCGGAAGGTTTGGGTATTATCTTGGACTGGCCTTTATTTTTGGTTATCAAATGTTTATTTTCCTCTCTAGCTAATGATGCATAGGCTGAAGAAACTTTGATAAGAACAGATCCTACATTTGGCCATTATTTTTAATACTCGGTGATGAATTTGGCATATCACTTGTATGCCCAATCTGAGAGTAATCGAACCCCAAAATTAAACCTTTAATTGATCATTTGTTTGTCTATTTCTTTGGTTTTGTGTTACAGGAATCAAAGTGAAGAAGAAAAGATCAGGAAGACAAAAGATGTAGATAGGAAATTTAGTCTATCTTTTATTCTGTCTACTTGTAATTTTCTTTATCCCTTATGTAAACTCTATATTATTCTCCTTGTAATTTACTTATTCATTATTATCTATAAAGACAATGTAATATTGTTTGTTTAAATAATAAAGTTAATGTTTTCCTTCAATTGCAAATTTTGCACATTGTAATCTTTACTAAATGTTGTAAAACATTCTTTGGAGAATAAGTACTAGTGATATTTAATCCTTATGGTGGGGTCTCTCATGGATTAGTATTATTATTATGGAAATCATTTCTTTTTGTCCAAATGATTCAATTTGTGAATTTTCTAAATTCATTTGAAGTTAAATCTGAAATTAAAATACATGTTTGAATTATTTCCCCCCTCAAAACACAAAGGTTCAATAAAGGTCATGTCGAAATCTGTCGCACATGTACTAATGTTTCCACTAGAACAAGAGAGACCTCGATCCCTCTACAGCTTCTTTAGTTTTGCGTGAGAATTCCCCAGATTTTCTTATGCATGAATGCAATGCACACACATGTGGCCTCTCTATTTCTATGTTCTAATCCTGGGATGTTACAGACTCTCCCCCTTAAAATAAACTTCGTCCCCAAAGTTCATACTCTCTTGCATTTCGGAATGAGATGTTGACTTGTGTTGATCATGACATTTCTCAACTCCATTGTGATCACAATTGAGGATAATTGCATTATCTCGTATCTAGATCTTTTATTTGAATTCTCTTCATACTTGGCAACTTCCAACTGTCGTTTGCTATATGTAGTATAACTCCTTCTACTACAATCCCTCGGGTTATGTCTTCATAGTCCTACTTAGGATTTGTTTGGACACATTTCATCCATTCTGATCAGGCTTTCCTACTATTTTACACTAGACTATTTTAGTAGGCTCTCCTCCTTCTTAAGGATAACTTACCAGCTATTTCCCCTTTATAACTAGTCCACTAGGGTTAAGCAGTTATGTCTACTTCGATCATTCATCCGGACATACTCTTGGAAATACTTTAAAATGATGACTTCTTATATTCTTATGAGAATAAGGCTTAATCTCATCATAGTTTAGTACTTTCCTTTTGTCAGAAAGTCAGATAACAACAGTTCAGGGTTTATTGTTTACTCTCCCCTTAGGGTTTTCTAATGGTCTCTAACTACATGTATAATACTCATTAGCTCAATAGTAAGGATATTGGTCTCTGTCTAGCTTATACTTTACCTCTACAAGGTCTCACGAAAGAATCTGCGATATACCCACACAGTTGTGGATCTCCAAAACGAATCTACCAACATCACTTGTCTTACTTTTATCTTCTTGGACATTATTCCTCACTATTAAACCCGATTCCGTGGAACGTCTCAAAAGATGATCTTTAAATGCATACTTCCTTAGGTCTAACTTAACTTAGGCCAAGTTTTATGCTCTTTAAATCATACAAAGATGACCTAATTAGCTAGGATACTAGCTATGGATACCAACTACGGATCCTCCTCGGTGCATGGATTACCCTATGGACTTTCTACTTCTTATTGGCATTCTCTCTAAGTTGTCAGAGCTTGAATACCACTTTTGTTCCAAAACTTCTTCTTTGCTCCCTTTCATGTTACTTCCATGAACTTGGTACACTACTTCATTAGCTTCTTACCAACATCACCTATCTTGAGTGAACTTAAGTTCATTCCTTCATGTTGCTCCACACCTTTTCTGCACTAATATTTCTTCTTATTGCCAACTCATAATGAGTTGGGTTGATCCATCCTTCAAAATGGTGTTGATACTCCTTATATTTGGCTTCCTTCTTCCTACAAGTCTTCATCTTGATGTTCGGAACTCGTCACTCCCTTTCACGAATTCCCTTATCTATCTAGGTCTATAACATCAAGTAATAACTTGATGATGCAACATGCATTTGCACATAAAGTCAAACTTCATGCACAGATCTAGTCAATCAAGAAGATCCAAGAAAAACCAAGAAATCCAAATGTGGTACATATAACACACATCATTCTAAGCTTGGAATATAGTAGTTGAGTATAATACCTCTAGACTTCAGGCTTAGCTGTGTAGTATATGACACCTCCTAGTATAGGTTTACTTTGTGATACTTAGCACATAGGATCAAACTACTTTTTGCGTCAATATTTACCCAAATTGCTCAGTTGCAATTGGATAATTTTGAGAAAAGTGGTCTCACTTTGGTTCTGACTAACCTCTTACCTTTCTTCTGGGACTACTAAAGACTGCCAACTTTCTAGTATATCATAAATTATCCTCACATGATCTCTTAAAACTACTAACAATTTGTCGTTACTACCTTAATCCAAAAATTATCGTAAGGTTATGACATCTATGACTTCTATCATAGACCTACACTATTCTTTACTTACTATTATTACAAGATTTATTATTGAGTACTTGTCCTAATTATATCTATATCATGGTCTTGGAGCTAATCCCACCATGATAACTCTTCTTTTTATCTTACTATTGTTGATTCTAAACCAAATCCTACTTCATCACGTAGAATTCTCAAGTGAATCCCACATATTTACTTCCCATTACATCTATACATGTTCTAATGGTCTTCATCATGTAGCCTATCATTACCATCTTATGATAAGATTTTGCTACCTTACATGGATCCTATGGATAGACTACACCATTTAAACTACTCCTTGAGATATTCTAATCTCAGTCATAATCTTTTTGATATTTGAACTCACTTAAGAGATCTTAGTGGTGCTATACCTATTTAGAGCTTCACTCAAATCACATTTCGCTAGAGAAGACATATAACTAATCCTTAAGAAAGATCATAAAACATCCAACTTAAGTGTGACAAGGTTTATCCTCAAGTGGATATCCATCACAAGTCTTGGTTTAGATAAGATGGCTCCTATAGTCACTATCCAACCTGCAGATCTTCCTGAAAGGGTTTTAATCCTAAGGTCAAAGCATATGCTCTGATACCAGCTGCGGTGACCCAGCATACCATTGCATGATGTAGTACACTATAGTCGTTGACATAACACCAATGAAACACCGTTCACTAGTATTACATCCCTCAGAGTGGTACAACAGAAACACAGTAGTCCAAGACATGACTATAGATTACAACTCGACTCTTTACAAAAGATCCAGAGAACACTCTAGGTTAAAGAGGAGGAAAATAACTTTTTACAGAGAAGAACCAGAAGTAATAACTAGGCACTATTCTACTAACAAGGCTAATTATCTAAACTATCTAGCTTGCAATTGTTACTCAAGCAATCCTCTACAGAAATAGGTTTTATAGCTAGAGAATCTATTCCTATCTACTCAAGATCTTTGCCTTTGCTTCGGTTGATGTATATGTTGACTTCATTGACTTTATTGAAGAACTTGAGCTGTAGATGATGGTTTCTTGAGCATAAATTGATGTTGACGTTGTGTTCAACAGCTTCGAACCAAGCAAGGGTTAAGAAGGTACGATTCAGTACGAGCATACTCGGCAAGTTCACTAAAAAGGAGTGTATGATGCACTATCTCTATAGCCATAGACCAAATGTCGTAGGCAATGCAGGTTTTCGTAAAAATTTCTTCAAAGGTTGCTTTTATTCTGAAACCTATGTCCGACAGCCTTCACAGGTTGACCAGGACTTTCATGGAGTTCCTTTCCTTCCATGTTTTTAGATCCTTCCCGGAATAGGGAGTAACATGTCACAGTTCTTACACTCTGCAGAGGTGCGTAGATTTACCCATGAGAGACCTTAGCTTTGTTGCACATCCGAGTTATAGGCTCGTTCACTCTTCCTTAGTATGAGGCCTAGACTAAGATCCAAGCCAATCACTGCCCCTCTCTACGACCCCGCATGAAGACACGATCCTTCAGGACATGCCCCACCTCTGTTAAGCCCCTTATAGGACCAGCTATAACTCTGGTAGGCACCCGAAGACTCTATGAGCCAGTTGTGCCCTTGGCAAGCCCCATAAAGGACCGACTATACCTCTGGCAGCCCCTCATAGATAATATAGACACCAATATCGCGGGGAACTAAGGGGTCCCACCCATGTGCTGGATTCTCCATGAGAAATCAACAGCCTCATGATAAGGTCATCCGTCCATGCGAAAGGAACAACATCCAGCTGACTTCTCCGTCCCATTCCAAACCTCATGGTTAACGTGTAATATATGATGCTAGAATCACTGGCGACATTGGTTGTTAAGTCGTAGATGATACATTCATGTACAATGGCGTTTCTAGTGCCAGTTATGATAGATTAGCTGATCACCCTGGATCAGTAACCAATACTTCAAGTTAATTTTGAAAATCATGTTTTTGACATTTTTGAAATGCAGGTGATGACAAAGTTGAGTTACAAGCATAGAAAATAATCAAAGGACATGAGATAGTGTGAACTTGCCTTTTGTGATTGCAAGATTATGCAATCACGGTCTTCGAGATACTAGAAGATCCAAAATTTGGAAATAGCATCATTGGTCCGGTAAGGACTAATGTTTAAAGAAGCAGGATGCAATTATGCACAAGTAATGTAATGCAGTTTGATAAACGCGCATCCCCGAAATAAGTGTATTTGATCTAGGGTTTGAAAGCTTGTGGTGATATCTTTAGAATGTGTTCCACTTTTATACCAGCTTCACACTTGTTCTTCTTAAGGCTTGTGAGAGTGTGTGAAACAATATGTAAATATAACAAGTAGCATACAATACTAAAGCACTCAAATGGGACATGGTATCTAAAAGATTTATTAAGCAAGATTATTAATCAATTAGATCCTTATAGACATGTTGAAGGATTACTTTTAATGCTTCCTAATAGAATAACCTTTCAGGAAATGATTACTTTACAAGGTAAAAGCATTTAAGTGTTTAACATGCAAAGTATATAAGTGGAGTATAATAACATTATAAGATTGAGGTGAATTGCTATCTGGTAATTATGATGGGAATTAATATGTTAAGTTGTTAAGAGTTAAAGGACTTATTATAAGATTGTTGTTTGAAGTGGAAAAACGAATAACTTTTGAAGAAAATATTTCTTTGTTAAGGTTTAAACAATCTTTGTCGTTAATCGAGTGTGACTGATATCGTTTGCGCTTATCCGATAAGCGTGGATTTGAGATGCCTTATGACTTAATTTGGAACAAACAAAAGTTAACTATAAAAACATAAATATTCGTTAGGCATTATGCATGACTTGGTGTACCAAAGTTAACTTTAAAACATAAGTAGATCTAGGTGTGATGTGTTTAAAAGTATTAAGAAGTTTTAAACCCTTCAACATGCATGTTTAAAGGTATGAGATCATTCACTTTCAGCTTAAGTGAATGATGAGTTTAAATGTGATTTGTTATTATGAATATAATTTATCTTTTTAAGGAAAGTAGGTTTAGATGATTTTAATAATCTATTAAAGTTTGAAATCATGTTTAAGAATAGTTAAGAGATAAATAACATTCACTTTTGTTATAAGTGAATGATGATTAAAATTTATTCAAATTGTTGGTTTACCTTGGACTTATGGTTTTAAACAGTTTTCTAAAAGTTAATAATTTACTTTTAAGTATTATTATAGACTCAAGTTATGGTTTTGGGAACTAGTATTTAATTGTAAAAGATTTAAGGTTTTATATAAAATTGTAATTATTTCTTATTTAAGAAATGTTTTTAAAGAATTTACCAAATAGATAATAAATAAGGATTTATTTCTTAAGAACCTTAAACTGTGTTGGAATGATATAATTAGTATTTTTTCTAGTAAAACATATTTACTCAAGATCTTAGAAGTGAATTTTATTTAATTTTAGTTGTTATCCTTATTTTTATAAAATTCCTTAAAGGATTATATATCTTTAAATATTTTCTTCAAGTTTTATTTGTAAACAAATTAAGTTTGTGTTTTTATAAAATAGTAGATTTATTTTCATATGCAAAAATGATTTTTATTCATTTTTAGGACTTTTTCTTATTTTATGAAATTTCATTTAGTGTTTAATGGTGTTAATATTTATTTGCATTTTATTTTACCCAAACAAACAATGTTATGTTTTTCCTAGGTATAAATTATTTTTGTGATCATTTTTATATATCATATATATTTTTAGGATTTTTTTATATATTTCTAGACATGAAATATTTCAGGGGTATTTTGGAAATTTTAAATTTTATTAACTCATTTATTCTCTTTTTTTCTATAAGAGGTTCTGGTCCACGGGTCAACCCGGCCCACTAGGCTAGGCTAAACCATCCTTGCTGATCTGCTGGGTCGATCAGACAGACCCAGTCCACACCCATGTCCTTTCCCCGACTCGATCTTCTCCCTCTCACGTTCTCCTGTGATTGACGCTTGTTGCCGCGGCGGTCTCCGCCGAATTCTGGCGAACTCCGACCACTCCGTTCGCGCCATTGGTTCTAATCAAAGCGCCCCGTCGAGATCCACCTTCCTACCCAATTCGATTTGTGATACACGTCTTCTTCTAGCCGCCCTGCAAGCCTACTGGTGCTAGGGTTCTGACCAAAGTACTGCGGTTGTAATCGACCACCACGCTAAAGTTGCTAGGGGCTCTGGATCTCCCTCTTGACGCTAGTGGACTGCTGGTTGCGGCTTGGCGCAGGTGCAGCACCACCCAGCTCCCTGTGCCACCGTGTCATGGTTGCCGCATGGGCTAATGTCACCTCTGCTTCTTCTCCGATGAGCTCTGCTCCGCCTCCAGGTAGGTATCCCTTCCCCATCTTCTTTACTCTTTCTATGACCTCTCAGTGTTGAGATGGGATGGTGTATTGTCTATATAATGTCCTGTTTGGTTTTGTTGGTGAAGCAATTGATGCCCATGTCGGGCTCTGGTTTGCTTTTGCACTTTTGGAGCTGTTAGCATACAAGAATTCAAATGGTTTTGCTAAAAGCATGTCACCAAATTGGTAGCTGGCTAAGACAATAAGATTCTATGCTTTGATTTATTGAAGCTTTGGTTCAATGATGATCTGGAGTATGTACTGGACAACATAATACTAGATATGGAATGATTCCTAGATGGTTGACTAGGAAAATGATAAGAACTATTATCTGTAAATGTGACTGGTTGCTTAATCTATATTGCCTATACGAGAAAGTATATTGGAAATGATTGTTATTGGTGGTTGTAGCTTTGATTAGTATATGAGATGGATTTTAGCTTAACTGAAGCTTTGCTTCAGTGATGTACTTGATGATTCCTAGGACAATTATTTAAGGTAATAATTTGGAAACATAGATATGAACTGTATAAATAGTTTTGACTGGTATTTGAGATATTGTCTATGCTTTACTGGATCTCTGTATTCAGATCTGTTTACAATATGATGTCGCCAACGTGACAATGGAAAATTCGAATGATTCCTAGTTATTTAAACTAGGTAAATGATATTTCAAAATAGTTTCATAGTGGCTTTTACTGCATGGAACTTGTTGTTGTGATGCCTCTTTCTAGAGTGTACATAGCAATCTATCCTGTGTATGATTTGCTATCATCTAGACTAGTGGTGCCTCTTTGGTCTGCTGGCTACTGCATGTATGCAATACTTGGGCTTTAAGCAACTGTTTTAGCTGTTGTGGTACCTCCTTGGAGGATGCACATGAACTAGATCATATATATATATCCTGGCTATAACAGTGTCGGTTAGAAGTTTGGACTTTCTCTAGCCAATGATATCTTAATTTGAGGCTTAAGCTTTGTAGAAGCAAACTATGAATGGATTCTTGCTTGAGGTTTTAAGAAATATCTGAGTTCTCGTTGCTTATAAACAGGCAACTAATATACCTATTTGATTCCTAGCTTTCCTTTCTAGGAAAATGATATAAACTGTCTGGTTTGAATGATCTTGATGATTGGCTATATGGAAAAACTACCCTAGTGGCTTATGCTACCTTGGACTTCTACTATGGTACCTCCAACCTTGGAGTGTGCACAATGATAGCCCAGGTAGCATGAGTTGCTGCTGGGAACCACCATAATGGTGCAATAGATGCTGATATCCAAAACAAATAGAGATCTAAGCTTATGATGCAAAAAAGGCTGAAGCAAGATCTTTATCTAAGAACAGATGATACTTGATGGCTTGTTTAATTTCTCTGTGATGATTTTGCATAGCAACTCTATGCTATACTGAGAGAAAACTCTCCATCCAATCCTCCTAGATAAGATCTAGTGGAAGGGTAGATGGATCTAGTGGTATGCATTATTTACCTTTTGTTCCCGGATTTGTATGCAAGATGTAAGGACATATGTTGCATGATCTAGTGGGTATCTCTGATGAATTTTTACCTGCTGTTGGTAGGTGATCCCTAGCCTGTTGGAGATCTTGGTCTATTACTAATGCTTATTGAGCATCTAGCCTTTCATGTCAGCATGCTTGATCTTCACCATCTTTCTTGTGTTCCTGGTGTTGCTCCTTTTAGCAGCTGGATTACTCCTCTTAGTGATCAGCTAGCACTATATCTAATTGTTTCTGGCTTGATCTTGATCTCCTCCTTGTCCTAGCTATTGGATGGCTCCACTAAGCAACCTTAGGCTGATGATGTGGTGGATCTGATCTATGTGCTTATTTGGGTGCTAGGCAGGATAATGCCTAGGGGTGTGCTAAGAGCAGTGCTCTTGACTAAGTGTGGTGGAAATGAATGTGGTGTTATTGGGGAGATGAGAATGGTGTGCTAGCTACAGCTGGTTCACTCCCTTTGTGTACATGAGTTCCTTCCTTCTTGTTTACTTCCTAGTGTTAATAGCACATCAGCATGCAACGGTGTGTGAGCTGCCTGCCTGTTCCAAGTGCTTTGTCTCATTGGAAGATATTTTCTTAGCCTAGGAGCTATTCCATTGTGGATGTGCTCAGCAGGTTTGGGTATTATATTGGACTGGCCTTTATTTTTGGTTATCAAAAGTTAATTTGCCTCTCTAGCTAATGATGCATAGGCTGAAGCAACTTTGATAAGAACAGATCCTACATTTGGCCTTATTTTTAATACTCGGTGATGAATTTGGCATATCACTTGAATGCCCAATATGAGAGTAATCTAACCCCAAAATTAACCCTTTCTTTTATCATCTGTTTGTCTATTTCTTTGGTTTTGTGTTACAGGAATCAAAGTGAACAGGAAGATAAAAGATGTAGATAGGAAATTTAGTCTATCTTTTATTCTGTCTACTTGTAATTTTCTTTATCCCTTATATAAACTCTGTATTATTCTCACTTTAATTTACTTATTCATTATTATCTGTAAAGACAATGTAATATTGTTTGTTTTAAATAATAAAGTTAATGTTTTCCTTCCTCCTCTTGTTTACTCTTTCTATGACCTCTCAGTGTTGAGATGGGATGGTGTATTGTCTATATCATGTCCTGTTTGGTTTGTTGGTGAAGCAATTGATGACCAGGTCGGGCTCTGGTTTGCTTTTGCACTTTTGGAGCTGTTAGCATACAAGAATTCAAATGGTTTTGCTAAAAGCATGTCACCAAATTGGTAGCTGGCTAAGACAATAAGATTCTATGCTTTGATTTATTGAAGCTTTGGTTCAATGATGATCTGGAGTATGTACTGGACAACATAATACTAGATATGGAATGATTCCTAGATGGTTGACTAGGAAAATGATAAGAACTATTATCTGTAAATGTGACTGGTTGCTTAATCTATATTGCCTATACGAGAAAGTATATTGGAAATGATTGTTATTGGTGGTTGTAGCTTTGATTAGTATATGAGATGGATTTTAGCTTAACTGAAGCTTTGCTTCAGTGATGTACTTGATGATTCCTAGGACAATTATTTAAGGTAATAATTTGGAAACATAGATATGAACTGTATAAATAGTTTTGACTGGTATTTGAGATATTGTCTATGCTTTACTGGATCTCTGTATTCAGATCTGTTTACAATATGATGTCGCCAACGTGACAATGGAAAATTCGAATGATTCCTAGTTATTTAAACTAGGTAAATGATATTTCAAAATAGTTTCATAGTGGCTTTTACTGCATGGAACTTGTTGTTGTGATGCCTCTTTCTAGAGTGTACATAGCAATCTATCCTGTGTATGATTTGCTATCATCTAGACTAGTGGTGCCTCTTTGGTCTGCTGGCTACTGCATGTATGCAATACTTGGGCTTTAAGCAACTGTTTTAGCTGTTGTGGTACCTCCTTGGAGGATGCACATGAACTAGATCATATATATATATCCTGGCTATAACAGTGTCGGTTAGAAGTTTGGACTTTCTCTAGCCAATGATATCTTAATTTGAGGCTTAAGCTTTGTAGAAGCAAACTATGAATGGATTCTTGCTTGAGGTTTTAAGAAATATCTGAGTTCTCGTTGCTTATAAACAGGCAACTAATATACCTATTTGATTCCTAGCTTTCCTTTCTAGGAAAATGATATAAACTGTCTGGTTTGAATGATCTTGATGATTGGCTAATATGGAAAAACTACCCTAGTGGCTTATGCTACCTTGGACTTCTACTATGGTACCTCCAACCTTGGAGTGTGCACAATGATAGCCCAGGTAGCATGAGTTGCTGCTGGGAACCACCATAATGGTGCAATAGATGCTGATATCCAAAACAAATAGAGATCTAAGCTTATGATGCAAAAAAGGCTGAAGCAAGATCTTTATCTAAGAACAGATGATACTTGATGGCTTGTTTAATTTCTCTGTGATGATTTTGCATAGCAACTCTATGCTATACTGAGAGAAAACTCTCCATCCAATCCTCCTAGATAAGATCTAGTGGAAGGGTAGATGGATCTAGTGGTATGCATTATTTACCTTTTGTTCCCGGATTTGTATGCAAGATGTAAGGACATATGTTGCATGATCTAGTGGGTATCTCTGATGAATTTTTACCTGCTGTTGGTAGGTGATCCCTAGCCTGTTGGAGATCTTGGTCTATTACTAATGCTTCTTGAGCATCTAGCCTTTCATGTCAGCATGCTTGATCTTCACCATCTTTCTTGTGTTCCTGGTGTTGCTCCTTCTAGCAGCTGGATTACTCCTCTTAGTGATCAGCTAGCACTATATCTAATTGTTTCTGGCTTGATCTTGATCTCCTCCTTGTCCTAGCTATTGGATGGCTCCACTAAGCAACCTTAGGCTGATGATGTGGTGGATATGATCTATGTGCTTATTTGGGTGCTAGGCAGGATAATGCCTAGGGGTGTGCTAAGAGCAGTGCTCTTGACTAAGTGTGGTGGAAATGAATGTGGTGTTATTGGGGAGATGAGAATGGTGTGCTAGCTACAGCTGGTTCACTCCCTTTGTGTACATGAGTTCCTTCCTTCTTGTTTACTTCCTAGTGTTAATAGCACATCAGCATGCAACGGTGTGTGAGCTGCCTGCCTGTTCCAAGTGCTTTGTCTCATTGGAAGATATTTTCTTAGCCTAGGAGCTATTCCATTGTGGATGTGCTCAGCAGGTTTGGGTATTATATTGGACTGGCCTTTATTTTTGGTTATCAAAAGTTAATTTGCCTCTCTAGCTAATGATGCATAGGCTAAAGCAACTTTGATAAGAACAGATCCTACATTTGGCCTTATTTTTAATACTCGGTGATGAATTTGGCATATCACTTGAATGCCCAATATGAGAGTAATCTAACCCCAAAATTAACCCTTTCTTTTATCATCTGTTTGTCTATTTCTTTGGTTTTGTGTTACAGGAATCAAAGTGAACAGGAAGATAAAAGATGTAGATAGGAAATTTAGTCTATCTTTTATTCTGTCTACTTGTAATTTTCTTTATCCCTTATATAAACTCTGTATTATTCTCACTTTAATTTACTTATTCATTATTATCTGTAAAGACAATGTAATATTGTTTGTTTTAAATAATAAAGTTAATGTTTTCCTTCCTCCTCTTGTTTACTCTTTCTATGACCTCTCAGTGTTGACATGGGATGGTGTATTGTCTATATCATGTCCTGTTTGGTTTGTTGGTGAAGCAATTGATGACCAGGTCGGGCTCTGGTTTGCTTTTGCACTTTTGGAGCTGTTAGCATACAAGAATTCAAATGGTTTTGCTAAAAGCATGTCACCAAATTGGTAGCTGGCTAAGACAATAAGATTCTATGCTTTGATTTATTGAAGCTTTGGTTCAATGATGATCTGGAGTATGTACTGGACAACATAATACTAGATATGGAATGATTCCTAGATGGTTGACTAGGAAAATGATAAGAACTATTATCTGTAAATGTGACTGGTTGCTTAATCTATATTGCCTATACGAGAAAGTATATTGGAAATGATTGTTATTGGTGGTTGTAGCTTTGATTAGTATATGAGATGGATTTTAGCTTAACTGAAGCTTTGCTTCAGTGATGTACTTGATGATTCCTAGGAAAATTATTTAAGGTAATAATTTGGAAACATAGATATGAACTGTATAAACAGTTTTGACTGGTATTTGAGATATTGTCTATGCTTTACTGGATCTCTGTATTCAGATCTGTTTACAATATGATGTCGCCAACGTGACAATGGAAAATTCGAATGATTCCTAGTTATTTAAACTAGGTAAATGATATTTCAAAATAGTTTCATAGTGGCTTTTACTGCATGGAACTTGTTGTTGTGATGCCTCTTTCTAGATTGTACATAGCAATCTATCCTGTGTATGATTTGCTATCATCTAGACTAGTGGTGCCTCTTTGGTCTGCTGGCTACTGCATGTATGCAATACTTGGGCTTTAAGCAACTGTTTTAGCTGTTGTGGTACCTCCTTGGAGGATGCACATGAACTAGATCATATATATATATCCTGGCTATAACAGTGTCGGTTAGAAGTTTGGACTTTCTCTAGCCAATGATATCTTAATTTGAGGCTTAAGCTTTGTAGAAGCAAACTATGAATGGATTCTTGCTTGAGGTTTTAAGAAATATCTGAGTTCTCGTTGCTTATAAACAGGCAACTAATATACCTATTTGATTCCTAGCTTTCCTTTCTAGGAAAATGATATAAACTGTCTGGTTTGAATGATCTTGATGATTGGCTAATATGGAAAAACTACCCTAGTGGCTTATGCTACCTTGGACTTCTACTATGGTACCTCCAACCTTGGAGTGTGCACAATGATAGCCCAGGTAGCATGAGTTGCTGCTGGGAACCACCATAATGGTGCAATAGATGCTGATATCCAAAACAAATAGAGATCTAAGCTTATGATGCAAAAAAGGCTGAAGCAAGATCTTTATCTAAGAACAGATGATACTTGATGGCTTGTTTAATTTCTCTGTGATGATTTTGCATAGCAACTCTATGCTATACTGAGAGAAAACTCTCCATCCAATCCTCCTAGATAAGATCTAGTGGAAGGGTAGATGGATCTAGTGGTATGCATTATTTACCTTTTGTTCCCGGATTTGTATGCAAGATGTAAGGACATATGTTGCATGATCTAGTGGGTATCTCTGATGAATTTTTACCTGCTGTTGGTAGGTGATCCCTAGCCTGTTGGAGATCTTGGTCAATTACTAATGCTTCTTGAGCATCTAGCCTTTCATGTCAGCATGCTTGATCTTCACCATCTTTCTTGTGTTCCTGGTGTTGCTCCTTCTAGCAGCTGGATTACTCCTCTTAGTGATCAGCTAGCACTATATCTAATTGTTTCTGGCTTGATCTTGATCTCCTCCTTGTCCTAGCTATTGGATGGCTCCACTAAGCAACCTTAGGCTGATGATGTGGTGGATCTGATCTATGTGCTTATTTGGGTTCTAGGCAGGATAATGCCTAGGGGTGTGCTAAGAGCAGTGCTCTTGACTAAGTGTGGTGGAAATGAATGTGGTGTTATTGGGGAGATGAGAATGGTGTGTTAGCTACAGCTGGTTCACTCCCTTTGTGTACATGAGTTCCTTCCTTCTTGTTTACTTCCTAGTGTTAATAGCACATCAGCATGCAACGGTGTGTGAGCTGCCTGCCTGTTCCAAGTGCTTTGTCTCATTGGAAGATATTTTCTTAGCCTAGGAGCTATTCCATTGTGGATGTGCTCAGCAGGTTTGGGTATTATCTTGGACTGGCCTTTATTTTTGGTTATCAAAAGTTAATTTGCCTCTCTAGCTAATGATGCATAGGCTGAAGCAACTTTGATAAGAACAGATCCTACATTTGGCCTTATTTTTAATACTCGGTGATGAATTTGGCATATCACTTGAATGCCCAATATGAGAGTAATCTAACCCCAAAATTAACCCTTTCTTTTATCATCTGTTTGTCTATTTCTTTGGTTTTGTGTTACAGGAATCAAAGTGAACAGGAAGATAAAAGATGTAGATAGGAAATTTAGTCTATCTTTTATTCTGTCTACTTGTAATTTTCTTTATCCCTTATATAAACTCTGTATTATTCTCACTTTAATTTACTTATTCATTATTATTTGTAAAGACAATGTAATATTGTTTGTTTTAAATAATAAAGTTAATGTTTTCCTTCCTCCTCTTGTTTACTCTTTCTATGACCTCTCAGTGTTGACATGGGATGGTGTATTGTCTATATCATGTC
The DNA here is from genome assembly GCA_916181665.1 of Avena sativa. Classification (NCBI taxonomy): domain Eukaryota; kingdom Viridiplantae; phylum Streptophyta; class Magnoliopsida; order Poales; family Poaceae; genus Avena; species Avena sativa. Next base: position 427,548,304 of record OV702287.1, read on the forward strand.
CTGTTTGGTTTGTTGGTGAAGCAATTGATGACCAGGTCGGGCTCTGGTTTGCTTTTGCACTTTTGGAGCTGTTAGCATACAAGAATTCAAATGGTTTTGCTAAAAGCATGTCACCAAATTGGTAGCTGGCTAAGACAATAAGATTCTATGCTTTGATTTATTGAAGCTTTGGTTCAATGATGATCTGGAGTATGTACTGGACAACATAATACTAGATATGGAATGATTCCTAGATGGTTGACTAGGAAAATGATAAGAACTATTATCTGTAAATGTGATTGGTTGCTTAATCTATATTGCCTATACGAGAAAGTATATTGGAAATGATTGTTATTGGTGGTTGTAGCTTTGATTAGTATATGAGATGGATTTTAGCTTAACTGAAGCTTTGCTTCAGTGATGTACTTGATGATTCCTAGGAAAATTATTTAAGGTAATAATTTGGAAACATAGATATGAACTGTATAAACAGTTTTGACTGGTATTTGAGATATTGTCTATGCTTTACTAGATCTCTGTATTCAGATTTGTTTACAATATGATGCCGCCAACGTCACAATGGAAAATTCAAATGATTCCTAGTTATTTAAACTAGGGAAATGATATTTCACTATAGTTTTCATAGTGGATTTTACTGCCTGGAACTTGTTGTTGTGATGCCTCTTTCTCGAGTGTACACAACAATCTATCCTTTGTATGAGTTGCTATCATCTAGACTAGGGGTGCCTCTTTGGTCTGTTGGCTACTGCATTATGCAATACTTGGGCTTTAAGCAACTATTCTGGCTATTGTGGTACCTCCTTGGAGGATGCAGATGAACTAAATCATATATATATATATATATATATATCCTGGCTATAAGATTGCTGGTTAGAAGTTTGGACTTTCTCTAGCCAATGATATCTTAATTTGAGGCTTAAGCTTTATAGAAGCAAACTATGAATGGGTTGTTGCTTGAGGTTTTGAGAAATATCTGAGTTCTCGTTGCTTATGAACAGGCAACTAATATACCTATTTGATTCCTAGCTTTGCTTTCTAGGAAAATGATATAAACTGTTTGGTTTGAATGATCTGGATGATTGGCTAATATGGAAAAACTACCCTAGTGGCGTCTGCTGCCTTGGACTGCTACTATGGTACCTCCAACCTTGGATTGTGCATAGTGATAGCCCAGGTAGCATGAGTTGCTGCTGGGAACCACCATAATGGTGCGGTAGATGCCGATATCCAAAACAAATAGAGATCTAAGCTTATGATGCAAAAAAGGTTGAAGCAAGATATTTATCTATGAATAGATGCTACTTGATTGCTTGTTTAATTTCTCTGTGATGATTTTGCATAGCAACTCTATGCTATACTGAGAGAAAACTCTCCATCCAATCCTCCTAGATAAGATCTAGTGGAAAGGTAGATGGATCTAGTGGTATACATTATTTACCTTTTATTCCCAGATTTTTATGCAAGATGTAAGGACAGATGCTGCATGATCTAGTGGGTATCTCTGATGATTTTTTACCTGCTGTTGGTAAGTCATCCCTAGCATGTTGGAGATCTTGGTCTATTACTAATTCTTCTTGAGCATCTAGCCTTTCATGTCATCATGCTTGATCTTCACCATATTTCTTGTGCTCCTGGTGTTGCTCCTTCTAGCTGCTGGATTACTCCTCCTAGTGATCAACTAGCACTATCTCTAACTGTTGTTGGCTTGATCTTGATCTCCTCCTTGTCCTAGCTATTGGATGGCTCCACTGAGCAACCATAGGCTGATGATGTGGTGGATCTGATCTATGTGGTTATTTGGGTGCTAGGCAGGATAATTCTTGGGGGTTTGCTAAGAGCATTGCTCTTGACTAAGTGTGGTGGAAATGAGTGTGGTGTTATTGGGGAGATGGGAATGGTGTGCTAGCTACAGCTGGTTCACTCCCTTTTGTGTACATGAGTTCCTTCCTTCTTGTTTTACTTCCTAGTGTTAATAGCACACCAGCATGCAACGGTGTGTGAGCTGCCTGCCTGTTCCAAGTGCGTTGTCTCATTGGAAGATATTTTCTTAGCCTAGGAGCTATTCCATTGTGGATGTGATCAGCAGGTTTGGGTATTATCTTGGACTGGCCTTTATTTTTGGTTATCAAAAGTTAATTTGCCTCTCTAGCTAATGATGCATAGGCTGAAGCAACTTTGATAAGAACATATCCTACATTTGGCCCTTATTTTTAATACTCAGTGATGAATTTGGCATATCACTTGAATGCCCAATCTGAGAGTAATCTAACCCCAAAATTAACCCTTTCTTTTATCATCTATTTGTCTATTTCTTTGGTTTTGTGTTACAGGAATCAAAGTGAAGAAGAAAATATCAGGAAGATAAAATATGTAGATAGGAAATTTAGTCTATCTTTTATTCTGTCTACTTGTAATTTTCTTTATCCCTTATGTAAACTCTGTATTATTCTCCTGGTAATTTACTTATTCATTATTATCTGTAAAGACAATGTAATATTGTTTGTTTTAAATAATAAAGTTAATGTTTTCCTTCAATTGCAAATTTTGCACATTGTAATCTTTACTAAATGTTGTAAAACATTCTTTGGAGAATAAGTACTAGTGATATTTAATCCTTATGGTGGGGTCTCTCATGGATTAGTATTATTATTATGGAAATCATTTCTTTTTGTCCAATTTATTAATGTGTGGATTTTCTAAATTCATTTGAAGTCAAATCTGAAATTCAAATACATGGTTGAATTATTTCCCCCCTCAAAACACAAAGGTTCAATAGAGGTCATGTCGAAATCTGTCGCACCTGTACTAATGTTTCCACCAGAACAAGAGAGACCTCGATCCCTCTACAGCTTCTTTAGTTTTGCACGAAAATTCCACGGATTTTCTTATGCATGAATGCAATGCACACACATGTGGCCTCTCTATTTCTATGTGCTAATCCTGGGATGTTACATGCATCTCGGCCCAATCCACGAAAAAATCAGCTACCACTTGAGACTTTATGGCATCCCTTCTATCAAATTGTGGTGCATAAGGGGCTAACTCAATTTCCCATTTTGCAATCCAGCCACTCGCATCTTTGTTACTCATTATCTCGGATATGGGCGCTTCACATATCACTTTTATGGGGTGTTCCTCAAAGTAATGCTTGAGCTTCTTAGCTGCCATGTACACACCATAGGCCATCTTTTGATAATGAGGGTAGTTCTGCTTTGAAGTGGACAATACCTCGCTTAGGTAATATACTGGCCTCTGCACCGACTTGACTTCTTCATCATGCTCCACCACTACCACGGCACTTACGACTCGGTTGGTTGCTGCTATATATAGCAACATTGGCTCTTTGGATAGTGGTGCAGCTAACACTAGTGCAGCGGCTAGCATCCTTTTCAGCTCCTGAAATGCGTTATCTGCTTACTGTGTCCAAGCGAACTTACATGCCTTTTTCATTAGCTGATAGAGGAGAAAAAGCCTTCTCTCCCGGCCGACATACAAACTGACTTAACGATGCTAGGCAACCAGTGAACTTATGCACATCGCTAAGACACTTCGGCAGTTCCATTCTTTCTATAGCTCGGATTTTAGTGGGGTTAGCCTTGATACCTCGGCTGGACACGAGAAAACCAAGTAACTTCCCAGCCGTCACACCAAAGGTACATTTCTCCGGGTTAAGCTTCATTCGGAACCTCCTTAGGTTCGCGAATGTTTGCCGGATATCCTCTAGGAGCGTTTTGATTTCCTTTGTTTTTATCACAACATCATCTACATATACTTGGAAATTTTTCCCAATCTGATCATGTAAACATTTTTGCATACACCTCTGATACGTTGCTCATGGATTATGTAAGCCAAATGGCATGGTGTGATAGCAATAAGCCCCGTATGGGGTAATAAAAGCAGTCTTTATTTGATCATCTGGGTTTAGTGGTATCTGGTGGAAACTAGAATACGCATCTTCAAATGAGAACAACTCACACACAGTGGTTGAATCAATGACATGATCTATCCTTGGCAATGGGAATGGATCTTTTGGACATGCCTTATTTAGGTTCGTGTAATCGATACACATACGCCACACCCCTACTACATTCGGATCATCCTTTTTCTTTTCCACAAGCACCAGATTAGAGAGCCAATCCGGATAGAGTACTTCCATGATAAACCCAGCTGCAAGGAGCCGAGCTATCTCATCACCAATCACCTTTCTCCTGTCTTCAGCGAAGCGGTGGAGAGGTTGCTTCACCGGCTTAGCTCCGGGTCTCACATGCAAAGAGTGCTCGGCCAACTCCCTCGGTACACCTTGCAGATCCTGTGTGGACCAAGCAAAGATATCCTGATTCTGACGAAGGAAGTGGACAAGCTCGCTTTCCTATTTGTCGCTTAACCCAGCACCAATGGTTACAGTGTGCTCTGGGAACTGATCATCAATGGGCACTTTCTTGGTATCCTTCATAGCTTGAAACGAGACACTTCCACGCGGGTTACTCAGCGCCAGCATATGTAGCTGCGCGTACTGAGCCAATGCTGCCACCTCCTTGATTCTCCTTTTCTCTTGTGCAATCACAAGTGTCACGGCCAAGTTTGAGCCGGCTAAAGCACATCCTATCGAGCGCCTGAAGTCCCTAGTTATGGTGATCAGTCCATTTGGTCCAGGCAATTTCATTTTCAAGTAACTGATATGTGTACTTGCCATAAACTTGTTGAGAGCAGGCCTGTCGAGTAATGCGTGATACGTGCTTTCCAAGTTCACCACTTCAAACTCCAAATTCTCAATCTGACAGTTCTCCCTTGTACTGAATAACAAGTCAACCCGGACCTTGCCAATGGGCTCGCAAGAGATACCCAACACAATGCCGTGGAAAGTTGTCATCGTTAATTGGAGCATGTCCTCCGATATTCCCAACTTGTGCATTGTGTCCTTGTACATGATGTTGATGCTACTGCCATTTTCAGCACCTTGCAGAATCTCACGTTGATATTCAGCCCAATAAACGTCTGATCTAGCACCAGTGCATATGATCCAGGACTCGGCATGAGCTTGGGGTGATCCTTGATATTCCAAGTTATCTCTTGATCCTCCCAAGGCATATACCTCGTCATAGCTGGCATAACGGCATTCACCTCCATATGTCAGTGTTGCGAGCTCTTTCTATCAGTCTCCTCGGTGGTGAACACACAGTAACTCTGGTGGTGCTCTCTGTATTCATTTCTCCCATCATTGTCAGGGTACCTTTGGTTTTGCTATTGCTATTGCTGATTGTCTACCTGATGCACTGCATCTCTTCTCTCTTGGTTTTCATACCTCATCAGAGGTCGTGGCAACATTAGCTGTTGCCCATTTTACCTAGTGAGTTGTTGCTGCCGAGGTGCCTCATGCCGAGGTGCATGTGCCGAGGTGCCTGAGCATTCCCCGAGCCACCTTGCTCTATATTTCTCATCACCTCACAATGTCGGGTCGTATGATTTGCCAGGTTATTCGGGCTTGGTGTGTGAAATTTACACGGCTGATCCAAATAGAATCGTATGTATACTTCGGCCTGTCCTTCTTTTCCTACCAATGTTTCTTTTGTTCTGGCATCTAAGTTTTCTTTCCATCATTTCTCGGAGTCCACTGTTGCCCTCCAGTTTTCTGATGCTGGCTCGCACCGGCATTTGGCTGATCCTGATCCACTGCCGCAACTTGCTGTGAAATGTACCTATACTCCGGCCGCTCATCTCTCCTTTACCTCGGAAGTCATTCCGCCGGGATGACCCGGTTCCATCTCGGTTGTAGTACTGTTCATTTGACTCACTTGACATTAGCCGAGGTTGAGTCGGGTCACCCAATGCATACGAATTAGCTATCCGAATTGTTTCTACCAAGGTAGTTAGCATATCCCTTTGCATCCTCTACCATAGCATACTCGCATACCTACACCCTTGTGTGAACCAAGCAATGGCTTGTGACTCAATTACCCCCTCATAGGAGTTACGCACATTGCACCAGCGAGTTAAGAGCTCCCAGTCAGTCTCATTTTTCCTTTGCTTACACATTGCCAATGTCTGTGGCCTATTCGGACTCTTGTAGGTGCTCACAAAGTTGCTGATGAACAATTCATAAAAATCTATCCAATAGTTAATACTTCCTGGCACCAAATTGTTTAGCCAGACCCTTGCTAGCCCTTCCAACATCTGTGCCACATATCTTACCGCCCATCTCAAATTTCCTGTGGCGATGTTTACTGTAGTTACATAGTCAATGAGCCAATCCTCCGGCTTAGTGCTGTCGTCATATGTCTTTGTTTCTCTGGCTAACTGAAAGTTCGGCACGGGAGGCTCTCTCATGATCTGAGGTCCAAAGAACACAGGACCCGGAGGACCTTGTCCCTCAATCATTTCCGACCTATAGATTTTGTCCAACTTCAGCCTTGCATCATCTGGCTGCAAGTTCCTGTTTCGCAATCTTGATCCTATTACATGGTGCTCTAGCCTAGGAAACCCGGCATCAGCCATCACCGAATAACCATCATTATATCTATCTTGACCCGGATGAGCATATTGTTGCTACATTGTTGGGCCAGCACTTTGATCCTGCTGAGGTGCATATTGTGGTTGCTATTGCCGAGGTGGGTTTTGCCCTGCTCCCGCTGAGTTACGCTGTCCGACATTGCCATTTCCAGCGTTTCCCTGACCGGCATTGCCTTGGTCACAGTTACCTCAGCCAGCTTCACCTCGGCTAGCATTGTGATTATCCTCATCAACTTGCACTGCTTTTCCTTTCCCTGCCCTTGTCGGGTCATACGGGAACATCTGTTTGTTCTTTCTCCACGAGGTTACCACCTCCTCTCTTCTAGGTCCATCATGAGGGGATGATGTTGCCCCAGCGGATTTCGCCAGGTTACCCCTTGCCGAATGAACTATATGAGAGCCTCCTGCTATCGTCGGGTTTGCTTTGAGTATCTCCTCATTCTGCTTATTCTCTACTCTCACTAAGTGGTTAACTCTCTCCTGCTGAATCTCTCGGGCTTCTCCGGTCAGACCTTCTAACTCAGACGCTACTTCCTCTGCATCCCTGAGGTTCTTCGTCAGGGTACTATACCTCGCCAACCCTGTTGTTATTAGGGTATCTGTATGCCTCGGCTTAGGCACATACTCCTTGCTAATCCGGTTTGTTTTCGCTTATTACGCGAAGTGATGTTCAGTGACTGCTGCAACTCAGCTACTTTCATTGCCCCTGCTAAAATTTTCTACCGGGTCTCCTCTAATTCAGCTTGCGCCTGAATTGGATCTACTATAGGTGCTATGGGAGTAGCTAAGCTATCTATTACCTCCTGCAACACGTTATTTGGCCTCTCTAGTGGAGGGAACCTTGACCTAGCTACCTTTGGGGTAGCATCTGGATTTGGAGCCGGGTCCTTGCTTGCTCCTGCATCTGGTGCCGTCATCATAACCTCAACGCAGCTAGCGGGGCGAGCGATACGCGAACCACGAGCCACGCTGAGAGATGGTTCGCCTCCCTCGACGATAGGCTGCGGGTGGACGCAGGATTCGTCAATGCCGATGTAGATATTGTGGGCGCCAAGGTTGATGAAGAGGCCGTTGCACGGAGGAGGGTGCCTGGCGAAGCTGCCAGCATTGTCGATGACGTAATCTAGAGCTCCAAAGCGCTGAACAAGACCGGAGACGATGTGTTCGCTGGTGGCGATGATGTTTCCTGTCCGGATCTTCAATCCTGCTAGCGCCGCTAGCCCCACGGTGGTGCCAACTATCGTGGTGGTGGCACGGTAGATGCCATGTATAGGCTAAAGATGGGGCCAATGAGCACTAGAGGTATCCAGGGAGGGATAGTGTGGTGATTCCACACACTGATGAGTTGTATTCACTAGATCTATGGTGGATTACAAGGGCTCCATGAGCTATTCTTAGGGAGGAAGAGGATGAACTTCTCAACTACCCACACAGCTATCTAGGGTTTTCCCTTAGTCAAAATGGCCCACCCTCTCTATGGAGGCCCTAGTGCTCCTTATATAGGGGAGCCCATGTTATAAGTTAGGGCATACGTGGAAGGCATATTCTCTGAATATGCCTCTCCCAAAGTAGCAAAGCGGTGTGATGTCTACGCACTTTTATTCTTGTAGACAGTTGTTGGGCCTCCAAGTGCAGAGGTTTGTAGAATAGCAACAAGTTTACCTTAAGTGGATCACCCAAGGTTTATCGAACTCAAGGAGGAAGTGGTCAAAGGTATCCCTCTCAAGCAACCCTACAATCAAGATACAAGAAGTCTCTTGTGTCCCCGACACACCGAATACACTTGTCAGGTGTATAGGTGCACTAGTTCGGCGAAGAGATAGTGAAATACAAGTGGTATGGATAATTGTAAGTGGTAATGGTTCCAGAAAAGAGCTTGACGGGTAGGAAGAGACTAAAGGCAATTTGAAATAAAGATGGAAGCAAGCAAACATGTAACAGATCTAGTTGCAAACGGTGTTTCAATGTTTAGAAACAAGGCCTAGGGATCATACTTTCGCTAGTGAACACTCTCATATAAATATCTTCTCTTCATGATACTACTCTGAACTACTCTCCGGTTGGACACTCTAATCCATGGTAGGGCTATAACAGCACTCCTCAAAGTTCGCTTTCCCCATATAGATAACCCCTCACTATCACCTTGAGCACTAGATGGTTCTAACAAACACCACAATTTCATAGAGACATCCAACTCCAAATATAACTCATAACAAGTATTTGTAAACTCTAGCCTAAGTGCCACCATGGTGTGCACGCTATCACTTTCACACACGTGGGGAGAGCCAGAGATCTATTAAAGCACTTGAGTAGCAAGGTAGATCTACTTGATTACAAAGCTCATGATCACAATATGATCATGCATAGAGAGAGAGATGAACACATAGCTACGGTAGAACCCTTAGCCTCGAGGAAGAACTACTCCCTCATCATCATGGGAATTAGCAACGGCGATGAAGATGGTGGTGGAGATCGATGGAGATGGCTCTAGGGGCACTTCCCCGTCCCGGCAAGGTGCCGGGACAGAGGCTTTCTGTCCCCCGAATCTCCCCTTCGGTGGCAGCGGGCGCTGCGGAACTTTTCATGGCTGGAGGATGGATTATTTATTCTGCATCGGAGGCTTCTTATAGGTGAAAGGGCGATGTTAGAGGGTGGACCAGGGGCCCACAGCACCTGGTGGCCTGGCCAGGGGGACCTGCACCACCACATGGCGTGACTAGCCCCTGGCCCCTCTCCGTCTCGTCTTCTGGCTCCGTTAGTCTTCCGGTAAAATATCGACTTTGGCTTTTGTCCGGTCGAATTCCAAGAATATTTCTTTTCTAGCTTTTCTGAAACCAAAAACAGCAGAAAACAAGCAACTGGAACTGTGGCATCTTGTTAATAGGTTAGGTCCAGAAAATGTGTAAAAATACTCCAAAGTGTGGACAAAACATAAGAAAGTAGATATAAAACAAGCATGGAACATCAAAAATTATAGATACATTTCCAACATATCATCATCCCCAAGCTTAACTCCTGCTCATCCTTGAGTAGGTAAGTGATAAAAAGAATAATTTTTGAGGTGACATGCACCATCACAATCTTGATCAAACCATTTGCAAAGCATGAAAGCTGGGATCAAAGAACTCTAAACATGAGCATGAAAGATGAAGTTCTAACAATAAGACAAAGTAACTATGCTGCAACATGAAAGGATACAAACAAAGGTTCTTGAATAACAATGCATTGAAAGACGTTTGTTTGTTTCACATATACAAAACATTGCATACCGGCATTCAACTTGTCCCTCATGGAGTAGCAAAACATAAATGCATAGGACACCTTCAAAGTTCGTAAGGGTGACTAGATACAAATAGTTCAAGAACAAGCAATATCAACATTATGAATCAATCAATAAGTTTTGGAACAATGCACATAGAACTAAGAATGACAACTATGCTTTCTTAATTAGTGCCTAAGGATAGAAGGTGGAGACTCAACATAAAAGTGGAAGAAAGGCCTTCATAGAAGGAAGCAGGGATTCAAGTCTCATAAAGAGCTTCCAAAAATTATGGTACTTATTAGCTTTCAGCTCTCATTGCCCCTATCATAAATATCTTGAAGTGATTAAGGTTAAATTGAACAAACCATGGAGTATATACTTGACAAAGTATAAGTTGGCAATCTCATGTCCCTTGAATACGATGGCTGCTCCTCATGCTACTCAAGTTTAGTTACCGGTAAGTTCTTGTCATAGTAAGTATTTGTGTATCATAGAGAACCGCCAACGGGGTACCCCTTGCCCGATGATACGGAAGAATCCCCATATCAAAATGACAAGGCAAACAGACAATAAGCATCTCAGCATCTTCTTATTTACCATGGGAAAATGGTGCTTTTTTCTCTCTTTCCTCTTTTCTCATCTTTTTTTTCTTTTTTCTCAATCTCTATCTCTTTTTTAAAGAAGAATGCTTCATAGATTGCTCATTATGGTTACGCTGCAGGTTTCCACCATGATTAGGCATGGATTAGACTAGCCGCCCAGGCGTTTCTCTAACACACATACATAACTCCATGGACTTAGAAGCTCCCCTTTCATTTCACATCGATGACATCCATAAACAAAAGAGCATGATATCAACTGGGTACAATGTACAAGTGCAATGTTGAAAGTGTTCCCCATGACAACATGGTTCTGCTAATCCCCAACATATAAGTGCAAGAATATACAACATAGATGACACAATGGTTCAAGTTTATTAGGGGCAAGAAAAGTAAAGTGTGCCATCAAGTTCGTGAGAGCTTTAATCACTAATTTTCACGTAACAAGTTTAATTCGGAAGGTAGATAAAAACATGAATATACTTGGAATAGCAAATGCTAATAGGTAGGTATGGTGGAATCTTTGGAATAACTTGGTTTTATTTGGAGTTGGATGCATCAGTGGAACTCACACTTGGTATGGAGGCTAGCAAAAGACTGGGAGCGACCAACTAAGAGAGCAATAATGGCCATAATCATGCAAAGCGACAAAACATCATTAACTAAAGCATAAAGTGATATTACAAGTCAAAAACTAAATGATCATAGAGTCTATGGTGACTTTGTATAGTCTTAACATGGTGTGAGCATGCGCCAAGTCAACCCAAATAAAGCATTTAAAGGATAATACCACAATATTATGCTTTTAATATGCTAAAACAACGCATGATTCTTTCAAGGCACATTAAGCAATCTCAATTGTTTATAACATGTCATGCTACAGCAAAAATCACTAAGCATAAAGCCAAAACAATATAAAGCATGACATGATAAATCCTAGGCCACAGTCAAAAACAAGCTCCTTTTATACCACTTAAGCATGAACTTTTCCTACTCTTTTCCAATCCAAACCAACTTATTTGAAAACTAATGTATGAATGAGGGGGTCCAACCAATTTATTCAAGCAAACTAAGCAAATGAAGCAAACGAAAACCAAAAACAAAAACGAAGATGCTCCAAGAACAACACAATTGTGCATGAAACAATAAAAATGAAGTGTTTGGAAGAAAGCTGAGATTTTTATTGATGAAGAAGGGGGATGCCTTGGGCATCCCCAAGCTTTGACGCTTGTACTTCTTGGATATTTCTTGGGGTTACACGGGTGGCATCCCCAAGCTTGAGCTTTTGTCCATTCTTCATCTTATTCCATTACTCTTACCTACACTTTAAAAATTTCCTTCATACAAAACTTCACACAATCTTCATTAGCAACATTAGTGTACTCAAGATAATAAGTCTTTTGGTTCAGTTTCAATACAATTAAAACTTCCATTAAAACACAAGATACTGTAGCACTTCCTTTAAAAAGTTCAAATGATCAAAGAGAACTCAAAGAGAACAAGATTAAGAGACAGATGCAAATAATGGTAGAAATCTGTCAAAACAAACCAGCAGGTAAAAACCAATTTTTTAGAAGACCTTGTGTTGCTCAAATCGCAAAGTGTTGAACTAATGAAACTTGGGTACCAAGCTGGGGCAGAAACACAAACAATTACAGCTCAAACCGACGTACAGAGATTTTTCACAAATTTTTACAGCGAAGCACAAAAATCTGTTTTGGGACAACAACTTTCCCAAGCATTACTTCTCTCTCATTAGAGGTTACTCTTGGCACAAAAACCACGCAAAAATGATAAGAAGAGGTTATTACTGAAGCAATAACTTCCAAGACTCAACTAAAACTTTTGGGTTATCTCCCAATAAGTACTTTTCTTTAACGCCTTTAAGTTAGGCATGATAGTTTGAGAAGATGCTCACATAAGAAATATGAATTGAAGTAAAAGAGAGTATCAAGAAGCAAATTCAAAGCACATTTAAGTCTAACCCACTTCCTATGCATAGGAATCTTGTAAAGAAACAAGTCATGAAAGCACAAAGAAACAAGCATAGGAAAGCAAAACAAGTGCAACTTCAAGACTTTCAACATAAAGAGGTGAAACCTAATATTATTGAGATGCATAAAACCATATTTCCCTCTCTCATAATAACTTTCAGTAGCATCATGAATAAAATTAACAATATAACAATCACATGAAACATTCTTATCATGAGCCACATGCATAAAAGAATTAATACTCCCCACATAAACATAGTCATTTTTATTAATTCTAGTGGGAGTAAGTTCAACAAAATAGCTATCATTATTATTCTCATCACCATAATCATCAAATATAGGAGGCATATTGTAATCATAACTAATTTTATCCTCAATAGTAGGTGGACTGAAAATATCATATTCACTATTGTAATCATCATATATTGGAGGTGTAGTATCATCATAAGCAATAGAATAATTATCTTCCAAAGTGTGTTCATTTGTAAACATATCATCATTGGAAGGAACATGGATAGCACTAATAGTACAGCAATTATTAACATCATCATTTTCAGAATTGGTACCGAAGAGATTTTCAATATCAAAAGAAGCGTTCTTTTCCCAATCATGATCACTACTATAGGTAATAGGTATAGGAACATCATCAAGTTCAGACTTATCAAAAACTATAATAGGAGCAACATGCTTAGGGGAATATACCGTTTCCTCTCTCCTTTTACTCCTCCTTTTCTTCTTTTTCTTCTTCTCTTTAGGAGGGAGAGGCTTGAAAGGAAGCTTCTCTATATACCCTGGTTTATTGTTAGAGACAATAGAAGAAACTTTGGAGGATTCCTCCTTTTCATTAATAAGATCAAAACACATATTAGTCCTATCATATTTTGGTAAAATCTCATCTTTTATAATATTTTGTATGTAAGTATTTGTGTGGAAATTATCAACACAATAAAGATGACAACCATGCAGGACACTATTCATATTAAAAGCACCCATATCTACCAAAGAGGTTTTTCTTGATAACTCTTCACACCCCAAAAATAATGTAAGTTCATCATGCTAATTAGGAGTGATCATATCATCACAATACAAACTTGCAATACTCATTGGATTAGAAGGGCTATTATTATGGCCTGAGCATTGAAAATTGAAATGACCCACTTCAAAGCAAAGTTCACAAATAAAAGGATAGAGGGCACAAACTTTTTTTCCAAGATCATTTAGAGCCCTATACCACATTCTAGTTTTTTCATTCCTGTGGGTGATACAATATTCTTCTTCAATTTTATTCTTCTCACAAGGTCTATGTATTCCACAAAAATTAACATGCTTATAAGAAATAGTACTTTCAGAGGTTTGAGCATGTTTATTGCTATTATAAATAACAATTTCATTTTCCATGCAAGTGTCTTTAAAAGGCTCATGATACATGTCCCATTTTTTCTTTAGGAGCATTAATATGAGAAGCAAAGGCTCTAAAACAATCAATAAGAATTTGAGGATCAATCCCATATTTAGCACTAAGCTCTTGAAAATCAGCAGTTTCAGCGAAAGACTTAATGCAATCATACTCATAGTTTATACGTGGTTCTTTACCTTTGTCGTTATCCCAATCTTCGGTATTGCTTTGAATTGTTTCAAGAATATCCCACTTAGCTTTGACCTCCTTACTTGTGAAGGATCCCTCTGAACAAGTATCTAGATAGTCCTTGTAATGTCCTGAAAGCCTTGCATAGAAATTATTAATAACAATATTACTAGGGAGCTCATGAATGGGACATTTGAGCATTAATGACTTCAGTCTCCCCCATGCTTGGGCAATACTTTCTCCATCATGTGGATGAAAATTATAAATGTAATTCCTATCTTTATGAATTTTAGAGTAAAAGAGAGATTCAAGTTCCTTCCACTCCAAATGATGAGGATCATATAGTAGCTCATACCACTCCCTTGCTTTACCCTTAAGTGAAAAAGGGAATAGCTTCCTCTTAACTTGGTTCATTGAAATACCTGCACACTTGAACAACTCGCATAATTCGTGTATAAAGAGTAAATGATCACCAGGATGGACAGTTCCATCTCCAAAATAAAAGTTATTCAAAACACGTTCAACAATTTTTATAGGTATTTTAAAAAGGATACTTTCAGTATGGGGATTTAAAATATCACAAGTATCATTAGAATTACCACATATGGGAGATAAAGTATCATCAAAGCAAATTTTCTTCTTTAAAGCTGGGAAACTAAAAAGATCATTTTCATAAAAACTAACTTCCCCAAGCTTAGACGTTTCCATAGCATTAGTAACAAAGGTGTTCAAAAGATTCATACTAATAACATTGCTATTAGCATGCAAAGAAAGTTCCATGGGTTTTTCAATTTTATTTTCAGACCATTCATGTTCTAACTTAGGAAAAATACTAAAAACCTCTCTAATTTTGTTGTTGTTTTCCATTAAGCCTAACTAGTGAAAATAAAAACAAGAAACAAAAAGATATAATTGCAGAATCTAAAGGAAATAACTTCGAGCACTCACACACCAGCAACCGCACTCGAAGATAGCTTAGTAGCCAGAGGATGTGAGTACCTTTTACCTTACCTCCCCGGAAACAGTGCCAGAAAATAGCTGGATGTCTACGCACTTCTATTCTTGTAGACAGTTGTTGGGCCTCCAAGTGCAGAGGTTTGTAGAACAGCAGCAAGTTTCCCTTAAGTGGATCACCCAAGGTTTATCGAACTCAGGGAGGAAGTGGTCAAAGGTATCCCTCTCAAGCAACCCTACAATCAAGATACAAGAAGTCTCTTGTGTCCCCAACACACCCAATACACTTGTCAGGTGTATAGGTGCACTAGTTCGGCGAAGAGATAGTGAAATACAAGTGGTATGGATAATTATAAGTGGTAACGGTGCCAGAAAAGAGCTTGACGGGTAGGAAGAGACTAAAGGCAATCTGAAATAGAGATGGAAACAAGCAAACATGTAACAGATCTAGTTGCAAACATTGTTTCAATGTTTAGAAACAAGGCCTAGGGATCATACTTTCTCTAGTGAACACTCTCATATAAATATCTTCTCTGCATGATACTACTCTGAACTACTCTCCAGTTGGACATTCTAATCCATGGTAGGGCTATAACAGCACTCCTCAAAGTTCGCTTTCCCCATCTAGATAACCCCTCACTATCACCTTGAGCGCTAGATGGTTCCAACAAACACCACAATTTCATAGAGACATCCAACTCCAAATATAACTCATAACAAGTGCATGCAATCACTTTCACACACGTGGGGAGAGCCGGAGATCTATTAAAGCACTTGAGTAGAAAGATAGATCTAGTTGATTACAAAACTCATGATCATAATATGATCATGCATAGAGAGAGAGAGATGAACACATAGCTACCGGTAGAACCCTTAGCCTAGAGGAAGAACTACTCCCTCATCATCATGGGAATCAGCAACAGTGATGAATATGGTGGTGGAGATCGATGGAGATGGCTCCGGGGGCACTTCCCCGTCTCGGCAGGGTGCCGGAACAGAGATTTTCTGTCCCCCGAATCTCCCCTTCGGTGACGGCGATGCTGTGGAACTTTTCGTGGCTGGAGGCTGGATTATTTATTCTGGATCAGAGGCTTCTTATAGGCGAAAGGGCGATGTCACAGGGTGGACCATGGGCCCACAGCACCTGGTGGCGCGGCCAGGGGGACCCACGCCACCACGTGGTGTGGCCAGCCCCTGGCCCCTCTTCGTCTCGTCTTCTGGCTCTGTGAGTCTTCCGGTAAAATATCGACTTTGGCTTTTGTCCGGTCCAATTCCAAGAATATTTCTTTTCCAGCTTTTTTGAAACCAAAAACAGCAGAAAACTGGCAACTGGCATTGTGGTATCTTTTTAATAGGTTAGTTCCAGAAAATATGTAAAAATACTCCAAAGTGTGGACAAAACATAAGAAAGTAGATATAAAACAAGCGTAGAACATCAAAAATTATAGATACATTTTTAACGTATCACGGTGCTCCTCTTTTCTCTGTCTAAGCTGATCCGGACTCATGGCTTAAGCCTCTTTGAGCCCCTCTGTGGCATGGTGTCACCGGACATAGCCAACGTCACCCAACATAGGCAACGTCACATTTATCGGCCCGTACTCGCTAGTCCTCCCCTCTGTCCTCCGCGCTCACGCTGCAGTGGAGAGAGAAAACCATTGACCTGGATATTCCTTTCTTCTCTTGTAAGATAAATCGTAACCTGGATCAAGCCCGGGTAACTCGGCCCTGTGGGTACCTGCATACAAGTAACAAAGAGGCTACCGACATATGTTTTATGTCGGCCGAGGTAGCGTTGGATGAACTCTGTCTGGGCTAGGTCTGCCGTAAGTCGGCTTCCCTTGAGGTGACTCGGCCAGCTTATGCTTTGACCTTGCCGTACCTCGGCTACTATGGCCTTTATGCCCTGGCTTGACCCTACCCGGGGTTATCCCTCCAATAAGCATAGATAATCAAGGAGTAGGGTTAGGTCATTGTCATGTGTTGGAAACCCTAGCTTCATTTCAGTCCAACTGCCGTACCGGACCTAGCAATCCACCGCCGGTGCTCCTCCTCATACGTGTGGATACTGAGAGGGTTGATGTACATTCAACACTTCGACGATCATGGATTGGATCGGATCGGATCGGATCGTGAGTACTGCACTACATCAAGTAATGTGCTTCATCAGTAATCCCCAACCGCGCGTTTTGTTTTATCTTTACGTAGCCCAACACAAGCATCATGTACTCGGCCCGGGCTTACGTGACATAAGTAAGCGGATAAAAACCAAATCTTAGATATTACTCACCGGTGCCTCTTTCTTTACTTGCCACATTAATATACAGTTTAGTTGTTTAGGGTACCTTGTTGTCCACCTCATCTCAACAGACTCTACAGAAACCCTACACATGTGGTTCTACGACTCTGCATGGCTTCACACAACTTCTATAGTGTCTGATGGGATAGGGAACAA
Organism: Avena sativa; assembly: GCA_916181665.1. NCBI lineage: Eukaryota > Viridiplantae > Streptophyta > Magnoliopsida > Poales > Poaceae > Avena > Avena sativa. The sequence continues at coordinate 427,565,660 of OV702287.1, forward strand.
GCTGTTTAGTGGGGCTGAAAGTAAAAGCTGTGTAGTACTTGAGATCACAACTTGATAATAGAAGCATGACTCATAATGCAAGAATAAAGATAGAGACATATGTGCTATCAATGTAAATGCAAGTAGAGGAATGCTTGCCTAAAAACTCTGGGGAAGGATCTGAGTAATATTCAGTAGCCTCTTGGTATCCTCATAGCTTAACGCCTATCCGAATAAAAACCAGATACACAAGGGCCAAATAAATAAATTGCGCAATCATATGAAGCATATGTAACAAGAAAAAAGTATGACATGATGGTATGATGCTCAAATGCACAGTTGAACATGTATACAACATTGGTGGGACATTGGCAACATAAGAATACTAAATCATGTTTTATTTGTTACTTTTATTCAATAGAAACCTCGTTGGATACTATTAATTATACATGAAACATGATGCAATTGCATGCATCAATAGCATAAATAGATTCATATCGCTTTTCTAATTGATTTAGACATATTAATTGCAAGATTTGGAGTTAGTATGAATCTTTGGTGAATTGATACATTTATTAAAGACACTAAAATAATAATTATTTTTTAGCAAGATTCAAACAAATCCAGGGCCAGAATCATGTAGATCATTAAAAATTAAGCAAGTTTGATGCTTAAACTTTTTCAAAATTACAATGAGAAGGTCCTCAAATCTCTAGTCAAAGTTACAAATAAGTTTGACTAAAATTTGAATTTTAAACAGATTTTGACTTTGTTTGACCAGTTGACTAAAAGTACAAGGGCCTATCTATGGTAAAAGGACCCATGCGCAGTTTGTAAAGCGCTTGGGAGGGTCTGCGGGTTCAGGCTAAAAAAATCCAGGAGGTTATGCAACAAAATGTTAAGAGATTGGACGCCAGGTTGAGACAGACAAAGTTTTTGTTCCATGTTAACTGAAATTTCCCGTGCATTGCTTTTCTTCCTCATCATGTTCAGAAACTACACGTGAGCCAGGCAAAACAATTCGACACGTCGGGGACTCGATCCCGCATCCTTGCACTCGTGGACCACTACGGTAGGCATAGGTAGTTTATAGGTGGGGATATGGGCGCAAGTTAAGCTGTAGGCACTCATCACCGATGACCGAGTTCGGGCGGTGCTTGCATAAACTCGGCAGCGAGACAACAGTTAGCGATGGTAGCGCCATAGGGGCTTCTCGGCTCGGGGCTAGGCTCATTCGTCACTGCACAATGTGGCGATGCTCAACCTGCAGGCAACATAAGTGGGGCCGACTGCAGCGGTGAGGTCCTGCATGGGGTAGCGATGCACATTAAAGCAGACAGCATGCTCGACGAATTGAAATGGCGGCACATGAAATGGGAGTCCATGCAACCTTGCCAGGGGGTCGGGCGATGCGCACCTAGCCCACCTATGGGGTCAGGTCGGCTTGGGGCACCGACGATCAGCAATGGGGCTCACGCTCCATCGTCGGCTTCTCTCCTCGGGCACGAGCTTGAACAACTGCTCTAGTGGCCTCATCCTTTCGTCTCCGTGTACAAGGTGAAGCAGAGGATGTAGATCGTCTTCCCCAACACCCTTGATTTTCTTCTCCTTCTCCCTAATGCCAAGATCTAGGTGGTAGCCGGAACTAGGTGGATTTTGGCCATGAATGGTCATGGTCTCGCATGGTTAGAGGGAGAGAGAGAGAGCTAGTGGGGTGCCTTGGGGTAGGTGGACCTGACCAGAGAGGTGGGGATAAAGAGGGGGAGCTCTCCACTCTAGTTAGGGTTGGCAAAAGGGAGGGCACCTCGAGTTAGTTCCACTAGGGATCTCCTCTCTCCTCCTTCTCTATCCTGGTTAGCTAGGTAGGTTAGAGGAACCAGGGTGGAGTGTATATTTTCTTGGAGGGCAAGGTAGAGAGGGGTGAGGTTTATGGGGTGATGTCGCATGCTCTCGGCTAAGCATTCCATGACCATTGGCACGTGGGGGAGGGGCTCAGGTTAGGGGTTAGGTTTAGGTGAGAGGGGATGGTTAGGGTTTAGACTTGGTCCACTTGACCAGATCGTGATCATAGGAGGGAGGGGTAGTTAGGTTAGAGAGGGGAATGTGCCACTAGCGCATGTGGGTAGATGCTAGGTAGATGCCTCGGGTTAGTTAGTTTTTTTAGGATTTAGGTGATGTAGCTAGGTGGCATTAGGTTGTAATTAAGTGTAGATGTAGTGTAGGTGTTGTTCTTTTATTTTGTCAAGCTTGTTTGATTTAAATTCAAACTAAACCATGCAAAATTCAAGTAAGAGAGTAATAGAAGGAAAAGAAGGTGGCCATGCATGGGGCATGCATGTGTAATAAATGCAACCTTCAAGTGTGTGTAATCCACTATATGGTCACATTTGAATTCTAACATGCCCCAAATTCAAATAAGGCCACAATTAATAAGAAAAGGTATTCTCACTTCATATGGCATTTAAAATAGTCATGCATACCCACATGCTCAATTTGTGAAAACAAAAGCAGGCACGTGTATGGAAAGCATGTAGACATAGATTTAAATTCCATTTAAAAATAGATCATGTCAAAGGAAGAAGATAAATCCACCTATAGTACCATATGGAAGCTTGGCTTGCATCAAACCAATAAACAATACCACATGGCTATGTAGAAATAATTGGAACTATCCAAAGCATATGAGCTTGAATAAAACAAAAATTTAAATAAAAAATCTCACATGATATTTAAAGGTGGAAAGCCCACAAGATCATGTAGACAAGGTATATATGGATAAAGGAGGCAAGAATCCACACATGGTATATGGGCATGAATTAAATACAAGCAAATCAAGTAGAAGCCACATATACATGCATGGTAGAATTATTGAGCAAGATATTATCACAAGGATCCATAACAAGAATATAGGTAGAATAAATTAAAGAGACATGCCCTCGACTCAACTTGGGCATTATATTATTAATAAAAATGCCAAGACTCAAATAATAAAACATTTAGACATTATTGTTCCATTGAGTATGACACCAACTAGAATGATAATAGGTAGGAGAAAAATAGGGGGAGGCAAATACATTATATCGAGAGGAAAATACAACTAACAAAAGACAATATACAAATAACAAGTATAATATAATAGGAAACATGTATAAATGGTACTAAGAACCAAACACAAGATAAGAATATAATGCAACAATTTAATCATGATGCTCCATGCAAGGTGGCATGATGACATACGGATAGATATTATGTAATACAATTTAATTAACAAGTAGAGCAATTAGATAAACAAGTAGCATTAGAAGAGATTAAAACCTTGGGATACTATGTAAAGTTTTTACCTTCCCGTTGTTCTCTCACTAGCAGATGTCGCCCGGTCTATCCACACAATATCCGTGCATACTAGGATATTCAACTCTATTTTTAGATGAAAATATTTAAATCCCTTTTGACTTGATATTCATATTTTTTCACTTGATATTCAAATCCTTGAAATTAAACTAGACGGCCAAAACCAAAGAAACTTAGCTCTCAGCCAGTCAGCCGTTCCTAAAGTGTCCATGGGCTGCCGTGATGGTCATTTTGTAATTGTTGCCTTTTGAATTAGGCCTGATCCATCCAAGAAAGATCACTAGAAAAAATCGACGGCAGATCCCTATAGTAAACATGGTCCCAGATGGCCACGCGACAAGTGAGCGAGAGAGCGTGAGCGCGTACCCTCGCCCTCGCGCGCCGCCGCTGGCCACCCCGGCCACGGCGTACACCCCCCCCCCCCCCCCCCCCCCCTCGCTGCGCTTCCCCTCCCCCTCCGCGCGACATGGCTGGCTCTTCCTCTTCTGTGGGGTCCGGCACAGGGCGGCACAACGCCGGGGGCGGCCTGCGCTGGCAGACTTCCAGATCTGCCTCTGCGGACACCCGCCCGGTGGTTTCTGGCCTTGGCTTGTCGCGGTCCTCCTCCTCTCACTCGGTGCCGTCGGAGGGCGCGGGACGCCACGGCGGAGGGCGCAAGGGCGGGCACCAGGGTGCAGGATAGGCTGGTTTGGCCGCGGCCGGACTGGCAGGAGCCCCGTCTCTCCCGCAAGACACGGTGGCGCCGCCGTAAAGCTGCGCAGCGGGAAGCTGAAGCTGCGGGGCGTCGCCCGGTCTCGCCGGAGTGGACGGGGAGGTGTTTCAACTGCGGGAGGCCTGGGCATCGGAAAAAGAAGTGTACTTTCGAGCCCCTCTGCCTCCGTTGCAGCCAAGTGGGGCACGAGACGTACGACTACAAGAGGCCAAGGAGCCCCGACTCGGAGGATGAACTACGGCGGCAAGCTCTGGCCAAGTTTGCCAGGCAAGCATCACCGCCAAATCTGCTGCGCTCCCCTCAGCTCCGCGAGCAGCAGGTTGTTCCCCGAGCGGGCGCCGAAGGGGAGACACCGGAATTCGACATGGTGGACGATCTGGAGGAGGAGGAGGAGTCCTTCTGTGTTGTGCGGCGCACGCCGGCAATGCAAGATCTTGAGTGGCGGCTGCGCTTCGCCATGGTGGCCTACGTGGGTGGCGCGAGGCCGAAGATGTCGTGCGAGCAAGTACAAGAGGCCCTGGTTCGTGGGCGCGGAGTGCCAAGCGCTGGGTTTTCCGTGCACCCGTACAGCCCGGAGGATTTCCTCGTGGTCTTCGCGTCGGAGGAGCTCAGGAGCCGTGTGTCGGCGCGGCCGTCCCTGGAGCATCGTGGTTTCTCGCTGTTCTTTCGAAAGTGGACGAGGCAATCTCAGGCCTCCATGGAGGTGTGGCGCTCCAAGGTTAGTCTGATCATCGAGGGAGTCCCTCCGCATGCGTGGGATCGTGAGGTGGTTCGAGACCTGCTGGGCTCTTCGTGCGCCATCCTGGAGGTGGCACCGGAGACGGCATCCAGAGCAGACCTCTCTTCCTTCAAGCTCACGGCGTGGACGGGAGATGTGGACAGGATTCCGCCAGCAAGGACGCTGGTGGTTCCTGAACCCGAGGAGGCCGGTGAAGACACGCCCTCGCCGCCGCGTGCCACCTCGGCAAACTCGAGGGACACGCCACCGGCAAGGCCACCGTCGGAGAAGAAGATGCTCAAGTACAAGGTTCTGATCCACATTGACATGGTGGAGGAGGAAGATGCCTATGGAGATCACCGGGCAGTAGCCAGCTTGGGTGTGCAGGGGAATCGGCAGGCTGAGCAGCGGGGTGAGCGGGGCGCTAGCGTCGCTGGTGCGGGCAACGGTCGTACGTCGCGGCGGCTTCCATGGCGGCGAGGAGTCCCAGACCAGCGCGGAGGCAGGTTCCGATCGTCAGCAAGGCTGACCGGTCAATCCCGTACGTACTGCCAAGTGGCAGCGTCGATGCCGCCCAGCTGGCGCTTGCCACCAATGGAGGACCAGCGGATGTCTGCCCCTATGACAGCTGGTCAAGGTAGGCCAGAGGCGAATTCAAAGGACATCTTGGAGAAGGGGGCAGCAGGTCAGGCCGGGGGATCTGAGGCGATCGAGAGGCAGCTTTTTTCTCCGGATAAGGGAACCTTGGGGAGGTGTCCCGATCCCGAAGGCAGTAGAATCCACGAGGAGCTAGGAGTGGGGACAAACGAGTCTCCCACTCTTGTTACCACGCGTCAATTTCTGGAGGTTGTTGCCGAAAGTGCCATGGTCCAAAAGGAGATGGGGACGGGGCTAGAGAATACTGCCAACCTAGCACAGGACTTGCAGCTGGAGCCTTCTGTTGTTGTGCAACGGACAGAGCCAGCAGCGATGGAGGATGGCCAGGCTTTGACGGAGGAGGGCTTGGATGGAAGCCTGGAAGCGGCGGGCTCCCCAGTCCAGCTCATGCAAGGCGATTTCTTCCAGGTGTCGCTCTCCGCGGATGCGTCTGCAGGTGAGAGGCCTGGAAGCCCAGTGACACCAACATCGAAGACACAGGAGCATGGGTCGTGGCCCACAAATGAGATGATGGGCTCCCCCATTTCCCCCCTGGAGTCTTTCTCGCAGGCTGATAGCGAGATGCAGTTCGTCAGGAAACATGGCAACGTGGTGGAGAGGGATCTATCAGCTGGAGAAAAGATGGCGCTCGCAAAGATGAAGGAATTCTGTTCTAGGATCTTGAAAGCCTTGGCGCCACCACTATTAAAGGAAGTAGAACGGACATCCTCGCTGCGCCCCTCTGCGGAACCTTTCACGCCACGTCGAAGCGGTCGAGTGTCTAATTCGGCGAAGACGACAGGCAAGCTACCACAGAAGGCGACGGCGGCAGAATCGGCTCTCCTCAAAGCGCTCGGGATCACGGCGTCGGATCTTACGGCGGATGAGGCGGCGTTGAGGGAGTTCCGCCAGTTCTTCGACTCACCGATACGTGAGCGACAATTGCACGTTCTTGCGGCCATCTTCGGCAAGACGATGCCGGCGCCATGTGATCTATTACAGCAAGGCCTGGGAGTGCCCTGTGCGTGCACTTAGCGCATCTGCAGGGGCGGAGTTCAGACATATGGTGATCTATGGATACGAACCTAGAGATTTTGAGCTGGAATCCTAGAGGACTGAACGATTCGGTGAAAAGGGATTCCGTGCGGGAGCTTGTTGATTCACTTAGGGTTAATGTCGTGTGTTTCCAGGAGACTAAATTGGCGGTGGTAGACCGGTTTATCGTTAATCAATGCTTGGGACCATCGTTTGATGAGTTCGTGTATTTACCGGCCCAGGAGACACGAGGAGGGATTCTGCTGGCCTGGAAATCTACGGCGCTGTCGATAAGGAATACTTCCCTCGACTCGTTCGCGGTTACTGGAGAAGTGCATAGTACAGACAACAACGTCTGGTGGATCACGGTAGTGTATGGCCCGCAAAGTATTGAGGAGAAGCGACAATTCCTCCAGGAGTTGGATGAGCGTCGATCTCTCTGCCCGGGTCCGTGGATGATCATAGGCGATTTTAACATGATCCTACGTGCATCAGAGAAAAGCAACGACAACCTGAATCGGGCGAGTATGACGATGTTCAAGGAGTTTGTCAACTTGCAGGAGCTTCGAGAGGTGTATATGCATGGGCGCCTCTTCACTTGGAGCAATGAGCGCCAACCACCGACGATGTCCAAACTGGATAGAGTTCTGGGATCCATTGATTGGGAGTTAATGTTTCCGGACTCGCTGTTGCAAGCGCTGTCCTCCTCGGTCTCAGATCACACGCCCCTGCATCTCTCTCTGAATGCTAGTCACCGTCCCAAGAGGAGGTTCAAGTTCGAGTTGTTCTGGCTCAAATTGGATGGATTCGATGAGGCGGTTAAGGAGGGCTGGAAGTGCGACTCCTCGATTGTAGACCCATTCCTGCGTCTGGATGCCTGCTTCAGGAATCTCGCATCATACCTGCGATCATGGGGGGATCGAAAGGTGGGGAATCTCAAACTTCAGATCGCTATGGCGAATGTGCTCATCCACCGATTTGATGCGGCACAAGATTCGCGGGAGTTATCCCCGGGCGAGTGGTGGCTGCGTAAGACCCTCAAGCACACCGTTCTGGCGCTTTCCTCGCTAGAACGTACGATGGCTCGACAACGATCGAGATTGAGATGGTTAAAAGATGGCGATGCAAGCTCCAAACTTTTCCATGTTGTAGCTAATGGGAGACGCACCAGGAATTTTATTCCAGCAATTAAGCATGGAGAGGAGTTGGTCACAGACCAGTCTCGCAAGGAGGAGATTTTCTTTGAGGCTTACAACAGGCTACTTGGCACCATCGAGAACAGAGATAGCACACTGGATCTACAGGCCCTTGGGATGGCCCTTGGGATGCAGTGCAAGACGCAACTTCTGTCTGATCTAGGAGAGTTGTTTTCGGATGAGGAAGTTTGGGGGGTGATCAAGGAGCTGCCAGCGGATCGTGCGCCGGGGCCTGATGGCTTTGTAGGTGCGTTTCTACCAGCGTGCATGGCCTACCATTAAGCCAGAGATCATGGCGGCGCTACTGAAGCTGTCAGTGGGCGACGGGCGCGCTTTTGGAAGATTGAATCGTGCGCTCATTACTCTCATCCCTAAGAAGGCGGACGCCCAGGAGGTAGGAGACTATCGGTCGATCAGCCTCGTGCACAGCTTCGCAAAATTGTTCTCCAAATTGCTTGCTAACAGGCTGAGGCCCAAGATGGAGGACTTGGTTAGCAAGAGCCAGTCGGCATTCATCAGAGGAATAAACCTTCATGACAACTTCGTCCTTGTTCGACAGATGGCTAGGAAGCTAAACATACGGAGGGAGACAGGGTACTGCTAAAACTAGATATCTCCCGTGCCTTTGACTCTGTGTCATGGTCCTTCCTATTTGAGGTTCTAAGAGTGTTGGGGTTTCCGGAGATCTGGCTGACTTGGATTGCAATATCCCTACGCACGTCGAGCACCAGAGTGTCTGTCAATGGAGTTCCGGGGCTGAAAATTGAGCATGCTAGAGGACTACGCCAAGGAGACCCGCTTTCCCCACAATTGTTCGTGCTTTGCATGGAGGTTGTCACGTTGCTTTTCTGCAGGGCAGCCGAGGAAGAGCTGCTATCGCCGATTGGGAATTGCTCTCAGCTACAGCGGATATCGATCTATGCGGACGATGTTGTGCTCTTTGTCAAGCCCACAACACAGGACTTAGCTTTTGTCAGAGTATTACTATCGATATTTGGAGATGCCTCGGGGTTGCATGTGAACTACGCCAAGACGTCAGCAACTGTTATCAGAGGAAGGGGGCAGGAGGAGGAGAACTTGGTCTCCAACATTCTCAATTGCACCATCGCCAAGTTTCCGATCAGGTACCTTGGGCTGCAGCTTGCTCTTCGGCCTCTCACTAAGGCGCAGTGGCAGCCCATGTTGGACACTGTGGTGCAGGTCTTGCCGGCATGGCAAAGGGGTATGATTTCTAGGCCCGGGAGACTTGAATTGGTTAAGTCGGTGATGGCAGCTCGACCGATACATCACCTGATCGTAGCGGAGGCCCCGATTTGGTTCCTAGAGGAGGTGGACAAGAGCTGCAGGGGTTTTTTCTGGGCCGGCAAAGATCGTGCCAATGGTGGTCAATGCTTGGTTGCATGGGATCAAGTCTGTAACCCGACGGAGTTTGGTGGTCTGGGAGTCAAAAACCTCAGGAGGCAAAAACCTCAGGAGGCAAGGACTAGCTCTTCGGATTCGTTGGGAATGGCTACGGAGGACGGACCAGCAGAGACCATGGCAGGGCCTTCCAATGCCAAAGGATGACGAGGCCAGGGGTGTGTTTGATAGTCTGGTACGCATCCGAGTTGGAGACGGGAGAAGCACACTTTTTTGGCGGGATCGATGGATAGCAGGCAAAGCAGTTTCCGATTTCGCGCCTGGCCTAATATTAACTGTCGGCATGAGGGCGCAAAACTCGAGAACGGTTGAGCAAGCACTGACGGACAACCATTGGATCACTGATATCTCGGGCTCGCTGGCCCCTCGTGGAGCGAGGGAATGTCTGGCTCTTTGGATAGCTATCAATGGAGTGGAGCGGGATGCGCACAGTCCGGATGAATTCTCTTGGCCATGGTCAACCATTGGGACCTACTCGGCCAAGTCTACATACTGTATCCTCTCGCAGGGGCAGGTACGTCACCCTCTTGCGGAGGCCATCTGGAGAAGCAAGACCACCCCCAAGAGCAGGCTGTTCGTATGGTTGGCGGTCCAACATAGGATTTGGACTTCGGACAGACGTTTTGCGCATGGCTTGCAGAGCCAAACGTCACGTTGTTTTGTGTGCTTACAGGAGGAGGGCACGGCTGAACACATTCTTCTTCAATGTGTCTTTGCCAGGGAGGTGTGGTACCGGTGTGGTCAGGCCCTACGTGTGACTTTAGCGCCTCCCACGACAGAGGATGTCTTCCAAGAATGGTGGCTGCGGCAGAGGAGTGGCATAGAGGAGAAGGAGAGGAGGTGGTTCGATGGCCTGGTCTGCACGGCGGCATATGCTCTGTGGAAAAACAGAAACGCCTGGGTGTATAGCAATGTCAGGAAGCAATTGTCGGCCAGCTCCCTGACAGGCAACATCGTGGAGGAGCTGACCTTGCTTAGGTCTGCCCTTTCGAGCGAGGGGAGAGTCGAAGTAGGAGTTCAACTTAGGGAGAGAGAGTAGTCATTTTCCTTCTTTTTTGGAGCACTGAGGTCCGGTTGTTCGTACCTGAGACCATTTTCTTGTAAGATACATTCTGCCTTCTATAAAATTAAGGTACGCATTCGTGTACTCTCGGAAAAAAAAATGGTCTCAGATTCTGAAAAAGCAATTAAACATGGGCTTTCTCTGATGTATCCCTTCGAATTCAATGGGTGCCATCTTCCAACTGCCGATACACAACACATGGGCGTTTCCTTTTTTTTTTTGAGAATTTCTAATGGGCGTTTCCTATGTGACGCTCTGGGAGTCCGTTAGGCAGACGGCGCCTGAAGACTTCCCACGTGTTGGGCTGGCCTAGGTAGCGTGGTATTTTTTCTCGTTTTCTTTTCTCTCCTGCCTTTTTCTTTTTTTATTTATTCTTGTTATACATTCAGATTTTGAAAAAGTAGAGATTTAAAAAACATGCTTAGATTTTTAAAAAGTTCAAAATGGAAAACATCCATACTAAAAAAAAAATCAGATTTTGAAGAAGTTTGAGATTTTGAAAAAATGTCAGATTTTAAAAAACTTTCAGATTTTAAAAATGTTAAGACTAAAAAGGTTTAGTTTTGGAAACACTCAAATTTAAGAAGTTCATGTTTTAAAAAATATTCAAATTTGAAAAGGCTCAGATTCGTTTTAGAAATTAAAAAAAGGGAAAACGAAAATAATACAAAAAAAGCAAAAAATATCCTGAGACCGGAAAAAAATGAGACATAAAAAAGAAAAAATGAGAAGAAGATAATCGAACAATGAGAAAAGAAAGAAAGAGAACTACCTGGGCCGACCCCACCAGTGTAAGGCTTCAGGCGTCATTTCGCTACTCGAGGCTACCAGAATAATACACGAACTCTTTTAATGTACATAAATTTGTTTTAACTTAATCAACATTTTAGTTATAAACATGTTTTCCATCATAAATCCCTCGATAATAAAATCTTAGTCATTAGTGTTTATCCAATGGCCCATCGGCAAGCTCGCTTTGCATGCAAATTGCGTGACTTTATTTATTTTTTCGTTGGGTTTGGAGCTAGCGCTTTCTTTTTGTGACACTACTCGAAATATCAAGAGATCGTGAGTATCACCTACATTTCGAAAAAAACTACTCCAAATACCAAGGCGCAAGTAGTACTAATAAATGTATTACTAATTTTTTTTGATTTTTTCCAATATTTAGATTAAAATAGAACGATAGGCAGCATATTTTAGAGGGCGTTGTTTTGGTAATTGAGCTCCATGAAGGATTTTTTTTTGAAATATTCAAAAAACCAAATTTGAAACTTCAAAAAAATCAAAAAAATCCTGTAGTCAATGATTTACTCTACCCATGTGTAAAATTTCAATACGAAATATCAAATATTCTATCCATGGTAAAAATTTCAATATGAAATACTTTGTATTTTAGACTCAACAAAAAGACAAATTGGACAATTTTTGGAAGATTCAAAAGTTGCATTGTTCATGCTCACGTCCTAGATCCATGTATTCTTTGAATTTTTGAATCTTTGAAATCAAGTTTTCGATTTTTTTAAATAAAGTACTCCATGGAGCTCAGGTGCCAAAGCCATTTCCAGCAATTTTAGGCTTATATTGGTGCCTTCTCCAAAATTAAAAGCTGCCTTGAATGAAGTGAATCTCTTAAGCTGATCAAGGACTTAAACATGCCATTGTCTAGCCACTCTCTCTGTCCCCTTCTCGTCCACTTAAACATGCCATTGTCTAGCCACTCTCTCTCTCCCCTTCTCGTCCACTTACAAAGGGAAAATGGTCGCTTCACACCACGTTGAAAGGGCGTGCACAAGAGAGAAAGGATATAAATATCCTTATCGATTATTTGAACAAACTGCTTGAAAAACACATAAACGCGACTTCTGGTATTCTACAAAACCTGGAAATACACGAATAAGTATTTTTTTAGAATAACACGAATAAGCACTAAGCCTGAAGCAATAGATGGTGTTCACTCATCACACCATAAAGAAACACATGGATCTTATATACTACGTAGAATAGTTGTCATACACACAAAGAATAGTTGATCAGCACTGATCGCTCGTAGTTCTACAAAATAGGGATGTATAAGAAAAAAAATCCAATGCTTCTATTTATGAAGTACACAGAGAACTTAAATTTTCCAAAATCAATTACATAACTCTAATCCAAATGATTATGAAAATATCACACTCCCTCGGTTGCAAAATAGATGTCGGAAATTTGTCAAAATTTGAATGAATCTATGTACTAAATAGTGTCTAGATTCATTCATATTTTGAAAAATTGTGACATTTATTTTAAGACGGAGGAAGTATACGTTATCTTTTAAGACTATAGGTTTGTCATCTCTCAGTGAATCTCAATATTTGTTTGTAAAACAGTTTTTTCATAAGATTATAAGGACACATGTTGACTAAAAATCTCAATGTGTAAACATTTACATACTCCGTATTTCTTTTCTGCACATATACTAGGCCACAACATGATAGCCTACAAAAGTTGGCCCAAGCTTTAGTGGGCTTTGTTGCATGGCCGAGACACAGCATGATAGCTTACAAGAGAAAGCAAGTGAATCAATTCCCAGTGAATTTAACGCAGAGATGAACTCTCCAAAATGTCGCCTTGGAGATAATTTCAGAATGTCTTTTTGCCCTGCATAAGTCCTTTTATTGATTATTAGCATCCAGCATGCATGTACATATCCGATATCATCCATAAGGACAGCACACACATGCACGATCGATGTATAGTCTACAGCTTGTGATTGATGTATCTATGTCGACCCTCGACTGACATGATCGACTACATGAGCAACCCTCTGGCGATGCGGCCGGCGGCGCCCTGGGGGAAGAACCCACCAGCCTGGGCGGGGTTCCCCGTGCCGTAGACGATACTGAGGATCTCCTCGGGCGTGCGCTCGTAGGCTAACGAGAATTGGTCGCCGGCGATGATGTTCCCCACGGTCAGCCCCTCGGGTCCCTGCCCTGGCGCCACCACGAGACCTTCGTCTTTGATCCCCCTCATGCCCAGCTCGTTCCTTAGCTGGGAGATGTGCGCCGTCACCTCCGCCACCCCGACGCCGTAGCTCGCCACTCGCGTCAGCCCGCGTTCGTACAGCAGCGCCCGGATCACCGCGTCCTGCGCCGACTCCACGCCCAGCAGCCCCGCCACCAGCTGCGCGCAATCAATCACAGAGGAAGGTGAGTCGTGTAATGGGAAATACTATCAGTACGCGTGCATGCATTTTGTGTGTGTGGTCGGCATGGCCTTCGATGTCAGTGTGAGTCGTTGTGGTAGAGTGATCACGCGTGTGGTGGTGTAGCGCATGTACGTACCCTTCTGGCCTGAGGGGTAAGGAGCTTGGGGTTGGCGCCGACGTAGCCGGTGAGGCCGACGTAGGGGATGATGTAGGAGGCGATGAGGAAGTTGAGGCTGTTCTCGTAGGGGTTGAAGGGCGGGTCCAGCGTCGTGTTCATCGCCTGCTCCACGATCTTGCCGAAGTTGGCCGCGCTGATGTCCAGCAGCGGCCTTGGGAAGCCCCTCACGTTCTGCTTGATCGCCCTGCATACATACACACAGACGCAGAGCCCATCAGATTCTTCGCAAGTACTAATTAGAGAGAGAATTATTCACACCGAACCGTGAGGTTAGTTGTGTACTTGAGGTGGCCGACTTCTTGGTAGCAGAACTGGGTGGCGACGTCGCGGACGAAGGGGGTGAGGGCGGCGGTCTGGCCGCCGATGGGCGCCGGCCCGCCTCCGGTGAGGTTGGCGTCGATGCCGTCGAGGCCGTAGCCCAGCGCGGACCAGCAGAAGAACTCCGTCTCCAGGTACTCGAGGTTCAGCGGGAACTCCAGCAGGTCCACGTCCGACTGCGGCAGCAGCGAGCCGCCGCCGCCGAAGAACCCACGGTACCGCGCCCACTCATTGTCCATGTCCTGCGCCCGCCCGACGCCGCCGCACAGAGCGACCGCCACCAAGGCGACCACGACGAAAGTGGCCGGCGCAGCAGCCATGGCAGCACTACTTGCTTGCTTACGGGTCGTAGTACGATCACGAGAGAGTTGCGGCGGAGCTGGAGCTAGTAGTGTGCACACGCCACGATAGTAGGATCGCTGATCTGATCCGCAGCGGGCTTCGGTGACTTGACTTGTGGGTGTGCTGATGTGCTCTCGTCCCCGGGATCGGGGCTTGTATATAGGCGGTGCGGCACGTGCATGCGGCCGGACGGGGTGAAACGTGGAGCGTGACGCGGAAGAGGAGTGGGGGTGGCGCGCCAAGGGTGTGTGGCGCCCGGGCTGTTGTACGTGTGGCGTTGTTTAGACGGCCGGTCGCTGTTTTGCTTTGCGTCTTGCAATTTGAGTGGGTCGTCCATTGCTCCATTGTGTGACGTTTTCTATGTACTTGTCTTGCGAGCCCTCCTCTAGGTTAATTATGACCTTGTTGTAGTCCTGGACTCCTCGTTACCGATTTCTTGCACTAAAAAAGATACACTGGTTGCCAGGTTGGTGGTGCTCTTGTTCTGGTGCAAATTAAACAAGGCCCCTGTTAGACAAAAAAAATTGAGCATGCGACGTGCGCTAAAAAAGAAAGGTAGGAAGGGCGAACAAACAGGTGCTTGCTAGGAAAATAGTACTGCTATGCTATGCTTCTTTATTTACGTTAACAGCATATATCTATACTACTCCCTCCGACCCAAATTAATTAACTCAATTTTATCTAGATTCGGATGTATCTAGCACTAAAACATGACTAGATACATTCGAATCTAGACATATCTGAGTCAACTAATTTGAATCGGAGGGAATATTATTTATCTTAGGGTGGTTTTCATCATCACGTCTATTTCGTCCGTCGTTCAGGTCATCCTCGAGAGAATCCATATCAGAGTCCGAACCGAAGCCTAGCTAGCTGGCGAACCGTCAAACGTCCAAGTCGAACTCTAAGGAAAATTCGTCCAGTACGTGAACCTCGTGGCAACTGCCGTATCGTATTCCCTCCGTCCGCAAATAAGTGGAAAACTGATCCTTATAATCTGCCGTGGAGTTCCGTATATAGAAAAAGGGCAATAGTACATATATCGCACGGTCCGTGCACACGTGAGGCTAAGAAAGCTAATGTAAATTGAATTAAAAAAAAAAAGCTAATGTAAATAGTCGTACATGAGTAACTTAATTAAGCCGTAGGCCTAATTAGTATCCGGCCATCCACTTATCCAGTGTAAAAAAAAAAGTATTTGACCATCCGCCTGTTCATTCAACCGCACATACACACTATACTAGAAAATGTTGCACGGCAACACACCGCGTCAGGTGCAGTCGAATAGTTCAAAAGTATCACTCGAGATTACCCGCTATATAAATCCAAAGTTACCGTAGAAGATGGTTGTGGTGAAATTTAAAAAAAAAAGTATCTGGCCATCCGCCTGTTCATTCAACTGCACATACGCGCTGTAATAGAAAATGTTGCGCGGCAACACGCCGTGTCTGGTGCAGTCGAATAGTTGGTTCAAAGTATCACTCAAGATTACTAGCTATATAACATATTACAAATTGTTATCCAAAGTTACTGTAGAAGATAGTTGTACTGTAGAGGACGGTGAAATTACTGTCAAAGAATAAAAAAGCCCAAAAGAATTTGAATCAGTGATGGAGAATTACGGCTTGAAAGCTACTTACAGTCCAAGAATTACCAAACGGTCAGGAAAGTGTGCAGGAAGTTACCACCGAAGAATAACTGCTGATGAGTTATAGTGAGAGACCGTCGAGGAGTTACCTTAAAATAACTATCGACGGAAAATTGCGGGTGAGAGAATGTGTCAAGAATTAGTATCAAAGAATAGAAAAATATCCAAAAAAACAAGTCACCGCGGATGAATTACGGCAGGGGAAGTACTCATCGCCAAGGAGTTACCGTAGGATAGCTACTTCCGAAAAATTACCGACGAAAAACTACGTCGAAGAACTAAAAAGATATGAAATGAACATGAAAGAAAAACCGCTGACGAAATAAGGTTAGAGGATTATTCACTGTCAAGGAGTTACCGTGGGGTAACTAACGACGTAAAATTACCGCCAAAGTTGGGAAATTACCTTGGAGTAATCACGGATAAAAGAGACGGCGGATGGTGCAATTAGTTCCAAAGTGTAAGAAAGTATACCAAAATAAAATTACTGCTCGTGAATTATGGCCGGAAAGTTATTCACACTTGGAAAATTATGAAGGGTAATTAAGCGTGTGGAAAATATAGTTGGGAAGGGTGGCAAAAAATACGAAATAAACCCAAAAGAAAAACCGCTGACGAAATAAGGTTAGAGGATAATTCACCGCCGAGTAGTTATCGTGGGGATTAATAACGTAAAATTAGCAAGAAAGTTGTGTCTGGAAATTACCTTGAATTAATCAAAACATGGAGCTTAAAAATATTGACATGGACGTAGACTAACTAACATTGGTTAATTACGGCAAGGAAAGGGGTTATCATCGAAGTATAAGAAAGAAAAAAAAACAATATAGGTAAGACCAACGTGAAAATTACTAGCAGAGTTACTGTCTATGAGAATTTCTACGACAAAGAATTATGGTGAAATATGATCTAGGTCCAAAAATACCGTCAAAAAATCGCCGTTCATGCACTGTTGGGAAAAGGCCGGCGGAGAATTACTGTGTTGAGGTAGGAAAATTACTGCCCCATAAAAATAATACAGAAATTTACTGTTTGAGCTGTAGTTATTTTCGAAATTTGCCATGTAAAATTACAGTCAGGGAAATTACAGTAGGGTGACGTGTTGCGAGTCAGTTGGCTATAAGTAGAATCTATAGTGTCTAGCATGAACCATTGGATCGAAAATCTGATGGCCGGGAACACATTGTTTACTGTTCATGCGCAATGAAAAGTGCCGTGTGCGGTGGCACGTCCTGAGAGCGAGAATCCCACGTGCTTTTACATATAGGAGTATTATTATATGCACTCCAAGCTGAGCCCGAATATATTTCGAAGCCTGCACATGGATATGCCTCACGTATATAAACCAGTTGCTCACTGGTACCCTATCATATAATTTTTGGTACCCGTATCATATAATTTTTGGTACCCGTATCGACGCACGGGCATTCAGCTAGTCAATTCATAAGACAGCTCGTTAGCGTCCATGAACTAATTTGTCCGTCGTATATACCTATTCAAAATCGGCGTAATGTCAAGTGCTTTTATCACAAATGAATTCAATTTGGTTATAATTTAACTCAATTCTTGAAGGTGTTGCTTGGCACTAGGCGGTCCGGAGTACTAGGAGTGTGGTGGGACAACTCCGAAGGTCGTAGCGGTTGCGAGTCATTCTTGTTTTCGTGGATCTATCGGTGTTGGCATTCTTTTCTCTTTCTTTTCTTTTCTTTTTTCTTTTAGGTTTGATTGTGTTGTTTTCCCTAACAGTGATCTTGTTTTTGTACTATGTGGTTGCTATATTAATATAGTAGGGTGAAAGCCTATTTCAAGAGATAATTTAGCCCAAATTCCTAGATTACAAGCTTGGGAAATAATCATTTGCATACTATTCATAGTATCGCATGAAGCTTTTTGGCTTGATTGTTGGCTTGGTCCTACCCCTTCTCACACTACTAAGCCGAAAGCCTCAGTTGCCCTTGTTCTCTCACCAAATCTCGGATTTCCTTGGCCCTCGTGTATCCAATTTAGCTGTTGCTGAATTAATTGAAATCTCCGTGTAGCTCCACCCCTTCGCCCTTAGACCTAATGTCTCGACACTCGTGTAGGCCTACTCACTAACAAAATGATATCGAACAAAGCTTCTATGTCAACTCTTTCAGGCATTTGCAGATTGAAGATCAAGCAATAAGAATTTGGAGAAGCCCTGCTGATGGCTCTGAAATATAGTCATCTACGTCCACATTTAAACTGGATATTATTCATATTTTTGATAAAATATCTCTCTAAACTCTGCCACTAATGCCTAATGATCAAAGGATATGCAATCCTTTCTTACAATTTTCCCTACGCAGATAATGATGTTTGATGATGGGAATCACTATATTAAAGTCAAAGATATGAGATTTCCAACAACCCAAAAAAACCAGGAGTCGTGAAGTGGAGACGTACACTTTAACGACCAACTATACGGCGGGAATAAAATTCCGGCCGTATAGTTGGCGTCGTATAGTTGCTGCCGCCACCGCTAGGTCAAACAGAACAACTTTCGTGAAGGGACCCCTATATAAAGAAGCCTCGAGCGACGAGAAAAAGAGCCATCTCTCGCTCTCCCTCGCCCCCTCGCCACCAGAACCCTGCATCCACAACACCGAAGAGCCGCCGGAGGAATAGACTTAGATCTAATCTCCAAACTATTCTCCACCACCATAGCCATATTCCATCACTTGTAATAGTAGATCTCATCTTCGATTGGCGACGTTGTAAGACTATTTACTATCAATCTCATGATTCCCATTACAATGTTTATGATCTTTGATTTCATCTCTATGTGTGAATAATCCTCCTTGGGCTAAGGGCTTCGGCCTAGCCATGTAGCTTTTGTGTATGTTATTTATCATAGATGGAATGATGTATTGGTTTGTATGACATAGTGATTATTGTATCCTATCTTGCCTCAATCTAAGGACTTATCAGGTACCCAAGACCCCGAGGATTGAGCCAGGTATAAGGAGTATGAGTAATAACTAATCTGCAGGTTGGGAACCCAGTGACATAAGGGGTAGCACGGCTGTATGTGAGGGGTTTACTTGGGATTAACGGTGACGTCACAATGCATATTATTAGTTCTCTTTCTTCTATGGATGAGACTAGTAGGTTATTGCTATAAGCGGTTGCGGAGGCAATAGCAATTATGTATGCACTACCCACATATATGTTGGGTCCGTAGCATAGAAAACAAAAAAATTCCTACGGTGTGAACTACACGCCAAGATCTATCTACTAGGTACAAAGCAACGGGTGGACATACATCCAACGAGAACTTACCCTCATAGACAACGAGCTTTGTTAACGAGTAAGAACTCGTGGTTGATGTAGTCGTACACTTGCCGATCTCAAGATCGTGAGGAAGTCCGAGCGCCGCAACTCAGCAGCGCATCCGCACTCGCACACACGTTCAAGCCACCGGACAACCTCCACCTCCTCGCTCCAGCGATCCAGCGGAAGCAGCAACTCCTCCCAGACGAAATGCCACCGAGAATATGTATCTCGCTAATTCGAGACCATGGGGGAATAATTCTAGAGGGGGGGGAGAGATCCTTCACAAGGAGGTGTGTGGATGAAGGAGGGAATGGGTGGCCTTTTATAGGAGGAAGGGGGGGTGCCCCCTCTCTCCATGGCCGGCGCATGGGGGGGGTGACCCCTCACCTCCCCCATTCATGTGGTGGTAACCCCCCACATTAAAATGCCTCTTCACATTCCCTTTTAAAGTCTCCACTTTAAATGCATTAAATTTCTCCAAATTTAATGCTCTCTCATTTAATAAAACTTTTTTTATTAAATTTATTCAGAATTTTGTTAATTACTTTAATTAACAAACATTCACATATAGCCCTTGCAATATTTCAATATCACATGCAGAACCACCTTCTGCAATTTCACCCGAAACAATTTCCAGTTTCTATTGAAACAATTCCTGCGCTTTGCAATTCTTTCGTCAGAAACATATGTGCTCCAAAATGGTGTCCGGTAACTCTTAAGTGTGCCACCCTACGGTTCGCGAATAATCAGCAGCGGGACCTGGAGATCCGTACTGACTCCTACACATTCAACGATGACTCCTGTGATCGTGAGAACCTTTAACGCTTGTAACTAAATCCCTTTGTCTCTCGATATATTACATGTCCGAGATTCGATCATCGGTATCTCCATACCTAGTTTGATCTCGTTACCGACATGCACTCTTTTCTCGTTCCCGTGATATAACATTCTAGTGATCACATCACTTGCTTGCAAGCTATCCTAATGTGATATCACCGAGAGGGCCCAGAGTATATCTATCCGTCATCTGGATTAACAAATTCCACTATTGATCCATGAGCCTCAACATAACACCTTCGTAGTACTGAACCCATCTTTATAGTCACCCTGTTACGGTGTGATGTTTGATGTTATCAAGATACTCTTCCGGTGTCAGCAATTAACATGATCTCATGGTCTAAGGATAAAGATTACTTCGTATGATGTTATAGCAATATAAACATAATGACTTGATCGTAATGCTATACTTCGGATGAATGTTCATCACATCATTCCACCAATGGTGTGACATTGTTATTAACAACATCTAATGTCCATGATCAGGAAACCTTGATCATCCTGTTAATCAACAAGCTAGTCTATAAGAGAGGCATGACTAGGAACCCTTTTTGTTTATTAAACACACATGTATTGATGTTTCCGAATCAATACATTTCTAGCATGTAAAATAAACATCTATCATGTATAAGGAATATATAATAACAACTTTATTATTGCCTCTCAGTGCATATTTCCTTCAATATAATTTATCTTGCTCTAACAATTACATGTATACTTTATTATTATCTTTTATTCTCATAAGATGTTTTGCACAACTACAGGTGAAACCGAAAGCCCTAGGCCCTCTCTCTCCATCATCGACAACAACAAAAGACAGCAAAATCTTGGTCCAGTAAAAACACAAAAGGAATTCTAAAACTCCCGAAGGTCCATTAAAGTAACTTCACTGCTTTTTGCTTCCCGAGGATTCGATAAACCTAGGTCTACTAGGGAAAACGAGCTATACTACATCCGTAGTCTGGATCGAAGGTATTAACCCTTTTTCTGGCGCCGTTGGCAGGGAAGCAATAGCTACCCTGGTGAGATTAGTAGGAACCTTGCTAGTTTTAATTCTTATTCTTATTTTGTAGTTTGCTTTCAGTTTTTACTTGAAAAACCAAAAAAAATTAGTTAGTCTTTAAATTCTTGCTTTTACTATTATAAGTCTACCCAAAAACATAGGAAATATGGCTGAAAAGAAGCTTGGGGAGTTTGCAACTACCAACAATAATTATTTTCCTACTCCTATTACCCATCCAGCAATTGCTACTGATAATTATGAAATTACCCCCACTATTTAAGTTTGGTTCAACATAATCAATTTGGAGGCTCTGCTGTTGAGGACGCAGGTATGCACTTAATACTTTCACTGAAATATGTGATATGATGCGTATAAAAGATGTTGGCCCCGATGCGGTCAAATTGTGTTTATTTCCTTTCTCTCTTAGAGGAAGAGCAAAAGAATAATTGCTATCTTCGCCTAGAAATACTATTACATCATGGGTGGAATATACTTCTTTATTTATGACTAAATTTTTCCCACCTACAAAGACTATGCAACTAAGATCTAATATTACTGGTTTTAAACAGGAAGAGCATGGGCCACTAGCGCTTGCATGGGAAAGGATGAAAGAATGCATAAGAAACTATCCTAGCTATGGGATGGAAGACTGGTTAATTCTACATTTATTTTATAATGCTCTTAACCCTATGTCTAAGTCTATACTTGATACTGCAGCTGGAGGAACATTTATGGGTAAACATATTACCGAAGTAAAATAGCTGCTAGACAATATGCAAGACAACCATGTCCAATGGCATATGGATAGATCAAACACGGAGAAGGTGAACTCTGTCTCACCACAAGAAAATGAAGAACTCAATGCTAAGTTGGATGAGCTCATATTAGCCGTAAAAGGTAAGGAAAGCCAGGTAAGAGTTATCCCTGAATCAAATATTGAAAAAATGGACTTCATATCTTGTAATGATTATAACCCAGCTTGGAAGAAGAATTATAATCCTAATCTTCAGAAATATTATTCTAGTCCTACAGATAACTCTAATAATAATATGGGAACTAGTAATGGTAGTCTCCAAGAAACACTTAAGTCTTTTATAGACTCATAAAATAAGCAAAACAATATTCTTGTTACAATAACTATGAACCATGATGCTATACTTGGTAAATTATCTAACCAAGCTGTAAGTTTGAGGAATGATTTGCAGGCCCTTCAAGAAAGAACGAGGATTGTTGAGGCACAACTAGGTAAGATAACCGAGAGTCAAACTCTCATTCTAGCTAAATTTGTAGGTAAATCTGAGCCCAATCCTGTTGAAGACCACAAGATGATAAGAATCCAAAGGGAGGAGCCTGAAGAACTTGATTACAGTAATGCTCCTTCACAGAATTATACCGTTGAAGATCTTATAAAAAGAAGCAATGTCAAGATTCCGGTAAGTGAAGGAAATGAGGAAGCTATGTACCAACACTTCGTTAATCAGGTAGTAATAAAGGTACGTGAGATTGAGGAAGAATATAAGAAAATTGCTAAAAAATTAACTGTGAAGCTTGATGATATATTCGAGCCTACTATTAAGATTAAAATTGGGACCAATGAGATAGCTGCACTTTGTGATCTAGGTGCAAGCGTCTCAATAATTCCAAAAAGTCTTTTTAATAAGTTAAATCTAGGCTCTTTTGAAATCACCGAGTTAAAATTGTATCTAGCAGATTCTACCTACAAACAAGCTATAGGAAT
This sequence comes from Avena sativa, assembly GCA_916181665.1. Classification (NCBI taxonomy): domain Eukaryota; kingdom Viridiplantae; phylum Streptophyta; class Magnoliopsida; order Poales; family Poaceae; genus Avena; species Avena sativa. Next base: position 427,588,317 of record OV702287.1, read on the forward strand.
TAAGGAGAATACTTTAGTATACATTAAAGGTTGTCCTGCTTTTATTGATTTTGTTATAGTTGACATGCCTGAAGATGCTAGTGCTCCTATTATATTAGGCCGTTCTTTTTTGAGAACTATTAAGGCTTTGATTAATCTCAATGAAGGGAACGTGAAGCTTCATTGCCTTCGCGGTATCCTTTTGTTATTCATTTCCCCAGGAAGAAGAAAGCCAAGCACGGTGAAAAGGAGGCCATCACTTTGAAGGCCAACTATTTTGGAGTGGGTGTTCCACTCATCTGGCCTAAGTGAGAAACATTGAGGTCAAGCTATTGACCATAAAAGAGCTCTTCATGGGAGGCAACCCATGTGAAATAAAGGTTTGAGTTCAGTTTTTAAGTTTTAGTTTAAGTTCATGTTTAATAAAGAGTGCTAGAAAGCTCCAATTGAGGAGAAGAAATTCGGTAGCACTAAAAATCCTGCTTAATACATGCTGCTGTTGGTCGACAATATTTACTGTCATTTTTTTGTCAAAAAATAAGGCGTTCCTTTAAGTTTCAGGATAAGAAATAATTCTCGAAAAAATAGAATTTTTTGATGAATACAGAAGGTTTAACGACCAACTATATGTCGGGAATAAAAATTTCGGCTATAGTTTTGGCCGTATAGATATTTTTGCCATCAACAATTTTTCTTTCATAAGTACTGACGGTTTAACGACCAACTATACAACAGGAATACAAAATCCGGCCATATAGTTCCAGTCGTATAGATATTGATGCTTTCATACAATTTCTTTTTCAGGTACAGAGGGTTTGACGACCAACTATACGGCAGGAAAATATTGTTCTGGCCATATAGTTCTAACCGTATAGCTGCGCCACTAGGTGGAAACCCTAAAATTTTGACAACAAGCCAACTATATGGCGGGAACACATTGTTCTGGCCGTATAGTTTGCCCGTATAGTTGCGTCCGACCACAAAATCACCACAGGAAGGTACCTTAAACCCCAAAACTTTAATCTTTTCTCTCTCTTCTACCTCCAAACTCTCTCAAAACCTCAAGAGATCTTCATCTCTACTCAATTTCGTTCGATTTCCTCACACACAAGTGATCTACGATATGTTTCTCCTCCAATCCTCCAATTACTTTTTGCAAATTTATCTTTGATCTATTGTCATTATCAATCTAGGGTGAGACCTACTATGAACTAATTGCCATGATTCTCTTGCCTAGATTATTATTTTGAGGGGATTCTATAGTGTGTTATGATGAGGAATATGTTATATTGGATGAAAAAGTTTTATTTTTGTCTTTCTTTATTATTTTAGATGATGAACACAAGGAGCCAAACTCGTGCTCGTGCCACCGCTAGTGCTTCTCGGGCTATCTCTCAAGAACGCATGGGGATACAGTTCAGGAATGAGCTCCAACGTGATCGCTTTGATAAGATCAAGAACCGAGAAGTGAAGGCCACCAAGTGGGCTTGCCCCATTATATTGAACCAACTCGGTATTTCTAATGACTTCAATTTACTTTGCAATAAGGTTGGCCTGCAAAACTTTGTATTCAATGATGTACCAACTTATCGCCGGTTAACTCTTCAATTTTTAAGTTCTTTGCAAAGCACCATTAAACTATGGCATGGAGAGGACACGATTTTTTTCCAACTTATGAACAACAATTACACTTTATCACTAGATGAATGGTGCACATGCTTTAATTTTCCAAACAATAATGATAATGACTTGCGCGCATCCTTTACTAGCTTAGACCCTTCCTCGGAACAATATTATAATGGAATGAGCTTCACTTCTAGAGTTAGCAAGGGGAAGAATATTCAACATCCTGCAATTCGCTATTTGTTCTATGTCATTGCTAACACCTTGCAGGCAAGAAACGACTTCACAAGACTCAATGAGGAGGACATCTTAGTCCTTGCAAAAGATGCTTACAACAACTGCGACTTATCACTCAACTTGGGTGCAATCCTTGTGTGCTACCTGGAGCACCAATCCTCCCAAAGCCAAGGACCAATCACGGGTGGAGGCGTCATCACTGTGCTTGCCATTGCCGTAGGCATCTACCTAGCTGAGTTGCAACCTGTGCTAGGTGAGCGACGTGTTGGTTTCTCTACTTTAAAGGCTTGTGGAATTCTCACTAGGAGAGGTGGTGTTTATTACTTGCATATTGCTGGAGCTGGGCGTCTTTACCCCGCTCCTATGCCTAATGATATTTTATCTATCGAGGAAGGACGTTTGCTATATGACTTACAGATTGAGCAACACCAACCCGAGGATGAGATTCCGGATGAGGATGAGGACCAAGAAGAGGAGCAGCCACCAACCCGGTTCGCCACATACCAAGATTTTCAATAACTTGGAGAGACTGTGGATGATACATAGCCTCTCCTTGAACCTCCTAGAAACAACTAGTAATTTATCAACTCAATTTGCGAACTGGAGTAATGACTTTTTCCTGCCACCATAATGATTTGAAGGGCTTGCAAAAGCCTAAGCTTGGGGAAGTTTCCTCATTTATCTATTTGGCGTTCATTTGCTTTTATTTATTTCGAGGTTACGTTTTTAATTCGAGCTTATAAGCACTCGTGTTGGTTTCCCCAACACTTTATCTTTAGTTATTTCTATTTTTTTCAAGATTTTCTAGCTGAACTTTGCCGCCAGTTTTCTATTCTTTAATTTCCCCTCTCAAAAACAATAAAAATGTTTTTTCATTTATCTATATTTTTCCCTCTTTCTTTTCTTTCTGCCTCGAGGTTCTCATGTATTTGTAGGAAGAGTGATTTACTTTGAGTTTCCAAGAAACGAATTAATAGGGAAGAGAGAAATTGAACCAAACATGAGAGGTATGTCTTATGACTCCCCACTTTTCAAGTTTGAGAAACCCATGCTAGTTAGTAGTAAATATTGATATTATATTGGTGGAGTGAGTCTTTATAATGTAGTAAAGTTTTGTTTGAATGGGTATTTAGTTGGGTATGTTTTGTTCCAGCTTTTGTAGTTAACCAAGTCTTGCTAAAATTTGCTAAACAATTGTAATAAGAAAAAGTCTGACAATTGAAGGATTGGGAGTTGTAGTGTTTAGTCTTGAAGGCTTATTTCTAGGGACACTCAACACCACGGAATATAATGATTGACTTGATAAATCTCTTTAAAAGGATTTGTTCGATTGAATTAATGTTTAGCAGTTTTTGTGAGCATGCCAATGTTTGACTTGTTAATCATAAGAATGATATAGCTTTATGCGTGTCAAACTTCATGGGATGCCAACAACTCCGCTGGCCTACGAACGATCTTCATGGAGGAAACTCCTAAATTTCGGCTATGAGTTGATTAAACACATGTAGTAGCAATGCTATAGTGGGTAAGATTCTTAGCACTCCCGGGTAGCTGTGTTCATGATGTAATCACTCCTCTAGCTGTTATGAGTAATCATTGTGCAAAAGGAACAAAAACCTTAGTAATGCCACGAGTGTCCATCATAGCCCGATAAACTAATAAATTTTTGGCATGCTCTCAATTACTTAAGAACTAAAATTCTTGAAGGATAATGAATGGCAAAGTAGTGCTTGAAAAGTCTTGATTTATTGACATGGGAGAATTGAGATACTCTAGTGTATATGCTTTTTATGACAACTCTCACACTCTCAATTTTACATGATTATACTTTATTGTTCAAAGGCAAGCCTATGAGTTGATTACATGACATGGAATAAAGTTTACTCATTTGAATCATCCATGTTAACAATAATTTTGCTGCGCTACAAGGATGCATAAAAACCCGTATGATATGCTTGCTATTACTCTATCTATGCTGAAGTTTTTCAGATTTATGAAGTGGAGGAAACATGAGACTACCAATCATGAGTAAGATCAGCATCTTGTTATTTCAGTTTAAATGCTGAGTTTCTTTTTGATTTTGGTTTTCTTGCTCGAGGTTGATCAAGTTTATGCTTGGGGAGGTTGATGGCTCTGAAATATAGCCATCTACGTCCACATTTAAACTGGATATTATTCATATTTTTGATGAGATCTCTCTCTAAACCCTGCCACTAATGCCTAATGATCAAAGGGGTATGCAATCCTTTCTTGCTATTTTCACTGCACAGATAATGATGTTTGATGATGGGAATCACTACATTAAAATCAAATATACGAGATTTCCAACAACCCAAAGAAACCAGGAGTCATGAAGTGAAGACAAACGCTTTAATGACCAACTATACGGCGGGAATAAAATTCTGGCCGTATAGTTGCGGTCGTATAGTTACCGCCGCCACCGCTAGGTCAAACAGAACAACTTTCGTGAAGGGACCCCTATACAAAGAAGCCTCGAGCGACGAGAACAACTTTCGTGAAGGGACCCCTATGTTTCCATTAAGGAACGTTATCTTGACATCCATCTGCCATATTTCATAATCGAAAAATGCAGCAATTGCTAACATAATCCTAACAGACTTTAGCATCGCTATAGGTGAGGAAGTCTCATCGTAGTTAACTCTTTGAATTTTTCGGAACCCCTTCATGACAAGTCAAGCTTTATAAACGGTCACATTATCGTCATCGTCCGTTTTTATTTTTGAAAATCCATTTATTCTCAACGGACTTTCGGTCGTGAGGTAAGTCTACCAAAGTCCAAACTTGGTTATCGTACATGGATTCCATCTTGGATTGCATGGCATATAGCCATTTGTTGGAATCTGGGCTCATCATCGCTTCATCATACGTCGTAGGGTCATCACTTCCATCTATCATGAAATTGAGGACTCGATCACCGTACAGTTCCGGAGTTGTATGTATCCTGCCCGACCTGTGAGGTTCGGTAGTACTCTCTCTTGGAATTTCATGAGGAGGGGTGGGTACCTCATCATCATTTCCTTCTTCCATGGGTGGTGTCAACACTGGAATAGATTCCGGCACTATGCTACTCGCAACTTCTGGAAGAGAAGGTTCATTAACCTTGTCGAGTTCTACCTTCCTACTACCCACACCTTTAAAAGAAACTCTTTTTCTAGAAAGGATCCATTCTTAGCGACAAACACTTTGCCTTCAGATCGGTGATAGAAGGTGTGCCCAATTGTTTCTTCTGGTTATCCTATGAAGATGCATTTTTCCGCTTTGGGTTCAAGCTTATCAGGTTGAAGTTTCTTCACATAAGCATCACATCCCCAGAGTTTTAGAAATGACAGCTTAGGTTTGTTACCAAACCATAATTCATATGGTGTCGTTTCAACGGATTTTGATGGTTTCCTATTTAAAGAGAATGCAACAGTCTCTAATGCATGACCCCAAAATTACAATGGCAAATCTGTAAGGGACATCATAGATCGTACCATATCCAATAAGGTTCGATTACAACGTTCAGATACACCATTAAGCTATGGTGTTCTGGCGGGAGTGAGTTGTGAACCAATTCCACATTGTCTCATGTGTGTGCCAAACTCGTAACTAAGATATTATCCTCCATGATCGGATTATAGAAACTTGATCTTTCGGTTACGATGATTTTCTACTTCACTCTGAAATTCTTTGAACTTTTCAAATGTTTTAGACTTGTGTTTCATTAAGTAAATATACCCATATCTACTTAAATCATCCGTGAAGCTTACAAAATAATGATATTCCACGTGCTGATACACTCATCGGACCGCATACATCGGTATGTATTGTTTCCAACAAGTCAGTCGCACACTCCATTGTTCGGAGAACAAAGTTCTAGCCATCTTGCCCATAAGGCATGGTTCACATGTTTCAAATGATTCATAATCAAGTGATTCAAGAAGTCCATCAGAATGGAGCTTCTTCATGCGCTTGATTCATAATCAAGTTATTCAAGAAGTCCATCAAAATGGAGCTTCTTCATGCGCTTTACACCAATATGACCCAAACGACAATGCCACAAATATGCAGCAATATTATCATTTAACTTAATTCTTTTGGTATTCACCCCAAGAGGAAGGTATGATGAGCACAGCAGTAAGTTTCCCTCGGTTATGAAACCAAGGTTTAATCGAACCAGTAGGAGCAAGGAAACACCCCAAAGGTGTTGCTAGCTGAGCCTTGGCAGGGCGCACTACCGGTGCTAGTAGCAACGTGGAGACCTGTACAACACAACCACAGAACTTTGCCCCCAACTTGCGATGAGGTTGTAAATCTCACCGGTTTTGCTGAAAACAAAGGATTAAACATATCGAATGGAAGGAAGTAATAGTTTGCAGAAAGTAAACACAAAACAGTAAACAGTTTGTAGATCGTATGTAAACGAAAGGATCGGGGTTCATAGTTCAGTAGAGGTGGCTCTCCTTAAGATAGATAACATGCTGGGTGAACAATTACAGCGGGGCAATTGACAAACATCGAGAAAGAAATACATGCATATACTAATCATCTTGACTCCTTTGGAACTTGATTGGGCATTACAGCATTATACATAGACCGCCATCCAACTGCATCTATGACTAATAATCCACCTTCAGGTTATCATCCGAATCCCCTCCAGTATTAAGTTGCAAGCAACAGATTATTGCTTTACAAATTGCGTGTAATGTAAACAATACGATTGTTCTATGAACAAAGGATTGTTGTTTTCTCCCTAGTAGCAACAGCACATCTAGTACCTTAGAGATTTTTGTCACTTCCCCGGATTACTAGAGGCATGAACCCACTATCGAGCATAAATACTAACTCTTGGAGTTGCTAGCATCTACTTGGCCAAGAAAGCTACTAACAACGAAAAGCATGCAAGATCACAAATAACAAAGACATGATAGAATCAATAATCAATCTGAAATAGCATCTCAATATCCATCGGATCCCCGCAAACACAACATGCAGAATTACAAATAGATGATCTTGATCATGAACGGAGCTCACAAGATCTAGACATGAAAGCACAAAGGAGGAGAACCAGCCATATAGCTACTACATGGACCCATAGTCCAGAGATGAACTACTCACGCATCACACCGGAGGCTTGCATGATGATGAAGAAGGCCTCTAGGGTGAATTCCCCTCTCCGGCAGGGTGCCGGGAAGAGCTTCAGATCCCTCCCGATCTAGGGATGGAGATGACGGCGGCTATAGACTCTTTCGTGGATTTTTGATCGGGTACTTAGGGTTTTGGTCCCGAGGGCAATATATAGGCGGAAGGAGAGGCCGAGGGGGTGCTGGGGTCGGCCAGACCACCCCCTGGCGCGGGCCAGGCCTAGCCGCACGGCCAGGTGGTGTGGCCGGCCCCCAGCCCTTCTTCGTCTCGTATTCTGGCTCCAGATGTCTTCCGAAAAAATAGGCACTTTGGCTTTTGTCCCATCCAATTCCGAGAATATTCATTTTCTGACTTTCCTGGAACCAAAAACAGCAGAAAATAGGCAGCTGGCACTGTGGCTCTCGTTAATAGGTTAGTCCAAGAAATCATATGAAAAGTACTCCAAAGTGTGGACAAAACACAAGAAGTAGATAAAAACAAGCATGGAGCATCAAAAATTATAGATACATTTGCAATGTATCAACATCCCCAAGCTTAACTCCTGCTCGTCCTCGAGTAGGTAAGTGATAAAAAGAAAGAATAATTTTTGAGGTGACATGCACCATCATAAACTTGATCAAAGTACTTGTAAAACATTCAAAGCTGGGATCATAGTACTTCAATCATAACATGAAAGACAAGGTTCTAGCAATAAGACAAACAAACTATGATGCACATGAAAAGGCACAAACAAAAGATTCATGAATAGCAATGCTTTGCAAGACGTTTTTTGTTTCACATAAAGAAAACATAGCATAATAGTATTCAGCTTGTCCCTCATAGAGTAGCAAATATAAATGCATAGGACACCTTCAAAGTTCATAAGAGTGACTAGATATAAATAGTTTAAAACAAGCATTATCAAGTTATGAATCATTCAACTAGTCTTGGGACAATGCACATAGAACTAAGAATGGCCACTATGCTCTCAAAGTAGGTGCATAAAGGTAGAAGGTGGAGACTCAATGGAATGGTGAAAGAAAGGCCTTCATAGAAGGAAGTAGGGATTCAAGTCTCATAAAGAGCTTCCAAAAATTATGGTACTTATAGGTTTCAGCTCTCATTGCCCCTATCATAAGCATCTTGAAGGTGACTAAGGTTAAAGTGACACAACTAAGAGGATATGCTTGACAAGTTATAAACCGAAATCTCATGCCCCTTACTTACGAAGACCGATCCTCATGCTACTCAACTTTAGTCACAAGTAAGCTCTTGTCATTGTAAGTACATATGTATCATAAAGAACCGCCAACGGGGTACCCCTTGCACATGATACAAGAGCTATCCCATAATCAAAATGACAAGGCAAGTAGACAATGAGCATCTCAGCGATCTTTTTATTTGCTATTTGCATAGGTTTTTATTGAGGATGCTTCATAGAGTGCTCATTATGGTGATCCTGCAAGTTTCCACCATGATTAGGCATGGCTTAGGCTAGCGGCCCAGGCGTTTCTCTAACACACATACAAACTCCATGATCTTATAAGTTCCACTTTTATTTCACACCGCCGGGATCCATAAGCAAAAGAACATGATATCAACAGGGTACAAAATACAAGTGCAATGTTGAAAGCGTTCCCCATGATACATGGTTCTGCTAATTTCAACTTATAAAGCGCAAGCATATACGCAACAAAGAAGGACCCAATGGTTCAAGTTTATTAGATGCAAAAAAAGTAAAGTGTGCCATCAAGTTCGTGAGAGCTTTAATCACTAGTTTTCTCATAACAAGTTTAATTTGGAAGATAAACAAAAGCATGAATATACTTGGAATAGCATAAGCTAGTAGGTAGGTATGGTGGACTGTTTGGAATAACTTGGTTTAGGGAGTTGGATGCATGAGTGGAACTCATACTTGGTTGTGGAGGCTAGCAAAAGACTGGGAGCGACAAACTAAGAGAGCAATAATGGCCATAATCATGCAGAGCGACAAAACATCATTGATCAAAGCATAAAGTGATACTACAAGTTGAAAACTAAAGGATCATAAAGGCTATGGTGACTTGAGATAGTCATAACATGGTGTGAGCATGTGACAAGTCAACCCAAATAGAGCATCAAAGGAGAATACCACTGTACTATGCTTTAATATGCTAAAACAGCGCATGATTCATCCAAGGCACATTAAGCAATCTCAATTGTTTATAACAAGTCATGCTACAGCAAAGAATACTAAGCATAAATCCAAAACAATATCAAGCATGGCATGACAAAGCATAGGCCACAGTCAAAAACAAGCTCTCTTTACCACTTAAGCATGAACTTTCCTACTCTTTTCCAAACCAAACCAAACTATTTGAAAACCAATGTAATGAAAGAGGTGGTCCAACCAATTTATTCAGAAAACTAAGCAAACCAAGCAAACAAAAAACCAAAACGAAAATGAAAAAGAAGACGCTCCAAGAACAACACAACTGTGCATGAAATAATAAAAATGAAGCGTTTGGAAGAAACCTGGGATTTTTATTGATGAAGAGGGGGATGCCTTGGGCATCCCCAAGCTTTGACGCTTGTAATTCTTGGATATTTCTTAGGGTGACACGCGTGGCATCCCCAAGCTTGAGCTTTAGTCCATCCTTCATCTCATTACTCATTCCTTCCATGCACCTGAAAATTTTCCTTCATACAAAACTTCACACAATCTTTATTAGCAACATTAGTGCACTCAAGATAATAGGTCTTTTAGGTTCAGTTCTAACATCAATAAACTTCTATTAGAACACTAGATACTGTAGCACTTCCCTCAAAAAGCTCAATTACCCAAAAGAACTCAAAAAGGAACCAACAAGAAGCAAATGCAGAAAATGGCAGAAATCTGTCAAAACAGACCAGCAGGTAAAGACGATTTTTTTCTAAGACCTTATGTTGCTCAAATCAAAAAGTGTTGAACTAACTAAAGTTAGATAACAACCTGGGGCATAAGCACAAAAATGCACGCCTCAAAAAGACGTTCAAAGATTTTACACGAATTTTTACGGTGAAGCACATAAATCTGTTTCGGGACAACAACTTTCCCAATCATTACTTCTCTCTCATTAGAGGTTACTCTTGGCACAAAAAGCAAATAAAAAGGATAAGGGGCGGTTATTACTGAAGTAATAACTTCCAAGACTCATCTAAAACTTTTGGGTTATCTCCCAATAAGTACTTTTCTTTAACACCTATAAGTTAGGCATAAGAAGCAAGAAAAAGAATCAAGTGTTCTCAAATGAAGAAGCATTAAGACCAAATTTTGTTTTCATAGGAGAAGCAAAAGAAAACTTCTCCCTCTTCTTAGGGAAGTGTTCTATACCTTTCTTGAGTGGGAGTTGATATTTAATGGTGCCTTGTTTCATATCAATAATGGCACCAACAGTTCTAAGAAAAGGTCTTCCCAAAGTAATAGGACAAGAAGCATTGCATTCAACATCCAAAACATAGAAATCAACAGGGACATAGGCATTGTTAACCATAATAAGAACATTATTAATACTCCCCATGAGTTTATTTTTAGCATTATCATCAAGTGGGACATTCAAATAACAATCTTCAAGTGGAGGCAAATCAAGCATATCATAAATCCTTCTAGGCATAATAGAAACACTACTATCAAGATCACATAAAGCTTTGAAATCAAAGTCATTCACTTTCATATTAATGATGGGTTACCAACCATCTTCTTGTTTTATAGGAATATAAGCTTTATGTTTCATGTTTTCTTCTTTAATCTTTATGAGAGCATCAGTAATGTGTTTTGTAAAGGCCATGTTCATAGCACTAGCATTAGGACTTTTAGCAAGCTTTTGTAGGAACTTAATAACTTCAGAGATGTTGCAACCATGAAGATTAAAATCAAATTTATCATTTAAAGTAGTAGAACTATTATTAGCCTCAACACTAGTGGTAGTGATAGTAGAAACACTAATGTTTCTAGCAATTTCATCTTCTCTTTCCCACTTAGCATGTAATTCAGCTAATAGTCTAACATTTTCATCAATTCTTACTTGTATAGCATTAGTAGCTGCAAAGGGATTATCATTAGTTTCAGGTTTACCAGCCATTTTATTAATCAAAGAGGATTGACCTTCAGACAAAGATGATATATTTCTTTCAGCATTAGAAAGTTTCAGTTGTAAACTAGGAATTTCCCTATTTAAACTCTCAAGTTGATGGCTAATGTTCTTCAAAATGGTAGATTGTTCCTCCATAGTTTTAGTAAATAGTTGATTTTGCTCATATTGCATTTGCATGAAGTTTTAAGTGGCTCTTTCAACTTCTAATATTCTTCCTTCACTAGGTGATCCAGGTTTACCATTATAACCATAAGTATTATTATTGTTGGGAGGATATGGCATATAATTGTTGTTACCAAAATTATTCCTATAAGCATTATTGCCAAAATTGTTATTTCTTATGAAGTTCACATCAACTTGCTCTTCTTGAGCAACCAAACAGGCTAAAGGAACATTATTTGGATCAATATGGACTTTCCCATTAATAAGCATAGACATAATAATATCAATCTTATCACTCAAGGAGGAGGTTTCCTCAACAGAATTTACCTTCTTACCTTGTGGAGCTCTCTCAGTATGCCATTCAGAATAGTTAACCATCATATTATCCAGAAGCTTTGTTGCAGCACCCAAAGTAATGGTTATAAAGGTACCTCCAGCAGCAGAATCCAATAGGTTCCTTAAAGAATAGTTTAATCATGCATAAAAAGTTTGGATGATCATCCAAGCAGTCAGTCCATGAGTGGGACAATTCTTAACCAAAGATTTCATTCTTTCCCAAGCTTGAGCAACATGTTCATTATCAGATTGTTTAAACTTCATTATTTCACTTCTCATAGATATAATCTTAGCGGGAGGATAGTATTTTACAATGAAAGCATCTTTGCACTTAGTCCAAGAATCAATAGTATTCCTAGTTAAGGAATTCAACCATTCTTTAGCTTTTCCTCTCAAAGAGAAAGGAAACAATTTCAGCTTAATAATATGACCATCTATATCCCTATGCTTTTGCATCTCACAAAGTTCAACAAAGTTATTTAGATTGGCAGCATCATCTTCATTACCAATACCAAAAAATTGTTCTCTCATAACAAGATTGAGTAAAGCAGGTTTTATCTTAAAGAAAGTAGCTTCAGGCACAGGTGGAGCAATAGGTGTGCTCATAAAATCATTGTTGTTGGTGCTAGTGAAGTCACACAACTTAGTATTTTCAAGAGTAGTCATTTTTTGTGTGTTTTTGATAAAGAAAGCAAACTTGTAAAACTAATTTTTTTGTGTTTTTGATAAAGAAACAAGCAAACAAAGCAAAAGAAACTAAGCAAAACAAAAATAACAAAGTAAAGAGATTGGTTATGAGGGACTCCCCTTGTGAAGATGTCTTTGACTCCCCGGCAACGACACCAGAAAAATACTTGATGGCTCGGTGTTGATGTGGAGCTCGTTGGGGAACCCCAAGAGGAAGGTATGATGAGCACAACAGTAAGTTTCCCTCAGTTATGAAACCAAGGTTTAATCGAACCAGTAGGAGCAAGGAAACACCCCAAAGGTGTTGCTAGCTGAGCCTTGGCAGGGCGCACTACCGGTGCTAGTAGCAACGTTGTAACACCCTCAAATCGGCCCTATGCAAGTTTTAGCCCTTTCCGCCAAACCCGCATAGAAACGATTCAAGGACGCCCTCCAGGCACTTTCGTGTCGGTGGAAAACAAAGTAATACCATTACACAACAGTCCTCAATGGGACCCACAGAACAGATATATATATATACAACACGACTCCACGAGTCAAGAATACAAATATACAATACAAAGATCCAAATCACCTTGAAAACGATACAACGTCCGAGTACGGACAAGATGAAAATTGGGCTAAGAGCCCTGAAGGATAACCAATGGCATTCATAACCCTGCCCAGGCCAAGCCGGAAGGGTAACCCTGCTAACGACGTTGATCTCAAACCTGCTAAAACAAAAGGGGTGCCGACAAAGGGCAAAGGAAAAAGAGGAGCGTCAGTACTGAGGCCAGTACATGGCAAGGCTAGAATTCGGCGGCTCTCGCCTACATAGGTATGGTGGGCTGAAGCAGCAGCGCAGCGGCACTAAACAACCTATAGAGACTCGAAACAACTGGCGGTTATCAGAGAGGGATAAGAAAGACCTATTCGGATCCAACCTGAAACTAACACCAAACAAACCCATCCTGGTATTTCCCCCTCGAGACCAAACGAGGAAGTCGGACCAAGGAACTCACACAGTTGGCAGTTTTACTCATTCCATTATAATTGCAGCAATTACTAATCAGATATAGATAGCATGAGTCATCCTGATAGCATAAGTAGTGGGCAGTTTTAATCACCATTCCATTGTAGTTGGAACATTTACTAGTCAGATATAATTGTCCTGAGGAATCCCAAAACCCAGCAGTTGTTGGCACTTTTATCACATTCCATTGGAGTTGCAATACTTAGTAGGCAGGTATAGCATGTCACAAAACAACCCAGATCCACCAGTGGTTGGCATTTTTAATATCCATTCTGTTATAGTGAAGCTGATTACTAGTCAAATATATTAAGTCAAATTTATATCACTACTTTAGTTATGCTTGTCTATGATCGAGATACTGTGCTCCAAGTCGTCCATAACCGCGGACACGGCTTTCAGAAAGTTTTACCCTGCAGGGGTGCACAAATAGCAACACACACTCGATCAACCTCGGAAAAACCAACTCAAAACCCAACGAGGCATTCACGACAAAGCGATCACAAGATGCATAAATATTTCAAGGGGCCACCCCACTAAGCTACCCGCAACGAAGTTGGCTGGCTCCGGAACGGACCCAGGGTTTGTGTCAATGGATGTAAACGACTAGGAACCTGAAGTGTGACTGGGCTTGTCGATACTGCGAAAACATTCCAGGATCCTAAACAGTATAGGTGCTCCACGCACAATCGTAAATAAAGCGGTAAAGCATGGCATAAGTACAGGATAGTAATAAAGCCCCAAACTACTTTGTGGCCCCAAGAAATAGAAATGAATCAAGCTCTAGCTCAGGGGGGTCCATAAGGCCTCCCGGATGTGGATAGTGCGAAAAATCAAGGAACAGGTATCAAGTACTCGGGGTCCTACGGGACACAAGTGAGCGTGGAAGAACCAAATAACATCTATTGCCCACCGATGCCTCTGCATTAGTTATATCTAGCATTTTAATAGTTGTATTTAAAGACATGATCAGCTCCACCAGTAAGCATCTCCACCAATAAGCATCTTCCAGCATTTCAACAACTGTGGTACTTGACAACACGAGATCGCACCTGAGCAAGCAGCTACGACTCGCAAGGCCAGCTATCTACCAAACACGAGTGATAGGAGGTGTCCAAGGCAATATAGAGGCTGCACGGGATATAACTGATGCACGGAAACTAAAGCATCACGACACGGATAGCAATAGATCAACATGAGGAAATAAAGACTATAAATGCAAAATAGGTAGAAAGAGGGAGAATGCTCGCCTGGGAAATACTGTCCAAGGTACATATCTGGAGAACTTGCCGATACTCGCATCCACTCATCGGCCTAATCCGCGAATAAGCAAACACTAGAAGAAACACCGGATGCAATATTTAATACTACGGCAGAAGATCCAGCATGCTTATGATATGATGCATGGCATGGCAAAGATGCGGTGCAATTAGGCAATATTAAGCGGAACCAGGGCCCCGACGATTAATTAGGTGGTTCATGTTGTTTAGATACCCCGCATTTTAAATGTTGTATTAAAAGGGCGAAACATGGCATCGGTTTGCTACGCCAATTTAAATGGAGTCCGGAAGAAGACTAGAATAACTCGCATATCGACTCCATATTTAATTATTAGGTGAATCGGCATAATGCTCCCAACCCACATGATATGCATGCGAGATGGACAATTTAATATGCGACAGATTTATATATAGCATTTATAAAATAGGGGCTCGGGTAAAGGTTCACACATCTGGGTTCGGACGATCTTGAGGTGCGATGTGGTTCGGGGTCCGGTCTCAAGGATCCAGGGTTCGACGGGGATCGATCTCGGCGGGAACGTTCTTGGACAACGGAGTAGATCTTGTCGCATCCATGGCCTTCAGGTCCGTGTAGGCGATCATGGCATCCGGGAAGGAGACCTTGGTGCTTCGAGGGTTTGACGAGGTGCTTCGGATTCGCCCGTGAAGGAGGTCTTGGTGTCCAGGAAGGCGATCATGTCGTTCCGTGTCGGCAACCTTCGGGTTGCGGCTCCCGTGTGGGGAACCTTGGTGGTTCTGGCGTTGTGTGCCGACGACGATCTTGGCTCGATGTTGTAGACCTTTGAGTGTGGGGGATCTTCGTAAGGCCCTTAGGCATCGATGTCGCCCATGTACGGATCTGGCACCGGTGACCTTCACGTGTCAACATATGTTGTTCTTGTCTACCAGATGGCAAACTTGTGTCGCGTCGGTGGCTTCCGGTACCCGTGTTCATCTTCAGGCATCGAAGTTGTGGGTGATGCCGGACACAGAGGGAGTGGAAACAGGAGAAAAACACACGTGCAGGTAACTTAGCATCATGTTAAGCGCATGAACAGCAAGGGAAACGCATGGTACAGGTATCAAGAGCCGTAGCTCACAAACAGGCAGAGGTGACCAAGACATCGACGGGAGGATAACCGTAGACCCACGGCGACGGGGATGGGAGGCGGCAGAGGGCGACCGCCGGAGGGTGAGCTTCCCAGGCGAGAGGGCGCCATCGCGGGAGAGGCGAGGCTCCAAAGGGCCGGCGCCGTTACCTGCTGGGCTCGGCAGGCAGCCGAGGTCGACGGGTGGCACAGCCTCGGCATCGAGCGACCAGCGAGGCGGCGGTTCGATGCGGGGAGGAGCTGGAGGCGGGGTTTGCGGAGGCAGGCACGGTCGGAGGCTGACGGAGAGGCGTTGGCGGCACCGAAGCTCGATAGGAGACGAGGACGACGCAACAAGCTCGAGAAGCCAATGGGGAGGATAGGGCCCGCGCGGGGGAGAACGGCGATGCAGGGGCGCTCGGGCCAGGGTTCACGGCGACGCAGGGGCAGAGGAAGAAGCGGCCGGGCCGGCGACGGCGAGCTTGGCGGCTCGCAGGGAGGCAGGGGAGGGGAGGCGCGGGGTCGGCGAGGCAGGAGACCGTGGCGGCCGTGGCGAAGCAGGTCGGCGACCGGAGAAGCGAGGCGGAGGCGGCAGGGGACGCGACGGCAAGGCGGTGAAGCGGGGCCCGGGGCCAGCACGGGTTGTAGGGGCGACCGCGGCTGGGGCACGCTTCGGCGGCGGACGAGACGAGGGCGCGGTGCTGCGCGAGGCGTGGAAGGCGGCGGGGTCGGCGACTGGCGGTGGCGTGAGGCCAGGCGAGGGAAGAGAGAGAGCGGCGGGGAGGGTGTCGACGCGAGGAAGAGAGAGAGGGGTGCGACGCGGGGGCGACGTGGCCGGTGGGAGGTTAGCATGCGCGGGCGGTGTACCGCGG
This sequence comes from Avena sativa, assembly GCA_916181665.1. Taxonomy (NCBI): domain Eukaryota; kingdom Viridiplantae; phylum Streptophyta; class Magnoliopsida; order Poales; family Poaceae; genus Avena; species Avena sativa. The sequence continues at coordinate 427,604,826 of OV702287.1, forward strand.
GGTAGGACCAGGGTCGTGGCCGCGCGCATGCAGGGGTGGAGCGGGAGCGTGTCGGGTCGCGCGGCAGGTGGGACTGGTGGTGCGGGCAGGTGGAGGTAGGTCGGCCCGGGGGTTGGTGGCTGGGTGTGGTGGGACCCGCTGGCGGCAGGGTGTGTGCACGGGTTGGTGGCGTGTGTGCTCTGTGTGTGGCTGGGTGAGGTGGAGGGAAAAAGGGAAGGGAATGGTGAGGTGGCGCGCTGCTATTGGGCGGAGTGAGGTGGAGGGTTGGAGGAAGTGGATGGGTAGAATAGGGTTGGGTAGAAAAGGGTTGGGGTTAGACAGATTAGGGTTGTAATTTGGAGGTGGCCGGCTAGGCTTTCGGGCCTGGCTGGCTGCCTCCTATAAAAATAATATAAATTTTGTTTACTTAAAACAGGGCTTTTGAAATCCGTTGGTAGATGAAACAAAATATTCCGGAGACCCGGGTTTTGTATTTGAATAAAGACGGGGTGTTTAGAAAACAAAAACAGACTTTTCGAAATATAGTTTTAAACAAACCATGCATGATGATGACGATGCTCAAATGCAAGGTGGCATGATGGCATGAGCACGCGGTCATGATGATGCAATGCACAAAAACAACGCGATTTTCTAGTAGTGGTTTTTGCGGGGCGCCACAATTCGACACCACTAACAATGGATCTCGCCCTCGAGATCCGCCTCGTGGTACCGGGAAGAAGGTCGGCGATCTGAATCTTCTCGCTTCATGTAGATCCTCGCGACACCACTAACAAGAGGTCGTTGTCCGTGATCATCGAGAGAACACTCCGGAACAAAAGGCGAAGGTAGAGGTATCCACAAATAAAGCCACCTCTAGCTTCCGTGGACGGAGTAAGATTGCTGGATCCACCAATTCAATGTACAAAAGCGAATGATAAGAGTAGTCGGATGGTGATCAGTCCATCGCGCACCCAAACCATTACTCTGCACACAAATCGGAGAATTATGCAACCAACTCTCGGAATTAGACTGAAGATCTCGACAATCGAGGCTCGGAAACAAAGGAGTGACGCAGACTCTGCATCGGATCTGGCGTAGAGGATGTCGTCGCGTCAGGAAAAACACCGGAAGGCGCAAACAAGGAACAAACAATGGTACCACAGATAAAGGATCACTCAGATAGCACGAAGACCGAATGTAGAAGCACCGTTACCAAAGGAGGAAGCGAAACCCTGAAGGTACGACGGAAAACCCAACCACGAGAAACCCTAGACTAGAAGAAAAGAGATAAGAGAACATATCCAAAACGCAGAGGTAAGAGGAGAATAGCAGAGGTAAGGAGTAAAAGCAGACCTAATCAGATCTATCCAACCGATTTTCCAAAAATAGTTTTGACACTCTACTTCAGCCGTTAGCTAGGTTATCCTACAGGCTGGACTTGTGGGGTATCGCAACTGCTGAGCTCTGATACCACTCTGTAACACCCTCAAATCGGCCCTATGCAAGTTTTAGCCCTTTCCGCCAAACCCGCATAGAAACGATTCAAGGACGCCCACCAGGCACTTTCGTGCGGGTGGAAAACGAAGTAATACCATTACACAACAGTCCTCGATGGGACCCACAGAACATATATATATATATATACAACACGACTCCACGAGTCAAGAATACAGATATACAATACAAAGATCCAAATCACCTTGAAAACGATACAATGCCCGAGTATGGACAAGATGCAAATTGGGCTAAGAGCCCTGAAGGATAACCAATGGCGTTCATAACCCTGCCCAGGCCAAGCCAGAAGGGTAACCCTGCTAACGACGTCGATCTCAAACCTGCTAAAACAAAAGGGGTGCCGACAAAGGGCAAAGGAAAAAGTTGAGCGTCAGTACTGAGGCCAGTACATGGCGAGGCTAGAATTCGGCGGCTCTCGCCTACATAGGTATGGTGGGCTGAAGCGGCAGCGCAGCGGCACTAAACAACCTATAGAGACTCGAAACAACTGGCGGTTATCAGAGAGGGATAAGAAAGACCTATTCGGATCCAACCTGAAACTAACACCAAACAAACCCATCCTGGTATTTCCCCCTCCAGACCAAACGAGGAAGTCGGACCAAGGAACTCACACAGTTGGCAGTTTTACTCATTCCGTTATAATTGCAGCAATTACTAATCAGATATAGATAGCATGAGTCATCCTGATAGCATAAGTAGTGGGCAGTTTTAATCACCATTCTGTTGTAGTTGGAACATTTACTAGTCAGATATAATTGCCCTGAGGAATCCCAAAACCCAGCAGTTGTTGGCACTTTTATCACATTCCATTGGAGTTGCAATACTTACTAGGCAGGTATAGTGAAGGAAATATGCCCTGAGAGGCAATAATAAAGTTGTTATTATGTATTCCTTGTATATGATAGATGTTTATTTTGCATGCTATAATTGTATTGATAGGAAACATCAATACATGTGTGTTTAATAAACAAAAAGGGTTCCTAGTCATGCCTCTCTTATAGACTAGCTTGTTGATTAACAAGATGATCAAGGTTTCCTGATCATGGACATTGGATGTTGTTAATAACAAGGTCACAACATTTGTGAAATGATGTGATGAACATTCATCCGAAGTATAGCATTACGATCATGTCATTGTGTTTATATTGCTATAACATCATACGAAGTAATCTTTATCCTTAGACCATGAGATCATGTTAATTGCTAACACCGGAAGAGTATCTTGATAACATCAAACGTCACACCGTAACAGGGTGACTATAAAGATGGGTTCAGTGCTACGAAGGTGTTATGTTGAGGCTCATGGATCAAGAGTGGAATTTGTCAATCCAGATGACGGATAGATATACTCTGGGCCCTCTCGGTGATATCACATTAGGATAGCTTGCAAGCAAGTGATGTGATCACTAGAATGTTATACCACGAGAACGAGAAAAGAGTGCATGTCGGTAACGAGATCAAACTAGGTATGGAGATACCGATGATCGAATCTCGAACATGTAATATATCGAGAGACAAAGGGATTTAGTTACAAGCGTTAAAGGTTCTCACGATCACAGGAGTCATCGTTGAATGTGTAGGAGTCAGTACGGATCTCCAGGTCCCGCTGCTGATTATTGATCGGAGAAGGGTCTCGATCATGTCTGCATTATTCGCGAACCGTAGGGTGGCACACTTAAGAGGGACCGGACACCATTTTGGAGCACATATGTTTCAGACGAAAGAATTGCAAAGCGCAGGAATTGTTTTAATAGAAACCAGAAATTGTTTCGGGTGAAATTGCAGAAAGTGGTTCTGCATGTGATATTGAAATATTGCAAGGGGCTATATGTGAATGTTTGTTAATTAAAGTAATTAACAAAATTCTGAATAAATTTAATAAAAATAGTTCTCATCGTAGGAATTTTTTTTGTTTTCTATGCTGCGGACCCAACAGTGGTATCAGAGCCTGATCTATGCGTAGGTGCTTTGCATGGGTAGTACACATATGTTTATATGTGGGCGATGATGATCATGTTATTGCATCTTCTATGTACTTTGGATATTGGTGGCATAGTGGGATGAAGCGGCCCGGACCAACCTTACATGTCATCGTACATGAGACCGGTTCCACGACTGACATGTAACTTGTTTTGCATATGTGGCTGGCGGGTGTCTATCTCTCCTACTATAGTCAATATCTGATTTACAACGAGTTGCTAATAACTTGGTTATCCTCGTTGTGGTTCATGTTCGTAGGTTAGACAGGTTCTATCTCCGAAAGCCCTAAGCCACGTAAAACTTGCAATTGATAAATTAGAGGCGTCTAGTTTAGATCGTTGCTGGGCTAGTGTTTTGATATGGTATTGTTGTAAGTAGATGTATGATAGATACTCTTACAACTCACTTAACGTGTAAGTTCCATAGACCTTGGCCTTACACACAAAGGAATGATAGAGATCATACCACGATGCAAATGATAGAGATCAAATGCTTGGACCATATCACCTCACTTCACACATTAGATGTTAGCATCTTATATTGCTAGTTTGGCGCGTTTGGTAGCATTATAAGATGATCCCTCATTTAGATATCAAGATAAAATGTGTTCTTCCTTAAGTATGCACCATTTTGTGGATCGTGTTTTGAGGCATCACATGATGATCGGGTGTTCTCAACTCTACGCTTTCATACAACGGGTGTAAGACAGTTTTACACACGCAAATACTAAGGTTCTTACTTGACGAGCCTAGCATGTACAGACATGGCCTCGGAACACGGACCGAAAGGTTAAGCATGAGTCATATAGTTGATATGATGCCCATATAGATGCTCGCCTTTGAAGGTACATCGACTCACGTGATGATCGGACTTGGTGTAGTGGATTTGGTTCATGTAATCACCAAAAGGACACGAGGGATGTCGTTTTTGAGTGGGAGTTCATTAGTAATTTGGATTAGTTGAACTCAATCTATCATAAACTTAGTCTAAATATACTTTACAAATTCTGTTGTAGATGGCACCACCTGCTTTTAATTTCAATGTGTTCATGGAGAAAGAGAAACTTGCTGCGAATGGTAGCAACTTCACAAACTGGGCTATGAATTTGAGGATTCTCCTCACTGCTGCACAAAAGCAATATGTGCTAGATGCGCCGCTAGGACCCCCACCAGCTCCTGATGCCCCTGACAAGGAAAAGAACGTCTATATAACTCGTCAGGAGGACCACAACTTAGTTCATTGCGGCATACTGTATGGGCTAGAGCCAGAACTTCGAAAGCATTTCGAAAATGGCAATGCCTTTGATACCATGGGAGAATTGAAAATGATTTTCGATACCCATGCTGCCGTAGAGAGTTATAATGCTACAGAAAAGTTCTTTAGCTGCATGATGGAGGAAAACAGCTCCGTTAGTGAGCACGCACTCAAAATGTCTGGGTACGCCGATAAGCTTGTGTCCTTGGGAATAACGATTCCCATTGACTTAGGCATACATCGTGTTCTCCAATCTCTACCACCTAGCTACAAGAGCTTCGTGATGAACTATAATATGCAGGGCATGAAGAAGTCTCTTCCCGAGCTTCTGTTAATGCTTAAGACTGCAGAAGTGGAGATTAGGAAAGAACATCAAGTGTTGATGATCAATAGGACCACTGGTTTCAAGAAGGACAAGAAAGGCAAGCACAAGGGAAAGAAGGGTGGCAAGTCTGTTGCCGCGCCTGAAAAGAAACCCCGAGCTGGCCCTAAGTCTGACACCGAGTGCTACTATTGCAAGGGGACTGGCCATTGGAAGCGCAACTGCCCCAAGTATTTGGCGGACAAGAAGTCCGGCAAGGCAAACAAAGGTATATGTGATATACATGTTATTGATGTGTACTTGACTAGTACTCGCAGTAGCACCTGGGTATTTGATACGAGATCGGTTGCTAATATATGTAACTCGGTTCAGGGACTGCGGAACAAGCGACAACTAGCAAGGGATGAGGTCACAATGCGGGTCGGCAATGGATCAAGAGTTGATGTGATCGCCGTCGGAACGCTGCCTCTCCATATGCCATCGGGATTAGTTATAAACCTAAATAATTGTTATTTGGTGCCTGCACTGAGCATGAACATTGTATCCGGATCGTGTTTGATGCAAAGTGGTTATTCATTTAAGTCTGAAAACAATGGTTGTTCGATTTATATGAATAATATCTTTTATGGTCATGCACCTGTGTTGACTGGTTTATTTCTGTTGGATCTCGATAGTAGTATTACGCATATTCATAATGTTGATGCTAAAAGAATTAAACTTGATAATGATATATCTACATATATGTGGCACTGCCCTCTAGGTCATATTGGCGTTAAACGCATGAAGAAACTCCATTCTGATGGAATTTTGGAATCACTTGATTTTGAATCATTTGATACATGTGAGACATGCCTTATGGGCAAGATGACTAGAACGCCGTTTTCCGGTTCAATGGAACGGGCGACAGATCTATTGGAAATCATACATACTGATGTGTGTGGACCAATGAGTGTGTCGGCGCGAGGTGGATATCGTTATTTTGTTACTTTCACGATGATTTGAGTAGATATGGGTATATCTATTTGATGAAACACAAGTCTGAAACTTTTGAAAAGTTCAAAGAATTTCAGAATGAAGTGGAAAATCATCGTAATAGAAAGATCAAATTTCTACGGTCCGACTGTGGAGGAGAGTATCTTAGTTATGAGTTTAGCACACATATGAAAGACTGTGGAATAGTTTCACAACTCACGCCTGCCGGAACACCACAACGTAATGGTGTGTCAGAACGTCGTAATCGTACTTTATTGGATATGGTTCGATCTATGATGTCTCTGACTGACTTGCCACTGTCATTTTGGGGGGTTATGCACTGGAAACCGCTGCATTCACTTTAAATAGGGCACCATCTAAATCCGTTGAAAAGACACCGTATAAATTATGGTTTGGAAACAAACCTAAGCTGTCATTTGTTAAAGTTTGGGGATGCGATGTTTATGTGAAGAAACTTCAATCGGATAAACTCGAACCCAAAGCGGAAAAATGCATCTTCATAGGATACCCTAAGGAAACAATTGGGTATACCTTGTATCACAGATCCGAGGGCGAGGTCTTTGTTGCCAAGAATGGATCCTTTCTTGAGAAGGAGTTTCTCGCCAAAGGTGTGAGTAGTCGTAAGGTAGAACTCGAAGAGGTTATTGAACCTTCTCTACATGAAATGGCGAGTAGCGCAGCTCCAGAAGTTGTTTCGGAGTTGACTTCACCTAATGAAGAGAGAGCTAATGATATTGATCATGAAACTCCAAAAGAGGAGACTACCGAACCTCGCAGGTCAAGCAGGACACGTACAGCTCCTGAACTGTACGGCAATCCTGTTATGAATTTCATGATTGATGAAATAGATGACCCTGCGACGTATGAAGAAGCGATGATGAGCCTTGATTCCAACAAATGGCTAGAAGCCATGAAATCCCAGATGAAATCCATGTACGAAAACCAGGTTTGGACCTTGGTGGACTTACCTCACGACCGAAAGGTCATTGAGAATAAATGGATTTTCAAAAGAAAAACTGATGCTGATGGTAAAGTAACCATCTATAAGGCTCGACTTGTCGCAAAGGGGTTTCGTCAAATTCAAGGAGTTGACTACGATGAGACATTCTCTCCCGTAGCGATGCTTAAGTCGGTTAGGATTATGTTAGCAATTGCTGCATATTTCGATTATGAAATATGGCAGATGGATGTCAAAACTGTGTTCCTCAATGGTAATATTGAAGAATAGTTGTATATGATACAACCTAAGGGTTTTATCGATCCTAAGGATGCTGATAAGGTGTGAAAACTTCAGCGATCCATCTATGGACTGAAGCAAGCATCCCGGAGTTGGAATCTTCGCTTTGATGAGGTGATCAAAGAGTTTGGATTTGTCCAAACTTATGGAGAGGCTTGTATTTATAAGAAAGTGAGTGGGAGCAATGTGGCATTTCTGATATTATATGTGGATGACATATTATTGATTGGAAATGATTTAGATCTTTTAAACAGTGTTAAAAGTTATCTAAACAGCAAATTTTCGATGAAGGACCTTGGTGAAGCTTCATATATATTAGGCATTAACATCTATAGAGATAGATCAATACGCCTAATTGGGCTATCGCAGAGTACATACCTTGATAAGATATTAAAGAAGTTTAATATGGACAGAAGTAAGAAGGGGTTCTTACCTATGTTGCAAGGCAAGACATTGAGTAAGACCCAAAGTCCGGCTACGGCGGAAGAAATAGAGATAATGGATAAGATCCCCTATGCCTCAGCCATAGGCTCTATAATGTATGCCATGCTATGTACAAGACCGGATGTGGCACATGCTATTACTTTGACTAGTAGGTACCAATCTGATCCAGGTTCGGAACACTAGATAGCGGTCAAGAATATCCTTAAGTACTTGAGAAGAACTAAGGATATGTTTCTTATATACGGAGGTGAAGAAGAGCTAGTCGCTAAGTGTTATGTTGATGCTAGCTTTGACACTGATCCGGATGACTCTAAGTCTCAATCCGGATACGTATTTCTCTTGAACGGAGCAGCAGTTAGTTGGAGGAGCTCCAAACAACCTGTGGTGGCTGGATCAACGACGGAGGCGGAAAATGTTGCTGCTTCAGAAGCAGCGCAGGAAGCGGTTTGGATGAAGGAGTTCATAACGGAACTAGGTGTGGTTCCCAGTGCGTTGGACCCGATGTTGATCTGTTGTGACAACAATGGAGCCATAGCCAACGCCAAGGAACCAAGGTCTCACTAGAATTCCAAGCATATTAAGCGCCGGTTTCACTCCATCCGCGAGCATGTCAAGGATGGAGATATAAAGATTTGTAAAGTGCACACGGACCTGAATGTAGCAGATTTGTTGACTAACGTACTCCCTAGGGCAAAACATTATCAACACCAGAACTCCATGGGTGTTAGATTTATCACTATATAAACTAGATTATTGTCTCTAGTGCAAGTGGGAGACTGAAGGAAATATGCCCTGAGAGGCAATAATGAAGTTGTTATTATGTATTCCTTGTATATGATAGATGTTTATTTTGCATGCTATAATTGTATTGATAGGAAACATTAATACATGTGTGTTTAATAAACAAAAAGGGTTCCTAGTCATGCCTCTCTTATAGACTAGCTTGTTGATTAACAAGATGATCAAGGTTTCCTGATCATGGACATTGGATGTTGTTAATAACAAGGTCACAACATTTGTGAAATGATGTGATGAACATTCATCCGAAGTATAGCATTACGCTCAAGTAATTGTGTTTATATTGCTATAACATCATACGAAGTAATCTTTATCCTTAGACCATGAGATCATGTTAATTGCTAACACCGGAACAGTATCTTGATAACATCAAACCTCACACCGTAACAGGGTGACTATAAAGATGGGTCCAGTGCTACGAAGGTGTTATGTTGAGGCTCATGGATCAAGAGTGGAATTTGTCAATCCAGATGACGGATAGATATACTCTGGGCCCTCTCGGTGATATCACATTAGGATAGCTTGAAAGCAAGTGATGTGATCACTAGAATGTTATATCACGGGAACGAGAAAAGAGTGCATGTCGGTAACGAGATCAAACTAGGTATGGAGATACCGATGATCGAATCTCGGACATGTAATATATCGACAGACAAAGGGATTTAGTTACAAGCGTTAAAGGTTCTCACGATCACAGGAGTCATCATTGAATGTGTAGGAGTCAGTACGGATCTCCAGGTCCCGCTGCTGATTATTGATCGGAGAAGGGTCTCGATCATGTCTGCATTATTCGCGAACCGTAGGGTGGCACACTTAAGAGTTACCGGACACCATTTTGGAGCACATATGTTTCATACGAAAGAATTGCAAAGTGCAGGAATTGTTTCAATAGAAACCGGAAATTGTTTCGGGTGAAATTGCAGAAAGTGGTTCTGCATGTGATATTGAAATATTGCAAGGGGCTATATGTGAATGTTTTTTAATTAAATTAATTAACAAAATTCTGAATAAATTTAATAAAAAGAGTTATATTAAATGAGAGAGCATTAAATTTGGAGAAATTTAATATATTTAAAGTGGAGACTTTAAAAGGGAATGTGAAGAGGCATTTTAATGTGGAGGAGTTACCACCACATGAATGGGGGAGGTGAGGGGTCACCCCCCATGCTCCGGCCATGGAGAGAGGGTCACCCCCCTCCTCCTATAAAAGGCCACCCATTCCCTCCTTCGTCCTCAGACCTCCTTGTGAAGGATCTCTCTCCCCCTCTAGAATTATTCCCCCATGGTCTCGGATTAGCGAGATACATGTTCCCGGTGGCATTTCATCTGGAAGGAGTTGCTGCTTCTGCTGGATCACTGGAGCGAGGAGGTGGAGGTTGTCCGGTGGCTTGAACGTGTGTGCGAGTGCGGATGCGCTGCTGAGTTGCGGCGCTCGGACTTCCTCACGATCTTGAGATCGGCAAGTGTACGACTACATCAACCACGAGTTCCTACTCGTTAATAAAGCTCGTTGTCTTCGAGGGTAAGTTCTCCATGGATGTATGTCCACCCGTTGCTCTGTATCTAGTAGATAAATCTTGGCGTGTAGTTCTCATCGTAGGAAAATTTTTGTTTTCTATGCTGCGGACCCAACATATAGCATGTCACAAAACAACCCAGATCCACCAGTGGTTGGCATTTTTAATATCCATTCCGTTATAGTGAAGTTGATTACTAGTCAGATATATTAAGTCAAATTTATAGCACTACTTTAGTTATGCTTGTCTATGATCGAGATACTGTGCTCCAAGTCGTCCATAACCGTGGACACGGCTTTCAGAAAGTTTTACCCTGCAGGGGTGCACAAATAGCAACACACACTCGATCAACCTCGGAAAAACCAACTCAAAACCCAACGAGGCATTCACGACAAAGCGATCACAGGATTCATAAATATTTCAGGGGGCCACCCCACTAAGCTACCCGCAACGAAGTTGGCCGGCTCCGGAACGGACCCAGGGTTTGTGTCAATGGCTGTAAACGACTGGGAACCCGAAGTGTGACTGGGCTTGTCGATACCGCGAAAACATTCCACGATCCTATACAGTACAGGTGCTCCACGCACAATCGTAAGTAAAGCGGTAAAGCATGGCATAAGTACAGGATAGTAATAAAGCCCCAAACTACTTTGTGGCCCCAAGAAATAGAAATGAATCAAGCTCTGGCTCAGGGGGGGTCCATAAGGCCTCCTGGATGAGGATAGTGCGAAAAATCAAGGAACATGTATCAAGTACTCGGGGTCCTACGGGACACAAGTGAGCGTGGAAGAACCAAATAACATCTATTGCCCACCGATGCCTCTGCATTAGTTATATCTAGCATTTTAATAGTTGTATTTAAAGACATGATCAGCTCCACCAGTAAGCATCTCCACCAATAAGCATCTGCCAGCATTTCAACAACTGTGGTACTTGACAACACGTGATCGCACCTGAGCAAGCAGCTACGACTCGCAAGGCCAGCTATCTACCAAACACGGGTGATAGGAGGTGTCCAAGGCAATATAGAGGCTGCACGAGATATAACTGGTGCACGGAAACTAAAGCATCGCGACACGGATAGCAATAGATCAACAGGAGGAAATAAAGACTATAAATGCAAAATAGGTAGAAAGAGGGAGAATGCTCGCCTGGGAAATATTGTCGAAGGTACATATCTGGAGAACTTGTCGATACTCGCATCCACTCATCGGCCTAATCCACGAAGAAGCAAACACTAGAAGAAACACCGGATGCAATATTTAATACTACGGCAGAAGATCCGACATGCTTATGATATGATGCATGGCATGGCAAAGATGCGATGCAATTAGGCAATATTAAGCAGAACCGGGGCCCCGAGGATTAATTAGGTGGTTCATGTTGTTTAGATACCCCGCATTTTAAATGTTGTTTTAACAGGGCGAAACATGGCATCGGTTGGCTATGCCAATTTAAATGGAGTCCGGAATAAGACTAGAATAGCTCGCATATCGACTCCATATTTAATTATTAGGTGAATCAGCATAATGCCCCCAACCCAGATGATATGCATGCGAGATGAACAATTTAATATGCGACAGATTTATATATAGCATTTATAAAATAGGGGCTCGGGTAAAGGTTCACACATCTGGGTTCGGACGATCTTGAGGTGCGATGTGGTTTGGGGTCCGGTCACAGGGATCCAGGGTTCGACGGGGATCGATCTCGGCGGGAACGTTCTTGGACAACGGAGTAGATCTTGTCGCATCCGTGGCCTTCGGGTCCGTGTAGGTGGTCATGGCATCCGGGAAGGAGACCTTGGTGCTCTGAGGGTTCGACGAGGTGCTTCGGATTCGCCCGTGAAGGAGGTCTTGGTGTCCAGGAAGGCGATCATGTCGTTCCGTGTCGGCAACCTTTGGGTTGCGGCTCCCGTGTGGGGAACCTTGGTGGTTCTGGCGTTGTGTGCCGACGACGATCTTGGCTCGATGTCGTAGACCTTTGAGTGTGGGGGATCTTCATAAGGCCCTTAGCCGTTGATGTCGCCCATGTACGGATCTGGCACCGGTGACCTTCACATGTCAACATCTGTTGTTCTTGTCTACCAGATGGCGAACTTGTGTCGCGTCGGTGGCTTCCTGTACCCGTGTTCATCTTCAGGCATCGAAGTTGTGGGTGATGCCGGACACAGAGGGAGTGGAAACAGGAGAAACACACACGTGCAGGTAACTTAGCATCATGTTAAGCGCATGAACAGCAAGGGAAACAGATGGTACAGGTATCAAGAGCCGTAGCTCACAAACATGCAGAGGTGACCAAGACATCGATGGGAGGATAACCATAGACCCGCGACGACGGGTACGGGAGGCGGCAGAGGGCGACCGCCGGAGGGTGAGCTTCCCAGGCGAGAGGGCGCCATCGCGGGAGAGGCGAGGCTCCAAAGGGCTGGCGCCGTTACCTGCTGGGCTCGGCAGGCAGCCAAGGTCGACGGGTGGCGCGGCCTCGGCATCGAGCGACCAGCGAGGCGGCGGTTCGATGCGGGGAGGAGCTAGAGGCGGGGTTTGCGGAGGCAGGCGCGGTCGGAGGCCGACGGAGAGGCGTTGGCGGCACCGGAGCTCGAGAGGAGACGAGGACGATGCAACAAGCTCGAGAAGCCGATGGGGAGGATAGGGCCCGCGCGGGGGAGAACGGCGATGCAGGGGCGCTCGGGCCGGGGTTCACGACGACGCAGGGGAGGAGGAAGAAGCGGCCGGGCCGATGACGGCGGGCTTGGCGGCTCGCAGGGAGGCAGGGGAGGGGAGGCGCGGGGTCGGCGAGGCAGGAGACCGCGGCGGCCGTGGCGAAGCAGGTCGGCGACCGGAGAAGCGAGGCGGAGGCGGTAGGGGACGCGACGGCGAGGTGGTGAAGTGGGGCCCGGGGCCAGCGCGGGTTGTAGGGGTGACCGCGGCCGGGGCTCGCTTCGGCGGCGGACGAGACGAGGGCGCGGTGCTGCGCGGGGCGTGGAAGGCGGCGGGGTCGGCGACTGGCGGTGGCGCGAGGCCAGGCGAGGGGAGAGAGAGCGGCGGGGAGGGTGCCGACACGGGGAAGAGAGAGGGGTGTGACGCGGGGGTGACGTGGCAGGTGGGAGGTTAGCGTGCGCGGGCGGTGTACTGCGGGGTAGGACAAGGGTCGTGGCCGCGCGCGTGCAGGGGTGGAGCGTGAAGGAAATATGCCCTGAGAGGCAATAATAAAGTTGTTATTATGTATTCCTTGTATATGATAGATGTTTATTTTGCATGCTATAATTGTATTGATAGGAAACATCAATACATCTGTGTTTAACAAACAAAAAGGGTTCCTAGTCAAGCCTCTCTTATAGACTAGCTTGTTGATTAACAAGATGATCAAGGTTTCCTGATCATGGACATTGGATGTTGTTAATAACAAGGTCACAACATTTGTGAAATGATGTGATGAACATTCATCCGAAGTATAGCATTACGATCAAGTCATTGTGTTTATATTGCTATAACATCATACAAAGTAATCTTTATCCTTAGACCATGAGATCATGTTAATTGCTAACACCGGAAGAGTATCTTGATAACATCAAACGTCACACCGTAACAGGGTGACTATAAAGATGGGTTCAGTGCTACGAAGGTGTTATGTTGAGGCTCATGGATCAAGAGTGGAATTTGTCAATCCAGATGACGGATAGATATACTCTGGGCCCTCTCGGTGATATCACATTAGGATAGCTTGCAAGCAAGTGATGTGATCACTAGAATGTTATATCACGAGAACGAGAAAAGAGCGCATGTCGGTAACGAGATCAAACTAGGTATGGAGATACCGATGATCGAATCTCGAACATGTAATATATCGAGAGACAAAGGGATTTAGTTACAAGCGTTAAAGGTTCTCACGATCACAGGAGTCATCGTTGAATGTGTAGGAGTCAGTACGGATCTCCAGGTCCTGCTGCTGATTATTGATCGGAGAAGGGTCTCGATCATGTCTGCAGTATTCGCGAACCGTAGGGTGGCACACTTAAGAGTTACCGGACACCATTTTGGAGCACATATGTTTCAGACGAAAGAATTGCAAAGCGCAGGAATTGTTTCAATAGAAACTGGAAATTGTTTCGGGTGAAATTGCTGAAAGTGGTTCTGCATGTGATATTGAAATATTGCAAGGGGCTATATGTGAATGTTTGTTAATTAAAGTAATTAACAAAATTCTGAATAAATTTAATAAAAAGAGTTTTATTAAATGAGAGAGCATTAAATTTGGAGAAATTTAATACATTTAAAGTGGAGACTTTAAAAGGGAATGTGAAGAGGCATTTTAATGTGGAGGAGTTACCACCACATGAATGGGAGAGGTGAGGGGTCACCCCCCCATGCGACGGCCATGGAGAGAGGGGCACCCCCCTCCTCATATAAAAGGCCACCCATTCCCTCCTTCATCCTCACACCTCCTTGTGAAGGATCTCTCTCCCCCTCTAGAATTATTCCCCCATGGTCTCGGATTAGCGAGATACATGTTCCCGATGGCATTTCGTCTGGAAGGAGTTGCTGCTTCCGCTGGATCGCTGGAGCGAGGAGGTGGAGGTTGTTCGGTGGCTTGAACGTGTGTGCGAGTGCGGATGCACTGCTGAGTTGCGGCGCTCGGACTTCCTCACGATCTTGAGATCGGCAAGTGTACGACTACATCAACCACGAGTTCCTACTCGTTAACAAAGCTTGTTGTCTTCGAGGGTAAGTTCTCCATGGATGTATGTCCACCCGTGCTCTGTATCTAGTAGATAGATCTTGGCGTGAAGTTCTCATCGTAGGAATTTTTTTGTTTTCTATGCTGCGGACCCAACATATAGCATGTCACAAAACAACCCAGATCCACCGGTGGTTGGCATTTTTAATATCCATTCCGTTATAGTGAAGCTGATTACTAATCAGATATATTAAGTCAAATTTATAGCACTACTTTAGTTATGCTTGTCTATGATCAAGATACTGTGCTCCAAGTCGTCCATAACCGTGGACACGGCTTTCAGAAAGTTTTACCCTGCAGGGGTGCACAAATAGCAACACACACTCGATCAACCTCGGAAAAACCAACTCAAAACCCAACGAGGCATTCACGACAAAGCGATCATAGGATTCATAAATATTTCAGGGGGCCACCCCACTAAGCTACCCGCAACGAAGTTGGACGGGTCCGGAACGGACCCAGGGTTTGTGTCAATGGATGTAAACGACTGGGAACCCGAAGTGTGACTGGGCTTGTCGATACCGCGAAAACATTCCACGATCCTAAACAGTACAGGTGCTCCACGCACAATCATAAATAAAGCGGTAAAGCATGGCATAAGTACAGGATATTAATAAAGCCCCAAACTACTTTGTGGCCCCAAGAAATAGAAATGAATCAAGCTCTGGCTCAGGGGGGTCCATAAGGCCGCCCGGATGTAGATAGTGCGAAAAATCAAGGAACAGGTATCAAGTACTCGGGGTCCTACGGGACACAAGTGAGCGTGGAAGAACCAAATAACATCTATTGCCCACCGATGCCTCTACATTAGTTATATCTAGCATTTTAATAGTTGTATTTAAAGACATGATCAGCTCCACTAGTAAGCATCTCCACCAATAAGCATCTGCCAGCATTTCAACAACTGTGGTACTTGACAACACGAGATCGCACCTAAGCAAGCAGCTACGACTCGCAAGGCCAGCTATCTACCAAACACGGGTGATAGGAGGTGTCCAAGGCAATATAGAGGCTGCACGGGATATAACTGGTGCACGGAAACTAAAGCATCGCGACACGGATAACAATAGATCAACAGGAGGAAATAAAGACTATAAATGCAAAATAGGTTGAAAGAGGGAGAATGCTCGCCTGGGAAATATTGTCGAAGGTACATATCCGGAGAACTTGTCGATACTCGCATCCACTCATCGGCCTAATCCGCGAAGAAGGAAACACTAGAAGAAACACCGGATGCAATATTTAATACTACGGCAGAAGATCCGGCATGCTTATGATATGATGCATGGCATGGCAAAGATGCGGTGCAATTAGGCAATATTAAGCGGAACCGGGGCCCCGACGATTAATTAGGTGGTTCATGTTGTTTAGATACCCCGCATTTTAAATGTTGTTTTAACAGGGCGAAACATGGCATCGGTTCGCTACGCCAATTTAAATGGAGTCCGGAATAAGACTAGAATAGCTCGCATATCGACTCCATATTTAATTATTAGGTGAATCGGCATAATGCCCCCAACCCACATGATATGCATGCGAGATGAACAATTTAATATGCGACAGATTTATATATAGCATTTATAAAATAGGGGCTCGGGTAAAGGTTCACACATCTGGGTTCGGACGATCTTGAGGTGCGATGTGGTTTGGGGTCCGGTCTCAGGGATCCAGGGTTCAACGGGGATTGATCTCGGCGGGAACGTTCTTGGACAACGGAGTAGATCTTGTCACATCCGTGGCCTTCGGGTCCATGTAGGTGGTCATGGCGTCCGGGAAGGAGACCTTGGTGCTCTGAGGGTTCGACGAGGTGCTTCGGATTCGCCCGTGAAGGAGGTCTTGGTGTCCAGGAAGGCGATCATGTCGTTCCGTGTCGGCAACCTTCGGGTTGCGGCTCCCGTGTGGGGAACCTTGGTGGTTCTGGCGTTGTGTGCCGACGACGATCTTGGCTCGATGTCACAGACCTTTGAGTTTGGGGGATCTTCGTAAGGCCCTTAGCCGTCGATGTCGCCCATGTACGGATCTGGCACCGGTGACCTTCACGTGTCAACATATGTTGTTCTTGTCTACCATATGGCGAAGTTGTGTCGCGTCGGTGTCTTCCTGTACCCGTGTTCATCTTCAGGCATCGAAGTTGTGGGTGATGCCGGACACAAAGGGAGTGGAAACAGGAGAAACACACACGTGCAGGTAACTTAGCATCATGTTAAGCGCATGAACAACAAGGGAAACGCATGGTACAGGTATCAAGAGCCGTAGCTCACAAACATGCAGAGGTGACCAAGACATCGACAGGAGGATAACCGTAGACCCACGGCAACGGGGACGGGAGGTGGCAGAGGGCGACCGCCGGAGGGTGAGCTTCCCAGGCGAGAGGGCGCCATCGCGGGAAAGGCGAGGCTCCAAAGGGCCGGCGCCATTACCTGCTGGGCTCGGCAGGCAGCCAGGTCGACGGGTGGCGTGGCCACGACATGGAGCAACCAGCGAGGCGGCGGTTCGATGCGGGGAGGGGCTGGAGGTGGGGTTTGCGGAGGCAGGCGCGGTCGGAGGTCGACGGAGAGGCGTTGGCGGCACCGGAGCTCGAGAGGAGACGAGGACGACACAACAAGCTCAAGAAGCCGATGGGGAGGATAGGGCCCGCGCGGGGGGAGAACGGCGATGCAGAAGCGCTCGGGCCGGGGTTCACGGTGACGCAGGGGCGGAGGAAGAAGCGGCCGAGCCGGCGACGGCGGGCTTGGCGACTCGCAGGGAGGCAGGGGAGGGGAGGTGCAGGGTCGGCGAGGCAGGAGACCGCGGCGGCCGTGGCGAAGCAGGTCAGCAACCGGAGAAGCGAGGCGGAGGCGGCAGGGGACGCGACGGCGAGGCGGTGAAGCGGGGCCCGGGGCCAGCGCGGGTTGTAGGGGCGACCGCGACCGGGGCTCGCTTCGGCGGCGGACGAGACGAGGGCGCGACGCTGCGCGGGGCGTGGAAGGCGGCGGGGTCGGCGACTGGCGATGGCGCGAGGCCAGGCGAGGGGAGAGAGAGAGAGCGGCGGGGAGGGTGCCAACGCGGGGAAGAGAGAGAGGGGTGCAACACGGGGGCGACGTGGCCGGTAGGAGGTTAGCGTGCGCGGGCGGTGTACCGCGGGGTAGGACCAGGGTCGTGGCCGCGCGCGTGCAGGGGTGGAGCGTGAAGGAAATATGCCCTGAGAGGCAATAATAAAGTTGTTATTATGTATTCCTTGTATATGATAGATGTTTATTTTGCATGCTATAATTGTATTGATAGGAAACATCAATACATGTGTGTTTAATAAACAAAAAGGGTTCCTAGTCATGCCTCTCTTATAGACTAGCTAGTTGATTAACAAGATGATCACGGTTTCCTGATCATGGACATTGGATGTTGTTAATAACAAGGTCACAACATTTGTGAAATGATGTGATGAACATTCAACCGAAGTATAGCATTACGATCAAGTCATTGTGTTTATATTGCTATAACATCATACGAAGTAATCTTTATCCTTAGACCATGAGATCATGTTAATTGCTAACATCGGAAGATTGTCTTGATAACATCAAACGTCACACCGTAACAGGGTGACTATAAAGATGGGTTCAGTGCTACGAAGGTGTTATGTTGAGGCTCATGGATCAAGAGTGGAATTTGTCAATCCATATGACGGATAGATATACTCTAGGCCCTCTTGGTGATATCACATTAGGATAGCTTGCAAGCAAGTGATGTGATCACTAGAATGTTATATCACGGGAACGAGAAAAGAGTGCATGTCGGTAACGAGATCAAACTAGGTATGGAGATACCGATGATCGAATCTCGGACATGTAATATATCGACAGACAAAGGGATTTAGTTACAAGCGTTAAAGGTTCTCACGATCACAGGAGTCATCACTGAATGTGTAGGAGTCAGTACGGATCTCCAGGTCCCGCTGCTGATTATTGATCGGAGAAGGGTCTCGATCATGTCTGCATTATTCGCGAACCGTAGGGTGGCACACTTAAGAGTTACCGGACACCATTTTGGAGCACATATGTTTCAGACGAAAGAATTGCAAAGCGTAGGAATTGTTTCAATAGAAACCGGAAATTGTTTCGGGTGAAATTGCAGAAAGTGGTTCTGCATGTGATATTGAAATATTTCAAGGGGCTATATGTGAATGTTTGTTAATTAAAGTAATTAACAAAATTCTGAATAAATTTAATAAAAGAGTTTTATTAAATGAGAGAGCATTAAATTTGGAGAAACTTAATGCATTTAAAGTGGAGACTTTAAAAGGGAAAGTGAAGAGGCATTTTAATGTGGAGGGGTTACCACCACATGAATGGGGGAGGTGAGGGGTCACCCCCCATGCGCCGGCCATGGAGAGAGGGGGCACCCCCCTCCTCCTATAAAAGGCCACCCATTCCCTCCTTCATCCACACACCTCCTTGTGAAGGATCTCTCTCCCCCTCTAGAATTATTCCCCCATGGTCTCGGATTAGCGAGATACATGTTCCCGGTGGCATTTCGTCTGGAAGGAGTTGCTGCTTCTACTGGATCGCTGGAGCGAGGAGGTGGAGGTTGTCCGGTGGCTTGAACGTGTGTGCGAGTGCGGATGCGCTGCTGAGTTGCGGCGCTCGGACTTCCTCACGATCTTGAGATCGGCAAGTGCACGACTACATCAACCACGAGTTCCTACTCGTTAACAAAGCTCGTTGTCTTCGAGGGTAAGTTCTCCATGGATGTATGTCCACCCGTTGCTCTGTATCTAGTAGATAGATCTTGGCATGTAGTTCTCATCGGAGGAAATTTTTTGTTTTCTATGCTGCGGACCCAACAGTGGTATCAGAGCCTGATCTATGCGTAGGTGCTTTGCACGGGTAGTACACATATGTTTATATGTGGGCGATGATGATCATGTTATTGCATCTTCTATGTACTTTGGATATTGGTGGCATAGTGGGATGAAGCGGCCCGGACCAACCTTACATGTCATTGTACATGAGACCGGTTTCACGACTGACATGTAACTTGTTTTGCATATGTGGATGGCGGGTGTCTATCTCTCTCCTACTATAGTCAATATCTGATTTACAACGAGTTGCTAATAACTTGGTTATCCTCGTTGTGGTTCATGTTCGTAGGTTAGACAGGTTCTATCTCCGAAAGCCCTAAGCCACGTAAAACTTGCAATTGATAAATTAGAGGCGTCTAGTTTAGATCGTTGTTGGGCTAGTGTTTTGATATGGTATTGTTGTAAGTAGATCTATGATAGATACTCTTACAACTCACTTAACGTGTAAGTTCCATAGACCTTGGCCTTACACACAAAGGAATGATAGAGATCATACCACGATGCAAATGATAGAGATCAAATGCATGGACCATATCACCTCACTTCACACATTAGATGTTAGCATCTTATATTGCTAGTTTGGCGCGTTTGGTAGCATTATAAGATGATCCCTCATTTAGATATCAAGATAAAATGTGTTCTTCCTTAAGTATGCACCGTTTTGTGGATCATGTTTTGAGGCATCACGTGATGATTGGGTGTTCTCAACTATACGCTTTCATACAACGGGTGTAAGACAGTTTTACACACGCAAATACTAAGGTTCTTAATTGACGAGCCTAGCATGTACAGACATGGCCTTGGAACACGGACCGAAAGGTTAAGCATGAGTCATATAGTTGATATGATGCCCATATAGATGCTCGCCTTTGAAGCTACACCGACTCACGTGATGATCGGACTTGGTGTAGTGGATTTGGTTCATGTAATCACCAAAAGGACACGAGGGATGTCGTTTTTGAGTGGGAGTTCATTAGTAATTTGGATTAGTTGAACTCAATCTATCATAAACTTAGTCTAAATATACTTTACAAATTCTGTTGTAGATGGAACCACCTGCTTTTAATTTCAATGTGTTCATGGAGAAAGAGAAACTTGCTGCGAATGGTAGCAACTTCACAAACTGGGCTATGAATTTGAGGATTCTCCTCACTGCTGCACAAAAGCAATATGTGCTAGATGCGCCGCTAGGCCCCCCACCAGCTCCTGATGCCCCTGACAAGGAAAAGAACGTCTATATAACTCGTCAGGAGGACCACAACTTAGTTCATTGCGGCATACTGTATGGGCTAGAGCCAGAACTTCGAAAGCGTTTCGAAAATGGCAATGCCTTTGATACCATGGGAGAATTGAAAATGATTTTCGATACCCATGCTGCCGTAGAGAGTTATAATGCTACAGAAAAGTTCTTTAGCTGCATGATGGAGGAAAACAGCTCCGTTAGTGAGCACGTACTCAAAATGGCTGGGTACGCCGATAAGCTTGTGTCCTTGGGAATAACGATTCCCATTGAATTAGGCATACATCGTGTTCTCCAATCTCTACCACCTAGCTACAAGAGCTTCGTGATGAACTATAATATGCAGGGCATGAAGAAGTCTCTTCACGAGCTTCTGTCAATGCTTAGGACTGCAGAAGTGGAGATTAGGAAAGAATATCAAGTGTTGATGATCAATAGGACCACTGGTTTCAAGAAGGACAAGAAAGGCAAGCACAAGGGAAAGAAGGGTGGCAAGTCTGTTGCCGCGCCTGAAAAGAAACCCCGAGCTGGCCCTAAGTCTGACACCGAGTGCTACTATTGCAAGGGGACTGGCCATTGGAAGCGCAACTGCCCCAAGTATTTGGCGGACAAGAAGTCCGGCAAGGCAAACAAAGGTATATGTGATATACATGTTATTGATGTGTACTTGACTAGTACTCGCAGTAGCACCTGGGTATTTGATACGAGATCGGTTGCTAATATATGTAACTCGGTTCAGGGACTGCGGAACAAGCGACAACTAGCAAGGGATGAGGTCACAATGCGGGTCGGCAATGGATCAAGAGTTGATGTGATCGCCGTCGGAACGCTGCCTCTCCATATGCCATCGGGATTAGTTATAAACCTAAATAATTGTTATTTGGTGCCTGCACTGAGCATGAACATTGTATCCGGATCGTGTTTGATGCAAAGTGGTTATTCATTTAAGTCTGAAAACAATGGTTGTTCGATTTATATGAATAATATCTTTTATGGTCATGCACCTGTGTTGAATGGTTTATTTCTGTTGGATCTCGATAGTAGTATTACGCATATTCATAATGTTGATGCTAAAAGAATTAAACTTGATAATGATATATCAACATATATGTGGCACTGCCGTCTAGGTCATATTGGCGTTAAACGCATGAAGAAACTCCATTCTGATGGAATTTTGGAATCACTTGATTTTGAATCATTTGATACATGTGAGACATGCCTTATGGGCAAGATGACTAGAACGCCGTTTTCCGGTTCAATGGAACAGGCGACAGATCTATTGGAAATCATACATACTGATGTGTGTGGACCAATGAGTGTGTCGGCGCGAGGTGGATATCGTTATTTTGTTACTTTCACGATGATTTGAGTAGATATGGGTATATCTATTTGATGAAACACAAGTCTGAAACTTTTGAAAAGTTCAAAGAATTTCAGAATGAAGTGGAAAATCATCATAACAGAAAGATCAAATTTCTACGGTCCGACCGTGGAGGAGAGTATCTTAGTTACGAGTTTAGCACACATATGAAAGACTGTGGAATAGTTTCACAACTCACGCCTGCCGGAACACCACAACGTAATGGTGTGTCAGAACGTCGTAATCGTACTTTATTGGATATGGTTCGATCTATGATGTCTCTGACTGACTTGCCACTGTCATTTTGGGGTTATGCACTGGAAACCGATGCATTCACTTTAAATAGGGCACCATCTAAATCCGTTGAAAAGACACCGTATAAATTATGGTTTGGAAACAAACCTAAGCTGTCATTTCTTAAAGTTTGGGGATGCGATGTTTATGTGAAGAAACTTCAACCGGATAAACTCGAACCCAAAGCGGAAAAATGCGTCTTCATAGGATACCCTAAGGAAACAATTGGGTATACCTTCTATCATAGATCCGAGGGCAAGGTCTTTGTTGCCAAGAATGGATCCTTTCTTGAGAAGGAGTTTCTCGCGAAAGGTGTGAGTAGTCGGAAGGTAGAACTCGAAGAGGTTATTGAACCTTCTCTTCATGAAATGGCGAGTAGCGCAGCTCCAGAAGTTGTTTCGGAGTTGACTTCACCTAATGAAGAGAGAGCTAATGATATTGATCATGAAACTCCGAAAGAGGACACTACCGAACCTCGCGGGTCAAGCAGGACACGTGCAGCTCCTGAACTATATGGCAATCCTGTTATGAATTTCATGATTGATGAAATAGATGACCCTGCGATGTATGAAGAAGCGATGATGAGCCCTGATTCCAACAAATGGCTAGAAGCCATGAAATCCGAGATGAAATCCATGTACGAAAACCAGGTTTGGACCTTGGTGTACTTACCTCACGACCGAAAGGCCGTTGAGAAGAAATGGATTTTCAACAGAAAAACTGATGTTGATGTTAATTTGACCATCTATAAGGCTTGACTTGTCACAAAGGGGTTTCGACAAATTCAAGGAGTTGACTACGATGAGACATTCTCTCCCGTAGCGATGCTTAAGTCGGTTAGGATTATGTTAGCAATTGCTGCATATTTCAATTATGAAATATGGCAGATGGATGTCAAAACTGCGTTCCTCAATGGTAATATTGAAGAAGAGTTGTATATGATACAACCTAAGGGTTTTGTCGATCCTAAGGATGCTGATAAGGTGTGCAAACTTCAGCGATCCATCCATGGACTGAAGCAAGCATCCCGGAGTTGGAATCTCCGCTTTGATGAGGTGATCAAAGAGTTTGGATTTGTCCAAACTTATGGAGAGGCTTGTATTTACAAGAAAGTGAGTGGGAGCAATGTGGCATTTCTGATACTATATGTGGATGACATATTATTGATTGGAAATGATTTAGATCTTTTAAACAATGTTAAAAGTTATCTAAACAGCAAATTTTCGATGAAGGACCTTGGTGAAGCTTCATATATATTAGGCATTAAAATCTATAGAGATAGATCAAGACGCCTAATTGGGCTATCATAGAGTACATACCTTGATAAGATATTAAAGAAGTTTAATATGGACGGAAGTAAGAAGGGGTACTTACCTATGTTGCAAGGCAATACATTGAGTAAGACTCAAAGTCCGGCTACGGCGGAAGAAAGAGAGATAATGGATAAGATCCCCTATGCCTCAGCCATAGGCTCTATAATGTATGCCATGCTATGTACAAGACCGGATGTGGCACATGCTATTAGTTTGACTAATAGGTACCAATCTGATCCAGGTTCGGAACACTGGATAGCGGTCAAGAATATCCTTAAGTACTTGAGAAGAACTAAGGATATGTTTCTTATATATGGAGGTGAAGAAGAGCTAGTCGCTAAGTGTTATGTCGATGCTAGCTTTGACACTGATCCGGATGACTCTAAGTCTCAACCCGGATATGTATTTCTCTTGAACGGAGGAATAGTTAGTTGGAGGAGCTCCAAACAACCTGTGGTGGCTAGATCAACGACGGAGGCGGAATATGTTGCTGCTTCAGAAGCAGCGCAGGAAGCGGTTTGGATGAAGGAGTTCATAACGGAACTTGGTGTGGTTCCCAGTGCGTTGGACCTGATGGTGATCTATTGTGACAACAATGGAGCCATAGCCAACGCCAAGGAACCAAGGTCTCACAAGAATTCCAAGCATATTAAGCGCCGGTTTCACTCCATCCGCGAGCATGTCAAGGATGGAGATATAAAGATTTGTAAAGTACGCACGGACCTGAATGTAGCAGATCTGTTGACTAAAGTACTCCCTAGGGCAAAACATGATCAACACCAGAACTCCATGGGTGTTAGATTTATCACTATATAAACTAGATTATTGTCTCTAGTGCAAGTGGGAGACTGAAGGAAATATACCCTGAGAGGCAATAATAAAGTTGTTATTATGTATTCCTTGTATATGATAGATGTTTATTTTGCATGCTATAATTGTATTGATAGGAAACATCAATACATGTGTGTTTAATAAACAAAAAGGGTTCCTAGCCATGCCTCTCTTATAGACTAGCTTGTTGATTAACAAGATGATCAAGGTTTCCTGATCATGGACATTGGATGTTGTTAATAACAAGGTCACAACATTTGTGAAATGATGTGATGAACATTCATCCGAAGTATAGCATTACGATCAAGTCATTGTGTTTATATTGCTATAACATCATACGAATTAATCTTTATCCTTAGACCATGAGATCATGTTAATTGCTAACACCGGAAGAGTATCTTGATAACATCAAACGTCACACCGTAACAGGGTGACTATAAAGATGGGTTCACTGCTACGAAGGTGTTATGTTGAGGCTCATGGATCAAGAGTGGAATTTGTCGATCCAGATGACGGATAGATATACTCTGGGCCCTCTCGGTGATATCACATTAGGATAGCTTGCAAGCAAGTGCTGTGATCACTAGAATGTTATATCACGGGAACAAGAAAAGAAAGCATGTCGGTAACGAGATCAAACTAGGTATGGAGATACCGATGATTGAATCTCGGACATGTAATATACCGAGAGACAAAGGGATTTAGTTACAAGCGTTAAAGGTTCTCACGATCACAGGAGTCATCGTTGAATGTGTAGGAGTCAGTACGGATCTCTAGGTCCCGCTGCTGATTATTGATCGAGAAGGGTCTCGATCATGTCTGCATTATTCGCGACCATAGGGTGGCACACTTAAGAGTTACCGGACACCATTTTGGAGCACATATGTTTCAGACAAAAGAATTGCAAAGCGCAGGAATTGTTTCAGTAGAAACCGGAAATTGTTTCGGGTGAAATTGCAGAAAGTGGTTCTCCATGTGATATTGAAATATTGCAAGGGGCTATATGTGAATGTTTGTTAATTAAAGTAATTAACAAAATTCTGAATAAATTTAATAAAATAGTTTTATTAAATGAGAGAGCATTAAATTTGGAGAAACTTAATGCATTTAAAGTGGAGACTTTAAAAGGGAATGTGAAGAGGCATTTTAATGTGGAGGGGTTACCACCACATGAATGGGGGAGGTGAGGGGTCACCCCCCATGCGCCGGCCATGGAGAGAGGGGGCACCCCCCCTCCTCCTATAAAAGGTCACCCATTCCCTCCTTCATCCACACACCTCCTTGTGAAGGATCTCTCTCCCCCTCTAGAATTATTCCCCCATGGTCTCGGATTAGCGAGATACATGTTCCCGGTGGCATTTCGTCTGGAAGGAGTTGCTGCTTCTGCTGGATCGCTGGACCGAGGAGGTGGAGGTTGTCCGGTGGCTTGAACGTGTGTGCGAGGGCGGATGCGCTGCTGAGTTGCGGCGCTCGAACTTCCTCACGATCTTGAGATCGGCAAGTGTACGACTACATCAACCACGAGTTCCTACTCGTTAACAAAGCTCGTTGTCTTCGAGGGTAAGTTCTCCATGGATGTATGTCCACCCGTTGCTCTGTATCTAGTAGATAGATCTTGGCGTATAGTTCTCATCGTAGGAATTTTTTGTTTTCTATGTTGCGGACCCAACAGAGCGGGAGCGTGTCGGGTCGTGCGGCAGGTGGGACTGGTGGTGCGGGCAGGTGGAGGTGGGTCGGCCCGGGGGTTGGTGGCTGGGTGTGGTGGGACCCGCTGGCGGCAGGGTGTGTGCACAGGTTGGTGGCGTGTGTGCTCTGTGTGTGGCTGGGTGAGGTGGAGGGAAAAAGGGAAGGGAATGGTGAGGTGGCGTGCTGCTATTGGGCGGAGTGAGGTGGAGGGTTGGAGGAAGTGGATGGGTAGAATAGGGTTGGGTAGAAAAGGGTTGGGGTTAGACAGATTAGGGTTGTAATTTGGAGGTGGCCGGCTAGGCTTTCGGGCCTGGCTGGCTGCCTCTTATAAAAATAATATAAATTTTGTTTACTTAAAACGGGGCTTTTGAAATCCGTTGGTAGACAAAACAAAATATTCCGGAGACCCGGGTTTTGTATTTGAATAAAGACAGGGCGTTTAGAAAACAAAAACAGACTTTTCGAAATATAGTTTTAAACAAACCATGCATGATGATGACGATGCTCAAATGCAAGGTGGAATGATGACATGAGCATGCGGTCATGATGATGCAATGCACAAAAACAACGCGATTTTCTAGTAGTGGTTTTTGCGGGGCACCACAAACATGGAGACCTGCACAACACAACCACAGAACTTTGCCCCCAACTTGCATTGAGGTTGTCAATCTCACCGGTTTTGCTGAAAACAAAGGATTAAACGTATCGAATGGAAGGAAGTAATAGTTTGCAGAAAGTAAACACAAAGCAGTAAATAGTTTGTAGATTGTATGTAAAAGAAA
This sequence comes from Avena sativa, assembly GCA_916181665.1. NCBI lineage: Eukaryota > Viridiplantae > Streptophyta > Magnoliopsida > Poales > Poaceae > Avena > Avena sativa. The sequence continues at coordinate 427,631,945 of OV702287.1, forward strand.
GGACCGGGGTCCATAGTTCACTAGAGGTGGCTCTCCTTAAAATATAAAACATGTTGGGTGAACAAATTACAGCGGGGCAATTGACAAACATCGAGAAAGCAATACATGCATATACTAATCATCTTGACTCCTTTGGAACTTGATTGGGCATTACAACATTATACATAGACCGCCATCCAACTGCATCTATGACTAATAATCCACCTTCAGGTTATCATCCGAACCCCCTCCAGTATTAAGTTGCAAGCAACAGATTATTGCTTTACGAATTGCGTGTAATGTAAACAATATGATTGTTCTATGAACAAAGGATTGTTGTTTTCTCCCTAGTAGCAATAGCACATTTCGTACCTTAGAGATTTCTGTCACTTCCCCAGATTACCAGAGGCATGAACCCACTATTGAGCATAAATACTAACTCTTGGAGTTCCTAGCATCTACTTGGCCAAGATAGCTACTAACAATGGAAAGCATGCAAGATCACAAATAACAAAGACATGATAGAATCAATAATCAATCTGAAATAGCATCTCAATATCCATCGGATCCCCACAAACACAACATGCAGAATTACAAATAGATGATCTTGATCATGAACGGAGCTCACAAGATCTAGACATGAAAGCACAAAGGAGGAGAACCAGCCATCTAGCTACTACATGGACCCGTAGTCCAGAGATGAACTACTCACGCATCACAACGGAGGCTTGCATGATGATGAAGAAGGCCTCCAGGGTGAATTCCCCTCTCCGGCAGGGTGCCGGGAAGAGCTTCAGATCCCTCCCGATCTAGGGATGGAGATGACGGCGGCTACAGACTCTTTCGTGGATTTTTGATCGGGTACTTAGGGTTTTGGTCTCGAGGGCAATATATAGGCGAAAGGAGAGGCCGAGGGGGTGCTGGGGTTGGCCAGACCACCCCCTGGCACGGGCCAGGCCTAGCCGCGCGGCCAGGTGGTGTGGCCGGCCCCCAGCCCTTCTTCGTCTCGTATTCTGGCTCTAGATGTCTTCCGGAAAAATAGGCACTTTAGCTTTTGTCCCATCCAATTCCGAGAATATTCATTTTCTGACTTTCCTGGAACCAAAAACAGCAGAAAACAGGTAGCTGGCACTGTGGCTCTTGTTAATAGGTTAGTCCAAGAAATCATATGAAAAGTACTCCAAAGTTGGAACAAAACACAAGAAAGTAGATAAAACCAAGCATGGAACATCAAAAATTATAGATACATTTGCAATGTATCAAGGACCTCCCTTGGTTTTCTTCTCAGGCGCGGCAACAAACTTGTCGTCCTTCTTGAAGTTACCCTTGGGCTTGCCCCTCCGGCCCTTTTTCTTGAAACTAGTGGTTTTATTGACCATCAACACTTGATGTTCCTTTTTATGTCTACCTCAGCAGTCTTAATCATAGCTGCGAGTTCGATGAGCGACTTTTCGGCACCATTCATCTTGTAGTTAATTACAAACGCTTTATAACTCGGTTGTAGTGATTTTAGAACCCTGTCCATCGTGAGATCAACTGGAATCTCACATCCTAGTATCTCAAGACATTGAGCGTAGCCCGTCATCTTTATGACGTGCTCGTTCACAGAGTTGTGCTCCTCCATCTTAGCGATAAAGAACTTCTCTGAGGTCTCATATCTCTCGGCACTGATTTGGTCCCCAAACATAGTTTTGAGTTACTCTACCATGACATCAGGATCAGTAAGTTCAAAACGCTTTTGGAGCTCAGGCTCCAACGATTAGAGCATTGCGCACCGCACAAGAGTGTAGTCATCAAACTTTGTGTCATACACATTGCGCTCTTCCTGAGTCGCAGTTTTTGCAGGGGCGTCACCTAACGGACCGTCAAGTACATAGGACCTTTTTATGACCACGAGGAATCCTCAAATTGCGGTGCCAGTTGGTGAAGTTAGACCCATTGTCTAGCAACTTTTATTTCTCAAGGAATGCATTGAAATTGAATGCAGGGGCTGCCATGATCTACAAACTATTTGCAAAGACTATTTAGATTAGGTTTATAATAGATAGAGTTCAAGCTAATTCAAAATTACTTATTTGAACTCCCACTCAAAATGATATCCCTCTAGTCATTTTAGTGATTACATGAACCAAATTCACTATGCCACGACCGATCATCACGAGTGGTGGCGTAGCTCCAAGGGCGAGCATCGTATGGGTCATCATATCTACATATGACTCATGCTTTACATTTCGGATCATGTTCTGAGGCCATGTCTGTACATGCTAGGCTCGTCAAGTAAGAACCTAAGTATCGCATGTGTAAAACTGTCTTACACCCATTGTATGCGAACGTTGAACCTATCACACCCGATCATCACGTGGTGCTTCGAGACGACAAACTTTCTTAATGGTGCATACTAAGAAGAACATATTATTATCTTGATATTTAGTAGGAGGGATCATCTTATAATGCTACCAAGGCAATCAAATACTACCTAGGCGATCAAATCAACACAAAATAAGATGCATCAAAGGATAAACATCACATGCATATATAGTGTGATATGATATGGTCCTTCTCGCATTCGATCTCCATCTCGTGCATCATGGCATGATCTCTATCATTCCATCGGCGTGTCACCAAGGTCCATGGTGCCACCATCAAGGTTGTTCTCCACTAATCTAATTACATGGATTCCATTTTCCGGCATGCAGGCCATAAAATAAAATAATAATCATATGGCTCCTGCCAGTTGTTTTACAATGAAACACATTGCATACAACAACATTTATATCATAGACCATTGATGAGTGCAAGTGCATAGATCGTTTGTAGCTAGTTTCAAAATAAAGATATGATCCCACAGGGAGCAGGAGTCTGAAGTCTAATTACTCTTGAAATAAATATTACGATAGAAATGCTAGATAAAGTTCTAAGTGACAAGATAAAATGCGAGTATTGTGTAAAAAGGTGTTTTTGGGTTTTGGGTATAAGAGCAATAAAGTAAAGTAAAACAACTGAGTACAAAAAGTAAGTATCGCGTATGTAAGAGAGATTGGAACTGCAGTAGGGAAAAAGGCATTCTCGGGGAGTAGCAGATACACCACTAGTATTGTAAAGATCTAAGATAAAGATTATCATCATGAACATTCTCAACTATGTATGTGTGGGAGGAACTCTGTATTTGGACGAATATGCAACAACCGCTTGCTCACATCATCCTCATAAGCACAATAGTCAGCAATCGACATCAATCGAATTACTGCGCTATTAAAGGGACATAATCCTGTAGGACGTATCCTATGGCATGGATAGTGTTCCATGAGTTTCCTCGGTTTCCCAAGTTGATACGTAAGGGGTGCCAACAGCTTTATAGTTAGTGTAAGTGCTAACACACCTTCGTCTACCAACAAGTAGTTTCCTCCATCAAGTCCCCACGAGAGGCAAATATTGAGAGGTCGACTTCTCTCAACATCAAGATGTAGAAAATCTAACACATGGTCATAGTGATGAATATCATAATAGACTTTATCTTATTTCAATCTCATACTAGGGTTTCTCCATCTCCCCAAGAACTAATGATCTACTCAGACATGGAGGCAATCAACATCATGTCAATGGTAATGGAAACAATCATGGATGAATAGTACTTGTATAAATTCACAACGAGTATAGGAATTACAACAAGATCTAGACAAGATGTAGATGGGATGGATGGAGATGGTGGTGATGTAGCGGTGGATGATGAGATCGATGCCTTAGCCTCCCGGATCTGTGCAGGGCGAAGATAGATCCCTGGTGGATGAGTTCCCCCTCTAGATGCCTTCCGGAGGTGAGGTTTCTGTGATTTCTGGTGTTTTGTATGTCGTCTCTCCGAATCAATTGCACGGGGTGAAACTATTTGACAAGGCGGCGCCAGCTATACGGCCGGAGCTATACGGCCGAAAAATTTGCTCCGCCCGTATAGTTGGTCGTTGCGCTCTCTGCCTCCCTTGTTCGCTTCTGGTTTTCTTCTGGTATTATTAATATTTCCCAAATAAGCGATTTACGTTGTTTTTTACTCCTTTTATCCACAGTACAACTGCTTCAAGAATTGTATCCATTGGATCCATCATCTGTCCTGATCCTGGTGAAAACAGACATAAAATGTGCACGCGAACACCGTAAAATACCAAGATCCTACATCTACAATGCAAAATAATAATGTAAAACATGATGCAAATGTGCACTCATCAACTTCCCCAAGCTTAAACTCTTTCTCGTCCCGATCAAGCTCTAGCTTAATGGATGTGATCCTCATATTCATGAAGCTGAGTCGATCAAATAAATGAGGCTATTGCCGCATGTGTTTATCATGTATGATACATATGAATAGGTTCATGAATAGTACCTTACTCGAACCATCGGAATAGTATTAGAAGGCTTCCACACTTTAGTAATCAATAGTTCATAAAAGATGAATATCAACATAATGTAAAAGAATCCAGTTCAACCGAATGAGTTAACGAGGTAGTTCCAAGTGATTTAGGATCAACGTATTCACTTAGGATTTAGAATCTCAAAAGTATCTCTTTGTCATACTACAACTCAGTGGTATATGCCTACTTGCTCTTTGCACACTCGCTCTTTTTATTCTTCTTTTTTTCTTTTCTTTTGTGTGTATATGCTCACACTTTTGTTTAAGTGTTGTGCAAAAGAGCTAGCCATGTATTCCACTTCATTGTGGAATTCAAAGTTTAACGATCTCAATTACCAAATTCCAACTGTATATGAAGCATTCTTATGACTTGAAGATTCTACCTCAACTTGTTCCTACTCTATTTTGATAGCACTTTATTTTCCTTTGTTCGAGGTTTCTTCTTCCTTAACTAAGTACATATTTTTTCTTTGTAAATCAAACCGTAGACTTATAACATATTGACTGAATTATCTTTAGATGTTCTATTAATACCAATAGTATGGAAGATTCCTAATCATCAAGTGCAAGTAAAATTATACTCAAGCCATTTATATATCAATAAAGCAAACACAAACTCAATATTGCTCCATACATAATAATAAACTCGGAATTTCATAAAAGGGATCGACTATTCCTGAAGGGAATTCTAATGATGCAAACTTTATTTATAGTTTGAACAAATGAGAAAAAAGTAATAAAACTTATAAGATAGATTACAAGGTCTTAAATATCTCCCAAGCTTGGAATCAAGCCAAGCGGGATCAAATAATCCCTTGCGATTATTTGATACCGTGATTGTTGTAGATCAGCGGGGTGCCATGGCATGTAGCACCATAGTGCATAGCTTCTTGTTGGTCTCCTCCAAAGTAGTTATGTGGTGGTAGCATCTTTGCAAATCAGACTGTAGGGTGTCCATTCTATCTATGAGCTTAGTCACCAATGGAAAGAGGTCTTCCTTCTTTTCCATCTCATCGAGACGGTGGCAGACTTCAATGCGATGGAGTAGTTCCTGCTTTAGGTATATTTCCAATGCACATATGTGATCCTTGGTCCTGGGTATAGCTTCCTCTTCATCATCCATAATTGATGGATCGGGGAAGTGGAAACCGTACCTCCACTCTTCTTGAGGCTTGACCTTCATGCGAGCACCAATGGTTGGCTTTGCAGGTGGTACCTCATCTCCCTTGCTAGCACCTGCACCAATATTAGATAATTCCTTACGCTTGTGTGGCCTTTGATTCGTAGTGATGAACTTGACCATATCCACACACCCTTTTCCATGTGGTTTGCGATCTTCTCTCTCTTGTTGACCTTTCTTCATCGCCGCCCAATTGATCTCCGATGGATCATAGACGTCACGGCGGATGTAGATGTTAACCACATCAACGTCGAAATCGTTGTTGAAGTGGCTTGGCTCTACGTACTCCTTGTACCTTGGGCTAAACCTCTCCACCTCCTCATCATCATCCTCCATGGACGGGCTACTTGAGCGGTCCCTTGATGGAGCAATGAGCCCCATGGGTTTTCCACGGCCTGGGACGGGGTAGCACATTGCTAGATTTGTTCCTGGAGATTATGATTATAGAGAGAGATAATGGCAGTATATAAGGGGGGGTCAGAGATCGGTAAAAATCGCGAGAAACACCAAATTGTTGCCCAAGAAAAGAATCCGAACAAAACAGGAAAAGAAATCACGGATTTGGAAGTGTCCTGCCGCGTAATGACCAACTATACGGGCATGGCTCGTATAGCTCCGGCCGTATAGTTGGTTCTGGGCAGATATTTCCAAATATCTCGAGTCCAGGTTGATTAAATCACGACTCAGAACCGACAATAATGCTTTTTTAGATGAATAATAAATGAAAGATCGAACGAAAAAGTGTCTGAGAGTTTAACGACCAACTATACGGCCGGAATTTTTGGTTTCGGTCGTATAATTGCGTCCGTATAGATATAGACATCAAAACCAAAAAGTGTCTGAGAGTTTAATGACCAACTATATGGCCGGAATTTTTGGTTCTGGTCGTATAGTTGCGACCGTATAGATATAGACATCAACAGCAAAACCATCTGAGAGTTTAACGACCAACTATATGGCCGGAATTTTTGGTTCTGGTCGTATAGTTGCGACCGTATAGGCTCAAATAGCGAAAACAATTTTACAAAAATGATACAGAGAGTTTAACGACCAACTATACGGCGGGAACTCCCTCTCCGGTCGTATAGCTCCGCCCATATAGTTGGGAAAACCCCTCTAAAACTTTAGAAAAATACAAGGAATTCAAAGGTAGAGTTTTTAAGAGTAATAATTGTGAAAATAAATCACTTATTTGGGTAAGAACACTTACCTTGCACTTACCATTGTTTATTCGGGGATGAAAAGTTCTTCCCATAACAAAGACTTCTTCTCTTTTGGAGGAATTGACTTTAGTTCATTGAATAATTCCCGTAAATGAAAATCACCAGGACTAAAGTTCCTCTCAATAAGATTGGTGTCTTGCGGGGCAAACATGGACACTACATCTAACATCTTTATTTCTTGCCTTTGTATCATCTACATCTCAAATTCTTGAAGTGAAAGAATCCAACATATCAGCCTTGGCTTATGGTCTTTCCTTTCAAGGAGTTCTTTTAAGCCATCACGACGTGTGAACTCCCACCTTTGCATCAACTATATAGGAACGAAATTTATCACAAGAGAAAAATATAGCAAAAAGTTCCTTTTCTTCCTTAGGGTAATTCTTTTGAGCACCATTGAGAGTTCTACTAGCATGATGTATAATATTAAATCTATGACCAATATGTTGTCCTAGAGCTACTCCTATACCAATCATCACTAGCTTCACATATTAAATCAAAGGTTGTATCCCAGATAGGTGGTTTAATAATAGGAGCGCGGGATAAAGCATTTTTGAGTTTATTAAAGGCTTCAAGACACTTATCATCAAAATTAAATCTCATTCCCTTTTGCAAGAGGTTTGTCAAAGGTTTAGATATCCCAGTGAAATTTCTAATGAACCTTCTATAAAAACCCACATGACCAAGAAAACTTCTTATACCTTTAATATCCCTAGGTGGTGGCATTCTGTCTATTGCTTCAACCTTAGCTCTATCAACTTCAATTCCCTTACCTGATACCTGGTGTCCAAGGACTATACCTTATTTGACCATGAAATGGAACTTCTCCCAGTTTAGAATGAGATTAGTTTCTTCACAACGCTTCAAAACTCTTTTGAGATTATATAAACAACTAGTAAACGAAGTTCCATAGACAGAAAAGTCATCCATAAATACTTCCATTATAAGTTCTATAAAATCAGCAAAAATAGCAGTCATGCATCTTTGAAAAGTAGTTGGAGCATTACATAAACCAAAGGGCATACATCGATAAGCATGTAAACTGTAAGGACTTATGAAAGTTGTTTTAAGTTGGTCATCCAGATGAACAACTATTTGAGAGAAACCAGAGTATCCATCCAAGTAACAAAAATGAGTATGGTTTGCTAACCTTTCTAAAGTTTGATCTATGAACGGTAATGGGTAGTGCTCTTTCCTAGTTTCTTTGTTTAATTTCCTGAAGTCTATGCACATCCTATGCCCAACAACAGTTCTAGTAGGTATCAATTCATTGTTTTCATTAGGAACAATAGTAAAGCCGCCCTTTTTAGGAACACAGTGAACAGGACTTACCCAATCACTTTCTTTAACAGGATAGATTATACCTGCGTCCAATAGGCATACAATTGTTTTCTTACCACTTCTTTCATTTCAGGCTTCAGTCTTCTATTGAATTCTGCAACTGGTTTAGCGCCTTCTTCCATGAATATTCGATGGACAGCTATCATGGGACTAATGCCCTTCAAGTCATCCATTGAGTACCCAAAAGCGGGGCGATGCTCCTTAAGTATCCTCATGAGTTCTTCTTCTTCTCCTGAAAGTTTAGCACTAATAATAACAGGGAATTTATTAGTATCATCTAAAAACCTGTATTTAAGATTTTCTGGTAGAGTCTTCAACTCTGGGGGTGGTAATTCCTCGTCCCCTCTCTTTTCTAGCTCTTTAAAAGCGTCATCAGTTGGAGGTCCCAAAACGGGTTGTAAATCAAATTCATTTTCTAGTTCTCCTAGGGACTTGTCCTCCATAACTATTTCTTCATAATTTGGATCTTCATCTATTTCTTCTTCTTGATTACCTAAAAGAGCCACCATTTCCTCAATAGTTCTCTCTTCTTCTTGTGTTTGTGGAGGTCTGTCTTTAAACTTTGTTTTCCGTTTCCCTAAGCTTAAGAGACACAATCTCCTTCTCGGAGTTAACATAGGCACCTATATCACCCAAAAAGTTCCTTACAAATATAATTGGGCAAAGAGTGTCAGCTGGCATATCAACAACTACAAATCAATAGGAAAATCTTTGTTGCCAATTGTGACAGTTACATTGTCAACTACTCCCATTGGAATTCTAAGGTTTTTATTGGCTAACATAATTGTTATATCAGTATTTTTAATTGTAGTCGGTTCTATTTCTTCTTTTATTTCTAAATAGAAATCATAAGATATAATATTAACTTCGGTGCCAAGATCACATAAACCGTAATGAGAGGTTTCTTTGGATATGCAGGGAAGAATAGGCTTACTCACATATTTTACCTTGGTTTTACCTTCAACCAATACGGAAGTCTCTTCATCAAGTTCAACTATGTTACAGTGTGAGTACATAGCCATAATTGCTTCCTTGGTTACCTCTTCATCTTTGGTTTCTTCCAGATGTTCCACGATTTCTGGCATGCTTTCCTCTTCCCTTTTTTCCTGTACTGCTTTGACCTGCTCATACTCATAAATATGCTTTTGTGCAGTGTTAGGGAAAGGCACTTCATATATTGGTTCTACGGAGGTCAGTGTTGCTTCATCTTCTCTTTTCTTTTCTGGTTCAGGTGGTGGATCATATTTGACTGGACCCTCATTTGGAGCTTTAATATGTTCGTAAAAGCTTTAACAACTTGCAACACAAGATTTGAATCTAAATAAAGTTCTTTTGATAATTCTTTAACATGGCCCTTTTTATTATAATCATGAATACAATCATGTTCTATTTCTACGCCTCCTTCACTTCCTAGACCAAAATTCCATGAAACTCTATGATCACGAATTCTATTAAGTGAAGCCCAAGATTTAGGTATAGGAAGATTCATAAAGGCTCCTTCAGCAAAAGAATCTAGTTCAATTTTATTAGGTTCAATTAAACTGCCATAAAAGATATGTAGTAAATACCATTCAGGAAAATCATGATGAGGACACAGTCATAGTAAATCTTTAAATCTAATATAAGCTCTTACTACTCCTTCATTAGAACGATTCTTCCAAGTCATTATAAGACGCCTGATTCCAAAAGATTTTGATAATGCATAATATTTTGATAGAAATTCACAAGCTAGAGTATCCCAAGTAGTAGTGGCTTCAGGGGGTAGAGATCTATACCATGAGAGAGTTGTACTTGTCAAAGTTTGACTAAAAAGTTTAACCCTTACCTCATCTACGGTATATCCCGTCAATAGAAAAGTGCCACATATATCTTTAAAACATGCAATATGCTCATATGGATCAGGATCTTCTTCATCTCTAGTAAATTTCTTCTTATGTAGAATACTAAGTACTAGAGGATTTATTTCAAACCCCCTTGTCTTCTCATTGGAGTTGTCTCTTTTATAAATACCATAGGGCTTCCCAAAGTGGTTGGTGGGTTAGCACTAGTCATATGCTCAAACTCCATCATGTTGGTGGATACCTGTAACTCAAAACAAAATTTACCAAGACAAAAATAAATAAGCAAAAACTAAAAGACCTACAACGCTGAGCTCACTGGCAACGGCGCCAGAAAATAGCTTGATGACTACAAGCGCACAGATTGTTTGTAGCTAGTTTCGAAATAAATATATTGATCCCTGATGACCCACAAGTATAGGGGGTGTATCGCAGTATTTTCGAGGGAAGTGAAACCCAATTTATTGATTCGACACAAGGTGACGAGGGTTTAACTCATTAATGCCCATTGTTATGGACTTGGGTTTTGGAGAAGGAGGGAGCGCTGGAGACATCTATCGGCTAGCAAACAAGCACACAGGGGACAAAGATTTACCCAGGTTCAGGCCTCGTAGAGGTCCCTACTCCTGCTTGTCTGCTCGCGGAATTATCGAAGGAACCGAAGGTTACAATGGTGCGCAGATGTGATCTGGCGAGGGTGGTGGAAACTAGGGTTGTGTGTGTCTCCTCCTCGCCGCCCCCTCCCAGCCTTTATATAGATAGGCTAGGTCCCGGGTAGCAGGTCGAGTCGGTTACAAATTAGGGTTTCCCCTTTGAACTTTCTATCTTTAGCTTCTTCTTGTTCTTCAAGCAATCGAGAGTCCGTAGGTTACTCGAATCCTTCGTTTGGGCCTTGGCGACACCGTGGGCATGTACGTATTTAGATCGTATATACCAAGCTCGAGTACCTATAGGGTATACCCATGTCAGTATCCCCCGAGTGTCCAGTGGAATCGCAGATTCAACTAGGGACTTTTTGAAGTCTTTCGAGTGCCTGAACGAGTATATATTTCGACTGCTTTTAATTGTGTCATAGGGATTGTTGATATACGTGCCTGATATAACCGAAGTATCGGTATCAGTTAACCACCTTAGGGTGAAACAACGCAATCTACTCGAACTCGAGTCCCTAGACTCGAATCCGGAAAAGTGCTGGTGTTATTCGACTCAAGCTGCGGAGGTCTTACAGGAGTCGAATTCCAGTTATATGGGTGTAAGCACTCGACGCGTCCGTCAAGGCATATTCATCGTACCTACAGGCACGGATATGTTTCTGGTAGTGCGCAGCTAATGCGTTGCCAGGCCTTGTTCAGGTCTTACCTTCAAGCTATAAGCGCGGCATCCGAATTTTATCATCGCGGAGACGATTCGGGTGACCCAGGAGACACAATCTCTTTGTAGGGAAAAATTATGAGGCGGTGTCGCCATGAGTTTCGAGTGTGGATGTTATCGACACACAGTTTTTGCATAAATAATCATAGGGTGCGCGACCAGCGCTCCCTATGGGAGTAGCCCCTGAGTGCCTGGTTGAGTCGAAGACGCAGGCAGGGACTAAAGAATCATTTTGCGACTGCTGTCGTCTTTTGCTTGCTTGTTTCATTCGATTTTTTTCCAGCGCTCCCTATGGGAGTAACCCATGTCCATAGTCGAATCATGTTTCGAGTGGTTTGGGTTTGCTTCTGATTGTCCATATTCCTGAAAAAAGAAAAGAAAAATCTTAGGGTGCGCGGCCAGCGCTCCCTATGGGAGTAGCCCCCGAGTGCTTGGTGGAGTCGAAGACTCCAGCAAGGACTAAAGTAGTCGAAGTTTTCCGTTGCATAGCTTTGATGATGTCAGTGCTGACGCTTGTATGACCTCAGTTGCCCGCGTGAGCGAGTTTGACGGGACGTGATGAGCAGTGGGTCCCACTGTCTGACTTTGATTTGACTGGGCGTGCGTAATCTTTATTTTAACTGCGTCTCCTCGATTTCCGTGCGTAATGGGAGTAGTTGAGGGACGGTTCGCGCTTTCCCTTCTCCACGTGTCCAACATGATGTGTGCCACGCGTTCAGTAGGGTTTTTCTGAGCCGTTGGATTGCATCTTCCAGGGGTTAAGTAGCAGCGATGCGACGGTAATTTTCTCATTTGTTCTCATTCATCCTTCCTGCCATCGCCATTGCCGCTGCTCCTCTGCTTTTCTCTGCGCCCGTTTCCTCCACGACACTTGACCAGCTCCGCTTGTTCCCGAGCTACTTTCTTCGCTCGCATCGTCGTTGTGCAATGGGGAAGAAGAAGGAAGGCGCTGCTGCTGATTCCGCGGCCACTGTTGCCGCGGCAAAGAAGAAGGGCGGCTCCGCTGCTGCGGGCACCAGCACCGCCGCCGGCGGGAAGAAGAAAGTCGCGGGCACCCGCGTCACGAATGGTGCATGGCGCCCTTCCATCATCAAGGCATCCGATCTCCGTCTTATTCGCCAAGACGGTGTATTGTCTGCCGCAGTCGCAGACGCGCGCGTCCCCAGCGGTGAGACCATTCCTGCTCCACCCGTTGGTTTTCGAGTGATGTTTCTAGCATTCATCATTCACGTTCTCTCCTTGCCTCTTCACCCCTTCTTTAGGGGTCTTCTTTGTTTTTACGGGCTCCAACTCCATCAGCTGTCCCCAAATTCGATCCTCCATATTTCTTGCTTCATCACGCTCTGCGAGTGCTGGCTCGGAATCGAGCCACACTTCGGCCTTTTCAAGCGCATCTTCAAATTGAAGCGCCAGTCTGAGTCTAGCTCTTTAGTTTACGATGTAGGTGGTTGCGGAATCCACGTCGACCCATCCGCCACCTACTTCGACATCAAGCTCATGGCATCCGTCCAAGGGTGGAGGGACAAATGGTTCTATATCCGTGATCAGAAGGCCAATAGTGAGCATTTTGGACTCGCGCCCTTCGATCCCACGACGCCGTGCAGGAGGATGCGCTCCTGGAAGAACGTAGTCATGCCTGGCGAGCTCGCGGAGACAGACGTGCTGTATCAGCGCATCTGCGACCTCGAGAGTCGCATAGGCAAAGAGGAGGGAGGTTGCACTCTCATCCGTACTTGGCTGCGCCGTCGCGTTCAGCCCTGCAAGCCAGAGTCCATCCCATGTTTCAGTGGGCTGGTGCTGATGATGCCACTCGTGTGTCTGCCGATGGCATGTCCGCGAGTGAGGTGGACAAGAGGGTTCGACTGGTCACCAAGTACACCATCAAGGATGTGCTTCCCAGTGAGCCAGCTGTTCCTCCCTTTGATGCTTCGAACCCTCCTCCTGAGGAATAGTTGTGCTACGCAGTAGTTGATTTTGTCGATTGCTTTTTTGTTGTTTACTTGCTTTTTGCTGAATTTTGTTGTCTGTATGCAGGATTGGGCGGTGTCGCCTTGCATGCCTCCTCTTCCTGAGGGGATTATTCCTCGCGAAGCCTTGGAAGAGGATGAGTCTGAGTCGACCGTCCCTTCTGATGTAGAGGAGGAAGCCCTCGAGTCCGATAGTCCGGACACTCGCAAGCGTTCGCGCAGCGAGGATTCTGACGCGTCATCTCCTTCGACTCTGGAAGGTACGGGCGTTGGCGCAGAGTCGCCAATTCCTGCTGTTCCCGTGAGCGTTGTGGCACCATCTTCTCGCAAGAAGATGTGATTGCCCAAGGAGTCTTCGTTAGAGTCGAAGGAGGCTACATTTGATTTTGACAAGTTGGACTAGTAAGTTTGCTAGCTTACTTGTCCTTTTCTGTTTTGCCCTTGTTGGCATGTCTCTGGGTTTGCCATTTTGTTGATATGGTTTTTATCTTGCAGTCAAGAGGCGTCGTCATCTTCTGGCGACGTCCAATTTTTTAAGGAGTCAGGAGTCGCGACCTCGAAGGCCAAAGAAGAGGTCAAGCGCGCTCCTTCCCCTCCAGTGGTGGCCCACTCCGGGCACAACTCTTCTAGTTCTCCTCATGCAGGGGAGCATCGAATGGTTGCCTGGATGACGGTACAGCAAACATCTTCGGAGTCACTAGAGGACCATGTAAGTGTAACTTTTCTCCTTTGTAGTGTTGCAGTCGATGTTATTTATTGCTTCTGATGATTCTTTGTTGTGCGACAGCTCCTTGTGAAGGAAGCTGCGCACTTGGCCGAACAAGTGATGGCGATGGGCCGCCAGCATGCAATGATGGAGACGCGTCACCGCGTGGTTGAAAGTGAGTGTTCCACACTTATTCTGCTTCGTCCTCTCCTTTTGATATAGTCGACTGATAATCAACTTTTGTTTGTTGAGTAGCTGAACATAATGCCTTATTGGGTAATGCCGCCACCTTGGAGAAGACACTTGTTGTCGCTGTGAAGGGTCGCGACGAGGCAATCACAGCGCGTGACGAGGCGCGGAAGCGTGAAGAGGATCTGCGTGCCTCCTTCGCGGCCAGAGAAAAGTTGTTCGAAGAACAACTATTCTCAATCTCCAAGGCTCTCTCAGCTACTTTTGCTTGTGGATATTGTTATCCTTCTCTGCTTCTAATGTTTTTGCCGGTGGTGTTGATGTTTTTGTCCATGTGTGGGTTTATGTACAAATGCTGGCGATTTGAGCTTCGACTCGTAGACCCTTCGTCGTGATGACGCTCTGGCGGGTGCGCTGTCGGCAGTCGAGGACCGTAGCGCCACCGTCCAGGATACACTTTCCAAGGCCAAGGGCGCCCTCAGCCGTCTCCGGGAGGAGTTGATGCCCAAGGCGGAGCTGATCTATAATATGGACGAGCTGGTGGAGTCACTCGCCATGGGTGTGCCCTCCAGCTACAAGAACTCACTCTATGCGGTTGGCGCGTCCATGTCGCTTGCCATGGTGCAGGCCCACAGAGTCGAGATCGATCCTGTCGCGGTGTCGAAGGCGATGCCTGTTGGCTCGGACGGTCATCAGGTAGTCTTCGCTCCTTTTGCGACTGCCTATGGCAAATATGGGCATCCTTTGATAAATACTGTTGCAAAGTACTCTGAGGAGCTCCAACGTGCCAAGAAGGCGGCGAAAGCTTCGGCATCAGGGGCCGGCGGAAAGTCAGTGGCGTCTGACACTACCCCGGACTTGATGAAGCCCCCGAAGCCATCGAAGTCGAAGAAGCCAGTTGATCCTTAGATAGTTTTGTAATAGTTAGTTTAGATTGTGTCCTTTTGTTTTAAAGACATGCCTGCTGGCGAGTGTATCTGCTGATACTTTTGCTAGTCTTGAATCCATCTGATCCTTTTGTCTTTGCGTTCATTTGGTCGTCTTATTTGCTTCTGTCTTGACTTGTGGTAGGGTACATCGAGTGATCCTTTGAGGGAAACTCAGGATTCGTGATCCTTGATGATACCGTGGCGCCGCCACGCTCCAGGGTAGATGAGCTGTCCTTGATTTCACGACTGCGTGACCGCGTGAAGCAATTGGAGCGTGAGTTGCCCGTGCTCCGCGGTAACACGGATGTGTGGAAGTCGAAGGCGGAGAAAGCCGCTACCCGAGAGCAATATTTGCTTGGCGAGGTGATGCAGTTAGGCGACCAATTCAAGTGTTAGTTTGCTTATTCTCATCTTTTCCTTGCAGTCACTCGCAGTTGGTACGTTGTACTCATGTTGCTGTTGCTACTTCGTGTAGTTGTCAGCGCGTGTCATCCGCAGGAGGAGAAGGATAGGATTGCCATTCGCCTGCATGATCTTACCCAGGAGCAACTTCAAGAGAGTGGATACTTCTGGGTAGATCATGATCGTGCGACTGCGCTGGCGACCCTGCAGGATCGTGCGTCGCGAGTGCTACTTTTTCTGAAGAAGTCACTGTCATGCTTGAGGAACATTTATCGAGCAATGTTCCCGTTGGATGATACTCCATCAAGCTTGCTGGCCCTGCTTGCCAAGTTTCAAGATCTGTCCGCGGTTCGCGAATGCGTGAGGCAACAGTTGGTGGCTGGTGCCAAGGCTGCCCTGTCAATGGTGCGACTGCACAGGCCTGGCGTAGATGTTGCTGCGATTGCGTCTGGGCCGCCTGCCCCACCAGCAGGTTCTACCTGGAATATGGTGCCGCATTACCAGGCGGTGGATCGCCCAGCAGAAGAGATCGTCAAGTTCTTTGAAGAACAAACCAACGTTCTCCTGCTGTAGTAGTAGCCTAGTTTGCATCCTGCACATAAGTGTACTTGTGTTGTAAAGTTCGTATAGGTCTTGTAAATAATTTATTGTCGAATGTGCATAAAGAGCTTTGTTAGCATGGAGTGCGTTGCACTATGCGAGTCCCTTTCGTTAGCCTGGCCATGTTTTATCTCAGTCCCTTGTCAACCTGCCAGGTGCGTTGCAGCTGGATTGAGGTTGAGTTTAAGGGTTTCGATTGATGTACCAGCTACTCAGGATATCGCGTTTTGGTTCGAAGAACATATGTGTATAGGGTGGCGTAGCTCCCGAGTAGATAAATTGAAAAAGTAAAGGAGAACACAGAGTTTTGGGGCACTTAGCTTTTATTTATTCGAAGAATGGTGCAAGGTACAATGTGTGGCTAAGTAGCCTTGGCTGAGTAGCCTTATTTGTAATGAAAAGTAAAAACGACTAAGGGTAGAAGCGTCGCAGTTGTGCGACGTTCCAGGGGTTGGAGTATGCGACTCCTGTCTCTAAATCTTGAAGGCGATAGGCGCCACCTAGGATTACTTTTTTCGATGAAGGATATAGGGCAAAGCCTCCTACTGTGGTAGTTGCGCAGGTTCTGCTGGTAGATCGTGAATCTTTTCGCGGCGATTTCCCTTGCCTCGTTAAGGAGGTCGACAGATTCTTCGAGTGCGAGGGATGACTCTTGCTCGCTGTAAGCGACCACGCGTGGTGCCTTGTACCGTACCTCGGCGGGTAGCACGGCTTCAGCTCCGTGCACCATAAAGAATGGCGTGTAGCCTGTGGCGCTATTTGGAGTTGTACGTAGGCTCCAGAGTACGGATTGCAGCTCGTCTGGCCAGCAACTCGCGGCTTGTTCGAGTGGCCGGAGGAGTCGCTTCTTGATGCCGCCGCAGACGAGCCCGTTTTCTTTTTCCACCTAACCGTTGGTCTGTGGATGTGCTACTGAGGCGTAGCTGATGTTGATCCCCAAGTTCTCGCAGAATTCTTGGAACTCCTTGGATGTGAAGTTCGTCCCGTTGTCGGTGATGATGCTGTGCGGCACCCCGAAGCGGTAGACGATGGACTCGAAGAATTTGACTGTGCTGTGTCCTGATTGGTTGGTCACTGGCATGGCCTCAATCCACTTGGTGAATTTGTCGACTGTGACCAAGAGGTAGACGTAGCCTCCTTGCGAGGACCTTGGAAGTTTGTCGACCATGTCGAGCCCCCATTGTGCGAAGGGCCAGGCCAATGGGATTGGCCGTAGCTCTGCGCCTGGTGCGTGTGGCTTGTCCGCGAATCGCTGGCAAGCGTTGCATTTTTGGACTATGTCCTTGGCGTCACACATGGCCGTAGGCCAGTAAAATCCAGCTCGTAGAGCTTTGGCAAAGAGGGGGCGACTGCTGGCATGGTGCCCGCAGGTCCCTTCGTGAATGTCTAGGAGAACTGCTTTTCCATCGGCGATGGAGACGCATCGTTGGAGTACCCCCGTGATGCTACGTTTATATAGTTTGCCGTTGATAACAGTGAATGCCTTGGATCGACGCGCGATGTGCCGTGCATCTGTCGGATCGTCTGGTAGCCTCTTGCTGAGGAGGTACGTGATGTATGGTTGCGTCCAGGATTGCTCGATCATCATGACGCTCGTTGGTCCCTCGAGTCCTGTGTCCAGCTCCAAGTCATCGAGTGCCCTTGGCTCATTGGGTGGCGTAGCCCCCGAGTCTGTTGCTGCGCTTGTTTTCTTCTCTGCGGCCTTTGGCTTGATGGAGCATTCGCAAATGCGCTCGAGAAATACCCCGGGCGGTATGGGGGCGCAGATAGAGCCTATGTTGGCGAGTGCGTCCGCCTCCTCGTTGCTTTCGCGACCTACGTGTCGAAGTCTCCTTCGAGTGTGTCGTAGAGGTCGCGGTACGCGATCATGTTATCGTTTAGTGCGTCGCACTCATGCATTGTTTGGTTGACAACCAAATTGGAGTCGCCGTATATGATGAGCCTCTTGGCGCCGCAGGCTTTTGCCATCCTCATCCTGTGCAACAGGGCCTCGTATTCAGCCTCGTTGTTTGAGGCTGTGAACTACATTTGCAGGATATATTTCAGCTTGTCCCCTTAAGGTGATGTCAGTATGACACCTGTGCCTGCTCCGTCTTTCCGCTTAGACCCATCGAAGTGCATTGTCCAGAGGTAGGACATATCTGGCTTGTCCGGGAGCTGGTTTTCCATCCAGTGCACTAGGAAGTCCAGGAGAACTTGCGACTTGATTGTGTCGCGCTTTTCGTACATGATGTCTCGTGGAGACAATTCTATTCCCCAAAGCGTGACTCGTCCCGTGGCGTCGGGGTTATTGAGGATGTGTCCCAAGGGGGCGTCGTTGACCAACACGATTGGGTGTTCCTGGAAGTAGTGGCGCAGTCGTCGGGCGGTCATGAAGACGTCGTACGCCAGCTTCTGGTAGTGCGGGTACTGTTGTTTTGTTGGCGTAAGGACCTCGCTAAGGTAGTATAATGGGTGTTGTACGCCGTGGACCTTGTTTTCCTCCGCTCGCTCGACGACGAGCACTGTGCTGACCACCTGGTTGGTGGCGGAGATATACAGCAACAGTGGCTCCCTTTCTCGT
This sequence comes from Avena sativa, assembly GCA_916181665.1. Taxonomy (NCBI): domain Eukaryota; kingdom Viridiplantae; phylum Streptophyta; class Magnoliopsida; order Poales; family Poaceae; genus Avena; species Avena sativa. Next base: position 427,650,629 of record OV702287.1, read on the forward strand.
GGGGTCACCAGTACTGGCGAAGTGGATAGCATGCGCTTGAGGTCTTTGAATGCTTCTTGCGCTTCGGTGGTCCACTCGAATTTTTCAGTTTTGCGGAGGAGCTGGTAGAAGGGCAACGCCTTTTCGCCCATTCGACTGATGAATCGACCGAGGGCCGCGATTCGTCCAGCCAGCTACTAGACGCCCCTTATGTTTTCAGCTTCTCCATGGCCAGTATGGCTCTTATCTTCTTCGGGTTCGCCTCGATTTCTCTCACGGATATGAGGTACCCGAGCAGCTGCCCAGATGGTACGCCGAAGGCGCATTTGTCTAGATTGAGCTTGATCCGGTAGCGGTCGAGGTTGGCGAAGGTTTTGCGCAAATCGTCGATTAGAGAGGCTTCCTCCTTGGTCTTCATTACTATGTCGTCAACATAGACTTGAATGTTGCGACCCAGTTGTTCCTTGAGGCAAGCCTGCATGCATCGCTGGTAGGTGGCTCCCGCGTTCTTTAGCCCGAAGGGCATTGTGTTGTAGCAGAACACACCAAAGGGCGTTGTAAACGTTGTTTTCTCTTGATCTTCCTCCTTCATTCGAATTTGATTCTAGCCTGAGTAGGCGTCGAGGAAGGAGAGGCGCTCGCATCCCACGGTGGAATCAATGATCTGGTCGATCCGCGGCAACGGGAAGTGATCCTTTGGGCAGTGCTTGTTCAGAGAGGTAAAGTCCACGCACATCCGCAGGATATCCGTGTCCTTTTTTGGTACCAGCATCGTGTTGGCAAGCCAAGTGCTTTCCTTGATCTCGCGTATGAACTTAGCCTCGAGGAGTCTGTTGGTCTCCACTCCGACTGTCTGCGCTCTTGGCTCAGACAATCGCTGAATTGTTTGTTTGACTGGTCGTGCGTCGGGGTTGACGTTGAGTGCGTGCTCGGCGAATTCCCTGGGAACTCCTGGCATGTCCGCAGGACACCTGGCGAAAATTTCCCAGTGCTCACGGAGGAATTCGACGAGCGCGAGTTCCTATGCGGGACTCAAGTTGTTGGCAATGAGGGTCGTCTTGGCGGGATCCGATGGGTGGACCTGCACTTTCTTTGTGTGCACATATGAGTCGAAGGAGAGATCAGGTGAGCTTGGCCTTCTTAAGGGCGGTAGACTGTTGTCTGTCGTCTCCTTTAGTCTTGCGAGTTCCTCCTGCATGCCGAAGGACTGGGAGATTCTGTTGAATTCCCTGTCGCAACTGTCAGATCGCTCGAAGCTCTCGTTGATTGTGATGACGCCATTGGGACCTGGCATTTTCATCTGCAGGTAGGCATAGTGGGGTACTGCCATGAACCTAGCGAACGCGATGCGCCCGAGGATGCAGTGGTACTGTGAGGGCCAGTCGACGACCTCAAAGTCGATGCGCTCGTGCTGGAAGTCTTCGGGGTACCGAAGATGACGTCGAGGTTGATTTTGCCCAGGGGGTATACATCTTTCCCTGGGACGATGCCATGGAACGTTGTGTCCGATGCCTCCAGGCAGGTTAGAGGGATTCTCATTGCTCGCAAGGTACTCGCGAATATGAGGTTGATGCCGCTTCCGCCATCCATGAAGACGCGGCTCATGTCGAAGCCTCCGATTTGCGCCTCGAGTACGAGGGGGCAATGGCCTGGACGGGGTACCTGAGGCAGATGGTCGCGTTTGTCGAAGGTGATGCAGGACTCGCTTCCACTGAGGTACTCAGTGGTGGATGGTGACGAGTGTGTGGCCAAGTTGACTTGGCGAGTGATGGACTTCTGCACCCTATTGGAGGGGCGTCCCTTTTGGATCATCATGGTGCCCATGGCCCGTGGGTACGGCTCGCCTCCGTGGTGTTGGTCCGGTGCAGCTGCATTCGGGGGTGGCCCAGGTGGAGGTGCATAGCGCCATGTGCCATGGCGCCTGGAGCGGCTCCGTAGCCTCTTTCGACTGCATTGCGGTTCATTCGAACCAGTCCCTCATGTAGCTTGAGGAATTCGCGGCAATCTTTGAGGAGGTGGCTGGACTTCTTCTTGCCGTCATGCTTGTCGATGTAGAAGTGCACTGTACATGGCCCGGACAGTTTATCCTCAATGGAGCTTGCGGGTGCCTCGTCGCGAGTGTGGTGTTGCCACAATTGCGTGGTTTTCCTGGAGTCGCGGTATCCGCCACTACGGTATCCGCTGTTGTGGTTGTCGTCGCGTCTTTCGGCGTAGCCAGCCGCGACCATATTAACGTCGTCGCGGTCGTCATAAATGCGCATGCGACGCTTGCCTCGGCGATCACGTCTACGCTCGAGCTCCGCCTCCTCGTCGGAGTGAACACGATTCTTCACTGAGTCTTCTCCATCGGCCCACCGATTCGCGATCTCCATCAGGTGGTTGATGGTCTTGGGCTTTGAGCGGCCCAGCTCCTCTCTGAGTTCTAAACGGCGGACGCCACCGTTGAATGCGTCAATCGCGCGATCCTCCGAGATGTTTTCTACGGAGTTCTTGATGATGGACCACCTTTGGATGTAGGAGCGCAACGATTCGCCAGATCTTTGCTGGTAGCATCTCAGCTCTTTGATTGATGCGAGCCGCTTGTATGTGCCCTTAAAGTTGCGCATGAAGCTGTAAACCAGCTCGTCCCAACTGCGAATGGATCCGCGTGGGAGGTTGTTGAGACATGCTCGGGCGGCGCCCTGCAGCTGTAGCTGCAAGCATTGCATGGCCGTGCTTCGACTGTCTCCATGGAGTCTGACGGAGGAGATGTGGTCCTCCAGCCAGATCTTTGGGTCTTGTAGGCCGTCAAACTTTGGGTTCTCTGACGGGAGTTTAAACCCTTTAGGCATTCGCTTCTGCCTAATGGATCTGCTGAAGCATCTGGCGCCATAGAGCTCCACGTCCTCCTCTTCTGAGTCAGTTGACCGAGCATGTCATGCTCTTGATTTGTTGATCTTGCGCTGCGTGATGTCATCACATGCGTCATAGTCGTGGTCGTGTCGTCGTGAGCGGCGACATCGATACAAGTCGTGACTGTCATTGCTAGATGAGGGCGAGGAGTAACGTTTTGCTAGCGCTTTTCCCTTCTTTGGTTCTGGTGTCGGCTCCTTGTCGAGGGCGGCCTCGATTAATCCCAAGCCCGCGATCGTAGATCGGTGCATGGCGGCTCGGGGGTCTCCAGCTGGTGGTTGGTTATTCAGGAGGTACATGGTGGCTGCTGTCACCGCAGCCTGTGGCGTCTTGGGGACCTCGTTGCCCTGGTGTCGACTGTCATAGAGCCGAAGTCGAGGACCTTTGCGGCCTCTATGCGTTCCTGCTCGGTGAGATGGGCCATCCGAGACTGCCTCTTCTTGGTGAGGTGCTCGTTGCCCTTTGAGGAGGATCCTCCGTAGGAGGAGAGTCCAGCACAACGAAGGCTCGACTCGTCTTCCGCCTTTTTGCGTGCCTCGAGTTGCGCGATTGTTTGTACTTGGCGCTTAAATTCTTCCTTCAGGAGCCAGTGATAGCCCATCAGCAGCTCCTGCGGGGATCCAAAGGGTAGAGGGGTGCCTCGCAGGGCCTCGCGGCAGCGAGCCCATTCTTCCTTGTTGAGCTTGATTACGACGCGTTCGCCGTTTTGCTCATTTACTATGGTTGGAGGTTAGACTGCCCCTCCGTTGTCAACAGGGACGCAATTGCCACCGTTGCCGCCATTGCCACCGTTAGGCGCGTCAGTTCTGTTGCCGCGATTGCCGCCGTTGTCGCGGTTGGCAGAGGTGTCGCCTGCGTTGATGACGGCGCACATGAAGTGATTTGGGAAGCTGCTGCTTCCACAACTCTCAGATCCGGAACCGTAGGTTCCATCTTCACTGGCCAGATCACTCAGATCGGAGTCGCGACTGCTGTCGCTAATCGTGTTCTCGAGTGTTGTCGGGGCATTGAGCTCGCTGAGGGTGCCGATCGATGGAGGGAACCATGATGGTGGGGCAATCGCCGGTGCTGTCGGCTGATCAGGCATGCGAAGCATGCCCATCTGACCAACTTGGAAGCGGAAGCTCCCGATCGCCAGGCTGATTCCGTCGCCCACGAACTCGAAGGCCGGGCGAGTGGCTGGCGTGTGGATGGTGAAGTCGAACACGCCGAAGAGCTAGCGAATCTCCGTTGTTGCGGAGTTGTAGATCGCGGTTGATGGGGCCGAAGAAGCCGCAACATCAGCACTCCCTATTCCCACAGACGGCGCCAATTGATGAGGGTTTAACTCATCAATGCCCATTGTTATGGACTTGGGTTTTGGAGAAGGAGGGAGCGCTGGAGACATCTATCGGCTAGCAAACAAGCACACAGGGGACAAAGATTTACCCAGGTCCAGGCCTCGTAGAGGTCCCTACTCCTGCTTGTCTGCTCGTGGAATTATCGAAGGAACCGAAGGTTACAATGGTGCGCAGATGCGATCTGGCGAGGGTGGTGGAAACTAGGGTTGTGTGTGTCTCCTCCTCGCCGCCTCCTCCCAGCCTTTATATAGATAGGCTAGGTCCCGGGTAGCAGGTCGAGTCGGTTACAAATTAAGGTTTTCCCCTTTGAACTTTCTATCTTTAGCTTCATCTTGTTCTTCAAGCAATCGAGAGTCCGTAGGTTACTCGAATCCTTCGTTTGGGCCTTGGCGACACCGTGGGCCTGTATGTATTTAGACCGTACATACCAAGATCGAGTACCTGTAGGGTATACCCATGTCACAAGGGGAGCCAAAGAATATATATAAGCCTTAACAACTGAGTTGTCAATTCAGCTGCACCTGGAAACAATCTTGCTCACAGCAGTTTAACAATAGCAACAGTTTTGTAGTAGCAATGGTAAAGTAGCAGCAGTAGCAAAGTAAAGACAGCAGTAACAATAGCAGTAATAGTAGGATTCGAGTGCGGTAGGCATAGGGATGGATGGACGGGTGTTGCATGGACAAGACAATTGACATAGCAATCAGAACATAGGGCAATTGCAAATAATAAGATAAAGCATCCAAGTACTAGATAATCCTAGGCATGTGTTCCATATATAGTCATACATGCTCGCAATGAGAACTTGCACAACATCTTTTGTCCTGCTAGCCCGTTTGCAGCGGGGCCTCAAGGGAACTACTGGCAATTAAGGTGCTCCTTTTAATAGAGCACCGGAGCAAAGCATTAACACTCCGTGAACACATGTGATCCTCACATCAAAGCCATTCCCTCTGGTTATCCCGGTTTCTGCCACTTCGGGGCTATTGGTTTAGGACAACAATGTGTGTATACAACTTGCCCTAGTGACAAGCATTAAGCATAACAAGTCGCAACAAAGTCATAAAGCACTAATACAAGATACTAGGCACCATGCCCTAACAATCTGATGCCATTACATGAATGATCTCATCCAATCCCTACCATCCCCATAGCCTACAACGGGGGATTACTCACTCATAGATGGGGGAAACATGGATGGTTGATGGAGAAGCGATGGTGATGATGATGGCGATGATCTCCTCCAATTCCCCATCCAGGCCGGGTGATAGAACGGAGTTTCTGGTGCTGTTTCGTGGAATCTAGTGGTGGCGACGGAGCGGAACTCCTTCTGGAAAAACGTCGAACCCCCCTGATTTTTTAGGTCAGAAGGCATCTTATAGGCGAAGAGGGAGACCGGGGGGTGTCTGGGGCGACCAGACCACCCCTGGCGCGGCTAGGCCCAGCCCGCACGGGCAGGTGGTGTGGCTGGTCCCCAGCCCCACTCCGTCTCATATTCTGGCTCCGGGAGTCTTCTGGTGAAATAGGATTTTTGGCTTTTGTCCCGTCCAATTCCGAGAATATTCATTTTCTGACATTCCTGGAACCAAAAATAGCAAAAAACAGGCAACTGGCACTATGGCTCTTGTTAATAGGTTAGTCTAAGAAATCATATGAAAAGTACTCCAAAGTGTGGACAAAACACAAGAAAGTAGATAAAACCAAGCATGGAACATCAAAAATTATAGATACATTTGCAATGTATCAACATCCCCAAGCTTAACTCCTGCTCGTCCTCGAGTAGGTAATTTTTTAGGTGACATGCACCATCATAAATTTGATCAAAGTATTTGTAAAACATTCAAAGCTGGGATCAAAGTACTTCAATCATAACAAGAAAGACAAAGTTCTAGCAATAAGACAAAGAAACTATGTTGCAACATGAAAAGGCACAAACAAAAGATTCATGAATAACAATGATTTGCAAGACGTTTGTTTGTTTCATATAAAGAAAACATAGCATAGTAGTATTCAGCTTGTCCCTCATAGAGTAGCAAATATAAATGCATAGGACACCTTCAAAGTTCATAAGAGTGACTAGATACAAATAGTTTAAAACAAGCAATATCAAATTATGCATCAATCAACTAGTCTTGGGACAATGCACATAGAACTAAGAATGGCCACTATGCTCTCAAAGTAGGTGCATAAAGGTAGAAGGTGGAGACTCAATATATATAAGTGGAAGAAAGGCCTTCATAGATGGAAGTAGGAATTCAAGTCTCATAAAGAGCTTCCAAAATTATGGTACTTAATAGCTTACAGCTCTCATTGCCCCTATCATAAGCATCTTGAAGTGATTAAGGTTAAAGTGAACAAACTATGGTGTACATGCTTGACGAAGTATAAGTTAGGAATCTCATGTCCCTTGAATACGAGGGTCGCTCCTCATGCTACTCAAGTTTAGTCACCGTTAAGTTCTTGTCATCGTAAGTACATGTGTATCATAGAGAACCGCCAGCGGGGTACCCCTTGCCTGATGATACGGAAGAATCCCCATATCAAAATGACAAGGCAAGCAGACAACGAGCATCTCAACAATCTTTTTATTTAGCATGGGAATATGGTGCTTTTTTCTCTCTTTCCTCTTTTCATAATATCTTTTTTTCTTTTTCTCTTTTTTCTCAATATATGACTCTTTTTTTATAAGAAGAATGCTTCATAGACTGCTCATTATGGTTACGCTGCAGGTTTCCACCATGTCAGCATGGATTAGACCAGCGGCCCAGGCGTTTCTCTAACACATATACATAACTCCATGGACTTACAAGCTCCCCTTTCATTTCACACCGACGACATCCATAGATAAAAGAGCATGATATCAACTAGGTACAAAGTACTAGTGCAATGTTGAAAGCGTTCCTCATGACAGCATGGTTCTGCTAATCCCCAACAAATAAGTGCAAGAATATACAACACAGATGACACAATGGTTCAAGTTTATTAAGGGCAAGAAAATTAAAGTGTGCCATCAAATTCGTGAGAGATTTAATCACTAGTTTTCTCATAACAAGTTTAATTCGGAAGGTAGATAAAACATGAATATACTTGAATACCATATGCTAATAGGTAGGTATGGTGGACTCTTTGGAATAACTTGGTTTAGGGAGTTGGATGCATGAGTGGAACTCATACTTGGTTATGGAGGCTAGCAAAATACTGGGAGCGACAAACTAAGAGAGCAATAATGGCCATAATCATGCAGAGCGACAAAACATCATTGATCAAAGCATAAAGTCATACTACAAGTTGAAAACTAAAGTATCATAAAGGCTATAGTGACTTGGGATACTCATAACATGGTGTGAGCATGCACCAAGGCAACCCAAATAAAGCATCAAAGGAGAATACCACAATACTATGCTTTAGTATGCTAAAACAACGCATGATTCATCCAAGGCACATTAAGCAATCTCAATTGTTTATAACAAGTCATAATTCAGCAAAGAATACTAAGCATAAAGCCAAAAAAATATCAAGCATGGCATGACAAAGCATATGCCACAGTCAAAAACAAGCTCTCTTTAACACTTAAGCATGAACTTTCCTACTCTTTTCCAAACCAAACCAAACTATTTGAAAACCAATGTATGAAAGAGGAGGTCCAACCAATTTATTAAGCAAACTAAGAAAACCAAGAAAATGAAAAACCAAAACGAAAACGAAAAAGAAAAGGCTCCAAGAACAACACAACTGTGCATGAAACAATAAAAATGAAGTGTTTGGAAGAAACCTGGAATTTTTTTATTGATGAAGAAGGGGATGCATTGGGCATCCCCAAGCTTTGATGCTTGTACTTCTTTGATATTTCTTGGGGTGACACGCATGGCATCCCCAAGCTTGAGGTTTAGTCCATCCTTCATCTCATTACTCATTCCTCCCATACACCTAAAATTTTTCCTTCATACAAAACTTCACACAATCTTTATTAGCAACATAAGTGCACTCAAGATAATAGGTCTTTCGTTTCAGTTCTAACACGAATAAAACTTCCATTAAAACACAAGCTACTGTAGCACTTCCCTCAAAAATCTCAATCCCCAAAAGAACTCAAAAAGGAACCAACAAAAAGCAAATGCAGAAAATGGCAGAAATCTGTCAAAATAGACCAGCAGGTAAAGATGAATTTTTTCGAAGACCTTCTGTTGCTTAAATCGAAAAGTTTTGAACTAACGAAAGTTAGATAACAACCTGGGGCAGAAGCACAAAAATTCACCCCTCAAAAGGACGTACAGAGATTTTACATGAATTTCGGTGAAGCACAGAAATCTGTTTCGGGACAGCAACTTTCCCAATCATTACTTCTCTCTCATCAGAGGTTACTCTTGGCACAAAAAGCAAATAAAAAGGATAAGGAGCGGTTATTACTAAGGTAATAACTTCCAAGACTCATCTAAAACTTTTGGGTTATCTCCTAATAAGTACTTTTCTTTAACACCTTTAAGTTAGGCATGATAGTTTGAAAAGATGCTCACATAAGAAATATGAATTTAAGTAAAAGAGAGCATCAAGAAGCAAGTTCAAAGCACATTAAGTCTAACCCACTTCCTATGCATAGGAATCTTGTAAAGAAACAAGTCATGAAAGCAGAAAGTAACAAGCATAGTAAAGCAAAACAAGTGCAACTTCAAGACTTTCAACATAAAGAGGGCAAACCTAATATTATTGAGATGCATAAAACCATGTTTCCCTCTCTCATAATAACTTTCAGTAGCATCATGAATAAACTCAACAATATAATTATCACATAAAGCATGCTTTTCATGTTCTACAAAAACATAATTTTTATCAAGCTCAAAAATAGTGGGATTAAAACTTTCAAACCCACTTTTATCAATTCTATAACAAGATGACTGATCATTCAATATAGGACCATCATCTAGAGATTTATCATAAACAATTTCTAAGCAGAACTCTTTAGTACCATGCATCTCGAAGTTAGGCACAAATAAAGGATTATCACAGATAACATGAGCATAACATTCATCCTCCTTTGGTAAGCATGGGGGATAATCAAATAATGTAAGGGATAAAGAGTTACTCTCATTAGAAGGTAGGCATGGGTAGCTAATCCATTCTTCCTCCTTTTGTTCATCACTCTCCTCCTCTTTTTCATCTAATGAGCTTTCAGGTTCATCATTTTCTTCTTCCATAAGATCCTGCAAGGCATTAGTCTCTTCCATTTGTGGAAAGCATCTATTAATATATTCAAGAATATAGCCATTTTCTTCCTTGTAATTATCAAAGAAAAATTTAAGCATATCATAAACCTCATATTTATAAGGTGAATCATCAATATTTTCAAGCAAACTAGCAAGTTCAAATGCACCCTTCGAAGCAATAAATTCTTCAATTTGTTCCCCATCATAAAAGTCATAATTTCCTTTAACATAAGAAGATATGCTAACATCATCATTATACTCACATTGAAAAGGGAGGTGTTTATACCTCTTACAGCAACAAGATTTATCAAAGCAATAAGTAACATTATAAGTAGAGCACACGTTTCTAGCAATGGTATACAATTTATCAATTTGTTCCCATAAGTGTTTCCCTTTTTGTGACAAGCGGTATTCCTTATAATAATATTTTTGATCTTCCGTGAACCCACCTTGCCAATAAGATTCAGTTTCAAAGAAAACAACCATTGATAGAAAGCATGATAAAGCAAGACAATAACAAACCAACAAAAGTAACAGCTAGAGTAGGAACTAATTTTTTTGTATTTTTGATAAAGAAACAAGCAAACAAGGCGGAAATAAACTAAGCTTGAACAATAGTGATTCCAAGTGAACTTGATAAACAAAGCTATGCTCCCCGGCATCGGCGCCAGAAAATAGTCTTGATGACCCACAAGTATAGGGGGTGTATCGTAGTATTTTCGAGGGAAGTGAAACCCAATTTATTGATTCGACACAAGGGGAGCCAAAGAATATTTATAAGCCTTAACAACTGAGTTGTCAATTTAGCTACACCTGGAAACAATCTTGCTCACAGCAGTTTATCAGTAGCAACAGTTTTGTAGTAAGAATGGTAAAGTAGCAGTAGTAGCAAAGTAAAGACAGCAGTAACAATAGCAGTAACAGTAGGATTCGAGTGCAGTAGGCATAGGGATGGATGGACGAGCGTTGCATGGACAAGACAATTGACATAGCAATCAGAACATAGGGAAATTGCAAATAAATAAGATAAAGCATCCAAGTACTAGATAATCCTAGGCATGTGTTCCATATATAGTCATACGTGCTCGCAATGAGAACTTGCACATCTTTTGTCCTGCCAGCCCGTTTGCAGCGGGGCCTCAAGGGAACTACTGGCAATTAAGGTGCTCCTTTTAATAGAGCACCGGAGCAAAGCATTAACACTCCGTGAACACATGTGATCCTCACATCAAAGCCATTCCCTTCGGTTATCCTGATTTTTGTCACTTTGGGGCCATTGGTTTCGGACAACAACGTGTCTATACAACTTGTAGGTAAGACCAGAAACAATACTATCATAATGAATCAATAACATGTTCAGATCTGAAATCATGGCACTCGAGCCCTAGTGACAAGCATTAAGCATAACAAGTCGCAACAAAGTCATACAGCACTAATAGAAGATACTAGGCACCATGCCCTAACAATCTGATGCCATTACATGAACTATCTCATCCAATACCTACCATCCCCATAGCCTACAGCGGGGGATTACTCACTCATAGATGGGGGAAACATGGATGGTCGATGGAGAAGCGATGGTGATGATGATGGAGATGATCTCCTCCAATTCCCCGTCCCGACAGGGTGCCAGAATGGAGTTTCTGGTGCTGTTTCATGGAATTTGGTGGTGGCGGCAGAGCGGAACTCCTTCTGGAAAAACATTGAACCCCCCTGAGTTTTTAGGTCAGAAGGCATCTTATAGGCGAAGAGGGAGACCGAGGGGGTGTCTGGGGCGGCCAGACCACCCCCTAGCGCGGCAAGGTGGTGTGGCTAGGCCCTAGCCCCACTCCGTCTCATATTCTGGCTCCGGGTGTCTTCTGCTGAAATAGGATTTTTGGCTTTTGTCCCATCCAATTTCGAGAATATTCATTTTGTAACTTTCCTGGAACCAAAAACAGCAAAAAACAGGCAACTGGCATTGTGGCTCTTGTTAATAGGTTAGTCCAAGAAATCATATGAAAAGTACTCCAAAGTGTGGACAAAACACAAGAAAGTAGATAAAACCAAGCATGAAACATCAAAAATTATAGATACATTTGCAATGTATCAATCCCACATGGAGCAGGATTCTGAATTCTAATAACTCTTAAAGTAAATATTACGATAGAAATGCTAGATAAAGTTCTAAGTGACAAGATAAAATGCGAGTATTGTGTAAAAAGGTGTTTTGGGGTTTTGCGTATAAGAGCAATAAAGTAAAGTAAAACAACTGAGTACAGAAAGTAAGTATCGCGTATGTAAGAGAGATTGGAACTGCAGTAGGGAAAAAGGCATTCTCAAGGAGTAGCGGATACACCACTAGTATTGTAAAGATCTAAGATAAAGATTATCATCATGAACATTCTCAACTATGTATGTGTGGGAGGAACTTCGTATTTGGACGAATAGCCAACAACCGCTGCTCACATTATCCTCATAAACACAATAGTCAGCAATCGACATCAATGAAATTACTTCGCTATTAAGGGACATAATCCCATGGGATGTATCCCATGGCATGGATAGTGTTCCGTGAGTTTCCTCGGTTTCCCAAGTTGATACGTAAGGGGTGCCAACAACTTTATAGTTAGTGTAAGTGCTAACACACCTCCGTCTACCAACAAGTAGTTTCCTCCATCAAGTCCCCACGAGAGGCAAATATTGAGAGGTCGACTTCTCTCAACATCAAGATGTAGAAAATCTAACACATGGTCACAGTGATGAATATCATAATAGACTTTATCTTATTTCAATCTCATACTAGGGTTTCTCCATCTCCCCAAGAACTAATGATCTACTCAGACATGGAGGCAATCAACATCATGGCAATGGTAATGGAAACAATCATAGATGAATAGTACTTGTATAAATCCACAACGAGTATAGGAATTACAATAAGATCTAGACAAGATGTAGATGGGATGGATGGAGATGGTGGTGATGCAGCAGTGGATGATGAATATCGATGCCTTAGCCTCCCAGATCTGTGCAGCGTGAAGTTGGATCCCTAGTGGATGAGTTCCCCCTCCAGATGCCTTCCAGAGGTGAGGTTTCTGTGATTTCTGGTGTTCTGTATGTCATCTCTCCAAACCAATTGCACGGGTTGAAACTATTTGATGAGGTGGAGGCGATGCCAGCTATACGGCCAGAGCTATACGGCCGAAAAATTTGCTCCGCCCGTATAGTTGGTCGTTGCGCTCTCTACCTCCCGTGTTTGCTTCTGGTTTTCTTCTGGTATTATTAATATTTCCCAAATAAGTGATTTACGTTGTTTTTTACTCCTTTTCTCCACAGTACAACTGCTTCAACAATTGTATCCATTGGATCCATCATCTGTCCTGATCCTGGTGAAAACAGACATAAAATGTGCATGCGAACGCCGTAAATACCAAGATCCTACATCTACAATGCAAATTAATAATGTAAAACATGATGCAAATGTGCACTCATCAACCATATCACATCACATGCCCTGCAAAAACAAGTTAGACGCCTCTAATTTATTTTTGCATATTTTACGTGGCCGTGGGCTTTCTAAGATAGGAACCGTTCTACCTACAAACTTTAGCCACAACAGTGATAACCAAGTTATTAAGCAGACCGTTGTAAATCAGATATCAACTATCGTGGGAGAGACAAACACCCACTAGCCACTTATGCAAAACAAGTTGCATGTCAAGCATGGAACAGGTCTCATGTGCGAGGACATGTAAAGTTTATCCGAGCCGCTTCATCCCACTATGCCACCAATATCCGAAGTACAAGAGAATTGCAATAACAAGACTTATCAACACCCACATCTCCATGTGTTCTAACCGTACAAAGCATCTATGCATGGATATAGCTCTGATACCACTAATGGGGTTCGTTGCATAGAAAACAAAAAATTTCCTATGGTTTGCAACTGCCAAGATCGAATCTAGGTGATACTTTGTAACGGTTACATATGGACTCATCCTCATAGCCCATAAGCGGGATAACGTTCCTGCAAACAAACATGGTTGATGTAGATGGTACACGACTGTCCTCAAGGACATGCAGACAATCAACACCACAGACGGGCAGCGCCTCCATAATCGGTCACACGTTCGGTGTGCTGACAACTCCCGATCCCTTGCTCCAGCCGGGTAGAGGAAGTAGCGGATCCCCGGGAACTCCAACAGCGCTACGCCATGGTAGTGGTGGTGGAGTGGAAGGTTTATAGAAGGGCTTTGCCGAGCACCTTTTCTAGTGGCAATGGACAAGGCAAGCAAAGGGGAGACGATGCAAACCTTGGGGAATATGAGAGAGCTTGTGAGAGAGTGTGTGTGGAGAGGAGGAGGAGGCCACCTTCTTTTATAGGGGGAGTGGTGTAAGGTCCCCTCCTTGGTCGACACCATGGGTCTTCCCCTTCCCCTCCTCTCATTCAATCTCCATTAAAGCACTTTAATTCCCTTAAAGGTTTATCCATTAAAGCACTTTAATTCCATTAAAGATATTTCCATTAAAACACTTTGATTCTCTCGTTTTAATGCAACTAAATTTAATGAAGACTTCATTTAATGAGTACTTCATTTAATGAACACATTAACATTTTGATCCATTGCTTTGTTTTGATACCCTGAAACTATTTTGGTAGATTTAGCAGAACAATTTTCTGCAGCAGAACAATTTTCTGCGATGTCCATTGACTTCCCCTGTGTTCCCTATCCGCGTAAACGCGTCAGTTAACCTTAAGTGTGTCTCCCTATGGGTTCGAGAACTATGTAGACATGATTGAGACTTTCTCCGATCAATAATCATTAGCGCCCTGGAGATCCATAATGACTCCCACTAGTTCCACGAAAAACAGATGATCGTTCGAACCTCTTTCGCTGTAATCAAATTCATTTTGTCTCGCGATATATTATGTGTCCGAGATCCGATCACTCGGTATCATCCATACCTTGTTTGATCTCGTTCCCGATAAGTACTCTTTTTGTCATTATCGTCATATGACATTCTAGTGATCAAATCACTTGCTTGCAAGGCTATGTCAATGTGATATCACCGAGAGGGCCCTGAGTATATATTTCCGTCATCCGGATGGACAAATCCCACTCTTGATCCATGAGCCTCAACTAAAACTTTCCAAATACCCGACGATGCCTTTATAATCACCCTATTACAGTGTGACGTTTGATGTAATCAAAGTACTCTTCCGGTGAAAGTGATTGACATGATCTCATGGTCTAAGGACATTGAGTTACTACGAATGCGATAGCAATTTAAACTTTATGTCGTGATCGTATTGCTACATCTACTGTGGGTGACTGTTCATCATATCATTCTCTAATGACATGACCCTGTTATTAACAACATCCAATGTTCATCATCAGGAAACCTTTGATCATCTATTAATCAACAAGCTAGTATAAAGAGAGGCTTTACTAGGAACCTTATCTATTTATAATTCACACATGTATTCATGTTTCCTTATTAATACAATTCTAGCATGAAAAATAAACATCTATTATAAACCTAGAATAGCATAATAAACACTTTATTATTGCCTCTTGGGCATATTCCTTTCATTTTATTTAATATATTAATTCATAATTAACATATGTAAATGTATATTTAAATCCTTATTAATCCGAAAACACTTTTCATCTTATTCCTTTTTCCAATAAAACTTCGGATCCTCCTCAGAACTTTTCTGGCAATGTTTCATAAAAACAATTCCGATCCTCTTCTTTCTCATCTGTGATTCCTTGCTTCCATAGCAATCTTAGAACATCATCAGACCCTTAAGTGTGTTACCCTACGGTTCGGGAATGGCACAGCCATGATCGAGATCACACTCGATCAATGATCAATAGAGGGACCGGGATGTCCATAGTTACCCCCATGCATTCCATGAAACTCTATCATGTTCGAACCATAAACTCCGTGTCCCTATCCCTTTGTTTCTTCGATACATGACTTGTTCGAGATTTGATCTATGGTATCAACATACCTATCTTGTTTTCAACAAATCCATTTCTCTTGTTATCGTGATATTTTATCCCCTGACCTAGTCAATGGTTGCAATCTATTGGATACAGTATCATCAAGTAGGCCCAGTGTAGCTTCCCATCACGCGGGTGAACAAATCCCGATCTTGATACACATGCCTTAGTTGTGTTGGAAATATGCCCTAGAGACAAATAGTAATAAAGACTATTATCATATTTCATAAAGTTTATGATTAAGTTTTATATCATGTTGTAACTGTATTGAAAGGAAACTTCAATACACATGTGATATATAAACAACTAGGAGTTCCCGGTGATACTCTAGTCACTAGTTCATTGGTCAATAGATGATCAAGGTTTCCTGATCATGTGGCATTTATGCTAGTTGGAAATGGACTCACCTAATTATGAGAATGAGATGATGAACTATACCCAACCTAAACATCATGACCCGATCATGTCACGAAGTTCAAGTTACGATGATTAGAAAATACTTAGTGTACTATTTCTTAGACCGTGAGCCTATATCAATCATTGTACTATTTCTTAGACCGTGAGGCTATATCAATCACTGTCCCCCGAGGGTACTTTGATAACATCAAACGCCACTTGGTTAAACAGTGATCATAAAGGTGTGTTTAGGTATTCGGAGAAACAGTAGAGGCAATATATGTCAAGAGCAGGATTTGTCCATCCGCGTGATGGAAAGATACTCGAGGGCCCACTCAGAGAAGTTATCTCCAATAGCTGTGCAACGTGTGATTTGATCATAGGGGATATCACTTGTCGGAACGAGTCAAGTAGAATTTGTTGATAATGAAATTGAACATGACATGGTGATGTCATTGATTAGATCTCGGACAATGCAAGTATCGAGAGACAAATGGAATACAACACGACGTTCATGGTTCAAACGATGAAAGATTTCTTGGAATGCACAGGGGTCACATGGCCATCCAGGTCCCTCTGTTGATCATTGGTGCGGGAGGGTCACGACCATGTATGGAGTGTTCCCAAACCTGGGGTATCACGCTTAAGGGCTTGATGATGCTTAGAGAGTTTTTATAGGATCGGTAGAATCACTTAAGAAAGAGAAGAGAGAAAATCAAAAGGATTTCGGTTAGTCCGGAGGATGTCCGGAGTGGAGGTGGAAGGTGGTCCATAGCCACGGAGATTGAATAATATGTGAATGAATGTTAAATGTTGATTTAATCATTTATTCATAATTATTTAATAAAGAGAAAATCTATTAAAGGGCCAAAAGCCTTAATGGGACAAATCCGGAGGGAGAAGGGCCCATGAGGGAAAAGACCAAAAGAAGGAGAGAAGGGGTGGCTGGCAAGGCCTTGAGCACCGCGTGCGGGGCCCACAATGGCCTTGGCCGGTTGGGCAAGCCTCCCCCTCCCACCTCTCCTTTGTTTAGTCCCACATGGCTAAGCTAGTTGGCCTAGGGGTGGATTTCCCCTATATATAGTGGGGTATTTTGACCAAATAATACACACAATATTGAATAAAGGTTTCCTCACTTTTGGGGAAACCCACAATTGATATTCTCTCTCTCTCTCCCGTGACCGTGGTCCCAAGTCAGGATCGTGCGAACGGGAGACCTCTTCACCGCGGAGCACCGTTGCGCTGCGTGATTTGGATCCAGGAGCTCTACTTCCGCAACTGCTGCTGGACCGGGGAAGCGGGAGTCATTGCCAGGCACTGGATGCATGTAACTCCCTATGAGGCGCAATATTTGAGGACCTAGGAGCCGTTGGAGCCACAGGAGCGCAAGGACTTCAACACGACCTTGAGGTCGGCTTCGGTTTGTCTACAGCAACCACGCTCTCCCGAGCGTTGACAGTGCTTTTCGGTCTTCAAGGGTAAGTTCGAGAAAAACCCCTCCCATTACTGCGTTACTAATAGATAGGTCTTGACAATCAGGGGTTCAGGGGCATACAGTAAAATTTATTGTTTTCATGCGCGAACCCCTACAAATTGTTCCTCTAGAATACCCAACATACACTTTTATAGCCACCGAGTTATGGACATGGCGGTTGTTGTAGTCAAAGCAGCCTCGGGAGACAGCGATTAATATGATCTCACGGTCTAAGGAGAAGGTCACTTAGTTTCTAAGGATTACAACAATAAACCATGTGACTTGATCTCACTTCAATACTTAAGTGGGTAATTGATGTCTACGCACTTCTATTCTTGTAGACAATTGTTGGGCCTCCAAGTGTAAAGGTTTGTAGAACAGCAGCAAGTTTCCCTTAAGTGGATTACCCAAGGTTTATCGAACTCAGGGAGGAAGTGGTCAAAGGTATCCCCTCTCAAGCAACCCTGCAATCAAGATACAAGAAGTCTCTTGTGTCCCCAACACACCCAATACACTTGTCAGGTGTATAGGTGCACTAATTCGGCGAAGAGATAGTGAAATACAAGTGGTATAGCTAATTATAAGTGGTAACGGTGATAGAAAATAGCTTGATGGCATGGAAAAGACTAAAGTAAAACTGAAATAAAGATAGAAGCAAGCAAACATGTAATAGATCTAATAGCAAACGGTGTTTCAGTGCTTAGAAACAAGGCCTAGGGATCATACTTTCACTAGTGAACACTCTCATATAAATATATTCTTCTTTATGATACTACGCTGAACTACTCTCTGGTTGGACACTCTAATCCATGGTAGGGCTATAACAGCACTTCTCAAAGTTCGCTTTCCCCATCTAGATTTTGTCAATCCCGATGACGGATAGATATACTCTGGGCCCTCTCGGTGATATCACATTGAGATAGTTTGTAAGCAAGTGATGTGATCACTAGAATGTTATATCACGGGAACGAGAAAAGAGTGCATGTCGGTAACGAGATCAAACTAGGTATGAAGATACCGATGATCGAATCTCAGACATGTAATATATCGCGAGACAAAGGGATTTAGTTACAAGCGTTAAATGTTCTCACGATCACAGAAGTCATCGTTGAATGTGTAGGAGTCAGTACGGATCTCTAGGTCCCGCTGCTGATTATTAATCGGAGAAGGGTCTCGATCATGTCTGCATTATTCGCGAACCGTAGGGTGACACACTTAAGAGTTACCGGACACCATTTTGGAGCACATATGTTTCAGATGAAAGAATTGCAAAGCGCGGGAATTGTTTCAATAGAAACCGGAAATTGTTTCGGGTGAAATTGCAGAAAGTGGTTCTGCATGTGATATTGAAATATTGCAAGGGGCTATATGTGAATGTTTGTTAATTAAAGTAATTAACAAAATTCTGAATAAATTTAATAAAAGAGTTTTATTAAATGAGAGAGCATTAAACTTGGAGATTTTTAATGCATTTAAAGTGGAGACTTTAAAAGGGAATGTGAAGAGGCATTTTAATGTGGAGGGGTTACCACCACATGAATGGGGGAGGTGAGGGGTCACCTCCCCATGCGCCGGCCATGGAGAGGAGGGGAACCCCCTCCTCCTATAAAAGGCCACCCATTCCCTCCTTCATCCTCACACCTCCTTGTGAAGGATCTCTCTCCCCCTCTAGAATTATTCCCCCATGGTCTCGGATTAGTGAGATACATGTTCCCGATGGCATTTCGTCTGGAAGGAGTTGCTACTTCCGCTGGATCGCTGGAGCGAGGAGATGGACGTTGTTCGGTGAACTTGTGTGCGAGTACGGATGCGCTGCTGAGTTGCGGCGCTCGGACTTCCACTCGATCTTGAGATCGGCAAGTGTACGACTACATTAACCATGAGTTCCTACTCGTTAACAAAACTCGTTGTCTTCGAGGGTAAGTTCTCGTTGGATGTATGTCCACCCGTTGCTTTGTACCTAGTAGATAGATCTTGGCGTATAGTTCTCATCGTAGGAAATTTTTTGTTTTCTATGCTGCAGACCCAACACCAACAAACACCACAATTTCATAAAGACATCCAACTCCAAATATAACTCATAACAAGTATTTGTAATCTCTAGCCTAAGTGCCACCATGGTGTGCACACTATCAACTTCACACACATGGGGAGAGCAGAGATCTATGAAAGCACTTGAGTAGCAAGGTAGATCTATAGATTACAAGCTCATGATCTCAATAAGATCATGCATAGAGAGAGAGATGAACACATAGCTACCGGTAGAACCCTTAGCCTCGAGAGAGAACTACTCCCTCCTCATCATGGGAATCAGCAATGGTGATGGAGATGGTGGTGGAGATCGATGGAGATGGCTCCGGGGGCACTTCCCCGTCCCGGCAGGGTGTCGGAACAGAGACTTTCTGTCCCCCGAATCTCCCTTTCGGTGGCGGCGGCATTGCGGAACTTTTCGTGGCTGGAGGCTTGATGGTCTAGGGTTTATGCATCGGGAGGCTCTTATAGGCGAGAGGGGAGACCGAGGGGGTGCTGGAGGGGCCCACACCACCCCCTGGCCTGGCCCGTGCCACCAGGTGGTGTGGCCACCCTCTGGCCCTTCTCCATCTCGTATTCTGGCTCCAAGTGTCCCTCAGTAAAATAATAACTTTGGCTTTTGTCCCATCCAATTCCGAGAATATTCATTTTCTGACTTCCTGGAACCAACAACAACAGAAAACAGGCAGCTGGCACTGTGGCTCTTGTTAATAGGTTAGTCCAAGAAATCATATGAAAAGTACTCCAAAGTTAGAACAAAACACAAGAAAGTAGATAAAACCAAGCATGGAACATCAAAAATTATGGATACGTTTGCAACGTATCAGTAATGTCCATCATATCATTCTTAATGATACGACTCCGTTGTCAACTGACATAGAAGCCCCATGATGAGGAAACCTTGATCATCAGTTGCCCAACGAACTAGTTGAATAGAGGATACTAGGGACTTGGTTTGTTTACATGCCACACATGTATCAATGTTTACTCTTGATACAGTTATAGTATAGTATGAAACTATTATGAACTAATTTGAGATATGATAATAAACCTATTTATTATTTGCCTCTAGGGCATATCTCATTCACCATCAAGATCCAGTCGTGGTTGCACCTGGTGTATCTAGGATAAGGAGAACCATGTAAAGTTTGTCATGTATTCACCATGACCATGGTTTGCAATTGGCTTGGGCATGAACCAAGAATAGGATACTTCCTAGTCTTCAAGATGTTTCGCGTCATCTCCCTAAAGTTGCTCATCTTTGTTCACACTCCCACTAACAAGATTATCATATGTGTGGATCATCAACTAACCCTGGAGGGGCACAAATAAGAACCTTTGGTTGTTAGGTTTTAAGTAGAGTTAACCTAGAATTGTAGTTAATATGCATATCTAGTTATAGCATGTTAACCTAGAATTGTAGTTTGTATGCATATGTTGTTATATTATTATGTGATGTTTTTTGGCTAAATTGTAATATGATCACATTGTTCGATGGTGGGGTGAAGTGATGGTAACATATCCACCTAAACAAGAGCACACCAGGGTAGATGGCATGGAACCAAAACCATGAACAATGAGCCTAGCCAAAAATGCTCATAGTGCCAACCAAACTTTAGGCACATGTTCACCAAGTCATGCGCTATAAGCAACCAAAGCGAGGCTAGATGATGTGGAATGTCCTATGGCTATCTCCACATCCAACACTATGCCAAGCTCTCCAACACATGCCAAGTTGTCATGGATATCAAAGGTGACTCATATCCTATGTGCGAGTCCAATTCCCACCCATATGAATGGTATACTACTTCATACCTCAGTGCATGGATATGCTAGGTTGATGACAAGGAGCACAGGAGAATTGGACAAAAGAGCACGTGTATCAAGTCCGACATCTTAGAAGTTCAGAAGAGAAGGAAGAAGAAATTGCACCTTCTACACCAGAGTCTCCGGCCCTGCATCCCCGGAGTATCTGGCCCTCCAAGACTAGAGTCTCCATCCACCCACGACTAGAGTCTCTGGCCTGCCAATCCTAGCTCGTGATGGCCAAGTGTGACAACTCCTTGAGCCTAGTAAAAAGTCTAACCGGAGATTGCCGAGAGTCCCTGACCCTGCTATGACGACACCGAAGTCTCTAGCCCCACTACTTTAGAGTCTCCAGCCTAAGTAACTTGCCTTCACACATGGATGTTGCACCAAGGCCGTGTACCCCTCTTTTTTGCCTAAACTACCCCTAACTCATGGTTAGCTATATGTATGTCCCCACCTCCATATGTGAACCCTAAAATAGAGCAAAGAGAATAGATAGAGCTTTACTCATCATCCCTACCCTTGTGGAGAAGATCCCATGTGGATACCAATACCTCCCTAGTTATACTATGGAGTTGTACAAGATCTCTTCAAGCACTTGATCTCTCTATGGTGTTGGATTCTATTTCTATCTAGTATCTCCTCTTGAATTCTACTTGTAGAATTTTCTCCTCCCCCTAAATTCAATGATGGTATTGTCAATCTATCTCAAGGGATTATACCCCATGGTCTCTCCCTCATGATTCTGTTGTGGTTATGGTTCAGGCCAACGAGAGCAAACCAGATTGTATTGGGTGTGGTGTGTGTTTGTATCATGTTCTTTGCTGTGTGATGCATGTAAAATGCATGCATGAACATTGTAGTTTATTCTCACATATTCCAATATATTTGCATCTTATACAATGTTATATCCATGTTTTACATTGATTTTTCGGGATTTATCAACAATCCCCTTTATTTGGTTTATAACTCTACATGACAGGAAAATCATGTTTTGCGTATTTTTAACTTCCAGGACCTAAACAAAGTCAAATGGACTTGTGATTTTTCTAAGATTATTTTTTCACGAAGGCGAAGACCTAGAGCACTGGAACCTCACGAGTGGAGCCCGGAGGCCCAAAAGAGCCAGGTGGCAACACCACCCATGCTCTTTTCCTCCTCGAGCATCCTCAATCATTCGTCTTCAACCCTAACTCCAATTCTTGACATAAAAAAACGCCTATAAAAAGGTCCCCGACACGATATCATAAGAGGCAGAGCAGAAACACAAAAACACCAAAAAATTAGGGCCAAACCAGCGAAGATTGGATAGGGAACCACCACCGGAGCCATCCCTGGTTGGATCTCCACCCTCTCCAAAATCATGTTCACCGCCTCCATGATAAAGAGGTAGTAGTCCACCTCTGTACTATGTGTTTGTGACAGTAGCTTGATCTCTCTCTATCATTCTATCACTGTTTAGAACCATATGAACTGCCTTACATGATTAGTGGATCTTTATTTTATGACATGATATTTCAGATTGGAATTCTATTATGTTTATAGTGTATTGATAGATGCATATTATGTACCTCATTCTTAAGTGCTTATTCTGATCAAACTTGTATGCAAGGACATGTGTGGGGGGAACGTGTCCATTAGATGGAGTAATATGGTGGTAGTGATTGGATACTGATAGAAAATTCGAGATCTACTATGATTTTTACCTTTCTTTTGTTACCCCACTAGGGATAAAGTGAATGCATGTGTTATAATCATCTAGTGACAACAAAGACGATCTTGTTTGCTCAAGGTAGCACATTTGTTATTCAAACATCATGTCAAAGTATCTAAGGTTATAATCTATTTATTCTCAATTCTAGATTGCACGGAGTTTTTCCTTTTTGGGGGAGTATAAGTGAGATGTGTTGCATCATATTTATATTAGGATGTCATGTCTATATGAATACTAATAAAACACATGATGAAGTTTTATCAATATTATATCATCTGTGAGTTGTTTTATGTCCACCACACTTTACGAGAGAGTACACAAGTAAACCCATGAAACCCGGTCCAGTTCTTATTATAAGAAACCGCTTTTACTTACTTTTACTGTCTTTTACATTTTCTGTAAGAATTAAATCCAAAAATACAAAAATACTTTAACTTTCTATAAGTATAAACAAAAACTCAAAAAGAACTTACTTTTCTATTTTAGTTATAGATTATTTTACTCTTTTTTCTAATTTACAATTCTAATATGAAACCTTGTGCTTGACAACCACACAGTAGAGTTGGGGACACAATACATTAACTTTGTTTTGAAGTTTGCTAGAAGAGGTTGGAAGAAGGTTGCTGCTCAGATTCCCGTGAGTTCGATATAAACCCTTAAGTCATCCTTATCGGGGAAATACACTTGCTACAACACTCTGTTCATGGAGTCCCAGCGAATTGATACACACAGAGTTGTTAACATCACTGTGTTTATCGTGTTCTTTGTCTCCTTCCTCCAATCTCCCTCTTGAATCCGTGAAGATCGGGCCACCCTAGAAGTTGGATTCTCATCACCATAAGGGCCATCACACATGTCCCTGGCCGATTTAGGTGAGCGGGTCTTGTCCTGTGAACCCATACATGTTGTTATCTCTGTTTAAAATATAAGACATTTTTATAGAATATTTTAGGCTATCAAAACATTTTATATTTTCGAACGGCCGTAGTGCGCTAGGAATTCCATGAGGTCTCTATAAACCATGCACATAACAAATATATTAAGGTATGCTTGAGCATTTTCTCCATTTCTATCCAAGTTTTTAAAGTTACTTTTGATAGTTGGATTGCTAATGTTGTCAAATAAACATATGTATTTTTATGAGAAAATTTTAAAATGTAAGAAAAAATATTTTGTTCTAACAAGACTTTGATACAGAGCATTACTTTTCATGTGTGGTTTATATGAGACAAAATAAATTCAAGTAAATACTTTGGAACATTGATCTACTGATACCAATTTCATATCATATAAAGCATATATTTACTAATGAAGCAAACTATGTCTTGCATTAATTAATATTTTATAATGGAGGGTGTATCATCTGCTTCTTCCAAGTTGACGAACTCAACGGCCGCTATTGTGTGCGGCGGCATTCGGCATTCATATTCCTAATAACGGAGAGGCGGCTGTCTAGCGGTTAGATCACGATGCGACCTAACAAAGACCAGACACAACTCAACCGAGCTAAGAGATTGGCAGAGCCATGGGAGATCAAGCATACCACAAGTTATTCTTCAGTTGACACGTTGGATCCATGCGGGGTGCTCAATGCTACGTGTGACGGTGCAGTATTTTTCCGCCTCTGGGTGCAACCACTTGGACATGGTAGATCGGTCAGCCGATTGGGATGGCGGTTTTGCAACATGATTTACAATACATGAGTTGCAATTTTAATACTTTCTCTTATCGAAATTAATTTTAATTAACTTGGATATCTAGACACATTTTAGTGTTAGATATATCCATATCTAAACGAATCTAAATCAATTAATTTGGATCGGAGGAAGTATGCTATTCCTGATAGTTTTATCTCTTGTAAAGCTTGAAAACTTTGCAATAATGATGATTCCATGCAGCCTCGGGGTTAAGGCCTTGTTTGGTTCCTTAGGCCTCATTCGTTTACACCAATTCTGGCGGGGTTGGATTGGATTTTGGTCCGGCCTCCGGCTGACTAGCCCAGCCATGTAATTTTTCCAACCCAATAAATCGTTTAAGCCTTGGTTAGAATTTGTACCAACCTATCTCCCTCAATTTCCTCACCCTGGGCCTGGAAAAAATTACACGCCACCGGACGTCCGGATTAATTCCATGTGATGCCATGCAGTTTTGTTTTCAACGCAAGGTTTCTGGATGGAGCTTGGGATCAACGAGATGCCTAAATCCATGCGGGCCCCTGTTCCATGTATGGTTTGATTCCAATGGCAACCGAACGAGGCCAGGGATTGGAAGGGATTGACATGGATTGAAGTAGATTAAATCCCATCTAAGTCAAAATCCCCTCTAATACTTTCCAATCCACTCCAATCCATCTCCGAAGAGGATTAACCGAACGAGGCCTAATTTATTGAGAGAAAAACACA
This sequence comes from Avena sativa, assembly GCA_916181665.1. Lineage (NCBI taxonomy): Eukaryota > Viridiplantae > Streptophyta > Magnoliopsida > Poales > Poaceae > Avena > Avena sativa. The sequence goes on from OV702287.1 coordinate 427,675,857, forward strand.
TGCATATATACTACTCTCTCCGTTTCAAAATATAAGATGTTTTAGCTTTGTGAAAGGAGTATATCTAAACTTCTTTTAGTATGTAGGTTCGTTTAAATCTAAATAAACCTACACGCCAAAAAGGGGTCTAGATATAGTCCTTTTATAAAACTAAAACATCTTATATTTTGAAACGGAGGGAGTACTTGGCGCTAGACCAGGGATCGATTAACGTGAGACCGATAACAAAGGTGGCCAGTTCACTTTTGCACTTATACCGATCGGTGTTAGTGCCGCCGGGACTTGGAATGATCTTCTTGCCGGCGTGGAAACAAGTACTGCACGGCACTGTAGTGGCCGGGGCACTGTAATCGAACTTTTTTTTTTTTTTGAGAAGCACTGTAATCGAACTGAGTCTGCGTGGTTACGCACTTTGACAAAACATAAGGCGGCAGAAACGTGGGGTTAATGTGTGTGTGCGTGTGTGGCTTCCGATTTTTTTCACTTAAGAAACCCCAGATGCAATCCTTGGAGATATGCGGCGGCGTCTCCCACGACAACTGAGCTCGATTCGACGGTGCAAAGCAAGATTATAGCTAGAGGGCGAAGAATGACGTGCGGCCGAGACGCACGCGCGAGATAGCTGCGCGGCCGGTATGTGCTTTCTACGTTTGTGCCGCACTGTGTGTTTTTAGGGTAACTCGCTCGCTTTATTGATCAAAGGAGAGGAATTAACATTGTGTCGTGGGGATCTAAAAGCCACAGATGGCTTGTGCCGCACTGGTACATTGCATATTGGTGCCGTTACACGCAGTGCTTTGATATTTTCCAAGAAGCCATATCCACATTAGTCAATTGCGCTTTGTTAACTCTTTAATTTGAAAAATTTTATGTGAAAAAGGGATAACACTCGGACCTCTGTGTTGGCGTATATTACGGCTAGACATATTGGTAGGTTAAAATTGCAATCTAATTTTATCTTTATTAGGCGTTTTGCTCCCAAGTCTTCTAACATATATATACTATTAAAAGGCTTACGGTCTTGATGGTTGGTACGTCTTTTTTATTTGGACGAGTTTGCCCCTGAAGACCGGACATATTACATACGTTGCCACCGCCCAGTGAGAAAAAACCACAACCCCGTAAAACTCAATTTCGTGGTCGTACCGAGAGCTCGGCTCCTAAAAAGAAGGCGAAGATGTGAATAGAGAGGAGGAGGTGGAGAAGATGCATGGCCGCGCCGATGGGGCAGGAGTCGTCGTTGTGAACGCCAGCGATCAAGAAGAACAATAAAAGAAGACCATGGGTCTATGGTGGTGCTAGCGTGTACCACTTGTGGTCAAGCACCGCCATGTCTTCGTATACGTTCCAGTACGGTGCGTAGTTGCCGACTGCAAGCTATTGCGGGGATGGCGCGGCCGGGTGGTCGATGCGGGGAGGAGGTCATGGCGACCCCCATGGTGACCGTGGAAGGTTGGGGATTGGAGGTGGGCTGAACACCGGTGAGCTATGGTAGTTGCCGACTGCAAGCGGTTGCGGCGATGGCACGGGCGAGTTGGTCAATGCGGGGAGGAGGTCATGGCGATCCCCATGGTGATCGCCAAAGGTTGGGGATTGGAGGTGGGCTGAACACAACTCTGACTCTGTAGCCAAGAGAGCCTCAGGCAGTCAGCTTGTTCCAGTATATTACTGCCAGGATCGTACTAATTTTTTTTTAAAGAATTTCAGAGAAAATTCAATTCTAACTCTAAAACTTTTGTTCCCATTAAAAACATACCAGAACTAGCGTTGTCCGGTCTATATAGGTCTCTTCCGAACTACTTTTTCTAGGATCGTAATTTAGGCTCTAATTTTTCAAATTCTACCTACTTCCTCTGATGTATCTAGACTAATCTAAGTCAATTAATGTGGATCAAAGAGAGCATCTGTAATGGTCTGCAATAATAGAGTTGTCCATTCATCACATAACAAAAAAACTTCATTCGCAAAAAATAAATAACAAAACAACTATGAATTCGATTCTGGTTTTACTCTACTTGAAGAAGTCCCATCTATTCCTTAACTCTCTTAGTTGCAAGGACTTATTATTACTTTGGTTTCAAGTACTCTTACGAATTGTCTTATTATTTTGGGAATATTTATCATTTTGTTTATGTGAATTATTGTTTCTATGCAAATTATGTTGTATCAAAAATTTGGCATCTGAGAAATTCTATGTTAATGTTATTTTATAATTTTTTACCCGATGCAACGCATGGGCTATTTGCTAGTACTATATAAACAACCCAAGAGCTCACAATGTAATCATCCAATAGCAATACTACAATCTATATTTTCGCAATCTATCATGGTATCAGAGCATCTCGTTCCTCGACCTAGAGTTTAGCCACCCACCACTTTCACTGCGCCGCCCCTGGGGAGATCGTTCTCCGCGGGGGCATCACAACTAGTACATTAGATCTTGTTTCACCGAAATTTTCTCGCCGGCCGCTTGATCGGCGTTTCTTCTTCTTTCGTCGATCATAGATCGGGTTGCGTCGTCCACGTCCGCATGTCGTCACGCGCCTCTACTTCAACCTCGGCATCGACTCAACTCCGGCAAATCATCGTCAAACGATCGTGCCAAGGAGGCTCCGCGAGGCGTCCCTGGGACGCCTTCACGCGCTGCATCAGCTGCTTCGTCCTCACGTCGTCACCACGCCGGCCCGTCTTCGCCAACATCGATCGAGACGCACGTCCCCGAGTACGCGCATCGCTGTCAGCAAAGGGATGCACCTTCAACACCCGTGGTCACCATCAACACAACCATCTACACCAATAACATTGCCGCATCGTTGCCGCCACCACCGATCGTGGTCAACGTCAATGCCAACAAAATCTTCTTCTCCTCCACTACCGACGCCGCGCATCTACAAGCGGAAAATACAGGTCTTATTCAAATCTACTACTGCTACAATTCAATCGCCATTAACAACTACTTCGTCGTCTTCGTTCACCACGATCTCGACGTCAGAGTCGCAGTCTAATTTTTATTTTGCACTAAATCAATTTTCTTCTTGCAACTAGTTCATCTATTCCGACACATCGGCGGACAACTTCTACGCATCGAACGTTCATGAAGAATTTCTCTGTTGCTCTCTTCGGCTCTGACACACATGGCTCGTGATGGTCCCTGTCTTTGCACGTCCGATATTGGCAACACCGACGCGTGCCTTCATCCCTAGTGCGCTCCCGAGTTTGGCAAGATGAACAAGGCGTGTCGCCTACCTCGACTACTCCGACTCCAGCTACGTCTACCTCAACTACTACAGCGACTTCTCCAGATTCAATGATGGCATACCATAACACCACGACAACATCAACCTCATCAACTTCATCAATGGAAAGTACATCACCAATGGCACCATCGACCACGACTACAACGCCCCACTCCCGACTACATCGACATCGGCATCCACCGGCTTCCTCTCTGGTTCGCGCTTTCGGATTATGCTCCAGTCGGACCATCCACGATGCTCCTGTTGTTCACGTCACTACCGATCCGACTGGGGGGGGGGGGGGGGGGGTTTGGAGTATATTATGGCTAGGCATATTTCGTAGTTCAAGATTGTAATCTAATTCTATCTCTATTAGTCTTCTTGTCCCTAAGTCTTTTAGTACCATATAAACAGCGTAAAGGCTCACAATATAATCATCCAATACCAATACAATCTTTGCTTCGAGACAGATTCACCATTTAGATATTTTTTCCCAATAATAAATGTTAACCATGTTGATGCTGTCGAACAAATCGGGAAATTTTTGTGACTTCCTGTCCTCTAAATGGCTAGAGATCATGCATGTCCACCGAAAGTAGTGATCTCGTAGACTCATATATACAAGTTGCTCCCAAGTCGACATATGGCCGAAAAATGCAAAGGAAAGCCTTTCGCAGCTCGTTCCTTGTTCACCGATATGAACGTCGTATTCACGACTTCAGGAGCATCTATCAGATGTACTCCTGGATTATCTTACTCCGCCAGCGAGCATTGTGACACATCGTGAAACGATGGCTTGTGTCCGCGTGCAAATTAAGTAGGCTTAACCTTGCCAACGTCAGGGTAGTGGACACTAAAGACATTAAGCTGAAGGCCATCAAAGTTGTAAGAGAGCAAATAGGCTTCAACTCGAATGTCAGAAGACTCCTTGAGGAAAAAGAACTTTGCCGAGACGTGCAACTAGAATGGAATAGTAACACGCGCTCCCGAGAGAAAAAAAGAAGATCATTTCTCCCACAGAAGCGCTAAAACACACCCGCACTGTAAAAACCACAGATTTAGCATGGGGGTTGTTCGAGCGCTCCAACAGGCATTGTCGTGGTATAGAAGACATGTACGCCATGAGGGGTCCTCGAGGCATGAGAAATGTGGGGTGTAACATGTATGGTGATTCGAGGCGGTGAGCATACACGTTTATTTATGTTCAGATCCGACTGAGGTGATTGGATCATACAACAATCCAGTAGATCGGTAGAGCCTATTTTATAGCCTTTGGTAAAGCGTTGTCTGCTCCGCGTTGTATTTTAGCGCGTCTACAAAAGCTGAATACGGCAACGCGTGCTAAAAGTGGATCCAGCGTGCTACAAAGCAATTTTTACAGCGCCAAAATTTAGAGTCTCTATCGGATATGCTCTAAGCAACCAATGCATATGAAGAGGCGTTAGGGTTCTCAATGAACACACCATCGAGCAAATGGTCTAAGTACACTGCTTATGGAGCATATCACATCAGATAAAAAAAGAACTGAAACAAATACAAACGACCGAAAGTCATATCAACATATTTTGAATTTATGGTCTTTATTTCCACCCTTAGTATCTTAATGTTCTTCACGCCTCAAATGAAGAAATTGGCAAACTGCAAAAGGAAGACTTGCACAAGTTGACCTAATAACCTCAAAGGTTTCAAAAATCCAAATCAGTCATCCAGCCCAAATGGCTAGAAATCATGTAATGTGGTTAAAAAAAACCTTCCCAAATGACTATCACGGCTAACACTAGAGAGATGAGATGACCATTCTACAAGAGGTATTCCCTCCGTCTTAGAATTAGATGTCGCAGGTTTATCCATATTCCGATGTATCTAGATATTATTTAGTACTCTCTCTGTCCAGAAATAACCGACTTAAATTTGTCTAAATTGGATGTATCTACACACTAAAACATGTCTAGATACATTTGAATTTAGACAACCTAAGTCAGTTATTTCTGGATGGAGGGACTACATAGGTACATTTAAATTTAGACAAATTACTGACATCTATTTTGAGACGGAGGGAGTACCTTAGATGAGAACCTTGGGAAGCTATTCTTTCCAAGCATATTTCCACCATAGTACCAGACTATGAGAGGATCAGGATGGATGGTTTATATATAAAAAAATGTTGGTAGATGGAATTTTCAATTTTTTGGCTCAAGCTTATTTCCACATGCAAACTGTCGTAGAAGCTGAAAAAAAAACTAGTACTTCTCCTTCGGACGTACTTTCTCCGTCTCAAAATAGATGTCGCAAGTTTTTAAAAATTTAGATAAATCTATATGCTAAATTTTAATAAATCTACAGAGGAAGTACGAGAAATCTGAGGCAACTAGGCCGCGGTACATTCCGAGGCGACCTGAGGGTGGGCCAAGTTTCCGGGAGCTCAATCTAGGCTGGCTTAGAAATAGTCGGTTCCCAAATGAAAATCTGGCATTGGGCTGGACTGCCGAACGAAATGGCCATCCAACAGTCTGGATCCTGGCAAAAAGGAAGTCCAGATCATGGACTAGGAGTCTAGGACACCTAGGGGGATGCGACGTCAGAGGTGGCCACATCCCACATGGATGAAGAGTCTTTTTTTTTTGAACGGTAAGGCCGAGAAGGGCCAAGAGCTGCTGCATTAAAATTGTCTGTGGGTTACAAATAAACACCAAGGCCCTATAAAGAAAGAAATTACAGAACGGCCCCGGTAAATTACACAGAGGACCTCAGGGAAAAAATGAAAAAAGCAATCAGGTCCTGCATCCTCTTCTCCACCGCTGCTAGCAGGAGACCGCCGACGGCCACCCTTCCACTCACCGGGGACGCAACCACTTGGGAGGGGGAGGGCGCAACACGCCGCCGCAGCACCTGAGAAGGGCCTTCTCGTTGGAGGTTGAAGATAAGACCTCGATGGCACCATCTGCCAAGGCGAGGGTGGGAGTGGCAGCCCAACAGCCATAGGAGCCAGCAGCAGGATGGCGCACCACCATCTGCACATAGCTGCTGGAGAAGAACTCCCAGAAGATCGCAAATGCAGCAGAGACCTTCCCCGCCATCTCTTGCCCGAAGAGCAAGCATCACCTTCGCCCATCCACTCCTCGCCGCCACGGCCGGCCAGCGGAGAGGCGCTTGCGTCGCTGCTCCAGAACAGGGGATGACCACGGACATGGCGCTTATTCTGGGGACTCACTTCCAGAGTAGCACCCAGCCTCTTTCGCCGCGAAAGAAAACTGGGGTACTCCATCAGCGACCACCTCATGTCGCGCCCGAGCATGAGAGTGGAAAAGGGTCCCCGCCCACCTTCAGGACTAACCGTCGCCGCGCCGCTCTCCTCCTCCCCCTCACCTCCACGGTCGGCCAAGAGGAGAAGAAACAGAAGCAGCGAGCGCCAGATGGATGCTACTCCGGCGCCTCTCCTTTGCCACCTCCGGCCGGCAGCGCCGGTGGGAGGGGCTCGGGATCGGCCTGGCCAGGCGGAGGCGACTCTCAACGGGAGGAGGAGAGGGAGAGAGGTGGTTGGGGTTGGGGTTTGTCCACATGGATGAAGAGTCGAAGACGTACTTGAACTGAATCCAGCCGCACACTTGGTCATAGTTGCTGACTTGCTGTAAACAGAAGAGCCATCAGGTGTTGCACCGTCAGCTTCCATCAGTCGCACGTTAGGTGCGGTCCAAATTAAAACGATCGCCTACCGTTAGGTGCGGTCCAAGTTAAACGATCGCCCACCGCTCCACTGCATCCGTCCAGCTTGCTTCCGGTTTATTTAATAGCGGATCGTCTCGAGTCAAGCCTTTGGTTTTAAGTCATGTACTCCTGTGTATAGCACCTCGTATGTCTGCATTGTTTGTCACTCATTGTCACTCAGTTTGATTTGCAGGATTCTCCAAACATGGGAATAGAAAAACTATAATAATCTGGATTAAGTATATTTTTGAATCTAGTAAAAGTAAAGGAATTCTAACATGCGATTTGGCGTGGATAGAATTTTTCCTACAAAATGGAGAGCAAAGAAATTCTTTGAAAGAATTCCTATGGATTGTAATACTTTGAATCAAACGACCAACAATGTAGGAATATTTCGTAAGGAACAAAATCTTTAATAAATCTTTTAAAATTCCTTTTACTCAAACTAGCTCTTAATTTTCTCCCACCTTCCTACTTGCATCAACGCATAAGGGCTAGGTCCTGCGTTCCAGTTCTCGTCCTACCTTAGTGACATGCCTTAATGACAATGCCAGGTCCCGGTCTTGTTTTTTTATGCGCATCACGAGCACTCATGTATCATCGTAAGGAGCCTACTGGGCATCCTCTGGATTTACCCGATCCTGGGGTCCTAGAGCTGACATGTGTACACTTCGCCTCCTAAACCCCACAAATGTTTCACAAAAAATGTTTCGAGGGTACCAAAGAATGGTGCTTTTGTAGCATGTTCAGTTTTCTCCAATTCCCGAAATGCTTCCATAAAGCCAAAAAAACTCCCGTGTTTGCTTCATTGAATAAAAACCGGTTCAATCACAAACAAAAGAAAAAGACCGGGCAGATTTAGACCTCGTCAGAGATCTCATAGCCAAAAATTGTTCAATTATAGCAAAAAAATTGTATAATGCAAATCAAGGCTATAACATAAAGTTTCATCCTATGCTGCAATTCAAAGAACAATTGTAGCAGAAAAATCTTCATATGATGCAAAGCCACAAATGGTGATGGGGATATACCAATCCGGGTATGCCCGGAAGGAGGATTCGACTGGCCCAAGACCATGATAAATGGGCATGCTGGCACGGCGACTGGAAGGAGACTTCGATGAAGCCCGGCGACCGGAAGCAGAAGGCCCAAGATCTTAGTTAGGCCTAGTCGGATTAGGTCAAACCCTCCGAAACCTAAACTGATTCGGTTGTAATCTTGTAAACCTAGTGAGGTGACCCTATATAAACCTTCCTAGGGTACTCGTTATACTTACGTCTTATTAGCTACCCCATCCAAGTGACTCGCTGCCTAACCGCCGAGCTCGCTCACCTTGTAATCTACTCGCAATCAATACAATCAAGCAGGAAGTAGGTCTTTACCCTATGGGGGGCGAACCTGGGTAAACTCCCCGTGTGTGCCCTCAATCTCGACCGCAGATGGCGACTACTTTTGCCCCCAATCGATTCAATCGCTATCCCCGGTAGCGACTGCCGTGGTCATTCCCACGAAAGTGGCGCCCACCGTGGGGCTTAGCCAGTCAAGCCTGAGATCTGCGGTGAGACCCTACACTCCAATCGATCGGCCACTTGCCACTGGTCGCATGGTTGCCAGCGGCGGATTCCTCCAGATCCTGCCAAGCATCTACATACCGGCGTCGCATCCGGTCACACAAGCCGTGGTGATGCCAGTCGGCACCATCAACCTCTTCGTCGGGTTCACGGACGTCATCGACCCGGCGAAAATAGAGGGATTCAACACCCCCAAAGAATCGCCTCAACGCGATCTACTCTCGGAGGAGTAGGTCCGCACCATCACCCTCCTCACCTCCGAATAAGATCTGACCGCTAGCGACGCGACCAGAAGTGACGCGTCTCACCACGACAACACCGACTCAGCGACCCCTGATTCGGTCACTGGATCCATCACCGCCGGGTCACATGTGGACTCCATCACGCGAGTATCTAATGCCGATGACTTCGAGTATCCATCCATCCTTGGGATCTTCGACTCCGATTCCGGATCAGAGTCCCTCGACGAGGCCCGCGATAGATCCAACCGCTACAATGCCATCTACATGGCAGGTAGTAGTGTGTGATACGTCCAAAACGTGTCTACTTTTCCGAACACTTTTGCTATTGTTTTTCCTCTAAACTTGTGTGATTTGGATGCAACCAACGCGGACTGATGTTGTTTTCAGCAGAATTGCCCTGGTGTCTACTTTTTGTGCAGAAAATCAACTATCAGGAAAAATCCCGGAAAATATGCCGAAAATCCTATTTCACCAGAAGACTCCAGGAGCCAGAATATGAGACGGAGGGGGGCAGGGCCCAGGCCACACCACCTGGACGCGCGGGCAAGCCCTGGCCGCGCCAGGGGGTGGTCTGGCCGCCCTAGACTCCCCCTCGGTCTCCCTCTTCGCCTATAAGTTGCCTTCTAACCTAAAAACTCAGGGGGGTTCGACGTTTTTTCAGAAGGAGTTCCGCTCCGCCGCCACCACCAGATTCCACAAAACGGCACCAGAAACTCTATTCTAGCACCCTGCCGAGATGGGGAATTGGAGGAGATCATCGCCATCATCATCAACATCGCTTCTCCATCGACCATCCATGTTTCCCCCATCTATGAGTGAGTAATCCGCCGTTGTAGGCTATGGGGATGGTAGGAATTGGATGAGATCGTTCATGTAATGGCATCAAATTGTTAGGGCATGGTGCCTAGTATCTTTTATTAGTGCTTTATGACTTTGTTGCGACTTGTTATGCTTAATGCTTGTCACTAGGGCCCGAGTGCCATGATTTCAGATCTGAACATGTTATTGATTCATTATAATAGTATTGTTTATGGTCTTATCTACAAGTTGTATACACATGTTGTTGTCCGGAACCAATGGCCCCGAAGTGACAGAAATCGGGATAACCGGAGGGAATGGCTTTGATGTGAGGATCACATGTGTTCATGGAGTATTAATGCTTTGCTCCGGTGCTCTATTAAAAGGAGCACCTTAATTGACAGTAGTTCCCTTGAGGCCCCGCTGCAAACGGGCTGGCAGGACAAAAGATGTTGTGCAAGTTCTCATTGCGAGCACGTATGACTATATATAGGACACATGCCTAGGATTATCTAGTAATTGGATGCTTTACCTTATTTATCTGCAATTGCCCTATGTTCCGATTGCTATGTGAATTGTCTTGTCCATGCAACGCCCGTCCATCCATCCCTATGCCTACCGCACTCGAATCCTACTGTTTACTGCTACTGTTACTACTGTCTTTACTTTACTACTGCTGTTACTTTACTATTCCTACTACAAAACTATTGCTACTGATAAACTGCTGTGAGCAAGATTGTTTCTAGGTGCATCTAAATTGACAACTCAGTTGTTAAGGCTTATAAATATTCTTTAGCTCCCCTTGTGTCGAATCAATAAATTGGGTTTCACTTCCCTCGAAAATACTGCGATACACCCCCTATACTTGTGGGTCATCAAGACTATTTTCTGGCACCGTCGCCAGGGAGCATAGCTTTATTTATCAAGTTCACTTGGATTCACTATTGTTCAAGCTAAGTTTATTTTCTCCTTGTTTGTTTGTTTCTTTATCAAAAATACAAAAAAAATTGGTTTCTACTCTAGTTATTATTTTCGTTGGTCTGTTATTGTCTTGCTTTATCATGCTTGTTGTCAATGGTTGGTTTCTTTGAAACTGAAGCTTATTGGCAAGGTGGGTTCACGGAAGATCAAAAATATTATTATAAGGAACACCGCTTGTTACAAAAAGGGAAACACTTATGGGAACAAATTGATACATTGTATACCATTGCTAGAAACGTGTGCTCTATTTATAATGCTACTTATTGTTGTGATGAATCTCGTTGCAGAAAGAGGTATAAACACCTCCCTTTTCAATGTGATTATAATGATAATGATACCATATCTTCCTATGCTAAAGGAATTTATGACTTTTATGATGCGGAACAAATTGAAGAATTTATTGCTTGGAAGGGTGCTTTTGAACTTGCTAGTTTGCTTGAAAATATTGATGATTCACCTTATAAGTATGAGGTTTATGGTATACTTAAATTTTGCTTTGATAATTACAAGGATGAAAATAGCCATATCCTTGAATATTTTAATAGATGTTTTCCACAAATGGAAGAGACTAATTCCTTGCAGGACCCTATGGAAGAGACTAATGCCTTGCAGGATCCTATGGAAGAAGAAATTGATGAACCTGAAATCTCATTAAATGAAAAGGAGGAGGAGAGTGATGAACAAAAGGAGGAAGAATGGATTAGCTACCCATGCCTACCTTCTAATGAGAGTAACTCTTTATCCCTTACATTATTTGATTATCCTCCATGCTTACTAAAGGAGGATGAATGTTATGTTCCCAAGGTTTCTTTTGAAGACGTTTATGATAAAGCTCTAGTGCTTGTAGATCATGAAGAGCATGCTTTAGGTGATAGTTATATTGTTGAGTTTATTCATGAGGCTACTGAAAATTATTATGAGAGAGGAAAATATGGTTGTAGAAGTTTTCATGGTATTGAAACACCTCTCTATGTGCTGAAAGTATTGAAGTTACTCTTGTTTTATCTTCCTATGCCTGCCACTTTGTTCCTTGCGAATTTATTTGCATACACGATTCCTATGCATAGGAAATGGGTTAGACTTAAATGTGTTTTGAATTTGCTTCTTGATGCTCTCCTTTACTTCAACTCATATTTCTTATGAGAGCATCCTCTCAAACTATTATGCCTGAAGATGATAATATGTCTATTATTCTTGGGAGACCTTTTCTTAAATACTGCAGGAGCTGTTATCAATTGTAATCAAGGGAAGGTGACCTTCAATGTTAATGACAAGGAACACACTGTCTATTTCCCCAAGAAGATTGAAAGGACTTATGTTTTGAATATAATTGAATATGCCGAGGGCATTCAAGTTGGAGAAATATACCGTCCCCTACCAAGAGAAAGATTTAAAACTATTATGATTGGGACCATTGCTATCAAGGTTGAGGCAACATAATCATTAGTGGAATACAAAGTTTTGTATCATATGAAAAAAAATTGGTAACAAGACCTGATCAACCTTGTTAACAAAAGGATTTCATTGAACAAAACAATGTTTCCACCATGATTATCTCCGCTTACTTCCATTTTATCCATTTTTAGTTTTTGCTTTTGCCTAACTTAAAGGCGTTAAAGAAAAGTACTTGTTGGGAGATAACCCAAGAATTTTAGTTGAGTCTTGGAAGTTATTACTTCAGTAATAACCGCTCCTTATCCTTTTTATTTGCTTTTTGTGCCAAGAGTAACCTCTAATGATGGTGAAGTAATGATTGGGAAAGTTGCTGTCCCGAAACAGATTTTTGTGCTTCACCGTACAAATTCTTGAGAGAGCTCTGTATGTCGGATTGAGCTATAATTTTTTATGCTTCTGCCCCAGGTTGTTAGATAACTTTCGTTAGTTCAACACTTTTTGATTTGAGTAACAGAAGGTCTTCGAAAAAATTCGTATTTACCTGCTGGTCTGTTTTGACAGATTTTTGCCATTTTCTGCATTTGCTTCTTGTTGGTTCCTTCATGAATTATTTTGGGGAATTGAGCTTTTTGAGGGAAATGCTATAGTAGCTAGTGTTCTAATAGAATCTTATTTGGTGTTATAACTGAACCTTGAGACTTATTTATCTTAAGTGCACTAATGTTGCTAATAAGATTGTGTGAAGTTTTGTATGAAGGAAAATTTTCAGGTGTATGGAAGGAATAAGTAATGAGATGAAGGATAGACTAAAGCTCAAGCTTGGGTATACCACATGTGTCACCCCAAGAAATATCCAAGAAGTACAAGCGTCAAAGCTTGGGGATGCCCAAGGAATCCCCTTCTTCATCAATAAAAATTTCAGGTTTCTTCCAAACGCTTCATTTTTATTGTTTCATGCACAGTTGTGTTTTTCTTGGAGCGTCTTCTTTTTCATTTTCGTTTTGGTTTTAGTTTGCTTGGTTTGCTTAGTTTTCTGAATAAATTGGTTGGACCCCCTCTTTCTTACATTTGGTTTGCAAATAGTTTGGTTTAGTTTGAAAAAGAGTAGGAAAGTTCATGCCTATGTGGTAAAAAGAGCTTGTTTTTTACTGTGGCTATGCTTTGTCATGCCATGCTTGATATTGTTTTGGCTTTATGCTTAGTATTATTTGTTGTAGCATGACTTGTTATAAACAATTGAGATTGCTTAATGTGCCTTGGATGAATCATGCGTTGTTTTAGCATATTAAAGCATAGTATAGTGGTATTCTCCTTTGATGCTTTATTTGGGTTGACTTGGCGTAGGCTCACACCATGTTATGACTATCCAAAGTCACCATAGCCTTTATGATCCTTTAGTTTTCAACTTGTAGTATCACTTTATGCTTTGATCAATGATGTTTTGTCGCTCTGCATGATTATGGCCATTTTTGCTCTCTTAGTTTGTCGCTCCCAGTCTTTTGCTAGCCTCCACAACAAAGTATGAGTTCCACTCATGCATCCAACTCCCTAAACCAAGTTATTTCCAAAGAGTCCACCATACCTACCTACTAGCTTATGCTATTCCAAGTATATTCATGCTTTTGTTTACCTTCCACTTGTTATGAGAAAACTAGTGATTAAAGCTCTCACGAACTTGATGGCACACTTTACTTTTTGCCTCTAATAAACTTGAACCATTGGGTACTTCTTTGTTGCGTATATGCTTGCGCTTTATAAGTTGAAATTAGCAGAACCATGTTTCATGGGGAACGCTTTCAACATTGCACTTGTACTTTTTACCCCGTTGATATCACGTTCTTTTGCTTATGGATCCCGGCGGTGTGAAATAAAAGTGGAACTTGTAAGATCATGGAGTTTGTATGTGTGTTAGAGAAACTCCTGGGCCGCTAGCCTAAGCCATGCCTAATCATGGTGGAAACTTGCAGCATCACCATAATGAGCACTCTATGAAGCATCCTCAATAAAAACCTATGCAAATAGCAAATAAAAAGATCGCTGAGATGCTCATTATCTGCTTGCCTTGTCATTTTGATTATGGGAAAGCTCCCGTATCATGTGCAAGGGGTACCCCGTTGGCGGTTCTTAATGATACACATGTACTTATAATGATAAGAGCTTACTCGTGACTGAAGTTGAGTAGCATGAGGATCGGTCTTCGTAAGTAAGGGGCATGAGATTTCGGTTTATAACTTGTCAAGCATATCCTCTTAGTTGTGTCACTTTAAGATGCTTATGATAGGGGCAATGAGAGTTGAAAGCTATAAGTACCATAATTCTTAAAAGCTCTTTATGAGACTTGAATCCCTACTTCCTTTTACAAAAGGCCTTTCTTCCACCATTATATTGAGTCTCCATCTTCTATCTTTATGCACCTACTTTGAGAGCATAGTGGCCATTCTTAGTTCTATGTGCCTTGTCCCAAGACTAGTTGATTGATGCATACTTTGATATTGCTTGTTTTAAACTATTGTATCTAGTCACTCTTATGAACTTTGAAGGTATCCTATGCATTTATATTTGCTACTCTATTGAGGGACAAGTTGAATACTATTATGCTATGTTTTCTTTATGTGAAACAAACAAACGTCTTGCAAAGCATTGTTATTCATGAATCTTTTGTTTGTGCATTTTCATGTTACATCATAGTTTCTTTGTCTTATTGCTAGAACTTTGTCTTTCATGTTATGATTGAAGTGCTATGATCCCAGCTTTGAATGTTTACAAATACTTTGGTCAAGCCTTTGATGGTGCATGTCACCTCAAAAATTATTCTTTCTTTTTATCACTTACCTACTCGAGGATCACATGTGTTCACGGAGTGTTAATGCTTTGCTCCAGTGCTCTATTAAAAGGAGCACCTTAATTGCCAGTAGTTCCCTAGAGGCCCCGCTGCAAACGGGCTGGCAGGACAAAAGATATTATGCAAGTTCTCATTGCGAGCACGTATGACTATATATGGAACACATGCCTAGGATTGTCTAGTACTTGGATGCTTTATCTTATTTATCTGCAATTGCCCTATGTTCTGATTGCTATGTGAATTGTCTTGTCCATACAACGCCTGTCCATCCATCCCTATGCCTACCGCACTCGAACCCCACTCTTTACTGCTTTTGTTACTACTGTCTTTGCTTTACTACTGCTGTTGCTTTACTATTCCTACTACAAAACTGTTGCTACTGATAAACTGATGTGAGCAAGATTGTTTCTAGGTGCAGCTGAATTGACAACTCAGTTGTTAAGGCTTATAAATATTCTTTGACTCCCCTTGTGTCGAATCAATAAATTGGGTTTCACTTCCCTCAAAAATACTGCGATACACCCCTATACTTGTGGGTCATCAGGCATCCCCAAGCTTGAGCTTTAGTCCATTCTTCATCTTATTACTCATTCCTTCCATACACCTGAAATTTTTCCTTCATACAAAACTTCACACAATCTTTATTAGCAACATTAGTGCACTCAAGATAATAAGTCCTTAGGTTCAGTTCTAACACAAATAAACTTCCACTAAGACACTAGCTATTGTAGCACTTCCCTCAAAAAGCTCAATTCCCCAGAAGAACTTAAAAAGGAACCAACAAGAAGCAAATGCAGAAAATGGCAGAAATCTGTCAAAACAGACCAGCAGGTAAAGACGAATTTTTTTGAAGAACTTCTGTTGCTCAAATCAAAAAGTGTTGAACTAACGATAGTTAGATAACAACCTGGGGTAGAAGCACAAAAATTCAAGCCTCAAAAGTACTTTCAAAGATTTTACACGAATTTTTACGGTGAAGCACAGAAATCTGTTTCGGGACAACAACTTTCCCAAGCATTACTTCTCTCTCATTAGAGGTTACTCTTGGCACAAGAAGCAAATAAAAAGGATAAGGAGCGGTTATTACTGAAGTAATAACTTCCAAAACTCATCTAAAACTTTTGGGTTATCTCCCAATAAGTACTTTTCTTTAACGCCTTTAAGTTAGGCGTAAGAACCAAGAAAAAGAATCAAGTGTCTTCAAATGAAGAAGCATTAAGACCAAATTTCTTGCCCTTAACTCTCTTACTTTTATTCTTCACCTTGGGGAAAATATGATTGTTTGGTGGAGAAGCAAGGTGCATGGTCCTCTTTCCCACATCTATTATTGCTCCAAGGAGTTCTAATAGGGACCTTCCAAGTGTAATTTGTCCTTTCCCGCATATTCAATAACAAGATAATCAGTATAATTCATTTTCCCAAGGATCTTTGTAAACACTCCTTCACCTATTCCAATAGGTAATATTGTAGCATTATTAGCAAGAGATATTTCTTTTCCCCGTTCAGAAAACCCCCAAAGATTCAATAATTCATAAATATCTTTGGACATAAGACAAAATTCAGACATGATATCATAGCAAGGTTGAAAAGTTTCATTATTTATATCAATCTTTACTATGGGGAGCCACTTTGATGGTTCAGAATTTATTGGAACATAATTATGATGCTCCCTAAGTGTATTATAGCAATATTTTAAGCTAGTAGTGCGGGTCTCAAGAGTGTTTAATCTAGCAAATATGCTTGCGAAAGAAATATCAGTTTTGCTAGGCAAGTTGTAAGTAAAGATCAATTTCTTTATAGCATTAATAGCATCATCCTCATTACATTGGAGGAAATCTCCTCCCACAATAGCATCTAAAGCATATCTATAGCAAAGAGCAATCCCAAGGTAAAAACTGCTAAGAAACAAGCTTTGAGTCATTTTAGGCTCAGTTTTTTCATCTAGATCAGAGATTCTAGACCAAGCTTCCTTGAAACTTTCCTCAATTCCTTGTTTAAAAGTGAAAATCATTTCCTCGGGTGACATAGTGATTGGAGCAAGGCTAGACATAAAGGCAACTTAAGATAGGAACTAATTTTTTTTGTGTTTTCAATAAAGAAAGCAAACTGGTAAAACTATTTTTTGTGTGTTTTTGATAACAAAACAAGCAAACAAAGCAAAAAGAAACTAAGCAAAACAAAAACAACAAAGTAAAAAGATTGGTTATGAGGGACTCCCCTTGTGAAGATGTCCTTGACTCCCCGGCAACAGCGCTAGAAAAATACTTGCTGACTTGTGTATTAACGAGCTCGTTGGGGAACCCCAAGGGGAAGGTATGATGAGCACAGCAGTAAGTTTCCCTCAGTTATGAAACCAAGGTTATCAATCCAGTAGGAGCAAGGAAACACCCCAAAGGTGTAGCTAGCTGAACGTTGGCAGGGCGCACTACCGGTGCCAGCAGCAACATGGAGACCTGCACAACACAACCACAGAACTCTGTCCCCAACTTGCGATGAGGTTGTCAATCTCACCGGTTTTGCTGAAAACAAAGGATTAAACGTATCGAATAGAAGGAAGTAATAGTTTGCAGAAATTAAACACAAAGCAGTAAATAGTTTGTAGATTGATAGTAAAAGAAAGGACCGGGGTCCATAGTTCACTAGAGGTGGCTCTGTAGGGGTTCGTAGCATGGAAAACAAAAATTTTCTATCGCATACAAACAAACAAGCCAAGATCTATCTACTAGATTGTAGCAATGAGTCGATGGAATAACTCACCCTCGAAGATTCCAAAGTGTTTAACGAGAGCAGATTCTCGTGGGTGATGTAGTCGTACTCTTTCCGATCTCAAGATCGCGTAGACGATCCTTCTGGCGCCACGTTCCAGCAGCGCTCCCGTAGTCGGTCACACGTTCGGTACTCGACGAAGACCTTCCTCTCCCTTGTTCCAGCAGGCAGCGGAGGTTGTAGCACTCTCCTCGCGATTCCGGCAGCACAACGGCGTGGTACCGGAAGTAGAGGGGAGATCCCGCAGGGCTTCGCCTTAAGCCGGTGCGAGTATGGTGGAGCTTATGAGAGAGGCTATTAGTGGTCTAGTAATTAGACACACCAATTAGAGGGCTCTAAACCAATTAGAAGGCTCTAAACCGAAATAGCTCTAAACCGGGGTTTAGGTCTAGGGTTTAGTTTAGAGGATAGGAACTAGTGTGTCCTAGGAGGGGCAGCCCTGCCCCTCCCTTTATAGGTGGGAGGGCCGGCGGCCAAGGGGAGGGAGTGGAGTCCCTCCCCAACTCGGCCTTGGGAGGTGCGCCGGCTTGGAGAGGAGGGACTCCTCCCCCAAGTCGGTTTCAACCTTCTCCTCTTTTCCTCTTTCCGAAAACTGGCAGTTTGACTTTTCAAACTAGCCGTTTGACTTTTCAAATTAGGATTTGAATTAACCCTTTATTTCGGACAGCGAGAACACTTAGTACATGATGCAATCATTCCAACATGCAATGACACATTCATGTACCCTTCCCCCTCCGGAGTGCCGGACATTCCGGGACCTTCTAGAATGTTCCCGATGAAAACACCGGAACCATTCCCCAACTCCGAAATGGGACTTTCCTTATATGAATCTTATTCTCCGGACCATTCCGGATCACCTCGTGATATCCCGGATCCCATCCGAGACTCCGAACAACATTCGGTCTCTTTCTCATAATACCATAACTACTCAAACAACGTCGAATCCTTAAGTGTGTCTCCCTACGGTTCGTGAATTATGCGGACATGATCGAGACACTTCTCCGAACAATAACCAATAGAGGAATCTGGAAATTCATATGGCTCCCACATATTTCTACGATTACTTTGCGATCGAATGAACCACTTACATACGATACCAATTTCCCTTTGTCTCACGATATGTTACTTATCCGAGGTTATGATCGTCGGTATCTCTGCATACCCAGTTCAACCTCGTTACTGATAAGTACTCTTTTCTCGTTCCCGTGATATGTGATCCCTTGTGACCCAGTCACATGCTTGCAAGCTAATTGGATGACATTTCACCGAGAGGGCCCAGAGTATATCTATCCGTCATATGGATGGACAAATCCCACTCTTGATCCATGTGTTTCAACCAATACTTTCCGAACACTCAATGCCACCTTTATAGCCACCCTGTTACGGTGTGGTGTTTGATGACATCAAAACATTCATCCGGTAAAGGTGATATGCATGATCTCATGGTCGAAGGAATTAGATAACTATGTATCAGAAAGCATATAGCAATTGAACTATTGAAATGACTTGATCTTTATGCTACGCTTATCTATAGGAGTATGTCCACCATATCATTCTCCTAACGATATGATCTTGTTGTTAATAACATCTCAATGTTCATGATAGGGAAACCACAATCATCTATTAACCAACAAGCTAGTGAAGTATAGAGGCTATACTAGGGACTTCAATTTAAGTTTACAAATCACACAAGTATTAATGTTTCCTTGTTAATACTATTATAGCATGAGTGTAAACATTTATCATAAACACAAAGATATAATAATAACTATATTTATTATTGCCTCTAGGGCATATCTCCAACAGGCTCTCCTTAAGATAGATAACATGTTGGGTGAACAAATTACAGCGGGGGAATTAACAAACATCGAGAAAGCATACAAGCATATACTAATCATCTTGACTCCTTTGAGACTTGATTGGGCATTACAACATTATACACAGACCACCATCCAACTGCATCTATGACTAATAATCCACCTTCAGGTTATCATCCGAACCCCCTCCAGTATTAAGTTGCAAGCAACAGATTATTGCTTTATGAATTGCGTGTAAAGTAAACAATATGATTGTTCTATGAATAAAGGATTGTTGTTTTCTCCCTAGTAGCAACAGAACATCTAGTACCTTAGAGATTTTTGTCACTTCCCCAGATTACCAGAGGCATGAACCCACTATCGAGCATAAATACTAACTCTTGGAGTTGCTAGCATCTACTTGGCCAATATAGCTACTAACAACGGAAAGCATGCAAGATCACAAATAACAAAGACATGATAGAATCAATAATCAATCTGAAATAGCATCTCAATATCCATCGGATCCCCGCAAACACAACATGCAGAATTATAAATAGATGATCTTGATCATGAACGGAGCTCACAAGATCTAGACATGAAAGCACAAAGGAGGAGAACCAGCCATCTAGCTACTACATGGACCCGTAGTCCAGAGATGAACTACTCACGCATCACACCGGAGGCTTGCATGATGATGAAGAAGGCCTCCAGGGTGAATTCCCCTCTCCGGCAGGATGCCGGGAAGAGCTTTAGATCCCTCCCGATCTAGGGATGGAGATGACGGTGGCTACAGACTCTTTCATGGAATTTTGATCGGGTACTTAGGGTTTTGGTATTGGAGGCAATATATGTTGGAGATATGCCCAAGAGGCAATAATAAAGTGGTTATTATTATATCTTTATGTTTATGACAAATGTTTACATCCCATGCTATAATTGTATTAACAGGAAACATTAATACTTGTGTGTTTTGTAAACATAAAAGAGTCCCTAGTAAGCCTCTTGTTAAACTAGCTTGTTGATTAATGGATGATCATGGTTTCCTGATCATGGACATTGGATGTCATTGATGACAAGATCATATCATTAGGAGAATGATGTGATGGACACACACCCATAGTAAGCATAGCATAAGATCAAGTCATTAAGTTTGTTTTGCTACAAGCTTTCAAATGCATAGTAACCTAATCCTTCGACCATGAGGTTATGTTAATCACCATCACTGGATGGGTACTTTGATGACATCAAACGCCGCTTCATAACTGGGTGGTTATAAAGGTGTCATTGGGTATTCTGAAAGTATGTGTTGAAGTGCATGGACCAAGATTGGGATTTGTCCATTCATATGACGGATAGATATGCTCTGGGCCCTCTCGGTGGAATGTCATCTAGTTAGCTTGCAAGCATGTGACTAGGTCACAAGGGATGACATATCACGGAACGAGTAAAGAGTACTTATCAGTAACGAGGTAGAACAAGGTATGGAGATACTGGCGATCAAACCTCGGATAAGTAGAATATCGCGTGACAAAGGGAATTGGTTTCGTATGTTAAATGGTTCTATTGATCACAAAGTCATCGTTGAGTATGTGGAAGCTGTTATGGATCTCCAAATCCCGCTAATGGTTATTGATCGGTGATGTGTCTCCATCATGTCTACATGTTCACGAACCGTAGGGTGACACACTTAAGGTTCGAAGTTGTTTTTAAGTAGATATGGAATGTGCGTTGGAGACCGAATGTTGTTCGGAGTCTCGGATTGGATCCGGGACATCACGAGGAGATCCGGAATTGTCCGGAGAATAAGATTCATATATTGGGGATCATTTTCTAAGTTAAGAAATGTTCCGGAGTGTTTGTATGGAGATTCTAGAAGGTTTCGGAATGTTCTGGAAGGTTCTAGAAGATTTCTTGGAGTTTGCTTGAAAACCAAGAAAGGATCAAGGAGTCTTTGTGGGGCAAGACACGGATTCGTGGGGGAGGAGGATTCCCCCCCCCCTCCCAATCCGCCAGCCAAGGAGGGAGGGGAGTCCTACTAGGACTCCCCCTCCCATGGTGCATCCCTCCTTTAAATAGAGGGGAGGGGGCGCCACCCCCTAGACCTCTCCGATAACAAACCCTAGCCGCCGCCTCTCTCCTCCTCCTTCGCTCTGCTCCGGCTTAGGCGAAGCCCTGCAGAAATCTCTACTCCACCACCACCACACCGTCGTGCTACTGGGATTCCGTGGAGAAGATCTACTACCTCCACTGCTTGCTGGAACGGGGAGAGGAAGGTCTACTTCGACTCCGCGTGTGTGACCGACTGCGGAAGCGCTGCCGGAATGCGGCGCCGGAAGGATCGTCCACACGATCTTGAGATCGGCAAGTGATCGACTACATCAACCCCGATATCTAATCTCGTAACGCTTTCGAATCTACGAGGGTTAGTACAGATCTATCTCGTTGCACATATCTAATAGATTAGATCTTGGCTTTTATCTAGATTAGATCTGGGTTTTGTTCGTTCTTGCGGTAGAAATTTTTTGTTTTCCATGCTACGAACCCATCAGTGGTATCAGAGTCGTGTCTATGCATAGATCTGTTGCACGAGTAGAACACAATGGTTTTGTGGGCGTTGGTGCTCGTGCCGTCTTTTGCTTTGTGTACTTTGCATCTTGCGGTATGGTGGGATGAAGCGGCCCGGGCTAACCTTACATGTCATCGCACATGAGACTTGCTCCACAGTTGACGTGCAACTCGTATTGCACAAGTGGCTTTGCGGGTGTCTGTCTCTCCCATCATATTATAGATCCAATTTACACTTTGCACTTGATAGCACTTGTATCAACGTTGTGGTTCAGTTTTGTAGGTAAGATCCGTTTTTATTCGAAAGCCCCAAACCACGTAAAACATGCAAAGAAAATTAGAGGCGTCTAACTTGTTTTTGTAGGGTTTTTGTGATGTGATATGTCCATCATGTGATTGTGATTATATTTGATGTATGCAATGATCCTTGTTGTAATATGGCAATCGGCAGGAGCCTAATGGTTGTCTTTAATTCTATTAAGACCTGTGTGTCTATTCATCTTGTAATAGCTTTATGCCAAGTAGTTGTAATAGTTGCTAGTGATGATGGACAACCATGAAGCGGCGCCACTGACCTTGACGCAATGTTGGTGATGATGGAGATCATGTCTGTGCTTTGGAGATGGAGATCAAAGGCATAAGAAGAAAGGGCCATATCATATCACACTAATTATGAATTGCCTGTGATGTTAATCCTTTATGCATCTTGTATTGCTTAGATCGCGACGGTAGCATTATAAGATGATCCCTCTCACTAAATATCAAGTAATAAAGTGTTCGTCCTTAGTTGGCACTGTTGCTAAGACTCGTCGTTTCGAAGCATCTCGTGATGATCGGGTGTGATAGATTCTACGTGTGCATACAACGGGTGCAAGTCAGATTTGCACATGCGGAAACTAAGGTTAACCTTGACGAGCCTAGCATGTACAGACATGGTCTTGGAACACGGAATACCGAAAGGTAAAGCATGAATCATATGGATGATATGATGAACATGTTGATTGTTTGCCTTTAAAGCTACATCATCTCACGTGATGATCGGACTTGGTGTAGTGGATTTGGTTCATGTAATCACTAAAACAACTCGAGGGATGTTGTTTTGAGTGGGAGTTCATTTGTAATTTGGATTAGTCGAACTCAATTTATCATAAACACAATCAAAGTGAATTTGCATAGTTTGTTGTAGTCATTGGCATCCGTTCACCACCTTACGCTTAGTTATAGTTGAGATAGTGGAACTATAGAAATTCTGGATATTTGCTTTACGAACTGGTATCGTATTGTTTTTAAGTGTCAATCTAAAGTTTAAAAGTCCTGTTGCAAACTTTCAGCAAACTCCGTTTACTCTGTGAAGTTTAATAAACAGTATTAAATCAAGAGTAACAATTCCAGTATTAGTATCTAATGTATCATGTTTGCCTCCATGATTCTTGATACTCAAAAAGATTGTTTTTAATATCAAGTTTATCTAAGAGCTGAAAGCAATGTTTCATAAACCATCATATGTGAAAGGTATTGCGATATCTAAAACAATGTGTTGGTTACAACATGATAGAGTATATGTCCTCATATTTGATGAGAATTTGTGAAGGTTGGAGACGCTAGTCGTCCTAATCCTCCAAAAGGTTTTGGAAAAGAAACATTATACTCGCAATTCACCTTTATAAGCTATAGCAGCTTGATCATGAAATTTGTCATGATAAGGATGAATAGAAGATGTAAGTAAAATGTTTACTACACTAAAAGATTACTAAAGAATGGAATTTTGAAAGAATGCCAAACATTTGATGAAGGTGATCCACTTCAAAGTGCAAGTCCAAATGTATTAGTATTTGACTATACACACTTTGTACTATGTGTCATGTGAATGACACCACTATTGATGTTGATAGATTCTTTTAAAAGAAAAGGAATTGTTGAAAGAGAATCTATAAAATATTTGGCAGAAAAGAAAAGATTGGAGATATCCAACTTAGGTATATAGAAGATACATGTTATGGCTGTATTCCTTGGTTGTTAAACAATGTGGTTCTGCGGTATTGGATACCGAATTGGTTGGTATGAAATGTCATACAGGACAACACAATTCATGAACTGCAATGGCCTAAGTAACTAGCAAGAGAATATGTGATGATGTTCATCGAAAACAAACAAAGGGTTGTTGTGTTGCTCGTTAACATCAAAGCTTACCTTCAAGATTTGTTTCAATAATTGTTATTTTGATCAGGTATTATGACGACAAAAGGTTGTTCAAATAATTACCGTATTCCATAATAGATGGATGATATACAAGTCTGGTTGGAGAAATAACGACCATAAAACTAATGCTAAAATGTCGCAAGACAAATGATTGAAAGATCACTTGCGAAGTGACATCACCGTTTAAATTATATTAGGGATACATGAAGAAACTCCATGTTGATGGATTTTTGGAGTCTTTGATTTTGATCAAATGACGCTTGTGATACTTTCCTGGAGATAATTAAAACTCCGTTAGTAGGCCAAAAGAGGAACGGGCGACTAACTGATTGGAATTTGTACATATTGATGTATATAGTCCATTATGTGTAGTCGTGGGCGATGGATTTCAACTTCATATGCTTTCTCTGAAGATTTGAGTGAGTATATAGTCCATTATGTTGGAGACCGAATGTTGTTCGGAGTCTCGGATTGGATCCGGGACATCACGAGGAGATCCGGAATTGTCCAGAGAATAAGATTCATATATTGGGGATCATTTTCTAAGTTAGGAAATGTTCCGGAGTGTTTGTATGGAGATTCTAGAAGGTTTCGGAATGTTCTGGAAGGTTCTAGAAGATTTCTTGGAGTTTGCTTGAAAACCAAGAAAGGATCAAGGAGTCTTTGTGGGGCAAGACACGGATTCGTGGGGGAGGAGGATTCCTCCCCCCTCCCAATCCGCCGGCCAAGGAGGGAGGGGAGTCCTACTAGGACTCCCCCTCCCATGGCGCCTCCCTCCTTTAAATAGAGGGGAGGGGGCGCCACCCCCTAGACCTCTCCCATAACAAACCCTAGCCGCCGCCTCTCTCCTCCTCCTTCGCTCTGCTCCGGCTTAGGCGAAGCCCTGCAGAAATCTCTACTCCACCACCACCACACCGTCGTGCTGCTGGGATTCCGTGGAGAAGATCTACTACCTCCGCTGCTCGCTGGAACGGGGAGAGGAAGGTCTGCTTCGACTCCGCACGTGTGACCGACTGCGGAAGCCTGCCGGAACGCGGCGCTGGAAGGATCGTCCACACGATCTTGAGATCAGCAAGTGATCGACTACATCAACCCCGAGATCTAATCTCGTAACGCTTTCGGATCTACGAGGGTTAGTACAGATCTATCTCGTTGCACATATCTAATAGATTAGATCTTGGCTTTTATCTAGATTAGATCTGGGTTTTGTTCGTTCTTGCGGTAGAATTTTTTGTTTTCCATGCTACGAACCCATCAATATATAGGCGAAAGGAGAGGCCGAGGGGGTGCTGGGGTCGGCCAGACCACCCCCTGGCGCGGGCCAGGCCTGGCCACGCGGCTAGGTGGTGTGGCCGGGCCCCAACCCTTCTCCCTCTAGTATTCTGGCTCCAGATGTCTTCCGGTAAAATAGCAACTTTGGCTTTTGTCCCGTCCAATTCCGAGAATATTCATTTTCTGACTTCCTGGAACCAAAAACAGCAGAAAACAGGCAGTTGGCACTATGGCTCTTGTTAATAGGTTAGTCCAAGAAATCATATGAAAAGCACTCCAAAGTATGTACAAAACACAAGAAAGTAGATAAAACCACGCATGGAACATCAAAAATTATAGATACATTTGCAATGTATCAGGATGCAATGTGGAAGTGCTGCAGGCACCATACTTAGCCATATGAGGGGTGAAAAAGTGAATTTTTCCATAAAGTCCAAATGAAGATCCAATACCATGATGTTGTAGCACTCATCCATACGAAACCAACAAGCCAAAGAATACCCAAATAGGAGTTCGTATGAAGAAATGGCGGTTAAAATACGAAAAATATTTGTAAACTTAACGACCATCGGTACGGGCCGATACAGTCGTAACCGCGGGTAGGGGAGCATGAAGACGTCCATAACTTTTGCGTTTCTTCACATAATTCGCCCCCGTTTATTCCTATACCTTCCTTAGGTCATAGGCAACGCATGAGGAGCTATTGGGGGGCATCCTAGTCCTATATAAAGAGGTGCGGAGTCAAGGAAGAAGGTACCCCTCTCCACACACCTCCACGACGGAGCCCTGCCGTAGCCGCCACCTCCATAGCCGCCGTCGTGCCGCCTGCACTCATATCTCCACCATCGCCACCACATACAAGGAGGAGGAACTAGGATCTTGAAGGCCTCAACACCAATCTACATCATCATCATCACCAATGTCTCCAACACCGATCTCATGTGTCTACTTGGTTGTAATTCAAACTCTAGTGGGGATTTGCACTTGTATTCAATTGTACCTTCATATTCCATTCATATACTTGAGATCATGTTGATTCCCTTCATACGTGAGTAGTTCCTTTGTTCTTGGGGAGACATGGAGAAACCCTAGAACTATTATGATATGAAATAAATATGATTTATAATTTCAGTTTATGAACATGTATTAGTTTTCTCTCTGGATATCATGTGAAATGCACCATGTATATTTTCCTTCGGGACTAGAGAGGAAACTACTGTTAGTCATGTGGTAGTAAGTACGGTGCTAAGTGATATAACATGCCAGCTTGCTATTCATGTGGGTAATAGGGATCAGAAGGGATTCGCTAAGCTCATATCAATATCCATGGAGAAACCCTTAATTGTGAGGGATCGGAGTGGCTTGCTTACGATAATTGTAGTGGTTATTAGGTATGAAATAACAAATGACTTTTTGTGATCATCTTATTATGGATCTCTTCCTATACATGCACATGAAGGACGATATAGATTCGTCCTAATCATAAATAGTATGAATGATAGTGGTGGATCCTAAACTCCCTGAGAACTTTTTAGCCACATTGTCACTGCCATAACCATACTTGTTGCCCTTGTTTACTTTAGCTTATTACATTTTTCTTGTTTACTTTTACTCTGAAATGCCAACACCATTTATACACCAATACCTAGTGACATGGGCATACCTTACAGGTACTCAAACTTGGCATATACGGTCCAGCATTGAAGAAGCCCACAACGTTGCTGAGGCCCAGTTAAGATCCGGGTGGCCCGGAGATGGCCCGAAGACTCCGACTACTTGCAGCACACGGCCAATTAAAGATAGAAGTTTAAAAGGAAAATCATAACTTGTAACCGACTCGACCTGCTATCCCGAGACCTGGCCTATCTATATAAAGGCTAGGAGGGGCGACGAGGAGGACAATCATAACCCTAATTTCCACACCATCACCAGATTGCATCTGCGCACCCCCTGTAACTTTTTGTATTTAGATATCTTTTTCTTGGCAATTTCAATATACTTCACATCTAGGTCAGCAGTAGTGTCATCATACTCACCTACACTGACCAAATCAAGTCCATTCATGTATAAATTTTTGTGCCGAATTGTGCGTGACACGGCTATTTGCACAGAGTAGTTGTCAAGCCCATTGTTTGCAAACCAACCTTCTCTAGCTTGAATAGTCCATCTTTTCATAATATGGCATTCTGGAATTTCCATCAACCCAGTCTGTACCATGACCTGCAACAGTTCTATCCAGTGTTAAGTAATTCATAGAATCGATTCAATTAGCGTGCATTAAACAAAACATATTAACAGGTAGATGAAAAAATAAGGATTACCAGCATAATGTGACAATAAATTATTCCAAAATGTTCATACAGCCTGCACTCGCACTTGTAATGCCCTCTGTCACGGTCAGCAGTTATTGTGAATATCACGCGGCTCCAAGCATCCCTATTTTCATCATCCACATGCTTCACGTCGTAAGATGCGCCTTCTGAATTATTAACAATGACATATGATGATGATTTCCACATTTCTGCTTTGAATAGCTTGAATACACTGGGAGTGTAAATTTTTGCTGCGTGTTTTTCTATTGGATAACCAAAGTAAGGATTTAAAGTTTTCTGCACATCAAATAAAACAATAGAATTACTAATGTAGCATGACCACAAATCGAACAA
This sequence comes from Avena sativa, assembly GCA_916181665.1. Taxonomy (NCBI): domain Eukaryota; kingdom Viridiplantae; phylum Streptophyta; class Magnoliopsida; order Poales; family Poaceae; genus Avena; species Avena sativa. The sequence goes on from OV702287.1 coordinate 427,703,894, forward strand.
ACGTACTAGGAATTGAAATGCAAGTACAAACCTCCGTTTTGTTCTTCTCAGACTCATCATCTGCCTTCTCCCTATCATCAATCAGTTTTGTATACTGCTTAATAAACATATTGATAGACGATTTGCATGGTACATATACTTTAAGTACATGGTTAGCACTCTCTCCTCTAAGTGCTTGTCATCCGGGCACAGAAAATATCATTGAAGTATGGCTTAGCCCATTTGTCTCTGACCTCGAATGCACGAGTCATGAAAGGATTTCCCACCAAATCATATTTATTGGTCAAATACTGCCAACCTGACTCAAACTCTTTTGTTGTAAGCATGTGATTAACCACTTTGTTAAACTCTTCGGCAAATTTAGGGTGTAACTTGTGGACGTGGCCCAACGCCTCTTGTGCCTTCCGCAGTATGTGTCATTTGCACCACCTGTGTCTAGTATTAAGCAGGTTTTCTTTTATTGCAATGGTCATTGCCTGGCTCTGATCTGTAAGGCAAATGACATCATATCAATTTTTTTGCAAACGATGACACAGGGAAAAAAAGTAAAAAACTATCAAACAAAACCAAAAACAATACCTGTTAAGCATAGTCTGAGGAGCTTTACCACCCATCATGGATATGAATTCCTGAAAGGCCCATTTGAAGTTAGCAGCCGCTTCATTTGTAAGAAGTACACTAGCAAATATAACACTTTGGAAATGATTGTTTACTCCTACAAACATTCCAAACGGCATCTTGTAGATGTTTGTCTCATAAGTCGTATCGAAAGTAACCACATCTCCAAAATGCTTGTAGAGTGCACGACTTCTTCCACTGATCCACATCAGAGCAGTGAGCCTATCATCTTCATCGAGCTGGGCTGTAAAAAGGAACTTTGGATCTCTAGCAATGGTTTCTCTAAAGGATTCTAAAGTTTTTCTCACATCATCCTACAATGCCTCTTTGGCGATGTTTGAGCAAACGATCCGTAGGGTATTTTTGCTGAAGGAAACATTATCCATTGATCCAAAAAAAACTACCCATTACTAGATTAACCCTCGTGAGGCTTACATTGTTCTCTCTCAGATGCTTAATTATTTCCCTGGTATGCTTGTCTATTTGTCTATGAGATGCCAAGTGTTTTTCTCCCCCACAACTCTCCACCATTGCATGATTGTGCCCCTCTACAAATTTCTTAACAAACCACTTAGAGCTGTCGTTGACAGACACCCTCAGCATAGCTCTGCAGCCGCATCTGGTTGTAGAATATTTCGTTTCTTTGTCGCCCCTGTTTAAAATACCTCCAGATGTTTAGATATTGCTTACTCAATAATAGAACCAAAAACAGAAGGTATGTAAAACAATTCACCTCATGCTGACATCTGTATTCCTGCATAGTGCGGGTTTTTTCCTTGTTAGTATAATTGTCCCCTAATCTGATGCTGAACCCAACTACCCAGGAATACATATTGTAGAACTGGAAAGCTTCCTCAGCCGAACTGAACTCCATCCCAAGTTCGGGCTTGAACATAATATTTTTCTTGTCTTCGCAATATTTCCTCATAGAATCTTCTATTGCACCCCCCCCATTCAATTCCCTAATAACAATATGACTTCTTGTTACAAAGAGACTTCCCTGTACAACTGCATGGTCCATCCGACAACTGGATAAACATGAGACATAATTACTTACTTAGGCCGCGATGTAACATCAGACACCGAGCACTCCTCATCTTCAATGTTAAAGTTAGAATAAGTCCGTGAATTATTTCCGACAGAGTTATTCGCAGAGTTCGTTGTGGCAGGACCACTTACTAAACTTTCTTTGAAGTTAGATGTTCCAATTGATTCAGTTGGAAGAACAGAACTGAAGAAGGAGGTAAACGGACGAGGGGATCTTAATAAGTATTGAAAGCCACTGAACGGAGTCATATTATTCATAATGCAAACTAAGTAAATTTTTAACATGATAGACTTACTCGGTAATGTCCAGAAATTGTGGTGCTTTAACAGAAGCAGGTATCTGGACCCCCCCCCCCCCCTCCCCCACGTTTCCATTGTTGTCGATTTGATAGGTAGGTGCCCTAACAATCCACATATTTAAAATTCCCGTTAGATAATAAGCTTTTTGCATAAAGGTCTCAAGACACCAATTAATCATCTGAAAACTAACCTAGATTTAGTTTTCTCTACGCTGAGGGGCTGAGGGGCATCATGTCAGCACAAGAAACATGTGAATCTGGTTGCATAGCTCATCAAGCTCCAAATCAACTTGATTGCTAGTGGGATTTTAGAACATTTGCTATCAGCCAAAAACTGAACTAGTAATACCAGAATTAATAAACACTTATAACATATATCTCTTATTCTAACTGAACTACAGGCTGCTGTTCACCACAGACCAGAAAATTATGTTTTTTCTGCACCTCGAAACAATTTACCGGTCGACAAAAGAAAGATAAAGAAATTTCTCCCATAGCTTTTTCTCTTATTATCCGCCTCATTGCATACCGTTGCTAGGAGCTCAACGAAAGAGAATTTGTTCATGACGGAATATCTGGAATTATAAGCAGTTGAAGCAAACAATTCCCCATTAGACTGCTCCATCGCAGATCTGCACCTGTCGATGATAACAGCGGAACATAGTCATTGGCGAATCAAAATTAAACAAATATAGGGAAGCGATTAATGAATCGAATGTAAATAGAACATACTGATGAAATCAACCGAACAAATCATGCTAATCTGGACACCGCAATACCTGAATAACTCTAGCTCTTTGCCCCGCCGCCAATGGGATGAGAAAATGAAGGGAGGCTTCGAATCGCTGGTCGGAACCAGGTGCGGCGGCCACCAGATCTAGGTCAAAAAGGAATCCCACCCACCGTCCGAACCAGTGGGCCATGCACGCGTATACAGTACAAACACTGTCGGTACAATACGAAACTACAAGCGCTGGAGCGATATAAATGAAATGAAAATAATATACCGTTGAAACGTTTTCGAATCACGATGCATAACTGAACGGCGCATCCGGCTCCGGTAAGAACCGGTTCCGCTAGAAAAACCGATTTGCATGAAGATCCATTTTTCTATGGCTATTGATGTCCTCCGGGGCCCGATATGCTACTATCATCGATGACTATGTAAAGATCTTTTTTTCTATGGTTATTGACGTCCTCCGGCCACCTTGGGTACGCCTTGGCACCTACTATTCCCGCTAGCTTGCTAAAAAGATTTATATTATAGAAAGGAGGTAGTACATTTTTATGGTTACAAGGGTGTTGATTGGGGATAAGGCGGTTGTGTTTGAAGTAGATCGATATACTCTGGAGGTTCCATCCAGGCCCGGCCCTGAGGGGGGACTGGAGGGGCGGCCGCCCCGGGCCCCCGGAACCAAGGGGGCCCTATTCGGCCATGGCATATGCAGCTGAGTATTGGCGGCGCCATTAGAGCACTCTTAAGCTTTTTTTGTCGGCTGGTTTCGGGAGATGATACACGAAGCGTTACACATCTTCTGTCTCTTAGTGGGCTATTACTTGGGCCTACTTTTCCTTCTGTTAGCTTGGGCTCTTTGTCCTTAGGTTTTCTATATAAAAGGAATGGGTGCGTTGGGGCCGGTGGGCTACATCTTGGCTACAACATCGAGTGCACCACCCAATTGATGCTACTTTCCCTCGAATTTTTTTGATGCACTTACCGAATGCTGTTTCCAAAAGAGAATGATTGATGCACTTAACAATCCATCAGGTGCTCATCGAGTGGTAGCGGTAGATGACAACGACAAGTTGTGCTATAAACTCAAAATTTCTGAATTTAAATTCAGATCAGAATAAACAAGAACTGAAGACACCCTAGGTATAAGTGTAGTTCGGCTGTTCCCTAGACAACGACCATCAATGGCGGTCACACGACCACAGCGAGAGGCAAGACAGAGCCGGTGAGAGAAGACTGCATTGCCTGCACTAGCCATCACCAACAACACGATTCTAAGTTGAGTGAACATAATAATGTAAGGTTGATGTTGATATATCATCATCACTAAGTTTGCATCAAGGAATGTTATAAGAATTTTTTAACACAATACATATACTCCATCCATCGGGAAATAAGTGATTGGGATTTGTCTAGATTCATATGTATATATACACAATACATGTGAATATAGGCAAATTCAAGCCACTTATTTCTAGACGGAGTGAGTAGACTATTTGATATCAATATTGGGAGGGTGCATTTTAGCTATTTACTATTAGTAATATATAATGTATGAACATAAAATCTTTATATCAATATCATTTTGTAGTTTGTATTAGGGCCTCGGATTTTAGTTTCGCCCCGGGCCCCCAAAATCCCAGGACCGGGCCTGGTTCCATCTCATATGCTCGTGTCGAGTCGAGAGCTAGTGAAAATTCAAATTCTAGGATTAGATGTAGAATATTGGAAGAAGTATGTGAATGAATGATCGGCAGCATAGTTTCAACACCACAAGTGGTACTCTTGATGTTACGATTCTCTGATTGCTTCGGTGTGGCTTTGCTTTCTTTTTTCTTGTTTTTTTTTGTTAGGATGTGCCTTGCTCTAGATATTATTTTGTTGTAGAGACCAGATATAGTTGGTATCATTTTGATATTTATATATTTTTTATCAAAAAAATATACTACTACCTCCATTTCAAAGTTTAAGTATTTTTTTCTTGAAAGTCAAACATGGAAAGTTAAAAATAAAAAGTTTGATTAAACTTTCAAAAAAACTATCAAGAATTATGATATTATATAGATACCATGTGAAATATGTTTCATGATATATCAAAGGATATATATTTTGTATTGTATTACTCTCTTGGTCCAAATTATTTGTCTAGATTTGGACGTATCTAGCACTAAAACAAATTTAGATCTAGACAAATCAGAGTCAGCTAATTTAGATAGGAGGGAGTAATATTTTTTTTCTAAAAACTTGGTCAAATAGTTTGATTTTTGGAAGAAAAAAAATAGTATAAGGGAGGTAGTACTGGTCAACTTTGTGTTTGTAGTCTCCAGGTCTATCCATACGCAGTTGCCGGCTGTGCTGATCTGTGCCACGATACCCTGCTGCTAGCTACTATGTCAGATCTCATCTTGCATCGGTCATGCCTGGATGACAAATCACCGCGTCTCTTCTACTCGTCTAGATCGATCTGCAGATGCGAGAAGATATAAGGGCTACAGAATTTGTGCCGAGTGGAAGACCGAGCATTGAAGTTGGCGGAGACTACTAGTTTATGTTGCAGTCCCTGCCCGGCTCTGCTCTCCCGTGCTGCACTGCTTCTAGGTACAAAGATCGACCCTGTTGCATGGGTGACAAATCACCATATATCTCTTCTGTTCTAGTAGTAGATATGCAGTCACACTCGCTCTAGCCGGCGCTGCTATTTATCGCCAGCGGTGGTAGGTGCACTGTGCCCGGCTGAGCACACGCGTCGCCGTGACCGGCCGGCCGGGGTCTGCATGCATGCACGGAGAGAGACTGGGCTCGGACGACCACTGATCCAGAGTCCAGACGAAATGTACAGGACTTGTGTCGCCGGTCGATCGATCACGAGATACCTAATAACTTACTTGAATCTCTGAAGCCGGTCCATCATGAAGACGAAATGTACAGTGCTAGTAGATAGATAGGCATTGGCTCTGCGCGCGGTGGCAGCAAAGCCTTGGCGCCTCCCATTTACTCCGGCTGCCCGCCGCTCACCTGTTCCCGGCCGCCCCCGCTCGATCGTCACGTGCGGCGCCTCCTCCTCCATTAACCACTTCACTCCATGTCTCCACCTTCCCTAGCATGATCCGTCTGACCGTCCCTATATAAAGCCGCCGTAGCACTTGTCACTCAGTGAGCTTGGAAGAAACAGGACTAGCACGAGTCCACCTGAGGTAGGCAGCTGGTAGCTAGCAATGACGAGGCGGAACGCCGGTAGTGCCACTGCCGCAACGGCGTGCTGCTTCTTCCTGGTCGCCGTCTTCCTCATGGCGCTGGCCGACGCGAGAGGCGTGCCAGGAAAGGCCACGGCCAAGGCTACGACCGCAGCTGCAACGACCACCACTACGACCAAGAGTGTCGGGGCTGCCGTTGCGGCCGGACCGGCCGTGCTCGGGGACCAGAAGACGTTCCTGCCAGGAGTTGTTGGTGGAGGGTATGGCGGGGGCGTGGGCGGCTTCGCTGGCCCCGGCGTCCTCGGAGGGGTTGGCGGAGCGGTGGGAGGCGTCGGCAGCGCACTCGGAGGCGTCGGAGGGATCGGTGGCGTAGGTGGCCTCGCTGGAGTGAGTGGAGGCGGTATTGGTGGGCTAGGCGGAGCCGGTGGCGGTATCGGTGGGCTTGGCGGCGGAGCGGGCGGGCTCGGTGGTGGTGGCCTTGGTGGCCTGGGCGGCGGCGGACTCGGCGGCCTTGGTGGTGGGTCCGGTGGAATCGGCGGCCTTGGCGTTGGATCAGGTGGACTCGGCGGTGGAGGCGGAGGCCTGGGTGGTGGTGCCGGTGGGCTCGGCGGCGGCATCGGTCACGGTGGCGGTGGCTGCACCCATCCCTGATGCACCCAAGCATGCGCGTGCACGCATGCATGCAGGCCTCTAGATCAGACGTGGACGCTGCGCATGGTGCACTGGGGTCAACGGTCCACGTCAGACTGTCAGCGCCTTGTAGCAAGTGTAAGTGTGTTAGTGTGAAGGTCGATCGGTGCCAAGTTCTTGCTTGTTTCTACCTTGTTGTAGCCTCGTTCGGTTTGTACCGTTGGAATAATAACGATGCTAATATGGTGTCGAGTTAAGGCCTCACTTCAGTTCATACTGTATTTGTTAAATTTTAGTTTAAACTAGCATAGAGGGCCTCACAAATACGAGGGAGTCCTATATATTTTGTTCGTAAGAGCATCTTCACTCGGGTTTCTAGAAGGCCGTTCCTAGGGCGAAAATTTTATACGGACTGCGAAAAACGTCAAGTCGCGTTCTCAGAACGTCGAATTCGTCCAGATTTGACTCAACTTTTATCCGGCGATCCCAGGTCAAACCCAGTAGCTCGGAACCGTCTGGGAACGCAGGACGTGAATGAAACACCGAAAAAAAATATCTTCGTCGTGGACCTGCCATGTCAACGAGGGAAGGCGAGTCGTCCTAATCCTCCCGCCTCGGCTCCCACGACGGACTGCCAAGCAATAACTGCCCGTCTAGTCGGTCACGCGTCGCCGTAATGGCGCGCCACCGCCGGCTCGCCTTTCTGCCGTTTCCCTTTTTTCCGCTCATGCCGCTACACCCCTCCCGTCTTCGCCGCCCATTTCGGCTATAAAAGTCAGCGCCCTCGCCGGCTCGCAGCACATACTCTCGGCCTTCCCCATTTCTCCCACGAACTCCACCTCCGGCGAGAAGAAGAAGAAGCTTCGGCGATGGCGGAGAGGTTCCCAGACGATCCCGCGGCGGCGAACGGCTTTGGCCGGCGCACCCTCCAGCCATGGGAGGCCCGCATGCTTCACGACGCTGGGTACATGGCACCGCCGGACTTCCAGCGGGGACCGTTCTGCTAGAGCCGCGTCGTTCGAGAGGCCGAGCCGGCAGGTGAGCCTCTAGGGGTTGGCGGGATTGGGGACGGAACAGGGTGGTTGGGGTCCGGCGTGCGCTGCTGCGGGTTGCGGCGAGGCTGGGAGCCGTAGAGTGGCAGCGAGGAAGAAAGAGGATCTCGCTCGCGTGAGGAAGAATGGAAAAAAGGCCACGAGACAGCAGCAGGCTAGGGTTGAATTAGGCGCTGGGCCGTTGGATCATGGGTCGAACTCTTCAGATCGTGTCATGTGGGTGATCCGTGGGAGGCTGTTTCGTGTGAGCTGATTGGCCGGAGACGCCTCGATTCTGACTGAGCATTGGCCGGAGACGCCTCGATTCTGACTGAGCGTTGAACGTGACTCGATTGGCCCGCGGCCTACGCGCAGGGCTGGATTTTTTTCCCGAATGGAACGTAGCACTGCATTGGCACGTGCGTGCCTAGCCTAGGAAAACATTTTGTACACTGATTATTTGTAGTATTTACTTTTTTATATGTGTATATACGGTTTCTATATATGTGCGACCTAAGCTTTCTTTTGTTACCTATCAAATCAAGGAAAGAAAATAATCTATCAGAGATAGCTACCTACCCACGCGAGCTTAGCTCTAGGAAAACCATGGTCAAGGCAATCCAAGGTGTGCTTAGTGTCGACGTCAGGTCTTCTTCTTCCGCAACCTACTCTAATGATATCGTCTTACCGAGATGAGCACGTGAGGTGCAACGTTTTCTCTCATGTACCCCATGGATGTCAAAGCGGCATGGACCTCCACCTTTCGAAGAGCCATGTAGGCCTACGCGAAGACCGTGCGAGCCTCACGAGGAGCACTCCGGTGCCCTGCACCTTAGCAAAACCCCATCTTACATTAAGAAAAGAGTTCTGGGGGTGTTCGTCAAAAGAATCGTTGGTGACATTTCTCATATACCATATGTTGGGTTTCGCGTAGAGCTAGGACAAAAACAAAAACTTCTCTGCTCCGACGAGGCTCCAGCGAGACATTACAAGATCTGGCCAAGGTCAGAGGCAATAGTTCGTACCTCTCGAGGCTAGTTGCGGAAGCTGAGGAAGCGCGTCGCGGTGGTGCCTACGTTCCCCTTCGTCTCGTATGGCTCCGGCGAACAGCTCGATCCTGGGACCTCCAAATCGCCGGCTTCGGTGCTCCTCCTCCTTCCGCCTCCGACTCCGCCACTCAACGCCGACGAGTACCGCAAGTGCAGTGCCTATATTGTCTCACACATGTACAAGGTGGAACAACAACAAGTGAGGTGCTAGCCTCGGTCTTGCCATCGTGGGACAGGAAAGTGGAAATGGCCAAGTCTAGCGAAACCCTCAGGTCAAAGCACTGGATTTTCTGCCCGCATCCACCCACCTTTCTATATATAGGCAAATAGGTGAGGGCACACAACAGTTGTGTCCCTCGGTCCTAAACCCTAACCCTAGTCAAAGTGGGTCCAACCCATTGACACGTGTCCTTGTTCGAGCAAGTTCAACTTGTCAGCTCATAATTGTCGGATCAACATCCGACAAGTTCCACTCTTAAATGTGCAATCCCGCGAGCTTGCGGTAAGCCGAATATAGCTCAGTAGTCTTTCAATCAAAGTTGTAGCTCTTCGTGACGAAATGGCCCAGAACGTCATGATCCATGACGCTTTTAGGTGCGTCATAGAAAACGTCACGTACCGACCTGGATGATCTTGTAGTGATTGGCATCCCCCAACCACCTTGGGTACGTCTCGACACCTGCATTGCTATCATTACAAGGGTGTTGATGATCAAGGCGGTTGTGTTTGAAGTTTCATCTAGTATGCTTGAGTTTAGTCGAGAGCCACTGAAAAAGTGCAGAGTATTGGGTGAAGTATGTGAATATAGACAATCGGCGGCAGTGTTTCAACACCACTAATGGGTACTCTTGCTGCTGCGAGTCTCTGATTGCTTTGCTGAGGCTTTTGCTTTCTCTTTTCTTGTTTTTTTAGGAGGCCGGATATAATTGATATTATTTTCTGTATTAGTATATTTTCTTTATCGAAATAAATATACTACTCCCTCTGATCCAAATAAATGTCGGAGACTTAGTACAAAATTTGTACTAACTTGCCGATGGATCGGAGGGAGTACTAACTTTGGTTGTCAACTTTGTGTTTGTAGTCTCCAGGTCTCTCTATTAGCGTCCACTTGGCTCAGCCCAGCACTCAGCCTACGTTCTGGACGTTTATACGCACACATCACTTGGCCCATTACAAGCAGTGCTTTGATATTTTTTCAGAAGCCATATCCACATTAGTCAATTGCGCTTTGTTAAGGAGAGGCGATCCCGGGAGAAACCCCATCTAGGGTTCCGCATCCACTCGCTGACGACATCGTCGGTCCGCTCCTTCTGGCCCTAGGGCCTTGGAGGTGTGGCGGACCACGACCTCTCGCCAGTGGAAAGTTTCCTGTTCTTTGTTTAGCCCATTTTCTAGTGTCTTCTTCGGGACATTGAGGCGACGGCTACGTCTTGAAGTTAGAATAAGATCATCCCCTCTATCCTCGTTTCGGTGGTGCATCTAGCGCCTACGGAGGGCGCGTGGAGTTACGGGTCTTTTGGAATTCTGTCCGTTTTCGTCTTCGTTGGTTTGTTTTTAGGTCAGTCTCTTTTGATCTACGATTGTCATCATTGACGATGGTTGCTGCCCTAGTACGCTGGTCCTTTGTGGCCTTAGCACGACGAGTTCCCTTTAGTCTACTACGACAAACTTTGCCCGGCTCTGGTGATGGAGGAGCGAGGACGGCGGTGCGCCTTCAGCTCGCTCTAGTGTTTGTAGTCTTTGCGAGGTGGTTTAATGACCTATTTGTAATTTTTATTACTTTTAGACCTATTTGTACTCATGTTGATGATTATTAATAGATTGGTGAATTTTTTTTAAAAAATTACAGTTTGTTAACTCTTTAATTTGATATTTTTTTATGCGAAAAGGGGATAACACTCGGACATTTGCATCATTCGATGCACATAGCCTTTTAATTTAACACTTGTTGCATCATTTACATTGGTTTGCAAATGTATGCATGCATGTACAGTGCTATGTAGTGCTGGTGTGCCATCCAAACCGTTGCTGGAAAGAAAAGCTATTTGTTCCTTTCTGTTGATTCTAGAGGGGGGAGGGGGTACCTTGCAATACAATCTTTGCTTCGAGGTAGATTCACCATTTAGATATTTTTGCCAATAAGTAAATGTTAACCATGTTGATGTTGTGGAACAAATCGGGAAAATTTTGTGACTTCCTGGCCTCTAAATGGCTAGAGATTATGCATGTCCACCGAAAGTAGTGATCTCATAGACTCGTACAAGAAGAATTGCAGAGCACTCGGGCGCTACCCTCACCGATGTCCCTGTCTCACACATGTTCTTTATAGTTTTTTTAAAAAGTTTGGTAGATTGACTTAAAAAAAATTAGGTTGGGACGGAGGGAGTACGCATATTCTTTGGCATAGCGCTCATTTAGCTGTTTTGTCCTAGCCTCGTATTTCCTAGAGATGTACCACCTGGCCCACATCCATCAATGTCTCGTACTACCGGGATGCAGTGGTATCGCCGGCCTCCTTCATTCCTTCACTCACTTTCTCCCATGCTCTGTTCGTCGAACTAATTCTTAGCTCAGGAGTACAATACAGTTCTTTGATTCACGTGGAACAAGATTTATTTTAGAGGGATTATTTCTTATCCATTATTTCTTCTTGGTCCCCACCAGGCACCGACAGTTTCTCCTAGCTCAGGAGCAAATCCAGCCCAGCACTTGTTGTTCACCTTGGAGAAAGAAAAAATAGGACTGGAGTCCAGGAATAGATCGAATAGAAACGTGGAGTCCGTTTTTGGCACAGCATCTCGGCGTCTCGGCGTGAGGAGCGGCTTCGGCATCCACCAAAGACCAGAGCGGCGGGGTTCGTTCAGACTTCAGAGGAGTGGAGGGACGACCCGTGCTTTCCAGGTTGCGGTGTGTTGTCACCATCCTACCGCGCTCCCCGACGTCCCCGTAATCCTCTTCTTTCCCCAATAACGATGGGAGGCTCGACCAAGGCTAGTACTGGTGACGACTGACGAACGCTCAGGGAGAAATCATGGTGGAAGGATAGCTTTATGAGTGGTGCTATACGTACGATAAGTTGCGTCCGATACTAGTACGATTCTGTGTGGGATGAGTCTGTACGTGCGATGCAAATGATTTGGAGCTCTACGAACATTAGCTCGTGTTGTAAACTGAAAAAATGTATAGATTTAGTTTGCAAGAAGCTAACTCAGATGCAAAAAAATTGGAGCTCTACCGCTGCAGCAATGGAGTATAGAGAACTGAAAGGGAGAAGATATCGGGATATTTTATCTCTTTGTTTGAACTGGATATGGAGTAGGAAAAAATCTTATTAGTAATATTAGGAAAAGGTGGAAGGTAAGATACGATTTTGTTTAAATAATATAAGTACTGAGGCCCACTGGTCATGGCAGGGGCTGGACTTGGCACACGCACAACGCAGATGCGGATGAAGCGTCGTACATAATTCGTAAGATAAATATCGTACGCAGAGCAATTTCGTAGCTTTATTTGTACTGCATCCGACGCCCATATTGACTTTCTCAACCAAGATAGATCCGCCAGTAGGTTCGCCTACGAGGAGCTCTCGGACACCAAGGCCATGGACCTGAAGAAGATGATACTAGACGCCACTGAACCGATGAAGTACTTGGTGTCTCGCTGAGCTCCTACTCGTGCGACTTTGTCAGAGAGCTGCCGGACATGCACGAGAGGTTTTCAACGGCTCGGCGTCGTCGAGAACCTGGTGTACTTCGTCGGGAGGCAGCCAACGCGGAGCTCATCGGCAACGGTCCATGGCGTCAAGTGCTTCGCGAGCACTCCCCTATTTTTTTACAATCAATACCATGTATATTTGTACCGACAAATAGTACCTCTGTTTTGGATTATTAGTCGTAAGAGCTTTTTTATATTATTTAAGATTATAAGGGCTATCTCATTTATTAGTCTCTCTCGTCCAATCTCATCCAATGCATGTTCTTATTCTCTTCTCACTTCTCTCATGCATGTAAAACTATTGGTGCATGCATATATTAACGAGAGAAAGTTATGAAGTGTCTTGGTATTAGCAACTTGACCCTTAGGACTAATAATCTCAAACAAAGGTAGTACATGGTAAAGATACACAAGCCACTAAGGATCTATTGATCAGAAGAAATTGGAAAGTTACTGATGACAAGTTTTGTGTGATGTGCCCTACCAGTACCTATGAAGAGCGTTTCCATCTCTTTTTTACATGCAATTTTAGTCAGCGGATCTGGTCCTATTTACAAATCGACTGGACTTTCAGCAATGATATGCAGATAGCAATTCAGGAGGCTAAAAAGGATTTTGGGAAGCCTTTCTTCATGGAGGTCATGATTTTAGCGTGTTGGCACATTTGGAAACAGCGTAACAGTAAAAAAATTTGACATGAGAGGCCCATCTTTGCTAGTGGAAATGTAATTTTGTACATGATATTACACTATTAGAACATAGAATTAAGAAAAAGCATAGACAGAGGTTGAAGGAATGGATAGCTAATCTTCCTGGTTAGTGATTGTGTATATGGTAGAGGTGAGTGGGTTTTTTTCACTTTTGTTGTATAGTTGGGTTAAACAGTTATGTTCTTTTACTTTCTTAAATAAATTTTAACCGTGGGGCTTTTGCCTCACAGTACAGGGTCAAAAAAAAGATACACAAGCCGACTTCAGCGTTTACAAAATAAAGTCTAAAAGAAAATAAGCAAATCTTCTAGGTCTTCAAATTCTTCATCTTCCATGACATGGTCTTGTACTTTTCTGAAGGTAGCCGAAAAAATATGAACAGACCTGTTAATACCAACGATGGTTCTCCGATAATTTTAATTTGAGCAGCAGTACCAAGGTTGCGTGCACGCACGCAACCATTAAAGTAATCAACAAACATCGGCAGGAGTACCAACACGAGTATTCCAGGAAAAATAAACCGAACAGCCTGGTCGACGTTGCCGAGGAGCCGAGAGTACGAATCACTATTGTCGAAGACATAGCAGCCGGGACAAATATTTCGAGGATAATCATCCTCGTGACAACCATGAGAAAAACTCCAAAACCGATCTGACGAAGCAAGATCTGAAAGATCGTACCTATAGAACTTGAATCTTATAGCACCATCATTGACGCCGGAAAGAAGATCTCGTCGTCGCAGAAAGGGCCGAAGATCTCTTATTATGAACGATGCCATCTCCATTGACATAGATGCCCAATAAGAAGATGACTACCGAAACCTAATCAAATCTTCAGAAAACTTACTTTTATTGAAAACTCCACCCATAAATCGGGTTCCCCACCCTTCCTATCGGCTAGACCGGCCGGAGGAGAGGAAATCGATCTATGTGAAGGAGGCAGAGATGGAGGCGCCGGCTAAGTGATGACCCACAAGTATAGGGGGTGTATCGCAGTATTTTCGAGGAAATGAAACCCAATTTATTAATTCGACACAAGGGGAGCCAAACAATATTTATAAGCCTTAACAACTGAGTTGTCAATTCAGCTGCACCTAGAAACTGTAGGGGTTCGTAGCATGGAAAACAAAATTTTCTACCGCATACAAACAAACAAGCCAAGATCTATCTACTAGATTGTAGCAACGAGTCGATGGAATAACTTACCCTCGAAGATTCCAAAGCGGTTAACGAGAGCAGATTCTCGTGGGTGATGTAGTCGTACTCTTTCCGATCTCAAGATCGCGTAGACGATCCTTCCAGCGCCGCGTTCCCGCAGCGCTCCCGCAGTCGGTCACACGTTCGGTACTCGATGAAGACCTTCCTCTCCCTTGTTCCAGCAGGCAACGGAGGTTGTAGCACTCTCCTCGCGATTCCGGCAGCACAACGGCGTGGTACCGGAAGTAGAGGGGAGATCTCGCAGGGCTTCGCCTTAAGCCGGTGTGAGTATGGTGGAGTATGAGAGAGGCTATTAGTGGTCTAGTAATTAGACACACCAATTAGAAGGCTCTAAACCAATTAGAAGGCTCTAAACCGAAATAGCTCTAAACCGGGGTTTAGGGCTAGGGTTTAGTTTAGAGGATAGGAACTTGTGTGTGTGCTAGGAGGGAGCCCTGCCCCTCTTTATATAGGTGGGAGGGGCTGGCCGGCCAAGGGGAGGGAGGGGAGTCCCTCCCCAACTCGGCTTGGTGGGGCGCCGGCTTGGGGAGGAGGACTCCCTCCCCAACTCGGTTTCCTCCTCTCCTCCCACTTCCCAAAATTGCCGTTTGACTTTCAAACTGGCCGTTTGACTTTTCAATTTAGGATTTAAATAAATCCTTTATTTTGGACAGCAAGAACACCTAGTACATGATGCAATCATTCCAACTTACAATGACACATTCATGTACCCTCCCCCCTCCGGAGTGCCGGACATTCCGGGACCTTCTAGAATGTTCCCGATGAAAACACCGGAACCATTCCCCAACTCCGAAACGGGACTTTCCTTATATGAATCTTATTCTCCGGACCATTCCGGATCACCTCGTGATATCTCGGATCCCATCCGAGACTCCGAACAACATTCGGTCTCTTTCTCATAATACCATAACTACTCAAACAACGTCGAATCCTTAAGTGTGTCTCCCTACGGTTCGTGAATTATGCGGACATGATCGAGACACTTCTCCGAACAATAACCAATAGAGGAATCTGGAAATTCATATGGCTCCCACATATTTCTACGATTACTTTGCGATCGAATGAACCACTTACATACGATACCAATTTCCCTTTGTCTCACGATATGTTACTTATCCGAGGTTATGATCGTCGGTATCTCTGCATACCCAGTTCAACCTCGTTACTGATAAGTACTCTTTTCTCGTTCCCGTGATATGTGATCCCTTGTGACCCAGTCACATGCTTGCAAGCTAATTGGATGACATTTCACCGAGAGGGCCCAGAGAATATCTATCCGTCATATGGATGGACAAATCCCACTCTTGATCCATGTGTTTCAACCAATACTTTCCGAACACTCAATACCACCTTTATAGCCACCCTGTTACGGTGTGGTGTTTGATGACATCAAAGCATCCATCCGGTAAAGGTGATATGCATGATCTCATGGTCGAAGGAATTAGGTTACTATGTATCAGAAAGCATATAGCAATTGAACTATTGAAATGACTTTGATCTTTATGCTACGCTTATCTATAGGAGTATGTCCACCATATCATTCTCCTAACGATATGATCTTGTTGTTAATAACATCTCAATGTTCATGATAGGGAAACCACAATCATCTATTAACCAACAAGCTAGTGAAGTATAGAGGCTATACTAGGGACTTCAATTTAAGTTTACAATTCACACAAGTATTAATGTTTCCTTGTTAATACTATTATAGCATGAATATAAACATTTATCATAAACACAAAGATATAATAATAACTATATTTATTATTGCCTCTAGGGCATATCTCCAACAGTCTCCCACTTGCACTAGAGTCAATAATCTAGTTTCAAACCTTTGTGTATTCAACACCTATGGCTTTCCGGTGTTGCATGTACACGATTGCTAGTGGTCAACTGATCTCCGGATCTGACACTTCCAGGTCCGTGTGTAATTGCATGTCTTTGCGTCTCTACGCATCACTCATTCTCTAATGAGATGGCTTTGTATAATTTGGTCTTTCGGTGTGACCTTTAGTTCTTTGGGGTTAAAACATGTTGATAATATTGTCGCACAATATATCTTCATAGTATTATCCTGCTGTGAACTACACCTAGTTTGATAACAAACTACTTGACACAAATGCCCTCTTTTGCTGCTATAATAGCAGTCATATACTTAGCCTTTTGTTGAAGTATCTGTCACAATGTCTTAACTTTGGAACTCATCCAAATCCATTATGGAACTCACTTTCCATTATATTGTGCCACCCTTAATTTAGATTGAGATAAACTTAATTTGTACTCTGTGACAAAACTAGTATCAATGTAGTACTTTTACAATGAACTAACCATCTATTTGTCACTTCTACAAATAATATACTCTTAGTTCTTCCAAAAGATCATAAGAATATCCTTACTATCGTCCAATGATCATCTTATGAATCATTCTGGTATATGCTCATAACTTTTAGAGCATAGGACATATCTGGATTTGTACATACCACAGTATGATTGATATAAACACTCTTTGTGATTTCATACATCAAGTATCAATCTATACTTGAATCTTTGTTTCACTTACCAAATGTCAATACACTTGAATATATCATCAACATTGAACTCTTTCAATCCTTTCTGTGCGACAAGAACCTTTTCTTGTAGTTTCTATATTGAACTCATTCAATATCTCATTTATGTACTTCTGGCACAACCATATTAGCATCTATTGATGCCAAATATTTGGGTTTTGCCTAAGTCTTTCATGAGGATGAAATTCTTAATATGTGTTAATAAAAGATACATCATTTCTAATCAACAATATGTCCTCCACATAATGTATTAGAAATATGTCTTTAGCGCTCCCACTTAATTTCTTGCAAATGCAAGCATCTTCATTGTCTCCGATGAAATTAAACTCTTTTAACAGTTTCATCATAGTGAAGATTCCAACTCCGCTATGCTTACTTCAACCATTGAAGTTTGCATATGCATTTAGCATCCTTTGAATTAACAAAACCCTTTGGACCATGTCATGCACACGTCCTAGGTAACAATTCTATTAGAAGAACTTGTTTTGTTTATTCAACTACCACATAACAAAATTATATGTAGTGGTTGCTATATTAATCCGTATAGACTAAATATCGCTATGAAAGATCAAATCTTGTCATAGTCAATCCTTGAACATTGTTGTGAACTCTCTCCCAACATGTCGACTATAGATGTGAAACATCCATGTCTATTTCTTTATAGATCCAAACACAACTGTAAGGTCTTACACCTTTCTCGAGGGTCCTTCAAGTTCAAAACTTGATTTCTCGTGTATGGAATTATCACGGATTTTATGGCTTCAAGCCATTTGACGGAGTCAGGGCCCATCATCGCTTCTTTGCATGTAGTCCGTTCATTATTCTCAAATAATGATTCAACCCTCAAATCTTAGTATTTGATTGTTTACTCGACCTACTTGTTTCAATAGAAATTTAGACCTCCGTGACCACAACCTTTGAGGCACGTGAGCCATGAGCATTATTGCTGCCTCCGGAACACTTTTCGGTGCTGCGCAACTCTGCACATATAGCTAAGGTTCTTTTAACCTTATCAAAGTTCTATTGTCCTCCCACTTTAACTTTTCACGAAAAATTCCTTCTCAAAGAAACTTGACGTTCTAAGCGACAAACACTTTTGTCTCCGGTGTTTGTGGAGGAATATTTATACAAAGACAGGTTTGTCCGACTTTGGTTGCACACATCTTTCTTATGCATTGTTGGAGATATGCCCTAGAGGCAATAATAAATATAGTTATTATTATATCTTTGTGTTTATGATAAATGTTTATATTCATGCTATAATAGTATTAACAAGGAAACATTAATACTTGTGTGAATTGTAAACTTAAATTGAAGTCCCTAGTATAGCCTCTATACTTCACTAGCTTGTTGGTTAATAGATGATTGTGGTTTCCCTATCATGAACATTGAGATGTTATTAACAACAAGATCATATCGTTAGGAGAATGATATGGTGGACATACTCCTATAGATAAGCGTAGCATAAAGATCAAGTCATTTCAATAGTTCAATTGCTATATGCTTTCTGATACATAGTAACCTAATTCCTTCGACCATGAGATCATGCATATCACCTTTACTGGATGGATGCTTTGATGTCATCAAACACCACACCGTAACAGGGTGGCTATAAAGGTGGTATTGAGTGTTCGGAAAGTATTGGTTGAAACACATGGATCAAGAGTGGGATTTGTCCATCCATATGACGGATAGATATTCTCTGGGCCCTCTCGGTGAAATGTCATCCAATTAGCTTGCAAGCATGTGACTGGGTCACAAGGGATCACATATCACGGGAACGAGAAAAGAGTACTTATCAGTAACGAGGTTGAACTAGGTATGCAGAGATACCGAAGATCATAACCTCGGATAAGTAACATATCGTGAGACAAAGGGAAATTGGTATCGTATGTAAGTGGTTCATTCGATCGCAAAGTAATCGTAGAAATATGTGGGAGCCATATGAATTTCCAGATTCCTCTATTGGTTATTGTTCGGAGAAGTGTCTCGATCATGTCCGCATAATTCACGAACCGTAGGGAGACACACTTAAGGATTCGACGTTGTTTGAGTAGTTATGGTATTATGAGAAAGAGACCGAATGTTGTTCGGAGTCTCGGATGGGATCCGGGATATCACGAGGTGATCCGGAATGGTCCGGAGAATAAGATTCATATAAGGAAAGTCCCGTTTCGGAGTTGGGGAATGGTTCCGGTGTTTTCATCGGGAACATTCTAGAAGGTCCCGGAATGTCCGGCACTCCGGGGGGGAAGGGGTACATGAATGTGTCATTGCATGTTGGAATGATTGCATCATGTACTAAGTGTTCTCGCTGTCCGAAATAAAGGGTTAATTCAAATCCTAATTGGAAAAGTCAAACTGCCAGTTTTCGGTCAAACTGCCAGTTTCGGAAAGTGGAGAAAGAGGAGGAGAGGTGGAGGCCGAGTTGGAGGAGGGTTCCTCCCCTAGGCCGGCGCACCTCCATAGGCCGAGTTGGGGAGGAACTCCTCCCCATGGCGCCGGCCCTCCCACCTATAAAAGGAGGGGCAGGGCCTCCTCCTCTAGAAACAACACAAGTTTCCTATCCTCTAAACTAAACCCTAGATCTAGACCCCGGTTTAGAGCTATTCGGTTTAGAGCCTTCTAATTGGTTTAGAGCCCTCTAATTGGTGTGTCTAATTACTAGACCACTAATAGCCTCTCTCATAAGCTCCACCATACTCGCACCGGCTTAAGGCGAAGCCCTGCGGGATCTCCCCTCTACCTCCGGTACCACGCCGTTGTGCTGCCGGAATCGCGAGGAGAGTGCTACAACCTCCGCTGCCTGCTGGAACAAGGGAGAGGAAGGTCTTCGTCGAGTACCGAATGTGTGACCGACTGCGGGAGCGCTGCTGGAACGTGGCGCTGGAAGGATCGTCTACGCGATCTTGAGATCGGAAAGAGTACGACTACATCACCCACGAGAATCTGCTCTCGTTAAACACTTTGGAATCTTCGAGGGTGAGTTATTCCATCGACTCGTTGCTACAATCTAGTAGATAGATCTTGGCTTGTTTGTTTGTATGCGATAGAAAATTTTTGTTTTCCATGCTGCGAACCCCTACAGTGGTATCAGAGCCGTGTCTATATGTAGATCTGTTGCACGAGTAGAACACAATGGTCATTGTGGGCGTTGATGCTTTTGTTGTAGATTGCTTTGCGTGTACTTTGCATCTTGCGGTATGTTGGGATGAAGCGGCCCGGGCTAACCTTACATGACATCGTTCATGAGACTTGCTCCACGCTTAACATGCAACTTGTATTGCATAAGTGGCTTTGCGGGTGCCTGTTTCTCCTAGCATAGTAAAGATCCAATTTACAACGGGTAATCAACAATGCTAGTATCAATGTTGTGGTTCTTGTTCGTAGGTTAGAACGACACTTATGGAAAGCCCCAAACCACGTAAAATATGCAAAGAAAGTAGAAGCGTCTAACTTTGTTTTGCAGGGGTGTGCAGTGATGTGATATGGCCATGATTGTGATTATATTTGATGTATGCAATGTTCCTTATTGTAAGTTGGCAACCGGCAGGAGCCATATGGTTGTCTTTAATTTCTGTTAAGACCTGCGTGTCTATTCAAAATAGTTGTAATAGTTGAAGCTGGTGGACGACAACCATGAAGAAGCGTCATTGACCTTGATGCTATGCCGGTGATGATGGAGATCATATTCGTGCTTGAAGATGGAGATCGGAAGCACAAAGAAGAAAGGCCATATCATATCACATATTATGAATTGCATGTGATGTTAATCCTTTATGCATCTTGTATTGCTTAGTAGACGACGGTAGCATTATAAGATGATCCCTCATGCACATAAATTTCAAGTTCTAAAGTGTTCACCCTTAGTATGCACCGTTGCCAAAGCTTGTTGCTTCGAAGCACCACGTGATGATCGGGTGTCTTTGATTCCGCGGGTGAATACAACGTAAGCAAGCCAGATTTGCTTATGCGGTAGCTAAGGTTTGATCTTGACGAGCCTAGCATGTACAGACATGGCCTCAGGAACACGGATCGCCGAAAGGCAAAGCATGAATCATATAGTAGATATGATGAACATGATGATTGTTCGCCATTAAAACTATATCGGCTCTCGTGATGATCGGTGTTGATATAGTAGATTTGGTTCGTGTGATCACTAAAACAATGTGAGGGATGTTGTTTTGAGTGGGAGTTCACCTAGTTTAATTTCATTAATTAATTTGAACTCAATTTGTCATAAACTTAGTCTAAAACTATTGCAAATATGTTGTAGATCAATGGCAGCCCCTACCATCAATTTTAATGCGTTCCTAGAGAAAGAAAAGTTGAAAAACAATGGAAGCAACTTCGCGGATTGGTTCCGCAATTTGAGGATTGTCCTCACAGCTGGTAATTTGACCTATGTGCTGGATGCACCGCTAGGTGACCCACCTGCAGCTGATGCTACCGATGAAGTAAAGAATGTTTACCTCGCTCGGAAGAATCAGTACTCCATAGTTCAGTGTGCTATCTTGTATGGTTTAGAATCGGAGCTTCAGAAAAGGTTTGAAGAGTCAGATCCATATGATATTGTCGAGGATCTCAAATTAATTTTTGAGACTCATGCGGCAATTGAAAGTTATGAAGCTTCTGAAAAGTTCTTTAACTGCAAGATGGAAGAGGGTAGCTCCGTCAGTGAGCATGTGCTTAAAATGTCTGGGCACGCGAATAAACTTCAAAGCTTGGGTATAGTGATTCCTAATACTTTGGGAGTTTACCGCATCCTCCAATCACTACCACCAAGTTACAAGAACTTTGTGATGAACTACAACATGCAGAACATGAACAAAGAGTTGCCAGAACTGTTTGCTATGTTAAAATCTGCAGAAGTGGAGATCAAGAAAGAGCACCAAGTGTTGATGGTCAATAAGACCACCAAATTCAAGAAAGGCAAGTCTAAGCAAAAGGGACACTTCAAGAAGGGTGGTAAGAAAGTTACCATGCCAACGAAGAAGACCAAGGCTGGACCTAAGCCTGAAACTGAGTGTTTTTACTGCAAGGGAGAAGGTCACTGGAAGCGGAATTGCCCAGAGTACTTGGCGGATTTGAAGAACGGCAACATCAAGAAGAAAGGTATATTTGATATACATGTTATTGATGTGTATCTCACTAGTATTCGTAGTAGTGCCTGGGTATTTGATACTGGTTCGGTTGCTCATATTTGTAACTCGAAACAGGAGCTGCAGAATAAACGGAAGCTAGCGAAGAACGAGGTGTCGATGCGTGTGGGAAACGGATCAAAGGTTGATGTGATCGCGGTCGGCACGCTACCTCTTCATCTACCATCGGGATTAGTTTTATACTTAAATAATTGTTATTTGGTGCCTGCGTTGAGCATGAACATTATATCAGGATCTTGTTTATTGCGAGACGGTTACTTGTTTAAATCAGAGAATAATGGTTGTTCGATTTATATGAGTAATATGTTTTACGCACATGCACCTTTGATAGATGGTCTATTCTTATTGAATCTCGATAGTAGAAATACACATCTTAATAACATTGAAGCTAAACGTTTGAAATCAAGCGATAATTCGACCTATATGTGGCACTGTCGTCTTGGTCACATTGGAGTGAAGCGTATGAAGAAACTCCATTCCGATGGACTTCTTGAATCACTTGATTTTGAATCACTTGAAAGATGCGAGGCATGTCTGATGGGTAAAATGACTAAGACTCCATTTTCTGGTATAATGGAGCGAGCTACAGACTTATTGGAAATCATACATACCGATGTGTGTGGTCCAATGAGTGTAGCATCGCGCAGTGGTTATCGTTATGTTCTTACCTTCACGGATGACTTGAGTAGATATGGGTATATCTATTTCATGAAACATAAGTCCGAAACTTTCGAGAAGTTTAAGGAGTTTCAAAGTGAGGTAGAGAATCAACGTAACAAGAAGATTAAATTTCTATGTTCTGATCGTGGAGGTGAATATCTAAGTTACGAGTTTGGCGAGCATTTAAAGAAGTGCGGAATACTTTCACAATTGACACCGCCGGGAACACCACAGCGTAATGGTGTGTCCGAACGTCGTAATCGAACTCTCTTAGATATGGTTCGTTCTATGATGTCACTTACAAATTTACCGCTAACATTTTGGGGTTATGCATTAGAAACAGCCGCATTCACTTTAAATAGGGCACCATCTAAATCCGTTGAAACGACACCGTATGAATTATGGTTTGGGAAGAAACCTAAATTGTCGTTCCTTAAAGTTTGGGGATGCGAAGCCTATGTAAAGAAGTTACAGCCGGACAAGCTTGAACCCAAAGCGGAAAAATGCGTCTTCATAGGATACCCGAAGGAAACTATTGGGTATACCTTCTATCATAGATCCGAAGGCAAAATCTTTGTTGCCAAGAATGGATCCTTTCTAGAGAAGGAATTTCTCTCGAAAGAAGTGACTGGAAGGAAAGTAGAACTCGACGAGGTTGTCGAACCTTCTCTCGAAATTGCGAGTAGCGCAGCACCGGAAGAAGTTCCTGTGGTGCCTGCACCAATAAGAGAGGAAGCTAATGATGGTGATCATGAAACTTCGGTTGAAGTTGCTACAGAGCCTCGGAGGTCAACGAGAACTCGTACCACTCCAGATTGGTATGATTCCGTTATGAATGTCATGTTGGTGGATAACACCGATGACCCCGAGACATATGAGGAAGCGATGATGAGCCCAGATTCCAATAAATGGCAAGAAGCCATGAAATCCGAGATTGGATCCATGTACGAAAACCAAGTATGGACTTTGGTGGACTTACCGGATGGCCGGAAGGCTGTCGAGAACAAATGGATTTTCAAGAAGAAAACAGATGCTGATGGTAATGTTACTGTCTATAAAGCTCGACTTGTCGCAAAAGGGTTTCGACAAATTCAAGGAGTTGACTACGATGAGACTTTCTCACCGGTAGCGAAGCTAAAGTCTGTGAGGATTATGTTAGCAATCGCTGCATATTATGATTATGAGATATGGCAGATGGATGTCAAAACAGCATTCCTCAATGGAGACATTGATGAAGAGTTGTATATGATACAACCCAAAGGTTTTGTCGATCCTAAAGACGCTAACAAGGTATGCAAGCTTCAACGGTCCATCTATGGATTGAAGCAGGCATCCCGAAGTTGGAATCAACGTTTTGATAAGGTAATCAAAAGTTTTGGTTTTATACAAACTTATGGAGAAGCTTGTATTTACAAGAAAGTGAGTGGGAGCTCTGTAGCATTCTTAATACTGTATGTGGATGACATATTGTTGATTGGGAATGATGTAGACCTTCTTAATAGTGTCAAAGAGTATTTGAATAATAGTTTTTCAATGAAGGATCTTGGCGAAGCAGCTTACATATTAGGCATAAAGATTTATAGAGATAGATCGAAACGCCAAATATCATTGTCACAAAGTACATATTTGGACAAAGTTCTAAAGAGGTTTGGAATGGAAGATAGCAAGAAAGGGTTCTTGCCCATGTTGCCCAATACGACCTTGAGTAAAACTCAAAAGTCCGACATCGGCAGAAGATAGAGAAAGGATGAGTAAGACTCCCTATGCCTCAGCCATAGGATCTCTAATGTATGCCATGCTATGTACTAGACCCGACATTGCATATGCTGTTAGTTTAACTAGCAGATATCAAAGTGATCCAGGAGTGGATCATTGGACAGCGGTCAAAAACATCCTTAAGTACTTGAGAAGAACTAAGGATATGGTTCTTTCTTATGGAGGTGATGAACAGCTCGTTGTTAATGGTTACACCGATGCTAGTTGGAACACTGATCCGGATGATTCTAAATCACAATCTGGATACGTATTTATTTTGAATGGTGCAGCAGTTAGCTGGAGGAGTGCAAAGCAAAGCGTTGTGGCGAGATCTTCAACTGAATCGGAATACATGGCTGCTTCGGAGGCTTCACAAGAAGCGATATGGATGAAAGAGTTCATTACAGAGCTGGGTGTGGTTCCTAGTGCGCTGGACCCAATGTCTATCTACTGTGATAACATGGGCGCCATAGCCAATGCGCAAGAACCAAGGTCACACAAGAAGCTGAAGCATATCAAGCTACGTTTTCACGCTATTCGAGAACATATCCAGGATGGGGATATAAAGATTTGCAAAGTACACACAGATCTGAATGTGGCGGATCCGTTGACTAAACCTCTCCCGAGGGCAAAACATGACCAACACCAAACTGCCATGGGTGTTCGGTATATTACCATGTAATCTAGATTAGATGACTCTAGTGCAAGTGGGAGACTGTTGGAGATATGCCCTAGAGGCAATAATAAATATAGTTATTATTATATCTTTGTGTTTATGATAAATGTTTATATTCATGCTATAATAGTATTAACAAGGAAACATTAATACTTGTGTGAATTGTAAACTTAAATTGAAGTCCCTAGTATAGCCTCTATACTTCACTAGCTTGTTGGTTAATAGATGATTGTGGTTTCCCTATCATGAACATTGAGATGTTATTAACAACAAGATCATATCGTTAGGAGAATGATATGGTGGACATACTCCTATAGATAAGCGTAGCATAAATATCAAGTCATTTCAATAGTTCAATTGCTATATGCTTTCTGATACATAGTAACCTAATTCCTTCGACCATGAGATCATGCATATCACCTTTACTGGATGGATGCTTTGATGTCATCAAACACCACACCGTAACAGGGTGGCTATAAAGGTGGTATTGAGTGTTCGGAAAGTATTGGTTGAAACACATGGATCAAGAGTGGGATTTGTCCATCCATATGACGGATAGATATTCTCTGGGCCCTCTCGGTGAAATGTCATCCAATTAGCTTGCAAGCATGTGACTGGGTCACAAGGGATCACATATCACGGGAACGAGAAAAGAGTACTTATCAGTAACGAGGTTGAACTAGGTATGCAGAGATACCGAAGATCATAACCTCGGATAAGTAACATATCGTGAGACAAAGGGAAATTGGTATCGTATGTAAGTGGTTCATTCGATCGCAAAGTAATCGTAGAAATATGTGGGAGCCATATGAATTTCCAGATTCCTCTATTGGTTATTGTTCGGAGAAGTGTCTCGATCATGTCCGCATAATTCACGAACCGTAGGGAGACACACTTAAGGATTCGACGTTGTTTGAGTAGTTATGGTATTATGAGAAAGAGACCGAATGTTGTTCGGAGTCTCGGATGGGATCCGGGATATCACGAGGTGATCCGGAATGGTCCGGAGAATAAGATTCATATAAGGAAAGTCCCGTTTCGGAGTTGGGGAATGGTTCCGGTGTTTTCATCGGGAACATTCTAGAAGGTCCCGGAATGTCCGGCACTCCGGGGGGGAAGGGGTACATGAATGTGTCATTGCATGTTGGAATGATTGCATCATGTACTAAGTGTTCTCGCTGTCCGAAATAAAGGGTTAATTCAAATCCTAATTGGAAAAGTCAAACTGCCAGTTTTCGGTCAAACTGCCAGTTTCGGAAAGTGGAGAAAGAGGAGGAGAGGTGGAGGCCGAGTTGGAGGAGGGTTCCTCCCCTAGGCCGGCGCACCTCCCTAGGCCGAGTTGGGGAGGAACTCCTCCCCATGGCGCCGGCCCTCCCACCTATAAAAGGAGGGGCAGGGCCTCCTCCTCTAGAAACAACACAAGTTTCCTATCCTCTAAACTAAACCCTAGATCTAGACCCCGGTTTAGAGCTATTCGGTTTAGAGCCTTCTAATTGGTTTAGAGCCCTCTAATTGGTGTGTCTAATTACTAGACCACTAATAGCCTCTCTCATAAGCTCCACCATACTCGCACCGGCTTAAGGCGAAGCCCTGCGGGATCTCCCCTCTACCTCCGGTACCACGCCGTTGTGCTGCCGGAATCGCGAGGAGAGTGCTACAACCTCCGCTGCCTGCTGGAACAAGGGAGAGGAAGGTCTTCGTCGAGTACCGAACGTGTGACCGACTGCGGGAGCGCTGCTGGAACGTGGCGCTGGAAGGATCGTCTACGCGATCTTGAGATCGGAAAGAGTACGACTACATCACCCACGAGAATCTGCTCTCGTTAAACACTTTGGAATCTTCGAGGGTGAGTTATTCCATCGACTCGTTGCTACAATCTAGTAGATAGATCTTGGCTTGTTTGTTTGTATGCGATAGAAAATTTTTGTTTTCCATGCTGCGAACCCCTACATGCATAGCATACCAATGTTTTAAGAAAGGACTACTTGGGTTTTATCCCAAACCATAACTTTATATGGTGTCATTTCAGCGGATTATGATGGAGCTCCTTTTAGTGGAAAAGCGGTAGTCTCTAAAGCTTTTAATCTTTAAAATATAATGGCAGTTCTATATTTTACACCTTTGATCTTACCATGTCAAACAAGGTTTTAATTACATATCTCGAACGCTCCATACTCTTATGGTGTTTCGGGAAATGCAAATCCACGGAACGATTCCTTAAATCTTAGGTTTTATGCTAAACTTGTAACTCAAATATCTTCCTTTATGATCTTATCATAAACTATTTATATTCTTGTTACAATGATTTTGCACTTCATCTTGAAATCTTTGAACTTTTCAAATATTTCATACTTCATCCTTATTAAGTAAATATTCATATATTCACTCAAATTTTCGGAGAAAGCATATGAAGTTGAAATCCATCGCTCTTGACTACACATAATGGAGTTCGTACAACAATATGCGTAAGTTCCAATAAGCTAGTCATTCGTTCCCTTTTGGCCTATGAACGAAGTTTTAATTATCTCTAGGAAAGTTTCACAAGCATCATTTGATCAAAATCAAAAAGACTCCAAAATTCCATCCACATGGAGTTTCTTCATGTTTTCTTTCCAATATAATTTAAACTGCGATGTCACTTCCTAAGTGATCTTTCAATCAATTTGTCTTTCGACATTTTTTTTTTAGCACTAGTTTTATGGATGTGATTTCTCCAACGAGATTTGTGAATCATCCATCTTTTATGGATTACGGCAATTATTTGAACAACCCTTTTGTTCTCATAATACCTGATAAAACAAATCTTGAAGGCAAGCTTTGATGTTTTAACAAGCAACACAATAACCCTTTATTTGTTCTCGATGAACATCATCACATATTCTTTTGCTAGTTACTTAGGCCATTGTAGTTCATGAATTGTGTTGTATGACGATTCATACCAACAAATTCAGTATAAAATACTTAAGAACCACATTGTTTAATGAGCAAAGAATATAGCCATAACATGTATATCATCTATACACTTAAACTGAACAATTCTAGTCTTTTCTTTTCTGCCATATATTTCTGAGATTCTCTTTCAGTATTTCCTTTTCTGTTTGAAAGAATCTATCAATATTAATAGTGGAGTCATACATATGACACATAGTCCAAAGCGTGTATAATTAAATACCAATGTCTTTGGATTTGCACTTTGAAGTAGATCACCATCATCAAATGTTTGGTGTTCTTTCAAATTCCTTTCTTTAGTAATCTATTGGTGTAGTAAACATTTTACCTACATCAAATATTCACCTTCATCATGGAATCGTCCATGACCAAGCTACTTTTAGCTTATAACGGTGAATCGCGAGTATAATGTTGCTCTCCAAAACCTTTTGGAATATTAAGACAACTAGTGTCTTCAACCTTTTGCAAATTCCCATCAAATATGAGAACATGACTTTTGCCATATTATACTCTATCATGTTGTAACCAAAACTTTGTTTCAGATATCACAATATCTTCCACATATCATGGTTTCTGAAACAACTCTTTCAGATCCTAGATAACCTTGATATTAAGACAATCCTTTGAATATCAAGAATCATGGAGACAAACATGATACTTTATATACTAACACTTGGAATTGTTACTCTTGATTTAATACCAATTATTAAACTTCATGGAGTAACCGGAACTTACTGAAAGTTTGCAATAGGACTTTTAAACTTTAGATTAACACTTCAAAACAATACGATACCAGTTCGTAAAGTAACTAACCAGAATTCTATAGTTCTATCATCTCAATTATAACTAAGCGCAAGGTGGTAAACGGATGCCAATGACTACAACAACTATGCAAATTCACTTTGATTTAGTTTATGATAAATTGAGTTCTAATTAATAATTAAATTAATCTAGGTGAACTCCCACTCAAAACAACATCCCTCACATTGTTTTAGTGATCACACGAACCAAATCCACCACATCAAAACCGATCATCACGAGAGTTGATATGGCTTCAATGGCGAACAATCAACATGTTCATCATATCTACTATATGACTCATGCTCTACCTTTCGGTAATCCGTGTTCCTGAGGCCATGTCTGTACATGCTAGGCTCGTCAAGATCAAACCTTAGCTACCGCATAAGCAAATCTGGCTTGCTTACGTTGTATTCACCCGCGGAATCAAAGACACCCGATCATCACGTGGTGCTTCGAAGCAACAAGCTTTGGCAACGGTGCATACTAAGGGTGAACACTTTAGAACTTGAAATTTATGTGCATGAGGGATCATCTTATAATGCTACCGTCGTCTACTAAGCAATACAAGATGCATAAAGGATTAACATCACATGCAATTCATAATATGTGATATGATATGGCCTTTCTTCTTTGTGCTTCCGATCTCCATCTTCAAGCACGAACATGATCTCCATCATCACCAGCATTGCATCAAGGTCAATGATGCTTCACCATGGTTGTCGTCCACCGGCTTCAACTATTACAACTATTTTGAATAGACACGCAGGTCTTAACAGAAATTAAAGACAACCATATGGCTCCTGCCGGTTGCCAACTTACAATAAGGAACATTGCATACATCAAATATAATCACAATCATGGCCATATCACATCACTGCACACCCCTGCAAAACAAAGTTAGACGCTTCTACTTTCTTTGCATATTTTACGTGGTTTGGGGCTTTCCATAAGTGTCGTTCTAACCTACGAACAAGAACCACAACATTGATACTAGCATTGTTGATTACCCGTTGTAAATTGGATCTTTACTATGCTAGGAGAAACAGGCACCCGCAAAGCCACTTATGCAGTACGAGTTGCATGTCAAGCGTGGAGCAAGTCTCATGAACGATGTCATGTAAGGTTAGCCCGGGCCGCTTCATCCCAACATACCGCAAGATGCAAAGTACACAAAAAGCAATCTACAATAAAAGCATCAACGCCCACAATGACCATTGTGTTCTACTCGTGCAACAGATCTACATATAGACACGGCTCTGATACCACTGTAGGGGTTCGTAGCATGGAAAACAAAATTTTCTACCGCATACAAACAAACAAGCCAAGATCTATCTACTAGATTGTAGCAACGAGTCGATGGAATAACTTACCCTCGAAGATTCCAAAGCGGTTAACGAGAGCAGATTCTCGTGGGTGATGTAGTCGTACTCTTTCCGATCTCAAGATCGCGTAGACGATCCTTCCAGCGCCGCGTTCCCGCAGCGCTCCCGCAGTCGGTCACACGTTCGGTACTCGATGAAGACCTTCCTCTCCCTTGTTCCAGCAGGCAGCGGAGGTTGTAGCACTCTCCTCGTGATTCCGGCAGCACAACGGCGTGGTACCGGAAGTAGAGGGGAGATCTCGCAGGGCTTCGCCTTAAGCCGGTGCGAGTATGGTGGAGTATGAGAGAGGCTATTAGTGGTCTAGTAATTAGACACACCAATTAGAAGTCTCTAAACCAATTAGAAGGCTCTAAACCGAAATAGCTCTAAACCGGGGTTTAGGGCTAGGGTTTAGTTTAGAGGATAGGAACTTGTGTGTGTGCTAGGAGGGAGCCCTGCCCCTCTTTATATAGGTGGGAGGGGCTGGCCGGCCAAGGGGAGGGAGGGGAGTCCCTCCCCAACTCGGCTTGGTGGGGCGCCGGCTTGGGGAGGAGGACTCCCTCCCCAACTCGGTTTCCTCCTCTCCTCCCACTTCCCAAAATTGCCGTTTGACTTTCAAACTGGCCGTTTGACTTTTCAATTTAGGATTTAAATAAATCCTTTATTTTGGACAGCAAGAACACCTAGTACATGATGCAATCATTCCAACTTACAATGACACATTCATGTACCCTCCCCCCTCCGGAGTGCCGGACATTCCGGGACCTTCTAGAATGTTCCCGATGAAAACACCGGAACCATTCCCCAACTCCGAAACGGGACTTTCCTTATATGAATCTTATTCTCCGGACCATTCCGGATCACCTCGTGATATCCCGGATCCCATCCGAGACTCCGAACAACATTCGGTCTCTTTCTCATAATACCATAACTACTCAAACAACGTCGAATCCTTAAGTGTGTCTCCCTACGGTTCGTGAATTATGCGGACATGATCGAGACACTTCTCCGAACAATAACCAATAGAGGAATCTGGAAATTCATATGGCTCCCACATATTTCTACGATTACTTTGCGATCGAATGAACCACTTACATACGATACCAATTTCCCTTTGTCTCACGATATGTTACTTATCCGAGGTTATGATCGTCGGTATCTCTGCATACCCAGTTCAACCTCGTTACTGATAAGTACTCTTTTCTCGTTCCCGTGATATGTGATCCCTTGTGACCCAGTCACATGCTTGCAAGCTAATTGGATGACATTTCACCGAGAGGGCCCAGAGAATATCTATCCGTCATATGGATGGACAAATCCCACTCTTGATCCATGTGTTTCAACCAATACTTTCCGAACACTCAATACCACCTTTATAGCCACCCTGTTACGGTGTGGTGTTTGATGACATCAAAGCATCCATCCGGTAAAGGTGATATGCATGATCTCATGGTCGAAGGAATTAGGTTACTATGTATCAGAAAGCATATAGCAATTGAACTATTGAAATGACTTTGATCTTTATGCTACGCTTATCTATAGGAGTATGTCCACCATATCATTCTCCTAACGATATGATCTTGTTGTTAATAACATCTCAATGTTCATGATAGGGAAACCACAATCATCTATTAACCAACAAGCTAGTGAAGTATAGAGGCTATACTAGGGACTTCAATTTAAGTTTACAATTCACACAAGTATTAATGTTTCCTTGTTAATACTATTATAGCATGAATATAAACATTTATCATAAACACAAAGATATAATAATAACTATATTTATTATTGCCTCTAGGGCATATCTCCAACAGAAACACTCTTGCTCACAACAGTTTATCAATAGCAACAGTTTTGTAGTAGAAATAGTAAAGTAACAGTAGTAGTAAAGTAAAGATAGCAGTAACAATAGCAGTAAATAGTAGGATTCGAGTGTGATAGGCATAGGGATGGATGGACGGGTGTTGCATGAACAAGACAATTCACATAGCAATCAGAACATAGGGCAATTGTAGATAAATAAGATAAAGCATCCAAGTACTAGATAATCCTAGGCATGTGTTCCATATATAGTCATACGTGCTCGCAATGAGAACTTGCACAACATCTTTTGTCCTGCCAGTCCGTTTGCAGCGGGGCCTTAAGGAACTACTGGAAATTAAGGTGCTCCTTTTAATAGAGCACCGGAGCAAAGCATTAACACTCCGTGAACACATGTGATCCTCACATCAAAGCCATTCCCTCCGGTTATCCCGATTTCTGTCACTTTGGGGCCATTGGTTCCGGACAACAACGTGTGTATATAACTTGCAGATAAGACCATAAACAATACTATCATAATGAATCAATAACATGTTCAGATCTGAAATCATGGTACCCGGGCCCTAGTGACAAGCATTAAGCATAACAAGTCACAAAAAAGTCATAAAGCACTAATAGAAGATACTAGGCACCATGCCCTAACAATCTGATGCCATTACATGAACGATCTCATCCAATCCCTACCATGCCTATAGCCTACAGTGGGGGATTACTCACTCATAGATGGGGGAAACATGGATGGTCGATGGAGAAGCGATGGTGATGATGATGGCGATGATCTCCTCCAATTCCCCGTCCCGGCAGGGTGCCAGAACCGAGTTTCTGGTGTTGTTTTATGGAATCTGGTGGTGGCGGCGGAGCGGAACTCCTTCTGGAAAAACGTCGAACCCCCCCTGTGTTTTTAGGTCAGAAGACATCTTATAGGCGAAGAGGGAGACCGAGGGGGTGCCTGGGGCGGCCAGACCACCCCCTGGCACGGGCAGGCCCAGCCCGCGCGACCAGGTGGTGTGGCTAGGCCCCAGCCCCACTCCGTCTCGTAATATGGCTCCGAGAGTCTTCTGGTGAAATAGGATTTTTGGCATATTTTCCGGGATTTCTTCTGATAGTTGATTTTCTCCACAAAAAGTAGATACCAAGGCAATTCTGCTGAAAACAGCGCCAGTCTGTGTTAGTTGCATCCAAATCACACCAGTTTAGAGAAGAAACAATAGCAAAAGTGTTTGGGAAAGTAGATACATTTTGGACGTATCAACTCCCCCCAAGCTTAGATTATTGCTTGTCCTCAAGCGATTCAGTTGAAAACTGAGTGCGATAAAAGAAACTTTCACGAACACATTTGCTTCAAAAGATGTATATATTCTCAGCATGCGATCAACTACTTAGACAATTCATAATAAGGAGTATGCAACTAAGTTTACTTAATAGGCATTGCAAGCTATGAAGAGATTCCAACTTAAAAATAATAAGTAGTAAGAAACATAAACATAAGCAACATTACAATGCTCATAACAAGGTATGATAGAGTGGTATCTCGTTTGCCTTTTTATTGTGAATGCCAAGGTGCCTCTGAAGTTCAGGTGAAGACTAGAAGTAAAGATGTCAAAGATACAAGCATCAAAGTCATAACACAAATAATCAAGTTTTGAGACAAGCACATTACACTAAGAATGACAACTATGATCTCAAGAAGGTGCTCATAGAATAAGTGGAGACTCAACAAGGAAATGAAAAGGTTTTGAATAGTTTGAAAGGCTTCCAAATGCTGAAAGTATGGTACTCATTAACTTTGAGCTCTCATTGCCCCTATCATAAGCAGCTTTAATATGGTTAAGGTGAAAGTGACACAACTAAGAGGATATGCTTGACAAGTTATAAACTGAAGTCTCATGCCCCTTACTCACGAGTACCGGACCTCATGCTACTCAACTTCAGTCACAAGTAAGCTCTTGTCATTGTAAGTACATATGTATCATAGAGAACCGCCAACAGGATACCCCTTGCACATGATATAGGAGTTATCCCATAATCAAAATGACAAGGCAGGCAGACAATGAGCATCTCAGCGATCTTTTTATTTACTATGTGCATAGATTTTTATTGAGGATGCTTCATAGAATGCTCATTATGGTTATGCTGCAAGTTTCCACCATGATTAGGCATGGCTTAGGCTAGCGGCCAAGGCGTTTCCCTAACACATATACAAACTCCATGATATCACAAGTTCCCCTTTTATTTCACACCGCCGGGATCCATAAGCAAAAAGAATCATGATATCAACGAGGTACTAAGTACCAGTGCAATGTTGAAAGTGTTCCCCATGATACATGGTTCTGCTAACTTCAAATTATAAGGCGTAAGCATATACGCAACAAAGAAGGACGCAATGGTTCAGGTTTATTAAGTGCAAGAAAATAAAGTGTGCCATCAAGTTCGTGAGAGCTTTACTAACTAACTTTCTCATAACAAGCAAACATTCTATTCGGAAGAAAATAAGGCATATTGAATATGCACGGAAATAGCAAATGATGCTAATAGGTAGGTATGGTTTGGAAATATTTGGTTTAGGGAGTTGGAAACATGAGTAGAACATACTCAGTGAAAGTGAAGGCTAGCAATAGTAAGGGAGCGACAAACGAGAGGGCAATAGCTGTCATAATCATGCTTGCAACAAAACAGGACTAATTATGGCACGAAAGTGATTCAAGATCCTCAAGGCAAAATAATTCATCGAGGCTTAACTGATTATTTCAGTCATATGCATGCATGAGCATGTGCCAAGTCAATTCAAATGAAACATTTAGAGGAGGATACCATGGTGTCATACCAAGTTATGAATAGAGTAATGCAAGAAAACATTCATAAGACATGCTACAAACTATTAGCAAACTGGAACTAATCATATGAAAGCAAGAACTACTAAGCATCCAAAGATAACATACACCCTACATGAACAGACCAAGCATGCCCACAATAATGAGTATATGTACAAAAATGAAAACAAATAGAGTTCGTTACCAGCCTCTTACCGCACCTCAAGTTGTCATTAATCCTCATTATTGCTCTTCACTTGTGTGGCTTGAATAATAATACCAATATTCACTGAGGACTGCTGAACCCTGCAACAAACTCACAAAGCCAAAGAAGAACAACAAATATTTTTGGTGTTTTCGATTTTTTTAAAGCGAGAACCAAAAAGGAAAAGCAAGCAAAGCAAAATCTTTTTGGGTTTTTTGAATAGTTCAAACAAAGCAAAAAGGGAAAAGCAAACCAAGGCAAAAAGAAGAAGAAACAAACCAAAGAGAAACAATAGAAATATTTTTGGACTTTTTGTGTTTTAGAAAGCGAAAGCAAAGAAAGAACAAAAACTAAAAGGAGAACGAAACATGAATACACAAAGTACCGATGCAACATGATATGAAGATGAGCGCGATGCCGACGTTACTCCCCCCAAGCTTAGGCTTTTGGCCTAAGTGGGTATCAATCTAGATACGAGTAAGGGTTCCAAGCAGGAGGATCATGATAAGAATGGTCGTAGTTGGGCCCTTGGGAGGAAGAAGAAGCTCCCCAATCATAGATAGGTTGCTGATATGAAGACTCCCCCTCATTCGAGGGCTTGACCGAATCATCCGTGACCTCCCTTCTAGTATCCTGCTCCTGTTGGGAGAGCTCTCCCAAGTACGTGTCAAGCTCCTCCTCAAGTAGGGACCATCCTACCCTGTTATCAAGGTTAAACAAAATAGGTGCAGGCAAAAGAACAACACGCTCGGACTTGCTCTTTCTCCAACCAGCTTTGAGAAAGGTTATTTCATAAGACAACTCACTCAAACTAGCCCACGAGGAAACAAATTTATGCTGTATCACGGAATTAAGATCAAGCCTTTCTATGGGAAACTGTAGGTCTAGATGATGGGGCACTAAACCATGCAATGCTAGTAAACAAGAAGCAATGAGGCCCCCACAAATTCCACCTTTCTCACGGTTGGCGGCAAGACGGAAAGCTATCAAAGCACCCAAGTTGTAAGACCTATATCGTTTAAGAGAAGCAAAGATAAATGCTAGATCATATGAAGATAACTTATTGATAGTTTTCCTAGCAAGAACACACTTGGTAATAAAGTAGGCAAAGTAGCGAATGGAGGGGAGATGAATGTTACGGATTTTTCCATTCTCCTTTGAGAAGTTGCTCCCTTGGCAAATTCCTGTGTATAAATCCATGAGTGGTGTAGGTCGCTCTTTAATCCTTCCACATGATCCCCACTGAGGTACCTTAATAGCTACACAAAAGTCATCGAGAGAAAGGTCGACAGCAATATTGTAAATTTTGTAGTGGACCATGGGGTTAGGCAAAGAGTAACTAAATTGAAAGTCCTGCACCACAAACATGGTTAGCTTCACAAATTGACAAGGTTCATCTTCCAAAAAGTGCTCCAACCCTGCATTAGAAACCAAAGTGTGGAAATCCTGGAGAATTCCTGCGGCTCTCATGAATTCAGAACATGGGTAAATGGAAGGAAAAACTTCCTCCTCCCGGTGGACCTTCATAACCTCAGGCACCCATAATTCATGTTGGTTTAGTTGATGCTCATTCATCTTCTATTCTGAAATTTAAATACCTATTAAACAAGTGATTGCAAAGTGAATATAATGAAGGGTAGTACTCATAGGGACTTGTAAGAGGCCTAAACATGCATCAAAACTATATCTCTAAGCATCAAACAAGCTTACAATCTCTCATAACCTGTCACCTACAGCAGCAAAATACTTAAGATATAATCCACTAAACACAAATCTACTTGGACAAGCGGAGGAGTCACATACCGGAGAACAAATGCTCCAAATTTCAGCAATAAAGATGGGCTGAGCAAGGAGATTGAAAAAATCGAGAGCAAGCATAGCAAGAACGCGATTTTGAGTAATGAACTAGAGTTTGCTCAGGAAAGAGAAGAAAGTGGCAGGTGAGAGAGTTAGTGGAGGGCCAGGGTGGCCCACACCATGGCATGGCGCCACCTAGGGCAGGACGCGCCACTACGTGGTGAGCCTACCTGGTGGGTCCCCTGGTACCTTCCAGGCACTCCTCTGCCCCTTTTTTCACGTAAAAATTTAATATGAATTTTCTGGAATTTTCCGAGACACTTTATTTTTGGGCAATTTTCAGGCAAAGAAGAATGATTTTCTGACAGACAGATTTTTTTTTGAAAATGATGCAATGACAAAACAAGGCTAGAATTACAGAAGTTCTAAGACACTCTAACATGCAAGCAACTAACAACAGAAAAGAAAACTAAACGAAAGAAAAAACTAAAATGGATAGAATAAAAGTAAACGGAGATAATCATAGTGAAAACATTATTTTGTTCAATGAAATCCTTTTGTTAACAAGGTTGATCAGGTCTTGTTACCAAAACAATTCCATATAAGGCAAAACTTTGTATTCCACTAATGATTATGTTACCTCAACCTTGATAGTAATGGTCCCAATCATAATAGTTTCAAAATTTTCTCTTGGTATGGGACAATATATTTCTCCAACTTGAATGCCCTCAACATGTTCAATTGAATTCAAACCATAAGTCCTTTCAATCTTCTTGGGGAAATAGATGGTATGTTCCTTGTCATTAACATTAAAGGTCACCTTTCCTTGATTACAATTAATAACAGCTCCTGCAGTATTAAGAAAAGGTCTCCCAAGAATAATAGACATATTATC
Organism: Avena sativa; assembly: GCA_916181665.1. NCBI lineage: Eukaryota > Viridiplantae > Streptophyta > Magnoliopsida > Poales > Poaceae > Avena > Avena sativa. The sequence continues at coordinate 427,741,598 of OV702287.1, forward strand.
ATCTTCAGGCATTTCAAGCACAACAAAATCAGTTAATATCAAGAAATTATGAGCCACTTGAACAGGTACATCCTCACATATACCAACAGGAATAGTGGTAGATTTATCAGCCATTTGCAAAGATATATCAGTTGGTATCAGTTTTTCAAGTTGAAGTCTCTTATAGAGAGAGAAAGGCATAACACTAACTCCAGCTCCCAAATCACACAAAGAAGTTCTAACATAACTATTCTTAATAGAGCAAGGATAGTTGAAATCCCTATGTCTCCAAGTTTCTTAGGAACCTTACCATTAAAGGAATAATTAGCAAGCAAAGTAGAAATTTCTTCATTAGGGATCTTCCTTTTATTCGAGAAAATATCCTTCATATACTTTGACTAAGGAGGCAATTTAATAGCATCAGTCAAAGGAATTTGCAGGAATAAAGGTTTCATCCACTTACAAAACTTATTATAGTGTTCATCTTCCTTTGGCTTGTGTTTCTTATCAGGGAAAGGCATAGGTTTTGGACCCAAGGCTCTCTTTCACTACCATGTTTCTTAGCAATAAAATCTTCCTTAGTGTATTTAGTATTCTTAATGTGCTTTTCAGGTTCTTCTTCAACTTTTTCTTCATTTGGAGCTTCATTTTCTTCATTACCACTTTCAGTTTCAGCATCAAAAATAGATATACTATTAGGATCTATAGCAGGTTCAGAGGGCTCTACAATAGTTTTATGTTTCTTTTTCCTTTTCTTACGAGTAGAGCCACTATTTCAGCTTGTTGAGAATCCTACTCAATTCTTTTGGGATGCCCCTCAGGATATAGAGGATCCTGGGTAGCAGCACCACTTCTAGTTCTAATTTCATAAGCATGTTTTTCTTTAGCAGCATTAACTAGCAAGTCTTTTTGCACTTTAATGAGTTGATCTATTTGAGTTTGAACCATTTGAAAGTGTTTAACAATCATTTTAACATCATTAGAGGTTCTTTCCATAATATCTTTCAATTCAACAATAGCTCTAGTGTTTTCCATTAGATGATTTTGCACCCTTTTATTAAAATTATCTTGCTTAACAATAAAGATATCAAATTCTTCTAAGCATTGATCAGGAGGTTTAGAGTAAGGGATATCACCTTCATCAAAGTGTTGGAGAGAGTGTACCTCAATAGTGGATGAGTAGGGGATAGGCTTACATAATTCTTCTATAGGAGGTAAATTCTTGACATCTGCAGCTTTAATTCCCTTCTCCTTAAGACATTTCTTAGCTTCCTTCATCAGTTCATCATTTAATTCAACAACTCCCATCTTCTTTGATGTTGGAATAGGCACTGGAATAGTTGGTTCAGGTATAATCACTTCAGGTATAGCTGGTTCAGGAGGAGTCCAATCTTCATAGTTCTTGCTTATTTTAGCCATTAATTCCTCAGCTTCCTTGGGAGTCCTATTCCCGAAAACACAATCAACACAACTATCTAGGTATGTCCTAGATTATTCAGTTAGTCCATTATAAAATATATCAAGAAGCTCATTCTTAGGTAATGGACTTCCAGCCTGTGCATGAATCAAATCACAAAACCTTGCCCAAGATTCAGGCAATATCTCTTTTTCTCCCTGTTTAAAAAATCAAAAAGTTCCTGCAAAATAGCATGTCTAGCACTAGGAGGAAAATATTTCTGTAGGAAAGTACTAATCAAGCAATCAGGGCTATCAATAGAACCAGGAGGTAAATTACTAAACCAAGTTTTAGCTTCTCCTTTCAGTGAAAAAAGGAAAATCTTAGCAACAAAGTAAGTATGCATCTTAACATCATTAGAAAACAAGCCACTCATGGTAGAGAGCTCATTCATATGTGCTACCGCACTTTCATTCTTAGTCCCACAAAAAGGTTCTTTCTTAACAATAGCAATGTAAGATAGATCAAGAGAGAAATCATAATCTTTATCTTTAATGTTTATGGGAGAAGCAGCAAACTTAGCTATAGGAGACAATTTGGGTCTAATAGTACGCCTCTCAAGGAGACTCTTAGCAGCGCTCCTATCATGGGTGTTTTTACATTTTTTAATAAATTCATCGGTCATCTCAACATAACCATCTTCAATATCATAACTTTCACTAGACTCAGGTGAACTAACAGGTGTAGTAGTGTCTTCATTAGGAGTTTCAGTATTTTTAGCTATAGTTCTAGCAATCATAGCATCTAGGAAAGGACATAATGAACCACTCTTATCAAGCACAGTAGAAGCAGCATCATAAGTATCAGAAGTTTCAAATTCAGAAGTAGTAGTAGTGTGTGTAGCATGTGTATGTGGTGGTGTAACGATCTTACTCATAACAGATGGTGAATCAAGAGCAACAGAGGTGTTCAGAACCGTACCTCTTCTTGTAGTGGATGGTAAAATAGGAACTTTGCCATCACGAGACTTACCCATGATGGATGGATGGCAGCGAACAATAGAGAATCCAAGTGAACTTGACAAATAAAGCTATGCTCCCCGGCAACGGCGCCAGAAAATAGTCTTGATGACCCACAAGTATAGGGGGTGTATCGCAGTATTTTTAAGGGAAGTGAAACCCAATTTATTGATTCGACACAAGAGGAGCCAAACAATATTTATAAGCCTTAACAACTGAGTTGTCAATTCAGCTGCACCTGGAAACACTCTTGCTCACAACAGTTTATCAGTAGTAACCGTTTTGTAGTAGGAATAGTAAAGTAACAACAGTACTAAAATAAAGACAACAGTAACAATAGCAGTAAACAGTAGGATTCGAGTGCGGTAGGCGTCGGAATGGATGGACGGGCGTTGCATGAACAAGACAATTCACATAGCAATCAGAACATAGGGCAATTGCAGATAAGTAAGATAAAACATCCAAGTACTAGATAATCCTAGGCATGTGTTCCATATATAGTCATACGTGCTCGCAATGAGAACTTGTACAATATGTTTTGTCCTGCCAGCCCGTTTGCAGCGGAGCCTCAAGGGAACTACTGGAAATTAAGGTGCTCCTTTTAATAGAGCACCGGAGCAAAGCATTAACACTCCGTGAACACATGTGATCCTCACATCAAAGCCATTCCCTCTGGTTATCCCGATTTCTGTCACTTCGGGGTCATTGGTTCCGGACAACAACGTATGTATACAACTTGCAGATAAGACCAGAAACAATACTATCATAATGAATCAATAATACGTTCAGATCTGAAATCATGGCACTTGGGCCCTAGTGACAAGCATTAAGCACAACAAGTTGCAACAAAGTCATAAAGCACTAATAGAAGATACTAGGCACTATGCCCTAACAATCTGATGCCATTACGTGAACGATCTCATCCAATCTCTACCATCTCTATAGCCTACAGCGGGGGATTACTCACTCATAGATGGGGGAAATATGGATGGTCGATGAGGAAGCGATGGTGATGATGATGGCGATGATCTCCTTCAATTCCCCGTCCTGGCAGGGTGTCAGAACAGACTTTCTGGTGTTGTTTCGTGGAATCTGGTGGTGGTGACGGAGCGGAACTCCTTCTGGAAAAACGTCGAACCCCCTGAATTTTAGGTCAGAAGGCATCTTATAGGCGAAGAGGGAGACCGAGGGGGTGGCTGGGGCGGCCAGACTACCCCCGGTGCGGCCATGCCCAGCCCGCGCGGCCATGCCCAGCCCGCGCGACCAGGTGGTGTGGCTGGGCCCCAGCCCCACTCCGTCTCGTATTCTGGCTCCGGGAGTCTTCTGGTGAAATAGGATTTTTGGCATATTTTTCGGGATTTTTTTTGATAGTTGATTTTCTGTATAAAAAGTAGACACCAAAGCAATTCTGTTAAAAACAGCGTCAGTTCGTGTTAGTTGTATCCAAATCACACAAGTTTAAAGAAGAAACAATAGCAAAAGTATTTGAAAAAGTAGATACGTTTTGGACGTATCACTAAATCATAGAGGGCCTCACGTACGCCTGTTGGAAAGTAGTTAGCACTCCCCTAATTTTTTATTCAAGTGCTTCCTGTACCAGTACCAGGTGGGCTTTCAACTCTGTGAGGGTAGGGACGGGCAGGCCTTCATTGACGTGTCAAGTTGATGAACCCGTATTGCCACGTATTGAAAATAGATAAAAAACTTGTCAGAAAAAATTTGAGTGCTTTGGGTCCATCTCCAAGCAATTCTGAACGGCGGATCTATGGGGTAGTGTGACACCCCAGAGCCAAAAGTCTAGGTTACTCATACAAGTTGCTCCCAAATCATATGGCCAAAAAATCCAAAGGAAAGCCTTTCGCGGCTCGTTCCTTGTTCACCGATATGAAGCTATTTTTTAAAAAATAATATGTTTTTTAAATAATTTTTACGAATAATATACAAATTGAAAAATTTGCAATTCTACCGCGGTGTCGGCATTTGAATAGCCGATTAGTCCTTATCGGCTTTTGAATAGCCGACCAGTCCTGTCTGTATTTGAAATGCCGACAGGTTATAGGAGCAGTGTGAAGAATAGGGGGACTAGCCAGCTTTTTTCAAAGATAGATAGGGCTTATTCAAATGCCGACATCGCGTTAAAATCGCAAATCTTTCAATTCGTGTATTATTTATAAAAAATTAAAAAACGTATTATTTAAACAAAAATAGCCCGATATGGTCGTATTCACGACTTCAGGAGCATCTATCTTATGTACTCATGGATTATTTTACTCCGCCAGCGAGCATCGTGACACATCGTGCAAACGATGGCTTGTGTCCGCGCGAAAATTATGTAAGCTTAACCTTGCAACGTCAGTGTAGTGGACACTAAAGACATTAAGCTGAAGGACATCAAAGTTGTAAGAGAGCAAATAGGCTTCAACTCGAATGTCAGAAGACTGCTTGAGGAAAAAGACACCAGAACATCTAAAAATCGCAGATTTAGCCTCGTGATGTGCAGGGTTCACTGTGTGTACTGTAGATTAAAGGACCCGGTTGCTTTTCCTAAAATATGTGCAGGGTCTTCGTAAAATTTTAGAGCCTATTCTACGGCCTCCGATAAAGCGTTGCCTGCTCCGCGTTGTATTTTAGTGCATCTGAAAAAACTGGATATGGCCGCGCATGCTAAAAGTGGATTCAGCGTGTTACAAAGTGTTTTTACATCGCCAAAATTTAGAGCCAAATCGCCAAAATTTAGAGCCTTTGTTGGAGATACTGTAAATGCATATGAAGAGGCGTTAGGTTCTCAATGAACACACCATCGGGCAAATGGTCCAAATACACTGCTTACGGAGCATGTCACATCAGATAAAAAAAAAGAACTGAAACAAATACAAACGACGGAAAGTCATATCAACATATTTTAAATTTATAGTCTTTATTTCCGCCCTTAGTATCTTAATGTTCTTCACGCCTCAAATGAAGAAATTGGCAAACTGCAAAAGGAAGACTTGCACAAGTTGGCCTAATAACCTCAAAGGTTTCGAAAATCCAAATCAGCCATCCAACCCAAATGGCTAGAAATCATGTAATGTGGTTGGAAAAAACCTTCCCAAATGACCATCACGGCTAACACTAGAGAGATGGCCATTCTACAAGAGGTACCTTAGATGAAAACCTTGGGAGGCTATTCTTTCCAAGCATATTTCCACCAGAGTACCAGACCACGAGAAGATCAGGATGGATGGCTTATTATATAAAAAGCTAGTAGATGAAATTTTCAATTTTTCTGGCTCAAGCTTATTTCCACATGCAAACTGTTGTAGAAGTTGAAAAAAACTACTAGTCCTTCTCCTTCGAACGTACGAGAAATCAGAGCCAACTAGGCCGTGGTACATTCCGAAGCGACCTGAGGGTGGGCCAAGTTTCCAGGAGCTCAATCGAGGCTGGCTTATAAAAAGTCCGTTCCCAAATGAAAATCTGGCATTGGGCTGGACTGCCCAACGAAATGGCCATCCAACAGTCTGGATCCTGCTCACTGGCAAAAAGGAAGTCCAGATCATGGAGTAGGACACATAGGGGGATGCGACGTCAGAGGTGGCCACATCCCACATGGATGAAGAGTCGAAGACGTACTTGAACTGAATCCAGCCGTCCTGATTCGATCGGACGGGCCGAGCCGGTGGCTCATGGCTCCTGCCGTATAGAATGCACACTTGGTCATAGTTGCTGACTTGCTCTAAACAGAAGAGCCATCAGGTGTTGCACCATCAGCTTCCATCAGTCGCACGTAGGTGCAGTCCAAGTGAAACGATCGCCCACCGCTCCACTTCATCCGTCCAGCTTGCTTCCGGTTTATTTAATGAGCGAGTCAAGCCTTTGGTTTTAAGGGCATCTCCACCATATCGACCCAACTCGTCCCGGCGTGTCCGAATCCGTCCGTGCGAACGCCCGCGACGTGCGCGGCGCCGCAGCGGCACGACCCATCCGTCCCAACGCGTCCGACTCGATCCATCCGTGCATCTAATTTGCGTGCCAATGGGTCGGCCCAGACACGAACGGGTCGCGGGCGTGTCCTCCCCACGCGCGCTAGTGGCCCACGGGCCAGCGACAGGCGCAACCGCGTCGCCGATTCAGACGCAACCGGGACACCAATTCAGACGCAAAGGCCGCGACAGTGATTCAAGACGGCAGACTAAACGACGGCACCGAGTCAGACGCAACCGCGACAGTCTTCGCCATCAATGATGACAGGACGCGGTGTCGTCTGAGTTCCCGCGCCGGCATTGATGGTGAAGGCGCGAGAACCTGCGTGCGCTCCCATCGGCAGGGGCTACTTAAGCCGCCCCCTGCGGCCGTCGGTGCCGCACACCTCCGCTCCTCTAGCCATCGTCGTCGCCGTCGCCGTAGCGTAGCCTCTAAGCAAGCCGCTGCAGCCACTACCACCACCACCACCACCGCCGCGATGAAGAAGCCGGGGTGGTTCAGGAAGTCGAAGAACGGCCACGAAGCCGACGGATCCGGCTCGAGCGGCCGGCGCCGCCAGAGCAGCACGCCATCGTTCGCTCGAGAGGGTGCTGCCACCGCTGCCCCGAGCGCAGGACTTCCTCAGCGTCCGAGCACCGCGCCAGGAGGATGCAGAGCAAGCCCGCGACCACCGGTACTTCCGCATTGCCGAGTGCGAGCGGCGGTGGAGGGAGGGGAGAGGCATCACCCACCATGATGTCTCCCTCCCCACGGGCTAGCACCTCAACCAGGAGCGGGTGTCGGTGCCGCCCGCCCCGAAGGACGACAAGGTGCTGGCGGCGGAGATGGCCTGCCGCATCAGCAAGCTCTCGTAGGCCTTCCAGTACGACCCCGCATACCAGAACTCGGTCTTCTGGAGGAAGTTCCTTGACTGGGAGCACACGACACGCCGCCTCAGTGCCTACCATGGCGAGTTCGACCCGCTGGGCCCCCGCGACCTCCCCGCCATCGAGGCCGCATCCGACGGCATCGTCAACCACTCCAAAGCCGACCTCGGCAGCGACGACGACAACGACATCATCGTCAAGGAGGAGGAGGAGTACGAGGCAGAGGGGTCGTGCTCCGCATCCGCCGCCGTGCACCTGCACATTTGTCATCAATCAAAGGGACCAACTATTATTCCGAAAATTGATTTTGAAAAGGCTTTTGATAAAGTGGAAAATACAACAATTCTGGCAATGTTGAAAGCTAAAGGTTTTGGACCTAAATGGATATCTCTAGTGAAAAATATTCTTCACACGGTCTCTACATCTGTCCTATTAAATGGGGTGCCAAGGAAGAAAATTATATGTAAGAGAGGTGTCACACAGGGTGATCCTTTATCACCAATTTTATTTGTCAATAGCTCTAAATTATTGCAAGCTTCTATCAATGATGCATGGCAGAGAGGAATTCTTTATCTTCCTATCCCTGAAGATTTTGGGCTAAAATATTCAATCATCCAATATGCAGATGACACCTTGATGATAGTTCTAGCTGACCAAGCCCAATTAATGGACCTGAAAAATATTCAAAATAACTTTAGTTCGTCCACTAGACTCCATGTCAATTACCACAAAACATCATTGGTACCTGATGAGTGCAATTATGACACATATTTAAGCATAAAAATTATTCATATTGCCACTTATCGCATGCTCCATCTTCCTATAACTATGCATATTATGCATGATTACTGTGTCTTTCCATTTTCAAGTGAGATTTGCACAACTATTAGTTTTTATTAGGATTTTATTACTTTTCCCCGTCTTTGAAAAGTGTATAGGTTCTATGGACAATAATGGATAAACCAACGCAGGAGGAGCCAAGAGGATGCAATATGGAAGAGCTGCATGCACCATACTTAGCCGTATGAGGGGTGGAAAAAGTGTTTTTTTCATAAAGTCCAAATAAAGATCCAAGGCCATGATGTTGTAGCTCTCATCCATACAAAACCAACAAGCCAAAGAATATCCAAATAGGAGTTCATATGAAGAAATGGCGGCTAAAATACGAAAAACATTTGCAAACTTAATGACCACCAGTACGGGCCTCTACGGTCGTAGCCGCGGGTAGGGGAGCATGAAAACGTCCATAACTCTTGTGTTTCTTCATAGAATTCGCTCCCGTTCATTCATAGACCTTCCTTAGGTCATAGGCAACATAGGAGGGGCTATTGGGGCCCCTCCTAGGTCTGTATAAAGAGGTGAGGAGTAAAGGGAGAAGGTACCCCTCTCCATACACCTCCACGACGGAGCCTTGTCATAGCCGCCACCTCCATAGTCGTCGACGTGCCGCCTACACTCAGATATCCACCATCACCACCACATACAAGGAGGAGGAACTAGGATCTTGAAGACCTGAACACCAATCTACATCATCATCATCACCAACGTCTCCAACACCGATATCCTTTGTCTACTTGGTTGTAATTCAAACCCTAGTGGAGATTTACACTTGTATTCAATTGTACCTTCATATTCCTTTCATATATTTGAGATCATGTTGATTCCCTTCATATGTGAATAGTTCCTTTGTTCTTGGGGAGACATGGAGAAACCCTAGAACAATTATGAGATGAAATAAACATGATCTATAATTTTAGTTTATGAACATGTATTAGTTTTCTCTCTAGATATCATGTGAAGTGCACCATGTAATATTTGCCTTCGGGGCTATAGAGAGAACTACCATTGGTCATGTGGTAGTAAGTATGTTTGCTAAGTGATATAACGTGCCAACTTGCTATTCATGTGGGTAATGGGGATCAGAAGAATTTTCACTAAGATCATATCAATATCCATGGAGAGACCCTTAATTGTGAGGGATCAGAGTGGCTTGATTACGATAATTGTAGTGGTTATTAGGATGAAATAATAGATGACTTTCTGTGGTCATATTATTATGGATCTCTTCCCATACATGCACATGAAGGACGATATAGATTCATCCTAATCATAAATAGTACCAATGTTAGTGTTGGATCCTAAACTCCCTGAGAACTCTTTAGCCATATTGCCACTGCCACAGCCATACTCGTTTCCCTTGTTTACTTTAGCTTATTACTTTGTTCTTGTTTACTTTTACTCCCAAACGCCAACACCATTTATACACCATTACCTGGAATTAGAGATATCTTACAAGTACTCTCTAGTAAATAGTAACGAGAGGCATAAAGTACTCTCTGTGGTTCGATACTCTTTTAGAAACTAGCTACTTATGAACAGTGTACTTCCATTCATCAAGCTATTAGCGTTGTTGTCGGGAGCTAAGCGCTTTAGGTTTTTGTCTTTAGTTATTAGTTTATTATTGCGGTACTAAAGTTATTTGCGAGTTTCAAGTTATTTCTATTTATTGCCTTTTGTCTTGTTGCTTTTACTTATTTGAAAGGAAAAATTACAAAAAAATAAATATATAAACTCTTATTACTAATCATGTCTTCGGAGATGACTAGCTTTCAATAGATGAAACCTGTAACGGAGGAGTCAAAGGACGAGACAATGGGAAGTTTTATGAAGAGGCATGTCATATTAAAAGAATGGCTGACCTCAGTGGACAAGTTTTCATCCATACTATGTGCCTCTTACCAATTACATTGTGAATGATGCAATTCTAAAGATCACCTTGACTATCAATGTGAGTATGATTTTGGTCCTAAACTAGCATGTTATAATAGTGATGAGTTTAAGTTTGATGTTAGTGAAGGGAGAGTACAATTTGTGCTTTTTAACAGTTGCAGCAAGCTGCTAGTTCATCTACGATACATAAATATAGAAAGTAAAACACTTGATATGGTCTATGATCAGTTCGTTATATATATTGTTATTGCCAAGATAACTTTAATAATACATTTATTTTTGAGTGGCTTAAAGCCACCAAAGAAGGAGATAACCTTTTGTAGGACGCTTAGAAGGTTGATGTGGAGGTAGCTTGATGTCTGCAAGAGCACAGATCGTTTGTAGCTAGTTTCGAAGTTCAGATATCAATCCCACAGGGAGCCCAAAGGTAAGTGTTTATTGGTGAAGTCTCTGTCACACCCGAAGTTATCATAAGTCTTCGAGTGAATTGACTGCAAGTGTTGAAATAAGAATAGAGTTTTGATTAAATGAGATAGGTTTAAATAAAACCAAAATGTAAACTTCAGAAACTTAAAACATAAAAGTAAAGAACGACATTGCTTGTTTGTTGTTTCCTGCAGATGGCAAAAGAAGGCACGGGGAAATTCAGTTCATGGTGATAGTGACTATGCCAGGTGGACGAGTGGTAAATATAATAATTATAATTCTATAGATATATGTGTAGGTGAGCAAAGCATAATTAGCCAGAACTCATCTTGGTAGATTTCATCCCAACTTCAATAATCCTACTAGCCTGCTACCCAAACCATGGTCAGACACTAAATAATTAAGACCCTTCAGGTTGCTTAGCGATTAAGCTCCTTGGATCGGACTAATGCAATAAGCACAGTGGTTACTCGTTATCCTCGAGTCAACTAGCTTTCCATTGATATCCCTGTATCACTCGAGGGTTGCCGGTCCACTAGCGTACAAGATCTTATCTATGTAGAACAAAGTATCATGTTGTCTGGGCCCTTAATTGGACAACAAACATTAGGCATCCCACAGATAGTCAAGCACACATATAATAGTAATTAGAATCAATCACAAACTAACGGAAAATATAGGAAGGCACATCACATCTCACCAATCCCTTACATCTCCCACGCCCAAGGGAATTACTCACACATGAGAGAAGAACGAATCATCAATATAATTAAATAAAGGGAAATCGTCTTTGTATTACTGTGGAGATCCACAATAAGAATAGAAAAATATCCAACATAGTTCAAGATGGGAAGAAACAATCTAAAATCCTAGTCTTGCAAGGTGGAGATCCCTCTCTCTCTCAAGTTCAAGTAGTGGCTATGGGGTGTATTGGCTAGGAGGTCGAAGATCGTGGAGCAAGATGAAGAACGTCTTCTCCTTCTTCTCTAGATCTCTTCTTTCTCCCTTCTGGATGCTGTGGCGGCTGATGTGTTGTGTTTTTGTCCCCGTTCCCTTCACGAAAGTTGTCCCTTTTGACAAGACAGAGGTGGCTGCAACTATATGACGGGAACTATACGGCTAAAAAAATATTCCTGCCGTATAGTTGCTCGTTAAAGCTTTCGTGAGCTCCCCTCGCGAGCTTCCAAGGTGGGAATCGCTCGTTTTCTTCAGAATATTGTGTTTCTCTAGTTAAATCCCTCTGTTGACGTTAAGAACCTGAAACACACATTAAAAACCAAGTTTTCTTTGCTACTGAAGTATTAGTGTTAGGTAAAACCAAAAAACGATCAAATCCGGGAGAAAACCATCAATAAAAGCCATCAAAAATATGTCGAATCTCACTGCTATCATCTCCCCCAAGCTTAGATGTTGCTCTCCATCGAGTGACAAGGAAATAAGGAAGAATAGCAGAGATTCGAGACTGAAAATAAAGGAACTTACAAGTTTACATTGGTGTCAAATTCTTTTCTTCACAATCCCTGCAATCTTAAATATGATCATACAAGTATTCACAAGATTGCACCGAGTCCACTTCCTAACCACGTATATCTTGTTAGCAAATAAATCATATGCCCAAGCAAGTGTCGAAAGTTTAGCTAGGAAGGTGAGACAAATTCTTTTGGTGTCTCTCTTTATTGAGAGATGAAAACCTTTTGTTATTGTTTTTTTGCCCAATTAAGAGTACTCAAGTAGTCATCAAACCATATAATTTAAGAACAACTCATCTATCCCATGTCAAAATCTCAAGACTATCAAAGCACCTCTTTCTTTTCTTTTGCCTTTCAAAAACTTTAGCTCTTTCATAGAGAAATCATGCCACTATTTTTATCATGTTTAATTGGGGTTGTGTTGTGCACTCGTGACCATGCCAATAAATAATTGTTGAGCAATAATGGGTTAGAGGAATACTACAACCTCACTTGGAACGTGAAACCATGAGGAGACTAAAAAATTTACCCATCATAGCATTGTTGCTACAGACGTTTACATAACTCAATAGCCGAAATCAAGTGGTTTCCCACATTTAGATCGTTCGTTGGCCAGCGGAGTTAATAGTTCCCCATGGAGCACGACAGAGTTGTAATGACACACGTAAAGCAATATCTTACGGTAATTATCAGAAAAAGTAGTGGCATAATTTCTACTACTTTGAAGCATCCATTTCATCAAACAATCTTAATCAAAGGTACTATCAAGTCTATTTGTATTAAGCTCAAATGAGATGGAGTGGTTCCAAAATTAAATTCTTCGGGCTAGACTTGGACTCAAGTCATATTTCAGGTGCTTTTTCTTGTTGTAAAAATATAGGAAGTATTTTAAACCAAGTTCTTTGCTCATTATTTTAAGGCTAAAAAGGATACACTAGCAAAGGAATAGAATTTATGGGATAACAAGCTAAGTGGAGAGTGTCCTTAGTGCAAGTGAGTAAATATTTGTAGGATCAATTTAAGGTTGCAGAGAGGATGATGAAAGGAACATGATACCTCTTCTAACTTGCTTCATTCTTGTATTTGAGTCGAAACCCCTCTATGCTTTCCTATTGCCAAGTCACCTGAAATTAAGCAATCTCCAAGACAAACAAATAAACAAACTTGCAAATAAAATTACAACTAATTTTTTTTGGTATTTTTGGTTTAGACATGCAAAGCTGAAAGTAATTAAACATGCAAATTTGAAATAAATAAAATAAATCAAAAGAAGTAAAAATATGAATGCAAAGTTTGGAGTTTTTCAAACCTCCCTGATACGTTGTAAACGTATCTATAATTTTTGATGTTCCATGCTTGTTTTATATTTACTTTCTTATGTTTTGTCCACACTTTGGAGTATTTTTACACATTTTTTGGAACTAACCTATTAACAAGATGTCACAGTGTCAGTTGCCTGTTTTCTGCTGTTTTTGGTTTCAGAAAAGCTAGTAAGGAAATATTCTCGGAATTGGATCGGACAAAAGCCCAAGTCAATATTTCACCAGAAGGAATACGGAGTTCGGAGGGGAGACAAAGAGGGGAACCAGGTTGGCCACACCTGGTGGTGGCGTGGCCAGCCCTAGTCGCGCACCAGGGGGTGTGGCGCTCCTGGCACTTGATACATCCAAAACGTATCTACTTTCCCAAACACTTTTGCTATTGTTTTTCCTCTAAACTTGTGTGAATTGGATGCAACTAACACAGACTGATGCTGTTTTCAGCAGAATTACCTTGGTGTCTGGTTTTTGTGCAGAAAATCACTATCAGGAAAAATCCTGGAAAATATGCCAAAAATCCTATTTCGCCAGAAGACTCGTGGAGCTAGAATATGAGACAGAGTGGGGCTGGGGCCTAGCCACACCACCTGGCCGCGCGGGCTAGGCCTGGCCACGCCAGGGGGTGGTCTGGCCGCCCCAGACACCCCCTCGGTCTCCCTCTTCGCCTATAAGTTGCCTTTTGACCTAAAAACTCAGGGGGGTCGACGTTTTTCCAGAAAGAGTTCCGCTCCACCGTCACCACTAGATTCCGCGATTCGGAACCAGAAACTCCGTTCTAGCACCCTGCCGGGACGGGGAATTGGAGGAGATCATCACCATCGCTTCTCCATCGACCATCCATGTTTCCCCATCTATGAGTGAGTAATCCCCCGCTGCAGGCTATGGGGATGGTAGGGATTAGATGAGATCGTTCATGTAATGGCATCAAATTGTTAGGGCATGGTGCCTAGTATCTTCTATTAGTGCTTTTTGACTTTGTTGCGACTTGTTATGCTTAATGCTTGTCACTAGGGCCCGAGTGCCATGATTTCAGATCTGAACATGTTATTGATTCATTATGATAGTATTATTTTTGGTCTTACCTGCAAGTTGTATACACACGTTGTTGTCCGGAACCAAAGGCCCCAAAGTGACAAAAATCGGGTTAACCAGAGGGAATTGCTTTGATGTGAGGATCACATGTGTTCACGGAGTGTTAATGTTTTGCTCCGGTGCTCTATTAAAAGGGGCACCTTAATTGCCAGTAGTTCCCTTGAGGCCCCATTGCAAACAGGCTGGCAGGATAAAAGATGTTATGCAAGTTCTCATTGCGAGCACGTATGACTATATATGGAACACATGCCTATGATTATTTAGTACTTGGATACTTTAACTTATTTATCTGCAAATGCCCTATGTTCTGATTGTTATATGAATTGTCTTGTCCATGCAACGCCCATCCATCCATCCCTATGTCTACCGCGCTCTAATCCTACTATTTACTTCAATTGTTACTATCGTCTTTACTTTTACTACTACTATTACTTTGCTATTCCTACTACAAAATTGTTGCTACTGATAAACTGTTGTGAGCAAGATTGTTTCCAGGTGCTGCTGAATTGACAACTCAGTTGTTAAGGCTTATAAATATTCTTTGGCTCCCCTTGTGTCGAATCAATAAATTGGGTTTCACTTCCCTCGAAAATACTGCGATACACCCCCTATACTTGTGGGTCATCAACACTATTTTCTGGCGCCGTTGCCGGGAGCATAGCTTTATTTATCAAGTCCACTTGGAATCATTATTGTTCACTGCCATCCATCCATTATGGGTAAGTCTCGTGATGGCAAGGTTCCTATTTTACCATCCACTACAAGAACATGTACGGTTCTAAACACCTCTGTTGCTCTTGATTCACCATCTGTTATGAGTAAGATTGTTACACCACCACATACACATGCTACACATACTGCTACTACTGCTGAATCTGAAACTTCTAAAACTTATGATGCTGCTTCTAATGTGCTTGATAAGAGTGGTTAGGTCCTTTCCTAGATGCTACGATTGCTAGAACTATAGCTGGAAATACTGAAACTCCTAATGAAGACACTACTACACATGTTAGTTCACCTGAGTCTAGAGAAAGCTATGATATTGAAGATGGTTATATTGAGATGACCGATGAATTTATTAAAGAATGTCAAAACACCCATGATGGGAGTGCTGCTAAGAGTCTCCTTGAGAGGCGTACTATAAAACCCAAATTGTCTCCTATTGCTAAGTTTGCTGCTTCTCCCATAAACATTAAAGATAAAGATTATGATTTCTCTCTTGATCTATCTTACATTGCTATTGTTGAGAAAGAACCTTTTTTGGGACTAAGAATGAAAGTGCGGTAGCACATATGAATGAGCTCTCTACCATGAGTGGCTTGTTTTCTGATGATGTTAAGATGCGCACCTACTTTGTTGCTAGGATTTTCCCTTTTTCACTGAAAGGAGAAGCTAAAACTTGGGTTAGTAATCTACCTCCTGGATCTATTGATAGCCCTGATTGCTTGATTAGTACTTTCCTACAGAAATATTTTCCTCCTAGTGCTAAACATGCTATTTTGCAGGAACTTTTTGATTTTAAACAAGGAGAAAAAGAGATACTGCCGGAATCATGGGCAAGGTTTTGTGCTTTGATTCATGCACAGGCTGTATGTCCATTACCTAAGAATGAGCTTATTGATATATTTTATAATGGACTAACTGAAGAATCTAGGACATACCTGGATAGTTGTGCTGATTGTGTTTTCCGGAATAGGACTCCCAGGGAAGCTGAGGAATTAATGGCTAAAATAAGCAAGAATTATGAAGATTGGACTCCTCCTGAACCAGCTATACCTGAAACAATTATACCTGAACCAGCTATACCGGCGCCTATACCATCATCTAAGAAGAGGGGAGTTATTGACTTGAATGATGAAGTGATGAAGGAAGCTAAGAAATGTCTTAAGGAGAAGGGAATTAAAGCTGCAGATGTCAAGAATTTACCTCCTATAGAAGAATTATGTAAGCCAATTCCCCACTCATCCATTATTGAGGTACACTCTCTCCAACACTTTGATGAAGGTGATATCCCTTACTCTAAACCTCCTGATCAATGCTTAGAAGAATTCGATATTTGTATTGTTAAGCAAGATAATTTTAATAAAAGGGTGCAAAATCATCTAATGGAAAACTCTAGAGCAATTGTTGAGTTGAAGGATATTGTGGAAAGAACCTCTAATGATGTAAAATTCTTGTTAAACATTTTCAAATGGTTCAAACCCAAATTGATCAACTTATTAAGGTACAAAAACACTTGCTAGTTAATGCTGCTAAAGAAAAACATGCTTATGAAATTAGAACTAGAAGTGGTGCTGCTACCTAGGATCCTCTATATCGTAAGGGGCATCCCTAAAGAATCGAGCAGGATTCTCAACAAGCTGAAAATAGTGGTACTACTCGTAAGAAAAGAAAAAAGAAACATAAAACTATTATAGAATCCTCTGAACCTGCTAAAGATCCTAATAGTATATCTATCTCTGATGCTGAAACTAAAAGTGGTAATGAAGAAAATGATGCTCTTGATAAATAAAAAGGTGAAGAAGAATCTGAAAGGCACACCAAGAATACTAAATACACTAAAGAAGATTTTGTTGCTAAGAAACATGGTAGTGAAAGAGAGCCTTGGGTTCAAAAACCTATGTCTTTCCCTAATAAGAAACACAAGTCAAAGGAAGATGAACACTATAATAAGTTTTGTGAGTGGATGAAACCTTTATTCTTGCAAATTCCTTTGACTGATGCTATTAAATTTCCTCCTTATTCAAAGTATATGAAGGATATTGTCTCGAATAAAAGGAAGATTCCTAATGAAGAAATTTCTACTTTGCTTGCTAATTATTGCTTTAATGGTAAGGTTCCAAAGAAACTTGGAGACCCAGGGATTCCAACTATTCCTTGCTCTATTAAAAATAGTTATGTTAGAACTGCTTTGTGTGATTTGGGAGAAGGAGTTAGTGTTATGCCTTTTTCTCTCTACAAGAGACTTCAACTGGAAAAACTAATACCAACTGATATATCTTTGCAAATGGCTGATAAATCTACCACTATTCCTGTTGGTATATGTGAGGATGTACCTGTTCAAGTGGCTCATAATTGCTTGATATTAACTGATTCTGTTTTGCTTGAAATGCCTGAAGATGATAATATGTCTATTATTCTTGGGAGACCTTTTCTTAATACTACAGGAGCTGTTATTAATTGTAATCAAGGAAATGTGACCTTTAATGTTAATGACAAGGAGCATACTGTCTATTTCCCCAAGAAGATGAAGGGAATATGCCCGAGAGGCAATAATAAAGTGGTTATTATCTTATTCCATGTTTATGATAAATGTTTATTTTGCATGCTATAATTGTATTAATTGGAAAAATTAATACATGTGTGTTTAATAAACAAAATACAAAGTTCCTAGTAATGCCTCTCATACAAACTAGCTCGTTGATTAACAAGATGATCAAGGTTTCCTGATCATGGACATTGGATGTTATTAATAACAAGGTCACAACATTGGTGGAATGATGTGATGAACATTCATCCGAAGTATAGCATTACTATCAGAGTCATTATGTTTATATTGCTATAACATCATACGAAGTAATCATAGTCCTTAGACCATGAGATCATGTTAATTTCTAACACCGGAAGAGTATCTTGATAACATCAAATGTCACACCGTAACAGGGTGACTATAAAGGTGGGTTCAGTGCTACAAAGGTGTTATGTTGAGGCTCATGGATCAAGAGTAGGATTTGTCCATCCCGATGACGGATAGATATACTCTGTGCCCTCTCGGTGATATCACATTGAAATAGCTTGCAAGCAAGTGATGTGATCACTAGAATGTTATATCACGGGAACGAGAAAAGAGTGCATGTCGGTAACGAGATCAAACTAGGTATTTGGATGCCAATGATTGAATCTTGGACATTTAATATATCGCGTTACAAAGGGATTTAGTTACGACGTTAAAGGTTCACACGATCACAAGAGTCATCGTTGAATATGTGGGAGTCAGTACGGATCTCCAGGTCCCGCTGTTGATTATTGATCGGAGAGGGGTCTCGATCATGTCTGCATTATTCACGAACTGTAGGGTGACACACTTAAGGGATACCGACACCATTTAGGAGCAAATATGTTTCAGATAAAGATTAAGAAAGTGGTGGAATCATTTCGATGGAAACCGGAATTGTTTCGGGTGAAATTGCTGAAACTGGTTCTGCATGTGATATTGAAATGTTGCAGGGAGTTTTATGTGAATGTTTTTTAATTAAAGTAATTAACAAAATTCTGAATAAAATAAATAAAAGTGTTTTATTTAATGAGAGCTTGCATTAAATTTGGTGGAAATTTAATGTATGTGAGTGGACATGAGTGGAGGTGTGTATTTATGTGAGTGGGAGCTCCACCCACATGAATGAGGGAGAGGTGGGGACACCCACCATGGCCGGCGCCATGCGCCCTTGGGCTGCCCCCCTCCCCTATATAAGGAGCACCTCCTCCTCCTCTCCTCTTGCACCACGTCCTCGTGAAGGTTCTCTTCTCCCTCTAGTTATTTCCCATGGTCTCGGATTAGCGAGATACATGTTTTCGGTGGCTTTATCTGGAAAGGAGTTGTTGCTTCCGCTGCATCGCTGGAGCGAGGAGGCAGAGGTTGTTCGGTGGACCGAACGTGTGTGCGATCACGGATGCACCGCTACTTTGCAGTGCTAGACTTGATGGTGCTGGACCTGATGGTGCTGGAGCTGCTGGACCTGAAGGACTTCATCACGATCTTGAGATCGACAAGTGTACGACTACATCATCCACGAGTTCCAACTCGTTAACAAAACTTTGTTGTCTTCGAGGGTAAGTTCTCTATGGATGTATATCCACCCGTTGCTTGTATCTAGTAGATAGATCTTGGCGTATAGTTCCCATCGTAGGATTTTTTTGTTTTCTATGCTGCGAACCCAACAGTGGTATTAGAGGCTGATCTATGCGTAGGTGCTTTGCACGGGTAGTACACATATGTTTATATGTGGGCGATGGTGATCATGTTATTGCTTCTTTCATGTATTTTGAATATTGGTGGCATAGTGGGATGAAGCGGCCCGGACCAACCTTACATGTCATCGCACATGAGACCGGTTCCACGATTGACATGCAACTAGTTTTGCATAAGTGGCTGGCGGGTGTCTGTCTCTCCTACTATAGTCAATATCTGATTTACAACGAGTTGCTAATAACTTGGTTATCCTCTTTGTGGTTCCATGTTCGTAGGTAAGACCGGTTGTATCTCCGAAAGCCCTAAGCCACGTAAAACCTGCAATGGCTAAATTAGAGGCGTCTAGTTTAGATCGTTGCTAGGCTAGTGTCATAATATGGTAATGTTGTAAGTAGATGTATGATAGATACTCTTACAACACTCAACGTGTAAGTTGCATAGACCTTGGCCTTACACACAAAGGAATGATAGAGATCATACCACGATGCAAATGATAGAGATCAAATGCATGGACCATATCATCTCACTTTACACATTAGATGTTAGCATCTTATACTGCTAGTTTGGCGCTTTTGGTAGCATTGTAAGATGATCCCTCATTTAGATATCAAGATAACATGTGTTCTTCCTTCAGTATGCACCGTTCTATGGATCGTGTTTCGAGACATCACGTGATGATCAGGTGTACTCGACTCTGTGCTTTCATACAACGGGTGTAAGACAGATTTACACACGCGGGTACTGAGGTTCTTACTTGACGAGCCTAGCATGTACAGACATGGCCTCGGAACATGGACCGAAAGGTTAAGCATGAGTCATATAGTTGATGTGATGCCCATATTGATGCTCGCCTTTGAAGCTACACTGACTCACGTGATGATCGGACTTGGTGTAGTGGATTTGGTTCATGTAATCACCAAAAGGGCACGAGGGATGTCGTTTTTGAGTGGGAGTTCATTTCTAATTTGGATTAGTCGAACTCAATTTGTCATAAACTAAATCAGAGTGAATTTGCATAATTTTTTGTAGTCATTGGCATCTGTTCACTACCTTATGCTTAGTTTTAATTGAGATAATAGAACTATAGAATTCTGGATATTTACTTTACGAACTGGTATCGTATTGTTTTGAATGTCAATTTAAAGTTTAGAAGTCCTATTGCAAACTTTCAGCAAACTCTATTTACTCCATGGAGTTTAATAAGTAGTATTAAATCAAGAGTAAGAATTCCAATGTTAGTATCTAAAGTATCATGTTTGCCTACATGATTATTGATATTCAAAAGTTGTTTTAATATCAAGATTATCTATGAGCTGAAAGAGTTGTTTCAGGAACCATCATATGTGGAAGATATTGTGATATCTGAAACAATGTTTTTGGTTGCATTATGATAAAGTATAATTTAGCAAAATACATGTTCTCATATTGTATGAGAATTTGTGAAGGATGGAGATGCTAGGCATCCGGATCTCCCAAAAAGGTTTTGGGAACTAACATTATACTCGCGATTCTTCCTTATAGGCTATAGTAGCTTGATCATGAAAGTTTTCATGATAAGGATGAATAGAAGATGTAAGTAAAATATTTACTACACTAATAGATTACTAAAGAATGGATTTTTGAAAGAACACCAAACATTTAATGATGGTGATCCACTTCAAAGTGCAAGTCCAAAGGTATTAGTATTTGACTATATACACTTTGTACTATGTGTCATGTGAATGACACCACTATTGATGTTGATAGATTCTTTTAAAAAGGAAAAGGAATTGCTGAAAGAGAATCTATAAAATATTTGGCAGAAAAGAAAAGGTTGGAGATGTCCAACTTAGGTATATAGAAGATATACATGTTATGGCTGTATTCCTTGCTTGTTAAACAATGTGGTTATGAGGTATTGGATACCGAATTGGTTGGTGTGAAGTGTCATACAGGACAACACAATTCATAAACTGCAACGGCCTAAGTAACTAGCAAGAGAATAAGTGATGATGTTCATCGAAAACAAATAAAGTGTTATTGTGTTTTCGTTGTCATCAAACCTAGCCTTCAAGATTTTGTTTTAATAATTGTTATTTTGTTCCGGTATTATGAGAACAATGGTTGTTCAAATAGTTACCGTATTGCATAAAGGATGGATGAACTTTTACAAGTCTAGTTGGAGAAATCACATCCATAAACATTATTGCTATAATGTCGTAAGACAAATGATTGGAAGATCACTTATGAAGTGACATCGCTGTTTGAATTATATTGGAAAGTAAACATGAAGAAACTCCATGTTGATGGATTTTTGGAGTCTTTTGATTTTGATCAATTGACGCTTGTGAAACTTTCCTCGAGATAATTAAAACTCCGTTCATAGGCCAAAGAGGAACGGATGACTAGCTTATTGGAAATGGTGCATGCTGATGTGCATAGTCCATTATGTGTAGCCATATGCGATGGATCTTTTTGCTTCATATGCTTTCTCCAGAAACTTGAGTGAATATATCTATATATTTACTTAATAAGGAAGAAGTATGAAACATTTGAAAATTGTTCAAAGACTTTCAAGATGAAGTGAAAAATCATTGTAACAAGAAAATAAAAGAGTTTATGATTTGATCATAAAGGAATATATTTGAGTTATAGGTTTAGCAAAACACCTAAGATTTCAGGAATTGTTCCATGAATTTGCACTTCCCGATAAACCACAGGAGTATGGTATGTTCGAGAGATCAAATCAAACCTTGTTTGACATGGTAAGATCAAAGGTGTCATTTATAAAACTGCCATTATGTTTTAAGGATTAAAGCTTTAGAGACTACCACTTTTACACTAAAAAGAGCACCATCGTGATCCGTTGAAATGACACCATATGAGTTATGGTTTGGGATAAAACCCGAATTATCTTTTCTTAAATTTTGGTATGCTATGCATAAGTAAAATGTTTACAACCAAAGTCGGATAAACACGTCTTTGTAGGTTATCCCAAAGAATTTTTTGGGAATTCCTCCATAACACCGAGGACAAAAGAGTTTGTCGCTTGAAACGTCAAGTTTCTTGAGAAGGAATTTTTCGTGAAAAGTTAAGTGGGAGGACAATAGAACTTTGATAAGGTTATTGAACCTTATCTATATGTGCTAAGTAGCGCAGCGCCGGAAAGTGTCTCGGTGGCGGCTACAATGCTCATGGCTCCCGTGATTACAAAGGGTGTGATCTTGGAGATTAGAGTTCCTATTGGACCATGTGGGTCGGTAAGAATCAAATAGTAAGATTTGAAACAGAAGTCGTTATTGTTTTAACAATGATGAACCGACTGCATGCAAAGAAGCGATGATGGGCCCTGACTCCATAATATGACTGGAAGTCATAGAATCCGTGATAGTATCCATACACGAGAAATCAAGTTTTTGAACTTGGAAGACCCTCTGGAAAGGCGTGAAGCCTATCGGTCATGTTTGGATCTATAAAGAAATGGACATGGATGTTTAACATCTATGAAATAGTCGACATGTCAGAAAGAAGTTTACGACAATGTTCAAGGAGTTGACTATGACAAGATTTGATCTTTTATAAGCGATATTTAGTCTTGACGGATTAATGTAGTAACCACTACATATAATTTGGTATATGGTAGTTGAATAAACAAAACAAGGTTCTTCTAATAGAATGGTTACCTAGGACATGTATATGACACAGTCCGAAGGGTTTTGTTAATTCAAAGGGTGCTAAAAGGGCATGCAAACTTCAATAGTTGAAGTGAGCATAGCGGAGTTGGAATCTTCACCATGATGAAAATGTTAAAGGAGTTTAATTTCATCGGAGACAATGAAGATGCTTGCGTTTGCAAGAAATTAAGTGGGAGCGCTGAGACAAATTTCCAATACATTATGCAGAGTACATATTGTTGATTGGAAATGATGTATCTTTTATTGACACAAGTTAAGAATTTCATTAAAATAGGATTTCGATGAAAGACTTGGGCAAAACCGGAATATTTGGCATCAATGTCTATATGGATAGATTGAGGCGCTAATATGGTTATGCCAGACGTACATATATGAGATATTGAAAGGGTTCAATATGGAAACAACAAGAAAGGTTCTTGCTGCATGGAAAGGATTGTATCAAGATTCAAGTGTTTCAACACTTGGTGAGTAAAATCACATGAATATTTTGATCGATTATACCGTGATATGTATATATCCAGATATGTCCTATGCTCTAAATGTTATGAGCACATACCAGAATGATTCATAAGATGATCATTGGACAATAGTAAAGATATTCTTATGAGCTTTGGAAGGACTAAGAATATATCATGTATAAGTGACAAATAGTTAAAGGTAGTTCATTGTAAAGTGTTACATTGATACTAGTTTTGTCACAAGATATAAATTAAATTTATCTCAATTTGAACTATGGGTGGCACAATGTAATGGAAAGGATGTTCCATGATGGATTTGGATGAGTTCCAAAGTTGAGACATTGTGACGGATACTACAACAAAAGGCTAAGGATATGACTGCTATAGTAGCAGCAAAGGAGGGCATTTGTGTTAAGTAGTTTGTTATCAAACTAGGCATGGTTCAAAGTGGGCTAATACTATGAAGATATATTGTATGACAATAATATCAACATATTTTAACCCGAACAAACTAAAGGTCTCACCAAAGCACCAAATTTATACAATGCCATCTCATTTGAGAATGAGTGATGCGTAGAGACGCAAAGACATGCAAATACACACGGACCTGAAATTGTCAGATCCGGAGATTATGTTAACCACTAGCAATCGCGTATATGCAACACCAGAAAGCCATAGGTGTTCGGTATGCAAAGTTTTTCAAACTAGATTATTGACTCTAGTGCAAGTGGGAGACTGAAGGGAATATGCCCGAGAGGCAATAATAAAGTGGTTATTATCTTATTCCATGTTTATGATAAATGTTTATTTTGCATGCTATAATTGTATTAATGGGAAACGTTAATACATGTGTGTTTAATAAACAAAATACAAAGTTCCTAGTAATGCCTCTCATACAAACTAGCTCGTTGATTAACAAGATGATCAAGGTTTCCTGATCATGGACATTGGATGTTGTTAATAACAAGGTCACATCATTGGTGGAATGATGTGATGAACATTCATCCGAAGTATAGCATTACGATCTGAGTCATTATGTTTATATTGCTATAACATCATACTAAGTAATCTTAGTCCTTAGACCATGAGATCATGTTAATTGCTAACACCGGAAGAGTATCTTGATAACATCAAACGTCACACCGTAACAGGGTGACTATAAAGGTGGGTTCAGTGATACGAAGGTGTTATGTTGAGGCTCATGGATCAAGAGTGGGATTTGTCCATCCCGATGACGGATAGATATACTCTGGGCCCTCTCGGTGATATCACATTGAAATAGCTTGCAAGCAAGTGATGTGATCACTAGAATGTTATATCACGGGAACAAGAAAAGAGTGCATGTGGGTAACAAGATCAAACTAGGTATTTGGATGCGAATGATCAAATCTCGGACATGTAATATATCGCGAGACAAAGGGATTTAGTTACGACGTTAAAGGTTCACACGATCACAAGAGTCATCGTTGAATATGTGGGAGTCAGTACGGATCTCCAGGTCCCGCTGCTGATTATTGATCGGAGAGGGGTCTCGATCATGTCTACATTATTCACGAACCGTAGGGTGACACACTTAAGGGATACCGACACCATTTAGGAGCAAATATGTTTTAGATAAAGATTAAGAAAGTGCTAGAATCATTTCGATGGAAACCGGAATTGTTTCGGGTGGAATTGCTGAAACTGGTTCTGCATGTGATATTGAAATGTTGCAGGGAGTTTTATGTGAATGTTTGTTAATTAAAGTAATTAACAAAATTCTGAATAAAATAAATAAAAGTGTTTTATTTAATGAGAGCTTGCATTAAATTTGGTGGAAATTTAATGTATGTGAGTGGACATGAGTGGAGGTGTGTATTTATGTGAGTGGGAGCTCCACCCACATGAATGAGGGAGAGGTGGGGACACCCACCATGGCCGGCACCATGCCCCCTTGGGATGCCCCCTCCCCTATATAAGGAGCACCTCCTCCTCCTCTCCTCTTGCACCACCTCCTCGTGAAGGTTCTCTTCTCCCTCTAGTTATTCCCCATGGTCTCGGATTAGCGAGATACATGTTCCTGGTGGCTTTATATAGAAAGGAGTTGTTGCTCCCGCTGCATCGCTGGAGCGAGGAGGCGGAGATTGTTCGGTGGACCGAACATGTGTGCGATCATGGATACACCGCTACTTTGCGGTGCTGGACTTGATGGTGCTGGACCTGATGGTGCTGGAGCTGCTGGACCTGAAGGACTTCATCACGACCTTGAGATCGGCAAGTGTACGACTACATCATCCACGAGTTCCAACTCGTTAACAAAGCTTTGTTGTCTTCGAGGGTAAGTTCTCTATGGATGTATATCCACCCGTTGCTTGTATCTAGTAGATAGATCTTGGCGTATAGTTCCCATCGTAGGAATTTTTTTGTTTTCTATGCTGTGAACCAATAGAAGATTGATAGGACTTATGGTTTGAATTCAATTGAACATGTTGAGGGCATTCAAGTTGGAGAGATATATTGTCCCATACCAAGAGAAAAATTTGAAACTATTATGATTGGGACCATTGCTATCAAAGTTGAGGTAACATAATCATTAGTGGAATACAAAGTTTTGTTTCATATAAAATTGTTTTGGTAACAAGACCTGATCAACCTTGTTAACAAAAGGATTTCATTGAACAAAACAATGTTTTCACCATGATTATCTTTGATTACTTCTACTCTATCTATTTTAGTTTTTGCTTTCGTTTAGTTTACTTCTCTGTTGTTAGTTGCTTGCATGTTAGAGTGTCTTAGAACCCTTGAAGTTCTAGCCTTGTTTTGTCTTTGCATCATTCCAAAAACCTTTTTCTGTCAGAAAATCATTCATCTATACCTGAAAATTGCTCAAAAATAAAGTGTCTCGAAAAATTCCAGAAAATTTATATTAAATTTTTACGTGAAAAAAGGGGCAGAGAAGTGCCTGGAAGGTACCAGGGGGGCCCACCAGGCAGGCACACCACCTGGTGGCACGACCAGCCCAGAGCGCGCCTAGCCATGGTGTGGGCCACCCCTGGCCCTCCACTCACTCTCTCACTTTCCACTTTCTTCTCTCTCCCGAGAAAGCTCCAATTCATTGCTCGAAATCGCGTTCTTGCTGCTCTTGCCCTCGATTTTTCGATCTCCTTGCTTAGCCCATCTTTGCTGCTGAAATTTGGAGCAATTGTTCTTCGGTATGTGACTCCTCCGCTTGTCCTAGTAGATTTGTGTTTAGTGGTTTATATCTTGAGTATTTTGTTGCTGTAGTGATAGGTTTTGAGAGCTTGTAAGCTTGTTCATTGCTTAGAGATATAGTTTTGATGCATGTTTAGGACTCTTACAAGTCCCCATGAGTAGTGCACTTCATTATATATTCACTTCGCAATCACTTGTTTAATGCATGTTTAAATTTCAGAATAGAAGATGAATGAGCATAAACTCAACCAACATGAACTGAGGGTGCTTGAGGTTATGAAGGTTCACCGAGAGGAGGAAGTTTTTCCTTCCATCTATCCATGCTACAAATTCATGAGGGCTGCAGGAATTTCCCAAGACTTCCATACTTTGGTTGCTAATGCAGGATTGGAGCACTTTTTGGAAGATGAACCTTGTCAATTTGTGAAACTAACTATGTCTGTGGTGCAGGACTTTCGATTTAGTCACTCTTTGCCTAACCCCATGGTCCACTACAAAATTTACAATTTAGCTATCGACCTTCCTCTTGATGACTTTTATGTAGCTATTAAGGTACCTCAGGGGGGATCATGTGGAAGGATTAAAGAGCGTCCTGCACCACTCATGGACTTGTATGCGGATATTTGCCAAGGGAGAAGCTTCTCGAAGGAGAGCAGGAAAATCCGTAACATTCATCTCCCGTCTAGTCGCTACTTTTCTTACTTCATTGCCAAGTGTGTTCTCACTAGGAAAACTGCTAATAAGTTATCCTCGTATGATCTAGCATTCATCTCAGCTGCTTTAAAACAAGATAGGACTTACAACTTGGGTTCCTTGATAGCTTTCCGTCTTGCTGCTAACCGCGAGAAAGGTGGAATTTGTGGAGGCCTCATTGCTTCTCGTTTATTAGCATTGCATGGTTTAGTGCCTCATCATTTAGACCTACAGTTTCCCATAGAAAGGCTTGATCTTAATTCCATGATACATCATAAATTTGTTTCTTCTTGGGCTACTTTGAGTGAGTTGTCTTATGAAATAACCTTTCTCAAGGCTGGTTGGAGAAAGAGCAAGTCCGAGCGAGTTGTTCTTTTGCCTGCACCTGTTTTGTTTAACCTTGATAACAGGGTAGGATGGTCCCTCACGGAGGAGGAGCTTGATACGTACTTGGGAGAGCTCTCCCAACAGGAGCAGGATACTAGAAGGGAGGTCACAGATGATTCGGTCCAGCCCTCAAATGAGGGGGAATCTTCATATCAGCAGCCTACCTATGATTGGGGAGCTTCTTCTTCTTCCCAAGGGCCTAACTACGATCATTATTACAATGACCTGCCTGCTGGGAACCCTTACTCGTATTTGGATTGATACCCACTTAGGCCAAAACCCTAAGCCTGAGGGGAGGTACACCGACATTGCACTCATCTCCATATCATTTTGTGTCGGTACTTTGTATATTAATGTTTAGTTCCCTTTTTAGTTTCCGTTCTTCCTTTGCTTTTGCTTTCTAAAACACAAAAAGACCAAAAATATTTCTGTTGCTTCTCTTTGTTTGCTTCTTCTTCTTTTTGCCTTGGTTTGCTTTTCCCTTTTTGCTTTGTTTGAACTATTCAAAAAACCCAAAAAGATTTTGCTTTGCTTGTTCTTCATTTTTGGTTCTTGTTTAAAACATCGAAAACACCAAAAATATTTGTTGTTGTTCTTTGGTTTTGTGAGTTTGTTGCAGGGTTCAACAGTCCTCAGTGGAATTTGGTTTCATGTTATTATTCAAGCCACACAAGTGAAGGGCAATAATGAGGATTAATGACAACTTGAGGTGTGGTAAGAGGCTGGTAACGAACTCTATTTATTTTCATTTTTGTACATATACTCATCATTGTGGGCATGCTTAGCCTGTTCGTGTAGGGTGTATGTTATTTATGGATGCTTAGTAGTTCTTTATTTCATATGATTAGTTCCATTTTGCTGATAGTTTGTAGCATGTCATATGGATGTTTGCATGCATTACTCTATTCATAACTTGGTATGATACTGTGGTATCCTCCTCTGAATGTTTCACTTGAATTGACTTGGCACATGCTCACGCATGCATATGACTGAAATAATTAGTTAAGTCTCGATGAATTATTTTGCCTTGAGGGTCTTGAATCACTTTCATGCCATGATTAGTCATGTTTTGTTGCAAGCATGATTATGACAGTTATTGCTCTCTCGTTTGTCGCTCCCTTACTATTGCTAGCCTTCACTTACACTGAGTATGTTGTACTCGTGTCTCCAACTCCCTAAAACCAAATATTGCCAAAAGTGTCCACCATACCTACCTATTAGCATCATTTGTTGTTCCGTGCATATTCAATATGCCTTGTTTTCTTCCGAATAAAATGTTTGCTTGTTATGCAAAAGTTAGTTAGTAAAGCTCCCACGAACTTGATGGCACACTTTATTTCCTGCACTTAATAAACCTGAACCATTGTGACTGTCCATGAAAGTTATATGCTTAAAAATTATAGGCTGGGGATTAGCAGAACCGTGCTGTCACGGGGAACGCTTTCAACACCTGTAATATATACCCAGTTGATACCATGCTCTTTTGTTTGCGGATGTCGTCGGTGTGAAATAAAAGGGGAGCTTGTAAGTCCATGGAGTTATGTATGTGTGTTAGAGAAACACCTGGGCCGCTGGTCTAATCCATGCCTAATCATGGTGGAAACCTGCAGCGTAACCATAATGAGTACCTATGAAGCATTCTTCTTATAAAAAATATAGATAGCTATTGAGAAAATAAAAAAAGAGATATGAGAAAAGAGGAAAGAGAGAAAAAATCACCATTTTCCCATGGTAAATAAGAAGATTGCTGAGATACTCATTGTCTGCTTGCCTTGTCATTTTGATATGGGGATTCTTCCGTATCATCGGGCAAGGGGTACCCCGTTGGCGGTTCTCTATGATACACACGTATTTACTATGACAAGAACTTACCGGTAACTAAAGTTGAGTAGCATGAGGAGCGGCCCTCGTACTCAAGGGACATGAGATTTCCAGTTTATAGTCTGTCAAGCATATAACTCAGATTGGACCTCACTTTCACCTTAACCATTTAAAGATGCTTATGATAGGGGCAATGAGAGCGCAAAGCTAACGAGTACCATACTTTCACCATTTGGAAGCCTTTCAAACTATTAAAAACCTTTTTTATTTCCTTGTTGAGTCACCACCTATTCTATGAGCACTTTCTTGAGAGCATAGTTGTCATTCTTAGTATAATATGTTTGTCTCATTACTAGATTAATTGTGTTATGACTTTGATGCTTGTATCTTTGATATCTTTACTTCTAGTCTTCACCTGAACTTCAGAGGTGCCTTGGCATTCACAAACAAAGGCAAGCGAGATACCACTCTATCATACCTTGTTATGAGCATTGTAATGTTGCTTATGTTTATGTTTCATGCTACTTATTATTTTTGAGTTGGAATCTCTTCATAGCTTGCAATGCCTATTAAGTAAACTTAGTTGCATACTCCTTATTATGAATTGTCTAAGTAGCTGATCACATGCTGAGAATATATACATCATATGAAGCAAATGTGTTTGTGAAAGTTTCTTTTATCGCACTCAGTTTTCAACTCAATTGCTTGAGGACAAGCAATAAGCTAAGCTTGGGGGGAGTTGATACGTCCAAAACATATATACTTTCCCGAACACTTTTGCTATTGTTTTTCCTCTAAACTTGTGTGAATTGGATGCAACTAACACGGACCGACGCTGTTTTCAGTAGAATTACCTTGGTGTCTAGATTTTGTGCAGAAAATCAACTATCAGGATAAATCTCGGAAAATATGCCAAAAATTCTATTTCGCCAGAAGACTCACAGAGTGGGGCTGGGGCCTGGCCACACCACCTGGCCGCGCGGGCTAGGCCTGGCCGCGCCAGGGGGTGGTCTGGCCACCCCAAACACCCCCTCGGTCTCCCTCTTCGCCTATAAGTTGCCTTCTGACCTAAAAACTCAGGGGGGGGGTCGACGTTTTTCCAGAAAGAGTTCCGCTCCGCCGCCACCACCAGATTCCACGATTTGGAACCAGAAACTCCGTTCTAGCACCCTGCCGGGACGAGGAATTGGAGGAGATCATCGCCATCATCATCACCATCGCTTCTCCATCGACCATCCATGTTCCCCCCATCTATGAGTGAGTAATCCCTCGCTGTAGGCTATGGGGATGGTAGGGATTGGATGAGATTGTTCATGTAATGGCATCAGATTGTTAGGGCATGGTGCCTAGTATCTTCTATTAGTGCTTTTTGACTTTGTTGCGACTTGTTATGCTTAATGCTTGTCACTAGGGCCCGGGTGCCATGATTTCAGATCTGAACATGTTATTGATTCATTATGATAGTATTGTTTTTGGTCTTACCTGCAAGTTGTATACACACGTTGTTGTCCGGAACCAAAGGCCCCGAAGTGACAGAAATCGGGATAACCAGAGGGAATGGCTTTGATGTGAGGATCACATGTGTTCACGGAGTGTTAATGCTTTGCTCCGGTGCTCTATTAAAAGGAGCACCTTAATTGCCAGTAGTTCCCTTGAGGCCCCGCTGCAAACAGGCTGGCAGGACAAAAGATGTTGTGCAAGTTCTCATTGCGAGTATGTATGACTATATATGGAACACATGCCTATGATTATTTAGTACTTGGATGCTTTATCTTATTTATCTGCAAATGCCCTATGTTCTGATTGCTATATGAATTGTCTTGTCCATGCAACGCCCGTCCATCCATCTCTATGCCTACCGCGCTCTAATCCTACTATTTACTGCAATTGTTACTATC
Organism: Avena sativa; assembly: GCA_916181665.1. NCBI lineage: Eukaryota > Viridiplantae > Streptophyta > Magnoliopsida > Poales > Poaceae > Avena > Avena sativa. The sequence continues at coordinate 427,772,952 of OV702287.1, forward strand.
GTCTTTACTTTTACTACTGCTATTACTTTGATATTCCTAGTACAAAACTATTGCTACTGATAACTGTTGTGAGCAAGATTGTTTCCAGGTGTAGCTGAATTGACAACTCAGTTGTTAAGGCTTATAAATATTCTTTGGCTCCCCTTGTGTCGAATCAATAAATTGGGTTTCACTTCCCTCGAAAATACTGCGATACACCCCCTATACTTGTGGGTCATCAGCACTCCACCGACCTTGCCCCTTCGCCTATATATTGCCTCCGGGACGAAATCCCTAAGGACCCGATCAAAATTCCACGAAAGAGTCTGTAGCCGCCGCCATCTCCATCCCTAGATCGAGAGGGATCTAAAGCTCTTCCCGGCACCCTGTCGGAGGGGAGAGATCACCCTGGAGGCCTTCTTGATCACCATGACTGCCTCCGGTGTGATGCATGAGTAGTTCATCCCTATACTACGGGTCCATGTAGTAGCTAGATGGTTGGTTCTTCTCCTTTGTGCTACCATGTTTAGATCTTGTGAGCTCCGTCCATGATCAAGATCATCTATTTGTAATCTTACATGTTGTGTTTACGGGGATCCGATGGATATTGAGATGCTATTTCAGATTGATTATTGATTCTATCATGTCTATGTTATTTGTGATCTTGCATGCTTTCCATTTTTAGTAGCTATCTTGGCTGAGTAGATGCTAGCAACTCCAAGAGGGAGTATTTATGCTCGATAGTGGGTTCATGCCTCCAGGAATCTGGGGAAGTGACAGAAATCTCTAAGGTACTAGATGTGCTATTGCTACTAGGGAGAAAGCATCAATCCTTTGTTCATAGAACAATCGTATTGTTTACTGTACACACTTTGCTTAATGCAATTATCTCTTGCTTGCAACTTAATACTGGAGGGGGTTCGGATGATAACCTGACGGTGGATTATTAGTCATAGATGCAGTTGGATTACTGTCTATGTATAATGTTGTAATGCCCAATCAAATCTCATAGGAGTCAAGATGATTAGTATATGCATGTATGCTTTCTCGCTGTCTGTCAATTGCCCCACTGTAATTTGTTCACCCAACATGTCAACTATCTTAAGGAGAATCACCACTAGTGAACTATGGACCCCGGTCCATTCTTTTACCATCAATCTACAATCTGCTATTTACTATTTACTGTTTACTTTCTGCAAGCAACTACTATCTTCCACACAATATGTTTAATCCTTTGTTTTCAGCAAAATCGGTGAGATTAAGAACCTCACTGTAAGTTGGGGGGCAAAGTTCCGTGGTTGTATTGTGCATGATTCCAAGTTGAAAACAACATCTTGGAGGTGTTTCCTTTCTCCTACTGGTTCGATAACCTTGGTTTCATAACTAGGGAAAAACTTGTTGTGCTCATCATACCTTCCTATTAGGGTTCCCCAACGAGCTCGATACGTGTTGAGCCAATAATCAAGCTTTTTCTGGCGCCGTTGCCAGGGAGTCAAGGACATCTTCACAAGGGGAGTCCCTCATAACCAATCTCTTTACTTTGTTTTATTTGTTTTGCTTAGTTTATTTATGCTTTGTTTGCTTGTTTCTTTATCAAAAACACAAAAAAATTAGTTGTACTAGTTTGCTCTTTATATTAAAAACACAAAAAATGACTACTCTTGAAAACACTAAGTTGTGTGACTTCACTAGCACCAACACCAATGATTTCATGTGCACACCTATTGCTCTAAAGAAGCTAGAAAGGTCTTCGATCGTTTTAATATGCTAGGCTCATGTGTATATGTTATTGGTACACGAGAAAAGATGCACAAAACCGATCCTAATGGGGAGGAAATTAAGATACCAATACCTTTTAAACTTGTAGGAATGCATGAAGCCTTAGAAAAGAATTTTGATTGGATTGTTCCTGAAAAGCCGTTTGATAAAAATAGTGAACCCAAGAGCATTGAGAGAGGATCCTCTAGAACTTATTTGGATGAGATACATTGCCTTGTTGAAGATATTTCTGGTATTGATCTTAATGTTTCTTCATTTGAGAATACTTGATTCTTTTCTTGCTTCTTATGCCTAGCTCAAAGGCGTTAAACAAAAGCACTTATTGGAAGATAACCCAAATTTCGTTAGGAATCTTTTATTGAGTATTGGAAGTTATTACCTCTGTAATAACCGCTTCTTATCATTTTTGTGTGGTTTTTGTGCCAAGAGTAACCTCTAATGAGAGATAAGAAAAATTTGGGAAAGTTGCTGTCCCGAAACAGATTTTTGTGCTTCGCTGTAAAAATTTGTGAAACATCTCTATACGTCAGTTTGAGCTGTAATTTGTTGTGCTTCTGCCACAGGTTGTCATCAAACTTTCGTTAGTTCAACACTTTTCTATTTGAGGAACAGAAGGTCTTCGAAAAAATTGGTTTTTACCTGCTGGTATGTTTTGACAGATTTCTTCCATTATTTACATTTGCCTCTTAAATCTCTTTCTCTTTGAGTTCTTGCCAAAATTCTTGAACTTTTAAAAGGAAGTACTACAGTAGATTTTGTTTTAATGAAAGTTTTATGTGTTGAAATTAAACCAAAAGACTTATTATCTTGAGTACACTAATGTTGCTAATGAAGATTGTATGAAGGAAATTTTAAAGTGTAGGGAAGAGTAATGTGATAAGATGAAGAATGGACAAAATCTCAAGCTTGGGGATGCCACCCGTTTCACCCCAAGAAATATTCAAGAAGTACAAGTGTCAAAGCTTGGGGATGCCCAAGGTATCCCCTTCTTCATCAATAAAAATCTTAGGTTTCTTCCAAACACTTCATTTTTATTGTTTCAAGCACAATTGTGTTGTTCTTGGAGCGTCTTCATTTTTGTTTTTATTTTTTGTTTGCTTACTTTTCTTAAATAAAGTTGGTTGGACCCCCGCATTCATACATTAGTTTTCAAATAATTTGATTTGGATTGGAAAAGAGTAGGAAAGTTCATGCTTAAGTGGTATAAAAGGAGCTTGTTTTTTACTCTGATTTGACTTTATCATGTCATGTTTGATACTAATTTGGCTTTATGCTTAGTGATTATTGGTGTAGCCTGACATGTTATAAACAATTGAGATTGCTTAATGTGCCTTGAAAGAATCATGTGTTGTTTTAGCATATAAAAGCATAATATTGTGGTATTCTCCTTTAATGCTTTATTTGGCTTGACTTGGCGCATGCTCACACCATGTTAAGACTATACCAAGTCACCATATCCTCTATGATAATTTAGTTTTCGACTTGTAATATCACTTTATGCTTTAATTAATGATGTTTTGTCGCTTTGCATGATTATGGCCATTATTGCTCTCTTAGTTGGTCGCTCCCAGTCTTTTGCTAGCCTCCATACCAAGTATGAGTCCCACTCATGCATCCAACTCCAAATAAAATCAAGTTATTCCAAAGAGTCCACCATACCTACCAATTAGCATTTGCTATTCCAAGTATATTCATGTTTTTATCTACCTTCCGAATTAAACTTGTTATGTGAAAATTAGTGATTAAAGCTCTCACGAACTTGATGGCACACTTTACTTTTCTTGCACTTAATTAACTTGAACCATTGTGCCCATCTATGTTGCGTATATGCTTGCGTTTTGTGAGTTGTGAATTAGCAGAACCATGCTATCATGGGAACGCTTTCAAAATTGCACTATATTTAGTTGATATCATGTTCTTTTGCTTATAGATCCCGGCGGTGTGAAATGAAAGGGGAGCTTGTAAGGCTCATGGAGTTCATATATGTGTTAGAGAAATGCCTGGGCGGCTGGTCTAATCCATGCCTAATCATGGTGGAAACCTGCAGTGTAACCATAGTAAGCAATCTATGAAGCATCCTCTATAAAAGAAAGCCTATGCAAATAGGAAAAAAAAGGGGGAGAGAAAAAAGAAGAAAAAAGAAAAAAAGAGGCATATGCAAATAGGAAATAAAAGGATGTTCAGATGCCCATTGTCTGCTTGCCTTGTCATTTTGATATGGGGATTCTTCCGTATCATCGGGTGCACGGCGTCCAGAAAAATGCTCGTTGGCGGTGTTGATGTAGAGCTCGTTGGGAACCCCAAGAGGAAGGTATGATGAGCACCGCAGCAAGTTTCCCTCAGTATGAAACCAAGGTTTAATCGAACCAGTAGGAGCAAGGAAACACCCCAAAGGTGTTACTAGCTGAGCTTTGGCAGGGCGCACTACCGGTGCTAGTAGCAACATGGAGACCTGCACAACACAACCACAAAACTTTGTCCCCAACTTGCAATGAGGTTGTCAATCTCACCGTGTTTTGCGGAAAACAAAGGATTAAACGTATCGAATGGAAAGAAGTAAAAGTTTGCAGAAAGTAAACACAAAGAAGTAAATAGTTTGTAGATTGTATGTAAAGAAAGGACCGGGATCCATAGTTCACTAGAGGTGGCTCTCCTTAGATAGATAACATGCTGGGTGAACAAATTACAGCGGGGCAATTGACAAACACCGAGAAAGCAATACATGCATATACTAATCATCTTGACTCCTCTGAGACTTGATTGGGCATTACAACATAATACATAGACCGCCATCCAACTGCATCTATGACTAATAATCCACCTTCAGGTTATCATCCGAACCCCCTCTAGTATTAAGTTGCAAGCAACAGATTATTGCTTTATGAACTGCGTGTAAAGTAAACAATACGGTTGTTCTATGAACAAAGGATTGCTGTTTTCTCCCTAGTAGCAATAACACATCTAGTACCTTAGAGATTTCTGTCACTTCCCCAGATTACTAGAGGCATGAACCCACTATCGAGCATAAATACTAACTCTTGGAGTTGCTAGCATCTACTTGGCCAAGATAGCTACTAACAATGGAAAGCATGCAAGATCTCAAATAACAAAGACATGATAGAATCAATAATCAATCTGAAATAGCATCTCAATATCCATCGGATCCTCGCAAACACAACATGTATGATTACAAATAGATGATCTTGATCATGAACGGAGCTCACAAGATCTAAACATGAAAGCACAAAGGAGGAGAACAAACCATCTAGCTACTACATGGATCCGTAGTCCAAGGATAAACTACTCACGCATCACATCGGAGGCTTGCATGGTGATGAAGAAGGCCTCTAGGGTGAATTCCCCTTTCCGGCAGGGTGCCGGGAAGAGCTTCAGATCCCTCCCGATCTAGGGATGAAGATGACGGCGGCTATAGACTCTTTCGTGGAATTTTTGATCGGGTCCTTAGGGTTTTCATCCCGAGGGCAATATATAGGCGGAAGGAGAGGCCCAGGGGGTGCCTGGGCTGGCCACACCACCCCCTGGCGCAGGCCAGGTCTGGCCACGCGGCCAGGTGGTGTGGCCGCCCTCTGGCCCTTCTCCGTCTCTATTCTGGCACTTGATCCCTTCCGGAAAAATAGGCACTTTGGCTTTTTTCCCGTCCAATTCCGAGAATATTCATTTTCTCACTTTCCTGGAACCAAAAACAGCAGAAAACAGGCAGCTGGAACTATGGCTCTTGTTAATAGGTTAGTCCAAGAAATCATATGAAAAGTACTCCAAAGTTGGAACAAAACACAAGAAAGTGGATAAAACCAAGCATGGAACATAAACAATTATAGATACATTTGCAATGTATCATCAGGCAAGGGGTACCCCATTGGCGGTTCTCTATGATACACATGTACTTACAATGACAAGAACTTACTTGTGACTAGACTTGAGTAGCATGAGTAACGGTACTCGTAAGTAAGGGGCATGAGATTTTCAGCTTATAACTTGTCAAGCATATCCTCATATTTGTTCATTTTAACCTTAACCACCTAAAGATGCTTATGATAGGGGCAATGAGAGCTGAAAGCTAATAAATACCATAATTTTTGGAAGCTCTTTATGAGACTTGAATCCCTGCTTCCTTCTATGAAGGGCCTTTCTTTTACTTTTTATGTTGAGTCTCCATCTTCTATCTTTATGCACCTATTGAGAGAGCATAGTGGCCATTCTTAGTTTAATGTGCATTGTCCCAAAACTTGTTGATTGATTCGTAACTTTGATATTGCTTGTTCTTAAACTATTTGTATCTAGTCACCCTTATGAACTTTGAAGGTGTCCTATGCATTTATGTTTTGCTACACTATGAGGGACAAGCTGAATACCATTCTCATTATGTTTTCTATATGTGAAACAAACAAACGTCTTTCAAAGCATTGTTATTCATGAATCTTTTGTTTGTACCTTTTTATGTTATAACATAGTTGCTATGTCTTATTGTTAGAACTATATCTTTCATGCTATGTTAAAGTACTATGATCCCAGCTATCAATGTTATAAATACCTTGATCAAGATTATCATGGTGCATGTCACCTAAAAAATTATTCTTTTTTATCACTTACCTACTCGAGGACGAGCAGGAGTTAAGCTTGGGGATGTTGATACGTTGTAAACGTATCTATAATTTTTGATGTTCCATGCTTGTTTTATATTTACTTTCTTATGTTTTGTCCACACTTTGGAGTATTTTTACACATTTTCTGCAACTAACCTATTAATAAGATGCCACAGTGCCAATTGCTTGTTTTCTGCTGTTTTTGGTTTCAGAAAAGCTAGTAAGGAAATATTCTCGGAATTGGACCAGACAAAAGCCCAAGTCAATATTTCACCAGAAGGAATACGGAGTCTGGAGGGGAGACGAAGAGGGGAACCAGGGCGCCCACACCTGGTGGTAGTGCGGCTAGCCCTAGCTGCACCACCAGGGGGTGTGGGCCCCCTGGCACTCCACCGACCTTGCCCCTTCGCCTATATATTGCCTCCGGGACGAAAACCCTAAGGACCCGATCAAAATTCCATGAAAGAGTCTCTAGCTCTTCCCGGCACCCTGTCGGAGGGGAGAGATCACCTTGGAGGCCTTCTTCATCACCATGACTGCCTCCGGTGTGATGCATGAGTAGTTCATCCCTGGACTACGGGTCAATGTAGTAGCTAGATGGTTAGTTCTTCTCCTTTGTGCTACCATGTTTAGATCTTGTGAGCTACGTTCATGATCAAGATCATCTATTTCTAATCTTACATGTTGTGTTTGCGGGGATCCGATGGATATTGAGATGCTATTTTAGATTGATTATTGATTCTATCATGTCTATGTTATTTGTGATCTTCCATGCTTTCCGTTGTTAGTAGATATCTTGGCCGAGTAGATGCTAGCAACTCCAAGAGGGAGTATTTACGCTCGATAGTGGGTTCATGACTCTAGGAATCTAGGGAAGTGACAGAAATCTCTAAGGTACTAGATGTGCTGTTTCTACTAGGGAGAAAACAGCAATCCTTTGTTCATAGAACAATCGTATTGTTTACTTTACACACTTTGCTTAATGCAATTATCTGTTGCTTGCAACTTAATACTAGAGGGGGGGTCGGATGATAACCTGAAGGTGGATTATTAGTCATAGATGCAGTTGGATTACGGTCTATGTATAATGTTGTAATGCCCAATCAAATCTCATAGGAGTCCAGATGATTAGTATATGCATGTATGGTTTCTTGGTGTTTGTCAATTGCCCCGCTGTAATTTGTTCACCGAACATGTCAACTATCTTAAGGAGAATCACCTCTAGTGAACTATGGACCCCGGTCCATTCTTTTACCATCAATCTACAATCTGCTATTTACTGTTTACTATTTACTTTCTGCGGTCAACTACTATCTTCCACACAATACGTTTAATCCTTTGTTTTCAGCAAAACCGGTGAGATTGACAACCTCACTGTAAGTTGGGGGCAAAGTTATGTGGTTGTGTTGTGCAGGATTCTAAGTTGGAAGCAACACCTTGGAGGTGTTTCCTTGCTCCTACTGGTTCGATAACCTTGGTTTCATAACTGAGGGAAAACTTGCTGCTGTCTCATCATACCTTCCTATTGGGGTTCCCCAACGAGCTCGATACGTGTTGAGCCAATAATCACTCCCCCAACCTTAGGCAATTGCCAGGCTTAGTTGTTGCTGTCATTTGGCGGCTGGCGCTAATACTGCTGGTAGAAGTCGGGGAAGTGGGTCATGAAGTGACTGAAGTTGTGAGTCAAAGTGTTCACGTCTTCATTCACATCCTGAAGTGTGTGGTTGATCTCCCCAACGCGTTGGTTGAGCTGCTGGAACTCCTGGTAGGGGACGTAGTTGTACCCCTGCTGTGGCTGGTTGGGCCACGGGTCTCATGCTCCTCCTTGCTGCTACTATTATACCTCCCAAGCAGGGTTGTGCCTCTGCTCTTCCTCCTGCTCCTGCTCCTCATCATCCTGATGCCCTTCATCTTCCTCCTCCTCGGGCTGGTGCTCGGCCAGGAACGCCATCACTTGGTCCTTGGTGAGGATCCAAGTGTTCTTGTCCACAATTGAGAAGGCCTGGGGGCAGGGCAACTGAACCTGCTCACCATGTACATCATCAGTATAACCGAATTGATATGCTTGGAGCCTCTGGTTAGCATGGTAAACACCAAGGAAGCCACAAGCAGTCAAATATTTGATGTCCATAAGTTTGGAGCCATCCACAGGTTCCATGACAGGTAGTATAACATTTAACGCATAGGCAAGGTGGGTTACCAATCCACCAATGCGAATATCACCTTTGGTCTTGTTGCTTTGGTGGCGGAAGTGCTGGATGAGTAGAGCTGCAGGACTGGGTCTCTGCGGTGAAGTAGGGAAGAGAGCCTTGGTGATCATTGCCATGTTTGCATTGGCCATGGAGCCTATGTCACCTCTCCCCAGTAGTGTGTTGGCGAGGAACAGAGCATAGTAGCGAATGGTTGTGTTCTGAATGGTGGACATTTTCTTCTGATAAAAGTGCCTGCCACCACTAACAGAAATAACCTCCCAAGTCATTCCACTTGTGAAGCTATAGAGGTTAGTAATATTGGGCTCCCCAGTATGGGGGAGGCTAAAAGCATTGCAAAATTGTTCGTAATTTATTTCATAGTGTTGCAAGTTCATGGTGAAGCTGATTGTGCACATGTTACCTTTCTCCTTGTGGTCGTCGTAGAAGGAGGCAAGGAAATCGTGGGTGAGTTCAGCGTGGGTGTGATGGTTTGCGAAGCTGATCACCGCCAACCCCGACCTGCTGCACATGAGGTCAAAGTCCTCCTTCAACCCTGCCACAGTGGGAAAGTTGTGGTCGGCCCAACGTGTGGGCAACACCCTCCTCGCTGAGACAATGTCCAACTTGGAGTTGCACGAAGCTCGGGACCCCGAGCTTGAGCCCTCACCCCGTTAGTGCTTGCTCGAACGAAAGAGGTTACCGATTTTGTTCATCGTGATGCACTGAAAAATTTCACCATAAAACCTTAGGCATATAGTTTCTATATGATATATAAACGATTCTACATGGAAAAATTCAATCCTAACATGAGAAATTAATAGGAAAACCGAAATAAGCTTGAGTTCATCCACTAGACCAATGTTAGAGTTTCAACCATGGAAATCTGAAAATAAAGAATTGATAGGGAGAGAAACATACCGATCTGTTGATTCCCCCACTCAAACAAACGAAATCCGCAAAGAATCAAAAGTTCTAGGTGGATTTTGAGAGGTTTGGAGAGAGAATATGAGAGAAATAATGAGAAGAGGAGGAAGACCTAGCCGCCCTGGTGCGATTAAGTGGTCGCGCCGACCTATACGGCCGGAACTATACGGGCAAGTGATGTTGCTCCGCCCGTATAGTTGCGGCGGTGCTGCCAACTAGGGTTTCTTTATTCAGAAAATAGCTATACAGGCACAACTATACGGCTGGATCAAAATGATCCCGCCGTATAGTTGGTCGTTAAACCGTCTGCCTCTCGAGATAAATTTCTAAAACTAGCATCAATATCTATATGACCGGAACTATACGGCCAGAATTTTTATTCCCGCCGTATAGTTGGTCGTTAAACTCTCAGTACCTTTGGGATGAAATTTTACGAAGGCATTGATATCTATACAACCGCAACTATATGGCCGGAATTTTTATTCCTGCTGTATAGTTGGTCATTAAACTCTTAGTACCTTTGGGATGAAATTCTACGAAGGCATCGATATCTATACGACCGCAACTATACGGCCGAAATTTTTATTCCCGTCGTATAGTTGGTCGTTAAATTCTCGGTCCCTTTGGGATGAAATTCTACGAAGGCATCGATATCTATACGACCGGAGCTATACGGCTGGATATTTTATTCCTGCCGTATAGTTGGTCGTTAAACTCTCCGTGCCTTCAAATAAAATTTATTGATGGCAAAGATAACTATACGACCGGAGCTATATGGCCGGAATTTTTTATTCCCACCGTATAGTTGGTCGTTAAACTATCAATAAATATCAAAAAAATTCTATTTCTTCGAGGATACCTTCTTATCCCATAACTTAGCGAAATACCTAGTTTTTAGCAGAAAAATGATAGTAAAAACTGTTGACCAACATTAGCATATTAAAAGCAAAATTTTAGCTTCTGTAAATAGAGAACTCAAACTTTTATTCTTATTCTTATTCTCTACTTATTCAATCGATGTTTCTACTACTTTTTAACAACTGCATCTTCATGGGCGCACTTCCGCAAGAATGTCTGTGAAAAAGTGGTAGGAATGTGATGAACTTCTTATTCTTTATTCTACTGAATTGATGAAAAAATGGGTTGACTCCCATCAAGCATTTATTAAGAATGGTTGAATAACTCAACCACTTCTCTCTTCTCAAATTCTTACCTTCGGTTGCCCCTTATCAATGGCACTTACCACGTGAACTCGTTTTGCCGGTGGAACATATCTTTCTCCTACTTCTAGCTTCTTTGGAAAATACCGAATGATTTCAGCATCGTAAACATTAAAGATTATCTTCCCTTCTGCATAATCTACTCATGCACCTACAATACTAAGGAAGGGTCTTCCAAGTATTATAGATAATCTTTCATCTTCTGGCATTTTAACAATAATAAAATCAGTGGGAATAACATGTTCATCTATCCTAAGTAAGACATCCTCAATCATACCAACGGATTGTTTAGTGGACTTGTCAGCCATCTGTAAAGTGATAGTAGTAGGAGAATACTCCCCTAATCCTAACCTTTTATAGAGGGAGTATGGCATTACACTAACTCCTGCTCCTAGATCACACAAGGCATTGTGAATATCAGTTTTACCTATTGAGCATGAAATAGTTGGTATTACGGGATCTCCAGACTTAGACAATAGCTTCCCATTAGCAGGATAGCTAGTTACCATGGCAACAGTTTCAGTTATTTCTTTCTTTCTACTAAGAATATCACGAAGGAATTTACCATAAGTAGGAACTTTGATTGCATCCGCAAATGTAATTTCCAGACGAAGGAAGCTTTTGTAAAAGAATTATAAATTACCTCATCCAGTGCTTTCTTTTTTTGATCAGGATAAGGAAGCTTTTTCTCACCTGACTTACTCTTGTCCTTTACCTTTTTTGGGGGGTCAGGTTCTTTCGTTGCTTTCTTTTGTTGTTGCTTAGTGCTTTTCTTCTTTTCTACTACAACAACTTCATCTTCCTTACTTGTTTCTTTATCTTCTCTTGGATCAACCTTCTTTGCATCAGAGTCATAATGATCATCTTGTGCATCATTTTGGTCCCCCTTGATCTGCTTTTGCGTCTCAGTTTCATCTTGAGGATCCACCAATGTATCATCTTATTGGCTTGTTTAGAGCAAGGTTTTTTCCTTGTGCTCTTTTTCAGCTTCATATTCCGGTGGTCCTAAGGGTCATGTACCAACTGCACCCCTCCTTGTGATAACATTAGCAAAAACAGGAATATCTTCGTCTTCACGAAGAAAAATTTGATAACTAGATGCTATTTTCTCACACTGGGTTTCAATCATACTAAGATACTTATGAAATAATTTTATTTCTTGGACTATCTCATCATAATTTTTCGTGAGTTTTGCCAAAATATTTTTATGTTTTTGGAAATGCCTATGCAAGTTTTTATGAGATTTTACTTGTCGATGTTTTAATTCTTGAAAAACTTTTCTAGTTTCATCTTCTTCAGTTAAAACTTGGAACAAATCTTCTTTGTTTTCCTTAGAAAGTTCAAAAGGTATACCTTTTTCTTTCATAGTTTTGCGTACCTTAGGCATAAGATCAGGAGTTATCCGAAGTATCCCTTTTTCCGGCTTAGTGCCAAAATCAGGATTATATAAAGAATCATTCTTAGCCCTAGTAGACATTAATTCCAAACATTCTTTAATAGTTAAAGTATTTATTGATCCTCCTTCTAAGAAGTCAAGCAACTCTCTACATGGAGTATTGAGACTATGGTAAAATAAATGGCAAACTGTAAGTTCAGAGTAGCCATGATTAGGAATACTATTGATCATTCCAAAGAATCTTTCCCAGGCTTGTGGGTAGTTTTCTCCCATGTTTTGACTAAAATTGCCTATGTTCTCTCTTAGTTCAGTTACCTTTTTAAAAGGAATAAACCTGTTTATGAATTTAGTAATACAGTTTTCCCAACATTTATTGTAATGGCGAGGGAGAGAGTATAGCTAGTCTAGAGCTTTACCTTTAAGAGACCATCAAAATAATTTAAGACGAGGGAAGTCTCTGGACAAACCTTTTGGTTCGAGCGATGTTATCACATCATCGAATTCTCTAATGTGTCTTCCTGGGTCTTCATCTTCCCTTCCACTGAAATCTTTTTCCTACAAAATTTTAATGATTCCACCATCAAATCGATATTCTCTAACTCCAGGATTAAGGAATTCTATTGGTTGTTTAAGAAATTCATAACTTGGAGCACTCTATTCCCTTAGAGTTCTCTCAGATTTCATAGGAGTTGTCCTGTAATAGACATAATTTCCATAATATCACTCAGGTTTTCAACTTCAACTTTATTTGATCTTAAAAGTTTTTCAATAATTTCTTCGCGCCTTTGAGCATGCACGCGCTCAATATAATATGGCAGGAAGGTCCTACCAAAGCGTGTAGACCCTTTGTCTCCTAAGGAGAACATTTTGTAGTAGCAACACCTAAAATGTCAAAAGACAAACACTTAGCACTTAGCTCCCCGGCAATGGCGCCAGAAAATAGCTTGATGTCTGCAAGAGCACAGATGGTTTGTAGCTAGTTTCAAAGTTCAGATATCAATCCCATAGGGAGCCCAAAGGTAAGTGTTTATTGGTGAAGTCTCTGTCACACCCGAAGTTGTCATGGGTCTTCGAGTGAATTGACTGCAAGTGTTGAAATAAGAATAGGGTTTTGATTAAATGAGATAGATTTAAATAAAACTAAAATGTAAACTTCAGAAATATAAAGCATATAAGTAAAAAACAACTTTGCTTGTTTGTTGTTTCCCGTAGATGGTGAAAGAAGGCGCGGGGAAATTCAGTTCATGGTGATAGTGAATGTGCCAGGTGGACGAGTGATAAATATAACAATTATAATCATATAGATATATGTGTAGGTGAGAAACCCATAATTATCCGGAACTCCTCTTGGTAGATTTCATCCCAACTTCAACAATCCTACTAGCCTTCTACCAAAACCTTGGTCAGACACTAGATGATTAAGACCCTTCAAGTTGCTTAGTGATTAAGCTCCTTGGATCGTACTAATGCAATAAGCATAGTGGTTACTCGTTATCCTCGAGTCAACTAGCTTTCCATTGATATCCCCGTGTCACCCGAGGGTCGCCGATCCACTAGCGTACAAGATCTTATCTATGTAGAACAAAGTATCATGTTGTCTGGGCCCTTAATTGGACAACAAGCATTAGGCATCCCACAGATAGTCAAGCACACATATAATAGTAATTAGAATCAATCACAAACTAGCGGAAAATATAGGAAGGCATATCACATCTCACCAATCTCCTAAATCTCCCACGCCCAAGGGAATTACTCACACATGAGAGAAGAACAGATCATCAATATAATTAAATAAAGGGAAATTGTCTTTGTATTACCGTGAAGATCCACAATAAGAATAGAAAAATATCCAACACAGTTCAAGATGGGAAGAAACAATCTGAAACCCTAGTCTTGCAAGGTGGAGATTCTTCTCTCTCTCTCTCTCAAGTTCAAGTAGTGGCTATGGGGTGTATTAGTTAGGAGGTCGAAGATCGTGGAGCGAGATGAAGAACGTCTTCTCCTTCTTCTCCGGATCTCTTCTTTCTCCCTTCTAGATGGTGTGGCGGCTGCTGCGTTGTGTTTTCGTCCCTGTTCCCTTCACGGAAGTTGTCCCTTTTGACAAGACAGAGGCGGCAGCAACTATACGGTCGGAAAATAGTCCCACCATATAGTTGCTCGTTAAAGCTTCGGTGAGCTCCCCTCGCGAGCTTCCAAGGTGGTACTTGCTTGTTTTCTCTAGAATATTGTGTTTCTCTAGTTAAATCCCTCTGTTGACGTTCAAAACCTGAAACACACATTAAAAACCAAGTTTTCTTTGCTACCAAAGTATTAGCGTTAGGTAAAACCAAAAAACGATCAAATCTGGGAGAAAACCATCAATAAAAGCCATAAAAAATGTGTCGAATCTCACTGCTATCACAACTCCACCTAAAGAACATCCAATTCAACTCAACACGGTAAAAGAATCTTGCCTACCAATGAAAGCTTATTTCAATGTGATCTATACCAATGATCGCAAGTAGTTAGCTATTAATCCCATGATACTTGAATTGTTGCATTCTAAATTCTAATAGATTTGCAGGAGATGGTATGGAAGACCCATACATGTATTTGTAACTTTTTAGAGAAGTCTATGAGACTTTTAAATTAAAAGACTTTACTCAGGATGAAGTTAAATTTAGACTATTTGGTTAATATCTTATTGGTAAAGCTTATGCTTGGTTTAATGATTTTCCCACAAAATTAATACTTGGGATATGTTATCCACTGCATTCTTGACACATTATTATCTAGCATCCAAAACTATGAAGATAAGATGCATGATCACTAATTTCAAGAGTCATCCCAGAGAAAGCCTATATGATTGCTATGAAAGGTTTAAGGATTTTATTAATGATTGTCCTCACCATGGTTGATCATAGCAACCTTTTATGGAGGACTTAGTGAAGAAAATAGAAGTAAATTAGACCTTGCCTATAAAGGAGCCTTTATGAAAATAAGTTCTTATAAAGCTTGGAACCTACTAGAAACTATCGACAATAAAAAACTTTGGTTATTTGCTACTTATTGATAAAGATGATCTCGTAGAATGCGTTTATCAGATCCTTAACCATGGTAGAGTGGAATATCTAGTTGAAAGCTCTAACCTTGATGATGATATGATTGTCAAATTGTGAAAACATATGCTGAGCATCCACATGTACGTCAAGGTCTAGATTATTTCGAACCATCAGAAGCAAGAGATTTTATGATAAAGGTTAGGAGGAGTATATCAACTGAAGTGAAGACAACTCCACTTAAATAACCTCCACCTAAACCAGCAGAACATATAGTTGATGAAGAGTTGGTACTTGATGTTTCACCCTCGCAACTGATAGAAGGTAAGTCTGAAGGTAAGACTATCGCGGAGCTACTTACTATTTACATTAGCAAGAAAAAAGAGGAATCACAAGATGGGGAAAGTGAAAATAAACATGAGGATGAACCATTTGATGAACCACTTGAATCTTCTGTTTCTGAAAATAACTTTCTACACATAAATAGTAAGTTTGTTTATGATGCCTCTCTCTAGTAATGATTCTTATTATGTTAAAACTAATGATAATTTATTGATGGAGGTCTTGTGCCTAGATACTCATTTTGAGAACATTAGTAATTATGAACTAGATAGAATCTTGTATTATTATTGTTCAGGGACACGAAGATCACATTTCAAATGAAACGTTTGTAGACGATGCTTCCTTTTGTGAGTGGCTTGATATCTCTAGAACTAATGAACCTTCTAGCAAGTGTGATGAACTAGAGGAGAAAGACACCTTTGAATTTTTTTCATGTTGCAAAATAAAAGTACTATGAAGTGTTCCCCCGTGATAGTGGAACTAAGGAAGAGTACTATGAATTATATCCTGATGATGCCAACCAAGGTAAAATATTTGAATTCATATGTAAGTCACTAATCCTTTTGATGAAGCTATCTATGGAGGCATGCTCACCGTACATGACATATCCATCATCACTTGGAAGCAAAAATTTATTTATCTACAAGATTCATATGCACCTTAAGTGGGTGCGACTTCGACCAAGCTATAATGGTAAACACTCCATACCTCTATTGGAGGTAAGAATAAAAAATTATCTAGTTGATATATATTGAAATAATATTGGAGCGAATAAAACATGGCTGATTGGTTGTAAGAAAGCGCTTTCCGCGAGGCAACCCGGAAGTTTGTAGGTGTCTTTCTTAATTTTGTGTCTTGCATTTAGTTGCATTCATGTTGCATTGGCGCTTGTATCTTTGCACGATTTGCTATTAGAGCTGGATTGGGACTAACTTTAAAAAGGTTGATTTGTTTGTTGCCCTAATCATGTGTTACATATCTTGGTTAAAACTTCTCTACAAAAATATATTTATGCATTTTCTGGGTGCTGGACTAATATTTCAGGTCCTTAGAAAACAATTCAGAGAGAATAAGTTATTTCGAACCTTCCAGAAGTTTTAGCTCGCCTATATCGCCCTTATGTCGTGATTGAAGAGATAACGAAAATCCAGATAAGTCATTACAAGGTTAACGAGCGTCGGTACATGCTGGTACGCGACCGTACCTGACATGGGTATGGATATTCGGGTTCTTATGATTAGTTACCCTAGTTACATGATTTCTCATGGCCCACGAAGCCCAAGAAGAAGGCCCACGAAGCATCTGACGGAAAACATGACTTGCTAGATAAGGAAATAGAAACTAACATTGTATTAGTGTTGTAATTGTAAGATTGTAACCTATCCGTATATGGCCTCGGGGCCCAGCCTGTTATATATAGGCTGGGAGGATCCAACAGAGGGGCACCAAAAAAGCCTTGAGAAATTTGTAATCGATTTGACCATAAGTAATCAGACGACTTCGACTCTCGTGTTTGTCTGATCAGCCGATGAAATCCCCATCGTTCTCATTTCCACGAAACCCTAATTCCATAACCATGGGCATTGCCGAGGTTACCCCTCGTCAATTGGCGCCGTCTATGGGATATCTAGACGCTGGAATCACGGATTCGCGGCCCCTCTCCATCAAGCAACAATCCAATGACAGTGGATCCACACCAGCCCAACCCTGTCTCGATTCCCGCCAACTCAACGGCGGATCCGATCTCATCATCAGAAGTTTCCACTTTCAGGTGGAGGAACCTGATTTTTTTGCCTACCGACTTAGATATCTTCTGGCCCATCAGTCGCAACAATAGTGCCTATGGCGATACCTACATGTTCTATTAGCTCATCAGGAGAAACTGTGCCACAGCTCAAAAATAGAGGGGATAAATCCAAAAACTCCACAGATTTGGGGGATCTGGCCAATGGCCTCTCCTTTGGATCAGATGCCCAATTAACGCCACCACGTAACATGAGTCCAGTAAACACTGAACCCGAAGAAAGCAGCAAAAGTACAGACTTCGGAATCAGGATGGCCGACATTTACCCAGAACAAAAGCCAAGGGATTTCACCAATCTCTCAAATGGTGTCTCCCACAGATCGGACGACAACGCCAACAGCTCATATATAACACACCATCAAGTGTTCTTGATCCTCGGGGAAACATCGACACCACAAGACTCTAATGGTAACCCGATCCTTGATCCCAATGACATTTTATCGGATGATGATGCAGGAAACCATGGAAGCAAAGGAGACCAACCCAACAATCATGACACACAAGGAAGAGAAGGAAGACATGATAGCGAATGGCTAACTCTATGATTATCCATGGAAATGTGGAAAAGAGTAAGAGACGCAGTCTCGGGAGTGGTTCCCATGATATCAGAAGCAACGCGTGAGGACCTCATGGCATACCAGTACGAACTCCATCATAAGAAGAGGGATTTCCTCAGGATGCAAAGACAACTCGATGAAATAAAAAGGCTAGCTGATAGATATAGCCTCAGACGGGCACAACTAAGTTCTACCTGAGGATCAGGAAGCATAACAGGGGGCGCACCACCGAGAAGAGGAACTGCGCGGCTACAAAATATCCCTGAAGCAGAAAGAAACGAGATGTCCCTAAACCTCGATCTATCATTTACGTCGGTATAGAGACACATACGAGAAAAAATAGCACATGCCGCAATCGTCGCCGCCCAAACCTACTTAATCACAACTCAACCCGCACCCGACGGTCCCCGTGCGGCTCTCCATCGATTCACTCTCATGAACCTTTGTATGGTGGGAGCATCCCTCGTACAAGGAGAGCAAGGAGCCACGCAACAACCCGACAGATACCCACACCGTCACAGTAGCCCTCAGCATGTGGGCACACCCGACAATCGCAGTCACCACATCAGGTGCACTTTTCGAACACCGGGCCACGAGATGACGCAAGAAATGACATCACACAACACATGATTGATTGATCCAGGGAGGAGCGCAGCAGCCAAAGATACTACAACGAGGAAAGTGAGGACGAGCATGAACTATGTGGGGCTAGTTGCTTTACCCAACGGGTTCGTAAAACACCGGTGCCTAAGGATTTCAAACTCTGTCGCGACTGTCAAAATTACGACAGTCTCCAGGAACCCGAAGCTTGGCTAGAAGATTATTTGGCAACAGTCAAATTACAAGGTGGCTCCAAAGCTACCGCAATGCAAAGTCTGCAGCTACACTTTAGCAGCACCACACAATCATGTTTAAAGAAACTACCCTAAGAATCCATCAGCAGATGGAACGATCTCGAAGACAAGTTTATCCGAAATTTCACATCCACTTTCAAGTGACCCGCATCCTTGGAGCAATTGTGGGGGTGCAAACAGAAGCCAGACAAGTCAATATGGTCCTGCATCCAATGATGGAACATCATTAAAAACTTGGCTGAAGCCATATCCGATAAAAGCGTGATTGACACCTTTAACGATGGTCTTCGACGAAGTGAATTTATAGAAGAGCTAGGGCGAGTGAAGCCAAAAACAATTTGACAATTAATGGACATGGCCAAAAGATGGGCAGACAACGAAGACATTGTAGATAACAAGCGAGGTCGCTCACCCGAAGAAGACCGGGACAGACGCAATAACGATAGTAGAAGACGCAACAACGAGGACACAATGGACCAAGCTATGTTGCAGCCGGATTTTTAGGGGAAGATAACCAAGGAAGCGACCATCGTAATGGTGGGTATCACATTCACAAAGATGTTAATGGAGGAACCCAATCAACACAACGGTACCAACAGAGGACTCGGGAGCCTCCCATGTCTCCACTACAAATGTTTGAAGGGCCCTGCAACATGCATTATTACTTCGACTCCGTGGGAAGGAGGCATTCAGACCATATCATGAAAGATTGTCATACTTTCTTAAAAATGCAGGAGGTATGTAACGCAAAGGTAGCAGACGCAACAAGTCGAGGATACACCATAGCACCCGGCGCATTGGCAATTTGCGCACCAGCACCACCACAGGCACAACCGACAGCGGGGCAACCGCAAACCATAGTAAACCAAAATCAAGAGGATGAGTACACAAGATCCAAAGGTGCAATGTCAATGATCCAAAAAGGGCACCCATCAAACAGGATTCAGAAATCGTTAACTCGACAAGTCAACTTGGCAGTAACAATACCACCGCCTACACCCGAGTATCTCCATTGGTCCAAACAAGAAATTACATTCAGTAGAGCCGACCACCCACTTTGGGTCCCGCGGCCAGGACACTCAGCTCTAATAGTAGAGGCACCAATCGGCAGATTTGAAATGAGCAAGGTCATCTATAGGGTGATACGTTGCTAACGTATCTATAATTTTTGATGTTCCATGCTTGTTTTATATCCACTTTCTTATGTTTTGTCCACACTTTGGAGTATTTTTATACACTTTCTTGGAATAACCTATTAACAAGATGCCATAGTGCCAGCTCCCTGTTTCTGCTGTTTTTGGTTCCAGGAAAGTCAGAAAATAAATATTCTCAGAATTGGACGGGACAAAAGCCAAAGTCAATATTTCACCGAGGGGGACACGGATCCAGAATACGAGACGGAGTGGGGCCAGGGGCCGGCCACACCACCTGGCCGCGCAGCCAGGCCTGGCCCGTGCCAGGGGGTGGTGTGGCCGCCTAGGGCACCCCCTCGGCCTCCCCTTTCGCCTATAAGATGCCTCCAATAAAGAAACCCTAAGCACCCGATCAAAATTCCATGAAAGAGTCTGTAGCCGCCGTCATCTCCATCCCTAGATCGGGAGGGATCTGAAGTTCTTCTCGGCACCCTACCGGAGTGGAGAATTCACCCTGGAGGCCTTCTTCATCACCATGCAAGCCTCCGGTGTGATGCGTGAGTAGTTCATCCTTGGACTACGGGTCCATGTAGTAGCTAGATGGTTGGTTCTTCTCCTTTGTGCCACCATGTTTAGATCTTGTGAGCTCCGTTCATGATCAAGATCATCTATTTGTAATCTACATGTTGTGTTTGCGGGGATCCGATGGATATTGAGATGCTATTTCAGATTGATTATTGATTCTATCATGTCTTTGTTATTTGTGATCTTGCATGCTCTCTGTTGTCAGTAGATATCTTGGCTGAGTAGATGCTAGCAACTCCAAGAGGGAGTATTTATGCTCGATAGTGGGTTCATGCCTCTAGGAATCTTGGGAAGTGACAGAAATCACTAAGGTACTAGATGTGTTGTTTCTACTAGGGATAAAACAACAATCCTTTGTTCATAGAACAATCGTATAGTTTACTTTACACGCAATGCTTAATGCAATTATCTATTGCTTGCAACTTAATACTAGAGGGGGTTCGGATGATAACCTGAAAGTGGATTATTAGTCATAGATGCAGTTGGATTATGGTCTATGTATAATGTTGTAATGCCCAATCAAATCTCATAAGAGTCAAATGATTAGTATATGCATGTATGCTTTCTCGATGTTTGTCAATTGCCCCGCTGTAATTTGTTCACCCAACATGTCATCTATCTTAAGGAGAATCACCACTAGTGAACTATGGACCCTGGTCCTCTCTTTTACCATCAATCTACAACTATTTACTATTTTCTGTTTACTTTCTGCAAGCTATTACTATTTTCCACACAATACGTTTAATCCTTTGTTTTCAGCAAAACCGGTGAGATTGACAACCTCACTGTAAGTTGGGGGAAAAGTTCCGTGGTTGTGTTGTGTAGGATTCCAAGTTGGAAACAACACCTTGAGGTGTTTCCTTTCTCCTATTGGTTCGATAATCTTGGTTTCATAACTGAGGGAAAACTTGCTGTTGTGCTCATCATACCTTCCTCTTGGGGTTCCCCAACGAGCTCACTATATTTTGGGCCATCAAGCTATTTTTCTAGCACCATTGCCGGGGAGTCAAGGACATCTTCACAAGGGGCGTCCATCATAACCAATCTCTTTACTTTGTTTTATTTTTTTTGCTTAGTTTATTTCTGCTTTGTTTGCTTGTTTCTTTATCTAAAACACAAAAAAAATAGCTGTACTAGTTTGCTTTCTTTATTAAAAACACAAAAAAATTTATTAATTCCTAGCTTAAGTTGCCTTTATGTCTAGCATTGCTCCAACACTATGTCACCTGAGGAAATGATTTTCACTTTCAAACAAGGAATTGAAGAGAGTTTCAAAGAAGCTTGGTCTAGGATCTCTAATTTACATGAAAAAACTGAACCTAAAATGACCCAAAGCTTGTTTCTTAGCAGTTTTTACTTTGGAACTGCTCTTTGCTATATATATGCTTTGGATGCTGTGGTAGGAGGAGATTTCCTCCAATGTAATGAGGATGAAGCTTTTAAAGCCATAAAAAAATTAGTCTTAACTTACCACTTGCCTAGCAAATCTGATTCTTCCTTTATAAACATATTTGCTAGATTGAACACTCTTGAGACCCGCACTGCTTGTTTAAAAGAATGCTATAATACGCTTAGAGAGCATCATGATTATGTTCCAATAAATTCTGAACCCTCAAAATGGCCTCCTACAGTAAAGATTGTTATAAATAATGAAACTTTTCATGCTCACTGTGATATCATGTCGGAATTCTGTCATATGCCTAAAGATATCTATGAAGCTTTGAATCTTTGGGGACTTTCTGAAGGAGTAGAAGAAATATTTCTTGCTAATAATGCCACAATATTACCCATTGGAATAGATGAAGGAGTGTTTACAAAGATCTTAGGGAAAATAGTTTCTACTAATTATCTTGTTATTGAATGTGTAGGAAAAGGACAAATTACACTTGGAAGATCCCTATTAAAACTTATTGGAGCAATAATAGATGTGGAAAAGGGCACAATGCGCTTTGCTTCTCCACCAAACAATCATATGTTCCCCAAGTTTAAGAATAAAGGTAAGAGAGGTAAGGGCAAGAAATTTGGTTTTAATGCTTCTTCATTTGAGAATACTTGATGCTTTTCTTGCTTCTGACGCCTAACTTAAAGGCGTTAAAGAAAAGTACTTATTGGGAGATAACCCAAAAGTTTTAGATGAGTCTTGGAAGTTATTACCTCTATAATAACCGCTCCTTATCCTTTTTATTTGCTTTTTGTGCCAAGAGTAACCTCTAATGAGAGAGAAGTATTGCTTGGGAAACTTGCTGTCCCGAAACAGATTTTTGTGCTTCGCTCTAAAAATTCATGTAAAATCTCTGTACGTCGGTTTGAGTTGTGATTTTTTGTGCTTCTGCCCTAGGTTGTATCCAACTTTCGTTAGTTCAACACTTTTTGATTTGAGCAACAGAAGGTCTTCGAAAAAATTGGTTTTTACCTGCTGGTCTGTTTTGACATATTTTGCCATTATTTGCATTTGCTTCTTGTTGATTCCTTTTTGGGTTCTTTTTGGGGAATTGAGCTTTTTGAGGGAAGTGCTATAGTAGCTTGTGTTTATTGGAAGTTTTGTTGGCATTGAAACTGAACCCAAAGACTTATTATCTTGAGTACAGTAATGTTGCTAATAAAGATTGTGTGAAGTTTTGTATGAAGGAAAAATTTCAGGTGTAAGGAGAGAATGATGTAATGAGATGAAGAATGGACTAAAGCTCAAGCTTGGGGATGCCACCCGTGTCACCCCAAGAAATATCCAAGAAGTACAAGCGTCAAAGCTTGGGGATGCCCAAGGCAACCCCTTCTTCATCAATAAAAATCTCAGGTTTCTTCCAAACACTTCATTTTTATTGTTTCATGCACAGTTGTGTTGTTCTTGGAGCGTCTTCGTTTTCTTGGTTTGCTTAGTTTGATTGAATAAATTGGTTGGACCCCCTCATTCATACATTAGTTTTCAAATAGGTTGGTTTGGATTGGAAAAGAGTAGGAAAAGTTCATGCTTAAGTGGTAAAAAGAGCTTGTTTTTGACTGTGGCCTATGCTTTGTCATGTCATGCTTGATATTTTTTGGCTTTATGCTTAGTGATTTTTTCTGTAGCATGACATGTTATAAACAATTGAGATTGCTTAATGTGCCTTGAAAGAATCATGCGTTGTTTTGGCATATTAAAGCATAGTATTGTGGTATTCTCCTTTGATGCTTTATTTGGGTTGACTTGGCGCATGCTCACACCATGTTATGACTATCCCAAGTCACAATAGCATTTATGATCGTTTAGTTTTTGACTTGTAATATCACTTTATGATTTAATTAATGATGTTTTGTCGCTTTGCATGATTATGGCCATTATTGCTCTCTTAGTTGGTCGCTCCTAGTCTTTTGCTAGCCTCCATAACCAAGTATGAGTTCCACTCATGCATCCAACTCCAAATAAAACCAAGTTATCCCAAAGACTCCACCATACCTACCTATTAGAATTTGCCATTCCAAGTATATTCATGTTTTATCTACCTTCCGAATCAAATTTGTTATGAGAAAACTAGTGATTAAAGCTCTCACGAACTTGATGGCACACTTTATTTTCTTGCACTTAATAATCTTGAACCATTTTTTCCATCTTTGTTGTGTAAACGCTTGCACTTTATGAGTTGAAGTTAGCAGAACCATGTATCATGGGGAACGCTTTCAACATTGCACTTATTATTCTATTGATATGATGATTCTTTTGCTTATGGATCCCGACGGTGTGAAATAAAAGGGGAACTTGTAAGATCATGGAGTTTGTATGTGTGTTAGAGAAACACCTGGGCCGCTAGCCTAAGCCATGCCTAATCATGGTGGAAACTTTCAGCATAACCATAATGAGCACTCTATGAAGCATCCTCAATAAAAACCTATGCAAATAGCAAATAAAAAGATCACTGAGATGCTCATTGTATGCTTGCCTTGTCATTTTGATTATGGGATAGCTCCTGTATCATGTGCAAGGGGTACCCCGTTGGCGGTTCTCTATGATACATATGTACTTACAAAGACAAGAGCTTACTTGTGACTGAAGTTGAGTAGCATGAGGTTCGGTACTCGTAAATAAGGGGCATGCGATTTCAACTTAGAACTTGTCAAGCATATCCTCTTAGTTGTGTCACTTTAACCTTAATCACCTAAAGATGCTTATGATAGGGGCAATGAGAGCTGAAAGCTAATAAGTACCATAATTTTTGGAAGCTCTTGATGAGACTTGAATCCCTGCTTCCTTCTATGAAGGCCTTTCTTTTACTTTTATGTTGAGTCTCCTTCTTCTATCTTTATGCACCTATTGAGAGAGCATAGTGGCCATTCTTAGTTTAATGTGCATTGTCCCAAGACTTGTTGATTGATGCATAACTTTGATATTGCTTGTTCTTAAACTATTTGTATCTAGTCACCCTTATGAACTTTGAAGGTGTCCTATGCATTTATGTTTTGCTACTCTATGAGGGACAGGCTGAATACCATTCTCATTATGCTTTCTTTATGTGAAACAAACAAACGTCTTGCAAAGCATTGTTATTCATGAATATTTTGTTTGTACCTTTTCATGTTACAACATAGTTGCTATGTCTTATTGTTAGAACTATATCTTTCATGCTATGTTGAAGTACTATGATCCCAGCTATTAATGTTTTACAAATACTTTGATCAAGTTTATGATGGTGCATGTCACCTCAAAAATTATTCTTTCTTTTTATCACTTACCTACTCAAGGACAAGCAGGAGTTAAGCTTGGTGATGTTGATACGTTGCTAACGTATCTATAATTTTCGATGTTCCATGCTTGTTTTATATCTACTTTTTTATGTTTTGTCCACACTTTGGAGTATTTTTATACACTTTCTTGGACTAACCTATTAACAAGATGCCACAGTGCCAGCTGCCTGTTTTCTGTTGTTTTTGGTTCCAAAAAAGTCAAAAAATGAATATTATCGGAATTGGACGGGACAAAATCCAAAGTCAATATTTCACCGAGGGGGACACAGAGCCAGAATACGAGACGGAGTGGGGCCAAGGGCCGGCCACACCACCTGGCCGCGTGGCCAGGCCTGGCCCACGCCAGGGGGTGGTGTGGCCGCCTAGGGCACCCCCTCGGCCTCCCCTTTCGCCTATAAGATGCCTCCGATACAGAAACCCTAAGCACCCGATCAAAATTCCACGAAAGAGTTTGTACCCACCGTCATCTCCATCCCTAGATCGGGAGGGAACTGAAGCTCTTCCTGGCACCCTACCAGAGGGGAGAATTCACCCTGGACGCCTTCTTCATCACCATGCAAGCCTCCGGTGTGATGCGTGAGTAGTTCATCCTTGGACTACGGGTCCATGTAGTATCTAGATGGTTGGTTCTTCTCCTTTGTGCTACCATGTTTAGATCTTGTGAGCACCGTTCATGATCAAGATCATCTATTTGTAATCCTACATGTTGTGTTTGTGGGGATCCGATGGATATTGAGATGCTATTTCAGATTGATTATTGATTCTATCATGTCTTTGTTATTTGTGATCTTGCATGCTCTCTGTTGTTAGTAGATATCTTGGCCGAGTAGATGCTAGCAACTCCAAGAGGGAGAATTTATGCTCAATAGTGGGTTCATGCCTCTAGGAATCTGGGGAAGTGATAGAAATCTGTAAGGTACAGATGTGCTGTTGCTACTAGGGAGAAAATATCAATCCTTTGTTCATAGAACAATCGTATTGTTTACTTTACACGCAATGCTTAATGCAATTATCTGTTGCTTGCAACTTAATACTGCAGGGGGTTCGGATGATAACCTAAAGGTGGATTATTAGTCATAGATGAAGTTGGATTACGGTCTATGTATAATGTTGTATTGCCTAATCAAATCTCATAAGAGTCAAGATGATTAGTATATGCATGTATGCTTTCTCGATGTTTGTCAATTGCCTCGCTGTAATTTGTTCACCCAACATGTCATCTATCTTAAGGAGAATTACCACTAGTGAACTATGGACCCCAGTCCTTTCTTTTACCATCAATCTACAACTATTTATTGTTTTTTGTTTACTTTCTGCAAGCTATTACTATCTTCCACACAATACGTTTAATCCTTTGTTTTCAGCAAAACCGGTGAGATTGACAACCTCACTTTAAGTTGGGGGCAAAGTTCTGTGGTTGTGTTGTGTAGGATTCCAAGTTGGAAACAACATTGGAGGTGTTTCCTTACTCCTACTGGTTCGATAACCTTGGTTTCATACTGAGGGAAAACTTGTTGTTGTGCTCATCAAACCTTCCTCTTGGTGTTCCCCAACGAGCTCGATATATTTTGGGCCATCATAGGGGTTCACGTATGAAAACAATAAATTTTACCCTACGCCCCTGAATCCCTGATGCTGTCAGGACCTATCTATTAGTAATACAGTAATGGGAGGAGCTTTTTGCGAACTTACCCTTGAAGACCGAAAAGCATTGTCAACACTCAGGAGAGCATGGTTGATGTAGACGAGCTGAAGCTGACCTCAAGGTCGCGATGAAGTCCTTGTGCTACTGCGGCTCCAACGAATCCTAGTTCCTCAAGTGTGACACCTCGCGGGGAGTTACATGCATCCGGTGCCTGGCGATGACTCCCGCTTCCATGATCCAGCAGCAGTTGTGGAAGTAGAAATCCTGGATCCAAATCCCGCAGCACGACGGTGCTCTGCGGTGAAGATGTCTCTCGTCCGCGCAGTCCGAACTTGGGACCACAGTGTAACACCCTCGAATCAGCCCTATGCAGATTTCAGCGCTTCCCGCCAAACCCACATAGAAACAATTCAAAGATGCCCACCAGGCACTTGCGTGCGGGTGGAAAACAAAGTAATACCATTACACAATAGTCCACGATGGAACCCACAGAACATATATATACAACAACGACTCCATGAGTCAAGAATACAAATATACAATACAAAGATCCAAATCACCTTGAAAACGATACAACATCCGAGTACGGATAAGATGCAAATTGGGCAAAGAGCCCTGAAGAATAACCAATGGCGTCCATAACCCTGCCTAGGCAAAGCCTGAAGGGTAACCCTGCTAACAACGTCGAACTTATACCTGCTAAAACAAAAGGGGTGCCGACAAAGGGCAAAGGAAAAAAAGAGAGCGGTCAGTACTGAGGCCAGTACACGGCGAGTCTAGAATTCGGCGGCTCTCGCCTACATAGGTATGGTGGACTGAAGCGGTAGCAAAGCATGCACTACACAACCTATAGAGACTCGATACAACTGTCGGATATTAGAGAGGGATAAGAAAGACCTATTCGGAACCAACCTGATAGTAACACCAAAACATACCCATCCCGGCATTCCCCCTCGATACCAAACGAGGAAGTCAAACCGAGGAACTCACACAGTTGGCAATTTTATTCATTCCATTATAGTTGCAGCACTTACTAGTCAGATATAGATAGCATGAGTCATCCTAATATCATAAGTAGTTGTTGGCACTTTTATTTACTCATTCCGTTGTAGTGAAACTGATTACTAGACATGTCAAAGTCAAATTTATAGCACTACTTTAGTTATGGTTGTCTATGATCGAGATACTGTGCTCCAAGTCGTCCATAACCGCGGACACGGCTTTCAGAAAGATTTACCCTGCAGGGGTGCACAAATAGCAACACACGCACGATCAACCTCGGAAAAAACAAATAAAAACCCAACGAGGCTTTCACGACAAAGCAATCACAAGATTCATAAAATATTTTAGGGGGCCACCCCACTAAGCTACCCGCAACAAAGTTGACCAGCTCCGAGACGGACCCAGGGCTTGTGTCAACGGAGGTAAACGACTGGGAACCCGAAAGTGTGACTGAGCTTGTCGATACGGCGAAAACGTGTCACAATCCAAAATAGTACAGGTGCTCCACGCACAATCGTAAATAAAGCAGTAAAGCATGGCATAGGTACAGATAGTAATAAAGCCCCAAACTAGTTTGTGGCCCCAAGAAATAAGAAATGAATCAAGATCTGGCTAAGGGGATTCATGGTCCCACATGCGGATAGTGCGATTGTTAAGGAACATGTATCAAGCACTCGGGGCCTACGGGACACAAGTGAGTGGTTAAAAACTAAATATTAGCTATTACCTACCGGTGCCTCTACATTAGTTATATCTACGCCCATCATTTTAATTGACAAGTTATATTTAGAGCCATGATCATCTCCACCATTAAACATGTGCCAGCCTTCCAACAACGATGGAACGACAATGATGTGAAGCAGCACCTGAGCAAGCAATTACGACTCGCAAGGCCGACAATCATCAAACAACATGCAATAGGATTTATCCAAGGCAATATAGAGGCTGCAGGAAATATAAATGGTGCACGGAAACTAAAGCATCGCAACAAGGATAGCAATAGATCAACATGAGGAAGTAAAGACTATAAATGCAAAATAGGTAGAAAGAGGGAGAATGCTCACCTAGAAAACACTGTCAAAGATACATTATCCGAAGAACTTGTCGATGCTCGCATCCACTCAACGTCCTAATCCGTGAAGAAGCAAACCACTAAAATAAACACCGGATGCACTATTTAATACTACGGCAGAAGATCGGGCATGATGCATGTATGATGCATGACATGGCAAAGATGCGGTGCAATTAGGAAATATTAAGCGGAACCAGGGTCCTGACAATTAATTATAAGGTTTAAGTTATTTAGATACTCGCCAATTTAAATGTTATATTAACAAGGCAAAATATGGCATTGGTTCGCTACACAAATTTAAATGGAGCCAATATAAGACTATATTTGCCCGCATATGGTCTCCATATTTAATTATGAGGTGAATCGACATAATGCCCCCAAACCACAGTATGTATGCAAGCATGACGATTTAATATGCAACAATTTATATATATGGCATTTATAAAAATAGGGGTCTTGGTTAGGGGTCACACTTCTCGGATCGAAGATCTTGGCTCTGAGGGTTCGACGGGATCGGTCCTTGGGTACAGCCTCAAGGTGTTGGATCTGGGGTCTTGGCATCCGTGAGGTAGATCTTGTTGGTGCATGTCAAAGGCCTTGGGGTCTTCTGGGAGGGAGAACTTGTCGTTCCATCTTGATGATGGCGGACTTGGTTCGGCACCATGGTCTTCAGATGCACTCATACAGGGTGTTGGGATCTTGATAGCGTAGATGGGATCTAGGCAGAGGTCCCGGTACTATGAATGGAGAGAGGTCACTACCTTGAATACAAGCAACACACAAGCACCAACACATACACACATGGACACGTGCATGCACCACCTAACTTACACACACCGGTGGACAGACGGAGAACGGGGGTCGGAGATGCTCGGGAGGAGGGCGCCGTCGAAGTACGCATGCAGGGCTGCGAGGCGTCAGCGAGGAGGTAGGGCCTCGCTGGCATTGCACGAAGCAGTCGATGCGGTGGCACCTCGCGATAGAGGGGCTCGGGTCCCAGAGCAGCGGCAACGAGGAGCGCGAATAGGGCTGTCAAGGACGAGGGAAGCGAGAAGCGATGCGACCAGGCTTGTAGGGCGGTGTCGACAAGCTCGCGGGGAGACGGTCTCGTGCCGGAGCTGGGACGGCTACTGGCCGGAGACTGGGAGGAAGAGGGTGCTCAGGGGCGGCGAAACTGGAACTGGAGACGCGGTCGGGAAAGACCGTAGAAGCGGCGACGCCGGTGCACAGAGGTGGCGGCGTGCTGGCGGTCTTGCGGGCTCGAGGGAGGGGCAGCCACAAACTCTGTGGGGCTGGAACAGAGAGGAGGCGGCAACCTCTGGCGGGTGCCGGAGTAGACGAGGCAGCGGCAGTGTTGTGCTGCTCCGGGAGAGGAGCGCTAAGGCGGGCGGCGCTGGGATCATACTCGGGAACGAGGGAGGAGGGGTAGGTGGGGAATCGGGGATGGCCTTGCAGGGGTGGGGCCAAGGCATCACGACGGGGCAGTTTGCGTCTGTGTTGTGCGGGTTGGGGCGAGCGGTAGATGGCATGGGTGACGGGGTCAGCGAGGGGTAGGTGGCTGCTGCGCCCTTCGTGTACCACGTGATTGTGCAGGGAAACCTGCATAAGCGTGCCGTAATTTGTCGTGTTAGGTGCGTTGGATGCACCGGTGCGGTGTACGGTTGGGTCTAGGGTTAGGGTCAGGTAGAATTAGGGTTTGGGTCTAGATGGGTTGGACCAGGTGGTAGGTGGTCTGGCCGGTTGGGCCTCTAGCCCGATCGGACGGACTGCCTCCCCGAAAACATTATTTTATTTTAAAAGATCTTTATAATTAGTTTTTATACAAAACAAAATATCCAGAAGACTGGGTTTTACATTTGAAATAAAGACAAGGATATTTAGGAAAAAGAGGTAGTCTTTTAGAAAATAGTTTTAGGCAAACAAATGCAGGATGACATGACGATGCTCAAATGCAATGTGGCATGATGACATGAGCAAGCGATCATGGTGATGCACATAAGGAAAACAACACGCGAGTTTCTAGTAGTGGTTTTACCGGGGTGTTACACACGGTCACGGGAGAGAGAGAATATCAATTGGAGGTCTCCCCAAAAGTGAGGAAACCTTTATTGAATATTGTGTTGTGTTTTTCTGGTCAAAATACCCCACTATATATAGGGGGAGGGGAGGTACTACCTCCCTCAAAGTCCCAGGGTGGGACTAAAGGAGGGGGAGAGGGGGGAAGTCGCTGGTCGGCCCTGGTGGGCCCCGCGAGGGGGGCTAGGCCCAGCCGGCCACTCCCTTGCATCCTCTCTCTTGTTGCCTTTCACTCATGGGCCCTTCTCCCTCTAGAATTGGCCCATTAAGCCTTTTTGACCTTTAATTGATTTTTATTTTATTAAATAATTATGAATAAATGATTAAATCAATATTTAACATTCATTCACATATTATTCAATATCCGTGGCTATGGAACACCTTCTACCTCCACTCTGGACATCCTCTGGACTTACCGAAACCCTTCCAGTTTTCTCTCTTCTCTTCTTCGGTGATTCTACCGATCATGTAAACACTCTCTAAGAATCATCAAGCCCTTAAGAGTGATACCCCACAGTTGGGGAACACTCCAGACATGGTCGGGACACTCCCAGACCAATGATCGATATAGGGACCTGGATGGCCATGTGACCCCTGTGCATTCCACGAAGTTCTTTCATTGTTTGAACTGGGACATTCGTGTCTTATTCCTTCTATCTCTCGACACATGCATTGCCTGATATCTGATCAATTACATCACCGTGTCATGTTCAATCTCGTTACCGAACAATGCTACTTGATTCATTTCGACAAGCGATATCCCTGTGATCAAATCACACGTTGCGCAACTATTGGATATAACTTCTCCGAGTTGGACCTCGAGTATCTTCCCGTCATGCGGATGGACAAATCCTGCTCTTGACATATATTGCCTCTATGGTTTCTCCGAATACCTGAACACACCTTTATTGTCACTATATTACCAAGTGACGTTTGATGCTATCTAAGCACTCTCGGGAGACAGTGATTGATATAGTCTGACGATCTAAGGAATAGTCTACGAGGTCTATTCTAATCATCGTAACTTGAACTTCGTGACATGATTGGGTCACGATGTTTAGGTTGGGTATTGGTTCATCATCTCATTCTCAGAATGAGTTGACTCCATTTCCAACTGGCATAAATGCCACATGATCAGGAAACCTTGATCATCTGTTGACCAATGAACCAGTGACTAGAGTTTCACCGGGAACCCCTGGTTGTTTATATATCACACGTATATTGATGTTTCCTTTCAATAGAGTTATAGCATGATATAAAACATAATCATAAACTTTATGAAATATGATAATAATAATCCTTATTATTGTTTGTCTCTAGGGCATATTTCTAATAGTCTTCCACTTGCACAAGAGTACAAATAAACTAGCTGCATTTGTTCTTAATCATTGACACCATATATTCTGGTACCCTGAACATGCTTGCTCATGGAAGAGGTTGAGTCTTGGGCATGTACTTTACAGTCCCAAATCCTTTGCAACTTACTAATGTCACCTTGATTGATATTAATACTTTATCATCACATGATAACATCTTTGTGTATGCATTGTCGCTATGGCAGTTGAATGAGGCCGGATTCTAGGAGCCTACAATGACTTTAGATCAACCTCAAGGGATTTCTCATGGGCACTGTGCCCTGGGACACATCATTCTACGTTAAAAGTGAACTAGCCCCGCCATAACATTATACATCACTTTAGATGGTACCCTTATTTATTATTATAAATGTATCCATCGAAATGCGAGTGCACCTTGTGCAACTTTCGATGTTTTGTTCACCTTGCTTCCTTCTGGACTTTAGTCGGTATTATAGGAATTACCAACATATTCTCTTATAACATAACCCTTTATGCTTTAAGATATGTCATCCTTTATGGATTTGGAAACATGTCTACAATTCTCTATTAAATACTGTGGACAAACTCAGCTCAACGTTCCGTCATTTGAACTTAATCACTTTTCAAACATTCCTTCTTGGATCATATATTATGTTAAGCTGTCATCATGGTTTTCCAATATAAAACCTATGTCTCAACATAGTGGATGATGATCATCCTATTCTTTCTTTCAACCATCAATGTTTAGACTTAATTATATTCCTATTTGAGTTATCAAGGACCAGTTCCTTAACTAACTTCTATTCCGAAAACCCTTTTTAGAATCCTTTAAAGAATACTACATAATATTATAATATACTTATTGTCAACTTCTACTCCTTATAAATCATTATTTATTGGTACTTGCGCTTTTATTCTTAATGTGTCGTATACACACTTAAGAATCACTCCTCTAAGCTCCCACTCAAATATGTTCCCAACATATTTGGGTGTGAGTCACTACTCTTACTCAACATATGTTCCTACATATTTGAATTTGAGACTTATTTTTCTCCCACTCAAAAACATGGCATTCACATATTGTTTTAGGAAGACTTTCATAGCTGATACATTGCAAATGTATCTATAATTTTTGATGTTCCATGCTTGGTTTTATCCACTTCCTTGTGTTTTGTCCACACTTTGGAGTACTTTTCATATGATTTCTTGGACTAACCTATTAACAAGAGCCACAGTGCCAGCTGCCTGTTTTCTGCTGTTTTGGGTTCCAAGAAAGTTAGAAAATGAATATTCTCAGAATTGGGCGGGACAAAAGCCAAAGTGCCTATTTTTCCAGAAGTCATCAGATGCCAGAATACGAGACGGAGAAGAGCTGGGGGGGCGTCCACACCACCTAGCCGCGCGGCTAGTCCTGGCCCGTGCTAGGGGGTGGTCTGGCCGACCCCAGCACCCCCTCGGTCTCTCCTTCCGCCTATAAGATGCCCTCGAGACGAAAACCCTAAGTACCCGATCAAAAATCCACGAAAGAGTCTGTAGTCGTCGTCATCTCCATCCCTAGATCGGGAGGGATCTGAAACTCTTCCCGGCACCCTGCCGGAGAGGGGAATTCACCCTGGAGGCCATCTTCATCACCATGCAAGCCTCTGGTGTGATGCGTGAGTAGTTCATCCTTGGACTACGGATCCATGTAGTAGCTAGATGGCTGGTTCTCCTCCTTTGTGCTTTCATGTTTAGATCTTGTGAGCTCCGTTCATGATCAAGATCATCTATT
Organism: Avena sativa; assembly: GCA_916181665.1. Classification (NCBI taxonomy): domain Eukaryota; kingdom Viridiplantae; phylum Streptophyta; class Magnoliopsida; order Poales; family Poaceae; genus Avena; species Avena sativa. The sequence continues at coordinate 427,806,978 of OV702287.1, forward strand.
TGTAATTCTGCATGTTATGTTTGCGAGGATCCGATGGATATTGAGATGCTATTTCAGATTGATTATTGATTCTATCATGTCTTTGTTATTTGTGATCTTGCATTCTTTCCGTTGTTAGTAGCTATCTTGTCCAAGTAGATGCTAGCAACTCCAAGAGTTAGTATTTATGCTCGATAGTGGGTTCATGCCTCTGGTAATCTGGGGAAGTGACAGAAATCTCTAAGGTACTAGATGTGCTGTTGCTACTAGGGATAAAACAACAATCCTTTGTTCATAGAACAATCATATTGTTTACTTTACACGCAGTTTGTAAAGCAATAATCTGTTGCTTGCAACTTAATACTGGAGGGGGTTCGGATGATAACCTGAAGGTGGATTATTAGTCATAGATGCAGTTGGATGGCGGTCTATGTATAATGTTGTAATGCCCAATCAAGTCTCAAAGGAGTCAAGATGATTAGTATATGCATGTATTGCTTTCTCGATGTTTGTCAATTGCCCCGCTGTAATTTGTTCACCCAGCATGTTATCTATCTAAGGAGAGCCACCTCTAGTGAACTATGGATCCCGGTCCTTTTCTTTACATACAATCTATAAACTATTTAGTGCTTTGTGTTTACTTTCTGCAAACTTTTACTTCCTTCCATTCGATACGTTTAACCCTTTGTTTTCAGCAAAACACGGTGAGATTGACAACCTCATCGCAAGTTGGGGACAAAGTTCTGTGGTTGTGTTGTGTAGGTCTCCACGTTGCTACTAGCACCGGTAGTGCGCCCTGCCAAGGCTCAGCTAGCAACACCTTTGGGGTGTTTCCTTGCTCCTACTGGTTCGATTAAACCTTGGTTTCATAACTGAGGGAAACTTGCTGTTGTGCTCATCATACCTTCCTCTTGGGGTTCCCAACGAGCTCTACATCAACACCGCACCAGCATTTTCTGGCGCCATCAACACTGAGCCATCAATATCTCCCACTCAATTTCATGCAAATTGCATATCCACTCACTATTTTGAATGACTTCAAAATCCTTTGATCAAATATAAACTTGGAGATTTACTCTGAGATACTAGTACTTTACCAGTTTTAAATCCACCAGACTTTCAGCACACTTGAATCAAATTCATTTGAATTTGTCCAATACTTTACAAATTGTGCTTTTGTCATTCACCTCTCTTTTCCACTATGGCTTTGCAATCATTTGGGAAAATTCAAGTAACCCCTTTACTTGTAAGATTCAACAACGAATTGCTTTCCAATCTCAAGGGAATTTTGCTTTAGGATTTCTCATGATCTTTAGCTTACCATTATTTCCTTAGTAGTTCGTAGGTATGTCATATTCCGATAATCATGACAAATGATTCACAAATGTCTCCATACAAGATATGGGCTGCATTTTGAATCCTACTTTATTTAGTGAAAACACTAGTGGGGAAAACATAATGATCACTATCATTGATTCTTTCCTTTGTGAATAGTATCGTTCAAGAATGCTTTCCGTTGCGCTTGTCAACACTCTGATGCAGGGTTTTGAATCCTCATCATGTTTACACTATCTTCCATTTTCTCCATAATCGAGAAATATCATTGTAAGTGAACTTTCTCGAGAATGCACCAAAGTCCAAGCAATACAAGTTTTGCTCTCATTTTGGTTCTAGCTATGGCTATTGTATTCATAATTTCCAATTAATACTCTACAAGGACTCATTCGCTAATGTTTTGGTTATATCGAATAACCCCAAAACTTCCACGATGATCCATACTAGATATGGAGCCGATCTCACGAATGCAGATGGTTCACTATATGTTCTAATTGAGTGCTAACTATTTCTAACTAATGGTCTCTACATCTACACTACAACGATTTATTTGGTGCCATCTATTCACCCAATACTTGACAAATTGTGCTTTTGTCATTCACCTCTCTTTTCCACTATGGCTTTGCAATCATTTGGGAAAATTCAAGTAACCCCTTTACTTGTAAGATTCAACAACGAATTGCTTTCCAATCTCAAGGGAATTTTGCTTTAGGATTTCTCATAATCTTTAGCTTACCATTATTTCCTTAGTAGTTCGTAGGTATGTCATATTCTGATAATCATGACAAATGATTCACAAATGTCTCCATACAAGATATGGGTTGCATTTTGAATCCTACTTTATTTAGTGAAAACACTAGTGGGGAAAACATAATGATCACTATCATTGATTCTTTCCTTTGTGAATAGTATCGTTCAAGAACGCTTTCCGTTGCGCTTGTCAACACTCTGATGCAGGGTTTTGAATCCTCATCATGTTTACACTATCTTCCATTTTCTCCATAATCGAGAAATATCATTGAAAGTGAACTTTCTCGAGAATGCACCAAAGTCCAAGCAATACAAGTTTTGCTCTCATTTTGGTTCTAGCTATGGCTATTGTATTCATAATTTCCAATTAATACTCTACAAGGACTCATTCGCTAATGTTTTTGTTATATCGAATAACCCCAAAACTTCCACGATGATCCATACTAGATATGGAGCCGATCTCACGAATGCAGATGGTTCACTATATGTTCTAATTGAGTGCTAACTATTTCTAACTAATGGTCTCTACATCTACACTACAACGATTTATTTGGCGCCATCTATTCACCCACTTTGATATTTAATATCATATTCTGATGCTTTGCATTTTGACATTTCAAACGCATTGCATTCCACAATTTTTCGATATGCCATTATAAAGTCGAATTTCATTACTATTGATCAAATCATAGTAATTAGATTCTATTTTATCTTTATACCCTTCATACAATGAAATTACTAGATCATATCAAATAGTTTCATGCTTATATTCCTTTGGTAAACTTCTTTACAAAATTTAAACAATCATATAATGATAATCACTATTTTTGTTAAAACACAATCCATCGAATATGTATTCTCTTTTAACAATTCATCAAACACTTTGTATTTATGTAATACATGGTATTTCAAGTTATTTTTCCGAACTTAGGCATGATTCATATGTGACAAGAATACAAGTGTCTTTCACATATTATCAATATAACTTTGAATTTAAACAATGGTTTCATTCAGTAATGAACATATCATTAAGTTGGGTATTTCCAAGGCATTTCAATATTTCACAAATGTTCATGTATTATCAATTAGTTTCAAAACCAGGATAGTTCACACATAATCGAACAAGATATGAACACAAATAGAGATCATTCATAAAAGTTGAACAACTGTTTGTTACAAACTCATATGAATAACCGTCTCACAAAGTGTGAGACACACTAAAGAAGTTCACAATCTTTTAATTACAATAACTATCCAAAAACATAAACTAAGTGATAAATGTCGAGGGAGAGTGTCGTTGGCCATCATCATCATGCTTGCCATCAACACGCAACCTCACCTCCTCTCCAGCAAGCACCTCTCATGCAGAAGGACCTATTTTCAGCAAAACAGAACAAATATCAAATATACTTGACACTGCAATATGTGTTTGCAAGATTATAACATTTATAAAATTGTATATCAAATATATACCTTCATCATCGATGACCTCTCCAGCGATTGGTTCAACCTTTACGTTCCTGAAACGTAATATGAACTCTTGGAAATCTAATGTTTCAATATCACCACTCATGAAGCTACTCCAGACATGTCCTTCGTAGCTAGGAGGCAACGATCGAAGCAGTACGCCTATGGAAAATGGATCATCCATATAGTAGTCCACGAAGTGAACCAGTCTCATGTGTGCATCCAGCATGCGCTCCAAGTGACTCTTCAGACAAGTGTGTTCCTCCATCTTCATGGAAAGGAACTCTCCAAGCAGCTCGTGCTTCCACATGTGCACATGGCTTATGAACTCTGCTCTCAGCTGATCCACCATCGCATATGGATCAAGATCACCCATGATCGGATGGAGTTCATCCACCATCCCGTAACGCATTATTATATGAATGTAAGTGGACATCTCTTGATGATAGTAGCGGTCCACTAGCTCTTGTGGGGTCTCATAGTAGTCTGGCTCAGTCAAATCCATCGTGCGGTGTATGTAGTCTACCACATGATTCCTAGTAAGGAGATCATTCAGGCACACAAGCCAACTAGGGAAGTTTGATCCATCAAGTCTAAGTTTCTCACCAACTACCCATTCCTCAATGACAAAGTAAGCTTCAGGGTGAGCCATCTCTACATTTATAATTGCAAAAGGAATTTATACTAAATTTATAATTAAATGAGTTAATGAAATAACTCCACTAAAAAACACCTATCCCTTGAAGGGTTCTAGTGATAACACGACCCATTTTCCCCACATCTCCCCCGATCGTCACGGCGATCAATGTGGGTTCTAGGGTGGACACTAAACATCGTTCACATCATTCATGTGACTCGTGCTCGATCTTTTGACCATCCATGTTCCAAGGCCATGTCTACACATGCTAGGCTCGCCAACTCAACATTAGTGTATTCGTTGTGCAACATGTCTTACACCCACTGTATGCGAACGTAGATATGTCTAACACCCGATCATCACGGCGATGCCTCATACCGAAGAACTTTCTTGGTGGTGCACACTAAGGGGGAACACAATCATTGATAATTTTTAACAGGGATCATCTTATTAGGCTACCGTCGAGGATCTAATACTAGCACACAATAAGATATACAAACAATAACATTGAATGTAAATGCAATGTGATATGGTCCTTCACGTCGTGATCTCCATCCGGCATCACCGGATTCTAGCGTCAGGGATCCGACATCGTAGACACCAGGGTACCGGTGTCTTTCCAGCGTGGTATTCCATCACCTCTGTGACTATATACTACTACTTCGTAACATAAGGTAATCACTTTACCTTTGCCACAACCATATCACAAAGCAATGCCCCCTACAAAACAAAGTTAGACGCCTCTACTTTATCTTTGCATATTTTACATGGCTAAATGGGATTTCGCACAAGAACCGTTCTTACCTATGAACTTTCACCACAATGTTGATTAAGCAGTTGTCTATACTACACCCCTTTCGGGGCCCTCCGTTGCAAATGGCATACCAACTAATGCAAGAGAGACAGACACCCCCCAAAGCCACTTTATACGGTACAAGCCGTATGTCAAGCGTGGACCAGTCTCGCGAATGAACGCGTAAAGTCGGTTGGGGGCCGCTTCATCAAGCATTACTGCAATATACACAAGTACACGTGGGATGGTAACAACTAAAAGATCAAAGCCCACATGCTACATCTCGTGTGTTCTACTCGTACTAGCATTGCTACGCATAGATCTAGCTCTGATACCATTGTAGGGGTTCGCGTATGAAAACAATAAAATTTTACCCTATGCCCCTGAACCCCTGATGCTGCTAGGACCTATCTATTAGTAATGCAGTAACAAGAGGACCTTTTCGTGCACTTACCCTTGAAGACCGAAAAGCGTTGTCAATGCTCAGGAGAGAGTGGTTGATGTAGACGAGCCGAAGCCGACCTCAAGGTTGCGATGAAGTCTTTGCGCTACTGTGGCTCCAACGACTCCTAGTGCCTCAAGTGTGACACCTCGCGGGGAGTTACATGCATCCGGTGCCTGGCGATGACTCCCGCTTCCCCAATCCAGCAGTATTTGTGGAAGTAGAGCTCTTGGATCTGAATCCCGCAGCGCGACGGTGCTCTGCGGTGAAGATGTCTCTCATTCCCGTAGTCCGAACTTGGGACCACGGTCACAGGAGACAGAGAGAGAATATCAATTGGATTTCTCCCCAAAAGTGATGAAACCTTTATTGAATATTGTGTTGTGTTTTTTCTGGTCAAAATACCCCACTATATATAGGGGGAGGGGAGGTACTACCTTCCTCAAAGTCCCGAGGTGGGACTAAAGGAGGAGGAGAGGGGGGCAGCCACCGGGCGGCCCTGGTGGGCCCCCGTGGGGGGCTAGGCCCAGCCGGCCACCCCCTTGCCTCCTCTCTCCTCTTGCCTTTCCCTCATGGGTCCTTCTCCCTCCGGAATTGGCCCATTAAGCCTTTTTGACCTTTAATTGATTTCTGTTTTATTAAATAATTATGAATAAATGATTAAATCAATATTTAACATTCATTCACATATTATTCAATCTCCGTGGCTATGGAACACCTTCCACCTCCACTCTGGACATCCTCTAGACTTACCGAAACCCTTCCGGTTTTCTCTCTTCTCTTCTTCGGTGATTCTACCGATCATGTTAACACTCTCTAAGCATCATCAAGCCATTAAGCGTGATACCCCATGGTTCGGGAACACTCCAGACATGGTCGGGACACTCCCGTACCAATTATCGACAGAGGTACCTAGATGGCCATGTGACCCCTGTGCATTCCACGAAGATCTTTTGTCGTTTGAACCTGGATAGTTATGTCTTATTCCTTTTGTCTCTCGATACTTGCATTGCCCGAGATCTGATCAATGACATCACCATGTCGTGTTCAATCTCGTAACCGAACAATGCTACTTGACTCGTTTCAACAAGTGATATCCTTGTGATCAAATCACACGCTGCACGGCTATTGGATATAACTTCTCCAAGTGGGCCCTCAAGTATCTTTCTGTCACGCGGATGGACAAATCCCGCTCTTGACATATATTGCCTCTACGGTTCCTCCGAATACCTGAACACACCTTTATTGTCACTATATTACCAAGTGACGTTTGATGCTATCTAAGCACTCTCGGGAGACAGTGATTGATATAGTCTGACGGTCTAAGGAATAGTCTATGAGGTCTATTATAATCATCGTAACTTGAACTTTGTGACATTATCGGGTCACGATGTTTAGGTTGGGTATTGGTTCATCATCTCATTCTCAGAATGAGTTGACTCCATTTCCAACTAGCATAAATGCCACATGATCAGGAAACCTTGATCATTAGTTGACCAATGAACCAGTGACTAGAGTTTCATCGAGAACCCCTAGTTGTTTATATATCACACGTGTATTGACGTTTCCTTTCAATACAGTTATACCATGATATAAAACTTAATCATAAACTTTATGAAATATGATAATAATCCTTATTATTACTCTAGGCATATTTCCAACATCTTCATGGATGCAGGAAGCAGTATCAACCTAATCTAGGCCAAAACTCTACGAGCAATGAACTTTTCCTTGACAAATTTGGCGATAACGGACACATCTTTCCACGGCATTGTCCCAGGTAAAGCTGAAATTCTTTAGGTAAAATTTATCTTGACATCATTTTCGGATCCAAAGATAATTTCAGGTACGAAAAGCTTGAGTTCAAAGTCATGGATTGGCCATCGTAGTACCATGCAATCCTGGGACAACCAGCCTTTGCACGGTTCATGGTTGTGCCACACTATGCATATTTGGTAATGAAAATACCAGCACCAGGAGGAATCATAACCATGAGAGGTAGCTTCACCCGATCCGATAACTATGATCAGGAATTCAATAAAATCTCCCAATCCTTCGGAATGGAGGTAGAATTCAAGCAATTTAAAGATTCAACGGAAGCAGAGCCCCTAGCAACGTCATGGGCTAACCCTGACCAAGATTTTGACACCATAAAAGATACACGAGAAGTCTAGGTGCACCCCACGGATCCAAAAAGACAACCTTTGTGGCCTCTAATCTTTGTCTCGCATAGGAAAGTGCACTCATCGAGTTCTTCCGTGAGCGTTGGGAGATTTTTGCATGGTTGCCAGCCGACATGCCAGGAATCCCCAGGGAACTCGCTGAGCATGCAGTTAACTTGAATCCTGTGGTCAAGCTAGTAAAACAGTCACTATGTTGTTTCACAGAACCAAAACGCAAGGCTATTGGGAAAGAACTCAATTGCCTGACAGACGCTAAATTTATCAAAGAACTTAAAAAAGCAGAGTGGGTCGCGAATCCAGTATGCGTCCCAAAGAAAAACACAAAGGAGCTACGTATGTGCTTGACTTCACTTTGTTAAACAAATATTGTCCAAAGGATCACTTCCCACTACCACAAATCGATCAAATAATCGATGTAACTGCGGGGTGCGAACGTCTTTCCTTTCTAGACGCATACTCAGGATACCACCAAATTCAGATGAAGGAGGAAGACCAGGATAAATCAGTATTTATCACACCCTATGGTGTATTCTTCTACACAACAATGCCCTTCGGACAAAAAATGCGGGTGCAACGTATCATCGGATGATGCAAAATTCACTAGGAAGCCAAATCGGAACAAATGTACAAGTTTACATCGGTGACATCATAGTTACAACAAAACAATGGTGGAACCTTATCAATGATCTCCGATAAACATTTGATAACCTCGACAAATACTGCATCAAGCTCAACCCAACGAAGTTCTCCTTTGGAGTCCCTGCGGGGAAACTCCTCGGATACCTTGTATCAGCAAGAGGAATAGAGGCCAATCCCGAGAAAATACATGTAGTCCTCAGATGAAAAATCCAAAAAAATCTTCAGGGCATGCAACAATTGGCTGGGAGAGTTGCGGCACTCAGCCGTTTTACCGCCCGTTTAGGCGAAAAGGCATTACCGTTATATGCCCTCATGAAGCTCAGTGTGCTTTCGAATACCTTAAGAAAACACTTTCGACATCCCCCGTCATCGTGTCTCCACGAGAAAAAGAACCCCTGCTTCTCTATATTACCGCCACTAATCAGATGGTAAGTACAGTTTTGGTCGTCGAGCGACCCGAAGAAGGGAAATCCCATGGTGTTCAAAGACTAGTTTATTTCCTAAGCGAGGTCCTCTCTCTATCCAAGCAAAGGTATACGCATTATCAGAAGCTAGCTTACATAGTTTTCATGACAACACGCAAGCTGCGTCATTATTTTTTGGAACACCCGATCATAGTGGTCAATTAAGCACCTCTCTCCAATATTCTTAACAATCTAGAGGCCATAGGGCGCGTCTATCTATGGGTCATTGAGCTATCCCCTCAAGATATCACATACGAGAAATGCAAAAAAAATTAAATCATAGGTTTTGCCCGACTTTATTACTGAGTGGACAGAACTACAGTGCGCAGGCCTGCCGGACCTCTCCAGCACATGGACAATGTATTTCGATGGGTCCAAAAGAACATAAGGAGAAGGAGCCGGGGTCATATTGGTGTCACCTCAAGGTGAAAAATGCATTACATACTTCGGATGAGTTTTGCAAATGCGTCAAATAATAAAGCTGAATATGAAGCCCTGTTGCACGGCAATGCGTATGGCTAAAGCTTGTGCTGCAACTCGTTTGAAAATATTCGGTGACTCCAACCTTGTGGCACAACAAGCAATGAACAAGTGCGACGCTGTCAGCGACAACATGATCGCTTACCGTGATTTATATAGCATCATGGAAGCTCAATTTAATGCGTGTGAATTTTCACATATAGGAAGGGCAAGCAACAAAGAGGCCAACAATTTGGCAAATATTGGATACTTATGCTTACCAGTGTCACCCGGAGTTTTCTAGGAAGAAATAATAGAGCGTTCCATCAAAGCCAAAAGGGTCTCTGAAGTCATAGTGCCAAAAACACGAAAGAAGGATAAGCCGTAGAAAGACTCGGGGGATGCGCCAACACCGGAAAGCACAGAAAAAGTCCTTGATGAGGAGCTAAAAATCGATGAAGTCATGATACTAGAGCCTGCACGGATGCAACCATATGTAGCATACATGATGAGAGGAGAACTCCCCAAAAATGTGATAGAGGCACGATGAATCACACTTTGGTCTAAAGCTTTCAGAGTCATTAAAGGGGAATTGTATAAAAGAAGCATCTCAGGGGTGCTAAAGAGATGCGTTACACTCGAGGAAGGGAAGATCATCCTTAAAGATATACATGAAGGAGTGTGTGGCCATCACGCCGACAGCTAAGCAATTGTAGTTAAAGCCTTTCGCGCAGGATTCTATTGGCTCACAACAGTACAAGATGCAAAAGATACCGTGCGAACATGCGAAACATGTCAACGTTTCGCAACAAAACCCACCGCACCTGCTGCAGAACTTAACCCCATACCTCTTGCTTGGTCATTCGCTCAGTGGGGGCTTGATATGGTGGGTAAACTTCATAAATCTTCGCTAGGAGGACATGTCTTTCTGCTAGTAGCACTCGACAAATTTACAAAATGGATTGAGGCGATGCCTGTCACTAGCCAAGATGGAACATCGACTGTGAATTTTATCAAATCAATAGTGTTCCGATATGGGGCACCAAATAGTATTATCACTGACAATGGAACAAACTTCACTTCCAACGAATTCAAGGAGTACTACAAGGAGATGGGTATAAAAGTAAGCTATGCCTCAGTTGCTCACTCGCAAACCAATGGGAAAGTGGAAAAGGCCAATTTTCTCGTCACCAGTGGTATTAAGAAAAGATTGTTGGCACCACTCGAAAGAGCAAAAGGAGCCTAGGTAGATGAGTTACCCTCCGTCCTATGGAGTCTATGCACCATCTCGAACAATTCAACACAAGAAACACCCTTCTTTCTGATCCATGGCGTGGAAGTTGTCGTCCCAGTCGAAGTAATTCATGAGTCTACTCGAGTTGCCGAATATGATGAAGAAGCATCCCAAGAAGCACTGGAAGATGACGTCGATGCACTCGATGAATATCGCGATGTTGCTTTATAAAGAGCAACCATATATCAGCAGAATTTATGCAACTACCAAAACCGACGACTACAACCTAGGTCTTTCATCGTAGGGGATTTGGTTGTTCGGCTCAAACAAGATGGTCACCGAAAGCTGGAATCACCATGGGAAGGACCTTACATCATCAGAGAAGTAATCCCCGGCGGATCATATCGGCTCCAAGACAAGAAAACATGAGTCAAATACTCCAATATGTGGAATGTTGCATAGCTACGACGTTTTTATGCTTAGATTTTTGTTATTTTTATAAAATTTATATTAAATAAAGGCCAACGGCTAGGAAATTATGCCAGAACATGTATCTTTGTCTTCAGCTTTACAATAAAGGATAAGTTCTTCTGAAGTTAGCTTTAGTTCTTCATATTTCTATACTAGGGGGCTCCATCAATATAATATATTGATGTTTGTATAAATTATCGCAATATCAAACAAAACAAGTCACAAACGTGAGCTTCTATTCCAATAAAAGCATCCGGACATAACCTCAAAGGTTTATCCTATGGGAAGCATTACCGCACACCCGGCAAAAACGTCATAAGGGTTCTAGAAAAAGAATACGTGAGTCGAAATTTTCTTTGGATGATTAGAGACATGAGCCTATAATCGAATACAAATATTCGACTATAGCCTAGGGGGATACTCCCATAGGGAGCGATGTCGTGCACCTGATATAAAGACTGTGTTCTACATATAAGGTTAAAGCATGATCCGCAGCAATATTATCCTCGTGCGTCGAAAGCACACCCGATAAAATAACAACTCCGGTATAGTTAAAAGAATATAAGCTTATGAGCATCACATCGTCGTATCGTCAAATGTTTTCTCCCATTGGGAGCGAGTATAAGCATCACCCGAAGAAAATAAGAAGTTAGCAGCTTCAGCAATTCCAACAGTCAACAAGGCAATCGATAAAATTTTCAAAATTCTCGGACCACGCCTAACGCGATAATAAGTCTGAATGGCGTGTCCACGACATGAAGGTAAGACCCCAGAATTTATCCTATGTGGCCTAGTAATCTCACATGAATGCGGTCTGTCAGTAAATTATCTGTATCAGCAATACGATGAAAAATTTCGATGGACGCATTAGGTACCCAAAATAATAGAACTGAGATTCAAGATTCGATAAGACCTCAACAACTCGAACTAAATTACACCAGCAAACTCCAAGCTCAAGTCTGGGGACTTGAATTTGATGTAGGTTCACAATGTATGTGTCCTAGAGCAATTAAATGATTCCATCTGTCGGATACATCAGGCCTATTGTACCAAATCCCTACAATGATTTAAACAAAAGAAAAAACTCCAGTTTATGATAAAATTATCTTTAAGACTCAACCCGAATCTACGACTCGGATGGAGTCTCGGGGGCTACTGACATGGGTACGAATATTCCGGTTCTTATGATTAGTTACCCTGGTTACATGATGGCTCATGGCCCACAAAGCCCAAAAAAAAGGTCCAGAAAGCATCCGACGGAAAGCATGACTTGCTAGATAAGGAAATAGAAACCGACGTTGTATTAGTGTTGTAATTGTAAGATTGTAACTATTCGTATATGCCTCGGGACCTAGCCTATTATATATAGGCTGGGAGGACCAACTTGAAGGGGCACCAAAAAATCCTTGAACGGTCTGTAATCGATTTGACCATAAGCAATCAGACGACTTCGACTTTCTTGTTTGTCTGATCAGCCAACGAAATTCCCAGCATTCTCGTTTCCAATAAACCCTAACTCAATAACCATGAGCATTGCCGAGGTTACCCCACGTCAGTACCGCACGCCCGTACCAACCTCATTTGCACGGGAATAAGTTCCATCCGGTTACAGAAAACTTAACGACCGCACATACGGGAAGGTTTTCTCATACTGCCTGGTCGTACCGACTTTTTCAGGAGCAAAAAAAAGAAAAAAAGAGGGAACTAAAGAGAATTCGAGCAACTGTGAGTATACTTCATTTTATTTTGTCTATCTTTGGAACTCCCTAGCCTATAATTCTCTGTAGTGTTTCGTGTTTTTCTTTTATTTTATTTTCTTGGTTGGGTGAACGAACCCCGTTCATACACGAACTCATTTTCTTTTATTTCATATGTTATTTTTGTAGGGACTTGAAACTTGCGTGATGACGTGCACGGTTTGCGCCAATCATGCAAATACTCGCATAATCTATTTGGTTGTTTCAACTCAATCTTCAACAACAAGTGTACAGTAAAATCTTCCAACTCGAACCTCTCTCGGTAAAAATCAGATTCTCCAAGAAGGTGACCACCGGACCACATCAAGAAGTACTCATTGAACCAAAGGTTCATGTCCATCGAAAGAGAGATTATTCGTACATCAATGGTAAAATGTGTCACCCTTACTTTCATGTATCAATACCTCTGAATTATTGCAAGCTGCTAACAATGATGCATGGTTTAGAGGAATTATTTCTCTTCCTATCCCTGAATATTTTGGGCTAAAATATTCAATCATCCAATATGCAGATGACACCTTGATGATAATTCCAGCTGACCATGCTCAATTAATTGAATTGAAAATTATTCTAAATAACTTTGGTTCATCCACCGGACTCCATGCCAATTACCACAAAACATCATTGGTACCTGATGAGTGCAATTATGGTGCAGGTTTAAGCATACAAAACATTCATATTGCCACTAATCTAATGCTCCATCTTGCTACAACTATGCCTATTATGCATGATTACTATTTCTTTCCATTTTCAAGTGATCTTTGAACAACTATTAGTTTTTAGATTTTATTACTTTTCCTCGTCTTTGACATGTGTGTAGGTGCTATGGACAATAATGGATAAAGAAAGATAGGAGGAGCCAAGATGATGCAATATGGAAGAGCTGTAGCACCGGACTTAGCCATATGAGAGGTGAAATAAGTGGATTTTTTTCATAAACTCCAAGTAAAGATCCAAGGCCATATAATGGGCGATGTCATCCGATCAAGCTTAAGTTTAGTTCTCGATCGATCGAGCCTTTCATGACATGCCCAAGTTTGGATTGCTATTCGACCAACACACCCCAGTGAACACATAGACGAAGATTTAGGGTTCCACCCTAGCCATTGTCATCCCTCATCTCCATCATCTCCTACTGAGGGTTAACAGGTTCTCGTCTTCTCTGGTTTCCGCTCTGGCGGCAGGAGGGGATGGAGACCTCGAACTTGCACTCGACTTTGTAGTACAGTTGCTATAGTCAGAGTTTGGTCAATTGATAACGATGTTATGGTGCTTATGGAAGCTTTGTGCCTAACAATAATAAGGTACACATGTCTCCTTGTCCACCTCATCAGCGACGATGTCGTCGGTAGCATTGAGTAAGTCGGGATTTTTTTTAGTCGCTACTTAGATGGAGTGGTAAATCTCGTTCAGTCTATATGTGTTACATGTTTGGTGTCACGAGATTTAGATTTCAATAGCTACGACTTTGACCGGGTGATGGTCCTTAAGGGCATGTGCACGAAGACTTCATGTTTGTCATAACAACAGGAGATATGCTCCGGTAGAAGCACGACGAGAATATTGCAACGGTGGCTCACTTTATCGATGGTAGTGGTTATTAGGTGGTCTAAGAACTCAATATAGTTTTCATTATAGTCGGGTGCTTTGTATTTGTTGTGAACTTATATAATTGACACGAATTGTTTTTTGGGTCGATTGAGAACTAGTCAGTCTGTAATAAAACTTGAAGTGTATAAACTTGCATGAGTGTCTATTCCTGAAATTTGTCCAATAATACAAATTTGTGATTTAAAAAGAGGTTTTTGTACTTAACACCACTTGTTGGGGTCTTTCTTTCACAGAACCACAACTATAGAAATTTATTTCACAAAACACCAATGTTTTGGATAACTATTTGCACAAAACATAAAAACTATTGTCGAATCATTTAACAATTAATTAGCTAGCCAGGCCCACTACCGGGATGCCACCACGGCTGACGGAGCTTCTTCTCCAATGGACCGATCTGATCTAACCAATTCGAACAGAGTCGGAGCTTCACAGAATGGTGGCGTGTGCGACCCGATGGCTAGAGCGTGCGATGCACTCGCTGCGAGGATACCATGCTCCATACAACTGTGCTCTCTATGACAAAGGTCAGTCCCAGTACTAACAACCAAAACGGACCGAAAATGAACCCGCAATAGCACTGTTATATCAACACAATATTTCTAGGTTCTTACCATCTATAACAACATCTAACAAAGAAATTCCAAATAATATTAGCAACGCAGATGTGAGTTTACGTCTGTCCCTCTCTTCAGTTGGACCGAATCATATCTAATTTGGGTACGAGGTGGTGTCAAAAGTGGGCCTAGGTAGCTAACTAGTTGTCAAAATGACTTTATAACAGATTTGTGTTTTGTGCGAATAATTATCCCAAAAGTTAGTGTTTTGTGAAAAAACTACTAGAGTTGTGGTTTTGTGAAAAAAAGGCCCCAACAAGTGGTGTAAAGTGAAAAAATCTCTGGAACTCTTGCAGCCAGTGCGTTGCACGCTCTAGCGTTGGGTCGCACGCGCCGCCATTCTGTGAAGCTCCGACTTTGTTCGAATTGGTCAGATCAGATCGGTTCGTTGGAGAAGAAGCTCTGTCAGCCATGGTGGCATCCCGGCAGTGGGTCTGGCTAGCTAATTAGTTGTTAAACAAGTTGACAATAGTTTTTGTGTTTTGTGAAAATAGTTACACCAAACATTGGTGTTTTGTGAAATAAATTTCTAGAGTTGCAGTTCTGTGAAAAAGACCCCAACAAGTAGTGTTCAGCGAAAAATCTCAGGATTCCATACAGCTGTGTTCTTTGTGACAAAGGTCGGTCCCAATACTAACAACCAAAACCGGAAACGAACCCGCAATCGCACTGTTATATCAATACAATATTTCTATGTGCTTACAATCTAGAACAACATTCAATAGAGAAATTTCAAATAATATTAGCAGCGAGTTTACGTCTGTCCCTCTCTTCAGTTGGATCGAATCAGATCTACTTTGGGTACGAGGTGGTGTCAAAAGTGGGCCTAGGTAGCTAACTAGTTGTCAAAACGTGTTTATAATAGTTTTGTGTTTTGTGCGAATAATTACCTCAAAGTTTGGTGTTTCGTGAAAAAAAATACTCCTTTAAAACAGGATAGTGGTTTTGTGAAAAAAAAGCTCCAACAAGTAGGGTAAAGTGGAAAAATCTTTACTATTAAAGAAGAGTTGGTGATCGTAGGTTGTCCTCAAACATTTTGACATCAAACATTGAAAGAATTCTGAGCGTCTGATCTACATCTGATGGTAGAGTGAGTCGTTTCAGTTACGGATTAGTTAATTACCACTTCTATGCCACCTATAAGTGGAAAATATGGGTTCGGAACGTATAAAAAAACAACCTCGAACCCTAGCACATGTTCCGTCGCCGCCGCCCCTCCCATCTTCTTCCCCGCCCTAGCTGCCCCACCCATCTCCCCGCACCCCAGCCGCCCCGCCCATCTCGCCCCCCGCGCACCCAGCCGCCCTGCCCATCTCGCTCGCAGCGCGCCCCAGCCGCCCTTCCCATCTCGCCCCCCGCGCGCCCCAGCTGCCCTTCCGCTACCACCAGCCGGATGTGGTCCGAGGTCGCCGCTCCGCCGATAGCGGCCCCTACTCGCGGTCATCGCATTCAACGGAAGAGGCCAGCGATAGCTATCATGGCTTAGTGGAGGAGCTCTAGGAGAGGAGGTCGGCCGGATTAAGCAATTGTGCCAGCAGGCCGTGAAGAACGGATGATGCACTTGTCCACTGTAGCGGGAAGATTGGCAGGGGCAGATGCCCTCGGGCTTGAGATTGTGTTGGGGTGGAGGTTGTCGGTGTTGCAGATCAAGTGCTGGCCATGTTGTTCGCTTTGGAAGTGGTTGACTCCAAGGACGACATGAGGATGTGTGTATGTTTCGATCTAAAAAGACATGTACGTTGGCCGATGTATTCTTAGTCTTTTTGACTAGTCATCCTGGTGCATGTGTTGTCATTAAGACACAAACGATGATTTCAATGCCAAGGTGTATTGCAGTTGATCCTCCTTTTATGTAGATAATTTTCCAAAGCAGATAGAGGCAGATTTTTGGACGGTTCTGAGACGACAATTGATCTGTATTTTCATGCAGTCACTCTTCTTACACTATATTGGTATGTTGTGGTTTCCTGGGAATTTTCTTTTCGCCCACAGATAATATTTTTTGTGCAACACTGATGCATTTTCTCTTTCTTGTGTATATAGGATATACATGACTGCCCAAAGTTCTCTATTTTAAAGGTTGGTTGGGCTTTACTTTTTATACTGTCTTTATAAGTGCCAACCATACAAGCTACACTTCAAAGTATTATTTGTCTCTTGGTAAAGTTATATATTTTAGTCACTAGAATTATTGGATTTTGAAGATTAATAGCTGCACACATGATTGCAATAGAGGAGTCTAAGAAATACTTTGTCCTTCAGGCTAAGCAATAGAGTCCAAGAAATACTTTGTCCTTCAGTCCAAGAAATCGCAGTGTTGTATAAGTTGCACGCTGGGAGATCCTCTCAACTGTTCCTACGATTGATAGATTTTCTTGTTCGTGTCATCTGATATTTTTTTTGTAACTTTGATGTTAAATTGAACTTTGCTTATTTGTTATACTAACTGTTTCTACAAAGTCGTTGTTGTTAATATAAGATGAAACCTACTAACTGCACATGGTTTTGCTTGATGAAGATTTTGAACTGCTTATATAAGTGATTTGTTGTTCACTATGATGAATGATTTCGTTATAATTACTCGAGCCTCATCCTAATGGGACTGGCCTTCGATGGAGTCCGATTTCACTAGCATAGCAGGCGCGATATTCAAGCGCGGCCGCTGCAGGGTTGACTTCTGTCGACGCCTTCGATGTCATGGTCGTGGTCTCCATCAAGCTCCAAGACGTGTGCCGCTCTAGGACTCGAGCTCCAATGGACGCCGGGAGAGGATGTCGACGGGAGGTGCTTAAGCACAGACTGCAGTGACGGGATCAAGACTGGTCGCTATGCCGGAGGCGGCGATATCGCCGGACGCACGCCACTCGCCACATGTGCCCAAGGACGGTCTGCGGCGACGAAATCGAGACAACAACCGCCATCTCTGCTGACTGCCGGTGAGGATGGTCGACACCGCCACCTCTTCCTCGCAGCGCTCCTCAGGTTTGGCTCCCTTCCCTTCCCTCCCATCTCTTAGTCATGCACGCCCAACCCGCTTGTTTTGCTTGCGTGGTGATTCCCAGCTCTACATCCGACCGGAGCCTAGACTGGTACTTGGATTGGTATTAGGTTAACTAGGTGTTTGCGAGAGAGGGAGAGTCCTGTCTACTAACAATATGCTCTCCTCTCTGGCTGCATTCTTTATGTTTGCCTTTAAGCTGCATATAAGTCTGATTAAAATTGTGATAGAGCCTGTAGACATTTTGTTTTAGGGGGATAAGGACGTCAGATTCCTCTTCAGGTTGTCAAACTGAGAGGAATCAAGCGGTACGGTGACAGCCTCTCCCCAGTTCTCCAAGAACTTATTGTCTCCAAAGGTTGCTTGGTGTGTGGATGGCCAGGTGTCACCTTAATATATATAGGTTAGGAAACTGCTTTTATCTAATTTTTCAGGTGCTCAGACAATCAATGTATGCACTTAGCTTTATATGGAAAATATATTATATACATACATAAGCTTTTCAGTTCGAAAGAAAGGGGATATATTATGATGTGATCTATTGAGAAAGAGGAGAACATATATCGGGTGTTTTCTTGCTAGGAGCGCCTTCTACGATGTGCCCCACCTATTTCTTGCTATTTATTTTTAGTTGAATGTCTGCTATTTCCAGCCATGTTGATGATAAGTGTGCTTTTCAAAGTGTTCCATTTTTCACAGGTTATAGTCCAGCTCGATTGCCCCGGTTGAGGAAACAATTGCACAATCTGCACATTGGGTGTTTTAATAGCATGTGATCCTGAGTAAAGAGATTCAGTTCCATGTAGCTCCTGCTCTCCTAGGGTTGAGCACATATTTCCTGCCCTGATGCCATGGTGCACAAGTTTATGAAGATTTTTGTACATTTCGGTGTGTCCCAGTAAGGACTTAAAATTTTTGTGGCACATGGAAAGTGTAAGTTATGAAACTCAAGTCAGGTTTATTTCATACCATAGTCTGATCATCAATATTTAGTTTTTAATGTCCATTTTTTCCTGAATTTTGTGCATAAAATGCAGGCTTTCGGTTTATTTTACTGCATACAAGTTTTACTGCACTTGTTTTACTGCACTGCGGTACATCACACAAGTCTTACTGCACTACAGCCTTTGGGTTTATTTTTTTAGATGTTATGAAGCAATATTGCATACCATTTTTCTTGCTTCGAAGGGCACATCATGCTATAATTGGACTTTGGACACCACAATTAAAGATTTAGATGTGTTCAAATTATTATTTGACAACTTTGTTTGGCTAATGTGATATTAATATCAAAGCAAATGCATGATGCATTAGAGATACGGAAAATAAGCATGGAAGTACATTTTGAGGAAAATTTCCTTTAGAAGAATAGTAGGGTAATACAGAAATTCAAGTTCCAGTTTTTCGCTGTTCGATACCCCAATTTAGAGATGAACAGAATGACATATACATAATATAATTAATGTTCTCATGTATAATTATCAATCTATATTTTGTGACATTACGATTTATTTGAATGCTTCTACACTCTACAGGGAGGAGGTGAATGTCCAGTAGTATGGTCGCACATTTCTGTACAGAAGCTTGAAAAACTGGCCAAAGAGTACAAATGTGTGTCACATCCTATATCCAATACTATCTTACTTTGACATGAAGAAACAATGGCCTCCTTGGCATGTATTGGTTTTGATTGTCTTGTCTAGGGATTTTTTCATGGATAGTGTTTGCATATGACCTTTCTATATATTCCTCTAATTACATGGCATTCTATTTACTTCTGTAATTACATGACATTTATGCTAATATATGTGCTTTCTATTTATTCATGTAATTACATGGCATTCTACAAAGATCCTATTAATAAACATTTCTGTTGCCCATATTTTAAGTGGATACCAAGGATAATGATTTTGTATTTCATTTATGTTTTTTGCAGAATTTATCATTATGTTAAGGAACATGATACCACACAGTTGTTTCATATTGGATCTTATTTTATCTCTCAATGCACTCTCTTTTAGTGGATATGTTGTAGCCTTTAGATTTTCACCTTAGTCAGCGATGCTTCCAAGGAAGAAATATGTCCAAAAAGTCCGGATGTTCACCACACTTGGTTATAGTTTAAAATCAAAAATATAAACGAAATTTAGTTGAACTCTATATAGGATCACTAAATTGGGATATGGATGTATATTTTGTTTTTTCATTAATTTGTGGTGGAAAATAATTGAAATGTGATAACGTAAGAGAGAGACTCACTCACATTGAACTTTTGTATAGACGTGGGGCTCGACCTCCATTTGTCCTTTCTCTTATTTGACCGATTCAGATCAAAACAGAGAGGGGCCAGGGATATGTAAATTTCTTGCCAACCGCACTGGGCGAGAATTTAAAAACTTAGTTATTTACGTTCATTAACAACGACATTACTCTCAAACGAACGACATGGACAGAATAGCCTGCCGCTCGGTCTGCATGATTAGGCGGGCACTCGGTCTCCATGAGTAGGCGGCCTCTCTCCTCCGCCGCCACCCTCTCGCGGGAAATCTCCATGACGTGGGCCACGAGGGACGTGTTTGTCTCCTCCACGGTTTGAGCGATGATCCTCTCCTCCTCTAGGTCGGACGGATCCAACCCAAACAGCTGAAGACGAACAAGTCACCGTCGGTGTTCGAAGGCAGTGGGCTTGGTTTAGTTTTGTTGACAAGACAGGTGGCCTAGCATTGCTTGGGTGGTGGTTAGGCAACACGACATCGTTGAGAATGGCGAGAAATGATTGTGAGCACATCAAACCACGCTTTCCATCTTTATAGCCGGAGCATTGGGCGGAAAAAAGAGGTGAGAAGCGGCGAAAAAGGGTGAAAATGAGCAGTGGTGCACATTAGCGCCGCCGTGTGTGGTAGGCGTGACAACGACATGTGGGGAAACCATAATGGGGACGGGAATCTCGACTGCCTCCCCCTAAGGAACCTATCGCCGCCATTAATGACCACCTATTGTTCGAATGATAGGGCCAGTCTGCTTGTCTATATCCGACATGGGATAATGCGCGGCTTGTACCTGGCACGGCCGCAACGTGCCCTGTTGTGCGAGGATGGCCTACGAGCTCTAGACATGCTTTGGGCCGCACACGACCGAAAGATACTTTGGGACACACGCGGATGAAAACATTCACGATATGTTGGAGTGAGATGAGTACGAAACACAATGACATCTAGAAAAAAATCGAAGTCCATAGCAACGCACGGGCATTCAACTAGTCTCTTTTTAGTGTACACTGATTTTGCACTTTTATTTCGACTCGATACCAGCCAACGCTGGCGAGCGGCGATACAAACCAGGCACAGCCGTCCGTCCGTTCTGCTTTTTGATGGTGGATCCCGAGAACTAGGAGAAGAACCGACAATTCTCCAACACAATCCCGGCTTCTCGGTCCCCACCCGCTGCTCCCCCTCCTTTCCCGTCGCCGCCGACGGCGAGTCCATCCGCCCACACCGTAGCTTAGACTAGCTGAAGAAACACTCTACAACTCCGCGCCACCAGAAAAGAGAGGCCGAGCGACGCACGCACCAAACACAACCAGAACGGATTTGCATCCTCCACCAGAACGCGCCCGAAAGTCAGAAATTCTGTTGGCCCAGGGCCGAGCGCGCAAAAGGCGAGTTGTTCACGAGGTGAGGTGAGCCGTGGCCGTCAGGCCGCGAGGCCGTCGATGGCCCAGTATATATTCGCCACCACCACCCGCGGCTGCAGCTCCTCCTCCGCACGCGCCCACCACCCCGCGATCCCGCTCCAAGCTCCTCTACTCCCGTCGTCGTCTCGGCCGCTTCGGGTGTCGCCGCCCCGGCAGAGTTGGGCCATGGGCGCGAGCGATCTCCTGGCGGTGGCCGCCACCAGGCCGCGGCACGCGGCGCCGTGCGCGGCGACAGTGCTGGGCGAGCCGCTGCCGGCGTCCGACGACCACGGCCTCGTCCACCCCAGCGCCGACTTCTCCGCCCAGGCCCTCGTCTCTTCTCCGCAGCAGGTACAGGGCGTCTCTTTTTTTTTCTTCTATACTTTCCATTTCCACTCTGTTGATTCGCTCCCAGACGGGTGCCGTGCGCTCGACGTTCCTTTTCGAGGTGCGGAGTATGCGGCTAGCTGTGATCCATCGCTACCCACGCGATCAGATAACGCAGATAGGGACTGACTGGACACAAGTAGGCAAGTACAAAAGTAGTTAGGATTGGGGTGCTGAGAGCGCGTGTTATTTTCCATTTTCGTAGGACTGTGAACCGAGTACTGACTACCGAGCAGAGCATTTGGTGATTTGTCAATTCGATTTCTGGTGGATGTAATAACTGATGAGTGATCCTTGGTGTTCTCTCAATGCCCTGTGAGCAGTACCAGGAGATGTATCAGCGGTCGATCAACGATCCCGCCGGGTTCTGGTCAGAAATCGCAGAGACGTTCTACTGGAAGCAGAAGTGGAACCCTGACGAAGTCTGTACTGAGAACCTTGATGTGACAAAGGGACCGATCAAGATCGAAGTAAGCCCACCTGAGTGATGGTTGATTGATGATGATACTTCTTTGTGATGGGAGGATAGAACCTTATTGATCCTTGTTGCTGTCTGACAGTGGTTTAAAGGGGGAAAAACCAACGTGTGCTACAATGCCGTGGACCGCAATGTGGATGCAGGAGACGGTGAGAAGATTGCAATGTATTGGGAGGGCAATGAGCCCGATCAGGATGGCAAGCTCACCTACTCTGAGCTCCTGGACAAGGTTTGCCAGGTAAATAAGATTTTATGATGAAACTGTGAGATCTCATAAACAATTGCATGTACTAGCATGTCCATGATGTATGCAGACATGGTCTAATTGTTTTTGGTGTGTTTTGTGGCAGCTGTCCAATTATTTGAAAAGTGTCGGAGTTGGTAAAGGTGATGCCGTGGTGATCTACTTGCCGATGCTGATGGAGCTGCCTATTGCAATGCTTGCATGTGCTCGCATCGGTGCTGTTCATTCTGTAATTTTTTAACTAATTTGTACTGTCAATTGTTCTGATTTATCGTATCTATGTTACCGTGTCATGATGATTATTTGTATTCAGGTTGTGTTTGCTGGCTTCTCCGCCGATGCGATAGCCCAAAGGATCATTGACTGCAAGCCTAAGGTTGTGATTACATGCAATGGGGTGAAAAGGGGGCTGAAACTCATCCCTCTCAAAGATATAGTAGATGCATCTCTGGTTGAAAGTGCAAAAAACGGTGTCATTGTAGGTATGCGCTTCAATGCGACTTCCATAACCATTGGCTATTTTAAGATCTAGTCCACTGGTATCTATAGTTTAACTTGCTAGTTCTTCGAGATATATGTTAATCGTTATTGTTTTATCCTCTCTGGGAAGCATAATGATAATTTATCAAATCTCCACGATGTACATGCATGTTTTATCTTGCTACCACATTTGTATCCAGAAAATGCATTGGCGCACATTGGGTGAAATTTGCTCATGTCCAAGTTTGAAAATTCCTAAAAGACCCCGTAAGTGTGAAATGTTGAATGTACTGTGTATCTGCAAAATTTTGTACTCCCTCTGATCCAAATTAGTTGGCGCAGGTTCATGGAACCTAGACAGATTTTAGGCAACATTTTGCCTAAATCTGCGGCAATTAAGTTGGATCGGAGGAATTCAAAAATATGTCCATTTCTCTGCTACAATGAAAACACAAAAGACACTGTTACTGTTGTAGACTCTAAACGCTTTTTTTTTTGTGTGGCACACCTGTGCTGAGCAGATATTTGTTTGACTTACGAAAATCAGTTGGCCATGAAGAAAGAGGACACACAGTGGACAACAGGAAGAGATGTTTGGTGGCAGGTATATCCAAATCAAAGAAGTTCAACTATATCGAATGCATATACATCTAATTTTTTAAGCACGATACCTTTAGGAAACTTTTATATAAATCAAGAGATCTCCTTTCAACCCCTTCGTTTTGTGTTGCATTACAAGTTTGTGAGTTATTTCTCAATACAAGATGATGTGCCTCCAGGATATTGTGCCTGATTTCCATACTAGATGTGAAGTGGAATGGGTTGATGCAGAGGATCCATTATTTCTTCTCTACACGAGTGGCAGCACAGGAAAACCAAAGGTACCCTAAACCCCATAGATTATCATTTATTCCTTTGATGAAACATTAAGATATTGTGAAGTGTGCAGGGTGTATTGCATACAACTGGGGGCTATATGGTATACAGCGCAACAACATTTAAACATGCATTTGATTACAAGCCAACAGACATATACTGGTAAGGTGTAAGTTGTTTCAGAGCGCGCGTGGAGGGGGCATAAACTTTTTCTAATGTTCTGGGATACTTATCTAGAATCTGTGTTCTCTTACTGTAATTTCCTTGTCTCGCTACATCAGGTGCACTGCAGACTGTGGCTGGATTACTGGACATAGTTATGTGACTTATGGTCCTCTCCTGAATGGAGCCACAGTTCTTGTTTACGAAGGGGTAAGTTCAGAAAAAAAAAGTTCATACTGCTAAGGAATCATGATCTAAGAGCGACAATTTGCTTTTGAGGCGTGTTTATACTGGACTATGTTTCTGAAGTACGTGTTGAATGCAACTTGTAGGCTCCAAACTACCCTGATCCTGGTCGGTGTTGGGACATTGTTGACAAATATGGAGTGACAATATTTTATACTGCACCAACACTTGTACGTTCACTCATGCGTGATGGTTCAGAGGTAAAAAAGAATCCTGTTTGGCCTGTCGAACATTTAGGTTCGTGACCCTAAGTGGTACAAGTTTTTCATTGGTAGGATGGATTTTGTTTTGTCTACCAGAAGTTTCTCTACCACATAGTATGCTTTTATGTTGCAACAATAATATAGCAAAAGCATTTGTCATGGGGTGAAATATCTAATTAATGTCTATGATTTAGCTAATATGTTCCTGAGAATTTTTACACATAATTAGTTAATATTGTCCCACATGTATATCTCTTGTATATAACCATTTTGTTTTTATTGTGTATATTGCAGTATGTTAACCGGTACTCTCGTAAGTCTCTCCGAGTTTTAGGAAGTGTTGGTGAACCAATCAATCCCACTGCATGGAGGTTTGTGGTTATTTCCTTAGTCTTAATACTGTAATGCGTTAAATAATTCTTACACGCACTATTGTTCATTTCAGATGGTTCTATAATGTTGTTGGTGACTCGAGATGCCCCATATCAGATACCTGGTGGCAGACTGAAACTGGTGGTTTTATGGTAATTATGTCTTACATTTTGCACTGATACTTCGGATCTCTTGGAGTGAGTTTCATATTATAGTTGAACCAAACTTTAATGCTTGGTTTTGTTAGATTACTCCTTTACCTGGCGCTTGGCCTCAGAAACCAGGATCTGCGACATTTCCTTTCTTTGGTGTCAAGGTATTACATGGCTTCACTAAAATGAAAATTCCATAACATATCTCATTTTGTAATAACCGTAAACATGATTCACAGCCTGTCATTGTTGACGAGAAAGGGCGGGAATTGGATGGAGAATGCAACGGGTATCTTTGCATAAAGAAATCATGGCCTGGGGCTTTCCGGACTCTGTATGGAGATAAGGACAGATATGAGACAACATACTTCAAACCATTTTCTGGCTATTATTTCTCTGGTGATGGTTGTAGGAGGTAACTCATCCAATAGTTCTTCAAGATTTGGCCAAAAAATATGCAGAGTGAAAACAATAGCTGGTAGCCTGGTATATATATATGACATTCAGAATTACATCTCCATACCTCAACAAATTAAATTTGAGTTTCAGGGACAAAGATGGTTACCATTGGCTGACCGGAAGAGTTGATGATGTGATCAATGTCAGGTAATTTAGCTACTTACTATATATCTTACGGTTCTCCTTGACTTAATTACTTGGAGAATGTGGCTTTCAAAAGCTTTGAAGCTGTAAATATTTGACCCATCTCTTAAAACTGTAGTGGGCACCGGATTGGTACAGCAGAGGTTGAATCTGCTCTTGTTTCACATCCGAAATGTGCAGAGGCCGCTGTTGTTGGAATTGACCATGAGGTCTGGTTAAGTACTTGTTTTCCTCTGTTTCTTATGTCACGACCCCCACCGTAGCTTCGTGAAACTTGGGCCTTATCAGTACTACTTGTTGCAGGTTAAAGGTCAGGGAATCTATGCATTTGTGACATTGGTGGATGGTGTTCCTTATAGTGATGATCTACGAAAAAGCCTCATTATGGCGGTCCGCAGCCAGGTATGTTCTTCCAATAGCTTCTTGTAGTGATGGTTACTGCTACCAGATATCCGAATGTGATGGAAAGAACCTGGTTAACAATGCCATCCTCTTGTGCTTGAGAAGTTGGAACCTGAGTTTTCTCTCCCTATTGATCTCAAATAGTAAGCCTGGTGCCTTTTCAGTTGGACCTACAAGCATGCTTTAGGAACAGATGGAACATTTTCTCATGGAGAGTTTGCTTTGATACAATTTCTTTTAACGCAATACTATAAACGCTCGTCAACACAATATGTGTTGTCATTTTGTGCAGATTGGCGCGTTTGCAGCACCTGACAAGATCCACTGGGCACCGGGGCTCCCGAAGACACGGAGTGGCAAGATCATGCGAAGAATATTGCGGAAAATTGCCTCCAGACAGCTAGATGAGCTCGGAGACACGAGCACTCTTGCTGATCCTGGTGTTGTCGACCAGCTCATATCGCTTAGCGATAGCTAACAACACGTGACGATAGAGATGGCCCGTTGTCACCTGCACTTTCAGTAGGTGTCAATTTTCTTGCCTAGCGTGAAAAAATACAGTACATACAAATGGTTTTATGTGCCTGGCTTTAGCCGGTCCCGTGGGAGCTGCAGCTTGCAAATGAAGTGAGATGTAAAGTCTTAGTGGTCTAGTGAGGCGCCTATGTGAATTGTTGGATCATAGCACAGATGAAGAGTATATATGTATGTATTGGTTGTATAAATGCGAGCCAACCATGTGAATGCGACTGGAATGGGTACTGAGTAGATTTTCCTCCTCACATTGTTGCCACTGTTCCACCTTTGGTGATACTCCTACCTTTTTTCTTAGAGCATCTCTTGCAGTACCCTTATATTTCGTGCAAACCCTTATAATAAACGCTCGTTTGCGGGTTTGGTCAGAAAAGATGGCCGAACAACGGTCGAAAAAACGTGTAACCCTTAAAATCAGGTTAGTTAGGAGGGATCTCTAACCGAACTGAGTATAGTACCTTCTCTCCCTCCGTGTCGCTCCCATGGGCGACGGGAGGGAAACCCTAGCCGCCCCCGACCGCAGCCCTCCCCCTCGTCCCCTCCCGCTCCTCGTCGCCGCCGGAGGGCGCCGTCGGCCGAAGGTCGGGCGCGGGCGGCAGCAAGGCCTCCCTTTCTCCCTCGCATAGTGGTATCGGTGTGGGCCGAAGGTACCGGCTTGGGGGTCGTGTTGACCAAGGGCGCGACTGCTCTGGTGGAGGCGTGGAGACCTGGCGGCGGAGGGCGAGCCAGTGACGGAGGCGGCGCTCCAGGCGGCGCTGCTACAGGACGCGCTACTGGCGACGCGGGAGGCAGCCTCCCTCGGGATGGACCGGAGATCTTGACTGCAAGGTACTGGTGCATGGACGGCGACCGACTGGAGTTGGCAACGGCGAGGTCAGGGTCGCCGCGACTCTCCGATGGTAGCAGGTGGTTCTGGCCACGGCGGCGGGGGCCTTAGCCCAGATATAGGCCTAGGTGGGGCCCATTTAGGTGGGGTGGGCCCTATTGTCCTAGCGATTCCAGGGGTTTCCAATGCCTCTGGGAACCCACCCCATGGCCAGGCATGGCTGGGGTGCTAGATCCGGGCCACGGGTCTAGATCCGGCATCCGTCTGACAGTCCTGTCTTAGGCGTTGTGGGTATGCCTTGCGGGAGACGACCTGCTCGATAGACTTTGTTGTCTAGGAGCTGATCGGCTAGCCTCGACCTTTCCCGATCTGGCGGTCTTGTCAAGCCTATTCCATGCACTCAACAAGTGCGAGATCTTGGACGTCGGGGCGGCGGCTTCGGAAGGTGGGCTTCGGGGGCGTCTCTAGGGGAGCGATGTTGCGGTGATGATGGTCTCTCTCCTCGGCTAGGTGGTTGGTGAGGAGAGGACATTGGGGGATCTTGGTGTTGGTGATGATGACTGTGAAAATAGCCATTTTTATCCACATTTAAATCACATTTTAGGTCAAGAAATTGACAAAGAATCTCTCTACCCCTGCTACTAATGACTAATTATTGCAAAGATGTGCAATCCTTGATTTTAATTTGTGTTGTGTAGAAAATCACGCTTTTAAGGCGAAAACAGGAGAATTTATTGAAGATTATCACGTTACCAACTTGGCCAAGCTAATTGGGCTCGAAGAGGAGTCGTCTGCATGCTTAACGACCAGCCGTACGGGCAAGGCCCGCCTGTACGGTGTGGCGTTAGCTTTGCTAGGTCAAAGCTGCAACTTTTGTGAAGACGCTGAAAGGGTAAGGAATGTCGTCTAGATGAGGGTGAATAGGCATTTTAAAATAATTATTGTTTAGGATCTAATAAATACAGAATAAAACTAATGTTTAATTTATCAAGCAAAAACCTATAACCACTAGGTTCACTAAGTGCACCAACAACCTATGCTAAGCAAGACAAGCAACAAGGAGATAGCAAGATAAACTACTTCAAGCATGATGGCTATTACAATGTAAATTGCATAAGTGAGGGCTCGATTGAGAGATAACCGATGGACGTAGAGACGATAATTTGTATCCTGAAATTCAATTTCAAAGAAGCTACGTCTTCATTGGAGAGGTGCGATGGCGCAATGTACTTTGAACGCCACAAATGGCTCACCTTGAGGTGTGGTGGCTCGATGCTCACCCAATGCCACACAAAGCCTCACCCCAAGATGCGAAGTCACACAAACCACCGACGCCACAAAAGGCTCATCCTATTCTCCTGTGAGCTCGCCACAAAGGTCTACTCATGAGCCACTATGGGACACTTGAGGGCAGTCACCGAACCCGTACAAGGCTTGGGGCAATCTCCACAACTCAATTGGAGGGTTCCCAAGAACCCCACAAAGGCTACAAGCTTGAGGAAACTCCACAACAATTGAAGCCTACAAGAACAATGCCACAACATGCCACAAGCTTGAGGAATCTCCACAACTCAATTGGAGGCCTCAAGAATCACCACAACTCCACAAAACAATTTAGGGTTCCAAGAACCCAAGAGTAACAAGTCCAAGAGCTTGAACTCGCCAAATCTTCGAGAAGAACTCAAATCTATGCACCAAATGCAAGAGGCAAGTCCTTCACTCTCAAATTCCACCAAAGTTATAAAAGTTATTGGGAGAATAAGAGAGGAAGAACACAAGAGGAGAACACAAAACTCTCCAAGATCTAGATCCTAGGGATTCCTTCACAAAGAAGGGATTTGGTTTGGTGGGGTTGTAGATTTAGATCTCTTCTCTCAAATCCCTCAAAAAGATGCAAGAATCATAGGAAGGGGAAGAGAGAGGGCAAGCTCTTCAAGGTCAACAATGAAGGAGAGAGAGAAAGCCAAAAACCAAGAAAAGAGATGTTACCCACGAAGGGGAAGGGGATCCCCTTTTAAAGGGCCACTCGATCTGCCCGTTACGCACAGATTCGTGCACGGCCGGTAGTACCGGTGGGGGAGCGGTACTACTGGTGGCACCCAGCCAATGGTCAAAAGAACAACGATGCGAGAGACAGAAAAAGCGAGTCTGCCCGGTACAACCTCCGGTTCACCGGTACTACCACCTAGGACGGTACTACCGCCTAGGACGGTACTACCGCCTGAACATCCGATCAAAGATCCATCAAATAGCAAACACGAAACAGAGAGCATACTGACCCAAAACCAGGCTGAGCGGAAGCTAGCCCAGAATTTCACCCGGTTCTACCGGCAGCAATTGTGCCCGAGCGGTACTTCCGGGGCCTGGCCAGTACTTACGCACGCGGATGATACTACCGCCCAAAGTTTCGATCGAAGTTCCATCAAATAGGACTCACCAAACAGAGAGGCTACTAAACTGCACCCAGGATGAGCGGAAGTGGCTCCGGTACTTCCACCGGTACTACTGACGACAAGAATGCCCTAGCGGTACTACCGATGGCTCGCCGGAACTACCGATCAGGAAAAAAATTAGAACTGAAACTGCCATAACTTTTGTATCCGGACTCCAAACAAGATGAAACCAATTTTGTTGGAAAGATAACAATGTGTAGAATCCAACAAAAATATTGGGTAACACCAAGGGAGAAAATACCATGAATATATATGTGAGATATCTCCCAAGGTGTGGAGCAGGAAAACTTGCAGGATAAAAAATGCAATAAGATATGCAAGGGAAATCCGTGTTGATGAACTAGAGCTTATTAAGATAACCACAAGCTCCAAATCCTCACATGGACAATATTAAAAAACAACCAAGAAAGATGATGCTATGTATGAAAAGGTTTGAGCTCTCTCCGAAAGATACAATCGAGTCACCCACTCGAGAGCCCCTCTTGATAGTACGTCTATCTATCCTAAATTTGGTCTCCCAACACTATAAGAGACCGGTAAAATAGAAAACCTATCAAGATCATACCTTTGCCTTGAGCATTCCACTTGAGCTTGATATAGACCGTCTTGTCCTTCTCAAGATGGATTGCCTTTCTTGATAGCTCTTGCTTCCTCTTTCTTGATTAATACTTGTGAAATGCTCCCTCATACAACATGGGGAAACCTCTTCTTTGAACTTGTCTTCATCACTCCATGATCGCGGAGGATGGCAAGCTTTAAGCATGAGATCTTCTAGAGATGGCGCACCTTGAGCTTGCTCTTCATTTCTTGATGATGTCTTGAAGATAACCATGATGAACTCCATCTTCTTCTTCAAGACACTCTTGGTCTTCTTCTTATTCTACTGGATTACAATAGACACAAAGCCCTTGGACATTTCTTCTTCTTTTTCAACCTTGAAACCAACACATGGTCTAAGTGATGCCAATAGACCTATAGGCGAAACTCAATTTACACAATAGTCCATATAGATTGTCACTAATTACCAAAACCACACATGGGCATACATGCCCTTTCAGACGCCTATATATTTTGAGACTCTAGCAACCGTGTAGAGAGCCGTCATTCTCAGATTGCATCACACCACCACCAAAGGAGATCCACCGCCATAGTCATCGTATCCACCCTCCATCCACTCCATATCCATAGCCGTCATCTTGTACTTGAGATCTTGTGATTTGGTGACCATTGTAAGAATATTTGTTTTCAATCTAAGTATTTTGCACAATGTTTTCTAACTTTGATCTTATTGTTATGAATGAGTAGTCCTCACGGGATGCATGTTGAGGTAAAACCTCACAACAATTATGTGCATCTAATACATGGGAATATTGTGTGGTGATTGAATAGGAGATATGTATCTTTATTTCTTTATCTCTTGTCTCGATCCATGGACTTGTAGGTATCCAAGATCCCATGAATTGATAAATACTTGAGGTGAGATGAGTGGTGAATAGTGACTTCATGCGAAACCCAGTGATAGCAAGGGGAGTACGGTCTTCGTTTAGGGATCCACTCGGGAGTAACATCAACATCACCATTCTTAAGGCTTTGATCTATATTTTACTTAATAATTGTGTAGTCTGGTGCTTCGC
Organism: Avena sativa; assembly: GCA_916181665.1. Taxonomy (NCBI): domain Eukaryota; kingdom Viridiplantae; phylum Streptophyta; class Magnoliopsida; order Poales; family Poaceae; genus Avena; species Avena sativa. The sequence goes on from OV702287.1 coordinate 427,838,539, forward strand.
GGTATAACGGTTGGATCAAAAGATTATTGTTATGCATGTAGCTCGTAGGGGCTTTAGTGTTTATAGATGTGCTTCCACAACCCTATCTATACTAGATCATTTCACACATGAATATGCTGATTATTATCTATATCCCATATGTATACGCGGCTGCAGGGAATCTTCGATCCTAGCCTATTTCCATCCATTGCAATAGCCAACGATTCAAAATAAACTAGAAATGTTTGGTAAATGTAAAATATAACGAATAAACAAGTCTTGTAGACGTGCCTTATATTTTCCATACAGCAATTGTTTCCCAATATTCGATAAACCTAGGTATACTAGGGAAAAAGCTATTATACTGTATCCATAATCCGGATTGAAGGTATCAGGTGACGCCTCGGCTTTGAATACTCCTAGATCGTGTAATAGAGGCCTGGCTCGGGGCCCACAGGCGTCCGAGGTACTAGGGTGCCGTTGTGGCCACCTTCTCTGTGCTAGGGTTTCGGGTGAAAACCCTTAATCATTCGGTCTCGATGGCGGTGGCGTGAGGCGTCGTTGCCTTCTTGGGGGCGTAGTTGTGGAGCTCTAGTCCCTTTCGGTTTTGTTCCGTGCCCTCGATGGCAAGTTCAGTTTTCCTTGTTCATTTCTTGTTTATCTTTGATCTGCTTTGTAAGAGGGTTCCCTCATCACGTTATATCGGTTCATCCATTTGGCTTTATTTATAAAGCCGGCTGAAAGCCTCTTTCCAGAAAAATCAGGTTAGTTGAAGAATAAAAGGAAAATACGGGAGGTAGATCAAAGGAAGAAACTTGCCATCAACGAAAGGCACTTCCTATCCAAGGTTGTGAAGTTCATATCTAGCACCTTGTCTCTCTTTTTTTGCAGTTCAACCATCTTTGGTGGCATTATTCCAACCTCTAGCTCTCCAAATATTATCATTGTTATCCAAGATGTTGAAATTTTGATTTATGAGAATAATACAAAAATAAAAACTAATCTAAAGGATAAAATGAAGCTAGTAATCCATGCTGAAAATAAAGTATTTCATGTGCTTTGTATTTAATCTAGCAAACCTCCTCTTTGAAAATAGTTCTTTCCTTGAAGAGACTTGGTCTTGCATTCTAGAAGATAAAAACATTTCTATTATGTCAATGTTGCTGCTTCATAGAGGTTGAAAGCCCGTAGTATTTACTTGTAAAATTGTACTAGCTACGTTATGAAGATGTGCTATGTATTTGATCCAGCGAAGATCCTCCTTGAAAATAGTTCTTGCCTTGAAGAGACTTAGTCTTGTATTTTGAAAGATAAAAATATTTCTAGTCTGCCAAATGTTGCTATAACATAGTGGTTTAAAGGCCGTAGTATGTCCTTGTACTAGCTACCTTTAGAAGATAGCTAGTATGTGTCCATGTTGTGTGCTAAAAGCACCAATCACTTGTCCTAAGTTAATCCAATGAATTGAATCAGTTGATACTCCATAAATCTTGGTGCATATATTTTCTTCCATGATGAGCAACGTATCCCTGAATTAGTATGCAAGCGGTGCTAAACATATATGTAATATGTTGTTCAGCTGTAGTTTTTTGATTAACAAATCAATAGAATCTAGACAAAACTAAGGAGGTGAGGAGGCTACTCTTGCACTCTAGGCCTCCAAGTCCTAACAATTAGCTTGGAACCCTACTACCAACCCCTGCTCTTTGTTTTTTCTTCTTTGTCATAGTTAGGATTTGCTTTTCCTCTCTCATTTTTCTTTTCTTTTTGGAGACTATGCAGGATCTCTGCCTTTTCATTGGTAAAATGACAATTTTTTGAAATGGGGTGAAAAAGGACAATAAAAGGCTGAAGCCAAGTAACATCACATCAAGGCAAAGAAGGAAAAATCCCCTAGGGCCCAAAGCCCCCCAAAAGTGGATAAGACCTGAAATTGACAAAGTTCTTTGCGCCCACTAAAATCCACATGCAACCTTCCTCTTTGATCTCTCCGACGACCATAGTGTGAGTAGCAAAATGTTCCTGAATTGACCATTTCTTTCTTTCCATATCTCCCAAGCGACAAGGAAGATGATTAAGCTTAGTTTGATACCTAGGGTGCTTTGTGAAACTTTTTCACAAGTCGGTGACCCCATCAATTGAGGCTAAGTTAGCAAAGTCGGTTGGAGTGTCAATCCACAAGGCGGCAACATCCTAAACTCTCTTCGAAAAATGTTAATCAAAAAGAGCATGTGTGGAAGGACATGGATATCTCCTAGAGGGGGTGAATATACGATTTACACCAATTATGATTTTGTCTCTAATAAATGGGAATGAAACTAGCGTTTAATTTATCAAGAACAAAACCTAAATGTGCTAGTCTCACCTATGTGCACCAACAAATTATACTAAGAAATACAAGCAACTATGTGATAGCAAGGTATATAACTTCAAACATGAAGGCTATCGCAAATTAAAGTGCATAAAAAAGAGCTCGGGTATAGAAATAACCGAGACACGTGGAGACAATGATTTATCCGGAAGTTTACTTCCAAGGAAGCTAATATCCATTAGAGAGGGCAAGCTCTTAAAAATCAACAATGGAGGAGAGAGAATGGAAGAATCAACCTCCAAAAGAGGAAAAGGGGGACTTTTATAGGTTCCTCACGAAATCTGACTGTTACAGCCTTAGGGGACCAGAAATTCTAGCCCTAGGGGGCAAATTTCCGCCCCAAAACTTCTGGACTACATATGGACCCCTTAATGATGGCCACAACACCAAACCATACATTCAGACCGAATATCCCCTCCCTTCCGGACATCCTTCACATATCCATGATCACCATAAGGAAGGAAAGCTTCAAGCATATGATCTCTTCGAGATGTCTTATCTTGATCTTGCACTTCATTTGTTCTTTCTTCATTATGTTGATGTCTTGAAGGACCACATGAGATATCACTCCTTCTTATTCGAGACATACTTGCCATAGAATCAACCATGTCATGACCAATCTTCGGATCACTCCTTGAATAACAACTTGGTCATCACTTGATCTTCTTCACTTTCTTCTTCTTTTTTCCTTGAAACCAACATATGGTATACAAGCATTTCCAATAGACAAAACCTACAAGTATAACTCGATGCAAACATTAGTCCGTAGAGATTATCATTAATTACCAAAACCACACACATGGCACATATGCTCTTTCAATGTGTTTCGCCACCTCTGGTTGGTTCTTGCATATATAGTTGACAGATTCAGGTAGTGAGGCCATCCCCTTGTGGAAATACTGCCAACCATCCACAGATGGTTCTAGAGGGTCAGATGGGTGGATATTTTGCATTTGGGGCCAGCGAGAATTTAGTGGGCTTTGCTTCCAGATGATGGAGCCGTAAAATTGTGCCTGATATTCCAAGATGGATGAGTAAAGGCCATTCATAGTCCACTATCAAGGTATGGAATCGACCGTGCGTGTAGTCGGATGACCAACTATAGATAGTGCCAAAGAGTGATGAACTCCAAAAAGTGGTTGTAGTGAACTAATGCATGTTGAGGTCCAGGATCCAAGTCTTTTGGTGGAGGACTTGAGCAACTATCCTAAATTTGTGTTCCTAGTATGCATAAATGGGAGGCACAAAATCTTTCTAGCAAGAACTATCCACCAAGATGAAAGCCAGAATTTAGAAGTGACGCCATTTCAAACGGTGTTTGTATTGGTACTATAAAAGAGTTGTCGGTTGAGGCCATCACATGGAGTGGACAATCCAATACAAGACTTTTGATAAGAGACCCAATCATGTCATAGCCAGCCCAAACAAAGGACCCACGAGAACTTTTACAGGTCGAGGATCCCATCCCTTAGAGTCGCTACAACGTGCATACTCTTGCTAGGTTAACTTTGCATTGGCCTCCACCAAGACCTCCTCCTCGCTTTCCTAGAGGAAACTTTTCCATTCCTTGCTAAAGGACTTCGAAACCCCTTTTTCCAACTTTGAGGTTTGTAAGGAAGTAAACCAGGAGGGAAGAGATCGTCATTTAATCAGTGTGTCCCTTCTGGCCATGGCAATGAATCTTCCCTACCAAGTGGCCACCTTTACCAAAGATTTGTCAAGGATGTAGTGGAGTTTACCCATAGAGATCTACAAATAAGATACATGATTAGAATTAAACTCGAGGAGCACGAAAGTCCTGCAAGGTATAGTCTCTAATCGATGTTGTGGCATCTTACATAGGTGCAATGGCACTATTAACAACGTTTTTGTGAAGACCTATGCCTTGGCCAAAGTTTTCTAGGATGTTTGTGAGGTTGAGGACATAGAGATCTTTGCGCCTTAGCAACCCATATAGATCTACTTTCGTTTTGCTTTGACAATCTTGTACCTCTTTTATTGATATCACATTTTGTTGATTCAGAGGGGAACCACCTTTATAACACACACACACACATACAGATAGCACTATCGGCTGGATACTGGGATTAGGTCTTGCTCTCCTCCAGCCCCTTCCTTTGATAGGTCAGCACTCAGTGGGCTTGGGCCTCTTGGGCCAGAATGGTTCAAGACTCCCCCTCAAGATGGGTGGTAGATATCTATCAGCCCCATCTTGTCACATGCTAAGTTACAGTCCTTTGTTCCCAGTGCCTTTGTCAAACAATCAGCAATCTGTTGTCCAGATTTGACATGTGTAAGGCTGATGATTCCAGCATCTAGTTTCTCCTTGATGAAGAAGCGATCAATTTCTACATGCTTTGTCCTATCATGTTGGACTGGGTTATTGGAAATACTTATAGCTGACTGATTGTCACACCACACTCTCAAGGGTCCCTTCCATAGTAGTTTCAACTCACTTAGGAGGTACTTCACCCAGAGCATTTCACTGACCCCTTGAGATAAGGCTCTATACTCAGCTTTTGCTATTAATCTAGAGACAACAGTTTGTTTCTTGCTTCTCCACGACACCAAATTTTCTCCCAAAAATACACAATAGCCTGTTGTTGATATTCTATCGTCTTGACAGCCAGCCCAATCGGAATCACTATAGCCATCCACCTCAAGATGTCCACTCTTTGCAAACCACAACCCCTTTCCTGGAGTCCCCTTCAGGTATCGTAGGATTCTATGCACTATATCAAGATGCCAGCTCCTTGGTTCATGCATGTATCTGCTTACCACACTGACGGCATATGTAATGTCAGGCCTGGTATGACACAAGTATAATAGTCTCCCAACCAGTTTCTGATAGTCTTCCTTATTCACTAGCTGACCTGATTGTGCTGTCACTTGATGATTTTGTTTAATCGGGGTAGGAGTTGCACGACATCCCATCATGCCCATGTCACTTAAGAGATCCAAGGTGTATTTTTGTTGGCATAAAGATATCCCCTTCTCTGTCCTAGCCACTTCTATACCAAGGAAGTATTTTAGGTTGCCCAAATCTTTTACCTCAAACTCTTTGCTTAGACATTCCTTCAATCTATTTATTTCCTCCTGATCATCTCTAGTGATGATAATATCATCCACATAAACTACAAGAATGGTGATCTTCTGATTAGAATGTCTATAGAACACCGTGTGGTCGCCATTACATTGACCATACCCCATACCGCAAACAACCCGTTTGAACCTATCAAACCATGCCCTCGGCGATTGCTTGAGTCCATACAAAGATTTCTTCAGCCTACATACCTTCCCAGTGGTCTCTCGGCTACCAAAACCTGGTGGTATCTCCATGTACACTTCTTCCTGTAGGTCCCCATGCAAGAAAGCATTCTTTACATCTAACTGATGCAATTTCCATCCAAAGTTAGAAGCACAAGGAACCAATATCCTTACCATGTTCATCTTTGCCACTGGAGCAAATGTCTCATCATAGTCAATTCCATAAGTTTGACTAAACCCTCTTGCAACCAATCTGGATTTATACCGTTCTACCTTCCCCTCAGGATTCTACTTCACTATATAAATCCACTTACAACTCACTGCTTTCTTTTCTATCGGTAGTTTGGTTAGTACCCACGTCTTATTTTTCTTTAGTGCTTCCAACTCCTCTATCATTGCTTCCCTCCACTTTGGATCTTGCTTTGCAGACTACCAATCCCTTGGGATTGTTATAGTTTGAAGAGAGGCAATAAATGCTCTGTAGGAGGGAGACAGAGCCTTATAAGACATAAATTTCCCAATGTCATGGTCACCGGAATCAGTTAGTAGAGCATGCATTTCACATAGGGCCTTCCTTGCCACGTCATTTTTCCTTGCCGCTTCACGTGTCCCCTTTCGCAATGCAATAGGCAGATCTACTGTATCAGATGAACTATCAACACTTCTTTGCTGCTCCCCCTGCACATGTGGTTGATGTCTATCAGATGAGCTTGCATCATCGCTACCTTGCTGCTCCCCCTGCATATGCGGCCACCGTCGAGAGTACACCTGGATATTCTACGGCCATCGATCCTGAACAGGTTCAATAGGAATCTGGAGAGAACCATTCTGAATTGTACTCACTATCGGCTGAACCTGAACCCCATTATCAGTATTAATGCCCACAGAATCAGCCCCCTGCTGAGGGCGTGACATAGTCTTCTCCCCCTCATGGCCATCTTCCACAGAGTGGAGTTGGTCAAGTTCAGTAAACAACAGGCTCAGATCAGTAGGTTCGCCATAAAATGGCTCAGATTCCCTGAAGGTGACATCCATACTCACAAACGTCCGTTTCGTAGAGGGACTCCAACACTTATACCCCTGTTGGCTAGACGAATAACCCACAAAAATACATTTCAGTGCTCGTGGGTCCAATTTCCTAATAGATGGCCTATGATCCCGAACAAAGCATGTACTACCAAATAACTTGGGGGGAACAACAAACTTATTCTCTCCAAATACCAGTTCACATGGGGATTTCATACCTAGTATCCTAGAAGGTGTCCGGTTGATCAAGTATGTGGCTGTCATGACATCTTCACTCCACAAGAACTTGGGTACATTCATTGTGTACATAAGTGAGCGAGTAACTTCCAAAATGTGGCGATTCTTACGCTCTGCCACACCGTTTTGAGGAGGGGTATCTGGGCAAGATGTTTGATGAAGAATACCTTGATCAGACAAGAATGTCCCAAAGGTGGTGCTCACATACTCTGTGCCATTGTCAGTTCTGATCACCTGCACCTTCACCTGAAAATGATTCTTCACATAAGCATGGAAGTTCTGAAAACACTGGAACACTTCATCCTTGTGACGCATCAAGTAAACCCAAGTCATACGAGAATAGCAATCAATAAAAGTAACAAAGTACTTCATTCCATTTACTGACACCATTGGGAAGGTCCATACATCTGAATGAATAAGCATAAACGGGGATATGCTCCTAAGACCCTTACTCACATATGAGGTTCTTGTGTGTTTGGCATATTCGCAAGCATTACATGTCAGTTTGCCCTTGCCTATTCCACACATAACATCCGGAAATATTCTACTCATCTTATCAAATGATACATGTCCCATCCTATAGTGATGGATTATTGCCTACTTCTCCTTGTCTTCCATGGATGCAGCATACACCAACTCTGGTTGCACCCCTTTGTCCATATACCAGAGCCCTCTACGCCTGGTGCTAGTCCCAACCATCTGCCTTGTCAGTCACTCCTGAATCAAGACACCGAACTTGTCAAGAGTCACACTACAATCGATGTCATCAATTAGAGCACTCAGAGAGACCAAATTTAAAGGAAACACCGGCACATGTAAAACTGAGGATAGAGAAATGTTTGAAGTGCACTTTACTGTGCCAACCCCAATGACTGGTTGTCTTGTACCATCAGCAATTTGGATGGTTCCCTTGTGAGTAGGAGGATGCTTATTGTAAGACTCAAATACACAAAAATTTACCCGCAACATGCTTAGATGCTCCCGTGTCTAGGACCCATTTTGTATCATTTTCATGAGTAGCAAGAGATGCTATTTCAGAATTACCTTCATCTGTGGAGGCCCAGTGAGCAAAGTCTCCATAGGTAGCATCACCTACTTCTGCACCCTTGGACATCCCACTGCCCCTCTCATCAACTGCTATGTGTGCCTTATGAACTCCTGAGTATTCCAAGTATCCACCTCGGTCTCTGGTAGTCTGCCCCCTGTGGTATCCTGAATATCCACCTCTGCCACCAGCCATCCAGCTCCCTCTAGTATATCCCCTGCCCCTGCCACAAGTGGGACAGTTCCACTTCAGGTGACCTACCTCCCCACAGGTGAAACAGTCCCTAGTATCTTTCCACTCCCTCAGCTCGGCATCGACAAATGTTGAGGCTGGTACAGTCTTCTCATCCGCTTGATCAAGAGATAGATGCACCTCCTCTTGAGTCATTGCTGCAATAGCCTCATCAATAGTGGGCAGTGAGGTATGATGCAACAAAAAAGCTTTTCTACCATCAAAGCGCTTATCGAGCCCCTCCAGAAGTTGTAACACGCGTCTGTGTGCTATCCATTTTTGTCCTGACTCGATGCAGGCTGCATCATAGAGTTTGAGAGGGTCACAATTATCATGGTCTGCCCATAATGCTTGCAGCTCGGCCACATATGTCATCACTGAATTTTCACCTTGGCGCAAGCGACGAATCTTCCCATCTGTCTGAGCAATGAGCATAACATTGCCCTTGCTAGAGTATTGGGTGGACATAGTCTTCCATATCTTAGCAATAGTGGATAGCCCTTCCACAGATCGCCCAAGGGAGGGCATCACTGAATTCAACAGCCACCCAATAATCAAGGAGTTGATGGCCTTCCACTTCTTCCCTTTTGCACTAGTTTTGTCTCCTGGTTCCCCAACAGTACCCAACAAGTACCCATCAAGATCTTTCTGCTCCACAGCCAACCTCGCCCTCCGAGACCAACTCAGATAGTTGGCAGCACCCTCAAGTTTGAGGTCAGTTGGAACCAACACAAGCTTCTGAACCACTTCCTCTCGAGGCACGATAGCCCCAGAGGTTGGGCCATCTGCGTTGGAGGCAAGGAATGTGGTGAGCTTCTCCAGAGCCTCAGCTAGACTCTTTGCATCAGCCATCTTCATCGCTGCAACCGGCACCCGCAAGCACACAACAACTCTTCAACCACTAGCACCTTCTGCCCAGCCACCGTTGCCGCCTGCCGCTCCGCTGCCCTCAGCAACCTTTCACGCCACCACCGCCCCCAGCAAGCATAGCTCTGATACCATGTTGATTCAGAGGGAAATCACCTTTCTAACACACACACAGATAGCATTGGCGGCTGGATACTGGGATTAGGTCTTGCTCTCCTCCAGCCCCTTCCTTTTATAGGTCAACACTCAGTGGGCTTGGGCCTCTTGGGCCAAAATGGTTCAACACATTTTTTATCTTTGCGTCTTGCTAGCATCCTTGGTGTAATATGAAATGACGCATATTTTGATGCATGTTTCGAGAACTTTTTGTGTGGAATCCACTTAGCTAATGGCTTTTTGAGTGCAAACAAGCTCAACAACTACAAAGAACGAGACAATATGTCCATAATTGGAGATGATCGTGTTATTTACGCAATGGCCGACAACCAAGGCAATCAAAATCGTGACGTGTTCGTCGTCAAATTTAAGCGTTTGTTGTTGTCTAGATCCATCATGGCAATTGGCCGCCTTGTAAACAATGTGGAGCAGCTTATAATAGGAGCAAAAACAAGACGGGTGGGACCAAGAGGAAGCATGCCACTGTTTGCCCAATGGATGGTTCTCAGGGCCATTTATGTCTGTAGAAGTTCAGCGTTGTGGGTATTGGGCAGTATGTATTTATTATCTTGTTTGTTTCATAATTTAGAAGTAGTCCTCATGTGTCATGTTATGTACAGTTTTTGTTTGTTTGCCCAAAAATATATGTTTGTATCAATTGGCTTCTTATGAATATGGAGCTCTAGCCAGTGATTTGAGTGCAAGTTTTGATGATAAATCTATGTACTATTATCTTTCATGAGCTGTGTTGTTATTATATACACAAAGCTTCTTTACCATATACAAAGAGCTCTCAGAGAAAACAATATGTGCAGCAGCAACTGTTCCTGGCCGTGTCGAACAGGCAGCTGCACATGATGATGAAGCTCTGGCCGTATTGCAAAACTAGGCCTACACTCATCTCTAGCAATCTCTGTGCAAATAGGGTCCTACGTATAATCTCTATATGTGTCTTCTATCTCGATCCACCATATATATAGCTCATGCCTTAATCCCAATGAACTTCAGCTGCAACAACAGAGCCAACCATGTTATATGTCAATTTAAGATTTCTTCAATGAAAATCCGACTGAAAAGCCGTGCGTCGTCTGTGAAAACTTACAAGGTTGTTGCTGGGATCCCCCCAGTAGAAGCCATGGATGAACATGGGCAGGACGTTGCACGCGATAAGGACAAATATCATCAGCGCGTGCATCCCCATCCACTCCATGGCGATGGTTGGCCGCCGGTACCCGTAGAGGTCGACCAGCGTGTAGATCCCAGCGAAGAGGAGGCCCGCCACGCCAGCAGTGGCGAGAGTGTAACTTACGGTGTAGAGTGGCTTGTTCATCTGCATTCCTGAAGAGATCCAGCGTCAATGTCATTGCCCGGAGTATTAATTAGGATAGGAGTGTTTCTTTTAACGAGGTCCTTACCGAACAAGTCCAGTGCGAAGGCCAGGACTAGCATGCCAAAGGAAGGTACAAGCCAGTGCATGATTCTTTGCTTGTGTTTCTGAAATTCAGTTCAGGACAGAGAAAAAGAATTCAAAAAATGTTGAATTTGTTCACAAGGTAACTCATCAACAAACTGAACATTGCAAGCAGACATGATACCTGAAAATGTACAATGATGTGCCCAAATTGGAGACCAATCAAGCAGGTAACGATGGCCATCACAGAACTGGTGAGTGTGGTAAGAGACAACAGTCAGAATTTAAGTTTCCGCGGAACTCGTATTACAGCTTAAAATGATACACGTTGAAGCAATCACGAAGGGTTTTACTGACCTGAGAAGCCCTTCAGGATCAAAAGGCGCCTGACACCATGAGGGTGCATCCCGAGGGAGTGGCCCGTTTTGCGGTGAATTTATACTACATTGCTGTCACAGGGAAGAACAGTTATTCCACCGAGTAAATATGACAAGTAGAAATTATGCAAGGTTGTGCACATCATTAGAACCTGGGATCGCGCGTAAACTGGTCGACCATACAGATGCTGGATTCCTAAGATTTTGCGGTCGATCATGCCAACCGCGTTACAACCTGGCCCGGAGTCACCTCGTACACCGCATTTGACCTGATATAAGTTTATGATTTTATAAGCTCATTAGCTCCCCTGTCATCGTCTGTAATGCTGCGAGATACTATCTCCGTTCCATGATGTAGTATGTTTTGGCAAACTAATTTAGTTTGCCAAAATATACTACAATATTGAACAGAAGATGTATCTTCTTAAGCATGAAGAAACAAAAGTGAAAGCGGAACTTACAGAGAACGTTTTCTCCATGGAACCAGGACCAGATATCTGATACTCCCAGTCAGGAACGTAGGTACCATACAAGAGTGCCATGTAGGTTACTGTGATGAGCAAGCCGACGAGTCTAGCAGAACAAGGGTGAATGATTTTTCAGAAAAAAGCACAACTAGCGCTTACTACTGTAACTCCTTTGTCATGTAGATCAAATGGAAACAAATGTGAATTCTTTATTATATATATAAACTCACAGTTGATATCTGTATCTCTTGATCAAATCAAGCCCAGATTCTACGTCATCATCTCCTTTGAGCCAGATCTGGCATAGCGCTGTCACAAGATAAGCTATTGCGATTCTCTGCAACCAAGGAGATACACCTTAGTAATCCTACATTTTAGTTGTACTGATGCTGCTGAATTATGTATTGTATATCTCTTACCTGCAGTATACCCATCAGACGTATTTGACTAACATCAACCCCAAAAGTCAGGCTACGAACACCATGAAAAAATCCACCTGCGTATCAGACCAGCAAGTAAATTATCAGCATCAAACATCTTCTCAAGTTAGTTGTAACGCCGTTCCATTCAAGAACAATCGATAGTCATCATAATACCTTGCAGAACAAGACCAACACAGAACAGCTTCAGCGTCCGAAGGGTTGCCTTCCCAGTTGCCTCCCACTTGTCCGGCACTCTCTGCATCACAAGATGACAGCAGTTGGTGTAAGAAAGTCGTTTAGTGTCACACACACATTCAGAGATCGAAGGTACATGTCACGTCCTAGTTGTTATCAGTGTGTACCTTGTACGCCAAAGCTAGAGCGACCCCAACGATGAAAAGGAAAAAAGGCATGACAAAATCTGCTATTGTTACACCGTCCCAGGGGGAGTGGTTCATTGCCGGAATAAACGATCCAGCGTCGTCCACTATGATCATGAGCTGCAGCAAGGAAAACAACAGTTAACCTTAGTTATTATAAGTAATTATGCATGCTTCATATAATTTCACCAGGGATAATGAGAAGGGGAAGACTCCGCGCAAAATGGTTTTTTAATTCAGTACATAGAGCTGTTTCTGTTTTGTGTCTTCACTAAAGACTTGAATTAAAATGACTAAGGACCAGTAAAATTTCGACAAAGTGAGTAGCACTTAGACGAGCAGGTGGTACTTTCCACTTGCCAGAATAAACCTCTCTAAATCTATGGGAGACCAATGAGCAACCCCCTACTTGCGGCAGACCAGATCTGATCGTGCTACAAAAGCAAAACAGATAACAACATAGGCTCCACGCCTCCACATAACCACTGTTATTGTTTAGTCCATGGTTGTTGCATCATAGCGCTGCTATAAATATTCGAGGAAAGTTTTTGACGAAACAAAAAAGAACACGATGCTGATAAGAGGTATTTACAACTTCACATCATATATGGTTGTCTGGCTCTGGCATCAGATTCGATCTCCAGATGCATTTCACCTCGAAAGCCTTTTTTTTTTCTCACCGGCATTAACGGAGAAAGCTAGCTCCAGGATCAATAATAAACCCACGAGAAAATCGGACGAGCAAGTAAGTTTGAAGAAGAAGCATGCGCAGGCGTTAGGCATTGCCGATCAGCAACATCGATCAACCCGACACTACCAAACCCGAGTGTCCGACACAACATGAATTCCCCACGGTTTTGGTATTGTCATTCTCTCTTCTCTTGCCCTTGAGAACACGCAACGCAAGCGTGCGCCATTTCATTATCATTACAGAGATGGAAAATGCGGCCAAAAACAGGACACTGCCAAGATGGAACGTATCGTCTGATGGGAAGTAAGCGCTAAGCAGGACTGCAAGTTTCGTGTGGCGCTGCACAGCTAGCTAACGCGTGCCCAGCTCAGCCTAGTTGGAGTGCAAGATTAGGTTTGCTTTGACCACGATCCGTAGCCGTTAAGCCGTGATTCCAACCAACAAATAACGTTCTCCAAGACTCGAGTCGATTGCTACAACTCAGACGATATATAACTTGCATCGTAAGGACGCAATCAAAAGCAGTGGGTGGAGGCAGAGATGAGTCGCCGGAGACGGTCTACAGCGATGGGAACCTAACCTTCTCGCAATGGCAGCTAAATTAAACTGCTAGCTAGTGGCATTGGCTTAGCTTTCACTTTAGCGCGTACTTACGCAGCGGTGAATTGGAGTGCACGAAACGGAGTGTGGCGGCAACCCCAAAAAAAACCAAGGCGTAGCATTGTGCCATTGGCCATCACGTCTTTGCCCGCGCGCTTCCACCAATCCATAATTAACTAGGCTATCTGGTCTGGGATAGGAAAGTGCATGGAGCGCATCAATCGATCCATGGATGGGTTGGTTGACGATTTTGAGACAAGGCAAGGCATGGCCAGTTGCAGCAAGCTAAGGGTACTAGGCTAGAGCTAGCCAACCACTTGGAATTGGAGGACGCGTCGGTATGTGTGGTACTCTTCGCACAGAGAGCCGTCATTTTCGACCGACTGGACAGCCATGTTTAATTTCCCAGAAAAGATCTGGTTGGGTGGGGTGTTACCATCCGCCACGTTTGGGCGGGCTACACAGGATGTGACCTTCAGATCTTCCGCGAAAGATGTACAGTACCACCGCACCACACTATTATCGTGCCATCCATCCATGCCAGTTGCTTTTCTATCTAGCTACTCTTTCATATCTGGACCGATGAACGCGCAAGGGAAAGGTCTCACCTAATTAGGTTACTGTCATGACTTTTTTCAAGGCCTGGCTTAAACAGGGCCATGAATCGACCACATGACATCAAAGGGGTTGCTTGCTTGCCTTTCTATCACGTCGGTTCAAACATAGTGGATCTTGACGGGATGACTTGCTGCATGGCGGCCACTTCCATTAGCCGCACCCACCGTCACCGCGCACACAAGTAAGTAGCGCCGTGCGTGTTAGCACGATGACACCGACATTTGCTCTTGTTTTACTAGTAGTGGTTCACTCGAACGTAGGTCTCCCTCTGACGATGCCGTCAGAAAGGTAAACTGCGTATCCTTTTTGCACTTGGGCTCAAGCTTATTATTAGTGGACGGATGATGTTGATTTAAATTTCCGTAGGAAGTGCCGTTCTCGAGCTGCTGGAGACCATATGGGCCTCAAAACTATATTATCCCTTGCCCGTCTGGTGATCGAATGGTGATGGTCTCTGGCAGGCACACGCACCGTCAACACCCACACGGTTGCGCCGTGTTAGTGTGACAAGGACGCTCCCTCTTGTTTACTCCTCTGAACATAGTAGTACAGACTTCTCCCTGGTACCACCCTCTCTCTGAAGCTAGCTAAAGCTCCCCGTGGTAGGCAGTAGTAGTAAACTCGCAACTGTGGCTGAGAAAACTAGTGGTGGCGTCACGGTCACGAGTGATGCCAATCGTTCAAAATGAGGGAAAACTACCTGGTGCAGGATAGGACAACCACACCAGCCTACGCTGATCTGCACCGCACGCCAGGGGACAGACAGCCCTGCAGGCCGGTCCAAGCGCGTGCCTCCACACCACACACCTAGTAGCCCTGAGATGCTTCCTCATTCGTACTAGTACATGCGTACCAACGAACCAATAAAACAGCATTATACTAGATTCTCTCGCTCTCAGGCCTCTGCCAAATCAGGGCCCTGGCTTTATGCCGGTGGAGCTGCGTGTCGGCTTGCCTATCGATCGATGCCCACGCGCGCGCACGGTGCCTGATCGGCATGCATAGCGACCGAGTCAAGCAAGCAACAGGACAAATCAACGGACGAAATGTAGGGCAATGGCACGGAAGATTATTCGGCCATGTGTGTGGAGCAGCTATCGGTGGAGCGACGTACGGTTGGACTCCGTCCTCCCGTTACACGATCACACCGGCGGTGCGTGCGCCATCGGTCTACGCGACTGACTGGAGCGAGTCTCCGCGTGTTTATGTGGTGATCGTGCCAGGACCTAGTCGGTGGTCACCCACCAGCGGAAGACAACGTCCCACCACCACACACTGCGACTGCGAGCCAACGCGATCGAGAAGTTGGCTGCCCTGCTTGCCCGCTTTCGTCTCATCTCACGGCAGTTGGCGACTTGGCGCGGCAGGCCGGGAGAGGGTCACCGCCGGAGCCGGACACCTACGCACCACCGCCACCGCGTGATGTGAAAAGGCAGCGTGATCGGTGGATCGATCGATAGATCCCTTGCGGGCCAGCCTGCGTTTCCCCGGCGACAGATAGAGCGCGTCACATGCGAAAAGGCGCCGCTCGTCTCTCAGACTTGTCTCGACGTGGAGGTGCCAACCGCCGCCGCGCATGCGTCCTCCCGGGACAGGGAATATTGCCTACATCGGGTCGATGCCCAACGTAATTCTCACACCTGCACACATGCGGCCTTCTCCTGCTTCCAAGTGCTACAAATGGGAACCTACCTAACATTCTTCAGCCTTTTTCCATCTGCACACAGGCCAAATCCGATCAAACGTCCAACCACAACACCTCTAATACAGAATCACAGTCTGAATCTTGCATACTAGTACAGTACCAGCTTGTATATATGCCTACACTACACGTAGCTGCTACAGCTACAGGATATAGCAGTATAGATTTCTAGTAATCATTTTCTACCCGTATTAGAAGTCCCGTATCATGCCAGCTGAATCTAAACGTACTCGATATATCCTTTTATAAACACCAATTATGGAGGTACATGCGCTCATCAACTTAATTATCTAGCTGACATATGGACGGCCGAATTAGAGTTGACATTCTACTCTTGTTTATACTACTCCAGTATATGTATCCAATGAGTTTAGGTACGGAAGCAAATACTGTACTAACAACGCGTTATACTAATCTGAAAACGCATGAACTCTGCCGTGCAGGACTTTGGGTCCAACACCTGCTGAAAGACCGTACGCTGGCAAGTAGGCCATTTTTTCTTTAATAGTCTTATTACAGTATATTAGCTAGTAACTGCGTGGGCCACTAGCTAGCACCGACGGTTCGAATCCTATTTGGCGGGTGATGGGATTTTAACTCTTGAGAATTAGATGAGCCAGGGCGGTGATTGTTAATGGCATCGTCAGTTCTAAAGAACCATATCTCATCTATGTGTTGTGTCCATGCATGGCAGATGGCTACAAGTACGATGGCTATGTGAATATCTACAGAGCTAGCAGAGACTAGGAAAGAAACTCAGGCACTGCTGCTTGAATAAGAAGGGCCATGGGCCAGGGCTAGACAATCAATCATGTAGGTGTGTGTGGCAGCAATGACTAGCAGAGCGACGCGATCCGTACACACGCCTCGCTGGCCTGTAGTAATGTTCCATGAAGCTAAAAGAAGCTGTGTACTAGTACTAATGATGGCCAGTGGTAATGTTCCCTGATGCTTGCAGAAAGCTTGCACTAATGATGGGCAGGGTTGGTTTAAGCAGAAACTCTGGTTTCTTTTGGTTTAAGTGCAGACAAAAAGGGAAACGGGGGTAAGAAAGAAGGCAACAACGACTTTGCGCATGATGATTCATGATTCATGAAGCGTGTTTTTGGTTGGCCCCGAGACGAATTCCGTGAAGGAAACCGTTCGCGGCGGAGAGGAGGCCGAGCCCCACGCAGGGAAGCAATTCGACTTCGGCATCAGATGTCACGAATATCGCATAGGCATAGCACGGCCGGCGAGAAAGATGTGATACCAGGAAACGGAATAATAGTATGTATTGAGAAGAAAAATGCAGCGAGAGATTTGTTTGTTGGCGGCACGTACCAGTACGGTGATCCCTCGGAACACGTCGAGCGAGACGAGCCGCTGCCGCGGCGCTGCCGGAGACGCCGGAGACGCCGGCGGCGGGGAGAGACGGCAACGGCCGGCCTCCAGATCCACCGCGGGGCCCGCCGCGTCCTCGCTCCGGACGAGCTCGTAGACCCCCATCCCCGCCGCCGGCCTCTGCCTGCCTCCGCACCGCCCGTGGAACGCCCCTGCATTGGCCACGGCGCCCATCGATCGGTCACCTCTCCAACTTAATTTCCCCACGGCGGAGCACAGGGGAAGAACAGCGGCAGCGGCAGCGGCAGCAGCAACAAGCGTGTGACGAGATGCGGCACGGATGGCGCCCGCTCACCTGACAGCAGCGCCAACCACTTGCCTTCCTCCTCTCCTCGCTCGCGCGTATCTCCGCTCCGCTCCGGCTCGTTCGTGTGTTCTGTTGTGCTGCTCCCGCTGCCTCTCTCTGCCTGCTGCTACCAGAGTCCGATCGTTTTTCTTGTTATACTTCGGCGCGAGATTGGTGGTGGTGGAAGCTGGACGGGGGGCCCTCTGCGTCGCGGGCGCGCGGGTCATATATATTGGCGAGTACACAGCGCGTCTCCATTTTTTTTATCTTTGACTAGTTCTGCATCTTTTCTCCGAGGCCAGGACTCCGTCTCGCCATACCCGTGTCGTGGCTGTGGCTCTACAACACCGCCCCCCCCCCCCCCCCCCCCTCTCCTCGTCGCTTCACCCCGATCACGTGCCGGCTCCGGCCGATCGATCTGACGCCGGCCGTCGGATGGACTCTGATCGGAGTCTGTGTAATTCGGGCTGCCGTCCCATTCGCCTTTCCGGTTTCGGTGGAGGTGGTGTGGTGGCCAAAGGACTCCCTCTCAAATGAGGGTCCGGAGCGGATAAAGAGATGCTTTCGTAACGAAATATCGCACTGCCACGGTTACGGTATTTGTGGCTGCGACGGATTTGCTTTTGATAAAAAGCAAGTTCTGTTTTTTGCTGCAAAAATGTGGAGTTCGTTACGGTGGTGGACTCGTCGTAGTAATGCACGTCTCTCGCATCGGGAAAAGGCGTGGGTGGACATCTCTCTCGGTGGCCCGCTCTCGGTCTGTCGGATCACGGCTCGGAAAATCGGAACGGAATACAGGGCGCTTGGATCCAATACTTTCGGCCTTTTCCAGTACTGGGCTGCATACTTCGGGGATCACGCAAGCGGTTTTTCCATTATTTTCTTTTTAGGAAAGAAGCCTTCTACTTTGTGGCCTTGTTCAAATCTTTTAGATTGTGGGCCTTGAAAAGGCTAACCGGAGGTAAACGGAAAAGCCCGTTCCAGTTCGCATCATTCATGGGCCTGTTTAGACCGTGTTTCGGCCTAACCATCGATCCACTTCAAAAATGCCAATTTTGGCAATGTACAATTCAGGTAAACTTGAGATTGGATAATTAAGGTATGTCGTGTATGTGATACGTTACAGTACGATGAAGTCCAATGCCAAACCAACAACATTTGGTTCTATATCTCCACGACTAACTTGATTCAACCTCACTCGCCTTCTCATCGTCCGGACGGCGAAAAACGGCCAACTCACGTTTCCAGGACGTCGAAATCATCCGAATTTGGCCCAACTTTCATCCGACGATCCCAGGCCAAACCCAGGACGATGAAAACTGCCTGCGAACGCCGAACGCAGCGGAAAGGCCAAAAAAACCTCGCCCGCCTATGGCCCCGCCATGTCAGTGTGTCAAGCCGAATCATCCTCATCCTCTCGCCTCGGCTCTCACGACGGACCGCCGGGCATTGACTGCCCGTCTCGTCGACCACACGTCGCCTTAATGGCGCACCACCGCCGGCCCGACTTCCCGCCGTGTAGCGTTTCCCCGCGCGCGCCGCCACACCGCTTCCTCCTTCGCCGCCGCGTTCGTTTATAAATGTTGGTGCCCTCGCCGCTTCACAAGCATACACTCTTAGCCTCTCCTCTCCCCCAACCGCAAACACCAAACTCCGGCGAAAAACAAGCAGCACTCGGCGGAAGCAATGGAGAAGCGCTACCCCGGCAACCCCGCGGCGGCGAACGGCTTTGGCCGGCGCACCCACCAGCCGTGGGAGGCTCGGATGCTGCACGACACCGGGAACATGGCGCCGCCCGACTTCCGCTGCCCGCCCAACTGGAGGCTCAGCGCCGGCGGCATTCCGGTGTCGCCGGTTCCTAAAGACGGCGAGATGGTGGAGGAGATCCAGGCCGCCATCATGGCAATGCCGGATCCGAAGCTCGCCGAAGATCAAGGTAACTTGGTTTACTGGGAAAACTTCTTCGTCGAGCGCCGGAACGCCGAGCTCGCCGCCCACGAAGGCCCTCCTGGCACGCCGCCGAAGCGCAACAACGCGGCAGAGCGCAGTCGCTGGTGGAGTGCATCGAGACGGACGCTCAACGCCATCCTAGAGCACATCCACGCCGGCAACAACCCGAGGCTAGCCCTTCGTCCCAGCCACGGCGGTGCAGCGACGACGGCCAGGGCAGCTGGTACCCATCGTAGTTGCAGAGCGACGACGACGGCGTGGGCAAGGCTGACCCCGACTACACGGTGTTCTACCGTAACTTTGGCATGTGATCAGAGTCGGCGTCGGCATCGGCATCTCCCCGCGCTAGTTTTTTTATGTTTTTTGTTTTCCTTTTAGCTTAATGCAGCCAAAATTCGGGTATATGTCTGAATTTGGCCTACTATATACGAACTCGCCTCTGTTTAATTGAAATCACCTATATTCGTCCAATTTTTGCCGAGTTTGATCGAAATTCGGCCGAACTTGAGAACTAGTACTACGTAGTAATATGTTCCAGTGACTTAGATTTTGCATGAAAACCATAATCGCAGGCAATTACTATTGAACAGAGTAGCTAAGAACATGTGCATTACAAAATAACAAATTTGTAGAGTAGGTTATGCAAATCAACATATCTAGTGACCTTGTATGTAGCACAACAAACAAGCGTGCGTGCGCAGTGACTTGGTATGTAGCACGATTACCAAAATGTAGTTCGCTGCTTGAACCTGCTATACTGCTAGTAAAATAAAAACGCGTTGGATATTTGGTTACCTTGGTTGGAGAGGCGTCTAAGCATCTTCGGTACCGTGCGGATGACGTCCAGGTCAGCGAGGGTGTTGCAGTTGTGGTGGTTGTTGGCGTCAGGGAAACATATCTTGGGCTGTCGATGCCCGCTTGAGCACAGGGGACGAGAGCGTCGTTGAGGCAGATCCGATGCAGTGAACGGTGATGCCCGTGCAGCTGGTTTGGAGCGGAGGACATGGAACTCATTGAACTAGATCTAGTTAGGTGAACATCAGTGAAGCGGCTCCGTTACAGTTGGGTAGCTATCGGCAGCGAGAACGGAGAGCTTGTGTGACAATGATGCCATCAGCATGGTGAACGAAACCACAGCTCCGGTGCAGTGGTAGAGAGACCCGTTGAACTAGATCCAATACGGTGGGCATCAGTGAAGTGGCTTCGGTGTGGTGCACGAGCCCGCAGCTCAAGCGGCTCCGGTCGTTGACCGGTGCCCGCGGTGCTCGTGGAGGTGAGAGCATGAGAGAGGAGCTTGAGATTTTTGGGAGGACCAGCGGGAAATACTGCGCGAATCAGGACTATAGAGGTGAACATTAAAATAATTACGATCATGCCCCCAAGCCTAACCAGTTAACAGGAAGTGATTGACCATTCTCTAGCAGACATCAACAATTAATGGCGCTTGAAACATGCAGTGGAAATTGGGAATGCCTCTGTTGGCCAAACGAGGCGTTAAAAACCATCACCTTCCCCATCCATGTACGGCACCAAAGTCCACCGCTACCGTGTGTGCCATGGTGTGTAAGTGTCCACCGAGACAAAATGGTGCCACCAAAGCTCATCTGCCGCGTATCCAACTTTTGCGGTTCTTCTTGCTTATGCCGCCCCAAAACTCCACCAGATATATATGGGGGTATTTTTGTAGTGTTCGTTTATCCTAATCACAGCTGGACTCCCATACTAGTTGAAATATTAGTGGTTGGACAATGTATCCCCAGTGTTGTGGCAGTAGGTTATGCTGTTTGACGTGGGGTTAACACGTCAATGCCCATGGTTGATGGACTTAGGTTTGAGGAAGAGGGGAGTGCTGGAAGCTTCATTCGGCTAACAGGCAAGCAAAACTAGGGACACGAAGGTTCGGGCCCCCAGAGGGAAACCCTACTCCTGCTTGTCTACTCTTGATTATTGAAGGAACCAAAGGTTTACAGGGTACGCAGATGTAATCTGGTGGTGTATGAACTAGGTTTTGGCGATGATCTCCTCACTACTCCCTCCTGGCCTTTATATAGGGAGGCTGGGTCTCAGGATAACAAAGCGGGTTGGTTACAGATTAGGGTTTTACCCTTTAAACTTTCTATCTATTCTTTGTCGTGTCCTCCAAGGAGTTGCACCTCCACGGGATTGGGCCACCCGAATCTTCATGGGATCTGTATAATGTTGGGGTTCGTATCATGGAAAACAAAAAAATTCTACCGCAAGAATGAACAAACCAAGATCTAATCTATGGAAAAGCCAAGATCTAATCTATGAGATAAATGCAACGAGATAGATCTGTACTAACCCTTGTAGATCCAAAGCCTTGATCAAGATCAGATCTCGTGGTTGATGTAGACGATCACTTGTCGATCTCAAGATCGAGTAGACGATCCTTCTGGCGCCGTGTTCCGGTAGCGCTGCCGCACTCGGTCACACGTACGGAGTCGATGTAGACGATCATCTCCCCGTTCCAGCGGGCAGCGAAGGTGGTAGATTGCGGTGACCCAGCATACCACTGCATGATGTAGTACACTATAGTCGTTGACATAACACCAATGAAACACCATTCACTAGTATTACATCCCTCAGAGTGGTACAACAGAAACACAGCAGGTCCAAGACATGACTATAGATTACAACTCGACTCTTCACAAAAGATCCAGAGAACACTCTAGGTAAAAGAGAGAGAAAGAAACTTCTTAGAAAGAAGAACAAGAAATAATAACTCAGAACTATTTGGCTAAAAGGACGAATATCTAAACTATCTGGCTTGCAAATGCTGCTATTTCATTGCTCTATAGAAGTAGGTTTTATGGCTAGAGAATCTATTCCTAGTTAATCTAGAACTTCGTCTTTACTTCAGTTGATGTATACGTTGACTTTCTTAACTTCATTGAAGGACTTGAGTTGTCGATGATGGTTTCTTGAGCAGAAACTGATGTTGACGTCGTCTTCAACGGCTTAGAACCTAGCAAGGGTTAAGAAGGTACGGTTGAGTACAAGTGTACTCAGCAAGTTCAATAAAAAAGAGTGTATGATGCACTATCTCTACAGCCACAGACCATAGGTCATAGGCAATGCAGGTTTTCGTAAACATTTCTTCAAAGGTTGCTTTTATTTTGAAAACTATGTCCGACAGCCTTCACAGGTTGACCAGAATCTTCGTGGGGTTCCTTTCCTGCCGCATTCGTAGCTCCTTCTTGGAACAAAGAGTAACATGTCACAATTATTACACTCTACAGAGGTGCGTCACTTTTCCCATAAGAGACCTTAGCCTTGTTGCACTACCAAGCCGTGAGCTTGTCCACACTTCCTTGGTATGGGGCCCAGTCTAAGATCCAAGCCAGTACTTCCCTCTCCGCGACCCCGCATGAAGACACGATCCCCTGAGACAAACTACCACGGTTACTCTTTGGGTAGCCTCTCGAAGACTCTATAAGCAGCTCTGTCTGGGAGCCACCATCAGCTATGGTGAGCTTACACCAAGACAGCTATCCACAGATAATCTAGACACCTAGCTCGCAGGGAACTAAGGGGTCCCACGCATGTGCTGGATTCTCCACGAGAATATCAACAGCCTCATGATAAGGTTATCCGTCCATGCGAAAGCGAGAAGATACAACTGACTTTCCCGTCCAATTCCAAGTCTTATGGTTAACGCGTAATATACGGCGCTAGAATCACTAGCGACATTGGTTGTTAAGTCCAGATAATACATTACTGTACAATGGCGTTTCTATTGCCAGTTATGATAGATTAGCTGATCACTCTGGATCAGTAACTGCTATTTCTAGTTAATTATGAAAATAGTGTTTTCTGACCTTTTTAAAATGCAGGTGATGACAACATTTGAGTTACAAGCATTTGATAGAAAATAATCAAAGGACATGAGCAAGTTGTGAACTTGCCTTTTGTGATTGCAAGATTATGCACTCACGGTCTTCAGACACTAGAAGATCCAAATTCTGTAAACAACATCGTTGGTTCGATAAGGACTAGTGTTTAAAGAATCAAGATGCAATGATGCATAAGTAATGTAATGCAATTTGATAAATGTGAATCCCTGAAATAGTCGTATCTGATCTAGGGTTTGTAGTTTGTGATGAGTTCTTAGGAATGTGTTGCACTTTTATACCAGTTTCACACTTGTGCTTCTTATTAAGGCTTGTGAGAGTGTGTGAAACAATATATAAGTATAACAAGTAGTATACAATACTAAAGCATTCAAATGGAGTATGGTATCTAAAATATTTCTTAAACAAGATTAAGATTTAATTAGAGCTTTTAGAGAAGTGTTCAAGGATTACTTTTAATGTTTCTTAAAAGAATAACTTTTGAGAAAAATATTACTTTACAATGTAAAAAGTATTTAAACTTAAGGCTAACACTTTAAGGTTTTCGTATTAGCTAAGATTATTAAAGAGGAAAACATTACTACGTTAAACAATCATAGCATAAGTGGTGGAGATTTGCATGTTTTGAACAAGGCACCACGTTGTAGATGGTTGACTTCTTAACATTCCACAAAGTTAGAATTTAAGTATTATTACTTGAATGAGGTGGTGTTTTATTAAAGTTATAAGTGAGTAGAATTACTTTCTTATTTATACTTATATTGTATAAGCATAGATAGGGTATTGCTAAAATTACTTAAAAACTTAGTTTAATTCTTTAGGTGGATTCCTAAACTGGTAAAAGAATTAGTACTCAAATCTTGATGATTTTACAATTGATAAAATATTTTTGGAAAGTAAAACTTACTTAATTTTAAATGGTAGTTTAGTAAGTACAACTTAAAATGGTTAGACCTATTTTGACTTTACTTAAACATCAATTGAACTTGTTATTACACTTTTAAACTTTAAAAAAATAATGTTAAAGGCAATAGTAAATAGTTATATATTTTTAATGAATTAAAATAAAATAAAAGAGTTGAAATAAGATTTATTAGACCTTTACCTTGTATTTCACTTCAATTAAGAAATAGCATATTTTAAATGTGTATAATTTATTTTTGTGATCATTTTAGTATATTATATGTATTTTTAAGATTTTTAAATATTAAACTATGATTTTTACAAGTTTTATCACTTTATAAATACTTAATAAATAATAATATTTATCCAAGTGATACCAAAAATCTATGAAACAATTTTGTAAATGTAGATTTTGTGTTTCTAAGAATTTTGGTAAATTATTTATATTTTTCTCATTTACCAATATTAAAATATGAATTTTCAAAGTATTATTATTTATAAAATCATTATTAAACCGGCATGGTCGGGGATGAGTGCAAAGTCATGGATTCCGGTGAACACCGACAAAAAAGGAACGATGAAATTCGCTCTCCTTAGAGCTCCCCTTGATGGTGTGGTCCTCCCAGAGGATCTACAGAGCACTGTGCTTCTTCTAGGCTGCTCCAAGGTCACCGAGATGACCTCTAGTGATGATGGTGGTTGGCTCTGGCTGGCTAGGGTTTCGGTCCTCTGCGGGAAAGAGAAAGAGAGAGAGCATGAGAGAGAGTGGATGGGGATGAGGGCTTCGTCGTGGTGTTCTTATCCTCGTAGGAGTGTCGGCGGTGACATCCCGGCGGCGAGGCGGCATCATATGGTCGCCGTCCCCTCTAGCGAGCTGCTTCACCGGAGGAGGAAGACAACAGATAGGATTGACAAAGGGGTACATTGGGCTGGGCCGATAGTGGGCTTTGGCCGTGCGAGTGGATTGTTCCTGGGGCTGCATGTGAGCGACAGTTAGAGCTAAGACGACCTGGGTCATGGGCCGAGATACTGTGTTGCTTCTATCCTTTTTCTTTTTCAATTACATTTTCTGTTTACTTTTCTTTTACAAAACCTTTTTCAATTTGAATTTCTTCAGAGATTTCAATATTCAGAGAGTTTGTAGACCCTCGTCTCTTCAGTTCTCATTGTGTATTAAAAATATTCATAATTATATGAAAAGTCCTTTTCATTAAGAAATATTAATAAGGACTAGAGTTTTAGGAATTGGTTTCTTATAATAAGTTTTCATAGAAATGATTCTGTTTTCACTTGATAATCTTAATGGTACTAGTTTGAGATGTTTATTGATGTATATAGAATCTTGTTCCTACTTATCTTCATAAAGGATTTATCTATATACATAAGAAGGTATTAATCTTTTTGGTTCATAATGGGGTGATATAGGTTTCATGGTCCTCCATATTTGGTGATTTGCCAAATCCAATTCTACTTGGTTTGTAGAATTTAGAATTACCACAGAACACTTTTGGTTAGGTAATGATGAATCAATAACAATCATTGGTAAGAAATACTAAGGTTTATTCAAATATAGGTACATGGGTTTTGAGAGGATTTAATAACTCATATTCAATTATGGATATGAATAAATATTAGGCTAAGACATTGTCATCATGTTCTGTGTCCATGGTAATATCTCAACTTAGAGTGAGCTACAAAGATTATTTTTCTAATGTGATCTTGATGGTTCATGGGTCTAGGTTGCTATTAAGGTTTAAGACAATATGGTGGACAAGGCTTCCATCTATAAACACTCATCTGGTTCTCTAATTATCTCTTGGAAGCATTAATTGTCCAAGAGGTATTGTTCAATGGTTACCTAGGAATAGGAAATGGTTTCACTATCCATTTGATTCTAGGGTTTTGGATAATGAGGTAGACATGGTTCTGTCATGGCTTGATATATTGTTGGTTAAGGCTTCTAAAAAATCCTTACCTTAATACCTCACTAAGGTTATATTTAGATAAGGATTTCCTTTCCTAAATATACTCTATTTAAATCTCTCTTATCTTATTCACAAAGATCACATCTTCCTGAATAAGACAATCATCTGACTCCACCATATCCATCATCATATAATGACATGGTCATGCCAATTCAGCAATAATCATTCTCCATAATTACTCTAGTATGAAACTTCCATTTCTTAACTACCTCTAATGAATCCATCAATGTAGCTACTTCTAACTCCATTCATTAACTCCTTTAAATCCATCTTGCAACTATTTCCAAGACTTGCAAGATTATAACTCTCTCTATATCACCTGTGATAACAATCCTCTGGAATAAGTATGGTACTACTCTCCATAATACAAGTTTGTTCTTGTATTATCTTGGTTAACATACTATTCCTCCAACTACTCCATTCAACTCATATTATATACTTCATCAAACTCTATCTTGACTTCTCATGATCAAGCTAGATGATTCATCTTACTAGGGCTTGCCTAACTTGGTATACTCACAACTCTTTTTCAACACCTAGTCATCTATTCTCAAGTGACTTGAGAATAATGACCACCATCCTTTGATCATACAAAGCTTAGGCTTCTAATTGTCTGATCAAGTTCTATTATCCACTAAGTAGTAAACTTGTACTAGTCTTTCTATAAGGCTTATAATGCTAAGGAAACTTACTTGAAGTTTATACCCACTTGGCTTAACAGGATTATCATTTGATACACTAATACTACTAGCTCTCTCATGGCTCCTCAAGTACTAGTTTAACTCTTAGGTTTAGATAGCTCTTCTAGTTAACTCATGAGTGAGTTAACTCCTCCAACATCCAATGGTTTGATCCCACTAAGGATCACATTCCATTGATGATGGCACACTCCACTATATCTAGTTCCTTCTTCTTACTAATTTACTTAAGGTCTTTGGAAGGTTAATATAATAGGTCAAAGGCTATGGGTCAATAAGTGCTAGGTCAAGGATTGATCACACACATTGATGATCAATAGACACTAGGACTTGGTTAAATAGGATTGTCATCTATTAACATGACACTAAGGGTATGTGATGGATGGTCTTATCTTGAATTCCCTTTCTACTCTATTTGTAATAAGATTTAATGTTTAAGAACTATCATGGTACCTATGATAAGAGTAACTATGGCAAACAAGTGTTTCACGATTTAGTTACGAGTTTCTTTTACTTAAGTTATATACTTGACTTGGGAATCAGGGTTTGTGGTAGATAATCCTTGATATAATCTTTAGAAGATTAAGTATTCATCCTTGAGTTGTTGTATGGAATACCATGTAATGATCTCTAGAGGATCTAGTACTCCTTATTAAGCAGTGTGTTGTGACTTAGTTTTATTACATTTGATCTACCCTTAGACCAAATTATATTACCCAAAGTAAGGTTTTAGCAAAGGTCATATTGAAACTTATCGCTGTCAACTTGATAATCTACTTCAGTTCCACCAAGTTAAGAGAAGATTCAATCACTTTAACAAGTTTTATTTAAAAGTGCGAAATTATCCAGATTTTCTATGCATGAATGCAATGCACACACCTGTGTTCAGCTTATTTCTAAGCTCTAATGCTGGGGTGTTACATAGATCTCCACGGAATCCCAGCAGCACGACGGTGTGGTGGTGGTGGAGGAGAATTCCTGTAGGGCTTCACCTAAGCCGCAACAGGAGGAAGGTGGAGGGAGTGGCGGCTAGGGTTTGGGTGGAGGGGCAAGGGGGAGGCGCCCCCACCCCTCTTTATATAGAGGGGGGTGCGGCCTAGGGTTCCCACCCCTTGGCCCACCTCCTAGGGCAGGCGCACAAGGGAGGGGGGAAGGTTTCCTTTCCCCCAAGTCTTATCCCCTATAATCTAGGGATTTATGTTTATCTCTTCGTAGAACCTTTTGGAACATTCCGAAACATTCTAGAAGCTCCAAACAAAACTCTGGAACTTTTCCGAACCCCAGAAAATGACTTGTGTTATATGAATATTATTCTCCGGACCATTCTGGATCTTCTCGTGATGTCCTGGATCCAATCCGAGACTCTGAACAACATTCAGTCTCCAACTCATATTCTATATCTACCTAAACAACATCGAACCTTAAGTGTGTCACCCTACGGTTCGTGAACTATGCAGACATGATCAAGACTCCTCTCTGATCAGCGGGACCTGGAGATCCATAATGGCTCCACATATTCAACAATGACTTCGTGATCGATAGAACCATAAACATACGAAACCAATTCCCTTTGTCACGCGGTACTCTACTTATCCGAGGTTTGATCATCAGTATCTCCATACCTAGTTCAACCTCGTTACCGATAAGTACTCTTTACTTGTTCCGTGATATGGCATCCATTGTGACCCAGTCACATGCTTGCAAGCTAATTAGATGACATTCCACCGAGAAAGCCCAAAGCATATCTATTTGTCACTTGGATGGACAAATCCCATTCTTGATCCATGCGCTTCAACACATACTTTCAGAATACCTAATGCCACCTTTATAACCACCCAGTTATGAAGTGGCGTTTGATGTCATCAAAGCACTCATTCGGTGATGGTGATTAACACAATCTCATGGTCGAAGGATTAGGTTACTATGTATTTGAAAGCTTGTAGCAAAACGAACATAATGACTTGATATTATGCTATGCTTACTATGAGTGTGTGTCCATCACATCATTATCCTAATGATATGATCTTGTTATTAATAACATCCAATGTCCATGATCAGGAAACCATGATCATCTATTAATCAACAAGATAGTCTTAACAAGAGGCTTACTAGGGACTATGTTTACAAAACACACAAGTATTAGTGTTTCCTAATCATACAATTATAGCATGGGATGTAAACATTCATCATAAACACAAAGATATAATAATAACCATTTTATTATTGCCTCTTGGGCATATCTCCAACAGTCTCCCACTTGCACTAGAGTCAATAATATAGATTACATTGTAATGTACCTAACACCCATGGTGTTCTGGTGTTGGTCATGTTTTGCTCTATGGAGAGGTTTAGTCAACGGATCTGCCACATTCAGATTAGTGTGTACTTTGCAAATATTTATGTCACCATCTTGGACATACTCGCGAATAGCATGAAAATGTAGCTTGATGTGCTTCAGCTTGCTGTATGACCTTGGCTCATGTGCATTAGCTATGGCACCCGTGTTGTCACAATAGATGGCCATCGGGTCCAATGCACTAGGAACCACACCAAGCTCAGTAATGAACTCCTTCATCCATATCGCTTCTTGTGCAGCCTCTGAAGCATCTATGTATTCCGATTTAGTTGAAGATTTTGCCACAACGCTTTGCTTGGCACTCCTCCAGCTCACTGCAACACCATTCAAAATAAATACGTATCCAGACTATGACTTCGAGTCATCCGGATCGGTGTTCCAACTAGCATCGGTGTAACTATTTACAACAAGCTGTTCATAACATCCATAAGAAAGAACCATATCCTTAGTCCTATTCAGGTACTTAAGGATATTTTTGACTGCTATCCAGTGTTCCATTCCAGGATCACTTTGATATATGCTAGTCAAACTAACAACATGTGCTATATCCGGTCTAGTACACAGCATGTCATACATGATAGAACCTATGGCCAAGGCATAGGGGATTTTACTCATCTTCTCTCTATCTTCTGCCGTAGCTGGACTTTGAGTCTTACTCAAGGTCTTACCTGGCAACATGGGCAAGAACCCTTTCTTGCTTTCTTCCATTCTAAACTTCTTTAGAACCTTGTCCAGGTATGTACCCTGTGAAAGCGCTATTAAGCATCTTGATCTATCTCTATAAATCTTGATGCCTAAAATGTATGCTGTTTCGGCAAGATCCTTCATTGAAAAATTATTATTCAAATAGGCTTTGACACTTTCAAGAAGTTCTATATCATTTCCAATCAACAATATGTCATCCACATATAGTATTAGGAATGCTACAGATCTCCCACTCACTTTCTTGTAGATACAAGCTTCTCCATAAGTTTGTATAAATCCAAAGTTTTTGATCACCTTATCAAAATGTTGATTCCAACTCCGGGATGCTTGCTTCAGTCCGTAAATGGAGCGTTGAAGCTTGCATACCTTGTCAACATCTTTAGGATCGACAAAACCTTTGGGTTGTACCACACACAAATCTTCCTCAATGTCACCATTAAGGAACGCCGTTTTGACATCCATCTGCCAAATCTCATAATCGAAATATGCAGCGATTGTTAACAAAATCCTCACAGACTTTAGCTTCGCTACCGGTGAGAAAGTCTCATCATAGTCAACTCCTTGAATTTGTCGGAACCATTTCGCGACAAGTCAAACTTTATAGATAGTAACATTACCATCAGCATCTATTTTTCTTTTAAAGATCCATTTGTTCTCGATAGCCTTGCGGCCATCCAGTAAGTCCACCAAAGTCCATACTTGGTTTTCGTACATGGATCCCATTTCGGATTTCATGGCTTCTTGCCATTTGTCAAAATCTGGGCTCATCATTGCTTCCTCATACGTCGCAGGGTCGTCGATGTTGTCCACCAACATAACATTCAACGCAGGGTCATACCAATCAGGAGTGGTACGAACCCTCGTCGACCTCCAAGGTTTAGTAGCAACTTCGTTCAAAGTTTCATGATCATCATCATTTGCTTCCTCTCTTATTGGTGCAGGCGGCACAAAAACATCTTCCGGTGCTGCGCTACTCTCAAGTCCGAGAGAAGGTTCAACAACCTCGTCAAGTTCTACTTTCCTTCCAGTCACTTCTTTCGAGAGAAACTCCTTCTCAAGAAAGGATCCATTCTTGGCAACGAAAACTTTGCCTTAGGATCTATGATAGAAGGTATACCCAATTGTTTCTTTAGGGTATCCTATGAAGACGCATTTTTCTGCTTTGGGTTCAAGCTTGTCGGGTTGTAACTTCTTTACATACGCTTCGCAACCCCAAACTTTAAGGAATGGCAACTTAGGTTTCTTACCAAACCACAATTCATATGGTGTCGTTTCAACGGATTTAGATGGTGCCCTATTTAAAGTGAATGTGGTTGTGTCTAATGCATAAACCTAAAACGATAACGGTAAATCTGTAAGAGACACCATAGACCGAACTATATCTAAGAGAGTTCGATTACGATGTTCGGACACACCATTTCATTGTGGTGTTCCTAGTGGTGTCAATTGTGAAAGTATTCCGCATTTCTTTAAATGCATGCCAAACTCGTAACTTAGATATTCACCTCCGCGGTCAGAACATAGAAACTTAATCTTCTTGTTATGCTGATTTTCTACTTCACTTTGAAATTCCTTAAACTTCTTGAAAGTTTTATACTTATGTTTCATAAAGTAGATATACCCATATCTACTCAAGTAATCCGTGAAAGTAAGAACATATCGATATCCACCGCGCGATGCTAAACTCATTAGACCGCACACATTGGTATGTATTATTTCCAATAAGTCTGTAGCTCGCTCCATTGTGCCAGAGGATGGAGTCTTAGTCATTTTTCTCATTAGACATGCTTCGCATATTTCAAGTGATTCAAAATAAAGTGATTCAAGAAGTCCATCGGTATGGAGTTTCTTCATGCGTTTCACTCCAATGTGACCAAGACGACAGTGCCACATGTATGTGGTATTATCATTCAATTTTATTCGTTTAGCATCTATGTTTTGAACATGTGTATCACTACTATAGAGATTCAATAAGAATAAACCATTCATCTTAGGTGCATGACCATAAAAGATATTACTCATATAAATCGAACAACCATTATTCTCATACTTGAATGAATAACCATCTTGCAATAAACAAGATCCAGATATAATGTTCATGCTTAACGCAAGCACCAAATAACAATTATTTAGATTTAAAACTAATCCCGTTGGTAGATGGAGAGGGAGCATGCCGATGGAGATCACATCAACCTTGGAGCCATTTCCAACACGCATCGTCACCTCGTCCCTCGCTAGTCTTCGTTTATTCCACAGCTCCTGTTTCGAGTTACAAATATGAGCAACCGAACCAATATCAAATACCCAGGCACTACTACGATTACTACTAAGATACACATCAATAACATGTATATCAAATATACCTTTCTTCTTAATGTTGCCGTTCTTCAGATCTGATAGGTACTTGGGGTAATTACGCTTCCAGTGACCACACTCTTTGCAACAAAAGCATTTTGTGTCAGGGTTAGGGCTAGCGCGGGTTTTCTTCTCAGGAGTGGCAACAGATTTGCTGCCTTCCTTGAAGTTGCCCTTAGGTTAACCCTTTCCATTCATGTCTACTTTAGTAGCCACCAAATTGGCAGCAAGTTCAGTGAGCGATCCAATTGCACCACTTATCTTGTAATTCAACACAAACTCTTTGTAACTGGGTGGGAGCGACTACAGAACTCTATCCATCGCAAGATCAACTGGGATGTCATATCCTAGCGTCTTGAGGCGTTGAACATAGCGCATAATGATGAGTGCATATTTGCATCATGTTTTACACTATTATTTTGCATTGTAGATGTAGGATCTTGGTATTTTACGGCGCTCGCATGCACATTTTATGTCTGTTTTTACCAGGATTAGGACAAATGATGGATCCAATGGATACAATTCTTGGAGCAGTTGTACTGTGGAGAAAAGGAGTCAAAAATAACGTAAACCGCTTATTTGGGAAATATTAATAATACTAGAAGAAAACTAGAAGCGAACAAAGGAGATAGAGGGTTCACCGACCAACTATACGACTAGAATAAATTTTCCGGTCGTATAGTTCCGGCTGTATAGTTGGTGCCGCCTCCACCTCCTCAGATACTTTCACCCCGTGCAACTGGATCAAAGAGACAACATGCAGAATACCCAGAAATCGCCGAAACCTCACCTCCAGAAGGCATTTGGAAGGGGAACTCGTCCACCAGGAATCCATCTTCACCCTGCGCAGATCCAGGAGGCTAAGGCATCGATCTTCATCATCCATGCTACATCACCACCGTCTCCATCCATCCCATCTACATCTTGTCTAGATCTTGTTGTAATTTCCATACTCGTTGTGGATTTATACAATTACTATTCATCTATGATTGTTTCCATTGTTATTGCCATGATGTTGATTGCCTCCATGTCTGAGTAGATCATTAGTTCTTGGGAGATGGAGAAACCCTAGTATGAGATTGAAATAATATAAATATATTATGATATTCGTCGCTGTGACCATGCGTTAGATTGTCTTCATCTTGATGTTGAGATAAGTCGACCTCTCAATATTTGCCTCTCATGGGGACTTGATGGAGGGAACTACTTGTTGGTAGACGGAGGTGTGTTAGCACTTACAGCGACTATAAAGCTATTGGCACTCCTTATGTATCAACTTGGAAAACCGAGGAAACTCAGGAACAGTATCCATGCCATGGGATACCTCCTACGGGATTACGTCCCTTAATAGCACAGTAATTCGATTGATGTCGATTGTTGACTGTTGTGGTTATGAAGATGATGTAAGCAGCAGTTGCTGCCTATTTTTCCAAATACGGAGTTCCTCCCACACATACATAGTTGAGAATGTTCATGATAATAATCTTTACCTTAGCTCCTCATAATGCTAGTGGTGTATCCGCTACTCCCTGAGAACGCTTTTCTTCTATTGCAGTTCCAATCTCTCTTACATACGCGATACTTACTTTCTGTAATCAGTTGTTTTACTTTATTTTATTGTTGCTCTTATACCTAAAACCCCAAAACACCCTTTTACACAATACTCGCATTTTATCTTGTTACTTAGAACTTTATTTAGCATTTCTATCATAATATTTATTTCAAGAGTTATTAGACTTCAGACTCCTGCTCCCTGTGGGATCAATATCTTTATTTCGAAACTAGCTAGAAACGATCTGTGCACTTGCAGTCATCAAGTTATTTTCTAGCATTGTTGCCAAGGAGCTAAGCGCTGTAGGTCTTTTAGTTTTTTCTTATTTATTTTTATCTTGCTAAATTTTGTTTTGAGTTACAGGTTTCCACCAATATGATGGAGTTTAAGAATATCACTAGTGCTAACCCACTCAACTACTTTGGGAAGCCCTATGATATTTATAAAAGAGATAACTCCAATGAGAAGACAAGCGGGTTTGAAATAAATACTCTACTACTTGGTATTTTACACAAGAATCAATTTACTGGAGATGAAGAAGATCCTGATCCATATGAGCATATTGCATGTTTCAAAGATATATGTGGCACTTTTCAATTGATGGGATATACCACTGATAAGGTAAGGGTTAAACTTTTCAGTCAGACTTTGACAAGTACAACTCTCTCATGGTATAGATCTCTACCCCCTGAAGCCACTACTACTTGGGATAATCTAGCCTGTGAATTTCTATCAAAATATTATCCATTATCAAAATCTTTTGGAATCAGGCGTCTTATAATGACTTGGAGGAATCGCTCTAATGAAGGACTAGTAAGATCTTATATCAGATTTAAAGATTTACTACGTCTATGTCCTCATCATGATTTACCTGAATGGTATTTATTGCATATCTTTTATGGCGGTTTAATTGAACCTAATAAGATTGAACTAGACTCTTTCGCGGAAGGAGCCTTTATGAATCTTCTTATAACTGAAGCTTGGGATTTACTTAATAGAATTCGCGATCATAGAGTTACATGGAATTTTGGTCTAGGAAGTGAAGGAGGCGTTGAAATAGAACATGATTGTATTCATGACTATAATAAAAAGGGCCATGTTAAAGAATTATCTAAAGAACTTTATTTGGATTCAGATCTTGGGTTGCAAGTTGTTAAAGCTTTTACAAAACATATCAAAGCTTTGAAAGAGGGTGAAGTCAAGTATGATCCACCACCTGAACCTGAGAAGAAAAGAGAAGATAAAGCAACACTGCCCCCCCCTAGAACCAATACATGAGATGCCTTTCCCTAACACTGCACAAAAGCATATTCTTGAATATGAGCATGTCAAAGCAGTACAGGAAAAGAAGGAAGAAGAAAGTATGCCAGAAGTCATGGAACATCTGGAAGACACCAAAGATGAAGAGGTAACCAAGGAATCAATTATGTCTATGTATGCATGATACGTTGCTAACATATCCATAATTTTTTATGTTCCATGCTTGGTTTTTATCTACTTTCTTATGTTTTGTTCCAACTTTGGAGTACTTTTTATACACTTTCTTGGACTAACCTATTAATAAGATGCCACAGTGCCAGTTGCCTATTTTCTGCTATTTTTGGTTCCAGGAAAGTCAGAAAATGAATATTCTTGGAATTAGACGGGACAAAAGCCAAAGTCAGTTTTTCACTGAGGGGGACATGGATCCAGAATACGAGACGGAGAGGGGCAGAGGGCCGCCACACCACCTGGCCATGCGGGCCAGGCCTGGCCGCGCCAGGGGGTGGTGTGGCCACCTAGGGCACCCCCCTCGGCCTCCCCTTCCGACTATAAGATGCCTCCGATATAGAAACCCTAAGTACCTGATCAAAATTCCATGAAAGAGTCTGTAGCCGCTGTCATCTCCATCCCTAGATCGGGAGGGATCTGAAGCTCTTCCTGGCACCCTACCGGAGGGGAGTATTCACCCTGGAGGCCTTCTTCATCACCATGCAAGCCTCCAGTGTGATGCGTGAGTAGTTCATCCTTGGAATACGGGTCCATGTAGTAGCTAGATGGTTAGTTCTTCTCCTTTGTGCTATCATATTTAGATCTTGTGAGCTTCGTTCATGATCAAGATCATCTACTTGTAATCCTACATGTTGTGTTTGCGGGGATCCGATGGATATTGAGATGCTATTTCAGATTGATTATTGATTCTATCATGTCTTTGTTATTTGTGATCTTGCATGCTTTCCATTGTTAGTAGCTATCTTGGCCAAGTAGATGCTAGCAACTCCAAGAGTTAGTATTTATGCTCGATAGTGGGTTCATGCCTCTGGTAATCTGGGGAAGTGACAAAAATCTCTAAGGTACTAGATGTGTTGTTGCTACTAGGGAGAAAACAACAATCCTTTGTTCATAGAATAATCGTATTGTTTACTTTACACGCAATGCATAACGCAATTATCTGTTGCTTGCAACTTAATACTGGAGGGGGTTCGGATGATAACCTGAAGGTGGATTTCTAGTCATAGATGTAGTTGGATTACGGTCTATGTATAATGTTGTAATGCCCAATCAAATCTCAAAGGAGTAAAGATGATTAGTATATGCATGTATGCTTTCTCGATGTTTGTCAATTGCCCCGCTGTAATTTGTTCACCCAACATGTCATCTATCTTAAGGAGAGCCACCACTAGTGAACTATGGACCCTGGTCCTTTCTTTTATCATCAATCTACAATTGTTTACTGCTTTCTGTTTACTTTCTACAAGCTTTTACTTTCTTCCACACAATACGTTTAATCATTTGTTTTCAGCAAAACCGGTGAGATTGACAACGTCACTGTAAGTTGGGGGAAAAGTTATGTGGTTGTGTTGTGCAGGATTCCAAGTTGGCAACAACACTTTGGAGGTGTTTCCTTTCTCCTACTCGTTCGATAACCTTGGTTTCATAACTGAGGGAAAACTTGCTGCTGTGCTAATCATACCTTCCTCTTGGGGTTCCCCAACGAGCTCGATATATTATGGGCCATCAAGCTCTTTTTCTGGCGCCGTTGCCGAGGAGACAAGGACATCTTCACAAGGGGAGTCCCTCACAACCAATCTCTTTACTTTGTTTTTTTGTTTTGCTTAGTTTATTTTTGCTTTGTTTGCTTGTTCTTTTTATCAAAAATATAAAAAAATAGTTCCTACTATAGTTGTTATTTTCGTTGGTCTGTTATTGTCTTGCTTTATCATGCTTTCTATCAATGGTTGGTTTCTTTGAAACTGAATCTAATTGGCAAGGTGGGTTCATAGAAGAACAAAAATATTATTATAAGGAACACCGCTTGTCACAAAAAGGGAAACTCTTATGGGAACAAATTGATAAATTGAATACCATTGCTAGAAACGTGTGCTCCACTTATAATGTTACTTATGTGTTGATAAATCTTGTTGCTGTAGGAGGTATAAACACCTCCCTTTTCAATGTGAGTATAATGATAATGTTACTATATCTTCTTATGTTAAACGAAATTATGACTTTTATGATGTGGAACAAATTGAAGAATTTATTGCTTGGAGGGGTGCATTTGAACTTGCTAGTTTGCTTGAAAATACTGATGATTCACCTTATAAATATGAGGTTTATGATATACTTAAATTTTGCTTTGATAATTACAAGGAATAAAATGGCTACATTCTTGAATATATTAATAGATGCTTTCCACAAACGGAAAAGACTTATGCCTTGCAGGAGCTTATGGAAGAAGAAATTGTTGAAACGAGAAGCTCATTAGATGAAAAAGAGGAGGAGAGTGATGAACAAAAGGAGGAAGAATGGATTACTAACCCATGCCTACCTTCTAATGAGAGTAACTCTTTATCCCTTTCATTATTTGATTGTCCCCCATGCTTACCAAAGGAGGATGAATGTTATGCTCATGTTATCTGTGATAATCCTTTATTTGTGCCTAACTTCGAAATGCATTGTACTAAAGAGTTTTGCTTAGAAAATGTTTATGATAAAGCTCTAGATGATGGTCCTATATTGAATGATCAGCCATCTTGTTATATAATTGTTAAAAGTGGGTTTGAAGGTTTTAATCTCACTATTTTTTAGCTTGATAAAAATTATGTGTTTATAGATCATGAAAAGCATACTTTATGTGATAGTTATATTGTTGAGTTTATTCATGAGGCTACTGAAAATTATTATGAGACAGGAAAATATGGTTGTAAAAGTTTTCATGGTACTGAAACACCTCTCTATTTGCTGAAAGTTTTGAAGTTACTCTCGTTTTATCTTCCTATGCCTGTCACTTTGTTCTTTTAGAATTTATTTGCGTATAAGATTCCTATGGATAGGAAGTGGGTTAGAATTAAATGTGTTTTGAATTTGCTTCTTGATGCTCTCTTTTACTTCAATTCATATTTCTTATGTGAGCATCATCGAAATTCTTATGCCTAACTTGAAGGCGTTAAAGAAAAGTACTTATTGGGAGATAACCCAAAAGTTTTAGATGAGTCTTGGAAGTTATTACTTTTGTAATAACCGCTTCTTATCCTTTTTATTTGCTTTTTGTGCCAAGAGTGACCTCTAATGAGAGAGAAGTAATGCTTGGGAAAGTTGCTGTCCCGAAACAGATTTTTGTGCTTCACTGTAAACATTCGTGTAAAATCTCTGTATGTCGTTTTTAGGCGTGAATGTTTGTGCTTCTGCCCCAGGTTGTTATCTAACTTTCGTTAGTTCAACACTTTTAGATTTGAGCAACATAAGGTCTTCAAAAAAATTGGTTTTTACCTGCTGGTCTGTTTTGACAGATTTCTGCTATTAATTGCATTTGCTTCTTGTTGGTTCCTTTTTGAGTTCTCTTTGGGGAATTGAGCTTTTTGAGGGAAATGCTACAGTATATTGTGTTTTAATGGAAGTTTTATTGGTGTTGAAACTGAACCCAAAGACTTATTATCTTGAGTGCACTAATGTTGCTAATAAAGATTGTGTGAAGTTTTGTATGAAGGAAAAATTTCAGGTGTATGGAGAGAATGATGTAATGAGATGAAGAATGGACTAAAGCTCAATCTTGGGGATTCCACCCCGTGTCACCCCGAGGAATATCCAAGAATTACAAGCTTCAAAGCTTGGGGATGCCCAAGGCATCCCCTTCTTCATCAATAAAAATCTCAAGTTTCTTCCAAACACTTCATTTTTATTGTTTCATGCACAGTTGTGTTGTTCTTGGAGCGTCTTCGTTTTTGTTTTGGTTTTCATTTGCTTGGTTTTCTTAGTTTGCTGAATAAATTGGTTGGACCCCCTCTTTCATGCATTGGTTTTCAAATAGTTTGGTTTGGATTGGAAAAGAGTAGGAAAGTTCATGCTTAAGTGGTAAAGAGAGCTTGTTTTTGACTGTGGCCTATGCTTTGTCATGGCATGCTTGATATTGTTTTGGCTTTATGCTTAGTGATCTTTTTTGTAGCACGACATGTTATAAACAATTGATATTGCTTAATGTTCCTTGAAAGAATCATGCGTTGTTTTAGCATATTAAAGCATAGTATTGTGGTATTCTCCTTTGATGCTTTATTTGGGTTGGCTTGGTGCATGCTCACACCATGTTATGACTATCCAAAGTCACCATAGCTTTTTTATGATCCTTTGGTTTTCTACTTGTAATATCACTTTTATGCTTTGATTAATGATGTTTTGTCGCTCTGCATGATTATGTCCATTATTGCTCTCTTAGTTGGTCGCTCCCAGTCTTTTGCTAGCCTCCATAACCAAGTATGAGTTCCACTCATGCATCCAACTCCTAAAACCAAGTTATTCCAAAGAGTCCACCATACCTACCTATTAGCATTTGCTATTCCAAGTATATTTATGTTTTTATCTACCTTCCGAATTAAACTTGTTATATGAAAATTAGTGATTAAAGCTCTCACGAACTTGATGGCACACTTTACTTTCTTGCATTTAATAAACTTGAACCATTGTGTCCATCTTTGTTGCGTATATGCTTGCACTTTATAAGTTGAAGTTAGCAGAACCATGTATCATGGGGAACGCTTTCAACATTGCACTTGTACATTGTACCCCGTTGATATCATGTTCTTTTGCTTATGGATCCCGGCGGTGTGAAATAAAAGGGGAACTTGTAAGATCATGGAGTTTGTATGTGTGTTAGAGAAACGCCTGGGCCGCTAGCCTAAGCCATTCCTAATCATGGTGGAAACTTGCAACATAACCATAATGAGCACTCTATGAAGCATCCTCAATAAAAACCTATGCAAATAGCAAATAAAACAACCGCTGAGATGCTCATTGTCTGCTTGCCTTGTCATTTTGATTATGGGATAGCTCTTGTATCATGTGCAAGGGGTACCCCATTGGCGGTTCTCTATGATACATATGTACTTACAATGACAAGAGTGTACTTGTGACTGAAGTTGAGTAGCATAAGGTTCGGTCTTCGTAAGTAAGGGGCATGAGATATCGGCTTATAACTTGTCAAGCATATCCTCTTAGTTGTGTCACTTTAACCTTAATCACCTAAAGATGCTTATGATAGGGGCAATGAGAGCTGAAAGCTAATAAGTACCATAATTTTTGGAAGCTCTTTATGAAACTTGAATCTCTACTTCCTTCTATGAAGGCCTTTCTTTTACTTTTATGTTGAGTCTCCACCTTATACATTTATGCACCTACTTTGGGAGCATAGTGGCCATTCTGAGTTCTATGTGCATTGTCCCAAGACTTGTTGATTGATGCATAACTTGATATTGCTTGTTCTTAAACTACTTGTATCTAGTCACTCTTATGAACTTTGAAGGTGTCCTATGCATTTATGTTTGCTACTCTATGAGGGACAAGCTGAATGCCACTATGCTATGTTTTCTTTATGTGAAACAAACAAACGTCTTGCAAAGCATTAATATGCATGAATCTTTTGTTTGTGCATTTTCATGTTGCAACATTGTTGCTATGTCTTATTGCTAGAACTTTATCTTTCATGCTATGTTGAAGTACTATGATCCCAGCTATCAATGTTTTACAAATACTTTGATCAAGTTTATGATGGTGCATGTCACCTAAAAAATTATTCTTTGTTTTTATCACTTACCTACTCAAGGACGAGCAGGAGTTAAGCTTGGGGATGTTGATACATTGCTAACATATCCATAATTTTTGATGTTCCATGCTTGGTTTTATCTACTTTCTTATGTTTTGTTCCAACTTTGGAGTACTTTTTATACACTTTCTTGGACTAACCTATTAACAAGATGCCACAGTGCAAGTTGCCTAATTTCTGCTGTTTTTGGTTCCAGGAAAGTCAGAAAATAAATATTCTTGAAATTGGACGGGACAAAAGCCCAAGTTAGTTTTTTACCGAGGGGGACACAGAGCCAAAATACGAGACGGAGAGGGGCCAGAGGGCCGCCACACCACCTGGCTGTGTGGGCCAGGCCTGGCCGCGCCAGGGGGTGGTGTGGTCACCTAGGGCACCCCCTTGGCCTCCCCTTCCGACTATAAGATGCCTCCGATATATAAACCCTAAGTACCCGATCAAAATTCCACGAAAGAGTCTGTAGCCGCTGTCATCTCCATCCCTAGATCAGGAGGGATCTGAAGCTCTTCCCGGTACCCTACCGGAGGGGAGAATTCACCATGGAGGCCTTCTTCATCACCATGCAAGCCTCCGGTGTGATGCATGAGTAGTTCATCCTTGGACTACGGGTCCATGTAGTAGCTAGATGGTTGGTTATTCTCCTTTGTGCTATCATGTTTAGATCTTGTGAGCTCCGTTCATGATCAAGATCATCTATTTGTAATCCTACATGTTGTGTTTACGGGGATCCGATGGATATTGAGATGCTATTTCAGATTGATTATTGATTCTATCATGTCTTTGTTATTTGTGATTTTGCATGCTTTCCGTTGTTAGTAGCTATCTTGGCCAAGTAGATGCTAGCAACTCCAAGAGTTAGTATTTATGCTCGATAGTGGGTTCATGCCTCTAGTAATCTGGGGAAGTGACATAAATCTCTAAGGTACTAGATGTGGTGTTGCTACTAGGGAGAAAACAACAATCCTTTGTTCATAGAACAATCGTATTGTTTACTTTACACGCAATGCGTAATGCAATTATTTGTTGCTTGCAACTTAATACTGGAGGGGGTTCGGATGATAACCTGTAGGTGGATTTTTAGTCATAGATGTAGTTGGATTACGGTATATGTATAATGTTGTAATGCCTAATAAAATCTCAAAGGAGTCAAGATGATTAGTATATGCATGTATGCTTTCTCGATGTTTGTCAATTGCCCCGCTGTAATTTGTTCACCCAACATATCATCTATCTTAAGGAGAGCCACCACTAGTGAACTATGGACCCCGTTCCTTTCTTTTATCATCAATCTACAACTGTTTACTGCTTTCTGTTTACTTTCTGCAAGCTTTTACTTTCTTCCATACAA
Source organism: Avena sativa (assembly GCA_916181665.1). NCBI lineage: Eukaryota > Viridiplantae > Streptophyta > Magnoliopsida > Poales > Poaceae > Avena > Avena sativa. Next base: position 427,880,848 of record OV702287.1, read on the forward strand.
TATGTTTAATCCTTTGTTTTCAGCAAAACCGGTGAGATTGACAACCTCACTGTAAGTTGGGGGCAAAGTTCTGTGGTTGTATTATGCAGGATTCCAAGTTGGTAACAACACCTTGGAGGTGTTTCCTTGCTCCTACTGGTTCGATAACCTTGGTTTCATAACTGAGGGAAAACTTGTTGCTGTGCTTATCATACCTTCCTTTTGGGGTTCCCCAACGAGCTCGATATATTTTGGGCCATCAATGCACATTGTAAAATAGTTGAACTTGATGAAGAGATTTCCGTATTGGTTGAAGGTAAAACAAAGGTAAAAGATGTGGGTAAGCCTATTCTTAACTGCATATTTAAAGAAACCTCGCATTATGGTTTATGCGATCTTGGCACCGAAGTTAATGTTATATCTTATGATTTCTACTTAGAAATAAAAGAAGAAATAGAACCGGCTACTATTGAAAATACTGATATGACAATTATGTTAGCCAATAAAAATCTTAGAATCCCAATGGGAGTAGTTGAAGATGCAACTGTCACAATTGGCAACAAAAACTTTCCTATCGATTTTGTAGTTGTTGATATGTCTGATGACACTCTTTGCCCAATTATATTTGGAAGAAACTTTTTGAGTGATATAGGTGTCTATTGATTTCAAAAAGGAGATTGTGTCTGCTTGGGGAGCAGAAAATGAATTCCACTTTTCCAAATTTAAACACAGGCCTCCACAAATACAAGAAGAAGAGGAAGAGAAAACTATTGAGGAAATGGCGGCTCTTTTCTTTAGTAATCAAGAAAAAGAAATAAATGGAGATCCAAATTATGAAGGACAAGTCCCTAGGAGAACTAGAAGATGAATTCAATTCACTTCACATTATGGGACCTCCAACTGATGAGGCTTTTGAAGAGCCAGAAAAGAGAGGGGACGAGGAACTACCACCCCCATAGTTGAAGACTCTACCAGATAATCTTAAATACAGGTTTTTAGATTATAAAAATAAATTTTCTATTTTTATTAGTGCTAAACTTTCAGGACAAGAAGAAGAAGAACTCATGAAGATACTTAAGGAGAATCGCAAGGCCTTTGGTACTCAATGGATGATTTGAAGGGCATTAGTCCCATGATAACCGTCCATTGAATATTCATGGAAGAAGGTGCTAAACCAGTTGCAGAATTTAATAGAAGATTGAAGCCTGAAATGAAGGAAGTGGTAAGAAAAGAAATTGTACGCATACTAGACGTAGGTATAATCTATCCTGTTAAAGAAAGTGAATGGGTAAGTCATGTTCATTGTGTCCCTAAGAAGGGTCGTTTTACTGTTGTTTCTAATGAAAATAATGAATTGATACCTACTAGAACTATTATTGGGCATAAGATGTGCATGGATTTCAGAAAATTAAATAAAGAAACTAGAAAAGATCACTATCCTTTATCGTTCATTAGAAAGGTTACCAAACCATACTCATTTTTGCTACTTGGATGGATACTCTGGTTTTTCTCAAATAGTTGTTCATCTGGATGACCAACTTAAAACAACTTTCATTAGTCCATATGGTTTACATGCTTACCAACATATGCCTTTTGGTTTATGTAATGCTCCAGCTACTTTTCAAAGATGCATGACTGCTATTTTTGTGGATTTTATAGAACTTATAATGGAAATATTTATGGATGACTTTTCTATCAATGGAACTTCATTTACTAGTTGCTTGGATAATCTCAAAAGAGTTTTGCAGCGTTGCGAAGAAACCAATCTTGTTCTAAACTGGGAGAAGTGCCATTTTATGGTCAAAGAAGGTATAGTTCTTGGACACAAGGTATCATGTAAGGGAATTGAAGTTGATAGAGCTAAGGTTGAGGCAATAGAAAGAATGCCACAACCTAGGGATATTAGATGTATAAGAAGTTTCCTTGGTCATGTGGGTTTTTATAGAAGGTTCATTAGAAATTTCTTTGGAATATCTAAATCTTTGACTAACTTCCTGCAAAAGGGAGTAAGATTTAATTTTGATGATAAATGTCTTGAAGCCTTTGATAAACTCAAAAATGCTTTATCCCATGCGCCTATTGTTAAACCACCTACCTGGGATACAACCTTTGACTTAATATGTGAAGCTAGTGATGATGTTGTAGGAGTAACTCTAGGACAACACATTGGTCATAGATTTAACATCATACATCATGCTAGTAGAACTCTAAATGGTGCTCAGAAGAATTACCCTAAGGAAGAAAGGGAAATTTTTGCTGTATTTTTCTCTTGTGATAAATTCCGTTCTTACATAGTTGATGCAAAGGTGAGAGTTCATACAGATCGTGATGGTTTAAATGAACTCCTTGAGAGGAAAGACCATAAGCCAAGGCCGATCCACTTGATTCTTTCCCTTCAAGAATTTGAGTTGCAGATTATGCAGAGGCAGGAAATAAAGATGTTAGATGTTGTGTCCATGTTTGCCCAACAAGACACCAATCTTGTTGAGAGGAACTTTAGTCCTGGTGATTTTCGTTTATGAGAATTACTCAATGAACTAAGGTCAATTCCTCCAAGAGAGAAGAATTCTTTGTTGTTGGAGGAGCTTTTCATCCCCGAATAAGCAAATGGTAAGTACAAGGTATTTGTTCTTACCCAAATAAGTGATTTGTCTTCACAAATTTTACTTCTGAAAATTTTGCCTTTGAATTCCTTGTGCTTTTCTGAAGTTTTAGAGGGTTTTTACCAACTATACGAGCAGAACTATACAACCAAAGAGGAAGCTCCCGCCGTATAGTTGGTCGCTAAACTCTCTGTATCATCATCCTGAAATTGTTTTCGATATCTGAGCCTATACGGTCGCAACTATACGACCGGCTCTCAGACACTTTTGATTTTTGATGTCTGTATCTATACTATCGCAACTATACGACCGGAATCAAAATTCCGGCCGTATAGTTGGTCGTTAAACTCACAAACACTTTTGATTTTTGATGTCTGTATCTATACGCTCGCAACTATACGATCGAAATAAAAAATTCTGGCCGTATAGTTGGTCATTCAACTCTCAGACACTTTTCGTTTGCCTTTTAGTTTTTATTCACATGAAAAAACGGTATTGTTGGTTTCGAGTCGTGATTTAATCGACCTGGACTCGAGATATTTGGAAATATTTGCCCGGAACCAACTATATGGCTGAAGCTATACGGGTCGCACCCGTATAGTTGGTCGTTACGCGGCAGAACTCCTCGAAATCCACGATTTCTTTCCCTGTTTCATTCAGATTCTTTTCTTGGGCAATAATTTGGTGTTTCTCGCGAATTTTACCGACCTCTGACCCCCTTCTATACTACCATTGTCTTTATCTCTAAATAATAATCACCAGGAACCAATCTAGCCATGCTCTATCCCGTCCCAGGCCGTGGGAAACCCATGGGGCTCATTGCTCCTTCTAGGGACCGCTCTAGCAGCCCGTCCATGGAGGACGATGATGAGGAGGTGGAGAGGTTTAGCCCGAGGTACAAGGAGTATGTCGAGCCAAGCTACTACAACAATGGTTTTGATGATGATGTGGTTGACGTCTACATCCACCGTGATATCTATGACCCCGGAGATCAACTGAGCGGCAATGAAGAAAGCTCAACAAGAGAGAGAAGATCGCAAGCCGCATGGAAAGGGCGTGTGGTGACGGTCAAGTTCATCACCACGGATCCAAGGCCGCACAAGCATAAGGAATTACCTAATACTGGTGCAGGTGTTGGCGAGGGAGCCAAGGTGCCAGTCATGAAGCCTACTGCTGGTGCTCGTATGAAGGTGAAGCCTCAAGAAGAAGCTGTTCCCAGGACCAAGGATCGCATACAGGCACTGGAGATATATCAGAAGCAAGAGCTACTCCATCGCGTTGAAGTCCGTCACCGTCTCAATGAGATGGAGAAGAAGGAAGACCTCCTCCCATTGGTGACTAAGCTCGCAGATAGAGTGGACACTCTGCAATCTGATCTATGCGGGTGCTACAGCCACATTACTTCTCTAGAGGAGACCAACAAGAAGCTACACACTGTGGTGTTACATGCCATGGCGCCATAGTGATCTACAATAATCACTGTATCAAATAATCGCAAAGGATTATTTAAACCCGCCTAGCTTGATTCCAAGCTTGGGGAGATCTTTAAGACCTTGTAATCTATCTTATAAGTTTTTAGTTTTGTATTAGTTTGAACTAGCAATAAAGTTTGCATCATTGTAATTTCCTTCAGGAATAGTCGATCCCTTTAATGAAATTCCGAGTTTATTATTATATATGAAGCAATATTGAGTTTGAATTTTTCTTATTAGATATATGAATGGCTTGAGTATAATTTTACTTGCACTTGATGATAGCAATAGGAGTCTTCCACACCATTGGTATTAATGGAACACATAATGATAATTTGGTCAATATGTTGTAAGTCTATGGATTGATTTACAATTGAGTTGAAAAAGAAACCTTGAACAAAGGAAAATGAAAGTTCTATCAAAATAGAGTGAGAACAAGTCGAGGTAGAATCTTCAAGTCATAATAATGCTTCATATACAATTGGAATTTGATAATTGAGATTGTTAAACTTTGGATTATGATACATTGCAAATGTATCTATAATTTTTGATGTTCCATGCATGGTTTTATCCACTTTCTTGTGTTTTGTTCCAACTTTGGAGTACTTTTCATATGATTTCTTGGACTAACCTATTAACAAGAGCCACAGTGCCAGCTGCCTATTTTCTGCTGTTTTTGGTTCCAGGAAAGTCAGAAAATGAATATTCTCGGAATTGGACGGGACAAAAGCCAAAGTGCCTATTTTTCTGGAAGGGATCAAGTGCCAGAATACGAGACGGGGAAGGGCCAGTGAGCCATCACACCACCTGGCCGTGCGGCCAGGCCTGGCCCGCACCAGGGGGTGGTGTGGCTGCTCCCGGCACCCCCTCGGCATCTCCTTCCGCCTATATATTTCCCTCGGGACGAAAACCCTAAGTGCCCGATCAAAAATCCACGAAAGAGTCTGTAGCCGCCATCATCTCCATCCCTAGATTGGGAGGGATTTGAAGCTCTTCCCGGCACCCTGCCGGAGAGGGGAATTCACCCTGGAGGCCTTCTTCATCACCATGCAAGCCTCCGGTGTGATGCGTGAGTAGTTCATCCTTGGACTACGGATCCATGTAGTAGCTAGATGGTTGGTTCTCCTCCTTTGTGCTTTCATGTTTAGATCTTGTGAGCTCCATTCATGATCAAGATCATCTATTTGTAATTCTGCATGTTGTGTTTGCGAGGATCCGATGGATATTGAGATGCTATTTCAGATTGATTATTGATTCTATCATGTCTTTGTTATTTGTGATCTTGCATGCTTTCCGATGTTAGTAGCTATCTTGGCCAAGTAGATGCTAGCAACTCCAAGAGTTAGTATTTATGCTCGATAGTGGGTTCATGCCTCTGGTAATCTGGGAAGTGACAGAAATCTCTAAGGTACTAGATGTGTTGTTGCTACTAGGGAGAAAACAACAATCCTTTGCTCATAGAACAATCGTATTGTTTACTTTACACGCAGTTCGTAAAGCAATAATCTGTTGCTTGCAACTTAATACTGGAGGGGGTTCGGATGATAACCTGATGGTGGATTATTAGTCATAGATGCAGTTGGATGGCGGTCTATGTATTATGTTGTAATGCCCAATCAAGTCGCAAAGGAGTCAAGATGATTAGTATATGCATGTATTGCTTTCTCGGTGTTTGTCAATTGCCCCGCTGTAATTTATTCACCCAGCATGTTATCTATCTAAGGAGAGCCACCTCTAGTGAACTATGGATCCCGGTCCTTTCTCTTTACATACAATCTACAACTGTTTACTGCTTTGTGTTTACTTTCTGCAAACTTTTACTTCTTTCCATTCGATACGTTTAATCCTTTGTTTTCCGTAAAACACGATGAGATTGACAACCTCATCGCAAGTTGGGGACAAAGTTCTGTGGTTGTGTTGTGCAGGTCTCCACGTTTCTACTAGCACCGGTAGTGCGCCCTGCCAAAGCTCAGCTAGTAACACCTTTGGGGTGTTTCCTTGCTCCTACTGGTTCGATTAAACCTTGGTTTCATAACTGAGGGAAAACTTGTTGCTGTGCTCATCATACCTTCCTCTTGGGGTTCCCAACGAGCTCTACGTCGAACGACGAGCACATCAAGATCTTTTCTGGCGCCATTGCCGGGGAGTCAAGGACATCTTCACAAGGGGAGTCCCTCATAACCAATCTCTTTACTTTGTTGTTTCTGTTTTGCTTAGTTTCTTTTTGCTTAGTTTGCTTGTTTTGTTCTTCAAAAACACAAAAAAATTAGTTTTACTTGTTTGCTTTCTTATTTCAAAAACACACACAAAATTAAGTCTCCCTTAGTAGTCACCTCTCCCCTCGCTCACCATGTTGATCCCTACATTCACCTTGAAAGATCTTTCAATTGGTAGTGGTTCTATAATTGGGAAAGACAATATTAAAGAATTCTTCAATCATGTTAGTAAGTATGAAGATACTGAAGGAAATATGCCTTGAGAGGCAATAATAAAGTTGTTATTATATATTCCTTATACATGATAGATGTTTATTTTACATGCTAGAAATGTATTGATTCAGAAACATCAATACATGTGTGTTTAATAAACAAAAAGGGTTCCTAGTCATGCCTCTCTTATAGACTAGCTTGTTGATTAACAAGATGATCAAGGTTTCCTGATCATGGACATTGGATGTTGTTAATAACAAGGTCACACCATTGGTGGAATGATGTGATGAACATTCATCCGAAGTATAGCATTACGATCAAGTCATTATGTTTATATTGCTATAACATCATACGAAGTAATCTTTATCCTTAGACCATGAGATCATGTTAATTGCTAACACCAGAAGAGTATCTTGATAACATCAAACGTCACACCGTAACAGGGTGACTATAAAGATGGGTTCAGTACTACGAAGGTGTTATGTTGAGGTTCATGGATCAAGAGTGGAATTTGTCAATCCATATGACGGATAGATATACTCTGGGCCCTCTCGGTGATATCATATTAGGATAGCTTGCAAGCAAGTGATGTGATCACTAGAATGTTATATCACGGGAACAAGAAAAGAGTGCATGTCGGTAACGAGATCAAACTAGGTATGGAGATACCGATGATCGAATCTCGGACATGTAATATTGTTGGAATTATGCCCTAGAGGCAATAATAAAGATGTTATTATTATAATTCTTGTTCATGATAAAGTTTATATTCCATGCTAGAATTGTATTAAGCGGAAACTTTAATACTTGTGTGGTTTGTGAACAACACCGTGTCCCTAGTACGCCTCTATGGACTAGCTCATTGATCAATGATGGTTAAGGTTTCCTAACCATAGACATGAGTTGTCAATTGATAATGAGATCATATCATTGGAGAATGATATGGTGGATAGACCCAAACTAAGCGAAGCAATTAGATCGTGTCATCGTGTTCGTCTTTGCGAAGTTTTTCTTATGTCAAATATTGTATTCCTTAGACCATGAGATAATACAACTCCCTGGTATCGGAAGAAATCTTTGAGGTCATCAAACGTCATCCTATGAGAGGGTGATCATAAAGGTGTCTCTCAGGTGATCGGAAAGTATCTGTTGGGTTGTATGTATCGAGATGGGATTTGTCCCTCCCAAGTCGGAGAGATATACTTCGGGCCCACTCGGTAATCGATATCAACACCGCTTGCAAGCATGTGGTTAAGGAGTTAATCACAAAGTGATATCGGATTACGGAACGAGTAAAGTACTTGTTGTGAACGAGATTGAACTAGGTATGACGATACCGACGATCGAATCTCGGGCAAGTAAAATATCGCGAGACGAAGGGAATATATATGGGATTGATATGATCATCGATGAATGTGTGGGAGTCAATATGGGTGCCCAGACCCCGCTGTTGATTATTGATAGAAGATCATGTCTGCATATTCTCGAACCCGCAGGGTCACACACTTAACATGTCTCGACGCTAGGATAGATTGGATAATTGGTTTATGAATTTTTGTTCGGAGTCTCGGATGGGATCCGGGACATCATGAGAGGTTCCGGAATGGTCCGGAGAATAAGATTCATATAAGGCAGTGCAGTTTTTGGAGTTCGGAATTGTTCCGGATTAATCGGTATTGTACCGGAAGCTTCTAGAACCTTCCGGAAGGGGGCCAACGTGGTCCCACCTTCCGGGATGGGGCATGGGCCTATGAGGGAGTGTCCTGGCCGCATTGGGCCAGGGGCACAAGGCCCCATAGGGCCCAGCCGATCCTAGATAAGTTTAAACTCGTTTAAACTAGAGATAGGATTTCTAGATAAGGGAGAGTTTAAATTGTTTAAACTAGAGATAGGCTTGGAGGATGGGCAAGGGCTGGCCGCACCCCCCCTATATACATAGAGGGCTGGTGCGCCCCCTCCCCCCAATCACACACCTTCCTCCAAACCCTAGTTGCCCTGCTGCCCTCCTCTCTCCCTCCCGACTGTTTGTAGGCGAAGCCCTGCTGCAGAAATTCTCCACCATATACACCACACCGTCGTGTTGTAGATCCAATCCATCTCTCCACCATACTTGCTGGTCCGAGGAAGGAGGAGACGTCGAGGTGCTGCACGTGTGCATCTCACGGAGGCACCGCCACTTGTGGTGCTAGATCGGATCGGATCGCGAGGAGGAGAAGCGAGTACGACTACATCACCCACGTTCCGACGAACGTTCCGCTGTGCGAATCTTCAAGGGTATGAATATCTAATCCAATCTCTCTCGTTGTTTGCATCTCATAGATTAGATCTTGGCTTTCCCTCTGTTCGCTTCCGTAGAAAATTTTGATTTACTATGTTGCGAAACCCTTCAGTGGTATCAGAGCTAGATCTATGCGTAGATGTGTTTCACGAGTAGAACGCAACATGGTTGTTGCGGACGTTGATGTTTTATGTTGCAAGCCTCTTGTTTGTGTTCTTCTTATGGCGCGGGATAGTGAGATTGAAGCGGTCCAGGCCAACCTTACGCGACGTCGTTCGCGAGACCGGCTCCGCACTTGACGTGTGGCTTGTACCATACATGCGGCTGGTGGATGTCAGTTTCTCTCACTATAGTTGTCATGGGATTAACACCGGAGTTTGGCAACCATAATATCACCGTTGTGGCTTTCCGTAGGTAAGAATCGTTCTTAGCATCTACTCCCATAAGCCACGTAAAACATGCAACAACAAAGTAGAGGCGTCTAACTTGTTTTTGCAGGGAGTGTTTTCTGTGATATGGTATGGCCCAAGAGGTGATGTGTATAATGTATGCGATGATCATGTTTTGTAATGTTTCACGACTTGCATGTCGATGAGTACACAACCGGCAGGAGCCATATGGTTGTCTTTATAATTGTGTATGACCTGCGAGTCAACTTCTTATACGCCATGTAATAGCTTTACTTTATCGCTAAGTAGTTAGCAATAGCTGTAGTTGCTATTTGTGGTGGAGGCAATCATGGTGGAGTGATGGAGATCATGCCGGAACGCACAAGATGGAGATCATTGCGCGAAGATTGGCTATACCGTGTCACATAAAGTTATATGCATGTGATGTTTATCCTTTTATGTATCTTATCATGCTTAGATCGCGACGGTAGCATTATAAGATGATTCCTCACTTAAAGATCAAGAATAAACTGTGTTCTCCCCATGTGGCATTTCGTCTGGAAGGAGTTGCTGCTTCCGCTGGATCGCTGGAGCGAGGAGGTGGAGGTTGTCCGGTGGCTTGAACATGTGTGCGAGTGCGGATGCGCTACTGAGTTGCGACGCTCGGACTTCCTCACGATCTTGAGATCGGCAAGTGTACGACTACATCAACCACGAGTTCCTACTCGTTAACAAAGCTCGTTGTCTACGAGGGTAAGTTCTCGTTGGATGTATGTCCACCCGTTGCTTTGTACCTAGTAGATAGATCTTGGTGTGTAGTTCACACCGTAGGAAATTTTTGTTTTCTATGCTGCGGACCCAACAGATACTAAGGATAGATCCCTTGCAGAACTTGCCCTAGACTATGAGATTGCTGCAGCTTCTTTAATTCACATGTTAGAAGCTAGATTTGTTAACCTCAACCCCTTAATGCAAGTAATGTTTCTTAAGCTTAAAGAAATTGAGGACCCTGAAAAGAGGGATTTTATTCTAGAAACTTTGTTTAAGGAGTTCTATGATGTTGCCAAGGAAGCTAGAAAAGTCTTTGAACGTTTCAATATGCTAGGCTCATGTGTAGATGTTGTTGGTACATGAGAAAAGATGAACAAAACCGAACCTAATAGGGAGGAACCTAAGATACCAATACCCTTTAAACTAGTAGCAATACATGATGCCATAGAAAAGAATCTTGATTGGATTGTTCGTGCAAACCCTTTTGATGAGAATAGTGAACCTAAGAGCATTGAGAGAGGATCCTCTAGAACTTATTTGGATGATATACCTTGCCTTGTTGAAAATATTTCTGGTATTGATCTTAATGCTTCTTCATTTGAGAACACTTGATTCTTTCTTTGCTTCTTATGCCTAACTTAAAGGCGTTAAAGAAAAGTACTTATTGCGAGATAACCCAAAAGTTTTAGATGAGTCTTGGAATTTATAGTAATAACCTCTCCTTATCCTTTTTATTTGCTTTTTGTGCCAAGAGTAACCTCTAATGAGAGAGAAGTAATGATTGGGAAAGTTGCTGTCCCGAAACAGATTTTTGTGCTTCACCATAAAAATTCGTGAGAGAGTGCTGTATGTCATATTGAGCTGTAATTTTTTGTTCTACTGCCCCAGGTTGTTATCTAACTTTAGTTAGTTCAACACTTTTTGATTTGAGCAACAGCAGGTCTTCTAAAAAATTCATCTTTACCTAGACGTTTTGACAGATTTCTGCCATTTTCTGCATTTGCTTCTTGTTGGTTCATTTTTGAGTTCTTTTGGGGAATTGAGCTTTTTGAGGGAAGTGCTACAGTAGATAGTGTTCTAATGGAAGTTTATTTGGTGTTAGAACTGAACCTTAAGATTTATTTATCTTAAGTGCACTAATGTTGCTAATAAAGATTGTGTGAAGTTTTGTATGAAGGAAAATTTTCAGGTGTATGGAAGGAATGAGTAATGAGATGAAGGATGGACTAAAGCTCAAGCTTGGGGATGCCATGCGTGTCACCCCAAGAAATATCCAAGAAGTACAAGTTTCAAAGCTTGGGGATGGCCAAGGCATCCCCTTCTTCATCAATAAAAATCCCAGGTTTCTTCCAAACGCTTCATTTTTATTGTTTCATGCATAGTTGTGTTTTTCTTGGAGCGTCTTCTTTTTCGTTTTCATTTTGGTTTTTATTTTGCTTGGTTTTCTTAGTTTTCTGAATAAATTTCTTGTACCCCCTCTTTCATACATTGGTTTGGTTTGGTTTGGAAAAGAGTAGGAAAGTTCATGCTTATGTGGTAAAAAGAGCTTGTTTTTTACTGTGGCATGTGCTTTGTCATGCCATGCTTGATATTGTTTTGGCTTTATGCTTAGTATTATTTGCTGTAGCATGACTTGTTATAAACAATTGAGATTGCTTAATGTGCCTTGGATGAATCATGCGTTGTTTTAGCATATTAAAGCATAGTATAGTGGTATTCTCCTTTGATGCTTTATTTGGGTTGACTTGGCGCATGCTCAGACCATGTTATGACTGTCACAAGTCACCATAGCCTTTATGATCCTTTAGTTTTCAACTTGTAGTATCACTTTATGCTTTCATCAATGATGTTTTGTCGCTCTACATGATTATGACCATTATTGCTCTCTTAGTTTGTCGCTCTCAGTCTTTTGCTAGCCTCCACAACCAAGTATGAGTTCCACTCATGCATCCAGCTCCCTAAACCAAGTTATTCCAAAGAGTACACCATACCTACCTACTAGCTTATGCTATTCCAAGTATATTCATGCTTTTGTTTACCTTCCAAATTAAACTTGTTATGAGAAAACTAGTGATTAAAGCTCTCACGAACTTGATGGCACACTTTACTTTACTTGCACTTAATAAACTTGAACCATTGTGTCTTATATGTTGTATATGCTTGCACTTATTTGTTGGGAATTAGCAGAACCATGCTTTCATGGGGAACGCTTTCAACATTGCACTTGGTACTTGTACCTAGTTGATATCATGCTCTTTTGTATATGGATGTCGTCGGTGTGAAATGAAAGGGGAGCTTGTAAGTCCATGGAGTTATGTATATGTGAGAAACGCCTGGGCCGCTGGTCTAATCCATGCTGACATGGTGGAAACCTGCAGCGTAACCATAATGAGCTGTCATGAAGCATTCTTCTTATAAAAAAAGAGTACTATATTGAGAAAAAAGAGATACTATGAAAAGAGGAAAGAGAGAAAAAAGCACCATATTCCCATGGTAAATAAGAAGAATGCTGAGATGCTTGTTGTCTGCTTGCCTTGTCATTTTGATATGGGGATTCTTCAGTATCATCGGGAAAGGGGTACCCCGTTGGCGGTTCTCAATGATACACATGTACTTACAATGACAAGAACTTACCGGTGACTAAACTTGAGTAGCATGAGGAGCGACCCTTGTATACAAGGGACATGACATTTCTGACTTATACTTCGTCAAGCATGTACACCATAGTTTGTTCACTTTAACCTTAATCACTTCAAGATGCTTATGATAGGGGCAATGAGAGATGAAAGCTATAAGTACCATAATTTTTGGAAGCTCTTTAAGAGACTTGAATCCCTACTTCCTTTACAAAGGCCTTTCTTCCACCATTATATTGAGTCTCCACCTTCTATCTTTATGCACCTACTTTGGGAGCATAGTGGTCATTCTTAGTTCTATGTGCATTGTCCCAAGACTAGTTGATTGATGCATAACTTGATATTGCTTGTTTTAAACTATTGTATCTAGTCACTCTTATGAACTTTGAAGGTGTCCTATGCATTTATATTTGCTACTCTATTGAGGGACAAGATGAATACTATTATGCCATGTTTTCTTTATGTGAAACAAACAAACATCTTGCAAAGCATGTTATTCATGAATCTTTTGTTTGTGCCTTTTCATGTTGCATCATAGTTTCTTTGCTTATTGCTAGAACTTTGTCTTTCATGTTATGATTGAAGTACTATGATCCCAGCTTTGAATGTTTTGCAAATACTTTGATCAAGTCTTTGATGGTGCATGTCACCTCAAAAATTATTGTTTCTTTTTATCACTTACCTACTCGAGGACAAGCAGTTGTTAAGCTTGGGGATGTTGATACATTGAAAATGTATCTATAATTTTTGATGTTCCATGCTTGGTTTTATCCACTTTCTTGTGTTTTGTTCCAACTTTGGAGTACTTTTCATATGATTTCTTGGACTAACCTATTAACAAGAGCCACAGTGCCAGCTGCCTGTTTTCTGCTGTTTTTGGTTCCAGGAAAGTCGGAAAATGAATATTCTCGGAATTGGACGGGACAAAAGCCAAAGTGCCTATTTTTCCGGAAGGGAATCAAGTGCCAGAATACGAGACGGAGAAGGGCCAGGGAGCCACCACACCACCTGGCCGCGTGGCCAGGCCTGGCCCGCGCCAGGGGGGTGTGGCCGCTCCCGGCACCCCCTCGACCTCTCCATCCACCTATATATTGCCCTCGGGACGAAAACCCTAAGTGCTCGATCAAAAATCCACGAAAGAGTCTATAGCCGCCGTCATCTCCATCCCTAGATTGGGAGGGATCTGAAGCTCTTCCCGGCACCCTGCCGGAGAGGGGAATTCACCCTGGAGGCCTTCTTCATCACCATGCAAGCCTCCGGTGTGATGCGTGAGTAGTTCATCCTTGGACTACGGATCCATGTAGTAGCTAGATGGCTGGTTCTTCTCCTTTGTGCTTTCATGTTTAGATCTTGTGAGCTCCGTTCATGTTCAAGATCATCTATTTGTAATTTTGCATGTTGTGTTTGCGGGGATCCGATGGATATTGAGATGCTATTTCAGATTGATTATTGATTCTATCATGTATTTGTTATTTGTGATCTTGCATGCTTTCCGTTGTTAGTAGCTATCTTGGCCAAGTAGATGCTAGCAACTCCAAGAGTTAGTATTTATGCTCGATAGTGGGTTCATGCCTCTGGTAATCTGGGAAGTGACATAAATCTCTAAGGTACTAGATGTGTTGTTGCTACTAGGGAGAATACAACAATCCTTTGTTCATAGAACAATCGTATTGTTTACTTTACACGCAGTTCGTAAAGCAATAATCTGTTGCTTGCAACTTAATACTGGAGGGGTTCAAATGATAACCTGAAGGTGGATTATTAGTCATAGATGCAGTTGGATGGCGGTCTATGTATTATGTTGTAATTCCCAATCAAGTCTCAAAGGATTCAAGATGATTAGTATATGCATGTATTGCTTTCTCGATGTTTGTCAATTGCCCCATTGTAATTTGGTTACCCAACATGTTATCTATCTAAGGAGAGCCACCTCTAGTGAACTATGGATCCCGGTCCTTTCTCTTTACATAAAATCTACAACTGTTTACTGCTTTGTGTTTACTTTCTGCAAACTTTTACTTCTTTCCATTCGATATGTTTAATCCTTTGTTTTCCGAAAAACGCGGTGAGATTGACAACCTCATCGCAAGTTGGGGACAAAGTTCTGTGGTTGTGTTGTGCAGGTCTCCATGTTGCTACTAGCACCGGTAGTGCGCCCTGCCAAAGCTCAGCTAGTAACACCTTTGGGGTGTTTCCTTGCTCCTACTGGTTCGATTAAACCTTGGTTTCATAACTGAGGGAAAACTTGCTGCTGTGCTCATCATACCTTCCTCTTGGGGTTCCCAACGAGCTCTACATCGAACGACGAGCACATCAGATTCCTACATGAAGTGGAATGTATGGCTAGCAACTTTGCACAACACTTAAACAAAAGTGTGAGCATATACATACAAAGAAAAAGAAAAGAAGGAAAAGAGTGAATGTGCAAAGAGCAAATAGGAATACACCACCATACTGTAGTATGACAAAGAGACACTTTTGAGATTTTGAATCCCAAGTGAATACGTTGATTCTAAAACACTTGGGACTACCTCGCTAACTCATTCGATTGAATCGGATACTTTTACATTATGTTGAGATTCGTCTTTTATGAACTATTGATCGCTAAGGTGTGGAAGCCTGCTAATACTATTCAGATGGTTTGAGTAAGGTACTATTCATGAACTCATTCCTATGTATTGTATTTGATAAACACATGCTGCAACTGCCTCATTTATTTTATCGACTCGGCTTCATGAATATAAGGATCACATCCATTAAGCTAAACTTGCTCGGGACGAGAAAGAGTCTAAGCTTGGGGCAGTTGATGAGTGCATATTTGCATCATGTTTTACACTATTATTTTGCATTGTAGATGTAGGATCTTGGTATTTGACGGCGCTCGCACGCACATTTTATGTCTGTTTTCACCAGGATCAAGATAGATGATGGATCCAATGGATACAATTCTTGGAGTAGTTGTATTGTGGAGAAAAGGAGTCAAAAACAACGTAAATCGCTTATTTGGAAAATATTAATAATACCAGAAGAAAACCAGAAGTGAACAAAGGAGACAAAGGGTTCAACGACCAACTATACGACCGAAATAAATTTTCCGGCTGTATAGTTCTGGCCGTATAGTTGGCGCCGCCTCCGCCTCCTCCAATAATTTCACCCCGTGCAACTAGATCGAAGAGACGACATACAGAACACCCAGAAATCGCCTAAACCTCACCTCCGAAAGGCATATGGAAGGGGAACTCGTCCACCAAGGATCCATCTTCGCCCTGTGCAGATCCGGGAGGCTAATTCATCGATCTTCATCATCCACCGCTGCATCACCTCCATCTCCATCCATCCCATCTACATCTTGTCTAGATCTTGTTGTAATTTTCGTACTCGTTGTGGATTTATACAAGTATTATTCATCTATGATTGTTTCCATTGTTATTGCCTTGATGTTGATTGCCTCCATGTCTGAGTAGATCATTAGTTCTTGGGGAGATGGAGAAACCCTAATATGAGATTGAAATAAGATAAAGTCTATAATGATATTCATCGTTGTGACCATGTGTTAGATTGTCTTCATCTTGATGTTGAGAGAAGTCGACCTCTCAATATTTGCCTCTCATGGGGACTTGATGGAGGGAACTACTTGTTGGTAGACGGAGGTGTGTTAGCACTTACAGTGATTATAAAGCTGTTGGCACTCCTTATGTATCAACTTCATAAACCGAGGAAACTCACGGAACACTATCCATGCCATGGGATACGTCCTACGGGATTACGTCCCTTAATAGCACAGTAATTCGATTGATGTCGATTGCTGACTGTTGTGGTTATGAAGATGATGTGAGCAGCGGTTGCTACCTATTTGTCCAAATACGGAGTTCCTCCCACACATACATAGTTGAGAATGTTCATGATAATAATCTTTACCTTAGCTCCTCATAATGATAGTGGTGTATCCGCTACTCCCTACGAACGCTTTTCCCCTATTGCAGTTCCAATCTCTCTTACATACATGATACTTACTTTCTGTATTCAATTGTTTTATTTTATTTATTGTTGCTCTTACACCTAAAACCCAAAAACACCCTTTTACACAATACTCGCATTTTATCTTGTTACTTAGAACTTTATTTAGCATTTCTATCGTAATATTTATTTCAAGAGTTATTAGACTTCAGAGTCCTGCTTCCTGTGGGATTGATATCTTTATTTTGAAACTAGCTACAAACGATCTGTGCACTTGCAGTCATCAAGCTATTTTCTGGCGCTGTTGCTGGGGAGTTAAGCGTTGTAGGTCGTTTAGTTTTTGCTTATTTATTTTGGTCTTGCTAAATTTTGTTTTGAGTTATAGGTTTCCACCAATATGATGGAGTTTGAGCATATGACTAGTGCTAACCCACTCAACTACTTTGGGAAGCCCTATGATATTTATAAAAGAGATAACTCCAATAAGAAGACAAGGGGGTTTTCAATAAATCCTCTACTACTTGGTATTTTACACAAGAAGCAATTTACTGAAGATGAAGAAGATCCTGATCCATATGAGCATATTGCATGTTTCAAAGATATATGTGGCACTTTTCAATTAACGGGATATACTGCTAATGAGGTAAGGGTTGAACTTTTCAGTCAGACTTTGACAAGTACAACTCTCTCATGGTATAGATCTCTACCCCCTAAAGTCACTACTACTTGGGATAATCTAGCATGTGAATTTCTATCAAAATATTATCCATTATCAAAATCTTTTGGAATCAGGCGTCTTATAATGACTTGGAGGAATCGCTCTAATGAAGGCCTAGTAAGAGCTTATATCAGATTTAAAGATTTACTACGTCTATGTCCTCATCATGATTTACCTGAATGGTATTTATTGCATATCTTTTATGGCGGTTTAATTGAACCTAATAAGATTGAACTAGACTCTTTCGCGGAAGGAGCCTTTATGAATCTTCCTATAACTAAAGCTTGGGCTTTACTTAATAGAATTAGGATCATAGAGTTTCATGGAATTTTGGTCTAGGAAGTGAAGGAGGCATTGAAATAGAACATGATTGTATTCATGACTATAATAAAAAGGGCCATGTTAAATAATTATCTAAAGAACTTTATTTGGATTCAGATCTTGTGTTGCAAGTTGTTAAAGCTTTTACAAAACATATCAAATATTTTACAGAATTATCTTGTGTCGCAGATCCGGGAGGCTAAGGCATCGATCTTCATCATCCACCGCTACATCACCACCATCTCTATCCATCCCATCTACATCTTGTCTAGATCTTGTTGTAATTTCCATACTCGTTGTGGATTTATACAAGTACTATTCATCTATGATTGTTTCCATTGTTATTGCCATGATGTTGATTGCCTCCATGTCTGAGTAGATCATTAGTTCTTGGGGAGATGGAGAAACCCTAGTATGAGATTGAAATAAGATAAAGTCTATTATGATATTCATCGATGTGACCATGTGTTAGATTGTATTCATCTTGATGTTGAGAGAAGTCGACCTCTCAATATTTGCCTCTCATGGGGACTTGATGGAGGGAACTACTTGTTGGTAGACGGAGGTGTGTTAGCACTTACGATGACTATAAAGTTGTTGGCACTCCTTACGTATCAACTTGGGAAACCGAGGAAACTCATAGAACACTATCTGACGTGGGCATACCTTATAGGTACTCGAGCTTGGCATATACGGTCAAATCTAGCAGAAGCCCATGACGTTACCAGGGCCCAATCCAAGATTCAGGTGACCTAAGGAAACTCTGAGTGCTTGCGGCACAAGGCGAGCTTAAGATAGAAAGTTTAAATGGGACAAACCCTAACTTGTAACCAACTCGGCCTGCTACCCAAGACCTAGCCTATCTATATAAAGGCTAGGAGGGGCAGCGAGGAGGACAATCATAACCCTAGTTTCCACAACCCCGCCAGATTGCATCTACGCACCCCCTGTAACTTTTGACTCCCTCGATAATTCGAAGAGCAGACAAGAAGGAGTGGGGTCCTCTACAAAGCCTAAACATAGGTAAACCTTGCATCCCTATGTGCTTGTTTGCTGGATGATTGATGCCTCCAGTGCTCCCTTCTTCTGCAAAACCCAATTCCATAACAATGGGCATTGATGAGTTTAACCCTCGTCAATTGGCACCGTCTATGGGAACTAGGAGTGCTGATGTTGCGGCTTCTTTGGCCCCTTCGACTGTGATCTACAACTCTGCAATAGCAGAGATTCGCCTCTCTTTGGTGCCTTCGACTTCAACGTCCACACGCTGGCCACTCACCCGGCTTTCGAGTCCATGGGCAAAGGGATCGGCCTGACAATCGTGAGCTTATGCTTCCAAGTTGGTCAGCTGGGCACACTTCGCATCCCTGACCAGCCAACGGTTCTCGCGATTGCTCCAGCATCGTGGTTTCCACCGCCGATCGTCACCCTGAGCGAACTCGACTCCCCGACAATAGTCGGGAACGCGATCAGCGATAGTAGTTGCGAATATGATTTGGGAGATCTGGCAACTGAAGATGGAGCTTACGGCACCGGATCTGAAAGTTGCAGAAGCAACAACTTCCCTAAGCACTACATGTGCACCGTCATCAACACAGGCGAGAACGGCAACACTCGAGACAATACCGCTACCGGCGGTGGCATCCCAGTAGCGAATGGTGGTCTCGCCAATGGCGCACCCACCAACAATGGGACGGAAGGAGACCCGCATCTCACAGCGCATGAGCGCACCGAAGAGCGTGTGCTGATCAAGCTCAACGACAACGAGTGGGCCTGTTGTCGAGAAGCCCTGCGGGGCAATCCCCTGCCCCCAAACTCATCACAAGACATGCTGATGGGTTACCATTGGATGCTCAAGGAAGAATACAAGCGTCAACAACAAATAATCGTGTAGCTCGATGCGCGCAGAAAGGCGGCGGACGAGTCGAGCCTTCGGCGGGCTCAGCTCTCTTCCATGGGAGGATCCTCCTCCAAGGGCAATGAGCATGTGGCCGCCAAGAGGCGCTCTCGACTTGCCCACCTCACCGACAAGGAGCGAGAAGAGGCTGCACGAGTCCTCGAGTTCTCATCCATGACGGTGGATACGCGGGGCAATGTGCTCCCAAAGACACCGCAAGCAGCGGTGACAGCGGCCACCATGTACCTCCTCAATAGCCAACCACCGGCTGGGGATCCACAAGCTGCCAAGCACCGATCTATGATCGCAGGATTGCGGCTAGTCGAAGCTGCCCTCATCAAGGATCCAACACCGGAGCCGAAGAAAATAAAAACTTTGGCCAATCGCTACTCATCGCCCTCCTCTAGTGACGACAGCCATGACTTGTCGCGGTGATGCCACTCGCAGCGGCATGACTACGACTACGGCACGCGTGATGACATCACGCAGCACAAGGTCAACAAGATGCGCGCGAGGCGTGCCTATTTGACTGACTCGGAAGATGATGGGATAGAGCTCTGCGGTGCCAGATGCTTCAACAGAGCCATCAGGCAGAAGCGAATGCCAAAGGGGTTTAAACTCCCATCAGAGAACCCGAAATTCGACAGCCTACAGGACCCAAAAATCTGGCTGGAGGATCACATCTCCTCCGTCAGGCTACATGGCGGAACCACAAGCATGGTGATACAATGCCTCCAGCTGCAGCTGCAAGGTGCCGCCCGTGCGTGGCTCAACAACCTCCCGCGTGGATCAATTCGCAGCTGGGAAGAGCTAGTCTACGGCTTCGTACGAAACTTCAAAGGCACTTACAAAAGGCCCGCATCAATCGAAGAATTGCGAGGCTGCTACCAGAAGACTGGCGAGTTGCTGTGCTCTTATATCTAGAGGTGGTCCATCATAAAAAATTCTGCAGAGGACATCTCCAAGGATCGCACAATCGACGCGTTCAACAATGGCGTACGCCGAAGAGAGCTCAGGGAGGAGCTGGATCGCTCGAAGCCCAAGACAATTGACCACCTGATGGAGATCGCGAATAGGTGGGCCAATGGAGAGGACTCGATAAAAACCCATGTCCATTCCGATGATGATGACGACCTCGGCCGCAGGCGCGACCACCGAGGAAAAAGTCGAATGCGCGGCTACGAAGACTGCGAAGAGGTCGACATGGTTGTGGCCGGCTACATCGACAAACGCGATGACAACCGCAACAACGGATACCGTAGCGGTGGATACCACGACATCAGAAAAACCACGCAAGTGTGGGAGCACCACCCTCGCGATGAGGCACCTGGAACATCCATCCAAGACAAATTGTCCGGACCGTGCAACATACACTTCTACATCGACAAGCACGATGGCAAGAAAAAGTCCAGCCACCTACTAAAGGACTGCCGCGAGTTCCTCAAGCTCCACGAAGGCCTGGCCTAGATGAATTTGTTGGGAATATGCCCTAGAGGCAATCATGGTTGATGATATTTCCCAACATATTCGTAAAGTAAAGTTGTCCTTGTATGAACATCAGATATGTATCACTGAATACGTGATTCAGTTGTGGAACTATATATTCATGATTGTTCATACTAGATTGTCCTTGGTCGTTGAGGTTGTGTTGGACACACAACTTAGACCAATGTGCAAGTCGGCTGATGACACGGTTCCACTTGTCATGGGCATGGTGATGCTATTCCGACTTACACTAATTTGGCTAAAGAGTTTAGCGAGTCGGACTGACCCACAGTTGAGATGCAACGAGCATGTTGTCATTTGCAGTCTCAAGCAATGGAATCCTTTGACCTGAGGTGATTGCATGATCCGAGTTGTGGATCACCAACTTAGGTTCTATCAAACGTTGTTCCGTAAATGGGCAGTTATAAAGGTAGAGTTCGGGTTGGTTGTGAAGCAAGCTGCGTGACGTGGATTACCAAGATGGGATTTGCCCCTCTGTAATGGAGAGATATTCTCTAGGCCCTCTCGTGTGATATGATTCAGAAGCATGGCCATGCATTACTCATTTAAGTGTTAACTGAGGAGTCGGACTAAGAGTTAGTCCAGTGAATCACATATCATGGTATGAGAAGAGAGTTAAGCTATTTAAGGGATGGCAACTACTCGCCTATAGCTTAACAGATATATCATGTGGCAAAGGGACTTGGACGAAAGTCACATTGAAGGTTCGGCTTTTGACTTTGCGACACTTGGGAGTTGGCACGTCTTGCTAGACGCCGCTACCATCTATCAACTAGAGACCAAGTGTTCATGGGAGTGAGTTGGACTCAAAGCCATGACGGGATACTTGGAGGAGTAGCTCATGTCGTGTCCAGGTGTGCGTGAACCTACAGGGTCACAGACTTAAGGGAAAGGAGCCCATGTGGATTAGATCCATGTGGAGATTGGAATACAACCAAGATGGGCCTCAAGCGTTGAGCCCAACTAGGAGTGTATATAAGTGGAGTGACAAGGGATAGTCCCTTACCTAGCCGTCACTTTCTCCACTTCCATTTCGGGCTAGACAGGATCTAGCAATCCTCTGTCCGAAGCTCCTTCCTGTATGTGTGGATACCGGTAGAGGCGTTGCATGTGCGGCGCTGGAGACAAGGAAGCTCATCGGGATCTGGCGAAGGAGTTCGTGGGATCTGAAGTAGCTTCCGTGGGATTCGGAGGGCTGCCCGTGGGATCGTTAGGCACTACATCGACGCGCAACATCAACTTCCGCATCTACGCGTCTAGCGGTAATCTCGTGGCCTATTACTTGAGCTAGATCTTGAGAGTACCGCGTTAGGGAAAAAGTTTTGTTTATCTTTGCATGGCCCAACAGTGGTATCAGAGCGAAAGCTTCTGGTTTTAGGCTCTAGATTTGTGCGTATGTGATACGTCCATTTTGCATCACTATTCTATGTCTTAATTCACTATTATTCATTGATATATTTCGTATTGAGAGGTGATACTTATGTTATTTCATTTATTTTTGCATGGTTGATGACTTTTGGAGCATGGACCGCTGCAGTCAGGATTCTGATGGAAAAGGTGCTATTTGGAGGCAAAATTCGCGAAGATCAGAAAATCCGGGAAAATATACAGAAAATCCTATTTTTCTAGAAGACTAAGGATGCCAGAAGATGGAGTGAAGGTGGGCCATAGGGGGTCCACACCACCCCATGGCACGGGCAGGCCTAGGCCGCGCCTGGAGGTGGTGTGGCCGCCCTGGCCCACTCCAGCCTCTCCCCCTGGCGTATATCATCCTCCTGAAACCCTAAGACTCGGGGGGCGACCACAGAAATATTTCGCCGCCTCTACGGGGCGGAAAACACCGAGAGAGAAAGATCTCTCCGGCAGACAGATTTCTACCGAGGGAATTCCTTCCTGAAGAGGGGAGATCATCGCCATCAACACCACCATCAAGCTGGACTTCATCGGGATCATCATCATCATCACCACCATCATCACCATCAGCACCCTCATCACCATCTCCATATTGATGTAACAATTGAGTTGAATCTTGCATAGTTCATAGGGGGAAACTTTCCCGGTGTTGATTACTCTTTGTAGTTGATGCTATTGAGTGAACCGTTGAATTATTGTTTATGTTCAGATTGTTATACCTCATTATTCCATCTCTGATCATGATCCATATGATGTCTTGTGAGTAGTTTGTTTTGTTCTTGAGGACATGGGAGAAGTCTTGTTGTTAGTAGTGGAGTTGTGTTGAGAAAGATTCAATAGATTGTTATTTAAGTTGTGGTGTACTTCTTCTAGTGGTGTCATGTGAACGTCGACTACATGACACTTCACCTATATGGTCCTAGGGGAATGCATTGTGTATTTGGCTACTAATCGTAGGGGTTGCCGGAGTGACAGAAACCTGAACCCCCGTTAGGAAACCATTGCACAAGGGACGTAAGGGTCTTAGAGTTTAAAGATGTGGTTAGGTTTCTACCTTAAATACTTTCTTGTACTTACGGATGTTTGCAACGGGTTTAATCAGAAGTATGTATTAGTCTTGGATGGGGTGGTACATTAGAACAGGTTCACCCACACAACACTTAGCAAGCTAAAGAAGATTAATTGACTATATGAAGCGAAAGCACTTGACAGTCTTCCCATGTGTCCTTGAGAACGTTTGGTCATCTTAAGTAATACAACCGGCTTGTCCTTTGCTGCATAAAGGATTGGGCCACTTGCTGCATTTATTCCTACTGTCTTTTATTTACTCGTACTTTGTTTACTTGCTTTATCGAAAACCCCTAAAAATCCGTTTGCTAAGTATTTGCAGAGAATTCCTGATCCATATCACTAGCCAGCACCTTCTGCTCCTCGTTGGGTTCGACACTCTTACTTATCAAAAATACTGCGATACACCCCCTATACTTGTGGGTCATCAAGACTATTTTCTGGCTCCGTTGCCGGGGAGTGAAGCGCTATTGGAGAGCAGAACTGGTAAAGGAAACTTCTACTATGAGTATTGTTTACTTCTATTAGTTGCTTTATTTTCGTTATGGATAATTCGCTGAGTTTCTTAATTGGTAATGCTACTACAACTACTAAGGTAGTAGATAAGCCACCACCTGCTGAGAATGATGTTTACAAAATACCTACAAGAATTATTGATCATGTTATGGATAACTACTATGTTGGGGATGGAACTGTCCATCCCGGTGATCATTTACTCTTTATACACGAATTATGCGGGTTGTTCAAGTGTGCAGGTATTACTACAGATCAAGTTAAGAAGTTATTCTCATTATCACTAAAAGGAAGAGCTGAGGAATGGTATAAGCTGCTGAAGAATGGTCAAGCTCTGGAATGGGAGGAAATAGTGCCTCTCTTTTATTCAAAGTTTTATCCTCCCAGTGAGATTCATAAAGATCGGAATCAAATATATAACTTTTGGCCTCTTGATGGAGAGAGTACAGCTCAAGCTTGGGGGAGATTGAAGTTACTAATGCTCAAATGTCCCATTCATGAGCTCCCCAACAATATTATTATCAACAACTTTTATGCAAGGCTCCCTCTACATGACAAGGATTTATTGGATGCTTCTTGCGCTGGATCATTCACTCGTATAGAAGAAGAAGCTAAATGGGACCTTCTAGACCGTATTCAAGACAATGCTGAAGCTTGGGAGAATGACAAAGGTAGAAAGTCAGGTATAAATTATGATTATGAATGCATTGAATCTTTTATGGGAACCGATGACTTTCAAAATATTAAAAATGCTTATGGTCTAGACTCTCAAGCTATTGCTTCCTACTTTAAGGCTTTTGCTTCCTATATTGAAGTGCCTAAAAAGAAGTGGAATAGGTATCATGAACCTTATAAAAATAGTGCTAAGAGTGTTCCTGCAAGAAATACTGAAGTTTATACTGCTAATCATGTTTTACCTAAACCTTATATTGAGAAAATGCCTTTTCCAGTTAAGGTAAAGGAACATTCTATGATAGCTAGAATGGTTAATGAAAGTATGAGTAAAGCTATTGAACCTATAAACAAATGGTTGATGAACCTATAATAGCAAGTGTGAAAGACTTTGTCACTAAGTATGAAGAAGAGGGACACCCTATCCTTTGTAAGGATACCTCTAATATTGTTTCACATAGTAGTGTTATGAGAGCTAGTATTCATGTGTTTTCTGTTAGAATAAGTGATCATTGCTATGATGGTCCTTATGATAGCTATATTGTTAAGTTTATGCATGATACTGAAAGCTACTATGAGAGAGGGAAAAGTGTTCTTATGTATCTCAATAATATCAAGTTTCCTCGTTTTATGCTGAAAGTTTTTATGTTGCACTTCTTTTGCCTTCTTATGCAAGTTGCCTCTGGTTTCAATAACTTGTTTGTTTACAAAATTTCCTTGAATAGGAAGTTGGTTAAACTTAAATGCGTGTGTGTTTTTTCTTCTTAATGCTCTCTTTCACTTCAATTCATATCCCTATGAGAGCTTCCTCAAAATTATCATGCCCATCTTAATGGCTATAAAGAAAGAGCTTTATGGGAGATAACCCAATTTGTTTTTGCTTTCAGTTTGTTTTTGTTTATTTGAGTCTTGGAAGTTATTACTTTGGTAATAACTGCTCCTTATCCGTTTTGTTTGGTTTTTGTGTCAAGATCAACCTCTAATGAGAGAGAAGTAAGATTTGGGGAAGTTGCTGTCCCGAAACAGATTTTTGTGCTTCACCGTAAACATTCGTGAGAGATCTCTGTATGTCGGATTGAGATGTAATTTTTTTTGCTTCTGCCCCAGGTTGTTATTTAACTTTTGTTAGTTTTTCACTTTTTGATTTGAGCAACAGAAGATTTTCGAAAAAATTGATCTTTACCTGCTGGTCTGTTTTGACAGATTTTGCCACTCTTGCATTTGCTTCTTTATTCGATTTCCTTTTTGAATTCTTTTTGGGTTTTCGGAAGGAGTTGCTTCAGTAGCTTTTGTTTTGATGGTTTTCAGTTGAAGTTGGACTCAAAAGGTTTTATCACTTCACTTTTACTAATGTTGCTAATGGGAACTGTGTGAAGTTTTGTGTGAAAGAAATTTCCAGGAAGTGGAGACAATGGTGTAATAAGGAAGAGAAAGGTTTTATGATTCAAGTAATAAGTGTATGAAGATGAAGATATCGATGATATTCAAGTGATGACTCCATAAGAATATACTAGATACCAAATTCAGAGACCTATAGAGTCTGTTTTCAAATAGGTAACAGTTCTGGTAAGAAAAGTTCCGCGAAAACACTATCCAACTATATTTTTGCAGTTTTCAGTCAATATGGAAAGCTACGAAGCGAAAAAGGGACGGACACGGAGCCAGGGTGGCTCACACCACCCTGTGGCGCGGGCCACCCCTGGCCGCGCCACCAGGTGGTGAGTCCACCCCAGACTCTGCCTCCGACTCGTTTTCTCCCAGTACCTTCCTTTTGATACGAAACTTCGTAATATATAACCCCCGGGATCCCCCGAGGTCCGTATATCATGTTTTCGTCATGTTTTTGTGTCGATCTGTTTCTGCCAGGACACTCTTTGAAAGTTTAGAAGAACAATGGTGTCTGCCAAGGATAAAGGGAAGGAGCCCATGGAGGAGGATTTTCAAGACCCCAAGCAGGGGCTGGTACCTTTAGTCTCTTGCCCTGCATCAGTGGAAGCCCTACGAGTCACTAAGGAGTTCTGCGATAAGTATCGAGACCTGCAGAGGAAGGTGGACATGCTTCAATGGGAGAATAATAGGCTTCACAAGATGCTGGAATATTTCCTCACGACAACTAAGAAAATATTACCACCACCTCCGAAGGAGTAAATCGTCATCATTTTGGCATCCCCTTGGTTTGTTCCAAGCTTGGGGGAGTGCCGCGGTATCATATCACTATCTTCTATCTTTTTACCTTATTAGTAGAGTCATATCATGAATAGAGGAGTTATTATGTAGTATGGTTTGCATTATGGAAGTGTCCCCTCTCTCGTTAGATATGTATCCCTTGGTGTGAGTTTCCGTTATGGAATATTAATGAGAAGTTCTATCATTCACTCTTTTGCATAGCTTATATTAGTTTTCAATTCGTGGTTATATGATTGATCTTGTTGTTAGTATTGGTATCACTTTGGGATCATTGAGTTAATTTAGTTGGTTTTGGCAAACCTGGCTCGGTCAGTAGCAACACCTTTTTGAGAGTTGAATGAAAAAGATAGAAGTACTCTAGAGAAAAATAATTTCATCATCTTTCTTTCTTGATTTGGTCATAAGTCTAGTATTCTCTAGTTAAGATCTTTTGTGCTTCCAAGGAAGATTGCATGTTTGTCTTTATCACTTGTATGTTTGTTTGTTTCCTTCAACTCTTGTACTTGCTACCCAGCCTTGCTAGCCAAAAACCTATACTGAGAAGGAATTCTTCTCGTGCATCCACCTCCTTTAAACCAAAACCCATGCCATTTGTGTCCACCATACCTACCTAGTAGCATTATTGCTATTCCAAGTAAATGCTTGTTTTATCTACCTCCCAAATTAAACTTGTTATATGAAAATTAGTGATTAAATCTCTCACGAACTTGATGGCACACTTTACTTTCTTGCATTTAATAAACTTGAACCATTGTGCTCACCTATGTTGCGTATATGCTTGCGCTTTGTAAGTTGTGAATTAGCAGAACCATGCTATCATGGGGAACGCTTTCAACATTGCACTGGTACTTTATACCAAGTTGATATCATGTTCTTTTGCCTATGGATGTCGTTGGTGTGAAATGAAAGGGGAGCTTGTAAGTCCATGGAGTTATGCATATGTGTTAGAGAAACGCCTGGGCCGCTGGTCTAATCCATGCTGACATTTTTGAAACCTGCAGCGTAACCATAACGAGTATCTATGAAGCATTCTTCTTATAAAAAAAAGAGATAGAGATTGAGAAAAAAGAAAAAAAAAGAGATATTATGAAAAGAGGAAAGAGAGAAAAAAGCACCATATTCCCATGGTAAATAAGAAGATTGCTGAGATACTTGTTGTCTGCTTGCCTTGTCATTTTGATATGGGGATTCTTCCGTATCATCGGGCAAGGCGTACCCCGTTGGCGGTTCTCAATGATACACATATGCTTACGATGACAAGAACTT
Organism: Avena sativa; assembly: GCA_916181665.1. Lineage (NCBI taxonomy): Eukaryota > Viridiplantae > Streptophyta > Magnoliopsida > Poales > Poaceae > Avena > Avena sativa. The sequence goes on from OV702287.1 coordinate 427,908,923, forward strand.
ACCGGTGACTAAACTTTAGTAGCATGAGGAGCGGCCCTCGTATTCAAGGGACATGAGATTCTCCACTTACAACTTGTCAATGCATATCCTCATATTTGATCACTTTAACCTTAATCACCTAAAGATGCCTATGATAGGGGCAATGAGAGCTGAAAGCTAGTAAGTATCATAATTTTTGGGAGCTCTTTATGAGACTTGCAATCCCTGCTTCCCTCTGCGAAAGGCCTTTCTTTTACTTTGTAGTTGAGTCAGTAAACCTATTCCCTTCTATCTCAGCAAGTATTTTGAGTTGATGTGTTTCATTCATTCATATGATGATTTATTCAATCATGTTTCTTATGTTCCTTGTTTTCCACATTGCTCTTATCTTGATGTTTACTACTTTGAAAGCTATCAATGAAAACAAGCTATTTGTGAACTCCAGCAAATTATCAACTATTCTTCGACCAAGAGCTAAGTTTGCCATTACCAATTATGATTCACTTTATGTATCTTTATTGTATTTCCTTTACTCACTGCAAGTTGAGTTATATAATAGTGAGTTGTCTTCTGTTACGATCTATGTATTTGATAAATGTGATGCTTCTTGTCCGTATTCTTTTATCGACTCTTCACTCCATAAACTTGAGGCCATGTTTATTGAGCTCAGTTTCGCTTGGGGACAAGCGAAGTCTAAGCTTGGGGGGAGTTGATACGTCCATTTTGCATCACTATTCTATGTCTTAATTCACTATTATTCATTGATATATTTCATATTGAGAGGTGATACTTATGTTATTTCATCTATTTTTGCATGGTTGATGACTTTTGGAGCATGGACCGCTACAGACAGGATTCTGATGGAAAAGGTGTTGTTTGGAGGCAAAATTCGCGAAGATCAGAAAATCCAGGAAAATATACAGAAAGTCCTATTTTTCAGAAGACTAAGGATGCCCGAAGATGGACTGGAGGTGGGCCATAGGGGGCCCACACCACCCCATGGCGCGGGCAGGCCTAGGCCGCGCCTGGAGGTGGTGTGGCCGCCCTGGCCCACTCCAGCCTCTCCCTTCTGGCGTATATCATCCTCCCGAAGCCCTAAGACTCGAGGGCGACCACTGAAAGATTCCGCCACCTCTACGGGGCAGAAAACACCGAGAGAGAAAGATCTCTCCGGCAAACAGATTTCTGCCGGGGGAATTCCTTCCCGGAGAGGGGAGATCGTCGCCATCAACACCACCATCAAGCTGGACTTCATCGGGATCATCATCATCATCACCACCATCACCACCATCATCACCATCAGCACCCTCATCACCATCTCCATATTGCTGTAACAATTGAGTTGAATCTTGCATAGTTCATAGGCAAAACTTTCCCGGTGTTGATTACTCTTTGTAGTTGATGCTATTGAGTGAACCGTTTAATTATTGTTTATGTTCAGATTGTTATACCTCATTATTCCATCTCTAATCATGATCCATATGATGTCTTGTGAGTAGTTCGTTTTGTTCTTGAGGACATGGGAGAAGTCTTGTTGTTAGTAGTGGAGTTGTGTTGAGAAAGATTCAATAGATTGTTATTTAAGTTGTGGTGTACTTCTTCTAGTGGTGTCATGTGAACGTCGACTACATGACATTTCACCTATATGGGCCTAGGGGAATGCATTGTGTATTTGGCTACTAATCGTAGGGGTTGCCGGAGTGACAGAAACCTAAACCCCGTTAGGAAACCATTGCACAAGGGACGTAAGGGTCTTAGAGTTTAAAGTTGTGGTTAGGTTTCTACCTTAAATACTTTCTTGTACTTACGGATGTTTGCAAGGGGTTTAATCAGAAGTATGTATTAGTCTTGGATGGGGTGGTACATTAGCACGGGTTCACCCACACAACACTTAGCAAGCTAGAGAAGATTAATCGACTATATGAAGCGAAAGCACTTGACAGTCTTCCCATGTATCCTCGAGAAGGTTTGGTCATCTTAAGTAATACAACCGGCTTGTCCTTTGCTGCATAAAGGATTGGGCCACTTGCTGCATTTATTCCTACTGTCTTTTATTTACTCGTACTTTGTTTACTTGCTTTATCGAAAACCCCTAAAAATCCGTTTGCTAAGTATTTGCAGAGAATTCCTGATCCATACCACTAGCCAGCACCTTCTTCTCCTTGTTGGGTTCGACACTCTTACTTATCGAAAATACTGCGATACACCCCCTATACTTGTGGGTCATTAGTATGTGATATGCACGAGGTGGTGGATAGGATCCACTTAGGGTTTGGGTGGTTGATCTATGAGATAGATCGGTTTTGTGCAAGATTGATTGGATCAATCGCACTCGGGGGTGCATGGAAGATCAGGTGCGGATGATCAATGAGATTGGTCAGATCTGCACAGGGATCAGATTTGGGTAAAAGTGTTTTATCCAATGAAGGAATCCATGGTTCGGAATGCAGATTAGATCTGTGATTTCGGAAAAATCATCGGGCGCTGCCCCTTCGATCCCCCTGCTATCTAGCTAGCGGGACCTCCGGCTTCGCCCTGTCGTAGCACATTAGATATCGTTGCGAGTTTCACAGTGCCGGTAGATATCGTATCTATGCATAACTTGTTTTTGCAGGAAGTTGTGAATGGTATGGCTTATGTGCATGTGATGTGTGTAATCCATACGTGATCTGTGTATCACGGGTTTGTCAGCCGGCTCGAGCCAAAGTGCTATCACTATTATTATATAACGACCTACGTGTCGGCATGAGATGCCATCTTCTTGTATATTCCTTAGTGCTAGTGTAGCATGTTTGGTGGACTTGAAGGACACTGCAGCCAAAGGCGTGACAAACAGGTTCATGGAGATGGAGATCACCATGAAGGGTGCCATACCATTTCACATTATAATTGGATTATTTTGTGTTGTTGTTATGTCTCTAGTTTTACCTCTATGAGATAGTGGTTAAACTTTAATCCCTCAAAAAAGGTCTAGTCGGTCTCCTCGCCAGTGCTGCACCATCACAAGTCGGACATTCTTGGTAGTGGGCTCATAAAATTGAGGTGCTACCAATTCTTTTCAACTAGATGGGTTCGAGTCGGACTCTTACAGCGGAAGCACTTGGTAAGCTAGACGGGTCTATCATAATGGTTGTGGGGCTCGGGGAGAGGGCGGTCGGGAGTCGGGGCATGTGATGCCACCCGACCAACAGGAGTCGCATGAGATGCGATTGGCAAGGAGTTGCCTACCTAGATCACTTGACGGCTAGCGGTGATGCTAAAGCTCACTAGTCGGCTTGCTTATTTAGGGTCCTAAATCACTACGTAACCATCAGAGGGATGTTGGTTCTAGTGGGAGCATAAGTATTAAAATGTTTAATACGCCTGCTCTTTTATGAATACTTGTCTTAAGTGTTTGCATATTTCTGTTGTAGATAATGGCACCTAGTAGCAGTCTCCATCAGTTATCCAGTTTTGCTTTAAGGACCATTCTAGAGAAAGATAAACTTAATGGAACAAACTTCACCAACTGGTATCGTAATCTGAGAATTGTTCTCAAACAAGAAAAGAGGGACCATGTTCTAGACAACCCGCTTCCAGATGTGCCGAATGAGAATGCGAGTGTCACAGCAACCAATGCCTATGGTAGAACATGTGATGAGTTCTACAGAAATTAGCTGTCTTATGCTTGCTCACATGGAACCGGACTTGTAGAAGCAGTTCGAGAATGTTGAGGCCTACGATATGATCGAAAGCCTCAAAAGTATGTTCCAGGCTCAGGCAAAGACCGAGAGGTATCAAGTCTCTCAAGCTTTGTTAAGTTGAAAGCTTAAGGATGGTGATCCACTGAGTCCGCATGTAATCAAGATGGTTGGTTATGTGCAATCTCTGGAAAGGCTTGGCTACCCCATTAGCAAAGAGTTCGCTACAGATATAATTCTAAAATCTCTTCCTAGTGTGTATGGTCAGTTCATATCGAACTACCACATGCATGGTATGGATAAGAAGCTCACTAAATTACATGGGATGCTTAAGCAGGCAGAGGTTGATCTCAAGAAAGGTACTAGCCAAGTGTTGGTGGTACAGAATAAGGCTAAGTTTAAGAAGAGTTCTTGGACTAAGAAGAAGAAGGCTAAGTTAGGAGATAATGCTCAGGATGAGATCCCAAGTGTTTCCTTAGGGACTAAGTCATCTCCTTCAGCCGGATTCGCTTGCTTCTATTGCAAGGAGGATGGCCACTGGAAGAGGAATTGCAGCAAGTATTTGGCGGATAAAGCCAAGAGTGGAGGTGTGACTTCCAACTCAGGTACACTCGTTTGAAATGTTATAGACCTTATCTTGCTGATGCACCCGGTAGTTCTTGGGTATATGATACCGATCAGTCATTCATATCTGCAACTCGTTGTAGGGACTGGTAAGAACTAGGGCCATAGCAAGAGGCGAGGTTGACATTCGGGTCGGCAACAAAGCAAGAGTTGCTGCATTGGAAGTCGGCACGATGCAACTTCATTTACCTTCAAGATTCTTAATGGAACTAAATAATTGTTATTATGTTCCAGTGCTTAGTCGAAACATCATTTCTGCCTCATGTTTGATGAGACAAGGCTATGAGTCTAATATTAAGAACAATGGTTGTTCTTTATATTTGAATGATATGTTTCACGGCTTTGCACCCGTTCAGAACGGGTTATTTATTTTGAATCTTGATGGTGGGTCGGTCTATAACATAAATGTGAAAAGGTTGAAACCAAATGATCTGAATATGACTTACTTTTGGCACTGTCGACTTGGTCATATAAGTTGGAAACGCATGAAGAAGCTCCATGATGATGGACTCCTAACTTTGTTTGACTTGTAGTCGTTTGAGACATGTGAATCCTGCCTTCTGGGCAAGATGACCAAGACCCCTTTTGCAAGGAGTTGTGAAAGGGCGTCTGACTTGTTGGGACTAGTACATAGTGATGTATGTGGTCCAATGAGCGCGACAGTCAGCGGTGGTTATGAGTACTTCATTACCTTCACTAATGATTTGAGTAGATATGGATATGTCTACTTGATGAAACATAAGTCGGAAGCCTTTGAAAAGTTCAAAGAATTCCAGAATGAAGTACAAAATCAACTCGGCAAGAAAATAAAGTTTCTTCGGTCGGACCGAGGAGGCGAGTACATGAGCCACGAGTTTGATGACCATCTGAAGAGTTGTGGAATAGTTCCTCAGCTCACTCCACCGGGTACACCGCAAAGGAACGGTGTGTCGGAATGGCGGAATCGGACCTTGTTGGACATGGTGCGATCAATGATGAGTCGGGCAGATCTACCTTTATCATTTTGGGGTTATTGTCTAGAAACAGCGGCGTTCACACTAAACAAAGTACCATCAAAATCGATAGAGAAGACACCACATGAGATGTGGACAGGCAATAAGCCGAGTTTGTCTTTTCTTAAGATTTGGGGTTGTGAAGCATTTGTCAAGCGACTTCAGTCGGACAAGCTTATAGCCAAGTCGGATAAGTGTATTTTTGTTGGGTATCCAAGGGAAACCTCGGGTTACTACTTCTACAACCGAGAAGAGGGCAAAGTGTTTGTCGCTCAAAACAGTGTCTTCCTTGAGAAAGAGTTTCTCAGTCAGGAAGTCAGTGGGAGTATGGTGCGGCTCGAAGAAGTTTGAGAGGAACCGGTCAATAGCGATTTGGCAAAAGCCATGGAGGTTGAGCCAGTCGTGGTAGCTGAGCCGGCAGCTGCACCTACACTGCGAAGATCGACAAGATTGCGAAGTGTTTGTGATGTATTACTGTTGGACAGTGATGAGCCGGCAACTTATTCGGAAGCGATGGTGGGTTCTGATTCTGAGTCATGGCTTGGAGCCATGAGATCCGAGTTAAAGTACATTGATGAAAATAAAGTTTGGAACTTGGTTGATCTGCCAGACGGTGCAAGACCTGTCGAGTGCAAATGGGTCTTTAAGAAGAAAACTGATATGGATGGAAATGTTTCTATCTATAAAGCACAACTTGTCGTGAAGGGCCGGCAGGTTCAAGGAGTTGACTACGATGAGACTTTCTCACCCGTAGCGATGCTTAAATCGGTTCGGATCATGTTAGCTATAGCGGCCTATTTCGACTATGAGATATGGCAGATGGATGTCAAAACGGCTTTCCTTAATGGAAAATTAACCGAGGACGTGTATATGATACATCCCGAGGGTTTTGTCAATCCGGCTAATGCTGACAAGGTATGCAAACTTCAGAAATCCATTTATGGGTTGAAGCAAGCATCTCAGAGTTGGAACATTCACTTTGATGAGGTAGTCAAATCGTTTGGCTTCATCAAGAGTGATCCTGATTCTTGTTTATACAAGAAGTTTAGTGGGAGCAAAGTAAACTTTCTAATCTTATATGTGGATGCCATATTATTGATTGGAAATGATGTCCAGATGTTGCAAGAAACCAAGAAGTCATTGGAAAGGAGTTTCTCAATGAAGGACTTGGGTGAGGCAACCTACATACTAGCAATCAGGATCTATAGAGATAGATCCAGGCGGCTCATTGGATTGAGCCAAAGTAATTTGGAGAAAGTGTTGAAGAAGTTCAACATGGAATCATCTAAGAAGGGGTTCTTACCGATGTCCCATGGCATAAGACTTAGCAAGACTCAGTGTCCCTTGACAACTGATGAGCGAAGTAGGATGAATGCGATTCTGTATGCTTCGGCAGTCGGGTCCATCATGTATGCTATGATTTGTACTAGACCGGATGTTTCCTATGCTCTAAGTGTTGTGAGCAGATACCAGGCTGACCCTGGAGAAATCCATTGGGCAGCAGTTAAGAACATTCTTAAGTACTTTAGAAGGACTAAGGATGTGTTCCTAGTTTATGGAGGTGAGGTTGAACTCAGTGTAAGGGGTTACATGGATGCGAGTTACCTTACTGACTCAGATGATTCTCGTTCGCAATCTGGGTACATGTTCGTAATGAATGGAGGGGCTGTGAGCTAGAAGAGTTCCAAGCAAGAGACTGTGTCTGCATCTACAACAGAAGCTGAGTATATTGCTGCCTCGGAGGCGGCAAAGGAAGCTATTTGGATCAGGAACTTCCTGATTGATCTTGGTGTGGTTCAGGGCTCGTCCAATTCGTTAGACGTGTATTGTGACAACAATGGTGCTATTGCACAAGCCAAGGAACCTAGACAACACCAGAAGAACAAACATATACTCATGCGATACCACTTGATTCGCCAGTTCGTGGATCATGGTGATATCAAGCTATGCAAGGTACACACGGATGCAAACGTTGCAGATCCGTAGACAAAGCCACTTCCACAGCCTAAGCATGAGGCGCACGTAAGAGCCATGGGCATTAGATGCCTAGACATGTGATGTCAGGATGATTGACTCTAGTGCAAGTGGGAGACTGTTGGGAATATGCCCTAGAGGTAATCATGGTTGATGATATTTCCCAAAGTATTCGTAAAGTAAAGTTGTCCTTGTATGAACATCAGATATGTATCACTGAATACGTGATTCAGTTGTGGAACTATATATTCATGATTGTTCATACTAGATTGTCCTTGGTCGTTGAGGTTGTGTTGGACACACAACTTAGACCAATGTGCAAGTCGGCTGATGACACGGTTCCACTTGTCATGGGCATGGTGATGCTATTCCGACTTACACTAATTTGGCTAAAGAGTTTAGCGAGTCGGACTGACCCATAGTTGAGATGCAACGAGCATGTTGTCATTTGCAGTCTCAAGCAATGGAATCCTTTGACCTGAGGTGATTGCATGATCCGAGTTGTGGATCGCCAACTTAGGTTCTATCAAACGATGTTCCGTAAATGGGCAGTTATAAAGGTAGAGTTCGGGTTGGTTGTGAAGCAAGCTGCGTGACGTGGATTACCAATATGGGATTTGCCCCTCCGTAATGGAGAGATATTCTCTGAGCCCTCTCGTGTGATATGATTCGGAAGCATGGCCATGCGTTACTCAGTTAAGTGTTAACTGAGGAGTCGGACTAAGAGTTAGTCCAGTGAATCACATATCATGGTACGAGAAGAGAGTTAAGCTATTTAAGGGATGGCAACTACTCGCCTATAGCTTAACAGATATATCGTGTGGCAAAGGGACTTGGACGAAAGTCACATTGAAGGTTCGTCTTTTGACTTTGCGACACTTGGGAGTTGGCACGTCTTGCTAGAGGCTGCTACCATCTATCGACTTGAGACCAAGTGTTCATGGGAGTGAGTTGGACTCAAAGCCATGACGAGATACTTGGAGGAGTAACTCATGTCGTGTCCAGGTGTGCGTGAACCTACAGGGTCACACACTTAAGGGAAAGGAGCCCATGTGGATTAGATCCATGTGAAGATTGGAGTACAGCCTAGATGGTCCTCAAGCGTTGAGCCCAACTAGGAGTGTATATAAGTGGAGTGACAAGGGATAGTCCCTTACCTAGCCGTCAGTTTCTCCACTTCCATTTCAGGCTAGACAGGATCTAGCAATCCTCTGTCCAAAGCTCCTTCCTGTATGTGTGGATACCGGTAGAGGCGTTGCACGTGCGGCGCTGGAGACAAGGAAGCTCATGGGGATCTGGCGAAGGAGTTCGTGGGATTCGAAGTAGCTGTCCGTGGGATTCGGAGGGCTGTCCGTGGGATCGTTCGGCACTGCATCGACGCGCAACATCAACTTCCGCATCTGCGCGTCTAGCGGTAATCTCATGGCCTATTACCTGAGCTGGAGCTTGGGAGTACTGCGTTAGGGAAAAAGTTTTGTTTATCTCTGCGTGGCCCAACAGAATCACAACGCGATTAACCAAGGCTATGGAGCTGCCCTAGGCGTCGTGGCTCATGGAGCTCCTCCACCACCACCTGGGCCACCACCTGCGGCTGCACCGGTCCAGAACCATGGAGGCAAACCATACTGATGTCTACGCACGCTTCTATTCTTGTAGATAATGTTGGGCCTCTGATACGTCCATTTTGCATCACTACTCTATGTCTTAATTCACTATTATTCATTGATATATTTCGTATTGAGAGGTGATACTTATGTTATTTCATCTATTTTTGCATGGTTGATGACTTTTGGAGCAAGGACCACTGCAGTCAGGATTCTGATGGAAAAGGTGCTGTTTGGAGGCAAAATTCGCGAAGATCAGAAAATCCGGGAAAATATACGGAAAATCCTATTTTTCTAGAACACTCAGGATGCCATAAGATGGAGTGGAGGTGGGCCACAGGGGGCCCACACCACCCCATGGCACGGGCAGGCCTAGGCCGCGCCTGGGAGTGGTGTGGCTGCCCTGGCCCACTCCAGCCTCTCCCCTCTAGCGTATATCAACCTCCCGAAACCCTAAGACTCGGGGAGCGACGACAGAAAGATTCCGCCACCTCTGCGGGGCGGAAAACACCGAGAGAGAAAGATCTCTCCGATAGACAGATTTCTGCCCGGGGAATTCCTTCCCGGAGAGGGGAGATCGTCGCCATCAACACCATCATCAAGCTGGACTTCATCGAGATCATCATCATCATCATCACCACCATCATCACCATCAGCACCCTCATCACCATCTCCATATTGCTGTAACAATTGAGTTGAATCTTGCATAGTTCATAGGGGAAACTTTCCCGGTGTTGATTACTCTTTGTAGTTGATGCTATTGAGTGAACCATTGAATTATTGTTTATGTTCAGATTGTTATACATCATTATTCCATCACTGATCATGATCCATATGATGTCTTGTGAGTAGTTTGTTTTGTTCTTGAGGACATGGGAGAAGTCTTGTTGTTAGTAGTGGAGTTATGTTGAGAAAGATTCAATAGATTGTTATTTAAGTTGTGGTGTACTTCTTCTAGTGGTGTCATGTGAACGTCGACTACATGACACTTCACCTATATGGGCCTAGGGGAATGCATTGTGTATTTGGCTACTAATCGTAGGGGTTGCCGGAGTGACAGAAACCTGAACCCCGTTAGGAAACCATTGCACAAGGGACGTAAGGGTCTTAGAGTTTAAAGCTGTGGTTAGGTTTTACCTTAATTACTTTCTTGTACTTACGAATGTTTGCAAGGGGGTTTAATCACAAGTATGTATTATGTCTTGGATGGTACGGTACATTAGCACAGGTTCACCCACACAACACTTAGCAAGCTAGAGAAGATTAATCGACTATATGAAGCGAAAGCACTTGACAGTCTTCCCATGTGTCCTCGAGAACGTTTGGTCATCTATAGAAATACAATCGGCTTGTCCTTTGCTGCATAAAGGATTGGGCCACTTGCTGCATTCATTCTTACTGTCTTTTTTTTACTCGTACTTTGTTTACTTGTTTTGTCGAAAACCCCTAAAAATCCGTTTGCTAAGTATTTGCAGAGAATTCCTGAATCATACCACTAGCCGGCACCTTCTGCTCCTCGTTGGGTTCGACACTCTTACTTATCGAAAATACTGCGATACACCCCCTATACTTGTGGGTCATCAAGACTATTTTCTAGCACCGTTGCTGGGGAGTGAAGCGCTATTGGAGAGTGGAACTGGTAAAGGAAACTTCTACTGTGAGTATTGTTTACTTCCGCTAGTTGCTTTATTTTTGTTATGGATAATTCGCTGAGTTTCTTATTTGGTAATGCTACTACCACTGCTAAGGTAGTAGATAAGCCACCACCTGCTGAGAAAGATGTTTTAAAAATACCTACAAGAATTATTGATCGTGTTATGGATAACTACTATGTTGGGGATGGAACTGTCCATCCCGGTGATCATTTGCTCTTTATACACGAATTATGCGGGTTGTTTAAGTGTGCAGGTATTACTACAGATCAAGTTAAGAAGAAGTTATTCTCATTATCACTAAAAGGAAGAGCTGAGGAATGGTATAAGCTGTTGAAGAATGGTCAAGCTCTGGAATGGGAGGAAATAGTGCCTCTCTTTTACTCAAAGTTTTATCCTCCTAGTGAGATTCATAAAGATCGGAATCAAATATACAACTTTTAGCCTCTTGATGGAGAGAGTACAGCTCAAGCTTGGGGGAGATTGAAGTTACTAATGCTCAAATGTCCCATTCATGAGCTCCCCAACAATATTATTATCAACAACTTTTATGCAAGGCTCCCTCTACATGACAAGGATTTATTGGATGCTTCTTGTGCTGGATCATTCACTCGCATGGAAGAAGAAGTTAAATGGACCTTATAGATCGTATTCAAGACAATGCTGAAGCTTGGGAGAATGAGAAAGGTAGAAAGTCAGGTATAAATCATGATTATGAATGCATTGAATCTTTTATGGGAACTGATGACTTCAAAATATTAGTAATCTTTATGGTCTTGATTTGCAAGTTATTACAAATTGCTTTAGAGCTTTTGCTTCCTATATCGAAATTCCAAAAAGGGGATGGAACAAGTACCATGCACCTTACAAAGATATTGTAGACTATGCTCCTATTGGAAGTGGTGAGTATTGCATTATTGATCCCATCCTACTCGAGCCTTATATCGAGAAGATTCCCTTTCCCGAAAAGGTAAAGGACCATCCTATGATAACTAATGTAATCACCAAAAGTGAAAAAAGAACTGTAAAACCTGATGAGCAAATAAACATTGAACCTGCGGTAGCAATTGTGAAAGACCTTGTCACTAAAAGCGTAGAAGACGGGCACATAGTCTTTTGTGAGGATGCTTCTAATATTGTTTCACATCCTAATAGAACTAAAAAGGCTAGTGTTCCTGTGCTTTCTGTTAGAATTGGTGATCATTGCTATTATGGTTTATGTGATATTGGTGCAAGTTCCAGTGCTATTCCTTATGAGCTTTACAGAGAAATTATGCATGAAATCAGTCCTTGCGAGTTGGAGGAGATTGATGTGGTTATTCACCTTGCTAATAGAGAGACCATCTCTCCAATTGGTATTGTTCGAGACGTGGAAGTTCTTTGTGGTAAGATTAAGTACCCTGCTGATTTTCTAGTACTTGGTTCAGCCGCTAGTAAAACTTATCCTATCATTTTTGGTAGACCTTTCTTGAGTACTTGTGGTGCTATTATTGATTGCAAGAGGGAGAAAATCTTGACTAAGTTTGATGGGGAATCCTATGAGTTTAATTTTTCAAAATTTGCTAAAGAACCTTGCGAAGAGGAAACCCATAATGAGGATTTTAGGGTGGAACAACTTGCTTCTATTTCTCTTGCTCCTAACAATGCTTTGCAGCAATTTATGGAGGAACATGAAAGTGAAATCTTCATGGAAGAAAGAAATGAGATTGACATGATTCTCCGTGATCAACCAGTGATGCTTAAGCACGACCTGCATGTAGAAGACTTGGGTACCACGATGCCACCTAAAAATGATCCGGTCTTCGATCTAAAACCTCTCCCTGATGATCTTAAATATGCTTTTATTGATGATAAAAAGATATATCCTGTTATTATTAGCGCTAAACTTTCAGGGGAGGAAGAAGAAAGATTATTGGAAGTTTTGAAGAAACACCGAGGAGCTATGGGCTATACTCTAGATGATTTGAAAGGGATTTCACCTACTATATGTCAGCATTCTATCAACATAGAACCAGATGCGAAGCCGGTAGTGGAGCACCAACGACGTTTAAATCCTAAGATGAAGGAAGTGGTAAGGAATGAGGTATTGAAACTCCTTGATGCTGGTATTATTTACCCTATTGCTGATAGTGAATGGGTTAGTCCTGTTCATTGTGTTCCTAAAAAGGGAGGTATTACTGTTGTCCCTAATGATAACGATGAGCTTATTCCTCAAAGAATAGTAGTAGGATATAGGATGTGCATCGATTTTAGGAAAGTCAATAAAGTTACTAAGAAAGACCACTACCCGCTTCCTTTTATTGATCAACTGTTGGAAAGATTGTCTAAAAAGACCCATTTTTGTTTTCTTGATGGTTATTCTGGTTTCTCTCAAATTGCTGTTAAACAACAAGATCAAGAAAAAACTACTTTTACTTGCCCTTATGGAACTTATGCTTATAGACGTATGCCTTTTGGTTTATGTAATGCTCCTGCTACTTTCCAAAGGTGCATGTCTGCTATCTTTCATGGCTTTTGTGAGGAAATTGTAGAAGTATTCATGGATGACTTTTCTGTCTACGGAACTTCTTTTGATAATTGTCTGCACAACCTTGATAAAGTTTTGCAGAGATGTGAAGAAACTAATCTTGTTCTTAATTGGGAGAAATGCCACTTCATGGTTAACGAAGGGATTGTTCTTGGGCATAAAGTTTCTGAAAGAGGCATAGAAGTTAATAGAGCTAAGGTTGAGGCAATTGAGAAGATGCCATGCCCAAGAGACATCAAAGGTATTCGTAGTATCCTTGGTCATGTTGGTTTCTATAGAAGGTTTATTAAAGACTTTTCTAGGGTATCAAAACCCCTTACTAATCTTCTTCAAAAAGATGTACCCTTCGTTTTTGATGATGATTGTAAGGAAGCTTTTGAAACTCTTAAGAAGGCTTTAACTACAGCTCCTATTGTTCAACCACCTGATTGGAGTTTACCCTTTGAAATAATGTGTGATGCTAGTGATTTTGTTGTAGGTGCTGTCCTTGGGCAACGTATTGATAAAAAGCTAAACGTTATCCATTATGCTAGTAAGACTTTAGACGCTGCTCAAAGGAACTATGCTACTACTGAAAAGGAATTTCTAGCTGTTGTTTTTGCTTGTGATAAGTTTAGGCCCTATATTGTGGACTCAAAAGTAACTATTCATACTGACCATGCTGCTATTAAATATCTTATGACAAAGAAGGACGCTAATCCTAGGCTTATTAGATGGGTACTGCTTTTACAAGAGTTTGATCTACATATAGTAGATAGAAAGGGTGCTGAAAATCCTGTAGCTGATAATTTATCTCGTTTGGAAAACATATCTTTTGATCCTATGCCTGTTAATGATAGTTTCCCAAATGAACAATTAGCCGCAGTAGGGGTGAACTCGCGAGGAAGCCCTTGGTATGCTGACTATGCTAACTTTATTGTCTCCAAGTATTTGCCTCCAACTTTTACAGCTCAGCAAAGAAGAAAGTTCTTTTATGATTTGAGGCATTATTTTTGGGATGACCCACACTTATACAAAGAAGGGGTTGATGGTATTATGCGAAGACGTGTTCCAGAGTATGAACAAAAAGAGACATTGCATAAATGTCACGGGAGCGCCTATGGAGGACATCATGCAGGAGATAGAACTGCACAAAAGGTACTACAATCAGGTTTCTACTGGCCTACCCTTTTTAAAGATGCAAGAAAAATTGTTTTATCTTGTGATGAATGTCAACGTGTTGGTAATATTTCTAGACGCAATGAAATGCCTATGAATTACTCTCTAGTTATTGAACCTTTTGATTGTTGGGGATTCGACTTTATGGGGCCTTTCCCTCCTTCGAAGGGTTACACTCATATTCTTGTTGCCGTTGATTATGTTACTAAGTGGGTAGAAGCCATTCCTACGAAAAGTGCTGACGGGGAAACCTCTCTAAAAATGCTTAAGGATGTTATCTTTCCTAGGTTTGGAGTGCCTAGGTATCTCATGACTAATGGGGGTTCTCATTTCATTCATGGCAGTTTTAGGAAGACCCTCGCTAAGTATGATGTTAATCATAGAATTGCTTCAGCTTATCACCCCCAAACTAGCGGGCAAGTAGAGTTATCAAATAGAGAAATTAAATCTATCTTGCAAAAGACTATTAATAGGTCTAGAAAAAACTGGGCTAAGAAGTTGAATGATGCTTTATGGGCTTATAAAACTGCTTATAAAAATCCCATGGGAATGTCTCCTTATAAAATGGTTTATGGGAAAGCTTGCCACTTACCCTTAGAATTAGAACACAAAGCTTACTGGGCAGTGAAAGAACTAAATAGAGATTGTAAGCTAGCTGGTGAGAAAAGACTTTTTGACTTAAGCTCTTTAGATGAATGGAGGAGTGAAGCCTATGAGAATGCTAGGCTCTTTAAAGAAAAAGTTAAAAGATGGCATGACAAGCGAATACTTAAGAGAGAATTTCATGTTGGTGAGAAAGTTCTATTGTATAGGTCTCGTCTCAGATTTTTTGCAGGTAAGCTACTATCAAAATGGGAAGGACCTATCATCATTGAAGAAGTATACCGTTCAGGAGCAATAAAATTTTCTTCTCTAAAAGATAATACTACACAAGTAGTAAATGGACAGCGACTCAAGCACTATATTGCTGGAGATTCTTACAATGAGGATGTTGATGCCTTTCAAGTTATAACTCTAGAGAAATTCATTGAGGACCAAATTCAGAGACCTGCAGAGTCTGTTTCCAACTAGGTAATAGTTCTGGTAAGAAAAGTTCCATGAAAATACAATCCAACTATATTTTTGCAGTTTTCAGTCAATAAGGAAAGCTACGAAGCGAAAAAGGGACGGAACCGGAGCCAGGGTGGCTCACACCACCCTGTGGCACGGGCCCTCCCCTGGCCGCGCCAGCAGGTGGTGAGTCCACCCAGGACTCCGCCTCCGACTCGTTTTCTCCCAGTACCTTCCTTTTGATATGAAACTTCGTAATATATAACCCCTCGGATCTTCTGAGGTTCGTATATTGTGTTTTCATCGTGTTTTTGTTTCGATCTATTTCTGCCAGGACATACTCTTTGAAAGTTTAGAAGCACAATGGTGTCTGCCAAGGATAAAGGGAAGGAGCCTATGGAGGAAGATCTCCAAGACCCCAAGCAGGGGCTGGTACCTTTAGTCTCTTGCCCTGCATCAACAGAAGCCCTACGAGTCACTAAGGAGTTCTGCGATAAGTACCGAGACTTGCGGAGGAAGGTGGACATGCTTCAATGGGAGAATAATAGGCTTCGCAAGATGCTGGAAGATTTCCTCACATCAACTAAGAAAATATTACCACCACCGAAGGAGTAACTCGTCATCAGGTTTGGCATCCCCTTGGTTTGTTCCAAGCTTGGGGGAGTGTCGCGGTATCACATCACTATCTTCTATCTTTTTACCTTATTAGTAGAGTCATATCATGAATAGAGGAGTTATTTTGTAGTATGGTTTGCATTATGGAAGTGTCCCCTCTCTCGTTAGATATGTATCCCTTGGTGTGAGTTTCCGTTATGGAATATTAATGAGAAGTTCTATCATTCACTCTTTTTCATAGCTTATATTAGTTTTCAATTCGTGGTTATATGATTGATATTGTTGTTAGTATTGGTATCACTTTGGGATCATTGAGTTAATTTAGTTGGTTTTGGCAAACCTGGCTCGGTCAGTAGCAACAACTTTTTGAGAGTTGAAAAGAAAAAGATAGAAGTACTCTAAAGAAAAATAATTTCATCACCTTTCTTTCTTGATTTGCTCATAAGTTTAGTATTCTCTAGTTAAGATCTTTTGTGCTTCCAAGAAAGATTGCATGTTTGTCTTTATCACTTGTATGTTTGGTTGTTTCCTTCAACTCTTATACTTGCTACCCAGCCTTGCTAGCCAAAAACCTGTACTGAGAGGGTATTCTTCTCATGCATCCACCTCCTTTAAACCAAAACCTTTGCCATTTGTGTCCACCATACCTACCTAGTAGCATTATTGCTATTCCAAGTAAATTCCTGTTTTGTCTACCTCCAAAATTAAACTTGTCATGTGAAAATTAGTGATTAAAGCTCTCACCGAACTTGATGGCACACTTTACTTTCTTGCATTTAATAAACTTGAACCATTGGGTCCTTCTTTTTTGCGTATATGCTTGCGCTTTATGAGTTGAAGTTAGCCGAACCATGTATCATGGGGACCGCTTTCAACACTTCATTGGTACTTGTACCTAGTTGATATCATGTTCTTTTGCTTATGGATCCCGGCGGTGTGAAATAAAAGTGGAACTTGTAAGATCATGGAGTTTATATGTGTGTTATAGAAACGCCTGGGCCGCTAGCCTAAGCCATGCCTAATCATGGTGGAAACTTGCAGCATAACTATAGTGAGCATTCTATGAAGCATCCTCAATAAAAACCTATGCAAATAGCAAATAAAAAGATCGCTGAGATGCTCACTGTCTGCTTGCCTTGTCATTTTGATTATGGGATAGCTCCTGTGTCATATGCATGGGGTACCCCGTTGGCAGTTCTCAATGATACGCATATATTTACAATGATAAGAGCTTGCTCGTGACTGAAGTTGAGTAGCATGAGGATCGATACTCATAAGTAAGGGGCATGAGATTTCAACTTATAACTTGTCAAGCATATCCTCTTAGTTGTGTCACTTTAACCTTAATCACCTAAAGATGCCTATGATAGGGGCAATGAGAGCTGAAAGCTAGTAAGTATCATAATTTTTGGGAGCTCTTTATGAGACTTGCAATCCCTACTTCCCCCTGCGAAGGGCCTTTCTTTTACTTTGTAGTTGAGTCAGTACACCTACTCCCTTCTATCTCAGCAAGTATTTTGAGTTGTTGTGTTTCATTCATTCATATGATGATTTATTCAATCATGTCTTATGTTCCTTGCTTTGCACATTGCTCTTATCTTGATGTTTACTACTTTGGAAGCTATCATTGAAAGAGCTAACTATTTGTGAACTCCAGCAAATTATCAACTATTCTTCGACCAAGAGCTAAGTTTGCCATTACCAATTATGATTCACTTTATGTATCTTTATTGTGTTTCCTTTACTCATTGCAAGTTGAGTTATATAATAGTGAGTTATCTTCTATTATGATCTATGTATTTGATGAATGTGATGCTTCTTGTCCGTATTCTTTTATCGACTCTTCACTCCATAAACCTGAGGTCATGTTTATTGAGCTCAGTTTTGCTTGGGGACAAGCGAAGTCTAAGCTTGGGGGGAGTTGATACGTCCATTTTGCATCACTATTCTATGTCTTAATTCACTATTATTCATTGATATATTTCGTATTGAGAGGTGATATTATGTTATTTCATCTATTTTTGCATGGTTGATGACTTTTGGAGCATGGACCGCTGCAGTCAGGATTCTGATGGAAAAGGTGTTGTTTGGAGGCAAAATTCGCGAAGATCAGAAAATCCGGGAAAATATACGGAAAATCCTATTTTTCTAGAAGACTCAGGATGCCAGAAGATGGAGTGGAGGTGGGCCACAGGGGGCCCACAGCACCCCATGGCGCGGGCAGGCCTAGGCCGCGCCTGGGAGTGATGTGGCTGCCCTGGCCCACTCCAGCCTCTCCCCTCTGGCGTATACCAACCTCCCGAAACCCTAAGACTCGGGGAGCGATGACAGAAAGATTCCGCCGCCTCTGCGGGGCGGAAAACACCGAGAGATAAAGATCTCTCCGGCAGACAGATTTCTGCCAGGGGAATTCCTTCCCGGAGAGGGGAGATCGTCGCCATCAACACCATCATCAAGCTGGACTTCATCGGGATCATCATCAGCATCATCACCACCATCATCACCATCAGCACCCTTATCACCATCTCCATATTGCTGTAACAATTGCGTTGAATCTTGCATAGTTCATAGGGGAAACTTTCCCGGTGTTGATTACTCTTTATAGTTGATGCTATTGAGTGAACCATTGAATTATTGTTTATGTTCAGATTGTTATACATCATTATTCCATCTTTGATCATGATCCATATGATGTCTTGTGAGTAGTTTGTTTTGTTCTTGAGGACATGGGAGAAGTCTTGTTGTTAGTAGTGGAGTTATGTTGAGAAAGATTCAATAGATTGTTATTTAAGTTGTGGTGTACTTCTTCTAGTGGTGTCATGTGAACGTCGACTACATGACACTTCACCTATATGGGCCTAGGGGAATGCATTGTGTATTTGGCTACTAATCGTAGGGGTTGCCGGAGTGACAGAAACCTGAACCCCCGTTAGGAAACCATTGCACAAGGGAAGTAAGGGTCTTAGAGTTTAAAGCTGTGGTTAGGTTTTACCTTAATTACTTTCTTGTACTTACGGATGTTTGCAAGGGGGTTTAATCACAAGTATGTATTAAGTCTTGGATGGGACGGTACATTAGCACAGGTTCACCCACACAACACTTAGCAAACTAGAGAAGATTAATCGACTATATGAAGCGAAAGCACTTGACAGTCTTCCCATGTGTCCTCGAGAACGTTTGGTCATCTATAGAAATACAACCGGCTTGTCCTTTGCTGCATAAAGGATTGGGCCACTTGCTGCATTCATTCTTACTGTCTTTTGTTTACTTGTACTTTGTTTACTTGCTTTATCAAAAACCCCTAAAAATCCGTTTGCTAAGTATTTGCAGAGAATTCCTGAATCATACCACTAGCCAGCACCTTCTGCTCCTCGTTGGGTTCGACACTCTTACTTATCGAAAATACTGCGATACACCCCCTATACTTGTGGGTCATCAGCCTCCAAGTGCAGAGGTTTGTAGAACAACAGCAAGTTTCCTTAAGTGGATCACCCAAGGTTTATCGAACTCAGGGAGGAAGTGGTCAAAGGTATCCCTCTCAAGCAACCCTGCAATCAAGATACTAGAAGTCTCTTGTATCCCCAACACACTCAATACACTTGTCAGGTGTATAGGTGCACTAGTTTGGCGAAGAGATAGTGAAATACAAGTAATATGGATGATTATAAGAGGTAATTGCAATCTAAAATAAGAGTGGAAGCAAGCAAACATGTAACATGACTGATTGTAAACGGTGTTTCAAGGCTTAGAAACAAGGCATAGTGATCATACTTTCACTAGTGGACACTCTCATATAAATATCTTCTCTTCATTATGCTACCCTGAACTACTCTCCAGTTGGACGATGTAGGGCTATAGCAGCACACCTTAAAGTTCGCATTCTCCATCTAGATAACCCCTCACTTTCACCTTGAGCGCTAGATGGTTCCAACAAACACCACAATCTCATAAAGACACCCAACTCAAATTATACTCGTGATAAGTATTTATGTAACCTTAGCCAAAGTGCCACACGGCGTGTACACTGTCAACTTCACACACATGGGGATAAGCAGAGATTAATTAATGCAGTTGAGTAGCAGAATAGATCTATTACAAAGCTCATGGTCTTAATAAGATCACACATAGAGAGATATGAACACATAGCTACCAGTAGAGCCCTTAGCCTCGAGAGAGAACTACTCCCTCCTCATCATGGGAGTCAGCAACGGCGATGGAGATGGCGGTGGAGTCGATGGAGATGGCTTCGGGGGCACTTCCCCATCCCGGCAGGGTGGCGGGATAGAGACTTCTATCCCCCGAATCTCCTCTTCAGTGGCGGTAGAGCTGCAGAACTTTTCGTGGAATTCTGATCTTGTATTTAGGGTTTTTGCATCGGGACACTTTTATAGGCGAAAGGGCAAGGTCGGTGGAGGCCTGAGGGGCCCACACCACCTGGTGGCGTGCCTCCCTGGCCGTGCCGCCACAGGGTGTGGCCATCTCGTGGCCTCCCTTTGGCTGCCCTTCGGACTCTGTCTTGTGTTGGGTAAAATATTGACTTTGGCTTTTGTCCCATCCAATTCCGAGAATATTTCCTTACTAGCTTTTCTAAAACCAAAAACAGCAGAAAACAGGCAACTGGCACTATGGCATCTTGTTAATAGGTTAGTTCCAGAAAATGTATAAAAATGCCTAAAAGTGTAGACAAAACATAAGATAGTTGATACAAAACAAGCATGGAGCATGAAAAATTATAGATACGTTTTCGACGTATCAAGCATCCCCAAGATTAACTCCTGCTCGTCCTCGAGTAGGTAAGTGATAAAAAGAATAATTTTTAAGGTGACATGCACTATCACAATCTTGATCAAGGTATTGTAAAACATTGATAGCTGGGATCATAGTACTCTAACATAAACATGAAAGATATAGTTCTAACAATAAGAGAAAGCAACTAAGTTGTAACACAAAAAGGTACAAACAAAAGATCAGGAATAGCAATGCATTGAAAGACGTTTGTTTGTTTCACATATAGAAAACATAATAAGAGTGGTATTCAGCTTGTCCCTCATGGTATAGCAAAACATAAATGCATAGGACACCTTCAAAGTTCATAAGGGTGACTAGATACAAATAATTTAAGAACAAGCAATATCAAAGTGATGAATCAATCAACAAGTTTTGGGACAATGCATATTAAACTAAGAATGACCATTATGCTCTCTCAATTGGTGCATAAAGATAGAAGATGGAGACTCAACATAAAAGTAAAAAAGAAAGGCCCTTCACAGAGGGAAGCAGAGATTTCAAGTTTCATAAAGAGCTTCCAAAAATTATGGTACTTATTAGCTTTCAGCTCTCATTGCCCCTATCATAAGCATCTTGAGGTGATTAAGCTTAAAGTGACACAAATATGAGGATATGCTTGACAATTTATAAGTTGAAAATCTCATGCCCCTTTCTTACGAGTACCGAACCTCATGCTACTCAACTTTAGTCACAAGTAAGTTCGTGTTATTGTAAGTACATGTGTATCATGGAGACCCGCCAACGGGGTACCCCTTGCCCCATGACACAGGAGCTTTCCCATATCAAAATGGCAAGACAACAAACATTGAGCATCTCAATGATCTTTTTATTTGCTATTTGCATAGGTTTTTATTGAGGATGCTCAGAATGCTCACTATGGTTATGCTACAAGTTTCCACCATGATTAGGCATGGCTTAGGCTAGCCGCCCAGGCATTTCTCTAACACACATACAAACTCCATGAGCTTACAAGCTCCCCTTTTATTTCACACCGTCGAGATCCATAAACAAAAGAACATGATATCAACTGAATAATAAGTGCTATGTTGAAAGCGTTCCCCATGGTAGCATGGTTCTGCTAATTCACAACTCATAAAGTGCAAGCATATAAGAAACATAGATGGACACAATGGTTCAAGTTTATTAAGTGCAAGAAAATAAAGAGTGTCATCAAGTTTGTGAGAGCTTTAATCACTAATTTTCACATAACAAAAGTTTAATTTGGAAGGTAGATAAAAACATGAATATACTTGGAATGGTGTAACATACCATGCATAGGAATTTATAGTGGACTCTTTGGAATAACTTGGTTTTCTTGGGGGTTGGATGCATGAGTGGAACTCATACATGGTTCAGGTGGAGGCTAGCAAAAGGCTGGGAGCGACCAACTAAGAGAGCAATAATGGCCATAATCATGCAAAGCGACAAAACATTATTAATTAAAGCATAAAGTGATATTGCAAGTCAAAAACTAAATGATCATAGAGGCTATGGTGACTGGTTCATAGTCTTAACATGGTGTAAGCATGTGACAAGTCAACCCAAATAAAGCATCAAAGGAGAATACCACAATATTATGCTTTTGTATGCTAAAACAACGCATGATTCTTTCAATGCACATTAAGCAATCTCAATTGTTTGAAACAAGTCATGCTACAACAATAATCACTAAGAATATGGTCAAAGCAACATCTAGCATGACATGATAGTCACAGTCAAAACAAGCTTCCTTTTATACCACTATAAGCATGAAACTTCCTACTCTTTTCCAACACCAATCGACTTATTTGAAACAACTCTCAAAGATAATAATCAATAAAGACCAGAGAGCATGTCTCAACCATCTAAAAATAATAACTAAAAAGTTCTAAGCCAAAAGAATAAGAAAACTAATGCTAAACGCAGTGCTAGCAAAGGAGAACACTCACAGAACAATAAGAGTGAAAACTAGAGTGTTCTAGGCAATGAATAACAGGGTGTGTCTCTCTCCAAAAGAAGTGTGTTGGGATACAACCAACTTATTGAAGCAAAGAAAGCAAAAGAAAACTAAAAACAAAGACGCTCCAAGAACAACACATAGTGTATAAGGTATTAAAAATAAAGTGTCTTGAAAGAAGACCTGAGATTATTGATGAAGAAGGGGATGCCTTGGGCATACCAAAGATTTGATGCTTGTACTTCTTGAATATTTCTTGGGGTGACATGGGTGGCATCCCCAAGCTTGAGCTTTTGTCCATACTTCATCTCATCACATCATTCTCTCCCTACACTTGAAAATTTGCTTCATACAAAACTTCACACAATCTTCATTAGCAACATTAGTGTATTCAAGATAATAAGTCTTTGGGTTTAGTTTCAACATAAGTAAAACTTCCAATTAAACACAAGCTACTGTATCAATTCCTTCTAAAAGCTCAAGTGATCAAAGAGAACTCAAAGAGAAAGGTATTAAGAGGCAAATGCAAATAATGGCAGAAATCTGTCAAAACAGACCAGCAGGTAAAAACCGATTTTTTCTAAGATGTTATGTTGCTCAAATCGAAAAGTGCAAATCTAACGAAAGTTTTGTAATAACCTGGGTCATAAGCGCAAAAAAATACAGCTCAATCCGACATACTGAGATTTTTCATGATTTTTTACAGTGACGCACAGAAATCTGTTTCGGGAAAGCAACTTCCCCCATATCTTACTTCCCTCTCATTAGAGGTTATTCTTGGCACAAAAACCAAACAAAAAGTATAAGGAGAGGTTATTACAGAGGCAATAACTTCCAAGACTCAACAAAACAAAAATAAACTGAAAGTAAAAATATAATGGGTTATCTCCCAAAAGCTCTTTCTTTATAGCCATTAAGATAGACATGATAATTTCGATGATGCTCACATAAGAAATATGAATTATAGTAAAAGAGAGCATCAAGAAGCAAATATGGAACAAATTTAAGTCTAACCCACTTCCTATGAAAAATAATCTTGTAAAGAAACAAGTCATGAAAGCACAAAGCAACAAGCATAGGAAAGCAAAAGAAGTGCAACTTCAAAAATTTCAACATAAAGAGGGGAAACTTAATATTGTTGAGATACATAAAACCATGTTTCCCTCTCTCAGAATAACTTTCAGTAGCATCATGAATAAAATTAACAATATAAATATCACATAAAACATTCTTATCATGAGCCACATGCATAAAACAATTATTACTCTCCCTATAAGCATAGTCATTCTTATTAATCGTAGTGGGAGCAAATTCAACAAAATAGCTATCATTATTATTCTCATCACCATAATCATCAAATATAGGAGGCATATTGTAATCATAATTAATTTTCTCCTCAATAGTAGGTGGACTGAAAATATCATATTCATCATTGTAATCATCATATATTGGAGGTATAGTATCATCAAAGTAAATTTTCTCCTCCGTGCTTGGGGTACTAAAAATATCATGCTCATCAAAACCAGCTTCCCCAAGCTTAAACTTTTCCATAGCATTAGCAATAATTGTGTTCAAAGAATTCATATTAATAACATTGTTATTAGCATGCAAGTAAAGTTCTATAGGTTTTTTAATTTTCTCTTCAAACACTTCATGTCCTAACTGAAGATACATACTATAAAGCTCTCTATTTTTTCCCATTAATCCTAACTAGTGAAAATAAAAATAAGAAACAAAAAGATATAATTGTAGAATCTAAAGGAAATAACTTCGAGCACTCACACACCAGCAACAGTACTATAAGATAGCTTAATGGCCAGAGGATGTGAGTACCTTTTACCTTACCTCCTCGGCAACGGCGCCAGAAAATAGCTTGATGTCTACGCACGCTTCTATTCTTGTAAACAGTGTTGGGCCTCAAAGTGCAGAGGTTTGTAGAACAGCAACAAGTTTCCCTTAAGTGGATCACCCAAGGTTTATCGAACTCAGGAGGAAGTGGTCAAAGGTATCCCTCTCAAGCAACCCTGCAATCAAGATACTAGAAGTCTCTTGTGTCCCTAACACACCCAATACACTTGTCAGGTGTATAGGTGCACTAGTTTGGTGAAGAGATAGTGAAATACAAGTAATATGGATGATTATAAGTGGTAATTGCAATCTGAAATAAGAGTGGCAGCAAGCAAACATGTAACATGACTGATTGTAAACGGTATTTCAAGACTTAGAAACAAGGCATAGGGATCATACTTTCACTAGTGGACACTCTCATATAAATATCTTCTCTTCATTATGCTACCCTGAACTACTCTCCGGTTGGACGATGTAGGGCTATAACAACACGCCTTAAAGTTTGCATTCCCCATCTAGATAACCCCTCACTGTCACCTTGAGCGCTAGATGGTTCCAACAAACACCACAATCTCATAGAGACATCCAACTCAAATTATACTCATGATAAGTATTTCTGTAACCTTAGCCAAAGTGCCACACGATGTGCACACTGTCAACTTCACACATGTGGGGATAAGCAGAGATTAATTAAAGCACTTGAGTAGTAGAATAGATCTATTACAAAGCTCATGATCTCAATAAGATCACGCATAGAGAGAGATGAACACATAGCTACTGGTAGATCCCTTAGCCTCGAGAGAGAACTACTCCCTCCTCATCACGGGAGTCAGCAACGGCGATGGAGATGGCGGTAGAGTCTATGGAGATGGCTCTGGGGGCACTTCCCCGTCCCGGCAGGGTGCCAGGACAGAGACTTCTATCCCCCTAATCTCCTCTTCGGTGGCGGCAGTGCTGTGGAACTTTTCGTGGAATTCTGATCTTGTATTTAGGGTTTTCGCATCGGGACACTTTTATAGGCGAAAGGGCAAGGTCGGTGGAGGCCCGAGGGGCCACACCACCTGGTGGTGCACCCCCTGGCCGCGCCGCCACAGAGTGTGGCCACCTCGTGCCCCCCCTTCGGCTGCCCTTCGGACCCCGTCTTATGTCAGGTAAAATATTGACTTTGGCTTTTGTCCTATCCAATTCCAAGAATATTTCCTTAGTAGCTTTTCTGAAACATAAGATAGTTGATAGGTTAGTTCCAGAAAATGTATAAAAATGCCTCAAAGTGTAGACAAAACATAAGATAGTTGATAGAAAACAAGCATGGAGCATCCAAAATTATAGATACGTTTACGACATATCACATACCCCTGACCACTAGGGAACATGGGGACGATCCAAAAAGGACGCCCCTCAAATCGAGTGTAGAAGGCAATCACTCGCCAAGTCAACCTAGCGATGAACTCTCCTCCCTCCACGACTGAGTACCTTAGTGGAAGCGAGTCATGCATCACCTTCGACAAGCGCGATCACCTACGCCAAGTACCTCGCCTAGGCCACTATCCCTTGGTGCTCGAGGCGCAGATTGGAGGCTTCGAGATGAGTCACGTCTTCATGGATGGCGGAAGCGGCATTAAACTCATGTTCGCAAGTACCTTGCGTGCAATGAGGATCCCTATGACATGTCTGGAAGTTTCAGACACAATGTTCCACGGCATCATCCTAGGGAAGGGTGTGTACCCCCGGGCAAGATTAACCTCGACGTCATCTTTGGCATGCCGCAAAACTTTTGACGAGAGCGCATTGAATTTGAAGTCGTTGACTGGCCCTCACAATACCACTGCATCCTCGAACATGTCGCGTTCGCAAGGTTCATGGAAGTGCCACACTACGCCTACCTGAAGATGAAGATGTCGGGCCCAAACGGCATTATCACAGTCAATGGAAGCTTCGAGAGATCCGATAGCTGTGATAGGGAATTTAACATAATTTCCCAGTCTTTCGGCATGCAAGAGGAACTGGCGAGGTTAAAGGAGTCGACAGACAACAGTCTGCCTCCCTCGAGCAAGCCAAGCTCACTCGACCAATCCTTCGACACATCGGTGCACACCAAGAAAGCCCAGGTCTACCCAACGGACCCGACCAAGACGACCCTCATCGCCAACAACTTGAGTCCCGCAAAGGAACTCGCGCTCGTTGAATTCCTCCGTGAGCGCTGGGAAATCTTTGCCTGGTGTCCAGCAGACATGCCAGGAGTTCCCACGGACTTCGTCGAGCATGCACTCAACGTGAATCCTGAAGCAAGTCCAATCAAGCAAACAATACGGCGACTATCTGAATCAAGGGAAAAGCGGTCGGTATGGAAGTCAATAGACTTCTCGACACTAATTTCATACGCGAGATCAAGGAAAGCACCTAGGTCGCAAACCCCGTACTCGTTCCTAAAAAAGACATGGATATCCTGCGGATGTGCGTGGACTTCACCTCCCTAAACAAGCATTGCCCGAAGGACCACTTCCCGTTGCCACGGATCGACCAGATAATCGACTCCACCATGAGATGCGAGCGCCTCTGCTTCCTCGACGCCTACTCAGGTTATCATCAGATTCGAATGAAGGAGGAAGACCAGGAGAAAACGGCGTTCATCACGCCTTTCAGTGTCTTCTGCTACACAACGATGCCCTTTGGGCTGAAAAACACAGGCGCCACCTACCAGCGGTGTATGCAGGCCTGCCTCAAGAGCCAGCTTGGTCGCAACATCCAAGTCTACATTGACGACATCGTCATCAAAACCAAGGAGGAAGCCTCGTTACTCGACGATTTCCATGAGACCTTCGATAACCTCGACCACTACCGAGTCAAACTAAATACGGACAAATGCGCCTTCGGCGTACCATCTAGGCAACTTCTCGGGTGTCTCATCTCCGTGAGGGGGGTCGAGGCCAACTCGAAGAAAATAAAGGCCATACTAGCCATGGAGAAGACGAAGAACGTAAAAGGCATCCAACAGCTGGCTGGGCGAATCGCAGCGCTCAGTCGATTCATTAGTCGCATGGGCGAAAAGGCACTGCCTTTCTACAAACTTCTCCACAAGGCTGACAAATTCGAGTGGACAGATGAATCACAAGAAGCATTCGAGGACCTCAAACGTCTACTGTCCACCTCGCCGGTGTTGGTAACACCTCACGAAAAGGAGCCACTTCTGCTATACATCTCCATCACCAACCAGGTGGTAAGCACTGTGCTCGTAGTGGAACAAGCTGAACAAAATAAGGTCCATGGGGTGCAACGCCCAATATACTACCTCAGCGAGGTGCTCACGCCAACCAAACAGCGGTACATGCATTATCAGAAGCTGGCACACGGCATCTTCATGATAGTCAGGTGACTATGCCACTACTTCCAGGAGCACCCAATCGTAGTGGTGAATGACGCCCCGCTTGGGCACATACTCAACAATCCCGACGCCACTGGACGAGTCACGCTCTGGGGGATAGAACTGTCCCTGCAGGACATTACATATGAGAAGAAAGACGTGATCAAGTCGCAAGTTCTACCGGACTTCCTCGTGCACTGGATGGAAAACCAGCTCCCGGAAAAGCCAAACATGTCATATCTATGGACAATGCACTTCTATGGGTCCAAGCGCAAGGAGGGAGCTGGCGCGGGCATCATCCTGATGTTGCCTCAAGGTGACAATATGAGGTACGTTCTGCGAATGCAGTTCACTGCCTCCAACAACGAAGCTGAATATGAAGCCTTGCTACACGGGATGCGTATGGCAAAAGCCTGTGGTGCCAAGCGACTCGTCATCTACGGCGACTCCAAACTGGTGGTCAACCAAACAATGAACGAGTGCGATGCTCTGAGTGACAACATGATCGCCTATCGTGACCTTTACGATTCACTCGAGGGGGATTTTGACGGCTATGAGCTACGACACGTAGGCCGCAAGAGCAATAAGGAGGCGGACATACTCGCCAACATCGGCTCTACCTATGCCCAGGTGCCACCCAAAGTATTTCTAGAGCACATCTGTGAGCGCTCCATCAAACCAAAGGATCCAGAGCAGAAACCAGCACGTCAAAGGACTCGGGGGCTATGCCACCCAATGAGCCAAAAACACTTGACAACATGGAGCCAGATACAAGACTCGAAGGCCCCATGGAAGTCATGATGATCGAGCCATTCTGTACACAACCATACATCACATACTTGCTCAGCAAAAGGCTGCTA
The DNA here is from genome assembly GCA_916181665.1 of Avena sativa. Classification (NCBI taxonomy): domain Eukaryota; kingdom Viridiplantae; phylum Streptophyta; class Magnoliopsida; order Poales; family Poaceae; genus Avena; species Avena sativa. Next base: position 427,937,571 of record OV702287.1, read on the forward strand.
GATGACCTGACTGATGCGCGTCATATAGCGCGACGATCCAAGGCATTCGCCCTCATCAATGATGAACTGTACAAGCGCAGCATCACAGGAGTCCTTCAACGGTGCGTCTCCAACGGGGACGGAAGAGCCATCCTCCTCGACATACACGAAGGCACTTGCAGGCACCACACCGGTAGTCGTGCCCTTGTTGCCAAAGCTCTACATGCTGGATTCTACTGGCCAACGGCAATGCGCGATGCCAAGGACATCGTCTAGCGTTGCAACGCCTGCCAGCGATTCACGGACAAGCCGCACGTACCGGGTGCGGAGCTCAGGCCAATACCCGTGGCTTGGCCTTTTATGCAATGGGGACTCGACATGATCGGCAAGCTCCAAAAGTCCTTGCCTGGAGGATACGTCTACCTCCTCGTCGCATCGACAAATTCACCAAGTGGATTGAGGCCATGCCGGTGACAAACCAATCAGGAGCCAGCGCCGTAAAATTCTTCGAGTCCATCGTCTTCCGATTCGGGATGCCACACAACATCATCACCGACAATGGGACAAACTTCACCTCCAATGAATTCTAGGGCTTCTGTGAAAAACTAGGAATCAACATCAGCTACGCCTCAGTAGTGCACCCCCAGACCAACGGTCAAGTCAAAAATGCCAACGGCCTCGTCTGCAGTGGGATCAAGAAAAGGCTCCTTCGACCACTCGAAAGAGCTGCCGGGTGCTGGCCCGACGAGCTACAATCAGTACTATGGAGCCTCCGCACAACTCCAAACAACGCTACAGGCTACACTCCGTTATTCATGGTACACGGTGTCGTGGCGGTACTACCCGCAGAAGTGCGCTACAAAGCCCCACGGGTAGTAGCATATAGCGAGGCAGAATCAACTCTCGCACTTGAAGACTCCATCGACCTCCTCAATGAGGCACGCGAGATTGTAGCGGAGAGATCCATGATCTACCAGCAGAACCTCGGCAACTACCACAGCAGAAGGCTACGCCCCAGATCCTTCGTCGAAGGAGATCTGGTCCTACAACTGAAGCAACAAGGGCACCTCAAGCTCGAGTCCCCTTGGGAAGGACCTTATGTTATTACCAAAGTAATCCTAGGTGGCGCCTATCGCTTTAAAGACTTAGAGAGCGGAGTCGCATACTCCAATCCTTGGAACATCGTGCAACTGCATTGTTTCTACCCTTAGATGTTTTTTCTTACTTTACAAATAAGGCTGCTCAGCCAGGCTACTTAGCCATACATTGTACCTCGTGATATTCTGCGAATAAATAAAGCTAAGTGCCCCAAACCTTGTGTTTTTGTATTTTTTCTTGCAATTATATCACTCGTGGGATGTGCCACCCTTTACACCTCGTTCCACGAACAACGTAGTATCCTGAGTAGATGACACACTACCAATCAAACCCTTGATAAAACCAACCCAGCTGTAACGCACCTGATAAGTTGGCAAGATGCTGAGATAAATATACGTCAGGCTAACAAAAAGGAATTGCAGATTACAACACAATCGAAAAACATACAAGCTAGCAAGCTCTTTACACACTAACGGGTATCAAAAAAACCAACACAATTATATGAACTTTACAACACTTATATATTCATGTGCAGGTCCAAACTACACTACTGCTGCAAAAGGAGAACATTCTTATACATCCAACCTATCTTTTGTATATCATTTGTGTGTGCATGGTTGCGGGTGAAACCTTGGCCATAGCCTAATTTCATCAATTTATAAAACCCAAAAAATCACCATTTTGGTCTAATAAACAAAAGTTCTACAAAGTTCTCAAGGTCTTGTTCAAAGTAATCTTACAACAAGCGGATTCTTTCCAAGGATTCAATAAACCTAGGTGTTATAGGAAAAACAAGCTATACTACAACTATAAGGTATCAACCCTTTTTTGGAGTCATTTTCAGTGAAGCAATTTTCTCTACCCATATGAGGTTATTCGAGATCTTGTTCATTAGTTTAATTTGTTTATTTTTGTTATTAGTTTACTTTTTTCTTAATTAAAGATCCAAAAAATATAGTTTATCTTATTGCTCTTAGTTTATTTACTTTTGTCTATCTGAAAAACAAAAGATTGGCACTATGGTACAAAATAAGATTGGGGAGTTTGCTACTCCCAATGATGACTTTGCATGCACACATCACTCAGCCCACCAACACAGCGGGGAATTATGAAAGTAAGCCTAATTATTTATGCTTGGTTCAGCAGAACCAATTTGGAGGCTCAAATTCTGAGAATGCATCTATGCACTTAAACACTTTCACTGAGATATGTGATATGATGGGCATTAAGGATGTTGACCCCCCGTGCAGTCAATTTACACTTATTCCCTTTCTGACTTACAGGGAAAGCAAAAAATTGGTTGCTAGCTTTGCCAAAAGGCACTTTGAAATTCCTAGAAAGAATGCACTAATATTTTTATGATTAAACTTTTCCCATCTACTAAGACTACGCAGTTGCAACCCAATATTACTTGTTTCAGACAAGAAGACCGTGAGCCACTATCACTTGTATGGGAAAGAAGGAAGGACTCTATGAGGAACTATCCCAATCATGAGATGGCAGAGCGGTTAATTCTCCACTTGTTTTATCATGCACTCAATCCAATGTATAAGTCTATACTTGACCTTACAATAGGTGACACATTCATGGGAAACAAATTAAACTTGCCACAAAGCTTATTGATGATATGTAGAGCAATCATGCCCAATGGCACATGGAAAGATCTTCCTAAAGAAAGGTGAACTCTATCACCAGGGAGAAGAATGAAGAACTCCCTGCTAAGGTATATGAGGTCACATGGATGATCAAATATAAAAAAGATATCCAAGTTAATGCCATCATCGATGCTACTGTTGAGGAAATAGGCTTCATTGTTCGTAACACTTATAACCCTACATGGAAGAGTCAAAACTATGGCTCAAACTTTCAAAAGTCTTATCCTAACCCTCTATGTGCTCAAAGCAACAACTACAATAATGGTAATGTCCCTATAGTTTAGAATTCTCGCGAGTTAAAAAAAAGGGTTGATAACTTCAATTCAGATTATGGATGTAATATAGGTTGCTTTTTCCATAGAAGACCTAGGTTTATTGAACCCTTGAGAAGAATCTGCTTGGTGTAAGATTACTTTGAACAATACCTTGAGAACTTTGTAGAACTTTTGTTTACCGAACCAAAACGTTGATTTTTTGTGGGTTTTATCAATGTATGGAAATAGTATAGGGTCAAGGCTTCAGCTGCAACTTTTTCCTTATTGCAGTTTTTGTTGGAGATATGCCCTAGAGGCAATAATAAATATAGTTATTATTATATCTTTGTGTTTATGATAAATGTTTATATTCATGCTATAATAGTATTAACAAGGAAACATTAATACTTGTGTGAATTGTAAACTTAAATTGAAGTCCCTAGTATAGCCTCTATACTTCACTAGCTTGTTGGTTAATAGATGATTGTGGTTTCCCTATCATGAACATTGAGATGTTATTAACAACAAGATCATATCGTTAGGAGAATGATATGGTGGACATACTCCTATAGATAAGCGTAGCATAAAGATCAAGTCATTTCAATAGTTCAATTGCTATATGCTTTCTGATACATAGTAACCTAATTCCTTCGACCATGAGATCATGCATATCACCTTTACCGGATGGATGCTTTGATGTCATCAAACACCACACCGTAACAGGGTGGCTATAAAGGTGGTATTGAGTGTTCGGAAAGTATTGGTTGAAACACATGGATCAAGAGTGGGATTTGTCCATCCATATGACGGATAGATATTCTCTGGGCCCTCTCGGTGAAATGTCATCCAATTAGCTTGCAAGCATGTAACTGGGTCACAAGGGATCACATATCACGGGAACGAGAAAAGAGTACTTATCAGTAACGAGGTTGAACTAGGTATGCAGAGATACCGACGATCATAACCTCGGATAAGTAACATATCGTGAGACAAAGGGAAATTGGTATCGTATGTAAGTGGTTCATTCGATCGCAATGTAATCGTAGAAATATGTGGGAGCCATATGAATTTCCAGATTCCTCTATTGGTTATTGTTCGGAGAAGTGTCCCGATCATGTCCGCATAATTCACGAACCGTAGGGAGACACACTTAAGGATTCGACGTTGTTTGAGTAGTTATGGTATTATGAGAAAGAGACCGAATGTTGTTCGGAGTATCGGATGGGATCCAGGATATCACGAGGTGATCCGGAATGGTCCGGAGAATAAGATTCATATAAGGAAAGTCCCGTTTCGGAGTTGGGGAATGGTTCCGGTGTTTTCATCGGGAACATTCTAGAAGGTCCCGGAATGTCCGGCACTCCGGAGGGGGAAGGGTACATGAATGTGTCATTACATATTGGAATGATTGCATCATGTACTAGGTGTCTTTGCTGTCCAAAATAAAGGGTTTATTTAAATCCTAAATTGAAAAGTCAAACGGCTAGTTTGAAAGTCAAACGGCAAGTTTTGGAAAGTGGAAAGAGGAGGAGAAGAGGAAACCGACTTGGGGGAGGAGTCCCCTTGGCCGGCGCGCCTCCCAAGGCCGACTTGGGGAGGGACTCCTCCCCTTGGCCGCCGGCCCTCCCACCTATAAAGGGAGGGGCAGGGCTGCCCCTCCTAGCACACACAAGTTTCCACCTCTAATCTCCGGTTTAGAGCCGTTTTGGTTTAGAGCTTCTAATTGCTTTAGCCAGCGGTTTAGAGCCTTCTAATTGGTTTAGAGCCTTCTAATTGGTGTGTCTAATTACTAGACCACTAATAGCCTCTCTCATAAGCTCCACCATACTCGCACCGGCTTAAGGCGAAGCCCTGCGGGATTTCTCCTCTACCTCCGGTACCACGCCGTTGTGCTGCCGGAATCGCGAGGAGAGTGCTACAACCTCCGCTGCCTGCTGGAACAAGGGAGAGGAAGGTCTTCGTCGAGTACCGAACGTGTGACCGACTATGGGAGCGCTGCCGGAACGTGGCGCCGGAAGGATCGTCTACGCGATCTTGAGATCGGAAAGAGTACGACTACATCACCCACGAGAATCTGCTCTCGTTAAACACTTTGGAATCTTCGAGGGTGAGTTATTCCATCGACTCGTTGCTGCAATCTAGTAGATAGATCTTGGCTTGTTTGTTTGTATGCGATAGAAAATTTTTGTTTTCCATGCTACGAAACCCTACAGTGGTATCAGAGCCGTGTCTATATGTAGATCTGTTGCACGAGTAGAACACAATGGTCATTGTGGGCGTTGATGCTTTTATTGTAGATTGCCTTTTGTGTACTTTGCATCTTGCGGTATGTTGGGATGAAGCGGCCCGGGCTAACCTTACATGACATCGTTCATGAGACTTGCTCCACGCTTGACATGCAACTCGTATTGCATAAGTGGCTTTGCGGGTGCCTGTTTCTCCTAGCATAGTAAAGATCCAATTTACAACGGGTAATCAACAATGCTAGTATCAATGTTGTGGTTCTTGTTCGTAGGTTAGAACGACACTTATGGAAAGCCCCAAACCACGTAAAATATGCAAAGAAAGTAGAAGCGTCTAACTTTGTTTTGCAGGGGTGTGCAGTGATGTGATATGGCCATGATTGTGATTATATTTGATGTATGCAATGTTCCTTATTGTAAGTTGGCAACCGGCAGGAGCCATATGGTTGTCTTTAATTTCTGTTAAGACCTGCGTGTCTGTTCAAAATAGTTGTAATAGTTGAAACTGGTGGACGACAACCATGAAGAAGCGTCATTGACCTTGATGCTATGCCGGTGATGATGAAGATCATGTTCGTGCTTGAAGATGGAGATCGGAAGCACAAAGAAGAAAGGCCATATCATATCACATATTATGAATTGCATGTGATGTTAATCCTTTATGCATCTTGTATTGCTTAGTAGACGACGGTAGCATTATAAGATGATCCCTCATGCACATAAATTTCAAGTTCTAAAGTGTTCACCCTTAGTATGCACCGTTGCCAAAGCTTGCTGCTTCGAAGCACCACGTGATGATCGGGTGTCTTTGATTCCGCGGGTGAATACAACGTAAGCAAGCCAGATTTGCTTATGCGGTAGCTAAAGTTTGATCTTGACGAGCCTAGCATGTACAGACATGGCCTCAGGAACACGGATCGCCGAAAGGTAAAGCATGAATCATATAGTAGATATGATGAACATGATGATTGTTCGCCATTGAAACTATATCAACTCTCGTGATGATCGGTGTTGATGTAGTGGATTTGGTTCGTGTGATCACTAAAACAATGTGAGGGATGTTGTTTTGAGTGGGAGTTCACCTAGTTTAATTTCATTAATTAATTTGAACTCAATTTGTCATAAACTTAGTCTAAACTATTGCAAATATGTTGTAGATCAATGGCAGCCCCTACCATCAATTTTAATGCGTTCCTAGAGAAAGAAAAGTTGAAAAACAATGGAAGCAACTTCGCGGATTGGTTCCGCAATTTGAGGATTGTCCTCACAGCTGGTAATTTGACCTATGTGCTGGATGCACCGCTGGGTGACCCACCTGCAGCTGATGCTCCCGATGAAGTAAAGAATGTTTACCTCGCTCGGAAGAATCAGTACTCCATAGTTCAGTGTGCTATCTTGTATGGTTTAGAATCGGAGCTTCAGAAAAGGTTTGAAGAGTCAGACCCATATGATATTGTCGAGGATCTCAAATTAATTTTTGAGACTCATGCGGCAATTGAAAGTTATGAAGCTTCTGAAAAGTTCTTTAACTGCAAGATGGAAGAGGGCAGCTCCGTCAGTGAGCACGTGCTTAAGATGTCTGGGCACGCAAACAAACTTCAAAGCTTGGGTATAGTGATTCCTAATACTTTGGGGGTTTACCGCATCCTCCAATCACTACCACCAAGTTACAAGAACTTTGTGATGAACTACAACATGCAGAACATGAACAAAGAGTTGCCAGAACTATTTGCTATGTTAAAATCTGCAGAAGTGGAGATCAAGAAAGAGCACCAAGTGTTGATGGTCAATAAGACCACCAAATTCAAGAAAGGCAAGTCTAAGCAGAGGGGACACTTCAAGAAGGGTGGTAAGAAAGTTACCATGCCGACGAAGAGGACCAAGGCTGGACCTAAGCCTGATACTGAGTGCTTTTACTGCAAGGGAGAAGGTCACTGGAAGCGGAATTGCCCAAAGTACTTGGCGGATTTGAAGAACGGCAACATCAAGAAGAAAGGTATATCTGATATACATGTTATTGATGTGTATCTCACTAGTATTCGTAGTAGTGCCTGGGTATTTGATACTGGTTCGGTTGCTCATATTTGTAACTCGAAACAGGAGCTGCAGAATAAACGGAAGCTAGCGAAGAACGAGGTGACGATGCGCGTAGGAAACGGATCAAAGGTTGATGTGATCGCGGTTGGCACGCTACCTCTTCATCTACCATCGGGATTAGTTTTATACTTAAATAATTGTTATTTGGTGCCTGCGTTGAGCATGAACATTATATCGGGATCTTGTTTATTGCGAGACGGTTACTTGTTTAAATCCGAGAATAATGGTTGTTCGATTTATATGAGTAATATGTTTTATGCACATGCACCTTTGATAGATGGTCTATTCTTATTGAATCTCGATAGTAGAAATACACATATTAATAACATTGAAGCTAAACGATTGAAATCAAGCGATAACTCGACCTATATGTGGCACTGTCGTCTTGGTCACATTGGAGTGAAGCGTATGAAGAAACTCCATTCCGATGGACTTCTTGAATCACTTGATTTTGAATCACTTGAAAGATGCGAAGCATGTCTGATGGGTAAAATGACTAAGACTCCGTTTTCTGGTATGATGGAGCGAGCTACGGACTTATTGGAAATCATACATACCGATGTGTGTGGTCCAATGAGTGTAGCATCGCGCAGTGGTTATCGTTATGTTCTTACCTTCACGGATGACTTGAGTAGATATGGGTATATCTATTTCATGAAACATAAGTCCGAAACTTTCGAGAAGTTTAAGGAATTTCAAAGTGAGGTAGAGAATCAACGTAACAAGAAGATTAAATTTCTACGTTCTGATCGTGGAGGTGAATATCTAAGTTACGAGTTTGGCGAGCATTTGAAGAAATGCGGAATACTTTCGCAGTTGACACCGCCGGGAACACCACAGCGTAATGGTGTGTCCGAACGTCGTAATCGAACTCTCTTAGATATGGTTCGTTCTATGATGTCACTTACAGATTTACCGCTATCATTTTGGGGTTATGCATTAGAAACAGCCGCATTCACTTTAAATAGGGCACCGTCTAAATCCGTTGAAACGACACCGTATGAATTATGGTTTGGGAAGAAACCTAAATTGTCGTTCCTTAAAGTTTGGGGATGCGAAGCCTATGTAAAGAAGTTACAGCCGGACAAGCTTGAACCCAAAGCGGAAAAATGCGTCTTCATAGGATACCCGAAGGAAACTATTGGGTATACCTTCTATCATAGATCCGAAGGCAAAATCTTCGTTGCCAAGAATGGATCCTTTCTAGAGAAGGAATTTCTCTCGAAAGAAGTGACTGGAAGGAAAGTAGAACTCGACGAGGTTGTCGAACCTTCTCTCGAAATTGCGAGTAGCGCAGCACCGGAAGAAGTTCCTGTGGTGCCTGCACCAATAAGAGAGGAAGCTAATGATGATGATCATGAAACTTCGGTTGAAGTTACTACAGAGCCTCGGAGGTCAACGAGAACTCGTACCACTCCAGATTGGTATGATTCCGTTATGAATGTCATGGTGGTGGACAACACCGATGACCCCGAGACATATGAGGAAGCGATGATGAGCCCAGATTCCAATAAATGGCAAGAAGCCATGAAATCCGAGATTGGATCCATGTACGAAAACCAAGTATGGACTTTGGTGGACTTACCGGATGGCCGGAAGGCTGTCGAGAACAAATGGATTTTCAAGAAGAAAACAGATGCTGATGGTAATGTTACTGTCTATAAAGCTCGACTTGTCGCAAAAGGGTTTCGACAAATTCAAGGAGTTGACTACGATGAGACTTTCTCACCAGTAGCGAAGCTAAAGTCTGTGAGGATTATGTTAGCAATCGCTGCATATTACGATTATGAAATATGGCAGATGGATGTCAAAACAGCATTCCTCAATGGAGACATTGATGAAGAATTGTATATGATGCAGCCCAAAGGTTTTGTCGATCCTAAAGATGCTAACAAGGTATGCAAACTTCAACGGTCCATCTATGGATTGAAGCAAGCATCCCGAAGTTGGAATCAACGTTTTGATAAGGTAATCAAAACTTTTGGTTTTATACAAACTTATGGAGAAGCTTGTATTTACAAAAAGGTGAGTGGGAGCTCTGTAGCGTTCTTAATACTATATGTGGATGACATATTGTTAATTGGGAATGATGTAGACCTTCTTAATAGTGTCAAAGAATATTTGAATAATAGTTTTTCAATGAAGGATCTTGGCGAAGCAGCTTACATATTAGGCATAAAGATTTATAGAGATAGATCGAAACGCCAAATATCATTGTCACAAAGTACATATTTGGACAAAGTTCTAAAGAGGTTTGGAATGGAAGAAAGCAAGAAAGGGTTCTTGCCCATGTTGCCCAATACGACCTTGAGTAAAACTCAAAGTCCGACATCGGCAGAAGATAGAGAAAGGATGAGTAAGACTCCTTATGCCTCAGCCATAGGATCTCTAATGTATGCCATGCTATGTACTAGACCCGACATTGCATATGCTGTTAGTTTAACTAGCAGATATCAAAGTGATCCAGGAGTGGATCATTGGACAGCGGTCAAAAACATCCTTAAGTACTTGAGAAGAACTAAGGATATGGTTCTTTCTTATGGAGGTGGTGAACAGCTCGTTGTTAATGGTTACACCGATGCTAGTTGGAACACTGATCCGGATGATTCTAAATCACAATCCGGATACGTATTTATTTTGAATGGTGCAGCAGTTAGCTGGAGGAGTGCAAAGCAAAGCGTTGTGGCGAGATCTTCAACTGAATCGGAATACATGGCTGCTTCGGAGGCTTCACAAGAAGCGATATGGATGAAAGAGTTCATTATAGAGCTGGGTGTGGTTCCTAGTGCGCTGGACCCAATGTCTATCTACTGTGATAACATGGGCGCCATAGCCAATGCGCAAGAACCAAGGTCACACAAGAAGCTGAAGCATATCAAGCTGCATTTTCACGCTATTCGAGAACATATCCAGGATGGGGATATAAAGATTTGCAAAGTACACACAGATCTGAATGTGGCGGATCCGTTGACTAAACCTCTCCCGAGGGCAAAACATGACCAACACCAAACTGCCATGGGTGTTCGGTATATTACCATGTAATCTAGATTAGATGACTCTAGTGCAAGTGGGAGACTGTTGGAGATATGCCCTAGAGGCAATAATAAATATAGTTATTATTATATCTTTGTGTTTATGATAAATGTTTATATTCATGCTATAATAGTATTAACAAGGAAACATTAATACTTGTGTGAATTGTAAACTTAAATTGAAGTCCCTAGTATAGCCTCTATACTTCACTAGCTTGTTGGTTAATAGATGATTGTGGTTTCCCTATCATGAACATTGAGATGTTATTAACAACAAGATCATATCGTTAGGAGAATGATATGGTGGACATACTCCTATAGATAAGCGTAGCATAAAGATCAAGTCATTTCAATAGTTCAATTGCTATATGCTTTCTGATACATAGTAACCTAATTCCTTCGACCATGAGATCATGCATATCACCTTTACCGGATGGATGCTTTGATGTCATCAAACACCACACCGTAACAGGGTGGCTATAAAGGTGGTATTGAGTGTTCGGAAAGTATTGGTTGAAACACATGGATCAAGAGTGGGATTTGTCCATCCATATGACGGATAGATATTCTCTGGGCCCTCTCGGTGAAATGTCATCCAATTAGCTTGCAAGCATGTAACTGGGTCACAAGGGATCACATATCACGGGAACGAGAAAAGAGTACTTATCAGTAACGAGGTTGAACTAGGTATGCAGAGATACCGACGATCATAACCTCGGATAAGTAACATATCGTGAGACAAAGGGAAATTGGTATCGTATGTAAGTGGTTCATTCGATCGCAATGTAATCATAGAAATATGTGGGAGCCATATGAATTTCCAGATTCCTCTATTGGTTATTGTTCGGAGAAGTGTCCCGATCATGTCCGCATAATTCACGAACCGTAGGGAGACACACTTAAGGATTCGACGTTGTTTGAGTAGTTATGGTATTATGAGAAAGAGACCGAATGTTGTTCGGAGTCTCGGATGGGATCCGGGATATCACGAGGTGATCCAGAATGGTCCGGAGAATAAGATTCATATAAGGAAAGTCCCGTTTCGGAGTTGGGGAATGGTTCCGGTGTTTTCATCGGGAACATTCTAGAAGGTCCCGGAATGTCCGGCACTCCGGAGGGGGAAGGGTACATGAATGTGTCATTACATATTGGAATGATTGCATCATGTACTAGGTGTCTTTGCTGTCCAAAATAAAGGGTTTATTTAAATCCTAAATTGAAAAGTCAAACGGCTAGTTTGAAAGTCAAACGGCAAGTTTTGGAAAGTGGAAAGAGGAGGAGAAGAGGAAACCGACTTGGGGGAGGAGTCCCCTTGGCCGGCGTGCCTCCCAAGGCCGACTTGGGGAGGGACTCCTCCCCTTGGCCGCCGGCCCTCCCACCTATAAAGGGAGGGGCAGGGCTGCCCCTCCTAGCACACACAAGTTTCCACCTCTAATCTCCGGTTTAGAGCCGTTTTGGTTTAGAGCTTCTAATTGCTTTAGCCAGCGGTTTAGAGCCTTCTAATTGGTTTAGAGCCTTCTAATTGGTGTGTCTAATTACTAGACCACTAATAGCCTCTCTCATAAGCTCCACCATACTCGCACCGGCTTAAGGCGAAGCCCTGCGGGATTTCTCCTCTACCTCCGGTACCACGCCGTTGTGCTGCCGGAATCGCGAGGAGAGTGCTACAACCTCCGCTGCCTGCTGGAACAAGGGAGAGGAAGGTCTTCGTCGAGTACCGAACGTGTGACCGACTATGGGAGCGCTGCCGGAACGTGGCGCCGGAAGGATCGTCTACGCGATCTTGAGATCGGAAAGAGTACGACTACATCACCCACGAGAATCTGCTCTCGTTAAACACTTTGGAATCTTCGAGGGTGAGTTATTCCATCGACTCGTTGCTGCAATCTAGTAGATAGATCTTGGCTTGTTTGTTTGTATGCGATAGAAATTTTTTGTTTTCCATGCTACGAAACCCTACAGTTTTGTCATGTTTATGTCGCTTACTCTCTATTTGCCCTTACTTGCTTACCTTTTAATACTATTTTTCTCTCATTTCCAAACAATTTTGACAATATTTCTTGGAATCAAAGAAAACTTGTAGGTACACTTTGATGTCGATACTCTTACTTGAAAACTAGCTACATACAACATATGCACTTGTAGTCATCGATCCTCCCCAACCATCACACTGGTTATAGATATGATATTGTTTCCGCAATTGCTTCATGTTCTCCCTGGTTAACTCGTTGGTTGCTAGAGATCCTATATTAATATATGCACTAGTAGTATATGAAGAAATTTTAGTTATGCTCAAGTGAGGAGATTTGGCGTGTATACGTCTTGGTTATCTGCGAAACAACATCGAAAGCTACATAAAAATCAAATGGGACATGTATATGTTATAAACAACACGGATTTGATGCCCGTGGTGGCCGCGGTACACCCTCTATCCACCGTTGGATAATGGGAGCATGCTGCATTTGTGAACCTGGTTGGTCAAGGCTGAGATGGAAGTTTAACGGAGACGTTTTTTCGGTTAAAATGACATCACACATACCGTGTACCAATGACCACATGCAAAAGCAGTTTTATTTGATGAAGACTTGCGGACACGGAGTGCATGCGGTAGCCGTCTTCAAATATCCATAGCCAAGTTTTTGTGCAAACGCAAATGGCGCATGGATTGTATAATAGCCGTCCTAACCGTCTACCGATGTCACATGCACCAACATTTTTCTTCACATGGAACTCATGGTCGACGGTTCATTAAATATCGACGTGGTCTTACATGGTTGAATGGCAGATGAATAATACATATGATTACATGCACGGTATAGTGTGACATAGTTGTGCATGTGAACAACCGTGCTAGAACCACGGGCAGGTGTGCCCGCCGGACAGGTGTGAAGCTACACCGTGAAACACATATGTGTGCTGGCCGTCGACCATCTTCCATGGATGTATATTGCGGCCGAGGGATGGATGCATACTGCCGTGTTACGCGCATATCGCTGTCTAGTGCATGGGCGTTTTGCCTCGTGAAGCTACACCATGAAACACATATGTGTGCTGGCCGTCGATCATCTTCCATGGATGTATATTGCGGCCGAGGGATGGATGCATACTGCCGTGATACACGCATGTGCCTCTCTAGTGCATGGCCTTTTCGCCTCGTGAAGCTACACCATGAAACACATATGTGTGTTGGCCGTTGACCATCTTTCATGGATGTAGAATGCGGCCGAGGGATGGATGCATGCTGTCGTGATACATGCATGTGCTATCTGTGCATGGCTGTTTCGCCTTGAAGCTACACCATAAAACACATATGTGTGCTGGTTGGAAAGTGCACCGTGATCAATGGATGTCCCCCGTGTGAGATGGGCGTAATTTGCGGTGATGGACTGCCATTTGATGCATGCCACGTCGTGTGGCTCTCAGACCAAATTCGTTAGAAAAAAATGGAGAGTTGTCGTTTCACACCTAACACCGTGTGCTCTCTCAATCTAATCCAACAGCACCCTATGCACCGTGGCCACCATGGGCATGCGACTATTTCCCTATGTTATAATGTGTACAAAAAACATAAATACAATTTAAGACCATATGACATGAGATTTTGAAGAAAAAGACTATCATACCATTCCAAACAAAGAGTTAAGTTTTAATCTTCTATTGATTTACAAAATGGGGTGTGCCGAATCACTTCCCCTTATCATGGTACCCCCTAAGAACTTATCATGCTAAAGTCAAAATAAAATAAAGTATTCTAGTCTCCTCTAAATTAAGTAGCACATAATCACCACAAAGATAAGAAGCATCGGATATGTCCTTGATTCTAAGTGAGGGCAACATGAGCAAAATGCGACAATTTTTTCTTGGTAATGTTTACAATATGTTAACGGCCTAATAATGATATCTTGGTTGCATGCTTTGCGCCTCCTACTTGAGTTCAAAGAATATGCTTCACATTAATAATCAAACTACATCACACGTGCATGTGAAGTATTGTCACGTATGTTAACTCCTTATAGAAAATCATATGATTTTTTTTAACTAAACAAAATCCTTGGTCAAAAGTATATCCAAACAAACATGAATAAAATACTATTAGTATAAAACCGAAAGGAGCGTCAAAGTCTATCAAAGTTGTTGTCCTTTATTCTATTGTTCGGTTTTTAATATTCATCTGTATCTTTGATGACAAAATTGTCACAGCCTAAACTTGTTCAAGCTAGGTTAACTTTAAGGGTTTCGATAACCACGTGAGGTCCAATGTTGAACAAGCCGTGTCTAGGAATACATTGATGCTTTGTCGTTTTACTGTCGGAAAAGAAGATCGGAGCAAAAATAGGACAAAAGATAACCACATACCAAAATAAACTTACGACAACACCACACATACATGCTAAAGCTCTAGACGATAATCCATCAGATTGGAAGCCGGTGACCCTAGGGGGCAAAACACCATATGCTCCCCTTGTCGGTAGCGTTACAAATAACAACCACATTGAGATGAAAGTATAGTATTGAGGATGTTATTTTGTGTGACGCCATCTCCGTTGTCTAGATATAGGGACCAAACACACGAAAACGAAACATAGAAAGAACTTAAGTTATAATCCAAGTTCCATTTGTGGTCCACTTCCCGCCATTCTATGCCGAATAGGTCGGTAGGAGTAAGGAGAACCGACATAACCGTTGTTCCCAGCCCACCGACAGTCGGTAGCTAAGAATTTCCTTTGATGGGTATTTTTATGCTCATCTTTATCATGCATGTATGCTCGCGTTAACTCGAAATAATGTACATACTATTTTTCTGAACGAGACAAAGAATTGACATTTTCATTAATCAAGCCCAAATATCCAAAGCGAGATCACAACGCATCCATCCACGCTCCTATCATGGAACATGGATGCTTACCACAGGGAACCCTCGACCGCCGTAGCTACTAACATGTTTGGACACAAACAACCACATGAATCGACAACGTCATTGGCATTACCATCGCTCCCGATCTGGCCACTTCAAGTTTGCATCAAATAAACACCAACTTACCAACCAAACAAAGTCGAAAAAAGTGGCAAGCCTCACACCGACCTAGACCAACACATCAATTAGAGAGCTCAGCGCTGCCGAAACCACCCTGATGGGGGTTATCGTTGGGACAGTAACATCCCGGCACGCAACTCCAACTTCTCCGCATCAGAATGACAAACAAGAAACCACGCAGGAACATTGACATAGGAAGTAATACAAGCCATGACTCTCAACGCCACCACGAGTGATGTCGTTTTCCAAGATGTATACATTGTTGGCGGCGTAACGGCAATGCTTTTGCCACGCAAGGGAAATTATCTTGATGCGCCCAAATGATCGGTGTCGATGTCGATCTTGGAAGGTTGCATTACATGCGTAATGCATGTATGCCACATCGTTGCGGCAGTTAGCTAGCTAACATTGCCACACAGATCTCGGTTCCACCCTCGACGCATTTCCCCTGCTCCCACGGGGAAAACGTACCCAAGGATCCACGCTGTGTGAAGTGTGGAACACGAAGCCCCGAACTGCACATTTCGGCCACCGGCGCCGCGACGCAAACCTCTGCATAAACCGGCGCACACTGGCCACCGGCGCCCATCGTTCGACCATCCCCCGATCACGCACACACACACGCTCACACCCAGCGGCGCGGGCGCAGCCACTGAACCCGATCGGATAAACCCGCGTCCCGCGCGCGCGCCCGTCGTCTCCCGACCGAAGATCCCCCGCGCGGTGGAACACCGTGCCCCCCGACCGAAGATTCCTTTCTCTCCTCCCCCCGTCACCGCACCGCATCGCATCTCCATCCACCGCCGCGCCGCCGTGCTGGTTTCCCCACCTTCCCCGTCTTCCTTGCGTGCCACCCCCACTTCCTCCACCATGCAATCACTCGATTCCCGAGTAGCGGTAGCACGCAGCTAACCGCCACCACTACTCTATTCCATCTCGCGGCGCATTTTTCTTTAAGGTCGCACCTTACAGCGGGCACGACTCCGTCCCTAGTTTAATCGGAGAACAGGAAGCGTCCAATCACACACCGCGACCGAACCGACCGACGATGGAGGCCTGCTGCTGCTCTTCGTCGTCGGTGCCGTCCGCGTCAATCCTCGCCACGGGCGCCGGCCTCCGCCGCCGCTTCTCCCCGGCCGCGGCCGCGGCTGCGGCGTCGGGCGGGAGGGCGGTGGCGCTCGCGCACCCGCTCCGCGTCTCCGCGGCTCTGATTGCGGCCGCGCCTCGGAGGGGGCAGCAGCGGCGCGGGGCCGCGGGCTTCGTCGTCAGGGCGGTGTTCGAGCGCTTCACCGAGCGGGCGGTGAAGGCGGTGGTGCACTCGCAGCGGGAGGCGCGCGGGATGGGGGACGAGGCGGTCGCTCCGCACCACCTGCTGCTGGGCCTCGTCGCCGAGGACCGGTCCGCGGCGGGGTTCCTCGGGCCGGGCGTCCGAATCGAGCGTGCCCGCGAGGCGTGCCGTGCTGCCCTCGGGAAGCCCGGGCCCGCGCAGGCGGCCACGGGGCTGGCCACGGACGTGCCCTTCTCGGCGGCCAGCAAGCGCGTCTTCGTGGCCGCCGTCGAGTTCTCCAGGAACATGGGGTGCAACTTCATCTCCCCGGACCACATTGCGCTCGGCCTCGTCGACCTGGACGACCCGACCACCAACAACGTCCTTAAGAGGTTGGTGCTGATCTTCTCCTATTCCGTTTCTCCCTGAGAGCTTGCAATTTGTGGGTTAGTGTCAGCAAAATGTGACAAGCTAAACAACGCATCTTATTTAATTATTAAATGATGGTTGTGTGGATGCAGAGGCATAACCTTTCCTTTTCAAAACAAAAGCTAAATGATGCATTGAATCGTCTCTTGATCGCCTAAGCAATAAGCAACATTCCGTCCTTTGAACTGTTAAAATCTGAACATAGTCACAACTATAGACAACCATCAGAAAATGCTCATTGAAAAGAGGATCAGCCGTTTCATCAGCTTTGAAGCCAGAAATGCAAATAGATTTATGTGGACTTCTCAAAGAAATGGTAATCCAATAAAGTGAAAATTTTAAAAACAATGTTGTCCTCTCACACTAATGATTATTTACTAGTTAATTAATGATGTCCACTGTAGCTTAGGAGTAGAACCAAGTCAGCTAGCAAAGCAGGCGCTTACCCGAGTCAAAGGGGAGGTTGCGAAGGATGGAAGAGAGCCTCTGGGATTATCTTCTTTCAGATTGCGTGATAAATCAACTGCTGGAAATGGGAGGTCTGCAATTGTCAAATACTCGAACAACAAGAAAGGTCAGCGGTTAAGCTACTTTGTTGGAGTTTCTGCTAATTTTCGTTATGACATGGACTGTAGAAAGAATGAGCTTATTTTATTTGCCATTTCAGAGAAGAGTGCGCTAGCTCAATTTTGTGTAGATTTGACCATGCGAGCCAGTGGTGGATTAATTGATCCTGTTATTGGTCGCAAGAAGGAGATTGAAAGAGTAGTTCAGATTATATGCCGGCGCACAAAGAACAATCCTATTCTTTTGGGTGAAGCAGGTGTTGGTAAAACTGCCATTGCTGAGGGGTTGGCTCTAAAAATTGCTAACGGAGATGTGCCTATTTTTCTTGTGGTGAGTTTCCATGACAAATCATAGATGAGCAATCAAATTTGCTGTAAAGTTCTGCTTGCACAACAGTAGGTAACAGTTCTGACTCATTTACATTGTTTTTTAGGCAAGGCGTATATTGTCATTAGATGTTGCGCTACTGATGGCTGGTGCAAAAGAAAGGGGTGAACTAGAAACCAGGGTTACTAGTTTAATACGTGAAGTGCGCAAAGCAGGTTATCTGATTTGTGTTGTATGAATAGAACACATAAACTTTTATCTTGGTTTTTGGTCTTACAAATAGCCCCACAATTCCATGCAGGTGATGTTATTCTCTTTATCGACGAGGTTCATACTCTTATTGGATCTGGAATTGCTGGAAGAGGCAGTAAGGGAGCTGGTCTTGATATCGCTAATCTGCTGAAACCTGCACTTGCTAGAGGCGAATTGCAGGTATTGTTCTCACAAAAGGAACTCCTTCTATGGCTATATCTATGTTGCCCATCTTGTTTCTCAGTTCTCACCATGGCACCTTTTTTAAGAAAAAAGGTAGAGGGTTCTCTACCTTCTGGTCACTAAATTAGGATTGGTTAGTACGATAGTTACAACACATTATGTTGAAGGAAAACAAGTTATTTGTTGATTGGTGGTGGCCTTTTGGGTCACAGCTCTAGTTAGGGTGTTCTATAGGCTGTAGGCTACGTATCCCACTATGTCACTTTACAAATAGGCAGCAGTAGGTACATGGATTACACATCATTTTACTTACTACATATATGGTTTGTGCATTGCCCTTATTTCTGTTCAAACATCTAATGAGGACAATGGCTTGTTTAGTTGGAATTTCCGAACACATAAGAGTTGAAGTACTACAGGTCATATCATACCCTGTGATTTGTACTTTATAATTAGCTGTGTGCATTCCACGCCACCTTTAGCCTTATCATTGCATAGCCTATGTGTAATTAAGTTTTGCGATAAGTATGTTTTCATCCCTCGATTGTTCGCAAAGTTCAATTTTAGCCTCTAGTTTTTTTCATATACATTTGGTCCCTCCTCTTTGGAAACCGGACAAGTTTGGCCCCTCGCCCAACCAGAAGTGGCTTTCTTGCTGACATGGTGTGAGTTTTGACCAAACTTGCCACATGGCCCTTTCACGTCAACTTCGTCTTCCCCTCCCCGGTCTGTCTTCATCCTCACTTGGTACTCTTCTCAGTTCTCCCTTCTAACTCCGGCGAGCTCAAGCTCCCCATTGCACCATCTCTCTTCCATGTTTCTCCTCTACCTTGGTATGTGTTTCTGAAGGCATATGTAGATGTGGCAAGTTTAAATGTGCCAGCACGGACGAACATGTGACAGTTCAGGTGAAAAATCACCTAATGTAAGTTAGGAAACTGCTTCGGATCAGTTAAGGAACAAGTTTCTCCAGTTTAGAAAGATGAGGGACGAAAGGTATATGAAAAAAGGTAAGGGGCCAGAAGTGAATGGTGTGAACAGTTGAGGGACAAAAACATACTTACCTCCTAAATTTTTCATTTAAATATTTACATGGGTAATAGTTACATATGTAGACAACAATTGGTGTTGCCAGTACTACAGTATTAGACCGCTGCGCATACTCCTGAGTCCTGATGTTGTACCATGTAGTTTGTCACTCGAGTGGCGTCCCTTTATGAATAACTGTGAAGTACTTGTGATAATCACTGCCCATTATCCACATGGGCCACTTCCATGGTGAGTATTAAGTGGTTGTTTATCCCATCCAATACATATTTCAATATAGCATCGCATCTTATTTTTTCTTTTCCACTCATTGATGCTTTGTCTGTACTCACAGTGCATTGCATCTACAACTCTGGATGAACACCGTTTGCATTTCGAGAAGGATAAGGCTTTGGCTCGCCGGTTTCAGCCAGTATTTGTAAATGAGCCTAGTCAGGTAGTGCAGAATTTCAATTTTGAAAGTCACTTGGGACTCTTGGGTATCAGTGTCCTTTAACTTCCCTTCATGCTCTCTGCAGGAGGCTGCTGTGAAAATTCTACTTGGTCTGCGTGAAAAGTATGAGACTTACCACAAATGCAAATACACCTTAGAAGGCATCAATGCAGCAGTTTATTTGTCAGCGAGATATATCCCTGACAGACATCTTCCTGATAAGGCTATTGATCTAATTGATGAAGCTGGTAGCAGAGCTCGGATGGAATCGTTTAAAAGGAAGAAAGAAGAGCAGTGCTCTATAATTTCGAAGTCACCAGATGAATATTGGCGAGAGATTAGAGCTGTCCAGGCCATGCATGACGTGGTAAAAGAATATTTAGATACAGCTTTTGCAAATAACATTTATCCATGTTCATCTGCTGGTAGATGTTTCATTCATTTTGCAACACATTTCAGGCACTGACTAACAGGCTGAAATATTCTCTGAATGAAAATGACCAAGAGAATGAAGTTAATGTTGAAGTACTGAATGATGACAAGACAAGTCCAACATCAACACTGTCAGCTTCACCTGATGAGTAGGTTTTCTCATTTCATGATTTCATCGAGAGTGGACTTCACATTTCACGATCTAAGCATCTTAAAATTTTAAATGTGTGTAATGGTGCAGGCCATCTATGATTGGATCAGAGGAAATTGCAAGAGTCACATCATTGTGGTCAGGCATACCAGTCCAGCAGTTGACTGCAGATGATAGAAAGCTTCTAGTAGGACTAGATGATGAACTCAGAAAGCGTGTCATAGGTCAAGATGACGCTGTTGTGGCGATATCAAGAGCTGTGAAGAGATCACGGGTTGGCATGAGCGATCCTAACAGACCTATCGCTACTCTACTTTTCTGTGGTCCAACAGGAGTAGGAAAGACTGAGTTAACCAAAGCTCTAGCAGCAACTTATTTTGGATCTGTAGGTCACTCTTTCCTAGTTACTACATCTTTATGTTATTATTCCTAGACTTCAGAACATGTTACGTGGAATTTATATTAAAAAGTTGTCTGTTTTGATTAACAGGAGTCAGCTATGGTTAGATTAGATATGAGTGAGTACATGGAGCGGCACACTGTGAGCAAGCTGATAGGCTCTCCTCCAGGTTACATGGGATTTGGTGAAGGTGGTACTTTGACAGAAGCAGTCCGGAGAAAACCATTTACTGTAGTATTGCTTGACGAAATAGAGAAAGCGCATCCTGATATTTTCAATATTCTTCTCCAAGTATTTGAAGATGGTCATTTGTCTGACTCACAGGTGCTAGATCCTGACATTCATGATATTCCTTTCTGTGGTTGATAAATAAGATTCATACTATATTTTCCACACCTTGTTTATGGAATATCATGCACCTTGAAAGTCAGCATTTCTATTTTTGTAGACTCAGTAAGCCGATTGCTCATTGTTGTGGCATGCCTGATCCTATTGATACAGTCATAGCCTTATGTGCGTTATTAAATCTTTACGTTAACTTGTACTAGAAACACCAGGCAAGACCTTGGTTCCATCTTATCAAAACGAAACCAATATTCTTTTTTTCTGTGAACTACAGGGCCGCAGAGTTTCCTTCAAGAATACACTAATTGTCATGACATCCAACGTTGGTTCTACATCGATTTCAAATGGAAGGATGGCCATAGGTTTCCAGACACTGAATGGTACAGAAGAAAACACATATACTGTGATGAAATCCTTGGTAATGGAAGAGTTAAAGGCATTTTTTCGGCCTGAATTGCTCAATAGAATGGATGAGGTGGTTGTGTTCCGTCCACTTGAGAAGAACCAGGTCTGTTGTTTTATTTTAAGTTCCTTTGTTATTGTTCTGTGATTTTAAGCTACCTATCTGTTGATTATGATAACTAAAACCATAATTCCATCTGTGCACAATAAGCAACACCTACGATGTGATCCACTGTCCCCTTTACACCTATTAAAATTTTGTACATGAGTTTTTTCTGTTCCTTTGGTGGAAAAATGTTTGTGTTAATACTTTCTAACGTGTAGTTTATGGAACCGTGCTAAGTATACAAATGATGATTTTCCAGATGCTTGCTATTCTGAATATAATTCTGCAAGAGGTGAAGGGTAGGCTTTTGGCTCTCGGTATCGGCCTAGAAGTATCTGACACGATGAAAGACATGATTATTCAGCAAGGATACGACAAGAGCTATGGTGCGCGGCCACTGAGAAGGGCTGTCACCCAGTTTGTTGAAGATGTCATCAGTGAAGCAATTCTCTCTGGGCAGTACAAGCCTGGCGACACCATAACGATGGACACTGATGACAAGGGGAAACCTTGCTTGAATCGGCTGAACGATCAGACTGTTCAATTGTCTGATCCCGCGCCAACACTTTGAAAGCTCAAGCACCCAATGTATAGTTGAGGCTTATTGGGTTGCTGCCGATAAGCTTCTTGATTCTTTTGTGCATAGTCCGCATAGTTCATGTACATAGTCTCCAGGTGCTGGAGTTTCTCCCTGAATATAGTGTAAATTGAAGTCTACCTGTACATAGTTACATACTGTTGTATTTCTAACATATATGTACATTGCTTATGTCAGAGTCAGACTGGAATATAAACACTGTTACTGCTGTGCTTCAACATATCCTTCTGGTCATCTGCTGGTTTTTGCCCAGACAACATTCGCAGTAAACTTTCTGCTCTAAGCGTTCTGAATAATTACCAACTTGCCCAGACGAAATCTCAGTTTTGACTCCTGAGCACAGGCTCAAGTTTTCTGAAGAATATATTCTCGCATGACTACACTGGAAGATTTCCGGGAACACAGTTCATCCAAACTGAGACAAAACCTGTGCCAACAAGCAGTGGCAATCACTTCAATTTGATTGCGTCAACTCAGGTTCTGTGCTAAACCTGTGACTTATGGTCCACCATCATAAAATGTCCTGAATCTGATGTTCAGGTTTAGCTCTTACCTACACTGCTAACCTAAACAAGCAAGGAAGCATGGCATTGATTTACAGGGTCACCGTAGCCAATCTAATTACATACGCAACAGTCAAGTATGGAAATTGAGAGAATGAATGCAAAGTAAGTGTTTAAATAACAGAATGGTGATTTGTTTAAAATGAAGATCTCTCTTCCCATCCTAATCTTTTTTCTTCCCTGCACCATCGATTTAATCAATGAAACCCCTTCCATTCTAAAGCCTATCCATGTGTTCCAAGTACAATTGTCGACCTTAATCCCTTGATGAGTCTAATCTGATTGGGACAGCTGCTTAGCCTCCTAATCCCCTTGCTTTTCGTCCTTACGGCTAGTGCTCTCCCAGTCCCTCTTCCTCCTTGCCTCCCCTGGTGCTTGTTCTCCTAGGCCACGCCCATGACGCAGGCTTCGATTTTGTGGAGAATGACTACAGAACCTAGATGAGCTACGGTGGCTGCGCTGCCAGCTCCTATGGTGACTTTCCTAGAATAGTGGGGTTAGGTTAGGTTTTCGTTGAAACACAATGGGACTGAATTGATACAGTGCATGGTATGAAATGATCAATTGACAGATATTTTTGTGTTTTTTTTTCGAAATGGGGAGCGGAGCCCTGGCCTATGCATCAAGCGATGCACACAACCTTTATTAATTATTAGAACCACATTGTTTGGCAAAGATCATTACAAAGATCATACAAACCGGAGCCGCCAAAACTAAACACTGAGCAATAACGATAACTGTATCGCCAGCTCCCCAACGAGATCTATCAAACCCTATCGACTTGTTTCGACCCCCCATGGTCACCCACACTGTTGCAACTCGCCAAGAGACGTTGGAGTGCCTTGGCACGGCGGCATAAACTCAAGTGAAAGGAGTCCTAGAACTGCACAGCATATCCACGGAGTTGCGCCCACGCACACGCTCCAGATGTTGCCGCCTTCAAAATCTCCTGCCAACCCGTCGTCAGCATGTAGATCAATGCGCAGACTCTCATCACACCAGCAACCGACACCACCTCGGTGCCAAGCAGCACCCCCCCTCCGCACGCTAGCCGCTCCACCCTCCTGCCGCTTCCGTCCAACGCTGCTCCACAGACGATGCTCCTAGGAGAGAACGCGCTGTCGACACCGCGGCACCGTCATCGCCCGACCCGAAGATCTTAGGGTTTCCCCCGGAGTAGCACGACTGAGGTCGACACAAGGTGCACGGCGATGCCTTCATCAAGATAACGACGTGGTAACGCCGCCATTGCCTGCCAATGGCTCGGTTTTTACTGGTACCTATGTCTTCCCGCCTCGTTGCTGGGACTGAAAGACGGATCACGAGATCTGCTAATCCAGACGTAGGCTGGCCACCTTCGACGGAGAAGATGACCACCTCCACCAAACCCAGGGCCTCCGCTGATCCCTACAGCCGGTGAGAACTCCAAAAGCGATGCCCTCAAGAGGAAAACGATGCACAGGGCACCACCATCGCTCGATCCCTCGGGATCAGAGGTTTCCCCCGGAGTTTTCTTGGCTAGAGGGACGAGTGGCACCAGATCGTCGTCCGCCACGTCGCTGCTCCTCCAGCCATGCCGCAGCCGCCGCACGCTAGAGATGCCACGCCGCTGAGGTGCCCAACGCGCACCCCATCCGCAACGAGGATTGGTGTCCCGCGCCGCCGATCTACGCCGCGTCGCCCTAGCTTATCAATAAATGGTATAAATATTGCATTGGTAATACAATATTTTTTACTATGAAGTTCAAACATTTTTTAGAAACAAATTGTCTTGCATAGACTCTTCAAAATTAAATCATTACGGTTCCACATACTGTGTACATTTGCACGGCTATTTTTCGAGCTAGGCAAAATTATACGGATGGACTCGCTTATGTTAGAAAAATGCTTTTTCTCAAAAACGTTATCCTACAAACAAAATATATAACTTCATGAGCTGTGTAGAACAAACGCACACACACACATATACTATCTTTTTATATATAGTTCTTTATTGCCTGCTCAACAACCAAGCTGGAATAGCTCAGTTGGCCAGAGCGTGTGGCTGTTAACCACAAGGTCGGAGGTTCGAGCCCTCCTTCTAGCGGATTTTTTACGATTCCCTGACAGTCTTATTTTTTGTGAGAAAACACCACGTAAACAGTCAACATACTGCGCAAACTGCAAAGCCCTGAAAATCGAAATACGCCAGCATTGCAGCATTAGTATTATTTATTTCAAATGCATGTTTTCTCAATTCTCATATAATACTCCTTGAACTTTTCTTCCTCATTTTTCACGATTACTTTGGGTTGTCACCATGCATTGCTATCGGTTCTCTAGGAGGTATGTGTGGTCGCTGCGGGTTATCCGATGCAACTTACTCTAGCTGTATGTAAGGCAAAGCGTGTGTCTTTTTTTCCTTTTTCGATGCACAATTTCGACTATGATCTTTATTTGCCAGCTAATGTGCCAGGGAAGGCGAAAGTGCATGTATGGAAAGCTCGTGAAGAATGGTCTCGCTGTCAGAGCCGAACACCATCGGAGACACATAAAGGGGGGAGTTGTTTGTGTTGCTTGCGGTCGGGAGGAGACTGCTTTGCACCGGTTTGGCATTGCCCGCATTCTCAGCAGGTCTAACCCCCTTTGTGCATCAGGATGCGGCGTGACCTATTGAACTGGATGCTAGAATGGCTTGGTTCGGCAAAGGATGAGGAGGTTGAAGTACTCTACATCAATGTCATTACACCACATGTGGCTAGCAAGGAATGACGTCCGGGAGTTCCAGATGATAGAGCACCCAACTGACATCTCAAGGAGGGCGTTGCACCTGATTGAGGAGTGGCGTCAGGTTTAGTATCATCGCAACATTGAGCGCTGGTATCCACCAGCTGAGGGATGGACGAAACTCAACACTGATGGAGCTACGACAAAATGCTTGGGAAAAGGCGGTGGAGGAATGGTTGTTCGCGACCACGATGGACGCTTTCTAGCGGGAGCATGCCATTTTCTTCCTCCCCTGTCCGATTCGACAAAATACTTGGGAAAAGGCCCGCAGAGGAGTGGTTGTTCGCGACCACGATGGATGCTTTCTAGTGCAAAGGAGCTCAATCTGTGCAACATCACTGGCAAAAGAGCTCAATCTGACCCATGTGGTACCAGAGACAAATAATTTGGGAGTGGTGTCTGAAGCTGTCTAATCTGCTGAAGGACAGGTCTATGTATGGTCCTCTTGTTGAGGAGATCAAATGGATGCTTCGGTCAAATGTGCAAATGCTGCTCATATATTAGATAAGGAAGGTTGCGAAAGGTGTAAAACTTGATTTTCTGTTGCTACTTTGTGTATTGTGAACAACTTGATTTTCTGTTGCTACTTTGTGTATTGTGAACACCTTGGACTCCGATATGTCCGGACAATATGAATAAAAACCACAGCTATTTCCTCTAGAAAAAACATACCCCTATGCATCCGAATTGGGACAAATCTGAGTCCATTAATTTGGATGAGTGGGAGCATATAAAATGAAAGATCGTGCAGAGCCAAGCAGGCCATACATGTTAGGGGGTATGATTCTATGAAGCCACACTGAATAACTGATACTCTCCCCGCACGTAGAAGACCTACTAATAGATACCGATGGCATGGCAAAACCTTCCTTGAGCCTTGCTAATTAGATATCTTGCAAGGAAAGGACATAAGACAACCTAAATAATATGGACAGCTCAGAAATGACTAAGAACAAAGTCCAAGTATTCTGGAGATTGGAGAATGAATTTTGCCATAAAAAACAGCGTAATAGTTCGACTGAAAGTTCAGAACGGATCGACACATGTAATTTAATCAGTCTAATGACTACAAAACATATACTAGTCATCTTTTACAATCATAATGCTGCCTAAAGAGTCCATTGCTGGTATAGGTAGACAGAAACATAGTTTATGCAACTAGAGGAAAATCTGGTGCGCAGTGGCAATCACTTCAATTTGTTTTCGCCAAGCCGGGTTCTCTGAAAAATTGCAACATAGGATGCTATCAGATCAAGGAAACTAGCATGCTGGAAACCACAATGTATGCAATAATTCCAAACCTTTTAATGTGATCAAGAATGACAAGTCTGGGACCAGGGGGGATCTTCACATCTCTGAGTGCACTGGAAGATAATCCAAGAAAAATGTGATTTTTTTTCATTGATAGCATGGTCAAATTCAGTAAAGCGTGTCCTTTTTTAAGATATTTCCTTCTGGGTACGCAGTTACTTAATTCAATACACAAATCATGTACCTGTCGTTGAGGAGAGGCAATGTTTCATCAGTCAGAAGACCATTCTTAAAATTCTTTTCATACTTCTGAAGGCCTAATTGGTTCAACATGTTTCTTCCACGAGAATAGTCTGTATCTTCACTCTGTGCCTTTGGCTTCGAGAATTTCTGCCCAACCTACACTCAAGATAGATAGATTGATCATAAGAGCTAGAACAGCACAACAGTCATGGATAATTTAATATACAGTTGGCCATATTGGTGGAGTTGCAATGCAACATGAAGCTATGCAGACTGCGTTGGCAACTCGCAAACACATTGAGTACCAAAATCTAGAGACATAATTGGAGTAGAACAAATGACTTCCATTTGTACAAATTAGAGAGAAGGTCATAATTATTACCATGAAAAAGCCACCTTGAAAGACTGCAAAAGCCATACCAGTCGTAATTGCATTAACAACTGGATTTGGGGTTCCCATTCCACTCACGATGGAGAATAAAGCACCAGAACCAAAAGCTGCTGTCATGCTATATTAAAGAGAGTCCGTCAATCATTTAGGCAAGAAAATTTTATAGAAAAATGTATACATCTTGTTGACGATCAGTTCCCTGACCGAAGAGGAGATGAAGAGTGTGATATCACTTTCCATTTCCCTGTACTAGGTTTACTATTTGCTGGTCCCTAAGGAATAAAAGTTTATCTTGTCATTTGTCATTATTTTGCTGTTCCATATAAAATCCATCAAGATAAAGCTAGTATCAGTTAGCTAACAGAACACCCCGCCTTATTGATCATGCACGGATAAATCACATTATCTTTACTAGTTCAAAAGATCCAACTAATGGTGGTAATGGTCTGTTACTCTGTTCTCTATTTGCCTCCTTTACTCTACCCCAGAGAGAGAGAGATAGAGAAAGAGAGAGTAAATTGCTCTTTTACCAGTTAATCCGACACAGTTGTGCAATTTACCGGGGTTTGCAAATATTTGCGCATATTGCTTTCCATTTCCCTGCACTAGGGTTTACGATTTGCTGGTCCCTAAGGAATAAAAGTTTATCTACCATTTGTCATTATTTTGCTGTTTACGGCTCAAGAAGATAGTCATGGAAATATTAGAGCAACCATATGAAATCCATCAAGACAAAGTTATTATCAATTAGCTAACATGGTACACCCCGCCTTATTGAGCATGCACAGATAAATCACATTATCTTTACTACTTCAAAAGATCCAGCTAGTGGTGGTAATGGTTTGTTACTCTGCTCTCTCTTTGCCCCCTTTACTTTACCCCAGAGAGAGAGAGAGAGAGAGAGAGAGAGAGAGTAAATTGGTATTTTTACCAGTTAATCCGATACAGTTGTGTAATTTGCCGGGGGTTGCAAATATTGGCGCATATTGACGGGTCATGCACAAAACTTTGTGGTTTTTACCGGTGGATATTTTGACCCAACACGACAGGACCCACTATATGGCACCTTAGGGCCCCTCATAGATTCACAGGACATGTCGTAGACCTTTCTTAACTGATGACTGACAATCTTCCTGTTCTGGTTTTCCTGTACACTTCATCTCTGTCCTCCCAAAACCAGCAATTGAATTTAGAATCTGGTGGCCACCATCTTTCCCTCAGAGATGGTTCACCTTGCTGCTCCCAATGTACGCGGTGAGGCAACTTTCTTGCTAATCTCAAATTTCTTAGCTACTGAATTGGTTTCTTGTGGGAGGAGTAACACAGAACTGGGAATAGCCAACGTCGCACAGGAGCAAGGCACCTCTTGGCCGGGAGAGGCGACTCTTGCCATGTTCATTATTACTTTTTAGACACCGCATTTGCCGTCCCCGTCCGGTCTAGTCAATGGGCTGATTGGTTAATTTTCTGAAACTATAATAGTCCCTCCGTTCTCAAATATAAGACGTTTTGGCAGTTCAATTTAAACTGCCAAGACGAAATTGAACTGCCAAAACGTCTTGTATTAAGGAACTGAGGTAGTATTAGGCTT
The DNA here is from genome assembly GCA_916181665.1 of Avena sativa. Taxonomy (NCBI): domain Eukaryota; kingdom Viridiplantae; phylum Streptophyta; class Magnoliopsida; order Poales; family Poaceae; genus Avena; species Avena sativa. Next base: position 427,966,708 of record OV702287.1, read on the forward strand.
CCATACGAAGGAAACAAGCATGTGTGCAATTATGTGTATATGAAAACAAAGCGGTGTTGCAATTTTATTAGTCTTCTTTGTTAGATATGGGGGGGACTCCGTTGCAGTATACATGCATTAAACTAATAACTTAGAAGTAACACTACCGGTAACCGTTTAGTATAGATAATGCTGAGTAACATTAAAGTGATTTAAGGAATATAAACTCTTAAGCTAGATTTTTCTCAAAATTGCACATATTTCCGCAATGGTTTACATCAACATCGCATAGAAAACATACTCTTAAGAACCAAAAATTGCTTATACCCTAGCCAGCTGGTAAGCAACTCACCAGTGGCTAAGAAAAGGAAAGGAAAGCATCATACGTGAACAGAAAAATATGCACCTGTTCCCCAGTTAGTTGCAAATATTTACACAACAAGGAACAAGAGCTTATGAACCCTCACCTGCCCTGGATATCCTCCACTCCTCTTATCCTTCTCATAACACAAGATATGCCTACGTTTGCACCAGTCATGACTGCAAAATTTCGAGCCTGCACAAGTGGTCCACCTGCCAAAGCCTATATAACCCAGAAAAAAAATAACGTTAACCTTAAGGAACCACGACAAAGTTGTGCTTAGTAGATAATCGGCAGCACAATGTAATAGTTGCAAGTGCATATTCTTAGGCTCTAGCTCCCATATGCAAGACAGCCTTAAGGAGAAAGACAGACTTTGCTGCATTAAAATTAAAGGAAGAGTGATTGCTTTCAAAAACGAAAAAGGGGAAGTCCTTGGTGTCTTACAAAAGAAAAAGCCATCACATGCGTATACTAATAAGTTAGTAGGAGTCTTAACGATCTTGATTTGATCTTTAATAAAGCCGTCTTGATTCGAAATGACTAATCTACCGATCTCAAGTCTTAAGTTGAACAACAAGAACGTTCACACCGTCGATGCTTATCATACGATTATGAGCAAGGCACCGATTGCTTTATGTTCTAAGTTAAAATATCCCAGGAAATTAACCAAAATTGACAGTCTCCGTGTAAATCTGTAAAGACAGGGTAATTATACATGGGGTGGAGGATACCTGCGCTTGCTTAAAGGAAGCCAAGGCCTTGGGGTCGAGCCCGGGCGGCGGCTGCGGCACGGGGAGCCCGGCGGCCCCTCCTTCCGGGGCGAACGTGCCCATCAGCCCGCCAAGCGCGCCGCCCTGCACGGCCCCGAACGCCGTGGTGACGGCGGCCTCGATGTGCGTTGGCTGCTTGGCCATCCACGTGCGCACCCTGGTCTCCAGCGACCTGAAGCGGTCGGTCAGCTCGGCCAGAGGGTTGGCCCCGCCCCGGCCTGCCGCCTGCGCCGCCGCAGTCGACGAGGAGGCCATCACCACCAGCGGCCGCCTCTTCTGCCCCATCCCTTCCATCCTCGAAGCCGCCCGCCGCTCCGGTGTTTCGAAATGCTGGTTGGGGGAAGGCCGGAGAGGAGGGGCGAGATAGCTCTTCTGTTGCTGGTTTATCCCCTTCCTCGGACGCTCCGCTAATGAGGTTGGGGGGCGTTGCTTAATATTTCTCTCGAGGTGCTGCTCCAGGGTTTCCACCAACTCCAAACCCCTCTCGTGGATCACATGGGCCGGTGGTTCTGGGCCGGTGCTTCGTGGGATCTGTTTTCAGACGGCGACCACGAGTTCACTTCTTCCTTCTTTGCGAAGTCAAGCGCACGTCGCCATAGTCGACAGGCACATTAGGGCAGTGCAGACGCCTAGAATCCTGGCTGTTTCGTCCGGTTCCGGGCAGTTTTAGTAGCGTCGACGGAAACATAAGCGTTTGACGCTTGGAAATAGCCAGCAAATTTGGCTCATAAACGTCTGACGCTAGCTGCACATGGTAACCAACCGTTTAAGCGTCCCAGATAAGAGCCCTGCACTGTACGTGTCCTTATGCTAAAGAAAAGTCGACAGGCACATTCTGCCGACTAGCGAGTATTTCATTCTCGCGAAATTCCTAAAAAATATCGAGTCGACCCGCACGTCGACAACGCATGACAGAGCGACGTATGTCAGCTGATCCATTATCCATAGCTCTAAAAGACATCCTTTTCTTTGCATTAATTCCATGCATCCCGTTAAGAAGTGTAGAAAGGCACCAGGGATATACAACCTAAGGTTACAATAAGAATAGCAAAAGCAAACACACACTAAGATTACCTATCAAATTTCTCACATAGGAAGAACCAACCCGTGGTTGGATGGTTAGGAGGGTAGTGGTACCCCCAACCCACCAGAGTTCAAACCCCACGATTGGCACTTTGGTGTCTCATAAAGGTAAAATATTCTTTCAGTAGGAGGCAATTTTCCCGTCGATAGCGAGGGCCCTACGGTGACATCGTCAATCTCAAGACCCGCCGGCTCAGTCTCTCGGAGGTGTTTATAGGGATAGGATGTGCGTGCGTGTATTCATATGGGTGAGCGTATGTACGCATTGTGAGCTTTGTACTATGTTTCTAAAAAAAAACTTGCATAGGAATGTGTCCCTTAGCCCGAGCTAGAACAGCAACACGTGTACCCAAGAAAGGTCATCTATGAGTCTTCCTGGTCAAGTCAGCCTCCTTGAGTTTTGTCTTACGGGCGGAGTTCTACTTTGAAGTTGACTTATTCGCTCGGCCAATCGTCGGACTACCCCGAAACCCCCTATCAAGGGGCCCCGATTGCACTGCATGGCCCGGACACTTCTCATTAAGATTGGAAAAGATTGACTAATGAACCCAAGGATAATTGGTCATTTACTTCCTTAATTTATGGATTTGGTCTTGCCTCACTCTTTTGAGTTCATCTCAGACAAGTCAAGGATCAAGTGACACTTTTGTGTTCACTCTTGCTGATTCGGTGTCATGTCACCCTTTTGGGTTTGTTCGTGTTCCTTCGGATCCCTGATCTTCACTCACCAACGGAAGATCTTCATGCACTATGTTCCTTACATCACCCCCTGCCCATACAACCTAGGTTACAATGAGAATAGCAGAAGCAAACACACACTAAGATTACCTATCAAATTTCTCACATAGGAATGTGTCCCTTAGCCCGAGCTAGAACAGCAACATGTGTACCCAAGAAAGGTCATCTATGAGTCGTCGCGTCCACGTGTTGGCTTCTCCGTCTTACGCCTAGATAGTTCTAGCAAGACACCATTAGTCGCGGTCGCCAATGGAAGGGACAAGAGGTAAGGACCAACTTGTTGGGAATATGCCCTAGAGGCAATCATGTATGCTGTTATTCCCAATGTATTCATAAAGTTATGGTTCATGTATGAACTGTTGATATGTATCATTGAATATGTGATTCGATTGTGGAACTATATATTCATGTTGTTCATACTAATTGTCCTTGGTCGTTGAGGTTGTGTTGGACACACAACTTAGACTAATGTGAAAGTCGGCTGATGACTCGGTTCCACTTGTCATGGGCATGGAGATGTTATTCCGACTTACATGGATACGGCTAAAGAGTTTAGCGAGTCGGACTAACCCATATTGAGATACAACGAACATATCGTCATTTGTATGTCTCAATCAATGTAATCCTTAGACCTGAGGTTATTGCACAATGTGAGTTGTGGATCACCGACTTAGGTTTTGTCAAACGTTGTTCTATCAAAGAGCAATTATAAAGGCAGAGTTCGGGTCGACTGACAATCAAGCTGCGTGATGTGAATGACCAAGATGGGATTTTACCCCTCCGACTGGAGAGATATTATCTGGGCCCTCTCGGAAGATATGATTTGGAAAGCATGGCCATGCACGACTCAGTTAATTGTTAACCAAGACGTTCGACTAAGAGTTAGTTGGATGAATCACTTATCTCAGATCGATAAAGAGAGTTGAACTATTTAAGGGATGACGATTATTCGCCTATTGACGAGGGTTTAACTCATCAATGCCCATTGTTATGGACTTGGGTTTTGGAGAAGGAGGGAGCGCTGGAGACATCTATTGGCTAGCAAACAAGCACACAGGGGACAAAGGATTTACCCAGGTTCAGGCCTCGTAGAGGTCCCTACTCCTGCTTGTCTGCTCGTGGAATTATCGAAGGAGTCGAAAGTTACAATGGTGCGCAGATGGAATCTGGCAAAGGTTGTGGAAACTAGGGTTGCGTGTGTCCTCCTCGCCGCCCCTCCTAGCCTTTATATAGATAGGCTAGGTCTCGGGTAGCAGATCGAGTCGGTTACAAGTTAGGGTTTTCCCCTTCAAACTTTTTATCTTTAGCTTCTTCTTGTTCTTCAAGCAATCGAGAGTCCGTAGGTCATTCGAGTCCTTTCATCCGGGCCTTGGCGACACCGTGGGCCTGTACGTATTTGGACCGTATATACCAAGCTCGAGTACCTGTAGGGTATACCCATGTCACCTATAGTTCTACAAGGCATATTGTGAGGCAAAAGGGACTCAGACGAAAGTCGCATTGGAAGGTATATCATCATGACTCTTTGGTACTTGGGAGTCGGCACGTTCTGCTAGGAGCCGCTACCGACTGATCGGTCATGAGTGAGACTCGGACCGTGTTCGAGTCACCATGAGCCTGTCGGGTCACACACTTAAGAGCGGGAGCAAGTTTGGGTTGGACCTAAATCGAAAACGGACTGAGTCGGTGAGTTGGACTCGCAGGACTAATATAGTCCTTTTAGTGAATGGTCCATAAGTGAGTGGAGCCCACTTTCACTCCCTATATAAGCTGGGGCATAGGTGCTTAGAGCACACGGTTAGGTCATTCGATGCGTTGGAAACCCTAGCTCCATTTCAGGTCAGCCGTTGTACCGGACCTAGCAGTCCACCGCTGGCGCTCCTCCTCGTACATGTGGATACTGGTGGAGGTGTTGTACGTTCAACACTTTGAAGATCGGATCATGAGGACTGTACTGCATCAAGTGATGTGATTCATCAATTCCACAACTGCACGTCTAGTGGTAATCCTTGTGGCCTATCATCTTAGCTAGATCTTGGGATCACCGTGTAAGGAAAAGGTTTTGTTTATCTCTATGTGGCCCAACACAACTATCTCCTCGAGAAGGATAATGAAGAAGGTTGTGGATCATAAGATCTCTTAGAGAAGCTAAAGCTATTGAATCAGATGCACTAGCTAACTAAACCAACAGTCGAACTTATGTGACGTGTGTTTAGAGAGCCGTAATATTTTGTTTTTAATTTTTTGCGTTGGCTAGGATTTGATTATAGGACCTCCTGCTCTGATAACATATTGAATTGCATGCGCTAGCCAACGCAGCCAACAATCCGAACCGATGGAAAGGGCTAGGAAATTTATTTCAATACTCACCCTACGTCTTTTCCCTTTTGCCTATTGCGACACGTGTTTGGGAAGCTGCAATATTTGTTTTTAATTCTTGCATTATCCAGGATTTGGTCCTAGGACCTCCTGCTCTGATACCATATTGAATTAGATGCGCTAGGCAACTAATACCCAGGTATTAGCAACTGAACCAGTATCAAATACCCAGGTGCTACTGCGAGTACTAGTCAAGTACACATCAATAACATGTATATCAAATATATCTTTGTTCATCTTGCCAGCCTTCTTGTCTGCCAAATACTTGCGGCAGTTACGCTTCCAATGGTCAGTCCCCTTGCAATAATAGCACTCGGTATCAGACTTAGGGCCAGCTCGGGTTTTCTTTTCAGGTGCAACAATAGATTTGCCACCCTTCTTTCCCTTGTGTTTATCCTTCTTGTCTTTCTTGAAACAAGTGGTCTTATTGATTATCAACACTTGATGTTCTTTCTTGATCTCCACTTCAGCAATCTTAAGCATTGACAGAAGCTCGGGGAGAGACTTCTTCATGCTCTGCATGTTCTAGTTCATCACGAAGCTCTTGTAGCTAGGTGGTGTAGATTGGAGAACACGATGTATGTCTAAGTCAACGGGAATCGTTATTCCCAAGGACATAAGCTTATCGGCGTACCCAGACATTTTGAGTACGTGCTCACTAACAAAGTTGTTCTCTTCCATCATGCAGCTAAATAACTTTCCTGAAGCATCATAACTCTCTATGGCAGCATGGGTATCGAAAATCATTTTCAATTCACCCATGGTATCAAAGGCATTGCCATTTTCGAAATGTTTCTGAAATTCTGGCTCAAGTCCATACAATATGCTGCGATGAACCATATTGTGATCCTCCTGACGAGTCAAATAGACATTCTTTTCTTCGTCAGGGCATCAGCAGCTGGTGGGGGGCCTAGCGGCACTTCTAGCCCATATTGCTTTTGTGCAGCAGTGAGGAGAATCCTCAGATTCAGGGCCCAGTTGGTAAAGTTGCTACCATTCGTCGCTAGTTTATCTTTCTTCATGAACACATTGAAATTAAAAGCAGGTGGTGCCTGATGGCTCAAAATGTAGAGCTTGTTGGGAAAACCAAGAGGAAGGTATGATGAGGACATTAGCAAATTTTCCTCAGTTATGAAACCAAGGTTATCGAACCAGTAGGAGCAAGGAAACAACTCCAAGGTGTTGCTAACAACTTGGAATCCTACACAACACAACCACATAACTTTGCCCCAACTTACAGTGAGGTTGTCAATCTCACTGGTTTTGCTGAAAACAAAGGATTAAACGTATAGCGTGGAAGATAGTAATTGCTTGCAGAAAGTAAAACAGTAAACAGTACATAGTAGATGGTATATCAATGGTAAAAGAATGGACTGGGGTCCACAGTTCACTAGAGGTGATTCTCCTTAAGATAAATAGCATATTGGGTGAACAAATTACAGCGGGGCAGTTGATAGATTTGAGAAAGCATACAATGCATAGACTAGACATCTTGACTCCTATGAGATTTGATTGAGCATTACAACATAATACATAGACCGTAATCCAACTGCATCTATGACTAATAATCCACCTTCAGGTTATCATCCGAACCCCTTCCAGTATTAAGTTGCAAGCAACAGATAATTGCATTAAGCAAAGTGTGTAAAGTAAACAATACGATTGCCCCATGGACAAAGCATTATTGTTTTCTCCCTAGTAGCAACAACACATCTACAACCTTAGAGATTTCTGTCACTTCCCTAGATTACTAGAGGCATGAACCCACTATCGAGCATTAATACTCCCTCTTGGAGTTGCAAGCATCTACTTGGCCAAGATAGTTACTAATAACGGAGAGCATGCAAGATCACAAATAACATAGACATGATAGAATCAATAATCAATCTGAAATAGCATCTCAATATCCATCAGATCCCCGCAAACACAACATATAGGATTACAAATAGATGATCTTGATCATGAACGGAGCTCACAAGATCTAAACATGATAGCACAAAGGAGGAGAACCAACCATCTAGCTACTACATGGACCCATAGTCCAGGGATGAACTACTCACGTATCACACCGGAGGCAGGCATGGTATGAAGAAGGCCTCCAGGGTGATCTCTCCCCTCCGGCAGGGTGCCGGGAAGAGCTTCGGATCCTCCCCGATCTAGGGATGGAGATGGTGGTGGCTACAGACTCTTTCGTGGATTTCTGATCGGGTACTTAGGGTTTTTGTCCCGGGAGGCTTTTATAGGCGAAGGGGCAAGGTTGATGGAGTACCAGGGAGCCCACACCCCCTGGTGGCGCGCCCCTGGCCCCACCGCCACCAGGTGTGGCTGCCCTGGTGCATCACTTTGTCTCCCCTCCGGACTCTGTGTTGCTTCGGGTAAAATATTAACTTTGGCTTTTGTCCTGTCCAATTCCGAGAATATTTCTTTTCTGAAACCAAAAACAACAGAAAACAGGCAACTAGCACTATGCCATCTTGTTAATAGGTTAGTTCCAGAAAATGTATAAAAATACCTCAAAGTGTGAACAAAACATAAGGAAGTTGATATAAAACAAGCATGGAACATCAAAAATTATAGATACGTTTACGACGTATCAAGCATCCCCAAGCTTAACTCCTGCTCGTCCTCAAGTAGGTAAGTGATAAAAAGAATAATTTTTTAGGTGACATGCACCATCATAATCTTGATCAAGGTATTTGTAAAACATTGATAGTTGGGATCATAATACTCTAACATGGACATGAAAGATATAGTTCTAACAATAAGACATAGCAACTATGTTGTAACATGAAAAGGTATAAACAAAAGATCATGAATAACAATGAATTGAAAGACGTTTGTTTGTTTCACATATAGAAAACATAATAAGAGTGGTATTCAGCTTGTCCCACATGGTATAGCAAAATATAAATGCATAGGACACCTTCAAAGTTCATAAGGGTGACTAGATACAAATAATTTAAAAACAAACAATATCAAAGTTATGAATCAATCAACAAGTTTTGGGATAATGCACATTAAACTAAGAATGACCACTATGCTCTCTCAATTTGTGCATAAAGATAGAAGATGGAGACTCAACATAAAATAAAAAGAAATGCCCTTCATAGAGGGAAGCAGGGATTTAAGTCTCATAAAGAGCTTCCAAAAATCATGGTACTTAATAGCTTTCAACTCTCATTTCCCCTACCATAAGCATCTTGAGGTGATTAAGGTTAAAGTGACACAAATATGAGGATATGCTTGACAAGTTATAAGTTGAAAATCTCATGCCCCTTGCTTACGAGTAACGAACCTCATGCTACTCAACTTTAGTCACGAGTAAGTTCTTGTCATTGTAAGTACATGTGGATCATAGAGAACCTCCAACGGGTACCCCTTGCCCCATGACACAGGAGCTATCCCATATAAAAATGACAAGGCAACAGACAATGAGCATCTCAGCAATCTTTTTATTTGCTATTTGCATAGGTTTTTATTGAGGATGCTTCACAGAATGCTCACTATGGTTATGCTCCAAGTCTCCACCATGATTAGGCATGGCTTAGGCTAGCCTCCCAGGTGTTTCTCTAACACACATACAAACTCCATGAGCTTACAAGTTCCCCTTTTATTTCACACCGCCGGGATCCATAAACAAAAGAACATGATATCAACTGAATAATAAGTGCAATATTGAAAGCGTTCCCCATGGTACATGGTTCTGCTAATTTACAACTTATAAAGTGCAAGCATATAAGAAACATAGATGGACACAATGGTTCAAATTTATTAAGTGCAAGAAATAAAGTAAAGTGTGTCATCAAGTTTGTGAGAGCTTTAATCACTAATTTTCACATAACAAGTTTAATTCAGAAGGTAGATAAAAACATGAATATACTTGGAATGGTGTAACACACCATGCATAGGAATTTATAGTGGACTCTTTGGAATAACTTGGTTTTCTTGGGGGTTGGATGCATGAGTGGAACTCATACTTGGTACAGGTGGAGGCTAGCAAAAGACTGGGAGCGACCAACTAAGAGAGCAGTAATGGCCATAAGCATGCAAAGCGACAAAACATTATTAATTAAAGCATAAAGTGATATTACAAGTTAAAAACTAAATGATCATAGAGGCTAAGGTGACTGGTTCATAGTCTTAAAATGGTGTAAGCATGTGCGAAGTCAACCCAAATGAAGCATCAAAGGAGAATACCACAATATTATGCTTTTGTATGCTAAAACAACGCATGATTCTTTCAAGACACATTAAGCAATCTCAATTGTTTGGAACAAGTCATGCTACAACAATAATTACTAAGCATAAAGTCAAAGCAACATCAAACATGACATGATAAAGTCTAGACCATAGTCTAAACAAGCTCCTTATGTACCACTTATAAGCATGAAGCTTCCTACTCTTTTCCAACACCAATCAACTTATTTAAAACCACATATTATTGTCGGATTGATGACAAGTATGCCATGAGGGGGTCCTCGAGGCATGTGGATGAGAGGGGTGTGAGTCGTATGGGATTCCGGGACGGTGAGCACACAAGTTTACTCAGGTTTGAATCCACCGGCTTTGGATGGATCCTACTCCTGCTAGCAATCTAGTAATACGGCAGAGCCAGAATATGGGTTACAAGGGTTTGGCCTGTGCGAGTTGAGATTGTAGACTATTGTGAGGGTATTGTTTAGTGCCCTGAAGTCTCTCCCTAGGTCGGCTTATATAGATATCCGGCCTAGGGTTTACAGGTGAGATCTATTTGGCTACGACTAAGAGTCGGTTACAGAGTACATCTTGAACTACAAGTAACACTATGGGCCTATGTCGGTAAGTCTTATGGGTCTTCCTATAGCCGAATGGGACTCCGTCTTCTCCCCCTGACTGGGCCGCCCGTGAAGCAAAGCTCTAACCCGAAGTGGGACACCCTGGTCAGTGAGGCACGCTAAGGATACCCGGAAAGTATATCCCCAATAGCAGCCCCCGGAGGCCTCCAAGATCCAAAGTCGGATTTATCAGTGTCTAGCTTGATCTTCGACTTGCAGAATCTTGAAGGGTTCCTGAAACTTCACAACAAAAGATACGATCCGGGTCTCAAAAAATGAGTCGGACCTATAAATACGTTATTCGAATTTCTAGCTTGAAATTCAAACTAAGCCGGAACTTGGTCCCTGACGTCATCTGACACCAGCCATGGTCAAGTCATGTCACTGACAGACATTTCCTGTCAGCATGACCGTTGGTGGGTCCGCCTTTTGTGGAACCGAGGCACCATTTCAATGCGTGCATGGAGATCGAGGCAGCGTAATCATCGTGGGGGCTTCCCAGTTCTTTCCACGACATGTGGCATATTTACTGTAACACTTGCATGGATCTTGGCGTGACTGGTGGTTATAAGGGGTGATGATTCCTTTTCCTCATCTTCTTTACCTGTTCCCAGTGTCGTTTCCTTCTCCCCTACTTCTCCCATGCGCACAGAGCTCCCTTGCCCCTAGAAATTCCAAGCTCCGCCCATCCAAGGTCACTGGCACACCGGAAAAAATGGCTTCCACATCATCTTCCAGCGCAGCAGCGGCGGCAGCGACGACAGCGGCGGTAGAGAAGGAGAGCAGTTATGGGGTATGGATCCCGTGCATCCTCGACGACGCCAAGCTCCATGGCATAGAAGAAGAAGGGCTCCTCCGCACCGGCGACTGGCGGAGCGGCCTCGGCGAAGCCGTCCCCAACCCCCGCAACGGCAAGCGAGTGCACTTTGGCACTCACCTGGACAGAGGTCTGAGCTTTCCTCCCTCAGATTTCTTTTCCGAGGTTATAGATCACTACGAAGTTTAACTCCACCATCTCCCCCCGAACTCCATCTTAGAGATGAGTGCGTACGCCTCTTTGTGCGAGGGGTATCTCGGCATTAGGCTGAGCCTTACGATTTTCCGGTACTACTTTCATGTCCGAAGAAATTCCATCACTGCCGGTAATCCTTATATTACTGGTACTATTAGTTTTTCAATTAGGCGTGAGCGCGTCTATCCTCGGATTTTAGCTAGTGAGTCGGTCAAAAAATGTCCGGCTACCTTTTTATATCACAAGGATATTCCCACTCCCGGCAAAGCTACTGCCTTGCAGGCTTTCATTGATGGATCCTCCACGCCTCAAGCATCTTGGGACAAGGTTGCTCTGGCTCTCAGTGACGATTTGCTTCTCGCCAAGAGGCGGATCGAATATCTGATGAAGCACAAGGGCCTAAGGGGGTCCGACTTGGTCCAGTGTTGGGTATCACGCCGGATCCAACCCCTCCAACACCACGGAGATCGACTGATGCACTCCATTGTTGGGGATCGCAGTAGAAAACAAAAAAATTCCTACGATGGAACCCCAAAACTGCCTAGGATCTATCTATGTAGTAATGCAGTGATGGCCAATGCGTATATAATACATACCCTTGTAGACCGTACGCGGTTAATGTTCCGCGGGGAACGTGGTTGAAGTAGTCGTACTCGTAGCCGACCTCAAGATCGCGAAGCTCCTCGTAGGTCACCCCTTACTCTTTCTTCATCTTCATCGTGCAACAGCTCCGGCTCATGACATTTAAGTGCCCCAAGTGTTGTGCCTCGTGTCTTCGTACACATCTAGTGCACGATGAGACCTCCGGCTCCCCGATCCTGCCAGGAGTGCGGAAGTTGATATCCGACTAGGAATCCCTGCAGCGCAACGGCGTACTGCAGGTGTGCCTCGATTGCACGTCCCAGACTTGGGGCCATGGTCACAAGGTATAGAGAGAGGGAGGGAGAAAGTCTACTAAAAGACTTCTCTAATTGTGTGTTTAATCCCACCCATGGGCACCCCTTTATATAGGCGGAGGGGGTGTGCCCTCCCCATTAGGTTAGCCATGTGGGACTAATAATAAAAAGAAAATACCAGGTATTTTCATCCTGGCCGGATGGGCCAAAAACTAGCCCAATAACCAAAACAGAAAAGCAAAGAAAAAGAAAAAGGGGCAGCCGGCCTGGGGCTCAGCCGGCCAGGTGGGCCGACCTTCCCCCACGGCCCAGCTGCAGCACCTGCTGCTACCAGCACCCGGGTGAACCGGCGCTCACCCGCGGCCCAGCTCGCCCCCGGCGGCAGCCTGCGCCCCGCACTGCCCAGGTGGGCCGGCTCGCCTCGGTGGCCCAGCTTGCCCGCCCGGTCCGCTCCCCCACGAGCCCCGGATGGGCCAGGGTTGAGCAGGCCCGCGGCGGCGGCCGGCAGCTGGCGCCCGCCCTGAGCGGCGTGGAGTATCTGCCGCCCTGCCCACGTGTGCGGCCCAGTTGCATGCCGCCCACGGGGCTGGCTGTTTTTACCCTTTTCTTTTTCTTTTTCTACAACTTTTTCTTCTAGGCCTTTTCCCTCCGGGATTTGGCCTAATATAAAAGTTGCTTTTATAAAACTTAACTTAAATATTATTTAGAATATATTAATTCACAATTAACATATAATAAATATATATTTAAATTCCCATTTATCCGAAAACACTTTTCCGGTCTTTTCCTTTATTCTTTCTCCGAACAACTTCGGATCTCTCTGCGGAACGATTTCGGCTTTCTCTCTTTCTCTACTGTGATTCCATCTTACGAATGATCGCTCTGATCGTACCCTTAAGTGTATCCTCTCACGGCTCCGGAATGCTCTAGACATGATCTAAATCAATGATCAACAGAGGGACCAGGGATATCCATGTGACCCTTATGCATTCTCGATGATAATGTCGTTTGAACCGCTAAGTGTAGCATCCTCTTCCTTTTGTTTCTCGATACAACTTGTCCGAGATCCGATCATTGGTATCCCATACCTTGTTCAATCTCGTTCACAACAAGTTCTGTTTTCTTGTTACCGTGATATTACATCCTCGTGACCTAGTCACATGTTGCAACATTTATGGATGTAATCTCACCAAGCCGTCCGTATGTATCTTTACCCATCATGTGGGTGAACAAATCCCGCTCTTGACATATATTGCCTCGACGGTTCCTCCGAGTACCTGAACACACCTTTATAACCACTGTATTACCAAGTGGCGCTTAATGCTATCTAAGCACTCTCGAGAGACTGTGATTGATATCATCTCACGGTCTAAGGAGAAGGAGTCTAGGTATAGCTGTTGCAACAATGAACTATATGACTTGATCGTGTTGCAATCGTTCGAGGAATGTCCAATCACATCATTCTCCAATGATATGATCCCATTGTCAATTGGCATAAATGCCCATGATCTTGAAACCCAGATCATCTTCATGACCAACGAACTAGTATGAATAGAGGCTACTAGGGACTTGATTGTTTCATACCACACCTATACCAATGTTTCTACTTGGCCCAGTTATAGCACAATATGAAACTATTATAAACTAATTGAGATATGATAATAAAAACCTATTTATTATTTGCCTCTAGGGCATACTTCCTTCAATCTCCCACTTGCACTAGAGTACAAATAACCTAGCTTGCATTTTACTCATATAAACCATATACCATATGCGTTTACAGATCATGCATGCTCATGGGAAACGTCATGTCCCTATTCTGTTTTACCAGATCATTATGCCTTTTGCAAATCGTTAATATCTTCCTAATTTTGACATTCACGCCATTATCTTATAATGGGTCAAAGCATTTGTTTGGCAACAAAGTGAGACTTTGTTTCTAGTGTTTATGATGACGGTTGTTTTCACCATTGTCATCTAAACTTCGAAACACACTTTGCTATCCTTTGTGTATATACTATAGTCATGACAGCAGAACGAGGCCAGATTCCAAGAGCTTACAGTGACTTTAGATTAACCTCGAGGGCTTTCTCATGGGCCCTGGGCTCTGGGACACATCATTCTACGTTAAAAGCGAACTATCCCTGCCATAACATTATACATCACATCAGATGTAGCCTTTATACTTCTATATCTATGTAGATCCTAGTGCATGAAATGCATCTATGCCACTTACTTTGCTTCTTGCCATTTAAGTACAAACTTAATTCTGGTTCAGTGATCAACTCAGGAATCACTTAAAGACATGTTCTTACAGTTAAGACTTTGTCCTAACAACCAGATCCTCGGGTCACATTACGTCGAGTATACAACATGGTTATATGGAAGAACCTATGACTGAGGCATAGGAGATGCAATGCATCTCTTTCTTTCAACCATGGTTGCAATACTAACTCAATGCTTCATACAGTAAGAACTTCTTTCTTACCATGTTCCATTCCGAGCTACTTCAGAATCTTGCTTAGGACATTTTGAACATCTTTCAGAATCAAGTCCAGGAAGCATTTGACATTCAGTGTTTATTAAACTCACTAATCTATCTCGATAGATCTTATTGTTTAATAACTTCAACTTCATACCTATTTATCTAACTTAAACGTTATTAACACCAATCACATCATTCACATATGTCGTCCACATATCCTAGAATGATTTCATGCTCCTACTCAAATATGACATTCATGTTTGAGATCTAGGGAATTCACTTAGCTCCCACTCAAAATATGTCAGCTACATATTATGATTTAGCCAAGCTGATTTGCTCCCAATCAAATCTAGGTCCTCTCGATAATCTTGGACATTACAAAATTTGGGGTAGCTAGTCGTAGAAAAACATCTCTGGTTTGGTTGACAGAATTTAGCTCCCAGGAGCGTGAACCTGAGGTCGTGGATGTTGGTGTGTGATGTTTGTTCCATTATTGGTTGATAGTGGAACCTGGCCTCTATGTGATGGGGGTTGTATGGAAGAAAATCATCAAACCGAGAATTCCACTAACAAGATTTCAATGACTATTCATTTCTCGTACTTAGGTCCATCACGCTTCTTTGTAATTTGTAGGTATGTCTTGTTCAAAACATGACAAGTGAATCAATAATATAATTCTACAAACTTGTAGAATATATAGTTGAATCCTACTTTCTTTAGTAAAAGTATTTACTGAAACTTTATGATCATTATCATTGGTTTCTCCTCTATTTGCAGAGTTTGGATTCACGAAACAAATTCTGCTGCGCCACTCAACAATTTGGAGGTAAGGTCAAATACCTTGTTTTGGTCTTTTACTTTCTTCCACTTGTATCTTCATCAAGACACGTCAATTTTGGATAACAGAAGGTTTTCCCTTTTGTGGAAGATGCATTCATAGCTTCCTAATAACACTCTACAAAGACTTGTTTATTCACCATGATTTCGACTTATCGAAATCTCCCGAAACTCGAACGTGCCATAACACTTATGGTGTTGTTTCCACAAATCTTTTAGAAGTTCCTTTGTATTTCAAATGAGTGTTTGCTTATTTTGATCTCTAACTCTAAACGATAACTATAACCCCAATAAGAGATAATATTATACCATATGTATCTAATACATATTGATTATGATGTTTAGACATTTCAACACAATTTGAATTTGTCCAATTATCATAATTTGTGAAACATCTTTCACAAGTCCCTTTTATGCTAAACTTAACTTATACTTTAGTCATGTCGATCAAATCGAAGAGACTTCATATTCTTGTTAATTTCAATATCCTCTTTTTGTTGTGAACTCGTTTGAACAATTCAAATCGTTTCAAACTTATGTTTCATTAAGTAAATACACTTATTCACTTAAGTCCACAATAAATGATTTCCACTACTTGTTGAAAATACGATACATCCTATGTATAAGATTCAACATTTCATCGCATATCACCGTTTTACCAGAATGCGGAGTTTTAGTCATTCTACCCAAGAGGCATTGTTTTGCAAAGTCTATAGATTAAGCATCTAGGACCCTGATCTTTCATAAAGAACCTGCAATAACCAAATTGACTTAAACTATAGTGTTAATTCATTTAAACTTTGGATATCTTTTAGCATTCTAATCCTTTATAAATGTTTAAACTATTATCAGTAACATAGTGATGTGAATAACTTATTTGTAACCGTAATGTAACCATAAGGTATTGTTCATAAGAATAATACAAACTGGTTTGTAACTTGTTCATATGAATAATCGTCTCACCAAAAGCAAGACACACAAACTAGGATTACAAGTTTATATTCAAGTCCACTAATCCAAATGATAAACTTTGAGGAAAGAGGTGATGTCGGCCATCAGCTGATTTGATTGCCGTCATCAAGTCACATTGCCTCAAAAACAACAATTCTCAAGCAGATCCTCCTGTTTTCACAAAACGGAACAAGTATCAAATACTTTGCAAACTGCAACGAGTTTTTGCAAGAACCACATTTATAATTTTGTATATCTAACATATAACTTTTCATCCATGACCTCCATTTGCAATCAAGCCCTTCCAAGAGTTCTCAACTCTAATGCAAGATTGCTAAGTGTTTCTCCAAACATTCCGGAGTCATCGAATTATCTCCTAATGGTTTTTGTATCAAGAAGAGAAGATCACCTTTTACGAGGTTATC
Source organism: Avena sativa (assembly GCA_916181665.1). NCBI lineage: Eukaryota > Viridiplantae > Streptophyta > Magnoliopsida > Poales > Poaceae > Avena > Avena sativa. The sequence goes on from OV702287.1 coordinate 427,983,441, forward strand.
CCTCAGGCGTGGGTATTAATCTATGAAGTTGGACCCTTTTGCTAAGTTCCAAATTAAGCAATATATTCCCATGGTCGTAAAGGACCTCAATGGGATAGGCCAAGATCTACTAAGATATTTGCAAACAGACATCTAGACTAAGTTTATAATAAGAGATCAATGTATAATTGGTCTCCACTAAAATTGTCATCCCCTGGACGATTTTAGTGATAACATGATCCCTATCCTCTGCACCTCCCCCGGTTAAACACAGCCATCAGTGCAGTATCAAGGGTGGACATTCCCTAATGTCGATCACATCAACTATGTGATTCATGCTCGACCTTTTAGTCTCTTGTATTCCGAGGCCACGTCTCTGTAACGTGCTAGGCTCGCCAAATCTAACTTGTGTGTATTCGCTGTGCAACATGGCTTACACTCACTGTATGCGAACGTAGATATGTCTGACCCCTACTCATCGCAGGACGCCTCATACCGAAGAACTTTCTTGGTGGTGCACACACAAGGGGAACACGGAACATTGGAATTAAATAGGGATTATCTTATTTGCTACCGTTGAGTATCTAAATACTAGCACACAATAAGATGTAAAAACTGGTATCAACATCATATGTATAATGTGATATGATATGGTCTTTGTTGTGCCTTGATCTCCATCGAGCGCTCCGGCATGATCTCCATCTTGCCCTTGGTTTGACGCCAAGTCCACGACGCCGCCATCAGGTCGTCCATCATAACGATGACTATTACTATACTACTTAGTAACAGAAAAGTAAACTACTTTACCTTCGCAATGACCAATGCCATATCATAATCACATGCCCCTGCAAAATAAAGTTAGACGCCTCTACTTTATCTATTGCAAGTTTTACGTGGTTGTTAGGGCTTTCCAATAGAACCGTTTCTAAACTACGAACTTTCCAACCACAACATGGATCCGACAGTTGTCTCTATTACACCCCTTTCGGGGCCCTCTGTTGTAAATGCTATCTCAACTATCGAATGAGAGACAGACATCCGCTAGCCACTTATACGGTACAAGCCGTATGTTGAGCGTGAAACCAGTCTCGCGTACGAATACGCGTAAGGTCAGTCCGGGCCGCTTCATCAAACAATACCATGATATAAACAAGTACACATTAGAGGGTAACAACTAAGGGATCAATACCCGCACAATACTTGTGTGTACTGGCCGTACAACACTCCTACGCATAGATCGGGGCCCTCTGTTGTAAATGCTATCTCAACTATCGAATGAGAGACAGACACCCGCTAGCCACTTATACGGTACAAGCCGTATGTTGAGCGTGGAACCAGTCTCGCGTACGAATACGCGTAAGTTCATAGTTTAGAGGGTAACAACTAAGGGATCAATACCCTCACAATACTTGTGTGTACTGGCCATACAACACTATTGGGGATCGCAGCAGAAAACAAAAAATTTCCTACGATGGAACCCCAAACCTGCCTAGGATCTATCTATGTAGTAATGCAGTAACGACCAATGCATATAGAATACATACACTTGTAGACCGTACGCGGTTAACGTTCCCCGGGGAACGTGGTTGAAGTAGTCATACTCGTAGCCGACCTCAAGGTCGCGAAGCTCCTCGCAGGTCACCCCTTGCTCCTTCTTCATCTTCATCATGCAACAGCTCCGGCTCACGACATTTAAGCGCTCCAAGTGTTGCGCCTCGTGTCTTCGTACACATTCGGTGCACGATGAGACCTCCGGCTCCCCGATCCCGCCGGGAGTGCGGAAGTTGATATCCTGCTAGAAATCCCTGCAACACAACGGCGTACTGCAGGTGTGCCTCGATCGCACAGCCCAGACTTGGGGCCATGGTCACAAGGTATAGAGAGAGGGAGGAAGAAAGTCTACTAAAAGACTTCTCTAATTGTGTGTTTAATCCCACCATGGGCACCCCTTTATATAGGCGGAGGGGGTGTGCCCTCCCCATTAGATTAGCCATGTGGGACTAATAATAAAAGAAAAATACTAGGTATTTTCGTCCTAGCCGGATGGGCCAAAAACTAGTCCAATAACCAAAACAGAAAATAGCAAACAAAAAGGAAAAGGGCAGCCGGCCTGGGGCTCAGCCGGCCGGGTGCGCCGACCTGCCCTCGCGGCCTAGCTGCAGCAGCTGCTGCTGCCAGCGCCCGGGTGGGCCGATGCTCACCCGCGGCCCAGCTCGCCCCTGGCGGCGGCCTACGCCTACACCCCGCACCACCCGGGTAGGCCGGCTCGCCCCGGTGGCCCAGCTCGCCTACCCGGTCCGCTCCCCCGCGAGCCCCGCATGGGCCGGGGTTGAGCAGGCCCGCGGCGGTGGCCGGCAGCTGGCGCCCGCCCTGAGCGGCGCGGAGTATCTGCCGCCCTGCCCACATGCGCAGCCTAGTTGCATGCCGCCCTGTGCGGTGGCAGTTATCTGCCGCCCACGGGGCTGGCTGTTTTTACCCTTTTCTTTTTCTACAACCTTTTCTTCTAGGCCTTTTCCCTCAGGGATTTGGCCTAATATAAAAGTTGCTTTTATAAATCTTAACTTAAATATTATTTAGAATATATTAATTCACAATTAACATATAATAAATATATATTTAAGTTCCCATTTATCCGAAAACACTTTTTCGGTCTTTTCCTTTATTCTTTCTCCGAACAACTTCGGATCTCTCTGCGGAACGATTCCGGCTTTCTCTCTTTCTCTACTGTGATTCTGTCTTACGAATGATCTCTCTCATCGTACCCTTAAGTGTATCCTCTCATGGCTCGGGAATGCTCTAGACATGATCTAAAGCAATGATCAACAGAGCGACCAGGGATATCCATGTGACCCCTATGCATTCTTGATGACACTATCGTTTGAACCGCTAAATGTAGCATTCTCTTCCTTTTGTTTCTCGATACAACTTGTCCGAGATCCGATCATTGGTATCCCATACCTTGTTCAATCTCGTTCACAACAAGTTCTATTTTCTTGTTACCGTGATATTACATCCCCGTGACCTAGTCACATGTTGCAACATTTATGGATGTAATCTCACCAAGCCGGCCGTATGTATCTTTAGCCGTCATGTGGGTGAACAAATCCTTCTCTTGACATATATTGCCTCTACGGTTCCTCTGAGTACCTGAACACACCTTTATAACCACTGTATTACCAAGTGGCGCTTGATGCTATCTAAGCACTCTCGGGAGACTGTGATTGATATCATCTCACAGTCTAAGGAGAAGGAGTCTAGGTATAGCTGTTGCAACAATGAACTATATGACTTGATCGTGTTGCAATCCTTCGAGGAATGTCCAATCACATCATTCTCCAATGATATGATCCCGTTGTCAATTGGCATAAATGCCCATGATCTTGAAACCCAGATCATCTTCATGACCAACAAACTAGTATGAATAGAGGCTACTAGGGACTTGGTTGTTTCATACCACACCTGTACCAATGTTTCTACTTGGCACAGTTATAACACAATATGAAACTATTATAAACTAATTGAGTTATGACAATAAAAACCTATTTATTATTTGCCTCTAGGGCATATCTCCTTCATCCATCACGTCATCCAAAAATGATTCCCTCTGCATCAGCCCAGAGCCTATATGGCAAAGGATTATATAAGCTAGATTAAGTGGATGATAAGGGAGCGGATCAAAAGGAAGATCTCGGACGTATCCCTGGATATGCACACAGCAGAAGATCACGTTGTGCTGGTAAGCTTTAGCAACAACCTCTTATGATGTGCTCATCTTTAAGTTACTTCGCAATACTGAGATACTATCTTGTTTTTCAGCTTGCCGACCTCCCCGAGTCAGAATTCACTCCTATCGAGGGATATCCTCCTGGGTTTTCTCAAGAGGAGGAATTGGTTCCACTGCCGGATGTTATTCCTCGGAAGCGTAAAGCTCTGACAGTGGCTATAGGCACAAAGGAGGTGCCCGTTGTGAAGAGGTAACTTTCCTCACAATTTCCGCCTTTGTACTTCATTTCTGATTTCTTCCGAGATGTAATGTTCTTTGTTCTATTACCTTCTTAGAGCTAAACAGCTCACCAAGGGCAACAGGAAGGGAGCTACCTCAAAGCCCCTGCGTCAGTCGAAGCTAAATTTGGCTTCGCCTGCCGTGGCTCCTCCGACTCCTGCCCCTCAGCCTTCTGCAGCACCGGAGATTACTCCATCCCCGATCGTTGTAGAAGATCCGGCTCCCTCAACGGAGCCATCGATCCTTGAGTCGCAGACTGACGTCACCATGGGTGACTCAGGTATTGATAAGGGTGAACCCTCTTCGGGTAATGATCCCTCAGCAGAAGTTTTCACCGACAACCTCCTGAGCAATCCGGGACTTGCCAAATTGGCTTATCTCAGAAATCTGTGGAGGAGATCTAACGGTTGGCCAAGGAATGCCTTGAAAGCCGAACCATTTTTGCCGACTAAGAAGCACAAGAAGTAGAGGACATCAAGAACTCTGATCTTCTTGAACAAGTCTGTCTTCGCGACGAGAAGCTGAGGACCGGCGAACTTCCAACTGCGCTAGTTGTCCCGCTAACCCTCGCCGAGAAGGTTACTACCGAAGTGAATGCGAGTTTGAACAAGCTCGCTCGTGAACAATATGTAAGTCAGAATCCCAACTCACATTTTTCTTTATGTTACTTTATATCATATCCTCTAGCCCCCAAGTATAAAGTTGGATAGATAATCCGGGTTTATGCTTTACTTAGGATGCCAAAGAATGATCTAGTGTATCCCCCAAGGCTCGTGCTGATATTAGTAAAAATATTAGCCCGAGTCTTTAGTAGACTTCTGACTTTGGGTATTCTGACTTACAGAAAGTATATTCCTATAACCAGGATTTATTGAAGATTGTTTGTAACAAGCAGAAAGAGATCAAAGCTCTCTGGCTTGAAAATGCATAGTTGAAAGTTTCCAGGGATGAGGCCGAAGGTAAACATTCCGAAACTCAAACCTTGTCTTGTGTTTTCATAGTCGAATATTTTGTTGAACTGTTGTTCTTTTGACTTACAGCACTGGTAAAGCAGTCCTTTTTCTATGATTAAAGAGGCTAAGAATCTGAAGACCTTGGTGGTGGAAAACAAGGAACTTCGCCAAGAGCTAGATAAGCTTAAGGCGGATCATGAGAAGAGCATTGCTCAAATTCTCGAATCCACCTCCATGGCCACCGATGAGCGTGATCGTAGGATTGCATCTCAGGATCAGAAGATCTCGGATCTCAACAATGACTTGTGCAGAGAGAGGGATATCACCAAAGCACTCCGGGCTAAACTTCAGAGCCTTCGCGAGGAGAAAACCAAAGTTGATGATATTATCTTTGGTATGTTTCCATCTTTCTGACTTGTCTATATTCTTCGACTCTTTCGATGTCAGATTTATTTTACTAACCATTTTACATTATATGCATAGATCCTCTGAACTTACTGGACTCTACCTCCACCGAGTCTCGCACCAGCCGGCTTACACAAGTCGGCGACCTTCTTCATGACTTCTGCCAATCCATTGAGGATATTAGCGAAGCTCTCAAGGTTCTGGATATGCATAGCATGTCCAGTTTTCAGGTGCGGGACAAGGCCAAGGAGATGCCACAACTTGTTCAGGACTGGAACATGTCCTACGCGCGGACCGTGGCGCAGAATGCTCTCACCATGGTTATGACCCACCATGGAAACATGGAAATCTGGCAAGTAACTAGAGGGTACTGCAAAGTGGATGAAGACGGACAGGAGCAAGATATCAATGCCATCGTGGACTCCTGCGCCGGATATGGGTGTCACGTGGCTGACTTAACTAGCTACAACACTCCCTTCTTCACCAGCATGGACACGCCGCCTCCGCCTTTCAAAGAAACAGCTGAAGTTTCTGACGATGATCAAACTGTATCGGATTTGAACATCTCGGATCGTTATCAAGGTGCGGATGATGTATCCAGCGAGCCGGCAGCTCCTACCTCTCCTCCTGCATCATAGATCATCAGAAACAACAGATGTTTTATTCTGAAAACATTATGGATCTGTAAATAAGTAGCGTGATACTTTTGCTAGTGCCAAGTTTATATCTATTCAACACCTTTGGCTTAAATATTTGTGTGCCTGAAATGTTAGCATAAGCACTTGTGTTTTTTGTCTGCACTTATCGTTTATCTGGCTTTCCGCCTCGTCCCTTTTGTGAGTCGGCAAACCTTTGGCACAGAAACTTTCCCGAGCAACGGAGCTCAATTGCTAAACCAGTTTAAACTCGGAAACAAAGCCGGCTTCCAGTACCAATAATTCACTACTCGGAAAATACCCGCATCCGACAATCAGACAAATAACCAAAGCACAGACTATAAAAATTAAGCTTATACCCGAAGGTAGCAATTTTAGAGTCGGAAATCTAAACCAGAACAAACATGAGCATAAAGTACTTTCAAGTATTCTGGGATTTTCGACTGTGACATGATCATTCGGAAATAAGATGGTAAAAACTTCTCAGAAAAACTTGAGGCAACCAAAACTTTTATTTCTAATTGAACATGTACACACATATGATTACAAAGAAAGATAAACTAAGAATAAAAGGGACGTAGCTGAGCCATATTCCATGGTCTTTCTAATTCTTCCGGATTTGTACTGCCTCCAGCTCTCTTTCTCTTCTTAGTAGCAGGTCTTTCTTTGACTAGCCGCATATCCGTTAGGTAGTATGAACCATTGTGCAATACTCGACTAACTAGAAAAGGCCCTTCCCCTACGGGGGAAAGTTTGTGCTTTCTTTGTTGCACAAGACGGAGAACAGAATCGCCCTTATTGAAAGATCGGTTTCTGACTCTCTGGCTATGATAGTTGCGTAACTTCTGCTGATAGGCTGTAGATATCATTTCAGCAACGACGCGAACTTCTTCAACTAAGTCGAGATCATTTTGTCGAGAAAACTCGGCATCCTCTTCGATATACGCGGCAACTCTAGGAGACTTATGAATCAAATCACTGGGAAGAACTGCTTTATCACCATAGACCAAGAAGAAAGGTGTGTATCCCGTTGACCTGTTCGCAGTTGTTCATAAGCTCCATATTACAGAAGGTAATTCCTCTGCCCAAGCCCCCGCAGCACGTCGTAGTGGTGCTTCGAGTCTCCCATAGAGAAGTTACTCCCGTTAGCCTGCGGATGTGCGACTGATGCATTGTCAAGCCAGATATTTTGTTCGTTGCAGAATTCAGCAAGCTCTCCCATAGAGAAGTTACTCCCGTTGTCCGTGATAATACTATGCGGATAACCATACCAGATTATAAAATTCTCGACAAATCTTTTGGCTGTTGATCCATCACAACAAGTGACGGGTTTAGCCTCAATCCATTTGGTGAATTTATCCACCATCACTAAGAGGTGAGTAAATCCACTTGGAGCCTGTTTGAATGGTCCTATCATGTCAAGCCACCAGACCACAAAAGGCCATGTTATAGGTATTGTTCGCAACTGATCAGCCGGAACATGAGCTTGTTTGGCATATTTTTGGCAGCCCTTGCACGTCTTGACCAGCCGTTCGGCATCTGCCTTGGCTGTAAGCCAGAAAAAACCGTGTCGAAAAGCTTTTGCCACTAAAGATTTGGCTGCAGCATGGTGACCACACTCGCCTTCGTGGATTTCTCTTAAGATTTCCACTCCTTCTTCCGGAGATACGCAGCGCTAAAAGACCCCAGACACACTCCGCTTATAGAGCTCACCACTAACTACAGTATAGGCTTTCGCTCGTCGGATGATCTGCCGGTTCAAAACTTCGTCTTTGGGTAATTTGCCATCTACCAAATAATCAAGGTAGGGTTGAGTCCAGCTGGGAATTACAGCCAGAACTGCTATTAAAGGTGAGTCGGACTTGGTCGGATATTCTTCATCTACTCCCTTTATGGAGGGAACTTTGAGGTGCTCTAAAAAAGCGCCACCCGGGACCTCTTTCTGTGCAGAGCCTATTTGAGATAATGCATCTGCTTCCTCATTTTCTACTCGAGGGATGTGTTAAACCTCAAACCCTTCGAACGATTTAGATAGATCATCCACGACAGCTTTATATGCTGCCATGTGCTTATTTGCATTACAAATATCCGACATGTTGAGCAACAAGATCCAAATCTCCGTAACACATCAAACGTCAAATGCCGATATCCTTAGCAATCCGGATTCCATGCAGCAGTGCTTCATACTCGGCAATATTATTTGTTGTTGTGAAGTGGATCTGCAACACATATAGAAGTTTATCTCCTTGGGGTGATTTGAGCACCACGCCAGCCCCCGAGCCCCCGTGAGCCTTAGACCCGTCAAAATATAGGGTCCAATATTCAGACTCAGGGAGGGTCATATTCTCCTTTGTATCTGTCCAATCAGCAACAAAGTCAGCAAGGATTTAGGATTTGATTGATGTCCGAGGTTTGTACTCAATATCGAAAGCTCAAAGCTCTATGCCCCATTTTGCGACACATCCTGTAGCTTTGCTGTTATTGATTATATCTCTCATGGGAGCTATGCTCACCATGGTAATTAGATGTTCCTGAAAATAATGTTGCAACTTACGGGATACAAAAAACACACCATAAGCTAGCTTTTCATAGTGTGGATACTGCTGCTTTGATTTGGTTAGGACCTCACTGAGATAATAAGTCGGACGCTGCATCAGGTGTTCCTGATTTTCCTCTGGTCTCTCCACTACCACGACGACACTGACGACCCTGTTTGTCGCAGCGAGATAAATCAACATCGATTCCCTTGGTTCCGGTGCTGCAAGGATAGGAGCAGACGAGAGTACCTCTTTCAGGTCTTGCAATGCAGCTCCAACTTCATCAATCCAAACGAATTTCTTGGTCTTTTTCAGGAGCTTGTAAAGTAGTGCGGATATTTCTCCGAGCCGGCTTACAAACCGACTAACTGCAGCAATGCAACCAGTGAGTCTTTGAACGTCCTTCAGGCGAGTTGGTCTGGAAATATTGAGTATAGCCTTAATCTTGTCTCGGTTCACCTCTATGCCTCTCTGAGACACGATGAAACCTAACAATTTTCCGGCTGGGATTCCAAAGAAGCACTTCTTCGAATTGAGCATTATGTTGTATATTCGTAGATTGGCGAACGTTTCCTCCAAGTCGGAAATTAATGTTTCCTTCTTTTTGGACATCATCGCAATATCATCCACATATGCATGTACGTTGCGTCCAATTTGGTCGTGGAGGCAACGCTGCATAGTGCACTGGTACGTAGCTCCTGCGTTCTTTAGCCCAAAGGACATCGTAACGAAACAGAAGGTTCTAAAGGGGGTTATGAATGAAGTTTTGATTTTATCTGATTCCTTCATCCGGATTTGATGATAACCAGAATATGCGTCGAGAAAACAGAGGAGTTCCGAGCCTGCTGTAGGATCGATAACTTGATCAATTCTAGGCAAAGCGAACGGATCTTTGGGACAAGCCTTGTTCAAGGCAGTATAAGCCTGCAGTATAGTCAACACACATCGTAACAAATCAGTGGTGTCCTTTTTAGGGACCATTACAGGATTGGCCGACCAATCAGTATGGATGACGTCTTCTATGAATCCGGCAAACTCGAGCCGGGCTAGTTCCTTAGCTATTGCCTTACGCTTTACATCGCCAAAACGTCGTAGGGACTGTTTGATGGGTTTAGCGTTCGGGTTTACATTTATAGAGTGCTCGGCAAGTTCCCTAGGTATTCCGGTCATGTCAGATGGCTGCCATGCGAAGATGTCTTGATTTGCTTGGAGGAACTTGACAAGCGCACTTTCCTATGCGCTATCTAGGCCTACGCCTATCTGGGTCACCTTGGAGGGGTCATCATCCTTCAACAGCGTCTTCTTCGTCTCTTCTGATGCCTTGAACTCCGGATTCGGCTTTGTCACCTCCTTCTTCGTTGTGGGCATCTCGGACGGATCTATGGTCTTCTTGATCTCCTGGTACTCCTGGGCGTGCAGCATGGCTTCAGCAAAGGCGGCATTTCCATCCTCGCACTCTCGCGCTTTCTTTGGGTCTCCCCTGATAGTGATCATGCCGTTGGGACCTGGAATTTTCATCATATTGTAAATGTAACATGGACGAGCCATAAAAGCCTAATAAGCCGAACGTACGAATATAGCATGGTACGCGCTGTTGAACGGGACCACTTCGAAGGAAAGTGCTTCCGTCCGGTAGTTCTTTGGAGTTCCAAAGGTAACATCCAAAGTGATCTCTCCTAGGGAATTTGCTTGTCTTCCTGGGACAACTCCATGAAAGATCATAGAGCTGTAATTCAGCTGGGTCTCCGAGATCTTCATCTGACGTAGCGTTTCAACATACAAGATGTTAATGCTACTACCACCGTCCATGAGAGTCTTGGAGAAACCATAGCCATCAATAAGTGGATTGACAACTAAGGCGTATTTTCCTCGCCTATGCAACTTAGGCGGATGATTAGCACGGTCAAAGGTGATTGCCACTTCCGACCAGTCCAAAAATTGAGGGACAGCCGGAACTGTTGCGTTGAGCTCATGTAGAACTGCTTTCTGGACTTTAGCTGGTTGAGAACCGAGGAAGGTGACGTAAGTGCCTTTCTTGGTCAGATTTTTTTCTTTCCTTCCGGCTTGGGATTTGAAGCATCAGCTTCCTCCTTGTCGGAATCTTCCTTGGTCTCTTTATCCTTTTCAGAATTCTTCTTTCCCTTCTTCCGCTTAGCCCTGTAGCCAGCGGTATCATCTCTCTTAATGTCGTCATTAAAATGACACTCGGTGTTTGTGTGAGACGAGCCCCCATTGGCATCTAGGTGCTGCACACATGGGTTATTGGCAATGTTGCCCCAAGAGTAGGTTTTGCCAGGTTGCTGGTCTCCTCTAACTTGAACTCTTGACATCCCACGACTGCGTCCGCGGCCACTGCCACGTCCTCCTCGTCCTCCAGACCCGAAAGTAGCAGTAACCACTGCCATTTCCGTGTTGGGCTTTTCTTACGAGGTATTCTTGCTCTTCTGAGCTTGCTGCTTTGGTTGTTTTGCTGACTATGGCACAACTAGGGTGTTCAGTAATCCCTCTGCATCGTCGTCAACATCTGCATACTTGCTCGCTGTTTCTATCATCTCTCCCAAATCAGTGACCTTGTCACACTTCAAGCGATGACGTAGTAAACCAATTGGGAGACCTACAATGAAAGCTTCAATCGTAGTTTGGTCATTTACTCCTTCACAGGAGTTCTTGGTGTCGATCCATCACCCGAGATAATCTCGGCAAGTTTCTCTGGCTTTCTGGGTGCAACGTTGTAGGTCTCCTACCGTACAGGGCCTCTGGTATGTGCCTTCGAAATTTCGAAAGAACGCACTTTGCATGTCATAACAGTTGTGTATGGTGTTCTCCGGAAGTTCATTGAGCCATGATCGTGCCGTCTTCCGCAACATGAGTGGGAGATATCGGGTTGCGACCAGGCTGTTTCCGCCTTTGGCGATACAACAAGCTTGGAAAAAATCCTGGAGCCAAGTATTTGGCCAAGCCATACCATCGTAAGCCTGAATGTGTCTTGAGATAGCAAATCCTTCCGGGAATTTTGTTGCTCTTATACGTGGTCCGAAGCACTTTGGGCCCACGTATATGTCATTGTTTTCATAGCGCCGTGCCTCTATATTGGAGTTAATCCCGTGCCTTGCGTCACTTGGGGACAGAGATCGTCCTGAATGACAGCTATGGCTGCGGTGCCTTGGAGCCGGACTTCGGGTTCTACCACCACCTCCTCCGCCACGACGCCCTCCTTGGCCTCCTTGAGAGCCGTTGTGATGGCTTCCTGGTGGAGAGGGTGGAGGAGCTGGGTTGTTTCTGGTTGATCGCCGGCCTCCGTCCGGAGCGTCATTATTCCGGTTTCGGGGAGGATCTTCATTATGACGAGCCCCCTGCCGGCTTGTCTCAGGATGGTGTCCATTGTTCCTTCGTCCGTCACTCCCACCATGGTGGGGCTCAGCCGGACGGCTTGCATGTCTAGGAGGTGGCATTCTTTGGCGGTCCTCCTCCCGACGTTTCTCTTTGTCTTCTTCCCTGCGATCGTTCGACTCTCACCGGGGAGGATTCTTCGGATTCAGTGCAGCAATGGCCTCTTGCTCCACAGCTGGAGTAACATTGCGCCAGTCATGTGCAGTTTTGTGGTGCTGTCCTGAAGATCCGGTTCTTCAGTAGTTGTCTTCCGACGGTCGGAGCGGTGATGATGCTCCGGAATATGTTGGGGGTCTTACATCATTCCAGGCCAGGTCCGTGCGACATTGGTCAGATTGGGAGACCAGTTTTCCGCTTCCAGACAGGGCGGCTTTCTGCTGCTCCAGACCCTTGTTGAGTAGCTTAATGCCCAACCTAATCTATTCCGGGCCTAGATTATTTGCTAGGATTTCTCGAGCTGCGACAGTGTTTTGCACTGGTGTTGGATACACCCAGTCTCCCTTGCTATCGAGTCGAGGCACCCCATGATCTCCTCCAAAGAGGACTTTGTGAATTTCCGGGAATTGGTCGCCACGCGTGTGGCGTTTCTGGGTCTTTTGATGCTGTTGAGAGATGTTCTTCTTTGCAGCTGCCATGCGCATCTTTTCTTCCTCGATGTTTTTGGCTTCATCTAGGAGTACTTGGCAACGCGCTTCTAGGGCCTGGGCCCTTTCATCCAATTCTTCAGCAGTAAGTTCTGCAGCTGTAGGGATATGTGTGGTTAGTGCAACATCGATGAGTTTACGCGCACCTTCGGTGATCACGTGTCCATCCACCGACTCTTCTTTGGGATCGTCTGGGATAAGCGCTCCATCCGAGTCTTGCTCGTATTCCTCGGCAATCACTTCCTCTGCCAGAAGATCTTTTGCCAGGGTTTTCTTCTTGTTCTTCTTCTTTGCCTTCTTGGCAGTGCCGGTAGCAAAGACATCTTTGGGTCCGTTTCCCGGAGTCAAGCTCTGATCGGTACTTTTGGACATCTGGACCTCAGGATTATCTCCGATATCCATACCTTCCTGCGCTTTGGGGGAGTTTTCCCCGGATCCTTCATCCATGGATTCCCCTTCTTCTGCAGCTTTGGAGTTGTACTCCTCTTCGTATTCCACTGAGAACTTTCAAAAATCCGCTGAGTTCATCGAATCATCTGAGGATGCGGGTACATCGGCATTTGTCCCGACCGCCTCCAGCACTGAGTCGGTGTTGTCCCCAGCATCGGCGGAGCCGGATCCGGACCCAACATATGCGACGAAGTGTGACGCATGCCTCCTGAGATAGTTGCGGCTCTTACGATCGGCTTCCTTGAAACACCTGATGGTCTCGAGAATATCATCCATGCTTGCATCTTGCATCATCATACGCCTCAACGTGTACCTCAGGAGAGGTCTGTTAGTTCCGGTACTACCAGAGCCGAACCAAGGTTGTTTTCCTGCTCCTCCTGGATTTTGACCTCCACAGGTGGGTCGATCTAGGATTCAACCTCGCTAAGGAGATCGGCTCTAGATCCGACTTGTACTGTGAGATCTGCCTCAGGTTCAGCTTTCTCCACTATCTCCACAACTGGTGCGGGCTGGGTGGGATTAGTGTTTTCTGAGATCCGGAACTCTGCCGCCTCCGCGGACAAAGGGGATCCAGAAATTTCTTCCGCCTCTATCATCACCGCTGGGGTGGGTGGGACAGGTTCAGCAAAACCGATGTAAACATCGATCTCACCAAAAAACATGATGGTGTAGGTGGTCACAACTTCCCTAGCCGGAATCCAAGTCTCGTCGAGAACGATGAGAGGGACGTCACTGGCGTAGAGGATGCGACCAACGACGATAGTCTCACCGATTTTGATTCTTGCAGATTCTGCTCGGAACGCAGATCCGAAGCTCACTTGCCTCACGGTGGGTGCCAACTGTCGTCGGATTGATGACAAGTACGCCATGAGGGGGTCCTCGAGGCATGTGGAAGAGAGGGGTGTGAGTCATACGGGATTCCGGGACGGTGAGCACACAAGTTTACCCAGGTTCGAATCCATCGGCTTTGGATGGATCCTATTCCTTGTAGCAATCCAGTAATACGGCAGAGCCGGAATATGGGTTAAAAGGGTTTCTCCTGTGCGAGTTGAGATTGTAGACTATTGTGAGGGTATTGTCTGGTGCCCTAAAGGCTCTCCCTAGGTCAGCTTGTATAGATATCCGGCCTAGGGTTTACAGGAGAGATCTATCCGGCTACGACAAAGAGTCGGTTACAGAGTACATCTTGAACTACAAGTAACACTATGGGCCTATGTTGGTAAGTCTTCTAGGCCTTCCCGTAGCCAGATGGGACTCCGTCTTCTCTCCCTGACTGGGCCGCCCGTGAAGCAGAGCTCTACCCCGAAGTAGGCCACCCTGGTTAGTGAGGCACACTGAGGATACCTGGAAAGTATATCCCCAACACATATGCATTGTGGGGGTCCAACCAATTTATTTAAGCAAATGAAACAAAATAAAACAAAAACAAAGACGCTCCAAGAACAACACAATTGTGCATGAAAAAAGAAAAATGAAGTGTTTGGAAGAAAACCTGAGATTTTTATTGATAAAGAAGGGGATGCCTTGGGCATCCCCAAGCTTTGACGCTTTTACTTCTTGAATATTTATTGGGGTGACACGGGTGGCATCCCCAAGATTGAGCTTTTGTCCATACTTCATCTCATCGCATTATTCTTCCCTACACTTGAAATTTTCCTTCATACAAAAATTCACACAATCTTCATTAGCAACATTAATGTATTCAAGATAATAAGTCCTTGGGTTTAGTTTCAACACAAGTAAAACTTCCATTAAAACACAAGCTACTGTAGCAATTCCTTCTAAAATCTCCAGTGATCAAAAGAGAACTCAAAGAGAAAGAGATTAAGAGGCAAATGCAAATAACGGCAGAAATTTGTCAAAACAGACCAGCAGGTAACAACTGATTTTTTCAAAGACCTTATGTTGCCAAAATCGAAAAGTGCTCAGCTAAAGAAAGTTATATAATAACCTGGGGCATAAGCACAAATAATTACATCTCAATCCGACGTACAAGGATTTTTCACAATTTTTTACAGTGAAGCACAACAATCTGTTTTGGGACAGCAACTTTCCCAAGTCTTACTTCTCTCTCATTAGAGATTATTCTTGGCACAAAAACCACACAGAAATGATAAGGAGAGGTTATTACTGAGGAAATAACTTCTAAGACTCAACAAAAGAAAAACTTACTGAATAAAAATTTGGATTATCTCCCAATAGTGATTTTCTTTAACGCTTTTCAGCTAGACATATGAAGCAAGATTCAAGTATTTTAAAATGAAGAAGCATTAAGAGCAAACTTTGTTTTAATAGGAGAGGCAAAAGGTATCTTCTCTCTCTTCTTAGGGAAGTGTTCTATACCTTTCTTGAATGGCAATTGATATTTAATGGTGCCTTCCTTCATATCAATAATGGCACCAACAGTTCTAAGAAAAGGTCTTCCCAAAATAATAGGACAAGAAGCATTGCATTCAACATCCAAAACATAGGAATCAACGAGTACATAGGTATTGTTAACCATAATAAGAACATCATTAATACTCCCCATGAGTTTCTTTTTAGCATTATCATCAAGTTGGACATCTAAATAACAATCTCCTAATGGTGGCAAATCAAGCATTTCATAAATCTTTCTAGGCATAATAGAGACACTAGCACCAAGATCACATAAAGCTTTGAGATAAAAATCATTCACTTGCATATTAATGATGGGTTGCCAACCATCTTATAATTTCATAGGAATAGAAGCTTTATGTTTCAATTTTTCTTCTTTAATTTTTATGAGAGCATCTGTAATGTGTTTTGTAAAGGCCATATTCATAGCACTAGCATTAGGACTTTTAGCAAGCTTTTGTAGGAACATAATTACTTCAGAAATATTGCAACCATCAACATCAAAATCATAATTACCATCCAAGGTAGTAGAGCTATTGTTTCCCATATTTTGAAGAATTTCAGCATTTTTACTGGAAAAGGTTCCATTGGTTTTAGGCATTGTTGCAAAAGGAATGGGAACTTCATGTGGTTTGATAGCATCAACATTGGTGGTGGTAATAGTACATATGCTATTATTTCTAGCAATTTCATCTTCTCTTTCCCACTTAGCATGCAATTCAGCTAATAGTCTAACATTTTCATCAATTCTAACTTGTATGGCATTAGTAGCAGCAAAGAGGTTTTCCATACTTTCAGGTTTAGCAGCCATTTTATTAATCAAAGAGGATTGTGCTTCAGACAAAGATAATATTTTTTTCAGCATTCAAAAGTTTTTCCTCAACAGTTTTATTGAAAGCAGTTTGTTTGTTGGAAATATGCCCTAGAGACAAATAATAATAAGGATTATTATCATATTTCATCAAGTTTATGATTATCATGCTATAACTATATTGTGAGGAAACATCAATACATGTGTGATATATAAACAACCAGGGGTTCCCAGTGAAACTCTAGTCACTGGTTCATTGGTCAACAGATGATCAAGTTTCCTGATCATGTGGCATTTATGCTAGTTGGAAATGGAGTCAACTCATTCTGAGAATGAGATGATGAACCAATACCCAACCTAAACATTGTGACCCAATCATGTCACGAAGTTCAAGTTACGAGCATTAGAAATGGATCCTTGTAGACTATTCCTTAGACTATGAGGCTATATCAATCACTGTCTCCCGAGAATGCTTAGATAGCATCAAACGTCACTTGGTAATATAGTGACAATAAAGGTGTGTTCAGGTATTCGGAGGAACCATAGAGGCAATATATGCCAAGAGTGGGATTTGTCCGTCCACGTGACGAAAAGATACTCAAGGGCCCACTCGGAGAAGTTATATCCAATAGTTGCGCAACATGTGATTTGATCATAGGGATATCACTTGTCGAACGATTCAAGTAGCATTGTTCAGTAACGAGATCGAACACGACATGGTGAAGTAATTGATCATATCTTGGGCAATGCGAGTGTCGAGAGACAAAGGGAATAAGACACGATTGTCCCGGTTCAAACGGCGAAAGATCTTCGTGGAATGCACAGGGGTCACATGGCCATCCAGGTACCTCTATCGATCATTGGTCCGGGAGTGTCCCGACCATGTCTGGAGTGTTCCCGAACCGTGGGGTATCACGTTTAAGGGTTTGATGATGCTTAGAGAGTGTTTATAGGATCGGTAGAATCACTGAAGAATAGAAGAGAGAAAACTGGAAGGGTTTCGGTAAGTCCGGAGGATGTCCAGAGTGGAGGTGGAAGGTGTTACATAGCCACGGAGATTGAATAATATGTGAATGAATGTTAAATATTGATTTAATCATTTATTCATAATTATTTAATAAAAGAGAAAATCAATTTAAAGGTCAAAAGGCTTAATGGGCCAATTCCAGAGGGGAGAGGGCCCATTAGGGAAAGGCAAGAGGGGAGAAGGGGCAAGGGGGTGGCCGGCTCGACTAAGCGCCCCCCCTACACGGGGCCCACTAGGGATGGCCGATAGTGCCCCCCCTCCCTCTCCTTTAGTCCCACCCCGGGACTTTGAGGGAGGTAGTACCTCCCCTCCGCTATATATAGTGGGGGTATTTGGCCAGATAAATACACACAATATTCAATAAAGGTTTCGTCACTTTTGGGGAGACCTCCAATTGATATTCTCTCTCCCTCTTTCTCTCTCTCTCTCTCTCTCTCTCTCTCTCTCTCTCTCTCTCTCTCTCTCTCTCTCTTGTGACCGTGGTCCCAAGTTCGGACTGCACGAACGAGAGACATCTTCACCGTGGAGCGCCATCGTGCTACGGGATTCGGATCTAGGAGCTCTACTTTCGCAACTGCTGCTAGATCGGGGAAGCAGGAGTCATCGTCAGGCACCAGACGTATGTAACTCCCCACGAGGTGTCACACTTGAGGCACTCAAGTCGTTGGAGCCGCAGGAGCGCAAGGACTTCATCACAACCTTGAGGTCGGCTTCGGCTTGTCTACATCAACCACACTCTCCTGAGAGTTGACAATGCTTTTCAGTCTTCAAGGGTAAGTTCATGAAAAGCCCCTCTCGTTACTGCGTTTCTAATAGATAGGTCCTGACAACATCAGGGGTTCAGGGGCGTAGGGTAAAAATTTATTGTTTTCATATGCGGAACCCCTACAGTGGTATGCGAGCTAGATCTATGCGTAGTAATGCTAGTACGGATAGAACACACGAGATGTAGCATGTGGGCGTTGATCTTTTAGCTGTTACCCTCCCACGTGTACTTGTGTATACCGCAGTAATGCTTGATGAAGCGACCCCCAACCGACTTTACGTGTTCATTCGTGAGACTGGTCCACGCTTGACATATGGCTTGTACCGTATAAAGTGGCTTAGGGGGTGTCTGTTTCTCTCACATTAGCTGGTATGCCATTTGCAACAGAGGGCCCCAAAAGGGGTGTAGTATAGACAACTACTGTTGGAGATATGCCCAAGAGGCAATAATAAAAGTGGTTATTATTATATCTTTGTGTTTATGATGAAAGTTTACATCCCATGCTATAATTGTATTATTAGGAAACACTAATACTTGTGTGTTTTGTAAACATAAAAGAGTCCCTAGTAAGCCTCTTGTTGAACTAGCTTGTTGATTGATTGATGATCATGGTTTCCTGATCATGGACATTGGATGTGATTAATAACAAGGTTATATCATTAGGAGAATGATGTGATGGACACACACCCATAGTAAGCGTAGCATAAGATCAAGTCATTAAGCTCGTATTGCTGTAAGCTTTGAAATACATAGTAACCTAATCCTTCGACCATGAGGTTATGTTAATCACCATCACCGGATGGGTACTTTGATGACATCAAACGCCGCTTCGTAACTGGGCGGTTATAAAGGTGTCATTGGGTATTCTGAAAGTATGTTTTGAAGCGCATAGACCAAGATTGGGATTTGTCCATCCATATGATGGATAGATATACTCTGGGCCCTCTCGGTGGAATGTCATCTAGATAGCTTGCAAGCATGTGACTGGGTCACAAGGGATGACATAACATGGAACGAGTAAAGAGTACTTATCAGTAACGAGGAAGAACTAGGTATGAAGATACTGACGATCAAACCTCGGATAAGTAGAATATCGCGTGACAAAGGGAATTGGTTTCGTATGTTAAATGGTTCTATCGATCATGAAGTAATCGTTGAGTATGTGGGAGCCGTTATGGATCTCCAGATCCCGCTGATGGTTATTGATCAGAGAGGTGTCTTCATCATGTCTGCATATTCACGAACCGTAGGGTGACACACTTAAGGTTCGAAGTTGTTTTAAGTAGATATGGAATTTGCGTTGGAGACCGAATGTTGTTCGGAGTCTCGGAATGGATCCAGGACATCACGAGGAGATCCGGAATGGTCCGGAGAATAAGATTCATATATTGGGGATCATTTTCTAAGTTAGGAAATGTTCCAGAGTGTTTGTATGGAGATTCTAGAAGGTTTCGGAATGTTCTAGAAGGTTCTAGAGGATTCCTTGGAGTTTGCTTGGAAACCAAGAAAGGGATCAAGGAGACCAAGTGGGGCAAGACACGGATTCGTGGGGGAGGAGGATTCCTCCCCCCTTCCCACCACCGGCCCAAGGAGGGGAGTCCTACTAGGACTCCCCCTCCCCAGGCGCGCCTTCCTCGTTTAAATAGAAGGGAGGGGGCGCCCCCTCTTGCAACCTCTATCATAACAACTAATCTCAGCCGCCTCTCTCCTCCACCTTTCTTCTGCACAGGCATAGGCGAAGCCCTGCAGAATTATCACCTCCACCACCACCACCACACCGTCGTGCTGCTGGGATTCCGTGGAGAAGATCTACTACCTCCGCTGCTCGCTGGAACAGGGAGAGGAAGGTCTGCTTCGACTCCGCACGTGTGACCGTCTGCGGAAGCGCTGCCGGAATGCGGCGCCGGAAGGATCGTCCACACGATCTTGAGATCGGCAAGTGATCGACTACATCATCCACGAGATCTAATCTCGTAACGCTTTCGGTTCTACGAGGGTTAGTACCGATCTATCTCGTTGCTCATGTCTAATAGATTAGATCTTGGCTTTTATCTAGATTAGATCTGGTTTTTGTTCGTTCTTGCGGTAGAATTTTTTTGTTTTCCATGCTACGAACCCATCAGTGGTATCAGAGCCTTGTCTATGCGTAGATCTGTTGCACGAGTAGAACACAATGAGGTTGTGGGCGTTGGTGCTCGTGCCGTCTTTTGCTATGTGTGTACTTTGCATCTTGCGGTATGGTGGGATGAAGCGGCTCGGGCTAACATTACATGTCATCGTACATGAGACTTGCTCCACGCTTGACGTGCAACTCGTTTTGCACAAGTGGCTTTGCAGGTGTCTGTCTCTCCCATCATAGTATAGATCAAATCTATACTTTGCACTTGATAGCACTTGTATCAACGTTGTGGTTCAGTTTCGTAGGTAAGATGCGTTCTTAGTCGAAAGCCCCAAGCCACGTAAAACTTGCAAAGAAAATTAGAGGCGTCTAACTTGTTTTTGTAGGGGTTTTGTGATGTGATATGGCCTACATGTGATTGTGATTGTATTTGATGTATGCAATGATCCTTGTTGTAATATGGCAACCGGCAGGAGCCTAATGGTTGTCTTTAATTCTGTTAAGACCCGCGTGTCTATTCATCTTGTAATAGCTTTGTTCCAAGTAGTTGTAATAGTTGCTAGTGATGATGGACAACCATGAAGCGGCGCCACGGACCTTGACGCAATGCTGGTGATGATGGAGATCATGTCCGTGCTTTGGAGATGGAGATCGAAGGCATAAGAAGAAAGGGCCATATCATATCACACTAATTATGAATTGCCTGTGATGTTAATCCTTTATGCATCTTGTATTGCTTAGATCGTGACGGTAGCATTATAAGAATATCCCTCTCACTAAATATCAAGTAATAAAGTGTTTGTCCTTAGTTGGCACCGTTGCTAAGACTCGTCGTTTCGAAGCATCTCGTGATGATCGGGTGTGATAGACTCTACGTGTGCATATAACGGGTGCAAGCCAGATTTGCACATGCAGAAAGTAAGGTTAATCTTGACGAGCCTAGCATGTACAGACATGGTCTCGGAACACGGAATACCGAAAGGTAGAGCATGAGTCATATGATTGATATGATGAACATGAAGATTGTTCGCCGATGAAGCTACATCATCTCACGTGATGATCGGACTTGGTGTAGTGGATTTGGTTGTTGTAATCACTAAAACAACTCGAGGGATGTTGTTTTGAGTGGGAGTTCACCTAGTTGATTTAAGAATTAAATTTGAACACTATTTATCATAAAGTTAGTCTAAACTACTTGCAAATTTGTTGTAGATTATGGCGAACGTTTCCATCAATTTCAATGCGTTCCTAGAGAAAGAAAAGCTTAAGAACTATGGAAGCAATTCCACGGACTGGTTCCGTGGACTGAAGATCGTTCTCAGGGCTGGTCAGTTGACCTATGTGCGCGAAGCACCGCTAGGTGACCCACCTGCAGAAGATGCCACCGATGACGTAAAGAATGTTTATGCCACTCGGAAACATCACTACTCCACAGTTCAGTGTGCCATCCTGTACGGTTTAGAATCGGAGCTTCAAAAGCATTTTTGAGCACCATGACCCGTTTGAGATCATTAAGGAGCTCAAACTCATTTTTGAGACTCGCGCGGCCATGGAAAGCTATGAAGCTTCCAAGAAGTTCTTTACCTGCAAGATGGAAGAGGGTAGCTCCGTTAGCGAGCACGTGCTCACCATGTCTGGGCACGCAAACAAACTCCGAGAGTTAGGGATACCGATTCCTAATGAATTGGGGATTCACCGTGTCCTCCAATCACTGCCACCAAGTTATAAGAACTTTGTGATGAACTACAATATGCACTGCATGAACAAGACGTTGCGTGAACTATCGTCCATGCTGAAAACTGCTGAAGTGGAGATCATGAAGGAGCACCAAGTGTTGATGGTCAATAAGACCACCAATTTCAAGAAACGGGGCAAGCCTAAGAACAAGGGCAACTTCAAGAAGGACGGCAAGAAAGCTGCCGCACCTGCTAAGAAGCCCAAGGCTGGTCCTAAGCCTGAAACTGAGTGTTTCTACTGCAAGGGTGCTGGTCACTGGAAGCGTAATTGCCCCAAATACCTGGCGGATCCGAAGAACGGCAACATCAAGAAGAAAGGTATATTCGATATACATGTTATAGATGTGTATCTTACTAGTAATCGTAGTAGTGCCTGGGTATTTGATACTGGTTCGGTTGCTCATATTTGTAACTCGAAACAGGAGCTGCGGAATAAACAAGACTGGCGAGAGACGAGGTGACGATGCGCGTTGGAAATGGCTCCAAGGTTGATGTGATCGCCGTCGGCACGCTCCCTCTGCATCTACCATCGGATTAGTTTTAAATTTAAATAATTGTTATTTGGTGCCTGCGTTAAGCATGAACATTATATCTGGATCTTGTTTATTGCGAGACGGTTACTCTTTTAAGTCTGAGAATAAAGGTTGTTTGATTTATATGAGTAATATCTTTTATAGTTATGCACCTGAGATGAATGGTTTATTCTTATTGAATCTCGATAGTAGTGATACACATGTTCACAACATAGATGCTAAACGAATAAATTTTTTGTTTTCCATGCTACGAACCAATCAACTACTTGATCAGCGTTGTGGTGAAAGATTGTAGGTAAGAATGGTTCTTGTGCGAAAGCCCATTCAGCCACGTAAATATGCAAAGATAAAGTAGAGGCGTCTAACTTTGTTTTGCAGGGGGCGTTGCTTTGTTATATGGTTGTGGCAAAGGTAAAGTGATTACCTTATGTTACATAGTAGTAGATAGTCACGGAGGTGACGGACTGCCACGCCGGAAAGACACCGGTACCCTGGTGTCTACGGCGCCGGAACCCTGGTGCCGGAACCCGGTGACGACGGATGGAGATCACGACGTGAAGGACCATATCACATCGCATTTACATTCAATGTTATTGTTTGTATATATTATTGTGTGCTAGTATTAGATACTCGACGGTAGCCTAATAATATGATCCCTGTTAAAATTACCAATGATTGTGTTCCCCCTTAGTGTGCACCACCAAGAAAGTTCTTTGGTATGAGGCAGGCTGTGATGAGCGGGTGTCAGACATATCTACGTTCACATAAAGTGGTGTAAGCCATATTGCACAACGAATGCACTAAGGTTGAGTTGGCGAGCCTATCACATTACAGAGACGTGACCTCAGAATGCGGATGGTCGAAAGATCGAGCACGAGTCACATGAATGATGTGACTGATGTTTAGCGTCCACCCTAGAACCCACATTGATGGCCGTGATGATCGGAGGAGATGTGGGGAAAAGGGGTCGTGTTATCACTAGAACCCTTCAGGGGATAGGTGTTTCTGAGCAGAGTTATTATTAACTCATTTAATTATAAACTTAGTCTAAATTCCTTTTGCAATTATAAATGTAGAAAAAGATTCTCCCCGATGCAACCTTTCCTGTTGACGATTGATTGGTTAGAAGGATAAAAGCTCAGGCTAGACGGATCAAACTTCTATATATGGGTTGCGCGTCTCTGATACGTCCAAAACATATCTACTTTCTCGAACACTTTTGCTATTGTTTTTCCTCTAATCTCGTGTGATTTGGATACAACTAACACGGACTGACGTTGTTTTCAGCAGAGTTACCTTGGTGTCTAGTTTTTGTGTAGAAAATCAACTATCAGAAAAAATCCCGGAAAATAAGCCAAAAATCCTATTTCACCAGAAGACTCACGAAGCCAGAAGACAAGACGGAGTTGGGCCACGAGGGGCCCACACCACCTAGCCGCGCGGGCCAGGCCAGGCCACGCCTAGGGGTGGTGTGGCCACCTCGGCTGCCCCCTCGGCCTCCCTCTTCGTCTATAAGTTTCCTCTTGACCTAAAAACCAACGGCGGTTCGATGTTTTTCCAGAAGAAGTTCCGCTTCACCACCACCACCAGATTCCGCGATTCGGAAAAAGAAACTCCGTTCTAGCACCCTGCCGGGATGGGGAATTGGAGGAGATCATCGCCATCATCGCCACCATCGCTTCTCCATCGACCATCCATGTTTCTCCCATCTATGAGTGAGTAATCCCCCGCTATAGGCTATGGGGATGGTAGGGATTGGATGAGATTGTTCATGTAATGGCATCAGATTGTTAGGGCATGGTGCCTAGTATCTATTATTAGTGCTTTTTGACTTTGTTGCAACTTGTTATGCTGAATGCTTGTCACTAGGGCCCGAGTGCCATGATTTTAGATCTGAACATGTTATTGATTCATTATGATAGTATTGTTTATGGTCTTATCTACAAGTTGTATACACACATTGTTGTCCGGAACCAATGGCCCCAAAGTGACAGCAATCGGGATAACCGGAGGGAATGGCTTTGATGTGAGGATCACATGTGTTCATGGAGTGTTAATGCTTTGCTCCGGTGCTCTATTAAAAGGAGCACCTTAATTGCCAGTAGTTCCCTTGAGGCCCCGCTGCAAACGGGCTGGCAGGACAAAAGATGTTGTGCAAGTTCTCATTGCGAGCACGTATGACTATATATGGAACACATGCCTATGATTATCTAGTACTTGGATGCTTTATCTTATTTATCTGCAATTGCCCTATGTCTTGATTGCCATGTGAATTGTCTTGTCCATGCAACGCTCGTCCATCCATCCCTATGCCTACCGCGCTTTAATCCTACTATTTACTGCAATTATTACTACTGTCTTTACTTTTACTACTGCTGTTACTTTGCTGTTGCTACTACAAAACTGTTGCTACTGATAAACTGCTGTCAGCAAGATTGTTTCCAGGTGCAGCTGAATTGACAACTCAGTTGTTAAGGCTCATAAATATTCTTTGGCTCCCCTTGTGTCGAATCAATAAATTGGGTTTCATTTCCCTCGAAAATACTGCGATACACCCCCTATACTTGTGGGTCATCAGTCTCCATGTTCTCCTTAGCAAGAATAACGTGGTCGACTACATACTCGACGAGATGGATTTGGGGTAGCCATGTTTCTATGAGACCCCAGAGCAGCGGGAAGACCGCTATTATCATCAGGAGATGGCCTCCTTCATTTCAGTTACAATGAATTTCAAAATGTTGGACGAGTTGTGGCCTATCGTGGGTAATGTCGACCCTCGTACGGTAATGCTACAGCTTAGGACACATTTCATGGAACAAGCACGCATATGGGAGCATGAGGTGATGGGAGACTTCCTCTCCATTAAGATGGAGGAGAACTCATCACTTGACGACCACTTAGAGCGCATGCATGATGCGTACATGAGGCCTGCATACTTCCTGGATAGTTGGATGACGGGCTCTTTTGCAAATGGTGTTGTGCTGCGGTCGCTGCCACCAAGCTACCAAGCACAGTCAGGACTTCCATTATGAGAGGCGACGCGGAAACACAGGATTTCCACAGGTTCATATCACATCTCAGGAATGTGATGGTTGAACCTGTTGTCGTTGAGGTCATCAATGACAAAGGTATATATTTGATATACAATTTTATAAATGTTATAATCTTGCAAACACATTTGCAGTGTTAAAGTATATTTGATACTTGTTCTGTTTTACTGAAAACAGGTCTTTCTGCATAGAGCTGCTTGCTGGAGAGGAGGTGACGTTGCGTGTTGATGGCGAGCATAATGATGATGGCCAATGACACTCTCCCTCAACATTTATTACTTAGTTTATGTTTTAGGATGATTATTGTAATCAAAAGATTATGAACTTCTTTAGTGTGTCTCACACTTTGTGAGACGGTTATTCATATTAGTTTGTAATAAACAATTGTTCCAGTTTTATGAATGATTTCTATTTGTGTTCATATCTTGTTTGATTATATATGAATTATCCTTGTTGTTTGAAACTAATTGATAATGCATGAACATTTGTAAAATATTGAAATGCCTTAAAATACCCAACTTAATGATATGTTCATTAATGAATGAAACCATTGTTTGAATTCAAAGTTATGTGATAATATGTGAAAGTCATTCGATTTCTTGTCACATATAAATCATGCCTAAGTTCGAAAAAATAACTTGAACACCGTGTATTACTTGAATACAAAGTGTTTTAATGAATTGTTGAAAGTAAATACATAATCGATGTATTATGTTTTAACAAAATGGTATTTATCATTATATGATTGTTTAAATGTGTAAAGAAGTTTACCAAAATAAACATGAAGATAAAACTATTTGATATGATCAAAGTGTTTCATCAACCACGTGTATGAATATAAAAGAGAATCTAATTACTATGATTTGATCAATAGTAATGAAATTCGACATTATAAGAATAGCATAAAAGGAAATTGTGGAATGCAATGCGTTTGAAATGTCAAAATGCAAAGCATCACAATATGATATTTGATATCAAAATGGGTGAATAGATGGCGCCAAATAAGTCGTCGTAGTGTAGATGTAGAGACCATTAGTTAGAAATAGTTAGCACTCAATTAGAATATATAGTGAACCATATGAATTCGTGAGATCGGCGCCATATCTAGTATGGATCATCGTGAAAGTTTTGGGGTTATTCGATATAACCAAAACAATAG
Organism: Avena sativa; assembly: GCA_916181665.1. Lineage (NCBI taxonomy): Eukaryota > Viridiplantae > Streptophyta > Magnoliopsida > Poales > Poaceae > Avena > Avena sativa. Next base: position 428,010,035 of record OV702287.1, read on the forward strand.
TGAATAAGTCCTTGTAGAGTATTCATTGGAAACTTTGAATACGAAATCCATAGCTGAAACCAAAAGGAAAGCAAAACTAGTATTTCTTGGATTTTGGTGCATTCTTGAGAAAGTTTGCATTCAGTGATATTTCTCGATTATGGAGCAAATGGAAGATAGTGAAAAACACGATGAGGATTCAAAACCCTGCATCAGAGTGTGGAGAAGCGCAGCAGAAAACGTTCCTGAATGATTCTCTTCACAAAGGAAAGAATCAATGATAATGATCATTGTGTTTTCCCACTAGTGTTCTCACTACATAAAGTAGGATTCAAAATGTAACCCATATCTTCTATGGAGACATTTGTGAATCATTTGTCATGATTCTTGGAGTATGAAATACCTACGAACTACTAAGGAAATAATGGTAAGCTAAAGATTATGAGAAATCCTAGAAGTAAAATTCCCTTGAGATTAGAAAGCAACTCGTTGCTGCATCTTATAAAGTAAAGGAGTTACTTGGAATTTTCCCAAATGACTGCAAAGCCATAGTGGAAAAGGGAGTAAATGACAAAAGCACAATTTGTCAAGTATTGGACAAATTCAGATGAATTTGATTCAAGTGTGCTGAATGTCTAGTGGATTTAAAACTGGTAAAATACTAGTATCTCATAGTGAATCTCCAAGTTTGATATTTGATCAAAGGATTTTGAAGTTGTTCAAAATAGTGAGTGGATATGCAATTTGCATGAAATTGAGTGGGAGCTATAAAAGTCTTCCTAAAACAATATGTGAATGACATATTTTTGAGTGGGAGCAATATAAGTCTCAAATTCAAATATGTAGGAACATAGTTTGAGTAAGAGTAGTGACTCATACCCAAATATGTTGGGAACATATTTTGAGTGGGATCTTATAGGAGTGATTCTTAAGTGTGTTAAGAATAAAAGCGCAAGTACCATTAAAAATGATTTATAAGGAGTAGTAGTTGATAATAAGTGTATTATGATATCATGTAGTATTCCTTAAGGGATTCTGAAAAGGGTTTTAGAATAGAAGTTAATTAAGGAACTAGTCCTTAATAATTCAAGTTAGTAATAGTATTAAGTTTAACATCAATGGTTGAAAGAAAGTGATGAGGGTTTAACTCGTCAATGCCCATTGTTATGGACTTGGGTTTTGGAGAAGGAGGGAGCACTAGAGGCATCAATCGGCTAGGAAACAAGCACACAGGAACACAAGATTTACCCAGGTTCAGGCCTTGTAGAGGTCCCTACTCCTGCTTGTCTGCTCTTGGAATTAATGAAGGAATCAAAGATTACAGGGGCGCACAGATGCAATCTGGCAAGAGTTGTGGAAACTAAGGTTGCGTGTGTCCTCCTCGCTGCCCCTACTAGCCTTTATATAGATAGCTAGGTCTCGGGTAGTAGGTCGAGTCGGTTATAGGTTAGGGGTTTCCCTTTAAACTTTCTATCTTTAGCTTCTTCTTGTCCCGCAAGCAATCAAGAGTCTATGGGCCACTCGTGTTCTCCATTTGGGCCTTGGCAATGCCGTGGGCTTCCGCTGTATCTAGGCCGTGTATACCAAACTCGAGTACCTATAGGGTATACCCATGTTATACCCATGTCAGTAGCCCCCGAGTGTCCAGTGGAATCACAGATTCGACTGGGGACTTTATGAAGCTTTTCGAGTGCATGATTGAGTATTTTTCGACTGTTTGGTTCATGTCATAGGGATTGTTGATATGCGTTCCTGATTTAACCGATGTATCAGTGTCAGTTAACTGCCTTAGGGAAAAACAACGCAATCTACTCAAACTCGAGTCTCTGGACTCGAATTTGGAAGTGCTGGCGTAATTCGACTCAGGCCACGGAGGTCTTACAGGAGTCGAATTCCAGTGTATGGGTGTGAGCACTCGACGCGTCCGTCAAGGCATGTTCATCGTACCTGCAGGTACGGATATGTTTTCTAGTAGTGCGCAACAAATGCGTTGCCAGGGCTTATTCAGGTCTTTTCTTCACGCTGTAAGCGTGGCATCCGAATTTTTTGTCATCGCGGAGATGATTCGGGTGGCCCAGGAGATGCAGTCTCTTTTGTAGGGAAAATATGTGGCGGAGTCGCCATAGCATTCGAGTGTGGATGTTATCAACACACAGTACGATGTACAAATAATCATAGGGTGCGCGACCAGTGCTCCCTATGGGAGTAGCCCCCGAGTGCCTGGTTGAGTCGAAGACTCAGGCAGGGACTAAAGAACTTTTGTGACTGCTGTCGTCTTTTGTTGCTTGTTTTAATCGAATTTTCTTCCGGTGCTCCCTATGGGAGTAACCCATGATCCATAATCGAATCGTAGATTCGAGTGGTTGGGTATGCTTTGAATGTTCATGTACCTGCATAAAAAGAATTGTAGGGTGCACGACCAGTGCTCCCTATGGGAGTAGCCCCCGAGTGCTTGGTGGAGTCGAAGACTCGAGAAAGGACTAAAGTAGTCGAAATCTTCTAATGCTCATCTTGATGACATCAGTGCTGACGACGTGATAACCTCAGTTGCCCGCGTGAGCGGCTTTGACGGGACGTGACGAGCGGTGGGTCCCACTTTCTGACTTTGATTTGACCGGGCATGCCTAATCTTCCGTTTTAACTGCGTCTCCTTGATTTCTGCGTGTAATGGAGATAGTGGGGGACGGTTCGTGTTTTGGCCTTTCCACGTATCAACAGCGATGTGCGCCACACGTCCAATAGGGTTTCTGCTGGCCGTTGGATTGTATCCGCAAGGGGGTTAAGCAGCACCACAGCTGCGGTAATTTTTCCCATCTGCCCTTTCTCTGCTTGTGCTTCCATTTCCATTGCCGCTGCTCTCTGCTTCCTAGCGCTCATCCTCTTCATGGCGCTGGACCAACTCCGCGTCTTCTCGGGCTACTTCCTCCGCTCTCATCACCGTCGCAAGATGGGCAAAAAGAAGGGAGGCGTCGCCGCTGATTCCGCCGCCGCTATTGTTGCTGCCAAGAAGAAGGGTGGCTCTGCTACTGTGGGCACCAGCGCCGTCGACACTGGGAAGAAGAAAGGCGCGGGTACCCGCGCCACGAATGGTGCATGGCGCGCATCCGCCATCAAGTCCGCCGAGCTCCGTCTCCTGCGTCAAGATGGAGTTCTGTCGTCCGTGGAGGATGAGTCGCCAGTGCCAGGTGACGAGGTAATTCCTTGTCCTCCAGCTGGTTTCCGGGTGATGTTCCTCGCATTCATCATCCGCGGTCGTTCTCTGCCCCTGCATCCTTTCGTTAGGGGCGTTCTTTGCTTCTATGGGCTCCAGCTGCATCAGCTGTCCCCAAATTCTATTCTCCACATCGCCTGCTATATTACTCTTTGCGAGTGTTGGCTCGGAGTCGAGCCACACTTTGGACTTTTAAAGAAAATGTTCAAGATGAAGCACCAGTCAGCATCTGGTTTTGTCGTCTACAACATAGGAGGCTGCGGAATCCATGTCGACTCCTTCACCACATATTTCGATATCAAACTCATGGCGCCAGTCCAAGGGTGGAGAGACAAGTGGTTCTACATCCGCGACCAGAAGGCCGACGGAGAACACTTCAGACTTGCGCCCTTCGATCTCGCGACGCCGTGCAAGAGGAGGCGTTCCTGGAAGAACATAGTGATGCCTGGCGAGTCCGAGGAGACGGAAGTGCTGTACAAGCGCGTCTACAACCTCGAGAGTCGCATGGGTAAAGAAGAGGGAGGTGCCGCCCTCATTCGCACATGGTTGCGTCGTCGCATCCAGCCTCTGAAGGCCAGAGTCCACCCCATGTTCCAATGGGCTGGTGCGGACGATGCCACTCGCGTATCTGCCGATGGCATTTCCGCAGGTGAAGTAGACAAGAGGTTGCGACTGGTGACAAAGTACACCACCAAGGAGGTTCTCCCAGGAGAACCAGTCGTGACTCCCTTTGACGCCTCTAACCCTCCTCCTGAGGTAGAAAAGTGCTATGAAGTAGCTTCTTTGTCGATTGTCGTTAATTTTTTGATGTATAATGAATTGTTTTCTGAATGCAGGATTGGAAAGTGTCTCCCAATTTTCCTCCTCTTCCTGAGGGGGTTATTCCTCGTGAAGTAAATGAAGAGGACGAGTCGGAGTCAACCGTCCCACTTGAAGAGGAGGAGTGAGCCCCCGAGTCTAGTGATCCGGACACTCGTAAGCATTCTCACAGCAAGGATTCGGATTCTTCGTCTCCGCCAACTCCAAAAGGCCCATCTATTGGTGCAGAGGAGCCGATTCCTTCCGTGCCCGTGCGCTCTATGGATCCTCCTGCCCGGAAGAAGCTTCGACTGCCAAAGGAATCGTTAGAGACGGAGGAGCAGTCCTTTGATCTTAATAGATTTGACTGGTAAGTTCTGTATTCGCAACCTCTCTTGGTTTCTTCTTTGAGTTGCCATCTGTCCTGAAGCTTTTACCTTGTTTGTATTTCAGTCGAGCAGTGATGCCGTCTTCTAATAATGTCCAATTTGTGAAAGATTCCGGAGTCGCAGACTCCAAATCCAAGAAGGTGGCTTCGCGGTCGCCTTCTCCTCCATTGGCGGCCCACTCTGGGCATAATTCATCGAGCTCCCCACATGCTGGGGACCATCAGATGGTTACCCGGATGACTGTGCAACATCCCATTTCGGAGTCCGTCAAGGATCATGTAGGTATTTTGTAGTTGGCAGTCGAATTTATTCTTAACGCTGTTTTTCTTGAACTTTTATTGTCTCTTGCTGCAGCCCATTATGAAGGAAGCCGCTCGCCTAGCGGAGCAAGTCCTTGAGCGGGGTTGACAGTATGCGCGACTAGACAATTGCCATCGTATTGTCAAAAGTAAGTCTTGACTTCGTCCTTGCCTTTGCGAATTCCATTGATTCCGTTTGGTGATATTCTTTGTATGTTGCAGTTGAGCATAATGAATTGCTTCGCCATGCTGCTGCACTGGAGAAGATGCTGGCCGCAGTGATGAAGAATTGCGACAAGGAGGTTGCAACTCTGGAGGAGTCGCGGAAGCGAGAGGAGGATCTCCGTGTATCCATTGCTGAGAGGGAGAAGTTGTTCGAGGAGCAACTTCTCTCGATTGCCAAGTCCCTCTCAAATCTTCCTTTTTGACTAGATAAGCCTTGCTCTTCTGTATTTTGACGTGTGGTTGTTATACTAATGCTTGTGTGTATGTAGATGCTAGCGGCTTGAGCTTTGATGCCCAGTCTCTGTGCTGCGAGGATGCCTTGGCTGGTGCCATCGCCGCAGTCAAAGACCGCAGCGTATCCCTCCAGGAGATGTTGGGGAAGGCCAAGGATGTGCTTAGTCGCATCCGTGAGGACTTAGCTCCCAAGGCCGAATGAATCGATAGTCTCGGCGACTTGGTGGAGTCTCTGGCTGGAGGAATCCCTGCTGATTTCAAGAACTCACAGCGCTCCGTCATCGCCACCATGGCACTCGCAATGGTGCAGGCCCATGGTGTGGAGATGGATCCTGTCGCTATCTCTGAGGCGATGTCTGTCGACACTGGAGGCCAGCAGGTAGTGTTTGCTCCCATTGCTGGTAAATGCAAAAAATATGGTCCCCAGCTTATCGACACACTCGCCAAGTACTCCGAGGAGCGGCGTCAAGCGAAAGCTGCAAAGGCTGCGGCGTCTGGGGGTACCACCGCAAGTCCATGGCATCGGAAACTGCCACAGATGCGATGAAGCCCCCGAGGTCGAAGTAGAAGTCGAAGAAACACACTCTTCTTAGTTTTATATGTAATAGCTCTAGTGTTTGACCTTCTGTGCCTGTGAGACAATGCTTTCATGGGGGTACCCCAGTCAAGACTTTGTTATGCTTGAATGTATCTGAGCCTTTCGTCAGTGTATCTTTAGCCTCTTATTTTGTTTTTGTTTGGTTCGTGATAGGGTACCTCGAGTGGTCCTTCGAATGATCCTCGGGATCCGTCCTCTACTGATGAGACCTTGACGCATTCGCGTTCAAGGGTGGATGAGTTGTCCCTGCTTTCGCAACTACGCGATCGCGTTAAGCAGCTAGAACGTGAGTTGCCCATCCTCCGCGGTAACACGGATGTATGGAAGTCAAGGGCGGAAAAGTCTACCACCCGAGAGCGGTATCTATTGGAGGAAGTGACGCAACTGGGCGATCAGTTCAAGTGTTAGCTTCCTGCCCTCTGATCTTTTCTTGTAGTCAATCGCGGTAGTTCCTTGTCTTCATATTTTGCCTTTTTGCTTGGTGTAGTTGTCAGTGCTCGTCATCTGTAGGATGATAAAGAAAGGATCACCATTCGAATGAATGACATGACCTAGGAACAACTTCAGGCCAGTGGGTATTTTTGGGTGGACCATGATCGCGCGATCGCACTTGCGACCCTGCAGGATCATGCTTCTCGAGTGCTCCACTTTCTGAAGAAGGCGCAATCATGCCTGAGGAATATCTACCAGATGATGTTTCCATTGGACACTGTCTCTTCGAGCCTGTTGGCTCTCCTGGCTAAGTTTCAGGATTTAAGTGCAGTTCGTGAGTGCGTGCGGCAGCAGTTAGTGGCTGGTGCCAAGGCTACTTTGTCGCTGGTGCGACTGCATAGGCCGGATGTAGACGTTGTAGCTGTTGCTGCTGGGGCGCCGACTCTACTGGCAGGTTCGACCTGGAACATGGTTCCACATTACCAGGCGGTGGATCGTCCAGCAGAAGAAATTGTCGACTTTTTTGAGGAACAGACAAACGTTCTTCTGCTGCAGCAGTAGTTTAACTTGTATCCTGCACATAAGTATGCCAGTGTTGTAAAAATTCATATGGATATGTTGGGTGTAATTGATTTATATTGATATGTAAAGAGCTTGCTAGCTTATATGTTTTTCGAGTGCGTTGCACTTTACGATTCCTTTTCGTTAGCATGACGTGTGTTTGTCTCAGCGCCTTGCCAACCTGTTAGGTGCGTTGTAGCTGGGTTGGTGTTTGTCAAGGGTTCGATTAGTGCGTCAGCTACTCAGGATATCGCGATCAGTTTGTGGAACAAGTGTGTAAAGGGTGGCGCAGCCCCCGAGTGACAATGTTGCCAGAAAATGAAAGAAAACACAGAGTTTCAGGGCACTTAGCTTTATTTATTCGCAGAATAGTACGAGGTACAATGTGTGTCTAGGTAGCCTGGCTGAATAGCCTTATTTGTAATGTAAAAACAACTAAGGGTAGAAACGACGTAGCTGTGCAACGTTCCAGGGGTTGGAGTATGCGACTCCTGTCTTGAAATCTTTAATGCGATAGGCGCCACCTAGGATTACTTCTGTAATCATATAGGGTCCCTCCCAGGGAGACTCGAGCTTGAGGTGCCCTTGTTGCTTGAGTCGCAAGACCAGGTCTCCTTCGACGAAGGATCTTGGGCATAGCCTACTATTGTGGTACTTGCGGAGGCTCTGCTGGTAGACCGTTGATCTTTCCGCTGCGATTTCACGTGCCTCATCGAGAAGGTCGACAGAATCTTCAAGTGCAAGAGTTGACTCCTGTTCGCTGTAGGCAACTGTTGGGTCCGCAGCCTAGAAAACAAAAAATTTCCTACGGTGTGAACTACACGCCAAGATCTATCTACTAGGTACAAAGCAAACGGGTGGACATACATCCATAGAGAACTTACCCTCGAAGACAACGAGCTTTGTTAACGAGTAGGAACTCGTGGTTGATGTAGTCGTACACTTGCCGATCTCAAGATCGTGAGGAAGTCTGAGCGCCGCAACTCAGCAGCGCATCCGCACTCGCACACACGTTCAAGCCACCGGACAACCTCCACCTCCTCGCTCCAGCGATCTAGCGGAAGCAGCAACTCCTTCCAGACGAAATGCCACCGGGAACATGTATCTCGCTAATCCGAGACCATGGGAGAATAATTCTAGAGGGGGAGAGAGATCCTTCACAAGGAGGTGTGTGGATGAAGGAGGGAATGGGTGGCCTTTTATAGGAGGAGGGGGGTGCCCCCTCTCTCCATGGCCGGCGCATGGGGGGGGGACCCCTCACCAACCCCATTCATGTGGTGGTAACTCCTCCACATTAAAATGCCTCTTCACACTTCCTTTTAAAATCTCCACTTTAAATGCATTAAGTTTCTCCAAATTTAATGCTCTCTCATTTAATAAAACTCTTCTATTAAATTTATTCAGAATTTTGTTAATTACTTTAATTAACAAACATTCACATATAGCCCCTTGCAATATTTCAATATCACATGCACAACCACCTTCTGCAATTTCACCCGAAACAATTTCCGGTTTCTATTGAAACAATTCCTGCGCTTTACAATTCTTTCGTCTGAAACATATGTGCTCCAAAATGGTGTCCGGTAACTCTTAAGTGTGCCACCCTACGGTTCGCGAATAATGCAGACATGATCGAGACCCTTCTCCGATCAATAATCAGCAGCGGGACCTGGAGATCCGTACTGACTCCTACACATTCAACGATGACTCCTGTGATCGTGAGAATCTTTAACACTTGTAACTAAATCCCTTCGTCTCTCGATATATTACATGTCCGAGATTCGATCATCGGTATCTCCATACCTAGTTTGATATCGTTACCGACATGCACTCTTTTCTCGTTCCCGTGATATAACATTCTAGTGATCACATCACTTGCTTGCAAGCTATCCTAATGTGTTATCACCGAGAGGGCCCAGAGTATATCTATCCGTCATCTGGATTGACAAATTCCACTCTTGATCCATGAGCCTCAACATAACACCTTCGTAGCACTGAACCCATCTTTATAGTCACCCTGTTACGGTGTGACCTTTGATGTTATCAAGATACTCTTCCGGTGTTAGCAATTAACATGATCTCATGGTCTAAGGATAAAGATTACTTCGTATGATGTTATAGCAATATAAACACAATGACTTGATCGTAATGCTATACTTCGGATGAATGTTCATCACATCATTTCACAAATGCTGTGACCTTGTTATTAACAACATCCAATGTCCATGATCAGGAAACCTCGATCATCCTGTTAATCAACAAGCTAGTCTATAAGAGAGGCATGACTAGGAACCCTTTTTGTTTATTAAACACACATGTATTGATGTTTCCTATCAATACAATTATAGCATGCAAAATAAACATCTATCATATACAAGGAATACATAATAACAACTTTATTATTGCCTCTCAGGGCATATTTCCTTCAGCAACTACCCGTGGGGCTTTGTAGCATACTTCTGTGGGTAACACCGCTTCAGCGCCGTGCACCATGAAGAATGGGGTGTATCCCGTGGCGCTGTTTGGAGTTGCGCGTAAGCTCCAGAGTACAGATTGTAGCTCGTCTAGCCAGCATCCTGCGGCCTGTTCGAGTGGCCGGAGGAGGCGTTTCTTGATTCCGCTGCAGACGAGGCCATTGGCCTTTTCGATTTGACCATTGGTCTGAGGCGTAGCTTATGTTGATTCCCAGGATTTTGTAGAATTCCTGGAACTCCTTGGAGGTGAAGTTCATCCCATTGTCCGTAATGATGCTATGTGGCACTCCGAAGCGGTAGACAATGTACTCGAAGAACTTGATGGCGCTGGCTCCTGATTGGTTTGTCACTGGCATGGCCTCGGTCCACTTGGTGAATTTGTCGACTATGACCAAGAGGTATATGTAACCTCCTCGCGAGGACCTCGGGAGCTTGCCAACCATGTCGAGTCCCCATTGCATGAAGGGCCAAGCCAATGGTATTGGCCAGAGCTCCACGCCAGGTGCGTGCAGTTTGTCCGCGAATCGCTGGCAAGCATTGCAGCACTAGACGATGTCTTTGGCGTCGCGCATGGCCATGGGGCAGTAGAATCCAGCTCGTAGAGCTTTGGTGATGAGGGCGCGATTGCCAGTATGGTGCCCGCAAGTCCCTTCATGGATGTCGAGGAGGACGGCCCTTCCGTCCGTGTTGGAGACACACCGTTGGAGTACTCCTGTGATGTTGTGCTTGTATAGTTCACTGTTGATGACGACGAATGTCTTGGATCGCCACGTGATGTGTCACGCGTCCGTCGGGTCGTCAGGCAGCCTTTTGCTGAGAAGATATGTGATGTAGGGTTGAGTCCAAGATGGCTCGATCATCATTACTCCAACTGGTCCTTCGAGTCATGTGTCAAGCTCCAGGTCGTCGAGTGCCATTGGCTCATTGGGTGGCATAGCCCCCGAGTCTGTTGTTGTGCTTGTTTTCTTCTCTGTGGCCTTTGGCTTGATGGAGCATTCGCAGATACGCTCGAGAAATACCCCAGGTGGTATGGGGGCACAGGTGGAGCCAATGTTGGTGAGTGCGTCCGCCTCTTCATTGCTTTCGTGGCCTACGTGCCACACTTCACAGCTGTCAAAGTCCCCTTCGAGTGTGTCGTAGAGGTCACGGTAAGCGATCATGTTGTCGTTCAGTGTGTCGCACTCATGCATCATTTGGTTGACCACCAGTTTGGAATCACCGTAGGTGATGAGCCTCTTGGCGGCGCGGGCTTTCGCCATCCGCATCCCGTGCAGCAGGGCTTCGTATTCAGCTTCATTGTTGGAGGCAGTGAACTACATTCGCAGAATATATTTCAGCTTGTCTCCCTGGGGCAATGTCAGTATGACACCTATGCTAGCCCTGTCCTTTCTTTTGGATCCATCGAAGTGCATTGTCCAGAGGTAGGACATATCTGGTTTTTCGGGGAGCTGGTTCTCCATCCAGTGCACGAGGAAGTCAGGAAGGACCTGCGACTTTATCGCATCGTGCTTTTCGTATGTAATGTCTCGTGGAGACAGCTCGATTTCCCAAAGCGTGACTGGTCCGGTGGCATCGGGGTTGTTGAGGATGTGCCCAAGAGGGGCGTCGTTGACCACCACGATTGGGTGCTCCTGGAAATATTGGCGTAGCCGCCTGGCCATCATGAAGACGCTGTATGCCAGCTTCTGGTAGTGCGGGTACCGCTGCTTTGTTGGTGTGAGCACCTCGCTGAGGTAGTAGACTGGGCGCTGTACCCCGTGGACCTTGTTCTCCTCGGCACGTTCCACCACAAGCACCGTGTTGACTACCTGGTTGGTGGCGGAGATGTAGAGCAATAGTGGCTCTTTTTTGCGTGGAGTCACCAGTACTGGCGAGGTGGATAGTAGACGCTTGAGGTCTTCAAATGCTTCTTGCGCCTCGTCGGTTCACTCAAACTTGTCAGTTTGGCGGAGAAGTTGGTAGAAGGGCAGTGCCTTTTTGCCCATTCGACTGATGAATCGACTGAGCACCGCGATTCGCCCAGCCAGCTGCTGGACGCCTCTTATGTTCTTCGGCTTCTCCATGGCCAGTATAGCTTTTATTTTCTTTGGGTTCGCCTCAATCCCCCTCGCGGAGATGAGATACCCGAGTAGCTGCCCGGATGGCACGCCGAAGGTGCATTTATCCGGGTTGAGCTTGATCCGGTAGCGGTCGAGGTTGGCGAAGGTTTCGTGGAGATCATCGATTAGCGAAGCTTCCTCCTTGGTTTTGATGACGATGTCATCAACGTAGACTAGGATATTGCGACCAAGTTGGTTCTTGAGGCAGGCCTGCATGCACCGCTGATAGGTAGCTCCTGCGTTTTTTAGCCCGAAGGGCATGGTGTTGTAGCATAATACACCGAATGGCGTTGTAAACGCTGTTTTCTCTTGGTCCTCCTCCTTCATTCGAATCTGATTGTAGCCTGAGTAGGCATCGAGGAAGCAGAGACATTCACATCCCGTAGTGGAGTCGATGATTTGGTCGATTCGCGGCAACGTGAAGTGATCCTTTGGGCAGTGCTTATTCAGGGATGTGAAGTCCACGCACATCCGCAGGATATCCGTGTCTTTTTTGGCACCAGCACTGTATTAGCGAGCCAAGTGCTTTCCTTGATCTCGCGTATGAAGTTTGTGTCGAGGAGTCTGTTGATCTCCATTCCGACCGCTTTTGCTCTTGGTTCAGACAGTCGCCGTATTGTCTGCTTGACTGGCCTTGCGTCTGGATTTACATTGAGTGCGTGCTCGGCGAATTCCCTAGGAACCCCTGGCATGTCCGCAGGACACCATGCAAAGATTTCCCAGTGTCACGGAGGAATTCGACGAGCGAGAGTTCCTATGCGGAACTCAAGTTGTTGGCGATGAGGGTCGTCCTGGTCGGGTCTGTTGGGTGGACCTGGACTTTCTTCGTGTGCACCAACGAGTCGAAGGACAGTTCGGCTGAACTTGGCCGGATCGGGGGAGGCAGACTGTTGTCTATCGACTCCTTCAATCTTGCGAATTCTTCCTGCATGTCGAAGGACTAAGAGATTCTATTGAATTCTCTGTCGCAGCTGTCAAACCTCTCGAAGTTGCCATTGATTGTATTTACGCCGTTTGGACCTGGCATCTTCATCTGCAGGTAGGCGTAGTGTGGCATTGCCATGAACCTTGCGAATGCTACGCGTCCGAGGATGCAGTGATATTGTGAAGGCCAGTCGATGACCTCAAAGTCGATGCGCTCTCGCCGAAAGTTTTTTGGCATGTCGAAGATGACGTCGAGGTCGATTTTTCCCAGGGGATATACACCTTTCCCTGGGACGATGTCGTGGAACATCGTGTATGAAACTTCCAGACACATCAGAGGGATCCTCATTACTTGCAAGGTACTCGCGAACATTAGGTTAATGCCGCTGCCGCCGTCCATGAAGACACGACTCATATCGAAACCCCCAATATGCGCCTCTAGTACGAGGGGACAGTGGCCTAGATGAGGGACTTGGCGTGGGTGGTCACGCCGGTCGAAGGTGATGCAGGAGTCGCTTCCACTAAGGTACTCAGTGGTGGAAGGTGGAGAGTTGATCGCCAAGTTGACTTGGCGAGTGATGGCCTTCTGCATTCGATTTGAGGGACGCCCCTTTTGGATCATCCCCATGTTACAAACCGGGTCGTGGGTATGGTTCGCCACCATGATTCTGGACCAGTGCAGCTGTGGGTGGTGGTATTCCGGGTGGTGGTGGGGGAGCTCCATGTGCCACGGCGCCTGGGGTGGCTCCATAGCCTCTGTTGACTGTGTCGCGATTCATCCGGGCCAGACCCTCGTGGAGCTTGAGAAACTCACGGCAGTCCTTGAGAAGGTGGCTGGATTTTTTCTTGACGTCGTGCTTGTCGATGTAGAAACGCACGTTGCATGGTCCAAACAGTTTGTCCTCAATGGTTGTTGCGGGTGCCTCTTCGCGAGTGCGGCGCTGCCATACCTGCGTAGTTTTCCCAGAGTCGTGGTATCCACCTGTTGGAGATATGCCCAAGAGGCAATAATAAAAGAGGTTATTATTATATCTTTGTGTTTATGATGAATGTTTACATGCCATGCTATAATTGTATTATTAGGAAACACTAATACTTGCATGTTTTGTAAACATAAAAGAGTCCCTAGTAAGCCTCTTGTTGAACTAGCTTGTTGATTGATTGATGATCATGGTTTCCTGATCATAGACATTGGATGTGATTAATAACAAGGTTATATCATTAGGAGAATGATATGATGGACACACACCCATAGTAAGCGTAGCATAAGATCAAGTCATTAAGTTCGTATTGCTGTAAGCTTTGAAATACATAGTAACCTAATCCTTCGACCATGAGGTTATGTTAATCACCATCACCGGATGGGTACTTTGATGACATCAAACGCCGCTTCGTAACTGGGCAGTTATAAAGGTGTCATTAGGTATTCTGAAAGTATGTGTTGAAGCGCATAGACCAAGATTGGGATTTGTCCATCCATATGACGGATAGATATACTCTGGGCCCTCTCGGTGGAATGTCATCTAGATAGCTTGCAAGCATGTGACTAGGTCACAAGGGATGACATAACATGGAACGAGTAAAGAGTACTTATCAGTAACGAGGAAGAACTAGGTATAAAGATACTGACGATCAAACCTCGGATACGTAGAATGTCGCGAGACAAAGGGAACTGGTTTCGTATGTTAGTTGGTTCAATCGATCACGAAGTAATCGTTGAGTATGTGGGAGCCATTATGGATCTCCAGATCCCGCTGATGGTTATTGATGGGAGAGGTGTCTTCATCATGTCTGCATATTCACGAACCGTAGGGTGACACACTTAAGGTTCGAAGTTGTTTGAAGTAGATATGGAATTTGTGTTGGAGACCGAATGTTGTTCGGAGTCTCGGAATGGATCCGGGACATCACGAGGAGATCCGGAATGGTCCGGAGAATAAGATTCATATATTGGGAATCATTTTCTAAGTTAGGAAATGTTCCAGAGTGTTTGCATGGAGATTCTAGAAGGTTTCGGAATGTTCTGGAAGGTTCTAGAGGATTTCTTGGTGTTTACTTGAAAACCAAGAAAGGATCAAGGGAGTCCAAGTGGGGCTAGACACGGATTCGTGGGGGAGGAGGATTCCTCCCCCCTTCCCACCGCCGACCCAAGGAGGGGAGTCCTACTAGGACTCCCCCTCCCCAGGCGCGCCTCCCTCCTTTAAATAGAAGGGAGGGGGCGCCCCCTCTTGCACCTTGTCTCATAACTCCCAATCTCAGCCGCCTCTCTCCTCCATGTTTCTTCTGCACAGGCATAGGCGAAGCCCTGCAGAATTCTCACCTCCACCACCACCACCACGCCGTCGTGCTGCTGGGATTCCGTGGAGAAGATCTACTACCTCCGCTGCTCGCTGGAACGGGGAGAGGAAGGTCTGCTTCGACTCCGCACGTGTGACCGTCTGCGGAAGCGCTGCCGGAACGCGGCGCCGGAAGGATCATCCACACGATCTTGAGATCGACAAGTGATCGGCTACATCATCCACGAGATCTAATCTCGTTAACGCTTTCGGTTCTACGAGGGTTAGTACCGATCTATCTCGTTGCTCATGTCTAGTAGATTAGATCTTGGCTTTTATCTAGATTAGATCTGGGTTTTGTTCGTTCTTGCGGTAGAATTTTTTTGTTTTCCATGCTACGAACCCATCACCACCGCTGTGATAGCCGTTGTTGCGGCTATCGTCGCATTTGTTGGCGTAGCCGGCTGGGACCATGTTGACGTCGTCGCGGTCATCGTAGACATGCATTCGCCGCTTGCCTTGATGGTCGCGTCTGCGCTCGAGGTCATCATCGTCGTCGGAGTAGGTGCGGTTTCTCACCGAATCCTCTCCATCGGCCCACTGATTCGCGATTTCCATCAGATGGTCGATTGTTTTGGGCTTCGAGCGGCCCATCGCCTCTCTGAGCTCTATGCGGCGAACACTGCTGTTGAACGCATCGATTGCTTGGTCTTCCGAGATGTTTTCCACGGAATTCTTGATGATGGACCACCTCTGGATGTACGAGCGTAGTGATTTGCTCAACCTTTGCTGGCAGCTCCTCAGTTCTTTGATCGACGTGGGCCTTTTATAAGTGCCCTTGATATTACATACAAAGTTGTAGGCCAGCTCTTCCCAGCTGCGAATGGATCCGCGCGGGAGATTGTTGAGCCATGCGCGGGCGGCGCCCTGCAGGCATTGCATGGCCGTGCTTCGATTGCCGCCGTGTAGCCTGACGGAGGAGATGTGGTCCTCCAACCTAATCTTCGGGTCTTGTAGGCCGTCGAACTTTGGGTTTTCCGACGGGAGTTGATACATTGCAAATGTATCTTTAATTTTTGGTGTTCCATGCTTGGTTTTATCCACTTTCTTGTGTTTTGTCCACACTTTGGAGTACTTTTCATATGATTTCTTGGACTAACCTATTAACAAGAGCCACAGTGCCAGCTGCCTGTTTTCTGCTGTTTTTGGTTCCAGAAAAGTCAGAAAATGAATATTCTCGGAATTGGACGGCACAAAAGCCAAAGTGCCTATTTTTCCGGAAGACTCACAGAGCCAGAATACGAGATGGAGGAGGGCCAGGGGCTGGCCACACACCCCCAGGCGCGGGTTGGGCCTGGCCGCACCAGGGCATGGTCTGGCCGCCCCAGGCATCCCCTCGGTCTCCCTCTTCGCCTATAAGAAGCCTTCTGACCTAAAACTCCGGGGGCTTCGACGTTTTTCTAGAAGGAGTTCCGCTTTGCCGCCACCACCAGATTCCATGAAACAACACCAGAAACTCCGTTCTGGCACCCTACCGGGACGGGGAATTGGAGGAAATCATCACCATCATCATCACCATCGCTTCTCCATCGACCATCCATGTTTCCCCCATCTATGAGTGAGTAATCCCCCGCTGTAGGCTATGGGGATGGTAGGGATTGGATGAGATCGTTCATATAATGGCATCAGCTTGTTAGGGCATGGTTCCTAGTATCTTTTATTAGTGCTTTATGACTTTGTTGCGACTTGTTATGCTTAATGCTTGTCACTAGGGCCCGAGTGCCATGATTTCAGATCTGAACATGTTATTGATTCATTATGATAGTATTGTTTTTGGTCTTATCTGCAAGTTGTATACACACGTTGTTGTCCGGAACTGATGGCCCCGAAGTGACAGAAATCGGGATAACCGGAGGGAATGGCTTTGATGTGAGGATCGCATGTGTTCATGGAGTGTTAATGCTTTGCTCCGGTGCTCTATTAAAAGGAGCACCTTAATTGCCAATAGTTCCCTTGAGGCCCGCTGCAAACGGGCTGGCTAGATAAAAGATGTTGTGCAAATTCTCATTGCGAGCACGTATGACTATATATGGAACACATGCCTAGGATTATCTAGTACTAGGATGCTTTATCTTATTTATCTGCAATTGCCCTATGTTCTGATTGCTATGTGAATTGTCTTGTCCATGCAACGCTCGTCCATCCATCCCTATGCCTACCGCACTCAAATCCTATTGTTGCTACTATTGTTACTACTGTCTTTACTTTACTACTGCAGCTACTTTACTATTCCTATTACAAAACTGTTGCTACTGATAAAGTGTTGTGAGCAAGATTGTTTCTAGGTGCAGCTGAATTGATAACTCAGTTGTTAAGGCTTATAAGTATTCTTTGGCTCCCCTTGTGTCGAATCAATAAATTGGGTTTCACTTCCCTCGAAAATACTGTGATACACCCCCTATACTTGTGGGTCATCAAGACTATTTTCTAGCGTCGTTGCCGGGAGCATAACTTTATTTATCAAGTTCACTTGGATTCTCTATTGTTCGCTGCTATCCATCCATCATGGTAAGTCTCGTGATGGCAAGTTTCCTATTTTACCATCCACTACAAGAAGAGGTACTGTTCTGAACACCTCTGCTGCTCTTGATTCACCATCTGTTATAAGTAAGCTCATTACACCACCACATACACATGCTACACACACTGCTACTACTGCTGAATCTGGAACTTCTGATGCTGATGATGTTGCTTCTATTGTGCTTGATAAGAGTGGTTCATTAGGTCCTTTCCTAGGTGCTACGATTGCTAGAACTATAGCTGGAAATACCGAAACTCCTAATGAAGACACTACCACACCTATTAGTTCACCTGAGTCTAGTGAGAGTTATGATATTGAAGATGGTTATGTTGAGATGACCGATGAATTTATTAAAGAATGTAAAAACACCCATGATAGGAGAGCTGCTAAGAGTCTCCTTGAGAGGCGTACTATTAGACCCAAATTGTCTCCTATTGCTAAGTTTGCTGCTTCTCTCATAAGCATTACAGATAAAGATTATGATTTCTCTCTCGATCTATCTTACATAGCTATTGTTGAGAAAGAACCTTTTTGTGGGACTAAGAATGAAAGTGCGGTAGCACATATGAATGAACTTTCTACCATGAGTGGCTTGTTTTCTGATGATATTAAGATGCGTACTTACTTTGTTACCAAGATCTTCCTCTTTTCAATGAAAGGAGAAGCTAAAACTTGGTTTAGTAATTTACCTCCTGGATCTATTGATAGCCCTGAGTGCTTGATTAGTACTTTCCTGTAGAAATATTTTCCTCCTAGTGCTAGACATGCTATTTTGCAGGAACTTTTTGGTTTTAAACAGGGAGAAAAAGAGGTATTGTCCGAATCTTGGGCAAGGTTTTGTGCTTTGATTCATGCACAGGCTGGAAGTCCATTACCTAAGAATGAGCTTCTTGATATATTTTATAATGGACTAACTGAAGAATCTAGGACATACCTAGATAGTTGTGTTGATTGTGTTTTTAGGAATAGGACTCCCAAGGAAGCTGAGGAATTAATGGCTAAAATAAGTAAGAATTATGAAGATTGGACTCCTCCTAAACAAGTTATACCTGAAGTAATTGTACCTGAACCTTCTATTCCGGTGCCTATTCCAATATCAAAGAAGAGGGGAATTATTGAATTAAATGATGAAGGAATGAAGGAAGCTAAGAAATGTCTTAAGGAGAAGGGAATTAAAGCTGCAGATGTCAAGAATTTACCTCCTATAGAAGAATTATGTAAGCCTATTCCCTACTCACCCACTATTGAGGTACACTCTCTCCAACACTTTGATGAAGGTGATATCCCTTACTCTAAACCTCCTGATCAATGCTTAGAAGAATTCGATATCTTTATTGTTAAGCAAGATAACTTTAATAAAAGGGTGCAAAATCATCTAATGGAAAACACTAGAGCTATTGTTGAGTTGAAAGATATTGTGGAAAGAACCTCTAATGATTGTTAAACACTTTCAAATGGTTCAAACTCAAATAGATCAACTTGTTAAAGTGCAAAACGACTTGCTAGTTAATGCTGCTAAAGAAAAACATGCTTATGAAATTAGAACTAGAAGTGGAGCTGCTACCCAGGATCCTCTATATCCTGAGGGGAATCCCAAAAGAATTGAGCAGGATTCTCAACAAGCTGAAAATAGTGGTTCTACTCGTAAGAAAAGGAAAAAGAAATATAAACTGTTGTAGAACCCTCTGAACCTGCTATAGATCCTAATAGTATATCTATCTCTGATGCTGAAACTGAAAGTGGTAATGAAGAAAATGAAGTTTCTAATGAAGAAAAAGTTGAAGAAGAACCTGAAAACCACACTAAGAATACTAAATACACCAAAGAAGATTTTATTGCTAAGAAACATGGTAGTGAAAGAGAACCCTGGGTCCAAAAGCCTATGCCTTTCCCTGATAAAAAACACAAGTCAAAGGAGGATGAACATTATAATAAGTTTTGTGAGTGGGTGAAACCTTTATTCCTGCAAATTCCTTTGACTGATGCTATTAAATTGCCTCCTTACTCAAAGTGTATGAAGGATATTGTCTCGAATAAAAGGAAGATCCCTAATGAAGAAATTTCTACTTTGCTTGCTAATTATTCCTTTAATGGTAAGGTTCCTAAGAAACTTGGAGACCCTGGTATTCCAATTATCCCTTGCTCTATTAAGAATAGTTATGTTAGAACTGCTTTGTGTGATTTGGGAGCTGGAGTTAGTGTTATGCCTTTCTCTCTCTATAAGAGGCTTCAACTAGAAAAATTAATACCAACTGATATATCTTTGCAAATGGCTGATAAATCTACCACTATTCCTGTTGGTATATGTGAGGATGTACCTGTTCAAGTGGCTCATAATTGCTTGATATTAACTGATTTTGTTGTGCTTGAAATGCCTGAAGATGATAATATGTCTATTATTTTTGGGAGACCTTTTCTTAATACTGCAGGAGCTGTTATCAATTGTAATCAAGGAAAGGTGACTTTCAATGTCAATGATAAGGAACATACTGTCTATTTCCCCAAGAAGATTGAAAGGACTTATGGTTTGAATTCGATTGAACATGTTGAGGGCATTCAAGTTGGAGAAATATATTGTCCCATACCAAGAGGAAAATTTGAAACTATTATGATTAGGACCATTGCTATCAAGGTTGAGGTAACATAATCATTAGTAGGATACAAAGTTTTGTCTCATATAGAATTGTTTTGGTAACAAGACCTGATCAACCTTGTTAACAAAAGGATTTCATTGAACCAAACAATGTTTTCACCATGATTATTTTCGCTTACTTCTATTCTGTCCATTTTAGTTTTTGCTTAAGCCCAACTTAAAGACGTTAAAGAAAATTACTTATTGGGAGATAACCCAGAAGTTTTAGATGAGTCTTGGAAGTTATTACCTCAGTAATAACCTCTCCTTATCCTTTTTATTTGATTTTTGTGCTAAGAGTAACCTCTAATGAGAGAGAAGTAATGATTGGGAAAGTTGCTGTCCTGAAACAGATTTCTGTGCTTTACCGTAAGAATTCGTGTAAAATATCTGAATGTCTTTTTGAGGCGTGCATTTGTTTTCTTATGCCCCAGGTAGTTACCTAACTTTCATTAGTTCAACACTTTTTGATTTGAGCAACAGAAGCCCTTCGAAAAAATTCGTATTTACCCGCTGGTCTGTTTTGACAGATTTCTGCCATTTTCTGCATTTGCTTCTTGTTGGTTCCTTTTTGAGTTCTTTTGGGGCATTGAGCTTTTTGAGGGAAGTGCTACAGTATATAGTGTTCTAGTGGAAGTTTATTTGGTGTTGGAACTGAACCTTAAGACTTATTATCTTGAGTGCACTAATGTTGCTAATAAAGATTGTGTGAAGGAAAAATTTCAGGTGTATGGAAGGAATGAGTAATGAGATGAAGTATGGACTAAAGCTCAAGCTTGGGGATGCCACGCGTGTCACACCAAGAAATATCCAAGAAGTACAAGCGTCAATGCTTGGGGATGCCCAAGGCATCCCCTTCTTCATCAATAAAAATCCCAGGTTTCTTCCAAACACTTCATTTTTATTGTTTCATGCACAGTTGTGTTGTTCTTGGAGCGTCTTCTTTTTTGTTTTCGTTTTGGTTTTTCATTTGCTTGATTTTCTTAGTTTGCTGAATAAATTGGTTGGACCTCCTCTTTCATACATTGGTTTACAAATAGTTTGGTTTGGTTTGGAAAAGAGTAGGAAAGTTCATGCTTAAGTGGTAAAGAGAGCGTGTTTTTGACTGTGGCCTATGCTTTGTCATGCCATGCTTGCTATTGTTTTGGCTTTATGCTTAGTATTCTTTGCTGTAGCATGAATTGTTATAAACAATTGAGATTGCTTAATGTGCCTTGGATGAATTATGCGTTGTTTTAGCATATTAAAGCATAGTATAGTGGTATTCTCCTTTGATGCTTTATTTGGGTTGACTTGGCGCATGCTCACACCATGTTATGACTATCTCAAGTCACCATAAGCCTTTATGATCCTTTAGTTTTCAACTTGTAGTATCACTTTATGCTTTGATCAATGATGTTTTGTCGCTCTGCATGATTATGGCCATTATTGCTCTCTTAGTTTGTCGCTCCCAGTCTTTTGCTAGCGTCCGCAACCAAGTATGAGTTCCACTCATGCATCCAACTCCATAAACCAAGTTATTCCAAAGAGTCCACCATACCTACCTATTAGCATATGCTATTCCAAGTATATTCTTGTTTTTGTTTACCTTCCAAATTAAACTTGTTATGAGAAAACTAGTGATTAAAGCTCTCACGAACTTGATGGCACACTTTACTTTTCTTGCCCTTAATAAACTTGAACCATTGTGTCGTCTATGCTATATATGCTTGCACTTATTTGTTGGGGATTAGCAGAACCATGCTGTCATGGGGAACGCTTTCAACATTGCACGGGTACTTTGTACCTACTTGATATCATGCTCTTTTGTCTATGGATGTCGTCGGTGTCAAATGAAAGGGGATCTTGTAAGTCCATGGAGTTATGTATATGTGTTAGAGAAACGCCTGGGCCGCTGGTCTAATCCATGCTGACATGGTGGAAACCTGCAGCGTAACCATAATGAGGTGTCTATGAAGCATTCTTCTTATAAAAAAGGAGTCCTATATTGAGAACAAAGAGAAAAATAAAAAAAGAGATTATGAAAAGAGGAAAGAGAGAAAAAAGCACCATATTCCCATGGTAAATAAGAAGATTGCTGAGATGCTCGTTGTCTGCTTGCCTTGTCATTTTGATATGGGGATTCTTCCGTATCATCGGGCAAGGGGTACCCCGTTGGCGGTTCTCTATGATACATATGTACTTACAATGACAAGAACTTACCGGTGACTAAACTTGAGTAGCATGAGGAGCGGCCCTCGTAGTGAAGGGACATGAGATTTCTAACTTATACTTCGTTAAGCATGTACACCATAGTTTGTTCACTTTAACCTTAATCACTTCAAGATGCTTATGATAGGGGCAATGAGAGCTGAAAGCTATAAGTACCGTAATTTTTGGAAGCTCTTTATGAGACTTGAATCCCTACTTCCTTCTACGAAGGCCTTTCTTCCACCATTATATTGAGTCTCCACCTTCTATCTTTATGCACCTACTTTGAGAGCATAGTGGCCATTCTTAGTTCTATGTGCATTGTCCCAAGACTTGTTAATTGATGCATAACTTTGATATTGCTTGTTTTAAACTATTTGTATCTAGTCACTCTTATGAACTTTGAAGGTGTCGTATGCATTTATGTTTGCTACTCTATGACGGACAAGCTGAATACTATTATACTATGTTTTCTTTATGTGAAACAAACAAACGGCTTGCAAAGCATTGTTATTCATGAATCTTTTGTTTGTGCCTTTTCATGTTGCATCATAGTTTCTTTGTCTTATTGCTAGAACTTTGTCTTTCATGCTATGATTGAAGTACTATGATCCCAGCTTTGAATGTTTTACAAATACTTTGATCAAGTCTTTGATGGTGCATGTCACCTCAAAAATTATTCTTTCTTTTTATCACTTACCTACTCGAGGACGAGCAGGAGTTAAGCTTGGGGATGTTGATACATTGCAAATGTATCTATAATTTTTGGTGTTCCATGCTTGGTTTTATCCACTTTCTTGTGTCTTGTCCACACTTTGGAGTACTTTTCATATGATTTCTTGGACTAACCTATTAACAAGAGCCACAATGCCAGCTGCCTGTTTTCTTCTGTTTTTGGTTCCAGGAAAGTCAGAAAATGAATATTCTCGGAATTGGACAGGACAAAAGCCAAAGTGCCTATTTTTCCGGAAGACTCACGGAGCCAGAATACGAGACGGAGGAGGGCCAGGGGCTGGCCACACCCCCCAGGCGCGGGCTAGGCCTGGCTGCGCCAGGGCATGGTCTGGCCGCCCCAGGCATGCCCTCGGTCTCCCTCTTCGCCTATAAGAAGCCTTCTGACCTAAAAACTCTGGGGGGTTCGACGTTTTTCTAGAAGGAGTTCCGCTTTGCCGCCACCACCAGATTCCATGAAACAACACCAGAAACTCCGTTCTGGTACCCTGCCGGGACGGGGAATTGGAGGAGATCATCGCCATCATCATCACCATCGCTTCTCCATCGACCATCCATGTTTCCCCCATCTATGAGTGAGTAACCCCCCGCTGTAGGCTATGGGGATGGTAGGGATTGGATGAGATCGTTCATGTAATGGCATCAGATTGTTAGGGCATGGTGCCTAGTATCTTTTATTAGTGCTTTATGACTTTGTTGCGACTTGTTATGCTTAATGCTTGTCACTAGGGCCCGAGTGCCATGATTTCAGATCTGAACATGTTATTGATTCATTATGATAGTATTGTTTTTGGTCTTATCTGCAAGTTGTATACACACGTTGTTGTCCAGAACCGATGGCCCCAAAGTGACAGAAATCAGGATAACCGGAGGGAATGGCTTTGATGTGAGGATCACATGTGTTCACAGAGTGTTAATGCTTTGCTCCGGTGCTCTATTAAAAGGAGCACCTTAATTTCCAGTAGTTCCCTTGAGGCCCCGCTGCAAACGGGTTGGCAGGATAAAAGATGTTGTGCATGTTCTCATTGCGAGCACGTATGACTATATATGGAACACATGCCTAGGATTATCTAGTACTGGGATGCTTTATCTTATTTATCTGCAATTGCCCTATGTTCTGATTGCTATGTGAATTGTCTTGTCCATGCAACGCCCATCCATCCATCCCTATGCCTACTGCACTCGAATCCTATTGTTGCTGCTATTGTTACTACTGTCTTTACTTTACTACTGCAGCTACTTTACTATTCCTATTACAAAACTGTTGCTACTGATAAACTGCTGTGAGCAAGATTGTTTCCAGGTGCAGCTGAATTGACAACTCAGTTGTTAAGGCTTATAAGTATTCTTTGGCTCCCCTTGTGTCGAATCAATAAATTAGGTTTCACTTCCCTCGAAAATACTGCGATACACCCCCTATACTTGTGGGTCATCAGGAGTTTGGATCCTTTAGGCATTCGCTTCTGCCTGATGGCTCCGCTAAAGCATCTAGCCGAAGAGTTCAGTCTCGTCCTCTTCTGAGTCAGTCGAACGAGCACGTCTTGCCCTTGACTTGTTGATTTTGTGCTGCGTGAGGTCATCACGCGCATCGTAATCGTGATCGTGCTGCCGTGAGCGGCGACCTCAAGACAGATCGTGACCGTCATCACTGGATGAGGGTGAGGAATAGTGTTTTGCCAGAGCCTTATTTTTCTTTGGTTCCGGCATCGGCTCCTTGTCGAGAGGGGTCTCGACTAGCCCCAAGTCTGCGATCGTAGATCGGTGCATGGTGGCTCGGGGATCTCCAGCTGGCGGCTGATTTTTGAGGAGGTACATGGTGGTCGCGGTTACCGCAGCTTGCAGTGTCTTTGGGACCATGTTTCCTTGCGTGTCGACTGTCATAGAACTAAAGTCGAGGACTTTTGCAGCTTCTATGCATTCTTTCTCGGTGAGATGGGCCATTCGAGATCGCCTCTTGTCGGTCACGTACTCGTGGCCTTTTGAAGAGGATCCTCCGTGGGAGGAGAGCCCGACTCGTCAAAGACTTGACTCATCCGCTGCCTTTTTATGCGCCTCGGGTTGCGCGATTGCATGCAGCTGGCATCTGTATTCTTCCTTTAATAGCCAATGGTAGCCCATCAGCTTTTCCTTCGGCGTGCCGGGGGGCAAAGGATTGCCTCGCGGAGCTTCTCGGCAATGGGCCCACTCGTTGTCGTTGAGTCTAATCACGACACGTTCTCCGGTGTGTTTGTTCACCATGGTTGGTGGTTCGACTGCCCCTCCATTATTGACGGGCACGCCATTGCCACCATTGGTGGGATCGCCATTGGGTGGTCCGCTGTTGGGTGGTTCGGCGCTGTTGGGTGGTCCAGTGCCGGATCCATGGCCGATGTTTTCGCGATTGGTGGCGGTGTCACCCGCATTGATAACCGCGCAAATGAAGTGGTTAGGGAAGCTTTTGCTTCCACAACTTTCAAATCCGGAGCCGCAGGCTCCATCTTCAGTCGCTAGATCACCCAGATCGGATCTAAGACTGTTGTCGCTGTCCGTGCTCCCAGCTATCGCCGAGGTATTGAGCTCGCTGAGGGTGCCAATTGCTGGCGGGAACCATGATGCTGGAGCAATCGCGGGTGCCGTTGGCTGGTCAGGCATGCGAAGCGTGCCCATCTGACCAACCTCGAAGCGGAAGCTCCCAATCGCCAGGCTGATTCTGTCGCCCACGGACTCGAAAGCCGGGCGAGTGGCTGGCGTGTGGACGGTGAAGTCGAACACGCCGAAGAGCTGGCGAATCTCCGCTATTGCGGAGTTGTAGATCGGGTTGATGGGGCCGAAGAAGCCGCGAGATCAGCACTCCCAATTCCCACAGACGGCGCCAATTGACGAGGGTTTAACTCGTCAATGACCCTTGTTATGGAGTTGGGTTTTGGAGAAGGAGGGAGCGCTGGAGGCATCAATCGTCTAGCAAACAAGCACACAGGAACACAAGATTTACCTAGGTTCAGGCCTCGTAGAGGTCCCTACTCCTGCTTCTCTGCTCTTGGAATTAATGAAGGAATCAAAGATTACAGGGGTGCGCAGATGCAATCTGGAGAGAGTTGTGGAAACTAGGGTTGCATGTGTCCTCCTCACCGCCCCTCCTAGCATTTACATAGATAGGCTAGGTATTGGGTAGCAGGTCGAGTCGGTTACAGGTTAGGGTTTTCCCTTTAAACTTTCTATCTTTAGTTTCTTCTTGTCCCGCAAGCAATCAAGAGTCTGTGGGCCACTCGAGTTCTCCATTTGGGCCTTGGCAACACCGTGGGCTTCCGCTGTATCCAGGCCGTGTATACCCAACTCGAGTACCTGTAGGGTATACCCATGTCAGAAAGAAAAGGATGATCATCATCCACTATGTTGAGACATAGGTTCTATCTTAGAAAACCATGATGATAACTTAACATAATATATGATCCAATAAGGAACGTTTGAAAAGTGATTAAGTTTGAATCACGAAACGTTGAGCTAAGTTTGTCCACAGTGTCTAATAGAGAACTGTAGACATGTTTTCCAAATCCATAAAGGATGACATATATTAAAGCATAAAGGGTTATGTTATAAGGGAATATGTTGGAAACTCCCGTAATACCGACTAAAGTCAAGTAGGAAGCGAGGTGAACAAAACATTGAAAGTTGCACAGGGTGCACTCGTGTTTCGATGATTACATTTATAATAATAGATAAGGGTACGATCTAAAGTGTTGTATAATGTTATGGCGGGGCTAGTTCGCTTTTAACGTAGAATGATGTGTCCCAGGGCACAATGCCCATGAGAAATCCCTCGAGGTTGATCTAAAGTCACTGTAGGCTCCTAGA
The DNA here is from genome assembly GCA_916181665.1 of Avena sativa. Lineage (NCBI taxonomy): Eukaryota > Viridiplantae > Streptophyta > Magnoliopsida > Poales > Poaceae > Avena > Avena sativa. Next base: position 428,036,500 of record OV702287.1, read on the forward strand.
ATCTGGCCTCGTTCTGCTGCAATAGCGACGATGCATACACAAAGATGTTATCATGTGATGATAAAGTATTAATGTCAATCAAGGTGACATTAGTAAGTTGCAAAGGATTTGGGACTGTAAAGTATAGACCCAAGACTCAACCTCTTCCATGAGAAAGCATGTTTAGGGTACCGGATATATGGTGCCAATGATTAAGAACAAATGCAGCTAGTTTATTTGTACTCTAGTGCAATAGGGAGACTGTTGGAAATATGCCCTAGAGACAAATAATAATAAGGATTATTATCATATTTCATAAAGTTTATGATTAAGTTTTATATCATGCTATAATTGTAATGAGAGGAAACATCAATACATGTGTGATATATAAAAAACCAGGGGTTCCTAGTGAAACTCTAGTCACTGGTTCATTGGTCAACAGATGATCAAGTTTCCTGATCATGTGGCATTTATGCCAGTTGGAAATGGAGTCAACTCATTCCGAGAATGAGATGATGAACCAATACCCAACCTAAACATCATGACCCAATCATGTCACAAAGTTCAAGTTACGATGATTAGAAATGGATCCTCGTAGACTATTCTTTAGACCGTGAGGCTATATCAATCACTGTCTCCCGAGAATGCTTAGATAGCACAGGGGTCACATGGCCATCCAGGTCCCTCTGTCGATCATTGGTCCGGGAGTGTCCCGACCATATCTGGAGTGTTCCCGAACCATGGGGTATCACTCTTAAGGGTTTGATGATGCTTAGAGAGTGTTTATAGGATCGGTAGAATCGCTGAAGAATAGAAGAGAGAAAACCAAAAGAGTTTCGGTAAGTCTGGAGGATGTCCGGAGTGGAGGTGGAAGGTTCTCCGTATCCACGGAGATTGAATAATATGTGAATGAATGTTAAATATTGATTTAATCATTTATTCATAATTATTTAATAAAAGAGAAAATCAATTTAAAGGTCAAAAGGCTTAATGTGCCAATTTCGGAGAGAAGAGGGCCCAGGAAAGGCAAGAGGGGAGAAGGGGCAAGGGGGTGGTCGGCTGGGCCAAGCCCCCCTCTCCCTCTCCTTTAGTCCCACCCCGGGACTTTGAGGGAGGTAGTACCTCCCCTCCCCTATATATAGTGGGGGTATTTGTCCAGACAAATAGACACAATATTCAATAAAGGTTTCCTCACTTTTGGGAAGACCTCCAATTGATATTCTCTCTCTCTCTCGTGACCGTGGTCCCAAGTTCAGACTGCGCGAACGAGAGACATCTTCACCGCGAAGTGCCATCGCGATGCAGGATTCGGATCCAGGAGCTCTACTTCCGCAAATGCTGCTGGATCGGGGAAGCGGGAGTCATCGTCAAGAACCGAACGTGTGTAACTCCCCGCGAGGTGTCACACTTGAGGCACTCAAGTCGTTGGAGCCACAGGAGCCCAAGGACTTCATCATGACCTTGAGGTCGGCTTCGGCTCATCTACATCAACCACACTCTCCTAAGAGTTGACAACGCTCTTCGGTCTTCAAGGGTAAGTTCGTGAAAAGCCCCTCCCGTTACTGCATTACTAATAGATAGGTCCTGGCAACATTAGGGGTTCATGGGCGTAGGGTAAAAATTTATTGCTTTCATACGCAGAACCCCTACATTGTTTACTAATAAAATCTTTAAGCATGACTTCAAGTTTAGAGGGTGCACTTCTATTGTTGTTGTAGGAATTTCCATAAGCATTACCATTATTGGGAGGATATGGCCTATAATTATTATTACCAAAATTATTCCTATAGGCATTGTTGCTAAAATTATTATTTCTGATGAAGTTCACATCAACTTGCTCTTGAGCAACCAAAGAGGCTAAGGGAACATGATTTGGATCAATATGAGCTTTTCCATTAACAAGCATAGACATAATAACATCAGTTTTATCACTCAAGGAGGAGGTTTCTTCAACAGAATTTTCCTTCTTACCTTGTGGAGCTCTCTCAGTGTGCCATTCAGAATAGTTAACCATCATATTGTCAAGGAGCTTTGTTGCAGCACCCAAAGTAATGGTCATAAAGGTGCCTCCAGCAGCAGAATCCAGCAGATTTCTTGAAGAATAATTTAGTCCTGCATAAAAAGTTTGGATAATCATCCAAGCAGTCAGTCCATGAGTGGGACAATTCTTTACCAAAGATTTTATTCTTTCCCAAGCTTGAGCAACATGTTCATTATCAAATTGTTTAAATTTCATTATTTCACTTCTCATAGATATAATCTTAGCAAGAGGACAGTATTTTCCAATGAAAGCATCTTTGCATTTAATCCAAGAATCAATACTATTTCTAGTTAGGGATAGCAACCATTCTTTAGCTTTTCCTCTCAGAGAGAAAGAAAACAATTTAAGCTTAATAATATCTCCATTTATATCCCTATGTATTTTCATCTAAAAAAGTTCAACAAAGTTATTAAGATGAGCAACAACATCATCAGTACCAGCACTAGAGAATTGTTCTTTCATAACAAGATTGAACAAAGCAGGTTTAATTTCAAAGAAAGCATCTTCAGGAATAGGTGGAGCAATAGTGTGCACATGAAATCATTATTGTTTGTGCTAGTGAAGTCACACAACTTAGTGTTTCCAGGAGTATTCATTTTTGTAAGATTAAAACAAGCTAACAACAATAGAAACTGAAATAGGAACTAATTTTTTTATGTGTTTTTGATGAAAGAAGCAAACCAGTACAACTATTTTGTGTGTGTTTTTGATAAAAGAAGCAAACCAGTACAACTATTGTGTGTGTGTTTTTGATAAAAAAGAAACAAGCAAACAAAGCAAAAATAAACTAAGCAAAACAAAAAACAAAATAAAGAGATTGGTTGTGAGGGACTCCCCTTGTGAAGCTGTCCTTAACTCCCCGGCAACGGCGCCAGAAAAAGTGCTTGATGGCTCAAAATGTAGAGCTTGTTGGGAACCCAAGAGGAAGGTATGATGAGCACAGTAGCAAGTTTTCCCTCAGTTATGAAACCAAGATTATCGAACCAGTAGGAGCAAGGAAACAACTCCATGGTGTTGCTAACAATTTGGAATCCTACACAACACAACCACAAAACTTTGCCCCAACTTACAGTGAGGTTGTCAATCTCACTGGTTTTGCTGAAAACAAAGGATTAAACGTATAGTATGGAAGATAGTAATTGCTTGCAGAAAGTAAAACAGTAAATAGTAGATAGTAGATGGTATATCAATGGTAAAAGAATGGACCGGGGTCCACAGTTCACTAGAGGTGATTCTCCTTAAGATAAATAGCATGTTGGGTGAACAAATTATAGCGGGGCAATTGACAGATTTGAGAAAGCATACAATGCATATACTAGACATCTTGACTCCTATGAGATTTGATTGAGCATTACAACATAATACATAGACAGTAATCCAACTGCATCTATGACTAATAATCCACCTTTAGGTTATCATCTGAATCCCTTCCAGTATTAAGTTGCAAGCAACAGATAATTGCATTAAGAAAAGTGTGTAAAGTAAACAATACGATTTCCCCATGGACAAAGGATTGTTGTTTTCTCCCTAGTAGCAACAGCACATCTACAACCATAGAGATTTTTGTCACTTTCCCATATTACTAGAGGCATGAACCCACTATCAAGCATAAATACTCCCTCTTGGAGTTGCAAGCATCTACTTGGACAAGATAGTTACTAACAACGGAGAGCATGCAAGATCAGAAATAACATAGACATGATAGAATCAATAATCAATCTGAAATAGCATCTCAATATCCATCAGATCCCCGCAAACACAACATATAGGATTACAAATAGATGATCTTGATCATGAATGGAGCTCACAAGATCTAAACATGATACACAAAGGAGGAGAACCAACCATCTAGCTACTACATGGATCCATAGTCCAGGGATGAACTACTCACGCATCACATCAGAGGCAGGAATGGTGATGAAGAAGGCCTCTAGGGTGATCTCTCCCCTCCGGCAGGGTGCCAAGAAGAGCTTCAGACCCCCCCGATCTAGGGATGGAGATGGCGGCGGCTACAAACTCTTTCGTGGATTTCTGATCAGGTACTTAGGGTTTTCGTCCCGGGAGGCTTTTATAGGCGAAGGGGCAAGCTCAGTGGAGTACCAGGGGTCCCACACCCCTTGGTGGCACGCCCCTGGATGCATCGCCACCAGGTGTGGCCGCCCTGGTGCGCCACTTTGTCTCCCCTCCGGACTTTGTGTTGCTTCGGGTAAAATATTGACTTTGGCTTTTGTCCCGTCCAATTCCGAGAATATTTCCTTACTAGATTTTCTGAAACCAAAAATACCAGAAAACATGCAACTGGCATTGTGGCATCTTGTTAATAGGTTAGTTCCAGAAAATATATAAAAATACCTCAAAGCGTGAACAAAACATAAGGAAGTTGATATAAAACAAGCATGGAACAACAAAAATTATAGATACATTTACGACGTATCAGTGCCATCTACAATATAATTTGTAAAGTTTATTTAGACTAAGTTTATGATAGATCGAGTTTAACTAATCCAAATTACAAATGAACTACCACTCAAAAACAACATCCCTTGTGTCTTTTTAGTGATTACATGAACCAAATCCACTACACCAAGTCCGATCATCACGTGAGTCGGTGTAGCTTTAAACGCGAGCATCTATATGGGCATCATATCAGCCATATGACTCATGCTTAAACTTTCGGCCCGTGTTCCGAGGTCATGTATGTACATGATAGGCTCGCCAAGTAAGAATCTTAGTACTCGCGTGTCTAAACCTGTCTTACACCAGTTGTATGAAAACGTAGAGTAAAAAACACCCGATCATCACGTGGTGTCTTGAAAACGACGATCTTTCTTAACGGTGCATACTTAAGGAAGAACACATTTATCTTGATATCTAAATGAGGGATCATCTTATAATGCTACTAAAGCACCATACAAGCAATATAAGATGCAAACAAAACATTATATGCATAAAGTGAAATGATATGGTTCTTGCACTTGATCACTATCATGTGCATCGTGGTATGATCTTTATCATTCCTTTATGTGTAAGGCCAAGGTCTATGGAACTTACACGTTAGGTATGCCATAATTTCCAAGAGTATCAACCATACTTCAAATTATAACATTACCATATCATGACACTAGCCCAACAACAATCTAAACTAGACGCTTCTAATTTATCAATTGCAAATTTTACGTGGTTTAGGGCTTTCGAAGATAGAACCGGTCTTACCTACAAATATGGAACCACAACGATGATAACCAAACTATTAGCAACTCGTTGTAAATCGGATATTAACTATAGTAGGAGAGACATACACCCGCTAGCCACTTATACAAAACTAGTTGCATGTCAAGCGTGGAATAGGTCTCATGTGCGAGGATATGTAAAGTTAGTCTGGGCCGCTTCATCCCACCATGCCACCAATTTCTAAAATACATATAAGATGCAATAACATGATCATCATCCACATACTCTTATGTATTTTACCCGTGTAAAGCATCTTCACATAGATCAGGCTCTGATACCACTATTGGGTTCGCAGCATAGAAAACAAAAAAATTCATACGATGGGCATCATATCAACCATATGACTCATGCTTAAACTTTCAGTTCGTGTTACGAGGTCATGTCTGTACATGCTAGGCTCGCCAAGTAAGGACCTTAGTACTCGCTTGTGTAAAACTGTCTTACACCCGTTGTATGAAAGCGTAGAGTAAAAAACACCCGATCATCACGTGGTGTCTTGAAAATGACGATCTTTCTTAACGGTGCATACTTAAGGAAGAACACATTTTATCTTGATATCTAAATGAGGGATCATCTTATAATGCTACTAAAGCACCATACAAGCAATATAAGATGCAAACAAAACATTATATGCATAAAGTGAAATGATATGGTTCTTGCACTTGATCACTATCATGTGCATCGTGGTATGATCTTTATCATTCCTTTATGTGTAAGACCAAGGTATATGGAACTTACACGTTAGGTATGCCATAATTTCCAAGATTATCAACCATACTTCAAATTATAACATTACCATATCATGACACTAGCCCAGCAACAATCTAAACTAGACGCTTCTAATTTATCAATTGCAAATTTTACGTGGCTTAGGGCTTTCGAAGATAGAACCGGTCTTACCTACGAACATGGAACTACAACGATGATAACCAAACTATTAGCAACTCGTTGTAAATCAAATATTAACTATAGTAGGAGAGACATACACCCGCTAGCCACTTATGCAAAACTAGTTGCATGTCAAGCGTGGAACATGTCTCATGTGCGAGGATATGTAAAGTTAGTCTGTGCCGCTTCATCCCACTATGCCACCAATTTCCAAAATACATATAAGATACAATAACATGATCATCATCCACATACTCTTATATATTTTACCCGTGTAAAGCATCTACACATAGATCAGGCTCTGATACCACTATTGGGTTCGCAGCATAGAAAACAAAAAAATCATATGATGGGTATCATATCAACCATATGACTCATGCTTAACCTTTCGATTCGTGTTCCAAGGTCATGTCTATACATGATAGGCTCGCCAAGTAAGAACCTTAGTACTCACGTGTGTAAAACTATCTTACACCCGTTGTATGAAAGCGTAGAGTAAAAAACACCTGATCATCACGTGGTGTCTTGAAAATGATGATCTTTTTTAACGGTGCATACTTAAAGGAAGAACACATTTATCTTGATATCTAAATGAGGGATCATCTTATAATGCTACTAAAGCACCATACAAGCAATATAAGATGCAAACAAAACATTATATGCATAAAGTGAAATGATATGGTTCTTGCACTTGATCACTATCATGTGCATCGTGGTATGATCTTTATCATTCTTTTATGTGTAATACCAAGGTCTATGGAACGTACACGTTAGGTATGCCATAATTTCCAAGAGTATCAACCATACTTCAAATTATAACATTACCATATCATGACACTAGCCCAACAACAATCTAAACTAGACGCTTCTAATTTATCAATTACAAATTTTACGTGGCTTAGGGCTTTTGAATATAGAACCAGTCTTACCTACGAACATGGAACCACAACGATGATAACCAAACTATTAGCAACTCATTGTAAATCAGATATTTACTATAGTAGGAGAGACATACACCCGCTAGCCACTTATGCAAAACTAGTTGCTTGTTAAGCGTGGAACAAGTCTCATGTGCGAGGATATGTAAAGTTAGTCCAGGCCGCTTCATCCCACTATGACACCAATTTCCAAAATACATATAAGATGCAATGACATGATCATCATCCACATACTCTTATGTATTTTACCCGTGTAAAGCATCTACACATAGGTCAGGCTCTAATACCACTGTTGGGTTCGCAGCATAGAAAACAAAACATTTCATACGATGGGAACTACAAAGTACCAAGATATATCTACCTAGATACAAACAAAATATGGATATACATCCATAGAGAACATACCCTTGAAGACCGACAAAGTGTTACGAGGTTGGACTCGTGGATGATGTAGTCATATGCTTGCCGATCTCAAGATCGAGAGGAAGTCAAGCGCCACAAATCAACAGCGCATCCATGATCGCACACACGTCCGGTCCACCAAACAACCTCCGCCTCCTTGCTCTAGCGATGCAGCGGAAGCAGCAACTCCTTCTATACGAAAAGCCACCGGGAACATGTATCTCGCTAATCCGAGACCATTGGGGGATAATTCTAGAGGGAGAGAGAGATCCTTCACGAGGAGGTGTGAGATGGGAGGAGGGAGTGGGGGGCCTTTTATAGGGAGAGAGGGGCAGCCCCCTCTCATGGCCGGTGGCCATGGAGGTGCCCCCACCTCTTCCTTCATTCATGTGGTGGAACTCCCACTCACATTAATTTCCCTTCCACTCAAAATTCCACTCATCTCCATTAAACTTCAACCAAATTTAATGAAACTCTCATTTAATAAAAATATTTTATTTATTTTATTCAGAGCTTTGTAAATTACTTTAATTAACAAACATTCACATAAAAACCCCTGCAATATTTCATTATCACATGCAGAACCAATTTCACCCGAAATAATTCCGGTGTCCATTGAAATAATTCTAGCGTTTTGCAATTCTTTTCTCTCGAACATATTTGCTCCAAATGGTGTCAATATCCCTTAAGTGTGTCATCCTACGGTTTGCGAATAATGCAGACATGATCGAGACCCTTCTCCTATCAATAACCAGCAACGGGACCTAGAGATCCATATTGACTCCTACACATTCAACGATAACTTCTGTGATCATGAAAACCTTTAACATTAGTAACTAAATCCCTTTGTCACGCGATATATTACACATCTGAGATTCGATTATCGGCATCTCCATACCTAGTTTGATCTCGTTACCGACATGCACTTTATTCTCGTTCCCGTGATATAACATTCCAGTGATCATATCACTTGCTTGCAAGCTATCTCAATGTGATATCATAGAGAGGGTCTAGAGCATATCTATCCGTCATCGGGATGGACAAATTCTACTATTGATTCATGAGCCTCTACATAACACCTTCGGAGTATCTGAACTCACCTTTATTGTCACCCTGTTACAGTGTGACGTTTGATGTTATCAAGTTACTCTTACTCCCATCGACTGAGAAAGAAATCGGTGGTCTATTGATTCGAGAGCTAGCCGGGGATAGAGTTCCGGGCAAGACTGTTTGGCTCTATGTTCAGGAAAGGAATGGACGCAACTGGTCGGGAAAGCGCGGTAGAGGCAGCCATTCTCTGATTGTTCAGTCGGATTGTTTGAGCGTGTGGAAGGTACTAGGGATTGACCTAAAGCTACGACGTTGGAGAAGTTCATAGGTTCACACACAAAAGCGCCGCTTTCTCAGGAGTGTTGTCACACAGCTGCCCGACTAGAAGAGCTACTCGCTCTGTAGTGTTGTCACACAAGCTTCCCTGGATCTGGGAAGTTTCTCTTTCACGGTATTGAGATCGTTTGATCGATTTCCTTGATTTGATCGCTACTTATTGGCGTGCACTCAAAGGATACAAACCCGCCTACTCCTCAACCTCTTCCCCAAAAGGAGGGAAAAAGCGGGCATCTGGCTATTTGTTTTGGGTTATTTTGCCTCTATGGTTTTCGAGAGAAGGTAATTGGAAAAACGATTCATTCCTTTGCTTTCTTTCAGATATCTATTCAATCTAAGGATGCCTAACCGCCGCACCGATCCTTCGGGGGGGGCGGGCTCCAGACATCGGCGCTTGCCCGCGCCAGTCCATGAAAGGTGGATGAAGTGGTATGCCGGGTGCTTACTTGAGCAAGAAGCCAAGTCATTGATAATCAAAGAAAGGTGTGAGTGAACGAGCCCCCCTTATCCAGCTAAAGGATTTTTCTCTTTTTTCTTTGTAAGCTCAATCCTGTCTTGGTGGTCCTACGCATGACTAGATAAAGAGAATCTAGTCCACTCTAATATCTCACTAGAGATGAACCAGCAGGGCGAGAGCTTCAAGCCCGATTTCAGGTGGCACACCCCCCAAACAAGCACCACTCGACGAGGGGGGGCGGGGAAAGCTACAGGCCCAAAACCTTCGACCCGCATAAAACCCGAAATGGGGCGTGGCCAAGTGGTAAGCCGTAATCCATCTTAATCCATTTGGAAATGAACCAGACCATCTGAATGAAGAGTGCTGGATTTTAATAGCAGCTGAAGCAACTTTGTCTCGCTTTCTCTGGAATCTCTAGAAAAAAGGAATTGCTCTATCCGCTTCAACGGCAGTATTGTGCTTTCCTGCTCTTGGCATCGGGAATCTATGTATGAGTTTTTCAACACCTTCACTCAGGTCATTTACGCGAGCAGAACTTAGCAGGTTTATTGACTGGATTGTGTACCATAGAAAGTAAGTCTACCAAGAAGCTACCATTGAAATGGAATCTGGAATAGTAGGAAGAGTCCTCGAGTCAAACATCTTGGTCTACCCTACCCAGTAGGATTCAGCAACCACCGAAAAGCCAACAATATCACTAACATCTACCAATATAGATCTAAAAAGACATCTATGCACGTGGATTATCTCGCGTGATGGATCGATGGGATGCGTACCATGATGGTGAGCGGGGAGGCGTACATTGCCGAGCCGAATAGGACGCAGAGGATGCCGTAGAGGGAGGACCAGTCTCTTTCTTTCAGCTTTGAACGGAAGCCCTTTTTTCGGTAATATCCCTGCTGGATAAATAAAAAGTCCTGGTTTAAGAAAACTAGAGGAGCAGCTTTAGAACGGATTGCTCGCCATGCTTGATTGCGTTCGAAACCCCCATTTGATACTTTATTCTGGAATTGAGCAAACTCCCTCCTTGGACGAGCACGGGGCTTAGTCAAGTAGAACCGGGTTGCGCTGCTTGATGCTCCGATCGAAAAAAAATCAGTGGGGCCATGCCGGTACGACAGAATATGCGTTAGAAAGGTCAATCCCTCCCCCCCTTTTTTTTGGATTCAAAACCGGGCCGAACTTCTAAAAAGCAGCCCGCGCTTAGCACTGCAAAATTAGCCTTATGTAATACATTTTACATAGGATTTCGAGTCGAAGCTCTGCTGTAATCTGAGATCGGTATGAAAATGAAAGGAAACGTGAACAACTCTCTTGCTCTCTAGCTTTTCCTCCTCGGTAATTGGTTTGTTCCGATTCTGATAGGTGCACCTGACATGGCATTTCCACGATTAAATAATATATCCTTCTGGTTGTTGCCACCAAGTCTCTTACTCCTATTAAGCTCAGCAGTCTTTCTATTCTATTAGGCACAGCAAGAGTTTATTGTAAAAAAAATTGCAATGATACTACCAAACGAAGTCTATTTTAATGAAGACTCTAATGTTCCTAAATTTTATAGACCTACTGAAAAATGCTGATATCCCGAATCCCTATCTTATTAAAATGGGGTAGCTTTACTGAAGTACTGCAAGAGAAAATGCACTGACTGGCCCTGCCTTCAGCCGTACTCTCCTTTCATCTGGGTGGCGCGAACACAGTGGTCTCTGACCAGGACCAGGAACCAATTCGAATTTGGATCTTGACGTGTGCTTCACGACATGCTCTGGTCCCGGGTTTCCGAACTTCTCTTGGGCCAAAGGGAGTTCCAGGTGCCTCCTAAACAAAAGTGAAAGGTTGTGTGTCCGCGGCAAGTCCTTCTTAAGCATGTGATGGAGCTCAAAAACGGCGTTTTGCATGGACGGGCGAAAGAAGGGAAGTTACAGAAGGGGGCAGTGAAGGTAAAGCCATAGACCCGTCAGTCCTGTGTTGCCCAACTACCGACTCCTCCCGGAATTGCGTTATCGGAGCCGAGGCCTTTTTCCTTCATTCATTTTGCGGTAGCTTACGCGTCAGAAAAAGGCCTCCTTTCCGGCCCGGAAGAGGGCTAAATCCAGGTTAATGTCCCGTCGCTCAATCCATCTATTTTTCTTTCGCGCTAGTGAACTCTGGCAGTTGGAGGAGCATACTTTTCTTACGCAAATAGAAAGTGCGAACCGGAGAATCAGAAATTGGCTCTCGACCCAGGCCTTGCTTTGTCTGAAATACAATAGAATCCTCCATTTAAGTGGTTCTCGCTTCTCCTTGTTCCTGCTCCTAACTCCTCCCCGGGTAGTTCCCAATGTTTGGCACTTTCCAAATCCAAATCTGCTAATTGTTCTCTAATAGCACCTGCTCCTGTCGCAATTTCCCGATTTCGAAACGCTTATTCCGGACTGCGTTCCGGAAAAAGTAGCCTACTTGACAGAAAGGGCGGGCACTCTCGGCTCGGAGGTAGGCACTCTCGTCTTTCAACCCCTCGCTGGCTCCTTTTTCTCAAAACTGATACCGGGACCTTGCGTTTTTGTTTTATTTACTGGACTTGCCAGCGGAATTCCTTTACCTTTCAAGCAGAGAGCGCCTAGGAGGGCAGCGCGCTTGGGATGCGGAGGAGCTATTATCGCCCAGCTCCCTAACCTAATGTGGCCGGACCGCAGGGAACCTTAGCATGGGGCCTGATCTTCACTCTTTCGAGATCAAAGAATAGCTTAGTTAGAGTAAAGTAGCAAAGCAAGAGATGCCTTCCATGGCACAAGGGTTGTTTAGGTGCAGTCCTCGGCAGGCACCCCAACCACCTTAGGTGGAAAGCCTAAGGAGACCCCTCGAGGAAGCAGATCGAATTCAATCAAGTGTGACTATTTCTTAATACTACTACGTTGGGACATAGTGTGGTGGACTCGGTACCCTCCCGAGATATCAGTAGCTCTAGTCGGTATCAATGATCAGATGTCGGTCAACAAAAAAATACCTTCTAGGAGGGGCCCTTGTCTTCAGCTAAAAAGAAGCAGATATTGCCGTAAGCAGGAGATGGAAAAGCCCACGATCCATAACTTACTCACTCAGATATTTACTAGAGCTTGGCAGTGAATAGCGTCTATAGCAGCTCCGCCGCTTTCTTTTTATGAAGCGGCTTTCGTATTTGACTGAAGCAGCAAGTCTTTTCAGTAATCTGGTACAGCAAAGCTGCTTTGTGCACAAGGATCAATCGTCAACCATATATTATGCGCCGCTTGACCCTGTTTTGAAAATGAGCTTTGCTCTTCTGGGCGCTGGGCGCTCCCGTGGTTCGCGAGAAGGAAAAAGGACTAATCTTTTGTTACATCTGGCACGAGATGAAAAAGAGAGAGCTTCGTCTATCGGGCTTGCTTTGACCCTTAGGAGTAGGTAACCCGCTCGCTTTTGAAATGATTCCATTTTACTAGTTTGGAAAAGAAGCGGGGAAATAGACACGGTGAGAAAGATTGAAAGAAAATAAGATTGAATCTAACCTAAAAGCCAGAGCAAAATAGGGAAGCTACATAAAGCATCCCTATATTAAGATGAAGTAAGAAAGCATCAGTCTTCTTATTTTCTGTCCTCTATGAAAGAATGTAGCTCGCTCTTTCAACCCGGGGCCCCCTCTGGGGAACTGTTTGAGTTTTAGCATCGACCCCATTTCCTTTTGATCGTATTACGCTTGACTCGCTGCAAAACATTTCGCTTTCTGCGCTCGCTCGCGGCATTGATCCGACGCCAAAAAAATTCACCAGGAGCGCTCGCTCTGCCACAAAATCCAAACCCCATTCATCCGTTAGTGATTTCTTGCTTGCATTGGGCATTGAATATTCATGTGTAGTGACTGGGGCTTCCATAGCCGCCAGATACCTCCTGCACGCCCTTCTGGGTTGAAGATTCCTACTCCTTACTGTGAGCAGTGGGATCTTAAGATCATTGGAATGGCAATGATCTTCTCCTCCTTAAAGCTTATGGGCTAACCGAGTGTGGATCTCTCATTCTATCTCTGACCATCTTGAGATAGCAACCTTTCTATTCCCTTCTTTGCTTTGCCCGGCCTGCCTTCGCTTCGTGGAGCCGAGGAGAAGATCAATTGGCTTAGCCGTACCGTATCTACAACTGGATAATTGATTTGCCGAGGAATAGTATTCTTGCACTACAGGAGCAAGGGGTGTGTCCGCTGCTGCTTTGATCTGTTAAGAATGCAATTCGACTGCGTCAGCTTCTTTTATTGAACCAGGCTGCGGGCGCGGGACTGAAAATCCTCTTTCGCTGGGCCGTTTGGACTCCAAATCCAAACGTGGTTCGAATCCACGAGCCTGCTGATCTAACCGATTCATTGGTTGATTGGGAATCGAATAAAAAAGGTCACCGCTGACATAGAAGTTTTGAAAAAGAGAGGGTAGCGACGAACATCTTTAATAAAACTAGGATGCAACCCTTGTATTTCGTTCTTTTGTTCTTTACTCGATTTTCGCTTTAGCAGGCACAAAGTTGTATCAAAATATCAAGAGGAAGGTCGATTGGATTGGATTTGCCGATGAAGAGTACCCGCGAGGGGCATTCGGCAGGGACTCCAGTGGGGATCAGTCGGAGCACGTAGGAATGCCGACCACTACATAAGCCACGTCTGGCTGAGGCGAGCAGCAGTTACAAGTTAATAGAACAGATGCTGCGAGTAGAAGAAGAAGAATGGAATCAATAATAAGACATTTTATCATACAATCAAGTTGAAATCTGTATTCCTATAGCCCTATAGCAGCACCCACCTCGGACTGCGCTATTCTTCGAATGAACGGGTTTAGCTTGGGACGACCTGTTTTATCAGAGCCAATCCCCTAGGAATTTCTTTTTCAAGTCTTAAACGATGCTATGTGTTTCTCCATTCTGTAGCCGAACTAGCCCCTGGATCAGCTCTCATAGTGGGGGAATCAGAGTCAAGTTAGGCGCAAAAGAGGGGGTTGACATCATTCGTCGTGATTGGATCAATCGGCTCGACGCAGGATTTCAATAGAACGAAAAACAGGGATAGGTACTTCGTTCGCCGGTATCATTGCAGAGTCTAGCTATCTGGCTTGAAAAGGTGGTCCAGGAGCTTCCTCGTCAAGATCGTCCATCACGACTTCTTTTCTGCATCCGTCAGTTTCAGTATGTTAGTGATTGACATGATCTTATGGTCTAAGGACTAGAATTACTTCATATGATGTTATAGCACTTTAAACACAATGACTTTGATCGTATTACCATACTTCACATGCATGTTCATCACATCATTCCACCAATGTTATGACCTTGTTAATAACAACATCCAATATCCATGATTAGGAAACCTTGATCATCTTGTTAATCAACGAGCTAGTTTATAAGAGATGCATAACTAGGAACCCTTTATTTGTTTATAAACACACATGTATTAACATTTCCAATAAATACAATTATAGCGTGCAAAATAAAACATCTATCATATACTTGGAATAATATAATAACAACTTATTATTGCCTCTCGGGCATATTCCCTTCACAAATATATGGAAAATATAGAAGAAATAAAGTTTAGGACGTCGAGTCTAGAGAGAGAGAGTCTCATTTTGCACATAACCTCTAGACTATGTAAAAAATTAGAGGGCATTGTAAATGCATTAAGGACTTAACTTGTAAGAAGTCTACTAGAGTTGCTCTAATTCGATCTCTATATTTTGGGTTAATAAATAATTAATAATTTTTTAAGGAAGGACTAGAGATACTCGAAGGCCTGTTTGACTTAGAGCATCTCCGCCCGTGTTCTCATGAGGGCGTTCCCAGAGTGAATTTTATATCCGTACGGTGAAAATTTGCCCAGTCGCATTCCCAGAACGCCGAATTCCGTCGGATTTGGCCCAACTTTCATCCGACATTCCCATACCGAACCCAGGGCGCTGGGAAATGAGTGGGAACGCCAGACGCAGCAAAAAAGTGGGCCAACCCTGTCGGTGAGACAAGGCTGAGCTCCCGCCTTTTCTCTCCCTCACCGCCATTTTGGGCGGACTAGGCCGAATTTGAGTTGAATTTGGGCGAATTAGGCCAAACTATGCCGAATTTGAGCGAACTAGGCCAAACCAGGCCAAATTTAAGTCGAATTTGGGCGAAATATTTCCAAACTAGGCCAAACTAGACAGAATTTGAGCCGAATTGAGACGAAATATCTTTGATTTTGCCTTGCGTGAAAACGCGAGTGGAAAAATGGTCATTGCTAGGCTGGAAGTTATATCCATCCGGCGCTATTAATAGCGCTTCGTCGTGGGAACGCGGAACGAGTGGAGATGCTCTTATGTCCTAACCACACGCCGCCGGAAGAAAATGAGCATATTTGCGCGTAAGAAATGTTTATTTTTATTTTTTCAAGATAAACTAAGCCGGGTGAGCACTCTAAAAACAACCAATATGAAAACAAAACTAAGCCGAGTGAAGAGTATTTGGTTGGTATAGGGTCGAAATATAAAAAAATCTCTCAGCAATCCTGCTGAATCTTTGTAAAAACCGGGGAGAAGACAAGGGTCAAAGATAAGGCGGGTGGCACTATTATATGTGTTGTTGTCGGGAGTTTCGTGCCCATGGACGCCTGCAAATTTGCGGTGCCAGTGAGGCTGTTCTAGATACAGTCTAAGGCTAGTCACGGTGAGCTAACTTCACTAGTAATTAAGACTGGTCATAGTGAGGTAACTTCATTAGGCACTAAAAATCCAAATCAGCATTTTTGCTTATGTGTCAATGATTTAATAAAAAAAAAATAGGTTGAGTAACTAGCTATGTTACTGTAATACCACACATACCAAGGCAAAGTGTGTCTATAGCCCAATTAATGTGATATTGCATGTTACCACAACTAAGCTATTTTCTACTATGAGGATAGTAACTTAGAGTAGTAACATGCACATGTTACTACTCTAAGTTACTCTCCACTATGACCAGCCTAAGTGTCTAAATCAGCATTTTTGCTTATGTGGCAATGAGTTAATGAAGAGATAGATAGATAAAATAACTAGCTATGTTACTGTAACATCATACATATCAAGGCAAAATGAGTCTATAATCTAATTAATGTGACACCATACATAATCTAACTAGTGCGTCTGGATCTTTGTATAAGTGATGAACAAAGGTCAGGATCGCACTCGATCGCGCGCATGAATTATTTCTTCTTCCAGAATGCAACATAAATGATGGTGAAACAGAGCACACGGCACGGCGTCAAAGGAATTACAACAAACATAAAGTAAGCAAACGAGAAACGACCCTCTGATCGATGCATGATCCATGCTGCTGCATGTCCATCGGTCGGCAGTCTTCAGTTGAAGATGCCGAAGGACGTGTTGGCAACCGAGATGCCGCCGTCGATGACGAGGTTGTGGCCGCTGATGTAGCGCGCGTCGTCGCTGGCGAGGAAGAGCACGGCGGCGGCGATGTCGTCCACCCGCAGTCCCACGCCCTTGAGGTTCGCCACGGTTTCCATGACCGCCTCGAACACCTCCCCTTCCACCCCCACGTACCCCGTCGAGAGCGGCGTGGCGGCCGCCGCCGGGGACAAGCAGTTCACCCGGATCCCATGGCGCCCCAGCTCCGTCGCCGCGTTCTCCGTCAGCCCCACCAGCGCCCTCTTGGCGCACGTGTACGGGTGCGCCGCCACGCCTCCGATCGTGGACGCCAGGCTGGACGTCGCGATGATGCAGCCCCCGCGGGCGGGCACCATGACCCGCGCCGCGTGCTTGGTGCCGAGGAAGGGGCCCACCAGGTTGACGGCCAACACGCGCTCGAAGTCCTCCTTGGTGCTCTCCCGGATGTTGTGGCACGCCGCGCCGCCGATGCCGGCGTTGTTGAACATGATGTCCAGCTTCCCGAACCTGGCGACGGCGTGGTCGACGGCGCCCGCGACGTCCTCCTCGCTGGTGACGTCACAGCGCACGTAGCTGGCGACCTCTGGGCCGAGCTCCGCGCAGATGCGCGCGCCGAGGTCATCCTGGATGTCGGCGATCACCACGCTGGCCCCGTGCTTCACGAACAGACGCGCCGTGCGCTCGCCGATGCCACTCGCGCCGCCCGTGATCACCGCAACCTTGCCCACCAGCCTGAAAAAGTACACGCATGGCAAGTTAACCTTCACATAATGCAGCGGTACATATGCATGTAAATAGGTACTACAAGTACAGTAGCACGGTACAAAAAGGAAGCTATTTCCTACTTCTTTGAAACGGCAGGAACAACATCAGAGCTGCTGCTGCTTGCCATGGCAATTACCGATCGAGCTGCTATACTCTTTTTATTTTTGCGAATTTGATCGAGCTTCTATCCTGCGGTGACACAAATCCTCGATCGTGGCTGGCCGTTTATAGCACTAGCCAGACCGCAGGTTTTGTTTAATACTAGAAGGGCATCTCCAGGTTACGAGATTCGGGTAACTAAGCATCAGGGCGCCGTGGACGTATGCGACGAAAGGGTGCATGCAATACGGACAACGCCCGCCATTGTTTTTTCCTTGATCCACCATTCGTTTTGCACGAGGGTCGTCGGTAGATCAGATCGGAGTTGAGCCGGCCGGATATGTAGTTGCACATTTTTTTTCAGGAAAACCCGATCAGTTTTATTGCTAAAATTCTACTCCGTATAATGTTTACAGGGATAAGAAGATCACCAAAAGGTGTCACGGAGCCAAAGCCTTATCCTGGTTGAATGATGTGGCAAATTTGGTAAAATCGTAGCTTCAGTGATAGTGGACACGCATTGAACTATGTTTGTAAGACCTAATACTTGTTGAACTTCGATGCAGAGGCCGAGTTTCGATCCCCGTTTCGAAAGAAAAAAATGGACACGCATTGGCTTCTGCCTACATATTTCTGGTGAACGGAAGGTGCTGGCCAACAACCGCTCCCGCGTACACGTCGAAGTACGGTATAGATAGCTTTTTCTATCGTCTGTTGAATCACTCAATTGATTTGTCCAATTCTCGGTCGAAATGGTCGGACCATCCAGTGACATACTATGAGCAAGTGCAATATTCAGCCGGCAGCCGGCCGACGGGCTTGTTCTAGGCGGCAAGGTATAGCTAGCTGCTTGACTGCGATAAGGAAGACATCGAGAACCATGCGTGACGAAGGTCCCATTTCCATAGAACAAAATGTGTCTCGTCAGACCGCCCTCGGTCCTGAGCCGTGCCGGCCGTCAACAGCGACGAACGGACCTTGGCTAGTAAGTTTCAAGTAGGGTGTTAGGTAGGATCCCGCCAAAATCGCACTTCTAATTCATTTTGCAATTTCTAGTGTAAAATTTTGATAAAATTTTGCACTACAAAATTTAAAATAAACTAGAAGAGGCGGGTCCCGCTTGACATCTTAGTTTCAAGCTCCAAAACAGAACGCTACCCACTTGCATTTTAGAACAAAGTTTGATCGAATAAATATAGCAACTAAAATTTGATTTAATTATATAAAATTAGTGTCATTGGATTCGTATTGAAACACTTTCCGATGATGTTACCAAGATTTGATATATATTTAGAGTAAATCTTGGTCAAACAGAAAACACGCAACACCAATGCGACTCATTCCTTGGAAGGAGGTACTCCCTCCGTTTCAAAATATAAGATGTTTTAGCTTTGTAAATAGAGTGTATCTAGATTTTTTTTAGTGTCTAGGTTCACTCCAAACCTAGATGAACATGAGTGCTCATGTGCTTTCCGTCTTTTTTTTTTGGTACGCTTTCCAAAGCAGCCTGACGACTGAGATTAAGGGTGCTAATCACACCTGGTTTGGGTTTGGATCATGCGGGTCAGGATCTGATGTCAGTTCTCTTAATCTCAGCCGTCAGGCTACTTTAGAAAGTGTGCCAAAAAATAGACGGAAAGCACAGGAGCACTCCACAACTAGACACTAAAAGTGGTCTAGATACACTTCATTATAAAGCTAAAACATCTTATATTTTAAAACTCCTTTTAGAAAAATCTTATATTTTAAAACGGAGGGAGTAGTATGTTTGAGTTTGTTGCCAGTTTTTTACGTCAGCCCAAAACAAAGTAACATGGATCTGGAAACCTTGCGGGAAGTAGTAGGACCTCCTATCTTCTCCTATGATGCTTGCCATGGCACGCGACTACCTACCTTCTACTACCTCGTGAGTCGTGACTTGCTCAGTTCTCGTTTAGGATATAATACGACGCCATCGGTTTGAACTAGCGAGTTTTTGTTTGTTTGTTTAGTGTTCCATCGGCATCTCCGGGTTTGAGATTCCCAACAGGCGAAACGCGGACACCATGCATATGGACGCTGCGAAGTAGCTAGCGGGGTACAGACAGCGGTCGCCGGACCCTAGTATGTAAGCACTCGCCGTCGTCTTTTGCTACATCCGCCGCTGGGGTTCCTCGTCATACGGAAGGTGATGGCCATTAGCCGGTGCCCAACCTATGTGTTCAGTGGTACGGCCTATGTAGTTAGTTTTTATTTTGTTTTCTGTCAATCATTAAAATGATTTCTCCAACTCTCCGTCGATATCGACATGGTTTGGATCGATGTAGATGGCCAGCGCGAGGTTCTTGACTGCGACATGAATGAATGCTTGCGTGATGCTCATAACTGACACTATAGAAAAATAGCGCGTTACCCCGCTCAAACCTAAGCCGTGCCGGACTGCCGGTGTCGATGTCAACGGCCCTCTCCTCAGCCGGAGCGAAGGAGTCTATGCAGGCCGCGCACGTCTCCTGTTGGGTCATCCTCACCACCGATTATCATTAACAACAGAATAAAGAGCACCAAAAGTAACCAAAAGTAATTAAAATTATAAATAGATTGTTAGAGCACACATCGACGAGTACAAACACCAGCGCGAGCCGAAGCGTCCTTCTCGTAGTATTGCAGACCAGTACGCAATAGAGGATCCTCACAGCGTGTTTATAATACCGAGGGTGTAGGCGGCGAGTTGGTGAGTACGAGGTAACATTGCTTACCCAGGTTCAGATCCACGACAGTGGCGAGATCTTATTCCTACTTTCAATCACTATAAGACAAATATGGTGAGTTACAGAGATTGTAGGGTTCACTATGCGAGGTTGTCTATGTCCTAAAGGCTCCCATAGATTTGGCTTATAAATGCGCCAGAACCTATAGTTATAGGGTAAATTCCATACCGGACAGGTTACAAACTCTTACACAAATACTAACTAGTCTTCGTGTCTTGTACTCCAAGTCTCCAGCTTCACCTATGTAGGTACCGTAGCCTCTCTATTATCCGGTACGGGCATCCGTTTTAGATTCCCCTAATTGGGCCACCCAGCAAGCCATAGGCCGTGCTACCTTATATGGGCCACCAGGTTAGTCGAAATAAGGTCATACTATGGTACTATCCATAAAGCATATTCCTAACAGTAGCCACCTGAAAACTTTGAGATCTGGTCGTCTCGTCAACGGGTATAAATGCTCCGTCTAGGTAATGCCCGCAATCTGGCAAACAACATCTTGAAGTCCTTCCCAAAGTAGTGCAAACATCTCCTCTGCCTTGATACACAAGCGAGAGGAACATTGGGTCTTCTCGATCAACTTCTCCTTAGTCGGACAATTCTCCGACTATCTCATAAGAATCTTGGGATGTGACCACTCGTCTGCACCTGTCAGGAGGATGACGCGGGCCTTAGTGTAGGGTTTCCTCGAAACTCACAGACATGTAGATGATCAATGATGACGATTTTACCGCACGTGCTATCCAAAGCCTCGGCAGTAATCGTAGCGACGCGTCGAAATTACCGCGCATGTCCGGCGACACGTGTTACCCGCGATCTCCATCGGATTCACACTCTACACGAATCTCCACTCCCGGCTATGAATAACCAGACAGTTAAATCCTTTCCATTTACTCTTCCTTCTCCACTTCATCTTCAACATCGTGCTCGTGGCCGTTTCGAGCTCACGAGAGAAACCTTAAACCCTTGAGCTCATCTCCCTCCTAGAAATCTCAAATAGCCATCTCGAGCATGCCATCTGACGCGGCGTCATCAGTGGCATTCAAAGAGCCCATTCTGATGGTTGTCCCACTACCGGAGCCAGAGATGCGAGTGGTCACTTCCTCGGCGAAAGAACTCGCTGGAGGTGACCATAAAATGGAGGAGTCGGAGGTGCTGAAGCGGAAGCGGAAGAGGAGGTGGTGAAAGTCATGTGGAAAGGCTCCTCCCTCAAGCAGTCCTAGATCGATAGGGGTGTAAACGGATCGGATCGGATCGGATTTTGCTCTTACCATATCCTTCTCCGTATTTTTTTGTCGGATTCGGATCGGAGCGGATATTGACCGGTTGCGGATTCGAATGCGGATGTATCGGACCGCGGATTAGGATCGAAAACGGGGCGGACTCGGACCGGATACAAAATATATAGGCGGATAAATGCGCGCCTAGGTAGATCAACAATCTGCCAATCTGTCTAGTGAAAAATACGTCATAACACATGTTCACACACGCATATACTTATCTAATAATGTAATACACTTAATAGCAACATGATAGTCGGTAGATAAATTATACAAAAATAATAAAGGGGCATCATCGCAATATGGGCTTGCCTATTGCCAAATAGCTAAAAGAGAAAAAAAGCTACAAAGAGAATTTTGGTTTTGTCTAGATTCGGATGTATCTAGCTAAAACAAGTCTAGATATATTTAAATCTAGAAAAATCTGAGTCAACTAATTTAAATCGGAGTCAACTAATTTTATAGAGTTTTTTTGGTACAGAGTCGTAAGAATTTGGCCTTCAGTCTGCCAACATCATACTGACAGACATTGCAGTTTGCACGGATATATATAATATTCAGTTTGACAAAATAATGGCAACATACTTGCAATTGTACACACGGACACACCTAATATTCAGTATGGTAAAATAGCAGCAACATACTTGCACTTGCGCACACCTACACACGAGACTGGACACTAAAGTTCAGTTTGACAACACCCCAACAACCATCAGTTTGGCAACATCACAAAACAAATACAGCTAAAATTTAGCGACGGCCAACTATGCACATGACATCGCTGCATCATACGAGGCATCTTCTTCTCCATCATCATGAGATTCATGAGCTGGAGTCACTCCATCATCATCAGATTCAGAAGCACCAACGGTTATTTGTTTTGCCTACAATTTGTGGTAAGAAGCATCAAATATATAACAACATTTAGAATAGAGCAAGAAATGTTTGAATACGATAGGATACCTTGTCCTCAAGCAGATCCTCAAGATTCATATTAGCAACAAGCGTCTCCACGAGATCTAGATCTTTCAGAATAGAGCCAGGCTTCTTTTTACCTGAAATTCATAAAAATAGGTACATAATACATTAGAGTTCCTTGTACAATTACAAAATACAAATTAGAATAACAATAAAAATAACCTTTTCTAGCAGCAACCCAATCTTTGGTGCAGATCAATGCTTCCACAATCTCAGGGTCAAGACGACTACGATATGGATCAATAACACGACCACCCGCACTGAAAGCAGATTCCGAAGCAACTGTGGAAACTTGAATGGCCAACACATCACGAGCAAGCTTACAAAGTGTAGGATACACTTCTTGATTTGTTTTCCACCATAACAAGACATCAAATTTATTAAAAGCTGTTCTACTAGGAAGAATTGTTAGTGGTTCAGACATGTATTTATCCAAGTCAGATGCAATGGTGCCATCTTCATCAACCACATTGCCTTGCAAACTCTCGTAGTATTCGTCTTTCTCCTCATCATCCAAAAGATCAGTTGCTTCAACATTATTACTAGAACTAGAAGTATGCTGAGAAGCACTACGTGCTGGTTCATATGATGCATACATCTTCTTGACAACAATCATGAGCTCCTCCACTTTAGCGGGATACAAAAGTTCACCATACACCTTTTTCATGTAATATTCTATTCCATTTTTCTTGTATCTAGGGTCAAGAAAAAATGCCACGGCGAGAGCAATATTTGACCTGTCCCAATATTTATTGAACTTAGTGTTCATTGAGCATGCCATCTTTTTAATGATCTCATTTCTACTAGTAGACCACTCAGTAATTAAGACTTTAACCTCACAGAACCCTTTATAGAACAGATTTGCTGTAGGGTATGAATTACCTGAGAAGAGAACAGTAAGGTCATCAAACTTCTTCAAGCATCTGCAAAGTTGTAAGGCATTTTCCCAATCAGCTGCTGATGGAACAAACTTCTCAAACCTTTTCTTGTCAAGCTCATAAAGCCTCTCAAAAGCCTTTCTATATATCAAAGCTTCTCTTAGCATTTTGTAAGTTGAATTCCACCTGGTTTGAACATCCAATGGCAGACCAGCGCTTTTCCCCAAACCACATTCAACTGCACATTTATTGAAGTCCTCAAACAGCGGAGGAGAGGACTTCACTGTCAACATAGATGTTCTAATATTGGAAACTCCACCTGCAATTTGTTGCAGACCATCTCTAGCAACCAGATTTAATATGTGATTTGCACATCTCACATGAAAGAAAGAGCCATCACATACTAAGGGTCCATGATTTTTCAGTTGTGTGATAACAGAATTGACACACACTTCATTTGCAGCTGCATTGTCCAAAGAGAGAGAAAACATCTTCTTCTCAATAAACCATCTAAATTAAGGAACTGACCAACTCATCAGCCATGTTACTACCAGTGTGACGCCCTTCTAGATGCATGAATCTGATTATCCTTTTCTGGATAGACCAAGTATCATCAATCCAGTGGATAGTCACACACATATACCCTTTGTTCTGGTTAGATGTCCACATATCCATTGTAGCGCTAAAGAGACACTTAACTGTTTTAAAGTATTCATATAATGTCTTCCACTCTTCATCAAATATATCCTTTATTGCATCCCTAGCAGTCTTGCGGCATCTTAACGGAAAGCTAGGCCGCAAAGAAAGGATGAAGTCTCTAAGCTAATAGTGTTGGACTATACTAAATGGATATTCATGCATGATGATAGCCATATAGAATTTCCTCAATGAGACAGCCTGATCATACCTAAAAGTATCCACGGTTGCAGCATCTTCTTCATTCTTCTCAACCTTCAGCAGCTGTTGGCCTGACTTAACGGAATGCATCTTTATATGGCTCAAAAATACTGATGTTCCATTCCTGCTGTTGCGTACAGCCTCATACTTGCAGTAGTTGCATTTAGCCCATTCTTCTTTCACTTTCTTGCCATTTATCATTTCTTTCTTCTCATATCTTGTGAAATGATCCCAACATTCCGATGTCGTCTTCTTTTGCCTCTTCGCTGCAGGTCGATCTTTCAATGCATCAACATCAATAATATCAGCAGCAACGGTACTCCCCTCAGTTGGTGCGATTGGTGGTGCCATAGGACTTGTGGCTGCAGATGATGAAGCCACACTAGCGCCGCCACTTGAAGGCCTTTTCCCACGTATCATCTTCTGAAAGTAAGATAGGTTTTAGATGGCAGAATCAATTTTATTCATCATGTAAGACACTAAGACGGTAAGAACAAGAAGGAAAAGGGGCAGGGGCATTGACTGATCGACCTCACCTTGCGATCTGCTTGCTGGGGAGTGGGGACAGCAGGCTTCGTACTGCACAGGGAGGAGATGAGCTGCAGAGTTGAGAGGGAGGACCGGAGGAGAGGATCCTGGCGGCCGGCAGGCGGTGGCCGGCGGCCGGCGTCGACAGGGAAGGGAGGAGGGGCAGCGTGCGGAAGGAGGCCGGCGGCATTGCGCGCAGGGAGGGGAGGCGATGCGCGCGGAAGGAGGCCGCCGGTGTTGCGTGGAAGGAGGCCGGCGGCGTTGCGCAGGCAGGGCGGCGTCCGTTCGTGCCCTATCGGCAATCGCTCGTTTTCTCGGGGAGGCAGACTAGTATTAGGTTTAGACGTTTAGTCATAGCCTCCTTCGGTAGTTGGGCTGGGCCGCTCAATGGTGGAAGCTGTGATGTACTAATTCGGATGAAATCCGATTGTAATTCATCGGATACTCCATTTTCTTACGCGGATACTCCGAATCCGACTCAATTTTCAGTACCAGATCCTACTCCGAATCCGTGGTCTGAAATCCGAATCCGCCGGATATTAAAAAATCGGATGCGGATGCTATTAAAACGGATTCGGAGACGGTTTCGGTTCAGAAATTATCCTATCTGTTTACACCCCTATAGATCGATGACCTCGTCACTGAAGGTTTCCTGCCTATGACGGTGGAGTTGCGGTGGCGGTGAGCGCCGGAGGACGAGATGACCCCTCATCGAGAAGTCGGTGAAAAATTCTACCTCAAGGCCCATATCGACTGCGGTATATCCCTCCCAGTCTCCGACTTGTTCTTGGAAGTACTAAACCACTTCCACGTCCTCCTCACAACTTGCCACCAAATATTATACTAGTACATAGCAACTACACAGCGCTTTGTGAGGGTTACCTAGGCATCAAACCTAGGTTAGATGTTTTTTCATACTTCTTCACCATCAAGAGAGAGGCAGTCGTTGCTAGAGAAGAACTAGCCAACTGCGGCACAATTAGCTTCAAAATCTGGCCCAACTAGAAATTCCCCGACATCATCGGGCACGAGTTTATCAAGGATTGGCAGATGTTGTATGATACGTTGCAAACGTATCTATAATTTTTGATGTTCCATGCTTGTTTTATATCTACTTTCTTATGTTTTGTCCATACTTTGGAGTATTTTTATACATTTTCTAGAACTAACCTATTAACAAGATGCTACAGTGCCAGTTGTCTGTTTTCTGCTATTTTTGGTTCCAGAAAAGCCAGAAAATAAATATTCTCGGAATTGGACCGGACAAAAGCCAAAGTCAATATTTCACCGAGGGGAACACAGAGCCAGAAGACGAGACGGAGAGCGGCCAGGGGCCAGCCACACCACCTGGCCGCACGGTGAGGCCTGGCCCACGCCTGGGGGTGGTGTGGGCCCCTTGGTACTCCACCGACCTTGCCCTTTCGCCAATAAGAAGCCTCCGATACAGAAACCCTAAGTACCTGATCAAAATTCCACGAAAGAGTCTGTAGCCGCCGTCATCTCCATCCCTAGACCGGGAGGGATCTGAAGCTCTTCCCGGCACCCTGCCAGAGGGGAGAGATCACCCTGGAGGCCTTCTTCATCACCATGCCTGCCTCCGGTGTGATGCGTGAATAGTTCATCCCTAGACTACGGGTCCATGTAGTAGCTAGATGGTTGGTTCTTCTCTTTTGTGCTGCCATGTTTAGATCTTGTGAGCTCTGTTCATGATCAAGATCATCTATTTGTAATCATATATGTTGTGTTTGCGAGGATCCGATGGATACTGAGATGCTATTTCAGATTGATTATTGATTCTACCATGTCTTTGTTATTTGTGATCTTGCATTCTTTCCGTTGTTAGTAGCTATCTTGGCCGGGTAGATGCTAGCAACTCCAAGAGGGAGTATTTATGCTTGATAATGGGTTCATGCCTCTAGTAATCTGGGGAAATGACAGAAATCTCTAAGGTACTAGATGTGTTTTTGCTACTAGGGAGAAAACAACAATCCCTTGTTCATAGAACAATCGTATTGTTTAGTTTACACACTTTGTTTAATGCAATTATCTATTGCTTGTAACTTAATACTGGAGGGGGTTCGGATGATAACCTGAAGGTGGATTATTAGTCATAGATGCAGTTGGATTACGGTCTATGTATAATGTTGTAATGCCCAATCAAATCTCATAAGAGTCAAGATGATTAGTGTATGCATGTATGCTTTCTCGGTGTCTGTCAATTGCCCTGCTGTAATTTGTTCACCCAACATGTCATCTATCTTAAGGAGAATCACCACTAGTGAACTATGGACCCCGGTCCTTTTTTTTACCATCAATCTACAATCTACTATTTACTGTTTTCTTTTTACTTTCTGCAAGCAATTACTATCTTCCACACAATACGTTTAATCCTTTGTTTTCAGCAAAACCGGTGAGATTGACAACCTCATTGTAAGTTGGGGGAAAAGTTTTGTGATTGTGTTGTGCAGGATTCCAAGTTGGAAACAACACCTTGGAGGTGTTTCCTTGCTCCTACTGGTTCGATAACCTTGGTTTCATAACTGAGGGAAAACTTGCTGCTGTGCTCATCATACCTTCCTCTTGGGGTTCCCCAACGAGCTCGAATATATTTTGAGCCATCAAGCTATTTTTCTGGCACCGTTGCCGGGGAGTCAAGGACATCTTCACAAGGGGAGTCCCTCATAACCAATCTCTTTACTTTGTTTCATTTATTTTGCTTAGTTTATTTCTGCTTTGTTTGCTTGTTTCTTTATCAAAAACACACAAAATTCAGTTGTTCTAGTTTCCTTTTTATATTGAAAACACAAAAAAAATATTATTAGTTCCTACCTTAAGTTGCCATTATGTCTAGCATTGCTCCAATCACTATGTCACCTGAGGAAATGATTTTTACTTTCAAACAAGGAATTGAAGAGAGTTTCAAAGAAGCTTGGTCTAGAATCTCTAATTTACATGAAAAAACTGAACCTAAAATGACTCAAAGCTTGTTTCTTAGCAGTTTTTACTTTGGAACCGCTCTTTGCTATAGATATGCTTTGGATGCTGTGGTGGGAGGAAATTTCCTCCAATTCAATGAGGATGAAGCTTTCAAAGCCATAAATAAGTTGGTCTTAACATATAACTTGCCTAGCAAATCTGATTCTTCCTTTATAAACATATTTGCTAGATTGAACACTCTTGAGACCCACACTTCTAGTTTAAAAGAATGCTATAACATGCTTACAGAACATCATGATTATGTTCCAATAAATTCTGAACCCTCAAAATGGCTTCCTACAGTAAAAGTTGTTATAAATAACGAAACTTTTCATGCTCGCTGTGATATCATGTATGAATTATGTGTTATGCCTAAAGATATCTATGAATCTTTGAATCTTTGGGGACTTTTTGAAGGGGGAGAAGAAATATCTCTTGCTAATAATGCCACAATATTACCCATTGGAATAGCTGAAGGAGTGTTTACAAAGATTTTAGGGAAAGTAGTGTCTACTGATTATCTTATTATTGAATGTGTAGGAAAAGGACAAATTACACTTGGAAGATCCCTACTAAAACTCCTTGGAGCAATAATAGATGTGGAAAAGGGCATCATGCACTTTGCTTCTCCACCAAACGATCACACGTTCCCAAAGTATAAGAACAAAGGTAAGAAAGGTAGGGGCAGGAAATCTGGATTTAATGCTTCTTCATTTGTCAATACTTGATTCTTTTCTTGCTTCTTATGCCTAACTTAAAGGCATTAAAGAAAAGTACTTATTGGGAGATAAACCAAAAGTTTTAGTTGAGTCTTGGAAGTTATTGCTTCAGTAATAACCTCTCCTTATCATTTTTGTGTGGTTTTTGTGCCAAGAGTAACCTCTAATGAGAGAGAAGTAATGCTTGGGAAAGTTGTTGTCCCGAAACAGATTTTTGTCCTTCACTGTAAAAATTCGTGTAAAATCTCTGTACCTGTTTTGAGGCGTGAATTTTTGTGCTTCTGCCCCAGGTTGTTTTCTAACTTTCGTTAGTTCAACACTTTTCTATTTGAGCAACAGAAGGTCTTGGAAAAAATTGATTTCTACTTGCTGGTCTGTTTTGACAGATTTCTGCCATTATTTGCATTCGCTTCTTATTGATTCCTTTGTGGGTTCTTTTTGGGAAATTGAAATTTTTGAGGGAAGTGCTATAGTAGCTTGTGTTTTAATGGAAGTTTTAATTGTGTTGGAACTGAACCAAAAGACTTATTATCTTGAGTACACTAATGTTGCTAATGAAGATTGTGTGAAGTTTTGTATGAAGCAAAAAATTCAGGTGTAAGGGAAGAATGATGTGATGAGATGAAGAATGGACAAAATCTCAAGCTTGGGGATGCCACCCCGTGTCACCCCAAGAAATATTCAAGAGGTACAAGCATCAAAGCTTGGGGATGCCCAAGGCATCCCCTTCTTCATCAATAAAAATTTCAGGTTTCTTTCAAACACTTCATTTTTATTGTTCCATGTACAATTGTGTTGTTCTTGGAGCGTCTTTGTTTTTGTTTTTAGTTTTCGTTTTCTTAGTTTGCTTGAATAAATTGGTTGTACCCCCTCATTCATACATTAGTTTTCAAATAAGATTGGTTTGGATTGGAAGAGAGTAGGAAAAGTTCATGCTTAAGTGGTATAAAAGGAGCTTGTTTTTGACTGTGACCTATGCTTTGTCATTCCATGCTTGATATTGTTTTGGATTTATGCTTAGTGATTTTTGTTGTAGCATGACATGTTACAAATAATTGAGATTGCTTAATGCGCCTTGAAAGAATGATGCGTTGTTTTAGCATATTAAAGCATAGTATTGTGGTATTCTCCTTTAATGCTTTATTTGGGTTGACTTGGCGCATGCTCACATCATGTTAAGACTATCCCAAGTCACCATATCCTCTATGATCCTTTAGTTTTCTACTTGTAATATCACTTTATTCTTTAATAATGTTTCGTCGCTTTGCATGATTATGGCCATTATTGCTCTCTTAGTTGGTCGCCCCGAGTCTTTTGCTAGCCTCTATACCAAGTATGAGTTCCACTCATGCATACAACTCCAAATAAAACCAAGTTATTCCAAAGAGTCCACCATAACTACCTATTAGCATTTGCTATTCCAAGTATATTCATGTTTCTATGTACCTTCTGAATTAAACTTGTTATGTGAAAAGTAGTGATTAAAGCTCTCACGAACTTGATGGCACACTTTACTTTTCTTGCCCCTAATAAACTTGAACCATTGTGTCATCTATGTTGTATATGCTTGCACTTATATGTTGGGTATTAGCAGAACCATGCTGTTATGGGGAACACTTTCAACATTGCACTTGTACATTGTACCCAGTTGATATCATGCTCTTTTGTTTATGGATGTTGTCGGTGTGAAATAAAAGGGGAGCTTGTAAGTCCATGGAGTTATGTATGTGTGTTAGAGAAACGCCTCGGCCGCTAGCCTAAGCCATGCCTAATCATGGTGGAAACTTGCAGCATCACCATAGTGAGCAGTATATGAAGCATTCTTCTTATAAAAAAGAGATAGAGATTGAGAAAAAAAGAGATGAGAAAAGAGAGAAAAAAGCACCATTTTCCCATGGTAAATAAGAAGATTGCTAAGATGCTCATTGTCTGCTTGCCTTGTCATTTTGATTATGGGATAGCTCTTGTATCATGTGCAAGGGGTACCCCGTTGGCGGTTCTCTATGATACACATGTACTTACTATGACAAGAACTTACTGGTAACTAAACTTGAGTAGCATGAGGAGCGGCCCTCATATTCAAGGGACATGAGATTGCCAACTTATACTTTGTCAAGCATATACTCCATAGTTTGTTCACTTTAACCTTAATCACTTCAAGATGCTTATGATAGGGGCAATGAGAGCTGAAAGTTAATAAGTACCATAATTTTTGGAAGCTCTTTATGAGACTTGAATCCCTGCTTCCTTCTATGAAGGCCTTTCTTTTACTTTTATGTTGAGTCTCCATCTTCTATCTTTATGCACCTATTTATAGAGCATATAGGCCATTCTTAGTTTAATGTGCATTGTCCCAAGACTTGTTGATTGATGCATAACTTTGATATTGCTTGTTCTTAAACTATTTGTATCTAGTCACCCTTATGAACTTTGAAGGTGTCCTATGCATTTATGTTTTGCTACACTATGAGGGACAAGTTGAATGCCATTCTCATTATGTTTTCTATATGTGAAACAAACAAATGTCTTGCAAAGCATTGTTATTCATGAATCTTTTGTTTGTGCATTTTCATGTTACAACATAGTTGCTATGTATTATTGTTAGAACTATATCTTTCATGCTATGTTAAAGTACTATGATCCCAGCTATCAATGTTTTACAAATACTTTGATTAAGATTATGATGGTGCATGTCACCTCAAAAATTATTCTTTCTTTTTATCACTTACCTACTCGAGGACGAGCAGGAGTTAAGCTTGGGGATGTTGATACGTTGAAAATGTATCTATAATTTTTGATGTTCCATGCTTGTTTTATATCTACTTTCTTATGTTTTGTCCACACTTTGGAGTATTTTTATACATTTTCTGGAACTAACCTATTAACAAGATGCCACAGTGCCAATTGCCTGTTTTCTGCTGTTTTTGGTTCTAGAAAATCCAGAAAATGATTATTCTTGGAATTGGACCGGACAAAAGCCAAAGTCAATATTTCACCGAGGGGAACACGGAGCCAGAAGACGAGACGGAGAGGGGCCAGGGACTGGCCACACCACCTAGCCACGCGGCCAGGCCTGATCCACGCCTGGGGGTGGTGTGGACCCCCTGGTACTCCACCGACCTCACCCTTTCGCCTATAAGAAGCCTCCGATACAAAAACCCTAAGTACCTGATCAAAATTCCACGAAAGAGTCTGTAGCCGTTGTCATCTCCATCCCTAAATCGGGAGGGATCTAAAGCTCTTCCCGGCCCCCTACCGGAGGGGAGAGATCACCCTAGAGGACTTCTTCATCACCATGCCCGCCTCCATTGTGATGCGTGAGTAGTTCATCCCTAGACTACAGGTCCATGTAGTAGCTAGATGGTTGGTACTTCTCCTTTGTGCTACCATGTTTAGATCTTGTGAGCTCCGTTCATGATCAAGATCATCTATTTGTAATCATACATGTTGTGTTTGCGGGGATCCGATGGATACTGAGATGCTATTTTAGATTGATTATTGATTCTATCATGTCTTTGTTATTTGTGATCTTGCATGCTTTCTGTTGTTAGTAGCTATCTTGGCTGAGTAGATGCTAGCAACTTCAAGAGGGAGTATTTATGCTCGATAGTGGGTTCATGCCTCTGGTAATCTGGGGAAGTGACAGAAATCTCTAAGGTACTAGATGTGTTGTTGCTACTAGGGAGAAAACAACAATCCCTTGTTCATAGAACAATCGTATTGTTTACTTTACACACTTTGCTTAATGCAATTATCTGTTGCTTGCAACTTAATACTGGAGTCAAGATGATTAGTGTATGTTGATACGTCCATTTTGCATCACTATTCTGTGTCTTAATTCACTATTATTCATTGATATATTTCATATTGAGAGGTGATACTTATGTTATTTCATCTGATTTTGCATGGTTGATGACTTTTGGAGCATGGACCGCTGCAGTCAGGATTCTCATGGAAAAGGTGCTTTTTGGAGGCAAAATTCGCGAAGATCAGAAAATCCGGGAAAATATACGGAAAATCCTATTTTTCTAGAAGACTAAGGATGCCATAAGACGGAGTGGAGATGGGCCACAGGGGGCCCACACCACCCCCTGGCGCGGGCAGCCCTAGGCCGTGCCAGCAGGTGGTGTGGCCGCCCTGGCCCACCTCTGGCTCTCTCCTCTGGCGTATATCATCCTCCCGAAACCCTAAGACTCGGGGAGCGACCACAGAAAGATTCCGCCGCCTCTACGGGGCGGAAAACACCGAGAGAGAAAGATCTCTCCAGCAGACAGATTTCTGCCGGGGGAATTCCTTTCCGGAGAAGGGAGATCATCGCCATGAACACCACCATCAAGCTAGACTTCATCGGGACCATCATCATCATCACCACCATCATCATCACCATCAGCACCCTCATCACCATCTCCATATTGCCGTAATAATTGAGTTGAATCTTGCATTAGTTCATAGGGGAAACTTTCCCGGTGTTGATTACTCTTTGTAGTTGATGCTATTGAGTGAACCATTGAATTATTGTTTATGTTCATATTGTTATACATCATTATTCCATCTCTTATCATGATCCATATGATGTCTTGTGAGTAGTTTGTTTTGTTCTTGAGGACATGGGAGAAGCCATGTTGTTAGTAGTGGAGTTGTGTTGAGAAAGATTCAATAGTTTGATATTTAAGTTCTGGTGTACTTCTTCTAGTGGTGTCATGTGAACGTCGACTACATGACACTTCACCTATATGGGCCTAGGGGAATGCATTGTATATTTGGCTACTAATCGTAGGGGTTGTCGGAGTGACAGAAACCTGAACCCCCGTTAGGAAACCATTGCACAAGGGACTTAAGGGTCTTAGAGTTTAAAGCTGTGGTTAGGTCTCTACCTTAATTACTTTCTTGTACTTACGGATGTTTGCAAGGGGTATAATCATAAGTATGTATTAGTCTTGGATGGGGTGGTACATTAGCACAGGTTCACCCACACAACACTTAGCAAGCTAGAGAAGATTAATCAACTATATGAAGCGAAAGCACTTGACAGTCTTCCCATGTGTCCTCGAGAAAGTTTGGTCATCTTAAGTAATACAACTGGCTTGTCCTTTGCTGCATAAAGGATTGGGTCACTTGCTGCATTTATTCCTACTGTCTTTTATTTACTCGTACTTTGTTTACTTGCTTTATCAAAAAACCCTTAAAATCCGTTTGCTAAGTATTTGCAGAGAATTCCTGATCCATACCACTAGCCAGCACCTTCTGCTCCTCGTTGGGTTCGACACTCTTACTTATCGAAAATATTGCGATACACCCCCTATACTTGTGGGTCATCAAGACTATTTTCTGGTGTCGTTGCCGGGGAGTGAAGCGCTATTGGAGAGTGGAACTGGTAAATAAAACTTCTACTGTGAGTATTGTTTACTTCTGTTAGTTGCTTTATTTTCGTTATGGATAATTCGCTGAGTTTCTTATTTGGTAATGCTACTACCACTACTAAGGTAGTAGATAAGTCACCACCTCCTGAGAATGATGTTTTCAAAATACCTACAAGAATTATTGATCGTGTTATGGATAACTACTATGTTGGGGATGGAACTGTCCATCCCGGTGATCATTTACTCTTTAAACATGAATTATGCGGGTTGTTCAAGTGTGCAGGTATTACTACAGATCAAGTTAAGAAGAAGTTATTCTCATTATCACTGAAAGGAAGAGCTGAGGAATGGTATAAGCTGCTGAAGAATGGTCAAGCTCTGGAATGGGAGGAAATAGTGCCTCTCTTTTATTCAAAGTTTTATCCTCCTAGTGAGATTCATAAAGATCGGAATCAAATATACAACTTTTGGCCTCTTGATGGAGAGAGTACAACTCAAGCTTGGGGGAGATTGAAGTTACTAATGCTCAAATGTCCCATTCATGAGCTCCCCAACAATATTATTATCAATAACTTTTATGCAAGGCTCCCTCTACATGATAAAGATTAATTGGATGCTTCTTGTGCTGGATCATTCATTCGCATGAAAGAAGAAGCTAAATGGGATCTTCTGGATCGTATTCAAGATAATGCTGAAGCTTGGGAGAATGACAAAGGTAGAAAGTCAGGTATAAATTATGATTATGAATGCATTGAATCTTTTATGGGAACTGATGACTTTCAAAATATTAAAAATACTTATGGTCTAGACTCTCAAGCTATTGCTTCTTATTTTAAGGCTTTTGCTTCCTATATTGAAGTGCCTAAAAAGAAGTGGAATAAGTATCATGAACCTTATAAAGATGTTGCTAAGATTTTTCTTGCAAGAAATACTAAAGTTTATACTACTAATCATGTCTTACCTAAACCTTACATTGAGAAAATCCCTTTCCCATGTAAGATAAAGGAACATTCTATGATAGCTAGTATGGTTAATGAAAGTATAAGCAAAGTTGTTGAACCTGATAAACAAATGGTTGATGAACCTATAATAGAAAATGTGAAAGACTTTGTTACTGAATATGAAGAAGAGGGACACCCTATCCTTTGTAAGGATACCTCTAATATTGTTTCACAAAGTAGTGTTATGAGAGCTAGTATTCCCGTGTTTTCTGTTAGAATAAGTGATCATTGCTATGATGGTTCTTGTGATAGCTATATTGTTAAGTTTATGCATGATACTGAAAGTTACTATGAGAGAGGGAAAAGTGTTCATATGCATCTCAATAATATCAAGTTTCCTCGTTTCATGCTGGAAGTTTTTATGTTGCACTTCTTTTGCCTTCTTATGCAAGTTGCCTGTGGTTTCAACAACTTGTTTATTTGCAAAATTCCCTTGCATAGGAAGTGGGTTAGACTTAAATGTGTGTATTTTTGCTTCTTAATGCTCTCTTTCACTTCAATTCATATTCCTATGTGAGCATCTTCAAAATTATAATGCCCATCTTAATGGCTTTAAAGAAAGAGCTTTTTGGGAGACAGCCCAATTTGTTTTTGCTTTCAGTTTGTTTTTGTTTTTTTGAGTCTTGGAAGTTATTACTTCGGTAATAAACTCTCCTTATCAGTTTTGTTTGGTTTTTGTGTCAAGATCAACCTCTAATGAGAGAGAAGTAAGATTTGGGGAAGTTGCTGTCCCGAAACAGCTTTTTGTGCTTCACCGTAAAAATTCGTGAGAGATCTTTGTATGTCGGATTGAGCTGTAATTTTTTTTGATTCTGCCCCAGGTTGTTATTTAACTTTCGTTAGTTTTGCACTTTTTGATTTGAGCAACAGAAGATTTTAGAAAAAAATTGATCTTTACCTGCTAGTCTGTTTTGACAGATTTTTCCACTCTTGCATTTGCTTCTTTATTCGATTTCCTTTTTGAATTCTTTTTGGGTTTTCGGAAGGAGTTGCTACAGTAGATTATGTTTTTATGGTTTTCAGTTGAAGTTGGACTCAAAAGGTTTTATCACTTCACTTATACTAATGTTTCTAATGAGAATTGTGTGAAGTTTTGTGTGAAAGAAATTTCCAGGAAGTGGAGACAATGGTGTAATAAGGAAGAGAAGGGTTTTATGACTCAAGTAATAAGTGTATGAAGATGAAGATATTGATGTTGTTCAAGTGGTGACTCCGAAAGAATCTACTAGATACCAAATTTAGAGACCTGCAGAGTCCGTTTTCAAATAGGTAACAGTTCTGGTAAGAAAAGTTCCACGAAAATACTATCCAACTATATTTTTGCAGTTTTCAGTCAATAAGGAAAGCTACGAAGCGAAAGAGGGACGGAAACGGAGCCAGGGTGGCTCACACCACCATGTGGCACGGGCCCTCCCCTGGCCGCGCTACCAGGTGGTGAGTCCACCCCGGACTCCGCCTCCGACTCGTTTTCTCTCAGTACCTTCCTTTTGATAGGAAACTTCGTAATATATAACCCCCCGGATCAGCCGAGGTTCGTATATAGTGTTTTCGTCGTGTTTTTGTTTCGATCTGTTTCTCCCAGGACATACTCTTTGAAGGCTTAGAAGCACAATGGTGTCCGCCAAGGATAAAGGGAAGGAGCCCATGGAGGAAGACCTCCAAGACCCCGGGAAGGAGAAGGAGATCAAGAGTGAAGGTGAAGAGGAGCAAGGCCAACATCCGCATACCGACACTACCATTGCAAGCATTGGAGTGGTGACGAAACCTTCCAGGGTTAGAAGGACTACTCGGATGTAGACTGGGGGGAAAGCTCCCCGTCACAGTTTGGCTCCACGATCACTTCCTCCACACACCAAGAATCCCTTCCATACCTTTATCCATAACCATGCAAGAAAAGAAGACTCTAAGGAGGAAGAGTGGGGAAAGAATAGCAAGACCTGGAATTCTCAACATGACGTTATCATGAGCCGCATTGAGCAAAACTCACAAGTGATTCGTAATCTCACCTTCGAGATTGAGGACTTGGGGAAATTGGTCAAGACGCTCATCGAGAGGATACCACCACCACCAAAGGAGTAATTCGTCATCAGGTTTGGCATCCCCTTGGTTTGTTCCAAGCTTGGGGGAGTGACGCGGTATCACATCACTATCTTCTATCTTTTTACCTTTTTAGTAGATTCATATCATGAATAGAGGAGTTATAATGTAGTATGGTTTGCATTATGGAAGTGTCCCCTCTCTCGTTAGATATGTATCCCTTGGTGTGAGTTGCCGTTATGGAATATTAATGAGAAGTTCTATCATTTACTCTTTTGCATAGCTTATATTAGTTTTCAATTCGTGGTTATATGATTGATCTTGTTGTTAGTATTGGTATCACTTTGGGACTGGTTTTGGCAAACCTGGCTCGGTTAGTAGAAACATTATTTTTGAGAGTTGAATGAAAAAGATAGAAGTACTCTAAAGAAAAATAATTTCATCATCTTTCTTTCTTTCTTGATTTTCTCATAAGTTTAGTATTTTCTAGTTAAGATCTTTTGTGCTTCCAAGGAAGATTGCATGTTTGTCTTTATCACTTCTATGTTTGTTTGTTTCCTTCAACTCTTGTACTTGCTACCCAGCCTTGCTAGCTAAAAACCTGTACTGAGAGGGTATTCTTCTCGTGCATCCACTCCTTTAAACCAAAACCCATGCCATTTGTGTCCACCATACCTACCTAGTAGCATTATTGCTATTCCAAGTAAATTCTTGTTTTATCTACCTCCCAAATTAAACTTGTTATGTGAAAATTAGTGATTAAATTTCTCATGAACTTGATGGCACACTTTACTTTCTTGCACTTAGTAAACTTGAACCATTGTGCTCACCTATGTTGCGTATATGCTTGCGCTTTGTAAGTTGTGAATTAGCAGAACCATGCTGTCATGGGGAACGCTTTCAACATTGCACTGGTACTTTGTACCTAGTTGATATCATGTTCTTTTGTCTATGGATGTCGTTGGTGTGAAATGAAAGGGGAGCTTGTAAGTCCATGGAGTTATGCATGTGTGGTAGAGAAACGCCTGGGCCGCTGGTCTAATCCATGCTGACATGGTGGAAACCTGCAGCGTAACCATAACGAGTATCTATGAAGCATTCTTCTTATAAAAAAAGAGATAGAGATTGAGGAAAGAGAAAAGAAAAAAAAAGAGATATTATGAAAAGAGGAAAGAGAGAAAAAACACCATATTCCCATGGTAAATAAGAAGATTGCTGAGATACTTGTTATCTGCTTGCCTTGTCATTTTGATATGGGGATTCTTCCGTATCATCGGGCAAGGGGTTCCCCGTTGGCGGTTCTCTATGATACACATATGCTTACGATGACAAGAACTTACCGGTGACTAAACTTGAGTAGCATGAGGAGCGGCCCTCGTATTCAAGGGACATGAGATTCTCAATTTACAACTTGTGAATGCATATCCTCATATTTGATCACTTTAACCTTAATCACCTAAAGATGCCTATGATAGGGGCAATGAGAGCTGAAAGCTAGTAAGTATCATAATTTTTGGGAGCTCTTTATGAGACTTGCAATCCCTGCTTCCCTCTTTGAAGGGCCTTTCTTTTACTTTTTAGTTGAGTCAGTAAACCTATTCCCTTCTATCTCAGCAAGTATTTTGAGTTTTTGTGTTTCATTCATTCATATGATGATTTATTCAATCATGTTTCTTATGTTCCTTGTTTAGCACATTGCTCTTATCTTGATGTTTACTACTTTGAAAGCTATCATTGAAAACCAGTTATTTGTGAACTCCAGCAAATTATCAACTATTCTTCAACCAAGAGCTAAGTTTGCCATTACCAATTATGATTCACTTTATGTATCTTTATTGTGTTTCCTTTACTCATTGCAAGTTGAGTTATATAATAGTGAGTTGTCTTCTATTATGATCTATGCATTTGATGAATGTGATGCTTCTTGTCCGTATTTTTTTATCGACCCTTCACTCCATAAACCTGAGGCCATGTTTATTGAGCTCAGTTTCACTTGGGGACAAGCGAAGTCTAAGCTTGGGGGGAGTTGATACGTCCATTTTGCATCACTATTCTATGTCTTAATTCACTATTATTCATTGATATATTTCATATTGACAGGTGATACTTATGTTATTTCATCTGTTTTTGCATGGTTGATGACTTTTGGAGCATGGACCACTGTAGTCAGGATTCTCATGGAAAAGGTGTTGTTTGGAGGCAAAATTCGTGAAGATCAGAAAATCTGGGAAAATATACGGAAAATCCTATTTTTTCAGAAGACTAAGGATGCCAGAAGACGGAGTGGAGATGGGCCACAGGGGGCCCACACCACCCCCTGCGCGGGCAGCCCTAGGCCGCGCCAGCAGGTGGTGTGGCCGCCCTGGCCCACCTTGTAACATCCCAAAACTTTAATCCAAGCTTAACAAGATCAAATCATCCAAAAATAGGGTTAACAAAAACTTTTCCAAATTTAAAATGAAAGCATTCATATGTGTGTGCATTTAAAATAGGAGTTGTTTTGAATTGCCATGATTGTGTGATTCCATGCTTGTAAAAT
This sequence comes from Avena sativa, assembly GCA_916181665.1. Lineage (NCBI taxonomy): Eukaryota > Viridiplantae > Streptophyta > Magnoliopsida > Poales > Poaceae > Avena > Avena sativa. Next base: position 428,076,005 of record OV702287.1, read on the forward strand.
GTTTCTTAGATGATTTAAACATCATCTACATCATTCTCAAACTTTTCCTAAAGAAAATCAAATAAAAAAGAATTAAAAAGAAGGAATGGTCATTTTGGCAAATTTAACTCTCATGCCTACTTTGGCTATTCCTAGTACTCAATTCTTAACAGAAACAATTTTTGATCTTTGCACCCCTTGCTAGTACACATAATGAGGTACCAAGGCCACCTTTGGATCTGCTAAAAACATTCTGTTAACTATTTTAAATGACAGTTTAAAATTGAATCTAATTCATATGCATAGATCACCCCTATTTCAAAAACCATCTATTTGAGCTCCACTTTCAAAACCCTTGCAACCAGAGACTACCTATCACTAGTGGAGATCACTCAAAAATTTTGAACTCAAAATTCAAAACTTTTTCTCTTGCGGCAATTTCATCAAACACATGGCAGGCAGAATCAAACACAAATAGCTAGCTCACTGTTTCTATAGAGTTTAGCCACCCATTTGACCACAAAACACTCTCTCTATCTCCACTTGATCAAACTATGCCATTACCACCCCAACCCCTACACCCTGGTGGCCAGGCCAAGCCATGCCGAGCACCAACTCGCCGGCCAAACTTGCCCTCACCCCAGCAGACCACCTCCCCTTCCTCTCCATGTCTAGGAGGTAGCCAACACCTCACTGCCCCTCTCTGTCCCCTGCCCGAGCCAAGTGCTGCCGTGGACCACCGAGGAGAGCCCACGCCCAGTGCCACCGCACCATGCCCGTGCTGCCTCCAGAGTGCGCCTTGTCCCCGCGTGCACAAGTCACCGCTCGACTGCAGCCCGCTCCCGCCGCTCCGCCTCGACCTGGAGAACACCCCAGACATCCCTGTTCGCCGCCCAACGCCTCACAGCCACCGCTCGCCTTGGACACCGCCGCCTCTGCCCCGCAGAGCGCCACCTCGCCCAGACCGCGTACCACCGCCCCTACGGCCGCATTTAAGTCCTAGAGCACCGCCAGGGAACCGCCCATCGATCGCCATCCCCTACCATGCCGCTAGCTCGCCGTAGCCATGTCGCCACCGTCGACCGCCCATCCCCCTCGGTCTCACTGTCGGGCCTATAAAAGGAGCCCTCCCCAGCCATTCTTCTCCACACCATTCCACTCCCCTCACCTCTTTGAACCTCACCACCTCTAGTCGGAGCAAGTGGAGCAACAGCTCGCCAGAATTGGAACCGGAGCCGCCGTCTCTGGAGGAGAAGGGCGCCGTTGATTGCGACCACCCCAAGCTCCACCGTGACCATGCCTCGCCTCGCCGTCGTCTTCCACTTCGTTTGCCCGCCTCGCTGGCCCCGCTGGAGCCCTGGTACGCCCCTAGTAGACCCCACCGAGCCGCTAGGGTTCGAGCTCGCCGGCGACCTGTTCGTCGTCGACGGCGACCCTCAGCCGTTGATCTCGCTTCTAATCGCACGGCCCATAGCGCGCGTACCGTTTTGCGTGTTAAGTGCCGCTGACACGTGGGACCCCCCTGTCAGCTGAGCCCGACGCCGCGGAGCGCCACTGGGCCGGCCCATTTCTTTTCCTGCGCTAGCCCATAGTTTCAAATCTGGATTTTTCTTTTTAGTTAAATCTAGTTTCTGTCCCCTAGTTTAAAAATCAATTCAGAGAGTTTTAGAAATTCAAATTGCATGAAACCAATTTTGTCTGAAAGATATTGAAATAATATATCCAAGCCCATTGGATTTATTTCAATTAGAGTTATAGATCTCTCCTAATAAAAATAACAAAACAGAAGCATTTGCACCTTGCAACATTTTTATAAAATCAACCAAGTTAGCTTTTGAGTTGATTCCAACTCTCAAAAATCACATTTCATCATATCTATCCAAATATGTAATAATATTAAGGTTTACATGCAGTGACTTTGGACTAGTACCAAAATAATGCTATATAGGCATTTCTAGTCACTTTAAATCATTAAATAATGAACTTAAACCAAAGTAATATGGATTCAACCCTTAAATCTCATTCCCACATATTAGAATATGTGGTAAGGACATGTGTCCACATGATCCCATATTTTGGTGGTGAATATTAAATTTTAGTTAAAATTTCAATGAGTAGAAAGTACTTTTCTAAAATAAAAAGGTTGAAACTATTAAATTAAACTTGTGATGCTTGTGATGATAATAGATCATCAATTGTGTGTTTTAGAATGCTACTTAGCCTAGTTAAGTATGGTTTGGTGATTGTCTACTCCCTATGTATTTATAGACGCTAGTACCTACCAAGCTTTCGAGGAGGAGGAGTTCTACCAAGAAGAAGAAGAAGAAAACTTCAACCACTGCACCAACCAAGGCAAGCTATTGTTAGCAAGCTAGATTTAAACTAGATGTTTTAGCAAAGATGCATTAAGCATGCTTTGATCACATCCCTTTAACTATTAGTACCCCAAGTCTTATTGACAAGTTTTACCTCCCTTAGTTCACACAAAGTTCTTTACTTGTTTTGAAGGTAGCATAAAAAGTATAAGACTTGACCTACTTAGAAACCTTTAGATGTCATTCTATGGCATGAGATTGAAACCATCTTTTCCACCTTAGTGAATACTATTAACTTAGTATTTTAGAATAGATCAAAAAACTTGAGTCACTTTAGATGGGAACACTTGGTGAAAATGAATTATGAAAACCTTGGAATGATGAGTCATTCTATTGAGATGTTTTGACATGTGTTGAGAGACACAACTGGTTTATGATGATGAAAATGATGAGGCATGAGCCTTAACCCCTTTTATAAAACTGATGGTTGGATTCGGATGCGATACCATTCCAAATTTACCGTACAACCACATTACCTGAATTGGGTAAGGCTTAGCAAGAAATTTATATGCATTAGTATTAGTTCCCTCACGGGAGAGGTTTGAGCTGAGGCTACCTCTCATGATGTCCACCTATGCAGTGCCCAAGATGACTGATGGTCATGGTTGGGAGGCCATGCTCATAGGAGAGGTGCTTGTACTAGGGTGTGTAAAGGGAAGGTTATGTTTGATTATCTGCATACTAAGTATGATGATTCAGGGTTATCCCTGACAGATGTATCGAACCTTGTGGTGAAAGTGTACCACCTCTGCAGAGTGTCAAACTATTCGAATAGCCGCGTCCGCGGTTATGGACAGTTGGAATGGCCATACTGTTTCGTTGTCAGCTGTTTTCTAAATAACTTGACATGAATGATGAACTTTGACTTGACCCCAACAGGGTTGTGTTGATGATAATAGCTTCCCAACTTAAGTGATTCTAGAACTTCACTTTATCTTTCTTTGCTTCTGAACTCAGCTTAGGTTTCATATTTAACTTGATAGTTAACTTAGATTTAGTACTTTAACTTAGAATTATACCCCTTGTTAGTAGTAGTTTGCGAGTACTTAAAGAGTACTCATGGATTTTGTCCCTGGCTATTATCATGGCCAGACTATGAAGGAGATTATCAAGATGATGGTCAGCAGGACGGCTATGATAACTAGGACTATCTGCCTTCGTCAGCATTGCATGTGCCCCTGAAGATGGACCCCACCGCTACGCTACCGTTTATTTCCGCTGCTTGTTGTATTAAAGACTGGATCATGAGATCCTTATTTGGGTAAAACCTTATGTATGGTTTGTAATGGATGATGTACTGTGATATCCAATCCGTTATGTCTCGCAAAAATGGTAATCCTGAGATTGCGAGGTATGGCATAACGGGCATCTGGGATTAAAAATTCGGGTGTTGACACACCTCTGGCTCTCTCCTCTGGCATATATCATCCTCCCGAAACCCTAAGACTCGGGGAGCGACCATAGAAAGATTTCGCCGCCTCTGCGGGGCGGAAAACACCGAGAGAGAAAGATCTCTCCGGTAGACAGATTTCTGCCAGGGGAATTCCTTTCCGGAGAGGGGAGATCGTCGCCATCAACACCACCATCAAGTTGGACTTCATCGGGATCATCATCATCACCACCATCATCATCACCATCAGCACCCTCATCACCATCTCCATATTGTTGTAATAATTGAGTTGAATCTTGCATTAGTTTATAGGGGAAACTTTCCCGGTATTGATTACTCTTTGTAGTTGATGCTATTGAGTGAACTATTGAATTATTGTTTATGTTCAGATTGTTATACATCATTATTCCATCTCTGATCATGATCCATATGATGTCTTGTGAGTAGTTCGTTTTGTTCTTGAGGACATGGGAGAAGTCATGTTGTTAGTAGTGGAGTTGTGTTGAGAAAGATTCAATAGTTTGATATTTAAGTTCTGGTGTACTTCTTCTAGTGGTGTCATGTGAACGTCGACTACATGACACTTCACCTATATGGGCCTAGGGGAATGCATTGTGTATTTGGCTACTAATCGTAGGGGTTGCCGGAGTGACAGAAACCTGAACCCCCATTAGGAAACCATTGCACAAGGGATGTAAGGGTCTTAGAGTTTAAAGGTGTGGTTAGGTCTCTACCTTAATTACTTTCTTGTACTTACGGATGTTTGCAAGGGGTATAATCACAAGTATGTATTAGTCTTGGATGGGGCGGTACATTAGCACAGGTTCACCCACACAACACTTAGCAAGCTAGAGAAGATTAATCAACTATATGAAGTGAAAGCACTTGACAGTCTTCCCATGTGTCCTCGAGAACGTTTGGTCATCTTAAGTAATACAACCGGCTTGTCCTTTGCTGCATAAAGGATTGGGACACTTGCTGCATTTATTCCTATTGTCTTTTATCTACTCGTACTTTGTTTACTTGCTTTATCAAAAACCCCTAAAAATCTGTTTGCTAAGTATTTGCAAAGAATTCCTGATCCATACCACTAGCCAGCACCTTCTGCTCCTCGTTGGGTTCGACACTCTTACTTATCGAAAATACTGCGATACACCCCCTATACTTGTGGGTCATCATATGCATGTATGCTTTCTTGATGTCTGTCAATTGCCCCGCTGTAATTTGTTCACCCAACATGTCATCTATCTTAAGGAGAATCACCACTAGTGAACTATGGACCCCGGTCCTTTCTTTTACCATCAATCTACAATCTACTATTTACTGTTTTCTTTTTACTTTCTGCAAACAATTACTATCTTCCACACAATACGTTTAATCCTTTGTTTTCAGCAAAACCGGTGAGATTGATAACCTCACTGTAAGTTGGGGGCAAAGTTATGTGGTTGTGTTATACAGGCTCCCAAGTTGGAAACAACAACTTGGAGGTGTTTCCTTGCTCCTACTGGTTCGATAACCTTGGTTTCATAACTGAGGGAAAACTTGTTGCTGTGCTCATCATACCTTCCTCTTGGGGTTCCCCAACGAGCTCGAATATATTTTGAGCCATCATCGTACTTCTATGGTCCGGATGTTTGTCTTGAGGGCCTAGAGGCCTCCTATCTTGACTTGGCTGATGGAGCTACCGTCGAGGTCTCCAACTAGCGATCCAAATGCCTCCTCCCCTTCGACCCAGAAGTTGCTCGCATCATAAGGCAGATTGAGTGGCTAATTGATATGGGCCTGACGAGCCTCGATCTAACTATGTGCTGGTTCACAAGGTGGATCTAGACCTTGCAACACCACACCGCCTGATGCACACATACACGGGAGAGAGGGGAGATCCATTAAGGATTTCTCCTAACAAATTCTCCAATGACACCATCAAGAACCGGATGAAGGACATGGTGAAGCTCAAGAACAAGAAACGAGGCTTCTTTATCACCTTCGATATGTTCACCAACAGTGAATGTCCAAAGGTAACCATTGCGTATCCTTTATACTCCAAATCTCCTTCTTAGCTTTATCATCATCATATAAGTGGCATGCGTCCGCTTCCATCAACTCATGGAGCTGAGGAAGACTTGGATCCTCGGGTTTATGACCCGAAGCACAAGGATATCCAAGTCCTTTCTAATGATGACTCCACCAAGGATCATCCTGCCTGGACAACGTGGAAGCATAGAGCTCCCGCCTTTGACATAGTTGTCGCGGGCAAGAGGAAGAAGAACACGGAGGGTGGGATCTCCAAGAAATCCACTTCCTCTTTGGAGGAGGAGAAGAGTAAGAATTTCGCTCTTAAGAGCAGGATAGTAAACATTGCTCTAGAAAAAGTGGCAATTGCAAAGTAAGCATCTCATTCTTCCAACTTTACTTATTTAACCTCTTTCGATACTTATACTTTAAGTTGTACATTTCAGGAATAAGACCTTTGCGCCTTTAAAGCGCACGTCAAAAGATCTATGACGTATTTTCTCGACTGCATCCCCAACAAATGTTCCACCTACTTCTACCACCATTGTCCCTTCCAGCTCAGGAGTAACTTCATATGCAACAGGACCAGACTGCCGCCATGGAGATAGACATCAATCCAACTAGTGATGACTCTGGTTCTGTCACCCTCGAAGCCACTTTCCCGAGCCCTTGATTGACACCAGAGAGCGCATCCACTAAAATTATGGCTGAAGCTTTGGCTAAGGATGCCATACCAAAGGGAAAGGAGAAGGTGGCAGTGGTAATAGAGAAGTTGGATAATGCGGAAGCTCCAGGTCATCGCAGGCGATAGTCACAGCCGCTCTGACACACCATCAGCTATTTCTACCATCACGCTAGCATCCACAACTCCTCCAACTCTTTCCGCCAATGACCTCTTCAAGGCGGCCGACATTATGACGAGTCCTGATATGTCGCCATCACTGGGTTCCTCGCGTTCCGGGTGCTAGCCACATGTTGCGCAACTAAGTCAGAATCTCCATAGCATATGATGTATTTGATGCCAATATATTTGGCTATGTGAAGTGCGTGAAGTAAAGCTTCATACTTTGCCATGTTGTTGGTAGCATTGAAGTGGATCAGCAAGACATACTAAAACTTCTTTCCCTGATTACAACAATACACCAACCCCCGGTCCATTAATAATTTTGGATCCGTTAAAATGTATGACCCAACACTCCGGTTCTAGAGAGGGAATGTTAGCTCGGGTCTCTGTCCAATCTGCAATAAAATATGCCAAATCTTGTGATTTGATAGTGTCGCGCTTCTTGTAGGTGATTTTGAAGGGGGCAAGTTGCAATGCCCAACTTCGTCACCCTTCCTATCGCTTCACCATTATTCATGACATCGGACAGAGGATCTTTGCTCACTACTGTGATGAGGTGCTCCTAAAAATAGTGCCTTAGCTTCCGAGAAGCAAGGAAGATTCGAGAAGCTAACTTCTGGTAGTGCGAGTTGCGTTGCTTGGACTTAGTCGAGACCTCTCGTACGTGGTAAACTAGTCGCTAAACTCCATGTTCGTGTGTTGCTTACTTACGCTCCACCACGATGATGATGCTGACAACTTGGTTGGTTGCCTCCATGTACATCAACAACTCCATTGGTTCTAATGTTGTAAGGATTGGTGCAGAGAAGAGTATTCTCTTCAACTATTTCCATGTAGTGCCGGCCTCGTCTGTCCAGAAAAATTTGTCTGTCTTTTTGAGAAACTTGTAGAGCCGCATGGTCTTCTTACCAATTTGGGTAATAAATCGACTTGCAACTACTACACAGCCAGTTGGTGTGAATCACTTCTCGGACGATATTAGCCTTTAGTAGCCTAGCTAGGTCCTTGCCAATGGCATGCCCTTTTTCATCTCTTAAGTGTCGTAAAGGTTGTTTCACCGGTTTGACGTCGGGGCAAATGTTTAAGTTATGCTCAGCGAGTTCCCTAGGTACACCCTTCATGTCGGCAGGTTGCTAGGCAAAGATGTCTTAGTTAGCATGGAGGAACTCGCGGATCAAGCTTTCCTATTTTGGATCCAGAGATGTGCCAATGGTAGTGGTCTTGGAGTCTTTTCTTACCACAAGTTCCACCTACTTGGTATCAGTGGCGGCCTTAAAGGCGGGTTCGGAGTCAGAAATTTGCTTCTTTGAAGCCGGTATCTCTAAGGCATCAATTTGGTTCTAGATCTCCTTTAATTCTTCACCAATCATCTACATCTCTGATATCTAGGGGATTTGCTTGCACATGATAGGAGAAAAATATAATGATATAATCAACATGTAAATATGGTTCATCTTGATACTACTATAGCAATCCATGATAAGAAGAAACATCAAGTTGAATGCTTAATGGCAAAGAGGAATCTAAGAAATGTCCAACTATGGTGTCTATCCTTCGCTTTAGGAGCTCCATAGAACCGAGAGAGTCTTCATTCTACTACACTTGAATCATTCTTCCTCACCATCTCATCAATGTGGCAAGAACTATTTTTTTAAGATCAACAATCATGACCGCTGACCTAAATAATGCTACGCCACCACTTAGGCTCTCACTAGCCACCTCGAAACAACCAGCAAACCCAGTGTATTTTCAAGCTTTCGACTCTTTCTATCAAGATCTTCGTATCCATCACAAATAGGAGACAAGGGCCTTCTTGCTTCACAACATTGTGAAGCTCTCAGAGTGGCCAACTGGTTTCCAAGCCCTCAGTTGTTCCAGCTCATGCAACTCATTATTCTGGGTGGGAATGCCTTGCAGCCGCTATCGATTTTTAGAATTTATCAAAGTTGGTTTCCTTTTTTGACCATGCTCTCCTCCCTAGTAGCCAAGTCAATTGGGGCAACATCTTATGAACATTGTTAGTAGTCGATGCATCCATTAGAAGTAGTGTCTACACCCCTTTGTATACCTGGTTTTAAGTCCCCGTTTTACATCGTTATGGCTATTCTTCTTCAGAAGGGACAACGATTTCGCTCCTATTCAACTGTGGTGCTCGAACTCCGTGTCTCAACTTTGTTGTTCCAAATAAAACTTTGTTCCTCGCACGAGCCCTCCTATATGACAATCTTCTCCGATCATCTTGTGCCTTAGGCCCTTCCCAAAAGACAGATCTCTTTGTTAGCACCGCTGGTACTAGGCGCTGGACCCAGCAGATCAAAGTGTGGAATCTGTTCATATTGCACTTCATACATGTCCACACATTGTCTCCTGGCTGAATCGATCAGAGTACACCGCCTCAAGTGGTTAGGTACATCAAGTGCAACCCCGAGCCTCAAAAAAACACCCATATGATCAATCTGAACTTCTCTTGTATTTTTGTCAATCTGATGTGCAATGGACAACCACCACTTCTTACCTCGCGGATTGAAGGGTAAATTCGTAACTTGTCCATAATTGAATTTTATCAAACAACGATTCCCATAGATGGGCTATAACTATTTTTTATTAAACATGATTTTCAGATTATCCTTCTTTTGTCTAACTCTTTGTTAAGTGTTCTTCTAAGATTTCAAAAATCAGACTAAGCGCTGCAAAGGGCAATCTTTTCGGCGCGAGGTCTGGAATACATAGGCCCGGAATAGCAACCAATCAGACAATTTTAAGGCCCAAATGGACTAACAACAACATTATGGTGCACTACCGTACGGGCCTAAACCGGAGCGATATCAGGGCCCACTAGAGTTCCCAAGCCTTATTTGTATTAAAAAATACTGGACCCTTGCAACATTTTTTTTTGGTGTTGAACACTTCTGGAATCATCGACGAAAGCATACATGAAAAATGAGCTCGAAAATTCCATTAGTCCCCATGTTGATCTCAAACCCACTGCTGCGAGAGCCCCGTCGGTTGTGGCTAATCTTCTTCTCCGCTCCGTTAATCATCAGTTCCAACACGAGAAAAAAATAATTTCTGTTCTCATAGGCTCTAGGAGAATTGGATACGTATCGTCTGTTAAGCGTGGCCCGGCATGATTATTTTCTTCAACAAGCAATAATGATTCTAAATCATGGGTTGCAGACAAGACGATCCCTTGGCCTTGTTCGGCGACAGCTACGCTTCAGCTCCTTCAATTAGCAGCCGGCAGCACGGCGATTGGCCGTTCCAGTTAATTATAGTATTTGGGTACAGATCACGCCGCGTATTCACTGTTTTGTACATGGCCGTGCACTGGCCTGTCTGTACCTGTATACTCCCGGTCTCGATCGACCCACCCTGTCCGGGCTTCCACTGTGGTCGCACATGCTCCGCGCACTCGCTCGTCCATGTGAACATGTGCTGGATGTGAAGTGTGATCTTCAGTGTTCCCGATCGCAACTACCCGTGCGTCTCATTCGTGCAGGACAGACTTACCCTTTTCCCGTTCCATATATTGGATGGTTTACCTTTTGCGGGTAGAAATCGGTTGGGCCGAGTTCCATCATCACAGCTGTGACTTAATACTCTGTCGCTCGGGTAAGATTTACATGGAGATGAAGAGAGGACAAGGTTCCTCCGTTGGGTGTGCATGCATTGCAACGACCTGGGAACGAGACAAAGTGCTCTTCCGACTACGGTCAGGCGAGACCAACCACCAGCTGGAAGAGGCCAATCTGTTAGTCGGCCTATCACGATCACGCACGCACGCGGCTGACCAGTGTGCAGTGCACGTAGTACGTGCACACCATACCTGAAGGAAGATTATCACAATTCTCGATGCGACACGACACCTAGTACTGGTACAGTACTACTCACCATGCCTGCACGGAGTAAACTCTTCAGTCAACCGTACGCCGGGGAGTGCTGCTGGAAGCCCGGGACTTGCCCGTGCCTCCTTTTACGGCGGTCAGTGCTGTACCACCACCGGCCAGCGCCTCATGCCCGATGGTGCCTACTAGAGCATCTTTAACGGGACCTTAAACGGGAAACCTGTAAAACCAGTTTGCAGACAAAAAAAACGTATTTCAGGGTTAGGAAATGCCGACGCGGAATATGTTGCGTTTGAGGGCTGAACTGTTTTTGCGTCTGAGGGCTCCGCTAAGGCAAATTCCTGTCCCGTAAACATGGGTTTAGCCAATTTTTTCATATGCAATTGCAAGATCAAACGCAAACTGTAGATGCATAGTTCATCGTTTGTACATCAATTCATCCGAATTATTACAACAATGTTTCAACCAGATGACAATAGTTAAACAAACAAACAAATGTTCCCGACTGATTCATCTCACACATGAATAAAAATAGAGAAGAAAGACAACTTAAAGATCATGAGCGACGGCCAGCTGTTAGTGTTGCTGGATTAGATCATTGATGAGTTGTTTATGAGTTACCCATCTTCAAGTAGGTACCTCTACGAAGTAATCCTCCATCAGGGTGTGGCCGACGTAGTGGTTTCGCTGGATGTAGGTGTGTCCCATCACCGACCCGTGCCTCCGATTCAGCAGCTTCATGCGGTCCTCATGCTCCTTGACGGCAAGGAGGAGGAGGGTCGTCTCGCTATCGTCATCATGGAGTGGATCCTATATCTCTGAATCGTCCGACGATGACGATGACCAATCGGAAAAATCGACGGTGTTGCTCGAGTTCATCCCGAAATCTAGCTGAGCGGCGGCGGCCATGCGCGCAGCGGCGGAGCGCGAAACGGAGTGTAACATCTTAAAAATATTATAATAAGAATATCAATTTCCAATTAATTAAAATAAGGGTTAACAAAAACTTTTAATCTTAAATCCTATATGAATGCATGTGTGTTTATTAATGATGTATGAATGCTTGTTATGCCATGCTTGATTGTTATATGTGTTAAGACATAGTTTAAGGATCAAAGCAAGATCATCTAGGTCAAATTCAAACCAAAGCAAATCAAAAGAAAATCAAATTATAAGGCATATGACCTAATGGTCATTTTTGCCAAAGTTAACATGTAGCCCACTTTGGGCATCTCTAGTAAATGATTTCAAACAGAAACAATTCGACTTCTTTTCTCACCTTGCTAGACTAAGTAAAAATGAACCCAAGTGAACTTTCAAAATTTACAGAAACATTTTCAAATCCATTTGAGGGAATTTCCAAAATTGAATCTACAATAGACATTAAGATAGCACTTTTTCAAAAACCATTCAAACCTTCACCACTTGACCAATCCTAGCAATCAGAGACACTCAAGCATATGCCCAACACACCCACCAAATATAATTTGAAAATTCAAATGTTTAGTTCATGCGGCCATTTAATCAAACACTTAGCAGGCACAGTACAAGTCTACCAACTATCTACTGTTTTAATCAATCTAGTGTTCACCATTGTACTCAATTCAGCCTCAATAAATCACCCACGATCACCCCCAGTACCAGCCCGTGCAGCTAGCACCGCTCACTCGCCCAAATGACTAGTGCCCGCCTGTACCCGAGCGTGCCATGCCGGTCGAGTATGGACTGTAGGGGTTCGTAGCATGGAAAACAAAAAATTTCTATCGCATACAAACAAACAAGCCAAGATCTATCTACTAGATTGTAGCAACGAGTCGATGGAATAACTCACCCTCGAAGATTCCAAAGTGTTTAACGAGAGCAGATTCTCGTGGGTGATGTAGTCGTACTCTTTTCGATCTCAAGATCGCGTAGACGATCCTTCCGGCGCCACGTTCCAGCAGCGCTCCCGTAGTCGGTCACACGTTCGGTACTCGACGAAGACCTTCCTCTCCCTTGTTCCAGCAGGCAGCGGAGGTTGTAGCACTCTCCTCGCGATTCCGGCAGCACAACGGCGTGGTACCGGAGGTAGAGGGGAAATCCCGCAGGGCTTCGCCTTAAGCCGGTGCGAGTATGGTGGAGCTTATGAGAGAGGCTATTAGTGGTCTAGTAATTAGACACACCAATTAGAGGGCTCTAAACCAATTAGAAGGCTCTAAACCGAAATAGCTCTAAACCGGGGTTTAGGTCTAGGGTTTAGTTTAGAGGATAGGAACTAGTGTGTACTAGGAGGGAGCCCTGCCCCTCCTTATATAGGTGGGAGGGGCTGGCCGGCCAAGGGGAGGGAGGGGAGTCCCTCCCCAACTCGGCTTGGTGGGGCGCCGGCTTGGGGAGGAGGACTCCCTCCCCAACTCGGTTTCCTCCTCTCCTCCCACTTCCCAAAATTGCCGTTTGACTTTCAAACTGGCCGTTTGACTTTTCAATTTAGGATTTAAATAAATCCTTTATTTTGGGCAGCGAAGACACCTAGTACATGATGCAATCATTCCAACTCATAATGACACATTCATGTACCCTTCCCCTTCCGGAGTGCCGGACATTCCGGGACCTTCTAGAATGTTCCCGATGAAAACACCGGAACCATTCCCCAACTCCGAAATGGGACTTTCCTTATATGAATCTTATTCTCCGGACCATTCCGGATCACCTCGTGATATCCCGGATCCCATCCGAGACTCCGAACAACATTCGGTCTCTTTCTCATAATACATAACTACTCAAACAACGTCGAATCCTTAAGTGTGTCTCCCTACGGTTCGTGAATTATGCGGACATGATCGAGACACTTCTCCGAACAATAACCAATAGAGGAATCTGGAAATTCATATGGCTCCCACATATTTCTACGATTACTTTGCGATCGAATGAACCACTTACATACGATACCAATTTCCCTTTGTCTCACGATATGTTACTTATCCGAGGTTATGATCGTCGGTATCTCTGCATACCCAGTTCAACCTCGTTACTGATAAGTACTCTTTTCTCGTTCCCGTGATATGTGATCCCTTGTGACCCAGTCACATGCTTGCAAGCTAATTGGATGACATTTCACCGAGAGGGCCCAGAGTATATCTATCCGTCATATGGATGGACAAATCCCACTCTTGATCCATGTGTTTCAACCAATACTTTCTGAACACTCAATGCCACCTTTATAGCTACCCTGTTACGGTGTGGTGTTTGATGACATCAAAACATTCATCCGGTAAAGGTGATATGCATGATCTCATGGTCGAAGGAATTAGATAACTATGTATCAGAAAGCGTATAGCAATTGAACTATTGAAATGACTTGATCTTTATGCTACGCTTATCTATAGGAGTATGTCCACCATATCATTCTCCTAACGATATGATCTTGTTGTTGATAACATCTTAATGTTCATGATAGGGAAACCACAATCATCAATCAACCAACAAGCTAGTGAAGTATAGAGGCTATACTAGGGACTTCAAATTAAGTTTACAAATCACACAAGTATTAATGTTTCCTTGTTAATACTATTATAGCATGAATGTAAACATTTATCATAAACACAAAGATATAATAATAACTACATTTATTATTGCCTCTAGGGCATATCTCCAACAGTCTCCCACTTGCACTAGAGTCATCTAATCTAGATTACATGGTAATATACCGAACACCCATGGCAGTTTGGTGTTGGTCATGTTTTGCCCTCGGGAGAGGTTTAGTCAATGGATCCGCCACATTCAGATCTGTGTGTACTTTGCAAATCTTTATATCCCCATCCTGGATATGTTCTCGAATAGCGTGAAAACGCAGCTTGATATGCTTCAGCTTCTTGTGTGACCTTGGTTCTTGCGCATTGGCTATGGCGCCCATGTTATCACAGTAGATAGACATTGGGTCCAGCGCACTAGGAACCACACCCAGCTCTGTAATGAACTCTTTCATCCATATCGCTTCTTGTGAAGCCTCCGAAGCAGCCATGTATTCCGATTCAGTTGAAGATCTCGCCACAACGCTTTGCTTTGCACTCCTCCAGCTAACTGCTGCACCATTCAAAATAAATACGTATCCGGATTGTGATTTAGAATCATCCGGATCAGTGTTCCAACTAGCATCGGTGTAACCATTAACAACGAGCTGTTCATCACCTCCATAAGAAAGAACCATATCCTTAGTTCTTCTCAAGTACTTAAGGATGTTTTTGACCGCTGTCCAATGATCCACTCCTGGATCACTTTGATATCTGCTAGTTAAACTAACAGCATATGCAATGTCGGGTCTAGTACATAGCATGGCATACATTAGAGATCCTATGGCTGAGGCATAAGGAGTCTTACTCATCCTTTCTCTATCTTCTGCCGATGTCGGACTTTGAGTTTTACTCAAGGTCGTATTGGGCAACATGGGCAAGAACCCTTTCTTGCTTTCTTCCATTCCAAACCTCTTTAGAACTTTGTCCAAATATGTACTTTGTGACAATGATATTTGGCGTTTCGATCTATCTCTATAAATCTTTATGCCTAATATGTAAGCTGCTTCGCCAAGATCCTTCATTGAAAAACTATTATTCAAATATTCTTTGACACTATTAAGAAGGTCTACATCATTCCCAATTAACAATATGTCATCCACATATAGTATTAAGAACGCTACAGAGCTCCCACTCACCTTTTTGTAAATACAAGCTTCTCCATAAGTTTGTATAAAACCAAAACTTTTGATTACCTTATCAAAACGTTGATTCCAACTTCGGGATGCTTGCTTCAATCCATAGATGGACCGTTGAAGTTTGCATACCTTGTTAGCATCTTTAGGATCGACAAAACCTTTGGGCTGCATCATATACAATTCTTCATCAATGTCTCCATTGAGGAATGCTGTTTTGACATCCATCTGCCATATTTCATAATCGTAATATGCAGCGATTGCTAACATAATCCTCACAGACTTTAGCTTCGCTACTGGTGAGAAAGTCTCATCGTAGTCAACTCCTTGAATTTGTCGAAACCCTTTTGCGACAAGTCGAGCTTTATAGACAGTAACATTACCATCAGCATCTGTTTTCTTCTTGAAAATCCATTTGTTCTCGACAGCCTTCCGGCCATCCGGTAAGTCCACCAAAGTCCATACTTGGTTTTCGTACATGGATCCAATCTCGGATTTCATGGCTTCTTGCCATTTATTGGAATCTGGGCTCATCATCGCTTCCTCATATGTCTCGGGGTCATCGGTGTTGTCCACCACCATGACATTCATAACGGAATCATACCAATCTGGAGTGGTACGAGTTCTCGTTGACCTCCGAGGCTCTGTAGTAACTTCAACCGAAGTTTCATGATCATCATCATTAGCTTCCTCTCTTATTGGTGCAGGCACCACAGGAACTTCTTCCGGTGCTGCGCTACTCGCAATTTCGAGAGAAGGTTCGACAACCTCGTCGAGTTCTACTTTCCTTCCAGTCACTTCTTTCGAGAGAAATTCCTTCTCTAGAAAGGATCCATTCTTGGCAACGAAGATTTTGCCTTCGGATCTATGATAGAAGGTATACCCAATAGTTTCCTTCGGGTATCCTATGAAGACGCATTTTTCCGCTTTGGGTTCAAGCTTGTCCGGCTGTAACTTCTTCACATAGGCTTCGCATCCCCAAACTTTAAGGAACGACAATTTAGGTTTCTTCCCAAACCATAATTCATACGGTGTCGTTTCAACGGATTTAGACGGTGCCCTATTTAAAGTGAATGCGGCTGTTTCTAATGCATAACCCCAAAATGATAGCGGTAAATCTGTAAGTGACATCATAGAACGAACCATATCTAAGAGAGTTCGATTACGACGTTCGGACACACCATTACGCTGTGGTGTTCCCGGCGGTGTCAACTGCGAAAGTATTCCGCATTTCTTCAAATGCTCGCCAAACTCGTAACTTAGATATTCACCTCCACGATCAGAACGTAGAAATTTAATCTTCTTGTTACGTTGATTCTCTACCTCACTTTGAAATTCCTTAAACTTCTCGAAAGTTTCGGACTTATGTTTCATGAAATAGATATACCCATATCTACTCAAGTCATCCGTGAAGGTAAGAACATAACGATAACCACCGCGCGATGCTACACTCATTGGACCACACACATCGGTATGCATGATTTCCAATAAGTCCGTAGCTTGCTCCATCATACCAGAAAATGGAGTCTTAGTCATTTTACCCATCAGACATGCTTCGCATCTATCAAGTGATTCAAAATCAAGTGATTCAAGAAGTCCATCGGAATGGAGTTTCTTCATACGTTTCACTCCGATGTGACCAAGACGACAGTGCCACATATAGGTCGAATTATCGCTTGATTTCAATCGTTTAGCTTCAATGTTATTAATATGTGTATTTCCACTATCGAGATTCAATATGAATAGACCATCTATTAAAGGTGCATGTGCATAAAATATATTACTCATATAAATAGAACAACCATTATTCTTAGATTTAAACAAGTAACCGTCTCGCAATAAACAAGATCCTGATATAATGTTCATGCTCAACGCAGGCACCAAATAACAATTATTTAAGTATAAAACTAATCCCGATGGTAGATGAAGAGGTAGCGTGCCGACCGCGATCACATCAACCTTTGATCCGTTTCCCACGCGCATCGACACCTCGTTCTTCGCTAGCTTCCGTTTATTCTGCAGCTCCTGTTTCGAGTTACAAATATGAGCAACCGAACCAGTATCAAATACCCAGGCACTACTACGAATACTAGTGAGATACACATCAATAATATGTATATCAGATATACCTTTCTTCTTGATGTTGCCGTTCTTCAAATCCGCCAAGTACTTTGGGCAATTCCGCTTCCAGTGACCTTCTCCTCTGCAGTAAAAACACTCAGTTTCAGGCTTAGGTCCAGCCTTGGTCTTCTTCGTTGGCATGGTAACTTTCTTACCACCCTTCTTGAAGTGTCCCTTCTGCTTAGACTTGCCTTTCTTGAATTTGGTGGTCTTATTGACCATCAACACTTGGTGCTCTTTCTTGATCTCCACTTCTGCAGATTTTAACATAGCAAATAGTTCTGGCAACTCTTTGTTCATGTTCTGCATGTTGTAGTTCATCACAAAGTTCTTGTAACTTGGTGGTAGTGATTGGAGGATGCGGTAAAGCCCCAAAGTATTAGGAATCACTATACCCAAGCTTTGAAGTTTGTTTGCGTGTCCAGACATCTTAAGCACATGCTCACTGATGGAGCTGCCCTCTTCCATCTTGCAGTTAAAGAACTTTTCAGAAGCTTCATAACTTTCAATTGCCGCATGAGTCTCAAAAATTAATTTGAGATCCTCGACAATATCATATGGGTCTGACTCTTCAAACCTTTTCTGAAGCTCCGATTCTAAACCATACAAGATAGCACACTGAACTATGGAGTACTGATTCTTCCGAGCAAGGTAAACATTCTTTACTTCATCGGTAGCATCAGCTGCAGGTGGGTCACCTAGCGGTGCATCCAGCACATAGGTCAAATTACCAGCTGTGAGGACAATCCTCAAATTGCGGAACCAATCCGCGAAGTTGCTTCCATTGTTTTTCAACTTTTCTTTCTCTAGGAACGCATTAAAATTGATGGTAGGGGCTGCCATTGATCTACAACATATTTGCAATAGTTTAGACTAAGTTTATGACAAATTGAGTTCAAATTAATTAATGAAATTAAACTAGGTGAACTCCCACTCAAAACAACATCCCTCACATTGTTTTAGTGATCACATGAACCAAATCCACTACATCAACTCCGATCATCACGAGAGTTGATATGGTTTAAATGGCGAACAATCATCATGTTCATCATATCTACTATATGATTCATGCTTTACCTTTCGGCGATCCGTGTTCCTGAGGCCATGTCTGTACATGCTAGGCTCGTCAAGATCAAACCTTAGCTACCGCATAAGCAAATATGGCTTGCTTACGTTGTATTCACCCGCGGAATCAAAGACACCCGATCATCACGTGGTGCTTCGAAGCAACAAGCTTTGGCAACGGTGCATACTAAGGGTGAACACTTTAGAACTTGAAATTTATGTGCATGAGGGATCATCTTATAATGCTACCGTCGTCTACTAAGCAATACAAGATGCATAAAGGATTAACATCACATGCAATTCATAATATGTGATATGATATGGCCTTTCTTCTTTGTGCTTCCGATCTCCATCTTCAAGCACGAACATGATCTCCATCATCACCGGCATAGCATCAAGGTCAATGACGCTTCTTCATGGTTGTCGTCCACCAGCTTCAACTATTACAACTATTTTGAATAGACACGCAGGTCTTAACAGAAATTAAAGACAACCATATGGCTCCTGCCGGTTGCCAACTTACAATAAGGAACATTGCATACATCAAATATAATCACAATCATGGCCATATCACATCACTGCACACCCCTGCAAAACAAAGTTAGACGCTTCTACTTTCTTTGCATATTTTACGTGGTTTGGGGCTTTCCATAAGTGTCGTTCTAACCTACGAACAAGAACCACAACATTGATACTAGCATTGTTGATTACCCGTTGTAAATTGGATCTTTACTATGCTAGGAGAAACAGGCACCCGCAAAGCCACTTATGCAATACGAGTTGCATGTCAAGCGTGGAGCAAGTCTCATGAACGATGTCATGTAAGGTTAGCCCGGGCCGCTTCATCCCAACATACCGCAAGATGCAAAGTACACAAAAATCAATCTACAATAAAAGCATCAACGCCCACAATGACCATTGTGTTCTACTCGTGCAACAGATCTACATATAGACACGGCTCTGATACCACTGTAGGGGTTCGTAGCATGGAAAACAAAAATTTTCTATCGCATACAAACAAACAAGCCAAGATCTATCTACTAGATTGTAGCAACGAGTCGATGGAATAACTCACCCTCGAAGATTCCAAAGTGTTTAACGAGAGCAGATTCTCGTGGGTGATGTAGTCGTACTCTTTCCGATCTCAAGATCGCGTAGACGATCCTTCCGGCGCCACGTTCCAGCAGCGCTCCCGTAGTCGGTCACACGTTCGGTACTCGACGAAGACCTTCCTCTCCCTTGTTCCAGCAGGCAGCGGAGGTTGTAGCACTCTCCTCGCGATTCCGGCAGCACAACGGCGTGGTACCGGAGGTAGAGGGGAAATCCCGCAGGGCTTCGCCTTAAGCCGGTGCGAGTATGGTGGAGCTTATGAGAGAGGCTATTAGTGGTCTAGTAATTAGACACACCAATTAGAGGGCTCTAAACCAATTAGAAGGCTCTAAACCGAAATAGCTCTAAACCGGGGTTTAGGTCTAGGGTTTAGTTTAGAGGATAGGAACTAGTGTGTACTAGGAGGGAGCCCTGCCCCTCCTTATATAGGTGGGAGGGGCTGGCCGGCCAAGGGGAGGGAGGGGAGTCCCTCCCCAACTCGGCTTGGTGGGGCGCCGGCTTGGGGAGGAGGACTCCCTCCCCAACTCGGTTTCCTCCTCTCCTCCCACTTCCCAAAATTGCCGTTTGACTTTCAAACTGGCCGTTTGACTTTTCAATTTAGGATTTAAATAAATCCTTTATTTTGGGCAGCGAAGACACCTAGTACATGATGCAATCATTCCAACTCATAATGACACATTCATGTACCCTTCCCCTTCCGGAGTGCCGGACATTCCGGGACCTTCTAGAATGTTCCCGATGAAAACACCGGAACCATTCCCCAACTCCGAAATGGGACTTTCCTTATATGAATCTTATTCTCCGGACCATTCCGGATCACCTCGTGATATCCCGGATCCCATCCGAGACTCCGAACAACATTCGGTCTCTTTCTCATAATACATAACTACTCAAACAACGTCGAATCCTTAAGTGTGTCTCCCTACGGTTCGTGAATTATGCGGACATGATCGAGACACTTCTCCGAACAATAACCAATAGAGGAATCTGGAAATTCATATGGCTCCCACATATTTCTACGATTACTTTGCGATCGAATGAACCACTTACATACGATACCAATTTCCCTTTGTCTCACGATATGTTACTTATCCGAGGTTATGATCGTCGGTATCTCTGCATACCCAGTTCAACCTCGTTACTGATAAGTACTCTTTTCTCGTTCCCGTGATATGTGATCCCTTGTGACCCAGTCACATGCTTGCAAGCTAATTGGATGACATTTCACCGAGAGGGCCCAGAGTATATCTATCCGTCATATGGATGGACAAATCCCACTCTTGATCCATGTGTTTCAACCAATACTTTCTGAACACTCAATGCCACCTTTATAGCTACCCTGTTACGGTGTGGTGTTTGATGACATCAAAACATTCATCCGGTAAAGGTGATATGCATGATCTCATGGTCGAAGGAATTAGATAACTATGTATCAGAAAGCATATAGCAATTGAACTATTGAAATGACTTGATCTTTATGCTACGCTTATCTATAGGAGTATGTCCACCATATCATTCTCCTAACGATATGATCTTGTTGTTGATAACATCTTAATGTTCATGATAGGGAAACCACAATCATCAATCAACCAACAAGCTAGTGAAGTATAGAGGCTATACTAGGGACTTCAAATTAAGTTTACAAATCACACAAGTATTAATGTTTCCTTGTTAATACTATTATAGCATGAATGTAAACATTTATCATAAACACAAAGATATAATAATAACTACATTTATTATTGCCTCTAGGGCATATCTCCAACATGGACACGACGCCACAAGCCGCGCCGCCCATGCCCACGATATCTAGAAGGTAGACGTGACCTCACCGCGCTCGCCAGTCCACCCCTCGACCAACGACAAGCAGTTGAGAAGCCAGCGCAGCCTCGCCCTTTACTCTGTCCGCCATGCCGAGCGCACGCCAGAGCACCGAGTCACCTCGCGCAGCCACGCCGCGCCTCGCTCTCTCCTTGCGTAAATGCACTCGCCGCGTCACCTGCAACCTCCCAGACACGACCGTTCACCGCCGCGTGCCCCGTGACCACCGTACGCCATGACGAACGCCGCGGTACCCGAGTAGAGCATGGGCGTCCCCCGTTCGATTAAGCCTGCGTCTCACCGTGCCACTATGCGCATGACAATCGCCGCAGAGCCCCGCGTCGACCTATGCCCGCAGCCATGCCGATAGCGCCCTGTAGCAACGTCACCGATGATCCCGAGGCATGCCACGCCGCTCCTCTCACCGGTGTATAAATAGGACCCTTCCCTTGCCTCCATTTGCACACCACTCGACTCACCTCTCCCCCAGAAACCCCCCGACCCTTCCTCGGAGCAAGGCGAGCACCACATCGTCGGAATTTCACCGGAGCCTGCCGCTGCTGTGGAGGAACGGAGTCATTGATTGGAGCCGCCTCAGGAGCTGCCGCGACCACCATTCTACTCGTCGTCGTCTACTAGTCGTTCGCCCCCATCGCTGGACCTAGTTGGAGCCCTGATAAGCCCCCGACGACCCCTACCGTAGCGCTAGGGTTAGAATCTCGCGCGCTCAGTACGACGGAGACGACGACGCTCAGCCGTCGATCTCGTTCTAATCGCGTGGCCCGGATTCGTAGATACCGTTTCGCTTAGACACAGCCGCTGACGCGTGGGACCAGCCTGAGTGCAGCCCGCTGCGCGCGCACCGTGCAGATGGGCCGGCCCAATATTATTCCCGTCCGTAGCCCAGGGATTCAAATTTAGATTTTCCATTTAAATCAAAACTCTATTCTATAGTTGAGTTCAAAATTGAATTCAAAAAAATTTACTGGACCAAATTGCATGATTCAAATTTTGTTACAAAGACAATGAAATTATCTAACCACTCCCGTTGGATTTAAACCATTTGAATAGATAGATCACCCAAAATAAAAATAATAAGGCATAGACTTTACAACTTCAAACATTTTTTCTAAAATTAACCATAAATGCTTTTGAGTTGATTCCAATTCTCAAAAATCACATATGTCATGCTATATCTGAATATATAAAAATATATGGTTTTATATGTAGTAATCATGGATTAGTATTAAAATAATGGTTATATAGTCAATTCTAGCCATTTTAATATTATTAAATGGCAATATTAAACTTTGTAATATATGCCAACCACTTTAAATCACATTCCCAAGTATTAGAATGTGTGGTGATGATATGTGTCATCCTGATCCCATATTTTAATTGGAGAATATTAAAACTTCAGTACTTTTTCAATGAGTAGAAACTGCATTTCTAAAATAAGATAAAGAAGATTATGTCATTAATTCTTGTGGTGATTGAGATGATGCTAGATCATATAGTGTGAACCTTTGTGTGCTAAATAGAAGTATATAAGTATTGGTTGGTGATTGTCTACCTCGTATTTTTTTATAGACGCTAGTGCCAACCCGGGGTACGAAGAAGAGGAGTTCTACGAAGACGAGGAAGAGAACTTCGACAAATGCACTACCAAAGGCAAGTTATCCTATGCAAGCTAGACATATACAAGCTAGCATATGCAATATACATTATGCATTCTATTGGGATGCACCTTTGATTATACCAATCCCATGTTTTACGCAAGCTTTACCTTTTCTTTCCTTTACCAAAGTTTTTCAAATAATTAATTAATTGGTGATTAGTGGAAAAATAGGATAGATGTTATCCAGAGCATAGAACTAGTTTTGGATAGTTACATTTGATTAGCACCCCTCAATAGTGACACCTTCATTAATAGTTGCTAGTGCTAAATTAATATGGATCACTTTAGATGGGAACACTTGGAGAAAATAATTATAAAAACCTTGAAATGGTGAGTCATTCTATTGAAATGTTTTGACATGTGTTATTAAACACAATGAGTTGAAGATGATACTGAATGAAACATGTGTCTTGACTTTGATAAAAACTGATGGTTGGGTTCGGATGCGATATTATTCCAACTTTACCGTATAACCACAATACCTGAGTTGAGTAGGGCTTAACTAAAAGTTTATATGTCTTAGTATAGGTTCCCTCGCGGAAAGAGGTTGAGCTGAGGCTAACTCGTGAATATGAATGTCCACCTATGCAGTTTCCAGGATGGCAGATGGTCATGGCTGGGAGGCCAAACTCATAGGGGGGGTGCTTATACTAGGGTGTGTAATTAAAAGGTTAGGATTGATTATCCGCATACCAAGTATGATGATTCTGGGTTATCCCTGACGGATGTATCGAATTTTGTGGTGAAAGTGTACCACCTCTGCAGAGTGTCAAACTATTCGAATAGCCGCGTTCGCGGTCATGGACAGTTGGATGGTCATAGTCTTCCGTTTTCAGATGTTTTCAAAAGGACGTGTGACTTGAAAGATGACTTTGACTTGACCACAACAAGGTTGTGGACATGAAACTAGATTCCCACTTAAGTAATCTAGATAACTAAAATAGGCTTTACTGCTAAGTACTTCTGAAATAAAACTGGCTTACTGCAAACAAGCCTAGAGCTTAGGATTCCTACTAGAATTGTCTTACTTACATTAGTGATAGTTTGCGAGTATTTTAAGAATACTCATGGCTTTGTCCCTGGCTATTCCCATGGCCAGACTATGAAGAGGACTATTCGAAGGACGGATAGCAGGATATCTACGATAACTAGGATCATCTCCTATCGTCAGCATTGCCTCTAACAATGAAGATGGAGCCTCTACTATGTTACTTTCTGTTGCTTTAATATGTATTAAGACTTGATCGTGAGATCAACTATTTGTAAGACTATTATGGTTTGTAATGGATGATGTACTGTGCTATCAACTCTGTTATGTCTCGCAAAAATGGTAATCATGGGATTGCGATGTACGGCACAACACGCATCTGGACTTAAAAATCCGTGGTGGCACGGCCGCAACGTCGACGAGACGCTCTGGCAGTACGGCTACCGCCTAGCCCCTTCACGACGTCAGCTTTGGGCATGCCTCTTCTCCGCGACGCCATCGCCTCGGACGTGCCACGCCGTACCCTCCTCCGCGACGAGCCGCTGCTTCGCCCCTAGCCGGAGCCATAGCAAGCGTCCTCATGCAGGCGGCTTTTCCTCCGCCGCCTGAATCCGGAGTTGTCGCCACCGTCGGCCCAAAGAAGGAGAAGGCGCGGTGGTAGTGGAGCTCGAGGCCTAGGCGCAACACGCCTACCCCAACGACGAACCGGGGAAGGTGGCGCTCCTGGCGGCCTCCTACAACACCGTCCAACCGGCCACTGCTGAGTCCGCGTAGGGCACCGACAACGTCATCGACGTCCACAATGAGCCGGATGCGCCTGGGCCAACCGCATGGGATTCGCCGGTTGCTCCGAAGCCGGAGCCGTAGGACGACGGCGCCGCCGCCTCAGACGCCTGGATCGGCGAGGAGGTCAGTGGTGACGATGGCATCGACTACAACGTCTTCTTTCCCCGCGGATAGGACAACAACGAGCTAGATTAGGGTTTGGCGGCGATGTTGGGGAATTTTATTTTGAATTTTGTCTAAAGTTTGAACAGATTTGAATGCATCGCCGGTTTATCAGCTTGCTGTTTGTAAATTCGTTCTGATTTGTCGTATGGGAATCGCCAAATCGAGAGCGCCGCTGTCTGTGTGATAACCCTCTGCAATTTGCGATTCGACTGCCAACACCCCCAATAGCTTGCTGCTGACGACGCTGCCGGTGAACGATTTGGGGAGCCGTGGAGATGCTTGCCTAGGCATTCACGGGCAGCGTGCTCCATCCGAACTTTCCGCTCGTCGTCCGTCCATCTTGGGGAACCGCGCACGCAACTTGTTAGAGTATATACTTGTATATTGTAGTTTCCCCATATGTTAGGGGGCTTTCCGTATATTTACACCTGTACTTGTACTATATATTCTGGCCTTTGGCCTCTGGTAATACAATGATCTATTACCCTAACATGGTATTAGAGCCGTAAGGCTTTTTTTCTCCCTCGCAGCCGCCGCCGCTGCTCGCCCCGGCATCCCGCTGCCGCCTCCATCTCCGGCCGCCGCTCGCCCCGGCCGCCCGCCGTCGCGCCTGGTCGCCGCCGCCGCCTCCTCTCCGGCCGCCCCGGCTGCCGCCTCCGTCTCCGCTGTCGCCTCCTCCGGTCGCCCCGGCCGCCGCCTCCGCCTCCGCCTCCGCCGTCGTCTCCTCCGGCCGCCCGTCCACCGTCGCCTCCGCCTCCACTGCCATATCCTCCGGCCGCCCGTCCGCCGCCGCCGCCGTCTCTTCCGGTCGCCCGTCCGCCGCCGCCTCCGCCTCTGCCGCCGTCTCCTCCGGCCGCCCGTCCACTGCCGCCGCCTCCGTCTCCGCCATCGCCTCCTCCGGCCGCCCGTCCGCCGCCGCCGACTCCGCCTCCGCCGCCGCCTCCTCCGGCCGCCCATCCCCGGCCCGTCCCCGGCTGCCGCTCGCCCCAGCTCTCCGCTGTCGCGCCTGGCCGCCCAGTTTTTGTCCGATCTCGATCGGATCTGAGAAAAAAAAATCGACAGAGCTATGTCTTCCTCGTCAGGCTATGTTGCGATTCCTCGCTGCCCGGTGATTTTTGATGGCGCGAATTATCCTGATTTCGCTGTCTTCATGCGCGTCCATATGCACGGTCTTCGCCTTTGGGGTGTGCTTTCCGGTGAGGTCTCCTGTCCACCGCGCCCCGTTGCGCCTACGGCGCCTATTGCACCGACGTCCGTTGCCCTTGCCTCCGATGCCACTCAGGCGGTCAAGGATGCAGCCTAGAGTGCTAATGATACTGCTCGGGATGATTATGATCGAAAGGTCCAGGAGCATTCTACTGTTGTTGTGACCTACCGACTGGATCTGGCTGACTACACTTAATGGATAGATGAGGATGCTCGTGCTGCTGCTGTTCTCACTTCCAGTGTTCTGCCTCAGTATGCTGTTGAGTTCATGGATCTTCCCACTACTACTGCTCAGTGGGCTTTTCTTCGTCAGTGCTATCAGCCGTCTGGAGATGCTCTTTATTTGTCTGTGGTTCGTCAGGAGCATGATCTTAAGCAGGGTGATTCCACTATTGATGAGTTCTATACTCAGAGTGCTGCTATTTGGCATCAGCTTGACTCTCTTCGTACAGCTGTGTGTAACACCTGTCCCTGTTGTCTGATTGTGCACACAGATCTGGAGTTTCAGCGCGTCTTTGAGTTCTTGTCACGGCTCCGCAAGGAGTTTGAGCCGCGTCGTGCCCAGCTGCTTGCCTGTGGTCGTGTTTCGCTCTCTAAGGTACTGGCTGAGCTTCGTGCTAAGGAGACTCATCTTCGTGGTGCTAGTCTTCTTGAGGTTCCATCTGTTGTTGCTGCTCGTGGTCCCCCCGTGCCGCCGGCTTCGTCACGGTCTCTAGCACCGCCGCTACTCTCTGCTCCGCCGACTCAGGGTCAGCGTCAGCCTCAGCTTCTCATCCTCCCTGTGCCTACTGTGGCAAGCCTGGCCACGATATCTCTGGCTGCTGGACGAGAGATCCTCGCTTACGACAGCAATACCTTGCTCGTCGGCAGGCTGGTTCTTCAGGATCTTCTGTTGTTGCTTCTGGACCTCCTGCTGCTGCACTGTCTGATCAGGATATTATCCATGGTCTTCGTAGTCTGCTCGCTGCTACAGGCTCTTTCTCGACGGGTACTGCTGGTTCTGTGCCTAGCTCTTCTGGCACCGCGCGACCACCACCTTCTACACAGTCAGGTACGTCATCCCCATGGTATCTGGATTCTGGAGCTTCCTTTCATATGACTTCTGCGTCTTCTATTCTTTCTGCTCTTCGCTCTCTTATTTCTCCTGTCCGTGTTACCACGGCTGATGGTACCTCTCTTCTTGTTTCCAGTCGAGGCACCCTCTCTACTTCCTCTTTCTCTGTTCCTGATGTTTCTCATGTTCCCAGTCTTAAGATGAACCTTTTCTCTGCTAGTCAGCTTATTGATTCTGGTTGTCGTGTCATTTTTGACGCTGATTCTTGTGCTGTTCAGGACCATCGTACACAGGCTCTGGTTGGAGCTGGCCCTCACAGCATTGAGTCTCCGGGGCTATGGGAGTTAGACTCGCTTCGCGTCCTTCCGCTGACACTTCCTCTGCCAGTTCTCCTGCGGTTGCTGCTTCTGTCACCGGCTCCTTTCAGCAGTGGCATCATCGGCTGGGTCATCTTTGTGGTTCCCGTTTATCGTCATTAGTTCATCGTGGTCTTCTAGGGCATGTCTCAGGAGATGTGTCTTTACATTCGTGTCAGGGTTGTAGGTTAGGCAAACAGATTCAGCTTCCTATCCTACCAGTGTGTCTGTATCTCAGCGACCTTTTGATTTAGTTCATTCAGATGTTTGGGGTCCAGCTCCCTTTGCTTCAAAAGGGGGCCATCGATACTATATTTTGTTCATTGATGATTTTTCACGGTACACCTGGTTGTTTTTTATTCGCTCTCGCAGTGAGGTGCTTCCTATTTATCAGCGTTCTGTGGCCATGGTTCGTACTCAGTATTCCACTCCTATTGGTGTGTTTCGTGTTGATTCTGCAGGAGAGTATATCTCCCAGCACCTGCGGGGCGTCCTTGCTGAGTAGGGCACCCTTTCTCAGTTCTCGTGTCCTGGCGCCCATGCTCAAAATGGTGTCGCCGAGCGTAAGCATCGTCATATTCTTGAGACTACCCGTGCTATGATGATTGTTTCCTCTATTCCGCCGCATTTCTGGGCTGAGGCTGTCGCTACGTCGACTTACCTCATTAACATCCGGCCTTCTGCTGCTCTTCAGGGTGGCATTCCTCTCGAGCGTCTCTCTGGTACCTGTCCAGACTACTCGACTGTTCGTTTATTTGGTTGCATTTGCTATGTCCTTCTCCCTCCTCGTGAACGCACCAAACTGACCGCTCAGTCTGTTGAGTGTGTTTTTCTCGGCTACAGTGATGAGCATAAGGGCTATCGCTGTTGGGACCCCGTTGGTCGTTGGATGCGCATCTCTCATAATGTCACGTTCGATGAGATGCGTCCTTTCTATCCTCGCCCCACCTCTGGTACTTACCCGGCTGGTGATCTCTCTTTTCTTCTTTTTCCTGATACACCTCCCGCTGTCTCTACTCCTCCACCTTCTCCTTCTGATGCGCCTCCTTTGTTTTCGGCACCATCCTCTCCTCCGTCTAGTTCCCCTAGTTCCACCCGTTCTCCGGCTTCGGACCCTTCCTCCGCTATTCCTTCTTCCTCCTCTTCTGATGAGTCGTCTTCCGCGGATGAGCTTCCCTCATCACGGCCTGTTCATCAGCGTCGTGCTCCAGACCGTTCCTCTCCTAGTCAGTATGGTCTCTCTATCGTCTCCGAGCCGACTTCTTATCGGGATGCCGCGTGTCATCCTGAATGGCAGCTTGCCATGGCTGAGGAGATCGTTGCGCTTGAGCGCACTGGCACCTGGGATCTTGTTTCTCCCCCTTCTGGTGTTCGTCCTATCACGTGTAAGGGGGTCTATAAAATTAAGACCCGCTCTGATGGATCTCTTGAGCGCTATAAAGCGCGTCTTGTGGCTCGTGGCTTTCAGCAGGAGCACGGCCATAACTATGATGAGACGTTTGCCCCTGTGGCCCATATGACCACTTTGCGTACTCTTCTTGCTGTTGCTTCTGTTCGACGCTGGTCTGTGTCCCAGCTTGATGTTCAGAACGCTTTTCTTAATGGCGAGTTGAGTGAGGAGGTTTATATGCAGCCTCCTCCTGGGTATTCTGTTCCCGATGGGATGGTTTGTCGTCTTCGACGTTCCCTTTATGGCCTGAAACAGGCCCCTCGTGCCTGGTTTGAGCGCTTTGCCTCTGTGGTGACTGCTGCTGGTTTCTCTCCTAGTCTTCATGATCCAGCGTTTTTGTTCACACTTCTCCTCGAGGACGCACTCTTCTCCTTCTCTATGTTGATGATATGATCATTACTGGTGATGATCCTGAGTATATTGCCTTTGTCAAGGCTCGTCTACATGATCAATTTCTTATGACTGATCTTGATCCTCTTTGCTACTTTCTTGGGATTGAGGTTTCCTCCACTTCTGATGGCTTTTCTATCTCTTAGGAAAAGTATATTCAGGATCTTCTTGCTCGCGCTGCTCTTATGGATGAGCGCACCGTTGAGTCTCCTATGGAGCTTAATGTTAAGCTTCGTCCTACTGATGGTGATCCTCTTCCCGATCCCACTCGTTATCGTCATCTTGTTGGGAGTCTTGTTTATCTTGTTGTCACTCGTCCTAATATCTCTTATCCTGTTCATATTCTGAGTCAGTTTGTCTCAGCTCCTACCACTGTTCACTACAGTCATCTCCTCCGTGTCCTTCGTTATCTTCGTGGCATGTCCCTCGTTCTAGCTCTCTCCAGCTCCAGTGCTACTCGGATGCTACGTGGGCGAATGATCCTACGGATCGTCGTTCACTTTCTGCTTACTGTGTGTTTCTTGGTGGTTCGCTTGTTGCTTGGAAGACGAAGAAACAGGTAGCGGTTTCCCGTTCGAGTGTTGAGGCTGAGCTGCCGGCTATGGCTTTGGTGACTGTTGAGGTGACCTGGTTACGATGGTTGCTTGCAGATTTTGGGGTCTCTGTTACGACACCCACTCCACTTTTGTCAGACAGTACAAGTGCTATCAATATTGCACGTGATCCGGTCAAGCATGAGTTGACCAAGCATATTGGTGTTGATGTTTTTTATACACGTGCTCAGGTGCAGGATCAGGTTGTTGCGCTTCATTATGTGTCTTTAGACTTGCAGTTGACAGATTTCTTTACAAAGACACAAACCCGCGCACAACATGATTTCTTACTCTCCAAACTCAGTGTTGTGCATTCACCATAAGTTTAAGGGGGGGAGGGGGTGTTAGAGTATATAGTTGTATATTGTAGTTTCCCCATATGTTAGAGAGCTTTCTGTATATTTATACCTGTACTTGTACTATATATTCTGGCATTTGTCCTCAAGTAATACAATGATCTATTACCGTGACACAACTGAGCGCACGTATCGGTGGCTGCCGCCGTGTCGCCGTGCAGTGCCGGTGGCTGCTAGCGCCCGCTGGGGCTAGGAAAGACACGTCACTGTCAGCCTGTGATGTGACATGTGGTCGTGCCTGTAGTATACGAAGTGGTTAAAAGGTGGAGAGCGGAGCACTGCACATGGGTCGCTCGCAGCAAAGCCACCAGCGGCGCGGCAGCAGACCGACGGTGTGGTCACTCGACTTTAAACAGGGTTGGTTCGGGTCAAACGGTACGTTTCGCTGCCACTACTGACGGCAGCTTGCTGTCTGTATGATCCACGGTTTTTACTACTCTGCGGCTGAATTCTCGCTGTTATTTTGCCTGTGTTCTTGCTGGCCGTACTTGGGTAAAACGTCATTTTGCATTTCTTTTTACTGGCAAGTGGCAACCACGTGCACCAACGTGAGCGGGGAGCTCATGTGTCGAAATTCTTATACGATCGCACCAGTCCACAGCCCACAATACTCCATACAACTTGCACGTTCACTGCCACATTTCGAGCTACTATCGAGATTCAGTACGAGCGAGAGGAGAGATTTTAGGATGGGCAATTCAGGATCATGAAAACGAATCAAGACACACAACACATAAAAACACGAAAGTAACTTGAACAGATGAACAAACTGCCAAGTTTCTGATTTTCAATTGGATGCTTGTGTCCCGTCCCCAGCACATCGTGTGTAACATTGAACATTTTCATTCCCACCGGAGAAAACCCCGAAATGGAGCCGAATTACAAACGAAAAGCAAGCTAGTAGAGCTTAATCTACGGCACATTTCATTGTTCAAGCAGCTTCTCGAGATTCGCATCGCATGAACATCGCCAGAACGAAGGAAGGAGTAATTTGCATAGTAGCAGAGTAGCAGTAGCTATACTTCAAGTAGGAAGGAGGGACGATTGAGTAATTGGCCATTGATCGCGCAGCTGCAACCGGAAGATGAAGCTAGCTCGTCGCCACCGCTGATCCACCACCCGTCGGCATGTTGGCGCCACCGTTGTTGCCGCCCGGGCGGTTGTGGTGCGCAGACATGATGGTCTTGCTGCTGGACGTGGAGCTCGTGGGCCTCAGCGCTCGCATCGGGCTCGCCAGCGCCCACGCCCAGCTGCGGTGGCTCCGCGTGCCAGGAGCCTTGGTGCTGCTGGCGCTGCTGCTCCCGCCGCTGTTGGGCGCGGAGAGCCAGTACGAGGATGACGGCGGGGGCGCGGCGCCGAGGCCGCCGAAGAACCCGGCGCATTTGATCCTGTGTTGCTGGGCGTACTCGTAGTCGTCGTCGCCGGTGGTGCCGTCACCGGCGCCTCCCAGGTGGCCGAGCGCCGCGCTCCCCTTGGGCTTGGGCTCGCGGTGGGACTCGACGCGGCGGAGCGCGCAGTCGCCGAAGCCGGTGGAGAGGCGCTCGAGGAAGTCCCCCGAGAAGCTGCGGCTGCCGCACCCCACGGAGCGCGACCGCGCCACCTTCCTCCCGAAGGACGACGACGACGAGCCCTCGCTCCGGCGGCCGGGGCTCTCGGGCTCCTCTATCGCCTCCAGCCTCCGTCCAAGGGATGCCGACGTCGCGGACGCCACCGACACCGACTTCCTCCTCGCCGACGCGGCGCCGCCGTCGTCGCTGCCCAGAGACGAGGAGGACGCGCTCCGGTGGCTCCTGGACGAAGAAGAGGATTGGTAAAGGAAGGACCAGAAGCTCTTCTTGCGGGGGCTGTCAGAGGTGATCCCGCCGGACGACAGCTGCGGCTCCTCCGGGCGCGGCGCCACGGACTTGCTCCTCCTGAGCCCACTCGCCACCGTGGCGGCCGACGAGGACGAAGACTTGGCCTTCTGGGACGGCGGGATCGCCGTGCCAGCCGCGGCGGCCGAAGGCTGGAGCGTCTCAGAGGCGGGCCTGTTGGACGGAGGGGTCGTCGGGGTAACGGAGGAGGGGGGCGGGTGGAAGGGGCTGGACTTGGAGGACGAGACCAGCATGCCGAGCTTCTCCTGCAGGCAGAAGGCGCAGATGCCACTGCCGACAGCCATCCCCGCGGCTGCCGCCGCCGCGCCGGGCGGGTAGGGGTGCTCGCTGCAGTACGCCACGTCTAGGTCCGCCGCCACCGCTGCGACCGCCGGGGCAGCCACCACGTCCGCCGCTTTCTCCTCCATTCTCCCGAGTCGGATCCGCTCGCCGCCTGATGATCTTCGCGTGCTCAGCTGGATCTTGGAAACGAGCAAGCAGATCAGCTAGTAGTAGTAGGCTACTGTGTTGACCTCGATCTCCCGCGGCTGTGTGTAGCTTGGGGAATGGAGAGCACGGGCGCGCGAGCGGATGCGGTGGCAGAGGAGAGGGGAGGGGAGAGCATCAGAGGAGCAGAGTGTGGCAGGGGGGCGGCGTGGTGATGGTGCCGCGCCTTATTTTAGCGCCACTCCTCCCGCCTGTTTGTTTTTGTCCGGCTCGGGGGCCGTGACAAGGCGCGGGTCAGGAGGAGCACGTGGGGGTGCGCACCTCTCTGCGACCGCGCGCGTGGCTCGATCCACGCCTCCGCCCTCCAGGCACGGCGCCCCCATCCACCTTGATGCTCTCGGTAACAACGGTCGGTCTTACGCAGAGTGTCGAGTAGTAAAAAATCACGGTGATACATCTACTGGGATAAGAGATGATGCACGACTGCAGGTTTGCACGTGTCACGCACATTTTGTCCTGTAATAAGGGCATCACCTATGTATATAGAAGAACTTGTCCATAAGCTGGGACCCACATATCACACCACAAGCTTATGGATACCCTCACAATGTATCTAGTTGAACTTGTCTATAAGCTGGCCCCACATGTCAATTAAAGTTCTATACATGCAAGAGAGAGGGGAGAAGCTAAAATAATATTTTATTGCTTATGGACAACCCACAAGCTTGTAGGTCACCTTTAAGATTTTGAGCTTATGGATAGCTTATTGATAGCCTCTACTATGTATGTGGAACTTCTTGTAGTCTACTTTTTGCTTATGGATAGCCTTATTGCCAACATAGTGGATGCCCTAACCACTGGGTGAAAAGCCGTGATGCACAGATGGTAGTATACTACTGAACCTCCCCTGCCCCCTTGGCCATTGTTCATTGGTGTCGCTCGCGTGTCTAGTTTGCAACAACTAGCTACCACCGTCGTCTTCGGGTGTTTTAACCGACAGTGATTGTTTCTGCATTCTTCCGTCTTCTAGCTAGTGCAACAATTAGTGCTGGACCCCGCCGGCCGGCCGGCCGGCCGGGTTTCTCCTGAAGAAGAAGGAAGAGTTCGCCAACTACCACGGTAGATCTAGGACAAACATGGCGTCCCATGCTGTTTGCGACGATGAGGGCACAGCTGGAGCGGTATAAACCAGTCCACACAAGAGCCACATGTGCTGCCGAAGTTGATCGGTGTATACCAGCCGTTGCATGTGCAGGCGCATTGCTACGTAATTTAGGCTGGCCGGGTTTTCGCCACGCATATAGAAATCTCAAGTTAAATGACAGGCTTGCTTGATCTCCGTAATACTACATAGCATGGCAGGTGCCGTAGGTTGCCACGCTCCCACGAGGTGACAGAGGGGGGGCTTCCTCTGATCTGGAGGATATCGGAACGTCCATCCTTGGTCAAATATACGCTCCGAAAAGAAATCCTGAGAGTTCGTTCCATCGATCTCTTGGCCACACCCGTTCCAGGGTGGCAGATCGATCGGTCAGCCAATCCGATGCCTGTGGTACCTACTCGCAAAGTCGTAACATGCATGTTCATCGGTACGGTATATTTCCAGTCTAGCTGAATATATAAGCCGATGGACCCATGGTCCATGGGCATGGATCATTGATGACGGATCACAGGAGTATATGCACGAGTAATTTCCGGGCAGCAGCAGGTTGCGAGTCCGCAACGCCATTCATGGATGATGACAACGCGCGCACATGGCTCCCGCACCGCACGGCGTCCATGCTCCGTTCGCGTCAAATGGATCTGTCCTGTACTACCATCTGTAACGGCACCTGCATTTTTTATACGGATGATGATGCGCTACACGCGGAGTACTACCAGCATGTACCGAAATCTGAAGCGGCCCATGGCTCCATGTACATCGGGCGAGACACCCCTTCATGGACCTGTCGTTCCCACAGGCCACAGCTCGTTCTTTCTCCAGCATACTCCGTGTCCGCGGCAGCACTTGTGTACGTGCGGTACCGTACGTGCGTGCCGGCAGCCATTATGCTCTCTCGGCTTGCACGCACGCCCGCCGGAGACTGTCACGTCCACTCTTCCCGGTGCAGGCCGCATCCGTGGGCTTTTTTTGTGTGCATGTTGGCACACAGATCTTGCATGCCTGGCTCCGAGCCAGGTGACACCGGCATAAAAGTAAGCAGAGGGATGGCAGGTCACCAATTTGGATCCAATTCAATTCGATGCTCTGGTCTGACATGGTTATCCACTAATAAAATCTCTTCCCCATAAGAGAAAAATATGGCTAACCACTTGCTCACGTTTGAGCGTCGTGGACAAAAAGAACCTTTGGCTAAGGGCATCTCTACCGCGTCCACCTATTTCGAAACTCAGATACAAGATGTTTCCGAATCTATTCGTTTGGTTCAGCCCACGAATATAAAATGGTGCATTTTTATCTCTGACCGTTTGGATCAGGGTACCAAGCGGCACCGACCCATTTTGTTTTTTATAAAAATCATGTTTAAATTTGTCTTACATTGCATACATAGTTTTATAGTTTTTGCTTACATTTACCTTACATTGCACACATAGGTTTGCCTACAATTGCCTTGTATTGCATAGGTAGGAGATATAATCTAGAATTGGTGTGGTAGTGCCAAACATGGTCTCGTTGAAAATGCGGACGGTGAGCATGGTTTCGCTGTCGTAGGTGAAGACGAGAAAGTGCTCGACCTCAACGCGGTGCGCACGACAGAAGCATTTCCACCTGTTGTCAAGGTACATTTGGTTGAGGCGATCGAACAACACCTCCACGTGTCTAGAGGTCGGTCGAGCCACCGGGCACCTGCAATACGACATGGTGGGGCTCATGTCCGTCGACGAGGGTGGCAAAATTCATGGGGAGACGAAGCTTTCCCCCTTTCATTCCCAGGTGGATGGTGACGCGGAACTCGAAATAGTCGAGGCTGTTGATGGCCGCAGGTGGCGGCAAAGGCCGAGGGGATGGCGATGGGAAAGGCGCTGGCAAAACCGTTCGGCCTTGCCCCCACGTCTCCCTCTTCGGCCTTACCCATACCCAGGCCCCTACGGTTGTCCCACCCACCCTTCCCTCAAAGTCTCAAACATATGCCTCCAGCTATGGCTACCGCATTGCCTATGGGGGTGGGGGAATGGAAGGTGGTTTTGTGTAGATGAGATGGCCACGGGGAGTGCTTAAAAAGGTGAGGGCATTGGATGTCGACGCGTCGGTCCATACACCAGCATTGATGGCGAGCGGCCAGCCTAGGCGTTGGGCGACGCGTGCAACGCAGGTGTCAGGCGGCGCTGCCAGTCTAGGAGTAAGCGGCGTGGATAGCCTAGGAGTCAGCCTACTCCATTCATGGTGTTTGGGGGTGGAGACTAGTGGCCGCTGGGTCGCGGCCAAGCGGGCCCCTCGAGGGCATGAGAAGACGAGGGACGACACACGCGGCGTCCGTGAAGCATTTGCGGCGACCCATTTTGAGCACATTTTTGGGCGAGGAATGGATCGGCTCGGACACACGTGGTCATTTAGGTTAGGCTGTTGGGTCGGGTTTTCCCCTCCAGCCTATCCACGTGGACCGATTCGGACAGGTCGTGGTCAAATGGGCCGGCTCGGTGGATATTCCCTAAAGGTTACAAATTTTAACCCTTGATCGATTTTTTTTAAATCTAACCCCTTAGCATAGTGCCTCCGAGAAGGGAGATACCTTTCGTGGGATACTGCCCCACGAAAGGGAGCTACCCCTGTTAGTGTGGCAACGTGTCCCAGCAAACATGTGCCTTAGCACCTAGGATATGTGATTTAGCCTACTAGGGTAGCATCATGCTAAGGGACCTACTCTCCTGGAATTTCAACCAGGGCAAGCCTACCCAGCCCAACTACACCCATTCATAGAAAAGGGAATCGACAGAGAAGAACATGGCGGCGACATACCTCTCCTCCCTCTCAAATCCTCCTTCCAAATCACCCAGATCTAAAGGAATTAGTAGGGGGTTTTGGCCTCAATCCCTCCTCTAAGGTATTCTCCTCTGATACCCTCAATTCCATCCAAAACTTTCCTCATATTTCCCCCCAATTTACAAGTATAGGTAGACCCCAAAGGGAACATTCTCGAGAGGCAATAATAAAATAGTTATTATCTTATTCCAAGTTTATGGTTGATGTTTATTTCTCATGCTAGAATTGTTTTAATTGGAAACATTAATACATGTGTATTTAATAAACAAACAAAAGTTCCTAGTAATGCCTCCCGTTTAAACTAACTCGTTTATTAACATATGATCAAGATTTCCTGATCATGAATATTGGATGTTGTTAATAACGGGATCATGTCATTGGAAGAATGTTATGATGAAAAGACACCCAAAGTAGATATAGCATTAATAATCTAGTCATTATGATTACATTGCTACATCAAACACATACGAAGTAACCCTGATCCTTCTACCATGAGATTATGCCAATCGTTGATTCTGAAAGGGTACTTTGATGGCATCAAACGTAACAGGGTGACTATAAAGGTGTCGTTGGGTACTCAAAAAGTATTATTTGAGGCTCATGAATCAAGAATGGGATTTGTCCATCCAAATGACGGAGATATTTACTCTGGTCTCTCTCGGTGATATAACATCAACACCACTTGCAAGCATGTGAATAGGTCCAAGGATGTTATATCACATAACAAGTAAAGAGTACTTGTCAGTAACAAGATCAAACTAGGGTATGGTTGATACCTGTGATCGGATCTCAAACAAGTAACATATCACGAGACAAAACGAATTGGGTACGACATTAATGGTTCACATGATCACAAGAGTTATTGTTGAATGTGTGGGAGTCAGTACGGATCTCCAGATCCTGATGGTAATTATTGATCAGAGAAGTGTCTCTATCATGTATACATTATTCGTGAAAGGCAGGGTGACACACTTAAGGTACAACAACACTAATGGGCAAATAAAATATATCAGAGAAAGGTTTTATAGACACTGAGATTATTTTGATAAGCACCAGAATTGTTTTGGGTCAAATTGTTGAAATTGGTTTCAGATATAATATCAAAATAATGCAAGGGGTTTATGCAAATGTTTGTTAATTACAATAATTACCAAAACTATGAATAAAATAAATAGAAATTGTTTTTATTTACGAGAGAATGCATTTAATCTAGTGGAAATTAAATGCAACTGAGTGGAGAGGGAATTCTTCTGAGTGGAGTTTCCACCCACATGAATGAGGGAGGGGTGGGGCACACACCATGGCCCCTTGGGGCTGCCCCTCCCCTATAAAATGAGACCACTCTATAACATCTCAGCATTACAGCTTAGAAATAAGCTGAGATGAGGTGTGTTCATTGTATTCATGCATAGAAAATCTGGATAATTTTCGCGCTTTTAAATAAAACTTGTCAAAGTGATTGAAGCTTCTCTTAACTTGGTAGAACTGAAGTAGATCATCAAGTTGACTGTGATAAGTTTCAATATGACCTTTGCTAAAATATAATCTTTAGGTAATATAATTTGATCTATGGGTAGATCAAATAGAACTAAGCTAAACCCACCACACATTTATGAAGGATCTTATTGAGATCATATCTGGGTATTCATCATAACAACTTTTGAATACTCAATCAAGCATATAACTGTAGGGGATCGCAGCAGAAAACAAAAAATTCCTACGATGGAACCCTAAAACTGCCTAGAATCTATCTATGTAGTAATGAAGTAACAGTCGATGTGTAGAGAATACATACCCTTGTAGACCGTACGCGGTTAATGTTTCGCGGGGAACGTGGTTGAAGTAGTCGTACTCGTAGCCGACCTCAAGGTCACGAAGCTCCTTGCAGGTCACCCCTTGCTCCTTCTTCATATTCATCATGCAACATCTCCGGCTCACGACATTTAAGCGCCCCAAGTGTTGTGCCTCGTGTCTTCGTACACATCCGGTGCACGATGAGACCTCTGGCTCCCTGATCCCGACGGGAGTGTGAAAGTTGATATTCGGCTAGGAATCCCTATAGCGCAACAGCGTGCTACAGGTGTGCCTCGATCGCATAGCCCAAACTTGGGGCCATGGTCACAAGGGCTAGAGAGAGAGGGAAGGAGGAAGTCAACCAAAGGACTTCTCCAAATATTGGGTGTGTTTTAGTCCTTCCATGGGCACCCCTTTATATAGGCTAAGGGGGTGTGCCTTTCTCAAAGTTCTAAGCCATGTGGGACTAAATGTCAAAGGAAAAGGGGGAAAAGTAGCTCCCGAGCCGGCTGGGCCTGGACGGCCAGCCCAACAACCAGCAGCAGCACAGAGCTGCTAGCCGGGTGGGCTAGCGGCGCCCCAGCGGCCCAGCAGCAGCGGCCAGGAGGGGCAGTAGCCAGGCGGGCTGGCCACGGCCCCGCGGCCCACGTGCGCCCGCGCGGCGGCCTGCGAACGGAGGCAGAGGGGCGAGCCCGGGTGGGCCGACACCGCGCCCGCGGCCCAGCACGCTCAGCGCCCAGCGTCGCAACTGGCGGCTTGCGCCC
This sequence comes from Avena sativa, assembly GCA_916181665.1. Taxonomy (NCBI): domain Eukaryota; kingdom Viridiplantae; phylum Streptophyta; class Magnoliopsida; order Poales; family Poaceae; genus Avena; species Avena sativa. The sequence continues at coordinate 428,115,111 of OV702287.1, forward strand.
GGGTGGGCCGGCTCGTGCGACCGCGGCCCAGCTCGGTGCGACCCGGCGCCTGGTGCAGCCCAGTTGCATGCCGCCCTGTGCGGTGGCGATTATCCGCCGCCCACTACGGAACAATTTCGGCTTTCTCTTTCTCTACTGTGATTCTGTCTTACGAATGATCGCTCTCATCGTACCCTTAAGTGTATCCTCTCACGGCTCGGGAATGCTCTAGACATGATCTGTATCAATGATCAATAGAGGGACCAGGGATATCCATGTGACCCTTATGCATTCCTGATGACAATGTCGTTTGAACCGCTAAATGTAGCATCATCTTCCTTTTGTTTCTCGATACAACTTGTCCGAGATCCGATCATTGGTATCCCATACCTTGTTCAATCTAGTTCACAACAAGTTATGTTTTCTTGTTACCGTGATATTACATCCCCGTGACCGAGTCACATGTTGCAACATTTATGGATGTAATTTCACCAAGCCGGCCGTATGTATCTTTACCCGTCATGTGGGTGAACAAATCCCGGTCTTGCAGTCACATGTCATCTACTGTTCCTTCGGAATACCCAACATACACCTTTATAGCCACCGTATTACCAGATGACGTTTGATGCAGTCAAAGCAACCTAGGGAAACAGTGAGTAATATGAGCTCACGGTCTAAGGAGAAGGAGTCTAGGTATAGCTGTTGCAACAATGAACTATATGACTTGATCGTGTTGCAATCCTTCGAGGAATGTCCAACTACATCATTCTCCAATGATATGATCTGGTTGTCAGTCGGCATAAATGCCCATGATCTTGAAACCCAGATCATCTTCGTGACCAACGAACTAGTATGAATAGAGGCTAGTAGGGACTTGGTTGTTTCATACCACACCTATACCAATGTTTCTACTTGGCACAGTTATAGCACAATATGAAACTATTATAAACTAATTGAGATATGATAATAAAAACCTATTTCTTATTTGCCTTTAGGGCATATCTCCTTCAGTCTCCCACTTGCACTAGAGTACAAATAACCTAGCTCGCATTTTACTCATATAAACCATATACCATATGCGTTTACAGATCATGCATGCTCATGGGAAACGTCATGTCCATGTTCTGTTTTACAAGATCATTATGTCTTTTGCAAATCGTTAATGTCTTCCTAATTTTGACATTCACACCATTATCTTATAATGGGTCGAAGCATTTGTTTGGCGACAAAGTGAGACTTTGTTTCTAGTGTTTATGATGACGGTCGTTTTCACTGTTGTCATCTTAACTTCGAAACACACTTTGCTATCCTTTGTGTATATACTATAGTCATGGCAGTAGAACGAGGCCGGATTCCAGGAGCTTACAGTGACTTTAGATCAACCTCGAGGGCTTTCTCATGGACACTGGGCCCTGGGATACATCATTCTACGTTAAAAGCGAACTAGCCCCGCCATAACATTATACATCACATCAGATGAAGCCTTTCTACTTCTATATCTATGTAGATCCTAGTGCATGAAATGCATCTATGCCACTTACATTGCTTCTTGCCATTTAAGTACAAATTTAATTCTGGTTCAGTGATCAACTCAGGGATCACTTAAAGACACGTTCTTATAGTTAAGACTTTGTCCTACCAACCAGAACTTCGGGTCACATTACGTCGAGTGTACAATATGGTTATATGGAAGAACCTATGAATGAGGCATAGGAGATGCAACACATCTCTTTCTTTCAACCATAGTTGCAATAATAACTCAATGCTTCATATAGTAAGAATTCCTTTCTCAATTGTTCCATTCTGAGCTTCTTCAGAATCTTGCTTAGGACATTCTGAACATCTTTCAGAATCAAGCCAGGAAGCATTTGACATTCAGTGTTTATTAAACTCACCAATATATCTCGATAGATCTTATTGTTTAATAACTTCAACTTCATCCTAACTTAAACACCAATCACATCATTCACATATGTCGTCCACATATCACAAAATGATTTCACGCTCCCACTCAAATGTGGCATTCATATTTGAGATCTAGGGATTTCACTTAGCTCCCACTCAAAATATGTCAGCTACATATTATGAATTAGCCAAGCTGATTTGCTCCCACTCAAAACTAGGTCCTCTCGACAATCTTGGATATTCCAAAATTATTTGATCACCATCAAATCGAGAATTCCACCAATGAGATTTCAATGACCATTCATTTCTCGTACTTAGGTCCACCACGTTTCTTTGCATTTCGTAGGTATGTCTTGTTCAAAGCATGACAAGTAAATCAACTATAATTCCACAAACTTGTAGAATATACAGTTGAATCCTACTTTCTTTAAGTAAAAGTATTTACTTGAAACTTTATGATCATTATCAATATTTTCTCCTCCATTTGTAGAGTTTGGTTTCACGAAACAAATTCCACTGCGCCACTCAACAATCCAGAGGTAAGGTCAAATACCTTGTTTTGATCTTTTACTTTCTTCCACCTGTATCTCGATCAAGACACATCAACTTTGGACAACAACAGGTTTGCCCCTTTTTGTGGAAGATGCATTCATAGCTTCCTAAGAATGCTCTACAAAGACTTGTTTATTCGCCATGATTTCGACTTATCGAGATCTCTAGAAACTCGAACTTGCTATAACACTTATGGTGTTGTTTCCACGAATCTTTAGATGTTCCTTTGTATTTCAAATGAGTGTTTGCTTATTTCGATCTTTAACTCTAAACGATAACTATAACCCCTATAAGAGATAATATGTATCTAATACAAAATGATTATGATGTTTAGACATTTAAACATAGTTTGAATTCATCCAATTATCATAATCTGTGAAACATCTTTCACAAGTTCCTTTTATGCTAAACTGAACTTGAATACTTCAGTCATGTCAATCAAATCGAAGAGACTTTGTATTCTTGTTAATTTCAATATCCTCTTTGTTGTGAACTCATTTGAACAATTCAAATCGTTTCAAACTCAAGTTTCATTAAGTAAATATGCTTATTCACTTAAGTCCACAATTACCTAATGATTTCCACTACTTGTTGAAAATACGATACATCATTAGGTATAAGTTTCAACATTTCTTTGAATATCACCGTTTTACCAGAATGCGAAGTTTTAGTCATTCTACCCAAGAGGCATGGTTTTGCAAAGTCTCTAGATTAAGCATCTAGGACCTCGATCTTCATAAAGAACACGCAATAACCAAAATGACTTAAACTATAGTGTCATTTCATTATTAAACTTTGGATACCTTTTAGCATTCTAATCCTTTATAAATGTTCAAACTATTATCATTAACATAGTGATGAGAATAACTTATTTGTAATCATAATGTGACCATAAGGTATTGTTCATAAGAATAGTACAAACTGGTTTGTAACTTGTTCATATGAATAATTGTCTCGCCAAAAGCAAGACACACAAACAAGGATTACAAAATTATATTCAAGTCCACTAATCCAAATGACAAACTTTGAGGAAAGAGGTGATGTCGGCCATATTGTTTTGCTTGCCGTCATCAAGTCATGCTGCCTAAAAAACAGCAATTCTCAAGCAGATCCTCCTGTTTTCACAAAGCAAGACAAGTATCAAATACTTTGCAAACTGCAACGACTTTTGCAAGAACCACATTTATAATTTGTATATCTTACATATACCTTTTCATCCAGGACCTCCATCTGCAATCAAGTCCTTCTAAGAGTTCTCAACTCTAATGCAAGATTGCTAAGTGTTTTTCCAAACATTCCGGAGTCATCGAATTATCTCCTAATGGTTATTGTATCAAGAAGAGAAGATCACCTTTTATGAGGATATCCCTCAGGCGTGGGTATTAATCTATGAAGTTGGACCCTTTTGCTAAGTTCCAAATTAAGAAATATATTCCCATGATCGCAAAGGACCTCAATGGGATAGGCTAAGATCTACTAAGATATTTACAAACAGACATCAAGACTAAGTTTATAATAAGAGATCAATTTATAATTGGTCTCCATTAAAATTGTCATCCCCTAGACGATTTTAGTGATCGCATGATCCCTATCCTCTACACCTCCCCCGATCAACACGACCATCAGTGCATTATCAAAGGTAGACATTCAACAATGACAATCACATCATCCATGTGACTCATGCTCGATCTTTCGATCTCTTGTGTTCCGAGGCCACGCTTCTATGGCGTGCTAGGCTCGCCAAATCTAACTTGTGTGTATTCGCTGTGCAACATGGCTTACACCCACTGTATGCGAACGTAGATATGTCTGACCCCTACTCACCACAGGACGCCTCATACCGAAAAACTTTCTTGGTGGTGCACACACAAGGGGAACACGAAACATTGGAATTAAATAGGGATTATCTTATTTGCTACCGTTGAGTATCTAAATACTAGAACAGAATAAGATGTAAAATAGGTATCAACATCATATGTATAATGTTATATGATATGTTTTTTCTTGCGCCTTGATCTCCATCGAGCGCTCCGGCATGATCTCCATCCTGCCCTTGGTTTGACGCCAAGTCTATGACGCCTCCACCAGGTCGTCCATCGGAACGGTGACTATTACTATACTACTTAGTAACAGAAAAGTAAACTACTTTACCTTCGTAACGACCATTGCCATATCATAATCACATGCCCCCCCGCAAAATAAAGTTAGACGCCTCTACTTTATCTATTGTAAGTTTTATGTGGTTGTTAGGGCTTTCGCACTAGAACCGTTTCTAAACTATGAACTTTCCAACCACAACATGGATCTAACAGTTGTCTCTACTACACCCCTTTCGGGGCCCTCCGTTGTAAATGCTATACCAACTATCGAATGAGAGACAGACACCCGCTAGCCACTTATACGGTACAAGCCGTATGTTGAGCATGGAACTAGTCTCGCGTACGAATACGCGTAAGGTCGGTCCGGGCTGCTTCATCAAACAATACCGCGATATAAACAAGTACACATTAGAGGGTTACAACTAAGGGATGAATGCCCGCACAATACTTGTGTGTACTGGCTGTACAACACTCATATGCATAGATCGTCTCTGATACCACTGTGGGGGATCGCAGCAGAAAACAAAAAATTTCCTACGATGGAACCCCAAAACTGCCTAGGATCTATCTATGTAGTAATGCAGTAACGGACGATGCATAGAGAATACATACCCTTGTACACTATACATGGTTAACGCTCCATGGGGAACGTGGTTGAAGTAGTCGTACTCGTAGTCGACCTCAAGGTCGCGAAGCTCCTCGTAGGTCACCCCTTGCTCCTTCTTCATCTTCATCATGCAACAGGTCCGGCTCACGACATTTAAGTCAACCAAAGGACTTCTCCAAATATTGGGTGTGTTTTAGTCCTCCCATGGGAACCCCTTATATAGGCTAAGGGGGTGTGCCTTTCTCAAAGGCTAAGCCATGTGGGACTAAATGTCAAAGGAAAAGGGGTAAAAAGGAGCTCCCCAGCCGGCTGGGCCTGGACGGCCAGCCCAACAACCAGCAGAAGCACAAAGCTGCTAGCCGGGTGGGCCGGTCGTGCCCCAGCGTCCCAGCAGCAGCGGCCAGGAGGGGCAGCAGCCAGGCGAGCCGGCCATGCCCCCGCATGGGGTCCTGCAAACGGAGGAACATGGGCGAGCCCGGGTGGGCTGGCACCGCCCCCGCGGCCCAGCACGCTCAGCGTCCCGCACGGCAGCTGGCGGCTGGCGCCCGGGTGGGCCGGCTCGCGCGACCGCGGCCCAGCTCGGTGCGACCTGGCGCCTGGTGCAGCCTATTTGCATGCCGCCCTTTGCGGTGGCGATTATCCACCTCCCACGGGGCTCGCTATTTTTCTTTTTCATTTCTTTTTTTCCAGCTTTATTTCTAGGCTATTTCCCTCTCGGATTTGGCCTAATATAAAAATTTGCCTTCATAAATCTTAATCTAAATATTATTTAGAATATATTAATTCATAATTAACATATAATAAATATATATTCAAATTCCCATTTATCCGAAGACACTTCTCCGGGCTTTTCCTTTATTCTTTCTCCGAACAACTTCGGATCTCTCTGCGGAACAATTACGTCTTTCTCTTTCTCTACTGTGATTCCGTCTTACGAATGATCGCTCTCATCGTAACCTTAAGTGTATCCTCTCACGGCTCGGGAATGCTCTAGACATGATCTGTATCAATGATCAACAGAGGGACCAGGGATATCCATGTGACCCCTATGCATTCCTGATGACAATGTCGTTTGAACCGCTAAATGTAGCATCCTCTTCCTTTTGTTTCTCGATACAACTTGTCCGAGATCCGATCATTGGTATCCCATACCTTGTTCAATCTTGTTCACAACAAGTTCTGTTTTCTTGTTATCGTGATATTACATCCCCGTGACCAAGTCACATGTTGCAACATTTATGGATGTAATTTCACCAAGCCGGCCGTATGTATCTTTACCCGTCATGTGGGCGAACAAATCCTGGTCTTGCAGTCACATGTCATCTATTGTTCCTTCAGAATACCCAACATACACCTTTATAACCACTGTATTACCAAGTGGCGCTTGATGCAGTCTAAGCAGCCTCGGGAAACAGTGAGTAATATGAGCTCACAGTCTAAGGAGAAGGAGTCTGGGTATAGCTGTTGCAACGATGAACTATATGACTTGATCATGTTTCAATCCTTCGAGGAATGTCCAATCACATCATTCTCTAATGATATGATCCCGTTGTCAGTCGGCATAAATGCCCATGATCTTGAAACCCAGATCATCCTCATGACCAACGAACTAGTATGAATAGAGGCTACTAGGGACTTTGTTGTTTCATACCACACTTGTACCAATGTTTCTACTTGGCACAATTCTAGCACAATATGAAACTATTATAAACTAATTGAGATATGACAATAAAAACCTATTTATTATTTGCCTCTAGGGCATATCTCCTACAATAACTCCTAGTAAAGAAGCCATAACTAAACCTTGAGACACTTGCTTGCCATAGTTATTCCTACCATGAGCATCATGGTAGTCCTTAAACATTAACTCTTATCCCTAATAGAGTAAAAAGGAAGTCAATCCAAGACCATTCATCACATACCCTTAATATGATATTAAGAAGTGACATATCTATTTAACCAAGTCCTAGTGTCAGTTGATCATCAATGTTGAGTGATCAATTCCTGACCTAGAACTTATTGACTTTTAACTTTGACCTATTATATTGACCTTCCAAAGACCTTAAGTAAATTAATAATAAGAAGGAACTAGTTATGGTAGAGTGTACCATCATCAATGGAATGTGATCCTTAGTGGTGATCAAACCATTTGATATTAGATGAGTTAACTCACTCATGAGTTAACTAGAAGAAGTATTTAAACCCAAGAGTTTAGATGATAGATCTTGATCAAACAATTAGAAACCTAAGCTTAGCATGATTAAAGGATGGTGGTCATTATTCTCAAGTCACTTGAGAATAGATGACCAGCTCATGAAGAATAGTTGTGAGAATACCACATTAGGCAAAACCTTAGTAAGAGGAATCATCTCACTTGATCATGAGAAGTCAAGCTAGAGTACGATGAAGTATATAACAGGAGTATATGGAGTAGTTAGAGGCATAGTAGTTTAACCAAGCTAGTACAAGAACAAACTTGTATTATGGGAGTAGTACCATACCTACTCTAGAGGATTGATATCCCTGGTTATATATAGTGAGGATTGTAGTCTTGCAACCTTGGTAGCAGTTGCAAGATGGAATTAAAGGAATTAATGGATGGAGTTAGAAGTAGATACATTGATGGATTCATCAAGGGTAGTTTAGTAATGGAAGTTATATAGATACTAAGAGAAGAATGGAGAATGATTATTCTTGAAGTGGCATGACCATGTCATCATATGATGATGGATATGGTGGAGTCAGATGATTGTCTTATTTAGGAAAATGAGATCTTTGTGAATCAGATAAGAGAGATTTAAATAGAGTATATTTAGGAAAGGAATTCCTTATCTCAAGATAAGCTTAGTGAGGTATTAAGGTAAGAGTGCTCGAGAAACCTTTAACCAATAGTATATCAAGCCATGACAAGAACCATGACTACCTCTTTGTTCAAAACCCTAAAACCAAATTGATAGTAGAACCATTTCCTATTCCTAGGTAACCATTGAAAATTACCTCTTGGACAAATAAAGCTTCCAAGAGATAATTAGAGAACTCGATGAGTGTTTATGGAGGGAATCTTTGTCCACCTTATTGTCTTAAACCCTAATAGAAACCTAGAATAATAGAACTATCACGATCACATTAAGAAGTAATTCCAATATCTCACTCTAAGTTGAGATATCAAACCTACTCATAGATTTAGTAGTAGTATTCCTAAACCATTGATCCTTATCCATATTCATAATAGAATATGAGTCTATTAAAACCTTCCTAAAACTTAGGGTAGTTATTTGGAAATGAAAAATTACATTGATGATTATTGTTCACCAAGGTTGTCCATATTCTTGACTTCATATTATAAATCAAGGAGGGTAGTTATCCATATTCTTGACTTCACCAAGGTTGTCCATGGTAATCCTAAACACATAAATCAAGGAGGGTTTGAATGAGATAAATCCCCAAATATGGAGAACCATGAAAATCAAATCATCATATTAAGAACCACAAGGTTTAATACCTTATAATGAATATTTATAATTCCTTCAGGAAGTTAAGTATTAATAAGATTCTATACATATAAAATATCCATCTTAAACCATCACCATTACATTATTTTAGTGGAAGTGAAAGTCATTTAAAAAGATCTTATTATAAAGAGTAAATTCCTAAAACCCTAGTCCTTATTAATATTTCCTAATGTAAAGGACTTTTCATATAATTATGAATATTTTTAATACACAATAAGAAATGAAGAGATGAGGGTCATATTTTCCTTACACAATAATATTCAGGGCCTACAAACTCTCTGGATATTTAAAACCTTGGAGAAAGTCATATTTGAAATGGTTTGTAAAAAAAGAAAAAAAGAAAACAGAAAGTCGAAATAGAAAAAAACACAGCACCGCAGTACCGGCCCACAGCCTAGGTCATGCTTGCGCTAACTGTTGCCGCATGCACTCTCCAGAGCGTCCCGGTCACTTCGCTACAGCCCAACACCAGCCCAACTAGGTCCCCTCTATGACTGACATGTGGGGCATCGTCAGGGACCACGGGTTGAGAAGTAAATCAATCCAGGGGGTTTTCTGCAAATATCCATGTCGTCGTCTTCCCGTGCATCATAAGCAGCTCGCTGGAGCACCTCGCCGCTGCCCGATGCCATCGTCGACGTCAGCTGTGCACCGTGATACTCGCCACCGACGCTTGGAGGGGATAAGAAGGCCACCACGATGCCTTGTTCATCCTCATCCTCGATTCCTCTCTCTCTTCCTCTCTATGCCGCGAGGGGCCGAAACCCTAGCTCGCTGGAGCTCACTGTTCTCGACGTCTCCGACCATCCTAGGTCCAATGGAGGGTACCCTCGTGATCGCCGTACTCTTCTCGTTCTCCCTAGCTAGGCCACGGAAGCCGGAGATCCCCTAGTCGAGCCAATCGAAACATCACCTCCGCTGCGAGTCACCGGTGATCACCATCGATTCTGAGCTCGTCTCTCCTTGCCAACACCTGCGCGAGCTTCTTGGTGAGTCACTGATTCCCCGGGTACCTCCCACGTCGTTTCTTGTGCCCTAAATCGCCCGGCCGCTGGGGACTTTCGATCTCTGTCGCGGTTGCTCGTCGTGGGGGTGGTTCTAGTGACCATTCCCGGGTGGCGCCGCCACTATTAGGTTCCTCATCGTGCCCTCTTTCCAACGAACTTACCCACAGCCGCACGCACATGCACAATCGACAAATCGATCATCGATCTGTGCTGAACATCTCTCGATGATGTCATGATGACGTCATGCTCACGTCACTCCTAGCCATGTCAGCTGGTTTGACTAGTCCATGCCTAGGTGGCTATCGATGTCGTCCTGACCCCACTGGTCAGTGACTTAGGGTAGATGTAGTCTCGGTATAAAATGTATTCTCTATTTAGTAAATAAGTAAATCAATATAAATTCAAATATAAATGATCTCCAGGAATTTAATAAAATGATTAAATCTTAGAAATGCAATATCTTTTGTTTTATAGTTCAGAAAAATATATATTATATATCAAAATGTTCAGAAAAACAAATTCTATAACCTAAACCTATTATTATATTTTATTTTCCAATTTAAATACAATAATAATTATTATTAGTAAATAACCTATTAGGGATAAATCTTAGATAAAAATGTTTTATTATTTAAAATTCATAAAAATAAGTATAATATATCAAAATTCTTAAATATATATATATATTTATAAACTTATTTTGTACATTTTTGTAATACTTAACTAAGTATTTATTATTTATTTAGTATTCATAAAGTGATAAAACTTGTAAAAATCATATCTTATTATTTAAAAATCACAAATATACATATAATATACCAAAATGATAACAAATATAATATCTACATATTAAAAAATGTAACATTTCACTTTTGAAGTAAGTAAAAATTTAATACCCTAATAAATTGAATTCAAACCTATTTTGTTAGTTGGTAATTCATAAAAGTAGGTATAAAATTGCTAATACCTCTAATATGTCCATTACAAGTCTAAAAATAGTATTGGTCTTAAAAAATTAATAGTATGAAGTCTAAATAGTCCAAAACATCTTAATTACAATTTTTGATAAACTATCATTCCTAAATAAGTGTAGCATTTCCCAAAAGGAGATATCAAATATACAATCCTCAAGATTATTATTTTGAACTTATTAAAACCTTTTACCATTAGTGTAACCACAAGTTTATAAATATATTATAAATCCAAAGGTAATTCATAAGTAGTTAAATAATATTATTTACTTGTTTACAAATTATAACCATTCATTTATAAGGAGACAAATGATTCTATTCAATCATAAAGTTAAGAAACTACTACTCAAATAAAGGCAATACCACTCTTAATTAACCTTAAAGAAACATTATGAAGTGAACCAAATTATAATACCATATAATGACCAAGATAGATAAGTCTCAACTACTAGTGTAGTCCTTATTCAAATAAAGTAATTCTTTCTTCTTTGAGAATTATAACTAGCAAGAAAGCCTAAGAGTGTTAACTTATAATTTAAATGCTTTTGTTTAGTTAAATATGATTTTCTTTAAAAGTTATTCTTTTAAGAAACATTAAAAGTAATCCTTAAGCATTTCTTTAAAACCTCTAATTGATTCTAAATCTTGCTTAAGAAATCTTTTAGATACCATGCCCCATTTGAGTGCTTTAGTATTGTATGATACTTGTTGTGTTTACTTAATTGTTTCACACACTCTCACAAGCCTTAACAAGAAGCACAAGTGTGAAGCTGGTATAAAAGTGCAACACATTCCAAAGAACCATTCCCCATTTCCGAACCCTAGATCAAATACGATTGTTCCAGGGATTCGCGTTTATCAAACTACATTACATTACTTATGCATAATTGCATCTTGCTTCTTTAAACATTAGTCCTTACTGGAGCAATGATGCTATTTATAGAATTTGGATCTTCTAATATCATGTAGACCATGAGTGCATAATCTTGCAATCACAAAAGGCAAGTTCACATTTGCTCATGTCCTTTGATTATTTTCTATCAAATGCTTGTAACTCAAATGTTGTCATCACCTGCATTTCAAAAAGGTCAGAAAACACTATTTTCATAATAATATTGTTGGGGATATACTTTCCGAGTATCCTCACAGTTCCTCACTGACCAGGGTGGCCCACTTCGGGTTAGAGCTTTGCTTCACGGGCGGCCCAGTCAGGGAGAAGAGACAGAGTCCAGTCCGTCTACGGGAAGGCCCAGAAGACTTACCGACATAGGCCCATAGTGTTACTTGTAGTTCAAGATGTACTCTGTAACCGACTCTTAGTCGTAGCCAGATAGGTCTCTCCTGTAAACCCTAGGCCGGATATCTATATAAGCCGTCCTATTGAGAGCCTTTCGGGCACCCCTTACTATCACAATCTCAACTCGCACAAGCGAACCCCTTGTAACCCATATTCCAGCTCTGCCGTATTACTGGATTGCTAGCAGGAGTAGGATCCATCCAAAGTCGGTGGATTCGAACCTAGGTAAACTTGTGTGCTCACCGTCCCAGAACCCCGTACGACTCACACCCCTCTCTTCCACACGCCTCGAGGACCCCCTCATGGCGTACTTGTCATCAATCCGACGACAGTTGGCGCCCACCGTGGGGCAAGTGAGTTTCGGATCTGCGTTCCGAGCGGAATCTGTAAGAATCGGAATCACCAAGACTATCGCCATCGGTCGCATCCTCTACACCAGCGACGTCCCTCTCATCGTCCTCGGCGAGACTTGGATTCTAGCTAGGGAAGCCGTGACCAGCTACACCATCATGTCTTTTGGCGAGATCGATGTTTACATCGGTTTCGCTGAACTTGCCCAACCCACCGCGGCGGTGATGCTAGAGGCAGAAGAAATTTCTAGGTCCCCTCTGTCCGCGGAGGCGGCAGAATTCCGGATCTCAGAGAACCCTAATCCCACCTAGCCCACACCAGTTGCGGAGAGAGTTGAGAAAGCTGAACCTGAGGTAGATCTCGCGGTGCATGTCGGATCTGGAGTGGATCTCCCTAGCGAGCCCAAATCCTAGATCGATCCACCTGCGAAGGTCAAAAACCAGGAAGAGCAACAAGATAACTGGTTCCGGCTATGATGACGCCGGGACAGGCAGGCCTTTCCTGAGATATACACTAAGGCGCATGATGATGCAGAACTCGGGCATAGATGCAATCCTCGAGACCATCAGGCGTTTCGATGAAGCCTACTATGAAGACCGCAGTTATCTCAGGAGGTGCACATCGCACTTTGTCGGATATGTGGGATCCGGATCCGGCTCTGCCGATGCTAGAGACCACACCGACTCTGTGCTGGAGGCTATCGAAACAAGCGTCGAATTACCGGCATCTTCGAATGACTCCATGACGTCGGCAGATTTCCGAAAGTTCTCCGCGGAATATGAAGAGGAGATCAACTCCACAACTGCCGCAAAAGGAGAAGACATGGACGAAGGATCCGGAGAAAACTCTCCCAAAGCACAGGACAACATGGATCTCGGAGATGATCCCGAGAACCAAATGGCCGAAAGTATCGATCAAAGTTTGACTCCGGGAAACGGGCCCAAAGCCGTCTTTGCTACCGGCGCTGCCAAGAAGGCAAAGAAGAAGAACAAGAAGAACAAGACCCCAGCAAAAGACCCTCCGGCAGAGGAGGTGATTGCCGAGGAATATGAGGAAAACTCGGATGGAGCACTTATCCCAGACGAGCCCAAAGAAGAGTCGGTGGATGGACACGTGATCACCGAAGGTGCGCGTAAACTCATCGATGTTGCATTAACCACACCTATTCCTACAGCTACAGAATTTACTGCTGAAGAGCTGGACGAGAGGGCCTAGGCCCTAGAAGCGCGTCGCCAAGTACTCCTCGATGAAGCAAAAAACCTTGAGGAAGAAAAGAAATGCATGGCAACTACGGAGAAGTGCAACTCTAGGCAACATCAGAAGACCAAGAAACATCATACTCATGACGACCAATTCCCATAGATTCACAAAGTCCTCTTTGGAGGAGAACATGGAGTGCCTCGGAGCGACAACAACGGGGATTGGGTGTATCCAACACTAGTACAGAATACTGTTGCGGCTCGAGAAATCCTATCGGCCAATCCAGGCCCAGAGCAGATCCGATTGGGCATTAAGCTACACAACAAGGGTCTGGAACAGCAAAAGGTCGCCCTATCCAGAAGTCAAAAACTAGTCTCCCATTCTGACCAATGTCGCACAGATCCGACCTGGGCTGACGTAAGACCCCAACGTGTTTCGGAACAGCATCATCGTTCCGACCGTCGGGAAGACAACTACTCAAGAACCGGATCTTCAGGACATAACCACAAAGATGCACGTGACTAGCGCAACGTTACCCCAGTTGCGGAGCAAGAGGCAATTGCTGCACTGAATCCGAAGAATCCACCCAGGCAAGAGTCGAAGGATTGCAGGGAAGAAGATAAAGAGAAGCGTCGGGAGGAGGACCGACAAAGAATGCCACCTCCAAGACACGCAAGCTGTCCGGTTGACGGGCGAGGGAACGACAGACACCGTGCCGAGACAAACCGACAGGGGGCTCGTCACAATGAAGATCCTCCCTTGAACCGGAATAATGACGCTCCGGACGGAGGCTGGCGATTAGCCGGAAACAACCCAGCTGCTCTACCCTCTCCACCAAGTATCCATCACAACGGTTCCCAAGGAGGCCAAGGAGGGCGTCGTGGTGGATGAGGTGGTGGCAGAAGCCGAAGTCCGTCTCCAAGGCACCGTAGCCGCAACCGTCATTTGGGACGATCTTTATCCCCAAGTGACGCAAGACACAGGATCAATTCCAACATAGAGGCACGACGCTACGAAAACGTTGATATATACGTGGGCCCAAAGTGCTCCGGACCACACATGAAATTCCCAGAATGATTTGCTATCTCAAGACATATTCAGGCCTACGACAGCATAGCTCGGCCAGATACTTGGCTCCAGGATTTCTTCCAATCTTGATGTATCGCCAAAGGCGGAAACAGCCCGGTCGCGACCCGGTATCTCCCACTCATGTTGCGGAAGACGGCACGATCATGGATCAATGAACGTTCGGAGAACACCATCCACAACTGGTATGACATGCAAAGTGCGTTCTTTCGGAATTTCGAAGGCACATATCGGAGTGTTGGGGATCGGCTCAGAAAACAAAAATTTCCCTACGACGGAACTCTAGAAACTTAGCCTAGGATCTATCTATGTAGTAATGCGGTAATGGCCGATGCGTAGAGAATACATACCCTTGTAGACCGTACACAGTAAACGTTCCACGGGGAACGTGGTTGATGTAGTCGTACTCGAAGCCGACCTCAAGGTCGCGAAGCTCCTCGCAGGTCACCCCTTGCTCCTTCTTGATCTTCATCATCTTCATCGTGCAACAGCTCTGGCTCACGACATTCAAGCGCCCCAAGTGTTGCGCCTCGTGTATTCGTACACATCCGGTGCATGATGAGACCTCCGGCTCCCCGGTCCCGCCGGGAGTGCGGAAGTTGATATCCGGCTAGGAATCCCTGCAGCGCAACGGCGTACTGCAGGTGTGCCTCGATCGCACAACCCAGACTTGGGGACATGGTCACAAGGTATAGAGAGAGGGAGGGAGAAAGTCAACCAAAGGACTTCTCAAGTTGTTGGTGTGTCTCATCCCACCCATGGGCACCCCTTTATATAGGGGGAGGGGGTGTGCCCTCCCCTTTGGGTTTCCCATGTGGGACTAAACAAGGGAGAGGGGGAGGCGCATGGGACCTTAGGGCTTCATGGGCCAGCCGGCCAGGGGTGGGCCCCACCCCGCGCACAGCCCTAGGTTGGCCGGGTGGGGTCCCTCAAGGCGCCTGGGCATTGGCCCTTTGGCCCTTGGCCCTTCCCTCCTCCGGTTTTCCCTCATGGGCCTTTATTCACTAGAAAGTTTGGCCCATTAGTAGAATAACCCTTCAAATTAGATTTTAATATTATATTTAATATTAATTACATTAATTAATATGTAAATACATATTACAAAATCCATCTTGACCTGAAACACCTTTCGGTTCCCTTTCGATTTCCTCCGAATGACTTCGGATCTTTCCCAGAATGATTCCGGTCCTTTATTCTTTCTCCGAACAACTTCGGATTTCTCCGCGGAATAATTCCGGCTTTCTCTTTCTCTACTGTGATTCCATCTTACGAATGATCGCTCTCATCGTACCCTTAAGTGTATCCTCTCACGGCTCGGTAATGCTCTAGACATGATCTTTATCAATGATCAACAGAGGGACCAGGGATATCCATGTGACCCCTATGCATTCCTGATGACGATGTCGTTTGAACCATCTAAATGTAGCATCCTCTTCCTTTTGTTTCTCGATACAACTTGTCCGAGATCTGATCAATGGTATCTTATGCCTTGTTCAATCTCATTCACAACAAGTTTATATTTTCTTGTTACCGTGATATTACATCCCCGTGACCTAGTCACATGTTGCAACATATATGGATGTAATCTCACCAAGCCGGCCGTATGTATCTTTACCCGTCATGTGGGTGAACAAATCCCGGTCTTGCAGTCACATGTCATC
This sequence comes from Avena sativa, assembly GCA_916181665.1. Lineage (NCBI taxonomy): Eukaryota > Viridiplantae > Streptophyta > Magnoliopsida > Poales > Poaceae > Avena > Avena sativa. The sequence continues at coordinate 428,131,338 of OV702287.1, forward strand.
TACTGTTCCTTCGGAATACCCAACATACACCTTTATAGCCACCGTATTACCAGATGACGTTTGATGCAGTCAAAGCAACCTAGGGAAACAGTGAGTAATATGAGCTCACGGTCTAAGGAGAAGGAGTCTAGGTATAGCTGTTGCAACAATGAACTATATGACTTGATCGTGTTGCAATCCTTCGAGGAATGTCCAACTACATCATTCTCCAATGATATGATCTCGTTGTTAGTCGGCATAAATGCCCATGATCTTGAAACCCAGATCATCTTCGTGACCAACGAACTAGTATGAATAGAGGCTAGTAGGGACTTGGTTGTTTCATACCACACCTGTACCAATGTTTCTACTTGGCACAGTTATAGCACAATATGAAACTATTATAAACTAATTGAGATATGATAATAAAAACCTATTTCTTATTTGCCTTTAGGGCATATCTCCTTCAGTCTCCCACTTGCACTAGAGTACAAATAATCTAGCTTGCATTTTACTCGTATAAACCATATGCCATATGCGTTTACAGATTATGCATGCTTATGGGAAACGTCATGTCCATGTTCTGTTTTACCAGATCATTATGTCTTTTGCAAATCGTTAATGTCTTCCTAATTTTGACATTCACACCATTGTCTTATAATGGGTCGAAGTATTTGTTTGGCAACAAAGTGAGACTTTTGTTTCTAGTGTTTATGATGACGGTCGTTTTTCACTGTTGTCATCTAAACTTCGAAACACACTTTGCTATCCTTTGTGTATATACTATAGTCATGGAAGCAGAACGAGGCCGGATTCCAGGAGCTTACAGTGACGTTAGATCAACCTCGAGGGCTTTCTCATGGGCCCTGGGCCCTGGGACACATCATTCTACGTTAAAAGCGAATTAGCCCCGCCATAACATTATACAACACATTAGATATAGCCTTTATACTTCTATATCTATGTAGATCCTAGTGCATGAAATGCATCTATGCCACTTACATTGCTTCTTGCTATTTATGTACAAACTCAATTCTGTTTCAGTGATCAACTCAGGAATCACTTAAAGACATGTTCTTACTGTTAAGACTTTGTCCTATCAACCAGAACTTTGGGTCACTTTATGTCGAGTATACAACATGGTTATATGGAAGAACCTATGACTGAGGCACAAGAGATGCAACGCATCTTGTTCTTTCAACCATAGTTGCAATACTCAATGCTTTATATAGTAAGAACTACTTTCTTACCCTGTTTCATTCTGAGCTACTTCAGAATCTTGCTTAGGATATTCCGAACATCTTTCAGAATCAAGTCCAGGAAGCATTCTACATTTAGTGTTTATTAAACTCATCAATCTATTCTGATAGATCTCTTTGTTTAATAACTTCAACTTCATCATTACTTATCTAACTTAAATGTTATTAACATCATTCACATAAGTTGTCTACATATTCCAGAATGATTTCACGCTCCCACTCAAATATGACGTTCATGTTTGAGATGCATGGATTTCACTTAGCTCCCACTCAAATATGACATTCATGTTTGAGATCTAGGGATTTCACTTAGCTCCCACTCAAAATATGTCAGCTACATATTATGAATTAGCCAAGCTGATTTGCTCCCACTCAAATCTAGGTCCTCTCGATAATCTTGGACATTCCAAAATTCTTTGATCATTATCAATTTGAGAATTCCATTCGCGAGACTTTAATATCCATATATTTCTAGTGTAAATCCAAAAGACTTAAGCATCACTACTGTTGTAGTCAACTCCTTGAATTTGTCCAAACTTGTGACAAATCGAGCTTTCTATCATTCATTAAGTTTCATTTCCTTCTTATGACTTTCCAGTCAATCAGAAATATCAAGTAAACTTCTTTACTTTAATAAGATCAAGTAACATGTTACTTTGCAATCTTAAATGTAACTTAATATAGGATTTTATGACTCCTAGTCATTTCTCGCACTCAGGTCCATCACGCTTCTTTGTAATTTGTAGGTATGTCTCATTCAAAACATGAAAAGTGAATCAATAATATAATTTCCACAAACTTGTAGAATATATAGTTGAATCCTACTTTCTTTAGTAAAAGTATTCCCTGAAACTTTATGATCATTATCATTGGTTTCTCCTCTGTTTGTAGAGTTTGGTTTCACGAAACAAATTTCGCTGCGCCACTCAACAATCCAGAGGTAAGGTCAAATACCTTGATTTGATCTTTTACTTTCTTCCACCCGTATCTTCATCAAGACACATCAACTTAGGACAATAGCAGGTTTGCCCCTTGTGGATGATGCATTCATAGCTTCCTAAGAACGCTCTACAAAGACTTGTTTATTCGCCACGATTTCGACTTGTCGAAATCTCCAGAAACTCGAACGTGCCATAACACTTATGGTGTTGTTTCCATGAATCTTTAGATGTTCCTTTGTATTTCAAATGAGTGTTTGCTTATTTTGATCTTTAACTCTAAATGACAACTATAACCCCTATAAGAGATAATACTATACCGTATGTATCTTAATACATAATGATTATGATGTTTAGATATTTCAACAATGTTTGAATTCATCTAATTATCATAATTTGTGAATCATCTTTCACAAGTTCCTTTTATGCTAAACTTAACTTGAATACTTCAGTCATGTCGATCAAATCGAAGAGACTTCGTATTCTTGTTAATTCCAATATCCTCCTTTGGTTGTGAACTCATTTGAACAATTCAAATCATTTCAAACTCATGTTTCATTAAGTAAATACGCTTATTCACTTAAGTCCACAATTACCTAATGATTTCCACTACTTGTTGAAAATACAATACATCAATATGTATAAGATTCAACATTTCTTCGCATATCACCGTTTTACCAGAATGCAGAGTTTTAGTCATTCTGCCTAAGAGGCATGGTTTTGCAAAGTCTCTAGATTAAGCATCTAGGACCCTGATCTTTCATAAAAAACTTGCAATAACCAAAATGACTTAAACTGTAGTGTCATTTCATTATTAAGCATTGGATATCTTTTAGCATTCTAATTCTTTATAAATGTTTAAACTATTATCATTAACATAGTGATGAGAATAACTTGTTTGTAATCGTAATGTGACCACAGGGTATTGTTCATAAGAATAGTACAAACTGGTTTGTAACTTGTTCATATGAATAATCGTCTTGTCAAAAGCAAGACACACGAACTAGGATTACAAATTTAAATTCAAGTCCACTAATCCAAATGACAAACTTTGAGGGAAGAAGTGATGTCGACCATCAACTATTTTGGTTGCCGTCATCAAGTCACATTGCCTCAAATCCAGCAATTCTCAAGCAGATCATCCCGTTTTCACAAAGCAGGACAAGTATCAAATACTTTGAAAACTGCAACGAGTTTTGCAAGAACCACATTTCTAATTTGTATATCTTACATATACCTTTTCATCCATGACCTCCATTGGCAATCAAGCCCTTCCAAGAGTTCCCAACTCTAATGCAAGATCGCTAAGTGTTTTTCCAAACAATCTCTTTTCATCCATGATGGAGGAAAACCCATCCAACGGCTCGTACTCTATGTGCCTCATTCTGTAGAACACAAAATCTAGCCCAACTCTCAATCGAATGGAGAATGGATTATTGGATGATTATGGAGAAAACACAAACATTCTGGAGTCATCGAATTATCTCCTAATGGTTATTGTATCAAGAAGAGAAGATCACCTTTTACGAGGATATCCCTCAGGCGTGGGTATTAATCTATGAAGTTGGACCCTTTTGCTAAGTTCCAAATTAAGCAATATATTCCCATGGTCGCAAAGGACCTCAATGGGATAGGCTAAGATCTACTAAGATATTTGCAAACAGACATCTAGACTAAGTTTATAATAAGAGATCAATTTATAATTGGTCTCCACTAAAACGGTCATCCCCTGGACGATTTTAGTGATCACATGATCCCTATCCTCTGCACCTCCCCCGATCATCACGACCATCAGTGCATTATCAAAGGTAGACATTCACTAATGTCAATTACATCATCCATGTGACTCATGCTCGATCTTTCGATCTCTTGTGTTCCGAGGCCATGTCTGTACATGCTAGGCTTGCCAAATCTAACTTGTGTGTATTCGATGTACAACATGGCTTACACCCACTGTATGCGAACGTAGATATGTCTGACACCCAGGCTGTAACCCTGGAACGCCTCACACCAAAGAACTTTCTTGGTGGTTCACACACAAGGGGAACACGGAACATTGGAATTAAATAGGGATTATCTTATTTGCTACCATTGAGTATTTTTAATACTAGAACACAATAAGATGTAAAAGCTGGTATCAACATCATATGTATAATGTGATATGATATGGTCTTTCTTGCGCCTTGATCTCCATCGAACGCTCCGGCATGATCTCCATCTTGCCCTTGGTTTGACGCCAAGTCCACGACGCCTCCACTAGGTCGTTCATCGGAACGATGACTATTACTATACTACTTAGTAACAGAAAAGTAAACTACTTTACCTTCGTAACGACCAATGCCATATCATAATCACATGCCCCCTGCAAAATAAAGTTAGATACCTCTACTTTATCTATTGCAAGTTTTACGTGGTTGTTAAGGCTTTCGCACTAGAACCGTTTCTAAACTACGAACTTTCCAACCACAACATGGATCTGACAGTTGTCTCTGCTACACCCCTTTCGGGGCCCTCTGTTGTAAATGCTATATCAACTATTGAATAAGAGACAGACACCCGCTAGCCACTTATACGGTACAAGCCGTATGTTGATCGTGGAACCAGTCTCGCGTATGAATACGCGTAAGGTCGGTCCGGGCCGCTTCATCAAACAATACCGCGATATAAACAAGTACACGTTAGAGGGTAACAACTAAGGGATCAATGACCGCACAATACTTGTGCGTACTGGCCATACAACACTCCTACACATAGATCGGCTCTGATACCACTGTTGGGGATCGGCTCGGAAAACAAAAATTTCCCTACGACGGAACCCCAGAAACTTAGCATAGGATCTATCTATGTAGTAATGCGGTAACGGCCGATGCGTAGAGAACACATATCCTTGTAGACCGTACGTGGTTAACGTTCCGCGGGGAACATGGTTGATGTAGTCGTACTCGAAGCCGACCTCAAGGTCGCGAAGCTCCTCGCATGTCACCCCTTGCTCCTTCTTGATCTTCATCATCTTCATCGTGCAACAGCTTCGGCTCACGACATTTAAGCGCCCCAAGTGTTGCGCCTCGTGTCTTCGTACACATCCGGTGCACGATGAGACCTCCGGTGCCGGGAGTGCGGAAGTTGATATCCGGCTAGGAATCCCCGCAGCGCAACGGCATACTGCAGGTGTGCCTTGATCGCACAACCCAGACTTGGGGCCATGGTCACGAGGTATAGAGAGAGGGAGAAAGGACTTCTCAAGTTGTTGGTGTGTCTCATCCCACCCATGGGCACCCCTTTATATAGGGGGAGGGGGTGTGCCCTCCCCTTTGGGTTTCCCATGTGGGACTAAACAAGGGAGAGGGGGAGGCGCATGGGCCCTTAGGGCTTCATGGGCCAGCCGTCCAGGGGTGGGACCCACCCCGCGCACAGCCCTAGGCTGGCCGGGTGGGCCCCCTCAAGGCGCCTGGGCGTTGGCCCTTTGGCCCTTGGCCCTTCCCTCCTCCGGTTTTCCCTCATGGGCCTTTATTCACTAGAAAGTTTGGCCCATTAGTAGAATAACCCTTCAAATTAGATTTTAATATTATATTTAATATTAATTACATTAATTAATATGTAAATACATATTACAAAATCCATCTTGACCCGAAACACCTTTCGGTTCCCTTTCGATTTCCTCCGAATGACTTCAGATCTTTCCTAGAATGATTCCGGTCCTTTATTCTTTCTCCGAACAACTTCGGATTTCTCCGCGGAACAATTCCGGCTTTCTCTTTCTCTATTGTGATTCCGTCTTACGAATGATCGCTCTCATCATACCCTTAAGTGTATCCTCTCACGGCTCGGGAATGCTCTAGACATGATCTGTATCAATGATCAACAGAGGGACCAGGGATATCCATGTGACCTCTATGCATTCCTGATGACAATGTTGTTTGAACCGTCTAAATGTAGCATCCTCTTCCTTTTGTTTCTCGATACAACTTGTCCGAGATCCGATCAATGGTATCTTATGCCTTGTTCAATCTCGATCACAATAAGTTTATATTTTCTTGTTACCGTGATATTACATCCCCGTGACCTAGTCACATGTTGCAACATATATGGATGTAATATCACCAAGCCGACCGCATGTATCTTTACCCGTCATGTGGGTGAACAAATCCCGGTCTTGCAGTCACATGTCATCTACTGTTCCTTCGGAATACCCAACATACACCTTTATAGCCACCGTATTACCAGATGACGTTTGATGCAGTCAAAGCAACCTAGGGAAACAATGAGTAATATGAGCTCACGGTCTAAGGAGAAGGAGTCTAGGTATAACTGTTGCAACAATGAACTATATCACTTGATCATGTTGCAATCCTTCGAGGAATGTCCAACCACATCATTCTCCAATGATATGATCTCGTTGTCAGTCGACATAAATGCCCATGATCTTGAAACCCAGATCATCTTCGTGACCAATGAACTAGTATGAATAGAGGCTACTAGGGACTTGGTTGTTTCATACCACACATGTACCGATGTTTCTACTTGGCACAGTTATAGCATAATATGAAACTATTATAAACTAATTGAGATACGATAATAAAAACTTATTTCTTATTTGCCTCTAGGGCATATCTCCTTCACGGAGGCCCTATACGGTAGAAGACCTACAGCGTTGCACCCAGAAAGTCGGAGAAACATGCCGAGATTATCTCGGATGATGGATCGACACCAAGAACTCCTGTGAAGGAGTAAATGACCAAACTGCGATTGAAGCTTTCATTGCAGGTCTCCCAATTGGTTTACTATGTCAACGCTTGAAGTGTGACAAAGTCACTGATTTGGGAGAGATGATAGAAACAACGAGCAAGTATGTAGATGCGGACGACGACGCAGAGGGACTACTTAACACCCTAGTTGTTCCACAGTCGGTAAAACAACCAAAGCAACAAGCTCAGAAGCGCAAGAATACCTTGGAAGAAAAGCCCAACGTGGAAACAACAGTGGTCAATGCTACTTTTGGGTCTGGAGGACGAGGAGGGCGTGGCGGTGGCCACGGACGCGGTCGTGGAACGTCAAGAGTTCAAGGTAGAGGGGACCAGCAACCTGGCAAAACCTACTCTTGGGCCGACATTACCGATAACCCATGTGTGCATCACCTAGACGCCAATGGGGGCTCGTCCCACACAAACTCCGAGTGTCGTTTCAATGACGACATCAAGAAAGACAATACCACTGGCTATAGGGCTAAGCGAAAGAAGGGAAAGAAGAATCCCGAAAAGGATAAAGAGACCAAGGAAGATTCCGACATGGAGGAAGCTGATGCTTCAAATCCCAAGCCGGAAGGGAAGAAAACTTTTTCGACCAAGAAAGACACTTATGTCACCTTCCTCGGATCTCAACCAGCTAAGGTCAAGAAAGCAGTTCTACATGACCTCAATGCAACAGTTCCGGCTGGTACTCAATTTTTGGACTGGTCGGAAATGGCAATCACCTTTGACCGTGCCGATCATCTGCCTAAGTTGCACATGCAAGGAAAATACGCCTTAGTCGTCAATCCACTTATTGATGGCTATGGTTTTTCCAAGACTCTCATGGACGGCGGCAACAGCATTAATATACTGTATGTTGAAACGCTACGCCAGATGAAGATCTCGGAGACCCAGCTGAACTATAGCTCTGTGATCTTTCACGGAGTTGTCCTAGGAACACAAGCAAATTCCCTGGGAGAAATCACTTTGGATGTTACCTTTGGAACTCCAAAGAACTACCGGATGGAAGCACTTTCCTTCGAAGTGGTCCTGTTCAAGAGCACGTACCACGCTATATTCAGACGTCCGACTTACTGGGCTTTTATGGCTCGTCTGTGTTACATTTACAATATGATGAAAATTCCAGGTCCCAACGGCGTGATCACTATTAGGGGAGACCCGAAGAAAGCGCGAGAGTGCGAAGATGGAAATGCTGCCTTTGCTGAAGCCGTGTTGCACGCCCAGGAGTACCAGGAGATCAAGAAGAGCATAGATCCGTCTGAGATGCCCGCAACAAAGAAGGAGGTGACAAAGCCGAATCCAGATTTCAAGGCATCAGAAGAGACGAAGAAGACGCCGTTGAAGGATGATGACCCCTCCAAGGTGACTCGGATAGGCGTAGGCCTAGATAGCGCATAGGAAAGCACGCTCGTCAAGTTCCTCCAAGCAAACCAAGATATCTTCGCATGGCAGCCATCTGACATGACTAGAGTACCTAGGGAACTTTCCGAGCACTCTTTAAATGTAAACCCGAACGCTAAACCCGTCAAACAGTCTTTACGATGTTTTGGCGACGAAAAGAGTAAGGCAATAGCTAAGGAACTAGCATGGCTCGAGTTAGCTGGATTCATAGAAGAGGTCATCCACACTGAGTGGTCGGCCAATCCTGTAATGGTCCCTAAAGAGTACACCACTGATTTAAGGATGTGTGTTGATTATACTGCCTTGAACAAGGCCTGTCCCAAAGATCCGTTTGCTCTACCTAGGATTGATCAAGTTATCGACTCTACGGTAGGCTCGGAACTCCTATGTTTTCTCGACGCATATTACAGTTATCACCAAATTTGGATGAAGGAATCTGACAAAGTCAAAACTTCATTCATAACCCCCTTTGGAACCTTCTGTTTTGTTACGATGTCCTTTGGGCTGAAGAACGCAGGAGCTACATACCAGCGCATAATGCAGCATTGCCTCCATGATCAAATCGGACGCAGTGTACATGCATATGTGGATGATATTGCAGTGATGTCCAAAAAGAAGGAAACCTTGATTTACGACTTGGAGGAAACATTTGCCAATCTACGAAAATACAACATAATGCTTAATCCGAAGAAATGTTTCTTTGGAATCCCAGCCGGAAAATTGTTAGGTTTTATCGTGTCCCAAAGAGGCATAGAGGTGAACCGAGACAAAATCAAGGCTATACTCAATATTTCCAGGCCAACTCGCCTGAAGGGCGTACAAAGACTAACTGGTTGCATTGCCACAGTTAGTCGGTTTGTAAGCCGGCTCGGTGAAAGAGCCACACCACTATACAAACTCCTGAAAAAGACCAAGGATTTTGTATGGACCGACGAACTAAAGCTACATTGCAAGACCTGAAAGTAGTACTCTCATCTGCTCCCATCCTTGCGGCACCAAAACCACAGGAACCGATGTTGCTCTATCTTACCGCGACAAACAAAGTCGTCAGTATCATCATGGTGTTAGAAAGACCGAAGGAAAATCAGGAACACTTGGTGCAGCATCCGACTTACTATCTCAGCGAGGTCTTAACAGAATCAAAGCAGCGGTATCCGCACTATCAAAAACTGGCTTACGGTATGTTCTTAGCATCATAAGTTACGACATTATTTTTAGGAACATCCAATTACCGTGGTGAGCACAGCTCCCATGAGAGATATAATCAACAATAGTGATGCCACAGGACGCGTCGCCAAATGGGGCATAGAGCTTTCAGCTTTCGATATTGAGTACAAACCTCGTACAACGATCAAATCCCAAATCCTTGCTGACTTTGTTGCTGATTGGATAGAGACAAAGGAGAATATGACCCTCCCCAAGTCGGAATATTGGACCCTATATTTTGACGGGTCTAAGGCTCGCGGGGGCTCGGGGGCTGGCGTGCTGCTCAAATCACCCCAAGGTGATAAACTTTTATACGTGTTGCAGATTCACTTCACAGCGACAAATAATATTGCCGAGTATGAAGCACTGCTGCATGGAATCCGGATTGCTAAGGATATCAGCATGCGACATTTTATGTGTTACGGAGATTCGGATCTTGTTTCTCAGCAAGTGTCGGATATTTGTAATTTAAATAAGCACATGGCAGCATTTAAAGCTGTCATGGATGATCTATCTAAATTGTTCGAAGGGTTTGAGGTTCAACACATCCCTCGAGCAGAAAATGAGGAAGCAGATGCATTATCTCGAATAGGCTCTACACGGAAAGAGGTCCCGGATGGTGCTTTTTTAGAGCACCTCAAAGTTCCCTCAATAAAGGGAGTAGACGAGGAATATCCGACCAAATCCGACTCACCTTTAATAGCAGTTCTGGCTGTAATTCCCAGCTGGACTCAACCCTACCTTGATTATTTGGTAGATGGCAAATTACTCGAAGACGAAGTTCTGAGCCGGCAGATCATCCGACGAGCAAAATCCTATACTTTAGTTAGTGGTGAGCTCTATAAGCGGAGTGTGTTTGGGGTCTTTCAGCACTGCGTATCTACGGAAGAAGGAGTGGAAATATTAAGAGAAATCCATGAAGGCGAGTGTGGTCACCATGCTGCAGCCGAATCTTTAGTGGCAAAAGCTTTCCGACACGGTTTTTTCTGGCTTACAGCCAAGGCAGATGCCGAATGGCTGGTCAAGACATGCAAGGGCTGCCAAAACTACACCAAACAAGGTCACGTTCCAGCTGATCAGCTGCGAACAATACTTATAACATGGACTTTCGCGGTCTGGGGGCTTGACATGGTAGGACCATTTAAACGGGCTCCAAGTGGATTTACTCACCTCTTAGTGATGGTGGATAAATTCACCAAATGGATTGAGGCTAAACCTATCACTAGTTGTGATGGAGCAACGGCTAAAAGATTTGTCGAGGATGTTATAATCCGGTATGGTTATCCGCATAGTATTATCACGGACAACGGGAGTAATTTCTCTATGGGAGAACTTGCTGAATTCTGCAATGAACAAAATATCCGGCTTGCCATTGCGTCAGTCGCACATCCGCAGGTTAATGGACAAGTTGAAAGAGAAAATGGTTTAATCCTACAAGTCCTAAAACCGAGACTCGAAGCACCACTACGACGTGCTGCGGGGGCTTGGGCAGAGGAATTACCTTCTGTAATATGGAGTTTGTGAACAACTCTGAACAGGTCAACTGGATACACACCTTTCTTCTTGGTCTATGGCGGAGAAGCATTTCTTCCTAGTGACTTGATTCACACTTTTCCTAGAGTGGCCACGTATATCGAAGAGGATGCTGAGATTTCTTGACAAAATGATCTCGACTTAGTCGAAGAAGTTCGCGTCATTGCTGAGATGAGATCAACAGCCTATCAGCAGAAGTTACGTAAGTATCATAGCCAGAGAGTCAGAAACCAATCTTTCAATAAGGGTGATTTGGTTCTCCGGCTTGTGCAACAAAGAAAGCACAAACTTTACCCGGTATGGGAAGGGACATTTTTAGTTGGTCGAGTATTACACAATGGTTCATACTACCTAACTGATATGCGGCCAGTCAAAGAAAGACTTGCTACTAAGAAGAGAAAGAGAGCTGGAGGCAGTACAAATCCGGATGAGTTAGACAGACCATGGAATATTGCTCAGCTACATCCCTTTTATTCTTAGTTTATCCTTCTTTGTAGTCATATATATGTACATGTTCTGTGAGAAATAAAAGTTTTGGTTGCCTCAATTTTTTTCTGAGAAGTTTTTACCATCTTATTTCCGAATGATCATGTCACAGTCGAAAATCCCAGAATACTTGAATGCTCATGTTTGTTCTGGTTTAGATTTCTGATTCTAAAATTTCTACCTTTGGGTATAACTCTAAATTTCCTAGTCTATACTTTGGTTATTTGTCTGATTGCTAGATGCGGGTATTTTCCGAGTAGTGAATTGTTGGTACTAGAAGCCGGCTTTGTTTCCGAGTTTAAACTGGTTTAGCAATTGAGCTCCGTTGCTCGGCAAAGTTTCCGTGCTGGAAGTTGGCCGGCTCATGAAAGGGACGAGGCGGAAAGCCAGATAAACGATAAGTACAGACAAAAAATATAAGTGCTTATGCAAACATTTCAGGCACAAAATATTTAAGTCAACAAGTGCTGAATAGATAAAAGCTTAGCACTACCAAAAGTATTGCACTACTTATTTAAAGATCCATAATATTTTTCAGAATAACACATATGTTCTTTTTGATGATCTATGATGCAGGAGGAGAGGTAGGAGCTGTCGGCTCACTGGATACATCAGCTGCACCTTGATAATGATCCGAGATATTCAAATCCGATATGGTTTGATCATCATCAGAAACTTCAGCTGTTTCTTCGGGAGGAGGAGGCGGCGTGTCCATGCGGGTGAAGAAGGGAGTGTCGTAGCTGGTCAAATCAGCTACGTGGCACCCGTATCCGGCGCAGGAGTCCATGATGGCTTTCATATCTTATTCCTGGTCGTCTTTGTCCACAATAGAATACCCTCTGGTCACTTGCCAGATTTCCATGCTTCCATGGTGGCTCATAACCATGGTGAGAGCGTTCTGCGCTGCGGATCGCGCGTAGAACATGTTCCACTCCTGAACAAGTTGCGGCATATCCTTGGCCTTGTCTCGCACTTCAAAACCAGACATGTTGTGCATATTCGGAACCTTGTGAACCTCGCCAATGTATTCTAGAGATTGGCGGAAGTCATGAAGAAAATCACCGACTTGAGTAAGCCAGTGGGTGCGAGGCTCGGCAGAGGCAGAATACATCAAGTTCAGAGGACCTGTGCATATAATGAAAAGGATAAGTCAAATAAACCTAGACTCTAGAGATTCGGAAGATGCAGAAAAACAGAGAAAGGGAAACATACCAAGGATGACATCGTCGACTTTGGTCTTCTCTTCGCGAAGACTCTGGAGCTCAGCCCGGAGCGCCACGGAAATGTCCTTATCTCTGAACAACTCGTCGTTGAGATCCGAGATTTTCTGACCTTGAAGTGCAATCTTGCGATCACTCTCATCTGTGGCCATGGAGCTGGACTCGAGAATCTGAGCAATGCTCTTCTCATGATCTGCCTTGAGCTTATCCAGCTCTTGGCGAAGTTCTGTGTTCTCCACCACCAAGGTTTTCAGATTCTCGGCCTCTTCGATCATGGCACATGACTGTTTTACCAGTTCTGTAAGTCAAAAAAGAACAACAGTTCAACAAAAATTCGACTATGAAACAAAAAAGACAAGGTTTGAGTCTCGAAATGTTTTACCTTCGGCCTCATCCTTAGAAACCTTCAGCTGTGCATTTTCAAGTCGGAGAGCTCTGATCTCTTTCCGCTTGTTGCAATTTTTTTTAATAATTCCTGGTTATACGAATTAACTTTCTGTAAGTCAGAATACCCAGAGTTAGAAGTCTACTAAAGACTCGGGCTAATATTGTAACTAATATCAGCACGAGCCTTGGGGGCTACACTAGTTCATTCTTTGGCATCCTAAGTAAGCATAAACCCGGATTTGACTATCCAACTTCATGCTTGGGGGCTAGAGGATAAGATATAAAGTAACATAAAGGAAAAAGTGAGTTGGAATTCCGACTTACATGTTGTTCATGTGTGAGCTTGCTCAAGCACATGTTCACTTCAGTTGTAACCTTCTCGGCAAGGGTGAGCGGGATCACTGGTGGAGGTGGTAATACACCAGCTCTCAGTCCCTCGTCGCGAAGGCGGACTTTTTCGAGAAGTTCGGAGTACTTGATGTCCTCCGCTTCTTGTGCTTCTTCTTCGGTAGAAAGATTCTGGCTTTCTAAGCACTGCCGGGCCAAACGCTAGATTTCCTCCGCAGATTTTCGAGACAAGCCAAGTTTGGCAAGTCCCGGATTACTTAGGAGATTGTCGGCAAAGATTTCTGCCGAGGGATCATTACCCGAAGAGGGTTCACCCTTATCAAAACCTGAACGTCAGTTTGCGACTCAAGGATCGCTGGCTCTGCTGAGGGAGCCGGATCTTCTACAACAATCAGAGATTTAGTAATCTCCGGTGCTGCAGAAGGCTGAGGAGTGGGAATCGGAGGAGCCACGGCAGGAGAAGCCAGTTTGAGTTTCGACTGGCGTAGGGGCTTCGCGGCAGCATCCTTCCCCTTGCCCTTGATGAGCTGTTTAGCTCTGTGAAGAATATAGAACAAATAACATTACATCTCAGAAGGAACTACAAGCAAAATACAAAGACCCCGTGAAGAAAGATTACCTCTTCACAACTGGCACTTCTTTGGTGCCTATGGCCAATGTCGGAGGCTTGCATTTCCGAGGAACGACATCCAGCATTGGAACCAACTCACCCTCGTCCTGAGAAAACTCAGAAGGGTATCCCTCGATAGGAGCAAACTCGGGGAGATCAGCAAGCTGAAAAGGAAAAAGCATCTCAGTATTGCAAAAAGATAACACATAGATGAGCACACAAAAAAGAGTTATTGCTGGAGTTTACCGGAGTAACAGGATCTTCCGCTGTATGCATGTCCAGGGACAGCTCCGAAATCTTCCTTTCGATCCGCTCCCTTATCAGCCATTTGATTTGGCATATATAGTCCTGCGGCTTTAAGGACTTGGGGCTGATGCGGAGGGAATATTTCTTCGGCGACGTGATGGAATGCATCAGTCGATCTCCATGATGTTGAAGAGGTTGGATCCGGCAAGAAACCCAGCACTGGACCAAGTCGGACCCTCTCAGGCCCTTGTGCTTCATCACATATTCAATCCGCCTCTTGGCGAGAAGCAGATCGTCATTGAGAGCCAGAGCGACCTCATCCCAAGATGCTTGAGGTGTGGCAGCTCCATCGACCAAAGCCGACAATGCAGTAGCTTTGCCGGGAGCGGGAATATCCTTATGATAGAAAAAGGTAGCCGATCATTGTTTAACTGACTCACTAGCTAAAATCCGAGTATAAACACGCTCACGCCTAATCGAAAAACTAATAGTACCGGTAATATAAGGATTACCGGCAGTAGTGGAATTTCTCCGGACATGGAAGTAGTACCGGAAGAGAGTCAGGCTCGGTCTAATGCCGAGATACCCCTCGCACAAAGAGGCGTACGCGCTCATCTCTAAGATGGAGTTCGGGGGAAGATGGTGGAGATGAACACCATAGTGATCTATAACCTTGGAAAAGAATTCCGAGGGAGGAAAGGACAGACCTCTGTCGAGGTGAGTGTCGAAATGCACTCGCTCGTCGGCATGAGGGTTGGGGACGGTTTCGCCAAAGCCGCTCCGCTAGTTGCCGGCACGGAGGAGACCTTCATTTTCTACGCCGAGGAGCTCGGTGTTGTCGAGGACGCACGAGATCAAAACCCCGCAATTGCTTTCTTTCTCTGCCGCCGCCGCCGTCGCTGCCGCCGCTGCTTCCGCCGCCAAGCTGGAGGATGAAGAAGAAGCCATTCTCTCTGGTGAGCCGACGACCTTGGATGGGCGGTGCTGAGGTTTTTTCTGGAGGCAGAGGAACGCTAAGTACTGGGGAGGAGTAGAGGGGAAGGAAACAGCGCTAGGAATAGGTGAAGAAGATGAGGAAAAGAAATCCTCACCCCTTATAACCGCCAAGCTGCGCCAAGATTCGTGCAAATGTTACATTAAATACGCCACGCGTTGTGGAAAGAACTCGGAAGCCCCCACGCGATGATTACGCCGCCTCGATCTCCACACACGCATTGAAACGACGCCTCGGTTCCGCGAAAGCGGACCCACCAATGGTCGTGCTGACAGGAAATGTCTGTTAGTGACGTGACTTGACCATGACTGGTGTCAGATGACGTCAGAGACCAAGTTCCGGCTTAGTTTGAATTTCGAGTTGGAAATCCGAATAACATATTTATAGGTCCGACTTATTTTAAGACCCGGATCGTATCTTTTTTTTTGAAGTTTCAGGAACCCTTCAAGATTCCGCAAGCCGAAGATCAAGATGGATGATGATGAATCCGACTTTGGATCTTGGAGACTTCCGGGGGCTACTGTTGGGGATATACTTTCCGGGTATCCTCACGGTTCCTCACTGACCATGGTGGCCCACTTCGGGTTAGAGCTTTGCTTCACGGGCGGCCCAGTCAGGGAGAAGAGACGGAGTCCAGTCCGGCTACGGGAAGGCCCAGAAGACTTACCGACATAGGCCCATAGTGTTACTTGTAGTTCAAGATGTACTATGTAACCGACTCTTAGTCGTAGCCGGATAGGTCTCTCCTGTAAACCCTAGGCCGGATATCTATATAAGCCATCCTAGGGAGAACCTTTGGGGCACCCCTTACTATCACAATCTCAACTCTCACGGTGAACCCCTTGTAACCCATATTCCGGCTCTGTCATATTACTGGATTGCTAGCAGGAGTAGGATCCATCCAAAGCCAGTGGATTCAAACCTAGGTAAACTTGTGTGCTCACCATCCCGGAACCCCGTACGACTCACACCCCTCTCTTCCACATACCTCGAGGACCCCCTCATGGCATACTTATCATCAATCCGATGACAAATATGATTATAGATTATTTACCAAATGGTAATAATCTATTGATACAGTTCTAGTGGTAAAGGAACATAATATCTAGGACTTAACAACCAATGTCACCAGTGATTCTAGCACCGTATATTACGCGTTAACCATGACATTTGCAATGGGACGGAGAAGTCAGCTATCTCTTCTTCCTCTCGCATGGATCCGGATGCACATGTCGTGGCTGTTATCACTCGTAGCATGCATTAATTGGTAATTCGTAGATGATATGAAGCATGTGGGTGGGAACCCTCAACATACCACGATAGTTCTAGCATTTG
Source organism: Avena sativa (assembly GCA_916181665.1). Taxonomy (NCBI): domain Eukaryota; kingdom Viridiplantae; phylum Streptophyta; class Magnoliopsida; order Poales; family Poaceae; genus Avena; species Avena sativa. Next base: position 428,148,028 of record OV702287.1, read on the forward strand.
ACGGTCTATACTAACCATTGCCATAATCCAAGATGTGGGCATGGCGTACACCAAGGGGACATGCAGGGTCGCGAAGGGGGCATTGATTGGCTTGGATCTTAGACTGGGCCCACACCAAGAAGTGTGGACATGAATGCAACTCGGATGTGCAACAAGGCTAAGGTCTCTCATGGGAAAAGTGACGCACCTCTACAGAGTGTAAGAACTATGACATGTTACTCCTTGTTCCGGGAAGGAGATATGAACGCGGCAGGAAAGGAACCCCACGAAGGTTCTGGTCAACCTGTGAAGGCTGTCGTACATAGTTTTCAGAATAAAAGCAACCTTTGAAGAAATGTTTACGAAAACCTGCATTGCCTACGACCTATGGTCTGTGGCTGTAGAGATAGTGCATCATACACTCCTTTTTAGTGAACTTGCTGAGTATGCTTGTACTCAACCATACCTTCTTAACCCTTGCTAGGTTCTAAGCCGTTGAAGACAACGTCAACACCAACTTATGCTCAAGAAACCATCATCAACAGCTCAAGTTCTTCAATAAAGTCAATGAAGTCAACGTATACATCAACCGAAGTGGAAACGAAGTCCTTGAGTAGATAGGAATAGATTATCTAGCCATAAAACCTACTTCTATAGAGCATTGCACTAGAAGAAATTGCAAGCCAATTAGTTTAGATGCTAGTCTTAGTAACTAGATAGTTATGAGTTGTTATTCTGGTTCTTCTTTGTAAGAAGTTATGTCCTCCTCTAACCTAGAGTGTTATCTGGATCTTCTGTAAAGAGTTGAGTTGTAATCTATAGTCATGTCTTGGACATGTTGTGTTTCTATTGTACCACTCTGAGGGATGTAATACTAGTGAACATTGTTTCATTGGTGTTATATCAATGACTATAGTGTACTACATCATGCAGTGGTATGTTGGGGCACCACAGTTGGTATCAGAGCATATGCTTTGACCTTAGGATTAGAACCCTTTTAGGAAGATCTGTAGGTTGGATAGTGACTATAGGAAGCCATCTTATCTAAACCAAGACTTGAGATGGATATCCACTTGAGGATAAACCTTGTCACACTTAAGTTGGATGTTTTTGTCATCTTTCTTAAGGATTAGTTATATGTATTCTCTAGAGAAATGTCATTAGAGTGTAGCTCTAAATAGGTATACCACCACTAAGATATCTTAAGTAAATTAAAATATCAAAGAAGATTAGGACTAAGAATAGGATATCAGGTGGAGTAGTTTAAATGGGTAGACTATCCATAGGATCCATGTAAGGTAGCAAAAATCTTATCATTAGATGGTAATGATAGGCTACATGATGAAGAACCTTAGAACATGTATAGCTGTAGTGGGAAGTAAATCACGTGGGATTCATTTGAGAATTCTACGTGATGAAGTAGGATTTGGTCTAGAATCAACAATAGTAAGATAAAAAGAAGAGTTATCATGGTGAGATTAGCTCCGAGACCATGATAAGTTGGTAATTAGGACAAGTACTCACTAACAAATCTTGTAATAATAGTAAGTAAAGAACAATGTAGGTCTAGGATAGAAGTCATAGGTGTCATAATATTATGATAATTTTTGGGTTAAGGTAGTAACTACATTTTTGTTAGTAGTTTTGAGAGATCATGTTACGATAGTTTACGATAGAATGGAAATTTGGTAGTCTTTAGTAGTCCCGGAAGAAAGGTAAGAGGTTAGTCAGAACCAAAGTGAGACCACTTTGCTCAAAATTATCCTCTTGCAACTGAGCAATTTGGGTAAATATTGAGACAAAGAGTAGTTAAACCCTTAAGTGCTAAGTATCACGAAGTAAACCTATACTAGGAGGTGTCATATATTACACAGCTAAGCCTGAATTCTAGAGATGTTTTACTCCACTACTATATTATGGGCTTAGAATAATGTGTGTTATATGTAACACATTTGGATTTTTTGGTTTTTCTTGCATCTTCTTGATTGACTAGATCTGTACATGAAGTTTGACTTTGTGTGCAAATGCATGTTGCACCATGATGTCTATGCACTTCTATTCTTGTAGACAGTTGTTGGGCCTCCAAGTGCAGAGGTTTGTAGAATAGCAGCAAGTTTTCCCTTAAGTGGATCACCTAAGGTTTATCGAACTCAGGGAGGAAGTGGTCAAAGGTATCTTGTGTACCCAACACACCCAATACACTTGTCAGGTGTATAGGTGCACTAGTTCGGCAAAGAGATAGTGAAATATACAAGTGGTATGAATAATTATAAGTGGTAACGGTGATATAAAATAGCTTGCTGGCGTGTGGTTGATGTGGGAAAAGACTAAAGGCAAACTGAAATAAAGAAGGAAGCAAGCAAACATGTAACAGATCTAATAGCAAACGGTGTTTCAGTGCTTAGAAACAAGGCCTAGGGATCATACTTTCACTAGTGAACACTCTCATATAAATATATTCTTCTTTATGATACCACGCTGAACTACTCTCCGGTTGGACACTCTAATCCATGGTAGGGCTATAACAGCACTCCTCAAAGTCTGCTTTCCCCATCTAGATAACCCCACACTATCACCTTGAGCACTAGGTGGTTCCAACAAACACCACAATTTCATAAAGACATCCAACTCCAAATATAACTCATAACAAGTATTTGTAATCTCTAGCCTAAGTGCCACCATGGTGTGCACACTGTCACTTTCACACACATGGGGAGAGCAGAGATCTATTAAAGCACTTGAGTAGCAAGGTAGATCTAGTTGATTACAAAGCTCATGATCACAATATGATCATGCATAGAGAGAGAGATGAACATATAGCTACCGGTAGAACCCTTAGCCTCGAGAGAGAACTACTCCCTCCTCATCATGGGAATCAGCAATGGTGATGGAGATGGTGGTGGAGATCGATGGAGATGGCTCCGGGGGCACTTCCCCGTCCCGGCAGGGTGCCGGAACAGAGACTTTCTGTCCCCCGAATCTCCCCTTCGGTGGTGGCGGTACTGCGGAACTTTTTGTGGATTTCTGATTGACTATCTAGGGTTTTTGCTTCGGGAGGAACATATTGGCGAAGGAGGCAAGGTCGGTGGCCGGCCAGGGGGCTCACACCATTCCCTGGCGCGGCCTAGGGTTGCTCGCGCCATGGGGGGGTGTGGCCAGGCCCTGGCCCTCCTCCGTGTCTCCTTCTGGCTCCGTGAACCTTCCGAGAAAATATTAACTTTGGCTTTTGTTCGGTCCAATTCCGAGAATATTGATTTTCTGACTTTCCTGGAACCAAAAATAGCAGAAAAGAGGCAACTGGCACTGTGGCATCTTGTTAATAGGTTAGTCTAAGAAATCATATGAAAAGTACTCCAAAGTGTGGACAAAACACAAGAAAGTAGATAAAACCAAGCATGGAACATCAAAAATTATGGATACGTTAGCAATGTATCAACATCCCCAAGCTTAAATCATGCTCGTCCTCGAGTAGGTAAGTGATAGAAAGAAAGAATAATTTTTGAGGTGACATGCACCATCATAAACTTGATCAAAGTATTTGTAAAACATTGAAAGCTGGTATCATAGTACTTCAACATAGCATGAAAGATAAAGTTCTAACAATAAGACAAAGCAACTATGTTGCAACATGAAAAGGCACAAACAAAAGATTCATGAATAACAATGCTTTGCAAGACGTTTGTTTGTTTCACATAAAGAAAACATAGAATAGTAGCATTCAACTTGTCCCTCATAGAATAGCAAATATAAATGCATAGGACACCTTCAAAGTTCATAAGAGTGACTAGATACAAATAGTTTAAAATAAGCAATATCAAAGTTATGCATCAATCAACAAGTCTTGGGACAATGCACATAGAACTAAGAATGGACACTATGCTCTCAAAGTAGGTGCATAAAGATAGAAGGTGGAGACACAATATAATGGTGGAAGAAAGGCCTTCATAGAAGGAAGTAGGGATTCAAGTCTCATAAAGAGCTTCCAAAAATTATGGTACTTATTAGCTTTCAGCTCTCATTGCCCCTATCATAAGCATCTTGAAGTGATTAAGGTTAAAGTGAACAAACTATGGTGTATATGCTTGATGAAGTATAAGTTGGAAATCTCATGTCCCTTGAACACGAGGGCCACTCCTCATGCTACTCAAGTTTAGTCACCGATAAGTTCTTGTCATCGTAAGTACATGTGTATCATAGAGAACCGCCAACGGGGTACCCCTTGCTCGATGATACGGAAGAATCCCCATATCATAATGACAAGGCAAGCAGACAACAAGCATCTCAGCAATCTTCTTATTTACCATGGGAATATGGTGCTTTTTTTCTCTCTTTCCTCTTTTCATAATCTCTTTTTTTCCTTTTTTATCTTTTTTTTCTCAATATTGGACTCTTTTTTTATAAGAAGAATGCTTCATAGACAACTCATTATGGTTACGCTGCAGGTTTCCACCATGTTAGCATGGATTAGACCAGCGGCCCAGGCATTTCTCTAACACATATACATAACTCCATGGACTTACAAGCTCCCCTTTCATTTCACACCGACGACATCCATAGACAAAAGAGCATGATATCAACTAGGTACAAAGTACCCGTGCAATGTCGAAAGCGTTCCCCATGACAGCATGGTTCTGCTAATCCCCAACAAATAAGTGCAAGCATTGTAGGGGTTCGTAGCATGGAAAACAAAATTTTTCTATCGCATACAAACAAACAAGCCAAGATCTATCTACTAGATTGTAGCAACGAGTCGATAGAGGAACTCACCCTCGAAGATTCCAAAGCGGTTAACGAGAGCAGATTCTCGTGGGTGATGTAGTCGTACTCTTTCCGATCTCAAGATCGCGTAGACGATCCTTCCGGCGCCGCGTTCCCGCAGCGCTCCCGCAGTCGGTCACACGTTCGGTACTCGACGAAGACCTTCCTCTCCCTTGTTCCAGCAGGCAGCGGAGGTTGTAGCACTCTCCTCGCGATTCCGGCAGCACAACGGCGTGGTACCGGAGGTAGAGGGGAAATCCCGCAGGGCTTCGCCTTAAGCCGGTGCGAGTATGGTGGAGCTTATGAGAGAGGCTATTAGTGGTCTAGTAATTAGACACACCAATTAGAGGGCTCTAAACCAATTAGAAGGCTCTAAACCGAATAGCTCTAAACCGAATAGCTCTAAACCGGGGTCTAGATCTAGTTTCTAGTTTAGAGGATAGGAACTTGTGTGTATTGGGAGGGAGCCCTGCCCCTCCTTATATAGGTGGGAGGGGCTGGCCGGCCAAGGGGAGGGAGTGGAGTCCCTCCCCAACTCGGCCTAGGTGGGGCGCCGGCTTGGGGAGGAGGACTCCTCCCTCAAGTCGGTTTCCTCCTCTCCTCCCACTTCCCAAAAACTGCCGTTTGACTTTCAAACTAGCCGTTTGACTTTTTCAATTTAGGATTCAATTTAATCCTTTATTTGGGACAGCAAGAACACTTAGTACATGATGCAATCATTCCAACATGTAATGACACATTCATGTACCCCTTCCCCCCCGGAGTGCCGGACAATCCGGAACCTTCTAGAATATCCCCGATGAAAACACCGGAATCATTCCCGAACTCCGAAACGGGACTTTCCTTATATGAATCTTATTCTCCGGACCATTCCGGATCACCTCGTGATATCCCGGATCCCATCCGAGACTCCGAACAACATTCGGTCTCTTTCTCATAATACCATAACTACTCAAACAACGTCGAATCCTTAAGTGTGTCTCCCTACGGTTCGTGAATTATGCGGACATGATCGAGACACTTCTCCGAACAATAACCAATAGAGGAATCTGGAAATTCATATGGCTCCCACATATTTCTACGATTACTTTGCGATCGAATGAACCACTTACATACGATACCAATTTCCCTTTGTCTCACGATATGTTACTTATCCGAGGTTATGATCGTCGGTATCTCTGCATACCTAGTTCAACCTCGTTACTGATAAGTACTCTTTTCTCGTTCCCGTGATATGTGATCCCTTGTGACCTAGTCACATGCTTGCAAGCTAATTGGATGACATTTCACCGAGAGGGCCCAGAGAATATCTATCCGTCATGTGGATGGACAAATCCCACTCTTGATCCATGTGTTTCAACCAATACTTTCCGAACACCCAATGCCACTTTTATAGCCACCCTGTTACGGTGTGGTGTTTGATGACATCAAAGCATCCATCCAGTAAAGGCAATATGCATGATCTCATGGTCGAAGGAATTAGGTTACTATGTATCAGAAAGCATATAGCAATTGAACTATTGAAATGACTTGATCTTTATGCTACGCTTGTCTATAGGAGTATGTCCACCATATCATTCTCCTAACGATATGATCTTGTTGTTGATAACATCTCAATGTTCATGACAAAGAAACCACATCATCAATCAACCAACAAGCTAGTGAAGTATAGAGGCCATACTAGGGACTTCAAATTAAGTTTACAAATCACACAAGTATTAATGGTTTCCTTGTTAATACTATTATAGCATGAATGTAAACATTTATCATAAACACAAAGATATAATAATAACTATATTTATTATTGCCTCTAGGGCATATCTCCAACAGTCTCCCACTTGCACTAGAGTCATCTAATCTAGTTTCAAACTTTTGTGTATTCAACACCTATGGCTTTCCGGTGTTGTATGTACACGATTGCTAGTGGTCAACTGATCTCCGGATCTGACACTTCCAGGTCCGTGTGTAATTGCATGTCTTTGCGTCTCTACGCATCACTCATTCTCTAATGAGATGGCTTTGTATAATTTGGTCTTTCGGTGTGACCTTTAGTTCTTTGGGGTTAAAACATGTTGATAATATTGTCGTACAATATATCTTCATAGTATTATCCCGCTGTGAACTACACCTAGTTTGATAACAAACTACTTGACACAAACGCCCTCTTTAGCTGCTATTATAGCAGTCATATACTTAGCCTTTTGTTGAAGTATCTGTCACAATGTCTTAACTTTGGAACTCATCCAAATCCATTATGGAACTCACTTTCCATTATATTGTGCCACCCTTAATTTAGATTGAGATAAACTTAATTTGTACTCTGTGACAAAACTAGTATCAATGTAGTACTTTTACAATGAACTAACCATCTATTTGTCACTTCTACAAATAATATACTCTTAGTTCTTCCAAAAGATCATAAGAATATCCTTACTATCGTCCAATGATCATCTTATGAATCATTCTGGTATATGCTCATAACTTTTAGGGCATAGGACATATCTGGATTTGTACATACCACAGTATGATTGATATAAACACTCTTTGTGATTTCATACATCAAGTATCAATCTATACTTGAATCTTTGTTTCACTTACCAAATGTCAATACACTTGAATATATCATCAACATTGAACTCTTTCAATCCTTTCTGTGCAACAAGAACCTTTCTTGTAGTTTCTATATTGAACTCATTCAATATCTTTGTCTATGTACTTCTGGCACAACCATATTAGCATCTATTGATGCCAAATATTTGGGTTTTGCCTAAGTCTTTCATCAGGATGAAATTCTTAATATGTGTTAATAAAAGATACATCATTTCTAATCAACAATATGTCCTCCACATAATGTATTAGAAATATGTCTTAGTGCTCCCACTTAATTTCTTGCAAATGCAAGTATCTTCATTGTCTTTGATGAAATTAAACTCTTTTAACAGTTTCATCATAGTGAAGATTCCAACTCCGCTATGCTTACTTCATCCATTGAAGTTTGCATATGCTTTTAGCATCCTTTGAATTAACAAAACCCTTTGGACCGTGTCATGCACACGTCCTAGGTAACAATTCTATTAGAAGAACTTGTTTTGTTTATTCAACTACCACATAACAAAATTATATGTAGTGGTTGCTACATTAATCCGTCTAGACTAAATATCGCTATGAAAGATCAAATCTTGTCATAGTCAATCTTTGAACATTGTTGTGAACTCTTTCCCAACATGTCGACTTATAGATGTGAAACATCCATGTCTATTTCTTTATAGATCCAAACACAACTGTAAGGTCTTACACCTTTCTCGAGGGTCCTTCAAGTTCAAAACTTGATTTCTCGTGTATGGAATTATCACGGATTTTATGGCTTCAAGCCATTTGACGGAGTCAGGGCCCATCATTGCTTCTTTGCATGTAGTCCGTTCATTATTCTCAAATAATGATTCAACCCTCAAATCTTAGTATTTGATTGTTTACTTGACCTACTTGTTTCAATAGAAACTTAGACCTCCGTGACCACAACTTTTGAGGCACGTGAGCCATGAGCATTATTGCTGCCTCCGGAACACTTTTCGGTGCTGCGCAACTCTGCACATATAGCTAAGGTTCTTTTAACCTTATCAAAGTTCTATTGTCCTCCCACTTTAACTTTTCACGAAAAATTCCTTCTCAAAGAAACTTGACGTTCTAAGCGACAAACACTTTTGTCTCCGGTGTTTTGGAGGAATACTTAACAGTAATACAAAGACAGGTTTATCCGACTTTGGTTGCAAACATCTTTCTTATGCATAGCATACCAATGTTTAAGAAAGGACTACTTGGGTTTTATCCCAAACCATAACCTTATATGGTGTCATTTCAACGGATTATGATGGAGCTCTTTTCAGTGGAAAAACGGTAATCTCTAAAGCTTTTAATCTTTAAAATATAATGGCAGTTTTATAAATTATACCTTTGATCTTACCATGTCAAACAAGGTTTAATTACATATCTCGAACGCTCCATACACTTATGGTGTTTCGGGAAAATGCAAATCCACGGAACGATTCCTTAAATCTTAGGTATTATGCTAAACTTGTAATTCAAATATCTTCCTTTATGATCTTTATCATAAACTATTCATATTCTTGTTACAATGATTTTGCACTTCATCTTGAAAGTCTTTTGAACTTTTCAAATATTTCATACTTCATCCTTATTAAGTAAATATTCATATATTCACTCAAATTTTCGGAGAAAGCATATGAAGTTGAAATCCATCGCTCTTGACTACACATAATGGACTTCGTACAACAATATGTACAAGTTCCAATTAGCTAGTCATTCGTTCCCTTTTGGCCTATGAACGAAGTTTTAATTATCTCTAGGAAAGTTTCACAAGCGTTATTTGATCAAAATCAAATAGACTCCAAAATTCCATCCATATGGATTTTCTTCATGTTTTCTTTCCAATATAATTTAAACGGCGATGTCACTTCCTAAGTGATCTTTCAATCAATTTGTCTTTCGACATTTTAGCACTAGTTTTATGGATGTGATTTCTCCAACGAGATTTGTGAATCATCCATCTTTTATGGATTACGGAAATTATTTGAACAACCCTTTTGTTCTCACAATACCTGATAAAACAAATCTTTGAAGGCAAGCTTTGATGTTTAACAAGCAACGCAATAACCCTTTATTTGTTCTCGATGAACATCATCACATATTCTTTTGCTTGTTACTTAGGCCATTGTAGTTCATGAATTGTGTTGTTTCGTATGACGATTCACACCAACAAATTCAGTATCAAATACTTGAGAACCACATTGTTTAATAAGCAAAGAATATAGCCATAACATGTATATCATCTATATACTTAAACTGAACAATTCTAGTCTTTTCTTTTCTGCCATATATTTATGAGATTCTCTTTCAATATTTCCTTTTCTATTTGAAAGAATCTATCAACATCAATAGTGGAGTCATACATATGACACATAATCCAAAGCGTGTATAATTAAATACAAATGTCTTTGGACTTGCACTTTGAAGTAGATCACCATCATCAAATGTTTGGTGTTCTTCCAAATTCCTTTCTTTAGTAATCTCTTGGTGTAGTAAACAATTTACCTACATCAAATATTCACCTTATCATGGAATGTCCATGATCAAGCTACTTTTAGCTTATAACGATGAATTATGAGTATAATGTTGCTTTCCAAAACATTTTGGAGGATTAGGACAACTAGTGTCTCCAACCTTTTGCAAATTTTCATCAAATATGAGAACATGACTTTTGCCATATTATACTCTATCATGTTGTAACCAAAACTTTGTTTCAGATATCACAATATCTTCCACATATCATGGTTTCTGAAACAACTCTTTCAGATCCTAGATAACCTTGATATTAAGACAATTCTTTGAATATCAAGAATCACGGAGACAAACATGATACTTTATATACTAACACTTGGAATTGTTACTCTTGATTTAATACCAATTATTAAACTTCATGGAGTAACCGGAACTTACTGAAAGTTTGCAATAGGACTTTTAAACTTTAGATTAACACTTCAAAACAATACGATACCAGTTCGTAAAGTAACTAACCAGAATTCTATAGTTCTATCATCTCAATTATAACTAAGCGCAAGGTGGTAAACGGATGCCAATGACTACAACAACTATGCAAATTCACTTTGATTTAGTTTATGATAAATTGAGTTCTAATTAATAATTAAATTAATCTAGGTGAACTCCCACTCAAAACAACATCCCTCACATTGTTTTAGTGATCACACGGACCAAATCCACCACATCAAAACCGATCATCACGAGAGTTGATATGGCTTCAATGGCGAACAATCAACATGTTCATCATATCTACTATATGACTCATGCTCTACCTTTCGGTAATCCGTGTTCCTGAGGCCATGTCTGTACATGCTAGGCTCGTCAAGATCAAACCTTAGCTACCGCATAAGCAAATCTGGCTTGCTTACGTTGTATTTACCCGTGGAATCAAAGACACCCGATCATCACGTGGTGCTTCGAAGCAACAAGTTTTAGCAACGGTGCTAACTAAGGGCGAACACTTTAGAACTTGAAATTTATGTGCATGAGGGATCATCTTATAATGCTACCGTCGTCTACTAAGCAATACAAGATGCATAAAGGATTAACATCACATGCAATTCATAATATGTGATATGATATGGCCTTTCTTCTTTGTGCTTCCGATCTCCATCTTCAAGCACGAACATGATCTCCATCATCACCGGCATAGCATCAAGGTCAATGACGCTTCTTCATGGTTGTCGTCCGCCAACTTCAACTATTACAACTATTTTGAATAGACACGCAGGCCTTAACAGAAATTAAAGACAACCATATGGCTCCTGCCGGTTGCCAACTTACAATAAGGATCATTGCATACATCAAATATAATCACAATCATGGCCATATCACATCACTGCACACCCCTGCAAAACAAAGTTAGACGCTTCTACTTTCTTTGCATATTTTACGTGGTTTGGGGCTTTCCATAAGTGTCGTTCTAACTTACGAACAAGAACCACAACATTGATACTAGCATTGTTGATCACCCGTTGTAAATTGGATCTTTACTATGCTAGGAGAAACAGGCACCCGCAAAGCCACTTATGCAAAACGAGTTGCATGTCAAGCGTGGAGCAAGTCTCATGAACGATGTCATGTAAGGTTAGCCCGGGCCGCTTCATCCCAACATACCGCAAGATGCAAAGTACACAAAAAGCAATCTACAATAAAAGCATCAACGCCCACAATGACCATTGTGTTCTACTCGTGCAACAGATCTACATATAGACACGGCTCTGATACCACTGTAGGGGTTCGTAGCATGGAAAACAAAATTTTTCTATCGCATACAAACAAACAAGCCAAGATCTATCTACTAGATTGTAGCAACGAGTCGATAGAGGAACTCACCCTCGAAGATTCCAAAGCGGTTAACGAGAGCAGATTCTCGTGGGTGATGTAGTCGTACTCTTTCCGATCTCAAGATCGCGTAGACGATCCTTCCGGCGCCGCGTTCCCGCAGCGCTCCCGCAGTCGGTCACACGTTCGGTACTCGACGAAGACCTTCCTCTCCCTTGTTCCAGCAGGCAGCGGAGGTTGTAGCACTCTCCTCGCGATTCCGGCAGCACAACGGCGTGGTACCGGAGGTAGAGGGGAAATCCCGCAGGGCTTCGCCTTAAGCCGGTGCGAGTATGGTGGAGCTTATGAGAGAGGCTATTAGTGGTCTAGTAATTAGACACACCAATTAGAGGGCTCTAAACCAATTAGAAGGCTCTAAACCGAATAGCTCTAAACCGAATAGCTCTAAACCGGGGTCTAGATCTAGTTTCTAGTTTAGAGGATAGGAACTTGTGTGTATTGGGAGGGAGCCCTGCCCCTCCTTATATAGGTGGGAGGGGCTGGCCGGCCAAGGGGAGGGAGTGGAGTCCCTCCCCAACTCGGCCTAGGTGGGGCGCCGGCTTGGGGAGGAGGACTCCTCCCTCAAGTCGGTTTCCTCCTCTCCTCCCACTTCCCAAAAACTGCCGTTTGACTTTCAAACTAGCCGTTTGACTTTTTCAATTTAGGATTCAATTTAATCCTTTATTTGGGACAGCAAGAACACTTAGTACATGATGCAATCATTCCAACATGTAATGACACATTCATGTACCCCTTCCCCCCCGGAGTGCCGGACAATCCGGAACCTTCTAGAATATCCCCGATGAAAACACCGGAATCATTCCCGAACTCCGAAACGGGACTTTCCTTATATGAATCTTATTCTCCGGACCATTCCGGATCACCTCGTGATATCCCGGATCCCATCCGAGACTCCGAACAACATTCGGTCTCTTTCTCATAATACCATAACTACTCAAACAACGTCGAATCCTTAAGTGTGTCTCCCTACGGTTCGTGAATTATGCGGACATGATCGAGACACTTCTCCGAACAATAACCAATAGAGGAATCTGGAAATTCATATGGCTCCCACATATTTCTACGATTACTTTGCGATCGAATGAACCACTTACATACGATACCAATTTCCCTTTGTCTCACGATATGTTACTTATCCGAGGTTATGATCGTCGGTATCTCTGCATACCTAGTTCAACCTCGTTACTGATAAGTACTCTTTTCTCGTTCCCGTGATATGTGATCCCTTGTGACCTAGTCACATGCTTGCAAGCTAATTGGATGACATTTCACCGAGAGGGCCCAGAGAATATCTATCCGTCATGTGGATGGACAAATCCCACTCTTGATCCATGTGTTTCAACCAATACTTTCCGAACACCCAATGCCACTTTTATAGCCACCCTGTTACGGTGTGGTGTTTGATGACATCAAAGCATCCATCCAGTAAAGGCAATATGCATGATCTCATGGTCGAAGGAATTAGGTTACTATGTATCAGAAAGCATATAGCAATTGAACTATTGAAATGACTTGATCTTTATGCTACGCTTGTCTATAGGAGTATGTCCACCATATCATTCTCCTAACGATATGATCTTGTTGTTGATAACATCTCAATGTTCATGACAAAGAAACCACATCATCAATCAACCAACAAGCTAGTGAAGTATAGAGGCCATACTAGGGACTTCAAATTAAGTTTACAAATCACACAAGTATTAATGGTTTCCTTGTTAATACTATTATAGCATGAATGTAAACATTTATCATAAACACAAAGATATAATAATAACTATATTTATTATTGCCTCTAGGGCATATCTCCAACAAGCATATACAACATAGATGACACAATGGTTCAAGTTTATTAAGGGCAAAAAAAGTAAAGTGTGCCATCAAGTTCGTGATAGCTTTAATCACTAGTTTTCTCATAGTTTAATTCGGAAGGTAGATACAAACATGAATATACTTGGAATAGCAAATGCTAGTAGGTAGGTATGGTGGACTCTTTGGAATAACTTGGTTTTAGGAGTTGGATGCATGAGTGGAACTCATACTTGGTTACGGAGGCTAGCAAAAGACTGGGAGCGACAAACTAAGAGAGCAATAATGGCCATAATCATGCAGAGCGACAAAACATCATTGATCAAAGCAGAAAGTGATACTACAAGTTGAAAACTAAAGGATCATAAAGGCTATGGTGACTTGAGATAGTCATCACATGGTGTGAGCATGCGCCAAGTCAACCCAAATAAAGCATCAAGGGAGAATACCACAATACTATGCTTTAATATGCTAAAACAACACATGATTCATCCAAGGAACATTAAGCAATCTCAATTGTTTATAACAAGTCATGCTACAGCAATGAATACTAAGCATAAAGCCAAAACAATATCAAGCATGGCATGACAAAGCATAGGCCATAGTCAAAAACAAGCTCTCTTTAACACTTAAGCATGAACTTTCCTACTCTTTTCCAAACCAAACCAAACTATTTGCAAACCAATGTATGAAAGAGGGTGTCCAACCAATTTATTCAGAAAACTAAGAAAACCCAGCAAACTAAAAACCAAAACCAAAACAAAAAAGAAGACATTCCAAGAACAACACAACTGTGCATAAAACAATAAAAATGAAGCGTTTGGAAGAAACCTAGGATTTTTATTGATGAAGAAGGGGATGCCTTGGGCATCCCCAAGCTTTGACGCTTGTACTTCTTGGATATTTCTTGGGGTGACATGCGTGGCATCCCCAAGCTTGAGCTTTAGTTCATCCTTCATCTCATTACTCATTCCTTCCATACACCTGAAATTTTCCTTCATACAAAACTTCACACAATCTTTATTAGCAACATTAGTGCACTCAAGATAATAAGTCTTTAGGTTAAGTTCTAACACCAATAAAACTTCCATTAAAACACATGCTACTGTAGAACTTCCCACAAAAATCTCAATTCCCCAAAAGAACTCAAAAAGGAACCAACGAGAAGCAAAAATGCAAATAATGGCAGAAATCTGTCAAAACAGACCAGCAGGTAAAGACGAATTTTTTCGAAGACCTTCTGTTGCTCAAATCGAAAAGTGTTGAACTAACTAAAGTTAGATAACAACCGGGGGCAGAAGCACAAAAATTCACGCCTCAAAAGGACGTACATATGTTTTACACGAATTTTTACGGTGAAGCACAGAAATCTGTTTCGGGACATCAACTTTTCCAATCATTACTTCTCTCTCATTTGAGGTTACTCTTGGCACAAAAAGCAAAAAAAAAAGATAAGGAGAGGTTATTACTGAAACAATAACTTCCAAGACTCAACTAAAACTTTTGGGTTATCTCTCAATAAGTACTTTTCTTTAACGCCTTTAAGTTAGGCATGATAGTTTGAGAAGATGCTCACATAAGAAATATGAATTCAAGTAAAAGAGAGCATCAAGAAGCAAATTCAAAGCACATTTAAGTCTAGCCCACTTCCTATGCATAGGAATCTTGTAAAGAAACAAGTCATGAAAGCACAAATAAACAATCATAGAAAAGCAAAACAAGTGCAACGTCAAGACTTTCAACATAAAGAGGGGAAACTTAATAATGTTGAGATACATAAGCCCATGTTTCCCTCTCTCATAATAACTTTCAGTAGCAACATGAATAGAATTGACAATATAACTATCACAAGAAACATTCTTCTCATGAGCCACATGCATAAAATAATTAATACTCCCCACATAAACATAGTCATTCTTATTGATTATAGTGGGAGCAAATTCAACAAAATAGCTATCATTATTATTTTCATCACCATAATCATCAAATATAGGAGTAATATTGTAATCATAATTAATTTCCTCCTCAATAGTAGGTGGAATAAAAATATCATATTCATCATTGCAATCATCATATATTAGAGGCATAGTATCATCATAAGCAATAGAATAGCTATCTTCCAAAGCTGGGGAACTAAAAAGATCATTTTCATAAAAACTGGCTTCCCCAAGCTTAGACTTTTCCATAGCATTAGCAATAATGGTGTCCAAAGAATTCATACTAACAACATTGCTATTAGCATGCAAATAAAGTTCCATAGGTTTTTTAATTCTCTCTTCAAACACTTCATGTCCTAACTCAAGATAAATACTATAAAGCTCTCTAATTTTGTTGTTGTTCTCCATTAAGCCTAACTAGTGAAAACAAGAAACAAAAAGACAAAATTGCAGAATCTAAAGGAAATAACTTCGAGCATTCACACCGGAGGATGTGAGTACCTTTTACCTCACCTCCCCGGCAACGGTGCTAGAAAATAGGCGTTTGCCGTGGGAGGTTCTTCTTCTTTAATCCTCCGGTGTGAATACCTTTTACCTTACCTCCCCGGCAACGACGCCAGAAAATAGCTTGATGTCTACACACTTCTACTCTTGTAGACAGTTGTTGGGCCTCCAAGTGTAGAGGTTTGTAGAACAGCAGCAAGTTTTCCCTTAAGTGGATCACCCAAGGTTTATCGAACTCAGGGAGGAAGTGGTCAAAGGTATCCCCTCTCAAGCAACCCTGCAATCAAGATACAAGAAGTCTCTTGTGTACCCAACACACCCAATACACTTGTCAGGTGTATAGGTGCACTAGTTCGGCAAAGAGATAGTGAAATATACAAGTGGTATGAATAATTATAAGTGGTAACGGTGATATAAAATAGCTTGCTGGCGTGTGGTTGATGTGGGAAAAGACTAAAGGCAAACTGAAATAAAGAAGGAAGCAAGCAAACATGTAACAGATCTAATAGCAAACGGTGTTTCAGTGCTTAGAAACAAGGCCTAGGGATCATACTTTCACTAGTGAACACTCTCATATAAATATATTCTTCTTTATGATACCACGCTGAACTACTCTCCGGTTGGACACTCTAATCCATGGTAGGGCTATAACAGCACTCCTCAAAGTCTGCTTTCCCCATCTAGATAACCCCACACTATCACCTTGAGCACTAGGTGGTTCCAACAAACACCACAATTTCATAAAGACATCCAACTCCAAATATAACTCATAACAAGTATTTGTAATCTCTAGCCTAAGTGCCACCATGGTGTGCACACTGTCACTTTCACACACATGGGGAGAGCAGAGATCTATTAAAGCACTTGAGTAGCAAGGTAGATCTAGTTGATTACAAAGCTCATGATCACAATATGATCATGCATAGAGAGAGATGAACACATAGCTACCGGTAGAACCCTTAGCTTCGAGAGAGAACTACTCCCTCCTCGTCATGGGAATCAGCAATGGTGATGGAGATGGTGGTGGAGATCGATGGAGATGGCTCCAGGGGCACTTCCCCATCCCGGCAGGGTGCCGGAACAGAGACTTTCTGTCCCCCGAATCTCCCCTTCGGTGGTGGCGGCACTGTGAAACTTTTTGTGGATTTCTGACTGACTATCTAGGGTTTTTGCCTCAGGAGGAATATATAGGCGAAGGAGGCAAGGTCGATGGCCGTCCAGGGGGCCCACACCATGCCCTGGTGTGGCCTAGGGTTGCCCCCGCCAAGTGGGGTGTGGCCAGACCTTGGCCCTCCTCTGTGTCTCTGTCTGGCTCTGTGAATCTTCCGGGAAAATATCAACTTTGGCTTTTGTCCGGTCCAATTCCGAGAATATAGATTTTCTGACTTTCCTGGAACCAAAAACAGCAGAAAACAGGCAACTGGCACAGTGGCATCTTGTTAATAGGTTAGTCCAAGAAATCATATGAAAAGTACTCCAAAGTATGGACAAACAACAAGAAAGTAGATAAAACCAAGCATGGAACATCAAAAATTATAGATACGTTAGCAACGTATCACACCACCCAGTTATTACTTCATGTTACAGACCTAGATAGAAATGGTAATTCGTATAAGGGAGTGGTGTAACATCCCAAAACTTCAATCCAAGTGTATCAAAGATCAAATCATCCAAAATTAGGATTAACAAAAACTTTTCCATATTTAAAATGAAAGCATTCATATATGTGTGCATTTAAAATAGGAGTTGTTTTGAATTGCCATGATTGTGTGATCCTTTGCTTCTAAAATGTTTCTTAGGTGATTTAAACATCATCTACATCATTCCCAAACTTTTCCTAAAGAAAATCAAATCAAAAAGAATTAAAATGAAGGAATGGTCATTTGGACAAATTTAACTCTCATACCTACTTTGGCTATTCCTAGTACTCAATTCTTAACATAAAAAATTCTTGATCTTTACACCCCTTGCTAGTACACATAATGAGGTACCAAGGCCCACCTTTTGATCTACTAAAAACCTCCTGTTAACTATTTTAAATGACAGTTTAAAATTGAATCTAATGCATATGCATAGATCACCCCTATTTCAAAAACCATCTATTTGAGCACCATTTTAAAAACCCTTGCAACCAGAGACTACCTAGCACTAGTGGAGATCACCCAAAATTTTTGAACTCAAAATTCAAAACTTTTTCTCTTGCGTCCATTTCATCAAACACTTGGCAGGCAGAATCACACCTCTAATCCTAGCTCACTGTTTTGAACAGAGTTTTGCCCCCATTTGATCTCCATTTAATCTCTATGTCCCCCTATGATCAAACCATGCCATTTGCATCCCATCCCCTACACCCTAGTGGCAAGGCAATGCCATGCCGAGCACCACCCTGGCCGACCAAACTTGCCCCGCTGCAGCAGACCACCTCCTCTTTCCTCTCCATGTCTAGGAGGTAGCCAGCACCGCACCGCCTCTCTCTGTCCCTTGCCCGAGCCAAGAGCAGCCATGGACCACAGAGAAGAACCCGCGCCCAGTGCCACCGAACCATGCCGACGCTGCCCGTAGAGCGCGCACTGTCCCCGCGTGCACAAGCCGCCACTCGACACCAGCCCGCGCCCACCGCTCCGCCTCGACCTAGAGAACACCCCAGACACCTCTGTTCGCCGCCCAAAGCCCCACAGCCACCGCTCGCCGTGGACACAGCCGCTTCGGCCGCGCAGAGCGCCACCTCACCCCGACCGCATGTCACCGCCCCTACGGCCGCATTGAAGCACTAGAGCACCGCCAGGGGACCGCCCATCGATCGCCATCCCCAGCCATGCCGCTAGCTCGCCGTAGCCATGTCGCCATCGTCGACCGCCCATCCCGCTCGGTCTCACCGTCGAGCCTATAAAAGGATCCCTATCCAGCACCAAAGACTCACACCATTCCACTCCCCTCACCTCTCTGAACCTCACCCACCTCTCGCCGGAGCAAGTGGAGCAGCAGTTCGCCGGAATTGGAGCCGGAGCCGCCGCCTCTGGAGAAGAAGGGTGCCGTTGATTCCGACCACCCCAAGCTCCGCGCGACCACGCCTCGCCTCGCCGTTGTCTTCCACTTTGTTCGCCCGCATCACCGACCCCGCTGGAGCCTGCTACGCCCCCAGTAGACCCCTACCGAGCCGCTAGGGTTTGAGCTCGCCGACGACCCGTCCGTCGTTGACGACGACCCTCAGCCGTAGATCTAGCCTCTAATTGCACGACCCACAGCGCGCGTACCATTTCGCGTTTTAAGTGCCGCTGACAAGTGGGACCCCCCTGTCAGCTGAGCCCCGTGCCGCGTAGCGCCACTGGGCCGGCCCATTTCCTTTCCCGCGCAAGCCCGTAGATTCAAATCTAGGTTTTTCTTTTTAGTTAGAATATAGTTTATGTCCAGTGTTTCAAAATTCAAATCTGTGAGTTTGACAAATCCAAATTACATGAAACTAATTTTGTCTGAAAGGTATTGAAATGATCTATCCTAGCCCGTTGGATTTAATTCATTTAGAGTTATAGATTTCTCCTAATAAAAATAAGAAGACAGAAGCTTTTGCAACTTGAAACATTTTTGTAAAATCAACCAAGTTAGCTTTTGAGTTATTCCAACTCTCAAAAATCACATTTCATCATATCTATCCAAATATGTAATAATATTAAGGTTTACAGGCAGTGACTTTGGACTAGTACCAAAATAATGCTATATAGGCATTTCTAGTCACTTTAAATCATTAAATAATGAACTTAAACCAAAGTAATATTGATCCAACCTTTAAATCTCATTCCCACATGTTAGAATATGTGGTGAGGACATGTGTCCACATGATCCCATATTTTGGTGGTGAATATTAAATTTTAGTTAATATTTCAATGAGTAGAAATTACTTTTCCAAAATAAAAAGGTTGAAACTATTGAATTAAACTTGTGATGCTTGTGATGATAATAGATCATCAATTGTGTGGTTTAGAATAATACTTAGCCTAGTTAAGGATTGTTTGGTGATTGTGCACTCCCTATGTATTTCTAGATGATAGTACCGACCCAGCCTTCGAGGAGGAGGAGTTCTACCAAGAAGAAGAAGAAGAAAACTTCAGCCACTACACCAACCAAGGCAAGCTATTAGTGGCAAGCTAACCCTTGCGAACATGCTTTAGTAAGCTATTGTAGCAAGCTAGAATAAAACTAGATATTTAGTAAAGATGCCTTAAGCATACTTTGATCACACCCCCTTTTACTATTAGTACTCCAAGTCTTATTGACAAGTTTTACCCCCCTTAGTTTACACAAAGATCTTTAATTAATTTTGAAGGTAGCATAAATAGTATAAAACTTGACCTACTTAGAAACCTTTAGATGTCATTCTATGGCATGAGATTGATCCCACCTTTCCACCTTAGTGAACACTCTTAACCTAGTGTTTTAGAATAGATCAAAACTTGAGTCACTTTAGATGGGAACACTTGGTGAAAATGAATTGTGAAAACCTTGGAATGATGAGTCATTCTATTGAGATGTTTTGACATGTTTTGAGAAACACAATTGGTTTATGATGATGAAAATGATGAGGCATGAGCCTTAACCCTTTTATAAAACTGATGGTTGGATTCGGATGCGATACCATTCCAAATTTACCGTACAACCACATTACCTGAATTGGGTAAGGCTTAGCTGGAAATTTATATGCATTAGTATTAGTTCCCTCACGGGAGAGGTTTGAGCTGAGGCTACCTCTCAATGATGTCCACCTATGCAGTGCCCAAGATGACTGATGGTCATGGTTGGGAGGCCATGCTCATAGGAGAGGTGCTTGTACTAGGGTGTGTAAAGGGAAGGTTATGTTTGATTATCTGCATACTAAGTATGATGATTTAGGGTTATCCCTGACAGACGTATCGAATCTTGTGGTGAAAGTGTACCACCTCTGCAGAGTGTCAAACTATTCGAATAGCCGCGTCCGCAGTTATGGACAGTTGGAATGGCCATACTATTTCGTTGTCAGATGTTTTCTAAATACCTTGAAATGAATGATGACGTTTGACTTGACCAAAACAGGGTTGTGTTAATGAAATTAGCTTCCCAACTTAAGTGATTCTAGAACTTTAATTTATCTTTTCTTGCTTCAGAACTTAGCTTAGGTTTCAAACTTAACTTGATAGTGGTTCTTTAATTTCAGTACTTTAACTTAGTATTACAATCCTTGTTAGTAGTAGTTTGCGAGTACTTAAAGAGTACTCATGGCTTTTGTCCCAAGCTATTATCATGGCCAGACTATGAAGGAGATTTTCAAGATGATGGTCAGCAGGACGACTATGATAACTAGGACTATCCGCCTTCGTCAGCATTGCCTGTGCCCCTCAAGATGGACCCCACCGCTATGCTATCATTTAATTCCGCTGCTTGTTGTATTAAATACTGGATCATGAGATCCTTATTTGTGTAAAACCTTATGTATGGTTTGTAATGGATGATGTACTGTGATATCCAATCCGTTATGTCTCGCAAAAATGGTAATCCTGGGATTGCGAGGTATGGCATAATGGGCATCTGGGATTAAAAATCCGGGTGTTGACAAGTTGGTATCAGAGCCATCCTGACCATAGGAGACCCTAGTTAGAATGTACGTCCAAACCAAAAACTTAGCTTCAAAACCAAAGTGAGTATTTATGAAAAACTATTTCCCCTCTTACCCTTGTGAACTCATTCTTTCTCAAAAATACATGTTCCTCAAATTTTTTACATTACTACTTAAAATTTGACACACTTGATCACTTCACTAATTTCCTCATCCTAAATTCTTGTAGATGGAGACTCAGTTCAGCAAGTTTTACCAGTTGGGAAACGGAGGCCAGCTGATCTTCGAGAGGGATCTGGATTCACTGTCAGAATTACTGGGACGCCCACATCCGGAGTTTCTTGGAGCTCAACTTCCAGGACCCCCAGGAGGAGACCTACAATGGCTAGTCACCGCAGATCTTCGAGGAAGCATTGAAGCACCAACTTCCGGGAGAATTCAGTTCTCTGTGAGAGAGAACAACTGGCTAGATGGATTAGCCAGGGCAATGCATGAAGCTCTCGCACGTCTATGTGCCCTCAGCGTCAATAAGGTTCAAGGAACCCGTTTTGCCCACTATGCAAGATGTGACTTCATGGGAATGCCGATGGAGATGCCAAGTTACCCAGAGTTGAGGCATCAAGTGGAGAACCTTGACTTCTTGCTTCATGACCGACAGCAGGAAGTGGACAATGCCAGAGAGTTAGCCAACCAGAATCGTGCCATCACCGACCAGAAGGCCCAGACTTTCACACTGCTCGTCCAAGATCGCCAGTCTCTTTGTCGCCAGCGTGCAAAGAAGGATCGCACCATCGCCCGTCTTTGCAAGAAGGTGGCCGACCTCGAGAAGACCGTAAAGGAGCAGGAAGCTCAGCTTGCTGCCAAGGAAGAAGATGATGAGGGAGAAGACATCTAGGGAGATATGGATTCTTACCTCAGCAACGATGATGACTTTCTGGAAGAGGATGCTGTGGACTTCTACACTGATGATGAAGACTCCGACTTCATCGACGATGAGTAGATGCACTAGAGCACTGTCGTGGCATGAGATGTATCATCTCATTGTATCGTAGCTTGCATAATGGTTCTTAAAACCATCTGTTTTCCCCTTTGATTGTTGTGGTGTGTGTTGTATCGTGTGCTTGCTTGCATGAATGAAAGTAAAATTATTTGAAAAATTTGAGTCTAACTCAAAGTGTAGCTTTGAAAACCCAAAACCATGAACCTTAGAATTTCCCTCTTACCCCTATATCTATCTCAACCTTCAGATGACTCGTGGAAACCAAGGAGGGAGCAGCTCATTGCAGGACCCAATGCTGCAGATCTCGCAGAATCTCATCGCAGACCGTGAAGCAAGCAGGGCCGAGCGTCAAGCCAACTTAGCGACATTGCAGCATATCGCCCAAATGGCTCTCAACAACCAAGGACATGGATCAGGATCACCATGGATCTAAACTCAAAAAATTTCAGAACACCAATCCCCCAATCTGAAAACCCATTAGATGCTGATGACTGGTTACAGACCATGGAAAACAACCTCGAAGTTGCAGGAGTTGATGAGAATGAGAAAGTTCTCTTCGCCACCCACTATCTAGCGGGAGATGCAAGAGCTTGGTGGAATAGCGTCCGCAACATGAACCATGGCCAGGTGATGACCTGGGAAGCATTCAAGCTCAAGTTCAGCCGCACCCACGTGCCGCAAGGTCTTGTCAACAGGATGAGAGATGAATTCCGTGAACTAAAGCAAGGAAGATTGGCTGTAGTAGAGTACCGTGACAAATTCTTGTCACTTGCCAGATATGCACCGGATGAAATCAATACGGAGGCCAAGAAGAAAGAGAGATTCTTAAACGGACTGCATGATGAGATGCAGACTGTCCTCGTCAACATCCGTTTCCAGGATCTCGAAGAGCTAGTCGACTCTGCCATTCAGATGGAAGGGAAGATTAACCACGCAAACGACAACCGCAAGCGTCGTATGATGCAGCAGTCTGGATCCATGAGTCACCAGAAGTACCGTCCCAACCCCTCACCAGGATATGCACCAAGGAACAACCGACCCCCAAATTCTCGCCCAAGCTACCCCAACCGTAGCGGAGGAAATGTGAAGCCCGGAGGAAACAATCACAACTCCGGCAACGCCAACAACTTCAACCGTGCCCCTCCCAAGAGCAACAACAACACTGCCCCCAGAACTGGCAGCAATGTTGTACCTGTCGCAGTCAAGGACAAGTCCCAGATCACTTGTTTCGAGTGTGGAGTGAAGGGTCACTACTCCAATGAGTGTCCCAAGAAGACTGCCGCCAATGCCCCTGTGAATGCCCCAGCTCAGCAGCAGCATCGTGTTCAAGCAGGCAGGAGATTTGCCCCAGGGAACCCGCACAACCGCAACGGTCGTATCTTCCACATGAACGCAGAAGAAGCCCAGGAAGCACCAGATGTAGTGCTGGGTATGTTTTCTGTCAACTCAGTTTTAGCAAGAGTATTGTTTGATTCTGGAGCATCGCATTCATTTGTCACCGAAGAATTTGTATGCACTAGTAAGATTTGCCCAACCAACCTGAAGCATGTCATGATAGTTCAAATCCCTGGTTCAACTACAAAAGCTAGAAAAATTTGCAAAGCTGTACCTATCAGAATACATGGGATAGATTTTTATGCCAACCTAATTGTACTTGGAACCAAAGGATTGGAAGTAGTACTAGGTATGGACTGGATGTCAAGGCATAAAGGACTGATAGACTGTGCTAAGAAAGCCATCACCATGACCAGCAGTTCTGGAGTAACAGTAGAACATATCTCTGAAACCTTACCCCGTCAATTCAAATGCAACAAAAGTGTAGCCCTGCCTACCATTGACCAAGTCAGAGTAGTCTGTGAATACCCCGACGTATTCCCAGATGAATTGCCAGGTATGCCCCCGGATAGGGATATAGAGTTCATTATCGAACTAATCCCCGGAACCGGACCTATAGCCTAGAGACCCTATACCATGAACCCCTCAGAGTTAGTAGAACTGAAGAAGCAGTTGGATGCCATGTTAGCAACCGGCTTGATTCAACCAAGTGCATCGCCATGGAGATCACCAGTGTTATTCGTCGACAAGAAAGATGGAGGCAACCGTCTGTGTACAGACTACAGAAAGTTGAATGATGTCACCATCAAGAACAAGTACCCCTTGCCAAAGATAGAGGATCTATTTGATCAGTTGACGGGAGCTCAGGTATTCTCAAAGATTGATCTTAGGACTGGTTATCACCAACTTAAGATTCGTGCAACGGATATTCCGAAGACCGCCTTTACTACTCGCTATGGTTTATACGAGTATACGGTTATGTCCTTTGGATTAACCAATGCCCCTACTTATTTCATGAATCTCATGAATAAGATCTTTATGAATTTCCTAGATAAGTTTGTAGTTGTGTTTATCGACGACATCCTTATCTACTCCAAGTCAGAAGAAGAGCATGAGCAACATCTGAGAATCATCCTAGAAACCCTGAGAGAGCATCAGTTATATGCCAAGTTCAGCAAGTGTGAGTTTTGGCTGAAAGAAGTAGGATTCCTAGGACATATTGTGTCTGCCGGAGGAGTCTCTGTTGATCCCAGCAAGATCAAAGATGTCGAAGAATGGGAAGCCCCAACCAATCAAACCCAAGTTCGTTCATTTCTCGGATTAGCGGGATATTACCGCAAATTCGTAGAAGGATTCTCAAGCGTAGCCCGACCAATGACCCAATTGTTGAAGAAGGACAAGAAGTTTGAATGGACAGACAAGTGTGAAGCCAGTTTCCAGGAGCTGAAGAAGAGATTGATATCAGCCCCAATTTTGATCATGCCAGACATCAAGAAGCCGTTTGATGTGTATTGTGATGCATCAAAGATTGGTCTAGGATGTGTATTGATGCAAGAAGGCAAAGTCATCGCGTATCTGTCTCGACAACTGAAGCAGCATGAGCAGAACTATCCGACCCATGATCTTGAGCTAGCAGCGGTGGTTCTAGCATTGAAGACATGGCTTCATTATTTGATGGGTAATCGCTGTGAGATTTACTCAGATCATAAGAGCTTGAAGTATATCTTCACCCAGAAGGAGTTGAATATGAGGCAAAGAAGATGGATAGAGTTAATCAAGGATTATGACCTTGACATTCACTATCACCCCGGCAAAGCCAATGTGGTAGCGGATGCTCTTAGAAGATTGCCGTGTAGGCTTAACACCATGATCAAAGAGAAGCAACCAAGTTTGTATGAGGAGTTGGAGCAGTTCAGGACTGAGTTAGTTAGCAAAGGATTCCTAGCTAGCATTGAACTTCAACCCACTTTGATTAGCCAAATCAAGAAAGCCCAGAAGGGGAATGAAAGTATCGATGGAATCAAATGTCGTATTGGTACAGGCAAAGTACCTGGATTCACCGAAGACGAAGAAGGTGTACTGTGGTACAAGGGACGTATCTGTGTACCAGCAGATTCGGAGCTGAAGGAAATTATCATGAAGGAAGCTCATGATACTCTTTATTCTATCCACCCCGGAGGAACAAAGATGTATCAGGATTTGAAAGAGCAATTTTGGTGGCACAAGATGAAGAGAGATATCGGAAGCTACATAGCCAAATGTGACATCTGTCAAAGAGTCAAAGCGGAGCATCAGAGACCTGCAGGATTGTTGCAACCATTGCAGATTCCGGAATGGAAATGGGATTCCGTCGGAATGGACTTTATCACCGGTTTACCTACTTCTAGTAGGGGAAATGACTCAATCTGGGTCATAGTTGATAGACTATCCAAGGTATCCCACTTCATACCAGTCAAGACAACCTACCAGAGTGCAAAACTAGCAGAGCTGTACATTGCTAGGATTGTTAGTTTGCATGGAACCCCCAAGACCATCGTACCAGATCGAGGAACCCAGTTTACTTCAAGATTTTGGCAGAAAGTTCAGGAAGGATTAGGAACCAAGTTGAACTTCAGTACCGCTTATCACCCGCAAACAGATGGACAGACTGAGAGAGTCAACCAGATCTTGGAGGATATGCTTAGAGCTTGTGTGTTGGAATACGGATCAAAATGGGAAGACTGCCTGCCCTTCGACGAATTCTCATATAACAACAGTTATCAAGCTAGTTTGCAGATGGCGCCATTTGAATTCCTATACGGAAGAAAGTGTCGTACCCCTTTGAATTGGTCGCAAGTAGGAGAGAGTCAGATCTTTGGACCCGACATTCTCCGAGAAGCAGAAGAGAAAGTTCACAAAGTTCGTGAGCACCTCAAGACCGCCCAATCCAGACAGAAAAGCTATGCTGACAAGAGAAGGAGAGACCTGACTTTCAATGTCGGAGATTTCGTATATCTCAAGGTTTCACCATTGAAGGGAACCCAACGCTTTAGTCTGAAGGGAAAGTTAGCTCCCAGATATATCGGACCTTTCAAGATTCTAAACCGCCGAGGAGAAGTATCGTATCAGCTGGAATTGCCCGAAGAGATGTCAGCCATCCACAATGTGTTCCATATATCGTTACTTCGCAAATGCTTGGAAGTGCCTGAGAAGACTGAAGTTTTCAAGAATATCGATCACAGAGCAGTGGAAATCAACAATGACCAGACCTATCGGGAAGTGCCCATCTGTATCTTAGAGGAAGCCTACAGAACCACCAGGACCAGGAGTATCAAGTTTCTCAAGATTCAGTGGAGCAACCATACCGAGGAGGAAGCCACTTGGGAACGCGAGGATTACATTAGGACAGAGTTCCCAGATCTCTTTAGTTCCTAGTTTTCTTGTAAATCTCGGGACGAGATTTTATTTAAGGGGTGAAGGTTTGTAACATCCCAAAACTTGAATCCAAGTGTATCAAAGATCAAATCATCCAAAATTAGGATTAACAAAAACTTTTCCATATTTAAAATGAAAGCATTCATATATGTGTGCATTTAAAATAGGAGTTGTTTTGAATTGCCATGATTGTGTGATCCTTTGCTTCTAAAATGTTTCTTAGGTGATTTAAACATCATCTACATCATTCCTAAACTTTTCCTAAAGAAAATCAAATCAAAAAGAATTAAAATGAAGGAATGGTCATTTGGACAAATTGAACTCTCATACCTACTTTGGCTATTCCTAGTACTCAATTCTTAACATAAACAATTCTTGATCTTTACACCCCTTGCTAGTACACATAATGAGGTACCAAGGCCCACCTTTTGATCTACTAAAAACTTTCTGTTAACTATTTTAAATGACAGTTTAAAATTGAATCTAATGCATATGCATAGATCACCTCTATTTCAAAAACCATCTATTTGAGCACCATTTTCAAAACCCTTGCAACCAGAGACTACCTAGCACTAGTGGAGATCACCCAAAAATTTTGAACTCAAAGTTCAAAACTTTTTCTCTTGCGGCCATTTCATCAAACACTTGGCAGGCAGAATCACACCTCTAATCCTAGCTCACTGTTTTGAACAGAGTTTTGCCCCCATTTGATCTCCATTTAATCTCTATGTCCCCCTCTGATCAAACCATGCCATTTGCAACCCATCCCCTACACCCTAGTGGCAAGGCAATGCCATGCCGAGCACCACCCTGGCCGGCCAAACTTGCCCCGCTGCAGCAGACCACCTCCTCTTTCCTCTCCATGTCTAGGAGGTAGCCAGCACCGCACCGCCTCTCTCTGTCCCTTGCCCGAGCCAAGAGCAGCCATGGACCACAGAGAAGAACCCGCGCCCCGTGCCACCGAACCATGCCGACGCCGCCCGCAGAGCGCGCACTGTCCCCGCGTGCACAAGCCGCCACTCGACACCAGCCCGCGCCCACCGCTCCGCCTCGACCTGGAGAACACCCCAGACACCTCTGTTCGCCGCCCAAAGCCCCACAACCACCGCTCGCCGTGGACACAGCCGCTTTGGCCGCGCAGAGCGCCACCTCACCCCGACCGCATGCCACCGCCCCTACGGCCGCATTGAAGCACTAGAGCACCGCCAAGGGACCGCCCATCGATCGCCATCCCCAGCCATGCCGCTAGCTCGCCGTAGCCATGTCGCCACTGTCGACCGCCCATCCCGCTCGGTCTCACCGTCGAGCCTATAAAAGGAGCCCTCCCCAGCACCAAAGACTCACACCATTCCACTCTCCTCACCTCTCTGAACCTCACCCACCTCTTTCCGGAGCAAGTGGAGCAGCAGTTCGCCGGAATTGGAGCCGGAGCCGCCGCCTCTAGAGAAGAATGGTGCCGTTGATTCTGGCCACCCCAAGCTCCACCGCGACCACGCCTCGCCTCGCCGTCGTCTTCCACTTCGTTCGCCCGCATCGCCGACTCCACTGGAGCCCTGCTACGCCCCCAGTAGACCCCCACCGAGCCGCTAGGGTTCGAGCTCGCCAGCGACCCGTCCGTCATTGACGACGACCCTTAGCCGTAGGTCTAGCCTCTAATTGCACGGCCCACAGCACGCATACCGTTTCGTGTTTTAAGTGCCGCTGACAAGTGGGACCCCCTGTCAGCTGAGCCCTGTGCCGCGTAGCGCCACTGGGCCGGCCCATTTCCTTTCCCGCGCAAGCCCGTAGATTCAAATCTAGGTTTTTCTTTTTAGTTAGAATATAGTTTCTATCCAGTGTTTCAAAATTCAATTCTATGAGTTTGACAAATCCAAATTACATGAAACTAATTTTGTCTAAAAGGTATTGAAATGCTCTATCCAAGCCCGTTGGATTTAATTCATTTAGAGTTATAGATTTCTCCTAATAAAAATAAGAAGACAAAAGCTTTTGCAACTTGAAACATTTTTGTAAAATCAACCAAGTTAGCTTTTGAGTTATTCCAACTCTCAAAAATCACATTTCATCATATCTATCCAAATATGTAATAATATTAAGGTTTACAGGCAGTGACTTTGGACTAGTACCAAAATAATGCTATATAGGCATTTCTAGTCACTTTAAATCATTAAATAATGAACTTAAACCAAAGTAATATTGATCCAACCTTTAAATCTCATTCCCACATGTTAGAATATGTGGTGAGGACATGTGTCCACATGATCCCATATTTTGGTGGTGAATATTAAATTTTAGTTAATATTTCAATGAGTAGAAATTACTTTTCCAAAATAAAAAGGTTGAAACTATTGAATTAAACTTGTGATGCTTGTGATGATAATAGATCATCAATTGTGTGGTTTAGAATAATACTTAGCCTAGTTAAGGATTGTTTGGTGATTGTGCACTCCCTATGTATTTCTAGACGATAGTACCGACCCAGCCTTCGAGGAGGAGGAGTTCTACCAAGAAGAAGAAGAAGAAGAAAACTTCAACCACTACACCAACCAAGGCAAGCTATTAGTGGCAAGCTAACCCTTGCGAACATGCTTTAGTAAGCTATTGTAGCAAGCTAGAATAAAACTAGATATTTAGTAAAGATGCCTTAAGCATACTTTGATCACACCCCCTTTTACTATTAGTACTCCAAGTCTTATTGACAAGTTTTACCCCCCCTTAGTTTACACAAAGATCTTTAATTAACTTTGAAGGTAGCATAAAGAGTATAAAACTTGACCTACTTAGAAACCTTTAGATGTCATTCTATGGCATGAGATTGATCCCACCTTTCCACCTTAGTGAACACTCTTAACCTAGTGTTTTAGAATAGATCAAAACTTGAGTCACTTTAGATGGGAACACTTGGTGAAAATGAATTGTGAAAACCTTGGAATGATGAGTCATTCTATTGAGATGTTTTGACATGTGTTGAGAAACACAATTGGTTTATGATGATGAAAATGATGAGGCATGAGCCTTAACCCTTTTATAAAACTGATGGTTGGATTCGGATGCGATACCATTCCAAATTTACCGTACAACCACATTACCTGAATTGGGTAAGGCTTAGCTGGAAATTTATATGCATTAGTATTAGTTCCCTCACGGGAGAGGTTTGAGCTGAGGCTACCTCTCAATGATGTCCACCTATGCAGTGCCCAAGATGACTGATGGTCATGGTTGGGAGGCCATGCTCATAGGAGAGGTGCTTTTACTAGGGTGTGTAAAGGGAAGGTTATGTTTGATTATCTGCATACTAAGTATGATGATTCAGGGTTATCCCTGACAGATGTATCGAATCTTGTGGTGAAATTTTACCACCTCTGCAGAGTGTCAAACTATTCGAATAGCCGCGTCCGCGGTTATGGACAGTTGGAATGGCCATACTGTTTCGTTGTCAGATGTTTTCTAAATACCTTGAAATGAATGATGACCTTTGACTTGACCACAACTGGGTTGTGTTAATGAAATTAGCTTCCCAACTTAAGTGATTCTAGAACTTTAATTTATCTTTTCTTGCTTCAGAACTCAGCTTAGGTTTCAAACTTAACTTGATAGTGGTTCTTTAATTTCAGTACTTTAACTTAGTATTACAATCCTTGTTAGTAGTAGTTTGTGAGTACTTAAAGAGTACTCATGGCTTTTGTCCCTGGCTATTATCATGGCCAGACTATGAAGGAGATTTTCAAGATGATGGTCAGCAGGACGGCTATGATAACTAGGACTATCTGCCTTCGTCAGCATTGCCTGTGCCCCTGAAGATGGACCCCACCGCTATGCTATCGTTTAATTCCGCTGCTTGTTGTATTAAAGACTGGATCATGAGATCCTTATTTGTGTAAAACCTTATGTATGGTTTGTAATGGATGATGTACTGTGATATCCAATCCGTTATGTCTCGCAAAAAATGGTAATCCTGGGATTGCGAGGTATGGCATAACGGGCATCTGGGATTAAAAATCCAGGTGTTGACAAGTGGTGAGTTCGAAGATCAAGATGAAGACTGCATTAAGAGTAAAGCCAAATATAAGGAGTATCAACACTATTTTGAAGGATGGATCAACCTCAACTCATTATGAGATGGCAATAAGAAGGATTATTAGTGCAGAAAAAGGTGGAGAGCAACATGAAGGATGAACTTAAGTTCACTTAAAGTAGGTGATGTTGCTTAGAAGCTAATGAAGTAGTTGTCCCAAGATCATGGAAGTAACATGAAAGGGAGCAAAGAAGAAGTTTTGGAACCAATGTGGTATTCAAAGCTCTGACAACTCAGAGAGGATGCCAGTGAGAAGTAGAAAATTCATAGGGTAATTCATACACCTAGGAGGATCCGCAGCTGGTATCCATAGATGGTATCCTAACACTTTAGCTAATTAGGTCATATTTGTATAATTTAAAGAGCATAAAACTTGGCCTAAGTTAAGAAAGACATAAAGAAGTATAGAATTTAAGGGAACAACTTTTGAGACATTTTTGTGACATCGGATTTACCGGTGAGAAATAATGTCTAAGAAGATAAAAGTAAGACAGACAAATAACGTTGGAAGATTCATTTCGGAGATCCACAATTGTGTGGGTGTACCGCAAATTCTTTCATGAGGCCTTATAGAGATAAAGTATAAGATAGAAAAAGACCAATATCCTTACTATTGAGCTAATGGGTATTATACATGTAGATTATAGACCATTAGGAAACCCCAAGGGGGAGAGTAAACAATAAACATTGAAGTGTTGTTGTCTAACTTTCTGACTAAAGGTTAGAGAAGAAGTACAAGTCATGATGAGATGAAGCCTTATTCTCATAAGGTTATAAGAAGTCATCTCTATAAGAGTACTCTCTAGAGTATGTTCGAATGAAAGATCGAAGGAGATATAATAGATTAACTCTAGCGGACTATTTATAAAGGAGAAACAACTCGTAAGTGTCTTTAAGAGTAAAGAGAGTGTTCTGAAATAGACCGGTGTAGTGTAATAGGAAACTGGATTGGAATGGACAAAATGTGTACACAACCAATTATAAATAAGACTGTAAAGACATAAACCCAAGGGATTATAGTAGAAGGAGTTATGCTACATATTGGAAACGACAATCGGAAGTTGCCAAGTATGAAGTAAATTCAAGGAAAAAGATTTAGATACGGGATACCACAATTATCCCCACTTGTGATCACAACGGAATTTGAGAAAATTCGTGATCTATACAAGTCAACACCTCCTTCCGAAACGTAAGAGAGTACGAACTTCGGGGACGAAGTTTATTTTAAGGGGGAGAGTCTGTAACATCCCAATATTAGAGCTTAGAAATAAGCTGAGATGAGGTGTCCATTTTGCATCACTATTCTATATCATAATTTACTGTTATTCATTGATATATTTCGTATTAAGAGATGATACTTATGTTATTTCATCTATTTTTGCATGGTTGATGACTTTTGGAGGATGGACCACTGAAGTCAGGATTCTGATGGAAAAGGCGTTGTTTAGAGGCGAAATTCGCGAAGATCAGAAAATCCGGGAAAATACACGGAAAATCCTATTTTCCAGAAGACGAAGGATGCCAGAAGGGGGAGCGGAGATGGGCCACAGGGGGCCCACACCACCCCCTGGCGCAGGCCAGCCCTAGCCACGCCACCAGGTGGTGTGGCCATCCTGGCCCGCCTCTGGCTCTCCCCTTTGGCATATATTATCCCCATGAACCCTAAGACTCGGGGGTGACCATAGAAATATTTCGCCGCCTCTGCGGGGCGGAAAACTGCAGAGAGAGAAAGAGCTCTCCGGCAGGCAGAAATCTGCCGGGGAAATTCCTTCCCGGAGAGGGGAGATCGTCGCCATCAACACCACCATCAAGCTGGACTTCATCGAGATCATCATCATCATCTCCACCAGCACCATCATCACCACTTCGTACCACTGTAACAATTGGGTTGAATCTTGCATAGTTCTTAGGGGAAACTTTCCCAGTGTTGATTACTTTCTTGTAGTTGTGGATGCTTGCAAGGGGTATAATCACAAGTATGTATTAGTCCTAGGAAAGTCAGTACATTAGCATAGGTTCACCCACACAACACTTATCAAACTAAAGAAGATTAATCAACTATATGAAGCAAAAGCACTTGACGATATTCCCATGTGTCCCCGAGAACGTTTGGTCATCTTAAGTAATACAATCGGCTTGTCCTTTGCTAAAGAAAGGATTGGGACACTTGCTGCATCTATTATCATTGTCTTTTATTTACTCGCACTTCATTTATCTGCATTATCAAAAACCCCTAAAAATCCGTTTACTAAGTATTTACAGATAATTCCTACTCCAAGCCACTCATCAACACCTTCTGCTCCTCGTTGGGTTCGACACTCCTACTTATCGAAAATACTGCGATACACCCCCTATACTTGTGGGTCATCAAGACTATTTTCTGGCGCCGTTGCTGGGGAGTGAAGCGCTATTGAAGAGTGGAACTGGTAAAGGAAACTTCTACTGTGAGTATTGTTTATTTCTGTTAGTTACTTTATTTCAATATGGATAATTCACTTAGTTTCTTATTTCGTAATGCTACTACCACTACTAAGGTAGTAGATGAACCTTCACCTGCTGAAAATGATAATTTTAAGATACCTACAAGAATTATTGATCGTGTTATGGATAACTACTATTTTGGAGATGGAACTGTCCATCCCGGTGATCATTTGCTCTTTATACACGAATTATGTGGGTTGTTCAAGTGTGCAGGTATTACAATAGATCAAGTCAAGAAGAAGCTATTCTCATTATCACTAAAAGGAAGAGCTAAGGAATGGTACAACTTGCTGAAGAATGTTCAAGCTCTTGAATGGGAGGAAGTTGTACCTTTCTTTTATTCAAAATTTTATCCTCCTAGTGAGATTCATAAAGATCGAAATCAAATATACAACTTTTGGCCTCTTGATGGAGAGAGTACAGCTCAAGCTTGGGGGAGATTGAAGTTACTAATGCTCAAATGTCCTATTCATGAGCTCCCCAACAATATTATTATTAATAACTTTTATGCAAGGCTTTCTCCTCATGATAAGGATCTATTGGATGCTTCTTGTGATGGAGCATTTACACACATGGAAGAAGAAGCTAAATGGGATCTTCTAGACCGTATTCAAGACAATGCTGAAGCATGGGAGAATGATAAAGGAAGAAAGTCAGGTATAAATTATGATTATGAATGCATTAAATCTTTTATGGGAACTGATGACTTTCGTAATATTAGTAATGATTATGGTTTAGACTCTCAAGTTATTCAAATTGTTTTAAGCCTTTTGCTTCTTATATTGAAATTCCTAAAAAGAAGTGGAATAAGTATCATGCACCGTATAAGGATATTCTTGATTGTGTTCCTGCTAGAAGTACTAAAGTTTGCACTATTGATTGTATTTTTCCCGAACCTTATATCGAGAAAATGCCTTTCCCGGATAAAGTAAAGGAGCACTCTATGATAACTAGTGTAATTAATAAAAGTACGAAGAGAGTTGTTAAACCTGATGAACAAATAACCATTGAACCTGCAGTAGCAATTGTCAAAGACCTTGTCACTAAAAGAATATAGGATGGACACATTGTTTTCTGTGAAGATGCTTCTAATATTGTCTCACATCCTAATAGAACTAGAAAAGCTAGTGTTCCTGTGCTATTTGTTAGAATTGGTGATCATTGCTACTATGGTTTATGTGATATTGGTGCAAGTTCAAGTGCTATTCCTTATGAGCTTCACAAATAAATTATGCATGAAATAAGTCCATGCAAACTAGAAGAAATTTATGTGGTTATTCACCTTGCAAACAAAGATACCATCTCTCCCATTGGTATTGTAAGAGATGTGGAAGTTCTTTGTGGTAAGATTAAATATCCTGCTGATTTTCTAGTACTTGGTTCAGCTGCTAGTAAAACCTATCCTGTCATTTTTGGTAGACCCTTCTTGAACACGTGTGGAGCTATTATAGACTGTAAAAGGGAGAAAAATTTAACTAAATTTGATGGGGAATCTTATGAGTTTAATTTTTCAAAATTTGCTAAAGTCCCTTATGAAAATGAAACTCCTAATGAGGATTTTAGAGTTGAACAACTTGCTTCTATTTCTCTTGCTCCTAACAACGCTTTGTAGCAATTTATGGAAGACCACGAAAGTGAGATCTTCATGGAAGAAAGAAATGAGATTGACGAGATTCTCTGTCGTCAACCTAAGATGCTTAAACATAACTTGCCTATGGAAGATTTGGGTACCACATTGCCACCTAAAAAGGATCTGTTTTTCGATCTGAAACCTTTACCTGACGATCTTAAATATGCTTACATTGATGATAAAAAAATATATCCTGTTATTATTAGTTCTAAACTTTCAGGGAAGGAAGAGGCAAGATTATTGGAAGTATTGAAGAAACATCGAGGAGCTATGGGTTATACACTTGATGATTTAAAAGGGATTTCTCATACTATATGTCAGCACGCTATCAATATAGAATCCGATGCAAAACCAGTGGTGGAACATCAACGTTGTTTAAATCCTAAGATGAAGGAAGTGGTAAGAAACGAGGTATTAAAACTCCTTGATGCTGGTATTATTTATCCTATTGCTGATAGTGAATGGGTTAGTCCTGTTCATTGTGTCCCTAAGAAATGGGAATTACTGTTGTGCCTAATGAGAATAATGAGCTTATCCCCCAAAGAACAGTAGTAGGTTATAGGATGTGCATTGACTTCAGAAAGGTTAATAAAGTTACTAAGAAAGATCATTACACACTGCCTTTTATTGATCAAATGTTAGAAAGATTGTCTAAAAAGACCCATTTTTGCTTTCCTGATGGATACTCTGGGTTCTCTCAAATTGCTGTTAAACAACAAGATCAAGAAAAAACTACTTTTACATGCCCTTATGGAACATATGCTTATAGGCGAATGTGTGAGATCCAGGCACATGGCTTAATAGGATTGATAGGATACCCATATCAACAAGTTGCAACTTCTTTTTCGGAAGCTCATTCGAAAAGAACTCTAAGGTTAAGCATGCTTGGCCTAGAGCAATTCTAGGATGGGTGACCAACCGGGAAGTGGGTAACCGGGTGCGCACGAGTGAGGACAAAGTGCGCAGAAAAGACTAGTGTTGGTTTGTGGGGCCAGTCTAGATATCCTATTAAGCTGCCAAGAGTGACACCCCCCGGGCCCAGGAGTGGACGGGGTGTTACAAGTGGTATCAGAGCCGACCCTTGCAATTACACGGGTGTGTGCGGGTCAGTGGCGGGACATGTGGAGCATGGCGCGTGTGGCCCGGAGTGGACACGGCATGGCACATGTGCCTGCACTAGACGCACATACGTGTGCCAAGAGGGAACGTTCCTGGGGTGTGCTTGATCGATGAGGGCATCGATCTTCTAAAGGGTGGGTGTATGTGAGATCCAGGCACATGGCTTAATAGGATTGATAGGATACCCATATCAACAAGTTGCAACTTCTTTTCCGGAAGCTCATTCGAAAAGAACTCTAAGGTTAAGCTTGCTTGGCCTAGAGCAATTCTAGGATGGGTGATCGACCGGGAAGTGGGTAACCGGGTGCGCACGAGTGAGGACAAAGTGCGCAAAAAAGACTAGTGTTGGTCTGTGGGGCCAGTCTAGATGTCCTATTAAGCTGCCAGGAGTGACACCCCCCGGGCCCAGGAGTGGACGGGGTGTTACAGAATGCCTTTTGGTTAGTATAATGCTCCTGCCACTTTTCAAAGGTGCATGTCTGCTATATTTCATGGTTTTTGTGAAGAAATTGTGGAAGTATTCATGGACGTATTTTCCGTTTATGGAACTTCTTTTGATAATTGTCTACACAACCTTGATAAAGTTTTGTAGAGATGTGAAGAAACTAATCTTGTTCTTAATTGGGAGAAATGCCACTTCATGGTCAATGAAGGAATTGTCCTTGGACATAAAATTTCTGAAAGAGGCATTGAAGTTGACAGAGCCAAAGTTGAAGCAATTGAGAAAATGCCCTGTCCTAGGGACGTCAAAGGTATTCGTAGTATCCTTGGTCATGTTGGTTTCTATAGAAGGTTTATTAAAGCTTTCTCCAAGATATCAAAACCCCTTACTAATCTTCTCCAAAAAGATGTACCCTTTATTTTTGATGATGATTGTAAGGAAGCTTTTGAAACTCTAAAGAAAGCTTTAACTACCGCTCCTATTGTCTAACCACCTGATTGGAACTTACCCTTTGACATCATGTGCGATGCTAGTGATTTTGCTTTAGGTGCTATTCTTGGGCAACGAGTACATAAAAAGTTAAATGTTATCCATTATGCTAGTAAGACTCTTGATGTTGCTCAAAAGAACTACGCTACTACTGAAAATAATTCTCAGCTGTTGTTTTTGCTTGTGATAAGTTTAGACCTTATATTGTGGATTCAAAAGTTACCATTCATACTGATCATGCTACTATTAAGTACCTTATGACGAAGAAAGATGCTAAGCCTAGGCTTATTAGATGGGTGTTGCTTTTACAAGAATTTGACCTACATATTGTAGCTAGGAAAGGTGCTGAAAATCCTGTTGCTGATAATTTATCTCGTCTGGAAAACATCTCTTTCGATCCTATGCCTGTTAACGATAGTTTCCCAAATGAACAGTTGGCTGCAGTAGCGGTAAGCTCACGAGGGAGTCCTTGGTATGCTGATTATGTTAACTTTATTGTTTCCAAGTATTTGCCTCCAACCTTTACAGCACAACAAAGAAGGAAGTTCTTTTACGATTTGAGGCATTATTTTTGGGATGACCCACATTTATATAAAGAAGGAGTAGATGGTATCATGCGAAGATGTGTTCCAGAATTTGAACAAAAGGAGATATTGCAGAAATGTCATGGTAGTGCCTATGGAGGACATCATGCAGGAGATAGAACCACACAAAAGGTTCTACAATCAGGTTTTTACTGGCACCCTTTTTAAAGATGCAAGGAAATTTGTCTTATCATGTGATGAATGTCAACGAGTTGGTAATATTTCTAGACGCAATGAAATGCCTATGAATTACTCTCTTGTTATTGAACCGTTTGATTGTTGGGGATTTGACTTTATGGGTCCTTTCCCCCTTCAAAAGGTTATACCCATATTCATGTTGCTGTTGACTATGTTACTAAGTGGGTAGAAGCCATAGCTACGAAAAGTGCTGATGGTGAGACCTCTTTAAAAATGCTTAAGGACATTATCTTTCCTAGGTTTGGAGTGCATAGATATCTTATGACTGATGGAGGTTCTCATTGTATTCATGGTGGCTTTAGAAAGACCCTTGCGAAATATGATGTTAATCATAGAATTGCTTCAGCTTATCATCCCCAAACTAGTGGGCAAGTAGAACTAGCAAATAGAGAAATTAAATCCATCTTGCAAAAGACTGTTAATAGATCTAGGAAAAATTGGGCTAAAAAGTTGAATGATGCTTTATGGGCTTATAGAACTGCTTATAAAAATCCTATGGGAATGTCTCCTTACAAAATGGTCTATGGGAAAGCTTGCCACGTGCCTTTAGAATTAGAACACGAAGCTTATTGGGCAGTGAAAGAACTTAATAAAGACTTCAAACTTGCTGGTGAGAAAAGATTATTTGTCTTAAGTTCGTTAGACGAGTGGAGGAGTGAAGCATATGAAAATGCTAGGCTATTTAAAGAAAAAAGTTAAAAAATGGCATGACAGGAGAATTATTAAGAGAGAGTTCCATGTTGGTGAGAAGGTTCTATTGTATAGGTCTCATCTCAGATTTTTTGCAGGAAAACTACTCTCAAAATGGGAAGGGCCATTTGTTATTGAAGAGATGTATCGTTCAGGTGCAATAAAAATTTCTTCCCTAAAAGATAACACTACACAAGTGGTGAATGGTCAGAGACTCAAGAACTATATTTCTAGAGATTCTTACAAATGAAGACATTGATGCTATTCAAATGGTAACTCCGGATTTTTTTTATCAAAGACCAAGTTCAGAGACCTGTAGAGTCCTTTTTCGAATAGGTAACAGTTCTGGTAAGAAAAGGTCCACGAAAAATATGTCAATTTATATTTTTCCATTTTTTATCTAACATAGAAAGCAATGAATCGAAAAAGGAACGGAAACAGAGCCCGGTTGGCTCACACCACCCTGTGGCGCGGGCCCACCTAGCCATTCCACCAGGGGGTGTGGCCACCCTGGAGCCCGTCTCCGACCCGTTTTCTCCCAGTACTTTCCTTTTGTTGTAAAAATTCGTAATATATAATCCCCCTGATCCCCCGAGGTTCGTATATCGTGTTCTCGTCGTGTTTTCGTTTTGATCTGTTTCTTCTAGGAATTATTCTTAAAGTTTAGAAGCACAATGGTCTCAGCAAACGATAAGGGCAAGGAGTATGCGGAGGAGGATCTCCAAGACTCTGAGCAGGAGGAGGAGATCGATAGTGAAGTTGAAGAGGAGGCAAAGGAAGACCAGCATCCACACACCAGCACCACCATTTCAAGCATTGGAGTGGTGGCAAACCCTGCCAGGTTCAAAAGGACTGCATGGATGTCCACTGGAGGGAAGACTCCACGTCATTTCTTGGCTTCGTGGTCACCTTCTCCGCGCACCAAGAATCCCTTCCATACCCTTATCCATGAGCATCAATTCCAGAATATGAAAAAGGAGAAACTACCCTCCAATTGGGATATGCCCCGTTCTAACCATGCAGAAAAAAAAACTTCAAGGAGGAAGACTCGGGAAAGAATCGCAAGAGCTGGGATTCACAGCCCCGACATGATCATGAATCGCATTGAGCACAACTCGGAGTTTATTCGTACTCTCACCTTCGAGATTGAGGATTTGAGGAAATTGATTGAAAAGCTCATCGAGAGAACACCACCACCACCGAAGGAGTAATTTGTCATCAGGTTTTGGCATCCCCTTGGTTTGTTCCAAGCTTGGGGGAGTGCCGCGGTATCATATCACTATCTTTTATCTTTTTACCTTTTTAGTAGAGTCATATCATGAATAGAGAAGTTATCGTATAGGATGGTTTGCATTATGGAAGTGTCCCACTCTTGTTAGTTATCTATGTATCCCTTGGTGTGAGTTGCTATTATGGAATATTAATGAGAAGTTCTATCATTTACTATTTTGCATATTTTATTTTAGTTTTCAATTGCTGTTATACGATTAATCTTGTTGTTAGTATTGGTATCACTTTGGGATCATTAAGTAGATTTAGCTGATTTTGGAAAACCTGGCTCGGTCAGTAGCAACACTATTATGAGAATTGAATGAAAATGATAAAAGTACTCTTAAGAACTATAATTTCATCATGTTTCTTGATTTTCTCATAAGCTTAGTATTCTCTAGTTAAGATCTTTTGTGCTTCCAAGGAAGATTGCATGTTTGTTTTTATCACTTGTATGTTTGTTTGTTTCCTTCAACTCTTATGCTTGCTACCCAGCCTTGCTAGCCTAAAATCTGTACTGAGAGGGAATGCTTCTCGTGCATCCAATCCTTAAACCAAAACCCATGCCATTTGTGTCCACCATACCTACCTATTAGCATTATTGCTATTCCAAGTAAATTCATGTATTTATCTACCTACCAAATTAAACTTGTTATGTGAAAATTAGTGATTAAAGCTCTCACGAACTTGATGGTACACTTTACTTTCTTGCACTTAATAAACTTGAACCATTGTGCCCATCTATGTTGCGTATATGCTTGTGCTTTGTAAGTTGTGAATTAGCAGAACCATGCTGTCATGGGGAACGCTTTCAACATTGCACTTTATTTAGTTGATATCATGTTCTTTTGCTTATGGATCCCGACGGTGTGAAATGAAAGGGGAGCTTGTAAGGCTCATGGAGTTCGTATATGTGTTAGAGAAACGCCTGGGCGGCTGGTCTAATCCATGCCTAATCATGGTGGAAACCTGTAGCGTAACCATAGTGAGCAATCTATGAAGCATCCCTTATATAAAAAACCTATGCAAATAGGAAAGAAAAAAGAGTGAAAGAAAATAAAAAAAGATACCTATGCAAATAGGAAATAGAAGGATGCTGAGATGCTCATTGTCTGCTTGCCTTGTCATTTTTATATGGGGATTCTTCCGTATTATCGGGCAAGGGGTACCCCGTTGGCGGTTCTCTATGATACACATGTACTTACAATGACAAGAACTTACCTGTGACTAAACTTGAGTAGCATGAGGAACGGTACTCGTAAGTAAGAGGCATGAGATTTTCAGTTTATAACTTGTCAAGCATATCCTCATATTTGATCACTTTATCCTTAATCACCTAAAGATGCTTATGATAGGGGCAATGAGAGCTGAAAGATAATAAGTACCATAATTTTTGGAAGCTCTTTATGAAACTTGAAATCCCTGCTTCCCTCTGTGAAGGGCCTATCTTTTACTTTTTAGTTGAGTCAATAAACCTATTCCTTTCTATCTCAAGCAAGTATTTTGAGTTGTTGTTGTGTTTCATTCATTCATATGATGATTTATTCAATCATGTTTCCTATGTTACTTGTTTTGCACATTGGTCTTGTCTTAGTGAATATTACTTTGAAAGGTATCATTGAAAACCCCTTTATGTTTGAACTCCTGCAAATTGTTAACTATTCTTTGACCAAGAGCAAAGTTTGCCATTACCAATTATGATTTACTTTATGTATCTTTATTGTGTTTCCTTTACTTATTACAAGTTAAGTTATATAATAGTGAGTTGTCTTCTATTATGATATGTGTATTGATGAATGTGATGCTTCTTGTCTGTATTCTTTTATCGACACTTCACTCCATAAACCTTAGGTCATGTTTATTGAGCTCAGTTTTCGCTTGGGGACAAGCGAAGTCTAAGCTTGGGGGGAATTGATACGTCCATTTTGCATCACTATTCTATATCATAATTTACTGTTATTCATTGATATATTTTGTATTAAGAGATGATACTTATGTTATTTCATCTATTTTTGCATGGTTGATGACTTTTGGAGGATGGACCGTTGAAGTCAGGCTTCTGATGGAAAAGGCGTTGTTTGGAGGTGAAATTCGTGAAGATCAGGAAATCCGGTAAAATACACGAAAAATCCTATTTTCTAGAAGACAAAGGATGCCAGAAGGGGGAGCGGAGATGGGCCACAAGGGGCCCACACCACCCCCTGGCACGGGCCAGCCCTGGCCGCGCCACCAGGTGGTGTGGCCACCCTGGCCCACCTCTGGCTCTCCCCTTTGGCGTATATTATCCCCACAAAACCCTAAGACTCGAGGGGGCGACCATAGAAAGATTTCGCCGCCTCTGCGGGGCGGAAAACTACAGAGAGAGAAAGAGCTCTCCGGTAGGCAGAAATCTGCCGGGGAAATTCCTTCCCGGAGAGGGGAGATCATCGCCATCAACACCACCATCAAGCTGGACTTCATCGGGATCATCATCATCATCTCCATCATCATCTCCACCAGCACCATCATCACCACTCCGTACCGTTGTAACAATTGGGTTGAATCTTGCATAGTTCTTAGGGGAAACTTTCCCGGTGTTGATTACTTTTTTGTAGTTGCGGATGCTTGCAAGGGGTATAATCACAAGTATGTATTAGTCCTAGGAAGGTCAATACATTATCACAGGTTCACCCACACAACACTTATCAAACTAAAGAAGATTAATCAACTATATGAAGCGAAAGCACTTGACGATATTCCCATGTGTCCTCGAGAACATTTGGTCATCTTAAGCAATACAACCGGCTTGTCCTTTGCTAAAGAAAGGACTGGGCCACTTGCTGCATCTATTATCATTGTCTTTTATTTACTCGCACTTCATTTATCTGCATTATCAAAAACCCCTAAAAATCCATTTGCTAAGTATTTAGAGAGAATTCCTGCTCCAAGCCACTCGTCAACACCTTCTGCTCCTCATTGGGTTCGACACTCTTACTTATCGAAAATACTATGATACACCCCCTATACTTGTGGGTCATCAGGTGTGTGCATTGCATTCATGCATAGAAAATCTGGATAATTTTTGCGCTTTTAAATAAAAGTTGTCAAAGTGATTGATGGCCCAAGATATCTCGAGCTCGTTGGGGAGCCCCAAGAGAAAGGTATGATGAGCACAACAGCAAGTTTCCCTCAGTTATGAAACCAAGGTTATAGAACTAGTAGGAGCAAGGAAACACCTCCAAGGTGTTGTTGCCAACTTGGAATCCTGCACAACACAACCACAAAACTTTGCCCCCAACTTACAGTGAGGTTATCAATCTCACCGGTTTTGCTGAAAACAAAGGATTAACGTATTGTGTGGAAGAAAGTAAAAGCTTGTAGAAAGTAAACAGAAAGCAGTAAACAGTTGTAGATTGATGGTAAAAGAAAGGACCGGGGTCCATAGTTCACTAGTGGTGGTTCTCCTTAAGATAGATGACATGTTGGGTGAACAAATTACAGCGGGGCAATTGACAAACATCGAGAAAGCATACATGCATATACTAATCATCTTGACTCCTATGAAATTTGATTGGGCATTACAACATTATACATAGACCGTAATCCAACTGCATCTATGACTAATAATCCACCTTCAGGTTATCATCTGAACCCCCTCCAGTATTAAGTTGCAAGCAACAGATAATTGCATTACGCATTACGTGTAAAGTAAACAATACGATTGTTCTATGAACAAAGGATTGTTGTTTTCTACTTAGTAGCAACATCACATCTAGTACCTTAGAGATTTCTTTCACTTCCACAAATTACTAGAGGCATGAACCCACTATCGAGCATAAAATACTCCCTCTTGGAGTTGCTAGCATCTACTCGGCCAAGATATCTACTAACAACAGAGAGCATGCAAGATCACAAATAACAAAGACATGATAGAATCAATAATCAATATGAAATAGCATCTCAATATCCATCGGATCCCTTCAAACACAACATGTAGGATTAAAAATAGATGATCTTGATCATGAACGGAGCTCACAAGATCTAGACATGGTAGCACAAAGGAGAAGAACCAACCATCTAGCTACTACATGGACCCATAGTCCAAGGATGAACTACTCACGCATCACACACGGAGGCTTGCATGGTGATGAAGAAGGCCTCTAGGGTGAATTCTCCCCTCCGGCAGGGTGCCGGGAAGAGCTTCAGATCCCTCCCGATCTAGGGATGGAGATGACGGTGGCTACAGACTCTTTCGTGGAATTTTGATCGGGTCCTTAGGGTTTCTATATTGGAGGCATCTTATAGGCGAAAGGGGAGGCCGAGGGGGTGCCCTAGGCTGCCACACCACCCCCTGGCATGGGCCAGGCCTGGCCCGCGGCCAGGTGGTGTGGAGGTCCTCTGGCCCCTCTCCATCTCGTATTCTGGCTCCGTGTCCCCCTCGGTGAAAAACTAACTTTGGCTT
Organism: Avena sativa; assembly: GCA_916181665.1. Lineage (NCBI taxonomy): Eukaryota > Viridiplantae > Streptophyta > Magnoliopsida > Poales > Poaceae > Avena > Avena sativa. The sequence goes on from OV702287.1 coordinate 428,192,723, forward strand.
TTGTCCCGTCCAATTCCGAGAATATTCATTTTCTGACTTTCCTGGAACCAAAAACAGTAGAAAACAGGCAACTGGCACTATGGCATCTTGTTAATAGGTTAGTCCAAGAAAGTGTATAAAAATACTCCAAAGTGTGGGCAAAACATAAGAAAGTAGATAAAAACCAAGCATGGAACATCAAACATTACAGATACGTTTGCAACATATAAGTGATTGAAGCTTCTCTTAACTTGGTGGAACTGAAGTAGATCATCAAGTTGACTGTGATAAGTTTCAATATGACCTTTGGTAAAATCTTATCTTTAGGTAATATAATTTGATCTATGGGTAGATCAAATAGAACTAAGCTAAACCCACCACACATTTATGAAGGATCTTATTGAGATCATATCTGGGTATTCATTATAACAACTCTTGAATACTCAATCAAGTATATAACTCCCAGTAAAGAAGCCATAACTAAACCTTGAGACACTTGCTTGCCATAGTTATTCCTACCATGAGCATCATGGTAGTCCTTAAACATTAACTCTTATCCCTAATAGAGTAGAAAGGAAGTCAATCCAAGACCATTCATCACATACCCTTAATATGATATTAAGAAGTGACATATATATTTAACCAAGTCCTAGTATCAATTGATCATCAATGTTGAGTGATCAATTCCTGACCTAGAACTTATTGACTTTTAACTATGACCTATTATATTGACCTTCCAAAGACCTTAAGTAAATTAATAAGAAGAAGGAACTAGTTATGGTAGAGTGTACCATCATCAATGGAATGTGATCCTTAGTGGTGATCAAACCATTTGATATTAGAGGAGTTAACTCCCTCATGAGTTAACTAGAAGAAGTATTTAAACCCAAGAGTTTAGATGATAGATCTTCATTAGACAATTAGAAACCTAAGCTTAGCATGATTAAAGGATGGTGGTCATTATTCTCAAGTCACTTGAGAATAGGACCATCTGATGAAGAAGAGTTGTGAGAATACCACATTAGGCAAAACCTTAGTAAGAGGAATCATCTCACTTGATCATGAGAAGTCAAGCTAGAGTATGATGAAGTATATACCAGGAGTATATGGAGTAGTTGGAGGCATAGTAGTTTAACCAAGCTAGTACAAGAACAAACTTGTATTATGGGAGTAGTACCATACCTACTCCAGAGGATTGATCTCCCTGGTTATATATAGTGAGGATTGTACTCTTGTAACCTTGGTAGCAGTTGCAAGATGGAATTAAAGGAATTAATGGATGGAGTTAGAAGTAGCTACATTGATGAATTCATCAAGGGTAGTTTAATAATGGAAGTTATATAGATACTAAGAGAAGAATGGAGAATGATTATTGTTGAAGTGGCATGACCATGTCATCATATGATGATGGATATGGTGGAGTCAGGTGATTGTCTTATTTAGGAAGATGAGATCTTTGTGAATAAGATAAGAGAGATTTAAATAGAGTATATTTAGGAAAGGAATTACTTATCTCAAGATAATCTTAGTGAGGTATTAAGGTAAGAGTGCTTGAGAAACCTTTAACCAACAGTATATCAAGCCATGACAAGAACCATGTCTACCTCTTTGTTCAAAACCCTAAAACCAAATTGATAGTAGAACCATTTCCTACTAGGTAACCATTAAACAATACCTCTTGGACAAATAAAGCTTCCAAGAGATAATTAGAGAACTAGATGAGTGTTTATGGAGGGAAGCTTTGTCCACCTTATTGTCTTAAACCCTAATAGAAACCTAGAATAATAGAACTATTAGGATCACATTAAGAAGTAATTCCAATATCTCACTCTGAGTTGAGATATCAAACCTACTCATAGATTTAGAAGTAGTATTCCTAAACCATTGATACTTATCCATATTCATAATAGAATATGAGTCTATTAAAACCTTCCTAAAACTCAAGGCAGTTATTTGGAAATGAACAATTACATTGATGATTGTTGTTCATGCTTCTTGACTTCACCAAGGTTGTCCATGGTAATCCTAAACACTATAAATCAAGGAGGATTTGAATGAGAGAAATCCCCAAATATGGAGAACCATAAAACTCAAATCATCATATTAAGAACCACAAGGTTTAATACCTTATAATGAATATTTATAATTCCTTCAGGAAGTTAAGTATTAATAAGATTCTGTACATATAAATATCCATCTTAAACCATCACCATTACATTATTTTAGTGGAAGTGAAAGTCATTTTGAAGATCTTACTATAGAGTAAAATCCTAAAACCCTAGTCCTTATTAATATTTCCTAATGTAAAGGACTTTTCATATAATTATGAATATTTTTAATACACAATAAGAAATGAAGAGATGAGGGTCATATTTTCCTTACACAATAATATTCAGGGCCTACAAACTCTCTGGATATTTAAAACCTTGGAGAAAGTCATATTTGTAATGGTTTGTAAAAAAAAGAAAAAAAAAGAAAACAGAAAGTCGAAATAGAAAAAAACAGCACCGCAGTACCGGCCCACGGCCCAGGTCATCCTTGCGCTAACTGTTGCCACGTTCACTCTCTAGAGCATCCCACTCACTTTGCTATGGCCCAACACCAGCCCAACTAGTTCCCCTCTGTGACTGACATGTGGGGCAAATACGCGTCGTCGTCTTCCCGTGCGTCACAAGCAGCTCGCTGGAGCACCTCGCCGCCGCCCGATGCTGTCGTCGACATCAGCTGTGCGCCATGATACTCACCACCGACGCCTCGAGGGGATAAGAAGGCCACCGCGACACCCTGTTCGTCCTCATCCTTAATTCCTCTCTCTCTTCCTCTCTGTGCCGCGAGGGGCCGAAACCCTAGATCACCGGAGCTCACTATCCTTGACGTCTCCGACCATCCTAGGTCCAATGGAGGGTACCCTCGTGCTCGCCGTACTCTTCTCGTTCTACCTAGGTAGGCCACAGAAGCCGGAGAGCCCCCAGTCGAGCCAATCGAAACATCACCTCCGCTGCCAGTCACCGGCGATCACCATTGATTCCGAGCTCGCCTCTCCTCGCCGACACCTCCGCGAGCTTCCTGGTTAGTCACTGATTCTTCTGCCCTAAATCGTTTCTTCTACCCTAAATTGCCCGTCGTTTATTTTACCTCCCACGTCGATTCTTCCTGGTGAGTCACTTATTTTACCTCCCATATCGTTTCTTCTGCCCTAAATCGCCCGGCTGCCGGGGACCTTTGATCTCCGCCACGGTTGCTTGCCATGGGGTGGTTCCGCTGACCATTCCCGGGCGGCGCCGCCACTATTAGGTTCCTCGTCGCGCCTTCTTTCCAACGAACTTACCCACAGCCGTGCGCACACGCCCAATTGACAGATCGATCATCGATCTGTGATGAACATCTCTAGATGACGTCATGCTCACGTCACTCTTGGCCACGTCAGCTAGTTTGACTAGTTCATGCCTAGGTGGCTGCCGATGTGGTCCTGACCCCAGTGGTCAGTGACCTAGGGTAGATGTAGTCTCGGTATAAAATGTATTCCCTATTTAGTAAATAAGTAAATCAATATAAATTCAAATATAAATAATTTCCAGGAATTTAATAAAATGATTAAATCTTAGAAATGCAATATCTTTTGTTTTATAATTTATAAAAATATATATTATATATCAAAATGTTCAGAAAAACAAATTCTATAAACTAAACCTATTATTTTATTTTATTTTCCAATTTAAATAAAATAATAATTATTATTAGTAAAACCTATTAGGGATAAATCTTAAATAAAAATGTTTTATTATTTAAAATTCATAAAAATAAGTATAATATATCAAAATTCTTAAAAAAACAAAATATACATTTATAAACTTAATTTGTAAATTTTTTAATACTTAACTAAGTATTTATTATTTATTTAGTATTCATAAAGTGATAAAACTTGTAAAAATCATATCTTATTATTTAAAAATCACAAAAATACATATAATATACCAAAATGATCACAAAAATAATATCTACATATTAAAAAAAAATGTAATGTTCCACTTTGAAGTAAGTAAAAAATTTAATACCCTAATAAATTGAATTCAAACCTATTTTCTTAGTTGGTAATTCATAAAAGTAGGTATAAAATTGCTAATACCTCTAATATGTCCATTAGAAGTCTAAAAATAGTATTAGTCTTTAAAAAAGTTAATAGTATGAAGTCGAAATAGTCCAAAACATCTTAATTACAATTTTTGATAAACTATCATTCCTAAGTAAGTGTAGCATTTCCCAAAAGGAGATATCAAATATACAATCCTCAAGGTTATTATTGTGAACTTATTAAAACCTTTTACCATTAGTGTAACCACAAGTTTATAAATATATTATAAATCCAAAGGTAATTCATAAGTAGTTAAATAATATTATTTACTTGTTTACAAATTATAACCATTCATTTATAAGGAGACAAATGATTCTATTCAATCATAAAGTTAAGAAACTACTACTCAAATAAAGGTAATACCACTCTTAATTAACCTTAAAGAAACATTATGAAGTGAACCAAATTATAATACCATATAAGGACCAAGATAGATAAGTCTCAACTACTAGTGTAGTCCTTATTCAAATAAAGTAATTCTTTCTTCTTTGAGAATTATAACTAGCAAGAAAGCCTAAGAGTGTTAACTTATAATTTAAATGCTTTTGTTTAGTTAACTATGATTTTCTTTAAAGTTATTATTTTAAGAAACATTAAAAGTAATCCTTAAGCATTTCTTTAAAAGCTCTAATTAATTCTTAATCTTGCTTAAGAAATCTTTTAGATACCATGCCCCATTTGGGTGCTTTAGTATTGTATGCTACTTGTTGTGTTTACTTAATTGTTTCACACACTCTCACAAGCCTTAACAAGAAGCACAAGTGTGAAGCTGGTATAAAAGTGCAACACATTCCAAAGAACCATTCCCCGTTTTCGAACCCTAAATCAAATACAATTAGTACGGGGATTCACGTTTATCAAACTATATTACATTACTTATAAACAATTGCATCTTGCTTCTTTAAACATTAGTCCTTACCAGACCAATGATGCTATTTACAGAATTTGGATCTTTTGATATCTTGAAGACCTTGAGTGCATAATCTTGCAATCACAAAAAGCAAGTTCACACTTGCTCATGTCCTTTGATTATTTTCTATCAAATGCTTGTAACTCAAATGTTGTCATCACCTGCATTTCAAAAAGGTCCGAAAACACTATTTTTATAATAATATGATTATAGATTATTTACCAAATGGTAATAATCTATTGATACAGTTCCAGTGGTAAAGGAACATAATACCTAGGACTTAACAACCAATATCGCCAGTGATTCTAGCACCGTATATTACGCGTTAACCATGAGATTTGGAATGGGATGGAGAAGTCAGCTGTATCTTCTTCCTCTCGCATGGATCCGGATGCGCAGGTCGTGGCTGTTATCACTCGTAGCGTGCATTAATTGGTAATTCGTAGAGGATATGCAGCATATGAGTGGGAACCCTCAACGTCCCATGATAGTTCTGGCATCTGACGGTCTGTACTAATCATTGCCGTAATTCAAGATGTGGGCATGGCGTACACCAAAGGGACATGCGGGGTCGCGAAGGGGGCAGTGATTGGCTTGGATCTTAGACTGAGCCCCACACCAAGAAGTGTGGACGAGAATGCAACTCGGATGTGCAACAAGGCTAAGATCTCTCATGGGAAAAGTGACGCTCCTCTACAAAGTGTAAGAATTATGACATGTTACTCCTTGTTCCGGGAAGGAGCTATGAACGCGGCAGGAAAGGAACCCCACGAAGGTTCTGGTCAACCCGTGAAGGCTGTCGGACATAGTTTTCAGAATAAAAGCAATCTTTAAAGAAATATTTACGAAAACCTGCATTGTCTACGACCTATGGTCTGTGGCTATAGAGATAGTGCATCATACACTCCTTTTTAGTGAACTTGCTGAGTATGCTTGTACTCAACCGTACCTTCTTAACCTTTACTAGGTTCTAAGCCGTTGAAGACGACGTCAACACCAACTTATGCTCAAGAAACCATCATCGACAACTCAAGTTCTTCAATAAAGTCAATGAAGTCAACATATACATCAACCAAAGTGGAAACGAAGTCCTTGAGTAGATAGGAATAGATTCTCTAGCCATAAAACCTACTTCTATAGAGCATTGCACTAGCAGCAATTGCAAGCCAATTAGTTTAGATGCTAGTCTCAGTAACTATGTAGTTATGAGTTGTTATTCTGGTTCTTCTTTGTAAGAAGTTATGTCATCCTCCTTAACCTAGAGTGTTCTCTGGATCTTCTGTAAAGAGTCGAGTTGTAATCTATAGTCATGTCTTGGACCTGTTGTGTTTCTGTTGTACCACTCAGAGGGATGTAATACTAGTGAATGGTGTTTCATTGGTATTATATCAACGACTAGTGTACTACATCATGCAGTGGTATGCTGGGTCACCGCACACTCCCTCCTCTCCACTTGCACCACCTCCTCGTGAAGGTTTTCTCTCTCCCTCTAGCATTCCCCATGGCTTCAGATTAGTGAAGTACAAGTTCCCGGTGATTTCTCTAGAAGGATCTGCTGCTCTGCTGGAGTGAGAGCGTGGAGGTTGTCAAGAGTTGGACGTGTCACCGAGGACGGATACGCGGCTGGTTCGATCTTAAGATCGGCAAGTGATCTTGGGATACCATAGTAAGGGTCTTTGTAAGACTATCATTCACCAGTACTACTTGCAGGAAAAAGATCTGGGGAGTCAAGACTCAGATGACCATTCTTGCCTTTGCCAGCGCGGTAAGGTGACTTGGCCTGTACACTAGCTCTCCACGATAGTGCCTGAGTAGCCTTCCTCTCCATGAGGTAACATAGTGATCCACTCAGCATTCTTTCCAATCATCAGTTAGCACAACAAAACTTAATGCACCCTCAAAACAAAACAAATAACACACTAAGAATGAGAGCCACATATAATAGGCACCTCAGCCAGTATATCCTAGGCACAAAATGCAGCAAGTTCATTTAATGCAAAGTGTATTCACTTACACATTTACAGTTTTAATTATATATTCGTGGACAGGACTGTTTTGTGCTCCCTCTGTTCCAAAATAAGTGTCATGATTTTAGTTCAGTAACAATTAGCAGCTCAGTGTGCGAGCATAATGCATCGCTTTTATGTATGACTTGCCGTTTTTTCTTGAAAGTTAGAATACTCCTGCATAACTCCACATTTGATTCTCTGGACACTGTGGATCTAGATAATTAAAATGTAGCCCTGACATGCGGTACAAAATTTCCATTACTCACAATTCGTCAGTACATCCTGATGTTCTTCACTGGTATTTACATCCCCATAAACATTGTGGGTGGTTATCAACGAAGTAGTTTTGGGCCAGAATTTGAAGCTATCCATGAAAAAATTACACTGACAAGTGCATTGACATCCTCGGGGACCTGTGTTCGCAGAATGCCAGAGTCAGTGCCAAAAGTGGTACCTACCTCCTTAGCAACAGCTTCCCATGGTGTGCCTGTTGTTAGATTAGCAAGGAGTTCACCTCCACGGTTCACTGCATCGGCCATTCCTGGTGGAACATCAGGAAGTACCTGAAGAAACAATGCACATTACTTTTATGAAACAAGTGCCACAATTATAAAGTCTTCCTCTAGCAATTTATGTCTTTGCCTTGAGACCTAAAACATGGAAATCTGCTGAGAAAAGACCTGTTGTAATGGCAGGCGATGATCCCCAGGAAGTGACCGAATGGACATATCAAGCAGTGAGCTAATTGCAGCTTCAGAGCTTAGTACTTGTGCAAGGATAGAGGTTTCATCAATTTGATCATCTTTAAACTTTATTAAGAGGTTTCGAGAAATTCCATAGTAGGATCTTATCTGCCCAAAAAAGGTGATGAATCAGTAAGTATATAGCAGTTATATAATGACTTCACAGAACCGTAACAGACATGTAATACTCCGAAAGCAGAGTTCACATTTCAGACTTGACCAGAAAATAAATACAAACCCAACTAAAACTTCTGGATATTGTATGTTGGACCAATCCTAAGATTAGAACAATTATTTTGGAAAATTAATTGTTTACTTCAATATTTTCTGGGCACAGAAGTGCCAGGTACATTTTTCTAACCAAAAACATTCATGTTTACTGTTAGGCTAATAAGATTTGAAGTTTGTTCTGATGGTTCTACTTTTAACTACTACCATAGTTAATGTATATGTGATGCAGACAATTCTAAACAGAATATCATATTTACTGTTAAGATAATAATGATTTGAAATTATGTCTGAGAATTTGGGCATATATTGACAAGGATGCCTCAAATGCAATATAACACAGCAGAGATTATGAAACAACATTAATAAAATTTATCTCTATGTGATGTCATTTACTTAGTTAAATTAAGTGTAAACTTAATAAAAGGTATCATCGTAGAAGGAAATTACTTTATACTTTTCACTATTACAATAATTGGCGTACATGTAATGCAGTTAGCTCAAATGCTACCACAGAGGAGTGTGAACTTACCAGCCGACGCGTCTCTTCTGGTTTTGGAATGAAGTCTTCCCGGCCTTCTACTAAGTCCATATACAGTGGAGGAAGTTGTTGAAGTAAGGGAAGAAGTTGCTTAACAACAGGAGGGCCTAGATTTTCAAGTTGCTTTATAGCTGCTTCAGCCTGTTATGCAAGAATTATAATCACTGTAGCTTACAGGTTTGAGAAAAATATCTCGAATAATCCATGATGATTTTTATTATATCCTTGGTTCCTCGTTAATTGACGAAACTTTTTATGTAAGCAAAATGAAGGTCCCTTCACACTATTGTAGCTAAATGAAAGATAGATGTAAAACAAAATAATAAAATGAAGAAATAAGGAAAGCCTAACAACCATACAACTCAATATTCTAGTAGTTTGGGGGTTGCAGTTTTGGCTCCCAGGTCTAAATGCTCCTGCTTTGCTGGACCAATAATGGCATGTGGATATCCGTGCGTGGCAGGTCTATATTTTGCTTGAAGACACGCAGAAAATGCAGACTCGCGTACTGATACACAAGTACGGCTGAGAGAGACATATGCTAATAAATACGAACATGAACAGTACGACCGAAGAATGTAACGATTGTGGAACATGTACCAACAGTACATGATACACCCACATAGGTACCGTTGTACAGGATTTTTGGTTCCTATGCATTTGTCTGATGAGCGGAATGGAGTTGCTGCCTGTTATTTCGTTTTTGGTGCGAGTGGTGAAGCAATACATGAACGCATCGCTGTTGCTGACCAGCGATTGGACTCTTCGTTCACAAGCTGAAGTAGTGGCTGCCACCAGCACTTGGTGAGGATGTTGAGGCCCTCCAATAACCCCATCAGGGTCCAGGAGGAAGAAAGGGTCATCGCCACGGTTGAAATTTTGAGCAATCGTAACCGACGACCAAGAAACACAGGGAGGATCAACTAGAAGAAAAGGAAGAAAGAACCAGATCGGGGATCAACAAACAGATACCAGTCGGCGCTGCCTCAAAGGGGTTGGCGTAGACATGAGGAAAAACACTCATCAGAGACACGACTGGAATCATCCGCCACTGCGCCATCGACATGGCTTGGGGCTGGATTACTGCATGGGCCTAGATGCCATTAACATCCAATCTCCAAATTACTCACCACCGTCTCGGTGCTTCCTCCGGGAATATAAGAATATAAGCACTAGGAACAGATCCGGGCCTCACCTCTCCTTCATTCCGTTCGTGAGAGCTGCCAGAGCGGTGAAGGAGAGAGGCTGGAGGGGAGGAAGACGAGGATGAGCTTACGAAGGGGCAGGGGTCAAGTGAAAGGGGAACGGGGAAAGGACGCTGCACGCATTGATTATTTCTGCACAAGTAGGCTGAAGCACTGTTCAAAAATGAAGATATATAGAAAAGACGTATATGAATACGCTGACAAAGGTTGCAGATCAGGGGAGGTGATTGGTCCACAAATCGGGATCATCTGATCCCGGGAGCCAAAACGAATTTCCGAGTAGTTTGTGGTATTAAATAAAATTGTATTGCGCAGTTAATAACTAACCCGAAGTGAATCAAGCCACAATTACCTAAGGAGGCCGATAGCTCTGGTGCAAATGAGATGCTAATAGTAACAAAGATAGTGCATCTTCGAAACAACCCAGTGTTTTCCAAGTGACAATTTACGATAAGCATGGATAAAAAATAGCACGAATGTATGGAATGCCTTTGACAGTACAAAATTGACATAAAAAACAGAGAAACACATCTTACCCCAAAACGAATTGTTGGAGATGATGTCAACTGGGATAGTATCGGACCAAAACTCTGTGCCATGGGAACAATTACAGGTGAAAACAATGGAACAGCCAGGCTTGCCTCCTGCAAAAGAAAAATAGAGAAATCACAGCTAGTATTTCTGTACTTCTGAGTAGAAAACTTTAAATTATGACAGTTAGAGGAGAACAAAAATACTTCACTACCTTAGCTGACTTTATGCATGAAAAAGAGATGTCACCAAAAGTCTAAAGGTAAGTGGCCATTTTATTTTATTTTCAAAAAAGGAGTTCGAATCCTCGGCCTCTGCATTCATATCTTTTGATGGATGACCACCGAATATAAAATAAACAGAGAAATATTGTTAAGGAAAGTAACGAAATCAAATTGCCTGCTGAACTTATGAAAAAATTCAAACTACGGCAAAAAATGGGATTTCAGGTGGAATGCTACCATGGTCCTATACTCTAAAATTGAGGAGATTTCTTGGGAAGAAAGACCAGTAGCTTTATCCATGCAGCTCAAATGAAATAACCAATTACAAGAGAAAAACACCAACAAACAAAGGGACAAAGCCAACCTGGGTAGGGTTTGGTCACAAACCAAACATACCTGCAAAAACATACCTTGTTATTGAAGGCCATCAGAACGTTTCCACTTCGTTGCACAGCATATCTTGATCCTGGTACAGTAATTAGCATGAGCCACATAATATACGAATAATTTAATAACAAATAAGAATATAATCCTTTTTTGTGGGGAAAATAAGAGCAGCATTCAGGCCTAAAATCTTACCGATCAGAAGATGGATGAGAGAACCCAAAGAGTGGCCGACACCAAATGTGGGAAGGTCATTTACCTGAATAAGATTTCACATACTTAGAATGGTGGACAAAATCTAGATTTAATAGTTGGAGTGTACTACTTACAGGTTCAACCAAGTTTCTCAAGCACCTGTCAAACTTGAATTGAACATCATCTGCGATGAAGAAATGGTCGAAACCGCTAGCATACGGTGTAGCAATCACCAAAGCTCCCCTGAATTTGAGAATGATAAGTCAGCATTTGCAGAAGTAGGAGGCCACCAGAAGGTAGATAAACAACGAATCAATCATAACGTCTCATGTAGGATATCAAGGGCTAGTAGTAGGAAAGAGTTGAGGATCACATCATGAGATCAGGTAACTGTATAGTTCGTCAAAATATTGCCGTATCATTGAATTGTTCGAAAATGAAAAACATCTGTCACTTGGAACCACATGCATGATAACCAAGTATCTACAGATCAAATGCCGCTCTATCCACACTAAAACTAAGGACCTCACAAATTCAGTTTGTTGAACAGAGTAAGCATATGCGCGACACCTCGACCTACTTTTCTGCGAGACGCTCGAGGAAGAAGCGGTACGTGACCTGCGGCGCGGCTCCAACGAAAATCCCACCGATGAAATGAACAACAAACGAGGGCTCCGAGGACTTGGGCCTCAGCACCCAGGCGCCCTACCATCATGACAAGCAATAAGGATCAATCAAATTAAAAACAGAAGACAATCGTGATTGGGGGCGGGAGCTGCCGAAACGCACCTCGATTTCGGTCCAATCTCCGGTCGAGCCCCAGCCCTCGCTAGACTGCTTCGCCGCCTCCGTGATCACCCTGCACGCCGGCCGCCGCCGCAGCAGCAAGAGGTTAGAGTGAGAGAGCGCGTGGTGAACAGATGGGAACCACGGAATTATCCATCACCTACCTCTCAATCTGGGAGTATAGCTGTATCGATCCGTCGGAAGGGGCGGCCGTGGGAGCCGGAGTCGGAGGAGCCGCGCCGCGGGGCCCATCCCTGTCCTCGGACGAGCAGCAGGAGATAGTGGTCCTTCTCCTCCTCCTCCTGCTCCCACTTGTCGCCGCAACTATATTTCCGGACGCCCTGAAGGAGGGGCAAGCGGAGGACGAGGAGGCGGACGTGCCGCCGCAGCCGCGTAGCTGCACGGCGGACGGGGGACGCGGAGACGGCACCCTTATCATCTCTCGTCTTCTCAGTTCTCCCTCGCACCCAGACACAGCTTCTTCTGTACGGAATTGGTGTTCCGTCTCGGCTTCAACTACCGCTAGAGTGCGCGGCTATCACAGTATCACGCGGCGCACGCCTGCACCGTAGTCACCGCTGGAGCCCTACAGCCGCAACATCCCGTAGGAAACGAGGGGCGAACCGTTCGATTGGTCAACAAAAAGTCAGCCTTGCGTGCTCGACGTCCCCCTCCCAGTCAAAAGCCCAAAGGCGCTTCGTGGGGAGGTGAGGGAATTGCACGAGGACGTTGCGCAAAACACCAAATTTTTATATTTTTTGCACAAACCATCAACTATTGGTGTAATAAGTTGCACACAGGTCTAAATCTCATATTAAGTGGATTAACTGTAATTATCACCGGGTCTATGACATAAGGATCTGATGTCCATCTGTCATTATCTAGGTTTTTTTATTTTTTTGGAAAACAAATTTCAAGTATTGAAAAAATATTCTTTCAAAATTTTCTGGATTATTTAGTTTAGGTTGTTTATATTATTTTAATTATAAAAAGTTTTTTTTGAAAAAGTTTGAAAACAACTCACTAGGTAATGACACGTTGACACCACATAATCACTGTCTAGTCGTCAGATTTCAATTAAACAACCTAATCTAGAACTTGGATCTCTGTGCAACGCATTACACCAATAATTGATGATCCGTGCAAACAAACATGTAAAATTGATGTTTTACGCAACGATATCAGCAATGTGCGGTTGTTTGTGCAATTTGCTCAGGGGAGTTGGGCGTTGGCTTACGCTGCACACCACGCCACTTCAGTGAGTACACTACCGGCTGGGCTACTCCGGCGGCCCCCACGCGCTTAAAACTTGTTGCGCCCGGCGCACGCTTGCTTGCCTCGTTTCTGCTCGTTGCTTGCGCTCGCTGCGCACCGACGAGAAGAATCAGCGATGCGGCCGCGGGAGCGCCGGGACCCGGACGCGGACGGAGAGGAAGACGACGACGAGGAGGAGGCTGCCTGCTCGACCGCGGATGCTAACGGCAGTAGCGCGAATGTGAGCACGAGCTCGAGCACGGCTCCGAGTAGCGGCGCGAGGAGGAACGGCGGGGGAGCGGCAGGGGCGGGCGGGTGGTGGAGCCGCTCCGTCTCGGGGCCAACCATCAACCTCAGCCAGGAGTACACGCTCGCCATCCAGACCAGCTCCTACAACGAGATCTGGGGCAAGATCCACGTCACCGTGGACGGGCAGCGGGTGGACGGCGGCGAAGGCGACGAGGACGAGGAGGACCGGAGCACCCTCGCCGGCGTGCTCCGTCCGGAGGACGACGTGGTGGAGCGCGCGCTGGGGGACGCGCCCGACACGGAGCTCACCCGCCTCGCCGCGGACTATCTCCGCAGCACGCACCACGCGTCGCTGCTCTGCCTCTCCCTCCGCCGGGCACTGGGTCGCGCGAGGGCGCTCTACGGGCCCATCTCGGACATTCTCGCGCTGATCCCGCACGCGCAGCCTCTCGCCGTGCCGCACTGCGACTGCGCCTTCGACGCCTTCCTCCTGTTCGACAAAATACCCAACCCGTTCCTGCCTCCGGCAGCCGGCTTCCAGGGCATGCATCGAAGCTTTGCTGGCCTCAGAAACCATCTGAACCTCCGCCTCCTCAAGGCTCGACGAAGGCGCAGGTTGTTGCGGTGCGCGACGCGTGGGTCTGGCGTCTGCCTCATCGCCTGCGCAACAGGCGCTGCAATCGCTGGCCTGGTGATCGCCACCCACGCCATGACCGCGTTACTGGCCGCCGCCCCTGCCTGTGCAGCGTCGCGTGGCTCCTGCTGTTCAGCGCCCGCTTGGATGAAACGCCTGCAGCAACACATGGACCGGCTCGACGCCGCGGCCAGGGGCGCATACGTACTGAACAATGATGTTGACACCATTGAACGGCTGGTGGCCAGGCTTCACGCCACCGTCGAGAGCGACAAGATCTTGGTCCAGATGGGACTTGAGCGCGGGAGAGGGCAGCACCACACCATCGAAGAGGTGGTGCGGCAGCTCCGGAAGAACCATCCTAGCCTGCTACGCCAGCTTGCCGGCCTTGAGGAGCACATCTGCCTCTACTTCGCATCCGTTAACCGTGCAAGGTTGTTCCTTGTACACCACCTCACTGCCCAGTCTGATCCCTACGCTGAGTTGCCTCTCTCATGATTTATATTAGTCAACAATAATACCCCCTCTGTCTTAAAATAGTTGTCGTAAATTTGTCTAAATTTAGATGTATCTGCACACTATTTAGCTATTTAGTATACAGATACATCCAAATTTAGAAAAATTACCGACGTCTATTTTTAGACGGAGTAACTTATTTCAAAGGATTTGGCGATCCTCTTTGTAAGGTGCCAATGAAATATACTGCAGCATATCTGCACAAGGTATTATGCCTTGACACAGTGCGTTCGTGAGTGTATTTTCATCATTGCTTAGTTCAACACTCTTTTCAATAATTACTAAATTTGGATGGCAAAGCTATATGATTGGAATCGACTGTGCTCATCAAGTCTTGTAATCTTTAAAGTTGAACCCCCTGCTTTTAGAAAATCATGGTGTTACAAGTTAATTGCTTCTGAATAACTTTGGGAAGTTTTATTTTGCTCCATACCTAACATTTTCCCCCAGATCAAAATTGAATTGATTTGCCAAATAGAATGGTTTGCTCGCATACAGCAGTGAAAGGTACTCAAAGAGCAGTCTACTGTCTGACTATTGACAGCTACCACAAAATATTTTAATTATTGTACGGATGTTCAATCTGCATCTAGATGTTGAAACATCAAATTCAACATCTATACTGGTGGCAAGTTTATTGTGGAAACTTCCACGTTGCTAAGTTGTCTATTTAGAATTGCATAAGAGCAATAATGCAGAGATTGTTCAATCGAAAATGGTTTGTCCAAGTTCTAGTAGATACCGTAAACACGCGACCTGGAAATCGGTAGTACAAGCCACTGAACTCGAGTTTTTCAGTTTTGAATTCGTTCGCACAGAATAGATACGGTAAATGAAACTGAACTTTTCGAAACTTTGCACTGGTGGCAAAATTCATCGAAGAACTAGGTTCGATCATAGTTGATTTTACACATAGTGCAGCAAAAGTAGCTACCCTAATTACACATAACTACGCATTCTAGATCCTCTACGTCCGCTCCATGTACCAAAATCGAGCTCCATCGGAGAGCTTCTGGGCGCGACGACACGGTGGTGGGGCGGTCACTCCTCGGAGAGGTCGATAGGTCCACCTCCTCGAGCTTGACGATGTTGGTGGTGCGCGCCTCCTCCCTCTTCCTAGCCACACACACCTCGATGAGTGTGACGGCCCTCCGCCTCTCCGCCTACTCGTGGACAATCTCCGCTTCGCGATCGAGCTCTGACTTGCGCATGAGCATCTCCATGGCGAGGTGCTTCTCGTCGGAGTCCTGCGTGTAGTCCGCACACGGGGTGTTCTATTCATCAGAGGAGGGAGAACAAAGGTGGGAGGACGTAGGAGCGAGGCCGCACGAGGCCTCCCTATTGTGGGTGTGCCTGTGGATCGTTGGAACATGCTCCAACAACGGCGGGAGATACCTTTCCGCTGTTGGAGCATACTGATGGAGGGACGGCGGGGGCGAAATCCCGCGGCTGGTCCACCGCCTCGCCGCACGCTTCTCCGCATCCTCCGACCGCATGATCCACTTCCTCTCCTCCTTGGAGAGGTCGCTGCAACATCGTTGGGGGCGATTGTCGTCACCGCCATCTCCGCTACGGCCGCCTCTACCCTAAAGAGCTCGCGCCGACAAGACATCGCCTGATCAGTCACCGGAACACGCGGAATCGCTCGCCGGAGTTCTAGCTGGGCGCAGCGGCTAAGCGGCGAAGCTAGGGTTGCGGTGGGGAGAAAGTAAGGTTTCGATGCATCAGTACTTGTACCGATCCAGCTCGCGTTTTCATGGGCCACTGAAAACGTTTTTATAGGCCGGTCCAGCTATCTCGCACTTCTTCGCGTGGACCTGTAAACTCGCCAGAATTTCACGAGTCTGACTTGTTTACCGTATCTACTAGAGTTGCTCTTAGTGAATACTTTATTTTTTACACATCCTGTTACATGTTTCCTTCTAGCAGACACACCTGATTCCAGAAATTGGAAAGACTTCACATTGATTTGATTGTAAATGTGGATTTGGAAACAATAGTAATACTTCTAAAGTTGCGGCTTTTCGCAGTGCTATGCTTACAGTTGATATTCAAAGTGTTACGCAAACACTGGCATGTTGAGCAGGGTCCCGATTGCATTCTATGTGATGCTATGGTGCTTGAGTAAAGGGATCATCTGTTCGAGTGTGAACTGCCACTCAGTGTTGGGATCTAATCGCTATTCATTGGGACATGTCGCTCCCACTCTCGGACAGATTTTTATGGCTAAAACTTCCCTTGCTGGTCCTTGCTTCATGGAGACCATGGCATGTGCTACGTGGAATATTTGGAGTGTCCCAAACGATCTTATTTTCAAAGAGATTCCTATCTCTCTCAACGGTTGGAAAACAGGTTTCCAAAGAGATCTCTTGCTTCATAGGTACAAGGTGAAAGCAGCTTGTTCAACCTCTTGTTTTTTTTTTTGGAAAAGAGTATATATTAATATCACATGGATACCAATTACACCTAGCCTCTGCAACAACGCATACTCTAGTGGCCCTACAGATGCATAGGGCCCAGAAAAAAGAAAAAAAATTTATAAAAAATAAAAGTCCCGCTACAGAGAACTAATCCTCAAAGCAATGACACTGACACCATCCGAACAACACCAGTAGTCCTCCACTCCAATAACAACGCCTTCAAGAAGGAAACAGTGCCCAAGCGCCGTCGTTGCCCGATCAAAGATCATAGGTTTTCACTCTGGAGAAAGTCCTCGCTCACAAAACAATGTCTTCAACAAGGTCATTGCCAGGCACAACCAGTTAAGGCCAGACCTTGAATTTTCACCCTGCAAGGTAAGACTGGGAACTCCCCCTGTGTTGACTTCTCGCACCAGCAGTCACTGCAACGAGTCCCAGATCACGCAGCCAGTTCTCCGTCACCACAAGAACTAAAATCACCATCGCTACCCTCATATTTCCGCTTTCCTGATATTCTCCGCATCTGACTTCACCATGGCTCAAAGAATGACACTTGGTGGAAACAAACAACAGAGCTTCGCAACGCTCCCGCTGAAACCAAACGGCCAGAAAAACAAGGTGCGCACGACCGAATACCTTTCGATCCAGCAATCTCTAGGCATGATACACCCATGGGAGTTCGCCGACGGAGCCTTCCGGAACCCGCCTCTCCATACCAGATCAACGAGGGCAGACATCAAGCAGATCTTCGTTTTCATGTGAAAGAAACCAAAGGACCACCTCCTTTATTAGATACGACGCAACGATCCCCACACCGCCGGCCGATTCCCGGAGAACGGATCGAGCAGGCAATTAGGGATAGAGAGCCGATCTAGGTCTTCCAAACGGAATCCCATCGCCGGCACCTCCTCCACCAGATCGCCACCCGCTCCACGCCGGTAGAGGCCGCCGCCTCCAGATCCAATCTCCCACGAAGCCACCACCGGCCGGAGCCGTGGAGACATCGATGGCGAGGGGGCCCGTCCAACACCGGCGTTCTCCTCCCTACCGCCGCGCTTGGGCCGGGAGGCCAGATCCCCGCCGCCCCATCAACGGCGCCACGCACTTAGGCCGGCGGCCCTCCGGGGGTGATGAGAAGGGAGAAGGATGGAGGGGGAGGAGGTGGCGGCGGGGTTAGGGTTTGGCCCCCTCGGTCGCCAGGAGCTTCAACCTCTTGTTGATTGGTTGCAATCTTCTTTTGTTTAAGTGACATGTTACTTTTAGCTCACTTCTTCCCTCCTTGATGTAACCTTTTCTTTTTTTCTTTACTTTTTAGTTAGTTCTTCTATTGGATCTCTTTGTACAGTGGTTCGCTTTAATATATAATGGAAATAATACCGTAGGGACCCTCATAGTACAGGTGTCAGAAAAATATTCAAAGTGCTAGCTCTATTTTTATCTCCAATTCTTGAAATTATTTAAAGGTCAGAAAGTTGTTGCTTGCTCCTTGGGTAGAACAACATACTTCTTTAATTATTTCTAAACTAAACTGAGGGAAGATGGAATGTATAGGTAGTCATACTCTCGGCTCATTGGAGATTGGAGCAATTTTGTCTTGGCCTCGAAGCGCAAAGTGCAAAGTGATATAGTAAGAATGTTTGCCTCACAAGAGTGTATCAGAGGTTCATATCGAACTCTCGTGAAAATAATGAAAGAAACATTTTTCCTTCCTCTTCGACCAACCTACAAAACAAGATGACTTGCCATGTGCCCCAACTTCAAAGTGTGGTTGTCAAGCACGAGATTTAGTATTACAATTGTAAATAAAATAAAATAAAACAAAGATGCGCTAGAAAAATACTCTTGCACATACAGTAGAGATCAACTGGCCTTCAACCAAATAACAATTAAATATGATAAGCTAAGATATGTATGCAAGTAAATAAGTAAACTAGTCTATATGCAAAAGCTAAACTAGATGCAACAAAGTAATGGTAATATTGTTTTCGGGGTTTTGATAGAGAGTGCAACAAAGAAAACTATTTTTATATTTTTAGATTAAATAAATGCAGAAAATCAAAGAGCAAGTAAATCATAGTAAAAGTGTGTTCTTATGATTAAAACCAGACCAGGGGTCTTGGGTTCACTTGTCTACTCTCTCATAAACATGGTGAGATCAAAACAATTTTGGAAACAACATAATATTGATGGAACTTTCATATTAGTGTTTGGTTTGTATTCATATGGTATCATGTCCTATAATAAAGATGGTGAAATGCATCACATTCGTACCCCTCCAGAAAGGGAAAACTCTTCAGACTAGATTTAAGTCAAAATAAAGTATAGGCTTAAGTATTTTGATATGATGTTAATAACAAATATACCACCTCGAATAAACGCAACCATCTTTTTTCTCTCTAGTGAGGCAACTAAGGAAAGGTGAAAACCATAGTAGATCCTAAATTTTTCATCACTATCCAGTTACTACTATCTATTGCTCTATCTAATACACACACATCTCTTTTGGATCTAGCATACTAGTTTGATTAGAACATAAATACAAGATGAGATAAAAATATGCATAAATCAATACACCAAACACATAATGAACAATAGCAATCTAATATAATCATCTCATAAAATAAAGATCCACCATAAAAGAATTTCATAGATATGACTCAGTAGAGGTTCCCCTCCCCAATCTTTGAAGCTCTTGACTTATGTATCTGGTTTTGTATGTTTTCGTCTCTGTGCTCTTCCTCCTTGCAAGATCTCGAAAGGGGGCCATATATATAGTCAGTATTAGGTTAAACCGAGGAGACCGATATGAAGATGGACGAAATTAGAGCAATGAGGCGAAAAGTGGGCCCCATGGCATGGCAGAGCTTTTTGTCCGTGCCATGGGACCTAACTTGGGACTCCAACTTCCCTAGGTATGGTCCAAGTTCTCTAGGCCTTCTTATTGATGAAAAACTTCCGCAGAAAAATCTTAGATCCTTTTGAGTTCATGAAAATCCCTGGAAAAAATACATAAAACAGAGTTTTCCTGTCCCCTAGAGTTATAACCCAACTAAGGGGATTTTTTGAAAAGTCACCAAAATAAATGTAAAACATATAATAGTAGATATGATCCAAATATGGTGAAATATGACACAATAATCTATAAAGATCACATATGTATTTTACATGCATCAGCAAACAAGGCAAGGGATGCGTCTCGTCACAAAAATGTGAGGGGTACGTGGTGGCTTAATTACACACCACCGCTTCTTCTCGCCGCTTCCCGCCTAGATTTCTGGCTATTTAAGAAGTGTGTCGCCATCATTGTTTCGCATCCATTCTCCTCCCACTGTTTCTCAATCTATTACCCTCCTCGCCACTCCATTTCTTAGAGAATTGAGAGGAACCCATCCATCTCCATTGTCGAGAGGTATGAGGGAGACACGTAGTGGTCAATGGCTCCGGCCTCCACTACCTCACCGTGGACGAGGCACGCAACCTCTATAAAAATGGGTACTCGGTGCCGCCAGACTTTTGCTCATAGTGGAGAAGGGCGACTACGACGTTGAGGGGAGCAGCAGCGCCCCGAAGGATAAGCCACCCAGCGATGACGAGGACGTCGACTACATCGTCTTCTACCACCACATGGGCATATAGATTATGTTTACTTTAAGTTTTATTAATTTTCATTTAAGTTTGTCAGAAAATCCTAATTATGAATGAACTTCGCTATTTTCTTTCAATTTTGTTGTTTAAAAAATAAGTTATATTATTTTAAAAATAATTTATCATGGACACGGTTGGAAACGACGCCCCCTAGGCATAAACGCGTCGGCGACCCATACGACCGATAAAACGTCATAGCCAAAATGCTATTACCAGTAAAATCACGTTCTAATTGCATAAGAAAATAAAAAATACGAAATCAAGTAATCCCTCCAATCCAAATTAATGGAGTGAAATGCATCATACGTCCTAGAACTAATTGGATGTGTCTAAAAAGGTCCCGGAACACATGAAATGCCTCATCACAATCCCTAAACTTGTCCTCGATGCCCATCTATAGTCCTGGCTACGTATCGTGCTAACATGGTGACGCGGTGGACCCGGGACGACGCTCTGGGGTGGCACACGACGCGCGCGACGAAATGATGAAGCGTTATGTGCATGTAATTCTCCTTTCCAAACCCTAAATCACCTAAGCTGGAGCGGCACAGAGCGCTCATCTACGCCGGAGCTAGTCAAAGCTGGCATGGCAAACAATACTCGTTTGCGCCATTGACCCCGCTCATCTGCTTCGTTCACCCCGCTTATAGGCAAGTTCTTCTTCCTCCTCCCATTCTCTTCCTCATGGGCGGCCATGGGGGAGCTCATCGAAGGACATGTGGCCGCACTTCCCGTTGGTTATCTGTGACAGTTGCAATATCCACAGAGTGAAACACTATGTCTCGAAGACTGAGGACAACTTTCTCAGGCATTTCTAGGAGTGCATGAATCATGAGATTTGTGCGCTGTCTTTTCCCTTTTTTGTTCAATTTCGAATTCAGATGTTGACTTTACTCGTTGATGTGCTTGATTTAGACACACAAAGGTGGTTGCAACTTCTAGAAATGGAAGGATGTGTATGAAGAGCACCTAAAGAAACTAGGGATGATTTGCCAGCAACTCACTAAAGTTTCTTGGAACAAGCAACAATGGAGCAGCGAAGAGGCGGATGATCAATGGTGGAACCATTGAAATTCAGATGAAGTTGAGGATATTGTGTGTTGCTCAAAGTTGTCATTTGTTTTTACCCATTGTAGTGCGTCCGATGATTATGGTTGTGTGGAAGAAGTAGTGTGTGTATTGTGAAAATGGTACTGAACTGGTAGTTGCATGCATCAGTGTGTGTGTGCGCTTTGAGTTTGTGATGTAAGTTGCTCAAAGAATTTGAAATATAAAAGATGGGCATTTGAAATATGCAAGTTCTTTTGTACATTGATGTGCACATTTATATTTGCAATTATTTGCCACTAAATTAGACAACATAGCAAAACATTGTACTTCATAGCTGACTGACATTTCTCACTGGATTATCCATTACAACAAACATGATACCATATCTTAGTGCATTGTATTTTATGGTCCACTAACAACAGAAATAACAAGTAATAGAATTAAAGACCAGGTGGTGGCCCTTTGAGATAGCCAAACATGGAGATTTTTCTTAGTATTTTGAATGGAGCATTGGTTGTTGTGCTGCTATCATATGCATCATGTCTCTTCTTCTATTGTGTTGCTCTAAATTGAGCAGTCTAGAGCTTATTAGCTGCTTCTGCATTATTTTACATCTCCTTCCATGCCAAGGTCATGTATGCCTTAGCATTGTCATGGGCATCTCTCACTACTTGATGTTTTGCTGCTTCAACTTGCTGCAGGTGCATGTCCCAAGCCATTGAAGGGTTCGCATCATATAAGACAAAAAAGTCTACAATATGATCAACTAAGTACCAAGATCTATAGATGCAAGCAACGAATGTATATGCATCCATAAAGGACTTACCCTCGAAGACCGAAAAGCTTTACAAGATTTTATCTTATGGATGATGTAGACGAACTCTTGTCGATCTCAAGATCAGTTGTAGAGTGCCGCAAACTAGCCAACAACCTCCGGGCCCTTAATCCAGCGAAATCAATAAATCCCACCAGAGAAACTACCATAACATGTTCATCACTAGTCCGACGAACATGGGAACCACTAGAGGGAGAGAGAAGATAAATCCTTCACAAGGATGGTGTGAGAGGAGAGGAGGACTACTCCTACTTTTATAGGGGAGGGAGCAGCACCAAGGCCATGGTCGGAGGACAAAGTGGGTTCCCCCACCTCTCCCTTATTCATGTGATTGGAGTCTCCACTCATCCCACTCACACGAATTTCCATTCCACTCACTTTTCCATTAATTTTCACTAAATTAAATGCAAGCTCTCATTTAATAAAAATAATTTTTTATTTCTTTATATTAATATTTGTCAATTACTTTAATTAATAAACATTTACATAAACCCTCTTGCATTATTCTAATATTACATTTGAAACCAATTTCAGCTATTTTCCCTAAAACAATACTGGTACTCATCGAAATAACTCAAGCACTTTCAAAACCTTTCTATGATATAATATATGTTCCCATTAGTGTCGGCATACCTTAAGTGTGCCACCCTATGGTTCACAAATAATGCATACATGGTCAAGACACCTCTCCGATCAATAATCAGCAGCAGGACTTGGAGATCCGTACTAACTCTCACATATTCAATGATGACTCTTGTGATCGTGAGAACCATGAATGTCATAACTATATCCCTTTGTATCGTGATCTTTTACTTGTCCGAGATTCGATCATTTGTATCAACCATGCCTAGTTTGATCTCGCTACCGACAAGTACTCTTTTCTCGTTCCCGTGATATGACATTCTTGGTGACCTAGTCACATGCTTGCAAGCTGTGTCAATGTGATATCACCGAGAGGGCCGATATTATATCTCTCCTTCATTTGGATGGACAAATATCACTCTTGATCCATGAGACTATATATAACACTTTCCGAGTACATGTACCCACCTTTATAGTCACCATATTACAGTGTGACGTTTGATGTTATCAAAGTACTCTTATGGTGTTAGTGATTGACATGATCACATGGTCTAAGTATTAGGGTTACTTGTATGAGATGTTATAGCAATGTAAACATAATGACTCTGATCGTACTGTTATACTTTGGGTGCATGTTCATCACATCATTCCTTTAATGTTGTGATCCCGTTATTAACAACATCCAATGTTCATGATCAGGAAATCTTGATCATCAGTTAATCAATGAGCTTGTTAAATGAGAGGAATAACTAGGAACTCTTGTTTGTTTATTAAACACACATGTATTAACATTTCCAATTAATAGCATGAGAAATAAACATCTATCATAAACATGAAATATGATAATAACCACTTTATTATTGCCTTTTGGTCATATTCCCTTCAGTCTCCCACTTGCACTAGAGTCAATAATCTAGATTTCATAGTGATAAATCTAACACCCATAGAGTTCTAGTGTTGATCATGTTTTGCCCTAGGGGGAGTTTTAGTCAACGAACCTTCTACATTCATATATGCGTGCTCTTTGCAAATCATTATATCTCCGTACTTGACATGCTCACGGATGGAGTGAAACCAGCGCTTGATATGATTGTAATTCTTGTGAGACCTCAGTTATTTGGAATTGATTGTTGTCACAATACATGACAATCGGGTCCAACACACTAGTAACCACACCTAGTTCAGTTATGAACTCCTTCATCCAAACCTCTTCTTGTGGACGCTTCTGAAGCAGCAACATATTCCACCATTGTTGTTGATCTCGCTCCACGGGTTGTTTGGAACTCCTCCAACTAATCAATGCCCCATTCAAGAGAGACGCGTAACCATATTGTGACTTAGAGTCATCCGGATCGGAGTCGAAGCTTACGTCAACGTAACACCTTACGGCGAGCTCTTCTTCACCTCCATATATGAGAAACATATCCTTAGTCCTACTTAAGTAATTTAGGATATTCTTGACCGCTATCTAATGTTCCACCTAGATCAGTTTGGTACCTGCTAGTCAAACTGATAGCGTGTGCCACATACGGTCTTGTAAACAACATGGTGTACATGATAGAGCCTATAGTTGAGTCATAGGGCTCTGATCTGTCATCTCTCTATCTTTTGCCATAGCTGGACCTTGAGTCTTACTCAATGTCTTGCCTTGCAACATAGGTAAGAACCCTTTCTTAGTTCCATCCATTTTGAACTTTTTCAAAATCTTGTCAAGATATGTACTTTGTGATAGCCCAATTAAGCAGCTTGATCTATCTCTATAGATTTTAATGCCTAATATATATGATGCTTCACCAAGGTCCATCACTGAAAAATTGTTGTTTAGATAACTTTTAACACTATTAAAGATCTATATCATTTCCAACCAACAATATGTCATCCACATTTAATATTAGGAATGCTACAGAGCTCCCACTCGCTTTCTCGTAAATACAAGTGTCTCCATAAGTTTGGACAAATCCAAACCCTTTGATCATATCATCAAAGAAAAGATTCCAACTCCGATATGCTTGCTTCAGTACATAAGTGGATCGCTGAAGTTTGCATACCTTGTCAGCAACCTTAGGATTGACAAAACCCTTGGGTTGTACCATATACAACTCTTCCTCAATGTTACCATCAAGGAACGCGATTTTTACATCCATCTTCCAATTTTCATAATTGAAAAATGCAAAAATTGCTAATTTAATCCTAACTGACTTTAGCATCGCTATGGGAGATAAAGTCTCATCATAGTCAACTCCTTGAAATTGTCGAAACCCCTTTGCGACAAGTCTAGATTTATAGATGGTCACATTACCATTAGCGTCAGTTTTCTTCTTAAAAATCCATTTGTTCTCAATAGCCTTACGGTCGTGAGGTAGGTCCACCAAAGTCCATACTTGATTTTCGTACATGGATCCCATTTCGTATTGCATGGCTTATAGCCATTTGTTGGAATCCAGGTTCATCATTGCTTCTTCATACGTCGCAGGGTCATCATTTCCATCCACCATAAAATTCATGACACGATTTCCATATAGTTCAGGAGCTGCATGTGTCCTTGTTGACCTGCGAGGTTTGGTAGTATCCTCTTTTAGAGTTTCATGATCTTTATCATTAGTTCCCTCTTCATTAGGTGAAGTAAACTCTAGAACAACTTTCGGTGCTGCCCCACTCGCCATTTCATGAAGAGAATGTTAAATAACATCATCAAGCTCTACCTTCTGACTACTCACACCTTTCGCGAGAAACTCCTTCTCTATAAAGTTTTCATTCTTAGTAATGAAAACCTTGCCTTCGGATCTATGATAGAAGGAATACCCAATTATTTCTTTAGAGTATCCTATGAAGACACATTTTTCTGCTTTGGGTTCGAGTTTATCAAGCTGAAGTTTCTTCATATAAACATCGCATCCCCAAACTTTTAGCAATTACATCTTAGGTTTGTTGCCAAACCATAATTCATACGATGTCGTTTTAATAGACTTAGATGGTGCCCTATTTTAAGTTGATACAGTTGTTTCTAGTGCATAACCCCAAAACAAGAGTGGCAAGTCAGTTAGAGACATCATAGATCAAACCATATCTAATAAGGTAGGATTACGACGCTTAGAAACACCATTATGATGTGGTGTTCCGGCAGGCATGAGCTATGAAACTATTCCACACTCTCTCATGTGTGTGCCAAACGAGTAACTTAGATATTTACCTCCACGATCGGATCATAAAAACTTAATCTTTCTATTATGATGGTTTTCTACTTCACTCTGAAATTCCTTGAACTTTTCGAAGGTTTCAAACTTGTGTTTCATCAAATAGATATACCCATATCTACTCAAATCATTCGTGAAAGTAACAAAATAACAATATCCACTGCACGCTGACACACTCACCGGTTTGCACACATTAGTATGTAAGATTTCCAATAAGTATGTCGCCCGTTCCATAGTACTGGAAAACGGGGTTCTAGTCATCTTGCCCATAAGGCAAGGTTCACATGTCTCGGATGATTCTAAAAGTCCATCAGAATGGAGTTTGTTCATGTGCTTGATGCATGTAAAATTCATACATGAACTTTGTAGTTTATTGATACATATTACCACATATTAGCAACTTATATAATGTTATATCCATGCTTTATATTTATTTTCAGGGATTTAACAATGATCCCTTTAGTTTGGTTATAACTCTGTAGAATAGGATTTCCCTATTTTGTGTATTTTTTATCTTTCAAGGACCTAAACAAAGTCAAACATAGCAAGGATTTTTGGAGCATCATTTCTTCACGAAGAGAAGGACCTAGAGCACTCGAAGCTCACCAGGGGAGCCTGGAGTCCCAAAATAGGGCAGGTGGCGTAGGCCCCACTCTAGGTCGTGCCACTATGCCTATTTCCCTCCTCGAGCATCGCCAGTCGTTCGTCTTCATATCTAGATCATCCTCCTGACCTAAAACACGTATATAAAGTTCCCCCGACGTGTACCTAGAGGAGAGAGCCGCAAGAACACCAAAACAGAGACATAAACAACGAAGATTGGAGGGGGAAACTCCGTTGGAGCTGCCATAGGAGGGATCTCTACCTTCTCCAAAATCTCCACCATCATCACCATGATGAAGAGGGAGTAGTCCACCTCTGGACTATGGTGTTGTGTAAGTAGCTTAATCTATTTCTCTCTTGTTTTATCATTGATCTAGTAGCATATGAGCTACCCGACATGATTATGGTCATATATGTAATTCCCGTGTGGCGGATCTTTATTATATGTGTTGATATTTGAGATTGGAATCCATTTATGTGTAAGATGTATGAGTAGATGCATGTCATGTAACTTGTTCTTAAGTGCTTGTTTTGATCCAACTTGTATGAGAGAACATGCGTGGGGAACGTGTGTATTAGTTGGAGTAACA
Organism: Avena sativa; assembly: GCA_916181665.1. NCBI lineage: Eukaryota > Viridiplantae > Streptophyta > Magnoliopsida > Poales > Poaceae > Avena > Avena sativa. Next base: position 428,220,162 of record OV702287.1, read on the forward strand.
TGGTGGTAGTGATTGAATAGTGACAACAAATTCAAGATCTACTATGGTTTTTACCTATCTTCTATTACCTCACTAGGGGTTAAGTGAATTTATGTGCTATAATTATCAAGTGATATCTAAGATAATCTTGTTTGTTCAAGGTGTAGCATATTTTTTATTCAAACATCATGTCAAAGTACCTATGGCTATGCTCTGTAAACTTTTAATTCTAGATTGCTTGGAGTTTTCCATTTCTAGAGGAGCATAAGAGAGTGTGTTGCATCAACTCTATGATAGGACGTGATGCTCATAAGAATGCTAATCATACACATAATGAAGTTCATCAATATTATAGTACTTATGAATTGTTTTATGTGCACTGCACCTTATGAGAGAATAGATAAGTGAACCATGAACCCCAGTCCAATTTTAATCATTAGAAAAAATTATCCAACACCATTACCATCCTTAATATTATCCACATTAAATAAATCAAAAAATACTTTTACTAACAGCAAACAAAAACCAAAACCCAAATATACTTTTCTAGTATTATTATTTCTCTGCTTGCCTAGTCATAGATTGTTGTACTATTATTTATTTACTAATTTATCAAGTTTACTACTACGAAACCTTGTGCTTGAAAACCACACGGTGGAGTTGGGGATACAAGGCAATTACTTTGTTTTGTAGGTTGCTTGAAGAGGAAAAACAAAAGATACTCTAAGCTAATTCCCTGAGAGTTCGATATAAACCCTCGAATCACCCTTGTGGGGAAACGACGCTTGCTACAACACTCTACACTTGGAGTCCCAACGAGTTGGTACACACGAAGGTTATGCCATGAAGAACATTTTCTGGCGTTGTTGCCGAGGAATTGGAAGAGCATCTCAAATTGGTTGCAATGTGGTTAAACTCCCATGGCAACTGCTAGAACATTTTCTGGCACCGTTGCTGGGGAGTTGGAAGAGACAAATCATAGCTACATCTTCAATAAGTTTGGGAGCATAATACAATAACCAACAGAATAGCTAGAACATTTTTTGGCACCATTTTCATCAAGTTTGGAGAAAGCACCTCCTTAGCATCATCATCATCAACTTTGTGAAAACACCTAACCTTGGGGAGGTGGCACCACTACCTCTAGTCCTATAATATTGGGATGCAAAGGAAGGGAATGTGAAGTTTCAGTTCCCTCATAAGAAGTGTATGGAGCAATTTCCAAGGAAGAAGGAGGTAGCACCAAGGTACAAGCTACCACATGATCTCCACCTATCTTAAATAAAGTAAGTAAAGCCTAGTTATATGGCTATAAAGAAAGCATTTTGCGGGAGGCAACCCAGTTATTTTATCTTTGGATTTTCTTTGTGCACTCTTTCTGTAGAAATAGAGTTGTCTTTTAGTTTACCTATAATTGTTTTCAATAAAGTACCAAGTTTAACCCATTTGGATGATATTAAGTTGATGCAACATATGGAGTAGCAAAATCCCTACATGAACATTGTTTAGTAGAAAAAACAAAGTAACTCTGATTGCGCTCAAGTTTATACTATAGTTGCAACTTTTCATCCTTTATATGAAAAAAAATTGGCTAAAAATCCTGACATGTTTAAGTGGGCAAAATAATTACGTTATGCGTGTTATTCTTCCGGATAGGTTCTGTCAACTTTTGTTTAATGCATTCTTTTGAGTTTCAAATTGATTATTTTGAACCTTTTTGATATTTAGGAAATATAGACAACATAATATACCTACTAGAAAAATTAAATATAATTTTTTTTAAGGTTTTATGGCAGCTAGCATCATATCTTTGTACCTACTAATGTCACCCATAGAAAACAAATGAGAGAAATTTGTGTGTTGAAGTTTTTTAACAGGGGATGGAGGAACACCACAACATGAGCTATCAAAAAATGGTGAAGACTATGAGACTGGGGATGCCCAAAGCACCCCCACTGGACCTATTATAGTCTCGGTTTGCAAACCTCTAAACTTTTATTGTGAGCAACATAAGATAGTCGCATAAAATTGGAGCGTCTTTGTTTAGTTTTATATTCACCTTGCTATTGGGGTTGCGCGCCTGAAAAGAATAATTTTTCCTACGCCAAGAACTCTAATGCCAGGATCTATCTATTAGTAATGAAGTAACGGGAGGGGATTTTCAAAAACTTACCGTTACAAAAAGCTTTGTCACTCGAGAGAGTGTTGACGATGTAGTCGTACCGATGCCAACCTCAGGGTCGTTCTGAACTCTGACGACTCTGGTGGCTCTGATAACTCCTAGCACCGCAAGTGCAGCACGTCCAAGGGAGTCACACACGTCTGATGCTTGACGATGACTCTCGCTCCTTTGATCCAGCAGAGATTGCGGAAGTAGATCTTATGGATCTTGAACCCCGTAGCGTGACGATGCTCCACGGTGAAGAAGTGCCCTATTTGCGCAGTCCAGATGTGGGACCACGATCTTGGTAGAGAGAGGGGAGGGAGAGAGGCGTCTGGAAGCTTTTCCCAAAGCTAGGAAGCTTTTATTATTTTCTGATTATTTACTTGCCTCCATATGCCTCTTATTATATAGGGGAAGGGGACTCCAAAATCCCTTGGCCTAGCCATGTGGGACTAAACAAAGAAGAGGAGAGGGGAGGCTTGGCCGCCGGCCAAGGACTTTGTGGGCCCCACATAGGTGCCCTAGGGACCAGCCGGCCACCTCCTCCCTCTCCTTCCTTTTGGTTTTCCCCCTCATGGACCCTTCCCCTTAGGGAATTTAACCAATTTAATTCCTTTTTTCTTTTATTAAATAATTATGAATAAATAATTAAATCAATATTTAACATATATTCACATATTATCTAATTCCCGTGGCTATGGAACTCCTTCCATCCCACTCCGGACATCCTCTAGACCTTCTCGGAACCCTTTCGATCTCTCCCTCTCTTTTCATTGGTGATTCTGATGATAACAAAACAATCTCCGAGCTTCATCAAACCCTTAAGCATGCTACCCTACAGTTTTGGAACACTCTAGACATGGTCGAGACCCCTCTCGGACCAATGATCATCAGTGGGACCTGGATGCCCGTAATGACCCCTATGCATTCCACAAAAACTTTGTCGTTGAACCATCAACACTTTGTCCTATTCCTTTGCCTCTGTTATACTTGCATTGTCCGAGATCTGATCAACGACATCACCATGTAGAGTTCAATCTCGTTACCAACAAATGCTACTTAATTTGTTCCGACAAGTGATATCCCCGTGACCTAGTCACACGCTGCACGGCTTATGGATATAACTTCTCCGAGTGGGCCTAGATTATATTTCTGTCACACAGATGGAGAAATCTAGCTCTTGGCACATACGCCTCTACATGCCCCTTTGATGTGTCTGAACACACGTTTATGATCACCATTTTACCGAGTGACGTTTGATGTGAACAAGTCACTGTTAGGTGATAGTGATTAAATACGGTCTCACGGTCTGAGGAACAAGACACCATGTTTCCTAATTATCGCAACTTGAACTTTGTGATATGATCGTGTTATGATGCTTATATTGGGTATGGTCATCACCTCATTCTCCCAATGAGGTGACTCCATTGTCAACTAGCATAAATGCCACATGATCAAGAAACCTTGATCATTTGTTGACCAATGAACCAATGAATAGAGATTCACTGAGAACTCCTAGTTGTTTACATATCACACACGTTTATTGACATTTCCTTTCAATACAGTTATAACATGATATAAAACCTAATTATAAACTTTGTGAAATATGATAATAATCCATAATATTATTTGTCTCTAGGGCATAATTCCAATAGTCTCCCACACCATATTTGGAATAATTAAGACCAACATGATTAAATGATTATATGTTTATGAAAGAGATACTGAAATAAAATGAAGATAAATTTGGATGCTAAGAAAAGGGAAATAAAAGTTGAAATACAAGTATGCATAAGTGCTACATATTTCATATGCTTTAATGAATGATAATTTGTAAGTGTCTTGTTCAGTGTTGTCTTTATCCACGTGCATAGATGGTTAAATTTATGTTTGATTGTCCAATAATAAATGATTAGCATTATGAACACTTGTGCATGTTTGTGGATGGTCAACATTCTTTTTTCTAGCCCAAAATGATCACACGAGCGAAGACTTGTATATCCAAATCCCTTGAACCAATATATTACAGTAGTGTCCACTATACCTACCTATGTGGCAGTTGCTACTCCAAGTATAATATATGTTCTATGCCTTTGAATGTTTCAAAATCATCCCTTTGTGTAGTTTGAAGCTCATGGGAAAGTAAGATGTGGGGTAAGATCATTAATCTATTGTTATTGAAATTATGTAATTATGTGATTGACAACTTATGAGTTGATTGTTAGTAGAACCATGTTGTCATGGGGAACGCTTTCAAACATTGCACTATTATTGTTCATGTCATGTTATTTTGGATTTGGATACCTATCAGTGTGAAATAAAGAGGGAAATGAACAAGTGTTTTGAGTAGGCATATGTGTTGGAGAGAATCCTGGGCCACTAAATTAAGCCACGGTATGCATCATGGTGGAAATTTATAGCATGAACGTTCTATGAAGTATTCTAATAAATAGATTTGCAAATGGTAAATAAAAATAAATGCTGAGGGGTTTGCTTGTTTGTTTGTCTTGTCATCTGAATATTATAGCCCCTTCTCACAAAAGGGTAACTCATCATACAAAGGGACAAGCGGTACCTCGGTTGAATCACTCGTTTGGAATTGTATGCATATGAGGACAAACACTTGTGATATTAAAGTTGAGTAGCATGAGGATTGGATACTTGTGGTTAATGGGCATGAGACATTGAACTTGTAAGGGGTCAAGCATATATAAACCATAATTACTTTCACTTTGGATTACTTGGAGACCCATTCTTATGATTACCGTTGACATGAGCTACATATACCAAACTTTGTTTTATGATAACCTTTTTTTAGAGCTAGCACATATGTTCTCTACTTACTTTTTGCTATTTCAAGTGTCCAAGAAAGAAAAGAAATGAAAGGAAGTTTCTAAGACCGAATAAGATGCCCTACATGCTTAATTGTCCATAGTACTTGCCTTTGTTTTTATACAAAATGACTTGTTGTTGAGCATGGAGTAAAGCATAAGAGATATCACTTTACAACTCATTTTCTTGTTTCTATTCTTTAAAGAAAAACCATTTAACTTTGTGTAGAAATAATTATTATAAATAATATCCAACATACCAACAAACTCCAAAGTCCATGTTTAGTTTTATCACCTTTATGCTCGAGGACGAGCATAGGTTAAGCTTGGGGATGTTGATACATGTAAAATGCATACATGAACTTGTAGTTTATTCATACATACTCCCACATATTAGCAACTTATATAATGTCATATCCATGCTTTATATTGTTTTTTGGGGATTTACCAATGATCCCCTTTATTTTGGTTATAACTCTGTAGAACATGAATTCCCTATTTTGTGTATCTTTATCTTTCATGGACCTAAACAAAGTCAAATGAAGCTAGGATTTTGGAGCGTCAATTTTTGATGAATAGAAGGACCTGGAGCATTTGGACCTCACTAGGGGAGCCCAGAGGCCCAAAAGAGGGAAGGTGGCACAGGCCCCGCCCTAGGTTGCGCCACCATGCCTTTTCCCTCCTCGAGCATCTCCAGCCGTCTGTATTCATTTCCATACCATCTTCTTGACCTAAAAACACCTATATAAAGGTCCCCCAACGTGTACCTGGAGGAGAGCGCCACAGAAACACCGAAACACCAAAACAGAGACAGAACCAACAAAGATTGGAGAGGGAAACTCTATCGGAGCCACCACCATAGGGATATCTACCTTCTCCAACATCTCCACCATCATCACCAGGATGACGAGGGAGTATTGCACCTTTGGACTATGGGTTTGTGGCAGTATCTTGATCTATTTCTCTCTTGTTCTTCATAGATCTAGTACCATATGAGCTGCCCAACATGATTATGGTCATATATGTAATTCCTATGTGGTGGATCTTTATTATATGAGTTGATATTTGATATTGGAATCTATTTATGTGTAATACGTATGCGTAGATTCATATCATGTACCTGATACCTTCGATCTGGGTTATGGATGTAATATAGCTTCTTTTCCCTAGTAGACCTAGGTTATCGAATCCTCGGGAAGCAGATGTGTAGTGAAGTTACTTTAACAAACCTTCAGGAGTTTTAGAATTCCTTTTGTGTTTTTACTAGACCAAGAGTTTGCATCTTTTTTTGTTGTCGATGATGGAGAGAGAGGGCCTAGGGCATTCAGTTTCACCTGTAGCTATGCAAAACATCCGATGGGAATAAAATATAAAGATAAAGTATGCATGTAATTGTTAGAGCAAGATAAATTATATGTGAGTAGTGCATCCATAATTGCTATTGCCTCCGCAACTGCTTATAGCAATATCCTACTAGTCTCATCCATAGAAGAAAGAGAACCAATGATATGCATAGTGATGTCACCGTTAATCGTAAATCCCTCACGTACAGCCGTACTACCCTTCTGTCACTAGGGTTCCCAACCTGCAGATCTGTCATTACTCATACTCCCTATACCTGGATCAACCCTCAGGGTATTAGGTACCTGACAAGTCCTTAGATTGAGGCAAGAGAGGATACAATAATCATCATGTCATACAAACTAATACATGATCCCATCTATGATAAATAACATGCACAAATACTATATGGCTAGGCCGAAGCCCTTAGCCAAGGAGAATTACTCACACATAGAGATGATATCAACAATCATAAACATTATAATGGAAATCATAAGATTGATAGCAATAGTATTACAATGTCGCCAATCAAAGAAGAGATCTACTATTACAAGTGGTAGAATATGGCTATGGAGATGGAGAAGGGTTTTGAGATCCGGAGTCGACTGATGATCTGGGGCAGAGACTTGAGGGCGAGGCAGGACCGTTTTCTCGTCACACGAGGCTTTTTTATTTAGGGGTCCCTTCATGAAAGTTGTTATGTTTGACCTAGCGGTGGCGGCACCAACTATACAACCAGAACTATACGGCCAGAATTTTGTTCCAGTCGTATAGTTGGTCGTTAAAGCGTCTGCCTCTGCTTCATGGCTCCTGGTTTCTTCTGGTTGTTGGAAATCTCGTATCTTTGACTTTAATGTAGTGATTCCCATCTTCCAACAACACTATCTGAGCAGGAAAAAATAGAAAGAAAGGATTGCATACCCCTTTGAATATTGGGAATTAGTGACAGGGTTTAGAGAGATATTTCATCAAAAATATGAATAGTATCCAGTTTAAATGTGGACGTAGATGGCTATATTTCAGAGCCATCAGTACCCCATTCTTAAGTGCTTGTTTTGATCCAACTTGTATGCGAGAATATGTGTGGGGGAACGTGTGTATTAGTTGGAGTAGCATGGTGGCAGTGATTGAATAGTGAAAACAAATTCAAGATCTACTATGGTTTTTACCTATCTTCTGTTACCTCACTAGCGATTAAGTGAATTCATGTGCTATAATTATCTAGTGACAGCTAAGATAATCTTGTTTGTTCAAGATAGCATATTTTTTGTTATTCAAAAATCATGTCAAAGTACCTAAGGCTATGCTCTATTAATTCTTAATTCTAGATTGCTTGGAGTTTTCACTTTCTATAGGAGCATAAGATAGTTGTGTTGCATCATCTCTATGATAGGACGTGATGCTCATAAGAATGCTAATCATACACATAGTGAAGTTTCATCAATATTATATTGCTTATGATTTTTTATGTGCACTACACCTTATGAGAAAATAGACAAGTGAGCCATGAACCCCAGTCCAATTATTATCCAACACCATTTCCATCCTTAATATTATCCACATTAAGCAAATCAAAAAATACCAAAAATACTTTTACTATCAGCAAACACAAACAAAAACCCAAAATAATTTTCTAGTATTATTATTTCTTTGCTTACCTAGTCATAGATTGTTCTACTATTAATTATTTAAAAATTTATTTCAAGTTCTACTACGAAACCTTGTGCTTGACAACCACACGGTGTAGTTGGAGATACAAGGCAATTAGTTTGTTTTGTAGGTTGCTTGAAGAGGAAAAACAAAAGATACTCTAAGATAATTCCTCAAGAGTTCGATATAAACCCTTAAGCAACCCTTGTGGGGAAAAGATGCTTGCTACAACACTGTACACTTGGATTCCCAACAAGTTTGTACACATGGAGTTGTTTCCATCATTGCTTTATACCAATATGACCTAGACGGTAGTGCCACATGTATATAGATATATCAGCATTTTGTTTAATATTTTTGGCATCCACATTATGAATATGTGTAATACCACTATTGATGACTGCAAGTGCACATACTAATTGTAGCTAGTTTTGAAGTAAAGATATCGCACCCATAGAGAGCTATTGGTAAGGGTCTTTATGCCCCTCGTTACTATCTACCAAAGAGTACTTGTAAGTTGTCTTTGATCTCAAGTAAAGGGTGTTTGTATGGTTTATGGTTGTTTGCAGTAAAGTAATTAAAACAAGTAAAAGAAAACAAGTAACAAGATCATACGAAATCGGGGTTGAACTCAATAGGGATAAAACGTTCTCAGGGATGTAGGATATACCACTAGCATAGTACTATTGTTATATGTAATCAAGATAACATACTTCTTATGTCATGATATGTGTGAGAGCCCCATAATAAGATGTTCACGACAAGGCTCGTAGGAAGCCACTTTGTTGAGCCAAGTGTGAGGTCACCTCTAAATAACCACTGCAATGTCTGAGAGCAATCACCCATACAGACCACCGCAATTAAGGGTTTCCCCATAGATATTGTAATTAGCTTAGGGAGTCCTTCTTTAATCCCCCGTTGACCATGTAGGTTACGAGCCGACGCCAATCAGTCATGGGGCATTTTAGGTATGCTTCCAAATCACGTCCAAAGGGTTTCATCCTCCCTTTAGTCCTGAAGGCAAATGATATGTGGTCGACTTCACATATCATCTAAAGAGAGAAATCAAACACAAGTCATAATTATATAATAGACAAGCAAGTCATATGGACACAAGAATAGATCATCTTTATTACAAGTTCATAGTGGTGCTAGAGTTTCTCCATCTCACCAAGAACAAAGGAACTAGTCACTCATGGAAGCAATCAACAACATCATCATAATCAAATGAATGGATTAAAGTACGGGGATATATCTAATGCAAACCATAATTGGATCTAGAATTACAAAGAGATCTAATAGATGAAAGATGGAGTAATGGTGGTGATGAAAATGTAGTGGTTGATGATGAAGAGGATGATGCATTGTCCTCCAATGATCTGGGACGCAGGCGAGATTTTACTCCAGCCGAGTTCCTCCTTCAGATCCCTCTTGGATGTGGTGTTTCGTGGTTTTTGGTGGCTGTGAATGTCACATCTCCTTCTCATCTTCCCCAGGTGAAACTATTTGACGAGGAGGTCGCGATCGCACCTGGTACGGGTGGATGGTATGGGCGGGCTCCGCCCGTACCAGTGGTCGTTAACCATACCGATGCCTCCCCCTTGATTGGTTTTCTCCCCGGTGCGAAGGTAAAACCATAAAATGACTTTTATCACTTAGAAATATCATAAAAATACACAATATGATAGCTCTAATTGATATGTTCATATATGACTCCAAGATTTCTGATCCTGTTGAAACAACAACCAAATAGCGCACAAAAGGCGTAGTGAAATACAAAAATGTCTACTCTATTTATGTAAAAACAAAAGTTAAATATGCTTCAATTTTGGACGCATCAACTCCCCCAAGCTAGGCTCTTGCTCGTCCTTGAGAAAGATGGTGGCTTATGGACAAGATCATCATGTTCATGAGAAACGAGACATTACAATAAATGAGGCAATAATTGAAACATGAGTACACCATCGGATGTAGAGATACATCAGGGGTATTACCATACCCTTACACATTACATAACTTAGAGGCTTCCACACCTTTTTCTAGTATTAATGAAATTATAAGAAGTTACTAGTGAACATATCATATAATCACGGAGTTTAGATATGTGTAGCACTAAGTTTAATACTGAAGATTGATGATCATTTTTTTTCTCTTTTTTATATGTTTGATTCTTTTGATAGATGCTTTCTTTTTCTCTCTTGATACTTGCGTATCTATATTCTTCATTGCTCCCTTTTTCTCCTTTTCTTTTCAGCAAGCCATTTGATCATGATCACTACTTCAATGGCTTTCGAGAACTCTTAACCATAATATGCTACCAGAATTCTTCTTCTCATAACTTAATCAATACTTCTATAGGTGTGTAAGTCCCTAAAATTATGACAGCTGTACAAGTATCATAACACTCAACCTAGTTCAATCATCTAATATAATAATCATGAATCAAACACAACTTCAATTATCATAAAGTCTCATAACTCAACAGATATAATTCTTGTCTTGAACAAAGGGAACTCGAAGTTGATGCAACTAAAGCAAATTCAGAAATTTAAACCTAACCATGCATGAAGAAAAGTAAACATGCTAAAATTGTAAGATAGATTACAAGGTTCTCACAGATCCCCCCAAGCTTGGAGTCAAATTGGGTGGATCAAATAATCCCTTGTGATTATTTGATACCATGGCGTGCTTCATGGTGCAGAAGCTTGGTTGGAGAGTGCCGCTCAAAGCTTCTTGTTTGTCCTTTCCAGGAAGATATGTGTTGGAGACACTTCTGCAGATCCGAACGCAAGACAGCCATACCATCATCAACTTTGATCATCATTTCATTGAGTTCCTTCTTGCCTTCAAGATCCAAGAGGCGCTTGCGCATGATCTCCCTGCGGATGAGTTCTTCTTTCTGGTACTTCTCTATTTTGTTAAGATGGTGTTCATTGTCTGGACGTGCATACCAACTAGTATGTCTAGAAGATTGAACCCCCAGTCCTCTTGCGGCTTCACGCTCATGCGTGCATTCATGGTGATCCTCTTTGCTGTTGATGTATGAGCCATAGTCTCCTTATATGTTCCTGCAGTGGAGTTATTAGACTTCTTACGCTTTGGTGACAAGTAGTTGACGGAGATGAGCTTGACCGACTCCGTGCATCCCTTCCAATGGGTTTTATTGTCTTCTTCCTCATATTTAGGCTTCACCATTGCCAAGTAGTCCGGTTGCTTCCATCCCCTCTTCGATTGCTCCATGAAGATCTGGAACTCCTCGTCTTTAGAATCGTCATCATCGGAATGTGTATCGCTTGTTCTTCGGGCTTAGGCCTTGAGCTTCATGATCATCAGCTTCAATGGAGGAAGTCTGGAAACTATCCCATGAAAGAGCCATGCGGTTTAGACATTTGCCTTTGCCTTGAATCGAGTAGCGCATCAAGTAGATTAGATCTGTTGATATAAGAGAGAAGTGGATCTCTAAAGAGACTTGTAAAGGGTTAGAGGCAGGGTAAAATTCGTATTGAGAGAAAAACGGTCACCCAAGAAAAGAATCCTAACAAATAAGGAAACAAATACATGCAAAAGAAGGAAATTCAGGTCGTAATGACCAACTCGGTACAGGCGGCGCCCGTACGGTGCGCCCATACTCGGTCGTTTCCAAAAACACCACAGTACGAAGTCGGTAAAAGGTCAACCGACTGAGTGGTATGGGCGGGTTCTGCCCGTACTACCCATCTATACCGACTTCGTAACTTCTCTTAAATTTTATTATTATTTATCTCTTTTTTTAGAATACAAAAGTGTAAACGAGAAATAGAAGAAAGAAGTCACCGAACCAATAACGACCGGCGGTACGGGGGAGTGCGCCCATACCGCACGGTCACCGCTTCTGTGAGAAACTCAACGAGGCATCAGTGGGCTTAACGACCATCGACACGGGCGGATCCATCCATACCGTCCGCCCGTACTGATCTCGTAAGACCGGCAATGAACTCAGAAAAACGTAAGGAATTCAAATCAGAAAAGAAATAACAGGAAATCATCCAGAGCAAAGGTGTATTTAGGATTTCCTAAGTCATGTTCATTGAGGGAATATGGTCTCAGTTGAGTTCCTTTTATTCCTCTCTTCAAATAAAACAGGTCGCGGAAAATCGCCAAAACCATTGTAAGAGGAAATAGGGAACTTCCTTTTTGGTTGTGGGGTTCCCACAGGTATACACATGGATGCTACCTCTTTAGGATGAATAACTCCTTGAGTATCCAAGAACGCTTCCTCCACCTCTTCCTTCCTTTGTAAGATCTGTAAATCAAATTCTTGCAGAAGTAGAGTCCAATGGATTATTCTTGGCTTAACATCAGTCCTTTCCAGGATTTCTTTCAAGCCAACATGATCAGTATGTACTCTAACTTTGGAGTCCATGATATAAGATCTAAATTTATCACAAGAGAAGAATACAACAAAGAATTCCTTTTCAGCCATATGATAGTTCTCTTGGGCCCCGTTTAAGCTGCGACTAGCATGATGAATGATATTAAGATCATCACCATCATACTTATCGTCGGATTAAAGACAAGTATGCCATGAGGGGGTCCTCGAGGCATGTGGAAGAGAGGGGTGTGAGTTGTACGGTGTTCCGGGACGGTGAGCACACAAGTCTACTGATACATTGCAAATGTATCTATAATTTTTGATGTTCCATGATTGGTTTTATCCACTTTCTTGTGTTTTGTCCACACTTTGGAGTACTTTTCATATGATTTCTTGGACTTACCTATTAACAAGAGCCACAGTGCCAGCTGCCTGTTTTCTGCTGTTTTTGGTTCTAGGAAAGTCAGAAAATGAATATTCTCGGAATTGGACGGGACAAAAGCCAAAGTGCCTATTTTTGCGGAAGTGATCAAGTGCCACAATACGAGACGGAGAAGGGCCAGGGAGCCACCACACCACCTGGCCGTGCGGCCAGGCCTGGCCCGCGCCAGGGGGTGGTGTGGCCGCTCCCGTCACCCCCTCGTCCTCCCCTTCCGACTATAAGATGCCCTCAGGACGAAAACCCTAAGGGCCCGATCAAAAATCCACGAAAGAGTCTGTAGCCACCATCATCTCCATCCCTAGATCGAGAGGGATCTGAAGCTCTTCCCGGCACCCTATCAGAGAGGGGAATTCACCGTGGAGGCCTTCTTCATCACCATGCAAGCCTCCGATGTGATGCGTGAGTAGTTCATCCCTGGACTACGGATCCATGTAGTAGCTAGATGGCTGGTTCTCCTCCTTTGTGCTTTCATGTCTAGATCTTGTGAGCTCTGTTCATGATCAAGATCATCTATTTGTAATTCTGCATGTTGTTTTTGCGGGGATCCGATGGATATTGAGATGCTATTTCAGATTGATTATTTATTCTATCATGTCTTTGTTATTTGTGATCTTGCATGCTTTCCGTTGTTAGTAGCTATCTTGGCCAAGTAGATGCTAGCAACTCCAAGAGTTAGTATTTATGCTCGATAGTGGGTTCATGCCTCTGGTAATCTGGGGAAGTGACAGAAATCTCTAAGGTACTAGATGTGCTGTTGCTACTAGGGAGAAAACAACAATCCTTTGTTCATAGAACAATCGTATTGTTTACTTTACACGCAGTTCGTAAAGCAATAATCTGTTGCTTGCAACTTAATACTGGAGGGGGTTCGGATGATAACCTGAAGGTGGATTATTAGTCATAGATGCAGTTGGATGGCGGTCTATGTGTAATGTTGTAATGCCCAATCAAGTCTCAAAGGAGTCAAGATGATTAGTATATGCATGTATTGCTTTCTCGGTGTTTGTCAATTGCCCCGCTGTAATTTGTTCACCCAACATGTTATCTATCTAAGGCGAGCCACCTCTAGTGAACTATGGATCCCGGTCCTTTACTTTACATACAATCTATAATCTTTTACTGCTTTGTGTTTACTTTCTGCAAACTTTTACTTCTTTCCATTCGATACGTTTAATCCTTTGTTTTCCGCAAAACATGGTGAGATTGACGACCTCATCGCAAGTTGGGGACAAAGTTTTGTGGTTGTGTTGTGCAGGTCTCCACGTTGCTACTAGCACGGGTAGTGCGCCCTGCCAAGGCTCAGCTAGTAACACCTTTGGGGTGTTTCCTTGCTCCTACTGGTTCGATTAAACCTTGGTTTCATAACTGAGGGAAACTTGCTGCTGTGGTCATCATACCTTCCTCTTGGGGTTCCCAACGAGCTCTACATCAACACCGCCATCAAGCAATTTTTTGGGCACCGTGCATTGAGCCATCAAGCGATTTTCTTGCGCCGTTGCCGGGGAGTCAAGGACATCTTCACAAGGGGAGTCCCTCATAACCACTCTCTTTACTTTTGTTGTTTTTGTTTTGCTTAGTTTCTTTTTGCTTTGTTTGCTTGTTTTGTTCTTCAAAAACACAAAAAAAATTAGTTTTACTAGTTTGCTTTCTTATTTGAAAACCTAAAAAAAAATGACTACTCTTGAAAACACTAAGTTGTGTGACTTCACTAGCACCAACAACAATGATTTTATGAGCACACCTATTGCTCCACCTATGCCTGAAAATACTTTCTTTGAGATAAAACTTGCTTTACTCAATCTTGTTATGAGAGAGCAATTTTCTGGTATTGGTAATGAAGATGCTTCTTCCCATATAAATAACTTTGTTGAACTTTGTGAGATGCAAAAGCATAGGGATATAGATGGTGATATTATTAAGCTAAAATTGTTTCCTTTCTCTTTGAGAGGAAAAGCTAAAGAATGGTTGAATTCCTTATCTAGGAATAGTATTGATTCTTGGACTAAGTGCAAAGATGCTTTTATTGGAAAATACTATCCCCCTGCTAAGATTATATCCATGAGAAGTGAAATAATGAAGTTTAAACAGCTTGATAATGAGCATGTTGCTCAAGCTTGGGAAAGAATGAAATCTTTGGTAAAGAATTGTCCCACTCATGGACTGACTGCTTGGATGATCATCCAAACTTTTTATGCAGGATTGAACTATTCTTCAAGGAACCTATTGGATTCTGCTGCTGGAGGTACCTTTATGACCATCACTTTGGATGCTGCAACAAAACTTTTGGACAATATGATGGTTAATTATTCTCAATGGCATACTGAGAGAGCTCCACAAGGTAAGAAGGTAAATTCTGTTGAGGAAACCTCCTCCTTGAGTGATAAAATTAATATTATTATGTCTATGCTTGTTAATGGGAAAGACCATATTGATCCAAATAATGTTCCTTTAGCCTCTTTGGTTGCTCAAGAAGAGCAAGTTGATTGGAACTTCATAAGAAATAACAATTTTGGCAACAATGCTTATGGTAATAATGCTTATAGGAACAATTTTGGTAACAACAATTATAAGCCATATCCTCCCAACAATGGTAATGCTTATGGAAATTCCTACAACAATAATAAAAGTGCTCCCTCTGAACTTGAAGTTATGCTTAAAGAGTTTATTAGTAAACAAACTGCTTTCAATTAAACTATTGAGGAAAAACTCTCTAATGCTGAAAGAAATATATCATCTTTGGCTGAAGCTCAATCTTCTTTGAATAAAATGGCTGCTAAACCTGAAACTAATGATAATCCCTTTACAGCTACTAATGCCATACAAGTAAGAATTGATGAAAATGTTAGACTATTAGCTGAATTACATGCTAAGTGTAGAAACATTAGTGTTTCTACTATTACCACCACTAGTGTTGAGGCTAGTAATAGTTCTACTACTTTAGATGATAAATTTGATTTTGATCTTGATGGTTGCAACATCTCTGAAGTTATTAAGTTCCTACAAAAGCTTGCTAGAAGTCCTAATACTAGTGCTATGAACATGGCCTTTACAAAACACATTACTAATGCTCTCATAAAGATTAAAGAAGAAAAGATGAAACATAAAGCTTCTATTCCTATAAAACAAGAGGATGGTTGGGAACCGATCATTAATATGAAAGTGAATGACTTTGATTTCAAAGCTTTATGTGATCTTGATAGTAGTGTTTCTATTATGCCTAAAAGGATTTATGATATGCTTGATTTGCCTCCTCTTGAAGATTGTTATTTGAATGTCCCACTTGATGATAATGCTAAAAATAAACTCATGGGGAGTCTTAATGATGTTCTTATTATGGTTAACGATTCCTATGTCCCCGTTGATTTCTATGTTTTGGATGTTGAATCCAATGCTTCTTGTCCTATTACTTTGGGAAGACCTTTTCTTAGAACTGTTGGTGCCATCATTGATATGAAAGAAGGCACCATTAAATATCAACTCCCACTCAAGAAAGGTATAGAACACTTCCCTAAAAAGAGAGAAAATATTTCTTTTGCTTCTCCTATGAAAACAAAATTTGGTCTTAATGCTTCTTTATTTGAGAACACTTGATTCTTTCTTTGCTTCTTATGCTTAACTTAAAGGTGTTAAAGAAAAGTACTTATTGGGAGATAAGCCAAAAGTTTTAGATGAGTCTTGGAAGTTATTACCTCTTTAATAACCTCTCCTTATCCTTTTTATTTGCTTTTTGTGCCAAGAGTAACCTCTAATGAGAGAGAAGTAATGATTGGGAAAGTTGCTGTCCCGAAACAGATTTTTGTGCTTCACCATAAAAATTTGTGAGAGAGCTCTGTATGTCGGATTGAGCTGTAATATTTTTTTCTTCTACCCCAGGTTGTTATATAACTCCCGTTAGTTCAACACTTTTTTATTTGAGCAACAAAAGGTCTTCGAAAAAATTCGTCTTTACCTGCTGGTCTGTTTTGACAGATTTCTGCCATTTTCTGCATTTGCTTCTTGTGGGTTCCTTTTTGAGTTCTTTTGGGGAATTGAGCTTTTTGAGGGAAGTGCTACAGTATCTAATGTTCTAATGGAAGTTTATTTGGTGTTATAACTGAACCTTAAGACTTATTTATCTTAAGTGCACTAATGTTGCTAATGAGATTGTGTGAAGTTTTGTATGAAGGAAAATTTTCAGGTGTATGGAAGGAATAAATAATGAGATGAAGAATGGACTAAAGCTCAAGCTTGGGGATGCCACGCGTGTCACCCCAAGAAATATCCAAGAAGTAAAAGCATCAAAGCTTTGGGATGCCCAAGGCATCCCCCTTCCTCATCAATAAAAAATCCAGGTTTCTTCCAAACGCTTCATTTTTATTGTTTCATGCACAATTGTGTTGTTCTTGGAGCGTCTTCTTTTTCATTTTTGTTTTGGTTTTTCTTTTGCTTTGGTTTGCTTAGTTTTCTGAATTAATTGGTTGGACCCCTCTTTCATATATTGTTTTCAAATAGTTTGGTTTGGTTTGGAAAAGAGTAGGAAAGTTCATGCTTATGTGGTAAAAAGAGCTCATTTTTGACTGTGGCCTATGCTTTGTCATGCCATGCTTGATATTGTTTTGGCTTTATGCTTAGTATTCTTTGCTGTAGCATGACTTGTTATAAACAATTGAGATTGCTTAATGTGCCTTGGATGAATCATGCGTTGTTTTAGCATATTAAAGCATAGTATAGTGGTATTCTCCTTTGATGCTTTATTTGGGTTGACTTGGCGCATGCTCACACCGTGTTATGACTATCTCAAGTCACCATAGACTTTATGATCCTTTAGTTTTCAACTTGTAGTATCACTTTATGCTTTGATCAATGATGTTTTGTCGCTCTGCATGATTATGGCCATTATTGCTCTCTTAGTTTGTCGCTCCCAGTCTTTTGCTAGACTCCACAACAAAGTATGAGTTCCACTCATGCATCCAACTCCTTAAACCAAGTTATTCCAAAGAGTCCACCATACCTACCTACTAGCTTATGCTATTCCAAGTATATTCATGCTTTTGTTTACCTTCCAAATTAAACTTGTTATGAGAAAACTAGTGATTAAAGCTCTCACGAACTTGATGGCACATTTTACTTTTCTTGCCCTTAATAAACTTGAACTATTGTGTCTTCTATGTTGTATATGCTTGCACTTATTTGTTGGGAATTAGCAGAACCATGCTTTCATGGGGAACGCTTTCAACATTGCACTTGGTACTTGTACCTAGTTGATATCATGCTCTTTTGTATATGGATGTCGTCAGTGTGAAATGAAAGGGGAGCTTGTAAGTCCATGGAGTTATGTATATGTGTTAGAGAAACGCCTGGGCCGCTGGTCTAATCCATGCTGACATGGTGGAAATCTGCAGCGTAACCATAATGAGCTGTCTATGAAGCATTCTTCTTATAAAAAAAGAGTCCTATATTGAGAAAAAAGAGAAAAAAAGATACTATGAAAAGAGGAAAGAGAGAAAAAAGCACCATATTCCCATGGTAAATAAGAAGAATGCGGAGATGCTCGTTGTCTGCTTGCCTTGTCATTTTGATATGGGGATTCTTCCGTATCATCAGGCAAGGGGTACCCCGTTGGCGGTTCTCAATGATACACATATACTTACGATGACAAGAACTTACCGGTGACTAAACTTGAGTAGCATGAGGAGTAGCCCTCGTATACAAGGGACATGAGATTTCTGACTTATACTTCGTTAAGCATGTACACCATAGTTTGTTCACTTTAACCTTAATCACTTCAAGATGCTTATGATAGGGGCAGTGAGAGCTGAAAGCTATAAGTACCATAATTTTTGGAAGCTCTTTATGAGACTTGAATCCCTACTTCCTTTTACAAAGGCCTTTCTTCCACAATTACATTGTGTCTCCACCTTCTACCTTTATGCACCTACTTTGAGAGCATAGTGGCCATTCTTAGTTCTATGTGCATTGTCCCAAGACTAGTTCATTGATGCATACTTTGATATTGCTTGTTTTAAACTATTGTATCTAGTCACTCTTATGAACTTTGAAGGTGTCCTATGCATTTATATTTGCTACTCTATTGAGGGACAAGCTGAATACTATTATGCTATGTTTTCTTTATGTGAAACAAACAAATGTCTTGCAAAGCATTGTTATTCATGAATCTTTTGTTTGTGCCTTTTCATGTTGCATCATAGTTTCTTTGCTTATTGCTAGAACTTTGTCTTTCATGTTATGATTGAAGTATTATGATCCCAGCTTTGAATGTTTTGCAAATACTTTGATCAAGTCTTTGATGGTGCATGTCACCTCAAAAATTATTCTTTCTTTTTATCACTTACCTACTCGAGGACGAGCAGGAGTTAAGCTTGGGGATGTTGATACAATGCAAATGTATCTATAATTTTTGATGTTCCATGCTTGGTTTTATCCACTTTCTTGTGTTTTGTCCACACTTTGGAGTACTTTTCATATGATTTCTTGGACTAACCTATTAACAAGAGCCACAGTGCCAGCTGCCTGTTTTCTACTGTTTTTGGTTCCAGGAAAGTCAGAAAATGAATATGCTCGGAATTGGACGGGACAAAAGCCAAAGTGCCTATTTTTCCGGAAGTGATCAAGTGCCAGAATACGAGACGGAGAAGGGCCAGGCCTGGCCCGCGCCAGGGGGTGGTGTGGCCGCTCCTGGCACCCCCTCGGCCTCCCCTTCGACTAGAAGATGCCCTCGGGACGAAAACCTTAAGGGCCCGATCAAAAATCCACGAAAGAGTCTGTAGCCACCGTCATCTCCATCCCTAGATCGGGAGGGATCTAAAGATCTTCCCGGCACCCTGCCGGAGAGGGGAATTCACCCTGGAGGCCTTCTTCATCACCATGCAAGCCTCCGGTGTGATGCGTGAGTAGTTCATCCTTGGACTACGGATCCATGTAGTAGCTAGATGGCTGGTTCTCCTCCTTTGTGCTTTCATGTCTAGATCTTGTGAGCTCCGTTCATGATCAAGATCATCTTTTTGTAATTCTGCATGTTGTGTTTGCGGGGATCCGATGGATATTGAGATGCTATTTCAGATTGATTATTGATTCTATCATGTCTTTGTTATTTGTGATCTTGCATGCTTTCCGTTGTTAGTAGCTATCTTGGCCAAGTAGATGCTAGCAACTCCAAGAGTTAGTATTTATGCTCGTTAGTGCGTTCATGCCTCTGGTAATCTGGGGAGGTGACAGAAATCTCTAAGGTACTAGATGTGTTGTTTCTACTAGGGAGAAAACAACAATCCTTTGTTCATAGAACAATCGTATTGTTTACTTTACATGCAGTTCGTAAAGCAATAATCTGTTGCTTGCAACTTAATACTGGAGGGGGTTCGGATGATAACCTAAAGGTGGATTATTAGTCATAGATGCAGTTGGATGGCGGTCTATGTATAATGTTGTAATGCCCAATCAAGTCTCAAAGGAGTCAAGATGATTAGTATATGCATGTATTGCTTTCTCGGTGTTTTGTCAATTGCCCCGCTGTAATTTGTTCACCCAACATGTTATTTATCTAAGGAGAGCCACCTCTAGTGAACTATGGATCCTGGTCCTTTACATACAATCTACAATCTTTTACTGCTTTGTGTTTACTTTCTGCAAACTTTTACTTCTTTCCATTCGATATGTTTAATCCTTTGTTTTCCGCAAAACACGGTGAGATTGACAACCTCATCGCAAGTTGGGGACAAAGTTCTGTGGTTGTGTTGTGCAGATCTCCACATTGCTACTAGCACCGGTAGTGCGCCCTGCCAAGGCTCAGCTAGTAACACCTTTGGGGTGTTTCCTTGCTCCTACTGGTTCGATTAAACCTTGGTTTCATAACTGAGGGAAACTTGCTGCTGTGCTCATCATACCTTCCTCTTGGGGTTCCCAACGAGCTCTACATCAACACCGCCATCAAGCAATTTTATGGGCGTCGTGCATTGAGCCATCATCTACCCAGGTTCGAATCCATCGGCTTTGGACGGATCCTACTCCTGCTAGCAATCCAGTAATACGGTAGAGCCAGAATATGGGTTACAAGGGTTTCGCCTATGCAAGTTGAGATTGTAGACTATTGCGAGGGTGCCCTAAAGGCTCTCCCTAGGACGGCTTATATAGATATCCGGCCTAGGGTTTATAGGAGAGACCTATCCAGCTACGACTAAGAGTCGGTTATACAGTACATCTTGAACTACAAGTAACACTATGGGCCTATGTCGGTAAGTCATCTAGGCCTTCCCGTAGCTGGACTGGACTCCGTCTCTTCTCCCTGACTGGGCTGCCTGTGAAGCAAAGCTCTAACTCGAAGTGGGCCACCCTGGTCAGTGAGGCACAATGAGGATACCCGGAAAGTATATCCCCAACAGCAGACCCCGGAAGCCTCCAAGATCTAGAGTCGGATTTCATCATCGTCTAGCTTGATCTTCGGCTTGCAGAATCTTGAAGGGTTCCTGAAACTTCAAAAGAAAGGATAGGATCCGGGTCTCAAATGAGTTGGACCTATGAATACATTATTCGGGTTTCTAGCTCGAAATTCAAACTAAGCGGGAACTTGGTCTCTGACGTAATCTAACACTAGTCATGGTCAAGTCACATCACTGACATACATTCCTGTCAGCACGATCGTTGGTGGGTCCGCCTTTCGTGGAACCGAGGCGTCGTTTTAATGCATGTGTGGAGATCGAGGCAGCGCAATCATTGTGTGGGGGTTACCCAGCTCCTTCCACGACGTGTGTCATAGTTACTGTACACATTTGCACGAATCTTGGCGCAGATGAAGGATATAAGTGGTTTGGATTCCTTTCCCCATCTTCTTCACCAGCACTTGCGCTGTTTCCTTCCTCCTAACGCCTCCCACTAAAACAGAGCTCCTCTGTTCCCCAGAATCCTCCAGCGCCGCCCATCCTAGGTCACCGGCCCACAAGAAAATGGCTTTAGCATCATCTTCCAGTGCGGCGGCGATGGCAACGACAGCTTCGGCAGCGGAGAAGGAGAGTTATCGCAGGGTCTGGATCCCGTGTGTCCTTGACGACGCCAAGCTCCACGTCATGGAGAACGAAGGGCTCCTCCGTGCCGGTGACTGGCGGAGCGGCTATGGAGAAACCGTCCCTATTCCTCGCATTGGCGAGCGGGTACACTTCGGCACCCACCTCAACAGAGGTTTGAGTTTCCCTCCCTCAGACTTCTTTTCCGAGGTTATCGATCACTACGGAGTTCAACTCCACCATCTTCCCCCGAACTCTCTCTTAGAGATGAGCGCATACGCTTCTTTGTGCAAGGAGTACCTCGGCATTAGGCCGAGTCTCACTCTTTTCCGGTTTTATTTTCATGTCCGGAGAAATTCTATCACCGCCGGTAATCCATATATTACCGAAACTATTAGTTTTTCTGTTAGGAGAGAGCGCGTCTATCCTCGGATTAGGGCCAGTGAGTCGGTGAAACAATGGCCGTCCACTTTCTTCTATCACAAGGATATTCCTGCTCCTGGCAAAGCTACTGCTTTGTGATACGTTGGAAACGTATCTATAATTTTTGATGTTCCATGCTTGTTTAGTATCTACTTTGCTTTGCTTTGTCAACACTTTGAGGTATTTTTATATATTTTCTGGGACTAACCTATTAACAAGATGCCACAGTGCCAGTTGCCTGTTTTCTTCTGTTTTTGGTTCCAGAAAAGGCAAAAAATGAATATTCTCGGAATTGGACGGGACAAAAGCCAAAGTCGGTATTTCACGGAGGGGAACACGGAGCCAGAAAACGAGACGGAGAGGGTTCAGGGGCTAGCCACACCATGTGGTGGCGCGGGTCCCCCTGGCCGTGCCACCAGGTGGTGTGGGCCCCTGGTCCAGCCTCAGACAATGCCTCTTCGCCTATAAGAAGCCTCCCGATGAGAAAACCCAAAAGAATCCAGCTTCCAGCCATGAAAAGTTCCGCAGCGTCGCCGCCACCGAAGGGGAGATTCGGGGGACATAAAGTCTCTGTTCCGGCACCCTACCAGGATGGGGAAGTACCCCCGGAGCCATCTCCATCGATCTCCACCACCATCTCCATCGCTGTTGCTGATTCCCATGATGATGAGGGAGTAGTTCTCCTTCGAGGCTAAGGATTCTACCGGTAGCTATGTGTTCATCTCTCTCTATATGCATGATCATATTGTGATCATTAGCTTTGTAATCAAGCAGATCTACCTTGCTACTCAAGTGCTTTAATAGATCTCTGGCTCTCCCCACATGTGTGAAAGTGATAGCATGCACGCCATGGCGGCACTTAGGCTAGAGATTACAAATACTTGTTATGAGTTATATTTGGAGTTGGATGTCTCTATGAAATTGTGGTGTTTGTTGGAACCATCTAGCGCTCAAGGTGATAGTGAGGGGTTATCTAGATGGGGAAAGCGAACTTTGAGGAGTGCTGTTATAGCCCTATCATGGATTAGAGTGTCCAACCGGAGAGTAGTTCAGAGTAGTATCATGAAGAGAAGATATTTATATGAGAGTGTTCACTAGTTAAAGTATGATCCCTAGGCCTTGTTTCTAAGCATTGAAGCACCGTTTGCAACTAGATCTGTTACATGTTTGCTTGCTTCCATCTTTTTGCCTTTAGTCTTTTCCTCCCGTCAAGCTCTTTTCTGGCACCGTTGTCTTATATCCATACCACTTGTATTTCACTATCTCTTTGCCGAACTAGTGCACCTATACACCTGACAAGTGTATTGGGTGTGTTGGGGACACAAGAGACTTCTTGTATCTTGATTGCAGGGTTGCTTGAGAGGGATACCTTTGACCAATTCCTCCCTGAGTTCGATAAACCTTGGGTAATCCACTTAAGGGAAACTTGCTGCTGTTCTACAAACCTCTTCACTTGGAGGCCCAACAACTGTCTACAAGAATAGAAGTGCGTCGACATCACTTTGCTGGCTTTTGTCGACGGTGCTGCCACGCCCCAAGAGTCCTGGGACGTAGATGCGCTGGCTCTTAGTGACGATCTGCTTCTTGACAAGAGGCGGGTGATGGCTCAGTGTTGATGTAGAGCTTGTTGGGAACCCCAAGAGGAATGTATGATGAGCACAGCAGCAAGTTTCCCTCAGTTATGAAACCAAGGTTTAATCGAACCAGTAGGAGCAAGGAAACACCCCAAAGGTGTTGCTAGCTGAGCCTTGGCAGGGCGCACTACCGGTGCTAGTAGCAACATAGAGACCTGCACAACACAACCACAGAACTCTGTCCCCAACTTGCGATGAGGTTGTCAATCTCACCGTGTTTTGCTAAAAACAAAGGATTAAACGTATCGAATGGACGGAAGTAATAGTTTGAAGAAAGTAAACACAAAGCAGTAAACAGTTTATAGATTGTATGTAAAAGAAAAGGACCGGGATCCATAGTTCACTAGAGGTGGCTCTCCTTAAGATAGATAACATGCTGGGTGAACAAATTACAGCGGGGCAATTGACAAACATAGAGAAAGCAATACATGCATATACTAATCATATTGAGTCCTTTGGAACTTGATTGGGCATTACAACATTATAAATAGACCGCCATCCAACTACATCTATGACTAATAATCCACCTTCAGGTTATCATCCGAACCCCCTCCAGTATTAAGTTGCAAGCAACAGATTATTGCTTTACGAATTGCGTGTAATGTAAACAATACGATTGTTCTATGAACAAAGGATTGTTGTTTACTCCCTAGTAGCAACAACACATCTAGTACCTTAGAGATTTCTGTCACTTCCCCAGATTACCAGAGGCATGAACCCACTATCGAGCATAAATACTAACTCTTGGAGTTGCTAGCATCTACTTGTTGGAGATATGCCCAAGAGGCAATAATAAAGTGGTTATTATTATATATTTATGTTTATGATAAATGTTTACATCCCATGCTATAATTGTATTAACAGGAAACATTAATACTTGTGTGTTTTGTAAACATAAAAGAGTCCCTAGTAAGCCTCTTGTTAAACTAGCTTGTTGATTAATGGATGATCATGGTTTCCTGATCATGGACATTGGATGTCGTTAATAACAAGATCATATCATTAGGAGAATGATGTGATGGACACACACCCATAGTAAGCATAGCATAAGATCAAGTCATTAAAGTTCGTTTTGCTACAAGCTTTTCAAATGCATAGTAACCTAATCCTTCGACCATGAGGTTATGTTAATCACCATCACCGGATGGGTACTTTGATGACATCAAACGCTGCTTCGTAACTGGGTGGTTATAAAGGTGACATTGGGTATTCTGAAAGTATGTGTTGAAGCGCATGGACCAAGATTGGGATTTGTCCATCCATATGACGGATAGATATGCTCTAGGCCCTCTCGGTGGAATGTCATCTAGTTAGCTTGCAAGCATGTGACTAGGTCACAAGGGATGACATATCATGGAACGAGTAAAGAGTACTTATCAGTAACGAGGTAGAACTAGGTATGGAGACACCAAACGATCAAACCTCGGATAAGTAGAGTATCGCGTGACAAAGGGAATTGGTTTCGTATGTTAATGGTTCTATCGATCACGAAGTCATCGTTGAGTATGTGGGAGCCGTTATGGATCTCCAGATCCCGCTAATGGTTATTGATCGGAGATGTGTCTCCATCATGTCTACATGTTCACGAACCGTAGGGTGACACACTTAAGGTTCAAAGTTGTTTTAAGTAGATATGGAATGTGCGTTGGAGACCGAATGTTGTTCGGAGTCTCAGATTGGACCCGGGACATCACGAGGAGATCCGGAATTGTCCGGGGAATAAGATTCATATATTGGGGATCATTTTCTAAGTTAGGAAATGTTCCGGAGTATTTGTATGGGGATTCTAGAAGGTTTCGGAATGTTCCGGAAGGTTCTAGAAGATTTCTTGGAGTTTACTTGAAAACCAAGAAAGGATCAAGGAATCCTTGTGGTGCAAGACAAGGATTCGTGGGGGAGTAGGACTCTCCCCCACCTCCTTGATCCGCCGGCCAAGGGAGAGGGGAGTCCTACAAGGACTCCACCTCCCCATGACGCCTCCCTCCTTTAAGTAGAGGGGTGGAGGCACAAGACCCCTTGCCCCTTCTATTCTCTAGATCTCAAGTTGCCTCTCTCCTCCTCCTTCCCTCTGCTCTGTCTTAGGCGAAGCCCTGCAGAATTCTCTACTCCACCACCACCACCACACCGTCGTGCTGCTGGGATTCCATGGAGAGATCTACTACCTCCGCTGCTCGCTGGAATAGGGAGAGGAAGGTCTGCTTCGACTCCGCATGTGTGATCGACTGCGGAAGCGCTGCCGGAACGCGGCGCCGGAAGGATCGTCTACTCGATCTTGAGATCGGCAAGTGATCGACTACATCAACCACGAGATCCGATCTCGTAACGCTTTCGGATCTACAAGGGTTAGTACAGATCTATCTCATTGCACATGTCTAATAGATTAGATCTTGGCTTTTATCTAGATTAGATCTGGGTTTTGTTCGTTCTTGCGGTAGAATTTTTTTGTTTTCCATGCTACGAACCCATCAGTGGTATCAGAGCCGTGTCTATGCGTAGATCTGTTGCACGAGTAGAACACAATGGTTTTGTGGGCGTTGGTGCTCGTGCCGTCTTTTGCTTCGTGTACTTTGCATCTTGCGGTATGGTTGGATGAAGCGGCTCGGGCTAACCTTACATGTCATCGCACATGAGACTTGCTCCACAGTTGACGTGCAACTCGTATTGCACAAGTGGCTTTGCGGGTGTCTGTCTCTCCCATCATAGTATAGATCCAATCTACACTTTGCACTTGATAGCACTTGTATCAACGTTGTGGTTCAGTTTCGTAGGTAAGATCCATTCTTATTCGAAAGCCTCAAACCACGTAAAACATGCAAAGAAAATTAGAGGCGTCTAACTTGTTTTTGCAGGGGTTTTGTGATGTGATATGGCCATTATGTGATTGTGATTATATTTGATGTATGCAATGATCCTTGTTGTAATATGGCAACCGGCAGGAGCCTAATGGTTGTCTTTAATTCTGTTAAGACCTGCGTGTCTATTCATCTTGTAATAGCTTTATTCCAAGTAGTTGTAATAGTTGCTAGTGATGATGGACAACCATGAAGCGGCGCCACTGACCTTGACGCAATGCTGGTGATGATGGAGATCATGTCCGTGCTTTGGAGATGGAGATCAAAGGCATAAGAAGAAAGGGCCATATCATATCACACTAATTATGAATTGCCTGTGATGTTAATCCTTTATGCATCTTGTATTGCTTAGATCGCGACGGTAGCATTATAAGATGATCCCTCTCACTAAATATCAAGTAATAAAGTGTTCGTCCTTAGTAGGCACCGTTGCTAAGACTCGTCGTTTCGAAGCATCTCGTGATGATCGGGTGTGATAGATTCTACGTGTGCATACGACGGGTGCAAGCCAGATTTGCACATGCGGATACTAAGGTTAACCTTGACGAGCCTAGCATGTACAGACATGGTCTCGGAACACAGAATACCGAAAGGTAAAACATGAGTCATATGGATGATATGATGAACATGTTGATTGTTCGCCTTTAAAGCTACATCATCTCACGTGATGATCGGACTTGGTGTAGTGGATTTGGTTCGTGTAATCACTAAAACAACTCGAGGGATTTTGTTTTGAGTGGGAGTTCATTTGTAATTTGGATTAGTCAAACTCAATTTATCATAAACACAATCAAAGTGAATTTGCATAGTTTGTTGTAGTCATTGGCATCCGTTCACCACCTTATGTTTAGTCATAGTTGAGATAGTGGAACTATAGAAATTCTGGATATTTGCTTTACGAACTGGTATCGTATTGTTTTGAGTGTCAATCTAAAGTTTAAAAGTCATGTTGCAAACGTTCAGCAAACTCCGTTTACTCTGTGAAGTTTAATAAATAGTATTAAATCAAGAGTAACAATTCCAGTGTTAGTATCTAATGTATCATGTTTGCCTCCATGATTCTTGATACTCAAAAGATTGTTTTTAATATCAAGTTTATCTAAGAGCTGAAAGCAATGTTTCAGAAACCATCATATGTGAAAGGTATTGCGATATCTAAAACAATGTATTGGTTACAACATGATAGAGTATATGTCCTCATATTTGATGAAAATTTGTGAAGGTTGGAGATGCTAGTCGTCCTAATCCTCCAAAAGGTTTTGGAAAAGAAACATTATACTCGCAATTCACCTTTATAAGCTATAGCAGCTTGATCATGAAAATTGTCATGATAAGGATAAATAGAAAATGTAAGTAAAATGTTTACTACACTAAAAGATTACTAAAGAATGGAATTTTGAAAGAATGCCAAACATTTGATGAAGGTGATCCACTTCAAAGTGCAAGTTCAAAGGTATTAGTATTTGACTATACACACTTTGTACTATGTGTCATATGAATGACACCACTATTGATGTTGATAGATTCTTTTAAAAGAAAAGGAATTGTTGAAAGAGAATCTATAAAATATTTGGCAGAAAAGAAAAAATTGGAGATATCCAACTTAGGTATATAGAAGATACATGTTATGGCTGTATTCCTTGGTTGTTAAACAATGTGGTTCTGCGGTATTGGATACCGAATTGGTTGGAATGAAGTGTCATACAGGACAACACAATTCATGAACTGCAATGGCCTAAGTAACTACCAAGAGAATATGTGATGATGTTCATCGAAAACAAACAAAGGGTTGTTGTGTTGCTCGTTAACATCAAAGCTTACCTTCAAGATTTGTTTCAAATAATTGTTATTTTGATCAGGTATTATGACGACAAAAGGTTGTTCAAATAATTACTATATTCCATAATAGATGGATGATATACAAGTCTGGTTGGAGAAATAACGACCATAAAACTAATGCTAAAATGTCGCAAGACAAATGATTGAAAGATCACTTGTGAAGTTACATCACCGTTTAAATTATATTAGGGATACATGAAGAAACTCCATGTTGATGGATTTTTGGAGTCTTTGATTTTGATCAAATGACGCTTGTGATACTTTCCTGGATATAATTAAAACTCCGTTCGTAGGCCAAAAGAGGAACGGACGACTAACTGATTGGAATTTGTACATATTGATGTATATAGTCCATTATGTCTAGTCGTGGGCGATGGATTTCAACTTCATATGTTTTCTCCGAAGATTTGAGTGAGTATATGTATATACTTACTCAATAAGGAAGAAGTATGAAACATTTGAAAATGTTCAAAGACTTTCAAGATGAAGTGGAAAATTATTGTAACAAGAAAATAAAAAAGTTTATGATTGGATCATAAAGATGTTTGAGTTACAAGTTTAGCAAAACACCTGAGATTTGAGGAATAGTTCCATGGATTTGCATTTCCCAAAACACCATAGGAGTATGGAGTGTTCAAGATATGTAATGAAACCTTGTTTGACATGATAAGATCAAAGGTGTCATTTATAAAACTGCCATTATATTTTAAAGATTAAAGCTTTAGTGACTACCGCTTTTACACTGAAAAGAGCTCCATCGTGATCCGTTGAAATGACACCATATAAGTCATGGTTTGGGATAAAACCCAGGTTGTCCTTTCTTAAATTTTTGGTATGCTAGGCATAAGTAAAATGTTTACAACCAAAGTCGGATGAGCATGTCTTTGTAGGTTATTTCGAATAACCATTGGGTATTCCTCCATAACACTGAAGACAAAAGTGTTTGTCACTTAGAATGTCGAGTTTCTTGAGAAGGAATTTTTGGTGAAAAGTTAAGTGGGAGGACAATAGAACTTTGACAAGGTTGTTGAACCTTGGCTAATATGTGCTGAGTTGCGCAGCGTCGGTAAGTGTCCCGAAGGCAGCAACAATGCTCATGGCTCACGTGCCTCAAAGGTTGTGGTCATGGAGATCTAAGTTACTATTGAACCAAGTAGGTCGGGTAAGTAATCAAATGCCAAGATTTGAGAGTTAAATCATTGCTGTTTGACAATGATGAACCGACTACATGCAAATAATCAATGATGGGCCCTAACTTCGTTAAGTGGCTTGAAGCCATAAAATCCATGATAATTCCATACACGAGAAATCAAGCTTTGAATTTGAAAGACCCTCTGGAAAGGTGCAAGACCTTACAGTCGTATATGGATCTATAAAGAAATAGACCTGGATGTTTCACATCTATGAAATAGTCGACATGTCGAAAAGAGTTTACGACAATGTTCAAGGAATTGACTATGATAATATTTGATCTTTCATAGCGATATTTAGTCTGGACGGATTAATGTAGCAACCACTACATATATTTTGGTATATGGTAGTTGAACAAACAAAACAAGTTCTTCTAATAGAATGGTTACCTAGGATGTGTCCATGACACGATCCAAAGGGTTTTGTTAATTCAAAGGATGCTAAAAGAGTATGCAAAACTTCAATGGTTGAAGTGAGCATCACAGAGTTGGAATCTTCACCGTGATGAAACCGTTAAAAGGTTTAATTTCATCAGAGACGATGAAGATGTTTGCAGTTTTGCAAGAAATTAAGTGGGAGCGCTAAGACATATTTCTAATACATTATGTGAAAGACATATTATTGATTAGAAATGATGTATCTTTTATTGACACAGGTTAAGAATTTCATTTCAATGAAAGACTTAGGCATAACCCAAGAATTAGGCATCAATGTCTATATGGATAGATTGAGGCGCTAATATGGTTTTGCCAAATGTACATAGATAAGATGTTGAATGAGTTCAATATGGAAACAACAAGAAAGGTTCTTGACGCACGGAAAGGACTGAATCAAGATTCAAGTGTGTTGACATGAGATTCAAGTGTTTTGACACTTGGTGAAATCACAAGAATATTTTGATCAATCATTCTTTGAGATGTACACATCCAGATATGTCCTATGCTCTAAATGTTATGAGCATATACCGGAATGACTCATAAGATGATCATTGGACAATAGTAGGGATATTCCTATGATCTTTGGAAGAACTAAGAATATATTATTTATATAGTGGTGACAAATAGTTCATTGTAAATTGTTACATTGATACTAGTTTTGTCACAAATTAAGTTTATCTCAATTTAAACTATGGGTGGCACAATGTAATGGAAAGGAAGTTCCATAACGGATTTGGTTGAGTACCAAAGTTAAAACATTGTGACAGATACTACAACAAAAGGCTAAGTATATGACTGCTATTGTAGCAGCAAATGAGGGCATTTGCATCAAGTAGTTTGTTATCAAACTAGGTGTGGTTCATAGTGGGATAATACTATGAAGATACATTGTATGACAATTGTATCAACATGATTTAATCCCAAGGAACTAAAGGTCTCACCAAATGACCAAATTTATATAATGCCATCTCATTGGAGAATGAGTAATGCATAGAGACACAAGGACATGCAAATACACACGGACCTGGAAGTGTCAGATCCGAAGATTATGTTTACCACTAGCAATAGTGTCTATACAACACCAGAAAGCCATAGGTGTTGAATGCACAAATTTTTAACTAGATTATTGACTCTAGTGCAAGTGGGAGACTGTTGGAGATATGCCCAAGAGGCAATAATAAAGTGGTTATTATTATATCTTTATGTTTATGATAAATGTTTACATCCCATGCTATAATTGTATTAACAGGAAACATTAATACTTGTGTGTTTTGTAAACATAAAAGAGTCCCTAGTAAGCCTCTTGTTAAACTAGCTTGTTGATTAATGGATGATCATGGTTTCCCGATCATGGACATTGGATGTCGTTAATAACAAGATCATATCATTAGGAGAATGATGTGATGGACACACACCCATAGTAAGCATAGCATAAGATCAAGTCATTAAAGTTCGTTTTGCTACAAGCTTTTCAAATGCATAGTAACCTAATCCTTCGACCATGAGGTTATGTTAATCACCATCACCGGATGGGTACTTTGATGACATCAAACGCCGCTTCGTAACTGGGTGGTTATAAAGGTGACATTGGGTATTCTGAAAGTATGTGTTGAAGCGCATGGACCAAGATTGGGATTTGTCCATCCATATGACGGATAGATATGCTCTGGGCCCTCTCGGTGGAATGTCATCTAGTTAGCTTGCAAGCATGTGACTAGGTCACAAGGGATGACATATCATGGAACGAGTAAAGAGTACTTATCAGTAACGAGGTAGAACTAGGTATGGAGACACCAAACGATCAAACCTCGGATAAGTAGAGTATCACGTGACAAAGGGAATTGGTTTCGTATGTTAATGGTTCTATCGATCACGAAGTCATCGTTGAGTATGTGGGAGCCGTTATGGATCTCCAGATCCCGCTAATGGTTATTGGTCGGAGATGTGTCTCCATCATGTCTACATGTTCATGAACCGTAGGGTGACACACTTAAGGTTCGAAGTTGTTTTAAGTAGATATGGAATGTGTGTTGGATACCGAATGTTGTTCGGAGTCTCGGATTGGATCCGGGACATCACGAGGAGATCCGGAATTGTCCAGGGAATAAGATTCATATATTGGGGATCATTTTCTAAGTTAGAAAATGTTCCGGAGTATTTGTATGGGGATTCTAGAAGGTTTCGGAATGTTCTGGAAGGTTCTAGAAGATTTCTTGGAGTTTACTTGAAAACCAAGAAAGGATCAAGGAATCCTTGTGGGGTAAGACAAGGATTCGTGGGGGAGTAGGACTCTCCCCCACCTCCTTGATCCGCCGGCCAAGGGAGAGGGGACTCCACCTCCCCATGGCGCCTCCCTCCTTTAAGTAGAGGGGTGGAGGCACAAGCCCCCTTGCCCCTTCTATTCTCTAGATCTCAAGTTGCCTCTCTCCTCCTCCTTCCCTCTGCTCTGGCTTAGGCGAAGCCCTGCAGAATTCTCTACTCCACCACCACCACCACACCGTCGTGCTGCTGGGATTCCATGGAGAGATCTACTACCTCCGTTGCTCGCTGGAACGGGGAGAGGAAGATCTGCTTTGACTCCACACGTGTGACCGACTGCGGAAGCGCTGCCGGAACGTGGCGCCGGAAGGATCGTCTACTCGATCTTGAGATCGGCCAGTTATCGACTACATCAACCACGAGATCCGATCTCGTAACGCTTTCGAATCTACAAGGGTTAGTACAGATCTATCTCGTTGCACATGTCTAATAGATTAGATCTTGGCTTTTATCTAGATTAGATCTGGGTTTTGTTCGTTCTTGCGGTAGAATTTTTTTGTTTTCCATGCTACGAACCCATCACTACTTGGCAAAGATTGCTACTAACAACGGAAAGCATGCAAGATCACAAATAACAAAGACTTGATAGAATCAATAATCAATCTGAAATAGCATCTCAATGTCCATCAGATCCCTGCAAACACAACATGCAGAATTACATATAGATGATTTTTATCATGAATGGAGCTCACAAGATCTAAACATGAAAGCACAAAGGAGGAGAACCAGCCATCTAGCTACTACATGGATCCGTAGTCCAAGGATGAACTACTCACGCGTCACACCGGAGGCTTGCATGGTGATGAAGAAGGCCTCCAGGGTGAGTTCCCCTCTCCAGCAGGGTGCCGGGAAGAGCTTCAGATCCCTCTCGATCTAGGGATGGAGATGACGGCGGCTACAGACTCTTTCATGGATTTTTGATCGGGTCCTTAGGGTTTTCGTCCCGAGGGCATCTTATAGGCGGAAGGAGAGGCCGAGTGGGTGCTGGGGTCGGTCAGACCACCCCCTGGCGCGGGCCAGGCCTGGCCGCGCGGCCAGGTGGTGTGGCCGGCCCACAACCCTTCTCCGTCTCGTATTCTGGCATCTGATGACTTCCGGAAAAATAGGCACTTTGGCTTTTGTCCCGTCCAATTCCGAGAATATTCATTTTTTGACTTTCCTGGAACCAAAAACAGCAGAAAACAGGCAACTGGCACTGTGGCTCTTATTAATAGGTTAGTTCAAGAAATCATATGAAAAGTACTCCAAAGTGTGGACAAAACACAAGAAAGTGGATAAAACCAAGCATGGAACATCAAAAATTATAGATACATTTGCAATGTATTAACATCCCCAAGCTTAACTCCTGCTCGTCCTCGAGTAGGTAAGTGATAAAAAGAAAGAATAATTTTTGAGGTGACATGCACCATCAAAGACTTGATCAAAGTATTTGTAAGACATTCAAAGCTAGGATCATAGTACTTAAATCATAACATGAAAGACAAAGTTCTAGCAATAAGACAAAGAAACTATGATGCAACATGAAAATGCATAAACAAAAGATGCATGAATAACAATGCTTTGCAAGACGTTTTTTTATTTCACATAAAGAAAACATAGCATAATAGTATTCAGCTTGTCCCTCATAGAGTAGCAAATATAAATGCATAGGACACCTTCAAAGTTCATAAGAGTGACTAGATACAAATAGTTTAAAACAAGCAATATC
This sequence comes from Avena sativa, assembly GCA_916181665.1. NCBI lineage: Eukaryota > Viridiplantae > Streptophyta > Magnoliopsida > Poales > Poaceae > Avena > Avena sativa. Next base: position 428,254,316 of record OV702287.1, read on the forward strand.
AAGTTATTCATCAATCAACTAGTCTTCGGACAATGCACATAGAACTAAGAATGGCCACTATGCTCTCAAAGTAGGTGCATAAAGGTAGAAGGTGGAGACTCAACATAATGGTGGAAGAAAGGCCTTTATAAAAGGAAGCAGGGATTCAAGTCTCATAAAGAGCTTCCAAAAATTATGGTACTTATAGCTTTCAGCTCTCATTGCCCCTATCATAAGCATCTTGAAGGTTATTAAGGTTAAAGTGACACAACTAAGAGGATATGCTTGACAAGTTATAAACCAAAATCTCATGCCCTTACTTATGAAGACCGAACCTCATGCTACTCAACTTTAGTCACAAGTAAGATCTTGTCATTGTAAGTACATATGTATCATAAAGAACCGCCAACGGGGTACCCCTTGCACATGATACAGGAGCTATCCCGTAATCAAAATGACAAGGCAAGCAGACAATGAGCATCCAGCGATCTTTTTATTTGCTATTTGCATAGGTTTTTATTGAGGATGCTTCATAGAATGCTCATTATGATGATGCTGCAAGTTTCCACCATGATTAGGCATGGCTTAGGCTAGCGGCCCAGGCGTTTCTCTAACACACATACTCCATGATCTTACAAGTTCCACTTTTATTTCACACCGCCGAGATCCATAAGCAAAAGAACATGATATCAACGGGGTACAAAGTACAAGTGCAATGTCGAAAGCGTTCCCCATGATACATGGTTCTGCTAATTTCAACTTATAAAGCGCAAGCATATACGCAACAAAGAAGGACCCAATGGTTCAAGTTTATTAGATGCAAAAAAAGTAAAGTGTGCCATCAAGTTTGTGAGAGCTTTAATCACTAGTTTTCTCATAACAAGTTTAATTTGGAAGGTAAATAAAAGCATGAATATACTTGGAATAGCATAAGCTAGTAGGTAGGTATGGTGGACTTTTTGGAATAACTTGGTTTAGGGAGTTGGATGCATGAGTGGAAATACTTGGTTGTGGAGGCTAGCAAAAGACTGGGAGGGACAAACTAAGAGAGCAATAATGGCCATAATCATGCAGAGCGACAAAACATCATTGATCAAAGCATAAAGTGATACTACAATTTGAAAACTAAAGGATCATAAAGGCTATGGTGACTTGAGATAGTCATAACATGGTGTGAGCATGCGCCAAGTCAACCCAAATAAAGCATCAAAGGAGAATACCACTATACTATGCTTTAAAATGCTAAAACAATGCATGATTCATCCAAGGCACATTAAGCAATCTCAATTGTTTATAACAAGTCATGCTACAGCAAAGAATACTAAGCATAAAGCCAAAACAATATCAAGCATGGCATGACGAAGCATAGGCCATAGTCAAAAACAAGCTCTTTTTACCACATAAGCATGAACTTTCCTACTCTTTTCCAAACCAAACCAAACTAATTGCAAACCAATGTATGAAAGAGGGGGTCCAACCAACTTATTCAGAAAACTAAGCAAACCAAGCAAACTAAAAACCAAAACGAAAACGAAAAAGAAGACGCTCCAAGAAAAACACAACTGTGCAGGAAACAATAAAAATGAAGCGTTTGGAAGAAACCTGGGATTTTTATTGATGAAGAAGGGGATGCCTTGGGCATCCCCAAGCTTTGATGCTTGTACTTCTTTGATATTTCTTGGGGTGACACGTGTGGCATCCCCAAGCTTGAGCTTTAGTCCATCCTTCATCTCATTACTCATTCCTTCCATACACCTGAAATTTTTCCTTCATACAAAACTTCACACAATCTTTATTAGCAACATTAGTGCACTCAAGATAATAGGTCTTAAGGTTCAGTTCTAACACCAATAAACTTCCATTAGAACACTAGCTACTGAAGCACTTCCCTAAAAAAGCTCAATCCCCCAAAAGAACTCAAGAAGGAACCAACAAGAAGCAAATGCAGAAAATGGCAGAAATCTGTCAAAACAGACCAGCAGGTAAAGATGATTTTTTTCGAAGACCTTCTGTTGCTCAAATCAAAAAGTGTTGAACTAACAAAAGTTAGATAATAACCTGGGGCAGAAGCACAAAAATTCACGCCTCAAAAATACGTTCCGAGATTTTACACGAAATATTGCGGTGAAGCACAGAAATATGTTTCGGGACAACAACTTTCCCAATCATTACTTTTCTCTCATTAGAGGTTACTCTTGGCACAAAAAGCAAATAAAAAGGATAAGGAGCGGTTATTACTGAAGTAATAACTTCCAAGACTCATCTAAAACTTTTGGGTTATCTCCAATAAGTACTTTTCTTTAACGCCTTTAAGTTAGGCATAAGAAGCAAGGAAGAATTAAGTGTTCTCAAATGAAGAAGCATTAAGACCAAATTTTGTTTTCATAGGAGAAGCAAAAGAAATCTTCTCTCTCTTCTTAGGGAAGTGTTCTATACCTTCCTTGAGTGGGAGTTGATATTTAATGGTGCCTTCTTTCATATCAATAATGGCACCAACAGTTCTAAGAAAAGGTCTTCCCAAAGTAATAGGACAAGAAGCATTGCATTCAACATCAAAAACATAGAAATCAACGGGGACATAGGCATTGTTAACCATAATAAGAACATCATTAAGACTCCCCATGAGTTTCTTTTCAGCATTATCATCAAGTGGGACATTCAAATAACAATCTTCAAGTGGAGGCAAATCAAGCATATTATAAATCCTTCTAGGCATAATAGAAACACTACTACCAAGATCACATAAAGCTTTGAAATCAAAGTCATTCACTTGCATATTAATGATGGGTTCCCAACCATCTTCTTGTTTTATAGGAATAGAAGCTTTATGTTTCATCTTTTCTTCTTTAATCTTTATGAGAGCATCAGTAATGTGTTTTGTAAAGGCCATGTTCATAGCACTAGCATTAGGACTTTTAGCAAGCTTTTGTAGGAACTTAATAACTTCAGATATATTGCAACCATCAAGATCAAAATCAAATTTATCATCTAGAGTAGTAGAACTATTACTAGCCTCAACACTAGTGGTGGTGATAGTGGAAACACTAATGTTTCTAGCAATTTCATCTTCTCTTTCCCACTTAGCATGTAATTCAGTTAATAGTCTAACATTTTCATCAATTCTTACTTGTATAGCATTAGTAGCTGCAAAGGGATTATCATTAGTTTCAGGTTTAGCAGCCATTTTATTGATCAAAGAGGATTGAGCTTCAGACAAAGATGATATATTTCTTTCAGCATTAGAGAGTTTCAATTGTAAACTAGGAATTTCTCTATTTAGACTCTCAAGTTGATGGCTAATGTTCTTCAAAATGGTAGATTGTTCCTCCATAGTTTTAGTGAATAGTTTATTTTGCTCATATTGCATTTGCATGAAGTTTTTAGTGGCTCTTTCAACTTCTAAAATTCTTCCTTCACTAGGTAATCCAGGTTTACCATTAGAGCCATAAGTATTATTAGGAGGGTAGGGCCTATAATTGTTATTACCATAAGCATTGTTGCCAAAATTGTTATTTCTTATGAAGTTCACATCAACTTGCTCTTCTTGAGCAACCAAAGAGGCTAAAGGAACATTATTTGGATCAATATGGGCTTTCCCCTTAACAAGCATAGACATAATAATATCAATTTTATCACTCAAGGAGGAAGTTTCCTCAACAGAATTTACCTTCCTACCTTGTGGAGCTCTCTCAGTATGCCATTCAGAATAGTTAACCATCATATTATCCAGAAGCTTTGTTGCAGCACCCAAAGTGATGGTCATAAAGGTACCTCCAGCAGCAGAATCCAATAGGTTCCTTGAAGAATAGTTCAATCCTGCATAAAAAGTTTGGATGATCATCCAAGCAGTCAGTCCATGAGTGGGACAATTCTTTACCAAAGATTTCATTCTTTCCCAAGCTTGAGCAACATGCTCATTATCAGATTGTTTAAACTTCATTATTTCACTTCTCATAGATATAATCTTAGCAAGAGGATAGTATTTTCCAATGAAAGCATCTTTGCACTTAGTCCAAGAATCAATACTATTCCTAGTTAAGGAATTTAACCATTCTTTAGCTTTTCCTTCCAAAGAGAAAGGAAACAATTTCAGCTTAATAATATCACCATCTACATCCCTATGCTTTTGCATCTCACAAAGTTCAACAAAGTTATTTAGATGGGCAGCAGCATCTTCATTACCAATACCAGAAAATTGTTCTCTCATAACAAGATTGAGCAAAGCAGGTTTTATCTCAAAGAAAGTATCTTCAGGCACAGGTGGAGCAATAGGTGTGCTCATAAAATCATTGTTGTTGGTGCTAGTGAAGTCACACAACATAGTGTTTTCAGGAGTAGTCATTTTTTGTGTTTTCAAATAAGAAAGCAAACTAGTAAAACTAATTTTTTGTGTTTTTGATAAGAAAACAAGCAAGCAAAGCAAAAAGAAACTAAGCAAAACAAAAATAACAAAGTAAAGAGATTGGTTATGAGGGACTCCCCTTGTGAAGATGTCCTTGACTCCACGACAACGGCGCCAGAAAAATGCTTGATGGCTCAGTGTTGATGTAGAGCTCGTTGGGAACCCCAAGAGGAAGGTATGATGAGCACATCAGCAAGTTTCCCTCAGTTATGAAACCAAGGTTTAATCGAACCAGTAGGAGCAAGGAAACACCCCAAAGGTGTTGCTAGCTGAGCCTTGGCAGGGTGCACTACCGGTGCTAGTAGCAACGTGGAGACCTGCACAACACAACCACAGAACTCTGTCCCCAACTTGCGATGAGGTTGTCAATCTCACCATGTTTTGCTGAAAAGAAAGGATTAAACGTATCGAATGGAAGGAAGTAATAGTTTGCAGAAAGTAAACACAAAGCAGTAAACAGTTTATAGATTGTATGTAAAAGAAAAGGTCCGGGATCCATAGTTCACTAGAGGTGGCTCTCCTTAAGATAGATAACATGCTGGATGAACAAATTACAGCGGAGCAATTGACAAACATCGAGAAAGCAATACATGCATATAGTAATCATCTTGACTCCTTTGGAACTTGATTGGGCATGACAACATTATACATAGACCGCCATCCAACTGCATCTATGACTAGTAATCCACCTTCAGGTTATCATCTGAACCCCTTCCAGTATTAAGTTGCAAGCAACAGATTATTGCTTTACGAATTGCGTGTAATGTAAACAATGCGATTGTTCTATGAACAAAGGATTGTTGTTTTCTCCCTAGTAGAAACAACACATCTAGTACCTTAGAGATTTCTGTCACTTCCCCAGATTACCAGAGGCATGAACCCACTATCGAGCATAAATACTAACTCTTGGAGTTGCTAGCATCTACTTGGCCAAGATTGCTACTAACAATGGAAAGCATGCAAGATCACAAATAACAAAGACATGATAGAATCAATCATCAATCTGAAATAGCATCTCAATATCCATCGGATCCCCGCAAACACAACATGCAGAATTACAAATAGATGATCTTGATCATGAACGGAGCTCACAAGATCTAAACATGAAAGCACAAAGAAGGAGAACCAGCCATCTAGCTACTACATGGATCCGTAGTCCAAGGATGAACTACTCACGCATCACACCAGAGGCTTGCATGATGACGAAGAAGGCCTCTAGGGTGAATTACCCTCTCCGGCAAGGTGCTGGGAAGAGCTTCAGATCCCTCCTGATCTAGGGATGGAGATGACGGCGGCTACAGACTCTTTCGTGGATTTTTGAATGGGTCCTTAGGGTTTTCGTCCCGAGGGCATCTTATAGGCGGAAGGAGAGGCCGAGGGGGTGCTGGGGTCGGCCAGACCACCCCCTGGCACAGGCCAGGCCTGGCCGCGCGACCAGGTGGTGTGGTCGGCCCCCAGTCCTTCTCCGTCTCGTATTCTGGCATCTGATGACTTCCAAAAAATAGGCACTTTGGCATTTGTCCCGTCCAATTCCGAGAATATTCATTTTCTGACTTTCCTGGAACCAAAAACAGTAGAAAACAGGCAACTGGCACTATGGCTCTTGTTAATAGGTTAGTCCAAGAAATCATATGAAAAGTACTCCAAAGTGTGGACAAAACACAAGAAAGTGGATAAAACCAAGCATGGAACATCAAAAATTATAGATACATTTGCAATGTATCAGCGGATCGAATATTTGATGAAGCACAAGGGCCTTAAGGGGTCCGACTTAGTTCACTGCTAGGTGGCACGCCGGATCCAGCCTCTTCAACATCATGGAGACCGGCTTATGCACTCCATTACGGCGTCCAAGAAAGATTCCCTCTGGATCTGCTCCCAGTCCTACATGGAGAAAGAATACGAGTCTCAAATCAAGTGGCTGATAAGGGATCGGATCGAGAGGAAAATCCCGGAGCTATCTTTGGACATGCATACAGCTGAATATCCTGTGGTACCGATAAGTTTCCAGCAGTAACTCAAATTATGTGTTCATCTTTACATTGTCGTTTCATTTTGCAATACTGAGGTATCTCTTCTTTTCAGCTCGCTTACCTCTCCGAGTTGGAGCTTTCTCCTATCGAGGGATATCCTCCTAAGATTTATCAAGACAACGGAGAGTTGGTTCCACCGCCGGACATAATTCCTCAGAAGCGTAAGGCTTCGACAGTTGCTATTGGCACAAAGGAGGTGCCAGTTATGAAGAGGTAATCTTTCCTCACAATGTCTTTATATTATATGTCTTAATTCTTTCCGAGATGTAACGTTCTTTGTTCTATTACTTCCTCAGAGCTAGACAGCTTACCAAGGGCAAGGGGAAAGGAGGCCCGTCGAAGCCTAGTGACGAGGGTTTAACTCAACAATGCCCATTGTTATGGACTTGGGTTTTGGAGAAGGAGGGAGCGCTGGAGACATCTATCAGCTAGCAAACAAGCACACAGGAGACTCAAATCTTTACCCAGGTTCAGGCCTCATAGAGGTCCCTACTCCTACTTGTCTGCTCGTGTAATTATCGAAGGAATCGAGGATTACAATGGTGCGCAGATGCAATCTGGCGAAGGTTGTGGAAACTAGGGTTGCGTGTGTCCTCCTCGCCGCCCCCTCCTAGCCTTTATATAGATAGGCTAGGTCTCGAGTAGCAGGTCGAGTCGGTTACAAGTTAGGATTTTCCCCTTTGAACTTTCTATCTTTAGCTTCTTCTTCTTCTTCAAGCAATCGAGATACTGTAGGTTACTCGAGTTCCTCATTTGGGCCTTGGCGACACCGTGGGCCTCTACGTATTCAGGCCATATATACCAAACTCGAGTACTTGTAGGGTATATCCATGTCAGTAGCCCCCGAGTGTCCAGTGGAATCGCAGATTCGACTAGCGACTTTATGAAGCCTTTCGAGTGCATGACTGAGTATGTTCTTCGATTGCTTTGTTTGTGTCATAGGTTTGTTGATGCACGTGCCTGATTTAACCGATGTATCGGTATCAGTTAACTACCTTAGGGTAAAACAACACCATCTACTCGAACTCGAGTCCCCGGACTCGAATCCGGAAAAATGCTGGTGTAATTCGACTCAAGCCGCAGAGGTCTTACAGGAGTCGAATTCCAATGTATGGGTGTGAGCACTCGACGCGTCCGTCAAGGCATGTTCATCGTACCTGTGGGCACGGATATATTTCTGGTAGTGCGCAACAAATGCGTTGACAGGCCTTATTCAGGTCTTATCTTCACGCTGTAAGCGCGGCATCCGAAATGTTATCATCACGGAGACGATTCGGGTGACCCAGGAGACGCAGTCTCTTTGCAGGGAAAAATCATGAGGCGGTGTTGCCATAAGCTTCGAGTGTGGATGTTATCAACACACAGTATTTTGTACAAATAATCATAGGATGCGCGACCAGTGCTCCCTATGGGAGTAGCCCCCGAGTGCCTGGTTGAGTCGAAGACTCAGGCATGGACTAAAGAATTTTTGCGACTGCTATCGTCTTTTGTTTGCCTTTTTCAGTCGAATTTGCTTCCGACGCTCCCTATGGGAGTAACCCATGTCCATAGTCGAACCGTGTTTCGAGTGGTTGGGTTTTCTTTGATTGTTCATGTTCCTGCAAAAGAAGAAGAAAAAATCGTAGGGTGCACGACCAGCGCTCCCTATGGGAGTAGCCCCCGAGTGCTTGGTGGAGTCGAAGACTCGAGCAAGGACTAAAGTAGTCGAAGTCTTCTGCTGCGTAGTTTTTGATGACGTTAGTGCTGATGATTTCATGACTTCAGTTTCCCACGTGAGCGATTTTGACGGGACGTGACGAGCGGTGGGTCCCATTCCCTGACTCTGATTTGACCAGACGTGCGTAATCTTTATTTTAACTGTGCCTCCTCGATTTCCGTGCATAATGGGAGTACTGGGGGACGGTTCGCGCTTCAGCTCCTCCACGTGTCGAGCGCGATGAATGCCACTTGTCTGGTAGGGTTTTTTCTTAGCCGTTGGATTGCATCTTCCAGGGGGTTAAGTAGCGGTGCGGCGACGGTAAAATTCACATCTACTTATTTTCATCCTTTGCCTCCATCGCCATTGTCGCTGCTCCTCTGCTTCTTTGTGCTCTTTTTTCTCCACGGCTCTGGACTAGCTCCGTGTATTTCCCAGCTACTTCCTCCGGTCACATCGCCGCCGCGGAATGGGGAAAAAAAGGGAGGTGCTGCGGCCGATTCGGCTGCTGCCGCGATGAAGAAGAAAGGCGGCTCCGCCGCTGCGGGCACCAGCACCGCTGCCGGCGGAAAAAAGAAGGGCATGGGCACTCGCGTCACGAATGGCGCGTGGCGTCCATCTGTGATCAAGTCCTCAGAGCTTCGTCTTCTTCGCCAAGACGGAGTTTTGTCATCCGCAGTCGCCGACGCGCGTGTCCCTAGCAGTGAGGTAATCCCCTCTCCTCCTCCGGTTTTCGGGTGATGTTCCTAGCATTCATCATCCGCGGCCTCTCGTTGCCCCTGCATCCTTTCTTCAGGGGCCTTCTTTGTTTTTACGGGCTCCAGCTGCATCAGTTGTCCCCCAATTCCATCCTCCACGTAGCTTGCTACATTACCCTTTGCGAGTTCTGGCTCGGAATCGAGCCGCACTTCGGCCTCTTTAAGCGCCTCTTCAAGTTGAAATGCCAATCAGCGTCTGGCTCCATAGTCTATGATGTAGGAGGCTGCGGAATCCACGTAGATCCATCCGCCACGTACTTCGACATCAAGCTGATGATGTCCATCCAAGGGTGGAGGGACAAGTGGTTCTACGTCCGTGACCAGAAGGCCGACGGAGACCACTTCGGAGTCGCGCCCTTCGACCCCGCAACGTCATGCAAGAGGAGGCGCTCCTGGAAGAATGTGATTATACCTGGCGAGTCCACGGAGACAGATGTGTTGTATGAGCGCGTCTGCGACCTCGAGAGTCGCATGGGCAAAAAGGAGGGAGGCTGCACCCTCATTCGCACATGGCTGCGCCGTCGCGTCCAACCCTTGCAGGCTAGAGTCCACCCCATGTTTCAGTGGGCTGGCGTGGACGATGTCACTCGCGTGTCTGCCGATGGCATGTCCGCGAGTGAGGTAGATAAGAGGGTTCGACTGGTCACCAAGTACACCGTCAAGGATGTGCTCCCCAATGAACCAGTCGTTCCTCCGTTTGATGCTTCTAACCCTCCTCCTGAGGTATAGTTGTGCTACGTAGTAGCTTTGTTTGTTGATTGCTCCTTTGCCGTTTCTTGACTTTGTGTTAAATTTGTTTTCCGTATGCAGGATTGGGTGGTATCGCCCTGTATGCCCCCTCTTCCCGAGGGGGTTATCCCTCGTGAAGCCTTGGAAGAGGACGAGTCGGAGTCGACCGTCCCATCTGATGTGGAGGAGGAAGCCCCCGAGTCGAGTAGTCCGGATACTCGCAAGCATTCGCGCAGCAAGGATTCTGATGCGTCGTCTCCTTCGACTCCGGAAGGTGCAGGCGTTGGTGCGGAGTCGCCAATCCCTGCCGTTCCTGTGAGTGCCGTGGCGCCATCCTCTCGCAAGAAGATGCGGCTGTTGAAGGAATCGTCGTCAGAGTCGGGGGATCCAACCTTCGACTTTGATAAGTTTGATTGGTAAGTATTCGAGTCTTCCTTTTTGGTTCTTCTTTGGAGTTGCCCTTTCTTGATGTTGGTTTGGTCTTGTAGTCAGCAGGCGTCATCATCTTCTGGCGACGTCCAATTCTGAAAGAATCTGGAGTCGCGACCTCGAGGGCCAAGAAAGAGGTTGAGCGTGCTCCTTCCCCTCCATTGGCGGCCCACTCCGGGCATAACTCATCCAGCTCTCCGCACAATGGGGAGCATCGGATGGTTGCTCGGATGCCTGCTCATCAATCGACTTCAGAGTCATTGGAGGATCATGTAAGTGTAGCATCTCTTCTTCTAATATTGCAGTTGATTTTATCTATGTCATCTACTGATCCTCTAGTGCTTTCCTTTTTTCGATAGCTCCTTGTGAAGGAAGCCGCTCACCTGGCAGAGCAGGTGCTTGCGATGGGTCGCCAGCATGCCATGTTGGATACGTGCTATCGCATGGTGGAAAGTAAGTGCCATTTACTTCTTCTTCTACGGCATCGCTGTTATGCAGTCGACTGATAGTCTATCCCTATTGTTTTGTTTTGCAGCTGAACATAATGCCCTTCGGCGCAACACCGCCACCATGGAAAAGACCCTCGCCGCGGCTGTGAAGAGCCGCGATGAGCAATCGTGGCGCATGACGAGGCGCAAAAGCGCGAAGAGGATCTGCGTGCCTCCATCGCAGCTAGGGAGAAGTTGTTCGAAGAACAGCTTTTCTCGATTGCCAAGGCTCTCTCATGTACCTTGCTTGGATATCATTATTGTTCTCTATTCGAATTTGTCGTTAGCGCTGACTTTCGTGCCCATGTGTGGGTTCTGTATAGATGCTGGCGATTTGAGCTTCGACCCTCAGGCCCTTCGTCGTGACGATGCCTTGGTAGGTGCTCTTTCAGCAGTCGAGGACCGCAGCGCCGCCGTTCAAGATATGCTCTCCAAGGCCAAGGGCGTGTTCAGTCGCCTCCAGGAAGAGCTGGTGCCCAAGGGTGAGCTGATCGAGAACATGGACAAGCTGGTGGAGTCTCTTGCCGGGGGCGTCCCTGCAAGCTTCAAGAACTCGTTCCGTGCGGCTGGTGCGTCAATGTCACTCGCTATGGTGCAGGCCCACAGAGTCGAAGTTGTTCCTACAGCGGTCTCAAGGGCGACGCCCGTTAGCGCGAACGGCCAGCAGGTAGTCTTTGCTCCTTTCATGACTGCCTGTGGCAAGTATAGGCTGCAGCTAATCAACAGAGTTGCAAAGTACTCTAAGGAGCTGCAGCGAGCCAAGAAGGCGGCAAAGGCTGCGGCGTCAGGGGCCGGCGGAAAGTCAGTGCCATCTGATACCTCCACGGACTCGATGAGGCCCCCAAAGCCAAAGTCCAAGTCGAAGAAACCAGTTGCTCCTCAGTAGCTTTGTAATAGTTGGATAGCTTATGTCTTTTGTCGAAAACATGCCTTTTGGCGAGTGTATCTGCTGATACTTTTGCTAATCTTGAATTCAGTCGAATCTTTTGTCTGTGCATCAATTTGGTCTTCTTATTGCTTCTTGCTTGGCTTGTGATAGGGCACATCAAGTGATCCTTTGAGGGAACCTCGGGATTCGCCACCCCTTGATGACACTTTGGCACCGCCGCGCTCAAGGGTGGATGAGCTGTCTTTGCTCTCGCGACTTCATGATTGCGTGAAGCAGTTGGAGCGTGAATTGCCCGTACTCCACGGTAATGCGGATGTATGGAAATCGAAGACAGAGAAGGCCACCGCCCGAGAACAATATCTGTTGGGGGAGGTGACACAGCTGGGCGACCAGTTTAAATGTTAGCTTGCTTACTCTTATCTTTTCCTTGTAGTCACTCGCAATGGTGTGCTGTCCTCACACTTTCGTTTTTTCTTTGTATAGTTGTCAGCGCGCGCCATCCGCAGGATGAGAAGGATAGGATTGCCATTCACATGCATGACCTCACCCAAGAGCAGCTTCAGGAGAGTGGATACTTCTGGGTGGATCATGATCATGCAATCGCACTGGCGACCCTGCAGGATCGTGCGTCGCGAGTGCTGCACTTCCTGAAGAAGTCGCAGTCATGCTTGAAGAACATTTATCGGACGATGTTTCTGCTGGATGTTGTTCCATCGAGCCTGCTGTCCCTCCTTGCCAAATTCCAAGACTTGACTGCGGTCCGCGAGTGTGTAAGACAGCAGTTGGTGGCTGGTGCCAAGGCCGCTCTATCGCTGGTGCGACTTCATAGGCCTGATGTAGACATTGCGGTTGGACCACCTGTGCCACCAGCGGGTTCTGCTTGGAATATGGTGCCACACTATCAGGCGGTAGATCGCCCAGTAGAGGAGATCGTCGACTTCTTCGAGGAGCAAACCAACGTGCTCTTGTTGCAATAGTAGTTTAGTTTGTATCCTGCACATAAGTGTACCAATGTTGTAAAGTTTGTATATATGTTGTGCATAATTGTTTGTCGATGATGTATAAAGAGCATGTTAGCGTGTATGTTTTGTGAGTGCGTTGCACTATGCGACTCCTTTTCGTTAGCCTGGCCATGCGCTTATCTCAGTCCCTTGTCAACCTATCAGGTGCGTTGCAACTAGGTTGATGTGTGTCAAGGGTTTCGATTCGTGTGCCAGCTACTCAGGATATCGCGTTTTAGTTCATAGAACAGATGTGTATAGGGTGGCGCAGCCCCCGAGTGGATAAGTTGCAAAAAAGATAAAGGAAAACACAGAGTTTTGGGGCACTTAGCTTTATTTATTTGCGGGACGGTATGAAGTACAATGTGTGGCTAAGTAGCCTTGGCTGAGTAGCCTTATTTGCAATGTAAAAGTAAAAAACGACTAAGGGTAGAAGCGTCACAGCTGCACGACGTTCCAAGGGTTGGAGTATGCGACTCCTGTCTCTAAATCTTGAAGGCGATAGGCGCCACCTGGGATTACTTCTGTAAACACGTATGGTCCCTCTCAGGGGGACTCGAGCTTGAGATGCCCTTGCTGCTTCAGTCGCAGGACCAGGTCGCCTTCGACGAAGGATCTGGGGCATAGCCTCCTACTGTGGTAGTTGCGCAGGTTCTGCTGGTAGATCGTTGATCTTTCCGCGGTGATTTCCCTTGCCTCGTCAAGGAGGTCGACGGAGTCTTCAAGTGCCAGGGTTGACTCATGCTCGCTGTAAGCGACCACACGTGGTGCTTTGTATCGTACTTCAGCGGGTAGCACCGCTTCAGCCCCGTGCACCATGAAGAATGGGGTGTACCCTGTGGTGCTGTTTGGAGTTGTGCGCAGGCTCTAGAGTACCGATTGCAGCTCGTCTGGCCAGCAACCCGCGGCCTGTTCGAGTGTCCTGAGGAGTCGCTTCTTGATGCCGCCGCAGACGAGCCCGTTAGCTTTTTCGACTTGACCGTTGGTCTGGGGATGTGCCACGGAGGCATAGCTAACATTGATTCCCAGATTCTCACAGAATTCTTGGAACTCCTTGGATGTGAAGTTTGTCTCGTTGTCCGTGATGATGCTGTGTGGCACTCCGAAGCGGTAGATGATGGACTCAAAGAATTTGACTATGCTGGCTCCTGACTGGTTAGTCACTGGCATGGCCTCTATCCACTTGGTGAATTTGTCGACTGCGACCAAGAGGTAGACGTAGCCTCCTTGTGAGGACCTTGGGAGTTTGTCGACCATGTCGAGTCCCTATTGCGCAAAGGGCCAGGCCAATGGAATTGGCCGAAGCTCTGCGCTAGGTGCGTGCGGCTTATCCGTGAATCGCTGGCACGCGTTGCATTTCTAGACGATGTCCTTGGCGTCGCGCATGGCCGTAGGCCAGTAGAATCCAGCTCGTAGAGCTTTGGCAACGAGGGCGCGACTGCCGGCATGATGCCCGCAAGTCCCCTCATGGATGTCGAGGAGGACAACTCTTCCATCGGCCGTGGAGACGCATCGTTGGAGTACTCCTGTGATGCTGCGCTAGTATAGTTCGCCGTTGATAACAGCAAATGCCCTGGATCGCCGCGCAATGTGCCGTGCATCAGTTGGATCGTCCGGTAGCCTCTTGCTGAGAAGGTACGTGATGTACGGTTGAGTCCAGGATTACTCGATCATCATGACGCTCATTGGTCCTTCGAGTCCTATGTCCAGCTCGTTGAGTACCATTGGCTCATTGGGCGGCGTAGCCCCCGAGTCCGTTGTTGCGCTTGTTTTCTTCTCTGCGGCCTTTGGCTTGATGGAGCATTCACAGATGCGCTCGAGAAATACCCCAGGTGGTATGGGGGCGCAGGTAGAGCCTATGTTGGCGAGTGTGTCCGCCTCTTCATTGCTTTCACGTCCTATGTGCTGCAGCTCGCAACCGTCGAAATCCCCTTCGAGTGTGTAGTAGAGGTCGCGGTAGGCGATCATGTTGTCGTTCAGTGCGTCGCACTCATGCATTGTTTGGTTGACGACCAGCTTGGAGTCGCCGTATATAATGAGCCTCTTGGCGTCGCAGGCTTTTGCCATCCTCATCCCGTGTAGCAGGGCCTCATATTCAGCTTCATTGTTAGAGGCGGTGAACTGCATTCACAGGATATATTTCAGCTTGTCCCCTGGGGCGATGTTAGTATGACACCTGCACCAGCTCCGTCCTTCTGCTTGGATCCGTCGAAGTGCATTATCCAGAGGTAGGACATATCTGGTTTTTCTGGGAGCTGGTTCTCCATCCAGTGCACAAGGAAGTCAGGGAGAACTTGCGACTTGATTGCGTCGCGCTTTTTGTATGTGATGTCTCGTAGAGACAATTCGATTCCCCAAAGCGCGACTCGCCCCGTGGCATCGGGGTTATTAAGGATATGCCCCAGCGGGGCGTCGTTGACCACCACGATTGGGTGTTCCTAGAAGTAGTGGCGCAGTCGCCGGGCAGTCATGAAGACGCCGTACGCCATCTTCTGGTAGTGCGGGTACCGCTGTTTTGTTGGCGTGAGGACCTCGTTGAGGTAGTAGACTGGGCGCTGTACCCCGTGGACCTTGTTTTCCTCGGCTCGTTCGACCACGAGCACTGTGCTGACCACCTGGTTGGTGGCGGAGATATATAGCAACAACGGTTCCCTTTCTCATGGGGTCACCAGTACTGGCAAAGTGGATAGGAGGCGCTTGAGGTCTTCGAATGCTTCCTGCGCCTCATTGGTCCACTCGAACTTGTCAGCTTTGTGGAGGAGTTGGTAGAAGGGCAGTGCATTTTCACCCATCCGACTAATAAATCGACTGAGGGCCGCGATTCGCCCAGCTAGTTGTTGGACGCCCCTTATGTTTTTCGGCTTCTCCATGGCCAGTATGGTTTTTATTTTCTTTGGGTTTGCTTCGATTCCTCTCGCGGAGATGAGATACCCGAGTAGTTGCCTAGATGGTACGCCGAAGGTGCATTTGTCCGGATTGAGCTTGATCCGGTAGCGGTCGAGGCTAGCGAAGGTTTCGTGCAAATCGTCGATTAGTGAGGCTTCCTCTTTGGTCTTGATTACTATGTCGTCGACATAGATTTGAATGTTGCGACCAAGTTGGTTCTTGAGGCAAGCCTGCATGCACCGCTGGTAGGTGGCTCCTGCGTTTTTTAGCCTGAAGGGCATTGTGTTGTAGCAGAACACACCAAAGGGCGTTGTGAACACTGTTTTTCTTGATCTTCCTCCTTCATTCGAATTTGATTATAGCCTGAGTAGGCATCGAGGAAGCAGTGGCGCTCGCATCCCGCGGCGGAGTCGATGATCTGGTCGATTCGTGGTAACGGGAAGTGGTCCTTTGGACAGTGCTTATTCAAAGAGGTGAAGTCCACGCACATCCGCATGATATCCGTGTCCTTTTTTGGTACCAGCACCGTGTTGGCGAGCCAAGTGCTTTCCTTGATCTCACGTATGAATTTGGCATCGAGGAGTCTATTGATCTCCATTCCGACTGCCTTTGCTCTTGGCTCAGATAGTCGCCGGATTGTTTGCTTGACTGGCCTTGCGTCTGGGTTGACGTTGAGTGCGTGCTCGGCAAATTCCCTGGGAACTCCTGGCATGTCTGCTAGACACCAGGCGAAGATTTCCCAGTGCTCACGGAGGAATTCGACGAGCGCGAGTTCCTATGCGGGACTCAAGTTGTTGGCGATGAGGGCCATCTTGGCGGGATCCGATGGGTGGACCTGAACTTTCATTGTGTGCACCGATGAGTCGAAAGATAGATCGGGCGAACTTGGCCGGCTCAGGGGAGGCAGACTGTTGTCTGTCGATTCCTTTAGTCTCACGAGTTCTTCCTGCATGCCGCAGGACTGGGAAATTCTTTTGAATTCCCTATCGCAACTGTCGGATCTCTTGAAGCTCCCGTTGACTGTGATGACGCCATTAGGACCTGGCATATTCATCTGCAGGTAGGCGTAGTGCGGTACCGCCATGAACCTAGCGAACGCGACACGCCCGAGGATGCAGTGGTACTATGAGGGCCAGTCGACGACCTCAAAGTCGATGCGCTCGCGCCGAAAGTTTTTCGGCGTGCCGAAGATGACGTCGAGATTGATTTTGCCCAGGGATACACGCCTTTTCCTGGGACGATGCCGTGGAAT
This sequence comes from Avena sativa, assembly GCA_916181665.1. Taxonomy (NCBI): domain Eukaryota; kingdom Viridiplantae; phylum Streptophyta; class Magnoliopsida; order Poales; family Poaceae; genus Avena; species Avena sativa. The sequence goes on from OV702287.1 coordinate 428,270,858, forward strand.
GTTGTGTCCGAGGCTTCTAAGCAAGTCAAAGGGATACTCATTGCTCGCAAGGTACTTGCGAATATAAGGTTGATGCCGCTTCCGTCGTCCATGAAGACGCGGCTCATGTCGAAACCTCCGATTTGCGCCTTGAGTACGAGGGGACAATGGCCTGGACGAGGTACCTGAGGCGGATGATCGCGTTTGTCAAAGGTGATGCAGGACTCGCTTCCGCTGAGGTACTCAGTGGTAGATGGTGGCGAGTTTGTGGCCAAGTTGGCTTGGCAAGTGATGGCCTTCTGCACCCTATTCGAGGGCCGTCCCTTTTGGATCATCATGGTACCCATGGCTCGTGGGTATGGTTCGCCTCCCTGGTGCTGGTTCGGCGTAGCTGCATTTGGGGGTAGTCCCGGCGGTGGTGGCGGAGTGCCATGTGCCACGGCGCCTGGAGCGGCTCTGTAGCCCCTTTCGACTGCGTTGCGATTCATCCGAACCAATCCCTCATGCAGTTCGAGGAACTCACGGCAGTCCTTGAGGAGGTGGCTGGACTTCTTCTTTCCATCATGCTTGTCGATGTAGAAGTGCACCGTACATGGCCCGGACAGTTTGTCTTCAATGGATGTCGCGGGTGCCTCATCGCGATTGCGGTGTTGCCACACTTGCGTGGTTTTCCCGGAGTTGCGGTATCCACCGCTGCGGTATCCGCTGTTGCGGTTATTGTCGCATCTGTTGGCATAGCCGGCTGCGACCATGTTGACGTCGTCGCGGTCATCGTAGATGCGCATGTGGTGTTTACCTCGGCGGTCGTGTCTGCGCTCGAGTTCTGCCTCCTCGTCGGAGTGAACGCGATTCCTCACCGAATCTTCTCCAGCGGCCCACCGATTCGCGATTTCCATCAGGTGGTTGATGGTCTTGGGCTTCGAATGGCCCAGCTCCTCCCTGAGCTCTATGCGGTGGACGCCACCGTTGAATGCATCGATTGCGCGGTCCTCTGAGATATTCTCTGCGGAGTTCTTGATGATGGACCACCTTTGGATGTAGGAGTGTAGCGATTCGCCCGATCTTAGCTGGCAGCATCTCAGCTCTTCGATTGATGCGGACCGTTTGTATGTGCCCTTGAAGTTGCACACAAAGCTGTAAACCAGCTCTTCCCAACAGCGAATGGATCCACGTGGGAGGTTGTTAATCCATGCTCGGGCGGCACCTTGCAGCTGTAGCTGTAAGCACTGCATGGCCGTTCTTCGACTTTCGCCGTGGAGCCTGACAGAGGAGATGTGGTCCTCTAGCCAAATCTTCGGGTCCTGCAAACCGTCAAACTTTGGGTTCTCTGATGGGAGTTTAAACCCCTTGGGCATTCGCTTTTGCCTGATAGCCCTGCTGAAGCATCTGGCGCCACAGAGCTCCACATCTTCGTCTTCTGAGTCAGTCGACCGAGCACATCGTGCCCTTGGTTTGTCGATCTTGCGCTGCGTGAGGTCATCGCGTGCGTCATAGTCGTGGTCATGTCGCCGTGAGCGGTGACGTCGAGACATGTCGTGACTGTCGTCGCTAGATGAAGGCGAGGAGTAGTGCTTTGCTAGCGCTTTGCCTTTTTTGGCTCCGGTGTTGGCTCCTTGTCGAGGGTGGCCTCGATTAGTCCCAAGCCCGCGATCGTAGATTGGTGCATGGTGGCTCGGGGATCTCCAGCCGGCGGCTGGTTGTTGAGGAGGTACATGGTGGCTGCTGTCACCGCGGCCTGTGGCGTCTTGGGGACCACGTTGCCCCGTGTATCGACTGTCATAGAGCTGAAGTCGAGGACTTTTGCAGCTTCTATGCGTTCTTGTTCGGTGAGATGGGCCATCCAGGATCGCCTCTTGTTTGCGATGTACTCGTTGCCCTTTGAGGAGGATCCTCCGTGGGAGGAGAGCCTAGCACAACGAAGGCTCGACTCGTCTGCCGCCTTTTTGTGTGCCTCGAGTTGCGCGATTGTTTGCACTTGGCGCTTAAATTCTTCCTTCAGGAGCCAATGGTAGCCCATTAGCAGTTCTTGCGGAGATCTAAAGGGTAGAGGGTTGCCTCGTAAGGCCTCGCGGCAGCGGGCCCACTCTTGTTCGTTGTGCCTGATCACGACGCGTTCGCCGGTTTGCTCGTTTGTTATGGTTGGAGGCCCAATTGCTCCCCCGTTGTTGGTGGGGACGCCGTTTGGTGATGGTCCGCCGTTTGGCGGCGGTCCGCCGTTGGGTATGCCGCCGTTTGGCGAGTCAGCTCCGTGGCCGTCGTTGCCCGTGTTGTCGTGATTGGCGAAGGTGTCGCCTGCGTTGATGACGGCACACATGGAGTGGTTGGGGAAGTTGATGCTCCTGCAACTTTCAGATCCGGAGCCGTAGCCTCCATCTTCAGTTGCCAGATCGCTTAGATCGGAGTCGCGACTGCTGTCGCTGACCATATTCTTGACTGTTGTCGAGGCGTTGAGCTCACTGAGGGTGCCGATAGATGGAGGGAACCATGATGCTGGAGCAATCGATGGTACCGTCGGCTGGTCAGGCATGCGATCTGGCGAAGGTTGTGGAAACTAGGGTTGCGTGTGTCCTCCTCGCCGCCCCCTCCTAGCCTTTATATAGATAGGCTAGGTCTCGGGTAGCAGGTCGAGTCGGTTACAAGTTAGGGTTTTCCCCTTTGAACTTTCTATCTTTAGTTTCTTCTTCTTCTTCTTCAAGCAATCGAGAGTCCGTAGGTTACTCAAGTTCCTCATTTGGGCCTTGCCGACACCGTGGGCCTCTACGTATTCAGGCCATATATACCAAACTCGAGTACCTATAGGGTATACCCATGTCACCCAGCGCCAGTCAAAGCTGAATTTGCTTCTCCTGCCGCAGCACCTCTGACTCCTGCCTCTCAGCCTTCTACGGTGCCGAAGATTACTCCATCTCCAACCATCGCAGAAGATCCGACTCAACAAGCAGAGCTAGTGATCCTTGGATCGCAAACTGACGTCACCATGGGTGACTCGGGTTTTGATAAGCGTGAACCCTCTTTGGGTAATGATCCCTCGGCAGAGGCCTTCGCTGAAAACCTCCTCAACAATCCGGATCTTGCCAAGCTTAGCATTACTCAGAAATCTGCAGAGGAGATCCAACGGCTAGCCTAGCAATTCTTGGAGAGCCGGAATATTACTACCGAAGAAGAAGCACAAGAAGTAGAGGACGTCAAGTACTCCGAACTTCTTGAACAAGTCCGTCTTCACAACGAGAGGCTGAGAACTGGCGAGCTTCCACCACCACAAGTGATCCCTCTCACCCCCGCCGAGAAGGTTACCATAGAAGTGACATTAGTTTGAGAAAACTCACTCATGAACAATATGTAAGTCAGAATTCCAACTTACTTTTTTACTTTATTCCATATCATATCCTCTAGCCCCCAAGCATGAAGTTGGATAGACAATCCGGATTTTATGCTTCCTTAGGATGCCAAAGAATGAACTAGTATAGCCCCAAGGCTCGTGCTGATATTAGTAAAGATATTAGCCCCAGTCTTTAGTAGACTTCTGACTCTGGGTATTCTCACTTACAAAAAGTTAATTCATATAACCAGGAATTATTGAAGAATATTTGCAACAAGCAAAGAGAAATCAGAGCTCTTTGACTTGAAAATGTTCAACTGAATGTGTAGAGGGATGAGGCTAAAGATAAACATTCCAGTACTCAAACCTTGCCCTTTATTTCATAGTTGAATTTTTGTTGAACCGTTGTTCTTTTGACTACAACACTAGTAAAGAAATGTTGTGCTATGATTGAAGAGGCTGAGAATCCGAAGACCCTCGAGGTGGAAAACAAGGACCTTCACCAAGATCTGGATAAGCTCAAGGCGGATCATGAGAAGAGCATTACTCAAGTTATCAAATCCTCCTCCATGGCCACCGAGGAGCACGATCGTAAGATTGTGCTCCAAGATAAGAAAATCTCGGATCTCAGCAATGAACAAAGAGAGGGACATGACCGAGGCACTCCGGGCTGAACTCCAGAGTCTTCGTGAAGAGAAAACCAAAGTTGACGATGTCATCTTCGGTATGTTTTCCCCTTTCTGAATTTATGTTTTTTATGACTTTTGGAATTCGGATATTTTTGCTTACCTTTTGCATTTACATGCGCAGGTCCTCTGAATTTACTGGATTCAACCTCCGCCGAGTCTCGCACTAACCGGCTTACCCAAGTCAGCGATTTACTTCATGATTTCCGCCAATCCTTTGAGGATATTGGCGAAGTTCTCAAGGTTCCGGACATGGATAGAATGTCCGGCTTTGAAGTGCGAGACAAGGCCAAGGAGATGCCCCAGCTCATCCAGGACTAGAACATGTCCTACACGCGGACCGCAGCGCAGAATGCTCTTACCATGGTCATGAGCCACCATGGAAGCATGGAGATCTGGCAAGTGACCAGAGGGTATTCTACTGTGGATGAAGACTGTCAGGAGAAGGACATCAAAGCAATCATGGACTCCTGTGCCTGATATGGGTGCCACGTAGCTGACTTGACTAGATACGACACTCCCTTCTTCACTCGCGTAGAGATGCCACCTCTGCCCGCCGAAGAAACTGGTGAAGCTTCCGACGACGAACAAACCATCTCGGATTTGAATGTCTCGGAAAGATATCGAGGCGAGGCTGATGTCTCCAGTGAGCCGGCAGCTCCTTCTTCTTCCCCTGCATCGTAGAGCATCAGAACAAACAATGCATTATTCTGAAAACAATTCAGGTTGTAAATCAGTAGTATGATACTTTTGCTGGTGCTAAGTTTTATTTTATCTATTTAACACTTTTGGCCTTATAAGTTTCGTGCCTGAAAACTTGACCTAAGCACTTATATTTTTTGTCTGTACTTATCGTTTATCTGGCTTTCCGCCTCGTCCCTTTCGTGAGCCGGCTAACCTTCAACACGGAAACTTTGTCGAGCAACGGAGCTCAATTGCTAAACCAGTTTAAACTCGGAAACAAAGCCGGCTTCCAGTATCAACAATTCACTACTCGAAAAATGCCCGCATTCGGCAATCAGATAAATAACCAAAGTATAGACTAGAAAATTTAGATTTATACCCGAAGGTATCAATTTTAGAATCGGAAATCTAAACTAGAACCAACATGAGCATAAAGTACTTTCAAGTATTCTGGGATTTTCGATTGTGACATGATCATTCAAAAATAAGATGGAAAAAAAAACTTCTCAGAATTTTTTTGAGGCAACCAATACTTTATTTCTCATTAAACATGTACACATATATAATTACAAAGAAAGATAAACTAAGAATAAAAGGGACGTAGCTGAGCAATATTCCATGGTCTGTCTAATTCTTCTGGGTCTGTACTGCCTCCAGCTCTTTCTTTGACTGACCGCGTATCAGTTAGATAGTAAGAACCATTGTGCATTCCTCGGCTAACTAAAAAGGGCCCTTCCCATATTGGGGAAAGTTTATGCTTTCTTTTCTACACAAGCGGGAGAACCAAATCGCCTTTATTGAAAGACTGGTTTCTGTCTCTCTGGCTATGATACTTGCGTAACTTCTGCTGATAGGCTGTTGATCTCATCTTAGCAACGACGCGAACTTCTTCGACTAAGTCAAGATCATTCTGTCGAGAAATTTCGGCATCCTCTTCAATATACGTGGCAACTCTAGGAGAAGTGTGAATCAAATGGCTAAGAAGAACTGCTTCTACGCCATAGACCAAGAAGAAAGGTGTGTATCCGGTTGACCTGTTCGGAGTTGTTCGTAAGCTCCATATTACAGAAGGTAATTCCTCTGACCAAACCCCCACAGCACGTCATAGTGGTGCTTCGAGTCTTGGTTTTAGGCCTTGTAGGATTAAACCATTTGCTCTTTCGACTTCTCCATTAACTTGCGAATGTGTGACTGACACAATGTCAAGCCGGATATTTTGTTCATTGCAGAGTTCGGCAAGCTCTCCCATAGAAAAGTTACTCCCGCTGTCCGTGATAATGCTATGCGGATAACCATATCGGATTATGACATCCTCGACAAATCTTCTGGTTGTTGCTCCATCACAACTAGTGACGGGTTTAGCCTCAATCCATTTGTGAATTTATCCACCATCACTAAGAGATGAGTAAATCCACTTGGAGCCCGTTTAAACGGTCCTACCATGTCAAGCCCCCAGACCGCGAAAGGCCATGTTATAGGTATTGTTCGTAGCTGATCAGCCGGAACGTGAGCTTGTTTGGCGTACTTTTGACAGCCTTTGCACGTCTTGACCAACCGTTCGACATCTGCCTTGGCTGTAAGCTAGAAAAAACCATGTTGGAAAGCTTTTGCCACTAAAGATTTGGCTGTAGCATGGTGACCACACTCGCCTTCATGGATTTCTCGTAAGATTTCCACTCCTTCGTCCGGAGATACAGAGTGCTAAAAGACCCCAGACGCGCTTTGCTTATAGAGCTCACTACTTATTATAGTGTAGGCTTTTGCTTGTCAGATGATCTGCCGGCTCAGAATTTCGTCTTCGGGTAATTTTCCATCTACCAAATAATCAAGGTAAGGTTGAGTCTAGCTGGGAATTACAACCAGAACTGCTACTAAAGGTGAGTCGGATTTGGTCGGATATTCCTCATCCACTCCTTTTATAGAAGGGACTTTGAGGTGCTCCAAAAAAGCGCCATCTAGAACCTTTTTCCGTGCAGAGCCTATTCGAGATAGTGCATCTGCTTCCTTATTTTCTGTTCGAGGGATGTGTTGAACCTCAAACCCTTCGAATGATTTAGATAGTTCATCCACGACAGTTCTATATGCTGCCATGTGCTTATTTGCATTACAGATATCCGACACTTGTTGAGCAACAAGATCCGAATCTCCATAACACATCAAACGTCGGATGCCAATATCCTTAGCAATCCGGATTCCATGCAGCAGTGCTTCATACTCAGCAATGTTATTGTCGCTGTGAAGTGGATCTGCAACACATAGAAAAGTTTATCTCCTTGGGGTGATTTGAGCACCACGCCAGCCCCCAAGCCCCCAAGCGCCTTAGACCCGTCAAAATGTAAGGTCCAATATTCCGACTCTAGGAGGGTCATACTCTCCATTGTCTCTGTCCAATCAGCGACAAAGTCAACGAGGATTTAGGATTTGATTGTTGTACGAGGTTTATATTCAATGTCGAAAGCTGAAAGCTCAGCTCTATGCCCCATTTTGCGACACATCATGTAGCCTCGTTGTTGTTGATTATATCTCTCATGGGAGCTGTGCTCACCACGGTAATTGGGTGTTCCTGAAAAAAGTGTCATCACTTACGGGATGCGAAAAACACACCATAAGCCAACTTTTGATAGTGCGGATACCGCTATTTTGATTCAGTTAGGACTTCGCTGAGATAATAAGTCGGACGCTGCACCAGGTGTTCCTGATTTTCCTCTGGTCTCTCCACTACCATGACGACACTGACGACTCTGTTTGTTGCAGCGAGATAGAGCAACATCGGTTCTTGTGGTTCTGGCGCTTCAAGGATGGGAGCAGATGAGAGTACTGCTTTCAGGTCTTGTAGTGCAACTTCAGCTTCATCAGTCCAAATGAACTTTTTGGTCATTTTTAGGAGCTTGAATAGTTGTGCAGCTCTTTCTCTGAGCCGGCTTACAAACCGATTGACTGCGGCAATGCAACCAGTTAGTCTTTGAACGTCCTTCAGGCGAGTCAGCCTAGAAATATTGAGAATAGCCTTGATCTTGTCCCGGTTCACCTCTATGCCTCTTTGAGACACGATGAAACCTAACAATTTTCCGGCTGGTATTCCAAAGAAACACTTCTTTAGGTTAAGCATTATGTTATATTTTCATAGATTGGCGAACGTTTCCTCCAAGTCAGAAATTAATTTTTCCTTCTTTTTGGACATCACCGCAATGTCATCCACGTATGCATGTACGTTGCGTTCGATTTGGTCGTGGAGGAAACGTTACATAGTGCGCTGGTACGTAGCTCCTGCGTTCTTGATTCCAAAGGGCATCATAACAAAATAGAAGGTTCCGAAGGGGGTTATGAATGAAGTTTTGATTTTGTTTGATTCCTTCATCCGGATTTGGTGATAACCGGAATATGCGTCGAGAAAACATAGGAGTTCCGAGCCTGCCGTGGAATCGATAACTTCATTAATTCTAGGCAGAGCGAATAGATCTTTGGGACAAGCCTTATTCAAGGCAGTATAATCAACACACATCCTTAAATCAGTGGTGTCATTTTTAGGGACCATTACAGGATTGGCCAACCACTCAGTGTGGATGACCTCTTCTATGAATCTAGCTAACTTGAGCCGGGCTAGTTCCTTACCTATTGCCTTACACTTTTCATCGCCGAAACATCGTAGGGACTGTTTGACGGGTTTAGCGTTCGGGTGTACATTTAGAGAGTGCTCGGCAAGATCCCTAGGTACTCCGGTCATGTTAGATGGCTACCATGCGAAGATATCTTGATTTGCTTGGAGGAACTTGACGAGCACGCTTTCCTATGCGCTATCTAGGCCTACACCTATCTGGGTCACCTGGGAGGGGTCATCATCCTTCCACAGTGTCTTCTTCGTCTCTTCTGATGCCTTGAACTCCGGATTTGGCTTTGTCACCTTCTTCTTCGTTGCGGGCATCTCGGATGGATCAATGGTCTTCTTGATCTCCTGGTACTCCTGGGCGTGCAACACGGCTTCAGCAAAGGCGGCATTTCTATCCTCGCACTCTCGTGCCTTCTTCGGGTCTCCCCTGATTGTGATCACGCCAGTGGGACCTGGAATTTTCATCATATTGTAAATGTAACATGAACGAGCCATAAAATCCCAGTAAGCCGGACGTCTGAATATAGCATGGTATGCGCTCTTGAATGGGACCACTTCGAAGGAAAGTGCCTCCGTCCGATAGTTCTTTGGAGTTCCAAAGGTAACATCCAAAGTGATTTCTCCCAGGTAATTTGCTTGTCGTCCTGGGACAACTCCGTGAAACATCACAAAGCTATAATTTAGATGGGTCTCCAAGATCCGCATCCGGCGTAGCGTTTCGACATACAAGATGTTAATGCTGCAGCCGCCGTCCATGAGATTCTTGGAGAAACCATAGCCATCAATAAGTGGGTTGACTACTAAGGCGTATTTTCCTCGCCTGTGCAACTTAGGTGGATGATCAACACGGTCAAAGGTGATTGCCACTTCCGTCCAGTCCAGGAATTAGGGGACAGCCAGAACTATTGCGTTGAGCTCATGCAGAACTGCTTTCTTGACCTTAGCTGGTTGAGATCCGAGGAAGGTGATGTAAGTGTCTTTCTTTGTTTGGAAGTTTTTCTTTCCCTCCGGTTTGGGATTTGGAGGATTAGCTTCCTCCATGTCGGAATCTTCCTTGGTCTCTTTGTGTTTTTTGGGATTCTTCTTTCCCTTCTTCCGCTTAGCCCTGTAGCCAGCGGTATCGTCTTTCTTGATGTCGTCGTTAAAACGACACTCGGTGTTTGTATGAGACGAGCCCCCATTGGCATCTAAGTGGTGCACACATGGGTTATTGGCAATGTTGGCCTAGGAGTGGGTTTTGCCAGGTTTCTAGTCTCCTCTACCCTGGACTCTTGATGTCCCACGACCGTGTCCGCGCCCTCCGCCACGTCCTCCTCGTCCTCTAGACCCGAAAGTAGCAGTGACCACTGCCATTTCCACGTTGGGTTTTTCTTCCGAGGTGTTCTTGCGCTTCCGAGCTTGCTGCTTTGGTTGTTTTGCCGACTGTGGCACAGCTAGGGCGTTCAGTAGTTCCTCGGTGTCGTTGTCAGCATCTGCATACTTGCTCGTTGTTTCTATTATGTCTCCCAGATCAGTGACCTTGTCGCACTTCAAGCGATGATGTAGTAAACCAATTGGGAGTCCTGCAATGAAAGCTTCAATCACAGTTTGGTCAATTACTCCTTCATAGGAGTTCTTAGTGTCGATCCATCATCTGCGGTAATCTCGGCAAGTTTCTCTGGCTTTCTGGGTGTAACGCTGTAGGTCTCCTACCATACAGGGCCTCCGATACGTGCCTTCGAAATTCTAAAAGAATGCACTTTGCATGTCATACCAGTTGTGGATGGTGTTCTCCGAATGTTCATTGAGCCATGATCGTGCCGTCATCCGCAACATAAGTGGGAGATATCGGGTTGCGACCAAGCTGTTTCCGCCTTTGGCGATGCAGCAAGCCTAGAAAAAATCCTAGAGCCAAGTATCTGGCCGGGCCACACCATCGTAGGCTTGGATGTGTCTTGAGATAGCAAATCCTTCCGGGAAGTGTGTTTGTCAAATTCATGGTCCAAAGCATTTTGGACCCACATAGATTTCGTCGTTCTCGTAGCACCGCACCTCTATGTTGGAGTTGATCCGATGTCTCGCGTCACTTGGTGACAGAGATCGTCGTCCTGATTGATGGATGTGGCTGCGGTGCCTTGGAGTCGGATTTCGGCTTCTGCCACCACCTCCGCCGCCACGACGCCGTCCTTGGCCTCCTTGGGAACTATTGTGGTGGCTACTTGGTGGAGAGGGTGGAGTAGCTGGATTGTTTCCGGCTGATCGCCGGCCTCCGTCCGGAGCGTCATTATTCTGGTTCCGGGGAGGGTCTTCATTTTGACGAGCCCCCTGCCGGCTTGACTCGGTATGGTATCCGTTGTTCCTTCATCCGTCATTCCCATCGGGATGGGGTTCAGCTGGATGGCTTGTATGTCTAGGAGGTGGCATTCTTTGTTGGTCCTCCTCCCGACGGTTCTCTTTGTCTTCTTCCCTATGATTGTTGACTCTTGCCATGGAGGATTTCTTGGATACAGTGCAGCAATTGCCTCTTGCTCGGAGGCTGGAGCAACGTTGCGCCAGTCACGTGCAGTTCTGTGGTGCTGTCCTGAAGATCTGGTTCTTGAGTGGTTATCTTCCCGACGGTCGGAACGGTGATGCTGTTCCGGAACCCGTTGGGGTCTTATGTCGTTCCGGATCCGTGCGACATTGGTCTGATTGAGAGACCGGTTTTCCACTTCCGGACTTCGCGACCTTCTGCTGCTCTAGACCCTTGGTGAGTAGCTTAATGCCCCATCAAACCTGTTTCGGGCCTGGATTATTTGCTAGGATATCTCGGGCTACGGCGGTGTTTTGCACTGGTGTTGGATACACCAGATCTCTATTACTGTTGAGCCGAGGCATCCCCGGATCTCCCTCAAAGAGAACCTTGCGTACTTCTAGAAATTGATTGTCACGTGTGTGTCGTTTCTGGTTCTTCTGATGTTGCAGAGAGATGAGCTTCTCCGCAGTAGCCATGCGCTTCTTCTCTTCCTCGATGTTTTTGGCTTCATCCAGGAGTACTTGGCGACGCGCTTCTAGGGCTTGGGCCCTTTCTTCCAATTCTACAGCAGTAAGTTCTGCCGCAGTAGGGATAGGTGTAGTTAATGCAACATCGATGAGTTTACGGGCACTTGCGGTGACCATGTTTCCATCCACCGACTGTTCTTTGGGCTCGTCTGGGATAAGTGCTCCATCCGAGTCTTCCTCGTATTCCTCGGCAATCACCTCCTCTGCTGGAAGTTCTTTTGTTGGGGTTTTGTTCTTCTTGTTCTTCTTCTTTGCCTTCTTGGTAGCGCCGGTAGCAAAGATGGCTTTGGGTCCGTTTCCTAGAGCCAAGCTCTATTCGGTACTTTCGGACATCTGGACCTCGGGATTATCTCTGAGATCCATGTCATCCTGCGCTTTGGGTGAGTTTTCTCCGGAACCTTCATCCATGGCTTCTCATTCTTCTGCAGTTTTCCACGGAGAATTTCCGGAAATCTGCCAACGTCATCGAGTCATCCGAGGATGCGGGTAAGTCGGTGTTTGTTCCGATCGCCTCCAGCACCGAGTCTTCGTTGTCTCCAGCATCGGCCGAGTCAGAACCGGATCCAACATATCCAACAAAGTGCGACGTGTGGGTCCTGAGGTAGTTATAGCTTTACTCATGGGCTTCCTCGAAGATCCTGATAGTTTCGAGAACCTCATCCACATTTGCACCTTGCCGCATCATGCGCCTCAACGTATGCCTTAGGAAAGGTTGGTCTGTTCCGGTGTTGGCAGAGCCGGAACCAAGGTTGTTGTTATGCTCCTCCTGGACTTCAACCTCAGTGGGTAGATCGATCTAGGATTTCGCCTCGCTAGGGAGATCCGCTCCAGATTCGACTTGAACCGCGAGATCTGCTTCAGGTTCGGCTTTCTCCACTATCTCCGCAATAAGTGCGGGCTGGGTGGGATTAGGGTTTTCTGAGATCCGGAACTCTGACACCTCCATGGACAATGGGGACGCAGAGATTTATTCTGCCTCTATCATCACCACTAGGGTGGGTGGGATAGGTTCAGCGAAACTGATGTACACATCGATCTCGCCAAAGGACATGATGGTGTAAGCAGTCACAGTCTCCCCAGCTGGAATCCAGGTCTCATCGAGAATGATGAGAGGGACGTCGCGGGCGTAGAGGACGTGACCTACGGCGATAGTCTCGCCGATTCCGATTCTTGCAAATTCCGATCAGAACACAGATCCGAAGGTCACTTGCCCCACGGTGGGCGCCAACTGTCGTTGGATTGATGACAAGTACGCCATGAGAGGGTCCTCGAGGCATGTGGAAGATAGGGGTGTGAGTCGTACGGTGTTTTGGGACGATGAGCACACAAGTTTACCTAGGTTCGAATCCGCCGGCTTTGATCGGATCCTACTCCTGCTAGCAATCCAGTAATACGACAGAGCCGGAATATGGGTTACAAGGGTTTCGCCTGTGCGAGTTGAGAGTAGACTATTGTGAGGGTGCCCTAAAGGCTCTCCCTAGGATGGCTTATATAGATATCCAGCCTAGGATTTATAGGAGAGACCTATCCGGCTACGACTAAGAGTCAGTTACAGAGTACATCTTGAACTACAAGTAACACTATGGGCCTATGTCGGTAAGTCATCTGGGCCTTCCCGTAGCCGGACTGGACTCTGTCTCATCTGGGCCTTCTAACCCGAAGTGGGCCACCCTGGTTAGTTAGGCACAATGAGGATACCGGAAAGTATATCCCCAACAATACTGACAAAGAATTTCTCCTACAACTCCATGGATACCTTCGCAAAATAGCTCACAAGGTTTCTTCCAATTAGGTGGTTTAATAACTGGAGCTTCAAGAAGGGTTTATTTTAATATGTTGAAAGAAGTAAGACATTTTTCATCAAAATTAAAACGAACATCCTTTTGAAGAAGGTTAGTTAATGGTCTAGAAGTTTTTGATAAATTCTTAACGAATCTTCTATAAAACCCTACATGACATAAAAAGCTTCGTATACCTTTTATATCTCGAGGAGGGGGAAATCTTTTTATTGCTTCAATCTTTGCATTATCGACTTCTATGCCCTTACCTGAGACTTTGTGACCAAGTACTATGCCTTCTTGGACCATGAAATGACATTTCTCCCAGTTCAAGACTAAATTAGTGTCTTTGCATCTCTACAAAACTTCATCAAGATTATGGAGACAATGATTAAAGGAGGTTCCATAAACAGAAATCGTCCATGTATAACTCCATAATCCTTTCAACATAATCGGCAAAAATAGAAGTCATGCATCTTTGAAAAGTGGCAGGAGCATAGCAAAGACCAAAAGGCATATGACTATAGGCATAAAGGCCATATGGACAAATGAAAGTAGTTTTTAGTTGATCATCAGGGTGTATAGCAATTTGGAAAAAACCCGGAATAACCGTCTAGGTAGCAAAAATGAGAATGCATGGCAAGCCTTTCTAAAGTTTGGTCTATAAATGGTAAAGGGTAATGATCCTTCCTAGTTTCCTTGTTAAGTTTTATATAGTCAATGCTCATCCTGTGGCCAACAAGAGTTCTAGTTGGTACCATTTCATTATGTTCATTTTCTACAACCATGAACCCATCTTTCTTTGGAACACAACGAACGGGACTTACCCATTCACTCTCCTCCACATGAAAGATAATGATTGCATCCAACAAACGTATTATTTATGTTCTTACATGTTCTTTCATGTGAGGTTTAAGACGTCGCTAAAATTCCGCCACTGGATGAGATCCTTCTTCCATGAATATTCTATGGGTGGCTATCGAAGGACTAATCCCCTTCAAGTCACTCATCGAATACCCAAGAGCATTTTGATGCATGCGGAGAACCTTCATTAAATGTTCCTCCTATTTTTCTGTGAGGTTAGCACTTACAATAATAGGGGAATTATTTGTATCATCGAGAAACCTATATTTTAGTTCCATTGGTAGAGTTTTAAGGGTTGGAGGAGGAAGAGCCTCATCTCCAAATCCTTATGGTCTCTTCATATTTTTGATTAATCTCGATTTCCACCTCCGGTGTGGAGTCGAGATAGTTATCTATTTCAAAATTTTCTATGTATTCAAGAATGTTATCATTGTTGACTAAACTTCTTGCTAGATCACTATCTAGAGTCTCGATGATTATTGAGGCTAAGTTTATGATATTACCTTCTTCGTTACGTTCGTACTCATCATCATCTAATTCTTCAATAGCCGGTTTATGGTCAAATTTGGAGAAATGAAAATCCATTTTCTCTTCACCAAACTTGAGAGACACAGTTTGCTTCCTCCAGTCTATGTTTGCTCCTGCGGTATTTAGAAAAGTTCTTCCAAAGTTGATGGGACAGTAAATGTCAGTGGGCATATCAATAAGCACAAAATCAATATGATATTTGTGGGGTCCAATACATATTGGTATGTCCCTAATTATTCCCATAGGGACTCTTAGAGTTTTATCTGCGAGCATTATAGTCATATCCGTATCTTCTAATTCAGCTAGGGCTAATTCATTTTGAATTTTTAAATAAAAGTTAAAAGGGATAATATTAACAGTTGTACCGATATCGAAAAGACCATAATAGGAAGTTCCTCCAAAAGTGCATGGAAGGATAGGCTTACCCACTTCTTTAGCTTTTACCTTTCCTTCAACAAATTGCGAGGCTTCGGAATCTAGCTGTCATTGTATTGGGAACGGCAGTACCTAAACATGTTAGATAGAGGTGTGGGGACTAGCAGGGAAGCTCTCGATGGCGTCTGCAGGCGGGATTGGGTACGAGCAGGTGTAGCGAGACACAAGAAGTACCTAGGTTCGAAGCCCTCGTGGTGAGGTAAAGCTCCTACTCCTACCGATCTGACTATGAGTAGTATACGAGCTACAATCGCTCCTCGAGCTGTATTCTCTAGCTACCACCTTAAATGCAATGAGACCAACACTTGCTACGAGAACCTTGCCTCTCCTTATATAGGCAGAGAGGCAACGGTCTCACTGGCCAGTCCGGTTGGCGGGCCCCACAGGCGGGTCCCAGCCAGCTGGTCATCTACAGTATCTGGTACACTTACATCCCATCAGAGTACATGCGGTAGGGTCGTCGTGGGTACAATGAATGCCATGCTAGCCTGTCGTCAGCATCTGGCCACTGTTCCCGCGTTACCCAGCAAAGTCTTCGGTATGGCCATGTAGTTGCGGGTCTTGTCATCATACCAGGGCATACCGCATATTGTGCAGCACGTCGCTTTGTCCTTCTGATTGAGTCCAGCTACGCTGATGTAGCTGGTCCCGTGCCTTCCTGCTCCTCGTGGTCCCGGCTACCGTAAAGTAGGCGGTATGACTTGCTCGTGTCCGACTACGGTTAGCCAGCCGGACATGAACCAACTGCCCTTGTTCTTGTTCAGTTGGGGTATCCGGAGGTCATCCCCCCGACACTAGCCCCCGAGCGCGTGTAGATTTCGCCCTTAGGTGAAATGTGTGTGCACTCCTTTCCAACTTTGAAATTTATGGCCAGCTACATCTGGCGGTTGCGCTACCCGTGACGTCAGTGCTGACACCGGCCATGCGCCATCATTGCACTGCGGCAGGCAGTGTAACGTCCCGTCGCACGTCGCCTCAGGAAACTACCGCCAGCATCTTCGGTTTCCGTCCCGAGATCTTCTGCGCATCCTGCGCCTACACAAGGGATCCTATGCGGTGGGGAGGGTGGGGTGTGGCTCGATGGACGCCGCGTCGCACCGCGGACGGTTCTGCTTCCGGGTCTTTAAAAGGTCGCCCGGGAGAGGGCAGTTCCTCCCTCCGCTCGCTGCCTCCCTAGTTCTCCCCTGCGCCCTTGCCTTCCTCGCTCTGCCTCGCTTATTGCTGCCGCAGTAGTTCGCCGCGCCGCACGTTTCACGTCGTCGGAGACACGGGCCACCGTCACTCCTCAACCGGAGCCCCACCCAGCGAGCCAGAGATGGCTGCCTAGCATGGAGCGTGGTGCGGCTCCTCCGTGACGGAGGAGCACATCCAGAAATATCGCGCCACCCGCGTACTGCTACAGGAGACAGAGGTGGCGGTGCGGCTGGCGCCGGAGGGGGAGGAATCGCCACATCCGGCGAAGGGACAGCGGGTGATCTTCCTGTCGCACCTTTCCCGCGGCTTCACGCTGCTGGTGCAACCCTTCTTCTGAACATTCCTCCCTTCTTCGACCTCTGCCTCCAGCACCTCGGCACCAACGCCATCGGGACGCTGCGAGAGTTACCTCGGGATCCAGCCAGATCTCAAGCTCTTCTGCCGGCTCTTCCGAGTCCAGCCACATGTCCAGTTCACCCAGGGGCCGCTGGTGACATGCGGCAGCGCCTCCATCTACTCCCGCACGCAGAACGGCTACCCGAAGTTCTGGTTGCAGGACATAGTGCGACTGTGGCAGTAGTCATACTTCTACGTCTGCAACCTTGGCGACATGGACCGGATTAATCTGCTGGCTTTCCAGGATGTGGAATTTAGCCGGAAGCATTGGGACCTGAAGATCCATGGCGAGAAGGTAGAGTAGGATGCCATGCTGCAGTGGATGCGCTCCCTCGTCACCACCGGCTTGACGGGCTTGGACATCACGCTCAGCTTGATGTACCGGCTGATGATGCCGCTGCAGCAGCGGGCACACAATATGTCCTACTACTCCGGCCGGCTAGACCCAACCCGGCTGTCCCGCCGCGATGCCCGCTACCACAACTTGAAGGAGTGGGTGTGGACGATCATGAAGGAGCGGCAGCCGGAGCACTGGAAGTTCAGGCTGGCTCCTTTCATCCACGAAAACCGCGCGCCCCGGGTAAGTCTTTCCAGCCGTTTTTTCTTTTTCTTTCTTGTTCTGCCTTTCTATTCGGCTGACCCCTGCCCCTTTTTTTCGTAGACCTTCCCCTACATCATCTGGGATGAGGGTGAGACCCCTCTCCAAAACTTCATGCCAGACCTTCCCGAGCCATGTGCTCGCCGGTCCGGCGAGGAGTCAGATAGGGACGGCGACGTCTTCCCCAGGCGGAATGACAAGCCGGCTCCCGAACCGACTCGGCGCCGCGCAACGGACAGCGACTGTAGCCGGTCGAGCGCCGGTGGGAGCTGCTCTAGCCGGTCCAGTGCCGGTGGGAGCGGCTCCAGCCGGTCCAGCGGGGGAGAGGCGGGTCCAGACGACCTGCCGTGGAGGAGTCGGCCCCCAAGAGGAGTCAGACTGGCACCCTTCCGCCCAGCCGCCTTGGTCGCAAGAAGGGGCCACCCCTATGGTGCCGGGGTGTGTTATCTGCCAATCCTTATGCCTTTTCATACCTTCCTTGTGCCAAGTTTTCTATCTTTTGCTTATTTGCTTTTGTTTCTCTCTTGCCTTCTGTTTCCCAGTTCGCTGGTCTCCTTTGGTGCCGCGAGTCCGGCGCGGGCGCCCACTAGGTCGCCGCCTCGTGCGCCGGACACCACGCGAGCCTCGGCTGCCTCTGCTCCCCCTCCTTCGCCTAGGGCACCATCCTCGCCCCCGTCTTAGGTTGATCCGTCTACCGCAGCCGGAACAGGGGACGCTCCGCTGACCATAGTGGTGCAGCCAGGAATGGCCGTCCCACAAAGTGCAGGTAGTTCCCCCGTGGCGGCGCGGAGGGCCGCCACCAGCAAGGAGCTCGTGGTTGTCACCGATGAAAACTCCGACGACGAGCCGGGGGAGGAGTGGCGGGCGGAAGTGGTAGAGGCGAAGGAGTCGTTGGTCGCCAATGCCATCGACGACGACGCCTCCTCTACCGCCTCGCTAGCGGATCTTGCTGCCACCCTTGAGCTGGCAGTGAAGGAGATCCGGCTGCTCGAGGCCGCAGCCGGCAGTAACCGGACCCTGGAGAAGAAGCTCGCAGCTGCCAACGGGACCTCACAGAGTAAGTCCCTTCATCCGGATTCGATTACCGAATACTTTCGTCTTTCTCCTCCTCTTTTTTTCCTGATAGTCTGTTTCCGCAGCCATCATGGTGTGTGCTCAGCGGGAAATCGATCGCCTGAAGAAGGCGAACGACCGGCTGGGCAAGTCCAATTCCATGCTTCGGCTGCAGAATAAGGACTAGCACGCCAAGCTGGACACCCTGGAGGCCACCGTCAAGGAGCGCGACGCCACCCTCTCCAGCCGGGCCAAAGGTTTTCACCTCCTCGAAGCCCAGAACAAGGACCAAGAGAAGGAGGTTAAACGGCTGACAGTTCGGGAGAAGGCTCTAGTGGAGGAGCTGATGCAGGTCGGGCACATAGCCAGGGGTAAGTTTTCCTCCGACTATCTTCGTCTCTCCGGATCCGGTAGCCAGATCTGACAATCCTTTTTTTTGAAAGCATTTTATCCTGGTGTAGACCTGCTGACATATAACCGGCTGCAGGAGAACTAGCCAGGGGAGCAGACGACGGCCCAGGAGTTGGTCATCCTCCTTGGCGAGGAGGACGCCAAGCTTCGCCAGGCGGCTCAGGCGATCTTCACGTTTCTGTGGCTGGACGCGCCGGTTTTGGAGACGATGGCGTAGCTGGCGGCCAAGGTGATGAAGGTGCCGACTACCATCGATCGTCTGAGGAATCTGGTAGCACGAGCCGGGGCAGAAATGGCCTTGGCCCTAATACTCTCTTGGTACAAGGATGCCCGTGTCGAGAAGATCGACGGGGGCTTACGTGCTGGCGCCAACCTCGCCGCCATCCGCCAGGCCCATCTGGAGCTCCGGGCCTCCGCCATCAAGATCGCCGATTACGTAGATGTCGATGAGGTCCTCAACGACTCAAAGTCTGCCGGCACGCCTGATGCGGAAGCCTCGTCGTAGCCGACTGGTGAGGATGCCGGAGCCGGATCTGCCAACACGCCTCCTCCGCCTCCCGAGACCTCCTCCGGCCAGGATCCTCCCCATGGCAAGGGCCCTACCGCCTAGATGTAATCCCCGGGATGTCAGGTGGATTTGTATTTATCTTGTTTTGTTTGAACCTTGTCGTCTGTGCTGGCTGTCTCTGATGCCGGGTGAACTTATGGGAGCTTCGTCTCCCTTTTTTACTCAATCTCACTTATTTGGCCTGCTTCTATCTTGTGATTTTCTGCATGCTTCGAAGCTTTGACATTTTGCCAGTTGACTTATCCAGCTATCTTCACTCGGCTGAACTCTTTTAGTCGAGGGAACTCCAACTCCAGTGGGGGCGCGCCAGCGCACCCACTAGGTGTAGCCCCCGAGATTCGGAGTAGTTGGCGTAGCCAGGTGCTTCGAATCTTCTTCTTCCTTTTCCTCAAGTCCTTAGCATCGTCCGGCTAGACGCCTCTAGCTGGCTAACGCAACCGGGAGATATCCGGTTGAACGCCTTTAGCCGGGGGATCTTCAACTCTAGTGGGGTGCGCCAGCGCACCGACTAGGTGTAGCCCCCGAGATTCGGAGTAGATGGCATAGCCAGGTGCTTCAAATCTTCTTCCTTTTCCTGCCCCTGCCCTCACCTGGGCTCCAAATATCCGGCTAAACTCCTTTTAGTCGGTCAGAACTACACTGTTCCACTGGGGGCACACGAGCGCACCTAGTGGGTGTAGCCCCCGAGATTCGGAGCACTTGATGAAGGCAAGGACTTCGAATCTTCCCTCTTCTTGAAATCTGACTTGATGCAGTCGTACAAAAACAAACACATATGCATATCCATTCATTAATAGGTTAGTCGGCTAAAGTAGCGCCTATTAGCGGGAAGGCAGTTTTAGTTTTTCGAAAACCAGCTTGTGCTTCTCTGTACACTTAGTGATTTTCCCGTGCGCTATGCTATTTACATTGCGTCCTTGCCGGGCATCTGGGTTGCGGTCTACAGCCAGAATCGAAGGGATCTGACAATACATTGCGCATGGTACTCAAGGCTTAGTAGCCGGATCATCTCAAACTAGTTGCAAGGCCGGAACGCCCGATCCGTCGCATCTCCTCCCTATTTTTCATGTGGGATGCCTCGGGCTTTTGCTCTTGCTAGCCGGACAGCTGGGTTGCGGTCTGTAGCTTTAGACGAAGAGTGGGCCTCTGACATCATCGCACACTACTTAGCAGCTTTGTTGATTTAGCAGGTCGGGCCGGCCGACGAGCCCCCAGGTAGGGGTTGCCGGTGCCAGAAAAACTGAACCGAAAACAAATATACACAAATTTTTAGTGAAAAGGTAATTACCCCTATGTGTGGTTTTGGTGATTAATGACAATCCCTATGGACTAATATTTTCATTGAGTTTTATATGAAGGAATATTCCATAGGTCATGCTTGTAGTCCATATGTTGGATTCAAGTATGGATGCCATGAAGATAAAGATATACCTTGAGTTTTGGCATCAAGATCATCGAATTGAAGATAAGAATATGATATGTTCAAGATCTTGAGAGTGTGATCTCAACAGAAGAATTCAAGATATGGCTCTAAGTTGGTGTCATGATAGCCTCATTAGTTGAGCTATGGTTGATTAAGATTTAGAGAATGTAATCAAATGAAGAGTTCCTTATGTACCTCAAGATATTGAGATGGATCACGAGAAGACACTTGGTTGACCAATGCAAAGAGTGAAGAGTGATTTCAAGTTGGTCAACACATGAAGCATAAATAATGTACCACATGGATCTTGTGGTGTGGTAAGCCTTGTCATTTATGCATCATGAACTAACCCATTATATATGTTCCTTTCTGTTTTATATATGGGATAGGTATCTTTCCATGGGCATGCTTCAAAAGTGAAGATCTCAATAGCCCATGAGAGGATGGCATCAAGTGGTGATCGTCATCAAGGTTGAGAAGGGCAAGTTCAAGATAAGCATCTCGAGAAGATCATTTGCTTGAAGCTTGTCGTCCATATTGGTGATAATGGACATGGGAAGACGTGTCTTAATGAAGCTATCCCATAGTGGTGTATGGGGGAGCAAATTATGAGTCTTCATGAAGCAACAATGATCAAGTGGTGCATTCCGGCTTAGATGGAGCTTGAAGAATTGTCATCAAGATCAAGCGGGATGCGCAAGGCAAAGGTATGGCCTGGCTAGGTTTTCCTTTTACCGGTCTCAAGGTGGTTGTTGGGAGACCGGGTTATAGGATAGATAGCCGCACTATCAAGAGGGGCTTTCAGTTGGGTAACTTGATCACATCGTCGTAGGGAGCTCAATCCTTGGCATAATTTTCATCTTCTATTTTGTTGCTTCTTGGTATTTTATCTATGTGAGGTTCTTGAGCTTATTTCTAGCTCTTCAACAAGCCCAAGTTCACCGAAAACAGAATTCGTATGCATCTTATATGGCGTTTTCGAGTTTGAAGGTTTTACAGGTTCTTCTTATAGGGAGGCTCCATACCTTTCCTCATTTGGTTCTATCTTCCTTTGTTTTACTATGATGTTTTCATGCACCATATTTTAGAGCTTGTTGTCCTCGTCAAAACAAGCCCAATATCATCGAAATCGGAGTCCGGATGCAAAAGTTATTGCGTTTTTTGTGAAGTCAGTTTCATCCCGGTTGTGGATCCGGTTCAACCGAGCCCCACACCGGACGGTCCGGTTCCAGCTCCGGTAGACCGGATTTTCCGGTTTTCGCGACCGAGTCTATTCCGGGTTGGCAAATAGAGGTATTTCGGTTTGTAGGTCGGTCCGCCTGGGGACCGAGTTTCCCGGTTCTATGGCCGGTCCAACCGACTTTGGAACCGAGGTTTCACTGTTTTCTCTCCAATGGCCATATTTGCTTTTCCTTATAAAAGGGGGTTCTTCTCCCAACGTTTTTGGGTGTTCTTGACCATGAAATTAACCTCCATTGTTGAACCTCTTGAGCTTGCTTCCTGTCCCTTCCCTCCTATGATTCTTGCATCTTTTTGAGGGCTTTGGAAGAGGAGATCTAGATCTACAATCCCCACCAATCAATTCCTCCTCTAAGTGAGGGGAACCCATTGGATCTAGATCTTGGAGTCATTGGTTGACTTCCACCATTGTTCTTCCTCTCTAATTCCTCCCTAGCACTTGTTTCTTTGGTGGGATTTGAGAGTGAGGGATTTGAATGCCCTTGGTGTTCTTGCTTTGCATTCTTGCATAAGTGTTGAGCTCTCCACTATGATTTGTTCGAGTAAGAGACCATGAGCTTGTTGCTCTTGGAGGGTGACCTCCTAGTTGGCTTGGCGGTTGGTGCCACGGTGTCCTCTTCGTGGAAGATTGTGAAGAGACCCAGGCTTCTCCTTCGTGGAGCTTGTAAAATTGTTGTGGAGCTTGCCATCTCCGGAGTGGAGGAAAAGCTAGCCATAAGGAAAGGGCCTATTCCTTCGTGGGATAGACTCGGAGAAGAAGGTGAGCCTTCGTGCCGTTGGGAAATCCTTCGTGGAATCCCACACCTCTCCAACGTGACGTACCCTACTTGTAAGGGAACACGGGAATACATCTTCGTCTCCGCGTGCCTCGGTTATCTCTATACCCGAGCTTACTTTCCTTGTGATAGCCATCGAGCTTGAAGTACTTATATCTTGCTTATCACTTGTGGTATATTTATCTTGTGCTATCTTGCTTAGCTTATCTTGTTGTTGGTGCACTTAGTTGAGCCTAGTGTATTTAGGTTTTGTTCTTGTAAAATAAACGTTAGTTTAATTACGCATTCTATCAAGCCAAAACCGTAATAGTTTTGAAATTGCCTATTCACCCCCCTCTATCCTTTCAATTGGTATCAGAGCAAGGTCTTTCCTTGTTTAGGCTTCTTCGCCTAGAGTGTAAAGATGTCGGCTAGTAGTATAGTGCACAATGACACAATTATCTTTGATGGCACAAATTATATTTTGTGGAGAAATTGCTTGCTTTGTAATCTTCGGACCTTTTGTCTACATATTGAGCGATTTCTAGATGTAGGTTTTTCTCCTCCGATGGATCCTCAAAATCTATCTTTAGAGGATGAGAAAAATTTACATCTCGAAGCTCAAGTATCTAATGAGCTTATTTTCTCTTTGAGCCCCATAGTTAATTTGTCCTTGACAAATGTAAAGCGCAAGTCATCTCATGAGATGTGGACCAAGCTTAAAGAAATATTTGGTGGGTCCATTTCTCATAGGGTCGGTGGTATCTCCGAGGAGCTCTCTTCTCCTTCACATCATGAAGAGCTCCAAGTGGCTTCCACCTCCGGCCGCGATGAGATTTCAATTCCCTCCACTTCACCTACATGTGACAAGTCACAAGGTAATGGCATGGCGAGTGGAGAAATCATATGTAATGATGGTAGTGGTTCTCTTTACACCAATGATTCATGTTCTATAAATGCTAATGGTGTAGAGAGTTTGTACTTAAGCACTTCTTGCAAGGATAATTATATATCCCCTTGTGTTGCTAGTCCTTGCATATTGTCTAGAAATTATTTGAGTACTAGTGTAGATGATATGCTTGATTTGTCTTGTTCCAATAAACAAAATGCTTCTATTTCCTCTAGTTGTGTATCTAACAATGTATAGGAAATCAAACACCCTATGGAGCAAGACACAATCATGAATGAAGATTCAAGAATATCCTCATCTTCATCCTCCCGTGCTCACATGTGCCTTATGGCAAGAGGATCAAAGGTATCTCCTACTTTGGATCCCAAGATATCTTCTCTAGATAATAGCAATGATAATGCTGATAGTGATGATGACCTTGATGAGGATACTAGAGCTCTTGTGCTTGAGCTGACATTTTTGTGTACCTCTCTTCGTGGTAATAATAAGGTCGTTGCTTGTATCAAACACGTTATGGACACCATAACTAAACAAAGAGAAACCATAGAGGAGTTGGATTTCCAACTTGATGATGGGAGTCGGAGATTCAATCTTCTTAAGCAAGAGATTGCCGAGGAGAAGCACACTAATTGTCTCCTCATACAAAAAATTGAATCTTATGAGCTTGAAAAGGAAAAATCTATTAATGATGCTAGTGCTACTAACTCTACTTCTTGTGAAGCATCTGAAGGAAATATGCCCTGAGAGGCAATAATAAAGTTGTTATTATGTATTCCTTGTATATGATAGATGTTTATTTTGCATGCTATAATTGTATTGATAGGAAACATCAATACATGTGTGTTTAATAAACAAAAGGGTTCCTAGTTATGACTCTCTTATAGACTAGCTTGTTGATTAACAAGATGATCAAGGTTTCCTGATCATGGACATTGGATGTTGTTAATAACAAGGTCACAGCATTTGTGAAATGATGTGATGAACATTCATCCGAAGTATAGCATTACGATCAAGTCATTATGTTTATATTGCTATAACATCATACAAAATAGTCTTAGTCCTTAGACCATGAGATCATGTTAATTGCTAACACCGAAAGAGTATCTTGATAACATCAAACGTCACACCGTAACAGGGTGACCATAAAGGTGGTTTCAGTGCTATGAAGGTGTTATGTTGAGGCTCGTGGATCAAGAGTGGAATTTGTCAATCCCGATGACGGACAGATATACTCTGGGCCCTCTCGGTGATATCACATTAAGATAGCTTGCAAGCAAGTGATGTGATCACTAGAATGTTATATCACGGGAACGAGAAAAGAGTGCATGTCGGTAACGAGATCAAACTAGGTATTTGGATACCGATGATCGAATCTCAGACATGTATTATATCATGAGACAAAGGGATTAAATTGCTGACGTTAAAGGTTCTCACGATCACAGAAGTCATCGTTGAATATGCAGGAGTCAATATGGATCTCCACGTCCCTCTTCTGATTATTGATCTAAGAGGAGTCTCAATCATGTCTGCATTATTCGCGAACTATAGGGTGACACACTTAAGGGTTGCCGGACACCATTTAGGAGCACATATGTTCCAGACAAAAGGTTTGCAAAGCGCAGGAAATGTTTCAATAGAAACAGGAATTGTTTCGATAGAAACCGGAATTGTTTTGGGTGAAATTGCAGAAAGTGGTTCTGCATGTGATATTGAAATGTTGCAAGGGGTTTTATGTGAATGTTTGTTAATTAAAGTAATTAACAAAATTCTGAATAAAATAAATAAAAGAGTTTTATTAATTGAGAGTTGCATTTAATTTGGTGGAAATTAAATACATGTGAGTGGGATTTTGGGTGGAGGCCATGTTTATGTGAGTGGAGGTTCACCACATGAATGAAGGAGGGGAGGAGTCCCCCCTCATGCGCCGGCTATGGGAGGGGAGGGGTCTCCCTCCCTCCTAAATAAATCCCCCATCTCCCCTCTCACAAACCACACCTCCTCGTGAAGGATCTCTCTCCCCCTCTAGATATTCCCCCATGGTCTCGGATTAGCGAGATACATGTTCCTGGTGGCCTTGCGTCTGGAAGGAGTTGCTGCTTCCGCTGATTCGCTGGAGAGAGGAAGTGGAGGTTGTCCGGTGGCTTGAACGTGTGTGCGAGGACGGATGCGCTGCTGATTTGCGGCGCTCGGACTTCCACACGATCTTGAGATCGGCAAGCGTACGACTACATCAACCACGAGTTCCTACTCGTTAACAAAACGTGTTGTCTTCGAGGTTAAGTTCTCCATGGATGTATGTCCACCCGTTGCTCTGTATCTAGTAGATAGATCTTGGCGTATAGTTCTCATCGTAGAAATTTTTTTGTTTTCTATGCTGTGGACCCAACAACATCTACCCTAAAGGAGAATGTTGAGCTAAGGGCTCAACTTGAGTTGCTAACTAGAAATTATGGGAAATTGGAGGAAACTCATGAAAAGCTCTTGGCCTCTCATAATGATCTTCTAATCTCCTATGATGGGCTAAAATTAGCTCGTGAGGCAAGTATCACTAAGGTAACATCTTGTGAGCCTCTTTTGGACATTAGCACAACTTCTACTCAAAATGCCATTTTGCCATGTGCTAGTCCTAGTGATCCTTCTAGTCATACTAGTGATAAACCTTGTGTTGGATTACTTTATTTGCCTTGTTGCTCTAACAATGAAGCTTCTACTCCCTCTAGTACCTCTATTTCTACTAACCATGTAGAGGAAATCAAAGAGCTCAAGGCCCAAGTCACTTCTTTGAAGAAAGACTTGGAAAAGAGTCATGAAGGCAAATCCACACTCGATAATATTTTGAGTGTGCAAAAATCCCCCAATGATAAAAGTGGACTTGGATTCAACTCCAATAACAAGAACAAGTCCAAGAGCAACAATAAGAAGGGCCAAGACCAAGTAAAGAATTCGGCCAAAATTATTTGCTTCAAGTGCAAGGTTGTAGGACATCATGTAAGATATTGTCCATTGAAGAAAAAGCACTTGAATGAGAAGCAACAAGGGAAGCAGCCACATCAAGTTCAAGGTCAAGCCCAATCTCAACCTCAAGTTGAATCTAGGCCACTTCCTAAGAAGAATCAATATAAGGCTTCCCAAGACAAGAAATCAATAAAGAAGAGAAAGGGGAGCACTTGTTGCTACATATGTCGTGAGAAGGGGCACTTGGCCTCTTCATGTTCAAATGGTACCTTATCTAAACCCTATCATTGTTGATGATTATTATTCTCTTGGGAAGGATAAGGATGGCAATGTGTTTGCCAAGTTTGTTGGAACTCAAAGTGGTGTCAAGAAATGAACCATTCGGGTTGCCAAGCCTATTGTGAGTAACCTCTTAGGACCCAACTTGGTTGGGGACCAACAAGCTCAAACTTGATCAATAGGTGTTATTGGAGGGCATTGGAGACTTGGCTAACTCATGAAGAACTAAAGGATCTTCATATACTATATTTGATAAAGCCAAGTTATAAGGATTATCATCTCCCAACCATATACCCAATGCGCCTCTTTGCGGTAACTCGAAATCAACTCTTTTATATTGTAAGTTACTTGCCCCTTTACATGTTTTGGTTTTGTACCAAGTATGTGTTTGTATTCGTTGTGCCTAATGCATGCTTATTTTGTGTATTCAAGTATGTATATGTGTTTGGCACATCATTTACTTGTGTGTTTTGCTTTGAGCCTCTAATGCATCTTGATGATATCTTTTTTGGCTCTTTTTGAGTGGTTAATGGAACATCCCATTTTGGGGGAGTGATATGCCTCGCGCATCTCCCAAACCTTGAAATGTGTGTACATGATTACTACCACATAGTATTGATATTGCAAGCTTATCTAGTCACTATGTGGTGTGTCATACTCATGAGAAATTCAAATTCTAAATGTCCATTAATTATCTCTAGTCAAGGTTGTTTTTCCTCATATTAAGAAAAATTGAATACCAGATTATGGGGGAGTAATATGCTTCTTTTGCATATCATAATCCTAGGAAATGTGAACATATGAGGTGGTGCCACTTAGAGTTGATATTGTTGATTATCTTGTATCTAGGTGGCATGTTAGCTCAAACAAGGTCCTATATTTTGTTAGAAGCTTTTATTGCTCATCTTTTTGGTCTTTGCTTGAGTAAGAAATTCTTGGTGTGGCCTTCCTCAAATGCATATCTCTATATCTTATTTGGGAGACCATTTGCTTCAAGTTATTCTAATCATTGCTTTGCATGATTGTGTGACTAGTTGAAGCTATCAAGAATCTCTATCTTTGCATAGTGCTTAATCTTTTTATTCCTATCCTATGATTTTTACTATGAAGATTTATCTTTAATATTCGTGCAATATACCACCGAAAATAAATTCCAATACTCTCATTGTCTTCGACAATTGATATACTTGGTATGGTAGCATTTGTGGATCATCTTCACCTTGGATTTCACCTCTTATTTCCTTTTCTCTTTCCAAAAGTTGTTGTGGCTCCTATTGTCTTCCTTGGATTTTTAACATCTCTTTGATGGTGTTTTTGATTATTATCAAATGTGTTTTTAGTGTAAGACAAACCTTTCCTTCTCGGAACCTTGTGCCATTGTGAAAAGTGTTAAGGGTTTGGTTTATTTGTTGAAACCTTGCTCTTTTGGGAGTTTGTTATCTCATTCTTTCTTCTCTATGTTATTTGCTTGAATGAGATAAATCTTTGAGCATTTGTGTTTTATCCCATCTTTTATGCTCAATAGTTTTTGCTTGGTTCATTTGTTGAACTTTGTTGAATAGATCTTGTGTTGATTTGATTCTTTGATATAGTTTGGACAACAAATGTGTTTTGTCACACCTTGTATGCCTTCTTGAATTTTTTGGTGTTTTGTCCAAATTATATATTCTTTGGTTCTTGAAAGTCTCGTGCATGCATGTTTACTAAATGTATATCTTATATCATGTTTTGCTTTCTTTGATCCAATATAGGGTATACTCCATCAAATCCTTAAACGGCTATGATGTGCATGAAATTCAAATTTCATCTCTAAATATGCACATATTTTTATGGAGTATGTCCTATGTGTTGTGGTTAGTCTAACCACTTTGGACCCAATAAGTTTGGGAACCAAGATGTACTTGAATGTTGTTTTAGGTACATTGGAGATGCAATGGATGCTTGTCTTATCTATAAGGAACATGTTGTCACCACATGGTAATTGGAGCCAAGCTAGGATGATTGAAGAATTCTTATCTACTACATCATACCATTGCTATCTCGGTAACAAGTATCTTATTCATGCATACTATTCTTCCATCCAATCTCTTGTAGGTTGCATCTTGGCATGAATTTATTTGTTTGTAAATTTTGCGGTTCTTGCAAGGACCCTTGAAAGAATTTTCTATCCTTATTGCTTATGTGAGCAATTTGAGATGATGCATATAATGGGGAGTATATAAAATCATGTTCATGATTCACCAATCCCAAATATGCCTTCTAGAAATTTATTGCATATCAATTCCTCAAGGTACTCTCATGTGCAATATTGTTGAAATTGCATTGAATCCTTCCATTTGATACTTGCTGTCTTTCTCAAAATATCCTAGCTAGCATTAGTTCCCTTAGTGTTAGTTGTGATGTTTTCGAGGTTTTCTTTTTTTCTTTGTTGAAGTTCATTGATATACCACAAGAGAAAATAGAGCCATGGGATATATATATGCACTTAAGCAAAATATCATTTTTTGGTATATCTTATGTCTTCCTCTTGGATATCATGTTTTCTTATCTTTATTAACCTCTTATGTGTTGATGTTTCCTTATGGATTATTGTAACCACCTCGGTGAATTACGCCCTTAGTTACATGCCTGGATGAACAAAAGTGGTTAAAATAGTACGATGGGGCCCAGGGGCCGCTCACAGGTAGACCTTTCGGCCGTCCTAACCACTTTCAGACATCAGGACAAGAACGAGTGGCGTAATCGGCAGGCGAAGGGATCAACTACATACACAAGTGAGTATGTATACAAGCCACATACAACAATCCTCAGAGCCATTCCATCTAAAAGAAATAGAAATATTGCAACGCCATACGGCAAGATCCAAATATCCTAGATAGAGATAATATTTTAGGATAGCTCCTCATACATCAAACATCAGAGTATCAGGCAGAAGCGGAAAACAAGATCCGAGTATGGATAAGAAGCAAATCGGCATAAGATGCCACATAAATAAACACATCATGCCCACAGATCTCACGGATCCCCGTTCCCGGAATCTCTACACCGAGTGATCGTTTCCAACATCATCCGTCTCCTCCACCCAGTATCCATCTTGCGAGTACACCTGTTCATCTGAATCAAACAATTTATCGTGTGAAACCCTGGGGGTACTCAGCAAGTCTTTATGCCTCTAAAGGGGACATATACCTGGGGTGACGCAATTGCAGCAAAAGATAATAACTAACAAGTCTATAGATACTCGCTAACCATCCACCTAACCAATGATAGCCGGATGCCCGCTAATTAGTAGCAACAATTATAACAGTATAATTAACAGATCCACCCTCCTTATCGCTTACCAACGAGAAAGCGGACGAACAACCCATTCGTTGGCAGTTTTATTAACCATTCCATGAGTATTGCACTATTTACTAGTCAGGTACTTAGTCAAGTTAAAAGCGGTGCTTTAGTTATACTTGTCTATGATCGAGAAACTGTGCTCCAAGTCGTCCATAACCGTGGACACGGCTTTCAGAAATATTTACCCTACAGGGGTGCACAAATAGCAACACACACTCGATCAACCTCGGACAAACCGACTCAAAACCCAACGAGGCATTCACGACAAACCGATCACAGGATTCAGAAATATTTCAGGGGGCCACCCCATTAAGCTACCCGCAACGAAGTTGGCCGGCTTCGAGACGGACCCAAGGTTTGTGTCAATGGCTGTAAATGACTGGGAACCCGAAAATGTGACTGGGCTTGTCGATACCGCGAAAACATTCCATGATCCAAAACAGTACAGGTGCTCCACACACAATCTTAAATAAAGCAGTAACATGGCATAAGTACAGGATAGTAATAAAGCCCCAAACTACTTTGTGGCCCCAAGAAATAAGAATGAATCAAGCTCTGGCTCAGGGGGGGTCCATAAGGCCTCCCGGATGTGGATAGTGCAAATAGTCAATTAACAGGTATCAAGTACTCGGGGTCCTACGGGACACAAGTGAGCATGAAAAACCAAATAGCAGATATTGCTCACCGGTGCCACTTTCATTAGTTATCCCATTACTATTCCGATTAAGTTGTTTAGGTACCTCATTATCCATCAGACACTCACATACCCTACACATGCTGTTCTACGACTCGCATGGCTCAAACAACTCTTGTAGTAATGGCTCATGGGATGGAGGAACAAGCTTCGGTGGGGTTTAAAAGTAAAGGCTATGCAGTACTTGGGATTCAATTTAATGCAATCGTGACTCAATGATGCAGGAATCAGATAGAGGCAATAGGTACTATATGTATGCAAGCATGTGGTAGTGCTTGCCTGGCAGCTCAGTTGAAGCGAGAGACAGATCTGGGTAGTGCTCCTGGGATTCCTGATATATCCCCTGCTCGGCGTCTATTCTAAGAAGAACCAAACAGACAAGGGCCAACATAAATAAAGTGCACAAGCATATGAATTAAAATGCGGCAAGAAAACAAGCATGCCATGATGAATGATGCACAATTTGCATGGCAATATAGTAGCATGGCATGGGTGAGGTGTGGGGTACAAGATTAAAGCATTTTATTGAGTTTTTAGTCCGGTTTGCTCTCATAACACTTGTTGTATACTTTATATTTATATGATGCATGCTACAATTCAGATCAAGGAATGCATAGATAGAACGGGCTCATCGCGCTGATCGATTTAGACATCTTATTTGCCAAATTTGGAGTTATAGATTTAAAGTTATTAATTTATTAAGGGGCATTTTATTGTAATTTTAATCATCACAAAAATTTTAAGTGTTCAATTAATATTTTGAATAGCATATTTGAATTCCTCACATTTTTTGATCCAAAAACATATATCATTTGTATTATTTGGATTTATAATTTAAAAGTTATTGAAAAACAGATTTGAATTTGTATTTAAACTTTTTCTGAAAAAGTTAAAACAAACAGATAACCGGAAAAACTTTTTCTACTCAGCTAGACCCAGCCCCAGTCGCTGACGGGTGGGACCGGCCTGACTGGGCGACACAGCACGCAGAAAGCTTTTTACACCACGAGTTTACCTAGCCTCTATGACTGTCAGGTGGGTCCGCGAGAAAACGGGGCCCACGTGCAAGCGAGGGGGTGTGGGTGGACCACATGGCGCGGAGAAGGGTCGCGGTGTTGAGGCGGAGGGGTACTGGGTTATTTTTGTAAAATGGATAGGGAGGCTGACAGTGGGACCAGGGGGTACCACGGGTTGTGGCGAATCAAAAAGGGGGCTTTTTGTAAATATACCACAGAGCCCTGTTTATCTTCCTGAAAACCCGCGGACAGATCCGTGCGTGACAGCGGCAGAGCGTGGCGCGGGGGCTCGAACCCGTGACGCGGGGCGCCCGTGCTGAGGTGTGGAGCCAGTGCGGTAGGGTAGGGAGGTTGACAGAGGGGCGGATGGCGGCTGGTTAAGCCGTCTACGAGGCGCAGCGACGAGCAGACGACAACACCGCCGGCGCACGCAGCGTGTTCGGCAAAACGAGCGGCAAGGTCCGCATGCGACGGAGAGGGATAGGATGTCCGAGCAATAGAGGCACTCACCATGGAGAGGTCGGTAGAGGTGGATCGGCTGGGGTTCGTCGGAGCGACGAGGAAGCAGACGGCCGGGGAGCTAGGGTTGCGGCGGGACGTTGGTGAACAGCACGCCGGGGCGTCGGCTTCTCCTCGTCCGAGCACGCAGGGACATTGACAAGGACCGCAGCGGCTTCCCCGACAACCAAAAGCGTCACGCCACCGGCTGTTTCGTGGGGGAGATGGAGTAGA
This sequence comes from Avena sativa, assembly GCA_916181665.1. Lineage (NCBI taxonomy): Eukaryota > Viridiplantae > Streptophyta > Magnoliopsida > Poales > Poaceae > Avena > Avena sativa. The sequence continues at coordinate 428,303,324 of OV702287.1, forward strand.
CCGATGTGTTGCCGGCGATGGAGAAAAGGTAGCGGGGGAGGAGAGGGGCTGCGACGCGAGGCTAGGCGAAGGGTTTGGGGTACGGCAGGGGTCGGTAGGGGATAAGAAGGAGGGAGGTGCGCTGGGAGATGCCGTGGGGGCGACGGTGTGTAAAGGTGGCTTCGGCCACCTTTTGCCTCGCTCTCACGTGCATGACGTGGGAGGCCAGGCAGAGGGGCTGCCGGTGGGCCAACAGAGAGGAGAGAACAGGGCAGGAGAGAGGCTCGGTCTGGGGCCTCATGGCAGGGAGAGAGAGAGAGAAAGGGAGGGATGGGTTGTAGCTAGGTTAGGAGTAGATGGCTAGGGTTGGAGGAGGTTTCGGCCTAGGGTTGGGGAGAGAGGTAGGGTGGGGCCTGCCGACAGAGAGAGGGGAAGGAATGCCTCGGCATGGGGGGGGGGGTTGCATGGTGATCATGGGATTAGGGTTTAGCTAGGGAGAGGGTGGCATGGCATGGATGATGAGGGTGATGAGGTGGAGATGGTGAGAGGAAGAGAGAAAAAATCTCACAAGGAAAGGATCCACTCAAAAACCAAGGACAAACCAAAAGAAAAGAAATGGTGATGGTGGTTGCATGGCCCATGCAAAGCATTAAATGCCATGTTTTATTCTTGTGAAAACAAAATAAATAATCATGGCATTTATACACATGCATTCCAAAATATGGAGTGAGGGCCAAGCTAAAAGAATTAAAAAGAAGGTTCCATGTGGAGTGGATGGAGATGATCATATTTGAATATAATTTTGACATGCTAGTGTGTATATTCCACTAGGTGCATAATATCCTCAACATATTCCAACATGAACAACATTCCCATGTCAACCATATGGGAACATGTAGAGTAGAAATGGATCCATCCCAACCCACATGAGCTAGAGATAACTCAATTAAAATGCAATGCTCACATATGTTGGAATGGTGGAATGATGGGGTGGTGAAAAGAAAGGTGGTGGAGTTAATAAAAGATATGCCCCCAACTCAACTTGGGCATCAAGCATTTATCAAGAACCAAATACAATATATCAAGAGGCAAATACAATTAATAATGCATATGAGATAAGAACCAAATGAAAAAGGTTTTTACATGATGCTCAAATGCAATGTGGCATGATGACATGAGCATGATATAATTATGATGCAACAATTATATGTAGGAAGTATCCATTATATTACTAGACCATGTAGCATTACATATGTTAGACAGATGGGATGCTACAACTCTCCCCCACTAAACAGGAATCTCGCCCCGAGATTCTAGGAAGAAGAAGAAGACACGAAGAGGGTAGGGTACTTGGCACGGAGCTCATCTTCACGTTCCCAAGTGGCTTCATCAACGGAATGGTGCGACCACTGCACCTTGCAGAACTTGATGGACTTGTTGCGAGTCCTTCTTTCTGCGACTTCAAGAATTTTTATGGGGTGTTCTTGATAAGACAGATCTTCTTGGAGATTGATGAGTTCATGGTCCACGGTCCTGCCGGGATCCTTGAAGCACTTCTTGAGTTGAGAGATATGGAAAACATCATGGACCTTGAGTTTTTCAGGGAGCTCAAGAGCATAAGCAACATCTCCTCTTCTTCCACGAATTTTGAAAGGACCGATGTATCTAGGAGCCATCTTTCCTTTGATACCAAAGCGGTGCGTGCCTCTCATGGGAGTGACACGAAGGTAAACGAGATCACCAGGGACATACTCCATGTCCGTGTGCTTTTTGTCATAGTTGCTCTTCTGGCGACTTAGAGCAACCTTCAGATTTTCAAGAATGATGTGAACCTTCTCCTCCGCTTGAGTTACAATGTCGGGGCCAAACAATGTTCTTTCGCCTGCGCCCGACCAACCAATCGGAGTTCTGCATTTGCGACCATAGAGAGCCTCAAATGGTGCCATCTTTAGACTTTTCTGGAAGCTGTTGTTGTAAGAGAATTCATCATAAGGAAGGCATTCTTCCCACTTCATGCCGAAAGAGATAACGCAAGCACGGAGCATATCTTCCAGAATCTGATTGATCCTTTCAACTTGTCCTTGCGACTGAGGGTGGTAAGCTGTGCTGAAGTTCAATTTTGTTCCCAAAGCATTTTGGAAACTTCCGCAGAACTTGGAAGTGAAGATGCTTCCACGGTCTGAACTGATCTCAAGAGGAACTCCATACAGAGAGACAATTCTGTTGATATAGAGCTCAGCCAACTGAATTGCAGAAATTGTTTCCTTGACGGGAAAGAAGTGAGCCACTTTAGAGAGACTGTCGATGACAACAAAGATTGCATTGTTGCCCTTCTGCGACCTTGGAAAACCAGTGATGAAGTCCATCTCTACTTTCTCCCATTTCCATTCCGGAGGTTTCAATGGCTGTAGAAGACCGGAAGGTTTCTGATGGACAGCTTTAACTCTGCGGCAGATATCACACTCCGAGACATACTTAGCACAATATCGTTTCAACCCAGGCCACCAATATTGTGTTTTCAAGTCCATGTACATCTTAGTGCTTCCAGGGTGGATAGAAAGAACAGAATCATGCGCCTCCTTGAGAACTTGCTCTCTTAAACCCGGGTAGTTCGGAACAAACATCCGGTGTTCAAAGAAAAGAGCGCCTTGGTCGTCGACGTGGAAGGAATCATACTTCGGAAGCTAAATGTTGGAGATGATGTTTTTAGTGTAAGGATCACCAAGTTGAATGGAGCAAACTTTTTCTTCCAAGAGAGGGGTTGCCAGAAGGTTCAGAACATACCCTTGATCCACAATTTCAAGGTTGAGCTGACGGAATTCCTCGCACAAGAGAGGTTGTTGTTCTTCCACCATGAGGTTTCTGACATAAGCTTTGCGGCTGAGGGCATCGACCATCACATTAGCTTTGCCCGGAGTGTAGTTGATGGTCAAATCAAAATCATTAATTGCTTCAATCCACCTCCTCTGACGAAGGTTTAGATCCGGCTATGTGAAGATATACTTCAGACTCTTGTGATCGGAAAAGATCTCACAACGGTTGCCAAGCAAGTAATGCATCCATACTTTCAACGCAAAGACAACTGCTGCGAGTTCGAGGTCATGTGTAGGATAGTTGATCTCATGCGTCTTCAACTGTCGAGAGGCATAAGCAACGACTTGTTTTTCTTGCATAAGGACCGCACCCAATCCTTGCAATGAGGTGTCACAGAATATCTGGAAAGGATTTGATGTATCTAGAGGAACCAAGACTGGTGTGGAAGTGAGCTTCTCTTTGAGTGTTTCAAAGCTTGCTTGCCATACAGGAGTCCAAAGGTATTTCTTGCCTTTCTTGAGGAGATCGGTAAGAGGCTTCGCAATCTTCGAGAAGTTCTGAACGAAGCGATGACAGTAACTAGCCAAACCAAGGAAACTCCGGACTTCTTTGACATTTATTGGAGGAAGCCAGTCAACAATTGTCTTAACAGTTTCTGGGTTGACGACAATGCCCTTGGCAGAGATGACGTGACCCACATAGGTGACTTGAGGCAGCCAGAACTCACACTTGGAGAACTTTGCATACAGGCGGTTCTCACGCAGTTTGTTTAGGACACACCGAAGGTGTTCTTCATGTTCTTCCTTTGACTTAGAATAGACTAGGATGTCATCCAGATAGACCACAACGAACTTATCAAGATACTCCATGAAAACCGAGTTCATAAGCCTCGAGAAGGTGGCAGGTGCGTTGGTGAGACCGAAAGACATGACCGTGTACTCATACAGGCCATAGCGGGTGGTGAAAGCTGTTTTGGGAACATCTTCCTTGCGAATCTTGATTTGATGATAACCACTTCTCAAATCGAGCTTAGAGAATACCATAGCTCCAGCTAGCTGATCGAAGAGATCATTAATCCGCGGAAGGGGATATTTATTCTTGATGGTTTTAGCATTGAGATCCCGATAGTCAACACAAAGTCTATCAGTCTTGTCTCGCTTCTTCACAAAGATGGTTGGGCTACCCCAAGAAGAAGTACTGTGCTAAATGAAACCCAACTTCTCTTGTTCATCAAGCTGACGTTTGAGTTTAGCCAACTCAGCAGGAACCATTTTATAAGGCCGCTTGGAGATAGGAGCGGTACCAGGTTTAGGCTCAATCACAAACTCGACCTCACGGTCAGGAGGCATACCCGATAACTCTTCAGGAAAAACATCTGGGAACTCACAGACCACCGGAACACTCTGAATAGCTTCCATAGCATCATCATTCAGAGCCGCCAAAGAGAAAAGCTGAATTGCAGGAGTCAGACTTGGAGAATAGACTATATGGCCTTCAGGAATTTTCAGAGAAACCGAGCGTTCAGCACAATCAATCACAGTTGCATTTGCTGTTAACCAATCCATTCCCAAGATAACATCAATGTCAGAGTTGCCCAGAAGGATCAATGAGGCCAGAAAAGAAGAACCACCAATCTCAATTTGATTGCCATGGCTGATCTTGGTAGATAACATTCTTGCCCCAGGAGAAAGAACCATTAACTTTTTATCCAGCTGGTCTATAGCTAGCTCATGCTCATTTGCAAATTTGTGAGACAGAAATGAATGCGAAGCACCAGAATCAAACAAAACTCGTGCAGGAACTGAGTTAACAGGAAGCATACCCATCACAACTCCAAGTGCATGCTTAGATTGAGCGGCGTTGACACAGTTGGCACGAGCAACAGTAGACCCGGGCTTGGTGTTGATGTTGATAGCCCGAGGTGGTGGTGCACGAACCATAGAGAGCTTGCCGCAGGTCTTGGAGGTGGTGGAGGAAGAGCTTTGTTGTTCATTGGACAATTCCAGTGTTGATGCCTAGTGTTTCCACAAGTGTAACAAGCACCAGGTGGTCGTGGAGCAACGTAGCTAGGGACTCCGCCAGGCGCTCTAGGGTAGTTGTGGTTGTAGCCCCTGGGAGCAGCAGTGAAGGAGTTTGGTGGCCTTGCCGCGTAGCTTGAAGGTCTTGGTGGAGCTGGGAGCGACGGTGGGGTGTTAGGAACCCATACACGGCGCTTAGAAGGAGCTGACATAGTTGTAGAGCTTGCTGCATCGCGGCTGTGTTTCTTAGACTCCTCAAATACTTGCCTACTTGCTTCTTCCTGCAGAGCTGTATGTTGCAGTTCCAGAAAAGACACCGGCCTTGCATGTGTGATTGCATATTTGATTGATGCATTGAGCCCTTGTCTGAATCTCTTTTGCTTCTTCTTTTCATCATAGATCTCATCGCCACCATACCGAGAAAGATTCATGAAGTTCCTGATATAGGTATTGACATTGTCATTACCCTGCTTGAGGTTGAGAAACACTTCCTTCATCCTTTCCATGACAATTTCTGACAGATATTGCTCTTTGAAAGCCCCAGTGAACTGTTCCCAAGTAGGCTGAAAACCAGTGTAGTTTGCCTTGAGGTAATTTTCCCACCACAGAGCTGCATCTCCCTTCAGAAGGTGCATGGCACACTTTACCCATTCTTGCTCAAGAACATCAGCAGTCACTAGTAACCTTGACATCTCACGCAACCAATCATCAGCATCAAGTGGTTGATCAGACACCTCAAATTGGCGTGGGTTGAACTTCAGGAAGCTCTTGATGTCTACTCGCTTGGGAGGTGGAGGTAGCGGAACAAACTCATTCCTCCTGACACTTTCTTCGAATCGCTGCTGGTTCTATTGTATTGTTCCCAAAGCATTAGAAATACTTGCCAATGCAGCCCCCAGTTCAGGTGGTATGTCCTCCTCAGAACGGCGTGGTGGTGCCATCCTGTGATTGATATAAAACACAAGTCAGTACCATAATGGAGAATAATAATAATCCAAAATAGTACCAAGATGGAATTAACCAAGATTTAAAGGATACAATTTACTAAGATGATATTAAAATATCAACAAAGTTCAAAGCACCTAGAAGATATTAAGCATATCGCACACGACTGAACAAGGAGTGTGGTACACAAGCTAACAAAGAAAAAATTTCCGCAAATTTCGGCATTACAATACCACTATATGCGCAAAACCACTTAACGAATCAAGATTATAACTCTACCAATTCAATATACAAGAGCGAATGACAAGAGTAGTGGTATGGTCGCGACTCCATCCCGCACTCAAATCATTACTCCGCACATGAATAAGTAAAACACATATCCCAACACCTTCTTCTTAAGATGAACCTAAAGATTAGTAACTACGAAAACGAACACCCCAAAGAAGATAACGTCGGATAACAAAGAGTAAGACAGATCGCACCGGTATACAACGAATCAGATAGATCGCGTCGGTTTACAAAGGCATGTCGGTATGGAATGTACCAACAGTTGATAACCAAATGGCAGATAGCGATAACATGTTGGATGCAACAGATAGACAAGGAATTCACACACACACACAACCTATGGTACTACGGAACCCATAACACGTGAATCCTAGTTTGAATTTTTAGAAGAGGATTGAAAACGTTACACTTCCTTACTAGAAAAGGGTGGGTGGGTGGGTAAGAAGAAAAATGGAAGCAGTCCTACTCTCATGTTTTGTTTTTCCCTAGTATACATAGCTACCAAAAATATTTGCTAGACTGACAACGACCATTTGGCTAAGACCCTGAAGGACGGGATGGCTCTGATACCAATTGTAACTACCTCGGTGAATTACGCCCTTAGTTACATGCCTGGATGAGCGAAAGTGGTTAAAATAGTACGGTAGGGCCCAGGGGCCACTCACAGGTAGACCTTTCGGCCGTCCTAACCACTTTCAGACATCGGGACAAGAACGAGCGGCGTAATCGGCAGGCGAAGGGATCAACTACATACACACGTGAGTATGTATGCAAGCCACATACAACAGTCCTCAGAGCCATTCCATCTAAAAGAAATAGAAATATTGCAACACCATACGGCAAGATCCAAATATCCTAGATAGAGATAATATTTTAGGATAGCTCCTCATACATCAAACATCAGAGTATCAGGCGGAAGCGGAAAACAAGATCCGAGTACGGATAAGAAGCAAATCGGCATAAGATGCCACATAAATAAACACATCCTGCCCACAGATCTCACGGATCCCCGTTCCCGAAATCTCTACACCGAGTAATCGTTGCCAACATCATCCGTCTCCTCCACCCAGTATCCATCTTGCGAGTACACCTGTTCATCTGAATCAAACAATTTATCATGTGAGACCCTAGGGGTACTCAGCAAGTCTTTATGCCTCTAAAGGGGACATATACCTGAGGTGACGCAATTGCAGCAAAAGATAATAACTAACAAGTCTATAGATACTCGCTAACCATCCACCTAACCAATGATAGACGGATGTCCGCTAATTAGTAGCAAGAGTTATAACAGTATAATTAACAGATCCACCCTCCTTCTCGCTTACCAACGAGAAAGCGGACGAACAACCCATCCGTTGGCAGTTTTATTAACCATTCCATGAGTATTGCACTATTTACTAGTCAGGTACTTAGTCAAGTTAAAAGCAGTGCTTTAGTTATACTTGTCTATGATCGAGAAACTGTGATCCAAGTCGTCCATAACCGCGGACACGGCTTTCAGAAAGATTTACCCTGCAGGGGTGCACAAATAGCAACACACACTCGATCAACCTCGAAAAACCAACTCAAAACCCAATGAGGCATTCACGACAAAGCGATCACAGGATTCAGAAATTTTTCAGGGGGCCACCCCATTAAGCTACCCGCAACGAAGTTGGCCGTCTCCGAGACGGACCCAAGGTTTGTGTCAATGGCTGTAAACGACTGGGAACCCGAAAATGTGACTGGGCTTGTCGATACCGCGAAAACATTCCACGACCCAAAACAGTACAGGTGCTCCACGCACAATCTTAAATAAAGCAGTAACATGGCATAAGTACAGGATAGTAATAAAGCCCCAAACTACTTTGTGGCCCCAAGAAATAAGAATGAATCAACCTCTGGCTCAGGGGGGTCCATAAGGCCTCCCGGATGTGGATAGTGTGAATAGTCAAGGAACAGGTATCAAGTACTCGGGGTCCTACGGGACACAAGTGAGCATGAAAAACCAAATAGCAGATATTGCTCACCGGTGCCACTTTCATTTATCCCATTACTACTCCGATTAAGTTGTTTAGGTACCTCGTTATCCATCAGACACTCACATACCCTACACATGCTGTTCTACGACTCGCATGGCTCAAACAACTCCTGTAGTAATGGCTCATGGGATGGAGGAACAAGCTTCGGTGGGGTTTAAAAGTAAAGGCTATGCAGTACTTGGGATTCAATTTAATGCAATCGCGACTCAATGATGCAGGAATAAGATAGAGGGAATATGTATTATATGTATGCAAGCAGGTGGTAGTGCTTGCCTGGCAGCTCAGTTGAAGCGAGAGACGGATCTAGGTAGTGCTCCTGGGATTCCTGATATATCCCCTGCTCGGGGCGTCTATTCGAAGAAGAACCAAACAAACAAGGGCCAACATAAATAATGTGCACAAGCATATGAATTAAAATGCGGCAAGCAAACAAGCAAGCCATGATGAATGATGCACAATTTGCATGGCAATATAGTAGCATGGCAATATAGTTTTTAGTCCGGTTTAATCTCATAACACTTGCTGTATACTTTATATTTATATGATGCATGCTGCAATTCAGATCAAGGAATGCATAGAGAGAACAGGCTCGTCGCGCTGATCGATTTAGACATCTTATTTGCCAAATTTGGAGTTATAGATTTAAAGTTATTACTTTATTAAGAAAAGGGGAATTTTATTGTAATTTTAATCACCTCGAAAATTTTAAGTGTTCAATTAATATTTTGAATAGCATATTTGAATTCCTCACATTTTCTGATCCAAAAACATATATCATTTGTATTATTTGGATTTATAATTTAAAAGTTATTTAAAAACAGATTTGAATTTGTATTTAAACATTTTCTGAAAAAGTTAAAACAAATAGATAACTGGAAAAACTTTTTCTACTCAGCTAGACCCAGCTCCAGTCGCTGACGGGTGGGACCGGCCTGACTGGGCGACACAGCGCGCAGAAACCTTTTTACACCACGAGTTTACCTAGCCTCTGTGACTGTCAGGTGGGTCCGCAAGAAAACGGGGCCCACATGCAAGCGAGGGGGTGTGGGTGGACCACATGGCACGGAAAAGGGCCTCGGGTTGAGGCGGAGGGGTACTGGGTCTTTTTTGTAAAATGGATAGGGAGGCTGACAGTGGGACCAGGGGGTACCGCGGGTTGTGGCGAATCAAAAAGGGGGCTTTTTGTAAAGATACCATAGAGCCATGTTTATCTTCCTGAAAACCCGCGGACAGATCCATGCGCGACAGCGGCAGAGCGCGACGCGGGGGCTCGAACCCGTGACGCGGGGCGCCCGTGCTGAGGTGTGGATCCAGTGCGGTAGGGTAGGGAGGTTGACAGAGGGGCGGATGGCGGCTGGTTAAGCCGTCTGCGAGGTGCAGCGACGAGCAGACGACAGCGCCGCCGGCGCACACAGCATGTTCGGCGAAACGAGCAGCGAGGTCCGCATGCGACAGAGAGGGAGAGGATGTCCGAGCGGTGGAGAGACTCACCGTGGAGAGGTCGGTGGAGGTGGATCGGCGGGGGTTTGTCGGAGCGACGAGGAAGCAGACGGTCAGGGAGCTAGGGTTGCGGCGGGGCGTTGGTGAACAGCACGCCGGGGCGTCGGCTTCTCCTCGTCCGAGCGTGCAGGGACGTCGACAAGGACCGCAGCGGCTTCCCCGACAACCAAAAGCGTCACGCCACCGGTTGTTTTGTGGGGGAGATGGAGTAGGCCGATGTGTTGTCGGCGATGGAGAAAAGGTGGCGGGGTAGGAGAGGGGTTGCGACGCGAGGCCAGGGGAAGGGTTTGGGGTACGGCAGGGGGATAAGAAGGAGGGAGGTGCGCTGGGAGATGCCGTGGGGGCGACGGTGTGTAAAGGTGGCTTCGGCCACCTTTTGCCTCGCTCTCACGTGCACGACGTGGGAGGCCAGGCAGAGGGGCTGCCGGTGGGCCAGCAGAGAGGAGAGAACAGGGCAGGAGAGAGGCTCGGGCTGGGGCCTCATGGCAGGGAGAGAGAGAGAGAGAAAGGGAGGGATGGGTTGTAGCTAGGTTAGGAATAGATGGCTAGGGTTGGAGGAGGTTTCGGCCTAGGGTTGGGGAGAGAGGTAGGGTGGGGCCTGCCGGCAGAGAGAGGGGAAGGAATGCCTTGGCATGGGGGGGGGTTTGCATGGTGATCATGGGATTAGGGTTTAGCTAGGGAGAGGGTGGCATGGAATGGATGATGAGGGTGATGAGGTGGAAATGGTGAGAGGAAGAGAGAAAAAAATCTCACAAGGAAAGGATCCACTCAAAAACCAAGGACAAACCAAAAGAAAAGAAATGGTGATGGTGGTTGCATGGCCCATGCAAAGCATTAAATGCCATGTTTTATTCTTGTGAAAACAAAATAAATAATCATGGCATTTATACACATGCATTCCAAAATATGGAGTGAGGGCCAAGCTAAAAGAATTAAAAAGAAGGTTCCATGTGGAGTGGATGGAGATGATCATATTTGAATATAATTTGGACATGCTAGTGTGTATATTCCACTAGGTGCATAATATCCTCAACATATTCCAACATGGACAACATTCCCATGTCAACCATATGGGAACATGTAGAGTAAAAATGGATCCATCCCAACCCACATGAGCTAGAGATAACTCAAAAAAATGCAATGCTCACATATGTTGGAATGTTGGAATGATGGGGTGGTGACAAGAAAGGTGGTGGAGTTAATAAAAGATATGCCCCCAACTCAACTTGGGCATCAAGCATTTATCAAGAACCAAATACAATATATCAAGAGGCAAATACAATTAATAATGCATATGAGATAAGAACCAAATGAAAAAGGTTTTTATATGATGCTCAAATGCAATGTGGCATGATGACATGAGCATGATATAATTATGATGCAACAATTATATGTAGGAAGTAGCCATTATATTACTAGACCATGTAGCATTACATATGTTAGACAGATGGGATGCTACAATTATTCTCATGTTTTCCCAATTAGAGACTTATATACACAAGAGTGTTAATCTCTCGCCTTGATATCCTCGCCTTTTGCCAACCATCCCACTTATCCGCTTAGTTTTTAATGGTTTTGGTAAGGTCTTGATTTATGAGTGCTCGGTTTACTTTTATTGCATCTTCGCGCACTCATATCTCATATTTGGTTTCTTTTGTACTTAAGCTTGTCTTAACAAGTGTATTGATTTAACTCCTTGTATCTTGGTTGTGTTATAAATGATATAGAGGAAGTGAGGATTCCATGCTTGTGCATATCGTATTCAAATGAAACAACTCGTTTATGCACAAACCTTGGGGAGCTTCCTTATTTCATTTAGATCACTATTTGTCCATTTGATTTTTTGGATCTTTTGATTGCTTGCTTCATCCGTTGAAGTTTCTTCACCTTGTTATATTTTTAGAAATATTTGATCCTCAATATAGTTGATTTCCTCCAAGTATTTGTCATTGGATATGTGCATATGATTTCACTCATATTATGAGAAATGCACACCTTGGGAGGAACTTGAACTATATTGGCCTTCTAACTTTGTCATCCATTTTGGCACTTGTTGTCAATGGGGGAGAAGTTTAGAGGGTTTTAAGGGAAATGGTTTTTCTACTTAAGATTGGTTTGTTCTTAAGTGTTTTCCTTTCATGCATTTCATCTTTATTATGTATTGCATGGTTGAATATATATATAGTGGAAACTCTCCCAAAGGTTATGCTTGACAATGTATGCAATGAAATTCAAGTTCATCACACGTGCATATATTGTGGGGGAGTTTGCTCTATATATGTTGGTTCTACTCACATCTCTTGCATTAGTTGTAGTTTGTGTGAGTAGAAGCAGTTTTGATATGGGCTAGTATCTTTGTGTTACTTAACCATATCAAATACAACCTCTTGTATACAACTTATTGTCAGATAAGTTGCGTACTTGTTTCTAATATTGATTATATAAACCCTCTTGTTGTGATTGTCATCAATTACCCAAATGGGGGAGATTGAAAGGGTAATTGCCCCTATGTGTGGTTTTGGTGATTAATGACAATCCCTATGGACTAATATTTTCATTGAGTTTTATATGAAGGAATATTCCATAGGTCATGCTTGTAGTCCATATGTTGGATTCAAGTATGGATGCCATGAAGATAAAGATATACCTTGAGTTTTGGCATCAAGATCATCGAATTGAAGATAAGAATATGATATGTTCAAGATCTTGAGAGTGTGATCTCAACAGAAGATTTCAAGATATGGCTCTAAGTCGGTGTCATGATAGCCTCATTAGTTGAGCTATGGTTGATTAAGATTTAGAGAATGTAATCAAATGAATAGTTCCTTATGTACCTCAAGATATTGAGATGGAGCATGAGAAGACACTTGGTTGACCAATGCAAAGAGTGAAGAGTGATTTCAAGTTGGTCAACACATGAAGCATAAATAATGTACCACATGGATCTTGTGGTGTGGTAAGCCTTGTCATTTATGCATCATGAACTAACCCATTATATATGTTCCTTTGTGTTTTATATATGGGATAGGTATCTTTCCATGGGCATGCTTCAAAAGTGAAGATCTCAATAGCCCATGAGAGGATGGCATCAAGTGGTGATCGCCATCAAGGTTGAGAAGGGCAAGTTCAAGATAAGCATCTCGAGAAGATCATTTGCTTGAAGCTTGTCGTCCATATTGGTGATAATGGACATGGGAAGACGTGTCTTAATGAAGCTATCCCATAGTGGTGTATGGGGGAGCAAATTATGAGTCTTCATGAAGCAACAATGATCAAGTGGTGCATTCCGGCTTAGATGGAGCTTGAAGCATTGTCATCAAGATCAAGCGAGATGTGCAAGGCAAAGGTATGGCCTGGCTAGGTTTTCCTTTTACCGGTCTCAAGGTGGTTGTTGGTAGACCGGGTTATAGGATAGATAGCCGCACTATCAAGAGGGGCTTTCAGCTGGGTAACTTAATCACATCGTCGTAGGGAGCTCAATCCTTGGCATAATTTTCATCTTCTATTTTGTTGCTTCTTGGTATTTTATCTATGTGAGGTTCTTGAGCTTGTTGCTAGCTCTTCAATAAGCCCAAGTTCACTGAAAACGGAATTCATATGCATCTTATATGGCGTTTTCGAGTTTGAAGGTTTTACAGGTTCTTCTTATAGGGAGGCTCCATACCTTTCCTCATTTGGTTCTATCTTCGTTTGTTGTACTATGATGTTTTCATGCACCATATTTTAGAGCTTGTTGTCCTCGTCAAAACAAGCCCAATATCATCGAAATCGGAGTCCGGATGCAAAAGTTATTGCGTTTTTCGTGAAGTCAGTTTCATCCCGGTTGTGGATCCGGTTCAACCGAGCCCCACACCGGACGGTCCGGTTCCAGCTCCGGTAGACCGGATCTCAGACCGGATTTTCCGGTTTTCGCGATCGAGTCTATTCCGGGTTGGCAAATAGAGGTATTTCGGTTTGTAGGTCGGTCCTCCGGCCTGGGGACCGAGTTTCCCGGTTCTGGGGCCGGTCCAACCGACTTTGGAACCGAGTTTTCGCTGTTTTCTCTCCAATGGTCATATTTGCTTTTCCTTATAAAAGGGGGTTCTTCTCCCAACGTTTTTGGGTGTTCTTGACCACGAAATTGACCTCCATTGTTGAACCTCTTGAGCTTGCTTCCTCTCCCTTCCCTCCTATGATTCTTGCATCTTTTTGAGGGCTTTGGAAGAGGAGATCTAGATCTACAATCCCCACCAATCAATTCCTCCTCTAAGTGAGGGAAACCCATTGGATCTAGATCTTGGAGTCATTGGTTGACTTCCACCATTGTTCTTCCTCTCTAATTCCTCCCTAGCACTTGTTTCTTTGGTGGGATTTGAGAGTGAGGGATTTGAATGCCCTTGGTGTTCTTGCTTTGCATTCTTGCATAAGTGTTGAGCTCTCCGCTATGATTTGTTCGAGTAAGAGACCATGAGCTTGTTGCTCTTGGAGGGTGACCTCCTAGTTGGCTTGGCGGTTGGTTCCACGGTGTCCTCTTCGTGGAAGATTGTGAAGAGACCCGGGCTTCTCCTTCGTGGAGCTTGTAAAATTGTTGTGGAGCTTGCCATCTCCGGAGTGGAGGAAAAGCTAGCCATAAGGAAAGGGCCTATTCCTTCGTGGGATAGACTCGGAGAAGAAGGTGAGCCTTCGTGGCGTTGGGAAATCCTTCGTGGAATCCCACACCTCTCCAACGTGGCGTACCCTACTTGTAAGGGAACACGGGAATACATCTTCGTCTCCACGTGCCTCGGTTATCTCTATACCCGAGCTTACTTTCCTTGTGATAGCCATCGAGCTTGAAGTACTTATATCTTGCTTATCACTTGTGATATATTTATCTTGTGTTATCTTGCTTAGCTTATCTTGTTGTTGGTGCACTTAGTTGAGCCTAGTGTATTTAGGTTTTGTGCTTGTAAAATAAACGTTAGTTTAATTACGCATTCTATCAAGCCAAAACCGTAATAGTTTTGAAATTGCCTATTCACCCCCCCCCCCTCTAGGAGACATCTCTATCCTTTCATTTAGCAAGGAGCCCCGAGTATCTCGTAGGGGTCCGCATTTTCATTTATAGAGTTTGCGGGATACATACACTATCCGATGACTAGGTGTAAAACGAGCGGAATAGGGCCGCGTTCCGGGGGCGTTCCGTCTCTTCATCCGACGTGTCCATCTTGTTCTTGTGCGGCTGCTGCGTGTCGATAAGGTAATATGAGTTGTTGTGCAGTGCTCGACTGATGATGAAGGGGCCCTCCCAAGGTGGTGACAGATTGTGCATGCCCTTCGTGTCTTGCACCAGCCGGAGAACCAGATCGCCCTCGCGGAATGTCACGGGGCAGATACAACTCGAATGGTAGTGGCGTAGGTGCTGTTGGTACAGGGCCGATCTAGACAGTGCCAGCTCGCGGGCCTCCTCGAGGAGGTCCACGCCATCCTCCCGCACCTCTTGGTTTGCTTTTTCGTTGTAGAGGAGCTTGCGTGGTGAGTCGATCTCGATATCCATGGAGAGGATGGCTTCCGAGCCGTAGACGAGTAAGAACATGGTGAAACCGGTTGACCTATTCGGTGTGGTGCGGAGGCTGCATAGAACAGCCGGAAGCTCCTCAATCTAGCATCCGGGCAATCGCTCCAAGGGCTCGATGAGGCGCGGCTTGATGCCGGCTAGCACTAGGCCGTTTGCCCTTTCAACCTGCCCGTTGGATTACGGGTGTGTGACGGAAGCGAGGTCTAGCCGGATGCCCTTGTTGCTGCAGAACCGGGCGAAGGCCCCCTTGGAAAAGTCCGTGCCGTTGTCGGTGATGGTGTTCTTGGGGTAGCCGAACCGGTTAATGATGTCGATGAAGAAGGTCACGACTGTCGTCCCATCCAGCTTTTGGATAGGCTTGGCCTCTATCCATTTTGTGAACTTGTCTACCGCCACCAGCAGGTGGGTCATGCCTGCGCGCGCCCGCTTGAAGGGACCGACCATGTCAAAGCCCCAGACAGCAAAGGGCCAGGTGATCGGTATAGTTTTGAGCACCGCAGCCGGCATGTGCCTGAGCTGCCCAAAACATTGGCACCCGTTGCACGCGCGGACTAGCTGCTCGGCATCCTCGAGGGCGGTGGGCCAATAGAAGCCGTGGCGGAACGCCTTTTCGACTATTGCCCTGGATGAAGCGTGATGTCCGCACTCGCCCTGGTGAATGTCCCTGGGTAGCCGGTAGCATGTGTCCACATTGACGCACCGTTGGAAGATACCGTATACGCTGTGCTTGTACAGCTCCTTGTTGATGATGGTGTACGTGTGCGCGCGTCGCCTGATTTGCCTTGCTTCCACCTCATCATCCGGAAGTTCACCATCGGCGATGTAGTTCATGAAGGGTTGCGCCCAGGATGGTATCTCCCGGATAGTGAGGACGCTCTCGTTCTCTGGCTGAGGGATGTCGGGGGGCTGTCCAGATGAGGTGCTCGGAATGGTAGCCCCCGATCCGCTTGATGCGTCAGCATCCCCCGGGTCTTGCGAGCCGGTGGGCACGGACTTGCCGGAGTTGGTGTGAGCCTTCTTCTAAGTGGGCTCTCCCGGTTCCGCTTCTGCCGTGGTATCAGCCGGAACGCTTCCCGTCCAGATAATGGAATCCGATTCAGGAGATGGGTTGATGGAGGGCTTGCACAGATGCTCCAAGGAGACCCCTGGTGGGATCGCCTGCCTGGTGGATCCGATTCGGGCGAGCGAATCAGCTGCCTCGTTGTTGACACGAGGGACGTGATGGAACTCACATCCGTCGAAGCAGGCGTTGATCTTCTGTACATGGAACCGGTAGAGAGCCATGTTTGCATCGCGGGCATCCCACTCTCCGGATACCTGCTGCACCACCAGATCTGAGTCACCGAAGCAAAGGATCCGGTTGACGCCAATCTCCCTGGCTAGCCGGAGGCCATACACCAGTGCCTCATACTCGGCAACATTGTTGGAGGCCTTGAAGTGGATCTGGAGGACATACTCCAGCCATGAACTTGGCGAGGGCGGGGCGCTCGAGGAGAGCATGGTAGGAGCTCGACAGGTTCACCACCTTGAACCATACCGGCTCGCGCCGGAAGTTCTCCTCGGTCCCGAAGATGACATCAAGCTGGATTTTACCCAGCGGAGTGCAAGCCGACCCCGGCAGTACGCCATGGAATGTCGTGGTAGTCTGGCACAGGTCGCACTCGCGGATGCCAAGCTTCTCCAGCGAAGACCGGTAGAGAAGGTTGAGGCTGCTGCCTCCGTCGATGAGGACGTGCGAGAAGCGACAGGTGCGTTTGTTGGAGATGATGAGGGGGTCAAGCACCACGGTGTATCCCCCGGGGTTCGGAAGCTCATTCGGCTGATCTTCCCGGCTCCAGGTGATGGGGGTCTGTGACCAGTTCAGGTACTAGGGGACTAGGGAGACGATGGCATTGACCTCCTTAGAGCGCCGCCTGCGGCTGTGCTTGTCATCCAGCTCCGTCTCAAAGATGTGGTAGGCGGCGTGCAGCTAGGGGTAGCCATTATTGTTGTTGCCGTCATTGCCACCATTACCATCATTACCGGCTCCCCTAGCCGGTGGTGGGAGTACACTAGGAGGGGGCGGGGGTAGAATTTGCTGGTTGCCTTGGTCCTTTAGCTGGCGGGTCCAGCTACAGTTCCGGGTGGTGTGTGTAGCCGGCTTGAAGGGACCGCTATGCCACTTGCACGGGCCGTCAAACATTTGGTCGAAGGTGAGCCGTGACTTCTGCCTTCTTGCATCGTTAGCCGGTGTGTCGGGCGCGCCTTCCACAACATTGACCTGCCGTGCGTCGTAGTGAGGCTTCTGCTGTCCGGCTGGGCTGTCCCCATGGAACCGGTTGTCGTTGCTGTGGCGCCTGGAGGATCCGGCTTCTCCAGTCAGATTGCTCGAACGATCGCGAGCCGGCTCCGACGGAGTCGGACGCCTGTCAACACTTACTCGGAGGGGCTTCTTCATCGTGGCATCCATCATGGCATACTAGTCCGCAACCGTCGTGAGCTCCGCCATGGTTTTCGGCTCATCGCACAGTAGCCGGTGGCGAAGCATGGTGCCTTCTCGGCACCCCTCGGCGAAGAAGCCGATGGCCTGGCTCTCCAGAATGCCCTCGCAGGTGTTGCGCAGTTCCTTCCACCTGGCGAGGTACTTGCGGTCTAACCCGCGGTCACCCTAGACGCACAAGGCCAGGTCACACGGGCGGCCCGGATGCTTGTACGTGCCGTTGAAGTTGTGGACGAACACCTTCTCGAAGTCTGGCCAGGCGTTGATGCTGTTGGGCACGAGGCTGTTGAGCCATGTCCTCATTGACCCGGTTAGCATGAGGGGGACGTAGCGCATAGCTGTGTGCTTGTTCCCATGGGTGATGCCGACTGCCGTGGCGTAGTGGGTAAGCCAGTCTTCCGGCTTCATGTTGCTGTCGTACTTGGGGATATCCCTGGGAAGGGTGAACTTATCTGAAAACGGCTCGTTCCAAATGCGAGGTCCGAAACAAACCGGTCCAGTGGAATCTTCTTCTTCCGTGATGCACGCTTGAGCGAGGAGCTTGATGCGGTCACGGGCATCCAGACGATCCGGGTTGGGCGCTCCTACCCGGCCCGAGAGACGGGAACCGGCAGGTCATGGCACTCTGGTTGGTTGAGGGGGAGGCAGTGGGTTGCTGTTCACCGTTTGCTCCTGGCACTGCTAGCCCTTGTTGTTGGAGCTGTGTCGCTTGCTGTGGGCCCTGGCCAGATTAGAGGACGCCTGCTGGGTGTCATGGGGTGCGCCCTTGCTGTTGTCGGGCATCTGCCAGATGGCGTCAGTCTGCTCATTCGTGATCCGGAGGAGCTCCTGCACCCGGGCGTGCTGCCGGTCTTGCTCCTCGCCATCCATGTTGGGCAGTTCGTCTGCTACGGCTTGCGGCGTGCGCATGTTCTTGATGGGTGTGTTGTAGGTGGGCCATATGAGAGCGGGTTGTGGATTTGGCTCACCATCCCTTTCCATCCTTCCGCCTAGCTCGCCGCCCCGGCGCAGCACTTGTCCATGCCGGCTCGGCTCCGCGGTAGCCAGAGTGTGCCCGTGTGTGCGGTCGTACTCGCGCAGGGTAATCTCGAGCTGCTTCCGGGCCGCAGCCAGTTCCATGGCCTAGAGGAGAAGCTGCCTCTCCATGGCAAAGTTGGCCTCTGCCTTCTCCGGGTTATCCCCGAGGTTAACCGGCGTGAGGAGCTGGTCGATAGCCTCCTCCACTGGGTTCCTGGGCCGCAGTGGAGCAAAAGTTCCGACCTGATCTGTGCCCCACTCCGGCGGCTGGCGAGGGTGAGAGCTGGAGCCGGCCATCATCACCTCGACGCCGCGAGGAGCAATGGAGGCGCCGCTGCCGAGGTGCAGTGGCTCCATGAAAGAAACGATCTCCCTGGGGAAACGCTCTGGCATGGTGGCGATGTAGACGGGAAGGTCGCCGAAAAGCAGAATAGAACCGTTTGCCGGAAACGTGGATCCGGCGAAACACGAAGTGTTGTTGATGACGCAGTCAAACTTGCCAAGCGTAAGCACCAGGCCATAGGCCACGCGCTCACCGGCTGAAGTGCGGGGTCCCGTGCGGAACGTGACTCTGGTCGAAGCCATCTAGCCCCACGGTGGGCGCCATCTGTCGTTGTATTGGGAACGACAGTACCTAAACAGGTTAGAAAGAGGTGTGGGGACTAGCAGGGAAGCTCTCGACGACAAGTGTAGCGAGACACAAGAAGTACCCAGGTTCAGAGCCCTCGTGGTGAGGTAAAGCTCCTACTAATACCGATCTGACTATGAGTAGTATACGGGATACAATCGCTCCTCGAGCTGTATTCTCTAGCTACCACTTTAAATGCACTAATACCAACCCTTGCTACGAGAACCTTGCCTCTCATTATATAGGCAGAGAGGCAACGGTCTCACTGACTAGTCCAGCTGGCGGGCCCCATAGGCGGGTCCTAGCCGACTGGTCATCTATAGTATCCGGTACACTTACATCCCATCAGAGTACATGCGGTAGGGTCGTCATGAGTACAGTGAACGCCGTGCTAGCCTGTCGTCAGCATCTGGCCACTGTTCCCGCGTCACCCAGCAAAGTCTTTGGTATGGTCGTGTAGTTGCGGGTCTTGTCATCGTATCAGGACGTACCGCGCACTATGCAGCACGTCGCTTTGTCCTTATGATTGAGTCCGGCTATGATGATGTAGCCGGTCCCGTGCCTTGCTTCTCCTCGTGGTTCCGGTTACCGTAAAGTAGCCGATATGAATTGCTCATGTCCGGCTATGCTCAGCCAGCCATACGCGAACCGATTGCCATTGTTCTTGTTTCGTTGGGGTATCCGGAGGTCATCCCCCCGACACTAGCTCAATCACATTGCAGTGTGCAAACATGGTCAAAATATCTTCTTTTATTGATGCCTCCGCCTCTTGTTCACGTTCTTCCTCAGTTTTCGTTATTAGTGTTTCCTCTTCCAACTCCTTGAGAAATAATTCTTCCTCTTTGTGTTGATCATCAAGTTGCTGAGCCATCATGTGTCTTCTTACCATCCTTGGAAAAGGAAAGGGTTCAACATACGAGGGCACCTCCCTCATCGGTTCGACAGGGGCCATAATTGTTGGATCTTCTTCAAAAATTGGCTCAGGTGGCGAAGTATAATGAAGCTATTCCTTCGTTAGAGCTTCAATATGTTCTGTAAAAGACTGAAGGATTTGCAAGACAATATCATCATCAAGTTGCAGTTCATTAGCAGTTTCTTTTACCATACTGAAGTCTTTATAAGCATTGAGACAATCATATTCAATTTCTTTACCTCCTTCGCCTCCTAAATCAAATCCCCATGTTTCTCTATTATGGCAAATTCATTCTAAAAGTTCCCAAGCTTTTATTATAGTTAACTCCATGAAAGAACCTCCTGAATTTGTGTCAAGCTCATGTTTAATTTCTTGATTAAGTCCTCCATAAAAAATATGCAGTACGTACCATTCTGGTAAATCATGATGGGGACATTTGTGAAGTAGAGACTTATACCTTTTGTAGGCTCTTACCAAACCTTCACCTGGGTGGTTCTTGAAGTTTGTAATTGCCCTTCTTACCTCAGCAGTCTTTACCTTGGGAAAGAATCGAGACACAAATTCTAATTTAAGATTTTCCTAGGTATCAATTTTTCCTGCAGGGCAAATTCTATACCAAGCCAAAGCAGTGTTGGTTAGAGATTGGCTAAGCAGTTTAAGTTTCAATTCGTCATCAGAATAGCTGCTCAATTTCAGAGTACAACATAGCTCGGTAAAGTGCATTAAATGATTATAAGGATCCTCATCAAGATCATCTCCTGCAAAAGTTTGTTCTTTAATAATAGCGATAAAATGAGGGTTAACCTCGTACTCTGGTTCGCTCCCTCTCGGGAATTCTTTAACTAATCCTCTATTGAATTTCCTGAGGTATTTAGTAGCATCGATCTAATTGATCAGTCCGAGTGCGGCCATGGTATTTACTTGAAACTAGTAAACAACTTTAGTATAACAATGATTAAAATAAGTAATTAAGAACAAAGACCAAAAGCACTTAGCTCCCTGGCAACGGTGCCAAAAAATAGCTTGATGACTGCAAGTGCACAGACCAATTGTAGCTAGTTTTGAAGTAAAGGTATCGAACCCACAGAGAGCTATTGGTAAGGGTCTTTATGCCCCTCGTTACTATCTACCAAAGAGTACTTGTAAGTTGTATTTTATCTCAAGTAAAGGGTGTTTGAATGGTTTATGGTTGTTTGCAGAAAATTAATTAAAACAAGCAGAAGAAAACAAGTAACAAGATCGTACGAAAGCATGGTTGAACTCAACAGGGCTAAAACGTTCTCGGGGATGTAGGATACACCACTAGCATAACACTATTATATTGTTATATGTAATCAAGATAACATACTTCTTATGTCATGATATGTGTGCAGAGAGCCCCATAATAAGATGTTCACGACAAGGCTCGTAGGAAGCCACTTTGTTGATCCAAGTGTGAGGTCACCTCTAAATAACCACTGCAATGTCTGAGAGAAATCACTCATATAGACCACCACAATTAAGGGTTTCCCCATGGATATCATAATTGGCTTAGGGAGTCCCTGTTTAATCCCTCTTTGACCGTGTAGGTTACGAGCCGACGCCAATCTATCACTGGGCATTCCGGGTACGCTTCCAAATCACGTCCAAAGGGTTTCTTCCTCCCTTTAGTCCCGAAGGAAAATGATATGTGGTCGACTTCACATATCATCTAAAGAGAGAAATCAAACACAAGTCATAATTATATCATAGACAAGCAAGTCATATGGACACAAGAATAGATCATATTTATTACAAGTTCATAGTGGTGATAGGGTTTCTCCATCTCCCCACAAACAAAGGAACTACTCACTCATGGAAGCAATCAACAACATCATCATAATCAAATGAATGGATTAAAGTACGAGGATAGATCTAATGTAAACCACAATTGGATCTGGAATTACAAAGAGATCTAATAGATGAAATATGGAGTAGTGGTGGTGATGAAGATGCAGCAGTTGATGATGAAGGGGATGATGTGTTGTCCTCCAATGATCCGTGAAGCAGCCGGGATTTTACTCCAGCTGAGCTCCTCCTTCAGATCCCTCTCGGATGTGGTGCTTCGTGGTTTCTGGTGGCTGTGAATGTCGGATCTCCTTTTCGTCTTGCTAGGTAAAACTATTTGACGAGGCGGTCGTGATGGCACCTGGTAAGGGTGGACGGTATGGGCGGGCTCCACTTGTACCAATGGTCGTTAACCATACTGATGCCTCCCCCTTGATTGGTATTCTCCTCGATGCGAAGGTAAATCCATAAAATGACGTTTATCACTTAGAAATATCATAAAATTACAAAATATGATATCTCTAATTGATATGTTCATATATGGCTCCAAGATTTCGGATCCTGTTGAAACAAGAATTAAATAGCGCACAAAGGCGCAGTGAAATACAGAAATCCCTACTCTATTTATGCAAAAACAAAAGGTAAATATGCTTCAATTTTGGACGCATCAACTATCTAGGTGTATATAAACCATTCATCTTAGGCACATGACCATAAAATATATCATTCATATAAATTGAGCAACCATTGTTCTGAGACTTAAACGAATAACCGTCTTACAATAAACACAATCCATAAATAATGTTCATGCTCAACGCAGGCACCAAATAAAAATTATCTAGGTTTATAACAATTATGTGTCCCGATGGTGATCACATCAACTCTTGATCCATTGCTAACACACATCATGACCTCATCCCTTGCTAGTGGTTGCATGTTCTAGAACCCCTTTTTCGAGTTACATATATTAGCAACCAAACCAGTATCAATACCCAGGTGCTACTGTGAGTAGTAGTAAAGTACACATCAATAACATGTATATCATATATACCTTTGTTTTCTTGCTGGACTTCTTATCTTTCAGATACTTGGGGCAGTTGCTCTTCCAATGCCTAGTGCCCTTGCAATAAAAGCACTCAGTTTCAGCCTTAGGGCCAGCTCGGGTCTTCTTTTTAGGTGCAGCAACAGATTTGCCGCCCTTCTTGTAGTTACCCTTTTGCTTGCCTTTCTTACCTTTCTTGAAACTTGAGGTTTTATTGACCATCAAAACTTGATGTTCTTTCCTGATCTCCACTTCTATAGTCTTGAGCATTGATAGAATCTCAGGAAGAGAATTCTTCATGCCTTGCATGTTGTAGTTCATCACGAGGCTCTTATAGCTTGGTGGCAGAGATTATAGAACATGATATATGCCTAGCTCAATGGGAATCATTATTCCCAAGGCTATGAGCTTATCGGCATACCTAGACATTTTGAGAACGTGCTTCCTAACAGAGATGTTCTCCTCCATCATGCAGCTCAATTTTTTTTCAAAAGCTTCATAACTCTCTATAGCATCATGGGTATCAAAAATCATTTTCAATTCACCCATGGTATCAAAAGCATTATCGTTCTCAAAATGCTTTCGGAGCTCGGGCTCTAGCCCATACAATATGCCGCAGTGAACTACATTGTGGTCCTTCATACGACTTAAGTAAACATTCTTGACATTGTCTGAATCATCATCAGGAGGTGGGGAGCAACACTTCTAGCACATATTGCTTTTGTGCATCAGTGAGGAGAATCCTCAGGTTAAGGGCCCATTTGGTAAAGTTGCTACCATTTGTTGCAAGTTTTTCTTTCTCCATGAATAGGTTGAATTAAAAGTAGGTGGTGCCATCTACAACAGAATTTGCAAAGTTTATTTAGACTAAGTTTAAGATAGATTGAGTTAAAATCAATACAAGTTACCAAATGAACTCCCAATCAAAAACAACATCCCTCGAGTCGTTTTGGTGATTACATGAACCAAATTTCACTACACCAAGACCGATCATCACGTGAATTGGTGCAGCTGCAAAGGTGAGCATTGACATGGTCATCATATCCACTATATGACTCGTGCTTTACCTTTCAGTATGTGTTATAAGGCCATATATTAAATGCTAGGATCACCAAGTAAGAACCTTAGTACCCGCTTGTGTAAATTTGGCTTACACCCGTTGTATGCGAATGTAGAGTCTATCACACCCGATCCTCACGTGGTGTCTCAAAACGATGAACTTTCTTAACAATGCATACTAAAGGAAGAATACATATTTATCTTGGTATTTAAAATGAGAGATCATCTTATTCTACTAAGAGCTATCTAAGCAAAATAAGATGCATACAAACATCACATGCAAAAAGTGATATGATATGGTTCTTGCACTTGATCTCCATCTTGTTCATCATGGTACGATCTCCATCATTCCATTGGTGTAGCACCAATGCTATGACGCTTCCACCTTGATTTGTTTTAATTTCCAAGAGTATCATACCACACTTACAATTTTAACATTTACCACATCATAACACATGCCCAACAAAGACAAATTTAGACGCTTCTAATGTATCTTTGCATATTTTATGTGGCTCAGGGCTTTCAAAGATAGAATAGTTCTTACCTACGAACATGGGACCACAACAGTGATAATCTAATTATTAGCAACCCGTTGTAAATCATATATTAACTATAGTGGGCAAGATAGACACCCGCCAGCCACTTATGCAAAACTAGTTGCATGTCAAGCGTGCAATAGGTCTCATGTGTGAGGAAATGTAAGGTTGGTCTAGGCCGCTTCATCCCACTATGCCACTAATATCCAAAATGCACAAGAGGATGCAATAACATTATCATCAATGCCCACATACTCGTATGTGTTCTACCCATACAAAACATATACGCATAGATACGACTCTAATACCACTGAAGGGTTCACATCAAATAAAACAAAAATTCCATGATATGAAAAACTAAGTACCAAGATCTGTCTATTGGATGCAAGAAATGGGTGGATATACATCCATAGAGAACTTACCCTCAAAGACCGAAAAGCTTTGCGAGATTTAATCTCGTGGATGATGTAAACAAACTCTTGTCGATCTCAAGATCGAGTTGTAGAGAACCGCAAACCAGCAGCGCATCCATGCTCAGGAACATGACGTCCAGCTTTCCAACAACCTCTGGGCCCTCGATCTAGCAGAGTAGCAAAAGCAGCAGATCCCACTAGAGAAACTACCAGAACATGTTCATCGCTAGTCCGACGAAATGGGAACCACTATAGGCAGAGATGAGAAATCCATCACAAGGATGGTGTAAGAGGAGAGGAGGACTACTCCTTTTATAGGGGAGGGGAAGCCCCCAAGGCCATGTCTGGAACCCACACACATGAATTTCCATTCCACCTGCCATTAATTTCCATTAAATTAAATGAAAACTCTCATTTAATAAAAACAATTTTTATTTCTTCATATTAATATTTGTAAATTCCTTTAATTAACAAACATTTACATAAACCCCCTTGCATTGTTTCGATATTACATCTGTAACCAATTTCAGCAATTTGCCCCAAAACAATTCGGTACTCATTGAAATAATTCCAACGCTTTCAAAACCTTTCTCTGATATAATATATCTACCCATTAGTGTTGGTGTACCTTAAGTGTGTCACCCTATGGTTCACGAATAATGCAGACATGATCAAGACAGCTCTCCGATCAATAATCATCAGCGGGACCTAGAGATCCATACTAACTCCTGAAGGGGTTCGGAGCAGAAAACAATAATTTTTCTAACTAGTGTAACACCAATTGCTAGGATCTATCTAGGAGTAATGTTGTAATAGAGAGAGTTTAGGTGGCATACCTTTGTAGACCGAAATCGTTTAACATTCACGTGGAATCTGGATGATGTAGTCATACTCGTAGCTGACCTCAAGGTCGAATTTATCCTCGCACAACAATCCAGGTGCCACAAGTGGCAGCACCCCCATGGTCCCACACACGCTCGGTGTTTAACAATGACCTCCGAGATCCCGGATCCATCCAGGATTGCGGAAGTAGACCTTCTGGAACTAGGGATCCAACAGTGCGATGGCATGTTAAAGATGCATCTTCTCCTTCGCGCGTAGTGCTTCTTGGAACCACGCTAGTGCAAGAGCCAACAAAAGATAGGGAGAGATTCTCTAAGGAAACTGCCTTAGAGTATATATTGATTTTGTGTGTCTTTTTCCCTTCCATAGGACCCACCTTATTTAGGGTAAAAAGGGGCACCCCCAACCACTCAAGTCCTGGGGTGGGACTAAAGGGAGAGGATGGAAGGAGGCGCGCGCCAAGGGAGGAGGTCCAGTCGGGCTGGGTTGGGGTGGGCCCCGCACGGGTCCCAAGGAGGGTGGCTCCCTCTTAGGCTTATTCCCTCCCGGGATTTGGCCCATTAGGGAAGTTGCCCTTTCAATATTAATTTTAAATATTTATTTTAATATTAATTCCAATAATTAATATATAAAATACATATTATCAAATTACCTTTGACCCGGAACACCTTTCGGTTCACTCCAAAAAACTTCGGATCATCCTGAAATAATTCCGGTTCTCCCACGGAAAACTTCCAGCATTCTCATCTCTTTCTTCGTGTGATCCCGATGTTTCCAAAATGCTCTCCAAGAATCATAAAACCCTTACGTGTGTTACCCTATGGTTCGGTAACATCACAGAAATGATCGAGACACCTCTTGGGTCAATGATCATTAGTAGGACCAGGATATCCATAATGACCCCTATGCATTCCACGTTTTCAATGTTGTTTGAACCATACTTGACTTCAGTATCACAATATCTTGTTCAATTTTTTACCGACAGGTATTGCTTTACTCTTTTCCACGATATTCCATCCCCGTGACCTAGTCACATTCACAACTTATGGATGTAATCTCACCTAGTGGGCCTAGTGTATCTTCCCGTCACACATGTGAATAAATCCCAATCTCGATGCATCCACCTCAACATATCAATCTAGAATACCCAATATACACCTTTATGATCGCGCTATTACAGTGGGATGGTTGATGTAAATCTAAGAAGCCTCTTGTGATAGTGATTAAATATTATGTCACGGTCAAAGGAGTAGGATACTCCGTTTCTAATTATTGCAATGATGAACTATGTGACTTTATCGTGTCGCAATAATTATGTTGGGTAATGCCCATCATGTCATTCACCAATGATATGACTTCATTGTGAATAGACATAAATGATCCATGATCAGAAAACCTTGATCATTAGTTTCCCAATGAACTAGTTGAATAGAGGCTACTAGGGACCCTAATTTTTTTACATACCACATGTGCATCAATGTTTCCGATTGACACAGTTATAGCATGGTATAAAACTATTATGAACTAATGAGATATGATAATAAACACCTCTATTATTTTCCTCTATGGCATATCTCCTCCAGTCTCCCACTTGCACTAGAGTACAAAGAATCTAGTTGCATTTGTTACTAATAATAAACATCATATCCCATATGGTGTTATTCATCGTTCTTGCTCATGGATAAACCTTCCTGGCTATGATCTGTATTACTAGATACAAATGTTCTTTGCAAATCATTTAATGCCACCTAATTTGACATTACCCTATTATCACATAATATGTTGAAGTATAAGTTTGGCGGCAGAGTGAGACTTTGCTTCCTCATGTCTACAATGACGGTTGTTCAGTCAATTGGACTTTCACTGCTGTCATGTATACTTAGAAAACACACATAGTTGAAGTCGAACTTCCTTAGCCATAACAGTTATACTTGCCACTTCAAAAGTAACCACATACTTCTATATCTATGTAGATTTGATCGATAGTGCATCATTTGCAACTTTGATGCCTAAGCACTTTTGTCTTGAATGACAAACTTAACTCTGGTTCAGTGATTAACTTAGAAATCACTTCGAAAACATGTTCTTACGAGTAAGAACTTGTTATACCAACCAAAAACTTGGGTAATGTTACGTCGAGTATACAATATGGTTATGTGGAAGGACCTATGACCAAGGCATAGGAGATGCAACACATCTCATTTCTTTCTATTAACCATTGTTTTCACACCGAGATCAACTCAATATTTCCCCTATAGTTTCACAAGAAGAACATATTTCTTTGCTTGTTACATTCTGAACTTACTTAGAATCTCATCTAGGACATTCTGAACATGTTCACAATCAAATCTAGGAAACATTTCGACATTAATGTTTATTAAACATATTGATCTATATTGATAGTTCTAATGTCTAATACATGCTCAACTTCATCCACCAAATATTTACTACCTTAAATAGCTATTAATACCAATTACATCATTCATCATATGTCAATAATATATATACAAATTTGTCACGCTCTCACTCAAATATGCCAACCACACATATGATTAGGGAATCCACTTAGCCCCCACTCAAAATATGTCATCTACATATTAAGATTCAAGAAAGCTAAAAGGGCAAGTATGCCCCCATGTGTGGTTTTGGTAATTAATGGCAATACCTATAGACTAATGTGCAAATTAAGTCTCACTTATAGGTTTGTCCATTGCCATCGCTTAGGCCATGTGTTAGTCTCAAGGTTGAAAGAAGAAGAATTTCAAGTGCGTCTTGAAGAACAAGAAGAACAAGATGGAGTTCCTCATGTGCATCTTCAAGACGTCATCCTTATGGGGATAGTAGAAATGATGTGCAGGCTCAAGATGCGCCATCTCTAGAAGATCTCATGTGTAAAGCTTGCCATCCTCGGTGATCATGGGATGATGAAGATGAGTTCAAAGAAGAGGTCTCCCCATGGAGTATGAGGGAGCAGGTTACAAGTCTTCATCAAGCAAAGCGCGAACAAGAGCAATCAACAAGGGCGATCCATCTTGAGAAGGACAAGACGATCTACACCAAGCTCAAGTTTATTGCTCAAGGCAAAGGTATGATATTGATAGATTTCTATTTTACCGACCTCTTGTAGTGTTGCGAGACCGGGTTTAGGATAGATAGCCATACTATAAAGAGGGGCTCTCGAGTGGGTGACTCGATCGCATCTTTCAGAAAGAGCTCAAACCTTTGCCTTCTTGCATCATATTTTCTTGGTTGTTGTAAAATTTAAATGTATTTAAGCTTATTAGTTGTTAATGAATATGAACATTCTTGCTTTCAAGCTGAACGACCAGGGTCATGGACATATCTACATCATACTTGATGCTGATGATTCATGATCCCATATCGAAGAATTTGCATGCCGCCAAATTTGGCCATATTTTAAAAACAAACGAAGAGGGAGTAGTATGAAGAGTATGGCTCGACCAGCTTTTCTCTCTAGAAGGAGCAAAACATGAATATTTTCTTGGCTTAATTTTAGGGTGCTTCGTGCTAACTTTATGGACCTTGATGTAATTTTACCTTTTTGAGGTCCTTGAGGTAAATTGTACTCCTATCATCCATACATGTAAAATTCAAACTTAAAAGCAAGTGGTAAAATTTAAACGTATTTAAGCTTATTAGTTGTCGATTAGTATGAACATTCTTGCATTTCAAGCCGAATGACCAGGGTCATGGACATATCTACATCATACTTAATGCTGATGATTCATGATCCCATATCGAAGAATTTGCATGCCGCCAAATTTGGCCATATTTTGAAAACAAACAAAGAGAGAGTGGTATGAAGAGTATGGCTCGATCAACTTTTCTCTCGAGAAGGAGCAAAACATGACTATTTTCCTTGCTTAATTTTAGGGTGCTTCGTGCTAGACCTCGATGTAAATTTACCTTTTTTTAGGACCTTGGTGTAAAACATACTCCCACCATACGTACGTGTAAAATTCAAACTTAAAAGCACGTGGTAAAATTTAAACGTATTTAAGATTATTAGTTGTCGATGAGTATGAACATTCTTGGATTTCAAGACGAACGACCAAGGTCTTGGCCATATCTACATCATACTTTATGTTGATGATTCGTGATCCCGTATCCAAGAATTGGCATGCCGCCAAATTTTGCCATATTTTGAAAACAAACAAAGAGGAGGTAGTATGAAGAGTATGACTAAATCAGCTTTTCTCTTGAGAAGGAGCAACGCATGACTGTTTTCCCTACTTAATTATAGGGTGCTTCATGCTAAATATATGGACCTCGACGTAATTTTACTTTTTTAGGTCCTTGATGTAAAATGTACTCCCACCATCCGTACGTGTAAAATTTGAACCTAAAAGCAAGTAGTAAATTTTAAATGTATTTAAGATTATTAGTTGTTGATGAGTATGAACATTCTTGGATTTCAAGACGAATGGCCAAGGTCATGGCCATATCTACATCATACTTTATGTTGATAATTCATGATCCTATACCCAAGAATTTGCACCGCCAAATTTGGCCATATTTTGAAAACAAACGAAGGGGAAGTAGTATGAAGAGTATGCTCGATCATCTTTTCTCTCGACAAGGAGCAAAACATGACTGTTTTTCTTTCTTAATTTTTAGGTGCTTCGTGTTAAATGTATGGACCTCGATGTAATTTTACCTTTTTAGGTCCTTGATGTAAAATATACTCCCACCGTCCGTACGTGTAAAATTTGAACCTAAAAGAAAGTGGTAACATTTAAATATATTTAAGATTATTAGTTGTCGATGAGTATGAACATTCTTGGATTTCAAGCCGAATGACCAAGGTCGTGGCTATATCTACATCATACTTTATGCTGATGATGATCCCATGTCCAAGAATTTTCATGCAGCCAAATTTGGTAATATATTTTGAAAACAAACAAAGAGAAAGTAGTATGAAGAGTATGGCTCGATCAGCTACTCTCTCGGCCGCACCCGACTATTTCCCTTGCTTAATTTTAGGGTGCTTTGTGCTAAATGTAAGGACCACTATGTAATTTTTTTCATTTTTAGGTCCTTGATGTAAATTTTACTCTCACTGTCCGTGATGTTCCATATTTGGGAGTAAAATGGGTGTGAATCATGGCATGGTAACAATGTTGCCACTCGGAGTTTCCAACCATTAGGAAAGGAAAAAAATCAATTTTCCAAGACCGGAGTGTATTTTATATAAAGCAAGTAGGAAGTATATGCAGTTTCTATAGAAAAGAAACAAAGAGAAAGAAGAGAAACTATGAGCACAGAGGAAGCATCTCGAGAGAGCAGCAAAAAGGAGGAGTTGAAGGCGGTGCGATATCAGAGAAAAGCTGTGATGGCTTCCTGACACGATGTACAGGGTACAGTCACCTAGTAGTACCAGTAGTACGGAACTAGTACTAGTAAATTTCAGGACCTTTACTATATAATGTATGCACGCAACACAAATTGTGTTTTATCTCTCCTTCACTGCCTCATAACCATCCCCACAACCCGACTAGCTGATGTCTCCCTCGTCCAAAACGTGGCATCGTGCACGTGTGTTGACCTGCCTTCTCGTCGGCTCCGTGTCAGTATCAGGCATGCTGCGTAGAAGGAACCATTTTGGTGATTGGCGACAAAAGGTACAATACTCATACTATTATTGGAGTCGGAGTTCAAACTTTCACAGTTTCGAAATTTTCACTTCCTTCCCAAACATTCAAATGGAAGGTTATTCAAAAGATAGTGGTGCACAAGGGATTGTTTATACTGTCTGCAGTACGTCCCATCACATTCGATGCACTTCATTATGATCCGGCCAGCTTTACCACTACTCTGTAGTACTCCATTGTCATTCCATTTCACACCTAGCAAAAAGGAAGCCACCAAGCACACCCACAACACGCTGGATCGAAAGTATAGTAGGAGTAGTACGAAGGGTATGGCTCGACCGCTCGCTCGAGAAGGACCCACACCCGACTGCTTTTCATTGCTTCATTTCAGGGCCCTTTGTGCTAAATGTATGGACCTCTATGTAATTTTGTATTTTGTGAGGTCTTTGCTATAAACTGTACTCCCACCAAACTTCTCAAATTTTAACTAAACGTAAGCGCGATAGATTGCTCTTAAAATTTTCCAAAAATCTTTTGAAGCTAAGTAGGAATTCGGTACATCAACCCCCCCCCCCCCTGAAATTTCTGAAAAAATCATGTTCTTGCTATGCATCCGCATCCCGACAAAGTTGACACGGTTTTCATAACATTTCAAGTAAAGGATAAAAAGTATAATATTCTTTGTGGCATCATGTTACATGTATCCGGAAACACGTGTTATAAAAGTATAATACAAACATTATTAATTATTCTTTGGTTTTGATAATACTTTATGTTGATGATCCCATATCCAAGAATTTTCATGCCACCAAATTTGGCCATATACTGGATGTGGATGCCACAAGCCAAGTTGACAGACATATATAGTGGATCGATAACATGTTGTACTTGCGATGCCCATGTTTTATGAGTTTTCAACCTTCCTAGCTAACCCCACCCATTTGAATGACTTTATGTCGATATCTCGGAATTAGGTCAAATTTGAAACTACAAGTAAATTGTAGGTTTTGCCTTGATAGTTTTACAAAGAAGCTTTTGGAGGTACCCATAGAGGGGTCAAAATTAATATATCAGAAACAAGTGAGAGTTTCGACGATAGGTTCAACTTCTTGCTAAGACTTTGCACCTTGACAATTTAACAAAATTAGGTTAACTTGAGCAAGCTATAAGTAAACGCCATAGATTGCTCTTGAATTAAATGTCTTTCTAGAGGTTGATCGGTGCATCTTATTGTAGTAAACACTGTCATCGGTGTGAGTTTCCAACTATCAAGAAAGAACATTCAATTCTACATTTTCCGAGTGAATACGAGCGAGGTCGTTCTTTTTCCTAAAGAAAAGTTCGAAGAATATTGGATCTGAATGCCACAAGCCAAGTTTACAGACATATATATTGGACCAACATGTTGTACCAATGATTCCCATGTTTTATGAGCTTTCAAACTTCCCACCTAACTCTGCCCATTAGAATGAATTTATGTCGATTTATCGAAATTGGGTCAAAATTGAAACTACAAGTACTAGTAAATTGCACGTGCCCTGCATGAGAGACTCAGATAATAGACATCTGACATATCATCACTATATAAAATTATAATAGGTAAAGCAGAAAAATATAAATTTGATCAACATCTATAAAGTATGGGTGTATATTTGGTTCTTGTACTTTGTATATCATGTAGAAGTCAATGAATATTAGTTATCTAAAACTTGAAAATTTTGGTAACATGGTCTAGAGAAACGAGGGAGAAGATTCTAAAATGATGGAGAAATGCGTTTTGAGTTTTGTGCATAGCATTCATTATGATGAAGACTATCAATAGAATCTTCTAGATGCAAGAATGGAAAAGAAGATCCAACGGCTAGAAATGTTGGGATTCGTGAGTCTTGATCCAACGGTCAATATTCAAAGGTATTCGTACACTATATAGTGGTAAGAAATTGTAGGTTGCTTTGGAAGTTCTATGAAAAAGCTTTTGGGGCACCCATCAGGGGGTCACAATTAATATATCAGAAACCACCAAGAGTTTTGACGATAGTTTCAACTTCTTGATAAGATTTTGCATCTTGACAATTTAACGAAATTAGGTCAAACTTGAGCTACACGCAAGTAAGCGTGATTGATTTATCTTGAATTAAATGTCTTTTCGAAGGTAGATGGGTGCATCTTCTTCTAGTAAACAATGCTCTTAGTGTGAGTTTCCAACTATCAAGAAAGAATATTATCGATTTCCTAGTGATGACGAGATTGTTCTTTCAAGTAAAGAAAGTCCGAAGAATATGGATCTGAATGCCACAAGCCAAGTTTTCACACATATATGGTGGAGCAATATTCTACTTATAATTTCCCATGTTTTATGAGTTCTCAAATTTCCTAGCTAACTTCACCCACTTGAATGACTTTATGTAGATTTATTGAAATTTGGTAAAATTTGAACTACTACAAGTAAACTATGTAGGTTTCTTTGAAAGTTTTACGAAAAACTCTCGGAGGTACCCATCGGAGGGGGCCCAATTAATATATCATAAACCATAGAGAGTTCTAACGACAGGTTCATATTCTTGCTAAGATTTTGCATCTTGACAGTTTAATGAAATTAGGTCAAACTTGAGCTAAAAGTAAGCGCGATAGATTGCTCTTAAATTTAATGAAATTAGGTCAAACTTGAACTACAAGTAATAAATTGTAGGTTGCTTTGAAAGTTTTATGAAAAAGCTTTTGGAGGTACCCATCGAGTGGTTAATTAATATATCAGAAACCACAGTGAGTTTTGATGACTAGTTCGACTTCTAGCTAAGATTTTCCATCATGAAAATTTTGAACACCTTTTGAAAACGATCACATGAAATAGGGAGAGAGGGGAAATGATTTTTCTATTCACTATGGGTAACCCACAAGCTTGAGGTGCACCTTAGTCTTAAAGATACAAACTTTATTTTCTCCACAATGTATATGGTGAACCTTAGCAGATGCCACATACTAGGCCTTAAGGTGTGCTTTTGTACACATTGTTGATGCCCTTATTAGGGAAAAAGAAAATAGTATAGTACACTAGTAGTAGTACTTATTTCTTTGCTTAGACATATGCTCGCCTCTGTACACGCGTTGTACATGTAGAGAGAATAAAACATAGGTAGTAGTGAAGAGGAGTTGGAGGCAGTTTGATGTCAGAGGAAAGTTATGATGGGTTCCTGACACGAGGTACCCCTGCGGCCACTCTACTAGTAGTAAATTTCAGGACCTAGGCCTGCAAAACAAATTTTGTGTTTTCTCTCTCCTTCGCTACCTCTCACCATCTATCCTTCCTCTCTCTTCCCCTTTCCCCTCGCGCACCAGCCCGCCTGATCTCTCCCTCGTCCACAACATGGTGCTGCACACGTGTGCCTTGGTACGGTGGCTCTGTGTGTCTGGCGGGTTTGCTAGCCGCATTGGTGTGGAGTAGGGATGAGGAGTACATAGGAAGCAAAACACTTTGGTCCTTGGCGGCAAAAAATTACAACTTTTTCGGTTTTTGAAATTTTCACTTGCTTCCCAAACATTGGGAGGGAAGGTTACTCAAAAGATCAGTCATTCGCAGTACTTCTTATCTTATCTTTATCTTGTCTTATCTATTATAATACCATACCACTTTATAGTGTATGGATAACTTCGAACATTGACCGTTGGATCAAGACTGGCAAATCCAAACATTGCTAACCGTTGAAACTTCTTTTCCATTCTTAGCATATACACAAGTAAGGGCAATTGATTACTATTGAATTAAATGTATTTTAAGAGGTAGATGGGTGCATCTTCATGTAGTAAACAATGTCGTCGGTGTTAGTTTCCAACTATCACGAAATAACATTTAATTCTCAAATTTTCAAGTGATGACGAGATTGTTCTTTTACGTAAAGAAACTCCGAAGAATATGGATCTGAATACCACAAGAAAAGTTTTCAGACATAAATGTATGGACGTCGATATAATTTTATCTTTTTTAGGTCCTTGATGTAAAATGTACTCCCACCGCCCGTGTAAAATTCGAACCTAAAAGCAAGTGGTAACATTTAAACGTATTTAAGATTATTAGTTGTCGATGAGTATGAACATTCTTGGATTTCAAGCCAAACGGCCAAGTTCAGGGCCATATCTATATCATACTTTATGCTGATGATGATCCCATGTCTAGGACTTTCCATGCCGCCAAATCTGGCCATATATTTTGAAAACAAATGAAGAGAAAGTACTATGAAGAGTATGGCTCGATCAGCTTCTCTCTCGAGAAGGAGACAAACATGACTATTTTCCCTGCTTAATTTTAGGGTGCTTCGTGCTAAATGTATGACCTTGATGTAATTTTACCCCTTTTTAGGTCCTTGCTGTAAAATGTACTCCCACCGTCCGTGTAAAATTCGAATAGAAAAGTGGTTGGTAAAATTTAAACGTATTTAAGCTTATTAGTTGTCAATGAGTATGAAGATTCTTGCATTTCAAGCCGAATAACCAGGGTCATGGACATATGTACATCATACTTTATGTTGATGATTCATGATCCCATATCGAAGAATTTGCATGACGCAAAATTTCACCATATTTTGAAAACAAACGAAGAGGAAGTAGTACAAAGAGTATGGCTTGGTCACGTTCTTTCTCGAGAAGGAGCCGAACCCGACTATTTTCCTTTGTTTAATTTTAAAGTGTGCTCCGTGCTAAATTTATGTACCTCGATGTAATTTTCTCCTTTTAGGTACTTGATGAAAACAAACGAAGAGGAAGTACTATGAAGGGTACGGCTGGATCAGCTGCTCTCTCGAGAAGGAGCCGAACTCAATTGTTTTATTTGCTTAATTTTAGGGTACTTCGTGCTAAATGTATGGACCTCGATGTAATTTCCCCCCTTTTTAGGTCCTTGACGTAAAATGTACGCCTACCATCCATGTAAAATTCAAACCTAAAAGTTAGTGATAAGGTTAAACAAATTTAAGGTTAGTTGTGAATGAGTATCAACAATCTTGGATTTGAAGCCGAACAGCCAAGGTCATGGCCATGTTTACATCATACTTTATATGAATGATTCATGATCCCATATCCAAGAATTTACATGCCGCCAAATTGGGCCATATTTTGAAAACAAATGAAGAGGGAAGTAGTATGATGAGTATGGCTCGACCAGCTGCTCTCTCGAGAAGGAGCCGAACCTGACTGTTTTTCCTGCTTAATTTTAGGGTGCTTCATGCTAAATGTATAGACCTCGATGCAATTTTACCTTTTTTAGGTCCTTGCTGTAAAATGTACTCCCACCGTCCATGTAAAATTCAAACATAAAAGCAAGTGGTAAAATTTAAATGTATTTAAGCTAATTAGTAGTCAATGAATATGAAAATTATTTAATTTCAAGCCGAACTACCAGGGTCATACATATCTACATCATACTTTATGCTGATGATTCATGATCCCATATAGCAGAATTTGTATGCCGCCAAATTTGGCCATATTTTGAAAACAAACAAAGAGGAAGTAGTATGAAGAGTACGGCTCGATCAACTTCTATCTCTAGAACGAGCAAAACATGATTGTTTTCCCTGCTTAATTTTAGGGTGCTTCATACTAAATGTATGGACCTCGGTGTAATTTTACCTTTTTAGGTCCTTGATGTAAAATGTACTCCCACCGTCCGTATGTGTAAAATTCGAACCTAAAAGGAAGTGGTAACATTTAAACATATTTAAAATTATTAGTTGTCGATGAGTATGAACATTCTTGGATTTCAAGCCGAACGACCAAGGTCATGGCCATATCTACATCATACTTTATGCTGATGATGATCCCATGTCCAGGAATTTTCATGCCCCCAAATTTGGCCATATATTTTGAAAACAAACAAAGAGAAAGTAGTATGAACAATATGGCTTGATCAGCTACTCTCTCGAGAAGGAGTCGCACCTGACTATTTCACTTGCTTAATTTTAGGGTGTTGCGTGCTAAATGTAAGGACATATATGTATTTTTTTCCATTTTTGGGTCCTTGATGATTGTACTCCTAGTGTCCGTGATGTTCCCATAACTGGGAGTAAAATGGGTGTGAATCATGGCATGGTAACAATGTTGCCACTCAGAGTTTCCAACCATTAGGAAAGGAAAAAATCAATTTTCCAAGTGACATAAGTGTATTTTCTGTAAAGCAAGTAGGAATAATATGTATTTTTTGTAGAAAAGAAACAAAGAGAAAGAAGATAAATTATTAGCATAGAGGAAGCAGCTCGAGAGAGCAGCAAAGAGGAGGAGTTAAAGGCGGTGCGATATCAAAGAAAAGATGTGATGGCTTCCTGACACAAGGTACATGGTACAGTCACCTAGTAGTACTAGTAGTACAGAACTAGTACTAGTAAATTTCAGGACCTTCACAATATACTGTATGCACGCAAAATAAATTTTGTTTTCTCTCTCCTTCACTTCCTCATCACCATCCCCACACCACGGCTAGATGATCTCTCCTTCGTCCAAAACGTGGCGCTGCGCACGTGTGTCGACATGCCTTGTCATTGGCTTCGTATCAGTATCAGGCCTGGCGTGTAGAAGGAACCATTTTGGGAATTGGTGACAAAAGGTACAATACTCATACTATTATTAGAGTCGGAGTTCAAACTTTCGTAGTTTCGAATTTTTCACTTCCTTCCCAAACAATCGAAGGGAAGGTTATTCAAGGGGTTGTTTATACTTTTTGCAGTATGTCCCATCGCATTCGATGCACTTCATTATGATCTGGCCAGCTTTACCACTACTCCGTAGTACTACATTGTCATTCCATTTCACACCCTACGAAGAGGAAGCGACCAAGCACACCCGCAGCACGCTGGATCGAAAGTACAGTAGGAGTAGTACGAAGGGTATAGCTCGGCCGCTCGCTTGAGAAGGACCCGCACCTGACTGCTTTTCATCGCTTCATTTTAGGGCCCTTTGTGCTAAATGTATGGACCTCTATGTAATTTTCTATTTTTTGAGGTCTTCGATGTAAACTATACTCCCACCGACCTTCTCAAATTTTAACTAAACGTAAGCGTGATAGATTGCTCTTAAAATTTTCCAAAAGTCTTTTGAATTTAAGCAGGAATTTGGTACATCGAATAACCATCGAAAGTTATGAAAAAATCATGTTCTTGCTATGCATCCGCATCCCAACAAAGTTGACACGGTTTTCATAATATTTCAAATAAAGAATAAAAAGTATAATATTTTTTGTGGCATCATGTTACGTGTATCCGGAAACACGCATTATAAAAAGTATAAGACAAACATTATTAATTATTCTTTGGTTTCGATAATACTTTCTGTTAATGATCCTATATCCAAGAATTTTTATGCCGCCAAATTTGGCCATATTTTGAAAAAATGAAGAGGAAGTAGTATGAAGAGTATGGCTCGATCAGCTTCTCTCTCGAGAAGGAGCCAAACCTGACTCTTTTCCTTGCTTATTTTTAGGGTTCTAAATGTATGGATGTCGATCTAATTTTAGCTTTTTAGGTCCTTGATGTAAAATATACTCCCACTATCCGTGTAAAATTCAAACCTAAAAGTAAGTGGTAACATTTAAACATATTTAAGATGATTAGTTGTCGATGAGTATGAACATTATTGGATTTCAAGCCGAATGACCAAGGTCATGGCCATATCTACATCATACTTTATGCTGATGATGATCCCATGTCTAGGAATTTTCATGCTGCCGGTCATATATTTTGAAAACAAACGAAAAGAAAGTAGTATGAAGAGTATGGCTCGATCATCTACTCTCTCGAGAAAGAGACAAACATGACAGTTTTCCTGCTTAATTTTAGAGTGCTTCGTGCTAAATGTATGAACCTCGATGTAATTTTACCCATTTTTAGGTCCTTGTTGTAAAATGTACATCCACAGTCCGTGTAAAATTCGAACGTGAAAGCAAGTGGTAAACTTTAAACTTATTTAAGCTTATTAGTTGTCAATGAGTATGAACATTCTTGCATTTCAAGCCGAACAACCAGGGTCATGACATAGGTACATCATACTTTATGCTGATGATTCATGATCCCATATTGAAGAATTTGCATGACGCAAAATTTAGCCATATTTTGAAAACAAACAAAGAGGATGTAATACAAAGAGTATGGCTTGGTCAGGTTCTTTCTCGAGAACGAGCCGGACCCGACTATTTTTATTTTCTTAACTTTAAGGCGTGCTTCCTACTAAATTTATGTAGCTCGATGTAATTTTCCCCTTTTAGGTTCTTGATGAAAACAAATGAAGAGGAAGTACTATGAAGAGTACGGCTTGATCAGCTGCTCTCTTGAGAAGGAGTTGAACCTGACTGTTTTATTTGCTTAATTTTAGGGTACTTCGTGCTAAATGTATGGACCTCGATATAATTTTTCTCTTTTTAGGTCCTTGATGTAAAATGTACTCCTACCATCCGTGTAAAATTGGAACCTAAAAGTTAGTGGTAAAAGTTAAATGAATTTAAGGTTAGTTGTGAATGAGTATGAATAATATTGGATTTCATGCCGAACGGCCAAGGCCATGGCCATATCTACATCATACTTTATATCGAAGATTCACGATCCAATGTCCAAGAATTTGCATGCTGCCAAATTGGGCCGTATTTTGAAAACAAATGAAGAGGGAAGTAGTATGTAGTGTATGGCTTGACCAGCTGCTCTCTCGAGAAGGAGCCGAACCCGACTGTTTTCCTTACTTAATTTTAGAGTGCTTCGTGCTAAATGTATAGACCTCGATGTAATTTTACCTTTTTAGGTCCTTGCTATAAAATGTACTACCACCGTCCGTGTAAAATTCGAACATAAAAGGAAGTGGTAAAATTTAAACGTATTTAAGCTTATTAGTTATCAATGAATATGAAAATTCTTGCATTTCAAGCTGGACGACCAGGGTTATACATATCTACATCATACTTTATGCTGATGATTAATGATCCCATATACAAGAATTTGTGTGCCACCAAATTTGGCCATATTTTGGAAACAAACAAAGAGGATGTAGTATGAAGAGTATGGCTCGATCAACTTCTGTCTCTAGAAGGAGCAAAACATGATGGTTTTCCCTACTTAATTTTAGGGTGCTTCATGCTAAATGTATGGACCTCTATGTAATTTTACCTTTTTTAGGTCCTTGATGTAAAATGTACTCCCACCGTTCGTACATGTAAAATTCAAACCTAAAATCAAGTGGTAAACTTTAAACGTATTTAAGATTATTATTTGTCGATGAGTATGAACATTCTTGGATTTCAAGACGAACAACCAAGGTCATGGCCATATCTACATCATACTTTATGCCGATGGTTCATGATCCCATATCCAAGAATTTGCATGCCACCAAATTTGGCTATATTTTGAAAACAAACAAAGAGGAAGTAGTATGAAGAGTATGGCTCGATCAGCTTCTCTCACGAGAAGGAGCAAAACATGACTGTTTTCCCTGCTTAATTTTAGGGTGCATCGTACTAAATGTATGGACCTCGATGTAATTTTACCTTTTTAGGTCCTTGATGTAAAATATACTCCCACCGTTCGTACGTGTAAAATTCAAACCTAAAATCAAGTGGTAAATTTAAATGTATTTAAGATTATTAGTTGTTGATGAGTATGAACATTCTTGGATTTCAAGACGAATGACTAAGGTCATGGCCATATCTATATCATAATTTATGCTGATGATTCATGATCCCATATCCAAGAATTTGCATGCCACCAAATTTGGATATATTTTGAAAACAAAAGAAGAGGAAGTAGTATGAAGAGTATGGCTCGATCAGCTTTTCTCTCGAGAAGGAGCAAAACATGAGTGTTTTCCCTGCTTAATTTTAGGGTGCTTCATGCTAAATGTATGGACCTCGATGTAATTTTAACCTTTTTAGGTCCTTGATGTAAAATGTACTTCCACCGTCTATACATGTAAAATTCAAACCTAAAAGGAAGTGGTAAAATTTAAAGGTATTTAAGATTATTAGTTGTCTATGAGTATGAACATTCTTCGATTTCAAGACAAACGACCAAGGTCATGGCCATATCTACATCATAATTTATGCTGATGATTCATGAGCCCATATCCAAGAATTTGCATGCCGCCATATTTGGCCATATTTTGAAAACAAACGAAGAGTAAGTAGTATGAAGAGTATGGATCGATCAGCTTTTCTCTCGAGAAGGAGTAAAACATGACTGTTTTCCCTGCTTAATTTTAGGGTGCTTCGTACTAAATGTATGGACCTCGATGTAATTTAACCTTTTTTAGGTCCTTGATGTAAAATGTACTCCCACCGTTCGTACATATAAAATTTGAACCTAAAAGCAAGTGGTAAAAATTTAAACATATTTAAGACTATTAGTTGTCGATAAGTATGAACATTCTTGGATTTCAAGACAAATGACCAAGGTCATGGCCATATCTACATCATACTTTATGCTGGTGATTCATGATCCCATATCCAAGAATTTGCATGCCGCCAAATTTGGCCATACTTTGAAAACAAACGAAGAGGAAGTAGTATGAAGGGTATGACTTGATCAGCTTTTCTCTCTAGAAGGAGCAAAACTTGACTCTTTTCCTTGCTTAATTTTAGGGTGCTTCATGCTAAATGTATGGACCTCGATGTAATTTTACCTTTTAGGTCCTTGATGTAAAATGTACCCCCACCGTCCCTACGTGTAAAATTTGAACCTAAAAGCAAGTGGTAAAATTGAAATGTATTTAAGTTTATTTGTTGTCGATGAGTATGAACATTCTGAGATTTCAAGCTGAACGACAAAGGTCATGGCCATATCTACATCATACTTTATGTTGATGATGATCCCATGTCTAGGAATTTTCATGCCACCAAATTTGGCCATATATTTTGAAAACAAATGAAGAAAAAGTAGTATGAATAGTATGGCTAGATCAGCTGCTCTCTCGAGGAGTCGGACCCGACTATTTTCCTTGCTTAATTTTAGGGTGTTTCGTGCTAAATATAAGGACCTTTATGTAATTTTCTCCATTTTTAGATCCTTGATGTAAGCTGTACTCCCACCGTCTGTGATGTTCCCATATTTGGGAGTAAATGGGTGAATCATGGCATGGTAACAATGTTGCCACTTAGAGTTTCCAACTATTAGATAAATCTAGCACTAAAACATGACTATATACATTCTAATATAGATAAATCTGAGAACATTATATGGATCGAAGGGAGTAGTATATATGC
The DNA here is from genome assembly GCA_916181665.1 of Avena sativa. Lineage (NCBI taxonomy): Eukaryota > Viridiplantae > Streptophyta > Magnoliopsida > Poales > Poaceae > Avena > Avena sativa. The sequence continues at coordinate 428,345,991 of OV702287.1, forward strand.
ATTCGAAACAAATTGTGTTTTGTCTCTCCTTCTGTGCCGCATCACCATCCCCACACACAAAACAAATTTCAGGACATTTCGAACTTTTTTCTTCGGCACAGTGTGATTTGCTATCCCTAGCTACCGACAGGAAAAAACAGTAGCGCCTCAAACTAGGGGCCAGCGTTGCGGGCTGGAGTGTTTAAGAAATATATCAAATTTTCTGTTAATATTCCTTTTCGTATAAGTGTCTATGTTAACGTCACGCGTTGGTTTTTCCCCAATATACCGGGTCGGAGGAGTCGATCCGACAACTAGAGGAGAACCGCCCATGCCCCCATCTTTTTTTGGCTGAGAAACCGCGTGCCCCTCATCGTCTCATATGCCGCTCTAGCCGCTTGTGCACCATCGTAGCCCCTCTCCACCCTTGCAGAAAGGTAGAAACCGCCAACCCATCCTGACTAATCTTCCACGGTACTCTTTCTTGGAGCGATGAAGCGCTATAGCCAAACAATGGGATTTGGAAACCTCCACTACGGACCGCTGAGCAACATCACAGGTCGCGTCGATCTTCTGAGAACCGCTCGCCTGGCTCACGGCATGGTTGGCATGCATCGAGGGATTGCGGAAGATCCTGGTCTCCCGTTTGGTTTTCCCTACCTACTTCACTCTACCCCACAGACATGGCCACTAGACCGTGACGAGTAGGTAAAAATCAGTTTTACATGATTTTTGTAGGATACGAATCCTTAGATTCTTTCCTATGGATTACATTTGGATCAAAGGAATCATGGTACCCAGATTCTTTTGAACTGCAACCCCCACCCATGCTTAAATCCAGTAGGAATTGGAACATCTACTTGACCCTCAACTCTCATCGCGTGCGTAGGATCGAAACATGCCATTCACGTAGGTAGTTTTCCTATGTTCTATAATCGCTTGTTATTCACCGGCAAACCTGTGAAATTCCTGTGTTCTCAATCCTGCTATCCAAAGAGGCCCAAGACTTTTTCCTTAGTGTCTCCCCTCTCGTCGAAACATACTAATCTGAAAACACAAGAACAACCAGGATTGTTGATACCCGCAATGGAAGGTGTATTGGTCAATCAAGGCTGGCATTATATTTTAAGTTTCATGTGTTTTAGAAACACAAGATTTCTGTAAAAAGTTGGCTGTTTGGTTTACATGAATACAAAAACATAGGATTACTTTAAAACATGGTAAAATCAAAGTCAACCCTCATGGGAGAGTATATTTATGATGTTATCGTGTCTCTTGGGACCTCATCTTGTTTTTTGCGTGCGTAGGAATTTGAAAATGAGGTCCAAGTTTGATATGAAGAATTGCATATGAGTTTTGGAGTATTATAACCCATAGGATTTTGGAATATATCAAATCCATATGGAGTCCCTTCTTAGTTCCTATGCCCTCCATTCCATAAGAATCTAAACATGAGCTCCAACCTCATTCTATTTATCCTTTGAGAAGTCCAATCGCTCACACTATATTCCTGCAAAACTCCTGTGTTTCCTTCCTATTAATCATCCAAAGACACATGTTACAAAATTCCTGCGTTTTTTAATTCCTAATATGAGTTTACTGTACCTACCATGTCAATCCTATGTTTTTCCTATTCCTACGTTCTTTTTAAACCATTGATCGAAAGAGGCCCCTAATCTTGTTAATGAATCGTAGGAAAATTGCCTGCATTTTTTCCTCTGGTCCATTCCTCTGAACCAAACGGCTGAACAGTGCCAGCATAGGAAACTTAACTATTCCTACACTTTTTTTTAATGCAAACAAAACCTTATTCCTTGGTGTGTTTATTTTCATGCATTCATGATTTATTCATTACGTTTTTGCATCTTTCAGATAGTAGTTTTTCCGCAAAGCTAGCTAGCACTCCCCCCTTTTTCAAACACCTTGCATGCCCCTAGATATGAAGGAAATTTGTTGAAGGGAATTGACGTGTTGCTGATGCCGCTAGACAATCCAACAGTAGAAGCATTTGTACTAGTTGATGATGACATACCCGGAATATGGGATGATGAAGGATTTGAAAACAAGGGTCGCTGGGTTGGTGCCAACGGAGAATGGATTGTGATTGCAAAGCACCCGCGGCGCTGGTACCTCCAAAACGGCTATAGCATGGCATGTATCGAGCTACCACGTGTGCAGTGTGTTGATATTTATCCATCAGGTAACCAGTGTTTCCCGGCCCCCCCATGCACTTACCGCTACAAGCACGCGAATATCGAGCTACTGAAGACACGAATAGCAAAGAAACTATACATATTTGACAACCAATGGCACTACAGCGTGATGGCGGTGTTTGAAAAATTTATTGCTACCATAGATTTTCCTTGTGACAGGGACTATATTATCCTTCGAAACGACTATCTTGCACCAACAACGTATCTCGATGCCATTGTCACGTGTCTAATTAGTGGTTCTATTGATCGCATATACGAGGTGATAGAACCGCGAGGAGATGTTCTTGTCTAGGAACCAAACAAGTGGAGTGAGTCCCATTATTTAAAAGTAAAATTTATAAATTACTTACAACTGCATTCGTGATACTTTTGCTAACTAAAATGCACATACATGTATACTTGTAGGCCCGCGTGTCATACAGGCTCTAGTAATTGAAGAGCTAGCAAACGTCCAAGCTGGTGACGATGTCGTGGCTGAATATATTGCATTACGCAGCTGGTACTTGGCAGAGCTTGGTAGGGATATCCTGTGGATTCACACTAGGGGTGCACGAACCAGTAGTCATGGTGATCCTATATCATACATGGATAGAGAACTGCTCACTTATCCCTCGCTCCACTGCCATGTTTTCTAGAGGGCCCTTAATTTGGATGACCATGTAGCACCGGACTGGATCAAAAGGGATAATCTTGAAGGGAGGTCAGTGTTTGCGGGAATCAACCATCCCTTCATCCTCAAGCCCCCTACAAACCCTGAACTTGGTGCTGACGATGTTGACGAAGCTCAGCCAGTGTTCAGAGGAGACTGTGTGTTTGCTACACATGTGTGCTGCGAACATCGCCCATAGCCAGTTCCAGATTGGAGCCGCATGCACGTCAATGGGGGGCTACCATAGGTTCATCACTTAACTACACTGGAACGGAACATAGGGAGCAAATATTCGAGGCACCAATGTGGTTCGTGCCAACCCTGCCTCGTTAGAACTATATGAAGTTTGAGCAAAATACAGAAAAGCTGATTATGAGCACTCGCAATATCATTTCTGTAGCTAGTACTTGTCACCATGTAATGTACAATACTATATACGTAGTACTTTCATACTGTATTATAGTATTAGTACTTGCAATATAATTTCCATATTGCTTGTACTAGGCACCATGTACGTAATAATATACTTTCATAGTATGTGTTTGATGTTTTCCTAATCAAGCACTCAAGCTGTCGTGCCCAATTTTTCTAGGCTATTAATTTTGGCATGACAATTAGTAGTACGTTATTGGTGGCAAGGTTTGCTTTGTCCACATCATTCGTCTAACCTTGCTGCATTTATTCCCTCACCAGCCATAGCCCCAGCCCTAGCCCCAACTCTCTCTCACATAGCACTACTTAATCGCCATTGTGCTTCCCTCCGTTGACGACCACCACTACCGCAACTTACTCATCTTAGGCGGGTTGGCTGCGGGCGGCGGGCCCTGCAATCTCATCTATAGAGCCGTCGCATCCCTCAGACATCACGATGGCAGTGCGGTATGTACATAATCCCCGAAACCCTTGATCTTGATGATGAGATGCGGTCAAGCTTTTATTAGCGCTTGGTTAACAGTGGGTTGGTGTTTAGTATAGTTCTCATCTAGTGCATTTACTCGTCTGTATACTACAGTTCATTTTTACACATGCAAGCTAGTTCTGGGCCTAGATCTACAGTGAGCTAAATAATAATAAGTTCAAACTTTGTATTGATTGATCCACGGCTGATGATGATTTGGGAGGCCATTTGGCATGTTTTGCTTGATTGGTCTTAGGGGCGGAGGTCCCTTTAATTTGGGCAAGTTAGGGCAGCTGCTGCCCTACCCTGATTTTTGCCAAAATTTCAAGTATATGTATGCATCTCTAGCATCAGCAGCAGATAAAGCTCATCATGTTCGTCTGTTCCTGTGTGTTCGGTATCAGTACTGCTCGATAATGAACTGCACTAATGTGATGCCTAGACCTTGGAAGTAGTACTAATATAACTGGTGTTCATGCTAGCTAGAGTTAAGACTTTAATTTGTGTACTTCGATAAGAAAATTGATCCACTTTACTTTCTTAGTTGATCTTGTATTATACTCTATCAGCTAATAATGTACTATTTCACAATTATTAACAACTGGTAGACACATTATCTATCCACGAGATTTTTTTGCAGTGTTCGGGAAAGAATCTCAAGCTTGGAGAGACTCATCATCGAAGAAGACAAAAGAGCCCTGTGCAGTCTGGATGGAGGGGCGAGCCAGGAACACCCACGTGAAGAACACCTGAGACGAGTTCTGCAAGATGTTGTTAATATCGGGAGGGTTAGATGTGCGGAGCATACCCAGCTCCTTTTTGCTAATGATTGGCGGTGAGTATCTAGAGTCTATCAAGCTGAAGATATGCAAAGCTTGCAGCTGGGACGTCGACCTGAAGAAGAAAGATGGCAAGGTAATCCTTGACGAAGGATGGCTAGATTTTGTCAAAGCACATGACTTGAAGGTAGGATACTTTCTAGTATTCAAGAAGCTTGCCACCACTTCCTTTAAGGTGATATTATTTAATCATGATAACTGTGAAAAGGTGATCAGATGTGCAGGTTATCACCCATCATTTGATGGACAATTTACTGTATCATAGGTGTATTAATATAGTGACTATTCGCTTCTAATTATAACTATTCTGTAAAGAGGTGCTTGAACACCTTCCGTTATCATGCATCATGTTGGAACACAGTGGTACTTGATCGCGCTAGGCTCCAATGTGGAGGTATTTACTGTACTACGTTTGAAAAAAAACTGCAAAATAAACATCCAGTGTACTACTGCTAGTATTGTACTACCTCTATTCCATAGTATAATCCTTTTTAGCAAACTAAACAATCATCTTGTTAGTTCGGCTGCATACAAGAGTTGTGTCGTGTTGGTGTACCTAACAATCAAGTGGGTATATGTAATACAACTCCTGTATGCAACGGAACTAATGAGATGATTGTTCGTTTTACTCTACTGCTAGTAGTAGTACGTATTGTACTAGTACAAGTGTATTACTACTAGGTAGGAGTACTATTTTTTAGGAAAATCGAATCTGTAAATAAACATCATCTGGTCAAACATTACAATAGTAGTAACTCTAGTCAGCGTGGCAGCCTAGCTAAAAATGCGCCAGGATTTCAGATGGTTAATTTAGTGTACTGAGGCATGCCAGCCAAGCTAATCAGCGTCTTGGATGTAGCTCCAGAGGCCTTGCAAAAAAACCTTGTTCAAAGAGCCATCTCATCTTCCCCATCTCAGCTATTTTTATCCCCACTCACCAACGCCACCTGGCTCCGTATTTGGAATCGTCTCCAGTGCGTGCTTCACACATTTTCCTCGCCATCTCTCCCGCTGCATTAGATCTTGCAGGCCGTGCCACCCCTCTCCAAAAGTCCCCCAACAGTCATACTCTGGTCCGACCTCTTCCCCCAATCCATCCTGATGTCGCAATCAACACATAACCCACTGCATGGCGTCTGGAGCAAGTTCGGCGACGATGTTTTCAATGAAATCGCTATGCGTCTAGACACCACCAGCGCTGCCCGTCTGGCTGCATGCTCCAAGGAGCTGTACCGCCAAGTCGTGGGGGGAAAAGGTAGCAGATGCCCCAACAACCACTTCGGGACATTCGTCCCCTACAATGATGTCTACGACCACATATCTGGTGCTTTCATGGCCAACAAGTCTGCATGGAGCCTGGATGCGAGTTCATCACCTCATCGGTAGAGCTAACACCTATGGTAGAGCTTGTCCTCCACCTTAGAGTTTCCCACTCAAGTATTGCGCCCATAATGCCCTATAGCCACAAACACTAGGAGCCGACTAAGCCGGTGGCCACAAGAGGCTCGCGGAGAGCGGATATCATTGGCATCGGGAAAGAGGGCACCATGCTCGTCTCCCAAATTGATGGCCACACCATGGACATCTTCATATCCCCCAGGTTCATCAGTTCAGGGGCGTGCGAATCATCGGGGTACAAGGTGAAGCTTTGGTTGCTGTCTTTGTGGCATGAGCTCCATGTTGTCGAAATGGTGGCGACATCTAAGCTGACGAGCAAGCCATCATCGGCTGAAGTCGCCCTGGAAGGGCTCAGGTCATACATGTTGCAGCCATGGTGTTACCTAGAAGCTTCTGAACTGTTCATCGAAATTCCCTATGGATTAGGAGTATTGCATCGACAAGTTTCAAAAGTGAGATACAACATCTAAATCTTCTTTGTGATGATCCCAATGTTAAGATATGTAACGTCATACTAATTAATTACTACTTTATGTTGGTGACAAATTCAATTTATATGGGGAGAGGTGGAACAATATTGCAGCAATGTATACCTATTTCCAATGTACGCTGCTGACATAGTGGGCCCACAGGCGACGATGTGACAAGGAAAGCATAACAGGCAGGAAAGAATGCGCTTCCAGCCAGCACTTGACACGCTGTTACATTATGCTGAGTATTTTGTATGGAGGTCTTAACTTGCTACTGCTAATCTATTTTGAGTAATACATATGTATTGGTACTTGTTCAGATCGATCGATCGAGTATTGAATATGGACTCTCTTTCCTTTTGAGTCATGGCCTTGCTACCACTATTGAATTTCAATGTCTGCATTATTGAATCTGTCATTTCATTTGGCCATTGTCTGTACTGCTGAATCAGTCACTTTGAAATGCTGCTAAATCGGTTAAGTGGTGCTGAATATGAACTGGGAATCTGTAGATATTTTCTATCCTATTCTATACTTCTCAATCTTCAAATGCTACTCAATCTGTCAAGTGTTATGTCGTTACTATTGGTAAGGTATTTTCTAGAACTAATACTGATGTACTAGTACTTGTTTAGATCAAGTGCATCAGATGGTCTTGCTTTCCTATTTTAACTTGGCCTGGTCACAATCTAGATGAGGCTTGGGCATTTTGGGATGCATATATGGGGGTCACATTGGTATTGATGTGAAGAGGAGGTATGCACACAAAAGCATACTTGATCGTCAGTTTTGCTTGCTCCCATTATCGAGTGTGTTTGGAGAAAAGGGCAAACTGATCGTGCGACAAGGTTTTCAGAGTGAAACATGAACAGGTTCTCTCTGTCACTTTGGAATGCTGCAGAATCGGTCAAGTGCTGCTGAATATGAACAAGGAATCTATCGATATTTTTCTGTCTTATTCTATACTACTGGATCTTTCAAATGCTACTGAATTTGTAAAAACGTTTTGTCACTGCTGCTAGGCTGCTTGCACTAGGGCTTTTGCCTGTGTGTCATCGGAACTGTTGGATGTGTTTTGGATAGAAATGAGAGGGTACCAAGCAAGTGAAGTCATTGGATACCAGTCGAGTTTTGGTGCACGCGGTCTGTGTCCCTTATTCTTTAGATATTTTTACACGAATATCTATCAAAAGAATTATCACTTTTTTCCTCCGGTAGTGAGGTTTATGTTCCGAATCCGGCCAAGCCATAGCACAATGCAAATTTTACTAAATAGGAGGTAAAATCTAGCCCATTCGGCCCCTCTTTAGCCCAGAACAATTTAATTCGGCCATGTAGGGGTCAGGGGACTTGCTGACAATAGCCCATTTAAATTTTTATCAAGGAGCCCATGGATAATAGCGCATGGAGTATAGCCCATTGAATATAGTAGATGTACAATAACCCAAAATCTTTAATTCGGTGTTTTTGAAATTGCCCTTTAAAACAAAAAACTGCCTACCCATGTTTTTAGGAAACTACTCCATTATCTGGCATTTAATAAATTCAGATGCCAGGATCGCCTCCCTTTTATTTTAATAAGAGTGATAACATGGACACATAAAATCTTTTTAAGAAGGCTAATATATAAGTTATAGGTATTATAAAGCTTTTAATGATAATGTTCATCTTATTTGTTTGTTATAGTGGCAACGCACATGGTTTATATGTGTTTCGAAGTCTTGAGTTCGATTCTCTGTGCTTGACATAAAATTATCTTGGGTTTATATTTTTCTTCTAGCAATATTGCTTTATGGAGAGGATGACACCGTGGACCCACTAGCCTATAGCATCCCTCGAGTTTAATGGTCAGGTTTGAAAAAAAAGTTAAATACTTGTACAGAGAGGCTGGCATCAGGGACCCACCCGCCAGAACATACAAGGCTACATCTTGGACCCACAAGCCAGAACATACCAGAGTGGCTGACATGGGGGCCTCAGTAGCAAGACCATACACGGCTGCCACATCGAGCAACGTTGTCAAGGTCAAAACAGCGGACGCGGCCGAAAAAGTCCATCATACGCAGGTTTCATTTATAGAGAGACTGGCATGTGGGACCCAGTAGCACGGCCTTATATGGGTTCTCCTCAAGCGACGTTGCCAAGTTCGAAACGGGGAGGTGCGAGCAAGAAAAAGTCCAGCATGCACACATTTCTTCTAATGAGAGGCTCACATGGGGGACCCAGCAGCTTAGAAAAATGGCTGATGCATCAAGCAATGCTATCAAGTTCAAAACACGGAGGCGCGACCGAGGGCAAAAATTCCATCATACACATGTTTCTTCTAATGAGTGGATGGCATGTGGGGTCTAGCAGCATGATTAAACGGTAGATGCAGCGAGCAACGCTATCAAGTTCGGAACACGGAGGCGTGACCGAGGAAAAAAGTCTATCATACACACATTTCTTCTAATCAGAGGATGACATGTGGGGTCTAGGATTTTGATTAAACGGTAGATGCATCTAGCAGCGCTATCAAGTTCGGAACAGGGTAGCACAAGCGAAGAAAAAAATTCCATCATACACTTGATTCTTATAATGTGAGGTTGACATGGGGGACCTAGAGCGTGACTAAACGGCAGAGAGATCGAGCAACGTTATCAAGTTGAAATAAGGGAGGAAATAGCCAAGGAAAAAATCCATCATGCACACGTAGCTTCTAATGAGAGGATGACATGTGGGACCCTGCAACGTGATTAAACGACAGGTGCATCGAGCAACCCTATCAAGTTCAGAACAGGGTAGCGCGGGCGAAGGAAAAAAAGTTCCATCATACACATGATTCTTCTAATGAGAGGCTGACATGTGGGACCCAGCAACCTGACTAAACGGCAAACACATCGAGCAACGTTATCGAGTTCAAATCAGAGAGGCATGACCAAAAAGTATGGTACGCTAGAGACACTGACGTCCGGGACCCACATGCCTCAAAGGACTTTGGCGAGTCAACATCGCGTGAGGAAACACACATCTTGCTTCTGCCACGCACTGGCTGAGCTTCCTCCATATTTTTAGTGGTTCCATCATAGTAGAGGGAAGCGAAACCGGGAAAAGAAGTTTTCCATCGGCCACGGTCGAGCCGAGAAATTCTTCGCGGAAGACGCGCCTTGTACGATGACCGTCGGACCAAGTCGTTGCGGAAGGAAAATTTTCTTGTAGTGGAATCTCTTAAGGAGACCTTTTCTTTAGATCTATCTAGAGTGAAGAAATCTCATGATACAGATCTTGAGGTGGCAAGTGCCCTTCAAATTAAAAATGACGAGCTTGAAGTTGCCTATGCTAAACTCCTTGAGAATTTTGAGCACCTCAATAATGGATCTAGGGTCATCAAGGGGGAGCTCATCAAACTCACCGAGTCGCATGAGCAACTTAAAGCTTCTTACTCAAAAGAGCTTTCCAAGTTGCCCTCACCTCTTGCAATTAATCATGATGCTTGTGCTACTAACTCTATCTCTTGTGAAGCCTCTATTGTGAAGCAGAATGTTGAGCTAAAGTCTCAACTTGCTTTGCTAACTAGTAACTATGGGAAGTTGGCAGAAAAACATGCTAAGCTCTCAAGCTCGCATGAGGATCTTCTAGTTTCCCATGTTAGGCTAAAGTTGGCTCATAAGGCCACGATTTCAAAGGTAACATCTAGTGAGCCTCAGGTGGGCATTATCACTACTTATACTCCTAATGCTATATATTGTGATGAATTGCATCCATTTCCTTGTTGCTCTAACAACGTAGCATCTACTCCCTCTAGTATTATTGTTGATACTAACCATGTATAGGAAAACAAGAAGCTCAAGGCTCAAGTCACTTCTTTGAAGAATGACTTGAAGAAGTGTCATGAAGGGATGACCACACTCAAGAAAATCTTGGGTGTGCGAATATCCCCAAATGACAAGAATGGGCTTGGATTCAACTCCAACATCAAGAACAAGCCCACCAACAAGTTGAAGCACAAGGGCAACAAGAAGAATGGCCAAGGTCAAGTGAAGAATCCGGCCAACATTGTGTGCTTAAAGTGCAAGGAAGAAGGACGTCATGTGAGATGTTTCCCATTGAATAAGAAGCAACAAGAGAAGTGGCCTCAAGCTCCACTTCAAGCTCAAAGTGGGCCTCTTTCCAAGAAGCAAGCTCTTCCCCAAGGGGTGGCATCTCCCTAGAAGAAAGATAGCAAGAGAAGAAATTTCTACATATGCCGTGAGAAGGGGCACCTTTCTTCCTCATGCACCATGGGTAACTCCTCATCCCATCCTATCTTGATTGATGATGCTTATTCTCTTCATAAGGATGAGGTGGGCAATGTGTTTTCCGAATATGTTGATGCCCAATGTGGTATCAAGAAAAGAACCATTTGGGTAGCCAAGCCTATTGTGACTAACTTCTTAGGACCCAACGTGGTTGAGGACCAACAAGCTAAAACTTGATCAATAGGTGTTGATTGGAGGGCATTGGAGGCTTGGCTGTAATATGAAGAATTGAGGGATCTTCATCATTTATTTTTTCAAGTCAAGATACTTGGATTATCTTGTTTCTATCTTATATCCAATGTTTCTCCTTGCGGTAACATGTGCTAAACTCATTTACATTGAAAGTTACTTACTCCCTTATGCATATGTTGGTTTTATACCTTGCATGTGTTTGTATATGTTGTGCTTCCCTTGTACTTATATTGAGTTATCAAGTATATTTGTGTATGTTTGTTGGCACATCATATATTTGTGTTCTTGTGTTTGAGCCTTTGATGAATTTATTTGGTATCTCATTTGGCTCTTGGGAGAGATTAATGGACTATCCCATTTTGGGGGAGTGATATGCTTGGGCATTCCACAATCCTAAAATGTGAGTACATGAGGAATACAACTTAGTATGTATGTATATTGCAAGTTTATCTAGTCTCTATGTGGTATGTCTTTCTCATGAGAATTTCAAGTTCCATAATGTCCATTAATCATCTCTATTTGTATGTTTTTACCTCTTGTTGATATTTCTTTGTTTATCACATTATGGGGGAGTCTTATTCTTTGTACATATCACAAACCTAGAAAATGTGGATATTTAAGGTAGTGCCACATCGAATTGATATTAAAGATTATCTAGATCCTATGTGGCACTCTAAGCTCAAACAAGTTCCAATTCCCTTGGATTGATTTTATTTCTCATCTTTTGGATCTTTTTTGTAACAGTTTTTCTTGATATGTGTTTCCTCATATTTGGACCTCAATATCCTCCATGGAAACCATTTGCAACAAGTTACGTTAATCTTTAATGATTGTGTGACTATTTGGAGTTATCAAGCATATCACTCGAAGCATCAATCTTAATTTTTATATCTTCTTACATGCTTATTTGTTTTAGTATGATCATGATATCCTTGCAAACTACCACGGGAAATTTTTCCTATAATTCTTGTCATTGGACAAGTGGTACTCCATATATGGTAGGATTTATTGATCATGTTCACTTTGGCCTTTGCTTTTATTTTGTCCCATCTTTGGCCAAGAAATTGTTTTCTTTTACTCCCATGTATTCCTTGCCTCTTGTGGATATTTTAGTTTATTGGTATTCTCTTGTGTTCTATTTAATTTAGGTAGTAGTGATGGTCTCATTTGTGTGCATTTTGCATTTAAAAGAAAAATTCTACATAATGCACCATTCATGGGGGAGATCTCCTATATTATTTAGAACACTCTCTTTTGTGCTTGGAGTTTGATCTTTTATTTTGGTACTTTGTTCCATCATGAAAAGTGTTGAGAGTTTGGTTTATGAGTTGGAACCTTACAATTTTGGGGGTTGGTTTTGTCTAATTCTTTATGACTTGTTTGATCTTTTAGGATGATATAAATCCTTGAGCATTTGATGTTTTGACTATGTTTTGCTCTTTAGCTTTTGCCTAGTTAATTTGTTGAATTTGTGTCCTTTCATGTGTTGATTTGGCTCTTTGATTCAATTTGGACACCCTTTTTTGCATCACACTCTTGTGTGTGACTTCTTGGTTTACTTGTTGTTTTTGTTCAAATTGTATCTCATTTTTGGTTCTTTAAAGTCTTGTGCATGAACATTTACTACATGTATATATTATGGCATGCTTTCTTTCTATGATCCAATATATAGGGGAAACTCCACCAAATCCTATTGGCTAAGATGTGCATGAAATTCAATTTCATATCAATATGCACATATTTATGTGGACGGTCTCCTATGTATTGTAGTTGCACTAAATACTTCGGACCCAATTTGTTTGGGGACCATAGTGTACTTAATTTTGTTTTAGGTACATTGGAGATATATTTGGTGCTTGTATCTTGAACAAGGAAGAAGTGGTGTCCACATGTCAATTGGATACAATCTAGGATGACCAACTAATTTGTATCTTCTACATCCTACCAAGTATATCTCGATAACAAGTATCTCCCTCATGCTTATATACCTTGCTTCAAACCTTGTGTAGGTTGCTTGTCGGCATGAATGTGTGTTCTTGCAAATGTTGTGGTTCTTATTTTGGTTTTTGCAAGTTCCCTCTATTGAAAGTGTGAGTATGTTGAGATGAGTTCATATAATTGGGACCATACAAAATCATGATCATGATTCACCAATCCCAAATATGCCAATCTAGCAATTTTATTGCCTATCATTTCCTCATTTACTCTCATGTGAAATAGTGTGTATTTTGCATAGCTGATTTCTATTAGTGATACTTGTTACCTTTCTCCATATATTCCAACTATCCCCTTCTTCCCTTGGTAATAGTTGTAATGTATGTAGTGTGTTGGTGTTGGAAGTTCATTGATGTACAATAAGATATATTTGAGCCTTTGGCCATGCTTTCAAGCAAAAATATTATTGGTATATTCTATGAGTTCCTTTTGCTTTTCATGTGCTTTCTTGAGTATCTACTTTGTATGTGCATGTTTCTTTATGGGCATATGTCTTTGTGATATTTTCCACCTAGAAACTTATACACACAAGAGAAGATAATTTTTTATTATTTTCCTTGGAGTCCACCTTTTATTTCATTTCGACTCTTCGGTGGCTTCCAAATTTATTTGCCAATGAGTGATTGTGATGACTGCAAGTGCACATATCGTTTGTAGCTAGTTTCGAAATAAAGATACCGATCCCACAGGGAGCAGGGGTCTGAAGTCTAATAACTCTTGAAATAAGTATTACAATATAAATGCTAGATAAAGTTCTAAGTGACAAGATAAAATGTGAGTACTCTGTAAAAAGGTGTTTTGGGGTTTTGGGTATAAGAGCAATAATAAAGTAAAGTAAAACAACTGACTACAGAAAGTAAGTATCGTGTATGTAAGAGAGATTGGAACTGTTGTAGGGAAAAGGCGTTCTCAGGGAGTAGCGGATACACCACTAGTATTGTAAGGATCTAAGATAAAGATTATTTATGAAAATTCTCAACTGTGTATGTGTGGGAGGAACTCCATAATAGGACAAACAGGTAGCAACCGCTGCTCACATCATCCTTATAACCACAGCAGTCAACAATCGACATCTATCGAATTACTGCGCTATTAAGGAACGTAATCCCGTAGGAAGTATCCCATGGCATGGATAGTGTTCCGTGAGTTTCCTCGGTTCCCAAGTTGATACGTAAGGGGTGCCAGCAGCTTTATAGTCACTGTAAGTGCTAGCACACCCCCGTCTACCAACAAGTAGTTTCCTCCATCGAGTCCCCACGAGAGGCAAATATTGAGAGGTCGACTTCTCTCAACATCAAGATGTAGAAAATCTAACACAAGGTCACAGCGATGAATATCATAATAGACTTTATCTTATTTCAATCGCATACTAGGGTTTCTCCATCTCCCCAAGAACTAATGATCTACTCTGACATGGAGTCAATCAACATCATAGCAATGGTAATGGAAACAATCATAGATGAATAGTACTTGTATCAATCCACAATGAGTACGGGAATTGCAAGAAGATCTAGACAAGATGTAGATGGGATGGATGGAGATGGTGGTGATGCAGCGGTGGATGATGAAGATCGATGCCTTAGCCTCCCGGATCTGCGCAGGGCGAAGATGGATCCCTTGTGGATGAGTTCCCCCTCCAGATGCCTTCCGGAGGTGAGGTTTCTGTGATTTTTGGGTGTTCTGTATGTCGTCTCCTGGAACCAATTGCATGAGGTGAAACTATTTGATGAGGCGGAGGCAGCGCCAACTATACGGCCGGAGCTATACGGCCGGAAAAGTTGCTCCGGTCGTATAGTTGGTCGTTGGACTCTCTGCCTCCCTTGTTCACTTCTGGTATTATTAATATTTCCCAAATAAGCAATTTACGTTGTTTTTGGCTCCTTTTCTCCACAGTACAACTGCTACAAGAATTGTATCCATTGGATCCACCAGCTGTCCTGATCCTGGTGAAAACAAACATAAAATGTGCACGCGAGCGCCGTAAAATACCAAGATCCTACATCTACAATGCAAAATAATAATGTAAAACATGATGCAAATATGCACTCATCAACTTCCCCAAGCTTAGACTCTTGCTCGTCCCGAGCAAGTTTTAGCTTAGTGGATGTGATCCTCATATTCATGAAGCTGAGTCGATAAAATAAATGAGGAAATTGCAGCATATGTTTATCATGTACGATACATAGGAATAAGTTCATGAATAGTACCTTACTCGAACCATCTGAATAGTATTAGTAGGCTTCCACACCTTAGTGATCAACAATTTATAAAATATGAATTTCAACATAATGTAAAAGTATCCGGTTTAACCAAATGAATTAGCGAGGTAGTCCCAAGTATTTTAGGATTCACGTATTCACTTGGGGTTCAAAATCTCAAAAGTGTATCTTTGTCATACTACAATATAGTGGTATATGCCTACTCGCTATTTGCACACTCGATCTTTTTCTTCTTCCTTTTCTTTTCTTTTATTTATATGCTCACACTTTTGTTTAAGTGTTGTGCAAAGGAGCTAGCCATACATTCCACTTCATGTAGGAATTCAAAGTCTAACGATCTCAATTATCAAATTCCAATTGTATACGAAGCATTCTTATGACTTGAAGATTCTACCTCGACTTGTTTTCATTCTATTTTGATAGCACTTTCATTTTCCTTTGTTCAAGGTTTCTTTCTCAACTTAACTGTATAGATAATTTTTCTTTGTAAATCAAACCATAGACTTATAGCATATTGACTAAATTATCTTTAGGTGTTCCATTAATACCAATGGTGTGGAAGACTCCTATTATTATCATCAAGTGCAAGTAAAATTATACTCAAGCCATTCATATATCAATAAGGCAAACACAAACTCAATGTTGCTCCATATATAATAATAAACTCGGAATTTCATAAAAGGGATCGACTATTCCTGAAGGGAATTCTAATGATGCAAACTTTATTGCTAGTTTGAGCTAATACAAAATAGTAACAAAAACTTATAGGATAGATTACAAGGTCTTAAAGATCTCGCCAAGCTTGGAATCAAGCCAGGCGAGATCAAATAATCTATTTGATACCGTGATTGTTGTAGATCACTGTGGCGCCATGGCACGCGGTATCTTCTCCTCACGGGCCAGCCTGAGGCGGAGGGATTGATTGACAGCTTCCAATTCTTTAACACGCAGCTTCTAGAAAAGATTGTTCCTTTCCAGCAAGTGTTTGTAGCGCCTTAAGACTCATAGAAAAACCTGCTTCGGTTGTCCGCTTGATATCTTCATCTAGTTTATCAAGATAAAGTCGCAACAATCGAAGGTGTTTGGGTGTCCCTGGCTTCTCTTTGTTGAACTCTTCAATCTTCAGCTCCAGGGCCTTCAAATACCTCTTCCTACATCCATGGTCGGTGTCGAGTAACTCTATAGGCATGGTCTTGATCTCCTTGCCTTGCTCGCTATTACTCCCGATCTCCATAGGAGCTTTTCTTCTTGACCTCTATCCGTTGGTTGAGAGTCCTCGCATGTGAATAAGAGGTAGATTGGTTTTTGGAGATTACGATTAGAGAGAGAGACAGTGGTAGTATATAAAGGGTGTCAGAGGTCGGTAAAACTCGCGAGAAACACAAAATTGTCGCCCAAGAAAAGAATCTAAACGAAACAAGGAAAGAAATCATGGATTTGGAAGTTCCCTGCCGCGTAACGACCAACTATATGGGCACGGCTCGTATAGCTCTGGTTGTATAGTTTGTTCTGAGCAGATATTTCCAAATATCTCGAGTCTAGGTCGATTAAATCATGACTCAGAACCGACAATAACATTTTTTTAGATGAATAAACGAAAGATCAAATGAAAAAGTGTCTGAGAGTTTAACAACCAACTATACGGATGAAATTTTTGCTTCAGTCGTATAGTTGCGACCGTATAGATACAAACACCTAAAATCAAAAGTGTCTGAGAGTTTAACGACCAACTATACGGCCGGAATTTTTGCTCTGGTCATATAGTTGCGACTGTATAGATACATACACCTAAAGCAAAACCATTTGAGAGTTTAACGACCAACTATACGACTGGAATTTTTGGCTCTGGTCCTATAGTTGCGACCGTATAGGCTCAGATAGCGGAAAAAATTCACGAAGATGATACAAAGAGTTTAACGACCAACTATAGGGCGGAAGCTTCCCCTTTGGTCATATAGATCCGCCCGTATAGTTGGTAAAACCCCTCTAAATCTCCAGAAAAACACAAGGAATTCAAAGGCACAATTTCAAAAGTAAAAATTGGGAAAACAAAATACTTATTTGGGTAAGAACACTTACCTTGCACTTACCATTTGCTTATTCGGGGATGAAAAGTTCCTCCCACAACAAAGACTTCTTCTCTTTTGGAGGAATTGACCTTAGTTCATTGAATAATTCCCGTAAACGAAAATCACCAGGACTAAAGTTCCTCTCAATAAGATTGGTGTCTTGCGGGGCAATCATTGACACTGCATCCAACATCTTTATTTCTTGCCTCTGCATAATCTGCAACTAAAATTCTTGAAGTGAAAGAATACAACGGATCAGTGTTGGCTTATGATCTTTCCTCTCAAGGAGTTCTTTTAAGCCATCAAAATCCGTGTGAACTCTTACCTTTGCATCAACTATATAGTAAGGCAATTTATCACAAGAGAAAAATACAACAAAAAGTTCCTTTTATTCCTTAGGGTAGTTATTTTGAGCAGCATTGAGAGTTCTACTAGCATGATGTATAATATTAAATCTATGACCAATATGTTGCCCTAGAGTTACTCCTACAACATCATCACTAGCTTCACATATTAAATCAAAGGTTGTATCCCAGATAGGTGGTTTAATAATACGAGCACGAGATAAAGAATTTTTTAGTCTATCAAAGGCTTCAAGACACTTATCATCAAAATTAAATCTCATTCCCTTTTGCAAGAGGTTTGTCAAAGGTTTAGATATTCCAGAGAAATTTCTAATGAACCTTCTATAAAAACCCACATGACCAAGAAAACTTCTTATACCTTTAATATCCCTAGGTTGTGGCATTCTCTCTATTGCTTCAACCTTAGCTCTATCAACTTCAATTCCCTTACCTGATACCTTGTGTCCAAGGACTATACCTTCCTTGACCATAAAATGGCACTTCTCCCAGTTTAGAACAAGATTAGTTTCTTCACAATGCTGCAAAACTCTTTTGAGATTATCCAAGCAACTAGTAAACGAAGTTCCATAGACAGAAAAGTCATCCATAAATACTTCCATTATGATTTCTATAAAATCAGCAAAAATAGTAGTCATGCATCTTTGAAAAGTAGCTGGAGCATTACATAAACCAAAAGGCATACATCGGTAAGCATGTAAACCATAAGGACTAATGAAAGTTGTTTTAAGTTGGTCATCAGGATGAACAACTATTTGAGAAAACCCAGAATATCCATCCAAGTAGCAAAAATGAGTATGGTTTGCTAACCTTTATAAAGTTTGATCTATGACCGGTAATGGATAGTGATCTTTCCTAGTCTCTTTATTTAATTTCATGAAGTCTATGCACATCTTATGCCCAACAACAGTTCTAGTAGGTATCAATTCATTGTTTTCATTAGGGACAATAGTAAAACTTACCTTCTTAGGGACACAATGAACAGGACTTACCCATTCACTTTATTTAACAGGATAGATTATACATGCGTCTAGTAGGAGTACAATTTCTTTTCTTACCACTTCTTTCATTTCAGGCTTCAGTCTTCTATTAAATTCTACAACTAGTTTAGCACCTTCTTCCATGAATACTCGATGGATGGCTATCATGGGACTAATGCCCTTCAAGTCATCCATTGACTACCCAAAGGCCTGGCAATGCTCCTTAAGTATCTTCATGAGTTCTTCTTCTTCTCCTAAAAGTTTAGCACTAATAATAATAGGGAATTTATTTGTATCATCTAAAAACCTGTATTTAAGATTTTCTGGTAGAGTCTTCAACTCTGGGGGTGGTAATTCCTCATCCCCTCTCTTTTCTGGCTATTCAAAAGCCTCATCGGTTGGATGTCCCAAAATGGGAAGTGAATCAAATTCATCTTCTAGTTCTACCAGGGACTTGTCCTCCATAACTATTTCTTCATAATTTGGATCTTCATCTATTTCTTCTTGTTGATTACTAAAGAAAAGAGCCGCCATTTCCTCAATAGTTATCTCTTCTTCTTCTTGTA
The DNA here is from genome assembly GCA_916181665.1 of Avena sativa. Taxonomy (NCBI): domain Eukaryota; kingdom Viridiplantae; phylum Streptophyta; class Magnoliopsida; order Poales; family Poaceae; genus Avena; species Avena sativa. The sequence continues at coordinate 428,365,097 of OV702287.1, forward strand.
TTTGTGGAGGCCTATCTTTAAATTTGGAAAAGTGGAACTTATTTTCCGTTCCCCCAAGCTTAAGAGACACAATCTCCTTCTTGAAATTAACATAGGCACCTATATCACCCAAAAGGTTCCTTCCAAATATAATTGGGCAAAGAGTGTCAGCTGGCATATCAACAACCACAAAATCAATAAGAAAGTTTTTGTTGCCGATTGTGATAGTTGCATCTTCAACTACTCCCATTGGAATTCTAAGGTTTTTATTGGCTAACATAATTGTCATATCAGTATTTTAAATTGTAGTCGGTTCTATTTCTTCTTTTATTTCTAAGTAGAAGTCATAAGATATAACATTAACTTTGGTGCCAAGATCACATAAACCGTAATGCAAGGTTTCTTTAAATATGCAGGGAAGAATAGGCTTACCCACATCTTTTACCTTTGTTTACCTTCAACCAATACGGAAGTCTCTTCATCAAGTTCAACTATGTTACAATGTCAGTAGATGGCCATATGGTTACCTCTTCATCTTTGGTTTATTCTAGATGTTCCACGACTTCTGGCATGCTTTCGTCCTCCTTCTTCTCCTGTACTGCTCTGATATGCTCATATTCAAGAATATGCTTTTGTGCAGTGTTAGGGAAAGGCATTTCATATATTGGTTCTATGGAGGCTAGTGTTTCTTTATCTTATTTTTTCTTTTCAGGTTCGGGTGGTGAATCATACTTGACTGGACCCTCCTTTGGAGCTTTGATATGTTCTGTAAAAGCTTTAACAACTTGCAACACAAGATCTGAATCCAAATAAATTTCTTTAGATAATTCTTTAACATGGCCTTTTTTATTATAGTCATGAATACAATCATGCTCTATTTCTACACCTCCTTCGCTTCCTAGACCAAAATTCCATGAAACTCTATGATCACGAATTCTATTAAGTAAAGCCCAAGCTTTAGGTATAGGAAGATTCATAAAGGCTCCTCCTCGAAAGAGTCTAGTTCAATTTTATTAGGTTCAATTAAACCGCGATAAAAGATATGTAGTAAATCTTTAAATCTAATATAAGATCTTACCAGTCCTTCATTAGAACGATTCTTCCAAGTCATTATAAGACGCTTGATTCCAAAAGATTTTGATAATGGATAATATTTTGATAGAAATTCATAGGCCAGATTATCCCAAAGTAGTAGTGGCTTCAGGGGGTAGAGATCTATACAATGAGAGAGTTTTACTTGTCAAAGTTTGACTAAAAAGTTTAACCCTTACCTCATCATCGGTATATCCCGTCAATAGAAAAGTGCCACATATATCTTTGAAACATGCAATATGTTCATATGGATCAAGATCTTCTTCATCTCCAGTAAATTTCTTCTTATGTAGAATACTAAGTAGTAGAGGATTTATTTCAAACCCCCTTGTCTTCTCATTGGAGTTGTCTCTTTTATAAATATCATAGGCCTTCCCAAAGTGGTTGAGTGGGTTGGCACTAGTCATATGCTCAAACTCCATCATATTGGTCAAAACCTGTAACTCAAAACAAAATTAAGCAAGACAAAAATAAATAAGCAAAAACTAAAAGACCTACAGCGATTAGCTCCCCGGCAACAGCGCCAGAAAATATCTTGGTGACTGCAAGTGCACAGATCGTTTGTAGCTAGTTTCGAAATAAAGATATCGATCCCACAGGGAGTAGGAGTCTGAAGTCTAATAACTCTTGAAATAAGTATTATAATAGAAATGCTAGATAAAGTTCTAAGTGACAAGATAAAATGCGAGTATTATGTAAAAAGGTGTTTTGGGGTTTTGGGTATAAGAGCAATAATAAAGTAAAGTAAAACAACTTAGTACAGAAAGTAAGTATCGCGTATGTAAGAGAGATTGGAACCGCAGTAGGGAAAAGCGTTCTCAGGGAGTAGCGGATACACCACTAGTATTGTAAGGATCTAAGATAAAGATTATCATCATGAACATTCTCAACTGTGTATGTGTTGGAGGAACTCCATAATTGGACAAATAGGCAGCAATCGCTGCTCACATCATCCTTATAACCACAACAGTCAGCAATCGACATCAATCAAATTACTGCGCTATTAAGGAACGTAATCCCGTAGGACGTATCCCATGGCATGGATAGTGTTCCGTGAGTTCCCTTGGTTACCAAGTTGATACGTAAGGGGTGCCAACAGCTTTATAGTCACTGTAAGTGCTAGCACACCTCCATCTACCAACAAGTAGTTTCCTCCATAGAGTCCCCACGAGAGGCAAATATTGAGAGGGCAACTTCTCTCAACATCAAGATGTAGAAAATCTAACACATGGTCACAGCGATGAATATCATAATAGACTTTATCTTATTTCAATATCATACTAGGGTTTCTCCATCTCCCCAAGAACTAATGATCTACTCAGACATGGAGGCAATAAACATCATATCAATGGTAATGGAAACAATCATAGATGAATAGTACTTGTATAAATCCACAACGAGTATGGGAATTACAACAAGATCTAGACAAGATGTAGATGGGATGGATGGAGATGGTGGTGATGCAGCGGTGGATGATGAAGATCGATGCCTTAGCCTCCCGGATCTGCGTAGGGCGAATATGGATCCCTCGTGGATGAGTTATCCCTCCAGATGCCTTCCGGAGGTGAGGTTTCTGCGATTCCTTGGTGTTCTGTATGTCGTCTCCTCGAACCAATTATACGGGGTGGAACTTTTTGACGAGGCGGAGGCGGCACCAACTATACGGCCGGAGCTATACGATCGAAAAAGGTGCTCTGCTCGTATAGTTGGTCGTTGGACTCTCTGCCTCCCTTGTTCGCTTCTGGTTTTCTTCTGGTATTATTAATATTTCCCAAATAAGCGATTTACATTGTTTTTGGCTCCTTTTCTCCATAGTACAACTGCTCCAAGAATTGTATCCATTGGATCCATCATCTGTCCTAATCCTGGTGAAAACAGACATAAATGTATGTGCGAGCGCCGTAAAATACAAAGATCCTACATCTACTATGCAAAATAATAATGTAAAACATGATGCAAATATGCACTCATCAGCTTGTACCATTTGTTTGCATCTTCGGGCACTCATATTTTGATCTCTCTCGCCTTGTATTGTTAAATGAATTTGTAGGAGTGAGGATTCCATGATTGTGCACTTTGTTTCCAAATACGATTATTATAATTGGTGCATAATCCTTTGGGAGGTGCTCTCTCATTTAAGAATGTCTGTTTTCCTTCTTTCTCATCTTTTGTGGTTTAAATGTTTATGGGGAAGTGATGATTCCATAATTGTGCATGATGTATTCAAATGCAATGATTCTATCTTGTGCACAAAGCTTGGGGAGCTTCCCTATTTCATTAAAATACTCATTTGTTCATATCATAATATCTTGTTATTTTCTTTTGGTATCAATTGTTGTGTTCAATTGGTATTCTTTTGGATCTTTTGATTGCTCGCTTCATTTGTTGAAGTTTCTTTCTTTCTCTTTATTTTTGCAATATTTGGGTCCTCAATATAGTTTTACTTCCTCCCAAGTATTCATCATTGAATATGTGCATATGCACAACTTTGGAGGAATTCTCACTATATTGGCCTCCTAGAACGTTTCACCCATTTTAGAAAATCGATGCCAATGGGGGAGATGTTTTAGAGGGTTTAAGGGAAGTTGGTTTATGCTTTGAGTTGGTTCTTAAGCATTAGCATTGCATGCTCTTGCATCTTTGTTGTTGCTTTGCATGTTTGATATATAGAGGAAACTCCACTATGATAATAGTTGGCAATATATGCAGTGAAATTGAAGTTCATCACACATGCATAGATTGTGGGGGACTTTGCTCTATATATTGTGGGAGTACCAACATGACATACTTGTGTAGTGTTTGATGTTGGCACAACCATTGTGTTCATTAAATTCCATATTTAAACCCACTTAAAGGGATCGTCATCAATTACCAAAATGGGAGAGATTGAAAGGGCATGTATGCCCCCATGTGTGGTTTTGGTAATTAATGACCATACCTATAGACTAATGTGCAAATTAATACTCACTTGTAGGTTTGTCCATTGGCATCGCTTGGGCCATGTGTTGGTCTCAAGGTTGAAAGAAGAAGAAGAATTTCAAGTGTGTCTTAAAGAAGAAGAAGAAGATGGAGTTCCTCATGGGCATCTTCAAGACGTCATCCTTATGGGGATAGTAGAAATGATGTGCAAGCTCAAGATGCGCCATCTATAGAAGATCTCATGCGTGAAGATTGCCATCCTCGGTGATCATCGGATGATGAAGACGAGTTCAAATAAGAGGTCTCCCCATGGTGTATGGGGGAGCAAGTTGCAAGTATTCATCAAGAAAAGTGCGAACAAGAGCAATCAAGAAGGGCAATCCAACTTGATAAGTACAAGACGGTCTACACCAACCTCAAGTGGATTGCTCAAGGCAAAGGTATGATATTTTTTTGAAACCTTTTCTACTGCAGGGGAGTCCCTCACAGCCCTTTAGTAGACAAAAAAGAAACAAAAAATAGTCCTGAGTTCAGTTACAACATATGTACAGAGAAGAGAAAACTAAACTAAAATAGTCTAAGTTAGGATAAATTGTGAAGCCATGATGACATTAAATCCTTCTTATTATCCTTTAATCTGTTCAGCAACAGTGTAGCATCATATATGAAACCTGCCCTCCAACCCTTGAAAGTTTGTTTTATGTGCTTGAAAACCCAATCATTCCATTGCTTCCAAATATTCCAGCATGCTAAAATTGTAATCTCTAGAAAACATGGCCCATGGAAGGATTTGAACTCTTGTTTAAAACTATCCATAGGAGATTTATCCATCCACTATATCTGAATATAATTCCAGACTCTAGTGCTAAAGTTACACCTAAATAAAAGGTGCTTCCAATCTTCCATGACTCCAATAGGACACAGAACATAGTAGTTTATAGGTTTTGTATTTTACCAGACTCTTTTAGTGTTGTGGGACCGGCCTTAGGATAGATAGCCTTACTATCAAGAGGGGCTCTCAAGTGGATGACTCGATCACATCTTTCGGAGAGAGATCAAACCTTTGCATTCTAGCATCATCTTTTCTTGGTTGTTTTTTGGTTCTTGTCCATGTGAGTTTATAGAGCTTGTTGTTATCTTCATAACAAGCTCCAGTTCATCAAAAACTTTTTCCATTGAATATCTTATTGCGTTTTTGATCTTCGGGTTTTCCGGCTCCACACCTTGGGAAATATCTCACATATATATACCTAATGTTTTATCCCTTGGTGGTATGCAATATTTCACCTTTTGTTGGATTATACTCTTTATTATATTTCCAACAAAATTGGTTTCATCCCAATTGGAGTTTCCAAGCTCAACTTCTTGCGTTTTGCGTTTTGGAGGTTTTACCGGTTCGTCGCTTTTAAGAGGTCATACAAATATCCATTTTATTTTTATACTCCCATGTGGGACTATGATGTTTCTTTCCATAATCTTGTAGATCTTGTTGTTCTCTTCAAAACAAGTCCAAGATCATCGAAATCGGAGTCCGGAGTCAAAAGTTATTGAAGTTTTCGTGCAATGTTGTCCAACGTTTTTGCTTGAGCGGTAGTAACAGCCCAAGTTCTGCCCAAAGTTCCGGTGAAAACGTGTTTTTGTTCAGTAACTTGTGTTTCTATTTACCGGTAGTACAGGTGGGGCACCGGTAGTTCCGGTGGGGCTCGAATCTGGCCAAACGGTCAGTTTTTCCTTGTCCTATTTAAGGGGGCTTGTTTCCCAATGGTTCCCCATCTTTGGAGCTCATTTTTTGCCCACCATTGTTGAACTATTTGAGCTTTCTTACTCCCTCTTCCTCCTATGATTCTTGCATCTTTTTTAGTGAAAAGTGAGAGGAGATCTAGATCTACAATTGTACCAAATCATATCTCTTCTTAGTGAAGGAAATCTTGAGATCTAGATCTTGGAGGAATTTGGTGTTCTTCTCTTGTGTTCTTCCTCTCTTATTCCCCTAATAGATTTTGTAGCTTTGGTGGAATTTGAGAGTGAAGTACTTGCCCCTGCATTTGGTGCATAGTTTTGAGTTCACAGAGATTCGGCGAGTTCAAGCTCTTTGGCTTGTTTCTCTTGGGTTCTTGGAACCCTAGATAGTTGTGTGGAGTTGTGGTGTGTTCTTGGGGCCTCCAATTGAGTTATGGAGATTCCTCAAGTTTGTGGCCTTTTGTGGCATTGTTCTTGGGGGCTTCAATTGTTGTGAAGTTCCTCAAGCTTGTAGCCTTTTGGCATTTCTTGGGAGCCCTCCAATTGAGCTATGGAGTTTGCCCCAAGTCTTGTACGGGTTCAGTGACTGCCTTCAAGTGTCCCATAGTGGAATGTGAGTAGGCCTTTGTGGCGAGCTCACGGGAGAATAGGGTGAGCCTTTTGTGGCGTTGGTGAGTTGTGTGCCTTCACATCTCGGGGTGAGGCCTTGTGTGGCCTTGGGTGAGCATCGAACCACCACACCTCAAGGTGAGCCATTTGTGGCGTTCGAAGTACATTGCGCCACCGCACCTCTAGAATAGAGACATAGCTTCTTTGGAAGTGAAATTCGGGAAACAAATCACGTCTCTGCGTTCATCGGTTATCTCTAAACCGGGTTGTTATGCAATTTACATTGTGATAGCCATCATGCTTGAAGTATATTATCTTGCTATCACCTTGTTTCTTGTATTGCTTAGCATAGGTTGTTGGTGCACTTAGTTGAACCTAGTTGATATAGGTTTTGGCTTGATAAATTAAACGTTAAGTTTTATTCTGCATATATTAGAGCCTAAACTGTAATAATTTTAAAACGCCTATTCACCCCCCCCCCTTCTAGGCGACGTCCATTTCCCTTTCAGAAGCCATTTTGCGACTACTAAATTTCATGTAAGTGTAGGTTCTCTCGATATTTTGGAATTCCAAAATTCCTTCATCATCCATCAACTCGAGATTTCCAGCGACGAGGCACTAGCATCCATCTGGTTTACAAAACCTGCCGGTTGTACCAATTACAACCCTTTCTTCAATCTTGTCATTAAGCATCACTACAAATGTGTAGTCAGTTGTTGAATTTATCAAAACATCTTTGTGACAAATCGAGCTTTTGTGTGTTCCTTAAAGTTTCATTTCTTTCTTATAACTTTGCAGCTATCAATAATATCAAGTAAACATCTTTACTTAATAAGATCAAGTAAATTGTTACTTTTGCAATTTTAATGTAACTTAATGCAGGATTACATGACTCTTAGTTATCTCTCATACTTAGGTCCATAATGATTCTTCGTAGTTCGTAGGTATGTCTTGTTCCATTAACATGATGTTGGGCCACGTAGAGATAAAACAAATTTTCCTACACGGTGATCCCAAGATCTAGCCAAGGTAGAAGGCCATGAGGATTACCACTAGACGTGTGGTTGCGTATTACCTATGAAGCATGTTAGTTGAAGCAGTGAAGCTCTCACGATCCGATATAATCCACGATCGTCGATGTGCTGATCGTACAACACCTCTGTCGATATCCACATGTACGAGGAGGAGTGCTGGTGGTGGACTGCTAGGTCCGATACGACGACCGAACTGAACTGGAGCTAGGGTTTCCAACGCATGGAACGACCTAACCATGCCCCTTGGTCATCTGTGCCCCCCCACTCACTTGTGGCCCATTCACTAAAAGGCCTATATTAGTCACTACGAGTCCAACTCATTGACTCAGTCCGTGTCTGATTAGGGTCCAACCCAAACAGATTTCCGACTCGGGTCTAAACCCAAACTTGCTCCCGCTCTTAACTATGTGACCCGATAGGCTCATGGTGACCCGGACACGATTCGAGTCTTACTCGTGAACGACCAGTCGACAGAGGCTTCTAATAGAACGTACAGACTCCCAAGTACCAAAGAGTCATGACAACATACCTTCCAATGTGACTTGCGTTTGAAACCCTTTTGCCTCACGATACATCTTGTCAAGATATAGGAGAATAATTGCCATGCTTCAAATAGATTAACACTCTTCTTGATCCGATATAAGTGATTCATCCAACCAACTCTTAGTCGATCGCCTTGGTTAACACTTAACTGAGTCGCGCATATGTCCATGCTTTCTGAATCATATCTTTTGAGAGGGCCCAGAGAATATCTCTCCAGTCGAAGGGGGGAATCTCATCTTGGTCATCCACATCACGTAGCTTGATTCTCGGTCGACCCGAACTCTGCCTTTATAAATGCCCTTTGATGAAACAACGTTTGACAGAACCTAAGTCGGTGATCCACAACTCAGATTATGCAATAACCTCAGGTGTAAGGATTACATTGATTGAGACATACAAATGGCGACTTGTTCGTTGTATCTCAATATGGGTCAGTCTGACTCGCTAAACTCTTTAGCCGAGTCCATGTAAGTTGGAATAGCATCACCATGCCCATGACAAGTGGAACCGAGTCATCAGCCTACTTTCATATTATTTTAAGTTGGGTGTCCAGCACAACCTCAATGACCAAGGACATTTAGTATGAACGACATCAATACATAGTTCCACAACCGAATCACATATTCAATGATACATGTCATAAGTTCATACAAGGATAATATAATAACTTTATGAATACATAGGGAATAACATGATACATAATATGCCTCTAGAGCATATTCCCAATAGTCTCCCACTTGCACTAGAGTCAATCATGTGACATCTTATGTCTAGGCATCTAATGCCCGTAGCTCTCAGGTGTGTTTCATTCTTCGGCTGTGGTAGCGGATGTTTGCATCCGTGTGTACCTTGCATAACTTGATGTCACATTGATCCATAGACTGGCAAATCAGATGGTACCGCATGAGTATATGTTTTTCTTCTGGTGTTGTCTAGGTTCCTTGGCTTGTGCAATAGCACCATTGTTGTCACAATACACATCTAACGGATTGGACGAGCCCTGAACCACACCAAGATCCATGAGGAAGTTCCTCATCCAAACGGCTTCTATTGCCGCCTCTGAGGCGGCAATATACTCATCCTCTGTCGTAGACGCAGACATAGTCTCTTGCTTGGAACTCTTCCAGCTCATAGCCCCTCCATTTATAACAAACACATATCTAGATTGCGAACGAAAATCATCTGAGTCAGTAAGATAACTCGCATCCGTGCAACACTTTACACTGAGTTCATCCTCACCTCCATAAACTAGGAACATATCCTTAGTTCTTCTCAAGTACTGAAGGATATTTTTAGCCGTTGCCTAGTGGATTTCTCCAGGGTCAACTAGGTATCTACTCACAACATTTAGAGCATAGGAAACATCCGGCCTTGTACAAATCATAGCATACATGATGGATTCGACTGCAAAAGCATACAGAATCGCACTCATCCGACTTTTCTCATAAGTTGTCAAAGGACACTGAATCTTTCTAAGTTTTACACCATGGGACATCAGTAAGAACCCCTTCTTAGACGATTCCATGTTGAACTTCTTCAACACTTTGTCCAAATATGTACTCTGACTCAATCCAATGAGCCACCTTGATCTATATCTATAGATCCAGATTCCTAGTATGTAAGTTTCCTTAGCCAAGTCTTTCATCGAAAAACTCTTTTCCAATGATTCCTTGGTTTCTTGCAACATTTGGACATCATTTCCAATCAGTAATTTTTCATCCACATATAAGATCAGAAAGTTTACTTTGCTACCACTAAACTTCTTGTATAAACAAGAATCATGATCACTCTTGATGAAGCCAAATGATTTGACTACCTCATCAAAGCGAATATTCCAACTCCGAGATGCTTGCTTCAACCCATAAATGTATTTCCAAATCTTGCACACCTTGTCAGCTTTAGCCGAATCGACAAAACCCTTGGGCTATATCATATATACATCCTTAGTTAAATTCCCATTAAGGAAAGCCGTCTTGACATCCATCTGCCTTATATCATAGTTAAAATAGGTTGTTATAGCTAACATGATCTGAACTAACTTAAGCATCGCTACGGGTGAGAAAGTCTCAGCATAGTCAACTCCTTGAACCTGTCGGAACCCCTTCACGTCAAGCCATGCTTTATAGACAGAAATATTTCTATCCATATTAGTTTTCTTCTTATAGGCCCATTTGCAATCTACGGTTCTTGCACCATCTGGCAGATCAACCAAGTTCCAAACTTGATTTTCATCCATGGACTAACTCGGATCTCATAGATCCAAGCCACGACTCGGAATCGGATCCCACCATTGCTTCCGAATAAGTTGTCGACCCATCACTGTCCAACAGTAACACATCATGAACACTTCGCAATCTGGTTGATCTTCGCAGTGTCGGTGCAGCTACTGGCTCAGCTACCACGACCATCTCAACCTCCAAGGCTTTTCCCGACTCGCTACTAGCCGGTTCCTCTCGAATTTCTTCGAGCTACACCATACTCTCACTGACTCCCTGACTGAGAAACTCTTTCTCAAGGAAGAAACTATTCTGAGTGACAAATACGTTGCCCTCTTCTCGGTTATAGAAGTAGTAACCCAAGGTTCCCCTTGGAGACCCCATGAAAATACACTTATCCGACTTAGCTATAAGATTATCCGACTAAAGTTGCTTGACAAATGCTTCACAACCAAAATCTTAAGAAAAGACAGACTCGGCTTCTTGCCAGTCCACATCTCATGCAGTGTCTTCTCTACCAACTTTGACGGTACTCAGTTTAGTGTGAACATTACAGTTTCTAGACAATAACCCTAAAATGCTAAAGGTAGATCTGTCCGACTCATCATTGATTGTACCATGTCCAACAAGTTCTAGTTCCTCCTTTTTGACACACTATTTCTCTGTGGCATTCCTGGAGGAGTGAGCTAGGGAACTATTCCACAACTCTTCAGACGATCATCAAACTCATGGCTCATGTACTCACCTCCACACTCCAACCAAAGAAACTTTAATTTCTTGCCGAGTTGATTTTGTACCTCATTCTGGAATTCCTTGAACTTTTAAAAGGCTTCCGACTTATGTTTCATCAAGTAGATATATCCATGCCTACTCAAATCATCAGTGAAGGTAATGAAGTACTCATAACCACCTTTGGTTGTCGTGCTCATTGGGCCACATACATCACTATGTACAAGTCCCAATAAGTCAGACGCCCTTTCACAACTCTTTGTAAAAGGTGTCTTGGTCATTTTGCCGAGTAGGCAAGATTCACATGTATCAAATGACTCCAAGTCGAATGAAGTTAGTGGTCCATCATCATGGATCTTCTTCATGCGCTTATGACTTATATGGACAAGCCAACAGTGCCAAAAGTAAGTCATATTCAGATCATTTGGTCTCAACCTTTTCACATTTATGTTATAGACTGACTCACCGTCAAGATTCAAAATAAATAACCTGTCCTGGATGGGTGCAAAGCCATGAAACATATCATTCAAATACAAATAACAACCATTATTCTTAGGGATTTCTATTTTCATGCCCCTGATTCATTAGTTGTACTCAGCTTTCCCCAGCCGCTTAGCTTTTCCTCACTTTTCCCCTCCCTCCATTCTGAAACCCTCACACGCACTCAGACGGGGGGATGCCGTCAGGTCAAAGGCTTGACTGTTACATGCTGACAGGTGGGACCGTGTTGGGGTGGGTCCTGCGTTGAGCATTACGTTACGTCGCCTCGACCGTTACATGCTGATGGGTGGGGCCGTGTTGGGACGGGTCCTGCATATGTGGTGAACGGTGGGGCCGCGTTAGGACAGGTCTTGCATAGTAGTGAAAGGTGGGGCCGCATGGAGACACGTCGGACCGGCTATTCTCGCTCTGAGCCTAGAACAGCTCCCACACCGCCCCTCCGCTCCGCTCCACCGCCGTCGTGCCCTCCTACCTGAGAGCCCCTCCTACCATATGTCGTCCTCAGCCCCCGAGCCACCCCCTCTCGCTAGCCGCGGAGCCTACTCCGGCTCCGCTTCCTCCCCCGCTAGATCTACTCCTTTCACGGAACAGTATGCGACGTCGGCGGGTGTACCGGTCCTCCCCGTCGTGCGCGAAGAAGATTGGGTGGCATCAGAGGGATCTAACACATGGATTCCATCTGGGTAAGTATTGTTTCCCTTTATGGATTGATTATAGGCAGTAATTAAGCACGAATCACTGGTGCTCAGCTAACTGCCTTGCTTTTCGAATAGGATTGATCTAGCGCTGGCATTTCGGTCGGCAGTTAAATTGGATACTAGCGTAATTCGTGGTTGTGAACAGTATCTCTCTGGATTTTACTTCCTAGCGGTGGTTGCAACCTCCATAACTCTCAGATATTTGAAAGATAAAATATATTCTAAATTCCCCTAGAGCAATGGTGATTCAGTTGATTTGCATTATTTCAACATTAGCAAGCAAAGATTACTCCCACTAACTAGTGAAGCTGATCTGGTAATGCTTTTCTCTTTGAATGCTGCCGAACGTTTTGGTCGAATTCGTCTCCATGTGTAACCTAAAGTTTAACACACGGGGAAGAGGGCTAAAGCATCATCTGGTGGTCAGGCATCATCAGGTGGTCGGGCATCATGTGCCTATGTTGTCTCTGCTAATAGTGTGTGCCCCCGCGCTCCTTGTAGGTCCACAGCAGTACCATTTGTTCGCACTGCGAGTGTATGCCAAATCGCTCATGCGGCGGATGTGGAGGACGAAGTAGAGCCTGCCAAGGGAGCACCTCCACTAGATGATGAGGATGAGTTGATGTTTCCTGAATTGGTAGATAGATTCGGTAAACAGGCACTAGAGGATCAATACACGGAGGAATTGGCCCACAGTGCCAGATTTGATGACACTGATGAAGAAGAGAACGAGGAGAACAATGACAGTCTCATTTTAGCTGAGTACGATGGTGAGGACTTGCCAGTAATTGAGTGGGATAGGAATGATCTAAAGATTTCAGAAGGCACCGTATTTGAAATGATGCGGGACTATTGTAATACCCTTACTACATATTGCATCTGCACCAATAATGATTATGTTTTTATTAAGAGTGAGCCAACAAGGTTCACAGTGAAGTGCCCATACAAGAGGTGTAGGTGGAGGATGCATGCATCCACTATGCTCAGGAGAAGTTTGGTTTAGGTATTACAAACAGTTGTGTATTTTAGATCATTGTGTAGAATTTGTTAACTGTACCTGACATTTTCATTATGTTTTAGATAAAAGGTAACCGGTTCGAACATTCTTGTCCACCTCAAGGGGGACAGCCAAAGGACAAAACAAAACTAGCAAATACTAGGTGGTTGGCAGATGCAATCATGGATTGGATGAGAGCGAACCCATCACTTGGTGCAACAGCTCTCATAAAAAAAATTCTGAAAAGTTTAATATTACTGTACCTTACATGAGAATGTTCTATGCAAAGGAAAATGGCTCTTGATAGGATCAATGATCCATGGAATGAAAGTTTTCAGTTGCTTTACAACTTCAAAGCTGAAGTGAAGATGGCTAGTCCAGGTAGTGTTGTACAGATAGACAAGCATATAGTTCAGTACAAAATAAGAGGGAATACAATGGAGAAGGAGTGCTTTAGAAGGGCTTTTGTTTGTTTCAAAGCTTGCTGGCAAGGGTTTCTGGATGGTTGTGGGCCTTATTTAGCCATGGATGCAACAGCTCTTCATGGCAGATTTAAAGGACAGCTAGTAGCTGCTACTGCAGTTGATGGCCACAATTGGATGTTCCCTATTGCTTTTGGAGTTTTGGAGATTGAGTCAGAGGAAATTTGGACTTGGTTTCTGGAGAATTTGCGCGACCTTATAGGTCATCCACCAGGATTTACTATCCACACGGACGCTTGCAAAGGTTTGGAGAAAGTTGTAGAAGCAGTATTCCCTGGAGTGGAGCATAGGGAATGTATGCGACACTTAGTGCAGAATTTTACAAAGAAATTCAAGGGTAAAGTTTATACTGACAACCTATGGCTAGCTTCATACACATGCAGTTTGAGGAAGCATCTGTATCATTTGGAAGTGTTGTATAAACAAAAAACCTTCGGTGAAGGAGTACTTGGATGCACATCATGGAATGGTGTGGCCAAGAAGCTAATTCAATGAAATTTGCAAGGTAGACTATGTGACAAGTAACCTTGCAGAGAGTTTCAATGCAAAGGTCAAGTCATTGAAAGGGCTTATGTTGTGGCAAATATTTGATAAGATTAGGCAGATGATCATGATAAAGATCGATTTGCATCAAAGAATTGCATCAACAGTATATGTTGGCCATCTCATCCTCCCATCTTTGCTTAAGGCTTTGCATGCCAGGGCAAAACAATTTAAGATGAAATGCATTAGAAAAGGAATGGAGGTTGAACTAACGTACGCTGACAGTAAAGATAGGCAATGGAGGTATCTAGTGAGTTTGGCTGACAGGACATGCCATTGCAGGTAATGGCAGCTCCGTGGGAAATCCTGCATACATGCATTGTTTTTCATGGGTGTTCTAGGAGGTGAAGAGAGTGTCAGAGTATTTCTCCGTTGCCAAATTAAGGGCAGCATATGCTCAGAATGTTCTAGTCTTGTTGGGAAAAGACCAATGGATGGAAGTGAATCCAGGCTTCAAGCTATACCCTCCAGTTTTTAATAGACCAGCAGGTAGGCCAAGGAAGAATAGGATGAGAGCTAGTGCAGAGGGTGATGCACCACCTCGACAACATAAGTGCAAACATTGTGGGATCCTAGGGCACATTTCTAGGCTTTGTAAAAATGCAGTGGACACAGCTTATGGAATGGATGATCAGGCGGAAGCAACAAGTGCAGATGAGAATGAAGTATCTGAACGAGAGGAGAATGAAGCAATGGATACATTGTAGATTGAACCAACGGATCGAGAGGAGATTGAACCAAATGCAGGGGAGATTGAACCAAATATAGGGGAGATTGAACCAGATGCATGGGAGATTAAACCAATGGATCGAGAGGAGATTGAACCAAATGCAGGGGAGATTGTAACAAATGCAGGGGATATTGAACCAAATGAAGGGGAGAGTGCACCAAATGCATGGGAGATTGAAGCAATTTATTCATTGGAAGCATAGTTCAAAAGTAAAGGAATTACACAAGAGGATATTGAAGAAATGATGCCAATGCGTTTTGAATCGTATGAACCAATGAATCGAAACATGGTTGAACCAATTGTACGATAGACTGAAGCACTTGATTCATTTGATACAGAGAAAAATAACAAAGGGAACAAATGGAAGAAGCTGATGGTGGACTCCGAGAATATTCCAGCAGGATCACCCAGAGCAAGGTGGTGAACTCCGAGAATATTCCAGCAAAAAACACTAGGATCAAGAAAAAAACTGAATTTGAATTTGTATGATGAATTTGAACTAATGTCAATGTTTCTATTGAATTTGAACTATTGTCCATGTTTGTGACGCTCCCAAGTTTGTATGTTGGATAATCCCATAATTTATGTGTTATTGCAAGTTTCTATTGTCATCCACCTAGTTGTTTAGCACTGCTCAGTTTTTCCCTCGACATGTGGTCAACACATGGGGCTTAGCTAGTTCATGGCTTAAACCATAGCAAATGTTGACCAATTGATCCAAAATTTGGCACACTTGTGTATCCCAGATTGATTTACCATATGAAATTGGAAATTTTGGATTTACTTGTAATCAACCGCATTTTTTCTTTCTAAGTGATTAAATTCAAATAAATGGTTTTAGGGTTAGTTTAATTCAAAAAAAGAAGTCAAAACTTAGTGCAACCTTCGCATGGAGTCTTGTTATGTTAACTACAACCTAGCATGAATAATAAAGGAAAAAGGAAATAAAGAGAAATGGACTTCTCCCCTAAACCACTTCTTAAATCCTTCTTGGAATGAGCTACTAGCTATGAAGATGCATGGCTTTCTACTCAGTCAACCTCCAAGATAACCCATCCCAAAACATACTTTGTCTAAATGAGGCCAAATTTGGCACACTTGTGTATCTTTGAGTTGCAAAAAATATAATGTCGGCCAAGATGGATTATTTTGTTCAAATAAAAAAAATCCATTTGTTATGCCAAAAGCTTGAATTTCCCTTAGTCATTTTTTATCTAAGCACCCTTGTTTTCCTTAGCTCTACTCAGTTTTCCCCTCCCGCTAAAATTTCCTCAGTTTTCCCCTGCCGCTAAAGTTTTCCTTAGTTTTCCCCTCCCGCTAAAGTTTTCCTCACTTTTCCCCTCTCTCATGTCTCAGTTTGGCTAGCGCTCTGATTGGTCGAGATGTATGTCACACGGATCTTGGCCAACCGTCGTTGGATGCATCATGATCTGACAGGATGGAGGTCTCTCTCTCCCAATGGGCACACCTAACCTTGTACGGTGAGGAGAGCCCGACAGGCTGGATGTCTCTCCCTCCCTTTCCCTGACGCACGTATACCAGCCGCATCAACTAGTGCTCAGTTTGGTTGTGCTCTGATTGGTCGAGATGTATGTCACACGGATCTTGGCCAACCACCATTGGATAGATCATGATCCGATGGGCTGGAGGTATCTCTCTCCCGTTGGTCTACGGAGAGGAGAGCCTGACGGGCTGGATGTCTCTCCCTCCCTTTCCCTACCGCATGTATACCAGCCGCATCTTCCTCCCCTCCTATCGACGTATGGCGGTGCAACAGTCCGAACTGCATGCAGCGGTGTGGATCTAAGCATGGCGGTCTGAACAACATGCGGAGGCACGGACCTAAGTGTGGCAGCTGGAACATCGTGCAGCAACGCGGACCTACGCGTGGGGGTCGGAACGGCTTGCGGCGGTGCGGATCTAAGCGCGGCTGCTAGAACGGCGTGCGGCGGTGAGGATCTAATAGCCGTCTGAAATTTCTGTCTCTGTCTGTCTCACTTCCATTCACATCCTCAGATCCCTTGCTGATGAAAGACACTGATGGAAGACATCATCCGCAACATCAGTGCGACGGCGGTGGTGTCAACAGTGGCCGTCGATGAAAGACACTGATGGAAGCCATCATCTGCAATATCTACGGCTGTGGTGCCGATAGTGGTCATCTATGCGAAGACGATTGAAGCCATCATCCACAACATCTATGGCTATGGTGCCAACAGTGGTCATCGATGCAAAGACGATTGAAGCCATCATCTGCAACATCACTTCTACGGTGCAGATCAAGCCCTCGTGAACTGAAGCTGTGGGAGGCAGGGCACGGCCACGGCTGGCACATCGAGGTGCACTTCGACGGTGAAGGCCGGATGGGAGCACTTTGCCCGTACTTCTTGGAGTACACATACGGCAGGGAGGGCGGCTAGCTCACCGTCCATTTAAAATTGGGATAGATATAAGCCCAAATTGAAACAAAATTCTATGACTTAAAATATATGTATGATTTGAATAAATTTGACATGTATTTGAGACGTGAGACCGATGGATATGCTCTAAAGCTGATTGATAAGTAGTAGTACTTTGTTTAACAATCTCCGGTGGGCTTGTATAAATTTGATCAAAATATGTATGATTTGAATCAAAATTGATATGTATTTGAGTAGTGAGGACGGTGGATATGCTCTAAAGTTGATTCATAAGTAGTACTCCCTCCGACCCAAATTAGTTGATTTAGATTTGTCTAGATTCGATTGTATATTGAGGAATTTGAGTCAACTAACTTGGATTGACAATCTGAACCACTAATTTGGAACAGGGAATGGATGATGCCGCCAACGCTGCAACTCTACATGGTAGCCACAATGGCAGTGACAGAAAAGTCAAAACTGATAGGCCCCAACTTGACCCTCTAGGCATTTGGCACGCCAACTATGGGCAGCTAGATCCAATGGCAAGAAACTAGGGCCCCGCAATGCATTCTCTCGAAAACTTTGGGACCGCTAGATTTAATGGCAAGCAACTCGGGTACCGCAATGAATTCTCTTGGCCACTTTGGGACCGCTAGATCCAATGGCAAGCACTCAGGCACCGCAATGCATTCTCTCGACAACTTTGGGACCGCAAAGTGACTAAATTAGCAAGAACTCACAACCATCTATTGAATAACAATTCTACTCTCTAAATTAGCTATCTATTCAACTAATCATTACACGTGCCACCCTACACAACAACGGCATACTATAACTGCTAGGACGCGGATGATAACTACTAAAACTGACCACATGAATCTCCTTTCCCCCCCTCTTCACTTGAAGTTCATGTTTTAGATTTTCTATGACTTGATCAGATACGGCAAGATTAACCTCAGGTGTCAACTTCTCTTTGTGAATAAGCTCTGAATTCTTCCTCGACTATACGCTTGAGCTTGAATATCAACAGGTTTTTATGGGCCAATTCATCACCTAACTTCGCAACCATATCCTCCAAATCCAACCTATGGCTAGACCACTAAGTTGATTCATCTTGGTATGCAATGTACCATGGATCATCGGCCTGCATAGCACACTGTAACAAACCAAATTGGAATCAGTTCGACATGCCATGTCAGCACTTCAAATTGAATAG
The DNA here is from genome assembly GCA_916181665.1 of Avena sativa. NCBI lineage: Eukaryota > Viridiplantae > Streptophyta > Magnoliopsida > Poales > Poaceae > Avena > Avena sativa. The sequence continues at coordinate 428,383,527 of OV702287.1, forward strand.
TAGTACAAAGAGAAGGAGCTACATGCACTTCTGACGTGTTAGGAGAAGGAGAATGTGACCACGACATGATCGATACCCCACCCTCGCCGGTGTACCCGCTACAAAAAGACATTGAGGACTAATTTGCACCGACAATATCAAGGAAATTACGGGAACCAAAACGATTAGGGTGGGCGGAGCAGGAGCGGAGGTCTTAGCAAGCACTTCTAGCAATTGCTGCGACTATTCGTCGAGCTATGGCGGCAGAACCAAATCCCTGTCGTCATGGGCGGTGGACTAGCCTACGGTCAGTACTGCCTCAATGTACAATGCGTGCGTACAAAACAGGTGCTGGAGCCATGGTTGAGGGGCAGCGTGGCAGTCCGTCCGATATCACCGTAGGACAGATCCGGCGACACGCCGATGCGCCGACAGTAGCTGCTCTGTCTGCCGGTGGGATAGGATCTGCTCGGAGTTAGGGGCTGGGAGCGGATGAGAGAGAGAGAGCCGATGTGTCATACACGACCCCAACTGTCAATTATTTCATATTTGCCAATTTTGCATATCTGCCAAACTTTTCTTTGAAATTTGCAAATTTGCCACATGACCACCACATGTCAGTGACACACAAACTGGCAAATATGCAAGTTGCAAAGTAAAACATGGAAAATATGCAAATCCCCCCTCCAGCCCCACATGACGGCCCCACCGGTCATTGGCTATGACGGCCCCACAGAACGGCTCCACATAGCAGCCCCATCATTCATTGGCTTTGACGGCCCCACAGAACAACCCCATTTGTCATTGGCTGCACCGGCCACACAATCAGGACAAACGGGGCCCACAAGTCAGCAAGAGACGAATGGCTGGTCCGTCGTGTATCCTAGCCCCACCTGTCAGCATGTAGCGGTCGAGGTGACATAACGTAACGCTCAACGCAGAACCCGCCCCAACACGGTCCCACCTGTCAGCATGTAATGGTCAAGCCTTTGAACTGACGGCATCCCCCCGTCCGAGCGCATGTGAGGGTTTCAGAATGGAAGGAGGGGAAAAGTAAGGAAAACTAAGCAGCTGGGGAAAACTGAGTACAACTAACGAACCAGGGACACGAAAATAGAAATCCATTATTCTTAATATTCGACCCATAGCCTTGTCTCATCAAACATGAGGCAGAAATAATGTTTCGACTAAGCACTAGAACATAATAACAATTAATCAAATCCATTATGAATCTGGAAGGTAAATGAATTTGTATCGTGCCGACTTCCAATGCATCGAATCTCGCCTTGTTGCCGACTCGAATGTCATCCTCGCCTCTCGCCATGCTCCTAGTTCTTACCCGTCCCTGCAATGAGTTGCAGACGTGAATAACTGATCCGGTGTCATATACCCAAGAACTATTAGGTGCATCAGCAAGATAAATGTCTATAACATTGCAAACAAGCGTACCTGAGCTAGAACTCACACCTCCACTGTTGTCTTTGTCAGCCAAATACTTGCTACAATTCCTCTTCTAGTGGTCATCTGCCTTGTAATAGAAGCAGGCGAATCTGGCTGGAGGAAATGGCTTAGTCCTTGAGGAAGCACTTTGGACCGGGTCCTGAGCCTTGTCGCCTGACTTTGCCTTCTTCTTCTTAGTCCAAGAAATCTTCTTGAACTTTGCCTTATTATGCACCATCAACACTTGGCTGGTGCCTTTCTTGAGATCTGCCTCTGCCTTCTTGAGCATCCCATGTAATTCAGTGAGCTTCTTATCCATACCATGCATGTGGTAGTTCGATATGAATTAACCATACGCACCAGGAAGAGAGTTCAGAATTATGTCCATAGCAAACTCTTATCTAATGGGATAGCCCAGCCTTTCTAGAGACTGCACATAACCAACCATCTTGATCACATACGGACTCATCGGATCGACATCCTTAAGCTTACAACTCGGCAAAGCTTGAGAGACTTGATACCTCTCGGTCTTTTCCTGAAACTGGAACATACTTTTGAGGCTTTCGATCATATCATAGGCCTCAACATTCTTGAACTTCTGTTGCAAGTCCGGTTCCATGTGAGCAATCATAAGACAGCTAATTTCCGTGGACTCGTCACAAGTCCTACGATAGGCATTGGTGGCAGTGATAGTCGCATTCTCATTCGGCTCATCTGGAAGTGGGTTGTCTAGGACATGGTCCCTCTTTTCTTGTTTGAGAACAATTCTCAGATTACAATACCAGTTGGTGAAATTAGTTCCATTAAGCTTACCTTTCTCTAGGATAGTTCTCAATGGAAAACTGGATATCTGAGGGAGACTGCTAGGTGCCATGGATCTCCAATAGAAAAATATGCAAAACACTTAAGACATGTATCCATAAAAGAGCAAGCATATTGAACACTTTAATACTTATGCTCCCACTAGAACCAACATCCCTCCGATGGTTACTTAGTTATCCAGGATCCTAAATAAGCAAGCCTACTTGTGAGATTTAGCATCACCACCAGTTGTCAAGTGATCTAGGTAGACAACTCCTTATCAATCGCATCTCATACGACTCATGTTGGTCGGGTGGCATCAATGCCCCGGCTCCCGGCCGACTTTTCCCCGAGTCCCACAACTGTTGTGATATACCCATCTAGATTACCGAGTGCTTCTGCTCTAAGAGTCCGACTCGAACCCACCTAGTCGTAACGAATTGATAGCACCTCAATTTTATGAGCCCACTACCAAAAATGTCCGACTTGTGAGGGTGTAGCACTGTAGGGAAACTGACTAGACCTTCTTTGAGGGATTATTTTCTACCAACTATCTAACAGAGGTAAAATAGAGACATAAAAATAGCACAAATAAAGCAATTATAATGTGAAATGGTATGGCTTTCTTCATGGCGATCTCCATCTCCACAAAGCTTGTAATTCGACTCGTGCCAAATCTTGTCACATGCCGCCTTACTCCATGTAGCCGACTTGTACATCGACTTGTATGTCACCGGGTTCTCCCAGCAGCTACACCAGCTAGTAAAGTAAATTACATAGAGAATCCGGCACGCAGGTCATAATACAATAAAATGAGAACACATAGGCTCCAGCCGGCAGACAAAAATTGTGATTCGCAGATCACGTATGGATTACGGACATCACATGCACATAAGCCATAACATTCACAACATCATCCTGCAAAAATAAGCTATGCATAGATACGATGTCTATCAGTGTTGCGAAACTTGCAACGACATCTAAGGCGTAACGACAAGGCAACGCCAGCGGTCTGAAATACGAACATTCCAAACATGGATTTCTTCATCAGATAAAACAATTTTACCCAAATCTGATCTGTCCTCTGATTCGATCAAACTCTTTGATCTTTGATCACCACATCTGGATTTACGTGTTATAGTCTACCCCGCTGGCGGAAACTGACCGGTAGGGGTATGTCGTTCCACGATCTCAGCAGTATGATCATGGAAACCAGATCAACCATTTCCCCAAGTACAGTTGATCCAATCAACCTCGTACAAAATCGATCTATCTCATACATCGACCAACAAACAACTATTAGATTCAATCTAACGCCAACTACAAATCACATATACATGATCTCGAGCCTAAAACCAGAAGCTACCACTCTGATACCACTATTGGGCCACGTAGAGATAAAAAATTCCTATGCGGTGATCCCAAGATCTAGCCGAGGTAGAAGGCCACGAGGATTACCACTAGACTTATGGTTGTGGATTACTGATGAAGTGCGTCAGTTGAAGTAGTAAAAATCTCACGATACGATCAAATCCACGATCGTCGATGTGCTGATCATACAACACCTCTTTCGGTATCCACACATACAAGGAGGAGTGTTGGCGGTGGACTGCTAGGTCCGATACAGCGGCTGAACTGAATTGGTTCTAGGGTTTCCAACGCATGGAATGACCTAACCATGCCCCTTGGGCATCTGCGCCGCAATATATATAGGGAGTGAAAGTGGGCTCCACTCACATGTTGCCCATTCACTACAAGGCCTATATTAGTCACTACGAGTCCAACTCATTGACTCAGTCCGTGTCTGATTCGGGTCCAACCCAAACGGATTTCCCGTTCGGGTCCAAACCCAAATTTGCTCCCGCTCTTAAGTGTGTGACCCGGCTCATGGTGACCCGGATACGATTCGAGTCTTACTCCTGATCGATCAGTCGGCAGCGGCTGCTAGCAAAACATGCCGACTCCCAAGTACAAAAGAGTCACGATGACATACCTTCCAATGCAACTTGCGTCCGAGTCCCTTTTGCCTCACGATACATCTTGTCAAGCTATAGGAGAATAATCATCATCCTTCAAATAGCTTAACTCTCTTCTCGATCCGAGTTAAGTGAGTCATCCGACTAACTCTTAATCGATCACCTCGGTTAACACTTAACCGAGTCGTGCATGGCCATACTTTTCAAATCATATCTTTCGAGAGGGACCAGAGAACATCTCTCTAGTCGAAGAGGAAAAATCCCATCTTGGTCATCCACACCACGTAGCTTGATTCTCAGTCGACCCTAACTCTGCCTTTATAACTGCCCTTTGATGGAACAACGTTTGACAGAACCTAAGTTGGTGATCCACAACTCAGATTGTGCAATAACCTCGGGTCTAAGGATTACATTGATTGAAACATACAAATGATGACTTGTTCGTTGTATCTCAATATGGGTCAGTCTGACTTGCTAAACTCTTTAGCTGAGTCCGTGTAAGTCGGAATAGCATCACCATGCCCATGACAAGTGGAACCGAGTCATCAACCGACTTTCACATTAGTCTAAGTTTTGTGTCCAACACAACCCAAACAACCAAGGACATTTAGTATGAACAACATCAGTACATAGTTCCACAACCGAATCACATATTCAATGATACATATCAGAAGTTCATACAAGGATAATATAACAACTTTATGAATACATCCGGAATAACATCATACATGATTGCCTCTAGGGCATATTCTTAACACATGACAAGTGAATCAACTAATATAATTCCGCAAAAATGTAGAATGTATTCTTGAATCCTACTTTATTTAATAAAAGTATTAGCTAAAATGCCTTATCATAAGTTCTCTCTACTTGTATAGCTCGGTTCCCAAAACACATTTCGTTGTGCCGCTCGAGATTTGGAGTAAGGTTAAATACTTTGTCTGAGCTTTTACTTTCCTCCACCAACACTTCCTTCAAGAAATCTTTCTTGAAAAGAATATATCCATGCAACAATAGGTTTGATCTCTTTTGTATTTGTTGTGGAAGATGTACTCATAGTTGCCTAAGAATACTTTACAAAGATTTACATATTTGTCACGTCTTTGAATTATCAAAATCTCTAGAAACTCGAACATGCCATAACTCTTATGGTGTTGTTTCCACAAATTTTTAGATGTTCCTTATACTTAAAATGAGTGTTTGCTATTTAATATATAACTCCAATTTCTAACGTAACCCAGTAAGAAATAGTATCTTAGACCATATGTATCCAATACATTGTGATTATAATGTTCATACATATCAATACCCTTTGAAGTGTCCAATCATCATAATTTATGAAGGCACTTTTCACAAGTCCATACGCCAAAATTTAACTCAAAATACTCATCACTTCGATCAAATCGCAAAGACTTTGATTTTCTAGTTAATTCAATTCCCTCTTCTTCATTATGAAACCCTTTGAATATATCAAATGGTTTCGGACTCGTGTTTCATCAAGCAGATACACATATTCACTTGAATTTGCAATGAAGCTCATGAAATAATGATTTCTACTACTTTCTAAATTACAATCATCCTATATGATATTCAATAATTCAATCCACAATCTGTTTTACCAGAACACAGAGTTTAAGTCATCTCACCTAGTATCTAATACTTCATGTTTCATCGGAATGAAACTACCAACTTGACTTAAACAATAGTGTTACCCGAAGGTACTGTCATTATTAAGTTTGGGATTCTTTTGGCATTTTAATTCTTTATAAATGCATAAGTAATTATCATCTAGATAAAGATAAGAACAATGCATTCATAACCGTATTGTGACCATAAAATATTTTGTTCATAAAGATTATATTGTTACAACTAGCTTGTCACGAACTCATATGAATAACCATCTCGTCGAAAGCAAGACACACTAATAAAGTCCATACACTTACGACGATTACAAACTTTATTCAAATACACTAATCCAAATGATACACATCGAGGGATAATGTCGTCCACCATCTATTGGGTTCTCAGCATAGAAAACTATTTTTTTACTATGATATGAACAACTAAGCACCAAGATTTATCTATCTAGATGCAAGAAATGGGTGGATATACATCCATAGAGATCTTACCCTCGAAGATCAAAAATTTTTACGAGACTCAATCTCGTGGATGATGTAGTCGTACTCTTGCCGATCTCAAGATTGAGTTGTAGAGCACTGCAAACCAGAAGCGCATCTATGATCAGGCATATGTCCAAGACCCTGACAACCCCCAAGTTCTCACTCCAGCAAAGTAGCAGAAGTAGCAGATCCCACCAGAGAAACTTTTAAAACATGTAGTTGGCTAATCTGAAGCCATGTGGAATTGCTCGAGGGAGAGAGATATCCTTCACGAGGAGATGTGTGTGTGGAGAGGAGGTCTGCACCTCCTTTTATAGGGGGGGTGCAGCCCCCAAGGCCATGGCATGATGGTGCCGCCACCTCTCCCCTCTTAATGGTGCGTGGAGCTTCCACTAAGCCCACTTTCATTAATCCAAAATCCATATACCAAAACAAATGCAAGCTCTCATTAAATTAAAAAATATTTATTTTATTCAGTACTATTTGTTAATTACTCTAATTAACAAACATTTGCATAAACCCCTTGCATTATTCCAATATTATGCCCAATTTTTTTCTAGTGATTTGCCCCGAAACAATTCTGGTGCTCATCGAAATAATTTCAGCGCTTTCAAAACCTTTGTATGATATAATATATCTACCCATTAGTGTCGGTATACGTGAAGTGTCTTACCCTACGGTTCGTGAATAATACAGACATGATCAAGACACCTCTTTGATCAATAATCAGCAGTGGGACCTAGAGATCCGTACTGACTCCTACACATTCAATGATGACTCTTGTGATCATGAGAACCATTGACGTCATAACTAAATCCCTTTATCTTGTGATATATTACTTGTCCGAGATCCGATCATCGGTATCCCCATACCTAGTTGAAGGGTATTCACAGCAGAAAACAGAAAAATCTATGTTAGAATAACCCAAACGCTGAGATCTATCTACGAGTTCATACAGTAACGGGATGGAGAGGTTTGGTTACGTACCCTTGTAGATCGAACGAGGTTAACGTCCTATAGTGAACGTGTTTGAAGTAGTCGAACTTGTAGCCGACCTCAAGGTCGCGAAGCTCCTCGTTCGTCACCTCCCGGTCCTTGCTGTAGGGTTCCGTAGTAGAAAAAATTCTAACTAAGTGAACATTAATACCAGGATCTATACTATGTAGACATAAGCAATAGAAAGAGAGAGATGGTATTCATACCCTTGAAGACCGAGGCACGCCTTACGTAGGAAGGCGTATGTTGATGAATCTGAGCAGCTCTAAGCACCTCAAGTGTGGTGCCTCCGAAGTACTACACACGTTCGGTGTAGGCGACGTCTCCCGGGCTCCGATACAGTCAAGTAGCAGAAGAATAAAATGTCAGATCGATGATCACATGACAGTAGTGTGAAGGTGGATAACTCACAACCTGAGAGGTCCTCTCCAATATTACGGAGAAGTCCTCGACGGAGGTGAGAGAGAGAATGGGAGAATAGGATGATTCCAAAGGGGAGGGGAGACCCCTATATATAGTGGGAGGGGGAGGCGCACCACCCAAGGGGCAGGCGGTGTAGGACTAATGCCCACACCCGCCGGCCACCTAGGGGTAGCCGTCGGCCCTAGGTGGGCCCCACTTGGGCAGCCCACCAAGCCTTGGCTGGCTAGGCCCCTTCTCTAGGTGACCCTTTGGGCCTCCCCTCCGAGTGAGGCCCAATAGCAATGGGTTGCCTATAAAATAAAAATAATATATATGTTAATATTAATTATCCAATTAACATAAAACATATATATTATTATATTCCTTCACTCTACAACACCTTCCAGACCCCTTTAGCTCCTGCTGAGAGTTACATTTTGAGCAACAAAACCGGTATCAAATACCCAAGTGTTGCTCCTGACGTTGGTAAGGAACACATCTATAACATGTATATCACATATAATTTTGTCATTGGCGGCTATCTTGTCGGCTTTCTTGTCCTCAAAGTACTTGGAGCAGTTGCGTTTCCAGTGCCCGTCCCCTTTGAAGTAGTATCACATGGTTCCGGACCTAGGGCCGGGCCTAGTAGCCTTAGAGGTGTTGGAAACTGGTTTACCATCCTTCTTTGGCTTATTTCCCTTGCCCTTTTGCCCCGACCTTTTAAGGTTGCTGGTCTTATTGACCATCAACACCGTGTGCTCTTTCTTGATTTCCACCTCGGCAGTTTTGAGCATGGTGAACACTTCAACAAGGGTCTTAGTCATCCCTTGCATGTTGTAGTTCATCACAAAGCTCTTGTAGCTAGGGGCAGCGAATGAAACACCCTATCAATTGCTAGCTCCTACGGGATCTTGCAATCGAGAGCATTCAAGCGCTTAATGTAGCCAGACATTTTGACTACATGCTCACTAATACTGTTGTGCTTTTCCATCTTGGAGGAGAAGAAGAGCTCGGAAGCATCATACCTCTCTGCCTGAGCCTGTGGAGCAAAGACAGCTTTGAGATCTTCAACGATCCCAAAAGCATTCATCTTCTCAAAACTGTCGTGGTGGTGTCACGACATACGCCATGGGTAGAATAAAATTGGGGCTGATGGACGATGGAGGAATCCGGGAAGGGATGATGAAGTGAAGACCTCATACGGAAGAACTCTGAGAGACACGATATACCTAGGTTCGAGGCTCTCCTAGTGAGATAACAACTCTACTCCTGCATCTAATCTCATATATCTTGCCATGCTTGTGGCTACAATGGTGCTCCTTGAGTTGTACTATTATGTCTCTCATGGGGAGAGCAGAGGAAGAAGAAACCATGCTCCTAGTGAGCAGAAGGAGAGGAGCCCTTTGGGGGCCTTCCCTGTAATGGTACCCCTAGTGCTCCTTATAAAGTGGAGCCTAGGGGACATGGTATGTCATCTCAAGTACTACTATGAGCTGTCTAGTGGGTCCTTGCCCAATCATCTTGTCTTTTAGTGAGTCACCGGTCTTATCCCTTTGCATATTCCATAGCATCTTAGGAGATGCCCGGCATATTCCCTAGCATCTCCCAAGATGCCCAGCATATTCCTTAGCATCTTGGACCAAAGGTGTCAGTCTGAGCCACGGGCGTCCCAAGACTAGAACCTAACGTAGGCTTGACTTGACTTGGAGGCATGTCGATGTAGAGGTTGATGGGATGTCCAAATATGAGCAAAGTGGCCTCTAGGACGAAGTAATTCAGCCCGGGGAAGTGAAATTCGGCCATGGGTGGAAATAATTCGGCCTAGGGGTAAAATGGGCCCTAGGTGGACGATGAACAGTGCCCCTAGCCGGATTATTCCCAGCCTAGCCGGGTCACCAGGTAATTCGACCTACAAGGGGTCCAGCTGGGGCTGAAACATCCCACTCGGGTCATTCTCTCTCAGCCCAGGCAGCATAGCAAGGAAATGGCCCAGCTAGAGCTACCCTGTGTTAGTCCTTGTGACGCTGTTGTAGCAATCCCGGGGTGGGCCACGGCCCCATCCCACCCGGGTTGAATTGATTGTCCAGTGAGAGGAGGTGGCCCATGGTGGGCCGGGTTATCCCCGTGCTGGCCCACCCGAGGGAACTTTTCGATGCCTTCGGAGGAGTGGGCGCCGGGTGACCCACGGTGGGCCGGCTTTAGCTCACATCGGCCTACCCGGGGGAAGGATTCGTTGGGGGAGGTAGCTCTGTCGAGGTGGTTCGGCGGGAGTGAGGTGTTGGCGGTCACTGGCGACATAGGGTGATTCGGTAGGAGCTCGGCGCTGGCGGGGTGCGTCGTTGTGGGAGATTCCTCGTGGTGGCCCGAATCCGACCCACCCGGGGGTACCTGGCATGGTGGCATGGGGTGCTGGTAGCTAGTGAGGTGGCGAGGGACGAGTGATCCGTCCTAGTCGGGTAACGTGGTAATTTGGCCCTGGGAGGCCGAACTTGGCCCAGGGGACACGTCTTGAGGCCAAATTTATGTATAATTCGTCCTGGTGAGCTTCTTTCCTTTTTCTTTTTAGCTTTTTCTTAATTCCTTTGATATTCATGTCTTTTTTGTTTGTATGACTCACCAACTCTGGGGTACCTGGGGTTACATCCCCAACATTAGTCCCGATGCTATGTGGGATTCGTATAGGCTTCAAATAAAATATCTCCAGAGTTGTTAGCGACATATAGTCCTTTTTGTCCTTTTTCATATACCATTGGCAAGAATTGACTCAAATTGACATATATCCTTCATGGGCATTCGTCATATGATCCGCCTTGGGTAAGTATGCGACTTCTGGCCTGTTTTGGCTCTGGTCTTAACCCTTCTGGGTAAGTTTTTTGTCTTCTGGCCTTTTTCGGCTCTGGTCTCAACCCATTTGGGTAAGTTTTTGACCTCTAGCCTTATTCGGCTCTCGTCTTAACCCATTCGGGTAAGTATTTTGGCTTGTGACCTGATTTGGATCTGGCCTTAACCCATTTGGGTAACTTTGTGTCTTCTAGCCTGATTTGGCTCTGGCCTTAACCCTTTTGGGTAAGGCTCTTAGATTTTAGCCTGATTTGGCTCTAGCCTTAACCCATTTGGGTAAGTCTCTTGGCTTCTGGCCTAATTTGGCTCTAGCCTTAACCCATTTGGGTAAGTAGTTTGGCTTCTGGCCTGATTTGGCTCTGACCTTAACCCATTTGGGTAAATTTGTGGCTTGTGGCCTGCTTCGTCTATGGCCTTAACCCATTTGGGTAAGTCTTTTGGCTTCTGGCCTGATTTGGCTCTGGCCTTAACCCTTTTGGGTAAGTCTTTTGGCTTATGGCCTGATTTGGCTCTGGCCTTAACCCATTTGGGTAAGTTTTTTGTCTTCTGTCCTGATTTAGCTCTGGCCTTAACCCATTTGGGTAAGTTTGTGGCTTTTGGCCTGCTTCGGCACTGGCCTTAACCCATTTGGGTAAGTCTTTTGGCTTCTGGCCTGATTTGGCTCTGGCCTTAACCCATTTGGGTAAGTCTTTTGGCTTCTGGCCTGATTTGGCTCTAGCCTTAACCCATTTGGGTAAGTCTTTTAGCTTCTAGCCTAATTTGACTCTGGCCTTAACCCATTTGGGTAAGCCATCTGGCTTCTGGCCTGATGGCTCTGGCCTTAACCCTTTTGGGTAAGTCTCTTGGCTTCTAGCATGATTTTTCTCTGGCCTTAACCCATTCGGGCCTGATTTGGCTCTGGCCTTAACCCATTTGGGTAAGTCTTTTGGCTTCTGGCCTGATTTGGCTCTAGCCTTAACCCATTTGGGTAAGTCATTTGGCTTCTAGCCTGATTTGGCTCTGGCCTTAACCCTTTTGGGTAAGTCATTTGGCTTCTAGCCTGATTTGGCTCTAGCTTTAACCCTTTTGGATAAGTCTCTTGGCTTCTGGCCTGATTTGGCTCTGGCCTTAACCCATTTGGGTAAGTCATTTGGCTTCTGGCCTGATTTGGCTCTGGCCTTAACCCTTTTGGGTAAGTCTCTTGGCTTCTAGCCTGATTTGGCCCTGGCCTTAACCCATTTGGGTAAGTCTCTTGGCTTCTGGCCTAATCTGGCTCTAGCCTTAACCCATTTGGGTAAGTCTTTTGGCTTCTGGCCTGATTTAGCTCTAGCCTTAACCCATTTGGGTAAGTTTGTGGCTTCTGGTCTGCTTTGGCTCTAGCCTTAACCCATTTGGGTAAGTCTTTTGGCTTCTGGCCTAATTTGTCTCTAGCCTTAACCCTTTTGGATAAGTCTTTTGGCTTTTGGCCTGATTTGGCTCGGGCCTTATGAATTGTAATCCGAGTTATTTTATCCGAGATATAATTGCTAAGTTATATGACTCAAAATTGACACGAGTCTCTGTTTTGAGTTACTGGACTCAAAATCCGAGTTACTGGACTCAAATCCGAGTTACTTGACTCAAATCTGAGTTACTTGGCTCAAATCCGAGTTATTGTTGCTGAGATATGATATGGCCTTATGATATGCTAGCAAACTGCCATAGACTTGGATCCGAGATACTGATCCGAGATATGATTTTGAGTTATGACATGACTTTGTGATATGGTGGCATACTTCCATAGATATGGATCCAAGATATAGATCCGGGATTGAATATGATGAGTTATTGATATGTTGGCACATTGCCATCCAAGATATGGAACAAACTGATTTGAGGTATAAGATAACCTGGTAAGCTAAGTTAAAATCCAGGTTACCAAGTAACTTGGCAAGCTGAAATAAAATCCGAGTTACCCTGTAACTAGGAAACTGAAGAAAATCAAAATTACCCTGTAATTAGGCAAACTGAAGTAAAATCCGAGTTACCATGTAACTAGGAAATTGAAGCAAATCCGAATTACCCTGTAATTAGGCAAACTGAAGTAAAATCCGAGTTACCATGTAACTAGGAATCTGAACCAAATCCGAATTACCCCCTGTAATTAGGCAAACTGAAGTAAAATCTGAGTTATCAGGTAACCGGGCAAGGCGAAGCAAATACCAATCCAAATTAAGGATGACCTGGCAAGCTGAAAACACCAATCTGAGTTAAATTTGAGTTACTAGGGAACCCGGCTGACTGAGTCAAATCTGAGTTATAAGGTAGGCAAGCTAAAGTACAATCCTAGTTACAAGGTAACTAGGTGAGCTGAGTTAAATCCGAGTTACAATAAGCCTAAATGACTTGGTGAGTTATCTTATCATCCAAGGTATCCTAAAGACACAAAGCAGTTGACATATATGAGACCATGGCATATCTTAAGTCTACTCTGAGTTATAGTTTCATGCAAGGAGACACCGAGTCCCCGAGATACTTTTTCTATCCTTAGGTGACTCAAATGACATGTCCGCTAGTCCCCGAGTTGAGTTATCTCATCCTTGGGGTGAACATCTAGGTGATTGAGGGTGATAGTCCCGAGTGACATTTGGGAGTATCTCATGTGCATGTTGGTTGAGTTACTCGTTACTCATTGCATCTTTGGTGAGGAGGTTGAGTTATCTAGTTAAGTCACTCCCATTGAGTCAGCTAACACTTACAGTATTGTTGGTGAAGAGGTTGAGTCACCTCAACAAGGAAGGCTTGTATGCCAACTCCCCTGCTCTCTCTACATTGAGGAAGAGGATGCAGAGACTTTTGATCGATGGTGAAGCAAAGCTTGATGAAGACATACCCGTTCAGATGGTAACCCAACCAGCGCCTCTGGTCTGCCCCACGGTGGGCGCCAAATGTCGTGGTGGTGTCACGGCATATGCCATGGGTAGGATAAAGTTGGGGCCAATGGATGATGGAGGAATCCTGGGAGGGATGATGAAGTGAAGACCTCATATAGAAGAACTCAGAGAGACACGGTATACCCAGGTTCGAGGCTCTCCTAGTGAGATAACACCTCTACTCCTGCATCTAATCTCATATATCTTGCCATGCTTGTGGCTACAATGGTTCTCGTTGAGCTGTACTCTTATGCCTCTCATGGAGAGAGCATAGGAAGAAGAAACCATGCTCCTAGTGAGCAGAGGGAGAGGAGCCCTTCAAGGGCCTCCCCTATAACGTTACCCCTGGTGCTCCTTATAAAGGGGAGCCCGGGGGACATGGTATGTCATCTCAAGTACTACTATGAGCTGTCTAGTGGGTCCTTGCCTAGTCATCTTGTATTTTAATGAGTCACCGATCTTATCCCTTCGGAATATGCCTTAGCATCTTAGGAGATGTCCGTCATATTCCCTAGCATCTCCCAAGATGCCCAGCATATTCCTTAGCATCTTGGACCAAAGGGGTCAGTCTGAGCCAGGGGCGTCCCAAGACTGGCACCTGACGTAGGCTTGACTTGACTTGGAGGCATGTAATGTCCAAATATGAGCAAAGTGGCCTCCGGGACAAAGTAATTCGGCCCGAGGAAGTGAACTTCAGCCATGGGTGGAAATAATTCGGCATGGGGGTAAAATGGGCCCGAGGTGGACGATGAACAGTGCCCCTAGCCAGGTCACTAGGTAATTCGGCCTACAAGGGGTTCAGCTGGGGCTGAGACAGCCTAGCCGGGTCGTTCTCTCTCGGCCCAGGCGGGGCAGTGAGGAAATGGCCCAGTTGGAGCTTCCCCGCATCGGCCCTGGTGACGCTGCTATAGCAGTCCCAGGGTGGGCCACAGTGCTAGCCCACCCGGGTTGAATCGATGGTCCGTTGAGAGGAGGTGGCCCGTGGTGGGTCGGGTTATCCCTGTGCCGGCCCACCCTGGGAACTTGTCGATGCCTGCGGAGGAGTGGGCGTCGGGTGACCCGCGGTGGGCCGGCTTTGGCTCACGCCGGCCCACCCGGTGGAAGGAATCGTCAGGGGAGGTAGCTCTATCGAGGTGGTTCGGCGTGAGTGAGTTGTTGGCGGGAACTGGCAACGTAGGGTGATTCGGCAAGAGCTCGGCGCTGGTGGGGTGCGTCGTTGCGGGAGATTCCCCGTGGTGGGTCGAATCCGGCCCACCCGGGGGTAGCTGGCGCGGTGGAGTGGGGTGATGGTAGCTGGCGAGGTGGCATGTGCCGAGTGATCTGGCCCAGCTAGGTAACGTACTAACATGGTAATTCAGCCCTGGCAGGCCGAACTTGGCCCAGGAGACACGTCTTGAGGCCGAATTTAGGCATAATTCGGCCTGGTGAGCTTCTTTCCCTTTCCTTTTTAGCTTTTTATTAATTCCTTTGATATTCATGTCTTTTATGTTCATATGCCTCACCAACTCTAGGTTACCTGGGGTTACATCCCCAACAAAAACACTTTTGAAGCTCCAGATCCATGGCATAGAGCATTCCGCTCTAGATGAGGGAGAAATCGTTCGCCTTGGACCGCTAGACATTCTTTTCGTCCTAGGAGGCGGAATCTGTAGGCTTGGCTCAAAGATCAGCCTCGATGACATAAGTCAAATTGTAGGGGACTAGGAGGATCCTAAGATTGCGGAACCATGAGGTGAAGCTAGTTTCATCAGTTTTCAGCTTGTCCTTCTCGAGGAATGTGCTAAGGTTGAAGGTCGGTGGGCGGGACATCTACAATGGATTTGCAAAGTGTTTAGACCATGTTCATAATAATGAGTTCAAGTTTTAATTCATGTTCCTAAACTAAAACAAAATAACTCCCACTCAAACGAACATCCTTCTATTCGTTTCAGTGATCACATGATCCCAATCCACTACACCACCCCCGATCGTCACGGCCGGCAATGCAGTTTCAAAGGTGGACATTCCCCAATGTCAATCACATCAACCATGTGATTCATGCTCGACCTTTCGGTCTCTTGTATCCCGAGGCCATGTCTACACATGCTAGGCTCGCCAGTTCTAACTTGTGTGTATCCACAGTGCAACATGGCTTACACCCACCGTATGCGAACGCAGATGTGTCTGACACCCGATCGTCACGGCTTGCCTTATAATGGAGAACTTTCTTGGCGGTGCACACACAATGGTAATACTAAGACTGGAATTTTGTGAGATATTATCCTATTATGCTACCATCGTATATGTTAACATATTAGATAGGATGCACAAAGTGATACTTCACAAAGTAAATGTGTTATGAAGTGGTTGCAACATCTTGATCACCATCGAGAGCTCCAATGGAAGTTTCACAAACTTGTCATTGACATGCCACAACACAAGCCCCTATGCAAAAATAAAGATAGACGCCTCTATTTTATCTGTTGCAAGTTTTACGTGGCTTTAGGGCTTTCGTGGTAGAACCCCTTCCCACCTACGAACGTGGAGGAAAAACATGGATTCAATGTTTGGCATTTTACTTCCCTTTTTAGGGCCCTCCAATGTTGATGCCATATCAACTACCATAGAGAGACAGACACCCCCTAAGCCACTTATATTATGGACCAGTCTCGTGAATCCCACGTGAGGTCGGTTGGGTCCCGCTTCATCAAACAGTGATGCAATATGAACAAGAACATAAAAGAGGGTAGCAACTAGAAAATCAATGCCCACATATTGCTATGTGTTCTATTTGTATGACATGTCTACCCATAGACCCTCTTTGATACCACTGTAGGGTTCCGTAGTAGAAAACAGAAAAAATCTAAGTGAACACTAATACCAGGATCTATACTATGTAGACATAAGAAACGGAAAGAGAGAGACGATATTCATACCCTTGAAGACCGAGGCACGCCTTATGTAGGAAGGCGTATGTTGATGAAGCCGAGCAGCTCCAAGCACCTCAAGTGTGGTGCCTCTGAAGTACTAGACACATCCAGTGTAGGCGACGTCTCCTAGGCTCCGATCCAGCCGAGCAGCAGAAGAAGAAAATGTCGGATCGATGATCACACGAAAATAGTGTGAAGGTGGAGAACTGACAAATCGAGAGGTCCTCTCCAATATTACGGAGAAGTCCTCGGCGGAGGTGAGAGAGAGAGAATGGGAGAATGGGATGATTCCAAAGGGGAATGGAGACCCCTATATATAGTGGGAGGGGGAGTCGCACCACCCAAGGGGCAGGCGGTGTGGGACTAATGCCTACACCCGCCGGCCACCTAGGGGCAGCCGCCAACCCTAGGTGGGGCCCACTTGGGCAGCCCACCAAGCCTTGGCCGGCTGTCCCCCTTCTCTAGACGCCTTGCCCCTTTGGGCCTTCCCTCCGAGTGAGGCCCAATAGCAATGGGCTGCCTATAAAAATAAAATAAAATATATATATATTAATGTTAATTCTCCAATTAACATAAAACACATATATTATTATATTCCTTCACTCTAGAACACCTTCCGGGCCCCTTTCGATCTTCATCGGATGTTACCCGAAACTATTCAGGTTTCTCTTTCTGTATTTCTCCTATGATATCGCATCTACCCTAAGCGTCCCCACCTTAAGCGTGACATCCTTCGGTTTAGAAACACTCAGACATGATTGAGACATCTCTCACATCAATGATCAACAGAGGGACCTGGATGGGCATGTGACCCCCTGTGTTTCATGAATCTTATTGCTCGAACCATGAGAAGTCGTTTCCCATTCCCTTTGTCATTTGATACCTAGTTCATCCGAGACTTGATCTTCGGTATCCCCATACCTTACTTCGGTCTCGTTACCGATGAACTTGTTTACTCGTCCCCATGTCATTGCATTCCGTGACCAAGTCACATGCTTGCAAGCTTCATTAATGCAACTCCTCTACGTGTCCCTTTGGAAAACCTGAGTGGCACCTTTTTGATCACCCTCTTATGAGATGATTCTTGATACCATCAAAGCTTCCTCCAGGACGGTGATTTACATTACCTCACAGTCTAAGGATCAGGTTGCGAGGTTTCATATGTTTATCCTCAATGGTGAACTTTGTAACTAGATCTCATTAAGATATAATTGTTGGATGTTTGTCTATCACATCATTCAACTAATGACATGACCTCATTTTCAATTGGCATAAATGCCCATGATCTTGAAACCCCGATCGTCCTCATGACCAATGAACTAGTTTGCTAGAGACAACTAGAGACACGGTTTGTTTACATACCACACGTGTATTAACCTTTCGTATTAATACAGTTATAGCACAGTATGAAATGTATTATGAACATACAAGAGATATATCAAACAATACACTTTATTATTTTCCTCTAGGGCATATCTCCTTCACTTGCACAACAGCCCTAGCGCCACTAGTGGTAGCGCTATCCGATGACTCGCACATGTATGGTTTCCGACGATGACCCCCGTTCTCCTTACTCTAGTCGGGATGTGGAAGTAGACCCACTAAAACCAGGATCCAGCAGTACGACGGCATGCCGGTGATCTCAACCCTCTCGTGCGTAGTTCTTCGTGGAATCGCACTTGTGAGAGTGAATAGAGAAAGAGGAAGCAACATTCCCTAAGCAAAATAGTCCTTAGGAAATCCCCTTTTATTTTTGTTGGTCTTTTTCCCACCAATATAGACCCTTTATATAGGCGAAAAAGTAGGACTCCCTTCCATCCAGTCCCCATGTGGAACTAAAGAAAATAAGAGGAGGAGAGGCAGCAGCTGGCGGTGGTTGGGCTGCCCATGCACACCAGCCCACCCGCAGCCTTGCAGACTGCATGGTTGTGGCGGCGACCGGGTGGTCCTGGCCCTACGACCCACAAACGCGCGGCAGCCAGGCAAGGCAGCGTTGGCCACATGGGCTGGCCGGCGTCCTCTGGCCTGCTAGCGCCTAAGCGGCAGGCAGCAGTGCACCGCGCATGCACGCGCCAGCGCTAGCCTGCATGCCTACATGGGCCGGCCGGTGGCCCACCAGCTGCGGCTTGTAGCATCAATTTGCTCGGGGTGGCCTCCCTCTTAGGTTGACTCCTTTCGGGGATTCGGCCCATGGGCGGAGGTTGCCCCATAATAATTAATTTAAATTTTTTTATTTAGTATATATTAATTCATTAACATATATAAATGTATATTTAAATCCTTTATTAATTCGAAACACTTTTCGATTTATTCCTTCTTCCGAACAACTTCAGATCCTCTTCGAAACTTTTTCGTCAATATCTTATTGGAACAATTCCAATGCTCTCTTTCTCATTGGAGATCCCTTCTTTCCATATCGGTCTTAGAATGTCGTCAAACCCTTAAGTGTGTTACCCTACGGTTCGGGAATGGCATAGACATGATCGAGATCTCTCTCGATCAATGATCAATAGTGGGACCGAGATGTCCATAATGACCCCACATGCATTCCATGAGACTCTGTCATGTTCGAACCATAAACTTTGTGTCCTTATCCCTTTGTTTCTTTGATACATGACGTATCCGAGATTCGATCTATGGTATCAACATACCTATCTCGTTATCAACAATTCCACTTAACGTGTTATCATGATATTGTATCCCCTGACCTAGTCAATGGTTGCAACCTATTGGATACGGTCTCACCGAGTGGGACTAGTGTATCTTCCCATCATGAGGGTGAACAAATCCCGATCTTGATTCACATGCCTTAATTGTTCCTCTGGAATACCTGATGCACACCTTTATGGTCACCCAGTTACGGACATGATGGTTGATGTAATCAAAGCAGTCGCGGGATATAGTGATTGATATGATCTCACGGTCTAAGGAGAATATCACCTAGTTTCTAACTATTGCAATGATAAACCATGTGACTTGATCACATTGCAATACTCAAGTGGGTAATGTGCATCATATCATTCTCCAATGACATGACTCCGTTGCCAAGTGACATAAATGCTCCATGACCAGGAAACCTTGATCATAGGTTGTGCAACGAACTAACTGAATAGAGGCTACTAGGGACTGTGTTTGTTTACATACCACACCTGTACCAATGTTTCCGCTTGATACAGTTATAGAACAATATGAAACTATTATGAACTAATTTGAGATATGATAATAAACATGTTTATTATTTTCCTCTAGGGCATATCTCTTTCACTAGTTTGATCTCGTTACCAACAAGTACTCTTTTCTCGTTCCCGTGATATAACATTCTTTGTGACCTAGTCATGTGCTTGCAAGCTGTGTCAATATGATACCACCGATATGGTCCTAGAGTATATATCTTCTTCATCTGGATGGATAAATTCTACTCCTGATCCATGAGCCTCTACATAACACTTTCGGAGTACCTGAACCCACCTTTATAGTCACCCTATTATGGTGCGACGTTTGATGTTATCAAAGCACTCTTCCGGTGTTAGTGATTGACATGATCGCATGATCTAAGGATTAAGGTTACTTCGTATGACATGTTATAGCAATGTAAACATAATGACTTTGATCATATTGCTATACTTTGGGTGCATGTTCATCACATCATTCATCTAATGATGTGATCCCATTATTAACAACATCAAATGTTCATGATCAGGAAACCTTGATCATCACTTAATCAACTAGCTAGTTAAATGAGAGGCACAACCAAGAACTCTTGTTTTTTATTAAACACATATGTATTAAATTTTCCAATCAACACAATTATAGCATGAGAAATAAACATCTATCATAAACATGGAATACGATAATAACCACTTTATTATTTCCTCTCAGGCATATTCCCTTCACCATCAACCAACTTGCTTGCCTTCAACATGCAATTGTCACCTCATCTCTTCCAGCAACTCTCATGCAAAAGGTCATGTTTTCATAAAATAGAACAAGCATCAAATACTTAGTAAACTAAATAAGTGTTTATAGGAAAACATTTATACCTTGTATATCAAATATATACATGCTTCGTCAATGACATCCCTACAATGGGATCTACTTTATAGTAGTTCTCAACTTAGCCATGAACTCATGAAAGGCCTACTATATCCCTCTCATGACATAGCCCTTAACGACATCTTTGTAGTTGGGAGGATCCAAAAGCAACACCCCGTCTATCAAAAAGGCGTCTGTCAACCAGTATCCCATGATATCCATAAGAAGTCCATGAATCTCTTCCATGACATCCAAGTGGGTTTTAATGCAGGTGTTTTATTCCATCTTGGTTGAAAGATACTCTTCCATGTATTCATACTTCATGATTCTAACTTGTGCCGAGAACATCGCCTTTAGTCCATCGAACATGATATATGTATCGATTTCATGAAAGTGCACATGTAAGCCAAACTCCATAACATGAATCATGGTGTACTTGACCATCATGAAGGTGTCATGGAGATGTCGATAATAATAATCATATTGCTCACCCAAAAACTGTTCTAGGAAATCTCCTATTGGGTCTTGTAGGACATAGAGAAGATTGTTCCTAGTGAGGACGCCCCTCAAGCGCTGGTACCGGTTGGTGAAGTTGGACCCATCTAGCTTAAGTTTATCATCGTTCATGAACGGACAAAATATGTCCTGAATATTGGGAACGACCATGATCTACAAGGATATTTGCAAATACTTATACTAAGTTCACATTTCAAGTTCAATCATAATCAAATTATTCAATGAGATCCTACTAAAACTATCATCCATAAGATGGTTTTAGTGATCACACGATCCCAATTCACGACATCACCCCCGATCGTTATGGCAGTTGATATAGTTGCAAAGGTGGACAACACAATGTCTATCACATCATTCATGTGACTCATGCTCGATCATCTGATCTCTCGTGTTCCGAGTTCATGTCTATAAACCTAAGTGTATTTGTAGTGCAACATGGCTTACACCCACTGTATGCGAACGTCGATATGTCTAGCACCCGATCATCACGGTCTGCTTCATAACGATGGACTTTCTTCGTGGTGCACACTTAGGGAGAACACTACTACTGGTATTAATTAGGAATCATCTTATATAATTCTATCGTCGTGTATCTAATACTAGCAAACAATAAGATGCACACAAGGATTAACATCATATGCATTTATAGTGATATGATATGGTCCTCCTTTGCATGCCATGATCTCCATCTAGCGCTTCCGGCATGATCTCCATCTTGCCAGCAGTACGACACCAAGTTCACAATGCTACCAGCCATCCGTCCATCGAAACAATGACTATTACTACAACTTAGCAACATAAAGTAAAGTACTTTACCATGATTACGACCATGACCATATCACATCATATGCCACCTGCAAATAAAGTTAGACGCCTCTACTTTATCTTTTGAAAGTTTTATGTGTCTGTTAGGCTTTCGTGATAGAACCGTTTCTACCTATGAACTTCCAACCACGAAATTGATCAAATAGTCGCCTCTACTACACCCCTTCCAGGTCCCTCCGTTGCAAATGCCATATATCAACTACTTTGAGAGAGACAGACACCCGCTAGACACTTATATGGTACAAGCCATATGTCGAGCGTGGAACAGTCTCGCATAAGCTTACACGTAAGGTCGGTCCGGGCCGCTTCATCTCATAGTGTCGCAATATAAACAAGTACACGTGAGATGGTAAAAACTATGGGACCAATACCCACACAATAAACATGTGTTCTACTCGTACAAGAAATACTACAGATATATCGGCTCTGATACCACTGAAGGGTTCGCAATAGAAAACAATAATTTATTTAACTAGCGCAACACCAATTGCCAAGATCTATGTGGGAGTAATGTTGCAACGGAGAGAGTTTTGGTGACATGCCCTTGTACACCAAAAGCGTTTAAAGTTCATGCAGAACGTGGGTGATATAGTCGTACTCGTAGCCGACCTCAAGGTCGTGTTGCTCCTCGCACGACAATCCAGGTGCCACAAGTGGCAGCATCCCCGTGGTCTCACACACATCCGGTGTTTGACGATGAACTCTAAGCTCCCTGCTCCAGCTGGGATTATAGACATAGACCTTCTAGAACCAGAGATCTAGCAGCGTGACGACGTTTTGAAGATGCGCCATCTCCTTCATGCGCAGTTTTTCTTGGAACCGCACTAGCGCAAGAGCCAACGAGAGAGAGAGAGATTCTCTAAGGAAACTGCCTTAGAGAATATATTGATTTTGTGTGTCTTTTTCCCTTCATTAGGACCCTCCTTATATAGGGGTAAAAGGGGCACCCCCACTCAAGTCTCAGTGTGGGACTAAAGGGAGAGGAGGGGAGGAGGGTCGGTCGTCCAGGCCAGGGTAGGCCCCGCGCATGGCCCAAGGAGGCCGGAGACCGGATGGCCCCACCCTGCCTAGCCCTAGGCGATGGCTCCCATGGGTCAGCTCCCTCTTGGGACTTTTCCCTCCGAGGATTTAACCCATTAGGGAAGTTGCCCTTTCAAAATGAATTTTAAATATTTATTTTAATATCAATTCCAATAATTAATATAAAATACGTATTATCAAATTAATTTTGACCAGAAACACCTTTCCGTTCACTTCGAATAACTTCGGATGCTCCTGAAACAATTCAGGTTCTCTCACAAAACACTTCCGACATTCTCATCCCTTTCTTCCTGTGATCCCAATGTTTCCAAAACGATCTCCAAGCATCATAAAACCCTTAGTGTGTTACCCTATGGTTCGGGAACATCACGGACATGATCGAGATACCTCTCGGATCAATGATCATTAGCAGGATCGGGATGTCCATAATGACCCTTGTGCATTCCATAATTTCAATGTCATTTGAACCATAAATACCGAGTCTAATTCCCTTTGTTACTTCGGTACCTGAGTTGTCCAAGATCTGATGATCAGTATCATGATACCTTGATCAATATGTTTACCAACAAGTGCTTCTTTACTCATGCCCGTGATATTCCATCCCCGTGACCTAGTCACATGTTGGACAACTTATGGATGTAATCTAATTGAGTGTGGCTAGTGTATCTTCTTGTCACGCAGGTGAGAAAATCCCATTCTCGATGCATACGCTTCACCCTATCCCTCTAGAATACCTAATATACATGGTATGATGGTTGATGTAAATATAAGCAGCCTTGTGTGACAATGATTAAATATGATCTCATAGTCAAAGGAGTAGGAAACTTTGTTTCTAATTATTGCAACGATGAACTATGTGACTTGATCGTGTCGTAATAATTATGTTGGGTAATGTCTATCACATCATTAACCAATGATATGACTTCATTTTCAATTGGCATAAATGCTCCATGATCAGGAAACCTTGATCATTAGTTGCCCAATGAACTAATTGAGTAGAGGCTACTAGGGACCTATGGTTTGTTTATATACCACACATGTATCAATGTTTCTGATTGACATGGCTAGAGCATGGTATAAAACTATTATGAACTAATGACATATGATAATAAACACCTTTATTATTTTCCTCTATGGCATATCTCCTTCAGTCTCCCACTTGCACTAGAGTACAAAAATCTAGTTCAATTTGTAACTAATCATAAACATCATATACCATATGGTGTGATTGATCATGCTTGCTCATGTACAAACCTTCCTATGTATGATCTGTATTACCATATCCAAATGTTCTTTGCAAATCATTTAATGTCACCTAATTTCACATTATCGTATTATCACATAATATGTCAAAGTATATGTTTGGCGTTAGGGTGAGATTTTGTGAAGGAAATATGCCCTGAGAGGCAATAATAAAGTTGTTATTATGTATTTCTTATATATGATAGATGTTTATTTTACATGCTAGAATTGTATTGATCGAAAACATCAATACATGTGTGTTTAATAAACAAAAAGGGTTCCTAGTTATGCCTCTCTTATAGACTAGCTTGTTGATTAACAAGATGATCAAGGTTTCCTGATCATGGACATTGGATGTTGTTAATAACAAGGTCACACCATTGGTGGAATGATGTGATGAACATTCATACGAAGTATAGCATTACGATCAAGTCATTATGTTTATATTGCTATAACATCATACGAAGTAATCTTTATCCTTAGACCATGAGATCATGTTAATTGCTAACACCTGAATAGTATCTTGATAACATCAAACGTCACACCGTAACAGGGTGACTATAAAGATGGATTAAGTACTATGAAGGTGTTATGTTGAAGCTCATGGATCAAGAGTGGAAATTGTCAATCCTGATGACGGATAGATATACTCTGGACCCTCTCGGTGATATCACATTGAGATAGCTTGCAAGCAAGTGGTGTGATCACTAGAATGTTATATCACGGGAACGAGAAAAGAGTGCATGTCAGAAACGAGATCAAACTAGGTATGGATATACCGATGATCGAATCTCGGACATGTAATATATCGCGAGACAAAGGGATTTAGTTACAAGCATTAAAGGTTCTCACGATCACAGAAGTCATCATTGAATATGCAGGAGTCAGTATGGATCTCCAGGTCCCGCTTCTGATTATTGATCTGAGAAGAGTCTCAATCATGTCTGCATTATTCGTGAACCGTAGGGTGACACACTTAAGAGTTACCGGACACCATTTTGGAGCACATATGTTTCAGACGAAAGAATTGCAAAGCGCAGGAATTGTTTCGATAGAAACCGGAAATTGTTTCGGGTGAAATTGCAGAAAGTGGTTCTGCATGTGGTATTGAAATATTGAAAGGGGGTATATGTGAATGTTTGTTAATTAAAGTAATTAACAAAATTCTGAATACATTTAATAAAAGAGTTTTATTAAATGAGAGAGCATTAAACTTGGAAAATTTTAATGCATTTAAAGTAGGGACTTTAAAGGGGAATGTGAAGAGGCATTTTAATGTGGAGGGGTTACCACCACATGAATGGGGGAGGTGAGGGGTCACCCCCCCCCCCCCATGCGCCGGCCATGGAGAGAGGGGGTACCCCCCCCCCTCCTCCTATAAAAGGGCACCCTCTTCCTCCTTCTTCCTCACACCTCCTTGTGAAGGATCTCTCTCCCCCTCTAGAAATTATTCCCCCATGGTCTCGGATTAGCGCGAGATACATGTTCCCGGTGGCATTTCGTCTAGCAGGAGTTGCTGCTTCCGCTGGATCGCTGGAGCGAGGAGGTGGAGGTTGTCCGGTGTCTTGAACGTGTGTGCGAGTACGGATGCGCTGCTGAGTTGCGGCGCTCGGGCTTCCTCACGATCTTGAGATCGGCAAGTGTACGACTACATCAACCACGAGTTCCTACTCGTTAACAAAACTCGTTGTCTTCGAGGATAAGTTCTCGTTGGATGTATGTCCACCCATTGCTTTGTACCTAGTAGATAGATCTTGGTGTGTAGTTCTCATCGTAGGAAATTTTTTGTTTTCTATGCTGCAGACCTAACATTTTGTTCCCTCATGTATACAATGACGGTTGTTCAGTCAATTGGAACTTCACTCTTGTCATGTATATATACTTACAAAACGCCCAAAGTTGAAGTCGAACTTCATTAGCCATAATAATTATACTTGCCACTTCATAAGTAGCCATATACTTCTACATCTATGTAGATTTGATCGACAATGCATCATTTGCAACTCCGATGCTTAACCACAATTATCTTTAAAGACGAACTTAACTCTGGTTTAGTGATTAACTCAGAAATCACTTCAAAAACATGTTCTTATGACTAAGAACTTGTTCTACCAACGAAAAACTTGGGTCAAGTTATGTGGAAGGACCTATGACCAAGGCATAAAACATGATCACATGGTCTAAGGATTACGGTTACTTTGTATGAGATGTTATAGCACTGTAAACATAATGACTTTGATTGTATTGTATACTTTGGGTGCATGTTCATCACATCATTACTCTAACATTGTGATCATGTTATTAAGAACATTCAATGTTCCTGATCAGGAAACCTTGATCATCAGTTAATCAATGAGCTAGTTAAATGAGAGCATAACTAGGAACTCTTGTTTGTTTATTAAACACACATGTATTAACATTTCCAATTAACAAAATTATAACATGAGAAATAAACATCTATCATAAAAATGGAATAAGATAATAACCACTTTATTATTGCCTCTCGATCATATTCCCTTTAGCCATCTGCATTGCTTGTTCTTCTTCTTGTATTTTCTTAGCTCTTGTAATGTTCAGTCTATTTCTTCCCTCTTCTTCTTCCTTTTTGTTTGCTTCTTGTGCTTCTTTTTTCTTAGCTTGTTGAGACAGTATCTTCTTATCTTCCTCATCTTGCTTTGTTGCCTCTACCTATTTTATTCTAGCTACCTGAGCCAGTTTCTTCTTCTCTGCAAATGCAAGCTTCTCCTCTTGTGCCTTCTTCTTCTTTTCTTCTTGTGCCAACTTCTTTTCTTTGGCAAATAGATGCTTTGCTTCCTTTAGGGCCTTCTTATTCACTTCATTATCTTGCTTCATGCCCAAAGCATCTGCCTTTTTCTTCTCACCTGCCTGGGCTCTTTCTCCCTCCTCTTCATTCAGCTTGGACATGGCGGCATCAAACTTGGCTTAATCTACTACATATCTTCTAGAAGCTGCAACCTTTCAATTTAGCTGCTGCAATTACTTGTGTTTTCCTGAGTACATTACCCTCTTTGGTGACTATAGTTTGTTGAGTAGGTGGATGAGTGAGCACATTTTGTTGGATGAATGCATTCTCTAGTAGAGGAGTGAACCGATATGCATCTCTCTGAGTGGATTGGCCCTTCAATCAAGAGCACATCAAAGAATTCATCTCCAGGAAATTATAGTAATCAATAGTAAAAAATAGCGCTAGATTGTTTCGGCTTAAACTGCTATCCATGTCTTCCCGATTCTTTTTGGCCATGGGATGGATGTCGGAAAGGACATGTGGCGACATCGCAATAGAGCCCTACTATACCGTGAGGCGGGACACGCTGTGGATCAAGATGAAAGATTCCATCTCATGTATGTGTGTCGTGTGCACCGTCGTACCCCACATAGTGGGACGATGGGTCGCGTGCACGACATGGTCATGTTGTCAGCATACGCGAGCGAGAACACACGATGTGAGAGGTGTTCTAGGGGTGAGAGCGCTCCACACCCGTTGGGTGGCGGGCCCCTGCCGAGGTCCGGCATAGTGTTGTGATCCCATGTTGGTTACGGTTTCTCACGTTCATGGGGCCCGCCCGGTGCCAACGTGGTAGTGTAGACCCTAGCCATCTGCGGTTCCTTACGGGCGCGGGGAATATCCAGAACCGACGTGGCACCATGAGCCCACGCTAGGTGCGGTTTCTCCTGGTCATGGGGACCGTCCAGAGTCGACATGCCACTATTAGCTCATGTAGGTCGCGTGTTCTTGTGGACATGGGCCCTACAAAATCTAGTGTGGCATCGTAAGTCCATGTTGGCTGCTCACGTCTGCGGATTCTCGTGGTCATGGGGACCACAAGGAGACAATGTGGCAGTATAGTACCTGGTCACGGTTTCTTGCGGATGCAGGGCCCGTCCAGAGTTTACATCACACTGTTAGCCCATGTATCCTATTAGCATCAATTAAGATCAATTAGTTCGTAATAGTTTCATATTGTTCTATAATTGTATCAAGCGGAAACATTGATACAAGTGTGGTATGAAACAAACCAAGTCCCTATTAGCCTCTATTTATACTAGTTCATTGGACAGTTGATGATCGAGGTTTCCTGATAATGAACTTGCTATAAGTCAACTAACAACAAGGTCATATCAGTAATGAATGATGTGATGGAAATTTCCCAAAGGTTGCAACATGATCAAGTCACAAAGTTCATTGTTGCAATAGCTAGAAGCATAGTTTCCTTCTCCTTCGACCGTGAGATCATATTAATCACTATCTCCTGAGGCTGCTTTAACTGCATAAAACATCATGACCGTAACTGGGTGACTATAAAGGTGTATGTTAGGTATTCTAGAGTAACAGTTGAGTCATATGTATCAAGATCAGGATTTGTTCACCCACATGATAGGAAGATACACACGGCCTACTTGGTGAGATTATGTCCATAATATTGCAACATGTGACTAGGTCACGGGGATGGAATACCACGGAAACAAGTGAAACATAACTTGTCGATAACGAGATTGAACAAGGTAAGTGATACCAATGATCATAGCTCGTACATTCCCGATGAAGAAACTAAGGGAATTAGACTCGACGTTTGAACTGTCATCATGGAATGCACAGGGGTCATTATGGGCATTTTGGTCCCGCTATTGATCATTGATAGAGATCATGTATGTGCCATTCTCGAGCTGTTGGGGAAATACACTTAAAGGTACGATGATCTAGAGATCTTCTATAAGAAGGAATCACAGAAGAGAGAGAAACCGGAATCGTTCCAAAGAGAAGAGATTCCAAAGTTGTTTAGAGGAAGAGAAAGAAAAAGGGACCAAAGGGTGTTTTCGAATATATATGCTTTTATTATATGTTAATTTTGAACTAATATATACTAAATAAACATTAAAACTAAAATTTATAGGGAAACTTCCTCAATAGGCCAAAACCTCGGAGGGCCTAGGAGAAAGCCACCCTAGAAAGGAGACAAAAAAACAGCCATAGCTGTTGTTGGGCCGTTTCTGACCGGCCCAGGCGAGCAACAGGGCGCACAGGCCGGGCAAGGCGCCGTGCAGGGCGGCAAATAGCATGCCGCCACAGGCGGGCCAAAGCCTCATGGCCCACACGGACATCCCATGCAGGCGGGCAAGCAGATGCTGCTATAGGCTCTAGTGCACAGCGGGCCGCGGGCAGGCAAGCCGGATCACACAGGCTTGAGCTGCTGCCACTGGCCACTTAGCGAGCCGCATGCAAGAGCTAGCCCACCCGGAGCCTACTGCCATTGTCACTGCCTCGCTGCATTGAGCGGGCCGCTGGCATGAAGATGGCCCACCCGGGACAGTGCAGGCCGCCGCCGCTGCTGCTGGATTGCAGCACAAGCTGGGCCACTGACTGCTGTTGGGCTAGGCACTGGGAGGTCCAGCCAGCTGCTCCCTCTTTTCCCCCTATTTCCTTTATTCCTTTAGTCCCACATGGGACACCCAATGGAGGGAGTACCCCTCCTCCACCTATATAAAGGGGTGCCCATGGGTGGGATTAAATACACTAAATATTCTCTAAGGCACTTTTCTTTAAAGAAGAAATCTCTCTCTCTCGTTGTCCTCTCACAATGGCATCGTCCCTGGAAGGATGGCACATGCAAGAGATGACACACTTGTAGCACGTCGTTGTGTTGCAGGGATTCTAGCTAGGGGATCTACTTCCGCACTATCGGTAGGGATCAAGGAACCGGAGATCGTCATCATACACCGTATGTGTATGAAACCTCAAGGGTGCCACCAATAGTGGCATCTTGAATCTCATGAACCAAAGTTGTTGCACGATGAAGCAATGGGTGACTTACGAGGAGCTTCGCGACCTTGAGGTTGGCTGCGACTATGACTACATCATCCATGTTCCCCTTGGAATGTTAACTGCTTTCGGACTACTCCAAAACCTCCTCGGTCGTTACTGCATTACTACATAGACAGATCTTGGAAAGTTCGAGGCGTTCGGTAGGGATTTTCTTGTTTTCTACCATGGAAGCCCTTCAATTTTTTCTATATTGTTACGCCACCTATACATGTCCTCCTCTTCTCGCTTTCTTTACATATTCTCTATACACAAGTTCTCATTGGTTCTCTTTCATCTAGCTTCGCCGTCGAACTCGCCACCAAAGTTTTTGTAGGACTATGCGGCAGGACATCTATGTTTGTAGTTCATCCTTGGATGATGTAAGTGCCCTCACTTTTCTATCGCTCACTTTTGTTCTTTTTGATTGGTGCAAACGTGATTCGCGTATCCATTATTTTTACGTTTTTTCTTATTCGTTGACCTTCTTCTTGTTTGTTTTTGCTGCTTTCCGTCTCTAGATTGCTTTGTCAACCCCTCTGCCTTCCACCCATTGTGTGTCTTGCACGGTGGCTATCTTCGAGGTATGTTTATGCTTGTTCTTTTGCGTCTTTTCGCGTTTTAGCTGTCCGCTGACGATTCTTTTTATTCTTCTATTTTTCGGTGTAGAAGGTCCGCTCTCGCGGCGGCTCGCTCTTCAACTTCTAATGGTACTTTATCTGTCTTAATTTTCGGCGGCTACTCTATTATCCATTTACATTTTGTGATTAGCTTCATGTTCTTTTTTTATGCTCATTTTGCAGTTTTTTTGGGAGCGTTTATGTTATAGAGGACACGACCGTGATGCTCCCTCCATCGTCAGCATCTGAGGTACGACTTTATGCATCTACATTTCTACTTTTCGCTTATATGTAGTGATGATCGTTTACTGAATAGAATCCTTGTCTTCAGGTGGAGAACGCGAGATTAGTACGTCAGTGTGACATTTGCTGGAAGGAAGGCCACGCTTTATTCTGCATATGCAGCTTTTGTGCACATACGGTGTAGACGGTATTTCTCTTGCATTGCACCTATTATATGGTACGTTTCTTATTATGTATTTTTCGTGTTATTATTATTATTGCTTTCCCTTTCTTTAGTTGACTTTCCTAAAAAAATCGCGTTCACCGTGAAGGTTGATATCACGGTCGTTTCTCAGAGTTGAAGTGAGTCATCGGATGTTTGCTGGTCATCAGTGCTAACAGCTTTCACACGATGTCTTCTGTCTACGACAGTCTTCAGTGACATACATGTGGCTGCTCTGACACCCTGTCATCGCTAGATCTACCGATCCAAGTGACGGTGATGGACAGATCCGAGTTTGTGAAGGAGCTGGCCGCTCTCGACGCGCACATCAATTTGTTGGATGATCTGAAGAAGGATTTTCAGCAGAGAGGGGCGTTGGCTAGGTCATGAGGAGGTTCTTTGCTTTCAAACCCGAGATCGGTGTCTAGATTGTCGCCATCAAGTCTTCCCGTGACTCCCCAGTTGTTGCTCGAGTATTGAAGTTGTGATGATATGGTTGATGATGACATCGAATATCATAAAGCGTTAGAGTAGGACATATCAGTGTTGTACTAGGATCCGTAGATGCTCGTGTTGGTCGTATCCAAGGCGTGATACTAATATCACTACTTACATAGTGTTTAAGTACTCTTCCAAAAATAACAAATATGTTGTTTTGCATTTTGACGATGTTCTTTTCTTTGTATTACACGGAGTTAATTTTATTCGTCAAATTTGTTGTTCTGCAGTTGGACGATGTTCTTTTATTTGTATTACACAGAATAAGGTTGTTCGTTTACTATTGGGATGCTTTCGAAACATCTCTGATGGGATTATCCGTATTTTTATTTAGCTTTTGGTGTATACCCATGAGGATGCCGATGCTTTACCCACTATAGCATTGTTGATACGAGTATTTATAATCAACACAGAGCAGAAATCCAAAGCTTTGAACGCCCATAAGGATCGTTCGTAGGAGAGCGAAACTATTAGCAGAGCGATACCATCCTTTTTTGACCAGCATGCCAGGTTTGGCATACATCTCAGTTATGATTCCACGTTGAGTGGTCTTCTGCCCTCTGATATGTGTTTTATGGTATTTTCCCGTGGTTGCTCCCTTCTTCCGCTATAAATTAGTTCCACGCGAGTTGTTCCCTCTATATCCCCTCTAAGCTCGTTCTATTTTCTAGCAGTCCTCACACACTCATCTTATCTCGACCGCCTCTTCTTCGGCTTGCCAAGAAAAGACCACATCAAATCGTCTTATTGTTCTTTTGTGTCATCCATGGAGGTTAGGTCTCAAACTTTAAAACGTTTCTAGCACAACGTTTTTCTCTGCCCTCCTATCTAGTCGATTTCTGTACTTTCGTCAAGAAAATGTGTGCTTTTCTTTATCACGCGCAGCGTCCTAATTCGTTTTCAGGTTACAGTCGAGGAGGTGAATATCCAGCCGTGATTTCTTCTAGGGAGTCTAATGCAAGCTCTCGGGCGGCCGTTGCTTGCCTACCATTTGGAGTACATCTTAGACGGAAATCTATTGCCAACAGTCATCTTCTATACATTGCTTTCGAGGGTCGGAGGCCCTCCATGTCGACACATGATGACCGGATATCCCCATTCTACTGCTCAACAGGCCAAAGACGAACTATCTAACCGTGATATTGCCTACATTAAAAGGTATGACTGGTTGGAGATCATAGACTACAATTATGCCAAGAAGAAAAAAGTCAAGGAAGAAAACTTTCAGCTAGATACTGAAGTACACCTTTTTAGAGAAAAAGCGAATCGAAATAGAGCTACTATGAAAGAACTAAGCAGAGTATGCGTGGAGACTATCTATGGCATTGAATTCACTCGCCAGGAGTGTACGCAGATCGTCGATAGAGCTTTCCTGTCGCTGCGTGACTCGACTCTAGATGATGCGAACGTCACTGGCGAGAGGATAGAGTGCCTGATTAGCAACTGAAAGGACAATTGATATCTCCTAGTGGGTGGTGAATAGGTGTTTTAAAATTATTACGGTTCAGGCTCTAATAAATGCGGAATAAAACTATCATTTAATTTATCAAGACAAAACTTATATCAACTAGGTTCACCAAGTGCACCAACAATCTATGCTAAGCAAGACAAGCAACAAGGTGATAACAAGATATAATACTTCAAGCAAGATGACTATCATAATGTAAATTGTATACGTAAAAGGCTCGATTGAGAGATAACCGATGGACGCGGAGACGGTGATTTTTATCTCGAAGTTCACTTCCAAAGAATCTATGTCTCTATTGGATAGGTGTGATGGTGCAATGCTCTCCGGATGCTACAAATGGATCACCTTGAGGTGAGGTAGCTCGATTCTCACCCAAGCCACACAAGGCCTCACATCAATATGCGAAGGCACGCAACTCACCGACCCCATAATAGGCTCACCCTATTCTCCCGTGAACTCGACACAAAGGTCCACTCACGATCCACTATGGGACACTTAAGGGTGGTCACCGAACCCATACAAGGCTTGGAGCAATATGCACAACTCAATTCGAGGGCTCCCAAGAAACACCACAAATGCCACAAGCTTGAGGAATCTACGCAACTCAACTAGAGACCCCAAGAACTCACTACAACTTCACACAACCGTCTAGGGTTCAAAGAACCCAAGACAAACAAGTCCAAGAGCTTGAACTTGCTGAATCTCCGAGGAGAACTCAAACCTATGCACCAAATGCAAGATGCAAGTCCTTCACTCTCAAATTCCACCAAAGCTACAAAAGCTATTGGTGGAATAAGAGAGGAAGAACACAAGAGGAGATCACAAAACTCTCCAAGAACTAGACCCCAAGGGTTCCTTCACAAAGAAGGGATTCGTTTTGGTGGGGTTGTAGATCAAGATCCCCTCTCTCAAATCCCTCAAAAATATGCAAGAATCATAGGAGGGGGAAGGGAGAGGACAAGCTCTTCAAGGTCAATAATGGAGCAGAGAGAGAAAGCCAAAAACCAAGAAAAGAGATAGTACCCATAAAGGGGAAGAGGAGCCCCTTTTAAAGGGCTCCTAGATCTGACCATTTGGGACATTTTCGTTCCTAGCCAGTAGTACCGGTGAGCCACCTGAAGTTCCGGTTGGGCCGGTTCCAATGGCTCGAAAGTGTGGATGGACCTGGTTGTATAGGCCGGAAGTTCCGCCCGACCTGGGCTGGAACTTCTAGCCGGTACTAGCGGTCCACTACTGGCCAAGTCCCGACAAATAGACGCGACCAAACAAAAAGCTTACTACGGGGTGCACAAGGTTGAGCGGAAGTGGGCTGGAATTTCAACCGATACTACCAGCGGCAAAATGCCCTAGCAGTACTTCTGGTCAACTATCGGCCCAAGTTCCGGTAAATAGGCATCCAAAAATAGAGCAGGTGTTGGGGGCGCTCTCATGCTCACCGGAACTAGCCCGGTACTTCCACCGGTACTACCGGCGCCAAATTGGCCTAGCAGTACTTCCGGTCAGGGAAAACTCCAGAACCAAAACAACCATAACTTTTGCATCCCAACTCCAAAAGGGATGAACCCAATTTTGTTGAAAAGATAATGACATGTAGAATCCAACAAAAACCCTCAAGATCAAAATACAAAAATATTTTCAAGAAAAATCCATTTGATGAACTGGAGCTTGTTATGAATATAGCCACAAGCCCTAGATCCTCACATGGACAAGAACAAACAACAACCAAGTAAGATGATGCAAGAATGCAAAGGTTTGATCCCTCTCCGAAAGATGTGATCGAGTCACTCACTTGAGAGATCCTCTTGATAGTATGATTATCTATCCTAAACCTGGTCTCCCAACCCTACAAGAGACTGGTAAAATAAAAAACCTATCAAGATCATACCTTTGCCTCGAGCATTCCACTTGATCTTGATGTAGACGATCTTGTCTCCTTCAAGATGGAACAACTTTCTTGATCGCTCCTGCCCATGCTTTCCTTGATGAAGACTTGCAACTTTCTCCCCATACTCCATGGAGAAACCTCTTCTTTGAACTTGTCTTCATCACTCTATGATCATCGAGGATGGCAAGATCCAAGCATGATATCTTATAGAGATGGTGCATCTTGAGCTTGCACTTCATTTCTTAA
This sequence comes from Avena sativa, assembly GCA_916181665.1. Classification (NCBI taxonomy): domain Eukaryota; kingdom Viridiplantae; phylum Streptophyta; class Magnoliopsida; order Poales; family Poaceae; genus Avena; species Avena sativa. The sequence goes on from OV702287.1 coordinate 428,418,518, forward strand.
TGATGTATTGAAGATAGCCATGAGGAACTCCATCTACTTCTTCAAGACACTCTTGATATTCTTATTCTTATTCTTCTTCTACATGATTCCAATAGGCACAAAGACCTTGGACATTGCTTCTTCTACATTTTTCAACCTTGAAACTAACACATGGCCCAAGTGATGACAATGGATAAATCCTACTAAGTGAAACTCAATTCAAACATTAGTCCATAGAGATTATCATTAATTACCAAAACCATACATGGGGGCATACATGCCCTTTCAGCAACGTTACCATTCGCCTTCAGTCAGTTGGTATATATCCATACAACGACTCCTATGACGACGATGCCTCGAGGACGTACGACCATCAATGATCGACTACTTATTTGTTATTTAGCCTGAACTTTGTGCCTAAACTCCGAACAGATTTATGTATTTGTATGATTAATATGTTACATTTAATTTCGATGTACTTCTTTATTTTGCTTTTTCACTTATTCTTTCCATTCGTTCTCCCTACATCTTACAACCGATTTGGCTCATCAAATATTCTGTCAGTCAGTCTTATCTCCTTACGCCTTTTCTCCTAGGCGTAAATACAATGATACTATATCATTAAACGTTCTTCTTGCCTATCGCGTCCCGGGGGACGCAGAGAGAAATCTAGTTATAGTAATTAAGGAACACATGAAATAATTCATTTTCTAGTAATTATCTCACATAATAAATCGCTTAGTACTTCAGACTCATATCTAGCAAATTCCTTTTGTACAAAAGCCATTGAATGCAAATTATGTCCCTGGTATGGATCAAAGATATTGAATTAGTTACTTGTTCTACATCATCATCATTTGATACAGAAAAGAGTAATGAAATCAAGAGCAAGTTCAAAATTACCTAAATTACAAGAGCAAGTTCTTCTACATCATCATCATACTTCAAGTTCTGCTCTTATAATTGGTTGTCCTTTCTTTTCAGGAACTAGTCCAAGTTTGAAATCTATGCAACCACCTTTGTTGTGAACTTTCTTTCCACATTAACTACAATGAATGTTGACCTCATGCTAGCTCATCTTATTTTATCCTTTCCTGCCTTCTTTCTCTTCTAGTTGTTGCCTTCTATTTCTTTGTGGCTTGCCAACCTTCTTATCAAATTTAGGAGCTTTGATTGTTCTTGCATCAACTTGAAGGGAATATGCCCGAGAGGCAATAATAAAGTGGTTATTATCTTATTCCATGTTTATGATAAATGTTTATTTTGCATGCTATAATTGTATTGATCAGAAACGTCAATACATGTGTGTTCAATAAACAAAAAGGGTTCCTAGTTATGCCTCTCTTATAGACTAGCTCGTTGATTAACAAGATGATCAAGGTTTCCTGATCATGGACATTGGATGTTGTTAATAACGAGGTCACAACATTGGTGGAATGATGTAATGAACATTCATCTGAAGTATAGCATTACGATCAAAGTCATTATGTTTATATTGCTATAACATCATACGAAGTAATCTTTATCCTTAGACCATGAGATCATGTTAATTGCTAACACCGGAAAAGTATCTTGATAACATCAAACGTCACATAGTAACAGGGTGACTATAAAGATGGGTTCAGTGCTACGAAGGTGTTATGTTGAGGCTCATAGATCAAGAGTGGAATTTGTCAATCCCGATGACGGATAGATATACTCTGGGCCCTCTCGGTGATATCACATTGAAATAGCTTGCAAGCAAGTGATGTGATCACTAGAATGTTATATCATGGGAACAAGAAAAGAGTGCATGTCGGAAACGAGATCAAACTAGGTATGGAGATACCGATGATCGAATCTCGGACATGTAATATATCGCGAGACAAAGGGATTTAGTTACAAGCGTTAAAGGTTCTCACGATCATAGAAGTCATCGTTGAATGTGTAGGAGTCAGTACGGATCTCCAGGTCCCGCTGCTGATTATTGATCGGAGAGGGGTCTCGATCATGTCTGCATTATTCATGAACCGTAGGGTGACACACTTAAGGGATACCGACACCATTTGGAGCAAATATGTTTCAGATAAAGATTTAAAAAGCGCTGGAATTATTTCAATAGACACCGAAACTGTTTCGGGTGAAATTGCTGAAATTGGTTCTGCATGTAATATTGAAATGTTGCAGGGGGTTTTATGTGAATGTTTGTTAATTAAAGTAATTAACAAAGTTCTGAATAAAAATAATAAAAGAGTTTTATTAAATGAGAGAGCATTAATTTGGAGAATTTTAATGCATTTAAAGTGGAGACTTTAAAAGAGAATGTGAAGGGGCATTTTAATGTGGAGGGGTTACCACCACATGAATGGAGGAGGTGAAGGGTCACCTCCCCCATGCGTCGGCCATGAAGGAGGGGTACCCTCCCCTCCTCCTATAAAAGGCCACCCCCTCCTCACTTCTCATATACACTTCCTTGTGAAGGATCTCTCTCCCCCTCTAGTATTATTCCCCCATGGTCTCGGATTAGCGAGATACATGTTCCCGGTGGCTTTATCTGGAAAGGAGTTGCTGGTTCCGCTGCTTTGCTGGAGCGAGGGACGGAGGTTGTCGGGGTACCGGACGTGTGTGTGATCACGGATGCACCACTGCTTTGCGGTGCTGGACTTGGTGGTGCTGGAGCTGGATCTGATGGACGTGCTGGAGCCGGACCTGCTGGACTTCATCACGATCTTGAGATCGGCAAGTGTACGACTACATCAACCATGAGTTCCTACTCATTAACAAAGCTCGTTGTCTACGAGGGTAAGTTCTCGTTGGATGTATGTCCACCCGTTGCTTTGTACCTAGTAGATAGATCTTGGCGTGTAGTTCACACCGTAGGAATTTTTTTTGTTTTCTATGCTGCGGACCCAACACAACTATTTCCCACTCCCTTACATATCTACATGGCCATATAATGTTCTCATAAGCTTTCACATACCTCTAAGTAGCATTCATGGACATAACTTTCTGGTGAAATTTTGTCATGTCTTAGAGCTGACACTGCATGCCAACAAGGAATGCTAGATAAATCCCATCTTCTACATCTGCAAGTACTTTCCTATGTGTCAACTATGTATCCAACTCCCCTTTGCATGATTTCAAATATGCCATTTCCAGATGGCTTTGATTCACAAATATTTGACCACTCAATATGCTTATGTATATTTTTCCTGATTTTTTGACAAATGGCACATGTCATTGCCTATGATTCAAGTTGCTTGTTCTATATTTTAGTTGTTATCTCACACCTGATTTTGGGAATCATGGAAAGTATAGGCATCATCCAAGATGTACTTATTAAAAACCTCACAATTATTATTCAGAATTACATCACACTTAGGGAATTCAGACTGGAAAGCCTTATCCCATGTGTTAGGATCTAACTCCTCTAGCTAACCATGGGTTGTCTTGCTCAACACCAGCATAACATCCATGTTTTCATGCCACTTTGCAAATGTGCTTCTTCTAGCACATTTCCACAGCCTATTCTTGAGAACTTCACCTTTAAAGTTCTTGTTAAAATTCTACCGGAGGTGCCTTACATAGAATCTATGGCCAGAATCAGAAAACAATTCCTTGACAGCCTTGATTAACCCCTATAAGCATGGTAGAAGTGAGCTAAAAGTAATGTGTCTATGATAACTACAACAAGACAAAATGGTACTAAATGTAGGACAATGATCTTACTTTTTGGTTATCGGACATGATGGTCCAAGGAGATGTGTTGGCAATGCCTAGATCTTTTTTTAGGGTAGAATAGTCAGGAAATTCCCCCACTACATTTTTTTTCATTATATAATTTAATGACAGTTTACAAGATACAAGTTACATGGAGTCTTGGTACTAATTTATAAAGTTACAAAAGAATCTTCTAATGTACTTGTCTCTGGGATTACTTCTTTTTCATTCTGTATTGTATCCATCCCATCTCTTGAAGAAAGATTGTCCTCCAGTTTGCAAAGCTTGGCCTTGTATCATCAAATATTTTCCTGTTTCTGCAAATCCAGATTCCCCAAGCGCCCATAATCATTATTTCTACTGCAAAAGGTAGATTTAATTTTGTTTTGATATCTTGAAAAGCTTCCAGTACTGAAAGATTTATAGTTCTTTGAGGGTAGATATAATCCCAACATTCAGAGGCAAATGGACAGTCCCAAAAGAGATGAACTAGTGTCTCTTCAGTGTTACAATTCATAGTTGCACATTTGTAATCAGGCAGGGAGAAGTTTTTTCTTCTTAGAAGATTCCTTTTGTTTAGTCTGTCAAGGAGCAATAACCATAAGAAGAATTTGTGTTTAGCTTGACATGAAGATTCCCAAATCCATGTGAAGTGAGGTGGGGCAGGTTGTGAGCCAGCTAGCACCATGTATGCCTTTTTAACAGAAATTCTTCAGATCCCCATATGTATCTCCATTTGTTAGGGTGTCCAAGTTGGCTCTTGATCAGCGATTGCTGGCAGATGTCCTCCAACTCTTCAAATTCAGAGAAATCTTGTTGTGACATGGGTAAGTTGAAAAGGTCTTCAAGGTATTCAGTGTGAATTGCCTCATGTACAGTAATTTTAGTATTTTTTGCATATGATAGCAGGTGTGGCATTTTGAATTGTAGACATTCATTCCTCCATAAATATGTCCACAATTAAACTGTTTTCCCATCCCCAAGTTGACATCTTGCCATGGCCTTATATGCATCAATGAGTTTTAGGTGAGCTTTCCACCAGAAAGATCCTTCAATTTGGTATCCAGGTAGGTGATCTTCAGAGTAATATGTGTTCCAAATCAGGTGCACCCATGGAGTATCATGGTGATTGTAGAATTTATCAAGGTTCTTGAGAAGCAAAGCATTATTTTGAATATTCAGGTTCAGAACATCTAGAGAGAGAGCTCTTGCAATGGGTCTGACACTTTTCGAATGAATCAAGAATTTTGCCTGAAGGGGATGAAGGGGCTTTTATACCCCTTCCCCAACTGAGCCGTTGGAGCCTTTGGGGGCCGGATAATCCGGCCCTCACTTGGGCCGGATAATCCGTCCTGGGGAAAAACTCCGCCCCAGACTCAGATTATCCGGCAGATAAACCGCCCCCACTCAGAGTGACGCACCGAGCCTGCCCTTGAGCGCCTCCTGGGGGCCGGATTATCCGGCCCCTTGCGAAGGCCGGAATATCCGGCCAAGGGAGGAAAAACCGCACTGTTCGGATTTTCCGGGAGAAAATCCGACCACACTCCGAGCATCGCGCCTTGGCTGCCTTTCATCGATTTCTGGGGCCCGGATTATCCGACCCCATGTGAAGGCCGGATTATCCGGCCTAGGGAGGAAAAACCTCCCCAGTTCAGATTTTCCAGGAGAAAATCTGAACCCACTCCGAGCATCGCGCCTTGGCTGCCTTTGATCGATGATTTAGGCCAGATTATCCGGCCCTTGGTGGGGCAGATAATCCGGCCCCCAAAACACCAGAACATTCCCTGCACACTTAGCACACATGAGGAAACTCCATGGTATTGTTATCTAACACTCAAAACATAGGGAACCATGAAATGTTCTTTCAATCTCCCCCTTTTTGGTGTTAGATGACAATACTAGGATTTGCAGGAAAGTTCTCAGGGCAATAATATTTAATGAAAGACAAAGACTCCCCCTCAATGTGTGCATACAAACAATTGCAGTTGATTACAAATACACACAAGAGGGTAAAGTCTATATCATTGGAACATATGTGAAAAGCTCATACCACCGGTAGGGAGATAGAAGCGTCCTCAATACATTATAAGAATATCCAATGATAGCCATAGAGCGTGCCTCCCTCGATATAGATAACCAATAGCCATAAGAATATCCAATAAGATAGATGACTCCATATGAATAATCCAAAGGATAAATCCACAACCATAGACACATAGTTTCATACAAACCACAAACCACAAATTAAAGTTCAACGCTAAATGGGCACAAGCGAGAAAACAACGAATAGAAAACGTGCAAATGCTTGTGCCCGACCAATGCAAATCCTCGGAGACCTAATAGAACTACTTCTCCCCCTTTGGCATCGAGACGCCAAAAAGGAAGAAGAGCGATGCTAGCGCCCCAAGGTATCACTCGTAGTCTTCATCCTTGTCCTCGTCCTCGTTTCCATCCTCGTCCTCATCCTCAAGCTCCTCGGTGTCATCGCCCGCATCATCAGCAGTGGCCGCAGAAGGGAACAGGTGACGCTCCAGCTCTCCATAGTTAAGCCCAGAAGAGGAGTTCCATCGAACATATGGTGTGGGAGGAGTAGGAGCAGGGGGATCGCCAGAAGCATCGGACACATGGTGAAGGATGAGCTGCTGAGAGTGAGCCAACTCATGGTGCTGCTTGTAAGCCTCATACTGGCCCTTGCGTGTGTCCACACCCATGCAAAGAATGTTCCTCTGGAACCAGTTTAGCTGCTTGATCTCACGAGCAATGGGAGGCATTGGAGGCCTACGAGCACTAGCACGAGCATCCCTCCTGAGACCCTCAGGAGCAGAGGAGGGGTGAGAGGTCTTCCTAACCTTGGTGTAGATCTTCTTAGCCTTGTGCACAGCATCAATATTGAACTCTTTAGTGGGGAGCAAGTGCTTGATCAGCATCATGATGTAAGGAGCATATGGGATGGACAGCCTATTGAACATGGCATCGATCAACTCATGGTAAATGAAGTCCATCACATCCAGCTGATATGACACGGACTCATCCTCATAGGACGCCACCTCATGAGAAAGGCCAGAAGCTGAACCAAGTGACCACGGATACTGTCATTGTTGCCTCCACTTGGAGTGATGGAATCACGAAAGAGACCCACCAATCTAGCATATATGGGAGAAAGACCAGCAAGGGTGCCCACAATACCATTATCATCGGTGCATGGAGAGAGGGCAGCATTTTTATTGGGCTTGAGTTGGGTGATGATGTGGTGGCCACTAGCACGGTCCCTGTGGCGGAAAGGATAACCAAGCACCTCAGTAAAAACACGGAAATCAGCTTGCATAGGCCTGTCACGAGTCATCCACTTCATGGTGCGGTGCTCATAACTGCAAATGACCAAGGTGGAGAAGAACTGCTTCACAATCTCAGAATCATAGGAGCATTAGAGGGCCATGAGATGATGCAGTCCCATCCGCTCAGCCACATACATGGCATCAACAAGGTGAGGCTTCTCCAAGGCCTCAGCAAGAACCAGAGGATGCATAGGCCAAATCTTCAGTTGAGCATACAAGTCTTCATAGATCCCCTTTTGTTCAGCGCACCAAAAGCGAGAATCACCTAGCTCAGTATCATGCAACACTTCATCAAACAAATCCCGATGACGAATGGAGGAGAAGGTAACAGGGTCCATCTTCTTATAGTTAATCTTGGGCCCTTTGCCCTTCCTCTTGGACACACCCTTTCTATCCCTCTTTGCTTGTTCAGCCATGCGCTTCTCTATGTTCTTTCTTCTCCTCAGCTCAACCTCGTCCACTAAGTTACCCTTTCCGTTGTCCCCAAAGTATTTAGCACGAGGACGGTGCTTGTAGGTCTTGGGAGAGCTGGAACCACCTGTGAAATGAATAAGGGGGGTAGCAAGGAGATAAGCATACACACAAGTCCAAGAGAGAACATAGAAAAAGTAGGCAAATATTTTAAAGTCCAATCCTACTCAATGCACAAAGCAAGACGAAACTGAACTAGTTTTGAGTCTGTCAGGCCGGATTATCCGGCCTGGCCAGGGGCACATAATCCGGCCCTGGCAGAAATTTTCAGAATCACCTAGATTGAATGCAAAAGAGTAGATCAGGCCTAGATACTGCAAGACTATGATTTCTACGCGAAACAACATCCTTCTAGTCAATGTTCCACCCAACAAGCAACACATCTAGACAAAGATGGGGAAAGAGGGAGTTAACCTCACTCATTGGAGGAAGAACACGGAGGAGAAGGTACCCGGAGGCGTGGAGAAGAAGATCTAGGGAGGCCCAGAAAATCCGGTGGCCGAAGACTCCGGGGAGGGTAGGGGACGATAGGCGGCGGCTGGGGAGAGAGAGAGGGTTGGGGAAGAAGTGTTGCTCGTTATGATCCCTTCCCCCTGACCCCAGCCCTTAAGGACTAAATCCACCAGGGCCAGATTATCCGGCCTATACTTGGGCCGGATTATCCAGCCTAAAATCTGAACTTCTGTTACACAGAGAGTCATGCCCGCGCGTCCCCAAACAACACCCCCACAAGGTGTACAAGGGACTTGTGTGCAAAAATAGATGGCTTAGGGTAGGGAAAAGTCTTAGGATTAAGAGAGCCAAACTGAGATGGTACTACACACTCAAATTTGCAAGAATCAAAGCAACTAAAAGCCAAAATTGAGTGTGCTTCCCATAAAAACATGAGAGGAGCTAAAACCGATCAAGAAGATCCAAATAAATCCAACTCTTATCATGGAAGAGGGCGGTGGCCGAAGCCACCTTGTTGGAGTGTATGGTATGACACCGCGAAGATATATCTTGGGTTCATGACCAATACTCATCAATAAGCTCACATATCACAAAATGATATTAAGAGAAATGATTTGACTTGCTTTCGGCATTATGGGGGGAGGTTTAGCCCAATAATTAGGACCACACTTCCCCTATATCCATGCCCAAATCTAGACCAAATAAGACTGAGATGTACGGGTGAGTGCATGGGTAATCAAGACAAGCTCCTTGAATCAACGATATTTAGCTCATTCCTCAAGTAGCAAAACCTTGCTTCATCAAGTGGCTTCGTGATAATATCTGCAAGTTGGTTCTTCGTGCTCACAAAAGATAGATCAATATCACCTCGAGCAACATGGTCCCGAATAAAATGATTATGAATCTCAATATGCTTTGTCCTTGTGTGATGTACCGGATTGTACGCAATTTTGATTGCACTTTCATTATCACATAAAAGAGGCACTTTGTCACAATTGACACCATATTCCTTTAAAGTTTGCCTCATCGATAATAACTGAGTGCAGGCACTAGCAGCAGCAACATATTCAGCTTCGGCGGTGGAGAGAGAGATACGATTATGCTTTTTAGATGACCAACAAACTAGAGATCTTCCCAAGAACTGACAAGCTCCAGAAGTTGATTTATGATCATCCTTATCACCTGCCCAATCTGAAGTATAACCACATAGAGAGAAATTGGAGCCCTTGGGATACCATAGACCAAAGTTAGGGGAATGAACCAAATATCAGAAGATCCTCTTAACCGCCACTAAGTGGCTTTCTTTAGGAGCTGCTTGATACCTTGCACACACCCCCACACTCAAAACAATATCGGGTCTAGATGCGCAGAGGTAAATAAGAGAGTCGATCATGGACCGGTATACCTTTTGGTCCACATCTTTACCATGGGGGTTAAGTTCAAGATGACATTTTGTTTGCATCAAAGTGGCGACGCCATTAAGATCCATCATCTTGAATCTCTTGAGCATGTCTTGGATGTATTTAGATTGATTGATGAAGGTTCCTTCTCTGAGTTGCTTGATCTCGAATCCAAGAAAGAACTGTAACTCACCCATCATAGACATCTCAAACATGTCAGTCATAAGCTTTGAAAATTCATCATTAAAAGCTTTATTAGTAGAACCAAAGATGATGTCGTCTACATATAGTTGGCATACGAAGAGCTCCCCCTTAACCTTCTTAGTAAAAAGAGTGGGATCGATTTGCCCAACTTCGAAGCCATGGTCTAGCAACAGCTCTTTAAGGTGCTCATACCACACACATTGGGCTTGTTTAAGGCCATAGAGTGCCTTATCGAGTTTGTAGACATGGTTCGGGAAGTTGGGATCCTCAAATCCTAGGGGTTGCTTTACATATACCAACTCATGTAGAGGACCATTAAGAAAAGCACTCTTAACGTCCATTTGCTGCAATTTAAAATTATTATGGGTAGCATAAGCAAGAAGGATACGAATGGACTCAAGACGAGCCACATGATCATAGGTCTCGTCGAAGTCAATGCCCTCAACTTGGGAATAGCTTTGTGCCACTAGTCTCGCCTTGTTCCTCACAACAATGCCATTCTCATCTTGCTTGTTTTTAAATATCCATTTAGTGCCGATAACATTGCAGCAATCCTTGGGCTTCTCCACTAGTTTCCAGACCTTGTTGCGCTCAAAGTTATTCAACTCTTCATGCATAGCAACAACCCAGTCCGGATCTTCAAGAGCTTCAAACACTTTCTTGGCTTCCACCATTGAGATGTGAGCTTGATGCTCACCAAAACTTGCCAATTCCCTTCTTGTGGAAACCCTTCGTCGAAGATCACCTGCAACTTTGTCAAGAGTATGACCCCTTAATTAGAGATTCCGATCAGCACGAGCCTTGCGACGAAGTTCAATAAGCTTGTTGTCTCTTGGTGGAATACTTTCATCACTTGAGTCTTCGTTGGAATCATTTGCTTGACCTTGATCAGAAGTCTCATTATTAGTGGTAGGAGATGATGAAATATGCCCTTGAGGTGGATCAATAGCCGTAGGAGGTTGCTGATCACTAGGAGTTTCAAGGCCGGATAATCCGGCCGAGGGTGAGGCCGGATAATCCGGCCTGGGAGAACTTGAAACAACTTCATTAGGTTGCCTGGAACTTACTTGAATTGGCGAGGGGCCGAATAATCCGGGGTCAGCCGGAAAATCCGGCCTAGAGCTTGCAGCTGTTTCTTCGATATGATGAGCAGGTTGGTCGTCAGAGGAGAGGTGACCGAATAATCCGGTGTCAACCGGATAATCCGGCCTGGAGCATATAGGAGCATGTTGACCTTCAGCATTTGGTGGAGTTGGTGCAGAAGTTACTCCCGTGGTTGGAGCATGTTGAGTCTGTGTAGATGAGGGCTCTTCATGAGTAGAGCATTATCCTTCCCAATCCACCCCAAGGGGTTCCTCAATGGGGTGGAAAAATCCCACGCCCATTCTTCTTATGGCATCTTGGGGTATTTCAACATCTGCATCACAAACATCAACTTTCCCCGCACGGGAGCCGTCATTTTCCTCGAACACGACACTACAAGATTCTACAACAGTTCCGGAGAGCTTATTGTAGACTCTATAAGTGTGGGATTCGGCACCATAACCAACAAAAATACCCTCTAAAGCCTTAGACTCAAATTTAGATAAACAAACTCCCTTGATGAAAAAGAAACACTTACACCCAAATAACCGAAAGTATGAGATGTTTGGCTTGTTACCGGTAAGTATTTCATACGGAGTCTTGTCCAAGATTTTATGGAGGTGTAACCGTTTGGATGAATGACAAGCGGTAGAGATTGCTTCAGCCCAGAAGTTATACGGAGACTTGAATTCGGCTAGCATAGACCTTGCCATATCCATTAGAGTCCGGTTCTTCCTCTCAGCAACACCATTTTGTTGAGGGGTGTACGCAGCAGAATATTGATGTCTTATCCCCTCTTCACTTAGGAACTCATTTAAGGTGTAGTTCTTGAACTCGGAGCCGTTATCACTCCTTATTGCCAGAATAGGGACGTTGTGTTGACGTTGAACCTTGTTGGCAAAGTCGATGACCATTTGTTGAGTCTCGCTCTTCAACTTGAAGAAATAGACCCAAGTGTATCTTGAGTAGTCATCAACGATCACAAGGCAGTACTTCTTCCCACCGAGGCTTGCATGAGATGGAGGTCCAAAGAGGTCCACATGAAGGAGCTCTAAGATCCTTTTTGACTAAATAATAGTCTTCCTTCGATGAGGAGATTCATGCATTTTCCCTTCAACACAAGCCCTGGAAACACGATCTTTGGCAAAGGAGACATTTTCTTTTAGTCTAAGGATGTGGCCACCCTTGTGGAGACTTTGCAAAGTTCTCATATTAACGTGGGCTAGTCGGTGATGCCATAACCAACCCGCGTCTGCCTTTCCGAAAAGACACATCGGGCCTGTAGTGGTTTTCCCCGAAAAGTCCACCACGTATAGGTCATTTTCGACATATCCCACAAAAGCGACTTTTAGAGACTTGCTCCACAAGAGTACCACCAAATAAGCATCAATAAAAACTGCAAAGCCCATCTTACCAAGGGCGCGAACTAAAAGTAAATTGTAACTGAGGGTCTCAACAAGCATGACGTCCACAAGAGAGATATCGTGAGCCACCACAACTTTGTCGAGACCCAATACCTCGGATTTTGACTTGTCACCATAGGAGACGGTTATATGATCATGATTTGGCCGCATCTCCATGATGATCTCCTTGCTTCCGGTCATGTGACTCGTGCATCCGCTATCGAGTACCCATTTAGACCCACCGGAAGCATAGCCCTGCAAGAAAGTTACTTCTTGGTTTTAGGTACCCATTTTTCAATGGGTCCTCTCATGTTAGTGACAAGGGTCTTGGGGACCCAAATAGACCAAGGAATGCAACAACCATAAGGACCTACATAGCTATCATAAACATCACCATAATAATCACAATATAACTCAAAGTTAGGAGTGTTAGCCCCTACAAAACCATCATAATTAGAATTATCATTGGAGGTGGTGCTAGTCTTTGGCTGCGTACTCTTGCTCTTCTTTTTCTTCTTGTTCTTCTTATTCTTTGTCTTGGGAATATAACCAAGACCCTTTTTTCCATTGATTGTCATTTGTTTGCTAAGTATCTCATCTAGAACTTCTTTACCTTTGTGTTGAGATCCTTTTGCAAGTTATTCTTGTCCATAAGATGATGTGGAGGTGTTGAGCACATCATACTTCCTCAATTGAGTTTGGAGCTGGTTATGAGACTCATTTAGAGTAGAGTGTTCACTCTCCAATGCCTTGTGAGCATTGTCAAGTTTCTCAAACTCCTCTGAGAGTCTAGCATGAGCAGCCCTAAATTCAATCTTTTCCTTCTTTAGTTTCTTTACCTTGGCAAGAGCGTTGTCACGTTCTTTGATGAGCTAAGCCACAAGTTATTCATGAGACTCCTCAATGGATTCGAGTCTCTCTTCCGAGGATACTCGAGCTTCCTCTTCTTCTTCCAAGGCATTCTTTAAAGACGCTATCTCCAAGGCATCTTCTCTTTCAATTCTTCCCTTTTCTTCAAGGAGATCTTCGGCTTGGGCAAGTTGACTCATAAGAGCATCAAAATGAAGTTTGTGCTCACCTTGCAAGTTAGTGAAAAAATTGTCCAAAGCAATAACTTCTTCTTTCATTTTAAGACTAGTATGATCATCCATATCCATATTTATGTTAGTCTTAGGGAATGAAGAACTAGAAGATGATACCTCAGACCCTCTTGCCATAAGACAAGTGACGTTGTTGTTGATGACATTTTTGTTTGGCAAGTCAAAGAGAGATGATGGAGTCTGATGTGGTGGCTATAGCAGCCACCTCACAAGAGCTATCTTCATCCTCTTCATCTTCACTTGCAGAGGAATATTCTTCTTGTGCCACCAAGACAATCTTGGGTTGCTTCTTGTAAGGGCCATTCTTTTTGATAAATAGCTTTTTCTTAGGTGCCTTGGATTTTTCTTTAAGGATGAGCCTGCCACCATTGTCTTCTCTATTTTGATATGGACACTCGGCCACAAAGTGCAGCCTATCTCTACAATTGTAGCATGTTCTCAGTTTTGGGCCACTTTCTCTTCTTCCACTTGACCCATTCTTGCGCTCGAGTTTCGACTTGGCCTTGGCTGGATCCTTCCAAAAGTTCCTTGCGTAAAACACCATGTACTCACCATGATCACGTTTGACTTCATCGGGGCAGTCCATGGAGGCACCCTCGAAAGCTCTTTCGTCCTCATCTTGCTCAACAACATTAGCCTTTAGAGCAACATTGACCCCTTTTTGCATTCCAATGGCACGGGCATGGGCATCTTCCGTGTTCTTTGCAACAACCTTGAATGATGCCATTTCTTGCATGACTTCATTGGACGTCATTTGATGGTAGTTGTGTCTACCTTCCAAGCTCTTCAAGTCCGTTGGCTCAAAAGACATTAGAGCACTCACATATTTCCTTTTTATCCAAGCATCATCAATGTGAGTGGCTCCATGCTTTCTAAATGTTGTTGCGATGCCCTTGAGTCTTCTATACATGTCTTCATGGTTTTCACCATCCAACATGTAGAATCCTTCAGCTTCATTACTAAGGGCATCATACCTATTCCTTCTCATGCTTTCATTTCCAATAACGAGCTCGGTGAGAGCATCCCAAGCTTGTTTAGCTGTGTTGAGATGTTCAATGTGGGGCATGTCCTTGGGACCCACTCCGAGCTGTATCATGTGGAGAGCCGTAGCATTCACTTGGCTATCGACAACTTCTCTTCTTGTCAGGTTGGTGTGATCTCCAATATGAAGACCCTCTTCGATAATCCTCCAAAGTTCAATAGAAGAGCTACACACACTTCATTAAGAATTGCCATTGATTAAATGAAGATGCAGTAAGCTTGGGTGGATCACCCCTATTGTTTATATGAGGATGAGGGATAGGTGGGCCGGGGGAATATAAGTGATGAACCTCACTATATTCCTTCTTACCACTTCCCTTCTTGGAGGTGGAACCATTATGTTTTTCACCTACCACTTCATCTTCCTTGGATCCGGTGTTAGCCTTATCCTTGGATGAGGGAGTGGCGGCCTCATAGGAGGATGGAGATGGGGCTACGGATGATGTGAGGTGAGCAATCATTTGGTGCATATCCTCCATCTTAGTCTCAAAGGATTTCAACAAGGTTGTTTCCAACATCTTGAGGTCATCCATTGTGACCTTATCCATAGCCTCATTCCCATTCTCCTTGGTACCCATACTTCTCTTAGGCGGTTAAGCCCGAATAAAGAGCCGGGGCTCTAATACCAATTGAAATGGATCGTATGGGCACCTAGAGGGGGGTGAATAGGTGCTACTTCAAATTTTAATGCTTTTTCAATTTTAGGCTTAACACAAAAGGTAAATTCTCTAGATAACTATTTAGAAGAATTTCCCTATATGCAAACCTATCTACTAGCGAGTAAGAGGAGAGTGGAAAGAGGAACGAGTGAACCGTAGTGAAGCACGTGGAGACACATGATTTGTTTTACCGCAGTTCCTTCCTTGTTAAGGGAAGTACATCTGCCTTGGATGGGTGGGCGGTAATAAGACCACCACGCCATAATAGGCCTCACCTTGTTCTCCGATGGATCCTGCCACCAAAGGCCTGATCCACCTTTCCACTATAGGAACCCTTCGAGGAGGGTACCGGCGCCTTTACACAACTAGCGGGGCACAACTCCACAACCAAATTGGAGGCTCCCGTAATAACAACAAACTACCACAAGAACAAGTTATCAATAACAAAACACAAGATCTAGATATTAACAAGAATACTAGATCGGGGGTTTCTCCAAATGAATGGAGAGGAGTTGATGCGCTTGATTTGTGATGGCGATGAAGATTGTATCCTCCTTCAATTCTCCTAAAGATCAAAGCCTTCGGGTGGTTGAAGTGGGAGATCTAGAGAGAGCTCTTGCAATGGGTCTGACACTTTTCGAATGAATCAAGAATTTTGTCTGAAGGGGATGAAGGGGCTTTTATACCCCCTTCCCCAACTGAGCCATTGGAACCTTTGGGGGGCGGATAATCCGGCCTAGGGAAAAACTCCGCCCCAGACTCGGATTATCCGGCAGATAAACTGCCTCCACTCAGAGCGACGCGCCGAGCTTGCCCTTGAGCGCCTCCTGGGGGCCAGATTATCTGGCCCCA
The DNA here is from genome assembly GCA_916181665.1 of Avena sativa. NCBI lineage: Eukaryota > Viridiplantae > Streptophyta > Magnoliopsida > Poales > Poaceae > Avena > Avena sativa. The sequence continues at coordinate 428,434,197 of OV702287.1, forward strand.
TGCGAAGGCCGGAATATCCAGCCAAGGGAGGTAAAACCGCCCCTGTTCGGATTTTCCGGGAGAAAATCCAACCACACTCCGAGCGTCACGCCTTGGCTGCCTTTGATCGATTTTTGAGGGTCGGATTATCCGGCCCCATGCGAAGGACGGATTATCCGGCCTTGGGAGGAAAAAACGCCCCAGTTCGGATTTTCCAGGAGAAAATCCGAACCTACTCCGAGCACCGCGCCTTGGCTGCCTTTGACCGATTAGTTAGACCGGATTATCCGGCCCTTGGTGGGGCGGATAATCCGCCCCCCCCAAACACCAGAACATTCCCTGCACACTTAGCACACATGTGGAAACTCCACGGTATTTTTATCTAACACTCAAAACACAGGGAACCATGAAATGTTCTTTCAAAAAGGAGGCTGCCCTTATTACAACCAAACGTTTTAGCAAATGGTTCAGCCTATCAGGATCCAAATTTATGGGGATCATATTTGATTTGTGATAATGTCACATCCCAAAAAATTTCAAATTTTGGAATTTGAAATAGATAAATAAGTTTAGTGGATTGTTTGACTTTGTTTAAAATTCTCAAGGAAAAGAAACCTTTAGAATTGGAAAGAGCTCACTCTATTATGACCTAAGTAGCCATATAGGCAAAAAGGTGTGGATTAAGTTTTAGTTTTAGTATTTGTGTGAATGCTTGCAAAAATTGAAAATCATGAAGCATTCATAAGCATTGCATTACATCCATGCAAAATTCTCAAAAATTGAATCCAAATCTTAATATCTAAATCCGATAGTAGAATTGCCCAAATGTTCCTATAAGGAATATATAGAGATTTATAAAGACGCCATCTTAAAACTAATAAAAATGTTACAAATATGATTCTAGAATTATCTACTGAATTTTAGAAAAATTTAGAAACAAGAATCATGTCATTTAGAGTTAGTATGCAAAAGATATAAAGAAAATACAAAAATAGAAAAGGAAAAAGGAAAAGAAAACAAAAAGGAAAAGGAAAAAAAACAATGGGCCGGCCCATTCCAGCCGACCGGAGAGGAGGGGCACGCACGGGACCTGATCGATCCTAGGTTGCATCAATATCCGTGCGAAACTCAATTTTTCGAACCTATCTCTATTTTAAACTTAAATATTTTTGGATATACAACTCTGAATTGACTTCCATTTGTTTCTACTTATTCCCTACTTCAATATCTATCTCTATACCATGCTAAAACCCCTATATAATCTCCTGGAGCCACACCTATATCACTTTTCCTTCTCAAAATTCCGAATCTACACCTCACTGAATCGTATTTTCCTTCTAAACCTATCTAAACTTCATCGGATACCTTCGGCTCCAACACGAAATTTGTAGATCTCATCGAAATATTTCCGTTCGGACAAACCTAACCTATTTTCATCCACCACAGCCGAAGAATTTCTCAATGCAATATTTCAGATCTGACGGCGTAATTCCAAGATTTACTCGCGCTCGCTTCTTCAAATCTAAATTCCTTTGGTGGAAAGGTAGATCTAATGTTTTTCCAGAACTTTCATGTTGGAAGTTTTTTGATTTGATCTCAGATTTGTCTCTCTAACACATATCTGTTTCTAATTTTTCTGAGGCAAAATCGGACCGATTTGGAGCCAACTTCTCTCTTTGCCACCGGATCTCATCTCGACGGTCGAGATTCAATCATCCCGTTCAGCTGCCTCGTCACCGCCACGTCATCACCTGGTCAGCGTCTAGTCCTAGTTAGCATGCACGGTCAACATGTCTAGTCAGCGGAATATTCTCTGGAATATTCCGTTCGAATTTAAAATTGCAGATTATAGATCTAACTTGTAAAATCTATAAGAAATTCATACTATCTCCAACAATTACGTATAATATATCAAATTGAATATAATTTCATGTAGTTTATTAATATATGATTAGATATAACTTTCTCTATACAGTTAACTGGTAATTAATTAAATAGTATTCATAGATCCGAAAAATATAAGCAATATATCCCTGGATTCATAATTCTGTGTAGATTCTAGATCTGGTTTTAGATTTATTGTTGGTCATGGTAAACTATTTAGATAATTTAAACTCTATTAAGTAGTAACTAAATCATAAAACAAGATCCACAAATCCGTTTAGGGTGAATCCAATTGCTACTGGTTCGTATTAATATACTTTATTCAGTACACTTCAGATCCAAATTTAATACGGCAATTAGTACAGAAGTTTCAACATAACTATTAAAACTCCTCTATTGACGATTAAGAATTAATAATAAATACCCTAATACATTAAATGATTTTCTACATGCATCATGTGATCTAGTATTGTTTAAAAAACCAATTACAACCATTGTGACATATTAAATCGTCATGCATGCATTTGATCATCATTGTTTTATTGTACTATGCATAATTGCAATGTTTTGAATGGTGTGTTTATTGTGCTTGTTTCAAACGTTAGATTCTGAGGAGTGCAACTACTATGATCGCAATTGCTATGATTGCGAGTATTGTGATTGCAAGTATTTTGAGTGTGACGAGCGCAACCATTATATTTGTGAGGATTATCTAATCGACTATATCTACAACAAAGGCAAGTGGTGCTATCTTGGTCATAAATGTCCTACTGTTTTTCCTATGCATTGTAGATGTTTTTGTAAAACTGCATGTATAGAAATTGATGTGTATATGCTATGCTATATCCCATATTATTCCCTAGTTATCATTGTTTATGAGCCATCGTATTGGTAGATTTCTTAGCCATGCTATGTTAGACGAGGGCTGGGATTACATCATGATATGGTAGTTGTTTCTACTAATATTGTTTTGTGAAAACCAAAACAACTAAATTAATGAATCTCCTGGCTGTGATGGGATTGATATTTTTTGATGGTTTAATGCGGAAAGGCACTCAGGACACCGAGAAAAGTTTGGTTTCTTTATTTGGTAGCTTACGTGTATAACCATGTGCCAATAAGAAATGGATGGTTGGATGGACTTAGTAGGTTATGGCGACTCGAACCCTACATAGACAGAGATGTAGATAGTGTAGGTTGGTACGGTGCGTGGATGGGTTTAGGAAGCTCTTCCCGAATGGTCTCGTCTTGGATGTCTCCCTATCATAACACAATATGAGTGTGATGGTACAAGCGAGCTAGGTTGACCAGGTCGCATGGGTAAAGTGTATAAACTCCTGCAGGGTGTAAAACTAAGTATTTAGCCGTGTCCCCGGTTATAGACAATTTGAGCGACCTGATTTTGAGGCTATAACATATTTCTCACTCATCCTTATTTCTCAATTACTTAAAACTTGTTGGTGAACTTAATTGGATAGGAGCACCTGTGAGTGAACTAGAGTGTCCTATTTATCGTATTGGAAAACTACTTTGTTACAAATGTTAGGATAAAACTATTGCTTTATGCAAATGAGCCTGAACTCCGCCTAGCCAAATAAGCATGTAGTTGCTAGATCTGTTGTTAACCACTTTAGCCTACTAGCCATACATTCAATGTATTGACCATTCGTGGCTATAATGTTTCATGTTGCAGGTTATATCGTTTCCGAGTGATCGTTATAGGTCGCGAGACTCCACTCAACAATTGTTCGCTTGTGGCACATTTGAAGGATGGAGATCTACCTTGTAATGTTTTCCGTTGTAATATAATGTAAATTCTGGATCATATTTGGTATATTTATGATGCACAGTTATATTTGGTATCATTTTGTATTGTGTGTGCTAGTGAACCGATCCAGGGATTAGCATTATACACAAGAACTTAGCCTTATCAGGCGAGGGTGTTACAGATAATTAACCTTTAATCCAGTGGAGGAAGCAAAAGTATTGAGAATTGATTTCAGGCAGAGCAGTTGCATAGAATTTGCTTTCATAATCACCAGGGTGTCATCGGCATATTGAATGACAGGAAAGTCAGGGCATGCAGAACAGTTGATTGGGGGATCAATAAGGGTTTTGTTCACTGCTGAGTTTAGTATAGATTGTAGAAAGTCTACATCCAGAACAAAAAGCAGTGGTGAGAGAGGGCCCCCCTGCCTGACTCCTCTCTTGACATAGAATTTCTTCCAAGGTATACCATTCAATAGGATAGATGAGGATCCAGATTGGAAGATCATGTTTATCACCAAATCCTCTTTCTTTTAAGATGCTCATGATTGTTGAATGTTCAATTTTGTCAAAGGCCTTTTCAAAATCCAACTTAAGAATTACAATCTCCTCCTTTGATTGGTAACATTGGAATATAAATTTAAATGCCCAGCCTAAACATTCTTGAATGGATCTTTTCTTGAGGAAACCATACTGGTTTTTGTGAACAAGCTTAAGGATGATCTTTTGGAGTATATTTGCAAGCATCTTAGTTATGATTTTTAGAACACTGTTTAACAAAGAGATGGCCCTGAAATCAGCAGGAGTTGTTGGAGAATCCACCTTGGGAATGAGGGTAGTGAAAGATGAATTAATGCTTTCAAGTGACAGTTTTCCATGGAAGAAATCTTGGATTAAATCCTTGATATCCTCCCAATAATTGACTAGCAAGATTTGATAAACTCATTATTGAAGCCATCAAGACCTGGTGATTTATCATTTGGTAACTCATTTATCACATCCTCAAATTTTTTATCAGTGAAGGGAATCCCTAAAGATATAGAGGTTTTAAAATCCATTATGTTATAAAAATCAGGGAGTTTGAAATGCATCTTGGGATTATCAAAAGTTCCCATTCTTTCTTTAAAGGATTTCCAAAGAATATGAGCTTTGCCATCATGGTCATGAATATCAATGAGATTTTCATCCTTCATCATGGAGATATAGTTGTTTCTATAACTTATGGTTGCCTTAGCATGAAAAACTTTGTATTTTCATCCCCAGGTTTTACCCATTTGACATTGCCCCTCTGTTTCTAGTAAGCCTTATGGTTTTGAAGCAGAGTAATAACATGGCTTTTAAGAATATCTCTTAAGTTCCATTCATAGATGCTTAGAGTCCTCAACTCCTCCACTAAGTCCAGGAAATCAATGGTTTCATTCACTTTGAGAATCTGCTTCTTGAGACATGGGTAAGTTTTTTTCCCATAATTTCAAACTCCTTCTGACATTTTTGAGCTTAGCATTGATTTTTTTAGAATAGTCCAGGTACCCTACAGGTATATTCCAAGCATTCTGAACAATTTTTTTGAATTCACTATGCTGCAACCAATAGTTTTCAAACCTGAAGATTTGAGCTCTGGGAATCTTGGTCCCAATTGAGATCACAAAAGGTGTGTGGTCAGAGGTTGGTTTTGAAAGAGGGAAAACAAAGTATGATGGATAGGAGGTTGTCCAGGATGTTGAAGAAAAAACCAGTCTAGCCTTTCAAGAAGAGGATCCTTTTGCATATTGCTCCAGGAGAATTTCCTGCCTTTTAGGGGAAGCTCCACTAATCCAAGATTGCTAATGGATTCATTGAAGAGAAGCATGTTATTAACATCACCACCATCCTTATTTCTGTCAGAGGGCTTTCTTATGAAATTGAAATCTCCTATGGTTAACCAGTCCAAGTCATCAGGCATATCAATGTTGGAAAACCAGTCTAGAAATAGAGCTTTTTTGTCTGGTTGACATGGACCATAAACATTTGTCAAAATCCAGGAAGCATTGGATAATTTAGAAGTCAACTTGACAGAAATGGAGAATTCATTTTGAAAAGCCAATTCACCATCAAAGAGATTCCCATTCTAGATAGTGATTATCCCACTAGATGCCCCCACTAATGGCAAAAACACAAATTTATTAAGCTTTTGGTGATAGAAATTTTTAATATACTCCATGTCAAAGCTTTCTCTTTTGGTTTCTTCAATGCAAATTATTTCACATCCAGATTCTTTGATTTTCTGTGAAAGTGCCACCCATTTTTTCTCTGAATTGATCCCTCTTAAATTCCAGTTTAAAATTTTCCATATTTTTTCTATCCATGGAAACAATTGAATTTGTGGATAAGTTGTTGAACATTAAAGAATGATGTACAAACTACCAAACAACACTCCCAGTGAACAAAGCCCGCCAGTAAATATAGAAATAGATCATAAAAGCAAGGTTCTTTCCACATAGCACTCTAGAACCATACGTTTAGATACCACAAACAGGTAATCCAGTGGTAAACAGATCCAAAAGCAGACACCAGATATTTAAAGTTTTCATACATTGGAAACTTATTTGTTCATCTTCTTCTTAGCTTGCTATCCACAGGGCCCAGCAGCCTCCTTTTTCTTCTTGTTCCCCACACTAGGGCCTGGAGCATTTTCAGCAGATTTCTTGATAGCAGCTGGTGGCCTAATACCTTTATCTGCAGTCCTACTCTTTTTCTGTAACTTTTTTGTCAATGTCTTCTTCAGCCACCTTGCAAAAAGTAACAGCTAGATTTTTGACAACCTTAGTATTGAGATTTGGAGGTGCAACATTACAGGTAAGACAGTTACTGTCAAAGCAATTGGAGTGATTTTTGAAACCACTATTTAGCTCAACAATTCTTGGACTCCTCCTCACCTCAGATTCATTGATATGTCCCACTCCCCTCCTTTTCTTTGATGGGGGCAGAAGGAGCAATTTCCTCAGAACCAAAGCCATGAGAGTCCAGGAAGCACTTTGGTGGGGCCTGAGTCACACAACCATTAGGAATAAAAAAGGGGATAATGGCCTCTTCTACAATTGGCTATTTTATTATATTCCATAGTTGTGAAGCAATGAAGCTCATTGTCCAAGAGAATTTTTCAGGAGTAACAAGCATAAGAGTGATGAAGTTAAACCAACTTATAGGTATCTCATATTGAGACCTCCCCTTTGCGGAAGATTGTTCCATGATATGTGGAGCAAAAAATCTATCCTAGATGTAAGTCCTTGCTTGGAAAACTTGTGTTGTACATCCATAAGATCATGTGTTACCATGAAATGAGTGAGTGCCATTCCAATTTGAAGATGAGCCTCATCAGGGTCAAGTAAGACAACATCTTCCATTAAATGGTCACCAAAACTACCAGAATCTCTGTCAGCATCAGGACTGTTGTCCACATCATCTCCCTCAGGGTAAGCCTGGATGATGTTTAAAAGTCCATCACCAATCCCAACATCCCGAAGATGGACGAACTCAAGTTGGTCAACCTCTTGTTCCTGATATAACCCAGATGAGCATTTCCAGCTTCAGCAATTACATGAACATATTCAGTAATGGAAGCAGTGATTCCACTATGAGTGGCATGAGGAGGAGAATGCAGGTTGTCAGGTGGTAATTCTTCTCCATCTTCAAGAATAGGGGCAACAAGAGCATTTTGAGCATTTCCAGCATCCCATTAGTCTCATCCATCACCATTATTCACAGGAGCATCATGTGCATTTTGAGCCCCATTTCCCTCAGCCCAAGGACCCCATCCACCTGCATTACCATGTGGGGGAGGGGGAGGGGAGGAGGTACAAAAGGGGCAGCAACATTCCTAGGTACAGGATGAGGGTCCAATCCATCTCCAGGTGTAGGATCTTCATCTGGTGCCCCCACCAAGCAGGTTACTAAAAAGCAACTCAACCAAGAAAGTCCATGATTCAGAGTCCTCACTGTCTCCCAGAGTTAACCTAGCACTTTTTGGGATGTCAGTAAGATCAGTGACCCTAACCTTGGCAATAATCTTCCCTTTGTGAAGTGGGTCCCTTTCCCAAAGAAGCATTTTGCCAATTACATCAAAAATAGCATTGAGATCTTTAGTGTTCATGTGGTCAAGTGGTGGACCCACAAGCATGACCCAACATTCATTGTTAAATTGCATTCTACGCCAGTTAATCCCTTCATTATGCTTGACAAACGACACGTGCACATCTTGAAATGCAATGGGCCTATTCCGAATCAACCTATCTCTGTCGTTGACATGTGTAAACTAGACATACGCAGCACCAAAGGGGCCGTCCTGAATCTCCCCAAAACCAACTCTAGCTTCATTGTGAAGGAAATCAAGGAGAACATCACGAACATTCTGGAAAGGTACCTGACCTGGGGCATGGGGTCAATGGTAGAAATGGCGTACTGTTCATGGAGGCGTTGCCAGCGAGGAACCACCACCCTTCTAAGACCAACCCTTCCTTCAATGTGCATAATCTCAAATCCATGTGGCAGAAAAGGGACAGGGTCAATGGGGATGTTGGCCATTGCCACAGAGTTCACTGGCGACAGCGAGACCAAACCAAGAGCAGCGGAAGTTGGGGTTTTCATAGGCGAGGGAGTTGAGGAGACGGGGCACTCTGCTTTCTGTGTTGTAAAAGAAACTACCAAATTTTTTAGACAAGAGAAGACCTGGGGCTGAAAACGAGTAGTGGGCCGTTGGGCCTTGATCCAATTATGGTAAGAATCATTGGGCCAATCTCATTTAGGAAAGGATGGGAAGCGCAAAAAAGGTATCAGACCGAGCAAATTAATTACCCCAGATTTATCACACGACTTTGTCTGTCGAGGAGATTGCTTCTGTTCTGATCTTCCCCTGCACACCACCTCAGCAAATGAAGGAGAATTAATTGCCAAATTAATTTGTCTGTTCCTGCATGAGGGAGAAACTTCCATTGATTGAGGAAACTGTAACCGGTCAAAGGCCGAATTAACACCCAAACGGCCATCTTTTGAATTTTTTTCCCGTAACGAAATTCTGGGAGAGGTTTTTTAGTGAGAAACAATTTTCCATTCTTGATCTTGCTCACGATAATACTTTTTTTCCTCAGCTTGCCAATTTGGGCCACCTTCTCCCCAGAGATTGATAACCATAACAAAATGATCAAAAGAGAATCTAGAGATATTGTAAATTTCAAAACCAACAGCTCTACAAGCAATCGAGAATCTGAAAGATCTATCTTGTAGATGTTTGACTTGAAAGAGAGAAGCCATCCCTCTAAAACAAGCTTGAAGAGCTATTCTCACCGTATGAACATCAAGTTTGAAATTAGCTCGACCAAAAGAACATACCAGAAAGAAAGCCCTTCTTCGAAAGCCAGGTTGAAAATTTGTAGAGAGGCCAAATTTCTCCCGAATACGCTGATCAAATTTTAACCCCACATTGAAGTCAAGAGAAATTGCATAGGGTTGATTTGGAGACTTTTTTCCCATAATTGAAACACTTGGATCCTCAACTAGCACATCCGAGGTGAAATTTCCAACAGGGGCTTTTTCAATCTCAATATTCTTCTCTTCCATAGGGGTTGATCCTTTGACCTCAGCCAAAATTTGAGATCCAACCTTAACTTTCAACACTAGTAGATCTAAAGAAGCACCTGGGAAAACCCTCTCATCTTGCAACAGATATCTAGCATCAATAACCACTTCATTTTGGTTAAGAAGAACCAGTCTCTTGGCACTAGAGTTGAGAATTAGAAACCCCAAAAATTGCTTGTCATGGGAAAAATAAAGAGCATTCCATTTCAAAGAACAATCACCAATAGAGCCAACAGGAGAAGGAGATCCAATAGATATAGGCTCATTAGCACGAGCCAAGTGAGAGGGGAACCTCACGATAGATCCTCGCAGGATCTTCACCCCATTTTCAAGAGTTTTTCATCCAAAGGAGAACCTTCAGAGTCAAGAAGAACCAGCCAATCATTAGAAGAGAGAGCCAAAGATCCAACCATGAACTTACCATCAGTACTGGCCCTTGTGAAATAGGTCAGCCATCTGCCAACCGGAGAATCCATAGGTGGGCACCGACGTCGGAGTGGCGATGACGAAGAGCGGAGGCAGGCAGCCTCAGAGCCATAACATGCCTCAGGAATCGTGCATGGTTCCTCTAGAAAACCCTTCTCTACAATGCATAGATCTTGTTTCAGAGCAGTCAAGAACCACTTCCATGAGTTTGTATTCTCCATTTCCACAATTGCAAATCCAACAGGAAATATACATTCATTAGGATCCATTCCTATTGCTGTTAAAATAATACCACCAAATTTGGTCTTAAAATGGAATCCATCTAGGAAGACGATGGGCGTACATCCAACTAAGAACCCTCTCTTACATGCATCAAATGAGAAGTAACATCTCTGGAAATGGCCATCATCATTAGTCAAAACAAGAAATGTGCTCCCTGGATTTGATCTTCTTAGATCCTGCCCAAATTCCCAAAGTTGATTGTACGGGGTAGCCTCATATACATATATGAGCTCAAATGCATATTTCCTAGCTCTACCCAGCTTGCCCCTCTTTGGTGTCATCTTCCAATCTTTTTGGACTAACTTACCAAGTGCTTTCAGTGTCATTTTTCATTGGCTCTTATCTCTTCCACATAATACCGTCCAATCTTTTTTGCTATAAAAGCCCTTACTTGCCACTTGATCTCACAAGTGTGTTTGTGTTCATTCCTTTTAACCATTATGCACTTTGTTCTACTGTCCCATGAAGCATACAATTTCCATGAGCAACCTGGTTCACATTTAGCTAGCAACCTTTCCTTGTCATTCTTAGGAAACTTTATGTTCTTCCCGTACTTGCAGCTATGCTCCCAAATAGCCTTTCTCAACTAATCAATAGACTTAAACAACTGACTAGTCTGGAACTTGGGGTCTCCCATGTCCGCTGCCACAAATGGTTTGAATTTTTTGAATTTCTCGGTCTCATCATCTAAATCTGCTAGTTCAAAAAAGTCATCAGACATCTCAACTTCTGGCCATGGCTTCTTATCCTCTTTGGGTTCTTGACCTTCATACTGCTGAAACAAGTCATCATCACCATCCTCTATGTCATTATCACTGTCAACAATTGGTAGCACACAGTCTGAGTCAGTATCACTTCCACTGCCCCTGCCATCATCTCCCTTTTCTTCTATCACCGTTGCCTGTTTGGTTGATCTCCTCCTTGCACTTCCTGCAACTTCACTCTCTGTCCCTTGCACAATTTTACTCTTTGTCCCTTGCACATCAATTACCTGAAAAATTGCAATGCCAAGTGTAGTACATATCTTCATAGGACCGATGATAGGTGGTAACTGACCTACATGATTAGCAACTACGTCATCCCAGCCTTTGGCTTACTCTGATGGTTCATGATCAAGGTACACCGTCAGATATCTGTAACCCTCTTTCACTCTTGTAACCATGCTCAATGCATCCTTATCAGTCCCAATCAATCGAAGTCCATCTTCATTTATCTATGTTCCTGGAAGCAACCAGTACACATCTATCCTCCCAGCTGCTTCATATTCTAAATCCTCAATTAGATCTTCTAGCCACAAAGCAGACCAGGTATCACAGTCGCAATCATCTTAATAGACCTTTGTACCATCTACATATGCCCTATTGCAACCAGTACCAATGAAGAAACCTCAATGTATCACTTCTACAGTAAAATTAGAAGAAATTGCGAAAAGATCAGAACTTTCTTCCTCCTAAAACCCTAACACATGAACACTAATCGGACAAGAATGCTAAAATACTAAGTGAGAACACATGCAACATCACCGTGTACTGTAATATCCCTCGGAAACAACAAAAAAGTTGCAATGAAATCGAAATCACCGTACTGCGGAGTGGGGTCTCCTTGCGGCCGCCGAACGTCTGCCATCTCTGGTGACGAAAAGGATCGCCTTGTTGCGCTGCCAGTGGCACCTTCTTCACCGTTGTCGACAACTTCGTATGTGCCTGTCGATCAGCTTCAACCGACACCGATCACCTCCTTCCGCCGCCGCCGCTGCCATTCACCTCCGGAGCTCCGGATGGGGAAACAAGGGATTTGGTTTGTGTTAGAAGGGTGATCCGAGATTGGGGATGGGGGAGGTGTTCTGGAATTTTTCCACAGGATACGAGGGGGCGCGCCACGCGTCGCGTGCCACCCCGGAGCGCCGTCGCGGGTCCACCACGTCGCCACATCATTATGATACGTAGCCAGGACTGTAGATGGACATTAAGGACAAGTTTAGGGATTGTGATGAGACATTTCCTGCGTTCCAGGACTGTTTCGGACACAGCCAAGGAGCTGCTCTGATACATTTCACTCAAATTAACGGGGAGGGAGTAAACGGTTGCAGCGAGTTTTTCAAACATCAAATGAGGCCTGCCACAGTGCTTCAGTCCGCCTGCCACTCACACACATCCCATTGGACCGACCAGTGGGCCCACTTCACTTCTTTCCCGGAAGCCGAGCACAGACGGACCCACTCCGCGGCAACGTGTAACGCGCCAGGGAACGGAGCCGTGAGCGATCCGTAACGGTTCCGTGGGTCGCGCCCCGTCCCCCATCGCCACGCCAATAACCTGCGCATCCCCGGCACCCAGCGCCAGCGGCCAGCGAGTGGGGGTAACGTCGTCACCCTAACGCCGCCGCCGTGGCCGGGAGCGGAGGCCGCGCCGCAGCCCTAACGCCGCCACGAGCGCCATCCCATGGCCTCTTGCGACGACGACTTCGGCCTCCTCGGTGACGACGCCCACCCCGCTCCCCAGCCTTCCGCCCAGCCGGCCCCGCCGCAGCAGGCCCAGGCCTTCTGCTTCGTCGATGCGGCGGCCGCGGGCTCCGGTACCGGCCCCTTCGTGCCGGCTCAGGAGGAGGGCAACCACAGCTCCGACCGCGGGAAGGCGTCGAACCACTCCAAACGGCGGAGGGACCGACCGGAGGAGTTCAGTGATGGGGGCGAGTACTGCTCCTACATCAGCGGCGGCGGCGGCGGCGTGGGGAGGAAGGGCCGAGGCGGCTCCGCGGACTACAGGAAGGACCGGGAGGAGTGGACGGACGGCGCCATCAGCAGTCTCCTCAACGCGTACACCGACCGGTTCGAGCAGCTTAACCGAGGGAACCTCCGGGGGCGGGACTGGGAGGACGTCGCCGCTGCCGTGACCGACGGGCAGGGCAAGGGCAACGGGGGCAAGAGCGTGGAGCAGTGTAAGAACAAGATCGACAACCTCAAGAAGCGCTACAAGGTAGAGTGCCAACGCATCGCCGGCTCCACCTCGGTCAGCCACTGGCCGTGGTACAAGCAGATGGAGCAGATTATTGGCAACTCCCCATCTCCCGGCACCCCCAAGCCGCTGGCGGCCACCAGCGACGAGAAGCCGCGGCAACAGCTGCAACACAGCACCAAAAGGTAGCTCATTTCTTACATCTTTGCTGTCATTGATTTGGGGATCTATTTTTTGTAGATATTGGGGATCTATCTTTTGTAGATATTGGGGATCTAATGGCTGAGAGTCTAGGGACGAGCTGATGTTTACCGGCGCAGGTACCCTTCTTCCAGCACTGCCCCCCCTACCATGGTTCCCTGTTCCAGAGTAACCCCTTTCTCAAATCCGAAATGGAAGAGGGTACTTCTGAAGATTGGGGGCACTGCATTGGCTGGAGAAGCTCCTCATAATGTTGACCCCAAGGTAGTAATTTGTTAGATATGCCCTGATCTTGTTCATTGCTGTCCTAATTTTTCACACAGAGCTTTCTGATCCTGCCAGGTGATTATGCTGATCGCCAGAGAAATTCAAGTGGCATGCCGCCATGGTGTCCAGGTAAATCGAATACATCTATTCTAGACGTCCATTTCGTAATATGAAGGATACACGTCAATCTAATTTTGGATTTTTAACAATAAGGTGGCTATTGTAATGGGAGGTCGAAATGTATTCTGCGCTGACAGTTGGGTTGCTGCCACAGGCACTGATAGAGCTTCAACACATCCGATTGGGTAATTGTCTTGGAATCCAATTTCATTGTTAGCTTTCTCAAAACTAAAATTGTTTAGCTCGCAGACTAAGACATCACCCTTATTTTACTCAATGGACTAGTATACATAGTGAGCCTTTCCCTTCGGTTTTGAAGTGCACAGATTGGTTGAAAACTGATCGGTCAATACTACTACTTTGGGACCGTCCTTCACATGCTCGTTTTTGTGTATTCATGAATTTGTGACCAGGCATCTATATTGCTTTATTACAAGTGCCAGTATTAAATTCATATGTTTCACTGAAGGCACAAATGATGAGAGCATAGCCCGAATCTAATTGTCAATGGAGTGACTCAACCAAGCTGAAGAACTCCAAGTGCTTGTTTTAGTTAAAAATATATTTTATTATTACCTGTATACTTACTTATATTTGTATAATCCACCTATTATACAATTATTAGACAGTCCTTTATGGTAGGCGATCCTGAGTAAGCTGCCAGATTTTGTTAGACCTTCTATCCTCTTGTGTTTTAAGTTGGGCAATTTCATGTGCCGTTGATCCTCAATAATATCTAAAAGAACTGTGTTTTGTTATTTGATCTTTACTAGGTACAATACATTTCTTAGCTGTAGACTGTGGCAAGTACAGAACATGCTATTATTTGATCCTTTTCATGTCAACCCACGTCATATTCTTTCAGTGCATCAGAGTTGGTAGCTTTGGTTTGTGTTTCTGTGTTTCGGTAGGCAATTAAACAATCAGATTATTGATTTCCTACTTAATAACAACCAATAGAGCTCAGTTTTCATATTGCTTATTCTTATCCACATGTTTACATCTTTAGCTAGAGAACTGAAAACATGAGCTTTCGTGCTAACCATAAGGCCTGCATTACACTTTGCTTGTGGATCCTAGCTTTCCTTCTGTGATTCAAGAATGTGTCATGATGTTTGCTTATGTGTTAATACTGCTCTTTATAAATTTCAGAATGATGGCAGCAGTGATGAATGCTGTATTGCTCCAAGCGTCACTAGAAAAGATAGGTGTCGACACACGAGTCCAGACTGCACTGATGATGCAAGAGGTTGCAGAACCATACATAAGGAGGCGAGCCATGCGCCATCTTGAAAAAGCAAGGGTTGTTATCTTTGGTGGAATTGGTGCTGGCATAGGAAACCCACTTTTTACAACAGATACAGCTGCTGCACTGAGAGCTTCTGAAAGTATGTTGGTGAATCCTCTCCCCAACCCTTGCCTGTTCTTTCTGAAGGCTTGTTCAATATTTAGCTTGCACTTGCATATTTGCTTCCTTATACGTGCATCTTGTTCCCTTTTTTCTATGAGAAAAGAGAAGATCAGCTGTTATGTAGAAGTAATCTAACCAGATGTTCTGTCAACCAGTCAATGCAGATGTTGTCCTTAAAGGTGTCGCTGGAGATGATGAATACGGTTGTCCTCCCAGGAACAACCTTAACACACCATTTGAGCACATCTCATTTAGGGAGTTAGCAGCAAGGGGAACCAGCAAAATGGATATGACAGCAATCACATGCTGTGAGGAGAACAATATTCCTGGTTAGTTTTCTCTTTCCCATTTCTTTGTCATGACATAGTTGTGAAGGCGTCTTCTCGGGCAGTGTACATAAGATGATTTTCGTGTGTTTTTCTTTCTTGCAGTTGTCATCTTTAACATGTTAGAGCCTGGTAACATCTCTAGAGCTATCTGTGGCGACGAAGTAGGTACATTAGTTGACCAATCAGGAAGGATTACTTAACTTACAAGGCGGATTAGCTGTGTTGTAGCATCGGGACATTCCTACCTCATGGGGCAGCGTGCATCTTCTTCGATTGCATGAATATTTGTGGATGGGAGAGGGGGGTAATGTTCCTCAGAGAAGACTCACACCTTTATTTCCATGAGGTGCTTGTTGTGTATTATCTGTTGTAGCGGCTCTGCCATGAGAAGTTTATTTATTTGTAGTAGTATCCGTTTGTAATGTGATGGTTAGATTAGTTCAAGAGCCTTGTGTAAAGTGGTTTATGCTGCCTGCCTATGGACCCAGGTCAGATCACCAGAATGTAGTGTTGTAACTTGTAACAATGTTGTTTGAGTTGTAGTGTTGTATTGGAAAATAGATATTTGACCTCCTTTCTTGCTCTGATGAGTGATGACTGTCCCAGCAGGTGCCCTGTTATGATGTCGGCTCGAATGAAGCAACATGAGTATCATGAGTGGTAGTATCATACTGTACTATATATTTTCTTCCGAGAAAGAAAATGCCATTTCTTTTACCCATCTGATATTACCAGCTAGATAGCGGATGATGCGGTACTGTGTCCTGCCGATAGTGTTTTAACCAATAACGCCCTGTTGAATTCAACTCGCTATCGTTGATGTAGCAGTTACGTGGTTCATTACATATCTGTTCATGCTGTCCCAATCTGGCATTCTGAACTACGCGAGCTGAAATTCTTAAACGAATTTTGAGAGATAATTTGAACTGTTAGCTGTCCAGTCCAGTGTTCTGTGGTCAACTGTTGGATTTTGGTCGAGAAGAACGTGCTCGGTGGTAGTATCTGCAAGCGATGTCGGCAGATCCTCCCTTCGTGCGAGTGCTGGGATATTTAGAGGTATCCCACGTAGTTTCCCTTGACAACTTGACCACTTGCATAGCTGCATCTATGATCCATACAAGCTCAGTCAATCTGATATTCTGATCTACTTGCATCCATAATTGAATACAAAAATTAATAATATACACAAGTTATCTGTAGCCTGAAGCAATCTTTAACTTCCTGGACACAGCCTTGGAACGAACTGTCCTAATACCACTTTACATGTCGGAATCTGGCGGAGTGGATCAGGTCCTTCATGCCTAAACAATGTGAGCATCGCATCATACTCCAACACGCCACGGTCTTATCCCCTGAAGCTCTACGCGCCAAACCAATCCGAGAAATGGACGAAGGTGGGCAATGGTCATCACGGACGATGACGTGCTGGCGCGCTACATGGTCGGCCAGAACGGCATGTAGAGCAGCCAAGCTGGTGGCTCGCCTGCCGCCGTGGGTGCCTGGCTTTCGCCCCCGGCCCTGCTTGCTCCGGCGGAGGAGCAGGAAGACGAGGCGGCGTTGGCGGTGGCGGAGGAAGACCGGGGACACAGGAAGAAGCTCCGGGACCCTAGCTCCATCACCTTCTCCCTCGGGTCCAAACCTGAGCAATTAGTCCAAAACATTTACATGATCAGTGAAGGATTGGAAGTGACAGAATGGTGGCAAAGGTGCGAACTGGTTCACTTGCTAATGATAAGTTGATCGCTGCTAATGCTCATTAATTGCTGCCATGAAGCTTAGAAAAGGGTCAACGGTTGTTGGGATCGACTTGACACTGCTAGTGGGTTCTGATCTGATCTATATCCCTAGCTTGGGCAATATTTGGGTTTGACTTGCTCCAATTTGAAAATCTGTGATCGTGCAATTTTGACAAAAGAAGAGAAAAAAACAGAGGGTACTCCAGGTGCAAGCAAGCGACATACTCTCCAAGCAGAACTGGGAGAAGTGCAGGCCGAAGGCGGCCGGGTCGGACGACGGCAGCAAGGGCCGCCTGCCTTCCTTGACGTAGAGCGCCACGCCGGCGGCCACGAGGTCCGCCACGCTCCACTCCGCCGACGCCATCACGTGCAGCGGCCACATGCTCCGCAGCACCGCCACGCTCACCAGCACCTTGCTCGGCGTCTTCCGAGCCGCCGCCGGCGCCGGCACCGGCACGCCGTCCGCGGCGCGGAAGCTCCTGCCCCTCAGGCCGGCGAGCAGGTCCGGCTGCGTCTTGGGCCTCTGCTTCGGAAGCTGGTGCCGCTGCTCCGCCCCGCGCCCGTGGAAAGACGCCGACCGCTGGCCCGGGCCTCGCAGCAGCTCTCCTCCATGTCCTGCCTCGTGCCTTTGCCGGTCGCCAGAGCAGCCCTGCGCATGAGGAGGCATCGCGCGCGCTGGTGGATGATCGGCTGCAACAGCCGTAGAACAGCACAGAGCCTCCGCCAGGCGATCAGACGGCGCGAACGCCGATCACGGTTGCCGGCGGCAAGATGCACGTGCGCCGCACGACGGCGAGGTTGTTGCTGCAGAGCAGAGCATGCCGTATGCAGCTGCCGCTGATCCTACGGCCATATAAGGACGGCCGAGACGAAGGCGAAATTGAGCCGCAATTAAAGCTAGAACGGAACTTCCAAATCGAAGGTGAGGAGGAGCACAATCAAAGCGAGCGAGAACCAACTGGCCAGTGACTTGTACCGGAGCAAAGGCGAGAACGGCACGGAAGATATATACACATGGAATCATTCTAACCATTGCGTGTCAATAATTGAGTAACAAGCACCTCTCGCCCACAAGTTATATTCCCTTTTATTTATTGATTGATGGTCACCACTAAGGGTTTTTTAATTGACATAATATTCTAAATTACTATGTAGAAGAATAAAATGAAAATATAGGGTTGTCATTCATTAATACAATACTCCCTGCGTTGTTTGCCTAAATATTTTTTATATTAGTGAACATAGAGCCATAATATGCCAAATATTTTATATTAGTGAACATAGAGCCGTACCAAAATAAGTGACACGGTTTAATCTACGCAGATATGTATGTATCTAAACACTAAATACGTCTAGATACATGGGTATCTAAACAACCAACATCATGTCACTTTTTTTAGGACCGAGTAAGTATTAAATATGCACTAAACTTTATTATTATCTCTGCATAGGAAAATAAATGAATACATCCAAAATATGGTGAAAGATATCTTTGTATGAGAAATAGTGAAATTAATACATATACAGATATAGTTACTATCAAACGGAGTACAAGATTTATTTTTAGAGATCAAATATTCTGATTTTCCACTAACTATCCTATAAAAAATCTTTGAATGAAAAGGCTATGTAGTATGGACAGTGGGTTTTGTGCTCTTTGGACTGCAATCTCCCTTATTTTAGAAAATTCAAAAATCCGAGTTATTTTTTTTAAAAAAAAATCCAAAAAAAAAGATGGTGCATACATACTTTAATGAGTCACGTTAATAGCATTATTAGATTACTCTCTCCGTCCTAAAATAAATAAGTGACATGGTTTTGTCTAAATATGAGTGTATCTACATACTAAAACATGTGTAGATGCATGTGTTGGAGATATGCCAAGAGGCAATAATAAAAGTGGTTATTATTATATCTTTGTGTTTATGATGAATGTTTGCATCCCATGCTATAATTGTATTATAAAAAAACACTAATACATGTGTGTTTTGTAAACATAAAAGAGTCCCTAGTAAGCCTCTTGTTGAACTAGCTTGTTGGTTAATTGATGATCATGGACATTGAATGTCATTAATAACAAGGTTATATCATTAGGAGAATGATGTGATGGACACACACCCATAGTAAGCGTAGCATAAGATCAAGTCATTTAGTTCGTATTGCTATAAGCTTTCAAATGCATAGTAACCTAATCCTTCGACCATGAGGTTATGTTAATCACCATCACCGGATGGGTACTTTGATGACATCAAACACCACTTCGTAACTGGGTGGTTATAAAGGTGTCATTGGGTATTCTGAAAGTATGTGTTGAAGCGCATGGACCAAGATTGGGATTTATCCATCCATATGACGGATAGATATGTTCTAGGCCCTCTCGGTGGAATGTCATCTAGTTAGCTTGCAAGCATGTGACTAGGTCACAAGGGATGACATAACATGGAACGAGTAAAGAGTACTTATCAGTAACGAGGTAGAACTAGGTATGGAGATACCGACGATCAAACCTCGGATAAGTAGAATATCGCGTGACAAAGGGAATTGGTTTCGTAAGTTATTAGTTCTATCGATCACGAAGTCATCGTTGAGTATGTGGGAGCCATTATGGATCTCCAGATCCCGCTGATGGTTATTGATCGGAGAGGTGTCTCCATCATGTCTGCATGTTCATGAACCGTAGGGTGACACACTTAAGGTTCGAAGTTGTTTTAAGTAGATATGGAATGTGCGTTGGAAACCGAATGTTGTTCGGAGTCTCGGATTGGATCCGGGACATCACGAGGAGATCCGGAATTGTCCGGAGAATAAGATTCATATAATGGGGATCATTTTCTAAGTTAGGAAATGTTCCAGAGTGTTTGTATGGGGATTCTAGAAAGTTTCGGAATGTTCCGGAAGGTTCTAGAAGATATTTTGGAGTTTATTTGAAAACCAAGATAAGATAAGGGAAACTTAAGGGATAAGTAAAGGAAACTTGGGGGGGGAGGACTCTCCCCCAACCCTCCTTGGTGCGCCGACCCTAAGGGGTGGGCCTAGGGGTGGGAACCCTAGGCCGCACCCCTCCCTCTCTATATAGAGGGGTGGAGGCGCCACCCCCCCCTCGCCCCTTTCCACTCCAAACCCTAGCCGCCTCTCTCCTCCTCCTTCCATCTGCTCAGGCTTAGGCGAAGCCCTGCAGAATTCTCTACTCCACCACCACCACGCCGTCGTGCTGCTGGGATTCCGTGGAGAAGATCTACTACCTCCGCTGCTCGCTGGAACGGGGAGAGGAAGGTCTGCTTCGACTCCGCACGTGTGACCAACTGCGGAAGCGCTGTCGGAACGCGGCGCCGGAAGGATCGTCCACACGATCTTGAGATCGGCAAGTGATCGACTACATCAACCCCGAGATCCAATCTCGTAACGCTTTCGGATCTACGAGGATTAGTACAGATCTATCTCGTTGCACATGTCTAATAGATTAGATCTTGGCTTTTATCTAGATTAGATCTGGGTTTTGTTCGTTCTTGCGGTAGAAATTTTTTGTTTTCCATGCTACGAACCCATCAGTGGTATCAGAGCCTTGTCTATGCGTAGATCTGTTGCACGAGTAGAACACAATGGTTTTGTGGGCGTTGGTGCTCGTGCCGTCTTTTGCTTTGTGTACTTTGCATCTTGCGGTATGGTGGGATGAAGCGGCTCGGGCTAACCTTACATGTCATCGCACATGAGACTTGCTCCACGCTTGATGTGTAACTTGCTTTGCACAAGTGGCTTTGCGGGTGTTTGTCTCTCCCACCATAGTATAGATCCAATCTACACTTTGCACTTGATAGCACTTGTATCAACGTTGTGGTTCAGTTTCGTAGGTAAGATCCGTTCTTATTCGAAAGCCCCAAACCACGTAAAACTTGCAAAGAAAATTAGAGGCGTCTAACTTGTTTTTGCAGGGGTTTTGTGATGTGATATGGCCATCATGTGATTGTGATTATATTTGATGTATGCAATGATCCTTATTGTAATATGGCAACCGGCAGGAGCCTAATGGTTGTCTTTAATTCTGTTAAGACCTGCGTGTCTATTCATCTTGTAATAGCTTTATTCCAAGTAGTTGTAATAGTTGCTAGTGATGATGGACAACCATGAAGCGGCGCCACTGACCTTGACGCAATGCTGGTGATGATGGAGATCATGTCCGTGCTTTGGAGATGGAGATCAAAGGCATAAGAAGAAAGGGCCATATCATATCACACTAATTATGAATTGCCTGTGATGTTAATCCTTTATGCATCTTGTATTGCTTACTTCGCGACGGTAGCATTATAAGATGATCCCTCTCACTAAATATCAAGTAATAAAGTGTTCGTCCTTAGTTGGCATCGTTGCTAAGACTCGTCGTTTCGAAGCATCTCGTGATGATCAGATGTGATAGATTCTACGTGTGCATACAACGGGTGCAAGCCAGATTTGCACATGCGGAAACTAAGGTTAATCTTGACGAGCCTAGCATGTACAGACATGGTATCGAAACACAGAATACCGAAAGGTAGAGCATGAGTCATATAAATGATATGATGAACATAAAGACTGTTCGCCGATGAAACTACATCTTCTCTCATGAAGATCGGACTTGGTGTAGTGAACTTGGTTCATGTAATCACTAAGACAATGTGAGGGATGTTGTTTTGAGCGAGAGTTCACCTAAGTTAATTTAAGAATTAAAATTGAACTCAATTTATCATAAACTTAGTCTAAACTACTTGCAAATTTGTTGTAGATTATGGCGAACCTCTCCATCAATTTCAATGCGTTCCTAGAGAAAGAAAAGCTTAAGAACAATGGAAGCAATTTCACGGACTGGCTCCGTGGACTGAAGATTTTCCTCAGGGCTGGTCAGTTGACCTATGTGCTCGAAGCACCACTAGGTGACCCACCTGCAGAAGATGCCACCGATGACGTAAAGAATGTTTACGCCACTCGGAAGAATCATTACTCCACAGTTCAGTGTGCCATCCTGTACGGTTTAGAAACGGAGCTTCAGAAGCGCTTTGAGCACCATGACCCGTTTGAGATCATTAAGGAGCTCAAGCTTATTTTTGAGACTCACGCGGCCGTGGAGAGCTATGAGGCCTCCGAAAAGTTCTTTACCTGCAAGATGGAAGAGGGTAGCTCCGTTAGCGAGCACGTGCTCACCATGTCTGGGCACGCAAACAAGCTCCAATAGTTGGGGATAACGATTCCTAATGAGTTAGGGATTCACCGTGTCCTCCAATCACTGCCACCAAGTTATAAGAACTTTGTGATGAACTACAATATGCACTGCATGAACAAGACGTTGCCTGAACTATCGTCCATGCTGAAAACTGCTGAAGTGGAGATCAAGAAGGAGCACCAAGTGTTGATGGTCAATAAGACCACCAATTTCAAGAAACAGGGCAAGCCTAAGAACAAGGGCAACTTCAAGAAGGACGGCAAGAAAGCTGCCGCACCTGCTAAGAAGCCCAAGGCTGGTCCTAAGCCTGAAACTGAGTGCTTCTACTGCAAGGGTGCTGGTCACTGGAAGCGTAACTGCCCCAAGTACCTGGCAGATCTGAAGAACGGCAACATCAATAAGAAAGGTATATTCGATATACATGTTATTGATGTGTATCTTACTAGTAATCGTAGTAGTGCCTGGGTATTTGATACTGGTTCGGTTGCTCATATTTGTAACTCGAAACAGGAGCCGCGGAATAAACAAAGACTGGTAAGAGACGAGGTGACGATGCGCGTTGGAAATGGCTCCAAGGTTGATGTGATCGC
Source organism: Avena sativa (assembly GCA_916181665.1). NCBI lineage: Eukaryota > Viridiplantae > Streptophyta > Magnoliopsida > Poales > Poaceae > Avena > Avena sativa. The sequence continues at coordinate 428,456,944 of OV702287.1, forward strand.
CGTTGGCACGCTCCCTCTACATCTACCTTCGGGATTAGTTTTAAATTTAAATAATTGTTATTTGGTGCCTGCGTTAAGCATGAACATTATATCTGGATCTTGTTTATTGCGAGATGGTTACTCTTTTAAGTCCGAGAATAAAGGTTGTTCGATTTATATGAGTAATATATTTTATGGTAATGCACCTGAGATGAATGGTTTATTCTTACTAAATCTCGATAGTAGTGATACACATGTTCACAACATAGATGCTAAACGAACAAAATTGAATGATAGTTCTACATGCATGTGGCACTGTCGTCTTGGTCACATTGGAGTAAAGTGTATGAAGAAACTCCATTCTGATGGACTTCTTGAATCACTTGATTTTGAATCACTTGAAAGATGTGAAGCATGTCTAATGGGAAAAATGACTAAGACTCCATTCTCTGGAATAATGGAGCGAGCTACAGACTTATTGGAAATAATACATACCGATGTGTGCGGTCCAATGAGTGTAGCGTCGCGTGGTGGATATCATTATGTTCTCACTTTCACGGATGACTTAAGTAGATATGGGTATGTCTACTTTATGAAACATAAGTCCAAAACTTTCGAGAAGTTTAAGGAATTTCAAAGTGAAGTGGAAAATCATTGTAACAAGAAGATTAAGTTTCTGTGTTCTGACCGTGGAGGTGAATATCTAAGTTATGAGTTTGGCATGCATTTAAAGAAATGTGGGATACTTTCGCAGTTGACACCGCCAGGAACACCACAGCGTAATGGTGTGTCCGAACGTTGTAATCAAACTCTCTTAGATATGGTTCGGTCTATGATGTCTCTTACAGATTTACCGCTATCGTTTTGGGGCTATGCATTAGAGACAGCCGCATTCACTTTAAATAGGGCACCATCTAAATCCGTTGAAACGACACCGTATGAATTGTGGTTTGAAAAGAAACCTAAGTTGTCGTTCCTTAAAGTTTGGGGTTGCGAAGCGTATGTAAAGAAGTTACAACATGATAAGCTTGAACCCAAAGCGGAGAAATGCGTCTTCATAGGATACCCTAAAGAAACAATTGGGTATACCTTCTATCATAGATCCGAAGGCAAAGTTTTCGTTGCCAAGAATGGATCCTTTCTTGAGAAGAAGTTTCTCTCGAAGGAAGTGACTGGAAGGAAAGTAGAACTCGACGAGGTTATTAAACCTTCTCTCGGAGTTGAGAGTAGCGCAGCACCGGAAGATGTTTTTGTGCCGCCTGCACCAATTGGAGAGGAAGCTCATGATGGTGATCATGAAACTTCGAACGAAGTTGCTACTGAACCTCGCAGGTCAACAAGGGTTCGTGCCACTCCTGCTTTGAACGTCATGTTGGTGGACAACACTGATGACCCTGCGACGTATGAAGAAGCTATGGTGAGCCCAGATTCTGACAAATGGCTAGAAGCCATGAAATCCGAAATGGGATCCATGTACGAAAACCAAGTATGGACTTTGGTGGACTTACCGGATGGCCGTAAGGCTGTCGAGAACAAATGGATTTTCAAAAGAAAAACAGATGTTGATGGTAACGTGACTGTCTATAAAGCTCGACTTGTCGCGAAAGGGTTCTGACAAATTCAAGGAGTTGACTACGATGAGACTTTCTCACCAGTAGTGAAGCTAAAGTCTGTAAGGATTTTGTTAGCAATAGCTGCATATTTCGATTATGAGATTTGGCAGATGGATGTCAAAACGGCGTTCCTTAATGGTGACATTGAGGAAGAGTTGTATATGGTACAACCCAAGGGTTTTGTCGATCCTAAAGATGCTGACAAGGTATGCAAACTTCAGCGCTCCATTTATGGACTGAAGCAAGCATCCCGGAGTTGGAATCAATGTTTTGATAAAGTAATCAAAAACTTTGGATTTATACAAACTTATAGAGAAGCTTGTATTTACAAGAAAGTGAGTGGGAGCTCTGTGGCATTCCTAGTACTATATGTAGATGACATATTGTTGATTGGGAATGATATAGAATTTCTTAATAGCGTCAAAACCTATTTGAATAATAGTTTTTCAATGAAGGATCTTAGCGAAGCGGCATATATTCTAGGCATCAAGATTTATAGAGATAGATCAAGACGCCTATTAGCGCTTTCACAAAGTACATACTTAGACAAAGTTCTAAAGAAGTTTAGAATGGAAGAGAGCAAGAAGGGGTTCGTGCCCATGTTGTCAGGTAAGACCTTGAGTAAGACTCAAAGTCCGGCTATGGCAGAAGATAGAGAAAAGATGAATAATATTCCCTATGCCTCGGCCATAGGTTCTATCATGTATGCCATGCTGTGTACAAGACCGAATATAGCACATGTTGTTAGTTTGACTAGCAGATATCAAAGTGATCCTGGAATGGAGCACTGGACAGCGGTCAAGAATATCCTAAAGTACCTAAATAGGACTAAGGATATGGTTCTTTCTTATGGAGGTGATGAACAGCTTGTTGTAAACATTTACACTGATGCTAGTTGGAACACCGATCCAGATGACTCGAAGTCACAGTCTGGATACGTATTTATTTTGAATGGTGCTGCAGTGAGCTGGAGGAGTTCCAAGCAAAGCGTTATGGCGAAATCTTCAACTGAATCGGAATACATAGCTGCTTCGGAGGCTGCACAAGAAGCCATATGGATGAAGGAGTTCATTACTGAACTTGGCGTGGTTCCTAGTGCGTTGGACCCGATGGCCATCTACTGTGACAACACAAGTGCCATAGCTAATGCACAAGAGCCAAGGTCACATAGCAAGCTGAAGCACATCAAGCTACGTTTCCATGCTATTCGCGAGTATGTCCGAGATGGTGACATAAAGATTTGCAAAGTACACACTGATCTGAATGTGGCAGATCCGTTGACTAAACCTCTCCCTAGAGGAAAGCATGACCAACACCAGAACGCCATAGGTGTTAGGTATATTACCATGTAATCTAGATTATTGACTCTAGTGCAAGTGGGAGACTGTTGGAGATATGCCCAAGAGGCAATAATAAAAGTGGTTATTATTATATCTTTGTGTTTATGATGAATGTTTGCATCCCATGCTATAATTGTATTATAAGGAAACACTAATACACGTGTGTTTTGTAAACATAAAAGAGTCCCTAGTAAGCCTCTTGTTTAACTAGCTTGTTGGTTAATTGATGATCATGGTTTCCTGATCATGGACATTGGATGTCATTAATAACAAGGTTATATCATTAGGAGAATGATGTGATGGACACACACCCATAGTAAGCGTAGCATAAGATCAATTCATTTAGTTCGTATTGCTATAAGCTTTCAAATGCATAGTAACCTAATCCTTCGACCATGAGGTTATGTTAATCACCATCACCGGATGGGTACTTTGATGACGTCAAACACCGCTTTGTAACTGGGTGGTTATAAAGGTGTCATTGGGTATTCTGAAAGTATGTGTTGAAGCGCATGGACCAAGATTGGGATTTGTCCATTCATATGACGGATAGATATGCTCTAGGCCCTCTCGGTGGAATGCCATCTAGTTAGCTTGCAAGCATGTGACTAGGTCACAAGGGATGACATAACATGGAACGAGTAAAGAGTACTTATCAGTAACGAGGTAGAACTAGGTATGGAGATACCGATGATCAAACCTCGGATAAGTAGAATATCGCGTGACAAAGGGAATTGGTTTCGTATGTTATTGGTTCTATCGATCACGAAGTCATCGTTGAGTATGTGGGAGCCATTATGGATCTCCAGATCCCGCTGATGGTTATTGATCGGAGAGGTGTCTCCATCATGTCTGCATGTTCACGAACCGTAGGGTGACACACTTAAGGTTCGAAGTTGTTTTAAGTAGATATGGAATGTGCGTTGAAAACCGAATGTTGTTCGGAGTCTCGGATTGGATCCGGGACATCACGAGGAGATCCGGAATTGTCCGGAGAATAAGATTCATATAATGGGGATCATTTTCTAAGTTAGGAAATGTTTCGAAGTGTTTGTATGGGGATTCTAGAAAGTTTCGGAATGTTCCGGAAGGTTCTAGAAGATATTTTGGAGTTTATTTGAAAACCAAGATAAGATAAGGGAAACTTAAGGGATAAGTAAAGGAAACTTGGGGGGGGAGGATTCTCCCCCCAACCCTCCTTGGTGCGCCGGCCCTAAGGGGTGGGCCTAGGGGTGGGAACCCTAGGCCGCACCCCTCCCTCTATATATAGAGGGGTGGAGGCGCCACCCCCCTTGCCCCTTTCCACTCCAAACCCTAGCCGCCTCTCTCCTCCTCCTTCCATCTGCTCAGGCTTAGGCGAAGCCCTGCAGAATTCTCTACTCTACCACCACCACCACGCCGTCGTGCTGCTGGGATTCCGTGGAGAAGATCTACTACCTCCGCTGCTCGCTGGAACGGGGAGAGGAAGGTCTGCTTCGACTCCGCACGTGTGACCAACTGCGGAAGCGCTGCCGGAACGCGGCGCCGGAAGGATCGTCCACACGATCTTGAGATCGGCAAGTGATCGACTACATCAACCCCGAGATCCAATCTCGTAACGCTTTTGGATCTACGAGGGTTAGTACAGATCTATCTCGTTGCACATGTCTAATAGATTAGATCTTGGCTTTTATCTAAATTAGATCTGAGTTTTGTTCGTTCTTGCGGTAGAATTTTTTTGTTTTCCATGCTACGAACCCATCGGCATGCATATTTAGACAAAAACACTTTACTTATTTTAGAACGGAGGAAGTATTTTAAGAATGGATTTTTTTAAAATGCATTATGCTCACGTGGCCACTTTAATATTTCTTAATGTTATAGTACAATTTTAAAACCAAATTAGTGGAATCATTATCACGCTGCTAAGCATTCTAAACAATTATGATTACCAATGTTTCAAAGGACAAATCCAGCTGGTCCCATGGTGGCCTATATTTAGCTGAGAGTGACCAATGTTTATGCTCCATTCGTTTTATTTTCTTACCCCTTGTCCTGAATTAGATGTTCCAGATTTGTCTAAATTCACATATATGTTTTGGTGTATATATGTGTATCTAAAGAAATCTATGACATGTATTTTGAGACGGAAACACGTGGAAATACACAGCTCAGAACTTTTGCGAAAAGAAAAACGTTTCCGTTCAAGAATTATACAATATACATGTGGAAATGCAAAGAGGGTTTTTTACGTGCACGTTTTCTTAAAAGGAAAAGAGAGGCAAAGTGAGTGTTTTTTTAGAGAGGACAAGTGTAAACACCCCGTACACATGTAATTGTGCAAAAACAAAATGGTGCACAAAGAGAAAGAGGTTCTTTCTGGTGCACGTCTTAAAAAAACGTAGGAGGCAAGTGCGTCTTTAAAAAAAAAAAAAAAAGAGGATGAGTGAAACACAAGCTCTAAAAATTGGTTTCGCTAGTTTGGCAGCTTCGTGCGATCGACGCCGCGTGCAGGAGTCTAGGAGTGGCACGGCATAGCATTGTGCACGCCCGCGAAAGCAAAGCCTCGACGGCGACCGGACGAGTGAGCTCGCGATGATGGTCGGATTCCAAACCCCTGTCTACTCACGCAAGCATCTTCCGCAAATAAACAACGACAGATTCCTCCGGTACGCTGCTCCTAATCAGGTTTCCCCACCGTGCGCAAGACGCGGTCCCACGGCCGTTAAGCACAGGATAGTTGGAGGCTTGGAGAGTTCTTTGGAACGGAATGGAGAGGAACGGATCGGTCTGGAGTCTTCCGGGGTTAGGGACCGGTCGCGGCGGGGCGGCGCCGGAAAGCGAAGGGACGTACGCGGTGGAGCTCCCTACTGGGGGCGGTCGGGCGGGCTGCTGTGCTGAATGGCCTGGTGAGCGGGGCCGATGACGTCGACGGCTGTGGCAATAATGCGCCGACCGCATCGACGGTGGCTAATTGGGCGGCTATTTGCGGTCACGTCGGGGGGCTGGATCCGTTGCACCCGTGCCTCCCGTTCGATTAGCAGCCGACGGTTCCGGTGAGTCTCTGCGGTCTCTGATGAGATCGAGACGGCACGTGGAGATCGTGTAATCACTGTTTGATAATAGTGTGTCCCGGAGTCTAATCTCCTGACGCGATAGGATAATTGGATGGTTTGGCGTGGATGGCCGGCTGCTCGGTGCGCACTCACTCAGGCAGGAATCATCGCTATAGGAATTAAAAAGGAAGAATCATTGAGCAGGTGCCTAGGTAGCTGTAGCTCACGCAGATCAATTGTGACACTGTACCTGCAGGACGAAGCATCTCATCGTCCTCAACCTCTCCACCTCCCTCGTCCTCTTCATTGGCTCCTTCTGCCTCGCCGTTCCATACGCACGTGACAAGCCCCAATACCACCTGCTGCTCTGCTTTGGGCAAAGGCACCTTCGGCTCGCCACTCGCTCGCTATTTTCATCCGGTGAAGGTTTTATCTAGTGGTGCCGTATTATAAATAAAGCCGAAATAATATGAAGGTAGTAGTACAAAGAAGGTGAAACATAAGAAAACAAAACAGGAGTAGCCACATCCTCAGGAAGCACCCGAGACTACCAACAAGAGGTGACACCGCGAACATTATCGCACAACACACCAAGCTATCGCCACAGATGATCGCACATGATAGCAAGAGCGAGGTCATCGCTTTAGGTTTCTCTCCAGAGGACCGGCAGAGGATAACAGACAACCTCAATTGTCGGCTGGCCTCATTCCCCATCACCTACTTGGGGATGCCGGTACGGGCTTCTAGGATTCTCATCAGAGACCTAGAGCCCCTAGTTGGCCGGGTGCGGGCCAAATCCGAACCATGGTGTGGCAGGTTTACATCCAAAGGGAGCAAGACGATCCTGATTGATACTTGTCTGTCCAGCCTACCGATGTATATTATGGGGTTGTATCTTCTCCCGGAAGGGGTGCACATCTCCTTTGACAAGGAGTTGTCCCGCTTCTTCTGGCAGGATCCTCACGGCGGCCAGAAATATCACATGGTGAAATGGGCAGATATCTGCACCCCAAAGGAGCTAGGGGGTATAGGCATTTTAGCATCACGCCAGTTCAATCTGGCGCTCATGCTAAAATGGGTTTGGCGTATTCTGACTGGGAACGGAGGTTTGTGGCTTCAACTCCTAGAAGCTAAATACCTCCGCGGTCGCCCCCTCCTTGCGTGTGACCGCCGAGATGGCTTGCAATTCTGGCGATCCATTCAGGACATCAAGTCGGAGATACAGCGTGGGGTGTCCTTCACCATTGTAAATGGGGAGGACACACTCTTCTGGCTGGATCCCTAGCTTGATGGTGACCCGCTTAGGCGGTCTTACCCTTGAATCTTCGCAATCTGTGCGGACCTATCATTATCGGTCGCTGAGGCCTCCCAGAACGGGAGCTGGCATGTCGCCTTCTGTAGGACATTCGACCTAGTTGAGACAGGAGAGTGGCACTCCCTGAGGGCATGATTGCCAGCCTCCCTCTCAGGGGAGGAGGACGTGGCGTCATGGAGACTGACCCCGTCAAGGGCCTTCTCGGTGAGCTCGGCATACAGGGCCCTATTTAGAGGGCTCGTCATGCCCTGGACCAAGCACCTGTGGAAAGCCCCTTTACCCCTAAAGACGAAGATCTTCATATGGCAATTGCTTCGTGATCGCCTTCCATCGGGGGTAGAGGTGTCTTTGCGTCAGGGTCCGGGGGACGGGCTATGTTCATTATGTTTGATCCTAGAAATGGGAGCATACATAATGTTCACCTGTCACACAGCCTGATTCCTATGTGAAAGTGCATGTGGGCCCCATGTGTGGTTTTGATAATTAATGACAATCTTTATGAAGTAATGTGTGTATTAAGTTTCACTTGTAGGAATTGTCCATCGGCATCACTTGGAGCATGTGTTGGCTTCAAGGTAGATGAAATGAAGAAGAAGATGCGTTGTGCAAGCTCAATATGCGCCATCTCTAGAAGATCTCTTGTTTGATGCTTGCCATCCTCAGTGATTATGGATCGATGAAGACAAGGTCGAAGTATGCTCAAGGCAAAGGTATTCTTGATAGATTTTCCCTTTTGTCGGTCTCGTGTTGGTAGTTGAGAGACCGGGTTTAGGATAGACAGCCGTACTATCAAGAGGAGCTCTCGATTGAGTAACTCGATCATATCGTTCAGAGAGATCTCAAACCTTTGCATTCTTAGCATCATCTTTCTTGGTTGTTTGTTTGTCCTATCCATGTGAGGATATAGAGCTTGTGGTAATCTTCATAACAATCTCTTGTTCATCAAAAACGGATTTGCCTTTTATATCTTGTTGCGATTTTGTTCTTGGAGGTTTTCCGAATTCTCACCAAGTGAGATATCTTACATTATAATGCTCTTGTTGTCCTCTTTCCAACAAAATTGGTTTTGGATCAATCGGAGTTACCAATATCAAGATATCGCTGTTTGAATATTTGCCTTTTATTTGGTTTGAAAAAGAAAAAGGAAAAAGGATTTTCTGGGCCAACCGGTACTACCGGGGTCAATATCGGGCGGTATTGATCCGTTCCAGCCGGCCTCTGTTTGGCCCGGTGGTTCTGGCCGGTACTACCAGCCCAAACCGGCAGTACCGCCCGGCCAGGTCGGTAGTACCAGGCCGGCCCAGCCGCCCTTCCCCACTTCCTGGCCCAGCTGTCGTGCTGCTTGCCCTGCTTCCCGCCGCGGCCACGCTCCCGTTCGCTAGGTCGCCTCGCTCGCGCTGGCCCAGCTCTGCTCCCGCGCGCGCTCCCGCCCATGCTCCCGCCTCGCTTGCGCGCAGCTCGCCCTGGCGCTTTCTCGCTCGCGCGCGTTGCCGCCTCGCCGCCCGATCCCCTGCGCTCGCTTGGCTCGCTAGGTCGCTGCCTGCTCGCTGCTCGCCCAATGTTGACCCGGCTTCGTTCCCCGTGCTAGTTGCTAGGTTGACGGGCGGTAGTACCGGGCCTTTCCGGTACTATCGGCCTAGTCCGGGTAAATCGCCCCAACGGGCAGAAATCCGGCCCCTCTTTATATAGCCTTTTTCTTTCTCCTTTCTAATTGGCTCTTCCTCTATTTTTCTCAAGTCTTTGCCTTATTCTTCCACATCTCTTGAGCTTGATTAATCTCTCCCCTCCAATGATTCTTGCCAATATTTGAGGGGAAGATATATGAGATCTAGATCTACTTTTTGACCAAACCAAATCACCTCTTTGTGAGTGAATCTTTGGGATCTAGATCTTGGGGGATTTTGTGTTCTCCCTTTGATTCTTCCTCTCTTATTCCCCCAAGTGCTTTAGTAGCCTTGTTGGAATTTGAGAGTGAAGTATTGGAGCATCTTTGTGGTTTTCTTTCCATTTGCATTAGGTGCATCGGTTTGTGTTCTCCCCGGAGGATTTGAAATCAAAAAGCTTGCCCCTCTTGGGTTCTTGGAATCCTAGACAGTTGTATGGCCTTTGTGGCATGTTCTTGGGGCCTTCAATTAAGTTGTGAAGCTCCCCCAAGATTGAGGCCTTGGTGGCGATTATTGGGAGCCTCTAATTAAGTTGTGAAGATAGCCCCAATCTTATACGGGTTCGGTGACCACCCTCAAGTGTCCCATAGTGGAACGGGTGCTTGCCGCGTGGTGGGTGCTCAGGAGAATAGGGTGATGCCTTTTGTGGCGTTGGTGGTCTTAATATCGCCCACCCCTCCAACAAGACGTACTCCCTTGTTAGGAGGAACTCAGTAAAATATCGTCGTCCCCGCGTGTCTCGGTTATCTCTATACCCGAGTTTTTTTACTTATGCACTTTACATTGTGATAGCCTTCGTGCTTCAAGTAATCTTTATTGCTATCACATTGTTTCTTGTCTTGCTTAGCATAAGTTGTTGGTACACATAGGTGAACCCTAGCATATATAGGCTTTGTTCTTAATAAAAGAAAACGCTAGTTTTATTCCGCCTTTATTAAGCCCATCTCGTAAAAGTTTTAAACCACCTATTCACCCCCCTCCAGGCGACATTCGTGATCTTTCACTATGGAACTTTGTTCGAGAAGCCCTGGGCCCTGACTGGGATGCCTATGATCTTGGACAATTCCTAGAATCCCGTGCAAACGGACCGAATAAGGGGTGTCGCCTCTTTTGGTTCGTCTTTGCGGCACTGACATGGACTCTGTGGACGGTTCGCAATAAAATGGTGATAGAAAAGGTGTTCTTACATCGTGCCACTGACTCGATCTTCAAATTCCTTGCGTTCAGTGGTACCTGCTTTGTAGGCGTCAGGACAAGGAGAAGCTGGACGACATCCTCCGTCATCTGATCGAGGAGGCACGTCGCATCGCACCGCCACCCTCCCGATCCCGAGCCAGTCCAGCTATAGGATCCCCGCTTGTTGGTAACTTTGTAGGTGTCGTTGTACCCGTGTGTTGTGGGATGTTTGTGCTGTCCCCCGGCTTTCTGCTTTCGGTGTGCGTGCTTTGTAACTCTGTATCGATGGTTGCTTTATTTATAAAGCTGGGAAAAATCCTATTTCGAGATGATCGCTCGCCCTCTCGCTTCTGGTTGTCGAGCGCCGATCCTACTAGCGGACAACGAGGATCGTGAACGGTGACGACCAATTCACATATACAAGATATAAGGCCTTCGATATCGTCCTACACCGGAAACGAAGGGGCTTAGAGATAGGATCAGGGCTTCCTAGTTGATGACAACGAGAAATGACCACATGTACCTGAGCTCCGTGACGATGACCCCAATAGGGTGACGACGCAAAGCACCGTCGTCATCGAGACCAAAGTGGTCAGGGTTTTCACCCACATCCAAGGGCTGACCACAATGACGCCCGCAAGAGGGTCACAAAACTCACATGCATGGTCCTCCTCGACCTCTAGGTCTCTCATCCTACTCAACCTCTCGGACACTCTCACGGGCTTCATTGTCTCCATCCTTCTCCCTCTGACATTCCATACACACGTGACACGCCCATCCCAAGTACCACCGGCTTCTCCAGCTTTTGGCAAAGGCACACCCGGTTCGCCACTCGCTCACTAAGTTCATGCGCAACGTGTTAAGTTAGCTGTTTTTTCATCTCGCTACGAGATGGCCTAATAGAGCCTAGTTTATCTCATATAACCAAAAATCATGTTTTTCACATAGTTTGGTTCCCCATATTTTCTTTCTTTGCATGAGAGAGAAACACAAGCGCTGAGTTTGGTTGCTTTCGTATGCTCTCGTGTTGCGAAAGTTTGGCTGCTTTGCTGTGATGTATGATCGGGTGATACAAATTCAGGTGATTGGTTGCATGCGTAGCGATGGTTGCTTTCAGCTTTCTCCATATGGTAACTTACCTGACACCGTCACACCCCGCAGCCGCTTCGTCCATGACCGCTGAAACAAAAAAAACTTTTTTTAGATTAAAAACAACTTACAACACGAGAATGTTGTATGGAGCAATAATATGAAACTCGTGGTTCAAGGAAACAATGGTTGAGCAAACGCCTGGACTATACCGGCAAACACACTACTAGGGAAAAGCCTACTCGAGGCGCATCATAAAAGCCATTAGAGGCGCATATGAGATGCGCTCCGAGGCTCGTGCTGCTAGTATTTATTACCCGAGTGGCATCTCACATGCGTCTTGTATAACCTGTATATGCGAGGCGCATATTGATATACGCCTCGTATATATTTATAGGAGACGCATATCAAGCCTCGCATATATAGGTTATACCAGGTGCATGTGAGATATGACTCGAGTATGTCTAAGGGATGCATCTTAATTATATCTGACATATGCGCCTCTAATAAGTTTACAGATGCACCTCAAATAGCATTTTCAAAATTTAAATTTTACAGAACCACTGTACAGTCCAGAATACACAATACACAGGTATTATACAGTCAAGAATACAATATAAACAACACAAAATTTTCAGAATGTTGCAATTGGCCAAAACAGTATAACCAACACGAATACAAGTACATCACACATCAACCTGAATTAATCCGCGATATATATACGAGAGTTCACACATGAACCAACTAGAGTACATCACACACAACACCAAGTTCACATCTCTCGGGGACCGAGTACAAGCACAATCACATTACAACTACACGATGAAGCTCTCTAGGTGAAGTAGAGCACACAACCTACCATGAAGAGCAAGGTGGTGATCACGACGAAGTTCCTCCACTTCTTCCTCCTGTGCCTCCTCCACTTCTCTTCCGCCACCTCTCTACCCTTGTAGCCTTTGTAGTTGTTGTCCGAGAAGTTGTTCACTTACTTCTGGCAGTCTTTCCACTCCTCGTACACACCTGGAACCCTACTGACGTACATGACATAGCACTTCTTCGCTTTCTCCTATACACAAGATAGATAATATTAGCTATATATGTCAATGGAAAGCAATAGCGGTTCACAAGATAAGATCATGCATATATATGTATATATATATATGGGTGCCATGCTATACGAATGTCGCCATGCTATACGAATCACGAACTTATTTGTCCCCTCTCGACTTTGGGGCTATGTTGTTTATCATTTCATTATATCATCAAAGACGAAAGGAAAGAAATCATTCCACGATTCATATAACAATGTCGCCAATGTTATACGAATAGTGAAGTAATGTCTTTCTTTTTGACTTTGGGGCTACATTAAGATATTTGAAACTACATAATTCACTATTTTATTTAATCACGCTATCTAATCTATTCGTATCGCCAAAGACAAAAGAAGGGAAATACTTACACGATTCATATAGCATGGACATGATATGTCCAGTGGTAAAGCAAGGAAAGGATTCGGTCTCCACGATAATGACTCATTTCTAGTTTGGTGTGTCGAAAGGAGTCGTTGTTGTGGACCCAGAATACTTTCCTTGGCTTACCACTAAACACTTTATGTCTTATGCATATGAATCTCGAAAATATTTGTCCTCTTTCGACTTTGGGGCTACGAGGTGAAATAGTATTAACTAACACAATGTCACCATGCTATATATACGAATCACGAACTTATTTGTCCCCTCTCTCAACTTTGGGGCTACATAGTTTACTATTTCATTGTATCGCCAAAGACGAAAGGAAAGAAATCGTTCCATGATTCATATAACAATGTCGCCAATGCTATATGGATAGTGAATGTCTTTCCTTTTGACTTTGGGGCTACAATGAGATATTTGAAACTACATAATTCACCATTTCATTTAATTAACGTATCTAGTCTATTTGTATCGCCAAAGACAAAAAGAAGAGAAATACTTCCACGATTCATATAGCATGGGCATGATATGTCCAGTGGTAAAGCAAGGAAAGGATCCGGTCTCCATGACAACGACTCATTTCGAGTTTGGTGTGTCGAAAGGAGTCGTTGCCGTGGATCCAGAATCCTTTCCTTGGCTTACCACTAAACATATTATGTTTTATGTATGAGTCTCAAAAAAATTTGTCCTCTTTCGACTTTGGGGGCTATGAGATGAAATAGTATTAACTTGGGCGACATTATTACAAATCTACTTGCCTCATACTTAGGTTGGGCATAGAAATAACAATGCCGCTGATGGATCCGGTGTGGCAAGTAGAGAGGATGCACAAATTACAAGTCTACTTGGCACACCAAATCCAGTAGCGGTATAGTCACACACATATATAGTGCCACAACATATTTTAATCATCAGCATTTCAAAGAAATACAAAAAAAGCAAACCAAGAATGACTTGGATTAGTGCCTCATACTTAGGTTGGGAACGAAAATAACAATGCCGCTGATGGATCTGGTGCAGCAAGTACAGGAAGCTCAAATTACAAGTCTACTTGGCACACCAGATCCAGCAGCGATATAGTCACACACATATATAGTGCCACAACACGTTTTAATCATCGGCATTTCGAAGAAAGATGGAAAGCAAACCAAGAAGTATGGTGGCAATAACGAATGAGAAGCAACATATGACCAAGCACTAAAATATTTCATAACACAAATAACTAGCTAGCGTCGCTCACAATCAAGTTCAAAGGTTTACGAAACATACTCTAGAGGTTGCTAGGAAAGTTAACATAGGGATAAACTTTACAACACAAGTTTGGAACTAACAACTAGCTAGGCAAACATCAAGACTTCTATTGCTGATGAGTCGGCTCGGGGATATTGATGAAGCCTCATTTAGCTCCTTTCACTAACGTCATGAACGTCCTGCCGTCATCCTGCTTCACTAAGTGTTCATCTATCTCCTTGTTGCGCGGTGGAGTGCCGCCGCAGAAGAGGCCCTCGGATTTTATGACTGTTGGTGCACGCTTGTCGAGATCTCCTCCTGGATATCGAAGAAATCCATCCTGAGGTTGTGATATTGTATACGTTCAAGATCTTCAGCCTACCTTCAGAGGTTAGATGGCAGCGCGCTGTTATGCTGGTCCCGTACGAACGCCTTCATGTGGTGTAGGGCGTAGAGGGCATCCTTACCACTGCCAGACGCCTGCTTGACACAGGGGAACTCCGTTGTGTGGCCGAACACGTGCATGCCGTGCCTCTTAACTGTCCTACTAGGGACGACGCCTCCCGCTGCAATGTAGGTGTTGAGAGCATCGTCAAGAACTCTCTTGATAGTAGAGTAGTCTTTCCTCTTCGCACTACCCGAGTCGAGATACAAGGCGTTTGAGCGCTGCACATTCAAGGATATGATCATGTAGCCTTGGTGACCACTCTCTGACTCTGGATGGTAGGGAATGCGAATCATATCCTCGCCCGAGTTTGTTTGCAGGAAGTATGAGCGGTAGTCGGTTGCCATTAGGACGCCCACATGTGTTCTCAAGATCGCGTCACACATGAAGTAGGGATCCACTATTGCAATGCACGGGGTCCCGTCTCTAATGATATACATGGCCATATTGAGTGAGAACAGCCGGATCAGGGTATCGTCCAGCCAGAATCCTTGCAACACGTCGAAGAGGTCGGTTTGACGCACGTAGAAAATATCCTCGGGGGCTACTATGACGAAGCCCGTCACATTTGGCACCTTAGCCTTGTAAACCAGGTATGACTGATCGCCCTCTCGAATGCGGCGCACCTCAACAAACAGACAACTGATACATTGCAAATGTATCCATAATTTTTGATGTTCCATGCTTGGTTTTATCCACTTTCTTGTGTTTTGTCCACACTTTGGAGTACTTTTCATATGATTTCTTGGACTAACCTATTAACAAGAGCCACAGTGCCAGCTGGCTGTTTTCTGCTGTTTTTGGTTCCAGGAAAGTCAGAAAATGAATATTCTCGGAATTGGACTGGACAAAAGCCAAAGTGCCTATTTTTTCAGAAGTCATCAGATGCCAGAATACGAGACGGAGAGGAGCCAGGGGGCCACCACACCACCTGGCCGCGCGGGCTAGGCCTGGCCGCGCCAGGGGGTGGTGTGGCCAGCCCAGGCACCCCTCGGCCTCTCCTTCCGCCTATATATTGCCCTCGGGACGAAAACCCTAAGGACCCGGTCAAAAATCCACGGAAGAGTCTGTAGTCGCCGTCATCTCCATCCCTAGATCAGGAGGGATCTGAAGCTCTTCCCGGCACCCTGCCGGAGAGGGGAATTCACCCTGGAGGCCTTCTTCATCACCATGCAAGCCTCCGGTGTGATGCGTGAGTAGTTCATCCTTGGACTACGGATCCATGTAGTAGCTAGATGGCTGGTTCTCCTCCTTTGTGCTTTCATGTCTAGATCTTGTGAGCTCCATTCATGATCAAGATCATCTATTTGTAATTCTGCATGTTGTGTTTGTGGGGATCCGATGGATATTGAGATGCTATTTCAGATTGATTATTGATTCTATCATGTCTTTGTTATTTGTGATCTTGCATGCTTTCCGTTGTTAGTAGCTATCTTGGCCAAGTAGATGCTAGCAACTCCAAGAGTTAGTATTTATGCTCGATAGTGGGTTCATGCCTCTGGTAATCTGGGGAAGTGACAGAAATCTCTAAGGTACTATATGTGATGTTGCTACTAGGGAGAAAACAACAATCCTTTGTTCATAGAACAATCATATTGTTTACTTTACACGCAATTCATAAAGCAATAATCTGTTGCTTGCAACTTAATACTGGAGGGGGTTCGGATGATAACCTGAAGTTGGATTATTAGTCGTAGATGCAGTTGGATGGCGGTCTATGTATAAGGTTGTAATGCCCAATCAAGTCTCAAAGGAGTCAAGATGATTACTATATGCATGTATTGCTTTCTCAATGTTTGTCAATTGCCCCGCTGTAATTTGTTCACCCAGCATGTTATCTATCTTAAGGAGAGCCACCTCTAGTGAACTATGGATCCCGGTCCTTTTCTTTTACATACAATCTATAAACTATTACTGTTTTGTGTTTACTTTCTGCAAACTATTACTTCTTTCCATTTTATATGTTTAATCCTTTGTTTTTAGCAAAACACAGTGAGATTGACAACCTCATCGCAAGTTGGGGACAGAGTTCTGTGGTTGTGTTGTGCAGGTCTCCATGTTGCTACTAGCACCGGTAGTGCGCCCTGCCAAGGCTCATCTAGCAACACCTTTGGGGTGTTTCCTTGCTCATACTGGTTCGATTAAACCTTGGTTTCATAACTAAGGGAAACTTGTTGCTGTGCTCATCATACCTTCCTCTTGGGGTTCCCCAACGAGCTTGTTAATACACGAGCCATCAAGCATTTTTCTGGCACCGTTGCCGGGGAGTCAAGGACATCTTCACATGGGGAGTCCCCCATAACCAATCTCTTTACTTTGTTATTTTTGTTTCTCTTAGTTTCTTTTTGCTTTGTTTGCTTGTTTCTTTATCAAAAACACAAAAAAATTAGTTTTACTAGTTTGCTTTCTTTATCAAAAACACAAAAAAATTAAGTCTCCTTTAGTTGTCACCTCTTCCTTAGCTCACAATGTTGATCCCTAATTTCACCCTGAAAGACCTTTCAATTGGTAGTGGTTCTATAATTGGGAAAGATAATATTGAAGAATTCTTTAATCATGTTAGTAAGCATGAAGATAGTGAGGATAGATCCCTTGCAGAACTTGCTCCAAACTATGAGATTGCTGCAGCTTCTTTAATTCACATGTTAGAAGCTAGGTTTGTTAACCTCAACCCCTTAATGCAAGTAATGTTTCTTAAGCTTAAAGAAATTGAGGACCTGATACTGTGCAAAATGTATCTATAATTTTTGATGTTCCATGCTTGGTTTTATGTACTTTCTTGTGTTTTGTCCACACTTTGGAGCACTTTTCATATGATTTCTTGGACTAACCTATTAACAAGAGCCATAGTGCCAGCTGCCTATTTTCTGTTGTTTTTGGTTCTAGGAAGTCAAAAAATGAATATTCTCGGAATTGGACGGGACAAAAGCAAAAGTTATTATTTTACCGGGGGACACTTGGAGCCAGAATACGAGACGGAGAAGGGCCAGAGTGAAGGAAATATGCCCTGAGAGGCAATAATAAAGTTGTTATTATGTATTCCTTGTATATGATAGATGTTTATTTTGCATGCTATAATTGTATTGATAGGAAACATCAATACATGTGTGTTTAATAAACAAAAGGGTTCCTAGTTATGCCTCTCTTATAGACTAGCTTGTTGATTAACAAGATGATCAAGGTTTCCTGATCATGGACATTGGATGTTGTTAATAACAAGGTGACAACATTTGTGAAATGATGTGATGGAAATTCATCTGAAGTATAGCATTACGATCAAGTCATTATGTTTATATTGCTATAACATCATACAAAGTAGTCTTAGTCCTTAGACCATGAGATCATGTTAATTGCTAACACCAGAAGAGTATCTTGATAACATCAAACGTCACACCGTAACAGGGTGACCATAAAGGTGGGTTCAGTGCTATGAAGGTGTTATGTTGAGGCTCATGGATCAAGAGTGGAATTTGTCAATCCCGATGACGGATAGATATACTCTGGGCCCTCTCGGTGATATCACATTAAGATAGCTTGCAAGCAAGTGATGTGATCATTAGAATGTTATATCACGGGAACGAGAAAAGAGTGCATGTCGGTAACGAGATCAAACTAGGTATTTGGATACCGATGATAGAATCTCGGACATGTATTATATCATGAGACAAAGGGATTAAATTGCTGACATTAAAGGTTCTCACGATCACAGAAGTCATCGTTGAATATGCAGGAGTCAGTATGGATCTCTAGGTCCCGCTTCTGATTATTGATCTGAGAGGAGTCTCAATCATGTCTGCATTATTCGCGAACCGTAGGGTGACACACTTAAGGGTTGCCGGACACCATTTAGGAGCACATATGTTCCATACAAAAGGTTTGCAAAGCGCAGGAAATGTTTCGATAGAAACATGAATTGTTTCGATAGAAACCGGAATTGTTTCGGGTGAAATTGCAGAAAGTGGTTCTGCATATGATATTGAAATGTTGCAAGGGGTTTTATGTGAATGTTTGTTAATTAAAGTAATTAACAAAATTCTGAATAAAATAAATAAAATAGTTTTATTAATTGAGAGTTGCATTTAATTTGGTGGAAATTAAATACATGTGAGTGGGATTTTGGGTGGAGGCCATGTTTATGTGAGTGGAGGTTCACCACATGAATGAAGGAGGGGAGGAGTCCCCCCCCCTCATGCGCCGGCTATGGGAGGGGAGGGGTCTCCCTCCCTCCTATATAAAGCCCCCCTCTCCCCTCTCACAAACCACACCTCCTCGTGAAGGATCTCTTTCCCCCTCTAGATATTCCCCCATGGTCTCGGATTAGCGAGATACATGTTCCCGGTGGCCTTGCGTCTGGAAGGAGTTGCTGCTTCCGCTGATTCGCTGGAGCGAGGAGGTGGAGGTTGTCCGGTGGCTTGAACGTGTGTGCGAGGACGGATGCGCTGCTGATTTGTGGCGCTCGGACTTCCACACGATCTTGAGATCGGCAAGCGTACGACTACATCAATCACGAGTTCCTACTCATTAACAAAACTCGTTGTCTTCGAGGGTAAGTTCTCCATGGATGTATGTCCACCCGTTGCTCTGTATCTAGTAGATAGATCTTGGCGTATATTTCTCATCGTAGGAAATTTTTTGTTTTCTATGCTGCGGACCCAACAGTGGTATCAGAGCCTGATCTATGCATAGGTGCTTAGCACGGGTAGTACACATATGGTTGATATGTGGGCGATGATGATCATGTTATTGCATCTTCTATGTATTTTGGATATTGGTGGCATAGTGGGATGAAGCGGCCCGGACCAACCTTACATGTCATCGTACATGAGACCGGTTCCACGACTAACATGCAACTTGTTTTGCATAAGTGGCTGACGGGTGTCTGTCTCTCCTACTATAGTCAATATCTGATTTACAACGAGTTGCTAATAAATTGGTTATCCTCGTTGTGGTTCATGTTCGTAGGTAAGACCGGTTCTATCTCCGAAAGCCCTAAGCCACGTAAAACTTGCAATTGATAAATTAGAGGCGTCTAGTTTAGATCGTTGCTGGGCTAGTGTCTTGATATGGTATTGTTGTAAGTAGATGTATGATAGATACTCTTACAACTCACTTAACGTGTAAGTTCCATAGACCTTGGCCTTACACACAAAGGAATGATAGAGATCATACCACGATGCAAATGATAGAGATCAAATGCATGGACCATATCACCTCACTTCACACATTAGATGTTAGCATCTTATATTGCTAGTTTGGCACTTTTGGTAGCATTATAAGATGATCCCTCATTTAGATATCAAGATAAAATGTGTTCTTCCTTAAGTATGCACCGTTTTGTGGATCGTGTTTTGAGGCATCACGTGATGATCGGGTGTTCTCGACTCTACGCTTTCATACAACGGGTGTAAGACAGTTTTACACACGTGAATACTAAGGTTCTTACTTGACGAGCCTAGCATGTACAGACATGGCCTCGAAACACGGACCGAAAGGTTAAGCATGAGTCATATAGTTGATATGATGCCCATATAGATGCTCGCCTTTGAAGCTACACCGACTCACGTGATGATCGGACTTGGTGTAGTGGATTTGGTTCATGTAATCACCAAAAGGACACGAGGGATGTCGTTTTTTGAGTGGGAGTTCATTAGTAATTTGGATTAATTGAACTCAATCTATCATAAACTTAGTCTAAATATATTTTACAAATTCTGTTGTAGATGGCACCACCTGCTTTTAATTTCAATGTGTTCATGGAGAAAGAGAAGCTTGCTGCGAATGGTAGCAACTTCACCAACTGGGCTATGAATTTGAGGATTCTCCTCACTGCTACACAAAAGCAATATGTGCTAGAGGCGCCGCTAGGCCCCCCACCAGCTCCTGATGCTCCTGACGAGGAAAAGAACGTCTATATAACTCGTCACGAGGACCACAACTTAGTTCATTGCGGCATACTGTATGGGCTAGAGCCAGAACTTCGAAAACATTTCGAAAATGGCAATGCCTTTGATACCATGGGAGAACTGAAAATGATTTTTGATACCCATGCTGCCGTAGAGAGTTATAATGCTTCTGAAAAGTTCTTTAGCTGCATGATGGAAGAGAACAACTCCGTTAGTGAGCACGTACTCAAAATGTCTGGGTACGCCGATAAGCTTGTGTCCTTGGGAATAACGATTCCCATTGACTTAGGCATACATCATGTTCTCCAATCTCTGCCACCTAGCTACAAGAGCTTCGTGATGAACTATAATATGCAGGGCATGAAGAAGTCTCTTCCCGAGCTTCTGTCAATGCTTAAGACTGCAGAAGTGGAGATTAGGAAAGAACATGAAGTGTTGATGATCAATAAGACCACCGGTTTCAAGAAGGACAAGAAAGGCAAGCAGAAGGGAAAGAAGGGCGGCAAATCTGTTGCCGCGCCTGAAAAGAAACCCCGAGCTGGCCCTAAGTCTGACACCGAATGCTACTATTGCAAGGGGACTGGCCATTGGAAGCGCAACTGTCCCAAGTATTTGGCGGACAAGAAGGCCGGCAAGGCAAACAAAGGTATATGTGATATACATGTTATTGATGTGTACTTGACTAGTACTCGCAGTAGCACCTGGGTATTTGATACGGGATCAGTTGCTAATATATGTAACTCGGTTCAGGGGTTGCGGAACAAGCGACAACTAGCAAGGGATGAGGTCACGATGCGGGTCGGCAATGGATCAAGAGTTGATGTGATTGCCGTCGGAATGCTGCCTCTCCATATGCCGTCGGGATTAGTTATAAAACTGAATAATTGTTATTTGGTGCCTGCACTGAGCATGAACATTGTATCCGGATCGTGTTTGATGCAAAGTGGTTATTCGTTTAAGTCTGAAAACAATGGTTGTTCGATTTATATGAATAATATCTTTTATGGTCATGCACCTGTGTTGAATGGTTTATTTCTGTTGGATCTCGATAGTAGTATTACGCATATTCATAATGTTGATGCTAAAAGGATTAAACTTGATAATGATATATCTGCATATATGTGGCACTACCGTCTAGGTCATATTGGCGTTAAACGCATGAAGAAACTCCATTCTGATGGACTTTTGGAATCACTTGATTTTGAATCATTTGGTACATGTGAGCCATGCCTTATGGGCAAGATGACTAGAACGCCATTTTCTGGTTCAATGGAACGGGCGACAGATTTATTGGAAATCATACATACTGATGTGTGTGGACCAATGAGTGTTTCGGCGCAAGGTGGATATCGTTATTTTGTTACTTTCACGGATGATTTGAGTAGATATGGGTATATCTATTTGATGAAACATAAGTCTGAAACCTTTGAAAGGTTCAAAGAATTTCAGAATGAAGTGGAAAATCATCGTAACAGAAAGATCAAATTTCTGCGGTCCGACCGTGGAGGAGAGTATCTTAGTTACGAGTTTAGCACACATATGAAAGACTATGGAATAGTTTAACAACTCACGCCTGCCGGAACACCACAACGTAATGGTGTGTTAGAACGTCGTAATCGTACTTTATTGGATATGGTTCGATCTATGATGTCTCTGACTGACTTGCCACTGTCATTTTGGGGTTATGCACTGGAAACCGCTGCATTCACTTTAAATAGGGCACCATCTAAATCCGTTGAAAAGACACCGTATGAATTATGGTTTGGAAACAAACCTAAGCTGTCATTTCTTAAAGTTTGGGGATGCGATGTTTATGTGAAGAAACTTCAATCGGATAAACTCGAACCCAAAGCGGAAAAATGCGTCTTTATAGGATACCCTAAGAAAACGATTGGGTATACCTTCTATCACAGATCCGAGGGCAAGGTCTTTGTTGCCAAGAATGGATCCTTTCTTGAGAAGGAGTTTCTCACGAAAGGTGTGAGTAGTCGGAAGGTAGAACTCGAAGAGGTTATTGAACCTTCTCTTCATGAAATGGCGAGTAGCGCAGCACCGGAAGTTATTTCGGAGTTGACTTCACCTAATGAAGAGAGAGCTAATGATATTGATCATGAAACTCCGAAAGAGGACACTACCGAACCTCACAGGTCAAGCAGGACACGTGCAGCTCCTAAACTGTATGACAATCCTGTTATGAATTTCATGATTGATGAAATAGATGACCCTGCGACGTATGAAGAAGCGATGATGAGCCCTGATTCCAAAAAATGGCTAGAAGCCATGAAATCCGAGACGGAATCCATGAAAACCAGGTTTGGACCTTGGTGGACTTACCTCACGATCGAAAGGCCGTTGTGAATAAATGGATTTTCAAAAGAAAAACTGATGCTGATGGTAATGTAACCATCTATAAGGCTCGACTTGTCACAAAGGGGTTTCGACAAATTCAAGGAGTTGACTACGATGAGACATTCTCTCTCGTAGCGATGCTTAAGTCGGTTAGGATTATGTTAGCAATTGCTGCATATTTCAATTATGAAATATGGCAGATGGATGTCAAAACTGCGTTCCTCAATGGTAATATTGAAGAAGAGTTGTACATGATACAACCTAAGGGTTTTGTCGATCCTAAGGATGCTGATAAGGTGTGCAAACTTCAGCGATCCATCTATGGACTGAAGCAAGCATCCCGGAGTTGGAATCTCCGCTTTGATGAGGTGATCAAAGAGTTTGGATTTGTCCAAACTTATGGAGAGGCTTGTATTTACAAGAAAGTGAGTGGGAGCAATGTGGCATTTCTGATATTATATGTGGATGACATATTATTGATTGGAAATGATATAGATCTTTTAAACAGTGTTAAAAGTTATCTAAACAGCAAATTTTCGATGAAGGACCTTGGTGAAGCTTCATATATATTAGGCATTAAAATCTATAGAGATAGATCAAGACGCCTAATTGGGCTATCGCAGAGTACATACCTTGATAAGATATTAAAGAAGTTTAATATGGACGGAAGTAAGAAGGGGTACTTACCTATGTTGCAAGGCAAGACATTAAGTAAGACTCAAAGTCCGGCTACGGTGGAAGAAAGAGAGATAATGGATAAGATCCCCTATGCCTCAGCCATAGGCTCTATAATGTATGCCATGCTATGTACAAGACCGGATGTGGCACATGCTATTAGTTTGACTAGTAGGTACCAATCTGATCCAGGTTCGGAACACTGGGTAGCGGTCAAGAATATCCTTAAGTACTTGAGAAGAACTAAGGATATGTTTCTTGTATATGGAGGTGAAGAAGAGCTAGTCGCTAAGTGTTATGTCGATGCTAGTTTTGACACTGATCCGGATGACTCTAAGTCTCAATCCGGATACGTATTTCTCTTGAACGGAGCAGCAGTTAGTTGGAGGAGCTCCAAACAACCTGTGGTGGCTGGATCAACGATGGAGGCGGAATATGTTGCTGCTTCAGAAGCGGCACAGGAAGTGGTTTGGATGAAGGAGTTCATAACGGAACTAGGTGTGGTTCCTAGTGCGTTGGACCCAATGGTGATCTATTGTGACAATAATGGAGCCATAGCTAACGCGAAGGAACCAAGGTCTCACAAGAATTCCAAGCATATTAAGCGCCGGTTTCACTCCATCCACGAGCATGTCAAGGATGGAGATATAAAGATTTGTAAAGTGCACACGGACCTGAATGTAGCAGATCCGTTGACTAAAGTACTCCCTAGGGCAAAACATGATCAACACCAGAACTCCATGGGTGTTAGATTTATCACTATATAAACTAGATTATTGTCTCTAGTGCAAGTGGGAGACTGAAGGAAATATGCCCTGAGAGGCAATAATAAAGTTGTTATTATGTATTCCTTGTATATGATAGATGTTTATTTTGCATGCTATAATTGTATTGATAGGAAACATCAATACATGTGTGTTTAATAAACAAAAGGGTTCCTAGTTATGTCTCTCTTATAGACTAGCTTGTTGATTAACAAGATGCTCAAGGTTTCCTGATCATGGACATTGGATGTTGTTAATAACAAGGTGACAACATTTGTGAAATGATGTGATGAACATTCATCCGAAGTATAGCATTACGATCAAGTCATTATGTTTATATTGCTATAACATCATACAAAGTAGTCTTAGTCCTTAGACCATGAGATCATGTTAATTGCTAACACCGGAAGAGTATCTTGATAACATCAAATGTCACACCGTAACAGGGTGACCATAAAGGTGGGTTCAGTGCTATGAAGGTGTTATGTTGAGGCTCATGGATCAAGAGTGGAATTTGTCAATCCCGATGACGGATAGATATACTCTGGGCCCTCTCGGTGATATCACATTAAGATAGCTTACAAGCAAGTGATGTGATCACTAGAATGTTATATCACGGGAACGAGAAAAGAGTGCATGTCGGTAACGAGATCAAACTAGGTATTTGGATACCGATGATCGAATCTCGGACATGTATTATATCATGAGACAAAGGGATTAAATTGCTGACGTTAAAGGTTCTCACGATCACAGAAGTCATCGTTGAATATGCAGGAGTCAATATGGATCTCTAGGTCCCGCTTCTGATTATTGATCTGAGAGGAGTCTCAATCATGTCTGCATTATTCGTGAACCATAGGGTGACACACTTAAGGGTTGCCGGACACCATTTAGGAGCACATATGTTCCATACAAAAGGTTTGCAAAGCGCAGGAAATGTTTTGATAGAAACAGGAATTGTTTCGATAGAAACCAGAATTGTTTCGGGTGAAATTGCAGAAAGTGGTTCTGCATGTGATATTGAAATGTTGCAAGGGGTTTTATGTGAATGTTTGTTAATTAAAGTAATTAACAAAATTCTGAATAAAATAAATAAAAGAGTTTTATTAATTCAGAGTTGCATTTAATTTGGTGGAAATTAAATACATTTGAGTGGGATTTTGGGTGGAGGCCATGTTTATGTGAGTGGAGGTTCACCACATGAATGAAGGAGGGGAGGAGTCCCCCCTCATGCGCCGCCTATGGGAGGGGAGGGGTCTCCCTCCCTCCTATATAAAGCCCCCCTCTCCCCTCTCACAAACCACACCTCCTCGTGAAGGATCTCTCTCCCCCTCTAGATATTCCCCCATGGTCTCGGATTAGCGAGATACCTGTTCCCGGTGGCCTTGCGTCTGGAAGGAGTTGCTGCTTCCGCTGATTCGCTGGAGCGAGGAGGTGGAGGTTGTCCGGTGGATTGAAC
Source organism: Avena sativa (assembly GCA_916181665.1). Taxonomy (NCBI): domain Eukaryota; kingdom Viridiplantae; phylum Streptophyta; class Magnoliopsida; order Poales; family Poaceae; genus Avena; species Avena sativa. The sequence goes on from OV702287.1 coordinate 428,482,452, forward strand.
GTGTGTGCAAGGACGGATGCGCTGCTGATTTGCGGCGCTCGGACTTCCACACGATCTTGAGATCGGCAAGCGTACGACTACATCAACCACGAGTTCCTACTCGTTAGCAAAACTCGTTGTCTTCGAGGGTAAGTTCTCCATGGATGTATGTCCACCCGTTGCTCTGTATCTAGTAGATAGATCTTGGCGTATAGTTCTCATCGTAGGAAATTTTTTGTTTTCTATGCTGCGGACCCAACACAGAGGGTGGCCACACCACCTGGTGGCGCGGGCCAGGCCAGGCCACGCCAGGGGGTGGTGTGGGCCCCTCCGGCACCCCCTCGGTCTCCCGTCTCGCCTATAAGAGCCTCACGATGCATAAACCCTAAATCGTCAATCAAAAATCCACGAAAAGTTCCACAGCGCCGCCACCACCGAAGGGGAGATTCGGGGGACAGAAAGTCTCTATTCCGGCACCCTGCCGGGACGGGGAAGTGCCCCCAGAGCCATCTCCATCGATCTCCACCACCATCTCCATCACCATTGTTGATTCCCATGATGAGGAGGGAGTAGTTCTCTCTCGAGGCTAAGGGTTCTACCAGTAGCTATGTGTTCATCTCTCTCTCTATGCATGATCTTATTGAGATCATGAGCTTGTAATCTATAGATCTACCTTGCTACTCAAGTGCTTTAATAGATCTTTGCTCTCCCCATGTGTGTAAAAGTGACAGCGTGCACACCATGGTGGCACTTAGGCTAGAGATTACAAATACTTGTTATGAGTTATATTTGGAGTTGGATGTCTTTATGAAATTGTGGTGTTTGTTGGACTCATCTAGTGCTCAAGGTGACAGTGTGGGGTTTTCTAGATGGGAAAGGCTTACTTTGAGGTGTGCTGTTATAGCCCTATCATCGATTAGAGTGTCCAACCGGAGAGTAGTTAAGTGTAGTATCATAAAGAGAAGATATTTATATGAGAGTGTTCACTAGTGAAAGTATGATCCCTAGGCCTTGTTTCTAAGCACTGAAACACCGTTTGCTATTAGATCTGTTACATGTTTGCTTGCTTCCTTCTTTATTTCAGTTTTACTTTAGTCTTTTCCACGCCATCAAGCTATTTTCTATCACCGTTACCACTTATAATTATCCATACCATTTGTATTTCACTATCTCTTCGCCGAACTAGTGCACCTATACACCTGACAAGTGTATTGGGTGTGTTGGGGACACAAGAGACTTCTTGTATCTTGATTGCAGGGTTGCTTGAGAGGGGATACCTTTGACCACTTCCTCCCTGAGTTCGATAAACCTTGGGTGATCCACTTAAGGGAAAACTCGCTGCTGTTCTACAAACCTCTGCACTTGGAGGCCCAACAACTGTCTACAAGAATAGAAGTGCGTAGACATCAAGCTATTTTCTGGCGTCGTTGTCGGGGAGGTAAGGTAAAAGGTACTCACATCCTCCGGTGTGAGTGCTCGAAGTTATTTCCTTTAGATTCTGCAATTTTGTCTTTTTGTTTCTTGTTTTCACTAGTTAGGCTTAATGGAAAACAACAACAAAATTAGATAGCTTTATAGTATTTATCTTGAGTTAGGACATGAAGTGTTTGAGGAGAAAACTAAAAAACCTATGGAACTTTATTTGCATGCTAATAGCAATGTTGTTAGTATGAATTCTTTGGACACCATTATTGCTAATGTTATGGAAAAGTCTAAGCTTAGGGAAGCTAGTTTTTATGAAAATAATCTTTTTAGTTCCCCAGCTTTGGAAGATAGGTATTCTATTGCTTATTATGATACCAAACATCCAATATATGATGATTACAATGATGAATATGATATTCTTAGTCCACCTACTATTGAGGAGAAAATTAATTATGACTATAATAGGCCTCCTATATTTGATGATTGTGGTGATCAGAATAATAATGATAGCTATTTTGTTGAATTTGCTCCCACTATGATTAATAAGAATGACTATTCTTATAGGGAGAGTAATAATTGTTTTATGCATGTGGATCATGATAAGAATGTTTATTTTGATAGTTATATTGTTACTTTTATTCATGATGCTACTGAAAGTTATGATGAGAGAGGGAAACATGGTTTTATGTATCTCAACAATATTAAGTTTCCCCTCTTTATGTTGAAAGTCTTGAAGTTGCACTTGTTTTGCTTTACTATGCTTGTTGCTTTGTTCTTTCATGACTTGTTTCTTTACAAGATTCCTATGCATAGGAAGTGGGTTAGACTTAAATGTGTTTTGAATTTGCTTCTTGATGCTCTCTTTTACTTCAATTCATATTTCCTATGTGAGTATCTTCTTAAACTATCATGCCTAACTTATAGGCGTTAAAGAAAAGTACTTATTGGGAGATAAACCAAAAGTTTTAGATGAGTCTTGGAAGTTATTACTTCAGTAATAAGCGCTCCTTATCCTTTTTATTTGGTTTTTGTGCCAAGAGTAACCTCTAATAAGAGAGAAGTAATGATTGGGAAAGTTGCTGTCCCGAAAAAGATTTCTGTGCTTCACCGTAAAAATTCGTGTAAAATCTCTGAACGTCTTTTTGAAGCATGACATTTTGTGCTTCTGCCCTAGGTTGTTATCAACTTTCGTTAGTTCAACACTTTTTGATTTGAGCAACAGAAGGTCTTTGAAAAAATTCGTCTTTACCTGCTGCTCTGTTTTGACAAATTTCTGCCATTTTCTGCATTTGCTTCTTGTTGGTTCCTTTTTGAGTTCTTTTGGGGAATTGAGCTTTCTGAGGGAAGTGCTACAGTAGCTAGTGTTCTAATGGAATTTTATTTGGTGTTAGAACTGAACCTTAAGACTTATTTATTTTGAGTGCACTAATGTTGCTAATAAAGATTGTGTGAAGTTTTGTATGAAGGAAAAATTTCAGGTGTATGGAAAGAATGAGTAATAAGATGAAGGATGTACTAAAGCTCAAGATTGGGGATGCCACGTGTGTAACCCTAAGAAAAATCCAAGAAGTACAAGCGTCAAAGTTTAGGGATGCCCAAGGCATCCCCCTCTTCATCAATAAAAATCCTAGGTTTCTTCCAAACGCTTCTTTTTTATTGTTTCATGCACAGTTGTGTTGTTCTTGGAGCGTCTTCTTTTTTGTTTTTGTTTTGGTTTTTCGTTTGCTTCGTTTTCTGAGTTTTCTGAATAAATTGGTTGGACCCCCTATTTCATACATTGGTTTGCAAATAGTTTGGTTTGGTTTGGAAAATAGTAGGAAAGTTTATGCTTATGTGGTAAAAAGAGCTCGTTTTTGACTGTGGTTTATGCTCTGTCATGCCATGCTTAATATTGTTTTGGCTTTATGCTTAGTATTCTTTGCTGTAGCATGACTATAAACAATTGAGATTGCTTAATGTTCCTTGGATGAATCATGCGTTGTTTTAGCATATTAAAGCATAGTATTGTGGTATTCTCCTTTGATGCTTTATTTGGGTTGACTTGGCGCATGCCCACACCATGTTATGACTATCTCAAGTCACCATAAGACTTTATTATCATTTAGTTTTCAACTTGTAGTATCAATTTATGCTTTGATCAATAATGTTTTGTCGCTCTGCATGATTATGGCCATTATTGCTCTCTTAGTTTGTCGCTCCCAGTCTTTTGCTAGCCTCCACAACCAAGTATGAGTTCCACTCATGCATCCAACTCCCTAAACCAAGTTATTCCAAAGAGTCCACCATACCTACCTACTAGCTTATGCTATTCCAAGTATATTCATGCTTTTGTTTACCTTCCAAATTAAACTTGTTATGAGAAAACTAGTGATTAAAGCTCTCACGAACTTGATGGCACACTTTATTTTTCTTTCCCTTAATAAACTTGAACCATTGTGTCGTCTATGTTGTATATGCTTGCACTTATTTGTTGGGGATTAGCAGAACCATGCTTTCATGGGGAACGCTTTCAACATTGCACTTGGTACTTGTACCTAGTTGATATCATGCTCTTTTGTATATGGATGTCGTCGGTGTGAAATGAAGGGGATCTTGTAAGTCCATGGAGTTATGTATATGTGTTAGAGAAACGCCTGGTGAAAGGCATGTATGCCCCCATGTGTGGTTTTGGTAGTTAATGACAATCCCTATGGACTAATATGCAAATTGAGTCTCACTTGTAGGTTTGTCCATTGGCATCGCTTGGACCATGTGTTGGTTTCAAGGACGAAAAAGAAGAAGCATTGTCCAAGGTCTTTGTGCCTATTGGAATCAAGTATAAGAAGAATATCAAGTATGTCTTGAAGAAGAAGAAGAAGATGGAGTTCCTCATGGCTTTCTTCAAGGCATCATCATCAAGAATTGATGTGCAAGCTCAAGATGCGTCCTCTCTAGAAGATCTCATGCTTGGAGCTTGCCTCCTCGGTGTTCATGGAGTGATGAATACAAGGTCAAAGAAGAGGTTTCCTCATGGAGTATGGGGAGCCATTCGCAAGTCTTCATCAAGCAAGAGCAAGCAAGAGCAATCAAGAAAGGTGTTCTATCTTGAAGGTGACAAGATCGTCTACATCAAGCTCAAGTGGGACTCTCAAGGCAAAGGTATGATCTTGATAGGGTTTCTATTTTACCGGTCTCTTGTAGTGTTGGGAGGCCGGGTTTAGGATAGATAGCCGTACAATCAAGAGAGGCTCTCGAGTGGGTGACTCGTTCGTATCTTTCGGAGAGAGCTCAAACCTTTGCATAGATAGCATTATCTTTCTTGGTTGTTGTTTGTCTTGTCCATGCAATGGTGAGGAAATCGGTAATCGTTAACTGCTCGGTCGGCTTGGGAGTAGTGACTAATCGGAATTCAGATGACTAATTGATTTAATCGGTCGACTATTAATCGGTACAACCTACATCAATTAGCACCTAAAACCCGTGTATATAAGAAAGAAATAGTATATGAGCCTTTATATGCCCAACCCTACTTATCTAGAGCCCAAACCCCATTAAAACACATATGCTTATCCTCTGACCTCTGAAGTTGCTCTTCTCCCACCACCTACCCAGGGTACTGGTTAGTGACGGAGGGAATCGAGCTCTTGGAGGCAGGAATCGAGCGGGAGCTTCGCAAAACCTACTTCATTGGGGCAGGCTAGCGGTTGGACGAGCGATGAGTTAAAAATTTTGCAAATTTTTGGACCAAGTGTAGTAGTTAATCGGGAATATACCTAGTAATCGGTCTATCAGAGCTATTAGTCGGGATAAAGGATTAACACAAAGGATTTGTGGTAATCGACACGGTTAGGTCCCTAGTAGCAATTAATCGGCCTATTAATCGCTGATTCGGACGATTTTTTGAATACTGTGTCCATGTGAGGATCTAGAGCTTGTGGTTATCTTCATAACAAGCTCTAGTTCATCAAAAACAGATTTCCCTTGCATATCCTATTGCGTTTTTGACCTTGCGGGTTTTCCGGCTCCACACCTTGGGAGATATCTCACATATATATTCATGATATTTTCTCCCTTGGTGATACCCAATATTTCACCTTTTGTTGGATTCTACTCTTTATTATCTTTCGAACAAAATTGGTTTCATCCCAATTAGAGTTTCCAAGCTCAACTTCTTGCGTTTTGGGTTTTGGAGGTTTTACCGGTTCATCGCTTCTAAGAGGTTCTACCTTTCTCCATTTTATTTTTATCCTCCCTTGTTGGACTATGATGTTTATTTGCATAATCTTATAGAGCTTTTTGTTCTCTTCAAAACGAGCCCAAGATCATCAAAATTGGAGTCCGGAGTCAAAAGTTATTGAAGTTTTCGTCCAATGTTGTCCAACGTTTTTGCTTGAGCGGTAGTACCGGCCCAAGTTCCGCCCGAAGTTCCGGTAAATCTCGTTTTTGTTTAGTAACTTGTGTTTCTATTTACCGGTAGTTTCGGTGGAGCACTGGTAGTTCCGGTGGGGCGCAAATCTGGCCCAAACAGGCAGATTTTTCTTGCCCTATTTAAGGGCCCCCTCTTTCCCAAAGTTTCCCCAACTTTGGAGGTCATTTTTGCTATGTCTTCCACTCTCTCTCCTCCATTGTTGACCTTCAAAAGCTTGCCCTCTTCCCTTCTCCCTCCCATGATTCTTGCATCTTTTTGAGGGATTTGAGAGAGGAGATCTAGATCTACAAGCCCCACCAAACCAAATCCCTTCTTTGTGAAGGAATCCTTGGGATCTAGATCTTGGAGAGTTTTGTGTTCTCCTCTTGTGTTCTTCCTCCCTTATTTCCCCAATAGCTTTTGTAGCTTTGGTGGAATTTGAGAGTGAAGTACTTGCCTCTTGCATTTGGTGCATAGGTTTGAGTTCTCCTCGGAGATTCGGCGAGTTCAAGCCCTTGGGCTTGTTTCTCTTGGGTTCTTGGAACCCTAGACGGTTGTGTTGTTGGATTGTTGACCTTTTATGGTCTTGTAGCCTTTTGTGGCCTTGTTGCCTTTTGTGGCTTTGTAGCCTTTGTGGCATTGTTGTTGGAAGCCTCCAATTGAGTTGTGGAGATTGCCCCAATCTTGTACGGGTTCGGTGACCGCCCTCAAGTGTCCCATAGTGGAACGTGAGTAGGCCTTTGTGGCGAGCTCACGGGAGAATAGGGTGAGCCTTTTGTGGCGTCGGTAGGTTGCGTGCCTTCGCATCTTGGGGTGAGTCCTTGTGTGGCGTTGGGTGAGCATCGAGCCACCACACCTCGAGGTGAGCCACTTGTGGCGTTCGAAGTACATTGCGCCCCCGCACCTCTCCAACGGAGACGTAGCTTCTTTGGAAGTAAACCTCGGGAAACAAATCATCGTCTCCGCATCCATCGGTTATCTCTCAATCGAGCCCTTTACTTATGCAATCTACATTGTGATAACCATCGTGCTTGAAGTACTATATCTTGTTATCACCTTGTTGCTTGTCTTGCTTAGCATAGGTTGTTGGTGCACTTAGTGAAACTAGTGGATATAGGTTTTGGCTTGATAAATTAAACGTTAAGTTTTATTCCGCATTTATTAGAGCCTAAATCGTAATAATTTTAAAATGCCTATTCACCCCCCTCTAGCCGACGTCCATTTACCTTTCAGTTGGTATTAGAGCGAGGTCTCTCGGTTCTTAGGCTTCACCGCCTCGAGAGTAAGGATGTCTCCTAGGGGATTAGTGCACTCTCACACATTTACTTTTGATGGCACAAATTATGATGTTTGGCGTATTCGCATGCTTAGTCATTTCCGGGTCATTGACCCAAATATTGAGCGAATTTTAGATACGGGCATGTCTCCTCCTAAGGATCCCCAAAATCTATCTTTGGAGGAGGAGACAAACTCTTATCTCGAAGCTCAAGCATCTAATGTGCTTGTTAATGTTGTGAGCTTTGTAGTTCTTTCCTCAATCATGCCTTTTCAGAATGCTCATGATATTTGGACCAAGCTTCAAGCAAAATATGATGTGTCTAAGATTGATGAGGATGATTGTGTTCCCTCCACCTCCAGCCGTGATGAGTTCTCATCTTCCTCCACTTCACCTACATGTGAGTTGTCACAAGGTAATGACATGGTGAGTGGTGATAGAACTTGCAATGTGGATAGTGAGCTTGTCATTGATGATATTTCATGTCTATCTCATTGCAATATTGTATCTTTGGGCATGAACAGATGTAGGACCATATGTGATTTACATCCTAGTTGTGATTGCCCTTGCATATCATGTAGAAATGGATTGAATATATCTCATGATGATATGCTTGCTTTGCCTTGTTGCCATGAAAAATGTGAAGGGAATATGCCCGAGAGGCAATAATAAAGTGGTTCTTATCTTATTTCATGTTTATGATAAATGTTTATTTTGCATGCTAGAATTGTATTGATCGAAAACATCAATACATGTGTGTTTAATAAACAAAAAGGGTTCCTAGTTATGCCTCTCTTATAGACTAGCTTGTTGATTAACAAGATGATCAAGGTTTCCTGATCATGGACATTGGATGTTGTTAATAACAAGGTCACATCATTTGTGAAATGATGTGATGAACATTCATCCAAAGTATAGCATTACGATCAAGTCATTATGTTTATATTGCTATAACATCATACAAAGTAATATTTATCCTTAGACCATGAGACCATGTTAATTGCTAACACCGGAAGAGTATCTTGATAACATCAAAGTCTTGCTCGTTGGCGACTCCGTCTATTTTGATGATGTTCCTTTTGCCTCTCTTGACGACAACCCGGCTAGGATCTGACGGGTCGGTAATGTAGAAGCATTGGTCGATTTTACTAGCCAAAACCCATGGCTCATTTCTCTCGGGTACGTTCGCGCGAGTGGTCTTTGACTTTGGAGGTATAACCATGGTGGTGAAATACTGGTCTTCTTTTTCGATGCTCTTGGCCCACCTGATACGGAATATCGACACCTTCTCTATAACGTAGTCGAGCTCCCATATCTCCTCGATCGTTCCGTAATATCTTTCTGGGACATCGTTGGTGTAGAATATCCCCGTTACCTGGTAATCATCGTTATTGTCCTTTTCCTCGGTGTAGAAAGTGTATCCGTTGATATCGTATGCTTGATAGGTCATCAAGTTATGCGCGGCACCCTGTGACAAGGAGAATATGAGTTTATCGTCCTCCGAAGACTCGCCCTGTGGTGGACTATATCAAGAACCTTCTGCCTAAACCACTGCGTGAAACCGGAGTTGTGATCTTTGATTACATCTTCCTCCGTCCTCACCTGGCTGTGGTCAGCATACTTCTTCTTGATAAATTCTTTGTGCTCATGTATATATGGATCAACCACCTCTAGGTGTTGTAGCGCGACCAGGTTTGCTCTTTCAAAGTCCTTGGTTCGCTCCTCGAAGTCGACATGCTTTGTGCGCTGACCCTCATGGTGACCCCATCCAGTGAGCCTCCCAAGGTGCTTGTTGAATGGCAGACCGATAGGGGTCTCGGTCTATAGAAAGTTCAAGCAGAAAGAGATGCGCTCTTCGACCAGGAAGCTGTTTGCTATGCTTCCATCTGGACAGGACCTATTACGAACTTATCCCTTGATGTGTCCATTCATCCTTTCGAACGGCATCATGCTTCACAGAAACAGAGGCCCGAGTTGGACGATATGCTCCACGACATGGAGCAGCAGACGAAGCATGACGTCGAAGATTGCGGGAGGGAAGTAGATCTCGAGCTCGCATATTATCACCACGATCTCCTCATGTAGCCTCGTGAGCTGCTTAATGCCTATCGACTTCCGAGAGATAACGTCGAAAAAGTTGCAGAGGCCAAACAGCGTTTCATGGACGTGCTTGTCCATTATCCCATGGATCGCAACCGGAAGTACCTGCGTCATTAGCACGACAACATCGTGAGACTTCATCCCGCTGAAGTGCTGCTTCACCTCGTCTAGCCATCTGCTTATCTTCCCCGTGTAGCCGTTCAGAAATTTGACTCCGAGGAGGCACTTCATAAACTGTGTGGCCTCCGCCTTGCTTAGATTGAGCATGTGGTATTAACCTTAACTTTAGCCTACTTGACCTTTTTCCCCTTGCAACGACTATTCTGTGTTACCGTCTCCTCCTCCGACTGATCATCGAATTCATCGTCACTAGGTGGTGGTTGAAGGTCCTTCCTGATTCCCATATGCTTTAAGTCGTTCCATGCCTTCGGCCCATCTTTGGTCTTGTCAGTGTTAAGGATGGTAGCAAGCAGACTCTCCCCCATGTTCTTCGTGATATGCATGAGATCAAGGATACGAGGCACGCAAAGGAGCATCCAGTATGGCAAGTCCCAGAAAACAGACCTCGCCTTCCAAACCCTCAACAGCGGCTCTGGCTTCTTCTGGTTCTTTCCTAGCGCAGGGCACTCTTTCTAGTTTTCCAACACCTCATCGATTTCTGCACTGCTCCTTTGGTATGGGATTCCTCGGAGATCGATTGTCCCATCGAACAGATGGGAAAGCTTTCTCCAAGCGTGATTATTCGCAAGCCACCTTCAAGACCCCTGGAACACGGTTTTTTCAAACCCGGGATCTTTCTATAGCTGGCGATACATTCTATTATCCTTGCACCTAACGAACGCAAAGAATCCTTGGATCACCTGCCTCGCAAAGCATCTATAACCAGGATAGTCTTACACCATCATGATCACCACTGCTCTCATATCAAAATATTCTTGTGCGACGGCGTCCCACGTACGGGCTCTATCTTCCCATAGCATGGCCAACTCCTCTTTCAACAATGTGAGATACAGATTGATGTCTGTACCGAGTTGCTTTGGCCCTTGAACTAGCATACTCATGGTTACGTACTTTTTCTTCATGCACAACCAGGGGGAGGTTGTAGATCCATACAAACATGGGCTAGGTGCTATGTGTTGGAAATATGCTCTAGAGACAAATAGTAATAATGACTATTATCATATTTCATAAAGTTTATAATTAAGTTTTATATCATGCTATAACTGTATTAAAAAGAAACGTCAATACACTTGTGATATATAAACAACCAGGGGTTCTCGATGAAACTCTAGTCACTAGTCCATTGGTCAACAGATGATCAAGGTTTCCTAATCATGTGGCATTTATGCCAATTGGAAATGGAGTCATCTCATTCTGTGAATGAGATGATGCACTAATACCCAACCTAAACATCATGACCCGATCATGTCATGAACTTTAAGTTACGATGATTAGAATAGACCTAGTAGACTATTCCTTAGACTGTGAGTCTATATCAATCACTGTCTCCCGATGGTACTTTGATAGCATCAAACGTCACTTAGTAATACAGTGATCATAAAGATGTGTTCAGGTATTCGGAGGAACTTTTGAGGCAATATATGTCGAGAACGGGATTTGTCCGTCCGCGTGACGGAAAGATACTCGAGGGCCCACTCGGAGAAGTTATATCCAATAGCTGCGCAGTGTGTGATTTGATCACAGGGATATCACTTGTCGAAACGAGTCAAGTAGCATTTGTCAATAACGAGAATGAACACGACATGGTGATGTCATTGATCAGATCTCGGACAATGCAAGTATCGAGAAACAAAAGGAATAAGACACGACAGTCACGGTTCTAACGATGAAAGATCTTCGTGGAATGCACAGGGGTCACATGGCCATCCAGGTCCCTCTGTCGATCATTGGTTCGGGAGTGTCCCGATCATGTTTGGAGTGTTCCCAAACCGTGGGGTATCACGCTTAAGGGCTTTATGATGCTTAGAGAGTGTTTACATGATCGGTAGAATCATCAAAGAAGAGAAGAGAGAAAATCGGAAGGGTTTCGGTAAGTCCGGAGGATGTCCGGAGTAGAGGTGGAAGGTGTTCCATAGCCACGGAGATTGAATGATATGTGAATGAATGTTAAATATTGATTTAATCATTTATTCATAATTATTTAATAAAATAGAAATCAATTAAAAGGTCAAAAGCCTTAATGGGTCAAATTCCGGAGGGAAAAGGGCCCATGAGGGAAAGGCAAAAGGAGAAAGGAGGAAGGGGGTGGCCGGCTGGGCCTTGGCCGCCCGCATGGGACCCACTTGGGCCGGCCGGCGGCTGCCCCCTCTCCCCTCCTTTAGTCCCACCCCGGGACTTTGAGGGAGGTAGTACCCCCTATATATAGTGGGGTATATTGACCAGAAAATACACACAATATTCAATAAAGGTTTCATCACTTTTGGGGACTCTCTCTCTCTTGGCTGGGCCTTGGCCACCCGTGTGGGTCCTACTTGGGCCATCTCTCTCTCTCGTGACCGTGGTCCCAAGTTCGGACTGCATGAACGAGAGACATCTTCACCGTGAAGCGCCATCGCGCTGCGGGATTCGGATCCTGGACCTATACTTCCGCAACTGCTGCTAGATCAGGGAAGCGGGAGTCATCACCAGACATCGGATGCATGTAACTTCCCGCGAGGTGTCACACTTGAGGCACTAGAAGTCGTTGGAGCCGCGGGAGCGCGAGGACTTCAACACGACCCTGAGGTCGGCTTCGTCTCATCTACATCAGCCACGCTCTCCTGAGAGGTGACAACGCTTTTCGGTCTTCAAGGGTAAGTTCGCGAAAATCCCCTCCCGTTACTGCATTACTAATAGATAGGTCCTGGCAGCATCAGAGGTTCAGGGGCATAGGGTAAAATTTTATTGTTTTCATACGTGAACCCCTACACTATGTGTGCTCCTCTGGCTTCCGAACTGGTTGAGTCCATCGGTGCTCACACCCATCCTAAGGTTCCTTGACTCTTTCCCGAATCATTGGTAATATTTGAGGTCCAACGGCTTCCACTTGCTAGCATCTGAAGGGTGCCTCAGCATTTCCTCCTTTTCCGGATCTTCGTCTTTTGGCCTCTTTCTTTCCGCGTGCCGGTGCATGAGCTTTGCTTCCTTAGGGTCCACGAAATACCACTATAGACGAGGAGTTAGAGGAAAGTACCACACCACTTATCTAGGAGCTTTCTCGGTCCTTCTCTTGTATCGAGAGGTCTTGCACACCGGACACGTGGTCTTCCCCGCGTCCTCGCCCCGGTAGATGATGCAATCATTTATGCAAACATGGTATTTCATGTGCGGTAGATCGAGAGCGCTCATGACTTTCTTGGCCTCAACGATACTAGTTAGACATGTTTTCCTCTCTTGGGAAGACGATCATGCTAGAATTCCATGTTGTTGTTGAAGCATTCATTGGTCATTTTGTGATCCGCCTTCATCTCTAGAGCCCTAAGCATTACATTCAGACAGGTATCCCCGTCGTTCCATCCGTCAAACAATGGAGTAACCGCGTGTTTCTCCATTTGCTCTAGCTTAGCTTTCTCTCTAGCGACGGCTCTGGCGTTACTCGTCTCCCTGAGAAGCAGCTCTTGGTAATGAGGGTCTCGCAACCAGCACAAATCATGCCCTACACCTTGATCTTCATGTTCCTACCCGGTGCCACCTTGATTATCTTAATGTTCATGCCCAGCGCTATCTGCTTGATCTTCATCATGTTCATGCCCGACGCCACCTTGATCTTCATGATCACCTGCCCCGTCGGCATCTTGATCTTCGTCTTCACCATTATTGACATCCTCATCATCATCTTCGTCATCACGTATCCACCGAGTGTAGCCATCCATGAAACCACGCCGGAGCAGGTGCGACTCCAGCATTCCGCAATCATGCTTTATCAAATACATCAGTTTGTAGTCGCGACACAGATATCTTATCTCCGTCATGTTTGTCCATGCCATGTCGGCCCTCACGCATCTCATCCACCTATCCACGAGGGGTGTGCTCAGTGGTCAGACCATGGTCGCATGCGCGGTATACAAAGAGCAAAAGAATAATTAGAGCATGCACGTCGAGATCGCCAGAAAAATTCGGCATGACCTCCCCTAAAAAGAGGACATCCGCCGGGTGCTAGAAATTCACCAGAACAAAAATGAATCGACATTCCGGTGAAACATTGGCAACCCAAAATGAAATCCCTGCACAACAAAGGATGCACAAACCACAATCTAGTCGGTGTCACTGACAACACGCATACATGCAACAACGCCTTCACGCTTCCTACAACGACGACTAGGCGGAGTAGGAGAGCTGGAGAAGTAAAGTGAGATCTTGTAGATCTAGAAGTGCAAGATCTTTCACTTACATATGTGTGTCAACCAATAGAGGTTTAGCAAACTTCTATGGTGAAACAATGGAGAAAATAAGGTGGGAGGAGGATGGGGGCGACCAGATCTTTCGTTGTGTGGAGGAGAATACAAGTGAGAGATAAGTGAGTGGGGTGTAGGTGCATGTGCATGTGCCAAAAAGTGAAAAAGGTGGCGAGATTACTCGAGGCGCATCCCATACAAGATGCGCCTTGTATACATAAATTACCTGAGTCGCATCTGATAGATGCGCCTCGAGTGTCTGACGCCTGCTACCCCCCGGACCCACCTCACTTACTCGAGGCGCATGTAACAATGATGCGCTTCCAATATTGAAAAATACTCGAGGCGCATATGGAGCAGATGCGCCTCGAGTAAGGAGCAGCCATATCTGGTATGTACATGCGATATAGAAGATGCATCCCGCAAGGATGTGCCTCTAGTATTAATATATAGAAGGCGCACCGTGTAGACATGTGCCTTGTATATTTAGTGGAGGCGCATGTTTTTAGATGCGCCTCCTATAAGCATGCCTCCTATAGAATTTTCCCTAGTGACACTCCATTGATTTTGCTACAGATGGAGGCTTCATCGTGAATTTTTGTGGACATTTCTACCCAAGTCTGCGGAACCTTGCCTAGGCTCCACAAATGACTTGGATCCACCGCTGCAAGGAAGTTTGAAATAATCGACGATGTGCGATAAATTTAAAGAATTCGTTTGAATGTCCAACCTCAAGCACAAAATTGAAGAGTCACATTTAACCAAAATGTGAACTGGTCACGGGAACATAATCATATCGTTGATCTGATTCTCTTTCATGTAGACCCCACGATGAAAAAATTAACCGACAAAGAGAGAGTACCGAGAGGAAGACACATAGAGACATACCCCATGTACATACACATATGTACAAACTTGTTAACAACATGGAGATAAATAACTTAGTACCGGTTCACCCATGTGACTCAATAAAAAAACTTTATAACCTGAAAATAATGTGGGACTACGAGATGTAGCTAATGGTTAAAAGGAAACTCCAAGGGCATGTTTGGTAGGTTGGGCTAATTTTGGGACTCGTGCTAGCTAACCCCGTGGGGCATATCCAGGGCTCTAGACCAGATTGTGCCATCCGTTTGGTTGGCTGGCTGGCTTGCACGGTACCCAGGGGTCAGTTTGTTTGGTTGCGTGGAAATCATTTTTAGAGCTGAATAAATACAACTCACGACTGTTTGGCTTCTCCTCACCTCTTTCATAAATGGTGAGACTACCACCATACCATACCACTAGATCAAAGACACACATAGAACATGCGCTAATAACATAGTAGATTAACAATGATAGATTAACAACTAGATACTCTTGATACTACTTAAGTTGTTGTGAGGTGCAAACCGAAGCAACTTGATAACTGTTTACACTAGGGGAACACACCTCTAGCATAAAAAAGATATTTTTAAGCCTCTACATGCCAACATCACAACAAGTTCATCTCATCAACACCAAAAGCAACCATCAGTAGTTCGTTGGAGGTGGCGCTCACTTGGCATGGCGAACACACTCTAACTGGACCTCCACAGGGGTGGCGGCCCTGTACATCCCAAGCTTGAACCCTTGGTTCTTGTACTTGAAATAAGGGTGTTGCATTCACACAATGTGATCTCGCCAGCGAATTTCTTCCACCCTTTCATGCAGGCTACAATTGAACCACTGAATCTGCATGCGCCACTTGCAGAATCTATTGAGGTGGATCGGCACCTTCACTCCCTTGTCCATGATCTGCAGATTTTTGACCAGAGCCTTCTCCATTGCCAACGGCACAAAAAGGTATTCAAGGTTCTGGGCGCTCACCTGCACATAGAAATGGAGAGACTACTCTGGAACATTGGCATTCCCTTTTATAAGAACCAATTGCACTTAGGTCAAGTAAGAGTCCCAAGATTTACATACCATCCTGCGTATTTCTTCAGCACCTCCAGCTCTCTTACCTTCTCAATATGGCCTGGTATAACATGCCTTAACTGGATAGTGGGCCACAGGACTTACCACAGGCATCATCGACAATGGGCCGTGGGATGGACGCGAAGTCGACTCTGCACGTAGCGTGAGCCCCTCTGTCTCGTAAGACCTGTTGTAGGAGCGGTGGGCGATGATGGCATGGCGGCCTCAGGAGCAAATCCGGGTGGCAATGGCGTGGAGGTCGAGGCCCCAAATGCTAGCAGCAATGCCGGTACAGTAGGAAGGAACCTATGCACATGACTGAACCCCGACGGGAACAACATGTTTCGGCCTGTGCAGGGGACCCCTGCCGCCATGGCGGTCGCTCGGGTTGAAGCGAAGAAGGGCGGGGGATCAAAATACCCTATCTCCAGCCTTGGCGGTGATTCGGCCGCCCTAGCCGCCACTCCCGCCCTCGTGGCCGTGTAAGGTCGGGTAGCAATCAACAAAGGGCGATGCAACGCTGGCGCGACGACCAGTCGATCCGGGAATCCGTGCTCCGAAATCCACCGGCTTCGTACTCGGCTATCTACCTCGCGATGGATGTGACCCGCCAGAGGGGAAGTTGGGCCAAAGCTGGCCGCGACGGAGGAGGCAAAGCGGTCTGTGCAGGAGGAGATCCCAAGGAGGGCGGTTGATGGGACATGCCAATGAGAATGAGATTGAGAGGAGAGGTGACATAAGCGAATGAGTGTGCGGACAGTTATTGCGCGATGTCTTCCGCGCTTCTTCACGCATGCAAGGGGTGACCTCCTCGAGACCGTTTTGCACTGTAACGGTCTGCCTCCAAAAAAGTGTCGATTCGACAGTTTCTCTAGGGCATGGCCTAGGGGTGCTTTGAGATCCATGCGGGTCACAAAGCAGAGGGTGGGCAGACAACCAAGTGGCCCGATTTTTTACCATCGGGTCTGATAAATTGGACACCGTCGCCGAAGGAAGCTCAGTACATGCTGCCACGTGCCATCCAGCCCACGTATAGATTTGGCCATTTAGAGCATAGCACTGCCCAGCAAGGGCGCATGCGATCTGCCCGTAGGGATCGTGCCTTTCCTATTCATCGCTCAGTGCAAGCCTTAAATTTTAAAAACGCAAGCTCAAGCGGGCACTCCGGGTGGGCCAGCCTATTAGCGTTTTTTTTTTCTGTTACTTTCCTGTTTTTCTTTTCTGCTTTCCTTTTCTTTTCCCTTTTTACTGTACTTTTTTATGATTTCAAAAATATTAGGTTTCAAATTTTTGATTTTTAAAATGTTTAGATTTGAAATTTTCTCAGTACACCATATTTAGAAATATTTAATTTCTAAATTTGTTCATATTTAAAAATGTTAAGACGTTTAAAATTGTATAGATTTGAAAATGTTCAGATATTAGAAATTAGTCAGATATAAAAATGTTCAGACTTTGAAAAATGTTCATATTTGAAAATATTCAGATTTTGAAAATATACAATTTCAAATTTATTCATATTTAGAAAATATTTTAGATTTGAAAAATGCTCAGATTATGAATAAGGCCACAACTATTTGTCTTTGTGGCTGGTGGCCCCTTTACATCAACTGACATTAATCCATACCACTTCAGTTTGTACTGTGAAGTGTTTTAATATTTTTTCTTCCATGTGGTTTTCTCTTCCGAAGGATACCACCTTTTTATCGATTGTCTTTATATAGTGATCATAAGTTGAAATGTGATACTATCTTGACCATGGAAAAATCTCTTTCCATTGGCTCGCAACTGTAATATAAGATGGTGTTATAACCAATATAGGAGATGGCAACGTCTTATATAACACAGTTATCTTGGTTTTTTTTCCGTGCTAGTGCGAGCCCGAGGAGTGGGCATGTGATCTTGCAAAATGATTATAATATATAGTGAACAAAATTACCCCAACTGCAAGTGATACAAAATATCTAGAGAATTCTACAAACTGTGACTACCAGGTAGCTGAATGTTCAAGAAAGCGGAGATAAAAGAACATCATGTGCCAGTATGTGTACCTAGGATGTTTGAAACACCGGTCCAAATTACCGAGGAGTTGATGTCACTGCAGACAGTGCAAAAGGTAGTCAAATGTGTCACACCAACTGTACATGCCTCACAATTCTGCAAGAAACGGGGTGCAAGGATATTCAAAACAATCACAACAAAATCAAACTCTCAAAATAAATATGTGGATTAAGAAGAAAAGAGGCAGAAATTAGCTACCCCACTCGGCAGAAACTTGCTCAATCAATCAAATTAATACGTACTGTAATAGATTAGACGAAGGAGCTACAACCCCCCGTAAGAGACGGCAACATCGAAGCTGACATATGAGGCAGTGTTCATAGAGGCAGGTCTGTCGTACATCAACGACTCTGATTTCTTTCGATGAAGCTGACATATGAGCAGACGCATGCCGGGAAAAGGCGGTGGGGGAGATAGAGAGGACCTCCATGGCAGTGTGGTAGGAGGAAAATATAGTATGTGTGCAGCAGAGCTTGTTAGTGGAGGAGATTAAGCGGCTCGCCTGCAGCCAGTTAGTGGACTTGACTCGCCGAGAGAAGAATCACTGATTTAAACGTTTAGACTTCCATGTCGAGTCTTTCTGTACACTGCACCGTTTTGGTTTCTTGGAAGATTAACGGAGAACATCACGTCTAATGCATGTGTACACGTGGGACTTCTTTCATGGGATAACTTTTTTTTTTTCTCAAAGGAGCATGTACGAGACAACTAGTATACAACACAAAGGGACAGGTAGAGATGGGAATTGGACGGCTGTGAATTTTTTATGATGCGGCTAGGCCGGACGTTGAGATAGACAACTAAATAACTCATTAGTGAAGTTTTGCTTTATAAGAGATATAGATGAGACAATGCCTAGCTCGCACAGGCCTGATCTGTTGGTCGTGGCTCAACAAAACATGGAGAGAGGGTAATTTATTTTCTATTTTTTGTAGTAGCTAGCGGCAGTGTTAGAGAAATTGCCTAATACACTAATTGTGTTCATTATGAATTAGTGATTTTTGTATGTTGTGTTGAATGTGAAGAAGTGATCTTTTTAAAGTGGTATCATTGCGAATTGGTGATCTTTTTTGCATCATTTTTTCTCATGTTTTAGAGTTCGTTTGATCTTAATTTTTTCATCCTCCGCCACTGCACCAACTTCCTCAACATCAACCACGACTACCACATGCATGCCTCCATCAAGCATGGCGACCTCGCCTACTCTCTCGAACCTAGACACCAGAACAAAGGACTATCACTTCGCTTGAGCACCTTGTCAATGATGCTCCGCTAAGACTACGAGGGATGATAGCCTGTTGGCTTCTATCTCCACGATGTTCCTGCTGCTTATGACGCTACCATTATGAATACTTGTGGATTATTTATTAAATATATTTTTTAGTTAGATATTGTACCGGATTAGAGAATTAATTTCATCTTATCTTTATAATATTTTCCTTCAAATCCCCATCTAAATATATATACTCACCCTCAAGGCTCAATACAAACACATGGATGACAACTCTCATCCTCTAACAGAAGTAGGAATGTGCATCAAATAAGGCGTTATTCTAGTTTTTAAAATGTGATGCATATGTTTGCATACCCTTGGCCTTCGGTTCGTATAACTATATATGATGATAGTACTTTACCAAAGTTGACATCTTCCGAGCATCCAATAAATTTCAGGAATGCAATCACCGGACCCTAAGGCCGAAGTGAATAAACAGGTATTCAAATAATAACGTGGGCCACAGTTCTAAACAAATATTCTTGGTTGTACACTTATTTGAAAGATCTCTTGCTCCAAAAGTATTACTTCTTTGTCCGATAATAAGTGACTTGCATTTGTGTAGATTCGTATGTATCTATCTAAGTCAATTATTACTGGACGTAAGGGAGTAGTAGGGTACATAACTTTTTTCATAAAATTCTGAGGTGACCAAGTTTGAACTATATAGTTCATGATTTTTTTAGTGTAATTTTAAATGCTTGTGTCTCTCAACAAACTGCCCATGAAGGCCCCTTTTCAACAATATTGGTGATTTTATTTTCGTGTAAGATTTAACACGCAGTGACATTCTAATCAAGGGTATTTGGGATCTGGTGCGAAGTACAAAATTGACGCTCTAGAACTTCGAGAAATCATTTAACCAATACATGATAGATATAACTAATAATTTCTATTTACTGATTAGTACATGATTCTTCTTTTTATGTAAATAAATAGAATAATATGAATTAATTCAAACACTACATGAAATTTATGTTTATCAAGATAAGGTAATGCTCCAAATTAGTTAAGCACAATCCACGTATTTCAGACAAGATATGACTTGAATATGATAAGAGAAGTAGCAACATATTTTTGTATCACAAACAAGATTGTTCTGTAAATCAATACGGAAATAACACCAAAATACTTAGGTAGCGTATATTTGTTATTGACAAGATAGGAACTGAATATCATAAGACAGTCAACTTCACTTGAGTGAAAGACTTAGAAATTCCAGTTCTACGTCAGCGATGTCGTTAAGATTAGCTAGAAGCAACTCAACAAGAACACGTAGTCGGAAGGAGTGAACATCAATCCACAATAAAAAAAATACAAGTATATTAATTTTGTGTACATCAAATAGCAAAATAGTTTATCCATTGAAATAATATATGCTAACATCTTCAAATCCTTCTAGCATATTAAATCCATTGCAAAACTCAATGAACCTCAGTACATATAGCCCACACGAACACCTTCCGGCAATACATTACATAAAATTGTTGGTAACGAAAATGAATACTTATGTAGGTAATACTAGACCATGAGATCTGGTAGAACATACTCGTCTTGCTGTTTAGGGATGTCTTCCTGTTGGATGACTTTCCATCTCAAAACATCGGCTTTAGGCGATAGATTCACGTAGAATATCATTGATCCCCATAATATGTACTTCAATAAAATCCCAATTAGCACGATTAACATATTCAACTATATAAATCATGCACAAATAATATTATTTACTCGAATATGTAAACATGCTAATTGAGATTTTATTGAAGTACAGATTATGAGGATCAATGTCATCCTAGGTGAATCTACTCCTAAAAGCGATGTTTTCAGTTGGAAGTCATCCAGGAGGTAGATATCCCTAAACAACGAGAGGGACATGTTCTAGGAGATCTCATGGTCTAATATTACATGCGCAAAGATTCATTTTAGATATCAACAATTTTATGTTTTGTACTGTCTAAAGGTGTTCGTGAGGGCTATATGTAGCGAGATTCATTGAGTTTTGGAATGGATTTTATATGCCAGAAAGATTTGAAGGGGATAAGCATATATAATCTCGGTGGATAAACTTTTTTGCAATTTGATGTACAAAATATTAATGCACTTCTATTTTTCTACACAGTCTGATGTTCACTCTTCCAACTACATGTTCTTGTTGAGTTTCTTCTAGCTGATCTCGACTACATCACTAACGCAAAAAAAGGATATCCTATGTCTGCCACTGTCTATCTTATGATATTCAGTTCCTATATTGTCGAAAATAAATATACACTAATTGAGTATTTGAGTGTTAATTTGTATTGATTCACATAACAATCTTGATGCGACACAAAAATCTACTGCTACTTGTCTTATCATATTCAGTTCGTGTCTTGTGTGAAATACATAGATGGTACTTGACTATTTTGGTGCTATTGTAGCATAACAATCGAACCTTGAAATTTGAGAGAGCAACTATTTCGGAAATGCTGGATCTTGAGCAACTAGCCAATTATTTTCCTCAAACAAATCGGCTGCAAAGAATGGGCATATAGAATTTGTTAACTGATAATTATCATGAAAATTCATCTACTATCATGAAAATTCATCTACTTCAGTCTAAAGTAAAAAAAATACTGAACAGAACTAATCCATTAATGATTGACCGATCGAGTATACTCTTACCAAGATTGATTCATCCAGTTCATCTAGGATCGGTTTCCAAGGCGTGCGACGTGATTCCCCTTCTTCGTTCTCCGATCCATGGCAAATTGAGGACTGGCATCATGGCTTCTGCTAGAGATAGAACAGTCGAGGCAGGGAGACGCCGCCTAGCCCGGACGAACGGCCGATAATGGAACGCGGCGCAGACGGCCAGACGGGGACGCGGCGTCGGAATCAATGGCGAAACCGAGAGGGCTGTCGATGGTGTGTCGCCGCGTCGAACTCGATCTCACACATCTCACGCATCGCAGGTAGCACGCAGTCGGCAGTTCTGACTTCTCGCGAGACGGAGACCTTTTTTTTTTTTTTGAGACAAGCGAGACGGAGACCTAATCGGAGAAGCCAAGCATGAGGCCCCGCTAGGCTCTGGTACTGTCTAGCCTGGGCTGCTTGTGCTGTCCGCTGGGTCGCAGTGTTCTGCGCAGGAGAGGCCTTTGCGTCTGGGCCTTAAGAACTGGGGACCCAACGTTTTGGGGCCCTGTGTGGTCGCCCCCGCCCCGGCCGTGCGCCGTTGTCAGCAGGCCACACAATCTAGAAATGCAACATAAGCTTCTGACAAATGTTATTCAGTTCTTTTTGTGGAGAGACCAACACACGTTAGTGGTTGTTTGAGTTGATGGATACTTTGCCACATCATCGGTTCACTAGAGTGTTGGTGAGTTTATGGGCCATATGGACGGTTCGAAGAAACACGATTCATGAAGATTTATTTCAGCCTCCGTTGTCGGTATTCCGCAAATAAGCATCTTTCATATGTTTTGATGAGCAGGTTAATCAATTCCAGTTTGTATGGAGTTCTTGATTGACGTTCCTTCTCTATAGTTCGAAGATTAGTACATCGACATTGCTTACTCGCCACAATTGATCCAGAAACAAAACGACACTATGATATGAGTACAAATTAAATAAAGCATAAAATCGGAATCCATGCTCACCTAGTAAAATATAAAGTGAAATATCTAAAACTAACATGTACTGCATCAAGCCACCAAAGTAGATGGTCTTGAGCTTGCCGCCGTCTTGATCTTTGCCTGTGCATCGACTGCTGCTCTCTTTGTTGGCGCACACGATCGCCTTGTATGCCCTGTGCCTGGTCGAAGTGTCCTAGCCGAACCTAACAAAGCGTCCTCGGGGCTTGACAGCTGATGTCACCGGTGACCGGCGCGCCGAGGCGGCGGCGGCGTAGCCAGAGGTTTCGGGTCGTTTTCGTGTTCGCACGCGTTCGTGCTCATCAAAATGTCTTATTATTGATTCCATTCTTCTTCTTCTACTCGCAACATCTGTTCTATTAACTTGTAACTGCCTACTAATTACAGTATTAAGTGTCCTGGTGATACAGATGCTATATATATAGTCTTCTCAAACTCTGAGTGCACTGTGACCGGGAAACAATCAGGTCAATTCACTTAAAGAGATATCTTTGTCTTATTACGGCCTCCCATAAGTTTTTTTTTTCGAAATTCCACCGATCTATTAATAATCATCAACAGCAGTACAAAGAGTCCTAAAAGTAATAAAAATTACAAATAGGTCAATGGACCACCTAGCGACAACTACAAACACTGGCACGAGTCGAAGGCGCGCCGCCGTCCTCGCCCCTCCATCATCGGAGCCGGGCAAAGCTTGTCGTAGTAGAGCTTGTTGTAGTAGACGAACGGGGAGTCGTCGTGCTAAGGTCCCAAAGGACCAGCATACTAGAGCAGCAATCATCGCTGAAGACGACAAACGTAGATCGGAAGAGACTGACCTCAAACCATACCAACAGATACGAAAAACGACTGAATCCCATGGAATCCGTCGGACACATGACTCCATGCGCCCTCCGCCGATGCTAGATACACCAACAGAGCGAGGATAAGACGGGGAGGACCTTATTCTGACTTCAGGACGTAGCCGCCGTCTCAACATCCTGAAAAAGACACTGAAAACAGTCTAGACGAAACACTGAGACCTTCCGCCGGCGAGAGGCCGTGGTCCGCCACGTCTCCAAGGACCTAAGGCCGCCGGAGACAGGACGAACCGGTGGCGTCGCCGGCGGAGGGAAAGAAACCCTAGATGGGTTTTGTAGCCGCCGCCTTCTCTCCTCTGTACGGCTGTACCGGTTTGAGGGGGTACTTCTTCGATGGCATCCCATAAGTCTAACACGCATATAAATAGATGTTCCCCACTGCTTGCTCCTCTTACCCGAATGGGGTTATATGCCTTAGTGAAACTCAGGGTAAAGTGGCAGAGGTATGACCTCAGGAAGAAAGAAAGATCGGGCAGGGAAAACGGGGTTCGAACCCGCGACTTCTGGCATGACAGACCAGCACTCTAACCAACTGAGCTATTTCCCCCTTTCGTAACTACTGTCGATTCAACAGTCACCTACCGGTTACCTTTGTAACTCGATGGATCAATCGAGGCATATATATGATATCCGCTTCAAACAGGCTAGTTACAGTTAGTGACAGACTCCACAACTTGTGAGCATGTCCTTCCAGATCGAGGCATCTAGCCTCATTGTGTTACGGATGACCATGCTCATGCAGTGGTCCGGCGGTTCGGCCCGGGCGCGACACCTTGTGGCACCGGTGCACGAGCTCAGCACGGACGTGACAGCAAACTCGTCCATGCATAGTCGTGGAACCGAGAGCTCTCCGCGAAGTTCAGGCGCTCCATCTCGCTAGCCTACTCCAGCCTTGCTATCTCCCACATGCTCATATGCCTCGCTGAAACACCGTGTTGCAACTTTTAGATTAGATCTCGTAGCTCTCGAAAGAGCATAGGCGGTGACATGGGCATGACCCTTCGGGTGCCCATCGTTGGTATATATGGTGCGGCCCAATGAAAAGCTCACTCGAAGATACATCGAGATCCATCAAGCCCATGATGGTTTGGCAGATACGAAGCCTACAAGAACACAGACTCCTGGTGATGCAAGACAAAGAAAGTCTAAGACTAGACTAGATATAAACTCTAACATGTAACCAACTCGTATTGGTACCCGAATCTAACCTCCCCATATATAAAGGCTAGGAGGGGCCAACGAGGAGGGCATCCAATCTTACTACACACGCCTTTCTCTCCCAGCAAGATCGCATCTTAACAACTCAACGGGTTTAAACTCTCCAATAATAATATGAGCAGACAAGCAGAAAGTAGGATTTCCTCTACGAGGGCTTGAGCCTGGGTATATCGTCTTCCTTGTTTGTCTGTTAAGCCGACGAAATCACCAGCGTTCTCTCTTCCCCGAAACGCAAAGTCCATAATAATGGGCATTGCCGAGATTACCCCTCGTCAATTGGAGCTAATCTATAATAAGGAATGGATCCACTTCGGCTCTCTCGTCATCAAACAATGATCGGATCACATCCGATCGATTCATCTGCATCAACGCGCCCAACTTCTTCATCAAACAACCGCGGCGCGTCTCGCCTTCAGTACGAGTGCACAAGATGCTGTCAGTACATCCCGCAGTCAAGCGAAAGCATGTTATCAACCCTCATGTTGTCGCATACACCAAGAGCGATACATGCCCAAGTGTCGAGAAATAGCACTCCCGATCGACCAAAAATAAAATCCGCGGTGAGTCGAAGACACTAGCAAGTGGGCCAAACACAGCAAAAGGAAAAGGACGTCTCCGCACATCGCATGCACATGGCCGGACGGACACACACGCATCCAGCAAGGTTGCATCAGCGGGACCACTATGTGTGCAGCTAGTACAAGAGAAATAGAAGAGAACTTCAAACATGGAATATCTTCGGTGGAGCAAGTCTCAACGAGGGATTAAAAAAAGTTAAATACAGTATCGTACTTGTGGGGCTTGTTTGTCTGCGGTACCAAAGTTGGCAGGCCAGCGTGGCGGTACCTAAATTGCCTGAAATTACCGCGTTTTGAAAAGTTGGGCCGTCAACTACTGAGAGGGGCCATTTCGAGGCAAACTCATCTCACCCCTGCCAAATACAAACATTCCGTTAAACCGCCCCGTGAAGTAGACGATCGGGACCCACATGTCGGTTATCTGTCCGTGACGCGGACGCCAACGCGGTAACCTCTTAGGCAAATCGAGCAGCTAAGTGGATTGGATGCGTTGACCAATTTCACAAATCCATTCCCAGCTTTTCTCTAGCATCGGCGGCGTCGGAATCCACCCTCCAGGCAGGACGATCCCTTCAGACATTTGACTTCCGGGGCCAAGTTGCTGCGCCCAGTTGTTGCGCCCAGTCGTTGATACCGAGCTCCAATGGCGTATGCCGTAGCCGCCGTTGCGAGGCTCTAGCCCGCCTCCGCCGCCGACGAGCCGAGCAGCTCGGAGGATGGCAGATCCTACTATCAAGAAGGAAGAAGTTTTGTCTACAAGTGGGTGATCTACCATTCTCTTTGCTATTCGCACTAGTTACAACTACTAGCTAGCTACTGAACCTCAAATTGTTTGTTAGCCCATCGCTGACAAACATATTTTGTCCATAGTTTTCTGTCAAGTGGGATCTGCGCGGACCCCCTTTACCTAGTTACTGTAGTCCTCTATAGGTATGACTCTAAGGGCAACAGGTATGGACACCATTGTTTCACGATGGAAGAAGCGCCTGCGCAGATCTGCACTATATCTGGTATGGTTGCTGCTCTGCGTAATCATGTTGAATTATGGCCGAAGCAGACTGCAAAGTTCAGCTTCATGGATGAACGTGGCATCATGGTTCCTATAACGTGTGATAGTCAGCTAATTGGGTTGATGAAAAGGTACGCTTGGGCTGCCATGTTTGAGCTGAAATGTGATGTACTGGATATGGAAGCTGCTGCAACTAGGAGTCGCCCTTCTATTCTTGGACAGGGTGGTTGCTCGAACCCAATTAGCTCCGATAAGCAAAAGTCCCTTGGGGTTCGCATGTTTGTGCTGAATTGTAATTTTTGTTTTATTTACTCTATAGATATTGGACAGTTATGCAATAGTCTTTTTTTTGACAGAAAGCGCCACAAGGTTAGAAACATGACTGCCGGGTCAGTCATTTTGCTGCCCGAAGAAATTAAAAACGAGTGGAAAGATGTTATTTTGCTGCCCGAAGAAATTAAAAACGAGTGGAAAGATGATGCTGGACATGATTCTGGTGCCCATTGTCCCGGCGATGCAGAGTACGTGAAGCTAAGAAAATTGGCACCGAGGAAGAGGAAGAAGGCAGGAAATGAAAAAGCCATTGAACGTGAAGGCTTGGCACCCAGGCTGCGGAATGTAGCATCCCAATTGTCTAACAATTGCAATGCTACTAGCCTAGTCTATATATATGCTACCTCCTACATATAATTGTTGCATCATAATTATATCATGCTCATGTCATCATGTCACCTTGCATTTGAGCATCATATAAAACCTTTCCATTTGGTTCTTCTCTCATATGCATTATTAATTGTATTTGCCTCTTGATATATTGTAGTTGGTTCTTGATATATTGTTTAATGCCCAAGTTGAGTTGGGGGCATATCTTTTATTAACTCCACCACCTTTCTTGTCACCACCCCATAGTTCCACCATCCGACTACATGTGAGCTTTGCATCTTATTTTGTTTTCATCTCTAGCTCATATGGGTTGGGTTGGATCCACTTCTACTCCACATGCTCTCATATATGCACCATATTGTTTCCACATTATTGGTTTATGAGAGCCACATGGCCACCTTCGCATGCCTTGTGGGTGGAACTTTTCTCTAGCTCCATATGGGTTGTTTTGGGGGTTTATGCTCAGGTTGGGATATTATTGGGCTTACTAAATATCTAGTGGAACATACACACTAGCATGTCCCAATTTTATTCAAATATGGTCATCCCCTTCTACTCCACATGGAACTTTCCTTTAATTCCTTTGCTTGGCCTTTACTCCACATTTTAATGCCATGTTATTTTATTTTATTTTGTTTTCACAAGATTAAAACATGGCATTAAATACTTGCATGGGCCATGCAACCATCACCACCATTTGTTCTCCTTTGGTTTTATTTGATTTTTGAGTGGATCATCTTCTCATCTCTCTCTTTCTCTCAATCCTTTCTACCTTGCTTTGCTTTCTTGCCTTGTGCCATCAAACCTCATCCACCTCACTTGTGTAGTGCCATGCATGATCTTGTAAGATCATCCCCATGACCATCTCCCTACCCTTCATGCTTGCTCATGCTCATGTGGATTACACCCATCTCTCTCTCTCCTATTTCCTCATCAAAACCCTAAGCCACCCTCCCTTCCTCTCTCGGCCAGCAAGGGGCCACCACCTCCCCTCTCCACTCCCTACACCAGCCCTAACCTACCCCAGGCCGAAGCCCTACCCCTAACCAAAAACCCTAACCCGAGCCTACTCCATCCTACCCTAGCTCTCTCTATATAGCTCTCTCTCCCTGCCACAGCAGCCCCACCCGACGACCCTAGCTCCGAGCCGGTCCCTCCTCTCGCCCTAGGCCTACTGGCAGCCCCTCTTCCGACCCCCACGACGAGCATGTGAGGGCGAGGCGGAAAGGTGGCCGAGCCACCTTTTTCCACCGCCGCGTCCCCCACGGCATCGCCTCCCTCTGGGCTCGCCCTTATCCCCTTCACCTCCTTCCTCTGCCTTACCAAACCACCCCCGGCCTCGCGCCGCAACCATCTCTCCTCCCCCGCTACCTTTCTCTCCACCGGCCGGCGACCCGTCGGTCTCCACCGTCCCCCCTCGTGCAGCCGGTGGAGAGGAGCTGTGGTTGTCGAGGAAGGACGAGGACCATCCTCTGCGTCACCCCGTACGTGCCAGTAAGGAGGAGAAGGCCCAGCTCGCTGGAGAGAAGCCTCGCCGTCCGAAACCCTAACGCCGGGGAGCGCCTGCGTCCTCGCCACTCTGGTGCCTCTCAGCCCGATCCAACTCCACCGTCCCCTCCGCGGTGAGCAGTACTCCCTCCCTGACAACCTCCGCCACGCTGTAATCGCCAGTGCTCGCCGGACAAATCGTCGAACGGCCTCGGTGCGCGGCGGCCGACGGCGTTCTCTCGTCGCGGCGCCGTGCAGCGACCTAACTAGCCTGCGTCCATCCTCCTGTCACTACCCCGTAAACCACCGCACTGGCTAGCCCCTCAGCGCGGGCGCCCGCGGCCCGGGTTCGAACCCCGCGCGACGTACCCCATGCGGTCGAGCACCGACCTGTCCGAGATTCAGAGAAAGAAGAGAAATAGTAGAGCATGTGGTAGTTTTACAAAAGCCCCCCCTTTTTTTCGCTCTCAACCCGCGGTACCTCGTGGCCCACTAGTCAGCCGCCTGGCAATCTTGCTAAAAAAAACCCAGGTTCCTCGGGCCGTAACCCGAGCTCCCCTGCTGCGCCGCGTGGTCAGCCCACCGCTGCCACTGTCACGTGGGCTCCGCATCCCCGTTGGGCCCGCATGTCAGCCCCTCGGCTAGCCTCTGCCCCGGTGCAAAACGTCTTTCACCGCGCCGTTTCACCCAGTCAGGCCGGACCCACTCGTCAGCGTCTGGGGCTGGGTCTGGCTGAGTAATCAAAGTATTTCTGGTTTCTCTGGTTTTGATTTAAATTTTCAGAAATTGTTTTAAATTCAAATTGAATCTGTTTTAAATAACTTATGAAATATAATCCCAATTCCAACATATAATATATGTTTTGAAATCAGAAAAATGTGAGGAATTCAAATATGCCTTTCAAAATATTTTTTTTAACACTTTAAATTTTCGAGATGATTAAAATTACCGAAAATGCATCATATAAATATAAAGTATAGAGCAACTTATTTGAGTATAAAATATGACTAAAACTCAATGAAATGCTTTATTCTTGTACCCCACACCTCACCCATGCCATGCTACATTATTGCCATGCAAATTGTGCATCATTCATCATGGCATGATTGTTTGTTTGTCGCATTATAATTTATATGCTTGTGCACTCTATTTATGTTGGCCCTTGTTTGTTTGGTTCTTCTTCGAATAGACGCTGAGCAGGGGATATATCAGGAATCCCAGGAGCACTACCCAGATCCGTCCCTCGCTTCAACTGAGCTGCCAGGCAAGCACTACCACATGCTTGCATACATATAGTACCTATTGTCTCTCTCTTATTCTTGCATCATTGAGTCGCGATTGCATTAAACTGAATCCCAAGTACTGCATAGCCTTTACTTTTAAACCCCACCGAAGCTTGTTCCTCCATCCCATGAGCCATTACTACAGGAGTTGTTTGAGCCATGCGGGTCGTAGAACAGCATGTGTAGGGTATGTGAGTGTCTGATGGATAACGAGGTACCTAAACAACTTAACCTGAGTAGTAATGAGATAACTAATGAAAGTGGCACCGGTGAGCAATATCTGCTATTTGGTTCTTCATGCTCACTTGTGTCCCGTAGGACCCCGAGTACTTGATTCCTGTTCCTTGACTATTCGCACTATCCACATCCGGGAGGCCTTATGGACCCCCCTGAGCCAGAGCTTGATTCATTGTTATTTCTTGGGGCCACAAAGTAGTTTGGGGCTTTATTACTATCCTGTACTTATGCCATGCTTTACTGCTTTATTTAAGATTGTGCGTGGAGCACCTGTACTGTTTAGGACCGTGACACATTTTCGCTATATCGACAAGCCTAGTCACATTTTCGGGTTCCTATTCGTTTACCTCCGTCCACACAAACCCTGGGTCCGTTCCGGAGCCGGCCAACTTCGTTGCGGGTAGCTTAGTGGGGTGGCCCCCTGAAACATTTCTGAATCCTGTGATCGCTTTGTCGTGAATGCCTCGTTGGGTTTTGATTTGGTTTTTCCGAGGTTGATCGAGTGTGTGTTGCTATTTGTGCACCCCTGCAGGGTAAATCTTTCTGAAAGCCGTGTCCGCGGTTATGGACGACCTGGAGCACAGTTTCTCGATCATAGACAAGTATAACTAAAGTACCGCTTTTAATTTGACTAAGTACCTGACTAGTAAATAGTGCAACACTCATGGAATGGTTAATAAAACTGCCAACGGATGGGGGGTTGTTCGTCCGCTTCCTCGTTGGTAAGCGAGGAGGATGATGGATCTTTTAATATTACTGTTATAACTGTTGTTCTGAATTAACGGACATCCGTCCATCTTTGGTTAGGCGGATGGTTAGCGAGTATCTATAGAATTGTCAGGGATTATCTTTTGCTGCAATTGCTTCACCCCAGGTTGTGTCCCCTTTAGAGGCATAAAGACTTGCTGAGTACCCCTAGTGTCTCACACGATAAATTGTTTGATTCAGATGAACATGTATACTCGCAAGATGGATACTGGGTGGAGGAGACGGACGATGTTGGCAATGATCACTCGATGTAGAGATTCCGGTAACGGGGATCCGTGAGATCTGTGGGCGGGATGTGTTTATTTATGGGGCATCTTATGCCAATTTGCTTCTTATCCGTACTCGGATCTTGTTTTCCGCTTCCGCCTGATACTCTGATGTTTGATGTATGAGGAGATATCCTAAACTATTATATCTATCTAGGATATTTGGATCTTGCCGTATGGCGTTGCAATATTTCTATTTCTTTTAGATGGAATGGCTCTGAGGACTATTGTATGTGGCTTGCATACATACTCATTTGTGTATGTAGTTGATCCCTTCGCCTGCCGATTACGCCGCTCGTTCTTGTCCCGATGTTTGGAAATGGTTAGGACGGCCGAAAGGTGCATTTGGCCCCACCGTACTATTTTAACCATTTCCGCTCATCCAGGCTTGTAACTAAGAGCGTAATTCACCGAGGTAGTTACACGGAAGAAGGCTGCTGGCAATGAAGATGCATAGTAATATGTTGAACTTGAACCTATATATGTAATTCTGTTAAATTCTGATCCCTGTGTGTGTGGCACATTGCTGGGTGAAACAATCTACCCACGTTCTCTAAGTAAAATGTATCGCGACTTAGGGTTTGGAAATGCCCGAGTCAGTAGTTGAATCTGAAATTGTGATTGTGCCACTCCTATCTGAAAACAATGATCCACCGGTTCCACGATTGCTGAGGGGCAGGAGGTCTCCAAATACGACGGAATGTAAGTGACATATAAATAAATTATTTAAGCTGCCACACTCCACGAAGCAGCAACTTATTTCAGATGCTGCACAACGACGTGGCAACATAAACAACAATGTTCTCACCGATAATGCCCAGATGAGGAGGAAATGGGTACCACTTTCTGGCCTAATCTTGAGCCCGTCTATCTCACCGCCTCTCTGCTCCTGCATCCCCTGCATCTGGCGAAGCTCCCGGATCTCCAGTAACCGGGTGTACGTGCTTCCACTTTATAAATTGTGGTTGTGCCATTTGCATGCGGCACAATCCACGTAGATTACGTTTAAACAAACCACCAGTGTCAGAAACACTAGTAGAAAAGATGTCTTTGGTCCACGGTTACGTTCCCAATCCGGGACAGAGATCTAAATCGAGGCAGAAATTGATCTAAATCACAAATTCTTCCACAAATTAATGCGGGGTCAGAGCAATTTTTTCCTCCCTGGAATCCGGGACCAATAGTTCAGACCGCTAGGTCAACAAGTACAAATATTACAACTTAAAAAGGCATGGAGCTTAAGCTAAATAGAACTAGTTATCACACATCTCCTTGATCTTCCTAATCTTGGGCCGATGCGCATCTTCCTGCGAGAGCAAGGATCGAATTGTCTGCTCCTTCCTTTTAGCATCTTCCTTGCACAGCTTCAATTGTTTCTCTGCATTTTTCCTCATGCACTTGTCAATACTCGTAGTTGTGTACTACAGGACTTTGGCCTGGTGGAGATCGTTCCTTGCTTGAGTCAGTTCTTGCTCTGCTTTAGCCTTCAGGGCCAACGCCGCATCCCTCTCCTTCTCGACTTTGATAACCTTGTCTTGCACCCACCTGAGATCTCGCTTATGCTTGGTCGTGTCAACTGGTTCCCATAGCTTCATCTCAACACTGTCAAGAAGTGAGCTGAATACGGGTTCTTTCAACTCGACAGTCATTTCCCATAGTTTGTCTAGCGTTTTCTGCATCGATTTGGGCCACTCTGGATCTACCCATTTGACAACACCACAACTTCCGCCTTGCATCATTGCACGATGTCCTTGACACCGTAGAAACCTCCTGCCTGCGTTTCGTCCTTCGAAGGCTACAAATTTAGCGGGCACATATCCATGTTTACATACCAGAGGACTGTCTTCATCCTCTAAACCGTGATAGTCGGAGTCATACATTGTCTGGTTGGCCTAACACATCATACGCGCATGAGTAAACAGATTAGATCTAGCTCAAAAAATAGATAACTAGTCACAGATGATAGAAATAGAGATGAGACGACTCACATCGAAATCACCGTCCCTGTCGTCACGACGCGTTTCCTCGCCGTCTCCCCTTGAACCCATGGTGAGAGGGGTGGGGGCGGGGTGGCTGCCGGAGAGGGGATTGGGATGGAGGCGCCGTCGGCTAGCGGCTACGGCAGGATGGGAGTGAAGTGGGGAAAGTGGCTTCGAGGGTAAGGAAGAGAAGTACGGGGAGGAAGAGAAGTAATGGGGATGTGACACTGGGATGTGGCCCACTGAACTCGTGAGACGTGACACTCGAAACAGGGGAGCGCCTGGTGTTGCCAGTTTGTCCAAAGCAACCGTGGCCAATCATGTCGCAGAACACCCTACTCGCGGATCGCTCTCACAAAGACCATCCCAATCGTCCAAGCGCCCCAATCGAATGGTATGTAACAATCGTCAAGCAGAACAACTGTGTTAGGGCATGCCTTCTAGAAGACTCGGTCTAACGGCTACCCATGCAATGACACTAGGTGTGGTTCATGAAAAGAATAAACATGCAATGACATCGGTGGATCCATGCATGGTTTATGGAAGTAACAGACATTCAAAGACTCTAGCTATGGTTAATGAAAAGAGAACGCATGCAATGACACTGGGTGTGGTTCATGAAAAGAACATACATCCAATGACACTGGTGGATCCTTATGTGGTTCATGAAAAGAACAGACATGCAATGACACCGGTGGATCCTTATGTGGTTTGTTTAGAGGAACAAACATACAATGACTCTAGCCATGGTTCATGAAAAGAACAGACATGCAATGACACCGAGTGTGGTTCATGAAAATAACATACATGCAATGACACTAGTGGGTCCATCCTTATGTGGTTCATGAGAAGAACAAACAGGCAATGACACTGGTGGATCCTTAAGTGGTTTGTTTAGAACAACACACATGCAATGACATTGGGTGTGGTTCATGAAAAGAACACACACGCAATGACACTGGTGGATCCTTATGTGGTTTGTTTAGAGGAACATACATGCAATGACACCGGTGGATCCACGTGTGGTTCATGAGAAGAACACACATACAATGACTCTGGTAGATCCTTATGTGGTTCATGAAAAGAACTGACATGCAGTGACACTGGGTGTGGTTCATGAAAAGAACAGACATGCAATGACACTGGTGGGCCCATCCTTATGTGGTTCATGAAAAGAACAGACAGGCAATGACACTAGTGGAGCCTTATGTGGTTTATGGAAGGAAAAAATATGCAATCACACTAGGTGGATCCATATGTGGTTTATGGAAGTAACACACATGCAATGACACTGGGTGTGGTTCCTGAAAAGAACAGACGTGCAATGACACTGGTAGATCCTTATGTGGTTCATGAAAAGAACAGACATGCAATGACACTGGTGGATCCTTATGTGGTTTGTTTAGAGGAACGGACATGCAATGACTCTAGCCGTGGTTCATGAAAAGAACAGATATGCAATGACACTGATGGATCCTTATGTGGTTCATGAAAAGAACAGACAGGCAATGACACTCGTGGATCCTTATGTGGTTTGTTTAGAAGAACACACATGCAATGACACTGGGTGTGGTTCATGAGAAGAACACACCCACAATGACACTAGTGGATCCTAATGTGGTTTGTTTAGAGGAACATACATGCAATGACACCGGTGGATCCACATGTGGTTTATGGAACTAAAAGACATGCAATGACACTGGTAGATCGTTATGTGGTTCATGAAAAGAACAAACATGCAGTGAAACTTGGTGTGGTTCATGAATAGAACAGACATGCACTGACACTAGGTGTGGTTCATGAAAAGAACAGACATGCAATGACACTGGTGGGCCCATCCTTATGTGGTTCATGAGAAGAACAGATAGGCAATGACACTGGTGGATCCTTATGTGGTTTATGGAAGGAACTGACATGCAATGACACCGGTGGATCCACATGTGGTTTATGGAAGTAACACACATGCAATGACACTGGGTGTGGTTCATGAAAAGAATAGACATGCAATGACACTGGTACATCCTTATGTGGTTCATGAAAAGAACAGACATGCAATGACGCTGGTGGATCCTTATGTGGTTTGTTTAGAGGAACGAACATGCAATGACTCTAGCCATGGTTCATGAAAAGAACAGACATGCAATGACACCGGGTGTGATTCATGAAAAGAACAAACATGCAATGACTTATGTGGTTTGTTTAGAAGAACACACATGCAATGACACTAGGTGTGGTTCATGAAAAGAACAGATAGGAAATGACACTGGTGGATCCTTATGTGGTTTGTTTAGAAGAACACGCATGCAATGACACTGGGTGTGGTTCATGAAAAGAACAGACACGCAATTACACGGGTGGATCCTTATGTAGTTTGTTTAGAGGAACAGACATGCAATCACACTAGGTGGATCCATATGTGGTTTATGGAAGTAAAAGACATGCAATGACTCTAGCTGTGATTCATGAAAAGAACACACATGCAATGACACTGGTGGATCCTTATGTGGTTCATGAAAAGAACAGACAGGCAATGACACTGGTGGATCCTTATGTGGTTTGTTTAGAAGAACACACATGCAATGACACCGGTGGATCCACATGTGGTTTATGTAAGTAAAAGACATGCAATGACACTGGTAAATCCTTATGTGGTTCATGAAAAGAACAGACATGCAGTGAAACTGGGTGTGGTTCATGAATAGAACATACATGCACTGACACTGGGTGTGGTTCATGAAAAGAACAGACATGCAATGACACTGGTGGGCCCATCCTTATGTGGTTCATGAAAAGAACAGATAGGCAATGACACTGCTGGATCCTTATGTGGTTTGTTTAGAAGAACACACATGCAATGTGTAGCATCCCAATTGTCTCACAATTGCAATGCTACTAGCCTAGTCTAGATATAATGGCTACTTCATATATATAATTGTTGCATCATCATTATATCATGCTCATGTCATCATGCCTCCTTGCATTTGAGCATCAAATAAAACCCTTTTGATTTGGTTCTTCTCTCATATGCATTATTAATTGTATTTGCCTCTTGATATTGTATTTGGTTCTTGATATAATGTTTAAATGCCCAAGTTGAGTTGGGGGCATATCTTTTGTTAACTCCACCACCTTTCTTGTCATCACCCCATCTTTCCACCATTCCATTATCCATGAGCTTGCAAATTGTTTTTCTTTTGGGTTTTACCTCTAGCTCATATGGGTTGGGATGGATCCAATTCTTTTCCACATGCTATCATCTTAG
This sequence comes from Avena sativa, assembly GCA_916181665.1. Classification (NCBI taxonomy): domain Eukaryota; kingdom Viridiplantae; phylum Streptophyta; class Magnoliopsida; order Poales; family Poaceae; genus Avena; species Avena sativa. The sequence goes on from OV702287.1 coordinate 428,518,525, forward strand.
CATCATGGTGTTTTCACATTATTGATATATGAGAGCCACATGGCCACCTTTGCATGCCTTGTGGGTGGAACCCTTTTCCTAGCTTCCATATGTGTTGTTTTGGGGTTATCATCATGTTGGGATATTTTGTGGGCTTATTAAATACCTAGTGGCATATACACACTAGCAAGTCCCATTGTATTTTTCAAATATGGTCATCTCCTACCACTCCACATGGGGCATCCTTCCACTTCTTCTAGCTTGGCTCATTCTATGTTTTTGGAATGCATATGTGTAATGCTAGGGATATTATTTTGTTTTCACAAGATGAAACATGGCAATAAATATTTTGCATGGGCCATGCAAGTACCACCTTTTGCTTGTTATTTGGGTTTTATTTGAATCTTGAGTGGACCATCATCTCTCTCTATCTCTATCCTTTCTTTTGGCTTGATCTAAGTTAATCTAGCTTAAACCCTATCATCACATCCCTCTCTTTCTCTTGTCTTGTTCTTGTTTGATCTTGGTTGTTCTTGGCTTGATCTTGTCCAAGGCAAACCCTAGCTTCCAACCACTCCATCTCTCTCTAAACCCTAAGCTACCACCCCTCTCTCTCGGCCTCTCTCTCTTCTCTCCACCTAGCTGGCCCCACCGGCCACCCTCTCTTCTGGGCCACCTCACCCCTGCCCTAGCTACCAACCCCCAAACCCTAACCCGAGCCTAGATCTAACCCTACCCGAGCCTCACCTCTCTCTCTCTAGCTCTCTCTCTGCCATGAGGGCCCCAGCCTGAGCCTCCCACTGAACCTGCCTTGTCCCACCTCGCCCTGCCTGCCTACCTGCCCCCGAGCGAGCACGTGATCGAGGAGTAGAGGAAAGAGCCGAGGCTACTTTTCTACCCCGAGACCCTCACGCCATCTCCTTCCCCTCTCCCTCCTTTTCCTCCTTCCCCACGTCTCCTTGCCTCCCCAGATTCCCCAGGGCCCTGCCCAGCTACTTCTCCTTCCCCACCTACCGCTACCCCCCTCTCTCTCCCATCTCTGTTCGGCCTCGTCGGCACCGACTCGCCACCATCGCTAGGAGGAGGCAGGCGTGGTGTTGGGCGTTGGGGAAGACCGAGGAGGACCCCTGCGTCGCCCCTGTCCACGCCATCACGGAGGAGGAGCCCCAGACCTGCTGCGTGTCTCCCACGCTGACGCAAAACCCTAGATCGCCGGGCGTCAACGTCGCTGCCGATCCTCTGCGCCCCTGCCCGAGCCACCACCACCAACCCCCCCGCGGTGAGCCGACGCACCTCCCTGACACCTCTCCTTGCCGATCCGTTTCCTGTACGCGTCGGGCAAACCGTCGAGCACCTTCTGTGTAGCAAGCTCGCCGTCGTCGTTCTGTCGTACACCGACCTGTCGCTCGAGGCAGAGAAGAAGCACAGTAGCAGTGGCTACTTTGCATAAACCCCCACCCTTTTTCTTTTCCTCAACCCGCGGTCCCTCCAGCCCCACCTGTCTGCCTCTGTGTACTTTTGGCAGAAAACCCCCCCAGCATTCCAGGCCTCAACCCGCACTCCTCCCCCCCGCTGCGCAACGTGGCTCACCCGTGCCCTCGCTGACACGTGGGACCTGCTTCACCCTCGGGCCCGCATGTCAGCGCCTGGGCTGGCTAAGACGCGGTAGCAGAAGTTTTCGCGCACGTGTCGCCCAATCAGCACATGGCCCCACCTGTCATTGTCGGTGTCTGTATCTGCCTGGGTAAGAAAAGTATTTCTCTGTATTCTGTTTTAATTCAAACTTTTTCAAATTAAATCAAATTCAAATTTCAAATCTGTTTTAACATAACTTTTCAAATAGAATTCCAAATAATACAAATAATATATGTTTTGAAATCAGAAAAATATGAGGAATTCAAATATGCCATTCAAAATATATTTTGGACACTTAAAATTTCAAGTTGACTTAAATTACAATAAAATGCCCTTTTGTCTTAATAAATTAATAACTCCTGTTTTATAACTTCAGATTTAACAAATGATATGTCTAAAATGATTAGCTCGACGAGACCTTTCTGTTTATGCAATCCTTTATCTGTTTTGAAGCATGCATCATATAAATATAAAGTGTACAGCAACTAATATGAGTATAAAATGGGGCCAAAACTCAATAAAATGATTCATTCTTGTATTCCACACTCACCCATGCCATGCTACCTTATTGCCATGCAAATTGTGCATCATTCATCATGGCATGAATTGTTTGCTTGTCGCATTTATTCATATGCTTGCGCACTTTATTTATGTTGGCCCTTGTTTGTTTGGTTCTTCTTCGAATAGACGCTGAGCAGGGGATATACCAAGAGAACCAGGAGTACCACCCAGATCCTTCTCTTGCTTCAACTGAGCTGCCAGGCAAGCACTACCACATGCTTGCATACATATAGTACCTATTGCCTCTATCTTATTCTTGCATCATTGAGTCGCGTTTGCATTAATCTGAATCCCAAGTATTGCATAACCTTTACTTTTAAACCCCACCGAAGCTTGTTCCTCCATCCCATGAGCCATTACTACAGGAGTTGTTTGAGCCATGCGAGTCGTAGAACAGCATGTGTAGGGTATGTGAGTGTCTGATGGATAACGAGGTACCTAAACAACTTAACCTGAGTAGTAATGGGATAACTAATGAAAGTGGCATCGGTGAGCCATATTCGCTATTTGGTTTTTCAGGCTCACTTGTGTCCCGTAGGACCCCGAGTACTTGATTCCTGTTCCTTGAATATTCGCGCTATCCACATCCGGGAGGCTTATGAACCCCCCTGAGCCAGAGCTTGATTCATTCTTATTTCTTGGGGCCACAAACTAGTTTGAGGTTTTATTTACTATCCTGTACTTATGCCATGCTTTACTGCTTTATTTAAATTGTGCGAGGTACTGCACACTGTACTGTTTAGGTAAGCGGAGTGTTTTCGCGGTATCGACAAGACCAGTCACATTTTTGGGTTCCCAGTCGTTTACAGCCACTGACGCAAACCTTGAGGCCGTCTCGGAGTCAGCTAACTTCGTTGCGGGTAGCTCAATGGGGTGGCCCCCTGAAATATGTCTGAATCCTGTAATTGCTTTGTCGTGACTGCCTCGTTGGGTTTTGATTTGGTTTTTCCGAGGCATATCGAGTGTGTGTTGCTATTTGTGCACCCCTGTAGGGTAAAACTTTCTGAAAGCCGTGTCCGCGGTTATGGACGACTTGGAGCACAGTTTCTCAATCATAGACAAGAATAACTAAAGTACCGCTTTTAATTTGACTAGACTAGGTACCTGACTAGTAAATAGTACAACACTCATGGAATGTCTAATAAAACTTCCAACGGATGGGGGGGATTGTTCGTCCGCTTCCTCGTCGGTAAGCGAGGAGGAGGATGGATCTGTGGATATTACCGTTATTACTGTTATAACTGTTGTTCTTAATTCACGGACATCCGTCTATCTCTGGTTAGGCGGATGGTAGCGAGTATCTATAGAATTGCTAGGGTTTATCTTTTGCTGCAATTGCGTCACCCCAGGTTGTGTCCCCTTTAGCGGCATAAAGACTTGCTGAGTACCCCTAGGGTCTCACACGATAAATTATTGGTTCAGATGAACAGGTACCCTCGCAAGATGGATACTGGGTGGAAGAGACGGACGATGTGGGCAACGATCATTCGGTGTAGAGATTCCGGGAACGGGGATCCGTGAGATCTGTGGGCGGGATGTGCTTATTTATGGGGCACCTTATGCCGATTTGCTTCTTATCCGTACTCGGATTTTGTCTTCCGCTTCCGCTTGATACTCTAATGTTTGATGTATGAGGAGATATCCTAAACTATTATATCTATCTAGGATATTTGGATCTTGCCGTATGGCGTTGCTATATTTCCTTTCTTTTCAGATGGAATGGCTCTGATGTACTGTTGTATGGTGGCTTGCATACATACTCATTTGTGTATGTAGTTGATCCCTTCGCTTGCCGATTACGCCGCCCGTTCTTGTCCCGATGTTTGGAAATGGTTGGGACGGCCGAAAGGTCTACCTGTGAGTGGCATTTGGGCCCCACCGTACTATTTCAACCATTTCCGTTCATCCAGGCTTGTAACTAGGAGCGTAATTCACCGAGGTAGTTACAATTGGTATCAGAGCCATCCCGCCCTTCAGGGTCTCAGCCAAATGGTCGTTGTCTGTCTAGCAAATATTTTTGGTAGCTATGTATACTAGGGAAAACAAAACGTGAGAGTAGGACTGCTTCCACTTTTCTTCTTACCCACCCACCCACCCTTTTCTGGTAAGGAAGTGTAACGTTTTCAATCCTCTTCTCAAAATTCAAACTAGGATTCACGTGTTCTGGGTTTCCGTAGTACCATAGGTTGTGTGTGTGTGTGTGTGTGTGTGTAATTCCTTGTCTATCTGTTGCATCCAAGTTGTTATCACCATCTGCCTTTGGTTATCAACTGTTGGTACATTCCATACTGACAGGCTTTTGAAAACCGTCGCGATCTATCTGACTCCTTGTTAACCGGTGCCATCTTCTTAAGGGTGTCCTTCCTTCTAGCAACTCCACGTTCTGTGTAAGCATCTATTGCTAATCTCTATCTGCTAAGTGATTTTGCGCATCTATTGGTATTTTAATGCCGAAAAATGCGGAAAATTTTTCGTTGATACATCTGTGCTTCCACACTCCTTTTCAGTCGTGTGTGAAACATTATCTATCTCCCTTTTATCAGCATGTCCATGCTAACTCATTCTTTTGTCACCGGCGCTTAATCCTGGAGTTTGTTTCACCTCCTTTTCTCTTGGGCTAATTACATAACATGTGTCGATCCGATGCTGTTGATTGTAATTTGGCTCTCGGCATAGCTATATTCCACTCATGATAAGTGTCGATTGGAATATGGAAAAATGCTATCAACCGTCACCATCTGGAGGATAAGGTTATCTCCTGTAATTTTGAGTACACCGTGATCATATCTATTCATATTCAACCATCTTTGGCAATCCGGAGTTCCTCAAAGCACTACGGCGGTCTATCATCTGTCCATCATGCTGCACACCTTTTCAACCCCATATCTGCAAAATTCTCTTAGAGACGAGGAAATTGCATCTTTTCGCTTCTGATAGCTTTGCTTAAGGTATGAGCTATCATCGTTTCTTATCCAAGATCTCTTTATCTTTGTAACCGGTGATCCAATCGACAATGTGAACTAGGTGATATCTCTTTTCTCCTGAAGGACCAGATAATATATTCTTCCAGTGCATCTTCTTCAACACGAACCCGTGCTCTTAATATTGATCTTTCTAAGAGCGTTGAGCTCAGGAAGTGTTCGAGCATTTGTTCGTTTCTCCCGCCTCTTGAACTTGATATTCTGGGAATATCCTGTTAATCCATGGTGGTATATGTTGATAATATGCTTGCCTATTCGATATCAATGGAAGGACATGGAAGATCATCTGTGTCTCTTTCTCTCAAGCTTTGTTAACCCTGCCTGTGTGCAAAGTTCTCAAAGCGTGAATTCTGGCTTCTTGAAGTCACCTATCTCGACCACGTCCTTCTGCTAAATAGATCGCTTCAACTCTGGAATTAGCAAGTCCATTGTCAATTCCATCCTCCACCTTCAACCAATCCGGAGTTGTTCCTTGTTGGCAAGTTATCATCGTCGTTCCGCTAAGTTTTCCTCAAAATTGCTAAATCTCTCTCAATCATTTCAAGAAGAACATGGAGTTCTTTCACCTCGTTCTCGTCAAGTAATCTCTCAAAAACCTCTCGCTCTATCGTCTATGCTCAATCCACCGGAGGCCATGAAGACTTTTCAGATCTTTCGTAATCCTTCTGTTCAAGTTGGTGTTATCTTTTTCTTTATCTGTGGAATCTTGCAGTTGTTCTCCGTAATCTTCCTTCATATCTTTCCGGCGGCTTGTTACTTCTGATATGACGACAACATGATCACCTCTATCTATGAATCCGGCGAATCGTTTTCATCAATCCTTGTTTTCTTATGGAGTTCCATGAGCTCTTCTTATCAATACCTTCAGTCTGTTTCGGTAGTTGGGTTGCATGGTTTTCTTATTCATGTGCGGAGTAATGCTTTGAGTGCGGGATGGAGTCGCGACCATACCACTACTCTTATCATTCGCTCTTGTACATTGAATTGGGGAATTAATGTGATTTCACTCATTCCACGGAAGTTAGAAGTGGCCTTTATCCCTTGATACTTTTACTTCCGTCCTTGTTTTTTTTTCAGAGTGCTCTCCCGAAGAAGGTAATCAATAATCTCTTGTTGGTGGTCTGTCTATTCTAGATGGAGCAAAATCATCAATTATCTGGTGGAGATAAACGCATACTCTTTTCTGTCCTCGTCTTTCTACCGGTGCTTGACATCCCCAAACAAGATGAAAGGAAACTATCTCTCTCTTTGTTTCACCAATTCTTTTCTGTGGTAAAGCCAGTTATGGTTGATGCCATCAGCCGCAAATCTATTGCGTTAGCCTCAAGGCTAAAGAAAGCAATAAGTATCTCTACAATAAACTCTAGCTCCTCGATATTCTTTGCTTCTCGGGATTCCACCATGATCTAGCTTCACATCCGTCTCTGGAAGTTATATCCGCGCACCTCAATTGCGTGATCCTTTGGGTCCTTACCGGCGCAAGGAGAATCTAATCCGACGATGTCTAGCTAAATCTTTCTGTTGATATCAAGGGACTATATTGTTTGAAGGCAATATTGTTTCCGTACTTCGTTTCTCAAATCCCAGAGAACGTACGATGCTATTATCCTAGTGGTTCAAAACCTCTCCAATCTAGCTCTTTTCTTCCGGCGACACAAAGGTTCATCCTCTCTAGTATCGGTAAATCTTTAATCTTAACGGTGTGTCTTTCTTTATCCATGATGCATCATCTTGTCTTTTTTTCACAAGTGGTTCCTTTTCTCTTATCTTGTTTCTTGAGAAAACCGGAGCTATGTCCATCCTATCATTCTTGTCTCACGACAATCCGTCAACTCTTCTGACCATCGTTTCTCAAGCAAAACGCAAGACTCGCAACAAGTCTAGCAAGTTTTGCAAGGTGTAGTGGTCGCACCATTCCGTTGTTCATCAACTTGGGAACGTGAGGGTCACCTTCGTTCGAACACCCGCCTCTCCTTGTATTCTTTTATTTTTCCTAGGAATCTCGGGGCGAGATTCTTGTTTAGTGGGGGAGAGTTGTAGCATCCCAATTGTCTAACAATTGCAATGCTACTAGCCTAGTCTAGATATAATGGCTACTTCATATATATAATTGTTGCATCATCATTATATCATGCTCATGTCATCATGCCTCCTTGCATTTGAGCATCATATAAAACCCTTTTGATTTGGTTCTTCTCTCATATGCATTATTAATTGTATTTGCCTCTTGATATTGTATTTGGTTCTTGATATAATGTTTAAATGCCCAAGTTGAGTTGGGGGCATATCTTTTGTTAACTCCACCACCTTTCTTGTCATCACCCCATCTTTCCACCATTCCATTAACCATGAGCTTGCAAATTGTTTTTCTTTTGGGTTTTACCTCTAGCTCATATGGGTTGGGATGGATCCAATTCTTTTCCACATGCTCTCATCTTAGCATCATGGTGTTTTCACATTATTGATATATGAGAGCCACATGGCCACCTTTGCATGCCTTGTGGGTGGAACCCTTTTCCTAGCTTCCATATGTGTTGTTTTGGGGTTATCATCATGTTGGGATATTTTGTGGGCTTATTAAATACCTAGTGGCATATACACACTAGCAAGTCCCATTGTATTTTTCAAATATGGTCATCTCCTACCACTCCACATGGGGCATCCTTCCACTTCTTCTAGCTTGGCTCATTCTATGTTTTTGGAATGCATATGTGTAATGCTAGGGATATTATTTTGTTTTCACAAGATGAAACATGGCAATAAATATTTTGCATGGGCCATGCAAGTACCACCTTTTGCTTGTTATTTGGGTTTTATTTGAATCTTGAGTGGACCATCATCTCTCTCTATCTCTATCCTTTCTTTTGGCTTGATCTAAGTTAATCTAGCTTAAACCCTATCATCACATCCCTCTCTTTCTCTTGTCTTGTTCTTGTTTGATCTTGGTTGTTCTTGGCTTGATCTTGTCCAAGGCAAACCCTAGCTTCCAACCACTCCATCTCTCTCTAAACCCTAAGCTACCACCCCTCTCTCTCGGCCTCTCTCTCTTCTCTCCACCTAGCTGGCCCACCGGCCACCCTCTCTTCCGGGCCACCTCACCCCTGCCCTAGCTACCAACCCCCAAACCCTAACCCAAGCCTAGCTCTAACCCTACCCGAGCCTCACCTCTCTCTCTCTAGCTCTCTCTGCCATGAGGGCCCCAGCCCGAGCCTCCCACCGAACGTGCCTTTTCCCACCTCGCCCTGCCTGCCTACCTGCCCCCGAGCGAGCACGTGATCGAGGAGTAGAGGAAAGAGCCGAAGCTACTTTTCTACCCCGAGACCCTCATGCCATCTCCTTCCCCTCTCCCTCCTTTTCCTCCTTCCCCACGTCTCCTTGCCTCCCCAGATTCCCCAGGGCCCTGCCCAGCTACTTCTCCTTCCCCACCTACCGCTACCCCCTCTCTCTCCCATCTCTGTTCGGCCTCGTCGGCACCGACTCGCCACCATCGCTAGGAGGAGGCAGGCGTGGTGTTGGGCGTTGGGGAAGACCGAGGAGGACCCCTGCGTCGCCCCTGTCCACGCCATCACGGAGGAGGAGCCCCAGACCTGCTGCGTGTCTCCCACGCTGACGCAAAACCCTAGATCGCCGGGCGTCAGCGTCGCTGCCGATCCTCTGCGCCCCTGCCCGAGCCACCACCACCAACCCCCCCGCGGTGAGCCGACGCACCTCCCTGACACCTCTCCTTGCCGATCCGTTTCCTGTACGCGCCGGGCAAACCTTCGAGCACCTTCTATGCAGCAAGCTCGCCGTCGTCGTTCTGTCGTCTTGCCTCAGTAGGTTACCTAGACGCGTCGTGCTTACCTAGCAACAACCCCTGCCAGCCCAGCGGTAGCCGCCGCCGCCCGCGCACGCCAGGTCGCGAGTTCGACCCCATCTCCCTGCGCGCGCCCCGCTCTGCCGAACACCGACCTATCGCTCGAGGCAGAGAAGAAGCACAGTAGCAGTGGCTACTTTGCATAAACCCCCACCCTTTTTCTTTTCCTCAACCCGCGGTCCCTCCAGCCCCACCTGTCTGCCTCTGTGTACTTTTGGCAGAAAACCCCCCCAGCATTCCAGGCCTCAACCCGCACTCCTCCCCCCCCGCTGCGCAACGTGGCTCACCCGTGCCCTCGCTGACACGTGGGACCTGCTTCACCCTCGGGCCCGCATGTCAGCGCCTGGGCTGGCTAAGACGCGGTAGCAGAAGTTTTCGCGCGCGTGTCGCCCAGTCAGCACGTGGCCCCACCTGTCATTGTCGGTGTCTATATCTGCCTGGGTAAGAAAAGTATTTCTCTGTATTCTGTTTTAATTCAAACTTTTTCAAATTAAATCAAATTCAAATTTCAAATCTGTTTTAACATAACTTTTCAAATAGAATTCCAAATAATACAAATAATATATGTTTTGAAATCAGAAAAATATGAGGAATTCAAATATGCCATTCAAAATATATTTTGAACACTTAAAATTTCAAGTTGACTTAAATTACAATAAAATGCCCTTTTGTCTTAATAAATTAATAACTTCTGTTTTATAACTTCAAATTTAACAAATGATATGTCTAAAATGATTAGCTCGACGAGATCTTTCTGTTTATGCATTCCTTTGTATGTTTTGAAGCATGCATCATATAAATATAAAGTGTACAGCAACTAATATGAGTATAAAATGGGGCCAAAACTCAATAAAATGATTCATTCTTGTATTCCACACTCACCCATGCCATGCTACCTTATTGCCATGCAAATTGTGCATCATTCATCATGGCATGAATTATTTGCTTGTCGCATTTATTCATGTGCTTGCGCACTTTATTTATGTTGGCCCTTGTTTGTTTGGTTCTTCTTCGAATAGACGCTGAGCAGGGGATATACCAAGAGAACCAGGAGTACCACCCAGATCCTTCTCTTGCTTCAACTGAGCTGCCAGGCAAGCACTACCACATGCTTGCATACATATAGTACCTATTGACTCTATCTTATTCTTGCATCATTGAGTCGCGTTTGCATTAATCTGAATCCCAAGTATTGCATAACCTTTACTTTTAAACCCCACCGAAGCTTGTTCCTCCATCCCATGAGCCATTACTACAGGAGTTGTTTGAGCCATGCGAGTCGTAGAACAGCATGTGTAGGGTATGTGAGTGTCTGATGGATAACGAGGTACCTAAACAACTTAACCTGAGTAGTAATGGGATAACTAATGAAAGTGGCATCGGTGAGCCATATTCGCTATTTGGTTTTTCAGGCTCACTTGTGTCCCGTAGGACCCCGAGTACTTGATTCCTGTTCCTTGAATATTCGCGCTATCCACATCCGGGAGGCTTATGAACCCCCCCTGAGCCAGAGCTTGATTCATTCTTATTTCTTGGGACCACAAACTAGTTTGAGGTTTTATTTACTATCCTGTACTTATGCCATGCTTTACTGCTTTATTTAAATTGTGCGAGGTACTGCACACTGTACTGTTTAGGTAAGCGTAGTGTTTTCGCGGTATCGACAAGCCCAGTCACATTTTTGGGTTCCCAGTCGTTTACAGCCACTGACGCAAACCTTGAGGCCGTCTCGGAGTCAGCTAACTTCGTTGCTGGTAGCTCAATGGGGTGGCCCCCTGAAATATTTCTGAATCCTGTAATTGCTTTGTCGTGACTGCCTCGTTGGGTTTTGATTTGGTTTTTCCGAGGCATATCGAGTGTGTGTTGCTATTTGTGCACCCTTGCAGGGTAAAACTTTCTGAAAGCCGTGTCCGCGGTTATGGACGACTTGGAGCACAGTTTCTCGATCATAGACAAGAATAACTAAAGTACCGCTTTTAATTTGACTAGACTAGGTACCTGACTAGTAAATAGTACAACACTCATGGAATGTCTAATAAAACTGCCAACAGATGGGGGGGGGGGGGTTGTTCGTCCGCTTCCTCGTCGGTAAGCGAGGAGGAGGATGGATCTGTGGATATTACCGTTATTACTGTTATAACTGTTGTTCTTAATTCACGGACATCCGTCTATCTCTGGTTAGGCGGATGGTTAGCGAGTATCTATAGAATTGCTAGGGTTTATCTTTTGCTGCAATTGCGTCACCCCAGGTTGTGTCCCCTTTAGCGGCATAAAGACTTGCTGAGTACCCCTAGGGTCTCACACGATAAATTATTGGTTCAGATGAACAGGTACCCTCGCAAGATGGATACTGGGTGGAAGAGACGGACGATGTGGGCAACGATCATTCGGTGTAGAGATTCCGGGAACGGGGATCCGTGAGATCTGTGGGCGGGATGTGCTTATTTATGGGGCATCTTATGCCGATTTGCTTCTTATCCGTACTCGGATTTTGTCTTCCGCTTCCGCTTGATACTCTGATGTTTGATGTATGAGGAGATATCCTAAACTATTATATCTATCTAGGATATTTGGATCTTGCTGTATGGCGTTGCTATATTTCCTTTCTTTTCAGATGGAATGGCTCTGATGTACTGTTGTATGGTGGCTTGCATACATACTCATTTGTGTATGTAGTTGATGCCTTCGCCTGTCGATTACGCCGCCCGTTCTTGTCCCGATGTTTGGAAATGGTTGGGACGGCCGAAAGGTCTACCTGTGAGTGGCATTTGGGCCCCACCGTACTATTTCAACCATTTCCGTTCATCCAGGCTTGTAACTAGGAGCGTAATTCACCGAGGTAGTTACACAATGACACCGGTGGATCCACATGTGGTTTATGGAAGTAAAAGACATGCAATGACACTGGTAAATCCTTATGTGGTTCATGAAAAGAACAGACATGCAGTGAAACTGGGTGTGGTTCATGAAAAGAACATACATGCACTGACACTGGGTGTGGTTCATGAAAAGAACAGACATGCAATGACACTGGGTGTGGTTCATGAAAAGAACAGACATGCAATGACACCGGGTGTGGTTCATGAAAAGAACAGACATGTAATGACTTATGTGAGTTGTTTAGAAGAACACACATGCAATGACACTGGGTGTGGTTCATGAAGAGAACAGATAGGCAATGCACTGGTGTATCCTTATGTGGTTTGTTTAGAAGAACATGCATGCAATGACACTGGCTGTGGTTCATGAAAAGAACAGACACGCAATGACACTGGTGGATCCTTATGTGGTTTGTTTAGAGGAACAGACCTGCAATCACACTAGGTAGATCCATATGTGGTTTATGGAAGTAAAAGACATGCAATGACTCTAGCTGTGATTCATGAAAAGAACAGACATGCAATGACACTGGTGGATCCTTATGTGGTTCATGAAAAGAACAGTCAGGCAATGACACTGCTAGATCCTTATGTGGTTTGTTTAGAAGAACACACATGCAATGACACTGGGTGTGGTTCATGACAAGAACACACACGCAATGACACTGGTGGATCCTTATGTGGTTTGTTTAGAGGAAGAGACATGCAATGACACCGGTGGATCCACATGTGGTTTATGGAAGTAAAAGACATGCAATGACACTGGTAGATCCTTATGTGGTTCATGAAAAGAACAGACATGCAGTGAAACTGGGTGTGGTTCATGAATAGAATAGACATGCACTGACACTGGGTGTGGTTCATGAAAAGAACAGACATGCAATGACACTGGTGGGCCCATCCTTATGTGGTTCATGAAAAGAACAGACAGGCAATGACACTGGTGGATCCTTATGTGGTTTGTTTAGAAGAACACACATGCAATGACACCGGTGGATCCACATGTGGTTTATGGAAGTAAAAGACATGCAATGACACTGGTAAATCCTTATGTGGTTCATGAAAAGAATAGACATGCAGTGAAACAGGGTGTGGTTCATGAATAGAACAGACATGCACTGACACTGGGTGTGGTTCATGAAAAGAACAGACATGCAATGACACTGGTGGGCCCATCCTTATGTGGTTCATAAAAAGAACAGACAGGCAATGACACTGGTGGATCCTTATGTGGTTTGTTTAGAAGAATACACATGCAATGACACCGGTGGATCCACATGTGGTTTATGGAAGTAAAAGACATGCAATGACACTGGTAAATCCTTATGTGGTTCATGAAAAGAACAGACATGCAGTGAAACTGGGTGTGGTTCATGAATAGAACATACATGCACTGACACTGGGTGTGGTTCATGAAAAGAACAGACATGCAATGACACTGGTGGGCCCATCCTTGTGTGGTTCATGAAAAGAACAGACAGGCAATGACACTGGTGGATCCTTATGTGGTTTGTTTAGAAGAACACACATGCAATGACACTGGTGGATCCACATGTGGTTTATGGAAGTAAAAGACATGCAATGACACTGGTAAATCCTTATGTGGTTCATGAAAAGAACAGACATGCAGTGAAACTGGGTGTGGTTCATGAATAGAACATACATGCACTGACACTGGGTGTGGTTCATGAAAAGAACAGACATGCAATGACACTGGGTGTGGTTCATGAAAAGTACATACATGCAATGACACCGGGTGTGGTTCATGAAAAGAACAGACATGTAATGACTTATGTGGGTTGTTTAGAAGAACACACATGCAATGACACTGGGTGTGGTTCATGAAAAGAACAGATAGGCAATGCACTAGTGTATCCTTATGTGGTTTGTGTAGAAGAACATGCATGCAATGACACTGGCTGTGGTTCATGAAAAGAACAGACACGCAATGACACTGGTGGATCCTTATGTGGTTTGTTTAGAGGAACAGACATGCAATCACACTAGGTAGATCCATATGTGGTTTATGGAAGTAAAAGACATGCAATGACTCTAGCTGTGATTCATGAAAAGAACACACATGCAATGACACTGGTGGATCCTTATGTGGTTCATGAAAAGAACAGACAGGCAATGACACTGGTCGATCCTTATGTGGTTTGTTTAGAAGAATACACATGCAATGACACTGGGTGTGGTTCATGAGAAGAACACACACACAATGACACTGGTGCATCCTTATGTGGTTTGTTTAGAAGAACAGACATGCAATTACACTAGTGGATCCACATGTGGTTTATGGAAGTAAAAGACATGCAATGACACTGGTAGATCCTTATGTGGTTCATGAAAAGAACAGACATGCAGTGAAACTGGGTGTGGTTCATGAATAGAACAGACATGCACTACACTAGGTGTGGTTCATGAAAAGATCAAACATACAATGACACTGGTGGGCCCATCCTTATGTGGTTCATGAGAAGAACAGACAGGCAATGACACTGGTGGATCCTTATTTGGTTTGTTTAGAGGAACAGACATGCAATGACACCGGTGGATCCACATGTGGTTTATGGAAGTAACACACATGCAATGACACTGGGTGTGGTTCATGAAAACAACAGACATGTAATGACACTAGTAGATCCTTATGTGGTTCATGAAAAGAACAGACATGCAATGACACAGGTGGATCCTTATGTGGTTTGTTTAGAGGAATAGACATGCAATGACTCTAGCCGTGGTTCATGAAAAGAACAGACATGCAATGACACCGGGTGTGGTTCATGAAAAGAATATATATGCAATGACTTATGTGGTTTGTTTAGAATAACACACATGCAATGACACTGGGTGTGGTTCATGAAAAGAACAGATACGCAATGACACTGGTGGATCCTTATGTGGTTTGTTTAGAAGAACACACAAGCAATGACACTGGGTGTGGTTGATGAAAAGATCAGACACGCAATGACACTGGTGGATCCTTATGTGGTTTGTTTAGAGGAACATACATGCAATCACACTAGGTGGATCCATATGTGGTTTATGGAAGTAAAAGAATTGCAATGACTCTAGCTGTGATTCATGAAAAGAACACACATGCAATGACACTGGTGGATCGTTATGTGGTTCATGAAAAGAATAGACAGGCAATGACACTGGTGGATCCTTAAGTGGTTTGTTTAGAAGAACACACATGCAATGACACTAGGTGTGGTTCATGAGAAGAACACAAGCGCAATGACACTGGTGGATCCTTATGTGGTTTGTTTAGAGGAACAAACATGCCATGACACCGGTGGATCCACATGTGGTTTATGGAAGTAAAAGACATGCAATGTCACTGGTAGATCCTTATGTGGTTCATCAAAAGAACAGACATGTAGTGAAACTGGGTGTGGTTCATGAATAGAATAGACATGCACTGACACTAGGTGTGGTTCATGAAAAGAACAGACATGCAATGACACTGGTGGGACCATCCTTATGTGGTTCATGAGAAGAACACACAGGCAATGACACCGGTGGATCCACATGTGGTTTATGGAAGTAACACACATGCAATGACACTGGGTGTGGTTCATGAAAAGAAGAGACATGCAATGACACTGGTAGATCCTTATGTGGTTCATGAGAAGAACACACACGCAATGACACTGGTGGATCCTTATGTGGTTTGTTTAGACGAACAGACATGCAATGACACCGGTGGATCCACATGTGGTTTAGGGAAGTAAAAGACATGCAATGACACTGGTAGATCCTTATGTAGTTCATGAAAAGAACAGACATGCAGTGAAACTGGGAGTGGTTCATGAATAGAACAAACATGCAATGACAATGGGTGTGGTTCATGAAAAGAACAGACATGCAATGACACTGGTGGGCCCATCCTTATGTGGTTCATGAGAAGAACAGACAGGCAATGACACTGGTGGATCTTTATGTGGTTATGGAAGGAACATACATGCAATGACACCGGTGGATCCACATGTGGTTTATGGAAGTAACACACATTCAATGACACTGGGTGTGGTTCATGAAAAGAACAGACATGCAATGACACTGGTAGATCCTTATGTGGTTCATGAAAAGAACAGACATGCAATGACACTAGTGGATCCTTATGTGGTTTGTTTAGAGGAGCGGACATGCAATGACTCTAGCCATGGTTCATGAAAAGAACGGACATGCAATGACACCGGGTGTGGTTCATGAAAAGAACAGACATGCAATGACTTATGTGGTTTGTTTAGAAGAACACACATGCAATGACACTGGGTGTGGTTCATGAAAAGAACAGATAGGCAATGACACTGGTGGATTGTTATGTGGTTTGTTTAGAAGAACACACATGCAATGACACTGGGTGTGGTTCATGAAATGAACAAACACGCAATGACACTGGTGGATCCTTATGTGGTTTGTTTAGAGGAACAAACATGCAATCACACTAGGTGGATCCGTATGTGGTTTATGGAAGTAAAAGACATGCAATGACTCTAGCTGTCATTCATGAAAAGAACAGACATGCAATGACACCGGGTGTGGTTCATGAAAAGAACAGACATGCAATGACTTATGTGGTTTGTTTAGAAGAACACACATGCAATGACACTGGGTGTGGTTCATGAAAAGAACAAATAGGCAATGACACTGGTGGATCCTTATGTGGTTTGTTTAGAAGAACACACATGCAATGCCACTGGGTGTGGTTCATGAAAAGAACACACACGCAATGACACTGGTGGATCCTTATGTGGTTTGTTTAGTGGAACACACATGCAATCACACTAGGTGGATCCATATGTGGTTTATGGAAGTAAAAGACATGCAATGACTCTAGCTGTGATTCATTAAAAGAACGGACATGCAATGACACTGGTGGATCCTTATGTGGTTCATGAAAAGAACAGACAGGCAATGACATAGGTGGATCCTTGTGTGGTTTGTTTAGAAGAACACACATGCAATGACACTGGGTGTGGTTCATGAGAAGAACACACATGCAATGACATTGGTGGATCCTTATGTGGTTTGTTAGAGGAACAGACATGCAATGACACCGGTGGATCAACATGTGGTTTATGGAAGTAAAAGAGATGCAATGACACTGGTAGATCCTTATGTGGTTCATGAAAAGAACAGATATGCAGTGAAACTGGGTGTGGTTCATGAATAGAACAGACATGCACTAACATTGGGTGTGGTTCATGAAAAGAACGGACATGCCATGACACTGGTGGGCCCAACCTTATGTGGTTCGTGAGAAGAACAGACAGGCAATGACACTGGTGGATCCTTATGTGGTTTGTTTAGAGGAACAAACATGCAATGACACCAGTGGATCCACATGTGGTTTATGGAAGTAACACACATGCAATGATACTGGGTGTGGTTCATGAAAAGAACAGACATGCAATGACACTGGTAGATCCTTATGTGGTTCATGAAAAGAACAAATATGCAATGACACTGGTGGATCCTTATGTGGTTTGTTTACAGGAATAGACATGCAATGACTCTAGCCGTGGTTCATGAAAAGAACAGACATGCAATGACACCGAGTGTGCTTCATGAAAAGAACAGATATGCAATGATTTATGTGGTCTGTTTAGAATAACACACATGCAATGACACTGGGTGTGGTTCATGAAAAGAACAGATAGGCAATGACACCGGTGGATCCTTATGTGGTTTGTTTAGAAGAACACGCATGCAATGACACCGGGTGTGGTTCATGAAAAGAACAGACACGCAATGACACTGGTGGATCCTATTTGGTTTGTTTAGAGGAACATACATGCAATCACACTAGGTGGATCCATATGTGGTTTATGGAAGTAAAATACATGCAATGACTCTAGCTGTGATTCATGAAAAGAACAGACATGCAATGACACTGGTGGATCCTTATGTGGTTCATGAAAAGAACAGACAGGCAATGACACTGGTGGATCCTTATGTGGCTAGTTTAGAAGAACACACATGCAATGACACTGGGTGTGGTTCATGACAAGAACACACACACAATGACACTGGTGGATCGTTATGTGGTTCGTTAATAGGAATAGACATGCAATGACACCGTTGGATCCACATGTGGTTTATGGAAGTAAAAGACATGCAATGACACTGGTAGATCCTTATGTGGTTCATGAAAAGAACAGACATGTAGTGAAACTGGGTGTGGTTCATGAATAGAACAAACATGCAATGACACTGGGTGTGGTTCATGAAAAGAACAGACATGCAATGACACTGGTGGGCCCATCCTTATGTGGTTCATGAAAAGAACAGACAGTCAATGACACTGGTGGATCCTTATGTGGTTTGTTTAGAAGAACACACATGCAATGACACCGGTGGATCTACATGTGGTTTATGGAAGTAAAAGACATGCAATGACACTGGTAGATCTTGATGTGGTTCATGAAAAAAAACAGACATGCAGTGAAACTAGGTGTGGTTCATGAAAAGAACAGACATGCACTGAGACTGGGTGTGGTTCATGAAAAGAACAGACATGTAATGACACTGGGTGTGGTTCATGAAAAGAACAGACATGCAATGACACTGGGTGTGGTTCATAAAAAGAACAAACATGCAATGACTTATGTGGTTTGATTAGAAGAACACACATGCAATGACACTAGGTGTGGTTCATGAAAAGAACAGATAGGCAATGACACTGGTGGATCCTTATGTGGTTTGTTTAGAAGAACACGCATGCAATGCCGCTAGGTGTGGTTCATGAAAAGAACATACACGCAATGACACTGGTGGATCCTTATGTGGTTTGTTTAGAGGAATAGACATGCAATCAAACTAGGTGGATCCATATGTGGTTTATGGAAGTAAAAGACATGCAATGACTCTAGCTATGATTCATGAAAAGAACAGACATGTAATGACACCGGGTGTGGTTCATGAGAAGAACAAACATGCAATGACTTATGTGGTTTGTTTAGAAGAACACACATGCAATGACACTAGGTGTGGTTCATGAAAAGAACAGATAGGCAATGACACTGGTGGATCCTTATGTGGTTTGTTTAGAAGAACACGCATGCAATGCCACTGGGTGTGGTTCATGAAAAGAACAGACACGCAATGACACTGGTGGATCCTTATGTGGTTTGTTTAGAGGAACAGACATGCAATCACACTAGGTGGATCCGTATGTGGTTTATGGAAGTAAAAGACATGCAATGACTCTAGCTGTGATTCATTAAAAGAACAGACATGCAATGACACTGGTGGATCCTTATGTGGTTCATGAAAAGAACAGACAGGCATTGACATAGGTGGATCCTTGTGTGGTTTGTTTAGAAGAACATACATGTAATGACACTAGGTGTGGTTCATGAGAAGAACACACACGCAATGATACTGGTGGATCCTTATGTGGTTTGTTTAGAGGAATAGACATGCAATGACACCGTTGGATCCACATGTGGTTTATGGAAGTAAAAGACATGCAATGACACTGGTAGATCCTTATGTGGTTCATGAAAAGAACAGACATGTAGTGAAACTGGGTGTGGTTCATGAATAGAACAGACATGCACTGACACTGGGTGTGGTTCATGAAAAGAACTGACATGCAATGACACTGGGTGTGGTTCATTAAAAGAACAGACATGTAATGACACCGGGTGTGGTTCATCAAAAGAACAGACATGTAATGACTTATGTGGGTTGTTTAGAAGAACACACATGCAATGACACTAGGTGTGGTTCATGAAAAGAACAGATAGGCAATGACACTGGTGTATCCTTATGTGGTTTGTTTAGAAGAACACGCATGCAATGACACTGGCTGTGGTTCATGAAAAGAATAGACACGCAATGACACTGGTGGATCCTTATGTGGTTTGTTTAGAGGAACAAACATGCAATCACACTACGTAGATCCATATGTGGTTTATGGAAGTAAAAGACATGCAATGACTCTAGCTATGATTCATGAAAAGAACAGACATGCAATGACACTGGTGGATCCCTATGTGGTTCATGAAAAAAACAGACAGGCAATGACACTGGTCGATCCTTATGTGGTTTGTTTAGAAGAATACACATGCAATGACACTGGGTGTCGTTCATGAGAAGAACACACACACAATGACACTGGTGGATCCTTATGTGGTTTGTTTAGAGGAACAAACATGCAATGACACCAGTGGATCCACATGTGGTTTATGGAAGTAAAAGACATGCAATGACACTGGTAGATCCTTATGTGGTTTATGAAAAGAACAGACATGCAGTGAAACTGGGTGTGGTTCATGAATAGAACAGACATGCACTACACTAGGTGTGGTTCATGAAAAGATCAAACATACAATGACACTGGTGGGCCCATCCTTATGTGGTTCATGAGAAGAACAGACAGGCAATGACACTAGTGGATCCTTATTTGGTTTACTTAGAGGAACAGACATGCAATGACACCGGTGGATCCACATGTGGTTTATGGAAGTAACACACATGCAATGACACTTGGTGTGGTTCATGAAAACAACAGACATGCAATGACACTAGTAGATCCTTATCTGGTTCATGAAAAGAACAGACATGCAATGACACGGGTGGATCCTGATGTGGTTTGTTTAGAGGAACAGACATGCAATGACTCTAGCCGTGGTTCATGAAAAGAACAGACATGCAATGACACCAGGTGTGGTTCATGAAAAGAATAGATATGCAATGACTTATGTGGTTTGTTTAGAATAACACACATGCAATGACACTGGGTGTGGTTCATGAAAAGAACAGATACGCAATGACACTGGTGGATCCTTATGTGGTTTGTTTAGAAGAACACACAAGCAATGACACTGGGTGTGGTTCATGAAAAGATCAGACACGCAATGACACTGGTGGATCCTTATGTGGTTTGTTTAGAGGAACATACATGCAATCATACTAGGTGGATCCATATGTGGTTTATGGAAGTAAAAGACATGCAATGACTCTAGCTGTGATTCATGAAACGAAAACACATGCAATGACACTGGTGGATCGTTATGTGGTTCATGAAAAGAATAGACAGGCAATGACACTGGTGGATCCTTATGTGGTTTGTTTAGAAGAACACACATGCAATGACACTGGGTGTGGTTCATGAGAAGGACACAAGCGCAATGACACTGGTGGATCCTTATGTGGTTTGTTTAGAGGAACAAACATGCCATGACACCGGTGGATCCACATGTGGTTTATGGAAGTAAAAGACATGTAATGTCACTGGTAGATCCTTATGTGGTTCATCAAAAGAACAGACATGCCGTGAAACTGGGTGTGGTTCATGAATAGAATAGACATGCACTGACACTGGGTGTGGTTCATGAAAAGAACAGACATGCAATGACACTGGTGGGACCATCCTTATGTGGTTCATGAGAAGAACACACAGGCAATGACACTTGTGGATCCTTGTGTGGTTTGTTTAGAGGAACATACATGCAATGACACCGGGTGTGGCTCATGAAAAGAACACACACGCAATGACACTAGTGGATCCTATTTGGTTTGTTTAGAGGAACAGACATGCAATGACACCGGTGGATCCACGTGTGGTTCATGAAAAGAACAGACATGCAATGACACTAGTAGATCCTTTTGTGGTTCATGAAAAGAACAAACATGCAGTGACACTGGGTGTGGTTCATGAAAAGAACAGACATGCACTGACACTAGGAGTGGTTCATGAAAAGAACAGACAGGCAATGACACTGGTGGATCCTTATGTGGTTTATGGAAGGAACAAACATGCAATCACACCGGTGGATCCACAAGTGGTTTATGGAAGTAACACACATGCAATGACACTGGGTGTGGTTCATGAAAAGAACAGACATGCAATAACACTGGTAGATCCTTATGTGGTTCATGAGAAGAACACACACGCAATGACACTGGTGGATACTTATGTGGTTTGTTTAGAGGAACAGACATGCAATGACACCGGTGGATCCACATGTGGTTTATGGAAGTAAAAGACATGCAATGACACTGGTAGATCCTTATGTGGTTCATGAAAAGAACAGACATGCAGTGAAACTGGGCGTGGTTCATGAATAGAACAGACATGCACTGGCACTGCGTGTGGTTCATGAAAAGAACAGACATGCAATGACACTGGTGGGCCCATCCTTATGTGGTTCATGAGAAGAACAGACAGGCAATGACACTGCTGGATCCTTATGTGGTTATGGAAGGAACATACATGCAATGACACCGGTGGATCCACATGTGGTTTATGGAAGTAACACACATGCAATGACACTGGGTGTGGTTCATGAAAATAACAGACATGCAATGACACTGGTAGATCCTTATGTTGTTCATGAAAAGAACAGACATGCAATGACACTAGTGGATCCTTATGTGGTTTGTTTAGAGGAACAGACATGCAATGACACTAGGTGTGGTTCATGAAAAGAACAGACATGCAATGACACCGGGTGTGGTTCATGAAAAGAACAGACATGCAATGACTTATGTGGTTTGTTTAGACGAGCACACATGCAATGACACTGGGTGTGGTTCATGAAAAGAACAGATAGGCAATGACACTGGTGGATTGTTATGTGGTTTGTTTAGAAGAACACACATGCAATGACACTGGGTGTGGTTCATGAAATGAACAAACACGCAATGACACTGGTGGATCCTTATGTGGTTTGTTTAGAGGAACAAACATGCAATCACACTAGGTGGATCCATATGTGGTTTATGGAAGTAAAAGACATGCAATGACTCTAGCTGTCATTCATGAAAAGAACAGACATGCAATGACACCGGGTGTGGTTCATGAAAAGAACAGACATGCAATGACTTATGTGGTTTGTTTAGAAGAACACACATGCAATGACACTAGGTGTGGTTCATGAAAAGAACAGATAGGCAATGACAGTGGTGGATCCTTATGTGGTTTGTTTAGAAGAACACGCATGCAATGCCACTGGGTGTGGTTCATGAAAAGAACACACACGCAATGACACTGGTGGATCCTTATGTGGTTTGTTTAGAGGAACACACATGCAATCACACTAGGTGGATCCATATGTGGTTTATGGAAGTAAAAGACATGCAATGACTCTAGCTGTGATTCATTAAAAGAACAGACATGCAATGACACTGGTGGATCCTTATGTGGTTCATGAAAAGAACAGACAGGCAATGACATAGGTGGATCCTTGTGTGGTTTGTTTAGAAGAACACACATGCAATGACACTGGGTGTGGTTCATGAGAAGAACACACACGCAATGACACTGGTGGATCCTTATGTGGTTTGTTTAGAGGAATAGACATGCAATGACACCGTTGGATCCACATGTGGTTTATGGAAGTAAAAGACATGCAATGACACTGGTAGATCCTTTTGTGGTTCATGAAAAGAACAGACATGCAGTGAAACTGGGTGTGGTTCATGAATAGAACAAACATGCAATGACACTGGGTGTGGTTCATGAAAAGAACAGACAGCAATGACACTGGTGGGCCCATCCTTATGTGGTTCATGAAAAGAACAGACAGTCAATGACACTGGTGGATCCTTATGTGGTTTGTTTAGAAGAACACACATGCAATGACACCGGTGGATCCACATGTGGTTTATGGAAGTAAAAGACATGCAATGACACTGGTAGATCCTTATGTGGTTCATGAAAAGAACAGACATGCAGTGAAACTAGGTGTCGTTCATGAAAATAACAGACATGCACTGACACTGGGTGTGGTTCACGAAAAAAACAGACATGTAATGACACTGGGTGTGGTTCATGAAAAGAATAGACATGCAATGACACCGGTGGTTCATGAAAAGAACAGACATGCAATGACTTATGTGGTTTGTTTAGAAGAACACACATGCAATGACACTGGGTGTGGTTCATGAAAAGAACAGATAGGCAATGACACTGGTGGATCCTTATGTGGTTTGTTTAGAAGAACACGCATGCAATGCCACTGGGTGTGGTTCATGAAAAGAATAGACACGCAATGACACTGGTGGATCCTTATGTGGTTTGTTTAGAGGAATAGACATGCAATCACACTAGGTGGATCCATATATGGTTTATGGAAGTAAAAGACATGCAATGACTCTAGCTGTGATTCATGAAAAGAACAGACATGCAATGACACTGGTGGATCCTTATGTGGTTCATGAAAAGAATAGACAGGCAATGACACTGGTGGATCCTTATGTGGTTTGTTTAGAAGAACACACATGCAATGACACTAGGTGTGGTTCATGAGAAGAACACACATGCAATGACACTGGTGGATCCTTATGTGGTTTGTTTAGAGGAACAAACATGCAATGACATCGGTGGATCCACATGTGGTTTATGGAAGTAGAAGACATGCAATAACACTGGTAGATCCTTATGTGGTTCATGAAAAGAACAGACATGAAGTGAAACTGGGTGTGGTTCATGAATAGAACATACATGCACTAACATTGGGTGTGGTTCATGAAAAGAACGGACATGCCATGACACTGGTGGGCCCAACCTTATGTGGTTCATGAGAAGAACAGACAGGCAATGATACTGCTGGATCCTTATGTGGTTTGTTTAGAGGAACAAACATGCAATGACACCAGTGGATCCACATGTGGTTTATGGAAGTAACACACATGCAATGATATTGGGTGTGGTTCATGAAAAGAACAGACATGCAATGACACTGGTAGATCCTTATGTGGTTCATGAAAAGAACAAACATGCAATGACACTGGTGGATCCTTATGTGGTTTGTTTACAGGAATAGACATGCAATGACTCTAGCCGTGGTTCATGAAAAGAACAGACATGCAATGACACCGGGTGTGCTTCATGAAAAGAACAGATATGCAATGACTTATGTGGTTTGTTTAGAATAACACACATGCAACGACACTGGGTGTGGTTCATGAAAAGAACAGATAGGCAATGACACCGGTGGATCCTTATGTGGTTTGTTTAGAAGAACATGCATGCAATGACACCGGGTGTGGTTCATGAAAAGAATAGACACGCAATGACACTGGTGGATCCTTATGTGGTTTGTTTAGAGGAATAGACATGCAATCACACTAGTTGGATCCATATGTGGTTTATGGAAGTAAAAGACATGCAATGACTCTAGCTGTGATTCATGAAAAGAACATACAGGCAATGACACTGGTGGATCCTTATGTGGTTCATGAAAAGAACAGACAGGCAATGACACTGGTGGATGCTTATGTGGTTAGTTTAGAAGAACACACATGCAATGACACTGGGTGTGGTTCATGACAAGAACACACACGCAATGACACTGGTGGATCCTTATGTGTTTTGTTTAGAGGAATAGACATGCAATGACACCGTTGGATCCACATGTGGTTTATGGAAGTAAAAGACATGCAATGACACTGGTAGATCCTTATGTGGTTCATGAAAAGAACAGACATGCAGTGAAACTGGGTGTGGTTCATGAATAGAACAAACATGCAATGACACTAGGTGTGGTTCATGAAAAGAAGAGACATGCAATGACACTGGTGGGCCCATCCTTATGTGGTTCATGAAAAGAACAGACAGTCAATGACACTGGTGGATCCTTATGTGGTTTGTTTAGAAGAACACACATGCAATGACACCGGTGGATCCACATGTGGTTTATGGAAGTAAAAGACATGCAATGACACTGGTAGATCCTGATGTGGTTCATGAAAAAACAGACATGCAGTGAAACTATGTGTGGTTCATGAAGAGAACAGACATGCACTGACACTGGGTGTGGTTCTTGAAAAGAACAGACATGTAATGACACTGGGTGTGGTTCATGAAAAGAACAGACATGCAATGACACCGGGTGTGGTTCATGAAAAGAACAAACATGCAATGACTTATGTGGTTTGATTAGAAGAACACACATGCAATGACACTAGGTGTGGTTCATGAAAAGAACAGATAGGCAATGACACTGGTGGATCCTTATGTGGTTTGTTTAGAAGAACACACATGCAATTCCACTGGGTGTGGTTCATGAAAAGAACAGACACGCAATGACACTGGTGGATCCTTATGTGGTTTGTTTAGAGGAACAAACATGCAATCACACTAGGTGGATCCATATGTGGTTTATGGAAGTAAAAGACATGCAATGACTCTAGTTGTGGTTCATGAAAAGAACACCCATGCAATGACACCGGGTGTGGTTCATGAAAAGAACAAACATGCAATGACTTATGTGGTTTGTTTAGAGGAACACAAATGCAATGACACTAGGTGTGGTTCATGAAAAGAATAGATAGGCAATGACACTGGTGGATCCTTATGTGGTTTGGTTAGAAGAACACGCATGCAATGCCACTGGGTGTGGTTCATGAAAAGAACAGACACGCAATGACACTGGTGGATCCTTATGTGGTTTGTTTAGAGGAAGAGACATGCAATTACACTAGGTGGATCCATATGTGGTTTATGGAAGTAAAAGACATGCAATCACTCTAGCTGTGATTCATTAAAAGAACAGACATGCAATGACACTGGTGGATCCTTATGTGGTTCATGAAAAGAACAGACAGGCATTGGCATAGGTGGATCCTTGTGTGGTTTGTTTAGAAGAACACACATGCAATGACACTGGGTGTGGTTCATGAGAAGAACACACACGCAATGATACTGGTGGATCCTTATGGGGTTTGTTTAGAGGAATAGACATGCAATGACACTGTTGGATCCACATGTGGTTTATGGAAGTAAAAGACATGCAATGACACTGGTAGATCCTTTTGTGGTTCATGAAAAGAACAGACATGCAGTGAAACTGGGTGTGGTTCATGAATAGAACAAACATGCAATGACACTGGGTGTGGTTCATGAAAAGAACAGACAGCAATGACACTGGTGGGCCCATCCTTATGTGGTTCATGAAAAGAACAGACAGTCAATGACACTGGTGGATCCTTATGTGGTTTGTTTAGAAGAACACACATGCAATGACACCGGTGGATCCACATGTGGTTTATGGAAGTAAAAGACATGCAATGACACTGGTAGATCCTTATGTGGTTCATGAAAAGAACAGACATGCAGTGAAACTAGGTGTGGTTCATGAAAAGAACAGACATGCACTGACACTGGGTGTGGTTCATGAAAAGAACAGACATGTAATGACACTGGGTGTGGTTCATGAAAAGAACAGACATGCAATGACACCGGGTGTGGTTCATGAAAAGAACAGACATGCAATGACTTATGTAGTTTGTTTAGAAGAACACACATGCAATGACACTGGGTATGGTTCATGAAAAGAACAGATAGGCAATGACACTGGTGGATCCTTATGTGGTTTGTTTAATAGAACACGCATGCAATGCCACTAGGTGTGGTTCATGAAAAGAACAGACACGCAATGACACTGGTGGATCCTTATGTGGTTTGTTTAGAGGAATAGACATGCAATCACACTAGGTGGATCCATATGTGGTTTATGGAAGTAAAAGGCATGCAATGACTCTAGCTGTGATTCATGAAAAGAACAGACATGCAATGACACTGGTGGATCCTTATGTGGTTCATGAAAAGAACAGACAGGCAATGACACTGGTGGATGCTTATGTGTTTTTTTTAGAAGAACACACATGCAATGACACTAGGTGTGGTTCATGAGAAGAACACACACGCAATGACACTGGTGGATCCTTATGTGGTTTGTTTAGAGGAACAGACATGCAATGACACCGTTGGATCCACATGTGGTTTATGGAAGTAAAAGACATGCAATGACACTGGTAGATCCTTATGTGGTTCATGAAAAGAACAGACATGTAGTGAAACTGGGTGTGGTTCATGAATAGAACAAACATGCAATGACAATGGGTGTGGTTCATGAAAAGAACAGACATGCAATGACACTGGTGGGCCCATCCTTATGTGGTTCATGAAAAGAACAGACAATCAATGACACTGGTGGATCCTTATGTGGTTTGTTTAGAAGAACACACATGCAATGACACCGGTGGATCTACATGTGGTTTATGGAAGTAAAAGACATGCAATGATACTGGGTGTGGTTCAGGAATAGAATAGACATGCACTAACATTGGGTGTGGTTCATGAAAAGAACGGACATGCCATGACACTGGTGGGCCCAACCTTATGTGGTTCATGAGAAGAACAGACAGGCAATGACACTGGTGGATCCTTATGTGGTTTGTTTAGAGAAACAGACATGCAATGACACCAGTGGATCCACATGTGGTTTATGGAAGTAACACACATGCAATGATACTGGGTGTGGTTCATGAAAAGAACAAACATGCAATGACACTGGTAGATCCTTATGTGGTACATGAAAAGAACAAACATGCAATGACACTGGTGGATCCTTATGTGGTTTGTTTACAGGAATAGACATGCAATGACTCTAGCCGTGGTTCATGAAAAGAACAGACATGCAATGACACCGGGTGTGCTTCATGAAAACAACAGATATGCAATGACTTATGTGGTTTGTTTAGAATAACACACATGCAATGACACTGGGTGTGGTTCATGAAAAGAACAGATAGGCAATGACACCGGTGGATCCTTATGTGGTTTGTTTAGAAAAACACGCATGCAATGACACGGGCTATGGTTCATGAAAAGAACAGACACACAATGACACTGGTGGATCCTTATGTGGTTTGTTTAGAGGAACAGACATGGAATCACACTAGGTAGATCCATATGTGGTTTATGGAAGTAAAAGACATGCAATGACTCTAGCTGTGATTCATGAAAAGAACAGACATGCAATGACACTGGTGGATCCTTATGTGGTTCATGAATAGAACAGACAGGCAATGACACTGGTGGATCCTTATGTGGTTAGTTTAGAAGAACACACATGCAATGACACTGGGTGTGGTTCATGACAAGAACACACACGCAATGACACTGGTGGATCCTTATGTGGTTTGTTTAGAGGAATAGACATGCAATGACACCGTTGGATCCACATGTGGTTTATGGAAGTAAAAGACATGCAATGACACTGGTAGATCCTTATGTGGTTCATGAAAAGAACAGACATGCAGTGAAACTGGGTGTGGTTCATGAATAGAACAAACATGCAATGACACTTGGTGTGGTTCATGAAAAGAACAGACATGCAGTGAAACTGGGTGTGGTTCATGAATAGAACATACATGCACTGACACTGGGAGTGGTTGATGAAAAGAACAGACATGCAATGACACTGGGTGTGGTTCATGAAAAGAACAGACATGCAATGACACCGGGTGTAGTTCATGAAAAGAACAGACATGTAATGACTTATGTGGGTTGTTTAGAAGAACACACATGCAATGACACTGGGTGTGGTTCATGAAAAGAACAGATAGGCAATGCACTGGTGTATCCTTATGTGGTTTGTTTAGAAGAACATGCATGCAATGCCACTGGGTGTGGTTCATGAAAAGAACAGACACGCAATGACACTGGTGGATCCTTATGTGGTTTGTTTAGAGGAACAGACATGCAATCACACTAGGTGGATCCATATGTGGTTTATGGAAGTAAAAGACATGCAGTGACTCTAGCTGTGATTCATGAAAAGAACAGACATGCAGTGACACTGGTGGATCCTTATGTGGTTCATGAAAAGAACAGACAGGAAATGACACAGGTGGATCCTTGTGTGGTCTGTTTAGAAGAACACACATGCAATGACACTTGGTGTGGTTCATGAGAAGAACACACACGCAATGACACTGGTGGATCCTTATGTGGTTTGTTTAGAGGAACAGACATGCAATCACACTAGGTGGATCCATATGTGGTTTATGGATGTAAAATACATGCAATGACTCTAGCTGTGATTCATGAAAAGAACAAACATGCAATGACACTGGTGGATCCTTATGTGGTTCATGAAAAGAACAGACAGGCAATGACACTGGTTAATCCTTATGTGGTTTGTTTAGAAGAACACACATGCAATGACACTGGGTGTGGTTCATGAGAAGAACACACACGCAATGACACTAGTGGATCCTTATGTGGTTTGTTTAGAGGAACGTACATGCAATGACACCGGTGGATCCACATGTGGTTTATGGAACTAAAAGACATGCAATGACACTGGTAGATCGTTATGTGGTTCATGAAAAGAACAGACATGCAGTGAAACTAGGTGTGGTTCAAGAATAGAACAGACATGCACTGACACTAGGTGTGGTTCATGAAAAAAACAGATAGGCAATGACACTGGTGGATCCTTATGTGGTTTGTTTAGAAGAACACGCATGCAATGCCACTGGGTGTGGTTCATGAAGAGAACAGACACGCAATGACACTGGTGGATCCTTATGTGGTTTGTTTAGAGGAATAGACATGCAATCACACTAGGTGGATCCATATGTGGTTTATGGAAGTAAAAGACATGAAATGACTCTAGTTGTGATTCATGAAAAGAACAGACATGCAATGACACTGGTGGATCCTTATGTGGTTCTTGAAAAGAACAGACAGGCAATGACACTAGTGGATCCTTATGTGGTTTGTTTAGAAGAACACACATGCAATGACACTAGGTGTGGTTCATGAGAAGAACACACATGCAATGACACTGGTGGATCCTTATGTGGTTTGTTTAGAGGAACATACATGCAATGACACTGGTAGATCCTTATGTGGTTCATGAAAAGAACAGACATGCAGTGAAACTGGGTGTGGTTCATGAATAGAACAGACATGCACCAACATTGGGTGTGGTTCATGAAAAGAACGGACATGCCATGACACTGGTGGGCCCAACCTTATGTGGTTCATGAGAAGAACAGACAGGCAATAACACTGGTGGATCCTTATGTGGTTTGTTTAGAGGAACAAACATGTAATGACACCAGTGGATCGACACGTGGTTTATGGAAGTAACACACATGCAATGATACTGGGTGTGGTTCATGAAAAGAACAGACATGCAATGACACTAGTAGATCCTTATGTGGTTCATGAAAAGAACAAACATGCAATGACACTGGTGGATCCTTATGTGGTTTGTTTACAGGAATAGACATGCAATGACTCTAGCCGTGGTTCATGAAAAGAACAGACATGCAATGACACCGGGTGTGCTTCATGAAAACAACAGATATGCAATGACTTATGTGGTTTGTTTAGAATAACACACATGCAATGACACTGGGTGTGGTTCATGAAAAGAACAGATAGGCAATGACACCGGTGGATCCTTATGTGGTTTGTTTAGAAGAACACGCATGCAATGACACGGGCTATGGTTCATGAAAAGAACAGACACACAATGACACTGGTGGATCCTTATGTGGTTTGTTTAGAGGAACAGACATGGAATCACACTAGGTAGATCCATATGTGGTTTATGGAAGTAAAAGACATGCAATGACTCTAGCTGTGATTCATGAAAAGAACAGACATGCAATG
Source organism: Avena sativa (assembly GCA_916181665.1). NCBI lineage: Eukaryota > Viridiplantae > Streptophyta > Magnoliopsida > Poales > Poaceae > Avena > Avena sativa. Next base: position 428,549,854 of record OV702287.1, read on the forward strand.
ACACTGGTGGATCCTTATGTGGTTCATGAATAGAACAGACAGGCAATGACACTGGTGGATCCTTATGTGGTTAGTTTAGAAGAACACACATGCAATGACACTGGGTGTGGTTCATGACAAGAACACACACGCAATGACACTGGTGGATCCTTATGTGGTTTGTTTAGAGGAATAGACATGCAATGACACCGTTGGATCCACATGTGGTTTATGGAAGTAAAAGACATGCAATGACACTGGTAGATCCTTATGTGGTTCATGAAAAGAACAGACATGCAGTGAAACTGGGTGTGGTTCATGAATAGAACAAACATGCAATGACACTTGGTGTGGTTCATGAAAAGAACAGACATGCAGTGAAACTGGGTGTGGTTCATGAATAGAACATACATGCACTGACACTGGGAGTGGTTGATGAAAAGAACAGACATGCAATGACACTGGGTGTGGTTCATGAAAAGAACAGACATGCAATGACACCGGGTGTAGTTCATGAAAAGAACAGACATGTAATGACTTATGTGGGTTGTTTAGAAGAACACACATGCAATGACACTGGGTGTGGTTCATGAAAAGAACAGATAGGCAATGCACTGGTGTATCCTTATGTGGTTTGTTTAGAAGAACATGCATGCAATGCCACTGGGTGTGGTTCATGAAAAGAACAGACACGCAATGACACTGGTGGATCCTTATGTGGTTTGTTTAGAGGAACAGACATGCAATCACACTAGGTGGATCCATATGTGGTTTATGGAAGTAAAAGACATGCAATGACTCTAGCTGTGATTCATGAAAAGAACAGACATGCAGTGACACTGGTGGATCCTTATGTGGTTCATGAAAAGAACAGACAGGAAATGACACAGGTGGATCCTTGTGTGGTCTGTTTAGAAGAACACACATGCAATGACACTTGGTGTGGTTCATGAGAAGAACACACACGCAATGACACTGGTGGATCCTTATGTGGTTTGTTTAGAGGAACAGACATGCAATCACACTAGGTGGATCCATATGTGGTTTATGGATGTAAAATACATGCAATGACTCTAGCTGTGATTCATGAAAAGAACAAACATGCAATGACACTGGTGGATCCTTATGTGGTTCATGAAAAGAACAGACAGGCAATGACACTGGTTAATCCTTATGTGGTTTGTTTAGAAGAACACACATGCAATGACACTGGGTGTGGTTCATGAGAAGAACACACACGCAATGACACTAGTGGATCCTTATGTGGTTTGTTTAGAGGAACGTACATGCAATGACACCGGTGGATCCACATGTGGTTTATGGAACTAAAAGACATGCAATGACACTGGTAGATTGTTATGTGGTTCATGAAAAGAACAGACATGCAGTGAAACTAGGTGTGGTTCAAGAATAGAACAGACATGCACTGACACTAGGTGTGGTTCATGAAAAAAACAGATAGGCAATGACACTGGTGGATCCTTATGTGGTTTGTTTAGAAGAACACGCATGCAATGCCACTGGGTGTGGTTCATGAAGAGAACAGACACGCAATGACACTGGTGGATCCTTATGTGGTTTGTTTAGAGGAATAGACATGCAATCACACTAGGTGGATCCATATGTGGTTTATGGAAGTAAAAGACATGAAATGACTCTAGTTGTGATTCATGAAAAGAACAGACATGCAATGACACTGGTGGATCCTTATGTGGTTCTTGAAAAGAACAGACAGGCAATGACACTGGTGGATCCTTATGTGGTTTGTTTAGAAGAACACACATGCAATGACACTAGGTGTGGTTCATGAGAAGAACACACATGCAATGACACTGGTGGATCCTTATGTGGTTTGTTTAGAGGAACATACATGCAATGACACTGGTAGATCCTTATGTGGTTCATGAAAAGAACAGACATGCAGTGAAACTGGGTGTGGTTCATGAATAGAACAGACATGCACCAACATTGGGTGTGGTTCATGAAAAGAACGGACATGCCATGACACTGGTGGGCCCAACCTTATGTGGTTCATGAGAAGAACAGACAGGCAATAACACTGGTGGATCCTTATGTGGTTTGTTTAGAGGAACAAACATGTAATGACACCAGTGGATCGACACGTGGTTTATGGAAGTAACACACATGCAATGATACTGGGTGTGGTTCATGAAAAGAACAGACATGCAATGACACTAGTAGATCCTTATGTGGTTCATGAAAAGAACAAACATGCAATGACACTGGTGGATCCTTATGTGGTTTGTTTACAGGAATAGACATGCAATGACTCTAGCCGTGGTTCATGAAAAGAACAGACATGCAATGACACCGGGTGTGCTTCATGAAAAGAACAGATATGCAATGACTTATGTGGTTTGTTTAGAATAACACACATGCAATGACACTGGGTGTGGTTCATGAAAAGAACAGATAGGCAATGACACCGGTGGATCCTTATGTGGTTTGTTTAGAAGAACACGCATGCAATGACACTGGGTGTGGTTCATGAAAAGAACAGACACGCAATGACACTGGTGGGTCCTTATGTGGTTTGTTTAGAGGAATAGACATGGAATCACACTAGGTGGATCCATATGTGGTTTATGGAAGTAAAAGGCATGCAATGACTCTAGCTGTGATTCATGAAAAGAACAGACATGCAATGACACTGGTGGATCCTTATGTGGTTCATGAAAAGAACAGACAGGCAATGACACTGGTGGATGCTTATGTGTTTTTTTTAGAAGAACACACATGCAATGACACTAGGTGTGGTTCATGAGAAGAACACACACGCAATGACACTGGTGGATCCTTATGTGGTTTGTTTAGAGGAACAGACATGCAATGACACCGTTGGATCCACACGTGGTTTATGGAAGTAAAAGACATGCAATGACACTGGTAGATCCTTATGTGGTTCATGAAAAGAACAGACATGTAGTGAAACTGGGTGTGGTTCATGAATAGAACAAACATGCAATGACACTGGGTGTGGTTCATGAAAAGAACAGACATGCAATGACACTGGTGGGCCCATCCTTATGTGGTTCATGAAAAGAACAGACAATCAATGACACTGGTGGATCCTTATGTGGTTTGTTTAGAAGAACACACATGCAATGACACCGGTGGATCTACATGTGGTTTATGGAAGTAAAAGACATGCAATGATACTGGGTGTGGTTCAGGAATAGAATAGACATGCACTAACATTGGGTGTGGTTCATGAAAAGAACGAACATGCCATGACACTGGTGGGCCCAACCTTATGTGGTTCATGAGAAGAACAGACAGGCAATGACACTGGTGGATCCTTATGTGGTTTGTTTAGAGGAACAGACATGCAATGACACCAGTGGATCCACATGTGGTTTATGGAAGTAACACACATGCAATGATACTGGGTGTGGTTCATGAAAAGAACAAACATGCAATGACACTGGTAGATCCTTATGTGGTACATGAAAAGAACAAACATGCAATGACACTGGTGGATCCTTATGTGGTTTGTTTACAGGAATAGACATGCAATGACTCTAGCCGTGGTTCATGAAAAGAACAGACATGCAATGACACCGGGTGTGCTTCATGAAAACAACAGATATGCAATGACTTATGTGGTTTGTTTAGAATAACACACATGCAATGACACTGGATGTGGTTCATGAAAAGAACAGATAGGCAATGACACGGGTGGATCCTTATGTGTTTTGTTTAGAGGAACAGACATGGAATCACACTAGGTAGATCCATATGTGGTTTATGGAAGTAAAAGACATGCAATGACTCTAGCTGTGATTCATGAAAAGAACAGACATGCAATGACACTGGTGGATCCTTATGTGGTTCATGAAAAGAACAGACAGGCAATGACACTGGTGGATCCTTATGTGGTTAGTTTAGAAGAACACACATGCAATGACACTGGGTGTGGTTCATGACAAGAACACACACGCAATGACACTGGTGGATCCTTATGTGGTTTGTTTAGAGGAATATACATGCAATGACACCGTTGGATCCACATGTGGTTTATGGAAGTAAAAGACATGCAATGACACTGGTAGATCCTTATGTGGTTCATGAAAAGAACAGACATGCAGTGAAACTTGGTGTGGTTCATGAATAGAACAAACATGCAATGACACTTGGTGTGGTTCATGAAAAGAACAGACATGCAGTGAAACTGGGTGTGGTTCATGAATAGAACATACATGCACTGACACTGGGAGTGGTTGATGAAAAGAACAGACATGCAATGACACTGGGTGTGGTTCATGAAAAGAACAGACATGCAATGACACCGGGTGTAGTTCATGAAAAGAACAGACATGTAATGACTTATGTGGGTTGTTTAGAAGAACACACATGCAATGACACTGGGTGTGGTTCATGAAAAGAACAGATAGGCAATGCACTGGTGTATCCTTATGTGGTTTGTTTAGAAGAACATGCATGCAATCCACTGGGTGTGGTTCATGAAAAGAAAAGACACGCAATGACACTGGTGGATCCTTATGTGGTTTGTTTAGAGGAACAGACATGCAATCACACTAGGTGGATCCATATGTGGTTTATGGAAGTAAAAGACATGCAATGACTCTAGCTGTGATTCATGAAAAGAACAGACATGCAGTGACACTGGTGGATCCTTATATGGTTCATGAAAAGAACATACAGGAAATGACACAGGTGGATCCTTGTGTGGTCTGTTTAGAAGAACACACATGCAATGACACTTGGTGTGGTTCATGAGAAGAACACACACGCAATGACACTGGTGGATCCTTATGTGGTTTGTTTAGAGGAACAGACATGCAATCACACTAGGTGGATCCATATGTGGTTTATGGATGTAAAATACATGCAATGACTCTAGCTGTGATTCATGAAAAGAACAAACATGCAATGACACTGGTGGATCCTTATGTGGTTCATGAAAAGAACAGACAGGCAATGACACTGGTTAATCCTTATGTGGTTTGTTTAGAAGAACACACATGCAATGACACTGGGTGTGGTTCATGAGAAGAACACACACGCAATGACACTAGTGGATCCTTATGTGGTTTGTTTAGAAGAACACACATGCAATGACACTAGGTGTGGTTCATGAGAAGAACACACATGCAATGACACTGGTGGATCCTTATGTGGTTTGTTTAGAGGAACATACATGCAATGACACTGGTAGATCCTTATGTGGTTCATGAAAAGAACAGACATGCAGTGAAACTGGGTGTGGTTCATGAATAGAACAGACATGCACTGACACTGGGTGTGGTTCATGAAAAGAACAAACATGCAATGACACTGGTGGGCCCATCCTTATGTGGTTCATGAGAAGAATAGACAAGCAATGACACTGGTGGATCCTTATGTGGTTTGTTTAGCGGAACAAACATGTAATGACACCAGTGGATCCACATGTGGTTTATGGAAGTAACACACATGCAATGATACTGGGTGTGGTTCATGAAAAGAACAGACATGCAATGACACAGGTAGATCCTTATGTGGTTCATGAAAAGAACAAACATGCAATGACACTGGTGGATCCTTATGTGGTTTGTATACAGGAATAGACATGCAATGACTCTAGCCATGGTTCATGAAAAGAACAGACATGCAATGACACCGGGTGTGCTTCATGAAAAGAACAGATATGCAATGACTTATGTGGTTTGTTTAGAATAACACACATGCAATGACACTGGGTGTGGTTCATGAAAAGAACAGATAGGCAATGACACCGGTGGATCCTTATGTGGTTTGTTTAGAAGAACACACATGCAATGGCACCGGGTGTGGTTCATGAAAAGAACAGACACGCAATGACACTGGTGGATCCTTATGTGGTTTGTTTAGAGGAACAGACATGCAATCACACTAGGTGGATCCATATGTGGTTTATGGAAGTAAAAGACATGCAATGACTCTAGCTGTGATTCATGAAAAGAACAGACATGCAATGACATTTGTGGATCCTTATGTGGTTCATGAAAAGAACAGACAGGCAATGACACTGGTGGATCCTTATGTGGTTAGTTTAGAAGAACACACATGCAATGACACTGGGTGTGGTTCATGACAAGAACACACACGCAATGACACTGGTGGATCCTTATGTGGTTTGTTTAGAGGAATAGACATGCAATGACACCGTTGGATCCACATGTGGTTTATGGACGTAAAAGACATGCAATGACACTGGTAGATCCTTATGTGGTTCATGAAAAGAACAGACATGCAGTGAAACTGGGTGTGGTTCATGAATAGAACAAACATGCAAAGACACTAGGTGTGGTTCATGAAAAGAACAGACATGCAATGACACTGGTGGGCCCATCCTTATGTGGTTCATGAAAAGAACATACAGTCAATGACACTGGTGGATCCTTATGTGGTTTGTTTAGAAGAACACACATGCAATGACACCGGTGGATCCACATGTGGTTTATGGAAGTAAAAGACATGCAATGACACTGGTAGATCCTGATGTGGTTCATGAAAAAAACAGACATGCAGTGAAACTAGGTGTGGTTCATGAAAAGAACAGTCATGCACTGACACTGGGTGTGGTTCATGAAAAGAACAGACATGTAATGACACTGGGTGTGGTTCATGAAAAGAACAGACATGCAATGACCCCGGTGTGGTTCATGAAAAGAACAAACATGCAATGACTTATGTGGTTTGATTAGAAGAACACACATGCAATGACACTAGGTGTGGTTCATGAAAAGAACAGATAGGCAATGACACTGGTGGATCCTTATGTGGTTTGTTTAGAAGAACACGCATGCAATGCCACTGGGTGTGGTTCATGAAAAGAACAGACACGCAATGACACTGGTGGATCCTTATGTGGTTTGTTTAGAGGAACAAACATGCAATCACACTAGGTGGATCCATATGTGGTTTATGGAAGTAAAAGACATGCAATGACTCTAGCTGTGATTCATGAAAAGAACAGACATGCAATGACACCGGGTGTGGTTCATGAAAAGAATAGACATGCAATGACTTATGTGGTTTGTTTAGAAGAACACACATGCAATGACACTAGGTGTGGTTCATGAAAAGAACAGATAGGCAATGACACTGGTGGATCCTATTGTGGTTTGTTTAGAAGAACACGCATGCAATGCCACTGGGTGTGGTTCATGAAAAGAACAGACACGCAATAACACTGGTGGATCCTTATGTGGTTTGTTTAGAGGAACAGAGATGCAATCACACTAGGTGGATCCATATGTGGTTTATGGAAGTAAAAGACATGCAATGACTCTAGCTGTGATTCATTAAAAGAACATACATGCAATGACACTGGTGGATCCTTATGTGGTTCATGAAAAGAACAGACAGGCATTGACATAGGTGGATCCTTGTGTGGTTTGTTTAGAAGAACACACATGCAATGACACTGGGTGTGGTTCATGACAAGAACACACATGCAATGACACTGGTGGATCCTTATGTGGTTTGTTTAGAGGAATAGACATGCAATGACACCGTTGGATCCACATGTGGTTTATGGAAGTAAAAGACATGCAATGACACTGGTAGATCCTGATGTGGTTCATGAAAAGAACAGACATGCAGTGAAACTGGGTGTGGTTCATGAATAGAACAAACATGCAATGACACTGGGTGTGGTTCATGAAAAGAACAGACATGCAATGGCACTAGTGGGCCCATCCTTATGTGGTTCATGAAGAGAACAGACAGTCAATGACACTGGTGGATCCTTATGTGGTTTGTTTAGAAGAACACACATGCAATGACACTGGTGGATCCACATGTGGTTTATGGAAGTAAAAGACATGGAATGACACTGGTAGATCCTTATGTGGTTCATGAAAAGAACAGACATGCAGTGAAACTAGGTGTGGTTCATGAATAGAACAGACATGCACTGACACTGGGTGTAGTTCATGAAAAGAACAAACATGCAATGACACTGGTGGGCCCATCCTTATGTGGTTCATGAGAAGAACAGACAAGCAATGACACTGGTGGATCCTTATGTGGTTTGTTTAGAGGAACAAACATGCAATGACACCAGTGGATCCACATGTGGTTTATGGAAGTAACACACATGCAATGATACTGGGTGTGGTTCATGAAAAGAACAGACATGCAATGACACTGGTAGATCCTTATGTGGTTCATGAAAAGAACAAACATGCAAGGACACTGGTGGATCCTTATGTGGTTTGTATACAGGAATAGACATGCAATGACTCTAGCCGTGGTTCATGAAAAGAACAGACATGCAATGACACCGGGTGTGCTTCATGAAAAGAACAGATATGCAATGACTTATGTGGTTTGTTTAGAATAACACACATGCAATGACACTGGGTGTGGTTCATGAAAAGAACAGATAGGCAATGACACCGATGGATCCTTATGTGGTTTGTTTAGAAGAACACGCATGCAATGACACTGGGTGTGGTTCATGACAAGAACACACACGCAATGACACTGGTGGATCCTTATGTGGTTTGTTTAGAGGAATAGACATGCAATGACACCGTTGGATCCACATGTGGTTTATGGAAGTAAAAGACATGCAATGACACTAGTAGATCCTTATGTGGTTCATGAAAAGAACAGACATGCAGTGAAACTGGGTGTGGTTCATGAATAGAACAAACATGCAATGACACTGGGTGTGGTTCATGAAAAGAACAGACATGCAATGGCACTGGTGGGCCCATCCTTATGTGGTTCATGAAGAGAACAGACAGTCAATGACACTGGTGGATCCTTATGTGGTTTGTTTAGAAGAACACACATGCAATGACACTGGTGGATCCACATGTGGTTTATGGAAGTAAAAGACATGCAATGACACTGGTAGATCCTTATGTGGTTCATGAAAAGAACAGACATGCAGTGAAACTGGGTGTGGTTCATGAATAGAACAGACATGCACTGACACTGGGTGTGGTTCATGAAAAGAACAAACATGCAATGACACTGGTGGGCCCATCCTTATGTGGTTCATGAGAAAAATAGACAAGCAATGACACTGGTGGATCCTTATGTGGTTTGTTTAGCGGAACAAACATGTAATGACACCAGTGGATCCACATGTGGTTTATGGAAGTAACACACATGCAATGATACTAGGTGTGGTTCATGAAAAGAACAGACATGCAATGACACCGGGTGTGCTTCATGAAAAGAACAGATATGCAATGACTTATGTGGTTTGTTTAGAATAACACACATGCAATGACACTGGGTGTGGTTCATGAAAAGAACAGATAGGCAATGACACCGGTGGATCCTTATGTGGTTTGTTTAGAAGAACACACATGCAATGGCACCGGGTGTGGTTCATGAAAAGAACAGACACGCAATGACACTGGTGGATCCTTATGTGGTTTGTTTAGAGGAACAGACATGCAATCACACTAGGTGGATCCATATGTGGTTTATGGAAGTAAAAGACATGCAATGACTCTAGCTGTGATTCATGAAAAGAACAGACATGCAATGACATTTGTGGATCCTTATGTGGTTCATGAAAAGAACAGACAGGCAATGACACTGGTGGATCCTTATGTGGTTAGTTTAGAAGAACACACTTGCAATGACACTGGGTGTGGTTCATGACAAGAACACACACGCAATGACACTGGTGGATCCTTATGTGGTTTGTTTAGAGGAATAGACATGCAATGACACCGTTGGATCCACATGTGGTTTATGGACGTAAAAGACATGCAATGACACTGGTAGATCCTTATGTGGTTCATGAAAAGAACAGACATGCAGTGAAACTGGGTGTGGTTCATGAATAGAACAAACATGCAAAGACACTAGGTGTGGTTCATGAAAAGAACAGACATGCAATGACACTGGTGGGCCCATCCTTATGTGGTTCATGAAAAGAACATACAGTCAATGACACTGGTGGATCCTTATGTGGTTTGTTTAGAAGAACACACATGCAATGACACCGGTGGATCCACATGTGGTTTATGGAAGTAAAAGACATGCAATGACACTGGTAGATCCTGATGTGGTTCATGAAAAAAACAGACATGCAGTGAAACTAGGTGTGGTTCATGAAAAGAACAGTCATGCACTGACACTGGGTGTGGTTCATGAAAAGAACAGACATGTAATGACACTGGGTGTGGTTCATGAAAAGAACAGACATGCAATGACCCCGGTGTGGTTCATGAAAAGAACAAACATGCAATGACTTATGTGGTTTGATTAGAAGAACACACATGCAATGACACTAGGTGTGGTTCATGAAAAGAACAGATAGGCAATGACACTGGTGGATCCTTATGTGGTTTGTTTAGAAGAACACGCATGCAATGCCACTGGGTGTGGTTCATGAAAAGAACAGACACGCAATGACACTGGTGGATCCTTATGTGGTTTGTTTAGAGGAACAAACATGCAATCACACTAGGTGGATCCATATGTGGTTTATGGAAGTAAAAGACATGCAATGACTCTAGCTGTGATTCATGAAAAGAACAGACATGCAATGACACCGGGTGTGGTTCATGAAAAGAATAGACATGCAATGACTTATGTGGTTTGTTTAGAAGAACACACATGCAATGACACTAGGTGTGGTTCATGAAAAGAACAGATAGGCAATGACACTGGTGGATCCTATTGTGGTTTGTTTAGAAGAACACGCATGCAATGCCACTGGGTGTGGTTCATGAAAAGAACAGACACGCAATAACACTGGTGGATCCTTATGTGGTTTGTTTAGAGGAACAGAGATGCAATCACACTAGGTGGATCCATATGTGGTTTATGGAAGTAAAAGACATGCAATGACTCTAGCTGTGATTCATTAAAAGAACATACATGCAATGACACTGGTGGATCCTTATGTGGTTCATGAAAAGAACAGACAGGCATTGACATAGGTGGATCCTTGTGTGGTTTGTTTAGAAGAACACACATGCAATGACACTGGGTGTGGTTCATGACAAGAACACACACGCAATGACACTGGTGGATCCTTATGTGGTTTGTTTAGAGGAATAGACATGCAATGACACCGTTGGATCCACATGTGGTTTATGGAAGTAAAAGACATGCAATGACACTGGTAGATCCTGATGTGGTTCATGAAAAGAACAGACATGCAGTGAAACTGGGTGTGGTTCATGAATAGAACAAACATGCAATGACACTGGGTGTGGTTCATGAAAAGAACAGACATGCAATGGCACTGGTGGGCCCATCCTTATGTGGTTCATGAAGAGAACAGACAGTCAATGACACTGGTGGATCCTTATGTGGTTTGTTTAGAAGAACACACATGCAATGACACTGGTGGATCCACATGTGGTTTATGGAAGTAAAAGACATGGAATGACACTGGTAGATCCTTATGTGGTTCATGAAAAGAACAGACATGCAGTGAAACTAGGTGTGGTTCATGAATAGAACATACATGCACTGACACTGGGTGTAGTTCATGAAAAGAACAAACATGCAATGACACTGGTGGGCCCATCCTTATGTGGTTCATGAGAAGAACAGACAAGCAATGACACTGGTGGATCCTTATGTGGTTTGTTTAGAGGAACAAACATGCAATGACACCAGTGGATCCACATGTGGTTTATGGAAGTAACACACATGCAATGATACTGGGTGTGGTTCATGAAAAGAACAGACATGCAATGACACTGGTAGATCCTTATGTGGTTCATGAAAAGAACAAACATGCAAGGACACTGGTGGATCCTTATGTGGTTTGTATACAGGAATAGACATGCAATGACTCTAGCCGTGGTTCATGAAAAGAACAGACATGCAATGACACCGGGTGTGCTTCATGAAAAGAACAGATATGCAATGACTTATGTGGTTTGTTTAGAATAACACACATGCAATGACACTGGGTGTGGTTCATGAAAAGAACAGATAGGCAATGACACCGATGGATCCTTATGTGGTTTGTTTAGAAGAACACGCATGCAATGACACTGGGTGTGGTTCATGACAAGAACACACACGCAATGACACTGGTGGATCCTTATGTGGTTTGTTTAGAGGAATAGACATGCAATGACACCGTTGGATCCACATGTGGTTTATGGAAGTAAAAGACATGCAATGACACTAGTAGATCCTTATGTGGTTCATGAAAAGAACAGACATGCAGTGAAACTGGGTGTGGTTCATGAATAGAACAAACATGCAATGACACTGGGTGTGGTTCATGAAAAGAACAGACATGCAATGGCACTGGTGGGCCCATCCTTATGTGGTTCATGAAGAGAACAGACAGTCAATGACACTGGTGGATCCTTATGTGGTTTGTTTAGAAGAACACACATGCAATGACACTGGTGGATCCACATGTGGTTTATGGAAGTAAAAGACATGCAATGACACTGGTAGATCCTTATGTGGTTCATGAAAAGAACAGACATGCAGTGAAACTGGGTGTGGTTCATGAATAGAACAGACATGCACTGACACTGGGTGTGGTTCATGAAAAGAACAAACATGCAATGACACTGGTGGGCCCATCCTTATGTGGTTCATGAGAAGAATAGACAAGCAATGACACTGGTGGATCCTTATGTGGTTTGTTTAGCGGAACAAACATGTAATGACACCAGTGGATCCACATGTGGTTTATGGAAGTAACACACATGCAATGATACTGGGTGTGGTTCATGAAAAGAACAGACATGCAATGACACTGGTAGATCCTTATGTGGTTCATGAAAAGAACAAACATGCAATGACACTGGTGGATCCTTATGTGGTTTGTATACAGGAATAGACATGCAATGACTCTAGCCATGGTTCATGAAAAGAACAGACATGCAATGACACCGGGTGTGCTTCATGAAAAGAACAGATATGCAATGACTTATGTGGTTTGTTTAGAATAACACACATGCAATGACACTGGGTGTGGTTCATGAAAAGAACAGATAGGCAATGACACCGGTGGATCCTTATGTGGTTTGTTTAGAAGAACACACATGCAATGGCACCGGGTGTGGTTCATGAAAAGAACAGACACGCAATGACACTGGTGGATCCTTATGTGGTTTGTTTAGAGGAACAGACATGCAATCACACTAGGTGGATCCATATGTGGTTTATGGAAGTAAAAGACATGCAATGACTCTAGCTGTGATTCATGAAAAGAACAGACATGCAATGACATTTGTGGATCCTTATGTGGTTCATGAAAAGAACAGACAGGCAATGACACCGGTGGATCCTTATGTGGTTAGTTTAGAAGAACACACATGCAATGACACTGGGTGTGGTTCATGACAAGAACACACACGCAATGACACTGGTGGATCCTTATGTGGTTTGTTTAGAGGAATAGACATGCAATGACACCGTTGGATCCACATGTGGTTTATGGACGTAAAAGACATGCAATGACACTGGTAGATCCTTATGTGGTTCATGAAAAGAACAGACATGCAGTGAAACTGGGTGTGGTTCATGAATAGAACAAACATGCAAAGACACTAGGTGTGGTTCATGAAAAGAACAGACATGCAATGACACTGGTGGGCCCATCCTTATGTGGTTCATGAAAAGAACATACAGTCAATGACACTGGTGGATCCTTATGTGGTTTGTTTAGAAGAACACACATGCAATGACACCGGTGGATCCACATGTGGTTTATGGAAGTAAAAGACATGCAATGACACTGGTAGATCCTGATGTGGTTCATGAAAAAACAGACATGCAGTGAAACTAGGTGTGGTTCATTAAAAGAACAGTCATGCATTGACACTGGGTGTGGTTCATGAAAAGAACAGACATGTAATGACACTGGGTGTGGTTCATGAAAAGAACAGACATGCAATGACCCCGGTGTGGTTCATGAAAAGAACAAACATGCAATGACTTATGTGGTTTGATTAGAAGAACACACATGCAATGACACTAGGTGTGGTTCATGAAAAGAACAGATAGGCAATGACACTGGTGGATCCTTATGTGGTTTGTTTAGAAGAACATGCATGCAATGCCACTGGGTGTGGTTCATGAAAAGAACAGACACGCAATGACACTGGTGGATCCTTATGTGGTTTGTTTAGAGGAACAAACATGCAATCACACTAGGTGGATCCATATGTGGTTTATGGAAGTAAAAGACATGCAATGACTCTAGCTGTGATTCATGAAAAGAATAGACATGCAATGACACCGGGTGTGGTTCATGAAAAGAATAGACATGCAATGACTTATGTGGTTTGTTTAGAATAACACACATGCAATGACACTAGGTGTGGTTCATGAAAAGAACAGATAGGCAATGACACTGGTGGATCCTATTGTGGTTTGTTTAGAAGAACACACATGCAATCCCACTGGGTGTGGTTCATGAAAAGAACAGACACGCAATAACACTGGTGGATCCTTATGTGGTTTGTTTAGAGGAACAGAGATGCAATCGCACTAGGTGGATCCATATGTGGTTTATGGAAGTAAAAGACATGCAATGACTCTAGCTGTGATTCATTAAAAGAACATACATGCAATGACACTGGTGGATCCTTATGTGGTTCATGAAAAGAACAGACAGGCATTGACATAGGTGGATCCTTGTGTGGTTTGTTTAGAAGAACACACATGCAATGACACTGGGTGTGGTTCATGACAAGAACACACACGCAATGACACTGGTGGATCCTTATGTGGTTTGTTTAGAGGAATAGACATGCAATGACACCGTTGGATCCACATGTGGTTTATGGAAGTAAAAGACATGCAATGACACTGGTAGATCCTGATGTGGTTCATGAAAAGAACAGACATGCAGTGCAACTGGGTGTGGTTCATGAATAGAACAAACATGCAATGACACTGGGTGTGGTTCATGAAAAGAACAGACATGCAATGGCACTGGTGGGCCCATCCTTATGTGGTTCATGAAGAGAACAGACAGTCAATGACACTGGTGGATCCTTATGTGGTTTGTTTAGAAGAACACACATGCAATGACACTGGTGGATCCACATGTGGTTTATGGAAGTAAAAGACATGGAATGACACTGGTAGATCCTTATGTGGTTCATGAAAAGAACAGACATGCAGTGAAACTGGGTGTGGTTCATGAATAGAACATACATGCACTGACACTGGGTGTGGTTCATGAAAAGAACAAACATGCAATGACACTGGTGGGCCCATCCTTATGTGGTTCATGAGAAGAACAGACAAGCAATGACACTGGTGGATCCTTATGTGGTTTGTTTAGAGGAACAAACATGCAATGACACCAGTGGATCCACATGTGGTTTATGGAAGTAACACACATGCAATGATACTGGGTGTGGTTCATGAAAAGAACAGACATGCAATGACACTGGTAGATCCTTATGTGGTTCATGAAAAGAACAAACATGCAAGGACACTGGTGGATCCTTATGTGGTTTGTATACAGGAATAGACATGCAATGACTCTAGCCGTGGTTCATGAAAAGAATAGACATGCAATGACACCGGGTGTGCTTCATGAAAAGAACAGATATGCAATGACTTATGTGGTTTGTTTAGAATAACACACATGCAATGACACTGGGTGTGGTTCATGAAAAGAACAGATAGGCAATGACACCGATGGATCCTTATGTGGTTTGTTTAGAAGAACACGCATGCAATGACACCGGGTGTGGTTCATGAAAAGAACAGACACGCAATGACACTGGTGGATCCTTATGTGGTTTGTTTAGAGGAACAGACATGCAATCACACTAGGTGGATCCATATGTGGTTTATGGAAGTAAAAGACATGCAATGACTCTAGCTATGATTCATGAAAAGAACAGACATGCAATGACACTGGTGGATCCTTATGTGGTTCATGAAAAGAACAGGCCGACAATGACACTGGTGGATCCTTATGTGGTTAGTTTAGAAGAACACACATGCAATGACACTGGGTGTGGTTCATGACAAGAACACACACGCAATGACACTGGTGGATCCTTATGTGGTTTGTTTAGAGGAATAGACATGCAATGACACCGTTGGATCCACATGTGGTTTATGGAAGTAAAAGACATGCAATGACACTGGTAGATCCTTAAGTGGTTCATGAAAAGAACAGACATGCAGTGAAACTGGGTGTGGTTCATGAATAGAACAAACATGCAATGACACTAGGTGTGGTTCATGAAAAGAACAGACATGCAATGACACTGGTGGGCCCATCCTTATGTGGTTCATGAAAAGAACAGACAGTCAATGACACTGGTGGATCCTTATGTGGTTTGTTTAGAAGAACACACATGCAATGACACTGGTGGATCCACATGTGGTTTATGGAAGTAAAGGACATGCAATGACACTGGTAGATCCTGATGTGGTTCATGAAAAAAACAGACATGCAGTGAAACTAGGTGTGGTTCATGAAAAGAACAGACATGCACTGACACTGGGTGTGGTTCATGAAAAGAACAGACATGTAATGACACTGGGTGTGGTTCATGAAAAGAACTGACATGCAATGACACCGGGTGTGGTTCATGAAAAGAACAAACATGCAATGACTTATGTGGTTTGATTAGAAGAACACACATGCAATGACACTAGGTGTGGTTCATGAAAAGAACAGATAGGCAATGACACTGGTGGATCCTTATGTGGTTTGTTTAGAAGAACACGCATGCAATGCCACTGGGTGTGGTTCATGAAAAGAACAGACACGCAATGACACTGGTGGATCCTTATGTGGTTTGTTTAGAGGAACAAACATGCAATCACACTAGGTGGATCCATATGTGGTTTATGGAAGTAAAAGACATGCAATGACTCTAGCTGTGATTCATGAAAAGAACAGACATGCAATGACACCGGGTGTGGTTCATGAAAAGAACAGACATGCAATGACTTATGTGGTTTGTTTAGAAGAACACACATGCAATGACACTAGGTGTGGTTCATGAAAAGAACAGATAGGCAATGACACTGGTGGATCCTTATGTGGTTTGTTTAGAAGAACACGCATGCAATGCCACTGGGTGTGGTTCATGAAAAGGACAGACACGCAATGACACTGGTGGATCCTTATATGGTTTGTTTAGAGGAACAGACATGCAATCACACTAGGTGGATCCATATGTGGTTTATGGAAGTAAAAGACATGCAATGACTCTAGCTGTGATTCATTAAAAGAACAGACATGCAATGACACTGGTGGATCCTTATGTGGTTCATGAAAAGAACAGACAGGCATTGACATAGGTGGATCCTTGTGTGGTTTGTTTAGAAGAACACACATGCAATGACACTGGGTGTGGTTCATGAGAAGAACACACACGCAATGATACTGGTGGATCCTTATGTGGTTTGTTTAGAGGAATAGACATGCAATGACACCGTTGGATCCACATGTAGTTTATGGAAGTAAAAGACATGCAATGACACTGGTAGATCCTTATGTGGTTCATGAAAAGAACAGACATGCAGTGAAACTGGGTGTGGTTCATGAATAGAACAAACATGCAATGACACTGGGTGTGGTTCATTAAAAGAACAGACAGCAATGACACTGGTGGGCCCATCCTTATGTGGTTCATGAAAAGAACAGACAGTCAATGACACTTGTGGATCCTTATGTGGTTTGTTTAGAAGAACACACATGCAATGACACCGGTGGATCCACATGTGGTTTATGGAAGTAAAAGACATGCAGTGACACTGGTAGATCCTTATGTGGTTCATGAAAAGAACAGACATGCAGTGAAACTAGGTGTGGTTCATGAAAAGAACAGACATGCACTGACACTGGGTGTGGTTCATGAAAAGAACAGACATGTAATGGCACGGGGTGTGGTTCATGAAAAGAACAGACATGCAATGACACCGGGTGTGGTTCATGAAAAGAACAGACATGCAATGACTTATGTGGTTTGTTTAGAAGAACACACATGCAATGACACTAGGTATGGTTCATGAAAAGAACAAATAGGCAATGACACTGGTGGATCCTTATGTGGTTTGTTTAGAAGAACACGCATGCAATGCCACTAGGTGTGGTTCATGAAAAGAACAGACACGCAATGACACTGGTGGATCCTTATGTGGTTTGTTTAGAGGAATAGACATGCAATCACACTAGGTGGATCCATATGTGGTTTATGGAAGTAAAAGACATGCAATGACTCTAGCTGTGATTCATGAAAAGAACAGACATGCAATGACACTGGTGGATCCTTATGTGGTTCATGAAAACAATAGACAGGCAATGACACTGGTGGATCCTTATGTGGTTTGTTTAGAAGAACACACATGCAATGACACTAGGTGTGGTTCATGAGAAGAACACACACGAAATGACACTGGTGGATCCTTATGTGGTTTGCTTAGAGGAACAGACATGCAATGACACCGGTGGATCCACATGTGGTTTATGGAAGTAAAAGACATGCAATGACACTGGTAGATCCTTATGTGGTTCATGAAAAGAACAGACATGAAGTGAAACTGGGTGTGGTTCAGGAATAGAACAGACATGCACTAACATTGGGTGTGGTTCATGAAAAGAACGGACATGCCATGACACTGGTGGGCCCAACCTTATGTGGTTCATGAGAAGAACATACAGGCAATGACACTGGTGGATCCTTATGTGGTTTGTTTAGAGGAACATACATGCAATGACACCAGTGGATCCACATGTGGTTTATGGAAGTAACACACATGCAATGATACTGGGTGTGGTTCATGAAAAGAACAGACATGCAATGACAACGGTAGATCCTTATGTGGTTCATGAAAAGAACAAACATGCAATGACACTGGTGGATCCTTATGTGGTTTGTATACAGGAATAGACATGCAATGACTCTAGCCGTGGTTCATGAAAAGAATAGACATGCAATGACACCGGGTGTGCTTCATGAAAAGAACAGATATGCAATGACTTATGTGGTTTGTTTAGAATAACACACATGCAATGACACTGGGTGTGGTTCATGAAAAGAACAGATAGGCAATGACACCGGTGGATCCTTATGTGGTTTGTTTAGAAGAACACGCATGCAATGACACTGGGTGTGGTTCATGAAAAGAACAGACACGCAATGACACGGGTGGATCCTTATGTGGTTTGTTTAGAGGAACAGACATGCAATCACACTAGGTGGATCCATATGTGGTTTATGGAAGTAAAAGACATGCAATGACTCTAGCTGTGATTCATGAAAAGAACAGACATGCAGTGACACTGGTGGATCCTTATGTGGTTCATGAAAAGAACAGACAGGCAATGACACAGGTGGATCCTTGTGTGGTTTGTTTAGAAGAACACACATGCAATGACACTGGGTGTGGTTCATGAGAAGAACACACACGCAATGACACTGGTGGATCCTTATGTGGTTTGTTTAGAGGAACAGACATGCAATCACACTAGGTGGATCCATATGTGGTTTATGGACGTAAAATACATGCAATGACTCTAGCTGTGATTCATGAAAAGAACAGACATGCAATGACACTGGTGGATCCTTATGTGGTTCATGAAAAGAACAGACAGGCAATGACACTGGTTGATCCTTATGTGGTTTGTTTAGAAGAACACACATGCAATGACACTGTGTGTGGTTCATGAGAAGAACACACACGCAATGACACTAGTGGATCCTTATGTGGTTTGTTTAGAGGAACATACATGCAATGACACCCGTGGATCCACATGTGGTTTATGGAACTAAAAGACATGCAATGACACTGGTAGATCGTTATGTGGTTCATGAAAAGAACAGACATGCAGTGAAACTGGGTGTGGTTCATGAATAGAACAGACATGCAATGACACTGGTGGGCCCATCCTTATGCGGTTCATGAAAAGAATAGACATGCAATGACACTGGTGGATCCTTATGTGGTTTGTTTAGAAGAACACACATGTAATGACACCGGGTGTGGTTCATGAAAAGAACACACACGCAATGACACTGGTGGATCCTTATGTGGTTTGTTTAGAGGAATAGACATGCAATGACACCGGTGGATCCACGTGTGGTTCATGAGAAGAACACACATCCAATGACTCTGGTAGATCCTTATGTGGTTCATGAAAAGAACTAACATGCAGTGACACTGGGTGTGGTTCATGAAAACAACAGACATGCACTGGCACTAGGAGTGGTTCATGAAAAGAACAGACAGACAATGACACTGGTGGATCATTATGTGGTTTATGGAAGGAACAAACATGCAATCACACCGGTGGATCCACATGTGGTTTATGGAAGTAACACACATGCAATGACACTGGGTGTGGTTCATGAAAAGAACAGACATGCAATGACACTGGTAGATCCTTATGTGGTTCATGAGAAGAACACAAACGCAATGACACTAGTGGATCCTTATGTGGTTTGTTTAGAGGAACAGACATGCAATGACACCGATGGATCCACATGTGGTTTATGGAAGTAAAATACATGCAATGACACTGGTAGATCCTTATGTGGTTCATGAAAAGAACAGACATGCAGTGAAACTGGGTGTGGTTCATGAATATAACAGACATGCACTGACACTGGGTGTGGTTCATGAAAAGAACAAACATGCAATGACACTGGTGGGCCCATCCTTATGTGGTTCATGAGAAGAACAGACAAGCAATGACACTGGTGGATCCTTATGTGGTTTGTTTAGAGGAACAGACGCGCATTGACACCGGTGGATCCACATGTGGTTTATGGAAATAACACACATGCAATGACACTGGGTGTGGTTCATGAAAAGAACAGACGTGCAATGACACTAGTAGATCCTTATGTGGTTAATGAAAAGAACAGACATGCAATGACACTGGTGGATCCTTATGTGGTTTTGTTTAGAGGAACAGACATGCAATGAGTCTAGCCGTGGTTCATGAAAAGAACATACATGCAATGACACCGGGTGTAGTTCATGAAAAGAACAGACATGCAATGACTTATGTGGTTTGTTTAGAATAACACACATGCAATGACACTGGGTGTGGTTCATGAAAAGAACATATAGGCAATGACACTGGTGGATCCTTATGTGGTTTGTTTAGAAGAACACGCATGCAATGACACTGGGTGTGGTTAATGAAAAGAACAGACACGCAATGACACTGGTGGATCCTTATGTGGTTTGTTTAGAGGAACAGACATGCAATCACACTAGGTGGATCCATATGTGGTTTATGGAAGTAAAAGACATGCAATGAGTCTAGCTGTGATTCATGAAAAGAACAGACATGCAATGACACTGGTGGATCCTTATGTGGTTCATGAAAAGAACAGACAGGCAATGACACTGGTGGATCCTTATGTGGTTTGTTTAGAAGAACACACATGCAATGACACTGGGTGTGGTTCATGAGAAGAACACACATGCAATGACACTGGTGGATCCTTATGTGGTTTGTTTAGATGAACAGACATGCAATGACACCGATGGATCCACATGTGGTTTATGGAAGTAAAAGACATGCAATGACACTGGTAGATCCTTATGTGGTTCATGAAAAGAACAGACATGCAGTGAAACTGGATGTGGTTCATGAATAGAACAGAGATGCACTGACACAGGGTGTGGTTCATGAAAAGAACAGACATGCAATGACACTAGTGGGCCCATCCTTATGTGGTTCATGAAAAGAACAGACATGCAATGGCACTAGTGGATCCTTATGTGGTTTGTTTAGAAGAACACACATGCAATGAGACTGGTGGATCCTTATGTGGTTTGTTTAGAAGAACACACATGCAATGACACTGGGTGTGGTTCATGAAAAGAACACACACGTAATGACACTGGTGGATCCTTATGTGGTTTGTTTAGAGGAACAGACATGCAATGACACCGGTGGATCCACGTGTGGTTCATGAGAAGAACACACATCCAATGACTCTAGGTGGGGGGAAATGACACGAGCTCATGGAAGAAGAAGGTTCATGAGAAGAAAACACATCCAATGACACAGGTGGATCCTTATATGGTTCATGAAAAGAACTGACATGCAGTGACACTGGGTGTGGTTCATGAAAAGAATAGACATGCACTAACACTAGGAGTGGTTCATGAAAAGAACAAACAGGCAATGACACTGGTGGATCCTTATGTGGTTTATGGAAGGAATAAACATGCAATCACACTAGGTGGATCCATATGTGGTTTATGGAAGTAACACACATGCAATGACAGTGGGTGTGGTTCATGAAAAGAACAGACATGCAATGACACTGGTAGATCCTTATGTGGTTCATGAAAAGAACAGACATGCAATGACACTGGTGGATCCTTATGTGTTTTTTTTAGAGGAACGGACATGCAATGCCACTGGTGGATCCATGCATGGTTTATGAGAAGAACACACATCTAATGAACTCTAGTGGATCTATCTTGGCATAATTTGATGTATTCCATGATGTATTTCATTGTACAAGACACTTTCCATTTTTATACTACTCAGTTTTGCCCTTGGTTTTATGTGGTACTATTAGTTTTTCCCACCCCTCTCTCTATCTTTCGTAGAAGCCCAAAACTGTGCTCACCCTGTCTGCTACTCCCTGATTGGTTGTCACAGTTGTCACCCAGATCGTGCGCACCAAATGTTGATTATGTGCGATCCAATGATGATCGTTGCACACCTCGTGCCCTTCATAGTACAGCGTGAGACAGCACGGACGTCTCCCTCCGCGAGACTTCTACAGGAAGGAACACGATGCCGTCCATGGAAAAATTCGTCGAGCGGTCATGCCAAGTTTAATCAAGTCTGAAAATCCTACTACTGCTACTACAAATCATGCACAGGGCAACGGGGTCATCGAGTGCACGGTTGTCGACGGGACGCTGCAATTTATTGCCACTTGATTTTAATCAGACATATCCCATTTATACGCAGCGCTCTCAATCTCACTTCCAACTGGGCCCTACCGCTAGTAAATTCCATGAGTCAAGGCCCCCCCTCGAGTAGATCTAACGTTGCTAGAAATTAGTTCCGCGCCACTTGCATGCAGTGGAATCGAGGTCTGCCATGAGCGTGTTTTCAATGCAGCTCTAAAGTGGAGATCGTGGCTGTTTCAAAAAAAAGGGAAACGAAAAAAAAGGGTGGAGATCGTGGTAGCCCCCCCCCCCCGCCCACCACACGTGTCCACTCGAGGACTACGAACTTGGTGCGCCATGAAGTGTACGCGTGGAGAAGATCCGGAGGTGAAGCCAGTTGAAGGCGAAGCAGCAGATGGCTCGATCGTCGCCAAGCAGACGGAGGCATCTTCTCCGGGCACAAACGCCGCTCATCGCCGCGCCGTCGAGGGTGCGAACTCATCCGTCCAGCCAGTAGCCGTCGCCGCCGAGCAGCAGGTGGTAGCCGTCGCTGCAGAGCAGTAGTTGGTAGCCGTCGCCGCCGAGCAGCAGGTGGTAGCCATCGCCGCCGAGCAGCCGGTAGTAGCCGTCGCCGCCGAGCAGCAGTTGGCCGACAACGTCGTGGTGCCAGCGGCAGATCTGGATGGGGGGCAGGCGGTAGGCGGAGGCAATCTGGTGATCTACATCGACGACCCCATCGCTGTTCAAGCAATCTTCGACACAATCGCAGAGAATGATGAGTTCGAGGAGGAGGTCCCTAATGAGGAGTCCGAGGTACTACATTGCTAGCTTCTCTAGTCGCAGCCGCAGTTTTCACTGTTCATACATAGGATTTGCTCAATCGTGTACAGATTCTTTTGCTCTTGAAGTAGGGTAGTATATATATGATTCGATCAGTTGATTGATGCATCTGCCATCTAGTCACAAAACCCCAATCCGTCTAGTCACAAAACCCCAATCCGCTCATCTGCCATCTAGTTGAGTTTGCTAGTTGAGTGTTGATTTCGATACACAGCAGGCCTATAACATTACATTTCTATTCCTTACTGAGCCCAATGATTCAATTTTGCCCCAAAATAGTGCAAGGGCATCTGATGGTGTTGTTTTCTTAGGGATGGTTAGTGGCCCTGAGGCAGCAATGCACATAAACAATACAGGTTGTGCTGTTGGTATTTTGGTTCTCCGACTCCATCGCTGAAAAAAATGAGGCCCTAATTTTTTATCTCATGTGGAACCTAAATATATAACATTTGTATTGTTTATGATCTATGAATGTGTTGTATGATGCATTTGTATATCCCTGAATATTGTTTGGTACGATTACATTTCAATTTCTTATTGTGGCCAATGATTCAAATTTCCCCAAAGAGAGGCAGACACATTGGTGTCAAATTTTTACAGGGATGAGTGAGCGAACCTAGGGCCATGTACACGATCAATATAAGATGTGCAATTGTTACTTTGTTCGCTTACGCCATCTCTGTAGAAACTTATGAGGCTGCAATATTTATTCTACATTCATAGAACTATGATATTTGAATTATCTATTCCATGCATTCATAGTGTATAAGAATTACATTTTAGTTTGTCACCGAGGCCGATGATTGAAATTTGCCCCAAAAGAGTTCGAGGGGAGACACGTATGACGGTGTCGTGTTTTAGGGATGGGTTGGTGAACCTGAGGCAGTAATGCACACAAACAATATAGGTTGTGCTGTTGGTACTTTGGTTCCCCAACTCCATCTCTGAAACAAATTATAAGGCCCTTCATTTATTCTCATATGGAACTACATATATGATCCTTGAATTGTTTCTGATCTTTTAATGATTGGTATGATGCATATGTATATGAATGGTTTTGATCATAAGTATTTTTAACATGTACCTGAAGATTAATTGTTTGGTTTTTTATTTATAATTACAATATTTAGGCTTGTTTTTGTACCTGACTATGTATATCCCTGAATAATGTTTTGTACGATTACATTTCAATTTCTTATTGTGGGCAATGATTCAAATTTGCCCCAAAAGAGAGGCAGACACATCGGTGTCAGATTTTTTCAGGGACGAGTTAGTGAACCTAGGGCGATGTACAAGAACAATATAGGCTGTGCAATTGTTACTTGGTTCACTGATGACCCACAAGTATAGGGGGTGTATCGCAGTATTTTCGAGGGAAGTGAAACCCAATTTATTGATTCGATACAAGGGGAGCCAAAGAATATTTATAAGCCTTAACAACTGAGTTGTCAATTCAGCTGCATCTGGAAACAATCTTGCTCACAGCAGTTTATCAGTAGCAATAGTTTTGTAGTAGGAATAGTAAAGCAGCAACAGTAGTAAAGCAAAGACAATAGTAACAAAAGTAGTAAATAGTGGGATTCGAGTGTGGTAGGCATAGGGATGGATGGACGGGCGTTGCATGGACAAGACAATCCACATAGCAATCAGAACATAGGGCAATTGCAGATAAATAAGATAAAACATCCAAGTACTAGAAAATCCTAGGCATGTGTTCTATATATAGTCATACGTGCTCGCAATGAGAACTTGCACAACATCTTTTGTCCTGCCAGCCCGTTTGCAGCGGGGCGTCTAGGGAACTACTGGCAATTAAGGTGCTCCTTTAATAGAGCACCGGAGCAAAGCATTAACACTCCATGAACACATGTGATCCTCACATCAAAGCCTTTCCCTTCCGGTTATCCCGATTTCTGTCACTTCGGGGCCATAGGTTCCGGACAACAATGTGTGTATACAACTTGTAGATAAGACCAAGAACAATACTATCATAATGAATCAATAACATGTTCAGATCTGAAATCATGGCACTCGGGCCCTAGTGACAAGCATTAAGCACAACAAGTCGCAACAAAGTCATAAAGCACTAATAAAAGATACTAGACACCATGCCCTAACAATCTGATGCCATTACATGAACGATCTCATCCAATCCCTACCATCCCCATAGCCTACAGCGGGGGATTACTCACTCATAGATGGGGGAAACATGGATGGTCGATGGAGAAGCGATGGTGATGATGATGGCGATGATCTCCTCCAATTCCCCGGCCCGGCAGGGTGCCAGAACGGAGTTTCTGGTGCTATTTCGTGGAATCTGGTGGTGGTGGCGGAGCGGAACTCCTTCTAGAAAAACGTCGAACCCACCGAAGTTTTTAGGTCAGAAGGCTCCTTATAGGCGAAGAGAGAGGTCGAGGGGTGCCTAGGGGGCCAACACCACCCCCTGGCGCGGCCTGGCCTGGCCCGCGCCACCAGGTGGTGTGGCCACCCCTGGCTCTTCTCCGTCTCGTATTCTGACTCCTGGAGTCTTCGGGTGAAATAGGATTTTTGGCATATTTTCCGGGATTTTTCCTGATAGTTGATTTTCTGCACAAAAAGTAGACACCAAGGCAATTCTGCTAAAAACAGCATCAGTTCGCATTAGTTGCATCCAAATCACACAAGTTTAGAGGATAAACAATAGCAAAGTGATCAGGAAAGTAGATACGTTTTGGACGTATCAACTCCCCCCAAGCTTAGCTTATTGCTTATCCTCAAGCAATTCAGTTGAAAACTAAGTGCGATAAAAGAACTTTCACGAACACATTTGCTTCATATGATGTAAATATTCTCAGCAATGTGATCAACTACTCAAAAAGTTCATAATAAAGAGTATGCAACGGAGTCTACTTAATAGTCATTGCAAGCTATGAAGAGATTCCAACTCAAGAAATATAAGTAGCATGAAGCACAAACATAAGCAACATTACAATGCTCATAAAAAGGTATGATAGAGTGGTATCTCGCTTGCCCTTTGATTATGAATATCAAGGCACCTCTGAAGTTCAAGTGATGACTAGAAGTAAAGATATCAAGGATACAAGCATCAAAGTCATAACACAAATAATCAAGTAATGGAGCAAACACAAAGAATGACAATTATGCTCTCAATAAGGTGCTCAAAGAATATATGGAGACTCAACAAGTAGAAGAAAAAGGTTTTGAATAATTTTGAAAGGCTTCCAAATGCTGAAAGTATGGTACTCGTTAGCTTTGAGCTCTCATTGCCCCTATCATAAGCATCTTTAATGTGGTTAAGGTGAAAGTGAGGCCCAATCTGAGTTATATGCTTGACAGACTATAAACTGAAGATCCCAAGTCCCTTGAGTACGAGGGCCGCTCCTCATGCTACTCAACTTTAGTTACCGGTAAGTTCTTGTCATTGTAAGTATGTGCGTATCATTGATAACCGCCAACGGGGTACCCCTTGCCCGATGATACAGAAGAATCCCCATATCAAAATGACAAGGCAAGCAAACAATGAGTATCTCAGCAATCTTCTTATTTACCATGGGAAAATGGTGCTTTTTTCTCTCTTTCCTCTTTTCATAAAACTCTTTTTTTTCTTTCTTTTTCTTAATAGCTATCTCTCTCTCTTTTTTTATAAGAAGAATGCTTCATAGATATCATTATGGTTACGCTGCAGGTTTCCACCATGTCAGCATGGATTAGACCAGCGACCCAGGCGTTTCTCTAACACACATACATAACTCCATGGACTTACAATCTCCCCTTTTATTTCACACTGACGACATCCGCAAACAAAATAGCAAGGTATCAACTGGGTATATATTTACAAGTGTTGAAAGCGTTCCCCATGACAGCACGGTTCTGCTAATCCCCAGCCTATAATTTGCAAGCATATAACTTTCATGGAGAGTTCACAATGGTTCAGGTTTATTAAGTGCAGGAAATAAAGTGTGCCATCAAGTTCGTGAGAGCTTTACTAACTAATTTTCCCATAACAAGCAAACATTTATTTGGAAGAAAACAAGGCATAATGAATATGCACGGGAGTAGCAAATGATGTTAATAGGTAGGTATGGTGGACACTTTGGAAATATTTGGTTTAGGAAGTTGGAAACTTGAGTAAAACACTCAGTGGAAGTGAAGGCTAGCAATAGTAAGGGAGCGACAAACGAGAGATCAATAACTGTCATTATCATGCTTGCAACAAAACAAGACTACTCATGGAATGAAAGTGATTCAAGATCCTCAAGGCAAAATAATTCATCAAGGCTTAACTGATTATCACAGTCTTGTGCATGCACGAGCATGTGCCAAGTCAATCAAATGAAACATTCAGAGGAGGATACCACGGTGTCATACCGATTTATGAATAGAGTAATGCAAGCAAACATTCATGAGACATGCTATAAACTATTAGCAAGCTGGAGCTAATCATAAGAAAGCAAGAACTACTAAGCATCCAAAGAAAACATGCACTCTACATGAACGGACTAAGCATGCCCACAGTGATGAGTATATGTACAAAAATGAAAACAAATAGAGTTCGTGACCAGCCTCTTACCACACCTCAAGTTGTCATTAATCCTCATTATTGCTCTTCACTTGTGTGGCTTGAATAATAATATGAAACCAATATTCCACTGAGAACTGCCAAACCCTATAGCGAACTCGCAAAAACCAAAGAAGAACGACAAATATTTTTGGTGTTTTCGATTTTTAAACAAGAACCAAAAGGGAAAAACAAACAAAGCAAAATCTTTTTGGATTTTTCGAATAGTTCAAACAAAGCAAAAAGGGAAAAACAAACCAAGGCAAAAATAATAAGCAAACCAAAGAGAAACAACAAAAATATTTTTGGTCTTTTTGTGTTTTTAGAAAGCAAAAGCAAAGAAGAACGAAAACTAAAAAGAGAATGAAAACATGAATATACAAAGTACCGACACAACATGATATGAAGATGAGTACGGTGTCGGCGTACCTCCCCCAAGCTTAGGCTTTTGGCCTAAGTGGGTTTCAATCCATGTATGAATAGGGGTTCCAAGCGGGCGGATCTTGGTAAGAATGGTCGTAGCTGGGCCCATGAGAAGAAGAAGAAGCTCCCCAATCATAAGCGGGATGCTGATATGAAGATTCTCCCTCATTCGAGGGCTGGACTGAATCATCCGTGACCTCCCTTCTAGTGTCCTACTCCTGTTGGGAGAGCTCTCCCAAGTACGTGTCAAGCTCTTCCTCAGTGAGGGACCATCCTTCCCTGTTATCAAGGTTAAACAAGACAGGTGCAGGCAAAAGAACAACACGCTCGGACTTGCTCTTTCTCCAACCAGCTTTGAGAAAGGTTATTTCATAAGATAACTCACTCAAACTAGCCCACGAGGAAACAAATTTATGCTGTATCATGGAATTAAGATCAAGCCTTTCTATGGGAAACTGTAGGTCTAGATGATGAGGCACTAAACCATGCAATGCTAGTAAACGAGAAGCAATGAGCCCTCCACAAATTCCACCTTTCTCACGGTTAGCAGCAAGACGGAAAGCTATCAAAGCACCCAAGTTGTAAGACCTATCTCGTCTTAGAGCAGCAGAGATAAATGCTAGATCAAACGAAGATAACTTATTGGCAGTTTTCCTAGCAAGAACACACTTGGCAATAAAGTAGGCAAAGTAGCGAATGGAGGGAAGATGAATGTTACGGATTTTTCCACTCTCCTTCGAGAAGCTACTCCCTTGACAAATTTCTGCATATAAATCCATGAGTGGTTCCGGTCTCTCTTTAATCTTCCTACATGATCCCCATTGAGGTACCTTAATAGCTGCACAAAAATCATCAAGAGAAAGGTTGACAGCAATATTGTAAATTTTGTAATGGACCATGGGGTTAGGCAAAGAGTGACTAAATTGGAAATCCTGCACCACAGACATGGTTAGCTTCACAAATTGACAAGGTTCATCTTCCAAAAAGTGCTCTAACCCTGCATTAGAAACCAAAGTGTGGAAATCTTGTAGAATTCCTACGGCTCTCATGAACTCAGGGCATGGATAAATGGAAGGAAAAACTTCCTCCTCCCGGTGGACCTTCATGACCTCAGGCACCCAAAGCTCATGTTGGTTTAGGTGGTGTTCACTCATCTTCTATTCTGAAATTTAAACACCTATTAAACAAGTGATTGCAAAGTAAATATAATGAAGGAATCTACTCATAGGGACTTGCAAGAGGCCTAAAGATGCATCAAAACTATATCTCTAAGCATCAAACAAGCTTACAAGCTCTCATAACCAGTCACCTACAGCAGCAACTCAACATAAAATCCACTAAACACAAATCTACTTGGACAAGGGGAGGAGTCACATACCAGGGAACAATTGCCCCAAATTTCAGCAAGAAAGATGGGCTCATCAAGGAGATCAAAGAAATCAAGAGCAAGCATAGAAAGAACGCGATTTTGAGCTATGAATTGGGGCTTACTCGGGAGAGAGAAGAAAGTGGCAGGTGAGAGAGGTAGTGGGGGGCCAGGGGTGGCCCACACCAGGGCATGGCGCCACCCAGGGCTGGCCGCGCCACCACATGGTGTGCCTGCCTGGTGGGCCCCGCTGGTACCTACCAGGTACTCCTCTGCCCCTTTTTTCACGTAAAAATTTAATATGAATTTTCTGGAATTTTTCGAGACACTTTATTTTTGGGCTTTTTTTTTCACAAATAGAAGAATGATTTTTCTGACATACAGATTTTTTTCTTTTGGAAACATGATGCAAGGACAAAACAAGGCTAGAACTACAGAAGTTCTAGCATGCAAGCAACTAACAACACAAAGAAAACTAAACGAAAGCAAAAACTAAAATGCAAAGGATAGAAATAAACAGAGATAATCATAATGAAAACATTGTTTTGTTCAATGGAATCCTTTTGTTAGCAAGGTTGATCAAGTCTTGCTACCAAAACGATTGCATATGAGACAAAACTTTGTACTCCACTAATGATTATGTTACCTTAACCTTGATAGCAATAGTCCCAATCATAATAGTTTCAAATTTTTCTCTTGGTACGGGACAATATATTTCTCCAACTTGAATGCCTTCAACATGTTCAATTCAATTCAGACCATAAGTCCTTTAATCTTCTTGGGGAAATAGACAGTATGTTCCTTGTCATTAACATTGAAGGTCACCTTTCCTTGATTACAATTAATAACAACTCCTGCAGTATTAAGAAAAGGTCTCCCACGAATAATAGACATATTATCATCTTCAGGCATTTCAAGCACAACAAAATCAGTTAATATCAAGCAATTGTGAGCCACCTGAACAGGTACATCCTCACATATACCCACAGGAATAGTGGTAGATTTATCAGCCATTTGCAGAGATATATCAGTTGGTATCAATTTTTCAAGCTGAAGCCTCTTATAGAGAGAGAAAGGCATAACACTAACTCTAGCTCCCAAATCACACAAAGCAGTTCTAACAAACTGTTCTTAATAGAGCAAGGGATAGTTGGAATCCCTGGGTCTCCAAGTTTCTTAGGAACCTTACCATTGAAAGAATAATTAGCAAGCAAAGTAGAAATTTCTTCATTAGGGATCTTCCTTTTATTCGAGACAATGTCCTTCATATACTTTGAGTAAGGAGGCAATTTAATAGCATCAGTCAAAGGAATTTGCAAGAATAAAGGCTTCATCCACTCACAAAACTTATTATAGTGTTCATCTTATTTTGACTTGTGTTTCTTATTAGGGACAGGCATAGGTTTTTGGACCCAAGGTTCTCTTTCACTACCATGTTTCTTAGCAATAAAATCTTCTTTGGTGTGTTTAGTATTCTTAGTGTGGTTTTCAGGTTCTTCTTCAACTTTTTCTTCATTAGGAACTTCATTTTCTTCATTACCACTTTCAGTTTCAACATCAGAGATAGATATACTATTAGGATCTATAGCAGGTTCAGAGGGTTCTTAAACAGTTTTATGTTTCTTTTTCCTTTTCTTACGAGTAGAACCACTATTTTCAGCTTGTTGAGAATCCTGCTCAATTCTTTTGGGATGCCCCTCAGGATATAGAGGATCCTGGGTAGTAGCACCACTTCTAGTTCTAATTTCATAAGCATGTTTTTCTTTAGCAGCATTCACTAGCAAGTCGTTTTGCAATTTAACGAGTTGATCTATTTGAGTTTGAACCATTTGAAAGTGTTTAACAATCATTTTAACATCATTAGAGGTTCTTTCCACAATATCTTTCAACTCAACAATAGCTCTAGTGTTTTCCATGAGATGATTTTGCACCCTTTTATTGAAGTTATCTTGCTTAACAATAAAGATATCAAATTCTTCTAAGCATTGATCAGGAGGTTTAGAGTAAGGGATATCACCTTCATCAAAGTGTTGGAGAGAGTGTACCTCAATAGTGGGTGAGTAGGAAATAGGCTTACATAATTCTTCTATAGGAGGTAAATTCTTGACATCTGCAGCTTTAATTCCCTTCTCCTTGAGACATTTCTTAGCTTCCTTCATCACTTCATCATTTAATTCAATAACTCCCCTCTTCTTTGATGTTGGAATAGGCACAGGAATAGATGGTTTAGGTACAATTACTTCAGGTATAGTTTGTTTAGGAGGAGTCCAATCTTCATAATTCTTGCTTATTTTAGCCATTAATTCCTCAACTTCCTTAGGAGTCCTATTCCTGAAAACACAATCAGCACAACTATCTAGGTATGTCCTAGATTCCTCGGTTAGTCCATTATAAAATATATCAAGAAGCTCATTCTTAGGTAATGGACTTCCAGCCTATGCATGAATCAAAGCACAAAATCTTGCCCAAGATTCGGGCAATACCTCTTTTTCTCCCTGTTTGAAATCGAAAAGTTCCTGCAAAATAGCATGTCTAGCACTGGGAGGAAAATATTTCTGCAGGAAAGTACTAATCAAGCACTCAGGGATATCAATAGATCCAGGAGGTAAATTACTAAACCAAGTTTTAGCTTCTCCTTTCAGTGAAAAAGGAAAAATCTTAGCAACAAAGTAAGTATGCATCTTAATATCATCAGAAAACAAGCCACTCATGGTAGAAAGTTCATTCATATGTGCTACCGCACTTTCATTCTTAGTCCCACAAAAAGGTTCTTTCTCGACAATAGCTATGTAAGATAGATCGAGAGAGAAATCATAATCTTCATTTGTAATGTTTATGGGAGAAGCAGCAAACTTAGCAGCAAGATATAATTTGGGTCTAATAGTACGCCTCTCAAGGAGACTCTTAGCAGCGCTCCTATCATGGGTGTTCTTACATTCTTTAATAAACTCATCGGTCATCTCAACAAAATCTTCTTCAATATCATAACTCTCACTAGACTCAGGTGAGCTAACAGGTGTGGTAGTATCTTCATTAGGAGTTTTGGTATTTCCAGCTATAGTTCTAGCAATCGTAGCATCTAGGAAAGGACCTAATGAACCACTCTTATCAAGCACAGTAGAAGCAACATCATAAGCATCAGAAGTTTCAGATTCAACAGTAGTAGCAGTGTGTGTAGCATGTGTATGTGGTGGTGTAACGAGCTTACTTATAACAGATGGTGAATCAAGAGTAGCTGAGGTGTTAAGAACCATACCTCTTCTAGTAGTGGATGGTAAAATAGGAAACTTGCCATCACGAGACTTACCCATGATGGATGGATAGAAGCGAACAATAGAGAATCCAAGTGAACTTGATAAATAAAGCTATGCTCCCCGGCAAAGGCGCCAGAAAATAGTCTTGATGACCCACAAGTATAGGGGGTGTATCGCAGTATTTTCGAGGGAAGTGAAACCCAATTTATTGATTCGACACAAGGGGAGCCAAAGAATATTTATAAGCCTTAACAACTGAGTTGTCAATTCAGTTGCACCTGGAAACAATCCTGCTCACAGCAGTTTATCAGTAGCAATAGTTTTGTAGTAGGAATAGTAAAGCAGCAGCAGTAGTAAAGCAAAGACAATAGTAACAAAAGAAATAAATAGTGGGATTCGAGTGCGGTAGGCATAGGGATGGATGGATGGGCGTTGCATGGACAAGACAATCCACATAGCAATCAAAACATAGGGCAATTGCAGATAAATAAGATAAAGCATCCAAGTACTAGACAATCCTAGGCATGTGTTCCATATATAGTCATACGTGCTTGCAATGAGAACTTTCACAACATCTTTTGTCCTGCCAGCCCGTTTGCAGCGGGGCCTCTAGGGAACTACTGGCAATTAAGGTGCTCCTTTTAATAGAGCACCGGAGCAAAGCATTAACACTCCGTGAACACATGTGATCCTCACATCAAAGCCTTTCCCGTCCGGTTATCCTGATTTCTGTCACTTCGAGGCCATAGGTTCCGGACAACAACGTGTGTATACAACTTGTAGATAAGACTAAGAACAATACTATCATAATGAATCAATAACATGTTCAGATCTGAAATCATGGCACTCGGACCCTAGTGACAAGCATTAAGCATAACAAGTCGCAACGAAGTCATAAAGCACTAATAAAATATACTAGGCACCATGCCCTAACAGTCTGATGCCATTACATGAACGATCTCATCCAATCCCTACCATCCCCATAGCCTACAACGGGGATTACTCACTCATAGATGGGGGAAACATGGATGGTCGATGGAGAAGCGATGGTGATGATGATGGCGATGATCTCCTCCAATTCCTCGTCCCGACAGGGTGCCAGAACGGAGTTTCTGGTGCTGTTTCGTGGAATCTGGTGGTGGCGGCAGAGCAGAACTTCTTCTAGAAAAACGCCGAACCCCCAAAGTTTTTAGGTCAGAAGGCTCCTTATAGGCGAAGAGAGAGGCCGAGGGGGTGCCTGGGGGGCCCACACCACCCCCTGGCACGGCCTGGCCTGGCCCGCGGCACCAGGTGGTGTGGCCACCCCCTGGCTCTTCTCCGTCTTGTATTCTGGCTCCTGGAGTCTTCGAGTGAAATATGATTTTTGGCATATTTTTCGGGATTTTTCCTGATAGTTGATTTTCTGCACAAAAAGTAGACACCAAGGCAATTCTGCTGAAAAAAGCGTTAGTTCGCATTAGTTGCATCCAAATCACACAAGTATAGAGGAGAAACAATAACAAAAGTGTTCGGGAAAGTAGATACGTTTTGGACGTATCATTCACTTACACCGTCCCTGTAGAAACTTATGAGGCCTTAATCTTTATTCTACATTCATAGAACTATGATACTCGAATTACCTATTCAATGCATTCAGTGTATAAGAATTACATTTTAGTTTGTCACCGAGGCTGATGATTGAAATTTGACCCAAAAGAGTTCAAGGGGAGACAAGTATGACGGTGTCGTGTTTTAGGGATGGGTTGGTGAACCTGAGGCAGCAATGCACACAAACAATATAGGTTGTGCTGTTGGTACTTTGGTTCCCCAACTCCATCTCTAAAACAAATTATGAGGCCCTAGATTTATTCTCATATGGACTACATATATGATCCTTGAATTGTTTCTGATCTTTTAATGATTGGTATGATGCATATGTATATGAATGGTTTTGATCATAAGTATTTTTAACATGCACCTGAAGATTAATTGTTTGGTTTTTTATTTATAATTACAATATGGAGGCTTGTTTTTGTACCTGACTATGTATATCCCTGAATAATGTTTTGTACGATTACATTTCAATTTCTTATTGTGTCCAATGATTCAAATTTGCCCCAAAAGAGAGGCAGACACATTGGTGTTAGATTTTTTCAGGGATGAGTTTGTGAACCTGGGGCGATGTATAACAACATTACAGGTTGTGCAATTATTACTTGGTTCACTCACTCCATCCCTGAAGAAACTTATGAGGCCCCTAGATTTATCCTACATTCACTCTGATGCAATTATTTGTCATTGTGTTGAGATGAAATGGTATATGAACCGATCAAACTTTTACTGAGATGCTTTATCTTTGATATCCACGGATATATTGTCTTACATATACATGTTGTCAATTCTTGAGTTGTAATACAATTCAATTATATGTATGAGTTCTAAGTTATGTTCTTAAAAATCAACAGGAGGATTATGATGAAGTGGACGATAGCAAGGAATCCAGGGACAACAAGAGCCGCTACGTGTTGAGGCGGTTACGGTGTGGGCTAATCCGTTTCCACCGTAGGGGGAGACTGTTTTTCCCATTCTGTGGCATAGCAATCAACGTGGACCTCAACAACATGATCCAGCACGCGGAGGGTGTTGGCAGAGGAGGAGGCAGAAGGCATAGGCCGATTACCTTGTCGTGGCACGCAGCTACGGCAAATTCCTCCGGGAGTATGTCAGGACTGGCCTGTATCCCATCGACTAGGCTGTCCCTGCCTCCTGCTGATAAACCCCTGCCCTGCTAGGCGTCTCCGTGTCCCGGCCTCCTGCTTCAGCCCCTGCTTTTATTTTGTTCTAGTTAATTATTACCTGTGTGTGTGGCATGTAAGACAATATATCCGTGGTGTCTCTGGTGAACCTTATATATTAATCTACTCCTTTATATGGAGTGCCTTAAAGTTTCTAGTGTTCAATTATATTTACTAATCATGCTCATGCACACTACAAAATATTTCTAGTGCTCGATTATATTATAATTGTCAAGAAATACATCAACAAGTTAAATTGGTCGAAATTTTGTATTGAAGTAACTAAATGTATCACACACATAATAAACTAGAAACTAAAATCTAGTTCAAACACATAATGTATCACCACCACTTGTTATCATCCTTGACTTGCTTCCCCTTCAGCCGCTTGATGTCGCCACCGTCCCAAGATCCCTGCTCGTCCTAAAACCGCTTTTTGTCCTCCTCGCGCTTCTTCTCCTGGGCTAGCTTGTAACCAGGGCATAGCTCTCTCGCGAAACCCCCCGCCTTAACAATCCCATCTTTCATGGTAATGAGCTTACTGTACAACTCGTACGCCATGTAGGCGTCTCTGGCTGCATACTCGAGGCGCGCCTGGCTCATCGGCTTCCACTCCCAGTAGTCGTGATCGAGTCGCTTCAATTTCTTTAGTTTTTCATAGGATTTATCGATGATTTCCGCTGCCAGATCACCCATGCCATCCTTCGCTGGGTATGATTTGATCTTGTATAGATTTTGGATGTCGATGTGGTGCCCCTCTAGGATTTTTATCAACGCACGAGAAAGCATAATTGTGTCATTTGTGATATCCACGCTAATGAAAGTTATCCCTTTCCTACACAAGAACTCGAACAGAGCCGGACAACGCATCTCAGTTGGTTTACTCCTGCACTTAGATGGTTCTAGGGATGTAAGGGAACAAGGGATGCAGAAGTGGTGATCTCAAATTTAAATTTCACATACCTGCAGAAGTGGTAAACGAGGACCTCCTCATGTATGGCGATTTGCACGACAGCGATCTCTTGTGGAGGAGTTTTTCGCTTATTTGCACGGGTGTACTCCAAGTCTAGCCCCACAAACTTGTGCTTCTCTTTCTCAAGCAATTGCTCAAACCTGGCGAGAGTTGTCTCCACAGTCGCTTCATCATTTGTGTACATCACTGTCAAAGTCGTGGTGCCATGGGCAGGGACCAAGTGGGTCTCTGTTGTGCGTTTCCCATCGTCCATGCCTGCAAGGAAATGGGTGAAAGGAACTGCCTGCAAGGAACTGCCTTCGAGAGGAAGAAGAAGATGAACCGACGGTTCCAGAACAGAGGAAGAAGAAGCGCCCAGGAAAAACTGCAGAGGACTGACTGAGGAAGAGGAATGACTGCAGAAGAAACGTGGTAACTGCAACCTTCGGTTCGAGAACTCACCATGGTTACGTGGAGATTGTGGCAGTGCCGCCGGTTCAACAAGTGGGGCCAGTTCCTGCAAGAATATGAAATTAGCTGTGCATTTTTCTATGCGAGAAATTGAGAGAAGTCATTTATATTTTGTCTTTCATAATTAAACACAATGAAGTTGGTACAACCCAAGAGATTTGAACAAACGAGATTTGCTAGTTTAACATACAACAACACTTACAGGCCCAACATGGCAGAACTTGGAGAGCCCCAGAACTTGAGCTACCACAGAGACCTCGACAGAGGTGGCAGAATTGGTGCGGGTGCAACCACGGCGATGGCGAGCTCGGATTCTAGAGGAGGAAAACAGAACTGAGCATGGTCGACAAGGTGATAGATCTCACCGGGAACCAATTCTCGTCCCCGACCGTGCCATGGGTGCGTCCATGGTGAGGGCGAGCTCCGACTCGGGATGGGGAGGAGAGCGGGGCCGAGCAGCTTCGTCACTTCCCAGCTCTGTGCCATGGCCGCGGCCACAGATTGCCGCTCCGGGGAAGAAGACGAGTAATGGAGGCGCCAACGCTGCAAGCCTATAGGGAGGAGAGCTGGGCCGAGCAGGTTCGTCCACGTCCCAGCTCCGCGCCATGGCTGCGACGCCCCACAGATTGCCGCTCCGGGGAAGAAGAAGACGCGTAATGGATGCAGGCGCCAACGCTGCAAGCTTAATTGACACCTAAGCGACGGGAGCGACAAGAGCGACATAACAGCGAGAACTGACAGGGGGGGCCCAACTTGACGGCCGTTAGCCTGATTTTTTGTATTAAAACATAAAGTTGAACTCGTGCCGAAAAAGACCCTCTGAGTATTTGGCACGCCAACTATAGTCATTGCGGATGATATCTGGAACTCGGGTACCGCGTTGCCTGGATACCCCAACTTTCGGGCCGCAAAATGATATTCTCCTACTTGTGGGGCTGGGCTTGATTTAATCCCCATACTCAGAATTTTCTGAATTTTGCATGTATACTTACGAATCGAGTCCGATTTAGTCTAATTCGTTGTTTGCCATTGAATTTGACCTGACGCGGATAACACGTGGACTAAAATCTTGCAAGAACACCATCACACATCTGAGAAAATTGCAAAAAATGACCACAAATATTGCAAAATATAGAATTAGTTCTTGTACTTGTCTGGATGACTCGATTTAGTCCTGCTACTTATCAATTGGACTCGATTTATTCCAAATGCAGGTTTGCTGTCAAATTTGAGCTCATACGGAGGACACGTGAACTTAGGTCCCACTTAGCTAGCCTGAAAATTTGCAGAGACTCCCTCACGCATCTAGAACATACATTTTCGTTCCTAGATATTTGCATGTGTACCGACTCTTCATCTAATCAATAAGCCAACACTCCACGATGTTACGGTACCTTCAAGTGCGACCCGTGTTCATGTGTCGTTCGTCTCAGCTCAAATTCGACAAAAAACATGTTTTAAGACTAAATCGAATCCAATTGACGAATACACATATTACATTGTGCAAATTACAAGTATGATGACTAAATCGAGTCAAACAGACGAGTATAGGGACTGCTATTATATCTAGCCTCAAATGTGGTAGTTTTTTTTTTTGCATTTTTTTAGATGCGAGAGGGTATTATGGCAAGATTCCAATCCACGTGTCGTCAATGGATTCTCAAATTTGATGGCAAACATCCAGTTGAACTAAATCGAACCCAGTTCACAAGTACACGGGTAAAATTCAGCAAATTCCGAGTACGAGGACTAAATCGAGCCGGCCCGACAAGTATAGAGACGATTGCTATATTTAACTCAAAAAACGAGGAGACACGGAGCGAGGCCATATATGCATAGGATTCCATAAATTCCAACTTGAATCAGATTCCACATCAATTCCAACTTTCCAAGTAGAGTCAAGACAAAGAAAGGAAGCTCTGAGCGCGTGTTTAGCCCTCTCGTGAACTCAGGGCTTGTTGGATCCCTTGTTTCTCCACGGGAAACTTTCTCTGACAACAGTGAAATCTACTTGTCCATCATGCGTAGAGCCGCCTCTGGCAATCAAATTTTCATCAACGTCAGCCAGTTCAGTTACCATAAAATCACTGGGATCATCTTGGTGGGAAACATCTATTGTGACTGGCTTATCATACTCATTTACATCATAGGTGCTCCTTGCCTCAAACTTTTGCACATAATGCTAGTCGTTATTATCTCTATCATCAAATAATATTACCTTAGAAGCTTCCTCCTTGTACCACTCAGTAGTAGTATTGGTCGATATGAAATTCCCATCATTTTTGGGGCCTCTTTTCTTGTTTGGATATTGGTCATGCCAATAACAATTGAATAGAACCACACCTCGACCACCAGTCTTGTAGTTATCAACTCAATAACCTCTTTTATGCGACCATAATGATGATAGTCCCCTGACTTCTTAATTTTGGTTGTCAAGTGCTCTCCACTGGTCGTGATGCCACTATTTTATATCTTCAAATGTTTCTAACGCTCATATGTGTTATAGTGGATACCATCGTCATTGTTAGGTGAAGTTGTCTGCACCCTCTTTGCCGGGCCACGTGATTGGGCATAGAGACCATCACTAACATCGTCCGGATTCTCTTCATGCGGTTTCGTGATCTGCGGTCATACAAAATAATCAAGAGGTTATCTCATGTGCATAATTCTTATGTAATTCAAAATTCAATTGAACATCTTACATGATTCCTAAACCATTCCTAAAACCCACCCCATATACTGGTGCAACATAATCTTTTCCTTTGGTTGCTTTAAATTACCTACAAAAATGATACTCAAGTCAGACATCTGAACATATCTTGCTACAAGTTTCATTTCATATATGTGAGGATATGTATGAATAGTACTCAGGCAACAAAGCACTACAAGAAAAGTTGGCTTTTACAACGAACGATTTTCGTGGTTGAAGGCCCGTTTTTCATGGCTAAAAAGTCTTCTACGACGGATGCCCTTCGTGGTAAAAGCCCGTCACAAAAGAATCTACCACGGTTTTTTTGACCGTGGTGGATCGACCTTGAGCCACGAAAACTTGTTCCATCGTAGATCTGTTCACCAGCCGCGTTGACTGCTGACATCATGCAAACTGCCACGTGGCAGCCATCGTTAGCGGTCAGTTACCGCCGTTAACGGGCATAGAAACCGTGGCAGAAGCCAGGCCCAACCAAGGCCTGCTAAATACTAACTCGGCCGACCCATTAGGGGAGCCCAATAAGAAGAAGACACGTTACTGTTTTGCCCTGCACTGTTTGAAATGAACCCAAAGTAGCAGCCAGCAGCGGCCCGCGAACTTTCAGGCCCAATTCTGTTTCGGCCTAAAGTAGGCCCATGATGATCCAACACTCTGCGGCCCATTAGCAGCCTGCGCCAAGTCGCTCATGTACATTTAAGGCCTACGGACGGCCCATCACTGTTTATCGCAGCCCATCATGGGCCGCCTACTGATGGCCCTTGTCTCAGATGGCCCGTTACTATTCAGGCCTGTTACTGTCATGTCCTTTCACTGTTCCGGGCTTTACCTGTTAAGGCCCACAAGTGGCCCTTTACTGTTCTAGTCTGGTAAATGTGTCGGCCTGTTACTGCCCTCATCTAAAAATTTCTCGGGCCGTTACTGTTCTAGCTTATCACTATTCTGACCTTTCAATGTTGCGGCCCTTTACTGTTGAGGCCGGCTACTTGTTTTGGCCAGTTACTGTTCTGGGATTTCACGGTTTCTTGCCTGTTACTGCGATGGGTTGTTTCTGTTACGGCCTGCTATTGTTAAGGCCTGTTACGGTTATGGCCTTACGGTTATGGCCTGTTACTCTTACGGCCTGTTACCATTACGTACAGTTACAACTTGTAGGTCGGCCCATTACGTTTACGGCCTTTTACAGTTTCGGCCTTTTCTGAAGCCCATGCCAATATCATAAAACGTCTATATAATCCAACAATTCACCCACAGATTCAAACCCCACCTAAATTAGACCACCAGAACTCCCAAAATATCTTCTGAATTTTCTGTCATACACAAAACTTCTGAATTTTCAGTCATACAATGTGGCTGCTACCATGATAAGAAACAACAGTTAGCACTTACTAGTCAGATAAGAAACAGTCAGAAAGTTCTAAATAAAATGAAAGTAAAAAATGTTTGTATACTGTTCATGTATAAGCACAACAAGAAACACTGATATACTCTATTTGCACATGCATGCATGACAAATTTCTATAATATGTACTTATGTAAACTACTATAAATGACACCTGAAGTTCAGTACCCCATGATGATGACAGTGTACTATGATTAAAATTCACAGAGGAACAAAATAAAGCTTCTCTAAACAGAGACTGGCTGTCATGATCCATCTGCTTCCTAAATTATTGTCAATTTGGGGCAGTTTTTCCCACTATATCTACCAGACGTTCACACATCCCACACGGATGGCTAGCTCCATGACCTGCAATTCTGGGTAATCAAATATCCGGTATATGGAATGGCTTAAACTGACAGATAAAGACAGTCACTCACTTCTGAAATCAGTTTCACTTGCATTTATATATTAAAGCATGAAACAACCATAGCATAGAGTCAGATTTCAGGACTTGTTGAGAACAAAATTGATTCCTTAAATTTGTTTAGGACATACAGACACAAAAAATAATACTGTAGTGCAGTCCTGGAAAAGGGATTATTAAATGGTTGTATGCCCTTGCTCATTTTGAAAAGTTGGACCTATTTTTGGAAGAACTGATTACCCACTTTAACTGTCACAACCAAGGTTCTGTGCCTACTTGCAGTAGCGAGCATCAAGTAAACCGACAAATGATTTTGTGTAATTACAACATGGGGTAGAATCGTTGAACAATTCTTACTTTTGCGCACGAAACTAATGTGAGGCATAGAAGTAGAAACGAAGAATTTTCTCAAATTTTCACAGTGCAAACAATAGGAACAAATTACACCAACTAATTTTCCTCTCTCTGTAGTTCTCAGCTATCACAAACCAGCCGATCCCAATTTTCCTGAAATAGGAAGGGCAGAAAGCTAACAACTATACTACACAATCTACTACAAGCTCTCAGTGAATCCAGAGAGGGGTAGAACCCTAGATTAATTGAGCATATGTGAGGGAGTAGAAGAATAAGCAGTACTTGCTCCAAAAGATAACCTAGGGGAAGGATGCGGTGATTACCTAGGGTGGCTTGCAAGGTGGACGGCGAGAAGACAATGGACGGCGAAGTGGCTTCTGGTTGCGGTGGCGAGCGCCGACCGTGCCCTTCTCCTCCTGCTACGGGCGGGGCCTCCTCCTCCTTCCTGAAGCTTGGCGGCGCGGTGCTCCCTGATGTAAGCGGGGCCTCCTCCTTCGTGAATCTTGGCGGTGCAGTGCTGCCTCCTCCTGCGGATGGCGAGGTGGACGCTGCGGACAGCGAGGTGAACGCTGTGGACGGTGGGTTCCTCCTCCACGGGTTCCTCCTCCATGGGCTCCGGTGGCGGGGGCGGCTCTCCTCCACGGGCTCCGGCAGGGGCTTCTCTCCTCCATGGGCTCCGGCGGGGGAGCTAGGGTTCCTTGCCGGGCGCATGCGTGGTTGCTGGGGACGACAGAGAAATTGGGGAATTTGGCTAAGTGTGATCGAGAGAAAGAAGGGGGGATTAGGGGGAGAGGCCGAACCGTTTATTTGGCTAAGTCCAAAAGTTCTGTGGGAATGCGCCACAGAACTTTTGGACATAGTCCAAAAAAGCGCAGCGTCGTAGTATGACAAGATCGCATACTTGTCCTAGTGGTCATGCTGGCGATCTCTCACCTGGGGCAGCCAGGTTCGAATCCTAGCTGTCTCACACTTTTTTCTTTTTTTAAAAATATTTTTAGTTACACACATATGCATATTTATTCAAAAAAGCAAGAACATATACACACATGCATATTTATTCAAAAAACCCTCCCGAATTATATATACACTTTTTTCTTCCTTTTTTAAAATATTTTTAATTACACACATATGCATATTTATTTAAAAAAAGCAAGAA
The DNA here is from genome assembly GCA_916181665.1 of Avena sativa. Lineage (NCBI taxonomy): Eukaryota > Viridiplantae > Streptophyta > Magnoliopsida > Poales > Poaceae > Avena > Avena sativa. Next base: position 428,593,317 of record OV702287.1, read on the forward strand.
CATATACACACATGCATATTTATTCAAAAAACCCTCCTAAATCGTATATATATGTGTGTGTGCTTGTCACACACAAATGTGAATTTGTATACCCACACGAATATCACATTATATGTTTTAGTCTCTAACTAATACCCACACTAATATCACATTATACCAACACGAATTAATACACCAAAAAGTCACACAATTGCTAGCGTCTCTTCACAATCTTCTTGCCCTTTTTCGTTGCGGTTGAATACTTTAGCCCGTGCACTTTGAGATAACCTTTAGTAGGTAGTGTGGTCTTCCTTCTTACTTTAGTAGTAGTAGGCATGTGGAAGTACTTGTCGAATTCCTCTTCGATCTTCAGGTCGCCATTTTTGTCAAAGTTTTGCTCGTTGGCGGCTCCTTCCATTCTGATGATGCTCCTCTTGCCCCTCCTAACTACAACACGGTTGGGCTTTGACGGGTCGGTAATAAAAAGCATTGATCAACTTGGCTAGCGAGTACCCAAGGATGATTTTTTGCGGAGGCGTTCTTCGTCGATTTGGCATCTGGTATAACCATTGTGGTGAAATACCGGCCTTCTTTTTTCCATGTTCTTGGCCCATCTAACACGGAACATTGGTATGACCTCTCCACAGTAGTCGAGATCCCATATCTCCTCGATCCTTCCGTAGAATCTTTCCATGACAGTAGTCTCGTCATCGGCGAAGGATAACATAGTTACTCCTGAGTTTTGATATTCACTATTCCTGTCCTTTTCCTCGGTGTAGAATCTGTAACCGTTTATGTCATATGACTGATAGGTCCTTAGGTTGTGCCATGTGCCCTGCGACACGGAGAATATGAGTTTTTAATCTTCCGTAGAAGGCGTCTGTGGGGGGTTGTCCAGTTGCCTTTTCTTGAACCAACCCGTGAAGCTAGAATTATGCTCTCTGGTTACGTCTCCCTTCTTCCTCGGCCGGCCCTGGTCGACGTACTCCTGCTCGATTAAGCTTCTATGATCTTCGACCCAAGGGTCGACCACTTCAATGTGTTGTAGCGCGACTCGGTGTGCCCTGTCAAAGTTGGTGCATGGACCATCAACGCCGACATGCAGTGAGCGGCCGCCCTCGCGGTGACCATATCCACCGAGCCTGTTGAGGTGCTTCTTGGTGGGTATTCCAACATCCTCGTTCTCGGTGGTTAGATAATTCTGGCAGAAGGAGATGCACTCGTAGATCATAAAGCCCTTGGCTATGATTCCATCTAGACGGGACCTGTTGCGAACGAATCCTTTGATGACACCGTTTAGCCTTTCAAACGACATCATGTTGTGCAGGAATGTCGATGTAACAACCTCGGACCCTACGCTCTAAGTTCAAGCCTGGATGAACCAAAAGTGGTTAAAGAAGTACATCGGGGGCTCAGGGCCACCCACGTATAGGCCCGTCGGCCGCCCTAACCACTTCCAAGAACATCGGGACAAGAGCGAGCGGCGTAGGCAACAGGCGAAGAGATCAAATACATACACAAGTGAGTATGTATGCAAGCTACCTTACAACAGTTCTCAGAGCCATACCATCTAAAAGAAATAGAAATATTGCAACGCCATATGGCAAGATCCAAATATCCTAGATAGAGATAATAGTGTAGGGTAGCTCCTCATACATCAATCAACAGAGTATCAAGCGGAAGCGGGAAACAAGATCTTAGTACGGACAAGAAGCAAATCGGCATAAGATGCCACATAAAGAAGCACATCCCGCTCACAGATCTCGCGGATCCCCATCCCCGGAATCTCTACACCGAGTGATCGTTGCCAACATCATCTGTCTCCTCCACCCAATATCCATCTTGCGAATACACCTGTTCATCTGAATCAAACAATTTATCGTGTGAGACCCTGGGGTACTCAGCAAGCCTTTATGCCTCTAAAGGTGACATAAACCTGGGGTGACGCAATTGCAACAAAAGATAATAACTAACAAACCTATAGATACTCGCTAACCACCTGCCTAACCAAAGATAGACGGATGTCCATTAATTAGGAACAACAGTTATAACAGTATAAAGTAACAGATCCATCCTCCTTCTCGCTTACCAACGAGAAAACGGACGAACAACCCATCCGTTGGCAGTTTTATTTCTCATTCCATGAATATTGCAATATTTACTAGTCAGATATTTAGTCAAATTAAGGACGGTACTTTAGTTATACTTGTCTATGATCGAGAAACTGTGCTCCAAGTCGTCCATAACCGCGGACACGGCTTTCAGAAAGATTTACCCTGCAGGGGTGCACAAATAGCAACACACACTCGATCAACCTCGGAAAAACCAACTCAAAACCCAACGAGGCATTCAAGACAAAGCGATCACAGGATTCATAAAATATTTTAGGGGGCCACCCCATTAAGCTACCCGCAACGAAGTTGGCCGACTCCGAGACAGACCCAAGGTTTGCGTCAATGGCTGTAAACGACTGGGAACCCGAAAATGTGACTGGGCTTGTCGATACCGCGAAAATACTCCGCATCCAAAACAGTATAGGTGCTCCACGCACAATCTTAATAAACAGTAACATGGCATAAGTACATGATAGTAAATAAAACCCCAAACTAGTTTGTGGCCCCAAGAAATAGAAATAAATCAAGCTCTGGCTCAGGGGGGGTCCATAAGGCCTCCCGGATATGGATAGTGTGAATAGTCAAGGAACAGGAATCAAGTACTCGGGGTCCTACAGGGCACAAGTGGACATAAAAACCAAAAGATAGATATTGCCCACCGGTGCCTCTTTCATTAGTTATCCCATTACTATTCAGGTTAAGTTGTTTAGGTACCTCGTTATCCACCAGACACTCACATACCCTACACATGCTGTTCTACGACTCACATGGCTCAATCAACTCCTGTAGTAATGGCTCATGGGATGGAGGAACAAGCTCGGTGGGGTTTAAAAGTAAAGGCTATGCAGTACTTGGGATTCAATTTAATGCAATCGCGACTCAATGATGCAAGAATAAGAGAGAGACAATAGGTACTATATGTATACAAGCATGTGGTAGTGCTTGCCTAGCAGCTCAGTTGAAGCGAGAGATGGATTTGAGTAGTACTCCTGGGATTCCTGATAATTCCCCTGCTCGGCGTCTATTCGAAAGAAGAACCAAACAAACAAGGGCCAACATAAATAAAGTGCACAAGCATATGAATAAAATGCGACAAGAAAACAAGCATGCCATGATGAATAATGCACAATTTACATGGCAATAATGTAGCATGGCAAGGGTGAGGTGTGGGGGACAAGAATAACTCATTTTATTAATTATTTGGTCAAGTTTTATTACCATAAACAGTTCTGATTTTTAATATTGATATGATGCATGCTTCAATTCATATCATGGAATGCGTAGTTAGAACGGCCTCGTCACGCTGATCGATTTAGACATATTATTTGTCAAATTTGGAGTTATAGAATTAAAGTTATTAATTAATTAATTAAGAAAAGGCATTTTTATTGCAATTTAAAAAAATTCGAAAAATTAAAATAGTCAAACATTAATTTGGATGGCATATTTGAAATCCTCACATTTTTCTGATTCAAAAACATATATTATTTGTATTATTTGGATTTATCAATAAAAAGTTATTAGATTTTGGATATTAAAACATATTAAACAAATTTGGAATTATATTTTGTTAACAGAAAAGTTCACAGACATTTATACCGAGGAAAACCTAGATACACCCACTGACGTGTGGGACAGGGAGAATCTGACTGGAAAGCACTGGTGATGTGGCAGAGACGAGGCTGACTGGTGGGGCCGTCGCTGACTCAGCACAAGGTGGGACGCAGCGGGCTGGGCCAGCTTTTCTCACCGCGGAGACCTTACCCGCAGTCAGTGACAGACGGGCCCGGCCGGATGCGGGGCCACACGCGCGCATGGCCCGCGGGCGTGGGACACGTGGGCGAGGCTGGGGCGCGAGGGGCCTGTCCGTGACAGACAGAAACTGCCGGGGGGTTTTGTGCAAAAAGACCAACGAATCTGAAATTCGATCCAATTTCAGGAGCTAGCTCGTCTAATCTTCGGAAGATGGTGGCGAGCACTGCGCTGCGAATCTCACTACACCATAAAAACAAAAGTTGTAGAGGAGATTACGGGCATCACTTTTCGTTCAGGAGATTTTGTCGGAGGAGAACTGCGCGCGCCGTAAACGTTTGAGGAATAGAGGGTGTCTCTACGGTTTAAACTGACGGAAAGTTTCAGAAAAAGGGCTGAGATCGGGCTGGGTTGCGACGACGATTGCGACCAAACGGCAGCGAATTTCGCCCTGTCATAAAAAGGAAAGTTGAAGAGGATAGATCGGGCTTCAACTTCCGTTCAGCAAGTTCGCACGGAGACGAACCACATCAACTAGAAACTGCGGAAGAACAGAGGGTGCGCGCGGGGTTCTCTGCTGCTGTCGCGAGCGGCGTGCACGAGATCTGCCTGCTGCTGCGTGCGATGGCTGCTGCGCGGTCCGGCGTGCGCACGTGCAGGGACGGATGGGACGGCAATAGGGAACAGGAGGTTGCTGGAGGAAGGAAGGGTTCTCACCTCGCGCTCGTCGGCAAGCCAAGCAGGACGGAGCGGGGAGCGAAGAGGAAGCAGACGGGAGTGGTCGGCGCGGTGGCTACGGCGGCACGGCCTTGGCGACGGAGTTATGTGGTTGCCCAACCCTCCTCCTCCTAGCTCCTGGTGCTGTACAACGTCAGGGACGATGTGCACCTCCTCGTGTGACTCCTGGGCAAGGTGGCTCGGTGGCGACGGCAGCAGGACAACGTCGGGGTCAGGGTAGACGGCGGTGAGAAGGGGAGAGGGATGGGGTGGAGGTTAGGTGAGGAGGGTGAGGCTGGCAGCTGTCTCTGCCTTGCTTTATGCCGAGAGAAGGAAGAGCGAGCATGGCGCGACGTGGGGGTGGGGCTGGCGATCACGTGCGCTAGAGGGGGGAGAGCAACAGGGATTGGCGCGGTGCAGGTTCAGGCTGCAACAGGCATGCGCGAGAGACACTGGCTCGAAAGCGGACAAGCAGGGAAGGTGCAGGGTGGTAGCAAGAGGGTTTGATCGGTCGGCAGGAACCAGCTAGCTCGGTTGGGTTTGCTTGCTCCACGGTTGGAAAAATAGCAAGAGAACAGATGGTGAACTAGATATCTTTGGTCACTTGGCCCCAAGATAGATTAGTAGAGGAGGGAATTTAGTTCTAGGTGGGTTTATCTAGATAGATTAGTGGGTGGACAAGGTAGATTAGAGTGAGGAGGATGGTTTGGTTTAGTCAAACCAAAGAGGTAGGTTTAGAGTAGGGTTTAAGAGATGCAAGAATAAGAATAAAACATCTAGTTTGAATTTAAAAGCAAAGCTCAAATAAAATAGAATAAAACAAAGAGAAGAAGGCCAAGGGTTATGATTGCATGGGACATGCAATAAGGGACATGCATACATGCATGTGGGCATATTTTGTGAAAACAAAATATGTTGCACATATGTGTGAGGAGAAGATTGCCAAAATAAAGATGCAAATAAACCAAGATTTTTGGATGGGCATGTGCCCATGGGTATATCTAGCCTAGTTTGGAGTAAACCATAATAAGCAAGGTGTAGAAGAAGAAGAAAAGAACCATAAGAATATATCTGGCATGAATTAAACCTAAGAACGAAAAGATGTGCCACATACATGTATATGGTGGAAGGAGGATATGATCACAAGGAAGTTGATATGGACAAGTTAATAGGTGGAAACAGTTTAAAAGATTTGCCCTGAACTCAAATTGGGCATCTAGCAATATATCAAGAACCAACTACAATATATCAAGAGGCAAATACAATTAATAGTGCATATGAGATAAGAACCAAATGAAAAGGGTTTTATATGATGCTCAAATGCAATGTGGCATGATGACATGAGCATGATATAATTATGATGCAACAATTATATGTAGGAAGGTAGCATATATATAGACTAGGCTAGTAGCATAGCAATTGTTAGACAATTGGGATGCTACAGTCGGCCCGAGCTGGATGATGTCATCCACGACATGTACAAGTAGATGCACCATGATGTCGAAGAATGCAGGCGGGAAGTAAATCTCAAGCTCGCATAGTATCATCACGATCTCTTCCTGTAGCCTATCAAGCTGCTTCACACCGATCGACTTCCTAGATATGACGTCAAAAAAGTTACAGAGGCCAAACAGCGTCTCATGGACATGCTCGTCCATTATCCCGTGGATCGCAACGGGGAGTATCTGCGTCATCAGCACGTGACAGTCGTGATACTTCATACCGCTGAACCTCTTCTTTGCCAAGTCTAGATATCTGCTTATCTTCCCTGAGTAACTGTGCGGAACTTTCACTCCTAGGAGGCACCTGAAAAACTGCTCGAGCTCCTCCAGACTCAGAGTGAAGCAGGCAGCGCGAAGCACCACCTCATTCTTCTTAACTCTTTTGCGGAGACCTTTAGTCCCTTCCGTCTGATCATCATCATCACTATGAGGGCACTGAAGATCTTTCTTGATGCCAGGCAATTTACGGTCCTTTCTTGCTTTTGGCCCATCCTTGGTCCTCTCTGGCATGTTCAGTAGAATGCCAAGCAGACTCTCAGTAACGTTCTTCATGATGTGCATTACATCGAGGCTATGGGGAGTGTGGAGGACCTTCCAGTATGACAAGTCCTAGAAAACAGACCTTGCTTTCCATACACCCAGCAGCGGCTTTGTCCTCGGTCATTTTTTCCCGGTGCAGGGCAATCTACCCAATTATTCAAAAGCTCCTCGATTTCTTCGCTGCTCCTCAGATGTGGGGCTCTTTCAAGCTCGTCCTTACCATTGAACATGTCACCGTGTTTTCTCCATGGGTGATCCATGCGGAGCCACTTTCGAGTACCTTGGAACACGGTTTTCGAAGACCCGGGATCCCTTGGTAGCTGGAGATGCGGTGTCTCATCCATGCACTTGACGCATGCATTGTGTCTGTTGTTCACCTGGGCTGATACATATGCGTAACCAGGATAGTCCTGCACCGTCGTGAGCAACGCGGCTCTCAGATGGAAATATTCTTTAGTGTAGGCGTCCCACGTACGGGACGACGTCTCCCACGAGCAGGCTAACTCCTCTCTCAACAGCTCGAGATATAGATGCATATCGATACCTGGTTGTTTTGGCCCCTGAATAAGAATGCTCATGTGTACGTACCTTTGCTTTGTGCATAGTCACAGGGGGGGTTGTACCGCCATACAAACACGGGCCAGGTTCTATGTGTGCTACTCTGGTTTCCAAAAGGATTGAGTCCATCGGTGCTCATACCCAGCCTGCCATTCCTTGCATCGCCCCAAACTCTTCGAACTCGATGTCTAATGCATTCCACTGGCTAGCGTCTGAAGGGTGTGTCAGAATCTTGCCCTTCTCTGGATCATCTTCGGGTTTCTCCCTTTCCGTGTGCCATTGCATGAGCTTTGCTTCCTTAGGATATACGAAATATCGCTGCAGACAGGGGGTGATAGGAAAGTACCATACCACTTTTCGAGGAACTTTCTTGTTCCCTCTCTTGTATCGTCCTTGGCCGCACACCGGACATGTGGTTCTATCCGCGTACTCGTTCCGATAAAGTGCACAATCATTTATGCATGCGTGGTATTTAATGTGTGGTAGGTCGAGAGGGAACACGATTTTCTTGGCCTCCTCGATACTTGTTGGCAATGTGTTCCCCTTAGGAACTCGGTCATGCCATTATTCCATGTTTGTGTTGAAGCTCACACTGGTCCATTTGTGTTCGGCCTTCATATCCAGAGCCTTGAGCGTTACACTCAAACGTGTATCCTCGGGGCGACACCCAAGATACAATGGAGTCATCTCGTCTACCTCCATTTGGGCCAGCTTTGCTTTCTCTCTGGCTGCAGCTTTGTCGTTGCTCGTCTCCTTGAGGAGTAGTTCTTGAACATGAGGGTCCTGCAAGGCCGAAGTTAGCAGCATCTGTGTGTTCGCGTGTTCTCCTTCTTCATGATGATCATGCATGTCGCCATCTCCTTCTTCATGCTGATCATGCCCGCCGGCATCTCCTTTGTCATGATGATCATGCCTACCGGCATCTCCTTCGTCATGATGATCATGCTCGGTAGACTCTTCGGCTTCTCGCCCGCCCACATCTTTGTGACCACCATCTCCTGCCGGCGCCTCATTGAGGTCGCACATGAAACCGCGCTTGAGCATGTGACCCTCCAGTTGTCCAGAATTAGGGTCGATCCAGCGCTAGAGTTTACATGTTCGACATGGAAATCTTATCATGCTCTTGTTGTTCAGAATCATGTCCTCCTTCGCGTCTTTCTTATACCTAGCAATTAGACCTTCGCTCATCGTGAGGACCATGGTTGCCTGAGCGGTCACAACAGAGAGTATAGGTTAGAACCACACCATATGCACACACACATGCATGAATGCTAGCCAGAAAAATTCAGCATGACCTTTCCTAAAATTAGGACATATGGGTAGTGCAAAAATTTGCCGAAATGGAAATGAATCAACATTTTGGCAAACATCCATACACCACACCGGCCAGGACAACAACAAGCAAGCAACAAAAAACTTCCTCTCAATGCAAACATTCATGCACCACACAAGCATCGTCTCGCCATGCATCGCACACACACCGCCCGTGCGACAAGCTTCACCTACATGTTCATGGACAAGTACTCACCTAGTAGACTCAATAATAGAGAGACGAGACCGCGTGATGAAAGAGTGTGGACAAATAGATCTACAAGTTGGTGGAGAGGAAATTAGTAAACAAATAGAGATGTGTGAGAGAAAAGTAAGGAACTTTTAGATCTACAAGTTGGAGGGAAGCTTCCACTTACCAATCTATGGACTAAAGTAGGTTTAGTTACAAAAAAATGGAGAAACTATGGGCAAATGGGGTGGTAGGGAGGAGGAAGACGAGCTGGGAGGAGGTAGAAAGGAAGAAGAGATGTGAAATGGGTGGTGGTGGATAGATAGGGTGGGAGCTTGCCACCTTTTTCACATGGATCTGGATGCCCTCATCTGTGGCGCATATGGCAAAAATGCGCCACAAATGCTCAAACTTCTGTGGCGCATATTGCATTATGCGCCACAGAACAATGTGGTGCAGGTTAAAGTGGTAAGACCCAGGTTAGGTTTCTGTGGTGCATGTGTGGATATGCACCACAGAAGTCAAACATATCTGTGGCGCATATCGACACATGCGCCATAGAAAGTGGGTCAAATAGATTATGTGGTGGGGCCCGCCTCCATGTTCTGTGGCGCATAATGAAATATGTGCCACATATATTGTCTCTTTTGTGGCGCATATGTCATTATGCGCTACAGAACATGGATCGCCCCACCCTGGCTGGCGGGTCCCACCTAACTTCTGTGGCGCATGTGGCACATTTTTCCTAGTATCTGTGGTGCATTTTTCCTAGCGCGCCACTGATACATATCTATGGCGCATGGTTTTACATATGCACCACAGAATATCTTGTCTACCTATAAGTTGTTTCCTAGTAGTGATAGCTAGAGTCATTACATGTGTGTTCTTTTCACAAACCACATATGGATCCACTAGAGTTCATTTCATGTGTGTTCTTTCCATTAACCACAGCTAGTGTCATTGCATGTCTGTTCTTTTCACAAAACACATGGATCCACCAGTGTCACTGGATGTGTGTTCTTTACACAAACAACAACTAGAGTCATTGCATGCCTGTTCTTTCCACAAACAACATATGGATCCACCACTGTCACTGGATGTGTGTTCTTTTCACAAACCACAGCTAGAGTCATTGCATGTGTGTTCTTTTCACAAACCACATATGGATCTACCAGTGTCATTGCATGTGTGTTCTTTTCATTAACCACAGCTAGAGTCATTGCATGTGTGTTCTTTTCAAAAACCACATATGGATCCACCAGAGTTTATTTCATGTGTGTTCTTTTGATTAACCACTGCTAGTATCATTGCATGTATGTTTTTTTCACAAACCACATATGGATCCACCAGAGTTCATTCCATGTGTGTTCTAACCACAATAAGTGTCATTGCATGCCTATTCTTTTCAAAGACCACATATGGATCTACCAGTGTTCATTGCATGTGTGTTCTTTTCACAAACCACATATGGATCCACCAGTGTCATTGCATGTGTGTTCTTTTCAAAAAACCACATATGGATCCACTAGAGTCATTGTATTACATGTTATTTTCACAAAACATAGCTAGAGTCATTGCATGTCTGTTCTTTTTGCAAACCACATGGATCCACCAGTGTCATTGCATGTGTGTTCTTTTCATTAACCATAGCTAGAGTCATTGCATGTGTGTTCTTTTCACAAACCACATATGGATCCATCAGAGTCTTTGCATGTCTGTTCTTTTCATTAACCATAGCTAGTGTCATTGCATGTCTGTTCTTTCCACAAACCACATATGGATCCACCAGTGTCACTGGATGTGTATTCTTTTCACAAACCACAACTAGAGTCATTGCATATGTGTTCTTTTCACAAACCACACATGGATCCACCAGTGTCATTGCATGTGTGTTGTTTTCATTAACCACAGCTAGAGTCATTGCATGTGTGTTCTTTTCACAAACCACATATGGATCCACCAGAGTTCATTTCATGTGTGTTCTTTTCATTAACCACAGCTACTATCATTGCATGTTTGCTCTTTTCACAAACCACATGGATCCACCAGTGTCATTGCATGTGTGTTCTTTTCATTAACCACAGCTAGAGTCATTGCATGTGTGTTCTTTCCACAAACCACATATGGATCCACTAGTGTCATTGCATGTGTGTTCTTCTCACAAACCACAGCTAGTGTCATTGCATGTCTGTTCTTTCCACAACCCACATATGGATCCACCAGTGTCACTGGATGTGTGTTCTTTTCACAATCCATAGCTAGAGTCATTGCATGTGTGTTCTTTTCACAAACCATACATGGATCCACCAATGTCATTGCATGTGTGTTCTTTTCATTAACCACAGCTAGAGTCATTGCATGTGTGTTCTTTTCACAAGCCACATATGGATCCACCAGAGTTCATTGCATGTGTGTTCTTTTCATTAACCACAACTAGTGTCATTGCATGTCTGTTCTTTTCACAAACCACATGGATCCACCAGTGTCATTGCAAGTGTGTTCTTTTCATTAACCATAGCTAGAGTCATTGTATGTGTGTTCTTTTCACAAACCACATATGGATCCACGAGTGTCCATTGCATGTGTGTTTGTTTCACAAACCACATATGGATCCACCAGTGTCAGTGCATGTGTGTTCTTTCCATTAACCATAGCTAGAGTCATTGCATGTGTGTTGTTTTCAAAAACCACACATGGATCCACCAGTGTCATTACATGTGTGTTCTTTTCATTAACCACAGCTAGAGTCATTGCATGTGTGTTGTTTTCACAAACCACATATGGATCCACCAGTGTCACTGGATGTGTGTTCTTTTCATTAACCATAGCTAGAGTCATTGCATGTGTGTTGTTTTCACAAACCACATATGGATTCACAAGTGTCATTGCATGTGTGTTATTTTCACAAACTACATATGGATCCACCAGAGTCATTGTATTGCATGTTGTTTTCATAAAACACCGCTAGAGTCATTGCATGTCTATTCTTTTCACAAACCACATGGATCCACCAGTGTCATTGCATGTGTGTTCTTTGCATTAACCATAGCTAGAGTCATTGCATGTGTGTTCTTTTCATTAACCACAGCTAGAGTCATTGCATGTGTGTTCTTTTCACAAACCACATATGGATCCATCAGAGTCATTGCATGTCTATTCATTTCATTAACCACAACTAGTGTCATTGCATGTCTATTCTTTTCACAAACCACATATGGATCCACCAGTGTCACTAGATGTCTGTTCTTCTCACAAACCACAACTAGTGTCATTGCATGTCTATTCTTTCCACAAACCACATATGGATCCACCAGTGTCACGTGATGTGTGTTCTTTTCACAAACCACACCTAGAGTCATTACATGTGTGTTCTTTCCAGAAACAACATATGGATCCACCAGTGTCATTGCATGTGTGTTCTTTTCATTAACCACAGCTAGAGTCATTGCATGTGTGTTCTTTTCACAAACCACATATGGATCCACCAGAGTTCATTTCATGTGTTTTTTCATTAACCATAGCTACTATAATTGCATGTCTGCCCTTTTCACAAACCACATGGATCCACCAGTGTCATTGCATGTGTGTTATTTTCATTAACCACAGCTGGAGTCATTGCATGTGTGTTCTTTTATCAAACCACATATGGATCCATCAGAGTCATTGCATGTCTGATCTTTTTATTAACCACAACTAGTGTCATTGCATGTCTGTTCTTTCCACAAACCACATATGGATCCACCAGTGTCATTGCATGTGTGTTCTTCTCACAAACCATAGCTAGTGTCATTGCATGTCTGTTCTTTCCACAAACCACATATGGATCCATCAGTGTCATTGGATGTGTATTCTTTTCACAAACCACAACAAGAGTCATTGCATGTGTGCTCTTTACACAAACCACACATGGATCCACCAGTGTCATTACATGTGTGTTCTTTTCATTAACCACAGCTAGAGTCATTGCATGTGTGTTCTTTTCACAAACCACATATGGATCCACTAGAGTTCATTTCATGTGTGTTCTTTTCATTAACCACAACTATTATCATTGCATGTACGTTCATTTGACAAACCACATATGGATCCACCAGAGTTCATTTCATGTGTGTTCTAACCATAATAAGTGTCATTGCATGTTTGTTCTTTTCATAGACCACATATGGATCCACCAGTGTTCATTGCATGTGTGTTCTTTTCACAAACCACATATGGATCCACCAGTGTCATTGCATGTGTGTTCTTTTCACAAACCACATATGGATCCACTAGAGTCATTGTATTGCATGTTCTTTTCACAAAACATAGCTAGAGTCATTGCATGTCTGTTCTTTTCGCAAACAACATGGAGCCACCAGTGTCATTGCATGTGTGTTCTTTTCATTAACCACAGCTAGATTCATTGCATGTGTGTTCTTTTCACAAACCACATATGGATCCATCAGAGTCTTTGCATGTCTGTTCTTTTCATTAACCATAGCTAGTGTCATTGCATGTCTGTTCTTTCCACAAACCATATATGGATCCACCAGAGTCATTGCATGTTTGTTCTTCTCACAAACCACAGCTAGTGTCATTGCATGTCTGTTCTTTCCACAAACCACATATCGATCCACCAGTGTCACTGGATGTGTATTCTTTTCACAAACCACAACTAGAGTCATTGCATATGTGTTCTTTTCACAAACCACACATGGATCCACCAATGTCATTGCATGTGTGTTGTTTTCATTAACCATAGCTAGAGTCATTGCATGTGTGTTATTTTCACAAACCACATATAGATCCACCAGAGTTCATTTCATGTGTGTTCTTTTCATTAACCATAGCTACTATCATTGCATGTCTGCTCTTTTCACAAACCACATGGATCCACTAGTGTCATTGCATGTGTGTTCTTTTCATTAACCACAACTAGAGTCATTGCATGTGTGTTCTTTTCACAAACCACATATGGATCCATCAGAGTCATTGCATGTCTGATCTTTTCATTAACTATAAATAGTGTCATTGCATGTGTGTTCTTTTCACAAACTACATATGGATCCACCAGAGTCATTGTATTGCATTTTCTTTTCACAAAACACCGCTAGAGTCATTGCATGTCTATTCTTTTCACAAACCACATGGATCCACCAGTGTCATTGCATGTGTGTTCTTTTCATTAACCACAGCTAGAGTCATTGCATGTGTGTTCTTTTCACAAACCACATATGGATCCACCAGAGTTCATTTCATGTGTGTTCTTTTCATTAACCATAGCTACTATCATTGCATGTCTGCCCTTTTCACAAACCATATGGATCCACCAGTGTAATTGCATGTGTGTTCTTTTCATTAACCACAGCTAGAGTCATTGCATGTGTGTTCTTTTCACAAACCACATATGGATCCATCAGAGTCATTGCATGTCTGATCTTTTTATTAACCACATCTAGTGTCATTGCATGTCTGTTCTTTCCGCAAACCACATATGGATCCACCAGTGTCATTGCATGTGTGTTCTTCTCACAAACCACAGCTAGTGTCATTGCATGTCTGTTCTTTCCACAAACCACATATGGATCCACCAGTGTCATTGGATGTGTGTTCTTTTCACAAACCACAGCTAGAGTCATTGCATGTGTGCTCTTTACACAAACCACACATGGATCCACCAGTGTCATTACATGTGTGTTCTTTTCATTAACCACAGCTAGAGTAATTGCATGTGTGTTCTTTTCACAAACCACAGATGGATCCACTAGAGTTCATTTCATGTGTGTTGTTTTCATTAACCACAACTAGTATCATTGCATGTATGTTCATTTGACAAACCACATATGGATGCACCAGAGTTCATTTCATGTGTGTTCTAACCACAATAAGTGTCATGGCATGTCCGTTCTTTTCATAGACCACATATGGATCCACCAGTGTTCATTGCATGTGTGTTCTTTTCACAAACCACATATGGATCCACCAGTGTCATTGCATGTGTGTTATTTTCACAAACCACATATGGATCCACTAGAGTCATTGTATTGCATGTTCTTTTCACAAAACATAGCTAGAGTCATTGCATGTCTGTTCTTTTCGCAAACCACATGGATCCACCAGTGTCATTGCATGTGTGTTCTTTTCATTAACCACAGCTAGAGTCATTGCATGTGTGTTCTTTTCGGAAAACACATATGGATCCATCAGAGTCTTTGCATGTCCGTTCTTTTCATTAACCACAGCTAGTGTCATTGCATGTCTGTTCTTTCCACAAACCACATATGGATCCACCAGTGTCATTGCATGTTTGTTCTTCTCACAGACCACAGCTAGTGTCATTGCATGTCTATTCTTTCCACAAACCACATATCGATCCACCGGTGTCACTGGATGTGTATTCTTTTCACAAAACACAACTAGAGTCATTGCATATGTGTTCTTTTCACAAACCACACATGGATCCACCAGTGTCATTGCATGTGTGTTCTTTTCATTAACTACAGCTAGAGTAATTGCATGTGTGTTGTTTTCACAAACCACATATGGATACACCAGAGTTCATTTCATGTGTGTTCTTTTCATTAACCACAGCTACTATCATTGCATGTCTTCTCTTTTCACAAACCACATGGATCCACCAGTGTCATTGCATGTGTGTTCTTTTCATTAACCATAGCTAGAGTCATTGCATGTGTGTTCTTTTCACAAACCACATATGGATCCATCAGAGTCATTGCATGTGTGATCTTTTCATTAACTACAACTAGTAACATTGCATGTCTGTTCTATCCACAAACCACATATGGATCCACTAGTGTCATTGCATGTGTGTTCTTCTCAAAAACCATAGCTAGTGTCATTGCATGTTTGTTCTTTCCACAAACCACATATGGATCCACCAGTGTCACTGGATGAGTGTTCTTTTCACAAACCACATCTAGAGTCATTGCATGTGTGTTCTTTTCACAAACCACACATGGATCCACCAGTGTTATTACATGTGTGTTCTTTTCATTAACCACAGTTAGAGTCATTGCATGTGTGTTCTTTTCACAAACCACATATGGATCCACCAATGTTATTGCATGTGTGTTCTTTTCATTAACCACAGCTAGAGTTATTGCATGTGTGTTCTTTTCACGAACCACATATGCATCCACTAGAGTTCATTTTATGTGTGTTCTTTCCATTAACCACACCTAGTATCATTGCATGTATGTTCTTTTCACAAACCACATATGGATCCACCAGAGTTAATTTCATGTGTGTTCTTTTCATTAACCACAATAAGTGTCATTGCATGTCTGTTCTTTTCATAGACCACATATGGATCTACCAGTGCTCATTGCATGTGTGTTATTTTCACAAACCACATATGGATCCACCAGTGTCATTGCATGTGTGTTCTTTTCACAAACCACATATGGATCCACTAGAGTCATTGTATTGCATGTTCTTTTCAGAGAACATAGTTAGAGTCATTTCATGTTTGTCCTTTTCGCAAACAACATGGATCCACCAGTGTCATTGCATGTGTGTTCTTTTCATTAACCACAGCTAGAGTTATTGCATGTGTGTTCTTTTCACAAACCACATATGGATCCATTAGAGTCATTGCATGTCTGTTCTTTTCATTAACCAGAGCTAGTGTTATTGCATGTCTGTTCTTTCCACAAACCACATATGGATCCACCAGTGTCATTGCATGTGTTTTCTTCTCACAAACCACAGCTAGTGTCCTTGCATGTCTGTTCTTTCCACAAACCACATATGGATCCACCAGTGTCACTGGATGTGTGTTCTTCTCACAGTCCATAGCTAGAGTCATTGCATGTGTGTTCTTTTCACAAACCATACATGGATCCACTAATGTCATTGCATGTGTGTTCTTTTCATTAACCACAGGTACAGTTATTGCATGTGTGTTCTTTTCACAAGCCACATATGGATCCACCAGAGTTCATTGCATGTGTGTTCTTTTCATTAACCACAGCTAGTGTCATTGCATGTCTGTTCTTTTCACAAACCACATGGATCCACCAGTGTCATTGCAAGTGTATTATTTTCATTAACAAAAGCTAGAGTCATTGTATGTGTGTTCTTTTCACAAACGACATATGGATCCACCAGTGTCCATTGCATGTGTGTTCCTTTCACAAACCACATATGGATCCACCAGTGTCAGTGCATGTGTGTTCTTTCCATTAAGCATAGCTAGAGTCATTGCATGTGTGTTCTTTTCACAAACCACACATGGATCCACCAGTGTCATTACATGTGTGTTCTTTTCATTAACCACAGCTAGAGTCATTGCATGTGTGTTCTTTTCACAAACCACATATGGATCCACCAGTGTCACTGGATGTGTGTTCTTTTCATTAACCACAGCTAGAGTCATTGCATGTGTGTTCTTTTCACAAACCACATATGGATTCACAAGTGTCATTGCATGTGTGTTCTTTTCACAAACTACATATGGATCCACCAGAGTCATTGTATTGCATGTTATTTTCACAAAACACCGCTAGAGTCATTGCATGTCTGTTCTTTTCACAAACCACATTTATCCACCAGTGTCATTGCATGTGTGTTCTTTTCATTAACCACAGCTAGAGTCATTGCATGTGTGTTCTTTTCACAAACCACATATGGATCCATCAGAGTCATTGCATGTCTATTCATTTCATTAACCACAACTAGTGTCATTGCATGTCTATTCTTTTCACAAACCACATATGGATCCACCAGTGTCACTGGATGTCTATTCTTCTCACAAACCACAACTAGTGTCATTGCATGTCTATTCTTTCCACAAACCACATATGGATCCACCAGTGTCACTTGATGTGTGTTCTTTTCACAGACGACACCTAGAGTCATTACATGTGTGTTCTTTCCACAAACCACATATGGATCCACCAGTGTCATTGCATGTGTGTTCTTTTCATTAACCACAGCTAGAGTCATTGCATGTGTGTTCTTTTCACAAACCACATATGGATCCACCAGAGTTCATTTCATGTGTGTTCTTTTCATTAACCATAGCTACTATCATTGCATGTCTGCCCTTTTCACAAACCACATGGATCCACCAGTGTTATTGCATGTGTGCTCTTTTCATTAACCATAGCTAGAGTCATTGCATGTGTGTTCTTTTCACAAACCACATATGGATCCATCAGAGCCATTGCATGTCTGATCTTTTTATTAACCATAGCTAGTGTCATTACATGTCTGTTCTTTCCACAAACCACATATGGATCCACCAGTGTCATTGCATGTGTGTTCTTCTCACAAACCACAGCTAGTGTCATTGCATGTCTGTTCTTGCCACAAACCACATATGGATCCACCAGTGTCATTGGATGTGTGTTCTTTTCACAAACCACAGCTAGAGTCATTGCATGTGTGCTCTTTACACAAACCATACATGGATCCACCAATGTCATTGCATGTGTGTTCTTTTCATTAAAAACAGCTATAGTCATTGCATGTGTGTTCTTTTCACAAGCCACATCTGGATCCACCATAGTTCATTGCATGTGTGTTCTTTTTATTAACCACATCTAGTGTCATTGCATGTCTGTTCTTTTTACAAACCACATGGATCCACCAGTGTCATTGCAAGTGTGTTCTTTTCATTAACCACAGCTAGAGTCAGTGTATGTGTGTTCTTTTCACAAACCACATATGGATCCACCAGTGTCCATTGCATGTGTGTTCTTTTCACAAACCACATATGGATCCACCAGTGTCAGTGCATGTGTGTTCTTTCCATTAACCATAGCTAGAGTCATTGCATGTGTGTTCTTTTGACAAAACACACATGGATCCACTAGTGTCATTACATGTGTGTTCTTTTCATTAACCACAGCTACAGTCATTGCATGTGTGTTCTTTTCACAAACCATATATGGATCCACCAGTGTCACTGGATGTGTGTTCTTTTCATTAACCATAGCTAGAGTCATTGCATGTGTGTTCTTTTCACAAACCACATATGGATTCACAAGTGTCATTGCATGTGTGTTCTTTTCACAAACTACATATGGATCCACCAGAGTCATTGTATTGCATGTTCTTTTCACAAAGCACCGCTAGAGTCATTGCATGTCTGTTCTTTTCACAAACCACATGGATCCACCAGTGTCATTGCATGTGTGTTCTTTTCATTAACCACAGCTACAGTCATTGCATCTGTGTTATTTTCATTAACCAGAACTAGAGTGATTGCATGTGTGTTCTTTTCACAAACCACATATGGATCCATCAGAGTCATTGCATGTCTGTTCTTTTCATTAACCACAGCTAGTGTCATTGCATGTCTGTTCTTGCCACAAACCACATATGGAACCACAGCTAGAGTCATTGCATGTGTGCTCTTTACACAAACCATACATGGATCCACCAATGTCATTGCATGTGTGTTCTTTTCATTAACCACAGCTACAGTCATTGCATCTGTGTTCTTTTCACAAGCCACATCTGGATCCACCAGAGTTCATTGCATGTGTGTTCTTTTCATTAACCACATCTAGTGTCATTGCATGTCTGTTCTTTGCACAAACCACATGGAACCACCAGTGTCATTGCAAGTGTGTTCTTTTCATTAACCACAGCTAGAGTCATTGTATGTTTGTTCTTTTCACAAACCACATATGGATCCACCAGTGTCCATTGCATGTGTGTTCTTTTCACAAACCACATATGGATCCACCAGTATCAGTGCATGTGTGTTCTTTCCATTAACCATAGCTAGAGTCATTACATGTGTGTTCTTTTGACAAACCACACATGGATCCACTAGTGTCATTACATGTGTGTTCTTTTCATTAACCACAGCTACAGTCATTGCATGTGTGTTCTTTTCACAAACCACATATGGATCCACCAGTGTCACTGGATGTGTGTTCTTTTCATTAACCATAGCTAGAGTCATTGCATTTGTGTTCTTTTCACAAACCACATATGGATTCACAAGTGTCATTGCATGTGTGTTCTTTTCACGAACTACATATGGATCCACCAGAGTCATTGCATTGCATGTTCTTTTCACAAAACACCGCTAGAGTCATTGCATGTCTGTTCTTTTCACAAACCACATGGATCCACCAGTGTCATTGCATGTGTGTTCTTTTCATTAACCACAGCTAGAGTCATTACATGTGTCGTCTTTTCACAAACCACATATGGATCCATCAGAGTCATTGCATGTCTGTTCTTTTCATTAACCACAACTAGTGTCATTGCATGTCTATTCTTTCCACAAACCACATATGGATCCACCAGTGTCATTGCATGTGTGTTCTTCTCACAAACCACAACTAGTGTCATTGCATGTCTATTCTTTCCACAAACCACATATGGATCCACCAGTGTCATTGCATGTGTGTTGTTTTCATTAACCACAGCTAGAGTCATTGCATGTGTGTTCTTTTCACAAACCACATATGGATCCATCAGAGTCATTGCATGTCTATTCATTTCATTAACCACAACTACTGTCATTGCATGTCTATTCTTTTCACAAACCACATATGGATCCACCAGTGTCACTGGATGTCTGTTCTTCTCACAAACCACAACTAGTGTCATTGCATGTCTATTCTTTCCACAAACCACATATGGATCCACTAGTGTCACTTGATGTGTGTTCTTTTCACAGACGACACCTAGAGTCATTACATGTGTGTTCTTTCCACAAACCACATATGGATCCACCAGTGTCATTGCATGTGTGTTCTTCTCACAAACCACAGCTAGTGTCATTGCATGTCTGTTCTTGCCACAAACCACATATGGATCCACCAGTGTCATTGGATGTGTGTTCTTTTCACAAACCACAGCTAGAGTCATTGCATGTGTGCTCTTTACACAAACCATACATGGATCCACCAATGTCATTGCATGTGTGTTCTTTTCATTAACCACAGCTACAGTCATTGCATGTGTGTTCTTTTCACAAGCGACATCTGGATCCACCAGAGATCATTACATGTGTGTTCTTTTTATTAACCACATCTAGTGTCATTGCATGTCTGTTCTTTTTACAAACCACATGGATCCACCAGTGTCATTGCAAGTGTGTTCTTTTCATTAACCACAGCTAGAGTCATTGTATGTGTGTTCTTTTCACAAACCACATATGGATCCACCAGTGTCCATTGCATGTGTGTTCTTTTCACAAACCACATATGGATCCACCAGTGTCAGTGCATGTGTGTTCTTTCCATTAACCATAGCTAGAGTCATTGCATGTGTGTTCTTTTGACAAACCACACATGGATCCACTAGTGTCATTACATGTGTGTTCTTTTCATTAACCACAGCTACAGTCATTGCATGTGTGTTCTTTTCACAAACCACATATGGATCCACCAGTGTCACTGGATGTGTGTTCTTTTCATTAACCATAGCTAGAGTCATTGCATGTGTGTTCTTTTCACAAACCACATATGGATTCACAAGTGTCATTGCATGTGTGTTCTTTTCACAAACTACATATGGATCCACCAGAGTCATTGTATTGCATGTTCTTTTCACAAAGCACCGCTAGAGTCATTGCATGTCTGTTCTTTTCACAAACCACATGGATCCACCAGTGTCATTGCATGTGTGTTATTTTCATTAACCACAGCTAGAGTGATTGCATGTGTGTTCTTTTCACAAACCACATATGGATCCATCAGAGTCATTGCATGTCTGTTCTTTTCATTAACCACAACTAGTGTCATTGCATGTCTGTTCTTTCCACAAACCACATATGGATCCAACAGTGTCATTGCATGTGTGTTCTTCTCACAAACCACAACTAGTGTCATTGCATGTCTATTCTTTCCACAAACCACATATGGATCCACCAGTGTCACTTGATGTGTGTTCTTTTCACAGACGACACCTAGAGTCATTACATGTGTGTTCTTTCAAAAACCACATATGGATCCACCAGTGTCATTGCATGTGTGTTCTTTTCATTAACCACAGCTAGAGTCATTGCATGTGTGTTCTTTTCACAAACCACATATGGATCCATCAGAGTCATTGCATGTCTATTCATTTCATTAACCACAACTAGTGTCATTGCATGTCTATTCTTTTCACAAACCACATATGGATCCACCAGTGTCACTGGATGTATGTTCTTCTCACAAACCACAACTAGTGTCATTGCATGTCTATTCTTTCCACAAACCACATATGGATCCACCAGTGTCACCTGATGTGTGTTCTTTTCACATACGACACCTAGAGTCATTACATGTGTGTTCTTTCCACAAACCACATATGGATCCACCAGTGTCATTGCATGTGTGTTATTTTCACAAACCACATATGGATCCACCAAAGTTCATTTCATGTGTGTTCTTTTCATTAACCATAGCTACTATCATTGCATGTCTGCCCTTTTCACAAACCACATGGATCCACCAGTGTCATTGCATGTGTGTTCTTTTCATTAACCACAGCTAGAGTCATTGCATGTGTGTTCTTTTCACAAACCACATATGGATCCATTAGAGTCATTGCATGTCTGATCTTTTTATTAACCACAGCTAGTGTCATTACATGTCTGTTCTTTCCACAAACCACATATGGATCCACCAGTGTCATTGCATGTGTGTTCTTCTCACAAACCACAGCTAGTGTCATTGCATGTTTGTTCTTGCCACAAACCACATATGGATCCACCAGTGTCATTGGATGTGTGTTCTTTTCACAAACCACAGATAGAGTCATTGCATGTGTGCTCTTTACACAAACCATACATGGATCCACCAATGTCATTGCATGTGTGTTCTTTTCATTAACCACAGCTACAGTCATTGCATGTGTGTTCTTTTCACAACCCACATCTGGATCCACCAGACTTCATTGCATGTGTGTTCTTTTCATTAACCACATCTAGTGTCATTGCATGTCTGTTCTTTTCACAAACTACATGGATCCACCAGTGTCATTGCAAGTGTGTTCTTTTCATTAACCACAGCTAGAGTCATTGTATGTGTGTTCTTTTCACAAACCCCATATGGATCCACCAGTGTCCATTGCATGTGTGTTCTTTTCACAAACGACATATGGATCCACCAGTGTCAGTGCATGTGTGTTCTTTCCATTAACCATAGCTAGAGTCATTGCATGTGTGTTCTTTTGACAAACCACACATGGATCCACTAGTGTCATTACATGTGTGTTCTTTTCATTAACCACAGCTACAGTCATTGCATGTGTGTTCTTTTCACAAACCACATATGGATCCACCAGTGTCACTGGATGTGTGTTCTTTTCATTAACCATAGCTAGAGTCATTGCATGTGTGTTATTTTCACAAACCACATATGGATTCACAAGTGTCATTGCATGTGTGTTCTTTTCACAAACAACATATGGATCCACCAGAGTCATTGTATTGCATGTTCTTTTCACAAAACACCGCTAGAGTCATTGCATGTCTGTTCTTTTCACAAATCACATGGATCCACCAGTGTCATTGCATGTGTGTTCTTTTCATTAACCACAGCTAGAGTCATTGCATGTGTGTTCTTTTCACAAACCACATATGGATCCATCAGAGTCATTGCATGTCTGTTCTTTTCATTAACAATGGCTAGTGTCATTGCATGTCTGTTCTTTTTCCACAAACCACATATGGATCCACCAGTGTCATTGCATGTGTGTTCTTCTCACAAACCATAACTAGTGTCATTGCATGTCTATTCTTTCCACAAACAACATATGGATCCACCAGTGTTATTGCATGTGTGTTCTTTTCATTAACCATAGCTAGAGTCATTGCATGTGTGTTCTTTTCACAAACCACATATGGATTCACAAGTGTCATTGCATGTGTGTTCTTTTCACAAACTACATATGGATCCACCAGAGTCATTGTATTGCATGTTCTTTTCACAAAACACCGCTAGAGTCATTGCATGTCTGTTCTTTTCACAAATCACATGGATCCACCAGTGTCATTGCATGTGTGTTCTTTTCATTAACCACAGGTAGAGTCATTGCATGTGTGTTCTTTTCACAAACCACATATGGATCCATCAGAGTCATTGCATGTCTGTTCTTTTCATTAACCACGGCTAGTGTCATTGCATGTCTGTTCTTTTTCCACAAACGACATATGGATCCACCAGTGTCATTGCATGTGTGTTCTTCTCACAAACCACAACTAGTGTCATTGCATGTCTATTCTTTCCACAAACCACATATGGATCCACCAGTGTCACTTGATGTGTGTTCTTTTCACAGACGACACCTAGAGTCATTACATGTGTGTTCTTTCCACAAACCACATATGGATCCACCAGTGTCATTGCATGTGTGTTCTTTTCATTAACCACAACTAGAGTCATTGCATGTGTGTTCTTTTCACAAACCACATATGGATCCACCAGAGTTCATTTCATGTGTGTTATTTTCATTAACCATTGCTACTATCATTGCATGTCTGCCCTTTTCACAAACCACATGGATCCACCAGTGTTATTGCATGTGTGTTCTTTTCATTAACCACAGCTAGAGTCATTGCATGTGTGTTCTTTTCATAAACCACATATGGATCCATCAGAGTCATTGCATGTCTGATCTTTTTATTAACCACAGCTAGTGTCATTACATGTCTGTTCTTTCCACAAACCACATATGGATCCACCAGTGTCATTGCATGTGTGTTCTTCTCACAAACCACAGCTAGTGTCATTGCATGTCTGTTCTTGCCACAAACCACATATGGATCCACCAGTGTCATTGGGTGTGTGTTCTTTTCACAAACCACAGCTAGAGTCATTGCATGTGTGCTCTTTACACAAACCACACATGGATCCACCAGTGTCATTACATGTGTGTTCTTTTCATTAACCACATATAGAGTCATTGCATGTGTGTTCTTTTCACAAACCACATATGGATCCACTAGAGTTCATTTCATGTGTGTTCTTTTCATTAACCACAACTAGTATCATTGCATGTATGTTCTTTTGACAAACCACATATGGATCCACCAGAGTTCATTTCATGTGTGTTCTAACCACAATAAGTGTCATTGCATGTCTGTTCTTTTCATAGACCACATATGGATCCACCAGTGTTCATTACATGTGTTTTTTTTCACAAACCACATATGGATCCACCAGTGTTAGTGCATGTGTGTTGTTTCCATTAACCATAGCTAGAGTCATTGCATGTGTGTTCTTTTCACAAACCACACATAGATCCACCAGTGTCATTACATGTGTGTTCTTTTCATTAACCACAGCTAGAGTCATTGCATGTGTGTTCTTTTCACAAACCACATATGGATCCACCAGTGTCACTGGATGTGTGTTGTTTTCATTAACCACAACTAGAGTCATTGCATGTGTGTTCTTTTCACAAACCACATATGGATTCACAAGTGTCATTGCATGTGTGTTCTTTTCACAAACTACATATGGATCCACCAGAGTCATTGTATTGCATGTTCTTTTCAAAAAACACCGCTAGAGTCATTGCATGTGTGTTTTTTCACAAACCACATGGATCCACCAGTGTCATTGCATGTCTGATCTTTTTATTAACCACAACTAGTGTCATTGCATGTCTGTTCTTTCCACAAACCACATATGGATCCACCAGTGTCATTGCATGTGTGTTCTTCTCACAAACCATAGCTAGTGTCATTGCATGTCTGTTCTTTCCACAAACCACATATGGATCCATCAGTGTCATTGGATGTGTATTCTTTTCACAAACCACAACAAGAGTCATTGCATGTGTGCTCTTTACACAAACCACACATGGATCCACCAGTGTCATTACATGTGTGTTCTTTTCATTAACCACAGCTAGAGTCATTGCATGTGTGTTCTTTTCACAAAACACATATGGATCCATCAGAGTCATTCCATGTCTATTCATTTCATTAACCACAACTAGTGTCATTGCATGTCTATTCTTTTCACAAACCACATATGGATCCACCAGTGTCACTGGATGTCTGTTCTTCTCACAAACCACAACTAGTGTCATTGCATGTCTATTCTTTCCACAAACCACATATGGATCCACCAGTGTCATTGGATGTGTATTCTTTTCACAAACCACAGCTAGAGTCATTGCATATGTGTTCTTTTCACAAACCACACATGGATCCACCAGTGTCATTGCATGTGTGTTGTTTTCATTAACCATATCTAGAGTCCTTGCATGTGTGTTCTTTTCACAAACCACATATGGATCCACCAGAGTTCATTTCATGTGTGTTCTTTTCATTAACCACAGCTAGTGTCATTGCATGTCTGTTCTTTTCACAAAAACATGGATCCACCAGTGTCATTACATGTGTGTTCTTTTCATTAACCATAGCTAGAGTCATTGCATGTGTGTTCTTTTTAACAAGCCACATATGGATCCATCAGAGTCATTGCATGTCTAATCTTTTCATTAACTACAACTAGTGTCATTGCATGTCTGTTCTTTCCACAAACCAAATATGGATCCACCAGTGTCATTGCATATGTGTTATTCTCACAAACCACAACTAGTGTCATTGCATGTTTGTTCTTTTCACAAACCACACATGGATCCAGCAGTGTCATTACATGTGTGTTCTTTTCATTAACCACAGTTAGAGTCATTGCATGTGTGTTCTTTTCACAAACCACATATGGATCCACCAGTGTCATTGCATGTGTGTTCTTTCCATTAACCAGAGCTAGAGTCATTGCATGTGTGTTCTTTTCACGAACCACATATGGATCCACTAGAGTTCATTTCATGTGTGTTCTTTTCCTTAACCACACCTAGTATCATTGCATGTATGTTCTTTTCACAAACCACATTTGGATCCACCAGAGTTCATTTCATGTGTGTTCTTTTCATTAACCACAATTAGTGTCATTGGATGTGTGTTCTTTTCATAGACCACATATGGATCCATCAGTGTTCATTGCATGTGTGTTCTTTTCACAAACCACATATGGATCCACCAGTGTCATTGCATGTGTGTTCTTTTCATAAACCACATATGGGTCCACTAGAGTCATTGTATTGCATGTTCTTTTCGCAAAACACAGCTAGAGTCATTGCATGTCTGTTATTTTCACAAACAACATGGATCCACCCGTGTCATTGCATGTGTGTTCTTTTCATTAACCACAGCTAGAGTCATTGCATGTGTGTTCTTTTCACAAACCACATATGGATCCATCAGAGTCATTGCATGTCTGTTCTTTTCATTAACCACAGCTAGTGTCATTGCATGTCTGTTCTTTCCACAAACCACATATGGATCCACCAGTGTCATTGCATGTGTGTTCTTCTCACAAACCACAGCTAGTGTCATTGCATGTATGTTCTTTCCACAAACCACATATGGATCCACCAGTGTCACTGGATGTGTGTTGTTTTCACAAACCATAGCTAGAGTCATTGCATGTGTGTTCTTTTTCACAAACTGTTGGGTTCGTAGCATGGAAAACAAAAAAATTCTACCGCAAGAACGAACAAAACCCAGATCTAATCTAGATAAAAGCCAAGATCTAATCTACTAGACATGAGCAACGAGATAGATCGGTACTAACCCTCGTAGAACCGAAAGCATTAACGAGATTAGATCTCGTGGATGATGTAGTCGATCACTTTCCGATCTCAAGATCGTGTGGACGATCCTTCCGGCGCCGCGTTCCGGCAGCGCTTCCGCAGACGATCAGACGTGCGGAGTCGAAGCAGACCTTCCTCTCCCCGTTCCAGCGAGCAGCGGAGGTAGTAGATCTTCTCCACGGAATCCCAGCAGCACGACGGCGTGGTGGTGGTGGTGGAGATGAGAATTCTGCAGGGCTTCGCCTATGCCTGTGCAGAAGAAAGGTGGAGGTGAGAGGCGGCAGAGATTGGGAGTTGTGAGAGCCAGGGCAAGAGGGGGCGCCCCCTCCCTTCTATTTAAAGGAGGGAGGCGTGCCTGGGGAGGGGGAGTCCTAGTAGGACTCCCCTCCTTGGGCCGACGGTGGGAAGGGGGGAGGAATCCTCCTCCCCCACGAATCCGTGTCTAGCCCCACTTGGACTCCCTTGATCCTTTCTTGGTTTTCAAGTAAACTCCAAGAAATCCTCTAGAACCTTCCAGAACATTCCGAAACCTTCTAGAATCTTCATACAAACACTCCAGAACATTTCCTAACTTAGAAAATGATTTCCAATATATGAATCTTATTCTCCAGACCATTCCGGATCTCCTCGTGATGTCCCGGATCCATTCCGAGACTCCGAACAACATTCAGTCTCCAACACAAATTCCATATCTACTCAAAACAACTTCGAACCTTAAGTGTGTCACCCTACGGTTCGTGAATATGCAGACATGATGAAGACACCTCTCCCATCAATAACCATCAGCGGGATCTGGAGATCCATAACGGCTCCCACATACTCAACGATTACTTTGTGATCGATTGAACCAATTAACATACGAAACCAATTCCCTTTGTCTCGTGATATTCTACTTATCCGAGGTTTGATCGTCGGTATCTTTATACCTAGTTCTTCCTCGTTACTGATAAGTACTCTTTACTCGTTCCATGTTATGTCATCCCTTGTGACCCAGTCACATGCTTGCAAGCTATCTAGATGACATTCCACCGAGAGGGCCCAGAGTATATCTATCCGTCATATGGATGGACAAATCCCAATCTTGGTCTATGCGCTTCAACACATACTTTCAGAATACCCAATGACACCTTTATAACCGCCTAGTTACAAAGCGGCGTTTGATGTCATCAAAGTACCCATCCGGTGATGGTGATTAACATAACCTCATGGTCGAAGGATTAGGTTACTATGTATTTCAAAGCTTACAGCAATACGAACTTAATGACTTGATCTTATGGTATGCTTACTATGGGTGTGTGTCCATCACATCATTCTCCTAATGATATAACCTTGTTATTAATGACATCCAATGTCCATGATCAGGAAACCATGATCATGTATTAATCAACAAGCTATTTTAACAAGAGGGTTACTAGGGACTCTTTTATGTTTACAAAACACACAAGTATTAATGTTTCCGGTTAATACAATTATAGCATGGGATGTAAACATTTATCATAAACATAAAGATATAATAATAACCACTTTATTATTGCCTCTTGGGCATATCTCCAACAGTCTCCCACTTGCACTAGAGTCAATAATCTAGTTAAAAAACTTGTGCATTCAACACCTATGGCTTTCTGGTGTTGTATAGACACTATAGCTAGTGGTAAACATAATCTTCGGATCTGACACTTACAGGTCCGTGTGTATTTGCATGTCCTTGCGTATCTACGCATTACTCATTCTCCAATGAGATGGCATTGTATAAATTTGGTCCTTTGGTGAGACCTTTAGTTCCTTGGGATTAAATCATATTGATACAATTGTCATACAATGTATCTTCATAGAGTTATCCCACTATGAACCACACCTAGTTTGATAACAAGCTACTTGACGCAAATGCCCTCATTTGCTACTACAATAGTAGTCACATACTTAGCCTTTTGTTGTAGTATCTGTCACAATGTTTTAACTTTGGTACTCAACCAAATCCGTTATGGAACTTCCTTTCTATTACATTGTGCCACCCATAGTTTAAATTGAGATAAACTTAATTTGTGACAAAACTAGTATCAATGTAGCAATTTACAATGAACTATTTTTCATCACTATATAAGTAATATATTCTTAGTTCTTCCAAAGATCATAGGAATATCCCTACTATTGTCCAATGATTATTTTATGAGTCATTCTGGTATATGCTCACAACATTTAGAGCATAGGACATATCTGGATGTGTACATCTCAAAGAATGATTGATCAAAATATTCTTGTGATTTCACCAAGTGTCAAAACACTTGAATCTAGTGTCAATACACTTGAATCTTGATTCAGTCCTTTCCGTGAGTCAAGAACCTTTCTTGTTTTTTCCATATTGAACTCATTCAACATCTTATCTATGTACATTTGGCAAAACCATATTAGCGCCTCAATCTATCCATATAGACATTGATGCCTAATTCTTGGGTTATGCTTAAGTTTTTCATCGAAATGAAATTCTTAACCTGTGTCAATAAAAGATACATTATTTCTAATCAACGATATGTCTTTCACATAATGTATTAGAAATATGTCTTAGCGCTCCCACTTAATTTCTTGCAAAATGCAAGCATCTTCATCGTCTTTGATGAAATTAAACCTTTTAACAGTTTCATCATGGTGAAGATTCCAACTCCGCGATGCTTACTTCAACCATTGAAGTTTTGCATACTCTTTTAGCATCTTTTGAATTAAGAAAACCCTTTGGATCGTGTCATGTACACGTCCTAGGTAACCATTCTATTAGAAGAACTTGTTTTGTTTGTTCAACTACCATATACCAAAATATATGTAGTGGTTGCTACATTAATCCGTCCAGACTAAATATTGCTATGAAAGATCAAATCTTATCATAGTCAATTCCTTGAACATTGTCGTAAACTCTTTCCGACATGTCGACTATTTCATAGATGTGAAACATCCATGTCTATTTCTTTATAGATCCATATACGACTGTAAGGTCTTGCACCTTTCCAGAGGGTCTTTCAAATTCAAAGCTTGATTTCTCGTGTATGGAATTATCACGGATTTTATGGCTTCAAGCCACTTAACGAAGTCAGGGCCCATCATTGCTTCTTTGCATGTAGTCGGTTCATCATTGTCAAACAACAATGATTTAACTCTCAAATCTTGGCATTTGATTACTTACCCGACCTACTTGGTTCAATAGTAACTTAGATCTCCGTGACCACAACCTTTGAGGCACGTGAGCCATGAGCATTGTTGCTGCCTCCGGGACGCTTACCGACGCTGTGCAACGCAGCACATATTAGCCAAGGTTCAACAACCTTGTCAAAGTTCTATTGTCCTCCCATTTAACTTTTCACCAAAATTCCTTCTCAAGAAACTCGACATTCTAAGCGACAAACACTTTTCTCTTCGGTGTTATGGAGGAATACCCAATGGTTATTTCGAAATAACCTACAAAGACATGCTCATCCGACTTTGGTTGTAAACATTTCACTTATGCATAGCATACCAAAATTTAAGAAAAGACAATTCGGGTTTTATCCCAAACCACAACTCATATGGTGTCATTTCAACGGATCACGATGGAGCTCTTTTCAGTGTAAAAGCGGTAGTCACTAAAGCTTTAATCTTTAAAATATAATGGCAGTTATATAAATGACTCCTTTGATCTTACCATGTCAAACAAGGTTTCATTACATATCTTGAACACTCCATACTCCTATGGTGTTTTGGGAAATGCAAATCCATTGAACGATTCCTCAAATCTTAGGTGTTTTGCTAAACTTTGTAACTCAAACATCTTTCTTTATGATCCAATCATAAACTTTTTTATTTTCTTGTTACAATAATTTTCCACTTCATCTTGAAAGTCTTTGAACATTTTTCAAATGTTTCATACTTCTTCCTTATTGAGTAAGTATATACATATACTTACTCAAATCTTCGGAGAAAGCATATGAAGTTGAAATCCATCGCCCACGACTACACATAATGGACTATATACATCAATATGTACAAATTCCAATCAGTTAGTCGTCCGTTCCTCTTTTGGACTATGAACGGAGTTTTAATTATCTCCAGGAAAGTATCATAAGCGTCATTTGATCAAAATCAAAGACTCCAAAAATCCATCAACATGGAGTTTCTTCATGTATCCCTTTCAATATAATTTAAACGGCGATGTCACTTCGCAAGTGATCTTTCAATCATTTGTCTTTCGACATTTTAGCATTAGTTTTATGGATGTGATTTCTCCAACGAGATTTGTAAATCATCCATCTATTATGGAATACGGTAATTATTTGAACAACCTTTTGTCATCATAATACCTGATCAAAATAACAATTATTGAAACAAATCTTGAAGGTAAGCTTTGATGTTAACGAGTAACACAACAACCCTTTGTTTGTTTTCGATGAACATGATCACATATTCTTTTGCTAGTTACTTACGCCATTGCAGTTCATGAATTGTGTTGTCCTGTATGACACTTCATACCAACCAATTCGGTATCCAATACCACAGAACCACATTGTTTAACAACCAAGGAATACAGCCATAACATGTATCTTCTATATACCTAAGTTGGACATCTCCAATCTTTTCTTTTCTGCCAAATATTTTATAGACTCTCTTTCAACAATTCCTTTTCTTTTAAAAGAATCTATCAACATCAATAGTGATGTCATTCACATGACACATAGTACAAAGTGTGTATAGTCAAATACTAATACCTTTGGACTTGCACTTTGAAGTGGATCACCTTCATAAAATGTTTGGCATTCTTTCAAAATTCCATTCTTTAGTAATCTTTTAGTGTAGTAAACATTTTACTTACATCTTCTATTCATCCTTATCATGACAACTTTCATGATCAAGCTGCTATAGCTTATAAAGGTGAATTTCGAGTATAATGTTTCTTTTCCAAAACCTTTTGGAGGATTAGGATGACTAGCGTCTCCAACCTTCACAAATTCTCATCAAATATGAGGACGTATACTCTATCATGTTGTAACCAACACATTGTTTTAGATATCGCAATACCTTTCACATATGATGGTTTCTGAAACATTGCTTTCAGCTCTTAGATAAACTTGATATTAAAAAAACAATCTTTTGAGTATCAAGAATCATGGAGGCAAACATGATACATTAGATACTAACACTAGAATTGTTACTCTTGATTTAATACTATTTATTAAACTTCACAGAGTAAACGGAGTTTGCTGAAAGTTTGCAATATGACTTTTTAAACTTTAGATTGACACTCAAAACAATACGATACCAGTTCGTAAAGCAAATATCCAGAATTTCTATAGTTCTACTATCTCAACTATAACTAAGCTTAAGGTGGTGAACGGATGCCAATGACTACAACAAACTATGCAAATTCACTTTGATTGTGTTTATGATAAATTGAGTTTGACTAATCCAAATTACAAATAAACTCTCACTCAAAACAACATCCCTTGAGTTGTTTTTAGTGATTACACGAACCAAATCCACTACACCAAGTCCGATCATCACGTGAGATGATGTAGTTTCATCGGCGAACAATCTTCATGTTCATCATATCAATCATATGACTCATGCTCTACCTTTCGGTATTATGTGTTCCGAGACCATGTCTGTACATGCTAGGCTCGTCAAGATTAACCTTAGTTTCCGCATGTGCAAATCTGGCTTGCACCCGTTGTATACACACGTAGAGTCTATCACACCCGATCATCACGAGATGCTTCGAAACGACGAGTCTTAGCAATGGTGCCAACTAAGGACGAACACTTTATTACTTGATATTTAGTGAGAGGGATCATCTTATAATGCTACTGTCGCGATCTAAGCAATACAAGATGCATAAAGGATTAACATCACAGGCAATTCATAATTAGTGTGATATGACATGGCCCTTTCTTCTTACGCTTTTGATCTCCATCTCCAAAGCACGGACATGATCTCCATCATCACCAGCATTGCATCAAGGTCCGTGGCGCTGCTTCATGGTTGTCCATCATCACTAGCAACTATCACAACTACTTGGAACAAAGGTATTACAAGATGAATAGACACGCAGGTCTTAACAGAATTAAAGACAACCATTAGGCTCCTGCTGGTTGCCATATTACAACAAGGATCATTGCATACATCAAATACAATCACAATCACATGTAGGCCATATCACATCACAAAACCCATGCAAAAACAAGTTAGACGCCTCTAATTTTCTTTGCAAGTTTTACGTGGCTTGGGGCTTTCGACTAAGAACGGATCTTACCTACGAAACTGAACCACAACGTTGATACAAGTGCTATCAAGTGCAAAGTGTAGATTTGATCTATACTATGATGGGAGAGACAGACACCCGCAAAGCCACTTGTGCAAAGCAAGTTGCACGTCAAGCGTGGAGCAAGTCTCATGTGCGATGACATGTAATGTTAGCCCGAGCCGCTTCATCCCACCATACCGCAAGATGCAAAGTACACAAAGCAAAAGACGGCACGAGCACCAACGCCCACAAAACCATTGTGTTCTACTCGTGCAACAGATCTACGCATAGACACGGCTCTGATACCACTGTTGGGTTCGTAGCATGGAAAACAAAAAATTTCTACCGCAAGAACGAACAAAACCTAGATCTAATCTAGATAAAAGCCAAGATCTAATCTACTAGACATGAGCAACGAGATAGATCGGTACTAACCCTCGTAGAACCGAAAGCGTTAACGAGATTAGATCTCGTGGATGATGTAGTCGATCACTTGCCGATCTCAAGATCGTGTGGACGATCCTTCCGGCACCGCGTTCCGGCAGCGCTTCCGCAGACGGTCACACGTGCGGAGTCGAAGCAGACCTTCCTCTCCCCGTTCCAACGAGCAGCAGAGGTAGTAGATCTTCTCCACGGAATCCCAGCAGCACGACGGCGTGGTGGTGGTGGTGGAGATGAGAATTCTGCAGGGCTTCGCCTATGCCTCTGCAGAAGAAAGGTGGAGGAGAGAGGCGGCAGAGATTGGGAGTTGTGAGAGCCAGGGTAAGAGGGGCGCCCCCTCCCTTATATTTAAAGGAGGGAGGCGCGCCTGGGGAGGGGGAGTTCTAGTAGGACTCCCCTCCTTGGGCCGACGGTGGGAAGGGGGAGGAATCCTCCTCCCCCACGAATCCGTGTCTAGCCCCACTTGGACTCCCTTGATCCTTTCTTGGTTTTCAAGTAAACTCCAAGAAATCCTCTAGAACCTTCCAGAACATTCTGAAACCTTCTAGAATCTCCATACAAACACTCCGGAACATTTCCTAACTTAGAAAATGATTCCCAATATATGAATCTTATTCTCCGGACCATTCCGGATCTCCTCGTGATGTCCCGGATCCATTCTGAGACTCCGAACAACATTCGGTCTCCAACGCAAATTCCATATCTACTCAAAACAACTTCAAACCTTAAGTGTGTCACCCTACGGTTCGTGAATATGCAGACATGATGAAGTCACCTCTCCCATCAATAACCATCAGCGGGATCTAGAGATCCATAACGGCTCCCACATACTCAACGATTACTTCGTGATCGATTGAACCAATTAACTTACGAAACCAATTCCCTTTGTCTCGCGATATTCTACTTATCCGAGGTTTGATCGTCGGTATCTTTATACCTAGTTCTTCCTCGTTACCGATAAGTACTCTTTACTTGTTCCATGTTATGTCATCCCTTGTGACCCAGTCACATGCTTGCAAGCTATCTAGATGACATTCCACCGAGAGGGCCCAGAGTATATCTATCCGTCATATGGATGTTCAAATCCCAATCTTGGCCTATGCGCTTCAACACATACTTTCGGAATACCCAATGACACCTTTATAACCGCCCAGTTACGAAGCGGCGTTTGATGTCATCAAAGTACCCATCCGGTGATGGTGATTAACATAACCTCATGGTCGAAGGATTAGGTTACTATGTATTTCAAAGCTTACAGCAATACGAACTTAATGACTTGATCTTATGCTATGCTTACTATGGGTGTGTGTCCATCACATCATTCTCCTAATGATATAACCTTGTTATTAATGACATCCAATGTCCATGATCAGGAAACCATGATCATCTATTAATCAACAAGCTAGTTTAACAAGAGGCTTACTAGGGACTCTTTTATGTTTACAAAACACACAAGTATTAATGTTTCCGGTTAATACAATTATAGCATGGGATGTAAACATTTATCATAAACATAAAGATATAATAATAACCACTTTATTATTGCCTCTTGGGCATATCTCCAACACAAACCATACATGGATCCACGAGTGTCATTGCATGTGTGTTCTTTTCATTAACCACAGCTAGAGTCATTGCATGTGTGTTCTTTTCACAAACCACATATGGATCCACCAGAGTTCATTGCATGTGTGTTCTTTTCATTAACCACAGCTAGTGTCATTGCATGTCCGTTCTTTTCACAAACCACATGGATCCACCAGTGTCATCGCATGTGTGTTCTTTTGATTAACCACAACTAGAGTCATTGTATGTGTGTTCTTTTCACAAACCACATATGGATCCACCAGTGTCCATTGCATGTGTGTTATTTTCACAAACCACATATGGATCCACCAGTGTCAGTGCATGTGTGTCCTTTCCATTAACCATAGCTAGAGCAATCGCATGTGTGTTCTTTTCACAAACCACACATGGATCCACTAGTGTCAATGCATGTGTGTTCTTTTCATTAACCACAACTAGAGTCATTGCATGTGTGTTCATTTCACAGACCACATATGGATCCACCAGTGTCACTAGATGTGTGTTCTTTTCATTAACCATAGCTAGAGTCATTGCATGTGTGTTCTTTTCACAAACCACATATGGATCCACAAGTGTCATTGCATGTGTGTTCTTTTCACAAACTACATATGGTCCACCAGAGTCATTGTATTGCATGTTCTTTTCACAAAACACAACTAGAGTCATTGCATGTCTGTTCTTTTCACAAACCACATGGATCCACCAGTGTCACTGCATGTTTGTTCTTTTCATTAACCACAACTAGAGTCATTGCATGTGTGTTCTTTTCACAAACTACATATGGATCCATCAGAGTCATTGCATGTTTATTCAGTTTATTAACCACAGCTAGTGTCATTGCATGTCTCTTCTTTCCACAAACCACATATGGATCCACCAATGTCACTGGATGTGTGTTCTTCTCACAAACCACAACTAGTGTCATTGCATGTCTGTTCTTTCCACAGATCACATATGGATCCACTAGTGTCACTGGATGTGTGTTCTTTTCACAAACCACAGCTAGAGTCATTGCATGTGTGTTCTTTCCACAAACCAAACATGGATCCACCAGTGTCATTACATGTGTGTTCTTTTCATTAACCACAGCTAGAGTCATTGCATGTGTGTTCTTTTCATAAACCACATATGGATCCACAAGAGTTCATTTCATGTGTGTTCTTTTCATTAACCGCAGCTAGTGTCATTGCATGTATTTTCTTTTCACAAACCACATGGATCCACCAGTGTCATTGCATGTGTGTTCTTTTCATTAACCACAGCTAGAGTCATTGTATGTGTGTTCTTTTCACAAACCACATATGGATCCACCAGTGCCCGTTGCATGTGTGTGATGTCTACGCACTTCTATTCTTGTAGACAGTTGTTGGGCCTCCAAGTGCAGAGGTTTGTAGAACAGCAGCAAGTTTTCCCTTAAGTGGATCACCCAAGGTTTATCGAACTCAGGGAGGAAGTGGTCAAAGGTATCCCCTCTCAAGCAACCCTGCAATCAAGATACAAGAAGTCTCTTGTGTCCCCAACACACCCAATACACTTGTCAGGTGTATAGGTGCACTAGTTCGGCGAAGAGATAGTGAAGTACAAGTGGTATGGATAATTATAAGTGGTAACGGTGCCAGAAAATAGCTTTGATAGCGTGTGGTTGACGTGGGAAGAGACTAAATGCAATCTGAAATAAAGATGGAAGCAAGCAAACATGTAACAGATCTAATTGCAAACGGTGTTTCAATGCTTAGAAACAAGGCCCAGGGATCATACTTTCACTAGTGAACACTCTCATATAAATATCTTCTCTTTATGATACTACTATGAACAACTCTCCGGTTGAACACTCTAATCGTTGGTAGGGCTATAACAGCAACCCTCAAAGTTCATCTTTCCCATCTAGATAACCCCACACTGTCACCTTGAGAACTAGATGGTTCAAACAAACACCACAATTTCATAAAGACATCCAACTCCAAATATAACTCATAACAAGTATTTGTAATCTCTAGCCTAAGTGCCACCATGGTGTGCACACTGTCAACTTCACACACATGGAGAGAGAGCAGAGATCTATTAAATCACTTGAGTAGTAAGGTAGATCTATAGATTACAAGCTCATGATCTCAATAAGATCATGCATAGAGAGAGATATGAACACATAGCTACTGGTAGAAACCTTAGCCTCGAGAGAGAACTACTCCCTCATCATCATGGGAATCAGCAACGGTGATGGAGATGGTGGTGGAGATCGATGGAGATGGCTGCGGGGGCACTTCCCCGTCCCGGCAGGGTACCAGAACAGAGACTTTCTGTCCACCGAATCTCCCCTTCGGTGGCGGCGGCACTACAGAACTTTTCGTGGCTAGAGGCTTGATGATTTAGGGTTTTTGCATCGGGAGGCATCTTATAGGCGAAGAGGCAAGGTCGGTGGGCGGCCAAGAGGCCCACACCACCTGGTGGCGCGGCCAGGGCTAGCCCGCGCCACCATATGGTGTGGACACCCTGTGGCCCCTCTTCGTCTCGTCTTCTGGCTCCGTGAGTCTTCCGGGAAAATAACGACTTTGGCTTTTGAACGGTCCAATTCTGAGGATATTCATTTTCTGACTTTTGTGGAACCAAAAACAGAAGAAAACAGGCAACTGGCACTGTGGCATCTTGTTAATAGGTTAGTCCAAGAAATTGTATAGAAATACTCCAAAGTGTGGACAAAACATAAGAAAGTAGATATAAAACAAGCATGGAACATCAAAAATTATAGATACGTTTGCAACGTATCAACATCGCCAAGCTTAACTCCTGCTCATCCTCAAGTAGGTAAGTGATAAAAAGAAAGAATAATTTTTGAGGTGACATGCACCATCATGACTTGATCAAAGTATTTGTAAAACATTCAAAGCTGGGATCATAGTACTTCAATCATAACATGAAAGACAAAGTTCTAGCAATAAGGCAAAGAAACTATGTTGCAACATGAAAAGGCACAAACAAAATATTCATGAATAACAATGCTTTGCAAGACGTTTGTTTCTTTCACATAAAGAAAACATAGAGTATTCGGCTTGTCCCTCATAGAGTAGCAAACATAAATGCATAGGACACCTTCAAAGTTCATAAGAGTGACTAGATACAAATAGTTTAAAACAATCAATATCAAAGTTATGCATCAATCAACAAGTCTTGGGACAATGCACATAGAACTAAGAATGGACACTATGCTCTCAAATTAGGTGCATAAAGGGGGAAGGTTGAGACTCAACATAAAAGTAAAAGAAAGGCCTTCATAGAAGGAAGTAGGGATTCAAGTCTCATAAAGAGCTTCCAAAAATTATGGTACTTAATAGCTTTCAGCTCTCATTGCCCCTATCATAAGCATCTTGAAGTGATTAAGGTTAAAGTGAACAAACTATGGAGTACATGCTTGACGAAGTATAAGTTGGAAATCTCATGTCCCTTGAATACGAGGGCCGCTCCTCATGCTACTCAAGTTTAGTCACCGTTAAGTTCTTGTCATCATAAGTACATGTGTATCATAGAGAACCGCCAACGGGGTACCCCTTGCCCGATGATATGGAAGGATCCCCATATCAAAATGACAAGGCAAGCAGACAACGAGCATCTCAGCAATCTTCTTATTTACCATGGGAATATGGTGCTTTTTTCTCTCTTTCCTCTTTTCATAAACTTTTTTTTCTCTTTTTTCTCAATATAGGACTCTTTTTTTATAAGAAGAATGCTTCATAGACAACTCATTATGGTTACGCTGCAGGTTTCCACCATGTCAGCATGGATTAGACCAGCGGCCTAGGCGTTTCTCTAACACATATACATAACTCCATGGACTTATTAGCTCCCCTTTCATTTCACACCAACGACATCCATAGACAAAAGAGCATGATATCAACTAGGTACAAAGTACAAGTGCACTGTTGAAAGCGTTACCCATGATAGCATGGTTCTGCTAATCCCCAAAAAATAAGTGCAAGCATATACAACATAGACGACACAATGGTTCAAGTTTATTAAGGGCAAGAATAGTAAAGTGTGCCATCAAGTTCGTGAGAGCTTTAATCACTAGTTTTCTCATAACAAGTTTAATTTGGAAGGTAGACAAAAACATGAATATAGTTGTAATAGCATATGCTAGTAGGTAGGTATGGTGGACTCTTTGGAATAACTTGGTTTTAGGAGTTGGATGCATGAGTGGATCTCACACTTAGTTAAGAAGGCTAGCAAAAGA
The DNA here is from genome assembly GCA_916181665.1 of Avena sativa. Classification (NCBI taxonomy): domain Eukaryota; kingdom Viridiplantae; phylum Streptophyta; class Magnoliopsida; order Poales; family Poaceae; genus Avena; species Avena sativa. The sequence goes on from OV702287.1 coordinate 428,633,059, forward strand.
CTGGGGGCGACCAACTAAGAGAACAATAATGGTCATAATCATGCAGAGCGACAAAACATCATTAATTAAAGCATAAAGTGATACTACAAGTTGAAAACTAAAGGATCATAAAGGCTATGGTGACTTGAGATAGTCACAACATGGTGTGAGCATGCGCCAAGTCAACCCAAACAAAGCATCAAAGGAGAATACCACAATACTATGCTTTAATATGCTAAAACAACGCATGATTCTTCAAAGAAACATTAAGCAATCTCAATTGTTTATAACAAGTCATGCTACAACAAATAATACTAAGCATAAAGCCAAAACAATATCAAGCATGGCATGACAAAGCATAGGCCACAGTCAAAAACAAGCTCTCTTTACCACTTAAGCATGAACTTTCCTACTCTTTTCCAATCCAAACCAAACTATTTGAAAACCAATGTATGAAAGAGGGGGTCCAACCAATTTATTCAGCAAACTAAGAAAACAAAGCAAATGAAAAACCAAAACGAAAACGAAAAAGAAGACGCTCCAAGAACAGCACAACTGTGCATGAAACAATAAAAATGAAGCGTTTGGAAGAAACCTAGGATTTTATTGATGAAGAAGGGAATGCCTTGGGCATCCCAAGCTTTGACGCTTGTACTTCTTGTATATTTCTTGGGGTGACACGCGTGGCATCCCCAAGCTTGAGCTTTAGTCCATCCTTCTTCTCATTACTCATTCCTTCCATACACCTGAAAATTTTCCTTCATACAAAACTTCCCACAATCTTTATTAGCAACATTAGTGCACTCAAGATAACAGGTCTTTAGGTTCAGTTTCAACACCAATAAAACTTCCACTAAAACACAAGCTACTGAAGCACTTCCCTCAAAAATCTCAACTCCCTAAAGAGAAATCAAAAAGGAACCGACAAGAAGCAAATGCAAATAATGGCAGAAATCTGTCAAAACAGACCAGTAGGTAAAAACCAATTTTTTCGAAGACCTTCTGTTTCTCAAATCAAAAAGTGTTAAACTAACAGAAGTTAGACAACAACCTGGGGAAGAAGCATAAACATTCACGCCTCAAAACAACGTACAGATATTTTACACGAATTTTTATGGTGAAGCACAAAAATCTGTTTCGGGACAACAACTTTCCTAATCATTACTTCTCTCTCATTAGAGGTTACTCTTGGCACAAAAAGCAAATAAAAAGGATAAGGATCGGTTATTACTGAAGAAATAACTTCCAAGACTCGTCTAAAACTTTTGGGTTATCTCCCAATAAGTACTTTTCTTTAACGCCTTTAAGTTAGGCATGATAGTTTGAGAAGATGCTCACATAAGAAATATGAATTGACGTAAAAGGGAGCATCAAGAAGCAAATTCAAAGCACATTTAAGTCTAACCCACTTCCTATGCATAGGAATCTTGTAAAGAAACAAGTCATGAAAGAACAAAGCAACAAGCATAGTAAAGCAAAACAAGTGCAACTTCAAGGCTTTCAACATAAAGAGGGGAAACTTAATACTACTAACACACATAAAACCATGTTTCCCTCTCTCATAATAACTTTTAGTAGCATCATGAATAAAATTAACAATATAACTATCACATAAGACATTCTTATCATGAGCCACATGCATATAATAATTATTACTCTCCACATAAGCATAGTCATTCTTATTAATTATGGTGGGAGCAAATTCAACAAAATAGCTATCATTATTATTCTCATCACCATAATCATGAAATATAGGAGGCATATTATAGTCAGAATTAATTTCCTCCTCAATAGTAGGTGGACTGAAAATATCATATTCATCATTGTAATCATCATATATTGGAGGTTTGGTATCATCATAAGCAATAGAATAGCTATCTTCCAAAGCTGGGAACTAAAAAGATTATTTTCATAAAAACTAGCTTCCCCAAGCTTAGACTTTTCCATAGCATTAGCAATAATGATGTCCAAAGAATTCATACTAACAACATTGCTATTAGCATGCAAATAAAGTTCCATAGGTTTTTTAATTTTATCTTCAAACACTTCATGTCCTAACTCAAGATAAATACTATAAAGCTCTCTAATTTTGTTGTTGTTTTCCATTAAGCCTAAGTAGTGAAAATAAAAACAAGAAAAAAAAGATATAATTACAGAATCTAAAGGAAATAACTTCGAGCACTCATACCGGAGGATGTGAGTACCTTTTACCTTACCTCCCCGGCAACGGCGCCAGAAAATAGCTTGATGTCTATGCACTTCTATTTTGGTAGACAGTTGTTGGGCCTCCAAGTGCAGAGGTTTGTAGAACAGCAGCAAGTTTTCCCTTAAGTGGATCACCCAAGGTTTATCGAACTCAGGGAGGAAATGGTCAAAGGTATCCCCTCTCAAGCAACCCTGCAATCAAGATACAAGAAGTCTCTTGTGTCTCCAACACACCCAGTACACTTGTCAGGTGTATAGGTGCACTAGTTCGGCGAAGAGATAGTGAAGTACAAGTGGTATGGATAATTATAAGTGGTAACGGTGCCGGAAAATAGCTTTGATGGCGTGTGGTTGATGTGGGAAGAGACTAAATGCAATCTGAAATAAATATGGAAGCAAGCAAACATGTAATAGATCTAATTGCAAACGGTGTTTCAATGCTTAGAAACAAGGCCTAGGGATCATACTTTCACTAGTGAACACTCTCATATAAATATCTTCTCTTTATGATACTACTCTGAACTACTCTCCGGTTGGACACTCTAATCGTTGGTAGGGCCATAATAGCACACCTCAAAGTTCATATTTCCCATCTAGATAACCCCACACTGTCACCTTGAGCACTAGATGGTTCAAACAAACACCACAATTTCATAAAGACATCCAACTCCAAATATAACTCATAAAAAGTATTTGTAATCTCTAGCCTAAGTGCCACCATGGTGTGCACACTGTCAACTTCACACACATGGGGAGAGCAGATATCTATTAAAGCACTTGAGTAGCAAGGTAGATCTATAGATTACAAGCTCATGATCTCAATAAGATCATGCATAAAGAGAGAGATGAACACATAGCTACCAGTAGAAACCTTAGCCTCAAGAGAGAACTACTCCCTCATCATCATGGGAATCAGCAACGATGATGGAGATGGTGGTGGAGATCGATGGAGATGGCTCCGGGGGCACTTCCCCGTCCCGACAGGGTGCCAAAACAGAGACTTTCTATCCCCCGAATCTCCCCTTTGGTCGTGGCGGTGCTGCGGAACTTTTCGTTGTCGGAGGCTTGATGATTTAGGGTTTTTGCATCGGGAGGCATCTTATAGGCGAAGAGGCAAGGTCGGTGGGCGGCCAGGGGGCCCACACAACCTGGTGGCGTGACCGAGGCTAGCCCGTGCCACCATATGGTGTGGCCCCTCTCCGTCTCGTCTTCTGGCTCCGTGAGTCTTCCGAGAAATAACGAATTTTGCTTTGTCCGGTCCAATTCCGAGAATATTCATTTTCTGATTTTTCTGGAACCAAAAACATAAGAAAACAGGCATGGAACATCAAAAATTGTAGATATAAAAATGTGGACAAAACATAAGAAAGTAGATATAAAACAAGCATGGAACATCAAAAATTATAGATACGTTTGCAACGTATCAGTGTGTACTTTTCATAAACCACATATGGATCCACCAGTGTTAGTGTATGTGTGTTCTTTCCATTAACCATAGGTAGAGTCATTGCATGTCTGTTCTTTTCACAAACCACATGGATCCACCAGTGTCATTGCATGTGTGTTCTTTTCATTAACCACAACTAGAGTCATTGCATGTGTGTTGTTTTCACAAACCACATATGGATCCACCAGAGTTCATTTCATGTGTGTTCTTTTCATTAACCACAGCTAGTGTCATTGCATGTCTGTTCTTTTCACAAACCACATGGATCCACCAGTGTCATTGCATGTGTGTTCTTTTCATTAACGACAGTTAGAGTCATTGCATGTGTGTTCTTTTCACAAACCACATACGGATCCACCAGTGCTATTACATGTGTGTTCTTCTCATAAACCACATATGGATCCTAACCTTAGAAGATCCCTAACCTTAGCCCCCCAATGGTGGCACGCCCTAACACAGTTGTTAGAAGGCACGCCCTAACACAGTTGTTCTGCATGAAGATTGTTACATACCGTTCAATCGGGGCGCTTGGATGATTGGGATGGTCTTCGTAAGAGTGATCCGCGAGTAGGCTGTTCTGTGACATGATTGGACACTCTTACTGCCCGCTTGCTCTGGAAAAACTGGCAACAGCAGGCGCTCCCCATTTGCGAGTGTCACGACTCATGAGTTCCGTGGGCCATATGCCAGTGTCACTTCCCCTTTACTTCTCTTCCTCCCCATACTTCTCTTCCTTCCCCTCGAAGCCTCTTTCCCCACTTCTCTCCCATCCTGCCGTAGCCACAAGCTGACGGCGCCTCCAGCTATCTCTCCCGTAGCCACCCTAGTCCCCCACCCCCCTCTCGCCATGGGTTCTAGGGGAAACGGTGAGGAAACGTGTCGTGACGACAGGGATGGTGATTTCTATGTGAGTCATCTCATCTCTATCTCTATCATCTGTGGCCAGTTATCTATTTTGAGCAAGATCTACTCTGTTTACTCATGTGCGTACGATGTGTTAGGCCAACCAGACGTTGTACGACTCCGACTATCACGGTTTAGCGGATGAAGACAATCCTACACTATGTAAACATGGATATGTGCCCGCTAAATTTGTAGCGTTCGAAAGACGAAACGCAGGCAGGAGGTTTTTATGATGTCAAGGACATCGTACAATGATGCAAGGCAGAAGTTGCAGTGTTGTCAAATGGGTAGATCCAGAGTGGCCCAAATCGATGCAGAAAACGCTGGATAAACTATGGGATATGGCTGTTGATGGCTCAAAATATATCAAGCTCGTTGGGGAACCCCAAGAGGAAGGTATGATGAGCACAGCAGCAAGTTTTCCCTCAGTTATGAAACCAAGGTTATCGAACCAGTAGGAGCAAGGAAACACCTCCAAGGTGTTGTTTCCAACTTGGGATCCTGCACAACACAACCACAGAACTTTGCCCCAACTTACAGTGAGGTTCTCAATCTCACTGGTTTTGCTGAAAACAAAGGATTAAACGTATTGTGTGGAAGATAGTAATTGCTTGCAGAAAGTAAATAGTAAACAGTAAATAGATTGTAGATTGATGGTAAAAGAATGGAACGGGGTCCATAGTTCACTAGAGGCGATTCTCCTTAAGATAGATGACATGTTGGGTGAACAAATTACAGCGGGGCAATTGAAAGACACCAAGAAAGCATACATGCATATACTAATCTTCTTGACTCCTACGAGATTTGATTGGGAATTACAACATTATACATAGACCGTAATCCAACTGCATCTGTGACTAATAATCCACCTTCAGGTTATCATCCGAACCCCCTCTAGTATTAAGGTGCAAGCAACAGATAATTGCATTAAGCAAAGTGTGTAAAGTAAACAATATGATTGTCCCATGGACAAATGATTGCTGTTTTCTCCCTAGTAGCAACAACACATTAGTACCTTAGAGATTGCTGTCACTTCCCTAGATTACTAGAGGCATGAACCCACTATCGAGCATAAATACTCCCTCTTGGAGTTGCTAGCATCTACTCGGCCAAGATAGCTACTAACAACGGAAAGCATGCAAGATCACAAATAATATAGACATGATAGAATCAATAATCAATCTAAAATAGCATCTCATATCCATCGGATCCCCGCAAACACAACATGTAGGATTACAAATAGATGATCTTGATCATGAACGGAGCTCACAAGATCTAAACATGGTAGCACAAAGGAGGAGAACCAACCATCTAGTTACTACATGGACCCGTAGTCCAGGGATGAACTACTCACGCATCACACCAGAGGCAGTCATGGTGATGACGAAGGCCTCCAGGGTGATCTCTCCCCTTCGGCAGGGTGCCGGGAAGGGGCTTGTTCGTCTGCGGTACCAAAGTTCGCAGTCCAGCGCATGGCGGTACCTAAGTTGCCTGAAATTACCACGTTTCAAAAAGTTGGGCCGCCAACTACTGAGAGGGGCCATTTCGAGGAAAACTCATCTCACCCCTGCCAAATTCAAACATTCCATTAAACTGCCCTGTGAAGTAGACGGTCGGGACCCTCATGTCGGTCATCTGTCCGTGACGCGGGCGCCAACGCGGCAACCTCTTAGGCAAATCGACCAGCTAAGTGGATTGGATGCGTTGACCAATTTCACAAATCCATTCCCAGCTTTCCCCTAGCACCGGCAGCGTCGAAATCCACCCTCTAGGCAGGACGATCCCTTTGGACATTTGACTTCCGGTGCCAAGTTGCTGCGCCCAGTCACTGATCCCGAGCTCCAATGGCGCATGTCGTAGCCGCTGTTGCGAGGCTCTAGCCCGCCTCCGCCGCCGATGAGCTGAGCAGCTCGGAGGATGGCAGATCCTACTATCAAGAAAGAAGAAGTTCTGTATACAAGTGGGCGATCTACCCTTCTCTTTGCTATTCGCACTAGTTATAACTGCTAGCTGGCTACTGAACCTCAAATTGTTTGTTAGCCCAACGCTGACAAACATATTTTGTCCACAGTTTTCTGTCAAGTGGGATCTGCACGGACCCCCCTTACCTAGTTACGGTAGTCCTCTATAGGTACGACTCTAAGGGCAAGAGGTATGGACACCATTGTTTCACGATGGAAGAAGCGCATACGCATATCTGCACTATATCTGGTATGGTTGCTGCTCTGCGTAATCATGTTGAATTATTGCCGAAGCAGACTGCAAAATTCAGCTTCATGGATGAACGTGGCATCATGGTTCCTATAACGTGTGACAGTCAGCTAATTGGGTTGATGAAAAGGTATGCTTTGGCTGCCATGTTTGAGCTGAAATGTGATGTACTGGATGTGGAAGTTGCTGCAACTGGGAGTCACCCTTCTATTCTTGGAAAGGGTGGTTGCTCGAACCCAATTAACTCCTGGTAAGCAAAGGTCTCTTGGGGTTCGCATGTTTGTGCCGAATTGTAATTTTTGTTTTATTTACTCTGTAGATATTGGGCAGTTATGCAACAGTCTTGTTTCTTTGACAGGAAGCGCCGCAAGGTTAGAAACATGACTGCCGGGTCAGTCATTTTGCTGCCTGGAGAAATTAAAAACGAGTGGAAAGATGTCATTTTGCTGCCCAAAGAAATTAAAAACGAGTGGAAAGATGATGCTGGACACGATTCTGGTGCCCATTGTCCCGGCGATGCAGAGTACGTGAAGCTAAGAAAATTGGCACCGAGGAAGAGGAAGAAAGCAGGAAATGAAGAAGCCATTGGAGTGAAGGCTTGGCACCCAGGCTGCGGAAGAAGGCTGCTGGCAATGAAGATGCATAGTAATGTGTTGAACTTGAACCTATATATATAATTCTGTTAAATTCTGATTGCTGTGTGTGTGGCACGTTGCTGGGCGAAACAATCTACCCACGTTCTCTGAGTAAAATGTACCATGACTTAGGGTTTGGAAACGCCTGAGTCAGTAGTTGAATCTGAAATTGTGATTGTGCCACTACTATCTGAAAACAAGGATCCACCGGTTCCACGATTGCTGAGGGGCAGGAGGTCTCCAAATACGACGGAATGTAAGTGGCACATAAATAAATTATTTAAGCTGCCACACTCCACGAAGCAGCAACTTATTTCAGATGCTGCACAACGACGTGGCAACATAAACAACAATGTTCTCACCGATAATGCCTAGATGAGGAGGAAATGGGTACCACTTTCTGGCCTAATCTTGAGCCCGTCTATCTCATCGCCTCTCTGCTCCTGCATCCCCCGCATCTGGCGAAGCTCCCGGATCTCCAGTAACCGGGTGTACATGCTTCCACTTTATAAATTGTGGTTGTGCCATTTGCATGCGGCACAATCCACGTAGATTACGTTTAAACAAACCACCAATGTCAGAATACACTAGTAGAAAAGGTGTCTTTGGTCCACGGTCACGTTCCCAATCTGGGACAGAGATCTAAATCGAGGCAGAAAATGATCTAAATCAAAATTCTTCCACAAATTAATCGAGACAGAGATCTAAATCGAGGCATTTCATTACTTCAACCACAAATTCTTCTAAACAAAGGTGCGATTTCACATCCTACATTAATTCAACCACTAGTCAACAATTTCACTTCCGCTGCCACTGTCCTCTGAGCCGCCGGCTTCCTCGTCGCTGTCGGACGGAACCTCCACAATGTCCGCATTGTTCGCGAGACGAAGAACCTCTTCGCGTCGAGCGGTGGCGATGACGGTGTACTTGGTCCGTCCAGGGACGGACCAGAACCTCTCCCGCCCTTCTCGGTTGCGGAGATCCCGGTGCACCACGCGCCCGTCAACAATGCGGTTGCCAATCTTGGCCTTCCGCTCCTTCTTGAACAGCGCCAGCCAGTACGGGCTAGCCGCCGCGTACCGGGGCAGCTCCCTCTTCCACGCGGGCATCTGGCGGCGGCGCGCCGCGATTTTGCTCTCCATCTCGGCTCGGCCAGGTAGCGGAGCCACCGGCACCCCTGCAGAGCTGATGTGCTATCCGTGGGGCACCTTCGCGGCTGGCGGCGCGAGGATGTCGAAGTTCACGAACATCACCGCCTCATACAAGTTCAGATCGGGCATCTCCATGGCGGCGCGGTGGAGACTGGAGAGGACGAGGGGATGGACGACGAAGCGACGCGCTGTGGCACCTCCTATTTGTACATGAGGACGACGAAGCGACGGTCAGACAAAAGAAGTAATGCGGGGTCAGACAAAAGAAGTAATGCAGGGTCAGAGCAATTTTTTTCCTCCCTGGAATCCGGGACCAATAGTTTAGACCGCTAGGTCAACAAGTACAAATATTACAACTTAAAAAGGCACGGAGCTTAAGCTAAATAGAACTAGTTATCACACATCTCCTTGATCTTCCTAATCTTGGACCAATGCGCATCTTCCTGCGAGAGCAAGGATCGAATTGTCTGCTCCTTCCTTTTAGGATCTTCCTTGCACAGCCTCAATTGTTTCTCTGCATTTTTCCTCATGCACTTGTCAATACTCGTAGTTGTGTACTGCAGGACTTTGGCCTGGTGGAGATCATTCCTTGCTTGAGTCAGTTCTTGCTCTGCTTTAGCCTTCAGGGCCAACGCCGTGTCCCTCTCCTTCTCGACTTTGATAACCTTGTCTTGCACCCACCTAAGATCTCGCTTATGCTTGGTCGTGTCAACTGGTTCCCATAGCTTCATCTCAACACTGTCAAGAAGTGAGCTGAATACGGATTCTTTTAACTCGATAGTCATTTCCCATAGTTTGTCTAGCATTTTCTGCATCGATTTGGGCCACTCTGGATCTACCCATTTGATAACACCGCAACTTCCGCCTTGCATCATTGCATGTTGTCCTTGACACCGTAGAAACCTCCTGCCTGCGTTTCGTCCTTCGAAGGCTACAAATTTAGCAGGCACATATCCATGTTTACATACCAGAGGACTGTCTTCATCCTCTAAACCGTGATAGTCAGAGTCATACATCGTCTGGTTGGCCTAACACATCATACGTGCATGAGTAAAGATATTAGATCTAGCTCAAAAAATAGATAACTAGCCACAGATGATAGAAATAGAGATGAGACGACTCACATCGAAATCACCATCCCTGTCGTCACGACGTGTTTCCTCGTCGTCTCCCCTTGAACCCATGGTGAGAGGGGAGGGGGTGGCTGCCGGAGAGGGGATTGGGATGGAGGCGCCGTCGGCTTGCGGCTACGGCAGGATGGGAGTGAAGTGGGGAAGTGGCTTCGAGGGTAAGGAAGAGAAGTATGGGGAGGAAGAGAATTAATGGGGATGTGACACTGGGATGTGGCCCACTGAACTCGTGAGACGTGACACTCGCAACAGGGGAGCGCCCGGTGTTGCCAGTTTGTCCAGAGCAAGCGTGGCCAATCATGCCGCAGAACATCCTACTCGCGGATCGCTCTCACGAAGACCATCCCAATCGTCCAAGCGCCCCAATCGAACGGTATGTAACAATCGTCAAGCAGAACAACTATGTTAGGGCGTGCCTTCTAGAAGACTCGGTCTAACGGCTACCCATGCAATGACACTGGTGTATCCATGTGTGGTTTGTGAAAAGAACATACATGCAATCAAACTAGGTGGATCCATATGTGGTTTATGGAATTAACAGACATGCAATGACTCTAGCTGTGATTCATGAAAAGAACAGACATGCAATGACACTGGTGGATCCATGTGTGGTTCATGGGAAGAACACACATCCAATGACACCGGTGGACTCTAGCTGTGGTTCATGAAAAGAACAGACATGCAATGACACTGGTGGATCCATATGTGGTTTGTCAGGAGAACACACATGCAATGACACAGGGTGTGGTTCATGAAAAGAACAGACATGAATGACACTGGTGGATCCTTATGTGTGGTTCATGAAAAGAATAGACATGCATGACACTGGTGGATCCTTATGTGGTTCATGAAAAGAAATGACATGCAATGACACTGGGTGTGGTTCATGAAAAGAACTGACATGCAATGACACTAGGTGTGGTTCATGAAAAGAACAGACATGAAGTGACACCGGTGGATCCATGTGTGGTTTATGGAAGTAACAGACATGCAATGACTCTAGCTATGGTTCATGAAAAGAACAGACATGCAATGACACCAGGTGTGGTTCATGAAAAGAACATACATGCAATGACACTGGGTGTGGTTCATGAAAAGAACAGACATGCAATGACTCTCGCTGTGGTTCATGAAAAGAACACACATGCAATGACACTGGGTGTGGTTCATGAAAAGAACAGGCATGCAATGACACTGGTGGATCCTTATGTGTGGTTCATGAAAAGAACAGACATGCAATGACACTGGTGGATCCTTATGTGGTTTGTTTAGAGGAACAAACATGCAATGACACTGGTGGATCCATGTGTGGTTCATGAGAAGAACTCACATCCAATGACACTAGTGGAAACTTATGTGGTTTGTTTAGAGGAATACACATGCAATCACACTAGGTGGATCCATATGTGGTTTATGGAAGTAGCATACATGCAATGACTCAAGCTATGATTCATGAAAAGAACAGACATGCAATGACACTGTTCGATCCTTATGTGGTTCATGAAAAGAACAGACATGCAATGACACTGGTGGATCCTTATGTGGTTCATGAAAAGAACAGACATACAATGACACTAGTAGATTCTTATGTGGTTTGTCAGGAGAACACACATGCAATGACATTGGGTGTGGTTCATGAAAAGAACAGACATGAAATGACACTGGTGGATCCTTATGTGTGGTTCATGAAAAGAACAGGCATGCAATGACACTGGTGGATCCTTATGTGGTTTGTTTATAAGAACACACATGCAATGACACTGGGTGTGGTTCATGAAAAGAACAGACATGCAATGACACTGGTGGATCATTATGTGGTTTGTTTAGAGGAACAGACATGCAATGACACCGGTGGATCCACGTGTGGTTCATGAAAAGAACACACATCCAATGACACTGGTGGATCCTTATGTGGTTCATTAAAAGAACTCACATGCAGTGACACTGGGTGTGGTTCATGAAAAGAACAGACATGCAATGACATCGGTGGATCCATGTGTGGTTTATGGAAGTAACATACATGCAATGACTCTAGATATGGTTAATGAAAAGAACACGCATGCAATGACACTGGGTGTGGTTCATGAAAAGAACAGACATGCAATGACACTGGTGGATCCTTATGTGGTTTGTTTAGAGGAACAGACATGCAATGACACTGGTGGATCCATGTGTGGTTCATGAGAAGAACACACATCCAATGAGACTGGTGGATCGTTATGTGGTTTGTTTAGAGGAACAGACATGCAATGACACCGGTGGATCCTTATGTGGTTTGTCTAGAGGAACACACATGCAATGACACCGGGTGTGGTTCATGAAAAGAACAGACATGCAATGACTTATGTGGTTTGTTTAGAAGAACACACATGCAATGACACTGGGTGTGGTTCATGAAAAGAACAAACAGGCAATGAAACTGGTGGATCCTTATGTGGTTTGTTTAGAAGAACACACATGCAATGACACTGGGTATGGTTCATGAAAAGAACAAACACGCAATGACACTAGTGGATTCTTATGTGGTTCGTTTAGAGGAACAGACTTGCAATGACACCGGTGGACCCACGTGTGGTTCATGATAAGAACACACATCCAATGACACTGGTAGATCCTTATGTGGTTCATGAAAAAAACAGACATGCAGTGACACTAGGTGTGGTTGATGAAAAGAACAGACATGCACTGACACTGGGTGTGGTTCATGAAAAGAACAGACATGCAATGACACTATTGGATCCTTATGTGGTTCATGAAAATAATAGACATGCAATGACACTAGTGGATCCTTATGTGGTTTGTTTAGAAGAACACACATGCAATGACATTGGGTGTGGTTCATGAAAAGAACACACATCCAATGACACTGGTGGATCCTTATTTGGTTTGTTTAGAGGAACACACATGCAATGACACTGGGTGTGATTCATGAAAAGAACAGACATGCAATGACACTGGTGGATCCATGTGTGGTTCATGGGAAGAACACACATCCAATGACACTGTTGGACTCTAGCTGTGGTTCATGAAAAGAACAAACATGCAATGACACTGGTGGATCAATATGTGGTTTGTCAGGAGAACACACATGCAATGACATTGGGTTTGGTTCATGAAAAGAGCAGACATGCAATGACACTGGTGGATCCTTATGTGGTTTGTTTAGAAGAACACACATGCAATGACACTGGGTGTGATTCATGAAAAGAACAGACATGCAATGACATTGGTGGATCCATGTGTGGTTCATGGGAAGAACACAAATCCAATGACACTAGTGGACTCTAGATGTGGTTCATGAAAAGAACAGACATGCAAGGACACTAGTGGATCCATATGTGGTTTGTCAGAAGAACACACATGCAATGACATTAGGTGTGGTTCATGAAAAGAACAGACATGCAATGACACTTGTGGATCCTTATGTGTGGTTCATGAAAAGAACAGACATGCAATGACACTGGTGGATCCTTATGTGGTTTGTTTAGAAGACCACACATGCAATGACACTAGGTGTGGTTCATGAAAAGAACAGACACGCAATGACACTGGTGGATCCTTATGTGCTTTGTTTAGAGGAACAGACATGCAATGACACCGGTGGATCCGGTGTGGTTCATGAGAAGAACACACATCCAATGACACTGGGTGGATCCTTATGTGGTTCATGAAAAGAACTGACATGCAGTGACACTGGGTGTGGTTCATGAAAAGAACAGACATGCAATGACATCGGTGGATCCATGTGTGGTTTATGGAAGTAACAGACATGTAATGGCTCTAGCTGTGGTTAATAAAAAGAACACACATGCAATGACACTTGGGGCGTGGTTCATGAAAAGAATACACATGCAATGACACTGGTGGATCCTTATGTGGTTTGTTTAGAGGAACAGACATGCAATGACACCGGTGGATCCATGTGTGGTTCATGAGAAGAACACACATCCAATGACACTGGTGGATCCTTATGTGGTTTGATTAGAGGAACAAACATGCAATGACACCGGTGGATCCTTATGTGGTATGTCTAGAGGAACAGAAATGCAATGACACCGGGTGTGGTTCATGAAAAGAACAGACATGCAATGCCTTATGTGGTTTGTCTAGAAGAACACACATGCAATGACACTGGGTGTGGTTCATGAAAAGAATAGACAGGCAATGACACTGGTGGCTCCTTATGTGGTTTGTTTAGAAGAACACACATGCAATGACACTGGTGGATCCTTATGTGTGGTTCATGAAAAGAACAGACATGCAATGACACTGGTGGATCCTTATGTGTGGTTCATGAAAAGAACAGACATGCAATGATATTGGTGGATCCTTATGTGTGGTTCATGAAAAGAATAGACATGCAATGACACTGGTGGGTCCTTATGTGGTTTGTTTAGAGGAAGAGACATGCAATGACACCGGTGGATCCATGTGTGGTTCATGAGAAGAACACATATCCAATGACACTGGTATATCCTTATGTGGTTCATGAAATGAACTGGCATGTAGTGACACTAGGTGTGGTTCATGAAAAGAACAGACATGCAATGACACTGGGTGTGGTTCATGAAAAGAACAGACATGCAATGACACTGGTGGATCCTTATGTGGTTTGTTTAGAAGAACACACATGCAATGACACTGGTGGATCCATGTGTGGTTTATGAGAAGAACACACATCCAATGAACTCTAATGGATCTATCTTGTCATAATTTGATGTATTCCACGATGTATTTCATTGTACAAGACACTTTCCATTTTTATACTACTCAGTTTTGCCCTTGGTTTTATGTGGTGCTACTTAGTTTTGGCCCCCTCTCTATCTTTCGTAGAAGCCCAAACCTGTGCTCACCCTATCTGCTACTCCCTGATTGGTTGTCACAGTTGTCACGCGGATCATGCACACCAATCATTGATTCTGTGCGATCCAACGATGATCGTTGCACACGTCGTGCCCTTCACAGTACAGCGTGAGACAGCACGGACATCTCCCTCCGCGAGACTTCTACAGGAAGGAACACGATGCCGTCCATGGAAAAAGTCATCGAGCGGTCATGTCAAGTTTAATCAAGTCTAAAAAGCCTACTACTGCTACTACAACTCATGCACAGGGCAACGGGGTCATCGAGTGCACGGTTGTCGATGGGACGCTACAATTTATTGCCACTTGATTTTAATCAGACATATCCCATTTTTACGCAGCGCTCTCAATCTCACTTCCAACTAGGCCCTACCGCTAGTAAATTCCATGAGTCAAGGGCCCCCTCGAGTAGATCTAATGTTGCTAGAAATTAGTTCCACACCACTTGCATGAAGTGAAATCGAGGTCTACCATGAGTGTGTTTTCAATGCATCTCTAAAGTGGAGACCGTGGCTGTTTCAAAAAAAAGGGAACCGAAAAAAAAGGGTGGAGATCGTGGTAGCCCCCCGCCCACCACACGTGTCCACTCGAGGACTACGAACGGTCCGGTGTTTATAACCCCCCTCGACCTTCTTCTTCCATGAGCTCGTGTCATTTCCACCCAGTCTGTCTAGTCCCAAGATCCCAATCTACACCTGCCGCGCGCGCCGAAGCTCCCTCATTTGCACTACCTCCTTCCCTTGGTGCGCCATGAAGCGTACGTGTGGAGACGATCCGTAGGTGAAGCCAGTTGAAGTCGCAGCAGCAGATGGCTCGGTCGTTGCCAAGCAGGCGGAGGCGTCTTCTCCGGGCACGAACGCCGCTCGT
Organism: Avena sativa; assembly: GCA_916181665.1. Lineage (NCBI taxonomy): Eukaryota > Viridiplantae > Streptophyta > Magnoliopsida > Poales > Poaceae > Avena > Avena sativa. Next base: position 428,648,449 of record OV702287.1, read on the forward strand.
CGCTGCACCGTCGAGGGTGCGAACTCATCCGTCCAGCCAGTAGCCGTCGCCGCCAAGGAGCAGGTGGTAGCCGTCGCTGGCGAGCAGCAGTTGGTAGCCGTCGCCGCCGAGCAGCAGGTGGTAGCCATCGCCACCGAGCAGCAGGTAGTAGCCGTCGCCGCCGAGCAGCAGGTGGCCGACAATGTTGTGGTGCCAGCGGCAAATCTAGATGGGGGGCAGGCGGCAGACGGAGGCAATCCGGTGATCTACATCGACGACCCCATCGCTATTAAAGAAACCTTCGACGCAATTGTGGAGAATGATGAGTTCGAGGAGGAGGTCCCTAATGAGGAGTCTGAGGTACTACATTGCTAGCTTCTCTAGTCGCAACCGCATGCACACAAACAATATAGGTTGTGCTGTTGGTACTTTGGTTCTCCAACTCCATCACTGAAACAAATTATGAGGCCCTAGATTTATTCTCATATGGAACTACATATATGATCCTTGAATTGTTTGTGATCTTTTAATGATTGGTATGATGCATATGTATATGAATGGTTTTGATCATAAGTATTTTTAACATGCACCTGAAGATTAATTGTTTGGTTTTTTATTTATAATTACAATATTTAGGCTTTTTTTTGTACCTGACTATGTATATCCCTGAATAATTTTTTGTACGATTACATTTCAATTTCTTATTGTGGCCAATGATTCAAATTTGCCCCAAAAGAGAGGCAGACACATTGGTGTCAGATTTTTTTAGGGATGAGTTAGTGAACCTGGGGCGATGTACAACAACAATATAGGCTGTGCAATTGTTACTTGGTTCACTCACGCCGTCCCTGAATAAACTTATGAGGCCGCAATCTTGATTCTACATTCATAGAACTATGATATTTGAATTATCTATTCCATGCATTCATAGTGTATAAGAATTACATTTTACTTTGTCACCGAGGCTGATGACTGAAATTATCCCCAAAAGAGTTCAAGGGGAGACACGTATGATGGTGTCGTGTTTTAGGGATGGGTTGGTGAACCTGAGGCAACAATGCACACAAACAATATAGGTTGTGCTGTTGGTACTTTGGTTCGCCAACTCCATCTCTGAAACAAATTATGAGGCCCTAGATTTATTCTCATATGGAACTACATATATGATCCTTGAATTGTTTTTGATCTTTTAATTATTGGTATGATGCATATGTATATGAATGGTTTTGATCATAAGTATTTTTAACATGCACCTGAAGATTAATTGTTTGATTTTTTATTTATAATTACAATATTGAGGCTTGTTTTTGTACCTGACTATGTATATCCCTGAATAATGTTTTGTACGATTACATTTCAATTTCTTATTGTGGCCAATAATTCAAATTTGTCCCAAAAGAGAGGCAGACACATTGGTGTCAGATTTTTTTAGGAATGAGTTAGTGAACCTGGGGCGATGTACAACAACATTACAGGTTGTGCAATTGTTACTTGGTTCGCTGACTCCATCCCTGAAGAAACTTGTGAGGTCGCAATCTTTATCCTACATTCACTCTGATGCAATTATTTGTCATTGTGTTGAGATGAAATGATATATGAACCGACCAAACTATTGCTGAGATGCTTTATCTTTTGATATGCACGGATATATTGTCTTACATATACATGTTGTCAATTCTTGAGTTGTAATACAATTCAATCATATGTATGAGTTCTAAGTTATGTTCTTAAAAATCAACAGCAGGATGATGATGAAGTGGACGATAGCAAGGTATCCAGGGACAACAAGAGCCGCTACGTGCTGAGGCGGTTACGGTGTGGGCTAATCCATTTGCATCATAGGGGGAGACTGTTTTGCCCATTCTGTGGCAGAGCAATCAACATGGACTTCAACAGCATGATCCAGCATGCGGAGGGTGTTGGCAAATGCGGAGGCAGAAGCCATAGGCCGATTACATTGGCGCGGCACACAGCCTACGATAAATTCCTCCGGGAGTATGTCAGGACTGGCCTGTATCCCATCGACTAGGCTGGCGCTGCCTCCTGCTGATAAATCCCTGCCCTGCTAGGTGTCTCCGTGTCCCGGGCTCCTGCTGCAGCCTCTGCTTTTATTTTGTTCTAGTTAATTATTACCTGTGTGTGGCATGTAAGCCAATATATCTGTGGTGTCTCCGGTGAACCTTCTATATTAATCTACTCTTTTATATGGAGTGCCTTAAAGTTTCTAGTGTTCAATTATATTTACTGATCATGCTCATGCACACTACAAAATATTTCTAGTGCTCGATTATATTATAATTGTCAAGAAATACATCAACAAGTTAAATTGGTCGAAATTTTGAATTGAAGTAACTAAATATATCACACACATAATAAACTAGAAACTAAAATCTAGTTCAAACACATAATGTAGCACCACCACTTGTTGTCGTCCTTGACTTGCTTCCCCTTCAGCCGCTTGATGTCGCCACCGTCCCAAGATCCCTACTCGTCCTAAAACCGCCTTTTGTCCTCCTCGCGCTTCTTCTCCTGGGCTAGCTTGCAACCAGGGCATAGCTCTCTCACGAAAAACCCCGCCTTAACCATCCCATCTTTCATGGTAATGAGCTTACTATACAACTCGTACGCCATGTAGGCGTCTCTGGCTGCATACTCGAGGCGCACGTGGCTCATCGACTTCCACTCCCAGTAGTCGTGATCTAGTCGCTTCAATTTATTCAGTTTTTCATAGGATTTATCGATGATTTCTGCTGCCAGATCACCCATGCCATCCTTCGCTGGGTATGATTTGATCTTGTACAGATTTTGGATGTCGATGTGGTGCCCCTCTAGGATTTATATCAACGCACGAGAAAGCATAATTGTGTCATTTGTGATATCCACGCTAGTGAAAGTTATCCCTTTCCTACAGAAGAACTCGACCATAGCCGAACAACGCATCTCAGTTGGTTTACTCCTGCACTTAGATGGTTCTAGGGATGTAAGGGAACAAAGGATGCAGAAGTGGTAATCTCGAATTTAAATTTCACATACCTGCAGAAGTGGTAAACGAGGACCTCCTCATGTATGGTGATTTGCACGACAGTGATCTCTTGTGGAGGATTTTTTTTCGCTTATTTGCACGGGTGTACTCCAAGTCTAGCCCCACAAACTTGTGCTCAAACCTGGCGAGAGTTGTCTCCACAGTCGCTTCATCATTTGTGTACACCACTGTCAAAGTCATGGTGCCATGGGCAGGGACCAAGTGGGTCTCTGTTGTGCGTTTCCCATCGTCCATGCCTGCAAGGAAATGGGTGAAAGGAAATGCCTGCAAGGAACTACCTGCAAGAGGAAGAAGAAGATTAACCGACGGTTCCAGAACAGAGGAAGAAGAAGCGCCCAGGAAAAACTGCAGAGGAATGACTGCAGAAGAAACGTGGTAACTGCAACTTTCGGTTCGAGAACTCACCATGGTTACGTGGAGATCATGGCAGTGCCGCCGGTTCAACAAGTGGGGCCAGTTCCTGCGAGAATCTGAAATTAGCTGTGCATTTTTCTATGCGAGAAATTGAGAGAAGTCATTTATATTTTGTCTTTCATAATTAAACACAATGAAGTTGGTACAGCCCAAGAGATTTGAACAAAAGAGATTTGCTAGTTTAACATACAACAACACTTACAGTCCCAACATGGTAGAACTTGGAGAGCCCTAGAACTTGAGCTACCACAGAGACCTCGGCAGAGGTGGCAGAATTGGTGCGGGTGCAACCACGGCGACGGCGAGCTCGGATTCTAGAGGAGGAAAACAGAACCGAGCATGGTCGACAAGGTGATATATCTCACCGGGAACCAATTCTCGTCCCCGACCGTGCCATGGGTGCGTCCATGGTGAGGGCGAGCTCCGACTCGGGATGGAGAAGAGAGCGGGGCCGAGCAGCTTCGTCACTTCCTAGCACTGCGCCATGGCCGCGACCACAGATTGCCGCTCCGGGGAAGAAGACGCATAATGGATGCAGGCGCCAACGCTGCAAGCCTACAGGGAGGAGAGCTGGGCCAAGCAGGTTCGACCACGTCCTAGCTCCGTGCCATGGCTGCGACTCCCCACAGATTGCCGCTCCGGGGAAGAAGAAGACGCGTAATGGATGCAGGCGCCAACACTGCAAGCCTAATTGACACCTAAGCGACAGGAGCGACAGGAGCGACATAACAGCGAGAACTGACAGGAGGGGCCCAACTTGACGGCCGTTAGCCTGATTTTTTGTATTGAAACGTAAAGTTGAATTCATGCCGAAAAAGACCCTCTGAGTATTTGGCACACCAACTGTAGTCATCGCGGATGATTTCAGGGAACTTGGGTACCGCGTTGCCTGGACACCCCAACTTTCGAGCCGCAAAATCATATTCTCGCCGGGAAGAGCTTCAGATCCGTCCCGATATAGGGATGGAGATGGCGGCGGCTACAAACTCTTTCGTGGAATTTTGATCGGGTACTTAGGGTTTTCATCCAGGGATGATTTTATAGGAGAAAGGGCAAGGTCGGTGGAGGCTAGAGGGGCCCACACTAGGTGGCGGCGCGGCTAGGGCTGGCCGCGCCACCCTAGGGTGTGGCTACCTCGTGGCCCCCCTTTGGCTCCCCTCCGAACTCCGTGCTGCTTCGGGTAAAATATTGACTTCGGCTTTTGTCCGATCCAATTCCGAGAATATTTCCTTACTACCTTTTATGAAACCAAAAAAGCAGAAAACAGGCAACTAGCATTGTGGCATCTTGTTAGTAGGTTAGTTCCAAAAAATGTGTAAAAATACTCCAAAGTGTGGACAAAATATAAGAAAGTAGATATAAAACAAGCATGGAACATCAAATATTATAGATACGTTTAAACCGTATCAACATCCCCAAGCTTAACTCCTGCTCGTCCTCGAGTAGGTAAGTGATAAAAAAGAATAATTTTTTAGGTGACATGCACCATCATAATATTGATCAAGGTATTTGTAAAACATTGATAGTGATACGTCCATTTTGCATCACTATTCTATATTATAATTCACTGTTATTCATTGATATATTTCATATTAAGAGATGATACTTATGTTATTTCATCTGTTTTTGCATGGTTGATGACTTTTGGAGCATGGACCGCTGCAGTCAGGATTCTGATGGAAAAGGTGCTATTGGAGGCAAAATTCACGAAGATCAGAAAATTCGGGAAAATATACAGAAAATTCTATTTTTCTAGAAGACGAAGGCTGCCAGAAGGAGGAGTGGAGATGGGCTATAGGGGGCCCACACCACCCCCTGGCGCGGGCCAGCCTAGGCTGCGCCACCAGGTGGTGTGGCCGCCCTGGCCCATCTCTGGCTCTCCCCTCTGGCGTATATAATCCTACTGAAACCCTAAAACTCGGGGAGCAACCATAGAAATATTCTGCCGCATCTGCGGGGCGGAAAACACCAGGAGAGAAAGATCTCTCCGGCAGACAGATTTGTGCCGAGGGAATTCCTTCCCGGAGAGGGGAGATCGTCGCCATCAACACCACCATCAAGCTGGACTTCATCGGGATCATCATCATCATTATCACCACCATCATCACCATCAGCACCCTCATCACCATCTCCATATTGCTATAACAAATGGGTTGAATCTTGCATAGTTCTTAGGGGAAACTTTCCCGGTGTTGATTACTCTTTGTAGTTGATGCTATTGAGTGAACCATTGAATTATTGTTTATGTTCAGATTGTTATACATCATTATTCCATCTCTGATCATGATCCATATGATGTCTTGTGAGTAGTTCGTTTTGTTCTTGAGGACATGGGAGAAGTCATGTTGTTAGTAGTGGAGTTGTGTTGAGAAAGATTCAATAGTTTGATATTTAAGTTGTGGTGTACTTCTTCTAGTGGTGTCATGTGAACGTTGACTATATGACACTTCACCTATATGGGCCTAGGGGAATGCATTGTGTATTTGGCTACTAATCGTAGGGGTTGCCGGAGTGACAGAAACCTGAACCCCCGTTAGGAAACCATTGCACAATGGACGTAAGGGTCTTAGAGTTTAAAGCTGTGGTTAGGTTTCTACCTTAATTACTTTCTTGTACTTACGGATGTTTGCAAGGGGTATAATCACATGTATTAGTCCTAGGAAGGTCGGTACATTAGCACAGGTTCACCCACGCAACACTTAGCAAGCTAAAGAAGATTAATCAACTATATGAAACGAAAGCACTTGACAGTCTTCCCATGTGTCCTCGAGAACGTTTGGTCATCTTAAGTAATACAACCAGCTTGTCCTTTGCTGCATAAAGGATTGGGACACTTGCTGCATTTGTTCTTATTGTCTTTTATTTACTCGTACTTTATTTACTTGCATTATCAAAAACCCTTAAAAATCCGTTTGCTAAGTATTTGCAGAGAATTCCTGATCCATACCACTAGCCAGCACCTTCTGCTCCTCGTTGGGTTCAACACTCTTACTTATCGAAAATACTGCGATACACCCCCCTATACTTGTGGGTCATCAGATAGCTGGGATCATAGTATTTTAACATAGCATGAAAGATATAGTTCTAGCAATAAGACATAGCAACTATGTTGTAACATGAAAAGATACAAACAAAAGATTCATGAATAACAATGCTTTGAAAGACGTTTGTTTGTTTCACATATAGAAAACATAATGAGAATGGTATTCAGCTTGTCCCTCATAGAGTAGCAAAACATAGATGCATAGGACACCTTCAAAGTTCATAAGGGTGACGAGATACAAATAGTTTAAGAACAAGCAATATCAAAGTTATGAATCAATCAACAAGTTTTGGGACAATGCACATTAAACTAAGAATGGCCACTATGCTCTCTCAATAGGTGCATAAAGATAGAAGATGGAGACTCAACATAAAAGTAAAAGAAAGGCCCTTCATAGAAGGAAGCAGGGATTCAAGTCTCATAAAGAGCTTCCAAAAATTATGGTACTCATTAGCTTTCAGCTCTCATTGCCCCTATCATAAGCATCTTTAGGTGATTAAGGTTAAAGTGAACAAATATGAGTATATGCTTGACAAGTTATAAGATGAAAATCTCATGCCCCTTACTTACGAGTACCGTTCCTCATGCTACTCAACTTTAGTCACAGGTAAGTTCTTGTCATTGTAAGTACATGTGTGTCATAGAGAACCGCCAATGGGGTACCCCTTGCCCGATGATACGGAAAATTCCCCATATCAAAATGACAAGGCAAGCAGACAATGAGCATCTGAGCGATCCTTTTATTTGCTATTTGCATAGGCTTTTTTTCTTTCCTATTTGCATAGGTTTTTTTTATAGAGAGGATGCTTCATAGATTGCTCACTATGGTTGCGTTGCGGGTTTTCACCATGATTAGGCATGGGTTAGACCAGCCACCCAGGCGTTTCTCTAACACATATACGAACTCCATGGGCCTTACAAGCTCCCCTTTCATTTCACACCACCGGGATCGATAAGCAAAAGAACATGATATCAACTAAATAAAGTACAATGTTGAAAGCGTTTCCCATGATAACATGGTTCTGCTAATTCACAACTTACAAAACGCAAGCATATACGCAACATAGATGGGCACAATGGTTCAAGTTTATTAAGTGCAAGAAAAGTAAAGTGTGCCATCAAGTTCGTAAGAGCTTTAATCACTAATTTTCACATAACAAGTTTAATTCGTAAGGTAGATAAAAACATGAATATACTTGGAATAGCAAATGATAATAGGTAGGTATGGTGGACTCTTTGGATTAACTTGGTTTTATTTGGAGTTGGATGCATGAATGGAACTCATACTTGGTACATGTGGAGGCTAGCAAAAGACTAGGAGCGACCAACTAAGAGAGCAATAATGGCCATAATCATGCAAAGCGACAAAACATTATTAATTAAAGCATAAAGTGATGTTACAAATCGAAAACTAAATGATCATAGAGGCTATGGTGACTTGGTATAGTCTTAACATGGTGTGAGCATGTGCCAAGTCAACCCAAATAAAGTATCAAAGGAGAATACCACAATATTATGCTTTTATATGCTAAAACAACGCATGATCCTTTAAAGGCACATTAAGCAATCTCAATTGTTTGTAAGAAGTCATGCTATATCAAGAATCACTAAGCATAAAGTCAAAGCAAAATCAAGCATGACATGATAAAGTCTAAGTCACAGTCAAAAACAAGCTCCTTTTATACCACTTATAAGCTGGACTTTCCTACTCTTTTCCAATCAAAATCAACTTATTTGAAACTATGTATGAATGCGGGGGTACAAACAATTTATTCAAGAAAACTAAGCAAATGAAAACGAAGACGCTCCAAGAACAACACAATTATGCATGAAACAATAAAAATGAAGTGTTTAGAAGAAACCTGAGATTTTTATTGATGAAGAAGGGGATGCCTTGGACATCCCCAAGATTTGACGCTTGGACTTCTTGAATATTTCTTGGGGTGACACGGGTGGCATCCCCAAGCTTGAGCTTTTGACCATAGTTCATCTTATCACATTGTTCTTCCCTACACTTGAAAATTTCCTTCATACAAAACTTCACACAATCTCCATTAGCAACATTAGTATACTTAAGATAATAAGTCTTTAGGTTCAGTTTCAACACAAGTAAAAGTTCCATTAAAACACAAGCTACTGTAGCAATTCCTTTTAAAAGTTCAAATGATCAAAGAGAACTCAAAGAGAAAGAGATTAAGAGGCAAATGCAAATAATGGCAGAAATCTGTCAAAATAGACCAGCAGGTAAAAACCAATTTTTTGAAGACCTTCTATTGCTCAAATCGAAAAGTGATAAACTAATGAAAGTTTGATAACAACCTGGGACAGAATCAAAAAAAATACAGCTCAATCCGACGTACAGAGATTTTTCACGAATTTGTACAGCGAAGCACAAAAATCTGTTTCGGGACAGCAACTTTCCCAAGCATTACTTCTCTCTCATTAGAGGTTACTCTTGGCACAAAAACCACACAAAAATGATAAGGAGAGGTTATTACTGAAACAATAACTTCCAAGAATCAACAAAAGAAAAATTTACTGAATAAAAATTTGGGTTATCTCCCAATAAGTGCTTTTCTTTAACGCCTTTGAGCTAGGCATAAGAATTTTGATGATGCTCACATAAGAAATATGAATTGAAGTAAAAGAGAGCATCAAGAAGCAAATTCAAAACACATTTAAGTCTAACCCACTTCCTATGCATAGGAATCTTATACGCAAATAAATTCATAAAGAACAAAGTGACAGGCATAGGAAGATAAAACGAGAGTAACTTCAAAACTTTCAGCAAATAGAGAGGTCTTTCAGTACCATGAAAACGTTTACAACCATATTTTCCTCTCTCATAATAATTTTTAGTAGCCTCATGAATTAACTCAACAATATAACTATCACATAAAGCATGCTTTTCGTGATCTACAAACACATAATTTTTATCAAGCTCAAAAATAGTGGGATTAAAACCTTTAGACCCACTTTTAACAATTTTATAACAAGATGACTGATCAATATCATTTTCAATAGTAGTACAATTAATATTATCAACAAATATAAGACCATCATCTAGAGCTTTATTATTAAAAAATTCAAAAGAATCCATAGGAACATAACATTCATCCTCCTTTGGTAAGCATGGAGGACAATTAAATAATGTAATGGGTAAGGAGTTACTCTCATTAGAAGGTAGGAATGGTTAGATCCATTCTTCCTCCTCTTGATCATCACTCTCCTCTTCTTTTTCATCCAATGAGCTTCCAGTTTCAGCAATTTCTTCTTCCATAGGCTGCTGCAAGGCATTAGTCTCTTCCGTTGGTGGAGAGCATCTGTTAAGATATTCAAGAATATATCCATTCTCTAGTAATTATCAAAGAAAAATTTAAGTATATCATAAAACTCATATTTATAAGGTGCATCATCAGTATTTTCAAGCAAATAATCAAGTTTGAATGCACCCTTCCAAGCAATAAATTCTTCAATTTGTTCCACATCATAAAAGTCATAATTTCCCTTAACATAAGAAGATATGGTAACATCATCATTATACTCACATTGAAAAGGGAGGTGTTTATACCTCCTACAACAACAAGATTTATCAAAGCAATAAGTAACATTATAAGTAGAGCACATTTTCTAGCAATGGTACACAATTTATCAATTTATTCCCATAAGAGTTTCCCTTTTTGTGACAAGCGGTGTTCCTCATAATATTTTTGTTGTTCCATGAACCCATCTTGACAATAAGATCTAGTTTCAAAGAAACCCACCATTGATAGAAAGCATGATAAAGCAAGACAATAACAGATCAACAAAAATAACAACTATAGCAGGAACTAAGTTTTTTTGTGTTTTGATAGAAAGAAACAAGCAAACAAAGCAAACATAAACTAAGCAAAACAAAAAAACAAAGTAAAGAGATTGGTTAGGGACTCCCCTTGTGAAGATGTCCTTGACTCCCCGGCAACGGCGCCAGAAAAAGGCTTGATGGCTCAAAATATATCGAGCTCGTTGGGGAACCCCAAGAGGAAGGTATGATGAGCACAGCAGCAAGTTTTCCCTCAGTTATGAACCAAAGGTTATCGAACCAGTAGGAGCAAGGAAACACCTCCAAGGTGTTGTTTCCAACTTGGAATCTTGCACAACACAACCACAAAACTTTGCCCCCAACTTACAGTGAGATTGTCAATCTCATCGGTTTTGCTGAAAACAAAGGATTAAACGTATTGTGTGGAAGATAGTAATTGCTTGAAGAAAGTAAAGAGTAAACAGTAAATAGATTGTAGATTGATGGTAAAAGAATGGACCGGGGTCCATAGTTCACTAGAGGTGATTCTCCTTAAGATAGATGACATGTTGGGTGAACAAATTACAGCAGGGCAATTGATAGACACCGAGAAAGCATTCATGCATATACTAATCATATTGACTCCTATGAGATTTGATTGGGAATTACAACATTGTACATAGACCGTAATCCAACTACATCTATGACTAATAATCCACCTTCAGGTTATCATCCGAACCCCCTCTAGTATTAAGTTGCAAGCAACAGATAATTGCATTAAGCAAAGTGTGTAAAGTAAACAATACGATTGTCCCATGGACAAAGGATTGCTATTTTCTCCCTAGTAGCAACAACACATCTAGTACCTTAGAGATTTCTATCACTTCCCCAGATTACTAGAGGCATGAACCCACTATCGAGCATAAATACTCCCTCTTGGAGTTGCTAGCATCTACTCGTCCAAGATAGCTACTAACAACAGAAAGCATGCAAGATCACAAATAACATAGACATGATAGAATCAATAATCAATCTAAAATAGCATCTCAATATCCATCGGATCCCCGCAAACACAACATGTAGGATTACAAATAGATGATCTTGATCATGAACGGAGCTCACGAGATCTAAACATGGTAGCACAAAGGAGGAGAACCAACCATCTAGCTACTACATGGACCCGTAGTCCAGGGATGAACTACTTACGCATCACACCGGAGGCAGTCACGGTGATGAAGAAGGACTCCAGGGTGATTTCTCCCCTCCGGCAAGGTGCTGGGAAGAGCTTCATATCCCTCCCGATCTAGGGATAGAGATGGTGGGGGCTACAGACTCTTTCGTGGAATTTTGACCGGGTACTTAGGGTTTTCGTCCAGGGATGATTTTATAGGCGAAAGGGCAAGGTCGGTGGAGGCTCCAGGGGCCCACACCAGGTGGCGGCGCGGGTAGGGCTAGCCACGCCACCCTAGGGTGTGGCCGCCTCGTGGACCCCCTTCAGCTCCCCTCAGGACTCCGTGCTGCTTCGGGTAAAATATGGACTTCGGCTTTTGTCCGGTCCAATTCCGAGAATATTTCCTTACTAGCTTTTCAAAAACCAAAAACAGCAAAAAACAGGCAACTAGCACTGTGGCATCTCGTTAATAGGTTAGTTCTAGAAAATGTGTAAAAATACTCCAAAGTGTGGACAAAACATAAGAAAGTAGATATAAAACAAGCATGGAACATCAAAAATTATAGATACTTTTACAACGTATCAGCTGTTGAGTTAAAAGAATCCATAGTCAGCTCACTTCTTGATAGTGCTGAGATGAAGCTATGGGACCCAGTTGACACAACCAAGCTTAACCGAGATCTCAGGAGGGTGCAAGACAAGGTTAGGAAAGTTGAGAAGGAGAGGGACGTGGCGTTGGCCCTGAAGGCTAAAGCAGAGCAAGAACTGACTCAAGCAAGGAATGATCTTCACCAGGCCAATGTCCTTCAGTTCATAACTACGAGTATTCACAAGTGCATGAGAATAAATGAAGAGAAACAATTGAAGTTGTCCAAGGAAGATGCTAGAAGGAAGGAGCATACGATTCGACCCTTGCTCTTACAGGAAGATGCGCATCGGGCTAAGATTAGGAAGATCAAGGAGATGTGTGATAACCAGTTCTATTTAGCTTGAGCTCCGTGCTTTTTTAAGTTGTAATAGTAGTACTTGTTGACCTAGCGGTCTGAACTAGTGGTCCTGGAGTCCTGGGAGAAAAAAATTGGTCGCCCGTTAATCTGTCTTAACCCTGCATTACTTCCTTTTGTCTGATCATGGTGGTATTATGACATTGGTGGTTTGTTTAAACGTAATATACGTGGATTGTGCCGCATGAAAATGGCACAACCATAATTTATAAAGTGGAAGAACGTACACCCAGTTACTGGAGATCCAAGAGCTTTGCTAGATGCAGGGGATGCAGGAGCAGGGAGGCGGTGAGATAGATGGGCTCAAGATTAGGCCAGAAGGTGGTATCGATTTCCTCATCATCTGGGCATTATCAGTTGCCATTGTTGTTTATGTTGCCATGTCGTTGTGCAGCCGCTGAAATAAGTTGCTACTTTGTGGAGTGTAGCAGCTTAAATAATTTATTTTTGTGCCACTTACATTCCATCGAATCTGGAGACCTCCTGCCCCTCAGCAATCGTGGAACCGGTGCTGTGTGTTTTCAGATAGTAGTGACACAATCACAATTTCGGATTCAACTACTGATTGGGTGTTTCCAGACCCTAAGTCGCGATACATTTTACTCCGAAAACTTGGGTAGATTGTTTCGCCCCGCAAAGTTCCACACAGAGAGCTCCAGAATTTAACCGAATTACATATATAGGTTCAAGTTCAACACATTACTATGCATCGTCATCGCCAGCAGCCTTCTTCCCTAGCCTAGGTGCCAAGCCTTCACGTCCACTGGCTTCTTCATTTCCTGCCTTCTTCCTCTTCTCGGTGCCATTTTTCTTAGCTTCACGTACTCTGCATCACCGGGACAATCAGTACCATAATCGTGTCCAGCATCATCTTTCCACTCGTTTTTATTTTCTTTCGGCAGCAAAATTACTGACCAGGCAGTCATGTTTCTAACCTTGCGGCGCTTCCTATCAAAGAAACAGGACGGTTGCATAACTTCCCAATATCTACAGATAAATAAAACAAAAATTATAATTCAGCACAAACATGCGAACCCCAAGAGACTACCAGGAGCTAATTGGGTTCGAGCGACCACCCTGTCCAAGAATAGAAGGGCGACTCCCAGTTGCAGCAGCTTCCACATCTGGTACATCACAATTCAGCTCCAACATGCAAGCCGAAGCATACCTTTTCATCAACCCAATTAGCTGACTGTCACACGTTAGAGGAACCATGATGCCTCGTTCATCCATGAAGTTGAACTTTGCAGTCTGCTTCATCCATATTTCATCATGATTACGCAGAGCAACACCCATACCTGGGATAGTGCAGATCTGCGCAGGCGCTTCTTCCATCGTGAAACAATGGTGTCCATACCACTTGGCCTTCACCCTTGCTAATTTAGAGTCGTACCTGAAGAGGGCTACCGTAACTAGGTAAGGGTGGTTCGTGGAGATCCCACTTGACAGAAAACTGTGGACAAAATATGTTTGTCAGCGTTGGGCTAACAAACAATTTTAGGTTCAGTAGCCAGCTAGCAGTTATAATTAGTGCGAATAGCAAAGAGAAGGGTAGCTCACCCGCATGTAGCCAGAACTTCTTCTTCCTTGGTAGTAGGATCTACCATCCTCTGAGCTGCTCAGCTCGTCGAGGGAGGGGGCGGGCTAGAGCCTCGCAACGGCGGCTACGACATGCGCCGTTGGAGCTCGGGATCAGTGAATGGGTGCAACAACTGGGCGCAGCAACTTGGCGCCGGAAGTCAAATGTCCGAAGGGATCGTTTTGCCTGGAGGGTGGATTTCGATGCCGCCGGTACTAGGGGAAAGGAGGGAATGGATTGGTGAAATTGGTCAATGCATCCAATCCACTTAGTTCCTCGATTTGCCTAAGAGGTTGCCGCGTTGGCGCTCGCGTCACGGATAGATGACCGACATGTGGGTCCTGACCGTCTACTTCACGGGGCAGTTTAACGGAATGTTTGAATTTGGCAGGGGTGAGATGAGTTTGCCTCGAAATGGCCCCTCTTAGTAGTTGGCAGCCCAACTTTACAAAATGCGGCAATTACAGGGAACTTGGGTACCGCGATGCACTCGCCCAGGAACTTTCAGGCTGCAAACCAACAATCCCACCGGTTCCGTAGCCGGTAAACTCTAGCCGGAAGACGACGAAGCATCTCGAGCCGAAAAACGACAAGAACTACAAGATAAATCCACGAAAAGTTTCTTCATCACCAATCATTTTAATACGGCCCATGAGAACGCAAGAACTTCTCCACAAGGCAAAGTCCCAGCGCGCTCGGGGACTACTGTCGGGGGGATGACCCTGGGTAGGCCAAGCCAGGCTCAACTGGCTGGCTCTAGGAAGGCCTGGCCGGCTGGCCATAAGACAAGAAGCCATAACCGGATGGAACACTCCATCCGGTCTGCCTTCAAGATTCCCCGGCTGTCCCCTCTAGCCGGGTAGCCAGAAGAACTGCCTGGGAGGCCGCTCCTACCCGGCCGCCTCGGATCTACTGGCCAAGGTACGGTGAGTGTGATGCTCCTTGCTGAGTGCACCTCTGACCAAATAGGCTAGCGCGCTTCCCGGTCAGCGCTACAAGACAACTGTACCAAATCGCCAAGACTGGAGGCTGGCGAGTAAAGCTCTAGATGACGAGTAAAGATCCAGCTGACGACCAAAGCACCGACTGACAAAGAAAGCACCGGTTGACGAGTAAAGCAAAGGCGATGGGACACTGCATCGCTGTTGTTGGGGATCAGTGCGGAAAACAAAAAAATTCCTACGATGAAACCCAGAAACTTGCCTAGGATCTATCTATATAGTAATGCAGTAACGGCCGATGCGTAGAGAATACATACCCTTGTAGACTGTACGCGGTTAACGTTTCGCGGGGAACGTGGTTGATGTAGTCGTACTCGAAGCCGACCTCAAGGTCGCGAAGCTCCTCGCAGGTCACACCTTGCTCCTTGATCTTCATCATCTTCATCGTGCAACAGCTCCGGCTCACGACATTCAAGCGCCCCAAGTGTTGCACCTCGTGTCTTCGTACACATCCGGTGCATGATGAGACCTCCGGCTCCCCGATCTTGCCGGGAGTGTGGAAGTTAATATCCGGCTAGGAATCCCTGCAGCACAATGACGTACTGTAGGTGTGCCTCGATCGCACAACCCAGACTTGGGGCCATGGTCACGAGGTATAGAGACAGGGAGGAGGAGAAAGTCAACCAAAGGACTTCTCCAATTGTGTGTTTAATCCCACCCATGGGCACCCCTTTATATAGGTAGAGGGGTGTGCCCTCCCCATTGGGTTAGCCATGTGGGACTAATACTAAAGGAAAAAGTCAGCAGAAATTCGGACTGCCAAATGGGCCAAAAGTACTCAGCCCAAATAGCAAACAGAAAATAGCTAAATAAAAAGAAAAAGAGAAAAAGGCAGCAGTAGCAGCCAACCGGGTGGGCCGGCCTTCCCACCACGGCCCAGCGCGGCAAGCCAGCCAGCGGCCCGGTTCGCCCCGGCGGCCTGCCAACCAAGCCCGGGTGGGCCGGCTATCAGCAGCGGCTCGCGCGGCCTGGCGCCCACCCCGGGTGGGCCTCTGTGCCCGGTGGCCCAAGTGGCGGCGGCTGGCGCCCGGGTGGGCCGGTCGCTCCCCCCGTGGCCCAGCTCGCCCCACACCGACCGGCGGCGCCCAGTTTCCTGCCGCCATGTGCGGTGGCGGTTATCCGCCGCCCACAGGGCTGGCTGTTTTACTTTTTCCCTTTTATTTTTCTGCACTTTTATTTCTAGGCCTTTTCCCTCTGGGATTTGGCCTAATATAAAATTTGACTTTATAAATCTTAATCTAAATATTATTTATAATATATTAATTCATAATTAACATATAATAAATATATATTTAAATTCCCATTTATCCGAAAATACTTTTCGGGGCTTTTGCTTTATTCTTTCTCCGAACAACTTTGGATCTCTCCGTGGAACGATTCCGGCTTTCTCTCTTTCTCTACTATGATTCCGTCTTATGAATGATCGTTCTCATTGTACCCTTAAGTGTATCCTCTCACGGCTCGGGAATGCTCTAGACATGATCTGTATCAATGATCAACAGAGGGACCAGGGATGTCCATGTGACCCCTATGCATTCCTAATGACAATGTCGTCTGAACCTTCTAAATGTAGCATCCTCTTCCTTTTGTTTCTTGATACAACTTGTCCGAGATCCGATCATTGGTATCACATACCTTGTTCAATCTCGTTCACAACAAGTTCTGTTTTCTTGTTACCGTGATATTACATCCCCGTGACCTAGTCACATGTTGCAACATTTATAGATGTAATCTCACCAAGACGGCCGTATGTATCTTTACCCGTCATGTGGGTGAACAAATCTCGGTCTTGCAGTCACATGTCATCTACTGTTCCTTCAGAATACCCAACGTACACCTTTATGGTCACCGCATTACCAGATGACATTTGATACAGTCAAAGCAGCCTAGGGAAACAGTGAGTAATATGAGCTCACGGTCTAAGGAGAAGGAGTCTAGGTATAGTTGTTGCAACAATGAACTATATGACTTGATCATGTTGCAATCCTTCGAGGAATGTCCAATCACATTATTCTCCAATGATATGATCTCGTTGTCAGTCGGCATAAATGCCCATGATCTTGAAACCCAGATCATCTTCGTGACCAACGAACTAGTATGAATAGAGGCTACTAGGGACTTTGTTGTTTCATACCACACCTGTACCAATGTTTCTACTTGGCACAGTTATAGCACAATATGAAACTATTATAAACTAATTGAGATATGACAATAAAAACCTATTTATTATTTGCCTCTAGGGCATATCTCCTTCAGTCTCCCACTTGCACTAGAGTACAAATAATCTAGCTCGCATTTTACTCATATAAACCATATTCCATATGCGTTTACAGATCATGCATGCTCATGGGAAACGTCATGTCCATGTTCTGTTTTACCAGATCATTATGTCTTTTGCAAATCATTAATGTCTTCCTAATTTTGACATTCACACCATTATCGTATAATGGGTCGAAGCATTTGTTTAGCAACAAAGCGAGACTTTTGTTTCTAGTGTTTTTGATGACGGTGTTTTCACGTTGTCATCTAAACTTCAAAATACACTTTGCTATCCTTTGTGTATATACTATAGTCATGGAAGCAGAACGAGGCCGGATTCCAGGAGCTTACAGTGACGTTAGATCAACCTCGAGGGCTTTCTCATGGGCACTGGGCCCTAGGACACATCATTCTACGTTGAAAGCAAACTAGCCCCGCCATAACATTATACATCACATCAGATGTGGCCTTTATACTTCTATATCTATGTAGATCCCAGTGCACGAAATGCATCTATGCCACTTACATTGCTTCTTGCCATTTATGTACAAACTCAATTCTGGTTCAGTGATCAACTCAGGAATCACTCAAAGACATGTTCTTACAGTTAAGAGCTAGTCCTTCCAACCAGAACCTTGGGTCACATTATGTCGAAAATGCATCATGGTTATATGGAAGAACCTATGACTGAGGCATAGGAGATGCAACACATCTCTTTCTTTCAACCATAGTTGCAATACTAACTCAATGCTTCATATAGTAAGAACTATTTTCTTACCTTGTTCCACTCTAAGCTTCTTCAGAATCTTGTTTAGGACATTCTGAATATCTTTCAGAATCATGTCTAGGAAGCAATCAACATTCAGTGTTTATTAAACTCACCAATCTATCTCGATAGATATTATTGTTTAATAACTTCAACTTCATCCTTATTTACCTATTTAAATGTTATTAACATCAATCACATCATTCATATATGTTGTCCACATATCCTAGAATGATTTCACGCTCCCACTCAAATATGACATTCATGTTTGAGATCCAGGGATTTCACTTAGCTCCCACTCAGAATATGTCAGCTACATATTATGAATTATCCAAGCTGATTTGCTCCCACTCAAAACTAGGTCCTCTCGATAATCTTGGACATTCCAAAATTCTCTGATCATAATCAAATCGAGAATTCCATTAACGAGATTTCAGTGACTATTCATTTCTCGTACTTAGGTCCATCACGCTTCTTTGTAACTTGTAGGTATGTCTTGTTCAAAACATGACAAGTGAATCAACAATATAATTCTACAAACTTGTAGAATATATATTTGAATCCTACTTGTTTTAGTAAAAGTATTCATTGAAACTTTATGATCATTATCATTGGTTTCTCCTCTATTTGTAGAGTTTGGTTTCATGAAACAAATTTTGCTGCGCCACTCAACAATCCAGAGTTAAGGTCAAATACCTTATTTGATATTTTACTTTCTTCCACCTGTATCTTCATCAAGACACGTTACTTAGACAACAGCAGGTTTGCCCCTTGTGGATGATGCATTCATAGTTTCCTAAGAATGCTTTACAAAGACTTGTTTATTCGACATGATTTCGACTTATCGAAATCTCCAGAAACTCGAACTTGCCATAACACTTATGGTGTTGTTTCCACGAATCTTTAGATGTTCCTTTGTTATTTCAAATGAGTGTTTGCTTATTTCGATCTTTAACTCTAAATGACAACTATAACCCGGATAAGAGATAATATTATACCATATGTATCCAATACATAATTATTATGATGTTTAGATATTTCAACACAGTTTGAATTCGTCTAATTTTCATAATTTGTGAAACATTTTTCACAAGTTCCTTTTATGCTAAACTTAACTTGAATACTTTGGTCATGTCGATCAAATCGAAGAGACTTCATATTCTTGTTAATTTCAATATCCTCCTTTTGTTATGAACTCATTTGAACAATTCAAATCATTTCGAACTTCATGTTCCATTAAGTAAATACGCTTATTCACTTAAGTCCACAATTAACTAATGATTTCCACTATTTGTTGAAACTGTGATACATCACTATGTATAAGATTCAACATTTCTTCGCATATCACTGTTTTACCAGAATGCAGAGTTTTAGTCATTCTGCCCAGGAGGCATGGTTTTGCAAAGTCTCTAGATTAAGCATCTAGGACCCCGATATTTCATAAAGAACCTGCAATAACCAAAATGACTTAAACTATAGAGTCATTTCATTATTAGACTTTGGATATCTTTTAGCATTCTAATTCTTTATAAATGTTTAAACTATTATCATTAACATAGTGATGAGAATAACTTGTTTGTAATCATAATGTGACCATGATGGTATTGTTCATAAGAATAGTACAAACTGATTTGTAACTTGTTCATATGAATAATCGTCTCGCCAAAAGCAAGACACACAAACTAGGATTACAAATTATATTCAAGTCCACTAATCCAAATGATAAACATTGAGGAAAGAGGTGATGTCGGCCATTAACTATTTTGCTTGCCGTCATCAAGTCACGTTGCCTCAAAACCAGCAATTCTCAAGCAGATCCTCCTGTTTTCACAAAATGGGACAAGTATCAAATACTTTGCAAACTGGAACGATTTTTGCAAGAACCAAATTTATAATTTGTATATCTTACATATACCTTTTCATCCATGACCTCCATTTGCAATCAAGCCCTAAGAGTTCTCAACTCTAATGCAAGATTGCTAAGTGTTTTTCCAAACAATCCGGAGTCATCGAATTATCTCCTAATGGTTATTGTATCAAGAAGAGAAGATCACCTTTCACGAGGATATCCCTCAGGCGTGGGTATTAATCTTATGAAGTTGGACCCTTTTGCTAAGTTCCAAATTAAGCAATATATTCCCGTGGTCGCAAAGGACCTCAATGGGATAGGCCAAGGTCTACTAAGATATTTGCAAATAGACATCTAGACTTAGTTTATAATAAGAGAACAATTTATAATTGGTCTCCACTAAAACGGTCATCCCCTGGATGATTTTAGTGATCGCATGATCCCTATCCTCTTCACCTCCCCGTGTTACACAGCCATCAGCGTGTTATCAAAGGTAGACATTCACTAATGCCAATCACATCATCCATGTGACTCATGCTCGATCTTTCGATCTCTTGTGTTCCGAGGCCACGTTTCTATGGCGTGCTAGGCTCGCCAAATCTAACTTGTGTGTATTCGCTGTGCAACATGGCTTACACCCACTATATGCGAACGTAGATATGTCTGACACCTAGGCCTGTAACCCTGGATCGCCTCATACCGAAGAACTTTCTTGGTGGTACACACACAAGGGGAACACGGAACATTGGAATTCAATAGGGATTATCTTATTTGCTACCGTTGAGTATCTAAATACTAGCACACAATAAGATGTAAAAACTGGTATCAACATCATATGTATAATGTGATATGATATGGTCTTTCTTGCGCCTTGATCTCCATCAAGCGCTCCAGCATGATCTCCATCTTGCCCTTGGTTTGACGCCAAGTCCACGACGCCTCCACCAGGTCGTTCATCGGAACGATGACTTATTAATATACTACTTAGCAACAGAAAAGTAAACTACTTTACCTTTGTAGCGACCAATGCCATATCATAATCACATGCCCCCTGCAAAATAAAGTTAGACGCCTCTACTTTACCTATTGTAAGTTTTACGTGGTTGTTAGGACTTTCGCACTAGAACCGTTTCTAAACTATGAACTTTCCAACCACAACATGGATCCAACAGTTGTCTCTACTACACCCCTTTCGGAGCCCTCCATTGTAAATGCTATATCAACTATCGAATGAGAGACAGACACCCGCTAGCCACTTATACGGTACAAGCCGCATGTTGAGCGTGGAACCAGTCTCGCATACGAATACGCGTAAGGTCGGTCCGGGCCGCTTCATCAAACAATACCGCGATATAAACAAGTACACGTTAGAGGGTAACAACTAAGGAATCAATGCCCGCACAATTCTTGTGCGTACTGGCCGTACAGCACTCCTACGCATAGATCGGCTCTAATACCACTGTTGGGGATCAGTGCGGAAAACAAAAAATTTCCTACGATGAAACCCAGAAACTTGCCTAGGATCTATCTATGTAGTAATGCAGTAACAGCCGATGCGTAGAGAATACATACCTTTATAGACTATACGCGGTTAACGTTCCGCGGGGAACGTGGTTGATGTAATCGTACTCGAAGCCGACCTCAAGGTCGCGAAGCTCCTCGCAGGTCACCCCTTGCTCCTTCTTGATCTTCATCATATTCATCGTGCAACAGCTCACGACATTCAAGCGCCCCAAGTGTTGCGCCTCATGTCTTCGTACACATCTGGTGCACGATGAGACCTCCGGCTCCCCGATCCCGCCGGGAGTGTGGAAGTTGATATCCGGCTAGGAATCCCTGCAGTACCACAGCGTACTGCAGGTGTGCCTCGATCGCACAACCCAGACTTGGGCCATGGTCACGAGGTATAGAGAGAGGGAGGAGGAGAAAGTCAACCAAAGGACTTCTCCAATTGTGTGTTTAATCCCACCCATGGGCACCCCTTTATATAGGCGGAGGGGGTGTGCCCTCCCTATTGGGTTAGCCATGTGAGACTAATACTAAAGGAAAAAGTCAGCAGAAATTTGGACTGCCAAATGGGCCAAAAGTACTCAGCCCAAATAGCAAACAGAAAATAGCTAAATAAAAAGAAAAAGAGAAAAAGGCAGCAGTAGCAGCCAGCCGGGTGGGCCGGCCTGCCCACCGCGGCCCAGCGCGGCAAGCTAGCCAGCCTACCAGCAGGCGGCGGCAGCCAGAGGCCCGGCTCGCCCCGACG
Source organism: Avena sativa (assembly GCA_916181665.1). Taxonomy (NCBI): domain Eukaryota; kingdom Viridiplantae; phylum Streptophyta; class Magnoliopsida; order Poales; family Poaceae; genus Avena; species Avena sativa. Next base: position 428,670,592 of record OV702287.1, read on the forward strand.
GCCTGCCAACCCAGCCCGGGTGGGCCGGCTATCAGCGGCGGCCCGCGGCGGCCTGGCGCCCACCCCGGGTGGGCCTCTGTGCCCGGCGGCCCAAGTGGCGGCGGCTGGTGCCCGGGTGGGCCGGTCGCTTCCCCCGCAGCCCAGCTCGCCCCACATCGACCGGCGGCGCCCAGTTGCCTGCCGCCCTGTGCGGTGGCGGTTATCCGCCGCCCACAGGGCTGGCTGTTTTACTTTTTCCCTTTTATTTTTCTGCACTTTTATTTCTAGGCCTTTTCCCTCTGGGATTTGGCCTAATATAAAAATTGACTTTATAAATCTTAATCTAAATAGTATTTATAATATATTAATTCATAATTAACATATAATAAATATATATTGAAATTCCCATTTATCCGAAAACACTTTTCGGGGCTTTTCCTTTATTCTTTCTCCGAACAACTTCAGATCTCTCCACGGAACAATTCTGGCTTTCTCTCTTTCTCTACTATGATTCCGTCTTACGAATGATCGCTCTCATCGTACCCTTAAGTGTATCCTCTCATGGCTCGGGAATGCTCTAGACATGATTTGTATCAATGATCAACAGAGGGACCAGGGATGTCCATGTGACCCCTATGCATTCCTGATGACAATGTTGTTAGAACCGTCTAAATGTAGCATCCTCTTCCTTTTGTTTCTTGATACAACTTGTCCGAGATCCGATCATTGGTATCCCATACCTTGTTCAATCTCGTTCACAACAAGTTCTGTTTTCTTGTTACCGTGATATTACATCCCCGTGACCTAGTCACATGTTGCAACATTTATAGATGTAATCTCACCAAGACGGCCGTATGTATCTTTACCCGTCATGTGGGTGAACAAATCCTGGTCTTGCAGTCACATGTCATCTACTGTTCCTTCTGAATACCCAACGTACACCTTTATGGTCACCGCATTACCAGATGACATTTGATACAGTCAAAGCAGCCTAGGGAAACAGTGAGTAATATGAGCTCACGGTCTAAGGAGAAGGAGTCTAGGTATAGCTGTTGCAACAATGAACTATATGACTTGATCATGTTGCAATCCTTTGAGGAATGTCCAATCACATCATTCTCCAATGATATGATCTCGTTGTCAATCGGCATAAATGCCCATGATCTTGAAACCCAGATCATCTTCGTGACCAACGAACTAGTATGAATAGAGGCTACTAGGGACTTTGTTGTTTCATACCACACCTATACCAATGTTTCTACTTGGCACAGTTATAGCACAATATGAAACTATTATAAACTAATTGAGATATGACAATAAAAACCTATTTATTATTTGCCTCTAGGGCATATCTCCTTCAGCTGTCCCCCTGTACTGGCGGCTTGACCGGGTCGTGGCCCACCGGGTAGGCCCGTCTAGCCGGCCGGCTCTGTAAACCCAAATCAAAATAGTAAACCCTAGAGCCCACGTTGTAACCTACCACTCCCATCTAGTATATAAGGGAGGGTAGTGCTAGGGCTCTAGGTAGGTTCTGAAGTTCCCTAGATTCAATAAGTTCGGCAGTTCATCTTCTTCCTCTAGCTCAGCATAGCAGCTAGGGAAACAGCTCAAGGAGCACTTGTCATGGGCATTCGCCCCCATATAGTAGATCGTTGCAGGAGTAGGAGTGTTACCTCGACAAGAGGGCTCTAAACCTGAATACATCGATGTATTTGCAGTATTTGTGCCCAACCCATTGGGAGTAGCCACCGATAGCACCCTGATTGTCCCCTCTCAAACCATCCCCGATGGCACTGCCGTGTTTCATACCACGACAATCTGCATCTCGCGGACGCCTTCCACGTTATTTCTAGCCTGGAAAAAAGTATAACAACCTCGAATTCGATCCATGTACAACCATTGCAAAGTAATTACGCTGATATGTATAATTCGCAAAAAAGAACAAAAGCATCTAGTACGTATGATCGCGTCCTGCACATGACAATGGGTGGTACTATAACAACGGGAAGCAAGCACCGCGCTATCCGGTGTCGTTCCGCTGGCCACGGCCATCCTGTCAGCGAGGCGACCGAATGTTGGCACACATATGCAAATTTGATTTTTCTCTCGTGGTAAAGATGGAAACTCGCTGTGACAATCTGATCGTCCAGCTAAGCATTACCTCTCTTCCTCTCCCTGCTGATTGACAGATCAAAAACACCACAAAATTCGAGTATACCAACTCAATTAGTCGGTCAATCAATAATCAATATAATCAATCACAAATTCACAATATGTCAGTATCCCTCCATTCTCGTCAAAAATCCTTCCTTTTCTTGGTCACGTCCGCGGTCCACTGCACCCTCGAGGATGACAGGACTGGTGGAGGAGGACGCTAGGGATTGGGGAGGAGCAAAGAGGCGATTGGGTGGGCGGCGGCTAGGGTCGTCGGCGGTGGGCAGCTGACGTTTTATATGACACGAGGAAGAAGACAAAGGGCCAAGATTTACTGGGGGCAAGATCTACGGCTGATCAATTCTGATTTTTGGTTGACGCTATAGTAGCCCCCTATTTATGTCTTTAAATTCTGACGGTGGAATAGAATCTGTTAGTGATTCTCTTAGAATTTTCCTCTGTCCACTATGCAAAATCATATCCAAGTTTTTCTAACATCAATTTTCACTGGCACGAACAAGATTGGCAAATACCATGTCGCCATGTCTCCCGCAGGTCACAAAGTGCATTCCAGACGGGAGTATGACATCATGTCGCGTTGCCCTACCTGACGTCAGGATACGGCCATGGATTAGAAAGCCTGCATAAAATCGGCATCTTGCGGACGACTTCCACGTTATTTCGGTCCTAGAAAAAACATAACAACCCCGAATTCGAGCCCACGTATGCAACCATTACAAAGTAATTAAGCTGATATGTATAATTCGCACATAGTATGTATGATCGTATTGTGCACATGATATTGGGTGGTACTATAACAATAGGAAGCAAGCACAGCGCCATTCGGTCCTGTTCCGCTGGCCGCGGCCATCCTGTCGTCGGCGAGTCAACCGACCGTTGGCACACGTACGCAAATTTGATTTTCCTCTCGTGGTAAAGATGGAAACTTGTCGTGACAATCTGATCATCCAGCCAAGCATTACCTCTCTTCCTCTCCCTGCTGATTGATAGATCAAAAACTCCACAAAATTCGAGTATACCAAATCAATCAGTCGGTCAATCAATAATCAATATAATCAATCACAAATTCGCAATATGTCGGTATCCTTCCATTTTCGTCAAAAATCCTTCCTTTCCTTGGCCACGTCTGTGGTCCATTGCACGCTCGAGGATGACGGGACAAGGGGAGGAGGACGCTAGGGATTGGGGAGGAGCAGACGAGGCGATTGGGTGGGCGGCTAGGGTTGTCAGCGGTGGGCGGCTGACGTTTTATATGACGCGAGGAAGAAGACAAAGAGCCAAGATTTACTAGGGGCAAGATCTATGGCTGATCAATTCTTATTTTTGGTGGATGCCGTAGTATCCCCATTTATATCTTTAAATTCTGACGGCGGAATAGGGTGTGATGCTCTTAGAATTTGCCTCTGCCCACTATGCAAAATCGTATCCAAGTTTTTCTAATATCAATTTTCACCGGCACGAACAAGATTGGCAAATACCATGTAGCCCTGTCTCCCGTAGGTCACAAAGTGCATTCCGGACAGGGAGTATGACATTATATCGCGATTCCCTACCTGGTGTTAGGATACGGCCATGGAGTACAAATCCTGCATAAAATCAGCATCTCGCGGACACGCCTTCCACGTTATTTCCGGCCTCGCAAAAAATATAACAACCTCGAATTCGAGCCACATATGCAACCATTGCAAAGTAATTACGCCGATATGTATAATTCGTAAAAAAGAACAAAAACACATAGTATGTATGAGCGTGTCAGGCACATGATATTGGGTGGTCCTATAACAACGGGAAGCAAGCACCGCGCTATCCGGTCCCATTCCGCTGGCCGCGGCCATCCTGTCGCTGGCAAGGCGACCGACCGTTGGCACAAGTACGCAAATTTGATTTTCCTATCGGGGTAAAGATGTAAACTCCCCGTGACAATTTGATCATCCAGCTAAGCATTATCTCTCTTCCTCTCCCTACTGATTGACAGATCAAAAACTCCACAAAATTCGAGTATACCAAATCGATCAGTCAATCAATCAATAATCAATATAATCAATCACAAATTCGCAATATGTCGGTATCCTTCCATTCTCGTCAAAAATCCTTCCTTTCCTTGGCCACCTCCGCGGTCCACTGCACCCTCAAGGATGACGGGACTGGGGGAGGAGGACGCTGGGGATTAGGGAGGAGCAAACCAAGCGATTGGGTGGACAGCGGCTAGGGTTGTCGGTGGTGTGCGGATGGCATTATATATTACACAAGGAAGAAGACAAAGGGCCAAGATTTTCGGGGGGCAAGATCTATGACTGATAAATTCTGATTTTTGGTGGACGCGTAGTAGCCCCCCATTTATGTCTTTAGACTAGGAAACATGCCCGTGTGTTGCAACGGGAGAGCAAAATATGTTCCAAAAAGTATGGTTTTTGTTACCACATATGCAGCATGTGGTAGAAACCACTCAGCTCCAGCACATCCATGCACGCTTCCACTTCCTCCTCTACCTATTGTTTCAGCCAGGTCACCCGGTACAACTACCGAGATGCATGATAATAATGCAACTATCTAGCGGAAGCATTTACAAAAACTTCCTGCTATCAATACTTATCCCTTTGATGTAATAGTCTCTTGCTTTTTTTCTTCCTAAATAGGAAACATGCCCGTGGGTTGTAACGAGAGAGTAAAATATATTTCAGAAAGTATGTATTTTGTTACCACATATGCGGCATGTGGTAGAAACCACTCAGCTCCAACACATCCATGCATGCTTCCACTTCCTCCTCTACCTATTATTTCAGGTCACCCGGTACAACTACCGAGATACATGATAATAATGCAACTATCTAGCAGAAGCATTTGCAAAAACTTCCTTCTATCAATACTTATCTCCTTGGTGTAATAGTCTTTTGCTTTTTTTCTTCCTAAAAATTAACTTCACTATGATGAAAACAGTCAATATCCACTTCTCGGTTTACATGCCTAGAAGTGGTAATTTAGAATGGTGATAAGAGTCAAATGTGAGAACACTATGCTCATATTTATTGAGCGTCCGGGGGCTTGCATGTCGCAGCAAGCACTTAAAACCTAGATGTAATATAGCTAGGTCCTAAACTGGGTAATGGATCATTGCTTGTGGAGTTGTGGTACTGCAAAGGAAAGGATTCACCTAGGTCGTCTCAGCTTTCAATGTTTTGTAAGCTTGCCAAGTCTACTAAATCAAAGTATTAATCACCAAGCCACTATTTTGTTAGGCAATTAAATACATCTTTGCACAAAAATGTCGAGACATTGACAAAAAGAAAATAAATAAATCTAGTGTACATATGTAGGCAGTGATCCTAACAAAAATCGAAGTGAGGTATTTAAATTCTATATATCTCATTTAGTTATGCATATAGAAACACCTTTTTCCAATGAAGAAATCAGTTCATAGAGCTAAGAACCAAAATAATGTAATTTCTCAAACCACATACTATATATCTTGAATTTCCATGACCATGACCTTCATCTTAAATAACTGAAGATATTTTCTTAGTAATACAAAAAAGCAGGTAAAATTAGCAATCTAGTAAATTTATGAAACATTCAAATGGTACATTGATCTTAATAAACCAATTGCAAGTGAGAACTAAGATGTACCATGTTAAACTAAAGGCTAGTACAATGATATGCAAAAAATATGCATGTTTCTATGTATATGAAGGCTGATACAATAGTTGACAACAAAATAAACTGCATGTGTTCAAAGTTCAACAGTGATTATGATTGTGCAGTGATGGTGACCAATAGAGGTACCACACAAAAAACCTTACCAAAAATCCATGCTTATAGCATGAGAACTAAGTTGTTCCAGACTTAATACTTCATTTGATTTCAAGTCAAGTATATTATTTCTATATGTGTCTAATTCAACACCCGACATTAGACATCAATAATCAACCTGCCTCACCGGCAACAAGCGACACCGTCGACAGGTTCAACCCCTCTATGAGCCATCCTTCTAGGCACAAGAGGCACCGGGAACCCTACCCAGTGACATGACAAGTAAATACTCAACACCCCAAGGGTCTCTGTCACCAATGTGCCTACTACCATCCTACTGAGCGTTTCTTCTCCTCCCAATTTTTAACAGCATCAATGAAGCTTTCATTTGTTAAGACAATTTGGGTGAATGTTCTTAATATAGATTTTATGTTAATAGGATCCATAAGAGAAACCCTTAGCTTCAGTTTTCTTTATCTTTTACAAGTCATATACTTAAGATGAAATTAATGGGTGTTCTAATATAAACCCCTCATTTTATATATGACACCATATTGTTTTATTGTTTTGAACTTGACACCATAAATGCCGAGAAAAACAACCACTCAAATCACTCATTTACTCAGTTATTATTTGTGCTATTCTGCTTGTATGAAGTCAATCATACACAACATTAGTAGACAACAACTATGCACTGGTAGACAAAGCTGAACTACTACATAACTCAGGCTGCATAAGTTACAAGTAAACCTAGACCAGGGATAAACGGAGAAATATCACAGAGGAACCTGATCTTCAATATGGGAAGAACTAATTTAGTTTCTGGTCTTGCTAACTCTCCAGCAATAAATCAAAGAGCTAAGAAAATGGATAATCTTGCATTATAAAAGGACACAGTCTAATCATTCAAACAAATGGAAGAACACAACCTGAAATCTCCCTCAGATGCATAAACCCGAGGAACTGAAAAAAATGAGACATCTCCAAGAGGCCTTTTCTGGTTAAAAACACCAACAAAACCCAAGGAACTGAAAATCACCCGGCTCCAAAATGCTTGAGCTTCAGGATAAAGGACAGAAGAAGCAGTTCATGCTAATGTAGTGTAAATAGCTTGGCATTGCCCCTACAGATATGTGGATGAATATTCCAATACCTACAAGTTTCTACAACCCCGAAAAATCAGATTCGTTAGACAGAGAGGTATCCTTCCAAGCAGCATCTATAAATACATTTTATCGGCCACACCTTTAATTCATGATGAACAATAGGTCACACCTTTAGTTCACAACGAACAACATGTCACACCTTTCTCGGTCACATTTATCTCCCTATGCTCCCTTCAATCAACCATCCCTCATGAGCAGTTAGAAACTCTGACGACATTTAACAAAAAATCTATGTTCAAGAGTAGTAGTTGGAGGGAAGGAGGACGCACATCCACCATGACAACATCTCCAGCATATGAGGCGATTTAGTTACATATCTAAAAAATAATTAACAAGGAAACCATCAGTGCACATTGCTAATAACCAAGAAACGTTAAAAATACCCCAGAAGTTGACTTCGTACAACACATACCATGTCTTATCTTAAATAAAAAAAGTCCTCGTATATGTGCAAACTATCGTCACTCAGTAATATTCCTAATATACAACTCTAGCAATGTGTACTTGATCAGATAGATGTTGGTTTGCTCTAACTCGACGGCGTTGGTGGCGGTGGCGGACGCGTCCCACAGACAACCCACCAAGGTGCATGTGGACTCATAAAATGTGATTGTGAAGATGACAAAGGTGCATGGTGCATGGTTGCAAGGCAAAGAAAATTGTAGCTGGTCATTAACAGAAACAATATGAGAACTAATAAAATGATTTAAGAAATAGTAAGAAGTCGATAAACTGTACAGTGTCACAATCCTAATACGTCAATGTTTAAAGGAAGTGGAAAAATGGACGGTTTGTTCATAAAGTAGAAAACCTTTTAACCAAATAAATAAAGAAAAACAGGTAATAATATTAGTGTCGAGACCAAAAATAAAAAAGTTTCATGAGCGCATGATATGACACTTGAAGAGGATGGTTATTGCATCCTAGAATAACATTTAAAATAGTCTCATATTCACCATTTTTGCATCCTAGAAATGTAATGCATGCTCTTTGATGAGCGCAATGCTCTTTGATAACTAAATTAAAAACTTCATCAGTCAAAACATAAGAACCGAGTTGTACTGATAGCCAATATGGAACTGAAGCAATCAAGTGGATTACATACCTTGACAAATATCTCTTGATCTGATATAGCATTTTTTCATGCTAAATGAAACATCATCAAGCCAAACTTCTCCTTTGTTGGTCTATCAGACAAAGTAATGATGACAAACTCAAAACTGTTTTATATGTGAATTGTAGATAAACAATCAATGAAGTATTGAAGGTAATGAAAGAAATAATGAGAAAATAATAAGAGGTGCTACCTTGTCCTTTCTTTTGATGTAAAACAAATCAGTAAATTGCGGAAACAACATCCAGTTGTGGATACCCCATCCATGAGATCCTTTCCATGATTACCCCTACTACTGTAATTCCACCTCAATCATCTACTCTAGGCATATTGGACTGATTAGGCTGACGTTCACCAAATCCGCCATTATAGAAACCTGGACAAGGTGGTGAAGTAGGACGCTGCTGCTATGAGATAGCTCTGCCATCCATATGGAAAAAATCAAACCATGCAAATCACATGATTTGAGACAGTCAAATCATAACGGAGAATCACCAATGTATAACTCTTTGTGTTGGCATAAATATATGCACATCAAATTTTGACGGTAAGTTGAACACGAGAAATGTACATGCCAAATAGAAAAGGCTAGTAACAAGGAAAGTGGATCTAGGAGCAACATACTTTATCACACGCCACAAGCAAATAACCCAACTTGTCGAGGGTTTTCCATCTCCTGACAAAAATTCGGAAACTCATTATTGTTCAGTGCTGACTTCCAAGCCAAAAAAATAATTTCAACCATAATAATAAAATCACATATCAGTCTTACCCAAATCACTTAATGACGCTTTAACTATAGGAGATTGATCTCTAAAACCTTAAAATTATGCTCCTTAGAAGTTCCCATCTCTAACATCAAAGAATGTAAAAGGTCATCAAAAAATAGACACATAGGAACAAGCCAAGTAAAAACTTAATCACCTTCATATCCTTGAAGATCCCCTATCTATCTGCTCTAGATCAGTATTGTATCCTTTCACATCTTTCATTGTTAATCTTGCCTGATCCCTTCAAAAAGCATACAATAATTCACGGATGTATTTAACAAATGCGCGGAATACAAAAGCATCCTCTTACATCAGGGAATGCATCAGACTCCCTTATCAAAAACTTTGGTGGGAATGGCAGTGGAGGCAACCGAGGTCTCGATGAGCATGACGGAGCCGCAGCCGATGTAAACCTCAGGGAGGCGCCGCCCTTGGAAAAGATTTGATCCTACTGCTATGAAGAGGACACCATGATCGAGGTCGAAGATGAGATCAAGGAAGACCAAGGCGATCAACGGCTGGAGGATGTCTCCTCTGATGAATCCTACACCCCCTTGGCATGGGAAGAAGCGGCTTCACCATGGCGATCAGTGCCGAGAGCCTCAGGGGATCTGTTGAAGGTGGACACAAGATTTGATTGTGGCCATCCTTACTCAAATTCGCCTCCTCATCCCTTCATGGTGGCATCACTGAGGATGGAAGGTAAGGGAAGATTTCGCGTATTGCGGTGGCGGGGCTGTTTGGTACGGGAAGATTTCGCGGCGGGTCGACTGGGATCGATGAGTTAAGGAGAATTATTGAGGTCACGCTCTAGGCCCACCTGTCAGCGCAAATTTCCGTTCGACAGGGAGGTTTGACGAAGGCGACGATGTATCACGCGACGACGGAACCTAATATCCCTTTTATTTTATACTAGGAAACATGCCCGTGTGTTACTACGGGAAAACAAGACATGACGATAGTTGACTTGATTTTGGTGGACACCATAAGCACAATGTTTTTGTAATACCCACGGATTTTGCTTCCTTCTCTTAATGCTCCAGCTGACCTCTTTCTAAACCCTCCAACAACTAAATGTTCTATTTCTGCAAACAACCAACATGTGTTATTTCTGTCTGGGTTTACCTTTTTCATTCTCATGTGTCTCCTTCTCTAGCGCACGTTCTAGCAACTTCTAATCATTTTAGCCATCCTTGGAGAAGGGTTTCGGTGTGTAAGTGTGTCAGGTAAGAACATTTATGTTGATCCTATCCAAATCGATTTTAAAAGGTGCAAGAATCTTGAACAGAAATGTCAAATGCAAAGCGGCGAGAAAGATACAGTGACGACAATTTTCAATACAAAGATATTATGTAACATATAGTAAACTACATTAAGAATTAGCTGAATAAAATAGAGGAATTTATTAAGAGAAGTCATCATTATTCTTTCATTTCTTTTCTTCTTTAAGTGTCCATTTAAATGTTTGTGCATTGTCCGGCCCTCAATTTTATTTCTACATGCTATTGTGCTTTGTAGTCACCCCATTCCAAAAACATCATCACTGTAGTCTTAGACTTCATATTGTTATTATGGGATAACATGACAGCCAAATGTCAACAGCCGAACGAGGGGATCGGCTGCCTTATCCAAGAAAAACAATCATTTTTTGCCCACTAACCTTAATTACTCACAGATTTCTCTCGTACCCCTATATATACAAAGCTCGCATCTCCATCGTCCCTCCTTAATGTTTATTCATGTTCCTCCCTAACATCTATTCAACAAACTACCTGCCAAGTAGAAACAACAACAAACAAAGGTCTTTTTATTGCACATGATATCATTTGTATACATCTTTAGCTAAAAAGGAAAGTATCTGAATCAACATGTGTGCATGGCAAAATCTGAATCAACATCCAAAATAATGTGAGTTGTAATTGGCATAGTATGTTCATGTTATTAGCAGCTAAAGTAAGAATCAAGGGTAGGAAGTACAAACAAGTCAAAATGTCCATATAAAATCTGTGTGAATGAATAACAAGTAGAAAAAATATACTAGATTAAACATGGCATACATCTGAACCTAGAAGGGATAACTGACCATCATAATAATATAATCATGAGCTCTATTGCTTCTGGATAAACAAAATCTACTTATGTTTTGGTGTGAGGTACACTTTAAGGTGTTAAACCAGATACCTTGCACAAGAAACATGCATCTGTGTGCATACAACAACACGATGATGAAACGAAATATTTTATGCATGATTCACAACCTACATGGGTATCTATCAGGATAGGACATTGTTCAAGCATAATATACACTCCTTTAACTTGATTGATAAAAAATATGTGCCAATAGTATTAGCTCTGGAGCTCACTTCACCTATATTCTCACATAAAGGACATGAGACGACCACTGGTGCATAATATACGTGATAATCGTAAATGCATAATGGTGGCCAACTTTATTAGCATACTTGATACTTGAGCATACATCACTGACAATAGTTGCTTGGAGACTTGAAAATCTATCTAACATACCAATAACCATTGATGTATATTAATCAGATTTCCGTGTTGTGTCAATGTCAAACAATCTATTTAACTGTTCCTAGCTGTAGCAAATTTATAGGAAATGAACCAAAATTTCTTTTCTTTCAACCATGACAAAAGCAACACGAAGTGCAATTGGGAATATTTCTGTGATGCAATTCAAATCCAGTACCTAAGCAATCATGTGTTGCACACCATTTTACTGGGAGCCATCGCAGACCATAACATCATCAATTTATTATTCTCTAGCACCATACTTGACATATTGACTGAACCAAAAGACTCTTTAATCCAGGAGTTCATAGAACAATCATCAAATTCATCCATGTATATTGAGTGAACAATTATCAAATTCATTCAAAAAATGATCATGGACCATCATCTGACGGTCCTATGAAATGACATATAAAATTAAGATATTGCTGAACATGATATGGAGAGTCCAAATCTACGCCCGTTTCACAGCTCTTAACGTAAATACGATACGAGGAAAATGAAAAGATGAAAAATGCTTATCACGAATTTAACTAATAAAAAATCAGAGAGCAAAAATGGTGCTATGTCAACATGGTTGTTAATTTACCCAGATGCTATTTTCCAAGATACCAAGCATAATTTCATGTTACTTCAAATAGAAATAGATATGATCCATTCTTGCCAACCAAAAGATATATTAACACTAGTAGAAAATGGGCCTTTGGTTCGGGCCACTAGTCCCGGTCGTGGCTGGGGCCGGGACTAATGGTCCGAACCAGACGGCCCGAGGAGGCCGAGGTACTTTGTCCTGGTCCGTAAGGAACCATTAGTCCCGGTTTGAGATACAAACCGGGACAAATGGGTCTGGGCCGGCGCGCGTGCTCCTAGCAGAACCTTTAGTCCCGGTTTGTATCTCAAACCGGGACTAATGGCCGGGCCCTATATCACCCAGCCCTCCACTCTCTCCTGTTTTTTTTCCTATGTGAGAGATGGGTATAACTTTGTGCTAACTTTTTTTCTTCATATGCACTAGAGGTGTTCGGTGAAATGCCTGTTAGAGCGATGCCACTTGAGTTCACACAAGAAAAAATGTGAGATGAGGTGCCAGAGCGACACTTAAGGTTTCTCCTCTTTGTTTTGAAGTGTCCTAAAAGGTTAGCAACTATTTTCTCGTTTTGACCGCGCGGTACTAATTTAAGCATCGTGATTGCGTTTGATATATATGCATGGTTGTATGATGCAGATGAGCCACCCATGGATGTACGGTGATCGACGCTCTGACGCTTACAGAGAAGGCGTGCGTTCTTTTCGCCTTGTGGCCGAGGCGAACAAGCGGCGAGATGGTTTTATGTGTTGTCCATGTGTTGAATGTCGAAATGAGCAGGCTCACACTTCCTCAAGAGTCATTCAGAGCCACCTACTTCGGTCCGGTTTCATGTCTGGCTATAATGTTTGGACCAAGCACGGAGAAATAGGGGTTATGATGGAAGACGGTGATGAAGAAGAGAACGATGATGACAACTACCGATCTATGTTCCCTGAATATGATGATACCGCAGTTAAAGATGATGAAGAAGGAGGGGGTAAAGAACGGGAACCAGATGAGCCCGTTAATGATTTTGGTCGGGTCATTACGCCGCCAGGAGCTGCGTTACGTCGCCAGGCTGCCAAATCTCCAGCGCCGTCCTCGGCCGCGCCTCCCCGACTGACCTTCCCGCGCCGCGCCTCCCCTCGCCGCCACGAGCTCCTCCCCGCGTCGCGCCTCCCCGGCTGACCGCCCTGGCCACCATACCTCCCCACGCCGCCGCGGCCACCCACGCCGCCACGAGCTCCGCCACAGCCCCGGCCTCGCCCTCCCCTCGCTGGTATATAGGAAATTTATTTGTATATAGGAAATTTATTTTTATATATAGAAATATTTGTATATATGAAATATTTTGTGTATAGGAAATATTTGTATATAGAAATTTTTTGTATATAGAAATATTTGTATATAAGAATTATTTGTATATAGGAAATATATTTTTATATATAGGAAATATTTGTACATAGGAAATATTTTGTATATAGGAAATATTTGTATATAGAAATATTTGTATATAGGAAATATTTGTATATAGGAATTAGGGTGGTAGTGCTCGCGGGCAGCCAGACTTAGGGTTAGGGTGGTGGTGCTCGCGGGCCACCGGACTTAGGGTTAGGGTGGTAGTGCTCACGGGCCCCCGGACTTAGGGTTAATGTGGTCGCATGTCACCTTCACCTCCATCACCTCCAAGAATCCTACCCCATGACTACGACCACCACAGCCCGAGTCCATCTTGATCTCCGCCGCAGCCTCCGATTAGTACTAAACGACGCAGGATCCCAAAACGACAAATGTCGCCCCTCCCAAGAGTACCTCATAAGAATCTTTCTATCAGACCTTACGATCATACTGACGAGGAAACCGACATGATCGTAAAGGCCGAATGTGTTGCGCAGCTTCAAAAGAAGAAACCCGAGCCCATCCCGGTATACATCGAGAAGCAAAAAAGCGTATGCACTTTCTTTTCTGAACACAAAATCGCAATATGACTTGCACCATAAGCCAGATGACTATCGACGCACACTTCAGAAGGAAGTGAAGAAGAGCAAATCAAGTAGAAGTGCAAGCGGGAGCAAATCATTAAGTCAAAGTGCAACCGAGAAAAGAAAGGACGTCCCCCAGCTTGGGGAACAGGCCAAAAAATCGACCCCACCCCTCAAGGTGGTATCGGGGATTTCCCAGCAGAATATGGAAGAAGCTGCGAAGCTTGCGGTCTCTATGAATGTGACTGTTGAGGAATTGCTAGGTTCCCAGGACGACGAGTTACCCAAGGCTCAGGTAGTCCCTACATATGTCCCAGGGAAGCCTCTGGTCAGTTTTGAGCAGTTCCAACAACTGCTAACACAAATGCGGAGTTTACATAAATGGTACTTGAAAGCCGTAAAGCAGGAGAGAATAATGATCGTGGCGAAAGGCCCACATGACTACTACTTCCGAGAAGAAGAGGTCCATGTTGAGTTTCCAGAACTCTTCCAGTTATACATTTTCGACGCCCTCGACAAAAGTCTCATGAGTTGCTATTGTCTGTAAGTTGTTGAATTTATTGTCTATATATAAGTTGTTCATTTTTTCAGTTGTTCAGTTCATTGCATGTAATTATCCTAATTATATCCTTTTATACTCTATTATTATGTAGAATGAAGATCATGGAATGTAAAAGAAGGTCAATCTTTAGTGTTGGGTTCATTGATCCAGATAAAATACATTGCCAGACGCTAAAGGATAAACCCGAGGACACGTAGGAAAACCTTCTAAGGTTTCTAACGGAGCAAAATTTCTGTGACCACATACTGTTTCCTTACAATTTCACGTGAGGGTCTTACTCTATTGTACACATTCTCTTTTGCTTACTCGATGTTAAGTGTAATTGATGAGTTACTGATGTATATATAAACGTGTACAGTTTTCACTGGATTCTCATAGACATTCAACTTGATAAGGGAAGAGTTGAAGTCATGGACCCATTAAAGAGACCCCTGGAAATGTTTAGGGACATGCAGGACATGCTCCAGAGATAATTTTCGCGCTACATTGGTCTCTTTCGTTGATTTCCTGAGATATCACGTAATAAATAACTCATTCATTTTCTTTACCGGGTAGGGTTTGGAACCAGTTTAAGAGTGCGGTTACGGGTGACTTTAGTGAGAAGCTGACGTTTAAGCCGGTCTCGGTAAGTAGTACGCGCGTCTCTTTACTTCTAGTTTCAATACAATTATGATGCTGGATTATTATTTTGATTGAATTCTATTCTCGTAAAGTGTGCGAGGCAGTCACCGAAGACGAATCTATGTGGATTCTATGTTTGCGAGTTCATTCGCACGTTTAACAGTGAGCTGAATGATTATAGAGTCGATGTAAGCAATACATTCATAACATTATTTTTATTACCGTCACTTTTTGTTATCATGATTGACATTCATATTGATCTCCTTTTCTTATATAGTTCGAGAAAATGCGAGATCAGCTCCTACCACAGCAACGCGTAGTAGCAATTGCTGAAAAACTGGCAGGATTCTTGATGAACGAGATGATAGATGACGCCGAAGAATTTAGTGTGAATAGGCGCTGATGATCCCCGACCGTGTAATTGAATAGACGGGCTCTAGTCCCGATAATTGTGATCTCCATGTGTAACTATCATGTATATATTTGTATGCTCGATCTTAAGAGAAGTTATCTTATGTATGCACGAACATGTACGGTATGTGGTAGCGTGAAAAACTATTTTAAAATGAAAAAAAGGATACAAATTGAATTCTCTGCCGCGGCAGAGACCATTTGTCCCAGTTCGTAATACGAACTAGGACTAATGGGGGGCACCCAGCGCCCGCAGAGACAACCACGTGGATGCCCATTGGTCCCGGCTGGTAAGAGGGCCAGGACTAGTGGGTGGGCCTTTAGTCCCGCCCCTCTAGTCCCGGTTACCAGGACCGAGACTAAAGCCCCTTACGTGCCGGGACTGGAGGCCCGTTTTCTACTAGTGTAATATAAGAAATCAAGCATACATAAGACATACCTTAGCTTCATCGTACTATGTGCATCAACAACTGACCAACTTCTAACATATATTGTCATTCTAAGGAAGGGCGAGCCAAGGCATGCTTCAAAAACTCTCATTTGAATGACGCATAATCGTTGTCCCATATATCTTGGCAAGCACTATGGACCATAGCCGCAGACTATAAAGAACAAACCAACATGATTGCCCACAAGATCAGACATGGGTGACTGGCTAAAGTAATGTCAACATAACATACAAGAAAGAAGCGACGTATCACACGGACTACGAAACCATAAAATTCCTTTTAGGCAGTAGAGATACCACTCACATAAGTATTACTGTCCTCAAAAGTTTGTAGATTACACACATATATCGGGACCTATAATGTGTACACGTAGAAAAGCAGGAGTTGGTACTGGAGTTGGAGATGCAAGCAAACCAGATTCAACTATGCAAGGCTAGCTCTATTTACCTTTGGGAGAGCATGGACAAACAAGGAATCTGTAAGCTAAGTTTGTCTCCATGGGAAGCTTGCACTTAATCTAAAAGCGTGATTTTGAAATTGTAGTATGTATTGTGACAAACCGACAGTTCTTAGGGCATTTTCAGGTTGTTGGTACAAAAAGCGAGGTTGCTCTTAACTGAATTTTCAATAAAACTCTCAGGACGTCCAACCGGCTCGTCAGTCATAAGAATCAGACCAGTTCTTCATGCAAGTACAACATACATGAAAATCCTGGCAATGCGTGCACCGGTACTGAGCATAGGACAAATTGAATATCCTATCCTATCGATGCATGCATCCTAGTGAATTTTTTCCGCTAGGATGAATTGAGCCTTTTGCTGACAAAAAAAGGTGAACTCTACGGTCAAAGGAAATAAACTAATGAAAACAAAAGGTGAACTTTTTGCAGAACCCTAAGTAATACCTTTATATCACATATTTTAAAATATAATATATTGTTCACTACACAACATTCACCTATGTGTTGCAATCGTCCAAACCTCGTTGGCCAAAAAATATAACAACGCAAAAGAGTATTAAAGCTAACTTGGCATTGGCAGTGTAACTTTTTATTTTTTAACTGTATTTCTTTTAGCCCCCTTAAAGGAATCCACCACACGGACAGAATAAACTCCCCAAAAATTACTTCAAGAACTTGTCATTAGAAAGAAGATACTAACTTCTATTTTTTGCCGAGACATATGTAGATGAAGAGAGAATAGTATATCTCTCTGAACTTCACAGATCTACCTCTTTAAACTTCACATGTCTCTCACTCTAAGCTTCACATCACAGAACAATTCTTTGACACAATAGCCGAATAAACATAGAACAAAATAGCAGGAGGAAGAGGAATAAATTAACTGCAAAGAAAAAGGAAAAAAAGCCAACGGGGAAATGAACTGTACGATAGACAGAAATTAATTTCGTGCGTGTTCTGCAGTGAACTTGTGTGTTTTATACAGAGAGAAAACTTTAGCCTTCATCTGTGGTATTTTATTGAATAGGTGTTGTGAACCTCCATTGGCAATAGCTAACATGATGTTTCAGAACGCAAGCTATTTAAATACCTGCTGAACCTCCATTTTCTGGAAGTGGTTGACTTGATACATCTTCTTGCTGTAAAATCCAAATTCTATGCACCAAACAGCATCAGAGCACGTTTTCCACTTGTTGGCATATTTCTCTCTGGCGAAGCTCTTGTAGAAGGCAAGCTCCTTCGTTTGTCATCCATACGCTCCATGATATACATGTCCAGCAGGCTAGGGCACATTGACATCGAAAGAATAGATGACATGTTGATTCCACTTCATTTTGACTGCACATGGCACATCCATAATCTTCTATGAATAAGTTCCACAAAGCATTTTCTTTGCATTTAGTTTGTAACCGGAGGTGCCAAAAATAGACTTTTTATTAACCACATGACTTCCAAAGCCTCTAGAAACTTGACTACATTGTTGAATTTTCTCATCAGTGAGAGTTATCATAGAAGAACTACAGTACGAATTACAACATGTGTTCATGCCAGCGAACTAAAAGAGGACCCCGGTGAAACTTCCAGTGTTATGAAGTTTTCATCATGATGGAAGAAAATGTGAACCGATTTAATAAACTTTGTATGGGCAATAGCAGAAACAACTCTATTGCAGTGAAACTGAAGTACTGAACTACGGAGTACATCGTTTCATAGAGAGGAGGGAGACGACGCAGGGGCCAGTCCAGGGGACGAGGGGCGGACGAAGCGGCGGTAGCATGACTCGGGGTCATGTCATGTGTTTTTTTCTCGCGGGACGGGAGCGACGACGGAACCTGATTTTATTTTTAGGTAGTAGAGATTGATTGATGATTGATTGATATGCCCAATATTCTTTTTAGGTAGTATATAGAGAGTAGAGATAGAGATACCGTCGCCGCATTGCGTGGAAAATGTAGACCGATCGCTCTCTCTCTCTCTTTCTCCATAGACGCGATCACTCGATCGTCATTGATCCATCGATCGATCGCTCCGGCGCGCGTGCGTGAGTGGTTGGGAATGGTGAAGGTGGCGGCATCGGAGAGGGCCGGCGGCGGGGAGGTGGAGGGAGTGAGGAGGAGGAAGCTGACGCAGGGGCGGAAGAAGATCCCGATGAAGCTCATCGAGGACACCAACAGGCTGCAGGTCTGCTTCTCCAAGCGCCGCAAGGGCCTCGTCAAGAAGGCCTTCGAGCTCTCCGTGCTCTGCGGCGCGCAGGTGGGCCTCATCGTCTTCTCCCCCGCCGGCAAGCCCTACACCTACGGCCACGGCTCCCTGGACGCCGTCCTCGACCGCCTCCGCGACCCTTCCTCTGCCTCTTCCCGCTCCGCCCCCGATGCGGACGAGGCCAAGCGCCAGAAGGAGCTGCACAAGCTCCTCCGCCAGGAGGAGGAGCTGATCAAGGCCCGCGACGCCGAGCTGCGCAAGGGGGACGAGCTCCAGGCGCAGATGCGCGCGGCCGGCGTCCGGATCGACGGCGATGTGCGTGGCTGGGCGCTGCCGGAGCTCCATGCCGCTCTCGGCGCGCTCGAGAGGGTCCAAGCCGAGGCCGCGATGCGCGCTCACGAGATCTTCGCCCAGGAGGCCATCGTGCAGCACTGCACGGGTGGCGGTGGCGTCGGCAGCCTCCACGGCTACATCGGCTCCGGTCCCTCGTCGTACACGACCGACGGCGCCAGCAGCCATGAGGACGTCGCCATGGATACCACGATGAAGCTGATGGGGGCCACCAACCATGAGGAGGTCGCCGTGGACACCACGATGAAGCTGATGGGGTCCGGCACCGGCAATAACCTCTTTGACTACCTCGGATCTGGCTCCTTCGCGGCCCACGGCACCGGCAGCCAGGCGGTGACCATGGACACCATGCTGAGGCTGCCCGGCACCGTCTTATACTACCACGGCTTCGGCCCGTACGCGATGACCTACGGCGGCGGCGGCGGTCATGATGTCACCGTCGACACCACGATGAACTTGATGGGCCCGTACGCGATGACCCATGGCGGCGGCGGCCATGATGTCACCGTCGACACCACGATGAACTTGATGAGCGCGCACGGGATGACCCACAGCGGCGGCGGTGGCCATGATGTCACCGTCGATAACAAGATGAACTTGATGGGCGCGTACGCGATGACCCACGGCGGCGGTGGCGGCCATGATGTCACCGTCGATACCACGATGAACTTGATGGGCGGTAACGTCGGTCATGCGCTCGCACTGCCTCTGCCACATCTTCCTATGCCTTTCAATGTCTATGGCTACAACAACCTGGGCGCAGGCTACGGCTTCAAGCAAGAAGGAGATCTTGTCGATGGCCTTGGCCATGGCGCCTTCTACCCGTATGGAACGCCATGTAACTTTTTTTCCTGAATTACGAGGATTTGATTTATTTTCTATAATTTCGATTAAGTTATGTCGAAAGGTTCAATTAGGTTTTTGAACTTAAATTTGCGTTCACTAATATTGAATGGTTTGGTGTGTAATAATTCTATCGCACCTTAGGTGCTCTAGATTGAACGGAGTGGTTGCTATGCTGCAACTTATCGTACTCCAATAAAGCATCAATATGTTTATATCGAGAGGAGTTATGAAATGTTTACTATTATGTCATACTTTTCACTGTTCATCCATGGTGGATATTGACTGGAAGGTAAAAAAAGCGGTACTCCTTCATTTCAAATTATAAGATATTTTGCAAGGCACGGAGATAGTATGTATGACTCCATCGTTGCGTGTGCGTGCAAACACACAGTGCGTGATTTCTATTTTGGCGTGCTTTATTTCCACACGGCAAAGAGTCGAATTCTTGTAGTGTAGGCAAGCATGATTTCACCCATCAAAAGTCCAAATAGTGATACTCACATTCAAACACACAAGTAATATCTTTAGATGAAATAGATAAAATTCACGAATTTATCTCGTGGTTTTTATTTTGCTAATTCCACACTGTGATAAGGAAAGCACGTTTGCATGAATTTCAACATGTTCTCTCTAGGCGTGGCTCGCTTACGCGGCCGTTGCTTTTTTCCAAGATAGATTTAGATCTATTTCATGAGTTTATAAGTACAAATAATTCTAAATATAATAAAATATACAATGAGGTTCTCGAACCACCTAATGACCACTATTGTCGCTAGAGCGAGCTGCCGATGTGACGATGTCGCCGTAGTGGAACCGGACTGATGATTTTGATCGTAGCCGAAAAGTCTTTATGCCCGTGTCCCTAGTGAGATTGCCGCCTCCTCAACGGCGACCAGGTGAATCCCCGCCTCCTCAACGACACCAGTGAGATTGCCGCGATGAGGTGGACAAGAAGGCGGGTGTAACTTATTCTTCTCTCACGCTCCCATAGCCAACATAACGTTGTTGTCGGTTGACCAAATTCTAACTTTAGGGATGACCTTATTACAACTGGGATTCTATGTCGGAAATGTGCTTGCGAGCGTCTGTCTACATTAACAAGCACCATTCATTGTGTTGGAGTTTCTAAATCTTGTATCCATGTTGCACACGTGCCCACAACTCGAAACAACTTCCTTCCTACACACTGGAATTCTTTTAGATAAAGGGAATATACTAATATCGCGAAGATATCAATTACATCCAACCTCTGCACCAACATGATTGCCCAAAGATATCAAAGATGCACACAATCAAGAAAAAGTAAAAAAGAGAAAGATAGAAAACAAAGACCCTGTCTCGGTGATGAAAACTCAAAACAGAGGCACTCTAACCAACACCGGAGATAACACCCGGACTACGAAATAGATTTTCTATAAGCAACATCTATAAGAAGAAAACAATGCACAGGCGCTGTCATTGCGCGATCAAAGATATTGGGTTTTCATCCTGATTTCACAAAATAATGCAGTCAGCAAGGTCATTGCCAGCTACAACCAATGAAGACTAGATCTTGGCCTTTCACCCTGGAAATTGCAACTAGATACTCGAAGAACACCACCAAAAATACAGACCACCTATGCTGACATCCTTATCTCTAAGGCCACTAAGCAGGGAACTTACTAGTGAAGAATAATGGAGCTCAAATCATTGTTTCTATTCAAGTTATTTCCTATATTGATATAGAGATAGTCGATTGCAGATGTCTATCATTATTTAATGTTCCTATTAGCTGCAATACACCAAACACCCAACACACATGAAAAACTTGTGCAACAATTCTTCATTACAACCGATACACTTCTCCATCATTGCAAACCTCCGGTCACAACTACCATGACTTTTTCCACTTCTATCAATATCATGGAAATCAATTTTTAGACATGTCCCATGACATCAACAACAAAACGAAGTTTCTCGCCATGCCCTCATGAAGCCACACTGGCTAAAGATAAGGTCACGCATGTTAGATCAAATCAAATCAAGATATCGGTAACGAATTCCTGGTCGTCGGAGCTGTGGAGCGTCACCATCTTGGCTGCGCTGCTAGTTGCCATCGATCTGAACGATCTCCTACGCGCGTGTCGAACAAGATCGAGTGTACTCTTTTGATCGGAGATCGGTGGGTGCGTCGTGGAGGAACAAGAGAGGCGGCACCCGAATATATAGGTCAGAGAAGTCGGCGGCGGTGGATGTCGTAGTCGAAAACGGACTCCGAGCTTGTCACAACTTCAATTTGTATCGAGGAGAGAGATCCCACCGGACAGCCAACCGTCCGTAATTTGGACCGGACCAGATACATTATGCTTCTTCCTTTACTGTTTTATAATTTCCTATTTTTTGCGAGGATAACATAAAAAATTTGCTTTGCTTTCAAAAGGAAAATTGCGTGGCAAAACAGGAATGCATAATAAAAAAATTAAAAGTATATTACTCCCTCGTTTCATAATATAAGATGTTTTAGATTTGTGAAGGTTATGTATCTAGACGTCTTTTAGTGTGTAGGTTCAGAGAGGTTCACTCCGAATCTACGTGCTAAAAAGATTTTAGATACATTATCTTTACAAAGCTAAAACATCTTATATTTTGAAACGGAGGGAGTAAATTTTACGACAGTTTGTAACAGACTCCAGTTATTTTCACCCACCAGATTTTGTAGATTCCTTTTAGAAAAAGAGGTTCAAACCCCAACCTCTTCATCAAAACGGTGCATACTGTGGGTTTATTAAAATTATTTAACAAAGTCTTACAAAGATCGACCCGAAGCCCTCTCACTAGCGATAATTGTCGCAATACAACCTTGATGAAAGGGTGAACATGTCAAGGCCAGTTGTCCTGATCTCTCGCATACGCACATCATCTAAAACTGGATGCCTCGCTAAAACCGCTCAATGGAGACTCATGAGCACAAACCGATCCAGCTGATCTTTAGCGCACACCAATGTGCACGCTCAACCAGCTGCTGCCGCAGTCTTCCGCCGAGCCATCTTTAGGAGGATCAAAGTAATGACCTTGTCAGGCCTGCTGTCGACGCCAAACAGCGTCACCACCCTGCGTGCATCTATCAACACGCACACGCGTCACCACCAAGACCCCTCAGCACCATGTCGTTGAGCCCCGCCATCTGACCCAGCTTGAAGCCTCCGAAAGAAATGTCGTGCGTAGCACTTACCAAACCAGGCATGACTAAGCATAGCACCTGGCGGTTATGCATGAATCGGCATCTCCGCTGAAAACTCCGTGCAAGACGAAGCCGCTCTACCTTCTTTCCCTTCGACCAGTAGCTGCTCCAAGACTATGCCCCTAGAAGGGAGAACAATGTTGAGTGTCGTCATCATGATCCAAGATACCTAGATCAAGGGTTTCCCTCGGAATAGCTCGAGCGAGGGTGTGAGAGCTGCATAGACGAAGCATTCGACAAGGTAATGGCGTGCATGATGCTGCCATTGTCCACCATGACCGAGGTGGCTCGGTTTTCACTGAGAGTCACGCATCCCCACTACCTCGTTCGCGATGCAGCCACCAAAATGGCAAGCATGCAAGAAAAAGGTACCACGCACAGACCCGAAACGGGCCCTAGCAGCCTCATTGCCACGCCTAGCATGAACATCAAGACGACCTCGTAGCCTGCGCCACCCGGTGTCCTTGCCACTTGGAGGATCGGGTGCACTCCGCCATGATGCTAACCGCCACCCACCACTGGAGCGGCCTCGCCGTGACGCCTAGCCACACCACATCCCGACCTAAAGGAGTCGTCCCAGGATGTCCCCATCGGGTGAGGAGGCGAGAGGAGCACCATCGGCGCCGACTAGGCTATGCCCAGCCACACCCTATGGCGACAGCAGGAGAGGAGGGGGAGGGTAAAGTGGGGGTTGGAGGCAGTGTCGGTTAGGGTTCATGGTCCCCCCTCGGGAGCGACACGAGGGAACGATACGGGTGTCTCCCCAAAAACCTGGGTAGAAGTGGCTATAGATTTTGGAGATTTATTGTCGACTTAAAGCAGATTTAAGCTATTTTGTTGCCAACCTAAGAGCATGGTCCTATCAAAATTGTGTGGCGTGTCTAGGGTGCTTGTTCGTCTGCGGTACCAAAGTTGGCAGGCCAGCGCATGGCGGTACCTAAGTTGCCTGAAATTACCGCGTTTCAAAAAGTTGGGCCGCCAACTACCGAGAGGTGCCATTTCGATGCAAACTCGTCTCACCCCTACCAAATCCAAACATGCTGTGAAACTGCCCTGTGAAGTAGACGGTCGGGACCCTCATGTCAGTAATATTTTCGTGACGCGAGCGCCAACGCGGCAACCACGTAGGCAAAACGAGATACTAAAGGAGCATTGTGCGTTGACCAAATTCACAAATCTACTCCCTCCCTCCTTTCACATGAACCCTAGCACCGGCGGCGTCGAAATCCCCTCTCCAACCAGAATGATCTCTTCAGGAATTTGACTTCCGGCGCCAAGTTGCTGCGCCTATTCGCTACTACCGAGCTCTAATGCCGAATGCCATGCCAGCCGTTGCGATGATCTAGCCCGCCTCTACCGCCGACGAGCTGAGCAGCGCGAAGGATGGCAGATCCATTTGCCGAGGAAGAAGTACTTCTGGCTAATTTCGGGTGAGCTACTCTTCTCTTTACTATTCGCACTACCTATAACTGCTAGCTGGCTATTGGAATTACAGAGATATATCGAACATAGAATTGTTTGCTAGTACGGCGCTGACAAACAATTCTTATCTTTTGTCTCCAATTTTCTGTCAACTAGGATCTCCGCTGAACCCAAATACACGGTTCTGGTGAGCATCTGCGACCACCTCGTTAAATTAGCACATGGGAAGAGCACGTGGAAATAGGCTAAGAGTCTGAAGATGGAAGTAGCGCCTGGAAGCAGTTATGCACTGTCCCTGGTTTGGTTGTTGCTGTGCGTGAACTTGCTAAAATGAGGCCAGAGCAGACTGCACGGTTCAGCATCGTTGATGAACGAGGCTTCAGGGTTCCTATAGCGTGTGACAGTCAGCTAATTGGGTTGATGAAACAACATGTTAGGCTTCGCGTGGTTACGCTGGTGTGTAACATAGTGGATGAGGAAGCTCCTGCTACTGGGAGTCGCCCAGCTATTATTGGACAGGGAGGTCTAACTCGAACCCCTGCTGTTGTTGAGAAAAATGTGGTTCCTCGTCTGCGACATGCTTCTGTCAGGCAACCTCCTCGTAGGAGTCCTCGTATTGCCATTGTGGAAAACTCTGCTCTAGAATCTACTGGTACTGGTCGTCCCCGTCCCCGTGCCCGTGTTTCTGCGGTTGCTGCTCACCCAATCCATGCCGCTGTTGAGCAAACTAAGGCGTTCGGAGGCTGCCCCGCTGTTGTTGCCAAGACCGCCGCCTTGTGTGCTGCTCCTCCTCGAAACCGTCCTCAAGTTGTGCGAACCCGTGCTCTAGAATCTGCTGGTACTGTCCGTCCTCGTGTTGTTGTTGATCTAGACGTTGTTGACCCAATCCCTGCCGCTGTTGAGCAAACTAAGGCTTCCGGAGGCTGCCCCACTGTTGTTGCAAAGATTGATGCCTTGTCTCCTCCTCGAACCCGTGCTCGGGTTCAGCGAGCTGCTGGTCTGAAGCCAGCTCATGGTCTGGACTCTGCTAGCACTCGAAACACTGCTGTTGTGGGAACTACTCCTGATCGTCGAGGTGGCATGGCAGCAGCTGATCCTATTGTGGCTGCCGTTAGAAGGGGCCCTGCCTGTCCACCATGTAATGTAGCTCCCGCTGCTAAGGGCCCTCGCCTTGCTCCTGGTCCTGGTACTTCCACCGAGGTTGATCCAGCTAACGATGATGCTGGTGATGGCGGCGGTGGCATTGGGGATGGGTCTGATGGTGCCGCTCCATCTCTCGAACCTCTCGGAGGTTTCTATCCTGAAGAACCTGACGATGGCAAAGTAATCGTTCGTATCGGTGTCGCGGATTATACTGCAAAATTAGATGATGGCACAGAAAAATTCTATGACGAGTTTGATGTAATCCTTGGCAGATACGACCCTGAAGTGGTAGAGTTATCTGACCTGATGACATCGTTACGTGTGAAGGTGCTGTGGGGGTCCTCCCAGGAAGCACGTTTGTTATATTATGGTTACAGGAGCAAAAAGGCTATCGAAGTGAAAGATACCAGGGATTTAGTCGTACCGTTTACAAGGAAACATTATAAAGGTGAAGTTTACTTCCACTTGGTAGTGCTCACGGTTGTAGAGGAATTGGAACTCGACAATAAAGATGATGGACTTTTAGAAGGCATGCGTGACCTGATCCATGGAATCACTAGGGCTGGTGCGACTGAGGGTGGCTTCAAATAGAGGAGAGTTTTACAGAGGAGCGTCATAAAGAGGAGCAGGAAGAGCATCCCCAGAAAGGGCACCCCGAAGAAGAATGTCACCAAGGAGACCACGCCAGAGAAGAGGACGCCCAAGATTCGCACGACAAAAGGCACCACGCCGCAGAGTACACCCCTGAGATCCAGTCAAAATGCCACACCGAACGGTAGCAGCAAAAACGCTAAGAGGGCTAGCAATGTGGTGAACACTCCCAGGAGTGGTAGCAAAGAGGCGAAGATGGCCAGCACGGAGGCTACCACACCCAGTGGGAGCATAAAAAACACTAATTTGGAGCGGAACACGCCGCTGTCAGGGAATTATGCCAGCACGAAGGAGAACACACCCAATAGTAGCAGCAAAAGGGCTAATTGGGAGCGGAACACGCCGCTAAGGTTAGACAATAATGCCAGCACGAAGGAGAAGACGCCCAATAGTAGCAGCAAAACGGCTAATTTGGAGCGGAACACGCCGCTGGGGTCAGGCAATAATGCTAGCACGAAGGAGAACATGCCCAATAGTAGCAGCAAAAGGGCTAATTCGAAGAAGAACACGCCGCAGAGGTCAGGCAATAATGCCAGCACCCTGGAGCCAACACCCGTGAGGGTAGGCAGTAAGAACATCACACCCAAGAGCGACAGCAAAAGGCCTAGTTCGATGGGGAATGGAACGCGGATGTCAAGCCCTACTGATACCATCAGGAAAGATTACATCGGGAAGGAGGATGTACACAGGAAGAGCAAGAGGGTTCTGTACACTCAAGATGAAATTGATTCTGACTGCTATTTGTCCACTGAAGTACCTGGGATGCGTGCAAACGTAAGACCACCCCATGTGCTTGCAGCAGAACCAACCGAGTGTCTTGGAGAAAACAGAGTTGCCAGTGAGGTGGACTGGGGCAATGTTCCTGTCCATCCGGGTGGAGACGATGGTGCAGCCCCACCCATGGGAGTCAATATGATGTGTGCAGTACTAGGC
Source organism: Avena sativa (assembly GCA_916181665.1). Classification (NCBI taxonomy): domain Eukaryota; kingdom Viridiplantae; phylum Streptophyta; class Magnoliopsida; order Poales; family Poaceae; genus Avena; species Avena sativa. The sequence goes on from OV702287.1 coordinate 428,697,896, forward strand.
ATTAGAGACGATGGCGAAGATTCTGAATCAGATGAAGAAGAAGGCACTGTAGAGGATCAAGAATCTGGTGATGATGAAATAGACGAGGAACTTAACGATGAGGATGGTATTCCATTCGATGATTTGGGTGTTGAAGTAGAAGAAATGAAACATCACCACGAGTATCCTATAATTTCGGCCGGCACCGAGTTCATGAGCATGCATGAGTTCAGGATGTCATTCCGGCATTTTTGTATCAAGGGGGAGTTCGATGTTTATCGACTGAAGAACTCTGCCGAGAGCTATGAGGTAGTTTGCAAGTTAACGTGGATGAATGGACGGGCTGAGGTACATTGTCCATGGAGGATCACAGCAAGATCCTTACCTGCGTCGACTGCAATTAGGGTTTTGGGGCAATGAATGCAGCAAACCATTAGAACTCTCTCTCTCTCTCTTTTCACTCTATAACTACAATTGATGTGCGATATCTTTCTGGCAACTAGTCGACTCCGCTTATCTTTTAAATGAATCTGTGTTGCAGGTGAACAAAATTGGCCCTCCACACATGTGTCCGACAGGCAGCAAACTGAAATCCTCAATGGCTGATACAGAGTGGGTGGCTATGCAATCTATGTCCATACTAAAGGATAACCCTAAGGAGACCGTGAAGAATATTCAGACTAGCCTTGGTTCTAAATACAACATTGTCCTTCCGTAATACACGGTTTGGAAAGGTAAAGAGAAAGCTCTGGGGGTCTTGCACGGGGATTGGACCAATAGCTTCAGGATGCTGTACAACTTCAAGGCGGAGGTACAAGCTAGGTGTCCGGGGAGTGTTGTGGAGATTGACACCGAATCAAAAGGTGGTAAAATATATTTCAAAAGATTTTTCATGGCGCTTAAACCTTGCATCCAGGGATTCAAGGACGGCTATAGGCCGTATCTGAGTGTAGACAGCACTGTCCTAATTGGCAAATGGAAAGGCTGCCTGCCATCTGCCACAACACTTGATGGTCACAACTGGATGTTCCCAGTGGCATTTGGGCTGTTTGAAACAGAAACAGAGGAAAATTGGGTCTGGTTTATGAGGCAGCTCAGGAGATCAATAGGCCACATGGATCCATTGGCTATATCCATGGATGCATGCAAAAGGCTGACGAATGCAGTGAAGGAGTGTTCCCACGAGCTGATAGAGAATGCCATGCCCATATGATGCTCAACTTGTACTCACACTACGCAGGCAGCGTATTTCGTTACATGTTTCCTGCTGCTAGAGTTTACAAACCTAGTAGCAGCGATTATTTCATGAGCAAGATTTTTGCCGAAGCGCCTGAACTTCCAGAGTACTTAGCCATCCATCATTTGCAGCTATGGAAGAGGAGTCAATTCAACCCTGACATCAAAGTTGATTACATAAACAACAACCTTGCAGAATGCCTGAATAACTAGGTGAAGGACATAAAAGTGCGTACTGTTCATATCATGATGGACAACATACGTGGTATGATCATGAAGCTGTTAAATATAAGGAGAGAGATCGGTAGGAGACTTAGAGGACATATGCTACCGCCAGTTGTACAGCAACTACACAAGAGAAGCCGAGGACTTGCTCATCTTAAGGTTCTCCCGTCAACCAACAGAAGTTGTGAGGTGGTCGATATGTCCAAGAGTGGCAAAAGGGATGTTGTGAACATCTAGCTGTGAGAATGCACCTGCTTAGAGTGGCAGCATACCGGGAAACCTTGTGACCACGCCTTGGCCTTCTTGGTGAAGGAAAGAACTCTACCACATTTGGATCAGTATTTGTCAAACTACTACTCTATGGAAAAGTTCAGAGCTACGTACGCTGGATCCGTCGAGCCATGTACAGACCCATCTCAGTGGCCTCAAGTCCAACTGTCTTTCGAGCTTTGCCAGCCAGTTACAAAAAGGGGCAGAGGAAGACCCCAGGTGAATAGGTTTAAGAATTTACTCGAGAAGAAGGGTTCGGCTTTCTATGCTACAAAGAAGGGCAAAAATAGATGCAAGACCTGCCATCTTAGAGGCCATAGAGCAGCTGGATGTCCCCTTAATGCTCCCAAACCTAGGTATGAGATGGTACATTCACACAAAAAAATTGTTTATAGTCTGTAGATATAAGGTAGTAATCCATGTACTATTTTTTTTATAGGAACCGCAAGGTAAGAAACAAGACAGCCGACTCAGTGATTTTGCTGCGGGAAGAAAACCAAAACGAGTGGAGTGATGATGCTGGACAAGATTCTGGTGCTGATTGGCCTGACTTCCCTTGGCCCGGAGATGCAGGGTACGTGAAGGTAAGAAAATTGGCACCCAGGAAGAGGAAGAAGGCAGGAGATGAAGAAGCCAGTGGACATGAAGGAAAGAGGAAGAAAGTTGGCACCCAAGCAGAGAAAGAGGGCTAGCAGTGTAGCAGCCTAATGATGTATTGAACTTGAACCTATATATGTAGTTCGGTTAAACTCTGGAGCTGTGTGCGTGGAACTTGTCGGGCGAAACAATCTGCCTCCCATACTCGGAGTAAAATGTATCGCGACTTTAGGGTTTGATACTACTGAGGCCACTAGTTGAATCCAAAACTGCGACTGTGCCACTACTATCTGAACAATCATGATAGCTGAGCGGTTAAATTCTCTCCAAAATCGATGAGTGTTAGTGGCACAGACATAATTTATTTATAGGCGCTTAATAAATCCCTGCTATTGGCATTACACTTATGATAAGTTTCTGGGCTAGAAAACAATTTCTTAAGCTGGATGCTACACTCCACGAAGCAACAACTTATTTCAGCTGCTGGACAACGACATGGCAACATAAACTGCAAATGCAACAGATAATGAGGAAATTGTGTCCACTATCTGGCCTAATCTTGAGCCCGTCTGTCTCACCACCTCCCTGCCCCTGCCTCCCCTGCACCTGGCAAGCTCCCGGATCTCTCGCTCCATCGCACGAATCTCCTCTTTCTTGTCCCACACAGCATCACGCAGATCCTGAACAAGCTCTCTGTGAAAACCTACTAGTGGCTTTTCGATCCACACAAACTTGTCACAGCCAGTCCCCCTCCCTTCCTGCGTAGTAGATCAAAGGAAACAAAAAAAAAGAATTACATTACGCTTTCTGGATCCGGGTTACCATTGTACCTACGGTAGGAACTTACCGCTCTGATGCTGTAGTTGCTGAATTTTCCTACAATATTTTTGTCGGTCCACGAAATCCATCTCGGCATCTTCTCACCACAGAAACACAGCATATTGGGGTAGTAATCGTAGGGCGCCCTCCGGTACCTGATGGGGGCACCCGCCTGACGGCATTGAGCCGACCCTGATTCCGCCTGAGACGAACTGCACGAGCTGCAAGCCATGAGGGAGGGGAGCGAAGGCAGAGGAAAGAGGAGCCTTTGGATGTCAGGGTAGTGGTGAAGCGTGATTTATCCCTACTTAATAACTCGGGCAGAATCCTACCATACACATTCGGCTGACGGGTTGGGGACCTAGCATGTGGACTTGTCAAAAAAAAACTCGCGCCTTCGTGGTTCAAAAGCCCTCTCGCGCGCATTGGACGAAATTTTTTGGTACCTTGCCCGCATACATATCACTGGGAGGCCTTGCTCAGGAACCAAACACGCCTGGCCCACAATATTACTCCCTCCTAGGAACTTGTCATGGCTCGTGCCGGCAGATCCATCCGCTCCACCGCTTCTGGTAGGGCTCGCCGCGTCGGATCCACCCCAAGATCCTACCGTCGCAGTATCAAATGGCCATTTTTTCTTGAGAGGAGCGACGGTGCTATGTATGCGAGCTCAGCCCCTCCTACCTATAGAAGGACTGATGCGGCGTCGAGCTCAAGCAGGAGCCGCCAGGCGCGACGGCGCTCGGTCCACGCCAACCCCGTCATCTTCATCATTGTCGATTCCGATGTGGAGGACGATGGGGACGAAGCTGTGCAGAACGCCATTGTTGCCTCCTTGGCGAAGGGCAAGCCACAGGCGGGAGTGGATGTCATCGGGAAGCGCACGGCGGTGTCACCAATCGAGGTGGACTCCGACGACAGCGGTGTGATGTGGGTTTAGATGTTGTTTAGGATGGTTGCAATTTCGGTTGTGTTTAATGCGAGTACAATTATTGTAATGGGTTTGTCGAGCTATATTGAGAAATATGTGCACTAGCAGCGTGTGAGTGCTTCCACTTTAGAAATTGTGTCTGTGCCATTTGCATGTTGCATTATCAACGTAGAATACTTGTAAACAATCCAACGAAAATCATCAGATTACAACCATCGGACGGGAGTGGCAGGATGGAAGAGGAGTTGGGACAGTGGCTTCGAGGGGAAGGAAGAGGAGGGGGCGTGACACTGGCAGGTGGGCCCTCGGAACACGTGACACTGGCATGCGGGAGCGGGAGCACACGGTATTGCCGGTCTGTCCAGAGCAAGCTGACTTTGCAACGTGACAACAGCAAGCTGATTGGACCAATATAATAACTCGTCGAAGTATTAAGGAGTACTGAAAACTACAACTGGGGTACATTCGCACAACACGTATGCTCTAAGAACCTGAGAAGCATCGCTTAAGTCTAATAGTAACGACAGCACAAGTACTACATTTACCTGTCGATCTTCTCGATACAAATGTAGAAATGCATCTGCCTGTTCGGTCCAGCACCGACAAGGTACTGAGATGGCATGCATAGGATCGACCTTAGGTCCACATACTCCACCTCCCGCGGCGTCGGGCAGCTCGGCACCTCGGCTAGCACAAGAATGCTATGTGACGACGGCGGCTGGGCATTCGCCCACATGCGCACCGTGTATACGGGCCAGGCGCACGAGACCGACCTGACGCATACGGCACCCATGATGGTGGGCACGGCTCTGGTTCCCGGAACACCGACGGTGATGGTCAGGACGAAAACAGAGCCACCCCCTGGAAAATTAGCAGGCGGCATGCCGAGTCAGTGAACGACACCTTCTCTTGGAGAAGTTGGGCTTGCCCGTACGAGATCCTAATCACTTCGATCAAGTGCCCCTCTGCAAGGTGGACGACGACCTCTGCCGGCGGGCCGGTGTAGTTGCAGCCCGGCTCCGTGCAGGAGCACGCGCCGTGCGGGCACGCGAGCTCGTGGAGCGGGAGCTCGTGGTAGGAGTAACGGCGAAAGCATCCTGGGTGGGAGCACACGAGCGGGAACGCCGCTGCGAAGTTGCGCGCGAGGATCTCCAGATTCTTGGGCTGCAACATCTGCCACATCTGAAGTTCGTCGAGAAATCGGAAAAAAGATCAGCAATTAGATTGGCGAATAGCAGGAATATGTAGGATAAGTTCAAAAGCTTGTAAAATGATTTCTTACCATGAAGGCCGCGACCGGAGAATTGGCGGATGTCCTCGGCTTGCGGCTATGGTATGTAACAATCGTCAAGCAGAACAACTGTGTTATGGCGTGCCTTCTAGAAGACTCGGTCTAACGGTGGATCCATTGGGGGGCAGTGCTAGTTTTAGTATAAGAACAAGCATGAAATGACTCAAATGGATCCATATGTGGTTTGTGGAAAGAAGACACATGCAATGACACTGGTTGATCCATGTGTGGTTTGTGGAAAGAACACACATGCAATGACTCTAGTGGTTGATCCATGTGTGGTTCGTGGAAAGAACACGCATGCAATGACACTGGAGGATCCATAGGTGGATTTTGAAAAGAGCACACATGCAATGACACCGGTGGATCCATATGTGGTATGTGAAAAGAACACACATGCAATGACTCCAGTTGTTGTTAGTAAAAAGAACACACATGCAATGACACTGGTGGATCCATGTGTGGTCTCTGAAGAGAACACACATTTCAATGACTCTAGTGGGTCCACATGTGGTTTGTGAAAAGAAAACACATGCAATGACCACTGGTTGATCCATATGTGGTTTGTGGAAAGAACACACATGCAATGGCTACTGGTTGATCCATAAGTGGTTTGTGGAAAGAACACACATGCAGTGACCACTGGTGGATCCATATGTTGTTTGTGAAAAGAACACACATGCAATGAACACTGGTGGATCCATAAGTGGTTTGTGGAAAGAACACACATGCAATGACTCTAGTGCTAGTTTTAGTATAAGAACAAACATGCAATGACTCAAATGGATCCATATGTGGTTTGTGGAAAGAACACACATGCAATGAGACTGGTTGATCCATGTGTGGTTTGTGGAAAGAACACACATGCAATGACTCTAGTGTTGGTTTTAGATAAGAACACACATGCAATGACTCTAGTGGGATCACATGTGGTTTGTGAAAAGAACACACATGCAATGACCACTGGTTGATCCATATGTGGTTTGTGAAAAGAACACACATGCAATGACCACTGGTTGATCCATATGTGGTTTGTGGAAAGAACACACATGCAATGACACTGCTTGATCCATGTGTGGTTTGTGGAAAAGAACACACATGCAATGACTCTAGTGCTAGTTTTAGTATAAGAACACACATACAATGACTCTAGTGGGTCCACATGTAGTTTGTGAAAAGAACACACATGCAATTACCACTGGTTGATCCATATGTGGTTTGTGGAAAAGAACACACATGCAATGAGTCTAGTGGATCCATGTGTGGTTTGTGGAAAAGAACACACATGCAATGAGTCTAGTGCTAGTTTTAGTATAAGAACACACATGCAATGACTCTAGTGGGTCCACATGTGGTTTGTGAAAAGAACACACATGCAACACCACTGGTTGATCCATATGTGGTTTTTGGAAAAGAACACACATGCAATGAACACTGGTGGATCCATGTGTGGTTTGTGGAAAGAACACACATGCAATGACTCTAGTGCTGGTTTTAGTATAAGAACACGCAAACAATGACTCTAGTGGGTCCATATGTGATTTGTGGAAAGAACACACATGCAATGACACTGGTTGATCCATGTGTGGTTTGTGGAAAGAACACACATGCAATGACTCTAGTGGTTGATCCATGTGTGGTTTGTGGAAATAACACACATGCAATGACTCTAATGGATCCATAAGTGGTATGTGGAAAAGAACACACGTGCAATGACCACTGGTTGATCCACATGTAGTTTTTGGAAAAGAACACACATGCAATGAACACAGGTGGATCCATAAGTGGTTTGTGGAAAGAACACACATGAAATGACACTGGTTGATCCATATGTGGTTTGTGGAAAGAACACACGTGCAATGACTCTAGTGCTAGTTTTAGTATAAGAACACACATACAATGACTCTAGTGGGTCCACATGTAGTTTGTGAAAAGAACACACATGGAATGACCACTGGTTGATCCATAAGTTGTTAGTGGAAAAGAACAGACATGCAATGACTCTAGTGGTTGATCCATAAGTGGTTTGTGGAAATAACACACATGCAATGGCCACTGGTTGATCCATAAGTGGTTTGTGGAAAGAACACACATGCAATGGTCATTGGTTGATCCATAAGTGGTTTGTGGAAAGAACACACATGCAATGAGTCTAGTGGATCCATGTGTGATTTGTGGAAAAGAACACACATGCAATGAGTCTAGTGCTGGTTTTAGTATAAGAACACACATGCAATGACTCTAGTGGGTCCACATGTGGTTTGTGGAAAGAACACACATGCAATGACTCTGGTTGTAATTAGTAACAAGAACACACATGCAATGACACTGGTGGATCCATGTGTGGTCTCTGAAGAGAACACACATTTCAATGACTCTGGTTGTTGTTAGTAAAAATAACACACATGCAATGACACTGGTGGATCCATGTGTGGTCTCTGAAGAGAACACACATGCAATGACTCTGGTTGTTGTTAGTAAAAAGAGCACACATGCAATGACACTGGTGGATCCATATGTGGTATGTGAAAATAACACACATGCAATGACTCTGGTTGTCGTTAGTAAAAGAACACACATGCAATGACACTGGTGGATCCATAGGTGGATTGTGAAAAGAACACACATGCAATGACTCTGGTTGTTCCATATGTGGTATGTGAAAAGAACACACATGCGATGACACTGGTGGATCCATGTGTGGTCTATGAAGAGAACACACATTTCAATGACACTGGTGGATCCATATGTGGTATGTGAAAAGAACAGTCATGAAATGACTCTAGTTGTTGTTAGTAAAAAGAACACAAATGCAATCATAGTGGTGGATCCATAGGTGGATTGTGAAAAGAACACACATGCAATGACACTGGTGGATCCATATGTGTGTTCGTTTGCGGTACCAAAGTTGGTGGGTGAGCGCACCGCGGTACCCGAGTTGCCATAGTAGTTTCGTCAATTGTCCAGAAGGGCCAAATGGGGGTGAATACAAATCTAATGGCCAAACGGTCGTTTGAACCAGACGAAAAACTGTTGAACTCAAATACCGCCGTGAGGTCAACTCTTCTTGGCTCGCCATGTTAGTATTCCCTGTTATCTTTTGCGGTCGTGGACTAGCTTACCCCTGCGTGGACCAGATCCCTGAGTGGACGAGATCTATTTCTTTGCTCTGCTCTGGTCTTCTCCCCTGCTCCCCTCCCCATAACATTTGCTCAGCTCCGGCTGCTCGTCTCAGATCGGAGCTCGCACTTGCTCTAATTTGCGTCTCCGCCATGTCCGGTCAACCTCCCAAGCCTCTAATCAAAGCTCGCAGCCGTCGTCGTTGCATCGTCCGCCGTATCAGAGCTTCGTGTCCCCGGACTAATATCTCGCCTCTGGATAGTCCTTCTCGCACGGCGGAGCGCGTCCCGTTGGGCGATCCAGGCCGGCGACCGGCCTCGGGAAGTTGCATGCTGCCGCGCACCCCAGGCATGGTAGCCCTGACACAGCAGTTCGACGACCATGCTCTCATGGCCACCGTGCTGGGCGTCCGTCCTGCCGTGTCACCGGCAGAGTTGCTGTCGGCTTTCAGGTCTCGTTTTGGGATCAGACGAAATGAGGTCAACATTGAGGTATGCACACCGCCATTCGATTTTTTTGTCCGGTTCGAGCATAGCTCAGACACCGAGCGTGTTCTGCATTCTTCCCGTTCTTTTGAGTGTTGTGGGGAGAAAATGAGCTTCATGCATTGGCATCGTGCCTGTGGGTGGGACGATCGCTTGGGGCAGCTTCGTTTCTTCTCCAAACTCGGCTTTGACGGCCTCCCATTGGATACTTGGGAGCCGGAGGCCCTCAAGCAGGTCGTCAGTAGCCTTGGCGGCGAGCTGGTGGAAATCGTGCCACCGAGTGACAGATGGGTCATCGAGGTAAAGGCGTGGCTGAAAGATCCTGACGCCATTCCTAAGATGTACGAGGTGCAGATTCCAAGCAGGGCAGAGCGACAGCTTTGACTGGAAGCACCTGGTCATCATCCACCTAGAGGAGGTTCTGGACTCGGTACATGGCATTCAGGGCCCCGAAGAGGCTGCCAGAAAGCACCCTCGTCGCCTGCAGTGTTGGCCTTGAAGGATCGATGGCATAGGACCGCCACCGTTTCGCGACGGGGCACACAGCTTCGGTGGGGGGACCGGGCTTGGACGAGCTAGTGGTTCTGATTTCCCTCGAGTGAAGACAGAGCTCTAGCGAATTGCCGTGGTATGTGTGGCTAATGAATTTGTAGTATGGAGAGCGTAGTAGGAAGTTATCATCGACTAAAAATGTGTAATAGTTTGAATCGATGTAGTACGTGGGTGTAATAGTTTGAAGTAGTATGTGTGTGTAATAGTTTGAATCGATGTAGTATGTGTGGGTAATGAATTTGATATAGTTTGTGTGCGTGTAATAGTTTGAATTGATGTAGTTGAACACCGTGCTTTATAATTTCTGTGAATAACCAAGGACAACCTCATGATAAGAGGGTGGCCTGGCAATGAGCAATGTCAATTCTGTGGATGCCAGGAAAATATAGTCCATCTCCTCTTCAAGTACTCCCTCCGTTTCAAAATATAAGATGTTTTAGCTTTGTGAATGGAGCGTATCTAGACATCTTTTAGTGATGGTGCTTTCTAAACCTAGATGAACCTACATACTAAAAGGGGACTAGATACACTTCATTCATAAAGCTAAAACATCTTATATTTTGAAACGGAGGGAGTACAAGGTAGCTACATTTGTAACACGTTGAACTGCAGGACCATTTTGCAGGCAACACAAGACAAAGGAAAAAATGGTTTATAGCACAGACAGCAGACGCAAAATCTGTAGTCTGGGATAAAAAGATGCCAGTTAACTGGATTGAACCACGACTAGTAATTGAAGGAAATAGGTACTTGATAGTATTTTCTTACAATAGTAGTACTTCCATACAAAAGGGTCTTATACCTGCACAAAAGGGTCGCCGCCATGGTACGGCCTTCGACGATGTGTAGGATGGAGCGTCTTTGCCGCAGACGGCGTGCTCCCAGCCTACCCCACTGAGGTAAGGTAGTCCGCGCCGAAGCATGGTCGCGAGAGTTCCTAGACCTTGGCGCTGCCCTGTTCGAGGGTGTGTACCCTCGACGGCGACATGCTCTCATGAATGATTTGATACGTACCTTGTTCTCATTGCCTAGAGCATGACGTAATGCTGCCGCGCGATTTCTCCACGTCGCTCTCTTGGCCCTGCTTGCCGCATCTGGCGCCGACGACGATGCAGTCGCCGCCGCGGCTGATTCGGCACATTCGGGGAAATCATCCGCCTAGCAGGGCAATGGGAGACCGGCCTTGAAGTAGAGCTTCATGACCTTCCTTAGAGGGGATAAATACCCTAGTTTCGGCGGCTGTCACAGCGGCGGCGGCGGCTTAGGCGGGGCCATGTTACACTAGTTGGTGCGGTGCGGATGAGCTGCGCAAGGTGAACTGTGGTTAGTCGGAGAAGGGGAGTAAAAGACTGACAGTAGGTTTGGACTACGGGCACGCGTGAAAATAACCATTTCCCATTTCCTTAGAGGGTAATAATTCGACACTCGTTGCATTAACAGCTCAATCTTTATTTCCCTTCTCAGCATAAGAGTGCGAACGTATTAAAAAGATCGGTCGTGGCTATCCACCTCATCGGGCAATGTACCAGGATAGGTAGGAGACGAGACCTGGTTTCATTTTAGAAATGTTGATGACTATGCCCTTATGTTTATACGATATTATTTATATGCCACCATGTACCGTCGAGTGTAGCAACACCATCAGAAACAGGGGATGCCGACGTGGCATGTTTTCTGACTGGCGGGCCCGCCCCCTCCACCTTCGATGACGTGCATCCTAGGTTCGAGGGGTGGTGCCGCCCACCAACACATTATTGTGCAATTTTCCATGTGGGACCTGGATTCCGGCGCTGAGCTGATGCCCGTGTCGAACACAGAGAATTCTGAAAGAACTACTAAAAATAAATACTTCTAAATTTAAATACATTACAATTTTGTCTGAAAGGTAATACGCATTCTGATCAGTACAAATTTCTACTTCGAAAAATAGACCTGAAAATGCTAGCAAATAACCTAGGATGAATATATGATTCATTCTCCCCTATATATTTCGTCGTCGTCGGCTCCCGCGTGCTGCAACACATGTTCAGAGAACTCTCTCCGTCTGCAGTGTGCTGCCAATATCTCGTACAGAGGGTAAGGCCTCGGTGTATGTTCCAGACTTAAGCCATACATTACCATTGTTGGTTCCTCTTCCCAGGCTTGAACCTCATGATTGTACAGTCTGATAAAATTCCTGTAGTATATGCATCCGGGTTTGACTGTGGGGTGTAACCTGGTGTCAATGGAGATAGACCGATTGCAACCAACGAAGAGGGCATGACTTCCAATGTCGCCGATGGCCTCGAGAGAGCGGTTCTCCGTGTCCACCCGGTACAACACCGGTTGCCCTTTGGCGAAATCCCCGTTCAACACAAGAAGCAGATCACCATCTGACTCCACAAGGTAAAATTTGTAGGTCCGTGTACCTGTTCAAAGACTGGGGCCGAAATTATTTTGGCCATCGTGACAGTGCTCGCGCGCTGCTCTAACTGGATGTTGGTCGACAAGATGTCTCCATTCTCAAGTAATGCATATACTTCCCCTCGGAATGCCGTCATGCAGACCAGAAGTGTATCAGGAGGTGGCGAATACAATCCTTCTCCAAATGATCCATTGATTTGCCCCGTTGGGGTGCTCTCATCGGCCCATGCAATATGGTATGGATAATCAGTGCAAACGAACACCATCGTCGGGGACTTCGTCACGACGATAGATTGCAGAAGATCAGATGGTATGTGTGCTTGAAACTCAGTGTTAGACTTGTGAGTGATTGGGTTCAGAAGCCGAATCTGGTACGGCTCCACCCTCTAAGCAAGCACGATGACGCCACGAGAAACACCGATGAAGTAGAATCTTTTGGAAGAAGAGGGCATCAGTTAGCACTAAGATGTTTACAATGGAAAATACCAATAAATATCGGATGTGAATGTGAACCTGCGATGGACGTCCATTAGATTTGTCCTGAAGCAACGACCAGTGGCGAGGTTGAGGAAGGTGAAGTCGCCAACGTCTGGAAGTGTGTTATCTATCATGATCCAGTTGTTGAGATGGAATTCGGGCACCTTTAAAGTGTAGCGCCAATCGGTGCAGACTTCCCGACAAGCAGCATAGGTGTCGACGTACTCCTCTTTCTCTAGCAAATAGTCGGCGATCTTGCGAAGTGGGTCGGCCGGGAGATCGGCCCAGTTCCTCTTCATCCGGCTACTGGCCATGGCTTACGTGCGGGAATGTTTTGATCGAGGAAGAAAGAAGAAATACCACTGCGAGGAGAAGAAGAAGAGGATAACAGACGAGGGAGACGAAGCGAAACTGCCACTACGAGGAGACGATGAGATAGGGGAGAAGAAGCGGAACTGCCAATTCAAGTTTGGATCAACGGGATTTTTTCCGGAACTAGCGCATGGACCAGCCATGCACTGCATGCAAGTTTTGATCAAACAGACTGACATGTGGGACCTGCTAAAAATTCCGTGAAGCGCTCCCTGTGCATAGTGCGCTGACAGGTGGCATGTTTTCTGACAGGCGGGCCCGCCTCCTCCACCCACGACGACGCGCGTCCCAGGTTCGAGGGCTGGTGCCGCCCACCAACACATTATTGTGCAATTTTCCATGCTTTGTCGCAACCAGCTCCGCTCCGCTCCTCTCCTCTGCTCCTGCTGCCGCCACTCCGCTCAGTCGTGCACCGCTCTCATCGTCCCCTTGGGCCGTCGTTCTCCCGCCCTCCCCTCCCTGCCATCCCCTCACGTCCCCTCCCCTCCCCTCCCTGCCCTGTCTCCTTGCCGCCGCCCATCGCCCAGGCGCGTTTGGAAACAAAAACCAAGAGTCGGCCATTAGGTTAGGGGCCCAACGACGCTGGTGATCTGGATCCCACTCGGAGATGGATCCTGCGAGTCTTGAGAGCAAGGATATGGGTCCTGCACGGTTGGAGAGCACGGAATCTCCTTCAAGTTTGGAGAGCACAGAGGACAACGAAACGGGGGGAGAGGTAGCGGGGTGCAGAGCTTTGGAGGTATGGAGCCCGGAGAAGGTGACGTGCGTCCACATTGAAAGGTAAGAACTGTGATTCCTTATCTGCATACCCCAATTAGCGTTTATAGTCCTGTGGTGATGCCAAGGATATGGGTTGGTAACCGTAAGACGTCTGTACAGCTTGTCCTTGAGCATGATGCTTTGTCAAGCAAGCATGAAGGCACTGAAATGTGTGGCGGTGCGGATGATGATGAGAAAGCATATACAGACGTGGCTGCTGACCCTGATAGGATGGAGAGTAGGGAATATTTGGTTGATTCGAACTTTGAGCCTGACTATGGGACTGATGAGGAAGAGGAATGTGAAGATGTGGAAATGGGATGTAGATACGACGACGAAGACGTGGACAGGCCAGTGATGCACTTTGACATGGACAATCCTACAATTGATGAGGGTACTGTCTTTGATAATGTGGAGGACTGCAGATATGTAGTTGCAACCTATGCAATCAGAGTTGGGTTCGAATTTATCATTGAAAAGAGCGACCAAAAGAGATTTAGGGTGCACTGTAGGGAAAGTAATGTGTGTAAATGGAGATTACATGCATCTCTAATGCGGGGTGGACACCCATTTCAGGTTGAAATAGCTACATTTAGTTTCAGTCTTTCTCATATTTATTCTGCTGATAACTAGCTCTGAATTATTTGGATTCTTATCGAATGCAGATCAAAGTAAACACGAAGGAACACAACTTCCCTAATACTTCTTTAAGTGGTAAAATTAGACCGACGACTACCAAGTGGATTGCTGCTACTGTACTTGACTGGGTGAGGCAGGATCATAACATTGGACCAGCTGAACTCAGAGCAAAGATTAGCAAAAAGTTTAACGTTCTGATTCCTTATCACAGAGTCTTTGATGGGAAGGAGATGGATCTAGACTTCATTCAAGGCAAGTGGAATGACAGTTTTCATATATTGTATAGTTTCAAAGCTCAGGTAGAGAAAACATCACCTGGTAGTGTTGTTGACATCGATTACGAGGTTGTGAAAGGGAGAGAGAAGGTCTCGAGGGGGGTCAGGTATAAGCAGGCAGATAAGATATGCTTCAGGAGATGTTTTGTCTGCCTGAAGGCATGCTGGAAGGGGTTCCTAGACGGCTGCAGGCCATACTTGGCAATAGGCACAACTTCTTTAACAGGGAAGTTTAGGGGACATGTTGCTTCTGCTTGTGCTTTGGACGCGCATAATTGTCTTCTACCCGTAGCTTATGCTGTTCTTGAGGGTGAATCAAATGAAAGCTGGACATGGTTCATGCAGAGACTACGGGAAGTAATTGGTCACCCTGAAGGCTTGGTGATACACACCGGTGCATCCGAGGGTCGTGAGAATGCTGTTGATGCTGTGTTTCCTGGGGTTGAGCATAGGGAATGCATGCGGCACCTCGCTACTAACTTCACGAAGAAGTTTGAAGGAAAGATCTTTGAAGAGGACTTGTGGCGATCAGCATACACATACATCCCAAGCACGCATGCTACTTGCAGAACATGTATGTAGTTCCAAAGGTGAAAAAATACCTTGAGAAACATCACACCAAGCTATGGGCCAGAAGCAAGTTTGGTGAGTTAAGCAAGGTGGATTTTGTATGCAATAATTTGGCAGAGAGTTTCAATGATAAGATTTCGGGCATGAAGACACTTGGAATTGTTATTTTGTTGGATGCAATAAGACAGTGCATAATGGTGAAGATAGATTTAAGGCAAAGAATTTGTGCAAGGTAATTTTTAGGCCATAAAATAGTTCCAAAGGTGGTTATGTTACTGAATGCAAGAACCAGGGCAATGAGAATGATAAAGATGAGGGTGGTCAGAAGTTCCAGAACATTGGCTGAGGTTTATGCAGAATACAAGCGTGGAAGTGAACGGAGGTACACTGTAGACATTGGAAACAAGACTTGTTCATGCAGGCAGTGGCAGATTACTGGTCTGCCATGTCACCATGCAATTTACTTCATCTTAAAGCTTAGAGGTAACGGAGCTGAAATAGAGAACTATGTCGACAACTATTTCTCCGTGGACAAGTTTGCTGCAACTTATGCAGAAAACGTACCACCTATAGCCGATGAAAATGATTGGGAGATTGTCGATCCAGGGTTCAAACTTCAACCACCAGTTCTTAGGAGGCCACCTGGGAGGCCTAGAAAGCTAAGGATCGTAGCCTCCACCGATAAAGGTCCAAGGCTTGGTGCTAGGAAAAGGAAATGCGGACGTTGTGGCGGATTCGTCCATATCAAGAGGTTGTGCAAAAACCCAGTTACACATGCTATTGTCCCTGTTCACACCCCGGTGGCAGAAAATGAGGCTTCTCAGCCAGAACTGGCGGAAGAGCAGCGCGAAGAAGGTGATGAACATTGAGAGGAAAACGTACGTAAGCAGCCAATTTATGAAGAAGTGGAGGTGCCGGCGAGAAAAGGGTGTGAAAAGAAACAAAAGGGTAAGCGGAACGGGCAGGAAAGGGCAAATAATTGAGGTGTATTAGAATATGAAGAAGTTGCAAGGGTGATTGAGGATGTTCTTGAGGATCTTTCGGCTAACTGCAGGAGAAATAATAAATCCCTGCCAATTTCATCTTTGTACGATTCTCTGGATGAAAGGTAAGCTTAAAAATTGTTTTATTTGCCATTTTATCATTTTTTTATCCTCATCAAGTGATGCTTAATGCAGCGTGGGCTAGCAGACTAATAAGAGGAGCAGAAAGATGCGGGCACAGTAACGTCCTATGTTGAATTGTATCATTGAAACTAAACTAGCCATGTCGTCTTTATTTATATCTGGCGCGTGCAACGTGTCTGTGATGGGGTCATGTGGACCAGATTACATCTTTTTAAAATATTATTACATTAATTTTTTACCTGCGTTTGGACGTGGCTACTAGTTCCCATCTCCCTTGCATTCCCATCTCCTCTAGCGCACTCCAGAATTATGGCTGTGCCATCAAGTAGCAGAGTCAGCGTATTGTCCCATCAGGTGTGAACGCAATGACTTTATTTGTTCAGAATTTGACGACTTTTTATTAGTTTGAAAGACAGAGAAACCTAAAACATGTATCTAGACATGTTTTGGGTATAGACACATTTATTAAATATCTAAAAAAACTAAGTCAGTTATATCTGGATAGGAGTAGTACACTATTACAACACGCTCGATCCCTTCTCCTCAGGCGCACTCCAAATTACGGCTGTGCCATCAAGTGCTGGGAGCAGAGTCGGCGTATTGTCCCATCAGATATGCCCGGGAATGCGTGAACTTTATTTTCAGGATTGGACGAGTTTCGATCGACTAGTTTCAAAGACAAAGACAACTAAAACATGGCCAACATATATAGATTATGACGATAATCGACCATGACTCAGGTGACCCAGATCCAAAGAGCGCATTAAGATACCGTACATAGATTTAATTTATGCTTAAGTGGCCCTAATCGACTATGACGCTCATGAAGTCTCCATCATTGACGACGTTGTCCGCGTCGCCGCCAGCCTCCTCCGTGTCGGAATCGATGCCGATGTTCCCGGCAGCGTTCCTCCTCCTCATGGATTCACCACGGCGTGCTGCATCAATAACAGTGGAGGTCGTATGCCCAGGCACTGCCCAGAAGTGCTGCCTCCCTTCGGGGTTGCGCAGATCCGGGTGGATCTCCCACCTGTGGGTTCCGCACAGCTCAATCAGCGCAACCCGCTCCTTCTTGAACAACTTTCGCCAGTACGCGCTCGTACACGAGTACCGCGCCATTGCCCTCTTCCGCTCCGACAGCTAGCGGCGGCGCTCCTCGATCTGCCTTGCAAACGCGTTGTCGCGCAAGAGCGACGCGACAGGAACCCCGGCATAGCTGAGCTCGAAGCCGGCCGGAAGCCTCGCTAACGGCGGTGCGAGTATGCCATAGTTGGTGAACATCTGAGCCTCGTGCAAGCTGAGTTTGGGCCTCTCCCTCTCAAGGGCGATGAAGGAACACGATCTGATTTTCGGCCCCGAGGTTAAGGGGATAAAGGCAAGGACGTAGGCCCAGCGTAGTTGCCACGGCCAATCAGTTCGCAGAACAGACTTCTCGCGGATCTCCCTCGCGAAGGACATCACTATCGTCCACGCACCCCGATCCAACGGCGCCTAACAATCGGGGATCGGGTCTTCTAGAAGCCCAGAGCTGTTGCTGGTTAGTTCTGCGTCCCGATTATTTGTGGCCAACGGCGGTAGTTGAAAATAATACACATTTCAATGACACTGGTGGATCCATAGGTGGTATGTGAAAAGAACACACATGCAAAATGACTCTGGTTGTTGTTACTAAAAAGAACACACATGCAATGACACTGGTGGATCCATGGGTGGATTGCGAAAAGAGCACACATGAAATCACACTGGTGGATCCATATGTGGTATGTGAAAAGAACACACATGCAATGACTCTGGTTGTTGTTAGTGAAAAGAACACACATGCAATAACACTGGTGGATCCATGTGTGGTCTCTGAAGAGAGCGCACATTTCAATGACTCTTGTTGTTGTTAGTAAAAAGAACACACATGCAATGACACTGGTGGATCCATGTGTGGTCTATGTAGAGAACACGCATTTCAATCACACAGGTGGATCCATATGTGGTATGTGAAAAGAAGACACATGCAATGACTCTGGTTGTTGTTAGTGAAATGAACACACATGCAATGACACTGGTGGATCCATAGGTGGTATGTAAGAAGAACACACATTTCAATGACTCTGGTTGTTGTTACTAAAAATAACACACATGCAATGACACTGGTGGATCCATAGGTGGTATGTGAAGAGATCACACATGCAAAATGACTCTGGTTGTTGTTACTAAAAAGAGCACACATGCAATAACACTGGTGGATCCATGGGTGGATTGTGAAATGAACACACATTTCAATGACACTGGTGGATTCATAGGTGGTATGTGAAAAGAACACACATGCGAAATGACTCTGGTTGTTGTTACTAAAAAGAACACACATGCAATGACACTGGTGGATCCATGTGTGGATTGTGAAAAGAGCACACATGCAATGACACTAGTGGATCCATATGTGGTATGTGAAAAGAACACACATGCAATGACTCTGGTTGTTGTTAGTGAAAAGAACACACATGCAATGACACTGGTGGATCCATGTGTGGTCTCTGAAGAGAGCACACATTTCAATGACTCTTGTTGTTGTTAGTAAAAAGAACACACATGTAATGACACTGGTTGAGCCATGTGTGGTCTCTGAAGAGAACACACATGCAATGACACTGGTTGTTGTTACTAAAAAGAACACACATGCAATGACACTGGTGGATCCATAGGTGGATTGTAAAGAGAACACACATGCAATAACACTGGTGGATCCATAGGTGGTATGTGAGAAGAACACACATGCAAAATGACTGGTTGTTGTTACAAAAAAGAACACACATCCAATGACACAGGTGGATCCATGTGTGGTCTCTATAGAGAACACACATTTCAATCACACTGGTGGATCCATATGTGGTATGTGAAAACAACACACATGCAATGACTCTGGTTGTTGTTAGTGAAAAGAACACACATGCATTGACACTGGTGGATCCATAGGTGGTATGTGAGAAGAACACACATGCAAAATGACTCTGGTTCTTGTTACTAAAAAGAACACACATGCAATGACACTGGTGGATCCATAGGTGGTATGTGAGAAGAACACACATTTCAATGACACTGGTGGATCCATAGGTGGATTGTGAAATGAACACACATTTCAATGACACTGGTGGATTCATAGGTGGTATGTGAAAAGAACACACATGCGAAATGACTCTGGTTGTTGTTACTAAAAAGAACACACATGCAATGACACTGGTGGATCCATGTGTGGATTGTGAAAAGAGCACACATGCAATGACACTGGTGGATCCATATGTGGTATGTGAAAAGAACACACATGCAATGACTCTGGTTGTTGTTAGTGAAAAGAACACACATGCAATGACACTGGTGGATCCATGTCTGGTCTCTGAAGAGAGCACACATTTCAATGACTCTAGTTGTTGTTAGTGAAAAGAACACACATGCAATGACACTAGTGGATCCATGTGTGGTCTCTGAAGAGAACACACATGCAATGACACTGGTTGTTGTTACTAAAAAGAACACACATGCAATGACACCGGTGGATCCATAGGTGGATTGTGAAGAGAACACACATGCAATGACACTGGTGGATCCATAGGTGGTATGTGAAAAGAACACACATACAAAATGACTGGTTGTTGTTACTAAAAATAACACACATGCAATGACACTGGTGGATCCATGTGTGGTCTCTGTTGAGAACACGCATTTCAATGACACTGGTGGATCCATAGGTGGATTGTGAAGAGAACACACATGCAATGATACTGGTTGTTGTTAGTGAAAAGAACACACATGCAATGACACCGGTGGATCCATAGGTGGTATGTGAGAAGAAAACACATGCAAAATGACTCTGGTTGTTGTTACTAAAAAGAATACACATGCAATGACACTGGTGGATCCATAGGTAGATTGTGAAATGAACACACATGCAATGACACTGGTGGATCCATAGGTGGTATGTGAGAAGAACACACATTTCAATGACTCTGGTTGTTGTTACTAAAAAGAACACACATGCAATGACACTGGTGGATCCATGGGTGGATTGTGAAATGAACACACATTTCAATGACACTTGTGGATTCATAGGTGGTATGTGAAAAGAACACACAAGCAAAATGACTCTGGTTGTTGCTACTAAAAAGAACACACATGCAATAACACTGGTGGATCCATGAGTGGATTGTGAAAAGAGCACACATGCAATGACACTGGTGGATCCATATGTGGTATGTGAAAAGAACACACATGCAATGACTCTGGTTGTTGTTAGTGAAAAGAACACACATTCAATGACACTAGTGGATCCATGTGTGGTCTCTATAGAGAACACACATTTCAATCACACTGGTGGATCCATATGTGGTATGTGAAAATAACACACATGCAATGACTCTAGTTGTTGTTAGTGAAAAGAACACACATGCAATGACACTGGTGGATCCATAGGTGGTATGTGAGAAGAAAACACATGCAAAATGACTCTGGTTGTTGTTGCTAAAAAGAACACACATGCAATGACACTACTGGATCCATAGGTGGTATGTGAGAAGAACACACATTTCAATGACACTGGTGGATCCATAGGTGGTATGTGATAAGAACACACATTTCAATGACTCTGGTTTTTGTTAATAAAAAGAACACACATGCAATGACACTGGTGGATCCATAGGTGGTATGTGAAGAGATCACTCATGCAAAATGACTCTAGTTGTTGTTACTAAAAAGAACACACATGCAAAATGACACTGGTGGATGCATGGGTAGATTGGGGAAATAATACACATGCAATGACACTGGTGGATCCATAGGTGGTATGTGAAAAGAACACACATGCAAAATGACTCTGGTTGTTGTTACTAAAAAGAACACACATGCAATGACACTGGTGGATCCATGGGTGGATTGTGAAAAGAGCACACATGCAATGACACTAGTGGATCCATATGTGGTATGTGAAAAGAACACACATGCAATGACTCTGGTTGTTGTTAGTGAAAAGAACACAATTGCAATGACACTGGTGGATCCATGTCTGGTCTCTAAAGAGAGCACACATTTCAATGACTCTAGTTGTTGTTAGTGAAAAGAACACACATGCAATGACACTAGTGGATCCATGTGTGGTCTCTGAAGAGAACACACATGCAATGACACTGGTTGTTGTTACTATAAAGAACACACATGCAATGACCCCGGTGGATCCATAGGTGGATTGTGAAGAGAACACACATGCAATGACACTGGTGGATCCATAGGTGGTATGTGAAAAGAACACACATGCAAAATGACTGGTTGTTGTTACTAAAAATAACACACATGCAATGACACTGGTGGATCCATGTGTGGTCTCTGTTGAGAACACGCATTTCAATGACACTGGTGGATCCATAGGTGGATTGTGAAGAGAACACACATGCAATGATACTGGTTGTTGTTAGTGAAAAGAACACACATGCAATGACACCGGTGGATCCATAGGTGGTATGTGAGAAGAAAACACAGGCAAAATGACTCTGGTTGTTGTTACCAAAAAGAACAAACATGCAATGACACTAGTGGATCCATAGGTAGATTGTGAAATGAACACACATGCAATGACACTGGTGGATCCATAGGTGGTATGTGAGAAGAACACAGATTTCAATGACTCTGGTTGTTGTTACTAAAAAGAACACACATGCAATGACACTGGTGGATCCATGGGTGGATTGTGAAATGAACACACATTTCAATGACACTGGTGGATTCATAGGTGGTATGTGAAAAGAACACACATGCAAAATGACTCTGGTTGTTGCTACGAAAAAGAACACACATGCTATGACACTGGTGGATCCATGAGTGGATTGTGAAAAGAGCACACATGCAATGACACTGGTGGATCCATATGTGGTATGTGAAAAGAACACACATGCAATGACTCTGGTTGTTGTTAGTGAAAAGAACACACATTCAATGACACTGGTGGATCCATGTGTGGTCTCTGAAGAGAGCACACATTTCAATGACTCTTGTTGTTGTTAGTAAAAAGAACACACATGCAATGACACTGGTGGATCCATGTGTGGTCTCTGAATAGAACACACATGCAATGACACTGGTTGTTGTTACTAAAAAGAACACACATGCAATGACACTAGTGGATCCATAGGTGGATTGTGAAGAGAACACACATGCAATGACACTGGTGGATCCATAGGTGGTATGTGAAAAGAACACACATGCAAAATGACTGGTTGTTGTTACTAAAAAGAACACACATGCAATGACACTAGTTGATCCACGTGTGGTCTCTTTAGAGAACACACATTTCAATCACACTGGTGGATCCATATGTAGTATGTGAAAAGAACACATATGCAATGACTCTGGTTGTTGTTAGTGAAAAGAACACACATGCAATGACACTGGTGGATCCATATGTGGTCTCTGTTGAGAACACGCATTTCAATGACACTTGTGGATCCATAGGTGGATTGTGAAGAGAACACACATGCAATGACACTGGTTGTTGTTAGTGAAAAGAACACACATGCAATGACACTGGTGGATCCATAGGTGGTATGTGAGAAGAAAACACATGCAAAATGACTCTGGTTGTTGTTACTAAAAAGAATACACATGCAATGACACTGGTGGATCCATAGGTAGATTGTGAAATGAACACACATGCAATGACACTGGTGGATCCATAGGTGGTATGTGAGAAGAACACACATTTCAATGACTCTGGTTGTTGTTACTAAAAAGAACACACATGCAATGACACTGGTGGATCCATGGGTGGATTGTGAAATGAACACACATTTCAATGACACTTGTGGATTCATAGGTGGTATGTGAAAAGAACACACAAGCAAAATGACTCTGGTTGTTGCTACTAAAAAGAACACACATGCAATAACACTGGTGGATCCATGAGTGGATTGTGAAAAGAGCACACATGCGATGACACTAGTGGATCCATATGTGGTATGTGAAAAGAACACACATGCAATGACTGGTTGTTGTTAGTGAAAAGAACACACATGCAATGACACTGGTGGATCCATGTGTGGTCTCTGAAGAGAGCACACATTTCAATGACTCTTGTTGTTGTTAGTAAAAAGAACACACATGCAATGACACTGGTGGATCCAAGTGTGGTCTCTGAATAGAACACACATGCAATGACACTGGTTGTTGTTACTAAAAAGAACACACATGCAATGACACTGGTGGATCCATAGGTGGATTGTGAAGAGAACACACATGCAATGACACTGGTGGATCCATAGGTGGTATGTGAAAATAACACACATGCAAAATGACTGGTTGTTGTTACTAAAAAGAACACACATGCAATGACACTGGTGGATCCATGTGTGGTCTCTATAGAGAACACACATTTCAATCACACTGGTGGATCCATATGTGGTATGTGAAAATAACACACATGCAATGACTCTAGTTGTTGTTAGTGAAAAGAACACACATGCAATGACACTGGTGGATCCATAGGTGGTATGTGAGAAGAACACACATGCAAAATGACTCTGGTTGTTGTTACTAAAAAGAACACACATGCAATGACACTACTGGATCCATAGGTGGTATGTGAGAAGAACACACATTTCAATGACACTGGTGGATCCATAGGTGGTATGTGAGAAGAACACACATTTCAATGACTCTGGTTTTTGTTAATAAAAAGAACACACATGCAATGACACTGGTGGATCCATAGGTGGTATGTGAAGAGATCACACATGCAAAATGACTCTAGTTGTTGTTACTAAAAAGAACACACATGCAAAATGACACTGGTGGATGCATGGGTAGATTGGGGAAATAATACACATGCAATGACACTGGTGGATCCATAGGTGGTATGTGAAAAGAACACACATGCAAAATGACTCTGGTTGTTGTTACTAAAAAGAACACACATGCAATGACACTGATGGATCCATGGGTGGATTGTGAAAAGAGCACACATGCAATGACACTGGTGGATCCATATGTGGTATGTGAAAAGAACACACATGCAATGACTCTGGTTGTTGTTAGTGAAAAGAACACACATGCAATGACACTGGTGGATCCATGTCTGGTCTCTGAAGAGAGCACACATTTCAATGACTCTAGTTGTTGTTAGTGAAAAGAACACACATGCAATGACACTAGTGGATCCATGTGTGGTCTCTGAAGAGAACACACATGCAATGACACTGGTTGTTGTTACTATAAAGAACACACATGCAATGACCCCGGTGGATCCATAGGTGGATTGTGAAGAGAACACACATGCAATGACACTGGTGGATCCATAGGTGGTATGTGAAAAGAACACACATGCAAAATGACTGGTTGTTGTTACTAAAAATAACACACATGCAATGACACTGGTGGATCCATGTGTGGTCTCTGTTGAGAACACGCATTTCAATGACACTGGTGGATCCATAGGTGGATTGTGAAGAGAACACACATGCAATGATACTGGTTGTTGTTAGTGAAAAGAACACACATGCAATGACACCGGTGGATCCATAGGTGGTATGTGAGAAGAAAACACATGCAAAATGACTCTGGTTGTTGTTACCAAAAAGAACAAACATGCAATGACACTGGTGGATCCATAGGTTGATTGTGAAATGAACACACATGCAATGACACTGGTGGATCCATAGGTGGTATGTGAGAAGAACACAGATTTCAATGACTCTGGTTGTTGTTACTAAAAAGAACACACATGCAATGACACTGGTGGATCCATGGGTGGATTGTGAAATGAACACACATTTCAATGACACTGGTGGATTCTTAGGTGGTATGTGAAAAGAACACACATGCAAAATGACTCTGGTTGTTGCTACAAAAAAGAACACACATGCTATGACACTGGTGGATCCATGAGTGGATTGTGAAAAGAGCACACATGCAATGACACTGGTGGATCCATATGTGGTATGTGAAAAGAACACACATGCAATGACTCTGGTTGTTGTTAGTGAAAAGAACACACATGCAATGACACTGGTGGATCCATGTGTGGTCTCTGAAGAGAGCACACATTTCAATGACTCTTGTTGTTGTTAGTAAAAAGAACACACATGCAATGACACTGGTGGATCCATGTGTGGTCTCTGAATAGAACACACATGCAATGACACTGGTTGTTGTTACTAAAAAGAACACACATGCAATGACAGTAGTGGATCCATAGGTGGATTGTGAAGAGAACACACATGCAATGACACTGGTGGATCCATAGGTGGTATGTGAAAAGAACACACATGCAAAATGACTGGTTGTTGTTACTAAAAAGAACACACATGCAATGACACTAGTTGATCCATGTGTGGTCTCTTTAGAGAACACACATTTCAATCACACTGGTGGATCCATATGTAGTATGTGAAAAGAACACATATGCAATGACTATGGTTGTTGTTAGTGAAAAGAACACACATGCCATGACACTGGTGGATCCATAGGTGGTATATGAGAAGAACACACATGCAAAATGACTCTGGTTGTTACTAAAAATAACGCACATGCAATGACACTGGTGGATATATATGTGGATTGTGTAATGGTCACACATTTCAATGACTCTGGTTGTTACTAAAAAGAACACACATGCAATGACACTGGTGGATCCATAAGTGGTATGTGAAGAGATCACACATGCAAAATGACTCTGGTTGTTGTTACTAAAAAGAACACACATGCAAAATGACACTGGTTGGAGCCATGGGTGGATTGTGAAAATAACACACATGCAATGACACTGGTGGATCCATAGGTGGTATGTGAAAAGAACACACATGCAAAATGACTCTGGTTGTTACTAAAAAGAACACACATGCAATGACACTGGTGGATCCATGGGTGGATTGTGAAAAGAGCACACATGCAATGACACTGGTGGATCCATATGTGGTATGTGAAAAGAACACACATGCAATGACTCTGGTTGTTGTTAGTGAAAAGAACACACATGCAATGACACTGGTGGATCCATGTGTGGTCTCTAAAGAGAGCATACATTTCAATGACTCTGGTTGTTGTTAGTGAAAAGAACACACATGCAATGACACTAGTGGATCCATGTGTGGTCTCTAAAGAGAACACACATGCAATGACACTAGTTGTTGTTACTAAAAAGAACACACATGCAAAATGACTGGTTATTGTTACTAAAAAGAACAGACATGCAATGACACTGGTGGATGCATGTGTGGTCTCTATAGAGAACACGCATTGCAATGACACTGGTGGATCCATAGGTGGATTGTGAAGAGAACACACATGCAATGACACTGGTTGTTGTTAGTGAAAAGAACACACATGCAATGACACTGGTGGATCCATAGGTGGTATGTGATAAGAACACACATGCAAAATGACTCTGGTTGTTGTTATTAAAAAGAACACACATGCAATGACACTGGTGGATTCATAGGTGGATTGTGAAATGAACACACATGCAATGACACTGGTGGATCCATAGGTGGTATGTGAGAAGAACACACATTTCAATGACTCCGGTTGTTGTTACTAAAAAGTATACACATGCAATGACACTCGTGGATCCATAGGTGGTATCTGAAGAGATCACACATGGAAAATGAATCTGGTTGTTGTTACTAAAAAGAACACACATGCAATGACACTGGTGGATCCATGGGTGGATTGTGAAATGAACACACATTTCAATGACACTGGTGGATTCATAGGTGGTATGTGAAAAGAACACACATGCAAAATGACTCTGGTTGTTGTTACTAAAAAGAACACACATGCAATGACACTGGTGGATCCATGAGTGGATTGTGAAAAGAGCACACATGCAATGACACTGGTGGATCCATATGTGGTATGTGAAAAGAACACACATGCAATGACTCTGGTTGTTGTTAGTGAAAAGAACACACATGCAATGACACTGGTGGATCCATGTGTAGTATCTGAAGAGAGCACACATATGCAATGACTCTGGTTGTTGTTAGTGAAAAGAACACACATGCAATGACACTGGTGGATGCATAGGTGGTATGTGAGAAGAACGCACATGCAAAATGACTCTAGTTGTTGTTACTAAAAAGAACACACATGCAATGACACTGGTGGATCCATAGGTGGTATGTGAAGAGATCACACATGCAAAATGACTCTGGTTGATGTTATTAAAAAGAACCCACATGCAAAATGACACTAGTGGGAGCCATGGGTGGATTGTGAAAATAATACACATGCAATGACACTGGTGGATCCATAGGTGGTATGCGAAAAGAACACACATGCAATGACACTGGTGGATCCATGGGTGGATTGTGAAAAGAGCACACATGCAATGACACTGGTGGATCCATATGTGCTATGTGAAAAGAACACACATGCAATGACTCTGGTTGTTGTTAGTGAAAAGAACACATGCAATGACACTGGTGGATCCATGTGTGGTCTCTAAAGAGAGCACACATTTCAATGAATCTGGTTGTTGTTAGTGAAAAGAACACACATGCAATGACACTAGTGGATCCATGTGTGGTCACTGAAGAGAACACACATGCAATGACACTGGTTGTTGTTACTAAAAAGAACACACATGCAATGACACTGGTGGATCCATAGGTCGATTGTGAAGAGAACACACATGCAATGACACGGGTGGATCCATAGGTGGTATGTGAAAAGAAGACACATGCAAAATGACTGGTTATTGTTACTAAAAAGAACACACATGCAATGACACTGGTGGATGCACGTGTTGTCTCTGTAGAGAACACGCTTTGCAATGCCACTGGTGGATCCATAGGTGGATTGTGAAGAGAACACACATGCAATGACACTGGTTGTTGTTAGTGAAAAGAACATACATGCAATGACACTGGTGGATCCATAGGTGGTATGTGATAAGAACACACATGCAAAATGACTCTGGTTGTTGTTACTAAAAAGAACACACATGCAATGACACTGGTGAATCCATAGGAAGATTGTGAAATGAACACACATGCAATGACACTGGTGGATCCATAGGTGGTATCTTGAGAGATCACACATGCAAAATGAATCTGGTTGTTGTTACTAAAAAGAACACACATGCAATGACACTGGTGGATCCATGGGTGGATTGTGAAATGAACACACATTTCAATGACACTGGTGGATTCATAGGTGGTATGTGAAAAGAACACACATGCAAAATGACTCTGGTTGTTACTAAAAAGAACACACATGCAATCACACTGGTGGATCCATGAGTGGATTGTGAAAATAGCACACATGCAATGACACTGGTGGATCCATATGTGGTATGTGAAAAGAACACACAGGCAATGACACTGCTGGATCCATGTGTGGTCTGTGAAGAGAGCACACATTTAAATGACTCTTAGGTTTGTTAGTAAAAACAACACACATGCAATGACACTGGTGGATCCATGTGTGGTCTCTGAAGAGAACAAACATGCAATGACACTAGTTGTTGTTACTAAAAAGAACACACATGCAATGACACTGGTGGATCCATAGGTGGATTGTGAAGAGAACACACATGCAATGACACTGGTGGATCCATAGGTGGATTGTGAAGAGAACACACATGCAATGACACTGGTGGATCCATAGGTGGTATGTGAAAAGGACACACATGCAAAATGACTGGTTGTTGTTACTAAAAAGAACACACTTGCAATGACACTGGTGGATCCATATGTGGTCTCTGTAGAGAACACACTTGCAATGACACTGGTGGATCCATATGTGGTCTCTATAGAGAACACACTTTTCAATCACACTGGTGGATCCATATGTGGTATGTTAAAAGAACACACATGCAATGACTCTGGTTGTTGTTAGTGAAAAGAACACACATGCAATGACACTTGTGGATCCATAGGTGGTATGTGAGAAGAACACACATGCAAAATGACTAGTTGTTGTTACTAAAAAGAACGAACATGCAATGACACTGGTGGATCCATAGGTGGGTTATGAAATGAACACACATGCAATGACACTGGTGGATCCATAGGTGGTATGTGAGAAGAAAACACATGCAATGACTCTGGTTGTTGTTACTAAAAAGAACACACATGCAATGACACTGGTGGATTCATAGGTGGTATGTGAAGAGATCACACATGCAAAATGACTCTGGTTGTTGTTACTAAAAAGAACACACATGCAAAATGACACTGGTGGATCCATGGGTAGATTGTGAAATGAACACACATTTCAATGACACTGGTGGATTCATAGGTGGTATGTGAAAAGAACACACATGCAAAATGACTCTCGTTGTTGTTACTAAAAAGAACACACATGCAATGACACTGGTGGATCCATGAGTGGATTGTGAAAAGAGCACACATGCAATGATAGTGGTGGATCCATATGTGGTATGTGACAAGAACACACATGCAATGACTCTGGTTGTTGGTAGTGAAAAGAACACACATGCAATGACACAGGTGGATCCATGTGTGGTCTCTGAAGAGAGCACACATTTCAATGACTCTTGTTGTTGTTAGTAAAAATAACACACATGCAATGACACAGGTGGATCCATGTGTGGTCTCTGAAGAGAACACACATGCAATGACACTGGTTGTTGTTACTAAAAAGAACACACATGCAATGACACTGGTGGATCCATAGGTGGATTGTGAAGAGAACACACATGCAATGACACTGGTGGATCCATAGGTGGTATGTGAAAAGAACACACATGCAAAATGACTGGTTGTTGTTACTAAAAAGAACACACATACAATGACACCGGTGGATCCATGTCTGGTCTCTATAGAGAACACACAT
This sequence comes from Avena sativa, assembly GCA_916181665.1. NCBI lineage: Eukaryota > Viridiplantae > Streptophyta > Magnoliopsida > Poales > Poaceae > Avena > Avena sativa. The sequence continues at coordinate 428,727,847 of OV702287.1, forward strand.
TTCAATCACACTGGTGGATCCATATGTGGTATGTTAAAAGAACACACATGCAATGACTCTGGTTCTTGTTAATGAAATGAACACACATGCAATGACACTAGTGGATCCATAGGTGGTATGTGAGAAGAACACACATTTCAATGACTCTAGTTGTTGTTACTAAAAAGAACACACATGCAATGACACTCGTGGATCCATAGGTGGTATGTGAAGAGATCACACATGTAAAATGACTCTGGTTGTTGTTACTAAAAAGAACACACATGCAATGACACTGGTGGATCCATGGGTGGATTGTGAAATGAACACACATTTCAATGACACTGGTGGATTCATAGGTGGTATGTGAAAACAACACACATGCAAAATGACTCTGGTTGTTGTTACTAAAAAGACACACATGCAATGACACTGGTGGATCCATGTGTGAATTGTGAAAAGAGCACACATGCAATGACACTGGTGGATCCATATGTGGTATGTGAAAAGAACACACATGCAATGACTCTGGTTATTGTTAGTGAAAAGAACACACATGCAATGACACTGGTGGATCCACGTGTGGTCTCTGAAGAGACCACACATTTCAATGACTCTTGTTGTTGTTAGTAAAAAGAACACAGATGCAATGACACTGGTGGATCCATGTGTGGTCTCTGAAAAGAACACACATGCAATGACACTGGTTGTTGTTACTAAAAAGAACACACATGCAATGACACTGGTGGATCCATAGGTGGATTGTAAAGAGAACACACATGCAATGACACTGGTGGATCCATAGGTGGTATGTGAGAAGAACACACATGCAAAATGACTGGTTGTTGTTACTAAAAAGAACACACATGCAATGACACTGGTGGATCCATGTGTGGTCTCTCTAGAGAACACACATTTCAATCACACTAGTGGATCCATATGTGGTATGTCAAAAGAACACACATGCAATGACTCTGGTTGTCGTTAGTGAAAAGAACACACATGCAATGATACTGGTGGATCCATAGGTGGTATGTGAGAAGAACACACATGCAAAATAACTCTGGTTGTTGTTACTAAAAAGAACGCACATGCAATGACACTGGTGTATCCATAGGTGGATTGTGAAATGAACACGCATGCAATGACACTAGTGGATCCATAGGTGGTATGTGAGAAGAACACACATTTCAATGACTCTGGTTGTTGTTACTAAAAAGAACACACATGCAATGACACTGGTGGATCCATAGGTGGTATGTGAAGAGATCACACATGCAAAATGACTCTGGTTGTTGTTACTAAAAAGAACACACATGCAAAATGACACTGGTGGATCCATGGGTAGATTGTGAAATGAACACACATTTCAATGACACTGGTGGATTCATAGGTGGTATGTGAAAAGAACACACATGCAAAATGACTCTCGTTGTTGTTACTAAAAAGAACACACATGCAATGCCACTGGTGGATCCATGTGTGGATTGTGAAAAGAGCACACATGCAATGACACTGGTGGATCCATATGTGGTATGTGAAAAGAACACACATGCAATGACTCTGTTTGTTGTTTGTGAAAAGAACACACATGCAATGACACTGGTGGATCCATGTGTGGTCTCTGAAGAGAGCACACATTTCAATGACTCTAGTTGTTGTTAGTGAAAAGAACACACATGCAATGACACTAGTGGCTCCATGTGTGGTCTCTGAAGAGAACACACATGCAATGGCACTAGTTGTTATTACTAAAAAGAACACACATGCAATGACACCGGTGGATCCATAGGTGGATTGTGAAGAGAACACATATGCAATGACACTGGTGGATCCATAGGTGGTATGTGAAAAGAACACACATGCAAAATGACTGGTTGTTGTTACTAAAAAGAACACACATGCAATGACACTGGTGGATCCATGTGTGGTCTCTGTAGAGAACACACATTTCAATGACACTGGTGGATCCATAGGTGGATTGTGAAGAGAACACACATGCAATGACACTGGTTGTTGTTAGTGAAAAGAACACACATGCAATGACACTGGTGGATCCATTGGTGGTATGTGAGAAGAACACACATGCAAAATGACTCTGGTTGTTGTTACTAAAAAGAACACACATGCAATAACACTGATGGATCCATAGGTGGATTGTGAAATGAACACACATGCAATGACACTGGTGGATCCATAGGTGTTAGGTGAGAAGAACACACATTTCAATGACTCTGGTTGTTGTTCCTAAAAAGAACACACATGCAATGACACTGGTGGATCCATAGGTGGTATGTGAAGAGATCACACATGCAAAATGACTCTGGTTGTTGTTACTAAAAAGAACACATATACAATGACACTAGTGGATCCATGGGTGGATTGTGAAATGAACACACATTTCAATGACACTGGTGGATTCATAGGCGGTATGTGAAAAGAACACACATGCAAAATGACTCTGGTTGTTGCTACTAACAAGAACACACATGCAATGACACTGGTTGATCCATGAGTGGATTGTGAAAAGAGCACACATGCAATGCCACTAGTGGATCCATATGTGGTATGTGAAAAGAACACACATGCAATGACTCTGGTTGTTGTTAGTGAAAAGAACACACATGCAATGACACTGGTTGATCCATATGTGGTCTCTAAAGAGAGTACACATTTCAATGACTCTTGTTGTTGTTAGTAAAGAGAACACACATGCAATGACACTGGTGGATCCATGTGTGGTCTCTGAATAGAACACACATGCAATGACACTGGTTGTTGTTACTAAAAAGAACACACATGCAATGACACTGTGGATCCATAGGTGGATTGTGAAGAGAACACACATGCAATGACACTGGTGGATCCATAGGTGGTATGTGAAAAGAACACACATGCAAAATGACTGGTTGTTGTTACTAAAAAGAACACACATGCAATGACACTGGTGGATCCATGTGTGGTCTCTGTAGAGAACACACATTTCAATCACACTGCTGGATCCATATGTGGTATGTGAAAAGAACACATATGCAATGACACTGGTGGATCCATAGGTGGTATGTGTGAAGAACACACATGCAAAATGACTCTGGTTGTTGTTACTAAAAAGAACGCACATGCAATGACACTGGTGGATCCATAGGTGGATTGTGAAATGGTCACACATTTCAATGACTCTAGTTGTTGTTACTAAAAATAAAACACATGCAATGACACTGGTGGATCCATAGGTGGTATGTGAAGAGATCACACATGCAAAATGACTCTGGTTGTTGTTACTAAAAAGAACACACATGCAAAATGACACTGGTGGGAGCCATGGGTGGATTGTGAAAATAATACACATGCAATGACACTGGTGGATCCATAGGTGGTATGTGAAAAGAACACACATGCAAAATGACTCTGGTTGTTACTAAAAAGAACACACATGTAATGACACTGGTGGATCCATGGGTGGATTGTGAAAAGAGCACACATGCAATGACACTGGTGGATCCATATGTGGTATGTGAAAAGAACACACATGCAATGACTCTGGTTGTTGTTAGTGAAAAGAACACATGCAATGACACTGGTGGATCCATGTGTGGTCTCTGAAGAGAGCACACATTTCAATGACTATGGTTGTTGTTAGTGAAAAGAACACACATGGAATGACACTAGTGGATCCATGTGTGGTCTCTAAAGAGAACACACATGCAATGACACTGCTTGTTGTTACTAAAAAGAACACACATGCAATGACACTGGTGGATCCATAGGTGGATTGTGAAGAGAACACACATGCAATGACACTGGTGGATCCATGGGTGGTATGTGAAAAGAAGACACATGCAAAATGACTGGTTATTGTTACTAAAAATAACACACATGCAATGACACTCGTGGATCCATGTGTGATCTCTGTAGAGAACACGCATTGCAATGACAGTGGTGGATCCATAGGTGGATTGTGAAGAGAACACACATGCAATGACACTGTTTGTTGTTAGTGAAAAGAACACACATGCAATGACACTGGTGGATCCATAGGTGGTATGTGAGAAAAACACACATGCAAAATGACTCTGGTTGTTGTTACTAAAAAGAACACACATGCAATGACACTGGTGGATCCATAGGTGGATTATGAAATGAACACACATGCAATGACACTGGTGGATCCATAGGTGGTATGTGAGAAGAACACACATTTCAATGACTCCGGTTGTTGTTACTAAAAAGAACACACATGCAATGACACTCGTGGATCCATAGGTGCTATCTGAAGATCTCACACAAGCAAAATGAATCTGGTTGTTGTTACTAAAAAGAACACACATGCAATGACACTGGTGGATCCATGGGTGGATTGTGAAATGAACACACATTTCAATAACACTGGTGGATTCATAGGTGGTATGTGAAAAGAACACACATGCAAAATGACTCTGGTTGTTGTTACTAAAAAGAACACACATGCAATGACACTGGTGGATCCATGAGTGGATTGTGAAAAGAGCACACATGCAATGACACTGGTGGATCCATATGTGGTATGTGAAAAGAACACACATGCAATGACTCTGGTTGTTGTTAGTGAAAAGAACACACATGCAATGACACTGGTGGATCCATGTGTGGTCTCTGAAGAGAACAAACATGAAATGACAATGGTTGTTGTTACTAAAAAGAACACACATGCAATGACATTGGTGGATCCATATGTGGTATGGGAAAGAAAACACACATGCAATGACACTAGTGGATCCATAGGTGGTATGTGAAAAGGACACACATGCAACATTACTGGTTGTTGTTACTAAAAAGAACACACATGCAATGACACCGGTGGATCCATGTGTGGTCTCTATGGAGGACACACATTTCAATCACACTGGTGGATCCATATGTGGTATGTGAAAATAACACACATGCAATAACTCTGGTTGTTGTTAGTGAAATGAACACACATGCAATGACACTGGTGGATCCATAGGTGGTATGTGAGAATAACACACATTTCAATGACTCTGGTTCTTGTTACTAAAAAGAACACACAGGCAATGACACTGGTGGATCCATAGGTGGTATCTGAAGAGATCACACATGCAAAATGACTCTGGTTGTTGTTACTAAAAAGAACACACATGCAATGACACTGGTGGATCCATGGGTGGATTGTGAAATGAACACACATTTCAATGACACTAGTGGATTTATAGGTGGTGTGTGAAAAGACCACACATGCAAAATGACTCTGGTTGTTGTTACTAAAAAGAACACACATGCAATGGCACTGGTGGATCCATGTGTGGATTCTGAAAAGAGCACACATGCAATGACACTGGTGGATCGATATGTGGTATGGGAAAAGAACACACATGCAATGACTCTGGTTGTTGTTAGTGAAAAGAACACACATGCAATGACACTGGTGGATCCATGTGTGGTCTCTGAAGAGTGCACACATTTCAATGACTCTTGTTGTTGTTAGTTAAATGAACACACATGCAATGACACTGGTGGATCCATGTGTGTTATCTGAAGAGAACACACATGCAATGACACTGGTTGTTATTACCAAAAAACACACATGCAATGACACTGGTGGATCCATAGGTGGATTGTGAAGAGAACACACATGCAATGGAACTTGTGGATCCATAGGTGGTATGTGAGAAGAACACACATGCAAAATGACTGGTTGTTGTTACTAAAAAGAACACACATGCAATGACACTGGTGGATCCATGTGTGGTCTCTGTAGACAACACACATTTCAATCACACTGGTGGATCCATATGTGGTATGTGAAAAGAACACACATGCAATGACTCTGGTTGTTGTTAGTGAAAAGGACACACATGCAATGACACTGGTGGATCCATAGGTGGTTTGTGAGAAGAAAACACATGAAAAATGACTCTGGTTGTTGTTACTAAAAAGAACGCACATGCAATGACACAAGTGTATCCATAGGTGGATTCTGAAATGAACACACATGCAATGACACTGGTGGATCCATAGGTGGTATGTGAGAAGAAAACACATGCAATGACTCTGGTTGTTGTTACTAAAAAGAACACACATGCAATGACACTTGTGGATCCATATGTGGTATGTGAACAGATCACACATGCAAAATGACTCTGGTTGTTGTTACTAAAAAGAACACACATGCAATGACACTGGTGGATCCATGGGTGGATTGTGAAATGAACACACAATTCAATGACACTGGTGGATTCATAGGTGTTATGTATAAAGAACACACATGCAAAATGACTCTGGTTGTTGTTACTAAAAAGAACACACATGCTATGACACTGGTGGATCCATGAGTGGATTGTGAAAAGAGCACACATGCAATGACACTGGTGGATCCATATGTGGTATGTGAAAAGAACACACATGCAATGACTCTGGTTTTTGTTAGTGAAAAGAACACACATGCAATGACACTGGTGGATCCAAGTGTGGTCTCTGAAGAGAGCACACATTTCAATGACTCTTGTTGTTGTTAGTAAAAAGAACACACATGCAATGACACTGGTGGATCCATGTGTGGTCTCTGAAAAGAGCACACATTTCAATGACTCTTGTTGTTGTTAGTAAAAAGAACACACATGCAATGACACTGGTGGATCCATATGTGGTATGTGAAAAGAACACACATGCAATAACTCTGGTTGTTGTTAGTGAAAAGAACACACATGCAATGACACTGGTGGATCCATGTGTGGTCTCTGAAGAGAACAAACATGAAATGACACTGGTTGTTGTTACTAAAAAGAACACACATGCAATGACACTGGTGGATCCATATGTGGTATGGGAAAGAAAACACACATGCAATGACACTAGTGGATCCATAGGTGGTATGTGAAAAGGACACACATGCAACATTACTGGTTGTTGTTACTAAAAAGAACACACATGCAATGACACCGGTGGATCCATGTGTGGTCTCTGTGGAGGACACACATTTCAATCACACTGGTGGATCCATATGTGGTATGTGAAAAGAACACACATGGAATGACTCTGGTTGTTGTTAGTGAAATGAACACACATGCAATGACACCGGTGGATCAATAGGTGGTATGTGAGAAGAACACACATTTCAATGACTCTGGTTCTTGTTACTAAAAAGAACACACAGGCAATGACACTAGTGGATCCATAGGTGGTATGTGAAGAGATCACACATACAAAATGACTCTGGTTGTTGTTACTAAAAAGAACACACATGCAATGACACTGGTGGATCCATGGGTGGATTGTGAAATGAACACACATTTCAATGACACTAGTGGATTCATAGGTGGTATGTGAAAAGACCACACATGCAAAATGACTCTGGTTTTTGTTACTAAAATGAACACACATGCAATTGCACTGGTGGATCCATGTGTGGATTGTGAAAAGAGCACACATGCAATGACACTAGTGGATCGATATGTTTTATGGGAAAAGATCACACATGCAATGACTCTGGTTGTTGTTAGTGAAAAGAACACACATGCAATGACACTGGTGGATCCATGTGAGGTCTCTGAAGAGAGCACACATTTCAATGACTCTTGTTGTTGTTAGTTAAAAGAACACACATGCAATGACACTAGTGGATCCATGTGTGTTATCTGAAGAGAACACACATGCAATGACACTGGTTGTTGTTACCAAAAAAGAACACACATGCAATGATACTGGTGGATCCATAGGTGGATTGTGAAGAGAACACACATGCAATGACACTTGTGGATCCATAGGTGGTATGTGAGAAGAACACACATGAAAAATGACTGGTTGTTGTTACTAAAAAGAACACACATGCAATGACACTGGTGGATCCATGTGTGGTCTCTGTAGAGAACACACATTTCAATCACACTGGTGGATCCATATGTGGTATGTGAAAAGAACACACATGCAATGACTCTGGTTGTTGTTAGTGAAAAGGACACACATGCAATGACACTGGTGGATCCATAGGTGGTTTGTGAGAAGAAAACACATGAAAAATGACTCTGGTTGTTGTTACAAAAAAGAACGCACATGCAATGACACTGGTGGATCCATAGGTGGATTCTGAAATGAACACACATGCAATGACACTGGTGGATCCATAGGTGGTATGTGAGAAGAAAACACATGCAATGACTCTGGTTGTTGTTACTAAAAATAACACACATGCAATGACACTTGTGGATCCATATGTGGTATGTAAACAGATCACACATGCAAAATGACTCTAGTTGTTGTTACTAAAAAGAACACACATGCAATGACACTGGTGGATCCATGGGTGGATTGTGAAATGAACACACAATTCAATGACACTAGTGGATTCATAGGTGTTATGTATAAAGAACACACATGCAAAATGACTCTGGTTGTTGTTACTAAACAGAACACACATGCTATGACACTGGTGGATCCATGACTGGATTGTGAAAAGAGCACACATGCAATGACATTGGTGGATCCATATGTGGTATGTGAAAAGAACACACATGCAATGACTCTAGTTGTTGTTAGTGAAAAGAACACACATGCAATGACACTGGTGGATCCATAGGTGGTATGTGAAAAGAACACACATGCAAAATGACTGGTTGTTGTTACTAAAAAGAACACACATACAATGACACCGGTGGATCCATGTCTGGTCTCTATAGAGAACACACATTTCAATCACACTGGTGGATCCATATGTGGTATGTTAAAAGAACACACATGCAATGACTCTGGTTCTTGTTAATGAAATGAACACACATGCAATGACACTAGTGGATCCATAGGTGGTATGTGAGAAGAACACACATTTCAATGACTCTAGTTGTTGTTACTAAAAAGAACACACATGCAATGACACTCGTGGATCCATAGGTGGTATGTGAAGAGATCACACATGTAAAATGACTCTGGTTGTTGTTACTAAAAAGAACACACATGCAATGACACTGGTGGATCCATGGGTGGATTGTGAAATGAACACACATTTCAATGACACTGGTGGATTCATAGGTGGTATGTGAAAACAACACACATGCAAAATGACTCTGGTTGTTGTTACTAAAAAGACACACATGCAATGACACTGGTGGATCCATGTGTGAATTGTGAAAAGAGCACACATGCAATGACACTGGTGGATCCATATGTGGTATGTGAAAAGAACACACATGCAATGACTCTGGTTATTGTTAGTGAAAAGAACACACATGCAATGACACTGGTGGATCCACGTGTGGTCTCTAAAGAGACCACACATTTCAATGACTCTTGTTGTTGTTAGTAAAAAGAACACAGATGCAATGACACTGGTGGATCCATGTGTGGTCTCTGAAAAGAACACACATGCAATGACACTGGTTGTTGTTACTAAAAAGAACACACATGCAATGACACTGGTGGATCCATAGGTGGATTGTAAAGAGAACACACATGCAATCACACTGGTGGATCCATAGGTGGTATGTGAGAAGAACACACATGCAAAATGACTGGTTGTTGTTACTAAAAAGAACACACATGAAATGACACTGGTGGATCCATGTGTGGTCTCTCTAGAGAACACACATTTCAATCACACTAGTGGATCCATATGTGGTATGTCAAAAGAACACACATGCAATGACTCTGGTTGTCGTTAGTGAAAAGAACACACATGCAATGATACTGGTGGATCCATAGGTGGTATGTGAGAAGAACACACATGCAAAATAACTCTGGTTGTTGTTACTAAAAAGAACGCACATGCAATGACACTGGTGTATCCATAGGTGGATTGTGAAATGAACACGCATGCAATGACACTAGTGGATCCATAGGTGGTATGTGAGAAGAACACACATTTCAATGACTCTGGTTGTTGTTACTAAAAAGAACACACATGCAATGACACTGGTGGATCCATAGGTGGTATGTGAAGAGATCACACATGCAAAATGACTCTGGTTGTTGTTACTAAAAAGAACACACATGCAAAATGACACTGGTGGATCCATGGGTAGATTGTGAAATGAACACACATTTCAATGACACTGGTGGATTCATAGGTGGTATGTGAAAAGAACACACATGCAAAATGACTCTCGTTGTTGTTACTAAAAAGAACACACATACAATGCCACTGGTGGATCCATGTGTGGATTGTGAAAAGAGCACACATGCAATGACACTGGTGGATCCATATGTGGTATGTGAAAAGAACACACATGCAATGACTCTGTTTGTTGTTTGTGAAAAGAACACACATGCAATGACACTGGTGGATCCATGTGTGGTCTCTGAAGAGAGCACACATTTCAATGACTCTAGTTGTTGTTAGTGAAAAGAACACACATGCAATGACACTAGTGGCTCCATGTGTGGTCTCTGAAGAGAACACACATGCAATGGCACTAGTTGTTATTACTAAAAAGAACACACATGCAATGAAACCGGTGGATCCATAGGTGGATTGTGAAGAGAACACATATGCAATGACACTGGTGGATCCATAGGTGGTATGTGAAAAGAACACACATGCAAAATGACTGGTTGTTGTTACTAAAAAGAACACACATGCAATGACACTGGTGGATCCATGTGTGGTCTCTGTAGAGAACACGCATTTCAATGACACTGGTGGATCCATAGGTGGATTGTGAAGAGAACACACATGCAATGACACTGGTTGTTGTTAGTGAAAAGAACACACATGCAATGACACTGGTGGATCCATTGGTGGTATGTGAGAAGAACACACATGCAAAATGACTCTGGTTGTTGTTACTAAAAAGAACACACATGCAATAACACTGATGGATCCATAGGTGGATTGTGAAATGAACACACATGCAATGACACTGGTGGATCCATAGGTGGTAGGTGAGAAGAACACACATTTCAATGACTCTGGTTGTTGTTCCTAAAAAGAACACACATGCAATGACACAGGTGGATCCATAGGTGGTATGTGAAGAGATCACACATGCAAAATGACTCTGGTTGTTGTTACTAAAAAGAACACATATACAATGACACTAGTGGATCCATGGGTGGATTGTGAAATGAACACACATTTCAAGGACACTGGTGGATTCATAGGCGGTATGTGAAAAGAACACACATGCAAAATGACTCTGGTTGTTGCTACTAACAAGAACACACATGCAATGACACTGGTTGATCCATGAGTGGATTGTGAAAAGAGCACACATGCAATGCCACTAGTGGATCCATATGTGGTATGTGAAAAGAACACACATGCAATGACTCTGGTTGTTGTTAGTGAAAAGAACACACATGCAATGACACTGGTTGATCCATATGTGGTCTCTAAAGAGAGCACACATTTCAATGACTCTTGTTGTTGTTAGTAAAGAGAACACACATGCAATGACACTGGTGGATCCATGTGTGGTCTCTGAATAGAACACACATGCAATGACACTGGTTGTTGTTACTAAAAAGAACACACATGCAATGACACTGTGGATCCATAGGTGGATTGTGAAGAGAACACACATGCAATGACACTGGTGGATCCATAGGTGGTATGTGAAAAGAACACACATGCAAAATGACTGGTTGTTGTTACTAAAAAGAACACACATGCAATGACACTGGTGGATCCATGTGTGGTCTCTGTAGAGAACACACATTTCAATCACACTGGTGGATCCATATGTGGTATGTGAAAAGAACACATATGCAATGACACTGGTGGATCCATAGGTGGTATGTGTGAAGAACACACATGCAAAATGACTCTGGTTGTTGTTACTAAAAAGAATGCACATGCAATGACACTGGTGGATCCATAGGTGGATTGTGAAATGGTCACACATTTCAATGACTCTAGTTGTTGTTACTAAAAATAAAACACATGCAATGACACTGGTGGATCCATAGGTGGTATGTGAAGAGATCACACATGCAAAATGACTCTGGTTGTTGTTACTAAAAAGAACACACATGCAAAATGACACTGGTGGATCCATGGGTAGATTGTGAAATGAACACACATTTCAATGACACTGGTGGATTCATAGGTGGTATGTGAAAAGAACACACATGCAAAATGACTCTCGTTGTTGTTACTAAAAAGAACACACATGCAATGCCACTGGTGGATCCATGTGTGGATTGTGAAAAGAGCACACATGCAATGACACTGGTGGATCCATATGTGGTATGTGAAAAGAACACACATGCAATGACTCTGTTTGTTGTTTGTGAAAAGAACACACATGCAATGACACTGGTGGATCCATGTGTGGTCTCTGAAGAGAGCACACATTTCAATGACTCTAGTTGTTGTTAGTGAAAAGAACACACATGCAATGACACTAGTGGCTCCATGTGTGGTCTCTGAAGAGAACACACATGCAATGGCACTAGTTGTTATTACTAAAAAGAACACACATGCAATGACACCGGTGGATCCATAGGTGGATTGTGAAGAGAACACATATGCAATGACACTGGTGGATCCATAGGTGGTATGTGAAAAGAACACACATGCAAAATGACTGGTTGTTGTTACTAAAAATAACACACATGCAATGACACTGGTGGATCCATGTGTGGTCTCTGTAGAGAACACGCATTTCAATGACACTGGTGGATCCATAGGTGGATTGTGAAGAGAACACACATGCAATGACACTGGTTGTTGTTAGTGAAAAGAACACACATGCAATGACACTGGTGGATCCATTGGTGGTATGTGAGAAGAACACACATGCAAAATGACTCTGGTTGTTGTTACTAAAAAGAACACACATGCAATAACACTGATGGATCCATAGGTGGATTGTGAAATGAACACACATGCAATGACACTGGTGGATCCATAGGTGGTAGGTGAGAAGAACACACATTTCAATGACTCTGGTTGTTGTTCCTAAAAAGAACACACATGCAATGACACTGGTGGATCCATAGGTGGTATGTGAAGAGATCACACATGCAAAATGACTCTGGTTGTTGTTACTAAAAAGAACACATATACAATGACACTAGTGGATCCATGGGTGGATTGTGAAATGAACACACATTTCAATGACACTGGTGGATTCATAGGCGGTATGTGAAAATAACACACATGCAAAATAACTCTGGTTGTTGCTACTAACAAGAACACACATGCAATGACACTGGTTGATCCATGAGTGGATTGTGAAAAGAGCACACATGCAATGCCACTAGTGGATCCATATGTGGTATGTGAAAAGAACACACATGCAATGACTCTGGTTGTTGTTAGTGAAAAGAACACACATGCAATGACACTGGTTGATCCATATGTGGTCTCTAAAGAGAGCACACATTTCAATGACTCTTGTTGTTGTTAGTAAAGAGAACACACATGCAATGACACTGGTGGATCCATGTGTGGTCTCTGAATAGAACACACATGCAATGACACTGGTTGTTGTTACTAAAAAGAACACACATGCAATGACACTATGGATCCATAGGTGTATTGTGAAGAGAACACACATGCAATGACACTGGTGGATCCATAGGTGGTATGTGAAAAGAACACACATGCAAAATGACTGGTTGTTGTTACTAAAAAGAACACACATGCAATGACACTGGTGGATCCATGTGTGGTCTCTGTAGAGAACACACATTTCAATCACACTGGTGGATCCATATGTGGTATGTGAAAAGAACACATATGCAATGACAGTGGTGGATCCATAGGTGGTATGTGTGAAGAACACACATGCAAAATGACTCTTGTTGTTGTTACTAAAAAGAACGCACATGCAATGACACTGGTGGATCCATAGGTGGATTGTGAAATGGTCACACATTTCAATGACTCTAGTTGTTGTTACTAAAAATAAAACACATGCAATGACACTGGTGGATCCATAGGTGGTATGTGAAGAGATCACACATGCAAAATGACTCTGGTTGTTGTTACTAAAAAGAACACACATGGAAAATGACACTGGTGGGAGCCATGGGTGGATTGTGAAAATAATACACATGCAATGACACTGGTGGATCCATAGGTGGTATGTGAAAAGAACACACATGCAAAATGACTCTGGTTGTTACTAAAAAGAACACACATGTAATGACACTGGTTGATCCATGAGTGGATTGTGAAAAGAGCACACATGCAATGCCACTAGTGGATCCATATGTGGTATGTGAGAAGAACACACATTTCAATGACTCTAGTTGTTGTTACTAAAAAGAACACACATGCAATGACACTCGTGGATCCATAGGTGGTATGTGAAGAGATCACACATGTAAAATGACTCTGGTTGTTGTTACTAAAAAGAACACACATGCAATGACACTGGTGGATCCATGGGTGGATTGTGAAATGAACACACATTTCAATGACACTTGTGGATTCATAGGTGGTATGTGAAAACAACACACATGCAAAATGACTCTGGTTGTTGTTACTAAAAAGACACACATGCAATGACACTGGTGGATCCATGTGTGAATTGTGAAAAGAGCACACATGCAATGACACTGGTGGATCCATATGTGGTATGTGAAAAGAACACACATGCAATGACTCTGGTTATTGTTAGTGAAAAGAACACACATGCAATGACACTGGTGGATCCACGTGTGGTCTCTGAAGAGACCACACATTTCAATGACTCTTGTTGTTGTTAGTAAAAAGAACACAGATGCAATGACACTGGTGGATCCATGTGTGGTCTCTGAAAAGAACACACATGCAATGACACTGGTTGTTGTTACTAAAAAGAACACACATGCAATGACACTGGTGGATCCATAGGTGGATTGTAAAGAGAACACACATGCAATGACACTGGTGGATCCATAGGTGGTATGTGAGAAGAACACACATGCAAAATGACTGGTTGTTGTTACTAAAAAGAACACACATGCAATGACACTGGTGGATCCATGTGTGGTCTCTCTAGAGAACACACATTTCAATCACACTAGTGGATCCATATGTGGTATGTCAAAAGAACACACATGCAATGACTCTGGTTGTCGTTAGTGAAAAGAACACACATGCAATGATACTGGTGGATCCATAGGTGGTATGTGAGAAGAACACACATGCAAAATAACTCTGGTTGTTGTTACTAAAAAGAACGCACATGCAATGACACTGGTGTATCCATAGGTGGATTGTGAAATGAACACGCATGCAATGACACTAGTGGATCCATAGGTGGTATGTGAGAAGAACACACATTTCAATGACTCTGGTTGTTGTTACTAAAAAGAACACACATGCAATGACACTGGTGGATCCATAGGTGGTATGTGAAGAGATCACACATGCAAAATGACTCTGGTTGTTGTTACTAAAAAGAACACACATGCAAAATGACACTGGTGGATCCATGGGTAGATTGTGAAATGAACACACATTTCAATGACACTGGTGGATTCATAGGTGGTATGTGAAAAGAACACACATGCAAAATGGCTCTCGTTGTTGTTACTAAAAAGAACACACATGCAATGCCACTGGTGGATCCATGTGTGGATTGTGAAAAGAGCACACATGCAATGACACTGGTGGATCCATATGTGGTATGTGAAAAGAACACACATGCAATGACTCTGTTTGTTGTTTGTGAAAAGAACACACATGCAATGACACTGGTGGATCCATGTGTGGTCTCTGAAGAGAGCACACATTTCAATGACTCTAGTTGTTGTTAGTGAAAAGAACACACATGCAATGACACTAGTGGCTCCATGTGTGGTCTCTGAAGAGAACACACATGCAATGGCACTAGTTGTTATTACTAAAAAGAACACACATGCAATGACACCGGTGGATCCATAGGTGGATTGTGAAGAGAACACATATGCAATGACACTGGTGGATCCATAGGTGGTATGTGAAAAGAACACACATGCAAAATGACTGGTTGTTGTTACTAAAAAGAACACACATGCAATGACACTGGTGGATCCATGTGTGGTCTCTGTAGAGAACACGCATTTCAATGACACTGGTGGATCCATAGGTGGATTGTGAAGAGAACACACATGCAATGACACTGGTTGTTGTTAGTGAAAAGAACACACATGCAATGACACTGGTGGATCCATTGGTGGTATGTGAGAAGAACACACATGCAAAATGACTCTGGTTGTTGTTACTAAAAAGAACACACATGCAATAACACTGATGGATCCATAGGTGGATTGTGAAATGAACACACATGCAATGACACTGGTGGATCCATAGGTGGTAGGTGAGAAGAACACACATTTCAATGACTCTGGTTGTTGTTCCTAAAAAGAACACACATGCAATGACACTGGTGGATCCATAGGTGGTATGTGAAGAGATCACACATGCAAAATGACTCTGGTTGTTGTTACTAAAAAGAACACATATACAATGACACTAGTGGATCCATGGGTGGATTGTGAAATGAACACACATTTCAATGACACTGGTGGATTCATAGGCGGTATGTGAAAATAACACACATGCAAAATGACTCTGGTTGTTGCTACTAACAAGAACACACATGCAATGACACTGGTTGATCCATGAGTGGATTGTGAAAAGAGCACACATGCAATGCCACTAGTGGATCCATATGTGGTATGTGAAAAGAACACACATGCAATGACTCTGGTTGTTGTTAGTGAAAAGAACACACATGCAATGACACTGGTTGATCCATATGTGGTCTCTAAAGAGAGCACACATTTCAATGACTCTTGTTGTTGTTAGTAAAGAGAACACACATGCAATGACACTGGTGGATCCATGTGTGGTCTCTGAATAGAACACACATGCAATGACACTGGTTGTTGTTACTAAAAAGAACACACATGCAATGACACTGTGGATCCATAGGTGGATTGTGAAGAGAACACACATGCAATGACACTGGTGGATCCATAGGTGGTATGTGAAAAGAACACACATGCAAAATGACTGGTTGTTGTTACTAAAAAGAACACACATGCAATGACACTGGTGGATCCATGTGTGGTCTCTATAGAGAACAAACA
Source organism: Avena sativa (assembly GCA_916181665.1). Taxonomy (NCBI): domain Eukaryota; kingdom Viridiplantae; phylum Streptophyta; class Magnoliopsida; order Poales; family Poaceae; genus Avena; species Avena sativa. The sequence continues at coordinate 428,744,821 of OV702287.1, forward strand.
TTTCAATCACACTGGTGGATCCATATGTGGTATGTGAAAAGAACACATATGCAATGACACTGGTGGATCCATAGGTGGTATGTGTGAAGAACACACATGCAAAATGACTCTGGTTGTTGTTACTAAAAAGAACGCACATGCAATGACACTGGTGGATCCATAGGTGGATTGTGAAATGGTCACACATTTCAATGACTCTAGTTGTTGTTACTAAAAATAAAACACATGCAATGACACTGGTGGATCCATAGGTGGTATGTGAAGAGATCACACATGCAAAATGACTCTGGTTGTTGTTACTAAAAAGAACACACATGCAAAATGACACTGGTGGATCCATGGGTAGATTGTGAAATGAACACACATTTCAATGACACTGGTGGATTCATAGGTGGTATGTGAAAAGAACACACATGCAAAATGACTCTCGTTGTTGTTACTAAAAAGGACACACATGCAATGCCACTGGTGGATCCATGTGTGGATTGTGAAAAGAGCACACATGCAATGACACTGGTGGATCCATATGTGGTATGTGAAAAGAACACACATGCAATGACTCTGTTTGTTGTTTGTGAAAAGAACACACATGCAATGACACTGGTGGATCCATGTGTGGTCTCTGAAGAGAGCACACATTTCAATGACTCTAGTTGTTGTTAGTGAAAAGAACACACATGCAATGACACTAGTGGCTCCATGTGTGGTCTCTGAAGAGAACACACATGCAATGGCACTAGTTGTTATTACTAAAAAGAACACACATGCAATGACACCGGTGGATCCATAGGTGGATTGTGAAGAGAACACATATGCAATGACACTGGTGGATCCATAGGTGGTATGTGAAAAGAACACACGTGCAAAATGACTGGTTGTTGTTACTAAAAAGAACACACATGCAATGACACTGGTGGATCCATGTGTGGTCTCTGTAGAGAACACGCATTTCAATGACACTGGTGGATCCATAGGTGGATTGTGAAGAGAACACACATGCAATGACACTGGTTGTTGTTAGTGAAAAGAACACACATGCAATGACACTGGTGGATCCATTGGTGGTATGTGAGAAGAACACACATGCAAAATGACTCTGGTTGTTGTTACTAAAAAGAACACACATGCAATAACACTGATGGATCCATAGGTGGATTGTGAAATGAACACACATGCAATGACACTGGTGGACCCATAGGTGGTAGGTGAGAAGAACACACATTTCAATGACTCTGGTTGTTGTTCCTAAAAAGAACTACATGCAATGACACTGGTGGATCCATAGGTGGTATGTGAAGAGATCACACATGCAAAATGACTCTGGTTGTTGTTACTAAAAAGAACACATATACAATGACACTAGTGGATCCATGGGTGGATTGTGAAATGAACACACATTTCAAGGACACTGGTGGATTCATAGGCGGTATGTGAAAAGAACACACATGCAAAATGACTCTGGTTGATGCTACTAACAAGAACACACATGCAATGACACTGGTTGATCCATGAGTGGATTGTGAAAAGAGCACACATGCAATGCCACTAGTGGATCCATATGTGGTATGTGAGAAGAACACACATTTCAATGACTCTAGTTGTTGTTACTAAAAAGAACACACATGCAATGACACTCGTGGATCCATAGGTGGTATGTGAAGAGATCACACATGTAAAATGACTCTGGTTTTTGTTACTAAAAAGAACACACATGCAATGACACTGGTGGATCCATGGGTGGATTGTGAAATGAACACACATTTCAATGACACTTGTGGATTCATAGGTGGTATGTGAAAACAACACACATGCAAAATGACTCTGGTTGTTGTTACTAAAAAGACACACATGCAATGACACTGGTGGATCCATGTGTGAATTGTGAAAAGAGCACACATGCAATGACACTGGTGGATCCATATGTGGTATGTGAAAAGAACACACATGCAATGACTCTGGTTATTGTTAGTGAAAAGAACACACATGCAATGACACTGGTGGATCCACGTGTGGTCTCTGAAGAGACCACACATTTCAATGACTCTTGTTGTTGTTAGTAAAAAGAACACAGATGCAATGACACTGGTGGATCCATGTGTGGTCTCTGAAAAGAACACACATGCAATGACACTGGTTGTTGTTACTAAAAAGAACACACATGCAATGACACTGGTGGATCCATAGGTGGATTGTAAAGAGAACACACATGCAATCACACTGGTGGATCCATAGGTGGTATGTGAGAAGAACACACATGCAAAATGACTGGTTGTTGTTACTAAAAAGAACACACATGAAATGACACTGGTGGATCCATGTGTGGTCTCTCTAGAGAACACACATTTCAATCACACTAGTGGATCCATATGTGGTATGTCAAAAGAACACACATGCAATGACTCTGGTTGTCGTTAGTGAAAAGAACACACATGCAATGATACTGGTGGATCCATAGGTGGTATGTGAGAAGAACACACATGCAAAATAACTCTGGTTGTTGTTACTAAAAAGAACGCACATGCAATGACACTGGTGTATCCATAGGTGGATTGTGAAATGAACACGCATGCAATGACACTAGTGGATCCATAGGTGGTATGTGAGAAGAACACACATTTCAATGACTCTGGTTGTTGTTACTAAAAAGAACACACATGCAATGACACTGGTGGATCCATAGGTGGTATGTGAAGAGATCACACATGCAAAATGACTCTGGTTGTTGTTACTAAAAAGAACACACATGCAAAATGACACTGGTGGATCCATGGGTAGATTGTGAAATGAACACACATTTCAATGACACTGGTGGATTCATAGGTGGTATGTGAAAAGAACACACATGCAAAATGACTCTCGTTGTTGTTACTAAAAAGAACACACATGCAATGCCACTGGTGGATCCATGTGTGGATTGTGAAAAGAGCACACATGCAATGACACTGGTGGATCCATATGTGGTATGTGAAAAGAACACACATGCAATGACTCTGTTTGTTGTTTGTGAAAAGAACACACATGCAATGACACTGGTGGATCCATGTGTGGTCTCTGAAGAGAGCACACATTTCAATGACTCTAGTTGTTGTTAGTGAAAAGAACACACATGCAATGACACTAGTGGCTCCATGTGTGGTCTCTGAAGAGAACACACATGCAATGGCACTAGTTGTTATTACTAAAAAGAACACACATGCAATGACACCGGTGGATCCATAGGTGGATTGTGAAGAGAACACATATGCAATGACACTGGTGGATCCATAGGTGGTATGTGAAAAGAACACACATGCAAAATGACTGGTTGTTGTTACTAAAAAGAACACACATGCAATGACACTGGTGGATCCATATGTGGTCTCTGTAGAGAACACGCATTTCAATGACACTGGTGGATCCATAGGTGGATTGTGAAGAGAACACACATGCAATGACACTGGTTGTTGTTAGTGAAAAGAACACACATGCAATGACACTGGTGGATCCATTGGTGGTATGTGAGAAGAACACACATGCAAAATGACTCTGGTTGTTGTTACTAAAAAGAACACACATGCAATAACACTGATGGATCCATAGGTGGATTGTGAAATGAACACACATGCAATGACACTGGTGGATCCATAGGTGGTAGGTGAGAAGAACACACATTTCAATGACTCTGGTTGTTGTTCCTAAAAAGAACACACATGCAATGACACTGGTGGATCCATAGGTGGTATGTGAAGAGATCACACATGCAAAATGACTCTGGTTGTTGTTACTAAAAAGAACACATATACAATGACACTAGTGGATCCATGGGTGGATTGTGAAATGAACACACATTTCAATGACACTGGTGGATTCATAGGCGGTATGTGAAAATAACACACATGCAAAATGACTCTGGTTGTTGCTACTAACAAGAACACACATGCAATGACACTGGTTGATCCATGAGTGGATTGTGAAAAGAGCACACATGCAATGCCACTAGTGGATCCATATGTGGTATGTGAAAAGAACACACATGCAATGACTCTGGTTGTTGTTAGTGAAAAGAACACACATGCAATGACACTGGTTGATCCATATGTGGTCTCTAAAGAGAGCACACATTTCAATGACTCTTGTTGTTGTTAGTAAAGAGAACACACATGCAATGACACTGGTGGATCCATGTGTGGTCTCTGAATAGAACACACATGCAATGACACTGGTTGTTGTTACTAAAAAGAACACACATGCAATGACACTATGGATCCATAGGTGGATTGTGAAGAGAACACACATGCAATGACACTGGTGGATCCATAGGTGGTATGTGAAAAGAACACACATGCAAAATGACTGGTTGTTGTTACTAAAAAGAACACACATGCAATGACACTGGTGGATCCATGTGTGGTCTCTGTAGAGAACACACATTTCAATCACACTGGTGGATCCATATGTGGTATGTGAAAAGAACACATATGCAATGACAGTGGTGGATCCATAGGTGGTATGTGTGAAGAACACACATGCAAAATGACTCTGGTTGTTGTTACTAAAAAGAACGCACATGCAATGACACTGGTGGATCCATAGGTGGATTGTGAAATGGTCACACATTTCAATGACTCTAGTTGTTGTTACTAAAAATAAAACACATGCAATGACACTGGTGGATCCATAGGTGGTATGTGAAGAGATCACACATGCAAAATGACTCTGGTTGTTGTTACTAAAAAGAACACACATGGAAAATGACACTGGTGGGAGCCATGGGTGGATTGTGAAAATAATACACATGCAATGACACTGGTGGATCCATAGGTGGTATGTGAAAAGAACACACATGCAAAATGACTCTGGTTGTTACTAAAAAGAACACACATGTAATGACACTGGTGGATCCATGGGTGGATTGTGAAAAGAGCACACATGCAATGACACTGGTGGATCCATATGTGGTATGTGAAAAGAACACACATGCAATAACTCTGGTTGTTGTTAGTGAAAAGAACACACATGCAATGACACTGGTGGATCCATGTGTGGTCTCTGAAGAGAGCACACATTTCAATGACTATGGTTGTTGTTAGTGAAAAGAACACACATGGAATGACACTAGTGGATCCATGTGTGGTCTCTAAAGAGAACACACATGCAATGACACTGCTTGTTGTTACTAAAAAGAACACACATGCAATGACACTGGTGGATCCATAGGTGGATTGTGAAGAGAACACACATGCAATGACACTGGTGGATCCATGGGTGGTATGTGAAAAGAAGACACATGCAAAATGACTGGTTATTGTTACTAAAAATAACACACAATCCATGTGTGATCTCTGTAGAGAACACGCATTGCAATGACAGTGGTGGATCCATAGGTGGATTGTGAAGAGAACACACATGCAATGACACTGGTTGTTGTTAGTGAAAAGAACACACATGCAATGACACTGGTGGATCCATAGGTGGTATGTGAGAAAAACACACATGCAAAATGACTCTGGTTGTTGTTACTAAAAAGAACACACATGCAATGACACTGGTGGATCCATAGGTGGATTATGAAATGAACACACATGCAATGACACTGGTGGATCCATAGGTGGTATGTGAGAAGAACACACATTTCAATGACTCCGGTTGTTGTTACTAAAAAGAACACACATGCAATGACACTCGTGGATCCATAGGTGCTATCTGAAGATCTCACACAAGCAAAATGAATCTGGTTGTTGTTACCAAAAAGAACACACATGCAATGACACTGGTGGATCCATGGGTGGATTGTGAAATGAACACACATTTCAATAACACTGGTGGATTCATAGGTGGTATGTGAAAAGAACACACATGCAAAATGACTCTGGTTGTTGTTACTAAAAAGAACACACATGCAATGACACTGGTGGATCCATGAGTGGATTGTGAAAAGAGCACACATGCAATGACACTGGTGGATCCATATGTGGTATGTGAAAAGAACACACATGCAATGACTCTGGTTGTTGTTAGTGAAAAGAACACACATGCAATGACACTGGTGGATCCATGTGTGGTCTCTGAAGAGAACAAACATGAAATGACAATGGTTGTTGTTACTAAAAAGAACACAGATGCAATGACACTGGTGGATCCATATGTGGTATGGGAAAGAAAACACACATGCAATGACACTAGTGGATCCATAGGTGGTATGTGAAAAGGACACACATGCAACATTACTGGTTGTTGTTACTAAAAAGAACACACATGCAATGACACCGGTGGATCCATGTGTGGTCTCTATGGAGGACACACATTTCAATCACACTGGTGGATCCATATGTGGTATGTGAAAATAACACACATGCAAAAACTCTGGTTGTTGTTAGTGAAATGAACACACATGCAATGACACTGGTGGATCCATAGGTGGTATGTGAGAATAACACACATTTCAATGACTCTGGTTCTTGTTACTAAAAAGAACACACAGGCAATGACACTGGTGGATCCATAGGTGGTATGTGAAAAGAACACACATGCAATGACTCTGGTTGTTGTTAGTGAAAAGAACACACATGCAATGACACTGGTGGATCCATGTGTGGTCTCTGAAGAGTGCACACATTTCAATGACTCTTGTTGTTGTTAGTTAAAAGAACACACATGCAATGACACTGGTGGATCCATGTGTGTTATCTGAAGAGAACACACATGCAATGACACTGGTTATTGTTACCAAAAAACACACATGCAATGACACTGGTGGATCCATAGGTGGATTGTGAAGAGAACACACATGCAATGGAACTTGTGGATCCATAGGTGGTATGTGAGAAGAACACACATGCAAAATGACTGGTTGTTGTTACTAAAAAGAACACACATGCAATGACACTGGTGGATCCATGTGTGGTCTCTGTAGAGAACACACATTTCAATCACACTGGTGGATCCATATGTGGTATGTGAAAAGAACACACATGCAATGACTCTGGTTGTTGTTAGTGAAAAGGACACACATGCAATGACACTGGTGGATCCATAGGTGGTTTGTGAGAAGAAAACACATGAAAAATGACTCTGGTTGTTGTTACTAAAAAGAACGCACATGCAATGACACAAGTGTATCCGTAGGTGGATTCTGAAATGAACACACATGCAATGACACTGGTGGATCCATAGGTGGTATGTGAGAAGAAAACACATGCAATGACTCTGGTTGTTGTTACTAAAAAGAACACACATGCAATGACACTTGTGGATCCATATGTGGTATGTGAACAGATCACACATGCAAAATGACTCTGGTTGTTGTTACTAAAAAGAACACACATGCAATGACACTTGTGGATCCATGGGTGGATTGTGAAATGAACACACAATTCAATGACACTGGTGGATTCATAGGTGTTATGTATAAAGAACACACATGCAAAATGACTCTGATTGTTGTTACTAAAAAGAACACACATGCTATGACACTGGTGGATCCATGAGTGGATTGTGAAAAGAGCACACATGCAATGACACTGGTGGATCCATATGTGGTATGTGAAAAGAACACACATGCAATGACTCTGGTTTTTGTTAGTGAAAAGAACACACATGCAATGACACTGGTGGATCCAAGTGTGGTCTCTGAAGAGAGCACACATTTCAATGACTCTTGTTGTTGTTAGTAAAAAGAACACACATGCAATGACACTGGTGGATCCATGTGTGGTCTCTGAAAAGAGCACACATTTCAATGACTCTTGTTGTTGTTAGTAAAAAGAACACACATGCAATGACACTGGTGGATCCATATGTGGTATGTGAAAAGAACACACATGCAATAACTCTGGTTGTTGTTAGTGAAAAGAACACACATGCAATGACACTGGTGGATCCATGTGTGGTCTCTGAAGAGAACAAACATGAAATGACACTGGTTGTTGTTACTAAAAAGAACACACATGCAATGACACTGGTGGATCCATATGTGGTATGGGAAAGAAAACACACATGCAATGACACTAGTGGATCCATAGGTGGTATGTGAAAAGGACACACATGCAACATTACTGGTTGTTGTTACTAAAAAGAACACACATGCAATGACACCGGTGGATCCATGTGTGGTCTCTGTGGAGGACACACATTTCAATCACACTGGTGGATCCATATGTGGTATGTGAAAAGAACACACATGGAATGACTCTGGTTGTTGTTAGTGAAATGAACACACATGCAATGACACCGGTGGATCAATAGGTGGTATGTGAGAAGAACACACATTTCAATGACTCTGGTTCTTGTTACTAAAAAGAACACACAGACAATGACACTGGTGGATCCATAGGTGGTATGTGAAGAGATCACACATACAAAATGACTCTGGTTGTTGTTACTAAAAAGAACACACATGCAATGACACTGGTGGATCCATGGGTGGATTGTGAAATGAACACACATTTCAATGACACTAGTGGATTCATAGGTGGTATGTGAAAAGACCACACATGCAAAATGACTCTGGTTTTTGTTACTAAAATGAACACACATGCAATGGCACTGGTGGATCCATGTGTGGATTGTGAAAAGAGCACACATGCAATGACACTGGTGGATCGATATGTGGTATGGGAAAAGATCACACATGCAATGACTCTGGTTGTTGTTAGTGAAAAGAACACACATGCAATGACACTGGTGGATCCATGTGAGGTCTCTGAAGAGAGCACACATTTCAATGACTCTTGTTGTTGTTAGTTAAAAGAACACACATGCAATGACACTGGTGGATCCATGTGTGTTATCTGAAGAGAACACACATGCAATGATACTGGTGGATCCATAGGTGGATTGTGAAGAGAACACACATGCAATGACACTTGTGGATCCATAGGTGGTATGTGAGAAGAACACTCATGAAAAATGACTGGTTGTTGTTACTAAAAAGAACACACATGCAATGACGCTGGTGGATCCATGTGTGGTCTCTGTAGAGAACACACATTTCAATCACACTGGTGGATCCATATGTGGTATGTGAAAAGAACACACATGCAATGACTCTGGTTGTTGTTAGTGAAAAGGACACACATGCAATGACACTGGTGGATCCATAGGTGGTTTGTGAGAAGAAAACACATGAAAAATGACTCTGGTTGTTGTTACTAAAAAGAACGCACATGCAATGATACTGGTGGATCCATAGGTGGATTCTGAAATGAACACACATGCAATGACACTGGTGGATCCATAGGTGGTATGTGAGAAGAAAACACATGCAATGACTCTGGTTGTTGTTACTAAAAAGAACACACATGCAATGACACTTGTGGATCCATATGTGGTATGTAAACAGATCACACATGCAAAATGACTCTAGTTGTTGTTACTAAAAAGAACACACATGCAATGACACTGGTGGATCCATGGGTGGATTGTGAAATGAACACACAATTCAATGACACTAGTGGATTCATAGGTGTTATGTATAAAGAACACACATGCAAAATGACTCTGGTTGTTGTTACTAAAAAGAACACACATGCTATGACACTGGTGGATCCATGACTGGATTGTGAAAAGAGCACACATGCAATGACACTGGTGGATCCATATGTGGTATGTGAAAAGAACACACATGCAATGACTCTGGTTGTTGTTAGTGAAAATAACACACATGCAATGACACTGGTGGATCCATGTGTGGTCTCTGAAGAGAGCACACATTTCAATGACTCTTGTTGTTGTTAGTAAAAAGAACACACATGCAATGACACTGGTGGATCCATGTGTGGTCTCTGAATAGAACACACATGCAATGACACTGGTTGTTGTTACTAAAAAGAACACACATGCAATGACACTGGTGGATCCATAGGTGGATTCTGAAGAGAACACACATGCAATGACACTGGTGGATCCATAGGTGGTATGTGAAAAGAACACGCATGCAAAATTACTGGTTGTTGTTACTAAAAAGAACACACATGCAATGACACTGGTGGATCCATGTGTGGTCTCTGGAGAGAACACGCATTTCAATCACACAGGTGGATCCATATGTGGTATGTGAAAAGAACACACATGCAATGACTCTGGTTGTTGTTAGTGAAAAGACCACACATGCAATGACACTGGTGGATCCTTAGGTGGTATGTGAGAAGAACACACATGCAAAATGACTCTGGTTGTTGTTACTAAAAAGAACGCACATGCAATGACACTGGTGGATCCATAGGTGGATTGTGAAACGAACACACATGCAATGACACTTATGGATCCATAGGTGGTATGTGAAAAGAACACACATTTCAATGACTCTAGTTGTTGTTACTAAAAAGAACACACATGCAATGACACTAGTGGATCCATAGGTGGTATGTGAAGAGATCACACATGCAAAATGACTCTGGTTGTTGTTACTAAAAAGAACACACATGCAAAATGACACTGTTGGGATCCATGGGTGGATTGTGAAAATAACACACATGCAATGACACCGGTGGATCCATAGGTGGTATGTGAAAAGAACACAGATGCAAAATGACTCTGGTTGTTGTTACTAGAAAGAACACACATGCAATGACATTGGTGGATCCATGGGTGGATCGTGAAAAGAGCACACATGCAATGACACTAGTGGATCCATATGTGGTATGTGAAAAGAACACACATGCAATGACTCTGGTTGTTGTTAGTGAAAAGAACACACATGCAATGACACTGGTGGATCCATGTGTGGTCTCTAAAGAGAGCACACATTTCAATGACTCTTGTTGTTGTTAGTGAAGAGAACACACATGCAATGACACTAGTGGATCCATGTGTGGTCTCTGAAGAGAACACACATGCAATGACACTGGTTGTTGTTACTAAAAAGAACACACATGCAATGACACTGGTGGATCCACAGGTGCATTGTGAAGAGAACACACATGCAATGACACTGGTGGATCCATAGGTGGTATGTGAAAAGAACACACATGCAAAATGACTGGTTGTTGTTACTAAAAAGAACACACATGAAATGACACTGGTGGATCCATGTATGGTCTCTATAGAGAACACGCATTTCAATGACACTGGTGGATCCATAGGTGGATTGTGAAGAGAACACACATGCAATGACACTGGTTGTTATTAGTGAAAAGAACACACATGCAATGACACTGGTGGATCCATAGGTGGTATGTGAGAAGAACACACATGCAAAATGACTCTGGTTGTTATTAAAAAGAACACACATGCAATGACACTGGTGGATCCATAGGTGGATTGTGAAACGAACACACATGCAATGACACTTATGGATCCATAGGTGGTATGTGAAAAGAACACACATTTCAATGACTCTAGTTGTTGTTACTAAAAAGAACACACATGCAATGACACTAGTGGATCCATAGGTGGTATGTGAAGAGATCACACATGCAAAATGACTCTGGTTGTTGTTACTAAAAAGAACACACATGCAAAATGACACTGTTGGGATCCATGGGTGGATTGTGAAAATAACACACATGCAATGACACCGGTGGATCCATAGGTGGTATGTGAAAAGAACACACATGCAAAATGACTCTGGTTGTTGTTACTAGAAAGAACACACATGCAATGGCATTGGTGGATCCATGGGTGGATCGTGAAAAGAGCACACATGCAATGACACTAGTGGATCCATATGTGGTATGTGAAAAGAACACACATGCAATGACTCTGGTTGTTGTTAGTGAAAAGAACACACATGCAATGACACTGGTGGATCCATGTGTGGTCTCTAAAGAGAGCACACATTTCAATGACTCTTGTTGTTGTTAGTGAAGAGAACACACATGCAATGACACTAGTGGATCCATGTGTGGTCTCTGAAGAGAACACACATGCAATGACACTGGTTGTTGTTACTAAAAAGAACACACATGCAATGACACTGGTGGATCCACAGGTGCATTGTGAAGAGAACACACATGCAATGACACTGGTGGATCCATAGGTGGTATGTGAAAAGAACACACATGCAAAATGACTGGTTGTTGTTACTAAAAAGAACACACATGAAATGACACTGATGGATCCATGTATGGTCTCTATAGAGAACACGCATTTCAATGACACTGGTGGATCCATAGGTGGATTGTGAAGAGAACACACATGCAATGACACTGGTTGTTATTACTGAAAAGAACACACATGCAATGACACTGGTGGATCCATAGGTGGTATGTGAGAAGAACACACATGCAAAATGACTCTGGTTGTTATTAAAAAGAACACACATGCAATGACACTGGTGGATCCATAGGTGGATTGTGAAATGAACACACATGCAATGACACTGGTGGTTCCATAGGTGGTATGTGAGAAGAACACACATTTCAATGACTCTGGTTGTTGTTACTAAAAAGAACACACATGCAATGACACTGGTGGATCCATATGTGGTATGTGAAGAGATCACACATGAAAAATGACTCTGGTTGTTGTTACTAAAAAGAACACACATGCAATGACACTAGTGGATCCATGGGTGGATTGTGAAATGAACACACATTTCAATGACACTGGTGGATTCATAGGTGGTATGTGAAAAGAACACACATGCAAAATGACTCTGGTTGTTGTTACTAAAAAGAACACACATGCAATGACACTGGTGGATCCATGAGTGGATTGTGACAAGATCACACATGCAATGACGCTGGTGGATACATATGTGGTATGTGAAAAGAACACACATGCAATGACTCTGGTTGTTGTTAGTGAAAATAACACACACGCAATGACACTGGTGGATCCATGTGTGGTCTCTGAAGAGAGCACACGTTCCAATGACTCTTGTTGTTGTTAGTAAAAAGAACACACATGCAATGACACTAGTGGATCCATGTGTGGTCTCTGAAGAGAACACACATGCAATGACACTGGTTGTTATTACTAAAAAGAACACACATGCAATGACACTGGTGGATCCATAGGTGGATTGTGAAGAGAACACACATGCAATGACACTGGTGGATCCATAGGTGGTATGTGAAAAGAACACACATGGAAAATGACTGGTTGTTGTTACTAAAAAGAACACACATGCAATGACACTGGTGGATCCATGTGTGGTTTCTATAGAGAACACACATTTCATTCACACTGGTGGATCCATATGTGGTAGGTGAAAAGAACACACATGCAATGACTCTGGTTGTTGTTAGTGAAAAGAACACACATGCAATGGCAATGGTGGATCCATAGGTGGTATGTGAGAAGAACACACATGCAAAATGACTAGTTGTTGTTACTAAAAAGAACGCACATGCAATGACACTGGTGGATCCATAGGTGGATTGTGAAATGAACACACATGCAATGACACTGGTGGATCCATTGGTGGTATGTGAGAAGAACACACATTTCAATGACTCTGGTTGTTGTTACTAAAAAGAACACACATGCAATGATACTAGTGGATCCATAGGTGGTATGTGAAGAGATCACACATGCAAAATGACTCTGGTTGTTGTTACTAAAAAGAACACACATGCAAAATGACACTGGTAGGATCCATGGGTGGATTGTGAAAATAATACACATGCAATAACACTGGTGGATCCATAGGTGGTACGTGAAAAGAACACACAGGCAAAATGACTCTGGTTGTTACTAAGAAGAACACACATGCAATGATACTAGTGGATCCATGAGTGGATTGTGAAAAGAGCACACATGGAATGACACTGGTGGATCCATATGTGGTATGTGAAAAGAACACACATGCAATGACTCTGGTTATTGTTAGTGAAAAGAACACACATGCAATGACACTGGTGGATCCATGTGTGGTCTCTGAAGAGAGCACACATTTCAATGACTCTTGTTGTTGTTAGTAAAAAGAACACACATGCAATGACACTGGTGGATCCATGTGTGGTCTCTGAATAGAACACACATGCAATGACACTGGTTGTTGTTACTAAAAAGAACACACATGCAATGACACTGGTGGATCCATAGGTGGATTCTGAAGAGAACACACATGCAATGACACTGGTGGATCCATAGGTGGTATGTGAAAAGAACACGCATGCAAAATTACTGGTTGTTGTTACTAAAAAGAACACACATGCACTGACACTGGTGGATCCATGTGTGGTCTCTGGAGAGAACACGCATTTCAATCACACAGGTGGATCCATATGTGGTATGTGAAAAGAACACACATGCAATGACTCTGGTTGTTGTTAGTGAAAAGACCACACATGCAATGACACTGGTGGATCCATAGGTGGTATGTGAGAAGAACACACATGCAAAATGACTCTGGTTGTTGTTACTAAAAAGAACGCACATGCAATGACACTGGTGGATCCATAGGTGGATTGTGAAACGAACACACATGCATTGACACTTATGGATCCATAGGTGGATTGTGAAAAGAAAACACATGCAATGACTCTGGTTGTTGTTACTAAAAAGAACACACATGCAATGACACTGGTGGATCCATAGGTGGTATGTGAAGAGATCACACATGCAAAATGACTCTGGTTGTTGTTACTAAAAAGAACACACATGCAATGACACTGGTGGATCCATGGGTGGATTTTGAAATGAACACACATTTCAATGACACGGGTGGATTCATAGGTGGTATGTGAAAAGAACACACATGCAAAATGACTCTGGTGGATTCATAGGTGGTATGTGAAAAGAACACACATGCAATGACACTGGTGGATCCATGTGTGGATTGTGAAAAGATCACACATGCAATGACACTGGTGGATCCATATGTGGTCTGTGAAAAGAACACACATGCAATGATTCTGGTTGTTGTTAGTGAAAAGAACACACATGCAATGACACTGGTGGATCCATGTGTGGTCTCTGAAGAGAGCACACATTTCAACGACTCTTGTTATTGTTAGTAAAAAGAATACACATGCAATGACACTGGTTGTTGTTACTAAAAAGAACACACATGCAATGACACTGGTGGATCCATAGGTGGATTGTGAAGAGAATACACATGCAATGACACTGGTGGATCCATAGGTGGTATGTGAGAAGAACACACATGCAAAATGACTGGTTGTTGTTACTAAAAAGAACACACATGCAATGACACTGGTGGATCCATGTGTGGTGTCTGTAGAGAACACACATTTCAATCACACAGGTGGATCCATATGTGGTATGTGAAAATAACACACATGCAATGACTCTGGTTGTTGTTAGTGAAAAGAACACACATGCAATGACACCGGTGGATCCATAGGTGGTATGTGAGAAGAACACACATGCAAAATGACTCTGGTTGTTGTTACTAAAAAGAACACACATGCAATGACACTGGTGGATCCATAGGTGGTATGTGAGAAGAACACACATTTCAATGACTCTGGTTGTTGTTACTAAAAAGAACACACATGCAATGACACTGGTGGATCCATAGGTGTGATGTGAAGAGATCACACATGAAAAATGACTCTGGTTGTTGTTACTAAAAATAACACACATGCAAAATGACACAAGTGGGATCTATGGGTGGATTGTGAAAAGAAAACACATGCAATGACACTGGTGGATCCATGGGTGGTATGTGAAAAGAACACACATGCAAAATGACTCTGGTTGTTACTAAAAAGAACACACATGCAATGACACTGGTGGATCCATGGGTGGATTGTGAAAAGAACACACATGCAGTGACACTGATGGATCCATATGTGGTATGTGAAAAGAACACACATGCAATGACTCTTGTTGTTGTTAGTGAAAATAACACACATGCAATGACACTGGTGGATCCATATGTGGTATGTGAAAAGAACACACATGAAATGACTCTGGTTGTTGTTAGTGAAAAGAACACACATGCAATGACACTGGTGGATCCATGTGTGGTCTCTGAAGAGAGCACACATTTCAATGACTCTGATTGTTGTTAGTGAAAAGAACACCCATGCAATGACACTGGTGGATCCGTAGGTGTTATGTGAAGAGATCACACATGAAAAATGACTCCGGTTGTTGTTACTCAAAAGAACACACATGCAAAATGACACAGGTGGGATCTATGGGTGGATTGTGAAAAGAAAACACATGCAATGACACTGGTGGATCCATGGGTGGTATGTGAAAAGAACACACATGCAAAATGACTCTCGTTGTTACTAAAAAGAACACACATGCAATGACACTGGTGGATCCATGGGTGGATTGTGAAAAGAACACACATGCAGTGACACTGATGGATCCATATGTGGTATGTGAAAAGAACACACATGCAATGACTCTTGTTGTTGTTAGTGAAAAGAACACACATGCAATGACACTGGTGGATCCATGGGTGGATTGTGAAAAGAGCACACATGCAATGACACTGGTGGATCCATATGTGGTATGTGAAAAGAACACACATGCAATGACTCTGGTTGTTGTTAGTGAAAACAACACACATGCAATGGCACTGGTGGATCCATGTGTGGTCTCTGAAGAGAGCACACATTTCAATGACTCTGATTGTTGTTAGTGAAAAGAACACCCATGCAATGACACTGGTGGATCCATGTGTGGATTGTGAAAAGAGCACACATGCAATGACACTAATTGTTGTTACTAAAAAGAACACACATGCAATGACACTGGTGGATCCATAGGTGGATTGTGAAGAGAACACACATGCAATGACACTGGTGGATCCATAGGTGGTATGTGAAAAGAACACACATGCAAAATGACTGGTTGTTGTTACTAAAAAGAACACACATGGAATGGCACTGGTGGATCCATGTGTGGTCTCTGTAGAGACCAGGCATTTCAATGACACTGGTGGATCCATAGGTGGATTGTGAAGAGAACACACATGCAATCACACTGGTTGTTGTTAGTGAAAAGAACACACATGCAATGACACTGGTGGATCCATAGGTGGTATGTGAGAAGAACACGCATGCAAAATGACTCGGGTTGTTGTTACTAAAAAGAACACACATGCAATGACACTGGTGGATCCATAGGTGGATTGTGAAATGAACACACATGCAATGACTCTGGTGGGATCCATGGGTGGATTGTGAAAAGAAAACACATGCAATGACTCTGGTTGTTGTTACTAAAAAGAACACACATGCAATGACACTGGTGGATCCATGGGTGGATTGTGAAAAGAGCACACATGCAATGACACTAGTGGATCCATATGTGGTATGTGAAAAGAACACACATGCAATGACTCTGGTTGTTGTTAGTGAAAAGAACACACATGCAATGACACTGGTGGATCCATGTCTGGTCTCTAAAGAGAGCACACATTTCAATGACTCTAGTTGTTGTTAGTGAAAAGAACACACATGCAATGACACTAGTGGATCCATGTGTGGTCTCTGAAGAGAACACACATGCAATGACACTGGTTGTTGTTACTATAAAGAACACACATGCAATGACCCCGGTGGATCCATAGGTGGATTGTGAAGAGAACACACATGCAATGACACTTGTGGATCCATAGGTGGTATGTGAAAAGAACACACATGCAAAATGACTGGTTGTTGTTACTAAAAAGAACACACATGCAATGACACTGGTGGATCCATGGGTGGATTGTGAAATGAACACACATTTCAATGACACTGGTGGATTCATAGGTGGTATGTGAAAAGAACACACATGCAAAATGACTCTGGTGGATTCATAGGTGGTATGTGAAAAGAACACACATGCAATGACACTGGTGGATCCATGTGTGGATTGTGAAAAGAGCACACATGCAATGACACTGGTGGATCCATATGTGGTATGTGAAAAGAACACACATGCAATGACTCTGGTTGTTGTTAGTGAAAAGAACACACATGCAATGACACTGGTGGATCCATGAGTGGTCTGTAAAGAGAGCACACATTTCAATGACTCTTGTTGTTGTTAGTAAAAAGAACACACATGCAGTGACACTGGTGGATCCATGTGTGGTCTCTGAAGAGAACACACATGCAATGACACTGGTTGTTGTTACTAAAAAGAACACACATGCAATGACACTGGTGGATCCATAGGTGGATTGTGAAGAGAACACACATGCAATGACACTAGTGGATCCATAGGTGGTATGTGAGAAGAACACACATGCAAAATGACTGGTTGTTGTTACTAAAAAGAACACAGATGTAATGACACTAGTGGATCCATGTGTGGTCTCTGTAGAGAACACACATTTCAATCACACTGGTGGATCCATATGTGGTATGTGAAAATAACACACATGCAATGACTCTGGTTGTTTTTAGTGAAAAGAACACACATGCAATGACACTGGTGGATCCATAGGTGGTATGTGAGAAGAACACACATGCAAAATGACTCTGGTTGTTGTTACTAAAAATAACACACATGCAATGACACTGGTGGATCCATAGGTGGTATGTGAGAAGAATACACATTTCAATGACTCTAGTTATTGTTACTAAAAAGAACACACATGCAATGACACTGGTGGATCCATAGGTGGTATGTGAAGAGATCACACATGAAAAATGACTCTGGTTGTTTTTACTAAAAAGAACACACATGCAAAATGACACAGGTGGGATCCATGGGTGGATTGTGAAAAGAAAACACATGCAATGACACTGGTGGATCCATAGGTGGTATGTGAAAAGAACACACATGCAAAATGACTCTGGTTGTTACTAAAAAGAACACACATGCAATGACACTGGTGGATCCATGGGTGGATTGTGAAAAGAACACACATGCAGTGACACTGGTGGATCCATATGTGGTATGTGAAAAGAACACACATGCAATGACTCTTGTTGTTGTTAGTGAAAAGAACACACATGCAATGACACTGGTGGATCCATAGGTGGTATGTGAAGAGATCACACATGCAAAATGACTCTGGTTGTTGTTACTAAAAAGAACACACATGCAAAATGACACTGGTGGATCCATGGGTGGATTGTGAAAAGAGCACAAATGCAATGACATTTGAATGGTACGGGTGGATCCATAGGTGGATTGTGAAAAGAGATTTTCCCTCTCTCTCACACACAAATCTCACAAAAGCCCAAACGTGTGGACATCCCAAACATGTGCTCACTCTGGGTGCTATGCCCTGATTAGCTGACAGAGATGTCCCGCGGATCGTCTCCACCAACCGTTGATCCCATGTGATCCAACGGGCAAGATAACCCCTCCCTTCTCCACTTTTTTTATGCATGGTCAATCCGTGCCACCTCTCTATCCGTGCCACTGATACTAAATCCCCATAAACAAGTGAAAATCCATCTATCTAACTAAAATAAATAAAATAAATGATCATATTTCGAAGAAGCCATCGTCTTCGTCTTCCGGTTCGTCCTCGTCTTCGTCAACGCCATGGTCCCTGCCATCGCCGCCGTCGGTTGCCTCCTCTGACGACTCGACACCGCCCTCTTCCTCAAATAAGCGTGCTATCTCCTCGTCGGAGTCCTCCTCCTCTTCGTAGTCCCACGGGTCCATGTCACTCTCCTCCGCTCCTGCCTCCAATTGATCGATGAACGCCTCCTTGTTGGCCGAGTCGGACTTGTCCAAATAGCTATCTCCTCTCTTCTTCCTGGTCTTCTTCTCGTTCCTCTTCTTATCCGTACTCGCCGGCGTAACACGCGCCCCTGTCCTGGCTGCTACTTTGCGCTCGTCCGACGCTGCAGGTACCCCACGCTCCTCCTGCATGGCCGGTACGAGCTTCGACGTTGCGGTGTCCTCGAGTGCCGATGTCGATGGATACTGGCACGGTCGGACACGACGTGCTGCCTCAGCAGGCGACTTGCAAGCACGGACGATGCAGCGAAGAGCCAGGGACATAGGACGGTTAGTGGACGGCTTGGACCTGCCATTTCCACGGCGAGGGGGCATCGTGCTCGAGGTAGTTGCTCTGAATGGTCGATGGCGGGTACACAGAGTGGGGTGCCGATATGATCAAGGACAAGCAGCGGGTTCGTGCATCGTGTCCACGCGTGCATTTGTCGATTATCAAAAAAAGAAGAAGAAAGAAGTAATATCTCGCGTACTGAACATAATTTGATCACAACTAAAGTGGCACAGCGTATTCTAGACTCGTAAATATTCCGTGCGTGCCTGTCACGTGGAGTTTGACGGAGTTGGACGTGCCGACGTGATCATGCAGCAGTTGCGCGCGTCATTGCCCCATCAACACGTGACACACGCACGCGGGATGTGCGCACTGATTCCCGTGACGACCACCCGGCTCGCACTCCCCTTATTATATACTGGATTTTGGGCGGCGCCGAAGACCATTGAAGTGTCCATCACAATAAAGACAAGTCCCATTGATTCCCTACCCCTGCCTCCCTGGCTTCTTTGAGAAGGTAGACCGTACACGGTGGTCTTGTATATTAGTACTAGTACTACTGGACCATGGCCTGTACTCTTTACTCTTCTCCCACACTAATAATCACTATCTCCTTCCTCCTGCCTCCACCACACTCACCCTGCAAGCCATGGCTCCACTGAGGAGGGGGAGAGGCCAGTCGATGATCCTCGCAGAGAAAAGGGAGAGAAATCGCCGCGAGGCACTTCTTGCTCTACCAGCCGCTCAAGCCCACCCTCTCACCGAGGACCAATCTCCCCCGACAATGGCGCCGAATGTTCTAGCAAGCGAGGGCTCCTCCCGGTATGGTCTCCTTATTCTACTTCTTCTCCATCTCCCTCTCCATCATGATCTTAATCAGCTTCTTCTTGTTTTTCTTCTTCTTCTGGCTCTTCCTCTTCTACGTATTACAGGTCAGCCGTGGAGCCCGAATCCACCACGACGGAGGCGTTGCAGGACCCGTTCGGCCCCATTCCATGTCTCTGCGAGGTAGCAAATCTCCACGCTGTTATTTCTCTGAGTTATGATGTGGATTTCTTAGATGTTGTCTGCCCCGCATTGGTTTTTCTTCTTCTTTTGCGAGTTGTATTTGTTTTCATGAATATGACTGGATCTCTTGGTCTTTCCTTAATACCGCTGTTCATAGATTCACTATGGATTTTTTGTGATTAGGATTAGTTTATCGTGGTCATGAATAGATCTCTAGGTCCATTTTTTAACACTGCGGCCAATAGATTCAACGGGGATTTTTTTGATCTATATTAGTATTCACCTGGGACCTGGAGTGTAATTGTAGAATTCCTATTTCAATTAACATGAACAATGCAACGATTGAAGGCCGAGTACCGTGAGAAGGTGGCCGCGATCAGTTCCAAGATTGCCAACAAACATGAGCTTGCACGCTCCCTCACCCAAGCTAATGAGAGCCTACGCAAGCAATTATCTGTGCAGAAGGAGATCTCGCTAGATTTTGCACGTGACATCGTTAGGCTGCAGAAAGTGCTCGACTGTAACTTGATCAGGCAAGAACAGGCCATCAAGATAATCAACGAGCTCACGGAGGAGAAGAAGAATCTCGTGGAAAGGTGCATTCTCCTGCAGGACGAAGTCAGCGAGGCACTCAGAGGACGCGTCGAGGAAACCAAGGCTACCATCCGAGCCTACCATGACAGGAACCGTTGCCTGGATGCAGTCAAGGAGATGAAGGCGGACATGAGCAGAGGGATCACCATACTCGAGGGTGTTCGGAAAGAGAACGAGGAGCTAAGGGCATGTCTGGAGGCGTACCGGAGCAATGCCCAAGTCTGATTCCCATTAGCGGGGACACGAATACCAGTTTGTCCTCCTCTCCTTTTGTAATGTTTAGGGTTCAGGGAGCAATACCCATGTCTGCTTCCCATTATAGGGTGCAATAAGAATCCTAGGGCAACTCCTTATCTATCTGGACATGTGTTGGTGTTCATGTTCATGAATGGACACCATGTTCTCTTTCCATATGTATCTGGACATGGGTTTCTACATTATGAGTTTGCCACTCTCCCACTACTATTTGGTGACATTGGGAAAAACCCACAGCACACTAAACTGCCGATAAATCTTATTTGTCTTTGAATTTGGAATTATGACAGTGCCACTAGTCGATTCATAAAATGTTGATTAGTCCTAGATTGCTTCTTCCTTGAAATTATGACAGTGCCACTAATCGATTCAGTTAATTATGGAAACTAACCAGCTTGTCCTAGTGAACTGAACAAACCATACCATGTATTTTTGTTGCAGGGAAAGAGGCAAAAGATCAACCAGGACCTGGCGACCTGGCTAAATGACAAGATAGCAATCCAAAGGGAGAAGCGGAATTCCCAGAAACTGGCCTTTGACCAACTGCGCGCTGAATTCACGGTCCTTTCTGACAAGTGCCAGAAACTGAAAGAGTTAAACGCCGAATGGGCGAAGCTACACAGTGAAGGTCGCGCCTCGGCTAGGAAGCAGACGGAGATCATGAAAGGGATCTTGAAGGAAAATCGTATGGCTACGGAAAAAATTCTCTGCCATGTGACAGAGCGCTGGAACCTACAGCTGAAGCACGACATAGTACTGAAGGAGCTGGCCAATCTTAGGGAGGAAAACAGGCAGCTCCGAGCCAGGCTCGCTTGAACACAACATATGTCTATTTAGTACTGAACTGCCTGGTTTATCCTCTACAGTGGTGATTTTGTAAGCGTGAACTTAACTCTATGCACGATATGTGTGTTCGTCTGAAATTAGTTTGCTCGAGGATTGAGTTTGGCTTAGTTCGAAAAGCGCAACTACAAGTCTTACAATTAACTAGTTTCAGGCATTGGTACAACATAAATTATTCATCTCGAATTTCCTTTATCCTCTATAGTCTGTCCTTGTTCACCCTCGCGCGCCTTCTTCAGTTCCTTCAACATATCCGCAATGCAGCACTCTAGCTTCTTCTTGTCTTCCGTGAGCTGATCCCTCCCCTTTTCTGCATTATGAATCAGCAACCTGTGACTATCCTGAAGCTTCCAGTTCCAACAACCAAGCTCCCATCGATTTCGTCAGTTAGCTTTGACTGCAAATTCTCGATTTCTTGTTCCAGCCCCTTATTTCGTATCGACCGCTTATAATTTTTTTCAGCTGCATCACTTACATCAGTAAATCTCCCCGACCTTTTCAACTCATACATCTCCCATAACTGTGCCAAACATTTCTTAAGTGCATCTGGCCACTCAAGATCCACCCACTCTACTGCTTTACACACCGGGCCAACCTAAAAACACACACACTATAGTGTTATGAACATGCACGATACATTTTACTTCATGTCATAGTTGCACATAATGTAAACAAACCTGATTTGTACAGCCCAAAAACCTTCTCCCAGTGTTACTTCCTTCGAATGCAACATATCTCCTCAGTTTTAGCCCATGGTCACATGGCACTTCTCCATCGAGATCTAGGCCCTCCCATTTGGAGTCGTAGATCGTCCTTGGTACCTATAGGTAAACGCAAAGCTGAAATCGAACACGATTGCATGCACATCTGGTCGGGCTTAGATCGAGTGATTTACCATTGCCTAACCCTAGCCCGAGAAAACAGAGGAACTCACATCGTGGAAGGAATACTCGATGTCGGAGAGAAGGCTGTCGCTGCCACTACAATAGGACAAAGCTTTGGTAACACACTTGTGTTCCGACAGGTCCAAAAAGATGTTACTAGACCATGTAGTAACATATTTTGGATTGTGTTACGTTAGGCCGTGTTACTGAGAGGTTTTGCTATCACACATAATAATTGTTCCTATATGTTGAAAACTGTGTTACTGCTTTGGTGCAGTAACACGTATCATAGCTGTTACTAAATGCGCTAGTAACACTGACTTATAACTATAGTAACATAGATAGTAATATATCTTTTGGTGTACTAATATTACTAGTAACCTGGTTTTTTAACAATAGTAACATGAATGGTAACACATTCTAGAAGCTCTCGCAACACAATTAGTAACATATTTATCCAAATATTATAACACAATAAATGTACAAGATTTCATTATAAACACCACCTGAGCTACCCTGCATAACATGGCTTTTCAGAGATGGCTTGATTTTCTTTTCAGTTTCTAGCAATTCATGGTGCATTTAGTTTCAGCCCAACTTTACATTGCAATGTTTGCACACATGTTTCTATAGCAGTTCGCGTCCAGTTCTACATTATTTTATTCAATTTGTATAACCCATTTAAAATTTCACGCTCATGAAAATCACAAATTACATTCCAGTCAGAAACATAAAAACAAAATAATTGCAAATCGTAGTTACATTAAAGTGACACAAACAATAACTAGAATGCGCTTGCAACCATAATCATATGGCAAGTCACAGCAAGAAAGAAAACAACTTGATAACTAGTCCAAAGTGCTCGTAATGTTTGAGCTGGAAAAAACACTTGATTCCTCCGCTGATCACCAGAGGCAACACCAAAGTATCTGCAAATGTAAAAGTAAATATTGAGTTAATGACCTAAAGAAAAATCATCATTTGTATATACTTCACTTGCAATACAACGGTACTACTCTTTCACTACATGACTAAGAACTAACAAGGTAAATACATTCAGTTTAACCATAAATGTACTTGCACCTTCTGAAGGGACGACGCTATGTTGGTGACCATAATGTCAAAAAACATGACATGATTCGCATCTTCTGCATGTATACGCTTGTGCTTCACTTTAAATGTATTTTTTTGGACATTTATACAAAATATTCATAGGTTTGACTTCATAGGCCTTAATGTTTTAGTGCTACCACTGAACTTTTGATTTCACTTATAGCATGCTATTTCCTTTGCCTACAGCTGATCATTTCATGTGTAAAACTAAATTTATGGTCATGTAGGATATTCGTCTAGCAAACATATGGGAATTGAATAAATATCAGTCAATACTTTGCTTTATAGACAGGAAAGAATTGCATACGCTACAAGCTTGAATAATAAGATAAGTGGGCTACAGGAACTGGTGTTACGATTAGGCATCATTTAATGAAACCAAATACAGGTCTAGGAATTAACTAACCCAGATCGTTCTCATATGCACATCAAATTTGATTTAGTTGATATCTTAAATGAAAAAGATGGACATAAATCTCCCGAGTGATACTAATCCATGGCAGGAATTGTTCTCCTTGACCATCTGTGCTCGCAATATCGCGTAAACTCCCTCCGTCCCAAAATAAGTGACGCAATTTTGTCTAGATAAAATGCGTCTAGAAACAGACATACGTCACTTATTTTAGGACCGAGGGAGTACAGTTCCTTTGCCTGAAATAAGAGCAAGATAATTACAAGAGAATTATTTGGCAAAAGTCAAAATAAGTCGCTAGTTTTGCAGAAAACAGTGATGCTGGTTATTTTATAATCGCATGGAAAGCATAACTTCTAAATGCTTCCTCTTAAATACAGTTACATCCTCAAAGTACTACCACAAAGTTCAAGCAAGAACACATCGGTAATTAACTAGACCACAATCCAATAACTAGCTAGCCCAGCCTATAATCAATTGATCTAGACCTCATGGCATTAAACAAAGCTATTTAACACCTGCACCTGGATAAAATAAATCAAAAACTCTCGTGTAGAAGCACATAGGGATACAAATAAAAGCTCATGCAACATATACTTATCATCAAAGTTCACCTAGTAACACAGGAGCTAGCCATACTATTTGCAATTGCTAAAGAACTGCCTAAGCTACATTGTCAAAAGAGGCTTTAAACTCCTTACAATGTGAGCACATACCAGATACAGAAAATGCTTTCTACAAAGTCATATGCAATAGTGGTTTTCTTCAAAAATTCCGACTTCTTTAGGCTGAGAACCAGACTTTCCAATTCTCCATTGACCACTTCTTGCGATTCTCCATTGACCACTTCTTGCGATTTGATAGATAAGATTTATCAAGCTTCACAGGTCAAAAGAATATGCAACAAAGTAACTCATATAAAGACAAATATTTAATAACAGTTATCATTTTTGTATTTGCGATCTATAGTAGGTTCAAACAATTAAAGAACATTGGTTTCAGCAATAAAAAACAGAAATTCCACATATACAGACGGATTGTTACGGACGAACCTTATGGATTTTTTCAGCTTCCTCGATTGGTTGAATCCCTCCGACCTCCCATGATTTAGGGCACCAGACCATCCACCTTCATCCACGTGAAAGTTGGATTCTGTAGAAAACAGTTCATAGGTGTAGTGTTATTCATAAAAGAATAGGAACTAAAATCTTGGAACAACTCAGTAATAAGCTAACGGAATTTCAGGTTCTGCCACCACAAATGGCTTCAGTATATGATTGCCAGTAAGCTACCTACCCTCCAAGTATCTGAGAAAATATCAAGCTAAGATGGAGAAATTTCGAGTAATCAAAAACCACCCTACATTAGGAAACCGTGTAGTATTTCACCTTCATGACGCAGGGAACACAACACGGAAGGCATGGACGCATGGCTAACCTATGGAGGCAACTGAGAGACACGACCAGATCATATACCTCAAACAGCAAATCTGCAAGAAAGGGGTAATAATTTCAGAATAGAAAAAGCAGAGAGCCACCAATGCCTTCACCACCTCGTCATGATGTCGATGGCAAAATACTTACATCACCTGACAGAACTCGACAAGTCGGCGGCCGCATGGGTACCTGCCGCTGACCATCGTCCTACCGTGATTTTCCCCACGAAAGCCCTTGACGAGTGCGACCAAGGCCGGCTCCCTCGCCCTCAGGATCTGGTCATCCGCGCCAGAAAATCTCTGGGAGAAATAGTGAGAGGTGTTGGGTGGAAGAGGCTGCGGGGTTACTGGATTTCTGCAGGAAAGCGGAAGAGGCCAGCGGTGCTGGCAGATCGGAGCGGCAGCGGGCGAGGCGGCGAGCTGAGGAGGGCGGCGATTTCGGTGAGGAGACTTCGGACTGGGAGATTTTGGTTAGGGATAGATAAGGCAGAACGTGGTGGAGGTTTGACTGATCCACCTGTCAGTGGGCTGGGTTCGTAAAAAATTCACGATCGCGCGAGCGGCACGGTGTGAAATAAGTTCGCGCGCGTCTAAGTCCAAATTTTTGTTGTCTAATTTTCTGCTCAGCGCGCAATAATCGATTTGTTTTTGCACCTTCGGTTTCCTTGCTCACGGTAGCTAGAGATGGAGCCTAGGCCCCATGCCTTTTTTTGGCGAATGCACTCTGGCCCCATGCCTTTTTTTGGCGAATGCACTCTGGCCCCATGCTGCAGTCTGATACACATGGACCTTTTTAATCTCAAAACATAATAGAAAATTCAGAGTAAAATTTAAATATGGCAAAAAAAAGGTAAGTCGCATGCGAAATTTATAGTAAGTTCATTAATCCATCCATCATACTAGCCATGGTTTCTTTACATATTTTCGACCAGATTTAAGTCTTACAGAATTTCAATTAAAACAAAATCACTATAAACAAGCTATTCAATTACATTTGATCTAAGCTTAAAATATGTTCAACCACTTGATTTCCAAGACTGAAAAGTCAATTCTTGGCACGCATGTGCAATTTGATAAAATGGTTTTAATTAGTGGCTAAACTTAATGAGAGGGTGCAATTTGGCACAAAATTCTCCACAACTGGCTAATCGAGCCGACGTCCCCACTTTTCTCTGTAGTTATATAGCTTACCGCACATGCACAACAAATGACTATGTTTTACCATATGTATTGTTTGTAACATATCCGGAGATACACAAATATATATGTTACCACTGTATTGTCACAGTAACACATTTTCACATCTCGCCATCCATATGTTACTGTCCATAGTGTAACATCTCCGTTGTGTTACAGCAATTTTACTCTGTAACACATCTCTCTATGTGTTACATGCTTTTGTTACGAAAGCTATGTCTTGTTGTAGTGTGCTCGACTGGTCGTCCTCGCCGTTCAAGGACAGCATGGCGAATGCGACGGCGACGACGATGGCGTCAGCGAGAGAGAGAGAGAGAGAGAGAGAGAGAGAGAGAGAGAGAGAGAGCAGCCCTTCTACCACTGCAATGATGACTAAATTGGCATGTTACAATAGTTTAATGGATACCATGCCCTTTCCCTGGATTACTGTCTCCTGCCTGATATGGATTCTCTTCACACATTCTCATTTCAAATATTAAACCTGCACTCCCTCCATCCCAATTTCATTGCCTAACAAAAACATACCAGTATATTACATCATCCAAAGAAACAAAATCATGTCAACTACAAGGTACTTATGCATCACTTCTTCAGTCATAGTTTCACAAAACATTACATTATAATCTCCCAACAAAAATAACCACAACATGGTTTCACAAAACATCACATTACAATCTCTCAACAAACGTAATCACAGAAACAAGTATATTACATCAACTCAAGAAACAAAATCATGTCGACTATAAGGTACTTACACATCACTTATCCTGTCATGGTTTTGCAAAACATTACATTACAGTCTCTCAACAAACAAATTATCAGAAACAAGTATAGTACATCATCTCAAGAAACATAATCATGTCAACTACAATGTATTTATGCATCACTAGTCCAGTCATGGTTTCACAAAAAATTACATTACAATGTCCCAACAAACATAATAACTGAAACAAGTATGGTACGTCATCTTAAGAAACATAATCATGTCAACTACAATGTACTTATGTCTTATTACAACAATGATGGTTTCAGTGAGTGACATGTCCGAAAATCTCAACAGCTCGCACAGCATTATATCGCAATCTCTCAACAAACATAATCACAGAAGCACGCTCTAAATGCAACAGCAGTCAATATTACAAATACAAGCAGGGGAACCCCGCGGTCCATATGACAAGCCCAGGGTAGCAGCTCTCATCAGATCTCATCAACGTCGACCACCTCATTCTGTTCAGCCACTACAGGGGCATCTACATCCACTATAACCTGTTCAAC
This sequence comes from Avena sativa, assembly GCA_916181665.1. Classification (NCBI taxonomy): domain Eukaryota; kingdom Viridiplantae; phylum Streptophyta; class Magnoliopsida; order Poales; family Poaceae; genus Avena; species Avena sativa. The sequence continues at coordinate 428,773,647 of OV702287.1, forward strand.
AACATCAGAAATGGTACCAAGGAAGAACACCTTCCTGGTTCGCTTCTTTCGCCGCATAATCTGCATAAGATCTTCAGTATCCAAAACATCTATGAATTGCTTCTTCTTATGATGCCACCACCGGATTTTTGCCATATGCTTAGGGCCAATAGTGATTTCCTTACCGATCATCTCTCTCATTTCATTAAGAGTTATGTTTTTGGAATCGACAGTGATCTCCACAGTACATGACGAAACTGGCTTATTAACTCCCTCATCAAGTTTTGCCATGTATGAATCCACCTCTATGCGTATACTGAACTTATCCAGATCAGCATCTATTGGTCCGTATTCTCTAGGAGGAGAAGCTCTGGCAGCAAGATCTCCAGCATCTGCATACATATCATCAATCATCGCTTCAACTTTCACCTTACGATCAGCTGCACAACACTCCCAAACCATCTGAAGCTCATGGGAGTGCTCAATTTGCTGATAGGTATCATTCATGTTGCGCCACACCAATTTTGTCCTCTGTCTAGAACCCCAGGGAATTCTAGCGGCAAGCATATCTACCAGCTGCGAAACAGACACAACCTCTTTGCAATTCACAAGCAGATGCACATCTTGCCCGAACACAACCCTCTCGCAACCAAAATCAAGCTTTGCAGTGTACTGCCAAACATGAACTGTGAACTCATATAGGTCACTTGTATCAAAACTGTGCCTAATTTGATTAAAAAGGGGAACATTTCAGTTCATTCGATTCTATTATGCCGTAACTAATCTACTTGCAAGATAAGGCACAGATAAGAAAAATTCACCTCTCGCTCTTCTCCTGGGTTTTTTTCTTCGAGATCTAAGTGCTGCATCCGCCCACCGGAGCCGAACAATCCGCCGCTGGCCTTGCTTTTCTCTTCAACCCGCTGCTCGTAGGTACCTTGGGAGCAGAATCCTTGCTAGCCTCCTCGTTAACCGGGGCTGAAGACCTCGCCGCAGCTACGCGTTGAGCCCCAGACTTGGGCCCCAACGGACCCTTTTCAGTCGGCAACATAGCTACAACCTTCGCCTTGCAAGACATGCTGGGCCGCTGCCGCCGGATTCAGTGTCGGGGGACGGAGAAAAAAGGTCCTCCGCCGCCGGCAGATTTAGGGTCGGGGAAGGGAAGAAAAGGGACCGACACCGCCGCAGCAAGATTCAGTGTCGAGAGTTAGGAAAGTATAGTAATGGATTTGCCCCTACGACATGTGCAGGGTGGCTAAGAACAATGACCGGCGAAGGAGGGGCACAGCAGGAACTAGTGTAACGGAATATCCTGACTTAACGGGCGCGATTTGAAAATATTTGGTTTGGCCCTCATTCACTCCAAAGACCCCTCTCAGCAATTGGCGCCCCAACTTTTCGAATCGCGGTGATAAAAACCAACTTGGGTACCTTGTTACCTATCCACCCCAACTTTCGGGCCGCAAAATGATATTCTCCCATATGTGGTATGTAAAAAGAACACACATTCAATGACCCTGGTTGTTGTTAGTAACAAGAACACACATGCTATGACACTGGTGGATCCATGTGTGGTCTCTGAAGAGAACACACATTTCAATGACTCTAGTGGGTCCACATGCGGTTTGTGAAAAGAACACACATGCAATGACCACTAGTTGATCCATATGTGGTTTGTGGAAAGAACACACATGCAATGGCTACTGGTTGATCCATAAGTGGTTTGTGGAAAGAACACACATGTAGTGACCACTGGTGGATCCATATGTTGTTTGTGAAAAGAACACACATGCAATGAACACTAGTGGATCCATAAGTGGTTTGTGGAAAGAACACACATACAATAACTCTAGTGCTAGTTTTAGTATAAGAACAAACATGCAATGACTCAAATGGATCCATATGTGGTTTGTGGAAAGAACACACATGCAATGACACTGGTTGATCCATGTGTGGTTTGTGGAAAGAACACACAAGCAATGACTCTAGTGGTTGATCCATGTGTGGTTTGTGGAAATAACACACATGCAATGACTCTAGTGTTGGTTTTAGTATAAGAACACACATGCAATGACTCTAGTGGGTTCACATGTGGTTTGTGAAAAGAACACACATGCAATGACCACTGGTTGATCCATATGTGGTTTGTGAAAAGAACACACATGCAATGGCCACTGGTTGATCCATATGTGGTTTGTGGAAAGAACACACATGCAATGACACTGCTTGATCCATGTGTGGTTTGTGGAAAAGAACACACATGCAATGACTCTAGTGCTAGTTTTAGTATAAGAACACACATACAATGACTCTAGTGGGTCCACATGTAGTTTGTGAAAAGAACACACATGCAATGACACCTGGTTGATCCATATGTAGTTTGTGGAAAAGAACACACATGCAATGAGTCTAGTGGATCCATGTGTGGTTTGTGGAAAAGAACACACATGCAATGAGTCTAGTGCTGGTTTTAGTATAAGAACACTCATGCAATGACGCTAGTGGGTCCACATGTGGTTCGTGAAAAGAACACACATGCAATGACCAGTGGTTGATCCATATGTGGTTTTTGGAAAAGAACACACATTCAATGAACACTGGTGGATCCGTGTGTGGTTTGTGGAAAGAACACACATGCAATGACTCTAGTGCTGGTTTTAGTATAAGAACACACAAGCAATGACTCTAGTGGGTCCATATGTGATTTGTGGAAAGAACACACATGCAATGACACTGGTTGATCCATGTGTGGTTTGTGGAAAGAACACACATGCAATGACTCTAGTGGTTGATCCATGTGTGGTTTGTGGAAATAACACACATGCAATGACTCTAATGGATCCATAAATGGTTTGTGCAAAAGAACACACGTGCAATGACCACTGGTTGATCCATATGTTGTTTTTGGCAAAGAACACACGTGCAATGACCACTGGTGGATCCATAACTGGTTTGTGGTTTGTGGAAAGAACACACATGCAATGACCACTTGTTGATCCATATGTGGTTTGTGGAAAGAACACACACGCAATGACCACTTGTTGATCCATATGTGGTTTGTGGAAAGAACATATATGCAATGACACTGCTTGATCCATGTGTGGTTTATGGAAAAGAACACACATGCAATGACTCTAGTGCTAGTTTTAGTATAAGAACACACATACAATAACTCTAGTGGGTCCACATGTAGTTTGTGAAAAGAACACACATTCAATGACCACTGGTTGATCCATATGTGGTTTGTGGAAAAGAACACACATGCAATGAGTCTAGTGGATCCATGTGTGGTTTGTGGAAAAGAACACACATGCAATGAGTCTAGTGCTGGTTTTAGTATAAGAACACACATGCAATGACTCTAGGGGGTCCACATGTGGTTTATGAAAAGAACACACATGCAATGACCACTGGTTGATCCATATGTGGTTTTTTGGAAAAGAACACACATGCAATGAACACTCGTGGATCCATGTGTGGTTTGAGGAAAGAACACACATGCAATGACTCTAGTGCTGGTTTTTATATAAGAACACACAAGCAATGACTCTAGTGGGTCCATATGTGATTTGTGGAAAGAACACACGTGCAATGACACTTGTTGATCCATGTATGGTTTGTGGAAAGAACACACATGCAATAACTCTAGTAGTTGATCCATGTGTGGTTTGTGGAAATAACACACATGCAATGAGTCAATGGATCCATAAGTGGTTTGTGGAAAAGAACACACATGTAATGACCACTGGTTGATCCGTATGTGGTTTTGGAAAAGAACACACATGCAATGAACACTTGTGGATCCATAAGTGGTTTGTGGAAAGAACACACATGCAATGACACTGGTTGATCCATATGTGGTTTGTGGAAAGAACACACGTGCAATGACTCTAGTGCTAGTTTTAGTATGAGAACACACATACAATGACTCTAGTGGGTCCACATGTAGTTTGAGAAAAGAACACACATGCAATGAACACTGGTGGATCCATGTGTGGTGTGTGGAAAGAACACACATGCAATGACTCCAGTGCTAGTTTTAGTATAAGAACACACAAGCAATGACTCTAGTGGGTCCATATGTGATTTGTGGAAAGAGCACACATGCAATGACACCTTGTCATCCATGTGTGGTTTGTGGAAAGAACACACATGCAATAACTCTAGTGGTTGATCCATGTGTGGTTTGTGGAAATAACGCACATGCAATGACTCTAATGGATCCATGAGTGGTTTGTGGAAAAGAACACACATGTAATGACCACTGGTTGATCCATATGTGGTTTTGGAAAAGAACACACATGCAATGAACACTGGTGGATCCATAAGTGGTTTGTGGTTTGTGGAAAGAACACACATGCAATGACCACTTGTTGATCCATATGTGGTTTGTGGAAAGTACACACACGCAATGACCACTGGTTGATCCATATGTGGTTTGTGGAAAGAACATACATGCAATGACACTGCTTGATCCATGTGTGGTTTGTGGAAAAGAACACACATGCAATGACTCTAGTGCTAGTTTTAGTATAAGAACACACATACAATGACTCTAGTGGGTCCACATGTAGTTTGTGAAAAGAACACACATGCAATGACCACTGGTTGATCCATATGTGGTTTGTGGAAAAGAACACACATGCAATGAGTCTAGTGGATCCATGTGTGGTTTGTGGAAAAGAACACACATGCAATGAGTCTAGTGCTAGTTTTAGTATAAGAACACACATACAATGACTCTAGTGGGTCCACATGTAGTTTGAGAAAAGAACACACATGCAATGAACACTCGTGGATCCATGTGTGGTTTGAGGAAAGAACACACATGCAATGACTCTAGTGCTGGTTTTTATATAAGAACACACAAGCAATGACTCTAGTGGGTCCATATGTGATTTGTGGAAAGAACACACGTGCAATGACACTTGTTGATCCATGTATGGTTTGTGGAAAAAACACACATGCAATAACTCTAGTAGTTGATCCATGTGTGGTTTGTGGAAATAACACACATGCAATGACTCAATGGATCCATAAGTGGTTTATGGAAAAGAACACACATGTAATGACCACTGGTTGATCCATATGTGGTTTTGGAAAAGAACACACATGCAATGAATACTGGTGGATCCATAAGTGGTTTGTGGAAAGAACACACATGCAATGACACTAGTTGATCCATATGTGGTTTGTGGAAAGAACGCACGTGCCATGACTCTAGTGCTAGTTTTAGTATAAGAACACACATACAATGACTCTAGTGGGTCCACATGTAGTTTGAGAAAAGAACACACATGCAATGACACTGGTGGATCCATGTGTGGTCTCTAAAGAGAACATACATTTCAATGAGTCTGGTTGTTGTTAGTAAAAAGAACACACATGCAATGACACTGGTGGATCCATGTGTGGTCTCTAAAGAGAACATACATTTCAATGAGTCTGGTTGTTGTTAGTAAAAAGAACACACATGCAATGACACTGGTGGATCCATGTGTGGTATCTGAAGAGAACACACATGCAATGACTCTGATTGTTGTTAGTAAAAAGAGCACACATGCAATGACACTGGTGGATCCATATGTGGTATGTGAAAATAACACACAATGCAATGACTCTGGTTGTTGTTAGTAAAAGAACACACATGCAAGACACTGGTGGATCCATAGGTGGATGGTGAAAAGAGCACATATGCAATGACTCTGGTTGTTCCATATGTGGTATGTGAAAAGAACACACATGCAATGACTCTAGTTGTTGTTAGTAAAAAGAACACACATGCAATGACACTGGTGGATCCATGTGTGTTCTCTTAAGAGAACACATATTTCAATGACACTGGTGGACCATATGTGGTATGTGAAAAGAACAGTCATGAAATGACTCCAGTTGTTGTTAGTAAAAAGAACACACATGCAATGACACTGGTGGATCCATAGGTGGATTGTGAAAAGAACACACATGCAATGACACTGGTGGATCCATATGTGGTATGTAAAACGAACACACATGCAATGACTCTGGTTGTTGTTACTAATAAGAACACACATGCAATGACACTGGTGGATCCATGTGTGGTCTTTGAAGAGAACACACATTTCAATGACTCTAGTGGGTCCACATGTGGTTTGTGAAAAGAACACACATGCAATGACCACTTGTTGATCCATATGTGGTTTGTGGAAAGAACACACATGCAATGGCTACTAGTTGATCCATAAGTGGTTTGTGGAAAGAACACACATGCAGTGACCACTGGTGGATCCATATGTTGTTTGTGAAAACAACACACATGCAATGAACACTGGTGGATCCATAAGTGGTTTGTGGACACAACACACATGCAATGACTCTAGTGCTAGTTTTAGTATGAGAACAAACATGTAATACTAAAATGGATCCATATGTGGTTTGTGGAAAGAACACACATGCAATGACACTAGTTGATCCATGTGTGGTTTGTGGAAAGAACACACATGCATTGAACACTGGTGGATCCATGTGTGGTTTGTGGAAAGAACACACATGCAATGACTCTAGTGTTGGTTTTAGTATAAGAACACACATGCAATGCCTCTAGTGTTGGTTTTAGTATAAGAACACACATGCAATGACTCTAGTGGGTTCACATGTGGTTTGTGGAAAACAACACACATGAAATGACCACTAGTTGATCCATATGTGGTTTGTGGAAAGTACACACATGCAATGACCACTGGTTGATCCATATATGGTTTGTGGAAAGAAAATACATGCAATGACACCGCTTGATCCATGTGTGGTTTGTGGAAAAGAACACACATGCAATGACTCTAGTGCTAGTTTTAGTATAAGAACACACATACAATTACTCTAGTGGGTCCACATGTAGTTTGTGAAAAGAACACACATGCAATGACCACTGGTTGATACATATGTGGTTTGTGGAAAAAAACACACATGCAATGAGTCTAGTGGATCCATGTGTGGTTTGTGGAAAAGAACACACATGCGATGAGTCTAGTGCTGGTTTTAGTATAAGAACACACATGCAATGACCCTAGTGGGTCCACATGTGGTTTGTGAAACGAACACACATGCAATGACCACTGGTTGATCCATATGTGGTTTTTTGGAAAAGAACACACATGCAATGAACACTGGTGGATCCATGTGTGGTTTGTGGAAAGAACACACATGCAATGACTCTAGTGCTAGTTCTAGTATAAGAACACACAAGCAATGACTCTAGTGGGTCCATATGTGATTTGTGGAAAGAACACACATGCAATGACACTTGTTGATCCATGTGTGGTTTGTGGAAAGAACACACATGCAATAACTCTAGTGGTTGATCCATGTGTGGTTTGTGGAAATAACACACATGCAATGACTCTAATGGATCCATAAGTGATTTGTGGAAAAGAACACACATGTAATGACCACTGGTTGATCCATATGTGGTTTTAGAAAAGAACACACATGCAACGCACACTGGTGGATCCATAAGTGGTTTGTGGTTTGTGGTTTGTGGAAAGAACACACATGCAATGACACTGGTTGATCCATATGTGCTTTGTGGAAAGAACACACGTGCAATGACTCTAGTGCTAGTTTTATTATAAGAACACACATACAATGACTCTAGTGGGTCCACATGTAGTTTGTGAAAAGAACACACATGCAATGACCACTTGTTGATCCATAAGTTGTTTGTGGAAAAGAACACCATGCAATGACTCTAGTGGTTGATCCATAATTTGTTTGTGGAAATAACACACATGCAATGGCCACTAGTTGATCCATAGATGGTTTGTGGAAAGAACACACATGCAATGCCCACTGGTTGATCCATAAGTGGTTTGTGGAAAGTACACACATGCAATAAGTCTAGTGGATCCATGTGTGGTTTGTGGAAAAGAACACACATGCAATGAGTCTAGTGCTGGTTTTAGTATAAGAACACACACGCAATGACTCTAGTGGGTCCACATGTGGTTTGTGTAAAGAACACACATGCAATGACTCTGGTTGTAACTAGTAACAAGAACACACATGCAATGACAATGGTAGATCCATGTGTGGTCTCTGAAGAGAACACACATTTCAATGACTCTGGTTGTTGTTACTAAAAAGAACACACATACAATGCCACTGGTAGATCCATGTGTGGTCTCTAAAGAGAACACACATGCAATGACTCTGGTTGTTGGTAGAAAGAGCACACTTGCAATGACACTGGTGGATCCATATGTGGTATATGAAAATAACACGCATGCAATGACTCTGGTTGTTGTTAGTAAAAGAACACACATGCAATGACACTGGTGGATCCATAGGTGGATTGTGATAAGAGCACACATGCAATGACTCTGGTTGTTCACTATGTGGTATGTGAAAAGAACACACATGCAATGACTCTAGTTGTTGTTACCAAAAAGAACACACATGCAATGACACTGGTGGAACCATGTGTGGTCTCTGAAGAGAACACATATTTCAATGACACTGGTGGATCCATATGTGGTATGTGAAAAGAACAGTCATGAAATGACTCCAGTTGTTATTAGTAAAAAAACACGCATGCAATGACACTAGTGGATCCAGAGGTGGATTGTGAAAAAAACACACATGCAATGACACTAGTGGATCCATATGTGGTATGTAAAAAGAACACACATGCAATGACTCTGGTTGTTGTTACTAACAAGAACACACATGCAATGACACTGGTGGATCCATGTGTGGTCTCTAAAGAGAACACACATTTCAATGACTCTAGTGGGTCCACATGTGGTTTGTGAAAAGAACACACATGCAATGACCATTGGTTGATCCATATGTGGTTTGTGGAAAGTACACACATGCAATGGCGACTGGTTGATCCATAAGTGGTTTGTGGAAAGAACACACATGCAGTGACCACTGGTGGATCCATATGTTGTTTGTGAAAAGAACACACATGCAATGAGCACTGGTGGCTCCATAAGTGATTTGTGGAAAGAACACACATGCAATGACTCTAGTGCTAGTTTTAGTATAAGAACACACATACAATGACTCTAGTGGGTCCGCATGTAGTTTGTGAAAAGAACACACATGCAATGACCACTGGTTGATCCAAATGTGGTTTGTGGAAAAGAACACACATGCAATGAGTCTAGTAGATCCATGTGTGGTTTGTGGAAAAGAACACACATGCAATGAGTCTAGTGCTGGTTTTAGTATAAGAACACACATGCAATGACTCTAGTGGGTCCACATGTGGTTTGTGAACAGAACACACTTGCAATGACCACTGGTTGATCCATATGTGGTTTTTGGAAAAGAACACACATGCAATGAACACTGGTGGATCCATGTGTGGTTTGTGGAAAGAACACACATGCAATGACTCTAGTGCTGGTTTTAGTATAAGAACACACAAGCAATGACTCTAGTGGGTCCATATATGATTTGTGGAAAGAACAGACATGCAATGACACTTGTTGATCCATGTGTGGTTTGTGGAAAGAACACACATGCAATAACTCTAGTGGTTGATCCATGTGTGGTTTGTGGAAATAACACACATGCATCCATAAGTGGTTTGTGGAAAAGAACACACATGTAATGACCACTGGTTGATCCATATGTGGTTTTGGAAAAGAACACACACGCAATGAACACTGGTGGATCCATAAGTGGTTTATGGTTTGTGGAAAGAACACACATGCAATAACCACTGGTTGATCCATATGTGGTTTGTGGAAAGAACACACATGCAATGACACTGCTTGATCCATGTGTGGTTTGTGGAAAAGAACACACATGCAATGACTCTAGTGCTAGTTTTAGTATAAGAACACACATATAATGACTCTAGTGGGTCCACATGTAGTTTATGAAAAGAACACACATGCAATGACCACTGGTTGATCCATATGTGGTTTGTGGAAAAGAACACACATGCAATGATTCTAGTGGATCCATGTGTGGTTTGTGGAAAAGAACACACATGCAATGAGTCTAGTGCTGGTTTTAGTATAAGAACACACATGCAATGACTCTAGTGGGTCCACATGTGGTTTGTGAAAAGAACACACATGCAATGACCACTGGTTGATCCATATGTGGTTTCTGGAAAAGAACATACATGCAATGAACACTGGTGGATCCATGTGTGGTTTGTGGAAAGAACACACATGCAATGACCCTAGTGCTGGTTTTAGTATAAGAACACACAAGAAATGACTCTAGTGGGTCCATATGTGATTTGTGGAAAGAACACACATGCAATGACACTGGTTGATCCATGTGTGGTTTGTGGAAAGAACACACATGCAATGACTCTAGTGGTTGATCCATGTGTGGTTTGTAGAAATAACACACATGCAATGACTCTAGTGGATCCATAAGTGGTTTGTGGAAAAGAACACACGTGCAATGACCACTGGTTGATCCATATGTGGTTTTTGGAAAAGAACACACATGCAATGAACACTGGTGGATCCATAAGTGGTTTGCGGAAAGAACACACATGCAATGACATTGGTTGATCCATATGTGGTTTGTGGAAAGAACACACGTGCAATGACTCTAGTGCTCGTTTTAGTATAAGAACACACATACAATGACTCTAGTGGGTCCACATGTAGTTTTTGAAAAGAACACACATGCAATGACCACTGGTTGATCCATAAGTTGTTTGTGGAAAAGAACACACATGCAATGAACACTGGTGGATCCATGTGTGGTTTGTGGAAAAGAACACACATGCAATGACACTGGTGGATCCATAGGTGGATTGTGAAAAGAACACACATGCAATGACACTGGTGGATCCATATGTGGTATGTTAAAAGAACACACATTTCAATGACTCTGGTTGTAGTTAGTAAAAAGAACACACATGCAATGACACTGGTGGATCCATATCTGGATTGTGGAAAGAGCACACATGCAATGACACCGGTGGATCCATATGTGGTATGTGAAAAGAACACACATGCAATGACTCCAGTTGTTGTTAGTAAAAAGAACACACATGCAATGACACTGGTGTATCCATGTGTGGTCTCTAAAGAGAACACACATGCAAGGACACTGGTGGATCCATATGTGGTATGTGAAAAGAACACACATGCAATGACTCTGGTTATTGTTAGTAAAAAGAACACACATGCAATGACACTGGTGGATCCATGTGTGGTCTCTGAAGAGAACACACATGCAATGACTCTAATGGATCCATAAGTGGTTTGTGGAAAAGAACACACATGCAATGACCACTGGTTGATCCATATGTGGTTTTTGGAAAGAACACACATGCAATGACACTGGTTGATCCATGTGTGGTTTGTGAAAAGAACACACATGCAATGCCACTGGTCGATCCATCTGTGGTCTGTGGATAGAACATACATGCAATGACTCTAGTGCTAGTTTTAGTATAAGAACACACATACCATGACTCTAGTGGGTCCACATGTAGTTTGTGAAAAGAACACGCTTGCAATGACCACTGGTTGATCCATATGTGGTTTTTGGAAAAGAACACACATGCAATGAACACTGGTGGATCCATGTGTGGTTTGTGGAAAGAACACACATGCAATGACTCTAGTGCTGGTTTTAGTATAAGAACACACATGCAATGACTCTAGTGGGTCCACCTGTGGTTTGTGAAAAGAACACACATGCAATGACCACTGGTTTATCCATATGTGGTTTTTGGAAAAGAACACACATGCAATGAACACTGGTGGATCAATGTGTGGTTTGTGGAAAGAACACACATGCAATGACTCTAGTGCTGGTTTTAGTATAAGAACACATAAGCAATGACTCTAGTGGGTCCATATGTGATTTGTGGAAAGAACACACATGCAATGACACTGGTTGATCCATGTTTGGTTTGTGGAAAGAACACACATGCAATGACTCTAGTGGTTGATCCATGTGTGGTTTGTGGAAATAACACACATGTAATGACTCTAATGGATCCATAAGTGGTTTGTGGAAAAGAACAAATGTGCAATGACCACCGGTTGATCCATATGTGGTTTTTGGAAAAGAACACACATGCAATGAACACTGGTGGATCCATAAGTGGTTTTTGGAAAGAACACACATGCAATGACACTGGTTGATCCATATGTGTTTTATGGAAAGAACACACGTGCAATGACTCTAGTGCTAGTTTTAGTATAAGAACACACATACAATGACTCTAGTGGGTCTACATGTAGTTTGTGAAAAGAACACACATGCAATGACCACTTGTTGATCCATAAGTTGTTTGTGGAAAAGAACACACATGCAATGACTCTAGTGGTTGATCCATAAGTGGTTTGTGGAAATAACACACATGCAATGGCCACTGGTTGATCCATAAGTGGTTTGTGGAAAGAACACACATGCAATGGCCATTGGTTGATCCATAAGTGGTTTGTGGAAAGAACACACATGCAATGAGTCTAGTGGATCCATGTGTGGTTTGTGGAAAAGAACACACATGCAATGAGTCTAGTGTTGGTTTTAGTATAAGAACACACATGCAATGACTCTAGTGGGTCCACATGTGGTTTGTGGAAAGAACACACATGCAATGACTCTGGTTGTAATTAGTAACAATAACACACATGCAATGACACTGATGGATCCATGTGTGGTCTCTGATGAGAACACACATTTCAATGACTCTGGTTGTTGTTAGTAAAAAGAACACACATGCAATGACATTGGTGGATCCATGTGTGGTCTCTGAAGAGAACACACATGCAGTGACTCTGGTTGTTGTTAGTAAAAAGAGCACACATGCAATGACACTGGTGGATCCATATGTGGTATGTGAAAATAACACACATGCAATGACTCTGGTTGTTGTTAGTAAAAGAACACACATGCAATGACACTGGTGGATCCATAGGTGGATGGTGAAAAGAGCACATATGCAATGACTCTGGTTGTTCCATATGTGGTATGTGAAAAGAACACACATGCAATGAACACTAGTGGATCCATAAGTGGTTTGTGGAAAGAACACACATGCAGTGACTCTAATGCTGGTTTTAGTTTAAGAACACATATGGATCCATATGTGGTTTATGGAAAAGAACACACATGCAATGACCACTGATGGATCCATAAGTGGTTTGTGGAAAGAACACACATGTAGTGAACACTGGTTGATCCATATGTGGTTTGTTTAAAGAACACACATGCAATGCCATTGGTTGATCCATATGTGGTTTGTGGAAAGAACACACATGCAATGACACTGGTTGATCCAAATGTGGTTCATGACAGGAACACACATGCAATAACTCTTGTGGATACATATGTGGTTTGTGGAAAGAACACACATGCAATGAACTCTAGTGGATCTATCTTGGCATAATTTGATGTATGCCATGATGCATTTCATTGTAAAAGACACCCACTTTCCATTTTTATACTACTCAGCTTTGCCCTTGGTTTTTTGATACTACCCAGTTTTGCCCTCTCTCTCTCTCTCTCTCTCTCTCTCTCTCTCTCTCTCTCTCTCGTAGAAGCCCAAACCTGTGTCCACTCTGTCTGCTATGCCCTGATGGGTTGTCACAGTTGTCACGCTGATCGTGCGCATCAATCGTTGATCCCGTGTGATCCAACGAGGCTCGTTGCACACGTCGTGCCCTTCGTAGGACAGCACGAGACAACACGGACGTCTCCCTCAACGAGACTTCTACAAGAAGGAACATGATGTCGTCCATGGAAAAAGTCGTCGAGTGGTCATGTCATGTTTAATCTAGTCTGCAAAGGCTACAAGTCTACTGCACGGCAACTGGTCATCCACGGACCACCGGCTATACCATTTTTACTACGCAGCACGCCTGCACTCTCACTTCTGTCAGGCCCCCACCACACGAACCTTCCATGCGGCAGCCGCAGCCGGAAGAGCTGCCAACCGGGGCCCTCGAGGAGGCCTAAACATCCCTGCATTAAAAACCCAGCCTATCGGGTCCTCCTTTCGCACTCATCCACTACTCTCTCTTCCCTATCCAGCAAAACCCCACAATCTTGAACGTACTTGCACGAACCTTCTCCATGAAACTAGTGTGGGGGGGTGAGTTTTCGAGCATCACCACCGGGGTGGTGCTTCATGCGGCAGATCTGGAGGAGCACCACGCAGCACAAGCCGAGGAGGACGTGCAGTTCAACCCCTTGGGGGACCATGTGCACGTCGGTGCTGACGACTTCGGAGGCACCGATGAGGGCGTGGAGTTCAACGAACACGCTCCGCTCGTGTACCCGGAGGTACATCTATTTCTACATGTTTCATATTTTCTGCTCGAGCTTAATCTATCCTGGCATCATAAAAAAATCTAGTCCTAATGATTAGATGCAAAGTACGAACCGGTACATGGAGAGATATAGTCTGTTCTGAATGAATCCACATTATTTATTTATTAATAAGTTACCAAGAACACAAACCACATTAATTTAGGAGCGAGCTGGGGAGACGGCCGTAATGAACTGCTGAACCTGTATAGACATGTTATTGCATCGAAAGTAACTTGGAATGGTGGAAGGAATATATATTTATTATTTTGCTCATTTCGGTTTGTATTCCATACATTACAGGTGTATTCAAGTGTGATGGACTCTGACAAGGAGACCAGGGACAACAAGAGCCGCCATGTCATGAAGAAGCGCAAGAGCGGGATAATCCCTTTCCGCACTCGACTTGGGGAGCTCAGGTGCCCTTTCTGTAAGAAAGGAGTCAACCCGAGGATTGCCAGCTTGATTCCACATGCGGTTGGCATCGGTAAAAGCCCGACTAGTAAACACAAGTCGGCGACCAAGGCTAAGCACGCTGCTTATGGCAAGTTCCTGAGGGAGTATGTCAAGACCGGCCTAGTGTCCCCTTACTTAGGAATCAGCAACTTCTAGCCGACCAACCCCGTCACTGTGCTGGACCGGCCACTAATAATATTTAGTTATCTTACCGTATCTAGACCCTTAAACTATGGGGATTTCTATTTTCGTACCCTTCAAAATATATTCAAGTTCATCTGTTTATGTTGTTAAAGTTCCAGTGGCATACTCGTTATTTTGCATGGATAGAGGGGTGCCCCCGACAGATATAAGGGTTATCCTGTCCGCTAGATCACAGAGGATCAACGGTTGGTGGGAAAAACTGAGTACAACTGAATCGCCATGGTTAGACACGAGGGAAAAAAACGTGACTCACGGTACGCGTGTGTGGTGCATGGGGCGGTAGCGGACACGTGTGGCCGTTCACCGTGCATTAGCATACGCGGTGCACGGTAGTGCAACGAAACGTCGCTTCCCTTCTCCTTTAATAGAGGCCTCCTCACTCCCACTCATCACGCACTCGCTCAGTCAACCGTCTCCACTGTCCCATCACCTTCTGCAAACGCCCAACAAAACCCCAACCACGCCGGTGATGGAGAAGATCGGCGCGGTGGCCATCAGCGCCTCCAAGCCCGCCGGCGAGGAGCCCCCCGTCCCTGTTCCCGAATCCATCGTAGCCGCCGGCGAGGAGGCCCCGGCCGGTCTCGGACAGATCCCGCTCGGCTGGGACCCCTACGAGGAGGTTGTCTAGATAAGGCCGGAGAACCCCTACGACACCAGCATCGCCGACCCGTGGTCTGAGGTAACCAGGGTTTTCTCCCCTTCCCTTGTTCTTCCCCCGTTCCCATCGTTGGATGCTAGATCATATGTTATTAGGGCTCGGCTGTTCGTATTTTTTACAGTAGCTAATCCTATTGTGTTAGATCTCGATTTTCGATGAATCCCCCTGTTCGTAGTTGGGATCAGTATTCGATTTGGTTTGAGATTTTGGGAATAATCGGGAGATCTCATTCGGTTAATTTATGCAAAAAATCAATCCCGATAATCAAAGTATCTCAATCATGTACTTATTTCACTCAACTGTTTTTTTCCAACAGGAGGATAGCAGCGACCTCTGCAGCGACGACGAGGCCAAGGACACCAAGAATCATCATGTGCTGAGGAGGCTAAAGTCCGGTCAGTACAATAACTTCTTCGCCGACGACGTGTACATGTGCCCCTTCTGCCCCACCAGGAGGCTCCGCGGCATATACTTCAACTCCCTCGTGAAGCATGTCGAGGACGTGAGGACCTGCGGCGAGTCCATGAACGTCCATGGCTTCAAGGCCAAGCACCAGGTGCTCGATCTTCACCTCCGCAACCTCCAGAAGGTGGCTATCGAGGAGGGTCGCATGCCCCCGATCAGACCCAAGGTACCCAAGGTCAAGGGGCTGGGCAGCAAGAAGTGGAGGAGACGCCAGAGGGAGGAGGCGGATGCCCTCCTGGCAGAGGCCACGAGGGGCCACTGGTCAGCTACTGTTGCTGCTATAAAGCAGCTTCTTTTGTCTTGTCTGTGTTGAAGCAGTCCGCTGCTGCTGCTGAGCATCCTAATTGTCGAACCTCGTTAAGTACCGTACTATATAACCTATATTAGCTGCTTTATCTACATATGCTCTGTTTACTGAATTTATTTATGGTGCTGGTTTGTTTTGCTGCTCTAGATTTGCTACCAGATTGGGGGAAAACGATCGCAAAAGGAACAATGAATGAAGAGAGAAGTTGCTCTAGATTCCCTACCTTTTTAGGCAAAAAAACCACAACTGTTAGAGAGAGAGGGGAAAAGGCGCTCTTAAAAAGGCCAAATAACAAAACAAAACTTCCACTTTAGGCATCATGGCGCATGTAACGGCCAAGCCTTTGACCAGACGACACCCCCCTCCGAGCGCATGTGAGGGCTTCGGAATATCGGGAGGGCAAAAGTGAGGACAAACGAGACACAATGTTGCTATAGCTAAATCTGACAAAAAGCTGAATTTGGCTTTACCATGCAATTTGGCTAGAGCTCCATAATGTAGCTATTCTAAATCCCTAAACTATGTGGTGCGTTGAAACCTAATGCTTTTCCACCGACACATGTGTTGCAAAGTTGCTTGATCGTGCATGCTT
The DNA here is from genome assembly GCA_916181665.1 of Avena sativa. Lineage (NCBI taxonomy): Eukaryota > Viridiplantae > Streptophyta > Magnoliopsida > Poales > Poaceae > Avena > Avena sativa. The sequence continues at coordinate 428,790,591 of OV702287.1, forward strand.
ACACAAGTGGCCTACAGACAAACTTATAGAAGCATGGGCAAATGAGCTTCATTTTGGCAAATTCGGGACAAGCTTTGCGCAATCGGCAGGCCTGATCGGCTAGGCGGCTGCCCCGGGGTGCAGGGATGCTAGGTCCATGTCTATGCTTACACTTCTTAAGGAATTAATAATAATTGTACACTTCCTTTTGTCCTGTCACGTTGCGTCGTGTCAGCACCGCGCACCCTCTGCGGATCGGCAATGGGACGGTAGTCTAAGTGACCGGTCTCTGCCACGCCAAAGCCACGTCGCACACCCGTCCCATCGCCTACCGGGACGGACGCCAAATTTAATCGCTAGAATTGGAAACCATCGGTGCTCGCCCGGTCAAACTTGCTTCCGCATGGGTATGACCGGAATATTGGTAAACGGAATTTAAGCATCGCCTTCCGTCTCCTCAGCACATCACTGTGCAAAAATCCCCAACTCATTCCTTCTGTCGGCGCCGCCACAGCACATCACTGTGCAAAAATCCCCAACTCATTCCTTCCGCCGACGCCTCCACCTGGCCATACCACCGCAACAGATCACTCCACCTCCACGCCTAGTCCCAGCCACCGCTATCGACCCTAGGCCACCGCCGCCGCATTAGCTGCTGCCATGGACGCAGAGTACGGCGTGTTCGGCGACGGGAGCGACTACACCGACGAGTACACCATCATTGCCCATGGCACCACCAAGCTGACGGTCATCCACACAAATGCGTCAGTGGAGGTGGCCAAGGTCATCGCAATGTACGGGCGGTGGCTACAGGAGCCGATGGACAGGTACAAGATCGTAGGCCTTGACCTCGAGTATACCAGAGATAGGAAGAGGACGGCACTTTTGCAGCTGTCCATGTGCAACCACTACCTACTATATCACGTATGTAGGGCCAAATCTGTATGCCCGGAGCTTCGCGAGTTCCTACATAGGAGGGAGATCTACTTCGCCAGCGTCGACATCAAGAACGACACTCCGAAGCTAGAACGGGATCTCCTCGTTCATGTCGTCAATCACGTCGATCTCCAACGTTTGTGGAGGTACCCGGATGGCGGTACGGGGAAAGCCGGCATGGCTAGACTCGCTTCCAACATCATCGACCGTGAGTACGCCGGCATGAAAATCGAGTTCCCGAAGCACCTGCACGAGCGATGGGAGTGGAGGCACTTGGATTACGATGCGATCAAGTACGCAGCCAGGGACACGTATGTCTGCTATGAGATGCTCAACAGGATCTGGCGGGTGGGTGAGTGTGTTGTTTACCACTACTAGTTTTGCATTTCATTCCTAGTTTTATCTCACATGTATTTTATCTCGCATGTATTTTCTAAGCATTCTGTGTGTAAGAACCAAGCTCATATGATCCCTGTGCTATTAGCTACTTAACCTGTATGAATTAGATTCCCCCTTTTGTATGCTCAACATTCATTCTTACAAATTCTGTCTGTGCCATTTGCATACGGCAAAATCCAAGACTGACATGCATAAGGTGTGATACAGTCATAAGTCATAACCAAACCCAGATTATAGAGAAGGATACAGTCATAAACCAGATTATAGTTTGACAAAGGTAATACATAGCAGTTCGTAATTGCTCACATAGTGTACTTATGAAATAACATGTTTTCATAAACACAACAATCATGCACTAATAGTCTACATCCCAGCCTATTGGAGAAGGCAACCGATCCTAGGATGCCTTCGGTCACTTGCCCCGATTTGTAGATTCATCTACACTCCGGCATCTGGGACAAACAACCTGCCTTGGTGATGGTTCAATGATGCGATGCCTGGAACGAGATTTTACAATCTGGTGGTACAGCTCGTGGCTAACATACCCGTCAATTGCAGCGTACTTCAGATTAGGTTCAGAAAGTGGCTTATCCTCCTAGTAACCATGCCCTAAACGCCTCCACGAACATCTCGGCAATCTTTCCTTCATGTCAGCATACCACGGGTCGATGAGTTCGGAGGCAAGAGTGGCCATCCCGGTCTTGCCGCCCTTCGTCCCTGGGATCTAGTAAATTTCCTGGATGTCCACTCTACACTCCTTTGGGATTCTAATGTTGATAGTCGGGCTTTTAAGCAGTTTACTATCATTCGTGATGTCAACACTGGTAATTCTTTTGTGTTGGTTCACGAGAAAGTCATGAAACAGATCCCTAATGCTGTCACCCCACCTGCATGAAAATGAATTCAGACAAATAATATAGCAATAACTTTTGCAAATAGACGGTTCAGGAACAAAAAGACAGCAAAGTCTACCAGATCCCGGCAGCCCCCTTCTCGCAAAAAGGCTGGTATACGAGGACGTGCCCCTTCATGGAGAGTTGCACCACGGCGATCCTACGGTGATCGCGGCTATACTCGAGGTCGAGACCTACAAACCTATTTTCTTCAAACTGCAGCCAACTCGTGTAATTATTCAGAGTGTTCCTCACCGTCCGAGGGTCGGTGGTGTAGACGACATCGATCTTCTTCCCTCCATGTACTTCGATGTCGAAGTGCGCAGTTTCTTGCCTGCCGTCGTTTCGGACGTCCGGAGCATCCATGACTACAGGCAAGAGGGAAAGGATACGGAGGAAGAGGGTGATGCGGTGGTGGAGGAAATGGATGAGGCCGTGGAGGAGAAAGACGATGAGGCTGTGGAGGAGGAAATGAGACGGAGAAGTGAAAGATTGGAACTGCCCTTACCAATATATGGAATGGTGCACGACCGTTCGTAGTAGGGTGAAGGTGGCGAAAAACGGCGGTTTTACACGTCGACGCTAGCACTTCCTAAAATTTGTTCTACGCCACTTGCATGCGGTGGAATCAATTCAAACGTAGGCACGTTTGCGCGTGCCGACCTTCACTCACTGACAGGCGGGCCGCACATTTCCCTTTTACGATTTATTTTTTCACTTCCTCTAGACGGTTCCGGTGCCCGCTCTCAATAATTACGGCCTTCCCTTCTTGTCTTCCACGCGGACGAGAACCGGCGGCGGCGGCGGTTCCTTGCAGATTCACTCCCCACTCGAACAATTGCCCCATCCCTGATTCCACCCTCTCTCGAATCCATCCACCTCCTTATCACAACGCCTCCATTAATCTACCGGATTCTAGACTCCATTTGCCGCTATGGGTAGAGCTTGGGGTAGCAGCAGGCTGAAGCGAAAGGCATGCGACGATGACGCGGATGGCCAGGGCGACCGCTACCGCGAGGATTGGGGATGGCCGAACCTCAGCGCCACGAACGTGCACAGGATCGCCTCGGAGTTGGACATCATCTCAACCAGCCGCCTCGCTCGCTGCATCCCTGGCTACCGCGTGATGATGCGGAACATGGACGAATAACCGTTCGGCACGTCAGGCCTTCTTTACCCCAATAACAGCAAATGGCCAAACGACCGCGATGGCCATGTAAGTTCTAGTATCTAGCTTATTCATTCAGTCATATCGTTGATTCATTTGTGCTGAACTCTCAACAGAATCCTATGCTCCTTTCGTCGAACGTGTTGTGTGCACGCGCGGTTTGAACAAATCGAACCATTTAAGACTATTCTGTACAGCAGAAGCTCTGCTCGTACCTGATATTCTGGTATTTTCATAGTGACATAGTCTTACTTTATGTGATAGACGAGTTGTCAATTTCGATTTTGCAATGGAATGCCTGCTAGGTGGTATTCTGTTTCCTAAAATAAAAACAAGCAGATTAGACGATTTAAGGATGTTATGTCCCGAGCTGTTTAATTATGATCATCGTCAGGAGTTTGTTCTGGGGCTCTACTACTACTCCATATATTGAGTATTTTCGTAGTGACACAGGCACAATTTAGCTGATATCTGAGGAGACACTCGTATTTAGGCGATATTTTGTGTACTTTAATCTGAAGGCCTAGTTGTCAAATTGTATCTGCAATGGAATCCATGCTAGTTTATTGTACCAACTAACAACAAACTCTGCAGAATATTCATGCAAAACTGATGCTGCTGGATAAGTGGTCTGAATCAGTAGTGGTGAATATCAAGGAAGAAGAAGAGACGGAAATGGAAGATGGCCAGAACTGGGTGGGTGGCAACGGCGAGTGGCTGGTCCTTTTATCACAGGATGGCAGTACTTGGACTCTAAAAAATGGCTATAGATCGGTGAGACTTGCAGTGCCATCTTTGAAGGGTGTCGGCATTACTACATTCAACAGCGGGTGGCCGCCACCCATTTCCGAATTCTCTTATAGGTTCAACATGGCAGAACTTGACCTCGTGAAGGTACAACTCCCACATAGACCACGGGAGGGGGCGTGGAAGAACTGGGAGTACGACCTCTTAGCGGTGTTCGACAAGGCGATCACATTCATTAGATGCCCAGAAGACAAGGAATGGACAGTCTTACGCGACGACTTCCTGCGGCCGGAGAAGTATGTCGACGCCGTCTTCACCTACGGCTACTCTTCGTACAGACTGCAACGCATTTATGCGGTCACTGAACCTAGGGGCGACGTGCGTGTTTGGGAGCCATCCATTTTGGGTGAATCATGGTTTCATATAGCATGTAAAATCCCATTCAAAATTCTGCTTACTGGCTGTTAGTAACATGCAGGTACCCACGCAGCCCCGCGCATCATTCTAGCTCCGGTCATCAAAGATGCAGTAGCAGATGCTGAACTTGGGACACGGCGCTGGTTCCTGGCACCTCTCGGAGACAACACGGAACATGATGATGAACTCTTGTGGATTCATATCAGGGGAGCACTAAACAACGTTGGTGATACAATAGAACATATGGGGACACAACTTTCTTCATACCCATCGCTGCGGTGTCACGTTTTCTCGAGGTCCGCATGCCCATCCGAAGACCCAGTAGAGCAAGTCTGGAGCAGAGTCAATAATCTGAAGGGACAATCTGTGTTTCTTGGGATCAACTACCCTTTCTTTGTCGGAGCCCCTGGAGCTGTTGAACCTGTAATTGCTCAGGCAACCCTGGCCCCTGATGTTGTTGCTGCTGCTGGTGGTGGTGGTGGAGCTGACGAAGAACTAGCTGCTGCTGCTCCTGGTGAAGCTGACAAATACTTGGTGATGCTGCTGTTGGTGAAGCTGACGAAATACTTGCTAATGTTGCTGCTGGTGAAGCTGACGAAATACCTGCTGAGGCTGCTGTCGGAATCTAGGAAGAACATGCTGGTGTTGTTGCTGAGGTGCCAGCACTTCCAGTGTTGATAGCAGACTGTGTGTTTGCTGCACACTCACGCGCCTATCATGTTGAGACTCCAGATCCGACATGGAGCCGAATCCATGTCGAGAGGAGGGGGCCTACAATTGGCTCATCAGTGGGGTCGTACTATTTGAAGGAGAATGAAAGACGACCAAACGCAACATTCTGGTTCGTTCTGACGATACCACCAGCTCCAGGGACCTAGTGCTCATATTGGCAGATACGATGAACCATTTGTCTTTATCTTTATCATTAGTTACGCTTATGTGTGTAAAGACTAAGCTGTGCTTATTTGTGTAAGACTAAGTTAGGCCTAACTGCGTAATATTCAGTGAAGCTCAGCTTTTCTTTCCACGCCCATAACAACAGAATTGCAGCATAGAACATACAAATATAATGTGCATACCAGACATTTTTGCTCAGGATAACAACCACTTCAAGCAAATGATACATCGTGTACGCATTTGAACGCATCACTAAAACGTGCCACCTATTGATGATTGATGACATGGATCTAGCTTTTCTGTGCTTATTTGCATTGAATCGCTCATTGATTTATTCACATATTTTTTAGCAATGGCTAATGAACTCCACTCTCTTGGTAACTTGCTTCGTCAGCGAGCACTTGTTGATGCAATGCAAAGTACAGAACATGGTCGTCATCGTCATTCCATTTAGGATCTCTATGTTTCGTCATCACGAAGCTACTAATTTCAAATGAAAATCTAGTAAACAATATATGTGTACATTGTTAGAGTATGCTACGGCCACGGTACATACATGTTTTTCTACAATCACAAGAAGAAAACTTGATGCATTTTCACCTTGTTGGCATTGTGCCGAACTGGGTGGATGTGGCTTTGGGGTTCGGAGAGGAAGTCGCCATGGCTGGTACGTGTGCGACCACGACGACGGCGAGCTAAGATTCTGGAGCAGACCAACAGGACCGAGCATGGTCGGCATGGTGACAGATCTCACCCGGGAATGAATTCCCGTCCCCGCGCCGTGCCAATGGTGCGGTCATGGTGAGGGCGAGCTCCGATTCGGGATGGGGAGGAGAACGGGCCGAGCAGGTTTGTCCAAGTCCTAGCTCCGCGCCATGGCCGCGACCACAGATTGCCGCCCCAGAGGAAGAAGAAGACGCGTAAAGGATGCATGCGCCAACGCTGCAAGCCTACATGGCAGCGACGACGGCAGCAACATATCGGCGAAAGCTGACAGGGGGGGCCAACTTGACGGCCGTTAGCCTGATTTTTTGTATTGAAACGTAAAGTTGAATTCATGCCGAAAAAGATCCTCTGAGTATTTGGCAGGCCAACTGTAGTCATCGCGGCTGATATCAGGGAACTCGGGTACCGCGTTGCCTGACCACCCCAACTTTCGGGCCGCAAAATGATATTCTCGTGTCTAGGTGGGATAGAGTATAAATCGATCAAAACACGTCCCACAATAAGAAACATAGGAAGTACAAAAATACATAGGGACTCATATTTTCTTCTTCAGGGCAACAAATCATTGAAAATTTTCAAACGAAAAGCAAGACAAAATCAAACACTAATTTTATTTGCCTGGTTGCAGACAGTACAATCTCGGAAGCCAAGTTAGTACTAGCATTTTACTCACTACTAGAACATGAAAGCGCGCGTTGCGGCGCCCGTCCATCTTTGTAAAAAAGTAGAACAGCTCGGGAAAATGGATGGCGTTTCTAATTGTTGCTTTGAGAGTTTAATACTACAAGCTGTATTGTTCACTCAGTTTCCTCCCTCACAACAAGAAATGTCAACTTTAGCATACCAACAAAGGTAAAAATAGGCAGGAACTTCTTCACATAACTACTACTACGTCAAACCATAATCTAAACATTGGTTGTAGTTAATTTTGTATATCAAACTCGGGAAAAGAACTTCTCCTTTTTTAAGAAAAGACCCATACATGTTTCATTCATGTGCCAAGCCTAATAAATTGAGTAAAAAGAGAAGTTGTTCATATCTGATTTTGTTTCATCACAAGTCACAAATAATACTAAATAAATTAGATATATCAAATACCTGGTGCACACCTTAAGCCATGAGTTAGTGAGGTGGTCACATTCAACTTTATTCATACCATAAACAACATCTTTCTAGGCAACTTCGTCTGCAGCTCATATTTCACATTCCAGTATAGCCAGAAGGCCATCAAAGACAGTACCATCTGTATACCCCACTTCTATCCTAGTGCATGCGACATGCCTTGATCAGAGTTAAAGGTAAGGATGTGAAATATGAACAACTGGACCATGTCGGTTCAGACATCGGATTAAAAGAAACACCATTAAATTAATAACGGTGTGTAAGAACAATTCAAAATTGAGCATGCATAAAGGAAAAATCAACATCAATTCACTAATGTTATAAATTATCAAAAAGTGCATCACGGTAAACTACTCCTAAATAAGTTTCAAACTGCCCTCTCGCCAGTAATAATGTACTCCATATTCTTATAGAAAACAAAAGAAAATATAAACTTTGGATCTGCTTTTGTCTAATAGAAGGGAATGCAACAGTGCAAAATAGAAGCATGAACAATACCCAAATATTACTAAAAATTCGGTGATCCCAGGAAATCCAGAGTATCCGAAATAAATTAGAACCGAAAGGAGTCAGAAACAATATTAGTAGTAGACGGCGAAAATTAAATATACATGTGCACATACAACATGCTATAAGATATGCCCACTAAACTCACTGAAAAATCTAACCTTTCGAATTTAAGAAGTGTCTGGCCATAGTTTAAAGTACTCAAACTCTTTGTTTATGATTTCATTTTATTTAATTGCGTGTCGATACCTGTATGTTGCCGCATGCAGGGGTTTGGCCCTTTGAAAAGGGCAAGCATGTCGATGAGTCGTGAACTCAGGGCTAAGTGGGCGACTTGGAAGACCAGCCGAAGAAAACGATAAATTTGACAGTTGAAACAGAAACATATGGTTAGAAAGTTTTGTTCCAAGTCCTCGGAGCATTGTTCAAAAAAATCATATTTTTAAAACCATAAGTAGCTATTATGCGTACTGGGTTCAATTGAGAAAGGTAAATTCTGCACACCTCGAGGAAGGAGCGCCCAAATTGGTAAATTGTTTGCTTCTCGAGTGAACTCTCTTTCGTCTGCACCAAGAAAGATAATAAGACAGAAAAGACACACATCTGAAGTAAAACTTGAATAATTTCAAGTGCTCAATATCTAGGGCCAAACAAGCTAGAACTAAAAAAATGGATACGTATCACCATGTTCAATCACTACATCCGCTTCCTGCAGAAAGTTATGAGAGCACTGGTTGGCAGCCTGATTATCAACACAGTTCCACTTCTGATTTTGATGGAACGCAAACACCACGTTATGGCCTGGGCAGTGGACCTAGTAGCTCGTTGCAATGGAACCAGCCCAACAATCACACAAGTCAACACCATCAGATGCTCAACATAGGCTCATACCCTGAGTATGAAACAAGTGCAGTGACATGGACCTACTGTCCAACTCTTCAAGGCGGAGTGCTAAGTGTGGTGATGCATCAGGTAAAACATTTTTGTTAGCGTATTAGGTATATATGGTTGTTATGGTAGTTTAGATAGAGTCAGGATCTGTTTACGTACAGTCCTAACTTGATTCGTACTCCAAGATAATCCTCTCTACACCTATATATACTCACCTATGAGTCTCAATAATATATCTATCATATTCCGCCAAACTCATACTCTTTTATGGTATCAGCCTAAATCGATCTCAAACCCTAGCTTTCGTCGTGCTGCCCCCGGGGAGATCGATCTCCATGATCTCCGCGGGGGCTGCGCAACCCGTATACAGGGTTCGTCCGCCGATCCGTGATCGGCTGTCCTGTAAGTCTTTTTCTCCGATATCTTGATCGGCTTCTTTTTGGTTTACCGATCTTAGATCAGATTTAGTCGCCTACCACCGTCGTCATTGCCGCGCCTCTACTCCAACCATCGGCATCGAGGATCTACATCGCGTCCGTGTGCCTGCCCCCTCCGCTGTTGCGCCTGCCTCGGCAGGCTACTGTGTATCGCAGACGGCTGCTACGCTTTCCTCGGAAGGATACCACGGTCGCCCCCCTCGGATCCTCTTCGTCGTCATCGTCCAGGACTTCACCGATAACGTCGCCATCGAATCCGATCTACGCGTCGTCCACGCCATGGCGCATACGGTGTACCGTCGGTCTGATCAACCAATCCCGCGCCTGTCTACGCCAAGCACGTCCCCGAGCACGCGCCTACCACCGATTGAGCTACGGGCTGCCGCTGTGTCGCCCCGTCGGGCCGCAGCGCTGCCGCCTTTGGTCCAAGCTACCAGCTTCCAACGCGCCTTCCTTGGCGTGTACGTCGCTAGTGGTCTCCCAGCCGCTGCACCGACTTGCGTCCTGCAGCTATGCCCCCCCGGGTCGTAGCGTGGCTGCACACAGTCTACTTCGCCGTCCTCGTGCATCGACGGCCTCGACTTTGACCGCGCCATCTCCTACGGCGCGGATCGCCGCCGTCTGCACATAGTCTTCATCACGTCGCCGGGTCTTCCTCACCTACTTCGAGCACCGCCGCCGCGCTTCACAAGGTAACCTGCAGGGTGCCCTCTCGTCGTCGCAGGTCCCGCCAACTACCCTTCGCCACTCTAGGCATCCAGCATGACTAACTCAGGTCGCCGCTGGTTTCGCCGCCTTCTATGTCTTCATCGGCTTCGACAACGTCTTCTTCGGCATCGACTCCTCTACGACTGCCTCGACCGCGTCACCGACGAGTTCTTCTTTGCATACTCGGTTCTGGCAAAACCGGAGAGTGCGTCCGTCCCCGACGTGCGCCTAGTTCTGGCAAAACTATGGCCGCACCTCGTCCTCGATGGCTCGTACTGCATCGACTTCGGCATCGACACCCTCAACGACTGCCTCAACGCGTCTCCGTCATCCACCTCGCGCACTATGCGCATGCGGCTTCACGTGCGGCTACCTCGACACGGGCATCCCCGACCACGACATCGACCACGGCGACCCATCGTACGGCTACCTCGACCATGGCACCGCCTCACACTCTCGGCTCCCTCGACATCGGCACAAGAGCTACCACCTCACTTGAGCATCACCAGCTTCCTCTACAGTCCAAGCAACAGCGACGCGACACCGTCCACGACGTTCCCGCTATGACTGCGGGGGGATGTCAGCCTACTGGATGCTACTTCGATTATCTCCAGTCTGACCGTCCGCGACGTTCCAGTTGTTCACGACGCTACCGCTACGACTGCGGGGGATGTTAGAGTATTAGGTATATATGGTTGTTATGGTAGTTTAGATAGAGTTAGGATCTGTTTACGTACAGTCCTAACTTGACTCGTACTCTAAGATAATCCTCTGTACGCCTATATATACTCGCCTCTGAGGCTCAATAATATATCCATCATATTCCGCCAAACTCATACTCTTTCAATTTTGTGCCTATTGATGTGCTCAGCCACCTCTTCTCTTCTTATGGAGTGGTGGAAAAGATATTTACATGGATGAAAATGCTCTGCGAGCTACACATGGTGGGTATCTCTACCATACCTACAATCAACTGGATTTTAGGCATGCAGATTCTGCAAAATTGCAAATTCTTGATGATTATTCTTGTGCACTGTTCTCTGAAATTAATGATGCTGACCGCTTAAGCCATGACATTGCTTACATACCTCGAGGTGAAGAGAACGACATCTCTCAAAATGTTACCCCTCACATGGAAGGGCACACTTCAGAACAGCAGGTGCAGACCAATATATTAGTGCCCAATGTTGTGACCAAGTGTACTCATGAGCAAATACAATGTGATGGCAAGCATGACACATCTACTATGCCCACTCAACGAGTAATTGAAGAGCCCATGCCAGTGCAAGTTCCGGAAGAATTACTTTTAGTCCATGATCCTAAAATGGCAGTTCAGTTGTGCAATTCAGATGTAGTTCAGGCAGCTACAAGGGAGAGGAAGGACAATCTAGCTTCGTCGACACTGCTGGTCTTGCATGCGGACGACCAGCAACTGCCCACAAGTGTGCAAGATGCTTTCAGCCTGTTTGAAGAAATGGCAGTATATGATATCTATGAGGAAGATACAAATTCTTCCCTGAATTTTCTCGCTGAGTTGTGCGATACTACTGGTCAGCACAAGCCATATGATAGTTAAAAACCCGTCTATCATTGTGCAGAACCCCATGGTGCTGCAAAATTATCCTCAGGGGAATCTGATCAGGAACTGCTGGCAGTGTGCTTCAATAACACTTCAGATAATGCATTCAGTAAAGGGGCTACAGATTTTGCATTTCCACATGGTCCTGTTATAGATACCGAAAGATCCATCAAACTCACAAACGAAAATATGATCCAACCTGTCCCTGTACTGTGTGTTCAAGAAGCAACTGTGCGCTGCGATGATGAGAGATTTGAGATAAATATCAAGAAGCAAGATGTACTCATCAACAAGAACGGTATCACATATCCTTGTGTTCTGAATACTGACAAGGAAGTCCCATTTGCCTTGCAGTATCAGTTACCATTGGGCAGTTCACTTTTTATATGGGATCCTGGCATAGATCGGTCTTGTAAAAAGTTGCACCTTTGTCATTGGATTCCACATTCTGCTATAATTATTCTCCCACAATTACATAACAATAGCATTTCTTCTAAATGGGATTTTTCACTTGAGAAAGGAAGACAAGTGCAGTGGGATCCAACGGTGCTTTATTTTTGGAGATCAATATTCAACGTTATGCATTATTGCCACACTTTTCAGAAAGACAATGCAATGAATTCTCAGTTTCGTTGGTATCAAGACGTAAAATTCAATCGAATTGCTCTTTGGTTGATAAACTTTAATCCTCCCTAAGAAGGATAAAAGTTTCTGAAGAAACTTGTTTATCCATTGTTGGACAATGGTCTCAAGAAGGGAGGAATGTCAGGGACTAGGATGTGAGGATATATGTATTATGGGGGTATTAGTGAAATATTGTTAGTAAGGGTTATTTGGTCATTTCCTGTTAAGTGAGTGGGCGGCGTGTTCCTTATAAGCCATCTCATGTATTGTTGAAATGAATCAAGAAATCAAAACCAAAATTTATCTTATCCTTAATTCATGATCTTCAATTACTGCATTTTTATCTTAGTTTCTATCCCAGCAATTTACCCAGTTTATCTCCAATTTCCTCTCAATTCATGTTTTAGCTGATCATAGCCTGTCAGATCCAATCGGGATCCTGACAATCTGCTCCTCAGACCCGTCAAATTGTCCATGCAACACCTCATCCTATTTAAAATATAAATCCATGTCCCCTTTGCGCTAGACGTTGCAACACAAAAACAGTTCAGGTTCGCTGCCGGCGCACAAGCCTTGCCATCTCTGACCACCCCTCGGTCATATTAGCCATTCTCAGTTGACAACGAGAGGTGGATCCCAGCGCATATTGGAACATTCCAATTCGAAGCAGCGGCTCCCTACAAGGCGGTCCCATCCACTTGCGAAAATATGGTTTTCTATGGTTTGTCGAGGAAGTCATTTGGAATAAAATCGATAATGGTTCAGATGATCATTGTTGCTGTCACAGTTGTGGTAATCAACTTTGCCAATTGCCACTATAAATGCAATAAGTAGCAAAGTACTTCTTGGGGCAGACAAAACTCATGCATGATGCATGGATGTATTTCTTGCCTACAGCTGGTCAGATTAGAAAGTAAAGATGGCCAATGGTGTTGTCACTAGATGGAGGTTGTCATAAATAAACGCAGGTACGTACGGTTGATCTTATCATGGCACGCTGATGAAATGCAGCTAAGTGAGTTTCGTACTTTAGGTGACAGATTTGTCTGCTTATAATTACCATGCTCATTGAACTAACGTACCAAAAATATGTTCCTGTGTGTTTCTTTTACCATGCAACTTGTTGATATACCTTTACTTATCCAGGCTATTACTGATGAAAAAAGGTGAAGGCACCAGATAAGCAATATATGGATACTCTAATGCTTTTGAGAGACGGTATACCAAAAAATCTCGAGAAGCAATTTCAAAGAGTGACAAGTTAATGTTGTGCCAAATCAGGTATATATATTTGCATCATATCACGGTTTGTTCGGTAAACAAGATAACTAACGAACCAGTTGGTTGTAATCTTTGGTGGTTGTGAATATATGTTGGTGATGTGCCTCCTCATCTACTCTAGCTCGGCTTGAAGTAAAGATGGAACACGTTTTATTGGTGTTTATCCTTAACTGGTTACATGCATTTGAGGTAAAAACAAATGTTATGGCTTCTAAGCAACCACAATTCTTTACAAAGTTACAATCCTTACTACATTTTTTTAATTGGACATTTTCCTGAAGTTGAATACTCATTTTATATAAGTAATAGTTTATAATCTTACCTGACATCTATATTACAGAACTTAGCTTCTACAATCACAGGATGTGTTCCGGAAATTGTTTACTCCAAAAGTTGGTGGACATGGTCTTACTTGCATTAGCTTATCACTTCAATTGAGGTACTACTCCCATAAATCTCAGAAGCCTGCTTAAGTATTGTATTCAGATTTGTTTCAGTTTCGTTTCAAAAAAATTGCTTCGGTGTTGCTGCTATGTATACAGAACTAATATGACTATCTTCTGAACCAATCAATATTTTAAATATACCTAAGCTATCAAAACATGAAGAGCTAAGAACTAAGGCCGTATAGGTTTTGGTTCTAAAGTTTCACATGAATAAGCATAAACCAATTACCACCAAATGAGTAGAAAATCAAGGGAGCAAGATTGCTATTTTTAGTAAGTATGAGGCCATTTATATATTCACCTTGCAACGCTCAAGTCATCCCCTCTTAATGACCTCATGTTTTTCAATAAATTTACGTAATTTCTCCAAGCACTCGGTGGATAATTAACAATACTTTAATCAGTCACTAATAAATGAACTAAGAGCAGATGGAATGAAACCAAACTTAAAATCCACATGTCCTTATAATAGAAAAATACATTTTGGTGCTACACAATTTAGGCCTAGTCTACAAGATAGTTCTAGCCCGCTATACCCATAGAGAAACAATCTACTTTTCAATTATGTTCTATATATTGAAAAAATATGAAAATATCACTATGTTTATACGCCATATCTACCATTGCTTCAAATATGGACGGGCCCGGCAACACGCGCTTTCATGGTTGTGATCTCCTTCCTGCTTCCCCTCACGGGTGTTGGCTCCAGCGTGCTGGCATTATTACCTGACCTCTGCGGCGTGTTCATCGAATTAGCCATTTTTCTGCTATTATTGGGCGCGTTCTCCTTTGTGCTGGCATTATTGCCTGACCTCAGCGACATATTCCACTCAAAATTACTCCCTCCGACCCATATTAGTTGACTCGAATTTGGCTAAATTTCGATGTATCTAGACATGTTATAGTACTAGATACATCCAAATCTAGATAAATCAAAACCAATTAATATGGGTCGGAGGGAGTAGCATTTTTTTCTGCTACCACAGGGTGTGGTATCCTCCGTGCTGGCCATCTTAGTCTTTTTTCTACCACTCCTGGGTGTGTTCACCACCGTGCTCGTCCTCTTAGCATTTTTGCTGCTACCATTCGGTGTGGCATTTTGATTGGATCTCAGGGGTGTACTCTGCGGCGTGGTGTCTTTTTCGTGCGACTCTTGGGCGTCCTCTTCTCTGGCGTGGTCTCCTTGTTTATGTTATTCTTCGGGGTGCCTTTCTGGGGATGCTCTTCCTACTCCTCTTTATGATGCTCCTCTGTAAGACACTCCTCTGTTCGAAGCTACCCTCAGTCGCACAATCATCAGTGATGCCATGGATCAGGTCACATATGCCTTCTACAAGTCCATCATCTCTATTGTCGAAATCCAATTCCTCTCCAACCATTTGCACTATCAAGTGGATGAACACTTTACCTCTATAATATTTCTTTGTAAACAGTACGGCTAAATCACTGGTATCTTTCAAGTTTTATAACCTTTTTGCTCTTGTAAACAAAATATACCAACTGTGCTACTTGGGAGGACCCCCATAGCACCTTCAGACGTAACGATGCTATCAGGTCAGATAACTCTACCACTTTAGGATCGTATCTTCCAAGGATTACATCAATATCGTCATAGAATTTTTCTGTGCCATCATCTAATTTTGCAGTGAACTTCATGACACCGACACGAACGATTACTTTTCCATTATCAGGTTCTGTACCTCCGAGAGGTTCGAAAGGTGGAGCGGCACCATTAGACCCAGCCACAATGCCACCGTCGCCATCATCAGCGTCATCGTTAGCTGGAGCAACCTCGGTGGAAGTATCAGGACGAGGAGCAAGGCGAGGGCCCTTAGCAGCGGGAGCTACAATACCTGGTGGACGGGCAGGGCCATGGCTAATGGTAGCCACAATAGGAGAAGCTGATGCCATGCTACATCGACGATCAGGAGCTGTTCCCGCAACAATAGTGCTTCGAGTGCTAGCAGAGTCCAGACCATGAGTTAGCTCCAGACCAGCAGGCCGCTGAACTTGAGCACGGGTTCGAGGAGGAGCAGCAAACAAGGTAGCAGTATTGGCAACAATAATGGGGCAGCCTCCAGAAGTCTTAGTTTGCTCAACAGCGGCAGGGATTGGGTCAACAGCGGCCAGATCAACAACAACACGGGGACGACCAGTACCAGCAGACTCCAGAGCAGGGGTTTGCACAACTTGAGCACGGTTTCGAGGAGGAGCAACACACAAGGCAGCGGTCTTGGAAACAACAGTGGGGCAGCCTCCAGAAGCCTTAGTTTGCTCAACAGCGGCAGGGATTGGGTCAACAACGGCCAAATCAACAACAACATGGGGACAACCAGTACCAGCAGATTCCAGAGCAGGGGTTTGCACAACTTGAGCACGGTTTCGAGGAGGAGCAGCACACAAGACAGCGGTCTTGGCAACAACAGCAGGGCAGCTTCCTGAATCCTTAGTTTGCTCAACAGCAGCATGGATTGGGTTAGCAGCAACCAGAGCAATAACACCACATGGACAACCAGTACCAGCAGATTCTAGAGCAGAGTTTTGCACAACAACAATACGGGGACTCCTACGAGGAGGTTGCCTGACAGAAGCATGGCACGGACGAGGAACTATATTTTGCTTAACAGCATCAAAGGTTCGAGTTATACCACCCTGTCCAATAATAGTTGGGCGACTCCCAGTAGCAGCAGCTTCCACATCCAGTATTTTACAAATCAGCATAACCACGCGAAGCCCAAGAAACTGTTTCATCAACCCAATTAGCTGACTGTCACACGTTATAGGAACCGTGATGCCTCGTTCATCCATGAAGTTGAACCGTGCAGTCTGCTCTGGCCCCATTTCAGCACGTTCATGTATAGTAGCAACCATACCAGGGATAGTGCATAACTGCCAGGGGCTACTTCCATCTTTAGACTACGAGGTTGATTCCGCTTGCTCTTCCCATCTGCTATTTTAATGTGGTAGCCGTAGAGGGTGACCATAACCGTGTATTTGGGTTCAGCGGAGATCCTACTTGATAGAAAATTGAGGACAAAAGATAAGAATTATTTGTCAGCGTTGTGCTAGCAAACAATCTAGGTTCGATCTATCCCTATAATGCCAATAGCCAACTAGAAATTATAGATAGTGCGAATAGTAAAGAGAAGAGTAGCTCACCCGCAATTAGCCAGAACTAATTCTTCCACGGTAATAGGATTTGCCATCCTTCGCATTGCTCATCTCGTTAGCGGAAGAGGCGGGCTAGAGCATCGCAACGGCGGTCACGACATTCGGCATTGGAGCTCAGGATCAGCGAGCGGGCGCAGCAACCTGGCGCCAGAAGTCAAATGTCCGAAGGGATCATTGTGGTTGGAGGGTGGATTCCGACGATGCCGGTGCTAGGGTTCATGTGAAAGGAGGGAGTGGATTTGTGAATTTGGTCAATGCACCAAGCCCCTTTAGTTCCTTGTTTTGCCTACATGGTAGTCGCGTTGGCGCTCGTGTCACGGACAGATTACTGACATGGGGGTCCCGGCCATCTACTTCACGGGGCAGCTTGCCAGAATGTTTGGATTTGGTAGGGGTGAGATGAGTTTGCCTCAAAATGGCCCCTCTCGGTAGTTGGTAGCCTAACTTTGCGAAACATGACAATTTCAGGCAACTCGGTCCCCACGATGCACTCGCCCACGAACTTTGGGGCCGCAAAGGAACAAGCCCAATATGATGTGCCAGCCTCTTGACGTTATGCACGCCTTGACAATTTGAGGAGAGTTAGCTTGAGGCAGCAAGACGTCCACGTATGCATATATTTTCTTTCGAGGGTACACGAAATATGTATGTGTGCACACATGGGCCTTTTACTTTAAGGGCCGAGAGTTCGTGAGCCCACGCCCTAGACAAGAGTTGCGTGTAATTAGCTTGGTTTGTAAAATTCATGTACCACTTACTAAGAGGGGTTGGAGGTCTAGGTTTCCGAGATATCGAGATCTTTAATATTGCACTATTGGCTTGTTAGCCTTGGCGACTTCTAACTACGATAGAGTGATTAAGCGCAAGGGTGCTGAAAGCAGTATACCATCCTACGGGTGACATTTTAACAACCAAGCAAGGGTCCCACCCCTCTTAGGTCTGGAGGTCAATCCTGGAAGGACGGGATGCACTGAATGTTGGGCCAATCCGAAGGATTGGAGACGGGAGCACAACATAAGTCTAGAACCAAAATTGGCTTCCGAGGGATGAGCGTCTGTGGTCTATGGCACTGAGGGAGGAAGAAGGTGCACCTTGGTTTGTTAGTGAACTCATCGACCACTAGACGCGAGCATGGGACAAACAAAAGCTAGAGAAGTACTTACGCCATGGATGTTGAGGTGATTCATAATATCCCTTTATGCCATCAAATAACCTCTGATTTTTGGTCATGGCATTGGGAGCGATCAGGTCAGTTTTTAGTGCGATCTTGCTACCAGGCACTGGTATCGACCAAGCGGGTCCATGAGGACTGGCTGGATGCTCGTTCGGCCGGCTCTGGATCAGCTCACGAAGGAAAACCATGGGAGAAGATGCAGAGGATTGATTAACCGATGATCAAGGTTTCCTGATCATGACATTGGATGTTGTTAATAACGAGGTCACAACATTGGTGGAATGATGTGATGAACATTCACCGAAAGTATAGTAATACGATCAAAGTCATTATTTTTACATTACTATAACATCATGTGAAGTAACCCTAATCCTTAGACCATGAGATCACTTCAATCACTAACACTAGAAGAGTAATTTGATTCCATCAAACGTCACACCGTAATAGGGTGATTAAAAGATGTCGTTGGGTACTTAGAAAGTCTTTGTTGAGGCTCGTGGATCAAGAGTGGTATTTTTCCATCCCGATGATGGAAAGATATACTCAGGGCCCTCGGTGATATCACATTGACATAGCTTGCAAGCAAGTGATGAGATCACTAAGCATGTTATATCACGGGAACAAGAAGAAAGTACTTGAGATTGAATTATGTATGGATGATACCAAATGGTTGGATCTCGGACAAGTAAAATATCGCGAGACAAAAGGAATTGGTTACTATGAAAAAGGTTCACGCGATCACTAGTTCATCGTTGAGTAAGTGGGAGTCATTATGGATCTCTAGATCTTGCTAATGATTATTGATCGAAGAGAATCTCGATCATTTCCACTTAGTTCACAAACAATAGGGTGACACACTTAAGGATTGTTGACGCATTTGAGTGGATATGGAATGCAGGAGAAAATACTAGACATCGCACAAACTGTTTTTGATAAAGCTGCTAGAATTGTTTTAGTGTATCAAAATATTGCAAAGGAATAAAATGTTAATGTGTTCATTAAATGAAGTACTCATTAAATGAAGTGGTCATTAAATTGAGTGGCATTAAACCAAGTGAATTAAAAGTGGTTTAATGGAAGGACTCTTGGTTTTTGAGTGGAAAGTTAATGCAAGTGAGTGGAGGTTTGAGTGGAGATGGATTAATGTGAGTGGAGCATCCACCCACATGATGAGGGGAGAGTTGGGGGCACCTCTTGGGGCGTCCTCACCCCTTGAGACAGCCTCCCCCTCCCGCTATAAAAGACCATCTCCTCCTCTCACAACACACCATTCCATATCTCTCATATGCCCTTTGGTTGGCATCTTCCTCCCCTTGCTAGATGATCCACTATCACGAGTACGGTGCTTAGGTGAAGCCATGCTCAAGACCTTATCCACCACCAGCACCACCATGTCGTAGTGTTGTTGGAGTTCCCGAGGATCCGCTGCTTCTGCATCCCAAATGGAGCAAGGGACGGAGGTTGTCGTCGTGCTGGATGTGTGACCGATTACGAATGCGCTGCCCGTTTGTGGTACTGATCGTCATCGTGTCCTTGAGGATGGTCGATTACATTCTACACTAGCCACATTTTTTGCGGGAACATTATCCCTCTTTCGGTCTTTGTGGGTGAGTCCTTCTGAAACTGTTACAAGTATCGCCTAGATTCGATCTTGGCAGTTGCAATCGTAGGAATGTTTTCTTCTGTGCAACGAACCCCATCAGTAAGATCCAGTGGGAGCATTTGGTGCACCTTCAAGGTGTAATAGATGTCTTGGAAGATGTACAATTGATGTGTACACCAAAAACATGGGTCTTCCATATCCCCATCACGTGGTGCATCCACGAACCAATCCCTCTGTCTGAGAGTAGCATACTCAACAATGTCCATGGCCTTATAATTGACTCTTGGTTTCTTGCATTTTTCTTCAAAGTAGTCCATGACTTCTTCTCCTTCTTCTCATGTTCAGCCATCCGTTCAGCCTCCTTTGCTTTCCTCCTCAACCCAACCTTGTCCACAAGGACGCCTTATTTGTTGCGGTAAAAATATCGAGGACGGGGTCTCCGCTGATAGGTCGTAGGAGCACCAAAAGTACTACCTATGAAACGAGTAAGGGGATAACACAAGATAAGCACACACAAGTCTAGGAGAAGATGCCACACGCAGTAGATAAGAAACCACAAGCCCATCAAAATCTGAACCACATGGAATCAGACATTCTAGTTGATGTAACTCTTGGACAGATAATCTAGCCATGCTAGGGGCAGATAATCTGGCCCTCGGTGATTATCAACATCAGATTCCAATCTTGGCCAAAACAATCAGATTGGCTAACTTGGTTTTGAAGCTACTGTGATAGGCATGCATATGAATCAAATGGCAACCTCTACTCTAAGTTTCAACCATAAAAACTAACTTCCACACAAAAAACAAACGTTTGGGAGTTACCCTCACTCATCGGAGGATCTACTTGGAGGAGAATGTACCCGAGGAGGAGGAGGAGCAGATCCAGCTAGGGGCCGAAGGAACCGGCGGCTGGGTAGCTCCGAGGAGGAGGAAGGCTGGTGGCGGCTGGGGGTTGGGGAGGAGAGAGCTGCTCCGTTTGAGCCTCTCCCCCAACTCCCTGCCCTACCTGCGAGAAACCGCCTAGGCCAGATAATCCGGGCCCCACTTGGGGCGGATAATCCGACCTTCTCTGAATTTTCTGTTCACATAGAATTTAGGCCAGCACATCCCTCAAACCTCAAGTATCAAAACAAGAATTTGTGTACAATAAGAATATATGGCTTAAGGTGGGATAGGCTTGGGTTTAGAAATCCAAACTATGATGGTACTCCACACCCAAGATTGCAAGCCAATGTTGAGTGTTTTTTCCATAAGAACAAAATATAGGCAATAAAAACTAGTAAGATCCACATAGAATCAACTCTTCTCAAAGAAGAGGGTGGTGGCCGAAGCCACCATGTAGGAGTGTATGGTATGACACCGCGAAGATATATCTTGGGTTCATGACCAATACTCATCAATTAAGCTCACATATCACAAAATGATATTAAGAGAAATGATTTTTATTTATTTCGCCATTATGGGGGAGGGTTAGCCCAACAATTAGACCACACTCTCCCTATATACATGCCCGCATCTAAACCAAATAGAGTCTAAGATATATGTGTGTGTGCAAGAATATCAAATCAAGCTCCTTGAATCTATGATATTTAGCTCATTCCTCAAATAGCAAAACCTTGCTTCATCAAGAGGCTTCGTGAATATATTCGCAAGTTGATCCTTTGTGCTCACATATGATATCTCAATATCTCCACGTGCAACATGATATCTAATGAAGTGATTACGAATCTCAATATGCTTTGTTCTTGTATGTTGCACCAGGTTGTATGCAATCTTGATAACACTTTCATTATCACATAAAATAGGCACTTTGTCACAAGTGACACCGTATTCCTTTAAAGTTTGCCTCATCTATAACAACTGAGTGCACGCACTTGCAGTAGCCACATATTTAGCTTCGACTGTGGAGAGAGATATGCAATTTTGCTTCTTAGAAGACCAACATACCAAAGATCTACCCAGAAATTGACATGCACTAGATGTTGATTTTCTATCATCCTTATCACCAGCCCAATCGGAATCTGTGTACCCACATAGAGAGAAACTTGAGCGTTTGGGATACCATAATACATAGTTTCGGTATGAACTAAATACTGAAAGATTCTCTTGACCACCACCAAGTGCCTTTCTTTAGGAGCCGCTTGATACCTTGCACACACTCCTACACTCATCACAATATCGGGTCTAGATGCACAAAGTTAAAGCAAAGAACCAATCATGGATCAGTATACCTTTTGATCCATGATACATTGCAAATGTATCTATAATTTTTGATGTTCCATGCTTGGTTTTATCCACTTTCTTATGTTTTGTTCCAACTTTGGAGTACTTTTATTATGATTACTTGGACTAACCTATTAACAAGAGCCACAGTGCCAGCTGCCTGTTTTCTGCTGTTTTTGGTTCCAGGAAAGTCAGAAAATGAATATTCTCGGAATTGGACGGGACAAAAGCCAAAGAGCCTATTTTTCCGGAAGGGATCAAGTGCCAGAATACGAGACGGAGAGGGGCCAGGGGCCGGCCACTCCACCTGGCCGCGCGGCCAGGCCTAGCCCGCACCAGGGGGTGGTCTGGCCGACCCCAGCACCCCCTCGGCCTCTCCTTCCGCCTATAAGTTGCCCTCGGGACGAAAACCCTAAGTACCCGATCAAAAATCCACGAAAGAGTCTGTAGCCGTCGTCATCTCCATCCCTAGATCGGGAGGGATCTGAAGCTCTTCCCGGCACCCTGCCGGAGAGGGGAATTCACCCTGGAGGCCTTCTTCATCACCATGCAAGCCTCCGGTGTGATGCGTGAGTAGTTCATCCTTGGACTACGGATCCATGTAGTAGCTAGATGGTTGGTTTCTCCTCCTTTGTGCTTTCATGTTTAGATCTTGTGAGCTCCGTTCATGATCAAGATCATCTATTTGTAATTCATACATGTTGGGTTTGCGGGGATCCGATGGATATTGAGATGCTATTTCAGATGGATTATTGATTCTATCATGTCTTTGTTATTTGAGATCTTGCATGCTTTCCGTTGTTAGTAGCTATCTTGGCCAAGTAGATGCTAGCAACTCCAAGAGTTAGTATTTATGCTCGATAGTGGGTTCATGCCTCTGGTAATCTGGGGAAGTGACAGAAATCTCTAAGGTACTAGATGTGCTGTTGCTACTAGGGAGAAAATAACGATCCTTTGTTCATAGAACAATTGTATTGTTTACCTAGTTCATAAAGCAATAATCTGTTGCTTGCAACTTAATACTAGAGGGGGTTCGGATGATAACCTGAAGGTGGATTATTAGTCATAGATGCAGTTGGATGGCGGTCTATATATTATGTTGTATTGCCCAATCAAGTCTCAAAGGAGTCAAGATGATTAGTATATGCATGTATTGCTTTCTCGGTGTTTGTCAATTGC
The DNA here is from genome assembly GCA_916181665.1 of Avena sativa. Lineage (NCBI taxonomy): Eukaryota > Viridiplantae > Streptophyta > Magnoliopsida > Poales > Poaceae > Avena > Avena sativa. Next base: position 428,813,700 of record OV702287.1, read on the forward strand.
CCTGCTGTAATTTGTTCACCCAGCATGTTATTTATCTAAGGAGATCCACCTCTAGTGAACTATGGACCCCGGTCCTTCTTCTTTACATACAATCTACAACTGTTTACTGCTTTGTGTTTACTTTCTGCAAACTTTTACTTCTTTCCATTCGATACGTTTAATCCTTTGTTTTCCGCAAAACACGGTGAGATTGACAACCTCATCGCAAGTTGGGGACAAAGTTCTGTGGTTGTGTTGTGTAGGTCTCCACGTTGCTACTAGCACCGGTAGTGCGCCCTGCCAAAGCTCAGCTAGTAACACCTTTGGGGTGTTTCCTTGCTCCTACTGGTTCGATTAAACCTTGGTTTCATAATTGAGGGAAACTTGCTGCTGTGCTCATCATACCTTCCTCTTGGGGTTCCCAACGAGCTCTACGTCGATCATCGAGCGCATCAAGCTATTTTCTGGCGCCGTTGCCGGGGAGTCAAGGACATCTTTACAAGGGGAGTCCCTCATAACCAATCTCTTTACTTTGTTGTTTTTGTTTTGCTTAGTTTCTTTTTGCTTTCTTTGCTTGTTTTGTTCTTCAAAAAACACAAAAAAAAATTAGTTTTACTTTGTTTGCTTTCTTATTTGAAAACACAAAAAAATTAGTTCCTATCTTGAGTTGACACTATGTCTAGCCTTGCTCCAATCACTATGTCACCCGAGGAAATGATTCTCACTTTTAAACAAGGAATTGAGGGAAGTTTTAAGGAAGCTTGGTCTAGAATCTCTGATTTACATGAAAAGACTGAGCCTAAAATGATTCAAGGCCTGTTCCTTAGCATTTTTTACCTTGGGATTGCTCTTCGCTATAGATATGCTTTAGATGCTATTGTGGGAGGAGATTTCCTCCAATGTAATGAGGATGATGCTATTAATGCTATAAAGAAATTGATCCGCACTTACAACATGCCTAGCCAAACTGATATTTCTTTCGCAAAATATTTGCTAGGTTAAACACTCTTGAGACTAGCACTACTAGCTTAAAAGATTGCTATAATACGCTTAGGGAGCATCACAATTATGTTCCAATAAGCTCTGAACCATCAAGGTGGTTCCCTACAGTAAAGATTGAGATAAACGCTGAAACTTTTCAAGCTCGTTGTGATATCATGTCTGAATCTTGCCTTATGCCGAAAGATATTTATAAATCTCTGAATACTTGGGGGCTCAATGAGGGAGGAAAAGAAATATCTCTTACTAATAATACTACCATTTTACCTCTTGAAATAGCTGAAGGAGTGTTTACAAAGATCCTTGGGAAAACGATCTCTATTGATTATCTTGTTATTGAATGTGCAGGAAAAGGACAAATTACACTTGGAAGGTCCCTATTGGAACTTCTTGGAGCAATAATAGATGTGGGAAAGGGGACCATGCACCTTTCTTCTCCACCAAACAATCATATTTTCCCCAAGGTTAAGAATAAAAGTAAGAGAGGTAAGAGCAAGAAAGTTGGTCTTAATGCTTCTTCATTTGAGAACACTTGATTCTTTCTTTGCTTCTTATGCCTAACTTAAAGGCGTTAAAGAAAAGTACTTATTGGGAGATAACCCAAGAGTTTTATATGAGTCTTGGAAGTTAATACCACTGTAATAACCTCTCCTTATCCTTTTTATTTGCTTTTTGTGCCAAGAGTAACCTCTAATGAGAGTGAAGTAATGATTGGGGAAGTTGCTGTCCCGAAACAGATTTCTGTGCTTCACCGTAAAATTTCCTGAGAGAGTTATTTACGTCGGATTAAGCTGTAATTTTTTGTGATTCTGATAGATGTTGTTATCTAACTTTCATTAGTTCAATACTTTTTGATTTGAGCAACATAAGGTCTTCAAAAAAATTCATCTTTACCTGCTGGTCTGTTTTGACAGATTTCTGCCATTTTCTGCATTTGCTTCTTGTTAGTTCCTTCTTGAGTTCTTTTGGGGAATTGAGATTTTTGAGGGAAGTGCTACAGTAGATAGTGTTCTAATTGAAGTTTATTTGGTGTTAGAACTGAACCTTGAGACTTGTTTATCTTAAGTGCACTAATGTTGCTAATGAGATTGTGTGAAGTTTTGTATGAAGGAAAATTTTTAGGTATATGGAAGAAATGAGTAACGAGATGAAGGATGGAGTAAACCTCAAGCTTGGGGATGCCATGCGTGTCACCCCAAGAAATATCCAAGAAGTGCAAGCGTCAAAGCTTGGGGATGCCCAAGGCATCCCCTTCTTCATCAATAAAAATTCCAGGTTTCTTCCAAACGCTTCATTTTTATTGTTTCATGCACAGTTGTGTTTTTCTTGGAGCGTCTTATTTTTCATTTTTGTTTTGGTTTTTAGTTTGCTTGGTTTGCTTAGTTTTTTGAATAAGTTGGTTGGACCCCCTCTTTCATACTTTGGTTTGCAAATAGTTTGGTTTGGTTTGGAAAAGAGTAGGAAAGTTCATACTTATGTGGTAAAAAGAGCTCGTTTTTGACTGTGGCTATGCTTTGTCATGCCATGCTTGATATTGTTTTTGGCTTTATGCTTAGTATTCTTTGCTGTAGCATGACTTGTTATAAACAATTGAGATTGCTTAATGTTCCTTGTATGAATCATGCGGTGTTTTAGCATATTAAAGCATAGTATAGTGGTATTCACTTGTGATGCTTTATTTGGGTTGACTTGGCACATGCTCACACTATGTTATGACTGTCACAAGTCACCATAGCCTTTATGATCCTTTAGTTTTCAACTTGTAGTATCACTTTATGCTTTGATCAATGATGTTTTGTCGCTCTGCATGATTATGGCCATTATTGCTCTCTTAGTTTGTCGCTCACAGTCTTTTTCTAGCCTCCACCACCAAGTATGAGTTCCACTCATGCATCCAACTCCCTAAACCAAGTTATTCCAAAGAGTCCACCATACCTACCTTCTAGCTTATGCTATTCCAAGTATATTCATGCTTTTGTTTACCTTCCACTTGTTATGAGAAAACTAGTGATTAAAGCTCTCACGAACTTGATGGCACACTTTACTTTTTTGCCTCTAATAAACTTGAACCATTGGGTCTTTCTTTGTTGCTTATATGCTTGCGCTTTATAAGTTGAAATTAGCAGAACCATGTACCATGGGGAACGCTTTCAACATTGCACTTGTACTTTGTACCCCGTTGATATTATGTTCTTTTGCTTACGGATCCCGGCGGTGTGAAATAAAAGTGGAACTTGTAAGATCATGGAGTTTGTATGTGTGTTAGAGAAACGCCTGGGCTGCTAGCCTAAGCCATGCCTAATCATGGTGGAAACTTGCAGCATCACCATAATGAGCACTCTATGAAGCATCCTCAATAAAAACCTATGCAAATAGCAAATAAAAAGATCGCTGAGATGCTCATTGTCTGCTTGCCTTGTCATTTTCATTATGGGAAAGCTCCTGTATCATGTGCAAGGGGTACCCCGTTGGCGGTTCTTAATGATACACATATACTTACAATGACAAGAGCTTACTCGTGACTGAAGTTGAGTAGCATGAGGATCGGTCTTCATAAGTAAGGGGCATGAGATTTCGGTTTATAACTTGTCAAGCATATCCTCTTAGTTCTGTCATTTTAACCTTAATCACCTTCAAGATGCTTATGATAAGGGCAATGAGAGCTGAAAGCTACAAGTACCATAATTTTTGGAAGCTCTTTATGAGACTTGAATCCCTACTTCCTTTTACAAAGGCCTTTCTTCCACCATTATATTGAGTCTCCACCTTCTATCTTTATGCACTACTTTGAGAGCATAGTGGCCATTCTTAGTTCTATGTGCATTGTCCCAAGACTAGTTGATTGATGCATAACTTGTTATTGCTTGTTTGAAACTATTGTATCTAGTCACTCTTATGAACTTTTAAGGTGTCCCATGCATTTATATTTGCTACTCTATTGAGGGACAAGCTGAATACTTTTATGCTATGTTTTCTTTATGTGAAACAAACAAACGTCTTGCAAAGCATGCTATTCATGAATCTTTTGTTTGTGCCTTTTCATGTTGCATCATAGTCTCTTTGCTTATTGCTAGAACTTTGTCTTTCATGTTATGATTGAAGTACTATGATCCCAGATTTGAATGTTTTGCAAATACTTTGATCAAGTCTTTGATGGTGCATGTCACCTCAAAAATTATTCTTTTTATCACTTACCTACTCGAGGACGAGCAGGAGTTAAGCTTGGGGATGTTGATACATTTCAAATGTATCTATAATTTTTGATGTTCCATGCTTGGTTTTATCCACTTTCTTGTGTTTTGTTCCAACTTTGGAGTACTTTTATTATGATCTCTTGGACTAACATATTAACAAGAGCCACAGTGCCAGCTGCCTGTTTTGTGTTGTTTTTGGTTCCAGGAAAGTCAGAAAATGAATATTCCCGGAATTGGACGGGACAAAAGCCAAAGTGCCTATTTTTCCGGAAGGGATCAAGTGCCAGAATACGAGACGGAGAGGGGCCAGGGGCCGGCCACACCACCTGGCCGCGTGGCCAGGCCTGGCCCGCACCAGGGGGTGGTCTGGCCGACCCCAGCACCCCCTCGGCCTCTCCTTCCGCCTATAAGTTTCCCTCGGGACGAAAACCCTAAGTACCCGATCAAAAATCCACGAAAGAGTCTGTAGCCCCCGTCATCTCCATCCCTAGATCGGGAGGGATCTGAAGCTCTTCCCGGCACCCTGCCGAAGAGGGGAATTCACCCTGGAGGCCTTCTTCATCACCATGCAAGCCTCCGGTGTGATGCGTGAGTAGTTCATCCTTAGACTACAGATCCATGTAGTAGCTAGATGGCTGGTTTCTCCTCCTTTGTGCTTTCATGTTTAGATCTTGTGAGCTCCGTTCATGATCAAGATCATCTATTTGTAATTCATACATGTTGTGTTTGCGGGGATCCGATGGATATTGAGATGCTATTTCAGATTGATTATTGATTATATCATGTCTTTGTTATTTGAGATCTTGCATGCTTTTCGTTGTTAGTAGCTATCTTGGCCAAGTAGACGCTAGCAACTCCAAGAGTTAGTATTTATGCTCGATAGTGGGTTCATGCCTCTGGTTATCTGGGGAAGTGACAGAAATCTCTAAGGTACTAGATGTGCTGTTGCTACTAGGGAGAAAACAACGATCCTTTGTTCATAGAACAATTGTATTGTTTACCTTACACGCAGTTCGTAAAGCAATAATCTGTTGCTTGCAACTTAATACTGGAGGGGGTTCGGATGATAACCTGAAGGTGGATTATTAGTCATAGATGCAGTTGGATGGCGGTCTATGTATTATGTTGTATTGCCCAATCAAGTCTCAAAGGAGTCAAGATGATTAGTATATGCATGTATTGCTTTCTCGGTGTTTGTCAATTGCCCCGCTGTAATTTGTTCACCCAGCATGTTATTTATCTAAGGAGAGCCACCTCTAGTGAACTATGGATCCCGGTCCTTCTTCTTTACATACAATCTACAACTGTTTACTGCTTTGTGTTTACTTTCTGCAAACTTTTACTTCTTTCCATTCGATACGTTTAATCCTTTTTTTTCCGCAAAACACGGTGAGATTGACAACCTCATCGCAAGTTGGGGACAAGGTTTTGTGGTTGTGTTGTGCAGGTCTCCACGTTGCTACTAGCACCGGTAGTGCCCCCTGCCAAAGCTCAGCTAGTAACACCTTTGGGGTTTTTCCTTGCTCCTACTGGTTCGATTAAACCTTGTTTTCATAACTGAGGGAAACTTGCTGCTGTGCTCATCATACCTTCCTCTTGGGGTTCCGAACGAGCTCTACGTCGATCGTCGAGCGCATCAATCCACATATTTACCATTGGTATTTAATTCAAGATGGCATTTAGTTTGCATTGGTGTAGCAGCGCCATTAAGATCCTTCTTCTTGAACCTCTTGAGCATGTCTTGGATGTACTTGGCTTGATTGATGAAGGTTCCTCTCTGAATTTCTTAATCTCGAAAAAGCAAGAAAGAACCATATTTCTACCATCATAGACATCTCAAACCTAATAGTCATAAGCTTTGAAAATTCATCATTAAAAGCATTGTTAGTAGAGCCAAAGATAATTTCATCAACATATAATTGGCAAACGAAAACTTCCCCTTAACCTTCATAGTAAAAAGAGTGGGGTCAATCTGCCCAACTTCAAAACCACAGTCTAACAACAACTCCTTAAGGTGCTCATACGATGAGTGTGGGGCTTGTTTAAGGCCATAAAGCGCCTTATCAAGTTTGTAGACATGGTTAGGAAAGTTGGGGTCCTCGAATCCCAGGGGTTGCTTAACATAAACCAATTCATGCAATGCACCATTACGAAAGGCATTTTACATCCATTTGCTGTAATTTAAAGTTATGATGCACATCATATGCAAGCATGATACAAATAGACTCAAGGCGAGCCACTGGAGCATAAGTTTCACCGAAGTCAATGCCTTCCACTAGAGAGAAACCTTGAGCCACCAATATTGCCTTGTTTCTTACAACAACCCCATTCTCATCTTGCTTGTTCTTGAATTCCACTTCGTGCCAATAACATGGAGGCACTCTTTGGGCTTCTCTACTAACTTCCTAACCTTGTTGCGCTCGAAGTTGTTAAGTTCTTCATGCATGGCCAACACCCAATCCGTATATTCAAGCGCTTCAAACACCTTTTTAGGTTCCACCATAGAGATATGGGCTTGATGATCACTAAAGCTAGCCAACTCTTGTCTTGTGGACACCCTTCTTCTTAGATCACCAAAGAATTTGTCAAGAGTGTGACCTCTAAGTTCCAAGTTATGTTCAACTCTTGTTTTACGATGAGTTTAGATTTACTCATTGGTTCTTGGAGGGTCTCTTCAACATTTTGGTCCTCGTCTTCACCAACAACATGAACTTGGTCAACAACTGGTTCAACATTAACAACAACATGAAAATATTAACCTTGGTATTTGATGGCCCAAAATATATCGAGCTCGTTGGGGAACCCCAAGAGGAAGGTATGATGAGCACAGCAGCAAGTTTTCCCTCAGTACGAAACCAAGGTTATCAATCCAGTAGGAGCAAGGAAACACCCCAAAGGTGTAGCTAGCTGAATGTTGGCATGGGGCACTACCGGTGCCAGCAGCAACGTGGAGACCTGCACAACACAACCACAGAACTTTGCCCCCAACTTACGATGAGGTTGTGTCAATCTCACCGGTTTTGCTGAAAATAAAGGATTAAACATATCGAATGGAAGGAAGTAATAGTTTGCAGAAAGTAAACACAAAGCAGTCAACAGTTGATTATAGATTGAATGTAAAAGAAAGGACCGGGGTCCATAGTTCACTAGAGGTGGCTCTCCTTAAGATACATAACATGCTGGGTGAACAAATTACAGCGAGGCAATTGACAAACATCGAGAAAGCATACAAGCATATACTAATAATCTTGACTCCTTTGAGATTCGATTGGGCATTACAACATTATACATAGACCGCCATCCAACTGCATCTATGACTAATAATCCACCTACAGGTTAACATCCGAACCCCCTCCAGTATTAAGTTGCAAGCAACAGATTATTGCATTACGAATTGCGTGTAAAGTAAACAATACGATTGTTCTATGAACAAAGGATTGTTGTTTTCTCCCTAGTAGCAACAACACATCTAGTACCTTAGAGATTTCTGTCACTTCCCTAGATTACCATAGGCATGAACCCACTATCGAGCATAAATACTAACTCTTGGAGTTGCTAGCTTCTACTTGGCCAAGATAGCTACTAATAACGGAAAGCATGCAAGATCACAAATAACAAAGACATGATAGAATCAATAATCAATCTGAAATAGCATCTCAATATCCATCGGATCCCCGCAAACACAACATGCAGAATTACAAATAGATAATCTTGATCATGAACGGAGCTCACAAGATCTAAACATGATAGTACAAAGGAGGAGAACCAGCCATCTATCTACAACATGGACCCGTAGTCCAGAGATGAACTACTCACACATCACACCGGAGGCTTGCATGATGATGAAGAAGGCCTCCAGGGTGAATTCCCCTCTCCGGCAGGGTGCCGGGAAGAGCTTCAGATCCCTCCCAATCTAGGGACAGAGACGATGGCGGCTACAGACTCTTTCGTGGATTTTTGATCAGGTACTTAGGGTTTCCGTATCAGAGGCAATATATAGGCGAAAGGAGAGGCCAAGGGGGTGCCTGGGCTGGCCACACCACCCCCTAGCGCGGGGCAAGCCTGGCCACGCGGCCAGGTGGTGTGGCCGCCCTCTGGCCCTTCTCCGTCTCGTATTATGGCTCCAAGTGTCCCTCGGTAAAATAATGACTTTGGCTTTTGTCTCGTACAATTCCAAGAATATTCATTTTCTGACTTTCCTGGAACCAAAAACAGCAAAAAACAGGCAACTAGCACTATGGCTCTTGTTAATAGTTTAGTCCAAGAAATCATATGAAAAGTACTCCAAAGTGTGGACAAAACACAAGAAAGTAGATAAAACCAAGCATGGAACATCAAAAATTATAGATACATTTGCAATGTATCAACATCCCCAAGCTTAACTCCTGCTCGTCCTCGAGTAGGTAAGTGATAAAAAGAAAGAATAATTTTTGAGGTGACATGCACCATCATAAACTTGATCAAAGTATTTGTAAAACATTCAAAGCTGGGATCATAGTACTTCAATCATAACATGAAAGACAAAGTTCTAGCAATAAGACAAACAAACTATGTCATGAAAAGGCACAAACAAAAGATTCATGAATAACAATGCTTTGCAAGACGTTTGTTTGTTTCACATAAAGAAAACATAGCATAATAGTATTCAGCTTGTCCCTCATAGAGTAGCAAATATAAATGCATATGAAACCTTCAAAGTTCATAAGAGTGACTAGATACAAATAGTTTAAAACAAGCAATATCAAGGTATGCATCAATCAACTAGTCTTGGGACAATGCACATAGAACTAAGAATGGCCACTATGCTCTCAAAGTAGGTGCATAAAGGTAGAAGGTGAAGACTCAATATAATGGTGGAAGAAAGGCCTTCATAGAAGGAAGCAGAGATTCAAGTTTCATAAAGAGCTTCCAAAAATTATGGTACTTATAGCTTTTAGCTCTCATTACCCCTATCATAAGCATCTTGAAGTGATTAAGGTTAAAGTGAACAAACTATGGTGTACATGCTTGACGAAGTATAAGTTAGAAATCTCATGTCCCTTGAATACGAGGGTCGCTCCTCATGCTACTCAAGTTTAGTCACCGGTAAGTTCTTGTCATCGTAAGTACATGTGTATCATAGAGAACCACCAACGGGGTACCCCTTGCCCGATGATACGGAAGAATCCCCATATCAAAATGACAAGGCAAGCAGACAACGAGCATCTCAGCAATCTTCTTATTTACCATGGGAATATGGTGCTTTTTTCTCTCTTTCCTCTTTTCGTAATCTCTTTTTTTCTCAATATAGGACTCTTTTTTATAAGAAGAATGCTTCATAGACAGCTCATTATGGTTACGCTGCAGGTTTCCACCATGTCAGCATGGATTAGACCAACGGCCCAGGCGTTTCTCTAACACATATACATAACTCCATGGACTTACAAGCTCCCCTTTCATTTCACACCGACGACATCCATAAAAAAAGAGCATGATATCAACTAGGTACAAAGTATCGGTGCAATGTTGAAAGTGTTCCCCATGACAGCATGGTTCTGCTAATCCCCAACAAATAAGTGCAAGCATATACAACATAGACGACACAATGGTTCAAGTTTATTAAGGGCAAGAAAAGTAAAGTGTGTCATCAAGTTCGTGAGAGCTTTAATCACTGGTTTTCTCATAACAAGTTTAATTTGGAAGGCAAACAAAAAGATGAATATACTTGGAATAGCATATGCTAGTAGGTAGGTATGGTGGACTCTTTGGAATAACTTGGTTTAGGGAGTTGGATGCATGAGTGGAACTCATACTTGGTTGTGGAGGCTAGCAAAATACTGGGAGCGACAAACTAAGAGAGCAATAATGGCCATAATCATGCAGAGCGACAAAACATCATTGCTCAAAGCATAAAGTGATACTACGAGTTGAAAACTAAAGGATCATAAAGGCTTATGGTGACTTGGGATAGTCATAACATGGTGTGAGCATGCGCCAAGTCAACCTAAATAAAGCAGCAAAGGAGAATACCACAATACTATGCTTTAATATGCTAAAACAACGCATGATTCATCCAAGGCACATTAAGCAATCTCAACTATTTATAACAAGTCATGCTACATCAGAGAATACTAAGCATAAAGCTAAAACAATATCAAGCATGGCATGACAAAGCATAGGCCACAGTCAAAAACAAACTCTCCTTAACACTTAAGCATGAACTTTCCTACTCTTTTCCAAACCAAACCAAACTATTTGAAAACCAATGTATGAAAGAGTGGGTCCAACCAATTTATTCAGCAAACTAAGCAAACTAAGCAAACAAAGCAAACGAAAAACCAAAACGAAAACAAAAAAAGAAGATGCTCGAAGAACAACACAATTGTGCATGAAATAATAAAAATGAAGCGTTTGGAAGAAACCTGGGATTTTTATTGATGAAGAGGGGGATGCCTTGGGCATCCCCAAGCTTTGACGCTTGTAATTCTTGGATATTTCTTGGGGTGACACGCGTGGCATCCCCAGGCTTGAGCTTTAGTCCATCCTTCATCTTATTACTCATTCCTTCCATAAACCTGAAATATTTCCTTCATACAAAACTTCACACAATCTTTATTAGCAACATTAGTGCACTCAAGATAATAAGTCTTTAGGTTCAGTTCTAACACCAATAAAACTTCCATTAAAACACTAGCTACTATAACACTTCCCTCAAAAATCTCAATTCCCCAAAAGAACTCAAAAAGGAACCAACAAGAAGCAAATGCAGAAAATGGCAGAAATCTGTCAAAACAGACAAGTAGGTAAAGACGAATTGTTTCGAAGACCTTATGTTGCTCAAATAAAAAAGTGTTGAACTAATAAAAGTTAGATAACAACCTGGGGCAGAAGCACAAACATTCACGCTTCAAAAGGACGTACAGAGATTTTACACGAATTTTTACGGTGAAGCACAGAAATCTTTTTCGGGACAGCAACTTTCCCAGTCATTACTTCTCTCTTATTAGAGGTTACTCTTGGCACAAAAAGCAAATAAAAAGGATAAGGAGCGGTTATTACAGAAGTAATAACTTCCAAGACTAATCTAAAACTTTTGGGTTATCTCCCAATAAGTACTTTTCTTTAACGCCTTTAAGTTAGGCATAAGAAGCGAGAAAAAGGATCAAGTGTTCTCAAATGAAGAAGCACTAAGAGCAAATTTTGTTTTCATAGGAGAGGCAAAATAAATCTTCTCTCTCTTCTTAGGAAAGTGTTCTATACCTTTCTTGAGTGGGAGTTGATATTTAATGGTGCATTCTTTCATATCAATAATGGCGCCAACAGTTCTAAGAAAAGGTCTTCCCAAAGTAATCGGACAAGAAGCATTGCATTCAACATCCAAAATATATAAATCAATGGGTACATAGGCATTGTTGACCATAATAAGAACATCATTAAGACTCCCCATGAGTTTGTTTTTAGCATTATCATCAAGTGGTACATTCAAATAACAATCTTCAAGTGGAGGCAAATCAAGCATATCATAAATCTTTCTAGGCATAATAGAAACACTACTATCAAGATCACATAAAGCTTTGAAATCAAAATCATTCACTTTCATATTAATGATGGGTTCCCAACCATCTTCTTGTTTTATAGGAATAGAAGCTTTATGTTTCATCTTTTCTTCTTTAATCTTTATGAGAGCATCAGTAATGTGTTTTGTAAAGGCCATATTCATAGCACTAGCATTAGGACTTTTAGCAAGCTTTTGTAGGAACTTAATAACTTCAGAGATATTGCAACCATCAAGATCAAAATCATAATTATCATCCAAGGTAGTAGAACTATTACTAGCCTGAACACTAGTGGTGGTGATAGTAGAAACACTATGTTTATAGCAATTTCATCTTCTCTTTCCCACTTAGCATGTAATTCAGCTAATAGTCTAACATTTTCATCAATTCTTACTTGTATAGCATTAGTAGCTGCAAAGGGATTATCATTAGTTTCAGGTTTGGCAGCCATTTTATTTATCAATGAAGACTGAGCTTTAGACAAAGAAGATATATTTCTTTCAGCATTAGAGAGTTTTTCCTCAATAGTTTTATTGAAAGCAGTTTGTTTACTAATAAAGTCTTTAAGCATAACTTCAAGTTCATAGGGAGCACTCCTATTGTTGTTGTAGGAATTTCCATAAGCATTACCATTGTTGGGAGGATATGGCTTATAATTGTTGTTACCAAAATTATTCCTGTAGGCATTGTTGCTAAATTATTATTTCTGATAAAGTTCACATCAACTAGCTCTTCTTGAGCAACCAAAGAGGCTAATGGAACACTATTTGGATCAATATGGGCTTTCCCATTAACAAGCATAGACATAATAACATCAATTTTATCACTCAAGGAGGAGGATTCCTCAACAGAATTTACCTTCTTACCTTGTGGAGCTCTTTCAGTATGCCATTCAGAGTAGTTAACCATCATATTATCCAAAAGCTTTGTTGCAGCACCCAAAGTAATAGTCATAAAGGTACCTCCAGCAGCAGAATCCAATAGTTTCCTTGAAGAATAGTTCAATCCTGCATAAAAAGTTTGGATGATTATCCAAGCAGTTAGTCCATGAGTGGGACAATTCTTTACCAAAGATTTCATTCTTTCCCAAGCTTGAGCAACATGTTCATTATCAGATTGTTTAAACTTCATTATTTCACTTCTCATAGATATAATCTTAGCAGGAGGATAGTATTTTCCAATGAAAGCATCTTTGCATTTATTCCAAGAATCAATACTATTCCTAGTTAAGGAATTCAACCACTCTTTAGCTTTTCCTCTCAAAGAGAAAGGAAATAATTTAAGCTTAATAATATCTCCATCTATATCCTTATGCTTTTGCATCTCACAAAGTTCAACAAAGTTATTTACATGAGCAGCAACATCTTCATTACCAATACCAGAAAATTGTTCTCTCATAACAAGATTGAGTAAAGCAGGTTTAATCTCAAAGAAAGTAGCTTCAGGAACAGGTGGAGCAATAGGTGTGCTCATAAAATCATTGTTGTTGGTGCTAGTGAAGTCACACAACTTAGTGTTTTCAAGAGTAGTCATTTTTTTGTGTTTTTAATAAAGAAAGCAAACTAGTAAAACTATTTTTTTGTGTGTTTTTGATAAAGAAATAAGCAAACAAAACAAAAGTAAACTAAGCAAAACAAAAATAACAAAGTAAAGGGATTGGTTATGAGGGACTCCCCTTGTGAAGATGTCCTTGACTCCCCGGCAACGGCGCCAGAAAATATGCTTGATGGCCCAAAATATATCGAGCTCGTTGGGGAACCCCAAGAGGAAGGTATGATGAGCACAGCAGCAAGTTTTCCCTTAGTACGAAACCAAGGTTATCAATCCAGTAGGAGCAAGGAAACAACCCAAGGTCTAGCTAGCTGAACGTTGGCAGGGCGCACTACCGGTGCCAGCAGCAACATGGAGACCTGCACAACACAACCACATAACCTTGCCCCCAACTTACGATGAGGTTGTCAATCTCACCGGTTTTGCTGAAAACAAAGGATTAAACGTATCGAATGGAAGGAATTAATAGTTTGCAGAAAGTAAACACAAAGCAGTAAATAGTTGATTGTAGATTGAATGTAAAAGAAAGGACCGGGGTCCATAGTTCACTAGAGGTAGCTCTCCTTAAGATAGATAACATGTTGGGTGAACAAATTACAGTGGGGCAATTGACAAACATCGAGAAAGCATACAAGCATATACTAATCATCTTGACTCCTTTGAGATTCGATTGGGCATTACAACATTATACATAGACCGCCATCCAACTGCATCTATGACTAATAATCCACCTTCAGGTTATCATCCGAACCCCTACCAGTATTAAGTTGTAAGCAATAGATTATTGCATTACGAATTGCGTGTAAAGTAAACAATACAATTGTTCTATGAACAAAGGATTGTTGTTTTCTCCCTAGTAGCAATAGCACATCTAGTACCTTAGAGATTTCTGTCACTTCCCTAGATTACCAGAGGCATGAACCCACTATCGAGCATAAATACTAACTCTTGGAGTTGCTAGCATCTACTTGGCCAAGATAGCTACTAACAACGGAAAACATGCATGGTCACAAATAACAAAGACATGATAGAATCAATAATCAATCTGAAATAGCATCTCAATATCCATCGGATCCCCGCAAACACAACATGCAGAATTACAAATAGATGATCTTGATCATGAACGGAGCTCACAAGATCTAAACATGATAGCACAAAGGAGGAGAACCGGCCATCTAGCTACTACATGGACCCGTAGTCCAGAGATGAACTACTCACGCATCACACCAGAGGCTTGCATGATGATGAAGAAGGCCTCCAGGGTGAATTCCCCTCTCCGGCAGGGTGCCGGGAAGAGCTTCAAATCCCTCCCGATCTAGGTACAGAGACGACGGCGGCTGCAGACTCTTTCGTGGAGTTTTGATCGGGTACTTAGGGTTTCCGTATCAGAGGAAATATATAGGCGGAAGGAGACGCCGAGGGGGTGCCTGGGTTGGCCACACCATCCCCTGGCGCGGGCCAAGCCTGGCCGCGGCCAGGTGGTGTGGCCGCCCTCTGGCCCTTCTCCGTATCGTATTCTAGCTCCAAGTGTCCCTCGGTAAAATAATGATTTTGGCTTTTGTCCCGTCCAATTCCGAGAATATTCATTTTCTGACTTTCTTGGAACCAAAAACAGCAGAAAATAGGCAGCTGGCACTATGGCTCTTGTTAATAGGTTAGTCTAAGAAATCATATGAAAAGTACTCCAAAGTGTGGACAAAACACAAGAAAGTAGATAAAACCAAGCATGGAACATCAAAAATTATAGATACATTTGCAATGTATCAGTATTTATCAATACTACATTCATTTGGTTGCGAAATCCTGGACTCGCGGGGCCGGATCATCCGGCCGAGGGGGAGGCCGGATAATCCAGCCTGGGAGTTTCAGCATGGTGTCAGTTTTCTTATTGATGAACATGTTGAGAGTTATCTTCTTGATCCTAGTTAGGTTCATCATTAGCTTCTGGAGTTGGAGCTTGATGATCTTATGTAGATGAGGGCTCCACTTGAGTAGAGGATTTTTCTTCCCAATCTGCCATAAGGGGTTCCTCAATGGGGAAGAAAAATCCCACACCCATTGTTCTTATGGCATCTTGAGGTATTTCAACATCTATATCACAAACATAAACTTTCCCCACTTGGGAGCCATCATTTTCCTTGAATACCACACTACAAGATTCCACAACAATTTTGGAGGCCTTGTTGTTGACTCTATAAGTGTGAGATTTGGCACTGTAACCAACAAATATACCATCTAAAGCTTTAGGCTCAAATTTAGACAAATGAACTCCTTTTATGAGAAACAAACACTTACAACCGAACAACCGAAAGTATGAGATATTGGGCTTGTTACCGGTAAGAATTTCATATGGAGTCTTGTCCAAGTTCTTGCGGAGGTAGAGCCGGTTTGATGAGTGACATGCGGTGGAGATAGGCTCAGCCCAAAAATTGTATGGAGACTTAAACACCACCAACATGGACCTTTCCATATCCATTAATGTCTGGTTCTTCCTTTCGGCTACACCATTTTGTTGAGGGTGTACGTAGTAGAATATTGATGTCTTATTCCCTGTTCACTTAGAAACTCATTCAAGGTGTAGTTCTTGAACTCGGAGCCATAGTTGCTTCTTATTGCCAATATGGGAACATTGTGTTGACGTTGAACTTCGTTGGCAAAGTCGATAATGGTTTGTTGAGTCTCACTCTTCACTTGAAAAAATAAACCCAGGTGTATCTTGAATAGTCATCAACAATTGCCAAACAATACTTCTTCCCACCAAGATTTGCATGAGATGGAGGACCAAAGAGATCCACATGAAGGAGCTCTAAGATCCTCTTAGAATAAATAATAGTCTTCCTTTGATGGGGAGAATCATGCATCTTTCCTTCAATACAAGCCTTACAAACACGATCTTTTGCAAAGGAAACATTTTATTTTTGTACAAGAATGTGGCCACCCTTGTGAAGACTTTGCAAAGTTCTCATATTGACATGGGCTAGTCAGTGATGTCATACCACATCGGCCTTTCCTAATAAGCACATCAGACCTGTAGTGGTTTTCCCTGAAAACTACACCACATACAAGTCATTTTCGACATACCCAACAAAAGCGATCTTAAGAGACTTGCTCTACAAGAGTACCACAATATCATCATCAATAAATACAGCAAATCCCATCTTAGCAAGGGCACAAACTGAAAGCAATTTATAGCCAAGGGTCTCAACAAGCATGACGTCCATACGAGAGATATCGTGGGAGACCACGACCTTGCCAAGACCCACTACCTTTGATTTTGCCTTATCACCATAGGAGACGGTTGTTTGATCGTGATTAGGCCTCATCTCCATGATGATCTCCTTGCTTATGGTCATATGACTTTTACATCCACTATCAAGCATCCATTTTGACCCACCGGAAGCATAGCCCTGCAAGAAATCAATTCTTGGTTTTAGGTACCCATTTTTCAATGGTTCCTATTTTGTTAGCAACAAGGGTTTTAGGAACCCAAATAGACCAAGCAATATAATAATCATATGGTCCAACATATTTAGCATAGACATCACCATAATAATCACGAAACAAAACATAATGGGGGTTAGTGGTTCCTGAAAAACCATCATGAGCAGTTTTGCCCTTCGTATCATCATTTCCTACAGTGGTGCTTGTCTTTGCTTGAGTGGGCTTGGCCTTCTTCTTATTGTTCTTCTTCTTGTTATTGTTCTTCTTCTTCTTCTTTGTCTTAGAGACATAGCCAAGACCCTCTTTCCCATTGTTTAACCTTTGCTTACTCAAGTGATCATCAAGAGCTTCCTTACATTTGGGAAGAGAGGACTTGGAAAGCTCATCCTTCAACCTAGCATTTTCTTCAAGAATATCTCCATGATCACATAAAGGAGTAGAGGTGATATGGACATCATATCTGGTTAGTCGAATATGAAGTTGATTGTAACTATCTCGGTGAATTACGCTCTTAGTTACATGCCTGGATGAGCGAAAGTGGTTAAAATAGTACGGTGGGGCCCAGGGGCCACTCACAGGTAGACCTTTCGGCCGTCCTAACCACTTCCAGAACATCGGGACAAGAACGAGCGGCGTAATCGGCACGCGAAGGGATCAACTACATACACAAGTGAGTATGTATGCAAGCCACCATACAACTGTTCACAGAGCCATTCCATCTAAAAGAAATAGAAATATTGCAACGCCATACGGCAAGATCCAAATATCCTAGATAGAGATAATATTTTAGGATAGCTCCTCATACATCAAACATCAGAGTATCAGGCGGAAGCGGAAAACAAGATCCGAGTACGGATAAGAAGCAAATCGGCATAAGATGCCACATAAATAAACACATCCCGCCCACAGATCTCACAGATCCCTGTTCCCGGAATCTCTACACCGCGTGATCGTTGCCAACATCATCCGTCTCCTCCACCCAGTATCTATCTTGCGAATACACCTGTTCATCTGAATCAAACAATTTATCGTGTGAGACCCTAGGGGTACTCAGCAAGTCTTTATGCCTCTAAAGGGGACATAACCTGGGGTGACGCAATTGCAGCAAAAGATAATAACTAACAAGTCTATAGATACTCGCTAACCATCCGCCTAACCAATGATAGACGAATGTCCGTTAATTAGAAACAGCAGTTATAACAGTATAATTAATAGATCCATCCTCCTTCTCGCTTACCAACGAGAAAGCGGATGAATAACCCATCCGTTGGCAGTTTTATTAACCATTCCATGAGGATTGCACTATTTACTAGTCAAGTACTTAGTCAATTAAAAGCGGTACTTTAGTTATACTTGTCTATGATCGAGAAACTGTGCTCCAAGTCGTCCATAACCGCGGACATGGCTTTCAGAAAGATTTACCCTACAGGGGTGCACAAATAGCAACACACACTCGATCAACCTTGGAAAAACCAACTCAAAACCCAACGAGGCATTCACGACAAAGCGATCACAGGATTCAGAAATATTTCAGGGGGCCACCCCATTAAGCTACCCGCAACGAAGTTGGCCGGCTCCGAGACGGACCCAAGGTTTGCGTCAATGGTTGTAAACGACTGGGAACCCGAAAGTGTGACTGGCTTGTCGATATCGCGAAAACACCCAGCATCCAAAACAGTACAGGTGCTCCTCGCACAATCTTAAATAAAGCAGTAAAGCATGGTATAAGTACAGGATAGTAATAAATCCCCAAACTACTTTGTGGCCCCAAGAAATAAGAATGAATCAAGCTCTGGCTCAGGGGGTCCATAAGGCCTCCCGGATGTGGATAGTGCGAATAGTCAAAGGAACAGGAATCAAGTACTCGGGGTCCTACGGGACACAAGTGAGCATGAAAAACCAAATAGCAGATATTGCTCACCGGTGCCACTTTCATTAGTTATCCCATTACTATTCAGGTTAAGTTGTTTAGGTACCTCGTTATCCATCAGACACTCACATACCCTACACATGCTGTTCTACGACCCGCATGGCTCAAACAACTCCTGTAGTAATGGCTCATGGGATGGAGGAACAAGCTTCGGTGAGGTTTAAAAGTAAAGGCTATGCAGTACTTGGGATTCAATTTAATGCAATCGCGACTCAATGATGCAAGAATAAGATAGAGGCAATAGGTACTATATGTATGCAAGCATGTGGTAGTGCTTGCCTGGCAGCTCAGTTGAAGCGAGAGTCGAATCTGGGTAGTGCTCCTGGGATTCCTGATATATTCCCTGCTCGGCGTCTATTCGAAGAAGAACCAAACAAACAAGGGCCAACATAAATAAAGTGCACAAGCATGTGAATTAAAGTGCGACAAGCAAACAAGCATGCCATGATGAATGATGCACAATTTGCATGGCAATAAAGTAGCATGGCATGGGTGAGGTGTGGGGTACAAGATTAAAGCATTTTATTAAGTTTTTATTCCGGTTTGCTCTCATAACACTTGTTGTATACTTTATGTTTATATGATGCATGCTGCAATTTAGAACATGGAATGCATAGATAGAACGGGCTCGTCGCGCTAATCGATTTAGACATATTATTTGTCGAATTTGGAGTTATAGATTTAAAGTTATTAATTTATTAAGAAAAGGGCATTTTAATGCAATTAAACAATTTCGAAAATTTAAATTAGTCAAACATTATTTTAAATGGTAGATTTGAATTTCTCACATTTTTCTGATTCAAAAACATATATTATTTGTATTATTTGGATTTACCA
The DNA here is from genome assembly GCA_916181665.1 of Avena sativa. Taxonomy (NCBI): domain Eukaryota; kingdom Viridiplantae; phylum Streptophyta; class Magnoliopsida; order Poales; family Poaceae; genus Avena; species Avena sativa. Next base: position 428,833,166 of record OV702287.1, read on the forward strand.
ATTAAAATTTATTAATTTTTAGATATTAAAACATATTAAACATTTTCAGGAATTATTTTTATTAAAAGAAAAAGGATCTGGAACTTTTGTCACCGGCTCAGACTTACCCACGGTGACCGACACGCGGGCCAGGGTCAGGAGCGGGGCCACCTGCGTGTGCGCCCAGCCCGGACGCGACACGTGGGCGAGCCGAGGACGGCGGGAGGAGGCGGGAAAAAGCACAGGGGCTTATGCGCAAAATTCACCGCGAGGCTGACGGATCTGAATCTGGGATCTAGGAATTTGGCAGAAATTCAGCCCGCGTTCGAACGAAGAGACGGTGAATCTAGCGGGATTTTGAAGGTGTCGTAAAAACGAAAGTTGTAGATCTCGCACAGGTCTATAACTTTGCAGACGGAAGTTTTTCCAAAGGAACAACTTACACGACGGGGCATAGATCGGGACAGAGCGGATTCAGATTGACGAAATTTTCAGAAAATGGGACGTTTCGTCCCAACTTCAGAAGAGGATTGCTTCGGCTGTGGATCTTCAAATAGAGTGAAGTTTGATCCTGGGGGTAGATAGATGATAGGCCTATAAGTTTCGTGTGCGAAGTTTTTGCAAAGGATGAACGAGGACGATGGCAAAAATTCGGGAATAAGAGCCTGTGAGATGTACGTGCTGCTGCTGTACTGATACTCTGATGAACTGAATAAATCGCTCGCGAACAGCTAGCTCGGGCCGATCTTGTGAGGACGAAAGCGAGCTATCCGCTGGGAATTTTGCTATGCCACAAAAGAAGAAGATGCAGAGGGTGCTCCAATCTATAACTTTTGTTCAGGAGTGTCGCCGGAGGTGGAACGGGGACGCCGGTATTTGGACGGGAACAGAGGGGTTTTCTGCAGCAGAGCTGCTGCTGTTCCAGACACGCGCGAGCTGCTGCGTTTTGTCTGCGCGCGCGGCGCGCGGCGGCGAGCGGCAAGGCGCGGCGCAGCGAGTTGGCGGCAGGAGAGGGGGCGATATCGGTAGGAGGGAACAAGTCTGGCCGGAGAGGAACTCACCGGCGGCCTACTGGCGCAGATAGCCTGCTCGGGGAGGGCTGGATCAACGGCGGGGCTCATGCACAGCGAGCTCCTGGCACATGCGGCCTCCGGCGTTCTGCATCATCTCCGGCGAGCTCCTGGCAGGGGTCATGTGCAGGACGAAGAAGAGGAAGCCGGGGAGTGTCCTGGTGCTCCCGGATCGGCTCGACGTCCACCTGAACGAAGAAGGACAGAGGGGGCGTGGCTAGGATTTTGGTGCCATGGGAGTGGTCTTGGGGAGGAAGAAGAGGGAGAGGGGAGATGGGGCTGCAGATCTCGATCTGGTTGGAGATGAGAGGGTAGCTGGGAGGAGGAAGGGGCTCACGTGGTGGTGGTGGTTTTTCTAAAAAGGTGAGAGGGAGGCTCGGGTATGGCATGAGAGGGGGTGATCGGCTGCTGTCTACTCTCTTCTCTCGTTTTGTTTCCTTAAAGAGGCAAGAGAGGGACCAGGAGAGAGGCCCAAGTCGATGGTGGGGTGCTGATCAAAGGAGAGAGGGGCGGTCGATGTGGAGTTTTTGCCAAGATAAGGAAGGATGGGAGAGAGAGAGATTCACATGTGTGTATGGAGTGGTGCTCATGCACACCCCCGGTAGGATAGAGGATTTATCTAGCTAGGAAAAGAAACTAGGTTGTGGAGAGAGAGATATGATCTAGAGAGAGAGAGAGAGTAGGTATATAGGTCACATACACACACACTACTCATGCATGGCATATACTCCTACACACATACAATTGCATGCATGCATGGCATATATCTAAAAAGAGTGTGTGTATGGGTACATGCACACGGTTAGCTAGGATTAGAAGGTGTACGTGTATGTGTGGCTGGGTTTAGCTAGCTTCGGGATAGAAGGAGGGAGGTGTTCTACAAAAATTAGAGAGGGGAAGGAATATATGGATGTATCCACACATAAATACACATGGCCATGATTCCAATAAAATCAAATAAAAGAATCCATGTAAAATATGTGGTAGATTTAGATAAGATCACATGGACAAGAGATAGTAGCATGTTAGTAGGTGGAAAAGAATTTAAAAGATATGCCCCCAACTCAGCTTGGGCATTTAACATTATATCAAAAGTCAGATACAATATATCAAAAAGCAAATACAATATAAATGCATATGGGGAGAAGAACCAAATGGAATAGGTTTTATATGATGCTCAAATGCAATGAGGATGATGCCATGGGCATGATATAATTATGATGCAACAATTATATGTAGGAAGTAGAATTATACTACTAGACCATGTAGCATTGCAATTGTTAGACAATTGGGATGCTACAACTCTCCCCCACTAAACAAGAATCTCGCCCCGAGATTCCTAGGAAAAAGAAAAAGACACGTGGATAGGCGGGTGTTCGGAACGAAGGTGACTCTCATGTTCCCAAGTTGATGAACAACGGAATGGTGCAACCATTACACCTTGCAAAACTTTCTAGACTTGTTGCGAGTCTTGCGTTTTTCTTGAGAAACAAAGGGTTAGAAGAATTGTAGGATTGTCGTGAGACAAGAAGGATAGGATGAACATAGCTCCGGTTTTCTCGAGAAACATGATAAAAGAATAGGAACACTTGTTGAAAGAATTAGGAGGAACGATGTATCATGTAGAAGAAAAGACACATCGTTAGGATTAGAGATCAAAAGCTGCAAGCGAAGATGAATCTTTGTCTCGTCGGAAGAAAAGGCTACTTTGGAGAGGATATGAACCACTATGACAATAGCATTGTTTCTTCCCAAAGTTTAAAGGAATGAAGATTGGGGAAACATTATTGCCTTCAAACAATAAAGTTCCTTGATATCAACGGAAAGATTTGAATTGAGGACTTCTCGAATGAGCTTCTTATTGCGCCGGTATGAACCAAAAGATCACGCAATTGAGGTGCGTGGATATATCTTCAAGAGAAAGAGGAGATGCTAGATTATGGTAGGATCCCAAGAAGAAAAGAATATGGAGGATCTGAAGTTTATTGTATAGATACTTATTGCTTTCTTTAACCTTGAGGATAATGCAATAGATTTGCGACTGATGGCATCAACCATAATTGGCTTTACCAAGAGAAAGGGATTGACAAATTGAAGACAGATATAGTTTCCTTCCATCTTGTTTGAGGATGTCGAACACCGGTAGAGAAAAGAAGACAGAGAAGATTTTGCATTGGTTTCCACCAGATCATTAAAGATTTTGCTCCGTGTAGATACGGACACCAACAAGAGATCAAGGATTACCTTCTTCGAGAGAGCACTCCAGAAAAACAAGGACGGAAGTAAAAATATCGAGGAATAATGGCCACTTCTAACTTCCGTGGAATGAGTGGAATCACATTAATTCACCAATTCATTGTACAAAAACGAATGATAAGATTAGTGGTATGGTAGCTACTCCATCCCGCACTCAAAGCATTACTCCGTACATGAATAAGAAAATCATGCAACCCAACTACTAAACAGACTGAAGGTATTGACAAGAAGAGCTCATGGAACTCCGTAAGAAAAGAAAGATTGATGCAAACGATTCGCTGGATCCAAGATAGATAAGGATGATGGTGTTGTCGTCATATCAGAAGTAACAAGCCACCAAAAAGATATGAAGGAAGATCACGGAGACAACTGCAAGATTCCACAGATAAAGAAAAAGATAGCACCACTTGAACAGAAGGATTACAAAAGATCTGAAAAGTCTTCATGGCCTCCGGTGGATTGAGCATAGACGATAGAACAAGAGGGTTTCAAAAGATTACTTGACGAGACATAGGTGAAAAGAAACTCCATGTTCTTCCAGAAATGATTGAGCGAGATTTAGCAGTCTTGAGGAACTTCAATGAAACTATGATGATAACTTGCCAACAAGGAAAAACTCCGGGTTTGATTGAAGGTGGAGGATGGAATTAACAATGGACTTGCTGTTTCCAGAATTGAAGCGATCTATTTAGCAGAAGGACGTGGTCGAGATAGGTGACTTCAAGAAGTCAGAGTTCACACTTTGAGCCTTTGCACACAGGCAGTGCTCACGAAGCTTGACAGAAAAGACACAGATGATCTTCCATGTTCTTCCATTGATATAGAATAAGAAAGCATATCATGACGATATACCACCATGGATTAACAAGATATTCCCATAATACCAAGTTCAAGAGGCGAGAGAAACGAACAAATGCTCGAAACACTTTCTGGGCTCAACACTCTTTGAAAGCTCAATGTTACGAGCAAGGATTCATGTTGACGAAGATGCATTGTAAGAATAGATTATCTGGTCCTTCGGAAAAGAACAAGAAATGCCACCTCGTTCACATTGTCGATCGGATCGCCGGTTACAAAGATAAAGAGATCTTGGTTAAAGAAACTATGATAGTTCATACCCTAAGCACAGCTATCAGAGACGAAAAAATGAAATTCCCTCGTATCAAAGAGAATTTTGTAGATATGTAGTTCAAAAAGATGTGCATCATAATGGACAGATGATAGTCCACCGTAGGGCCTTAAGAAAACTCTGGATTGCCAAGGATACTTGAATATGCATAGATATGATCACGGTGTAACTCAAAATCACAAGAGATAACCGCCACCATTTGGAGGATTGTGTCGATAGCATTTTCCATATTCCACTCATGATAAGTGTCATATAGCTATGCCGAGAGCCAAATTACAATCACCAGCATCGGATCGACACTTGTTATGTAATTAGCCCAAGAGAATTTGAAGATGAAGTAAAACTCCAGGATTAAGCGCCGGTGACAAAAGAATGGGTTAGCATGAGCATGCCGATAAAAGGAAGATAGATAATGTTTCACACACGACTGAAGAGGAGTGTGGAAACATAGATGTATCAAAGAAATTTTTTTTGCATTTTTTGGCATTAACATACCAATAAATGCGCAAAACCACTTATGAGATAGAAATTAGCAACTCCACATTATGTGAAAGCATGCTGGAAGGAAGAACACCCTTAAGAAGATTGTGCCGGTTAACAAAGAGTCGGATAGATCGCATCGGTTTACAAAAGCCTGTCGGTATGGAGTGTACCAACAGTTGATAACCAAAAGGTAGATAGAGATAACATTTGGATGCAACAGATAGACAAGGAATTCACACACACACACACACACACACACACACACACAACCTATGGTACTACGGAACCCCGAACACGTGGATCCTAGTTGAATTTTGGAAGAGGATTGAAAACGTTACACTTCCTTACCAGAAAAGGGTGGGTGTGTGGGTAAGAAGAAAAATGGAAGCAGTCCTACTCTCACGTTTTTGTTTTCCCTAGTATACATAGCTACCAAAATATTTGCTAGACTGACAACGACCATTTGGCTGAGACCCTGAAGGGTGGGATGGCTCTGATACCAATTGTAACTACCTCGGTGAATTACGCTCTTAGTTACATGCCTGGATGAGCAAAAGTGGTTAAAATAGTACGGTGGGGCCTAGGGGCCACTCACAGGTAGACCTTTCGGTCGTCCTAACCACTTCCAGAACATCAGGACAAGAACGAGCGGCGTAATCGGCACGCGAAGGGATCAACTACATACACAAGTGAGTATGTATGCAAGCCACCATACAACTGTTCACAGAGCCATTCCATCTAAAAGAAATAGAAATATTGCAATGCCATACGGCAAGATCCAAATATCCTAGATAGAGATAATATTTTAGGATAGCTCCTCATACATCAAACATCAGAGTATCAGGCGGAAGCGGAACACAAGATCCGAGTACGGATAAGAAGCAAATCGGCAAAAGATGCCACATAAATAAACACATCCTGCCCACAGATCTCACGGATCCCCGTTCCCGGAATCTCTACACCGCGTGATCGTTGCCAACATCATCCGTCTCCTCCACCCAGTATCTATCTTGCGAATACACCTGTTCATCTGAATCAAACAATTTATCGTGTGAGACCCTAGGGGTACTCAGCAAGTCTTTATGCCTCTAAAGGGGACATAACCTGGGGTGACGCAATTGCAGCAAAAGATAATAACTAACAAGTCTATAGATACTCGCTAACCATCCGCCTAACCAATGATAGACGGATGTCCGTTAATTAGAAACAGCAGTTATAACAGTATAATTAACAGATCCATCCTCCTTCTCGCTTACCAACGAGAAAGCGGACGAACAACCCATCTGTTGGCGGTTTTATTAACCATTCCATGAGGATTGCACTATTTACTAGTCAAGTACTTAGTCAATGAAAAGCGGTACTTTAGTTATACTTGTCTATGATCGAGAAACTGTGCTCCAAGTCGTCCATAACCGCGGACATGGCTTTTAGAAAGATTTACCCTACAGGGGTGCACAAATAGCAACACACACTCGATCAACCTCAGAAAAACCAACTCAAAACCCAACGAGGCATTCACGATAAAGCGATCACAGGATTCAGAAATATTTCAGGGGGCCACCCCATTAAGCTACCCGCAACAAAGTTGGCCGGCTCCGAGACGGACCCAAGGTTTGCGTCAATGGCTGTAAACGACTGGGAACCCGAAAGTGTGACTGGGCTTGTCGATACCGCGAAAACACGCCGCATCCAAAACAGTACAGGTGCTCCTTGCACAATCTTAAATAAAGCAGTAAAGCATGGCATAAGTACATGATAGTAATAAAGCCCCAAACTACTTTTTGGCTCCAAGAAATAAGAATGAATCAAGCTCTAGCTCAGGAGGGTCCATAAGGCCTCCCGGATGTGGATAGTGCGAATAGTCAAGGAACAGGAATCAAGTACTCGGGGTCCTACGGGACACAAGTGAGCATGAAAAACCAAATAGAAGATATTGCTCACCGGTGCCACTTTCATTAGTTATCCCATTACTAGTCAGGTTAAGTTGTTTAGGTACCTCGTTATCCATCAGACACTCACATACCCTACACATGCTGTTCTACGACCCGCATGGCTCAAACAACTCCTGTAGTAATGGCTCATGGGATGGAGGAACAAGCTTCGGTGGGGTTTAAAAGTAAAGACTATGCAGTACTTGAGATTCAATTAAATGCAATCGCGACTCAATGATGCAAGAATAAGATAGAGGCAATAGGTACTATATGTATGCAAGCATGTGGTAGTGCTTGCCTGGCAGCTCAGTTGAAGCGAGAGTCGGATCTGGGTAGTGCTCCTGGGATTCCTGATATATTCCCTGCTCGGTGTCTATTCAAAGAAGAACCAAACAAACAAGGGCCAACATAAATAAAGTGCACATGCATGTGAATTAAAGTGCGACAAGCAAACAAGCATGCCATGATGAATGATGCACAATTTGCATGGCAATAAAGTAGCATGACATGGGTGAGGTGTGGGGTACAAGATTAAAGCATTTTATTAAGTTTTTAGTCCGGTTTGCTCTCATAACACTTGCTATATACTTTATTTTTATATGATGCATGCTGCAATTAAGAACATGAAATGCATAGATAGAACGGGTTCGTCGCGCTGATCGATTTAGACATATTATTTGTCGAATTTGGAGTTATAGATTTAAAGTTATTAATTTATTAAGAAAAGGGCATTTTAATGCAATTAAACAATTTCGAAAATTTAAATTATTCAAATGATAGATTTGAATTCCTCACATTTTTCTGATTCAAAAACATATATTATTTGTATTATTTGGATTTACCAATTAAAAGTTATTAATTTCTGGATATTAAAACATATTAAACATTGTCAGGAATTATTTTTATTAAAAGAAAAAGGATCTGAAACTTTTGTCACCGGCTCAGACTTACCCACGGTGACCGACACGTGGGCCAGGGTCAGGAGCGGGGCCACCTGCGTGCGCGCCCAGCCCGGACGCGACACGTGGGCGAGCCGAGGACGGTGGGAGGAGGCGAGAAAAAGCACAGAGGCTTATGTGCAAAATTCACCGCGAGACTGACGGATCTGAATCTGGGATCTGGGAATTTGGCAGAAATTTGGCCCGCGTTCGAACAAAGATGACGGCGAATCTAGCGATATTTTGAAGGTTCCGTAAAAACGAAAAATGTAGATCTCGCACAGGTCTACAACTTTGCAGAAGGAAGTTTTTCCAAAGGAACAACTTACACGACGGGGCATAGATCGGGACAGAGCGGATTCAGATTGACGAAATTTTCAGAAAATGGGACGTTTCGTCCCAACTTCAGAAGAGGATTGCTTCGGCTGTGGATCTCCAAATGGAGTGAAGTTTGATCCTGGGGGTAGATAGATGATAGGCCTACAAGTTTTGTGTGTGAAGTTTTTGCAAAGAATGAACGAGGACGACCGCAAAAATTCGGGAATAAGAGCCTGTGAGATGTACGTGCTGCTGCTGTACTGAAACTCTGACGAACTGAATAAATCGCTCGCGAACAGCTAGCTCGGGCCGATCTTATGAGGACGAAAGCGATCTATCCGCTGGGAATTTTGCTATGCCGCAAAAGAAGAAGATGCAGAGGGTGCTCCAATCTATAACTTTTGTTTAGGAAGTGTCGCCGGAGGTGGAACGGGGACGCCGGTATTTGGACGGGAACAGAGGGGTTTTCTGCAGCAGAGCTGATGATGTTCCGGACGCGCGCGAGCTGTTGCGTTCTGTCTGCGCGCGCGGCGCGCGGCGGCGAGCGGCAAGGCGCGGCGCAGCGAGTTGGCGGCAGGAGAGGGGGCGATATCGGAAGGAGGGACCAAGTCTGGCCGGAGAGGAACTCACCGGCGGCCTACTAGCGCAGGTAGCCTGCTCGGGGAGGGCTGGATCAGCGGCGGGGCTCATGCACAGCGAGCTCCTGGCACATGCGGCCTCCGGCGTTCTGCAGCTTCTCCGGCGAGGTCCTGGCAGGGGTCATGTGCAGGACGAAGAAGAGGAAGTCAGGGAGTGTCCTGGTGCTCCCGGATCGGCTCGACGTCCACCTGAACAAAGAAGGACAGAGGGGGTCGTGGCTAGGGTTTTGGTGCCATGGGAGTGGTCTTGGGGAGGAAGAAGAGGGAGAGGGGAGATGGGGCTGCAGATCTCGATCTGGTTGGAGATGAGAGGGTAGCTGGGAGGAGGAAGGGGCTCACGTGGTGGTGGTGGTTTTTCTAAAAAGGTGAGAGGGAGGCTCGGGTATGGCATGAGAGGGGGTGATCGGCTGCTGTCTACTCTCTTCTCTCGTTTTGTTTCCTTAAAGAGGCAAGAGAGGGACCAGGAGAGAGGCCCAAGTCGATGGTGGGGTGCTGATCAAAGGAGAGAGGGGCGGTCGATGTGGAGTTTTTGCCAAGATAAGGAAGGATGGGAGAGAGAGAGATTCACATGTGTGGATGGAGTGGTGCTCATGCACACCCCCGGTAGGATAGAGGATTTATCTAGCTAGGAAAAGAAACTAGGTTGTGGAGAGAGAGATATGATCTAGAGAGAGAGAGAGAGTAGGTATATAGGTCACATACACACACACTACTCATGCATGGCATATACTCCTACACACATACAATTGCATGCATGCATGGCATATATCTAAAAAGAGTGTGTGTATGGGTACATGCACACGGTTAGCTAGGATTAGAAGGTGTACGTGTATGTGTGGCTGGGTTTAGCTAGCTTCGGGATAGAAGGAGGGAGGTGTTCTACAAAAATTAGAGAGGGGAAGGAATATATGGATGTATCCACACATAAATACACATGGCCATGATTCCAATAAAATCAAATAAAAGAATCCATGTAAAATATGTGGTAGATTTAGATAAGATCACATGGACAAGAGATAGTAGCATGTTAGTAGGTGGAAAAGAATTTAAAAGATATGCCCCCAACTCAGCTTGGGCATTTAACATTATATCAAAAGTCAGATACAATATATCAAGAAGCAAATACAATATAAATGCATATGGGGAGAGGAACCAAATGGAATAGGTTTTATATGATGCTCAAATGCAATGAGGCATGATGACATGGGCATGATATAATTATGATGCAACAATTATATGTAGGAAGTAGCAATTATATTACTAGACCATGTAGCATTGCAATTGTTAGACAATTGGGATGCTACATTGGTCATGAGACTTGGTGAGGATAGAGTGTTCACTCTCCAAATCCTTGAGGGATTTGTCAAGTCTCTCTAACTCCTTGGTTAGTCAAGCATGAGCAACATCAAATTCAACATTCTCCTTTTTAAGTTTTTTTGTCTTAGAAATAGAATGATCATGTTCTTTAATTAGTTTAGATACTATATCATCATGTTATTTCTCAATAGATTCAAGCTTCTCCTCCAGAGAAGACCAAAGATCTTCCTCTTCTTCTAGAGCATTCTTTAAGGATGTTATTTCAATAGCATCCTCTCTTTCAATCCTACCTTTCTCTTTAAGGAGATCTTCCGAATGGACAAGTTAACCCATGAGGGCCTCAAAGTGATTCTTGTGCTCACCTTGCAAGTTAGTCACATAATGATCCAAAGAAATAACCTCTTCTTTTACCCTAAGACTAGTAGTAGGATCATCTAATTCAAAATTCATAGTAGTCTTAGGAAAAGAAATAGTAGAAGGGGATACCTTGGAGGCCCTTGCCATGAGGCAATTGACGTACTTGTTGGAGATGTTCTCATTTGGAGAGTCGGAGAGTGAAGTGGTTGTGGAGAGGTGGTGGCTATGGCTGCCACTTCTCTTGAGATTTGTTCTTCCTCTTCGTCTTCACTCCCGGACGAGTACTCCTCATGTGCCACTAACACAATATTCAATTGCTTCTTGTATGCAATTCTCTTTTTAGTGAAAGGCTTCTTGCATGGATCCTTTGACTTGTACTTGAGAACGAGTCTACCACCATGATCTTCTCTATTTTTATAGCGGGATTCAGCAACGAAATGGAAACGGTCACCACAACTATAACATGGTCTTACTTTTGGACCATTTTCCTTTTGTCCACTAGAGCCATTTCTTCGTTCAAGTTCAGATTTTACCTTGGCGGGATCTTTCCAATAGTTCCTTGCATAGAATGCCATGTACTCACCATGAGTGAGTTTGACTTCCTCGGGTCAGATCATGACAATGACTTCATTGTTTCTTCCTTCGTCCTCATGCTCAACCACATTGGTATTCAAGGCAGGGTTTACTCCCTTTTGCATTTCTATTGCCCGAGCACGAGCATCTTCAGCGTTCTTTGCCACAACCTTGAAAGCAGCCATATCTTGCATAACTTTATTGGAAGTCATGAGATGATAGTTGTGTCTTCCTTGGAGACTCTTCAAATCAGTGGGTTCGAATGGCATGAGATCACTCACATACTTCCTCTTAATCCAAGCATCATCAACATGGGAAACACCATGGTTTCTAAATGTGGTGGCGATAGAATTGAGTCTTCTATACATGTCTTCATGGTCCTTGCCATCCATCAGGTAAAAACCTTAGCTTGATTGCTCAAAGAATCATATTGGTTTATTCGCATGCTCTCATTTCCAATGAACAACTCGGTGATGGCATCCCAAGCTTCTTTGGCGGTGTTGAGATGTTCAATATGCGGCATGTCCTTGGGATCCACGCCAAGTTGGATCATGTGCAAAGTGGTGGCATTGAGTTGACTATCAACAACTTCTCTTCTTGTCATATTGGTTGGATCTACAACATTGAGTCCAACCTCGGTAATCTTCCACAACTCAATAGATGAACTGCACACATGAGATTTCATCAAAAAAATTCATTGATTAAACGAACATGCACTTAGTTTGGTGGATCACCCCTATTGTTTATATGAGGATGAGGGATTTGTGGTTCTAGAGAGTATAGATGAGGAACCTCACTATAATCCTCCTTTCCAATTCCCTTTTTGGAAGAGGATCCATTGTCCTTGCTATCATCCCCAACATCCACATCATAAGACTTAGTCAAAGCACTATCCTTTGATTTGGAGGGTGAGTCCTCTAGAGGAGTGGGAGATGTGGGTTTAGTGGGCGGCATGAGCCGCGCTATCATTTCACGCATCTCTTGCATTTGGGTTTCCATGGTAGAAGTCAAGGAATTTTTCAATCCCTCGGGATCTTCTATGGTAATCAGAACACTAGTCGAAGCTTCACCCTTCGGCCTAGTACCCATACTCTCTTAGGCGGTAAAGCCCTAAATAAGAGCTGAGGATCTGATACCAATTAAAATGGGATTGTATGGGCACCTAGAGGGGGTGGTGAATAGGTGCTACTCCAAATTTTAAATCTTTTTCAATTTGGGATTGACACAATGGTAAATTCTCTAGATATGCAACTATGGTAAATTTAACTATATGCCAACCTAGATACTAAACGAGTAAAGAGTGCTAAGAGGAATGAAGTAACCGAGAGTAGAGCACGCAGAGACATAGGATTTGATTTACCATAGTTCCTTCCTTTTTAGGGGAAGTACATCTGCATTGGAGGGTGGGAGGTACTAAGACCACCACGCCACAAAAGGCCTCATCCTGTTCTCCAATGGATCTCGCCACAACTGGCCTGATCCACCTTTCCACTATATGGCACCCTTCAAGGAGGGAACTGATGCTTTCACAACGAGATCGGGGAACACATCCACAATTAAATTGGAGGCTCCCGAGATGACAACAAGCTGCCACAAAAACCAAGTTTTTATCAAACAAAGAAACTGAGATGTAAAAATTCAAAAGAAACTCTAGATCAAAGGGGCCCTCAAGTGAACAAGTGGGAATTGGAGATCTCTTCGGTGATGATATAGATCAAGTTCTTCTCCCTCGATCCTCTAAAGATCAAGGCCTTCAGATGGATGAATGAGCAGATCTTGCGAATTTGGGGCTCATGAAGTACAATGTTTTTTTGAAAGATTCAAGAGTAACTAGGTTAAAGATGGGGAGGGGTATTTGTACCCCTCCCAGATTGTAGCCGTTTGGAGTCATCGAGGACCGGATAATCTGGCACAAGTGGGGGACGGATAATCCGACCGGGGGAAAATATCCGACCTGGAGAAAATAGTCTAGTCCAAACATCCGCCCTCTTCTAAGTGACACGCCTTTGGTCCTTAGCGAAAATTCTAGGGATCTGGGTAATCCGGCCTGTCGGGAGGGGCGGATTACCCGGTCTAGGAAAAATCTCCAGCCCTGTCCAAATATCTGGGGGAATTATCCGCCCCCATTTGAGCGTCCCGCGTCTGGTCCTTTGTCGAATTTGGGGAGGGGTGGATAATCCGGGTCTGGCTAGGGTCGGATTATCCAGCCCTGGGCAAACATCCGGCCCAATGCCAAATATCTAGCCAATAATCCACCCCCTTCTGAGCGTCATGCGCCGGGTCCTTAGTCGAATTCGCCAGGGGCGGTTTATCCGGCCCTAGCCAGGGGCGGATAATACTACATGGCAAGATTGTTTGTGCTGCATTTAGGCAGAGGCTCTTTCCAATCTTTTGGATGGATGATGCTGACATAAGATAAACCTTTCGTATCCGCAGCACTCAATACACAATAAATATATACTTTACATTGTTATCTAACACACAAAACCTTAGGGATCATAAAATGCTCTTTCAAAATGCATTACTCACGGTCCACCTAAACTGAGCTCAAACTCGTGTATTTCCATGAATCTGATGTTCTTGTACCAATAGACGCGCGCTTCCGAGTGGGCACTACCAACCGTATCATGGTACTGAGATCAGCAGAAGGTGACCGACATGGCTGTGTAGTCGTTCGGCATGCCTAGGGCGGCTGCGTCGGAGCTGGCCATGTCTCGGGGATAGATTTTGTTGACCGCTGACGGGGCTAAGTGCCGAGTCCCACACGCCAGAAGGAATACAAATCTAATTGTTTTCGGTTCCGCTGGTGGGTGGTGTTCATTGTCCCACATGTTAGAAGTTTGTTTCCATCGCTGCCGACATGGCAATGAGGAGGTTCCACATGTAAGAAAACAAGTCAAATAGACGACAAGATGGCCCAACATAATGGTTGCCGGCAATACGTCGTCTATCCAGGCGCATGGACGTAACTAAACCATATCGGCTGATGGCATATATCCAATTGCCTGATTCGTAGTGACACAGCTCCAATTTTCGAGTGAACTAGGGCTACAGACGTAATAAACCCTAAAAACTAAATTTTACATTACGGGGGCAAAAAATACCTCTTCAACATGTGACCTAGACCTATATTGTGATGTATATTTTTACATCGTGATGTATATTTTGGGGTCAAGCGATGCAAATATACATTACCTAGGGAGGTGTTGTATATCTAAAACTGCATCGATGAGGCCTCACCGCCACATTGAAGCTGCCTCCGCATTTTCCTTGCAAACGCCTGCCTCCCACGGGCGGGCCCTCTACTTTATTTGCTGAATCGCGGCCCTCTTTGTTTACAATCTTTCTTTCCTTTCGAATCCAATTGTTCCAATTTGACCAAATAGCAATTCATTGAAATCATTCGGGTCACCTCTTTTTTAAGCACTTGAACAAACGCCGATTCCTGCCGTCCCCCGCCGCCTCCCTGCCCGCCATCCGTCGAATCCGCCGCCACCGATCACATCCCCACCATTTCCCCTCTGATTCCGCGTGCCCCACTGCCGAATCGCACGCCGTAGCCGCAAGATGCCACCGCACCACCTCCCACGCTCCTCGACCGGCTTCTTTGGCATGCAGACACGGGACTCTGGCCATTTCTCGATGGAGATCACCGGCGACCACGTGAGTTGGTGGATGGGGACCTTTGACACGCTGGAGCTCGCCGCACACGCGTACAATTATGGCGCGTGGTCGTTTACTACGGGGCAAGAGAAGCCATGAAAAAGAAGGTTGTAGAGGAGGCATTGACGTGGGAGGCGGGGCCCTCCATCATTGACATCTCGTCTAGCTCCTCCTCCAAGTTGGACTCGAATTTATAGAACAACCTCACCAGCTCCAACAGCGATGACGAGTGGAGTTTTAGGTTCGACGTGTTCGAAATGTTGAAATGTTCTAATTTATGTTTGTGGTTGTTCAATTTGAACTTTAAACTGTTGAATTTGAAATCTAAACTGTGGAAGATGAATGAACTTGTGGTGTAGGTGATCTGTTTACATCAGATGTTGCGGCACAGGTGCCCTAAAATACATCATCTGGAAAAGCAGATACTACACATGTGATGTAAAACACCCTTTTTGGTACATCACATGTTAGAGTTGCTCTTAGCATATCAATTAGATTCCGAACTAATGTGCACATTGGCAACAACAACAACTTCAACATTTGCTTGGCGCCCGTAGCTTAACTCCCATGCTTCTTCGCGGCCTAGCAATCAGCCAATCTTTTCCTCAGGCCCTCTGCATGATTGACAGGGGAACTCAGCACCACCTACGAAGGCTCAACAAATCCACCCTCAGCTATCCCCTCATGCCAAGAAAAAACTAGTAGAACAGAAACCTAAAAAGAAGAACTTTGCGTGCCTCAACCTGTATATGTGTGTGATTGTGCCTCCACAGACTCTAGCACAATACAAATCTCGGCATGAAGAGGATGTTGGCTGCCACTAGCAACAAACTCATGCACCTCACCACCGAGCTCGATCGAGCTGCACCCTGGAGTCTTTTTCATCTGCAGGTTGTTCATTGCCCTCCTCTCCTTGGCGAGGCCGCTCCAATCCTAGGCCTTTGCTTACATGTTGGACATCATCACCCTTGCCCAAGGGTCATGTGGATCCAACCTAGTGACTTCTACTTCCGCGATCTCGCCAAGTTCTACACAACTATGAACTTTGCATGCACTCAAGAAAGCTCCCCATATTACCATGTTAGGCTTCATCGGCATTGTTTTCATCATCATGTATGCTTCTGGCAACCTCCCAACGTGGCCAAGAAGATTGATCATACAACCATAGTGCTCAATCTTGGGCGTGATTCCATATTGCTCCTGCATGGAGTGGAAGTAGCCAAGGCCTTCGTCCACCAACCCTCCATGTGCACAGGCATTTAAGACCCCGACGAGAGTAACATCGTCAGGGCATATACCACCATCTTGCATCATGTTAAACATCTGCAAGGCATCGGCAGTCCGACCATGCATTGCCAGTCCACAAATCACTGTTGTCCATGAGTACAGGTCCATCTTCCCATGCGCCTTCTCAAAAACCTGCAAGGCCTTGTCAATACTGCCGCATTTGGCATACATGTCTATCAAGCAGCTATCAAAAGTCATGTTGCCATTCATCTGATTCTCGTCAATGTACGCATGGACCCAAATCCCAGTCTCCAAACAACCTATACCTGCACAAGCACCAAGGAAAGTGCTCATGGTAGGCACATTCGGGTGCACCCGGCATGACGATGGAGATACCATCTGACGGAACAGCCCTAATGCCTCCCTGCACCGGCCAACCAGGCAATACTTCCATCAAACCACATCCCTCTTTGGCATCGAAAGAAAGAGCTGATATGCAGCCTCCACATCTTTATTCCTGACATACTGATGCATGATGGTGTTCCAAGCAACATTAATCTTCGTCGACCTGTCATTGAACAACCTTCTAGAAACCGCCAGCTCGCCACGCTCCCCATAGACCCTGATAAGTTCGGTAGAGACAAACATGTTTGGCTCAATGCCACTGATCACGATGAAAGCATGGACCATCCTGCCTAGGTTCCTCTTGGCCGTCCAAGAACCTGCACCACGACACGCGGCGAGCACGACCGCCAGGGCAACATTGTCTGGGATGAATCCGTCCGTCACTATTCCCCGGAACACGCCGAGGGCTTGGTATGGCTCGCCGGACGCCGCGTGGCCCCGCACCATGGCGGTGCGCACGATGAGGCCCCGGTCAGGCATTTTGTCGAACGGGGACTGCGCGTGGCCCGGGGAGCCGAGCGATGCAAATGGCAAGTATTCACAAAGTAGATAACGGTTTTCATGAGAAAGCCAGACGGTGGCAGGCAATGCATCATGGAAAGTCTATTGCCCGCAAAATACACCTGTGTCACATGGTAGAAGCTGGCCGGCAAGCACACATGCATGAAGCAAGGAACAAAGGTTTGAACCGTCGACGACAAAACACACACATGAAATAAGGAGGCCGGTGGTCCACACATGCATTCCTCATGGTGGCCACACATGCATGAAGCAAGGAGCAAAGGTTTGAACCGTCGGCGGCAAACACACACATGAAATAAGGAAGCCGGCGGTGCACACATGCATTCCTCACGGTGGTGTTGCTAATAATTAGCGCCATGCATGCCGTTGGCCACACATGCATGAAGCAAGGAGTAAAGGTTCAAACCGTCGGCGGCAAAATACATACATGAAAGAAGGAATCCGATTGGGACACATGCATGCACGGTGGAGTCTCATGAAGGAAAATAGCCATGCAAGCCGTTGCCCATTAGCAACCTTGTATTAACCATTCGTTCATTGAAGATACACGGTAGCGACGGATAGGCTCCGACGTGAGTAATGGGAGCATATGTCTCGTTTTGCAAATACCACGTACATACATTCATGCTGCTTTTAGTCTGTAGCTCAAGTCGACATTATCATCTCCACCAGCCATTGACAGACATAACAGCTTCCATGGCTTCTGATCCTTGAACATTCTATGGAACTTGCAGGTGGTGCTAATATAATCTGGGACGAGTTGTTTCTAATTCTCTGCACTTTTTCTAGTTGTCCAAGGATTTATTTACTACGGCGATTTGTCGTTGTTCGACCCAAGCACTTTGTCAAGACATATACTAGCAGAAGCAATCGGCCTCATTGAGCGCAAATCCTGTCCAGTGTGAGAAGCAACACATTCTGAGCATGTGCACCAACATGGTATTGTATATGATCTCGTTTTTCCAATTGCCGAAAGGTGTCTTAAAGAAAGTGGATTATTTCCGATCAAGATTCTTTTGGCAAGGGAATAGTGAAAAAAAGAAATATCGACTGACTAGATGGAATGTGCTTTGCCGACCAAAAGAATATGGTGGACTGGGCATACATGATTTGCAAGTCAAAAACACCGCACTTCTTGGTAAATGGCTTTTCAAACTTCTATCAGAAGATGGTGTTTGGCAAACCATTCTATGGAGGAAATATGTTGGCTCCAAAGCTGTGTCTCAAGTGGTTTGGAAACCCAGTGATTCACATTTTTGGGCTGGACTAATGGCGTCCAAAAAACATTTCTTCCGCTTTGGTGTCTTCAAGATTAAGGATGGATCACAGGTTAGGTTCTGGAAAGATAAATGGCTTGGCCAAACTTCTCTTCGTGAACAATACCCAGCTCTATACTCGATTGTTAGGCACAAAGGAGATACCCTCTCGACAGTATTGGGATTTGACCCTCCTAATGTGTCTTTCAGACGAAGTCTCTTAGGCCCTAGACTTGTATTCTGGAATAACCTTCTTTTACGACTATCCACGATACAGTTGTCTGAGGGGACGGACGAGTTCAAATGGAAACTACTGAAAAGTGGTAAATTTTCGGTTGACTCATTATATAGAGCATTGATCCAACCGGATATTCCTGCGGTTGATAATTCTAAAATTTGGAACATGAAAATACCACTTAAAACGAAGATTTTCGCTTGGTACCTTCGTAAAGGGGTTGTTCTCACAAAGGATAATCTTGTTAAGAGGAATTGGCAAGGAAGTACACAATGTGTTTTTTGTCATCATAATGAGACAATTCGGCATTTATTCTTCCAATGCAAATTTGCTCGTACTATATGGTCAATCATCCATGTAGCCTCTGGTTTATCTCCTCCATGTTTGGTTATCAATATATTTGGTAATTGGTTGTATGGGATACACGATAAATATAGGACTCTATTTAGGGTGGGAGCGCTTGCCATTATTGGGTCGCTTTGGCTATGTAGAAATGACAAGATTTTTAATAACATTGTGTCTTCTTCTCTTCAGGTGATCTATCGTGCCACGGCTATCCTACGATCATGGACTACTCTCCAACTACTCTCCAACGTATGGAGTTTCGCGACTTATTTGCGGTGGGGCGTACGCGATTGGAGGCCACGGCGAGAGATATTTTCTCCCGACATGGATGGCAGCGTGACCTGCGGATAGACATGCCTTAGATCGACGTGTGTCGTCGTTATGTATCACTTTTGTAACGTTGTTTCTTTTGTTCCGGCTTTTTAAGCTTGATCGACTGTGTGCATCCTAGCTATGCAGAGGTCGGGGGTAAACATTATGGATAATAATAAAGCGTCCATTTTTAAAAAAAAAATCTGAGCATGTGCAGACCTAGATTTTTACACCCCCACGACAAACCCCACGACCGAGCAGCAAGGGGGCGTGGTAGCAGAGTGAGAATTCTTTAGTTTAAATGGAGCACCAACGGATTCCTCTTGTACACTTTTCAATAATTAAAGAAACAATCAGCTAAAGGCGGACATAAACCTTTTTTGTTTCATCACCGATCGAGATGAAACAATCAGCTAAAGGCAGACGAATTTACAATTGGCCGGAACACACACACGTTCTAACGCATGAAAAAACACTGACCAAAACAGATGAGAACTGATCACACATCATCACTCGGGTTTACTGTCAACTACCTCTCGATCAACCGCACCGACGCAATGCCGTTCAGAGTTTTCCCGGCGTCGCCGACATGGTGATCACCAGCAGCCCAGGAGGTCGAAGCCGCTCGCTGCCGCTGCCACCAGCTTGCTTGCCCGCTGACGCGTATTTTCCCCGACGGGAATAGAACTGGGTAGAGCTGCCCCGGCCCTAGACCACGGACGAGCCGCATCTGCGCACATCGAGCTACGCGTCGTCGGAGGCAACAAACTCGCCACCGCGGGCGGCGCCATGGCTTGAATCATCAGGAATGAATAAGATAGATTGTCGTAGTACCCGTTGTTAGATTGATCTCCATGGTCGTCCCAACGTTGGGACGACCGACTCGGTCTCGCGCCCTAATCGGGGGCAGCCAACGTTACCGTCGTTGGTGGGCCCCCGTCGCGCAGCGCACATAAAGAGGTGGGGGCCGGGGGCACGAACGCCAAGGTTCGTCGTGCCCACTCACCGCACCGAACACCCCAAACCCTAGAGCCTTCGATTGGGCTAGCGCTGTAGCGGCGGGAATAACCCACTTCACCGCCGCCACCACTCCGTCGAGCTCCATGACGAGCTCGTCGTCAACCTCAAAGGCCGACGGTACGTTTTCTCTAAAACCCTATTCTCTCTAGATCGACGACTAGTGATCCAATTTAGCAAACAATGGTATCAGAGCCGCTAGTCCTAGTTGATCTAGTAGAGAAAGTGGTAGACCCGAGGAAGAAAAGCAAAAGGCTAGGGTTTTCAGAAGCACCGCCGCAAGGCCGCGCCGTTCCTCTCGATCCCGACGCATCGGCAAGCCAAGGTCGGGAAGAAGAACATAACCCCTGTGGGGTGAAGAAAATCGAACCCCAAAGCCACAGATCCCCTTCTCCTCGGATCAAATCGATCTAAAAAAATGAACAGAAAAGGAAAGCCCCGTTTTTTCTTTAGTTTTCCCCATCCCCGAACCCTAGATGCAAGATAACATCCTCAGTTTCCCCTCCCCAATCTAAATCAAACAAGAACAAAAAAAATGGGTGCGCCCACCCGCGGGTGGACGCACAGTCGGCAAGGGGGGCAGGGGGCCGCCGCCAATCGTCGCCGTTCTCGTCCTGCTCGTTGCAGGGTGGGGTGTGGACGGGACAAAAGGAGGGGAGGGGCTGACGCGGCCTCGCGGCCGGCGGAGCCACTCCTCACCGGTGCTCGTTCGAGCACAGCAGAGGAGCAGCGCCGCCAGAGAGCGGGCTCTCGCGGGGAGACAGTTGCGGGGTGGGGAGTGAAGTGAGCTAGGGTTGAAAGGGAGGGCGGTCGCTGGCGGGCCTTATATGCGGCCGAGAAGTGCGCTCGTCCGTCCGATGGCGACGTACGGCTGAGATCGAGCGGCGGCCGCTGGCTCCTGCGTGCGTGGGCCGTGGGCCGGCTTGCGGGCTGAAAGGGGGCGCGCAGAGCAACGCCTGCGCGCGGCAGATAAGCAACGCCGCGCTCGAAGCTGGCTGGGCCGCGAACAGTAAAGGCCCAAGAGGGCATAACAGAATAGTCCACCCAGTTTTTATTTACATAAGCCTTTTTGCCAATTTTAATCATCCGTTTTTGATTTTTTTACACAGTTTTTTCTATAGCAAAATTATCCAACGAAATTTTGTGTAGAAAATATTTAAGTAACAATAAAGTTTCTGTAAATTGTAAAGTTGATGAATTTTGTTCATATTTTTTCCGCTGCAAATAGTTAAATGTTTTTGCTTGATTGCAATAAAGTCAGGATTTTATTTGATGACCAACGTTGTTAGTAAGATTTTCACTATGGATAGTAAGTTTTATCACTATTAGTTCTATTTCTGCCCAACGGTGATGTAGAATTAATATTGAGAAGTTTCATATTTTAATTTGACCAACGTTGAATTAACTCATTTTGGTGATATTTTCAGGCAATCCTATGAGTTTCATCTCGGCTATTGAGCCCCTCAATGGAGGGAACTACGGCTCATGGCGAGAGAAGGTTGAGATGGGGCTTGCTTTGCTTGACCTCGACTTGGCACTGATTGAGACTTGTCCCAAAGAACCTGAGGACCCCGTGAGGGGCGAAAAAGAAAGTGAAGATGACTTCAACAAAAGGGTCCATGACCATGGACCAATAAGAATGAAGTACGACCTTGATCGTGCAAAGTGGGACTCGTCCAACAGAAAGTGCTTGATGGTCATTAAGAGCTTCATTATAGAAGCAATAAGGGGAGCAATCCCAGAATATCGCACTGTCAGTGAGTACCTGAAGAAGGTAGAGAGTCAGTTTACTGGGTCCTCAAAGGCATATGCGAGCTCTCTCATTAAGAAACTTGTTACTACAAGGTACACTGGTGGTGGAGTAAGGGACCACATATTGCGAATGAGCAACATGTCTTTCAAGCTTAAGCCCATGGGCATGGAGCTCCCAATCGAGTTCATCATTCACCTGATCTTTGCCTCACTACCAAACCAATTTGAGACTTTTGCTATGAACTACAACGCACAGCCAGAAAAGTGGGGCATTGAGAAGATGATGACCATGTGCGTACAAGAAGAAGAGAGGCTCAAGGGGCAATCTGGTGATTCTGTGAACTACCTGTGCCCAACCAAGAAGAGGAACTTTCAGGGTTCCAGGCCACAAGGGAGGCCACAAGGGAAACCTCAGGGGCATCCCCCTCCTTCTAAGCCACATGGAAAGGATGATGATCACCGATAGCAGGAGGTGGACAAGGACACCTGCAGGTGGTGCAAGGAAAAGGGCCACTACATGAGTGACTGTGTGAGCTTCCTAAAGCATCTATGCAAGAAAGGTGAGGATTTAATTACTTTTGTTGATAAATCACTATTTTTAAGTTATGCAAAATCTACTTGGTGAATTGACTCAGGTGCGACTGTCCATGTTGCAAATTCATTACAGGGATTCCGTATGAGAAGGACCCTGCAAAGAGGGGAAAGAAGAATTAAAGTGGCAAATGGCGTCCAAGCTGAAGTCGAAGCTATTGGAGATCTCCCATTAGAATTATCAAATGGCTTTGTACTTTTACTAGTAGATGTACTTTATGTACCCTCTTTGCATCGAAACTTAATAAGTGTATCACGCTTAGATGATGATGGTTTTGCTTGCCATTTTGGTGATGGACAATGTAAGATCAGACTTAATTATAAGATTGTTGGTCTTGCCTTCAGACAAGACAAGCTTTATTTGTTATCACTTTGTGAGAATGTGTATGCATTAAGCGCTGAGAATGAGAATGCCTCCTCATCCCTAAATGGAAAGAATAAAAGGAAAAGAATTGATGATGTCTCTTCGAAATTATGGCACTATCGTTTAGGCCATATTTCGAGGGGGAGAATAGAACGCTTAGTAAACGAATCAATTCTACCACCTTTAGAATTTTCAAATTTAGAGCAATGCATCGATTGCATTAAAGGAAAATTCGTAAATAACATTAAAAAGGGCGCCAAAAGAAGCACAGGAGTCTTAGAAATAATTCATACGGATATATGCGGTCCGTTTCCTGTGACATCTGTGGATGGATATGATTCTTTCATAACATTCACGGATGATTATTCGCATTATGGTTACATTTATCCAATTAGAGAGCGTTTTGAAGCATTTGATAAATTTAAGATATTTCAGGCTGAAGTTGAAAATCAGCATAGTTTAAAAATTAAAGTAGTAAGGTCCGATCGTGGAGGCGAATACTACGTCGGCACACCCCATATGGCTAGGTTCCTGGACCTTTTGCAAGGTTTCTACAGGAACATGGTATAGTAGCCCAGTATTCAACGTCGGGCGAGCCTCAGCAGAATGGAGTAGCTGAAAGACGTAACCGTACCTTGATGGATATGGTAAGAAGCATGTTAAGTTACTCCACCTTACCGGTTGTTTTGTGGATAGAGGCGTTAAAAACCGCCATTCACATACTTAATCGAGTTCCCAGTAAGTCAGTGTCTAAAACACCATATGAGTTATGGACTAGTCGTGAACCTTCACTCAATTATTTGCGAGTGTGGGTCTGTCCAACCGAGGTTAAGCTCTTTAACCCAAACCTTGGGAAGTTAGATCCTAAAACAGTAAGTTGCCATTTCATTGGCTATCCAGACAAGTCAAAAGGTTATCGTTTTTATTGTCCAGATAGATTTACTAAGTTTGTGGAAACGAGACACGCCGTGTTTCTGGAGGATCAGATGATCAGGGGGAGCACGGTATCGCGAGAAATCAACCTTGAGGAGAAGCGGGTGCATGCACCCACTCCGATGATTCAGGAACCGTTTTTCTCGATACCTGCTGCTGCACCGACACAGGAATATGTCGATGTGCCACCTGTTGTTAGTTCTCCTGTGGCAACAATGAATGAAAATGAAGACCCTGTTGTCACACAAGAGGGGGAGCTGGAACAGCCCCAAACAGAGAATGTGCCAGAAGGCGAGACCCTCAGGAGGTCTCAAAGAACTAGAAAGCCAGCTATTCCTAACGATTTTGAAGTCTATGCAAGTGAAGAAGTTCAAATGGAGGGTGATCCCGCCACATTTGAAGAAGCCATTAAAGGTGCTCACTCATCAAGGTGGCTTGAAGCCATGGAAGATGAAATGAGATCCATGAGTAGTAATAAAGTCTGGGATTTAGAAGAAATTCCTAAAGGAGCCAAAACAGTAGGCTGTAAATGGGTCTACAAAACAAAATGTGACTCTAGAGGGAATATTGAAAGATATAAAGCCCGACTTGTTGCTAAAGGTTTCACCCAAAGAGAGGGAATAGATTATAATGAGACATTTTCTCCAGTCTCAAGTAAGGATTCTTTTAGAATCGTAATGGCTTTAGTGGCACAGTATGATTTAGAATTGCATCAGATGGATGTAAAGATGGCTTTCCTAAATGGAGACCTAGAAGAAAAAGTTTACATGGCACAACCCAAGGGTTTTGCTGTGGAAGGAAAAGAATGTATGGGATGTCGTCTGAAGAAATCCATTTATGGATTAAAACAGGCCTCCAGGCAATGGTACTTAAAGTTCCATGAAACAATAAGAAAGTCTGGGTTCGATGAGAATGAGGAGGACAATTGCGTATATGCAAAGTTCAAGAATGGGAAGTTCATTTTCCTTATCCTGTATGTGGATGACATTCTACTCGCTAGTAGTGATGTTAGTCTACTATTGGAGACAAAGAAATTCTTGTCCTCGAATTTTGATATGAAAGATCTCGGTGAAGCTTCATTCGTTCTAGGAATTGAGATTCTCCGAGATAGAGAAAAAGGGGTCTTAGGGCTATCGCAGAAGGCATACTTAGAGAAGATTCTGAGGAAGTATAGTATGCATGCGAGTAACCCTACGCCTGCTTCTATAGTCAAGGGCGGTAGATTTGGGAATTTCCAATGTCCCAGGAACCAATATGAGACCGATCAAATGAAAGCGGTTCCATATGCTTCTGCTGTCGGAAGTTTGATGTATGCTCAAGTATGTACACGCCCTGACTTAGCTTTTGTTACCGGGGTACTTGGCAGATTTCAGAGTAATCCAGGAATAGACCATTGGAAAATGGTAAAGAAGGCATTGCGTTATGCAAAAGGCACAAAAGGTCTCATGTTAACATACACAAGATCTGATTCCCTTGAGATAGAAGGGTATTCAGATGCAGACTATGCGGGAGATATAGATGAAAGAAAATCCACGTCAGGATACATATTTACTCTCGCAAGTGGAGCTATATCGTGGAAAAGCTTCAAGCAAACCATCACGGCATCGTCCACGATGGTAGCTGAGTATGTAGCATGTTATGAGGCCACGGGGCAGGCAAACTGGTTAAAGAAGTTTGTACCCGGGTTAAGAGTGGTGGACAACATTCAAAGACCACTCAGAATGTACTGCGACAATAAGCTAGCAGTATTCTATGCTCACAACAACAAGTCAAGTGTTGCTGCCAAACACATTAATATTAAGTTTTATGTTGTGAAAGAAAGAATCCAGGACCATACCATAAGTTTAGAGCATATAAGTACAAAAGAAATGCTCGCAGATCCGCTCACAAAAGGCTTACCACCTAGTGTGTTCAGAGAACACTTAGCCGACATGGGTGTACGGGAAAGCCTATGATACATGGACATTAAGGGCCTAAGAACAAGAGTATGTTTCAAAAATAGAGAGGTGTATAGTGGCTGTTGAATCTATGATGCGTAACTGACTATTATGATGAGACATGCCCTGTATGCTGATCTGTGATGAAATGGGTACAAAAGTATAAGTTGAATGGAAGATGAGATCAAGGGGAAGAATGTTAGATTGATCTCCACGGTCGTCCCAACGGACGAACGACTCGGTCTCGTGCCCTAATCGGGGGCGCCCAACGTTACCGTCGTTGGTGGGTCCCCGTCGCGCAGCGCACATAAAAGAGGTGGGGATCGGGGGCACGAACGCCAAGGTTCGTCGTGCCCACTCACCCCACCGAACACCCCAAACCCTAGAGCCTCCGATTGGGCTAGCGCTCTAGCGGCGGGAATAACCCACTTCACCGCCGCCACCACTCCGTCGAGCTCCATGACGAGCTCGTCGTCAACCTCGAAGGCTGACGGTACGTTTTCTCTAAAACCCTATTCTCTCTAGATCGACGACTAGTGATCCAATTTAGCAAACACCCGTCTAAAGTATCTACTGCCGCCATGGCTTGAACAAGGTAGCTGATTCTCACAGGAGAGAGGAGGATGAATTAGAGAATCTGTGTGTAGTGGCCAGACATACAATTAGCAATCCGCTGGTTTTGGTTTTTTCTGAACGGGAATACGCCCGAAGGCCCCAGAAGCTCCATTAGTTGATTTTGGTTGGAGGCTTATATATATATATATTACCTACTAATAAAAGCAAAACTATTTCTTTGGTTTGGTCCGTTTTTGGACAGTTTTACCCCTGCAGTATGGGTAGAATTACCCATCGCTGCCACCGGTAAGTTAAAAACTGTTCATATTTTTTTTATCTCGTGGGCGTCGAGAGCAGAGGTGTCTCTGTCCGCCCCACCGTTCCTCGCGTCCGAAGTTCGCGTCTAGAGAAGGAGATCGAGAAGTCTAGGTCACGTGCGAGGTTGAACTCCGGCGTCAAGAAGGAGCTCGAGAAGTCTGGGTCCTGTGCATGGACGGAGTCTAGGTCGCAGGACCAGGAAGCGCACCATGGGAGGTCGGGTGACGGCGTTTTGCGCAGAGGCAGCGAGGTGGCTTGGGCGTCGGGAGAGAGAGGCGAGGCGGGAGGGGGTCGCGAGTGGGGATCGATTGATGTAGGGAGGCGGCGTGGGTCTCGGGAGCATACTGTGAGCTCATCCAGAGAGACACAGGGTTGGAATAGCGGCCAGCGGCATCCAGCGTGGCCTAAGACTGGTCCTAGTGGAAGTATCATACATGCATGCCATGTTGACAAAAATCTGATGTGGCACAACAATTAATAAAGAAAGAGATGATTAGATTATCATAGGTAGATACCGTATCATAGCACGTAAAATTATCCATGCAAATAAATCTTGTACACAATTTTGCATTGAGATTCTACAAATCATTAAATATAGTACTAGTATGATACTATCATATGATATCATGCACTATGGAGATAGTATCATATACTAGTATCATGTGCAGCCTAAGGATGGGGAGGTGTGGCAAGCGCCCTCCTGCGTGGCGCCCCCTCCCGGTGGCGGCCTCTTGGCCGGCGATTCCGGTGACGCCCGAATGCTCGATACGGGTCTCTTAACTGGAACAGCATGGGAGAGAAGATGGTCAATGGACCTTATCTGTTCAGTCCCTTTACAAAGAGATCCCTGGATTTCACATAAATTTGTAAATGAGGGGACAGACGCGGTACTGGTAAAAATCGGAGAAAACATGAACACCATCGTGGTCTCTTGGGTTTTTTTAAAGCCTAAATAAATAAAATCGAATGAGACAAGAGTGTTGAGGCATGGCTCGTGCTCATGTTTCATCGGGTGTGGTTGCGTCTTCGCAGCCCAAGTTGTGTTGCATTATTTACATCTAGAAAAAACCCATTTGATGTGTAATACGTGACTTAATTTTTTTGCAACATGTTATATATGATGTTTGATATCCACAACACGTTTTTGAATATTACCAGCAAATTCATTATATTAGATCACTATAAATGACGCCCGCTCCCATTTAACTTGGATTTCCAGCAAAGTCGATTTGTCTACCTCGTGCAGGTCTTCAGCGAAAGCATACATGCATTTCCTCGGCGAAAACTAATCATCCAGAAGCATAATCCATTAATCCCAAGTAACAGATAGCCAAGTCATAGTAGGTGGGTCTCGCTCCATCGGCATGCCATGAGTTCTCTACGATTGTTGTTGGACGTGTTGTCTCCTGAAATGTCAAGTTGAGAGGGACCAACACAACCTTGGTGTTGTTCTCTCGCCCGATGTGAATCTGATTGTTTGATTCAGTTACCTTGCCTCCAATATTTGAATTGATTCAGCAGGTACAAGATAGGTAAAGGATAGTCTCCTTGTCATGTGGCTTCTTTTCTCTTAACGTAGAGGTTATGCACCTCGCCACATCCGAAGACAGCGACCAGCGAGAGTTTGCTACACTTAGAGCAGATTGAGGATGTCTGCGACCTGGCGTAGGCCCTAGACCTGACAAACATGACCTCCGCATAAGAAGTCCGATACCAGGTTTACCCTGATTTTTTTCTAGACTCTCGACCAATTTACCACCTAGGAAACTTCTATATTTGTTGTACTAGACAGTGTACGTGAATAAATGAGAAATTTGTTTTTGTTTTGTTTAAACAAAAACTGATTCTAAGTAGTGAAAATTTTCTAGAGCATAAAATTACATAAAAACACTTCTTTTTCGTAGTATGTCATTTTTTTTCCCGGTGCAACGCACGACCATCTTTTGCTAGTATCCTTTAACGCACGAGCGAGGGCTTCGATCGTGCTCCGTGTGCTTGCCAGACATCGTTTGCACCGTCATCTTGTGTGTCCTCAAGCGGCGCATGCCTGCACCGTGAGCCATCAGGAACGATTCTAAAGTTAACTTTACATAAAGCAGTGTCATCAACCGTTCCTCTATTTTTTAAGATCTGTATAGTAAACTGTCGTTTGCCTCTTCTATCTGGCAATGATGAGATTTTCTAGTGGACCCCCCCCCCCCCCCCCCCAACCCCCATAAATTCGCGCGTCTCCACTAGTGGACCCACTCACATGCACACTTACTGTATTAATTTTTAGAAGTAGAACTATTGTAACTAGTACTAATTTATGAAACCGGATTGAAAGTTGTACTTATTTGTTTAACTATGAATAATTTATGGAATCAGTTTCACTTGTGCGAAATTATGAAACGAGATTGAAACATGTGGAACAAAATTTGAAACATGACTATAATTCTAAAATTTTGAAACTAGATTGGAATTTATGAAACTAGATTAGAATTTATGAAACAAGATTCAAAATGTGAAACGAGAATATAATTATAAAATTATGAAACATGACTGAAAATCTAAAACGGTTTATTGAAACAAGACTTAATTAATGAAACAAGAATAAAATTATGAAACATGATTATAAATTTGAATCAAAATTAAATATGAAATTTATGAAATAGACTCTATTGACATTTATGGAACTAGAGATCGGTTGCGTTCACCTTTTTTAATCAATTTCACTTTTTTGAAAATATTTTTCGCTTTTTACACTAGTTTCATAGTTAAATGAAACTCAAAATTTTGAAACACGACTAAAATTGAAACAAGATTAAATTTTCCAATTTATGAAACAGGCTAACTTATTGAAACAAGACTAAAATTAAGAAACAAGATTAAATATAAAGTTTATGTAAACATATTCTATTGAAACAAGACTAAAATGTGAAATAAGACTAAATATGAAATTATGAAACATGAATAAAATTTTGTGAAACGAGACTAAAATTGCAAAATTATGAAATAGGAATGAAAATTTATGAACCGGGACTAAAAATGTAAAATTATGAAACATGGCGGAAATTTTTTGAAACGCGACTCGGATTTTGTGAAACGCGACTAGAAAATGCAAAATTATGAAACATGAGTAATTTTTTATAAAACGAGACTAAAATTTGAAATTATGAAACATGACTGGAATTTTGTGAAACGAGTCCGGAATTTTGTAAAATGCGACTACAAAAATGCAAAATTATCTCTACTATCTAAAAAGAAACTGGGTGTTCCGTTTTGTGCCATGTGCATGTGGTTGATTTTCCTTCGTCTTAGGCCGCCGCCATGGGTGGGACAGGCCGGTGCCTCGACCCCCGAACTATGTTGTTTCCCTGCCTCTGCTCTGCTCGTGGCAAACCTTCCCGTCGTCAAGTAAAAGGCCAACATCAAGCCTCGGTGCTGGGAGATCGAGGGGGTGCACCTATGTCGAACTCAAGCGCAAGGTGCGCGCGCCTAGCTGAGGATGACCATGCCGAGCCTGGCCATGCACGCCCGTGGTGCTCTGTATGTTCCGAAGGTACACCTCTATCTCATTATGTGCAATTTACAGGAGATTCATGCCATGGATTTTATCTACTCTCTCTGGATTCCTAATTAGTTCATGGAAATGGTTCAAAGTAACGAGCAGTAGTTGTTATTTAGCCCTAGTGAACCTCCAGGTTCGAAGTATCTCAATTTTGTGTGTAGTACCTTTTTCCATGTACTCCCTCAGATCCAAATTAGCTGACTCAGATTTGTCGAGATTCGAATGTATCTAGGATTGTTTTAGTGTTAGATGCATCCGAATCTAGACAAAACCAAGTCAACTAATTTAGATCAGAGGGACTTCAAAACAGTTTTTTGACCTGAAACCTGCACCGGGTGAGAAGAAAGACTGAATTTATTTTTCTCTGGTTGTTAGATTGGTTTCGATAACAATAAGAAGAGGATATCATGGTTTCAATAATAATAATAATGAGGCAAGGAACCAACCCGATGAATATGTAACCTAACGAGAATATTCAATTTCAATATGTTCTTCTTCATTGCTTTTTTAACCTTGGGGAAGAGAAAGGTGGACACACTGACACATCGGTGGCGATCCTGCCGTCCTTACCGTGCCAGCAACTCGCGGAGAAGCTGAGTGTGAACCATAGAAGGCACCGGTGTCCAACCACTTGGGTAAGGCGATGAACAGAAAAATATTTGCCATATTGCTCACTTCGTTTAGTCCTTTGTTAGTAACTATAAAATTTGGGGATATTAGAAAAGCACTTGATGTTTGTAGGTAATTTACTTTCTTGCAGATCTTGCAGTGGCAAGTTCATTACTATAGCTGATAAAATATAAAGCATATCCTTTTTAAATCAATTCTTGGTGATTCACGCTTGCTATATGGATGCAAGACTACGAGATTCTTCTGGTCAAGGATTTGGTGTTGTAAGTCTCTTCCTCGCATTATGTTTTTTCATCAAAAGTGTCTAAATTTAAATACATACATTGATCTAATTTGTACATTAGTTCACATGTTGGGCTACATTCAACTATGTTTACCAATTGGACTGCATGAATGTGGAGTCTGGTACTTCATTATGTCTATGTCTCTATGTCTCCCAATCGACCGTTAGAATTTGAAGGTTTGGACCTTCCTAACATAAGATTATCCTGTACTAAATACAACCTTTTGAGATAATACTACTTAACAGCCTACATGTTGTTATTGTTAGCATGTATGGTTTTACTTAATAAACATAATTTTTAAGGACTTGGTTATGACCGATGACATAGAAAAAACTAAGACGGTAGATGTGCTTCTTAGGATAATAGGTTAGCCATTTATATTCTCACTTTGTATTGCAGAAGGTAGTTGGTTAATGATTGTAACCATATGTTTGGTATTGTAACCAACAAGCCTTTCGAGGTGGTGGGCGCCATGTCGGCGAGGTATGGGCCCGTTTTAATTGGGTATAAAACACACTCCTTAGTATTACCCCATCTTTATGTTGGTCTAATTCTATGATTTTTGCTCTGATAGGAATTCTAATCTTCAACAAAGTTCAGTACCATAATGCTTGCAAATATGAGATAAGGGCAATTTATATGTACAAATGTTCATGAAATAATTCATGTCCTATCATCATTCAAGCTAGACAGAAGTGCATTGTATCCTGTACAACAGTTCGATGCCCTTGTTTATTCACATGCACCAAAAAGGTATGTAGGGTAGCTTGTCAAAATAGATGAAGGACAACCATATGAGAAGAATTTTATAATGCCATAGTCAACAATATAGGCCTCACTCCTTTGTATGCATATTCTATATGGAATTGTAATGAAGATGAAACCTATGCTTGTAGACACACATTGAAGATTAGGATGTACGAGTTAGTTTGGATGATCATTGCTTCTGATGTATGACTGCATTTGTCTATTGCGTATTAAATACACAAATTAAAAGGCTATATTTCAGCTACAACCAGCAAATCCTATGTTTTCTAAACATTGTAAAAGTATAATATATAGCAATTTAGTACTTTAATTTCACGTTTTATGCGATCAAGAATTAAAAGCTGATTATGTACTCTGATGCCTTTTTGGAGCTCAAAAAAAGGAGGTGACGTGTCTTTTGATAGTTAAGTTCCAATTGAGGAAAGAACAAAGATAGAACATGAAACAATACAATGATGTACAAGATGGCAGTGGAGGTCGGTGTAAGGTGGTACTAAAGGTTGTCCAGCTCCCACTCCTTGGTAACCAACACACGGTTTGGTCGCTCATTTGACCAAGTGAATTTTTTGTCGTGAAGATGAATTTCGCGGAGCTCCAGATCTTCAGTCACTCTCCGGAGTCTTCCCATCATTTTGAGATTGAGGCTGGAATTTCTTTTCTCGTCGGCACTTTTTATAAGGTTGAAGATCTCCCAAAATCACCCATTTGGCAAGGGTCAGCAGTTTGATTCTTCTAAATTCCTGGAGCATCTGTGTCTTCTCAGAATCATCTTGTGGACCATACTGCAGCGAGTGACCAGGTGCTTGTGTTGGATTTGTCTGTGACTGTCCCTGTTATGAAGAACTCACACGATGCATTGGGGTCATGATCAATAGAAAAATAATCTATTCAAGCAATCAGTATGGACGAGGACTTATTGGTATTTAACGGAAGACTCAAAGTTGAATGGCACATGGCAGTTTTCCATTACAATTTTCTCTTTCTTTGTCATGCTACATGAACAATGCTTACCTGTGCTCTCAATAAATAATAATTGAGACATAGTATTCGCCGAAGTGTTATTTTCTAGATGTATGTGCCTAGACCCTTGTTGTTAATATTATTTTCCTTTAAGTTATTCTGTTTGGATGCTCAATGACATCATTTTATATATTTATGTAATTGTTCTACTTTTGCAAGTCTTCGAAATTTGCATAGCATGAATCTCTCTTTTACATTGGTTACGGACATTGGTTTGAAGAAAATTGCTGGCTTGAATTCACAGAAGTCATTTAATTTTGATATTCACCAAGTGACAGACCATGGCCTAGCAGCTCTTACAAGTATGTCTCTCATATTTCACCGGTCTTGGGATGATGGATGAAGACGTAGCCAAATTCTCATTTTTCGTCGGTTGGGTTTTATTTGGTTAATGCAGGTCTCATTGGGTTAACACACCTCGATCTATTTGTAGCTTGTATAACTGATTCTGGGACAAACTTCTTGAGATGTAAGTATGCACATTCAGAATTTGATTCATATCTAAGATTGAGTTTACGTGGTGCTTTTGGACCATCGGACATGCTTATTCAGTGGAAAACGTCAACAACAGCATATGGAGCTGTGTTCACATGGACTAGATGGATCCAGCGCGCTTTGTCGCGTCGTCCTCTGCTAAAATTCTATGACAGTTCTACATAAAGGCTTTGTCGCGCCATCCTCTGCTAAGCCGAGGTTAGCTGAACTGTTGAATGTAATGACAATATTCTATAATCTATAAATGATGATATGGAGTTATTGACATTCTACATAAGCCCTGCTACTAAAACTATTACAGATAAAAATATTCCATAGTCTCAAGGCTTAATTACACACCTGTTATACTTGAATTTTAATGTCATCTACCAAATTTACATTTACATATAAAAAATGTTAAAACTACAAATGAATTTTCATAATGCATGTAAGAGGCTGATATCCGTCTTAGTTCACTTTACCACATATGTATGATAATATGCCCTCAATAAACATTCCATTTAAACACTGTAAAGGATGGTTCAATGGTAAGGCAACACATGTTTATGATATTAAGCAATCCAAAAATACAACCACCTCTCACCTCTAGTGCTTAAATGGTGTGTGTAGCTGGCATCTCAATGTCTCCGTAATGCCATTTATGAGCAGAAATTAAAACATTGTATTCTGCTAGCTTGGCTAAATGTAATATGGAAAACAACTTGAGGCTACCAAATTTGTATCAGAATGAACTAAACCAATATAACAGGAACTGACGGTCATCATGCACATACGTCCGTCACTGTGTGACAAATCTTTCACTTCCAAAGTAGACATCAGGTATTAAGGTGTCCAAAGATGAACAATTACTGAACAATGTCACAGTATTCTGTGATATCACAAAAAATCCAGAGCACTCTGGCCGCAAGCTACAAGCGTAGCCATGGTCACTATTCAGCTCCTAGCCTTGTAGAGATCGGGTGGTGTTTGTCTGCAATGTTCCTAATTCTATCCCATGGAGAACCTCTGCAATGTTCCTAATTCTATCCCATGGAGAACCAAACTCTGAAAACAAAAGCAATGGCAGACAGGGGACATGGACGGGAGGAAGGAACAAGATGTCAAATAGGAGAGTAGAGGAAGAAGAGGAGAGGAGAGAGAGAGGAGGAAATAAGCTACCTGCAGGCGGCGAGCGCGTTCTTGGAGGCGGCGGCACGAAGGGCTGAGTGATGCTGGCGGTGGCGGCGGGTTGGGGTGCTGGCACCTAGCTTCTCATGGGCTGGATACGGGAGGGAGGATGAACGGGATAAGAAGGGGTGCACGAATTCTGGCCAGCATGCCTCCGGTGGCCGCCGGAGTAGGCCGGCGAGGCGGAACCCTAGCCCTCCCGGTGACCGCAGCGAGTGGAAGGGAGTCCGGCAGCGACGAAACCAACACAGAAGAAGCAGCAGCGCGTCCAGACTCACGTGAGCTTCCCATCGCCTTCACCTCTCCATGGCAACCCACCTCCCCCTCTCCCTAGAAGGCTAGCGACCATCCCCTCTGCCTCCTCCCCCTCTCTCCATTCATCACCACCAGCGGTCATCCCCTCCGCTTACGAACAACGGGCGGCAAAAAATCAGGGAAGGGCCAGGGCAGCGGGAAATCGGCCGAAGCAAGGAACGACGTCCCGCGGCCTGCCGGTGGAGGGTGGATGGGATTGGGATGAGGCATGATTCTGTGGAGATGGAATTATCCGGGGTTTGGGGGATGGAGTCGGTTCACAGACAGGTTGAGGACGGCACAGAAAGCGGTCAAACGGGCCTCCTATGTCGGCAAACCGGTAAGCCGCTGACACGTAGGCCTAGACTACCCGATTAATCACAGAGCTGCAAAACATGGGAGTTTAGAGCTCCTTAGGGATGGCACAAAGATTTAACTTCCAAAAACCGCAAAATATATGCTATCTAAGATTTATTTTCTCAAACCCTACACCGTTAGGGCATCTCCACTTGCCCGACCCAACCCGCCAGGGCGCGTACGAACGCGTCCGCGCGGACGTGCGGGGCATGCGCGGTCTCCCAGCGGCACGACGCATCTGGCTCGACCCATCGGTGCACCTAATTTGCGTGACCGTTGCATCAGCCCAGGCAACGCTCGTGGCCTCCCGTTTCCGACCACGGCCTTTGGCGGCCCCTCTCGCTAGTGGCACACAGACCTCTCCACTTCTCCCTCCAAAAAAACCTCTCCCAAATTTCCACTGCGGGAAAGGCAATGGATCCCGCCGCCATGGCCAAAGCTGCGCCCTCCGGTGTTCCCGCCACCAAGAAGCGCGGTCCGCCGAAGAAGCTTGCCAAGAACATGACGGCGGAGGAGCAGAAGACTGAGATAGAGAAGCGCACAGCCGGCGGCTTGCGGCGCGGACTCGACTCGCCGAAGCCAAAATCGGTAAGGAGCGCCGGGAGGAGAACGAGCGCTTCCTCGCCGCGCGGAATAGGGCCAACCACAACGAGCTGGCCGTGGATGAGGCCAAGCATGCCATGAACATGATAAAGCACGAGGCGCGGACCGCCGCTTTCGGTGGCACTATGCCCTTCGGTACCGGCGGCGCTATCCCAGGTCTGTCCATGGCCGACGCGTCCTCTATCAGCTTCGTCATGTCCACCCCTTGCGGCCAGACCAGGATGCCATGCCCGCGCACACCTTCGCTCGGAGGCCACACTAGGAACGTCGCCTCTCTCTTTCGGTTCGTCCATCCCCGCATGGCATCGTCGGAGGCGGGAGAGCCAGTCATCAACCTGAACCGCACTCCAATGACCACGGACACCACCCCGGAGGTGTCGAAGAAGCGATGACACATCTCTGTTGCGGACATGCCGGCGCCAGTCAACCTGTTCGGCGAAATGACCGACGCGCCGCTGACCGATGATGCACGGTATGGTCTCGACATTTCTCTGCATTTGCCTACACGCCGCTCCCGTCTTTTTATCACGGCCAAATTGGGTATATGAATTTGTGGCCATCGATGCTGAGGGCGCCATGCACGACATGATCAATGAGGGTGGCCACGTCTATGGAGACGATCATGGTGACGGCTATGGCGACGGCTATGGCAAGGACGCAGAGACGCAGCAGGAGATGCAACAGCAGGAGACGCAGCAAGATGCCTACAACATTGCGGGCGAGTCATTATTTGGAAACGATGGCGCTTCCATGGGCGTGGGGGTCACTGCCACGTCGCTGGCCGCTTCACTTGCGGCGTCGCTCGTGGGCAGCAAGAAGTTGAGCCAACGTACCGTAAGCTTCACCACCGAGGAGGACAAGGTCCTATGCAAGGCATGGATGGAGGTTTCGCAAGATCCACTATGCGGCGCCAAGCAAAAGGGTTTTTCCTATTGGAAAAAGGTGGGCATGTTCTTCCATGAGGCCCGCAAATTCGGAAAGGACGCCTTCTACAGCGATCGAAATGATCTCTCTCTCCAAGCGATGGGGCACCATCCATGCCGTGTGTAGCAAGTTCCAAGGATCTTACGAGATGGTGACGAAATGGAAAATAAGTGGCATGTTGCCGGTTGACATGGCAATGGGGATGGTGGATGCAACCTTTTGTACATAAAAGTCGCCATTCTTTTGGACATTGTGTATGATATTGCCCCCTTTTGTATATTTCAGAACCACTGGCCACTTGTTGGTGATGCCCAAAGGGCGATGGCACACATCTGCCAATTTATCTGATAGTCAGTTATGTGTTATTGCCTGTGAATTTGAGTGTTCGACCATTGGCAAAGCTTGGCCAGCGATGGCACCAAGAAACACCAGGCGCGGAAATTTGGGTCGCGCCGCTAGGTGTGGTCGGCCGGACAGGCCGGACCGCCGCCCCAAAGCTACTGCGGGCCGACCCAAACGGACAGAAACGGACCATTTTGTTCACGCATTTGGGTCGGCCCGATGGAGATGCCCTTAGCCTTTAAAGGACAACATGTTAGCATCCTTAGTTGGTGCATATACTCGCGGTCTCTCATATTTATAATTCTCTCATGCAACATTACTTTTAGTTTGATAAATATTTCCTTCATGTATTAGGCCATTTTTGTCTGTCATAGCTATTGCTAGCTCAAGGACAGCTTTAGTTTGTGGAAGGAGCCGTTGGGAAAGCAAAGCTTCTGGGATTCCGGATGAGAAACTGTCCCAAGCTGTGCCAAAGCATCATACAAAACCTAACATGACTACCGTTGTTCCGATTTCAAGGATCTGAAGTCGAAGAATTCCACGGTACCACTCCCTCCGCCCTATCCTATCCCCTTGAGAGTTGTCCCGCGAGTTCCGCCGCCACCCCTGGGCCTTTTGCTCCCTGCTGGCACTGTCGGCCGGTGAGTTGATGCTCTAGGTGGTCTGGCCTCCTTTGTAAATAGTAGATTAGGCAGTTGTTGTAATCTGCCTAGATGGCGTGTTGGCTTTATGTCGGAGTGTTGGAGTGAGTCGTCGGAGATGCGCCAAATTCGATGGGTGCCAATGGCTGGTCAGGGTCGGAGGCGGAGAAGGTCATGGCTGTCAGTATCTCCATAAATAAGGCCAGTCTCGTGGTCTCAGATTTGGTCAAAGCTTTCCTCTCCCTGCTTCTTTCGATGTGCCATGGTGGTGGAGTGATCTGTTCACTTGGGCTGGAGGAGGCGATGCTGGGCTCTAAGGTTGGGCAGAGATTTGGATCTTTGACCGTGTGCCTTGGCAGCTTCTTCCTCCCGGCATTCATCGGCGCCTGCTCCCTGAGAAGAAGAAGTGCTGCCAATCCTCACCTGGCTGGCCGTGGTGGTAGGGGGTGAGGGGTCGCAGCGAGGAACGGCGGATCGTTCCTCTTCCTCCAGCCGGCCGTGGTGGCGAGGGGGGGAAGAAGGCGGTGGTTGTTCTTGATTTGTTCTCCTCAAGATGGTGATGTTTGGGGCAAAATCCTCAATTTCTTATGTGCTTAGGCCATGGTGGTGACGATCAAGGCGCTGATGCAAAAATCTTTGATGCCCAGAGCTGGAGATTGGAGATGACGTTGACTACTTGTTATGCTGCTCCAAAAAGATTTCAAGAGTTTGTTTATTTCACTACTCTGGATGCAACTTCTTGGTCTGGTTGTTGCACAAAGGATCAATTGTGTATTGCTGATCAGGTTGTCTGAGCTTTCTTCATATCGCTCGGCGTCTGTGCCAGAGGCAGGTGAGATTGTCTTCGATGTGGCTCCCCAGATTTAGCGGTGAAGATCCCCCTGTATTGAGATTGGTGATGCATCCTCAACATCTAAAGCTCAATATTATACCTCGTGTTCCTGCGCCATCTCGATTGCTGGTTGAGCCTGTTGGGTTAGCAGCATAGAAAACAAAAAATTTCCTACGATGGGAACTATACGCCAAGATCTATCTACTAGATACAAGCAACGGGTGAATATACATCCATAGAGAACTTATCCTCGAAAACAACAAATCTTTGTTAACGAGTCGTACACTTGCCGATCTCAAGATCGTGATGAAGTCCAGCAGGTCCAGGTCCAGCACGTCCATCAGATCCAGCTCCAGCAAGTCCAGCACCGCAAAGCAGTGGTGCATCCGTGATCGCACACACGTCCGGTACCCCGACAACCTCCGTCCCTCGCTCCAACAAAGCAGCGGAAACATCAACTCCTTTCTAGATAAAGCCACCGGGAACATGTATCTCGCTAATCCGAGACCATGGGGAATAACTAGAGGGGGAGAGAGATCCTTCACAAGGAGGTGTGTGTTGTGAGGAGGAGAGGGGGGGCCTTTTATAGGGAAGAGGGAGGCAGCCAAGGGCCATGGCGTGGAAGCCATGGTGGTGCCCC
This sequence comes from Avena sativa, assembly GCA_916181665.1. NCBI lineage: Eukaryota > Viridiplantae > Streptophyta > Magnoliopsida > Poales > Poaceae > Avena > Avena sativa. The sequence continues at coordinate 428,872,134 of OV702287.1, forward strand.
CACCTCTTCCACATTCATGTGGGTGGAGCTCCCACTCCCATAAAAAGCCTCCACTCAAAATTCCACTCACACATGCATTAATTTCCACCAAATTTAATGCAAGCTCTCATTAAATAAAACTATTTTATTTATTTTATTCAGAATTTTTTTAATTGCATTAACTAAAAAACATTCACATAAAACCCCTTACAACATTTCAATATCACATGCAGAACCAATTTCAGCAATTTCACCTGAAACAATTCCGATTTCCATCGAAATGATTCCAGCGCTTTCTTAAATCTTTATCTAAAACATATTTGCTCCAAATGGTGTCGGTATCCCTTAAGTGTGTCACCCTACGGTTCGCAAATAATGCAGACATGATCGAGACCCCTCTCCGATCAATAATCAGCAGCGGGACCTGGAGATCCGTACTGACTCCCACATATTCAACGATGACTCTTGTGATCGTGTGAACCTTTAACGTCATAACTAAATCCCTTTGTCTCGTGATATATTACATGTCCGAGATTCGATCATCGGTATCCAAATACCTAGTTTGATCTCGTCACCGACATGCACTCTTTTCTCGTTCCCGTGATATAACATTCTAGTGATCACATCACTTGTTTGCAAGCTATTTCAATGTGATATCACCGAGAGGGCCTAGAGTATATCTATCCGTCATCGGGATGGACAAATCCCACTCTTGATCCATGAGCCTCGACATAACACCTTCGTCGCACTGGACCCACCTTTATAGTCACCCTGTTACGGTGTGACGTTTGATGTTATCAAGATACTCTTCCGGTGTTAGCAATTAACATGATCTCATGGTCTAAGGACTAAGATTACTTCGTATGATGTTATAGCAATATAAACATAATGACTTTGATCGTAATGCTATACTTCGGATGAATGTTCATCACATCATTCCACCAATGTTGTGACCTTGTTATTAACAACATCCAATGTCCATGATCAGGAAACCTTGATCATCTTGTTAATCAACGAGCTAGTTTATATGAGAGGCATAACTAGGAACATTCCTTTTGTTTATTAAACACACATGTATTAATGTTTCCAAATTAATACAATTATAACATGCAAAAAATCATTTATCATAAACATGGAATAAGATAATAACCACTTTATTATGGCCTCTCGGGAATATTCCCTTCAGAGCCGTTGGCTCTTCGGTTGGCTAGGATTTGTGAGGTCCTTGAAGAACTCATTTGCCGGATTGGCGCGTCCATGCTCTCGATGGAATTCCTGATAGGCTCCAGTTCTATTCTTCTGCTTAGATAGCTTGCACTTTCAGTAATTCTTGTATCTTGTGTAATTCTAGGTAGTGGATTCGTGTCTGATTGATATGTTGCAAACGTATCTATAATTTTTGATGTTTCATGCTTGGTTTGTATCTACTTTCTTATGTTTTGTCCACACTATGGAGTACTTTTTATACACTTTCTTGGACTAACCTATTAACAAGATGTCACAGTGCCAGTTGCCTGTTTCTTGCTGTTTTTGTTTCCAGGAAAGTCAAAAAATGAATATTCTCGGAATTGGACGGGACAAAAGCCAAATTCAATATTTCACTGAGGGGGACACGGAGCCAGAATACGAGACGGACAGGGGCCAGGGGCCGGCCACACCACCTGGTCGCGTGGCCCGCACGAGGGGGTGGTGCGGTCGCCTAGGGCACCCCCTTGGCCTCCCCTTCGCCTATATATTGCCTCTTATACAGAAACCCTAAGTAACCGATCAAAAATCCACAAAAGAGTCTGTAGCCACCGTCATCTCCATCCCTAGATCGGGAGGGATCTGAAGCTCTTCCCGGCACCCTGCCGGAGGGGAGAATTCACCCTGGAGGCCTTCTTCATCACCATGCAAGCCTCCGGTGTGATATGTGAGTAGTTCATCCTTGGACTATGGGTCCATGTAGTAGCTAGATGGTTGGTTCTTCTCCTTTGTGCTACCATGTTTAGATCTTGTGAGCTCCGTTCATGATCAAGATCATCTATTTGTAATCCTACATGTTGTGTTTTGATGACCCACAAGTATAGGGGGTGTATCGCAGTATTTTCGATAAGTAAGTGTGTCGAACCCAACAAGGAGCGGAAGGTGCTGGCTAGTGGTATGGATCAGGAATTCTCTGCAAATACTTAGTAAACGGATTTTTAGGGGTTTTTGATAAAGCAAGTAAACAAAGTACGAGTAAATAAAAGACAGTAGGAATAAATGCAGCAAGTGGCCCAATCCTTTATGCACCAAAGGACAAGCCGGTTGTATTACTTAAGATGACCAAACGTTCTCGACGACACATGGGAAGACTGTCAAGTGCTTTCGCTTCGTATAGTTGATTAATCTTCTTTAGCTTGCTAAGTGTTGTGTGGGTGAACCTGTGCTAATGTACCGACCTTCCTAGGACTAATACATACTTGTGATTATACCCCTTGCAAACATCCGTAAGTACAAGAAAGTAATTAAGGTAGAAACCTAACCACAACTTTAAACTCTAAGACCCTTATGTCCCTTGTGCAATGGTTTCCTAACGGGGGTTCAGGTTTCTGTCACTCCAGCAACCCCTACGATTAGTAGCCAAATACACAATGCATTCCCCTAGGCCCATATAGGTGAAGTGTCATGTAGTCGACATTCACATGACACCACTAGAAGAAGTACACCACAACTTAAATATCAAACCATTGAATCTTTCTCAACACAACTCCACTACTAACAACATGACTTCTCCCATGTCCTCAAGAACAAAACGAACTACTCACAAGACATCATATGGATCATGATCAGAGATGGAATAATGATGTATAACAATCTGAACATAAACAATAATTCAACGGTTCACTCAATAGCATCAACTACAAAGAGTAATCAACACCAGGAAAGTTTCCCCTAAGAACTAATGCAAGATTCAACGTAATTGTTACAGCAATATGGAGATGGTGATGAGGGTGCTGATGGTGATGATGGTGGTGGTGATGATGATGATGATGATCCCGATGAAGTCCAGCTTGATGGTGGTGTTGATGGCAATGATCTCCCCTCTCCAGGAAGGAATTCCCCCAACAGAAATCTGTCTGCCGGAGAGATCTTTCTCTCTCGGTGTTTTCTGCCCCACAGAGGCGGCGGAATCTTTCTGTGGTCGCTCCCCGAATCTTAGGGTTTCGGGAGGATAATATATGCCAGAGGGGAGAGCCTAGAGTGGGCCAGGGCGGCCACACCACCTGCTGGCGCGGCCTAGGGCTGCCCGCGCCAGGGGGTGGTGTGGGCCCCATATGGCCCATCTCCAGCCCTCCTTCTAGCTTCCTTCGTCTTCTAGAAAAATAGGATTTTCCGTATATTTTCCCGGATTTTCTGATCTTCACGAATTTTGCCTCCAAACAGCACCTTTTCCATCAGAATCCTGACTACAGCGGTCCATGCTCCAAAAGTCATCAACCATGCAAAAACAGATGAAATAACATAAGTATCACCTCTCAATACGAAATATATCAATGAATAACAGTGAATTATGACATAGAATAGTGATGCAAAATGGACGTATCAACTCCCCCCAAGCTTAGACTTTGCTTGTCCCCAAGAGAAACTGAGCTCAATAAACATGGCCTCAGGTTTATGGAGTGAAGAGTCGATAAAAGAATACGGACAAGACGCATCACATTCATCAAATACATAGATAATAATAGAAGACAACTCACTATTATATAACTCAACTTGCAATAAGTAAAGGAAACACAATAGAGATACATAAAGTGAATCATAATTGGTAATGGCAAACTTAGCTCTTGGTCGAAGAATAGTTGATAATTTGCTGGAGTTCACAAATAACTAGTTTTCAATGATAGCTTCCAAAGTAGTAAACATCAAGATAAGAGCAATGTGCAAAACAAGGAACATAAGAAACATGAATGAATAAATCATCATATGAATGAATGAAACACAACAACTCAAAATACTTGCTAAGATAGAAGGGAGTAGGTTTACTGACTCAACTAAAAAGTAAAAGAAATGCCCTTCGCAGAGGGAAGCAGGGATTTCAAGTCTCACAAAGAGCTCCCAAAAATTATGATACTTACTAGCTTTCAGCTCTCATTGCCCCTATCATAGGCATCTTTAGGTGATTAAGGTTAAAGTGATCAAATATGAGGATATGCATTGGTAAGTTGTAAATTGAAAATCTCATGTCCCTTGAATACGAGGGCCGCTCCTCATGCTACTCAAGTTTAGTCACCGGTAAGTTCTTGTCATCGTAAGCATATGTGTATCATAGAGAACCGCCAACGGGGTACCCCTTGCCCGATGATACGGAAGAATCCCCATATCAAAATGACATGGCGAGCAGACAACAAGCATCTCAGCAATCTTCTTATTTACCATGGGAATATGGTGCTTTTTTCTCTCTTTCCTCTTTTCATAATATCTCTTTTTTTCTTTTCTCTTTTTTTCTCAATACCGGACTATTTTTTTATAAGAAGAATGCTTCATAGATACTCGTTATGGATACGCTGCAGGTTTCCACCATGTCAGCATGGATTAGACTAGCGGCCCAGGCGTTTCTCTAACACACATGCATAACTCCATGGACTTACAAGCTCCCCTTTCATTTCACACCGACGACATCCATAGACAAACGAACATGATATCAACTTGGTACAAGGTACCAGTGCAATGTTGAAAGCGTTCCCCATGACAGCATGGTTCTGCTAATTCACAACTTACAAAGCGCAAGCATATACGCAACATAGGTGAGCACAATGCTTCAAGTTTATTAAATGCAAGAAAGTAAAGTGTGCCATCAAGTTCGTGAGAGTTTTAATCACTAATTTTCACATAACAAGTTTAATTTGGAAGGTAGACAAAACAAGAATTTACTTGGAATAGCAATAATGCTAATAGGTAGGTATGGTGGACACACATGGCAAAGGTTTTGGTTTAAAGGAGTGGATGCACGAGAAGAATTCCCTCTCAGTACAGGTTTTTGGCTAGCAAGGCTAGGTAGCAAGTATAAGAGTTGAAGGAAAAAACACACATATAAGTGATAAAAACAAACATGCAATCTTCCTTGGAAGCACAAAAGATCTTAACTAGAGAATACTAAACTTATGAGCAGATCAAGAAAGAAAGATGATGAAAATATTTTTCTTTAGAGTACTTTTATCTTTTTCATTCAACTCTCAAAACGTGTTGCTACTGACCGAGCCAGGTTTGCCAAAACCAACTAAATTAACTCAATGATCCCAAAGTGATACCAATACTAACAACAAGATCAATCATATAAGCACGAATTGAAAACTAATATAAGCTATGCAAAAGAGTAAAAGATAGAACTTCTCATTAATATTCCATAAAGGCAACTCACACCAAGGGATACATATCTAACGAGAGAGGGGACACTTCCATAATGCAAACCATACTACATAATAACTCCTCTATTCATGATATGACTCTACTAATAAGGTAAAAAGATAGAAGATAGTGATGTGATACCGCAGCACTCCCCCAAGCTTGGAACAAACCAAGGGGATGCCAAACCTGATGACGAATTACTCCTTTGGTGGTGGTGGTATCCTCTTAGTTGACGTGAGGAAATCTTCCGGCATCTTGTGAAGCCTATTATTCTCCCATTGAAGCATGTCCACCTTCCTCTACAAGTCTCGGTACTTATCGCAGAACTCCTTAGTGACTCGTAGGGCTTCCATTGATGCAGGGCAAGAGACTAAAGGTACCATCCCCTGCTTGGGGTCTTGGAGATCCTCCTCTATAGGCTCCTTCCCTTTATCCTTGGCGGACACCATTGTGCTTCTAAACCTTCAAAGAGTATGTCTTGGCAGAAACAGATCGAAACAAAAACACGACGAAAACACGATATACGAACCTCGGGGGGTCCGGGGGATTATATTACGAAGTTTCATATCAAAAGGAAGGTACTGGGAGAAAACGAGTCGGAGGCGGAGTCCGGGGTGGACTCACCACCTGGTGGCGCGACCAGGGGTGGGCTCGCGCCACAGGGTGGTGTGAGCCACCCTGGCTCCGTTTCCGTCCCTTTTTTGCTTTGTAGCTTTCCTTATTGACTAAAAACTGCAAAAATATAGTTGGATAGTATTTTCGTGAAGCTTTCCTTACTAGAACTGTTACCTATTTGAAAACAGACTCTGCAGGTCTCTGAATTTGGTATCTAGTAGATTCTTCCAGAGTCACCACTTGAATAAACAGTATCTTCATCTTCATACACTTATTACTTGAGTCATAAAACCTTTCTCTTCCTTATTACACCATTATCTCCACTTCCTGGAAATTTCTTTCACACAAAACTTCACACAGTTCTTATTAGCAACATTAGTATAAGTGAAGTGATAAAACCTTTTGAGTCCAATTTCAACTGAAAACCATCAAAACATAAGCTACTGTAGTAACTCCTTCCGAAAACCCAAAAAGAATTCAAAAAGGAAATCCAATAAAGAAGCAAATGCAAGAGTGGCAAAATCTGTCAAAACAGACCAGCAGGTAAAGATCATTTTTTTCGAAAATCTTATGTTACTCAAATCAAAAGGTGCAAAACTAACGAAAGTTAAATAACAACCTGGGTTAGAAGCACAAAAAATTACAGCTCAATCCGACATACAGAGATCTCTCACGAATTTTTACGGTGAAGCACAAAAATCTGTTTCGGGACAACAACTTCCCCAAATCTTACTTCTCTCTCATTAGAGGTTGATCTTGACACAAAAACCAAACAAAACGGATAAGGATAGGTTATTACCGAAGTAATAACTTCCAAGACTCAGAGAAACAAAAACAAACTGAAAGCAGAAACAAATTGGGTTGTATCCCAAAAAGCTCTTTCTTTATAGCCATTAAGATGGGCATGATAATTTTGGAGATGCTCACATAAGAATATGAATTGAGGTGAAAGAGAGCATTAAGAAGAAAAAATACACATGTTTAAGTCTAACCCACTTCCTATGCAAGGGAATTTTGTAAACAAATAAGTTGTTGAAACCAGAGACTACAAGCATAGGAAGGCAAAAGAAGTGCAACATAAAAGCTTTCAACATAAAACGAGGAAACTTGATATTATTGAGATGCATAAGAATAGTCTTCCCTCTTTCATAGTAACTTTCAGTATCATGCATAAACTTAACAATATAGCTACCACAAGGATCATCGTAACAATGATCACTTATTCTAACAGAAAACACAGGAATACTAGCTCTCATAACACTACTTTGTGAAACAAAATTAGAGGTATCCTTACAAAGGATAGTGTGTCCCTCTTCTTCATATTTGGTGACAAAGTCTTTCACATTTGCTATTATAGGTTCATCAACCTTTTGTTTATTAAGTTCAACAGCTTTGATTATACTTTCATTAACCATACTAGCTATCATAGAATGTTCCTTAATCTTAACTGGGAAAGGCATTTTCTCAATGTAAGGTTCAGGTAAAACATGATTAGCAGTATAAACTTCGGTATTTCTTGAAGGAACACTCTTAGCAACATCTTTATAAGGTTCATGATACTTATTCCACTTCTTTTTAGGCACTTCAATATAGGAAGCAAAAGCCTTAAATAAGAAGCAATAGCTTGAGAATCTAGACCATAAGCATTTTTAATATTTTGAAAGTCATCAGTTCCCATAAAATATTCAATGCATTCATAATCATAATTTATACCTGACTTTCTACCTTTGTCATTCTCCCAAGCTTCATCATTGTCTTGAATACGGTCCAGAAGATCCCATTTAGCTTCTTCTTCCGTGCGAGTAAATGATCCAGCACAAGAAGCATCCAATAAATCCTTATCATGTAGAGGGAGCCTGTTATTGATAATAATATTGTTGGGGAGCTCATGAATGGGACATTTGAGCATTAGTAACTTCAATCTCCCCCAAGCTTGAGCTGTACTGTCTCCATCAAGAGGCCAAAAGTTGTATATTTGATTCTGATCTTTATGAATCTCACTAGGAGGATAAAACTTTGAATAAAAGAGAGGCACTATCTCCTCCCATTCCAGAGCTTGACCATTCTTTAGCAGCTTATACCAATCCTCAGCTCTTCCTTTCAGTGACAATGAGAATAACTTCTTCTTAACTTAATCTGTAGTAATACATGCACACTTGAACAACCCACATAATTCGTGTATAAAGAGCAAATGATCACCGGGATGGACAGTTCCATCCCCAACATAGTAGTTATCCATAACACGATCAGTAATTCTTGTAGGTATTTTGAAAGCATCATTCTCAGCAGGTGGTGGCTTATCTACTACCTTAGCAGTGGTAGTAGCATTACCAAATAAGAAACTCAGCGAATTATCCATAACGAAAATAAAACAACTAGCAGAAGTAAACAATACTCACAGTAGAAGTTTCCTTTACCAGTTCCACTCTCCAATAGCGCTTCACTCCCCGGAAAGGGCGCCAGAAAATAGTCTTGATGACCCACAAGTATAGGGGGTGTATCGCAGTATTTTCGATAAGTAAGAGTGTCGAACCCAACGAGGAGCAGAAGGTGCTGGCTAGTGGTATGGATCAAGAATTCTCTGCAAATACTTAGCAAACGGATTTTTAGGGGTTTTGATAAAGCAAGTAAACAAAGTACGAGTAAATAAAAGACAGTAGGAATAAATGCAGCAAGTGGTCCAATCCTTTATGCAACATAGGACAAGCCGGTTGTATTACTTAAGATGACCAAACATTCTCGAGGACACATGGGAAGAGTGTCAAGTGATTTCACTTCGTATAGTTGATTAATCTTCTTTAGCTTACTAAGTGTTGTGTTGGTGAACCTTGTTGGGTACGCAGCATAGAAAACAAAAAAATTCCTACGGTGTGAACTACACGCCAAGATCTATCTACTAGGTACAAAGCAACGGGTGGACATACATCCAACGATAACTTACCCTCGTAGACAACGAGCTTTATTAACGAGTAGGAACTCGTGGTTGATGTAGTTGTACACTTGCCGATCTCAAGATCATGATGAAGTCCAGCAGGTCCGGCTCCAGCACGTCCATCAGATCTAGCTCCAGCACCACCAAGTCTAGCACCACAAAGCAGCGGTGCATCCGTGATCGCACACACGTCCGGTACCCCGACAACCTCCGTCCCTCGCTCCAGCAAAGCAGCGGAAGCAGCAACTCCTTTCCAGATAAAGCCACCGGGAACATGTATCTCGCTAATCCGAGACCATGGCGGAATAATACTAGAGGGGGAGAGAGATCCTTCACAAGGAGGTGTGTGTGAGAAGGGAGGAGGGGTTGGCCTTTTATAGGAGGAGGGGGGTGCCCCTCCTTCATGGCCGGCCCATGGAGGGGGTGACCCTTCACCTCCTCCATTCATGTGGTGGTAACCCCTCCACATTAAAATGCCCCTTCACATTCTCTTTTAAAGTCTCCACTTTAAATGCATTAAATTTCTCCAAATTTAATGCTCTCTCATTTAATAAAACTCTTTTATTATTTTTATTCAGAATTTTGTTAATTACTTTAATTAACAAACATTCACATAAAACCCCCTACAACATTTCAATATTACATGCAAAACCAATTTCAGCATTTTCATCCGAAACAGTTTCGGTGTCTATTGAAATAATTCCAGCGCTTTCTTAAATCTTTATCTGAAACATATTTGCTCCAAATGGTGTCGGTATCCCTTAAGTGTGCCACCCTACGGTTCGCGAATAATGCAGACATGATCGAGACTCCTCTCCAATCAATAATCAGCAGCGGGACCTAGAGATCCATACTGACTCCTACACATTCAACGATGACTTCTGTGATCGTGAGAACCTTTAACGCTAGTAACTAAATCCCTTTGTCCCGCGATATATTACATGTCCGAGATTCGATCATCGGTATCTCCATACCTAGTTTGATCTCGTTACCGACATGCACTCTTTTCTTGTTCCCGTGATATAACATTCTAGTGATCACATCACTTGCTTGCAAGCTATCCTAATGTGATATCACCGAGAGGGCCCAGAGTATATCTATCCGTCATCTGGATTGACAAATTCCACTCTTGATCCATGAGCCTCAACATAACACCTTCGTAGCACTGAACCCATCTTTATAGTCACCCTGTTACGGTGCGACGTTTGATGTTATCAAGATACTCTTCCGGTGTTAGCAATTAACATGATCTCATGGTCTAAGGATAAAGATTACTTCGTATGATATTATATCAATATAAACATAATGACTTTGATCGTAATTCTATACTTCGGGTGAATGTTCATCACATCATTCCATCAATGGTGTGACCTTGTTATTAACAACATCCAATGTCCATGATCAGGAAACATTGATAACAAGCTAGTCTATAAGAGAGGCATAACTAGGAACCCTTTTTGTTTATTAAACACAAATGTATTGATGTTTCCGATCAATACAATTCTAGCATGCAAAATAAACATTTATCATAAACATGGAATAAGATAATAACCACTTTCTTATTGCCTCTCGGGCATATTCCCTTCAGTCTCCCACTTGCACTAGAGTCAATAATCTAGTTTGAAAAACTTTGCGTATTGAACACCTATGGCTTTCTGGTGTTGCATATACGCTATTGCTAGTGGTTAACATAATCTCTGGATCTGACAGTTTCAGGTCCGTGTGTATTTGCATGTCTCTGCGTCTCTACGCATCACTCATTCTCAAATGAGATGGCATTGTATAGATTTGGTCCTTTGGTGAGACCTTTAGTTCGTTCGGCTCAAAATATGTTGATATTATTTTCACACAATATATCTTCATAGTATTAGCCCACTTTGAACCACACCTAGTTTGATAACAAACTACTTAACACAAATGCCCTCCTTTGCTGCTACTATAGCAGTCATATACTTAGCCTTTTGTTGTAGTATCCGTCACAATGTCTCAATTTTGGAACTCATCCAAATCCATCATGGAACATCCTTTCCATTACATTGTGCCACCCATAGTATAAATTGAGATAAATTTAATTTGTATCTTGTGACAAAACTAGTATCAATGTAACACTTTACAATGAACTACCTTTAACTATTTGTCACTTATACATTATATATTCTTAGTTCTTCCAAAGCTCATACGAGTATCTTTACTATTGTCCAATGATCATCTTATGAATCATTCTGGTATATGCTCATAACATTTAGAGCATAGGACATTCTTGATATATACATATCATGGTATAATCGATCAAAATCTTCATGTGATTTTACTCACCAAGTGTTGAAACACTTGAATCTTGATACAATCCTTTCCATGCAGCAAGAACCTTTCTTGTTGTTTCCATATTGAACCCTTTCAATATCTCATATTGAACCCTTTCAATATCTTATATATGTATGTCTGGCACAACCATATTAGCGCCTTAATCTATCCATATAGATATTGATGCCTAATATTCTTGGTTTGCCCAAGTCTTTCATCGAAATCTTATTTTAATGAAATCCTTAACTTGTGTCAATTCAAGATACATCATTTCCAATCAACAATATGTCCTCTACATAATGTATTAGAAATATGTCTCAGCGCTCCCACTTAATTTCCTGCAAATGCAAGCATCTTCATCATCTTCGATGAATTTAAACTCTTTTAATAGTTTCATCATGGTGAAGATTCCAACTCCGCTATGCTTACTTCAACTATTGAAGTTTACATGCCCTTTTAGCACCCTTTGAATTAACAAAACCCTTTGGACCATGTCATGTACATGTCCTAGGTTACCGTTCTATTAGAAGAACCTTGTTTTATTTATTCAACTACCATATACCAAATTATATGTAGTGGTTGCTACATTAATCCGTCAAGACTATATATCGCTATGAAAGATCAAATCTTGTCATAGTCAACTCCTTGAACATTGTCATAAACTTCTTTCCGACATGTCGACTATTTCATAGATGTTAAACATCCATGTCTTATTTCTTTATAGATCCAAACACGACCGATAGGCTTCACGCCTTTCCGGAGGGTCTTCCAAGTTCAGAAACTTGATTTCTCGTGTATGGATACTATCACAGATTCTATGACTTCTAGTCATTTTATGGAGTCAGGGCCCATCATCGCTTCTTTGCATGTAGTCGGTTCATCATTGTCAAAACAATAATGACTTGCTTATCAAATCTTACTATTTGATTCTTACCGACCCACACGGTTCTATAGGAACTCTAATCTCCAAGATCACACCTTTTGTAATCACGAGAGCCATGAGCATTGTGGCCGCCACCGGGACACTTTCCAGCGCTGCGCTACTTAGCACATATAGCTAAGGTTCAACAACCTTATCAAAGTTCTATTGTCCTCCCACTTAACTTTTCACGAAAAGTTCCTTCTCAAGAAACTTGACGTTCCAAGCGACAAACTCTTTTGTCCTTGGTGTTATGGAGAAATTCCCAACAAATTCTTTGGGATAACCTACAAAGACGTGCTTATCCGACTTTGGTTGTAAACATTTTACTTATGCATAGCATACCAAAATTTAAGAAAAGACAATTCGGGTTTTATCCCAAACCATAACTCATATGGTGTCATTTCAATGGATCACGATGGTGCTCTTTTCAGTGTAAAAGCGGCAGTCTCTAAAGCTTCAGTCTTTAAAACATAATGGCAGTTTTATAAATGACACCTTTGATCTTACCATGTCAAACATGGTTTGATTTCATCTCTCGAATATGCCATACTCCTATGGTTTATCGGGAAAACACAAATCATGGAACAATTCCTCAAATCTTAGGTGTTTTGCTAAACCTGTAACTCAAATATCTTCCTTTATGATCAAATCATAAACTCTTTTATTTTCTTGTTACAATGATTTTCCACTTCATCTTGAAAGTCTTTGAACAACTTTCAAATGTTTCATACTTGTTCCTTATTAAGTAAATATACAGATATATTCACTCAAATTTTTGAAGAAAGCATATGAAGCAAAAAGATCCATCGCATATGGCTACACATAATGGACTATGCACATCAGCATGCACAATTTCCAATAAGCTAGTCATCCGTTCCTCTCTGGCCTATGGACGGAGTTTCAATTATCTCGAGAAAAGTCTCACATGCGTCAATTGATCAAAATCAAAAGACTCCAAAAATCCATCAACATGGAGTTTCTTCATGTTTTATTTCCAATATAATTTAAAACAGCGATGTCACTTCATAAGTGATCTTTTAATCATTTGTCTTGCGACATTTTAGCAATAATGTTTATGGATGTGATTTCTCCCACTAGACTTGTAAAAGTTCATCCATCCTTTATGGAATACGGTAATTTATTTGAACAACCATTGTTCTCGTAATACTGGAACAAAATAACAATTATTTAAACAAATCTTGAAGGCTTGGTTTGATGACAACGAAAAACACAATAACACTTTATTTGTTTTCGATGAACATCATCACTCATTCTCTTGGTAGTTACTTAGGCCATTGTAGTTCATGAATTGCGTTGTTCTGTATGACACTTCATACCAACCAATTCGGTATCCAATACCTAAGAACCACATTGTTTAACAAGCAAGGAATATATCCATAACATGTATATCTTCTATATACCTAAGTTGGACATCTCCAACCTTTTATTTTCTGCCAAATATTTTATAGATTCTCTTTCAGCAATTCCTTTTCTTTTAAAAGAATCTATCAACATCAATAGTGGTGTCATCAACATGACACATGGTACAAAGCGTATATAGTCAAATACTAATACCTTTGGACTTGCACTTTGAAGTGGATCACCATCATCAAATGTTTGGTGTTCTTTCAAAAATCCATTCTTTAGTAATCTATTAGTGTAGTAAACATTTTACTTACATCTTCTATTCATCCTTATCATGACAACTTTCATGATCAAGCTACTATAGCTATAAGGAAGAATCGCGAGTATAATATCAGTTCCCAAAATCTTTTTGGTAGATTCGGATGCCTAGCATCTCCATCCTTCACAAATTCTCATACAATATGAGAACATGTATTTTTCTAAATTATACTCTATCATAATGCAACCAAAAACATTGTTTCAGATATCACAATATCTTTCACACATGATGGTTTCTGAAACAATTTTCAGCTCCAATATAATCTTGATATTAAAACAACTTTTTGAATATCAATAATCATGGAGGCAAACATGATACTTTAGATACTAACATTGGAATTCTTACTCTTGATTTAATACTACTTATTAAACTTCATAGAGTAAATAGAGTTTGCTGAAATTTTGCAATAGGACTTATAAACTTTAAATTGACATTCAAAACAATACGATACCAGTTTGTAAAGTAAATATCCAGAATTCTATAGTTCTATTATCTCAAATAAAAACTAAGCATAAGGTAGAAAACGAATGCCAATGACTACAACAAACTATGCAAATTAACTTTGATTTAATTTATGACAAGTTTGGTTCGACTAATCCAAATTAGAAATGAACTCCCACTCAAAAACGACATCCCTCGTGCCTTTTTGGTGATTACATGAACCAAATCCACTACACCAAGTCCGATCATCACGTGAGTTGATGTAGCTTCAAAGGCGAGCATCTATATGGGTATCATATCAACTATATGACTCATGCTTAACCTTTCGGTCCGTGTTCTAAGGCCATGTCTGTACATGCTAGGCTCGCCAAGTAAGAACCTTAGTACTCACATGTGTAAAACTGTCTTATACCCGTTTGTATGAAAGCATAGAGTCGAGTACACCCGATCATCACGTGATGTCTCGAAATACGATCCACAAAATGGTGCATACTTAAGGAAGAACACATTTTATCTTGATATTTAAATGAGGGATCATCTTACAATGCTACAGAAAGCGCCAAACTAGCAGTATAAGATGCTAACATCTAATGTGTAAAGTGAGATGATATGGTCCATGCATTTGATCTCTATCATTTGCAGCGTGGTATGATCTCTATCATTCCTTTGTGTGTAAGTCCAAGGTCTATGGAACTTACACGTTGAATGTGATGTAAGAGTATCTGTCATACATCTACTTACAACAATACCATATCAACACACTAGCCCAGCAACAATCTAAACTAGACGCCTCTAATTTATCAATTGCAAGTTTTACGTGGCTTAGGGCTTTCGGAGATAGAACCGTTCTTACCTATGAACATGAACCACAACGAGGATAACCAACTTATTAGAAACTCATTGTAAATCAGATATTGACTATAGTAGGAGAGACAGATGTTGGAGATATGCCCAAGAGGCAATAATAAAGTGGTTATTATCATATCTTCACACTTATGATAAATGTTTACATACCATGCTATAATTGTATTAACCGGAAACATTAATACTTGTGTGATTTGTAAACTAAAATAAGAGTCCCTAGTAAAGCCTCTTGTTAAACTAGCTTGTTGGTTAATATATGATCATGGTTTCCTGATCATGAACATAGAGATGTTATTAACAACAGGATCATATCGTTAGGAGAATGATGTGATGGACATACTCCTATAGATAAGCGTAGCATAAAGATCAAGTCATTTCAATAGTTCAATTGCTATATGCTTTCTGATACATAGTAACCTAATTCCTTCGACCATGAGATCATGCATATCACCTTTACCGGATGGATGCTTTGATGTCATCAAACACCACACCATAACAGGGTGGCTATAAAGGTGGCATTGAGTGTTCGGAAAGTATTGGTTGAAACACATGGATCAAGAGTGGGATTTGTCCATCCATATGACGGATAGATATACTCTGGGCCCTCTCGGTGGAATGTCATCCAATTAGCTTGCAAGCATGTGACTGGCTCACAAGGGATCACATATCTCGGGAACGAGAAAAGAGTACTTATCAGTAACGAGGTTGAACTAGGTATGCAGAGATACCGACGATCATAACCTCGGATAAGTAAAATATCGTGAGACAAAGGGAAATTGGTATCGTATGTAAGTGGTTCATTCGATCGCAAAGTAATCGTAGAAATATGTGGGAGCCATATGAATTTCCAGATTCCTCTATTGGTTATTGTTCGGAGAAGTGTCTCGATCATGTCCGCATAATTCACGAACCGTAGGGAGACACGCTTAAGGATTCGACGTTGTTTGAGTAGTTATGGTATTATGAGAAAGAGACCGAATGTTGTTCGGAGTCTCGGATGGGATCCGGGATATCACGAGGAGATCCGGAATGGTCCGGAGAATAAGATTCATATAAGGAAAGTCCCGTTTCGGAGTTGGGGAATGGTTCCGGTGTTTTCATCGGGAACATTCTAGAAGGTCCCGGAATGTCCGGCACTCCGGAGGGGGAAGGGTACATGAATGTGTCATTGTAAGTTGGAATGATTGCATCATGTACTAGGTGTTCTTGCTGTCCAAAATAAAGGGTTTATTTAAATCCTAAATTGAAAAGTCAAACGGCTAATTTGAAAGTCAAACGGCAATTTTGGGAAGTGGGAAAAGAGGAGGAGGTGAAGCCGAGTTGGGGAGGGAGTCCTCCCCAAGCCGGCGCCCCACCCCAAGCCGAGTTGGGGAGGGACTCCACTCCCTCCCCTTGGCCGGCCAGCCCTCCCACCTATATAAGGAGGGGCAGGGCTCCCCTCCTAGTACACACAAGTTTCCACCTCTAATCTCCGGTTTAGAGCCGTTTTGGTTTAGAGCTTCTAATTGCTTTAGCCAGCGGTTTAGAGCCTTCTAATTGGTTTAGAGCCTTCTAATTGGTGTGTCTAATTACTAGACCACTAATAGCCTCTCTCATAAGCTCCACCATACTCGCTCCGGCTTAAGGCGAAGCCCTGCGAGATCTCCCCTCTACTTCCGGTACCACGCCGTTGTGCTGCCGGAATCGCGAGGAGAGTGCTACAACCTCCGCTGCCTGCTGGAACAAGGGAGAGGAAGGTCTTCGTCGAGTACCGAACGTGTGACCGACTGCGGGAGCGCTGCCGGAACGCGGCGCCGGAAGGATCGTCTACGCGATCTTGAGATCGGAAAGAGTACGACTACATCACCCACGAGAATCTGCTCTCGTTAACCGCTTTGGAATCTTCGAGGGTGAGTTCCTCTATCGACTCGTTGCTACAATCTAGTAGATAGATCTTGGCTTGTTTGTTTGCATGCGGTAGAAATTTTTTGTTTTCCATGCTACGAACCCCTACAGTGGTATCAGAGCCGTGTCTATATGTAGATCTGTTGCACGAGTAGAACACAATGGTCATTGTGGGCGTTGATGCTTTTATTGTAGATTGCTTTTTGTGTACTTTGCATCTTGCGGTATGTTGGGATGAAGCGGCCCAGGCTAACCTTACATGACATCGTTCATGAGACTTGCTCCACGCTTGACATGCAACTCGTATTGCATAAGTGGCTTTGCGGGTGCCTGTTTCTCCTAGCATAGTAAAGATCCAATTTACAACGGGTAATCAACAATGCTAGTATCAATGTTGTGGTTCTTGTTCGTAGGTTAGAACGACTCTTATGGAAAGCCCCAAACCACGTAAAATATGCAAAGAAAGTAGAAGCGTCTAACTTTGTTTTGCAGGGGTGTGCAGTGATGTGATATGGCCATGATTGTGATTATATTTGATGTATGCAATGTTCCTTATTGTAAGTTGGCAACCGGCAGGAGCCATATGGTTGTCTTTAATTTCTGTTAAGACCCGCGTGTCTATTCAAAGTAGTTGTAATAGTTGAAGCCGGTGGACGACAACCATGGAGAAGCGTCATTGACCTTGATGCAATGCCGGTGATGATGGAGATCATGTTCGTGCTTGGAGATGGAGATCGGAAGCACAAAGAAGAAAGGCCATATCATATCACACATTATGAATTGCATGTGATGTTAATCCTTTATGCATCTTGTATTGCTTAGTAGACGACGGTAGCATTATAAGATGATCCCTCAAGCACACAATTTCAAGTTCTAAAGTGTTCACCCTTAGTATGCACCGTTGCCAAAGCTTGCTGTTTCGAAGCACCACGTGATGATCGGGTGTGTTAGATTCCGCGGGTGAATACAACGTAAGCAAGCCAGATTTGCTTATGCGATAGTTAAGGTTTGATCTTGACGAGCCTAGCATGTACAGACATAGTCTCAGGAACACGGATCACCGAAAGGTAAAGCATGAGTCATATAGTAGATATGATGAACATGTTGATTGTTCGCCATTGAAGCTACATCAACTCTCGTGATGATCGGTTTTGATGTGGTGGATTTGGTTCGTGTGATCACTAAAACAATGTGAGGGATGTTGTTTTGAGTGGGAGTTCACCTAGATTAATTTAATTATTAATTAGAACTCAATTTATCATAAAGAAAATCCAAGTGAATTTGCATAGTTGTTGTAGTCATTGGCATCCGTTTACCACCTTGCGCTTAGTTATAATTGAGATGATAGAACTATAGAATTCTGGTTAGTTACTTTACGAACTGGTATCGTATTGTTTTGAAGTGTTAATCTAAAGTCCTATTGCAAACTTTCAGTAAGTTCCGGTTACTCCATGAAGTTTAATAATTGGTATTAAATCAAGAGTGACAATTCCAAGTGTTAGTGTATGAGTATCGTGTTTGTCTCCATGATTCTTGATATTCAAAGGATTGTCTTAATATCAAGGTTATCTAGGATCTGAAAGAGTTGTTTCAGAAACCATGATGTGTGGAAGATATTGTGATATCTGAAACGAAGTTTTGGTTGCAACATGATAGAGTATAATATGGCAAAAGTCATGTTCTCGTATTTGATGGGAATTTGCAAAAGGTTGAAGACACTAGTTGTCTTAATCCTCCAAAAGGTTTTGGAGAGCAACATTATACTCGCGATTCACCGTTATAAGCTAAAGTAGCTTAATCATGAATAATTCCATGATAAGGATGAATATTTGATGTAGGTAAAGTGTTTACTACACCAAAAGATTACTAAAGAAAGGAATTTGAAAGCACACCAAACATTGGATGATGGTGATCTACTTCAAAGTGCAAGTCCAAAGACATTGGTATTTAACAATACACGCTTTGGACTATGTGTCATATGTATGACTCCACTATTGATGTTGATAGATTCTTTCAAACTGAAAAGGAAATACTGAAAGAGAATCTCATAAGTATGTGGCAGAAAAGAAAAGACTAGAATTGTTCAGCTTAAGTATGTAGATGATATACATGTTATGGCTATATTCTTTGCTTCTTAAACAATGTGGTTCTTAAGTATTTGATATTGGATTTGTTGGTGTGAATCGTCATACGAAACAACAGAATTCATGAACTACAATGGCCTAAGTAACTAGCAAAAGAATATGTGATGATGTTCATCGAGAACAAATAAAGGGTTATTGTGTTGCTCGTTAAACATCAAAGCTTGCCTTCAAGATTTGTTTTATCAGGTATTATGAGAACAAAAGGGTTGTTCAAATAATTGCCTTAATCCATAAAAGATGGATGATTTACAAATCTCGTTGGAGAAATCACATCCATAAAACAAGTGCTAAAAATGTCGAAAGACAAATTGATTGAAAGATCACTTAGGAAGTGACATCGCCGTTTAAATTATATTGGAAACAAAACATGAAGAAACTCCATGTGGATGGAATTTTGGAGTCTTTTGATTTTGATCAAATGATGCTTGTGAAACTTTCCTAGAGATAATTAAAACTTCGTTCATAGGCCAAAAGGGAACGAATGGCTAGCTTATTGGAACTTGTACATATTGTTGTATGAAATCCATTATATGTAGTCAAGAGCGATGGATTTCAACTTCATATGCTTTCTCCGAAAATTTGAGTGAATATATGAATATTTACTTAATAAGGATGAAGTATGAAACATTTGAAAAAGTTCAAAGTCTTTCAAGATTAAGTACAAAATCATTGTAATAAGAATATAAATAGTTTATGATAAGATCATAAAGGAAGATATTTGAGTTACAAGTTTAGCATAATACCTAAGATTTAAGGAATCGTTCCGTGAATTTGCATTTCCCGAAACACCATAAAGAGTATGGAGTGTTCGAGATATGTAATTAAACCTTGTTTGACATGGTAAGATCAAAGGTGTAATTCATAAAACTGCCATTATATTTTAAAGATTAAAAGCTTTAGAGACTACCGTTTTCCACTGAAAAGAGCTCCATCATAATCCGCTGAAATGACACCATATAAGGTTATGGTTTGGGATAAAACCCAAGTAGTCCTTTCTTAAACATTGGTATGCTATGCATAAGGAAGATGTTTGCAACCAAAGTCGGATAAACCTGTCTTTGTATTACTGTTAAGTATTCCTCCATAACACCGGAGACAAAAGTGTTTGTCGCTTAAAACGTCAAGTTTCTTTAAGAAGGAATTTTCGTGAAAAGTTAAGTGGGAGAACAATAGAACTTTGATAAGGTTAAAAGAACCTTAGCTATATGTGCAAAGTTGCGCAGCGCCGAAAAGTGTTCCGGAGGCAGCAACAATGCTCATGGCTCACGTGCCTCAAAGGTTGTGGTCACGGAGGTCTAAGTTTCTATTGAACCAAGTAGGTCGAGTAAACAATCAAATACCAAGATTTGAGGGTTGAATCATTATTTGAGAATAATGAACGGACTACATGCAAAGAAGCGATGATGGGCCCTGACTCCGTCAAATGGCTTGAAGCCATAAAATCCGTGATAGTTCCATACACGAGAAATCAAGTTTTGAACTTGAAGGACCCTCGAGAAAGGTGTAAGACCTTACAGTTGTGTTTGGATCTATAAAGAAGTAGACATGGATGTTTCACATCTATGAAATAGTCGACATGTTGGGAAAGAGTTCACAACAATGTTCAAAGATTGACTATGACAAGATTTGATCTTTCATAGTGATATTTAGTCTAGACGGATTAATGTAGCAACCACTACATGTAATTTTGTTATGTGGTAGTAGAATAAAACAAAACAAGTTCTTCTAATAGAATGGTTACCTAGGACGTGTGCATGACACGGTCCAAAGGGTTTTGTTAATTCAAAGGATGCTAAAAGCATATGCAAACTTCAATGGATGAAGTAAGCATAGCGGAGTTGGAATCTTCACTATGATGAAACTGTTAAAAGAGTTTAATTTCATCGGAGACAATGAAGATACTTGCATTTGCAAGAAATTAAGTGGGAGCGCTAAGACATATTTCTAATACATTATGTGGAGGACATATTGTTGATTAGAAATGATGTATCTTTTATTAACACATATTAAGAATTTCATCCTGATGAAAGACTTAGGCAAAACCCAAATATTTGGCATCAATAGATGCTAATATGGTTGTGCCAGAAGTACATAGACAAGATATTGAATGAGTTCAATATAGAAACTACAAGAAAGGTTCTTGTCGCACAGAAAGGATTGAATAAGTTCAATATTGATGATATATTCAAGTGTATTGACATTTGGTAAGTGAAACAAAGATTCAAGTATAGATTGATACTTGATGTATGAAATCACAAAGAGTATTTATATCAATCATACTGTGATATGTACAAATCCAGATATGTCCTATGCTCTAAAATGTTATGAGCATATACCAGAATGATTCATAAGATGATCATTGGACGATAGTAAGGATATTCTTATGATCTTTTGGAAGAACTAAGAGTATATTATTTGTAGAAGTGACAAATAGATGGTTAGTTCATTGTAAAAGTACTACATTGATACTAGTTTTGTCACAGAGTACAAATTTAGTTTATCTCAATCTAAACTGAGGGTGGCACAATATAATGGAAAGTAAGTTCCATAATGGATTTGGATGAGTTCCAAAGTTAAGACATTGTGACAGATACTACAACAAAAGGCTAAGTATATGACTGCTATAATAGCAGCTAAAGAGGGCATTTGTGTCAAGTAGTTTGTTATCAAACTAGGTGTAGTTCACAGCGGGATAATACTACGAAGATATATTGTACGACAATATTATCAACATGTTTTAACCCCAGAGAACTAAAGGTCTCACCAAAGGACCAAATCTATACAAAGCCATCTCATTAAGAATGAGTGATGCGTAGAGACGCAAAGACATGCAATTACACACGGACCTGGAAGTGTCAGATCCGGAGATCAGTTGACCACTAGCAATCGTGTACATACAAACACCGGAAAGCCATAGGTGTTGAATACACAAAGGTTTGAAACTAGATTATTGACTCTAGTGCAAGTGGGAGACTGTTGGAGATATGCCCAAGAGGCAATAATAAAGTGGTTATTATCATATCTTCACACTTATGATAAATGTTTACATACCATGCTATAATTGTATTAACCGGAAACATTAATACTTGTGTGATTTGTAAACTAAAATAAGAGTCCCTAGTAAAGCCTCTTGTTAAACTAGCTTGTTGGTTAATATATGATCATGGTTTCCTGATCATGAACATAGAGATGTTATTAACAACAGGATCATATCGTTAGGAGAATGATGTGATGGACATACTCCTATAGATAAGCGTAGCATAAAGATCAAGTCATTTCAATAGTTCAATTGCTATATGCTTTCTGATACATAGTAACCTAATTCCTTCGACCATGAGATCATGCATATCACCTTTACCGGATGGATGCTTTGATGTCATCAAACACCACACCGTAACAGGGTGGCTATAAAGGTGGCATTGAGTGTTCGGAAAGTATTGGTTGAAACACATGGATCAAGAGTGGGATTTGTCCATCCATATGACGGATAGATATACTCTGGGCCCTCTCGGTGGAATGTCATCCAATTAGCTTGCAAGCATGTGACTGGCTCACAAGGGATCACATATCACGGGAACGAGAAAAGAGTACTTATCAGTAACGAGGTTGAACTAGGTATGCAGAGATACCGACGATCATAACCTCGGATAAGTAAAATATCGTGAGACAAAGGGAAATTGGTATCGTATGTAAGTGGTTCATTCGATCGCAAAGTAATCGTAGAAATATGTGGGAGCCATATGAATTTCCAGATTCCTCTATTGGTTATTGTTCGGAGAAGTGTCTCGATCATGTCCGCATAATTCACGAACCGTAGGGAGACACACTTAAGGATTCGACGTTGTTTGAGTAGTTATGGTATTATGAGAAAGAGACCGAATGTTGTTCGGAGTCTCGGATGGGATCCGGGATATCACGAGGAGATCTGGAATGGTCCGGAGAATAAGATTCATATAAGGAAAGTCCCGTTTCGGAGTTGGGGAATGGTTCCGGTGTTTTCATCGGGAACATTCTAGAAGGTCCCGGAATGTCCGGCACTCCGGAGGGGGAAGGGTACATGAATGTGTCATTGTAAGTTGGAATGATTGCATCATGTACTAGGTGTTCTTGCTGTCCAAAATAAAGGGTTTATTTAAATCCTAAATTGAAAAGTCAAACGGCTAATTTGAAAGTCAAACGGCAATTTTGGGAAGTGGGAAAAGAGGAGGAGGTGAAGCCGAGTTGGGGAGGGAGTCCTCCCCAAGCCGGCGCCCCACCCCAAGCCGAGTTGGGGAGGGACTCCACTCCCTCCCCTTGGCCGGCCAGCCCTCCCACCTATATAAGGAGGGGCAGGGCTCCCCTCCTAGTACACACAAGTTTCCACCTCTAATCTCCGGTTTAGAGCCGTTTTGGTTTAGAGCTTCTAATTGCTTTAGCCAGCGGTTTAGAGCCTTCTAATTGGTTTAGAGCCTTCTAATTGGTGTGTCTAATTACTAGACCACTAATAGCCTCTCTCATAAGCTCCACCATACTCGCTCCGGCTTAAGGCGAAGCCCTGCGAGATCTCCCCTCTACTTCCGGTACCACGCCTTTGTGCTGCCGGAATCGCGAGGAGAGTGCTACAACCTCCGCTGCCTGCTGGAACAAGGGAGAGGAAGGTCTTCGTCGAGTACCGAACGTGTGACCGACTGCGGAAGCGCTGCCGGAACGCGGCGCCGGAAGGATCGTCTACGCGATCTTGAGATCGGAAAGAGTACGACTACATCACCCACGAGAATCTGCTCTCGTTAACCGCTTTGGAATCTTCGAGGGTGAGTTCCTCTATCGACTCGTTGCTACAATCTAGTAGATAGATCTTGGCTTGTTTGTTTGCATGCGGTAGAAAATTTTTGTTTTCCATGCTACGAACCCCTACAACAGACACCCGCCAGCCACTTATGCAAAACTAGTTGCATGTCAGTCGTGGAACCGGTCTCATGTACGATGACATGTAAGGTTGGTCCGGGCCGCTTCATCCCACTATGCCACCAATATCCAAAATACATAGAAGATGCAATAACATGAGCATCATCGCCCACATATCAACATATGTGTACTACCCGTGCAAAGCACCTACGCACAGATCAGGCTCTGATACCACTGTTGGGTCCGCAGCATAGAAAGCAAAAAAATTCCTACGGTGTGAACTACACGCCAAGATCTATCTACTAGGTACAAAGCAACGGGTGGACATACATCCAACAAGAACTTACCCTCGTAGACAACGAGCTTTGCTAACGAGTAGGAACTCGTGGTTGATGTAGTCGTACACTTCCCGATCTCAAGATCGTGATGAAGTCCAGCAGGTCCGGCTCCAGCACGTCCATCAGATCCAGCTCCAGCACCACCAAGTCTAGCACCGCAAAGCAGCGGTGCATCCGTGATCGCACACATGTCCGGTACCCCGACAACCTCCGTCCCTCGCTCCAGCAAAGCAGCGGAAGCAGCAACTCCTTTCCAGATAAAGCCATCGGGAACATGTATCTCGCTAATCCGAGACCATGGGGGAATAATACTAGAGGGGGAGAGAGATCCTTCACAAGGAGGTGTGTGTGAGAAGTGAGGAGGGGTTGGCCTTTTATAGGAGGAGGGGGTGCCCCTCCTTCAGGGCCGACGCATGGAGGGGGTGACCCTTCACCTCCTCCATTCGTGTGGTGGTAACCCCTCCACATTAAAATGCCCCTTCACATTCTCTTTTAAAGTCTCTACTTTAAATGCATTAAATTTCTCCAAATTTAATGCTCTCTCATTTAATAAAACTCTTTTATTATTTTTATTCAGAATTTTGTTAATTACTTTAATTAACAAACATTCACATAAAACCCCCTGCAACATTTCAATATTACATGCAAAACCAATTTCAGCATTTTCACCCGAAACAGTTTCGGTGTCTATTGAAATAATTCCAGCGCTTTCTTAAATCTTTATCTGAAACATATTTGCTCCAAATGGTGTCGGTATCCCTTAAGTGTGTCACCCTACGGTTCGCGAATAATGCAGACATGATCGAGACCCCTCTCCGATCAATAATCAGCAGCGGGACCTAGAGATCCATACTGACTCCTACACATTCAACGATAACTTCTGTGATCGTGAGAACCTTTAACGCTAGTAACTAAATCCCTTTGTCCCGTGATATATTACATGTCCGAGATTCAATCATCGGTATCTCCATACCTAGTTTGATCTCGTTACCGACATGCACTCTTTTCTCGTTCCCGTGATATAACATTCTAGCGATCACATCACTTGCTTGCAAGCTATCCTAATGTGATATCACCGAGAGGGCCCAGAGTATATCTATCCGTCATCTGGATTGACAAATTCCACTCTTGATCCATGAGCCTCAACATAACACCTTCGTAGCACTGAACCCATCTTTATAGTCACCCTGTTACGGTGTGACGTTTGATGTTATCAAGATACTCTTCCGGTGTTAGCAATTAACATGATCTCATGGTCTAAGGATAAAGATTACTTCGTATGATATTATATCAATATAAAACATAATGACTTTGATCGTAATGCTATACTTCGGATGAATGTTCATCACATCATTCCATCAATGGTGTGACCTTGTTATTAACAACATCCAATGTCCATGATCAGGAAACCTTGATCATCTTGTTAATCAACAAGCTAGTCTATAAGAGAGCCATAACTAGGAACCCTTTTTGTTTATTAAACACACATGTATTGATGTTTCCGATCAATACAATTCTAGCATGTAAAATAAACATTTATCATAAACATGGAATAAGATAATAACCACTTTATTATTGCCTCTCGGGCATATTCCCTTCAAACCTGTGCTAATGTACCGACCTTCCTAGGACTAATACATACTTGTGATTATACCCCTTGCAAACATCCGTAAGTACAAGAAAGTAATTAAGGTAGAAACCTAACCACAGCTTTAAACTCTAAGACCCTTACGTCCCTTGTGCAATGGTTTCCTAACGGGGGTTCAGGTTTCTGTCACTCCGGCAACCCCTACGATTAGTAGCCAAATACACAATGCATTCCCCTAGGCCCATATAGGTGAAGTGTCATGTAGTCGATGTTCACATGACACCACTACAAGAAGTACACCACAACTTAAATATCAAACCATTGAATCTTTCTCAACACAACTCCACTACTAACAACATGACTTCTCCCATGTCCTCAAGAACAAAACGAACTACTCACAAGACATCATATGGATCATGATCAGAGATGGAATAATGATGTATAACAATCTGAACATAAACAATAATTCAATGGTTCACTCAATAGCATCAACTACAAAGAGTAATCAACACCGGAAAAGTTTCCCCTAGCTAAGAACTAATGCAAGATTCAACGCAATTGTTACAGCAATATGGAGATGGTGATGAGGGTGCTGATGGTGATGATGGTGGTGATGGTGATGATGATGATCCCGATGAAGTCCAGCTTGATGGTGGTGTTGATGGTGACGATCTCCCCTCTCTGGGAAGGAATTCCCCCGGCAGAAATCTGTCTCCCGGAGATATCTTTCTCTCTCGGTGTTTTCCACCCCGCAGAGGCGGCGGAAAATTTCTGTGGCCGCTCCCCAAGTCTTAGGCTTTCGGGAGGATAATATACGCCAGAGGGGAGAGCCTGGAGTGGGCCAGGGCGGCCACACCACCTGCTGGCGTGGCCTAGGGCTGCCCGCGCTAGGGGGTGGTGTGGGCCCCCTGTGGC
This sequence comes from Avena sativa, assembly GCA_916181665.1. NCBI lineage: Eukaryota > Viridiplantae > Streptophyta > Magnoliopsida > Poales > Poaceae > Avena > Avena sativa. The sequence goes on from OV702287.1 coordinate 428,898,998, forward strand.
CCATCTCTAGCCCCCCTTTTGGCTTCCTTCGTCTTCTGGAAAAATAGGATTTTCCGTATATTTTCCCGGATTTTCTGATCTTCGCGAATTTTGCCTCCAAACAGCACCTTTTCCATCAGAATCCTGACTGCAGCATGATGACCCACAAGTATAGGGGGTGTATCGCAGTATTTTCGAGGGAAGTGAAACCCAATTTATTGATTCGACACAAGGGGAGCCAAAGAATATTTATCAGTCTTAACAACTAAGTTGTCAATTCAGCTGTACCTAGAAACAATCTTGCTCACAGCAGTTTATCAGTAGCAACAGTTTTGTAGTAGGAATAGCAAAGTAACAGCAGTATTAAAGCAAAGACAATAGTAACAAAAGCAGTAAACAGTGGGATTCGAGTGCGGTAGGCATAGGGATGGATGGACGGGCGTTGCATGGATAAGACAATTCACATAGCAATCAGAACATAGGGCAATTGCAGATAAATAAGATAAAGCATCCAAGTACTAGACAATCCTAGGCATGTGTTCCATATATAGTCATACGTGCTCGCAATGAGAACTTGCACAACATCTTTTGTCCTGCCAGCCCGTTTGCAGCGGGGCCTTTAGGGAACTACTGGCAATTAAGGTGCTCCTTTTAATAGAGCACCAGAGCAAAGGATTAACACTCCATGAACACATGTGATCCTCACATCAAAGCCTTTCCCTTCCGGTTATCCCGATTTCTGTCACTTCGGGGCCATAGGTTCCGGACAACAACGTGTGTATACAACTTGTAGATAAGACCAAGAACAATACTATCATAATGAATCAATAATACGTTCAGATCTGAAATCATGGCACTCAGGCCCTAGTGACAAGCATTAAGCACAACAAGTCGCAACAAAGTCATAAAGCACTAATAAAAGATACTTGGCACCATGCCCTAACAATCTGATGCCATTACATGAACAATCTCATCCAATCCCTACCATCCCCATAGCCTACAGCGGGGATTACTCACTCATAGATGGGGGAAACATGGATGGTCGATGGAGAAGCGATGGTGATGATGATGGCGATGATCTCCTCCAATTCCCTGTCCCGGCAGGGTGCCAGAATAGAGTTTCTGGTGCTGTTTCGTGGAATCTGGTGGTGGTGGCGGAGCGGAACTCCTTCTAGAAAAACGTTGAACCCCCCGAAGTTTTTAGGTCAGAAGGCTCCTTATAGGCGAAGAGAGAGACCGAGGGGGTGCCTGGGGGGCCCACACCACCCCCTGGCGTGGACTGGCCTGGCCCGCGCCACCAGGTGGTGTAGCCACCCTAGGGCTCTTCTCCGTCTCGTATTCTGGCTCCTGGAGTCTTCGGGTGAAATAGGATTTTTGGCATATTTTCCGGGATTTTTCCTGATAGTTGATTTTCTGCACAAAAAGTAGACACCAAGGCAATTCTGCAGAAAATAGCGTCAGTTCGCATTAGTTGCATCCAAATCACACAAGTATAGAGGAGAAACAATAGCAAAAGTGTTTGGGAAAGTAGATACGTTTTGGACATATCAACTCCCCCCAAGCTTAGCTTATTGCTTGTCCTCAAGCAATTCAGTTGAAAACTGAGTGCGATAAAAGAACTTTCACGAACACATTTGCTTCATATGATGTAAATATTCTCAGCAATGTGATCAACTGCTTAGACAATCCATAATAAAGAGTATGCAACTGAGTCTACTTAATAGTTATTGCAAGCTATGAAGAGATTCCAACTCAAGAATAATAAGTAGCACGAAGCACGAACATAAGCAACATTACAATGCTCATAAAAAGGTATGATAGAGTGGTATCTCGCTTGCCTTTAATTATGAATGTCAAGGCACCTCTGAAGTTCAAGTGATAACTAGAAGTAAAGATATCAAGGATACAAGCATCAAAGTCATAACACAAACACAAAGAATGACAACTATGCTCTCAAGAAGGTGCTCAAAGAATATGTGGAGACTCAAGCAGAAGAAAAAGGTTTTGAATAATTTTGAAAGGCTTCCAAATGCTGAAAGTATGGTACTCGTTAGCTTTGAGCTCTCATTGCCCCTATCATAAGCATCTTAGATGTGGTTAAGGTGAAAGTGACACAACTAAGAGGATATGCTTGACAAGTTATAAATCAAAGTCCCATGCTCCTTACTTACAAAGACCGATTCTCATGCTACTCAACTTCAGTCACAAGTAAGCTCTTGTCATTGTAGGTATATACGTATCATAGAGAACCGCCAACGGGGTACCCCTTGCACATGACACGGGATCTATCCCATAATCAAAATACAAGGCAAGCAGACAATGAGCATCTCGGCGATCTTTTTATTTACTATGTGCATAGATTTTTATTGAGGATGCTTCATAGAATGCTCATTATGGTTATGCTTCAAGTTTCCACAAGGATTAGGCATGGCTTAGGCTAGTGGACCAAGCGTTTCTCTAACATACATACAAACTCCATGATCTTACAAGTTCCACTTTTATTTCACACCGCCGGGATCCATAAGCAAAAGAACATGATATCAACTAGGTACAAAGTACCAATGAAGTGTTGAAAGCGGTCCCCATGATACATGGTTCTGCTAACTTCAACTCATAAAGCGCAAGCATATTCACAACAAAGAAGGACGCAATGGTTCAGGTTTATTAAGTGCAAGAAAATAAAGTGTGCCATCAAGTTCGTGAGAGCTTTACTAACTAACTTTCTCATAACAAGCAAACATTTTATTCGGAAGAAAACAAGGCATATTGAATATGCACGGAAGTAGCAAATGGTGCTAATGGGTAGGTATGGTGGACACTTTGGAAATATTTGGTTTAGGGAGTTGGAAACTTGAGTAAAACACTCAGTGGAAGTGAAGGCTAGCAATAGTAAGGGAGCGACAAACGAGAGAGCAATAGCTGTCATTATCATGCTTGCAACAAAACAGGACTACTCATGGCATGAAAGTGATTCAAGATCCTCAAGGAAAAATAATTCATCGAGGCTTAACTGATTATTACAGTCATGAGCATGCGTGAGCATGTCCCAAGTCAATCAAATGAAACATTTAGAGGAGGATACCACGATGTCATACCAATTTATGAATAGAGTAATGCAAGCAAACATTCATGAGACATGCTACAAACTATTAGCGAGCTGGAGCTAATCATAAGAAAGCAAGAACTATTAAGCATCCAAAGAAAACATACACTCTACATGAACGGACTAAACAAGCTCACAATGATGAGTATATGTACAAAAATGAAGACAAATAGTGTTTGTTACCAGCCTCTTACCACGCCACGAGTTGTCATTAATCCTCATTATTGCTCTTCACTTGTGTAGCTTGAATAATAATATGAAACCAATATTCCACTGAGAACTGCCGAACCCTGTAGCAAACTCGCAAAAACCAAAGAAGAACGACACATATTTTTGGTGTTTTCGATTTTTAAACAAGAACCAAAAGGGAAAAACAAGCAAAGCAAAATCTTTTTGGGTTTTTCGAATAGTTCAAACAAAGCAAAAAGGGAAAAACAAACCAAGGCAAAAAGAAGAAGAAAACCAAAGGGAAACAACAAAAATATTTTTGGTCTTTTTGTGTTTTAGAAAGTAAAAGCAAAGAAGAACGAAAACTAAAAAGAGAACGAAAACATGAATATACAAAGTACCGATGCAACATGATATGGAGATGAGTGCGGTGTCGGCGTACCTCCCCCAAGCTTAGGCTTTTGTCCTAAGTGGGTATTAATCCATGTACGAATAGGGGTTCCAAGCGGGCGGATCTTGGTAGGAATGGTCGTAGTTGGGCCCATGAGAGGAAGAAGAAGCTCCCCAATCATAAGCGGGCTGCTGATATGAAGACTCTCCCTCATTCGAGGGCTGGACCGTATCATCCGTGACCTTCCTTCTAGTGTCCTGCTCCTGTTGGGAGAGCTCTCCCAAGTATGTGTCAAGCTCCTCCTCAGTGAGGGACCATCCTTCCCTGTTATCAAGGTTAAACAAAACAGGTACAGGCAAAAGAACAACACGCTCAGACTTGCTCTTTCTCCAACCAGCTTTGAGAAAGGTTATTTCATAAGATAACTCACTCAAACTAGCCCACGAGGAAACAAATTTATGCTATATCATGGAATTAAGATCAAGCCTCTCTATGGGAAACTGTAGGTCTAGATGATGAGGCACTAAACCGTGCAATGCTAGTAAACGAGAAGCAATGAGGCCTCCACAAATTCCACCTTTCTCACGGTTAGCAGCAAGACGGAAAGCTATCAAAGCACCCAAGTTGTAAGACCTATCTTGTCTAAGAGCAGCGGAGATAAATGCTAGATCAAATGAAGATAACTTATTGGCAGTTTTCCTAGCAAGAACACACTTGACAATAAAGTAGGCAAAGTAGCGAATGGAGGGAAGATGAATGTTATGGATTTTTCCATTCTCCTTCGAGAAGCTACTCCCTTGGCAAATTTCTGCATATAAATCCATGAGTGGTTCAGGTCTCTCCTTAATCTTTCTACATGATCCCCATTGAGGTACCTTAATAGCTGCACAAAAATCTGAAGGGTTTCGCAGCATAGTAGATCAAAATTTTCTACGGAAGCGAACAGAGGGAAAGCCAAGATCTAATCTAGGAGATGCAAACAACGAGAGAGATTGGATTAGATCTTCATACCCTTGAAGATTCGCACAGCGGAACGTTCGTCGGAACATGGGTGATGTAGTCGTACTCGCTTCTCCTCCTCGCGATCCGATCCGATCTAGCACCACAAGTGGCGGTGCCTCCGTGAGATGCACACGTGCAGCACCTCGATGTCTCCTCCTTCCTCGGACCAGCAAGTATGGTGGAGAGATGGATTGGATCTACAACACGACGGCGTGGTGTATATGGTGGAGAATTTCTGCAGCAGGGCTTCGCCTACAAACAGTCGGGAGGGAGAGAGGAAGGCAGCAGGGCAACTAGGGTTTGGAGGAAGGTGTGTGGTTTGGGGGGAGGGGGCGCACCAGCCCTTGCCCATCCTCCAAGCCTATCTCTAGTTTAAACAATTTAAACTCTCCCTTATCTAGAAATCCTATCTCTAGTTTAAACGAGTTTAAACTTATCTAGGATCGGCTGGGCCCTATGGGGCCTTGTTCCCCTGGCCCAATGCGGCCAGGACACTCCCTCATAGGCCCATGCCCCCTCCCGGAAGGTGGGACCACGTTGGCCCCCTTCCGGAAGGTTCTAGAAGCTTCCGGTACAATACCGATTAACCCGGAACAATTCCGAACTCCAAAAACTGCACTGCCTTATATGAATCTTATTCTCCGGACCATTCCGGAACCTCTCGTGATATCCCGGATCCCATCCGAGACTCCGAACAAAAATTCATAAACCAAGTATCCAATCTATCCTAGCGTCGAGACACGTTAAGTGTGTGACCCTGCGGGTTCGAGAATATGCAGACATGATCTTCTATCAATAATCAACAGCGGGGTCTGGGCACCCATATTGACTCCCACACATTCATCGATGATCATATCGGATGAACCACGATGCCAGGATTCAATCAATCCCATATATATATTCCCTTCGTCTCGCGATATTTTACCTGCCCGAGATTCGATCGTCGGTATCGTCATACCTAGTTCAATCTCGTTCACAGCAAGTACTTTACTCGTTCCGTAATCCGATATCACTTTGTGATTAACTCCTTAACCACATGCTTGCAAGCGGTGTTGATATCGATTACCGAGTGGGCCCGAAGTATATCTCTTCGACTTGGGAGGGACAAATCCAATCTCGATACATACAACCCAACAGATACTTTCCGATCACCTGAGAGACACCTTTATGATCACCCTCTCATAGGATGACGTTTGATGACCTCAAAGCTTTCTTCTGATACCAGGGAGTTGCATTATCTCATGGTCTAAGGAATACAATATTTGACATAGGAAAAGCTTCGCAAAGATGAACACAATGACACGATCTAATTGCTTTGCTTAGTTTGGGTCTGTCCACCATATCATTCTCCCAATGATATGATCTCATTATCAATTGACAACTCATGTCTATGGTTAGGAAACCTTAACCATCATTGATCAATGAGCTAGTCCATAGAGGCGTACTAGGGACACGGTGTTGTTCACAAACCACACAAGTATTAATGTTTCCGCTTAATACAATTCTAGCCTGGAATATAAACTTTATCATGAACAAGAATTATAATAATAACATCTTTATTATTGCCTCTAGGGCATAATTCCAACAGTCTCCCACTTGCACTAGAGTCAATAATCTAGTTTACATTTGGCAACAATCTCACACCCATGGCACTGAGGTGCTGATCATGTTTTACACGTGGAAGAGGTTTAGTCAATGGATCTGCGACATTCAGATCTGTATGTACTTTGCTGATCTTCAGATCTCCATCTGCTATATAATCTCGGATTATATGAAACTTGCGGTTGATATGCTTGGTCTTTGGATGATATCTTGGTTCCTTAGCGAGTGCTATGGCACCAGTGTTTTCACACAATATCTCCAGTGGGTCCAATGCACTTGGAACCACGCCAAGCTCAGTGATGAAGTTTCTGATCCAAACTCCTTCACTTGACGCTTCTGCAGCAGCCATGTATTCCGCTTCTACTGTAGATCCCGCGATCACGCTTTGCTTGCAGCTTCTCCAGCTCACAGCTCCTCCATTCAAAATATACACGTATCCTGTCTGAGATTTAGAATCATCCTTGTCGGTGTCGAAACTAGCATCGACGTAACCTTTTACGACGAGCTGTTCATCACCCCCATAGACTAAGAACATTTCTTTAGTCCTATTTAGGTACCTTAGGATGTTCTTCACGGCTGTCCAGTGTTCCACTCCTGGATCACTTTGATATCTGCTCGTCAAACTAAGAGCATTGGACACATCCGGTCTAGTACACAGCATGGCATACATGATGGAACCTATGGCCGAGGCATAAGGCACTTTGCTCATAGCTTCCCTATCATTTACCGTAGCTGGACACTGAGCCTTGCTCAATATCTTACCTGACAACATAGGCACTGAACCTTTCAATGCCTTATCCATTCTGAACCTTTTTAGAACTTTGTCTAGGTATGTACTCTGGCTTAAAGCTATTAGGCGTCTTTGTCTATCTCTATAGATTTTGATGCCCAATATATAAGCAGCTTCACCTAGGTCTTTCATTGAAAAACACTTGTTCAAATAACTCTTCACATCGTTAAGCATGTTGATGTCATTTCCAATAATCAATATGTCATCCACATATAGTACCAGAAACGTCACCGAGCTCCCACTCACTTTCTTGTAGATGCAAGCTTCGTAGCAATTTGGAACAAATCCAAAGCTCTTGATTACTTGATCAAAACGAAGGTTCCAACTCTAAGATGCTTGCTTCAGTCCATAAATGGAACGCTGAAGTTTGCATACTTTATCAGCATCCTTAGGATCGACAAAACCTTCGGGTTGCATCATATACAACTCTTCATCAATGTTGCCATTGAGGAAAGCAGTCTTGACATCCATTTGCCATATTTCATAATCATGAAACGCAGCAATTGCTAATAAAATCCGAATGGACTTAAACATTGCTACGGGAGAGAAAGTCTCATCGTAGTCAACACCTTGAACTTGTCGAAAACCTTTCGCAACAAGCCGTGCTTTATAGACGGTAACATTACCATCCGCGTCCGTTTTCTTCTTGAAGATCCATTTGCACTCAACGGCCTTTCGGTCGCTAGGAGGGTCCACCAAAGTCCATACTTGGTTTTCTCTCATGGATCCCAATTCGGATTTCATGGCTTCTAGCCATTTCTCAGAGTCTGGGCTCATCATCGCTTCCTCATAGTTCGTAGGTTCACTGTCTTCTACTAACAAGACAGTCAAGACAGGGTTACCGTACCACTCAGGAGGGGCACGCGACCTTGTCGACCTGCGACGTTCAGTAGCAGCATCGTCCGAAGCTTCATGATCCTTGTCATTAGCTTCCTCTATTGTTGGTGCAGGCGGCACTGGAACAATTTCAGGTGCTGCGCTACTCTCCAATTCAAGAGAAGGTTCAATAACCTCGTCTAGCTCTACTTTCCTCCCACTCACTTCTTTCGAGAGAAACTCCTTCTCAAGAAAGGAACCGTTCTTTGCGACAAACACTTTGCCTTCGGTTCTGTGATAGAAGGTATACCCAATAGTTTCCTTAGGGTATCCTATGAAGACGCACTTCTCCGCTTTGGGTTCGAGCTTGTCCGGCATCAACTTCTTGACGTAAGCTTCGCATCCCCAAACTTTAAGAAACGACAACTTAGGTTTAGCACCAAACCACAGTTCATACGGTGTCGTCTCAACGGATTTAGATGGAGCCCTATTTAAAGTGAATGCAGCGGTTTCTAATGCATAACCCCAAAATGATAACGGCAAATCAGTAAGAGACATCATCGATCGGACCATATCTAATAGGGTTCGATTCCGGCGTTCAGACACACCATTGCGTTGTGGTGTTCCGGGTGGCGTGAGTTGCGAAACAATTCCGCTTGCTTTAAGATGCGTGATAAAATCATAACTCAAATAATCGCCCCCACGATCGGATCGTAGAAACTTAATCTTTTTGTTACGATGGTTCTCCACTTCATTCTGAAATTCCTTGAACTTTTCAAACGTTTCAGATTTATGTTTCATTAAATAGATATACCCATATCTACTTAAGTCATCGGTAAAAGTGAGAAAGTAGCGATATCCACCGCGCGTCGAAACACTCATCGGTCCGCATACATCGGTATGTATGATTTCCAACAAGTCCGTTGCTCGCTCCATCATACCGGAGAACGGGGTTTTGATCATCTTGCCCATGAGGCATGGTTCGCATGTGTCAAATGATTCAAAATCAAGAGACTCCAAAAGTCCATCGGAATGGAGTTTCTTCATGCGCTTTACACTAATATGACCTAGACGACAGTGCCACAAATAAGTAGTATTATCACTATCTACTTTGCATCTCTTAGCCTCAATGTTATGGATGTGTGTTTCATCCCTTTCGAGATTTAGAAGAAATAAACCATTCACAAGAGGTGCATGACCATAAAAGATGTTACTCATATAAATAGAACAACCATTATTCTCCGATTGAAATGAATAACCGTCTTGCAATAAACACGATCCAGAAATAATGTTCATGCTCAACGCAGGCACATAATAACATTTATTAAGGTTTAAAACTAATCCCGAAGGTAAAACTAAGGAGAGCGTGCCGACGGCCATCACATCAACTCTTGATCCGTTGCCAACGCGCATCGTCACCTCATCCCTCGCAAGCCGCCGTCTATTCCGTAGCTCCTGTTTCGAGTTACAAATATTAGCAACTGAACCAGTATCAAATACCCAGGCACTACAACGAGGGCTAGTAAGGAAAACATCAATAACATGTATATCAAATATACCTTTGATGGTGCCAGCCTTCTTGTCCGCTAAGGACTTCGGACAGTTGCGCTTCCAGTGACCCTTGTCCTTGCAATAGAAGCACTCAGTGTCCATCTTAGGACCAGACTTGAGCTTCTTCTCAGCAGGGGCAACGCGCTTGCCGCCGCTTTTCTTGAAGGGCTTCTTTGCACCCTTACCTTTCTTAAAGGAGGGCTTGTTGACCATCAACACATGATTATCCTTCTTGATGTCCATCTCCGCAGCCTTCAGCTTTGCGAAGAGCTCGGTGATCGTATCAGTGGAACCAATCTGATTGTGAGTCACTACAAAACTTTTGTAGCTAGGAGTGTCAATCTTGAGCTCCTCTGGAATCTTGCAGTCCAGTTGCTCAAGGCGTTGAGTGTAGCCCGACATCTTAATGGCGTGCTCACTGACGGAACTCCCTTCCTCCATCTTGTAGTTAAAGAATTTCTTAGAGATCTCATATCTCTCAGAACGGGCTTGAGTCTAAAACATGTTTTTCAGCTCCTCGAGAATCTCAAAAGGCCCGGGATAGTTTTCAAAACGATTTTGAAGTTCCGGTTCCATAGCAAACAACATGGTGCTCTTAATCACACCATAATCATCTTTGCGCGACTGATAGACAGCTTTCTCATCAGCCGGCGCAGTTGCAGCAGGGGGGTCACCTAACGCTTTCCCAAGGACATAGTCCTTTTGTCCGCCAGACAGAATGATTCTAAGATTGCGGAACCAGTTGGTGAAGTTAGACCCATTGTTTCTAAGCTTTTCTTTCTGAGCAAAAACGTTGAAGTTGAAGTTGGACTTGGCCATGTGATCTACAGTATTTGCAAGTACAAATTAGACTATGTTCATGATAACTAGTTCAACTTTTAATCAAATTACTAGATGAACTCCCACTAAATTCAACATCCCTCAAGTTGTTTAGTGAACATGATCCAAATTCACCACACCTAATCCGATCTTCACGAGAAGAGATGTGGTTTCAATGGTGGACAACGAAGTGTCGATCATATCATTCATATGACTCATGCTTAACCTTTCGGTTCATGTGTTCCGAGGCCATGTCTGTACATGCTAGGCTCGTCAAGTTAGACCCAAGTATTTCCACGTGTGCAAAACTGGCTTGCACCCGTTGTATGTGAGCGTAGAGTCTATAGCACCCGATCATCACGTGATGCTTGGACACGACGAACTTTCGCAACGGTGCATACTTGGGGAGAACACAGTTTTTATCTTGATCTTTAAGTGAGGAATCATCTTATAATGCTACCGTCGCGATCTAAGCATAATAAGATACATAAAAGGATAAACATCACATGCATATAACTTTATGTGACATGGTATAGCCAATCTTCGCGCAATGATCTCCATCTTGTGCGTTCCGGCATGATCTCCATCACTTCACCATGATTGCCTCCACCACGAATAGCAACTACAACTATTGCTAACTACTTAGCGATAAAGTAAAGCTATTACATGGCGTATAAGAAGTTGACTCGCAGGTCATACACAATTATAAAGACAACCATATGGCTCCTGCCGGTTGTGTACTCATCGACATGCAAGTCGTGAAACATTACAAAACATGATCATCGCATACAATATACACATCACATCTTGGGCCATACCATATCACAGAAAACACTCCCTGCAAAAACAAGTTAGACGCCTCTACTTTGTTGTTGCATGTTTTACGTGGCTTATGGGTGTAGATGCTAAGAATGATTCTTACCTACAGAAAGCCACAACGGTGATATTATGGTTGCCAAACTCCGGTGTTAATCCCATGACAACTATAGTGAGAGAAACTGACATCCACCAGCCGCATGTATGGTACAAGCCACACGTCAAGTGCGGAGCCGGTCTCGCGAACGACGTCGCGTAAGGTTGGCCTGGACCGCTTCAATCTCACTATCCCGCGTCATAAGAAGAACACAAACAAGAGCCTTGCAACAGAAAACATCAACGCCCGCAACAACCATGTTGCGTTCTACTCGTGAAACACATCTACGCATAGATCTAGCTCTGATACCACTGAAGGGTTTCGCAGCATAGTAAATCAAAATTTTCTACGGAAGCGAACAGAGGGAAAGCCAAGATCTAATCTAGGAGATGCAAACAACGAGAGAGATTGGATTAGATCTTCATACCCTTGAAGATTCGCACAGCGGAACGTTCGTCGGAACGTGGGTGATGTAGTCGTACTCGCTTCTCCTCCTCGCGATCCGATCCGATCTAGCACCACAAGTGGCGGTGCCTCCGTGAGATGCACACGTGCAGCACCTCGACGTCTCCTCCTTCCTCGGACCAGCAAGTATGGTGGAGAGATGGATTGGATCTACAACACGACGGCGTGGTGTATATGGTGGAGAATTTCTGCAGCAGGGCTTCGCCTACAAACAGTCGGGAGGGAGAGAGGAAGGCAGCAGGGCAACTAGGGTTTGGAGAAAGGTGTGTGGTTCGGGGGGAGGGGGCGCACCAGCCCTCTATATATAGAGGGGGGGTGCGGCCAGCCCTTGCCCATCCTCCAAGCCTATCTCTAGTTTAAACAATTTAAACTCTCCCTTATCTAGAAATCCTATCTCTAGTTTAAACGAGTTTAAACTTATCTAGGATCGGCTGGGCCCTATGGGGCCTTGTGCCCCTGGCCCAATGCGGCCAGGACACTCCCTCATAGGCCCATGCCCCCTCCCGGAAGGTGGGACCACGTTGGCCCCCTTCCGGAAGGTTCTAGAAGCTTCCGGTACAATACCGATTAACCCGGAACAATTCCGAACTCCAAAAACTGCACTGCCTTATATGAATCTTATTCTCCGGACCATTCCGGAACCTCTCGTGATATCCCGGATCCCATCCGAGACTCCGAACAAAAATTCATAAACCAAGTATCCAATCTATCCTAGCGTCGAGACACGTTAAGTGTGTGACCCTGCGGGTTCGAGAATATGCAGACATGATCTTCTATCAATAATCAACAGCGGGGTCTGGGCACCCATATTGACTCCCACACATTCATCGATGATCATATCGGATGAACCACGATGCCAGGATTCAATCAATCCCATATATATATTCCCTTCGTCTCGCGATATTTTACCTGCCCGAGATTCGATCGTCGGTATCGTCATACCTAGTTCAATCTCGTTCACAGCAAGTACTTTACTCATTCCGTAATCCGATATCACTTTGTGATTAACTCCTTAACCACATGCTTGCAAGCGGTGTTGATATCGATTACCGAGTGGGCCCGAAGTATATCTCTCCGACTTGGGAGGGACAAATCCCATCTCGATACATACAACCCAACAGATACTTTCCGATCACCTGAGAGACACCTTTATGATCACCCTCTCATAGGATGACGTTTGATGACCTCAAAGCTTTCTTCCGATACCAGGGAGTTGCATTATTTCATGGTCTAAGGAATACAATATTTGACATAGGAAAAGCTTCGCAAAGATGAACACAATGACACGATCTAATTGCTTCGCTTAGTTTGGGTCTGTCCACCATATCATTCTCCCAATGATATGATCTCATTATCAATTGACAACTCATGTCTATGGTTAGGAAACCTTAACCATCATTGATCAATGAGCTAGTCCATAGAGGCGTACTAGGGACACGGTGTTGTTCACAAACCACACAAGTATTAATGTTTCCGCTTAATACAATTCTAGCATGGAATATAAACTTTATCATGAACAAGAATTATAATAATAACATCTTTATTATTGCCTCTAGGGCATAATTCCAACAAAATCATCAAGAGAAAGGTCGACAGCTATATTGTAAATTTTGTAATGGACCATGGGGTTAGGCAAAGAGTGACTAAATTTGAAGTCCTGCACCACAGACATGGTTAGCTTCACAAATTGACAAGGTTCATCTTCCAAAAAGTGCTCTAACCCTGCATTAGAAACCAAAGTGTGGAAATCTTGTAGAATTCCTGCAGCTCTCATGAACTCAGAGCATGGATAAATGGAGGGAAAAACTTCCTCCTCCTGGTGGACCTTCATGACCTCAGGCACCCAAAGCTCATGTTGGTTTAGGTGGTGTTCACCCATCTTCTATTCTGAAATTTAAACACCTATTAAACAAGTGATTGCAAAGTAAATATAATGAAGGATTCTACTCATAGGGACTTGCAAGAGGCCTAAACATGCATCAAAACTATATCTCTAAGCATCAAACAAGCTTACAAGCTCTCATAACCAGTCACCTACAGCAGCAACTCAACATAAAATCCACTAAACACAAATCTACTTGGACAAGGGGAGGAGTCACATACCAGGGAACAAATGCTCCAAATTTCAGCAAGAAAGATGGGCTGAGCAAGGAGATCGAAGAAATCAAGAGCAAGCATAGAAAGAACGCGATTTTGAGCTATGAACTGGGGCTTACTCGGGAGAGAGAAGAAAGTGGCAAGTGAGAGAGGTAGTGGGGGGCCAGGGGTAGCCCACACCAGGGCATGGCGCCACCCAGGGCTGGCCACGCCACCACATGGTGTGCCTGCCTGGTAGGCCCCCCTGGTACCTACCAGGTACTCATCTGCCCCTTTTTTCACGTAAAAATTTAATATAAATTTTCTGGGATTTTTCGAGACACTTTATTTTTGGGCTTTTTTCAGAAATAGAAGAATGATTTTTCTGATAGACAGATTTTTTTTCTTTTGGAAACATGATGCAGGGACAAAACAAGGCTAGAACTACAGAAGTTCTAGCATGCAAGCAACTAACAACACAAAGAAAACTAAACGAAAGCAAAAACTAAAATGCAAAGGATAGAAATAAACGGAGATAATCATAATGAAAACATTGTTTTGTTCAATGGAATCCTTTTGTTAGCAAGGTTGATCAAGTCTTGCTACCAAAACAATTGCATATGAGACAAAACTTTGTACTCCACTAATGATTATGTTACCTTAACCTTGATAGCAATGGTCCCAATCATAATAGTTTCAAATTTTTCTCTTGGTATGGGACAATATATTTCTCCAACTTGAATGCCCTCAACATGTTCAATTGAATTCAAACCATAAGTCCTTTCAATCTTCTTGGGGAAATAGACAGTATGTTCCTTGTCATTAACATTAAAGGTCACCTTTCCTTGATTTCAATTAATAACAGCTCCTGCAGTATTAAGCAAAGGTCTTCCAAGAATAATAGACATATTATCATCTTCAGGCATTTCAAGCACAACAAAATCAGTTAGTATCAAGCAATTGTGAGCCACCTGAATAGGTACATCCTCACATATACCCACAGGAATAGTGGTAGATTTATCAGCCATTTGCAAAGATATATCAGTTGGAATCAAATTTTCAAGCTGAAGGCTCTTATAGAGAGAGAAAGGCATAACACTAACTCCAGCTCCCAAATCACACAAAGCAGTTCTAACATAACTGTTCTTAATAGAGCAAGGGATAGTTGGAATCCCTGGGTCTCCAAGTTTCTTAGGAACCTTACCATTGAAGGAATAATTAGCAAGCAAAGTAGAAATTTCTTCATTAGGGATCTTCCTTTTATTCGAGACAATGTCCTTCATATACTTTGAGTAAGGAAGCAATTTAATAGCATCAGTCAAAGGAATTTGCAAGAATAAAGGCTTCATCCACTCACAGAACATATTATAGTGTTCATCTTCCTTTGAATTGTGTTTCTTATCAGGGAAAGGCATAGGTTTTTGGACCCAAGGCTCTCTTTCACTACCATGTTTCTTAGCAATAAAATCCTCATTAGTGTACTTAGTATTATTAGTGTGGTTTTCAGGTTCTTCTTCAACTTTTTCTTCATTGGGAATTTCATTTTCTTTGTTACCACTTTCAGTTTCAGCATCAGAGGTAGATATACTATTAGGATCTATAGCAGGTTCAGAGGGTTCTTCAACAGTTTTATGTTTCTTTTTCCTTTTCTTACGAGTAGAACCACTATTTTCAGCTTGTTTTTCTTTAGCAGCATTCACTAGCAAGTCGTTTTGCACTTTAACGAGTTTATCTATTTGAGTTTGAACCATTTGAAAGTGTTTAACAATCATTTTAACATCATTAGAGGTTCTTTCCACAATATCTTTCAACTCAACAATAGCTCTAGTGTTTTCCATTAGATGATTTTGCACCCTTTTATTAAAGTTATCTTGCTTAACAATAAAGATATCAAATTCTTTTAAGCATTGATCAGGAGGTTTAGAGTAAGGGATATCACCTTCATCAAAGTGTTGGAGAGAGTGTCAATAGTGGGTGAGTAGGAAATAGGCTTACATAATTCTTCTATAGGAGGTAAATTCTTGACGTCTGCAGCTTTAATTCCCTTCTCCTTAAGACATTTCTTAGCTTCCTTCATCACTTCATCATTTAATTCAATAACTCCCCTCTTCTTTGATGTTGGAATAGGCTTAGGAATAGATGGTTCAGGTACAATTACTTCAGGTATAGCTTGTTTAGGAGGAGGCCAATCTTCATAATTCTTGCTTATTTTAGCCATTAATTCCCCAGCTTCCTTAGGAGTCCTATTCCTAAAAACACAATCAGCACAACTATCTAGGTATGTCCTAGATTCCTCGGTTAGTCCATTATAAAATATATCAAGAAGCTCATTCTTAGGTAATGGACTTCCAGCCTGTGCATGAATCTAAGCACAAAACCTTGCCCAAGATTCGGGTGAAGGGAATATGCCCGAGAGGCAATAATAAAGTGGTTATTATCTTATTCCATGTTTATGATAAATGTTTATTTTACATGCTAGAATTGTATTGATCGGAAACATCAATACATGTGTGTTTAATAAACAAAAAGGGTTCCTAGTTATGCCTCTCTTATAGACTAGCTTGTTGATTAACAAGATGATCAAGGTTTCCTGATCATGGACATTAGATGTTGTTAATAACAAGGTCACACCATTGGTCGAATGATGTGATGAACATTCATCCGAAGTATAGCATTACTATCAAAGTCATTATGTTCATATTGCTATAATATCATACGAAGTAATCTTTATCCTTAGACCATGAGATCATGTTAATTGCTAACACCGGAAGAGTATCTTGATAACATCAAACATCACACCGTAACAGGGTGACTATAAAGGTGGGTTCAGTGCTACGAAGGTGTTATGTTGAGGCTCATGGATCAAGTGTGGGATTTGTCCATCCTGATGACGGATAGATATACTCTGGGCCCTCTTGGTGATATCACATTGAAATAGCTTGCAAGCAAGTGATGTGATCACTAGAATGTTACATCACGGGAACGAGAAAAGAGTGCATGTCGGAAACGAGATCAAACTAGGTATGGAGATACCGATGATCGAATCTCGGACATGTAATATATCGCGAGACAAAGGGATTTAGTTACTAGCGTTAAAGGTTCTCACGATCACAGAAGTCATCGTTGAATGTGTAGGAGTCAGTATGGATCTCCAGGTCCCGCTGCTGATTATTGATCAGAGAGGGGTCTCGATCATGTCTGCATTATTCGCGAACCATAGGGTGACACACTTAAGGGATACCGACACCATTTGGAGCAAATATGTTTCAGATAAAGATTTAAGAAAGCGCTGGAATTATTTCAATAGACACCGAAACTGTTTCGGGTGAAAATGCTGAAATTGGTTCTGCATGTAATATTGAAATGTTGTAGGGGGTTTTATGTGAATGTTTGTTAATTAAAGTAATTAACAAAATTCTGAATAAAAATAATAAAAGAGTTTTATTAAATGAGAGAGCATTAAATTTGGAGAAATTTAATGCATTTAAAGTGGAGACTTTAAAAGAGAATGTGAATGGGCATTTTAATGTGGAGGGGTTACCACCACATGAATGGAGGAGGTGAAGGGTCACCCCCTCCATGCGCCGGCCATGAAGGAGGGGCACCCCCCCTCCTCCAATAAAAGGCCACCCCCTCCTCACTTCTCACACACACCTCCTTGTGAAGGATCTCTCTCCCCCTCTAGTATTATTTCCCCATGGTCTCGGATTAGCGAGATACATGTTCCCGGTGGCTTTATCTGGAAAGGAGTTGCTGCTTCCGCTGCTTTGCTGGAGCAAGGGATGAAGGTTGTCGGGGTACCGGACGTGTGTCCGATCACGGATGCACCGCTGCTTTGCAGTGCTGGACTTGGTGGTGCCGGAGCTGGATCTGATGGACGTCCTGGAGCCGGACCTTCTGGACTTCATCACGATCTTGAGATCGGCAAGTGTACGACTACATCAACCACGAGTTCCTACTCGTTAACAAAGCTTGTTGTCTACGAGGGTAAGTTCTCGTTGGATGTATGTCCACCCGTTGCTTTGTACCTAGTAGATAGATCTTGGCATGTAGTTCACACCGTAGGAATTTTTTTGTTTTCTATGCTGCAGACCCAACAGTGGTATCAGAGCCTGATCTATGCGTAGGTGCTTAGCACGGGTAGTACACATATGTTGATATGTGGGCGATGATGATCATATTATTGCATCTTCTATGTATTTTGGATATTGGTGGCATAGTGGGATGAAGCGGCCCGGACCAACCTTACATGTCATCGTACATGAGACCGGTTCCATGACTGACATGCAACTTGTTTTGCATAAGTGGCTGGTGGGTGTCTGTCTCTCCTACTATAGTCAATATCTGATTTACAATGAGTTACTAATAACTTAGTTATCCTCGTTGTGGTTCATGTTCGTAGGTAAGAACGGTTATATCTTCGAAAGCCCTAAGCCACGTAAAACTTGCAATTGATAAATTAGAGGCGTCTAGTTTAGATCGTTGCTGGGCTAGTGTATTGATATGGTATTGTTGTAAGTAGATGTATGATAGATACTCTTACAACACACTCAACGTGTAAGTTCCATAGACCTTGGCCTTACACACAAAGGAATGATAGAGATCATACCACGATGCAAATGATAGAGATCAAATGCATGGACCATATCATCTCACTTTACACATTAGATGTTAGCATCTTATACTGCTAGTTTGGCGCTTTCTGTAGCATTATAAGAAGATCCCTCTTTTAGATATCAAGATAAAAATGTGTTCTTCCTTAAGTAGGCACCGTTTTGTGGATCGTATTTCGAGACATCACGTGATGATCGGGTGTACTCGACTCTACGCTTTCATACAAACGGGTGTAAGACAGTTTTACACATGCGAGTACTAAGGTTCTTACTTGGCGAGCCTAGCATGTACAGACATGGCCTCGGAACACGGACCGAAAGGTTAAGCATGAGTCATATAGTTGATATGATGCCCATATAGATGCTCACCTTTGAAGCTACATCAACTCACGTGATGATCGGACTTGGTGTAGTGGATTTGGTTCATGTAATCACCAAAAAGGCACGAGGGATGTCGTTTTTGAGTGGGAGTTCATTTCTAATTTGGATTAGTCGAACCAAACTTGTCATAAATTAAATCAAAGTTAATTTGCATAGTTTGTTGTAGTCATTGGCATTCGTTTTCTACCTTATGCTTAGTTTTTATTTGAGATAATAGAACTATAGAATTCTGGATATTTACTTTACAAACTGGTATCGTATTGTTTTGAATGTCAATTTAAAGTTTATAAGTCCTATTGCAAAATTTCAGCAAACTCTATTTACTCTATGAAGTTTAATAAGTAGTATTAAATCAAGAGTAAGAATTCCAATGTTAGTATCTAAAGTATCATGTTTGCCTCCATGATTATTGATATTCAAAAAGTTGTTTTAATATCAAGATTATATTGGAGCTGAAAATTGTTTCAGAAACCATCATGTGTGGAAGATATTGTGATATCTGAAACAATGTTTTTGGTTGCATTATGATAGAGTATAATTTAGAAAAATACATGTTCTCATATTGTATGAGAATTTGTGAAGGATGGAGATGCTAGGCATCCGAATCTACCAAAAAGGTTTTGGGAACTGATATTATACTCGCGATTCTTCCTTATAGCTATAGTAGCTTGATCATGAAAGTTGTCATGATAAGGATGAATAGAAGATGTAAGTAAAATGTTTACTACACTAATAGATTACTAAAGAATGGATTTTTGAAAGAACACCAAACATTTGATGATGGTGATCCACTTCAAAGTGCAAGTCCAAAGGTATTAGTATTTGACTATATACGCTTTGTACCATGTGTCATGTTGATGACACCACTATTGATGTTGATAGATTCTTTTAAAAGAAAAGGAATTGCTGAAAGAGAATCTATAAAATATTTGGCAGAAAATAAAAGGTTGGAGATGTCCAACTTAGGTATATAGAAGATATACATGTTATGGCTATATTCCTTGCTTGTTAAACAATGTGGTTATTAGGTATTGGATACCGGTATCGGATACCGAATTGGTTGGTATGAAGTGTCATACAGGACAACGCAATTCATGAACTACAATGGCCTAAGTAACCAGCAAGAGAATGAGTGATGATGTTCATCGAAAACAAATAAAGTGTTATTGTGTTTTTCGTTGTCATCAAACCAAGCCTTCAAGATTTGTTTAAATAATTGTTATTTTGTTCCGGTATTATGAGAACAATGGCTGTTCAAATAATTACCGTACTCCATAAAGGATGGATGAACTTTTACAAGGCTAGTTGGAGAAATCACATCCATAAACACTATTGCTAAAATGTTGCAAGACAAATGATTGAAAGATCACTTATGAAGTGACATCGCTGTTTGAATTATATTTGGAAATAAAACATGAAGAAACTCCATGTTGATGGATTTTTGGAGTCTTTTGATTTTGATCAATTGACGCATGTGAGACTTTCCTCGAGATAATTGAAACTCCGTCCATAGGCCAGAGAGAAACGGATGACTAGCTTATTGGAAATTGTGCATGCTGATGTGCATAGTCCATTATGTGTAGCCATATGCGATGGATCTTTTTGCTTCATATGCTTTCTTCAAAAATTTGAGTGAATATATCTGTATATTTACTTAATAAGGAAGAAGTATGAAACATTTGAAAGTTGTTCAAAGACTTTCAAGATGAAGTGGAAAATCATTGTAACAAGAAAATAAAAGAGTTTATGATTTAATCATAAAGGAAGATATTTGAGTTACAGGTTTAGCAAAACACCTAAGATTTGAGGAATTGTTCCATGATTTGTGTTTTCCCGATAAACCATAGGAGTATGGCATATCCGAGAGATGAAATCAAACCATGTTTGACATGGTAAGATCAAAGGTGTCATTTATAAAACTGCCATTATGTTTTAAAGATTGAAGCTTTAGAGACTACCGCTTTTACACTGAAAAGAGCACCATCGTGATCCATTGAAATGACACCATATGAGTTATGGTTTCGGATAAAACCCGAATTGTCTTTTCTTAAATTTTGGTATGCTATGCATAAGTAAAATGTTTACAACCAAAGTCGGATAAGCACGTCTTTGTAGGTTATCCCAAAGAATTTGTTGGGAATTTCTCCATAACACCAAGGACAATAGAGTTTGTCCCTTGGAACATCAAGTTTCTTGAGAAGGAAC
Source organism: Avena sativa (assembly GCA_916181665.1). NCBI lineage: Eukaryota > Viridiplantae > Streptophyta > Magnoliopsida > Poales > Poaceae > Avena > Avena sativa. The sequence goes on from OV702287.1 coordinate 428,919,872, forward strand.
TTTTCGTGAAAAGTTAAGTGGGAGGACCATAGAACTTTGATAAGGTTGTTGAACCTTAGCTATATGTGCTAAGTAGCACAGCACTGGAAAGTGTCCCGGTGGCAGCCACAATGCTCATGGATCTCGTGATTACAAAAGGTGTGATCTTGGAGATTAGAGTTCCTATAGAACCGTGTGGGTCGATAAGAATCAAATAGTAAGATTTGATAAGCAAGTCATTATTGTTTTGACAATGATGAACCGACTACATGCAAAGAAGCGATGATGGGCCCTGACTCCATAAAATGACTAGAAGTCATAGAATCTATGATAGTATCCATACACGAGAAATCAAGTTTCTGAACTTGGAAGACCCTCTGGAAAGGCGTGAAGCCTATCGGTCGTGTTTGGATCTATAAAGAAATAAGACATGGATGTTTAACATCTATGAAATAGTCGACATGTCGAAAAGAAGTTTACGACAATGTTCAAGGAGTTGGCTATGACAAGATTTGATCTTTCATAGCGATATATAGTATTGACGGATTAATGTAGCAACCACTACATATAATTTGCTATATGGTAGTTGAATAAACAAAACAAGGTTCTTCTAATAGAATGGTAACCTAGGACATGTACATGACATGGTACAAAGGGTTTTGTTAATTCAAAGGGTGCTAAAAGGGCATGTAAACTTCAATAGTTGAAGTAAGCATAGCAGAGTTGGAATCTTCACCATGATGGAACTGTTAAAAGAGTTTAAATTCATCGGAGATGATGAAGATGCTTGCATTTGCAAGAAATTAAGTGGGAGCGCTGAGACATATTTCTAATACATTATGTAGAGGACATATTGTTGATTGTAAATGATGTATCTTGTATTGACACAAGTTAAGAATTTCATTAAAATAAGATTTCGATGAAAGACTTGGGCAAACCAAGAATATTTGGCATCAATATCTATATGGATAGATTAAGGTGCTAATATGGTTGTGCCAGACATACATATATGATATATTGAAAGGGTTCAATATGGAAACAATAAGAAAGGTTCTTGCTGCATGGAAAGGATTATATCAAAATTCAAGTGTTTCAACACTTGGTGAGTAAAATCACATGAAGATTTTGATCGATTATACCATGATATGTATATATCCAGAATGTCCTATGCTCTAAATGTTATGAGCATATACCAGAATGATTCATAAGATGATCATTGGACAATAGTAAAGATATTCTTATGAGCTTTGGAAGAACTAAGAATATATAATGTATAAGTGACAAATAGTTAAAGGTAGTTCATTGTAAAGTGTTACATTGATACTAGTTTTGTCACAAGATACAAATTAAATTTATCTCAATTTAGACTATGGGTAGCACAATGTAATGGAAAGGATGTTCCATGATGGATTTGGATGAGTTCCAAAGTTGAGACATTGTGACGGATACTACAACAAAAGGCTAAGTATATGACTGCTATAGTAGCAGCAAAGGAGGGCATTTGTGTTAAGTAGTTTGTTATCAAACTAGGTGTGGTTCAAAGTGGGCTAATACTATGAAGATATATTGTGTGACAATAATATCAACATATTTTGAGCCGAACGAACTAAAGGTCTCACCAAAGGACCAAATCTATACAATGCCATCTCATTTGAGAATGAGTGATGAGTAGAGACGCAAAGACATGCAAATACACACGGACCTGAAATTGTCAGATCCGGAGATTATATTAACCACTAGCAATAGCGTATATGCAACACCAGAAAGCCCTAGGTGTTCAATACGCAAAGTTTTTCAAACTAGATTATTGACTCTAGTGCAAGTGGGAGACTGAAGGGAATATGCCCAAGAGGCAATAATAAAGTGGTTATTATCTTATTCCATGTTTATGATAAATGTTTATTTTACATGCTAGAATTGTATTGATCGGAAACATCAATACATGTGTGTTTAATAAACAAAAAGGGTTCCTAGTTATGCCTCTCTTATAGACTAGCTTGTTGATTAACAAGATGATCAAGGTTTCCTGATCATGGACATTGGATGTTGTTAATAACAAGGTCACACCATTGGTGGAATGATGTGATGAACATTCATCTGAAGTATAGCATTACGATCAAAGTCATTATGTTTATATTGCTATAATATCATACGAAGTAATCTTTATCCTTAGACCATGAGATCATGTTAATTGCTAACACCGGAAGAGTATCTTGATAACATCAAACGTCACACCGTAACAGGGTGACTATAAAGGTGGGTTCAGTGCTATGAAGGTGTTATGTTGAGGCTCATGGATCAAGTGTGGGATTTGTCCATCCTGATGACGGATAGATATACTCCGGGCCCTCTTGGTGATATCACATTGAAATAGCTTGCAAGCAAGTGATGTGCTCACTAGAATGTTATATCACGGGAACAAGAAAAGAGTGCATGTCGGAAACGAGATCAAACTAGGTATGGAGATACCGATGATCGAATCTCGGACATGTAATATATCGCGAGGTTCTCACAATCACAGAAGTCATCGTTGAATGTGTAGGAGTCAGTATGAATCTCCAGGTCCCGCTGCTGATTATTGATCGGAGAGGGGTCTCGATCATGTCTGCATTATTCGTGAACCGTAGGGTGACACACTTAAGGGGTACCGACACCATTTGGAGCAAATATGTTTCAGATAAAGATTTAAGAAAGCGCTGGAATTATTTCAATAGACACCAAAACTGTTTCGGGTGAAAATGCTGAAATTGGTTCTGCATGTAATATTGAAATGTTGCAGGGGGTTTTATGTGAATGTTTGTTAATTAAAGTAATTAACAAAATTCTGAATAAAAATAATAAAAGAGTTTTATTAAATGAGAGAGCATTAAATTTGGAGAAATTTAATGCATTTAAAGTGGAGACTTTAAAAGAGAATGTGAAGGGGCATTTTAATGTGGAGGGGTTACCACCACATGAATGGAGGAGGTGAAGGGTCACCCCCTCCATGCGCCGGCCATGAAGGAGGGGCACCCCCCTCCTCCTATAAAAGGCCACCCCCTCCTCACTTCTCACACACACCTCCTTGTGAAGGATCTCTCTCCCCCTCTAGTATTATTTCCCATGGTCTCGGATTAGCGAGATACATGTTCCCGGTGGCTTTATCTGGAAAGGAGTTGCTGCTTCCGCTGCTTTGCTGGAGCGAGGGACGGAGGTTGTCGGGGTACCGGACGTGTGTGCAATCACGGATGCACCGCTGCTTTGTGGTGCTAGACTTGGTGGTGCTGGAGCTGGATCTGATGGACGTGCTGGAGCCGGACCTGCTGGACTTCATCACGATCTTGTGATCGGGAAGTGTACAACTACATCAACCACGAGTTCCTACTCGTTAACAAAGCTCGTTGTCTACGAGGGTAAGTTCTCGTTGGATGTATGTCCACCCGTTGGTTTGTACCTAGTAGATAGATCTTTGCGTGTAGTTCACACCGTAGGAAATTTTTTGTTTTCTATGCTGCGGACCCAACATCGGGCAATACCTCTTTTTCTCCCTGTTTAAAATCAAAAAGTTCCTGCAAAATAGCATGTATAGCACTAGGAGGAAAATATTTCTGCAGGAAAGTACTAATCAAGCACTCAGGGCTATCAATAGATCCAGGAGGTAAATTACTAAACCAAGTTTTAGCTTCTCCTTTCAGCGAAAAGGGGAAAATCTTAGCAACAAAGTAAGTACGCATCTTAATATCATCAGAAAACAAGCCACTCATAGTAGAAAGTTCATTCATATGTGCTACCGCACTTTCATTCTTAGTCCCACAAAAAGGTTCTTTCTAGACAATAGCTATGTAAGATAGATCGAGAGAGAAATCATAATCTTCATCTGTAATGTTTATGGTAGAAGCAGCAAACTTAGCAGCAGGATATAATTTGGGTCTAATAGTACGCCTCTCAAGGAGACTCTTAGCAGCGCTCCTATCATGGGTGTTCTTACATTCTTTAATAAACTCATCAGTCATCTCAACACAATCTTCTTCAATATCATAACTCTCACTAGACTCAGGTGAGCTAACAGGTGTGGTAGTGCCTTCATTAGGAGTTTCGGTATTTCCAGCTATAGTTCTAGCAATCGTAGCATCTAGGAAAGGACCTAATGAACCACTCTTATCAAGCACAGTAGAAGCAGCATCAGAAGTTTCAGATTCAGCAGTAGTAGCAGTGTCTGTAGCATGTGTATGTGGTGGTGTAACGAGCTTACTTATAACAGACGGTGAATCAAGAGCAGCAGAGGTGTTTAGAACCATACCTCTTCTTGTAGTGGATGGTAAAATAGGAACCTTGCCATCACGAGACTTACCCATGATGGATGGATAGCAGCGAACAATAGAGAATCCAAGCGAACTTGATAAATAAAGCTACGCTCCCCGGCAACGGCGCCAGTAAATAGTCTTGATGACCCACAAGTATAGGGGGTGTATCGCAGTATTTTCGAGGGAAGTGAAACCCAATTTATTGATTCGACACAAGGGGAGCCAAAGAATATTTATCAGCCTTAACAACCGAGTTGTCAATTTAGCTGCACCTGGAAACAATCTTGCTCATAGCAGTTTATCAGTAGCAACAGTTTTGTAGTAGGAATAGCAAAGTAATAGTAGTAAAGCAAAGACAATAGTAACAAAAGCAGTAAACAGTGGGATTCGAGTGCGGTAGGCATAGGGATGGATGGACGGGCGTTGCATGGATAAGACAATTCACATAGCAATCAGAACATAGGGCAATTGCAGATAAATAAGATAAAGCATCCAAGTACTAGACAATCCTAGGCATGTGTTCCATATATAGTCATACGTGCTCGCAATGATAACTTGCACAACATCTTTTGTCCTGCTAGCCCGTTTGCAACGGGGCCTCTAGGGAACTACTGGCAATTAAGGTGCTCCTTTTAATAGAGCACCGGAGCAAAGCATTAACACTCCATGAACACATGTGATCCTCACATCAAAGCCTTTCCCTTCCGGTTATCCCGATTTCTGTCACTTCGGGGCCATAGGTTCCGGACAACAACGTGTGTATACAACTTGTAGATAAGACCAAGAACAATACTATCATAATGAATCAATAATACGTTCAGATCTGAAATCATGGCACTCGGACCCTAGTGACAAGCATTAAGCACAACAAGTCACAACAAAGTCATAAAGCACTAATAAAAGATACTAGGCACCATGCCCTAACAATCTGATGCCATTACATGAACGATCTCATCCAATCCCTACCATTCCCATAGCCTACAGCGGGGGATTACTCACTCATAGATGGGGGAAACATGGATGGTCGATGGATAAGCGATGGTGATGATGATGGTGATGATCTCCTCCAATTCCCCATCCCGACAGGGTGCCAAAATGGAGTTTCTGGTGTTGTTTCGTGGAATCTGGTGGTGGCGGAGCGGAACTCCTTCTGGAAAAACGTCGAACCCCCCGAAGTTTTTAGGTCAGAAGGCTCCTTATAGGCAAAGAGAGAAACCGAGGGGGTGCCTAGGGGGCCCACACCACCCCCTGGCACGGCCTGGCCTGGCCCGCGCCACCAGGTGGTGTGGCCACCCCAGGGCTCTTCTCCGTCTCGTATTCTGGCTCCTGGAGTCTTCGGGTGAAATAGGATTTTTGGCATATTTTCCGGGATTTTTCCTAATAGTTGATTTTCTGCACAAAAAGTAGACACAAAGGCAATTCTGCTGAAAACAGCGTCAATTCACATTAGTTGCATCCAAATCACACAAGTATAGAGGAGAAACAATAGCAAAAGTGTTCGGGAAAGTAGATACGTTTTGGACGTATCACAGCGGTCCATGCTCCAAAAGTCATCAACCATGCAAAAACAGATGAAATAACATAAGTATCACCTCTCAATACGAAATATATCAATGAATAACAGTGAATTATGACATAGAATAGTGGTGCAAAATGGATGCATCATATTTGTGGGGATCCGATGGATATTGAGATGTTATTTTAGATTGATTATTGATTCTATAATGTCTTTGTTATTTGTGAACTTGCATGCTCTCCGTTGTTAGTAGATATCTTGGCCGAGTAGATGCAAGCAACTCCAAGAGGTAGTATTTATGCTCGATAGTGGGTTCATGCCTCTAGTAATCTGGGGAAGTGATAGAAATCTCTAAGGTACTAGATGTGATGTTGCTACTAGGGAGAAAACAAAAATCCTTTGTTCATAGAACAATCATAATGTTTACTTTACATGCAATGCGTAATGCAATTATCTGTTGCTTGCAACTTAATACTGGAGGGGGTTCGGATGATAACCTGAAGGTGGATTATTAGTCATAGATGCAATTGCATTACGGTTTATGTATAATGTTGTAATGCCCAATCAAATCTCATAGGAGTCAAGATGATTAGTATATGCATGTATGCTTTCTCGATGTTTGTCAATTGCCCCACTGTAATTTGTTCACCCAACATGTCATCTATCTTAAGGAGAACCACCACTAGTGAACTATGGACCCCGGACCTTTCTTTTACCATCAATCTACAACTGTTTACTGTTTACTTTCTGCAAGCTATTACTTTCGTCCACACAATACGTTTAATCCTTTGTCTTCAGCAAAACCGGTGAGATTGACAACCTCACTGTAAGTTGGGGGCAAAGTTCTGTGGTTGTGTTGTCCAGGATTCCAAGTTGGAAACAACACCTTGGAGGTGTTTCCTTGCTCCTACTGGTTCGATAACCTTGGTTTCATAACTGAGGGAAACTTACTGTTGTGCTCATCATACCTTCTTCTTGGGGTTCCCCAACGAGCTCGATATCAACCATGAGCCAGCAAGTACTTTTCTGGCGCCGTTGTCGGGGAGTCAAGGACATCTTCACAAGGGGAGTCCCTCATAACCAATCTCTTTACTTTGTTTTATTTGTTTTGCTTAGTTTATTTCCGCTTTGTTTGCTTGTTTCTTTATCAAAAACACACAAAAATTAGTTGTACTAGTTTGCTTTCTTTATTAAAAACACACAAAAAATTATTATTAGTTCCTATCTTAAGTTGCCATTATGTCTAGCATTGCTCCAATCACTATGTCACCCGAGGAAATGATTTTCACTTTTAAACAAGGAATTGAAGAGAGTTTTAAAGAAACTTGGTCTAGAATCTCTGATTTACATGAAAAAAACTGAACCTAAAATATCTCAAAGCTTGTTTCTTAGCAGTTTTTACCTTGGAATTGCTCTTTGCTATAGATATGCTTTGAATGCTGTAGTGGGAGGAGATTTCCTCCAATGCAATGAGTATGATGCTTTTAATGCCATAAAGAAGTTGGTCTTTACTTACAACTTACCTAGCAAATCTGATTCTTCCTTTATAAACATATTTGCTAGATTGAATACTCTTGAGACCAACACTGCTAGTTTAAAAGATTGCTATAATATGCTTAGAGAGCATCATGACTATGTTCCAATAAATTCTGAACCCTCAAAATGGCTTCCCACGGTAAAGATTGTTATAAATAATGAAACTTTTCATGCTCGCTGTGATATCATGTCTGAATTCGGTCTTATGCCTAAAGATATCTATGAATCTTTGGGGACTTTCTGAAGTAGGAGAAGAAATATTTCTTGCTAATAATGCCACGATATTACCCATTGGAATAGCTGAAGGAGTGTTTACAAATATCCTAGGGAAAATGGTTTCTACTGATTATCTTGTTATTGAATGTGTAGGAAAATGACAAATTACACTTGGAAGATCCCTATTAAAACTCCTTGGAGCAATAATAGATGTGGAAAAGGGCACCATGCATTTTGCTTCGCCACCAAACAATCATATGTTCCCCAAGGTTAAGAATAAAAGTAAGAGATGTAAGGGCAAGAAATTTGGTTTTAATGCTTCTTCATTTGATAATACTTGATTCTTTTTCTTGCTTCTTATGCCTAACTTAAAGGCGTTAAAGAAAAGTACTTATTGGGAGATAGCCCAAAAGTTTTAGATGAGTCTTGGAAGTTATTACCTCTGTAATAACCGCTCCTTATCCTTTTTATTTGCTTTTTGTGTCAAGAGTAACCTCTAATGAGAGAGAAGTAAGGCTTGGGAAAGTTGTTGTCCCGAAACAGATTTTTGTGCTTCACTGTAAAAATTCGTGTAAACTCTATGTACATCGTTTTGAGGCGTGAATTTTTGTTCTTCTGCCCCAGGTTGTTATAACTTTCGTTAGTTCAACACTTTTCGATTTGAGCAACAGAAGGTCTTCGAAAAAATTGGTTTTTACCTGCTGGTCTATTTTGACAGATTTCTGCCACTATTTGCATTTGCTTCTTGTTGATTCCTTTTTGGGTTCTTTTTGGGGAATTGAGATTTTTGAGGGAAGTGCTACAGTAGCTTGTGTTTTAATGGAAGTTTTATTGGTGTTGAAACTGAACCCACAGACTTATTATCTTGAGTACAGTAATGTTGCTAATAAATATTGTGTGAAGTTTTGTATGAAGGAAAATTTTCAGGTATATGGAGCGAATGATGTAATGAGATGAAGAATTGACTAAAGATCAAACTTGGGGATGCCACCTATGTCACTCCAAGAAATATCCAAGAAGTACAAGCGTCAAAGCTTGGGGATGACCAAGGCATCTTCATCAATAAAAATCTCAGGTTTCTTCCAAACACTTCATTTTTATTGTTTCATGCATAGTTGTGTTGTTCTTGGAGCATCTTCGTTTTTGCTTTTAGTTTTCGTTTGCTTGGTTTGCTTAGTTTGCTTGAATAAATTGGCTGGACCCCTCTTTCATACATTAGTTTTCAAATAAGTTTGGTTTGATTTGGAAAAGAGTAGGAAAAGTTCATGCTTAAGTGGTAAAAAGAGCTTGTTTTTGACTGTGGCCTATGCTTTGTCATGTCATGCTTGATATTGTTTTGGCTTTACGCTTAGTGATTTTTGTTGTAGCATGACATGTTATAAACAATTGAGCTTGCTTAATGTGCCTTGAAAGAATCATGCGTTGATTTAGCATATGAAAGCATAGTATTGTGGTATTTTCCTTTGATGCTTTATTTGGGTTGACTTGACGCATGCTCACACCATGTTATGACTATCCCAAGTCACCATAGCCTTTATGATTCTTTAGTTTTTGACTTGTAATATCACTTTATGCTTTAATTGATGATGTTTTATCGCTTTGCATGATTATGGCCATTATTGCTCTCTTAGTTGGTCACTCCCAGTCTTTTGCTAGCCTCCATAACCTAGTATGAGTTCCACTCATGCATACAAATCCAAATAAAACCAAGTTATTACAAAGAGTTCACCAGACCTACCTATTAGCATTTGCTATTCCAAGTATATTCATGTTTTTATCTACCTTCCGAATTAAACTTGTTATGAGAAAACTAGTGATTAAAGCTCTCACGAACTTGATGGCACACTTTACTTTTCTTGCCCCTAATAAACTTGAACCATTGTGTCGTCTATGTTGTATATGTTTGCACTTATATGTTGGGGATTAGCAGAACCATGTTGTCATGGGGAACACTTTCAACATTGCACTTGTTCTTTGTACCTAGTTGATATCATGCTCTTTTGTCTATGGATGTCGTCAGTGTGAAATGAAAGGGGAGCTTTTAAGTACATGGAGTTATGTATGTGTGTTAGAGAAACGCCTGGGTCGTCGGTCTAATCCATGCCTAATCATGGTTGAAACCTATAGCGTAACCATAATGAGCAATCTATGAAGCATTCTTCTTATAAAAAAGAGATTGAGATTGATAAAAAAGAAAAAAAAGAGATGAGAAAAGAGGAAAGAGAGAAAAAAGCACCATTTTCCCATGGTAAATAAGAAGATTGTTGAGATGCTCATTGTCTGCTTGCCTTGTCATTTTGATATGGGGATTCTTCCGTATCATCGGGCAAGGGGTACCCGTTGGCGGTTCTCTATGATACACATGTACTTACTATGACAAGAACTCACCGGTAACTAAACTTGAGTAGCATGAGGAGCGGCCCTCGTATTCAAGGGACATGAGATTTCCAACTTATACTTTGTCAAGCATATACTCCATAGTTTGTTAAATTTAACCTTAATCACTTCAAGATGCTTATGATAGGGGCAATGAGAGCTGAAAGCTAATAAGTACCATAATTTTTGGAAGCTCTTTATGGAACTTGAATGTCTGCTTCCTTCTATGAAGGCCTTTTCTTTTACTTTTATGTTAAGTCTCCATCTTCTATCTTTATGCACCTATTGAGAGAGCTTAGTGGCCATTCTTAGTTTAATGTGCATTATCCCAAGACTTGTTGATTGATGCATAACTTTGATATTGCTTGTCCTTAAACTATTTGTATCTAGTCACCCTTATGAACTTTGAAGGTGTCCTATGCATTTATGTTTGCTACTCTATGAGGGAAAAGCTGAATGCCACTATGCTATGTTTTCTTTATGTGAAACAAACAAACGTCTTGCAAAGCATTGTTATTCATTAATCTTTTGTTTGTACCTTTTCATGTTACAACATAGTTGCTATGTCTTATTGTTAGAACTTTATCATTCATGTTATGTTGAAGTACTATGATCCTAGCTATCAATGTTTTACAAATACTTTGATCAAGTTTATGATGGTGCATGTCACCTAAAAAATTATTCTTTCTTTTTTATCACTTACCTACTCGAGGACGAGCATGAATTAAGCTTGGGGATGTTGATATGTTGCAATCATATCTGTATTTTTTGATGTTCCATGCTTGGTTTATATCTACTTTCTTATGTTTTGTCCACACTTTGGAGTACTTTTTATATACTTTATTGGACTAACCTATTAACAAGATGCCATAGTACCAGCTGCCTGTTTTTTGCTGTTTTTGGTTCCAGAAAAGTCAGAAAATGAATATTCTCGGAATTGGACGGGACAAAAGCCAAAGTCAATATTTCACCGAGGGGGACACAGAGCCAAAATACGAGACGGAGAAGGGCCAGGGGCCGACCACACCACCTGGCCGCGAGGCCAGGCCTGGCCCACACCAGGGGGTGGTGCGGCCGCCTAAGGCACCCCCTCAGCCTCCCCTTTCGCCTATATATTGCCTCTAATATAGAAAACCTAAGTACCCGACCAAAAATCCACGAAAGAGTCTATAGCCATCATCATCTCCATCCCTAGACCGGGAGGGATCTGAAGCTCTTCCCAGCACCCTGCCGGAGGGGAGAATTCACCCTCGAGGCCTTCTTCATCACCATGCAAGCATTTGGTGTGATGTGTGAGTAGTTCATCCTTGGACTACGGGTCCATGTAGTAGCTAGATGGTTGATTCTTCTCCTTTGTGCTACCATATTTAGATCTTGTGAGCTCCGTTCATGATCAAGATCATCTATTTGTAATCCTACATATTGTGTTTGCGGGGATCCGATGGATATTGAGATGCTATTTCAGATTGATTATTGATTCTATCATGTCTTTGTTATTTGTGATCTTGCATGCTCTCCGTTGTTATTAGATATCTTGGCCGAGTAGATGCTAGAAACTCCAAGAGAGAGTATTTATGCTCGATAGTGGGTTCATGCCTCTAGTAATCTGGGGAAGTGACAGAAATCTCTAAGGTACTAGATGTGCTATTGCTATTAGGGAGAAAACAGCAATTCTTTGTTCATAGAACAATCGTATTGTTTACTTTACACACAATACGTAATGCAATTATCTGTTGCTTGCAACTTAATACTGGAGGGGGTTCGGATGATACCCTGAAGGTGGATTATTAGTCATAGATGCAGTTGGATTACGGTCTATGTATAATGTTGTAATGGCCAATCAAATTTCATAGAAGTCAAGATGATTAGTATTTGCATGTATGCTTTCTCGATGTTTGTCAATTGCTCCACTGTAATTTGTTCACCCAATATGTCATCTATCTTAAGAAGAACCACTACTAGTGAACTATGGACCCCGGTCATTTCTTTTACCATCAATCTACAACTATTTATTGTTTTCTGTTTACTTTCTGGAAGCTATTACTTTCTTCCACACAATACGTTTAATTCTTTGTTTTCAGCAAAACCGGTGAGATTGACAACCTCACTATAAGTTGGGAGCAAAGTTCTGTGATTGTGTTGTGCAGGATTCCAAGTTGGAAACAATACCTTGGAGGTGTTTCCTTGCTCCTACTGGTTCGATAACCTTGGTTTCATAACTGAGGGAAACTTACTGCTGTGCTCATCATACCTTCCTCTTGGGGTTCACCAACGAGCTCGATATCAACCACGAGTCAGCACTGATCTTCAGAGTTTCGAGTGTATGAGCTATATTGTACTCTAGTTCAGTTTTTAATATATTAGCTCATTTGATTAAAGAAAGTGGTTTGTAGTCAGGTATGTGGCAGGTTGATCACGGATGCTAGAGTGAAGAACATCAAGGACCTCAAAGCTCTGTCATTGCTCAACCTATCCCAAAATTGCAACCTTACAAACGCAATGGAAAATCTGGAAAATTTTGATAGATTGTCCGTAAACAATAGCATACCAATATAACAGCTGCAGTATGTTTTAGATATTTCATCGACCAGTGTATGTTTGGTTACATGAACATCAAAATTTAGCAGCTGACATGTTGGATTAAGTAAGTGATGAGCTGATCAATACATTTCATGTATATAGAAATAGTTTTTCGAACAATTTGAATTTTTTTTGCATGGAAACTTCGAACAATTTAATTGTTCCCATCGGGCACTTGTCCTAGTGTAACATAAATGAAATTTAGTGAAATGGGACAAACAATATGAAATTACGAAACATGGCTGGAATTTTGTGAAACACGACTCAATTTTTGTGAAACGCGACTAAAAATCCAAAATTATGAAACATGACTGAAATTTTGTCAAATGGGACTAAAAATGTGAAATTATGAAACATGACTAGAATTTTCTGAAACGAGACTAGAACTTTGTCAAACCCTACTCGAATTTTGTGAAACGCGACTAAAAATAAAAAAAATCATTTCACCAAATGTATTTATTTTTATATGTGTTTCACTTTTTTCACATTCACTTTCATTTTTTCACACCACGCTCGGGCTCATGTCGCTCGGAACCGCCACCTGCGTCGCTCGGAACCACCGCCCGGGACGCTTGTACGCAGGTCACCGACCACGCCGCCTTCCGTGGCCTCCGCTCGCACCGACCGCGCCGACCACGGAGCCCGTGTCTGGCCGCTGCCGTCCGCACCGACCGCGGAATCATGGCCGCCGGAGCACGCGATGTCGAGGCAGCCGGAGCCCCATCTCCTACTCGCGATGGCCGGAGGCGCGAGGGCGTGGTCGTCCACCACCGCTGCTCCCTCTAGCCCTCGCCGCTCGGCCGCGCCTCGCGCAGCCCTCACCGCCCGCCGCTCCGTCGCCTGCTCGCCCTTTCTCCGCCAGCCGGGACGTGCCTCGCGCTGCCCGCCGCTCCGTCGCGCCGCCTTTGCTGTCCGGCCTCGCCTCGCCTCGCGCCGACCGCTGCTCCATCGCCCGAGGGCCACCCGGCCACGCCTCGCGCAGCCCTCGCTACTCCATGGATTTAATCCTCTGTTTCAAATTACTCCGCATAGGTTAGTTAGTACTCTCTCATTTTTCATCTAAAAAATTTCAGATTTTTGGAATACGTAGTACATACTCCATACTATCTATTTTAAAAATCGCAAGATTTTTTTGAATAAAAAATAAGAGAGTACTAGCCCACCTAAATAAGCATGCGTGCAAATTAATTTGAAAGAGATGGAGTATCTGAAGCGTGTTCGGTTTTAGAGCGAGAAAGTGGACGTGTATTTGGGGAAGAGAGAAAGAATCTCGTACGGTCATGTAGGCCCGGATAGTTTGACGGAAAGATAACCACGATGGGAGACGAGAAAATGGCAACACGAATCGCCAATATTTGTTCGGTGGATGGTTCTCCTTCACATGCATGTAACTTTAGAATAGAGTTTTCGGAGCCAGCAGAGAACACTAAAAGGTGTTACAAATAAAGGTTAGCCACAGTGGGGAGTTTTTTCGCCATGCGAGAGCAGCATTACTGGCTCACGTGTTGAGGAGACTCCGTTACAAACGTCAGCCAGTCTTGATCAGAGCCCACCCATCTAGAGAGAAGATTTTACACAATCCGACGGTTTGTAGGCTATGCACCGTTACCATCCTAGGAATCAAATCTGTGTCGTATAATATATTATCCTTACTATATATTTTTTTTACGTTATTATGTAGAATAAAGATGCTTAAATAAAAAAGAGCTAGAAAATATGACGTGGAGGATAATCTGTCCATCTTTTTAATCGAGGATAATTACTATACAATTTCAAGTAAGTGTTTCTGTCTTGTACACTTTTTTTTGCTTACTCGATGTTAAGTGTAATTGATGAGTTATGCATAGTCTGCTTATGTAAACGTCCACAGGTACCACTGGATTCTGCTAAATATTCACCGACTCATTAAGTTGGGACCAAGAGAAGTGGAGTGACATGAAAGCAATGCTCCAGAAGTAATTTCAATCATTATCGCATCATATCAACCTCTTTCGTTCATTTCCTGATATCAAGTAATTAATAACTCGCGCCCCTTTGTTCATTTTCTTTGTCGAGCAGGTGTTGGACACGATTCAAAAAGAATATATAACGCCCATTCAAAGATGAGCTAACTTATAAAACGGTCCCCGGTTTGCAGAAGCCACCGGAGACTAATTTATGTGCATTCTACTTTTGCGAGTACATTTGGGAGTTGACCAGTGACATGGGTATACCCTACAGGTACTCGAGCTTGGTATATACGGCCTAAATACGTAAAGGCCCACGGTGTCGCCAAGGCCCAAATGAAGGACTCGAGTAACCTACGGACTCTCGATTGCTTGAAAAACAAGAAGAAGCTAAAGATAGAAAGGTTGAAGGGGAAAACCCTAACTTGTAACCGACTCGACCTGCTACCCGAGACCTAGCTTATCTATATAAAGGCTAGGAGGGGGCGGCGAGGAGGACACACGCAGCCCTAGTTTCCACAACCCTCGCCAGATTGCATCTGCGCACCATTGTAATCTTCGATTTCTTTGATAATTCCACGAGCAGACAAGCAGGAGTAGGGACCTCTACGAGGCCTGAACCTGGGTAAATCTTTGAGTCCCCTGTGTGCTTGTTTGCTAGCCGATAGATGTCTCCAGCGCTCCCTCCTTCTCCAAAACTCAAGTCCATAACAATGGGCATTGATGAGTTAAACCCTCGTCAATTGGCGCCGTCTGTGGGAATTGGGAGTGCTGATGTTGCGGCTTCTTCGGCCCCATCAACCGCGATCTACAACTCCGCAACAGCGGAGATTCGCCAGCTCTTCAGCGCGTTCAACTTCACCGTCCACACGCCAGCCACTCGCCCGGCTTTCGAGTCCGTAGGCGACGGGATCAGCCTGGCAATAGGGAGCTTCCGCTTCCAAGTTGGTCAGATGGGCACGCTTTGCATGCCTAATCAGCTGACGGCGCCGTCGATTGCTCCGGCATCATGGCAGTCGCGACACTCTGTGAGCTCAACGCCTCGACAACAGTCGAAAACACGGTCAGCGATAGCAGTCGCGACTCCGATCTAGGCGACCTGGCCACTGAAGACGGAACCTACATTTCCGGATCTGAGAGTTGTGGGAGCAGCAGCTTCTCCAATCACTTCATGTGCGCCATCATCAACGCAGGTGACACCTCCGCTAACCGCGACAACACGGGCAATCGCGGCAATGGAACCGACCCGCCAAACGGCGGCAACGGAGCTAACGGCGGTAACGGTGGCGATCGCACCAACGCCAACAATGGAGGAGCAGCCGAGCCTCCAACCATAATAAACGAGCAAACCGGCGAACGCGTCGTGATCAAGCTCAACGAGCAAGAGTGGGCTCGTTGCCGCGAGGCCCTACGAGGCACTCCTCTACCCTTCGGATCTCCGCAAGAGCTGCTAATGGGCTACCATTGGCTCCTGAAGGAAGAATTCAAGCGTCAAGTGCAAACAATCGCGCAACTCGAGACGCGCAAAAAGGCAGCAGATGAATCGAGCCTTTGTCGTGCAGGGCTCTCCTCCTACGGAGGATCCTCCTCAAGAGGCAACGAATACGTTGCCAAAAAGAGGCAATCTCGGATGGCCCATCTCACCGAACAAGAGCGCATAGAAGCTGCAAAAGTCCTCGACTTCAGCTCTATGATAGTCGACACACGGGGCAACGTGGTCCCCAAGACGCCACAAGCTGCGGTGACAGCGGCCACCATGTACCTCCTCAATAACCAGCCGCTAGCTGGAGATCCCCGAGCCGCCATGCACCGATCTACGATCGCAGGCTTGAGATTAATCGAGGCCGTCCTCGACAAGGAGCCAACACCGGAGCCGAAAAAGGGCAAAGCGCTACTCCTCGCCCTCATCTAGCGACGACAGTCACGATCTGTCTCGATGTTGCCGCTCACGGCGACATGACCGCAACTATGATGCGCGTGACGAACTCACGCATCGCAAGATTGACAAATCAAGGGCGCGATGCGCTCGGTCGACTGACTCAGAAGAGGAGGATGTGGAGCTCTGTGGCGCTAGATGCTTCAGCAGATCCATTAGGCAGAAGTGAATGCCTAAGGGGTTTAAACTCTCGTCGGAAAACTCGAAGTTCGACGGCCTACAGGACCCAAAAATCTGGCTGGAGGACCACATCTCCTCCGTCAGGCTCCACGGAGGTAGTCGAAGCACGACCATGCAATGCTTGCAGCTACAGCTGCAGGGCGCCGCCCGAGCATGGCTCAACAACCTCCCACGCGGATCCATTCGCAGCTGGGAGGAGCTGGTTTACAGCTTCGTGCGCAATTTCAAGGGCACGTACAAGCGACCTGCATCAATCGAAGAGCTAAGATGCTGCCAGCAACGATCGGGCGAATCGCTACGCTCCTACATCCAAAGGTGGTCCATCATCAAGAACTCCACAGAGAACATCTCCGAGGATCGCGCGATTGATGCATTCAACGGCGGCGTCCGCCGCCTAGAACTCGGGGAGGAGCTAGGTCGCTCAAAGCCCAAGACCATCGACCACCTGATGGAGATCGCGAATCGGTGGGCCGATGGAGAAGATTCGGTGAAGAATCGTGTTCATTCCGACGAGGAGGCGGAACTCGAGCGCATACGCGACCGCCGAAGCAAACGTCGTATGCGCATCTACGATGACCGCGACGACGTCAACATGGTCGCAGCCGGCTACGTCGACAGACGCGACGACAACCGCAACAGCGGATACCGTAACGGTGGATATCGCGACTCCGGGAAGACCACGCAAGTGTGGCAACGTCGTGATCGTGATGAAGCACCCGCAACAACCATTGAAGACAAACTGTCCGGGCCATGCACGGTGCACTTCTACATCGACAAGCACGATGGGAAGAAGAAGTCCAGCCACCTCCTCAAGGAGTACCGCGAGTTCCTCAAACTACATGAGGGATTAGCTCGGATGAACCGCAACACAGTCGAAAGAGGTTACGGCGCCGCCCCAGGCGCCGTGCCACATGGCGCTCCGCCACCACCGAATGCAGCCACGCCGGACCAGCACCACGGAGGCGAACCCTACCCAAGGGCCATGGGTACCATAATGATCCAAAAAGGATGTCCCTCCAATCGGGTGCAGAAGGCTATCACTCGTCAAGTCAACTTGGCCACACACTCGCCACCATCTACCACTGAGTACCTCAGTGGAAGCGAGTCATGCATCACCTTTGATAAAAGCGACCACCCGCCTCAAGTACCTCATCCAGGCCACTGTCCTCTCGTACTCGAGGCGCAAATCGGAGGCTTTGACATGAGCCGCGTCTTCATGGATGGCGGAAGCGGCATCAACCTCATATTAGCGAGTACCTTGCGAGCAATGAGGATCCCTCTAACCTGCTTGGAAGCCTCGAACACAACATTCCACGACATCATCCCAGGGAAAGGCGTATATCCCCTGGGAAAAATCAACCTCGACGTCATCTTCGGCACGCCGAAGAACTTCCGGCGCGAACGCATCGACTTTGAGATCGTCGACTGGCCCTCACAATACCACTGCATCCTTGGACGTGTCGCGTTCGCTAGGTTCATGGCAGTGCTGCACTACGCCTACCTGCAGATGAAAATGCCAGGTCCCAATGGCGTCATCACGATCAATGGGAACTTCGAGAGATCCGACAGCTGCGATAGGGAATTCAACAGAATTTCCCAGTCCTTCGGCATGCAGGAAGAACTCGCAAGACTGAAAGAGTCAACAGACAACAGTCTGCCTCCCCTGAGCCGGCCGAGCTCGCCCGATCTATCCTTCGACTCATCGGTGCACACCAAGAAAGTACAGGTCCACCCATCGGATCCCGCTAAGACGGCCCTCATCGCCAACAACTTGAGTCCCGCATAGGAACTCGCGCTCGTCGAATTCCTCCGTGAGCACTGGGAAATTTTCGCCTGGTGTCCTGCGGACTTGCCAGGAGTTCCTAGGGAATTCGCCGAGCACGCACTCAACGTCAACCCCGACGCAAGGCCATTCAAGCAAACAATTCGGCGATTGTTTGAGCCACGAGCGCAGGCAGTTGGCATGGAGATCAACAGACTCCTCGACGCCAAATTCATACGCGAGATTAAGGAAAACACTTGGCTCGCCAACACAGTGCTGGTACCAAAAAAGGACACGGATATCCTGCGGATGTGCGTGGACTTCACCTCTCTGAATAAGCATTGACCAAAGGATCACTTCCCGTTGCCACGCATCGACCAGATCATCGACTCCACTGCGGGATGCGAGCGCCTCTGCTTCCTTGACGCCTACTCAGGCTATAATCAGATTCGAATGAAGGAGGAAGGTCAAGAAAAAACAGCGTTTACAACGCCCTTTGGTGTGTTCTGCTACAACACAATGCCCTTCGGGTTAAAAAACGCGGGAGCCACCTACCAGCGGTGCATGCAGGCTTGCCTCAAGGAACAACTGGGTCGCAATATCCAAGTCTATGTCGACGACATAGTAATCAAGACCAAGGAGGAAGCCTCGTTAATCGACGATCTACGCGAAACCTTCGCCAACCTTGACCGCTACCGGATCAAGCTCAATCTGGACAAATGCGCCTTCGGCGTGCCATCTGGGTAACTACTCGGGTACCTCATCTCCGCGAGGGGAATCGAGGCAAACCCGAAGAAAATAAAAGCCATACTGGCCATGGAGAAGCCGAAAAACATACAGGGCGTTCAGCACCTGGCTGGGCGAATCACATCCCTCAGTCGATTCATCAGTCGGATGGGTGAAAAGGCGCTGCCCTTCTACCAACTCCTCCGCAAAGCCGAAAAGTTCGAGTGGACCAACGAAGCGCAGGAAGCATTCGAAGACCTCAAGCGCCTTCTATCCACCTCGCCAGTACTCGTGACCCCACGGGAAAGGGAACCACTGTTGCTATATATCTCCGCCACCAACCAGGTGGTCAGCACAGTGCTCATCGTCGAGCGAGCCGAGGAAAACAAGGTCCATGGGGTACAACGCCCAGTATACTACCTCAGCGAGGTCCTCACACCAACAAAACAGCGGTACCCACACTACCAGAAGCTGGCGTACGGTGTCTTCATGACCGCCCGACGACTGCGCCATTACTTCCAGGAACACCCAATCGTGGTGGTCAACGATGCCCCGTTGGGGCATATCCTCAATAACCCCGATGCCACGGGACGAGTCGCGCTTTGGGGAATAGAATTGTCTCCACGAGACATCACATACGAAAAGCGTGACGCAATCAAGTCTCAAGTTCTCCCTGACTTCCTCATGCACTAGATGGAGAACCAGCTCCCGGACAAACTAGATATGTCCTACCTCTGGACAATGCACTTCGATGGGTCCAAGCGGAAGGACGGAGCAGGCGTAGGTGTCATACTGACATCACCTCAAGGGGACAAGTTGAAGTATATCCTGCGAATGCAGTTCATAGCCTCCAACAACGAGGCCCTGTTGCACGGGATGAGGATGGCAAAAGCCTGTGGCGCCAAGAGGCTCATCATATACGGCGACTCCAAGCTGGTCGTCAACCAAACAATGCATGAGTGCGACGTACTGAACGACAATATGATCACGTACCGCGACCTCTACGACACACTCGAAGGAGACTTCGACGGTTGCGAGCTACGGCACGTAGGTCGCGAAAGCAACGAAGAGGCGGACACACTTGCCAACATAGGCTCTACCTAAGCCCCCATACCACCCGGGGTATTTCTCGAGCGCATTTGCGAACGCTCCATCAAGCCAAAGGCCGCAGAGAAGAAAACAAGCGCAGCAACGGACTCGGGGGCTGCGCCGCCCAATGAGCCAATGACACTCGATGACTTCGAGCTGGACACATGACTCGAGGGACCAATGAACGTTATGATGATTGAGCAATCCTGGACGCAACCGTACATCACGTACCTCCTCAGCAAAAGGCTACCGGACGATCCGACTGATGCACGGCACATCGCGCGGCGATCCAAGGCATTCGTTGTTATCAACGGTGAACTGTATAAACGCAGCATCACAGGAGTACTGCAACGATGCGTCTCCACGGCCGACGGAAGAGCTGTTCGCCTCGACATCCATGAGGGAACCTGCGGACACCACGCCGGCAGTCGCGCCCTCGTCGCGAAAGCTCTACGAGCTGGGTTCTATTGGCCTATGGCCATGCGCGACGCCAAGGACATCGTCTAAAAATACAACGCTTGCCAACGATTCGCGGATAAGCCGCATGCACCGGGCACAGAGCTCCGACCAATCCCATTGGCCTGGCCCTTCGCACAATGGGGACTCTACATGGTCGGCAAACTCCCAAGGTCCTCACGAGGAGGCTACGTCTACCTCTTGGTCGCAGTCGACAAGTTCACCAAGTGGATTGAAGCCATGCCAGTGACCAACCAATCAGGACACAGCGTAGTCAAGTTCTTCGAATCCATCGTCTACAGCTTCGGAGTACCGCACAACATCATCACCGACAATGGGTCGAACTTTACATCCAAAGAGTTTTAAGAATTCTGCGAGAAACTGAGGATCAACATCAGCTACGCCTCTGTAGCACATCTATAGACCAACGGTCAGGTGGAAAAAGCAAACGGGCTCGTCTGCAGCGGCATCAAGAAGCGACTCCTTCGGCCACTCAAACAGGTCGCGGGCTGCTGGCCAGACGAACTGCAATCCGTATTCTGAAGCCTACGCACAACTCCAAACAGTGTCACGGGCTACACGTCATTCTTTATGATGCACGGAGCCGAGGCAGTGCTACCCGCCGAGGTACGGTACAAGGCGCCGCGCGTGGTCGCTTACAGCGAACAAGAGTCATCCCTCGCACTCGAAGACTCCGTCGATCTCCTTGACGAGGCAAGAGAAATCGCCACGAAAAGATCAACGATCTACAAGATACTTATATTCACCGTTTGCGGGAGAAGCTCGACCCAGAATAGCGCATACGCGCAATTCAAAAGAAATTGGCGGGATTTCTGGTGAAGGAGGTGATTGATGAAAGGGGAGAACATTACGTGGAGGACGAGGAACTCAATATAATTTAGTGATCTCTATGTAATTAAATAGTTGTATATATCAAATTGTATATATGTATGCTCGCAAGAGATCAAATATTAATTATATATGCAACAACGTGTACTATGTATGTAGTAGCGTAGAATATGTATACGGAAACATGTTTAAAATTATAATGAAACTAAAAATTGAAAAATGAACGAAATGAAAAAACTGAAAAGGAAAACACAAAATTGTGCTGCTGCAGAGAAACGCATGAATCTCTGTTGCGGCGGGAAAATCTTTAATCCTGGGTTATGTTACGGCTCGAGACTAGAGGTCCTCCAGCCCGCGCCACGTTGTCGCTGCCACGTGGTGCCTCTAGTCCTGGTCCGTAGCAAATCGAAACTAGAGGTAGGGGCCTCTTGTCACGAATTGGCAGTCCCGGATACGAAACTAGGACTAGAGCCAGTTACGACCCGAGACTAGAGCCCCGTTTTCTACTACTGCCGATCGTCTCTTTCCTGGCGGCTACCAACACCAAATCATTTCTCCCGGTGGCTATGGGCCTACGATTCACCATATAGTACATGTACTCGTAAGAAGATTTTGTGGTCCCCACATGCCCAAAAAGAACGCTCTGGCTACAGTTGTCCCGTTGGGTATATTATTCGAAGACTTTTTTTCACCATTGATTGGCATGCTCCGGTGCTCCCCCTCTCCAAATTTAAAAAGGCTAATATGGTCTTTTTCCTTAATTAGTTAATTAAAACATTAACTTTGTTGACCCACAGAGACCCATATGCCCACATACATACTTATTATGGCAGGAATTCCCATGTATGTTCGTCCACATGGTCCGATCGCCATCTCCTCCTGGGTCAGAGAGAGACTGAGAGGAGGATATATTGGGTATCCTGTTGTCTCGTTAAGCTTCCCGGTAATCAACATGGTGAAGCCGGAGACGGAGGAGAGGGCTCGACCATGGAGGTCATGCACGATGCATGTCAGAACCGTGACTTCTTCGAGCTGCCACTATCTCTCACAGACATACTAAATTACAGAATGATTTTTGAAGAATTAGTTCTAGCAAACATGCATTAGATTTAACATTCACATGATTAATTACGAGCGTTGGATTATATCGTCCTGGTCATCGGTGCACCGCCTCCGCCGCCTCCTCCATTGCAACCACTGTCGCCGGGTCGCATCGCTGCCTCGTGTGGGGTCGCTCGCTGGAGTTGCTCGCTTTTTTTCTTATTTTTCGGTTCTTGGGGATGGATGGATGGGTGAGGGCTCTATGTCGCCCCTATGGACGCCATGCGAACAAATGAGCGGGCTCGGCTCCGTCAAATAACCTGTTAAGAATTTTAATCTGTTCATTTGGGCTGGGTGCAAAATATTAAGAAACAAAATGTGCTAGCTGCCAAAAAATGCCGCAAAGCATGGTGTGAGATGTAATTTTCTTGTAGATAGAACCTCGGAGATGGTATGCAAATAGTTCTTTTTTGAAATAGTTAAATTTTCTCTCTGAAAGCTGTTCTTTATCCGTGGGAAAACTGCTTGCCAGAGGTCTCTTTGAATTACCTTGTTGTGGTTTAGCTAAGCAACATTTTTGGTCTCATGTTTTTTAAATTCAGCCTAGTTCAACACAATGTTACAAAGTGATTCCCAATGTCAAAATGGAGCTGATGCACTTAGTTAAGCATGTATATTTGTTGCGTTATTCCGGACTATACATTGCAAATTAGTTAAACCTTATTATTGAAACTTGCACATCATAGATTGTCTAGTCATGTATCTTTCTTTTTTAATTTAGTGTTCCACCTAGACATGTAAATTGCACATTACTGCAATTATCGTATATTTTTCATTATTATATGCCTTGCACTCCAAAACAAGTTCCTAATCCATCTGGTAATGCTAATAGTAGTACTGCACTCCATCTTAAAGCTTGCACCTCCTCGGAATTTATTAACTAACATGAGCTGCTAGAACATGAAGGTGCGCTTTGCCGCGCCTGCCCATCTTCAAGAAAAAATATAAATGTTTGTGAAAAAATTTATACATTACAATCAGTTTGAGATTGAACATATTGTCCCTCAATGTAGGTGGTAGGACACATTTGTTTGATGTCAATCTGAATTGAAGGTGATAATGCATCACAAACAGACATCAATAAGACAATAATTTGTATAATAAATCCACATTCTAGAAGATGAAAGTTCTTATAGGAAAACATGTTTAAATATTCAACAGTACAACAATGATTTACACTTTTCAGCAAATAATTTATTAAATAAACATGCAGAGAGACTTTTCTACAAAAAGTACAGTAATATGTACAAGAAATAAAATTTATAAATAGTTTTACATCAGGAATAAAGCTCCAATTTAAACTGGGATGGCAAGATGGCTTAACCTCTCACTAAATATAAGCCGCCTTAACTTCCGGCTTGTGTACTTTACACCAATCACACCAGAAAAAATGAGTATCAAGTTGCAACATAACAAGAGGGCGATGAGCATGCATCTGGATGTAGAGAAGCCCATGACCTGAAATAAATATCTTCACACCAGGAACAACCGGGAAAGCACATCCATCCCCAAATAGGAAACATGCACAATACGACACACATTGCTTGATAAAACACTTCTAAACATACAGGTGATTCAGTCCAATAAACCTTGTATGAAAGCGAGATAACAACAATGATAAATCATAATTGGGGCAATAATTATTTGATCCACCAAGTATCCTTATAAAGTAAAAATTTAAGAAGGCTAAGTTGCCATAACAACAACAAACCTGTTATTTGTTGGCTCTTGTCAAATATTGGAATCTGCAAATACAAATCAGGTTCCATGTATCATGTTACTAAATTAATTAACCAAGCAAAGTGCAGAAAATACACGTGGTCTGTACAATACTTTTCTGACAGAAGTCCACAAACTTTGTTAAGCTGTAAAAGAATTACATTATAATTGGACAGTTACTCTCATAAAACCAAGAATAACATCACAGCTAGAAGAAACGTCTATGCTAAGTGCCTCTATTGCATAAATATGTGCAACATAGTTTGCTTCTGTACGAATGGTGACAAGCTTGGACTACTGGAACATGTTTCTCATATCCTTCAACTCCTTTAGAACATGATTTCCCTCAGCTCGAACCACTTGGTTTTCAATCCATAACTTGACAATGGTCGCATAGTCTGTTTGCAGAATAACCCTCTACACAGTGCAGTCCTTCCCTACAACCTAAAAATTAACTGATAAAAGTGAAGAAATGAACATGTGCCAGATACTTCCGGCTTGAATAAAGGAGCACTTCTCATCTCTTTGGATAGGCTGAACCTGCTACTCTGCCAAATAAATCCAGTGATAAGTACAAAACCTAGACTATTTGTTTTAGGAGATGCTTGATCAAAGTTGTTTTCCCCGTTGCACATTGAATAAAGAGAATAACCATGGGCTTCACCAAATTGATTTTGGAGGAAACATGCCATGCTAAAAATGGTAAAATTTCACAGGAGGATAACTATATCCAAATTGCAAAACTTATAGGACCTTGTTACAGTTATTTTCAAGTACAAGTGAAAGCTTCACCTCACCTACTGTCTCGCGTAGGAAGAAATTATACCTTGTTGACAAATTCCAAAGTTAATTTTTCAATCAAAACAATAATATTAAAGGCTATCAACAATCAAACTTTTTGCAACTAAACTTGGTAACATTTTGCAAGAGCTTAATTTTTCACATAGTATTTCAATTCACCAAACATAGAACGAATAATGTGAGCACTACCTTTTTTCATGACTTAGTACTGAACAAATGACTTTTGTAGGCAAATTACTTGTACTTGAGAAAATCCTGAACAAGTATGGAATGGTTTGCTTCCTGTATCTGTGCAAATAGATCCACAATCCTTACAAAATACTTGGATGTCTGGGAAGTAGTTATCGTCGCCTTTGCACAACAGTGGGAAGAAGAAGCTTCAAGCTGCCAAGGTCTGATAGAAATCTGCATAAATTGATTGACTCAATGAGAAAATAATTAAGGAAGCAACTTGTGGCTAGAAAATCATGATCAAGAAAGACTAGAGTAATCTCATTCCCTGCTTGCACCAGAGAGACGAGCTGCTAATGGCAACATAACTTTTCTAATACAACAACCAAAACTGTCGGGCTATGGTGATTGAAAAACATGTCTGATAACAAGGGATTGCCCTGGCGAATTATCCAAAACAGCTAGATGTCTAGAGTGCGTGATGGCCCAGACTTTGAGATCCCACACGGTTCAACAAATGCAGCATATCAGAAAATACATCAACATTTGTACACTATTATGAGATGAGCCAAGACAATAAGAAGCAGCCGGTACCTGCTTCAGGTCGACGCCAAGAAAAAGGGGAGAGCGAGATGTGGATTCGAACGGATTGGACCTGTTTCCTCGAAGACGAACCACTGACGGTTCATCTTGTGGGGTTCCTTGGTACAGAGAGTAGTTGCCTCGATCTCCGTCGCTCCTATCCTCCACCTCGATATTCCCCGAGCCCTCCGCTTTGAAAATGGGAGATCACCAAGAAGATGGAGCTGCCTCCTTCGTATATTCTCTTGCATCATCGAGACACACCTCTTGCATACTACTCCAGGATATGTGAGGGGGATGCGCATCATATAATCAAGGGGAGAAGGTGGATAGAAAGAAATAGTCATCCACCAGAACCAGAGATAATGGCAGCGGAAGGCGGCAAACCTATTCCGTCATTAATTGCACGAGTAGTACCGCATGCCGCCGCCACGGGACTCTCTGTTCATCGGACCGAGGAGGAAGAGGAGATGGCAGATGAAAAACATGGATGCATTCCTCACCAACTGGGCCGTTTCTCGGCCCGGTTAATGACAGCACGTCTAGGTGTGTTTTCGGAGTAGCAGCCCATTAACGTTTGTCTGGCCCACTTGACAAACCAAATGAGCTGGATGACGATGCGGGAATGTTGAGATGATCTCAAGCGTTGATGGGAAGAATCCGACGGTCTAGGAAGCGAAATCGCTGTAAACAGTCGTAGGTAGCCCAGTTATACTGTTTTTTAATTCTGAACGTATACGACTTACCACTAGAGACTTATCAGTAGAAACGATGCCAAAAAACGAGGGGAGCACATTAATAACTAAAACATAATTCTTACGTCCTTTCCTGATGGTTCCAAAAGATGTCAACCATGCTACAGTTGGTAAAAAATATGGTCTAGCTGTTAAGCTGATGCTCTAAACTTCATTATCCTCCGCCATGAACCGGATTACAAAGGATCTGGCGTCAACCTTCTGGGAATCGTGGTCCATTAGAATCTGATTTTATTTTATTTATTTTTTGACTGACACTTCCTAGATCTCGGAGAGGATTGATGTACGCAAAGAGCGGGCAAACAACAGAGTGGATGGATGGTCTATTGGTTTTGTCATTATAAATTTACGTTTTGCTCCATAGCAATGCACGCCCATTTTCGTTACATTCAACTAGTACTATAGTATAAATGTTAACATCTTGAATCGTATCCCGTGAACCTGGTGATTCGGGGGCAATGGACACGACCCGACGCGAACCAGGCAATCTCGGATCCGCCAGCAGGTTTTTCATGTTACCGGACGAATTAGGAGCCCGCAACGATATGGTGGTCCCGAAATAAATTTGATCAAATTCACAGCGATTTATTTGCTACGGACTAGTTAGCTCGAATGGAACAAAACTACACATATCGTGACACGAAAAGGAAGAAGAAAGTTACTCCCAGCAATGCGCCAGGAGCAGGACGGCAGTACCATATATTAACCGATCGACATCCCTACTCGACGGATTGTCCTCACTAGCCCCAGTGATTCTTAGCGAGAAGAGGAAGGCGCCGGCGAAGAATTAGATGATGTAACGGTGGAGGAGGAGCCGGCGGTCATGGGAGTCATGTCCATGGGGTAGCTCCCCAGCACCCTCAAGAAGGAGGTGAACTCCTGTACCTCTGCAAGCGCGTTTTGCACTCGCGGGTCCGCAAGGGAGCCCTGGAAGTCCGCGTAGAACACGTACTCGAACGTCTTGGCGGCCGTGCCGCTGCTGGCATCGTCGGCGAGGCGGATGGGCCTGTGCGGCCTGCTCTCGATCTTGGTGAGGTTGATGTCGCGGAAGGCGAAGGCGGAGAGCACCTTGAAGAGCATGGAGGTACCCTCCTTGTCGTGCGCGAAGACGATGCTGGTCTTGAAGGGCCGGTCCATGCGCGGCACGATGGGCTCCCTCGCCAGCATCACGAACCGCGTTACGTTGCCGCAGTCGTCGTGGATGCCGTCGGCGAGCACCTCCATGCCGTACAGCTCGGCGGCGCGGGAGGACGCGATGGCGGCCGTGTCACGGAGGCCGTTGGCGGCGATGTACTCGGCGGCGGCGGCGGTGTCGTCGAAGGCCTCGCGGACGACGTTGAGGCCCATGCGCGTGATGGTGTGCTCGCACTGCGCCAGCGCCTGCGGGTGGCTGATGATGCGTTTGATGTCCTCCTTTCGCACGCCCGGCAGCGCGAGGAGGCAGTGGTGCACGGGGAGCTGCACCTCGCCGACTATGTGGAGGCGGTGACGGAGCAGGAGGTCGTAGTTGCGGTGGATGCTGCCCCCCAGCGAGTTCTCCACGGGGAGCACGGCGCGGTCCGCGACCCAGTTCTCCACGGCCTGGAACGCCACGTCGAACTGGTCGCAGGGGATGGCGTCGCAGCCCGGGTACGCCTTGCCGGCCGCCTTCTCGCTGTACGCCCCCGGCACACCCTGGTACGCCACACGCAGCTCTGAACCGTGCATCGGCGCCGGGGACAGGTCCGCGATCCGGAGCGGTGCCGGCAGGTTCCTTGCGCCGCCGTTAGTACCGTTCACAGGGACCAAGTCCAGCATCGCCCCGTTCGTAGCCGCCGCCGCGACGTGGCCGTTGGTGGAGTGGGAGACGAGCGCGGCCACCTTGCTGGAGAGCACCGCACAGCTGGTGAGCCACTCCGTCCGGCTTCCAACGACGGAGCCCTGCAGCGAGCACCTGACCACGCCACCGCCCCTCCTCGGATTATTGTGGCCCGCCGGCCTAAGACCCTGCCCAATGGGCGCCTTGACCAAACTCACGGCAGCCATGACTGACCACACCAACTACCTCTTCTCCACCTGTTGCTTTGCTGGTAACCGAAGTCTGAAGGTAACCAGAAAACTGGAACTGGTATCTGAAGCAGCTTCAAAGCGAGAGGCTGATAGGGGGGGAATTGGATGTCGAGGTGGGGGGTATATATGGAGCACTTGGTTTGGATTGGGTCTCCGGCCCTCTCTCTATTCGACAACGACTTATTCAATGGACTAATGGGCCATTGCCCCCCGTGGAACAATGTACGTGCCCCTGCTAGTCTGCTACCAGCTTCCAGGAAGAAGGACGAAACATTTATAACTGAGGCATTACCCACGTTTTTATCCAAGAACAAGTTGGAATTCCACGTTTGGTTTGGTCCAGTATATTCTGTACTTCTTTGGCTTGTATTACCCCCGTACTAAGTCACACTGAGCTTCAAAGTAGCCTGCCATTTATGTGCCGGATAATCTAATTTAGGGGACGTTAGGTTTCTGTTTTAGTCTTAGAGGATACCTTTTGTTAGGTTTTGACCACTTATGTTAATAATGCTTATAACTAGCATATGAGTTCATTTCATCATAGTTTCTTAAACAAGCAAAACAAGGTCGCTTGTCATTTCATTAAGATAGAAGGGACTACTTACAAGACACGAACTACACCGGACTCGCAGGACATCTAAAAGAAACATAGGTGCAATATTCAGGGGAGTGCTGAGTTTAATGGTTATCTTTTCAGATTCTTCCAAGAAATACGTGCCAACTGTCATCCTGTCATGCTGTCTTCTTTCATCCATACTGTGAAATACAGGGATCGCTGCACAAAAGTTATTCCCTTAATCCGGTGAAACAATACTAGATAGTAGTTTTTTTATAAAGGGGCTGAATATATTAACACCAAGATGCTATATCCATTAGCTTCTGCAACTATAAATGTCTAGAACAAGTCTAGATAAAGGAATATATTAATACTAGCCCCGGGGGCCTCAGGACCTCTCCACCGTTGAATCTGAGCGGAGAATTGATCATGCACGCTTGTTTTCTCTATGTCTTGTGTCTGGCTTTTCTTTCTCTCACCGCTAGTTAGGCTATGTGTGTTGTTGGTGATGGGTTAGCTTTTCGCTGGGCCTACTCGTTAGGGAGTGTGTCTGCATATTTCAAGGTGCGTGATCAAACCGAGGAGAGCGGCGCGATGGCTTTCCCGTGGTTACACTACTGTGCTAAGAGCATCTCTACTCCTTCTCCATATGAGCTCCGGCGCGAGCGGTTTTTAGTCCTTATGGAGAGGCGCCGACTATTTTCTTTTTTTAAGGGGGTAGTGTTCTCAGTCACACACCCTCTCCATAGTTTATATATTCAATTTAGTATTTATATTACGATTCTACATCGTCAACTCCGCGCCATCCTAATCTACGACGCCGCTTTCCCCACTGCTACCGTCGTCCTCGTCATTGGCCTATCCGTCGCGCCGTCCTCCTCCTCCGTGTTGGAATCAAGGTCGACGATCCCGGCGGCCTCCGCCCTCCTCATGAATTCTTCAAGGCGCGCCGTCTCGGCTCGACGCCGCGCCTCGTCGATTGCGGTGTAGGTCGTACGCCCGCGCACCGCCTAGAAGCACTGCCTCCCTTCGGGGTTAGGCATATCTGGATGGAGCTACCGCAGGTGAGCGCGGCACAACGCGATCTCCTCCGTCCGCTCCTTCTTGAACTTCTTCGGCCAGGTACGCGCTCGTGGGCGCGTACGAGCCATCGCCCTCTTCCGCTCCGGCAGTTCGCGACGGCGTTCCTCTATCTGCATCGCCAACTCGGCGCAACGCAAGGGCGGCACCACAGGCACGCCGGCGTAGCTCAGCTCAAATTCGGCCAGAATCCTCGCGCGCGGCAGCGCGAGGATGCTATAGTGGGTGAACATCATGGCCTCGTAGAAATTGAGTTTTGGCCTCTCCATGGCGGCGACGGCGGCAGGATGTTGAGAAAGAGAGGGAGGTGCACATACATATAGCTAGGGAAAGGGCGGGAAGTTGGAGCGGGAAGCATCAAAAAGGGCAGGAAGGAGGTGTCTGTCTCACTGCCAGGGCTGGCCCGCGTCGTTTTCAGCTCCATCTGGTGCCCCCGCTAGGTTGGGTTCGGCCGGAGTGCGCCGGATGTCAAACCGGGTCGTGCCGGCGCGAAAATAAGTTTGGGGTGCGGGATGGGCCTTGTGTGTCGGCACCCCCCATAGCCCTTTAGGGGGCTTTAGGACCCCCGAGTGGAGATGCTCTAAGGGTATAGTTAGAATTTCGTATCACCCAACACCGCGTGTTTTTACTAGTGCAGATTTGCTCATTGATGGCGTGCCAAATCACCCCTAAGTGGCGTGGGAGTGGCATGCCACCACTGTTAGGTGACTGGTAACTTGTACCGGTGTGGTGGCATGGGAGTGGCACGCCACCACTATTACGTGACTGGTAACTTGTGCCAGTGTGGTGGCGTGTGTGGCATGCCACCACTGTTACGTGACTGGTAACTTGCACGCCACCTTTTGAAACCGTGGACGTAACTTCTACTAGAGGTTTGTTGTTACGTCCACGGTTTCAAAAGGTTTTTGCTGGAACCGGTCGCCTCGCTCCCTGGTCGCTCGCGCAGGCGATCCCCACTCCCTCCAAAGAAGACCAAGCTCGCATCCCTGTTGGCTGCCGGTGGTGGTGGCGCCCAAGCTTGCGAAGGCGGAGGGGCAAGGTGGGCGCACCTCCCTCCCAAGGCTCTGCGCGGAGAGGCGGTGAGGCACGACGCGCATGGATAGGCATGCCGTCTGTAAGGGTGAGACAGCAGGGTGGCCTGGAGGTGGGGCGGCGGGGCATGGTGGCGGCGGATGCCGTCCTTGCAATGTTCTCCACCAAAGTGCTGCCCCTCGAGGTGCTCACGGGCGATGCGGTTGGGTTCACCCTCCATCTGTCGGCCTAGATCTGGCGGGTCTAGTGGCCTATGAAGGCCGGTGGTGTGGGAGCTTGATACATTACAAATGTATCTATAATTTTGATGTTCCATGCTTGGTTTTATCCACTTTCTTATGTTTTGTTCCAACTTTGGAGTACTTTTCATATGATTACTTGGACTAACCTATTAACAAGATGCCACAGTGCCAGTTGCAGGTTTTCTGCTGTTTTTGGTTCCAGGAAGTCAGAAAATGAATATTCTCGGAATTGGACGGGACAAAAGCCAAAGTTACTATTTTCCCAGAAGACTCACGGAGCCAGAAGGAGAGCCGGAGAGGGGCCACAGGGTGGCCACCCCCCCTTGGCGCAGGCAACCCTAGGCCGCGCCAGGGCATGGTGTGGGCCCCCTGGCCGGCCACCGACCTTGCCTCCTTCGCCTATAAGAGCCTCCCGATACCAAAACCCTAAATCATCAATCAGAAATCCACGAAAAGTTCTGCAGCGCCGCCGCCACCGAAGGGGAGATTCGGGGGACAGAAAGTCTCTGTTCCGGCACCCTGCCGAGACGGGGAAGTGCCCCCGGAGCCATCTCCATCGATCTCCACCACCATCTCCATCACCATTGCTGATTTCCATGATGAGGAGGGAGTAATTCTCTCTTGAGGCTAAGGGTTCTACCGGTAGCTATGTGTTCATCTCTCTCTATGCATGATCTTATTGAGATCATGAGCTTGTAATCTATAGATCTACCTTGCTACTCAAGTGATTTAATAGATCTCTGCTCTCCCCATGTGTGTGAAAGTGACAACATGCATACCATGGTGGCACTTAGGCTAGAGATTACAAATACTTGTTATGAGTTATATTTGGAGTTGGATGTCTTTATGAAATTGTGGTGTTTGTTGGAACCATCTAGTACTCAAGGTGACAGTGTGGGGTTATCTAGATGGGAACGGCTTACTTTGAGGTGTGCTATTATAGCCCTACCGTGGATTAGAGTGTCCAACCAGAGAGTAGTTAAGAGTAGTATCATAAGGAGAAGATATTTATATGAGAGTGTTCACTAGTGAAAGTATGATCCCTAGGCCTTGTTTCTAAGCACTGAAACACCGTTTGCTATTAGATTTATTACATGTTTGCTTGCTTCTATCTTTATTTCAGTTTTACTTTAGTCTTTTCCACGCCATCAAGCTATTTTCTATCACCGTTACCACTTATAATTATTTATACCACTTGTATTTCACTATCTCTTCGCCGAACTAGTGCACCTATACACCTGACAAGTGTATTGGGTGTGTTGGGGACACAAGAGACTTCTTGTATCTTGATTGCATGGTTGCTTGAGAGGGAATACCTTTGACCACTTCCTCCCTGAGTTCGATAAACCTTGGGTAATCCACTTAAGGGAAAACTTGCTGCTGTTCTACAAACCTCTGCACTTGGAGGCCCAACAACTGTCTACAAGAATAGAAGTGTGTAGACATCAGGGCTTCTGGCCTGGCTTCGAATAAAGGGGTTTTGGTCCTACGACCCCTCTCATGCCAAGATGATGATCTACCTATTGCATGACTTTATTGATCTGGTCAGAGTGTTGTGTTCCGGAAGATTCCGCTAGTGAACTCTAATGGACGACATGTCAGAGTTCACTAGATTCGATGGATTTCGGTCGCGCACAACCATGTTTTTATATGTCCGTTTGGTTTCAGAGGGAGTACTGCGAAGCTTTGCAAACTGTTGCCATCAAGGACATGCTTTTAGTCTAATTCTATGGAAAAGTCTAAGCTTGGGGAAGCTAGTTTTTATGAAAATGATCTTTTTAGTCCCCCAGGCATGGAGGAGAAAAATTACTTTGATGATACTATGCCTCCAATATATGATGATTACAATGATGAATATGATATTCTCAGTCCACCTACTATTGAGGATGAAATTAATTATGACTATAATATGCCTCCTATATTTGATGATTATGGTGATGAGAATAATAATGATAGCTATTTTTTTGAATTTGCTCCCACCCTAATTAATAAGAATGACTATACTTATGTGGAGAGTAATAATCATTTTATGCATGTGGCTCATGATAAGAATGTTTCTTGTGATAGTTATATTGTTAATTTTATCCTTGATGCTACTGAAAGTTATTATGAGAGAGGGAAACATGGGCTTATGTATCTCAACATTATTAAGTTTCCCCTCTTTATGTTAAAAGTCTTGAAGTTGCACTTGTTTTGCTTTCATATGCTTGTTGCTTTGTGCTTTCATGACTTGTTTTTTTACAAGATTCCTATGCATAGGAAGTGGGTTAGACTTAAATATGCTCTGAATTTGCTTCTTGATGCTCTCTTTTACTTCAATTCATATTTCTTATGTGAGCATCTTCTCAAACTATCATGCCTAACTTAAAGGCATTAAAGAAAAGTACTTATTAGGATATAACCCAAAAGTTTTAGATGAGTCTTGGAAGTTTATTACTTTAGTAATAACCGCTCCTTATCCTTTTTATTTGCTTTTTGTGCCAAGAGTAACCTCTAATGAGAGAGAAGTAATGATTGGGAAAGTTGTTTTCCTGAAATAGATTTCTATGCTTTATCGTAAAAATTCGTGTAAAATCTCTGTACGTCCTTTTGAGGCGTGAATTTTTGTGCTTCTTCCCCAGGTTGTTATATAACTTTCATTAGTTTAACACTTTTCTATTTGAGCAACAGAAGGTCTTCAAAAAAATTCGTCTTTACCTGCTGGTCTGTTTTGACACATTTCTGCCATTATTTGCATTTGCTTCTTGTTGGTTCCTTTTTGAGTTCTTTTGGGGCATTGAGCTTTTTGAGGGAAGTGCTAAAGTAGCTAGTGTTCTAATGGAAGTTTATTTGGTGTTAGAACTAAACCTTAAGACTTATTTATCTTGAGTGCACTAATGTTGCTAATAAAGATTGTGTGAAGTTTTGTATGGAGGAAAAATTTCAGGTGTATGGAAGGAATGAGTAATGAGATGAAGGATGGACTAAAGCTCAAGCTTGGGGATGCCACGCGTGTCACCCCAAGAAATATCCAAGAAGTACAAGCGTCAAAGCTTGGGGATGCCCAAGGCATCCCCTTCTTCATCAATAAAAATCCTAGGTTTCTTCCAAACGCTTCATTTTTATTGTTTCATGCACAATTGTGTTGTTCTTGGAGCGTCTTCTTTTTCGTTTTCGTTTTGGTTTTTCGTTTGCTTGGTTTTCTTAGTTTGCTGAATAAATTGGTTGGACCCCCTCTTTCATACATTGGTTTTCAAATAGTTTGGTTTGGATTGGAAAAGAGTAGGAAAGCTCATGCTTAAGTGGTAAAGAGAGAATGTTTTTTATTGTGGCCTATGCTTTGTCATGCCATGCTTGATATTGTTTTGGCTTTATGCTTAGTATTCTTTGCTGTAGCATGACTTGTTATAAACAATTGAGATTGCTTAATGTGCCTTGGATGAATCATGCGTTGTTTTAGCATATTAAAGCATAGTATAGTGGTATTCTCCTTTGATGCTTTATTTGGGTTGACTTGGCGCATGCTCACACCATGTTATGACTATCTAAAGTCACCATAGCCATTATGATCCTTTAGTTTTCAACTTGTAGTATCACTTTATGCTTTAATCAATGATGTTTTGTTGCTCTGCATGATTATGGCTATTATTGCTCTCTTAGTTTGTCGCTCCCAGTCTTTTGCTAGCCTCCACAACCAA
Organism: Avena sativa; assembly: GCA_916181665.1. Classification (NCBI taxonomy): domain Eukaryota; kingdom Viridiplantae; phylum Streptophyta; class Magnoliopsida; order Poales; family Poaceae; genus Avena; species Avena sativa. The sequence goes on from OV702287.1 coordinate 428,955,067, forward strand.
GTATGAGTTCCACTCATGCATCAAACTCCCTAAACCAAGTTATTCCAAAGAGTCCACCATACCTACCTATTAGCATATGCTATTCCAAGTATATTCATGCTTTTGTTTAACTTCCAAATTAAACTTGTTATGAGAAAACTAGATTAAAGCTCTCACGAACTTGATGGCACACTTTACTTTTCTTGCCCTTAATAAACTTGAACCATTGTGTCATCTATGTTGTATATGCTTGCACTTATTTGTTGGGGATTAGCAGAACCATGCTATCATGGGGAGCGCTTTCAACATTGCACTGGTACTTTGTACCTAGTTGATATCATGCTCTTTTGTCTATGGATGTCGTCGGTGTGAAATGAAAGGGGAGCTTGTAAGTCCATGGAGTTATGTATATGTGTTAGAGAAACGCCTGGGCCGCTGGTCTAATCCATGCTGACATGGAGGAAACCTGCAGCGTAACCATAATGAGCTGTCTATGAAGCATTCTTCTTATAAAAAAAGAGTCAGATGTTGAAAAAATAAGAGAAAAAGAAAAAAAAGATTATGAAAAGAGGAAAGAGAGAAAAAGGCACCATATTCCCATGGTAAATAAGAAGATTGCTGAGATGCTCGTTGTCTGCTTGCCTTGTCATTTTTATATGGGGATTCTTCCGTATCATCGGGCAAGGGGTACCCCGTTGGCGGTTCTCTATGATACACATGTACTTACAATGACAAGAACTTACCGGTGACTAAACTTGAGTAGCATGAGGAGCGACCCTCGTATTCAAGGGACATGAGATTTCTAACTTATACTTTGTCAAGCATGTACACCATAGTTTGTTCACTTTAACCTTAATCACTTCAAGATGCTTATGATAGGGGCAATGAGAGCTGAAAGCTATAAGTACCATAATTTTTGGAAGCTCTTTATGAGACTTGAATCCCTACTTCCTTCTATGAAGGCCTTTCTTCCACTTATATATTGAGTCTCCACCTTCTATCTTTATGCACCTACTTTGAGAGCATAGTGGCCATTCTTAGTTCTATGTGCATTGTCCCAAGACTAGTTGATTGATGCATAACTTGATATTGCTTGTTTTAAACTATTTGTATCTAGTCACTCTTATGAACTTTGAAGGTGTCCTATGCATTTATATTTGCTACTCTATGAGGGACAAGTTGAATGCCATTATGCTATGTTTTCTTTATGTGAAACAAACAAACGTCTTGCAAAGCATTGTTATTCATGAATCTTTTGTTTATGCCTTTTCATGTTGCGTCATAGTTTCTTTGACTTATTGCTAGAACTTTGTCTTTCATGTTTGATTGAAGTACTATGATCCTAGCTATCAATGTTTTACAAATACTTTGATCAAGTTTATGATGGTGCATGTCACCTCAAAAATTATTCTTTCTTTTTATCACTTACCTAATCGAGGACGAGCAGGAGTTAAGCTTGGGGATGTTGATACATTGCAAATGTATCTATAATTTTGATGTTCCATGCTTGGTTTTATCCACTTTCTTGTGTTTTGTTCCAACTTTGGAGTACTTTTCATATGATTTCTTGGACTAACCTATTAACAAGATGCCACAGTGCCAGTTGCCTGTTTTCTGCTGTTTTTGGTTCCAGGAAGTCAGAAAATGAATATTCTCGGAATTGGACGGGACAAAAGCCAAAGTTACTATTTTCCTGGAAGACTCATGGAGCCAGAAGGAGAGCCAGAGAGGGGCCACAGGGTGGCCACACACCCCCTTGGTGCGTGCAACCCTAGGCCGCGCCAGGGCATGGTGTGGGCCCCCTGGCCATCCATCGACCTTGCCTCCTTCGCCTATAAGAGCCTCCCGATACCAAAACCCTAAATCACCAATCAGAAATCCACGAAAAGTTCCGCAGAGCTGCTGCCACCAAAGGGGAGATTCGGGGGACAGAAAGTCTCTGTTCCGGCACCCTGCCGGGACGGGGAAGTGCCCACGGAGCCATCTCCATCGATCTCCACAACCATTGCTGATTTCCATGATGAGGAGGGAGTAGTTCTCTCTCGAGGCTAAGGGTTCTACCGGTAGCTATGTGTTCATCTCTCTTTATGCATGATCTTATTGAGATCATGAGCTTGTAATCTATAGATCTACCTTGCTACTCAAGTGCTTTAATAGATCTCTGCTCTCCCCATGTGTGTGAAAGTGACAGCGTGCACACCATGGTGGCACTTAGGCTAGAGATTACAAATACTTGTTATGAGTTATATTTGGAGTTGGATGTCTTTATGAAATTGTGGTGTTTGTTGGAACCATCTAGTACTCAAGGTGACAGTGTGGGGTTATCTAGATGGGAAAGGCTTACTTTGAGGTGTGCTGTTATAGCCCTACCGTGGATTAGAGTGTCCAACCGGAGAGTAGTTAAGAGTAGTATCATAAGGAGAAGATATTTATATGAGAGTGTTCACTAGTGAAAGTATGATCTATTACATGTTTCTAAGAACTGAAACACCATTTGCTATTAGATCTATTACATGTTTGCTTGCTTCTATCTTTATTTCAGTTTTACTTTAGTCTTTTCCACGCCATCAAGCTATTTTCTATCACCGTTACCACTTATAATTATTTATACCACTTGTATTTCACTATCTCTTCGCCGAACTAGTGCACCTATACACCTGACAAGTGTATTGGGTGTGTTGGGGACACAAGAGACTTCTTGTATCTTGATTGCGGGGTTGCTTGAGAGGGAATACCTTTGACCACTTCCTCCCTGAGTTCGATAAACCTTGGGTAATCCACTTAAGGGAAAACTTGCTGCTGTTCTACAAACCTCTGCACTTGGAGGCCCAACAACTGTCTACAAGAATAGAAGTGCGTAGACATCAGGGCTTCCGGCCTGGCTTCGAATAAAGGGGGGTTTGGTCCTACGATCCCTCTCACGCCAAGATGATGATCTACCTATTGCATGACTTCATCGATCTGGTTAGAGTGTTGTGTTCCGGAAGATTCCGCTAGTGAACTCTAATGGACAACATGTCAGAGTTCACTAGATTCGATGGATTTCGGTCGCGCACGACCATGTTTTTATATGTCCGTTTGGTTTCGGAGGGAGTACTGCGAAGCTTTGCAAACTATTGCCATCAAGGACATGCTTTTAGTCCCATGGTGAAGTCATCCATGGAGAATGACATGAAAGTTGAGGTCTGGAGACTGGTAATGGTGGTTGAATCCTAGTGGTGATGAGGTTTTGGCTTGGTGATCTGGGTCTTGGAGGAGCGACATTGGAAAGTGGGATGACAGTACAAGAGAATTCTAGAGTTCAAGCTTGCAGGGTGAAAATCCAAGGTCTAGGCTTAAATGGTTGTGCTTGGCAATGGCGTTGTTGAAGGCATTGTTTTATGAGTGTGGACTTTCTCCGGGGTGAAAACCTACGATCGGTGGTCAGGCGATGACGGCGCTTGTGCACTGTTCCCTTCTTGGAGGCGTCACTGATACATTGCAAATGTATCTATAATTTTTTATGTTCCATGCTTGGTTTTATCCACTTTCTTGTGCTTTGTCCACACTTTGGAGTACTTTTCATGTGATTTCTTGTACTAACCTATTAACAAGAGCCACAGTGCCAGCTGCCTGTTTTCTGCTGTTTTTGGTTCCAGGAAAGTCAGAAAATGAATATTCTCGGAATTGGACGGGACAAAAGCCAAAGTGCCTATTTTTCCAGAAGTCATCAGATGCCAGAATACGAGACGGAGAGGGGCCAGAGGCCGGCCACACCACCTGGCCGCGCGGCCAGGCTTGGCCCGCGCTAGGGGGTGGTGTGGTGGCCCCTGGCACCCCCTCGGCCTCTCCTTGCGACTATAAGATGTCCTCGGGACGAAAACCCTAAGTGCCCGATCAAAAATCCACGAAAGAGTCTGTAGCCGCCGTCATCTCCATCCCTAGATCAGGAGGGATCTGAAGCTCTTCTCGGCACCCTGCCGGAGAGGGGAATTCACCCTGGAGGCCTTCTTCATCACCATGCAAGCCACCGGTGTGATGCATGAGTAGTTCATCCTTGGACTACGGATCCATGTAGTAGCTAGATGGCTGGTTCTCTTCCTTTGTGCTTTCATGTCTAGATCTTGTGAGCTCCGTTCATGATCAAGATCATCTATTTGTAATTCTGCATGTTGTGTTTACGGGGATCCGATGGATATTGAGATGCTATTTCAGATTGATTATTGATTCTATCATGTCTTTGTTATTTGTGATCTTGCATGCTTTCCTTTGTTAGTAGCTATCTTGGCCAAGTAGATGCTAGCAACTCCAAGAGTTAGTATTTATGCTCGATAGTGGGTTGATGCCTCTGGTAATCTGGGGAAGTGACAGAAATATCTAAGGTACTAGATGTGTTGTTGCTACTAGGGAGAAAACAACAATCCTTTGTTCATAGAACAATCGTATTGTTTACTTTACACGCAGTTCGTAAAGCAATAATCTGTTGCTTGCAACTTAATACTGGATGGGGTTCGGATGATAACCTAAAGGTGGATTATTAGTCATAGATGCAGTTGGATGGCGGTCTATGTATAATGTTGTAATGCCCAATCAAGTCTCAAAGGAGTCAAGATGATTAGTATATGCATGTATTGTTTTCTCGATGTTTGTCAATTGCCCCGCCGTAATTTGTTCACCCAGCATGTTATCTATCTAAGGAGATCCACCTCTAGTGAACTATGGATCCCGGTCCTTGTCTTTTACATACAATCTACAATCTTTTACCGCTTTGTGTTTACTTTCTGCAAACTTTTACTTCTTTCCATTCGATACGTTTAATCCTTTGTTTTCCGCAAAACACGGTGAGATTGACAACCTCATCGCAAGTTGGGGACAAAGTTCTGTGGTTGTGTTGTGCAGGTCTCCACGTTGCTACTAGCACCGGTAGTGTGCCCTGCCAAGGCTCAGCTAGCAACACCTTTGGGGTGTTTCCTTGCTCCTACTGGTTCGATTAAACCTTGGTTTCATTACTGAGGGAAACTTGCTGTTGTGCTCATCATACCTTCCTCTTGGGGTTCCCAACGAGCTCTACTTCAACACCGCACCAACACTTCTATAGGCGTCGTGCACTGAGCCATCAAGCATTTTTTTGGCGCCGTTGCCGGGGAGTCAAGGACATCTTCACAAGGGGAGTCCCTCATAACCAATCTATTTACTTTGTTATTTTTGTTTTGCTTAGTTTCATTTTGCTTTGTTTGCTTGTTTCTTTATCAAAAACACAAAAAAATTAGTTTTACTAGTTTGCTTTCTTATTTGAAAACACAAAAAAATTAAGTCTCCTTTAGTTGTCACCTCTTCCTTAGCTCACCATGTTGATCCCTAAATTCACCCTGAAAGACCTTTCAATTGGTAGTGGTTCTATAATTGGGAAAGATAATATTGAAGAATTGTTTAATCATGTTAGTAAGCATGAAGATACTGAAGATAGATCCCTTGCAGAACTTGCGCCAAACTATGAGATTGCTGAAGCTTCTTTAATTCACATGTTAGAAGCTAGGTTTGTTAACCTCAACCCCTTAATGCAAGTAATGTTTCTTAAGCTTAAAGAAATTGAGGACCCTGAAAAGAGGGATTTTATTCTAAAAACTTTGTTTAAGGAGTTCTATGATGTTGCCAAGGAAGCTAGGAAAGTCTTTGAATGTTTCAATATGCTAGGCTCATGTGTAGATGTTGTTGGTACATGAGAAAAGATGAACAAAACCGAACCTAATGGGGAGGAACCTAAGATACCAATACCCTTTAAACTAGTAGCAATACATGATGCCATAGAAAAGAATCTTGATTAGATTGTTCCTGCAAACCCTTTTGATGAGAATAGTGAACCTAAGAGCATTGAGAGAGGATCCTCTAGAACTTATTTGGATGATATACCTTGCTTTGTTGAAAATATTTCCTGTATTGATCTTCCAGGGCCCGAAGACCTGAGCTCTACATCATGGAATCGATGGCCGAGACCTCGAGTGTGCCGACACGAACCCGAAGACCACGTATGCGACAAGTACTCCTTCCTGGATGCGAGACTCGGATCCGAAGATCGCCAAGATCGCCACCGGAACGCCAAGTTCTTCATCCCGAACGCCAAGACTGACCCGATATGCGGACCCGACAAGATCTTCGCGATGACAAGATCGACACCGACCAGGCCGAGTCCGAGGCGCCCCTGTCGCCAAACCAAGTCCTTCTTCCTGGAATGCCAAGCTCTCCGTCTTGTATCCGACCTCCGATCCCGACCCCCGTCAAACCCTGAGAACCAGACCCGAACCCCCGGAATCCAAGATCTTCCGAACCCAGATGTGTGACCCTAAGCCCCTATTTTTATAATATGACATTACTATCTGTCGCATATTAAATTGTTCATGCATGCATACTTGTTTGTGGTTTGGGGGCATTATGCCGATTCATCTCATAATTAAATATGGAGTCTATATGCGGGCTATTCTAGTCTTATTTCGGACTCCATTTAAATTGCATAGCGAACCGATGCCATGATTCGCCTTGTTAATTCAACATTTAAATTGCAGGGTATCTAAATAACATGAACCACTTAATTAAATGTCGGGACCGCGGTTCCGCTTAATATTGCCTAGTCGCATCGCATCTGTGCCATGCCATGCATCATATCATAAGCATGCCGGATCTTCTGCCGTAGTATTAAATATTGCATCCGGTGTTTCTTCTAGTGTTTGCTTCTTCGCGGAATAGGACGATGAGTTGATGCGAGTATCGACAAGTTCTCCGGATATGATCCTTCGGTAGTGTTTCCTAGGCGAGCATCTCTCCCCCTTCTACCTATTTTGCATTTATAGTCTTTCTTTCCTCCTGTTGATCTATTGCTACCCGTATTGTGATTCTTTAGTTCTGTGCACCATTATACCCCTTGCAGCCTCTATATTGCCATGGACACATCCTATTGCCTGTTGTCTGTTAGATAGTCAGCCTTGCGAGTCGTAGTTGCTTGCTTATGTGGTGCTTCGTGTCGGTGTCGTTTCACCGTTGACGGCAAGTTGACACATGATAAATGGTGGAGATGATCATGACTTTAAATACAACTATTAAAATGCTAGATATAACTAATGCAGAGGCACCGGTGGGCAATATTTGGTTCTTCCACGCTCACTTGTGTCCCGTAGGACCCCGAGTACTTGATACCTGTTCCTTGACTATTCGCACTATCCACATCCGGGAGGCCTTATGGACCCCCTGAGCCAGAGCTTGATTCATTTCTATTTCTTGGGGCCACAAACTAGTTTGGGGTTTTATTACTATCCTGTACTTATGCCATGCTTTACTGCTTTATTTAAGATTGTGCATGGAGCACCTTTACTGTTTTGGATTGCGCCACGTTTTCGCGATATCGACAAGCCCAGTCACACTTTCGGGTTCCCAGTCGTTTACAGCCGTCGTCGCAAACCCTGGGTCCATTCTGGAGCCGGCCAACTTTGTTGCGGGTAGCTTAGTGGGGTGGCCCCCTGAAATATTTTATGAATCCTGTGATCGCTTTGTCGTGAAAGCCTCGTTGGGTTTTGAGTTGGTTTTTCTGAGGTTGATCGAGTGTGTGTTGCTATTTGTGCACCCCTGCAGGGTAAAACTTTCTGAAAGTCGTGTCCGCGGTTATGGACGACTTGGAGCACAGTATCTCGATCATGGACAAGCATAACTAAAGTAGTGCTATAAATTTGACTTAATATGTGACTAGTAAGCAGATGCCACTATAATGGAATGGATAATAAAAATGCCAACACCTAGTGGATCTGTGGTGATCTGTGTCATACTATACCTGCCTAGTAAGTATTGCAACTTCAATGGAATGTGATAAAAGTGCCAACAATTGCTGGGTTTTGGGATTCCTCGGCACAATTACATCTGACTAGTAAATGTTCCAACTATAACGGAATGGTGATTAAAACTTCCCACTACTTATGCTATCAGGATGACTCATGCTATCTATATGTGACTAGTAAGTTCTGCAACTATAATGGAATGAATAAAACTGCCAACTGTGTGAGTTCCTTGGTTTGACTTCCTCGTTTGGTCTCGAGGGGGAATACCAGGATGGGTATGATTGGTGTTAGTATCAGGTTGGATTCGAATAGTCCTTTCTTATCCCTCGCTAATAGCCGCCAGTTTTACTGAGTCTCTATAGGTTGTTTAGTGCTGCCGCTTCAGTCCACCATACCTATGTAGGCGAGAGCCACCGAAGTCTAGCCTCGCCGCGTACTGGCCTCAGTACTGACGCTCCTCTTTTTCCTTTGCCCTTTGTTGGCACCCCCTTTTGTTTTAGCAAGTTTGAGATCGACGTCGTTAGCAGGGTTACCCTTCCGGCTTGGCCTGGGCAGGGTTATGGACGCCATTGATTATTCTTCAGGGCTCTTAGCCCCATTTGCATCTTGTCCATAGTCGGACGCTCTATCCTTTTCAAGATGATTTAAATCTTTGTATAGTATATCTGTATTCTTGACTCATGGAGTCGTTGTTGTATATATATGTTTTGTGGGTTCCATCGTGGACTAATGTGTAATGCTATTACTTCGTTTTCCACCCGCACGAAAGTGCCTGGTGGGCATCCTTGAATCGTTTCTATGCGGGTTTGGCGGAAAGGGCTAAAACTCGCATAGGGCCGATTGGAGGGTGTTACAGAGTGGTATCAAAGCTCAGCAGTTGCGATACCCCACAAGTCCGGCCTGTAGGATAACCTAGCTAACGGCCGAAGTAGAGTGTCAAAACTATTTTTCAAAATCGGTTGGATAGATCTAATTAGGTCTAATTTTACTCCTTACCCTCTGTTGTTCTCCTCTTACCTCTGCGTGTTTTGATTCTACTCTCTTATCTTTTCTTCGAGTCCAGGATTTCTCGTGGTTGGGTTTTCTGTCGTACCTTCAGGGTTTCGCTTCCTCTTTTGGCAACGGTGTTTCTACATCCGGTCTTCATGCTATCTGAGTAATCCTTCATCCATTGGACTTCTCTTTGTTCCTTGTTTGTGCCTTCTGGTGTTTTCAACGCGACGACATCATCTACGCCAGATCCGATGCAGAGCCTGCATCACTCCTTTGTTCCGAACCTCGTTTGTCGAGATCTTCAGTCTATTTCTGAGAAAGGTTGCACCCTTTTCTACTGATTGTACGGAGTAATAGTTTGGGTGCGTGATGGATTGGCCCCAATGCCGACTACTCACTCTATTTGCTCTTGTACATTGAAGTGGATGAAAATGCGTCGTTCTCTCCTTCTATCGAAGATAGAGGTGGCTTTAATTGTTGATACCTCTACCTTCGCCTTTGTCCCCGGAGTGTTCTCTCGGCGATCACGGACAACGACCTCTTGTTAGTGGTGTCGCGAGGATCTACACGAAGTGAGAAGATTCAGATCGATGACCTTCTTCCCGGTACCATGAGGCGGATCTCGAGGGCGAAATCCATTGTTAATGGTGTCGAATTGTGGCATCCCGCTAAAACCACTACTAGAAAATCGCTGTGTTTTTGTGCACTGCATCATCATGACCGCATGCTCATGTCATCATGCCACATTGCATTTGAGCATCGTCATCATCATGCATGGCTTGTTTGAAAACTATTTTCGGAAAGTCTGGTTTTGTTTTCTAAACGCCCCGTCTTTATTTCAAATTTTAAAACCGGGCTTCTCCGGATATTTTTGTTTTGTCTAAAAACGGTTTACAAAAGACTTTTATAAAATAAATAAAAAGTTAGATCATTTTTAGGAGGCAGCCCGCCAGGCCCGAAAGCCCGGCCGGCCACCTCCAAACCCTAGCCTAAACAGCCTACCCAAAACCTGCCCTACCCCGCCTACTTCCTACCCTGCTGCCGCCACACTTCCTTTTCCCGCCCACACCCACCAGCCACCAACCGCGCGAGCGGGCCCTACTAGCAGACGCGCCGCCCCAACCATCGCCAGCCGGCACGCTCACACACGCCACACACGCACACCAATCCCCACCAACCGAACCCACTTGGTCCACTCCCCAGCTCTCCCCCTGCCCGATCCCCACGCTCCCGCACCCCGACCCTACCCCACATCGCGTTCCGCGCCTGCCCTCTCTCTCTCTGCGCGACGGACACGCGCACCGCGCCTCCCTCTCTCTCCCCTCGCCTCTCTCTCTCGCCTTGCTCACCCCCGCTCCTCCACAGATCCCACCAACCGCATCGTCGCCTGGTACTCCTCCGGCCTCTGCCTCTGCAGGCAGCCGCCTCGCCTGGCCCCACGAGCCCGCCGCCGTCGAGCTTGTCTGTGAGCTGCTCTGCCACCGCCCGGGCGCCTCCTCATCCAGCCCCGGCGCTCTGTCGCCCCTCGGCCTCCACCGCCTCCGGCCGCTACACGTCCCGTGGACGCATCGCCGGCCCCGACCCGCGAGCCCCGGTGCCCCCGAGCATCTCTGTCCGCCCCGCCCGGCTCAGCACCGCCCAGCCGCGACGCCTCCATCCTCGTCGCCCACCCCAACGACCTCCTCGAGCGCCTCCCTCGCTCCCTGTCTAAGCCGCCTCCGCCACCTCGGGCCCAAGGTCTCCCTGGCCTCGCCGTCTCCTCTAGCGCCCGCCTCTAACCCTGTTGCCGCCGCATCGCCATCTCCCCGGCCGCCTCCTCTCGTCCATGGCCCCGTCTACTCTCTGCAGGACGCCGTCCCCGCCGCCGCCCGTGGTTCTGCTGCTCTGCTCTCTGCTCTGCACGTGTCACCAGAGCGGTCCTCCTCCCCACAAAATCCTCTGTCAGGTTTCAATTGGAACCACTCGCTGAGTGTGCTTATGCGTTTGTGCAACTGTGCCCGCAGACGAAAATCTCCTCGTGTTTTTATCTTTTGTTGCTCCTGCCCGCTACCACGATTACGTGGCTCCGATGACTATGTCCTAAAGAATGAGCATGTCGCCACTAGGAGAACCACCGACAAGATCTTCTCGTTGCCCCACTACCGTTGAAGAGGGAACAAGGAACCACGCGAAGACCATACCGAACCCGGCGGCACCCGATGAACCATCGCCAAGGCCTTCGACATGGGACCGACAAGATCTTCTTCCAGGGCCCGAAGACCCGAGCTCTACATCATGGAATCGATGGCCGAGACCTCGAGCGTGCCGACACGAACCCGAAGACCACAGATGCGACAAGTACTCCTTCCTAGATGCGAGACTCGGATCCGAAGATCGCCACCGGAACGCCAAGTTCTTCATCCCGAACGCCAAGACCGACCCGATATGCGGACCCGACAAGATCTTCGTGACGACAAGATCGACACCGACCAGGACGAGTCCGAGGCGCCCCTGTCGCCAAACCAAGTCCTTCTTCCCGGAACGCCAAGCTCTCCGTCTTGTATCCGACCTCCGATCCCGATCCCCGTCAAACCCTGAGAACCAGACCCGAACCCCCGGAATTCAAGATCTTCCGAACCCAGATGTGTGACCCTAAGCCCCTATTTTTATAATATGACATTACTATCTGTCGCATATTAAATTGTTCATGCATGCATACTTGTTTGTGGTTTGGGGGCATTATGCCGATTCATCTCATAATTAAATATGGAGTCTATATGCGGGCTATTCTAGTCTTATTCCGGACTCCATTTAAATTACATAGCGAACCGATGACATGATTCACCTTGTTAATTCAACATTTAAATTGCGGGGTATCTAAACAACATGAACCACTTAATTAAATGTCGGGACCCCGGTTCTGCTTAATATTGCCTAGTCGCATCGCATCTGTGCCATGCCATGCATCATATCATAAGCATGCCGGATCTTCTGCCGTAGTATTAAATATTGCATCCGGTGTTTCTTCTAGTGTTTGCTTCTTCGCGGAATAGGACGATGAGTTGATGCGAGTATCGACAAGTTCTTCGGATATGATCCTTCGGCAGTGTTTCCCAAGTGAGCATCTCTCCCCCTTCTACCTATTTTGCATTTATAGTCTGTATTTCCTCATGTTGATCTATTGCTACCCGTATTGCGATTCTTTAGTTCCGTGCACCATTATACCCCTTGCAGCCTCTATATTGCCATGGACGCATCCTATTGCCTGTTGTCTGTTAGATAGTCAGCCTTGCGAGTCGTAGTTGCTTGCTTATGTGGTGCTTCGCGTCGTTGTCGTTTCACCGTTGACGGCAAGTTATCCATAGTCTTCAGGGCTCTTAGCCTGGGTAGGGTTATGGACGCCATTGGTTATTCTTCAGGGCTCTTAGCCCCATTTGCATCTTGTCCATAGTCAGACGCTCTATCGTTTTCAAGGTGATTTGAATCTTTGTATAGTATATCTGTATTCTTGACTCATGGAGTCATTGTTATATATATATATATATATATATGTTCTGTGGGTTCCATCGTGGACTAATGTGTAATGCTATTACTTCGTTTTCCACCCGCACGAAAGTGCCTGGTGGGCGTCCTTGAATCGTTTCTATGCAGGTTTGGCGGAAAGGGCTAAAACTTGCATAGGGCCGATTGGAGGGTGTTACAACCCCCTCTTTCATACATTGGTTTGCAAATAGTTTGGTTTGGTTTGGAAAAGAGTAGGAAAGTTCATGCTTATGTGGTAAAAAGAGCTTGTTTTTTACTGTGGTCTATGCTCTGTCATGCCATGCTTGATATTGTTTTGGATTTATGCTTAGTATTATTTGTTGTAGCATGACTTGTTATAAACAATTGAGATTGCTTAATGTGCCTTGGATAAATCATGCGTTGTTTTAGCATATTAAAGCATAGTATAGTGGTATTCTCCTTTGATGCTTTATTTGGGTTGACTTGGCGCATGCTCACACCATGTTATGACTATCCCAAGTCACCATTAGCCTTTATGATCCTTTAGTTTTCAACTTGTAGTATCACTTTATGCTTTGATCAATGATGTTTTGTCGCTCTGCATGATTATGGCCATTATTGCTCTCTTAGTTTGTCGCTCCCAGTCTTGTGCTAGCCTCCACCACCAAGTATGAGATCCACTCATGCATCCAACTCCCTAAACCAAGTTATTCCAAAGATTCCACCATACCTACCTATTAGCTTATGCTATTCCAAGTATATTCATGCTTTTGTTTACCTTCCAAATTAAACTTGTTATGAGAAAACTAGTGATTAAAGCTCTGACGAACTTGATGTCACACTTTACTTTTCTTGCCCTTAATAAACTTGAGCCATTGTGTCGTCTATGTTGTATATGCTTGCACTTATTTCTTGGGAATTAGCAGAACCATGCTTTCATGGGGAACGCTTTCAACATTGCACTTGGTACTTGTACCTAGTTGATATCATGCTCTTTTATATATGGATGTCGTCGGTGTGAAATGAAAGGGGAGCTTGTAAGTCTATGGAGTTATGTATATGTGTTAGAGAAACGCTTGGGTCGCTGGTCTAATCCATGCTGACATGGTGGAAACCTGCATCGTAACCATAATGAGCTGTCTATGAAGCATTCTTCTTATAAAAAAAGAGTCCTATATTGAGAAAAAAGAGAAAAAGAAAAAAGATATTATGAAAAGAGGAAAGAGAGAAAAAAACACCATATTCCCATGGTAAATAAGAAGAATGCTGAGATGCTCGTTGTCTGCTTGCCTTGTCATTTTGATATGGGGATTCTTCCGTATCATCAGGCAAGGGGTACCCCGTTGGCGGTTCTCTATGATACACATATACTTACAATGATAAGAACTTACCGGTGACTAAACTTGAGTAGCATGAGGAGCGGCCCTCGTATACAAGGGACATGAGATTTCTAACTTGAATCCCTAATTTTTGGAAGCTCTTTATGAGACTTGAATCCCTACTTCCTTTTATAAAAAGGCCTTTCTTCCACCATTATATTGTGTCTCCACCTTCTATCTTTATGCACCTACTTTGAGAGCATAGTGACCATTCTTAGTTCTATGTGCATTGTCCCAAGACTAGTTGATTGATGCATAACTTGATATTGCTTGTTTCAAACTATTTGTATCTAGTCACTCTTATGAACTTTGAAGGTGTCCTATGCATTTATATTTGCTACTCTATGAGGGACAAGCTGAATACTATTATGCTATGTTTTCTTTATGTGAAACAAACAAACGTCTTGCAAAGCATTGTTATTCATGAATCTTTTGTTTGTGCCTTTTCATGTTGCAACATAGTTTCTTTGTCTTATTGCTAGAACTTTGTCTTTCATGTTATGATTGAAGTACTATGATCCCAGCTTTGAATGTTTTACAAATACTTTGATCAAGTCTTTGGTGGTGCATGTCACCTCAAAAATTATTCTTTCTTTTTATCACTTACCTACTCAACGACGAGCAGGAGTTAAGCTTGGGGATGTTGATACATTGCAAATGTATCTATAATTTTTGATGTTCCAGGCTTGGTTTTATCCACTTTCTTGTGCTTTGTCCACACTTTGGAGTACTTTTCATATGATTTCTTGGACTAACCTATTAACAAGAGTCACAGTGCCAGCTGCTTGTTTTCTGCTGTTTTTGGTTCCAGGAAAGTCAGAAAATGAATATTCTCGGAATTGGACGGGACAAAAGCCAAAGTGCCTATTTTTCCGGAAGTCATCAGATGCCAGAATACGAGACGAAGAGGGGCCAAAGGCCGGCCACACCACCTGGCCGCGCGGCCAGGCTTGGCCCGCGCTAGGGGGTGGTGTGGTGGCCCCTGGCACCCCCTCGGCCTCTCCTTGCGACTATAAGATGTCCTCGGGACGAAAACCCTAAGTGCCCGATCAAAAATCCACGAAAGAGTCTGTAGCCGCCGTCATCTCCATCCCTAGATCAGGAGGGATCTGAAGCTCTTCCCGACACCCTGCCGGAGAGGGGAATTCACCCTGGAGGCCTCTTCATCACCATGCAAGCCTTCGGTGTGATCCGTGAGTAGTTCATCCTTGGACTATGGATCCATGTAGTACCTAGATGGCTGGTTCTCCTCCTTTGTGCTTTCATGTCTAGATCTTGTGAGCTCCGTTCATGATTAAGATCATCTATTTGTAATTCTGCATGTTGTGTTTGCGGGGATCCGATGGATATTGAGATGCTATTTCATATTGATTATTGATTCTATCATGTCTTTGTTATTTGTGATCTTGCATGCTTTCCGTTGTTAGTAGCTATCTTGGCCAAGTAGATGCTAGCAACTCCAAGAGTTAGTATTTATGCTCGGTAGTGGGTTCAGGCCTCTGGTAATCTGGGGAAGTGACAGAAATCTCTAAGGTACTAGATGTGATGTTGCTACTAGGGAGAAAACAACAATTCTTTGTTCATAGAACAATCGTATTGTTTACTTTACAAGCAGTTCGTAAAGGAATAATCTGTTGCTTGCAACTTAATACTGGAGGGGGTTCGGATGATAACCTAAAGGTGGATTATTAGTCATAGATGCAGTTGGATGGCGGTCTATGTATAATGTTGTAATGCCCAATCAAGTCTCAAAGGAGTCAAGATGATTAGTATATGCATGTATTGCTTTCTCGATGTTTGTCAATTACCCTGCTGTAATTTGTTCACCCAGCATGTTATCTATCTAAGGAGAGCCACCTCTAGTGAACTATGGATCCCGGTCCTTGTCTTTTACATACAATCTACAATCTTTTACCGCTTTGTGTTTACTTTCTGCAAACTTTTACTTCTTTCCATTCGATACGTTTAATCCTTTGTTTTCCACAAAACACGGTGAGATTGACAACCGCATCACAAGTTGGGGACAAAGTTCTGTGGTTGTGTTGTGCAGGTCTCCATGTTGCTACTAGCACCGGTAGTGCGCCCTGCCAAGGCTCAGCTAGCAACACCTTTGGGGTGTTTCCTTACTCCTACTCGTTTGATTAAACCTTGGTTTCATTACTGAGGGAAACTTGCTGCTGTGCTCATCATACCTTCCTCTTGGGGTTCCCAACGAGCTCTACATCAACACCGCACCAACACTTTTCTAGGCGCCGTGCACTGAGCCATCAGTCACTTTTGGAGAGGATGGATTTCTGGTGATGTCTTGGTAGTGGTTGATCGTTGTTTTAAGGCATAGATCGCTGTATCGAGAATTTTGTTTTTCTATAATTCTCATTTCTTTTTCGATTGTGTGCATCCATAATGCTAATAGGATAATGTGTTGTTGCAGAGTCTGGGCGTAATTTGTATCTTGTGATATTAATATATGCCCTTTTGAAAAAAAAGCAGAGATCCAAATTTATGGCCAGTGTATCTCTCGTTGCCTTGAAGTAGTTAGACATGTGATATATTAGAGCATCTCCACTAGTACCCTCTATACGAGGTCCGAAGATAGCGTTTTTTTCGCGTGGGGAGGGGGCGGATAACTTCTGAATTTGATGGGGACGGTGTTCCCAGTCACACCCCCAATAGCAAAATACTATTTGCTTCTACGTTTTGACAAACACCCTATGGGCGACATCACCCCGTCTGCACTGGCATGTTCGAGAGCACGCCTTGGGCGGCCATGTCCATGGTCAGCTTCCGCACGCCCCTATCCTGCATGTGCGCGACCCGCCCGAGCGTGCCCCTATCCCTCCTGCTCATCCCGTGCCCATGAAGGTGGAGGAGAAGTCGGCGGTGGGCGGTGCCCTTCTTCGGCGCACTCGGGGGGCGGGAGCGGCGATAGCACGCCCACACCGGTGGGCGGGTTCGAGGGTCCCATGCGCGCATAGGACGGGGTGGCCGGCAACAGCCAGGCACGGGCGTCACGCACGAACGAGCTCGACAGGGAGGCGGGGCAGCGGGGCTGAGTGCGGCGCACGAGGCGGCGGCGCGGCGACGCGGCAATGCTGCGTGCATGGACGGGCTCGACAGGGAGGCGGGGTGGTGCAAGATTGAGCTCGTGCGCTCGTCGTGCAGCACCTCAGAACGTGGCGCCGCGCGCTGCCACTAGCCATGCACCTGCAGCTCCGCCGGCCTTGACGGGGCGCGTCCCTACTGTGTGGCTGCAGTTGGCTGCCACCTGCAGCTTTGCGGCCTTGTCACGTCGTGCCACCGCCTCATGGCCGGCTGGCCACTTGTACCGTGCGCTGTTGCTGCTGCAACGCTCGCTCTCCTCTGTGTGTGTTTGTTGGAATTTGGGTGTGGGCCTTGGCCCATAGCCTAATACAAATTCTGAAATTCTCTTGGCCCATTCATGCCTAGCAAGGGGTGGCACCAAAGTTTAGTCCCACCTTGCTAGTTTAGAGGGAGTTGGACCAATATATATAGTGGAGTGTTTCACTACCTCCTAAAGAGAGTGAAGAGGAGTGGCATACACGCGCGCTCCTCCTCCTCCGCCGCCCGCCTCGCCACGCCTCGCCTCGCCTCGCCTCGTCACGACGCGCGCGCGCGGCGCGGTTTGCGGAATTGTGCCCACGTCAACCCTAATACGAGGAAATACACATCTCTCTGCCTCCAGAACTTTGCGCCGCCGCTACACCTTCTCCATCCCCTCTTCCGGCGTGCACCGGACGACGGGACAGTAGGCCTCCGGAACCACCGCCTCTCGTGAACCTGTACGGGTGAGGGGCGATCAGGTTTTTGGGGAGCGCGTCTGCGCGACTACTGACGGCATCACGTCGACCGACCACTCCTTCCCCGACGAGGACTTCTTCCCGGACATCAGCAGCCTCTACATCGACGCCATGGCTGACGACACTGGTGTCAACCTCAACCCCAACCTGAACGCGAACCCGATTCCTCCTCCAGCACCGTATGTAATCTGTCCCTATCTAGTTCAGTTTCTGTTGCAGTTTCTTGTACTAGCTCTTGGAATAGATGTGATCTGTTTATTCTGGTTGAATATGATCTGTTCGTTTGTTCTGCTAGTATACATGATTAGATTAATTCTAGCACTTATAGTCATGATTTATTATTACTTATTTCGAATTAAATATTATGGTAATTTGCTTATATTTTCAACAATCCAAAAACCTGATTATAGGCAACTGAATTCAACTGGTTTAGCCGCGGCTACAAGGCCGCCTCCTTTTGACGGTGTCAATTATAAGAGATGGCGCACGAGAGCAGTTCTATGGTTGAAAAACCTAGGCTGCTATAGCGCCACTCTTGGCAAACCTGAGGGAGACCTTTCTCCTGTTCAGGAGGAAGCGTTTCAGAAGGTCGACACCATGTTTATGGGGGCTTTGTTCAATATTCTTGGTGACAACATTGTTGACACCTATATGTCATTTGATAATGGCAAGGATGCGTGGGATGCACTGGACGCCAAGTTTGGTGTTTCGGATGCTGGCACTGAACTGTATATCATGGAGCAATTCTATGACTACAAGATGACTGATGACCGTCCCATCGTGGATCAGGCTCATGAGATACAGTCCCTTGCCAAAGAACTCGAGCAGTTCAAGTGTAACTTACCGGACAAGTTCGTGGCCGGAGGCATTATTGCCAAGCTTCCTCCTTCTTGGAGGAACTTTGCTACCTCTCTGAAACATAAGAGACAGGAGTTTTCTGTTTCGGATCTCATCGGATCTCTTCATGTTGAAGAAAAGGCGAGAGCAAAAGATACACGTCCTCGAGGCTTTGATGGAAGTTCTAGCGCACATGTAGTGCAGAAAAACAACTTCCAGTCCCACAAGTTCAAGAATAAGAACAGGTCTGATGGCAAAGGAAAGTTTGATGGCAAAAACAAGGCCGCACAGACTACCAACTTCAAGAAGAAGACTGAGTATAAGAAGAAAGGATCCTGCCATGTCTGTGGTGATCCTAATCATTGGGCTCCTAGCTGCCCCAATCGCTTTGACAAGCGTTCACATGGAAATAGTGGCAAGTCCGCTAATGTTGTCCTTGGTGATATTGAGATGAAGGATGTTGGGTACGGTATATTTCCCACTGTTCTTTCAGTTTGTAATTCACCTGATTGGTGGATAGACACTGGTGCAAATATACATGTATGTGCTGATATTTCCATGTTCTCTTCTTATCAGGTCGAACGGGCTGGCTCCGTGCTGATGGGAAACGGCTCACGTGCTTCTGTTCAAGGTGTTGGTACGGTGGATCTGAAGTTTACTTCGGGGAAGATCGTACAGCTGAAGAATGTGCAGCACGTTCCCTCAATCAATAAGAATCTCGTCAGCGGATCTCTTCTGTGTCGAGATGGTTTTAAGTTAGTCTTTGAGTCCAATAAAGTTGTAGTTTCTAAGTGTGGACAATTTGTTGGAAAGGGTTATGAGTGCGGAGGCTTGTTCCGCTTATCTTTGTCAGACTTATGTACTCAAGTTATTAATCATGTTTGCAATGATAGTGAGTCCAATATTTGGCATTCACGACTTTGTCATATTAATTTTGGGTGCATGACGCGGCTTGCCGATATGAGTTTAATTCCGAAATTTACTACTGTCAAAAGTTCCAAGTGTCAAGTATGTGTGCAAGCTAAGCAACCTCGCAAGTCTCACAAGACTGCCGAGGTACGAGATTTGGCACCACTGGAACTAATACATTCAGACCTTTGTGAGATGAATGGTGAGTTGACAAAAGGTGGAAAGCGATATTTCATGACTTTAATTGATGATTCCACTCGATACTGTTATGTGTATCTTCTGAAATCTAAAGATGAAGCTTTTAATCATTTCAAAATCTATAAAGCTGAATCAGAAAACCAACTTGATCGAAAGATTAAGCGACTTCGGTCTGATCGTGGTGGAGAGTATTTTTCCAACGAATTTGATTCTTTTTGTGCGGAGCATGGTATTATCCATGAGAGGACGCCTCCCTACTCACCTCAGTCAAATGGGGTGGCCGAAAGAAAGAACCGTACTCTAACTGATTTGGTTAACGCCATGTTAGATACATCGGGTCTATCCAAGGAATGGTGGGGGGAGGCGATAAAGACTGCGTGTCATGTCCTAAACCGTGTTCCCAAAAAGAACAAAACCATTACTCCATTTGAGGAATGGGAAAGGAAAAGGCTGAAACTCTCCTACTTACGAACTTGGGGTTGTTTGGCGAAAGTGAATGTGCCGATACCCAAGAAGCGCAAGCTTGGACCAAAAACCGTGGATTGTGTCTTTCTGGGATATGCATTTCATAGCATTGGCTATAGATTTTTGATAGTGAAATCTCAGGTATCTGACATGCATGTTGGTACAATCATGGAGTCGAATGATGCGACTTTCTTTGAAGACATCTTTCCCATGAAAGATTCGTCTAGTTCATCAAATCAGGAGATGCCTAGTTTATCTAGTCAAGAATTAATCACAATTCCTGAACCCACCATTTCGATAGAACACCCTGATAATCCTGTGGAGGATAACAGTGAAGCTCCTACCAGAAGTAAGAGACAAAGGACTGCGAAGTCCTTTGGTGATGATTTCATTGTATACCTCGTGGATGATACTCCTACTTCTATCTCAGAAGCTTATGCATCTCAAGATGCTGACTACTGGAAAGAAGCCGTTCGCAGTGAGATGGATTCCATCATAGCAAACGGAACTTGGGAAATTACTGATCGTCCTTATGGGTGCAAACCTGTAGGATGTAAGTGGGTGTTTAAGAAGAAGCTTAGACCTGATGGTACTATTGAGAAGTATAAGGCACGCCTTGTTGCCAAGGGTTATACCCAGAAAGAAGGCGAAGACTTCTTTGATACTTATTCACCTGTGGCTAGATTGACCACCATTCGAGTACTGCTATCCTTGGCTGCCTCGCATGATCTTCTCGTTCATCAAATGGACGTTAAGACGGCTTTCCTAAATGGAGAGTTAGATGAGGAAATTTATATGGATCAGCCGGATGGATTCGTGATAGATGGTCAACAAGGCAAGGTGTGCAAGTTACTGAAGTCTCTGTATGGTCTTAAGCAAGCACCTAAGCAGTGGCATGAGAAGTTTGAAAGGACTTTAACTGATGAAGGCTTTATTGTAAACGAAGCTGACAAGTGTGTGTACTATCGCCATGGTGGGGGCGAGGGAGTCATCTTATGTCTGTATGTTGATGATATACTGATATTCGGGACCAATATTAATGTTATCAATGAGGTCAAAGATTTTCTATCTCGTTGTTTTGAGATGAAAGATCTAGGAGTGGCTGATGTGATATTGAACATCAAGCTGCTGAAAGATGATGATGGTGGGATAACACTGCTTCAGTCTCACTATGTGGAGAAGATCTTGAGTCGTTTTGGGTATAGCGAATGTAGATCCTCTCCTACACCATATGATCCTAGCGTGTTGGTTCGAAAGAATCAGAGAGATCCTAAGGATGCTAAAGATCAGCTGAGATATTCTCAGATTATTGGCTCGCTTATGTATTTAGCCAGCGCTACGAGGCCTGACATCTCCTTTGCTGTAAGCAAGTTAAGTCGATTTGTCTCAAATCCTGGAGATGTTCATTGGCAGGCCCTTGAAAGGGTTTTGCGTTATTTGAAAGGCACTGCGAGCTATGGGATTCACTACTCCGGGTATCCAAGGGTACTTGAAGGGTATAGTGACTCAAACTGGATTTCTGATGCTGATGAGACTAAGGCCACGAGTGGTTATGTGTTTACACTTGGTGGTGGCGCTGTTTCTTGGAAGTCTTGCAAGCAGACCATCTTAACGAGGTCAACTATGGAAGCAGAACTCACAGCATTAGACACAGCCACTGTTGAAGCAGAGTGGCTTCGTGAACTCTTGATGAACTTACCTGTGGTTGAAAAACCAATACCCGCAATCCTTATGAACTGTGATAATCAAACTGTGATCATAAAAATAAACAGTTCTAAGGACAATATGAAGTCATCAAGACATGTGAAGAGGAGATTAAAATCTGTCAGGAAAATGAGAAACTCCGGAGTTATTGCATTGGATTATATCCAAACATCTAAAAATCTGGCAGATCCCTTCACAAAGGGTCTATCACGTAATGTGATAGATAATGCATCGAGGGAGATGGGTTTGAGACCCACTTTTTGAGTTGCTCACAGTGGTAACCCGCTCTATGTGATCGGAGATCCCGTGAAGTAGAGTTGGGAGACAAGCTGTTGGTCAACTGGGAGGAGAGTATCCTTATAGCATACTACCACTCCGTATAGATGCAATACTCTCCTATTCTGCATGGCAGGTTGGTATTTACCTTAATGTGTTCTGAGTGGCTTGTTTAAGCAAAGATGTTGTCCTGCAGAACATCTTTTGAAGAACACACCTATATGAGTCTGACTGTCAAACGTCGCAGTCCGTGAGAGTTGGGTGCTCTCTAATAAACTCATGAAAGGCCATGGAGTATGACGCATAAGCTTCAAACCGCGGAGAAGCTTCGCGGCAGCCCTGTATCGGTCTAGACCTTATGTGAAACTAGTGCGCACCAAACTTGTAGTTCAAGGCATAGTCCACTATTCAAGTTGCAATCTAGTGTAGCATGAAGTTCTAAGTGGAAGTTCAACTTAACAGTCTCTACCTCGCACCGGTATATAAACAATGCTCTGGAACTGATTGATGTGATGTGATGATATGTGCTTATGAGAATTTGTGGGGGATTGTTGGAATTTGGGTGTGGGCCTTGGCCCATAGCCTAATACAAATTCTGAAATTCTCTTGGCCCATTCATGCCTAGCAAGGGGTGGCACCAAAGTTTAGTCCCACCTTGCTAGTTTAGAGGGAGTTGGACCAATATATATAGTGGAGTGTTTCACTACCTCCTAAAGAGAGTGAAGAGGAGTGGCATACACGCGCGCTCCTCCTCCGCCGCCGCCCGCCTCGCCACGCCTCGCCTCGCCTCGCCTCGTCACGACGCGCGCGCGCGCCGCGGTTTGCGGAATTGTGCCTCGGTGCCGATCCTATCTTTTTGCTGCTCGGGAAAATTATTGTGCGAGTTATTTTTCTGTCAACCGTTTCCGGTTTTTCCGGAAACGTGGGGGCTATTACTACTCGGACGTGGACTACGCCCCACGTCTTACCCGACCGGCGCCTATATATAGACGGCCTTAGGCTAAAACCCTAATACGAGGAAATACACATCTATGCCTCCAGAACTTTGCGCCGCCGCTACACCTTCTCCATCCCCTCTTCCGGCGTGCACCGGACGACGGGACAGTAGGCCTCCGGAACCACCGCCTCTCGTGAACCTGTACGGGTGAGGGGCGATCAGGTTTTTGGGGAGCGCGTCTGCGCGACTACTGACGGCATCACGTCGACCGACCACTCCTTCCCCGACGAGGACTTCTTCCCGGACATCAGCAGCCTCTACATCGACGCCATGGCTGACGACACTGGTGTCAACCTCAACCCCAACCTGAACGCGAACCCGATTCCTCCTCCAGCACCGTATGTAATCTGTCCCTATCTAGTTCAGTTTCTGTTGCAGTTTCTTGTACTAGCTCTTGGAATAGATGTGATCTGTTTATTCTGGTTGAATATGATCTGTTCGTTTGTTCTGCTAGTATACATGATTAGATTAATTCTAGCACTTATAGTCATGATTTATTATTACTTATTTCGGATTAAATATTATGGTAATTTGCTTATATTTTCAACAGTGTTTTGCTCGGCTCGGGTCGCAGTACCGGTCTCAAAGCGGCATGCCGTTGCTGTGCTGGCGCAATGGCCATGGTTGTCGCGCGCTAGGTGGGAGGGGAGCGAGAAAGGAGAGATTTTGATGAGGGTGGGTGGTCCTCGGAGACGCGTGGCGCGTTTTCAGCCATTTGCTGTTTAGCCAGCGTCTCCGCTTGCCTCTCTTTTTATTGGGGCTGGGCTGGGGATGTCGGATGAATATTATTTATGCCGGCGCAGTTTTTGGATATAGGCGTGGGTACGTTTTTTTCTCTCCGACGTCTCCATTTTAGCCTTTTTAGACGAGTGGAGATATTCTTAGGATCCATTTGATGGTGGGTCTTGATTGGATATCTTTTAAAGCTTGATCTTTTTTATGTTCTTAAAATTAAAAAGTGAGCCTGGCAATTTGCCTACATAATAATCCTCTTCTTTTCATGAAAAAACATTTCAAAAGCATTTCACTTATTCTACTTGAGAATACTTTGTCCCGGCTGGTTAGTATCATCTTGTATAGAAGTATGGCTATGTACATATGGGGATGCAGAATCCAGTATGTGTAACCTTTCTTTCGAAAAAAAAAGACCGGTTCTATGTTAATATATGATTTCCCGTGTAGCTCATTTCAAATTACATGTTTCACTATGTAATACTTTTTATGTGAAATTCCACCGATCTATTAATAATAATTAACGGCATTACAAATAGACTTAATAATAATAATAATTTCAAATAAATCATTGGACCATCTAGTTACGACTACGGACTGTCCATCGGAGACGCGCTGCCGTCCTCTCCTCTCCATCACCGAAGTCAGGCAAAACTTATCGTAATAGAGCTTGATGTAGTAGACAGATGGAAAGTCATCGTGCTAATACCCACAGGGCCAACACAACAGAGTAGCAACCATGGCTAAAGATGACAATCGTAAATCAGAAAAGACTGACTTAAAAACAAACAGCCGAACACAAAAACGAACCGAATCCCAGGAGATCCGCCGGACAAACGACTCCACCGTTTACACTAGATGCACCATTAGAGCGAGAATATAACGGGAAGACACTGAAAAACACATTCCACCGAGGAGAGATTGTGATCCACCATATCTGTAAGACTCTAGGAGATTCGAAAACAAAGATGACTGGCGACATGACGAGAAACCCTAGATGGGTTTTAGCTAGCTCCCCGACAGTCTCTCTCCTGGCGGCTACATACCGGTTCGTGGAAGGCAACACCAAAGCCTCTCTCCTGACCCGCAAAAAAAAAAGCCTCTCTCCTGGCGGCTACGTGCCTAGGATTCACCATATAATACTTGGAGTAAAATACATCTGAAATCATACAACTCGTGCATATAATTCGGATTCATCCTTATACTTACAAAAGCATGTGACGGTCATGAAAGACACGGCACGGTGCACCGTATGCATACGAAGATTTTTTCACTGCCCGCTGGTGGGGTAGGGCGGTCTCCGATATATAGTACTCCTTCCGATCCAAATTAATTGACTCGAATTTGTCTAGATTCGGATGTATCTAGACATGTTCTAGTGCTAGATACATCTAAATCTAGACAAACTCAAGTCAATTAATTTAGATCGGAGGGAGTATACCCACCGCTCGTCTCGCGTTTTACTTGCACTCGTACGAAGATTTTATGATCCTCCTGTATGTGTCCCCCACCACATGCCGAAAAGAACACTCTTTCTATACAATTGTCCGCCGTCGGGTATACTATTTGGACGAAGACTTTTTTTTCACCATTGATTGGATCTTATTTGGTACTGTACGCACTGTACTTGTTCGTTTCGATGCGTGTGTTTCGAAAGTTGGTCCGACAAAAAACGCCGTGACAGGTGACACGGAGAGATCATGTCTTTGTAGTACGTCGGTTGTAGTACCACGGTTATTTCCCGTGTTGCCATTGCCGCCAGTACGTGGTTAACCAGAACATGAGGAGACTACCTCGTCATTCAGACAACCCCACAAGAGGGCCGACACCTGTGCAATGTCCGCTGCACGTCACCCCTCCATTTCGCGCCGTTCCTTCCTGTCTTCCTCGGAGTATCGCAGCTCCACAGGATATAATCGAGATCTCATGACGAGACTCCTGGTGGTTGGACGACGACAAAATTGCGTGGACGGCAGACTAACAAACGACAGCACTACAACACTGCACCTAACACACGATTACACGATACGGCAGTGCGTATGCAGGCCTGTGTGGCTTCAGCGCAGCGGCAACCGGCAAGGAGCTGTTTGTGGGTTCGACTACAACAAGTTAGCCAGCCGGTATAGAACGAGCGCGCGCCACGTTTCGCTGCGGCGGCGACGGATGTGGGCCGTCGCATGAAGTGGAGCAGAGTCCGTCCGTCTCAGGCGAGCAGCTAGCTGGGTGCTGAACTTTCGCGCAGCGACCCGACCTACCGAGTCTCGTCTCGTTCGGCCGCCTCGAACGTACTAAACCACTTTGTTCAGCTTCTTGCTGTATGCAGTTCAAAAAAAAAAAAAGCTTCTTGCTGTATGCGGCGACCGTGCGATCTGTTCAGTCGGTCGCTGCTTGGTCGCGTCACATGGTTTTGTGCGTTCAGATCCGTACCCGGCTCGGTAGTGGCTGACTGGTGACGTCGACGCGTGTGGAAGTTCATCGGGGAATTTACTATCTCTGTATCTGGACAGCGTCCAGAAAGGTTGTTTCAGAAGCTAGAAAACGTGGGGCTTATTGCGTTCTTTATTCTGCGGGACGTATTGCTAGGGTTGTGCTTAGTCGTGGCAGGCGGAAAAACTTGGGAATGACTGAATTTATCACCAATTAAGTAGAACCCTCGATGCTTTTTCTTTTACTCCATCAGCTGTGGTAGGTGGAAAAGTTTGGGACTTTTTTTTGCAGGGTAAAAGTTGGGACTTCTGAGTGAAAGAATTGTTCACTACTTGAGTATTGGCAATGGCAATAGTGCATCATCTTGCTTTTTTCTTCTTGAAAGCAGTATTGGCAATGGCAATAGTGCATCATCTTGCAATTTTTTTCTTTGAAAGATCCTCTTGCTCAAAATAAAAACCGATTGTTAGAGGGGACCAAGAGCTAGTAATCATGTACGATAATGATCACATTTTCTTACTATCTTTTTTTACGAGAAAGCCGTACGGCTAGTTTTATTGACCATGAAACACAATTACATCATTCACTACGAAATTTAGGATGAAACTAGGGGATCATCATCCCACAAGTCCCCATTACGGGAGATAAAAGCTTCCCTAGCTAGTTCATGCGTCGCACAATTGGCTTCCCTGTTACAAAACTCAATAGATACATGATGTACTCGGTCAACTACACATTCTTCTTACTATAGTCTTTACTTGTACGATGGGCTGGGGTAATCTCTTTACCCTGCTCTTCACTTGTGAAGTCCGTCAACTACACATGCTAGAAAAATCTTGATGTTTCATCGACCACTCAACGCCAGCACAAGATATCCTTTTAGCGAGTGCGCACGTGTGCGAATGTTTTCTTGCACGGAAAAACCTCGAATGGCCTGGAAGCAGCATTAAACGGGTGGGTACATAATTACAACGAGGCCGTTAGCATCTACTCCCTCCATTTAGAAATATAAGATGTTTTAGTTTTGTGAATCGAATGTATCTAGACATTTTTAGTATATAGGTTCGTAGATGTTCGGAGTGAACCTATATATTAAAAGAGGTCTAAATACACTCATTTCACAAAGCTAAAACATCTTATATTTCTAAACGGAGGGAGTATTGCCCAAAAAAACTAGAAATAGTAGATAAGGTCCCCAAGTTCACAGAAAACCACCCAGGACAGAAACAGGAAAACAGTCGGGTCCCCTGTCCTCTCCACCGCCGACTGACCTCCAGACGCGGTCATCGCTGCCTCCACCGAGGACGGAACCACTTGCAGGAGACGCTCCGGTTGATGCCACGTCGAGATCGGAGTTGATCCTCCAGCCAAGGAGGAAGAAGAAGCTCATAACACCGAGTCCGAGTGTAGTAGGGCCGCCCTCGCGACCAAGGATAGTGGTTACCACATGGCTCCGCTTGGGATCTGCCCCCGTGGTCGCAGCATCCATCGACCACCAAAGAAGTCCCCCATCCACGAACATGAACAAAGCCTCCGCCGTGAAATATGTGATATGCAGAAATTTTAAAATGTGAAGGATGATATCACTGAGCTGAAGTTATTCCCATTATTATTAAGGGTAGAGCAAAATAATGGTTACTTTCTTTGTCCGTTGGTAGTATTAATTTTTAAGATGACTTAAAAAAGATTTTATTAAAAAAATACCATCCACTTGATAAGATACTAGAAACTATAAATAGCATTCTCTCATTTTTTTAATGATAATAAAAATGTAGCTTAACTTGCCTGTCACACGGAGTTAATAAATGAACAACATCATATTCCATTTATAATGGTCTTAATTATATGTCTAAAAGCAAGCTAGATTCAGGTGTAGGTAATGCTTTTCGGACAAAAAATATCTCTAAAGTTTTAGAAAATCATACTAGTCAACAACATATTGATAGGACGCCTACATCATAAAAAAGAACAACTCCATA
The DNA here is from genome assembly GCA_916181665.1 of Avena sativa. Taxonomy (NCBI): domain Eukaryota; kingdom Viridiplantae; phylum Streptophyta; class Magnoliopsida; order Poales; family Poaceae; genus Avena; species Avena sativa. The sequence continues at coordinate 428,983,042 of OV702287.1, forward strand.
AAAGAAGAAAATTTCTTAAACGCTAAATGTTATTATTTTGTTGATATGCTCACTAAAGCCACCACTAATAATGTTCTCGGCAAGAGCTAGTTTTCTTATGAACGGGGAAAGGGTCCGAAGGGCCCAGAAGCAGCTCCATTAAAACGGCAAGTACAGGATACATCGGGGTCTTCTTACATCTCTTGCCTAGAAAACTTGGAAAATAGCAGAAAAGACTCCGAACTTTACATAAAGAACCCCAGGAACAGAAGTGAAAATGCAATCAAGTCCCTGGACTTCTTCTCCGTCGGTTGCCGGTGACCTCAAGGTCGGTGCGCTGAGGTACGAGAACATGCTCGAGGGGATCTCCTTCCTGGCGGTGGTTGCAAACCGCCAGTCACTGAATCATTCCCAGGGACAAACCACTTGGGTGCGAGACGGTGCCGAGCTCTGGCGGTAGGAACCAAAGAGGGCCTCCACCATGGAGGTAGTAGAAGATGGCCACTTCGGCCGAGGATAGCACCAGCTAGCACACTGTCGCTTGGTAGCTTCAACTTGAGCAACAACAACTCCCAGGTGGTCGCATGAGCCCTTCGCGGCATCGCATCCACACATGCTCCGGCCACCATGGCCAAAACGAAGGAGAGGAGACACATTAGAGGACCAAAACTAGCAGAGGCCGAAGAAACAGATCTTATACCGTGGGTGAGCGGTGGTCTTCTCCAGCACCGGCTCTTCGCATGAGAGCACTCTCACCAGAGGAAGATGGACCGCATCGAGCCGAACGGGATCCAGCATGTTCTTCTCGAAGCACCCGAGGCAGATCTTATTGGGAGGGATGCTTGCCCTCCACCACGTCGCCGGCGCCACCGCCTGCCACCAACAGGGAGCCACAAAGCAGAGGAAGAACAAGGCGAGGAGGACCGGACCGCCGGCGACCTACCACCTATCCTCACACGCCACAGGGGCAACCAGGGGCCAGACCACCTGACCATCTTCTCACCGGCCGGCAGGGCCGCCGGAGAGAGAGAGAGAGAGGGACAGGGGGCGGCAGGGGGAGACGTGGGTTGACTCTCAACGGGCTTGGGTGTGTGGAGTCCTCTCCTCTGTTTAATCAACCACTTCGCTTGCTTGACAAGAGCTAGTTGAAAGTTATACTGAAAACATTGACGTGAATTCATTAGAGATTGTAGAAACAATGATTATAGGAATAACTTTAGTAATGTATTTTATAACCTCGTATCATTTTTTGGCTATATGAAAGTGAATTCCTTGCTAAGACCCGCTGCAACTTGCAGGTTATCTACTAAAACCAATACGACTTCCGTCAGTAAGTGAGAACAAGGAATCTTGAATTGAGAAATTGACCTAATACTAGCTAGAACGGGCATCCGCATCAACTACAAGATCGAGATCGTTGTCCATTGATTTTCGATTCGATCGGAACATGGGAGCCGGCCCGTATGGCTGTGCAGGTGCCATGTGTGTCTATGATTGTATTTAAAGCTTGCCTAAAGAGCACCGCAGCCCATGGCCCACCATATTGCAATGGGAAGTGCTGCAGGAGAGAGCATGTGGCGAACATACGAATTTGTTTTTAAACAGGTGGAAGGAGATTATGTATCCATCGTAGCACTTAATCTGAAATTGAGAACAGAGTGGTGTGAACCTTTGCGGCTGAAATATACTGCGTCATGCATATATTACATTGTTTTCTCCAGTCTCTAATGAACACATACGTATTTTCCTTGAAGAGTGTCTAAGTGTGACCTGCTACTTCTTATCGCGCACACACTTTTCTTTTTTTAATTTCACCTACATTTTGGGGCAGTGCCACCACGTTGGACTTGGAACAGGCACGTTTTGTCATCGTTCCACTGTTGAAAAATATTTTCTTACGCGCCATATATTGGACCCACCTACCCCCGTTTGAAACATTAGGTTGGTGATGATGAATGTTACGACCGCAAGTGTATATATTGCTTACCATCTCTTGAATAAGAAATTCGGTACTACAGTAGATCTTTCTCATAAATATTACTACTCTCTTCGACCCATATTAGTCGACTTAGATTTACGTAGATACGAATGTATCGAGACATGGTATTAGAAAGTCGGCAGCATGAAATCTTGAAACGAAAGTCCCATACACCATACATCCTTGAAATGGTACCACTAGATTCAACGTGAAACGTACTCCCTATGTTCCAAAGTATAAGATGGTTTAACATTTTTTCGAAGCACATATATCTAGACGTCTTTTAGTGTGTAGATTCATGTGTTTCAAAAAAAAGTTTAAAACATCTTATATTTTTTAATGGAGAGAGTATCTTAGTACAAAAAATAATTATTTTTTACCTAATGCAACATGTTTGCATAAAATTTGATGGTTACGTTCCATCTTGATGACCGTAACATTTCCGATCCAAAGTACACTCTCCCCTCGCCTAAATCTGCTGTGTAAATGTACTTATAGTAGTACTACACTGTATCAATTGGGGAGTATGGCGATTTATCTTCGATCGAATGTATTGATCGTGATCGACACAGGAAAATATCTCATCCATGAAAAAGTAGAAGCAGTTTCCTAAGAGGATAAAAATCTAGCGCAAAGATCCAACAGTCTCATTCCCACTCGCACTTTGAACGCACGTGAGACGGCGTGTTCGGCGGCCGATCTTAGAAACGACGGCGAAAAGGGAAGGGAAAGCAGGCGCGGCTACAAGCAGCCGGCGCACGGGACTTGGCGCTCGAGGGGGAATGCACTGCACGTTCTCCTTCGATTTCTACCGGATTTCACTACCCCTCGGTCAGTTGGTTGGTGAAGAAGGCCGAGACGAAGCAACAAGGCCAAAGCAGCTGTCGTGCAATTTCGATTTGACGCAGATCCAACCAACCACCCCGTCGTATCGGTCGCGAATCCCGAGTTCCCGACGAATCCTTTGCCCCACGCGTCCCCACCAGCCAGGCAGCCACCAACCAACCCTGCTCGAGCAGAGCTCAAGTCTTCAACACAGACCAACCAATGGCCACCTATATATCCCCTTCCATCCCCCCCACTCCCCTCTCAGCTTCTCCCTCGAAGCTTACTCAAGTATAGCAACTAGTTTTAGATACCCGACACCAGCGGCACCGTTTACCAATTTACCAGACAGATTATACCAAAGCAAAGAAACGAGAGGAATAGCTAATCAGTGTGGTTACTCGATCATGGCTGCCGCGAGTTTAATCAAGGCGCCCATTGGGCAGAATCCTAGGCTGGCGAGTCATGCTCCGGGGAGGAGCAGCGGCGTGGTCAGGTGCTCTCTAAACTCGGTCGTCGGCGGCCGGAGCGAGTGGCTGAGCAGCTGCGCCGTCCTCTCCAGCAAGGTGGCCGCGCTCGGCCCCAACTCCGTCAACGGCCACGCCGCACCGGCTCCGGCTCCGAACGGGTCGGTGCTGGACTTGATCCCTGTGAACGGCGCTGCCAAGAACCTGCCGGTACCGCTCCGGATTTCGGACCTGTCCCCGGCGCCGATGCACGGGTCGGAGCTGCGCGTGGCGTACCAGGGCGTGCCGGGCGCGTACAGCGAGAAGGCGGCCGGCAAGGCGTACCCGGGCTGCGACGCGATCCCCTGCGACCAGTTCGAGGTGGCCTTCCAGGCCGTGGAGCTCTGGATCGCGGACCGCGCCGTGCTCCCCGTGGAGAACTCGCTGGGCGGCAGCATCCACCGCAACTACGACCTCCTGCTCCGCCACCGCCTCCACATCGTCGGCGAGGTGCAGCTCCCCGTGCACCACTGCCTCCTGGCGCTGCCAGGCGTGCGCAAGGAGAGCATCACCCGCGTCATCAGCCACCCGCAGGCGCTGGCGCAGTGCGAGCACACCATCACGCGCATGGGCCTCAACGTCGTGCGCGAGGCCTTCGACGACACGGCCGGCGCCGCCGAGTACGTGGCCGCCAACGGGCTCCGCGACACGGCCGCCATCGCGTCGTCCCGCGCCTCCGAGCTGTACGGCATGGAGATCCTCGCCGACGGCATCCAGGACGACTCCGGCAACGTGACCCGGTTCGTGATGCTGGCCAGGGAGCCCATCGTGCCGCGCACGGACCGGCCCTTCAAGACCAGCATCGTGTTCGCGCACGACAAGGAAGGCACCTCCGTGCTCTTCAAGGTGCTCTCCGCCTTCGCGTTCCGGGACATCACGCTGACCAAGATCGAGAGCCGGCCGCACCGCCACCGGCCCATCCGCCTCGTCGACGACGCCAACCGCGGCACGGCCAAGCACTTCGAGTACATGTTCTACGTGGACTTCCAGGCCTCCCTGGCCGAGCCGCGCGCGCAGAACGCGCTCGCCGAGGTCCAGGAGTTCACCTCCTTCTTGCGGGTGCTGGGAAGCTACCCGATGGACATGACCCCGATGACCGCCGGCTCCTCCTCCACCGTTACATCGTCTTCGTCCGATTCATCATAGTCTTCCTCCTCTTCACAGATTACTCCATTCTCCCTAGCTAGAGCGGTCGAGGAGAATCAGTCGAGTAGGCACGTCGGTAAATTGTTGGTCATGTACGTCGTCCTACTCCTCCCTCGTAGTAGCTGGGATAATTGATTTTGTTCTTCGATCATGTACTCGTCATAATACACGTGTAATTGTGCCATTTGAGCCAGTTTATACGCAGTAAATATCCCTTTGAGATACTTACATGAACTCTCGTGTCATTCCCCTGTGTTGAGCCGAAACAGCTTGTCGGGCCAAATAGAAAGTCGCGGTGAGTTTCGTGGCTACGTTGACGTGCTAGCTCACTCGCTTTTGTCAAAGCAGAACCGGTAGACGGCAATGACACGTTCTTGCTTGCTTCCTTCCTCCTAGCCTTTCCTTGCAGCAGTAGCCTTTTGTTTCGGTAGTTGGTTGGTTGCACGACCTCGCGCCTCGTCTCGTCTGGCAAGCTCCCGATGGCACACGCATGTGTTTGCTCGGAAATGGAATGGCCAGTCAGCGAAACAACCTCTAGCAGTGAACGGGTCTAAAGTCTGATGCAGAGCTCCCGATGGCACACGCACGCATGTGTTTGCTCGGAAATGGAATCTGGTCAGTCAGCGAAACAACCTAGGGCAGTGAACGGGTCCGGTACGCGGTCAGAGCGGGCATGCGTCGTAGTGGGCATACTTTTTCCAAGAAAAGACGATGAACAACTCCCCCAAATCGAAATAACATATGCGCCCGTCGCCTCATTAGTCATTTCCCCACATGTTTGTGGTGGGACAAACGAACCAGCGATCACTGCTAGTAGGAGTGTACTACTACTCTAAATAAGTAGACGGAGCCCAGGACAGGGACGCGCCATCTGCCCCACGCCCGCGCAGCTCAACAACAGCAGCAGCAGCGATCGTGGACCATTCCTCCATCGACCATTTCTCCAAACAACGAACCAGTACCTTTCCTCCGGTATATAATATGCGGCGTCGCTTATAAAAAACGAACTGCTATGCCTTTCTGGGTAGAATCTACAGAAAAAATATACCTGTCCGGATTCCTTTCTACTGAATATATGTAACGACTGGTCCAGCGGGAAAGACGCAAGCTGACAAGGCGGCTGGAGCAGCTACCACGGGCACCTGCTCCAAGGGATAATGAACGCACCAACAGGCATGTGCTCAATTGGAAATGAAAATTGTGCGGCCATAATCCAAGAGTTTCTTAACAGTACATCATCTGTTCTCCGAGGAAGTCTCACGACAGTATTCATGAATATCCAACCACTAGAGCTCTAAGGAGAATGCTAATATCCGTTTCAAAATATAAGATGTTTTTATCTTTTTCTGAAACACATATAACTAGACATTTTTAGTGTGTAGATTTACTTATTTTACTTCGAATTTACACATTAAAAATCGTCTAGATACATGCATATTAGAAAAACACCAAAACAACTTAACTTTGAACGGAGGCAGTACATTCATGAAGCATTTGGGTTTGATGCGCGGATGGAGCCGAGTCTGTAAGAGCATCTCCACAGACACCCTCAGCAGTCAGCATGCCCCCCAACAGGCTTTGGGGGTGCCAGCTGAAAAAGGGCCACAACGGCGGCCTCCAATATGTCTGGCACTCCCTTGCCGATCCTGATCTACAGGAGCGGGTTGGAAGCTGTCGATACGTCGGATCATCCGTGTGGCCCTTCTTGTCAGCCAGCCAATGGTACTCTATACTCCATTTTCCAACCCCCCCTCCCCTACAAATTTTCATCGCCCATTTCTCTTACCCGCTTCTGCATCGCCGCTCTTGTTCCCGCACAGTCAATGTCGTCGCCACTACCCCCCCTCCTGCTACAAACGCCTCCCGTTTCGCCACCAGCTAATGTCGCCGCTCCAGAAGCCACGCAAGAAGTGTATGAGGGCGAAGCCAGATGACATGCCCCTCGGAGGAATGTGAGAAGAAGGTAGCCGAGGAGGAGACTTTGGTGGCGGCGTACATGCAAAGTGAAGCCTTCTTCGAAGGAATGTGAGAAGAAGGTACCCGGAATACGCATCCAAGAAGAAAAGACGCTCGCACCCCGCAGTTGCATCAATGATTTGATCGATTCGCGGGAGCAGGAAGTGATCCTTTGGACAATGCTTGTTCAGTGTGGTGAAGTCGATGCTCATGCGGAGTTCAATTGCATTTTTCTTCGGGACACACTGGGTTAGAGACCCACGTTGCCTTTTTAATCTCTTCGGTGAATTTGGCGTGGAGTAGGTGATGGAGCTCCTTTCCAGTGGCCTTGCATATTGGCTCCGCGAAGCAGATGAGCAATTACTTGGCTAGTCTTGTGTTAGTATACATTGACTACGTGCTCGGCGAGTTCCCTAGGGATTCTTGGCATGTCCGCTGGGACCCATGCAAAAATTTCCCAGCGCCCACAAAGGAACTCGATGAGCGCATTGTCCTATGTGGGACTGAGGTTGGCAGCACATATGCCATTTTCTTCGGGTCCGTAGGATGAACTTGGACCTCCTTTGTGTCCTTTGTGGAGTCAAAGGATTGGTCGGGTATGGAACGTATTGCCTCTGGCAGAGCATCATCATTAGCCGAGATCTTGAGCTGGGAGTACTCTATTTCCATTCCGAAGGATTCAGAGATCTTGTTGAACTCGTGGTCATAGTTATCTCAGTGAGTGAAACTTCCCCTCATAGCAATGATTTTGTTGGGTGCCGGAATCTTCATCATGAGGTACACGTAGTGCGGTACCTCCATGAACCGTGCAAATGCTAGTCGCCCCAGGATTGCGTGGTACTGTGATAGCCAGTCCATAACCTCGAATTCGATTTTTTGCGCCTAAAGTTTTCTCGGGTTCTGAAGACAACATTGAAAGGACATTTACTGTCATAATCACTTTTGGTGTTCATTAACAACTAGTAGACCCTTTCACAGTTTGCTATTGTCTACAGGAGGTATTCTTCTAAGGAAAAAGGACCATTGGTCTACGGATCATTCTCTGCATCTGATCTTGCAAGCTGGGAATTCTAGACCGGAGTCTCCGGTCTACACAGACCGGAGTCTCCGGTGTGGTCTGGAGTTTCCCCAGGAATCTCCGAAGTGGCCTCTGTGTTCATGCCCAGGACAGTCAGTAAGGTGGTTCGGAGGTTGGTCCGGAGTCTCCGGTGTGGAGGGACCGGAGTCTCCGGTCCACTTAGCTCCCAACTGAGCTGGGTCATTCTGTCAAGGGGTCCGGAGGCTGGTCCGGAGATGGACCGGAGTCTCCGGTCTGCTTCTCCTCCAATGGTCAGAAAAACGGTTCGCTGACAGAAGGGCTATAAATAGGGGACCTTATCCCCTTGTTCCAGCCGCTCGTCCACCTCAAGAACACCATGTCCATTTGAGCCACCAAATCAACAATATCTCTTCATCCAACCTTCCAAAGTCTTTGATCTTTGGAGAATCGAAGGAGGAGGCCTCGATCTACAGCTTCACCAAGAGAGATCTTCATTTCCCCCTCATTCACTTGAGGGCCCCCATGCTCTAGTGTTTCATTGGAAACCCTACGTTTTGATTTGGTTCTTACAAGCTTGTGTTTGATTGTTTGACAGCTTGCTTGTATTTAGGAGCCTCCAATTAAGTTGTGGATGTGTGCCCCGAACTCGTTGTAAAGGTGTCGGCTTCCACTTCGAAGGTTGCCGTATAGTGGAAGAGGTGAATCGAACCCGTTGGGGTGAGGTTCATCGGAGAACAAGGGAGGCCTCTCGTTGCGTTGGTGGTTTGAAACCACCCCCTCTCCAAACGTAGACGTACTTCCCCTCAAAAGGAAGGAACTACGGGAAACAAATCCTTGTGTCTCCGTGTGCTCCACTTTGGTTCCTTCTATCCTTTACTGCACTTTACTTATCTAGTTATTGTTTTGTTAGTGCTTGCTTGTCATATAGGTAAATTCACCTTAGTTACATAATCTAGAGAATTTACCTTTCTTGTCAAACCCTAATTTGAAAAGGAGTAAAATTTGAAGTAGCACCTATTCACCCCCCCTCTAGGTGCCCATAGGATCCTTTCAATTGGTATCAGAGCCTCGGCTCTTTATTCGGGCTTAACCGCCTAAGAGATTATGGGCAACCCAGAGGAGGTAGAAAGTGAGGCTAGCCATTCGGTGACCATGGTAGATCTCAAGAATTTGGAAACAAGCTTGAGCTCTACCTTGGGCAATGAAATCCTACAATTGCGTCAACTCGTTGAGCAACTTGTTAAGGATAAGCAAACCTCACCTCCTCCCTCTCAAGTGGAAACACCACCAAACCCAAAGGCTAATGCTCCGGCAAAGCCTTTGGAGGAAGTGGTAGGGGATGAACATAATTCCACTAACTCCGCCACCAAAAAGGGTGATAGGAAGGAAGAGTTTCATACGGTTCCCGGATGGTACTCTCCCGACCCTCCTATCCCTCATCCACATATAAACAATAGAGGAGACCCACCTAAGTTAGCTGCACATACTTTTGCTCAATGGCAAGTGTTAATGAAATCTCATGTGCGCAGCTCTTGCATTGATTTATGGAATATTATTGAAGATGGACTCAAAATTGAGGATCCAACCAACTTGACGAGAAGAGAAGTGGTCAATAGCCAACTCAATGTGACTGCCTTACACATGATCCAACTTGGGGTGGGGCCAAAGGATTTTCCCCACATTGAGCACTACAACACCGCCAAGGAAGCTTGGGATGCTCTCATTGACTTGTTTGTTGGCAATGAGAGTATGAGGAGAAATAGATATGATGCCTTAAGCAATGAGGCCGAATGTTTCTTCATGAAGGATGGTGAGGATCATGAAGACATGTATCGAAGACTCAAATCCACAGCCGACGCTTTCAGGAATGTAGGCGCCACTCACATTGATGACGCTTGGATCAAAAGGAAGTATGTGAGTGCTCTCATGCCCTTCGAGCCTACTGACTTGAAGCGTCTCCAAGGAAGACACAACTACCATCTCATGACCTCCAATGAAGTGATGCAAGAGATGGCAGCCTTCAAGGTTACTGCCAAGAATGCCAAAGATGCCCGTGATCATGCCATTGGAATGAGTAGTGGTGTCAATCTTGCCTTGAAGGCCAAGGTTGTGGAGTATGATGAAGATGAAGGAAGTGATGAGGGACCTTCAATGAGCCACCCTGACGATGTCAAGACTTCTCATGGTGAATACATGGCCTTCTATGCAAGAAACTTTTGGAAAGACCCCGCCAAGGCCAAGATGGAAATGCAAAGAAGAAGCAACCCCAATGGGAGAAGATATAATGGGTCCAAGTTGAGAACTTGTTTCAATTGTGGTGACTGTTATCACTTTGTTGCAGCTTGTCCCTATGAGAAAAGATAAGATAATGGGGGAAAACTTGTGCTGAAGAAGACCTCCAAAGTTCCATACAAGAAACCTTTCATCAAAAGAAACCCAACCAACAAGAAGCCGGGAGAAATTGTCTTGATCACACATGAAGAGTACTCCTCTAATGATGATGATGATGACGAAGAAGAGGATACACCAAGTGGTGTGGCGGCTCTTGCCACTACCTCTACTCCTTCATTCTCACTCTTCGCCTCTCCAAATGAGAATATCTCCAACAAGAACGCCACTTGCCTTATGGCAAGAGGAACGGAGGTATTATCATCATCACACTCCACTTCCTTAATCAATAATGATTTTGATGATGAGTTATCTCTTGAGGTCAAAAAGGAACTAGTTGCTTTTGATGTGTTTATGAATAACTTGCAAGGGGAACATAAGAAACATGTTGTGGACCTCCTAAATCAACTTTCACACACATAAGAACTTCTAGATGAGAGATGCCAATTAGGAAGAGAGCACATGATTGAGGTAGAAGCTCTTAGTAATGCTCTAGAAGAAGAACAAGAAACTAGAATATCTCTTGAAACTAAACTAGAGGGCCTTGATGAAGCTAATGACCTCATTATTAATAAACTCATCAAGGAACATGATCATGCTATTTCTAAATACAAAAAGGCTAAAAAGGATAAGATTGAGTTTGATGGTGTTCATAAAAAACTTGCCGAGAACCTTAGGACACTTGACTTGGCTCACAAGGCCTTGGAAAGTGAACTCCTGTCCCTCACAAAGTCTCGTGAAAAGCTTCAAACTCAATTGATCAATACTCCCTCACCTAGTACATTCATTCCTTCTAGTTGTACAAATATTCTTGAAGAACATGCTAGGTTGAAGGGGGAGCTAGCTCAGACTTCCTTTCCCAAAGGAAACAAGTCTATTGATGACCTCTTAAACAAGCAAAGGTCAAATTGTGAAAAAAGGGGCTTAGGCTTTGTCTCTAAAGCCAAGAAGAAAAAGAATAACAAGATGAATAAGGCCAAGCCCGCTCAAGAAAAGAACAAGGTCATTGTGGGAAGTAAGACAACAAGTGGCAAAACTATGTCTCATGATGATTTTGCGGGTAGTGCTAACCCTCACTATGTCTTAATGCGTGATTACTATGGTGATGTGTATGCACAATATGTTGGCCCTTTTGATGGTTATATTGCATGGTCGATTTGAGTTCCCAAGACCCTTGTTGCTAACAAAAGAGGACCCATTGAGAAATGAGTACCTAAAAACTAGTTTGATCTTTTGTAGACCTATGCTTCCGGAGGTTCAAAATGGGTGCTCAATAGTGGATGCACAAGTCATATGACCGGAAGCGCCTCTAGTGTCAAGGAGTTGAGACCAAATGTTGATCAAATATTTGTGACATATGCTGACAAATCAAAGTCTAAGGTAATGGGTTTCGGCAAGGTTGTAGTGGCACACGATATCACTCTCGTGGACGTCATGCTTGTTGAGACCCTTGGCTATAATTTACTTTCATTCCGTGCACTAGGAAAGATGGGTTTTGCTGTCTTCATTGATGTTGATATTGTGATCCTCTTGTGGAGCAAGACTCTAAAGGTTGCTTTCGTTGGGTACGTCGAGGATGACTTGTATGTGGTGGACTTCTCCGGGAAAACCACTACAGGTTCGATGTGCCTATTCGAAAAGGCCGACATGGGTTGGCTATGGCACCGCCGTCTAGCCCATGTCAACATGAGAACTTTGCAAAGCCTTCAAAAGGATGGTCATATTGTTGGACTAAAAGAAAATGTTTGCTTTGCCAAAGATCGTGTTTGCAGGGCATGTGTTGAAGGAAAGATGCATGATTCTCCCCACAATCCAAAGAACTACATCAAGTCCAAGAGGATCTTGGAGCTTCTTCATGTGGATCTCTTTGGTCCCTCGTCTCATGCAAGTATTGGTGGGAAGAAATATTGTTTGGTGATTGTTGATGATTACTCAAGATACACTTGGGTATATTTATTCAAGTTAAAAAGTGAGACCCAAGAGAACTTCATCGACTTCATCAACATGGCTCAACGTCAACACAATGTCCCTGTATTAACAATAAGAAGTGACAATGGTACCGAGTTCAAGAACTACACATTAAATGGATTTCTTAGTGATGAGGGATTAAAACATCAATATTCCGCTGCATATACCCCTCAACAAAATGGTGTAGCTGAGAGGAAGAACCGGACTCTCATTGATATGGCTAGGACTATGTTGGCGGAATTCAAATCTCCATACAACTTTTGGGCTGAAGCTATCTCCACAGCTTGCCATGCATCAAAACATCTCTACCTCCGCAAAGAATTGATCAGGACTCCATATGAGATCCTTACCGGTAACAAGCCTAATGTTTCTTACTTCCGATTATTCGGTTGTAAGTGCTTCTATCGCATTAAGGGCATTCGTTTATCCAAGTTTGATTCCAAAGCATTAGAGGGTATTTTTGTTGGTTATGGTCTCGAATCCCACACTTATAGAATCTATGACAAGCTCCCAGGAATTGTCATAGAATCTTGTAGTGTGGTGTTTGAAGAATATGATGGTCCCCAAGCGGGGCGTGTTGATGTTTGTGATGTAGATGATGAAATACCTCAGGATGCCATATGAAGAATGGGTGCGGGTTTCATCCGCCCTGTTGAGGAACCCCTTATGGTGGATCGAGAAGAACTATGCTCTACTCACGTGGAGCCCTCATCTTCACAACTTCAACAAGCTACTGTCGAGGTGGACAATGACCCATGCCAAAGACAAGTTGTGGACCCTCAATCTACTGATCAAGAAGATGCCTCCAGCCAAGAGGTGTTTGAGTCTCTGTTTGCCAGGATGTCCAGTGGTGCTAAGGCCATTACACAAGCAAGGTCTATACAAACTGCCATAAGTACAGTTGAATACCTGGCCAGTTGTGGGACTGATCATGACTAAGGTCAATCCTCTCCTTCTCTAGAAGAGAATATGTCCAATGATGATCAAGGTCAAGTTGATGGTCAAGACGAGGACCAAAATGATGAAGTGATCCCACCAAGAAACAATAAGGAGATCGAAACTCGTCGCCAAGCTAGAATGGATAGAATATTGGAATTAAGATACCACACTCTTGAGAATGTGGTTGGAGATCTAAGAAGAGGGATATCTACTCGAGCTCAATTGAAGAACTTTGCTTATGGATGACAGGTTCAGGATGTCTATGATGGGAGAATTGAGAGTATTTCTTGGTTTTGAGATCAAGCAAGTGAGAGGTGGTACATTCTTCAACCAAGCCAAGTATACTCAAGATATGCTCAAAAGATTTAACATGAAAGATCTCAAAGGAGCCCCTACTCCCATGGCAACAAAGACTCATCTTGAACTAAACCCAAATGGTAAAGATGTGGACCAAAAGGTATACCGGTCCATGATTGGCTCTTTGCTTTACCTTTGTGCATCTAGACCCGATATTATGTTGAGTGTAGGAGTGTGTGCAAGATATCAAGCGGCTCCTAAAGAAAGCCATTTGATGGCAGTCAAGAGAATCTTTAGATATTTGGTTCATACCCCAAACTATGGTATTTGGTATCCTAGGGGCTCTACTTTCTCTCTTTGTGGGTACACGGATTCGGATTGGGCTGGTGACAAGGATGATAGAAAATCAACCTCCGGGGCTTGCCAATTCCTTGGGAGGTCCTTGGTGTGTTGGTCTTCCAAGAAGCAAAACTGTATATCTCTTTCCACCGCTGAAGCTGAGTATGTGGCAGCTGCTAGTGCTTGTACACAATTTCTATGGATGAGGCAAACTTTAAAGGAATGCAGTGTCCATTGTGACAAAGTGCCTCTTCTATGTGACAATGAAAGTGCTATCAAGATTGCATATAACCCAATGGATCATACAAGGACAAAGCACATTGAGATTCGTCATCACTTCATTAGAGATCATGTTGCCTGAGGTGATATTGAGCTTTCATATGTGTCAACCAAAGACCAACTCGCCGATATCTTCACAAAGCCACTTGATGAAGCAAGGTTTTGTTATTTGAGGAATGAACTAAACATCATGGATTCTAGGAGCTTGACTTGATTGCGTTGCATACTCACCTATGTCTTGACCCATATTTGGCGTAGGTGTAGGCATGGAAATAGGGGGAGTGCGGTTCTAATTCATTGGACTATCCCTTCCCCCATAATGCCAACATTAAGAAATTCAATTCTCGTAGTATCATTTAGTGATATGTGAGCATCATTGATGAGTAGTGGCTATGAACCCAAGGATAATTCTTCGCGGTTTCATGCCACAAACTCCTACATGGTGGCTTCGGCCACCACCCTCTCCTCTTATCTCGGATTTATTTGGCACTTTGATGAACATTTGGAGAGTTTTTCGTGGTTTTCTTGAGTTTTCACAGTATGTCATCTTAACCCAAGCCCCCTCTCAGTCTTGAAAACCCTCTCTATCTAATATATGTCCCCATACACACACCCTGGAAGTATTTGGTCGAGGAGGACCGGAGTTTCCGGTGTGGACCGGAGTATCCGGTTTAGACTGGAGTCTCCGGTCTGGGCGGTTTCTGTCCACTTTAAGGGAGGACGGGGTGAACTGAAATAGCAGTTTCATTCATCCACCCTGTCCTCCCCTCTCTGCCCCCGCCGCCTCCTCTCACAAATCTTCTCCCCGGAGGTCAAGAAGCCCCTGGGATCCGCCGTGCCGCCGGCCAATCATCTCCTTTCCACCATTGGGTGATTCCCACCGGTGGAATCTCCTCCATGGACAGATCTGGTACCTCTCCTCCTCTTCTTCATCTAGGGTTCTTCCCTTACCTTGTTTTTGAGGATTGGTACTAGTTTTGACCACTAGAATTCCTTATTTGCGTGCACCTGAGTACTTTATCATTGTTACCATGCCCGATCTACTGGATTCAACTCCATTGGAGCCTCCCTGATCTTCCCCCGGGTCCCGTGGACCGGAGACTCCGGTCTGAGCCAGAGACTCCGGTGTGGTTTGAATCCAACACATTTTTTCATGGTCTCAATGATTCTGTGCTGCCTCCATGGGACATATATACTTACCTTCATGATATCTCCCTCGCTGTTGTTCACAGGCTCTGGCTCTCGTCGTCCTCCTCGCACCAAGGCCAAGATGAAGAGAGGGGATCCTCGCTATGATGAGTCTGAGGGTCAGTACATTGTGCCCCCATCCAACCGCAGATAGCAAGCCCGTGATGCAACCTATATGCAGCGGGAGCAGGAAAGGGCTGAGGAAGAGAAACGTGCCAAAAGGGCAAAATATGACAACATTCAGTCGTTGGCTCGCATGTCTAAGCAGGAGTATCGTGAGCTGCGGAAGACCAATTTCTATGAATTTCCTCGCACTAGTGATGACCCCTGTTATTGGAGGAAGGAGCAAGTTGTCTTCATGAAAGACATTTACAGTGTGCTCAAGAGGTCTCTTGTATGCCCCTAGAAGTACTTGAGTGTTAAACAGATGAGGAAGAGCCCCTACTTCTCTGATGCTCTGTGGATTAGTGAGAAGTTGGGGCTGTTCAACTTGATGGAGATCCGTGAAGACTACAACATCACCCTCGTGCAGCAGTTCTACACCACAGTTGTGTTTGGGACTGACCAAGCCAGGACTATGACTTGGATGACTGGCAACCACCGTCGCTCTGCCATGTTCTATGACTTTGCTGAGGCCATCTTCGAGACTTTTCAGGGGGTATCTACTCATGTTGGAGTTCGCATGCACTCAGCAGCTCTTGGGGTGAACAAGAACAAGCTTGCCCCTTTATATGGTAGTGAAGGGGTTGTGGGAGGGTCCAAGGGACTCAAGCCTCTCTACAATCTGATGTTGAGGATCTTCCGCCAGACCATCTCCCCTAGTGCTGGAAATGATGATGCCATCAGATGTGGTTTGGTCAACTTGCTGTATCACACCCACAAGACTTACATGGCTATCCCCAACGCTGATGCTGATCCTATTGATGTGATGGACTACATATTTGAGGAGATGTATCATGCCATCTTATACAGGAAGGCCCCTCCATATGCACCTCTGGTCATGAGACTCATCAACACTTAGCCACATGGTTTGCCACTTGCTATGCCTCCCAACCTTACCGAGCACACTCTCGTATCTCTGCAGCAGAAAGGGGCTATGAGTGCTCCTCAGATCACACTCTTCCGTTTGGGGCATGGAATGCCCATCAGGACAGCTTGGTAGATTGGAAGACATTCTCTGATGTCACATCTGGGTTTGGGTATCAAGGTACTTCCTCTTCTCGCCCTCACGTCAAAGGGCCTACAGCTCCAGATGATGATGAGGACTATGCTGATGATGATGAGGATCAGGATCTGGATGAGGAGGACGAGGAGGATGATGACGAGGACTACTGATCCGTTGGGACGCTAGCTTAGGTCTTTTCCCTTTTTCGTTGTTTCGATGCCAAAGGGGGAGAAGACATTGTCATCGGGATTTGCATGGGTTTGGGGGCTACTTGATTCATTTGCCTTCTCGCCTCTATTTGCTTTATGTTTTTGTGGAACACTGCTTGCTATTTGTGTGTGTATGACTCTGTGGGTGCTCCAACTTTACTGTAACTCATGTGAGAACTATGTGGTTTATCCATGTTCTACATACCTTGCCTGCTTTACTTGTTTATCTTTGTTCACAGAGACAGGGGGAGCATGTCCATACTCTGTCATACATAATTGCGAATTTTTGTTCATGCAAAGTCATGAGTTGTCATCAAACACCAAAAAGGGGGAGATTGAAAGGACATTTACTATCATAATCACTTTTGGTGTTCGTTAACAACTAGTAGACCCTTTCCCAGTTTGCTATTGTCTACAGGAGGTATTCTTCTAAGGAAAAAGGACCATTGGCCTACGGATCATTCCCTGCATCTGATCTTGCAAGCTAGGAATTCCAGACTAGAGTCTCCGGTCTACACAGACCGGAGTCTCCGGTGTGGTCTGGAGTTTCCCCAGGAGTCTCCGGAGTGGCCTCTGTGTTCATGCCTAGGACAGTCAGTAAGGTGGTCCGGAGGTTGGTCCAGAGTCTCCGGTGTGGAGGGACCAGAGTCTCTGGTCCACTTAGCTCCCAACTGAGCTGGGTCATTCTGTCAAGGGGTCCGAAGGCTGGTCCGGAGATGGACCGGAGTCTCTGGTGTAGACTAGAGTCTCCGGTGTGGTGACCGGAGTCTCCGGTCTGCTTCTCCTCCAACGGTCAGAAAAACGGTTCGCTGACAGAAGGGCTATAAATAGGGGACCTTATCCCCTTGTTCCAGCCGCTCGTCCACCTCAAGAACACCATGTCCATTTGAGCCACCAAATCAACAAGATCTCTTCATCCAACCATCTAAAGTCTTTGATCTTTGGAGAATCGAAGGAGGAGGCCTCGATCTATAGCTTCACCAAGAGAGATCTTCATTTCCCCCTCATTCACTTGAGGGCCCCCATGCTCTAGTGTTTCATTGGAAACCCTAGGTTTTGATTTGGTTCTTACAAGCTTGTCTTTGATTGTTTGACATCTTGCTTGTATTTGGGAGCCTCCAATTAAGTTGTGGATGTGTGCCCCGAACTCGATGTAAAGGTGTCGGCTTCCACCTCGAAGGTTGCCGTATAGTGGAAGAGGTGAATCGAACCCATTGGGGTGAGGTTCATCGGAGAACAAGGGAGGCCTCTCATGGCGTTGGTGGTTTGAAACCACCCCCTCTTGAAACATAGACGTACCTCCCCTCAAAAGGAAGGAACTACGGGAAACAAATTCTTGTGTCTCAGTATGCTCCACTTTGGTTCCTTCTACCCTTTACTGCACTTTACTTATCTAGTTATTGTTTTGTTAGTGCTTGCTTGTCATATAGGTAAATTCACCTTAGTTGCATAATCTAGAGAATTTACCTTTCTTGTCAAACCCTAATTTTAAAAGGAGTAAAATTTGAAGTAGCACCTATTCACCCCCCTATAGGTGCCCATACAATCCTTTCAAACATCATGGTAGATCTTTCCTACGGGGACTTAGGCTTTGCCCAGGACGATGCCATGGAAGGAGGTCTCCATTGGAGCTAGATTGGCCAGAGAGCAGTTCATTGCGTGTGGCGTCTTGGCGTATATGAAGTTGATGCTACTTCCTGCGTCCATGAAGACTTTTCTCATGTCAAACCCACCGATTTGGGCCTCAACTATTAGTGTCGAATGGCGCAGTTGTGGGACCTGAAGGGGGTGATCAGCTCTGTTGAAGGTAATCTCTTACTCAGACCAGTGAAGGTACTTGGGTGTTGGAGGTGGCATCCTTACTGCCATGTTGACTTGTCGGGTGATCAGATTTTGTGCATTTCCCCTGTATCTCAAGTACTCATTGTTCTAGTCTCTATTTGCCTCAGGTTGCTGCTGAATTGTCGTGGCTGCCGGGGGTGCCCCTGGTGGCGGTGGTGGTGCGTTGAGTCCCAATGACCTGGGTGCAGTGTTGTATCCCTGGTTTGTTGCCTCGTCCACCTTGCTGCTATAGGCCCGTTGAAGCCCCCAAAAAGGTGTGATGGTCCTTCATGAGGTGATTCGGTTGTCTCCTTCCTTCCGAGTCGACATAATAATGCATGTGGCATAGTCTGTCCAACATCTGAACAACTAGCATTAGGGAGTGTCGAGGTGGTCTCGGTCGGTGTTGTTGGGTTGTCCCACTTGGTCCAGCTTCGTCTCCGTTGCCTCGATGGCCTCCACTTTGATTATCACTCATGTGGTTGTCCTCATTAACGTAACCAGCTGGGACGTGGCTTGGATCTCCATAACCATCGTAGTTGCGTCGCCTCTTGTTGTCGGTGTTACACCTTTTGTGGTCTTCTTCAGGTGAGCGCCCCCGTTTATTGTTTATTGCATCCTCGCCGTCAGCCCACCGATTCTCCATGTCCATCAACAGGGAGATTTTCCTCGGTTTCACTCGACATAGCTTCTCTATGAATTCTTTTCGACGCAGGCCTTATTGAATGCACCGATTTCCCTCTCGTTATAGATACTCTCAGTTGAGTTCTTGATGATGTTCCACTGTTGTATGAATGCGTGTATTGGTTCTCCTGATTTCTTCTTGCAGGCCCACAACTCATTTATAGATGTGGGTCGCTTCAATGTGGACTTGAAGTTTTGGATGAACTTTTCCTCCAGGTCGCCCCAATTGCTGATGGATTCTTCGGGTAGCTGCCGGAGCCATGAACGTGCAATGCTGCTTAAGTGCAACTATATTCTTTGCATGGCGGTGGCCTTCGATCCACCTAGGAGTTTCACGGTGTGCAAATAATCGGTCAGCCATGCTTCTGGCTCTTGGAGGCCATCGTACTTTTGGCAATCATGGGAGAGCTTGAAGTCCTTGGGTATGGGAGTTTTGCAAACCTGACATGTAAAGAAACTTGTGCCACATGGTTCATGGTCGTCATCGCTCTCATCGTCGGACTACCTTCTGGTGCTACACCCCTCCTGATATTTGTTGATTTTGCGTTGCGTGATGTCGTTCCTGGCATCGTAACTACGCAAGGACTACGTAAAGTGCATGTTGCCTGGTAAGCTGGATCTTCAGGTTTCTGATGCCAGTCGAGGGTTGTTGTGACGGTGTGGTGATGTGTTGGATTGTGGGATGACCCCTTGGTCCCCTTGTTCAAGTGATGGTCCAACCATGCCGAGGCCCATGAGGGCGGAGTGGTGGATAGCGGCCCGTGGAGCATTGTCAGCTGGCTGGGTTGCAAGGAGATACGTATGTGCTGTGATGATTGTTGGATGGGGTGTTTTGGCTATAATGTGGCTTGCTACATCCACTGACATGAATGATAGGTCTAGATCTCAGGTCAGCTCGCGCCTTTCACCTCTGGGTATGTGTTGTAGCCAAGAGCCGCGCCTTCCTGGTTACAATCTTCCTATGACGCTCCCGTAGTTTCAGGTGGATCTAAGTTGCGCCTGTCGTATTCTTGATTCGTCGGCTCTCTTTTTCCGCTCCTCTAGGTCCCTCTTAAGCTTGATCAGTTCCCTCTTCTCCTTGTGGAGGAGGTATTGGTATTCCATTAGATCCTCGCGTGAGACGTCCACTGTCATAGGTACTGCACATGAGACAACATTTCTTTCTTTCTCCCAGGCAACTGGTGACAACCGAAGACTTATCTTTTCACCATCACGTGCTCCACCCCTCCATGGACAACATGATTTTCCATGAGTGTTTCCGATCTGTTCCTGCGACCACTTGAATCATTTTCTGAAACAATACCATTGGGTTGGATGCTAGTGTTACCGTGGGAGTCATGTGGTGTTGAAGTTCCTTCATCCATTCATGTGGCTACTATAATCATGCACACCTAGTGGCGCTCCATGTATGAGTTGTTGCTGCAATCATCGGAATCATAGGAGACACTGTCTTGGAGATGAGTGAAATCCGACGGGTCCTGTTCTGGGTATGAGTCATCCTTCTTGATCTCGGATTCGATGCTTTTTTTAGATTCTCTGCTTGTCGGCCCATGTTGTGAGGTGATGGTGACTCAGAGTCATATCCGAAGGAGAGGCCATCACAGAGATCGGCCAAATCCCCTAGATCCGTGACATGGCCGCAATTGTTTTCGATGTTTATCGGGTGTGAGGAGGCCCTTCCAGTGGAGCAGATAGAAGATGTTGGCATTTCTGTAGGTAATGCAATTGCGGCTGACGGATCCGAGTAGATTGGAGCCGAGAGGCAGAGGTTTTCTATCGCCTCGATGCGAAAGTGGAAGCACCCGATCATTAGATCTGTCTCCCGGTCGAAGTTGTCGGAGGCTGAAAGAGGGGTCGGCGGGCGTGGATCAAGATCGGCGGGATCATAGTGGACCTCACCAACCCCAATCACCGGGTTGCTTCTTGGTGAAGATGGAGCCGCCGAATTCATGACTCCGGCGCTCAGAGTTCCCACATACGGCGCCGATTGTCGAGGGGTAACCTCGGCAATGCCCATGGTTATGGACTTAGTGTTTTGTGGAAAGAGATCTCTAGTGATTTCAATGGCCTATAAGACAAACAAGGGAGTCGAAGTCCTGCCTGATCATTGAAGAAGATAATTACATAGTCGTGGATTCACTAGATGCAATCTAACTCATGACGGGTTGTGTTTCGCTCAAAGATAAAGTGCCCCCTCTGTCGGCTCCTCCTAGCCTTTATATGAGAGGCTAGGTCTCAGAGTCCAGGATTGATCGGCTACAAGTTATAAGTACAACTTTATGACTATGTCGGTTTAAGCTTCTGTCTTGATCAGCGTGTCTAGTTCCTGGGCTTTGGATGCTTCCATGAGTCTCAGTTCCTTGTGGGCTTCATGGGCCGTAGTTCAGATACACACCTAGTATACCAATCATGGGGACCTAATAAGTCATATCCATGTCACGATGTACCCAGGTTCGGGACCCACATATGGGGGTAACACCCCTACTCCTGCAAGATCTCAATATCAACGATGGTGGTTACAAAGTACACGTGCTCCTAGAGATGTATCTGGATTCTTCATCTTCTAGGAGGAAGAAGAAGTGACTAGGAAGATATTCTAGGGGAGACTAGCCTCGGATAGGAGGCCCTTGCGGGGCCTGTTCGTCTGCGGTACCAAAGTTCGCAGGCCAGCGCATGACGGTACCTAAGTTGCCTGAAATTACCGCGTTTTGAAAAGTTGGGCTGCCAACTACTGAGAGGGGCCATTTCGAGGCAAACTCATCTCACCCCTGCTAAATTCAAACATTCTGTTAAACCGCCCCGTGAAGTAGACGGTCGGGACCCTCATGTCGGTCATCTGTCCGTGATGCGGGCGCCAACGCGGCAACCTCTTAGGCAAATCGAGCAGCTAAGTGGATTGGATGCATTGACCAATTTCACAAATCCATTCCCATCTTTCCCCTAGCACCGGCAGCGTCGGAATCCACCCTCCAGGCAGGATGATCCCTTCGGACATTTGACTTCCGGGGCCAAGTTGCTGTGCCCAGTTGCTGTGCCCAGTCGCTGATACCGAGCTCCAATGGCGCAATGCCGTAGCCACCGTTGCGAGGCTCTAGCCCGCCTTTACTGTCGACGAGCCGAGCAGTTCGGAGGATGGCAGATCCTACTATCAAGGAAGAAGAAGTTCTGGCTACAAGAGGGTGAGCTACCCTTCTCTTTGCTATTCGCACTAATTATAACTGCTAGCTAGCTACTGAACCTCAAATTGTTTGTTAGCCCAATGCTGACAAACATATTTTGTTCACAGTTTTATGTCAAGTGGGATCTGCGCGGACCCCCCTTACCTAGTTACGGTAGTCCTCTACAGGTACGACTCTAAGGGCAAGTGGTATGGACACCATTATTTCACGATGGAAGGAGCGTCTGCGCAGATCTGCACTATATCTGGTATGGTTGCTGCTCTGCGTAATCATGTTGAATTATGGCCGAAGCAGACATCAAAGTTCAGCTTCATGGATGAATGTGGCATCATGGTTCCTATAACATGTGGCAGTCAGCTAATTGGGTTGATGAAAAGGTATGCTTCAGCTGCCATGTTTGAGCTGAAATGTGATGTACTGGATGTGGAAGCTGCTGCAACTGGGAGTCGCCCTTGTATTCTTGGACAGGGTGGTTGCTCGAACCCAATTAGCTCCTGGTAAGCAAAGGTCGCTTGGGGTTCGCATGTTTGTGCTAAATTGTAATTTTTATTTTATTTACTCTGTAAATATTGGGTAGTTATGCAACAGTTTTGTTTCTTTGACAGGAAGCGCCGCAAGGTTAGAAACATGACTGCCGGGTCAGTCATTTTGCTGCCCGAAGAAATTAAAAACGAGTGGAAAGATGATGCTGGACACGATTCTGGTGCCCATTGTCCCGGCGATGCAGAGTACGTGAAGCTAAGAAAATTGGCACCGAGGAAGAGGAAGAAGGCAGGAAATGAAGAAGCCAGTGGACGTGAAGGCTTGGCACCCAGGCTGCGGAAGAAGGCTACTGGCAATGAAGATGCATAGTAATGTGTTGAACTTGAACCTATAAATGTAATTCTGTTAAATTCTGGAGCTCTGTGTATGGCACGTTGCTGGGTGAAACAATCTACCCACGTTCTCTGAGTAAAATGTACCGCGACTTAGGGTTTGGAAACGCCCGAGTCAGTAGTTGAATCCGAAATTGTGATTGTTCCACTGCTATCTGAAAACAAGGATCCACCGGTTTCACGATTGCTGAGGGGCAGGAGGTATCCAAACACGACGGAATGTAAGTGACACAGAAATAAATTATTTAAGTTGCCACACTCCATGCAACAACAACTTATTTCAGATGCTGCACAACGACGTGGCAACATAAACAACAATGTTCTCACCGATAATGCCCAGATGAGGAGGAAAACGGTACCACTTTCTGGCCTAATCTTGAGCCCGTCTATCTCACCGTCTCTCTTCTCCTGCATCCTCTGCATCTGGCGAAGCTCCCGGATCTCCAGTAACCGGGTGTATGTGCTTCCACTTTATAAATTGTGGTTGTGCCATTTGCATGTGGCCAAATCCACGTAGATTACGTTTAAACAAACCACCAACGTTATAATACACTAGTAGAAAAGGGGTATTTGGTCCACGGTCACGTTCCCAATCCGGGACAGAGATCTAAATCAAGGCAAAAATTGATCTAAATCACAAATGCTTCCACAAATTAATCGAGACAGAGATCTAAATCGAGGCATTTCATTAATTCAACCACAAATTCTTCTAAACAAAGGTGCGATTTCACATCCTACATTAATTCAACCACTAGTCAACAATTTCACTTCTGCTGCCGCTGTCCTCCGAGCCGCCGGCTTCCTCGTCGTCGTCGGACGGAACCTCCACGATTTCCGCATTGTTCGCGAGATGGCGCACCTCTTCGCGGCGAGCGGCGGCGATGACGGTGTACTTGGTCCGTCCAGGGATGGACCAGAACCTCTCCCGCCCTTCTCGGTTGCGGAGATCCTGGTGCACCATGCACCCATAAATGATGCGGTTGCCAATCTTGGCCTTCCGCTCCTTCTTGAACAGCGCCGGCCAGTACGGGTTGGCCGTCACGTACCGGGGCAGTGCCCTCTTCCACGTGGGCATCTGGCAGTGGCGCGCCGCGATTTGGCTCTCCATCACGGCTCCGCCGGGGACGAGGAGCAGAGCCACCGGCACCCCCGCATAGCTGATTCGCCATCCGTGGGGCACTGTCGCGGCCGGCAGCACGAGGATGTCGAAGTGCACGAACATCACCGCCTCGTAGAAGTTTAGTAAGGGCATCTCCATGGCGGCGCGGTGGAGATTGGAGAGGGAGCGAGGGGGTGGACGACGAAGCGACGGTGTGGTGGAGATTGGAGAGGGTGAGGGGATGGGCAACGAAGCGACGTGTTGTGGCGCCTCCTATTTATACACGGGGACGACGAAGCGACGGGCGGAATATCCAAGGGGCATTGGTCAGACAAAAGGAAGTAATGCAGGGTTAAGACAGATTAACGGGCGACCAATTTTTTTACTCCCAGGACTCCGGGGCCAATAGTTCAGACCGCTAGGTCAACAAGTACAACTATTACAACTTAAAAAAGGCACAGAGCTTAAGCTAAATATAACTAGTTATCACACATCTCCTTGATCTTCCTAATCTTAGCCCGATGTGCATCTTCCTGCGAGAGCAACGATCGAATCGTGTGCTCCTTCCTTTTAGCATCTTCCTTGCACAGCTTCAATTGTTTCTCTGCATTTTTCCTCATGCACTTGTCAAGACTTTGGCTTGGTGAAGATCCTTCCTTGCTTGAGTCAGTTCTTGCTCTGCTTTAGCCTTCAGGGCCAACGTCGCGTCCCTCTCCTTCTCGACTTTGCTAACCTTGTCTTCCACCCACCTGAGATCTTGCTTATGCTTGGTCGTGTCAACTGGTTCCCATAGCTTCATCTCAATACTATCAAGAAGTGAGCTGAATGCGGATTCTTTCAACTCAACAGTCATTTCCCATAGTTTGTCCAGCGTTTTCTGCATCGATTTGGGCCACTCTGGATCTACCCATTTGACAACACCGCAACTTCCGCCTCGCATCATTGCACGATGTCCTTGACACCATAGAAACCTCCTGCCTGTGTTTCACCCTTCGAACGCTACAAATTTAGCAGGCACATATCCATGTTTACATACCAGGGGACTGTCTTCATCCGCTAAACCGTGATAGTCGGCGTCATACATCGTCCGGTTGGCCTAACACATCATACGCGCATGAGTAAACAGAGTATATCTGGCTCAAAAAATAGATAACTGGGCACGGATGATAGAGATATAGATGAGACGACTCACATCGAAATCACCGTCCATGTCGTCATGGCGCGTTTCCTCGCCATCTCCCCTTGAACCCATGGCGAGAGGGGAGGGGGTGGCTGCTGGAGAGGGGATTGGGATGGAGGCGTCGTCGGCTTGCGGCTACGGCAGGATGGGAGTGAAGTGGGGAAAGTGGCTTCGAGGGGAAGGAACAGAAGTACGGGGATGAAGAGAAGTAATGGGGACGTGACACTGGAATATGGCCCACTCAACTCGTGAGTCGTGACACTCGCAATAGGGGAGCCCCCGGTGTTCCAGTTTGTCCAGAGCAAGCGTGGCCAATCATGCCGCAGAACAGACTACTCGTGGATCGATCTCACGAAAACCATCCCAATCGGCCAAGCGCCCCGATCGAACGGTATGTAACAATCGTCAAGCAGAACAACTGTGTTAGGGCGTGCCTTCTAGAAGACTCGGTCTAACGCTAAGGTTAGGGCTCTCCTAAGGTTAATTAGGATCCATATGTGGTTTATGAAAAGAACACGCATCTAATGACACTGGTGGATCCATATGTGGTTTTGGAGAAGAACACACATGCAATGACACTGGTGGATCCATGTGTGGTTTATGAGAGGAACACATATGCAATGACACTGGTGATATGTGGGTTGTGAAAAGAACAGACATGCAATGACACTAGGTGCGGTTCATGGGAAGAACACACATGCAATGATACTGGTGGATCCATGTGTGGTTAATGAGAAGAACACACATGCAATGACACTGGGTGTGGTTCATGATATGGTTTGTGAGAAGAACACACATGCAAAGACTCTAGCTATGGTTAATAAGAACACACATGCAATGACACCGGTGTATCCTTATGTGGTTTGTGAGAAGAACACACATGCAATGACACTGGTGATATGTGGTCTGTGAAAAGAACAGACATGTAATGACTCTAACTGTGGTTAATGAAAAGAGCAGACATGCAATGACACTGGTGGATCCATGTGTGGTTAATGAGAAGAACACACATGCAATGACACTTGGTGTGGTCCATGATATGGTTTGTGAGAAGAACACACATGCAATGACTCTAGCTATGGTTCATGAGAAGAACACACATGCAATGACTCTAACTGTGGTTCATGGAAAGAGCATACATGCAATGACACCGGTGGATCCATGTGTGGTCTATGAGAGGAACACACATACAATGACTCTAACTATGGTTCATGAAAAGAGCAGACATGCAATGACACTGGTGGATCTATGTGTGGTCTGTGAGAGAATCACACATGCAATGACTCTAACTGTGGTTCATGAAAAGAGCAGACATGCAATAACACCGGTGGATCCATGTGTGGTCTGTGGGAGCAACACACATCCAATCACACTGGTGGATCCATATGTGGTTTGTGAGAAGAACACACATGCAATGACACTGGTGGATCCATGTGTGGTATGTGGGAAGAACACACATGCAATGACTCTAGATGTGGTTCATGAAAAGAGCAGACATGCAATGACACCGGTGGATCCATGTGTGGTCTATGAGAGGAACACACATCCAATGACACCGGTGGATCCTTATGTGGTTTGTGAGAAGAACACACATGCAATGACACTGGAGATATGTGGTCTGTGAAAAGAACACACATGCAATGACACTGGTGGATCCATATGTGGTTTGTGAGAAGGACACACATGCAATGACATTGGTGGATCCATGTGTGGTTCATGGGAAGAACACACATGCAATGACACTGGTGATATGTGGTTTGTGAAAAGAACAGACATGCAATGACTCTAACTGTGGTTCATGAAAAGAGCAGACATGCAATGACACTGGTGGATCCATGTGTGGTTAATGAGAAGAACACACGTGCAATGACACTGGGTGTGGTTCATGATATGGTCTGTGAGAAGAACACACATGCAATGACTCTAGCTGTGGTTCATGAGAAGAACACACATGCAATGAGTCTGGTGTATGCTTATGTGGTTTGCGAGAAGAACACACATGCAAGGACTCTAGCTGTGGTTCATGGAAAGAACACACATCCAATGACTCTAGCTGTGGTTTATGAGAATAACACACATCCAATGACACTGGTGGATCCATGTGTGGTCTGTGAGAGCATCACACATGCAATGAATCTAACTGTGGTTCATGAAAAGAGTAGACATGCAATGACATCGGTGGATCCATGTGTGGTCAGTGGGGGGAACACACATCCAATGACACTGCTGGATCCATATGTGGTTTGTGAGAAGAACACACATGCAATGACACTGGTGGATCCATGTGTGGTATGTGGGAAGAACACACATGCAATGACTCTAGATGTGGTTCATGAAAAGAGCAGACATGCAATGACACCGGTGGATCCATGTGTGGTCTATGAGGGGAACACACATCGAATGACACCGATGGATCCTTATGTTGTTTGTGAGAAGAACACACATGCAATGGCACTGGTGATATGTGGTCTGTGAAAAGAACACACATGCAATGACACTGGTGGTTCCATATGTGGTTTGTGAGAAGGACACACATCCAATGACACTGGTGGATCCATGTGTGGTTCATGGGAAGAACACACATGCAATGACACTGGTGATACGTGGTTTCTGAAAAGAACAGACATGCAATGACTCTAACTGTGGTTCATGAAAAGAGCAGACATGCAATGAATCTGGTGTATCCTTATGTGGTTTGTTAGAAGAACACACATGCAATGACTCTAGCTGTGGTTCATGGAAAGAACACACATCCAATGACTTTAGCTGTGGTTCATGAGAAGAACACACATCTAATGACACTGGTGGATCCATGTGTGGTGGTCTGTGAGAGGATCACACATGCAATGAATCTAACTATGGTTCATGAAAAGAGCAGACATGCAATGACACTGGTGGATCCATGTGTGGTCTTTGGGAGGAACACACATGCAATGACACTGGTGGATCCATATGTGGTCTGTGAGAAGAACACACATGCAATGACACTGGTGGATCCATGTGTCGTCTATGGGAAGAACACACATGCAATGACTCTAACTGTGGTTCATGAAAAGAGCAGACATGCGATGACACCAGTGGATCCATGTGTGGTCTATGAGAGGAACACACATCCAATGACACCGGTGGATCCTTACGTGGTTTGTGAGAAGAACACACATGCAATGACACTAGTGATATGTGGTCGTTGAAAAGAACAATCATGCAATGACACTGGTGGATCCATATGTGGTTTGTGAGAAGGACACACATGCAATGACACTGGTGGATCTATGTGCGGTTCATGGGAAGAACACACATGCAATGACACTGGTGATATGTTGTTTATGAAAAGAACAGACATGCAATGACTCTAACTGTGGTTCTTGAAAAGAGCAGACATGCAATGACGCTGGTGGATC
This sequence comes from Avena sativa, assembly GCA_916181665.1. Classification (NCBI taxonomy): domain Eukaryota; kingdom Viridiplantae; phylum Streptophyta; class Magnoliopsida; order Poales; family Poaceae; genus Avena; species Avena sativa. The sequence continues at coordinate 429,011,482 of OV702287.1, forward strand.
CATGTGTGGTTAATGAGAAGAACACACATGCAATGACACTGGGTGTGGTTCATGATATGGTTTGTGAGAAGAACACACATGCAATGACTCTAGCTGTGCTTCATGCGAATAACACACATGCAATGAGTCTGGTGTAACCTTATGTGGTTCATGAAAAGATCAGACATGCAAGGACTCTAGCTGTGGTTCATGGAAAGAACACACATCCAATGACTCTAGCTGTGGTTCATGAGAAGAACACACATCCAATGACACTGGTGGATCCATGTGTGGTCTGTGAGAGGATCACACATGCAATGACTCTAACTGTGGTTCATGAAAAGAGCAGACATGCAATGACACCGGTGGATCCATGTGTGGTCTATGGGAGGAACACACATCCAATGACACTGGTGGATCCATATGTGGTTTGTCAGAAGAACACACATGCAATGACACTGGTGGATCCATGTGTGGTATGTGGGAAGAACACACATGCAATCACTCTAGATGTGGTTCATGAAAAGAGCAGACATGCGATGACACCGGTGGATCCATGTGTGGTCTATGAGAGGAACACGCATCCAATGACACAGGTGAATCCTTATGTGGTTTGTGAGAAGAACACACATGCAATGGCACTGGTGATATGTGGTCTATGAAAAGAACAGACATGCAATGACACTGGTGGATCCATATGTGGTTTGTGAGAAGGACACACATGCAATGACACTGGTGGATCCATATGTGGTCTGTGGGAAGAACACACATGCAATGACACTGGTGATATGTGGTTTGTGAAAAGAACAGACATGCAATGACTCAAACTATGGTTCATGAAAAGAGTAGACATGCAATGACACCGGTGGATCCATGTGTGGTTAATGCGAAGAACACACATGCAATGACATTGGTGTGGTTCATGATATGGTTTGTGAGAAGAACACATATGCAATGACTAGCTGTGGTTCATGGGAAGAACGCACATGCAATGACTCTAACTATGGTTCATGAAAAGAGTAGACATGCGTTGACACCGGTGGATCCATGTGTGGTCTATGAGAGGAACACACATCCAATGACACCGGTGGATCCTTAGGTGGTTTGTGAGAAGAACACACATGCAATGACACTGGTGATATGTGGTATGTGAAAAGAACACACATGCAATGACACTGGTGGATCCATATGTGGTTTGTGAGAAGGACACACATGCAATGACACTGGTGTATCCTTATGTGGTTCATGAAAAGAGCAGACATGCAAGGACTCTAGTTGTGGTTCATGGAAAGAACACACATCCAATGACTCTAGCGGTGGTTCATGAGAAGAACACACATCCAATGACACTGTTGGATCCATGTGTGGTCTGTGAGAGGATCACACATACAATGACTCTAACTGTGGTTCATGAAAAGAGCAGACACGCAATGACACCGGTGGATCCATGTGTGGTCTGTGGGAGGAACACACATCCAATGACACTGTTGGATCCATATGTGGTTTGTGAGAAGAACACACATGCAATGACACTAGTGGATCCATGTGTGGTATGTGGGAAGAACACACATGCAATGACTCTAGATGTGGTTCATGAAAAGAGCAGACATGCGATGACACCGGTGGATCCATGTGTGGTCTATGAGAGGAACACACATCCAATGACACCGGTGGATCCTTACGTGGTTTATGAGAAGAACACACATGCAATGACACTGGAGATATGTGGTCTGTGAAAAGAACACACATGCAATGACACTGGTGGATCCATATGTGGTTTGTGAGAAGGACACACATGCAATGACACTGGTGGATCCATGTGTGGTTCATGGGAAGAACACACATGCAATGACACTGGTGATATGTGCTTTGTGAAAAGAACAGACATGCAATGACTCTAACTGTGGTTCATGAAAAGAGCAGACATGCAATGACACTAGTGGATCCATGTGTGGTTAATGAGAAGAACACACGTGCAATGACACTAGGTGTGGTTCATGATATGGTTTGTGAGAAGAACACACATGCAATGACTCTAGCTGTGGTTCATGAGAAGAACACACATGCAATGAGTCTGGTGTATCCTTATGTGGTTTGCGAGAAGAACACACATGCAAGGACTCTAGCTGTGGTTCATGGAAAGAACACACATCCAATGACTCTAGATGTGGTTTATGAGAAGAACACACATCCAATGACACTGGTGGATCCATGTGTGTTCTGTGAGAGCATCACACATGCAATGAATCTAACTGTGGTTCATGAAAAGAGTAGACATGCAATGACACCGGTGGATCCATGTGTGGTTTGTGGGGGGAACACACATCCAATGACACTGCTGGATCCATATGTGGTTTGTGAGAAGAACACACATGCAATGACATTGGTGGATCCATGTGTGGTCTGTGGGAAGAACACACATGCAATGACTCTAGATGTGGTTCATGAAAAGAGCAGACATGCAATGACACCGGTGGATCCATGTGTGGTCTATGAGGGGAACACACATCGAATGACACCGATGGATCCTTATGTTGTTTGTGAGAAGAACACACATGCAATGGCACTGGTGATATGTGGTCTGTGAAAAGAACACACATGCAATGACACTGGTGGTTCCATATGTGGTTTGTGAGAAGGACACACATCCAATGACACTGGTGGATCCATGTGTGGTTCATGGGAAGAACACACATGCAATGACACTGGTGATATGTGGTTTCTGAAAAGAATAGACATGCAATGACTCTAACTGTGGTTCATGAAAAGAGCAGACATGCAATGACACTGGTGGATCCATGTGTGGTTAATGAGAAGAACAGACATGCAATGACACTGGGTGTGGTTCATGATATGGTTTGTGAGAAGAACACACATGCAATGACTCTAGCTGTGGTTCATGAGAAGAACACACATGCAATGAGTCTGGTGTATCCTTATGTGGTTTGTTAGAAGAACACACATGCAATGACTCTAGCTGTGGTTCATGGAAAGAACACACATCCAATGACTTTAGCTGTGGTTCATGAGAAGAACACACATCTAATGACACTGGTGGATCCATGTGTGGTCTGTGAGAGGATCACACATGCAATGACTCTAACTGTGGTTCATGAAAAGAGCAGACATGCAATGACACCGGTGGATCCATGTGTGGTCTTTGGGAGGAACACACATGCAATGACACTGGTGGATCCATATGTGGTTTGTCAGAAGAACACACATGCAATGACACTGGTGGATCCATGTGTCGTCTATGGGAAGAACACACATGCAATGACTCTAACTGTGGTTCATGAAAAGAGCAGACATGCGATGACACCGGTGGATCCATGTGTGGTCTATGAGAGGAACACACATCCAATGACACCGGTGGATCCTTACGTGGTTTGTGAGAAGAACACACATGCAATGACACTAGTGATATGTGGTCGTTGGAAAGAACAATCATGCAATGACACTGGTGGATCCATATGTGGTTTGTGAGAAGGACACACATGCAATGACACTGGTGGATCTATGTGCGGTTCATGGGAAGAACACACATGCAATGACACTGGTGATATGTTGTTTGTGAAAATAACAGACATGCAATGACTCTAATTGTGGTTCATGAAAAGAGCAGACATGCAATGACACTGGTGGATCCATGTGTGGTTAATGAGAAGAACACACATGCAATGACACTAGGTGTGGTTCATGATATGGTTTGTGAGAAGAACACACATGCAATGACTCTAGCTGTGCTTCATGGGAAGAACACACATGCAATGACACTGGTGTAACCTTATGTGGTTCATGAAAAGATCAGACATGCAAGGACTCTAGCTGTGGTTCATGGAAAGAACACACATCCAATGACTCTAGTTGTGGTTCATGAGAAGAACACACATCCAATGACACTGGTGGATCCATGTGTGGTCTGTGAGAGGATCACACATGCAATGACTCTAACTGTGGTTCATGAAAAGAGCAGACATGCAATGACACCGGTGGATCCATGTGTGGTCTGTGGGAGGAACACACATCCAATGACACTGCTGGATCCATATGTGGTTTGTCAGAAGAACACACGTGCAATGACACTGGTGGATCCATGTGTGGTCTATGGTAAGAACACACATGCAATCACTCTAGACGTGGTTCATGAAAAGAGCAGACATGCGATGACACCGGTGGATCCATGTGTGGTCTATGAGAGGAACATGCATCCAATGACACCGATGGATCCTTACATGGTTTGTGAGAAGAACACACATACAATGACAGTGGTGATATGTGGTCTGTGAAAAGAACACGCATGCAATGACACTGGTGATATGTGGTTTGTGAAAAGAACATACATGCAATGACTATAACTGTGGTTCATGAAAAGAGCAGACATGCAATGACACTGGTGGATCCATGTGTGGTTAATGAGAAGAACACACATGCAATGACACTGGGCGTGGTTCATGATATGGTTTGTGAGAAGAACACACATGCAATGACTCTAGATGTGGTTCATGACAAGAACACACATGCAATGACACTGGTGTATCCTTATGTGGTTTGTGAGAAGAACACACATGCAAGGACTCTAGTTGTGGTTCATGGAAAGAACACACATCCAATGACTCTAGCTATGGTTCATGAGAAGAACACACATCTAATGACACTGGTAGATCCATGTGTGGTCTGTGAGAGGATCACACATGCAATGAATCTAACTGTGGTTCATGAAAAGAGCAGACATGCAATGACACCGCTGGATCCATGTGTGGTCTATGGGAGGAACACACATGCAATGACTCTAGATGTGGTTCATGAAGAGAGCAGACATGCGATGACACCGGTGGATCCATGTGTGGTCTATGAGAGGAATACACATCTAATGACATCGGTGGATCCTTACGTGGTTTGTGAGAACAACACACATGCAATGACACTAGTGATATGTGGTCTGTGAAAAGAACACACATGCAATAACACTGGTGGATCCATATGTGGTTTGTGAGAAGGACACACATGCAATGACACTGGTGGATCCATGTGTGGTTCATGGGAAGAACACACATGCAATGACACTAGTGATATGTGGTTTGTGAAAAGAACAGACATGCAATGACTCTAACTGTGGTTAATGAAAAGAGCAGACATGCAATGACACTGGTGGATCCATGTGTGGTTAATGAGAAGAACACACATGCAATGAACTCTAGTGGGTCCATGTGGTTTATGAGAAGAACACACATCCAATGAACTCTAGTGGATCTATCTTAGCATAATTTGATGTATGCCATGATGTATTTCATTGTACAAGACACTCACTTTCCATTTTTATACTACTCAGTTTTGCCCTTGGTTTTATGTGGTACTACTTAGTTTTGCCCCCCTCTCTATCTTTCGTAGAAGCACAAACCTGTGCTCACCCTGTCTGCTACTCCCTGATTGGTTGTCACAGTTGTCACGCGTATCGTGCGCACCAACCGTTGATTCTGTGCGATCCAACGATGATCGTTGCACACGTCGTGCCTTTCACAGTATAGCGTGAGACAACACGGACGTCTCCCTCAGCGAGACTTCTACAAGAAGGAACACGATGCCGTCCATGGAAAAAGTCGCCGAGCGGTCATGGCATGTTTAATCAAGTCTGAAAATCCTACACTGCTACTACTACGCCACAACGCATGTGTCATCGAGTGCACGGTCGTCGATGGACAGCTGCAATTTATTGCCACTTGATTTTAATAAGACATATCCCATTTTTTATGCAGTGGCTCTCAATCGCCAATTTTAGGGCCATGTCAAACTTCATACATAGAAATTGTGTATGCGCCCTTTGCATGCGGCTCAATACAGAACTGTCATGCATGGCCTGGGAAAAGAACGTGACATACCGTGCGCGTGTCGCGGTGCACGGTGCAGTAGACTGCATGGCGCGTTGCACGGTGGTGCAACGAAACGTGCCTTGCTTCCATCCACCTTAACTATAGATCCCCTCTCCGCACACCCACTCTCACTCTGGCTCACTGTCCTCACACAACCCTCTCCACTGTCCCACCAGCACCCGCAAACTCCCGAGAATACCCTGTTCACGCCGGCAATGGCCGAGAAGGATAAGGTGGCCATCGTCGCCTCCGTGGCCGTCGGTGAGGAGGGCCCCGTCTCCTAGCCGGTCCCCCTCGACGCGTTGAAAGCAGCCGCCGTCCCTGTCTAGGCCCCAGTCAAGGCATCGATGGCAGCCGCCGTTCCCGTCCAGGCCCCTGTCCCCGCTACTGATGGAGCCGCCGAAGAGGTGCCCCCGCCAGCGAGGATCCCCCCGCCGGTCACAAGCAGATCAAGCACTTCTTGGGCACCTACGATCCAGATAAGTACATTGCTCCACTGAACCCCTACGACACCGACATCGATGACCCATGGTCAGAGGTAACTAGGGTTTGCTCCCCTCCCCTGGTTCTTCTACCGTTCCCATTGTTGGATGCTAGATCTTGGTTTATTAGGATTCGCTTGTTCGCATTTCGATTGCTCGATCTTCTTACATCATCTACTCTCCCATTTCCTTTTCTTCCAATAGGTTTCCAGCAGCAACGTCTGCAGCGATGACGAGTCCATACACACCAAGACTCGTCAGGTGCTGAGGAGGCTACGGGCCGGCCAGTACGACGCCTTCTTCAGGGGCGGCCCCTGGCGCTGCCCCTTCCACAAGGGGATCAACTTCTGCTGTGTGACTCTCGTCGGCAGCATCGACTTCATCTCCTTAATGAAGCATGCAGAGGCCGCGGGCTCCGGCATCAACAAAGGCGGCGAGCGCGAGACCGTGAAAATCAACGCCTACATTGCTGAACACGGGGCTCTTGGCATTCACCTCCGAAACCTCCAGCGGTTGGCCATCAAAGAGGGTCGCATTCCTTCAATCAGGCCCAAGCCCCCCAGGATCAAGGGACTGGGCAGCAAGAAGTGGCGGAGGTGCTGGAGGGAGGCGGAGGCGCTGGCGAATGAACGGGTTGGATGTCTCCCTGAACGTACCTGCTGTTGCGGCGGCTGCTGCTGCTAAGCAGCTTCTTTTGATTTTCTATATTTTGCTTGCATCCTATTTCTGGCTGAATGCATCGAACCTTGTTAAGCAACCTACTTTCTATCGCTATATCCTATTTAGCTGCGCACAACTATATCTACATTTGTTTTGTTTTCTGAATGAATGTATTCTGCCTGGTGTGATTTGCTGCTCTAGATTTGCTACCTGATCGGAGGCAAAAAGAGGTCCAAAAAGGAACGAATTATGGAAGAGAGAATCTTCTCTAGATTTGCTACCAATTTGGGCAAAATGAAACATATCTGTTTAGCGAGAGAGGGAAAGGGTACTCTTTCAAACTGCCAATTAACGAGCTACCATCTTGACGAGGCCCCATCTTGATGTCTCCCTCTACAAGAAGGAACACGATGACGTCCATGGAAAAAGTCGTCGAGCGGTCATGTCACGTTTAATCAAGTCTGAAAAGCCTACTACTCCTACTACTATGCCACAACACATGCGTCATCGAGTGCACGGTTGTCGATGGATAGCTGCAATTTATTGCCACTTGATTTTAATAAGACACATCCTATTTTTTACGCAGCGGCTCTCAATCTCACTTCCAACTGGGGCCCACCGTAAGAAGCTTGCACGCGCTAGCCGGAGGCCGAACAACTGAGCTCGATGAGACCTAACGTCTCCGGCTTCATCCAATCACTCGTAGCCATCAACACATCCCTTTACCGAATCTATCACAACCCCACAAATCTCGCCGTACAGCCACCTACCTTCCCCTCTACATTTCCACTTTTAACTATCGCCAATTTTAGGGCCGTGTCAAACTTCGTACATAGAAATTGTTTGTGCGCCCTTTGCATGTGGCTCAATATAGAACTGCCATGCATGGCCTAGAAAAAACGTAACGTACCGTGCGCGTGTCGCGGTGCACGGTGCAGTAGACTACACAGCGCGATGCACGGTGGTGCAACGAAACGTGCCTTGCTTCCATCCACCTTAACTATAGAGCCCCTGTCCGCACACCCACTCTCACTCTCGCTCACTGTCCTCACGCAACCCTCTCCACTATCCCACCAGCACCCGCAAACTCCCGAGAATACCCCGTCCACGCCAGTGATGGCCGAGGAGGATAAGGTGGCCATCATCGCCTCCGTGGCCGCCGGCGAGGAGGCCCCCGTCTCCTTGCTGGTCCCCCTCGATGCGTTGAAAGCAGCCGCCGTCCCTATCTAGGCCCCAGTCGAGGCATCAATGGCAGCCACCGTTCCCGTCCAGGCCCCCATCCCCGCTACTGATGGAGCCGCCGAAGAGGTGCCCCCCGCCGGCAAGGAGCCCCCCGCCGGTCACAAGCAGATCAAGCACTTCTTGGGCACCTACGATCCAGATAAGTACATCGCTCCGTTGAACCCCTATGACACCGGCATCGACGACCCATGGTTGGAGGTAACTAGGGTTTGCTCCCCTCCCCTGGTTCTTTTACTGTTCCCATCATTGGATGCTAGATCTTGGTTTATTAGGATTCGCTTGTTCGCATTTCGATTGCTCGATTTTCTTACATCATCTACTCCCCCATTTTCCTTTTCTTCCAATAGGTTTCCGGCAGCGACGTCTGCAGCGATGACGAGTCCATTCACACCAAGGCTTGTCAGGTGCTGAGGAGGCTACGGGCTGGCCAGTACGACGCCTTCCTCAGGTGCGGCGACTACAGCTGCCCCTTCCGCAAGGGGATCACCTACTGCTTGACGAGTCACGCCGGCGGCACCGACTTGAACACCTTATTGAAGCATGCAGAGGCCACGGGCTCCGGCATCCACAAAGGCGGCAAGCACGAGACCGTGAACATCAACGCCTACATCGCTGAACACCGGGCTCTCGGCATTCACCTCCGAAACCTCCAGCGGGTGGTCATCAAAGAGGGTCGCCTGCCTCCAATCAGGCCCAAGGCCCCCAAGATCAAGGGACTGGGCAGCAAGAAGTGGAGGAAGCACCGGAGGGAGGAGGCGGAGGCGCGGGCGCTTGCAGGATGTGCCTGCAGCTGCGGCGGCTGCTTCTGCTACTAAGCAGCTTCTTTCTAGCTATATCCTATTTCTGGCTGAATGCATCAAACCTCGTTAAGCAACCTACTTTCTATCACTATATCCTATTTAGCTACACACAGCTATATCTACATTTGTTTTGTTTTCTGAATGAATGTATTCTGCCCAGTGTGATTTGCTGCTCTAGATTTGCTACCTGATTGGAGGCAAAAAGAGGTCCAAAAGGGAACGAATTATCGAAGTGAGAATCTTCTCTAGATTTGCTACCAATTTGGGCAAAATGAAACATATCTGTTTAGCGAGAGAGGAAAAGGGCACTCTTTCAAACTACCAGTTAACAAGCTACCATCTTGACAAGCTACAAGACACATATATAAACATAACAAACAAGGGTTAAATTTATTTTACTAGTATCACTTGAGGCGCTAGACATCTTGACAAGCTAACTGAGTTCCACAAAACAGAAACATAACACTAACAAGTAAAATTTAATTCACTTCTCATCAAACCACTTGAGGCGCTTGCCATCATTCCAAGGTGACAAACTGCGACCATTCCAGGTACTCCACAGCTCACGAAATGCTTCGTCCCACCTGGGATCTGACTTGGCTTTCCTATCTTCAGCGTCCCGTGGCACAATTAGCGGTGCATCACATGCCTGATTGTTGCCGCTAGAAGATGCAGCCTCTCTGTTTGTTGCTTCAGCTGCAGCCTCTCTGTCAGCTGCTTCAGCTGCAAGCTCTCTTTCAGCTGCTTCTACAGCTTCTCTATCAGCTGCTTCAGATGCAGCCATTTTCTTTGCATATGCAGCTTCAAACTCAGCTATTCTGCATTTTCTACAAAGGGCTCCCCTAAGCTCGTCTTCCCTCTTGCAAATAGGGCAAAACACGAGGTAACATAGAAAACAATGGATCTTCTTGTACAGCTGGTAGGTCACGTAAGCATCTATGGCTACATACTTCAGGTTTATATCAGATAACGGCCACTCGTCCCAGAAATCATGCCTATCCGTAGGGAAATCTTCCTTCATTTTGTCGTACAAATCATCGAGGATTCTAGTTGCGAGTGATGCCATTCCATCCTTCCTCGAGCCCCCTAGGATCTTGACAAGACTCTGAATATCGATCTAGTTGTCCGCAGGAATTATAATTTCCTCTTGATAAAATTTCAAAAAATCAGTTGTTGTGTCGACAGTGCAGAAAACAATCCCCTTTTCTACAAGGAACTGGCGCAACGCTGGACATTTCATGTCAGTCCTAAAAGTATGTAGTTTGTCATCACCAAAATTTGTAACTACAAATATTTTGTCAATGCAAGATCTTCATCTCAATATAATTTTGAAAAGTTTAGTAAATGCAAGATCAAGACTCTCAACATTGTATTGTCATAATTTATTCGGTTTTGCTATTTCTCAGTCGACTGAACGAGTTGCACATTTCTTTTAACTACGGTTGCACTTTTCTTAGGTGATTGAGACTAAAGAAAATCTCAGTCGATTGAGACATAGGCAAACCCTAATTTATTTGGTCCTAAATAAAATCCAGTAGTTGCAAGATGAGTAAGTGGATAAAGAACAAGAGGACAAAACCCTAAAAGCAGTTAGGTACTGAGAGCAGATCTACAAACCGAGAGAGGTGGTAGACGAGGACGTGTTTCCGCATGGCCAGTTGAACGACGGTGACTTCACTCCCTTCATATGGGTGCTCCGGGGTGTACTCGAGGTCCAATCCCACAAACTTGTCCTCGTCTATCCCAAGCCAACCCTCGTACATCCTCAGGACACGCACCACTGTCTCCTCCTCGTTGGTGTAGACAACGTCTATCTTCTTATTGTCATGGGTAGTGAAGCTTGTCTCTAGAGTGCGTAGATCTTCCACGGCAGCAAGGAGAAGACGGGAAAAAGATAGATGACAGGAAGAAGAAGAGTGGTTTCTGCGAGTCAGGGGAACGGTGGAACCGTCAATGCGCTTTTAAGGTAGTGGTTAATAATTGGGACGGAAGTCCAAGGAGAGACGCGTGGCGGTGGCCGTTCCAGCTTCTGAGTAAACAAAAATAATAATTATAACGCCGATACATGTGCCCTGTTTTATCACGTCAATACACTGGGTAGAGGTGGGCAGGGGGTGTTGTCCTATCCACTGTGCCAACGCTGCAAGCATACGTGACAGCCACCCCGCCTAAGCGACGGGAGCGACATAACGGCGAGAACTGACAGGGGGGCCCAACTTGATGGCCGTTAGCCTGATTTTTTGTATTCAAACGTAAAGTTGAATTCGTGCCAAAAAAGACCCTTTGAGTATTTAGCACACCAACTGTAGTCATCCCGGCTGATTTCAGGGAACTTTGGTACCGCGTTGCCTGTACACCCCAACTTTCGGGCCGCAAAATGATATTCTCGCCCTTGCGCCCCTTATATATAGGTTGGGGCATAGAATACATGGTACAACTGGATGTTGGGGCCCAGCTATATACTCATCTACAGCGTACCGTCAGATGGAGGGCATGGGCACAGTATCATGTTGCTGCCACTGTGCATGATGGCAGTGCCAAAGTCTTCAATATGGACTTTTCCTTTACGTCCCATCACCACAACCAGGGTGTCATGTGCACTGTAGAGTGTGTCACGGCCACCAGCCTGTTTCTTGCTCATCGGGTTGCACCAGCCAGCTGTGGGTGCATCCGGTCACGCTCTTTGGCTTCGCGCCTATCCGGCTCCTAGTCTAACCGTCTTGTGGCTAACAGAGTCCAGCTGGCCCTTGGCTCCTCTAGGACCTAGATGACTAGGCCAGTTAGGCCACTCGGGGTGATCCCCTCGACATGGTCCGCAACCAAAATGCATTGTCTCATAGGTGGAGCATCGTACAAAAGGCATGCAACACATTTCATGGTTGTGTGGAGAATGTTCGCCGATGGAAAACAAGTGGCACAAACACGACCAATCGAGTAAACCCAAAACCCATACTTGTTATAACTTGTCAATGTAGTATGCATAGGCTATGGACACTTGCTTGATTTTGTTTCTTTTGCTAGTTGAAGGACACTTGGGATTTGTACAAGGCCAACAACGCGGAGAAGTTGTTTCCTTTCATGCATGTCTTCACGGACTTGCAAGAAATGGGAGAAAGTCCGCTATGCACTCAATAATGACAATTCCTTTGATGTGGATGCACCAGCGGTTTCCTCGGCTGATCGCCCCATCGGCAATAAGAAGGCCAAGTCCTAGAGGAATGGTGCGGCATCGGCAACCTTAGTAGATGGCCTGTTTGAGAAGATGATCGCCCAAGTGACATCGAACAACAAATACCACAATGTCAAGAACGATGAAAGGTGGAAGGAGATGTTGGCCAAAGCCGACGTGAAGATGAAGCTTCAGGAGGAAAAGTTCGAGGTCACCAAGGTCACCGCCTAGGTCGGCATGCTCCAGGAGATGAATGTCCAAATGTCCAAGGAGTCGAGGATCCTGACTACCAATGCATCCAACATGAACATGGAGGCCAAGATTTGGTACTCGGATGCTCATGCATGCATCCTAGCGGCGTTTAGGGTGGCAGTGGAAGCACCGGCTACTACTGCACCGGCATGGGCACCGCCAACAACACCGTCGTGAGCACCCGCATGGGAGCTAGCATTGGCGTCGGCATTGGCGGAGCCAACACCGGTGGTGGCCGATGCATTCATTTGAGCTCTTGGTTTGTAATATGATATCACCAAACTTTGACAGCGTTTTGGGCCGCTATGGCTGTGAATTTGAACTTACATTTGCATGTTTTATGTGACTTTGAACTATTTAGGAGGTGTGAGGGCCTCTCCAACCGTCGGCAGTTTGGGAAGCCTTCCGCAAAACCACTATCGGCGCAGTTGCCGGCCACCTTTTAGTTCATTTGGATTTTTCTAGTTCATTTGGATTTTTCTAGTTCAACTTTTTTCAAATAAAAATTGTTCTAGAAAATCAAACTAGAAGCGGTACTCGTGGGATGCCGGTCGCAACCCTAGTTGGCGGTAGTTTTCCTAGATGTTTCATATTTCTGTTTTTTTTTGGTTAACTGAAAAGATGTTCTAGTCATCCATGGGAATGTGATCCCAAAAAAAAATCAGTTTTACTGTACAGAACACAAGGTCAGTGCTAAATCTGTGCTTTCTTAGAGTACCGAGTCTTTTTTTGCAGGACACATAAACTTGCAAACATGTAAAAGACTCAGAGGCGTACATCAATACTTTACATCGTTATACTTTTAATTTTACTGTCTATCTCGGATGCAGGTGCACCTTGGGAGGCAAAACTTTGCTCTTATTCACGACATTATGCTTCTGATTAAACCCATTTTTGCACATGTGGTATCTTGAAATCAAGTACTCCCTTCGGTTCGTATTAATAGCCTCAACTTTATCTAGATATGAATACATCAATTAAAATACTTAAATAAATATATGCGAATCTAAATAAAGTTAACGCCATTAACCGAGGGAGTATGAAATTTACTCTGTTTGTTCCATAATATGAGCTTTTTTAACAATCTTATATCGTGGAACAGATGGAATAATTTTTAGTGGTCGAGTCAACCGAGGGCCTCTTCTCCCCTACTGCCTACTGCCTACTGCCTACAGCGAGCCTGAGAGGTTGGTGCCAGGGTCACTGTCCAAGACAAAGCAAGTTTTGGCTTCTACTATTATGGTTATCTCCATCGGAGGTCCCATAGGTATCATCTTTCATCAGCAGCATTCTAAGGCTACTGTCGGAGAACAGTTCTTTGAGGGCCTCTCTCGATAGATGACATTTTTGTCTGCATGCCGTTCCTCGAGCGTAGCTTCTGATGGTAGGTAGGGGCCATTCTGCTGGCCAGTTGCCGCTGCTAAACAAGATCAAAACATTACACTCGGAAACATAATTTGACTCAAAAGGGAGGGTAATAACAAAACCGCTTCTATAAAAGTATATGATGACAAAATAAGCTCGCAAGTTTATTCGTTCAATGGATCGAATTATCAGAAATAACGACCATATTATTCCATCCAACTACACATTTTTCTCCTGGACTCTGGGTCTGGGGTGTTTTCCCGAGTAAGAAGGAAAAATATCTGAAATATATAGTTCCCAGCGCATCAAATTTACCGGTACAACAGACCATCGTCAACAATTACACAGTTACAGTGGCTTCGATCTCTTGCAGCCTGAGGGTAACAGCTCTCTTGTGCGCTTCTAACCCTTCGACCTCTGCCATCTTTGCGACGTAAGGACCCAGCCTTCTCAGCCCTTCTTCGGTCAGGGTTTGGACAGTGATGTATTTCAGGAAAGAGTTCAGTGATACACCACTGTACATCCTTGCGTACCCGTAGGTTGGAAGGACGTGGTTCGTTCCACTAGCATAGTCGCCCACACTCTCTGGTGTCCATTGCCCCAAGAAAACTGACCCTGTAATTGGAATATCAAACATTGAAATTCAGATTGAACATGCAAGCAGTGGGATATAGATCAATGAGCATTTTGTGTTCACGTTAAAAAAAAACATTTTGTGTTGGCTGCAACTAAACTCTGAAAACAATGCCTACCTGCGTTCTCGATGAGCTCCTCCCATTGCTCAGCATCCTTTACATTGATGATCAAATGCTCAGGAGCATACATATTTGAGAATGATATTGCCTGAAAAGGGGGACAACCAGTCATCATTAACCTAATTGATGTACGAAGTTTCACAGCTTCAAACTTCTATAATGCAGTCCTAAAGTACTCCCTTTAGAAGTATCTGAGGAAAAAGGTCAAAACATAGTAGATTTTTGCATCGCAAGTGAGCTGCATAGATGAATAAGGTGGTAACTAGCAAGGAATGACATGAACGAATGATTACCTCAACCATATCTCTGGCAAAAACACTGAAACTGTGGCCAAGTGCTTTGGAAGCGAATTCTCCTCTAGGAAGAGCATCACACTGCTTGCTAACTTCTGCTTCGATGGCACCCAAATCAACATTCTCTCCAGCAATAACTAGAACAACCTGACTATCTGGGCCATGTTCTGCCTACAAAATTGACCAACCAACAGCGTTCTATTATCCTCAAGTTAACATAGCAAATGATGGATAATGGTCAATATGGACTGGGTTTGCATATTTGTCAACACAACAGACTTTTCAACACAACAAAGCAGAGTAACAAGAAAAGAAGATATACCTGGGATAGTAAATCAGCGGCAACATGGACTGGGTTTGCATATTTGTCAGCAATGACCAGAACTTCTGAAGGGCCAGCAGGCATGTCTATAGAGACCATAGCTTCGCTGTTCTGCGGTCAAATAAGAATAAGAATCACAAAAATGAATACACACAACGAAAATGCCGGAAAAGCAGATGATGGCCATGCTTTACATAGAAAGAGAATAACAAACCTGAAGAATCATTTTAGCAGCTGTGACATACTGGTTTCCAGGCCCAAATATTTTCTCAACCTGCCAAGCCAGAAACAAAGGTAGCAAATGAGACACGACGTAGCATCTGATAAGTGCACAAGTAAAAAATTGCATACAAATCTTTTGAGAAGGCTATGAACCTCTAAGAACATGGCATAACCCCACAACAATGCTAAAGTCAATCAAGTTCTATTTATAGTCCATAAACAAGGATCTGGTAATACATCATACAGATTACATGATAAATACAGAATACCCCCTACAGATTTTAAACAAGCAACTGATAGTGATATAGATCTTGAGCACCTTTGGGCATGATGCAGTTCCCCACGCCATAGCAGAGATTGCCTGAAAGTAAAGAACATTAATAACACTGAACTGCATAACAAAGCAAACACAATCTCCAAATATTGTTCCACCTGTGCTCCCCCAGCTTTCAGTATGTGTGTAACACCAGCTTTTTGGGCACAGTAAAGAACCTCCTGCATGAAACAAGAACAATGTCCAGCAATCCTCAGTTTCATCTTACAAAAACAATTGCTTCAAAAAACAGCAGCAACTCCATGTCCCACAAAGTGTACCTTACATATGCTACCATCACGACTAGGAGGTGTGGCAAGAACTACAGTTTTGCATCCAGCAATCTGTGCAGGCTGTTAAAAAAAATCTACATGAGAAATTTCAAAAGAAAGAACAACTACAATCGATTCAGTTAAGATGATTTGAATAAACATGAGCATACCACAGCAAGCATCAATGCGGTTGAAGGTAGGACTGCAGTGCCACCTGGAACATACAGCCCGACAGAACCAATACATCTTGTTATCCTTTTACATCTTACGCCCTTCATACATTTGGGAGTGCACAAATAAATAAGCTTAAGCATAAAAGTAAGGGGAATAATGTGAATAGAGACTCAAAAGCATCTCTCGTTCTCTTACTTTCATATTCTCAACTGTCTTTTCCGGCAACTTTTGTGCAGCATGGAAGGCATAAATATTGTCATATGCCACGTCGAAGGCTTCTTTAACAGCGGGGTCAAGCTACAAATTCGATGAAGGTAAGACAGCTAAATTCATATAGCAGCTGGGGTAAAACATATTTCAGAATCATCTGAATCCAGATACAGAATATACCAACATCAGGTTTACCTATTTCTAAGTATTGAAAGAATCTGAATGCATGTTGATAAAGCCTAGAGTGGCAAGCTGCTACTAGAGAAATTGGTGGCTAATCAGGCCATGTATGAACATGATGAAGAGAAAAGGTTGAAATTTATCTACTTGTGACTTTCATGGTTAAATCAGCAAGTCAAACTGCAGGACCTAGTTGCATGAAGCAAAGATGATTACCTCTGCAACCGGAAGATCGCTAACACACACAACCGCATTATCTAGCAAGACCTTGTCAAACTTTTCTGTATAACTGAACACATGAAGTACAACAAAGTAAGAAAAATTCTGCAATAGACAATAACAGAACGGTCAAACACTACAGCAGGTCAGCAACACTTACTCCTTAACCGCAGCATCACCTCTGACGCGCACATCTTCAACAATCGGATTCACCTACCCCCCACAAAACAAAATCGTATTGTTTTAGACTACCAAAATGTGCAACATCCATAACCACGAATAGTGTCACTGTTATCATACCGTGCTGAAAATGGAGGTGAAGTCGATGCGAGGGCGTGCCTTGAGGCCGCTAACCTCTGCATCACTGAGATCGGACAGCCTATACGACTTCATTGCACAGCTAACAGTCAACACTGAAACTACGAAGAAGCCAAATTACAGTTCCAAGAATCTTATCCGACAAGCTTAGCAATCAACGGGTACAGCAACAGATTAATAGCACAGGTCAAAGCTCGCACCCTTGGATTTGGGTACTCTGGAGGAGGCAAGGCGGAGCCGATAACCGCGACCAACGCTGGTACCGCCTAGGAGCAGAGGCGGAGCGCGCAAGCTGCCCATCAATAGAGCCCGATTCAATTCTGAAGCCTTGGAGAGTCGGAAGCATGGGGGAGGATGCGCTAAGGTTAAACGGCGGCCGAGACCATGACTGAGGAACAGAGTGTAAGGGAGAAAGACGAACCAAAAACAAACGTCGGCAGTGCAGGGCCTTACGGTCGGCGGCGAGGCGATGCCTCGTAGTGGAAGGAGGTAGCTGCCGTCGGTGCCCGTGGTATACTGGTATCCCGGCAGACGAGCTGAGCAAGTGCCGTCAGAAGGGGATGGGACGACCTGGGAGTGGCGGCGTTGGATGGGGGCGCTTTTCGGGGTCGCTCTGTTGGGCCTTCGTGGAGGTTGGCCCATTTTCTGTTCGCTCGTTCAAGTGTCGTTTTTTTTATCAGTGTGTTTCAGGAAAAGTGGTACGCGAAATGCGGGGCCTGCTATTCTCCGCTCGACGCGTGCCGTTTATAACGTATGCCTGAATGTTCCTCATGTGAACCGCCCTGAGCGCGGTTCAGTAAAAAGTACCTTTTTTTCTTTTTTATAGTAATATAAAAATATTGGACTTTTTACAAATTCAAATCTGAAAAATGTTTAAATTCAAATATTATTCAAATTGAAAAATTGTTCAAATTCAAAAGTTATTCTAATTTAAAATTTGTTCATATTAAAAAATCAAATATGAAAACTGTTCAAATTCAAAAATCATTCCAATTAAAAAAACTTAAAATTTGTTCGTAATATTAAAATGTTCAGCTTTTAAAAAAGAAACAAAAAGAAAAAACAAATGAAAACCTATACCCAGGAAAAGAAACATGAAGAAAACCAAAAAAAAACAGCTAGAAATCCAATAAAAAATAAAAAATTAAACAAATAGTGACTAATGGGCCTCACCCCGTCCACAGAAACACTCAGATGTGCGTTATAAACGCACGCGTTGAGCAGAGAATAGCAATTGCCGTGAAATGCTAAATGTCGCTTATTATGGCGTCGGGGCGTAGCACCGCACATGGGCTTCCCCTGATGGGCCAGCCCAGTTCCCTTCAGTGAATGTTTTTCTGTTTTATTTTTATTTTATGTTACATTTTTTATGTTTTTCGTTTTAAAGTTTAAATTTTGATGATTTTCGTGATTATCTAAAATGATTAATTTTTCAAAAACATTGTTCGTGGTTTTCTGAAAGATGTTCATAATTTTTGAAAATTGTTCATGTTTTTAAAATTTTGGTTTGTGATTATTTAATTTGGTTCATGATTTTAAAAACTGGTTCATGAATTTTTGAATTTTTAGTTCATGATTTTATAAAAACTTTCATACTATTTAAAAAATCTTCATGAATATTTTGAATCTTTATGGTTTTTGTTATTATAGATATGTTCCACAATTAAAATAAAATGTAGAAAAGGAAACAGAAAAATAAAAAATAAAACCGCGTCAACTGGCATCGGTTGTAATGACCTAGGGATTTTGTTTGATAACCAATACCACATTATATTCATAGTAACAAATAGTACATGTATATATATTAGCTGACTCCATGGATTATAAAATAATGTCTAAAAAGAACTAGCAAATCTTTAAGGTTTTCAATCTCTTTCTTGAAATGGATCGTATGGGCACCTAAGGGGGGGTGAATATGTGCTACACCAATTTTTAATTCTTTTTCAATTTTAGGCTTAGCACAAAGGTAAATTATCTAGATAAACTAATGTGTGGAATTTCCTTATATGCAAACCTATCTATTAGCGAGTAAGGAGCGAGTGGAAGAGGAACGAGTGAACCGAAGAGAAGCACGCAGAGACACATGATTTGTTTGACCGCAGTTCCTTCCTTGTTAAGGGAAGTACGTCTGCGTTGGAGGAGTGGGCGGTACTAAGACCACCACGCCACGAAAGGCCTCACCCTGTTCTCCGATGGATCTCGCCACAACAGGCCTAATCCACCTTCCACTATAGGTACCCTTCGAGGCGGGCACCGGTGCCTTTACACGACTAGCAGGGCAACAACTCCACAACAACTTGGAGGCTCCCGAAGTGACAACAAGCTGCCACAAGAACAAAGTTGTCAAACACAATAACACGATCTAGGTATTAACGAGAATACTAGATCAGGGATTTCTCCAAGTGAATGGAGAGGAGTTGGAGCGCTTGATTCTTGATGTTGATGATGAACTTCTCCTTCTTCAATTCCACCAAAAATCAAGACCTTAGGGTAGTTGAAGTGGGAGATTGAGATTTAGAGCTCTTGCACAGGGTCTGGTCCAATTCGAATGAATCAAGAGATCTGGACGTTGGGGAAGAAGGGGTACTTATACCCCCTTCCAAAAACCAGCCGTTGCACACTTTGGGGGCCGGATTATCCGGCCCAAGTGAGGGCCGGATTATCCGGTCTGAGGAAACTCCGCCCTAGACTCGGAATATCCGGAAGAAAATCCGCCCCCTCTCTGAGCGTCCCGCTGAGCTTGCCCTTGATCAACTTCTGGGGGCCAGATTATCCGGCCCAAAGCGAAGGCCGGATTATCCGGCCTAGGGAAGAAAAACCACCCAAGTTCGGATTTTTCGGAAGAAAATTCGACCGGATACCGAGCGACGCGCCTTGGCTCCTTTTGCTCGAAAACTGGGGGCCGGATTATCCGGCCCTTGCGAAACCCGGATTATCCGGCCTGGGGAGGAAAAACCGCCCAGTTCGGATTTTCCGGGAGAAAATCCGACTGGACACAGAGTGACGCGCCTTGGCTTCCTTGAGAGATGAGGTAGGCCGGATAATCCGGCCCTTGGAGGGGCGGATTATCCGCCCCCCCTCAAAACTTCATGCACACTTAGCACACATGAAAAGTCTCCATAGTATTGTTATCTAACACGCAAAACATAGGGAAACATGAAATGTTCTTTAAATCTCCCCCTTTTTGGTGTTAGATGACAATACCAGGATTTGCAGGAGAAAGACACAAGACACACAGAGATAACTATGAAAGGGACTCCCCCTCAATGTGTGCATAATAGAGTTTTGCATTGGAATACAAATGCACACAAATAGGTGAATCTATTCCATAGACAGACGGGCAAGAACACATACCACCGAAGTAGAAAATAGGCATCCTTGACATAAATCACAATTATTATTGGATAACCATTATGAGCGCGCGCCTTCCGTGATAAACCTCCAGCAACAGGATATGAATAGATATAACCATGAGCATAATCCATGATATAAAGTCCATAGGTATCATCCAGACAACCACATAAAGTCTCAACCACAAAACACAAACCACGAATATGAAAGTTCAACGCTAAATGGGCATAAGCAAGAAATAACGAATAAAAAGTGCAAGAGCTTATGCCCGACCCATGCAAATCCATGGACATCCTAATAGAACTACTTCTCCCCCTTTAGCATCGAGACACCAAAAAGGGAGAAGAGCGATGCTAGCGCCCCATGGGATCACTCATCATAGTCCTCGTCCTCGTCCTCATCCTCATCTTCAAGCTCCTCAGTGTCACCTTCCTCATCATCAGCATCAGCAGCAGGCGCAGAGGGGAACAAGTGACGCTCCAGCTCACCATAGTTCAGCCCGGAGGAAGAGTTCCACTGAGCATATGGAGTGGGAGGTGTAGGAGCCGGAGGAGAACC
The DNA here is from genome assembly GCA_916181665.1 of Avena sativa. Lineage (NCBI taxonomy): Eukaryota > Viridiplantae > Streptophyta > Magnoliopsida > Poales > Poaceae > Avena > Avena sativa. The sequence continues at coordinate 429,032,488 of OV702287.1, forward strand.
CGAAGCGCCAGACACGTGGTGGAGAATGAGCTGCTGGGAGTGAGCCAACTCATGTCGCTGCCTGTAGGCCTCATACTGACCCTTGCATGTGTCCACGCCCATGCAGAGGATATGACGCTGAAACCAGTTCAGCTGCTTGATCTCGCGGGCCACGGGAGGCACTGGGGGCCTACGAGCATCCCTCATGAGACCCTCAGGAACAGAGGAGGGGCGAGCAGTCTTCTGAACCTTGTTGTAAATCTTCTTGGCCTTGTGTACCGAGTCAATGTGGAACTCCTCGGTAGGAAGTAGGTGGCGGATGAGCAACATAATGTAGGGCGCATAGGGAATAGACAGACGGTTGAACATAACATCACACAGCTCATGGTAAATGAAGTCCATGACATCCTGCATGTACTGCACTGACTCGTCCTCGCAGGAGGCAACCTCATGAGAGAATTGAAGTAGATGAACCAGGTGACCACGGATACTGTCATTGTTGCCCCCACTCGGTGTAATAGAGTCACGGAAGAGACCCACCAATGCAGCATAGATGGGAGCGAGACCAGCCACAGTACCGACAATCCCATTGTCCACAGTGCACGGGGAGAGAGCAGCATCCTTGTTGGGCTTCAACTGAGTGATGATGCGGTGGCCACTGGCTCTATCCCTGCTGCGGAAGGAGTACCCCCAAACCTCAGCAAACACGTGAAAATCAGCAGTCATGGGCTTGTCATGAGTCATCCACTTCATAGTGCGACGCTCATCACCACAAATCACCAGAATGGAGAAGAATTGCTTCACCACCTCAGAGTCAAAGGAGCACTGGAGGGACATGAGATGATGCAGCCCCATCCTCTCAGCCACATACATCACATCCACAAGATGCGCCTTCTCCAAAGCATCAGCAATAACCAGAGGGTGCATAGGCCTAATGTTCAGCCTGGCATAGATGTCTTCATAAATCCCTTTCTGTTCTACACACCAAAACCGGGTATCCCCCAGCTCATCATCACGAGGCAGCTCAGCAAACAGGTCACGGTGACGTATGGCAGAAAAGGAGACCGCATCCAGAGCCCTGTAGTTGATCTTGGGCTTCTTGCCCTTCCTCTTGGACACACCCTTCCTAGTCCTCTTGGATTGTTCAGCCATGCGCCTCTCTTCGTTCTTCCTTCTCCGCAATTCAACTTCGTCCACTAGGTTACCTTGACCGTCGTCCCGAAAGTACTTGGCGCGAGGATGGCGCTTGTAGGTCTTGGGAACACCAGAACCACCTGTGAGGAGAATAGGGGCAATAGCAAGGGGATAAGCATACACACAAGTCCAGGAGAGAGCATGGAACAAGTAGGCAAAAAATTCATAGGTCAAAACTACTCAATACATACACCATAGTGAAACTGAAGCAGAATTGAATCTGTCAGGCCGGATTATCCGGCCTGGCCAGGGGCGGATAATCCGGCCCTGGCAGAAATTTTCGATTTCACCAAGAATGCATGTGAAAAAGTAGATCAGGCCTAGAAACTGTAAGACTACGAGTTCTATGCGAAAACACATCCTTCTAGACAACGTTCCATCCAACAAGATACACATCTAGCCAAAGATGGGGAGAGAGGGAGTTACCCTCACTCATTGGAGGAAGAACGCGGAGGAGAAGGTACCCGGAGGCGCAGAGAAGAAGATCCGGGGAGGCCCGGAAAATCCGGTGGCCGGAGAGGCTCCAGGGAGGGTGGGGGGCGGCAGGCGGCGGCTGAGGAGGAGGATAGGGCTGGGGGAGAAGTGCTGCTCGTTATGAGCCCTTCCCCCCGAGCCCTGCCCTTTAAGATGAAATCCGCCAGGGCCGGATTATCCGGCCAACACTTGGGCCGGATTATCCGGCCTAAAATCTGGGATTCTGTTATACACAGAACCAGGCCCGCGCGTCCCCTAACAACACCCTCACAAGGTGTACAAGGGACTTGTGTGCTAGAATAGATGGCTTAGGGGTAGGGAAAGGCTTAGGATTAAGAGAGCCAAACTGAGATGGTACTGAATTGCAAAATCCAAATCAGATAAAAGCCAAGATTGAGTGTGATTCCCATAAGAACATGAGAGAGCAAATAACATCCAAAAAGATCCAATTCTCCTCAGGGGAGAGGGCGGTGGCCGAAGCCACCTTGTTGGAGTGTATGGTGTGACACCGCGAAGATATATCTTGGGTTCACGACCAATACTCATCAATAAGCTCACATATCACAACATGATATTAAGAGAAATGATATACTTGCTATTGGCATTATGGGGGGAGGGTTAGCCCAATAAGTTAGGACCACACTCCCCATATATCCATGCCCACATCTAGACCAAACAAGGATTGGGACGTACGAGTGAGTGCATGGGTAATCAAGACAAACTCCCGGAATCAATGATATTTAGCTCATTCCTCAAAAAGCAGAATCTTGCTTCATCAAGTGGCTTTGTAAAGATATCCGCCGGTTGGTTCTTCGTGCTCACAAAAGATAGATTAATATCGCCTCGAGCAACATGGTCACGAATAAAATGATTCCGAATCTCAATATGCTTCGTCCTTGTGTGCTGAACTAGATTGTACGCAATTTTGATAGCACTTCCATTATCACATAAAAGAGGCACTCTGTCACAATTGACACCGTATTCCTTTAAAGTTTGCCTCATCCATAATAATTGAGCACAAGCGCTGGCCGCAGCAACATATTCAGCTTCGGTGGTGGAGAGAGATATACAATTCTGCTTTTTGGAGGACCAACATACAAGAGATCTTCCCAAGAATTGACAAGCTCCAGAAGTTGACTTCCGATCATCCTTATCACCAGCCCAATCTGAGTCAGTATAACCACATAAAGAGAAATTGGAGCCCTTGGGATACTAGAGACCAAAGTTGGGGGAATGAACTAAATATCGAAAGATTCTCTTGACTGCCACTAAGTGGCTTTCTTTAGAAGCTGCTTGATACCTTGCACACACTCCGACACTCAACACAATATCGGGTCTAGATGCGTAGAGGTAAAGAAGAGAGCCGATCATGGATCGGTATACCTTTTGGTCCACATCTTTACCATGAGGGTTGAGTTCGAGATGACACTTTGTTTGCATCGGAGTAGCGACACCATTTAGATCCGTCATCTTGAATCTCTTGAGCATGTCTTGGATGTACTTTGCTTGATTAATAAAGGTTCCTTCTCTTAGTTGCTTGATTTTGAATCCAAGAAAGAACCGTAATTCCCCCATCATAGACATCTCAAACCTGTCAGTCATAAGCTTTGAAAATTCATCGTTAAAAGCTTTGTTAGTAGAACCAAAATGATATCATCTACATATAGTTGGCATACGAAGAGCTCCCCCTTAACCTTCTTAGTAAAAAGAGTGGAGTCGATTTGCCCAACTTCGAAGCCACGATCTAACAAAAGCTCTTTAAGGTGCTCATACCACGCACGTGGGGCTTGTTTAAGGCCATAGAGTGCCTTATCGATTTTGTAGACATGGTTTGGGAAGTTAGGATCCTCAAACCCCGGGGGTTGCTTTACGTATACCAACTCATGTGGAGGACCGTTAAGGAAGGCACTCTTGACGTCCATTTGCTGCAACTTAAAATTGTTACGAGCAGCATAAGCAAGTAGGATACGGATGGACTCAAGGCGAGCCACAGGAGCATAAGTCTCACCGAAGTCGATGCCCTCAACTTGTGAGTAACTTTGTGCCACAAGTCTTGCCTTGTTCCTCACAACAATGCCATTCTCATCCTGCTTGTTCTTGAAAATCCACTTGGTGTCGATAACATTGCGACACTCTTTGGGTTTCTCCACTAGTTTTTAGACTTTGTTGCGTTCGAAATTATTCAATTCTTCATGCATAGCAACAACCCAGTCTGGGTCTTCAAGAGCTTCAAAGACCTTCTTAGGTTCCACCATGGAGATATGAGCTTGATGCTCACCAAAACTGGCCAATTCTCTTCTAGTAGACATCCTTCGTCGAAGATCACCAACAACCTTGTCGAGAGTGTGACCCCTCAACTCAAGGTTACGATCAGCCCGAGCCTTGCGACGAAGTTCAATAAGTTTGTTGTCTCTTGGTGGAGGAGATTCATCACTTGAGTCTTCATTGGAGGCATTTTCTCCACCTTGATCAGTAGTTGGAACATCAGTAGCAGGTGGTGGAGATGCATGCCCTTGAGGTGAGTCCGTAGCCATAACAGGAGGCTGCAGAACTAGAGAGTCAGGGCCAGATAATCCAGCCGATGAAGTGGCCGGATAATCCGGCCGATGAAGTGGCCGGATAATCCGGCCTAGGAGGACTTGCAGCATCATCATCAGGAAGCCTGGGACTTGCTTGACCTGGCGAGGAGCCGGATAATCCGGGGTCAGCCGGAAAATCCGGCCTGGAGCTTGTGTTGATATCTTCACCACCAGGAGCTGCATGGACGGCTGGAGTAGGGTGGCCGGATAATCCGGTATTCACCGGAAAATCCGGCCTGGAGCTTTATGAAGCATCTTGACCTTCAGCAGTTGATGGAGATGGTGTAGAAGTTGCCCCCGTGGTTGGAGCATGTTGCGTATGTGTAGATGAGGGCTCTATATGAGTAGAGCATTGTCCTTCCCGGTTCGCCACAAGGGGTTCCTCAATGGGGCGGAAAAATCCCACGCCCATTCTTCTTATGGCATCTTGGGGTATTTCAACATCTGCATCACAAACACCAACTTGCTTCACACACCGTCATTTCCCTCGAACACCACACTACAAGATTCTACAACAGTTCCAGAGAGCTTATTGTAGACTCTATAAGTGTGGGATTCGGCACCATAACCAACAAAAGTACCTTCTAGAGAGTCAAACTTAGATAAACGAACTCCTTTAATAAGAAAAAAACACTTACACCCGAATACCCAAAAGTATGAGATGTTTGGCTTGTTACCGGTAAGTATTTCATATGGAGTCTTGTCCAAAATCTTGCGGAGGTATAACCGGTTGGATGAATGACAAGCAGTAGAGATTGCTTCAGCCCAGAAGTTATATGGAGATTTGAATTCGGCCAACATTGATCTTGCCATGTCCATTAGAGTCCGATTCTTCCTCTCGGCTACACCATTTTGTTGAGGGGTGTACGCAGCGGAATATTGATGTCTTACCCCCTCTTCACTTAGGAACTCATTTAAGGTGTAGTTCTTGAACTCCGAGCCATTATCACTCCTTATAGCCAGAATGGGGATGTTGTGTTGACGTTGAACCTCGTTGGCGAAGTCGATGATAGTTTGTTGAGTTTCACTCTTCAACTTGAAGAAATAAACCCAAGTGTATCTGGAGTAATCATCAGCAATCACTAGACAATACTTTTTCCCACCGAGGCTTGCATGAGATGGAGGTCCGAAGAGGTCCACATGAAGGAGCTCCAAGATCCTTTTTGAAGAGATAATGGTTTTCCTTCGATGAGGTGAATCATGCATTTTCCCTTCAACACACGCCCTGCAAACACGATCTTTGGCAAAAGAGACATTTTCTTTTAGTCCAAGAATGTGGCCACCCTTGTGAAGACTTTGCAAAGTTCTCATATTGACGTGGGCTAGTCGGCGATGCCATAGCCAACCCGCGTCAGCCTTTCCGAAAAGACACATCGGACCTGTAGTGGTTTTCCTCGAAAAGTCTACCACGTACAGGTCGTTTTCGACATATCCCACGAAAGCGACTTTTAGAGACTTGCTCCACAAGAGTACCACCAAATCAGCATCAATGTAAACTGCAAAGTCCATCTTACCAAGGGCACGAACAGAAAGTAAGTTATACTCGAGGGTCTCAACAAGCATGATGTCCACGAGAGAGATATCGTGAGCCACCACAACTTTGCCAAGACCCAATACCTCAGATTTTGACTTGTCACCATAGGAGACGGTAATGTGATCAAGGTTTGGCCGCATCTCCGTGATGATCTCCTTGCTTCCGGTCATGTGACTCGTACAACCGCTATCGAGTACCCATTTAGAACCACCGGAAGCATATCCCTGCAAGCAAATTACTTCTTGGTTTTAGGTACCCATTTTTCAATGGGTCCTCTCATGTTAGTAACAAGGGTCTTGGGAACCCAAATAAACCAAGGAATGTAACAATCATAAGGCCCTACATAACTAGCATAAACATCACCATAAGAATCACAATATAATTCGAAGTTAGGATTGTTGATCCCTGCGAAACCATCATAATTAGTCTTGTCATTGGTAATGTTGCTAGTCTTCGATTGAGCAGTCTTGTTCTTCTTCTTCTTGTTGTTTTTCTTGTTCTTTATCCTGGGTATGTAACCAAGACCTTCTTTACTGTTGTTTGTCCTTTGCCTGCTCAGTATCTCATCAATAACCCCTTTACCTTTGTGTTGAGAACTCCTTGCAAGATCTTCTTTTCCAAAGGATGTAGATGAGGTACTTGGTACATTATACCGTTTCAATTGAGTTTGGAGCTGGTCATGAGACTCATTTAGAGTAGAATGATCACTCTTCAATGCCTTGTGAGCACTTTCAAGATCATCAAACTTCTCCAAAAGTCTAGCATGAACAGCCCCAAAATCAATCTTTTCTTTCTTTAGTTTCTTTACCTTGGCAAGGGCATGGTCACGTTCTTTTATGAGCTGAGCTACAGTTTCTTCCTGTGACTCCTCTAGGGATTCGAGTCTTTCTTCCAAAGAAACTCGAGTTTCCTCTTCCTCTTCCAAGGCATTCTTCAAAGAGGCTATCTCCAAAGCATTTTCTCTTTCAATTCTGCCCTTTTCTTCAAGGAGATCTTCGGCTCGAGCAAGTTGACTCATAAGAGTATCAAAATGGAGTTTGTGCTCACCTTGTAGGTTAGTGAAAAAAGTATCCAAGGCAATAACTTCTTCTTTCATTTCAAGACTGTCATGATCATCCATATCCAAAATTATGTTAGTCTTAGAAAATGAGGAGTTAGAAGTCGATACCTCGGATCCTCTTGCCATTAGGCAAGTGGCGTTGCTGTTGATGGCGTTCTCGTTCGGCGAGTCGAAGAGAGAGGAGGGAGTCGATGTGGTGGCTATAGCAGCCACTTCGCGGGAACTATCATCATCCTCTTCATCTTCACTTGCGGAAGAGTATTCCTCTTGAGCTACAAGGAACATCTTGGGTTGCTTCTTGAAAGGACCATTCTTCTTAGCAAATGGCTTCTTCTTAGGAACTTTGGATTTCTCTTTGAGAATAAGCCTGCCACCATTGTCTTCTCTATTTTCATAAGGACACTCGGCTACAAAGTGCAGTCTATCTCCACAGTTGAAGCAAGTTCTCAATCTCGGGCCACTTTCCCTTCTTCCATTTGACCCGTTCTTGCGCTCAAGTTCAGACTTGGCTTTGGCAGGGTCCTTCCAAAAGTTCCTTGCATAGAATGCCATGTACTCACCATGAGCACGTTTTACCTCATCGGGGCAGTCCATGGATATCCTCTCAAATGCTCCTTCATCATCCTCTTGCTCAACAACATTGGCTTTGAGAGCCACATTGACACCACTTTGCATTCCAATGGCCCGAGCACGGGCATCTTCAGCATTCTTTGCCGCCACTTTGAATGACGCCATTTCTTGCATGACTTCATTGGATGTCATTTGATGATAGTTGTGTCTACCTTGCAAGCTCTTCAAATCCGTCGGTTCGAAAGGCATTAAGGCACTCACATACTTCCTTTTTATCCATGCATCATCAATGTGAGTGGCCCCATGCTTCCGAAATGTTGTTGTGATGCCCTTGAGTCTTCTATACATGTCCTCATGGTTTTCACCATCCAACATGTAGAATCCCTCAACTTCGTTACTAAGGGCATCATACCGGTTCCTTCTCATGCTTTCATTTCCAACAAAAAGGTCCGTAAGAGCATCCCACGCCTCTTTAGCCGTGTTGAGATGTTCAATGTGCGGCATGTCCTTGGGACCCACACCCAGCTGTATCATGTGGAGAGCAGTGGAATTCAACTGGCTATCCACAACTTACCTTCTTGTTAGATTGGTTTGATCTCCAACATGAAGACCTTCTTCAATGATCCTCCACAATTCAATAGAGGAGCTGCAAACATGAGATTTCATTAGAAATTGCCATTGATTAAAAGAAGATGCAGTGAGATTGGGTGGATCACCCCTATTGTTTATATGAGGATGAGGGATAGGTGGGTCGGGGGAATATACGTGGCGAACCTCACTATATTCCTCCTTGCCACTTCCCTTTTTGGAGGTGGAACCATTTAGTTTTTCACCTTCCACATCATCATCCTTAGATCCGGTGTTACCCTTTTCCTTAGATGATGGTGAGGGAGCCTCAGAGGAGGATGGAGATGGGGCTATGGATGATGTAAGGCGAGCAATCATTTGATTCATCTCCTCCATCTTGGCCTCAAAGGATTTCAACAAGGTTGTTTCCAACGACTTGAGATCATCCATTGTGACCTTATCCATAGCCTCATTTCCATCATCCCTGGTACCCATACTACTCTTAGGCGGTTAAGCCCGAATTAAGAGCCAGGGCTCTGATACCAATTGAAATGGATCGTATGGGCACCTAGAGGGGGGGGGGGGTGAATAGGTGCTACACCATTTTTTAATTCTTTTTCAATTTTAGGCTTAGCACAAAGGTAAATTCTCTAGATAAACTAATGTGTGGAATTTCCCTATATGCAAACCTATCTACTAGCGAGTAAGGAGCGAGTGGAAGAGGAACGAGTGAACCGAAGAGAAGCACACGGAGACACAGGATTTGTTTGACCGCAGTTCCTTCCTTGTTAAGGGAAGTACGTCTGCGTTGGAGGGGTGGGCGGTACTAAGACCACCACGCCACAAAAGGCCTCACCCTGTTCTCCGATGGATCTCGCCACAACAGGCCTAATCCACCTTCCACTATAGGTACCCTTCGAGGCGGGCACCGGCGCCTTTACACAACTAGCGGGGCAACAACTCCACAACAACTTGGAGGCTCCCGAAGTGACAACAAGCTGCCACAAGAACAAAGTTGTCAAACACAATAACACGATCTAGGTATTAACGAGAATACTAGATCAGGGATTTCTCCAAGTGAATGGAGAGGAGTTGGAGCGCTTGATTCTTGATGTTGATGATGAACTTGTCCTCCTTCAATTCCACCAAAGATCAAGACCTTAGGGTAGTTGAAGTGGAAGATTGAGATTTAGAGCTCTTGCACAGGGTCTGGTCCAATTCGAATGAATCAAGAGATCTGGACGTTGGGGAAGAAGGGGTACTTATACCCCCTTCCAAAAACCAGCCGTTGCACACTTTGGGGGCCGGATTATCCGGGCCAAGTGAGGGCCGGATTATCCGGTCTGGGGAAACTCCGCCCCAGACTCGGAATATCCAGAAGAAAATCCGCCCCCTCTTTGAGCGTCGCGCCGAGCTTGCCCTTGATCAACTTCTAGGGGCCGGATTATCCGGCCTAGGGAAGAAAAACCACCCCAGTTCGGATTTTCCGGAAGAAAATTCGACTGGATACCGAGCGACGCGCCTTGGCTCCTTTTGCTCGAAAACTGGGGGCCGGATTATCCGGCCCTTGTGAAACCCGGATTATCCGTCCTGGGGAGGAAAAACCGCCCCAGTTCGGATTTTCCGGGAGAAAATCCGACTGGACACAGAGTGCGCGCCTTGGCTTCCTTGAGAGATGAGGTAGGCCGGATAATCCGGCCCTTGGAGGGGTGGATTATCCGGCCCCTCTCAAAACTTCCTGCACACTTAGCACACATGAAAAGTCTCCATAGTATTGTTATCTAACACGCAAAACATAGGGAAACATGAAATGTTCTTTCATTTCTTCTTTCAAGACATAATCTTAACTTTTCTGAAGACAGCCGGACACTCACAGATATCTAACCATAACCTGTAAATACCAATGAAGATTCTTATATAATTTTTTGAGCCGCAATGTCAAGGCTACATGCACGCGCGCAACCATTAGGATAATCAATCAACAGCGACAAAAGATCCAACACAAGTATTTTAGAGAAAATTAACCGAACAACCTGATCGACGTCGCTGGCGAACCGAGAGTACGAATCATCATTGTCGAGGATGTAGCAGCCGGGATAAATATTGCGAGGATAATCCTCCTCGTGACAACCATGAGAAAAAAATCCAAAATTGATCCGGTGAAGGAAGATCTAAAAGACTCTACCTATAAAATCTTAATCTTTCAACACCACTATTGATGCCGAGAAAGACATATTGTCATCGAACGAAAGACCGAAGATCACTTATTATAGACGATGACATCTCCATTAACATAGAGGTCAAGAAGATGACAACCAAAACACTAATCTAATCTTTAAAAATACTACTTTTATTGAAAATTCCACCCATAGATCGGGTTTCCCACCCCTCCAGACACCGGCGAGACCGACCGAAGGAGGGGGAACCGATCTATGGAGGAGGTGGAGATGTTATGGCTAGGTCAAGGAGGGAAGGCAGCGCTGACAAGAGGGGACGTATATAATGACCTAAGGAATTAAAATATAGGAAGGGTAGAAGTGTGATATTATGTTTTGCATAGCATGCATATAGAATTATAGGATCAATTTGAAACATTTAAAAACTTGTTTGAATTTGATTCTAGTGAAGTTGTTTTGCAATCAATTGTCACTAGGAATTGAGGTCAAGTTCAAAATTAAACATAAGTGGTTTGAATGAATTTAAAATTGAGGTTTGACTAAGTCAAATTTGAATTCAAATTCAAAACATACCAATTTACACACTTATACACTTAAATCACAAGAATAAGACCGTGAATATTCCATTTAAATCCATCGAACACACAAACGTTAAATAACAAGAAATTCATATGATAAGCAAAAGTACTTGAGTGTAATCTGATTTTTATTCATAAAAATGAGTACATGATCTATTACATTAGATACAAAGAGAAAATAAGAACCTAAATACAAACTATAGGAAACCTAAATAAAACCTAACTATCTGATTCTTATCCTTCCTTTCAATCCAATGATCTTAAACTTATGAACACAAACAACACACAAAAACAAACCTTAGTGCTAAAATGTTGGTTCTGCCTTAAGACAAAATCTTTTAATGTAAGAATCCATTTATAAGAGTCTAGGGATAAACCGTAAACCTTGAGGCTGAGTAAGCAAGCAAACAAACCAAAGCCATGATTGATAAAGTACAATATTCACAGTGAGCCAAGTAGAACCAAACATATAGCTAATAGCACAGATCACCAACAGTCTATATGAATTGTTATCACCATCAACAGAACCAAAGCCATCTAGATGGACATCTACCTAGATTTTCCAAACAAAACCACCAAATAAACTAAACCAATAGGAATGACATAAATTACTTTACAAAGCAAATAACCAAAGGAAACCCCCAGGCTCAGGATTCTAGTAAGAACAAGCAAAACTCAAGATATCTTAATCAACAACTAGGAAAATTGTAAACCAATAGAAGTAGTAGTAATCACTATACATGAACAAACACCAAAGGAATTATTAAGGCATTAGATTCTGTCAAGAATCCTAGAATAGTAGAAATCAAGAACATAAACAATAAAAATTCTAAACCAATAAAATTCACAGCAATGAATACTGTAAACAATCATCCAAATAGAATTGCAAGGGGTTATGGATGGAATTTAAATCAAACTCACCAAAAAATAATTGAACTGGATTTCTCTTTGTGCCCCCGGGGCGCGGTTGGAAACAAGACATTGCTGAGAAAGACGAAGCAAATCATCTGTTCTAAAACATACGTGTCGACCGATTTAGCAACATGTCGTGCCCACGTGTCGCGTATAGTATTCAAAATGCTGGCTAATTTTTGCTGTCAAATCGTTGTACAACAAACACTGAATGGATAGATATGTCGCCCGATGAAAAGAAGCATAGTTGAGAACAAATTAAATTAAAGCATAGTGTTATGACGATAAAATCTAAGAAAAACAGTAAAGTAGTGAACTCTAACGTCTATGCCGCTTCCGTCCTCCAACTGACCTTCCTCATCGCGCTTTCCGTAGCACTCCCGACGTACGCGTGAAGGAGGATGCACGGCTCCCTTAAGCTTCGCTGTCAATGGTTGTACAAGAACCAATGCTGGATGCAGGCAAGCGCAAGTTGAGAGTCGGCTTCGTCCCTACCAGGTTGCTTCCCACGGACGCGGCCGCAGGTTCATTGATCTCGGTCTCGAGCATGTCCTAAGTGTCAGAAAGGGCGAGCAAAGGATCGATAGGCTCGAGAGGACTCAGGACTACATCGTCCGACTCAGCTAGGTCGAGCTGGCGACCTCCCAAGTTGTCTCGCCCAGCCGAATTCTCATCGGCTACAGATCCCTGGCGGAAGAACTGGTCACTCCCTCGCAAGGCCATAACTTCACCACGGCCGAAGTCCATCAAGAGTGGACCGGAAGAATCTTCGACACGGTCGAAGCCGAGGCACGTCGACGCCCTGTCACCAGAGCCCTCGTTCCTTTGCTTGGCGTGCTGACGCGCCTGTGAAGCGCCCGACGCAGGACGAGTAGGCTGGAGGATACCAAAGCTAGTGTCGTCCGACACAATGGATGATTGCCGTGGTCGGACTTGCGCTGCATAGGGTAGCCTCCACCGGATGCGCCGGCAGCCTCGCTTTCCAGCAGAGCCAACAGTTCAGGACCGCCGCTTCAGCCGTAGGAGACTAATGAGATGTACGCGAGCGATGCGACGAACCTGACCACCCGTTGGGCGACCGCCGAGATACCAGGATTCCTTCAAGCGGTGTAGTGGACATGATTTTCTTAGTATAAGACTAAAGCTAGCAGAAAGAGAAGGTCGACTATTCTTTGCGTGGCAGGTTTTTCACCAACGAAAGGAGTTTCTATTATAAGAGAACGGCCACATGCAGATCGACCGCCGCACGAGCGTGCATCTTCAAGCTGTTGCCAGTGGTGTTATCGTTAACACTCTGAAGAGAAGCATCATATCGGGGCACCCAACATAAAAAAGAGCTGAGTTAACACAGAGATGACTTGGCAAAGCCATCATCTAGTAGTCTGTGCCTGGTAAGCTGTACTGGCATTTAACGCGGACGCAGAACACGAAAACGGACTCTTGTCTCGTCGACCTGGTAAGGTAAAGCAGCGATGCCAGACTCACAACACGTTATATATGCACATGCAAAGCAGAAGAGACGCTTCTGTGACAGCTTACTTTTCTTGCCTTTCTATACACGCGAAGCTGACAGTCGCAACAAAAAATATAGAAGTAAGACACGAAAAGAAGTTAGTCGCTTTGATCGAGTAAGGGTACGTACATGTATAATATAAAACTATACAACGCCTCTGTGTCACCATCAGCTTCCACGCGAAGACCTCGACTGCCGAATGGATAGCCCGTGTCTCGAGATTTTCGAAGCACACAACATGTGTCTCATGTCCTCGCTAATGTACGCCAAAACGACAGAGGTATTCGGAATTGATGCTCGTGCAAATTTAAAATTATATTGGTAACACTAGACTGTTTCTAAGTTCGCAAGTAAGGCCACGAAGAGAGATCGCGAAGCAAACACTGAAATTTTAAATAACAAAGACAAAAATGTTGAACGCTAACACATGATCGATAGTTCATCTTACACGAACAATAAATGACGAATCGGAAGACGCAACATATGCCCTTTTGCATGCATTGAGAGTAGATCTGGAATATATGCAAGAAAAATAGAACGAAAAGTCTCTCGACGATGGACCGTGGACATCTTCCGTTGGCGTAGGTGAATCTCTTCTCGCCGAAACACTGAACTCCACGTAAGCGCGGTCACGAACGTCGCAAAGCACACCGCCACGACAATGTTGGCGTGGATTCGGGCCAACTTTGGCGAGGATTCAGGCCAGCCCTAGCCTACTACCACATCGAGATGCAGGAAGCCAGAGCCAACACACTTCTCGACGCCTAAAGAGTAGCCTCCGATGAAGCGCGATGAAGAACGTTGCAAAGCTCTCGCCACGGCCGAGATGTGGAGAACACCGCTGATGCCCGTAGAGCTCTTCTTGACTCCGAGCTCCGAGGAAGCGTGACTAGGAACGACGATAGGCTCCTCGACCTGATAGAGAAGCGGAGAACACTGTCAGCGCAGGTGAAGCTCTTCTTGCTGAAATAGCAGCCTTCAAGAAAGCGCGGGCAATAAGGTCACAGGACTCTCCGCCATGATAGAGAGGTGAAGAAGCCACCTATCGTGCTCCACGGATCAACATCAAAACGCGAGAAGCACGCATACTCGAGATGTACATCGACCTACAACAACGCCTGTAAGAAGTGCTAGGACAACGTATAAAGGAACCATGCCTAAACGTACACTTCCAGTCGTCGGCATTGCCGCATACCAACTCTGACGAAACTTGGAGGTAAGTGGACTAAATGGAGAAAGAGAGGGTAGGCCTAACGCACTGTAAATGAGAGAGCTGCTGCAGATTATTTTATAAGTGAATGAGGTGGCAAGATAGCATGAGAGACAAGCTAAATGATACTCTTCGCGAGAACCCACAGACGTCTACGATCTACGGTGCCAGATCGGCTATGAACATATCCTACAGTACGATATCGCCGTGAGACCCCACGGACATGTACGACGCTGCTACCTCGTATATGAATGTGACCCACAATACGATCTGGCCGCGATAACCCGCGGACGTGTACAGTCTATGCTGTCAGCTCGCCTCTCTAGCCGCGATTACATGCGACGTCTATGGGGTACGACGAAAGACGGTACGGGTTTACATCGCCAGGTCAGGTCAGGATGGGTCCCACGTCCACGAGAAACCGCGGTCGTCATGGCTCACGATGCCATGTCGGCTTTTGTTGGGCCCCTTCCACAGGAAACCGCGGTCGGCATGGGCTCACGGCGCCACCTCGGCTCCATGCGGGCCCCATGACCGCGAGAAGCCGGAGACGGCATGGGCTCACGGCGTCACGTCGGCTCTAGGCGGGCCCTGTCAGCCGACAGGTGCAGAGTCATGTTGCGCCAAGAATGCCTCTCACAAAACGCGGTGCTGCCTGCTTACGCTGACGGCAGGCCCATGAGATGCGCACGGTCCAGCATCCTGCGACACGAGGTACGACGACACGCACGACACCCATCCGGGGGCTAGAATCTTTCACCCTGGCCCGCAATGGGTCCCGACTCCCGAGAGAGAATGGCTACATTGCGACTGCACCACGTGTTCTTTCTGATGTCCATCCCACGGCCGAAAAGAATCGAGACTATGTCGATAGTAGTTTTGGCCAAAAAAATCTAGCACTATTATTTACTCTGATAAACACTTGTCATTTTCCAAGACCAGAACAGGACAAAGGTTAAACCGATATGCCTGATTAGGCATGCAAATACCACCCCCTGTACATACAAACAAAAAGGTCATATGTCAATTTTGGCATACACATATAAGTTAAACCCAACATAGGCTTAACCACCAAAAAACCCTTGCCACCTATGAATAAGTTAACCAATATAGGCGGTTCCACACTTGCTCAAGAAGGTGAATCACCTAAATGCATGGCCTAGGTGTCATCACCATAGCTAACACTAAAATTAGCTGACCATATCACATCCCGGAGCTCATAACTCACCACTCCAGTTTGGAACAAAACCCACACCCTAAGACTTTACAGAGAGAGATAGAAGAGAGGAAGAGGAAGAATAGCTCAAGAACTAGAGGAGAAGGACCACCACAGCAGTTGCAGATCTTTAGCAAGCATACTTAGAAAACTACAAAGGTTGTTAATTTTAAACCCTAGATTAGGAAAGCATAGAGTCCTTAGGAATCTAGAGAGATAATATTACAATGGAATGCACCTAGTGAGTGGGAGGGCCACACACCGTGCATCTTCACTAAGTGAAGAATTCCAATGGCATAGCCACACCCTAATGCTTGCACAAGCGATGGAACATAGCTAGAGAAAGAAGATGAACAGTACATAATTAATCAACCAATTATAGAACACCAAATCCCTATCTCGTCCCTCTTCCCTCGACAAAATCTTAAGATATGCCCAAGGATGAGAAGGGAGATAATGATCTAGTATCCTAATACCTACATGAAAAGCAGTAAACAATACTTAACCAACATACTTATAGAACTAAGCTTGAGTTAAAAGCTCAAGCAACAACAACATAAATCTAAACAATTGCTACTAAAACACCTTGAGTAAAATACTTAACTAACAGTGAATAAGAATGCTTGAATAAAATTAACAGTAGCAGACAATATTGAGTGTGACAGTATTAATCCTAAAAATGGAAGGATTAGTACATAAACACTAAATTAGGAATACTTTATACCACTAACTACTGACAGCACTAGCACTACTTAACACTAACACTTCCTAATAGAAAGGAATGCCAAGTGTTAAACAGAACCATTAGTAAACTACCAACATCGGTTAACTGAAGAAAAGGACAGTAAGCCAATGTTCAGTAAAACCATGGTCTAATCCTAAGCACAAATTTACCAAGTAAAACTTTAGGAACCTAAATAACATTTAGAACACCCTAGAAGCCTCTAGAACCTACCAGAAAACCCTAGAAACACCATTAATGTAATAGTACTGAAGAGCAAACCCTAGAATCGAGTAGTAAGCTAGAACTAGAGGAGAAAGAAGGGGAGAAGAAAGGTACTTACCTTTAGAAAGGATGAGCCAGTCTCACGCTAATGGCGGAGGGGAAGAAGAACAGTACTAGCGGCGGCGGCTGGTGGCTCAGGTGAGTTCCCAGTTGGGCATCTCACCCCACACCAGCCAAAGCAGCCATATGCAGTGTAGTATATGCATAGGAGCACCATATCAATAACGAGGAGCACAGAAGTTGCGCCAGAGTTGAGGTAGGCGACGCACCTTCGAAACCCTAGATTGGGTTAGGGTTGCGAGAGTAATTTATATGAGTCATTGATCTTCCTTTCATGGGCTCTGTAGATATTAATTCCAGTGTAGTGTTCAAACGATCAAATGGATGAGAAACACTTGTCTATATGAAGAGATATCAATAATGCAAGATCCCTTATTCTGTCTTTTGTTGAATCTTTTTCATGGCTCGATAGAGAATTTCGAATCAATCAAGTTTCTACTAGAACAGAACTATAGAATCAGTCCGTCCGGTTAAGCATTGGGGAGCTGATAGGTCGAACGATAGGGAGCGAGAGAGAAATCTGGTCGGTGGGAAGAGAGAGTGGAGGTGGGGGTATTTTAGTGGAAGCGCGATGGTGGAGAAGTCCAGAGATGGTCGGAGCAGACGGTCGAAGCGGTGGCGGCGCGCAGTCTCCTGTGTGAGAGCACGCGTGCGAGAGAGAGGGGCGAGTGAGGGAGAGAGTGACACGAGTGAGCGGGTCGGGTTGGGCTAGACCGGGTCCAGGAAGTGGTTTTGACCACTAGGGTCTGACCGGTGGGCCCATGCACTTAGGGTCATTTAACTTTAGCCTTTAACCCAAATAAATCACGAAACACACAGAAAACTCAGAAAAATAAAAAAAATAGTTTTGCATGTAGAAAAATGCAAGGAATCCAAAAAGTATTTTTGTGAGATTTTTGTGAACACTTATATTTCTGTGAATTTCAGAGTGAAAATAATTGATTCTAGACTTTAAAATTCATAGAAAATTCTAACAAAATCAAGAAAAATAAGAATAATTATGTAAACCCCAATTTTCATAGAAATATGAAAATTCTAAAGTAAATACTTAATAATGCATTGTGGATTTCTACAATCAATAAAATACCAAAGAAAATGTAATAAAACCCTAAAAAGGGAGAAATCACCTAAAATGAAATAGAACCAATAAAATTAGAACACAACACATAGAGAGTTGCATTACATATAATTTCATTAGAGAATCACTTGTTTGCATCCAAAACATTGTCTTTGAATTGCATTATGTCGCACTTACCAGGAAAGTTTATTCTTGCATCACCTTTGTGAGGTCAATCTTGCAATCCAATGCAAGGGGAAATCTTATATGTTCTTTGGCTTAATTACGAAAATGTTTTCAAAATATTTTTATTAGTTGTGTTCAAAAAACAATACCGTTTTCAGAATGAAATGAATAAATGGTGGACGATGGATTCATAGATGTATACATGATTGAAAGATCATGTGGTGGAGATTCCATTGTATCAGGAAAGTTAGAGTTAATAACAACAACAGTCAACCATTCTTGCACTGTACAAAACCGTACTAACCACAAATATTGTTATGGGGCGAGCGAGTCATAAGTACCTTCTTCCTTTGATCTGTCCTCATATATCTAGTCGGTCTTTGAACTAGAGAGGTGATCAGTGGGTGGGAGCCTGTGATGTCCCTATCCTGTGCTTCAGGATAATGATTAGGTATATTAGAAGGGATGGTAATTGAACGTAGGTCTCCTGACTGAAATTTGTTACAATGGGTGGGTAGCAGGGTCATCGAGGGGGACTCGGCATGACTCGGTGAAACTTGGTATCAAGACCCATATCTAAGGAAATATGAAATGAGTAATAAGGCCAAGGACGTTTGTAGGAAAACTAGCGCACCTCTTAGAAGTGTATAAAACATGACATGTTACTCCCTATCTTGGGAAAGGATTACGATCGCAATGTGGAAAGGAACTCCACGAAGTTCAGACAACCTGTGAAGACTGACAACTTTAGATTTTTAAAAAAAATCTAAAACCTACCTTTTCTAAAAACCGTTTTCAAAAACCTACAAAAGTCTTAGATCTTTAATCAATGACTTTCAAACAAACATCAGACAACCACCATAGAACTTGTTGAGTATGCTCGTACTCAAACTATATTTCTTACCCTTGATTAGGTTGTGAAGACACAAAGACCGACATAGAGACTAGAATCAACAACATGGTATCATATTAGTAGAAATAAGACAGAATATAGATATAGGATCCACTAAAGCATGCATAGGTAAATGATCTTGCAATACTATAGCTTCTCCAACAAGTTGCTAGCTCCAATGGTTTTAACTTACCATTAATTAGGAAGCTATTTCGTCCGCATTTGAACTTTTATCGCGTTGTGAATTCTCATTGGATCGAGGAGTATCTCAAAGCTTTTGTACACTTTTGGATCTTAGTATGAATAAATAAAATAGTTAGACCCGCAATGTTTCTGTTATACCACTCTAAGGGATGTGATATTTACGGACGGGGAATTTCATAAGTGTCATATCAATGACTCGTGCTCTGCAACATGTAGTGGAGCGCTTGGTCACCACATCAGCCGAGTAACTGAATCCTTCATGCAGCTTCATGCAGCAAATAACACCACCCTAGTGGTACTTGATACCTTCGATCCGGATTCACTGATGCACTATAGTAGCCTTTTCCCTAGTAGACCTAGGTTTAATCGAACCTTGGGAAACAATTGTTGTATGGAAAATATGAGGGACATCTACAAGACTTGTTTATTCATTGTACCTTATGTTTACCAGACCTTTCTAGTTGACTTTGAATTGTTAGTTGTTGAAATGGACGAAAATAGGCCAAGATTGAAGATTCACCTATAGCTGCACATACATATGAGCTAAAGATAATAATAAGAACAATATAGATAGGGTTGTGGGAAGCACATCAAAATATACTAAAGGCCCTGTGAGCCACAGGCATAGCAGTAGTTTTTTGGTCCAACCGTTATACCACGAAGCACTGGGCTATAACAATTATTAAGTAAATATAGATCAAAGCCTTAAGAACAATGATATTGATATTACTCCCAAGTGGATCCATAAACGAATACCATACCCACCTTGTTGTCACCGAGTTTTGCATGAAGTCGATGTTAACCACTCATCTCACCTCGAGCCTTTATCAATCCATGGGATCTTGAGAACCTACAAGTCCACGGATCAAGACAAGAGACAAAGATACAAAGATACATATCTCTATTCAATCACCATACAATATTCCCATGTATTAGATGTACATAATCACTGCGAGGTTTCACCCTAACCCGTAGCCTGTGAGGACTACTCACTCATAACAATAAGATCAAGGATAGAAAACATTATGCAAAATACTTAGATTGAAATCAGATATTCTTATAATGGTCACTAATTCACAAGGTGATCTCCAGTACAAGATGATGGATATGGCTATGGAGTGGATGGAGGGTGAAGAGGATAAACTATGGTGGTGGATCTCCTTCGATGGTGTTGTGATGCAATCTGAGAATGGCGGCTCTATGCACGGTGCCTGGAGTCTCGAAATATATAGGCGCCTTCACGAAAGTTGCAGCATTTGACCTAACAGAGTCGTTGCCACATGGTACGGGCAGACCGTACGGGTGAGCCTTGCTCGTACGGCAAGTCATTAAACCTTATGGAGGTTCCTTTTCGACCCTGGTTGACTTGGCTGAATAGGCAACAACATAATCTTCAATAAATGCTCATGATTTCGCCATAAAGTGTGATTTCGTGTACAACACAATTTGAAACCAAGGATTGCATATCTTTGCAATAATTAGTCATAAGTAGAAAGGCCAGAGAGATTCTTGGTCAATTATTTAACTTAATATGCGATTTAAACATGGAGAAATATGGCTATTTTCACAGCCATCAACGCTTTGTACCTCGCTGGTCTAGAATGAGCTAGAGCGCATCTGGTAGGCTGCATTACCCCCTGGTAGGCCAGTGTAAGATAAATTTTCCTGTTTATATGCCAGTAGGCTCCTCGCATTATGGTTGACGTGATTCTTAGAGAATCCCAAATGTAGGCCTAGTGACAACGACAATGCCCAATTCGACAATTTTCCTAGAGCTTGACTCGGGCGAGTAGAAAAATGCCTCCCAATTATGTGTGTGTGGAAGGGGAGGGAGACGGCGTATCGCTTCTAAAACACACGCCATAAATCTCCTCACTGCCCTATCTTCTTCTGCTCCACTCTTTTAATCTCCCCGTCGATGGTTCCGCTGCCGGTGATGCCTCTGTCGTGACGACTCTGCTCTTCCTCGACGGCTCTGCTGTTGTGCGTGCTGCATCTATGAGCACTTCATCGACTCAACAATGGCGATAAACTCTACCTCTTTTATCCGAGCCATCTTGACAGTAGATCTATACATGGGTGTTTAGAGTTAGGGTTCTCAATGGCATTCATGTAGTGTAGATCTGTTGGGATAGCCTATGGTCTAGGGTTTTCCGGTTTTGGGTTTACTATTCCTGCTCTGATATGCTCTTGTAATTTGTGGTTAGATGTAGATCAGTAGAGGATGAATAGTCTGCTTGTAACATCCTAAATTTTTCCTAAATTTGAAATAAAACAAGATAAATTGATTTAATTGTTTGATCTTGTTGAAAGTTTTGAATGAAAAGAAAATTTTTGAGGATTTGTTTGAAACTTTACTAAGCCACACTAAAATAAGTGGATTAACATGACTATCACATTGGTTGAAAAGTTTGAACAAAACCAAAGATTTGTGCTTGCCTTGCATTCATGATCCTTACATCATTGCATTCATACAAATTCTTAGGTTAAAACCCCATTTTAAAAACCTAATTTTGAATTACCAAAATACTCCTATGAGAGTACAAACAAGGATTTGTAAATCCATTTCCTTTAAATAAAAAACTATTGCTAAAAAGGATCCTATGTTGGTCTATTGATTTTTAGAAACAAATATTATGTAATTTGGAGTTACAAAACAAAAGATATGAAAGAGATACTCAAATAGAAAAAAACAAAAGGGATACCCAACTAACCGGCCCGTGTCTTATCTACCGCGTAGCCCAGCTAAATGGTTACCACAGTGCGTAGTGCATAGAGGCCTACCACCGGCCCAATTAGCAACCGAAACTACCTAACTAGAGACAAAACCCTCCCCTCTATTTTTCATTCCACACAGTCACTGACGACCAGGGCCCGCTTGTCATCTCCATCATCTGGACAAAGATCTGAACGAATACGAGTTCGTTTAACTACCGAGGAAATCCTCGTACACGTAAACCAACGGATAAAAGCCCTAGACCCCCTCCATCGAAGCCCTCAAAATCAGGCCGAGTTTCTTCCCCCCAGGCTGCCAAAGCTCGGCGTCGATTTCGATCTGGCCCTCACCGCCATAGACTAGCTCGTGTGGAGCTCGAGTTCGTATATTCTGTTGC
Source organism: Avena sativa (assembly GCA_916181665.1). NCBI lineage: Eukaryota > Viridiplantae > Streptophyta > Magnoliopsida > Poales > Poaceae > Avena > Avena sativa. The sequence continues at coordinate 429,054,569 of OV702287.1, forward strand.
CCCCTCTACCTCATCTTCGTTGTTTTGACCTCCCTATCCCCGACCGCATCTCCCTGACCCCTTCATCCTCTTGCAGGAGCACTAGAACTTGCACACGAGCTCGTCGGAGTTCTGCCGAAAACTGCCGCCTCCAGCCGTACCGTGTCGTTACCCCAGGAAGCGAGCAACAACGAAGGAGACACCTCGCGGTGACCTCCCGCACCTCGTCGGCTACCCGACATTGCCAGTGACCGCCATAACCACCTCCACCATGGCATTCTGCGTTGTCGCCGCTGTCTGTCGCCGTCACTACTGGTCAGCGTGGAAGGATCTATCCCCGGCCGTTAGATCTCCGCTGAATGACTACGATTAGAAGGTTCCATGAAGAGGTACCGACGAGTAAGAATAAGCTGCGTCTCAAGCCTCGTCAACTGCTGATTCATCCACCACGTCAGTCGTGTCAACTAAGATTGCCTAGTCAGCATCCACATTGCACTAGGTCAGTGCCTAGTCAGCACTCAGCGTCAGTTTTTATTTGCAAATTCTATTTAAAAAGCCAGAAATTCATGAAATTTTGTATAATTCATAGAAAAAGATTCATACATCCAAAATTGCAAATAATATATCGTTGGATTCATAAAATTGCTAAGAACATTATTCTGCAATAAATTTTTTACCTTAGCGTAGCCATATTTTTTTGGATTATTTAAATCTACTTAATGCTATTTAAAGAATAATTAATGATCTGTAAATCCAAATCAAGTGAAACAAATTTTTTAATGTTTTGTTTTGATAATATCTATCCAGGAAAAATGTACACAAAATTATTTGCCATTGTTTTACCAGATGATCTTGTGGAAAGGCTAAATTGTATTGATTATAGTAATTAAATCATAGAAAAAGATCTATAGATCTTTTTTGCGTGATTCCAATTGCTACTAGATATAAATTGGATTACTTGTCTAGTAGCATTTATTTCTCAATTTAATGTTACATAAACATTAGGAGTTGAGTTAAAGTGACATAAACTATCATGGTGTGGAACACGACAGTGCATCGCGGATGGCTTAAGAGGAGACAATCAGAACGCTAGCGATGGCTATCGCAACGGAATTGGGCACAGACACTGCATACACAGCAAAGTACCCAAGTTCGGGACCCTCTTGGCGATATAACACCCCTACTCTTGCGAGGATCTACTATATGAGGGGCGAATGCCCACTACAAGTGCTCCTTGAGCTGTTTCCCTATCGAGCTAGAGAAGAACTCGAGGTAGAAGATGGTTATCTCGAGTCGTTTTTGTCCTCTCGCATAACCCTAGCTCTACCCCTCCCTTATATACTGGCCGGGGGTGTAGATTATAATGTGGTCTTAGGTTTTGTCCGACGGGCCTAGGGTTTACACAGTGGATCGGCTGGTAGGGTGATACATTGCAAATGTATCTATAATTTTTGATGTTCCATTCTTGGTTTTATCCACTTTCTTGTGTTTTGTTCCAACTTTGGAGTACTTTTCATATGATTTCTTGGACTAACCTATTAACAAGAGCCACAGTGCCAGCTGCCTGTTTTCTGCTGTTTTTGGTTCCAGGAAAGTCAGAAAATGAATATTCTCGGAATTGGACGGGACAAAAGCCAAAGTGCCTATTTTTCCGGAAGGGATCAAGTGCCAGAATACGAGACGGAGAGGGGCCAAGGGCCGGCCACACCACCTGGCCGTGCGGCTAGGCCTGGCCCGCGCCAGGGGTGGTGTGGTGGCTCCTGGCACCCCCTCGGCCTCTCCTTCCGCCTATATATTGCCCTCAGGACGAAAACCCTAAGTACCCGATCAAAAATCCACAAAAGAGTCTGTAGCCGCCGTCATCTCCATCCCTAGATCGGGAGGGATCTGAAGCTCTTCCTGGCACCCTGCCGAAGAGGGGAATTCACCCTGGAGGCCTTCTTAATCACCATGCAAGCCTCCGGTGTGATGTGTGAGTAGTTCATCCTTGGACTACGGATCCATGTAGTAGCTAGATGGCTGGTTCTCCTCCTTTGTGCTTTCATGTTTAGATCTTGTGAGCTTCGTTCATGATCAAGATCATCTATTTTTGTATCCATACATGTTGTGTTTGCAGGGATCCGATGGATATTGAGATGCTATTTCAGATTGATTATTGATTCTATCATGTCTTTGTTATTTGTGATCTTGCATGCTTTCCGTTGTTCGTAGCTATCTTGGCCAAGTAGATGCTAGCAACTCCAAGAGTTAGTATTTATGCTCGATAGTGGGTTCATGCTTCTGATAATCTGGAGAAATGACAGAAATCTCTAAGGTACTAGATGTGCTGTTGCTACTAGGGAGAAAACTACAATCCTTTGTTCATAGAACAATCGTATTGTTTACTTTACACGCAGTTCATAAAGAAATAATCTGTTGCTTGCAACTTAATACTGGAGGGGGTTCGGATGATAACCTGAAGGTGGATTATTAGTCATAGATGCAGTTGGATGGCGGTCTATGTATAATGTTGTAATGCCCAATCAAGTCTCAAAGGAGTCAAGATGATTAGTATATGCATGTATTGCTTTCTCGGTGTTTCTCAATTGCCCCACTATAATTTGTTCACCCAGCATGTTATCTATCTAAGGAGAGCCACCTCTAGTGAACTATGGATCCCGGTCCTTGTCTTTTACATACAATCTACAATCTTTTACTGCTTTGTGTTTACTTTCTGCAAACTTTTACTTCTTTCCATTCGATACGTTTAATCCTTTGTTTTCAGCAAAACACGGTGAGATTGACAACCTCATCACAAGTTGGGGACAAAGTTCTGTGGTTGTGTTGTGCAGGTCTCCATGTTGCTACTAGCACCGGTAGTGCGCCCTGCCAAAGCTCAGCTAGTAACACCTTTGGGGTGTTTCCTTGCTCCTACTGGTTTGATTAAATCTTGGTTTCATAACTGAGGGAAACTTGCTGCTGTACTCATCATACCTTCCTCTCGGGGTTCCCAATGAGATCTACATTAACACCGCCATCAAGCAATTTTCTGGGCGCCGTGCATTGAGCCATCAAACATTTTTCTGGCGCCGTTGCCGGGGAGTTAAGGACATCTTCACAAGGGGAGTCCCTCATAACCAATCTCTTTACTTTATTGTTTTTTGTTTTGCTTAGTTTTCTTTTTTGCTTTGTTTACTTGTTTTGTTCTTCAAAAACACAAAAAAAATTAGTTTTACTAGTTTGCTTTCTTATTTCAAAAACACAAAAAAATTAGTTCCTATCTTGAGTTGCCACTATGTCTAGCCTTGCTCCAATCACTATGTCACCCGAGGAAATGATTTTCACTTTTAAACAAGGAATTGAGGAAAGTTTTAAGGAAGCTTGGTCTAGAATCTCTGATCTACATGAAAAAACTGAGCCTAAAATGACTCAAAGCTTGTTCCTTAGCAATTTTTACCTTGGGATTACTCTTTGCTATAGATATGCTTTAGATGCTGTTGTGGGAGGAGATTTCCTCCAATGTAATGAGGATGATGCTATTAATGCTATAAAGAAATTGATCCTCACTTACAACATGCCTAGCCAAACTGATATTTCTTTCGCAAAAATATTTGCTAGGTTGAACACTCTTGAGGCTAGCACTACTAGCTTAGAAAGTTGCTATAATACGCTTAGGGAGCATCACAATTACGTTCCAATAAATTCTGAACCATCAAAGTGGCTCCCTACAGTAAAGATTGAGATAAACACTGAAACTTTTCAAGCCCGCTGCGATATCATGTCTGAATTTTGTCTTATGCCCAAAGATATTTATGAATCTTTGAATCTTTGGGGGCTTACTGAAGGAGGAAAAGAAATATCTCTTGCTAATAATGCTACCATATTACCTATTGGAATAGCTGAAGGAGTGTTTATAAAGATCCTTGGGAAAATGATTTCTACTGATTATCTTGTTATTGAATGTGCAGGAAAAGGACAAATTACACTTGGAAGGTCCCTATTAGAACTCCTTGGAGCAATAATAGATGTGGAAAAGGGGACCATGCACCTTTCTTCTCCACCAAACAATCACATTTTCCCAAAGGTTAAGAATAAAAATAAGAGAGGTAAGGGCAAGAACATTGGTCTTAATGCTTCTTCATTTGAGAACACTTGATTCTTTCTTTGCTTCTTATGCCTAACTTAAAGGCGTTAAAGAAAAGTACTTGTTGGCAGATAACCCAAGAGTTTTAGTTGAGTCTTGGAAGTTATTACCTCTGTAATAACCTCTCCTTATCCTTTTTATTTGCCTTTTGTGCCAAGAGAAGTTTAGGGTTTAGTTGAGTAGTTTTTATTTGCTTTTTACATAACTGAGGGAAACTTGCTGCTGTACTCATCATACCTTCCTCTTGGGGTTCCCAACGAGCTCTACATCAACACCGCCATCAAGCAATTTTCTGGGCGCCGTGCATTGAGCCATCATAGGGCCCAGGCATGATGGGGTTCGTTGCATGGAAAACAAAAAACATTTCCTACGATTGCAACCACCAAGATCATATCTAGGAGATACATATAACGATTTCAGATGGACTCACCCTCAAAGACCGTAACGCGGGATAACCTTCCCGCAAACAAACGTGGCTGTTGTAGAGTTTACTCGACCGTTCTTAAGGACGCGATGACAGTGCTACACGTGTGGCACCTCCGTAGTCGGTCATACGTACGGTGTGTTGACGACTCCCGAACCCTCGCTCCAGCTGGGCAGCAGAAGTAGCAGACCCCAGGAACTCCAACAGTGCTACGCCATGGTAGAGATGGTGGAGAGGAAGATCTCGAGAAGGGCTTCACCTAAGCAAATTTTCTTGTGGCAATGGATGAGGCTAGCAAGAGGGAGAAGATGCCAACCAAAGAGCATATGAGAGAAGTGGGCAAGTGTGTGAGAGGGAGGAGGTCTCCACCTCCTTTTATAGGGGAGAGGGTGGCAAGCACCTCCCTTGGCCGGCGGCCAAGATGGTGCCACCTTACCTCCTCTCATTTATGTGGGTGGACTCTCCACTCACATAATTTTAATCTCCACTTTCTCCCATTTATTCTCAACTCAAATATCAAAGGACGTTCCATTAAAGCACTTTAATTCTCTTGTTTTAATGCAACTCAATTTAATGAACACTTCATTTAATGAACACATTAACATTTTGATCCCTTGCTTTGTTTCGATACCCCGAAACCATTTCGGCAGATTTGACAGAATAAATTCCTGCGATGTCCATTATCTTCTCATGTGTTCCCTATCCACTCAGTTGTGTCGACTACCCTTAAGTGTGTCTCCCTACGGGTCGCGAACCGTGTGGACATGATCAAGACATTCTTCGATCAATAATCATTAACAGGACCTAGAGATCCATAATGACTCCCACCAGTTCATGCGATGACTTAGTGACCGCATGGCCTTTTATTCGCAGTAACCAATTCCTTTTGTCATGCGGTATTTTACTTGTCTGGGTTCCGATCATTCGATATCATTCATACCTAGTTCAATCCCTTTACTGACAAGTACTCTTTTCTTGTTCCCGTGATATGACATTCTTAGTGATCGTCATCACTTGCTTGCAAGCTATGTTAATGTGATATCACCGAGAGGGCCCTGAGTATATCTCTCCATCATCGGGATGGACAAATCCCACTCTTGATCCACGATCCTCAACTAACACTGTCCAAGTACCCGACGACACCTTTTATAATCACCCTATTACAGTGTGACGTTTGATGCAATCAAAATACTCTTCCGAATTTAGTGATTGACGTGATCTCATGGTCTAAAGATTAGAGTTACTTCAAATAATATTATAGTAGTTTAAATATAATGGCATGATTGTGTTACTATACTTTGAGAGTATGCTCATCACAACATTCAATCAATGGTGTGACCCTTTTATTAACAACATCTAATGTTATTACCAGGAAACCTTGATCATCTGTTGATCAACAAACTAGTGTAATGAGAGGCATCACTAGGAACATTTTCTTTGTTTATTAAACACACATGTATTAATATTTCCAGTTAACACAATTATAGCATTAGAAATAAAAATTTATCATAAACATGGAATATAATATAATATCCATTTTATTATTGCCTCTCAGACATATTCCTTTTAGTCTCCCACTTGCACTAGAGTCAATAATTTAGTTTGAAAAACTTGCGCATTTAACACCTATGGCTTTCTAGTGTTGTATATACGTGTTTGCTAGTGGCAAACATAATCTCCGGATCTAACGCTTTCAGGTCCGTGTGTATTTGCATGTGTTTGCGTCTCTATGCATCACTCATGCTCAAATGAGGTGGCATTGTATAAATCTAGTCCTTTGGTGAGACCTTTAGGTCCTTTGGCTTAAAACATGTTGATATAATTGTCATATAATATATCTTCATATTACTAGCCCATTGAGAACCACACCTAGTTCCTTTGCTGCTACTATAGCAGTCTTGTACTTAGCCTTTCGTTGTAGTATCCGTCACAATCCTTAACCTTTTGGAGCTCATCCAAAACTAGCATGGAACTTTCTTCCATCAATTGTGCCACCTTAACCTATAGCCTAAATTGAGACAAACTTAGTTTGTATCTTGTGACAATACTAGTATCAATGTAACACTTTACAATGAACTATCTGTATAGTGTCAATGTAATACTTTACAATGAACTATCTATCACTTCTACATACATAATATATATTCTTTGTTTTTCCAAAGGTCATAAGAATATCCTTACTATCATCCAATTATCATCTTATGAGTCACCCTGATATATGCTCATAACATTTAGAGCATATGACATATCTGGATATATACATATCACGGTATGATTGATTAAGATATTCATGTGATTTTACTCACCAAGTATCAAAACACTTGAATCTTGTTTATCAAGATATTCATGTGATTTTACTCATCAAGTGTCAAAACACTCAAATCTTGATTCACTCACCAAGTGTCAATGCACTTGAATCTTAATTCAACCTTTTCCGTGTGGCAAGAACCTTTCTCATTGTTTCCATATTGAACTCATTCAATATTTCATCTATGTACATTTGGCATAACCATATTAGCATGTCAATCTATCCAAATAGACTTTGATGCCAAATATTCAGGTTTTGCCCAAATCTTTCATTTAAATCTAACTTTAATGAAATCTTAAATTGTGTCAATAAAAGATACATCATTTTCAATCAACAATATGGCTTATACACAATGTATTAGAAATATGTCTCAAAGCCCCTACTTAATTTCTTGCAAATGTGAGCATTTTCATCGTCTTTGATAAAATTAAACATTTTAATATTTTCATCATGGTGAAGATTTCAACTCCTCTATGCTTACTTCAACAATTAAAGTTTGCATGCCTTTTTAGCATCCTTTGATTTAACAAACCCTTCAGACCGTGTCATGTACACGTCCTCGACAACCATTCTATTAGAACAACATTGTTTTGTTTGTTCAACTAGCATATACAATAATTGACATATGTCATGGTTGCTACACTAATCCGTTCAGACCAAATGTCACTACGGAATATCGAATCTTGTCGTATTCAACTCCTTGAATATTGTCGTAAACTCTTTACCGACATGTCAACTATTTCATAGATGTGAAACATCCTTGTCTATTTCTTTATAGATCCAAATATGACTGATGGGCTTTATGATTTTCAGAGGGTCTTCCAAGTTCAGTAACTTGGTTTCTCTTGTATGGAACTATCAAGGATTTTATGGCTTCAAGCCATTTGACAGAGTCAGGGCCCATCATCGCTTCTTTGCATGTCGCCGATTCATCATTATTAAACAATAATGACTTAATATCAAATCTTAGTATTTGATTATTTACCCGACCTACACGATTCAATAGATATTTAGATCTCCATGATCAAAACCTTTGAGGCACGGAAGCCATGAGCATTATGGCTGCCTCCGGGAAAATTTCCGGCGCTACGCAACTCAACACATATAGCTAAATTTCAATAACCTTATCAAAGTTCTATTGTCCCCCCACTTAACTTTTCACGAAAAATTCCTTCTCAAGAAACTTGATGTTCTAAGTGACAAACACTTTTATCTTCGGTGTTATGGAGGAATACCCAATGGTTTTTTGAGATAACCTACAAAGACGTGCTTATCCGACTTTGATTGTAGACATTTTACTTATGCCTAGTATACCAAAATTTAAGAAAAGACAACTTGGGTTTTATCCCAATCCATAAGTCATATAGTGTCATTTCAATGGATCACGATGAAGCTCTTTTCAGTGTAAAAAGGTAGTCACTAAAGCTTAATCTTTAAAATATAATGGCAATTTTATAAATAACACCGTTGATCCTATCATGTCAAACAAGGTTTGATTACATCTCTCGAATACTCCATACTCCTATGGTTTATCTGGAAACATAAATCCATGGAACGATTCCTTGAATCTTAGGTGTTTTTGCTAAACTTGTAACTCAAATTTTTCCTTTTATGATTCAATCATAAATTTTTTATTTTCTTGTTATAATGATTTTCCACTTCAACTTGAAATCATTTGAACATTTTCAAATGTTTCATACTTTTCCCTGATTAAGTAAATATACATATATTCACTCAAATCTTTGATTAAAGTGTATGAAGTTTGAATGATCCACCACATACAGCTACACATAATGGACTATACGCATCATTATGCACAATGTCCACTAAGCACATAATGTCCAGTAAGTTAGTCGTTCATTCCTTTTTGGCCTATGAACGATATTTAAAGCATTTTCAGGAAATTCTCACAAGCGTCAATTGATTCAAAAACAAAAGACTCTAAAATTCCATCAACATGGAGTTTCTTCATGTTTTCTTTCTGATATGAGTTAAACTGCAGTGTTACTCATAAGTGATCTTCTAATCATTCATCTTACAACACTTTAGCATCAATGTTTATGGACGTGATTTATCCAACTAGATTTGTAAGAGTTCATCCATCTTCAATGGAATACGGTAATTATTTGAACAACCATCATTTTCATAATACCGGAACAAAATTACAATTATTGAAATACAAATCTTGAAGGAAAGCTTTGAAATCAATGAAAACACAATAACATTTTATTTGTTTTCGATGAACATCATCACACATTCTATTGCTAGTTACTTAGGCTATTGTAGTTCATGAATTGAATTGCTCTGTGTGACATTTCACACCAACTAATTCAGTATCCAATACCCAAGAACCATATTGTTTAACAAGCAAAGAATACACACATAACGTGTATATCTTTTATATACCTAAGCTAGACATTTCTAGTTTTTTCTTATCTGCCAAATATTTCCAAGATTCCCTTTCAGCATTTTCTTTTATCTTTTCAAAAGAATCTATCAACATCAATAGTGGTGCCATACACATGACACATAGTCCAAAGCATGTATAGTCAAATACTAATACCTTTGAACTTGCACTTTTGATGTAGATCACCATCATAAATGTTTAGGGTTCTTCCAAATTTCATTCCTTTTAGTAATCCTTTTATGCAGTAAACATTTTACCAACATATTTTATTCATCCTTATCATAAAAACTTTCATGATCAAGATAGTATAGCTTATAAAGGTAAATCACGAGTATAAGGTTAATTCCCAAAACCTTTTGGGTGATCAGGACGCCTAGCGTCTCCAACATTTGCAGGTTCTCATACAATACGATAATATGTATTTTATTAAACTAGCACAGTGGCCCTCGCAATGCGAGGGCATCATCTTTGTTGTGTCGAAAGTGTTTAATATTTATTTGTGTGAGATACATGTATTATTATTTTATGGTATTTCCTATTGATTGTGAAATACACTAAAATTTTAGACATGTGTACATTAGGTGTAAATGTGAAATTTGTTTTGTATATGATTATGTTGCTACAAATAAAAAACTGTGTTCTACAAAGAATCTATATAGGCATGTGTTTAAGAGGACACGAACTAAACTAAACTGCAACCCGCACACCTTTAGATTAATTGTTATGTGCTTGCTAACCTAAGTTTCCATGATCGTTGTGATTATGTGAATTGTTCTACATAAGAAACCTAATGTGCTACGTAGATACAACGATATAAGCAACATGTTGGCCATTTCAAGGTTTATCTATGAAAGTAAGCTCAAGTTCCTAGGAACCTGGCCAACTATTTTTCAGTTCACAACTTTGTATAGTAGGAAACGGGGGAAATGTGATACCTGGTTTAGCAAAAACATTATGTGTCTAGTTTCTAATATCTTAAGCCCATGTGACACGTAATGTTAATAGTTAGGGAAGCCAATTTCTTTAATGTAGCATATAATTATTCATATTTATAAGGGTAACACTGGTGGTCTATAAATCAATCTTATTGTTAATAGAGTAACTACCATCAATTCACATCGAATGAAAGATATATTAGAAAGGAAACAGTTGCCCTATATATTTAGTTCTCTGCTTGTTGTAGTCATTTTATCGACCAACTGGCCTTGATATAAGATTCTTACCAAGGTAAGCATTATTCACACATGTTATTTTTGTCAATATCATCATTTATCCTCGCTCGAGAAGCCTCTCTTTTTATGTCACTCATACCTGTTGTACATATCTGTAATATTAAATTCAGTCAAGAGGACTCACGAAGCCTAACTCAAGTACTTTCAACATTTATGGTTGATCGCTACCATCTCACCACCTAATTAACAAATGCGATAAAAAAAATTATACTCCCTTCATCACAAATTAGTTGTCTCAGTTTGTCTAGATTTGTATGTATCTACACACTAAAATGCATCTAAATACATGCGAATCTAGACAGAGTTGAGACAACTAATTTGGGACGAAGGGAGTATATAATTCACATGGATATATATAACTTAGAAATTCATAAAATGCAACCCAATATGTACTTAAAAATTAGAGAAATTCTAAGTAAACCACGTAATTCATGTAGTAGCAGTAACAGCTACATCTTAGCATGGATATGGAAGAAAGCAAGCGCATATGCTCACCATTCCTCTTTATTTTTCTGCTTGGTGGAGGCATCTTGTCGACCAATAGGCTGTAAATATCACTACTGTAAGTTTTATTATGGTCATATGTGTTGACACTTGATACCTCCACTTATCCTCCCTCAAGATGCCCTTAATTCATATCAACCAAATATAATTTTCAATAATACTTCTTTTTTACATCATACAATTTGTGGTAGTACTTAATCTCGATGATACCAATTGGATAAAACACTACATCAATCCATGCAGAAGGCAATCGTCGAGCAATATCCTAGTAACAAACATATGAAATGCTCCGGTTCAAGTACATGATACCACCATTTTTCCTCACTCGTGTAGTCTGTTAAGCCCCAAACTTCAACTCTGTAATAGATAGTAACTAATTTAATATAGATGATGGTAATCAACGAAAACCCTTTAATAAAATCCATGTAATAGTGGTTGAGAAGTAACTGGATAACACTCCGAAAAAAGCTGGTCTAAAAGTTTATTCAGAATTTATTTGATATATAACTTATAGGAAAATAGAAATACGTACACATACATATATATGCAGTGAGATCCGTTTAGCATATAGTGGAGAAAGAAAGCATGGAAGGTTTAGATCCCTGTTTGCTCAAGGTACTTTTAGTGAACAACTCACATGTAAAAGCCTCATAAGTCATAACCCCTGATACGATTCTGGCCATATGTGCTGATGTCATAATATATTCTTGCTCAAGAAGCCACTGATTTTATATCAACAAAGTATAATTTTTAGTGGTACTTTTCATAGCAAACAAGTAGTAATCATAATTAGAGGATAACGGTTGACAAAAATGTAACTGTAAATCAATGCAGATTGCGGTGGTTGAGCTTTATCCAATGACCACCTAAGCAAAATTGATCCAAACATGTATCTGTAATTCCTGTGTGACATGCAAAAAGACGCAATAATGCATGTGTGGCTTGAAAACCTGAACTGTCTGCAAGTACATGTTACTACCGTAGTAACACGACATGATAAATCGCTCTGCTGACGGGAAGTCCGGTACGAAAGCTCAAAGATTGGAAGGCTGGACTGAACGATTTCTTTCTTGCCGAGACAACCTATGATACTTCTAGACATCTATCGACCCTGACGGATTTGCTAGTCCATCAGCACTAAAAGTATGAACCGTTATCTGGGCAAGTTCGAATATATATTGAAGTGGAGAAACCAATTTGGATTAATGTGCTCATAGCATAGAAAAGAATATTAGAGATCTTGTAGATCCTCAAAGAAAAAATGTAAGTAAAGTTTGTTACCGGCAATTTTTTCAACTCCGCTTAAATATCAACTTGGATTCATGTTCCTCATTAAAATCTCGATGATGGACACTCTAGGCCCTGAGAGTAGAAGAAATTGATGACAGCTAGACAATTAAATCCATGTTTTACATCCAGCCTACTGGGATGTTATGATACTCATATGCTGATATAAGATTGCGTTTTATTAACAGTATCATGACACTGCAAGAACTTTTAGGTGTTTTTCTCTAATCTGACAATAAACAGGGAATTTACTCAGAGATGCATCTACGCATTGTAAATATTCCGATCTATATATACCAGAAAATATGGAGAGGATTACTTTACCAAGAAGTAGTACATCATTGTTTTTCTCCTTGCGGCCGCCGCTAGTCCTCTCCTTGAGTGCCTACATATTGTTCCCCCTTGACAAATGTGAAGTGGTGTAGCTCTCCACATTGAGAAAGGACGTTAGGGACTGTCTAGAAGATTGAAAACAATCGAGTGAGTACATGTATAGAGGGTGGTTTCTACAGCTATATACATAGCTCTGTATCAAGATAACACAACTTCTGCACCCAACGGTTGTTGTGCATAACAGATGTTTGATCCACTTGTTTAAACAATGCTATTGTTGCTCTCAAAATGTATATAAATCATAAAGTCGGTAGGGATTCCGTCTCTACTAATAATTATAAGACCTGCTAACTTATAAATATTAAAAAAAACTACATTGCACGTCCATGTGGTAATAATATTTCTTATATCTTATAGACAATAAACACTCCACTTAACTCTTATTTATAGTACTACTCCACCAGTTAGAAAATAAGCGTCGTGGTTTTAGTTCAAACAGAGGGAGTATTTGGCAGCTCATTTGGAAAATTTTAGTTGAGAATTTTAATCTGGTATGTAGTGTGTTTCTTTCACTGGAAATAATGTACTGTATTAATGTCTGTTTGACGCCAGATTTTTTTAACCAATATACAGGTAGAATTGGCCCCTGTTTGGTTTGCCACCAGAAATAGATATTTATATATATAGAACTGCCCCCGCTTGGTTTGCTACCATATTGTACCCTAGCCTCAGTTACATTACCAAAAAAAAATAAAAAAATAGACAAATGTCAAACCAAGGAAGTCATGTCTCTGTTAAACCGATCCGATTTTAACCGAGGTACTCCCTCTGTCTCAAAATAGATGTCGCAAATTTATCTAAATTTAAATTTAAATAAATCTATATACTAAATGGTGTCTAGATACATCTAAATTTAGACAAATCTTCGACATCTATTTTAAGACGGAGTGAGTACCAAATTTACTGAAACACATAGACTATGCCATTGAAAAATAAGTACATGTATAATTAATAATGGAGGATTAGATGCTTTTTTTGAGCCTAATAAGAATTTCAGTAAATCCTTTTAATCAGAATAATGCACAATTGTCACTGCAATAAATTTGAATGAATCTATATACTAAATGGTGTCTAGATACATTCAAATTTAGACAAATCTTCGACATCTATTTTGAGACGAAGGGAGTACCAAATTTACGGAAACACATAAACTATGCCATTGAAAAATAAGTACATGTATCTATATCTATATGTATACCTCTAATAATAAAGTATGGAGCGTTTCTGTCCTTCGTCCGTCTGGAAAAGACCGGTTTGCCCTCGCCCGTTCTGAGGAATTAAGGGTACGGCCACCGCCAAGTCAAGAACATGTTCTTTCTTTTTTCGTTGGTCAACTCCCACCTGCTCATCGGCGCACCCACCTGCTCATCGGCGCACGCGCAGCGCGGCGCGACCGCGCCCCTCTCTATCTCCAGGTCGACCCGTCCTCCTCTCTTCTCCTCGCGTGGTCTCGCTGCAGTGGCTGCCGACCTGCAGTACGAGCCCATGGCCTTCAACGAGGCAGCCAATCTGGTGAAGTGGGCGGGGGTCTGCTGTGCGTGTGATTCTCGGGCGTCTCTGGTCGGGAATCGGAGGGCGGCGCGTGGGGATTGGAGAGTGGTGCCGCTGCATCGGGATTGGAGGGTGGTGCTGCCACTCACATCCCGTCCGGCCGGGCGGCGGTCACGAAGATTGAGCCCATTCCAGGAGGCAGGAGGTGCCGCCGCGTCGGGGATTAGAGGGCTCACTTCCCGTCCGGTCAGCTGGCGGCCACGTAGACGGAGCCCATTCGCGGAGCTCGAGGCCGAGGCCGAGCACGAATACCCGCCGAGGCTCAGGCCGGGCATGAAGACCCGCCGCTCACCTCCCGTCCGGCCAACGATGGGGACTGATGCAGACTGAAGCGGCCGCCCGCCCATCTCGTGTGTTGTGTGGGCTGCGTCTGCCACTATCTTTCCCATGGTCGCCTCCGCATCTGAGCGCACGGGACTCCCTGAAGTCGTCCTCTTCTCCGGCCTGAAGACGACGGACGCAGCGATCCCTTCCAGTCACCTGGAGGCAGAGACAAGGAGGAGAACGAGAGGAGGGTGGCCATCAAACGCCTGTAGAGGAAGTGGAATGCTGATCCTAGGACTGCGGGTAGCATTACCAAAGATGGCGACCTACTTCCTGCGCCCCCATGCTCCTCCTCCATTGGAGGCGAGCGAGCTGAGTTGAATCCTCTGAATCTATGGAGAAGGAAGTGCTGCAGTGCTACTTGTACTCTGCCGAGATATGAGACTGTCATTCACCTTTTTCAGTTCTCCAAAGCAGAAATTGCAGCGTTCCAACCTAGCAATATATACACAGACGAAATAAATCCATTGTATCATGTGTTTGTGAAGCAGGTTCACCCTAAATGAGATAGAGTAGGAGCAGAATACCACTGATCGGCCTCAAGGTCTACAACGAGTGGTGGAGCAGCTGACAGTTGAATACAGTAGATGCGTTGGAGGTTTCTAAATTGGACCACCGGCAGTTCGTGGCATATTTGCATTTGAGCAAGCTGAGGACCAGGCGCGTCAATTGACTAGCGTGCTCTTGGAAAAATGAAAAAAGGTACGTACTACCAGTACCTTGCTTTTGAATTATTGGTCAGCTGAAATACAGAGTACTATAACAGCACCTTATGTGACTCTGAAATTATGTGCTCCCCTTTTTGCCGTGGTGGTCAAGTTTAGGATTCGTTTTACTCGCCTAAATCCGTGTTCGTTTCCCTGTCCTGACCCATAATTCCTGTTTTGTACATTGGGTGATGCATTGTAGTGTGAATCCTTGTCACCCTAGAACATACTATCAAATTTTCAGATATACTTACACCTTTGATAAACCTGCTGGACGAGTCTTTCAGATCTCGATTATGTGTTCAGAGGAATGGTATGTGGGGATTCATACTTTTGGGACGAGGCAGTTTTATAGCTAGAAACGGATTATGCTGAGCAGCTGGCTACATCTGACTCTAAATCGGTTGGACGATAGTGGTCAATTATAAAGTTTTTTTTTTGCGGTAGTGGTCAATTATAAAGTTGCAAGTATGTCATGTAAACTGGATCCGATAAGCTTTTGAGTTGTATTAAACTCTAGCATTGTTTGCCGCAGTTTATGGGCCTTATTCAAGTTTTTTCCATCTTCATGTCACATTTTTGTTTCTAAAATGGACAACACTGTTTTTTTTTATGTAGAACAATAGGTTGATAGCTTGATTTCAGTGGTCAACGAGGCCCAGCCGTTCTACACCATAGGCGACGTGATGCTTGACCCGCTCATGTCAGATATGAATGTTGCCCATGCTCGTGCCATGGACTATAGCACTGCTTCTTTCGCCGGTAGGTGTTCAAGTGATTCCTCGACCAGCCAGTCATAGGGAATTGTGAACCAGGTCTAAGTTCTGATCTGTTTCTATTCCCAGAACACAGACCAGTGTTACTATCTGCAGAAAACTTACCCCAGTGCCACCCGGCTATTACATGCTGTGAAAGCTGATTCATCCACAACACCAGTTGAGTCTGAATGTGCCAAATGGCAAGCCATATGTCTTTCTGGCAAGATGCGTCCCGTGATACCAAATGTTAAGCCAAATGAACACCCGGTTGCTATGCCTGTTCATTCATATGATCAACCATTTGTGGCTGGAGAATACCTGAGTATTGGTCTCTAAAGGAGTTCTTATGTCTGGCAGGCATAGATATTGTGGAATTGTGGCAGTAGAGAGGAAGTGCCAGGCCCCTTCCAGATGATGCCTTGCATTATACTTTGTCATTCTATTCCAAGGTTTCCGTAAAACGATGTGGGTAGCATTTCTTTTATATAAGGAAATTCTAAGTGCTTGGTCTGGATTGATAAATATCTTTATAATCAATTTAAGAGACAATTTATTAGCCGGTTCAAATTTGTTTGGCCGTGGCAACGCACGTGCAATTGTGCTATAATTAATAACGGAGGATTAGATGCTGAAGCTAATCACACACCTAATCCGCTCCATGCTCATGGAGTCATGGTGACCAGCTCATTTCCACGGAGGATCGAGTAGGCGCAGGTTCGTTGACTGCAGTTTTTGGATTGCATCGCTGCTGTATATATAGATTATAATGGAGAGGTAGATCTGCAAGTGATCACGGATCTAATCTTCTCCTGGCTCTTGGTGACCGATTGTCTTGTTCTCCTGAGGCATTTTTTTGGCGACGGATGCATCCATACTTGCTTTGTTTGAGCCTAATAAGAATTTCAGTAAATCCTTTTAGATCAGAATAATGCACAATTGCCACTGCGACCTTCAAGGTCACAAATCTTACCTGATTATTTCAAAAAGGAAATCTAACCTGATATCTGAGCCACCATAGATAGATTTTTACGGCATGGAGAATACGACAGGATGTATGCCATACCACACAGATTGGTTTAGAAGAATACGACAGGATGTATGCCCTTGCACATGGCAATACATCATCTGGTGTGTTTCCATCCGGCATTGAGGACGGCAAACGAACGACGGAAACCAACCAACCGGCGACTGGGTTGAAGAGTTCCGATTGGGAGAATTCATTCCTTATGTTAGAAATTTATCTTAGGGTTAGAGGCACACGCTTTAGCTGCTCCACATCAAGATTCAGTGCCTATCAACCTATTGATTCTTGATGTGGTATCAATTAGAGAATAAACAAAGGAAAGAAATAGCTACTCACGGAGATCTGGATGCTTTGAGAGATTTGATCAAGAAGCATGCTGCCGCCTAGAAGAGCCGACCGTCTCTTCCAGCCTTCTTGCCTTCGCACTTGCTTTCCGTTTCATTGACCAACAGGCGCCCATACAAGAGAGAAAAGAGGATGAAGGGTTGGGACGATCGCTGTGGGAGCATGTCGGCGGCGCTAGGTAGGGTTTCTTCTCGTGATTTATTTAGTTATTCCTCTTGTCGGTCAGCGTGACGGGAGAGGAGGTGGGAATACCTTAATGAAATCCGACGGTTATAGATATTTAATCCATCAAAATAAACGGGTTCCTAATTTTTATGGGAATTTCTAGCTGCTTTCTCTTTTTTCAGGTTAGCCCGTATATTACTTTTAGTATATAATAGATTATAATCTATCATATTGTAACCAATACATTGTTTCATAATACCTTTTACATATGATGGTTTTTGAAATAATTTTCAGCTCCTAGGCTCCTAGATAACGTTGGTATTAAAACAATTTTTTAATATTAAGAATCATGGAGGCAAGCATGATACTTAGATACTAAAGTTGGAATTTATTACTCTTGATTCAATACAATTTATTGAATTTCACGGAGTAAGTAAGGTTTTGCTGAAAGTTTGCAATAGTACTTAAAGTTTAAATTTACACTCATAAAACAATACGATACCAACTCGTAAAGTAAAATTCCAGAATTCTATAGTTCTATTATCTCAGTCATAGCTAAATACAAGGTAGGAAACGAATACCAGTGACCACAATGAACTGTGCAAATTCACTTCGATTTAGTTTATGATAAATTAAGTTCAAATTAATTCAAATTACTAAATTAAACTCCCACTCAAAACAACATCCCTCGAGTTGTTTTGATGATTACACGAACCAAATTTACTACACCACGACCAATCATCACGAGTCGTGGTGCAGCTCTAATGGCTAGCATCATATGGACATCATATCATTCATATGAATCGTACTTTACCTTTCGGTTCATGTTCCGAGACCATGTCTGTACATGCTAGGCTCGCCAAGTAAGAACCTTAGTACCACGTGTGTAAAACTGTCTTACACTCGTTGTATGCGAGTGGTGCTTCGAAACGGCAAACTTTCTTAACGGTGCATACTAAGGAAGAACATATTATTATCTTGATATTAGTGAGAGGGGTCATCTTATAATGCTACCGCCAAGTTCTAAGCTCGACATAAGCAAAATAAGAGGCAAACAAACATTATATGCATAAAGTGATATGATATGGTTCTTGCACTTGATCACTATCTAGTGCATCATGGTATGATCTCTATCATTCCATTTGTGTAGCGCTAAGGTCTATGGCGCTCCCACTTTGTTATACTTCCCGAGAGTATCTCACCATACTAAAATTATAATATTTACCATATCATGACACGTGCCCAGCAAAAATAAAACTAGACGCTTCTAATTTATCTTTTGCATATTTTACGTGGCTTTGGGCTTTCGAAGATATAATCGATCTTACCTAAACAAGAAACCACAACGATGATAATCAAATTATTAGCAATCCATTGTAAATCAGATATCAACTATAGTGGGAGAGATAGACACCCGCTAGCCACTTATGCAAAACTAGTTGTATGTCAAGCGTGGAACAGGTCTCACGTGTGAGGACATGTAAAGTTTGTCCGGGCCGTTTCATCCCACTATGCCGCCAATATCCAAAATACATGAATGATGTAATAACATGATCATTAGCACCCACATATTCATATGTGGTCTAACCGTACAAAGTATCTACGCATAGACACGGCTCTGATACCACTGATGGGGTTCATTGCATGAAAAACAAAAAACATTTCTTACGATTGCAACCACCAAGATCATATATAGGAGATACATGTAACGGTTACAGATGTACTCACCCTCGAAGACCGTAACGTGGGATAACATTCCCACAAACAAACGTGGTTGTTGTAGAGTGTAATCGACCGTCCTCAAGGACGCGATGACAGTGCTACACGTATGGCACCTCCATAGTCGGTCACACGTATGGTGTGCCGACGACTTCCGAACCCTTGCTCCAGCTGGGCAGCGGAAGTAGCGGACCCCAGGAACTCCAACAGAGCTACGCCATGGAAGAGATGGTGGAGGGGAAGATCTCGAGAATGTCTTCACCTAAGCACCTTTTCTTGTGGCAATGGACAAGGCTAGCAAGAGGAAGAAGATGCCAACCAAAGGGCATATGAGAGAAGTGGGCAAGTGTGTGAGAGGGAGGAGGTCTCCACCTCCTTTTATAGGGGAGAGGGGGGCAAGCCCCTCCCTTGGCCGGCGGCTAAGAGGGTGCCACCTTACCTCCTCTCATTCATGTGGGTGGACTCTCCACTCATATAATTTCAATCTCCACTTTCTCCCATTTATTATCAACTAAAAAACCAAAGGACTTTCCATTAAAGCACTTTAATTCTCTTGTTTTAATGCAACTCAATTTAATGAACACTTCATTTAATGAGTACTTCAGTTAATGAACATATTAACATTTTGAACCCTTGCTATGTTTCGACATGCCTAAACCATTTCGGCAGATTTCACAGAATAAATTTTTATGATGTCCATTATCTTCTCTAGTGTTACCTATCCAGTCAATTGCGTCGACCACCCTTAAGTGTGTCTCCCTACGGGTCGCGAACTGTGTGGACATGATCAAGACATTCTTTGATCAATAATCATTAGCAAGACCTGGAGATCCATAATGACTCCCACCAGTTCATGCAATGAATTAGTGATCACGTGACCTTTTATTTGCAGTAACCAATTCCCTTTGTCTCGCAGTATTTTACTTGTCCGGGATCCGATCATTCGGTATCATTCATACCTAGTTAGATCCCGTTACTGACAAGTACTCTTTTCTCGTTCCCATGATATGACATTCTTAGTGATCGTCATCACTTGCTTGCAAGCTATGTTAATGTGATATCACCGAGAGGGCCCTGAGTATATCTCTCCGTCATTAGGATGGATAAATCCCACTCTTGATCCACGAGCCTCAACTAACACTTTCCAAGTACCCGACGACACCTTTATAATCACCCTGTTACAGTGTGACGTTTGATGCAAACAAAATACTCTTCCGAAGTCAGTGATTGACGTGATCTCATGGTCTAAGGATTAGAGTTAATTCCAATGACGTTATAGTAGTGTAAACATAATGGCATGATCGTGTTACTATACTTTGGGAGTATGTTCATCACATCATTCAATCAATGGTGTGACCTTGTTATTAACGACATTCAATGTCATGATCAGGAAACCTTGATCATCTATTAATTAACAAACTAGTGTAATGAGAGGCATCACTAGGAACCTTTTTTTATTAAACACACATGTATTAACGTTTCTGGTTAACAAAATTATAGCATGAGAAATAAACTTTATCATAAACATGGAATATAATATAATAACTATTTTATTATTGCCTCTCGGGCATATTCCTTTCAAGCTAGTGGTCTGTGACGCCACGGTCAGCGCTGCAGTATTTAGCTGTGGTGCTAAAGTGTCTAGCCGCAGGGCTACATTGCTGAGCTGCTAGAGCCACAACAGTCAGCCGACAGAGATGTGCTCAGCCGCCAGCTTTACCCCTCTCAGTGCGGTCATCGTGTAGCACCGCGTGGACGGCGCTGCAGTGTGTCTAGTGACGCGAGAACCTAGAGGCGTGCTCTGCGTGGGGCGTCACGCCCTCTATATCCTTGCCACCGAATCCGAGGCGACCGGGTGGATCCGTCCACTCGGCGGTCTCTTCTGGTTATCCGGCTAGACGGGCCAGCCGGTGTAGCTTGGTGCTGGTTCGATTGGAGCATTCCAACCGGCTACGACTTTCCTGTCTTGTGGCCATCTGGCCTGATTCTTTTGGAGCTGGCCTAGTTGGCCTGGCTTGTCCCACCCGGGGTTACCCTCGACACTAGTCCCCGAGCGTGTTGGGACTTCACCCCGCAGGGAAGTTCTTGCGCGCTTTTGACTGACTTGAAGTAGTTCTTGATAGAGCTGGCTAGGGCTTGACCTGTTTGCTTTTGTTGGTACCCAGCTAGAATAAACTTGGCTACAGAATTGGAGGCCACCCACTAGGTGAAGCGGTGATAGAAAGGTGGCCGACTGACGCAGCCGGATGCTCTGCGAGGCGTAAAGTTTGTCCGCTGAGGTCAGTGCTTGTGTCAGCCACGATTGGCCATTCTGACGCACGTCATGTCGCTTTATTTTCCTTGGGTAACTGCCCACACATCTTGTCGCTTCAGTTTCTTGGTAACCGCATGCGCACACCCCATTAACTCCTCTGGGATTCCGCGCAGATCTTTGCTGGCGCACGCGATCCAGAGCTAAACCGTCACGGGGGAGAAGAGCGGTTGCCTGCCACGTGCTAGGGAGGGGAGCGGAGGCAACGCTCCTGAGCCGTGGTGATAAATAGGGATATAGGAGTTAGGGTTTCCCCCTCCTCCCACTTTCCCCGTCTCCTTGCCTCTGTGTTGTTCTTCTTCCCCATCTCGCACCGCCAGCATAAGGTCGCCGATGCCGGCCCGAGCCTATGCTACAATGGGCCCCAGGTTCTCCGCTACGGTGCCTCTGGCAGACATGATGCCCCTTGCAATGTGGGGGGTAGTGAGACTCCTTTGTTATAGAGGAGTTCATCCAGAAGTACCGGCGAGGTCGGTTCCTGCTGCCGGAGAAGCTCATCAAGGCCCACATCACGCTGGAGGGGGAACAGGTCCCCAACCCCGAGCTCAGCAAGGCCATCATATTCCTCGCGCACTTTGCTCGCGGGTTTGGCCTGCCCGCGAGCGACTTCCTCCTCGAGCTCTTCACCATGTTCGACCTGTGGCTTCACCATATCGGAGCCAACGCCATGGCGTAGCTGGTGTACCATGTCACTGTTGCAAGTTGTATCTGGGTGTCCGCCCAGACGCGGGCAACTTCTTGAAGTTCTTAAACATCAAGCCGCATACCGTCTTCAAGGACGGCCCTCTGGCGGACGCCGATTGTTGCGCCATATACCCACGGGGGACTTCGCCAATGCCCCAGCTAGAGCTTCCCGACACTATCAAGCTGTAGCAGCGCTCGTACTTCTACATGCACAACTCCACTGAGGTTAACTAGATCCGGCTGCCAGCGTTCGCCAACGTCATCTCCAACTGGCAGGCTTGGGGGGTGAAGGGCTAGGGAGCGTAGGAGGACATGGACATGATGGCCACATGGGTTAAGGTGCTGGTGGGAGAGAACAAGCTCATCGTCCGGGACATAACCCTGTCCTGGATGGCGCGCCGAGTGCTCCCGCTACAGCAATGGTCACACAAGATGTGGCATCTGTCCGGACTGGAGGATTTTACTCGGACCTCCGGCTGGATGTTCCTTACGAGGCCCTTCGACACTGGCTTGCCATGATCTCAAAGGAGGAGCTAAAGCATCCCTAGAGCTACTCCTTCCCCCTGTACCACTATAGCCGTCTTTTGCCTAAGGTAACTTTATTGTTCTGCCGGATGGATTTCTCCTGAATGGTTATTTTATTTTTTCTTATCTGCCTTTTGAATAGTTTTTTACGGTGTAGCTAGCTGAAGACGGGATGGGAGACGATGAGCTTCCTAGCTTTTTGGCTGACCGGAGGCTGCATAAGTATCCGCCGACCGAGCCAAAGCTCTTCCCCACCCGGAGTGACGATGGGTTGTCGGACCTGCACGGTGAGGGTCCTGTAACCTTAGTGCTTAGACTGGCTGGAGGGTTTCAGCCAGAGTCTGATGTTGGAGTTTGCTAATGCAGCCATGTATGGCGATGAGGGTCCTCCGCCACGTACAGCCATAGTGAAGTCCAAGGAGAAGCGGGCGTCGTCTAGCGCTGCTCCGGCTAGTGGTGGCAGGAATAAACCACGCCGGTAGAGGCAGGCGGCAACCATGCCGATGGTGGCCGGGTACGTACACCGTCGACCTCTTGGGGTGATTTAGATTTTAGCTTGTTCTTTTCTAAACTTTGCCTATTCTTGTAGCGAGGCGATGTCGCTCGATGGCTCCGGCTCTACCGCGGTCACCACTACTCCGGATGTGTCAGCCGAGCGTACGACACCGGCTAAGCCTGCCCCGACTACGCTGGTCGAGCCCGTGCTGCCGGTGCCGGCTACGCCCGCACCAACTGCACCGGTGTCACTGCACTGGGCTCCTGCTTCCTCCTTGGCCGCTTTGTTTCTCGCGGGCATAATCCGCACTACCACTCCTCCGCCCCATCCATCATTCGGTGTGAACCCGGACTAGAGTGCTGCTCAGACGGGTCCGACCGTTGGCCGGGTCGAGGAACCGGAGGAGGTTGTGGCGGCGCCGGATGCCTTCGTGCAGACACCAGGGGGCGACAGCAGGCACCCGGTAGCTTCCGGATCCGGGGGTGCGGCCGCTAGGGACTGATGGCCCAGTCACATGCCGCCGCCGATGACGACGATGAGGAGGTGTTGGTGACTGATGGCCCAAAATATATCGAGCTCATTAGGGAACCCCAAGAGGAAGGTATGATGAGCACAACAGCAAGTTTTCCCTCAGTTATGAAACCAAGGTTATCGAACCAGTAGGAGCAAGGAAACACCTCCAAGGTGTTGTTGCCAACTTAGAATCCTGCACAACACAACCACAGAACTTTGCCCCCAACTTACAGTGAGGTTGTCAATCTCACCGATTTTGCTGAAAACAAAGGATTAAATGTATTGTGTGGAAGAAAGTAAAAGCTTGCAAAAAGTAAACAGAAAATAGTAAACAGTTGTAGATTGATGGTAAAAGAAAGGACCGGGGTCCATAGTTCACTAGTGGTGGTTCTCCTTAAGATAGATGACATGTTGGGTGGACAAATTACAGCGGGGCAATTGACAAACATCAAGAAAACATACATGCATATACTAATCATCTTGACTCCTATGAGATTTGATTGGGCATTAGAACATTATACATAGACCGTAATCCAACTGCATCTACGACTAATAATCCACCTTTAGGTTATCATCCGAACCTCCTCTAGTATTAAGTTGCAAGCAACAGATAATTGCATTACGCATTGCGTGTAAAGTAAACAATACAATTGTTCTATAAACAAAGGATTGCTGTTTTCTCCCTAGTAGCAACATCACATCTAGTACCTTAGAGATTTCTGTCACTTCCCCAGATTACTAGAGGCATGAACCCACTATCGAGCATAAATACTCCCTCTTGGAGTTGCTAGCATCTACTCGACCAAGATATCTACTAACAACGGAGAGCATGCAAGATCACAAATAACAAAGACATGATAGAATCAATAATCAATCTGAAATAACATCTCAATATCCATCGGATCCCTGCAAACACAACATGTAGGATTACAAATAGATGATCTTGATCATGAATGGAGCTCACAAGATCTAAACATGGTAGTACAAAGGAGAAGAACCAACCATCTAGCTACTACATGGACCCGTAGTCCAAGGATGAACTACTCACGCATCACACCAGAGGCTTGCATGGTGATGAAGAAGGCCTCCAAGGTGAATTCTCCCCTCCGGAAGGGTGCCGGGAAGAGCTTCAGATCCCTCCCGATCTAGGGATGGAGATGACGGCGGCTATAGACTCTTTCGTGGAATTTTGATCGGGTACTTAGGGTTTCTGTATAGGAGGCATCTTATAGGTGAGAGGGGAGGCCGAGGGGGTGCCCTAGGCGGCCACACCACCCCCTGGTGCGGGCCAGGCCTGGCCGCGCCGCCAGGTGGTGTGGCGGCCCTCTGGCCCCTCTCCGTCTCGTATTCTGGCTCCGTGTCCCCCTCGGTGAAAAACTGACTTTGGCTTTTGTCCCGTTCAATTCCGAGAATATTCATTTTCTGACTTTTCTGGAACCAAAAACAGCAGAAAACAGGCAGCTGGCACTGTGGCATCTTGTTAATAGGTTAGTCCAAGAAAGTGTATAAAAAGTACTCCAAAGTGTGGACAAAACATAAGAAAGTAGATAAAAACCAAGCATGGAACATCAAAAATTATGGATACGTTTGCAACATATCAGTGACCGGGTTCAAGCCGGCCCTGGCCATGTTGTCGTTGGATGCCCTCCTCACCCAGCTCTACAGTTCGGCGCCTGTCTCCCTCGGCCAAGTGCAACACCTAGTGGGGGTGTTGGAGCTAGGGATCAGCGAGGCTAAGCGGCTGAATGTTTTTCTCCACGCTTGTGTGGTTTGCTTCAGGCAGTTTGCTCATTTCCCTTTTTCACTTTTGTCTTCCTGCAGAAAGCTTTTTTAGAAATGACCAACGCACTCAAGATTTGGGGCGTAATATTGCTTGCTTTGACATGTCCTCGCAATTCGCAAATTTTCACGGTTTTGGCTGACCATCGGGTATCATCTTGCAACCATGATATTTGACAAGGAGAAGGAGGTGGACCGGCTGTAGGCGGAGGTGCGCCGACTGCAAGAATCCAACTAGACACGCCAAGTTCAAATTGACAAACTGGTGGTGTAGAAGAACAAGTTGGAGAATGCAGCCGGGAAGACCAAGAAGAATACAGAGATTCGCGTCGAAGCCTTCAAGAATCTCGAGGATGCCCACAAGTAGCAGGAGGAGCTCTACAACTTGAGCAAGTCACGCGAGATGGAGGCACGCGTAGAGCAGGACAGCATTGCTGAAGCTGTCATCAATATGTTTCTTTTTCATTCACTTTGCTTTGTTTTTCCTGCTTGCCGCAGTCAGCTTGTAATTTTGGCTTTGCCGGTTGCGTCTCTATATCCGGAGGCAACCGACCTGGTGCTTGCCCTCATTCATGCCAAGGAGACCGGACATGACCTAATGGTCGAGGATCTTGTTGTTGCACTCGGCGAGGACGCGGTCCGGATGCTCAAAGCTTGTGTCGACATCTTTGGCTATCTCTGGCCCTTTGAAAAGGAGCCAGTGACCATTGATGCACTTGCTGTGGCGATGGAGGGGGCCGTGGACTTGATTGACTCTAGGTAGGAGTAGGCTGCGCGTGGAGGTGCAGAGCTTACTCTGGCTCTTCTCAAGTCCTGGTATCCGGCTGTGAAGCTAGACGCCCTCATTCACGGCTTTTGGCAGGATACCAGTTACGCTGGCTTCCGTGAGGAGCATCCTGAAATCCGCTCATGTGTTGTCAAGATCGCACGCTACATGGAGCTGGACCGGGACTATAGCGACCCGGACACCCTGGAGCCGGAGTGAGTGAGGCCTGTTGTTGAAGCCGGTGCTGAAACCGCTGCTCCTCCGCCAGGCACCAATCCGGCTCTACCGACGTCGCCTCTGCAGTGGGACTACACCTGCCACCGCCGAGCCAACTCTTGAGTCTTGAGCTAGAATCCCTGGTATGCCAGTGCAAATGTATGAACTTATTTTCTTTCTACTTGTGCTTGTAAAAAATTTGTGCCCATTTGAAATTGGTGGAATCTTTGTCTTCTGGGTGTATGTTACTGCATTTTGCCTGTGGCATTGAAATTTTGACTTTCTGGGACTGCTTGTGTTTGAGTGGGTCTGGGGAGCGCACCCACTGGGTGTAGTGCCCGAGTTCCGGGCCGACTGACGTGGTCAATTGGTGACATGGGTATGATTACTCGGATGCTCACTATTCGCTACCCTACATTGGGTAAAAGGCCTACGGCCCATAGAGAATTCAGATACAAGCCCAAGGAAGCAACCGACAGAAACTTCTTATTGTATTAGGAAAGAAACCATGAACCAACATTATGTTGGTATTGTAATAACGCGTGTATGAAACCTATTCGCATACAACTTTGAGACTCAGCCTATTATATATAGGGCAGGAGAAGCCCAAGCAAGGACACCGGAAATCTAGTAGACAACTTGTAATAGAGTGTTTTCCCCAATATTCAGGCGACTTTGTCTTCATTGTTTTCCTGACATCCGACGAATCCCCAGCGTTGTCTTTTCTGCGAAACCCCAAGTCCATCACCATGGGCATTGCCGAGGTTCCCCCTCGACAATTGGCGCCGTCTGTGGGAAACTTGAACGCTGGAACACGGATTCGACGGAACGCTCTCCACCAAGCATCAACTCGACGAAAGCAGTTCCACACCCACCCACCCTCGTATTAGTACCCGCCGATTTCAACGGCGGATCCGACCTAATCATCGGAAGCATCCACTTCCAAACAAACGACCCGTAAGAATCGCACCCTTCGGCCCTGATCACATTAGAACCGTTGGTGCAAAGGACCACGCCTATAGCAATACCAGCATCACCCGTTGGATCCTCCATAGGCGTCACGACACAGATCGAAGCAGGCAAATAAGGTGGTCAATCAATCTCACCACACGGAGAAAACCCGACACACTCGGAACCCGAAGAAAGCAGTGAGAACATTGACTTTGAAGAAAGGATGGCAAAAATGTATCTAGAACTACGGTCTCAGAGTACTACCAACGAACCCACAGAAGCAAAAGGCGACACCATCAAGCCACAGATAACACACCACCAAGTGTACATGATCGACGAAGATACCTCAACGCCATGCGACGAAAATGGTAATCTCATCATAAATCCTGATGATAATTTATCAGATGATCATGCAGGAAACCACGGTAACGAAGGAGAACATGGAAACGGAGGAGGAACAATAGATAATCGCATAATTCGAGGAGAAGGCGGAGAACCACACACAGAAGAGAGACCAGGAATTCGGCTACCAGCGTCGGCATGGCAAAAAGCAAGGGATGCAATTTTTGGGAGCAGTCCCAATGACGGCAGACACTTCACATGAGGACCTACTGGCGTACCAATATTTGCTCCACCACAAGAAGAGTGATCTACTCCGAATGCAAAGACAGCTCGATGAAAGAAAAAGGCTAGTCGATGAATCAAGTTTATGACGGGCCCAATTAAGTTCTACAGGCGGGTCAAGGAGTGTGATAGGAGCAACGCCACCAAGAAGAGTGACATCTCGATTACAGAATATCCCTGAAGCAGACCGAAGTGGAATCATCCGAGACCTCGACTTATCATTCATGTCAATCGATCAAGCAGGGAAGATCAAGGCAAAAATAGCTCAGGCAGCCATTGTGGCCGCGCAAACATACCTGATCACCACTCAACCCGCACCCGACGATCCGCGCGCGGCTCTCCACCGCTCCGCCCCGATGAACCTCAGCATGGTAGGAGCCTCAGTTGCGGAAGCAGAACAAGGACTCACACAATGGACCCCACACTATCAAAATAGTCCCCGACAAGCAGGACACACCCGACGATCGCAATCGCTGCACTAGGCGTACCTTGCAGGATCCAAGCCGCGAAGCAACACAAGGAACGACAACACCCAGCATAGGAGCAGTGGACCCAGGGACGAAAACCGCACCCGACGATATCAAGATGGAGATGACGAAGATGGCCATGAATTATGCGGGGCCAGTTGTTTCATGCACAGGATTCGAAAAGCCTTAGTACCAAAAGATTTTAAACTCCCACATGATCAACACAAATACGATGGGCTCCAGGAACCCGAAGCTTGGCTAGCAGATTATCTAGCCACCGTCAAACTGCAGGGTGGATCCACAACTACGGTGATGCAAAGCCTACAATTACACCTCACTGGCGCCGCAAGGTCATTGTTAAGGCAGTTACCCAAATGTTCAATTGACAGCTGGAACGATTTGGAATATAAGTTCATCCGACATTTTCACTCCACATTCAAGCAACCAACATCCTTGGAACAACTGCGAGCGTGTAAACAAAGATCCGGAGAGTCAATAAGTGTGTTCATATAGAGATGGAATATCATCAAAAATTCGGCTGAATCCATATCAGATGGAGGGCCATTGACGCCTTCAACGATGGCCTGCGTTGTTGAGAATTCATAGAAGAGCTAGGTAGGACAAAACCAAAGACAATATCACAATTGATGGAAATAGCAAACCGCTGGGTTGATAGAGAAGACGCGCTACATAATAAACGCGCGCGGTCACCCGAGGAATACATGGATAAACACGGCAATGACAAAAGACGAAGGAGAAACGATGGGAACGCAGGACCAAGTTACGTCGCAGCAGGTTTTTTGGGTGAAGGAAATAACAGAAGCAACGACAATAACGACGGGTACCGCCAAACAGAGACGACGTCGGAGGAAGCCAACCCGCACAGCGATATCAGCCAAGAGCACGAGACCCACCTATGTCCGCAATGCAAATGTTGGAAGGACCATGTAATATGCATTTTTACGTTGACTCAGCAGGCATGCGGCAATCCAATCATCTGATGAAAGACTGCCGGACATTCTTGAAGATGCAGGATTATGCAATGCAAAGGCAGCCGAAGCAGCGAACCGAGGGTACACATCCACGCCTGGCGCACTATCTATCGGTGCACCACCACCAATTGCACCATCGCAAAATTCAAACGATCAAAACAACGAATACCCCAGATCAAAAGGAACAATGTCGATGATTTAGAAAGGGCGTCCACCCAATAGAATTCAGAAGCTCATCACAAGACAAATAAATATGGCGGAAGCGTCAACATCAACTACACCGGAGTATCTCCATTGGTCAAAGCAATAAATTACATTCAGTAGAGCAGATCACCCACTCCGGGTCCCACGACTAGGACATTCAGCCTTGATAGTAGAAGCACAAATTGGCGGATTCGACATGAGCAAGGTATTCATGGATGAAGGTAGTAGTATAAATTTGATCTACGCAAAAACATTGCAGACAACCGGTTACCCTCTGGATAATCTCGCTCCAACAGAAACCTCTTTCCACGGAATAGTACCAGGTAAAGCCGAAATTCCTTTAGGCAAAGTTTTCCTTGACATTATCTTTGGTTCCAAATCAAATTTCAGGTGAGAAAATCTGGAATTCGAAGTCATGGATTGGCCATCACAATACCATGTAATCCTAGGACGACCAGCCTTTGCACGTTTCATGGTAGTACCACATTACGCATATTTAGTAATGAAAATGCCAGCACCAAAGGGAATTATGACAGTGCAAGGAAGCTTCACAAGGGCGGACAACTGTGATCGAGAGTTCAACAAAATTTCTGAATGTTTCAGGATGGCGACAGAGTTCAAACAACTCAAATGTTTGGCAAACGAACAACCTTTGGAGGTAGCACGTGTCAATCCCAATCATGCTTTTGACACGGCAAAATACACAAAAGAAGTACAGATCCATCCTGTTGACCCGACGAAGATAACATTTGTGGCTTCAAACCTTGATCCCGCATAGGAAAGCATGCCAATCGAGTTCCTCCGTGTGCACTAGAAGATTTTCGCATGGCTACCTTCTGACATGCCGGGAATCCCCAGGGAACTCACTGAGCACGCACTAAATTTAGATCCAAAGGAAAAGCTAGTAAAACAACCGCTTCGATGTTTCACAGAACCAAAACGCAAGGCCATTGGAAAGGAGCTCCATCGCTTAATCGACACCAATTTTATTAAAGAATTGACAAAATCAGAGTGGCTTGCAAACCCAGTATGTGTTTCGAAGAAAAACACTACGGAACTTCGGATGTGCATTTACTTTACTGCACTGAACAAACATGGCCCAAAAGATCACTTCCCATTGTCGTGAATTGACCAAATTATCGATGCAACTGCGGGATGCGAACGTCTTTCTTTCTTGGATGCTTATTCGGGATACCATCAGATCAGGATGAAGGAGGAAGACTAGGATAAAACGATGTTTATCATGCCTTACATCGTCTTCTGCTACACAACAATGTCGTTTAGCCTCAAGAACGCCGGAACAACATATCAGCGGATGATGCAGAAGTGCCTCGGAAGCCAAATAGGTACGAACGTGCAAGTATATATTAATGATGTCATAGTTACCACAAGTCAAGGATCGATTTTTATCAAAGACCTAGAAGAAACATTCATAAATCTTGATAGGTTTAGCATCAAACTAAACCCGAAGAAGTGTTCCTTTGGAGTTCCGGCAGGATATCTCCTCAGATATTTGGTATCAACCAGATGGATCGAGGCTAACCCCGAAAAAATACAAGCTGTCCTCACAATGAAGAAGCCAACAAATCTGCGTGGTGTACAATAATTGGCGGGACAAGTGGCGGCGCTGAGTCGTTTTATTGCAAGATTAGGAGAAAAGGCACTGTCATTTTACGCCCTCATGAGAAAATCAGAAAAATTCGAGTGGACGGAAGAAGCTCAGCGCGCCTTTGAAGATCTTAAAAGGACACTTTCGACATCCCTTGTCGTCATGTCGCCAAAAGAAAAAGAGCCTTTACTACTTTATATTGCTACGACACATCAGGTGGTCAGTATGGTCCTGGTCATAGAACGACCCAAAGAAGGAAAGACGCACGGTGTGCAGAGGCTAGTATACTTCCTTAGTGAGGTTTTATCACCATCTAAACAAAGGTACCCACACTATCAGAAACTAGCATATGGAGTATTTATGATAGCGCGAAAGCTACGTCACTATTTTTCGAACCACCCAATCATAGTGGTCAACGAGGCACCTTTGTCAAGCATCCTCAACAATCCAGAAGCAACTGGGCGTGTTTCTCTATGGGGCATCGAATTATCCCCTCAAAATATCACATATGAGAAGCGCAAAGCAATTAAGTCACAAATCCTGCCAGATTTCATCACAGAATGGACGGAATTGCAATGCGCGAGTCCACCAGACCTTTCTAGCACATGGAAAATGTACTTTTATGGATCAAAAAGAACAGAGGGAGAAGGACCAGGAGTTGTATTAATATCACCTCAAGGCGACAAAATGCGATATATTCTCCGGATGAGCTTTACAAACGAATCCAATAAAGAAGCGGAATACGAGGCCCTGTTGTATGGCATGCGAATGGCCAAAGCCTGCGGTGCAACTCGCCTCAAAATTTTCAGACATTCCAACCTTGTGGCACAACAGGCAATGAACAAATGTGACGCTGTCACTGAAAATATGGTCGCTTATCGCGACTTATATAGCATCATGGAGGCTCAATTTGATGGGTGTGAAGTATCACATATAGGAAGAGCAAGCAATGAGGAAGCCGACAATCTAGCAAACATGGGATCATTGTGTTTACCAATACCACCAGGAGTTTTTTGGGAGGAGATAGTGGAGCGATCAATCAAGGCGAAAAGAGTCTCGGAAGTCATAGCACCAAAGACATGGGAAAAGAAGCACCCGCAAAAAGAGTCGGGGGCTACTTCAAAATCCAAGAACATAGAAGAGGCCATCGACGGAAAAGAACAAGAAATCAAAGAGGTCATGCTAATTGAACCAACTTGGATGCACCCGTATATAGCATATATGGTTAAGGGAGAACTACCAGAGGATGTGATAGAAGCTCGGCGAATCACCCGATGATCGAAGGCTTTAAGGATAATTAATGGAGAACTATACAAAAGAAGTATTTCGGGTGTGTTGAAACTCTGCGTGACACCTGAAGAAGGAAAAATTATACTAAAAGATATACATGAAGGCATCTATGGTCACCATGCTAGTAGCCGAGCAATTGCTGCAAAAGCATTCAGGGCAGGATTTTATTGGCTCACTGCAGTACAAGATGCAAAAGACATTGTCAGAACATGTGAAGCATGCCAACGATTCGCAACAAAGCCTAGAGCACTAGATGCTGAGCTAAATCCCATACCTTTGGCTTGGCCTTTCGCGTAGTGGGGACTCGACATGGTGGGAAAACTTCACAAATCATCGCCATGAGGACACGTCTTTCTGCTAGTAGGAGTCGAGAAATTCACTAAATGGATTGAAGCAATGCCTGTCACCACCCAAGATGGAACTTCGGTTGTGAGATTTATCAAATCCACAGTGTTTCGGTTTGGCATACTGAACAACATCATCACGGATAATGGGACTAACTTCACTTCCAATGAGTTCAAGGAGTACTGCCATGAGATGGGCATCAAAGTAAGCTACGCTTCGGTAGCTCACCCACAAACAAATGGAGAAGTTGAAAAAGCCAACAGACTAGTTACCACTAGACTCAAAAAGAGACTACTGGCACCACTTGACAGAGAAAAAGGAGCATGGATGGATGAATTACCATCCGTGTTGTGGAGTCTACGAACAACTCCAAATAATTCAACGCAAGAGACGCCTTTATTTTTGGTCCATGATACAGAAGCCGTGCTTCTAGTTGAAGTATCACATGAATCACCAAGAGTAGCTGTATACAATGAAGATGAATCAAGAGAATCACTTGAAGATGATATGGATGTGCTTGATGAAGCTCGAGACGAAGCCCTCCAAAGAGCAACTATGTACCAGCAAAACCTGCGCAATTACCATAGCAGAAGATTGCGGCCTAGGTCCTTCGTAGTAGGGGACCTAGTTCTTCGCCTCAAGCAAGATGGCCACAAGAAGCTAGAATCGCCATGGGAAGGACCATACATTGTCACAAAAGTTATTCCTGGAGGAGCATATCGACTGAAGACAAGAAGACAGGAGTAAATTACTCAAATCCATGGAACGTAGCACATCTACGACGCTTTTACGCATAAGATTATTTGCAAGAGTACAGTTCGGCTTAAAAAGCCAAGATGTCTAGGAGAAAAGCCTAATATAGCCATCCGCTCAAAGAATAATGTACTGACGATTTTTTATGCCTTGAGTATGAAGAGAAGTTATTTAAACTTTGCTTTCAATAATCAATGCTTTTTATCAAGTTAAACAAAAATTGTGAGCCAATGTACAGATACAGGCATCCTAACATAGCCTCAGGGGCTACTCCCATCGGGAGCGCTAACGCGCACCCGATAGAAATACCATTGTGTATAAAGTACAGTGGTAAACTGCAAAGACTTTTTGAGTTTTACATCAGTGTATCCTCAAAAAGGAGTTACTCCCATCGGGAGATAGTATCAAAATAATAAAATTGTCTAATATAAATTAGAAATATTAGCGGCCCAGCAGGCCAAACGCCAAAAAAGCCAAAAACCTCGGATCACACTCAGACGAGAGAGAAAATCCGAATGCCATGTTCAGAAACATGAAGGTAAGACCTCAGGATTCGTCCTGTGTGACCTGGTAATCACACAAGGATGTGCTCTGCCAGTAAAAATCCGTATCAACGATACGATGCAAAATCCTGTTGGACACATTGGGTACTCGAGAAAAAATAGAAAGCTGGAATTCAGTATTCGGTAAGACCTCAGCGGCTCGAACTGGATTACGCCAGCTACAAAATTCCGGATTCAAGCCTAGGGACTTGAGTTTGATGTAGGTTAACCTTGTTTTTTCCCAGGAGCAATTAACTGATTCTGATTCGTCGGAAGCATCAGACTCGTTGTACCAAAATCCCTACAAAAAATAAAATCAAATAAAATAAAAGCAAGAAAACTCTAAGGCTCAACCTGAAAACTTCGAATTCAGGTAGAGTCTCGGGGGCAAGTGACATGGGTATGATTACTCGGATGCTCACTATTCGCTATCCTACATTCAGTAAAAGGCCTACGACCCATATAGAATTCAGATACAAGCCCAAGGAAGCAACCAACATAAACTTCTTATTGTATTAGGAAAGAAACCATAAACCAACATTATGTTGGTATTGTAATCACGCGTGTATGAAACCTATCCGCATACAGCTTTGAGACTCGACCTATTATATATAGGGCGGGAGAAGCCCAAGCGAGGACACCGGAAATCTAGTAGACAACTTGTAATAGAGTGTTTTCCCCAATATTCAGGCGACTTTATCTTTATTGTTTTCCTAACATCCGACGAAATCCCCAGCGTTCTATTTTCCGCGAAACCCCAAGTCCATCACCATGGGCATTGCCGAGGTTCCCCCTCGATAATCGGGCCAAAACTTTACTCAGGAATTTGACCCCTTTGGTTTTTGCTGTTTTGTTGTCCAGCTGGTTCTCCGCCCGGCCAGGCCTTTCCATCTTGTGGGGGGCGGGAGTGCACCCGTTGGGTGTAGTCCCCGAGTTTTGGGCCGACTGACGTAGTCATTCGAGCCAAAACTTTACTTGATGGAGTTCTTGGCCGGCACCCAGTTTGAAAAACCGTTGTAGTTTTAGGTCGTGCAAAAAATATACACAAGTAATAGTTTGTTTGTTAGAAATTTGTAACACGAACGTAGTTTGCAATCTCTGGGTGCGTTTTATAAAAATATGTTGTTTCGCGCTTAGCTAACGACTTTGTCCTTTTCTCGTGAGCATTGGCCGTTGCGCTGTATCCTTGCCGACTGACAACCGGGTTGCGGTCTGTAGCCAGAACCAAAGGGGTAGCTAGTAAGCATACTACATGATACTTCAGATTTCTGTTGCCGGGTTCAAGCGAGCGAGCACAACTGGAATGTGCATACTTTTGTCTTCCTTTGCGATTTTCTTGTACAGGGCCTCGGGATTTTGCTCTTGCCAAACTCGCAGCCGGGTTGTGGTCTGCAGACGAAACCGAAGAGTGGATCGTTGGCACCGTGTACTGTACTTGGTCGTTATAGAAGAATAATGGCATGGGCCAGCCGGCGAGTCCTCGGGAGAGACTGCCGGAGCCAGGGGAAAACATGTTGTAGCGAAGAATGCTGAAATGTGATGAAGGAGTCCCCGAGACTGTTGCGGGGCTCCACAATTGTTCATTCATAATACATAAAAGGTGGGGGTACAAACACTTCTTGTTCAAGTGTAAAATGGGCGAAGCAGGTTCGCGTTCCAAGGACATTCCGTCTCCTCATCGGAACGATCCATCTTGTTCTTTGCCGACTGCTGAGTGTTGGTGAGGTAGTAGGAGTTGTTGTGTAACGCCTGACTAATAATGAACATACCTTCCCAAGAGGGAGACAACTATTGCATCCCCTTGGTGTGCTGCACTAGCCGGAGTACCAGGTCGCCCTCTCGAAATGAAATAGGGCGGATCTGGCTGGTGTGGTAGCGGCGCAGGCTTTGTTGGTAGATGGCGATCTGGACAAGGCCAACTCGCATGCCTCCTCGAGGAGGTCGATGCTGTCCTCACGAGCCTATTTGGCATCTTGCTCCGTGTACAGCAACTTGCAGGGTGCGTCGAACTCGATGTCAGTTGGGAGGATGGCCTCTGCACCGTAAACCAGGAAGAAGGGAGTGTAGCCGTTTGAGCAGTTAGGCATGGTGCGGAGGCTCCATAGCACTATCAATAACTCCTCGATCCAGCATCTCGGAGATCTCGTCAGTGGCTTGATCAATCGGGGTTTAATTCCATCTAGAACCAAGCCGTTTGCCATTTCACGTTGTCCATTGGACTGGGGGTGTGCAATGGATGCCAAGTTCAAGCAGATAACCTTTTCTCCACAGTAGCGTGCGAAGGCCCCTTTGGAGAAATTCGTGACGTTATCGGTGATGATGCTATGGGGGTAGCCGTAGAGTGTGATGATGTCCATGAAAAACTTGACCGCTGTGGGTCCATCCAGCTTCTTGCTGGGATTTTCCTCGATCCACTTGGTGAACTTGTCCACCACCACCAGGAGATGTGTCATGCCGGATCGTGCTGTCTTGAAGGGGCGACCATGTCGAGCCCCTAGACAGTGAACAACCAGGTGATGGGGATTGTCTTGAGGGCAGCAGATAGTGTGTGCTTCTGCTGACTGAAATGCTAGCAACCATTGCATGCTCGCACCATCTGGTTAGTGTCTTCCAGCACAGTCAGCCAATAGAAGCCATGGCGAAATGCCTTAGCTACTATGGCCCTTGATGATGCGTGGTGGACGCACTCTCCTTGGTGGATATCTACGAGGAGCCGGATTCCTTCTTCTTGGCTTACACAACGCTGGTAAATGCCTCCGACGCTGTGCTTGTACAGCTCGTTGTTGCTGATGGTGTATGCACTTTCTCTGTGCTTGATTTGTCTTGCCACAACTTCTTCGTTGGGGAGTTCACCTCTGGTGATGAAGTCCATGAAGGGCTTGGCCCATGCTAGGGTCTCCCAGATGGTTTACACGGTCTATATGATCAGTTGTATCTCCTCCTGCTTGGTCGAATCGGGCTCGTTGGATGGCCTACCGGGTGTAAGCATGGAGTCAGTAGTCCCCGGGCTGCTGGAGACGGCGCGAGATGTCGGGGCCTTCGACCTAGCAGTCCCCGGGACCTTCGACCCGGTAGTGACTCGGATTCTGGAGACAGCATGGTGGAGGGCTTGCGCAGGTGCTCCAGGGAGACTCTAGGAAGTATTGCTTGTGTTGTAGAGCCGACTCGTGTGAGCGCGTCAGCAGCTACATTGTTGGCTCGAGGGACATGATGGAATTCACACCCCTCGAAACAAGCACATAGCTGCTGGACAAAGAACTGTTATAGGGCCATATTTGCATCCTTGGCATCCCAGTCGCCTGACACTTGCTGCACCACCAGATCCGCGTCGCTGAAGCAAAGGATTCGCTGGATGCCTATTTCTTTTGCCAGCTTGAGGTCGTGGATGAGTGCTTCATATTCGGTGACGTTGTTTGATGCGCAGAAGTGGATCTGTAGCATGTACTCCAGCTAGCCCCCCTTTGAAGAGGTGATGACAATCCTGGCTCCCAACACCCCGCACATTTTTTAGCAGTCAAAATGTAACTTCCAATGCGTGGCGTCAGGAACCGGCAGAAGGTATTGAGTTTCTAGTCAGTCGACCAGGAAGTCGGACAGGGCCTGGGATTTGATCGCCATTCTTGGCTCATGCTGGATGTTATGGGCAGCGAGCTCTATTTCCTACTTTGCCACCCGATACGTGGCGTCCTTATTGCCGATGATCTCAGAGAGCGGTGCCAATGCCACCACCCGGATGTAGTGCTCTTGGAAGTAGTGCTTCAACTTCTTGGCGGCCATGTACACGTCGTACACCAGCTTCGGGTAGTGGGGGTAGTTCTGCTTCGAGAGCGAGAGAACTTCGCTTAGATAGTACACCGGGCGCTGGACCGATTGTGCCTTTCCCTCTTCTGGTCTCTCCACCATGAGAACGACACTGAAGACCCGGTTGGTGGCCATGATGTACATCAGTATTGGCTCTTTTTTAGTTGAGGCCGCCAGTATGGGCGGAGAGGAGAGCATGCGCTTGAGATCATGGAAGGCCGTGTCTGCTTGATCCGACCAGACAAACCGGTCGGTTTTCTTCATGAGCTAGTACATCGGGAGTGGTTTCTCGCCCAGCCGACTAACCAATCGGCTGAGGGAGGTCAGGCATCTGGTGAACTTCTATACGTCACGCAGGTTCTGTGGTGGCTGCATGCGCTCGATTGTGCCTATCTTCTCTGGATTGGCCTCGATCCCTTGTTCTGAGACGAGGAAACCAAGGAGGTGGCCGGCTGGGACGCCGAAGACGCACTTATCCGGGTTCAGCTTCATTTGGAACTAGCGGATGTTAGCAAATGTTTCCTTTAGGTCTTCGAGGAGTGTGTGTTGCTCTTTTGTCTTTACTACCACATCGTCGACGTAGGTGCGTACATTTCTCCAGATCTGTGCCTACAGACATGTCTGCATGGCATAGTGGTATAACAGTAAGCCCCATACATGGTGATGAAAGTCATTTTATTTGATCTAGGGATTCAACTTAATCTGGTGGTAGCCTGAATAGGCGTCCAAAAAGGATAGCAGGTCATAGCCGACCGTGGAATCGATCACTTGATCTATCCACGGCAGAGCGAAGAGATCCTTGGGGCATGCCTTATTGAGGCTGGTGTAGTCGACACACATGCGCCAAGTCTTGTTCTTCTTCAGTAACAACATCGGGTTCACCAGCCACTCCGGATGGTATACTTACATGATGAACTCGGCTGCAAGGAGCCGGGTAATCTCCTCACCAATTGTCTTCCTTTTCTCTTCCACGAAGTGGCGGAGAGACTGCTTGACTGGCCGCGCATCCGGCCATACGTGCAGAGAGTGCTCGGCGAGCTCCCTCGGAACACCTGACATGTCCTTTGGGGACCATGTGAAGATATCCCGATTCTCATGGAGGAAGTCGACGAGCGTGCTTTCCTATTTGTAGTCGAGGCTAGTTCTGACCAGGACGAGCTTGTTTGGCTCAGCCTTGTTAAGCAAGATCTTCTTGGTGCCCTTGGCCGGCTTGAATTCTGTTTCTCTGGCTGGCTTAGGCTCGCCAATCGCATGTCAGCTTGCACCAGTGCCATGTTCTGCATGATGATGTGTTTCTCTTCCGCGATGATCATGGCCTCGGCTAACTTGGAGCCAGCGGTTGTGCACTCGATTGATCGCTTGTTGCAGCTGGTGACAGTAATCACCCCTTGGGCCTGGGAATCTTCATCTTGAGGTATGCATAGTGTGGTTCCTCCATGAACTTGGTCAGTGTTGGGCGCCCGAGGATGGCATGGTACGTGCTAGAGAGGTTGATCACCTCGAACAATATGGCCTCGTAGTGGAAGTTGTCCTCCACGCTAGTCCAACCAGATTTTGTCAATGCGCGAATGCGAAGGGTCTGGAACAACACCGTGGAAGGAGGTGCTGGAAGCCTGAAGCTGAGATTCGCTAATGCCGAGCCGGTTGATAGCTCCAAATTTCATCACTTTTTATCATTGTTTTTCCTCTTGTTTATTGCCAGATTTCACTAAAGATTACCCTTTGTACTAATGTTAAGATCGCAATTAGCGAATCCTTGGTTTCTTGTGATGGTTTTCAGGCAATAAATATTCACTACGAGAAAAGTTTCCTTCCACAATGAATTAGCCCGATGGTCTTCATAGAAGGCGCGTCTTCCGCGACAAAATTCTCGGTTCAGCCGTGGCTGATGGAAAACTTTTTTTTCTGGTTTCGCGACCCTCTACTACGATGGATCTGCTAAAAACGTGGAGGAAGCTCGGCTGACGCGTGGCAGAAGCAAGATTTTCGTTTCCTCGCGCGATGTTGACTCGCCGAAGTCTTTTGAAGCGTGTGGGTCCCAGACGTCAGTGTCTCTAGTGGACCATACTTTTTGGTCGCGCCTCCCTGATTTGAACTCGATAATGTTGCTTGAGGCGTCTGCCATTTAGTCAGGCTGCTAGGTCCCACATGTCAGCCTCTCATTAGAAGGATCGTGTGTATGATGGAATTTTTTCCTTCGTTTGCGCTACCCTGTTCCGAAGTTGATAGCGCTGCGATGCATCTACCGTCTAATCAACCTCCTGGGACCCACATGTCATCCTCTCATTAGAAGAAACGTGTGTATGATGGATTTTTTTCCTTCGCTTGTGCTACCCCGTTCCGAGTTGATAGCGCTGCTCGATGCATCTACCGTTTAACCAACCTCCTAAGCCCCACATGTCATCCTCTCATTAGAAGAAACGTGCGTATGATGGATTTTTTTCCTTCGCTCGCGCTACCCTGTTCCGCACTTGATAGCTTTGTTCGATGCATCTACTGTTTAATCATGATGCTGGGCCCCACATGTCATCCTCTTATTAGAAGAAACGTGTGTATGATGAAATTTTGTCCTTTGCTGGTGCTACCCCGTTCCGAGTTGATAGCGCTGCTCGACGCATCTACCGTTTAACCAACCTCCCGAGCCCCACATGTCATCCTCTCATTTGAAGAAACATGTGTATGATGGATTTTTTCCCTTCGCTCGTGCTATCCTGTTCTGAAATTGAGAGCGATGTTTGATGCATCTACTGTTTAATCACGATGATGGGCCCCACATGCCATCCTCTCATTAGAAGAAACGTGTGTATGATTGATTTTTTTTCCTTCGCTGGCGCTACCCCGTTCCGAGTTGATAGAGATGCTCGACGCATCTACCATTTAACCAACCTCCTGAGCCCCACATGTCATCCTCTCATTAGAAGAAACGTGTGTATGATGGATTTTTTACCCTCTGTCGCGCCTTCGTGTTCCGAACTTGATAGCTTTGCTCGCTGCATCAGCCGTTTATTCAGGCTGGTGGGTCCCTTATGCCAGCCTCACATTAGAAGAATCGTGGGTATGATGGAATTTTTTCTTCTCTAGCGCTACCCTGTTTCGAACTAGATAGTGTTGCTCGACGAATCTTCCGTTTGCTCATGTTGCTGGGTCCCCTATTTCAGCGTCACATTAAAAGAAACGTGTACATGCTGAACTTTTTTCTCGCTCGCGCCTCCCTGTTTCGAACTAGCTACGTTGCTCGATACATCATCTGTATAAGGTTGCGCTGCTGGGTCCCACATATCAGCCTCTCTATAAATGAAACGTGCATATGATGGACTTTTTTTGGCCATGTCCGCTGTTTTGACCTTGGCAACTTGCTAGGTCCCAGATGTCAACCACCTATGTGCAGGAAACGTGTCTATGCTGGGTCCCAGCTGACAGCCTCTATTTGAAAGAAACGTGTGTATGTTGGACTGTTTTTTCAGGTCCCAGATGTCAGCCTCAGAGTACAAAAAATGCTCATAAAGGCCGAATTAAAAAGATTCTGGGCTAAACTCGGGGCGGATGTCCTATTTGTCATGGCTTATATTCCATGGGCTCACTCCTAAGTTGAATGGGCTATGGTCGGTGGCCACAAGACCACGAAAAGGCCGAATTAGAAGGTATTGGGCTATGCTTGTGGATGATAGGCTAATTTCATGGGCTATGCTTGGGCCTGCTGGGTTCGACATGTCAGCTTCTCTGTAAGTGCAACATGTGTATGATGAACTTTTTTTCCGTCCGCGTCCGCTGTTTTCATCGTGGCAGCCGTGTATGGTCTTACTGCTGGGGCCCTTATGTCAGCCTCTCTGACATGTTCTGGCTTGTGGGTCCCCGATGCAGCCTTGTATGTTCTGTCTGGTGGGTCCTCGATGCGAGCCACTCTATACAAGTATTTAAACTTTTGTTTCGAACCCACCCTCAAAACAAACTCCAGGGATGCTACATGCTGGTAGGTCCGTGATATCAGCCTCTCCGTAATGCGATATTGCTAGAAAAAATGTAAATCCAAGATACGATTCGAACAAAAGACCTTCAAATCAAATAAACGTAAACTGAGTGTGTTGCCACTATAACAAAGATATTTATAGAATAAATATCATTAAACTTTTATTAGTACTACAATTTTTGTATTAGTCTTCTTAAAAGTATTTTGGGTGTCTATGTTTATCTCTTTTAAAATATAAAAGGGTAGCACTCCTGGCATCTCAATTTATAAAATGCCACATAATGGAGTATTTTCTTAAAAACATGGGTATGCAGAGTTTTTATTTTATTTTGAGAGGTGGGGGGCAATGCTCAAAAGGCCGAATTAAAAAGAGTTTGGCTATTCTACATAGACTGCTCTACGTGGGTTATACTCCGTAGGGCAGGCTCCATGGGCTTCATTCTCAAATTTTAGTGGGCTGTGCTTAGCAGCCCCTGACCTCTAAAACACCGTATTATTATCCTCCTGACCTCTAAAACACCGAATTATTATGTTCTCGACTATGCTCCATGGGGTCCTTTCTGAAATTTCACTAGGATGTGGTCAGTAGTCCCCTGACCCCGAAAAGACCGAATAAAAAAAGTTCTGGGCTAAAGAGGGGCCGAATGAGCTACTAGATTTCTTCATCTGGTTAATAAAAATTGCATTATGATGTGCTCGGCCGGATTCGAAACAAAGACCTCAGAGAGGGAGGGGAAAGCGATAATTCTTTTTGACAGCTATTCATGTCAAAATTAAGCAGTACAAAATAAGATAGAAAAATCATTAACAGATTCAAAGTTCATATTCATGAGCACTTGACCAATTCAGCAGCATTTCAAAAGTGACCAATTAAGCAATACAGACAATGAAATACAATAGCAGTACCGAGAGAACCAATTTTTATTTCAGCTCTAAAAACCTTGTCGCGCGATTAATTTGTCCTTTTCACCAAACACACTCGACCATTGGAGCAAGCAAAACAGATGATCAAGTATGATTTGAGTACCTTCTTCTCACATCAATGCCTGTGTGACCCCTGTATGCAACCCAAAATGCCCAAGTCTCATCTAGATTGTGACACGACCATGTTTCAAAAGAAAAACAAGTACCAGTACATCAGTATTAGTTCCACAAAATGCTTTAGTAATAGTAATGACAGCACATTTGAGAGATTCAGTAGCTTTTCTGCTTGAAATTCAATAGCAGTACAGAGATAATAAGTTCTTCTTCCATCTCAAAAAACCTTGGCGCATGATCAGTTTGCCCTATTTTCCGAATAGGCTCGATCATAGGATTCTCCCCCGCGATTGATGCATATTAAGTAATGCAGGCCGGTAATATGAGATGGTTCACTGCAGAACATAAAGGACTGTTTTTTCCTCCGGATGATGCCCGACACCTCCCAGCTCCCAGGCGTGGAGGAACTGCAGATTGTACGGGTCCAAAACCCTAGCTCTATTGTCGGGTAATATGCAGTGATCATCACATTGTA
This sequence comes from Avena sativa, assembly GCA_916181665.1. Taxonomy (NCBI): domain Eukaryota; kingdom Viridiplantae; phylum Streptophyta; class Magnoliopsida; order Poales; family Poaceae; genus Avena; species Avena sativa. The sequence continues at coordinate 429,098,167 of OV702287.1, forward strand.
CAAGGGCGACGAGCATGCGTCTGGCCTGACGCACACGACGGATCCACTGATGTCTCCCGACTCGGGCATGTCGAATAGCAGAGCAAACACCATACCATCGTTCCCTTATCCGATCTTCTCTACTATCGATAAGCGTGGTGCCAACAGCGGCTAAGAGATGTACCTGGAGTTTCTAAAGGAAGTAAGATTCAGTGGACTAAATTACAACATGCTAAATATTATAATAAAAATATGATAAAGTAAATTTGAGTAACCTGACTTCGATAAAACGTACGTAGTACTCCCTCCGTTTCAAATATAAGATATTTTAGCTTTTGTGAAATGAGTGTATCTAGACCCCTTTTAGTATATGGGTTCACTCTGAACTACACACTAAAAAGAGTCTAGATAAACTCGTTTCACAAAAGCTTTCCTGCTTGAAATTCAATAGCAGTACAAAGAGAATCAGTTCTTATTCCAGCTCACAAAACAGACTCGATCATTGGAGCAAGCAAAATTGACAATCAAGTGACAATGCCTGTGTGACCCCCCATATTCAACCCAAAATGCCCAAGATTCATCTAGATAATTGTGACAATGCTAACTTTCAAAAGAAAAGCAAGACAAATTGCTGCACTTGATCTAAACAAGTAACAGTACATCACTATTAGTTAAACAAAACATTTCAGTAATAGCGACGACAGAATAAAGGCAAAGCAAGACCATCTCCCGTCCTTGGCCTAAACAAGTACTACCAGTACCGGTATATAGTAGTACAAAATAGTCCGAAGTACAAGAACTACTTCTATACTAGTACTACTCTGCATACAAAATCCAATCTCCAGTACACGTACGTCCGTGGTATGTAGTGAAAGTGGGATAAACAAAATCTGAGGTAGTAGAATGGTCAATTTGGAATTCTCCCTCGCGATGGATGCATATTGAGTAGTACAGGCCCTGGGTCTGAGAAGTTTGAAGATACACTACCATAGAATGCTTTTCCTTCTGCATGATGCCAGGCACCGCCCTGCTCCCAGCAGTGAAGGAATTGCGCACTGCACCCTCCCAAAACCCAGCCTCTGGTGATGGGTGATAGACGGTGAACTGCACATTGTATAAGGGCGACGAGCACCCTTCTGGCCTGACACACACGACGGATACGATGATGTCACCCCACTCGAGCATGTCAAATAGCACAGCGAACACCGTACCATCGTCCCCAGGTCCGATGTTCTCTAGTCTTGATGAGCGCGGTGCCGCCATCGGCTGAGAGATGAACCTGGGATTTCTAAAGGAAGTAAGAATCGATGGACTAAATTGTAGCATGCTAAATATACATATAAGAAGTTCTCAGGTGCCTGAGATCTAGGCACTCCCAAGAAAAAATACAGAGCCATGTTTCAAAGGAAATTCTAGATCATCTCTAGCGTTTGATCTAAACAAACTTGAATGGCAGATCATCATCAGAATCATGATGGTCATATTTTCCATCTCCCACATCGTGGATGCAAAATGAGTAATCCAGTGTGAACCTATTCTGTTTCATAATCAGAAAATTAAGGTAATCTTCAGTAATCCTGATGGAGGCAGGCAACGTGCTGCTCTTCGGCTCGAAAAATAGGCTTCGGCGAACTCCTCCAGGTCCTCTCCAATCATTGAAGGTTTATAAAATTGCAACTCCACCACGTACCGCGGAAACAAGCACACTACCGACCTGACGCACTAGACGAATACAGCGAGGCCATAGTCGAGCATGTCAAATAGCACGGCGAACAATGTACCATCGTCCCCGGATAACACGGTCTCTACTCTCCATGAGCTAGGTGCCATCAAAGGCTGAGAGATGTACCTGTGTTCCTCACCGTAGTGGAAACTCTGCACTTTAATTGAGTGGACTTTTTCGAGGTGAGCGAGGAGCGCTATGGGCGGGGCGGTGAACTCGCAGCCAGGCTCAATGCAGTTGCACGGGCTGTGCGGGCATGCCATCCTGTGGTTGAGGAAGTCGTGGAAGGCAACCAATGTCCCACAACCGACATTGGGGCATCTGCTACCTTTTCCGCCGACGACTTGGCGGTGCAACTCCTTGGAGCATGCGACCAGCCGGACGGCGCTGGTAGTGTCCATACGCATAGCGATTTCTCCGAAGGCGTCGTCGCTGGCCTTGCTCTAGCCACCGTACTGAATGTTGTGCATCGAATCTGCCATTGCATCCGGATGGACTGGGGGCGAGGGCGGATTCAAATATGATTGTTGGGTTTCTTGGAGGAGAGTGATAGAGGCCTGCAAGAATCGATGCAGCGGGGAAGAAATGGCTAGGAAAATTTAGGAAGTGCGGTGCTAGAGAGGGTCCAAAATGCGGCTAGCCAGCGTTAGCGAATGGGGATCGCCGGAGATGGGGAAGATGGGAGGCTCTTTGAACGAGGGGTGTTAATTTTGCGTGTTCCCTCGTCGGTCTTCTGCAGTGGATCGAGGACGCTTTCTAGAGTTATAGCTAGAGTGCTAGACTAGCAAGCTATCATGTCCTGGCTCAGTATTGTATCGTCTCGTCACATAGACTGTGTTTCAGGAAAGGACGTGAACCCACATTTCTCCCCTCCCTGCTAGATAGTATGCACCGTAGAATCGCTTTTCTAGCACGCGAAGGATTTGAACCCACATGCCCAACTCTGATAATTAGGACTACTAAAAAACTATAATAATAGGTGAAGCTCAAAAAATAATTATAATTTTGAGCCACGTCCATAGAATATGCGTTGTATATTTGGTTCTTATACTTTGTATCATGTACACCCTCCGACCCATATTAGTTGACTCATATTTGTCTAGATATGGATGTATCTAGACACATTTTAGTATTAGATACATCTGTATCTAGACAAATCCAAGTTAACTAATATGGCTCGGAGGGAGTAGTAGTAATCAACCTATTAGCTACCGAATAGTACTCGCCATGCTCTAGAGAAATGATGAAGAACATTCTAGAATTATTGAGAAGTGTGTTTAGAGTTTTGTGCATATCTTTTAGTGTGCTAAAGGCTATCAATAGTATCTTCTAGATGCTAGAATGGATAGAATTAAGAACCAACGGTACTTTATGGACGTAGCTCGAAATTATAATTATTTTTGGGCTTCACCTATTATAATTTTATATAAACTAGTAGAAGACACGTGCCACACATGTATATACTGTATGAAATGTGATTAATAAACATTAAGTTGTTATAAACCAATAGTATTGTTTGAGAAAAATGCATACATTAAGTCTATTAATAATAACTATCTACACATATTGAGAATACAACCTACTATGCTATGAAATTTGGGGGGGGGGGTGACATGATGGTTCTAGAACATGGTGGAGTTTGCTCTAGGTAGTACTCAACACGAATCCACCTGCTCTGAACCATTGGATCTAACAACCCAACGGTCAGGATTGGTACTATGGATCCAATTCAAAACTGCTCCTTTATAGTAGTAGAGAAAAAATAATATGGCATATACTTCTACTATCTGATTCTCACGTGCAAGGCATGTGCAACTTACTAATAAGATATATAACGTGGATATCTTTGAACATCGATCATTGGATATAGATTGACAGATTCCAACATTGCTAATTGTTGGATCTCTTGCAAATTCAAGAAAGAATCTATCGCACTTACTTGTAGTTCAAATTTGACCTACTTTCTTTAAATCGACATAAGTTATTTGAGTGCATGGGCGTAGTTAGCTAATATATAGGGAATCTTGAAACGTCCTAAGACTAGGGAATTGTAACAAAACATGTCCGTGTTTTCTGAAAATCAAGTGGTGGCACTTTATTATTTTGACTGGGGTATGTCCCAAAGGAGTGAGATGCTTCAACAATTAACATAGCAAGTGCATGTGTACATGTTACACCAAGGACCTTAAAAAGGTAAAAATTGCATCCAAGTCCATACATTTAACACAAAGGACCCCACAATCAAGCAATTAAAATTAGTAGTCGGGTCCTGCTCCTCCATCACGGAGCTGAGCCATGCTCTTCGTAGTAGTACCAGTAAGCTGCACGTGCCTTGCACGTGAAACTCACATAATATACAGAAGGATGACATGTCATTAGTATATAACATTGTATAGGTAAATCTTGAAATATCTATGAATTTGAGCCACGTCATTTCTAAAGTATGAGTGTATATTTGGTTCTTGCACTTTATATCATGTAGAAATAAATGATTATTAGCTACCTAATAATTGAAAATTTAGAACCATAGTTTAGAGAAACAATCGAGAAGATTCTAGAATGATGGATAAGTGTGTTTTGACATTTTTCTACATATATATCTTATCTTATCTTACCACTATATAGTGTACGAATAACTTTGAATATTGACCGTTGGATCAAGACTCGCGAATCCCAACATTTCTAGCCGTTGGATCTTATTTTCCATTCTAGCATCTAGAATATTTTATTGATAGCCTTCATCACCATGAATGGTATTGACATGGGTATACCCTACATGTACTCGAGGTTGGTATATATGGCCTGAATACAGCGGAAGCCCACGGTGTCGCCATGGCCCAAATAGAGAGCTCGAGTAGCCTACGGACTCTCGATTGCTTGAGGAACAAGAAGAAGCTAAAGATAGAAAGTTCAAAGGGGAAAACCCTAACCTGTAACCGACTCGACCTGCTACCCGAGACCTAGCCTATCTATATAAAGTCTAGGAGGGGGCGGCAAGGAGGACACATGCAACCCTAGTTTCCACAACCCCCGCCAGATTGCATCTGCGCACCATTGTAATCTTCGATTTATCTGTTAATTCCACGAGCAGACAAGCAGGAGTAGGGACCTCTATGAGGCCTGAACCTGGGTAAATCTTCGAGTCCCCCGTGTGCTTGTTTGCTAGCCAATTGATGCTTCCAGCGCTCCCTCCTTCTCTAAAACCTAAGTCCATAACAATGGGCATTGATGAGTTAAACCCTCGTCAATTGGCGCCGTCTGTGGGAATTGGGAGTGCTGATGTTGCGGCTTCTTCGGCCCCATCAACTGCGATCTACAACTTTGCAACAGCAGAGATTCGCCAGCTCTTCGGCACGTTCGACATTACCGTCCACACGCCGGCCACTCGCCCGGCTTTCGAGTCCATGGGCGACGGAATTAGCCTGGCGATCGGGAGCTTCCGCTTCCAAGTTGGTCAGATGGGAACGCGTCGCATGCCTGACCAGCCGACGACACCATCGATTGCTCTAGCATCGTGGTTCCCTCTGCCGGTAGGCACCCTCAGTGAGCTCAATGCCTCGACAACAGTCGAGAATACAGATAGCGACAGCAGTCGTGAATCCGATCTTGGTGATCTGGCAACTGAAGATGGAGCCTACGGTTCCGGATCTGAAAGTTGTTGGGAGCAACAGCTTCCCCAACCACTTCATATGCGCTGTCATCAATGCGGGCAATTCCTCTGCCAATCGTGACAACACGGGCAACAGTGGCCATGGAGTCGACCCTCCAAACGGAGACATACCCACTGGAGGACCACCCAACGGCGGCCCTACCAACGACGCCCCCGTCAATAACGAAGGGGCAGCCGAACCCCCCACCATGGTGAATGGGCAAACCAGTGAACGCGTCGTGATCAGGCTCAACGATCTCGAGTGGGCCCTATAGCACCCCGCTAAAACCACTACTAGAAAATCGCTATGTTTTTGTGTTGTGCATCATCATGACCGCATGCTCATGTCATCGTGCCACATTGCATTTGAGCATCGTCATGTCATCATGCATCTTTTTGGCTAAAACTATTTTCTAAAAGCCTATTTTGTTTTTCTAAATATCCCCCCGTCTCGATTTCAAACCAAAACCGGGGCCTCTTCTGGATATTTTATTTTGTCTAAAAATAATTTAGAAAAGGTTGTTTAAATAAAAAAAAGTCAAAATATAAATAAAAACTATTTTCCTGGGGGAGGCCGTCACCGGCCAGGCCCAGCTGGCAGCAGCCTACTACCCTAGATAAAAATCTAAACCCTAAATATCCAGACCCAGACCTAAACCTAGCCCTAACCCGACCCACACGCAAAGCTAGCTAGCTAGCCACCTACCCCAGCCCCGCCCCTCACCGCGGTACACGGCACACACACAGCGTGTGCATCGCACCCGCCAGCCGCCCACCAGATCTCACGCGTGACCATCACCACCAGCTCAACCCGGCCCCACCCGCAGCAGCAGCACTGCATCTCACCGCGACACGCCTCCTGCACGTCGCGTGCGACGCGGTCAACTGCCCCGCTAGCCTCTCTTGCCTCACCAACCGCACCCCGCGCTAGAGCCGCACGCCACCTCGCTCGCCCCGCGGCCCCCGCCCTGCCTCGGTTCCATCGCCTCGATGCCACGCTCCTCTCCCTCGTTCTCCATCCCCTTTTTTCTGCCACCACCATCGCCCGCATCCCTCGCCGCCAGTCCCCAAACCCGTGCCCTCTCCTCGATCTCCAACCGCCGCCTCTCTGCCACAGCCTCCTCTGCGCGCCCCCACGTAGAGCGTCACCGTCTTCTCCTCGCGCCTGTGTGGCCTTGCCGAGCCCGTGCTCGCCCTGCCACTGGCGACCGCCGCGCCACCTCCTTCCGTGACCACCTCGTCATCGTGCCCTCGCCCCGTCCTCCTCTGCTCCCTGAAGCCCAAGCTTCCTCGCTGCCGCCGCTTTCGCGAGCCCGTTCCACTGCGCTGTTCGGTCGCCGCCTCCGCGCATCGGCCTTCCGTCTCCTAGGACACTGCCACCTGCACGGGAGGCCAGGGTGCCCCTCTCCTCTGCTCCTGGGCCTAGCCCCTCGTCTCCGACCGGCATTCACCTTCACCTGAGCACCTCCCAGCTCCCGCCTCCATCGCCATGAACCGCTGCTGGCAGCAGCGCCGCCACCCCTTCCCCTGCTGCCCCAACAGCTTCTCCACTGCGAGCTTCCCACGGGCCGAGCCCGTGCATGACCTACAGACCTTCGACGCCGAACTCGTCCTCGAGGTGTTTGGCTCTATGCCTGTTCGGGTCCTTTTGGTACTCTGATGCCATGGAGTGTTGTTCCCGCTAACATAACTAAAGCCTCTGGATGTGATGTGGTGTGGTGCAAATGGTGATGTTGAATTGTACCGCGACCTCGGCCACAACCTCTCGGTGAGCGAGAATGAGAAGCTGGTCAAGGACATCGGGTGTCATTGTCAAGACCATCCGAAGACCACCGATGCCCGATCCATTCAAGTTCGCCATCGACGACAATATTGCCACATGGAGTCCAAAGACCCATGGATCCGGTGATGCCGAACACCAAGTTCTACCTCACGGATCGCTTCCCCATACCATGAAGACCGAACCCCCCGAAGACCGATTCCGCTGGACCAGAACCCCTCTGAAACCAAGATCTTCCACCCCTAATGTGATCCCCTTCCCGAGAACCTTATTTTATAAATGCCATCTATACAGTTGTTGCATATTAAATCATTCATACTTGCATACATATTTTGTGGGTGTTTGGGGGTATATCGATGATTCACCTAAATTAAATATGGAGGCTATATGCGGGCTATTCAAGTCTTATATTGCCTTCATTTAAATTTGTGTAGCGAACCGATGCCATGTTTTGCCTTGTTTAACATTTAAATTATGGGGTACCTAAATAACTTGAACCTTCTAATTAATCGTCGGGACCCCGGTTCCGCTTAATATTGCCTAATTGCATTGCCTCTTTGCCATGTCATGCATCATATATGCATCATGCCGATCTTCTACCGTAGTATTAAATAGTGCATCCGGTGTTTCTTCTAGTGCTTTGCTTCTTCACGGGCTAGGCCGTTGAGTTGATGCGAGTATTGACAAGTTCTTCGGATATGTATCTTCGACAGTGTTTCCCAGGTGAGCATTCTCCCCCTTTCTACCTATTTTGCATTTATAGTCTTTAATTCCTCCTGTTGATCTATTGCTATCCGTGCCGCGATGCTTTAGTGTCGTTGTATTGGGAACGGCAGTACCTAAGGAGGTTAGATAGAGGTGTGGGGACTAGCAGGGAAGCTATCGACAGCGTCCGTAGGCAGGATTGGATACAAGCAAGTGTAGCTGGACGCAGGAAGTACCTAGGTTCGGAGCCCTCGTGATGAGGTAAAGCTCCTACTCCTGCCGGATCTGATTATGGGGGATATACGAACTACAGGTGCTCCTTGAGCTATATTCTCTAGCTACTTCCTTAAATGCACTGAGACCAACCCTTACTACTGAGGCCTTGCCTCTCCTTATATAGGCAGAGAGGCAATAGTCTCACTGGATAATCCGACTGGTGGGCCCCACAGGCGGGTCCCAGCCGACTGGTCATCTACAGTATCCGGTATGATATGTCCCATCGGTGTGGGAGTAGTATGGCTGTCATAGGCATAGTGGACGCCGTGCGAGCCTGTCGTCAGCATCGGGCCGCTGTTCCTACGTCATCACCGCAAAGTCTTCGGTATGGCCGAGTAGTTGCCGGTCTTGTCATCGTACAGGGCATACCGTGCACTGGTACGCACGTCGTCCTGTCTCACTGATTGGTTCCGGCTACGGCACCGTAGCCGGCTGCTTCTTGCCGATCTGGCTACCATGCGATAGCCGGCCTGTCTTGCCTTTTCCGGCTGCATCTGGTCAGCCGGATGCGATCCGACTGCCCAGTTTCTTGTCCGGTTGGGGTATCTGGGGAGCATCCCCCTGACACTAGCCCTCGATCGCGTGTGGATTCTGCCCTTAGGCAAAATGTGCGCGCGCTCCGTCCTGGTTTTGAATTTGTGTCCGGCTACGCCTGGCGGTTGCGCTACCCGTGACATTAGTGCTGACACCGGCCACGCGTGCACACGCCATCATTGCACTGCGGCGGGTAGCGTAACGTCCCGTCGCACGTCGCCTCGGGAAACTGCTGCCTAGTGCTTCGGTTCTTGCTCCCAGATCTTCTGCGCATCCTGCGTCGGCACACGGGATCTGGGCGGCGGTTGGGGTGAAGGTCGCCTGGATGCACGCCACGTGACGCCGTGGACGGTTGCACTTCCGGTCCTTTAAAGGGACACCGCGGGGGGAGCAGTTCCCTTCCTTTGCTCCCCTGCTCCAGTTTTCTTCTTCCCTTCCGTGCTCCTGCCCTCTGCACCCTTCCTCTGCTGCCATTATAGCCCGTTGCGCCGCTCGTTCTTCGTTGTCGGCGGTACGGGCCACCGCCGCTGCGCCTCCTTGTCAACCGGTGATGGCAGCCGAACACGGAGGCTGGTGTGGCTCCTCCGTCACGGAGGACCACATCCAGAAGTACCGTGCTACCCGCATCCTTCCGCCGGAGGAGGAAGTAGCGGTGCGGCTGGCGCCGGCAGGAGAGGTGTCGCCGCACCCGGCGGAGGGAGAGCGGGTCATCTTCCTCTCGCATCTGGTGTGCGGGTTCATGCTGCCGGTGCACCCCTTCTTCCTCACATTCTTGGCCTTCTTCGATCTCCGTCTCCACCATCTCGGCGTCAACACAATCGGAACGCTGGCGCACTTCATGGCCTTCTGCGAGAGCTATCTCGGGATCCAGCCGGATCTCGGGCTCTTCTGCCGGCTCTTCCGAGTCCGGCCGTAGGTGCAGTACACGAAGGGGCCGCTAGTCATCTGTGGTGGCGCCTCCATCTACTTCCGCGCGCAATCCGGCTACCCAAAGTTCTTGTTGCACGACACAGTACGACTGTGGAAGTAGTCGTACTTCTACGTCAAGAACGTCACCAACATCGACCGGATCAACCTTCCGGCTTTCCAGGATGTCGAGTCCAGCTGGCAGCACTGGGAGCTGAAGATTTACAGTGACAAGGCGGAGTCGGACACGATGCTGTAGCGCATGCGCTCCCTTGTCACCTGCCGGCTAACCGGCCTGGACATCACCCTCAGCTGGATGTCCCGGCTGATGATGCCGTTGCAGCAGCGAGCACATAAAATGTGCTTCTACTTTGGCCGGCTAGACCTAACCCGCCTGTCGCGCCGTGATCCCCGCTACCACTACCCGAAGGAGCAGCTGCCGGAGAGCTGGACCTTCAGCCTGGCGCCCTACAACCGGGACAACCGCGCGCCCCGGGTAGGTCCTTTTAGCCGGAGCTTTCTTTCGTATATCTTTCTTGCTTTATCCGACTAACTTCTTGTATTCGGAAGATCTTCCCTTGCATCCTTCGCGAGGAGGATGAAGCCCCCTCGAGGCGTTTACGCCTGACTTGCTCGAGCCACGTGCTCGGCGGTCTGGCGAGGAGTCGGACGGGGACGGTGATGCCTTCCCCAGCCGGAACGATGAACCGGCTGCCGACCCCCATGCGGAGGTTGACGAGGAGGAGGAGGCCGCGCCGACCTATGATCTGGCACAGCGCCCTGCGACGGACGTCGAAGCTGGTGGGAGTGGCTCCAGCCGTTCCAGCTCCAGCCGGCCTGCCGCAGAGGAGCCGGCCCCCAAGCGGAGCTGGGCCAGTGCCCTTCCGCCGAGTCACCTGGGCCAGAAGAAGGGGCCGCCTCCGGTTGTACAGGGGTACGTCCCTCCTTTTCTTCTTTCACCATTTTCTGCTTGTTTCTTTTTCTGCCTTTCTGCCCTTGGCTTATTTGCTTTTCTTTCCTTCTTCTCGTCTTCTGCCTTTTTAGCACGCTGGTATCCTTTGGAGCCGCGAGCCCGACGCGAGCGCCGACCGGGTCGCCACCCCGCGCTCCGACCATGTCTGCCAGCGCCCCTCCTTCTTCCGTGGCGCCGCCTCTGCCGCCACCTCGAGCTGAACCGGCTGCCCTAGCCGGAGCGGAGGGTCCGCAGCCGGACGTGGTGGCCCAGTTGGAAGCGGAGGGTTCTCAGCCGTGTGGCTCTTCCGCAGGCACGCGGGGAGCCACAGCCGGCAAGGAACTCGTGGTTGACAGTGACGATAACTCCGATGACGAGCCGGGGGAGGAGTGGAGGACAGCGGTGGTTGCCGCGAAGGAGTCCTTGGCCATCAACTCCGCGGACAACGACGCCTCCTCCGCCGCCTCATTGACGGACCTCGCCGCCACCCTCGAACTGGCAGTGAAGGAGATCCGGCTGCTGGAGGCCGCAGCCGGCAGGAACCGGTCCTTGGAGCAGAAGCTTGCTGCTGCCAACGGAACCTCCCAGAGTAAGTTGCTTCATTCGGCTTGCCTTTTTTTTTGCTGATAGCCGGTTTTGTCGCAGCTATCCTCGTGTGTGCTCAGCACGAGATCGATCACTTGAAGAAAGCGAATGACTGGCTGAGCAAGTCCAACTCCACTCTGCGGCTGGAGAATAAGGATTGGCACGCGAAGGTAGACGGTCTGGAGGCCACCATCAAGGAGCGCGAGCCTCGCTCGCTATCCGGATCGAAGCCTTCAACCTTCTCAAGGCCCAGAACAAGGACCAAGAGAAGGAGATCAAACGGCTGGCGATGAAGGAGAAGGCTTTGGTGGAGGAGCTAATGCAGGTTGGCCACACGGCTAAGGGTAAGTTCCTATTTTCCGTCTCCCTTTCATTCTGGATCCGGTAGCCGGATCTGACTCTCTTTTTCTGACAGCGTTTTATCCTGGCATAGACCTGCTGGCGTACAACCGGCTGTAGGAGAACTGGCCGGGAGCGCAGCCGACAGCCCAGGAGCTCGTCGTCCTTCTTGGTGCGGAAGCTGCCAAGCTTCGTCAAGCGGCGCGGGACATCTTCTCCTTCCTGTGGCTGGATGCTCCGGTTCCGGAGACAATGGCGCAGCTGGCTATGAAGGTTGGGAAGGTGCCGGATGCGGTGGATCGGCTGCGGGAATTGGTGGCGCGAGCCGGAGCGGAGATGGCTCTGGCCCTCATCCTCTCCTGGTACAAGGACGCCCGCGTTCAGAAGATCGATAGAGGCTTCCGCGCCGGCGCCGACCTTGCCGCCATCCGCCAGGCCCATCCAGAGCTTCGAGGCTCCGCCATCAAGATCGCCGACTACGTGGACCCTGACGAGGTGCTCACCGACTCGGAGTCCGTCGGTACTCCGGATGTGGAAGCCCCGACGCAGCCGGCTGCAGGCACCGGAACTAGATCAAGCGCCACACCTCCTCCTTCGCCTGAAGCTTCCGCTAGTCAAGATGCTCCGCATGGCAAGGGTCCTGCCGTCTAGTCTCTGCCCCGGGATGCCGGGTGTATTTGTCTTGTTCAATATTACTTTGAAACTTGTCTATCTGTACCGGCTGTCTCTAGCGCCGGGTAAACTTATGGGAGCTTCGCCTCCTTTTTCCTTTGTTTGTTAATTTTGAACTGGCTTGACTTTCCTTCAACTTGTGCGTTTTGCATTTTCTTTCAACATTTCACCGATTGCATTTTCTTACAACATTTCATCCGGCTATACGCCTTTAGCCGGAAGAACTGCACCTCTAGTGGGGGCGCGCTAGCGCACCCACTAGGTGTAGCCCCCGAGATTCGTAGTAGCTGGCGTAGCCAGGTGCTTCGAATCTTCCTTCTTTTCCCTATATCTTCTAACTTTATCCGACTAGACTCGTCTTAGTCGGCTGTTTTCGCTGGCTGAACACCTTCAGCCGGGGGAACTAACATTCTAATGGGGGCGCGCGAGCGCACCCACTGGGTGTAGCCCCGAGAGTCGGAGTAGCTAGCGTAGCCAGGTGCTTCGAATCTTCTTTGTCTTCTCTTGCTCCTGCCCTTGCCTTCACCTGGGCTCCGAACGGCCGGCTAAACGCCTTTAGCCAGTCGGGAACTACAAGATTCCACTGGGGGCGTGTGAGCGCACCCAGTGGGTGTAGCCCCCGAGATTCGGAGTGCTTGATGAAGGCAAGGACTTCAAATCTTCTCTTTTCTTCCTGAATTCCGACTCAAGGTAGTCGTACAATAATATACATACACATACATTCTCACATGTTAATAGGTTAGTCTGCCAAATTGTAGTCGGAAAACGAATTTGCTTTTTCGAAAACTAGCTTGCGCCTTTCTGGACACTTTGTCGCTTTCCCGTGTACTCTGCTATTTTCGCTGCGTCCTTGCTGGGCAGCCAGGTTGCGGTCTGCAGCCAGAATCGAAGGGAGCTGACAGTACATCGTGCACGGTACTAACGACTAAGTAACCGGATTGTCTTAAGCTAGTTGCAAGGCCGGGATGCCCGATCTGTCGCGTCTCCTCCCCGTCTTTCGTGTGGGATGCCTCGAGCTTTTGCTCTTGCTAGCCGGACAGCCGGGTTGTGGTCTATAGCTGAGATGAAGAGTGGGCCTCTGACATCGTCGCACACTACTTAGCCGGTTTGGTAACTTAGCAAGCCGGGCCAGCCGACAAGCCCCTGGGTAGGGGTTGCTGGAGCCGGAAAACCATAACCGGAAAATAGGTACAAACACATTTCTAGCAAGGAGCCCCCGAGCATCTCGCAGGGGTCTGCATTTTCATTCATAGGGTTTGTGGGGTACATACACTATCTGGCGACTAGGTGTAAAACGGGCACAGCAAGGCCACATTCCAGGGATGCTCGGTCTCCTCGTCTGATTTGTCCATCTTGTTCTTGCGCGGCTGCCGTGCGTCGATGAGGTAGTAGGAGTCGTTGGGCAGTGCCCGGCTGATGATGAAGGGGCCCTCCCAAGGTGGCGATAGCTTGTGCATGCCCTTCGTGTCTTGCACCAGCCGGAGAACCAGGTCGCCCTCGTGGAATGCGGCTGGTCGGATCCAGCCTGAATGGTAGCGGCGTAGCCGTTGCTGGTACAGGGCCGACCTGGACAAGGCCAGCTCGCGGGCCTCCTCCAGGAGGTCCACACCTTCCTCCCGCGCCTCCTGGTTGGCCTTCTCGTCGTATAGGAGCTTGCGCGGGGAGTCGAACTCGATATCCGCGGAGAGGACAGCTTCCGATCCGTAGACCAGGATGAACAGGGTGTAGCCGGTTGATCTATTCGGCATGGTGCGGAGGCTCCATAGCACAGCCGGAAGCTCTTCGATCCAGCATCCGGGTGACCGCTCCAACGGCTCTATGAGGCGTGGCTTGATGCCGACTAGCACCAAACCGTTTGCTCTTTCGACTTGCCCGTTAGACTGTGGGTGCGTGACGGAGGCAAGGTCCAGCCGGATGCCCTTGTTGCTGCAGAATCGGGCGAAGGCCCCCTTGGCGAAGTTCGTGTCGTTGTCGGTGATGATGCTATTGGGGTAGCCGAACCGATTGATGATGTCGGTGAAGAAGGTGACGACTGTCGCCCCGTCCAGCTTCCGGATGGGCTTGGCCTCGATCCACTTCGTGAATTTGTGCACCGCCACCAGCAGATGGGTCATGCCCGCGCGCGCTCACTTGAAGGGACCGACCATGTCGAGGCCCCAAACCGCGAATGGCCAGGTAATCGGTATGGTCTTGAGTACCGAAGTCGGCATGTGCCTGAGCTGCCCGAAGCGCTAGCACCCATTGCACGCCTGGACCAGCTGCTCAGCGTCCTCAAGGGCGGTGGGCCAATAGAAGCCATGGCGAAACGCCTTGGCGACTATCGCCCTTGACGAAGCGTGGTGCCCGCACTCGCCCTGGTGGATGTCCTTGAGTAGCCGGTAACCCGTGTCCACATCGACACACCTTTGAAAAATGCCGGATACGCTGCGCTTGTACAGTTCTCCATTGATGATGGTGTACGTGTGCGCATGGTGCCGGATTTGCCTGGCTTCCACCTCGTCATCCGGAAGTTCCCCGTTGGCGATGTAGTTCATGAAGGGCTACGCCCAGGATGGCACTTCCTGAATGGCGAGGATGCTCTTGATCTCCGGTTGATGGTTGTCGGGGGGTCGTCCAGGTGACGTACCCGGGACGGCAGCCCCCGAGCCGCTTGACGAGCCAGTAGCCCCCGGGTCTTGCAAACCAGAGGGCACTGCCCTGTCAGAGTTGGTGCGGGTCTTCTTCGGTTCTGCCTGCTCCGCTTCTGCTGCTCTGTCAGCCGGAGCGCTCCCTGCCCAGATGATGGAGTCCGACTCCGGCGACGGATTGATGGAGGGCTTGCGCAGGTGCTCCAAGGAAACCCCGGGTTGGATAGCCTGCCTGGTGGATCCGATTCGGGCGAGCGAATTGGCTGCCTCGTTGTTGGCACGGGGGACATGATGGAATTCGCATCCGTCAAAGGAGGCGCTGAGCTTCTGGAAATGGAACCGGTAGAGGGCCATGTTTGCATCCCTGGCGTCCCATTGTCCGGACACTTGCTGCACTACCAGATCCGAATCACTGAAGCAAAGGATTCGGTTGACACCGATCTCCTTGGATAGCCGGAGTCCGTGCGCCAGTGCCTCGTATTCGGCTATGTTGTTGGAGGCCTTGAAGTGGATATGCAGCATGTACTCCAGCCGGTCTCCCTTTGGCGAGGTGAGCATGATGCCGGCTCCTAAGCCCTCGAGCATCTTCGACCCGTCAAAGTGCATCTTCCAGTGGTCCGAATCCAGAACCGGTGGAAGATACTGGGTCTCGGCCCAGTCGATGAGGAAGTCCGCCAACGTCTGTGACTTGATCGTGAGCCAGGGCTCGTACTGGATGCAGTAGGCGGCGAGCTCGATGGCCCACTTGGCGACTCGGCCAGTTGCATCCTTGTCGCCGATGATCTCCGAAAGGGGTGCGGTGCACACGACCTTAATCGGATGCTCCTGGAAGTAGTGCTTGAGCTTCTTGCATGCCAGGTACACGCCGTAGCACATCTTCTAGTAGTGGGGGTAGTTCTGCTTGGAGAGTGAGAGAACCTCGCTGAGGTAGTAGATGGGCCTCTGAACCAGCTGAGCCTTTCCTTCCTCGGGGCACTCCACCACCAGGATGACGCTGACGTCCCGGCTGATGGCTGCTATATAGAGCAACATCGGCTCCTTGCTAGCCGGCGTGGCTAGAACCGGCGCTGTGGATAGCATGCGCTTGAGGTCATGAAATGCAGCGTCGGCTTGCAAAGTCTAGGAGAACTTGTCCATCTTCTTCATCAGCTGGTACAACAGGAGTGCCTTCTCCCCAGCCGGCTGACGAAACGGCTGAGGGAGGCCAGACATTTAGTGAATTTTTGGACTCCAAGCAGGCTCCTGGGCGGCTGCATCCTCTCGATGGCCGTGATCTTCTCCGGATTTGCCTCGATGCCTTGTTGTGATACGAGGAAACCGAGGAGCTGACCGGATGGCACTCTGAAGATGCACTTTTCCGGGTTCAGCTTCATCTGGTACTGGCAGATGTTGCCAAATGTCTCTCCTAGATCTTCGAGGAGGGTGCGCTTCTCCTTGGTCTTGATGACCACATCGTCCATGTAAGCATGCACGTTTCGGCCTATCTGCGAGTGCAAGCACTTCTGCATGCAGCGCTGATAGGTAGCGCCTGCATTCTTCAGACCAAAAGGCATAGTTACGTAGCAGAAAGCCCCGTAGGGGGTGATAAATGATGTCTTAATCTGATAAGCCTGGTTTAACCAGATCTGATTGTAACCAAAATAGCAATCTAGAAAAGACAACAAATCGCAGGCGGCCGTGGAATCGATGACTTGATCGATACGGGGCAAGGCAAAGGGGTCTTTCGGGAACGCCTTGTTCAGGCTGGTGTACTCAATACACATGCGCCAGGTCTTGTTCTTCTTCAGCACCAGGACTGGATTTGCCAGCCAGTCCGGGTGATACACTTCCATGATGAACCCGGCTGCAAGGAGCCGGGTGATCTCGTCACCGATTATCTTCCTCTTCTCCTCTACGAATCGGTGTAGAGGTTGCTTGGCATCCAGCTGCACATGAAGTGAGTGCTCGGCGAACTCCCTCGGCACACCTGGCATGTCCTTGGGGGACCATGCAAAGATGTCCCGATTCTCATGGAGGAAGTCGACGAGCGCGCCTTCCTATTTGCTATCCAAGTTGGCACCAATGGTGACGAACTTGGTCAGATCGGAGGGGTCGAGCAGGATCCTCTTCGTCTCCTTTGCCGGCTGGAAGGCTCCTTCTCCAGCCAGTTTGCTCCTAGCTGGTATGTCCTGCTGGGCCATGGCCACATTGCGCATGATCACGCGCTTCTCCTTAGCTATGATGAGGGCCTCTGCCAGTTTGGAACCGGCTGAGGCGCACTCCATTGACCGCTTGAAGCAGCCGACGACGGTGATCACGCTGTTGGGTCCCGACATCTTCGTCTTCAGGTATGCGTAGTGGGGGACAGCCATGAACTTGGCGAGGGCGGGGCGCCCGAGGAGAGCATGATAGGAGCTCGTCAGGTTTACCACCTCGAACCAGATCGGTTCGTGACGGAAGTTCTCCTCGGTCTCGAAGATGACGTCCAGCTGGATTTTACCCAGTGGGGCTCAGGCTGGCCCCGATAGTACGCCGTGGAACGTTGTGGTAGTCGGGCGCAGGTCGCATTCGCGAATGCCCAGCTTCTCCAGCGAGGACTGGTAGAGGAGGTTGAGGCTGCTGCCTCTGTCGATGAGGACACGCGAGAATCGGCAGGTACGCGCGTTGGAGACGATGAGGGGGTCGAGCAACATGGCGTAGCCCCCGGGAGTCGGCAGCTGCTCCGGCTGGTCTGCACGGCTCCAGGTGATAGGGGTTTCTGACCAGTTTAGGTACTGGGGGACCAGAGAGACGATGGCGTTGACCTCCTTGGAGCGTCGCCTGCGGCTGTGCTTGTCGTCCAGCTCCGTCTCGAAGATGTGGTAGGCGGCGTGCGGCTGGGGGTAGCCGTTGTTGTTGTTGCCGCTGTTGCCGCCGTTACCATCATTGCCGGCTCCCCTAGCCGGTGGTGGTGGTCCACTAGGAGCGGGCGGGGGGAGATGAGGCTGGTTACCCTGGTCTTTAAGCTGGCGAGTCCAGCTGCAATTCCGGGTGGTATGCGTAGCCGGTTTGAAGGGACCGCTGTGCCACTTGCACAGGCCATCAAACATCTGGTCAAAGGTGAGCCGTGGCTTCTGCCTTTTTGCATCGTTAGCCGGTGCGTCGGGCGCACCCTCCACGGCATTGACCTGCCATGCGTGGTAGCGAGGCTTCTGCTGTCCCCATGAAATCGGTTGTCGTTGCCGTGGCGTCTGGAGGATCCGGCTTCACCAGCCGGATTGCTTGGACGGTCGCGAGCCGGCTTCGTAGGAGTCAGACTCCTGTCAGCATTTACTCGGAGGGGCTTCTTCATGGCGGCATCCAGCATGGCGTACTGGTCCGCAACCGTCATGAGCTCCGCCATGGTTTTCGGCTCGTCACATAGTAGCCGGTGGCGAAGCATGGTGCCTTCTCGGCAACCCTCGATGAAGAAACTAATGGCTTGGCTTTCCAGGATGCCCTCGCAAGTGTTGCGCAGCTTCGTCCACTTGGCGAGGTACTCGTGGTCAGTCTCGTGGTCACCCTAGACGCACAAGGCCAGGTCGCGTGGGCATCCCGGGCGCTTGTACATGCCATTGAAATTGCGGAAGAACACCTTCTCGAAGTCTGGCCAGGCATTGATGCTGTTGGGCGCGAGGCTGTTGAGCCACGTCCTTGCCGACCTGATTAGCATAAGAGGGATGTAGCGCACGGCTATGTGCTTGTTCCCATGGGCTATGCCGACTGCCATAGCATAGTCGGTCAGCCAATCTTCCGGCTTCATGCTGTTGTCATACTTGGGGGGTGTCCCTGGGTAGGGAGAACTTATCCAGAAACGGCTCGTTCCGGATGCAGGGTCCGAAACAAACCGGGCCGGTAGAGTCTTCTTCCTCCGTGACGTGCGCTTGAGCGAGGAGCTCGATGCGGTCGCGGGCATCCGGACAATCCAGGTTGGGCGCTCCCACCCGACCCGAGAGACGGGAACCGACGGGTCTAGGTGCTCCAGTTGGTGGAGGGGGAGGAGGTGGGTTGCTGTTCACCGTTTGCTCCTGGCGCGGCTGGCCCTTGTTGCCAGAGCTGCGACGCCTGCTGCGAGCATTAGCCGGCTGAGGGGAAGACGCCTGTTGGGTGTCACGTGGCGCGCCCCTGCTGTTGGCAGGCAGCTTGCTCCCCCTGGAGTAGCTGGGGTCCTCCTGCATCTGCCGGTTGGCATCAGCCTGCTCGTCCGCGATGCGGACTCGCTCCTACACGCGAGCGTGCTGGCGGACTCGCTCCTCGCCCTCTAGATTGGGTAGCTCTTCTGCCGCGGCTCGCGCCGCGCGCAGGTTCTTGATGGGCGTGCTGTAGGTGGGCCGGATGAGGGCGGGTGCAGGATCCGGATCCCATCCTTTTCCATCCCGCCGCCTAGTTCGCCACCCCGACGACGTACCTGGCCGCGCCGGCTCGGCTCCGCGGTAGCCGGAGTGAAGCCGTGCACACGGTCGTACTCGCACCGGGTGATCTCGAGTTTCTTGCGGGTTGCCGCCAGCTCCATGGCCTCCTGGAGGAGGATCTGTCTCTCCATGGCGAAGTTGGCTTCGGCCTCCTCCGGGTTATCCTCGAGGTTAACCAGCATCAGGATCCAATCAATGGCATCCTCCACTGGATTCCAAGGCTGCGGGGGCGTGGAAGTTCCAACCTCGTCCGCGCCTCGCTCCCGCGGTTGGCGGGGATGAGAGCTGGAGCCGGCCATCATGACCTCTATGCCACAGGAAGCGATGGAGGCGCTACCGCCCGGGTGCGGTAGCTCCACGATAGAGACGATCTCCCTAGGGAAACGCTCTGGAATGGTGGCGACGTAGACAGGGAGGTCGCCGAAGAGCAGGACGGTGCCGTTCGCCGGGAAGGAGGCTCCAGCGAAGCAGGAAGCGTTGTCGATGACGCAGTCGAATTTGCCGAGCGTGAACACCAGGCCAGAGGCCACGCACTCACCGTCTGAAATGCGGGGTCCCGTGCGGAACGTGACTCCGGTCGAAGCCATCTACCCCATGGTGGGCGCCAACTGTCGTTGTATTGGGAACGACAGTACCTAAGGAGGTTAGATAGAGGTGTGGGGACTAGCAGGAAAGCTATCAACGGCGTCCGCAGGCAGGATTGGATACAAGCAAGCATAGCTGGACGCAGGAAGTACCCAAGTTCTGAGCCCTTGTGATGAGGTAAAGCTCCTACTCCTGCCAGATCTGACTATGGGGGATATACGAACTACAGGTGCTCCTTGAGCTGTATTCTCTAGCTACTGCCTTAAATGCACTGAGACCAACCCTTACTACTGAGGCCTTGCCTCTCCTTATATAGGCAGAGAGGCAACAGTCTCACTGGCCAATCCGACAGGTGGGCCCCATAGGCGGGTCCCAGCCGACTGGTCATCTACAGTATCCGGTACGATATGTCCCATCGGTGTGGGAGCGGTATGGCTGTCGTAGGCACAGTGGACGCCGTGCGAGCCTGTCGTCAGCATCAGGCCGCTGTTCCTACATCATCCCCGCAAAGTCTTCGGTATGGGCGAGTAGTTGCCGGTCTTGTCATCGTACAGGGCATACCGTGCACTGATACGCACGTCGTCCTGTCTCACTGATTGGTTTCGGCTATGTCGCCGTAGCCGGCTGCTTCTTGCCGATCTAGCTACCATGCGATAGCCGGCCTGTCTTGCCTTGTCCAGCTGCATCTGGTCAGCCGGATGCGATCCGACTACCCAGTTTCTTGTCTGGTTGGGGTATCTGGGGATCATCCCCCCTACATTTAGTGTTCCGTACCAGATATATTCTGTGCAGCCTTTATATTGCCTTGGACATCTCCTATTACCTGTTGTTTGGTAGATAGATGGTCTTGCGAGTCGTAGTCGCTTGCTCAGGTGCGATCCCGTGTCGTGAAGTACCACACAGTTGTTGGAATGTTGTCATATGCTTTACAGTGTAGAGGATCATGACTTTAAATACAACTATTAAATTGCTGGGATAACTAATGAAAAAGGCACCGGTGGGCAATATATGCTATTTGGTTTTTCATGTCCACTTGTGTCGCGTAGGCCTCGAGTACTTGATACCTGTTCCTTGACTATTCACACTATCCACATCCGGGAGACCCTATGGATCCCCCTTATCCAGAGCTTGATTCATTTCTTATTTCTTGGGGCCACAAACTAGTTTGGGGCTTTATTACGATCCTGTACTTATGCCATGCTTTACTGCTTTATTTATGATTGTGCGTGGAGCACCTGTACTGTTTTGGACGCGGAGTGTTTTCGTGGTATCGACAAGCCCAATCACACTTTCGGGTTCCCAGTCGTTTACATCCATTGACACAAACCTTGGGTCCGTCTCGGAGCCGGCCAACTTCGTTGCGGGTAGCTTAATGGGGTGGCCCCCTAAAATATGTTACGAATCCTGTGATTGCTTTGTCGTGAAAGCCTCATTGGGTTTTGATTTGATTTTTCCGAGGTTGATCGTGTGTGTGTTGCAATTTGTGCACCCCTGCACGGTAAATCTTTCTGAAAGCCGTGTCCGCGGTTATGGACGACTTGGAGCACAGTATCTCGATCATAGACAAGCATAACTAAAGTAGTGCTATAATTTTGACTTAATATGTGACTAGTACTCAACTTCACTACAATGGAATGGATAATAAAAGTTCCAACAACTGGTGGAACTGGGGTGTATCGTGTCATGTTATTCCTGCCTAGTAAGTAAATAAAAGTGCCAACAACTTCTGGGTTTGGGATGTCACATGCTAATTGTATCTTACTAGTAAGTACTGCAACTACAATTGAATGGTTAACTAAAACTGCCCACTACTTATGCTATCAGGATGACTCATGCTATCTATATTTGACTAGTAAGTGCTGCAACTATAATAGAATGAATAAAACTGCCAACGGTGTGAGTTCCTCGGTTTGACTTCCTCGTTTGGTCTCGAGGGGGAATACCAGGATGGGTATGATTGGTGTTAGTATAAGGTTGGTTCCGGATAGGTCTTTCTTATCCCTCTCTAATAGCCGACAGTTGTATTGAGTCTCTATAGGTTGTTTAGTGCATGCTTCGCTGCCGCTTCAGTCCACCATACCTATGTAGGTGAGAGCCGCCGAATTCTAGTCTCGCCGTGTACTGGCCTCAGTACTGACCGCTCCTTTTTTCCTTTGCCCTTTGTCGGCACCCCTTTTTTTTAGCAGGTTTGAGACCGATGTCGTTAGCAGGGTTACCCTTCCGGCTTGGCCTGTGCAGGGTTATGGACGGCCATGCAATACCAGCAGCTACAGCTACAGGGCGCCGCCCGGGCATGACTCAACAACCTCCCACGCGGATCCATTCGCAGTTGGGAAGAGCTGGTTTACAGCTTTGTGCATAACTTCAAGGGCACCTACAAAAGGCCCGCGTTAATCGAAGAGCTGAGGTGCTGCCAGCAAAGGTCGGGCGAATCACTACGCTCGTACATCCAGAGGTGGTCCATCATCAAGAACTCCGCAGAAAATATCTCGGAAGACCGCGCAATCGATGCATTCAACAGCGGCGTTCGCTGCATAGAGCTTAGGGAGGAGCTAGGCCGCTCGAAGCCCAAAACGATCGACCACCTAATGGAAATTGTGAATCGGTGGGCTGACGGAGAAGATTCAGTGAAGAATCGCGTTCACTCCGATGAGGAAGCAGAACTCGAATGCAGACGCGACCACCGAAGCAAACGTCGAATGCGCATCTATGATGACCGCGACAACGTCAATATGGTCGTAGCCGGCTACGCCGACAGACGTGACAACAACCACAACAGCGGCTGCCGCAGCGGTGGATACTGCGACTCCGGAAAAACCACGCAAGTATGGCAGCGCCGCACTCGCGATGAGGCGCCCGCCGCTTCCATTGAAGACAAGCTGTCCGAGCCATGCACCGTGCACTTCTACATCGACAAGCATGATGGCAAAAAGAAATCCAGCCACCTCCTCAAAGACTGCCGCGAGTTCCTCAAACTCCATGAGGGCCTGGCTTGGATGGATCGCGACGCAGTCAACAGGGGCTACGAAGCCGCCCCAGGAGCTGTGGCACATGGAGCTCCTCCACCACCACCCAGACCACCACCAAACGCAGCTTCGCCTGACCAGCATCATGGAGGCGAGCCGTACCCGCGGGCCATGGGCACCATGATGATCTAAAAGGGTCGCCCCTCCAACCGGGTGCAAAAGGCCATCACTCGCCAAGTCAATTTGGCGACAACTCGCCACCATCTACCACTGAGTACCTCAGTGGAAGCGACTCCTGCATCACCTTCGACAAGCGTGACCATCCGCGCCAAGTACCTCGTCCAGGCCACTGTCCCCTCATACTCGAGGCACAAATTGGAGGTTTCGACATTAGCCGCGTCTTCATGGACGGCGGAAGCGGCATCAACCTTATGTTCGCGAGTACCTTACGAGCAATGAGGATCCCTCTGACCTGCCTAGAGGCCTCGGACACGACATTCCACAGCATCGTCCCAGGCAAGGGCATATACCCCCTTGGCAAAATCAACCTCGACGTCATCTTTGGCACACCAAAAAACTTTCGACGCGAGCGCATCGACTTTGAAGTCGTCGACTGGTCCTCACAGTACCACTGCATCCTCGGACGTGTCGCGTTCGCTAGGTTCATGGTAGTGCCACACTACGCCTATCTGCAGATGAAAATGCCAGGCCCTAATGGCCTCATCAAAATCAACGGGAGCTTCGAAAGGTCCGATAGTTGTGATAGGGAGTTCAACAGAATTTCCCAGTCTTTCGGCATGCAGGAAGAACTCACGAAACTAAAGGAGTCGACAAACAACAGTCTGCCTCCCCCGAGCCAGCCAAGTTCACCTGACCTATCCTTCGATTCATCGGTGCACACGAAGAAAGTGCAAGTCCACCCATCGGATCCCGCCAAGACGACCCTCATCGCCAACAACTTGAGTCCCGCATAGGAACTCACGCTCGTCGAATTCCTCCGTGAGCACTGGGAAATTTTCGCCTGGTGTCCAGCGGACATGCCAGGAGTTCCCAGGGAATTCGCCGAGCACGCACTCAATGTCAACCCAGACGCAAGGCCAGTTAAACAAAAAATCCGATGACTGAATGGAGATCAACAGACTCCTCGACACCAAATTCATACGCGAGATCAAGGAAAGCACTTGGCTCGCCAACACGGTGCTAGTACCAAAAAAGGACACGGATATCCTGCGGATGTGCGTGGACTTCACTTCTCTGAATAAGCACGGCCCGAAGGACCACTTCCCGCTGCCATAAATCGACCAGATCATCGACTCCACCGCGGGATGTGAGCGCCTCTGCTTCCTCGACGCCTACTCAGGCTACAATCAGATTTGAATAAAGGAGGAAGATCAAGAAAAAACAGCATTTACAACGCCTTTTGGTGTGTTCTGTTACAACATAATGCCCTTCAGGCTAAAAAATGCAGGAGCCACCTACCAGCGGTGCGTGCAGGCTTGCCTCAAGAACCAACTTGGTCGCGACATCCAAGTCTATGTTGACGACATCGTAATCAAGACCAAAGAGGAAGCTTCACTAATCGATGATTTACGCGAAACCTTCGCCAACCTCGACCGCTACCAGATTAAGCTCAATCTGGACAAGTGCGCCTTCGGCGTACCATCTGGGAAATTACTCGGGTATCTCATCTCTGCGAGAGGAATCGAAGCGAACCTGAAGAAAATAAAAGCCATACTGGCCATGGAGAAGCCGAAGAACATAAGAGGCATCCAGCAGCTGGCTGGGCGAATCGCGACGCTCAGTCGATTCATTAGTCGAATGGGCAAAAAGGCACTACCCTTCTACCAACTCCTCCGCAAAGCTGACAAATTCGAATGGACCAACGAGGCATAGGAAGCATTCGAAGATCTCAAGCGCCTACTATCCACCTCACCAGTACTGGTGACCCCACGCGAAAGGGAACCATTGTTGCTGTACATCTCCACCACCAACCAGGTGGTCAACACAGTACTCGTGGTAGAACGAGCCGAGGAAAACAAGGTCCACGAGGTGCAGTGCCTAGTCTACTACCTCAGCGAGGTACTCACGTGAACAAAGCAGCAGTACCCGCACTACCAGAAGTTGGCGTACAACGTCTTCATGACAACACGGCGACTGCACCACTACTTTCAGGAACACCCAATCATGGTAGTCAACGACGCCCCGCTTGGGCATATCCTCAACAATCCCGACGCCACCGGACGAGTCACGCTTTGGGGAATCCAACTGTCTCCACGAGACATTACATATGAAAAACGCGATGCAATCAAGTCGCAAGTTCTCCCTGACTTCCTCGTGCACTGGATGGAGAACCAGCTCCCTGAAAAACCAGATATGTCCTACCTCTGGACAATGCACTTCGACGGTTCGAAGCGAAAGGATGGGGCCGACGCAGGTGTCATACTGACATCGCCCCAGGGAGAGAAGCTGAAATATATCCTGCGAATGTAGTTCACCGCCTCCAACAATGAAGCTGAATACGAGGCGCTACTGCATGGGATGAGGATGACAAAAGCCTGTGGTGCCAAGAGGCTCAATATATTTGGCGACTCCAAGCTGGTTGTCAACCAGACAATGCACGAGTGCGACACACTGAACGACAACATGATCGCCTACCGCGACCTCTACGACACACTCGAAGGGGACTTCGACGGTTGCGAGCTGCGGCACATAGGCCACGAAAGCAATGAAGAGGCGGACACACTCGCCAACATAGGCTCTACCTACGCCCCCATACCACCTGGGGTATTCCTCGAGCGCATCTGTGAACGCTCCATCAAGCCAAAGGCCATAGAGAAGAAAAAAACGCAGCAACAGACTCGGGGGCTGCGCCACCCAATGAGCCAATGGCAGTCGACGACCTAGAGCTTGACACAAGACTTGAAGGACCAATGAGCGTCATGATGATCGAGCCATCTTGGACTCAACCGTACATCATGTACCTCCTCAACAAAAGGCTACTGGACGACCCGACTGACGCACGGCACATTTCGCGGCGATCCAAGGCATTCGCTGTTATCAACGACGAACTGTACAAACGCAGCATCACAGGAGTACTCCAACGATGCATCTCCAATGCCGATGGAAGAGCTGTTCTACTCAACATCCATGAGGGGACTTGCGGGCACCACGCTGGCAGTCGAGCCCTTGTCGCCAAAGCTCTACGAGCTAGTTTCTACTGGCCCACGGCCATGCGTGACGCCAACGACATCGTCCAAAAATGCAACGGTTGCCAGCGATTCACGGACAAGCCACATGCACCTGGCATGGAACTCCGGCCAATTCCATTGGCCTGGCCCTTTGCGCAATGTGGACTCTACATGGTTGGCAAGCTCCCAAAGTCCTCACGAGGAGGCTACGTCTACCTCCTGGTCGTAGTCGACAAATTCACCAAGTGGATAGAGGCCATGCCAGTGACTAACCAGTCAGGATACAGTGCTGTCAAGTTTTTCGAATCCATCATCTATTGCTTCGGAGTACCACACAACATCATCATAGACAATGGGACGAACTTCACATCCAAGGAGTTCCAAGAATTCTGCGAGAATCTAGGAATCAACGTAAGATAGCCTCCGTAGCACATCCACAGACCAATGGTCAGGTCGAAAAAGCCAACGGGCTCGTCTGCTGCGGCATCAAAAAGCGACTCCTCAGGCCACTCGAACAAGCCGTAGGCTGCTGGCCAGACGAGGTGCAATCAATACTATGGAACCTGCGCACAACCCCAAATAGCGCCACGGGGTACACCTCGTTCTTCATGGTGCACGGCGCTAAAGCGGTGCTACCCGCAGACGTACGATACAAAGCACCGCGAGTGGTCACTTACAACGAGTAGGAGTCAACTCTTGCACTCGAAGACTCCATCGACCTCCTTGATGAGGCACGAGAAATCGCCGCGGAAAGATCAACGATCTACCAGCAGAACCTGCACAACTACCACAACAGAAGGCTACGCCCTAGGTCTTTCGTCGAAGGAGACCTGGTCCTGTGACTGAAACAGCAAGGACATCTCAAGCTCGAGTCCCCCTGGGAGGGACCATACGTGATTACAGAACTAATCCCAGGTGGCGCCTATCGCCTCAAAGATTTCGAGATAGGAGTCGCGTACTCCAACCCCTGGAACATCGCGTAGCTACGAGGCTTCTACCCTTAGTCGTCTTTTATTTTTACATTGCAAATAAGGCTACTTAGCCAAGGCTACTTAGCCACACATTGTACCCCGTACTATCCTGCGAATGAATAAAGCTAAGTGCCCCAAAACTCTGTGTTCCTTTTATTTTTGCAAAATATCCACTCGGGGGTTGCGCCATCCTATACACATCTGTTCTACGAACTAACGCGATATCCTGAGTAGCTGACACACCAATCGAAACCCTTGACAAACACCAACCCAGTTGCAACGCACCTGACAGGTTGGCAAGGGGCTGAGATAAACACAAGTCAGGCTAACGAGAAGGAATCGCATAGTGCAACGCACTCGCAAAACATACACGCTAACAAGCTCTTTATATACATCAATGTTAATCAATTATACACAACATAAATATATATGAACTTTACAACACTGGTGCAACTATGTGCAGGATACAAACTAAACTACTGTTGCAGCAAAGGAACGTTGGTCTACTCCTCGAAGAAGTCGATGATTTCCTCCGCTAGACGATCCACCGCCTGGTAGTGAGGAACCATGTTCCAAGTCGAACCTACTAGCGGCGCTGGCGGTCCGGCCGTAATTGCTGCAACATCCACATCAGGAATGTGCAGTTGCACCAGCGATAGAGCAGCCTTGGCACCAGCCACTAGCTATTGCCGTACACACTCACGGACTACACTCAAATCTTGAAATTTGGCAAGAAGGGCCAGCAGGCTCGATGGAACGATGTCCAGCGGGAACATTGTCCGGTAAATATTCTTCAAGCATGATTGCGACTTCTTCAAGAAGTGAAGCACTCATGACGCACGATCCTGCAGGGTCGCCAATGCGATTGCGCGATCATGATGCACCTAGAAGTATCCACTCGCCTGAAGCTGCTCTTGGGTCAGATCATTCATGCGAATGGCAATCCTGTCCTTCTCATCCTGTGGATGGCGTGCACTGACAACTGTACCAAGCAAAGGCAAAAGTATGAAGACAACGAACCATTGCGGGTGACTACAAGAAAAGGATGAGGAGGAAGAAAGCTAACATTTGAATTGGTCGCCCAGCTGCGTCACCTCCCCTAGCAGGTATTGCTCTTGGGTGACGACCTTCTTCGCCCTCGACTTCCATACGCCTGCATTACCACGGAGTACGGGCAGTTCACACTCCAACTGGTTCACGCGGTCACGAAGTCGCGAGAGCAAGGACAGTTCATCTACCCTTGAGTGCAACCACGCCAAAGTATCATCAGCGGATGGCATATTCCGAGGTTCACTCGAAGGACCACTCGATGTGCCCTATCACAAGCCAAGTAAGAGACAATAAGAAGACTAAGGCGATGCATAGACAAAAGACTCGAGTGCATTCAAGAATAATAAAGTATCAACAGATACACTCGCCAAAAGGCATGTTCTAGACAAAAAAAGACAAACTACTCAACTATTACAGACACGACTACTGAGGAGCAACTGGTTTCTTCGACTTGGACTTTGGTTTTGGGGGCCTCATCGAGTCTGTGGCGGTATCAGACGCCACAGACTTCCCGTCGGCCCCTGACGCCGCAGCTAGCCTTCACCGCCTTCTTGGGTCACTGTAGTTCCTCAAAATACTTTGCAACTATATTGATCAGCTACGGCCCGTACTTGCCACAGGCAGCTACGATAGGAGCAAAGACTACCTGTTGGCCATCCGTGCTGACAGGCATCGCCTTAGAGACCGCTGCAGGATCAACCTCGACTCCATGGGCTTGAACCATCACGAGTGACATTGAAGCGCCAGCCGCACGGAGCGAGTTCTTGAAGCTCGCAGGAATGCCTCCAGCAAGGGACTCCACCAGCTCATCCATATTTTCGATCAACTCAGCCTTGGGCGCCAGCTCCTCACGGAGGCGACTGAGCACGCCCTTGGCCTTGGTGAGCGTCCCCTGAACAGTAGCACTACGATCCTCGACTGCCGAGATGGCACCTGCTAGGGCATCGTCACGACGGAGTGCCTGGGGGTCGAAGCTCAGACCGCTGGCATCTACACAAGAATCAAGCATTGGCACAAAAGTCAGCACGACAACAAATTTGAAAGAAGGGACACGACGAAAATCCAGACAAGGGAATACCCGAGAGAGCCTTGGCAATCGAGAAAAGCTGTTCTTCGAACAACTTCTCCCTAGCTGCGATGGAGGCGCGCAGATCCTCTTCGCGTTTCCGCGATTCATCCTGTGCTGCGATTGCCTCATCGCGGCTCTTCACCGCCGCACCGAGCATTTTCTCGAGGGAAGCGGTGTCACGAAGGAGTGCATTATGCTTAGCTGTGACACAAACAAAGATAAACCATCAATCGAATATATCACAAGGATGCAGAAGAAAAAGTAAAGAACACTCACTTTCAACCGCGCGATGGCGATTGTCCAGCAATGCATGCTGACGACCCATCACAGGCACCTGCTCCGCCATAAGAGGGGATTCCTTCACAATGAGCTGCGACAAAAGAAACAGTAAAGGGTCAGCAGATGGCATAGATGAAAAATTCGACTGCAAAATCAGAAGAAGAGATACTACACATACATGATCCTCCAATGACTCTAAAGTCGATTGACGCACAATCGTTCGGATAACCATCTGATGCTCCACATCATGGGGAGAACTCGATGAATTATGCCCGGAGTGGGCCGCCAATGGAGGAGAAGAAGTGCGCTCGGCCACTTTCTTGGCCTTGGAGGTCGCGACTCTAGATTCTTTCAAAAATTGGACGTCACCAGAAGATGACGATGTCGGCTGACTACAGCAAAACAAACATCAAGAAAATGCAACTCCAAAGAAGAACCAGAAGGACGACTCGTATACTTACCAATCAAACTTGTCAAAATCGAAGGTTTGAGCCCCCTACTCTGACGATGACTCCTTCGACAGTCGCATCTTCTTGCGAGAAGATGGCGCCACGGTGCTCACAGGAACGGCAGGTGACGTGGGTATACCCTACAGGTACTCGAGCTTGGTATATACGGTCCAAATACATACAGGCCCACGGTGTCGCCAAGGCCCAGATGGAGGGACTCGAGTAACCTACGGACTCTCGATTGCTTGAAGAACAAGAAGAAGCTAAAGATAAAAAGATTAAAGGGAAAACCCTAACTTGTAATCGACTCGACCTGCTACCCGAGACCTAGCCTATCTATATAAAGGCTAGGAGGGGGTGGCGAGAAGGACACACGCAACCCTAGTTTCCACAACCTTCGCCAGATTACATCTGCGCACCATTGTAACTTTCGACTCCCTCAATAATTCCACGAGCAGACAAGTAGGAGTAGGGACCTCTACGAGGCCTGAACCTGGGTAAATCCTTTGTCCCCTGTGTGCTTGTTTGCTAGCCAATAGATGTCTCCAGCGCTCCCTCCTTCTCCAAAACCCAAGTCCATAACAATGGGCATTGACGAGTTAAACCCTCGTCAGGCGCCGTCTATGGGAATTGGGAGTGCTGATTTTGCGGCTTCTTCGGCCCCATCAACTGCGATCTACAACTCTGCAACAGCGGAGATTCGCCAGCTCTTCGGCGCCTTCGACTTCACCGTCCACACACCAGCCACTCGCCCGGCCTTCAAGTCCGTGGGTGACGGAATCAGCCTGGCGATTGGGAGCTTCCGCTTCCAAGTTGGTCAGATGGGCACGCTTCGCATGCCTGATCAGCCGACAACACCGGCGATTGCCCCGACATCATGGTTCCCTCCATCGATCGGCACCCTCAGCACGCTCAACGCCTCGATGGCAGTCGAGAACATGGTCAGCGACATCAGTCGCGACTCCGATCTAAGCGATCTGGCCACTGAAGATGGAACCTACGGTTCCGGATCTGAAAGTTGTGGAAGCAACAACTTCCCCAATCACTTCATGTGCACCGTCATCAACGCAGGTGACACCTCCGCCAATCGCGGCAACGGTGGCAACACCGGCAACGGCACCGATCCACCCAATCGCGGCAACGGTGGTAACACCGGCAACGGCACCGATCCACCCAACACCGGCAACGGTGGCAACGGTGGCAATGACGGTAACGGTGGCAACGGAGGAGCAGTCGAACCTCCTAGCATGATCAACGAGCAAACCGACGAACGCGTCGTGATCAGGCTCAACGAGCAAGAGTGGGATCGCTGTCGCGAAGCCCTACGAGGTGCACCTCTACCCTTTGGGTCCCCACAGGAACTGTTGATGGGCTACCACTGGCTCCTAAAAGAGGAGTTCAAGCGCCAAAAACAAGCAATCACGCAACTTGAGGCACGTAAAAAAGCAGCGGATGAATCAAGCCTTCGTCTTGCTGGGCTCTCCTCCTACGGAGGATCCTCCTCAAGAGGCAACGAGTATCTCGCCAAGAAGAGGCAGTCGTGGATGGCTCACCTCACCGAACAAGAGCGCATAGAGTCCGCGAAAGTCCTCGACTTCGGCTCTATGATAGTCGACACGAGAGGCAACGTGGTTCCCAGGACACCGCAAGCCGCGGCGACAGCAGCCACCATGTACCTCCTCAATAACCAGCCACCAGCTGGAGATCCCTGAACGGCCATGCACCGATCTACGATCGCGGGCCTGGGGCTAATCGAGGCCGCCCTCGACAAGGAACCGGTACCAGACCCAAAAAAGGGCAAAGCGCTACTCCTCGCCCTCGTCCAGCGATGACAGTCATGACATGACTCGACGCCGCTGCTCACGGCGACACGATCGTGACTACGATGCACGCGATGAACTCATGCAGCGCAAGATCGAAAAGTCAAGGGCACAACGTGCTCGGTTGACTGACTCGGAAGAGGAAGATGGGGAGCTCTGCAACGCCAGATGCTTCAGTAGATCCATCAGGCAAAAGCGAATGCCTAAAGGGTTTAAACTCCCATCGGAGAACCCAAAATTTGACGGTCTGCAGGACCCCAAGATTTGGCTGGAGGATCACATCTCCTCCGTTAGGCTACATGGAGGCAGTCGAAGTACTACCATGCAATGCTTGCATCTACAGCTGCAGGGCGCCGCCCGGGAATGGCTCAATAACCTCCCACGCGGATCCATTCGCAGTTGGGATGAGCTGGTCTATAGCTTCGTGCGCAACTTTAAGGGCATGTACAACCGCCCTGCCTCAATCGAAGAACTGAGATGCTGCCAGCAAAGATCTGGCGAATCACTGCGCTCTTACATCCAAAGGTGGTCCATCATCAAGAACTCCGCGGAGAACATCTCGGAAGACCGCGTGATTGATGCATTCGACGATGGTGTCCGCCGCATGGAACTCAGGGAGGAGCTAGGCCGCTCAAAGCCCGAGACCATTGACCACCTGATGGAGATTGCGAATCGGTGGGCCGATGGAGAAGATTCGGTGAAGAATCGCGTTCACTCAGACGAGGAGGCAGAACTGGAACGAAGACGCGACCGACGATGTCAACATGGTCGCAGCCGGCTACGCTGATAGACGCGACGATAACCGCAACAGCGGATACCGCAGCGGCGGATATCACGACTCCGAGAAAACGACGCAAGTGTGGCAACACCGCACTCACGATGAGGCACCCGCGACCTCCATCGAGGACAAACTGTCCGGGCCATGCACGGTACACTTCTACATCGACAAGCATGATGGCAAAAGAAAGTCCAGCCACCTCCTCAAGGACTGCCGCGAGTTCCTCAAGCTACACGAGGGATTGGTTCGGATGAACCGCAATGCAGTCGAAAGAGGCTACGGAGCCGCTCCAGGCGCCGTGGCACATGGCGCACCACCACCACCACCTAGGCCACCCCCGAACGGAGCTGCACCGGACCAGCACCATGGAGGCGAACCGTACCCACGGGCCATGGGTACAATGATGATCCAAAAAGGGCGCCCCTCCAATAGGGTGCAGAAGGCCATCACTCGCCAAGTCAACTTGGCCATACACTCGCCACCACCCACCACTGAGTACCTCAGTGGCAGTGAGTCGTGCATTACCTTCGACAAACACGGCCACCCGCCTCAAGTACCTCGCCTAGGTCATTGCCCCCTCGTACTCGAGGCGCAAACTGGAGACTTCGACACAACGTTCACCTGATCTCTCCTTCGACTCATCCGTGCACACAAAGAAGGTGCAGGTCCATCCATCGGATCCCGCCAAGACGGCCCTCATCGCCAACAACTTGAGTCGCGCATAGGAACTCGCGCTCGTCGAATTCCTCCGTGAGCACTGGGAAATTTTTGCCTGGTGTCCTGCGGACATGCCAGGAGTTCCTAGGGAATTCGCCGAGCACGCACTCAACGTCAACCCCGACGCAAGGCCAGTCAAGCAAACAATCAGGCGACTGTTTGAGCCACGAGCGCAGGCAGTCGGAATGGAGATCAAGAGACTCCTCGAGGCCAAATTCATACGCGAGATCAAAGAAAGCACTTGGCTCGCCAATACGGTGCTGGTACCAAAAAAGGACACGGATATCCTACGGATGTGCGTGGACTTCACTTCTTTAAACAAGCACTGCCCAAAAGATCACTTCCTGCTGCCACGGATCGATTAGATCATCGACTTTACCGCTGGATGTGAGCGCCTCTGCTTCCTCGATGCCTACTCAGGCTATAACCAAATTCGAATGAAGGAGGAAGACCAGGAGAAGACAACGTTTACAACGCCTTTTGGTGTGTTCTGCTACAACACGATGCCCTTCGGGCTAAAAAACACGGGAGCCACCTCCCAGCGGTGCATGCAGGCTTGCCTCAAGGAGCAACTAGGTCGCAACATCCAAGTCTATGTTGATGACATAGTAATCAAGACCAAGGAGGAAGCCTCTCTAATCGATGATTTGCGCGAAACCTTCACCAACCTCGATCGCTATCGGATCAAGCTCAATCCGGATAAATGCACCTTCGGCGTACCATCCTGGCAGCTACTCAGATACCTCATCTCTGCGAGGGGAATCGAGGCGAACTCGAAGAAGATAAAAGCCATACTGGCCATGGAAAAACCGAAGAACATAAGAGGCGTCCAGCAACTGGCCGGACGAATCACGACCCTCAGTCAATTTATCAGTCGGATGGGTGAAAAGGCACTGCCCTTCTACCAGCTCCTCCGCAAAGCCGAAAAATTCGAGTGGACCAATGAAGCACAAGAAGCATTCGAAGATCTCAAGCGCTTGTTATCCACCTCGCCAGTACTGGTGACTCCACGAGAAAGGGAACCACTGTTGCTGTACATCTCCGCCACCAACCAGGTGGTCAGCATAGTACTCGTCGTCGAGCGAGCCGAGGAAAACAAAGTCCATGGCGTGCAACGCCCGGTATACTACCTCAGCGAGGTCCTCACGCCAAGTACCCGCACTACCAGAAGCTGGCGTACGACGTCTTTATGACCGCCCGACGACTGCGCCACTACTTCCAGGAACACCCAATCGTGGTAGTCAACGACGCCCCGCTGGGGCATATCCTCAATAACCCCGACGCCACGGGGCGAGTCGCGCTTTGGGGGATAGAGCTGTCTCCACGAGACATCACATACGAAAAATGCGACGCCATCAAGTCGCAAGTGCTCCCTGACTTTCTTGTGCACTGGATGAAGAACCAGCTCCCAGACAAGCCAGATATGTCCTACCTCTGGACAATGCACTTTGATGGGCCCAAACGGAAGGACGGAGCAGGCGCAAGTGTCATATTGACATCACCTCAAGGGGACAAGCTGAAATATATCCTGCGAATGCAGTTCACAACCTCAAACAACGAGGCTGAATACGAGGCCCTGTTACATGGGATGAGGATGGCAAAAGCTTGTGGCGCCAAAAGGCTCATCATATATGGCGACTCCAAATTGTTCGTCAACCAAACGATGCACGTGTGCGACGCACCGAACGACAACATGATCTCGTACCACGACCTCTACGACACACTCGAGGGAGACTTCGATGGTTGCGAGTTGCGACACATAGGTCACGAAAGCAATGAAGAAGCGGACGCACTCGCCAACATAGACTCTACCTGCGCCCCCATACCACCTGGGGTATTTCTCGAGCGCATATGCGAACGCTCCATCAAGCCAAAGGCCATAGAGAAGAAAACAAGTGCAACCACGGACTCGGGGGCTACGCCACCCAATGAGCCAATGGCACTCGATGACTTGGAGCTAGAGACAGGACTCGAGGGACCAATGAGAGTCATGTTGATCGAACAATCTTGGACGCAGCCGTACATTACGTACCTCCTCAGCAAGAGACTACCGGACGATCCGACAGATGCACGGCACATCACGCAGTGCTCCAAGGCATTCGCCGTTCTCAATGGCGAACTGTATAAGCGCAACATCACAGGAGTGCTACAACGATGCGTCTCCATGGCTGACGGAAGAGCAATACTCCTCGACATCCATGAAGGGACCTGCGGGCACCACGCAGGCAGTCGCGCCCTCGTCGCCAAAGCTCTACGAGCTGGATTTTACTAGCCCACGGCCATGCGCGACGCCAAGGACATTGTCCAAAAATGCAATGCTTGCCAGCGATTCACGGACAAGCCACACGCACCAGGCGCACAGCTACGGCCTATTCCATTGGCCTGGCCCTTCGCACAATGGGGGCCTGATATGGTTGGCAAGGTGCCAAGATCCTCGCGCGGAGGCTACGTCTACCTCTTGGTGGCAGTCAACAAATTCACCAAGTGGATCGAGGCCATGCCAGTGACCAACCAATCAGGGCACAACGCAGTCAAGTTCTTCGAGTCCATCGTCTATCGCTTCGGCGTGCCACGCAGCATTATTACCGACAACGGGACGAACTTCACGTCCAAGGAGTTCCAAGAATTCTGCGAGAACCTAGGGATCAACATTAGCTACACCTCAGTGGCGTATCCGTAGACCAACGGTCAGGTGGAAAAAGCAAACGGGCTCATCTGCAGCGGCATCAAGAAGCGACTCCTGCGACCACTCGAACAAGCGGCGGGTTGCTGGCCAGATGAGCTACAATCCATACTCTGGAGTCTACGTACAACCCCAAACAGCGCCACGGGCTACACGCCATTCTTTATGGTGCACGGAGCAGAAGCAGTACTACCCGCCGAGGTACGGTACAAAGCGCCGTGCGTGTTTGCTTACAGCGAACAAGAGTCATCCCTCGCACTCGAGGATTCCGTCGACCTCCTTGATGAAGCAAGGGAAATCGCCGCGGAAAGATCAACGATCTACCAGCAGAACATGCGCAACTACCACAGTAGAAGGCTTCGCCCCAGATCCTTCGTCGAAGGTGACTTGGTCCTGCGACTGAAGCAGCAAGGGAATCTCAAGCTCGAGTCCCCCTGGGAAGGACCATACGTGATTACAGAAGTAATCCTAGGTAGCGCCTATCGCCTTCAAGATTTAGAGACAGGAGTCGCATACTCCAACCCTTGGAACGTCGCACAACTGCGACGCTTCTACCCTTAGTCGTTTTCTTTACCTTTTACATCGCAAATAAGGCTACTTAGCCAAGGCTACTTAGCCACACATTGTACTTCGTACTATTCCTCGAATAAATAAAATCTAAGTGCCTCGAAACTCTGTTTTCTCCTTTACTTTGTCAATTTTCATACTCGGGGGCTACGCCACCCTATACACATATGTTCTTCGAACAAAAACGCGACATACCGAGTAGCTGGCACATCAATCGAACCCCTTAACACAAACCCTACCCAGCTGCAACGCACCTGGGAGGTTGACAAGGGACCAAGGGAAAAGATGGCCAGGCTAACGAAAATGACTCGCATAGTGCAACGCACCTCACGCTTACAAAGCTATTTGTACACATTCAACAATAAATTATCTACAAATATATATGAACTTTACAACACAAGTACACTTATGTGCAGGATACATATTTGGCTACCCTTGCAACAGAAGAACATTAGTTTGTTCCTCGAAGAAGTCGACGATCTCCTCGGCTGGGCGGTCCACCGCCTGATAGTGCAGCACCATATTCTAGGAAGATCCTGCTGGTGGCGCCGGTGGCCCAGAGGCAATGGCGGCGACATCCACGTCAGGCCTGTGCAAACGCACCATTGAGAGGGCAGCCTTGGCACTAGCCACCAACTGCTGCCTCACGCACTCGCGAACCGCGGACATATCTTGAAATTTGGTCAAGAGAGCCAGCAGGCTTGATGGAGTGTCATCCAACAGAAACATCGCCCGATAGATGTTCTTCAAACACGACTGCGACTTCTTCAAGAAGAGCAGCACTCGCGAGGCGTGATCCTGCAGGGTCGCCAACGCAGTCGCATGATCATGATCCACCCAGAAGTATCCACTCTCCTGAAGTTGCTCCTGGGTGAGATCATGAAGGCGGATGGCAATCCTATCCCTCTCCTCCTGCGGATGGCGTGCGCTAACAACTACACGAAGCAGCATCAACAGCATGAGTACAACGTACCATTGCGACTAACTACAAAGGAAAAGATGAGGATGAGCAAACTAACACTTAAACTGGTCGCCCAGCTGCGTCACCTTGCCAAGCAGATATTGCTCGCGGGCGGCGGCTCTTTCAGCCTTCGACTTCCACACGTCCGCGCTACCGCGGATCACGGGCAACTCACGCTCTAGTTGCTTAACACGATCACAAAGTCGCGAAAGCAAGGACAACTCCTCTACCCTGGAGCACGGTGGTGCCACTGTATCCTCAAGAGATGGCAAGTCCTGGGTTCCCCCCATAGGACCACTTGATGTACCCTACCAAAAAGTCAAGCCAGAGGCAAATAAGGCGACCAACTTAACACAAAGTCAAAAGAAACAGATGCATTCAAGATCAGCATAAAGTATCCATAAACACACTCGCCAGCAGGCATGTTCTCCAATCAAAAGGACAATTCATCAACTATTACAAAAACTAACTATGGAGCAGCTGGCTTCTTCGACTTCGACGGCTTCGGGGGATTCATCAAGTCCGTGGCAGTATCAGACGCCATAGACTTTCCGCCAGCTCCTGAGGCCGAAGCCTTCGTGACCTTCTTAGCACGCTGGAGCTCCTTCGAATACTTGGCAACGGTATTTATCAAAGAATGGCCATATTTGGCACAGGAAGTCGCAAAGGGAGCGAATACTACCTGCTGACCATCCGCGCCAATAGGCATCGTCTTCGACACCGCCGAGGGATCTATCTCGACTCCGTGGGCTTGCACCATGGCAAGTGACATGGTGGCGCCAGCCGCGCGGAGGGAGTTCTTGTATGTGGCAGGCACACCCCCGGCGAGTGACTCCACCAGCTCGTCCACATTGTCGACCAGCTCCGCCTTCGACATCAGCTCCTCCCGGAGGCGACTAAGAGTGACCTTGGCCTTGGACAACATATTTTGGACAGTGGCGCTATGGTCCTCGACTGCAGACACCGCGCCCACCAGAGCGTCATCGCGGCAAAGGGCCTGCGGGTCAAAGCTCAAATCGCCAGCATCTGCACAGAAAACCCACACATGGATGAAATCTCTAGCGCTACCGGCAAAACTATAGATGCAGAGAAGGACAACAATAAAATATCTACTGGCAAAGGTACCTGAGAGGTCCTTGGTGACTGAGAACAGTTGCTCTTCGAACAACTTTTCCCTAGCCGCAAAGGAGGCACACAGATCCTCTTCGCGCTTCCGTGCATCATCACGAGCCGCGATTGCCTCGTCGTGCCCCTTCACAGCTGCGGCTAACGTCTTTTCCAAGGTGGCGACGTTGCAGAGTAAAGCATTATGCTCAGATACATGGCAACCAAAAGTTGACTACCAGTTGACTATACCAAAGAGAGGAGACGAAAAAGAATAAGTGTCGAACGCTCACTTTCGATGATGCAGTGACGCGACTCCCACATTGCATGCTGGCGGCCCATTGCCATCACTTGCTCCGCCACTTGCGCGGCTTCCTTTACAAGGGGCTGTCGCACAAAACAAGGGATCAGAAAGGGCAATAGAAAACATCGACTGCCACACTAAAAAGAAAGGAAGATATACTTACATGGTCCTCTAGCGACTCCGAAGAGGTTTGCTGAACCGTTATCCGAGCAACCATTTGATGCTCCCCTACGCGAGGAGAGCTCGAAGAATTGTGCCCGGAGTGGGCCGCCGCCGGAGGAGAAGGAGCGCGCTCGACCTCTACCTTGGCCCTTGAATCCGCGACTCCCGATTCTTTCAAAAACTCGATGTCGCCAGAAGATGATGACGCCTCTTGACTACAAGACCAAATCCACATTGAGAAAAGGGCAAACTCCAGGGTAAAACCAACAAGAAGAAAAGCAGAAAAGAATGGATGACCTAGCAAACTTACCGGTTAAAGTTGTCAAGATCAAACATGGCCGCCGCCGATTCCGACGAAGACTCCTTGGGCAATCGCATCTTCTTGCGAGAATACGATGCCATGGCCCTCACAGGAACGGCTGGAATTGGCAACTCTGCACCAACAGCCGCGCCTCCTAGAGTCGAAGGAGTCGACGCGTCGGAGTCCTTTCTACACGAACGCTTGCGAGTATCTGGGCTCTCGGACTCGGGGGCTTCCTCTTCCACATCAGAAGGGATAGTCGACTCAGACTCGTCCTCTTCCAAAGCTTCACGAGGAATAATCCCCTCAGGGAGAGGAGGCATACAAGGCGACACCGCCCAATCCTGCATACAAATAGGACCAGTCAAGCAAACAGAAAAGCAATCGTAAAAATAAGCTACTGCGTAGCACAACTATACCTCGGGAGGAGGATTCGAAGCATCAAAAGGAGGAACAACTGGTTCGCATGGAATTACATCCTTGACAGTGCACTTCGTAACCAGTCGAATCCTCTTATCCACCTCACTCGTGGACACGCCATCGGCAGACACGCGAGTGGCATCATCAGCGCCACTCCATTGAAACATGGGATGGACTCTAGCTTGGAGAGGCTGGACGCGATGGCGCAGCCAAGTCCTGATAAGAGCGCAACCTCCCTCTTCTGCGCCTATGCGATTTTCGAGGTCGCAGACGCGCTGATACAGCACGTCCGTCTCCACGAGTTCGCCAGGCATAACTACGTTCTTCCAAGAACACATCTTCTTGTAGGGAGTCGCCGGATCGAAGGGCGCGAGTCCAAAGTGCTCATCTTTGGCCTTCTGATCGCGGACATAGAACCATTTGTCCCTCCATCTTTGGACGGACTTGGTAAGCTTGATGTCGAAGTAGGTGGCGGATGGGTCGACATGGATGCCTCAACCACCTACGTCATAAACTAAAGGGCAAGATGCGGACTGACGCTTCAATTTAAACAAGCGCTTGAAAATACCAAAGTGTGGCTCGATTCCGAGCCAGCACTCGCAAAGGGTAATGAAGCAGGTGATGTGGAGAATCGAATTTGGGGACAGCTGATGAAGGTGGAGCCCGTAGATGCAAAGAAGACCCCTAAGAAAGGAGTGGAGAGGCAAGGAGAGACCTCGAATGACGAATGCGAGAAACATCACTCGAAAACTAGCGGGAGGAGTAGGAATGGTCTCACCGCTGGGGATGCGCGCATCGGCGACTGCCGCAGAGATAACTCCATCCTGGCGAAGAAGACGGAGATCCGACGCCTTGATGATGGAGGGGCTCCATGCACCATTGGTCAAGCGAGTGCCCGCGACCTTCTTCTTCCCGCCGGCGGCGGCGCTGGTGCCCGCAGCAGCGGAGCCACCCTTCTTCTTCGTCGCGGCGACGGTGGCCGTGGAATCAGCGGCAGCACCTCCTTTTTTTCCCCATTGCGCGGCGGCGATGAGAGCGCAGAAAGTAGCTTGGAAATGAGCGAAGGTGGTCCAGCGCCGTGGAGGAGATGAGCGCAGGCAAAAACAGAAGAACAGCAGCAATGGCGATGGTAGCAAGGAAGAAAGAGCGCAGATGGAAAATTACTGCCGCAGCACCGCTACTTAACCTCTGGGAGATGCAATCCAATGGCTGACAAAAACCCTATTGGACGCGTGGCACGCATCGTGCTGGACACGCGGAGAAGAGGAAGTGCGAACCGTCCCCCCACTTCTACCATTACGCGTGGAAATCGAGGAGGCGCAGTTAAAAATAAGATTACGCACGCCTAGTCAAATCAAAGTCAGAAAGTGGGACCCATCACTCGTCACGTCCCGTCAAACTCGCTCACGCGAGCAACTGAGGTCATACAAGCGTGCACTGACGTCACCAAGGCTACGCAATGGAAAATTTCGACTATTTTTAGTCCTTGCTAGAGTCTTCAACTCCACCAAGCACTCGGGGGCTACTCACATAGGGAGCGCTGGCCGCGCACCCTACGACCTTTTCTTTTCTTGTTGCAGGAATGTGGACAATCACAAAAGCAAACCCAACCACTCAAAACATAGTTCGATTATGGACATGGGTTACTCCCATAGGGAGCGCCGGAGACAAATTCGACTGAAACAAGTAAGCAAAAAGACGACAACAGTCGCAAAAGTTCTTTAGTCCCCGCCTGAGTCATCGACTGAAACAAGTAAGCAAAAAGACGACAGCAGTCGCAAACATTCTTTAGTCCCTGCCTGAGTCTTCGACTCAACCAGGCAATCGGGAGCTACTCCCATAGGGAGCGCTGGTCGCGCACCCTATGATTATTTGCACAAAAACTGTGTGTTGATAACATCCGCACTCGCAACCTTTGGCGACACCGCCTCACAAATTTTCCCTACAAAGAGACTACGTCTCCTGGGACACCCGAATCGTCTCCGCGATGATAAAATTCGGATGCCGTGCTTACGGCGTGAAAGTAAGACTTGAATAAGGCCTGGCAACGCATTTAACTATGCACTACCAGAAATGTATCCGTGCCTGCAGGCACGACGAACATGCCTTGACAGACGCGTCGAGTGCTCACACCCATATAACTGGAATTCGACTCCTGTAAGACCTCCGCGGCCTGAGTCGAATTACGCCAGCACTTTTCCGGATTCGAGTCCGGGTACTCGAATTTGAGTAGATTGCGTTGTTTCACCCTAAGGTGGTTAACTGATACCGATACTCCGGTTATATCAGGCACGTATATCAACAATCCCTATGACACAAATAAAGGCAATTGAAAAGTACTCATTTAGGTACTCGAAGGCTTCAAAAAGTCCCTAGTCGAATCTACGATTCCACTGGACACTCGGGGCTACTGACATGGGTATACCCTACAGGTACTCGAGCTTGGTATATATGGTCCAAATACATACAGGCCCACGGTGTCGCCAAGGCCCAGATGGAGGGACTCGAGTAACCTACGGACTCTCGATTGCTTGAAGAACAAGAAGAAGCTAAAGATAGAAAGATTAAAGGGAAAACCCTAACTTGTAACCGACTCGACCTACTACCCGAGACCTAGCCTATCTATATAAAGGCTAGGAGGGGGCGGCGAGAAGGACACACGCAACCCTAGTTTCCACAACCTTCGCCAGATTACATCTGCGCACCATTGTAACTTTCGACTCCCTCAATAATTCCACAAGCAGACAAGCAGGAGTAGGGACCTCTACGAGGCCTGAACCTGGGTAAATCCTTTGTCCCCTGTGTGCTTGTTTTCTAGCCGATAGATGTCTCCAGCGCTCCCTCCTTCTCCAAAACCCAAGTCCATAACAATGGGCATTGACGAGTTAAACCCTCTTCAGTAGGTATCGGCGACTCTGCACCAACAGCTACACCTTCCGGAGTCGAAGGAGACGATGCATCCGAATTCTTGCTGCACGAACGCTTGCGAGTGTCCAGACTACTCGACTTGGGGGCTTCCTCCTCCACATCAGATGGGACGGTCGACTCTGACTCGTCCTCTTCCAAGGCTTCATGAGGAATAACCCCCTTAGGAAGAGGGGGCATACAGGGTGACACACTCCAATCCTGCATACAACAAACAAGTTAGTACAAGTCAAGAAAAGAGAAGCATTCGACAAATAAAGCTACTTCATAGCACAACCGTACCTCAGGAGGAGGATTAGCAGCATCGAAGGGAGGCACGACTGGTTCACTGGGGAGCACATCCTTGGCGGTGTACTTGGTGACCAGTCGCACCCTTTTATCTACCTCACTCACGGAAATGCCATCGGCAGATACGCGAGTGACATCATCCACGCCAGCCCACTAGAACATAGGGTGGACTCTGCCCTGCAGGGGCTGGACGCGATGGCACAGCCATGTGCGAATGAGGGCGCAAACTCCCTCTTCTTTTCCCATGCGACTCTCGAGGTCGCATACGTGCTCGTATAGCACATCTGTCTCTGCGGACTCGCCTGGCATCACTATGTTCTTCCAGGAGCGCCTCCTCTTGCACGGCGTCGCGGGATCGAAGGGCGCGAGTCCAAAGTGGTCTCCGTCGGCCTTCTAGTCGCGGATGTAGAACCACTTGTCCCTCCACCCTTGGACGGACGCCATGAGTTTGATGTCGAAGTACGTGGCGGAGGAGTCGATGTGGATACCGCATCCGCCTACATCATAGACTACGGAGCCAGACGCCAACTGGCGCTTTAGCTTGAAGAGACGTTTGAAAAGACTGAAGTGCGGCTCGATTCCGAGCCAGCACTCGCAAAGAGTAATGTAGCAAGCTACATGGAGGATGGAGTTGGGGGACAACTGATGCAGCTGGAGCCCGTAGAAACAGAGAAGGCCCCTAAAGAAAGGATGCAGGGGCAGCGAGAGACCACGGATGATGAATGCTAGGAACATCACCCGAAAACCGGCAGGAGGAGAAGGGATTACCTCACCACCGGGGACACGCGCGCCAGTGACTGCGGAAGATAGAACTCCGTCTTGGCGTAGGAGACGGAGCTCAGAAGACTTGATCACGGACGCGCGCCACGCGCCATTGGTGACGCGAGTGCCCGTGCCCTTCTTTTTACCGGCGGCGGCGGTGCTGGTGCCTGCAGCGGTGGAGCTACCCTTTTTCTTGGCAGCAACAGTGGCGGCGGCGGATTCAGCCGTGCACCTCCTCTCTTCTTCCCCATCATGCGGTGGCGATGCGACCGGAGGAAGTAACTAGGGAATACGTGGAGTTGGTCCAGTGCCACGAGGAAGATGAAGTGTAGGAAGTAGAGGAGCAGCAGCAATGGTGACGAAGGTAAAGACAGAGAACAAAGCAGATGGGAAAATTACCGTCACAGCACTGCTACTTAACCCCCTGGAAGATGCAATCCAACGGCCAGGAAAAACCCTATCAGGCGCCTGGCGTTCATCATGATCGACACGTGGAGGACCCGAAGCATGAACCGTCCCCCACTACCCCCATTACACGCGGAAATCGAGGAGGCACAGTTAAAACAAAGATCACGCACGCCCGGTCAAGTCAGAGTCAGAA
Organism: Avena sativa; assembly: GCA_916181665.1. NCBI lineage: Eukaryota > Viridiplantae > Streptophyta > Magnoliopsida > Poales > Poaceae > Avena > Avena sativa. The sequence continues at coordinate 429,142,253 of OV702287.1, forward strand.
AATGGGACCCACCACTCGTCACGTCCCGTCAAACCCGGTCACGCGAGCAACTGAGGTCATCACATCGTCAGCACTGATGTCATCCAAAATTGAGCAGCAGAATACTTCGATTACTTTAGTCCTTGCTCGAGTCTTCGACTCCACCAAGCACCCGGGGGCTACTCCCATAGGGAGCGCTGGTCGCGCACCCTACGATTTTTCTCTTTCTCTTCTGCAAGAATATGGACATTCAAAGCATACCTAACCACTCGAATCCACGATTCGACTATGGACATGGGTTACTCCCATAGGGAGAGCTGGCAATAAATTCGACTGAAACAAGCAAACAAAAGACGACAGCAGTCGCAAAAGTTCTTTAGTCCCTGCCTGAGTCTTCGACTCAGCCAGGCACTCGGGGGCTACTCCCATAGGGAGCGCTGGTAGTGCACCCTATGATTATTTGTACATCGTATTGTGTGTCGATAACATCCACACTCGAAGATTATGGCGACACCGCCTCATGATGTTTCCCTACAAAGAGACTGCGTCTCCTGGGCCACCCGAATCATCTCTGTGATGACAAAATTCGGATGCCGCGCTTGCAGCGTGAAGATAAGACCTGAATAAGGCCTGGCAACGCATTTACTACGCACTACCAGAAATATATCTATGCCAACTGGTACGATGAACATGCCTTGACGGACGCGTCGAGTGCTCACACCCATATACTGGAATTCGACTCCTGTAAGACCTCCGCGGCTTGAGTCGAATTACACCAGCACTTTTCCTGATTCGAGTCCGGGGACTCGAGTTCGAGTAGATTGCGTTGTTTTACCCTAAGGTAGTTAACTGATACCGATACATAGGTTAAATCAGGCACGCACATCAACAATCCCTATGACACAAACATTGCAGTCGAAAATATACTCATTCATGCACTTGAAAGGCTTCATAAAGTCCCTAGTTGAATCTGCGATTCCACTGGACACTCGGGGGCTACTGACATGGGTATACCCTACAGGTACTCGAGCTTGGTATATACAGCCTGAATACAGCGGAAGCCGATGGTGTCGCCAAGGCCCAAATAGAGAACTCGAGTAGCCTACGGACTCTCGATTGCTTGAGGAACAAGAAGAAGCTAAAGATAGAAAGTTCAAAGGGGAAAACCCTAACCTGTAACCGACTCGACCTTCTACCGAGACCTAGCCTATCTATATAAAGGCTAGGAGGGGGCGGCGAGGAGGACACACGTAACCCTAGTTTCCACAACCCCCGCCAGATTGCATCTGCGCACCATTGTAATCTTCGATTTCTCTGTTAATTCCACGAGCAGATAAGCAGGAGTAGGGACCTCTACGAGGCCTGAACTTGGGTAATTCTTCGAGTCCCTTGTGTGCTTGTTTGCTAGACGATTGATGCTTCTAGCGCTCCCTCCTTATCTAAAACCCAAGTCCATAACAATGGGCATTTATGAGTTAAACCCTCGTCAGGTAGGCACACAACTCAAAACACACTTCTCCATCATTCTAGAATCTTCTCCCTCGTATCTCCAGAGCATGTTACCAGAATTTTCTAGTTTTAGATAGCTAATAATCGTTGACTTCTAAATGATATACAAAGTACAAGAACCAAATATACACCCATACTTTATAGATATCGATCAAATGTATATTTGTGTATGCTTTACATATTAAAATTGTATATAGTGATGATATGTCCGACGTCTATTATCCGAGTATCACGTGTTGATCAAAAGGGATGTGCCACATATGTATATACTGTATGAAATGTGATTTAACAAACATTAAGTTGTTATTAACCAATATTCTTGTTAGAGAAAAAAAATGCATACATTAAGTCTATTAGTAATAACTATCTACCCATATTGAGAATATATCCTACAGTGCTATGAAATTTGGGGGGTGGTGAACTGATGGTTCTAGAACATGTTGGAGTTTGCTCTAGGTACTATTCAACACGAATACAACTGCTCTCAACCATTGGATCTAACAGCCCAACGGTCAGGATTGGTGCTATGTACCCAATTCAAAACTGCTCCATTGTAGTAGTAGAGAGAATACAGCCTACTATGTTATGATATTTTGGGGGTGGTGACATGATGGTTCTAGAACATGGTGGAGTTTGCTCTAGGTAGTATTCAAAACGAATCCAGGTACTCTAAACCATTGGATCTAACAGCCCAACGATCAGGATTGGTGCTAGGGATCCAATTGAAAACTACTCCATTATCTTATCTTACCACTATATAGTGTACGAATAACTTTGAATGTTGACCGTTGGATCAAGATTCGTGAATCCCAACATTTCTAGCCATTGGATCTTATTTTCCATTCTAGCATCTAGAAGATTCTATTTGTAGTCTTCGACATAATGAATGCTATGCACAAACCTCAAAACACACTTCTCCATCATACTAGAATCTTCTCCTTTTTTCTCTAGACTATGTTATAAAAAATTCATGTGATAGGTAGCTAGTAATTTTTGACTTCTACATGACATACAAAGTACAATTATACACCCATACTTTATAGATGTTGATCAAATTTATAATTTATTGTGCTTTACCAATTATAATTTTATATAGTGATGATATGTCATACATCTACTATCTAAGTCTCACGTGCAAGACACATGCAACTTTCTAGTAATAGTACAGATAGAGATAGGATGTCGATATGGTCATCCTTCGAATAACCTTAATTCCCGATGCTTGGAAAGGAAGAGAAAAAATTGAAAGTTTGAATTCTACTAATTTTTGCCTCCAATGCCCGGTTCCTTCCTATGTACACCAACACACACGCCGGAGACACAGCTGAGACGCCGTACCAAGACACACATGCGCAACGCTATGGACGAGGGAGTGCTGAGATGGATGGTGAGGCGGCGACTGAGAGCGAAAAAAATTTGTTTTGTTTTGAGTGCACATAAGTCCTGAAATTCACTAGACTGTGTACGCTGTAAAGGCTATAATACCTCATGTCAGGAACCCATCATAATTCTGCTCTGACATCGCACCGCCTTCAAGTGCCCTGTCACGCTGCCCTCCCGCCCTGCCTCCCTTTTATTCTTCGAGCTCCTCTTGCTCTTCGGTTTTTCCCCTCATCTCACTAGTACCTCTGTCCCAAAGTTTAAGGCCTTGTTTGGAATGCAGGAATGCAAAACATAGGAATAGAAAAAATGCAGGACTTAAGATAGTATCATGTATGCTCAATTCCTACAGGAATAAATACCATAGGAAATTTTTTAGGGTGTTGTTTGGATGTCACACAGGAAAACCGCATGAATTGTAGACACAAGGAGATGAAACATGAGGTTAGACCTCATGTTATTTTTCCTAGAAAATTCCTATGAAATAGCCTATACCATAGGAATTTCAAAGGAATCTTAGATTCCTATTCCTTTGTCTCAAACGAACCCATAGGAATTTTTCCTATAGGAATCCTATCCTCCAAAAATCCTTATTTTCCTTTGTTCCAAACAGGGCCTAAGGATTTTTTTGATAAGTGAAGCTACAAAAAGTTTGACCAAACTTCTAAAAAAAATATCAAGAACTACTGTATGATATTAGTAGATACCATGTGAATATATGTTTCATGATGTATCAAAGGGTATGTATTTCATATTGTAAATATTAATATATTTTTCTACAAACTTGGTCAAACTTTGCATTGTTTGACTTTTAAAAAAAATATGCCATGAGCCTTGGATGTAGGTACTACTAGTGTTTAGTACTTCGTCCCGAAACTTAAGTCTTGATATATAGACATCGTGGGTCCTTTAATACGGCGTTAGGAAAATTCAAGAGGAATTTACCATGCTTACTTGTAGTTCAAGTTTGACCTAATTTCTTTAAATCGACATAAAGTTATTTAAGTGGGCATGGTTCGCTAGGGAATCTTGTAATGTGCTAAGACTAGGGAATTGTAAGAAAACATGGTCCCCACTTTTTCTAAAAACCGGGTGGTGGTTAGGCCTAGAATTATAACTCGAAACTCGCGAGCTAAATGAGTGTAACTCGTGACTTGGCTCGACTCGGCTTGAAGTCGGTGTCTAACGAGGCGAGCTAGTTTTTGATTCGAACTCGTTTTTTCACCCAAGCTAAATGAGCTACTCGTTTAGCTCGTTAAACTCGTTCACATATATACTTTGAAATTTTCCACTGATGAGTGCCATACTACGAATGTTTCTTGTACATGTAATGGTGTAGAACTACTATATTTTCCATTCGATCTTGCCTTCGTGTTATTATGAAAGTACTATCCATATTCTAGTTCATAATTAGTAGGATAATTACTAGTTTTTCTTATATGTGCTCTTGTTCGTAACTCATAACGTGCTAAACGAGCTACTCGTGAGTTACTCGTGAGTTTACCGAGTCAAGCCGAGTTTCAAATATGAACTTGTTTTGTAAACAAGCTGAGCCAAGCTAGGTCATTAGTTGAACGAGCTTTAGCGAGTCGAGCCGAGATGATTCAGCTCGGCTCGAATTCCGGCCCTAGTGGTGGTACTTTTTTTGACTAAGGTATGTCCAGAGGGAGCGAGATTCTTCAATTAATTAACACGGTAAGTGGATGTGTACATGTTACACCAAGGACTTCAAAAAACAAAAAATACATCCAAGACCATACATTTAGCACAAAGGACACTAAAATCAAATGATTGAAAATTTTGGTAACATGGTCTATAGAAACGTGGGGAAGATTTTAGAATGATGGAGAAGTGTGTTTTGAGGTTTGTGCATAGTATTTCATTGTGATGAAGATTATTAATAGAATCTTCCTGATGCTAGAATGGAAAAGAAGATCCAACGACTAGAAATGTTGGGATTCGTGAGTCTTGGTCCAACAATTAATATTCAAAGTTTTTTGTACACCATATTAGGTTAACATAGTGGTAATGGTAAGCCTAGTACTTGCTTAACAAAAGAAAACAACACACTTCTCACTTTCAGCATATCTTGTTGAAGAAGATGCACAAATCTACCAGATGCAGGTACTGTATCATAAACTATATATGATGTCAATATGGTCATGACCTTGGCTATTCGGGTCGAAACCAGTAATGTTCATACACCTTAGGCCAATACACATTGTGAAGCAACGAGAGCATTTTTTGTATTCAAAGGTGTCAAAACACATGTTTCTTATTTTTCTTAGCACTATATAGTGTACGAATAACTTTGAATATTGACCGTTGGATGAAGACGCGAATCCCAACATTGTCAGACATTTGATCTTCATTATTTCCATTTTAGCATCGAGAAGATACTATTGATAGTCTTTCTTTTCTTATCTTACCACTACTAGTAAAAGGCACGTGCCACACACATATACACTATATGTAATGTGATTTAACAAACAGTAAGTTGTTATTAACCAATAGTCTTGTTAGAGAAAAAATGGATACATTAAGTCTATTAATAATATATCTACACATATTGAGAATACAACCTACTGTGCTATGAAATTTTGGAGGTGGTGACATGATGGTTCTAGAACATAGTGGGGTTTGCTATAGGTACTATTCAACACGAATCGAGCTGCTCTGAACCATTGGATATAACAGCCCAACGGTCAGGATTGGTGCTATGGATCCAATTCAAATTAAAACTGCTCCATTATAGTAGTAGAGATATGATGTCAATATGGTCATGACCTTGGCTGTTCGGGTCAAAGCCAGGAATGTACATACACCATAGGCCAATACAGATTGTGAAGAAGCCATAGCATTTTTTTGTATTCAAAGTTGTCAAAACACATGTTTCTCATTTTTTTCTTAGCACTATATAGTGTACGAATAACTTTGAATATTGACGTTGGATCAAGATGCGAATCCAAACATTGTCAGATGTTGGATCTTCATTTCCATTTTAGCATCAAGAAGATACTATTGATAGTCTTTCTTTTCTTATCTTACCACTATTTTTTATATATAGTGTGCGGACAAAATATTGACCGCTGATTCATGACCCGTGAATCCCAACATTGCTGCTAGTTATTGGATCCTCTAATCCATTCCATCATCTAGAAGATAGTATTGATATTCTTTGTTATCTTAGCTTACCACTATATAATGTACGAATAACTTTGAGTATTAACCTATGGATCAAGACTCGTGAATCACAACAATGCTAGCCATTGGATCTTCTTTTTTCCATTCTACTGGGTGGTGGTACTTTTCTCTACTACTATAATGGAGCAGTTTTGAATTGGATCCATATCACCAATCCTGACCGTTGGGCAGTTAGATCCAATGGTTAAGAGCAGCTGGATTCGTTTTGAATAGTACCTAGAGCAAACTCCAACATGTTCTAGAACGATCATTTCACCACCCCAAAAATTTCATAGCACACTAGGATGTATTCTCAATATGGGTAGATAGTTATTACTAATTGACTTAATGTGTGCATTTTTTCTCTAACAAGAATATTGGCTAAAACATCTTAACATTTGTTAAATCACATTTCATACCACTTTATCATTATCAATTTGTTTTCACCCATCAACTCAGTTATCCACGTAGGGCCCATAGATTGGGGAGGTCGCGGTCGCCTTGGACGCACCAGAAAATTATGACTGGGCCATCGAGTGTAGGAAGTAGAGTCAGCATTCTGTCCAATCGTTTACCCTAGTCATTGGCATCGATATTTGCCACACGCATCGGCTTCATCAGCGACATTGATTGTCCCCTCGCATCGGTAATCTGCCACATTAATCCTAGATCACCTCCTTCCTATTAAATCTCTTCCCTTACCCGCACGAAACCATCTCTAATCCCCCGCTTCTAGCAACCATCTCCGATGCCGTCTGTCATCCATGGCCACCTTCCGGCTGCCGCCCGCCATACCGGAGCGCAAAGACCCTGACATCACCACACATGAGGACAATTCCCTGTGCATTTAGGCTTTCTCCCCGCGGAGAACAAATAGGCAGCTGGTGTGCGCCTTCCTCGACGCTGGGTACGGTGATCGCAAGTACCAGATGTACGACATCGATGACAATCCAGACGAGACGCTGAAGGTCAAGTTCGTCAACTTCAGGGACGCCCGTCTCCTCTACGGCCAGGCCTTCCACTGCGTCTGCGAGATGGTGGTGTTCACCGGCTCCAACATTTTCACCAACTACTAGAACCGGTTCCCAAACAACGGCAACTTCATCCACAGTGTTCTCCTAGAGCTGCCGATGGCTCCGGATGTGCCGCCTCGTTTTCCGGCGGTGCCGCCGATGGCTCAGGAGGTGCCGCCGCCTTCTCTAGAGGTGCTGATGAGTCAGGAGTCGGCTCTATCACTGGAGCTGTCGTTGGTGCCGATGTCACGAGCTACCACAGGCGGCACGGACTAGGTGCAAGGAGGCGCCGGACCTGCACTAGTTCAGCAGCGAGTCCTATACGAAGTTAATGGTTGTATGAAGTTTCTTCTGGTACTACTTGGAAAAAAAGTTTCTTTTGGTACTACTCACTATACCCTGTAGTACTAGTAGTAGTACTACGAATGACGATCTATAGAATATCCTTCCCCCCGGATGTTTGTGAAGGAAGTAAAAATTTCGAAAGCAGGAAAGTTCGAATTTCTACTCTATTGTAAGGACCAAAATGGTTCCCACCAACGAAGCTGACGAACACGCTAAACAAAGACACGGAGCCACCGACAAATAAACGGAGCCACCAATGGCAGGTTGTCGGTCAACACGCGTGTGCACCGCCACGTTGTGGACGAGGGAGAGATCAGCCGGCCGGGTGTGGGGGTGGTGATGGGGGAGTGAAGAAGAGAGAAAACACATTTTGTTTTGTGTGCATATATATATTGTGGTCCTGAAATTTACTCTACTCACTGTACCCTATACCTCGTGTCAAGAACCCATCCTAGCTTTGCTCTGACATTGCACCGCCTTCAAATTCTCCTCTTCGTAGCTCTCTCGCTGCCTCCTCTGTGCTTATAGTCTCTTCTCGTTCATTATTTTTTTAACAGAAAAAAGGAAATAAATTCTTCTTACTTGCTTTTCAGAAAATAAATTTCTATCACTTGGAAAATTGAAATTGATTATTTTTTCTTTTTAATATCTTTGATTGTTCTCAAAAGATGGCCAAATTTGTTGGCATGTAAATTCTTGGATATGGGATCATGAGCATAAAGTCTGATGTAGAGATATGGCCTTGACCTTCTGGTCGTTCGCCTTGAAATCCAAGATTTTTCATACTCGTTGACAACTATGCTTAAATTTGTTGAAATATCACCACTTACTTTTAGGTTAGCATTTTACACGGTCGGTGGGATTACATTCTACATCAAGGACCTAAAAAAAGGAAAATTACATCAAGGTCCACACATTTAGCACGAAGGACCCTAAAATTGCGCAAAGAAAACAGTCGGGTTCGGCTCCTTCTCGAGAGAGTAGCTAATCGAGCTACACTCTTCATACTACTCCATCTTCGATTGTTTTCAAAATATGACCAAATTTTTCGTCATGCAAATTCTTGGATATGGGATCATTAGCATAAAGTCTGATGTAGAGATATGGCCTTGACCTTGTGGTCGTTCGCCTTGAAATCCAAGATTTTTTCATACTCATTGACAACTATGCTTAAATTCGTTGAAATTCACCACTTACTTTAAGGTTAACATTTTACACGGTCAGTGGGTGTACATTCTACATCAAGGACCTAAAAAAAGGAAAATTACATCAAGGTCCACACATTTAGCACAAATGACCCTAAAATTGAGCAAAGAAAACAGTCTGGGTCGACTCCTTCTCGAGAGAGTAGCTGATCGAGCCACTCTCTTCATACTAATTTATCCTCGATTGTTTTCAAAATATGGCCAAATTTATCGGCATGCAAATTCTTGGATATGGGATCATCAGCATAAAGTCTGATGTAGAGATATGGCCTTAACCTTTTGGTCGTTCGGCTTGAAATCCAAGATTTTTCATACTCGTTGACAACTATGCTTAAATTCGTTGAAATTCACCACTTACTTCTAGGTTAGCATTTTACATGGTCAGTGGGAGTAAATTCTACATCAAGGACCTAAAAAAAGTGAAAATTACATCGAGGTCCACACATTTAGCACAAATGACCCTAAAATGGAGCAAAGAAAACAGTCGGGTTCGGCTCCTTCTCGAGAGAGTAGCTAATCAAGCCACACTCTTCATACTACTTCATCTTAGATTGTTTTCAAAATATGGCCAAATTTGTCGGCATGCATATTCTTGGATATGGGATCATCAACATAAAGTCTGATGTAGAGATATGGCCTTGACCTTTTGGTTGTTCGCCTTGAAATCTAAGGATGTTCATACTCGTTGACAACTATAAGCTTAAATTCATTTAAATTTCACCACTTACTTTTAGGTTAGAATTTTACATGGTCGGTGGGAGTATATTTTACAACAAGGACCTAAAAAGGGGAGAATTTACATCGAGGTACATACATTTAGCACAAAGAACCCTAAAAACAAGCAAGCAAAATAGTCGGGTTCGGCTCCTTCTCGAGAGAGTAGCTAATCGAGCCATACTCTTCATACTACTTCATCTTCAATTGTCATCAAAATACGGCCAAATTTGTCGGCATGCAAATTCTTGGATATGGGATCATCATCATATTTGCATGCCGATAAATTTGCATGCCAACAAATTTGGCCATATTTTGCAAATTCTTGGATATGGGATCATCATCATATTTGCATGCCGACAAATTTGCACGCCGACAAATTTGGCCATATTTTGCAAATTTAGCAAGCTAAATAAGATTAATCAACTATATGACACGAAAGCACTTGATAGTCTTCCCATGTGTCCTCGAGAACGTTTGATCATCTTAAGTAATACAACCGGCTTGTCCTTTACTGCATAAAGGATTGAGCCACTTGCTGCATTTATTCCTACTGTCTTTTATTTACTCGTACTTTGTTTACTTGCTTTATTAAAACCCCTAAAAATCCGTTTGCTAAGTATTTGCAGAGAATTCCTGATCCATACCACTAGCCAGCACCTTCTGCTCCTTGTTGTGTTCGACACTCTTACTTATCGAAAATACTGCGATACACCCCCTATACTTGTGGGTCATCAAGACTATTTTCTGGCGCCGTTGCCGGGGAGTGAAGCGCTATTGGAGAGTGGAACTGGTGAAGGAAACTTCTACTGTGAGTATTGTTTACTTTTGCTAGTTGCTTTATTTTCGTTATGGATAATTCGCTGAGTTTCTTATTTGGTAAGGCTACTACCACTGCTAAGGTAGTAGATAAACCACCACCTGCTGAGAATGATGCTTTCAAAATACCTATAAGAATTATTGATCGTGTTATGGATAACTACTATGTTGGGGATGGAACTGTCCATCCCGGTGATCATTTACTCTTTATACACGAATTATGCGGGATGTTCAAGTGTGCAGGTATTACTACAGATCAAGTTAAGAAGAAGTTCTTCTCATTATCACTTAAAGGAAGAGCTGAGGAATGGTATAAGCTACTGAAGAATGGTCAAGCTCTAGAGTGGGAGGAAATAGTGCCTCTCTTTTATTCAAAGTTCTATCCTCCTAGTGAGATTCATAAAGATCGGAATCAAATATACAACTTTTGGCCTCTTGATGGAGAGAGTACAACTCAAGCTTGGGGGATATTGAAGTTACTCATGCTCAAATGTCCCATTCATGAGCTCCCCAACAATATTATTATCAATAACTTTTATGCCAGGCCCCCTCTACATGATAAGGATTTATTGGATGATTCTTGTGCTGGATCATTCACTCGCATGGAAGAAGAAGCTAAATGGGATCTTCTGGACCGTATTCAAGACAATGCTGAAGCATGGGAGAATGACAAAGGTAGAAAGTCAGGTATAAATTATGACTATGAATGCATTGAAACTTTTATGGGAACTGATGACTTTCAAAACATTAAAAATGCTTATGGTATAGACTCTCAAGCTATTGCTTCTTATTTTAAGGCTTTTGCTTCCTACATTGAAGTGCCCAAAAAGAAGTGGAATAAGTATCATGAACCTTATAAAGATATTGCTAAGAGTGTTCGTGCAAGATGAAGTTGTTGAACCTAATAAACAAAAGGTTGATGAACCTATTATAGCAAGTGTGAATGACTTTGTTACTAAATATGTAGAAGAGGGACACACTATCCTTTGTAAGGATACCTCTAATATTATTTCACAAAGTAGTGTTATGAGAGCTAGTATTCCTGTGTTTTCTGTTAGAATAAGTGATCATTGCTATGATGGTCCTTGTGATAGTTACATTGTTAAGTTTATGCATGATACTGAAAGTTACTATGAAAGAGGGAAAAGTGTTCTTAAGCATCTCAATAATATCAAGTTTCCTCGTTTTATGCTGAAAGTTTTTATGTTGCACTTCTTTTGCCTTCCTATGCATGTAGCCTCTGGTTTCAACAACTTGTTTGTTTACAAAATTCCCTTGCATAGGAAGTGGGTTAGACTTAAATGTGTGTATTTTTGCTTTTTAATGCTCTCTTTCACTTCAATTCATATTCCTATGTGAGCATCTTCAAAATCATCATGCCCATCTTAATGGCTATAAAGAAAGAGCTTTTTGGGAGACAACCCAATTTGTTTTTGCTTTCAGTTTGTTTTTGTTTCTTTGAGTCTTGGAAGTTATTACTTCGGTAATAACTGCTCCTTATCCGTTTTGTTTGGTTTTTGTGTCAAGATCAACCTCTAATGAGAGAGAAGTAATAATTGGGGAAGTTGTTGTCCCGAAACAGATTTTTTGTGCTGCACCGTAAAAATTCGTGAGAGATCTCTGTATGTCGGATTGAGCTGTAATTTTTTGTGATTCTGCCCCAGGTTGTTATTTAACTTTAGTTAGTTTTTCACTTTTTTATTTGAGCAATAGAAGATTTTCAAAAAAAATATCTTTACCTGCTGGTCTGTTTTGACAGATTTTGCCACTCTTGCATTTGCTTCTTTATTCGATTTCCTTTTTGAATTATTTTTGGGTTTTCGGAAGGAGTTGCTAAAGTAGCTTATGTTTTGATGGTTTTTAGTGGAAGTTGGACTCCAAGGGTTTTATCACTTCATATATGCTAATGAGAACTGTGTGAAGTTTTGTGTGAAAGAAATTTCCAGGTAGTGTAGTTAATGGTGTAATAAGGAAGAGAAAGGTTTTATGACTCAAGTAATAAGTGTATGAAGATGAAGATATCGATGATATTCAAGTGGTGACTCCGAAAGTATCTACTAGATACCAAATTCAGAGACCTGCAGAGTCCGTTTTCAAATAGGTAACAGTTTTGGTAAGAAAAGTTCCGCGAAAATACTATCCAACTATATTTTTGCAGTTTTCAGTCAATAAGGAAAGTTATGAAGCGAAAGAGGGACGGAAACGGAGCTAGGGTGGCTCACACCACCCTGTGGCGTGGGCCCACCCCTGGCCATGCCACCAGGTGGTGAGTCCACCCCGGACTCCGCCTCCGACTCGTTTTCTCCCATTACCTTCCTTTGGCTTTGAAACTTCGTAATATATAATCCCCCGTATCCCCCGAGGTTCGTATATCGTGTTTTTGTCATGTTTTTGTTTCGATATGTTTCTGCTAGGAACTATTCTTGAAGCTTTGAAGCATAATGGTGTCGGCCAAGGATAAAGGGAAGGAGCCTATGGAGGAAGACCTCCAAGACCCCGGGAAGGAGAAGGAGATCAAGAGTTAAGGTGAAGAGGAGCAAGGCCAACATCCGCACACCGGCACTACCATTGCAAGCATTGGAGTGGTGACAAAACCTGCCAGGGTTAGAAGGACTGCACGGATGCAGACTGGGGGGAAAGCTCCTCGTCACTGTTTGGCTCCAGGTCACTTCCTCCGCGCACCAAGAACCCTTTCCATACCCTTATCCATGAGCATCAATACCAGAATATGCCCAAGGGGAAATTACCCTCCAATTGGGATTTGCATCATTCTAGCCATGCAGGAAAAGAAGACTTCAAGGAGGAAGAGTGGGGAAAGAATAACAAGAGCTGGAATTCTCAACCCGACATGATCATGAGCCGCATTGAGCAAAACTCATAGCTGATTCGTAATCTCACCTTTGAGATTGAGGACTTGGGGAAACTTATTAGAGAGCTCATCGAGAGGATACCACCACCACCGAAGGAGTAATTTGTCATCAGGTTTGGCATCCCCTTGGTTTGTTCCAAGCTTGGGGGAGTGCCGCGGTATCACATCACTATCTTCTATCTTTTTACCTTATTAGTAGAGTCATATCATGAATAGAGAATTATTACGTAGTATGGTTTGCATTATGGAAGTGTCCCCCTATCTCGTTAGATATGTATCCCTTGGTGTGAGTTGCCGTTATGGAATATTAATGAGAAGTTCTATCATTTACTCTTTTGCATAGCTTATATTAGTTTTCAATTCATGGTTATATGATTGATCTTGTTGTTAGTATTGGTATCACTTTGGGATCATTGAGTTAATTTAGTTGGTTTTGGCAAACCTGGCTTGGTCAGTAGCAACACTATTTTTGAGAGTTGAATGAAAAAGATAAAAGTACCTCTAAAGAAAAATAATTTCATCGTCTTTCTTTCTTGATTTGCTCATAAGTTTAGTATTCTCTAGTTAAGATCTTTTGTGCTTCCAAGTAAGATTGCATGTTTGTCTTTATCACTTGTATGTTTGTTTGTTTCCTTCAAATCTTGTACTTGCTACCTAGCCTTGCTAGCCAAAGACCTGTACTGAGAGGGAATTCTTCTTGTGCATCCAATCCTTAAAACCAAAAACCATGCCATTTGTGTCCACCATACCTACCTATTAGCATTATTGCTATTCCAAGTAAATTCTTGTTTTATCTACCTCCCAAATTAAACTTGTTATGTGAAAATTAGTGATTAAATCTCTCACGAACTTGATGGCACACTTTATTTTTCTTGCATTTAATAACCTGAACCATTGGGTCCTTCTTTGTTGCGTATATGCTTGTGCTTTATGAGTTGAATTTAGCAGAACCATGTATCATGGGGAACGCTTTCAACACTACATTGGTACTTTGTACCTAGTTGATATCATGTTCTTTTGCTTATGGATCTCGGCGGTGTGAAATAAAAGTGGAACTTGTAAGATCATGGAGTTTATATGTGTGTTAGAGAAACGCCTGGGCTGCTAGCCTAAGCCATGCCTAATCATGGTGGAAACTTGCAGCATAACTATAGTGAGCATTCTATGAAGCATCCTCAATAAAAACCTATGCAAATAGCAAATAAAAAGATCACTGAGATGCTCACTGTCTGCTTGCCTTGTCATTTTGATTATGGGATAGCTCCTATGTCATGTGCAAGGGGTACCCCGTTAGCGGTTCTCAATGATACACGTGTATTTACAATGACAAGAGCTTGCTCGTGACTAAAGTTGAGTAGAATGAGGTTCGTTACTCATAAGTAAGGGGCATGAGGTTTCAACTTATAACTTGTCAAGCATATCCTCTTAGTTGTGTCACTTTAACCTTAATCACCTAAAGATGCCTATGATAGGGGCAATGAGAGCTGAAAGCTAGTAAGTATCATAATTTTTGGGAGCTCTTTATGAGACTTGCAATCCCTGCTTCCCTCTACGAAGGGCCATTCTTTTACTTTTTAGTTGAGTCAGTAAACCTATTCCTCTCTATCTCAGGAATTTTGAGTTGTTGTGTTTCATTCATTCATATGATGATTTATTCACTCATGTTGCTTATGTTCCTTGTTTTGCACATTGCTCTTATCTTGATGTTTACTACTTTGAAAGCTATCATTGAAAACCAGTTATTTGTGAACTCCAGCAAATTATCAACTATTCTTCGACCAAGAGCTAAGTTTGCCATTACCAATTATGATTCACTTTATGTATCTTTATTGTGTTTCCTTTACTAATTGCAAGTTGAGTTATATAATAGTGAGTTGTCTTCTATTATGATCTATGTATTGATGAATGTGATTCTTCTTGTCCGTATTCTTTTATCGACTCTTCACTCCATAAACCTGATGCCATGTTTATTGAGCTCAGTTTCGATTGGGGACAAGCAAAGTCTAAGCTTGGGGGGAATTGATATGTCCATTTTGCATCACTATTCTATGTCATAATTCACTGTTATTCATTGATATATTTCGTATTCAGAGGTGATACTTATGTTATATCATCTGTTATTGCATGGTTGATGACTTTTGGAGCATGGACCGTTGCAGTCAGGATTCTGATGGAAAAGGTGCTGTTTGGAGGCAAAATTCGCGAAGATCAGAAAATCTCAGAAAATACATGGAAAATCCTATTTTTCCAGAATACGAAGGAAGCCAGAAGGGGGGGAGGAGATGGGCCATAGGGGGCCCACACCACCCCCTGGCGCGGGCCAGCCCAGGCCGCGCCACCAGGTGGTGTGGCCGCCCTGGTCCACCCCTGGCACTCCCCTCTACGTATATTATCCTCCCGAAACCCTAATACTTGGGGAGCAACCACAGAAAGATTCCTCCGCCTCTGCGGGGCAGAAAACACCGAGGGAGAAAGATCTCTCTGGCAGACAGATTTCTTCCAGGGGAATTCCTTCCCGGAGATGGGAGATTGTCACCATCAACACCACCATCAATATGGACTTCATCGGGATCATCATCATCATCACCACCACCATCACCATCATCACCCTCATCACCATCTCCATATTGCTGTAACAATTGGGTTGAATCTTGCATTAGTTCTTAGGGGAAACTTTCCCGGTGTTGATTACTCTTTGTAGTTGATGCTATTGAGTGAACCATTGAATTATTGTTTATGTTCAGATTGTTATACATCATTATTCCATCTCTGATCATGATCCATATGATGTCTTGTGAGTAGTTCGTTTTGTTCTTGAGGACATGGGAGAAGTCATGTTGTTAGTAGTGGAGTTGTGTTGAGAAAGATTCCATAGTTTGATATTTAAGTTGTGGTGTACTTATTCTAGCGGTGTCATGTGAACATCGACTACATGATACTTCACCTATATGGGCCTAGGGGAATGCATTGTGTATTTGGCTACTAATCGTAGGGGTTGCCGGAGTGACAGAAACCTAAACCCCCGTTAGGAAACCATTGCACAAGGGACGTAAGGGTCTTAGAGTTTAAAGTTGTGGTTAGGTTTCTACCTTAATTACTTTCTTGTACTTACGGATGTTTGCAAGGGGTATAATCACAAGTATGTATTAGTCCTAGGAAGGTCGGTACATTAGCACAGGTTCACCCACACAACACTTAGCAAGCTAAAGAAGATTAATCAACTATACGAAGCAAAAGCACTTGATAGTCTTCCCATGTGTCCTCGAGAACGTTTGGTCATCTTAAGTAATACAACCGGCTTGTCCTTTGCTGCATAAAGGATTGGGCCACTTGCTGCATTTATTCATACTGTCTTTTATTTACTCGTACTTTGTTTAATTGCTTTATCAAAAACCCCTAAAAATCCGTTTGCTAAGTATTTGCAGAGAATTCCTGATGCATACCACTAGCCAGCACCTTCTGCTCCTCGTTGGGTTCGACACTCTTACTTATCGAAAATACTGCGATACACCCCCTATACTTATGGGTCATCAGTCATTTGTGCTAAATGTGTGGACCTCGATGTAATTTTCCTTTTTTTAGGTCCTTGATGTAGAATGTACTCCCACTGACCATGTAAAATGCTAACCTAAAAGTAAGTGGTGGATTTCAACGAATTTAAGCATAATTGTCAACAAGTATGAAAAAATCTTGGATTTCAAGGCGAACGACCACAAGGTTAAGGCCATATCTCTACATCAGACTTTATGCTGATGATCCCATATCCAAGAATTTACATGCCGAAAAATTTGGCCATATTTTGAAACCAATCAAAGATGAAGTAGTATGAAGAGTGTAGCTCGATCAGCTACTCTCTCGAGAAGTACCCGAACCCGACTGTTTTCTTTGCACAATTTTAGGGTCCTTTGTGCTAAATGTGTGGACCTCGATGTAATTTTCCTTTTTTTAGGTCCTTGATGTAGAATGTACTCCCACCGACCATGTAAAATGCTAACCTAAAAGTAAGTGCTGATATTTCAACAAATTTAAACATAGTTGTCAACAAGTATGAAAAATCTTGGATTTCATGGCGAACGACCACAAGGTCAAGGCCATATCTCTACATCAGACTTTATGCTCATGATCCCATATCCAAGAATTTACATGCCAACAAATTTGGCCATCTTTTGAGAACAATCGAAGATATTAAAAACAAAAAATAATCAATTTCAATTTTCCCATTGATAGAAATTTATTTTCTAAAAAGCAAGTAAGAAGAATTTCTTTCCTTTTTTCTGTTAAAAAAATAATGAGCGAGAAGAGACTATGAGCACAGAGGAGGCAGTGAGAGAGATATGAAGAGGAGGATTTGAAGGAAGTGCAATGTCAGAGCAAAGCTGGGATGGGTTCCTGACGCGAGGTATAGGGTATCGTGAGTAGAATTAATTTCAGGACCACAATATATATGCACGCAAAACAAAATGTGTTTTCTC
This sequence comes from Avena sativa, assembly GCA_916181665.1. Classification (NCBI taxonomy): domain Eukaryota; kingdom Viridiplantae; phylum Streptophyta; class Magnoliopsida; order Poales; family Poaceae; genus Avena; species Avena sativa. The sequence goes on from OV702287.1 coordinate 429,159,741, forward strand.
TCTCCTTCACTCCCCCATCACCACCCCCACACTCGGCCGGCTGATCTCTCCCTCGTCCACAACGTGGCGGTGCTCACGCGCGTTGACCGACAACCTGCCATTGGTGGCTCCGTTTCTTTGTCGGCGGCTCCGTGTCTTTGTTTAGCATGTTCGTCAGCTGCATTGGTGGGAACCATTTTGGTCCTTACAATAGAGTAGCAATTCAAACTTTCCCGCTTTTGAAATTTTCACTTCCTTCACAAACATTCGGGGGGAAGGATATTCAATAGATCGTCATTCGCAGTACTACTACTAGTACTACAGGGTATAGTGAGTAGTACGAGAAGAAACTTCATACAACCATTAACTTCATATAGGACTCACTGCTGAACTAGTGCAGGTCCGGCGCCTCCTTGCACCTAGTCCACGCCACCAGCGGTAGCTCGTGACATCGGCACCAAAGATAGCTCCAGTGATAGAGCCGGCTCCTGACTCATCAGCACCTCCGGAGAAGGCGGCGGCACCTCCTAAGCCATCGGCGGCACCGCCGAAAAATGAGGCGGCACATCCGGAGCCATCGGCAGCTCTGGGAGAACACTGTGGATGAAGTTGCCGTTGTTTGGGAACTGGTTCCAGTAGTTGGTGAAAATGTTGGAGCCGGTGAACACCACCATCTCGCAGACGCAGCGGAAGGCCTGGCCGTAGAGGAGATGGGCGTCCCTGAAGTTGACGAACTTGACCTTCAGCGTCCCGTCCGGATTGTCGTAGATGCCGTACATCTGGTACTTGCGATCACCGTACCCAGCGTCGAGGAAGGCTCATGCTAGTTGCCTATTTGTTCGCGGGGAGAAAGCCCAAATGCACAGGGCATTGTCCTCCTGTGTGGCGATGTCAGGGTCTTTGCGCTCCGGTACGGTGGGCGGCAGCCGGAAGGTGGCCATGGATGACAGACGAGGTTGGAGATGGTTGCTGGAAGCGGGGGATTAGAGATGGTTTCGTGTGGGTAAGGGAAGAGATTTAATAGGAAGGAAGTGATCTAAGATTAATGTGGTAGAGTACCGAAGCGAGGGGACAATCAATGTCGCTGATGAAGCCGATGCGTGTGGAAAATATCAATGATGATGACTAGGGTAAACGATTGGACGGAATGCTGACTCTACTTCCTACACTCAATGGCCCAGTCATAATTTTGTCGTGCGGCCAAGGTGACCGCGACCTCCCCAATCTGTGGGCCCTACGTGGATGACTGAGTTGATGGGTGAAAACAAATTGATAATGATAAAGTGGTATGAAATGTGATTTAACAAACGTTAAGTTGTTTTAGCCAATATTCTTGTTAGAGAAAAAATGCATACATTAAGTCTATTAGTAATAACTATCTACCCATATTGAGAATACATCCTAGTGTGCTATGAAATTTTTGGGGTGGTGAAATGATGGTTCTAGAACATGTTGGAGTTTGCTCTAGGTACTATTCAAAATGAATCAAGCTGTTCTTAACCATTGGATCTAACAGCCCAACGGTTAGGATTGGTGCTATGGATCCAATTCAAAACTGCTCCATTATAGTAGTAGAGAAAAGTACCACCACCTGGTAGAATGGAAAAAAGAAGATCCAATGGCTAGCATTGTTGTGATTCGCGAGTCTTGATCCATAGGTTAATATTCAAAGTTATTCGTACATTATATAGTGGTAAGATAATATAACAAAGACTATCAATAGTATCTTCTAGATGATGGAATGGATTAGAGGATCCAATAACTAGCAGCAATGTTGGGATTCATGGGTCATGAATCAGCGGTCAATATTTTGTCCGCACACTATATATAAAAAATAGTGGTAAGATAAGAAAAGAAAGACTATCAATAGTATCTTCTCGATGCTAAAATGGAAATGAAGATCCAACATCTGACAATGTTGGGATTCACATCTTGATCCAACGGTCAATATTCAAAGTTATTCGTACACTATATAGTGCTAAGAAACAAAAATGAGAAACATGTGTTTTGACACCTTTGAATACAAAAAAATGCTATGGCTTCTTGACAGTGTGTATTGGCCTACGATGTATGTACATTCCTAGCTTTGACCCGAACAGCCAAGGTCATGACCATATTGACATCATATCTCTACTACTATAAAGGAGCAGTTTTAATTTGAATTGGATCCATAGCACCAATCCTGACCGTTGGTCTATTAGATCCAATGGTTCAGAGCAGCTCTATTCGTGTTGAATAGTACCTATAGCAAACCCCACTTTGTTCTAGAACCATCATGTCACCACCCCCAAAATTTAATAGCACAGTAGGTTGTATTCTCAATATGTGTAGATATATTATTAATAGACTTAATGTATCCATTTTTTCTCTAACAAGACTATTGGTTAATAACAACTTAATGTTTGTTAAATCACATTTCATAAAGTGTATATGTGTGTGGCACGTGCCTTTTACTAGTAGTGGTAAGATAAGAAAAGAAAGACTATCAATAGTATCTTCTCGATGCTAAAATGGAAATAATGAAGATCAAATGTCTGAAAATGTTGGGATTCGCGTCTTGATCCAACGGTCAATATTCAAAGTTATTCATACACTATATAGTGCTAAGAAAAAAAATGAGAAACATCTGTTTTGACACCTTTGAATACAAAAAATGCTCTCGCTGCTTCACAATGTGTATTGGCCTAAGGTGTATGAACATTACTGGTTTCGACCCGAATAGCCAAGGTCATGACCATATTGACATCATATATAGTTTATGAACAGTACCTGCATCTGGTAGATTCGTGCATCTTCTTCAACAAGATATGCTAAAAGTGAGAAGTGTGTTGTTTTCTTTTGTTAAGCAAGTACTAGTCTTACCATTACCACTATGTTAACACTATATGGTGTACAAAAAACTTTGAATATTAATTGTTGGACCAAGACTCATGAATCCCAACATTTTCAGCCGTTGGATCTTCTTTTCCATTCTAGCATCAAGAAGATTCTATTAATAATCTTCATCACAATGAAATACTATGCACAAACCTCAAAACACACTTCACCATCATTCTAGAATCTTCCCCCTGTTTCTATAGACCATGTTACCAAAATTTTCAAGCATTTGATTTTAGTGTCCTTTGTGCTAAATGTATGGACTTGGATGTATTTTTTGTTTTTTGAAGTCCTTGGTGTAACATGTACACATCCACTTACCCTGTTAATTAATTGAAGAATCTCGCTCCCCCTCTGGACATACCTTAGTCCAAAAAAGTACCACCACTAGGGATGGAATTCGAGCCGAGCTGAATCAGCTCGGCTCGACTCACTAAAGCTTGTTCAACTAATGACCTAGCTTCGCTCAGCTCGTTTACAAAATGAGTTCATATTTGAAACTCGGCTCGACTCGGTAAACTCACGAGTAGCTCGTTTAGCACGTTATGAGTTACGAACAAGAGCACATATAAGAAAAATTAGTAATTATCCTACTAATTATGAACTAGAATATGGATAGTACTTCAATAATAACACGAAGGCAAGATCGAATGGAAAATATAGTAGTTCTACACCATTAAATGTACAAGAAACATTCGTAGTATGGCACTCATCAGTGGAAAATTTCAAATTATATATGTGAACGAGTTTAACGAGCTAAACGAGTAGCTCATTTAGCTTGGGTGAACAAATGAGTTCAAATCTAAAACTAGGCTCGACTCTTTAGACACCGAGTTCAAGCCGAGTCGAGCCGAGTCACGAGTTACACTCATTTAGCTCGCAAGTTTCGAGTTATAATTCTAGGCCTACCCACCACCCGGTTTTTAAAAAAAGTGGGGACCATGTTTTCTTACAATTCCCTAGTCTCAGCACATTACAAGATTCCCTAGCAAACCATGCCCACTTAAATAACTTTATGTCGATTTAAAGAAATTAGGTCAAACTTGAACTACAAGTAAGCGTGGTAGATTCCTCTTGAACTTTCCTAACGTCGTATGAAGGGACCCACGATGTCTATATATCAAGACTTAAGTTCCGGGACAGAGTACTAAACACTAGTAGTACCTACATCCAAGGCTCAAGGCCTATTTTTTTGAAAAGTCAAACTATGCATAGTTTGACCAAGTTTGTAGAAAAATATATTAAAATTTACAATATGAAATATATACCCTTTGATACATCATGAAACATATATTCACATGGTATCTACTAATATCATACAGTAGTTCTTGATATTTTTTAGAAGTTTGGTCAAACTTTTTGTAGCTTCACTTATAAAAAAAAGCCTTAGCCCTGTTTGGAACTAAGGAAAATCAAGATTTTTGGAGGATAGGATTCCTATAGGAAAAATTCCTATGGGTTCGTTTGGGACAAAGGAATAGGAATCTAAGATTCCTTTGAAATTCCTATGGTATAGGCTATTTCATAGGAATTTTATAGGAAAAATAACATGAGGTTTAACCTCATGTTTCATCTCCTTGTGTCTACAATTCATGCGGTTTTCCTATGTGACATCCAAACGACACCCTAAAAAATTTCCTATGGTATTGATTCCTGTAGGAATTGAGCATACATGATACTATCTTAATTCTTACGTTTTTTCTATTCCTATGTTTTGCATTCCTGCATTCCAAACAGGGCCTTAAGCTTTGGGACAGAGGTACTAGTGAGATGAGGGAAAAAACCGAAGAGCAAGAGGAGATCGGAGAATAAAAGGGACGCAGGGCGGGAGGGTAGCGTGACAGGGCACTTGAAGACGGTGCGATGTCAGAGCAGAATTATTATGGGTTCCTGACATGAGGTATTATAGACTTCGCACACACTCTAGTGAATTTCAGGACTTTTGTGCACTCAAAACAAAACAATTTTTTTCGTTCTCAGTCGCCGCCTCACCATCCATCTCAGCACTCCCTCGTCCACAGCGTTACGCATGTGTGTCTTGATACGGCGGCTCACATGTGTCTCCAGCGTGTGCGTTGGTGTACATAGGAAGGAACCGGGCATTGGAGGCAAAAATTAGTAGAATTCAAACTTTCAATTTTTTCTCTTCCTTTCCAAGCATCGGGAATGAAGGTTATTCAAAGGATGACCATATCGACATCCTATCTCTATCTGTACTATTACTAGAAAGTTGCACGTGCCTTGCACGTGAGACTCGGATAGTAGTCGTATGACATATCATCACTATATAAAATTATAATTGGTAAAGCACAATAAATTATAAATTTGATCAACATCTATAAAGTATGGTGTATACTTGTACTTTGTATGTCATGTAGAAGTCAAAAATTACTAGCTACCTAACACATGAATTTTTTATAACATGGTCTAGAGAAAAAATGAGAAGATTCTAGTATGATGGAGAAGTGTGTTTTGAGCTTTGTGCATAGCATTCATTATGCCGAAGACTACAAATAGAATCTTCTAGATGCTAGAATGGAAAATAAGATCCAATTGCTAGAAATGTTGGGATTCACGAATCTTGATCCAACGGTCAACATTCAAAGTTATTCATACACTATATAGTGGTAAGATAGGATAATGGAGTAGTTTTCAATTGGATCCTTATCACCAATCCTGGTCGTTGGGCTGTTAGATCCAATGGTTCAGAGTACCTGGATTCATGTTGAATAGTACCTAGAGCAAACTCCACCATGTTCTAGAACCATCATGTCACCACCCCCAAAATATCATAGCATAGTAGGCTGTATTCTCTCTACTACTACAATGGAGCAGTTTTGAATTGGATCCATAGCACCAATCCTGACCATTGGGCTGTTAGATCCAATGGTTAAGAGCAGCTGTATCGTTTTAAATAGTACCTAGAGCAAACTCCAACATGTTCTAGAACCATCATTTCACCACCCCAAAATTTTCATAGCACACTAGGATGTATTCTCAATATGGGTAGATAGTTATTACTAATAGACTTAATGTATGCATTTTGTCTCTAACAAGAATATTGGCTAAACCAACTTAACGTTTGTTAAATAACATTTCATACCACTTTATCATTATCAATTTGTTTTCACCCATCAATTCAGTCATCCACGTAGGGCCCACAGATTGGGGAGGTCGCGGTCGCCTTGGACATAGCACAAAATTATGACTGGGCCATCGAGTGTAGGAAGTAGAGTCAGCATTCCGTCCAATCATTTACCCTAGTCATCGTCATCGATATTTGCCACACGCATCGGCTTCATCAGCGGCATTGATTGTCCCCTCGCTTTGGTAATCTGCCACATTAATCTTAGATCACCTCCTTCCTATTAAATCTCTTCCCTTACCCGCACGAAACACTCTCTAATCCCCCGCTTCCAGCAACCATCTCCGACCTCGTCTGTCATCCATGGCAACCTTTCGGCTGCCGCCAGTTGTACCGGAGCGCAAAGACCCTGAGATCACCACACAGGAGGATAATTCCCTACGCATTTGGGCTTTCTCCCCGCGGAGAACAAATAGGCAGCTGGCGTGCGCCTTCCTCGACGCTGGGTACGGTGATCGCAAGTACCAGATGTACGACATCTACGACAATCCGGACGGGACGCTGAAGGTCAAGTTCGTCAACTTTCGGGACGCTCGTCTCCTCTATGGCCAGGCCTTCCGCTGCGTCTACGAGATGGTGGTGTTCACCGGCTCCAACATTTTCACCAACTACTAGAACCGGTTCCCAAACAATGGCAACTTCATCCACAGTGTTCTCCCGGAGCTGCCGATGGCTCCGGATGTGCTGCCTCGTTTTCTGGCGGTGCCGCCGATGGATCAGGAGGTGCCACTGCCTTCTCGAGAGGTTCTGATGAGTCAGGAGCCAGCTCTATCACTGGAGCTGTCGTTGGTGCCAATGTCACGAGCTACCGCTGGCGGCACGGACTAGGTGCAAGGAGGCGCCGGACCTGCACTAGTTCAGCAGCGAGTCCTATATGAAGTTAATGGTTGTATGAAGTTTCTTCGGGTACTACTCGACAAAAAAAAGTTTCTTTTGGTACTACTCACTATACCCTGTAGTACTAGTAGTAGTACTGCGAACGACGATCTATTGAATATCCTTGCCCCAGGATGTTTGTGAAGGAAGTGAAAATTTCGAAAGCGGGAAAGTTTGAATTTCTACTCTATTGTAAGGACCAAAATGGTTCCCACCAACGCAGCTGACAAACACGCTAAACAAAGACACGGAGCCGCCGACAATGAAATGGAGCCACCAATGGCAGGTTGTCGGTCAACGCATGTGTGCACCGCCACGTTGTGGACGCGGGAGAGATCAGCCGGCCGAGTGTGGGGGTGGTGATGGGGGAGTGAAGGAGAGAGAAAACACATTTTGTTTTGCGTGCATATATATATTGTGGTCCTGAAAATAAATTCTTCTTACTTGCTTTTCAGAAAATAAATTTCTATCACTTGGAAAATTGAAATTGATTATTTTTTGTTTTTAATATCTTCGATTTTTCTCAAAAGATGGCCAAATTTGTTGGCATGTAAATTCTTGGATATGGGATCATGAGCATAAAGTCTGATGTAGAGATATGGCCTTGACCTTGTGGTCGTTCGCCTTGAAATCCAAGATTTTTCATACTCGTTGACAACTATGCTTAAATTTGTTGAAATATCACCACTTTTTAGGTTAGCATTTTACACGGTCGGTGGGAGTACATTCTACATCAAGGACCTAAAAAAAGGAAAATTACATCAAGGTCCACACATTTAGCACAAAGGACCCTAAAATTGCGCAAAGAAAACAGACGAGTTCGGCTCCTTCTCGAGAGAGTAGCTGATCTAGCTATACTCTTCATACTACTTCATCTTCGATTGTTTTCAAAATATGGCCAAATTTTTCGGCATGCAAATTCTTGGATATGGGATCATCAGCAATAAAGTCTAAAGTAGATATATGGCCTTGACCTTGTGGTCGTTCACCTTGAAATCCAACATTTTTTCATACTCGTTGATAACTATGCTTAAATTCGTTGAAATTCACCACTTACTTTTAGGTTAGCATTTTACACGGTCAGTGGGAGTACATTCTACATCAAGGACCTAAAAAAAGGAAAATTACATCAAGGTCCACACATTTAGCACAAATGACCCTAAAATTGAGCAAAGAAAACAGTCGGGTTTGGCTCCTTCTCGAGAGAGTAGATGATCGAGCCACACTCTTCATACTACTTTATCTTCGATTGTTTTCAAAATATGGCCAAATTTATCGGCATGCAAATTCTTGGATATGGGATCATTAGCATAAAGTCTGATGTAGAGATATGGCCTTAACCTTTTGGTCGTTCGCCTTGAAATCCAAGATTTTTTCATACTCGTTGACAACTATGCTTAAATTCGTTGAAATTCACCACTTACTTCTAGGTTGGCATTTTACATGGTCAGTGGGAGTACATTCTACATCAAGGACCTAAAAAAGTGAAAATTACATCGAGGTCCACATATTTAGCACAAATGACCCTAAAATTGAGCAAAGAAAACAGTCGGGTTCGGCTCCTTCTCGAGAGAGTAGCTGATCAAGCCACACTCTCCATACTACTTCATCTTCGATTGTTTTCAAAATATGGCCAAATTTGTCAGCATGCATATTCTTGGATATGGGATCATCAGCATAAAGTCTGATGTAGAGATATGGCCTTGACATTTTGGTCGTTCGGCTTAAAATCCAAGGATGTTCATACTCGTTGACAACTATAAGCTTAAATTCGTTTAAATTTCACCACTTACTTTTAGGTTAGAATTTTACACGTTCAGTGGGAGTACATTTTACAACAAGGACCTAAAAAGGGGAGAATTTACATCGAGGTCCATACATTTAGCACAAAGAACCCTAAAAACAAGCAAGCAAAATAGTCGGGTTCAGCTCCTACTCGAGAGAGTAGCCGATCGAGCCACAGTCTTCATACTACTTCATCTTCAATTGTTATCAAAATATGGCCAAATTTGTCGGCATGCAAATTCTTGCATATGGGATCATCATCATAAAGTATGGTGTAGATATGGCCTTGACCTTGGTCGATCGTCTTGAAATATAAGAATGGTTCATACTCGTTGACAACTATGCTTAAATTTGTTTTAATTTCACCACTTACTTTTAGGAGGTTAGAACTTTACACGATCGATCGGAGTACATTTTACATCAGGGACCTCAAAAAAGCAAAAAAATACATCGAGGTCTATACATTTAGCATAAAGGACCCTAAAAGGAAAAATTTCTTGTTTGGCTTCTTCTCGAGAGATCAGCTGATCTGAGCCAAACTCTTGATACTACTTTATCTTCGATTGTTTTCAAAACATGGCCAGATCTATTGCCATGCAAATTCACTGACATGGGATCATCATCATCATATAAAGTATGATGTTGATATGGCCTTGACCTTGGTCGTTCGACTTGAAATCCAAGAATGTTCATACTCGTTGATAAGTAAGCTTAAAATCGTCTTAATTTTGCCACTTACACTTTTAGACCTAAAAGGGGGGAAATTACATCAAGGTCCATACATTGAGCACAAAGGACCCTAAAATTAAGCAAGGAAAATAGTCGGGTCCAGATCCTTCTCTAGAGAGTAGCTGATCGAGCCATACTCTTCATACTACTTCATCTTTGATTGTTTTCAAAATATGGCCAAATTTGTCGGCATGCAAATTCTTGGATATGGGATCATCAACATAAAGTATGATGTAGATATGGCCTTGACCTTGGTCGTTCATCTTGAAATACAAGAATGGTTACTACTCGTTGACAACTAAGCTTAAATTCGTTTGAATTTCACCACTTACTTTTAGGTTAGAACTTTACATGGTCGATCGGAGTACATTTTACATCAGGGACCTAAAAAAAGTAAAAATTATATCGAGGTCCATATACATTTAGCATAAAGGACCCTAAAAGAAAAAAATCTAGTTCGGCTCATTCTCGAGAGATCACCTGATCTGAGCCAAACTCTTAATACTACTTCCTCTTTGATTGTTTTCAAAACAAGGCCAGACCTGTTGCCATGCAAATTCTCTAACATGGGATCATCAACATAAAGTATGATGTTGATATGGCCTTACCTTGGTCGTTTGGCTTGAAATCCAAGAATGTTCATACCAGTTGAAAACTAAGCTTAAATTCGTTTAAATTTCACCATTTACTTTTTTTGTATTCAAAGGTATCAAAATACATGTTTCTCATTTTTTCTTAGCATTGTATATGGTGTACGAATAACTTTGAATATTGACCGTTGGATCAAGACTCGAATCCCAACATTGTGAGACGTTGGATCTTCATTTCCATTCTGAGTCCCCCTAGTAGTGGGCACGTGGAGTAGTAGTTAAACAATTTCAGAAAACACTTAAAATCCAAAATATAAACATTATCAGTAAAGACAGTTTACAACCAAAATACACCCTTCCTAGTGCCAAAAGAGACCCTGCCTCCAACTACTACTACATTATCTAGTAAACGAGTGGTACTTTTCTACAACTAAATTAACTAGTAATACATCATTACCATCGCATTAGGATCACTTAGTCGAAGATTAAGATCAACTCATCCTATCGATGCAAACGCAGAAAGACAACACCTTGATCAACCCATACGATCCATCAGCCGTGGTAATGTACCGCGGCGGCACCGTGAGGAACGTCAGATCTTCGAGGCCAACACTGCCGGGTGACACGCAACTCGTCGGCTCAATGACCCCATTAAGGGTGTCCGTCGAGTAGTACGCTGGCGACTGCGGGCCAGTCGCTCACAGCTTCACCCTGTACTGGGGCCACGAGCATGAGGCCGCCCTGACGCACACCGAGGAAACGACGGCGGCCTGGCCAAGCTTGCCGATGATGAGGCTGAACACGGTAGCGTCATCACTGTAGATGATGACCATGGATGGCGGAAAGTACGGTAATGGCATCGTTACTATACACTCCATGGGCTGGCCGTACAATAGCCTATGCACTTGTACCTTGTGGATGCCATTGAGGTGCAAAAGGAGCAAGACCGGCGTGGCGGTGAATATGCAGCCGGCCTTCGTGCAGCCGCACGGGCTGTACGGGCACACGGCCTTGTGGTCGTCGAGCTCGTGGTAGGCGACCATGGTGAGGCAGCTGTCGTGGGGGCATAGAACAGTTATCGGCGCTAGCTCGTGTTTGTCCATCGCCTGCTAGCTCTTGGTGGAATCCGCCGATGCGCCCAGCGTTGGAGTGGTTCCCTGGAAGCTCACCTCGCTGATGTAGTGCCCACGGTCCTGAATTTTTATGCAGCATTGAGTTTTTTTTGAACAAAGGCTGCAGAAAGTTGATAGGTGAGAGTAAATCAAACACTTAATACCCTGTACAGTACTGTACCAGACAAAAATATCCTACCCACGTGAGTGGTAAGAAGGTCTACGCCTTTTTTTGGAAATGGAAAAGGTATACACCAAGAGAGAGACGGATAAACCTGGGGCTTGGCGCAAAGTGTATAGTGCGGCGGGAGAGAGAACAAGGACTGTGTGCATGTCTTCAACACCATCTGCATTTTATTCTATCTGCTTGTCTCTTCTGGCTCTTTCTTTCTCGGCATGGCAGACTCATTTGTCTTGTCCATTTCTTTCTTGTGGTTAAAGCTTGTCCAAATACAGATACAGAGTACTAGTAGTAGTATGTAGTACATTTGAACTAGTATTCCAGTAATATGGAGTATATGTCTTTTTATACTCGAGTTATACTACAAGTACTCCAGTAGTAATACTGTACATATGTCTTATTTTTACTATACTACTACTAGTACTCTAGTAGGCAGGCATCTGCGTGCGGTGGGTGACGGGCGGCGGTGGCTATTTGCGGCCTTTTACTACTCCTAGGGCGGCGGGTAGCGGTGGCAGTAGGGTTCTAGTACTACGGAGTAGTACTCGAGTACTCCTTCTCACTTATTCATGAAGTAAGACTTCAGTAGTGTACTGCAGTCCTATAATGCTTAGATGCAGCTGTCATCATACCACGGTTTCTAGGGAGACACTAGAGACACATGTGCTCAAATGCACGTCCTAGGTGGGTCCCGATGCCTAGCGATTGGATAAAGCCTTGCTGCCTGACCACACAGCCAAGGGAATTCATTTCGCTACTCTCTACTAGTAGTATACTAGTATTTCTCGGTGTGTTTCGAAATTAACTTCTTGCTAAGAATATGCATGCCTAGAAATTTGACAGTGTTTTGAAAACAAACAAAGAGACTATGATTTGCCGTATTTTGAAATTTTGGCTGTATTTCGAAATTAACTTCACACCTTGCGACAATATTTTCAGTGGACCCACTAGGTAGTCAATGTATCGAGAACGAGTGAGAGTTGTTTGGCAAGATTCAACTTCTTGTTGAGAATATGCATGCCTCGAAAGTTTGACCATGTTTTGAAAACAATCAAAGAGACTATGACTCACCATTTTTTGAAAGTTTGGCTGTGTTTCGAAATTAACTTGACACCTAATATGTTCAGTGGACCTACCAGGCAGTCAATGTATCGAGAACGAGTGAGAGTTTGGAATGATTAAACTTATTGCTAAGAATATGCATGCCTAGAAATTTGACCATGTTTTGAAAACAATCAAAGTGGCTATGGCTCACCATGTTTTGAAATTTTGTGTGCGTTTTGAAATTAACTTCACACCTTGCGAAAATCTGTTCACTGGACCCACCAGGGAGTCAATGTTTCGATAACGAGTGAGAGTTTGGAATGATTCAACTTATTGCTAAGAATATGCATGCCTAGAAATTTGACTTTGTTTTGAAAACAATCAAAGTGGCTATGGCTCACCATGTTTTGAAATTTTGCGTGTGTTTAGAAATTAACTTCACACCATGCGAAAATCTATTCACTAGACCCACCAGGCAGTCAATGTATCAAGAACGAGTGAGTGTTTGGAATGATTCAACTTATTGCTAAGAATATGCATGCCTAGAAATTTGACCATGTTTTGAAAACAATAAAAGAGGCTATGGCTCACCGTATTTCGAAATTTTGGCTGTGTTTCGAAATTAACTTCATACCTTGCGAAAATTTGTCCGGTGGACCCACCAGGCAGTCAATGTATCAAGAACGAGTGAGAGTTTGGCAAGATTCAACTTCTTGCTAAGAATATGCATGCCTAGAAATTTTTACCGTGTTTTGAAAACAAACAAAGAGACCATGACTCTCCGTGTTTTGAAATTTTGGTGGTGTTTCGAAATTAACTTCACCCTTGCGATAATCTTTTCAGTGGACCCACCAGGCAGTCAATGTATCGAGAGCGAGTAAGAGTTGTTTAGCAAGATTCAACTTTTTGCTAAGAATATGCATGCCTCGAAAGATTGACCGTGTTTTGAAAACAATCAAAGAGACTATGACTCACCGTTTTTTAAAGTTTGGTGGTGTTTCGAAATTAACTTCACACCTTGTGATAATCTGTTCAGTGGACCTACCAGGCACTCAATGTATCGAGAACGAGTGAGTTTAGAATGACTCAACTTATTGCTAAGAGTATGCATGCCTAGAAATTTTATCGTGTTTTGAAAACAATCAAAGTGGCTATGGCTCACTGCGTTTTGAAATTTTGTGTGTGTTTCGAAATTAACTTCACACCTTGCAAAAATCTATTCACTAGACCCACCATGCAGTTAGTGTATCGAGAACGAGTGATAGTTTGGAATGATTCAACTTATTGCTAAGAATATGCATGCCTAGAAATTTGATCGTGTTTTTAAAACAATCATAGAGGCTATGACTCATAGTGTTTCAAAATTTTGGTTGTGTTTCGAAATTAACTTCGCACCTTGCAAAAATCTGTTCAGTGGACCCGCCAGGCAGTCAATGTATCAAGAACGAGTGGGAGTTTGGCAAGATTCAACTACTTGCTAAGAATATGCATGCCTAAAAATTTGACCATGTTTTGAAAACAATTCTAGAAAGCAAAACGGATTCATAAACAACCTCACAAATTTTAAATTATAAAAAGCAACACAAAGAGCCTCACAATTTTCAAAATATAAAATGGAAGAGAGAGGAGAGAGGGAAAATAAATTTTCTATTTCTTGTGGGCAATCCACAAGCATGAGGTGCACCTTAATGCTAATGTAGTTGCAGGTGCCTCGCCGGTGAGCATCGATGGGACCGAGGCTAGCTAGGGATATTATTCTGATGTTTGCGTGTCTACTGGATTCTTCTGGCGTATATAGACCGATGTTCGTGCTTGCTTGATTTTGTAGGCGACGCAGCCTTTTTGACGTGTCGTGGTGACGGCCAGGGGATAGGGGAGAGCATGTGGCACTCTGGGCGCAGTTGAGTTTTCAAATCAATGTGACAGTAAATAATTTAAAATCAATGTCCTGGAAATGCTGCGCAAGGAGATGATTTACGTGGACTGTACAAAGGTTATTTTTTATCCATGGACTTGATATACTACTAATCCGTATTTCACTTATAATGATTGATATTGGTAATTAAAGAATAAGTACATGTGGGTTCCTAGGCTTCTTCCTTTCAGTATTAATTACCTGAATTCACGTGAGTAATTAACGTGGGTTTCTCTGTATTGGCACCCTTCTTTCCTTGAACGCATGCAGAAATTAAGGGGAGGGAGTAATTTCACCTTCCTCGGTAATATAAGAGGTTTTATTGCATCGCAATGGAAGATGAAATGATAAACGGAGTACTTATGCTAGTACTAGATGGCAAATACCGTTCCAATTTGCACTTGATAATACTAATATTCAATCTCCAAACATTATTACAGAAAGGAAGTAGAGGTGAAATTAAACAAAATTAATCCTAAGACTTCTTCGTCTTCTTGGACCTGGATCCTTCCGCTGTCACCTTCGTGTTGGCGTCGTCCTTCCGCTTCTCGTGGTATCCCCCAGCTCTTGCCGTCTTCTTCTTTAAGCCTCCCGCCTTCTTCTCCTTCCTCTTCTCATTGCGGATGAAGGCAGGATCGAGTGCACTCTTCTTGGAGACAAAGTCGAGAAATGGCCATATATCTTCTGACCCCTGATCCTCCTTCTCGGGCTCCCTCTTCTTCTTGCCGATGGAGGATGGATCGAGAGAACTCTTCTTGAAGACGACGTCTCCTTCATAGATGAAATACCAAGGATCCTCCTCCTCCTCTTTGCTCTCTGCCGGCGGTGTCGCCTCCATCAGATGACGGTAAGCAGGGTCCTCCTTGGAAAAATTACCTTCCGGCGTGTCGGAATAGTACGGCCCGTCAATGAACTCCCCACCATCACCATGGTAGGGATTGATATCCCCGTTTGCCCGTGCATTGGAATCGTCAATGGAGGTGCACTGATCAGAGCAGCTGCGCAGCGCGTTTTGTGTGTGTGGTGGCTTGGCCGGCCTAAAGGGACAGGGAGAGACAAAGAGAGTTCTTCGCAGTGTGTGTCGTGCCTGGATGGGAGAGGTGGTCATTGTTGATGTCCCCTTAAAAAGGCTTGCTCGGGACATCCAGGAGTTGCCATGTGCCGTAGGAGCAGCCTGGCAGCTCCCTTCCATCATTTTTTATACTGCCTTAAATCGTTTTTTACAAAAGTTCCGTTCCATAGTTGAAATCTCCTTCGCCCTGAGAGCATCAGCAGCGAGGATATTGCAAGTACCACCACATGTTGGGAAGGTTTTTGCATATAACAACAACCATAGACCTTTTTGTGCAAAATACAGACATTTTCTGTAATCGTTGTACATAATACATAACCAGTCATTGAATGTTTCTTATTTTTTGGGAAACGTTTCACAGTTAATTATATAATATAGTACTAAAATATAATTTTTATCTTAATTAATAATAGGTAAAGCTTAAAAAATAATTATAATTTTGAGCCACATCCATAAAGCATCTGGTGTATTTTTGGTTCTTGTAAGTTGTATCATTTAGAAATCAACCTATTAGTAGGTACATAATTTCCGACATGCTCTAGAGAAATGATATATAGATTCTATAATGATGTAAAGTGTGTTTTGAGGTTTATGCATAGCGTTCATTATGTGCTAAAGACTATATCAATAGAATCTTCTAAATGTTAGAGTGAAGGAAAATTCATCGGTAAGCAATGTTGGGATTTCCAATCTTCATCCAATGGTTAAAGTTCAAAGTTATTCGTACACTATATATTGGATATGATAAGATAATTAAATGTATAACATGTCATTAGAATCTTTGTGGTTTTTGCATAGCGTTCATTGTGTAAGGACTATCGATAGAATCTTCTACGTGCTAGAATGGAAAAAAGATCCAAGAGTTAACATTGTTGGAATTTGCCAGTCTTGATTCAATTTTCATTGTTCAAAGTTACTCATACATTATATAGTGGCAAGAATTGCAAGAAATCACACGCTACTTCCTACTAGTAAAAGGCACGTGCCACACTCGTATATACTGTATGAAATGTAACTTAATGAACATTAAGTTGTTATTAACCAATAGTCTTGTCAGAGAAAAAAAGCATATATTAAGTATATTAATATTAACTATCTACACATATTGAGAATACAACCTACTGTGCTATAAACTTTTTTTTGCGGGGAGGGGAGGTGACATGATGGTTCTAGAACATGGTGGAGTTTGCTCTAGGTAATACTCCTTCAACATGAATCCAACTGCTATGAACCATTGGATCTAACAGACTAGCAGTCAGGATTGGTGCTATGGATCTAATTCAAAACTGCTCCATTATAGTAGTAGAGATAATTCAAAAACATTGGCGATGATGCTATATGTGCATGATCGAACAACTTTCGGATAATCTCAAGGAAAAATAAGGACGCATGTATCAATGAGCGTGAATGGACAATAAGAATTATGAGGATAGATTACTTATGGGGCCTAGCAACCCCACATTTCTTCTTGTTTTTAACGAGCTTACCTCATGGGTGGCTTTGATGTCGTTGCTCAGGCGCACTATATTATTCATGTTGGTGGAATAGTGGGTTCCCAAAGTTTCCTATTAAACATAAGGTTGAACACTCCCAGCCATAGTGATTCAAAATTTATCAATAAAGGGAGTTTATTTATTGGGTGGCCAAGTGGTTGACGTTTAATCAGGCTGCTAGGTCCCACATGTCAGCCTCTCATTAGAAGGATCGTGTGTATGATGGAATTTTTTTCCTTCGCTCGCGCTACCCTGTTCCGAAGTTGATAGCGCTACTCGATGCATCTACCGTCTAATCAACCTCCTGGGACCCACATGTCATCCTCTCATTAGAAGAAACGTGTGTATGATGGAATTTTTTCCTTCGCTGGCGCTACCCTGTTCCGAGTTGATAGCGTTGCTCGACGCATCTACCGTTTAACCAACCTCCTGAGCCCCACATGTCATCCTCTCATTAGAAGAAACGTGTGTATGATGGATTTTTCTCCTTGGCTCGCGCTACCCTGTTCCGAACTCGATAGCGCTATTCGATGCATCTACCATTTAATCACGATGCTGGGCCCCACATGTCATCCTCTCATTAGAAGAAACATGTGTATGATGGATTTTTTACCCTCTGTCACACCTTCGTGTTTCGAACTTGATAGCGTTGCTCGCTGCATCAGCCGTTTATTCAGGCTGGTGGCTCCCTTATGTTAGCCTCACATTAGAAGAATCGTCGGTATGATGAATTTTTTTCTCTAGCGCTACCCTGTTCCGAACTAGATAGCGTTGCTCGACGAATCTACCATTTTCTCATGCTGCTAGGTCCCCCATTTCAGCCTCTCATTACAAGAAACATGTGCATGCTGAACTTTTTTCTCGCTCGCGCCTCCCTTTTTCGAACTGGCAACGTTGCTCGATGCAACATCTGTATAAGGTCACGCTGCGGGGTCCCACATATCAGCCTCTCTATAAATAAAACATTGATTGCTCGATGCAACATCTGTATAAGGTCTTTGTTGGGTCCAACATGTCGGCGTCTCTGCAAATGCAAAGTGTGTATGATGCACTCCGCTGTTTTGACCTTTGCAACGTTGTTGGGTCCCATATGTCAGCCTTCTCTGTGTAAGAAACGTCTGTATGCTAGAAAAAATGTAAAAGAACAACAGATATTATACTATATATTATATATTTATATTGAAAAAACTAGGAATCAAACTCAAGACTTCAACAAATGGGAACCGCATGTGCTTCCACTACGCCAGAACCATCTATGCCACTATTGGAAAAGATTACATTTAGAAATGTTAAAATCACTTAAAATGAAAAGGCAGCGACCCTGGCGACTTGCTATAAAAAAATGCTAAATGCTCTGTACAAATACAACATGGGTAGGAGAAGCTTGTCCTATACTTTATCAGAATGGCACGGAAAGACTAAATTAAGACGATTTTGGGCGATAAAAAATGGGTCCAATCTTGTGAACCAATGGGCTTCTTATCGTGGTCTCCTTACCGAAACTTCTTCAGTGTGGTTCAAGCTTAAAAAACCAAATAATAATGTGTTGAGGGTTGGCGGCCCACAGCCAACTTGAACCCGGAAGGATAAATTAGCAAGGTTTTGGGCCACAGTTGGGTAGAATGTAGTACTATTTTCTAATAACCTCCTCACTGAAAATTCAATGTACTCAATATGTCACGGGTCGGCAGTCCACCTGACCCGGCAGGAGAAATTTGCAAGGCTTTGGGTCAGTGTTGGGTCGAATGTGCAATCTCTTCGCTAGGTCCTTAGTGAAATTTCAATGTAGTTCGTACCCCATCCTCCAAAAAAAATGCAGTTGGTACTCTAAAAAATATATACTCTTGTCAACACCCGGATTTTTAATCCTAGATGCCTGTTATGCCATACCTCGCAATCCCAGGATTACCATTTTTGCGAGACATAACGGATTGGATATCACAGTACATCATCCATTACAAACCATACATAAGGTCTTACACAAATAAAGATCTCATGATCCAGTCTAAATACAACAAGCAGCGGAAATAAAAGATAAGCGTAGCGGTGGGGTCCATCTTCAGGGGCACAGGCAATGCTGACGAAGGCAGATAGTCCTAGTTATCATAGCCGTCCCGATGGCCATCCTCTTGATAGTCTCCTTCATAGTCTGGCCATGAGAATAGCCAGGGACAAAAGCCATGAGTACTCTTTAAGTACTCGCAAACTACTATTAACAGGTACTATAGTTCTAAGTGAAAGTGCTAAATCTAAGATTAACTACGAAGTTAAGTTTAAAACCTAAGCTGAGTTCTGAAGCAAAGAAAGATAAAGTAAAGTTCTAGAATCACTTAAGCTGGGAAGCTAATGTCATTAACACAACCCTGTTGTGGTCAAGTCAAGATTCATCCTTCATTTCAAGTTATTTAGAAAACATCTGACAACAAAACAGTATGGCCATTCCAACTGTCCATAACCGCGGACGCGGCTATTCGAATAGTTTGACAGTCTGCAGAGGTGGTACACTTTCACCACAAGATTCGATACATCTGTCAGGGATAACCCTGAATCATCATACTTAGTATGCAGATAATCAAACATAACCTTCCCTTTACACACCCTAGTATAAGCACCTCTCCTATGAGCATGGCCTCCCAACCATGACCATCAGTCATCTTGGGCACTGCATAGGTGGACATCGCTGAGAGGTAGCCTCATCTCAAACCTCTCCCGCGAGGGAATTAATATGCACATAAATTTCCAGCTAAGCCTTACCCAATTCAGGTAATGTGGTTGTACGGTAAATTTGGAATGGTATCGCATCCGAATCCAACCATCAGTTTTATAAAAGGGTTAAGGCTCATGCCTCAACATTTTCATCATCATCAACCATTTGTGTTTCTCAACACATGTCAAAACATCTCAATAGAATGACTCATCATTCCAAGGTTTTCATAATTCATTTTCACCAAGTGTTCCCATCTAAAGTGACTCAAGTTTTTGATCTACTCTCAATTACTAAGTTAAGTGTGTTCACTAAGGTGGAAGTGATGGATTCAATCTCATGCCATAGAATGACATCTAAAGGTTTCTAAATAGGTCAAGTTTTATACTTTTTATGCTACCTTCAGAACAAGTAAAGAACTTGGTGTAAACTAAGGGAGGTAAAAACTTGTAAACAAAGACTTGAGGTAACTACTAGTTAAAAGGTGTGTGATCAAAGCATGCTTAAGGAATCTTTGATAAACCATCTATTTTGATCCTAGCTTGCTAAGCACTAAACTTGCAAGTGTTAGCTTGCACAGTTAATGGTGGCTTGCCTTGGTTGGTGTAGTGGTTGAAGTTTTCTTCTTCTTCTTCTTCTTCTTGGTAGAACTCCTCCTCCTCGTAAGCTTGGTCGGTACTATCTTCTATAAATACATACGGAGTACACAATCACCAAAAAATACTTAACTAGGCTAGATAGCATTCTAAGACACACAATTGATGATCTATTATCATCACAAGCATCACAAGTTTAATTCAATAGTTTCATTCTTTTTATGTTAGAAAAGTAATTTCTACTCATTGAAAAATTAACTAAGATTTAATATTCACCACTTAAAATATGGGATCATGTTGACGCATGTCATCACCACATACTCTAATATGTGGGAATGAGATTTAAAGGTTGGATCATAATCACTTTGGTTTAAGTTCATTTTTTAATGATTTAAAGTGACTAGAAATGCCTATATAGCATTAATTTGGTACTAGTCCAAAGTCACTGCCTGTAAACCTTAATACTATTAAATATTTAGATAGATATGATGAAATGTGATTTTTGAGAGTTGGAATCAACTCAAAAGCTAACTTGGTTGATTTTATAAAAATGTTGTAAGGTGCAAATGCTTCTGTTTTGTTATTTTATTAGGAGAGATCTATAACTCTAATTGAATTAAATCCAACGGTCTTGGATAGATCATCTCAATACCTTTCAGACAAAATTGGTTTCATGCAATTTGGATTTATAAAACTCACATAATTGAATTTTAAACTAGTGGAGAGAAACTAGATTTAAACTTAAAAAGAAAAATCCAGATTTGAACGGTTGGGCTAGCGCGGGAAAGAACTTGGGCCGGCCCAGTGGCGCTCCGTGGTGCGGGGCTCAACTGACAAGGGGGTCCCGCTTGTCAGTGGGTCTTAACACGCGAAACAGTACGCGCGCTGTGGGCCGTAGGATTAGAAAGGGGATCTACGGCTGAGGGTCGTCGTCGACGACGAACAGGTCGCCGGCGAGCTCGAATCCTAGCGGCTCGATGAGGGTCTGCTGGGGACGTACCAGGGCTCCAGCAGGGTAGGCGAGGCGGGTAAACCAACGGGAAGACGATGGCGAGGCGAGGCGCGGTTGCGGCAGAGCTTGGGGTGCCCTAAATCGTAGGCGCCCTTCTCCTCCTGTTGCGGCTGCTCCAGCTCCAATTCTGGCAAGGCAGAGCTCGCTTGGCTCTGGCGAGAGGGGTGAAAGGATCAGTGAGAGGTAGAGAGTGAGTGGATGTGGAGAAATGGTGTGGGGGAGGCCGGTTTATATAGGCCCGACGGTGAGACCGAAGGGTATGGGCAGGCGACTCCGGCGACACGGCTACGGGCGGCTAGCGGCATGGCGGATGATGGCGATCGACAGGTGGTATCCTGGCGGTGCTCTAGGAAGTGAATGCGAGCGTAGGGGCGGTGGCATGCGGTCTGGGCGAGCTGGCGCTCTGAGCGGCAGAGGCGGCGGTGTCGACGGCGAGCGGTGGCTGGGGTGAGTTGGGCGGCCAACGGGGGTGTATGGGGTGTTCCCCAGGTCATGGCGGAGCGGTGGGCGTGGGCTGTGGCCAAGGGGCGGTTTGTGCATGCGGGGACAGAGTGTGCTCTGCGGGCGGCGTCGGCATGGTCGACCAGCTCCGGGCGCGGCGGTTCCTGGCCGCTCGGCTCTCTGTCTTTGGCCTGGGGCTGGTTGTATGGTGGAGGTGGACCACTGACAACGTGCTAGACATGGCGAGAGAGGCTGGCGGCTGCTGTAGCGTGATGTCGCCGGTGGGGGTGCTCCAAGTGCTCGGCCTTGATGGCCATGACCATTTGGTCGTGTGCACAGGGCTTGGCCGGGCTAGAATTTGGTAGGGTTGGTACTGGGGGAACAAGGGGACAAGGTTAGGCACAAATGGTGACCAAAATTACTGCTCCAAATAGTGTTTGGATTTTGGACAGATTTGTGCACACAAGCTGTTTGATGAAATGGCCGAAAGAGAAAAACTTTTGAATTTTTATTTCAAATTTTTTGGGTGTTCTCCACTAGTGCTAGGTAGTCTCTGGTTGTAAGGGTTTTGAAAGGGGAGCTTGTTTGAATGGTTTTTGAAAAAGTGGGATCTTCCCATATGAACTAGATTCAATTTTGAACTATCATTTAAAATTAGCATTTGAAATATTTTGCAGATCACAAGGTGGGCCTTGGTACCACATTATGTTTACTAGCAAGGGGTGCAAATATCATGAATTGTTTCAGTTAAGAAATGAGTGCTAGGAACACTCAAAAGGGGATTAAAATATCCAAAATGACCATTCCTCCTTTTTAATTCTTTTTGATTTGGATTTCTTTGGTAAAAGTTTGGGAATGATGTAGATGATGTTTAAATCACCTAGGAAACATTTGACAAGCATTGGATCTCTTAAACAAGGCACTTCAATTCAACTCCTATCTTAAATGCACACACATATGAATGCTTTCATTTTTAATTTGAAAAAGTTTTTGTTAACCCCATTTTTGGATGATTTGATCTTGATAAGCTTGGACTAAAGTTTTGGGATGTTACAAACCTTCCCCCCTTAAACAAAATCTCGTCCCGAGATTTACAAAGAAAACTAGGAACTAAAGAGATCTGGGAACTCTGTCCTAATGTAATCTTCTCGCTCCCAAGTAGCTTCCTCCTCGGTATGGTTGCTCCACTGGATCTTGAGAAACTTGATGCTCCTGGTCCTGGTGGTTCTGTAGGATTCTTCTAGGATACAGATGGGCACTTCCCGATAGGTCAGGTCATTGTTGATTTCCACAGCTCTGTGATCGATGTTCTTGAAAACTTCAGTCTTCTCAGGCACTTCCAAGCATTTGCGAAGTAACGAGATATGGAACACATTGTGGATGGCTGACATCTCTTCCGGCAGTTCCAGTTGATATGATACTTCTCCTCGGCGGTTCAGAATCTTGAAAGGTCCGATATATCTGGGGGCTAACTTTCCTTTCAGACTAAAGCGTTGAGTTCCCTTCAAAGGTGAAACTTTGAGATATACAAAATCTCGGACATTGAAAGTCAGGTCTCTCCTTCTTTTGTCAGCATAACTCTTCTGTCTGGATTGGGTGGTCTTGAGGTGCTCACGGACTTTGTGAACTTTCTCTTCTGCTTCTCGGAGAATGTCGGGTCCGAAGATCTGACTCTCTCCTACTTGCGACCAATTCAAAGGGGTACGACTCTTTCTTCCGTATAGGAATTCAAATGGTGCCATCTACAAACTAGCTTGATAACTGTTGTTATATGAGAATTCTGTGAAAGGCAGGCAGTCTTCCCATTTTGATCGGTATTCCAACACACAAGCGCTAAGCATATCCTCAAGGATCCGGGTGGCTCTCTTAGTATGTCCATCTGTTTGTAGGTGATAAGCGGTACTGAAGTTCAACTTGGTTCCTAATCCTTCCTAAACTTTCTGCCAAAATCTTGAAGTAAACTGGGTTCCTCGATTTGATACGATGGTCTTGGGGGTCCCATGCAGACTAACAATCCTAGCAATGTACAGTTCTGCTAACTTTGCACTCTGGTAGGTTGTCTTGACAGGTATGAAGTGGGCTACCTTGGACAGTCTATCAATGATGACCCAGATTGAGTCATTTCCCCTACTAGAAGTAGGTAAACCGGTGATAAAGTCCATTCCTCATACAAACTTGGTTGCTTCTCCTTGATCATGGTGTTAAGCCTACACGGCAATCTGCTAAGAGCATCCGCTACCACGTTGGCTTTGCCGGGGTGATAGTGAATGTCAAGGTCATAGTCCTTGATTAACTCTATCCATCTCGTTTTCCTCATATTCAGCTCCGGAGTGAAGATATACTTCAAGCTCTTGTGATCTGAGTAAATCTCACAGCGATTACCCATCAAATAATGACGCCATGTCTTCAACGCTAGAACCACAGCTGCTAGCTCAAGATCATGGGTCGGATAATTCTGCTCATGCTGCTTCAGTTGTCGAGACAGATACGCGATAACTTTGCCTTCTTGCATCAATACACATCCTAGACCAATCTTGGATGCATCACAATACACATCAAACGGCTTCTTGATGTCTGGCATGACCAATATTGGGGCTGATATCAATCTCTTCTTCAGCTCTTGGAAACTGGCTTCACACTTGTCTGTCCATTCAAACTTCTTTTCCTTCTTCAACAATTGGGTCATTGGTCAGGCTATGCTCGAGAATCCTTCTACAAACTTGCGGTAATATCCCGCTAATCCGAGAAATGCACGGACTTGGGTTTGACTGGTTGGGGCTTCCCATTCTTCGACATCTTTGATCTTGGCGGGATCAACATAGACTCCTCCAGCAGACACAATATGTCCTAGGAATCCTACTTCCTTTAGCCAAAATTCACACTTGCTGAACTTGGCATATAACTGATGCTCTCTCAGGGTTTCTAGGATAACTCTCAGATGTTGCTCATGCTCTTCTTCTGACTTGGAGTAGATAAGGATGTCGTCGATAAACACAACTACAAACTTATCTAGGAAATTCATAAAGATCTTATTCATGAGATTCATGAAATAAGCAGGGGCATTGGTTAATCCAAAAGACATAACCGTATACTCGTATAAACCATAGCAAGTAGTAAAGGCGGTCTTCGGAATATCCGTTGCACGAATCTTAAGTTGGTGATAACCAGTCCTAAGATCAATCTTTGAGAATACCTGAGCTCCGGTCAACTGATCAAATAGATCCTCTATCTTTGGCAAAGGGTACTTGTTCTTGATGGTGACGTCATTCAACTTTTTGTAATCTGTACATAGACGGTTGCCTCCATATTTCTTGTCGACGAATAACACTGGTGATCTCCAGGGTGATGCGCTTGGCTAAATCAAGCCTGTTGCTAACATGGCATCCAACTACTTCTTCAGTTCCACTAACTCTGAGGGGTTCATGCTATATGGTCTCTGGGATATAGGTCCGGTTCCGGGGATTAGTTCGATAATGAACTCAATATCCCTATCCAGGGGCATACCTGGTAATTCATCTAGGAATACGTCGGGGTATTCACAGACTACTCTGACTTGGTCTATGGTAGGCAGGGCTACACTCTTGTTGCACTTGAATTGACGGGGTAAGGTTTCAGAGATATGCTCTACTGTTACTCCAGAACTATTGGTCATGGTGATGGCTTTCTTAGCACAGTCTATCAATCCTTTATGCCTTGACATCCAGTCCATACCTAGTACTACTTCCATTCCTTTGGTTCCAAGTACAATTAGGTTGGCATAAAAATCTATCCCATGTATTCTTATAGGTACAACTTTGCAAATTTTTCTAGCTTTTGTAGTTGAACCGGGGATTTGAACTATCATGACATGCTTCAGGTGGGTTGGGTGAATCTTACTAGTGCATGCAAATTCTTTGGTGACAAATGAATGCGATGCTCCAGAATCAAACAATACTCTTGCTAAAACTGAGTTGATAGAAAACATACCCATCACTACATCTGGCGCTTCCTGGGCTTCTTCTGCGTTCATGTGGAAGAGATGACCGTTGCGGTTGTGAGGGTTCCCTGGGGAAAATCTCTTTCCTGGTTGAACACGACGCTGCTTCTAAGTTGGGGCATTCCCAGGGGAATTGGCGGCAGTTTTCTTGGGACACTCATTGGAGTAGTGACCCTTCACTCCACACTCAAAACAAGTGATTTGGGACTTGTCCTTGACTACGACAGGCACAGCATTGCTGCCAATTCTGGGTGCAGTGTTGTTGTTGTTGTTGCTCTTGGGAGGGGCACGGTTGAAATGGTTGGCATTGCCAGAGTTGTGATTGTTTCCTCTGGACTTCACATTGCCTCCGCTATGGTTGGGGTAGCTTGGGCGAGAATTTGGGGGTCGGTTGTTCCTTGGTGCATATCCTGGTGAAGGGTTGGGACGGTACTTCTGGTGACTACTTGATCCAGACTGCTGCATCATATGACGCTTGCGATTGTCGTTTGCCTGGTTAATCTTCCCTTCCATCTGAATGGCAGAGTCGACTAGTTCTTCGAGATATTGGAAGCGGATATTGACGAGGACAGTCTGCATATCATCATACAGTCCGTTCAAGAATCTCTCCTTCTTAGCCTCTGTGTTGATCTCATCAGGTGCATATCTGGCAAGTGACAGGAATCTGTCACGGTACACCACCACAGTCATTCTTCCTTGCTTCAATTCGCGGAATTCATCTCTCATCCTGTTGACGAGACCTTGCGGCACGTGGGTGCGGCTGAACTTGACTTTGAATGCTTCCCATGTCATAACTTGGCCATGGTTCATATTGCGGATGCTATTCCACCAAGCTCTTGCATCTCCTGCCAGATAGTGGGTGGCGAAGAGGACTTTCTCATTTTCATCAACTCCTGCAACTTCAAGGTTTTTTTCCATCGTCTGTAACCAGTCATCAGCATCTAATGGGTGATGCGCTCGACGATCGACGTAGAGCTCGTTGGGAACCCCAAGAGGAAGGTATGATGAGCACAGCTGCAAGTTTTCCCCCAGTTATGAAACCAAGGTTTAATCGAACCAGTAGGAGCAAGGAAACACCCCAAAGGTGTTACTAGCTGAGCTTTGGCAGGGCGCACTACCGGTGCTAGTAGCAACATGGAGACCTGCACAACACAACCACATAACTTTGTCCCCAACTTGCGATGATGTTGTCAATCTGACCGTGTTTTGCGGAAAACAAAGGATTAAACGTATCGAATGGAAAGAAGTAAAAGTTTGCAGAAAGTAAACACAAAGCAGTAAAGGATTGTAGATTGTATGTAAAGACAAAGGACCGGGATCCATAGTTCACTAAAGGTGGCTCTCCTCAAGATAGAAAACATGCTGGGTGAACAAATTACAGCGGGGAAATTGACAAACACTGAGAAAGCAATACATGCATATACTAATAATCTTGACTCCTTTGAGACTTGATTGGGCAATACAACATAATACATAGACCGCCATCCAACTACATCTATGACTAATAATCCACCTTCAGGTTATCATCCGAACCCCCTCCAGTATTAAGTTGCAAGCAACAGATTATTGCTTTACGAACTGCGTGTAAAGTAAACAATACGATTGTTCTATGAACAAAGGATTGTTGTTTTCTCCCTAGTTGCAACAGCACATCTAGTACCTTAGATATTTCTGTCACTTCCCCAGATTACCAGAGGCATGAACCCACTATCGAGCATAAATACTAACTCTTGGAGTTGCTAGCATCTACTTGGCCAAGATAGCTACTAACAACGGAAAACATGCAAGATCTCAAATAACAAAGACATGATAGAATCAATAATCAATCTGAAATAGCATCTCAATATCCATCGGATCCCTGCAAACACAACATGTATGAATTACAAATATATGATCTTGATCATGAACGGAGCTCACAAGATCTAAGCATGAAAGCACAAAGGAGGAGAAACCAGCCATCTAGCTACTAAATGGATCCGTAGTCCAAGGATGAACTACTCACGCATCACACCGAAAGCTTGCATGGTGATGAAGAAGGCCTCCAGGGTGAATTCCACTCTTCGGCAGGGTGCCAGGAAGAGCTTCAGATCCCTCCCAATCTAGGGATGGAGATGACGGCGGCTACAGACTCTTTCGTGGATTTTTGATCGGGTACTTAGGGTTTTCATCCCAAGGGCAACTTATAGGCGGAAGGAGAGGCCGAGGGGGTGCCAGGAGCGGCCACACCACCCCCTGGCGCGGGCCAGGCCTGGCCGTGCGGCCAGGTGGTGTGGTGGCTCCCTGGCCCTTCTCCGTCTTGTGTTCTGGCACTTGATCCCTTCTAGAAAAATAGGCACTTTGGCTTTTTTCCCGTCCAATTCCGAGAATATTCATTTTCTGACTTTCCTGGAACCAAAAACAGCAGAAAACAGGCAGCTGGCACTGTGGCTCTTGTTAATAGGTTAGTCCAAGAAATCATACGAAAAGTACTCCAAAGTTGGAACAAAACACAAGAAAGTGGATAAAACCAAGCATGGAACATCAAAAATTATAGATACATTTGCAATGTATCAATATCCCCAAGTTAACTCCTGCTCGTCCTCGAGTAGGTAAGTGACAAAAAGAAAGAATTTTTGAGGTGACATGCACCATCAAAGACTTGATCAAAGTATTTGCAAAACATTCAAGGCTGGGATCATAGTACTTCAATCATAACATGAAAGACAAAGTTCTAGCAATAAGACAAAGAAACTATGATGCAACATGAAAAGGCACAAACAAAAGATTCATGAATAACAATGCTTTGCAAGACGTTTGTTTGTTTCACATAAAGAAAACATAGCATAATAGTATTCAGCTTGTCCCTCATAGAGTAGCAAATATAATTGCATAGGACACCTTCAAAGTTCATAAGAGTGACTAGATACAAATAGTTTAAAACAAGCAATATCAAGTTATGCATCAATTAACTAGTCTTGGGACAATGCACATAGAACTAAGAATGGCCACTATGCTCTCAAAGTAAGTGCATAAAGGTAGAAGGTGGAGACTCAATATAATGGTGGAAGAAAGGCCTTTTGTAAAAGGAAGTAGGGATTCAAGTCTCATAAAGAGCTTCCAAAAATTATGGTACTTATAGCTTTCGGCTCTCATTGTCCCTATCATAAGCATCTTGAAGGTGATTAAGGTTAAAGTAACACAACTAAGAGGATATGCTTGACAAGTTATAAACCGAAATCTCATGCCCCTTACTTACGAAGACCGATCCTCATGCTACTCAACTTTAGTCACGAGTAAGCTCTTGTCATTGTAAGTATATGTGTATCATTAAGAACCACCAATGGGGTACCCCTTGCACATGATCACGAGTAAGCTTTCCCATAATCAAAATGACAAGGCAAGGAGACAATGAGCATCTTAGCGATATTTTTATTTGCTATTTGCCTAGGTTTTTTTTGAGGATGCTTCATAGAGTGCTCATTATGGTGATGCTGCAAGTTTCCACCATGATTAAGCATGGCTTAGGCTAGCGGCCCAGGCGTTTCTCTAACACACATACAAACTCCATGATCTTACAAGTTCCACTTTTATTTCACACCGCCGGGATCCGTAAGCAAAAGAACATGATATCAACGGGGTACAAAGTACAAGTGCAATGTTGAAAGCATTCCCCATGGTACATGGTCTGATAATTTCAACTTATAAAGCGCAAGCATATACGCAACAAAGAAGGACCCAATGGTTCAAGTTTATTAGAGGCAAAAAAACTAAAGTGTGCCATCAAGTTCGTGGGAGCTTTAATCACTAGTTTTCTCATAACAAGTGGAAGGTAAACAAAAGCATGAGTATACTTGGAATAACATAAGCTAGTAGGTAGGTATGGTGGACTCTTTGTAAAAACTTGGTTTAGGGAGTTGGATGCATGAGTGGAACTCATACTTGGTGGTGGAGGCTAGCAAAAGACTGGGAGCGACAAACTAAGAGAGCAATAATGGCCATAATCATGCAGAGCGACAAAACATCATTGATCAAAGCATAAAGTGATACTACAAGTTGAAAACTAAAGGATCATAAAGGCTATGGTGACTTGTGACAGTTATAACATGGTGTGAGCATGTGCCAAGTCAACCCAAATAAAGCATCAAAGGAGAATACCACTATACTATGCTTTAATATGCTAAAACAACGCATGATTCATCCAAGGCACATTAAGCAATCTCAATTGTTTATAACAAGTCATGATACATCAAAGAATACTAAGCATAAAGTCAAAACAATATCAAGCATGGCATGACTAAGCATAGGCCACAGTCAAAAACGAGCTCTTTTTACCACATAAGCATGAACTTTCCTACTCTTTTCCAAACCAAACCAAACTAAATGCAAACCAAAGTGTGAAAGAGGGGGTCCAACCAACTTATTCATAAATTAAGAAAACCAAAGTAAACGAAAACCAAAACAAAAACGAAAAATAAGACGCTCCAAGAAAAACACAACTGTGCATGAAACAATAAAAATGAAGTGTTTGGAAGAAACCTGGAATTTTTATTGATGAAGAAGGGGAATGCCTTGGGAATCCCCAAGATTTGACTCTTGTACTTATTGGATATTTATTGGGGTGACACGCGTGGCATCCCCAAGCTTGAGCTTTAGTCCATCCTTCATCTCATTACTCATTCCTTCCATACACCTGAAAATTTTCCTTCATACAAAATTTCACACAATCTTTATTAGCAACATTAGTGCACTCAAGATAAATAAGTCTTAAGGTTCAGGTATAACACCAAATAAACTTCCATTATAACACTAGATACTGTAGCACTTCCCTCAAAAAGCTCAATTCCCCAAAGGAACTCAAGAAGGAACTAACAAGAAGCAAATGCAGAAAATGGCAGAAATCTGTCAAAACAGACCAGCAGGTAAAGACGAATTTTTTGGAAGACCTTCTGTTGCTCAAATCAAAAAGTGTTGAACTAACGAAAGTTATATAACAACCTGGGGCAGAAGTACAAAAAATGACAGCTCAATCCGACGTAAAGAGATCTCTCAGGAATTTTTACGGTGAAGCACAAAAATCTGTTTCGGGACAACAACTTTCCCAATCATTACTTCACTCTCATTAGAGGTTACTCTTGGCACAAAAAGCAAATAAAAAGGATAAGGAGCGGTTATTACAGAGGTAATCACTTCCAAGACTCATATAAAACTCTTGGGTTATCTCCCAACAAGTACTTTTCTTTAACGCCTTTAAGTTAGGCATAGAACCAAAGAAAGAATCAAGTGTTCTCAAATGAAGAAGCATTAAGACCAAATTTTGTTTTCATAGGAGAAGCAAACGAAATCTTTTCTCTCTTTTTAGGGAAGTGCTCTATACCTTTCTTGAGTGGGAGTTGATATTTAATGGTGCCTTCTTTCATATCAATGATGACACCAACAGTTCTAAGAAAAGGTCTTCCCAAAGTAATAGGACAAGAAGCATTGTATTCAACATCCAAAACATAGAAATCAACAGGGACATAGGAATCGTTAACCATAATAAGAACATCATTAAGACTCCCCATGAGTTTCCTTTTAGCATTATCATCAAGTGGGACATTCAAATAGAAATCTTCAAGAGGAGGCAAATCAAGCATATCATCAATCCTTCTAGGCATAATAGAAACACTACTATCAAGATCACACAAAGCTTTGAAATCAAAATCATTCACTTTCATATTAATGATGGGTTCCCAACCATCTTCTTGCTTTATAGGAATAGAAGCTTTATGTTTCATCTTTTCTTCTTTAATTTTTATGAGAGCATCAGTAATGTGTTTTATAAAAGCCATGTTCATAGCACTAGCATTAGGACTTTTAGCAAGCTTTTGTAGGAACTTAATAACTTCAGAGATGTTGCAACCATCAAGATCAAAATCAAATTTATCATCTAAAGTAGTAGAACTATTACTAGCCTCAACACTAGTGGTGGTAATAGTAGAAACACTAATGTTTCTAGCAATTTCGTCTTCTCTTTCCCACTTAGCATGTAATTCAGCTAATAGTCTAACATTTTCATCAATTCTTACTTGTATAGCATTAGTAGCTGCAAAGGGATTCTCATTAGTTTCAGGTTTAGCATCCATTTTATTCAAAGAAGATTGAGCTTCAGCCAAAGATGCTATATTTCTTTCAGCATTAGAGAGTTTTTCCTCAATAGTTTTATTGAAACCAGTTTGTTTACTAATAAACTCTTTAATCATAACATCAAGTTCAGAGGGAGAACTCTTATTATTGTTGTAGGAATTTCCATAAGCATTACCATTGTTGGGAGGATATGGCTTATACTTGTTGTTACCAAAATTGTTCCTATAAGCATTATTACCATAAGCATTGTTGCCAAAATTGTTATTTCTTATGAAGTTCACATCAACTTGCTCTTCTTGAGCAACCAAAGAAGCTAAAGGAACATTATTTGGATCAATATGGGCTTTCCCATTAACAAGCATAGACATAATAATATCAATCTTATCACTCAAGGAGGAGGTTTCCTCAACATAATTTACCTTCTTACCTTGTGGAGATCTCTCAGTATGCCATTCAGAATAATTAACCATCATATTGTCCAGAAGTTTTGTTGCAGCACCCAAAGTGATGGTCATAAAGGTACCTCCAGCAGCTGAATCCAATAGGTTCCTTGAAAAATAGTTCAATCCTTCATAAAAGGTTTGGATGATCATCCAAGCAGTTAGTCCATGAGTGGGACAATTCTTTACCAAAGATTTCATTCTTTCCCAAGCTTAAGCAACATGCTCATTATCAAGTTGTTTAAACTTCATTATTTCACTTCTCATGGATATAATCTTAGTAGGAGGATAGTATTTTCCAATAAAAGCATCTTTGCACTTAGTCCAAGAATCAATACTATTCCTAGTTAAGGAATTCAACCACTCTTTAGCTTTTCCTCTCAAAGAGAAAGGAAACAATTTCAGCTTAATAATATCACCATCTATATCCCTATGCTTTTGCATCTCACAAAGTTCAACAAAGTTATTTAGACGGGAAGCAGCATCTTCATTACCAATACCAGAAAATTGCTCTCTCATAACAAGATTAAGCAAAGCAGGTTTTATCTCAAAGAAAGTATTTTCAGCCACAGGTGGAGCAATATGTGTGCTCATAAAATCATTGTTGTTGGTGCTAGTGAAGTCACACAACTTAGTGTTTTCAAGAGTAGTCATTTTTTGGGTTTTCAAATAAGAAAGCAAACTTGTAAAACTAATTTTTTTGTGTTTTTTTTGAAGAACAAAACAAGCAAACAAAGCAAAAAGAAACTAAGCAAAACAAAATCAACAAAGTAAAGAGATTGGTTATGAGGGACTCCCCTTGTGAAGATGTCCTTGACTCCCCAGAAACGACGCCAGAAAACATCTTGATGCGCTCGACGATCGACGTAGAGCTTGTTGGGAACCCCAAGAGGAAGGTATGATGAGCACAACATCAAGTTTTCCCTCAGTTATGAAACCAAGGTTTAATCGAACCAGTAGGAGCAAGGAAACACCCCAAAGGTGTTACTAGCTGAGCTTTGGCAGGGCGCACTACTGGTGCTAGTAGCAACGTGGAGACCTGAACAACACAACCACAGAACTTTGTCCCCAACTTGCGATGAGGTTGTCAATCTCACCGTGTTTTGCGGAAAACAAAGGATTAAACGTATTGAATGGAAAGAAGTAAAAGTTTGTAGAAAGTAAACACAAAGCAGTAAAGGATTGTAGATTGTATGTAAAGACAAAGGACCGGGATCCATAGTTCACTAGAGGTGGCTCTCCTTAAGATAGAAAACATGCTAGGTAAACAAATTACAGCGGGGCAATTGACAAACACCGAGAAAGCAATAATGCATATACTAATCATCTTTGACTCCTTTGAGACTTGATTGGGCAATACAACATAATACATAGACCGCCATCCAACTACATCTATGACTAATAATCCACCTTCAGATTATCATGCGAACCCCCTCCAGTATTAAGTTGCAAGCAACAGATTATAGCTTTACGAACTGCGTGTAAAGTAAACAATACAATTGTTCTATGAACAAAGGATTGTTGTTTTATCCCTAGTAGCAACAGCACATCTAGTACCTTAGAGATTTCTGTCACTTCCCCAGATTACCAGAGGCATGAACCCACTATCGAGCATAAATACTAACTCTTGGAGTTGCTAGCATCTACTTGGCCAAGATAGCTACTAACAACGGAAAGCATCCAAGATATCAAGTATCAAAGACATGATAGAATCAAT
This sequence comes from Avena sativa, assembly GCA_916181665.1. Classification (NCBI taxonomy): domain Eukaryota; kingdom Viridiplantae; phylum Streptophyta; class Magnoliopsida; order Poales; family Poaceae; genus Avena; species Avena sativa. Next base: position 429,193,527 of record OV702287.1, read on the forward strand.
AATCAATCTGAAATAGCATCTCAATATCCATCGGATCCCCACAAACACAACATGTATGAATTACAAATAGATGATCTGGATCATGAACGGAGCTCACAAGATCTAAACATGAAAGGACAAAGGAGGAGAAACGAGCCATCTAGCTACTACATGGATCTGTAGTCCAAGGATGAACTACTCACGCATCACACCGGAGGCTTGTATGGTGATGAGAAGGCCTCCAGGGTGAATTCCCCTCTCCGGCAGGGTGCCGGGAAGAGCTTCAGATCCCTCCCGATCTAGGGATGGAGATGACGGCGGCTACAGACTCTTTCATGGATTTTTGATCGGGTACTTAGGGTTTTCGACCCGAGGGCAACTTATAGGCGGAAGGAGAGGCCGAGGGGGTGCCGGGAGCTGCCACACCACCCCCTAGCACGGGCCAGTCCTAGCCGCGTGGCCAGGTGGTGTGGTGCCTCCCTAGCCCTTCTCCGTCTCGTGTTCTGGCACTTGATCCCTTCCAGAAAAATAGGCACTTTGGCTTTTGTCCCGTCCAATTCCGAGAATATTCATTTTCTGACTTTCCTGGAACCAAAAACAGCAGAAAATAGGCAGCTGGCACTGTGGCTCTTGTTAATAGGTTAGTCCAAGAAACCATACGAAAAGTACTCCAAAGTTTGAACAAAACACAAGAAAGTGGATAAAACCAAGCATGGAACATCAAAAATTATAGATACATTTGCAATGTATCAATGGGTTTTTAGATTGGGGGATTGGTATTCTGAAAATTTTTGAGTTTGAATCCGTGGTGATCCTGATTTCCATGTCCTTGGTTGTTGAGAGCCATCTGGACGATCTGCTGCAATGTTGCTAAGTTGGCTTGGCACTCAGCCCTACTTGCTTCACGGTCTGCGATGAGATTCTGCAAGATCTGCAGCATTGGGTCCTACGACGAGTTGCTCCCTCCTTGGTTTCCACGAGTCATCTAAAGATTGAGATAGATATAGGGGTAAGAGGGAAATGCTAAGGTTCATGGTTTTGGGTTTTCAAAGCTAAAACTTTGAGTTAGACTCAGGTTTTTCAACTAACTTCATTTTCATTTATGCAAGCAAGCACACGATACAACACACACCACAACAAACAAAGGAAAGCAGATGGTTTGAAGAACCATTCTGAAGCTACGATACAGTGGGACCGATACAACTCATGCTACGACGGTGCTCTAGTGCCTCTACTCATTGTTGATGAAGTCGGAGTCCTCATCATCAGTGTAGAAGTCCACAGTATCCTCCTCCAGAAAGTCATCATCACTGCTGAGGTAAGAATCCATGTCTCCCTGGATGTCTTCACCCTCATCTTCTTCTTCCTTGGAGGCAAGCTGAGCTTCCTGCTCCTTGACGGTCTTCTCGAGGTCGGCCACCTTCTTGCGAAGACGGGCGATGGTGCGATCCTTCTTTGCACCCTCGCAGCGAAGAGACTGGCGATCTTGGACGAGCAGTGCAAAAGTCCGGGCCTTCTGGTCGGCAATGGCACGGTTCTGGTTGGCTAACTCCCGGGCATTGTCCAGTTCCTGCTGTCTGTCGTGTAGCAAGAAGTCAAGATTCTCCACTTGACGCCTCAACTCTGGGTGACTTGGCATCTCCATCGGCATTCCCATGAAGTCACGTCTTGCATAGTGAGAAAAACGGGTTCCTTGGATCTTGTTGACGTTGAGGGCACATAGAAGTCCGAGAGCTTCATGCATTGCCCTGGCTAATCAATCTAGCCAGTTGTTCTCTCTCACGGAGAACTAAATTCTCCCAGAAGTTGGTGCTTCGATGCTTCCTCTAAGATCTGCGGTGACTAGCCACTGTAGGTCTCCTCCTGGGGGTCCTGGAAGTTGAGCTCCAAGAAACTCCAGATGTGGGCGTCCCAAGAACTCTGACAGTGAATCCAGATCCCTCTCGAAGATCAGCTGACCTCCGTTTCCCAACTGGTAGAACTTGTTGAACTGAGTCTCCATCTACAAGAATTAAGGATGAGGAAATTAGTGAGGTGATCAAGTGTGTCAAGTTTTAAGTAGTAATGTCAGAATTTTTAGGAACATGAATTTTTGAGAAAGAATGAGTTCACAAGCGTAAGAGAGGAAATAGTTTTTCATAAATACTCACTTTGGTTTTGAAGCTAAGTTTTTGGTTTGGACGTCCATTCTAACTAGGGTCTCCTATGGTCAGGATGGCTCTGATACCAACTTGTCAACACCCGGCTTTTTAATCCCAGATGCCCGTTATGCCATACCTCGCAATCCCAGGATTACCATTTTTGCGATACATAACGGATTGGATATCATAGTACATCATCCATTACAAACCATACATAAGGTCTTACACAAATAAGGATCTCATGATCCAGTCTGAATACAACAAGCAGCGAAAATAAAAGATAAGCGTAGCGGTGGGGTCCATCTTCAGGGGCACAGGCAATGCTGACGAAGGCAGATAGTCCTAGTTATCATAGCCATCCCAATGGCCATCCTCTTGATAGTCTCCTTCATAGTCTGGCCATGAGAATAGCTAGGGACAAAAGCCATGAGTACTCTTTAAGTACTCGCAAACTACTATTAACAGGTACTATAGTTCTAAGTGAAAGTGCTAAATCTAAGATTAACTACAAAGTTAAGTTTGAAACCTAAGCTGAGTTCTGAAGCAAAGAAAGATAAAGTAAAGTTCTAGAATCACTTAAGCTGGGAAGCTAATGTCATAAACACAACCCTGTTTAATTGAGTACACAATCACATATTGAGTACACAATCACCAAACAATACTTAACTAGGCTAGATAGCATTCTAAGCCACACAATTGATGATCTATTATCATCACAAGCATCACAAGTTTAATTCAATAGTTTCATTCTTTTTATTTTAGAAAAGTAATTTCTACTCATTGAAAAATTAACTAAGATTTAATATTCACCACTTAAAATATGGGATCATGTTGACACATGTCATCACCACATACTCTAATATGTGGGAATGCGATTTAAAGGTTGGATCATAATCACTTTGGTTTAAGTTCATTATTTAATGATTTAAAGTGACTAGAAATGCCTATATAGCATTAATTTGGTACTAGTACAAAGTCACTGCATGTAAACCTTAATATTATTATGTATTTAGATAGATATGATGAAATGTTATTTTTGAGAGTTGGAATCAACTCAAAAGCTAACTTGGTTGATTTTATAAAAATGTTGTAAGGTGCAAATGCGTCTGTTTTGTTATTTTTATTAGGAGAGATCTATAACTCTAATTGAATTAAATCCAACGGGCTTGGATATATCATCTCAATACCTTTCAGACAAAATTGGTTTCATGCAATTTGGATTTATAAAACTCACAAAATTGAATTTTAAACTAGTGAACAGAAACTAGATTAAACTTAAAAAGAAAAATCCAGATTTGAACGGTTGGGCTAGCACGGGAAAGAACTTGGGCCAGCCCAGTGGCGCTCCGCAGCACGGGGATCAGCTAACAGGGGGGTCCCGCTTGTCAGTGGGTCTTAACACGCGAAACGGTACGCGCGCTGTGGCCGTAGGATTAGAAAGGGGATCTACGGCTGAGGGTCGTCGTCGACGACGAACAGGTCGCCGGCGAGCTCGAACCCTAGCGGCTCGGTGGGGGTCTGCTGGGGACGTACCAGGGCTCCAGCGGGGTAGGCGAGGCAGTCAAACGAATTGGAAGACGACGGCGAGGCGAGGCGCGGTTGCGGCAGAGCTTGGGGTGCCCTAAATCGCAGGCGCCCTTCTCCTCCTGCTGCGGCTGCTCCGGCGAGGCAGAGCTCGCTTGGCTCCGGCGAGAGGGGTGAAAGGATCAATGACAGGTGGGGAGTGAGTGGATGTGGAGAAATGGTGCGGGGGAGGCCGGTTTATATAGGCCCGACGGTGAGACCGAAGGGTATGGGCAGGCGACTCAGGCGACACGACTACGAGCGGCTAGCGGCATGGCGGATGATGGCGATCGACAGGTGGTCTCCTGGCGGTGCTCTAGGAAGTGAATGCGGGCGTAGGGGCGGTGGCATGCGGTCTAGGCAAGCTGGCGCTCTGAGCGGCAGAGGCGGCGGTGTCCACGGCGAGCGGTGGCTGGGGTGAGTTGGGCGGCCAATGGGGGTGTCTAGGGTGTTCCCCAGGTCATGGCGGAGCTGTGGGCGCAGGCTGTGGCCAAGGGGCGGTCTGTGCACGCGGGGACAGAGCGTGCTCTGCGGGCGGCATCGGCATGGTCGACCAGCTCCGGGCACGGCGGTTCCTGGCCGCTCTGCTCTCTGACTCTAGCCTGGGGCTGGTTGGACGGTGGAGGTGGACCACTAGCGACGTGCTAGACTTGGCGAGAGAGGCTGGCGGCTGCTGTAGCGTGATGTCGCCGGTGGGGGTGCTCCAAGTGCTGGGCCTTGATGGCCATGACCATTTGGTCGTGTGCACAAGGCTTGGCCGGGCTAGCAATTGGTAGGGTTGGTACTCGGGGAACAAGGGGACAAGGTTAGGCATAAATGGTGACCAAAATTACTGCTCCAAATAGTGTTTGGATTTTGGACAGATTTGTGCACACAAGCTGTTTGATGAAATGGCCAAAAGAGAAAAACTTTTGAATTTTGATTTCAAAATTTTTGGGTGTTCTCCACTAGTTCTAGGTAGTCTCTGATTGTAAGGGTTTTGAAAGTGGAGCTTGTTTGAATGGTTTTTGAAAAAGTGGGATCTTCCCATATGAACTAGATTCAATTTTGAACTATCATTTAAAATTAGCATTTGAAAGATTTTTGCAGATCACAAGGTGGGCCTTGGTACCTCATTATGTGTACTAGCAAGGGGTGCAAAGATCATGAATTGTTTCTGTTAAGAAATGAGTGCTAGGAACACTCAAAGTAGTGTAGGTGATTAAAATGGCCAAAATGACCATTCCTCCTTTTTAATTCTTTTTGATTTGATTTTCTTTGGTAAAAGTTTGGGAATGATGTAGATGATGTTTAAATCACCTAGGAAACATTTTACAAGCATTGGATCACTTAAACAAGGCACTTCAATTCAACTCCTATCTTAAATGCACACACATAAGAATGCTTTCATTTTTAATTTGGAAAAGTTTTTGTTAACCCCATTTTTGGATGATTTGATCTTGATAAGCTTGGATTAAAATTTTGGGATGTTACAACTCTGCTCACCACAAAAGGCTAATTAAGGGTTTTTCTTTTGAAACAAGAGTATGGGAAGTTTTTTGTCTGAAGTAGGGTTGAAATATTCGTTTTCATAGGCTGAGTAGTAAAAATATATTGTACTGAAGGTCGATAGTCCACCTGACCTAGCTGTACCTACTCCGAAGCTGAAAGGATGAAGTTGGAAATGGAGAAAAGTGACCGATATTGCGCCTTATTATACATAGCAAACATAGCGAGGAACTTGGGAAGCGCAGGATTCAAACATGGAAAGTACTGGAAGGAGTTTGACTGATTGACATAAAATCGTGTCATATAAGGTCTTATAGCGCGCAATCATCTTTTCAGCAAAGGATATATTTCGAGATGGTTTGGGTGGCTTTGTATCGGCCTAAGTGCCCAATCGATTTGATGTACTCAAAACCTTGTAATCATGCCATATAAACTATTGGCGATAGACACACGATGGCCTTGACTTGCACAGCCGCAGACAGCTCGAGTAAGCACCAACTTAAACTGATCACACGAAGTTGTATGCTTCCATACAATGAAATTAGTACATGTCGCAATTAGTGCCAACATGTGGCATTGTCATCATGCAAAAAGGCTCAGAATTCGCACATTTAGTTCACAGTTTCGAACACAATAATACAACCAGTTTGTACACTAGCATAGACAGTACAATGTCAGCACATTAGAGCTTGACTTGTTCATGTCACATCAGAGTTTGAGTTGTTCATTTCACATATAGAAGAATGAGCAAGGATACATACTGTATTGAACAAGTAATTTCACGGTAGTGCCAAAAGTATGCCACGTATCAGAGATAATATGGGGTCTGCGTAAACAATTTTTCTTTTTTTGGAAGCGTGTGCATTAACTCTCTTTTTTTAGAATATCTGCATAAACATTTGCGGCTATCATCCTAGGGCGTCTCGGCCTGCTTTCGCATACCGAGCCAAGATCAATTACGGCCCAGTTAATGCCTGTTTCGTGGCCCTATAAGAAGCAGTGACCTACTTTTCCCTGTTCACTAGGAGGAAAGAAGGAATATTCCTCTCAAAACACAAAACTGCACGAGGTGCGACGGTTCAAAAAAATGCACGAGTCATGTATATACTACAAGCAAGTAATAGTACTGAAAACTTTAGTATAGAAATCACACTACGAAATAAGCACGGCTACATGGATTATACCGTGGAAGGCAATACTAAATACAAAAGTACGGCAAGGCTCATATAAACTGATTCAAGCTAGCCACTAAAACCAGTGTACTAATAGTCAACTGTTGAACCACGATGCAAAAAAGATGACACAACGATACACTAGAAAGATCCACATCTCAGTCTAGGGATGGCACAACGAGCATACCAAACCTAAACTAGGCCTAAACCAAATTGTTGCCTGTCGCACAGAGTTCCAACCATCTTTGGGAAGTCTGATAACTGCCACAGGCTCACCTTTAGTTGGCTGCAGGTTGCAGCGTTTAATCTGAGGGAATTGTATTCCACGAAATCTGCTATATGTTGTGTACACACATTTTTTCCTCATGAATGGGAACAATGTGCCATCAGCAGCCTTGCATCCGCGTTTCTTTAGCATCTTGTCAATGATTGGATAATTGAGACCAAGAAACAGAGAGTTGTCCCCCTGGTTGTTAACCTGCCTCCAAACAATGACCCCTGGAGGTCTAGCACAGCTAGGATCCTCTTCAAAAGTGTAGACACGAGAGGCAGGATATAGGCGTAGATTAGTCCTATTTTGAGCATGATGAATGATTTCACCATCTTCGCCATGGGAAACCCCCATGCCATACGTTGTAATTATGATCATCAAGCGTTCACCATCAGCCGATCGAGCGAGGAAGCACATGCTTGGCCGATCATTCAGAATAGGTGCTAGGATTACAAACGGAAGCTCCTTGTTTCCTGCAACATCCAAATTCGAGACAAAAAGTGCACTACTGGCATACATATTCTAACACCAGTATTCTTCATTGTTCATGCTAACAGTATGAATAGGCAAATCCTGACGATAATATTACTCAATAAATTAACAACATTAGTAATTGCATTTCTTACTCTATTATTCCGAACAGTTCGATTTCTTGCTTATCTTAGTTTCCTAGTTGTTGTCAGTTTCAAAAGAGGAAGCGCCACTTTTTATATAGAGGCATGTACACTTGAATCCTATAGGATTAGATGCCTGTAGTATTTTGGATCAAGTGGTGTTTGATTGCACAGGAAGACCAAAGGAATTGTACAAGGAGGTTGGAGTGGATGTAAATTTTCCTCCAAAATAGAGTGCAAAGGAATCCTTTGAAGGAATTCCTAAGTATTATTGATACATTGCAAATGAATCTATAATTTTTGATGTTCCATGCTTGGTTTTATCTACTTTCTTGTGTTTTGTTCCAACTTTGGAGTACTTTTCATATGATTTCTTGGACTAACCTATTAACAAGATGCCATAGTGCCAGTTGCCTGTTTTCTGCTATTTTTGGTTCCAGGAAGTCAGAAAATGAATATTCTCGGAATTGGACGGGACAAAAGCCAAAGTTACTATTTTCCTGGAAGACTCACGGAGTCAGAAGGAGAGTCTGAGAGGGGCCACAGGGTGGACACACCCCCTTGGCGCGGGACATCCTAGGCCGCGCTAGGGAATGGTGTGGGCCCCCTAGCCGGCCACCGACCTTGCCTCCTTCGCCTATATATTCCTCCCGAGGCAAAAACCCTAGAGAGTCAATCAAAAATCCACGAAAAGTTCCGCAGCACCACCGCCACCGAAGGGGAGATTCGAGGGACAGAAAGTCTCTGTTCCGGCACCCTGCCGGGACGGGGAAGTGCCCCCGGATTCATCTCCATCGCTCTCCACCACCATCTCCATCACCATTGCTGGTTCCCATGATGAGGAGGGAGTAGTTCTCTCTCGAGGCTAAGGGTTCTACCAGTAGCTATGTGTTCATCTCTCTTTATATGCATGATCTTGTTGAGATCATGAGCTTGTAATCTATAGATCTACCTGGCTACTTAAGTGCTTTAATAGATCTCTGCTCTCCCCATGTGTGTGAAAGTGACAGCGTGCACACCATGGTGGCAGTTAGGCTAGAGATTACAAATATTTTTTATGAGTTATATTTGGAGTTGGATGTCTTTATGAAATTGTGATGTTTGTTGGACTCATCTAGTACTCAAGGTGACAGTGTGGGGTTATCTAGATGGGAAAGGCTTACTTTGAGGTGTGCTGTTATAGCCCTACCAACGATTAGAGTGTCCAACCGGAGAGTAGTTCAGCGTAGTATCATAAAGAAGAATATATTTATATGAGAGTGTTCACTAGTGAAAGTATGATCCCTAGGCCTTGGTTCTAAGCATTGATACACCATTCGCAATTAGATCTGTTACATGTTTGCTTGCTTCCATCTTTATTTCAATTTGCCTTTAGTCTCTTCCACGCCATCAAAGTATTTTCTAGCACCGTTGTATTATATCCATACCACTTGTATTTTACTTTCTCTTCGCCAAACTAGTGCACCTATACACCTGACAAGTGTATTTGGTGTCTTGGGGACACAAGAGACTTCTTGTATCTTGATTGCAGGGTTGCTTGAGAGGGGATACCTTTGACCACTTCCTCCCTGAGTTCGATAAACCTTGGGTGATCCACTTAAGGGAAAACTTGCTGCTGTTCTACAAACCTCTACACTTGGAGGCCCAACAACTTTCTACAAGAATAGAAGTGCATAGACATCAATTATATTCTTTCGAATCAAACAACATTTTATAGAAAAAATTTCTAAGGATCCAAATCCTACAAAAATCCTACACAATTCCTCTAAATCCCAAGGCAAAATCCAAAAAGGAAAGATTGGTGTCCTACAAAAATCCTATGTGATTCCTACAACCCGAGGAGGACCTGAAAGTACAAATAGATAAAGAAACCCGGCTTCACCGTGTTGCGCAAACAATTGAGATGCTAGTTAATAATACCTTTCATATTTTGACAATGAACGTACTTAGTAGTGCAGGGACGCCGTCATACACTATAATTTTGGAAGGCATAATACTGGTACTAATTCATTACTTGCAATGGTTCATTCATTTTTTAGGACATAAAGCGTGTGTTCATTCAGTCATACGAAAGGTAAAACATAAACAAGGTAGTTAAAGAACAACTTCACTGAATCACTCGCAATGTATCATCATGGAACTAGAATTACCTTCTGATGTGGGATCCCAACAGTAGGTGCAACCTTGACTTGCGACCGCAAAAATGAGGCCACCGTGTTCAATGGCATCATAGTACGATCATCTTCCAAGACCTAAATGCTCCAGACATCTCCAAACTTGGCTACCGCCTTCCAGGTAGGCGATTTCACCGTCGAACAATGCGAGGAGCTTATAGTCTATGTAACCCCCAGCTTCTGTGGGCACTCTGCAGATTACGATCTTCAACAGCTCAACAGATCCATCCCACGACTTATTGAACTTTTCTCCATACCTGCGGATTCGCCAAAAAAAACTTTTGAAATGTGAATGAGTTCAGAAATGACTACATGTAACTGGGGGAACCCTGGCTGGCTAGTAGCATTACAGGTTATATTGTGGATGTGAGGGAGCCGCAATGTCACAAGTATCTGTCGATGGAAGGTCGATTACTCGATAGGTGTAGATGTTCGCTAGGCACCAGGCCCCGCGCTGGTCCACCGCGGCGAGCCAGTCACCGTTCATGCCAATCCAGAATTTTTCATGCATGAAGGGCAGGATGGCGATGCGCCGAGGATGGTCGAGGGGCACCACGTCGTACACCATGTCGTGTAGACGATGTACCCTCGTATCGTCATAGTGCTCGTCGAACCAATAAGAAGGCTGAGGCATCAATAGGCAGGGTTCATTCCAATGGTGAACAGTCCATTTCATACCTTCGTTGTTGGCGATACGATCATACAGCAGCTTGCAGTATGCGGCTAGCCTGATGGTGCTGGAAATGTCTAGACGTTTAACGATGAGGTCGACATTGTCCGTGCTGAGTTGATCCCACTTGCATCGCCCGCAGAGCTTCGAATCGGCCATCACAACCGGATGGATTTAGACGGATGCCAAGTGTGGCTGGGGTTTTCTGCAGGAGGAGGGGAGTGTTAGAAGAGAGAGCATGGAGGAGATAGTGGGCGGAGTGGGGACTACGGAAGAAGATGGAGAGGCAAAGAAAAAAATGAGGGAGGTGATTTTACTTGCTTGCTCTGTCTAGTCAGCAGCAGCATCGAGGACACCGCCGCCTAGACTTTACTATATGTTAGACTAGCACGCCAAGTAGCTAGTAATTTGACAATACTCCTACTTACTATATATCAGAGGTGCGGTATTGTCTAGTCACATCAGTTTGACCAGGGGGTTTTATTTTTACAGCTTTCATTTCCACATAGTGTACTAGTATTTTCAACGGAAAATAGGAGGACGAACTACTACTAGTAGTAGTTGCCGCGACATGGACACATGTACTTTCATCTTGTTCCCCTACATGCAGAACTCGTAGCACAGAAACCAAAATATATACACCGTATATAATGCACAGTACAGGTGTGTCCGTGGTATTTTTGGCATGTTGCATGTGTTCATATATGTTCTTGTACAAGGTACATGGAATTACACGTGTACAGCATGCAACCGTGCAGCAAAATGAGAGACGTGCAAGGACACCAGATTTTGCTCAAGTCAGGCAACGTGCATGAATTTGTGTGGCTCTGATTCACTGACATGTGGGCCCTGTTAAGGTCGGCTCCACCTGCTAGTGAGAATCTGCATGCACCATGCGCTTGGAGCCACTAGGTACGTCCTCGACGGAAATTACAATTTGCAACTAGCTGCACTGGCAACAAGCTGTTGCATGTGGCACTTCCAAGTTTTCAGAAAATGTGAAATAAATCCTGAACATAGATCATATTTATATAGTTCATCTATAAATTTCCATCCCAAAAATATTACTAGTACATGGCCTGGCCACCACAAAATGAATAAATGAACACAAGATATTGTTCGCTTAGGTTTTTTCTTTTTCATTGACATAGGTCACATAAGATCTTATTGTGGGACCGAATATTGTAGATGCACAAGATACAACATAGCCAATGTTCCGGATTTATTTCACATTTTTTGAGAACTCAAAAGTGCAACAAATAATAAAGGGGTGCGGGTGCAACGAGTTCCAGAATATTCAACCCGTACTGACTAAAACTATGGCTTGCATACAGAAGGAGTTTGATCAAATCGCAGGCCTTGCACTACATTCTGGCGAAATGAGTGTTAGAGTACAGCAGGTTAACGACTGAGGCCATACGATACAAATAAGGCGAAGGAAATAATTCAAGATACGCAAATCCCTATTCCATATGATCTCCCTTGAACCGTTAATTACGCTGGTTCCAATCCTTTGCATTGGCCAAGCTTGGGATGAATCACAACGGAGTCTGCCGCCAATTCTAGCCAATGTTTTTTTGAGGGAAATTCCAGCCAATGTTGGTTGAGAAACCAACAACAGCATCTTGAGCATTCATACTGATGCGGCATATTTCAGGACAAATATTAAATCCACCGAGACTAACTGCATGCGGAGAGGTGTATACCCAATTGCTCTTTGTTAGATCTCCAAGGCCAAGTCCTGCCGCGCCAACTAGAATGGTAATTGGATAGTTCAATCCAAGGAAGATAGAAAATGCTCCAAGGTCTAAAACCCTTTGCCATTGCCTCGATGGAAGTAACCTACTAGTGTCAATCGAGAACGCATGGGAGAAAAACCCAGTAGAATAGATGTGAATATTGCGGCCATGATGATAACCAACATTTTCAGCCAAAGGATAACTAGTGTCATACCGCCTAGCACTAACGCCCATAGTATTGATCAGAATAAGACTACCACCATCAAGAGATCTTGCTAACCACCATAGATCAGGACTGTACTCACGATTACCATCTAATTCAGGTGGCCCCGGAAGACGCACAGGACCTTGCAAGGAAAGCACATTTAGAGGTCAGCTGAGCAAAATTTGAATGATGAAGCTTGAAAATTTAAGGATGGAAATTTTACCCCGTGCCCGAGGATCCCATGCATAAACATTGCCAATCTGAGTTACAGCATAGACAACTTCATTGTGGATAATTGCATCGCGGTAGATGAACATGCTGAACTGGTTCTCAAGAACCATCCACATACCATGAGAACCATCAAGGAAGGCAATTACCATGTCGAAGATGGCCAGGACAGAGAAATCCTTATAGTTCCCAGTAGCTGTGGGAACTCGGCAAATAGCTATCTTCAGTAGATTAGTAGGCTGACCAGCCGTGATAAACTTAAGTACCTCGGGTGTGGCCTCAAAATCGAAGATCGCTGCTAGAGGAATACGACGACGAGTGAACACATTCACAAGCTCCCAGTTCCAGGCGAGGCCAACAGTGGCGATCCAATATCCATGGGTGCCTGCCCACTTCTTACCCTCACAATCTGGCATCACAGCATCGGAGGAGGACCTGTCCAGTAGCGTCAGCTCGCACAAGGTCCACCCGAACTTCTTCTATGGCTTCTTCTTGCCCCTACCACAATAGTAGCTGCCCCTGTAGAACTGCTTCATGCGATTGTCGTGGTAGAAGACATTGTACTCACGCGGTACCTCAGTTGAGTGAGAGTGAAGAACACGTGGGAGACCAAACGGATGAGATTTCGACAGGGATGCACTATGTGTTGCTAAGTAAAGATAATGTTTGTAGAAGGCGGCGAGGCTTGCAGCGGTGATGATGTCGCATCTAGCAGAGATTTCTTCAAGGGGCCATCAGAAAACACCCTAGAAGTGTCACTGTCATCGATCAATTGGGACATCCCGAGAAAGGGCTCGAGCAGGTGGGAGACGATGGCGTTTGGTTTTGATTGGGGATTTTGGAGGAGAGAGCAAGCGGCAGCTGGCAGGGTGAGACGGAAAACAGTCTATCAAACTGGGCGCCGAAGCTGATCCTAAAGCGGCATGGCGGCATTGGCGCGTGCCTGTATTGGTGTACGAGTGGTAATGGCCGTCGCCGGGATGCTAGAGGTGAAGTGAGGATGGAGATCGAGGCAGAGAGAAATACGGAATGAGATCAAACCAAGCGTGCCTTCCTTCTCTCTGCTAAATCTACAGTGCATATCGAACTGGGCTACGGAGATGCTCTGAAAGCGGCATGGCGGTGTTGGCGTGTGCTAAAGGTGGGTGAGTGGGGATTAGTGAGAAGATGGAGAGGAAGAGGACGGAGAGCAAAGGAAAATAGAATAAATTGATTGAAATCGTACCGCCTACCGAGCGTGGTTTTTCTCTCTTCTCTATGTTTCCTGGTGCCTATCGGGTAAATAGGTCAGGCCTAGCCTAGCACAGGATGAAGCTGTATTGTCCTCTCAAATAAATGTTCATGGCAGAGAGACGGTATGGAGTATACTCGGAGCTCCTCTTGCCGAACGTAATAATCCTTTGATCTTCTATATTCATCATCTTGTGCAGTCACATTTGGAACAAGTACTACTACTGTAACTAATAAACACATAAAGGTTCCACCGGTAATTAAGAAACCAAAACTGGAATACTACTACTCTCGAACTCTTGTGTAGTACAACAACAAAATGCTCACAAAATGGGCTACCAGTACGACAATACCATCTGTACACCCACACGCTGCCACCTCAAATGAGCTTGCCTGCCACACCGCCAATTTCCTCTCCCCTGTCGACCTTACCAGACCCAAAATCGAACATCTCTCTGTTCAATAAAGAAAAAAAGTCGACAATCTCTCAAAAAAATCAACCATCCACCAAAAGAAAATTTATTCTCTAATGCTTCCCGTCCATTATGAACGGACGCTCGCAATTGCTCGAGCGCCGCGTGGGAGTCTCCGCGAAAGCACGCGCCTGGAAGCGGCAGAAGAATTTATTATCTGTCAGTGACAAAAGATGATCGATGATATACATTACCAAATCAACAAGTCAATGGCTTTATCCGTCTGACCAGTGAGAGCCGACACGAGTGGTGAACAGCTTGAAGAGCAGCGGAACATGTGCCTTTAAGGCATACAGTACGTACACCTCTTTTCTGATTTAGGATGATCACATAGTGCTAAATAACTTAGACTACTCCAGTAACTTGCACATGTACCTTCATCATAGTGGGTAACAACATGTGTGTAGTGTCACGCAAAGGCCTAATTAATTAGGTTGTACTCCCTCCATTTAGAAATATAAGATGTTTTAGCTTTGTGAATCGAATGTATCTAGACGTCTTTTAGTGTATGGGTTCATAGAGGTTAAGAGTGAACCTATACACTAAAAGGCGTCTAGATACATTCATCTCATAATGCTAAAGAGCCTTATATTTCTGAATGGAGGGAGTAGAATCATATACTACTAGTCTTGGTATGTGTGATGTTATGGTAACTAGCTAAGTTATTACGTCACTTTCTTTTTCATTAATTAACTCTGAAAAGACATTTAATTCAAGACAAGTAGCTATGCATACTTGTAGTTCAATTTTGTAAAGATGCAAAATCTTAGGAAGAAGTTGAACCTCTTATCAAAACTCTATGTGGTTTCTGATATGGAGTATATTAATTGACTGTCCGATGGGTGCCTCCAAAAGCTTTTTCTTAAAAATTTCAAAGCAACCTAAAATTTACTTGTAGTTCAAATTTGACCTAATTTTGATGAATCTACATAGAGTCATTCAAGTAGCGGAGTTAGCTAGGAGGTTTGAAAACTCATAAAACATAGGAATCATTAGTACAACATGTTGGTCCACTATATATACTAGTAAGTTCCACGTGTCTTGTACGTGAGACTCAGATAGTAGACGTATAACATATCATCACTATATACAATTATAATTGGTAAAGCACAAAAATTATAAATTCGATCAACATCTATAAAGTAGGGGTGTATATTTAGTCCTTATACTTTGTATCATCATGTGTAGAAGTCAAAGATTATTAGCTACCTAACACTGAAATTTCTGATAACATGGTCTAGCGAAACAAGGGAGAAGATTCTAGTATGATGGAAAAGTGTGTTTTGAGGTTTGTGCATATTATTCATTATGCCGAAGACTATCAATAGAATCTTCCAGATGCTAGAATGGAAAAGAAGATCCAACGGCTAGAAAAGCTAGGATTCGCGAGTCTTGATCCAACGGTCAACATTCAAAGTTATTCGTACACTATATAGTGGTTTGTAATGAAGACTATCAATAGAATTTTTCAAGATGCTAGAAGGGAAAAGAAGATCCAACGACTAGAAATGTTTGGATTCGTGAGTCTTGATCCAACGGTCAATATTCAAAGTTGTTTGTGCACTATATAGTGGTAAGATCATGTAGAAGTCAACGATTATTAGCTGCTAGTAAGTTGCACATGAGACCCAGATAGTAGACGTATACCATATCATCACTATATAAAATTATAATTTGTAAAGCACAAAAAATTATAAAATTGATCAACATCTAAAAAGTATGGCTGTATATTTGGTCCTTATACTTTGTATCATCATGTGTAGAAGTCAAAGATTATTAGCTACCTGCTAACACATGAAATTTTTGATAACATGGTGTAGAGAAACAAGGGAGAAGATTCTAGTATGATGGAAAAGTGTGTTTTGAGGTCTGTGCATAGCATTCATTATGCCGAAGACTATCAATAGAATCGTCTAGATGCTAGAATGGAAAAGAAGATCCAATAGCTAGGAATGCTAGGATTCGTGAGTCTTGATCCAACGGTCAACATTCAAAGTTATTCATACACTATATAGTGGTTTGTAAGGAAGACTATCAATAGAATCTTCAAGATGCTATAATGGAAAAGAAGATCCAATGACTGGAAATGTTGAGATTCGCGACTCTTGATCTAACGGTCAATATTCAGTAAGTTGTTTGTACACTATATAGTGGTAAAGTTAATGATTATTAGCTACTAGTAAGTTGCACAGGAGACTCAGATAGTAGATGTGTGACATATCATCACTAGATAAAATTATAATTGGTAAAGCACAAAACATTATAAATTTGATCAGCATCTATAAAGTATATGGGTGTATATTTGATCCTTGTACTTTGTATCATCATGTAGAAGTCAAAGATTATTAGCTACCTAACACATAAATTTTTTGATAACATGGTCTAGACAAACAAGGGAGAAGATTCTAGTATGGTGGAGAAGTGTGTTTTGAGGTTTGTGCGTAGCATTCATTATGCCGAAGATTATCAATAGAATCTTCTAGATGCTAGAACGGAAAAGAAGATCCAACGGCTAGAAATGCTGGGATTCGCGAGTCTTGATCCAACTGTCAAAATTCAAAGTTATCCGTACACTATATAGTGGTTTGTAAAGAAGACTATCAATAGAATATTCAAGATGCTAGAATGGAAAAGAAGATCCAATGACTGGAAATGTTGGGATTCGCGAGTTTTGATCCAACGGTCAATATGAAAAGTTGTTTGTACACTATATAGTGGTCAGATCATGTAGAAGTCAACGATTATTGGCTACTAGTAAGTTGCACATGAGACTCAGATAGTAGACGTATGACATATCATCACTATATAAAATTATAATTTGTAAAGCACAAAAAATTATAAATTTGATCAACATCTATAAAGTATGGGTGTATATTTGGTCCTTATACTTTGTATCATCATGTGTAGAAGTCAAAGATTATTAGCTACCTGCTAACACATGAAATTTTTGATAACATGGTGTAGAGAAACAAGGGAGAAGATTCTAGTATGATGGATACGTGTGTTTTGAGGTTTGTGCATAGTATTCGTTATGCCGAAGACTATCAATAGAATCTTCTAGATGCTAGAATGGAAAAGAAGATCCAACAGCTAGAAATGCAGGATTCATGAGTCTTGATCTAATGGTCAACATTCAAAGTTATTCATACACTATATAATGGTAAGATAAGATATGATAATAAGATAAGATAAGATAAGATAAGATACTAGTAGGTTACACGTGTCCTGCATGTGAGGCTCAAATAATAGACGTCTGGCATATCATCACTATATAAAATTATAATAGGTAAAGTGGAAAAAATATAAATTTGATCAACATCTATAAAGTATGGGTGTCTATTTGGTTCTTCTACTTTGTATCATCATGTGTAGAAGTCAAAGATTATTAGCTACCTAACACTTGAAATTTTTGGTAACATGGTCTAGAGAAACAAGAGAGAAGATTCTAGTATGATGGAGACATGTGTTTTGAGAGGTTTATGCATAGTGCATTCATTGTGTTCAAGACTATCAATAGAATCTTCTAGATGCTAGAATGGAAAAGAAGATCCAATGGCTGGAAATGTTTGGATTCACGAGTCTCGATCCAACGATCAATATTCAAAGTTATTCGTACACTATATAGTGGGAAGATGTCTAAAAACATGGCTTGTGGCATTCAGATCCATACTCTTCAGACTGTCTTTACAGAAAGGAACAATCTCGTCGTCACTCGGAAAATTAAGAATGATATTTCCTAATATTTGGAAACTCACAGCGATGACATTGTTTACTACAAGAAGACGCACCTGTCTACCTCCGAAAAACAATTAACTCAAGTGCAATCTATCGCATTTACTTGTAGCTCAAGTTTGATATAATTTCGTTAAATTGTCAAGATGCAAAATCTTAGCAAGAAGTTGAACTTGTTGTAAAAACTATCGGTGGTGGTTTGTGATATATTAAATCAGCCCCCAATGGTTTCTTCCAAAAAACGTAAAACTTTCAATGCAACCTATAATTTACTTGTAATCGAAAATTGAACTAATTTCAATAAATCGACATAAAATCAATTTCAAGTGGGCAAAGTTAGCTATAGAATAAGTTTGAAAACTCATAAAACATGGGAATCATAAGTACAACATGAGGGTCCACTATATATGTCTGAAAGCTTGGCTTGTGGCATTTAGGTCCATATCCTTTGGACTTTGTTTATGAAAACAAACAATAATCTCATCATCACTTGGAAAATTGAGAATGTTCTTTCCTGATAGTTGGAAACTCACACCGGCGGTACTGATTACTACAAGAAGATGCATCCATCTACCTCTAAAGATACATTTAATTAAAGAAAAATATATCGCGCTTACTTGAAGCTCAAGTTTGAGCTAATTTTTCGTTAAATTGTTAAGATGCAAAATCTTAATTAGAAAGGAGTTAAAAACCTATTGTTAAAACCCTCATTTGTTTTCTGATATATTGACTGAGCCCCCAATGGGTACACCTCCAAAAGTTTTTTGCAATTCTTTAGAAGCAACCTACAATAATTTAGTTGTTCTAGTTCAATTTTGACTAAATTTTGATAAATATAGGCATGAAGTCATTCAAGTGGGGCAAAGTTAATTAGCTACATAGGGAGTTTGAAAACTCATAAAACATGGGAATCGTAAGTAAAGCACGTTGGTCCACTTAATCTGTCTAAAAGCTTGGCTCATCGCATTGAGATCCATATTCTTCAGACTTTCTTTACATAAAAGAACCATCTCGTCATCACTCAGAAAACTGAGGATTTTCTTTCCTCATAGTTAGAAACTCACACCGACGATATTGTTTACTAGAAGAAGATGCACCCATCTACCTACGAAAATAAATTTAATTCAAGAGCAATCTATCGCGCTTACTTGTAGCTCAAGTTTGATCTAATATGTTAAATCGACAAGAAGTCACTGAAGTGTGCAAAGTTTGCTAGGACAAAGCTTGAAAAATCCTAGTAGTAAAAACTTGGGCATTACGTATAAGAACCCGTTGGTCTAGTTTGTGTGATAATTGGGGTGGTTGCATTTTCTTTTAATTATGGTATGTCTCGTAGGAGAGAGGTGCTTGAGAGTTAACACGATCGGTGAAAGTACAACTTACATCAAGGACCTCATAAAAAATTGAAAATTGCACCAAGTCCATCCATTTAACACAATGACCCTAAAACTAAATAATGAAGTGTGTGTGTTTTGTGGTTTGCGCATACTAGCGTTCATCGTGCTAAAGTCTATCAATAGAATCTTTCTCGATGCTAAGGGAAAATAGAAGATCTAACGGTTAGCAATGTTTGGATTTGGCAGTCTTGATCCAGCGGTCAATGTTCGAAGTTAATTCGTACACTATACAATGGTGGTATGGTATTGTAAGAGATAAGACAAGATAAAGATAAGATAAGAAGTACCGTGAATGGCCGATCTAATGGTTGGTCTCGTAGGAGCGAGGTGCTTGAGAGTTAAGACGGTTAGTGGAAGTACAAGTTACATCAAGGACCTCATAAAAATGAAAATTGCATCCAAGTCCATGCATGCATTTAGCACAAGGACCCTGAAACTGAGCAATGAAGTGTGTGTTTTGAGGTATGCGCATACTAGCGTCCATTGTGCTATAGACTATCGGTAGAATCTTTCTAGATGCTAATAATGAAAAAGAAGATCCAACGGTTAGCAAAGTTTGGATTTGCCAGTATTGATCCAACGATCAATGTTCAAAGTTTGGATTTGCCAGTCTTGATCCAACGGTTAATGTTCAAAACTAGTTCAAAATTTCCTTCCCTCCCGATGTTTGGCCGATCTTTTGGATAACCTTCCCTCCCGATGTTTGGGAAGCAAGTGAAAATTTCGAAAACCGAAAAAGTTTGAATTTTTTTGCCGCCAAGGACCAAAGTGGTTTTCTTCCTATGTACTCCTCGTCCCTACTCCACACCAACGCACGGATGTTGAACACGCTAGAGACACAGAGCCGCCGTACCAAGGCACACGTGCGCAGCGCCATGCTGTGGACGAGGGGAGAGAGATCAGTCGGACCGGTGCGCGAGGGGAAAGGGGAGGAGAGATGGAGCATAGGGAAAGAGAGAGAAAACACACGATTTGTTTTGCGTGCATAGGTCCTGAAATTTACTACTAGTAGAGTGTACACTGTAAGGCCGCAGGAGTACCTCGTGTCAGAAACCCATCATAACTTTGCTCTAACATGGAACCGCCTTCAACTTCTCTTTGCTGCTGCCCTCTTCCCCTGCCAACGTTTTATTCTCTCAGCATGTACAGCGCATGGACAGAGGTGACCATATGTCTAAGAAAAGAAATATACTACTCCCGCATTGTGTAAAAAATCACAGCTTAATAAGGCTCAGATAGTAAACGTGTGACATATCATCACTATATAAAATTATAATTGGTAAAGCACAAAAATTTATAAATTTGATCAACATATCTACTACTATAGTGGAGCAGTTTTGAATTGGATCCATATCACCAATCTGAACCGTTGGGCTGTTGGATCCAATGGTTTAGAGAAGCTAGATTCGTGTTGAATAGTACCTAGAGCAAACTCCACCATGCATGTTCTACAACCATCATGTCACCACCCTCAAAATTTCATAGCACAATAGACTGTATTTTATCTACTTATATACTACTATAGTGGAGCAGTTTTGAATTGGATCCATAGCACTAATCATGACCGTTGGGCTGTTAGATCCAATGGTTCAGAGCAACTGGATTCGTGTTGAATAGTACTCCCTCCGCAAAAATATAAGGCTCCTAAGGATTAGTCAAAAGTCAACATTTTTTAAGTTTGACCATGATTATACACAAAAATATAAAAATTTAGAATACTAAATTAATATCAACAGATTCACCATAAAGTATATTTTCTTAATATGTCCATTCAATATTGTAGATGTAGATATTTTTTTTAAATATTTGGTCAAAGTTACTAAGGTTTGACTTTTGACCAATCCTTAGGCGCCTTATATTTTGGGACGGAGCGAGGTAGTACAGACCTAGATGCTAGAATGGAAAAGAAGATCCAACGGTTAGCAATGTTTGGATTTGCTAGTCTTGATCCAACTGTTAATGTTCAAAGTTAATCTCTACACTATATGTAGTGGTATGGTATATATTGTAAGAGATAAGAGACAAGATAAAGATAAGATAGAAGTACAGTGAATGGCCGATCTAATGGTAGGTCTCGTAAGAGCGAGGTGCTTGAGAGTTAGCACGGTCGGTGTAAGTACAAGTTACATTAAGGACCTCACAAGAAATTAAAATTGCATCCAACAAGTCTGTGCATTTAGCACAAGGACCCTTAAACCGATTAATGAAGTACTATGTGTTTTGAGGTTTGCACATACTAGTGTTCATTGTGCTAAAGACTATTAGTAGAATCTTTCTAGATGCTAAGAATGGAAAAGAAGATCCAACAGTTAGCAATGTTTGGATTTTCAAGTGTTGATCCAACGGTCAATGTTCAAATAAGTTAATTCCTACACTATTTAGTGGTGGTATGCATGGTATTGTAAGAGATAAGAGACAAGATAAAGGTTAGATAAGAAGTACTGCGAATGGCCGATCTAATGGTAGGTCTCGTAGGAGCTAGGTGATTGAGAGTTAACACGGTCAGTGGAAATACAAGTTACATCAAGAACCTCGTAAAAATGAAAATTGCATCCAAGTCCATGCATTTTAGCATAAGGACCCTGACACTGAGCAATGAAGTACTGTGTGTTTTTAGGTTTGCGCATACTAGCATTCATCGTGCTAAAGACTATCAATAGATCGAATCTTTCTCGATGCTAAGAATGGAAAAAGATCCAACGGTTAGCAATGTTTGGATTTGCTAGTCTTGATCCAACGATTAATATGTTCAAAGTTAATCCCTACACTATGTAGTGGTATGGTATTGTAAGAGATATGAGACAAGATAAAATATAATAAAAGAAGTACTACGAATGGACGATCTAATGGTAGGTCTCGTAAGAGCGAGGTGCTTGAGAGTTAACACGGTGGGTAGAATTACAATTTACATTAAGGATCTCATAAAAAATGAAAATTGCATCCAAGTCCATGCATTTATCACAAGGACCCTGAAACCGAGTAACGAAGTACTATGTGTTTTGAGGTTTGTGCATACTAGTGTTCATAATGCTAAAGACTATCAATAAAATCTTTCTATATGCTAAGAATGGAAAAGAAGATCCAACGGTTAGCAATGTTTGGATTTGCCAGTCTTGAGATCCAATAGCCAATGTTCAAAATAAGTTAATCCCTACACTATGTAGTGGTGGTATATATGGTATTCTAAGAGATAAGAGACAAGATAAAGATAAGAACTACTACAAATGGCCGATCTAATGGTAGGTCTCGTAAGAGCGAGGTGCTCGAGTGGTCGGTGGAAGTACAAGTTACATCAAGGACCTCATAAAAAATGAAAAATCCATCCAAGTCCGTGCATTTGGCACAAGGACCCTAAAGCCGAGTAATAATGAAGTACTGTGTGTTTTGAGGTTTGCGCATACGAGTGTTCATCATGCTAAAGACTATCAGTAGAATCTTTCTAGATGCTAAGAATGGAAAAGAATATCCATCGGTTAGCAATGTTTGGATTTGCCAGTCTTGATCCAACGGTTAATGTTCAAAGTTAATCGGTTAGCAAAGTTTGACCTAATTTCATGAAACAGTGAGCAAAGTTTGACCTAATTTCATTTAATAGTTAGGATGCAAAATCTTAGCAAGAAGATGAACCTGTCGTCAAAACTCTCGGTGGCTTCTGATATATATTAATTGACCCTTCCCCCCGATGGGTACCTCTAAGAGCTTTTTCGTAAAACTTTCAAAGCAACCTACAATTTACCTGTAGTAGTCCAAATTTTACCTAATTTTGATAAATCGACATAAAATCATTCAAGTGGGTGAAGTTAGCTAGGAAATTTGAGAACTGATAAAACATGGGAAATTGTAAGTGCATCGTGTTGGTCCACTATATATGTGTGAAAACTTGGCTTGTGGCATTCAAATCCATAGTCTTTGGACTTTATTTAGGGGAAAGAACAATCTAGTCATCACTCAAAAAATTAAGAATGTTCTTTCCTAAGATAGTTGGAAACTCACACTGGTAGCATTATCTACTACAAGAATATGCACCTATATCTACCTCCAAAAAGACTTTTAAATCAAGAGGAATCTATTGCACTTACTTGTAGCTAAAGTTTGGCCTAGTTTTGTTAAACTAGCAAGATGCAAAATCTTAGCAAGAAGTTCAATTTGTCTTCAAAAATCTCGTTGGATGGTTTCTCATATATTAATTGTGACCCCCTGATGGGTACCTTCAAAAGATTTTTCGTAAAACTTTCACAGTAACCTACAATTTGCTTGTAGTAGTTCAAATTTGACCTAATTTTGACGAATCGACATAAGGTCATTCAAGTGGGTGAAGTTAGGTAACGAGTTTGAGAATTCATAAAACACAGGAAATCATAAGTACAATATGTTGGTCTACTATATATATATATGTGTGAAAACTTGGCTTCTGGCATTTAGATCGATATTCTTCGAACTTCCTTTACGAGAGAGAAAAATCTTGAGATCACTCAGAAAATTGAGAATGGTCTTTCCTGATAATTGGAAACTCACACTGACGGCATTGTTTACTACAAAAAGATGCATCCATCTACCTCCAAAAAGACATTTAATTCAAGAGCAATCTATCGCGCTTACATGTAGCTCAATTCTGACTTAATTTTGTTAAATTGTCAAGATATAAAATCTTAGAAAGAAGTTGAACCTATCATCAAAACTCATAGTGGTTTCTGATATATTAATTCACCCCTCCCCCGAAGGGTACCTCCAAAAGCTTTTTCATGAAACTTTCAAAACAACCTACAATTTACTTGTAGTTCAAATTCGACCTAATATAATTTCGATAAATCGGGACAAAGCCATTCAAGTTGGCAGAGTTAGATAGGAAGTTTGAAAGCACATAAAACATGGGTATCGTCGGTACAACATGTCGGTCCAGTATATATATGTCTGAAAACCTGGATTGTGGCATTCAGATCCCTATTCTTCGAACTTTCTTGATGAAAAATAGAAACCTCGCTTGTCATCTCTCAGAAAATTGAGAATTGAATGTTCTTTCCTGATAGTTCGAAACTCACACCAACGACATTGTTTACTGTATATTGATTTTTTTCAATGAGTATACTATTTAATACTGTATATAGTTTGGTCAAACTTTCAAACAGTTGACTTTGACTAAACCTAATATGCTGAGTAATACTCCCGCCGTTTAGAAATATAAGACGTTTTAGCTTTGTGAAATGAATGTATCTAGAAGCCTTTTAGTGTATGGACGTCTAGATACATTCGATTCACAAAGCTAAAACGTCTTATATTTCTGAATAGAGGGAGTATTAAATAAATGGAGTATAGCATAAGATTAGGAAAATAGCATTTTTTTAGAACCTTCACAAGCTTTTCCTTAGCATCACAGATCTGAATATTACATTGACACTAATAATTAACCAAACTGTAAACAGAGCAAACCCAAACACATACGGAGTAGTAGTAGTACAACTTAACGACTTCTAGGGGGATTCCACGGTCTTCTCAGGCGACTTGGCAGCATCCTCCGTGGGCAACTTGGTTGCGTCCTCCTCGGTACCATCGCCAAGCAGGGACTCGTGGATTTTGGTCAGCACGCCGCTGTGCGCGATGGTAACACTGGCTAGCAGCTTGCTGAGCTCCTCGTCGTGCATGACGCTGAGCATCACCTGCCTCGGGATGATGCGGATCTTCTTCTGTCCTTCGTGGCTTGCCCGACGGCTCCAGCACCTCGGCGGTGAAGCACTCGAGAATGGCCGCGAGGTAGACGGGAGCCTCGAAGCCTATGCGCTGGGAGTACCGATCCTCCTTGAGGTAGCGCCCAATCCGGGCGACGGGGAAATGCAGCCTAGCCTTGACGGACCTCGACACCTGCTTCTTCCTGCGGCTTCCTGGTGCGAGACTGCGACTTGGAGTGGCGAGAGCAAGATTCGGAAGCCGGCGACATGCCTTCTTTTTCTCCACGGCCTTTGTCGCTGCCACCCGGGTCTTCTTCTTCCCACGGGGAGCTCCGGTCTTCGGAGCCATAGCTGCAAATACTAAGAGGAAGAAAGGTTAATTGTGGAGGGCCGGTGAAGGTGCCTAGGTTCCTTGTATTGAAACTTTAACAACGCCGTCTTTACTATTTTACAAGTCTGAATTTTTAATAGGAGTACTACTAAAAGGCTGTGTGCATGTTTCCTTATTTTCTTTCACTTTTTTGAAACATGGTCAGATGTGTCAGCATGAAAATTCATATAAAGAAGTTGTATCTTTCAAAACGATAGTCGGTTTTCAGTATGACTGCGTGGGTACAATAAATAGTACTACTAGTCGTTAACCCGTGCACCTGCACGGGGTAGGGATATTTTATGTTTTTTAACATTATGGAGCTATCATTGTGTTAAATGCAGAAGAAAAACTAAAGATTTACAAATAAAGTCAAATTTTAGTATATTTCTAACCATTAGCATCATAGAAGTATATGCTTCCACAATCAGAAGACATAAGTGTTATACTACTATGAATGGTAATTTTCATTAGAAAAAATGACATTTGAGTGCTATAATGAATTTAAAATGTGACCATTCCTCAAAATCCAACTCTTGGTTTATTCATATAAATTCTCTCTACTTCAAATTTCCGATTTAGAATTGAAAACACATACCATTTTGGTTAAATTTGCATGGACGGGTCATTTAATTAACATGAGTAACATGAGTAATAATATGTGTCAATGTAGAAAAATGAAGTGAAACTTTGATGAAAGTATCTACTGCTAATACGAAACCAACATGCATAAAGTATCTTTATGTTCCCTCTCATCTTGTCCACCTTTTCATTTTCACACAATTGTCTCACGAAATAAATAGTAGGAAATTAATGTTTCATGTATACAGGATTCTGCTACAAATTCTAATTGGATCCCCCTTTCAAAGAAATTCTAATATGCACGGGCACTCTATTTCTGAAAAACATCTAAACTCTAAATTATCTGGATAACACTTACTATATGTAAATACATAAAATTAAAAGTATGTAAATAGGTAAAACATGGTTATACAGTTATCTTAGATAATTGTTTCAGTTTGATAAATCGTTGTTGGTGATCTACTACAAAATGGTAATCAAAGGTCACGATAGAAAAGGAGTATACAACAACAAAATTATTAAATAGTATATAAACTACTTCCTGATCAAAGGCTCATGTGAGAACTTGATTATACAATAGAAAAAGAATCACAATGTAGTGCTACATATATTTGGTACAATAGCATTCACTAATAAATGACATGGAAAGAAGTCTAACCTCTAGGCATGTATATACCTGAATTCTAAAACTAATATCATGATCACTTCATTGTCCTTTCTAACCGAGTAGACATCCAATTAAGCATCGGCATGGTGAGCAACAACAACAAATCGTCAGTCCTTATATGCCAAGAAAATAAATATTCAGTAAAAACAGCAAGCAAAATGAGAACTGTTTGGAATTTCAGCTAGAGCACTGCTTATAAGCATCAGCAAAAAACTCACTACTCCAAAATTATCATAGGCAAATCTAGAACATGCATGTCTATATGTAGGCTATTTGCAAGCAATTTGAGACTGTGATTTCTTCATTATATTGCATCCAAGACTTTGGCCATTGTTGTCTTGATAGAATCCTAGATCTCACGTAAGAAAGATTTTGAATTATTCATAGCTCTGACAAATGAATTGTACCATCAAGAAGACAATTGGCGATATTTCATGAGTACTTATTATTTCCTTCTTTTCTTTTGCAAAATAAGTTTTTGTCCAGTCCTAGGAGAGTAGGCCTGATGTGATGCGATGCTGCCGTACATGCTTGAGGAACTGTTTCTGCCGGGGTCATCACGTCCGCGCCCACACTTCAAGCTGCGGTCATCGACTATATGATGGGTGCCTTCACGACGCCGCGTCAAATTGCTACTGTACAAGTAAGATTAAGCAAGATATACCGTCGACAAATAACTGAATAGCATACTTCCTCCCTTCAAAAATAACTGATTTGAGTTTGTCTAGATTCAAATATATCTAAACATATTTTAGTGTATAGATACATTCGAATCTAGACAAACTCAAGTCAGCTATTTCTTCATACTGCAGAAATTTTAATTATCTAGAAGCTCTATACACGTGGGCATGGAGATATGCATGCAGTTGTGCGAAAGATAAATCATCAACGCACGATGAAGCTAGGCCCCTGCATGCATGCAATTGATCGTCGATTACAGTGCAGTTAATTACCCTAGGTATCTAATTAGAAAAGGACTAAATTTGGCTTTCAGTTGAGAACTGCTATACGTACGATGGATTCTTGTCCGACTTTTGTACGACGCAATCCATGGTCCTTCGTTTGCATCAGAGCATCAACATGGACCAGTGGATGACAGGATCATACAAGAATCGTATAGAAAATGTCGTATGCAAAGCAATTTCGCTTTCAGTTCTGATCATCCCAGTACATACCTGTCATACGACATCAGCTTTTGAGAGCGTCGCCACGTTTGACGCTTATGCTGCACCCGCATGAGTGAGATGGCTCGGTGAGCTAGCCGCTGCCGGAGGAGAAGCCGACGTGCGCTTGTAGCGAGGAGAGGCATAGATAGCAGGACTATTTCCAGGGGATTCATGCCGTGAGAGAAACAGCCGGGACAGCCGCCAGACCAGGGAGACGGGATATTTTTTCACAGAAGGGAGACGGAACACTAGTAGAAAAAGGGACTTTGATCCAGCAACCAAATGCCATTGGTCCTGGTTCGGTTCCGCAATTGGGACCAATGCCAGGCACCGGCCCAGTTCATGCCGCCTGGCCATTGGTCCCGGTTCATCTCTAAGCATTGGTCCCGATTCGTGGCATGAACCGGGACCAATGCCCCCGCAATGCACACGTGGCGCTTTGCGGAGCATTGGTCCCGGTTCATGCCACGAACCGGGATCAAAAACCCCTCGACGATCCCAATCCGGGACAAAGTTCTAAATTAAATTGAGGCAGAAATTGAATTGATCTAATATTTTTAAAAAATTCTTCCACAAATTAATCGAGACAAGATCTAAATCGAGGCATTTAATTAATTTGACCATAAATTTTTCCTAAACAAAGGTGCGATTTTACAAATTCTTCCTAGTCGACAATTTCACTTCCGCTGCCGCTGTCGGACGGAACCTTCACGATTTCCGCATTGTTCGCGAGATGGAGCTCCTCTTCGCGGCGAGCGGCGTCGATGACGGTGTACTTGGTCCGTCCAGGGACGGACCAGAACCTCTCCCGCCGTTCTCGGTTGCGGAGATCCGAGTGCACCACGCGCCCGTAAACGATAAGGTTGTCAATCTTGGCCTTCCGCTCCTTCTTGAACAGCGCCGGCCAGTACGGGCTGGCCGCCGCGTACCAGGGCAGCGCCCTCTTCCACGCGGGCATCTGGCGGCGACGCGCCGCGATTTCCCTCTCCATCTCGGCTCCGCCGAGGATGTGGAGCGGAGCCACCGGCACACCCGCATAGCTGATGCGCCATTCGTGGGGCACCGTCGCGACCGGCGGCACGAGGATGTCGAAGTGCGCGAACATGACCGCCTCGTAGAAGTTAAGCGCGGGCATCTCCATGGCGGCGCGGTGGAGATTGAGGAGGGAGGGGAGACGAGACGACGGCACGGTGGAGAGATTGCAGAGGGCGAGGTGATGGCACAGTGGAGAGATTGCAGAGGTCGAGGCGATGGCGAAGCGACGCGCTGTGGCCTCCTATTTGTACACGAGGATGAAGCGACGGTGTTGGGCATTGGTCCTGGTTCATGCCACGAACCGGGACCAAAGCCCCTCCCCGCGACACGTGGCGGCCCAGCAACGCCCCCCACCCAGGTCATTGGTCCCGGTTCATGCCATCAACCGGGACCAATGGCCTGGGTGGGGGGGGGGGCGTCGCTGGGCCGCCATGTGTCGCATGGAGGGGCTTTGGTCCTGGTTTATGGCATGAACCGGGACCTAAAAACCCTCCCCTGGCTATAAATAAGCCCCGCCCATCCACTTATTTTTTCTGGAATTTTGTGTGGGAGGTGGATGCTAGGTTTTTTTCTTTGCATTGCACACAAGGTGTTCGACGAAATGTCCGAGTCACCTTAAGTTCGCAAAACACGGTATCCTCGACCGAGGTTAGAAACCTTATCTTCTTTATATGTAACTGGTACAAAAATATTGCATGTGTCCATGTAGGGTGGTCATTTCACTATTCACGATGTCATTGTCATGGTTAATTATTATGACGCAGATCGATGTGCGGATGCGATGGATGTACGGTGAGCGATGCGATTCCGATTTTATTGCAGGCCTGCATAAATTTATCGATTTGGCTAAGGCAAACAAAGTGGATAATTTTATGCCTTGTCCCTGCGTCAACTGTCGGAACGTGGCGGAGCACTCTGCCCCAAGAATCCTTCAAAGCCATCTGCTTCGGAGAGGTTTCATGCCCGGATATTATTGTTGGGCCATGCACGGAGAAAGAGGGGTTAGACTGGAAGAAAATGAAGAAGAGGAGGATGATGACAGCTATCCTATGTCCCCTAAAGAATATGGTGATACTGCAATGGAAGATAATGAAGAAGAGGGAGGCGGCAATGAAGAAGAACAACGGGCATCGGATGAGCCCGCTGATGGTCTTGGTCGGGTCATTTCTGATGCAAAGCAACAATGCGATACAAAAAGGGAGAAGCTTAAGTTGGAGGCCATGCAAAAGGATCACAAAAAGTTGTAGTACCCAAATTGCGAAGATGGCAGCACAAAGCTCGGTACCACACTTGAACTACTGAAATAGAAGGCAGAGACTGGCTTATCTGACAAGGGATTTGAGAAGTTACTGAAAATAATGAAGCCGAAGCTTCCAAAGGATAGCGAGCTGCCCGAGACAACATACGAAGCAAAGAAGACTATCTGCCCTCTAGGATTAGATGTGAAGAAGATACATGCATGCATTAATGACTGCATCCTGTACCACGGTGAGAAGTACGAGAATATGGATAAATGCCCGGTATGCACTGCATGTCGATACAAGATCATACAAGATGACCCTGGTGATGTTGACGGTGATGACGAGCCCCCTAGGAAGAGGGTTCTTGCTAAGGTTATGTGGTATGCTCCTATAATACCACGGTTGAAACGTCTGTTCAGAAACAAAGAGCATGCCAGGTTGTTGCGATGGCACAAAGAAGAGCGTAAGAAAGACGGGAAACTGAGACACCCCACCGATGGGTCGCAGTGGAGAAACATCGAGAGAAAGTACTCGAACTTTGCAGGTGACGTGAGGAACTTATGATTTGGCCTAAGTACAGATGGCATGAATCCTTTTGGGGAGCAGAGCTGCAGTCACAGCACCTGGCCAGTGACTCTATGTATCTACAACCTTCCTCCTTGGTTGTGCATGAAGCGGAAGTTCATTATGATGCCAGTGCTCATCCAAGGACCGAAGCAACCCGGCAATGACATTGATGTGTACCTAAGGCCATTAGTCGATGAACTTTTGCAGTTGTGGGCAGAACCAGGTGTAAAGGTGTGGGATGAGCACAACCAGGAGCCATTTGACCTACGAGCGTTGTTGTTCATAACCATCAATGATTGGCCTGCTCTTAGTAAAATTTTAGGACAGTCAAACAAGAGATACAATGCATGCACGCACTGTTTATATAAGACTAAAGGTATATATTTGGATAAATGTAAGAAGGTTGTGTACCTGGGGTGTCATAAATTTCTTCCGACCAATCATCAAGTAAGAAAGAAAGGAAAGCATTTCAATGGTGAGGCAGATTACCGGAAGAAGCCTAAGCACCCTAAAGGTGCTGATGTATTTGGTATGGTGAAGGACCTAGAAGTAATCTTTGGAAAGGGTCCTGGCGGTCAATCTGTTCCGAAAGACCCCATTACCGGACACACGGCGATGTGGAAAAAGAAATATATATTTTGGGAGCTTGAGTATTGGAAAGACCTAGAGGTCCGTTCTTCAATCGACGTGATGCACGTGATGAAGAATCTTTGCGTGAACCTGCTAGGCTTCCTGGGCATGTATGGGAAGACAAAAGATACACTAGAAGCACGGGAGGACCAGCAACGTATCAAAGACCCATACAACAAGCATATTGATAAAGGCCGTGAATACTTAAGAAGCTACGCTCTTACCAAAGCATAGAAGGAAATCTTTTTTGAAGTCCTTTACAGTATCAAGGTCCCGGCTGGCTTCTCATCAAATATAAAGGCAATAATAAATATGGTAGAGAAAAAATTCTAGAACCTGAAGTCTCATGATTGCCACGTGATTATGACACAGTTGCTTCCGGTTGCATTGAGAGGGCTTCTACCAGAAAATGTTTGAGTAGCCATTGTGAAGCTATGTGCATTCCTTAATGCAATATCTTAGAAGGTAATCGATCGAGAAAGTATGGAAAGGCTACAGAAGGATGTGGTCCAATGTCTTGTTAGTTTTGAGTTTGTGTTCCCCCCGGTATTTCTTCAATATTATGATGCATCTCTTAGTTCACCTAGTTGAAGAGATTTCCATTCTCGGTCCTATATTTCTGCACAATATGTTCCCCTTCGAGAGGTTCATGGGAGTCTTAAAGAAATATGTTCGTAACCGTGCTAGGCCAGAAGGAAGCATATCCAAGGGCTATGGAACAGAGGAGGTCATTGGGTTCTATGTAGACTTTCTTCCTGACCTTAAGCCGATTGGTGTTCCTGAATCATGGTATGAGGGGAGACTGAGTGGAAAAGGCACGCTAGCAAAGAAAGCAATGATATTTAGGGACGGGCATTCTTTGAATCAAGCACACTACACAGTTCTACCTTCGTGGCTCCGTATATCGAGGAACACATGAATGTTGTACACTCCAAGTTCCCGGGGAAGGATGACTATTGGATTAAAGAAAATCACATGGAGACTTTCGGCACTTGGTTGCAATTACATCTCATGAATGACACCACTATTGGAGATCAGCTCTACTTGTTGGCCGCGACACCATCTACGACTGTATTGACTTTCCAAGGGTACGAGATAAATGGGAATACATTTTACACGATTGCCCAAGATAAAAAGAGCACCAACCAAAACAGTGGTGTCCGCTTTGATGCAACATGCGAGAATGGGAAAAAGGACACATACTATGGTTACATAGAGGAGATATGGGAACTTGACTATGGACCTACTTTTAAGGTCCCTTTGTTTCGGTGCAGTTGGGTCAACATGAATGGAGAAGGGGTAAAGGTAGACCAGATGTACAGAATGACAACAATGGATCTCAAGAATCTTGGTTACAGAGACGAACCATTTGTCTTAGCTAATGATGTGGCTCAGGTTTTTTATGTGAAGGACATGTCCTCTAGACCGACAAAAGAAAAAATAAGGAAACGAATACATCAGACGATGAGCCCAGGCGTTACATAGTTCTTTCAAGGAAAAGAAACATCGCGGGAGTCGAGGACAAGACAGACATGTCAGCAGATTATGATAAGTTTGATGAAATTCCGCCCTTCACCGTGAAAACTGACCCAAGAATCCCGTTAAGAAAAGAATATGCTCCATGGTTATGACCTAAGAAGCGATCATAGGCAAGGGATCGACATACGTGACGAAGGATTCATAACCTAAACCCTAAACCCTATGTAAATCTATGTAATGTATGAAAACTTTATGTGATGTATGAAAACTTTATATGAGACCACGCGAAGGTTTCACATTGTTTGGATCATTAAACTTGAAGTGGATCTCTGATGAAATAGCATGTTGTGAACCTATAAATGATTTTTTAAAAAATTCACAAGCATTATATCATGTACTTGTAATTCAAATCTGGGAAACCTCCTACCGATTCAGCAGGAATTTGTCTTTTTCATGAGGGATGGACGGAAAGGTTCCAGATACACCGGTTGGGAAATTTTCCATCTAAGGTGGTCTAGTATTTTTGAAAAATGGGTTGGTACCAATGCCAAACTTTAATTTGGTGGTTGCTTCATAGAACACCCCGATTTGGGCACCTCAAAAATGGAAATTGGCTTTTTCGTACATCGAAAAGGAAAAATTCCTCCTGCAACATCGTAAGCCATCCCAAGATGCACATGTGTGCACAATATGGGCAATTATCTGAAACTATGCCCTGATTCTAGCCATAACATTGGCGGTTTGACGTAAATGCCATGAAACCTCGAACATGATAGGTCATTTTGTGAAAGATTTTTTATGATGTTTGAAAATTTTCAAGTTCAATATTTTTCCTTGCAACTATGACACATAATATGACACCATGTGAAGGTTTCACGTTGTTTGGATCGTTTTTGAATTTCTTATGCCCGTTTCAATCTATATTTCAAATCGGCGGGCATGAAGCTTCTTAGCCCGGGGCTAAGCCTCGCTGAACTTGAAGTGGATCTCTGATGAAATAGCATGTTGTGAACCTATAAATGATTTTTAAAAAAAATTCACAAGCATTATATCATGTACTTGTAGTTCAAATCTAGGCAATCTCCTACCGATTCTGCAGGAATTTGTCTTTTTCATGAGGGATGGACGGAAAGGTTCCAGATACACTGATAGCTCAGTATTGATGTAGAGCTCGTTGGGGAACCCCAAGAGGAAGGTATGATGAGCACAGCAGCAAGTTTCCCTCAGTTATGAAACCAAGGTTTAATCGAACCAGTAGGAGCAAGGAAACACCCCAAAGGTGTTGCTAGCTGAGCCTTGGCAGGGCGCACTACCGGTGCTAGTAGCAACATGGAGACCTGCATAACACAACCACAGAACTTTGTCCCCAACTTGCGATGAGGTTGTCAATCTCACCGGTTTTGCTGAAAACAAAGGATTAAACGTATCGAATGGAAGGAAGTAATAGTTTGCAGAAAGTAAACACAAAGCAGTAAACAGTTTGTAGATTGTATGTAAAAGAAAGGACCGGGGTCCATAGTTCACTAGAGGTGGCTGTCCTTAAGATAGATAACATGCTGGGTGAACAAATTACAGCGGGGCAATTGACAAACATCGAGAAAGCAATACATGCATATACTAATCATCTAGACTCCTTTGGAACTTGATTGGGCATTACAACATTATACATAGACCGCCATCCAACTGCATCTATGACTAATAATCCACCTTCAGGTTATCATCCGAACCCCCTCCAGTATTAAGTTGCAAGCAACAGATTATTGCTTTACAAACTGCGTGTAAAGTAAACAATATGATTGTTCTATGAACAAAGGATTGTTGTTTTCTCCCTAGTAGCAACAACACATCTAGTACCTTAGAGATTTCTGTCACTTCCCCAGATTACCAGAGGCATGAACCCACCATCAAGCATAAATACTAACACTTGGAGTTGCTAGCATATACTTGGCCAAGATAGCTACTAACAACGGAAAGCATGCAAGATCACAAATAACAAAGACATGATAGAATCAATAATCAATCTGAAATAGCATCTCAATATCCATCGGATCCCCGCAAACACAACATGCAGAATTACAAATAGATGATCTTGATCATGAACAGAGCTCACAAGATCTAGACATGAAAGCACAAAGGAGGAGAACCAGCCATCTAGCTACTACATGGATCCGTAGTCCAAAGATGAACTACTCACGCATCACACCGGAGGCTTGCATGGTGATGAAGAAGGCATCCAGGGTGAATTCCCCTCTCCGGCAGGGTGCCAGGAAGAGCTTCAGATCCCTCCTGATCTAGGGATGGAGATGACGGCGGCTACAAACTCTTTCGTGGATTTTTTGATCGGGTACTTAGGGTTTTCATCCCGAGGGCAATATATAGGCGGAAGGAGAGGCCGAGGGGGTACTGGGGTCGGCCAGACCACCCCCTAACACAGGCCAGGCCTAGCCGCGCGGCCAGGTGGTGTGGCCGCCCCCCAGCCCTTCTCCGTCTCGTATTCGGGCATCTGATGACTTCCAGAAAAATAGGCACTTTTCCTTTTGTCCCGTCCAATTCTGAGAATATTCATTTTCTGACTTTCTTGGAACCAAAAACAGCAGAAAACAGGCAGCTGGCACGGTGGCTGTTGTTAATAGGTTAGTCCAAGAAATCATATGAAAAGTACTCCAAAGTGTGGACAAAACACAAGAAAGTGGATAAAACCAAGCATGGAACATCAAAAATTATAGATACATTTTCAATGTATCAACATCCCCAAGCTTAACTCCTGCTCATCCTCGAGTAGGTAAATGATAAAAAGAAAGGATAATTTTTGAGGTGACGTGCACCATCAAAGACTTGATCAAAGTATTTGTAAAACATACAAAGCTGGGATCATAGTACTTCAATCATAACATGAAAGACAAAGTTCTAGCAATAAGACAAAGAAACTATGATGCAACATGAAAAGGCACAAACAAAAGATTCATGAATAACAATGCTTTGCAAGACGTTTGTTTGTTTCACATAAAGAAAACATAGCATAATAGTATTCAGCTTGTCCCTC
Source organism: Avena sativa (assembly GCA_916181665.1). NCBI lineage: Eukaryota > Viridiplantae > Streptophyta > Magnoliopsida > Poales > Poaceae > Avena > Avena sativa. Next base: position 429,229,046 of record OV702287.1, read on the forward strand.
ATAGAGTAGCAAATATAATTGCATAGGACACCTTCAAAGTTCATAAGAGTGACTAGATACAAATAGTTTAAAACAAGCAATATCAAGTTATGCATCAATTAACTAGTCTTGGGACAATGCACATAGAACTAAGAATGGCCACTATGCTCTCAAAGTAAGTGCATAAAGGTAGAAGGTGGAGACTCAATATAATGGTGGAAGAAAGGCCTTCATAAAAGGAAGTAGGGATTCAAGTCTCATAAAGAGCTTCCAAAAATTATGGTACTTATAGCTTTCAGCTCTCATTGCCCCTATCATAATGTCAACACCCGGATTCTTAATCCCAGATGCCCGTTATGTCATACATCGCAATCCCAGGATTACCATTTTTGCGAGACATAACGGATTGGATATCACAGTACATCATCCATTACAAACCATACATAAGGTCTTACACAAATAAGGATCTCATGATCCAGTCTTAATACAACAAGCAGCCGAAATAAAAGATAGCGTAGCGGTGGGGTCCATTTTCAGGGGCATAGGCAATGTTGACGAAGGCAGATAGTCCTAGTTATCATAGCCGGCCTGCTAGCCATCATCTTGATAGTCTCCTTCATAGTCTGGCCATGAGAATAGCCAGGGACAAAAGCCATGAGTACTCTTTAAGTACTCGCAAACTACCACTAACAAGTAGTATGATTTTAAGTTAAAGTGCTAACTCAATGTTTAACTATAAAATTAAGTTTGAAACCTAAGCTGAGTTCTGAAACAAAGAAGATAAAATAAAGTTCTAGAATCACTTAAGCTGGGAAGCTAGTGCCATAAACACAACCCTGTTGTGGTCAAGTCAAGATTCATCATTCCTTTCATAAGTTGTTTTGAAAACATCTGACAACGAAACAGTATGGCCATTCCAACTGTCCATAACCGCGGACGCGGCTATTCGAATAGTTTGACACTCTATAGAGGTGGTACACTTTCACCACAAGATTCGATACATCTATCAGGGATAACCCTGAATCATCATACTTAGTATGCAGATAATCAAACATAACCTTTCCTTTACACACCCTAGTATAAGAACCTCTCCAATGAGCATGGCCTCCCAACCATGACCATCTTTCATCTTGGGCACTGCATAGGTGGACAACATTGAGAGGTAGCCTCAGCTCAAACCTCTCCCGCGAGGGAACTATTTCTAATGCATATAAACTTTCGGCTAAGCCTTAACCAATTCAGGTATTGTGGTTGTACGGTAAATTTGGAATGGTATCGCATCCGAATCCAACCATCAGTTTTATAAAAGGGCTAAGGCTCATGCCTCAACATTTTCATCATCATAAACCATTTGTGTTTCTCAACACATGTCAAAACATCTCAATAGAATGACTCATCATTCCAAGGTTTTCATAATTCATTTTCACCAAGTGTTCCCATCTAAGTGACTCAAGTTTTTTTATCTACTCTAAACTACTAAGTTAAGAGTGTTCACTAAGGTGGAAAGATGGGATCAATCTCATGCCATAGAATGACATCTAAAGTTATCTAAAATAGGTCAAGTTTTATACTCTTTATGCTACCTTCAAAACAAGTAAGGGACTTTGTGTAAATTAAAGGAAGTAAAGCTTGAAATTAGTACTTGGGGTAAAGAATAGTCAAAGTAGTTTAACCAAAGCATGCCTAGAGCATCTTTGCTAAACCATCCAGTTTAATCCTAGCTTGCTAATAGTAGCTTCCCTTGGTTGGTGCAGTGGTTGAAGTTGTCTTCCTCCTCTTGGTAGAACTCCTCCTCCTCGTAAGCTTGGTCGGTACTATCTTCTATAAATACATATGGTATGCACAATCACCAAACAATACTTAACTAGTCTAATTATCACTCTAAGGCATACATTTGATGATCTATTATTATCACAAGCATCACAAGTTTTATTAACTAGTTTCATTCTTTTTATTTAAGAAAAGTAATTTCTACTCATTGAAAATTAACTAAGATTTAATATTCACCACTTAAAATATGGGATCATGTGGACACATGTCATCACCACATATCTTAACATGTGGGAATGTAATTTTAAGGGTTGGTTCATAATTACATTGGTTTAAGTTCATTATTTAATGATTTAAAGTGACTAGAAATGCCTATATAGCATTATTTTGGTACTAGTCCAAAGTCACTGCATGTAAACCTTAATATTATTACATATTCAGATAGGTATGGTTAAATGTGATTTTTGAGAGTTGGAATCAACTCAAAAGCTATCATGGTTGATTTTATAAAAATGTTGCAAGGTGCAAATGCTTCTGTCTTGTTATTTTTACTAGGAGATATATCTAACTCTAATTGAATTAAATCCAACGGTCTTGGGTAGATCTTTTCAGTAGCTTTCTAACAAAATTGGAATCACTCCATTTGGATTTGTAAATCTCTCTGAATTGATTTTCAAACTAAGGGACAGAACTAGGTTCAAACTAAATAGAAAAATCCTAATTTGAATTAACTGGGTCGCGCGGGAACGCTAACAGGGCGGCCCAGTGAGACTCCACGACGCGGGGCTCAGCTGACAGGGGGGTCCACCGGTCAGCGGCTCATAACGCGTGAAGCGGTACGGGGCGATGTGGGTCGTTGGATTAGAACGGGGATCAACGGCTGGGGATCGTCGTCGACGACGAACCTGTCACCGGCGAACTCTAACCCTAACGGCTCAGTAGGGGTGCTTAGGGGGCGTACCAGGGCTCCAGCGATGACGGCGAGGCGGGCAAATGGACTGGTAGACGACGACAAGCTTAGGGTTGGTCGAGGTAGCTCTGGGGGTGGTCGCAATCAGCAGGGCCTTCTCCTCCTCTGCTGCGGGCCCCTCCGGCCAAATTCTGGCGAGCAAGTTCTCGCGCTGCTCCGGCTAGAGGTGGGGAACGGTCAATGAGGTGAGGGGAGGTGAGTGGTGTGCCGAATGGGGTTGGGGTGGCCTCTATTTATAGGACGACGACGCGACCGAGAGGGATGGGCGAGCGGCTCCGGCGAGGGCTGCACAGCGTGCTAGCGACGTGGCTCGAGGTAGGGGCAGTCGCTGGTCTCCTGGCGGTGCTCTACATGATCAATGCGGGACTAGGGACGATGGTATGCGGTCGGGCAGTGCTGGCGCTCTGAGCGGCAGAGACAGCAGTGTCCACGGCAAGCGGTGGCTGTGGTGCGTTGGGCGGCGAACGGGCATGTCCGGCGTGCTCCCTGGGTCGTGGCGAAGCGGTGGACGCGAGCTGCGGTCGAGGGGCGGCTTGTGCACGCGTGTCGGGCGCGGCGCTCTGGCGCGTGCTCAGCATGGCACAGTCGCACTGGGCGCGGCGGTTTGGCGGTGGTCCATGCTCTGGGCTGTCTTGGGGAGGGGACAGAGAGTGGCGGTGAGGTGAGGGCAAGCTTGTAGACATGGTGAGAGGGGGCGAGATGGTCTGCTGCGGTGGTGGCATGGTCGGCCGACCAGCATATGCTCGCCATGGCATGGCATGGACACTAGGGGATACGGGAGGGGGTGATAATGGCATGGCTAGATCATTTGGAGACAGAGGGAGTGTTTTGAGGAGAATTGGGTGCAAAACCCTGTTCAGAACAGTAAGCTAGAGATTAGGTGTAATTCATGCATGCCATGTGTTTGAAGAAATGGCCGCAAGAAACTTAGTTTGGAATTTTGAAAAGATTTTTGGTGGCTGTGCTAGGCATAAGCTTGAGACTCTGTGGGTGCTTGGGTTTTGAAATTTGAGCTCATTTTAGTGGTTTTTGAAATAGTGGGATCTTCCCATATGAAATAGATTGAATTTTCAAATGCCATTTAAATATAATGTTTGAATGTTTTGGCAGATCACAAGGTGGGCCTTGGTACAACATTATGTGTACTATCAAGGGTGCAAAGATCCATAATTGTTTCTGATAGGTTTTGAGTACTAGGAATAGCCAAAGTAGGCATGCTGATTAAAATGGCACAAATGACCATTTGCTTTTTTTATTCATTTTGATTTGTTTTTCTCTGGGATTTGTTTGGGGATGATCTAGATGATGTTTATTTCACCTAAGAATCATTTTACAAGCAATGGATCACTTAAACATGGCAATTCAAACAACTCCTATTTTTAAATGCACACACATATGAATGCTTTGATAATTTCAATTGAAAAAGTTTTTGTTAACCCTAATTTTGATGATTTGGATCTTAATAACCGTGGATTAAAGTTTTGGGATGTTACACATAAGCATCTTGAAGTGATTAAGGTTAAAGTGAACAAACTATGGTGTACATGCTTGACGAAGTATAAGTTAGAAATCTCATGTCCCTTGTATACGAGGGCCGCTCTTCATGCTACTCAAGTTTAGTCACCAGTAAGTTCTTGTCATTGTAAGTACATGTGTATCATAGAGAACCGCCAACGGGGTACCCCTTGCCTGATGATACGGAAGAATCCCCATATCAAAATGACAAGGCAAGCAGACAACGAGCATCTCAGCAATCTTCTTATTTACCATGGGAATATGGTGCTTTTTTCTCTCTTTCCTCTTTTCATAATCTCTTTTTTTCTCTTTCTCTTTTTTCTCAGTATAGGACTCATTTTTATAAGAAGAATGCTTCATAGACAGCTCATTATGGTTACGTTGCAGGTTTCCACCATGTAAGCATGGATTAGACCAGCGGCTCAGGCGTTTCTCTAACACATATACATAACTCCATGGACTTACAAGCTCCCCTTTCATTTCACAACGACAACATACATATACAAAAGAGCATGAGATCAACTAGGTACAAGTACCAAGTGCAATGTTGAAAGCGTTCCCCATGACAACATGGTTCTGCTAATTCCCAACAGATAAGTGCAAGCATATACAACATAGACGACACAGTGATTCAAGTTTATTAAGGGCAAGAAAAGTAAAGTGTGCCATCAAGTTCGTGAGAGCTTTAATCACTAGTTTTCTCATAACAAGTTTAATTTGGAAGGTAAACAAAAGCATGAATATACTTGGAATAGCATAAGATAGTATGTAGGTATGGTGGACTCTTTGGAATAACTTGGTTTAGGGAGTTGAATGCATGAGTGGAACTCATACTTGGTTGTGGAGGCTAGCAAAAGATTGGGAGCGACAAACTAAAAGAGCAATAATGGCCATAATCATGCAGAGGGACAAAACATCATTGATAAAAGCATAAAGTGATACTACAAGTTGAAAACTAAAGGATCATAAAGGCTATGGTGACTTGAGATAGTCATAACATGGTGTGAGCATGCGCCAAGTCAACCCAACTAAAGCATCAAAGGAGAATATCATTATACTATGCCTTAATATGCTAAACCAACGCATGATTCATCCAAGGCACATTAAGCAATCTCAATTGTTTATAACAAGTCATGCTACAACAAAGAATACTAAGAATAAAGCCAAAACAATATCAAGCATGGCATGACAGAGCATATGCCACAGTCAAAAATGAGCTCTTTTTACCACATAAGTATGAACTTTCCTACTCTTTTCCAAACCAAACCAAACTATTTGCAAACCAATGTATGAAAGAGGGGTCCAACCAACTTATTCAGAAAACTAATAAAACCAAAGCAAACGAAAAACCAAAACGAAAACGAAAAATAAGACGCTCCAAGAACAACATAACTATGCATGGAACAATAAAAATGATTCGTTTGGAAGAAACCTAGGAGTTTTATTGATGAAGAGGGGGATGCCTTGGGCATCCCCAAGCTTTGACGCTTGTACTTCTTGGATATTTCTTGGGGTGACACGTGTGGCATCCCTAAACTTGATCTTTAGTCCATCCTTCATCTCATTACTCATTCCTTCCATACACCTGAAATTTTTCCTTCATACAAAACTTCACACAATCTTTATTAGCAACATTAGTGCACTCAAGATAATAAGTCTTAAAGTTCAGTTCTAACACCAAATAAACTTCCATTAGAACACTAGATACTGTAGCACTTCCCTCAAAAAGCTCAATTCACCAAAAGAACTCAAAAAGGAACCAACAAGAAGCAAATGCAGAAAATGGCAGAAATCTGTCAAAACAGACCAGCAGGTAAATACAAATTTTTTCGAAGACCTTCTGTTGCTCAAATCAAAAAGTGTTGAACTAACGAAAGTTAGATAACAACCTGGGGAAGAAGTAAAAAAATTAACGCCTCAAAAAGACGTTCAGAGATTTTACACGAAATTTTACGGTGAAGCACATAAATCTGTTTCGGGACAGCAACTTTCCCAATCATTACTTCTCTCTCATTAGAGGCTACTCTTGGCACAAAAAGCAAATAAAAAGGATAAGGAGCAGTTATTACTGAATTAATAACTTCCAAGACTCATCTAAAACTTTTGGGTAATCTCCCAATAAGTACTTTTCTTTAACGCCTTTAAGTTAGGCATAAGAAGCAAGAAAGAATCAAGTGTTCTCAAATGAAGAAACATTAAGAGCAAATTTTGTTTTCATAGGAGAGGCAAAACAAATCTTCTCTCTCTTCTTAGGGAAGTGTTCTATACCTTTCTTGAGTGGGAGTTGATATTTAATGGTGCCTTCTTTCATATCAATAATGGCACAAATGGTTCTAAGGAAAGGTCTTCCCAAAGTAATAGGACAATAAGCATTGCATTCAACATCCAAAACATGGAAATCAACGGGGACATAGGCATTGTTAACCATAATAAGAACACCATTAAGACTCTCCATGAGTTTCTTTTTAGCATTATCATCAAGTGGGACATTCAAATAACAATCTTCAAGTGGAGGCAAATCAAGCATATCATAAATCCTTCTAGGCATAATAGAAACACTACTATCGAGATCACATAAAGCTTTGAAATCAAAGTCATTCACTTTCATATTAATGATGGGTTCCCAACCATCTTCTTGTTTTATAGGAATATAAGATTTATGTTTCATATTTTCTTCTTTAATCTTTATGAGAGCATTAGTAATGTGTTTTGTAAAGGCCATGTTCATAGCACTAGCATTAGGACTTTTAGCAAGATTTTGTAGGAACTTAATAACTTCAGAGATGTTGCAACCATCAAGATCAAAATCATAATTATCATTTAAAGTAGTAGAACTATTACTAGCCTCAACACTAGTGGTGGTAATAGTAGAAACACTAATGTTTCTAGAATTTTTTTCATCTTCTCTTTCCCACTTAGCATGTAATTCAGCTAATAGTCTAACATTTTCATCAATTCTTACTTGTATGGCATTAGTAGCTGCAAAGGGATTATCATTAGTTTCAGGTTTAGCGGCCATTTTATTGATCAAAGAGGATTGAGCTTCAGACAAAGATGATATATTTCTTTCAGCATTAGAGAGTTTCAATTGTAAACTAGGAATTTCCCTATTTAGACTCTCAAGTTGATGGCTAATGTTCTTCAAAATGGTAGATTGTTCCTCCATAGATTTAGTGAATAGTTTATTTTGCTCATATTGCATTTGCATGAAGTTTTTGGTGTCTCTTTCAACTTCTAAAATTCTTCCTTCACTAGGTAATCCAGGTTTACCATTATAGCCATAAGTATTATTAGGAGGGTAGGGCCTATAATTGTTATTACCATAAGCATTGTTGCCAAAATTGTTATTTCTTATGAAGTTCACATCAATTTGCTCTTCTTGAGAAACCAAAGAGGCTAAAGGAACATTATTTGGATCAATATGGGCTTTCCCATTCACAAGCATAGACATAATAATATCAATTTTATCACTCAAGGAGGAAGTGTCCTCAACAGAATTTACCTTCTTACCTTGTGGAGCTCTCTCAGTATGCCATTCAGAATAATTAACCATCATATTGTCCAGAAGTTTTGTTGCAGCACCCAAAGTGATGGTCATAAAGGTACCTCCAGCAGCAGAATCCAATAGGTTCCTTGAAGAATAGTTCAATCCTGCATAAAAAGTTTGGATGATCATCCAAGCAGTCAGTCCATGAGTGGGACAATTCTTTACCAAAGATTTCATTCTTTCCCAAGCTTGAGCAACATGCTCATTATCATATTGTTTAAACTTCATTATTTCACTTCTCATGGATATAAACTTGGCAGGAGGATAGTGTTTTCCAATTAAAGCATCTTTACATTTAGTCCAAGAATCAATACTATTCCTAGTTAAGGAATTCAACCATTCTTTAGCTTTTCCTCTCAAAGAAAAAGGAAACAATTTTAGCTTAATAATATCACCATCTACATCCCTATGCTTTTGCATCTCACAAAGTTCAACAAAGTTATTTAGATGGGCAGCCGCATCTTCATTACTAATACCAGAAAATAGTTCTCTCATAACAAGATTGACTAAAGCAGGTTTTATCTCAAAGAAAGTATCTTCAGGCACAGGTGGAGCAATAGGTGTGCTCATAAAATCATTGTTGTTTGTGCTAGTGAAGTCACACAACTTAGTGTTTTCAAGAGTAGTCATTTTTTTGTGTTTTTAAATAAGAAAGCAAACTAGTAAAACTAAATTTTTTGTGTGTTTTTGATAAAGAAACAAGCAAACAAAGCAAAAAAGAAACTAAGCAAAACAAAAATAACAAAGTAAAGAGATTGGTTATAAGGGACTACCCTTGTGAAGATGTCCTTGACTCCCCGAAAATGGTGCTAGAAAATGCTTGTTCGCTCAGTGTTGATGTAGAGCTCGTTGGGGAACCCCAAGAGGAAGGTATGATGAGCACAGCAGCAAGTTTCCCTCAGTTATAAAACCAAGGTTTAATCGAACCAGTAGGAGCAAGGAAACATCCCAAAGGTGTTGCTAGCTGAGCCTTGGCAGGGCGCACTACCGGTGCTAGTAGCAACATGGAGACCTGCACAACACAACCACATAACTTTGTCCCCAACTTGCGATGAGGTTGTCAATCTCACCAATTTTGCTGAAAATAAAGGATTAAATGTATCGAACAGAAGGAAGTAATAGTTTGAAGAAAGTAAACACAAAGCAGTAAACAATTTGTAGATTGTATGTAAAAGAAAGGACCAGGGTCCATAGTTCACTAGAGGTGTCTCTCCTTAAGATAGATAACTTGCTAGGTGAACAAATTACAGCGGGGCAATTCACAAACATCGAGAAAGCAATACATGCATATACTAATCATCTTGACTCCTTTGGAACTTGATTGGGCATTACAACATTATACATAGACCGCCATCCAACTGCATCTATGACTAATAATCCACCTTCAGGTTATCATCCGAACCCCCTCCAGTATTAAGTTGCAAGCAACAGATTATTGCTTTACGAATTGCGTGTAAAGTAAACAATACGATTGTTCTATGAACAAAGGATTGTTGTTTTCTCCCTAGTAGCAACACCAAATCTAGTACCTTAGAGATTTCTGTCACTTCCCCAGATTACCAGAGGCATGAACCCACTATCTAGCATAAATACTAACTCTTGGAGTTGCTAGCATCTACTTGGCCAAGATAGCTACTAACAACAGAAAGCATGCAAGATCACAAATAACAAAGACATGGTAGAATCAATAATCAATCTGAAATAGCATCTCAATATCCATCGGATCCCCGCAAACACAACATGCAGAATTACAAGTAGATGATCTTGATCATGAACGGAGCTCACAAGATCTAGACATGAAAGCACAAAGGAGGAGAACCGACCATCTAGCTACTACATGGATCTGTAGTCCAAAGATGAACTACTCACGCATCACACCGGAGGCTTGCATGGTGATGAAGAAGGCCTCCAGGGTGAATTCCCTTCTTTGGCAGGGTGCCGGGAAGAGCTTCAGATCCCTCCCGATCTAGGGATGGAGATGACGGCGGCTACAGACTCTTTCGTGGATTTTTTGATCGGGTACTTAGGGTTTTCGTCCTGAGGGTAATATATAGGCGGAAGGAGAGGCCGAGGGGTGTTGGGGTCAGCCAGACCACCCCCTGGCGCGGGCCATGCCTGGCCGCGCGACCAGGTGGTGTGGCCGGCCCCCAGCCCTTCTCCGTCTCGTATTCTGGCATCTGATGATGTAACATCCCAAAACTTTAATCCAAGTGATCAAGATCCAAATCATCAAATTTAGAGTTAACAAAAACTTTTCCAAATTAAAAATATTAAAGCATTCATATGTGTGTGCTTATAATTTAGGAGTTGTTTTGAATTGCCATGATTAAGTGATCCATTGCTTGTAAAATGATTCTTAGGTGAAATAAACATCATCTAGATCATTCCCAAACAAATCCCAAAGAAAAACAAATCAAAATGAATAAAATAACCAAATGGTCATTTGTGCCATTTTAATCAACATGCCTACTTTGGCTATTCCTAGAACTCAGTTATTAACAGAAACAAATGTGGATCTTTGTACCCCTTTCTAGTACATGTAATGATGTACCATGGCCCACTTTGTGATCTACCAAAAACTTGCAAACACTAAATTTAAATGGCATTTGAAAATTGAATGTAGTTCATCTGAGAAGATCGCACCTATTCAAAAACCACTCAAATGACTTCCATTTTCAAAACCCAAGCACACCTAGAAGCTCAAGCATGTGATCAACCACTCCACCAAAATTCAGCCCAAAATTCAAATAAAATTTTCATGCGGCCATTGTGTCGAACACCTTGCAGACAAAATCAAACTGGCCTTACTTATACTGTTTTGATCGATTTTTGTCGAACAATTTGAACCCTAGTAGATGCCCTTGTCTCCCCCAGACCCAACCCAGCCATCAAGAAGATACCCCTAAGCCGCAGCAGCAGTGGAGCGTCGCCCCTTTTTGGTCACCGCCGGCCAGAAGAGGGAAATGCGCCACAGACCACGCCACGCCGTCCCAGCACCACCACTAGCTCCGCCTAACCCTACCGCACCTTCCTGCCTCTTCCCCAAGCCCAGCAAGCCCCTGGACCACACGCCAGCACCACCGCCCATTCTCTCTGCGAGCTTGCCAGAGCGTGCAAGAGCGTGTTAGCCGCCAGCATGCCACATACCGTCCCTCGACCTAATACTGTGCACGCCGCTCCGCCTCGACCCCAGCACCCCGCCCGACACGGCTGTGCACCACCACGCAACCCACAGTCGCAGAGCGCCACGTCGAGCACCGCCTCTGTCTCCCAGAGCGTGGAACGCTACCGACCAAACGCCACCACCCCTAGCCGCGCATTGAAGCCGTAGAGCACCGCCAGGAGGCAGACCATTGTCCGCCTACGCCGCCCATGCCTCTAGCAGCCTGTATCAACGTCACCGACGAGCTCACCGTCGTGCCGTACGGTTGCCTCGTCGCCCTATAAAAGGAGCCCTCCCTAGCACAAACTCCTCACACCACTCCACTTCCCTCTCTCCACTGATCCTTCCACCCCATCCCCGGAGCAAGGCAAGCTGTCGTTTGCTGGAATTTAGCCAAAGCTTGCCGCAGCAGAGAAGGAGAGGCGCTGTTGATTTCATCCACCCCAGGAGCCGCCGCGACCTCGCCTGAGTTCTCCGTCGTCCACCAGTTCGTTTGCCCGCCTCGCCGCAGTAGCTGGAGCCCTGGTATGGCCCCATTGCACCTCCACCGTCCGTTTAGGGTTCGGTCTCGCCGGCGACGAGTCTGTCGTCGATGACGACTGTGGACCGTTGATCTCTATTCTAATCGTAGCGCCTAGATCATCCCATACCGTTTCGGGTTTTAAGTGTTGGGTCCGCAGCATAGAAAACAAAAATTTTCCTACGGTGTGAACTATACGCCAAGATCTATCTACTAGGTACAAAGCAACGGGTGGACATACATCCAACAAGAACTTACCCTCGTAGACAACGAGCTTTGTTAACGAGTAGGAACTCGTGGTTGATGTAGTCGTACACTTGCCGATCTCAAGATCGTGATGAAGTCCAGCAGGTCCGGCTCCAGCACGTCCATCAGATCCAGCTCCAGCACCACCAAGTCCAGCACCGCAAAGCAGCGGTGCATCCGTGATCGCACACACGTCCGGTACCCCGACAACCTCTGTCCCTCGCTCCAGAAAAGCAGAAGAAGCAGCAACTCCTTTCCAGATAAAGCCACCGGGAACATGTATCTCGCTAATCCGAGACCATGGGGAAATAATACTAGAGGGGGAGAGAGATCCTTCACAAGGAGGTGTGTGAGAGAAGTGAGGAGAGGGGGGGCCTTTTATAGGAGGAGGGGAGGGTACCCCTCCCATGGCCGGCGCCCCATGGAGGTGACCCTTCACCTCCCCCATTCATGTGGTGGTAACCCCCTCCACATAAATTTGCCTCTTCACATTCTCCATTAAAGTCTCCACTTTAAATGCATTAAATTTCTCCAAATTTAATGCTCTCTCATTTAATAAAACTCTTTTATTAGTTTTATTCAGAATTTTGTTAATTACTTTAATTAACAAACATTCACATAAAACCCCCTGCAACATTTCAATATTACATGCAGAACCAATGTCAGCAATTTCACCCGAAACAGTTTCGGTGTCTATTGAAATAATTCCAGCGCTTTCTTAAATCTTTATCTGAAACATATTTGCTCCAAATCATGTCGGTATCCCTTAAGTGTGTCACCCTACGGTTCACGAATAATGTAGACATGATCGAGCCCCCTCTCCGATCAATAATCAGCAGCGGGACCTGGAGATCCATACTGACTCCTACACATTCAACGATGACTTCTGTGATCGTGAGAACCTTTAACGCTAGTAACTAAATCCCTTTGTCCCGCGATATATTACATGTCCGAGATTCGATCATCGGTATCTCCATACCTAGTTTGATCTCGTTACCGACATGTACTCTTTTCTTGTTCCCGTGATATAACATTCTAGTGATCACATCACTTGCTTGTAAGCTATTTCAATGTGATATCACCGAGAGGGCCCAGAGTATATCTATCCGTCATCGGGATGGACAAATCCCACTCTTGATCCATGAGCCTCAACATAACACCTTTGTAGCACTGAACCCACCTTTATAGTCACCCTGTTACGGTGTGACGTTTGATGTTATCAAGATACTCTTCCGGTGTTAGCAATTAACATGATCTCATGGTCTAAGGACTAAGATTACTTCGTATGATGTTATAGCAATATAATCATAATGACTCTGATCATAATGCTATACTTCGGATGAATGTTCATCACATCATTCCACCAATGGTGTGACCTTGTTATTGACAACATCCAATGTCCATGATCAGGAAACCTTGATCATCTTGTTAATCAACAAGCTAGTCTATAAGAGAGGCATAACTAGGAACCCTTTTTGTTTATTAAACACACATGTATTGATGTTTCCGATCAATACAATTATAGCATGCAAAATAAACATTTATCATAAACATGGAATAAGATAATAACCACTTTATTATTGCCTCTCGGGCATATTCCCTTCAGTCTCCCACTTGCACTAGAGTCAATAATCTAGTTTGAAAAACTTTGTGTATTGAACACCTATGGCTTTCTTGTGTTGCATATACGCAATTGCTAGTGGTTAACATAATCTCCGGATCTGACAGTTTCAGGTCCGTGTGTATTTGCATGTCTTTGCGTCTCTACGCATCACTCATTCTCAAATGAGATGGCATTGTATAAATTTGGTCCTTTGGTGAGACCTTTAGTTCGTTCGGGTTAAAATATGTTGATATTATTGTCACACAATATATCTTCATAGTATTAGCCCACTTTGAACCACACCTAGTTTGATAACAAACTACTTAACACAAATGCCCTCCTATGCTGCTACTATAGCAGTCATATACTTAGCCTTTTGTTGTAGTATCCGTCACTATATCTCAACTTTGGAACTCATCCAAATCCATCATGGAACACCCTTTCCATTATATTGTGCCACCCATAGTCTAAATTGAGATAAATTTAATTTGTATCTTGTGACAAAACTAGTATCAATGTAACACTTTACAATGAACTACCTTTAACTATTTGTCACTTATACATGATATATTCTTAGTTCTTCCAAAGCTCATAAGAATATCTTTACTATTGTCCAATGATCATCTTATGAATCATTCTGGTATATGCTCATAACATTTAGAGCATAGGACATTCTGGATATATACATATCATGGTATAATCGATCAGAATCTTCATGTGATTTTACTCACCAAGTGTTGAAACATTTGAATCTGAATACAATTCTTTCCATGCAGCAATAACCTTTCTTGTTGTTTCCATATCGAACCCTTTCAATATCTCATATTGAACCCTTTCAATATCTTATATATGTATGTCTGGCACAACCATATTAGCGCCTTAATCTATCCATATAGATATTGATGCCTAATATTCTAGGTTTGCCCAAGTCTTTCATCGAAATCTTATTTTAATGAAATCCTTAACTTGCGTCAATTCAAGATACATCATTTCCAATCAACAATATGTCCTCTACATAATGTATTAGAAATATGTCTCAGCGCTCCCACTTAATTTCTTGCAAATGCAAGCATCTTCATCATCTCCGATGAATTTAAACTCTTTTAACAGTTTCATCATGGTGAAGATTCCAACTCCGCTATGCTTACTTCAACTATTGAAGTTTACATGCCCTTTTAGCACCCTTTGAATTAACAAAACCCTTCGGACCATGTCATGTACATGTCCTAGGTTACCGTTCTATTAGAAGAACCTTGTTTTGTTTATTCAACTACCATATACCAAATTATATGTAGTGGTTGCTACATTAATTCGTCAAGACTATATATCTCTATGAAAGATCATATCTTGTCATAGTCAACTCCTTGAACATTGTCGTAAACTTCTTTCTGACATGTCGACTATTTCATAGATGTTAAACATCGATGTCTTATTTCTTTATAGATCCAAACACGACCGATTGGCTTCACGCCTTTCCGGAGGGTCTTCCAAGTTCAGAAACTTGTTTTCTCGTGTATGGATACTATCACGAATTCTATGACTTCTAGTCATTTTATGGAGTCAGGGCCCATCATCGCTTCTTTGCATGTAGTCGGTTCATCATTGTCAAAACAATAACGACTTGCTTATCAAATCACACTATTTGATCCTTACCGACCCACACGGTTCAATAGGAACTCTAATCTCCGAGATCACACCCTTTGTAATCTCGGGAGCCATGAGCATTGTGGCCGCCACCGGGACACTTTCCGGCGCTGCGCTACTTAGCACATATAGCCAAGGTTCAACAACCTTATCAAAGTTCTATTGTCCTCCCACTTAAATTTTTCACGAAAAATTCCTTCTCAAGAAATTTGACGTTCCAAGTAATAAACTCTTTTGTCCTTGGTGTTATGGAGAAATTGCCAACAAATTCTTTGGGATAACCTAGAAAGACGTGCTTATCCGACTTTGGTTGTAAACATTTTACTTATGCATATCTTACCAAAATTTAAGAAAAGAAAATTCTGGTTTTATCCCAAACCATAACTCATATGTTGTCATTTCAACGGATCACGATGGTGATCTTTTCAGTGTAAAAGCGGTAGTCTCTAAAGCTTCAATCCTTAAAACATAATGGCAGTTTTATAAATGACACCCTTGATCTTACCATGTCAAACATGGTTTGATTTTATCTCTTGAATATGCCATACTCCTATGGTTTATCGGGAAACACAAATCATGGAACAATTCCTCAAGTCTTAGGTGTTTTTGCTAAACATGTAACTCAAATATCTTCCTTTATGATCGAATCATAAACTCTTTATTTTCTTATTACAATGATTTTCCACTTCATCTTGAAAGTCTTTGAACAATTTTCAAATGTTTCATACTTCTTCCTTATTAAGTAAATATACAGATATATTCACTCAAATTTTTGGAGAAAGCATATGAAGCAAAAAGATCCATCGCATATGACTACACATAATGGACTATGCACATCAGCATGCACAATTTCCAATAAGCTAGTCATCCGTTCCTCTCTGGCCTATGGACAGAGTTTCAATTATCTTGAGGAAAGTCTCACATGCGTCAATTGATCAAAATCAAAGACTCCAAAAATCCATCAACATGGAGTTTCTTCATGTTTTCTTTCAAATATAATTTAAACAGTGATGTCACTTCATAAGTGATCTTTCAATCATTTGTCTTGCGACATTTTAGCAATAGTGTTTATGGATGTGATTTCTCCAACTAGACTTGTAAAAGTTCATCCATCCTTTATGGAATACGGTAATTATTTGAAGAGCCATTGTTCTCATAATACCGGAACAAAATAACAATTATTTAAACAAATCTTGAAGGCTTGGTTTGATGACAACGAAAAACACAATAACACTTTATTTTTTTTTGATGAACATCATCACTCATTCTCTTGCTGGTTACTTAGGCCATTGTAGTTCATGAATTGCGTTGTCCTGTATGACACTTCATACCAACCAATTCGGTATCCAATACTGGTATCCAATACTGGTATCCAATACCTAAGAACCACATTGTTTAACAAGCAAGGAATATAGCCATAACATGTATATCTTCTATATACCTAAGTTGGACATCTCCAACCTTTTATTTTCTGCCAAATATTTTATAGATTCTCTTTCAGCAATTCCTTTTCTTTTAAAAGAGTCTATCAACATCAATAGTGGTGTCATCAACATGACACATGGTACAAAGCGTATATAGTCAAATACTAATACCTTTGGACTTGCACTTTGAAGTGGATCACCATCATCAAATTTTTGGTGTTCTTTCAAAAAACCATTCTTTAGTAATCTATTAGTGTAGTAAACATTTTACTTACATCTTCTATCCATCCTTGTCATGACAACTTTCATGATCAAGATACTATAGCCTAAAAGGAAGAATCGCGAGTATAATATCAATTCCCAAAACCTTTTTGGTAGATTCGGATGCCTAACATCTCCATCCTTCACAAATTCTCATACAATATAAGAACATGTATTTTGCTAAATTATACTCTATCATAATGCAACTAAAAACATTGTTTTAGATATCACAATATCTTTCGCACATGATGGTTTCTGAAACAATTTTCAGCTCCAATATAATCTTGATATTAAAACAACTTTTTGAATATCAATAATCATGGAGGCAAACATGATACTTTAGATACTAACATTGGAATTCTTACTCTTGATTTAATACTACTTATTAAACTTCATGGAGTAAATAGAGTTTGCTGAAAGTTTGCAATAGGACTTATAAACTTTAAATTGACTTTCAAAACAATACGATACCAGTTCGTAAAGTAAATATCCAGAATTCTATAGTTCTATTATCTCAATTAAAACTAAGCATAAGGTAGTGAACAAATGCCAATGACTACAACAAATTATGCAAATTCACTTCGATTTAGTTTATGACAAATTGAGTTCAACTAATCCAAATTAGAAATGAACTCCCACTCAAAAACGACATCCCTCGTGCCTTTTTGGTGATTACATGAACCAAATCCACTACACCAAGTCCGATCATCACATGAGTCAGTGTAGCTTCAAAGGCGAGCACCAATATGGTCATCACATCAACTATGTGACTCATGCTTAACCTTTCGGTCCATGTTCCGAGGCCATGTCTGTACATGCTAGGCTCGCCAAGTAAGAACCTTAGTATTCGCGTGTGTAAAACTGTCTTACACCCGTTGCATGAAAGCGTAGAGTTGAGAACACCCGATCATCACGTGATGTCTCGAAACACGATCCATAGAACGGTGCATACTTAAGGAAGAACACATTTTTATCTTGATATCTAAAAGAGGGATCATCTTACAATGCTACAGAAAGCGCCAAACTAGCAGTATAAGATGCTAACATCTAATGTGTAAAGTGAGATGATATGGTCCATGCATTTGATCTCTATCACTTTCATCGTGGTATGATCTCTATCATTCCTTTGTGTGTAAGGCCAAGGTCTATGGAACTTACACGTTGAGTCTGTTGTAAGAGTATCTATCATACATCTACTTACAACAATACCATATCAATACACTAGCCCAGCAACGATCTAAACTAGACACCTCTAATTTATCAATTGCAAGTTTTACGTGGCTTAGGGCTTTCGGAGATAGAACCGTTCTTACCTACGAACATGGAACCACAACGAGGATAACCAAGTTATTAGCAACTCGTTGTAAATCAGATATTGACTATAGTAGGGGAGACAGACACCCGCCAGCCACATATGCAAAACAAGTTGCATGTCAGTCGTGGAACCGGTCTCATGTACGATGACATGTAAGGTTGGTCCGGGCCGCTTCATCCCACTATGCCACCAATATCCAAAATACATAGAAGATGCAATAAAATGATCATCATCGCCCACATATAAACATATGTGTACTACCCGTGCAAAGCACCTACGCATAGATCAGGCTCTGATACCACTGTTGGGTCCGTAGCATAGAAAACAAAATTTTTCCTACGGTGTGAACTATATGCCAAGATCTATCTACTAGGTACAAAGCAACAGGTGGACATACATCCAACAAGAACTTACCCTCATAGACAACGAGCTTTGTTAACGAGTAGGAACTCGTGGTTGATGTAGTCGTACACTTGCCGATCTCAAGATCGTGATGAAGTCCAGCAGGTCCGGCTCCAGCACGTCCATCAGATCCAGCTCCAGCACCACCAAGTCCAGCACCGCAAAGCAGCGGTGCATCCGTGATCGCACACACGTCCGGTACCCCGACAACCTCCGTCCCTCGCTCCAGCAAAGCAGCGGAAGCAGCAACTCCTTTCCATATAAAGCCACCGGGAACATGTATCTCGCTAACCCGAGACCATGGGGAAATAATACTAGAGGGGGAGAGATATCCTTCACAAGGAGGTGTGTGAGAGAAGTGAGGAGACGGGGGGCCTTTTATAGGAGGAGGTAAGGGTACCCCTACCATGGCCGGCGCCCCATGGAGGTGACCCTTCACCTCCCCCATTCATGTGGTGGTAACCCCCTCCACATAAATTTGCCTCTTCACATTCTCCATTAAAGTCTCCACTTTAAATGCATTAAATTTCTCCAAATTTAATGCTCTCTCATTTAATAAAACTCTTTTATTAGTTTTATTCAGAATTTTGTTAATTACTTTAATTAATAAACATTCACATAAAACCCCCTGCAACATTTCAATATTACATGCAGAACCAATGTCAGCAATTTCACCCGAAACAGTTTCGGTGTCTATTGAAATAATTCCAGCGCTTTCTTAAATCTTTATCTGAAACATATTTGCTCCAAATCGTGTCGGTATCCCTTAAGTGTGTCACCCTACGGTTCACGAATAATGTAGACATGATCGAGCCCCCTCTCCGATCAATAATCAGCAGCGGGACCTGGAGATCCATACTGACTCCTACACATTCAACGATGACTTCTGTGATCGTGAGAACCTTTAACGCTAGTAACTAAATCCCTTTGTCCCGCGATATATTACATGTCCGAGATTCGATCATCGGTATCTCCATACCTAGTTTGATCTCGTTACCGACATGTACTCTTTTCTTGTTCCCGTGATATAACATTCTAGTGATCACATCACTTGCTTGTAAGCTATTTCAATGTGATATCACCGAGAGGGCCCAGAGTATATCTATCCGTCATCGGGATGGACAAATCCCACTCTTGATCCATGAGCCTCAACATAACACCTTTGTAGCACTGAACCCACCTTTATAGTCACCCTGTTACGGTGTGACGTTTGATGTTATCAAGATACTCTTCCGGTGTTAGCAATTAACATGATCTCATGGTCTAAGGACTAAGATTACTTCGTATGATGTTATAGCAATATAAACATAATGACTCTGATCGTAATGCTATACTTCGGATGAATGTTCATCACATCATTCCACCAATGGTGTGACCTTGTTATTGACAACATCCAATGTCCATGATCAGGAAACCTTGATCATCTTGTTAATCAACAAGCTAGTCTATAAGAGAGGCATAACTAGGAACCCTTTTTGTTTATTAAACACACATGTATTGATGTTTCCGATCAATACAATTATAGCATGCAAAATAAACATTTATCATAAACATGGAATAAGATAATAACCACTTTATTATTGCCTCTCGGGCATATTCCCTTCATTAAGTCTCGCTGACAAGCGGGACCAGCCTGTCAGCCGCCCTCTGAACCGCGGAGCGCCACTGGGCCGGCCCATTTCCTTTCCAGCGTTAGCCCGTGAATTCAAATATAGATTTTTCTATTTTAGTTTGAACTCACTTTTGTCCCTTAGTTCAAAAATCAATTCAGGAAGATTTACTAAACCAAATTGAGTGATTCAAATTTTGTTAGAAATCCACTGAGAAGATCTATCCAAGCCCGTTGGATTTATTTCATTTAGAGTTAGAGACCTCTCCAAGTAAAAATAACAAACAGAAGCTTTTGCATATTCAAACATTTTTATAAAATCAGCCATAATCACTTTTGAGTTGATTCCGACTCTCAAAAATTACATTTAACCATACCTATCTAAATATGTAATAATATTAAGGTTTACATGCAGTGACTTTGGACTAGTACCAAAATAATGCTATATAGGCATTTCTAGTCACTTTAAATCATTAAATAATGAACTTAAACCAAAGTAAATATGAACCAACCCTTAAATCACTTTCCCATATGTTAGAATATGTTGTGAGGACATGTGTCCACATGATCCCATATTTTAAGTGAAGAATATTAAATCTTAGTTATTTTCAATGAGTAGAAATTACTTTTCTTAAATAAAAAAATGAAACTAGTTAATAAAACCTTGTGATGCTTATGATGATAATATATCATCCCATGTGTGCCTTAGAGTGCTAAGTAGACTAGTTAAGCATTGTTTGGTGATTGTGTACTCCGTATGTATTTATAGACGATAGTACCAACCAAGCTTTCGAGGAGGAGTTCTACCAAGAGGAGGAGGAAGAAAATTTCAACCACTGCACTACCCAAGGTAAGCTATCGTTAGCAAGCTAGAATTAATCTAGATAACCTAAGCAAGATGCATTAGGCATGCTTTGGTTATACTCCTTTGACTAGTACCTACCCCAAGTTTTAGTTCCAAACTTTACCTTCTTTACTTTATCAAAGTCCTTTACCTATTTTGAAGGTATCATAAAGAGTATAAAACTCGACCTATCTAGATAACCTTAGATGTCATTCTATGGCATGAGATTGATCTTAGCATCCCACATTAGTGAAAACTCTTAACTTAGTAGTTTAGAGCTAAACTAAAACTTGAGCCACTTTAGATGGGAATACTTGGTGAAAATGAATTGCGAAAACCTTGGAATGATGAGTGATTCTATTGAGATGTTTTGACATGTGTTGAGAAACACAAATGGTTTATGATGATGAAAATGTTGAGGCATGAGCCTTAACCCTTTTACAAAACTGATGGTTGGATTCGGATGTGATACCATTCCAAATTTACCGTACAACCACAATACCTGAATTGGGTAAGGCTTAGCCAGAAGTTTATATGCATTAGTATTAGTTCCCTCGCGGGAGAGATTTGAGCTGTGGCTACCTCCCAATGTTGTCCACCTATGCAGTTCACAAGATGACAGATGGTCATGGTTGGGAGGCCATGCTCATAGGAGAGGTGCTTATACTAGGGTGTGTAAAGGAAAGATTATGTTTGATTTCTGCATACTAAGTATGATGATTCAGGGTTATCCCTGACAGATGTATCGAATCTTGTGGTGAAAGTGTACAACCTCTGTAGAGTGTCAAAATATTTGAATAGCCGCGTCCGCGGTTATGGACAGTTGGAGTGGCCATACTGTTTCGTTGTCAGATGTTTTCAAAATAACTTATGAAATGAATGATGAATCTTGACTTGACCACAACAGGGTTGTGACTATGACACTAGCTTCCCAACTTAAGTGATTCTAGAACTTTGTTTTATCTTTCTTTGTTTCTGAACTCAACTTAGGTTTCAAACTTAACTTTATAGTTAAACTTAGAGTTAGCACCTTACACTAGAAATATACTACTTGTTAGTGGTAGTTTGCGAGTACTTAAAGAGTACTCATGGCTTTTGTACCTGGCTATTCCTATGGCCATACTATGAAGGAGACTACCAAGATGACGGTCAGCAGGATGACTATGATAACTAGGACTATTTGCCTTCGTCAGCATTGCCTGTGCCACTAAAGATGGACCCCATCGCTACGCTTATTATTTATTCTGCTGCTCGTTGTATTAAGACTAGATCATGAGATCCTTATTTATGAAAGACCTTATTTATGGTTTGTAATGGATGATGTACTG
Organism: Avena sativa; assembly: GCA_916181665.1. NCBI lineage: Eukaryota > Viridiplantae > Streptophyta > Magnoliopsida > Poales > Poaceae > Avena > Avena sativa. The sequence continues at coordinate 429,251,186 of OV702287.1, forward strand.
TGATATCCAATCTGTTATGTCTCGCAAAAATGGTACCTGGGATTGCGATGTATGACATAACAGGCATCTGGGATTAAAAATCCGGGTGTTGACAAGTTGGTATCAGAGCCATCCTGACCATAGGAGACCCTAGTTAGAATGGACATCCAAACAAAAACTTAGTTTCAAAACCAAAGTGATTATTTATGAAAAACTACTTCCTCTCTTACCCTTGGAAATTCTTTCTTTCTCAAACATTCATGTTCCTCCAATTCTTACATTACTACCTAAAATTTGACACACTTGATCACTTCACTAACTTCCTCATCCTAAATTCTTGTAGATGGAGACTCAGTTTAGCAAGTTCTACCAATTGGGCAATGGAGGCCAGCTGACCTTCAAGTGGGATCTGGATTCACTGTCTAAGTTATTGGGACGCCCGCATCCAAAGTTTCTTGGAGCTCAACTTCCAGGACCCCCAGGAGGAGATTTACAGTGGCTAGTCACCGCTGAACTTCGAGGAAGCATAGAAGCACCAACATCCGGGAGAATCCAGTTCTTCGTGAGAGAGAACAACTGGCTAGATGGATTAGCCAGGGAAATTGATACATTGCAAATGTATCTATAATTTTTGATGTTCCATGCTTGGTTTTATCCACTTTCTTGTGTTTTGCCCACACTTTGGAGTACTTTTCATATGATTTCTTGGACTAACCTATTAACAAGAGCCATAGTGCCAGCTGCCTGTTTTCTGCTGTTTTTGGTTCCAGGAAAGTCAGAAAATGAATATTGTCGGAATTGGACGGGACAAAAGCCAAAGTGCCTATTTTTCCAGAAGTCATCAGATGCTAGAATACGAGACGGAGAAGGGCCAGAGGGCGGCCACACCACCTGGCTGCGCGGCAAGGCTTGTCCCGCGCGAGGGGGTGGTGTGGCCAGTCCAGGCACCCCCTCGGCCTCTCCGTCCGCCTATAAGATGCCCTCGAGACGAAAATCCTAAGTACTCGATCAAAAATCCACGAAAAAATCTGTAGCCGCCGTCATCTCCATCCCTAGATCGGGAGGGATCTGAAGCTCTTCCCGGCACCCTGCCGGAGAGGGGAATTCACCCTAGAGGCCTTCTTCATCACCATGCAAGCCTCCGGTGTGATGCGTGAGTAGTTCATCTTTGGACTACGGATCCATGTAGTAGCTAGATAGCTGGTTCTCCTCCTTTGTTGTTTCATGTTTAGATCTTGTGAGCTCCGTTCATGATCAAGATCATCTATTTGTAATTCTGCATGTTGTGTTTACGGGGATCCGATGGATATTGAGATACTATTTCAGATTGATTATTGATTCTATCATGTCTTTATTATTTGTGATCTTGCATGCTTTCCGTTGTTAGTAGCTACCTTGGCCAAGTAGATGCTAGCAACTCCAAGAGTTAGTATTTATGCTCGATAGTGGGTTCATGCCTCTGGTAATCTGGGGAAGTGCCAGAAATCTCTAAGGTACTAGATGTGATGTTACTACTAGGGAGAAAACAAAAATCCTTTGTTCATAGATCAATCATATTGTTTACTTTACACGCAGTTCATAAAGCAATAATCTGTTGCTTGCAACTTAATACTGGAGGGGGTTCGGATGATAACCTGAAGGTGGATTATTAGTCATAGATGCAGTTGGATGGCGGTCTATGTATAATGTTGTAATGCCCAATCAAGTTCCAAAGGAGTCAAGATGATTAGTATATGCATGTATTGCTTTCTTGATGTTTGTCAATTGCCCCGCTGTAATTTGTTCACCCAGCATGTTATCTATCTTAAGGAGAGCCACCTCTAGTGAACTATGGATCCCGGTCCTTTTTCTTTTACATACAATCTACAAACTATTTACTGTTTTGTGTTTACTTTCTGCAAACTATTACTTCTTTCCATTCGATACGTTTAATCCTTTGTTTTCATCAAAACACATGAGATTGACAACCTCATCACAAGTTGGGGACAAAGTTCTGTGGTTGTGTTGTGAAGGTCTCCACATTGCTACTAGCACCGATAATGCGCCCTGCCAAGGCTCAGCTAGCAACACCTTTGGGGTGTTTCCTTGATCCTACTGGTTCGATTAAACCTTGGTTTCATAACTGAGGGAAACTTGCTGCTGTGCTCATTATACCTTCCTCTTGGGGTTCCCAACGAGCTCTACATCAACACCGAGCCATCAAGCATTTTTCTGGCCCCGTTGCCAGGGAGTCAAGGACATCTTCACAAGGGGAGTCCCTCATAATCAATCTCTTTGCTTTGTTATTTTTTTTTGCTTAGTTTTTTTTTTGCTTTGTTTGCTTGTTTCTTTATCAAAAACACAAAAAAATTAGTTTTACTAGTTTGCTTTCTTATTTGAAAACACAAAAAAATCAGTTCCTTTCTCAAGTTGCCATTATGTCTAGCCTTGCTCCAGCCACTATGTCACCCGAGGAAATGATTTTCACCTTTAAACAAGTAATTGAGGAAAGCTTCAAGTAAGCTTGGTCTAGAATCTCTGATCTAGATGAAAAAACTGAGCCTAAAATGACTCATAGCTTGTTTCTTAGCAGTTTTTACCTTGGAATTGCTCTTTTCTATAGATAAGCTTTAGATGCTATTGTGGGAGAAGATTTCCTCCAATGTAATGAGGATGATGCTATTAATGCTATAAATAAATTGATCCTCACTTACAACTTGCCTAGCCAAACTGATATTTCTTTCGCAAGAATATTTGCTAGATTGAACACTCTTGAGACTGGCACTGCTAGCTTAAAAGATTGCTATAATACACTTAGGGAGCATCATAGTTATGTTCCAATAAATTCTGAACCATCAAAGTGGCTCCCTACAGTAAAGATTGAGATAAACACTGAAACTTTTCAAGCCCGCTGTGATATCATGTCTGAATTTTGTCTTATGCCCAAAGATTTTTATGAATCTTTGAATCTTTGGGGGCTTACTGAAGGAGGAAAATAAATATCTCTTGCTAATAATGCTACCATATTACCTACTGGAATAGCTTAAGGAGTGTTTACAAAGATCCTTGGAAAAATGATTTCTACTGATTATCTTGTTATTGAATGTGCAGGAAAAGGACAAATTACACTTGGAAGGTCCCTATTACTACTCCTTGGAGCAATAATAGATGTGGGAAAGGGGACCATGCACCTTTCTTCTCCACCAAACAATCATATTTTCCCCAAGGTTAAGAATAAAAGTAAGAGAGGTAAGGGCAAGAAATTTGGTTTTAATGCTTCTTCATTTGAGAACACTTGATTCTTTCTTGCTTCTTATGCCTAACTTAAAGGCGTTAAAGAAAAGTACTTATTGGGAGATAACTCAAAAGTTTTAGATGAGTCTTGGAAGTTATTACTTCAGTAATAACCGCTCCTTATCCTTTTTATTTGGTTTTTGTGCCAAGAGTAACCTGTAATGAGAGAGAAGTAATGATTGGGAAAGTTGCTGTCCCGAAACAGATTTCTATGCTTCACCGTAAAAATTCTTGTAAAATCTATGAAGGTCTTTTTGAGGCATGAATTTTTGTGCTTCTGCCCCAGGTTGTTATCTAACTTTCGTTAGTTCAACACTTTTTTATTTGAGCAACATAAGGTCTTCGAAAAAATTCGTCTTGACCTGTTGATCTGTTTTGACAGATTTCTGCCATTTTCTGCATTTGCTTCTTGTTGGTTCCTTTTTGAGTTCTTTTGGAGAATTGAGCTTTTTGAGGGAAGTGCTACAGTATATAGTGTTCTAATGGAATTTTATTTTGTGTTAGAACTGAACCTTAAGACTTGTTTATCTTGAGTGCACTAATGTTGCTAATAAAGATTGTGTGAAGTTTTGTATGAAGGAAAAATTTCAGGTGTATGGAAGGAATGAGTAATGAGATGAAGGATGGACTAAAGCTCAAGCTTGAGGATGCCACGCGTGTCACCCCTAGAAATATCCAATAAGTACAAGCGTCAAAGCTTGGGGATGCCCAAGGCATCCCCTTCTTCATCAATAAAAGTCCCAGGTTTCTTCCAAATGCTTCATTTTTATTGTTTCATGCACAGTTGTGTTGTTCTTGGAGCGTCTTCTTTTTCGTTTTGGTTTTTTGTTTTATTGGTTTTCTTAGCTTTCTGAATAAATTGGTTGGAACCCCTCTTTCATACTTTGGTTTGCAAATAGTTTGGTTTGGTTTGGAAAAGAGTAGGAAAGTTCATGCTTATGTGGTAAAAAGAGCTTGTTTTTAACTGTGGCCTATGCTTTGTCATGCCATGCTTGATATTGTTTTGGCTTGATGCTTAGTATTCTTTGTTGTAGCATGACTTGTTATAAACAATTAAGATTTCTTAATGTGCCTTGGATGAATCATGCGTTGTTTTAGCATATTAAAGCATAGCATAGTGGTATTCTCCTTTGATGCTTTATTTGGGTTGACTTGGCACATGCTCACACCATTTTATGACTATCTCAAGTCACCATAGCCTTTATGGTCCTTTAGTTTTCAACTTGTAGTATCACTTTATGCTTTGATCAATGATGTTTTGTCGCTCTACATGATTATGGCCATTATTGCTCTCTTAGTTTGTCGCTCCCAGTCTTTTGCTAGCCTCCACAACCAAGTATGAGTTCCACTCATGCATCCAAGTCCCTAACCAAGTTATTCCAAAGAGTCCACCATACCTACCTACTAGCTTATTCTATTCCAATTATATTCATGCTTTTGTTTACCTTCCAAATTAAACTTGTTATGAGAAAACTAGTGATTAAAGTTCTCACGAACTTGATGGCACACTTTAATTTTCTTGCCCTTAATAAACTTGAACCATTGTGTCGTCTATGTTGTATATGCTTGCAATTATTTGTTGAGGATTAGCAGAACCATGCTGTCATGGGGAACGCTTTCAACATTGCACTTGGTACTTGTACCTAGTTGATATCATGCTCTTTTGTATATGGATGTCGTCGGTGTGAAATGAAAGGGGAGCTTGTAAGTCCATGGAGTTATGTATATGTGTTAGAGAAATGCCTGGGCCGCTGGTCTAATCCATGCTGACATGGTGGAAACCTGCAGCGTAACCATAATGAGTTGTCTATGAAGCATTCTTCTTATAAAAAAAAGAGTCCTATATTGAGAAAAAAGAGAAAAAGAAAAAAAGAGATTATGAAAAGAGGAAAGAGAGAAAAAAGCACCATATTCCCATGGTAAATAAGAAGATTGTTGAGATGCTCGTTGTCTACTTGCCTTGTCATTTTGATATGGGGATTCTTCCGTATCATCAAGCAAGGGGTACCCCATTGGCGGTTCTCTATGATACACATGTACTTACGATGACAAGAACTTACCGGTGACTAAACTTGAGTAGCATGAGGAGCGGCCCTCATATACAAGGGACATGAGATTCCTAACTTATACTTCGTCAAGCATGTACACCATAGTTTGTTCACTTTAACCTTAATCACTTCAAGATGCTTATGATAGGGGAATGAGAGCTGAAAGCTATAAGTACCATAATTTTTGGAAGCTCTTTATGAGACTTGAATTCCTACTTCCTTTTATGAAGGCCTTTCTTCCACCATTATATATTGAGTCTCCACCTTCTATCTTTATGCACCTACTTTGAGAGCATAGTGGACATTCTTAGTTCTATGTGCATTGTCCCAAGACTAGTTGATTGATGCATAACTTGATATTGCTTGTCTTAAACTATTTGTATCTAGTCACTCTTATGAACTTTGAAGGTGTCCTATGCATTTATATTTGCTACTCTATGAGGGACAAGCTGAATACTATTATGCTATGTTTTCTTTATGTGAAACAAACAAACGTCTTGCAAAGCATTGTTATTCATGAATCTTTTGTTTGTGCCTTTTCATGTTGCATCATAGTTTCTTTGTCTTATTGCTAGAACTTTGTCTTTCATGTTATGACTGAAGTACTATGATCCCAGCTTTGAATGTTTTACAAATACTTTGATCAAGTCTTTGATGGTGCATGTCACCTCAAATATTATTCTTTCTTTTTATCACTTACCTACTCGAGGACGAGCAGGAGTTAAGCTTCGGGATGTTGATACATTGCAAATGTATATATAATTTCTGATGTTCCATGCTTGGTTTTATCCACTTTCTTGTGTTTTGCCCACACTTTGGAGTACTTTTCATATGATTTCTTGGACTAACCTATTAACAAGAGCCACAGTGCCAGCTGCCTGTTTTCTGCTGTTTTTGGTTCCAGGAAAGTCAGAAAATGAATATTCTCCGAATTGGACGGGAAAAAAGGCAAAGTTCCTATTTTTCCGGAAGTCATCAGATTCCAGAATACGAGACGGAGAAGGGCCAGAGGGCGGCCACACCACCTGGCCGCGCGGTTAGGCTTGGCCCACGCCAGGGGGTGGTGTGGCCAGCCCAGGCACCCCCTCGGCCTCTTCTTCCGCCTATAAGATGCCCTTGTGATGAAAACCCTAAGTACCCGATCAAAAATCCATGAAAGAGTCTATAGCCGCCGTCATCTCCATCCCTAGATCGGGAGGGATCTGAAGCTCTTCCCGACACCCTGCCGGAGAGGGGAATTCACCCTGGGGGCCTTCTTCATCACCATGCAAGCCTCCGGTGTGATGCGTGAGTAGTTTATACTTGGACTACGGATCCATGTAGTAGCTAGATGGCTAGTTCTCCTCCTTTGTGCTTTCATGTTTAGATCTTTGAGCTCCGTTCATGATCAAGATCATCTATTTGTAATTCTGCATGTTGTGTTTGCGGGGATCCGATGGATATTGAGATGCTATTTCAGATTGATTATTGACTCTATCATGTCTTTGTTATTTGTGATCTTGCATGCTTTCCGTTGTTAGTAGCTATCTTGGCCAAGTAGATGCTAGCAACTCCAAGAGTTAGTATTTATGATCGATAGTGGGTTCATGCCTTTGGTAATCTAGGGAAGTGGCAGAAATCTCTAAGGTACTAGATGTGTTGTTGCTACTAGGGAGAAAACAGCAATCCTTTGTTCATAGAACAATCATATTGTTTACTTTACACGCAGTTTGTAACGCAATAATCTGTTGCTTGCAACTTAATACTGGAGGGGGTTCGGATGATAACCTGAAGGTGGATTATTAGTCATAGATGCATTTGGATGGCGGTCTATGTATAATGTTGTAATGCCCAATCAAGTTCCAAAGTAGTCAAGATGATTAGTATATGCATGCATTGCTTTCTCGATGTTTGTCAATTGCCCCGCTGTAATTTGTTCACCCAACATGTTATCTATCTTAAGGAGAGCCACCTCTAGTGAACTATGGATCCCGGTCCTTTTTCTTTTACATACAATCTACAAACTGTTTACTCTTTTGTGTTTACTTTCTGCAAACTATTACTTCTTTCCATTCGATATGTTTAATCCTATGTTTTCAGCAAAACACGGTGAGATTGAGAACCTCATCGCAAGTTGGGGTCAAAGTTTCGTGGTTGTGTTGTGCAGGTCTCCACGTTGCTACTAGCACCGGTATTGCGCCCTGCCAAGGCTCAGCTAGCAACACCTTTGCGGTGTTTCCTTGCTCCTACTAGTTCGATTAAACCTTGGTTTCATAACTGAGGGAAACTTGCTGTTGTGCTCATCATACCTTCCTCTTGGGGTCCCCAACGAGCTCTACATCAACACCGAGCCATCAGCAATGCATGAAGCTCTCGCATGTCTATGTGCCCTCAGTGTCAACCAAATCCAAGGAACCCGTTTTGCTCACCATGAAAGGCGTGACTTCATGGGAATGCCGATGGAGATGCCTAGTCACCCGGAGCTGAAGCGTCAAGTGGAGAACCTTGACTTCCTGTTGTACGGTCGCCAAAAAGAATTGGACAATGCTAGGTAGTTCGCCAACCACAACCATGCCATTGCCGCCCAGAAGGCCCAGACTTTCTCACTGCTTGTCAAGGACCGTCAGCCTCTTTGCCTCCAACACGAGAAGAAGGATCGCACCATCGCCCATCTTCGTAAGAAGGTGGCCGACCTCGAGAAGACCGTCAAGGAGCAAAAAGCTCAGCTTGCAGCAAAGGAGGAAGAAGAGGAGGGTGAAGATATCCAGGGAGACATGGATTCTTACCTTAGCAATGATGATGACTTTCTAGAGGAGGATGCCATGGACTTCTACACTGACGATGAGGACTCCGACTTCATCGACGATGAGTAGATCCACTAGAGCACTGTCGTAGCAGGAGATGTATCGGTCCCACTGTATCGTAGCTTGCTGAATGGTTCTTCAAACCATCTGTTTTCCTTTGTTGTTGTGGTGTGTGTTTGTATCATGTGCTTGTTTGAATGAATGAAATGAAGTAAGTTGCAAAACCTGAGTCAAACTCAAAGTTTTAGTCTTGAAACCAAAACCATGAACCTTAGAACTTTCCCTCTTACCCCTTTATCTACCTCAATCTTCAGATGACTCGTGGAAACCAAGGAGGGAGTAGCTCGTTGCAAGACCCAATGCTGCAGATCTTGCAGAATCTCATCACAGACAGAGAAGCAAGTAGGGCAGAGTGCCAAGCTAATCTCGCAACACTGCAACAGACCGCCCAGATGGCTCTCAACAACCAAGGGCATGGAAATCAGGATCTTCAAGGATCCAAGCTGAAGAACTTCCAGAATACCAATCCCCCAATCTTTAGCACTTCAGAGAACCCATTAGATGCAGATGACTGGTTGTAGACGATGGAGAACAATTTAGAAGTAGCCAGAGTTGATGACAACGAGAAAGTTCTCTTTGCCACCCACTACTTGGCAGGAGATGCAAGAGCATGGTGGAACAGCATCCGCCTGATGAACCATGGTCAAGTGATGACATGGGAAGCCTTCAAAATCAAGTTCAGCCGCACCCACGTGCCGCAGGGCTTAGTCACCAAAATGAGGGATGAATTCAGAGAGTTGAAGCAAGGCAGAATAGCTGTGGTAGAGTACTGTGACAGATTCCTGTCCCTTGCAAGGTATGCACCTGATGAGATCAACACAGAGGCAAAGAAGAAGGAGAGATTCCTGAACGGACTACATGATGAGATGCAGACTGTCCTCGTCAACATCCGCTTCGAGGATCTCGAAGAGCTAGTCGACTCTGCCATTCAGATGGAAGGGAAGATTAACCAGGCAAACGACAACCGCAAACATCGTATGATGCAGCAAACTGGATCCAGCAGTCACCAGAAGTACCGTCCCAACCCCTCACCAGGATATGCACCGAGGAACAACCGACCCCCATTGTCTCGCCCAAGCTACCCCAACCATAGCGGAGGCAATGTGAAGTCCGGAGGAAACAACCACAACCCTGGCAACACCAACAACTTCAACCGTGCCCCTTCCAAGAGCAACAACAACAACAACACTACACCCAGAACTGGAAGCAATGCTGTGCCAGTCGCAGCAAAACACAAGTCGCAGATCACTTGTTTCGAGTGTGGAGTGAAGGGTCACTATTCCAATGAGTGTCCCAAGAAGATTGCAGCCACTGCCAATGTGAATGCCCCAGCTCAACAACAGCGTCGTGTTCAACTAGGGAGACGATTTTCCCCAGGGAACTCTCATAACCGCAACGGCCATCTCTTCCACATGAACGCAGAGGAAGCACAAGAAGCGTCAGACGTAGTGCTGGGTATGTTTTCTGTCAACTCAGTTTTAGCAAGAGTATTGTTTGATTCGGGAGCATCGCATTCATTTGTCACCGAAGAATTTGCATGCACTAGTAAGATCCACCCAACCAACTTGAAGCATGTCATGATAGTTCAAATCCCTGGATCAACTACAAAAGCTAGAAAAAATTGCAAAGCTGTGCCTATCAGAATACATGGGATAGATTTTTATGCTAACCTAATCGTACTCAGAACCAAAGGATTGTAAGTAGTACTAGGTATGGACTGGATGTCAAGGCATAAAGGACTGATAGATTATGCTAAGAAATCCATCACCATGACCAGTAGCTTTGGAGTAACAGTAGAGCATATATCTGAAACCTTACCTCGTCAATTCAAGTGCAACAAGAGTCTAGCCCTGCCCACCATAGACCAAGTCAGAGTAGTCTGTGAATACCCCGACGTATTCATAGATGAATTGCCAAGTATGCCCCCGGATAGGGATATTAAGTTCATTATCGAACTAATCCCCGGAACCGGACCCATAACCCAGAGACCCTATAGCATGAACCCCTCAGAGTTAGTAGAATTGAAGAAGCAGTTGGATGCCATGTTAGCAACAGGCTTGATTCAACCAAGCGCATCACCATGGATATCACCAGTGTTACTCGTCGACAAGAAAGATGGAGGCAACTGTTTGTGCACAGATTACAGAAAGTTGAATGATGTCACCATCAAAAACAAGTACCCCTTGCCCAAGATAGAGGATCTATTTGATCAGTTGACTGGAGCTCAGGTATTCTCAAAGATTGATCTTAGGACTGGTTATCACCAACTTAAGATTCGTGCAACGGATATTCCGAAGACCGCCTTTACTACTCGCTATAGTTTATGTGAGTATACAGTTATGTATTTTGGATTAACCAATGCCCCTGCTTATTTCATGAATCTCATGAATAAGATCTTTATGAATTTCCTAGATAAGTTTGTCGTTGTGTTTATCGACGATATCCTTATCTACTCCAAGTCAGAAGAAGAGCATGAGCAACATTTGAGAATCATCCTAGAAACCCTGAGAGAGCATCGGTTATATGCCAAGTTCAGCAAGTGTGAGTTTTGGCTGAAAGAAGTAGGATTCCTAGGACATATTGTGTCTGCCGGAGGAGTCTCTGTTGATCCCGCAAAAATCAAAGATGTCGAAGAATGGGAAGCTCCAACCACTCAAACCCAAGTCTGTGCATTTCTCGGATTAGCGGGATACTACCACAAGTTCGTCAAAGGATTTTCAAGCATCGCCCGACCCATGACCCAATTGCTGAAGAAGGACAAGAAGTTTGAATGGACTGACAAATGTGAAGCTAGTTTCCAGGAGCTGAAGAAGAGAATGATAGCAGCCCCAATGCTGATCATGCCAGATATCAAGAAGCCGTTTGATGTGTATTGTGATGCATCCAAGATTGGTCTCGGATGTGTACTTATGCAAGAAGTCAAAGTCATCGCGTATCTATCTCGACAACTGAAGCAGCATGAGCAGAACTATCCGACCCATGATCTTGAATTAGCAGCCGTAGTTTTGGCATTGAAGACATGGTGTCACTATCTGATGGGTAATCGCTGTGAGATTTACTCAGATCACAAAAGCTTGAAGTATATTTTCACTCAGAAAGAGCTGAATATGAGGCAAAGGAGATGGATAGAGTTTACTCAGATCACAAAAGCTTGACATTCACTATCACCCCAGCAAAGCCAATGTGGTAGCGGATGCTCTTAGAAGATTGCCGTGTAGGCTAAACACCATGATCAAGGAGAGGCAGCCAAGTTTGTATGAGGAGTTGGCGTAGTTTAGAACTAAGCTGGTTAGCTAAGGATTCTTAGCTAGCATTGAACTTCAACCCACTTTTATTAGCCAAATCAAGGAAACCCAGAAGGGAAATCAAAGTATCGACGGAATCAAATGTCGTATTGGTACAAGAAAGGTACCTGGATTCACTGAAGACGAAGAAGGAGTCCTGTGGTACAAAGGACATATCTGTGTGCCAGCAGATTCGGAACTGAAGCAAGTTATCATGCAGGAAGCACATGATACTCTTTATTCTATCCACCCGGAGGAACGAAGATGTATCAAGATTTGAAAGAACAATTTTGGTGGCACAAGATGAAGAGAGAAATGGGAAGCTACATTGCCAAGTGTGACATCTGTCAAAGAGTCAAAGCAGAGCATCAAAGACCCGTAGGACTGTTGCAACCGTTGCAGATTCTGGAATGGAAATGGGATTCCGTCAGAATGAACTTTACCACCGGTTTGCCTTCTTCTAGTAGGGGAAATGACTCAATCTGGGTCATCGTTGATAGAATGTCCAAGTTAGCTCACTTTATACCTATCAAGACAACCTACCAAAGTTCGAAGCTAGCAGAGTTGTATATTGCTAGAATTGTTAGTCTGCATGGAACCCCCAAGACCATAGTATCAGATCGAGGAACCCAGTTTACCTTGAGATTTTGGCAGAAAGTCCAGGAAGGATTAGGAACCAAGTTGAACTTCAGCACTACCTATCACTCGCAAACTGATGGACAGACTGAGAGAGTCAATCAAATCTTAGAGGATATGCTCAGAGATTGTGTGTTAGAATATGGATCAAAATGGGAAGACTTCCTGCCTTTCGCAGAATTCTCATATAACAACAGTTATCAAGCTAGTTTGCAGATGGCACCATTTGAGTTCCTATACGGAAGAAAGTGCCGTACCCCTTTGAATTGGTCGCAAGTAGGAGAGAGTCAGATATTCAGACCCGACATTCTCAGAGAAGCCGAAGAAAAGGTGCACAAAGTCCGTGAGCACCTCAAGACCGCCCACTCCAGACAAAAGAGTTATGCTGACAAGAGAAGAAGAGACCTGACCTTCAATGTCAGAGATTTTGTATATCTCAAGGTTTCGCCATTGAAAGGAATGCAACATTTTAGTCTGAAAGGAAAGTTAGCCCCCAGATATATCGGGCCTTTTAAGATTCTAAATCGCCAAGGAGAAGTATCGTATCAACTGGAACTGCCTGAAGAGATGTCAGCCATCCACAATGTGTTCCATATCTTGTTACTTCGCAAATGCTTAGAAGTGCCAGAGAAGACTGATGTTTTCAAGAACATCGATCACCGAGCTATTGATATCAACAAGGATCTGACGTATCGTGAAGTGCCCATCCGTATCTTGGAAGAAGCTTACAGAACCACCAGAACCATGAGTATCAAATTTCTCAAGATCCAATGGAGCAACCATACCGAAGAGGAAGCCACTTGGGAGCGAGAAGATTACATGAGGACAGAGTTCCCAGATCTCTTTAGTTCCTAGTTTTCTTTTGTAAATCTCGGGACGAGATTTTGTTTAATCCAAGTGATTTTGTTTAAAGGGGGGAAGGTTTGTAACATCCCAAAACTTTAATCCAAGTGATCAAGATCCAAATCATCAAATTTAGAGTTAACAAAAAACTTTTCCAAATTAAAAATATTAAAGCATTCATATGTGTGTGCTTATAATTTAGGAGTTGTTTTGAATTGCCATGATTAAGTGATACATTGCTTGTAAAATGATTCTTAGATGAAATAAACATCATCTAGATCATTCCCAAACAAATCCCAAAGAAAAACAAATCAAAATGAATAAAATAACCAAATGGTCATTTGTGCCATTTTAATCAACATGCCTACTTTGGCTATTCTTAAAACTCAGTTCTTAACAAAAACAAATGTGGATCTTTGCCCCCTTGCTAGTACATGTAATGATGTACCAAGGCCCACTTTGTGATCTACCAAAAGCTTGCAAACACTAAATTTAAATGGCATTTGAAAATTGAATGTAGTTCATATGAGAAGATCCCACCTATTCAAAAACCACTCAAATGACTTCCATTTTCAAAACCCAAGCACACCTAGAAGCTCAAGCATGTGATCAACAACTCCACCAAAATTCAGAGAAGCCGAAGAAAAGGTGCACAAAGTCCGTGAGCACCTCAAGACCGCCCACTCCAGACAAAAGAGTTATGCTGACAAGAGAAGAAGAGACCTGACCTTCAATGTCAGAGATTTTGTATATCAAATAAAATTTTCATGTGGCCATTGTGTCGAACACCTTGCAGACAAAATCAAACTGGCCTAACTTATACTGTTTTGATCGATTTTTGTCGAACCATTTGAACCCTAGTAGATGCCCTTGTCTCCCCAAACCCAACCCAGCCATCAAGAAGCTACCCCTAAGCCGCAGCAGCAGTGGAGCGTCGCCCCTTTTTGGTCACCGCCGGCCAGAAGAGGGAAATGCGCCACAGACCACGCCGCACCGTCCCAGCACCACCACTAGCTCCGCCTAACCCTACCGCACCTCCCTGCCCCTTCCCCAAGCCCAGCAAGCCCCTGGACCACACCCCAGCACCGCCGCCCGTTCTCTTTGCGAGCTCGCCAGAGCGCGTGAGCCGCCAGGACACCATAGACCGTCCCCCGACCTAATACCGTGCACGCCGCTCCGTGTCGACCCCAGCACCCTGCCAGACAAGGCCGTGCGCCGCCGCGCGACCCATAGTCGCAGAGCGTCGCGTCGAGCACCGCCTCTGTCTCCCAGAGCGTGGGGGTGCTCCCGACCAAACGCCACCGCCCCTAGCCGTGCATTGAAGCTGTAGAGCACCACTAGGAGGCAGGCCACCGTCCGCCTACGCCGCCCATGCCTCTAGCAGCCTATATCAACGTCACCGACGAGCTCACCGTCGTGCCATTCGGTCGCCTCGTCGCCCTATAAAAGGATCCCTCGCCAGCACAAAATCCTCACACCACTCCACTCCCCTCTCTCCACTTATCCTTCCACCCCATCCCCGGAGCAAGGCGAGCCGCCATTCGCCGAAATTTAGCCGGAGCTTGCCGTAGCAGACGAGGAGAGGCGCCGTTGGTTTCGTCCACCCCAGGAGCCGCCGCGACCTCGCCTGAGCTCGCCGTCGTCCACCAGTTCGTTTGCCCGCCTCGGCGCAGTAGCTGGAGCCCTGGTATGGCCCCATTGCACCCCCGCCGTCCGTTTAGGGTTTGGTCTCGCCGGCGATGAGTCCGTCGTCGACGACGACTGTGGACAGTTGATCTCTATACTAATCGTAGCGCCCAGATCATCCCATACCGTTTCGGGTTTTAAGTCTCGCTGACAAGCGGGACCAGCCTATCAGCCGCCCTCTGCGCTGCGGAGCGCCACTGGGCCGGCCCATTTCCTTTCCCGCGCTAGCCCATGAATTCAAATATAGATTTTTCTATTTTAGTTTGAACTCACTTCTGTCCCTTAGTTCAAAAATCAATTCAGGAAGATTTACTGAACCAAATTGAGTGATTCAAATTTTGTTAGAAAGCTACTAAGAAGATCTATTCAAGCCCGTTGGATTTATTTCATTTAGAGTTAGAGATCTCTCCTAGTAAAAATAACAAAATAGAAGCTTTTGCACATTCAAACATTTTGATAAAATAAACCATAATAGCTTTTGAGTTGATTCCAACTCTCAAAAATCACATTTAACCATACCTATCTAAATATGTAATAATATTAAGGTTTACATGCAGTGACTTTGGGTAGTACCAAAATAATGCTATATAGGCATTTCTAGTCACTTTAAATCATTAAATAATGAACTTAAACCGAAGTAAATACGAACCAACCCTTAAATCACTTTCCCATATGTTAGAATATGTGGTGAGGACATGTGTCCACATGATCCCATATTTTAAGTGGAGAATATTAAATCTTAGTTATTTTCAATGAGTAGAAATTACTTTTCTTAAATAAAAAGAATGAAACTAGTTAATAAAACCTTGTGATGCTTATGATGATAATATATCATCCCATGTGTGCCCTAGAGTGCTAAATAGACTAGTTAAGCATTGTTTGGTGATTGTGTACTCCGTATGTATTTATAGACGATAGTACCGACCTAGCTTTCGAGTAGGAGGAGTTCTACCAAGAGGAGGAGGAAGAAAACTTCAACCACTGCACTACCCAAGGCAAGCTATTGTTAGCAAGCTATAATTAATCTAGATAACCTAAGCAAGATGCTTTAGTCATGCTTTGGTTATACTCCTTTGACTAGTACCTACCCCAAGTTTTAGTTCCAAAGTTTACCTTCTTTACTTTATCAAAGTCCTTTACCTGTTTTGAAGGTAGCATAAAGAGTATAAAACTTGACCTATCTAGATAACCTTAGATGTCATTCTATGGCATGAGATTGATCTTAGCATCATACATTAGTGAACACTCTTAACTTAGTAGTTTAGAGCTGAACTAAAACTTGAGCCACTTTAGATGGGAATACTTGGTGAAAATGAATTGTGAAAACCTTGGAATGATGAGTCATTCTATTGAGATGTTTTGACATGTGTTGAGAAACAAAAATGGTTTATGATGATGAAAATGTTGAGGCATGAGCCTTAACCCTTTTACAAAACTGATGGTTGGATTCGGATGCGATACCATTCCAAATTTAGCATACAACCACAATACCTGAATTGGGTAAGGCTTAGCCGGAAGTTTATATGCATTAGTATTAGTTCCCTCGCGGGAGAGGTTTGAGCTGCGACTACCTCTCAATGTTGTCCACCTATGCAGTGCCCAAGATGCCAGATGGTCATGGTTGGGAGGCCATGCTCATACGAGAGGTGCTTATACTAGGGTGTGTAAAGGAAAGGTTATGTTTGATTATCTGCATACTAAGTATGATGATTCAGGGTTATCCCTGACAGATGTATCGAATCTTGTGGTGAAAGTGTACAACCTCTACAGAGTGTCAAACTATTCGAATAGCCGTATCCGTGGTTATGGACAGTTGGAGTGGCCATACTGTTTTGTTGTCAGATGTTTTCAAAATAACTTATGAAATGAATGATGAATCTTGACTTGACCACAACAGGGTTGTGACTATGACACTAGCTTCCCATCTTAAGTGATTCTAGAACTTTTTTTTATCTTTCTTTGTTTCTGAACTCAGCTTAGGTTTCAAACTTAACTTTATAGTTAAACTTAGAGTTAGCACCTTACACTAGAAATATACTACTTGTTAGTGGTAGTTTGCGAGTACTTCAAGAGTACTCATGGCTTTTGTCCCTGGCTATTCCTATGACCAGACTATGAAGGAGACTACCAAGATGACGGTCAGCAGGACGGCTATGATAACTAGGACTATCTGCCTTTGTCAGCATTGCCTGTGCCCCTGAAGATGGACCCCACCGCTACGCTTATTATTTATTCTGCTGCTCGTTGTATGAATACTGGATCATGAGATCCTTATTTGTGTAAGACCTTATTTATGGTTTGCAATGGATGATGTACTATGATATCCAATCTGTTATGTCTCACAAAAATGGTAATCCTGGGATTGCGATGTATGACATAACAGGCATCTGGGATTAAAAATCCGGGTGTTGACAGATGACTTCCGGAAAAATAGGCACTTTGGCTTTTGTCCCGTCCAATTCCAAGAATATTCATTTTCTAACTTTCCTGGAACCAAAAACAGCAGAAAACATGCAGCTGGCACTGTGGCTCTTGTTAATAGGTTAGTCCAAGAAATCATATGAAAAGTACTCCAAAGTGTGGACAAAACACAAAAAAGTGGATAAAACCAAGCATGGAACATCAAAAATTATAGATACATTTGAAATGTATCATACACCGGTTGGGAATTTGTCGATCTAAGGTGGTCTAGTATTTTTGAAAAATGGGTTGGTACCAATGCCAAACTTTAATTTGGTAGTTGCTTCATAGAACACCCCGATTTTGGCACCTCAAAAATGGAAATTGGCTTTTTCGTGCGTCGAAAAGGAAAACTTCCTCCTGCAATATCGTAAGCCATCCCAAGATGCACATGTGTGCACATTATGGGCACATTATCTAAAACTATGCCTTGATTCTATCCATAACATTGGTGGTTTGACCTAAATGCCATGAAACCTCGAACATGATAGGTCATTTTGTGAAGGATTTTTTATGATGTTTGCAATTTTTCAACTTCAATATTTTTCCTTGCAACTATGACACATAATATGACACCACACAAAGGTTTCACGTTGTTTGGATCATTTTTGAATTTCTTATGCCCTTTTCAAACTATATTCAAAACGGCGGGCATGAAGCTTCTTAGCCTAGGGCTGAGCCTCGCTGAACTTGAAGTGAATCTCTGATGAAATAGCATGTTGTGAACCTATAAATGATTTTTTAAAAAATTCACAAGCATTATATCATGTACTTGTAGTTCAAATCTGGGCAACCTCCTACCGATTCGGCAGGAATTTATCTTTTTCATGAGGGATGGAGGGAAAGATTCCAGATACACCGGTTGGGAGTTTGTCTATCTAAGGTGGTCTAGTATTTTTGAAAAATGGGTTGGTACCAATGTCAAACTTTAGTTTGGTGGTTGCTTCACAGAACACCTCGATTTCGGCACCTCAAAAATGGAAATTGATTTTTTCGTGCGTCGAAAAGGAAAACTTCCTCCTGTAACATCGTAAGCCATCCCAAGAAGCACATGTGTGCACAAATGCCAGATTTTTAGTTAATGAAATATGAAAAAAAAAATAGTTAATGAATTTTTAATTGAAAATGGCATAAATGTTAATAATTTGAATAGCTAGAATAATTCTTTTATAAATCAGAAAAAGGTTTTGAACACCCCATTTTCCCGCCCTTTGTTTCTTAGTTAATTGCAAATGGTAAAATTGTTAATAGTTTGTATAGTTAGAATAATTATTTTTGAAAACAGAAAATGATTTTGGATTAGTTATTTAAATAGATGCACTTTCCTATTGAAAGTTTTTTCAAATTCCAAATTATGCAATAAATATTTGTTAATGCAATTTTAATTGAAAATAGTAAAATTCTATAGTTAAACTAAAAATATTTAAAAACAGAAAATGGTTTTTGATTAGTTATTTAAATTGAAGCACTTTTCCTGTTAAATGTTTTTTGAAGTTCCAAATAAATAATCATCTTATTACTTAAAGAAGAAAACAAATTTGAAAATGGCGAGAAGACCAAAAGTTTGGCCAAAATCTGAAAAACGGGTCAAAGATCCCGGTTCGTCCCCAAAACCAGGACCAAAGGCCCTGGGTGCGCGTGCACACGTGGCGGCCCAGCAATGCTCCCGGCCCAGACCTTTGGTCCCGGTTCATCCCACCAACCGGGACCAAAGGCTCAACGGTCCTGGTTGGTGCGATGATCCGGGACCAAAGGCCCTGGGTGCGCGTGCGCACGTGGCGGACCAACAACGCTCCGGGACCAAAGGCCTGTACTACGTAACTGTTGCCCCTCCTTCTTCTTCCCCATCCACTTCACTCGCAAAACACGTCAGGAAAATCACGCGTGAAGCAGAACGACGCTGTCAGGCTGCCGGATTTTTGAGCCGCCGTCGACTACGCCGCCGTCACCCTCTTCGCCGTGGACAGAGCCGCTCGAGCCTGCGCCGCTCCGCCTCCGACGCCGTCGCCCCTGCACCTACCCCTGCCCGCGTCGCCCGAGCCCGCGCCGCCCAAGCCCGTGCCTCCGACCGCGCCGCCCGAGCCCACCGCCTTCGACCGTGCCGCCTAAGGAGGAGGAGGCCCGCACCCCTGCCCCTGCCCGCTTCGCAGGCAGCTCCGCCCCCGCACGCCGGTGGCCACCGCTGGCCGGTAAGCCTCCCTTGGCCCTTTAATTAGGTTTTTAATTAGGTTTTTCATCAGGTTTTTAGTTAGGTTTTTAATTAGGTCTGACATGTGGGGCTAGATGGAAAATAATTTTAATAATTCCAAAAATGTTTATTTATTTAAAAATTATTTAAAAATGGATTAAAATTGGGAAAAATCATAAGTAATTCATTTTAAATCATAAAAATGTGTATAATATATCAAAATGTTGAGAAAAACAAGCTCTACCATTTAAAAATGTAAGCATTCATAGTCATACAACTTTGAACCTTACTTTACACAGAGGAACACCGACACCCCCTAAGTACCATGGGTTCGATTGTTTGTCCACCTAGGGCATTCCAAACCGATTTAGAAAATAAGTGCATAGTGTTTTGTATTATTTGCATTATAGTAACTTGTAAATCTTAATTTGCAGATACTATGGATCCAACACACCAAGATACTATGATTCGAGGACATCAGGAAAACATCCTCCACGGAATGATCTGCAAACATGAAGATCGATGTCACCAGGAAGTTTCTGAATGATTCCGATGAGGGAGATGAGTCTCTCAACCAAGGAGATGGCTCCGGTGAGGTAGAAGCCGAAGCCTGGGACATGGGAGAAGCCGATGAGGGAGAAGGCAACGGCTCCGGCGGAACCTTAAATCTCGCAAACACCGGCGAGGTGTATATATGTATTTTTGTAATTAAAATGCTGTTGTCTATGTATATACATGCATATATTAACACTCTTTCTTCTTTGAGCCCTCCAGATCGAGAACTTCTTCCGTAAGAACAAAACAAGGCCCAACACAAAAGTTGGATGACACTGTGAGGTATAGGATCGAAGTGGTAGGTGTAGACGACGGACCGCAAGCTCCCAGCGATGTTGCAAAAAAATGTGTCAAGCAATGCGGAGTTCTTGTGAGGGACTACATCTTGATCACTGTTCAATAATGGAATCGGCCAAGCGGCGGTGGAGTCCCGTATGTCGGCGAGAACGCCAAAGATAAGCTTTTTGACAAGCTCATGATTAATTTCCTCCTGCCGATGCCAGATGTGAATCCATATGAGGAGGAGAGAGCAAGAATGGAGCTTGTGCAAAGAGTCAAGAAGTTTGCTCTCATCAAGATGGCCGATGCATTCAAGAACTGGAAGAAGAAACTGTACAATAACTTTGTCAAGGTAGAGAAGACTCCAGATTTCAATCAAGGCGGCTATGCTAAGTTAAGACACTAGTGGGCTGATTTTGTGAAGTAGAAGACATCGAAGAAAGCTAAGGAAAGGTCTAGAATAAATACGAAGAACTCTGCTAAGAAAGTGTACCATCATAATATGGGGCCTGCTGGCTACGCCGGTTGCATGCCTAAGTGGGATGCACTTGAGGTCAATTACATTGATGCCGGGATCAGACCAGAGCCCACAACATGGACACCACGGGAGAGAAACTGGTTTTACGGCCATGGGGGCATGTTGGACGAAGAAGGGAGGGCAATATATAATCAAAAACACAAAGATCATCCCCTACTACCCATCGACGATATTAGAAATACAGTAGATGATGTTGCAGCGGGACGGTTCGTTCCTGATAGAGAGAACAACGAGCTCACACGCGCCCTTAAAAATGATGAACACAAAGGAAGAGCACGAGGCACACCAGGCTCCAAGCCGTGGAATGTTGCCTTCCCCGCAGAAATGAAGAGATATCCCGATAAAAGCCATCAGAGGAGAAAGGAAAGGGAGGTAGCTGAGAAAGCGGCTGCTGCAGACTGGCTGCGTAATGTAGAAGAAGCATTAAAGCGGCACCAGGATCAACTCGACAGACTTAGCCAACAAGGTACTAGTGGCCAATCTCAGCGGCACATGGTAGAAGCTGCATTCGATGGTACCGGTGCCCTATCGAATAAGAAAAGCAGCTTCGCTTCCACGCAGCTATAGGATGTTGATGATGATGCATCGACGACGGATCCTCCTAAACGCTACCCAGTGGATGATATCATGGAGAGCACAGCTTCTGAGCTAAAGGTGCAAGTTATGAACTTAAGGGTGACGGCGGTGGTCGGCATGGCCGTACCAATTGCGCCTAACCCAACTTGGCATTGCATACCGGTTAAAAAGGGTACGATGTCGTCACGATGGATGATGTGAAGCAAGATTTTGAGGAGCTGAAGCTGGACCACCCTGCAGGGGAAGCTATGGAGCTGACTGAACTAGGAGAAGCCAAAGAGGGGACTATTGTATGGCCAAAGGAGCACATCGTGCTTCCAAATTATGTGTCGCCAAGGCCACCCACTCCTCAGAGCAGCAATCCACCTTCGCCGTCACCTCACCATTCTCCAGCGCAACCGTCGCCTTCACCGCCTCACCACTCAGTGCAGCCGTCTCCATCGCCGCCTCAGCCGTGTCCGACGCCGCGTCAGCCGTCTCCGTCCCCTGAGCCTCAGAGACAAAAGCGGAAGTATACTAAGAGGGGCAGCACCACCAGCAGCAGCAAGAGCACGTTCCGATCACCTAAACGTAAACTATCGCCCCTCCCAAAAGTACATCATAAGAATATGAAGAAGCTACCTTGCGAGCAAATGAGGAAATTGCTGCGGCCGTAGCTGCCCATTATGAAAAGTGGAAGATTGACATGGTTAACAAGAAAAAACCGATAGAGCCATTCTTCCCGGTCACTGCAGAAGATAAAGCCAAAGCAGCCGCGCTTAAGATTCAGCTTCACCAACCCATAGCGCTCACATCAGACTATAATCGCTCTATTACCAAGTCGGCTGAGGCAAAAGAGCGGAGAGTCGGGAAAGAAGTTGCCGAGCTCAGACAACAGAAAAATCAATCGATCGAACCGCTCAAAGTGTACGATACCAATGAGTGGAGAGCCCAGTAGCGGCCTGATCCGAACATTGATCCGGAGTTTGTTCAAATGTATGGAGAAAAGGCCAAATTATATGGATTGTCTATTACTGAGTACATGAGCCGTATGGATTAGTTCGAGGGTACCAACAAATAGCATACGTATACCGGTACGGGGCTCCTCTCGTCAAACCCGAGTTAGTCAAAGACCTACCACCAAAAATGCGAAGATTTTATAAGTGGTACATGCAAGCTTGTGCTGAATCCAAAAACTTGATCTATGCTGGATATAAACACCACCATTACGGTCATGGAGATGGCTTCCTACTGATTGAATTTTCATAATTATTTCAGTTTTACCAACGAGACGCCCTCGACAAAACTATCGTCAGTGCCTATTGTTTGTAGGTATTATTAATTTCTGTAATTAAGTCTGTCTAGCTCAGCTTATTCGTTTCTTGTATAATCTTACTCATCACTATACTAATTATATATGCAGAATGAAGATTCTCGAATGCAACAAAGGACAAATCTATGACCTTGAGTTTGTTGACTGCAATTTCGTTCATGAAGTTACTCTAAAAACAAATCTCAAAGAGACAGAGGATAACTTGGTACAGGCGTTGACGTATTTCAGCAACAAAAGGGAAATACTATTTCCTTACAACGCTAGGTGAGTGTTACTATCTTGTACACATTCTATTTTTGCTTACTCGATATTAAGCGTATAATTGACTCGTGTTATATTTTGTTAGTGTGTCCAGCTTCCACTATATTCTATTAATCATTGTTGTTGACACCGGAGTACTAAAAGTCATGGACTCGAAACGCACACCTTTAGAAAAGTTGGCGAACATGCAGGAATGCCTCCAGAAGGCTTGGAAACATTTCACCGCCAACACTAGGGGTGTTTGGAAGCCAGAGCTTACATTTCAATCATTGACTGTAAGTACTACTTGCTAGATCCACGCAACTCTTTGATTCTAGTTTCAATACCACCATTATCATGCTTGATTATTATTTTGATTAAACTTCGTTCTCGTAAAGTGCTTGAGGTAGGAAGCCGAGAATAACTTATATGGATACTATGTCTGCGAGTTCATTCGCCAGACAACCAAAGAGAAGGGCACATACCGGAACATCAAAACAATTGAAGTACGATAAACAATAATCACAACTTTATTTTATTACCACCAATTGTGTTTAGTTTCATTCATATATATTGATGCCCTTCTTTAAATTAGATCGAACGGATGCAGGACGGTCTTCTATCACAAGAACGCGTGCAAGCAAATCAAGAGGAAATTGCCGGATTCTTATTAGAACAAGTCATATATCCGAAAGGAGAATACTATTACCCGGTTCATTTGGAAGGGTGAAGTGTAAAAAATAAAATGTAAATTAGATCAAATTAGTGTGAGTACCATTTGTAATTAATATGTTTCGACCAAGAACGATGGATGAGACAGTGTATAATATATTCTTGATCATGATGTGTAATATATATATATATATCGTGGTTTCATTATTGCCGTATATATGTAGTACCATTAAACTGAATACAAAACACGAAATAAATAAATGAAAAAAAACCTGCCGCGGTACAAAAATAGTCCGAAATGCAGAGACCAACGATCCTGGTTCGTGCCATGAACCGGGACCAATGATCCACACCCCCTCGTTGCACGTGCGTCCACGTGGAGACCCATTGGTCCCAGTTTGTGCCACGAACCAGGACCAATGATCCACCCCCTCGTCGCGCGCGTGCCCATGTGGAGACCCATTGGTCCCGATTCGTGCCCGAACCGGGACCAGCATTAGTCCTGAGTGATTGGTCCCGGTTAACCGGGACCAATGGCCCTTATGAACCGGGACTATAGGCCCTTTTTCTACCAGTGGGAATTAGGTGGAGGCTGGATCACAAAAATTAAATCACACCCGTTGCTGAAATATCCGAAGGTTATTGTCTATGCTTTCGTGAGGATTAACGTGGTGTCTCCTACGGTGCCTCCAATTAGTAAATATAAGATATGAATTTCTTACAAATTTACAAAAAATCTATCATGTACTTGTAGTTCAAAATTTACCTACTTTGGTTTTATTGACAAAATGTCATTTAATTATGCGAAATTAGCTAGAAGGCCTGAAAATTCATGAAACTTGTTAACCATGAAACATACTCTATTTTGTGTGAAATTTAGTGTGTTGTGGCATTCAGAGCCATACTCTTTGCCTTTTCCTTAAGAAATAATTATATGTGGCACTTCTAAAATAATTTAATAAAATTCTATACATAAAAGTTGAAAAGTCCAATTAACAACATTAGTATGCCACACCAAGATGCACCCCGTCTACCCTAAATGGACACGACCTTTGTCATTATTTAACTTGAAACCCAAGTATATGTTAACACATCGCTGGTCATATTGTGAAGAAGTGTTTTTAAACCTCGTCAAAATTCATGTTTATCATTTACGGAAGAGGACACCATACATAAGTGCTTAACATTTTTTATTGTTTTCTTTACTTTTCTTTAATTTATCCCAATAAATAGGACGAATGATGCAGATATGACCTTGGCATTGGTAACTTGGCTTAAACCGTGAACAATGTTCATACATGGTTATTCTACTATTGTGTAGCAAGTTTTTCGAAAGTTGTCCAAATCCATGTTTGTAGTTTTCGTCCTAACAAGCACAAATATAAGAGGACATCATTTAAGTTTCAACTATGTATCATTACCACCCCCCTCCCGCAAAAAAATTATGTATCATGACACACATTGAAATAAGTATTTTCATATAGTACTAACATGCGGTGGAAATTATCTATATTTTGCTAGAATACAGTGAGTGCACTCTAAGCCTAATTATCCGGACGTACTTAATTACTAAAAACAAATCCTATCACTTGGAAATTGAAAAGCATTTTCCTAAAAGTTCAGAACACTCATTGACAACATTTTTTACCAAAGCCAAGATGCTTTGTAGAACGAGACATAGTATACTGCCCGCCTCTTCGCTGGACGCCATTTAATTTTGCACTCGGGCACGCTTCTTCGGTGGGGGCAGGAAGAGACCTCCTCGTCGTCGTCCTCGGCCTCCTCCGCATCATCGTCCTCGGCCTCCTTCCTGTCATCGTCTTTGGCCTCCTCCTCAAGGTCGACCTCAGACTCCTCTTCCTCAGTCTCATCTTCCATCTTATCGGAGTCGCTCGGTGTTGGTGGTGGTGTCCCTTCGAAAAAGCGCTGCCAGTGGCTATCTTCTTCATCAGAGGAGTCAGACAGCAGCGGCAGCCATGGCCCGTCGACTGAGTCTGGGCATCCAGGTGGAGTTTCGGGGCCTTTCCCATTTGTCAGGTTAATCGACATGTTCTGGAGAGAGTTGTTATATGACATTTTGGAAGGAAATAGAGAGAGATCAAGTTCTAAGCCACGGTGGGTTGGATGTTTTGGATGAAAGTGGCTTGTGTTAATACCCTGAAAACTATCCCAAAATATCATAAATAGATTGTACCAGACTTGTCCCGTCAACAAAAAAAGGATTATACCAGACTTGTCGGTTCTTGATTTTTCTCGGCCTAGAGAATTCAAGAGGCGCCCCGCTTTATCCAAAAATGAAGAAAACAATGCAGATCGTGCTAAATTACTCGGTGTCTCTTACTTCCTCAGTTAAAAATTAAGTGTCTATAGTAGTACATACTTATCTAGCTACAGTACTACTAGTATACATATACTCTTCACAAAGTTGCGTCACCGAACTTGATTGATGGTGGTATGGTGTGGGCCTCATCTTTTTCTGCACCGCTGCATCTCAGGCTAGAAGTATAATCATTGCGTGAAAGCTTACACGGGAAGGAAGGAGAAATGGAGAGGATAGTGGATGGATGTTGAGAGGGGCCGAAGGAGAGAGAAAATCTACTACGTAGTAGTATGTGTACTAGTACCGTGTGTCACGACCGATCGTAATATGTAAACTTTTAGCCGATGTTAGATAGGAACCATGATCAACTACAGTATGTGTGGCTTGTGACATTCTGAACCATATTATTTGGACTTTCTTCACAAAAAAGCATCACCGTCCTCACTGGGAAAATTGAAATTCTTTTTTTCTTAATTGTTGGAAACTCCCACATGCAACAATGCTTACTACGCCAAGATGCACCCATCTACCAAACTATCGTGGGAACTCTATCAAATTGTAAACTATGATGTCAATATGGCCTTGATGACCTTGGTTGCTCCGGTTGAAATAAACCCGATGTTTAGTCGATCTTTTGGATAAGCTTGCCTCCTGATATTTGGGAAGCAAGTGAAAATTTTGAAAATCGGAGAAGTTTGAATTTTTGTGCCGCCAAGGACCAAAGTGGTTTCCTTCCTATGTACTCCTCCTCGTCCCTACTCCACACCAACGCGCGGTTGCCGAACACGCCAGAGACACAGAGCCGTCGTACCAAGGCACACGTGCACAGCGCCACGCTGTGGACAAGGGGAGAGAGATCAGTCGGACCAGTGCACGAGGGGAAAGGGGAGGAGAGATGGAGCATAGGGAAGGAGAGAGAGAACACACGATTTTTTTTGCGTGTATAGGTCCTGAAATTTACTACTAGTAGAGTGTACACTGTAAGGCCACAGGAGTACCTCGTGTCAGAAACCCATCACAAATTTTGTCTAACATAGAACCGCCTTCAACTTCTCTTCGTTGCTGCCCTGTTCTCCTGCCAACGTTTTATTCTCTTAGCATGTAGAGTGGGTGGACAGAGGTGACCATATGTCTAAGGAAAGAAATATACTACTCCCACATTGTGTCAAAAGCACACCTTAATAAGGCTCAGATAGTACATCGTATGACATATCATCACTATATAAAATTATAATTGGTAAAACACAAAAAATTATAAATTTGATCAACATCAATAAAGTATGCATGTATATTTGGTCCTTGTACTTTGTATCATCATGTGTAGAAGTCAAAGATTATTAGCTACCTAACACTAGAAATTTTTGGTAACATGGTCTAGAGAAACGAGGGAAAAGATTCTAGTATGATCGAGAAGTATGTTTGGAGAGGTTTATGCATAGTGCATTCATTGTGTTCAAGACTATCAATAGAATCTTCTAGATGCTAGAATGGAAAAAAAGATCCAACGGCTAGAAATGCTGGGATTCGCGAGTCTTGATCCAATGGTTAACATTCAAAGTTATTCGTACACTATATAGTGGTTTGTAATGAAGACTATCAATAGAATCTTCAATATGCTAGAATGGAAAAGAAAATCTAGGGACTAGAAATGTTGGGATTCGCGAGTCTTGATCCAACGGCCAATATTCAAAGTTGTTTGTACACTATATAATGGCAAGATCATGTAGAATTCAACGATTATTAACTACTAGTAAGTTGCACGTGAGACTCAGATAGTAGACGTATGACATATCATCACTATATACAATTATAATTGGTAAAGCACAAAAAATTATAAATTTGATCAACATCTATAAAATCTGGGTGTACATTTGGTCCTTGTACTTTGTATCATCATGTAGAAGTCAAAGATTATTAGCTACTTAACATATGATTTTATTTGATAACATGGTCTAGAGAAACAAGGGAGAATCTTCTAGTATGACGGAGAAGTTTGTTTTGAGGTTTGTGCATAGCATTCATTATGCCGAAGACTATCAATAGAATCTTCTAGATGCTAGAATGGAAAAGAAAATCCAACGGCTAGAAATGCTGGAATTCGCGAGTCTTGATCAAACAGTCAACATTCAAAGTTATCCGTACACTATATAGTGGTAAGATAAGATAAGATACTAGTAAGTTGGACATGCCCTGCACATGTGTATCAGATAATAGACATCTGGCATATCATCACTATATAAAATTATAATAGGTAAAGTGGAAAAATATAAATTTGATCAACATCTATAAAGTATGGGTGTATATTTGGTTCTTCTACTTTGTATCATCATGTGTAGAAGTCAAAGATTATTAGCTACCTAGCACTAGAATTTTTTGTTAAAATGGTCTAGAGAAACGAGGGAGAAGGTTCTAGTATGATGGAGACGTGTGTTTTGAGAGGTTTGTACATAGTGCATTCATTGTGTTCAAGACTATCAATAGAATCTTCTAGATGCTACAATGGAAAAGAAGATCCAATGGCTGGAAATGTTCGGATTCGCGAGTCTCGATCCAACGGTCAATATTCAAAGTTATTCGTGCACTATATAGTGGTAAGATAAGATGTCAAAAACATGGTTGTGGCATTCAGATCCATACTCTTCAGACTGTCTTTACAGAAAGGAACAATCTCGTCATCACTCAGAAAATTAAGAATGATATTTCCTGATATTTGGAAACTCACATTGACAACATTGTTTACTACAAGAAGATGCACCTGTCTACCTCTGAAAAGACAATTAAATCAAGAGCAGTCTATCGCATTTACTTGTAGCTCAAGTTTGATATAATTTCGTTAAATTGTCAAGATGCAAAATCTTAGCAAGAATTTGAACTTGTTGTAAAAACTATCAGTGGTGGTTTGTGATATATTAAATCATCCCCCAATGGTTACCTCAAAAAAACGTAAAACTTTCAATGCAACCTACAATTTACTTGTAGTTCAAAATTGAACTAATTTCAATAAATCGACATAAAATCAATTTCAAGTGGGCAAAATTAGCTATAGAATAAGTTTGAAAACTCATAAAACACGGGAATCATAAGTACAACATGAGGGTCCACTATATACGTCTGAAAGCTTGGCTTGTGGCGTTCAGGTCCATATCCTTCGGACTTTGTTTATGAAAAGGAACAATAATCTCATCATCACTCAGAAAATTGAGAATGTTCTTTCCTAATAGTTGGAAACTCACCCCGGCGATACTGATTACTACAAGAAGATGCATCCATCTACAGAGACATTTAATTAAATAAAAATCTATCGCGCTTACTTGTAGCTCATGTTTGAGCTAATTTTTCGTTAAATTTTCAAGATGCAAAATCTTAGTTAGAAAGGAGTTAAAAACCTATTGTCAAAACTCTCGGTTGTTTTCTGATATATTAACTGAGCCCCCAATGGGTACACCTCCAAAAGTTTTTTGTAATTCTTTAGAAGCAACCTACAATAATTTAGTTATTGTAGTTCAAGTTTGAACAAATTTCGGTAAATATAGGCATGAAGTCATTCAAGTGGGGCAAAGTTAATTAGCTACATAGGGAGTTTGAAAACTCATAAAACATGGGAATCGTAAGTAAAACACGTTGGTACACTTAATATGTCTAAAATCTTGGCTTATGGCATTGAGATCCATATTCTTCAGACTTTCTTTACATAAAAGAACCATCTTGTCATCACTCGGAAAATTGAGGATTTTCTTTCCACATAGTTATAAACTCACATCGACGTGTTTACTAGAAGAAGATGCACCCATCTACCTACGAAAATACATTTAATTCAAGAGCAATCTATCGTACTTACTTGTAGCTCAAGCTTGATCTAATTTCCTTAAATTGATAAGAAGGCACTGAAGTGTGCAAAGTTTGCTAGGACGAAGCTTGAAAAATCCTAGTACTAAAAACTTGGGCATTACGT
Organism: Avena sativa; assembly: GCA_916181665.1. Taxonomy (NCBI): domain Eukaryota; kingdom Viridiplantae; phylum Streptophyta; class Magnoliopsida; order Poales; family Poaceae; genus Avena; species Avena sativa. The sequence goes on from OV702287.1 coordinate 429,280,870, forward strand.
ATAAGAAACCGTTGGTCCAGTTTGTGTGATAATTGGGGTGGTTGCATTTTATTTTAACTATGGTAGGTCTCGTAGGAGAGAGGTGCTTGAGAGTTAACATGATCGATGGGAGTACAACTTACATCAAGGACCTCATAAAAAATGAAAATTGCATCCAAGTCCATCCATTTAACACAATGACCCTAAAACTGAATAATGAAGTGTGTGTGTTTTGTGGTTTGTGCATACTAGCGTTCATCGTGCTAAAGACTATCAATATAATCTTTCTCTATGCTAAGGGAAAATAGAAGATCTAACGGTTAGCAATGTTTGGATTTGGCAGTTGATGTCTACGCACTTCTATTCTTATAGACAGTTGTTGGGCCTCCAAGTGTAGAGGTTTGTAGAACAGCAGCAAGTTTTCCCTTAAGTGGATCACCCAAGGGTTATCGAACTCAGGGAGGAAGTGGTCAAAGTTATTCCCTCTCAAGCAACCCTGCAATCAAGATACAAGAAGTCTCTTGTGTCCCCAACACACCCAATACACTTGTCAGGTCTATAGGTACACTAGTTCGGCGAAGAGATAGTGAAATACAAGTGGTATGGATAATTATAAGTAGTAACGGTGATAGAAAATAGCTTGATGGCATGGAAAAGACTAAAGTAAAATTGTAATAAAGATGGAAGCAAGCAAACATGTAACAGATCTAGTAGCAAACGGTGTTTCAATGCTTAGAAACAAGGCCTAGGGATCATACTTTCGCTAGTGAACACTCTCATATAACTATCCTTCTTTATGATACTACTCTTAACTACTCTCCGGTTGGACACTCTAATCAATGGTAGGGCTATAACAGCACACCTCAAAGTAAGCCTTTCCCATCTAGAAAACCCCACACTGTCACCTTGAGCACTAGATAGGTCCAACAAACACCACAATTTCATAAAGACATCCAACTCCAAATATAACTCATAATAAGTATTTGCAATGTCTAGCCTAAGTGCCACCATGGTGTGCACGCTGTCGACTTCACACACATGGGGAGAGTAGAGATCTATTAAAGCACCTGAGTAGCAAGGTAGATCTATAGATTACAAGCTCATGATCACAACATGATCATGCATAGAGAGAGAGAGAGATGAACACATAGCTAGCGGTAGAACCCTTAGCCTCGAGAGAGAACTACTCCATCCTCATCATGGGAATTAGCAATGGTGATGGAGATGGTGGTGGAGATCGATGGAGATGGCTCCAGGGGCACTTCCTCGTCCCGACAGGGTGCCAGAACAGAGACTTTCTGTCCCCCGAATCTCCCCTTCAGTGGCGGCGGCACAGCGGAACTTTTCGTGGATTTCTGATTGACGATTTAGGGTTTTGGTATCGGGAGGCTCTTATAGGCGAAGGAGGCAAGGTCGGTGGCCGGCCAGGGGGCCCACATCATGCCCTGGCGCGGCCTAGGGTTGCCGCCCCTAGGGGGTGTGGCCAGGCCCTGGCCCCTCTCCGACTCTCCTTCTGGCTCCGTGAGTCTTCCGGGAAAATAGGAACTTTGGCTTTTGTCCCGTCTAATTCCGGGAATATTCATTTTCTGACTTTCCTGGAACCAAAATCAGCAGAAAACGGGCAACTGGCACTATGGCATCTTGTTAATAGGTTAGTCCAAGAAAGTCTATGAAAAGTACTCCAAAGTTGGAACAAAACACAAGAAAGTAGATAAAACCAAGCATGGAACATCAAAAATTATAGATACATTTGCAATGTATCAACATCCCCAAGCTTAACTCCTGCTCGTCCTCGACTAGGTAAGTGATAAAAAGAAAGAATAATTTTTGAGGTGACATGCACCATCATAAACTTGATCAAAGTATTTCTAAAACATTCAAAGCTGGGATCATAGTACTTCAGTCATAACATGAAAGACAAAGTTCTAGCAATAAGACAAAGAAACTATGATGCAACATGAAAAGGCACAAACAAAAGATTCATGAATAACAATGCTTTGCAAGACGTTTGTTTGTTTCACATAAAGAAAACATAGCATAATAGCATTCAGCTTGTCCCTCATAGAGTAGCAAATATAAATGCATAGGACACCTTCAAAGTTCATAACAATGACTAGATACAAATAGTGTAAAACAAGCAATATCAAGTTATGCATCAATGAACTAGTCTTGGGGCAATGCACATAGAACTAAGAATGGCCACTGTGCTCTCAAAGTAGGTGCATAAAGATAGAAGGTGGAGACTCAATATAATGGTGGAAGAAAGGCCTTCATAGAAGGAAGTAGGGATTCAAGTTTCATAAAGAGATTCCAAAAATTATGGTACTTATAGCTTTCATCTCTCATTGCCCCTATCATAAGCATCTTGAAGTGATTAATGTTAAAGTGAACAAACTATGGTGTACATGCTTGACGAAGTATAAGTCAGGAATCTCATGTCCCTTGTATACGAGGGCGGCTCCTCATGCTACTCAAGTTTAGTCACCGGTAAGTTCTTGTCATTGTAAGCACATGTGTATCATAGAGAACCGCCAACGGGGTACCCCTTGCCCAATGATACGAAAGAATCCCCATATCAAAATGACAAGGCAAGCAGACAACAAGCATCTCAGCAATCTTCTTATTTACCATGGGAATATGGGGCTTTTTTCTCTCTTTCCTCTTTTCATAATATCTTTTTTTTCTTTTTCTCTTTTTTTCTCAGTATAGGACTCTTTTTTTATAAGAAGAATGCTTCATAGACAAATCATTATGGTGACGCTGCAGGTTTCCACCATGTCAGCATGGATTAGACCAGCGGCCCAGGCGTTTCTCTAACACATATACATAACTCCATGGACTTACAAGCTCCCCTTTCATTTCACACCGAGGACATCCATATACAAAAGAGCATGATATCAACTAGGTACAAGGTACAAGTGCAATGTTGAAAGCGTTCCCCATGGCAGCATGGTTCTGCTAATCCCCAACATATAAGTGCAAGAATATACAACATAGACGACACAATGGTTCAAGTTTATTAAGGGCAAGAAAAGTAAAGTGTGCCATCAAGTTCGTGAGAGCTTTAATCACTAGTTTTCTCATAACAAGTTTAATTCGGAAGGTAAACAAAAGCATGAACATACTTGGAATAGCATAAGCTAGTAGGTAGGTATGGTGGACTCTTTGGAATAACTTAGTTTAGGGAGTTGGATGCATGAGTGGAACTCATACTTGGTTGTGGAGGCTAGCAAAAGACTGGGAGCGACAAACTAAGAGACCAATAATGGCCATAATAATACAGAGCGATAAAACATCATTGAGCAAAGCATAACTTGATACTACAAGTTGAAAAATAAAGGATCATAAAGGCTTATGGTGACTTGGGATAGTCATAACATGGTGTGAGCATGCGCCAAGTCAACCCAAATAAAGCATCAAAGGAGAATACCACAATACTATGTTTTAATATGCTAAAACAACACATGATTCATCCAAGGCACATTAAGCAATCTCAATTGTTTATAACAAGTCATGCTACATCAAAGAATACTAAGCATAAAGCCAGAACAATATCGAGCATGGCATGACAAAGCATAGGCCACAGTCAAAAACAAACTCCTTTTACCACTTAAGCATGAATTTTCCTACTCTTTTCCAAACCAAACCAAACTATATGAAAACCAATGCATGAAAGAGGGGGTCCAACCAATTTATTCAGCAAACTAAGAAAACCAAGCTAACGAAAAACCAAAATGAAAACGAAAAAGAAGACACTCCAAGAACAACACAACTGTGCATGAAACAATAAAAATGAAGTGTTTGGAAGGAACCTGAGATTTTTATTGATAAAGAGGGGGATGCCTTGGGCATCCCCAAGCTTTGACGCTTGTACTTCTTGGATATTTCTTGGAGTGATACGCGTGGCATCCCCAAGCTTGAGATTTAGTCCATCCTTTGTCTCATTACTCATTCCTTCCATACACCTGAAATTTTTCCTTCATACAAAACTTCACACAATCTTTATTAGCAACATTAGTGCACTCAAGATAATAAGTCTTTGGGTTTAGTTTCAACACCAATAAAACTTTCATTAAAACACAAGCTACTGTAGCACTTCCCTCAAATGCTCAATTCCCAAAAAGAACTCAAAAAGGAACCAACAAGAAGCAAATGCAGAAAATGGCAGAAATCTGTTAAAACAGACCAGCAGGTAAAGACGAATTTTTTCGAAGACCTTCTGTTGCTCAAATCAAAAAGTGTTGAACTAACGAAAGTTAGATAACAACCTGGGTCAGAAGTACAAAACTTCATGCCTCAAAAAGACCTTCAGAGATTTTACAAGAATTTTTACGGTGAAGCACAGAAATCTGTTTCGGGACAGCAACTTTCCCAATCATTACTTCTCTCTCATTACAGGTTACTCTTGGCACAAAAAGGAAATAAAAATGATAAGGGGAAGTTATTACTGAAGTAATAAATTCCAAGACTCGTCTAAAACTTTTGGGTTATCTCCCAATAAGTACTTTTCTTTAACGCCTTTAAGTTAGGCATGATAGTTTGAGAAGATGGTCACATAAAAAATATGAATTGAAGTAAAAGAAAGCATCAAGAAGCAAATTCAAAGCACATTTAAGTCTAACCCACTTCCTATGCATAGGAATCTTGTAAAGAAACAAGTCATAAAAGCACAAAGCAACGAGCATAGGAAAGCAAAGCAAGTGCAACTTCAAAACTTTCAACATAAAGAGGGGAAACTTAATATTGTTGAGATGTATAAAACCATGTTTCCCTCTCTCATAATAACTTTCAGTAGCATCATGAATAAAATTAACAATATTACTATCACATAAAACATTCTTATCATGAGCCACATGCATATAATAATTATTACTCTCCACATAAGCATAGTCATTCTTATTAATTGTAGTGGAAGCAAATTCAACAAAATAGCTATCATTATTATTCTCATCACCATAATCATCAAATATAGGAGGCATACTGTAATCATAATTAATTTCCTCCTCAGTATTAGGTGGACTGAAAATATCATATTCATCATTGTAATCATCATATATTGGAGGTTTGGTATCATCATAAGCAACAAAATAGCTATCTTCCAAAGCTGGGGAACTAAAAAGATCATTTTCATAAAAACAAGCTTCCCCAAGCTTAGAATTTTCCATAGCATTAGGAATAATGGTGTCCAAAGAATTTATACTAATAACATTGCTATTAGCATGCAAATAAAGTTCCATAGGTTTTTTAATTTTCTTTTCAAACAATTCATGTCCTAAATCAAGATAAATACTATAAAGCTCTCTAATTTTGTTGTTGTTTTCCATTAAGCCTAACTAGTGAAAACCAGAAACAAAAAGACAAAATTGCAGAATCTAAAGGAAATAACTTCGATCACTCACACCGGAGGATGTGAGTACCTTTTACCTTACCTCCCTAGCAACGACACCAGAAAATAGGCGTTTGCCATGGGAGGTTCTTCTTATTTAATCCTCCGGTGTGAATACCTTTTACCTTACCTCCCCGGCAATGGCGCCAGAAAATAGCTTGATATCTACGCACTTCTATTCTTGTAGACAGTTGCTAGGCCTCCAAGTGCAGAGGTTTGTAGAACATCAGCAAGTTTTCCCTTAAGTGGATCACCGAAGGTTTATCGAACTCAGGGAGGAAGTGGTCAAAGGTATTCCCTCTCAAGTAACCCTGCAATCAAGATACAGGAAGTCTCTTGTGTCCCCAACACATCCAATACACTTGTCAGGTGTATAGGTGCACTAGTTCAGCAAAGAGATAGTGAAATACAAGTGGTATGGATAATTATAAGTAGTAACGGTGATAGAAAATAGCTTGGTGGCATGGAAAAGACTAAAGTAAAACTGAAATAAAGATGGAAGCAAGCAAACATGTAACAGATCTAGTAGCAAATGGTGTTTCAATTCTTAGAAACAAGGCCTAGGGATCATACTTTCACTAGTGAACACTCTCATATAAATATCCTTCTTTATGATACTACTCTTAACTACTCTCCGGTTGGACACTCTAATCAATGGTAGGGCTATAACAGCACACCTGAAAGTAAGCCTTTCCCATCTAGAAAACCCCATACTGTCACCTTGAGCACTATATAGGTCCAACAAACATCACAATTTCATAAAGACATCCAACTCCAAATATAACTCATAACAAGTATTTGCAATCTCTAGCCTAAGTGCCACCATGGTGTGCACGCTGTCAACTTCACACACATGGGGAGAGTAGAGATCTATTAAAGAACTTGAGTAGCAAGGTAGATCTATAGATTACAAGCTCATGATCACAATATGATCATGCATAGAGAGAGAAAGATGAACACATAGCTACCGGTAGAACCCTTAGCCTCGAGAGAGAACTAGTCCCTCCTCATCATGGGAATCAGCAATGGTGACGGAGATGGTGGTGGAGATTGATGGAGATGGCTCCGGGGGCACTTCCCCGTCCCGGCAGGGTGCCGGAACAGAGACTTTCTGTCCCCCGAATCTCCCCTTCGGTGGCGGTGGCGCAGCAGAACTTTTCGTGGATTTCTGATTGACGATTTAGGGTTTTGGTATCGGGAGGCTCTTATAGGTGAAGGAGGCAAGGTCGATGGCCGGCCAGGGGGCCCACACCATGCCCTGGCGTGGCCTAGGGTTGCCCGCGCCTGGGGGTGTGTGGCCAGGCCCTGGCCCCTCTCCGACTCTCCTTTTGGCTCCGTGAGTCTTCCGGGAAAATAGGAACTTTGGCTTTTGTCCCGTCCAATTCCGAGAATATTCATTTTTTAACTTTCCTGGAACCAATAACGGCAGAAAACAGGCAACTGGCACTGTGGCATCTTTTTAATAGGTTAGTCCAAGAAAGTCTATGAAAAGTACTCCAAAGTTGGAACAAAACACAAGAAAGAAGATAAAACCAAGCATGGAACATCAAACATTATATATACATTTGCAATGTACCAGCAGTCTTGATCCAGCGGTCAATGTTCGAAGTTAATCCGTACACTATACAATGGTGGTATGGTATTGTAAGAGATAAGACAAGATAAAGATAATATAAGAAGTACCACGAATGGACGATCTAATGGTTGGTCTCGTAGGAGCGAGGTGCTTGAGAGTGAAGACGGTCAGTGGAAGTACATGTTACATCAAGGACCTCATAAAAATGAAAATTACATCCAAGTCCATGCATGCATTTAGCACAATGACCCTGAAACTAAGCAACGAAGTGTGTGTTTTGAGGTATGCGCATACTAGCGTCCATTGTGCTAAAGACTATCGATAGAATCTTTCTAGATGCTAATAATGGAAAAGAAGATCCAACGGTTAGCAAAGTTTGGATTTGCCAGTCTTGATCCAACGGTCAATTTTCAAAGTTTGGATTTGCCAGTCTTGATCCAACGGTCAATGTTCAAAACTGGTTCAAAATTGCGTTTCCTCCCGATGTTTGGCCGATCTTTTGGATAACCTTCCCTCCCGATGTTTGGAAAGCAAGTGAAAATTTCGAAAACTGGAAAAGTTTGAATTTTTTGCCGCCAAGGACCAAAGTGGTTTCCTTCCTATGTACTCCTCGTCGCTACTCCACACCAACACGCGGCTGCCGAACACGCTAGAGACACAGAGCCGTTGTACCAAGGCACACGTGCGCAGCGCCACGCTGTGGACAAGGGTAGAGAGATCAGCCGGACCTGTGTGCAAGGGGAAAGGGGAGGAGAGATGGAGCATAGGGAAGGAGAGAGAAAACACACGATTTGTTTTGCGTGCATAGGTCCTGAAATTTACTACTAGTAGAGTGTACACTGTAAGGCCGCAGGAGTACCTCGTGTCAGAAACCCATCATAACTTTGCTCTTCCATGGAACCGCCTTCAACTTCTCTTCGCTGTTGCCCTCTTCCCCTGCCAATGTTTTATTCTCTCAGCATGTACATCGCGTGGACAGAGGTGACCATATGTCTAAGCAAAGAAATATACTACTCCCGCATTGTGTAAAAAATCACACCTTAATAAGGCTCATATAGTAAAGGTAGGACATATCATCACCATATAAAATTATAATTGGTAAAGCATAAAAAATTATAAATTTGATCAACATCTATATTAGTATAGTGGAGCAGTTTTGAATTGGATCCATAGCACCAATCCTGACCGTTAGGCTGTTGCATCCAATGGTTCAGAGAAGCTGGATTCGTGTTGAATAGTACCTAGAGCAAACTCCACCATGCATGTTCTACAACCATCATGTCGCCACCCCCAAAATTTCATAGCATAGTAGACTATATTCTCTCTACTTATATACTACTATAGTGGAGCAGTTTTGAATTGGATCCATAGCACTAATCATGATCGTTGGGTTGTTAGATCCAATGGTTCAGAACAACTGGATTCGTGTTGAATAGTACTCCCTCCGCCAAAATATAAGGCGCCTAAGGATTAGTCAAAAGTCAACATTTTTTAAGTTTGACCATGATTATACACAAAAATATAAAAATTTAGAATCCTAATTAATATCAATAGATTAACCTTAAAGTATATTTTCTTAATATGTCCATTCAATATTGTAGATGTACATGTTTAAAAAAAAATTTGGTCAAAGTTAATAAAGTTTGACTTTTGACCAATCCTTAGGCGCCTTATATTTTGGGATGGAGCAAGGGAGTACAGACCTAGATACTAGAATAGAAAAGAAGATCCAACGGTTAGCAATGTTTGGATTTACAAGTATTGATCCAACTATTAATGTTCAGAGTTAATCTCTACACTATATGTAGTGGTATGGTATATATGGTAAGAGATAAGAGACAAGATAAAGATATGATAAAAGTACTGCGAATGGCTTATCTAATGGTAGGTCTCGTGAGAGTTAACAGGGTTGGTGGAAGTACAAGTTACATTAAGGACCTCATAAAAAATGAAAATTGCATCCAACAAGTCCGTGCATTTAGCACAAGGACCCTTAAACAGAGTAGTGAAGTACTATGTGTTTTGAGGTTTGTGCATACTAGTGTTCATCGTGCTAAAGACTATCAGTAGAATCTTTCTAGATGCTAAGAATGGAAAAGAAGATCCAACCGTTAGCAATGTTTGGATTTGCCAGTTTTTATCCAACGGTCAATGTTCAATTAAGTTAATCCTACACAATGTAGCGGTGGTATGCATGGTATTGTAAGAGATAAGAGACAAAGATAAATGTAAGATACGAAGTACTGCGAATGGTCGATGTAATGGTAGGTCTCGTAGGAAGCGAGGTGCTTTGAGAGTTAACACGGTGGGTAGAATTACAATTTACATCAAGGACCTCATAAAAAATGAAAATTGCATCCAAGTCCATGCATTTAGCACAAGGACGACCCTGAAACTAAGCAATGAAGTGTGTGTTTTGAGATAGAGGTTTACATATACTAGTGGTCATCATGCTAAAGACTATTAGTAGAATATTTCTAGATGCTTAGAATGGAAAAGAAGATCCAACGTTTAGCAATGTTTGGATTTGCCAGTCTTGATCCAACGGTCAATGTTCAAAGTTAATCTGTACACTATATGTAGTGCGTGGTATGGTACGTTATTGTAAGAGATAGGACAAGATAAAGATAAGATAATAAGAAGTACTAAGAATGGCCGATCTAATGGTTGGTCTAGTAGGTGTGATGTGCTCTAGAGTGAACACGGTCGGTGGAAGTACAAGTTACATATCAGGGACCTCATAAAAATGAAAATTGCATCCAAGTCCATGCATTTAGCACAAGGACCCTAAAACTGAGCAATGAAGTGTGTTTTGAGGTTTGCGCATACTAGCGTTCATCATTCTCATCAAGACTATTAGTAGAATCTTTTTAGATGCTAGGAATGAAAAAGAAGATCAAACAGTTAGCAAAATGTTTGGATTTGCGAGTCTTGATCCAACCTATCATCAAAACTCTTGTTGGATGGTTTCTCATATATTAATTGTGACCCTCGATGGGTACCTCCAAAAGCTTTTTCGTAGAACTTTCACAGTAACCTCAAATTTACTTATACAAGTTCAAATCTGACCTATTTTCGATAAATCGACATAAAGTCATTCAAGTGGGTGGAGTTAGGTAGGCAGTTTTGAATTGGATCCATAGTACTAATCGTGGCCATTGGGCTGTTAGATCCAATGGTTCAGAGTAGTTGGATTCATGTTGAACAGTATCTAGAGCAAACTCCACCATGTTCTAGATAGTTATTATTAATATACTTAATGTATGCCTTTTTCTCTAACAAGACTATTGGTTAATAACAACTTAATGTTCGTTAAATCACATTTCATACAGTATATATGAGTGTGGCACGTGCCTGTGTGTTTGTGTGTGTGTGTGCGTGTGAAAACTTTGGCTTGTGGCATTCATTTAGATCAATATTCTTCGGACTTCCTTTACGAGAGAGAATGATCATGACATGACTCGGAAAATTGAGAATGTCCTTTCCTGGTAGTTGGAAACTCACACCGACGACATTGTTTACTACAAGAAGATGCACCCATCTACCTCTCAAAAGACATTTAATTCAAGAGCAGTCTATCATGCTTACTTGTAGCTCAAGTCTAACTTAATTTCATTAAATTGATGCAAAATCTTAGCAAGAAGTTGAAGCGTACCTATATATCATCAAAACTCTTGGTGGTTTCCCATATATTAATTGACCTCTCCCCCCGATAGATATGGGTACCTCCAAGAGAGATCTTTTGTCAAACTTTCAAAGCAACCTACAATTTACTTGTTGCAGTTCAATTTGTACCTAATAATTTCGATAAATCGTCATAAAATCAATCATGTGGGCGAAGTTAGCTAGGAAGTTTGAGAACTCATAAAACATGGGAAATCATAAGTACAACATGTTGGTCCACAATATATTTCTAAAAACTTGCCTCGTGTGTCATTCAGATCCATATTCTTCAGACTTGCTTTACGGGAAAGAACAATCTCGTCATCACACTCGTAAAATTGAGAATGTTCTTTCCTGAGATAGTAGGAAACTCACAGTGATGGAATTGTTTACTACAACAAAATTGTCAACACCCGGATTTTTAATCCCAGATGCATGTTATGTCATACATCGCAATCCCAGGATTACCATTTTTGCGAGACATAACAGATTGGATATCACAGTACATCATCCATTACAACCCAATATAAGGTCTTACACGAATAAAGGATCTCACGATCCAGTCTTAATACAACAATCAGCGGAATAAATAATAAGCGTAGCGATGGGGTCCATCTTCAGGGGCACAGGCAATGCTGACGATGGAAGATAGTCCTAGTTAGCATACCGGTCCTGCTGTCCGTCATCTTGGTAATCTCCTTCATAGTTTGGCCATAGGAATAGCCAGGGACAAAATCCATGAGTACTCTTTAAGTACTCGCAAACTACCACTAACAAGTAAGCTAATGCTAGTGGGAAATGCTAACTCTATGTTTTATTTGTAAAGTTAAGTTTGAAACCTAAGCTGAGTTCAGAAACAAAGAAAGATAAAACAAAGTTCTATAATTACTTAGGTTGGAAAGACAGTGTCATAGTCACAACCCTGTTGTGGTCAAGTCAAGACTCATCATTCATCTCATAAGTCATTTTGAAAACATCTGACAACGAAACAGTATGGCCACTCCAACTGTCCATAACCGCGGACATGGCTATTCGAATAGTTTGACACTCTACAGAGGTGGTACACTTTCACCACAAGATTCGATACATCTGTCAGGGATAACCCTAAATCATCATACTTAGTATGCAGATAATCAAACATAACCTTTCCTTTACACACCCTAGTATAAGCACCTCTCCTATGAGTACGGCCTCCCAACCATGACCATCTGTCATCTTGGGCACTGCATAGGTGGACAACATTGAGAGGTAGCCTCAGCTCAAACCTCTCCCGCGAGGGAACTAATACTAATGCATATAAATTTCTGGCTAAGCCTTACCCAATTCAGGTATTGTGGTTGTACGGCAAAATTGGAATGGTATCGCATCCGAATCGAACCATCAGTTTTTGTAAAAGGGCTAAGGCTCATGCCTCAACATTTTCATCATCATAAACCATTTGTGTTTCTCAACACATGTCAAAACATGTCAATAGAATGACTCATCATTCCAAGGTTTTCACAATTCATATTCACCAAGTGTTCCCATCTAAAGTGAGTCAAGTTTTGATTTAGCTCTAAACTACTAAGTTAAGAGTGTTCACTAAGGTGGGATGCTAATCTCAATCTCATGCCATAGAATGACATCTAAGTATATCTATATAGGTCAAGTTTTATACTTTTTATGCTATCTTCAACAAGTAAAGGACTTTGGTAAAGTAAAGAAAGTAAAAGCTTGAAAGTAAAAACTTGGAGTAGGTACTAGTCAAAGTGGTATAATCAAAGCATGCCTAATGCATCTTGCTTAGGTTATCTAGCTTGCAAGGGTTAGCTTGCATTGTTAATGATGGGTTTCTAGTATAATACTTGCAAGTGTTAGCTTTCCTTGGTTGGTGCAGTGGTTGAAATTCTCTTCCTCCTCCTCTTGGTAGAACTCCTCCTCCTCGTAGACTTGGTCGGTACTATCGTCTATAAATACATACGGAGTACACAATCACCAAACAATACTTAACTAGGCTACTTAGCACACTAAGGCATACATTTGATGATCTATTATCATCACAAGCATCACAAGGTTTTATTAACTTAGCTTCATTCTTTTTATTTGAGAAAAGTAATTTCTAGTCATTGCAAATAACTAAGATTTAACATTCTCCAATTAAAATATGGGATCATGTGGACACATGTCATCACCACATATTCTAACATATGGGAATGTGATTTAAAGGTTGGATCACATTTAATTAAGTTTAAGTTTAATATTTAATGATTTAAAGTGACTAGAAATGCCTATATATCACTAATTTGGTACTAGTCCAAAGTCACTGCATGTAAATATTAATATTATTACATATACAGATAGGTATGGTTAAATGTGATTTTTGAGAGTTGGAATCAACTCAAAAGCTATCATGGTTGACTTTATAAAAAATGTTTGAATGTGCAAATGCTTCTGTCTTGTTATTTTTACTAGGAGAGATTTCTAACCCTAAATGAATTAAATCCAACGGGCTTGGATAGATCTTTTCAGAAGCTTTGTAACAAAATTGGAATCACTCAATTTGGTTCAGTAAATCTTCTTGAATTGATTTTTGAACAAAGGGACAGAAGTGAGTTTAAACTAAAATAGAAAAATCTAGATTTGAATTCATGGGCTAGCGCGGGAAAAGAAATGGGCCGGCCCTGTGGTGCTCCGCGGCGCAGAGGGCAACTGACAGGGGTCCCGCATGTCAGCGTCACATCAAACGCGAAGCAGTACGGGGCACTCTCAGCGCTACGATTAAAAGGTGGATCAACGGTTGAGGATCATCTTCCCCGGCGAATAGGTCGCCGGCGAGAGCTAACCCTAGCGGCACGGTGGGGGTACGTGGGGGCTTACCAAAGCTCCAATTAGACGTGGCGATGGGGGCGATCGAGCTGGTGGACGACGGCGGTTCTAGGCATGGTCGTGGCGGCTTCTGGGGCAGTCGCAATCAACGGCGCCTCTCCTCCTTTGTTACGGCAAGCTCTAGCAAAATTCCCGCGAACGGCGGCCCGCCTTGCTCCGGGGATGGGGTGGAAGGATCAGTGGAGAGAGGGGAGTGAGCTGGTGTGCAGAATGAGGCTGGGGGTGGCCTCTATTTATAGCTCGACGAAGCGACCGAACGGGATGGGCTGGCGTCTCCAGCGAGGGCAGTACAACGTGCTATCATCGTGGCTGGAGGTAGGGGACAATGGCTTGCCTCCTGGCGATGCTCTACGGCTTAAAGGCATGGCTAGGGGCGGTGGAATTTGGTCGGGTGAGGCTGGTGCTCTGCACGACAGTGGCGGCGTTCGACGCGGCACACGGGGGATGCAGGTCAAGCGGCGGCGAACGGGCATGTCCGGGTGGTTCCTGTGGTCGTGGCAAAGCCGTCCGTGCGGGTTGCGGTCGAGGCGCGGCGTGTGCACGCTTGTCGGGCGCGGCGCTCTGGCACGTGCTCGGCATGGTGCAGACGTTCTGGGCGCGGTGTTCTGCGAGTGGTCCATGGCTCGGCTCCGCTCGTGGAGGGGACAAAGGGCAGTGGTGTGGTCTGGTCTAGCTCCTAGACATGGCGAGAGAGAGAGAGAGAGTGGTGGTCGGCTGCGAGCTATCCATGCTCGACCGGCAAGCATGGTGCTCAAGTTGCACGGCACTGCTGCAAATGGCTAAGGGGTATCCTCTTGATGGCTTGGTTGGGTCTGGGGGAGACAAGGGCATCTACTAGGGTTCAAATGGTTCGACAAAATTCGATCATAGATAGTATAAGTTAGGCCATTTTAATTCTGCCTGCCAGGTGTTCGACACAATGGCCGCAAGAAATTTAAATTCGAATTTTGAAAAGATTTTTGGTGTGTGATCTAATCTTATGCTTGGTAGTCTCTGGCTGCTGGGAAATGTCAAGGTGAATTGGTTTGGTTGGTTTTTACATAAGTGGGATCTTCTCATATGATTTGGATTCCATTTTCACATGACATTTAAATTTAGTGTTTGAGAGTTTTTGGGGTGAAACAAAGTGGGCCTTGGTGCATCACTACTTGTACTAGCAAGGGGTGCAAAGATCCCCAATTATTTCTGTTAGGTTTTGAGTTCTAGGAATAGCCAAAGTAGCCATGGTGATTAAAATGGCACAAATGACCATTTCCTTCTTTTATTCATTTTGATTTTTTTTCTTTGGGAATGATCTAGATGATGTTTAATTCACCTTAGAATTATTTTACACTCAATGGATCACTCAAACATGGCAATTCAAAACAACTCCTAATTTAAATGCACCCACATATGAATGCTTAATGATTTTAAATGGAAAAGTTTTTTGTTAACCCTAATTTTTGATGATTTGGATCTTAATAACCTTGGATTAGAGTTTTGGGAAGTTACAAAGATGCAACTATAGACCTCCGAAAAGACATTTAATTCAAGAGCAATCTATATCGCGCTTACTTGTAGCTCAAGTTTGACCTAATTTCGTTAAATTGTCAAGATGCAAAATCTATCTTAGCAAGAAGTTAAACCTATTGTCAAAACTCTTAGTGTTTTGTGATATATTAATTGACCCCTCGATGGGTACCTCCAAAAGCTTTTTCGAAAAACTTTCAAAGCAACCTACAATTTTCTTAGACACGAGGCTAGTAAATTTCTAAGCTACATATAGTAAGGGCGTGTGCAGTGTATTGAAGTAGCTATGAAAACTACTTTGGGTCCAGCGTTTAGAACTGAAGTGGGTCCACACAACCATGCTAAACAGAAAAATAGACTGTTATCCACTAAATAGTGGGCCCTCCCAATTGATTCTCTTAGACATAAGTCTATCACTAGAATCACCTTGAAGAATCTTTTTATTGGCACTACCTACTCCACCGTTAAGATATATGTTTAAGACTTGACACCGTGCTTGCTTGGATGTCTGGGGCCAATGGGCTCACTACCGTGGGGCCCCATTGTTATTAGTGGTCTAGTTATATCCTATAACAGCCAACGAATGTTAGCTCTGACTCCTCTAGCTCTTCCTTCTCGATGAAGCCTCGACGCTCGTCTTTGAAGGATGGTTACGAGGGCAGTAGGTGCCTATGGTGACTTCTTCAAGCTCAAGCCCCCACCGGACAGTCTGAAGACACAATCTTTCGCAGGTGCTCATAGGGGTAGGATGTGCATTCATGCATTCATAGGGGTGAGTGTGTGTATGCATTTGTGAGCGTGTACGTTTTGTAGTGGATTTTCGCAAAAATGAGAGAGATGGGCCTTCCATTTGTATTAAGTTTTTCCCAGTTTTCCCAAAGTAATTGTAATGGTCACTGGTGTCTAGGGTCTATGGGCTCACTACTGTGGGCCACATTATTAGTGGTTCACTTACATCCCATAGCAGCCAACGAATATGAGCTCCAACCCCCTAGCACTTCCTTAGCCATAACCAAAGGATGGTTGTGAGGGTAGTGAGAGGTGACGTTCTCGTCAATATATAGCAAGGTGCCTATGGTGACTTTGTCAAGCTCAAGCCTCGGGGGATCAGTGTCAAGATCTAGTCTTTCTGAAGTGCTCATAGGTGTACGGTGTGCCTACCTGCATTCATAGGGGTGAGTGTGTGTACGCATTTGTGAGCGTCTCCGTTTTGTAATGGGTTTTCGCAAAAAGAGAGGGGGGCCTTTGGTTTATTTACTTATTGAGTTTTGATCTGTTTTCCAAAAGTACTCCATGTAATACAAGTCGAACTTGGTGAGTGATGTTTGGGGGCCCACGGGATCTCTAGCGAGGGCCCTAGTTATCAGTGGTCGAGTTAAATCCAATATGGAGTAATAGCCAGCGAATGTGAGGACCGACTCCCCTACCTCTTCCTTCTCCATGAAGCCTCTGCGCTAGGCTTTAAAGGCGCGCTCTTTTTTCAAGCAATGTCGGCGGATTCAGTCATGCCGGTCCAGCGAACGAAGGGGGATCTTGATGCGCAAGGCGGACGAGTTAGGGTAAGCACGCCAGAGTTCACGGTCTCAGTTTATTTTCTCTTATTCAGCTTATGGGTTGTCTCCTCTTGGGATTTTTCTCTATTCTGCCCGTCTTGATCGACGATGTTTCCTGGGTTCAGATGCCGTCACGGATGGTAGACATGGAGTGGTACGACATCGTTACCAATGCGGATCTCCGGTTCTGGTGCGACTGCACCCTGGCACCCCGTCGCCGTGTCGCGTTCGAGGGAACGAACTTCGGCCGCAGGTTCTTGGGTTGCAACTACGATTGTGAGCACTGCATGTTCGTCAACTGGGTAGATCTACTGCACTCACTTTCGCTGCAGCGCGCGATGATGTCGCTATTGTTACAGCTCGAGATCCACGATGACCTCGAAGAGGAGGAGCATGAGCACCATCAGATGCATGCCAAGGAGATGGCTGCAGAGTTAACGGATGTCTCCAACTCACTGCACTCAGTCGTAAATAGGATAGATGCTCTTAGATTTGGGTAATTAGAGTTGGACATTAGGTTCTTAACCAAGTATGGTCTACAATCTAGATATTTAGCATGCTCATGATGCTTTTGGTGGCTGGCTGTAGATTCCACTAATAATTAAGTAATCCTCTTTTGTTTACTAGTACTCACCATCTCATTGTACTACCACGTTAAATTACACTACGTTAATTAATATGGGAGTATTTGACAGTCTTACAACCCTTCTAGAGTTTGTGGTTACTACTAATTGATCTGGTTTATGTGTTACTGGTATCTCTATCTATATACGAGTATCACTACATTTTTTGCACATTTGTGCACCTCCCCCGTCGCGCACCTTCTTTACCCAGCAGCGTCCACCTTTCCATCGCATCAGTGCAATCTCCAGTGAGTTCGCAACCATCCGGATGGTTATTTAGGTGATTGCTATTTGAAATAGTAGATCTATATGCCATATTAGGAAGTTGGGATCACCATGGATGTAGCCATGGAATTAGTTATAAGGTCCACTGAAAATAGGTAAGTATATGCTGCCAAGAAGAGTCTTTTGAGGATGGGAAGCTTGCCTCGTGGATTTATTTCACAGAACGGTCCTTTGCTGAACAATGCAGATTTAATTTGTTGCATATCGTTCATAAACAGATTGTTGTTTGCCGGCGTCCTGCATTGCTGAGTTCTTTAAATTATATTGTTCATTAAAGGGAAACACGCCCAATCCTTGGCATTAGATTAATGCACGTATCCTTCTTTGCATTGCGAAGTTGATGTGTTCTTTCCTAAAATTTACTGGTTTTGCTGCATTTCATTTAGCATCATGTGCATGTCCCACCTGCGGAGGAGGCATTATCGGGTGACAAGTGTTTTTATGTATCAAGCTGCTTTGCTGGAATTTCAGTAACCTATGCTTTGTCCCTGAAAACATTTTTTTTCAATAAAGAGCGCTTTCTTACTTAAAATGTCCCCTAAAATATACTGATCATTTTTGTTGCATCATGATTTGCAGAAACGAATTCATTTTGATTTGTTGCCACTTATTACTAAGGCCAGGACTGCTCACGTGCCAGCTAAGAAGGCAAACCCTAAAGTACGACCCTTTTCATGTCGGTTCTGCTTCCCATGTTTGGGAAATATGCCTCTATGGTTCTTTGCCATCTGCGGTACCACTGTGGAGCTTGCACGATGTGTGCAGCTGAATTTGGATTCTGAAACGAGAATTTGGTTTATTTTTTTTAAATGAGAATCTGGTTTAATTTTGGATTTGTTATCTGCACTTTCCACCTTACTCATATTGCTCATGGCGTAATGGTGCTGGTCACTACAAGGATTTGACAATTGCCCGTCTCCGAGAGAAATACAAAGCTCATAGACACATGATTTTGTTCCTTCAAGAGAAAGTGAAACACCAGGACGAACAGATTAGGCGCCTGAAGGAAGAAGTGTCCACATCCACTGAGCGGATAGCTGATTTGACTGCAGGATGGAATACATCAATTTTAGTTGCTCATGATGCTGCTGTTGATTTTCAAAAGTTCATGGCTGAAAACTTAGTCCCCGAGTTGCCTGATGTGGATGGCGACGAGATGATGGCCAGGTGTACGACTGGATCTTGGAACATGTGGTGTCGTGGAAATGGCCACGGCAGTCGCTGTAGTAGGCAGAGATTGATTGAATCAGGGGCGAGAGCTGGCGGCCATCTGTGGTGCGAGATGCGGGCGGATGCACATGGATTTATCCAGGTTTGGCCCCCCGGAGGGTAAAGACCTACTCCTGCTAGATTTTATTAGTAGAGGGCGAGTTACAATAGAGGCGAGCTCGGCGTCTAAACAGCGAGTTGCTTGAAGAGGTGTATGATGGAACGTAAGTCATCAGGATACCCTAGGGAGGTTTATATATGAGGCACCTCGCTAGGGTTTACAGTTTACAACCAAACAAAATATGGATTCAGAGGCTTTGACCTAATCCGACTGGGCTTCGAGTATGCTTTTGGGCCTCCATTCTCTAGTCGCCAGGCCTTCTCCTTAGTCGCATTCCAGTCGCCGTCCTGCAGGCCCACTCGTGAGACCTTTGGCCCAATCGGAATGTCCTGCTGGGCATACCCCATTCGGCATATCCCCATCAGTAGTCCCCGAGGCCATCGTTGATTCAGATGCAGGTGTCCCTTTGGCAGTCGGGTAGGCGAGTCCAATTTGGACGCCCAGTCAAATCGGTGATGGACTCCACCGAACCGAGGAAATTTTCCCCAGGTTCCCAGTCGCTGCTTTGGCGAACGCCACCGCCATCAAATCGCTGCTTCGGTGAGTGGTCAACGGCCAATTACAAGCGATTCGAATGGAGGAGTTGGACCGTCAGCCTGGTCAAACTATCCGTTGGATATTCCAACGGTAACTTCGGCGTAATTACCGTAGGTAACGGCTACCCCGAATTTGACGGGTAGTACCTCCTTATAAGGGGAGTAACAAATCAGTCTTGTAGATCCTTCCCTGCATTCTTCATTATTGCGCATACATTTCTCCTGTCTTCCTTCGATTCAATCCCTTCACACCGAGCGACCCCACGACCTTCCTAATGCTGCCTCCAAAAGGTTCATGGGGGAAATCCAAGTGCACCACGGCCTAGCTCAAATCCTTCGAGGACGCCGGAGTCCTCCGCAAGGGGAACTAGCGGGTTCCCGCTCCCTCCAAGATCAAGTCGAAGCCGCGGGCCGGCGAGTTCATTTGCTTCTCCAGCCACCTAGAGGGGTTTGGGGTTCCCCACCTCACTGTTGTTCTGGCGTTTCTGTGCGTATTACGCAATCAAGCCGTCGCACAGCATTGAGCAGCTGGCGATCTTCGTCGCCTTCTGCAAATGCTATCTTGGCTGCATGCCGTACTTCCCGCTGTGGTTGGAGCTCTTCCATGGCCGCACCGGGCGTGAGGCGTCTAGTGGCCTGATGTTGGCGGCCGGCGGCATCACGTTCCAATTGAAGCCGAAGGCCAACTTTATCAAGCTTCTACTGTCAAAGAAGGCTGCGAGCGAGCAGAAGAAGAGCTGGTTCTACGTGAGACAGTCCACTCCCTCCGGTGAAGTAGCGCTTCCTGAGTTCGTCACAGAAAGGAGTGAGCCTCGCCGGCTGGCACCGGAGAAACTCCCTGAAGACCAAAGGATGGCTGTTGCGGAGATGATGGACCAGATCTAGAGGCTGAAGGACCAGGGGCTATCCTCGATCAACCTCTACAACTGCTGGCTCGGGCAGCGTCTGGTTCCGCTAGCGGCTCGGCCGCATTGGATGTATGAATATAGCGGGAAATACGACCCCTCCCGGACCAGCAAAGAGTCATGGGAGATCGAAGACTACAAGGCCGCCCTAAAGAAGATCACCGATGTGGAATTTACAACCACATCGGCCGGGCTCGCCCCGTACACTCCCGTGAAGAATGAAGCCCCCACAGTAAGTTTTCCTTCCTCCAGAGTTCCTTTTAGTCGCAATTTCTGTAGTGTAATTCGCAGTCGCATCGTTCGATACTTATTTGTGGTTGTTCTCAGTTGTTTCAGGTGTTGGAGGGTTGGCTCCCTCCGCTTGACGAAGAGGTCCCCCAGGAGCTCGAAGAGCCCTCTGAAGGAGATTCCTCTGAAAGCGACGAAGAAGAAGAGGAGGTTCCTCCCCCAGCGCCTACGGCTCACAAGACTCACATGCAGAAGCAGCGCGAGTTCGAGGTGAGTCACAGCCTTGAGGAACACGAAGGGGGCGACGAGATCGGGCAGGAGCACATGTCTCAGCGCACAGCCACACCGGCGAAGCCTGCACGCAAAACAAAGTTGCCAATGAAGAAGCCAACATCGCTGCCTAGGTCGGTGGTGGTGTTTGAGTCAGAAGTTGACTCTGATGACGACACCCCCAAAACTTTGCACAAGATCCTGGAGGATGCGATTCTGATGAAGGGATTGGAGGACGAGGACACCGAAGCGGCGGTAGAAGTTCCTCTAGTGGTGATTGTGCCAACACCTTTGAGGGCGCTAGGTCAGGAGGTGGCTGAGGCCACGGTGTCGAAGTTGCTGCAACCTTCAAGAGTGGCCGCGTCTTCAGAGCCCGAAATTCCGGCAACCGCGGCTTCGTCATCAAGGAAGCCTGCGGTGTCGTGGGCTTTAGATGTCTTTGAGAGAGGTCTCACGTGCAAGATGGGGCCGGAATTAGACAAGCCTGCCCATATCATCACCGGGTTGCGCGTTCTCCAAGTTGCCAACTAAGCTTCGAATTTCTCTTTCCCACTCGTGTCCCTTTTTTGTGTTATCTCTGTGTTAACTTTGGAGGTTTTGACAGGTCTGGCGTCAAGAAGATTGGTCGCCCTTTGGTGGCGAAGATTCCGCCAGTCGCCACCAGAGGAGAGGGCAACCTCCCCAAGAAGAGGAAGCCTGCTGAAGACGCGACGACTTTGGAGGGCGCGAAGAAGCAGAAAGGCGGTGCCGACGATACCGTGGCGATGGATAGCGCCAAGGAGAGCGGTCTCGCTGCATTCGTTGAAGAGGTGGCAGCTACATGGTCGGAGCCAGCCACGGGCGCTCCGGCGACGGAAACGTCGGCTCCGACGACCAGTGCTCCGGCTAGAGCGTCATCGACGTTCCCACGCTTCATGGCGAAGGGGTTTCCAGGCATGGCGGACAACCAGTCTCCACAAAGCCCAGAGATCGTTGATGAAGACGTTGGGTCTCGTCGCGGGCGTACCTCCTTCATGGTCCCTTTGACAGATGTCGGAGAGCTTCACAAGATGCTCGGTGCCGCCATTCAGGTACTTCCAGTCCCCGAGTGTCTGGTCGCTGAATTTCAGCGGCTAGACACTGAGTTGCTTCTAATCTCCAGTCCCCGAGTTCCTAGTCGCTGAATTTCAGCGGCTATGAACCGAGTTTCTTCTAGTCGCCAGTCCCTGAGTTCCTAATTTCTGATTTTCAGTGGCTAGGAACTGAATATCTATTTTTTGTAAGTGCTGACTTTTTGTTATTCTTGTAGGGCTTGCAGAGGGAGTCGACAGATCGACAGTCCGCTAAGGAGCAGCTGGAGCAGGATCTGCGCGTGGCGCAGGAGGCAAACCGGCGACTCCAGGAGACTGTTGGTGAGTACTTGATTCGTTTTTCAGCTGTGAACTGTTGGTGTTCTGGCATTTTGACGATTTGTTTCTTTTCTGTTCAGATGGTCTTCTGGCTGCGATTGCCAATGCCCATGAGGGGTACGTCCCAGTTGCCGAGCTGGATGTGGCAAATGGGCAAGTCGACTCGCTGGTCAAGGAGTTGGAGGAGGCGAAAGCGTCCTCGATTTCTTCTGAGGATAGAGCGAAGGCTGCGGTCGCTGTGGCTGAAGAGGAGCGGAAGGCTGCGGACTCGGTCATCCTGGGGCTGCAGAACGATCACGCCGCCCTGGAGAAGCACGTCACCGAAAACTGCCGGAAGCTCCTTAGTGAGTCTCTATTCTTTTGTTTAACATGTGTGGCGAGTCCCTGAGTGGGGGAGTCCGTAGTGCCAATGATGTCCGAAGTTGCATCGGTGATAGGGCAAAGTGACCTAGTGGTGCAGACCTTCAATGCCTCGCAGTGTGTGACTGCCGTGGTGAACGCGGCCACTACCTCGGCGTTGTGCCTCCAGGCAGTTCTTCAAGGAATGTCCCCACCGAGGTTATTCCTAGGGGACTGACATAAGTACGGCGCTATCTGGAGGAGGTACCTGGCGTCGTGGAGTGGATGGAGCGTTCGGCCTTCAGGCGCTGGGCCACCATGGCGTTGAGCCTAGGGCTTGCACACTTCCCCGATGACTTCGACCTCAACGACATCACCAACGGCTACCCTTTGGCGACTAGTACGGTGGAGATGTCGGAGGTGCTGAAGCTCACCGCCAAGCCTGCCCCCTTTGCTGACCGGGTGTTGGCGATGGTGGACCTTCTACCGTACCAAGAGACGATGGTAGAGCCAGGCGACCCCGAGCCGAAGCATCGTGATTTGAAGTCAGAGCAGCCCTTCCGGTCGGTGCTGTCGAAGTCGTTGTCGACCTACCTGACAAACCTGTGGCAGCCATTCATTCGTGTCAAGGGTGGTGTGGACCCGTCATCATCATGGCCTGCGAAATAGACAGCTTTGCTGGACGGTTTGTAAGATATGCCAAGTGGCGACTGATTGTAATATGAACAATATTTTGTGTAAGAGGAGTCAATCGACTCGCAATGCAAGCTTGGTTTTGTGTTTAACTTTTATGTGAGCGAGTCCCCGAGCGCGTCTGCCCTTTAGTGGGCTATAAGTCGTTTGTATACGTTTTTGTTTTGGTTTGCTTTGGTTTTTGTTGTTTATCCCTTGCGTTTTCTGAAAGGGGTGAGTCCCCGAGCGCGAGTGGGATTGTTTGTAGGCGAGTCCCCGAGCGTAGTGTTTAGCCGTTTTGGGCATGTGCTTGTTGCGAGTTATTGGTGCGTTGTTTGTAACGCGTCTCCTCCCCTGGCTCGGAGAGCCAGTCGCTAGGCGGGTCCAAGGCAGCTCTCTTACTTGGTGTGTTCCCGAGCCGCATGAGGGTTTCCATTTCGTGGAGTCCCCGTGCGTGGTACTTAACCGTTCGAGTCGCTTTGCACAAGGATGGAAGGACAGGTCGTTGTGAGAAGCGTGTACCGGTCGTCTTGGCCCGGTGGGGCAGTCGACCTAGGCGACTCCGATGGTGGCTCCGGGTTGGCGTATTCATGGACGAGCAAGGCCCGAATGTTTTTCAGTGCCCTTGGGCCACATTACTTAGTCGTGCCGGTCGCTCGACCAAGGGTTGACTTCCGTGAGTAGCGTATTGCTAACTGTACGAGTGCGAGTGGCACAACAGTATGGTGAGTAGACACAATTTGTGTGATCCGAATGATTTTCATTATATATCGTCTAGGTACAAGTTTGAGTTCTATGTATAGAACTTTCGGAGAAGGTTTACATTCCATGGCCTCCCGACCTCGAGCTGGCCATCGCCCCGTATATCAATGAGGTAGTAGGCATCATTGCCCAGGACTCGGCATATGGCGAATGGCCCCTCCCATGGGGGAAAGCTTGTGCATTCCCTTCTTGTCCTGGGCCAGTCGTAGGACCAGATCGCCCTCCTAGAAGGTGCGGGTCCGTACTCGGCGGCTGTGGTAGCGGCAGAGCCCCTGCTGGTAGATGGCGGTGCGGGAGCGAGCCAGGTCGCGTTCCTTGTCGGTCTGGTCGATGCTGTCTTGGCGGGCGATCTCGTTTGTCGCCTCGACGTAGTTGGTGACTCGAGGTGAATCGTGCTCCAGATCGGTTGGCATTACGGCTTCGGCGCTATACACCATGAAGAATGGTGTGAATCCCGTGGAGCGGTTGACGGAGGTGCGGATCCCCCATATTACGGAGGGGAGCTCTTCGACCCAGCATCCTGGTGTGCGCTCGAGTTGCACTTGGAGTCACGGCTTGAGCCCGTGGAGGACGCTCTGGTTGGCGCGTTCTGCTTGGCCGTTCGACTCCGGGTGGGCAACTGAGGCGAGGTTGAGTCGTATGCCGTATTTTTCGTAGAATTCAGCCATGGCGCCCTTGGCGAAGTTGGTGCCGTTGTCCGTTATGATGCTATGCGGGTAGCCATACCAGTAGATGAGCTCACGCAGGAACTTGGTGGCCGTTTTGCCATCACATTTCTTGATCGGCTTGGCCTCGACCCATTTGGTAAACTTGTCGACTGCGACCAGGAGGTGGGTGAAGCCGGATGGGGCCTTTTTGAACGGGCCGACCATGTCCATGCCCCAGACAGCGAATGGCCATGTGATGGGGATGGTCTTGAGGGCCGAACCAGGGAGGTGCGTCTAGTTGGTGTATTTCTGGCACCTGGCGCATCGTTGGATGATGTTGGTGGTGTCGGCATGCGCGGTGAGCCAGTAGAAGCCATGCCGCATGGCTTTGGCGACCAGCGTGATGGCCACAGTCGCCGGCGTGGATGTCCTGGAGAATCTTGCGGCCTTCTTCTGGTTGTACGTAGCGCTAGAACACGCCAGTCACGCTACATTTGTGTAGCTCACCGTTGATGATGACGAAGGACTTGCAACGACGCACGATCATTCGCACCTCCGTCTTGTTGCTTGGGAGGATCTTGTGCTCGAGGAAGGCGACATATGGTGCCGTCCAGTCACTGGGCTCCACAATCATGGCGACTAGAGCCGGCTCGGGTTGTAGTGGTATCCTGATGTCTATCTCCTTCGGTGGGAAGACCGAAGGTTTGTGGATGATGTCGAGGAAGACCCCTGCGGGTGGCGTCTGCCGGCCCGAACCGATGCGGGAAAGGGCGTCTGCCTCCTCGTTCTTTCGCCTGTCGATCCATTCGATGGAGTAGCCGTCGAAGTGTCCTCCCAGCTGGTCTACCGCTTGGCGGTACACGATCATTGTCGGAGAGACGGCATCGCAAGTTTCGGCGACCTGGCCGGCGACCAGATCGGAGTCGTCGTAGCACCGTAGGCGGTTGATGTTCATCTCCTTGGTGACCCGCATGCCGTGGAGTAGGGCCTCGTACTCTGCCATGTTGTTGGTGCAAGGCTTGAAGTTGAGGTGGAGCACGTAGCGGAGCTTGTCTCCTTTGGGGGAGGTCAATGTGACCCCGGCCCCTGCGCCGTCGGCATTCTTGGAGCCATCAAAATGGAGCGACCAGTAGTGGAGGTATGGTAGCTTCTCCGGCTGCTGCGCTTCTTCCCAATCTACGAGGAAATCAGCTAGGGCTTGTGACTTGATCGCTTTGTGCGGTTCGTACTTGATGTGGTGGACGCCGATTTCGACGGCCCACTTGGCGACTTGCCCAGTCGCCTCGCGATTGCGTATTATGTCCTGCAGAGGTGCAGAGGAGACCATCATGATGGGGTGCTCCTAGAAATAATGGGGAAGTCGCCGCTGAGCTTGGAATATCGCGTGCACTAGTTTCTGGTACTGCGGGTAGCGTTGTCGTGAGTCCGTCAGGACTTCGCTGATGTAGTAGACAGGGCATTGTATGGGGCGCTCCTTCCCCTCCCCTGGCCGTTCGACGACCATCACGGCGCTGACGATGTGAGTGGAGGCCTCCACTTAGACGAGCATTGGCTCTTTGTCGATTGGGGCGGCAAGGAGTGGAGCCGCAAGTAGCACTTCTTTGAGTGCTTTGAGTGCATCGTCTGCCTCCGCGTCCCATTGGAACATGGGGTTCTTGCGCATCAGGCGATAGAGTGGCATTGCCTTCTCGTCTAGTCGGGGGATGAAGCGACTGAGAGCCGCGACTTGCCCGACCAACTTCTGGATGTCGCGCAGGCACTCGGGTTTCCTGAGTCCCGTGATGGTGTCGATCTTGGTGGGGTTGGCTTCGATACCTCGCTTGGAGACTACATATCCTAGTAGCTGTCCGGTGGGGACGCCGAAGGTGCATTTTCCTGGGTTCAGCTTGATGTTGTACCTCCGCAGATTTGTGAAGGTCTCGGCTAGGTCGGCGAGCAGGTCGTCCTGGCGGGTGGATTTTACCACCACGTCGTCGATGTAGACATGAATGTTGCAGCCAATTTGGCTCGCGAGGCACTCCTGCATGCACCTTTGGTATGTGGCGCCAGCGTTCTTGAGGCCGAACGTCATGGCCGTGTAGCAGAAGGCGCCTAATGGCGTGATAAACGCCGTCTTCTCTTCATCTTCGACCGCCATTTTGATCTGGTTGTAACCAGAGTATGCGTCGAGGAAGCATAGCGACTCTGATCCCGCAGTTGAGTTGATGATCTGATTGATGCATGGTAGGACGAACTCCTCCTTCGGGCAGGCGCTGTTGAGGTTGGTGTTGTCGATACACATTCTCCATGTGTTGTTATTTTTCATAACTAGGACCGGGTTTGCCAGCCACTTAGAGTATTTTATTGGCCGAATGAAGCCGGCGGCTAACGCGTTGCACTTCTTCGGCGATTGCTCGGCAGCGCTCTTCATTGAAGGGCCACATCGACTGCTTTACCGCTCGCACTTTGGGGTCGGCGTGTAGTTTGTGCTCAGCGAGTTCCCTCGGGACACCTGGCATGTCTGAAGATTTCCATGTGAAGATGTCGCGGTTCTCACGGAGGAACCCGATGAGCGTGCTTTCCGATGCGGGGCTCATGTGCACCCCAATGGTGACCGTCTGGCTGGAGTCGCCCGGGACGATCTCGATGGTGCGAGTATGCGTGGTCGCCTCGAACGTGGAGTTCGCGGAGGTTGGCTTCTTCAGGATGGTGGGCTCGTCCTTGTTGATGTTGCCCGCGTATTTTGCGAGCTCCTCTGCGTGATCAGTCTCCACGGTGATGATGGCATCGGCGAGCTCAACGCCTTTGTCCTCGCATTCCACGGCCATATTGGGGTCGCCGTGGACAGTGATGATGCCGCTCGGCCCTGGGAGCTTCATCATGTTGTATGCATAGTGGGGGGTCGCCATAAATTTTGAGCGTTTGGCATCCCAGGACGCAGTGGTAGGGGTTGCGGAAGTTCACCAGCTCGAACTCGATTCACTCGGTGTGGTAGTTTGCTGGTGTGCCAAAGGTGAGCGGCAATTTCACTTTTCCAATCGGGTACGCCTTCCGACCGGGGACGATGCCGTGGAAGGTTGTCAGGGTTGGCTGGATTGCCAATTCAGGGAGATGGAGCCTTTTGAACGTATCTAGATACATGATGTTGATGGAACTCCTGCCGTCCATCAGTGTCTTGGGCAGCCAATAGTCGGCCACTTTGGGCCTGACCACCAGGGCGACTCGCCCTGGGTACTCGATTTTTGGTGCGTGGTCCTAGCGACTCTAGGTCATGCTCTACATGGACCAGTTGAGGAAGCGTGGGATATCGACCTGCTTCATCGCATTGACGGCGACTGCGCTGGCGAGCACCTTCCTCTCGCGCTTGGTTCCGAGCCTGGTGAAGGTGTGTAGCGAGCCGACAGTGTTGCCGAAGCCGCCGGTGTTTCCGTTGTTCCGAGGTGGGTTGTTGTTGGGGTCCTCCCTTGCTCGCCTTGCCTTTTCGATCTCTTTGAGAGAGTGGCAGTCCGCAGTGGTATGGGTGGCGGGTTTTCCCTCCCTGCTGTGGTAGATACAGGGCTGATTGAGCAGGGCAGCGGGGTTGAATTTCGGCCTCGCCGCGTTGTTGGCGCGGTAGTTTCCGCTGTTGCGGTAATTTCCTATGTCACAGCGGTAGTTCTTGGGGTCGCGTTGGCCGTAGCCGGTGTTGGCGACGAAGTTGACTCGCCCGTCCATGCGGTGCTTGCCGGTGATGCGGGTGTTGCTGTAGCGCATGTCGCGCTGTCGCCCGCTGTCGTGGCCGCTGGTGCAGTGTCTTTCTCCCGACTCGTCGTCGGAGTCTTTATTGGGGTCCTCCTCCACATAGCGCTTGGCGAGCTTGAGGAGGTCGGGGATTTTGTTGAGGGTTCGGTAGACCCGCTTGATCTTAGCGACCAGGGGTTCGTACCAGGTGGATGCCGGAAGTATTAATCCGCAGTTCTTGCCACCTTTGAATCCAGTGGTGGGTCGACTCGCATTGTCCCTGGATGCACCGCTCTAGGTCTTCAATGGTGGTGGCGCGGGTGTAGGAGCCCTCGAAGTGCCTGACGAAGGCATCCTGCATTTCCTCCCAGGACTCGATGTTGTCGGCGGGGAGGGTGTTGATCCATTGGCGGGTCGCACCCTCCATCATCAGGGGGAGGTAACGAGCGGCGAGAAGGTTGGTGTGGCTGGCGATTCCCATCGCCATGAGGTATGTGTCCAGCCACACTGCTAGGTCATATGTTGGATCATACTTTTCGATTTCCTTGGGCGCCTTGAAGTTGGCGGGGTACTTTTCCCTCTGATCATAGGCCCAAAGCATTGGGGGCCGACTCGGCTGAGCGAGCCCCTGGGTTCGGGGTCGCCGCGATTACTGAGGGTATGACTCAAGTCATTGGGCTGGCGCGCCCACCAAGCCTGGTTGTTGACGATGTGCGTGCGGGCGTCGATGGGCTGCCCGTTAGCGGCGACCGTGTTGTTCACCGGTCGCGGCTCGTTGGTGGAGAGTGCGGGGTTGACGGCTCGTGGCTGCGTCGCCAAGGGCTGCGATGGTGGGCAGGTCACGATGTTGGCGATGGTGGGGTGGACGCTTGAGGCCACCCTGCTTGCTGAGGAGCGGGAATACATCCAACCCCGCGGGTCGACTCCCACGACTTGTTGCTCGACGGCCCTGGCGAGTAGGGCCTTGGTGTACTAGATCTGCAGCGTGCCTTCTCCCTGGACGTCGAGGTTGGCGACCGCGGCATCGGCCGCGACGACGTTGTTCATCGGGGTGGAGTATAGTGGGATTCCATTGGCATCGCGGGCCTCTCGCGAGATGATGATCCGCGGCTGGTCCGGCAGGGGCGCACGACCAATGGGTGGTGGAGGGGCTCCGGTCGCGTTGCTTCCTCCTGGTGGTGCATTCTCGCAGTACTCACGCTCGTCCGCGCGTGCGAGGTTGCTTTCGTCATTGAAGTGGAGGACATGGCCCTGGACGTTGGAGTTGAGGTGGGTTCCTGATGCGGCACTGGTGATAGAGCGATAGCTCCCGTGCTGTTTCCCGCTCGAGGCGGTATCTCTCGCGCTCGGCGAGCTCATTGCGTTGTGCCTCCGCGAGTCGTTGGCGGGATCGGTGTGGATAATGGCTCTAGTAGGGCGGCCGTGCTGCCCGCCATGTAGATCGTGTTGAAGCAATTGGATTTGGCACGGAAGTCCTCGGGAGACTCCGAGCCGGAATCGGAATCGAAGATCCCGAGAATGGAGGAGTCCTCGAAATCCTCAGGGTTGGAGACCCGCGTGATGGAGTCCTCTCGTGATGCCGCGGTGATGGATCCATTGACCGAGGCAGGGGTCACAAAGTCGGCATCGTCGTTTAGGGCCTCGTCGTCTTCGGCGGTGTTGGTCTCGGCCGCGTTGCTGGCGTCCGAGTCATACTCGGTGACGAGGCTCCTGATGGAGCGGACTTGCTTCTCCGAGAGTAGATCGCGATGCGGCGGCGATCCGCCAATGATCACCGTCGCCACCCTGGGTCGACCACGTCGGTGAAGCCGACAAAGAGGTTGATGGAGCCGACTGGCATTATCGCGTTGTCGGTGATCGGGCGCGACGCTGGGACGTAACTGCTGGGCAGGATCTGTAAGATCCTGCCAATGGTGATCATGCGGCCGGTGGCGATCGGAGGATCGATCGGCGAGTATGGTCTCGCAGCAGAACTCAGGCTAGTCCGGATGGCCCCCACGATGGGCGCCACTGTCGTAGAAATGGCCACGGCAATCGCTGCCGTAGGCAGCGATTGATTGAATCGGGGGCGAGAGCTGGCGGCCATCTGTGGTGCGAGATGGGGGCGGATGCATATGGATTGATCCAGGTTCAGCCCCCCAGAGGGTAAAGACCTACTCCTGCTAGATTGGATTAGTAGAGGGCAAGTTACAATGGAGACGAGCTCGGCGTCTAAGCAGAGAGTCGCTTGAAGGGGTGTATGATGGAACGTAAGTCCTCAGGATACCCTAGGGAGGTTTATATATGAGGAACCTCGCTAGGGTTTACAGTTTACAACTGAACATGGATTCAGAGGCTTTGACCTAATCCGACTAGGCTTCGAGTATGCTTTGGGCCTCTACTCTCCAATCGCCAGGCCTTCTCCTTAGTCGCATTCCAGGCGCCGTCCTACAGGCCCACTCGTGAGACCTTTGGCCCAATCGGAACGTCCTACTAGGCATACCCCATTCGGCATATCCCCATCAGGTGGGAATGGGAGCTAACAATCTTTTCAATTCGGCTCTAGAAGCAGATGAGACCCTGACAGAAATTCGAGATTCTCCACGGTCATATAGTCCTGATCCTGAAAAGATGAGGAAATCTTTAAACCATATTGACCGCTCTACTTTCATTTTTGAAGTGTTTGGGTCTCTTGTGAGGATGACTGTTTGTTAAGTCAGGTACTATATCTGTTTTTTTGCTCTGCTGGTGTGTGGTGTCCACGAATCTATATATTTGATGTACTATTATGACATATATATTGGACCTGGATTTATGTGACTATATTTGGCAACAACAGTCATCTTATTCGATCTTGCAGTGGTTTTTTATGTTTCAATTTTTTTCCTTCTCGGATCTATTAATGATGATGTCAATGCCAGTTGCGAGTGATTTCTTAGCAAGTTTCTGGTAGTAAACCAAAATTTGTAGTTGTAGATTGTGGAATTTCAGGTCGATGTTTGAACTCTAGATCTTGATGTCATAGAAAGGGCAGGCTTCTACCACCTAGAATATTTTACCCAGCAATTGATTGTATCACACGAATAAGTCCACAAACTTGATGTCTGTAGGCGGGAAATTGAGCAACGCAAGTGCACAAACTTGTATTAGTCGTGTGGTTGCTACTATTATACAGCCGTGGTTTCCCCTAAAAAAGGTGGGGTTCGCAAAAAAATAAAAAAAATAGTGGGGCGAAAGTTAGTTTCGAGTTCGAGGTAGCTCAGTCGTGTGCCCCTCTACCCCATCATCATCTTCTCCGCTTGGCCGCCCTCCCTCGACCGGACCATCCTCGCCGCTCCACCATTGAACACCACCGCACCGCCGTTCGCTAGTATGTACGTCCCGAACCTCCAGCCATTACGGGCTTTCTGAAGGATATAATGCATTTATTTTTGGGCATTGTGAGCTAAATAAGCTCGTGGTGTTTACAGGAAATGGAATCGGTGTTGGCGGATGCATTTGCTGCGTCAGTGGATGTGTGTAAAGTAGAGGTGGATGCTGAAGCAACACGAGCGGATACATGTGAAGCGGATGTGGAGGCCGATGCTTGTAATGGATCGGAGTCTTGGGCAGTGTTGAGTGATGCTTGGAAAGCAATGGAGGCGCAGTCAAAATCCTCATCGGCTGCTGCTGGAACAAATTCGGCTAAGTTGGTTGCCGCTGCCAAAGCGATGACTGCGTGGGATGCTAGGAATGCATCAGCTCGTGGTCGTGCTTCTTCAGCGTCAATGGTTGTGGCTCGTCATTCATCGGTGGCGCCTACTCCATCTGCCCAGAACTCGTCGACCCCATTGTAAGTTCTGCATTGGATTTTGTCTCCCTGACTTCCTCCCTCTTTTGTTTATTCTGCTCCGGGGTTTTTCTGGACGCAGTGGATATTAGTTTAAACTAGTTGTAATGGGAACATAAAAATCTATTTAATCACAAACTAGTGATCTGAATGGGATGAAACTTTCACAGGATTCAAACCTAGGCATCGATGATTTACTGATTTTTGTCAATTTTTTCGAATAGTTTTACTTTTCAGTTCAAAATCTAAACTACTTTCATACGTTTGATCTAAGATGGAAGGTGGATCCTGGGGCAAGTCACCGTGAGACTTGGGTTCAACAAGTCACTGAAGCTGCATCAATTTTTTCTCCTCTTCTTTATGATAAAACCAGAAAATTCAGGTGGGGGCCTTTTTGTCCTCCCCGGTGACCTAAAAAAGTTCTTCATTCCCTTTACCCAGTTCCGACATGCTGAAGCATTTTGCGGTGCTTTCGTACTACTCTGGTTGATTACTTGTGCTGTTTAGATTATTTTGTTGACAAACTCTGCTTTTTAGGTAGTTTTTCAAATGGGGGTAGTTAGGAAATTTCGATGATAAATTGTCCTGTCAAAATGTATGATGCATTGTGGTGTTTACTTAATTCTTTTTTTAGGGTTATGCATTGTGCATTGTGTTGTTTACTTAATTCTGATGATGCACTTGTGCTATTTGCATCATCCTACCATCTTCGTGGAAGAACATATTCAACAATCAACAACTTGCTAGGCGATGTATTTGGTCAGATTCTTGTCAAGCTTCCTCCACACCCATCGTGCATACTGAGGGCATCAGTCGCCCAAAAATGTTGGATGGACTTCATGGGAAGCAACGATTTCAAAAGGCTGACCCTTTCACACAACAGAGGAATGCCGTTACTTGGGTTTTTCACCAACAGCTCCGAGGATGATCGATTCTTAATAGATCATAATCTTGACCAATCCATCTTCTAGAAGCTGAACAGGTTGTTGGAAGTACATAAATCCTACAGACCATATGTACTCGGATGTCACAATGGTAGGGTGCTACTTCATTATCCACAAGGGTGTAACATGATAAAGGCCTGGGATCCAATCAGTGGAAGTGAAACAGTGATACCAGAACCACCAATTTGGCGGAGACATGAGTATGATAGCGGCACAATTCTCTATTTGAGAAATCATGGGCAATTGTCTTCACACTGTTGCAGCAATTTCTGGGTTGTTTGGATAGTAACCAATGGTAACCAAGCACTAGTGCAGAGGTACTCATCAGAGTTAGGAAAATGGGAGGACTGGATTGAACCTACTAAGATGCTGGCTAAGATTGATCGCAGGCTGTCAACTCTCATAGGGGACATTTTGTACTGGCCAACAATGAACTCCAGATATATAATTGCCTTCGATAACATGACAACAAAACTTTGTTATATTGAGTGCCCCCATGAGACACATGATATTTCTAGACGCAAGTTTGTCATTGCTAAGGGGCATAATGGAGATGTTGCCCTTGCGATTATAAGAGACTTCAGTCTAAGCACGTGGTCCAGTGCAAGATCATTAACAAGAAAATGGGAAGCTTGGGTGCCTCATATAAAGGTTGAATTGGATACTCTCCTTGGCCTTGATAAATCATGGGCATGTGGTGGGAAAGATGCAGTAAGGTTACTCTGCGGATTTGAGGATAGAGAAATGGTGGTTATATGGGCAAAGGAGGGAGTATTCGAATTAGATCTCAGCAGCATGAAGTCTAAGAAGTTCAGATCTCGTAAACGTCGGTGTACTTTACATCCCTACATTCTGACACCTGGTTAGTGTTGTCATTCATGTGCAACCCTTGCATTTTTGTACACCTATGATTTTGCTGATCATTTTGTTCATTTCCTTCAGCAAAAGACGTGATTCGGAGTGCTAAATCAAAGAAACGAAAAGGAAGTCCTATCAGCAACACAGCTAATTCAGACTGCAACATCAAGGAGATGAAAATAACACTCGGATGAACAAGCAAGGCTTGTTTGGGCAAGCATGTGTTTGCCCAGGTTGTGTTATTTGGAGCTGCGGTCTGATGGAACTATGGCGACACCTTTGTTTGTGTTGCAGTCACAGCAGTAGGGAATGGAATATTAGAGCTGTCTATTCGTTTTTGGGGCCTATGTGGGTCTGATAAAACATTGTTTTATATGATGAAATGGTGTTCTCTATATAGTAGTGTATGTGTGATGAAATCTTGTTTTATTTGTTCTACATATACTTTAGCTGGTCTTTGTGTTTTGATAGTATGATGTAGTAGGAGTATTTGTTTCGCAGCAGGCTTTTTATTTGATCTGAATTAGTACTACCATTTAGTTAGTGCTTCCTATAGAAGAGTCTGTGCCGACACCTAAATAATTAGTAGACCTTGGTTGCACACCATTTTCACATGCTTGAATCAGAGCTAATTCAGACATTTGTTTGTTGTTATGTTAAACAAACATTCTTGTATCGGAGATCTGCATTTTCATACGCGTGGTAGATAATCACTCTCCCTGACTTGGATCCCTGAAATAGAGGGAGAACGGCCTATTTTTTTAATTATTCTTTGGATAATATCTAAATTCAAAATCACTATCGACCGCCAAAACCTACCGCCTACCCCGTTTGAATCGGAGGCATGAGTTTATGTGAGTCTCGCCTTAAATTCCTGACCATATGGCGTTCGAACTACAGAACCTTTTTTTATAGTAATAAAAACTTGGCCAGCCGCCAAATTCAAAATCGTAATCGAGTAGGAAAATAACCCACTGACCCCTAAGCATTTCGCACGCCCTCTGTTTCAAACATTTTCAGGCAAATTCACCCACCGAGGTAGTGCCATTTTTATATTATTACATGGACCCTAGACAAATTTAAAATCGGAGTCAAGCGGCAAAATTTACTGCCTATGCTGTGTGAATGGAAGGTATCCAAGTTTCTGTGCAAAAAAATGTTTATGGATGATCAATTGATGTGACTCTCGGCCTTGAATCCCTGGACAGGTAGCGTATGATCTACTACCTTTTTTCTATTAGTAGATGGAGGCTAGACAAATTCAAAATCTCAATCGAGCGGCAAAATCACCCACCTACCAAGAATTTCCTGCCCCACCGTTTCAAAAACTTTGAGCTAAAATATCCCACCGACCGAGGGAGTACCATTTTTCTATTATTATTATTAGATGGGCGCAAGCCAAATTCAAATTATCAATCGAGTAGCAAAACCACACATCAACCTTGAGGCATTTCGTGCCCTTCTGTTTCAAAAACTTTAGAATTTAAAATTCCAAATCTACCCATTGTTCAGACGACAAATAGGCATGCTAAAGTCGGTATCTCGGGGGCACGATCATAATAATTTTTTCTGCTCACCTCTATGGTCCCGATTCCCCCAGTTTCCCGCCGGCATTCCCAAAAATCTCAAGCTCATCTGTCCCCTCCACGACTACCACGCGCACCGGCTTGATCTGCGGTCTCGTGAACCGCCGTGCAACCGCTTCACCGACGCTCACCCACCAGATCTAGGAGCTGTGGTGTTGTTCACCATGCCGATGGCATCATCGACCGCCCAAGCTCTGCTTCCTCTTTGCCGAAAGCTACCCAACCGTACCGGATCCGCTTCACTGGTGTCCACCGGGCGTGATGTAGTTAAAAGAGTTCCATGTCCACCACTCCAGACCAGCTGCACGACCGTCATCATTCACTACAACGGATCTGCCTCAACGACGCTCTCGTCCACCGCTTTCAAGATGACATCGACCACCCAAGATCTGCTTCCCCGACGCTAATAGCCACCGCAATCGCAGCACCCCCGGTGACCTGGACGTCACTCGCATGGTACCGACGATGCTTAGACGCCTCTCCGACCAAGGTTAACCAAATCTCCAACCAGTTTTTGTTTTGTCAGCGGTATAGGAGGTTCAAGCCTATCGTAGTGAACTGCATTTTTGTAATCGTGGTAGTACATACAAGTCACTGGGCATGTCTATTCTTCATGCTAGTACATACAATGTCATTAGACATGTTGGTTCGCATTCGCTGCTCTACAAATATCAAGTCATGCACATGTTTGTTATTTTTTCATGCACATGTTCTTATCTTAGCTGCTCCATACACCAGTAAATGCCTGCTATTGTGTAGTTTTTGCAAAATGTAATGTCAGTGGAAAATATTAGTGTGGATTCCCTACTACATAGTTACTGACTCTATCTGGTTATTCCTGAACCAAGTTCCTGGTATTATTTCCTCCCTGGCATCGTTCTGCTATCTTGTGGTACCCATTCAAACTCTTCATACTAGTTCGATTATAATTTTGTTGTTGCCATCTGGTTCTTCAAAAGCTGCAACACTGACTATTTTCATTTTCTTTGCATAGAGCTCAAAAAGGAAACACTGAACATGTTGGTTTGCACAGCCTACAGGTCCACCAGCGATGCCATTATATATTTTCTGTATCTGGTGCTGGTTCGTCCTAATCAATGGCATAATTATTCTTTACTATACAGTTCATTCGTGTTTTCCATTCCTGCTCAACAACTTCCAATATGATGCGGTCATAATTTCTATGTGGTTCATTCTTAGCTATGACAGTAACTGCATGCCATTGTGTAGCTCACCGCAAATTCCGAGTCACCCAATGTCTCTTGCATTCTAGGAGATACAACTGCTTCCATATATATTTGCTGAAATGACCTAGCTAGTTTATACTGAAATTCTAAGAAACACTTTGTTTGATTGCTCATTTCATTGTTGGCATACTTGTCTAATGCTTGTTTGTCCTGTTCTACAGGTTCACAAGCCACACCATTATATCTCGTATCTGGTTCTGATTCGTCTTAGGCAACGACATAACTATCCTCTACTATATAGTTCATTCATGGTTTGCATTCCTGCTCTATAAGTTTGTATTATGCAGTTATAATTCCTATCTGGCTCATTCTTAGCTATGAGTAGTTTTTCTTATTTGCTATATTAACTTGTTATTAGTTAGTTTCAGACTGCAATTATTGCTATCGCCACCAGAGGGGACTGCAAGATCATATCTCAAGATGTTTTCCAATATAGCTGTCACACTCAAAGGGAGATGCAGTTGATGGATTGAGAAAGCAAATTGAGGACTCTGCTATCAACTTGATTCGCAACTGAAGTGCTGAATTTTCTTTCCCTTTTGTTCATATTTTCTAATATTTTTAAGAAGTTTGCAGCTAATGTAAAATCTAGATAACTCGCATAGGCCATGTAGGCATTTAGTTGACGCCATCCACGCATGGCTGTACCATAACTGCACCAGCCAGGTTGATCTGGTTTTAGAGTTACCGAAATAGTAATGGTAACTGGCCAAAACAGTAACATGACAAAACAGTAACAGACCAAAACAGCAACGGTAACTGGCTAAAATAGCAACGTGACAAAACAGTAACATACCAGAACAGTAACAGGCTGAAACAATAACAAGCCGAAATAGTAACAGGCCGAAACAGTAATAGGCGGAAAGAGTACTAGGCCGAAGCAGTAACAAGCCAAAACAGTAACAAGCCAAAATAGTAATAGGCCTAAACAGTAACAAGCCAAACAGTAGTAGGCCAAAACACCAGCAGACCAGAACAGTGGTAATCCAGCATAGTAACATGCCTAATACTAACAGGCCAGAACAGTAACATGCCTGAATAGTAACAGGCCAGAGCAGGGGAAACCAGCACAGTAATGGGCCAGAACAGTAAAGGGCCACAACAGTAAAGGACATGAATAGTAAACGGCCAGAATAGTAACAAGCCAGAATAGTAAAAGGCCAGAACAATGTCGGACCTTCTCAAAAGTGGGCCGTTTATAGGCGGCCCATGACGAGCTAGGAGAACAATGACGGGCTGACCGTGGGATTTAACAGTATCGGGCCTACTTGATGCAGCCTGTTAACGGGTCGCACAGTATTCGGAAAGTGTGGGATTTTGTAGGCCGAAACAGTAATGGGCCTGACATTCGCGGGCCGCTGCTGGCCACATCTTTGGGCCCATTTCAAACATTGTCGGACGAAACAGTAACGGGTCGTAATCTTATTGGGCTCTCTTGATGGGCCGGCCCATTTAATTATGAGTAGACCTTAGCTCGGCCTAGCTTCTACCATAGTTGTCGCCCTAGATCTACCTTCAGCACCTTAGATCTGATTCACCGTGGTAGAAGCCAGGCCGAGCCAAGGAGGGTGCCACATGGCATTTTGCATGATGTCAGTAGTCAACACGGCTGGCGAATAGATCTACGATGGAACAAGTTTTCGTGGCTGAAGGGTGCGATCCGCCATGGTCAGGAAAAAAAACATGGTAGATTCTTTTGTGACGGGGCTTTTACCACGATGGGAATCCGTCGTAGAAGAATATTTAGCCACAAAAAATGGGCCTTCAACCACAAAAATCATCCGTTGTAAAAGCCAACTTTTCTTGTACTAGCTAGCCCTACGGAAAACCCTAGATCTACCTTCAGCACCTTAGATCTGATTCACCGTTCTCGCCGTGCACTGCACCAGATCTGCTTCACTGACCCACTCTCCTGGCGCACCGAACACATTCCCACCGCCAGGAATCTGCTTCTTCGCCTCTATCAATCAGTGCTCGGAGGAACCCTTGTTCTGCTTCATGTTCGCCCACAAGCACCGCAACCCCAACACCCTCGATAGCCTCGACGTCACCACCCAGGATTCGCATCATGCCTAAACGCCGTCGTGGCCGAGGTAACCATATCTCCTTGGAGCTTGGTAAGATAAACATGTAGCGGTTAACTGTATTTTGTATTGGTGCTAGTTTTGTAGTAACTTACAAGTACTATACCTGTTACCCGTATCTTCCTAAATAATTTTTTTGTAGTCAGGTTTAACCGTAAGGCATTCAAGTGCGATTTTGTATTTCATGGCGAAATATGAGTCAGCCAACGATTAACACATTTGTTTCCATTATCTACTCTAGTAAGTGCCCATATGTGATGCGGTTATAATTTCTCTCAAGCTTGGCGTAGGCTATGGCACTAATTGTTATTTCTTGCTTGATGCTTTTGTCCTATGTATGTAGTACGCGTTTACATTCGTTATACTGCTTCCACTAAGATGTCTGTTTCATTTGCTTCTGCTTACCCCACTATTCCTAACCGTTTGTTGTTGTTAGGCAATGAAGAGGTGGAATTTACACTAGAAATCGTAGAATGAATGGCCCCTATGATCTCGTAAGTATCTATTGCTTTTGTATCACTTCATGCTAACATCTGTGAGACTGGAACCTTTTTGTGTTCACTATTCGCTGCACCATTATGCAGAGGACCGACATTGAATTATGGAGACCACCAGTCCAATTACTTGATGGAGCGGACATCATCGATGAACATACCTATAACCAGATCAGCAACCCTGAGACTCTACATAGAGGTATTGTAAGTACGCATCGTTTTTTTTAAGGTTTAAGACCCTTAATGTCATGCCATTGAGTCTAGTTGAGTTGTTATTTTTGTTGGAGGCACTAGGGTGATTATAACAAGGCCAGAAATGCAACAGAATCCAACATAAAGAATCGCCTACTTCAAATCTCACTCTAGTATCTACACGTGTATGGCTATTTTCATACGAGGCAGATGATAGGACACATTGTCTTTGGGCATACAATCTAAAATTTAAACATTCTAACTATTCGATAGATTGTTTGACCATTTCTCTAAAATGATTTGGCTATTCTATTAGAGGCACCCGTCTGCATGAGGTCCTTGTGTCGAGTGCTTACATCGCTATAACAGACCAAATAATCTTTTGAAAATCTTTGAGAATGAACATGGTAGTTTTGTTTCTTTGTATGATGTTGTAACTTCTTTTATATTAGTTTCAGCCTTCATCAAGTAGAGCAGTCATTTCACAGGGCAGAAGTGACAGTTGCACACTATCTCATCCCTCTATGAAGTCAATTGTTCCAGTTATTCCAGAAGAAAGAGATGTATGATGCCCTGTCGTTACTAATTGCTTTCTTCCTTTTAGCAAATGGACTGATTTGAAATTCGTTGGTTTTTGTTTTCCTTGGTAATTATGTTATATGAAGTTTCTTTTTGTTTTAGGTTGCAAATATAAATATGAAGGCAGAACAGAAAACAATTACCTCAAGTGTAAATCTCTTTGGACAGAGCAGCAGTGACAGTGCGTATTGCTCACGTAGGTACACAATCTCGACTGCTCCATACATTCCAGCAGAAAGAGGTTTTGGTGCTGCAATCCAAGATGCACTTGATGTAGTTGGACAAGAAGCCAACAGAATAGATGCAGTAGTCTCCATAGCAAGGAAGGAGTTATCTGAGTTAAAAAACAGGCAAGCTTTGATGGAGAATCTACTTAATAATATCCTCAACAAGTCTTGTGGTAATCCCGTTGTTACATGTGAGGCAGCGCGAGCTCCCTAAAAGGAACATTTTTGAAACTGAGATTATATTGTTTATCAGCTGTGTTGTACTCCGATGATGCTTTACGAGCTACTGAATTTTTCAGGACTCTAATAATTTACTAATTTTCCAGTTATAAGTTTTTTTCCATAGTTCCAGAATTTATTTAGCATTTTAGAGAACTTGTGTTCTTTGTTTATCCATGTTTATGTCCTCGCAATGGATCTAAGTTAGATAGGCTTAAATAGTAGCACGCCCACAACGTTTTATCAGTCCTTCATGGGCCACCAATCAATAGTGACGGGCCTACACCGAGGCTATTATACGTAGAATCTGACCGCAAAAGAACAGAACAGTAAAAGGCCAAAACAGTGAAAGGCCAGAATAGTGAAAGGCCAGAACAGTGAAAGGCCAGAATAGTAACATATCGGAAACAGTAACAAGGCCAAAACTTTAGCAGGCTAGAATCTTCAGCCCGTTTATGGAACTGAATAGTAGTAGGCCGGAACAGTGAATGTATAGAATAGTAAATGCCATAACTGTAGAGGGCCGTAACGGCCCATGATGGGTGCGAGAAAATTGACGGGCCGACAGAAGGCCTTAACAATAACGGACAGACTTGGCCTAGGCTGAAAATGGGCCACACAATAATGGACCAAGGTGGGCCTTCTGTAGGATGAAACAGTGTCGGGCCTGAAAGTTCACGGGCCGCTGATGTCTGCACTAGTGGGCCCATTTCAAACAGTGCAGTAGGAAATAGTAACCGCCATAATCTTATTGGGCTCCCCTTATGGGCCGGCCCACTTCATTATTAGCAGGCCTTGGCTGGGCCTAGCTTCTACCACGGTTTGCCACATGGCATTTTGCATGACGGCAGCAGTCAACGCGGCTGGCGAGCAGAACTACGACGGAACACGTTTTTGTGGCCGAAGGGTGCGATCCGCCATGGTCAGCAAAAAATTGTGGTAGATTCTTTTGTGACGGGGCTTTTACCATGATGTGCATCCGTCGTAGAAGACGTTTTAGCCACGAAAAATGGGCCTTCAACCACGAAAATCGTCTGTTGTAAAAGCCAACTTTTCTTGTAGTGATTTATGGAAGATCTAATAGCATTTATGGGCTAATTACACCTAAAGAAGCAAATCCCCAATTGGATCCCCTTTCATTGGAGGCTTTTAGAGTGCATAACGACCACAGGTACGGTTAGGGTGCGCCTATACCGTTCGCCCGAACTACCTGCCATTGGCTCTGTTATATCAACACAAGCAACTTTCGTGAAGGGAGACGATGAAAAAAAGAACACAACCACCGCAAACTCATCCAGAAGGGGGAGATCAAATCTGGAGAAGGAGAAGACCACCGTCTCATTCTTCGATGATCTCTACCCTCAAAACCACCCACCCCACCATCATCTCCATTATTACTTAGAGAGAGAGATTGGAACTTGTAAGATTAGGGTTTGATACTTTAATCTACCTTTCGTTTGTACTTGATTCGATCTTCAACTGGTATTGTGGCTTGCTAAGATAACTCTGAGATGATTTCCATTTGCAATACAACTATGCCTTTGATTTATCTTCCTCTCACGTCT
Source organism: Avena sativa (assembly GCA_916181665.1). NCBI lineage: Eukaryota > Viridiplantae > Streptophyta > Magnoliopsida > Poales > Poaceae > Avena > Avena sativa. Next base: position 429,322,888 of record OV702287.1, read on the forward strand.
GAGTAAATCCCCATAGGCGTGGTATGTAGGGGATTGGTGAGATGTGTTGTGCCTTCTTTAATTCCATCCATTCGTGATTGTTGTAGTGTTTATTAACTTGTGAGAATGATTATCTATGTTCACCTAATGCTTGTTATCTATTTTAAGGGCCTAGGTAACATGATCCAGAGATCTCATAGGTATGAACTTGTATGCTAGCGAATCAGCGACCCCCAAGTGACACGGCCAATATCAATGAGGAGCTAGTACTACTCAAGGACAACAAGGAACCATAAAGATTAAAGCCTTGATCCACTTGGAAGAGACCTTAATTAATGTGCTGACAATTCCCGTGGTAATAGGTAGACGGATCATTGAGACTAGGAAGAATTAGCCATGAGGACTTTCATTCGGTATATGGGTTGCTTGCCTACTCACTTACAAATAAGAAATTTCACAATCACTTATTCCATTTTATTCATCTGGCACTTTCACTATTACCATGAACCGTTTCTCTCCGCGCTTAACTTCTCATCTAAAGGAACCTTGAAGACCTTTCTCGTCTTTACTTTTATGTTATTTAATTCTCGTTTTTTCCTTACGCATGTATCCTCTATTATTCACTCACCACCTACCACCTTCAACAATTGTAGTCAATTCACTCAAGACCGGTGACACCTTGAGTGAGACAGAAACGCCGCATAAAAACACTTACCTAGGCTCCTTATTGGGATCGATATAAAAACTGGAATTAATACTTCCGTGAAAACAAGCTTTGACGAACCTATGTACTTGCAGGCCATCAAGATATTTTCTGGCGCTGCTGCCGGGGAGCTAAGCGCTAAGTGTTTTTTCCTGACATATATAATTGTTGACACCATCCATGATCTCCGTTGAAGAAAGAGGTACCACTCGATCAGGAAAAACAAATTTACCTCTGTATATTGATCGTATTCCAACTGAAAGACGCCTAGAATTTATCGAAAGCTTTTCTAACTCTCGTACTGTAGACGTGAACAGTTTGATTCCTTTGATGGCAGACTTCACCATCACCTAGGGGGCCGAAGAGCCTGAGCTACTATTGGGAGAATATGGGAATCCATCTAGGAACTTAATAAAAATGCCTATTCTTTGTCCTGAACTTGAAGGCCAGGAATTTGAAATATATCCTGAGCTAATTTATATGATGAAAGAAATTGCTTTCGTAGGAAAAGAAGAGGAAGATCCTAGTGATCACTTGACGAAGGTCTATGACCTTTGTGCTACTCTTTAACCAGCAAGTTTACCAATAGAGTTCATACTCCTCAAACTTATTTGTTGGTCTCTAAAAGATAATGCTTTTACTTGGTTACAATCATTACCCAATCATACTATAAAAAGCTGGGAAGATTGCATCCGAGAGTTTATGCATAAATATTGCCCGTTCACTAAAATTATGCAGATTAAACGTAGCATTACAAACATTCTTCAAATAGTTGGAGAAAACTTTTATCAAGCATGGAATAGATTTTATGCAATGATTATGAAAGTCCCGAACCATGGTTTCAATGAGCACTTAATTATCCAATATTTTTATAATGGGCTTAATGACGATACAAAAGAAATGATTAATATGTCTGCAGGGGGAGCTAACATTGCTAGAATGTGTAAAGCTTTCCGAGGAAAGATCCTTTAATGATGAACAATACAATCCAGTTGAGGTTGTTAAACCATGAAAAGGTATGGTTCACATGCCCCTAGATCTTATACCTGAAGTTAAAAAGTCCATGGAAGAAAAAGTATTAGCTTCAGAACTTATTGAAGAAAATAAAATTGACATTCTTCAAGATTATGTAACGGAAGATGAAATAAATCTTGTCATGCAAAAGGTTAGATATAAACAAAAGCAGTTCCATGAGAAATATTATAAACATCTAATGACTCAACAAAAGAATATAACAGAGTTAACAAAAGTCTTTGATGACTTAGGACATGCCACAAAGCATTTGGATAGATATTTGAGTATGGTTAAAACACAATGTGATCAAATAATTGAAACCCAAACTCTGATTTTGAACCAAGGAAATTTTAATAATGTTTCTACTAACATTGTCACTAGACGTGGTACATAAACGTGGGAACCATAAGGGCCACCTTGGTATCAAGAAGAACAATCTCGCAAAGCAAGAGAGACTCAAGAGATGAGTCGAGAATAAGAGGACTTAGTTGATCCTCAAGATGATATTGATTATGAAGCTCGGAAATGAGAACTTGAGGCTTCCAAAGCTAGAGAAGAAGAAGTAGGAGATAAACATAAACAATATGACTCAGATGCTAAGACCATCAACTCAAGGGAAGAGGTCGATCTTAGAAAGAAACAAGAAGAGTAGGTTATCACATAACGTGAAGAATGTTTTGGTAAACAAAAATCATCAGCAAAGAAGAAAACTAAAAAGGATGTTGGACCAGGGGCAAAGGTAAAGGAGAATGTAATACCCACTAAAAATAAAATTCCCTATCCTAACTGAGTTCAATATGAACTGGATAAAACCATTTATGATTCTTTTGTCGAAGCACTAGGAAGCCTTCGTTTAGAACTCCCTTTAACTAACACTACAAGATAAGTCTCCTTTCACAACGACTTGGCCTGACGGTTGTTGTAGAAGGCGCATCTTCGGCGACGAAATTCTCGGCTCGGCCGTGGCCAATGCAAAACTTTTTTTCCGATTTCACGGCCCTCTACTATGACGGAACCACCAAAAACATGGAGGAAGCTCGACTGGCGCCTGGCAGAAGAAAGATTTTTGTTTCCTCGCGCGATGTTGACTCGCCGAAGTATTTTGAGGCGTGTGGGTCTCGAACATCAGTGTCTCTAGCAGACCATACTTTTCGGTCACGCTTCCCTGATTTGAACTCGATAACTTTGCTCGATGCATCTGCCGTTTTGTCGGGCTGCTAGGTCCCACATGTCAGCCTCTCATTGGAAGGATCGTGTGTATGACAGAATTTTTTCCTTCGCTCGCGCTACCCTATTTCAAAGTTGATAGCGTTGCTCGATGTATCTACCGTTTAATCAACCTCCTGGGACCCACATGTCATCCTCTCATTAGAAGAAATGAGTGTATAATGGAATTTTTTCCCTTGGCTATTTCCTCTCTGATTTCAACTCGATAACGTTGCTCGATCTATCTGCCGTCTAGTCACGATGTTGGGTCCTCTATGTCAGCCTCACATTATAAGAATCGTCTGTATGATGGGATTTTTTCTTCCCTCGTGCTACCCTGTTCCAAACTTGATAGCGCTGCTCGATGCATCTACTGTTTAATCAAACTCCTGGACCCCACATGTCATCCTCTCATTAGAAGAAACGTGTGTATGATAGAATTTTTTCCCTCGGTCGCGTCTCCGTGTTCCAAACTTGATAGTGTTGCCCGCTGCATCTACCATTTAATCATGATGCAGGGCCACACATGTCATCCACTCATTAGAAGAAATGTGTGTATGATGGAATTTTTGCTCTCGGTTGTGCCTCCATGTTTCAAACTTGATAGCGTTGCTCGATGCATCTGCCTTTTTCCAGGATGTTGGGTCCCCCATGTGAGCCTCTCATTAGAAGAAACGTGTGCATGCTGGACTTTTTTCTCGCTCGCGCCTCCCTGTTTCAAACTTGGCAACTTCGCTCGAGGCAGAACTTGTATAAGGTCGCGCTACTGGGTCCCACATGCCGGTCTCTCTGTAAATCAAACCTGCGTATGATGGACTTTTTTTCCAGCCGCATCCGCTGTTTTGACCTTGGCAACATTGCTCGATGTAGCAACCGTGTATGGTCTTTCTGCTGAGGCCCCCCATGTCAGCCTCTCTGGTATGTTCTGGCTTGTGGGTCCCAGATGCAGCCTCGTATGCTCTGGTGGGTGGGTCCCTGATGCCAGCCTCTCTGTACAAGTATTTAACTTTTTTAAACCCGACAATTGAACTCGAGGGATGCTGCAGGCTGGTGGGTCCGAGATGTTAGCCTCTCCATAATGCGATATTAAAAAGTAAACCCTTTCTCAAAAAAAGTAAACCCAAGATATATATATATATATATATTTGTACACATAGGGGATTCGAACTAAAGACCTTCCAATCAAATCAAATAGACATAAACTGAGTGTTTTGCCACTACACCAAAGATACTTATAGAAATTGAATCATAAAACATGTTTTAGTACTAGAACTTATGTACCAGTCTTCTAAAAAATATTTTGTGTGTCCATGTTATCTCTCTTGAAATAAAAGAGCAGAGCTACTGGAACCTCAATTTATAAAAAGCCACATAATGGATTAGTTTCTTAAAAACATGGGTAGGCAGAGTTTTTTAGAGGTGTGGGGCAATGCCAAAAAGGCCAAATTAAAAAGTTTTTGGGCTATGGTCAATGGGCTCCTATCTCAAATTTCACTGGGTTGTGGATCGCCAGATTCAAACACAGACCTCATCGAGGGAGGAAAAAAGCAATGATTCCTTTGATAGATATTCATGTAAAAATATCTAATGAACACACACCACATGCGCCAAAACAAGGCTGGTATCAAATGACTTCACTTGGTGAAATCACGCTGTATATCTTTACCCTCTCATTTCTGTCCAAAATGCATCCAACGGTTCCGGTGACACAAAGGAAAAAGCTCTAGAGCAAGCAGCAAGTAGCAACGACAGAACTTTTGACAAATTCAATACCATTTGAAAGATTAAGGAGTATAGAATAATAAGACATAAAAAATCGACAGATTCCTAGTTCATATTTAGCAACACTTGACCAATTCAGAAGCATTTCAAAGTGACTGATTCAGCAATATAGACACTAAATTCAATATCACTACAGAGAGAGACAATTCTTATTTCAGCTCTAAAAACCATGCCATGCGATCAGTTTGTCTTTTCTCCAAACACACTCGATCAGTGGAACACAATCATAGCTCCAAACCAGCAAAAGGTTATCATAGTTTTACCACCCATATATGACAAGTGGAGATAAGACAACCACATAATTAATTACAATAGCATGCATCCAAAGAGCTTGACAACTAGTAAGTTCATGAACAACATGCAGCATTCAGGGCAGCCAGATACGTCGACCTTGACCATTCTTCCAATAGTAAGTTTGGCTGCTTTCCGGAACTTGATCCACCTAGAACTAGATGCCAAGTTCCCATCAGTCGAGTTAATGGCATAGCGTCCCTCTATTTGCAATCCTTCACTCTGCATCATGAAGACTATTGTGCCCTTTCGTCTGGACCAGAGTTGCTTTGCGGCACTCTTAGGCAATTTCTGAGTCAAAGCAAGAGATAGACGCATAATTACCAAGAGAAATGCACTGAATCATTTGAAACTTGAGAAGACATTTAGGGAAGTTTATCTACTGCTGATACGTCCAAAACGTATCTACTTTCCCGAACACTTTTGCTATTGTTTCTCCTCTAAACTTGTGTGATTTGGATGCAACTAACGCGGACTCACGCTGTTTTCAGCAGAATTGCCTTGGTGTCTACTTTTTGTGCAGAAAATCAACTATCAGGAAAAATCCCGGAAAATATGCCAAAAATCCTATTTCACCCGAAGACTCCAGGAGCCAGAATACGAGACGGAGAAGAGCCAGGGGTGACCACACCACCTAGTAGCGCGGGCCAGGCCAGGCCGTGCCAGTGGGTGGTGTGGGCCCCCCAGGCACCCCCTCGGTCTCCCTCTTCGCCTATAAGAAGCCTTCTGACCTAAAAACTCCGGGGGGTTCGACGTTTTTCCAGAAGGAGTTCCGCTCCGCCGCCACCACCAGATTCCACGAAACAGCACCAAAAACTCCGTTCTGGCACCCTGCCGGGACAGGGAATTGGAGGAGATCACCGCCATCATCATCACCATCGCTTTTCCATCGACCATCCATGTTTCCCCATCTATGAGTGAGTAATCCCCCGCAGTAGGCTATGGGGATGGTAGGGATTGGATGAGATCGTTCATGTAATGGCATCAGATTGTTAGGGCATGGTGCCTAGTATCTTTTATTAGTGCTTTATGACTTTGTTGCGACTTGTTATGCTTAATGCTTGTCACTAGGGCCCGAGTGCCATGATTTCAGATCTAAACATGTTATTGATTGTTTAACATAGCATTGTTTATGATCTTATCTACAAGTTTTATACACACGTTGTTATCCGGAACCAATGGCCCCGAAGTGACAGAAATCGGGATAACCGGAGGGAATGGCTTTGATGTGAGGATCACATGTGTTCATTGAGTGTTAATGCTTTGCTCCGGTGCTCTATTAAAAGGAGCACCTTAATTGCCAGTAGTTCCCTTGAGGCCCCGCTGCAAACGGGTTGGCAGGACAAAAGATGTTGTGCAAGTTCTCATTGCGAGCACGTATGACTATATATGGAACACATGCCTAGGATTATCTAGTACTTGGATGATTTATCTTATTTATCTGCAATTGCCCTATGTTCTGATTGCTATGTGAATTGTCTTGTCCATGCAACGCCCGTCTATCCATCCCTATGCCTACCGCACTCGAATCCCACTGTTTACTGCTATTGTTACTACTGTCTTTACTTTACTGCTGCTGCTACTTTGCTATTCCTACTACAAAACTGTTGCTACTGATAAACTGCTGTGAGCAAGATTGTTTCCAGGTGCAGCTGAATTAACAACTTAGTTGTTAAGGCTTATAAATATTCTTTGGCTCCCCTTGTGTCGAATCAATAAATTGGGTTTCACTTCCCTCGAAAATACTGCGATACACCCCCTATACTTGTAGGTCATCAGCTGCCATAATCTAGTGCGACCTTGTGATGACACATGTGTAGGATATAGTCTGACAAGGTGCTGCTCGAGGTGATGAAGGAGCTTGTGTCGGTACCTATGCTGGGGCTGGTTCTGGTGTAGGAGATGGTGCCACTGATTGTAGAGGGGCTGGTGTAGGAGCCAGAAGGCCCAGAACCGGTGTCGGCGCCAGTAGCTTGATGCTAGATTCCTTCTGAGGGGTAGCTAAGCTGACTGCAGGGATGGTAGAGGCAGATGAGAAGTGTACAAGAAAAATGGTCTCTTATACAACAGTTACTCACAAGACAGTGATCATAGGATATGGTGAGTATACAAGCAAATTAAGTTACTACCTCCATTCTTTCTCCTTAGGTAAATAGGTGCCGGAGCAGGAACTAGGGCTAGTGCTGTTGGGGGTGCCAGCAGCTTGATGTTGGTTACCTTCTAGGGTTAGGTAAGGGGACTGCAGGAGTGGTTAGAGAGGCATATGAGATGTGTACAAGCAAAATGGTTTCTTATACAACAGTAACCCCTAGACAGAGATGAGAGTATACAAGAGAATTAAGTTACTACCTCTATTCTTTCTCCTACTGAGGTCAACAGGTGTCATTGCAGGAACTGGGGTTGGTGCTGGTGCCAGCAGCTTGATGTTGGCACCCTTCTGGGTGGTACATAAGGGGAAGCGGACTGCAGAAGTGGTCAGGGTCATATGATGAGTAAAGACAATGGTGCAGAATAGTTAGTCAGAAGAAAATCTTTAGAGGTTGTGATGAGTACATAAGCAAATTAATTAGTACTATCTCTATTCTTGGTCCTTCGGTCAATAGGTGTACGATGGCGTGCAAGTATCTGCCCAGGCTTGCTAAAACCGAATGTTACCTCGTCCCCCCTGCTTCAGATCATTCTCACGGACATAGTTGGACCAACCTCGGCCACCCAAATAGGTGGTGGCCATCATCCGGGAGACATCCACATCATATAGTTGCCGCATGCCTTTAGGTCCCTCGCTATATAGAGTTAGAAACTTGTCGTTTCCAAACATCTTGTTTATAATGGGGCGAGTGACACAAGGGATATCCTTCATGAGAAATTTGACAGAGAACTAAGGCGATAGCAAAAAAAGTGAGATACACGATCTTACATCAAGTCGGTCTAAACCACTTGGAATCCATACCTGATACCATGGGTACCCTTTACGAAGGGTGGGCATGCACCACTTTTCTTCCCTCTGTCTTTGGAATGGCATACAAGGCCCCCCTTTCAATCCACAAGCTTGACAAGAGGAGGGTAGCAGAAAGGGCGGAGCAGCTGGTGCATGGTACTGATTGAAATTAAGTGGAAAGGTTAAATTATGTAAAGAGCAAGTAAATCTAATAATATAAGACAGAACCATTGCCTGTAAAGCAAACATATTTGATTTTGTGAACTTCTAATGAGCATAAACATATAGTACTAGCTGATAACAATAACATGGAAAATCATAACATGTGAAATTGTGTATTTCCAAATTATTCCCACTTCTTAGAGAGGTCACTGCCCACCTGGGTACTATGTTGGCGCTTCCTCATTGTGTAGAGGATGTCCTCTTTTGGTGCGGGCATCAGAAATCTACTAGCCTCTACAACGGCCTCAGCCTCCGCAGCAGCACCTTCAATCTGCATAAATAGCAACAGAGCTCAACAGTTCAATACTATGTAAATTTTGACCATGTTTTTAGAAAAAAATTATAATATGAATTATATATCCTTGGATACATCATGAAACATATATTCACAGCGTATGTATATAATATCATATTTCTTGATAGTTTTTGACTTTTTTTCAAAAGTTTGGTCAAACTTTCCGTAGCTTGACTTTTCAAAAAATATATACGCCTTAAGCCTTGGGATGGAGGGAGTATAGTATAGTAGTCATATACTGACTGTATGAGACAGTCTGGCAGATCCAGATCTATATTTACATAAACACAGTGCCAGAATTAATAAAATCACACATATGTTTCTAAACATCTGATAAGCATGCACGACACCAAGCGGGTAATACTTAATCTGACTACACAATGGTAATAAGGGTATTAAGAACAAATACCTTTCTCTTTAAGCTGGGCCCTCCTAGCTGGTCGGTGGCCTTGTGCTTGTTTGGTGAGTAGTGGTACTGGCCGGATCCTGTAGCATGTGGGGGTACAATCCTGTTTGCCGCACCTAGAGCACCGCATGTTCGCAGGTATGTACCACCATGCTACAGTAAATGAAGAAGAGACGGTGTCATAGAGGCTTCCAAAAAATAGGATGCGGACATAGAGAACTTTTAGCATAGGGATACATCTAGGTTGCAGCCAACCACTTTCAGCATTGGAAAGAATGGAAGCACACAACAAATATACTGCTATATTAACTTTTGAGGCAACTTTTAAGGGAACTGACGAGACTATCCCTGTCTATAGTGGTCGTGCGTGCCACTGACCCATAGTTATCCATACAAAATAGAACGCAAAATCCATTGCACATTACGAGTAGCAACTAAAGGTTACAGAAGTAAAGAACACTAAAACCGAACCCGACCAAATTCCCAATCAGAACAGCGGTGACCATGCCCTAATCCTGAATCCATACGAAATCAGTACCACCTCCCCCACCCCCACCCCCAACCCCCACCACCACCACCACCCCACCCAAATGACCCAATCGATTAGAGAAGAGGAAAAATATCTTGATTATGTGATTCCGAGGTGAGCAATAAGCAAGAACTCCACAATCAAAGCATACCGAATACTAGTACTCCTAGTACTAATAGTACCCCCAATGGCCAAATCGGAAGCAAATTAAGCAAAGTCGGATTTCAAGGTGAGCAAATACACCCACCTATTTCAACAAGAACTCCCCAATCGGAGGTTTCACTAGTTCCGACAGTTGCTTGCTGGATGGGAGCTAGCTAGTGATGGTTTATTGTCTTGCCGTCGGTAGAAAGGCATCTGAAGGGGAGTAGTAGTACTATTAGTAGTAGGGTTGGGCAGTACACTTTTTCTACAGTAAGTATTTTTAAGTGGCAGTGGCCGGAACATTTTGCCGGGAGAGAATCCCGAATTTTTGATCCCAGCTATCACGTGGTGGCCTACAACTGTTTCAAGAGGGACCCACGCCAGGGGTGATTTAAAGCGGGTCCCACATTAAGTGGGTGAGATGATTGACCGATCCAACCTCCTCCTTCCCTTGGTACTAGTACTAGTTCTCCCGGGTTCCTCTCCAAGGACAGAGAAAATCGCACCTCTTCGAATCAAATTGATCCCAACTTATTATCCTTTTGCTGCTTTGTCTCATAGAGCAGTGGACAAGACGGCGGTAGTTGCAGCATAGGATATTAGCGCTGGGGCCTCAAAAACAGTTTAGGAACCGATAAAATGATAAGCTCAGATTTCAGACTAGAAACACACACAAACACACATATATATACTAATATATGGAATAGTTTCCAATTACAGTTCTGCTAACAAAGGACTAGAAATCATAATAAGGTAGCTCCATATTACAGAACAATGACAACAGCGGACCAATCATGGGATAGCACTACACCCCAAGAGTTTTATAGCTAGGCTAGTGGTCATGAGACTACCTAGACGACACCAAAAGTACACCCCTGATTATCAGCAGCCCTGCATCAAATCCATCCAGAGGCAGTATACCCGATCCACAGCCTCAGGTGCAGGCCCATCAATGAAAAGGTCATCATCATTACCATCAAAGTCCTCTTCAGTTGTCTGCTTCTCCGATTAGTAGATTAACAGATATGTTTATAGAGAAACATCAAAGGCACACAACCTAAACATTTGTTGTTCTACAGATATACCTTGTCATCTAGCATAGAGGTAGTACTAGAAATGAAACCTGTTTCATGCAGCTTGCGCCTTTTCTCTCCTCCCCTTCTCCAAGTTGATCTAGATGTTCAGAAGCTGCCTCTGTCAGTTGATCTAGTTGATCAACATCTACTTCCCCTACTTGATCTTGATGACAAAGATGTGCTTCCCCCGGTTCATATGGAGGATCATATGGTTCACCATGAAATACCCATCTAACATATGTGCTTAGCATCCCAAATGTAAAAATATGTTCTTCCACTATACTTTGAGGTAGCACCCTGCGATTCGCACACAACCGGCAGGGGCAATGTACTTTTGAGTGGTCACAATGAGCTGTAACAAATCCCATAAATCGTAGAACATCAAGGATACGTTTAGCGCTACCTAATGCAGGAATCTCTATCCAAAATATGCCCATCTGTTTAATTATGACATACAAGGTTGGTTATTATTAAAAGAAAAGCAGGAAACATATACATTGAGTACAAAAACTATATATACCTATGCGTTTCAGCAAACATATTGATAGCAAAAATCACCGAAGGTATTTAGGAACACAGATCCAGTGTAGAATAAACTATGACCATGCAGATTGAGGACAAATTAAACTATGTATTTGAGGAGGAAAATTGGGTGAAAGGGCAATAAAATGCCAACAAGATCGAGCTAGAGATAGAAGGACTACCGTGGGATCGACGTGCCCACCGGTGCGTCTCAAGAAGACCGACGGGTAGGGAAAGCTTCTTCGTGCACGGTGGTGATGAGGAGCGGCTGTAAGCACGTTTGTTTGGTGGGGAAGGTGGTGAGGGCCTAGGCAGTGGAGGGTGGAAGTTAATACACAACGCAAAGGGGTGCGGAGGGATAACTTTGGAAATTCTGACCTACCATGCTTTGGGCACCACCATATACGTGGCCCACCTGCCAGTCCCCATAGATCAAAATTGATCCAAAACTTGTCAAAATACAAGTTTATGTTTTACCATGGAAACTAATGCACATAGCATTGCACTTTGCGAACGAATGGCATTATTTCAACATATATTTAATTTCAGCATCTTCATCTAGGAAGCTTGGAAACCCATGAAAGTAGGGCATTATCCATCAAATGTGGAATCTCCTTTGTAAACAATTGCTTGAAATGCCAAGATGCACTGATCTACCAAATATGGACACCTTTGTAAGCTTCGTTGGCGAAGATGCTTCAATGTATGGAGTAGTACAAAACATGAAAAAGGTAGGAAACTATGGCTGTGACCTTGTTCCTCTTGTTTGAAAGCCTTGAATTAATCTTCATTAATTTCGGCAGATGTCTATAAACTCATTAAATGCTGGAAAGCATACATGCCTGTGGGTTTATCTAACGGGGACAACATACCAAGTAGGAGTAGCGTACCTTAGAAGCTTCAACTTCAAAATTTTGGCAGAGCACCGAAATATCCTGCCCACCCATTCAAACATCCCGCCCATCCATTCAAACATCTAGCCCCACAAATTATTTTATTACACAAATTTAGCCTGGAAGCTTGAAAGGGCGTTATACATTGTGTGAAAAAAGGGGGCAGTGGCATTTTGAGCCATCATCTTTATAGTTGCTTCACAACAAAACACATTGTTGTTACTTCGAAACTCGAAAACAAACTTCAAATTTGGAACCAGACATATTGGTTGATTTGCAAAGATGCACTGATCTACCAAATATGGACACGTCATCATAAACTATTTTCATGACCTTAGTCACCTTTTTTGGACGATGGTCATCTTCTTGAAAGCCTTAAATTGTTCTTAAAATTCAGCAAATGCCTAGAAACTCATTTAAATGCTGGGAAGCAACTCTTGTTGGCGTGTGGGTCTTGACGGTGACAGCGCGTCTGAGAGGCCCCACATAGGAGTAGCATATGCTAGAAGCTTCGACCTCAAAATTTGGTATGATGCCCAAACATCGCACCCATCCATTAAAATATCCTGCGCATCCATTCAAACATGATTCACCTCTTTCTAGAATGCAAAATTCCTCTTCTATCCCTGCTCCAGAAACAAGAATCTCAGGGAGCACTGCAATAACAGAGGGAAATAGGTGGTAAATTTGCGTTCTCCCAAGTGCATCACCCCATTGATGTTTCCCAACCCTTCTTCAATATTTACCTGCCCGCCCACTCCAACCTATACTGACTTTTTGGACCCAGTATGCAAGTGACCCACATGTTAGTGAGCCAGAATTACAGGCAGTAGAGATTCCCATCGCTTGTTGTTCAAAATTTGAACATTTTTTCGCTAAATCGAGATAAAATCGTTAAAATCATCCAACCTAGCTGATACTATCATTCCTCTATGTCAGAGTAAAAGCTAAAAAAAACAAAGCCAAAAACACGTTCCTAGATTTATAAGCCAAAAATCAAGTCAGAATTAGAGCCTAACCAAACAGCGCCTAAATCTCAAGGAACTCTTGGTGTTTCTCCCTTGTTTTAGTACTTGGGTACCTTCAATTTTATTTAAACAAAATTTGATCAAGCAGAGTAACATTGACTTGTAGATCAATTTTTGAGATACTTTCATTAAATTGTGGTAACACCATTCTGTTCCACGAATATATATAACCATAAAGTTTGAAAATATTATTGAGAATTCACAGAATCCTAAGGAATAAAATCGAAACCCCTAAACCCTGACCAAGCAGGTATCGTGCAACTATAGATCAAAATTTGAGATACTTCCGTTAAATTGGGTGACACCATTCTATTCCACGAATATAAGCATAAAGCTTGAACATTATTGAAAATTCCTGAAACCCTAAACCCCTTAAACCCAAATCCTAAACCCCTAAACCCTATAACCCTAAACCCTAAACCCTCACCAAGCACGTAGCATGCACTTATAGATCAAAATTTAAGATAATTTCATTAAATTGGGTAACGCCATTAAATGTGACGAATATAAGCATAAATCCTAAGCAATATAAAAAATTCCCTAAACCCTAAAAAACCCTAAAACCTAAACCCTAAAGCCCTAAACCCTCAACCATAAACCCTCAGCAAGCAGGTGTCATGCACACATTGATCAAAATTTGAGATACTTTCATTACATCAGCTAACACCATTTTGTTCTACGAGTATAGTCATAAATCTTGAGCATTATTGAAAATTCGCTAAACCCTAAACCCTAAACAACCCATAAAACTAAACTGTAAAAACCTATAGCCCTAAACCCTCGACCCATAAACCCTAACCAAAGCAGGTATCGTGCACTTATACATCAAAATTTTAGATACTTTCAAATAATTAATGTAATGCCATTCTATTCCATGAATATAAGCATAAAGCAACTTGAACATTATTGAAAATTCCTAAAACCCTAAACCCCTAAAACCTGAAACCCTAAACCCTTACCAAGCACGTAGCATGCACTTATAGATCAAAATTTTATATACTTTCGTTTAATTTGGTAACGCCATTTTATTCGACGAATATAAGCATAAATCTTGAGCATTATCGAAAATTCCCTAAACCCTAAACAACCCCTAAAACCTAAACCATAAAACCCCAAACCCTCAACTCATAAACACTAACCAAGCAGGGATCATGCACTTTATAGATCAAAATTTGAGATACTTTCAATAAATTAGGTAATGCCATTCTATTCGACGAATATAACCATAATGCTTGAGCATTATTCTAAATTCGCTAAACTCTAAGCCCTATAAAACCATAAAACCTAAATTGTAAAACTCGCGACCCATAAACCCCAACCAAGCAGGTATCATGCACTTATAGATCAACATTTGAGATACTTTCATTAAAGCAGGTAACACCATTCTATTCGACGAACATAAGCATAAATCTTTGAGCATTATTGAAAAATCGCTAATCCATAAACCCTAAACAACCCATAAAACCTAAACCTAAAACCCTAAACCAAGAAGGTACCGTGCACTTATAGATCAAAATTTGAGATGATTCCATTAAATTGCGATAACACCATTCTATTCCATGAACGTAAGCATAAAGCTTGAACAGTATTGAAAATCAAAAACCCTTAACCGTAAACCCTAATAACCTCCTAACCCTAGAAACCTAACTTCCTAATCCTAGAACACTAAACCCTTACCAAGGAGGTATAATGCACTTATAGATAAAAATTTGAAATACTTTTATTAAATTGCGATAACGCCATTTTATTCCATGAATATAACCATATATATAAAGCTTGAACATTATTATTGAAAATTCCCTAAACCCTAAAACCTAAACAATCATAAACCCTAAAACCCTGAATAACCCTAAACCCTAAATCATGAACCCTAAACCCCTAAACCCTAAAAGCCTAAACCCTAAAATCCTAAACCATAAACCATGAACCCTTAAACCCTCAAACCAAAATAAAATCCCGAACCCTAAACTTAACCCTTGGCTATATATACTTTGAGTGAAAACTGGGGCAGTGGGATTTTAAGCCATATTTTGTAGTAGCTTCATGACAAAAGCCATTGTTATGCCTTAGAAAATTCAAATAACTTCCAATTCGGAAGCTTCCCGTGTAAATAATATTTAAAATGCAAATATGCACCAACTAGAAAATATGGATAGGTTATTATAAAATATAGAAAAAATGTGGACAGGACCTTGGTCATCTAGTTTGAAAGCCATGCATATTCTTACATGGTACTCCATATATTGTGATACAATTTTTTCTCAAAAGTTATCAAATTTTAAGATTATATTTTTCCATGGAAACTAGCTAGTGCACATAGTGAGACACGAAGAGAGAAAATAATGGATGTATTTCTTTTTATATTTTGTTTCTTTGTATTTTTTTAAAATGGCCAAAATTAGGTGTCATTACCATTCATATCAAAAAGTTTAATTTTGTGAAATTCTCGGTGGTTCTCCATTTTTTCACTACTTGGTATCTTTGAATTATTTTTAAAAGTCAAGAGCAAGGTATATCACACACTTTCTAGTTCGAAATTAGACATACTTACTTCAGATTGTCAAAAAGTCATTTTATTGCATAGATTTAGCTAGAAACTTTGGAAATTCATGAAAGTTGGGCATTGTCCATCAAATCTTCTTTTGAAATTCCAAGCTGCAGCAATCTACCAGATATGGACACACTATTATAAACTATAACAGAGATATGGCCGTGACCTTGGTCATCTTGTATGAAAGCCTTCAAACTATATTGTTTATCAATTTTGGCAAATGTGTGGAAACTCATTTATATGTTGGTAAGCATACTGTCACTGGCGTGTGGGTCTAGACGGGGCCAACACGTGAGACCAACTGCGTCGGAGTAGCGTAAGTAGGAAGCTTCAACCTCAATGTTTCCGCATGGTGCCGAAACATCCTGCACACATCTATTCAAATATCCCACGCATCTATTCAAATATCCCGCCCTGCTATTTGCAAATGCAAAATTCCTCTTCTATCCATGCTCCGAAAATAAGGACCGTGGGATTACTGCTAAAATAGAGGGGTATAGGTGGTAAATGTGCGTTATCCCACCTATATTACCCCCATAGTCTCTTCCCCACCCACACCTGTAACACCCCAAAAATATTAATCAAGATTATCAAGTTCTAATCACCCAAGTTTAGGGTTAACAAAAATCTAATATGAGTGTACGTGTGAATTGCATTAGTGTATTAATGAGTGAAATTGCAATGTTTGATTCCTACAAATGATAAGGAATGGTTTAAAGGTGAATACTACATCATATAGGCCAATTACAAACAAAATCAAAAGAAAAGAAATTCAAATATGAATCATATGATCAAATGGTCATTTTGACCAAAATTAACCACTAGACCACTTTAGGTGTTTCTAGTAAAAGATTTCTAATATAAACTTTCTCATGTCTTTTCACCCCTTGCTAGACCAAGTAAAAGTGAACCCAAGCCCACTTTACAAACCCACAGAAACAATTTCCAAATCTATTTAAAGGACAGTTCAAAATTGAATCAAGTTCATATGCATGGATCACCACTTTTCAAAAACCACTCAAATCAATTCACCTTGGCAAACCCAAGCAACCATAGACACTCAAGCATATGACAAACACACTCATCAAAAGTTAGCCAAAAATTCAAATCTTAATCTCATGCAGCCATTTGGTCGAGAACTTGGCAGACACAGTTAAACCTTGGCCTAACTTATACTGTTTTGAGTAGTGATCACTTGCCACTAAACCCTCATTTCACTCCCCTGGTCTCTCTTAGTGCCTAGCAGAGCAGCAGACCAGCTTCCCCCTCTACCGTTTGCGTCAGTGCAGCGCCGCCCTCCACCGCCGCACCGGTCGACCATGGACAACTCGCAGCAGCCAGCGCCGCCCTCTCCCATGATTCCTATGAGACAGGCGACCGTCCACCACCACCCTCTATCCACCCCTTGACCGCAGACACGCCATGGACGACCCACAAGCGCTGTGCCCATTTCTCTGCCCGCCATGCTGAGAGGGCGCCAGAGCGCCGCAGCCGACACGCGCGCACACGCCGCTCCTCGCCCTCACCACGCGTGCCCGCACTCGCCATGACCCTAGCTACCTCCCGGACATGCCTGTTCGTCGCCGCGTGGACCATAGCCACTGTGCGCCGTATCGAACGCCGTTGTTTCCGCCCAGAGCACCGATCGTTCCCAACCGTTCTCCACCGCCCCTTGCCACGCCATCAATCGCACGACGACCACCCTGATGCACCGCATCGACCCCTACCCTCAGCCACGATGATAGCCCCCTGTATCACCGTCACTGACGAGCTCGAGCCATCCCGCTCTGTCCCTCTCACCAGTGTATAAATAGAGGCCACCCCAGCCTCAATTCAACACACCATTCCACTCCCCACTCCTCATAGAACCTCCCACACCTCTCCCCGGAGCAAGGCGAGCACCAGCCCACCAGAATTTAGCCAGAGTCCGCTGCTGCAAAGGAAGAAGGAAGCCGTCGATTGGAGACATCCCAGGAGCTACCGTGACCGTGCCTCGAACCGCCGTCGACGACAACCCCATTCGCCCCCATCGTCGACCCTAGCTGGATCCTAGGTGAGCCTCAGACGACCCCCACCGCCGTGTTAGGGTTAGAATCTCACTGAAGCTGTTCGCTGGAGACGATGAACCTCAGCCGTTAGATCCTAGTCTAATAGTACCGCTGAGATTGAACGATACCGCTTCGGGTTAAATGAGCCACTGACTAGTGGGACCCCCTATCAGCAGCCCGCTGTGCGCACGCCGCGTAGCTGGGCCAGCCCATTTAGTTTCCCGCGAAGAGCCCATAGATTCAAATAAGCATTTTCCATTTTAGTTAAAACTAGATTCTGTTAGTAAATTCAAAAATCAATTCAAAGAGATTCACTGGACAAAATTGCATGATTCCAATTTTGTTAGAAAGGTATTCAAAATATCTATCCAAGCCCGTTGGATTCAAACCAATTGAAATTATAGATCACCTATACCAAAAATTACAAGACAGAGACTTTTCCAACTTCAAACATTTTTCAAAAATCAACCATAAATATTTTTGAGTTGGTTCCAACTCAAAAAAATCGCATTTGACAAGATCTATATAAATACGTAAAAATATTTTGGTTTACATGTAGTGATCTTGGACTAGTACTAAAAGAATGCTATATAGGCATTTCTAGTCACTTTAATTTTATTAAATAGTCATTACAAACTTTATGAAATATGACCAACACTTTAAATCACATTCCCAAGTATTAAAATATGTGGTGATGACATATGTCCACATGATCCCATATTTTAATTGGAGAATATTAAATCTTAAATATTTTCAATGAGTAGAAATTACTTTTCCAAAATAAGAGAAATAAAATTAGATCTTTATTTCATGTGATGTTTGTGATGATGCTAGATCATCAAGTGTGAGCCTTAGTGTGCTACATAGAAGTAGTTAAGTATTGTTTGGTGATTGTGTACCTCATATTCCTTTATAGACGATAGTACCGACCCGGGATACGAGGATGAGGACTACTACCAAGAAGAAGAAGAAGAAGAGAACTTCAACCACTGCACTACTCAAGGCAAGCCATCACAAATTTCAAGCTAGAACTATGAAAGCTAACACTTGCAAACTTGATAACCTATTCAAGATGCATTAGGCATGCTTTGGTTATACCACTTTGATTATACCAATCCCAAGTTTTACTTGGGAGCTTTATTCTTTTACTTTTACCAAAGTTCTTTACTTTTAGTTAGTGAATTGTGAGTACTGGAAAAATAGTATAGATACCATAAAGAGTATAAAACTAGGCCTAAGTGGTTATACTTAGATGTCATAAAAAGGTATAAAACTAGAGTTGGATAGTTACACTTGATTAGCATCCCTCATTAGTGAATACCCTCAACTTTAGTGGCTAGTGCTAAGGATAAAAGTTGATCACTTTAGATGGGAATACTTGATGAAAATGATCATGAAAACCTTGGAATGAGGATTCATTATATTGAAATGTTTTTACATGTGTTATGGACACAAAATGACTTGATGATGAAAATGTTGAGGCATGAGCCTTGACCCTTTATAAAAACTGATGGTTGGGTTCGGATGCGATACCATTCCAAGTTTTACCGTACAACCACAATACCTGAATTGGGTAGGGCTTAATTGGAAGTTTATATGCCTTAGTATGGGTTTCCTCGCGGAAAGAGGTTGAGCTGAGGCTACCTCGTGAGTGTGAATGTCCACCTATGTAGTGCCCAGGATGGCAGATGGCCATGGCTGGGAGTCCAAACTCATAGGGGAGGTGCCTATACTAGAGTGTGTAATTGAAAGATTACGATTGATTATCCGCATACTAAGTATGATGATTCAGGGTTATCCTTGATGGATGTATCTAATTTTGTGGTAAAAGTGTACCACCTCTGCAGAGTGTCAAACTATTCGAATAGCCACGTATGCGGTCATGGACAGTTGGAGTGGCCATACTATTCCATTGTCAGATGTTTTCAAAATGATTTGTGAATTGAACTATGACTTTAACTTGACCACAACAGGGTTGTGGATATGAAAACAAGTTCCCACTTAGGTGATGTAGAAAATTAAATTAGTTCTCTTTACTTCTTAACTCAGTATGAACTAAACCTGGCTTTTTGGAAATAAACCTAGAGCTTAAGATTCCTACTAAAACTACCTTATTTGTTAGTGATAGTTTGCGAGTACTTAAAGAGTACTCATGGCTTTGTCCCTGGCTATTCCCGTGGCCAGACTATGAGGAGGACTACCAGGAAGATGGATAGAAGGAGGTCTATGACAACTAGGATCATCTCCCATCGTCAGCATTGCCTATGACCCTAAAGATGGAGCCCCTACTATGATTAATTTCCACTGATTTGATTGTATTATGACTGGATCATGAGATCCTTTATTTGTAAGACCTTTATTATGGTTTGTAATGGATGATGTATTGTGGTACCAATTCTGTTATGTCTCGCAAAAATGGTAATCCTGGGATTGCGAGGTATGGCATAATAGGCATCTGGGATTAAAAATCTGGGTGTTGACAAGTTGGTATCAGAACCATCCTGACCATAGGAGACCCTAGTTAGAATGGACATCTGAACAAAAACTTAGTTTCAAAACAAAAGAAGTGAGTATTTATGAAAACCTATTCCCACTCTTATCCTTGAGATTCTTTCAGAAAATTCATGTTCCTCAAAAATTCTTGCAATCCTACATACAATTTGACAGACTTGATCACCCCACTAACTTGCTCACCCTAAGTTCTTATAGATGGAGGTAAAGTATAGCAAGTTCTACCAGCTGGACAATGGAGGCCACCTGATCTTTGAGAGGGATCTAGATGCACTTGGAGAGTACCTTGAGTGCCCGCACCCAGAGTTCTTCGAGGCCCAACTCAATGATCAGCAAGGAGGAGAGCTACAATGGCTGATAGCTGCCGATCTCAGAGGCAAGATGGAAGCACCCACTTCGGGGAAGATCCAATTCAGCGTTTGGGAGAACAACTGGCTATACGGATTAGCTAGGGCTACGTAAGAAGCTCTCGCCCGTCTATGTGGTCAAAACATCAACCAGATCTAGGGAACTTGCTTTGCTCACTACGCAAGGCGTGATTCTATGGGCATGCCCTTGGAGATGCAAGGACACCAGGAGCTGAAGCACCAAGTGGATATTCTCGACTTCATGTTGTATGATAGACAACAAGAGTTGGCTGATGCTTGTGCCTACGCCAACCATAACCATGCCATTATAGTCAAGAAGGACCAGACCCTCGCCATCCTCGCCAAGGAGCGCCAATCACTTCATCGTCAACATGACAAGAAGGATCGCATCATCGATCGTCTTTGCAACAAGGTGGCCACTCTCGACAAGACCATCCATGAACAAGAGATCTATCTTGAAGCGAAGGAGGAGGAAGGTGAAGATATCCGTGGAGATCTCTACTCTTACCTCACTGATGATGACGACTACCTGGAGGATGATGCCATGGAGTTCCACATTGATGATGATGATTCTGACTTCATTAATGATGATTAGATGCACTTGAGCACTACCGTAGGGATGTGTTGAATCTGATCCCATTGTATCGTAGTTTCACATAATGGTTCTTAAAACCATCTGTTTTCTATTTGTGTTGTGGTGTGTGTTTGTATTATGTGCTTGGAATGAATGAATGAATGAATGAGTGAGAAGAAGCTAGTTTGCAAAACCTGAGTCAAACTCAAAGTTTAAATTTTTTGAAATAAAACCATAAACCCTAGAAATTTCCCTCTTATCTCATTATCTATCTCAATCTTCAGATGACTCGTGGAAATCCCGGAGGAAGCAGTTCATATCAGGACCCAATGTTGCAGATTCTGCAAATGCTAGTTTCTGACCGTGAAGCTAGTAGAGCCAAATGCCAAGCCAACTTAGCAATTCTCCAACAGATAGCTCAGATGGCCCACAATAATCAAGGCCACGGAAACTAGGATAACCATGGATCCAAGCTCAAGAACTTTCACAATACCAACCCACCTATCTTTAGTAAGTCTAAAGAGCCCTTAGATGCTGATGACTGGCTGCAAACCATGGAGAAAAACTTAGAGGTCGTGGGAGTTGAAGCCAATGAAAAAGTATTGTTTGCCACCCATTATCTGGAAGGTGATGCAAGAGCCTGGTGGAATAGCACCCGTACCATGAACGGAGGTTAGATGATGACTTGGGATGAGTTCAAACTCAAGTTCAGCAGGACTCATGTGCCCCTAGGTCTGATTAAGAGGATGCGGGATGAGTTCAGAGAGTTGAAACAAGGAAGGATGACTATGGTGGAATACCGTGACAAATTTCTGTCACTAGCTAGATATGCCCCTGATGAGATTGACACCAAAGAAGAGATATTCCTGAACGGACTACATGATGAGATGCAAACCGTGCTAGTCAACATTCCCTTTGATGATGTTGAAGCTTTGGTGGATTCCGCCATTCAGATGGAAGGGAAGATCAACCAAGCTAATGACAACCGCAAGCATCGCATGACGCACTAGCCTGGATCCCACCATACCCAGAAGTATCACCCCAACCCGTCTGCAGGATATTCCCCAAAAAAAACAGACTGCCTATGTCCCATCCAAGCTATCCAAACTGTGGAGGAGGAAACCCAAGGCATGGAGGAAACCACAATAATAACCCATGCAATTCCAATAACTTCAACTGTGCACCGCCCAAGTCCAACAACAAGAACGACAACAACAACAATACTGCCCCAAGGACTGGAAGCAATGTTGTGCCTATCGTAGGAAAAGACAAGTCCCAGATTACTTGCTTTGAATGCGGAGTCAAGGGTCACTACTCCAATGAGTGCCCCAAGAAGCTTGCAGCAGCAACCAATGTGAATGCACCCTCTCAGCAGCAACGCCGTGTTCAGCCTGGAAGGAGATTTGCCCCAGGGAACTCGCTCAACCGCAACGGCCGTCTGTTCCACATGAATGCTGAAGAAGCTCAGGAAGCGCCAGATGTCGTGCTGGGTATGTTTTCTATTCACTCTGTACTTGCAAGAGTGTTGTTTGATTATGGAGCATCGCACTTGTTTGTTACAGAAGAATTTGCATGCACTAGTAAGATTCAACCAGCAAAATTTAAGGATGTTATACCTGGTTCAACCACCAAAGCTAGAAAAATTTGCAAGGTTGTACCTATCAGAATCCATGGAATAGATTTTTATGCTAATCTAATAGTACTTGGAACCAAAGGTTTGGCAGTAGTACTAGGAATGGATTGGATGTTGAAACATAAAGGATTAATCGACTGTGCGAAGAATGCCATAACCATGACTAGTAGCACTGGAGTATTAGTAGAGCATATATTTGAGACATTGCCCCGTCAATTCAAATGCAACAAGAGTCTAGCCCAACCAACCCTAGACCAAGTCAGAGTAGTCTGTGAATACCCTGACGTGTTCCAGATGAATTGCCCGGTATGCCCCCAGATTGGAATATCGAGTTCATCATTGAACTAGTTCCTGGAACCGGACCCATAGCTCAGACACCTTATAGTATGAACCCATCTGAATTAGTGGAGCTGAAGAAGCAACTTGATGCTATGTTGGAAAAAGGTTTGATTCAACCAAGTGTGTCGCCATGGAGATCGCCTGTTTTGTTTGTGGATAAGAAAGATGGAGGTAATTGTTTGTGCATGGATTACCAAAAGTTGAATGATGTCACCATCAGGAACAAGTACGCACTGCCAAAAATAGAGGATCTGTTTGACTAGTTGACTGGTGCCAGGGCGTTTTGTAAGATTGATCTTAGAACTGGTTATCATCAACTCAAGGTTCGTGCAACGGATATTCCAAAGACCGCCTTTACCACCAGATATGGATTGTATGAGTATACTGTCATGTCTTTTGGATTAACCAATGCCCCCGCTTATTTCATGAATCTCATGAATAAGATTTTTATGAACTTCCTGGATAAGTTTGTCGTTGTTTTTATCGACGATATTCTGATCCATTCCAAGTCAGAAGAAGACCATGAGCTACACCTGAGAACCATCCGTGAAACCCTTAGAGAGCATCAGTTGTATGCTAAGTTTAGCAAATGTGAGTTTTGGTTAAAGGAAGTAGGATTCCTAGGACATATCGTGTCAGCAGGAGGAGTTGCTGTCTGTAACACCCTAGTTTTAGCTAATCATATTTAGGGTTTGTTTGTGCATCATGAGCATCATCCTCTAAAAAATGCATGCAAATAGGAAATAATGAAAACCCTAAACCCTAGCTATTTTCCGTATCTCTATAAAAACAATTCAAAATGGTTTTAAATTTTGAAAACTAGAAAAGACATAGAGCCCAAATTGACTAAAGGGCTCCCTACAGTATTTTATATGCTTTGTAAACCTTCTGGTAATTTTTGAAATAACCAAAACAGGTTTGAAATTGAAAATACAAAAGAGAACACACAAACAGGAATATAAAAAGGTTTTCTGTAAATCAAATGGAGCAGTAGTAACCAGGCCGGCCCATCTCCTCTTTTCCCTGTCCTGCCGCCCACCCGCGCTGCAGCCAGCAACTGCCGCCGCCCAGGCGGGCCAAGCCGGCCCATTACTTTGGTGGATATCAAAAGATGATGATCAATTCTTCGGAGATGTCGCCCTCTTATCCCCTTTTAAAATATTCTGATTAGACGAGCTTCTTCTCCCTCCTGTTTTACAAACAAAGATGGCTTTATGCAAAATAACCCCACCAGCCATAAGTCTTGCGGAGTACACCCTATACTCTCCCTTGCTTTGTTGATACTTTTGTAGCAGAATAAGTGTTCCCTTGAAGACGAGTTTGGTACGACATCGACACCGATAAGTAGCTTGGGGTTCCCGGTCGGCAGCCTGGAATCTATAGGCTGGGACGTCATCGCTATGCTTCAGGCCTCTTAGGCCATTTTTTAAATTTGCTATACTTAATAGCATAATTTGCCTTCCGTTGTTTGATGTTTGTGGTCAGTGACCTCTGCTTGTAATATTTTGGTTCTTCGCTCACTTATGAGCTTTCTATAATAATTTTTGTGTCGCAAGGGTTACTGTTGTGTTACCGATTTCTCACTGGATATCCTCGAGGTCTAGGTTAAGCTTATGTCAGGATAAGGTCTAGATTTGATTAACTCTGATCTCGGGGGTGTCACACTGTCAATCCCGCCAAGATTAAGGATGTTGAAGAATGGAAATCCCCAACCACCCAAACCCAAGTCCGTGCATTTCTCGGATTAGCGGGATATTACGCAAGTTCGTTGAAGGATTTTCGAGTATCGCAAGACCAATGAACCAATTTGTTGGGGGGATACCCCCGGGTAGGGTCACGCCGAGGTATAATGGCCGAGTTAGCCGAGGTATGGCAAGGTCAAAGCGAATGCTGGCCGAGTCACCTCAAGGCAGGCCGAATCACGGAGTGACCCGGACCGGAGGATGTCCGCCTAACTGAGTCCCGGCTGACTTATGTCGTATGCCGGCAAGATTTATGTAACTTGTATGCAGGTACAAGTGTGGCCGAATCAAGCAGGCACAATCCGGGTTATATCAAGCTTGCAATAGAAGGAAGGTATCTCGCTGGTCAAAAGGTGACCACTGTACGCAAAGCGTGAGCGAAGCGGACAGAGGCCAGGACCACCGAGGCATGGCCGACAAGGGTGACGATGCCTGTGTCGGATGACACGGGCGCCGCAGAGGCTCACGTAGCCTCTGCATGGTTGACGCTGGGTAAAAGTGACCCGGTCGGCTTTCTATTTTGGGAAGAGGCATATTCCCTGGAATATGCCTCCACGTATGCTCTAATTGGAGACCCAGCCACCCCTATATAAGGAGGGCTAGGGCATCTGTAGAACGGGTTGGTTTTTGACTAGTTGATCTTTAGTTGGTTGAGTTTTACTAGTATGTTCCTGTGGGTAAGCTAGTGGCGAGAGTAAGAGAGTTCCTTCTTCCTCCTCTCCCCAATACGGCTCAAGGAGCACTTGTAAACCGTGGAAGTGAATCAAATACAAACATCTGTGTGTGGAATCACCACACTATCCCTACCTGGATTCCTCTAGTGCATCTTGTCCCCAACTTTAGCCTATCCATGGCATCTGTCGTGACACCACCACGACAGTTGGCACCCACCGTGGGGCTAGCGACGCTAGCAGGAGTGAAGATCCGGACGGGAAACCTCATCGGCACCGACGAACACATCGTCTCCGAGCTCGTTCAGTGCTTTGGAGCGTTGGACTTTGTCAGCGACAACGCTGGCTGCTTCGGCAAGCGACCTCTCCCGCGCAACGGCCTCTTTGTCAAGCTCGGCGCGCATAAGATCTACGTCACTGTCGATGTGTCTTGCGTTCACCCGCGTCACGTCGTCAAGGGAGGCGAGCCACCCCTTAGCGTGGCTCATGGGGCACGTATCACTCGCTCCCCTAACCGCGCCGAGGTGATGATGATAGCGCCTGGCGCTGGCATGAGCAAGGATCCGGCACCAGATCCGGAGGTAACACCAAAAGCACCAAGGAAAAGCAGAGGTCCTCCATTAGAGAGGCCTGAGAATGTGCTGAAGCAGGCAATAGATAGCCTAGAGAGCCCCATAGCACCTGTAGTAGATTCGGCTCAGGCACAGGCCGAGCTAGAGGAGACTAGGCAGAAAATACTAGAGGGTGCAAAAAAGATAGCCGCAGCTCAGCAGTCGTTGAACATGACACTGCGTGAGTACCCAAGAGCGAATAAGGTAGATGCTGTAAAAGTAAAAGGGAAAAACCTCATCAGTGAAATGAACAAAGAGGGTGATACTAGAGTTGACGAGTCAGAGAACTTTCTGTCCGCGGGGCTGCCGAAGTACAGTACCCCGGAAAAGAACCTCAGAGCAGGGGATGCAGCTGCATCCAAGTTAGAGGGTTTGACGAGTGAAGCCCGGCAAAGACAGCAGGAAAGAGTCAATGAGTTAGTTCGGATCGCGAACAGACAAAATGAAGAGTTGCTCAGGGCAAACCCGGCAAGGGCTGGGGCATCCAAAGTTGTTCATTCAGCTGTAGGTAACCCGGGAAAATCAGCCAGAGCAACGTCATCCCCTCATGGAGACCCAAGAAGAGGGGAGGTGGTAACCTCGGCGAGGAGAAACAAACAGATAGTCCCATATGACCCGACAAGGACAGGGAAAGGAAAAGCAGTACAGGGAAATGATGATCGACGAAGTGTCAGCCGAGGTGAGGCTGACCGAGGTAACCGCGACCAAGGCAATGCCGGTCAAGGAAATGCTATAAACGGCAATGCCGGACAACACAACTCGGCAGGAGCAGGGCAACCGCAGCAGCGGAATATACCACGGCAAGAGCAAAGTGCCGGCCGAGGTATGCAACAGAGAGGTGCTACACGAGAGCAAGACAGATATAATGATGGTGATTCGGAAATGGTGAACGCAGGATACCCAAGGCCGGACTATCATGTGATAGGGTCAAGATTGGGAAGCAGGGACTTGATGCCTGACGATGCCAGGTTGAAACTGGATCGGCTTTATAGGTCGGAGCAAATTGAGTGTCAAGGTCCTTCGGGTCTGGCATGTTTCGGCCCCCGGATCATGAAGGAGCCTCCGGTACTGAACTTTCAGTTACCCAGAGGCACGAAAACATATGACGGTAGCACAAAGCCAGAGGATTGGTTGATCAACTGCGCTACGGCGGTGAAAATTGCAACATGCAACTTGAGATGGGCGGCGAGATACGTACCTCAAATGCTGGAGGGGCCAGCAAGGGTATGGCTAAACAATTTGCCACCCGGAAGTATCAACTGTTGGATTGATTTTGAGGAAATGTTTGTAAGCAACTTCTCGAGCACGTATCAGAGGCCGAATAGGCCACGGACCCTAGCAATGTGCAAGTAGAGAGCGAATGAGACGGACCGGGAGTTCTTAACCCGGTGGTGCACTATGCGAAACTCATGTGAGGGTGTGATCGAGTCACAGGCAATAGCTTGGTTTGCACAAGGGTGTAGATATGCGAGCATGTTGTGGCAAAGGTTACAAAGGGATATGCCAACTACACTGGCAGAGACAATCCGAATTGCAGATTCATATGCATTGGGTGATCCGACTCAACCTAGGCTCGTGTCAAACGAGTCAAATGAGGAGTAATACTAGAGAGATGGAGCCGGATCATCCCGGCGAAATGATTATCGGGGTAAGAGAAGAGATGATAGACCTGATTACAGATACAGTTCGCAACAAGTTGCTGCTGTGAATCAGGATCAACCCACAACAGGGGGTAATCAGCGTCAGAAAACTGGAGGGCAACAATGGACCCCAAGAAATGATGGCAAGAGAACTTGGACGCTAGACCAGAAGAAACAGTGGCAAGAAAAGAAGGACCATCCGAGGTATACCTATGAGGCAATGCTGGATCAGCCGTGTAAATTTCACACGCCAAATCCGAGTAACCCGGCGGGTCACACGACTCGGCAATGTGAGTGGATGAGGAAGATAGCACAAAGTGGTTCGGGGAATGCTCAGGCACCTCTGAATGATCAACCTCGGCAGGACTTACCCCGGCAGCAATTGCTCTCCGGAGCAAACACACAACAGTTAATGTTGCCTCCCCCTCCGCCGAGGTATGAAAATCATGAAAGAAGAGATGCGGTGCATCGGGTAGAAAACCAACCTCAGCCAGATTAGAGGTATCCCGGAAATGAGGGGAGAAATGAATACAGAGAGCATCACCAGAGTTACTGTGTGTATACCACAAAGGAAACAGATAGAAAGAGTTTGCAGCACCGACATATGGAAGTGAACGCAGTAATGCCGGCATTGACGAGGTATATGCCTTGGTCGGATCAGGAAATCACCTGGAGTATCAAGGATCACCCCAAGCTTATGCCTTGCCCCGGTTCGTATGCGTTAGTGCTGGACCCGACATTCATCGGGCCAAATATCAATGTGAGATTTTCTAAGGTGCTGATAGACAATGGCAGCAACATCAATATCATGTATGCGGATACAATGCGCAAGTTGGGTATCTCCGAGAACATGTTCCAGGCTACCAGAACAACGTTTCATGGTATTGTGCTAGGCATATCCTGTGAGCCCATTGGCAAAGTCCGAGTCGATGTGTTATTCGGCACGCGAGATAACTGCTGAACTGAAAATTTGGAGTTTGAAGTGGTGAACTTAGAAAGTGCGTATCACGCATTACTCGGCAGGCCAGCACTGGACAAGTTCATGGCAAGTTGTCACATCAGTTACTTGAAGATGAAGTTGCCCGGGCCAAATGGAGTAATTACCATAGCTGGAGATTTCCGACGTTCCATTGAGTGTGCGTCAGCCGGGTCTAACCTAGCCGAGTCACTCGTGATTGCGCAAGAGAAAAGAAAGATACAGGAAGTGGCGGCACTGGCTCAGTCCATGCAGCAGTATATGCCGGCGCTGAGTAACCCGCATGGAAGTGTTTCGTTTCAGGCAAACAAGGATACGAAGAAAGTACCTGTTGATGATCTGTTCCTAGAGCGCACCGTAACAATTGGTGCCGGGTTAAATGACAAATAGGAAAGCGAGCTCGTCAACTTCCTCCGTGAGAATCGGGATATCTTTGCTTGGTCCACACAGGACTTCCAAGGTGTTCCGAGGGAGTTGGACGAGCACTCTTTGAATGTGAGACCCAAAGCAAGGCCGGTGAAGCAACCTCTCCGCCGCTTCGCCGAAGATAGGAGAAAAGTCATTGGGGGATGAGATAGCTCGGCACCTGGCAGCCGGGTTTATGATGGAAGTGCTTTACCCGGATTTGCTATCTAATCCGGTGCTCGTGGAAAAGAAGAAAGATGATGAATGTTGCAATGGTTTGGCGTATGTGTATCGATTACACAAACCTGAATAAGGCGTGTCCAAAAGATCCATCTCCACTGCCGAGGATAGATCAGGTCATAGATTCTACAGCTGGGTGTGAACTATTGTCATTCATAGATGCATACTCTGGTTTCCACTAGATACCCCTGAATCTGAATGATCAAATAAAGACTGCATTTATCACCACGTATGGGGCTTATTGCTATCGCACCATGCCTTTTGGTTTACGTAATGCAGGGGCAACGTACCAAAGATGTATGCAAAAATGTTTGCACGATCAAATTGGTGGAAATGTGCAAGTATATGTGGATGATGTGGTTATAAAGACCAAGGAAAGCAAAATGCTCCTTGATGATATCAGGCAAACGTTCGCGAACCTGAGATGATTCCGGATGAAGCTTAACCCGGAAAAATGTACCTTCGGTGTCCCGGCTGGAAAATTATTCGGATTTCTTGTATCCAACCGAGGTATCGAACCCAGCTAAAATCCGAGCCATAGAGCGAATGGAGTTGCCGAAGTGTCTTAATGATGTCCAGAAGTTCACTGGTTGTCTGGCATCTCTAAGTCGGTTTGTATGTCGAATGGGAGAAAAGGCATTGCCTCTCTATCAACTAATGAAAAAAGCAGATAAGTTCATATGGACGCTGCAGGCCAACGAAGCCTTTATCCAATTAAAGAAAATGTTAGCCACTGCACCAGTGTTAGCCTCTCCACTATCAAAAGAGCCCATGTTGCTCTATATAGCCGCAACCAACTGAGTCGTAAGTGTAGTGGTAGTGGTAGAGCGCGACGAAGAGGGTAAGTCGGTGCAGAGGCCAGTCTATTACCTGAGCGAGGTGTTATCCGCATCAAAACAAAACTATCCTCACTATCAGAAAATGGCATATGGTGTTTACATGTCAGCAAAGAAGCTAAAGCACTACTTTGAAGAACACCCCATCAAAGTGATATGTGAAGCCCCCATATCTGAGATAATGAGTAACAAGGATGCAAGCGGCTGAATCGCAAAATGGGCAATTGAGCTAGCCCCTTATGCTCCACAATACGACAGAAGAGATGCGATCAAGTCTCAAGCTGTGGCCGACTTTTTTGTAGATTGGGCCGAGATGCAATACGAACCACCGTTACCAGATCCGAACTACTCGAGAATGCACTTTGCGGATCGAAAACGAAAACCGGGTTAGGCGCTAGAGTGGTACTTACCTCACCAAAGAACGACCAGTTGAAGTATGTGCTGCAAATCCATTTTGCCGCGTCAAACAATGTCGCTGAATATGAAGCACTTGTGCATGGGCTCAAAGTGGCAAAAGAAATTGGAATACGTTGGATCAAATGCTTTGGCGACTCGGATTTGGTAGTTCAGCAAGTCTCGGGGCAGTGGGACGCTCTTGATCCAAACATGGCCTTGTACAGATTCCATGTGCAAAAGATAAATGGTACTTTGAGGGATGCGAGTTTCACCATGTACCCCAGCTAGAAAACGAGGCTGCCGACATATTGTCGAAGCTCAGATCAACCCGACAAGCAATTCCACCGGGTGTAGCACTAGAGCACCTCAGAAAACCATTTATCAGGCCGTCCCCAGAAACCGACT
This sequence comes from Avena sativa, assembly GCA_916181665.1. NCBI lineage: Eukaryota > Viridiplantae > Streptophyta > Magnoliopsida > Poales > Poaceae > Avena > Avena sativa. Next base: position 429,353,862 of record OV702287.1, read on the forward strand.
CAATCTATATCCCGGCAGACCCGGAGTCCGGAGCTGTACCCATGGACATTGACGTGGGAAGTGGTTCAGGAAACCCGGGGACTGCTTCGCAGAACCCGGGGACTGCGCAGCGTGATCCGGCCGAGGTTATGCCGGTGGAGCAAAGGGAAGTAGATGAGGAGTTGTTTCCAGTGCGAGCAATACCAGCTTGGGCGCTGCCCATATTTCAATTCCTGAAAGATGGAACTTTGCCCAGTGAAGAGGTGTTGTCCAGGCAAATTCAGAGGCGTGCAAAGGCGTACACAATCATCAACGCCGAACTATACAAGGGAAGTGTCACTAATGTCCTCCAACAATGAACTGGAAGAAGGGCTGGATATCATACGAGATATACATCAAGGGGAATGTGGGCATCATGCCTCATCCAGAGCGTTGGTGGCAAAAGCTTTCCGGCATGGGTTCTACTGGCCAGGTGCCTTAGAACAAGCACAAGATTTGGTGAGAAAATGCAATGGCTATTAGAGGTATGCAACCAAGACACATATGCCAATGTCGGAGTTCAAGACCATACCAATCACTTGGCCATTTGTCGTATGGTGTTTGGATATGGTTGGCCCGTTCAAACCAGCAAGGGGAAATATGACCCATATCTTGGTTATGGTGGACAAGTTTACAAAGTGGATTGAAGTGAAGCCAATAAGAAAATGTGATGGAGCTACGGCCGTAACATTCCTCAAAGATATCATCTTGAGATACGGATATCCTCATAGTATCATAACAGATAATGGCAAAAAAATTGCTGAAGGAGCATTTGCACGATTCTGCCGAGATAAAAAGATCCGGCTGGACGTTGCCTCGGTAGCCCACCCTGCATCAAACGAACAAGTGGAAAGATCCAACGGATTAGTATTATCCGGGATAAAACCCCGGCTCATTGAGCCGTTGCAAAGATCAGTGGGGTGCTGGATAGAAGAACTACCAATGGTACTGTGGAGTTTAAGAACAACTCCGAATTGATCAACAGGCTATACACCATTTTTTCTGGTATATGGGGCAGAAGCTGTATTACCAGCCGACATAGAGCATGATTCGCCCAGAGTCACCCAATACACAGAAGCCGAAGTGCGAGAAGCCCGGCAAAATGATGTTGATCTGCTGGAAGAAACGAGAGAATTGGCATTGTCTAGATCCGCCATAGATCAGCAAAATCTCCGACGCTATCACAGTCAGAAAGTTAACCCGCGAGTCTTTCGGGAAGGTGATCTGGTACTCCGGCTGGTACAACGTACTGCTGGCATGCATAAGCTATCCCCCCATGGGAAGGGCCATTCATTGTGAGCAAAGCATTGCACAATGACTCATATTATCTCATCGATGCAAAACCACAGGAGAAGAACAAGGCGGACAGGTCCGGCGAAGAATCTAAGCGTCCATGGAATGTAGCTCTACTTCGACCATTCTACACTAAGAAAAGAAGTGTGTGTATCCGAGTCTCTCATATGTCGGTATGTATGCCGGCAATGAGCTTATCAATGAAATCTTGGCACCTCGAGCAGTAACTCGGGGACTGCCTTACTACCTTAGTGATATTTGTTGTTTCCTTTATTCGTTAGTTATTTTTATGTCGGCTGGCGTAAGTTGCTTCTACCTAAGCTGGATTAGTAGTGTGTGAGCACCAAAAACTCAACTCTTCAATTTACTGCTGTCCAACAAGATTTGGCTTCATGGAAAGCAAGAGAACAAGTTTGGAATTGCATAGCACACGGAAAAACGACTAAGGAAAAGAACTTAATCGAGCCGACATTTGTTATTTAGACTAAATTTATGTTTACCATGTTTTTATTTGTTGCTGAATTATTTTGAGCTAATCCTAATGTTTTCAAGTATTGTTAAATCAATTTTTGAAACTCTGACTCGTAAGTCATAAAACGTAACCAAGGTAGACACGAGCTGAGCCAAAAAATTGGAGGAACAAGAAAATGAAACTCGGGGACTACGCCCAAGTTAATCCGGCACAAACAACTTAGTAGCAAAATATAACTGGTGTGCTTAATACATTTGCACCCGGCATACCAGGGATCTGATAAACTGCCAAGTGTTTCTAATCAAGGAGCAGCAGGAGGAGGAACCTCGGCGCCAGCAGGTGCAGCTCCGGCCTCGGCTTCAGCTTCGTCTTCATCCTCTTCGACATCCGAGGATTTGTCCTCTTCTTCCTCACCCGAACCTTCTTCGACATATTCGTCGTCGACAGCACCAAGGAAACTTGGTCCCTCATTACATTGATGGATGGGGGTGTATTGAATGAGGCTATGGGCGCAAGCCTTGCACCGAGCAATCCAATCCGGGTCAGTGGACCACCTTGATCCGGTGCGCATGCGCTCGAGAAGCTTCAGGTTTATCTTTTCGTACCATGTGAGAACATAGTGGAGGACGATTTCAGCTCCAGCGCGTCCAGCGGATTCCCTCCAAAGGTCGAGCTAGGTCTCACACTCCATTAGCTTGGCAATAAGAGCAGTAGCCCCCTCCGGAGTATCTTCTTCATGCCAAAAGGCATTGAAGATCCGGATCGCTACATCCAGGATATCCTTTGCATAGTTCTTTACGATCTCGACTCGGGAGGACAAGCTGACTATCAAATCCTCCAGATCAAGAGGAATGGTGCCAAGACCAGATGGAGTACCTCTCTTCTTGCGGAACTTCGTAACGTTATCGGATGCAATGACATCACTCTCCAGAAATTTGTCTGAAAAACAAGACAAGTGGAGTAAGTAAAGGAAGTAGACCCAAAAAGATCAACGTCGGTTGAAGGAAAAGAACTTACGAGAAATATGGCTGTGGACTCGGGTCAGCTCCTTGGTGCAGTTGTCGCGCCTCTCCCGGAGTTGCACAAGTTCAGCATTCGCCGACTCAAGCTTGGCATCGGCCTCTTTCAGCAGTTTTTGGTCCTTGGAAATTTGGAGCTTCATACGCTCTTGCTCTTCGGAGAAATCTTGGCCAGCTTTATCCATCTCAGATTCGTGCAAAGCCTTGAGTTTCTTCATCTCTGCCTTAAGCTTGGCAATCTCTTCATCCTTGGTCTGGAGGAGGGAAAGCTCATCATCCTTCTTCTTGCATTCGGCCTGGTGCTGCCCTGCTTGTTCGAGAAAATGCAGCATCATATCAGGAACGGGCACACTATCTTCAAGAGATGCTGAAATAGTTTGTTGACCCGGCAAAGCCGAGGTATGAATATTTGCCAAGCCAAGAAGAAAAGAAGATAGGGCGTAGTGGGAGATTGAGAAAAATGACTTACCCTTTATCTGATCCAAATTTTTCCTCATAAGGATGTTCTCAGCCTCCACTCCAGCTACACAATCCGAATATCAGATTAGTTCGGCGAAAAAAGAAGAAGAGAAATGGAAAAATGCCAAGAAGAAAACTTACCCCTTTTCTCGTATTCGGCAAGAAGCATAGTATGTTTCGCGCGCAGCATCTTGTGAGTATCCAAGAGACGCTGAAACTCAGCGCTCCGGCGATTGGTGGTCACCTGAAAAGAGTACAAAAGGATAGCTTAGTCATGTGCATATTCGAAATGTACAAAATCTGGGCCAAGTGGAACTTAACCCGGCTCTAGGTGTGTGCATATTCGAAGTGTACAAAATCCGGACCAAGTGGAACTTAAGCCGGCTCTAGGTGTGTGCATATTCGAAGTGTACAAAATCCGGGCCAAGTGGAACTTAACCCGGCTCTAGGTGTGTGCATATTCGAAGTGTACAAAATCTGGGCCAAATGGAACTTAAGCCGGCTCTAGGTGTGTGCATATTCGAAGTGTACAAAATCTAGGCCAAGTGGAACTTAACCCGGCTCTAGGTGTGTGCATATTCGAAGTGTACAAGATCCAGGCCAAGTGGAACTTAACCCGACTCTAGGTGTGTGCATATTCGAAGTGTACAAGATCCGGGCCAAGTGGAACTTAACCCGGCTCTAGGTGTGTGCATATTCGAAGTGTACAAAATCCGGGCCAAGTGGAACTTAACCCGGCTCTAGGTGTGTGCATATTCGAAATCACTAAGGAGCTACACTAGTTCTCTAAGGAGCATCCGGCTGAGTAACAAGTTACTCCCCAGAGGCTCGGGGACTAATGGTTATATCACTAATATCTAGTACATGTTAAGGAAAAGGCGAAGTAGCGTACCTCCATCATCCGAGCTGCAAGGTTGATTACCTTAGCAGCAGTGTTCATCTGCGCAGCAAACTCGACAGGCCCAAACTTCTCCGGGAGATCGTCATTATGGACGAACTCCGCCTTGTTTCAGTTGCTAACAAACTCGATCAAGGTCGGAGGATAGCGTTCCCCGCTAAGCATGTGGGGCGCAACCAAACCCTTAGCATGGGCTTCCCTCCTTTCAACCTGGGCAACAGCGGGGCTCGTGTGCAAAACGAGTTGCACATCAGCTGACCTGGTAGAGGTGCCCTTCATCGGTGGGGTCTTCTTAGAAAGCATGGACGCAAGTGTGCGTTGTCCAGCCTCGATAGACGCTGGCTTGGCCGTGTCAGGAGCCTTTTTGCCCTTGGGCTGCTGCTGAGAAGTTGAGGTTGCTGCGACGGATTTGCCCTTGGGAGCTGCCTTAGTGCTAGCCTTGGTGCTGTTGGTGCCTTCTCGCCGAGCCTTGGAAGACTCGGACGAGGCGGAAGGACTTGGTGCTGTTGCTGATGCTTGTGGTGTTGGTGCTGGCGCGGATGCTGGTGCTGATTTTTGTTTTGGCGGAGGTGCTGTTGGTATCTCGGATGAAGCTGGTTGCGGCGGAGCCGAAGTGGTGGTTGCTGCTTCCTCAGCAGAGCAAGTTCCCCCCGGTCCGAGGTTGTCCTCCTCTAGACGAGGTGGGCTCGAAACCGAAGCAGCTGCTGGACCCTCCTGAATGGGGCTCAGCGGGCGAGAATCATCACCATGAGGGGGAGAAGGGCTATGTCGGAGCAGCCAGGCGATGCCAGATCCGCTCTAGGGAACCTCCACCGCAGCCCTGCCGAATCAAATGATGAGTGATCAGAAATTACAACAAAGGAAGAACAAATGAATAGCAAATCACGAAGCAGAAAATCAGATAAGGAAATGACTTACTCGTCTGAGGTCAAAGGCTCCTTGGATTTGCGAGCCCTCCGAGTTATGGCCTTAGTCATAGGCTTGGTGGTAGCTTTGTCTGCAGACTTCTTTCGTCTCTTCGCTGGTTTGGAAGGTTCGGAAGAAGAAGCAGATGCAGCTCCCCTTTTCTTTGTCGCGACAGGGATAGGCTCACCCGTAGCGAGGGGAGGATCTTCATGGATCTGCCCACCGGGGTTAGCTGATGCCGGAAAAGCGTTAAGAAAGGGGGACAGCATCAAATGCTTCCATCACCTCAACGTTGGAATCATCTTCATCCTCAGGCCAATCTCTAATAGAAGAGAGTTTACTGGTATGTCGCTTGGTTGCATCAGGGAACAGAAGGAACATCTCTAGATCCGGATCCTCCTCGTCCGGGACATCTCGATCCGGTGCCCACTTGAGAGAAGGCTTGGTACCATCCTCAAGAGTTTGCTGAAGAAACATCTAAGAGAGAAAATGTGAAGGGATCAAACATACAATAAATTCTGACATATAATTTAACTCGAAAAGGGATTGGAGCACAAGATTTACCGCAGGAGGAAGCCTATCTCGGTAGAAGTGCTCGATCCCCCATACCCATTCAGCGGTGAACTTTTTGTTGGTGGTGAAGAGGGCCTTGACCCGGCAGAAAATCTCGGTGTTGCTCAACTCGAATGAGGAGGTTCGGTTGGGGTCAAGGCACCAGCTCATGTGGCAGAGCTTATGAGTGCGTTTCTGGAGAGGGGAGATCCGGTTGCGGATGAATGTGATCATTGCGTCCTCGTTGCGCAATCCTAGATCCTTCAGCTCCTGGAACCTTTTGTTGACTTGGTTCGCCAGGACGGTGGGCTTCTTGGGGATCTGGTCCTAGAGATCCGGATTAGGAGGACCCGGAGCATAGGGGCGCAGCTGGATCAGATCTTCAGTTGTGCCATTTCTGACATAAAAGAAGGTTCGGGCCCAGCCCTTGCAAGAGTCAAGCCCCGTGACTCGGGGAAAGACGGACTGTTTCTGAGGAGAGATAGAAGTTGCACCGAACTATGTGAGCTGCTTGTCCTCCGGTTCAAGCTCTCTATTCAGAATCACGTTCTGGCACAGACCAAAGAAATGGATCCAGAACTCCTAACTAGGCCAAAATCCGGTGTAGCCCTCGATGGTGGAAGCAAATGTAGAGAGAGACATGATGGAGTTCGCCGGAAGATGATGCGGCTGAAGCTCGTAGGTGTTGAGCCAGTCGTGGAAGAAGTCGCTGACAGGGAGGCCGAACCCATGCTGGAAGTGGGAGAGGAATACTACAAACTCACCCGGATTGGGTGAGGGAGCTAGTTCCTCGGTGACGAGGCAGGCGATCACGCCCTCCGGGATACGGCGCGTGCGATACAGCCAGTCGAGGTCGTCCTGGCATACCCAGGACCCTGCCCAGGCGACGCGCTCAGCATTCTCCGTGTCTTCCTCCATCTCCTATTCCACGACGGCGAGTTCTTCCTCCATCATTTCGAGGTCGCTGTCCTCACTGGCCCTATCAGCGGTGGGGGCAGTGGCCTTAACTGGCATGGACCCGTGGCGGAGGAGATGCGTGGGAGTGGCGGCGACGCTGGTGTGAACGGCACGGGGCAGCGGCGGCGGCAGCGGTGTAGTTGCTGGGAAGAAGAAGAAGAAGAAGAGGGAGAGGGGCGCGAGAATGGGGAAAAGACCCAAGGGGCGCGCCCCTTCCCTATTTAACCACGCCCAGGAGGGGTAGTGGGATCGCACTGTGTGGAAGAGCCACACGGTGTGGTCGTGTACAATCCGGATCAGCCAATCAGCGATGAGCCAAAGGAAGGGCCACAGGGCACAGGGGATCCCACGACGTGACATGGTGATACAGTTAACAAGGAGACAGACACGATGTGACGTGGGCAACAGTAATATCTGACAATAACTGCGGCCGTTACTGGCGTGGGCCCTTAAAATGAGGCAAAATAATGATTACCCTCCACGTAGGACGTGGGGAAGCATACTGATGACCCCCAAGTATAGGGGTTGTTCGCAGTATTTTCGATAAGTAAGAGTGTCAAACCCAACGAGGAGCAGAAGGTGCTGGCTAGTGGTATGGATCAGGAATTCTCTGCAAATACTTAGCAAACGGATTTTTAGGGGTTTTCGATAAAGCAAGTAAACAAAGTACGAGTAAATAAAAGACAGTAGGAATAAATGCAGCAAGTGACCCAATCCTTTATGCAGCAAAGGACAAGCCGGTTGTATTTCTATAGATGACCAAACGTTCTCGAGGACACATGGAAAGACTGTCAAGTGCTTTCGCTTCATATAGTCGATTAATCTTCTCTAGCTTGCTAAGTGTTGTGTGGGTGAACCTGTGCTAATGTACCGCCCCATCCAAGACTAATACATACTTGTGATTATACCCCTTGCAAACATCCGTAAGTATAAGAAAGTAATTAAGGTAGAAACCTAACCATAGCTTTAAACTCTAAGACCCTTACGTCCCTTGTGCAATGGTTTCCTAACGGGGGTTCAGGTTTCTGTCACTCTGGCAACCCCTAAGATTAGTAGCCAAATACACATTGCATTCCCCTAGGCCCATATAGGTGAAGTGTCATCTAGTCGACGTTCACATGACACCACTAGAAGAAGTACACCACAACTTAAATAACAATCTATTGAATCTTTCTCAACACAACTCCACTACTAACAACAACACTTCTCCCATGTCCTCAAGAACAAAACGAACTACTCACAAGACATCATATGGATCATGATCAGACATGGAATAATGATGTATAACAATCCGAACATAAACAATAATTCAACGGTTCACTCAATAGCATCAACTACAAAGAGTAATCAACACCTGGAAAGTTTCCCCTATGAACTATAGCAAGATTCAACGCAATTGTTACAGCAATATGGAGATGGTGATGAGGGTGATGATGGTGATGATGGTGGTGATGATGATGATGATCCTGATGAACTCCAGCTTGATGGTGGTGTTGATGGCGACGATCTCCCCTCTCCGGGAAGGAATTCCCTCGGCAGAAATCTGTCTGCCAGAGAGATCTTTCTCTCTCGGTGTTTTCCACCCTGCAGAGGCGGCGGAATCTTTCTGTGGTCGCTCCCCGAGTCTTAGGGTTTTGTGGGGATGATATACGCTAGAGGGGAGAGGCTGGAGTGGGCCAGGGCGGCAACACCACCTCTAGGCGCGGCCTAGGCCTGCCCGCGCCATGGGGTGGTGTGGGCCCCCTGTGGCCCACCTCCACTCCATCTTCTGGCATCCTTAGTCTTCTGGAAAAATAGGATTTTCCATATATTTTCCCGGATTTTCTGATCTTCGTGAATTTTGCCTCCAAACAGCACCTTTTCTATTAGAATACTGACTGCAGCGGTCCATGCTCCAAAAGTCATCAACCATGCAAAAAATAGATGAAATAAAATAAGTATCACCTCTCAATACGAAATATATCAATGAATAATAGTGAATTAAGACATAGAATAGTGATGCAAAATGGACGTATCAACTCCCCCCAAGCTTAGACTTCGCTTGTCCCCAAGCGAAACTGAGCTCAATAAACATGACCTCAAGTTTATGGAGTGAAGAGTCGATAAAAGAATACGGACAAGAAGCATCACATTCATCAAATACATAGATCATAATAGAAGACAACTCACTATTATATAACTCATCTTGTAATGAGTAAAGGAAACGCAATAAAGATACATAAAGTGAATCGTAATTGGTAATGGCAAACTTAGCTCTTGGTCGAAGAATAGTTGATAATTTGCTGGAGTTCACAAATAGCTGGCTTTTCAATGATAGCTTTCAAAGTAGTAAACTTCAAGATAAGAGCAATGTGCAAAACAAGGAACATAAGACATGATTGCATAAATCATCATATGAATGAATGAAACACAACAACTCAAAATACTTGCTGAGATAGAAGGGAATAGGTTTACTGACTCAACTACAAAGTAAAAGAAAGGCCCTTCAAAGAGGGAATAGGGATTGCAAGTCTCATAAAGAGCTCCTGAAAATTATGATACTTACTAGCTTTCAGCTCTCATTGCCCCTATCATAGGCATCTTTAGGTGATTAAGGTTAAAGTGATCAAAAATGAGGATATGCATTGACAAGTTGTAAGTTGATAATCTCATGTCCCTTGAATACGAGGGCCGCTCCTCATGCTACTCAAGTTTAGTCACCGGTAAGTTCTTGTCATCGTAAGCATATGTGTATCATAGAGAACCGCGAATGGGGTACCCCTTGCCCGATGATACAGAAGAATCCCCATATCAAAATGACAAGGCAAGAAGACAACAAGTATCTCAACAATCTTCTTATTTACCATGGGAATATGGTGCTTTTTTCTCTCTTTCCTCTTTTCATAACCTCTCTTTTTTTCTCTTTTTCTCAATCTCTATCTCTTTTTTTTATAAGAAGAATGCTTCATAGATACTCGTTATGGTTACGCTGCAGGTTTCCACCATGTCAGCATGGATTAGACCAGCGGCCCAGGCGTTTCTCTAACACACATGCATAACTCCATGGACTTACAAGCTCCCCTTTCATTTCACACCGACGACATCCATAGACAAAAGAACATGATATCAACTTGGTACAAAGTACCAGTGCAATGTTGAAAGCGTTCCCCATGACAGCATGGTTCTTGTCGTCGGATTGATGACAAGTACGCCATGAGGGGGTCCTCGAGGAGTGCGGAAGAGAGGGGTGTGAGACGTATGGTGTTCCGGGACAGTGAGCACACAAGTTTACCCAGGTTTGAATCCACCGGCTTTGGATGGATCCTACTCCTGCTAGCAATCCAATAATACGGCAGAACCGGAATATGGGTTACAAGGGTTTCGCCTGTGCGAATTGAGGGTCTAAAGTATTGGGTGTGCCCTAAAGGCTCTCCCTAGGACGGCTTATATAGATATCCGGCCTAGAGTTTACAAGAGAGGTCTATCCGGCTACGTCTAAGAGTCGGTTACAGAGTACATCTTGAACTACAAGTAACATTATGGGCCTAAGTCGGTAAGTCTTCTGGGCCTTCCTGTAGCCGGATTGGACTCCGTCTTTCTCCCTGACTGGGCCGCCCGTGAAGCAAAGCTCTAACCCGAAGTGGGCCACCCTGGTCAGTGAGGAACTGTGAGGATACCCGAAAAGTATATCCCCAACAGCAGCCCCCGGAGGCCTCCAAGATCCAAAGTCGGATTTATCATCATCTAGCTTGATCTTCGGCTTGCAGAATCTTGAAGGGTTCCTAAAACTTCGCAACAAAAAATACGATCCGGGTCTTAAAAATATGTCGGATCTATCAGTAGGTTACTCGGATTTTCCAGCTCGTTTTTAAACTAAGCCGGAACTTGGTCTCTAACGCCACCTGACACAAGCATGGTCAAGTCACATCATCTGACAGGCGTTCCGTCAGCACGATCGTTGGTGGGTCTGCGGTCCGCGGAACCGAGACGCCGTTTCAATGCGCACGTGGAGATCGAGGCGATGCAATCATCGTGCGGGTCCTTCCCAGTTCTTTCCATGACGCGTGGCGGTTACACTGTAGCGTTTGCGCGAATCTTGGCGCAGGTAGGTGGATATAAGGGGTTCGGATTTCTTCTTCTCCTTTCCACTAGTCCTTTGTCGTTTCCTTTCCTCCCAATCTTCATGCGTGCACAGAGCCTCCTCGTCCTCCCCCCACAGAGGTCCCAGCACTGCCCCTTTAAGGTCACCCTCTCACCGGAGAAAATGGCTTCATCATCTTCTTCCTTCGGTTTGACGGCAGCAGCGGCGGCGGCGAAGGCGGAAGCAGCAACAGAGAAAGAAAGCTACCGGGGAATCTGGATCCCCTGCGCCCTTGACGAAGCAGGCCTCAAGAATATGGAGAAGGAGGGGCTTCTCGTCGCTGGCGACTGGCAGAGCGACTCTGGTGAAACCTTCCCCAACCCGCACGACGACGAGCGGGTCCACTTCGGCACCCATCTTGACCAAGGTCTGTCTTTTCCTCCCTCGGAGTTCTTTTCCGAGGTGATAGATCATTACGGAGTTCAACTCCACAATCTTCCTCCCAACTCACTTCTAGAAATGAGTGCGTATGCTGCGCTTTGCGAGGGCTTTCTCGGCATTAGGCCGAGTTTGCTTCTCTTCCGGTTTTATTTCCATGTCCGGAGGAATTCCATCACTGCCGGTGTTCCTTACATCTCTGGCACTATTAGCTTTTCTCTTAGATGTGACCGGGCATATCCCAAAATTTCTGCCAGTGACTCGGTCAAACAATGGCCAGCCACGTTTTTCTACCATAGGGATATTCTGGCTCCTGCCGGCTTTTGTCGACGGAGCCGCCACGGCCCAGCCTTCCTAGGACGAGGCTGCTCCGGCTCTCACTGATGATCTGATCCTCGCTAAGAGGCGGATCGAATATCTGATTAAGCACAATGGTCTGAAGGGATCCGACTTGGTCCAGTGCTGGGTCTCACGTCGGATCCAGCCACTTCAGTACCACGGGGATAGACTGATGCACTCCATCACGTCCTCTCCAACTAACTCCCTCCGCATCAGCTCCAAAGCCTATACCACTCAAGGCTACATAAGCCAAATCAAGTGGCTGATCCGGGAGCAGATCGAAAGGAGGATTCCGGAGGTTTCTCTGGACATGCACACGGCAGAAAACCCCGTGGTGCCGGTAAGCTCCCATCGTCACACCTTTTATGTGTTTCAATCTTCGAGTTATACTGCAATACTAATATGTTTTCAGCTTGCTGACATCCCCGAGTCGGAACTTGCTCCGCTCGAAGGATACCCTCCGGAGTTCTCTCAGGAGGTGGAAATTGTTCCACTGCCGGATCTTGCGCTCAAGAAGCGCAAAGCTTCGATAGTAGCGGTTGGCACAAAGGAGGTGTCTGTCGTGAAGAGGTATCCTTTCAGTCACAACTTTTCCGTCTTTGTACTTTACTCAAATTTCTTTCCAAGATGTAATGTTTCCTACTTTGTTACCCTCTCAGAGCAAAATCGATCATCAAGGGCAAGGGGAAAGGGATTTCTTCGAAGCCCTTACGCCAGACAAAGCTTACCATAGCTTCCCCTATCGTGGCTCCTCCGACTCTGGCCCCTCAACCTTCTGCAACTCCAGTTATCTCGTCGGATGCTGCAGAAGATCCGGCTTCTCAAATGGAGCCTGCGATCCTTGGGTCGCAAACTGACCTCACCGTGGGTGAGTCAGCTCAAGATAAGTGCGAACCCTCTTCGGGTAATGATCCCTCGGCTGAAGTCTTCACCGAAAACCTCCTTAGCAATCCAGGTCTTGCCAAGTTTGGCCTGACCCGGAAATCTGCAGAGGAGATCCAGCGGCTAGCCAGGCAAGTCCTGGATAAAAGCCATTTATCCCCCGAGGAGGAAGCGCAAGAAGCAGAGGACGTCAAGTTCTCTGATCTTCTCAGTCAAGTCCGCCTTCGCGACGAGAGGATTAGGACTGGCGAGCTTCCAACAGCCCTAGTGATCCCTCTTACTCTTGTCGAGAAGGTGGCCACTGAAGTGAACGCGGGTTTAGATAAACTCACCCGCGAGCAATATGTAAGTCGGAATTCCAACTCTTTCCATTATGTTATATCATATCCTCTAGCCCCCAAGCATGAAGTAGGATATAGAATCCGAGTTTATGCTTCATTAGGATGCCAAAGAACGAACTAGTGTAGCCCCAAGGCTCGTGCTGATATTTAGCAAAAATATTAGCCCCAGTCTTAAGTAGCTTTCTGACTTTGGGTATTCTAACTCACAGAAAGTATGTTCCTATAACCAGGAATTACTGACCAATGTCTGTGATAAGCGGAGAGAGATCAAAGCTCTCTAGCTTAAAAATGCTGAGCTCAAAGTAGCCAAGGATGAAGCCGAAGGTAAACATTCCGAGATTCAAACCTTGTATTTGCTTTTTTCAATGTCGAATTTTTCTGAAATGTTGTTCTTTTTTGACTTACAGCGCTGGTGAAACAATCCATCGCTATGATTGAAGAGGCCGAGAACCTCAAGACCCTGGTGGTGGAGAACAAGGGACTTCGCCAAGAGCTGGACAAGCTCAAGGTGGATCATGAAAAGAGCATAGCTCAAGTCCTTGAATCCTGCTCCATGGCCACTGATGAGCGTGATCGCAAGATTGCTGCTCAGGATAAAATAATCTCGGACCTCAAGAATGAGCTTGGCAGAGAGAAGGACATATCCCAGGCGCTCCGGGCTGAACTCCAGAGTCTCCGGGAGGAGAAGACCAAGATTGACGACGTCATTTTTGGTACGTTCCACCTCTCGGACTTATCTTTTTCTTCGACTCCTATCAATGTCGGTTTTTTCTTAACTTGTTTTGTGTATAGGTCCTCTGAACTTGACGGACTCTTCCTCGTCCGAGCCCCGCACTCACCGGCTTACCCAAGTCGGTGATCTTCTTCATGACTACCGCCAGTCCCTTGAGGAAATTGGCGAGTCTCTCAAGATTCCGGACATGCCAAGCATGTCGGATTTTGAGGTGCGGGACAGGGCCAAGGAGATGCCGCAGCTTGTTCGGGACTGGAACATGTCCTATGCGCGGACTGCTCCGCAGAATGCTCTCACCATGGTCATGAGCCACCATGGAAACATGGAGATATGGCAAGTGACCAGAGGGTACTGCAAGGTAGACGAAGATGGCCAGGAGCAAGACCTTCAAGCCATTATGCACTCCTGCACCGGATACGGGTTCCACGTAGCTGATCTAACCAGCTACGAGATTCCCTTCTTCACCCGTGTGGATACTCCGCCTCCTCCTGTAGAAGAAACCGAAGAAGTTTCCAACGATGAACGCACCACCTCAAATGCGGACATCTCGTAACGATATCAAGGCAGAGTGACCAGCGAGCCGGCAGATCCTTCATCTCCCCCTGCATCATAGACCAGAAATTTATGTATTATTCCGGAAAAAACCTGATGTGATTGTAAATATTAAGTACTATTTATCTTGCTAGTGCTAAGCTTTTGACCTATTCAGCACTTTTGACTTTTGAAATTTTTGCGTGCCTGAAATGTTTACGCAAGCACTTATAGTTTTTTCGTCTCCACTTATCGTTTATCTGGCTTTACACCTCGTCCCTTTCGTGAGCCGGCTAAACCTTCCGCCGGAAACTTTGCCGAGCAACGGAGCTCAATTGCTAAACCAGTTTAAACTCGGAAACAAAGCCGGCTTCCAGTACCAACAATTCACTACTCGGAAAATGCCCGCATCCAGCAATCAGACAAATAACCAAAGTAAAGACTAGAAATTTTAGAGTTATACCCAAAGGTAGCAGTTTTAGAATCAGAAATCTAGACCAGAACGAACATGAGCATAAAGTACTTTCAAGCATTCTGGGATTTTCGACTATGACATGATCACTCGGAACTAAGATGGTTTAAGAACTTCTCAGAAAAAACTTGAGGCAACCAAAACTTTTATTTCTCAGAACATGTACATATGTATGATTACAAAGAAGGATAAACTAAGAATAAAAGGGACGTAGCTAAGCAATATTCCACGGTCTGTCTAACTCATCCGGATTTGTACTACTGATACATTGCAAATGTATCTATAATTTTTGATGTTCCATTCTTGGTTTTATCTACTTTCTTATGTTTTGTCCACACTTTGGAGTACTTCTCATATGATTTCTTGGACTAACCAATTAACAAGAGCCATAGTGTCAGTTGCCTGTTTTCTGCTATTTTTGGTTCCAGGAAGTCAGAAAATGAATATTCTCGGAATTGGACGGGACAAAAGCCAAAGTTACTATTTTCCCAGAAGACTCACGGAGCCAGAAGGAGAGTCGGAGAGGGGCCACAGGGTGGCCACACCACCCCTAGGCGCGGGTCCACCTAGGTCGTGCCAGGGCATGGTGTGGGCCCCCTGGCCGGCCACCGACCTTGCCTCTTTCGCCTATAAGAGCCTCCCGATACCAAAACCCTAAATAATCAAGCCTCCAGCCACGAAAAGTTCCGCAACGCCGCCACCACCGAAGGGGAGATTCGGGGGACAGAAAGCATCTGTTCCGGCACCCTGTCGGGACGGGGAAGTGCCCCCGGAGCCATCTCCATCGATCTCCACCATCATCTCCATCACCATTGCTGATTCCCATGATGAGGAGGGAGTAGTTCTCTCTCGAGGCTAAGGGTTCTACCGGTAGCTATGTGTTCATCTCTCTCTCTATGCATGATCTTATTGAGATCATGAGCTTGTAATCTATAGATCTACCTTGCTACTCAAGTGCTTTAATAGATCTCTGCTCTCCCTATGTGTGTGCAAGTGACAGCGTGCACACCATGGTGGCACTTAGGCTAGAGGTTACAAATACTTGTTATGAGTTATATTTGGAGTTGGATGTCTTTATGAAATTGTGGTGTTTGTTGGACTCATCTAGTACTCAAGGTGACAGTGTGGGGTTTTCTAGATGGGAAAGGCATACTTTGAGGTGTGCTATTATAGCCCTACCGTTGATTAGAGTGTTCAACCGGAGAGTAGTTAAGAGTAGTATCATGAAGATAATATATTTATATGATAGTGTTCACTAGTGAAAGTATGATCCCTAGGCCTTGTTTCTTAGCATTGAAACACCATTTGCTACTAGATCTGTTACATGTTTGCTTGCTGCCATCTTTATTTCAGTTTGCCTTTAGTCTCTTCCACGCCTTCAAGCTATTTTCTATCACAGTTACCACTTATAATTATCCATACCACTTGTATTTCACTATCTCTTCGCCGAACTAGTGCACCTATACACCTGACAAGTGTATTAGGTGTGTTGGGGACACAAGAGACTTCTTGTATCTTGATTACAGGGTTGCTTGAGAGGGGATACCTTTGACCACTTCCTCCCTGAGTTCGATAAACCTTGGGTGATCCACTTAAGGGAAAACTTGCTGCTGTTCTACAAACCTCTGCACTTGGAGGCCCAAAAACTGTCTACAAGAATAGAAGTGCGTAGACATCAAGCTATTTTTTGGCGCCGTTGCCGGGGAGGTAAGGTAAAAGGTACTCATATCCTCCAGTGTGAGTGCTCGAAGTTATTTCCTTTAGATTCTGCAATTTTGTCTTTTTGTTTCTTGTTTTCACTAGTTAGGCTTAATGGAAAACAACAACAAAATTAGAGAGCTTTATAGTATTTATCTTGAGTTAGGACATGAAGTGTTTGAAGAGAAAATTAAAAAACCTATGGAACTTTATTTGCATGCTAATAGCAATGTTGTTAGTATGAATTCTTTGGACACCATAATTGCTAATGCTATGGAAAAGTCTAAGCTTTTGGGGAAGCTGGTTTTGATGAGAATGATCTTTTTAGTCCCCCAAGCATGGAGGAGAAAATTTACTTTGATGATACTATGCCTCCAATTTATGATGATTACAATGATGAATATGATATTTTCAGTCCACCTACTATTGATGAGAAAATTAATTATGATTACAATATGCCTCCTATATTTGATGATTATGGTGATGAGAATAATATTGTTAGCTATTTTGTTGAATTTGCTCCCACTACAATTAATAAGAATGACTATGTTTATGTGGAGAGTAATAATGATTATATGCATGTGGCTCATGATAAGAATGTTTCTTGTGATAGTTATATTGTTAATTTTATTCATGATGCTACTGAAAGTTATTATGAGAGAGGGAAACATGGTTTTATGTGTCTCAACAATATTAAGTTTCCCCTCTTTATGTTGAAAGTCTTGAAGTTGCACTTGTTTTGCTTTTCTATGCTTGTTTCTTTGTGCTTTCATGACTTCTTTCTTTACAAGATTCCTATGCATAGGAAGTGGGTTAGACTTAAATGTGCTTTGAATTTGCTTCTTGATGCTCTCTTTTACTTCAATTCATATTTCTTATATGAGCATCTTCTCAAACTATCATGCCTAACTTAAAGGCGTTAAAGAAAAGTACTTGTTGGGAGATAACCCAAGAGTTTTAGATGAGTCTTGGAAGTTATTAATTCAGTAATAACCGCTCCTTATCCTTTTTATTTGCTTTTTGTGCCAAGAGTAACCTCTAATGAGAGTGAAGTAATGATTGGGAAAGTTGCTGTCCCGAAACAGATTTTTGTGCTTCACCGTAAAAATTCGTGAGAGAGCTCTGTATGTCGTATTGAGCTGTACTTTTTTGTGCTTCTGACTCAGGTTGTTATATAACTTTTGTTAGTTCAACACTTTTTGATTTGATCAACATAAGGTCTTCGAAAAAATTCTTCTTTACCTTCTGGTCTGTTTTGACAGATTTCTGCCATTTTCTGCATTTGCTTCTTGTTGGTTCCTTCTTGAGTTCTTTTGGGGAATTGAGCTTTTTTAGTGAAGTGCTTCAGTAGCTAGTGTTCTAATGGAAGTTTATTTGGTGTTAGAACTGAACCTTGAGACTTATTTATCTTAAGTGCACTAATGTTGCTAATGAGATTGTGTGAAGTTTTGTATGAAGGAAAAATTTCAGGTGTATGGAAGGAATGAATAATGAGATGAAGGATGGACTAAAGCTCAAGCTTGGGGATGCCACGCGTGTTACCCCAAGAAGTATCCAAGAAGTACAAGCGTCAAAGCTTGGGGATGCCCAAGGCATCCCCTTCTTCATCAATAAAAATCCCAGGTTTCTTTCAAACGCTTGATTTTTATTGTTTCATGCACAGTTGTGTTTTTCTTGGAGCGTCTTCTTTCTCGTTTTAATTTTGGTTTTTAGTTTGCTTGGTTTTCTTAGTTTTCTGAATAAGTTGGTTGGACCCCCTCTTTCATACGTTGGTTTGCAATTAGTTTGGTTTGGTTTGGAAAAGAGTAGGAAAGTTCATACTTATGTGGTAAAAAGAGCTCGTTTTTGATTGTGGCCTATGCTTTGTCATGCCATGCTTGATATTGTTTTGGCTTTATGCTTAGTATTCTTTGCTGTAGCATGAATTTTTATAAACAATTGAGATTGCTTAATGTGCCTTGGATGAATCATGCGTTGTTTTAGCATATTAAAGCATAGTATAGTGGTATTCTCCTTTGATGCTTTATTTGGGTCGACTTGGCACATGCTCACACCATGTTACGACTATCTCAAGTCACCATAGCCTTTATGACCCTTTAGTTTTCAACTTGTAGTATCACTTTATGCTTTGATCAATGATGTTTTGTCGCTCTGCATGATTATGGCCATTATTGCTCTCTTAGTTTGTCGCTCCCAGTCTTTTGCTAGCCTCCACAACCAAGTATGAGTTCCACTAATGCATCCAACTCCCTAAACCAAGTTATTCCAAAGAGTCCACCATACCTACCTACTAGCATATGCTATTCCAAGTATATTCATGTTTTTGTTTACCTTCCAAATTATCTCTTCGCCGAACTAGTGCACCTATACACCTGACAAGTGTATTAGGTGTGTTGGGGACACAAGAGCCTTCTTGTATCTTGATTGCAGGGTTGCTTGAGAGGGGATACCTTTGACCACTTCCCCCCTGAGTTCGATAAACCTTGGGTGATCCACTTAAGGGAAAACTTGCTGCTGTTCTACAAACCTCTGCACTTGGAGGCCCAACAACTGTCTACAAGAATAGAAGTGCATAGACATCAACTGCCTCCGGCTCTCTTTCTCTTCTTAGTAGCAGGTCTTTCTTTGACTGGCCTCATGTCAGTTAAGTAGTACGATCCATTGTGCAATACTCGACTAACTAAAAAGGGCCCTTCCCATACTGGGGAAAGTTTGTGCTTTCTTTGTTGCACAAGCCGGAGAACCAAATCACCTTTATTGAAAGATCTATTTCGGACTCTTTGGCTATGATACTTGCGTAACTTCTGCTGATAGGCTGTAGATCTCATTTCAGCAACGACGCGAACTTCTTCGACTAAGTCGAGATCATTTTGTCGAGAAATCTCGGCATCCTTTTCGATATATGCGGCCACTCTAGAAGAAGTATGAATTAAATCACTAGGAAGAACTGCTTCTGCGCCATAGACCAAGAAGAAAGGTGTGTATCCTGTTGACCTGTTCGGAGTTGTTCATAAACTCCAAATTACAGAGGGTAGTTCCTCTACCCAAGCCCCCGCAACACGTCGTAGTGGTGCTTCGAGTCTTGTTTTAAGGCCTTGTAGAATTAAACCATTTGCTCTTTCGACTTGTCCGTTAGCCTGTGGATGTGCGACTGACGCAGTGTCAAGCCGGATATTTTGCTCACCGCAGAATTCGGCCAGTTCTCCCATAGAAAAGTTACTCCCATTGTCCGTGATAATGCTATGCAGATAATCATACCGGATTATAACATCCTCGACAAATCTTTTGGCTATTGCTCCATCACAACTAGTGACAGGTTTAGCCTCGATCCACTTGGTGAATTTATCCACCATCACTAAGAGGTGAGTAAATCCACTTGGAGCTCGTTTAAAAGGTCCTACCATATCAAGCCCCCAGACCACAAAAGGCCATGTTATAGGTATTGTTTGCAGCTGATCAGCCGGAACATGAGCTTGCTTGGCGTACTTTTGGCAGCCTTTGCATGTCTTGACTAATCGTTCGGCATCTGCCTGAGCTGTAAGCCAGAAAAATCCATGTCGAAAAGCTTTTGCCACTAAAGATTTGGCTGCAGCGTGGTGACCACACTCGCCTTCGTGGATTTCCCTTAAGATTTCCACTCCTTCCGGAGATACACAGCGCTGAAAAACCCCAGAAACACTCCGTTTATGGAGCTCACCCTTAACAATAGTATAGGCTTTTGCTCGTTGGATAATCTGCCGGCTCAGCACCTCGTCTTCGGGTAATTTGCCATCTACCAAATAATCCAGGTAGGGTTGAGTCCAGCTGGGAATTACAGCCAGAACTGCTATCAAAGGTGAGTCGGATTTGGTCGGATATTCCTCATCTACTCCCTTTATCGAGGGAACTTTGAGGTGCTCTAAAAATGCGCCATCCGGGACCACTTTCCGCGCAGAGCCTATTCGAGATAGTGCATCTGCTTCCTCATTTCTGCTCGAGGGATGTGTTGAACTTCAAACCCTTCGAACGATTTAGATAGATCATCCACGACAGCTTTATATGCTGCCATGTGCTTATTTGCATTACAAATATCCGAGACTTGCTGAGCAACAAGATCCGAATCTCCGTAACACATCAAACGTCGGATGTCAATATCCTTGGCAATCCGGATTCCATGCAGCAGTGCTTCATACTCGGCAATATTGTTTGTCACTGTGAAGTGGATCTGCAACACGTATAAACATTTATCTCCTTGGGGTGATTTGAGCACCACGCCAGCCCCCGAGCCCCCTCGAGCCTTAGACCCATCGAAAAAGAGGGTCCAATATTCTGACTCAGGGAGGACCATGTTCTCCTTTGTCTCTATCCAATCAGCGATAAAGTCAGCAAGGATCTGGGATTTGATTGTTGTCCGAGGTTTGTACTCAATATCGAAAGCTGAAAGCTCTATGCCCCACTTCGCGACGCGTCCTATGGCGTCGCTGTTGTTGATTATGTCTCTCATGGGAGCTTTGCTCACCACGGTAATTGGATGCTCCGGAAAATAGTGTCGTAACTTACAGATGCTAGGAAAACACCGTAAGCCAACTTTTGATAGCGCGGATATCGCTGTTTTGATTCTGTCAAGACCTTGCTGACAAAGTAAGTCAGAAGTTGCACCAGGTGTTCCTGATTTTCCTCTGGTCTCTCCACCACCATGACGATACTAACGACCCTATTTGTCGCAGCAATATAAAGCAACATCGGTTCCTAAGGTTCCGGCGCTGCGAGGATAGGAGCATATGAGAGTACTTTCTTCAGGTCTTGTAGTGCAGCTTCTGCTTCGTCAGTCTAGACAAAATCTTTGGTCTTCTTCAGGAGTTTGTATAATGGTGCGGCTCTTTCACCAAGCCGACTTACAAACCGACTGACCGCAGCAATGCAACCAGTTAACCTTTGTACGTCCTTCAGGCGAGTTGGCCTGGAAATATTGAGTATAGCCTTGATTTTGTCACGGTTCACCTCTATGCCTCTTTGAGAAACGATGAAACCTAACAATTTTCCGTCTGGTATTCCAAAGAAGCATTTCTTCGGGTTAAGCATGATGTTGTATTTTCGTAGATTGGCGAACGTTTCCTCCAAGTCAGAAATGAGTGTTTCCTTCTTTTTGTACATCACCGTGATATCATCCACGTATGCATGTACATTGCATCCGAGTTGGTCGTGGAGGCAACACTGCATCGTGCGCTGGTACGTAGCTCCTGCGTTCTTCAGCCCAAAGGGCCTCGTAACAAAACAGAAGGTTCCGAAGGGGGTTATGAATGAAGTTTTGACTTTGTCAGATTCCTTCATCCGGATTCGGTGATAACCAGAATATGCATCGAGAAAACAGAGGAGTTCCGAGCCTGCCGTAGAATCGATAACTTGATCAATTCTAGGCAGAGCGAAGGGATCTTTTGGACAAGCCTTGTTCAAGGCAGTATAATCAACACACATCCTTAAATCAGTGGTGTCCTTTTTAGGGACCATTACAGGATTGGCCGACCACTCAGTGTGGATGACCTCTTCTATGAATCCGGCTAACTCGAGCCGTGCTAGTTCCTTAGCTACTACCTTACGCTTTTTGTCGCCAAACCGTCGTGAGGACTGTTTGACGGGTTTAGCGTTCGGGTTTACATTTAGAGAGTGCTCGGCAAGTTCCTTAGGTACTCCGGTCATGTCAGATGGCTGCCATGCGAAGATATCTTGATTTGCTTAGAGGAACTTGACGAGCACGCTTTCCTATGCGCTATCTAGGCCTACGCCTATCTGGGTCACCTTGGAGGGGTCGTCATCCTTCAACAGTGCTTCCTTTGTCTCTTCTGATGCCTTGAACTCTGGATTTGGCTTGGTAAACTCCTTCGTTGCGGGCATCTCGGACGGATCTATGCTCTTCTTGATCTCCTGGTACTCCTGGGCATGCAGCACGGCTTCGGCAAAGGCGGCATTTCCATCCTCGCACTCTCGCGCTTTCTTCGGGTCTCCCCTGATGGTGATCACGCCATTGGGACCTGGAATTTTCATCATATTGTAAATGTAACACGGATGAGCCATAAAAGCCCAGTAAGCCGGACGTCCGAATATAGCGTGGTATGCGCTCTTAAATGGGACCACTTTGAAGGAAAGTGCCTCCGTCTGATATTTCTTTGGAGTTCCAATGGTAACATCCAAAGTGATCTCTCCCAGGGAATTAGCTTGTCTTCCTGGGACAACTCTGTGAAAAATCACAGAGCTATGGTTCTGCTGGGTCTCTGAGATCTTCATCCGGCGTAGCGTTTCGACATAGAGAATATTGATGTTGCTACCACCGTCCATGAGGGTCTTGGAGAAACCATAACCATCAATAAGTGGGTTGACGATTAAGGCATATTTTCCTCGTCTGTGTAACTTAGGCGGATGATCATCGCGGTCAAACGTGATTGCCACTTCCAACCAGTCCAGATACTGGGGAACAGCTGGAACTGTTGCATTGAGTTTGTGTAGAACTGATTTCTTGACCTTTGCTGGTTGAGATCCGAGGAAGGTGACATAAGTGTCCATCTCGGTGGGAAAAGTCTTCTTCCCTTTCGATTTGGGATTTGAAGCATCAGCTTCCTCCATGTCGGAATCTTCCTTGGTCTCCTTGTCTTTTTCAGGATTTTTCTTTCCCTTCTTCCGCTTAGCTTTGTAGCCTGCGGTATCATCTCTCTTGATGTCGTCATTAAAACGACATTCAGCGTTGGTGTGGGACGAGCCCCCATTGGCGTCTAAGTGATGCACACATGGGTTATTGGCAATGTCGGCCCAAGAGTAGGTTTTGCCTGGTTGTTGTTCTCCTCTACCTTGGACCCTTGATGTCCCACGGCCTCCGCCACGTCCTCCTCGTCCTCCAGACCCGGAAACAGTAGTAACTACCGTTGTTTCCGTGTTGGGTTTTTCTTCCGAGGTATTTTTGCACTTCTGAGCTTGTTGCTTTGGTTGTTTTGCCAAATGAGGCATAGCTAGGGCATTGAGTAGTCCTTCTGCATTGTCGTCAGCATCTGCATACTTGCTCGCTGTTTCTATCATCTCTCCCAAATCAGTGACCTTGTCACACTTCAAGCGATGGCGCAGTAAACCAATAGGGAGACCTGCGATGAAAGCTTCAATCGTAGTTTGATCATTTAATCCTTCGCATGAGATCTTGGTGTCGATCCATCGTCCGAGGTAATCCCGGCAAGTTTCTCTGGCTTTCTGGGTGCAACGTTGTAGGTCTCCAACCGTACAGGGCCTCCGATATGTTCCTTCGAAATTCTGAAAGAACGCACTTTGCAAGTCATACTAGTTATGGATGGTGTTTGCCGGAAGTTCATTGAGCCAAGATTGTGCCGTCTTCCGCAACATAAGCGGGAGATATCGGGTTACGACCAGGCTGTTTCCCTCTTTAGCGATGCAGAAAGCTTGGAAGAAATCCTGTAACCAGGTATCTGGCCGAGCAATGCCGTCGTAGGCTTGGATATGTCTTGAGATAGCAAATCCTTCCGGGAATTTTGTAGCTCTGATGCATGGACCGAAGCACTTTGGGCCCATGTACACGTCATCATTTTCATAGCGCCGAGCCTCTATGTTGGAGTTGATCCTGTGCCTTGCGTCGTTCGGGGATAGAGATCGTCCCGAATGCCGGCTGTGGCTGCGGTGCCGTGGAGCCGGACTTCGGCTTCTGCCACCACCTCCTCCGTCATGTCATCCTCCTTGCCCTCCATGGGATCCATTGTGATGACTGTATGGTGGAGAGGGTGGATCAGCTTGACTATGACGAGCCCCCTGTCGGCTTGTACCGGCATGGTTTCCATCGTTTCTTCGTCCGTTGTTCCCACCATGGTGAGGCTCAACCGGACGGTTCTCATGTCTAGGAGGTGGCATTCTCTGACGATCCTCCTCCCGATGTTACTCCTTATCTTCTCCCCTTTGATCCTTAGATTCTCGTCGGGGAGGGTTCGTCGGATTCAGGGCAGCGATGGTGTGTTTCTCAGCCGCTGGGGCGACGTTGCTCCAGTTACGCGAAGTTTTGTGATGCTGTCCTGAAGATCCGGTTCTTGAATAGTTGTCTTCCCGGCGTTCGGGTGGTGATACTGCGCCCGGACGTAATGGGATCTTACGCCATCCCATGCCAGATCTGTGCGACATTGGTCAGAATCCGAGACCAGTTTTTGACTTCCGGACAGGGCTACCTTTTGCTGCTCTAGTCCCTTGTTGAGTAGTTTGATACCCAAACGGATCTCCTCTGGTCCTGGATTAGCCGATAGAATTTCTCGGGCTGCCACGGTATTTTGTACTGGTGTTGGTATACCCAATCTCCATTGCTATCCTTCCATGGCTTCCCCATCTCATCTCCAAAAAGGACGGCACGGACACGTGGGAATTGGTTGTCATCTATGTGACGCTTCCGTGTCTTCTGATGTAGACGAGACATGTATT
This sequence comes from Avena sativa, assembly GCA_916181665.1. Classification (NCBI taxonomy): domain Eukaryota; kingdom Viridiplantae; phylum Streptophyta; class Magnoliopsida; order Poales; family Poaceae; genus Avena; species Avena sativa. Next base: position 429,378,363 of record OV702287.1, read on the forward strand.
CCTTGTTTGACATGCGTTTCTTCTCCACCTCGATGTTTTTGGCTTCATCGAGGAGTTGTTGACGACACGCTTCTAGGGCTTGCGCCCTTTCGTCCAGCTCATCTGAAGTAAGTTCTGCAGCTATAGGGATAGGTGTGGTTAACGCGGCATCGATGAGTTTATGCGCACCTTCTGTGATCACGTGTCCATCCATCGATGCTTCTTTTTTTGGCTTGTCTGGGATAAGTGCTCCATCCGAGTCTTCCTCATATTCCTCGGCAATCACCTCCTCTGTCAGAGGGTCTTTTGCCGGGGTCTTGTTTTTCTTGTTCTTCTTCTTTGCCTTCTTGGCAGCGCCGGTATCAAAGACGACTTTGGGTCCATTTCCTGGAGTCAAGCTCTGATCGGTACTTTCGGACATCTGGACCTCGGGATTATCTCTGACGTCCATGTCATCCTGCGTTTTGGGAGAGTGTTCCCCGGATCCTTCATCCATGGCTTCTCCTTCTTCTACAGCTTTGGAGTTGTACTCCTCTTCATATTCCGCGGAGAACTTTCCGAAACCTGCTGACGTCATCGACTCATCCGAGGATGCGGGTACGTCGGCGTTTGTTCCAATTGCCTCTAGCACAGAGTCGGTGTTGTCCCCAGCATCGGCAGAGCCGGATCCAGATCCCACGTATCCGACGAAGTGTGATGTGTGCTTCCTGAGGTACCTACGGCTTTCGCGATCAGCCATATCGAAACTTTTGATGGTTTCGAGGATTGCCTCTGCGCTTTCGCCTTGCAGTATCATACGTTGTAGTGTGTACCTTAGGAAAGGCCTGTCTGTTCCGGCATCATCAGAGCCGGAATCAGTGTCGTTGATATGCTCCTCCTGGATTTCGACTTCCACGGGTGGGTCGATCTGGGATCCGGCTTCTCCGGGGAGATCCACTCCAGATTCGACTTGGTCCGCTAGGTCTTCTTCAGGTTTGGGTTTCTCCACTATCTCCGCAACTGGTGCGGGCTGGGTGGGATTAGGGTTTTCTGATATCTAAAACTCTGCTGCCTCTACGGACAAAGGGGACCCAAAAAATTCTTCTGCCTCTATCATCACCGCTGGGGTATGTTGGGCAGGTTCAGCAAAACCGATGTAAACATCGATGTCACCAAAAGACATGATTGTGTAGGCAGTCACGGCCTCCCTTGACGGAATCCAAGTCTCGTCGAGAACAATGAGAGGGACGTCGCTGGCGTAGAGGATGCGACCGATGGCGATAGTCTCGCCGATTCCGATTCTTGCAGATTCCGCTCGGAACGTAGATCCGAAGCTCACTTGCCCCACGGTGGGTGCCAATTGTCGTCGGATGGATGACAAGTACGCCATGAGGGGGTCCTCGAGGCGTGCGGAAGAGAGGGGTGTGAGACGTATGGTGTTCCGGGACGGTGAGCACACAAGTTTACCCAGGTTCGAATCCGCCGGCTTTGGACGGATCCTACTCTTGCCAGCAATCCAATAATACGGCAGAGCCGGAATATGGGTTACAAGGGTTTCGCCTGTGCGAGTTGAGGGTCTAAAGTATTGGGTGTGCCCTAAAGGCTCTCCCTAGGACGGCTTATATAGATATCCGGCCTAGGGTTTACAAGAGAGGTCTATCCGGCTACGTCTAAGAGTCGGTTACAGAGTACATCTGTAACTACAAGTAACATTATGGGCCTAAGTCGTTAAGTCTTCTGGGCCTTCCCGTAGCCGGACTGGACTCCGTCTTTCTCCCTGACTGGGCCTCCTGTGAAGCAAAGCTCTAACCCGAAGTGGGCCACCCTGGTCAGTGAGGAACTGTGAGGATACCCGGAAAGTATATCCCCAACAGTTCTGCTAATTCACAACTTACAAAGCGCAAGCATATACGCAACATAGGTGAGAACAATGGTTCAAGTTTATTAAGTGCAAGAAAGTAAAGTGTGCCATCAAGTTAGTGAGAGCTTTAATCACTAATTTTCACATAACAAGTTTAATTTGGGAGGTAGATAAAACAATAATTTACTTGGAATAGCAATAATGCTACTAGGTAGGTATGGTGGACACAAATGGCAAAGGTTTTGGTTTAAAGGAGATGGATTCACGAGAAGAATTCCCTCTCAGTACAGGTTTTTGGCTAGCAAGGCTAGGTAGCAAGTACAAGAGTTGAAGGATACAAACAAACATACAAGTGATAAAGACAAACATGCAATCTTCCTTGGAAGCACAAAAGATCTTAACTAGAGAATACTAGACTTATGAGCAAATCAAGAAAGAAAGATGATGAGATTATTTTTCTTTAGAGTATTTCTATCTTGTCATTCAACTCTCAAAAATAGTGTTGCTACTGACCAAGCCAGGTTTGCCAAAACCAACTAAATTAACTCAATGATCCCGAAGTGATACCAATACTAACAACAAGATCAATCATATAACCACGGATTGAAAATTAATATAAGCTATGCAAAAGAGTGAATGATAGAAATTCTCATTAATATTCCATAACGGAAACTCACACCAAGGGATACATATCTAACGAGAGAGGGGACACTTCCATAATGCAAACCATACTACAAAATAACTCCTTTATTCATGATATGACTCTACTAAAAAAAGGTAAAAGGATAGAAGATAGTGATATGATACTGCGGCACTCCCCCAAGCTTGGAACAAACCAAGGGGATGCCAAACCTGATGACGATTTACTCCTTTGGTGGTGGTGGTATCCTCTCAATGAGCTCTCTGAATTTGGTATCTAGTAGATTCTTTCGGAGACACCACTTGAAAGGCATCAATATCTTCATGTTCATACACTTATTACTTGAGTCATAAAACCTTTCTCTTCCTTATTACGCCATTATCTCCACTTCCTGGAAATTTCTCTCACACAAAACTCCACACAGTTCTCATTAGCAACATTAGTATATATGAAGTGATAAAACCTTTTGAGTCCAACTTCAACTGAAAACCATCAAAACAAAAGATACTGAAACAACTCCTTCCGAAAACCCAAAAATAATTCAAAAAGGAAATCAAATAAAGAAGCAGATGCAAGAGTGGCTAAATCTGTCAAAACAGACCAGCAGGTAAAGATCAATTTTTTCGAAAATCTTCTGTTGCTCAAATCAAAAAGTGCAAAACTAACGAAAGTTAAATAACAACCTGGGGCAGAAGCACAAAAAATTTCAGCTCAATCCGACAGACAGAGGTCTCTCACGAATTTTGACGGTGAAGCACAAAAAATCTGTTTCGGGACAGCAACTTCCCCAAATATTACTTCTCTCTCATTAGAGGTTGATCTTGACACAAAAACCAAACAAAACGGATAAGGGAGTTATTACCGAAGTAATAACTTCCAAGACTCAAAGAAACAAAAACAAACTGAAAGCAAAAACAAATTGGATTGTCTCCCATAAAGCTCTTTCTTTATAGCCCTTAAGACGGGCATGATAATTTTGAAGAAGCTCTCATAGGGATATGAATTGAAGTGAAAGAGAGCATTAAGAAGAAAAAACACACACACATTTAAGTCTAACCCACTTCCTATGAAAGGGAATTTTGTAAACAAACAAGTTCTTGAAACCAGAGTCAACTTGCATAAGAAGGCAAAAGAAGTGCAACATAAAAACTTTCAGCATAAAGCAAGGAATCTTGATATTATTGAGATACATAAGAACACTTTTCCCTCTCTCATAGTAGCTTTCAGTATCATGCATAAACTTAACAATATAGCTATCACAAGGACCATCATAGCAATGATCACTTATTCTAACAGAAAACACAGGAATACTAGCTCTCATAACACTACTTTGTGAAACAATATTAGAGGTATCCTTCCAAAGGATAGTGTGTCCCTCTTTTTCATATTTAGCAACAAAGTCTTTCACACTTGCTATTATAGGTTCATCAACCATTTGTTTATCAGGTTCAATATCTTTACTCATACTTTCATTAACCATACTAGTTATCATAGAATGTTCCTTTACCTTAACTGGAAAAGGCATTTTCTCAATATAAGGTTCAGGTAAAACATGATTAGCAGTATAAACTTCAGTATTTCTTGCAGGAACACTCTTAGCAATATCTTTATAAGGTTCATGATACTTATTCCACTTCTTTTTAGGCACTTCAATATAGGAAGAAAAAGCCTTAAAATAAGAAGAAATAGCTTGAGAGTCTAGACCATAAGAATTTTTAATATTTTGAAAGTCATCAGTTCCCATAAAAGATTCAATGCATTCATAATCATAATTTATACCTGACTTTCTACCTTTGACATTCTCCCAAGCTTCAGCATTGTCTTGAATACGGTCTAGAAGGTCCATTTAGCTTCTTCTTCCATGCGAGTGAATGATCCAGCACAAGAAGCATCCAATAAATCTTTATCATGTAGAGGGAGCCTTGCATAGAAGTTATTGATAATAATATTGTTGGGGAGCTCATGAATGGGACATTTGAGCATTAGTAACTTCAATCTCCCCCAAGCTTGAGCTGTACTCTCTCCATCAAGAGGCCAAAAGTTGTATATTTGATTCCGATCTTTATGAATCTCACTAGGAGGATAAAACTTTGAATAAAAGAGAGGCACTATTTCCTCCCATTCCAGATCTTGACCATTCTTCAGCAGCTTATACCATTCCTCAGCTCTTCCTTTCAGCAATAATGAGAATAACTTCTTCTTAACTTGATCTGTAGTAATACTTGCACACTTGAACAACCCGCATAATTCTTGTATAAAGAGTAAATGATCACCGGGATGGATAGTTCCATCCCCAACGTAGTAGTTATCCATAACACGATCAATAATTCTTGTAAGTATTTTGAAAACATCATTCTCAGCAGGTGGTGGTTTATCTACTACCTTAGCAGTGGTAGTAGCATTACCAAATAAGAAACTCAGCGAATTATCCATAACGAAAATAAAGCAACTAACAGTAGTAAACAATACTCATAGTAGAAGTTTCCTTTACCAGTTCCACTCTCCAATAGCGCTTCACTCCCTGGCAACGACGCCAGAAAATAGTCTTGATGACCCACAAGTATAGGGGGTGTATCGCAGTATTTTTGATAAGTAAGAGTGTCGAACCCAACGAGGAGCAGAAGGTGCTGGCTAGTGGTATGGATCAGGAATTCTCTGCAAATACTTAACAAACGGATTTTTAGGAGTTTTCGATAAAGCAAGTAAACAAAGTATGAGTAAATAAAAGACAGTAGGAATAAATGCAGCAAGTGGCCCAATCCTTTATGCAGCAAAGGACAAGCCGGTTGTATTTCTATAGATGACCAAACGTTCTCGAGGACACATGGGAAGACTGTCAAGTGCTTTCGCTTCATATAGTCGATTAATCTTCTCTAGCTTGCTAAGTGTTGTGTGGGTGAACATGTGCTAATGTACCGCCCCATCCAAGACTAATACATACTTGTGATTATACCCCTTGCAAACATCCATAAGTACAAGAAAGTAATTAATGTAGAAACCTAACAACAACTTTAAACTCTAAGACCCTTGCGTCCCTTGTGCAATGGTTTCCTAACGGGGGTTCAGGTTTCTGTCACTCCGGCAACGCCTACTATTAGTAGCCAAATACACAATGCATTCCCCTAGGCCCATATAGGTGAAGTGTCATGTAGTCGACGTTCACATGACACCACTAGAAGAAGTACACCACAACTTAAATAACAATCTATTGAATCTTTCTCAACACAACTCCACTACTAACAACAAGACTTCTCCCATGTCCTCAAGAACAAAACGAACTACTCACAAGACATCATATGGATCATGATCAGAGATGGAATAATGATGTATAACAATCTGAACATAAACAATAATTCAACGGTTCACTCAATAGCATCAACTACAAAGAGTAATCAACACCAGGAAAGTTTCCCCTGTGAACTATAGCAAGATTCAACGCAATTGTTATAGCAATACGGAGATGGTGATGAGGGTGCTGATGGTGATGATGGTGGTGATGATGATGATGATCCCGATGAAGTCCAGCTTGATGGTGGTGTTGATAGCAACGATCTCCCCTCTTCGGGAAGGAATTCCCCTGGCAGAAATCTGTCTGCCGGAGAGATCTTTCTCTCTCGGTGTTTTCCGCCCCGCAGAGGCGGTAGAATCTTTCTGTGGTCGCTCCCTGAGTCTTAGGGTTTCATGGGGATGATATACGCCAGAGGGGTGAGGCTAGAGTGGGCCAGGGCAGCCACACCACCTCCAGGCGCAGCCTAGGCCTGCCCGCACCATGGGGTGGTGTGGGCCCCTGTGGCCCACCTCCACTCCATCTTCTGGCATCCTTAGTCTTTTGGAAAAATAGGATTTTCCATATATTTTCCTGGATTTTCTGATCTTCGTGAATTTTGCCTCCAAACAGCACCTTTTCCATCAGAATCCTGACTGCAGCGGTCCATGCTCCAAAAGTCATCAACCATGCAAAAAACAGATGAAATAACATAAGTATCACCTCTCAATATGAAATATATCTATGAATAATAGTGAATTAAGACATAGAATAGTGATGCAAAATGGACGTATCATGTACGAGAGAAGGAAGAGTAACCCGGATAACTGTGGGATGACCCAGCCAGCGAGTGAAAACTCGGAATGTGCCTAGGGAAAAGATAGTCAATGAAATCCGGGATACGATGTAACTCGGAGCAAAAGGCTAGGTGAAATTGAACCTGCTATGGCCTTAGCGGCTAAGGTAGCTAAGACCGCACCAGCTTCGGGGACTAATGTTGGGGGGATACCCCCGGGTAGGGTCACACCAGGGTATAATGGCCGAGTTAGCCGAGGTACAGCAAGGTCAAAGCGAATGCTGGCCAAGTCACCTCAAGGCAGGCCGAATCACGGAGTGACCCGGACCGGAGGATGTCCGCCTAACTGAGTCCCGGCCAACTTATGTCGTATGCCGGCAAGATTTATGTAACTTGTATGTAGGTACAAGTGTGGCCGGATCAAGCAGGCACGATTCGGGTTATATCAAGCTTGCAATAGAAGGAAGGTATCTCGCTGGTCAAAAGGTGACCACTGTACGCAGAGCATGAGCGAAGCGGACAGAGGCCAGGACCACCGAGGCGTGGCCGACAAGGGTAACGATACCTGTCTCGGATGACGCGGGCGCCACAGAGGCTCACGTAGCCTCTGCATGGTTGACGCTGGGTAAAAGTGACCCGGTCGGCTTGCTATTTTGGGAAGAGGCATATTCCCTGGAATATGCCTCCACGTATGCCCTAATTGAAGACCCAGCCACCCCTATATAAGGAGGGCTAGGGCATCTATAGAAGGGGTTGGTTTTTGACTAGTTGATCTTTAGTTGGTTGAGTTTTACTAGTATGTTCCTGTGGGCAAGCTAGTGGCGAGAGTAATAGAGTTCCTTCTTCCTCCTCTCCCCAATACGGCTCAAGGAGCACTTGTAAACCTTGGAAGTGAATCAAATACAAACATCTGTGTGTGGAATCACCACACTATCCCTCCCTGGATTCCTCTAGTGCATCTTGTCCCCACCTTTAGCCTATCCATGGCATCTGTCGTGACACCACCACGACACAATTGTTGAAGAAAGATAAGAAGGACAAATGTGAAGCAAGTTTTCAAGATCTCAAGAAGAGATTGATTTCAGCCCCAATTTTGATTATGCCAGATATCAAGAAGCCTTTTGATGTGTATTGTGATGCATCCAAGATTGGTCTCGGATGTGTGTTGATGCAAGAAGGCAAGGTCATATCATATATATCTAGACAACTTAAGCAACATGAGCAAAACTACCCTACCCATGACCTAGAACTAGCAGTTGTAGTTTTAGCCTTGAAGACATGGCGTCATTACCTTATGGGTAACCGCTGTGAGATTTATTCAGATCAGAAGAGTCTGAAGTATATCTTCACCCAGAAGGAGCTGAATATGAGGCAAATGAGATGGATAGAGTTAATCAAGGATTATGACCTTGACATTCACTATCACCCCGGCAAAGCCAATGTGGTAGCGAATGCTCTTAGCAGATTGCCGTGTAGATTAAACATCATGATAAAAGAAGCCGAACCAAGTTTGCATGAAGAATTGGAGCATTTTAGAACAGAGCTAGTTAGCGAAGGATTCCTAGCTAGTATTGAACTTCAACCCACTTTGATCAGTCAGATCAAGGAGGTGCAGAAAGGAAACGCAAGTATCGATGGAATCAAGCATCATATCAGTACAGGGAAGGTACCCGGATTCACCGAAGATGAAGAAGGAGTTTTGTGGTACAAAGGACGTATCTGTGTGCCAGCAGATTTGGAGTTGAAACAAGTCATCATGCAGGAAGCTCATGATACTCTTTATTCTATCCATCCCGGAGGAATGAAGATGAATCAGGATTTGAAGGAGCAATTTTGGTGGCACAAGATGAAGAGAGAAATCAGAAGCTACATAGCCAAGTGTGATATCTGTCAGAGTGTCAAAGCGGAACATCAGCGACCCATAGGACTTTTGCAACCATTGCAGATTCTGGAATGGAAATGGGATTCCGTAGGAATGGATTTCATCACTGGTTTGCCTACATCTAGTAGGGGAAATGACTCTATTTGGGTCATAGTTGATAGACTGTCTAAGGTAGCCCATTTTATACCTGTCAAGACCACCTACCAGAGTTCGAAGCTAGCGGAGCTGTACATTGCTAGAATCGTAAGTTTGCATGGGACCCCTAAGACCATAGTATCGGATCGAGGAACCCAGTTTACCTCAAGATTTTGGCAGAAAGTCCAAGAAGGATTAGGTACCAAGCTGAACTTCAACACAGCTTATCACCCGCAAACCGATGGACAAACTGAAAGAGTAAACCAAATTTTAGAAGATATGTTGAGAGATTGTGTGCTAGAATATGGATCAAAATGGGAAGATTGTCTGCCTTTCGCAGAATTCTCATACAACAATAGTTATCAATCCAGTTAATGGCCCCCTTTGAATTTCTATATGGAAGGAAGTGTTGTACCCCCCTGAATTTGTCGCAATTAGGAGAGAGTCACCGAAATCCTACGAGAAGCCGAAGTGAAGGTTCACAAAGTCCGTGAACACCTCAAGACCTCCCAATCAAGACAGAAGAGTTCTGCTGACAAGAGACATCGAGACCTGACCTTCAATGTCAGAGATTTTGTGTATCTCAAAGTATCACCCTTGAAAGGAATGCAACATTTTCAACTGAAAGGGAAGTTAGCCCCCAATATATTGGACCCTTCGAGATTTTGAATCACCAAGGAGAAGTATCATATCAACTGGAACTGCCAGAGGACATTTCATCCATACATAATGTGTTCCATATCTCGTTACTCCGCAAATGCCTAGAAGTTCCGGAGAAGACCGAAGTTTTCAAGAATATCGATCAAAGAGCCATAGATATCAACAAGGATCTAACCTATCGTGAAGTACCCATTTGTATTTTGGAAGAATCCTTCAGAACCACCAGGACCCGAAGTATCAAGTTTCTCAAGATCCAGTGGAGCAACCATACTGAAGAAGAATCTACTTGGGAGCGACAAGATTACATTAAGACTGAGTTTCCAAATCTCTTTAGTTCCTAGTTTTTCTTAAATCTCGGGACGAGATTTTGTTTAAGGAGGGAAGGTTTGTAATACCCCAAAAATATTAATCAAGATTATCAAGTTCTAATCACCCAAGTTTAGGGTTAACAAAAACTTTTATTACTAAATATAATATGAGTATATGTGTGAATTGCATTAGTGTATGAATGAGTGCAACTGCCATGTTTGATTGCTACAAATGATAAGGAATGGTTTAAAGGTGAATACTACATCATCTAGGCCAATTACAAACAAAATAAAAAGAAAAGAAATTCAAATATGAATCATATGATCAAATGGTCATTTTGACCAAAATTAACCACTAGACCACTTTAGGTGTTTCTAGTAAAAGATTTATAATATAAACTTTCTCAGATCTTTTCACCCCTTGCTAGACCAAGTAAAAGTGAACCCAAGCCCACTTTATAAACCCACAAAAACAATTTCTAAATATATTTAAAGGACAGTTCAAAATTGAATCAAGTTCATATGCATAAATCACCACTTTTCAAAAACCACTCAAATCAATTCACCTTCACAAACCCAAGCAACCATAGACACTCAAGCATATGACAAACACACTCACCAAAATTTAGCCAAAAATTCAAACCTTAATCTCATGCGGCCATTTGGTCGAGCACTTGGCAGACACAGTTAAACCTTGGCCAAACTTCTACTGCTTTGAGCAGTGATCACTTGCCACTAAACCCTCATTTCACTCCCCTGGTCTCCCTTAGTGCCTAGCAGAATAGCAGACCAGCTTCCTCCTCTGGCATTTGCACTAGTGCAGCACCGCCCGATGCTGCTGCGCTGGTCGACCATGGATAACTCCCAGCAGCAAGCGCCGCCCTCTCCCACGATTCCCAGAAGACAGGCGACCATCCACCGCCACCCTCTGTCCACCCCTCGACCGTAGACACGCCATGGACCACCCACAAGCGCCACGCCCATTTCTCTGTCTGCCATGCCAAGAGCGCGCTAGAGTGCCGCAGACGACACGCGTGCACACGCTGCGCCTCGCCCTCACCGCACGTGCCCGCACTCGCCATGACCCTAGCTACCTCCCAGACATGCCTGTTCGCCACCGCGTGGACCATAGCCGATGTGCGCCGTATCGAACACCACCGTTTCTGCCCAGAGCACCGATCGTTCCCGGCCGTTCTCAACCGCCCCTTGTCCATCCAGCAATCGCACGACGACCGCCCTGAAGCACCACGTCGACCCCTATCCTTAGCCACGCCGATAGCCCCCTGTATCGCTGTCACCGACGAGGCCGAGCCATCCTGCTCTGTCCCTCTCGTCGGTGTATAAATAGAGGCCACCCTAGCCTCAATTCGACACACCATTCCACTCCCCACTCCTCACAGAACCTCCCACACCTCCCCCCGAGGCAAGGCGAGCACCTGCCCGCCGGAATTTAGTTGGAGTCCACCGCTGCAGAGGAAGAAGGAAGCCTAGGAGCTGCCGTGACCGCGCCTTGAACCGCCGTCGCTGACAACCCCATTCGCCCCCATCGCCAACCCTAGCTGGAGCCCAGGTGAGCCTCACACAACCCCCACCACCATGTTAGGGTTAGAATCTCGCCGGAGCTGTTCGCCAGAGACGACGAACCTCAACCGTTAGATCCTAGTCTAATTGTAGCGCTGAGATTGAACGATACCGCTTCAGGTTAAATGAGCCACTAACTAGTGGGACCCCCTTGTCAGCATCCCGTTGCGCGCGCGCCGCGTAGTTGGGCCAGCCCATTTAGTTTCCCGCGCAGAGCCCGTAGATTCAAATAAGCTTTTTCCATTTTAGTTAAAAATAGATTATGTCAGTAGATTCAAAAATCAATTCAAAGAGATTCACTGAAAAAAATTTCAAGATTCCAATTTTGTTAGAAAGGTATTCAAAATATCTATCCAAGCCCGTTGGATTCAAACCAATTGAAATTATAGATCACTTATACCAAAAATAACAAGACAGATACTTTTCCAACTTCAAACATTTTTCAAAAATCAACCATAAATGCTTTTGAGTTGATTACCACTCTCAAAAATCACATTTAACAAGATCTATCTGAATATGTAAAAATATTTAGGTTTACATGCAGTGATCTTGGACTGGTACTAAAAGAATGCTATATAGGCATTTCTAGTCACTTTAATTTTATTAAATAGTAATTATAAACTTTATGAAATATGACCAACACTTTAAATCACATTCCCAAGTATTAGAATATGTGGTGATGACATGTGTCCACATGATCTCATATTTTAATTGGAGAATATTAAATCTTAAGTATTTTCAATGAGTAGAAATTACTTTTCCAAAATAATAGAAATAAAATTAGATCTTTATTTCATGTGATGCTTGTGATGATGCTAGATCATCAAGTGTGAGCGTTAGGGTGCTACATAGAAGTATTTAAGTATTGTTTGGTAATTGTGTACATCGTATTCATTTATAGATGATAGTACCGACCCGGGATACGAGGAGGAGGAGTACTACCAAGAAGAAGAAGAAGAAGAAGAAAACTTCAACCACTACACTACTCAAGGCAAGCCATCACTAATTGCAAGCTAGAACTATGCAAGCTAACACTTGCAAACTTGATAACCTATGCACGATGCATTAGGCATGCTTTGGTTATACCACATTGATTATACCAATCCCAAGTTTTACTTGCAAGATTTATTCTTTTACTTTTACCAAAGTTCTTTACTTTTAGTTAGTGAATTGTGAGTATTGGAAAAATAGTATAGATACCATAAAGAGTATAAAACTAGGACTAAGTGGTTATACTTAGATGTCATAAAAAGGCATACAAGTAGAGTTGGATAGTTACACTTGATTAGCATCCCTCATTAGTGAATACCCTCAACTTTAGTGGCTAGTGCTAAGCATAAAAGTTAATCACTTTAGATGGGAATACTTGGTGAAACTGATTATGAAAACCTTGGAATGAGGATTCATTCTATTGAAATGGTTTTACATGTGTTATGGACACAAAATGACTTGATGATGAAAATGTTGAGGCATGAGCCTTGACCCTTTATAAAAACTGATGGTTGGGTTCAGATGCGATACCATTCCAATTTTTACCTTGCAACCACAATACCTGAATTGGGTAGGGCATAACTGGAAGTTTATATGCCTTAGTATGGGTTCCCTCGCGGAAAGAGGTTGAGTTGAGGCTACCTCGTGAGTGAGAATGTCCACCTATGCAGTGCCCAGGATGGCAGATGGCCATGGCTGGGAGGCCAAACTCATAGGGGAGGTGCCTATACTAGAGTGTGTAATTGAAAGGTTAGGATTGATTATCCGCATACTAAGTATGATGATTCAGGGTTATCCCTGACGGTTGTATCGAATTTTGTGGTGAATGTGTACCATCTCTGCAGAGTGTCAAACTAATCGAATAGCCGCGTCGGCGGTCATGGACAGTTGGAGTGGCCATACTGTTCCGTTGTCAGATGTTTTCAAAATGATTTCTGAATTGAACTATGACTTTGACTTGACCACGAGAGGGTTGTGGATATGAAAACTAGGTTCCCACTTAGGTGATGTAGAAAATTAAATTTGTTTTCTTTACTTCTTAACTCAGTATGAACTAAACCTAGCTTTTTGCAAATAAACCTAGAGCTTAAGATTCCTACTAGAACGACCTTGTTTATTATGGATAGTTTGTGAGTACTTAAAGAGTACTCATGGCTTTGTCCCTAGCTATTCCCGTGGCCAGACTATGAGGAGGACTACCAGGAAGATGGACATAAGGAGTTCTATGACAACTAGGATCATCTCCGATCGTCAGCATTGCCTATGACCCTGAAGATGGATCCCCTACTATGTTTAATTTCCGCTGCTTTGATTTTATTAAGACTGGATCATGAGATCTTTTATTTGTAAGACCTTTATTATGGTTTGTAATGGATGATGTACTGTGGTACCAATTCTGTTATGTCTCACAAAAATGGTAATCCTGGGATTGCGAGGTATGGCATAACAGGCATCTGGGATTAAAAATCAGCGTGTTGATAACACCCCTCCAACCTCGACCTTCCTCCAGCTGCTTCCCTGCCAGCCCTCTCTTCCACACCGGAGCTCTTCCACTGCAAGTGCTCTTCAACGGAACTATTTCACCGACTCCCTCGCTGCACCAGATATGCTTCGCCAACACCGTCGTCTACCCTACTAGGGTCGCTTCACTGAATCATTCGTTGCTGACCCCAAAATGCCGAGCCGCCGCCCCTGCCACCCTCTTGCCCGTCCCACCCGTCCTCGTCACATAGCAGTAATTTCTCTTCCCCATTTGCTATATTTTTGGTACTCGTAAGCTATGAAATCGTTAGGATGTTGCTCAATATCCTAGATGCTATTGCCATTTCGTTTGCACCCTTCATCTTGTAGGTCATATCCACATCGTTAGCTTCTCGCTTTTATTCCCTTCCTTACATTCTCATGCTATCGGTTTAATCCTCCAACACCAACTCATAAATTCTATTATTTCCAAGCCCTCGTACAGGTCATGCAAATAGCTCATAGAGGATCCAACACTGACAATCTGACGCCTAGCAAGGCTGAATCGTGAGGTTTCCTTATGTTACTTAGGCCAGTTTCTTGTCATGTTAATTAGTTGTATAACCTGTATGCCTAATAAGTTAATAAGTCATTCTACCTAAGACCTTGCCATGATATTTGCATTCATGTTATATTGTGAATCTATCTGTGAATGCTTAATTCAGAAAATGTCCATCTAGTTTGAATGATATATCTAGTCATTTTTAATGCTATATGTTGGTGTTTTCACCTGCTTTCATCCTTCCAAACCAGCTATCTAGTTTGAAACATACATCTTGTAATTTTTAATGCTATGTTTTTGGTGTTTTCAAGAGTTTTCATCCTTCCAAACCAGCTAACTTGGTTTCAAATGTCATAGAGACAAATGACAATGGAGTACAAGGACCACAGTTCCAACTGCTCGGCTCAGAATCTTATGGCAGATTGACTAGGAGTCGCACCCGCTCGAGAAGGAGCTACTGTCAGCCTGAGTGTGCTACTGTAAGTTCATACTTACTTTGAATGATCTCTACTTTATATAATACTACTTGTTTCTCTTGTTCTTTGTTTTAACCTTTTTCACCATATTTTAGCAGACTACAGTTAAAACCCAGGATGAGTCCTTTGAAGGCAGGACTGAAAGTTGTGATCCCTCTTTGCACTAATCCTCCCATTTTATTTCTGAAGCAAACAACTTACTTAACTGTCCACCTAGAACAACTCCTGCAGGTGATAAATATATAAAGCCTGTATTGCATGCAGAACGAAAGGGTGTAGCTTCTCTCAGATCTTTAGCTGAAATGTTGAAGAAGAGGACATATGATACATTGAAGCGAATCGCCATGTACCAATCTCTTATTGATGGTACTGACACATTATAATCTTTCAGAATTACGATATTGTTGTATAACCTGTTGTAACAAACTTTTATTGTTGTGTAATAAGTAGTTTTAATTTGTGCGTGTTTATTAATTGATGTCTTGATATTCACCTGTTCTGCCAAAAGTAGGCACTAGCAAAAAAGGCCAAAACAGTAACAGGCTAGAGTAGTAGCATGCCGAACATTGAAACAACATGCGCATGGATGGCCCAAAACAACCAGAATAGTAAAAGGCCAGAACAGTAGAAGGCCAGTACAATAAAAGGCCAGTACAGTAAAAGGCCATAACAATAAAATGCCATAATAGTAAAAGAACATAATAGAAAAAGGCCATAACAATAAAAGGCCATAGCAGTAAAAGGCTAGAATAGTAAAAGGCCAGAACAGTAATAGGCTAGAACAGTAAGAGGCTAGAACATTAAAAGCCTTGAATAGTAAAAGTCTAGAACAGTAAATGGCTAGAACAGTACAAGATCTTAGTAGAGAAAAGGCCAGAACAGTGAAAGGTCAGAACCGCGAAAGGTATCAATAGTAAAAGGCCAGTATGGTGGCAGGCCAGTACAGTAACAGGCCGAACAGTGTTGTCCTGAATAGGCAAAAGCCCAAACACTAAAGGGCCTAAATAGTAACGGGGAAAAATTCCTAAAAGGCTGGACAGTAACAGGACTGAACAATAAAAGGCTAGATTGGCAACATGCTTGAACAGTGTCGGGCCATCTTGGTGTAGGCCTCAAGTGATAGCACAGTGTTGGGCTAACCTGGGCCTTATATAGTCTGAAATAGTGTCGGGCCCGAAAGTGTACGGGCCGCTGCTGGCTGCAGTACTGGGCTTATTCTAAACAGTGCATGACTAAACAGTAAAGGGCCATGTTCCTATTGGGCTCTCCACATGGTCCGACCCATTTAGTTATTAGCATTCCTTGGCTGGGCCTGGCTTCCACCACAATTTATACAATCATTAACGGTGGTAACCGGACATTAACGGTGGCTGCCACATGGCAGGTTGCGTGATGTCAACAGTCATCGCAGTTGGCTAATAGATCTATGACGAAACAAGTTTTCATGGCCGAAGGGTGCGATCCGCCACGGTCAAAAAAAACGTTGGTTGATTCTTTTGTGATGGGGCTTTTACCATGCAGAGCATCTGTCGCGGAAGACTTTTTAGCCACGAAAAATGGGCCTTCAACCACGAAAATCGTTCGTTGTAAAAGCAAACTTTTCTTTTAGTGTGATGCAATTCAAGTTCCTACTTACAAAAAATTTATGCGAGATATTCTTAATGGAAAAAGAAAGTAACTAAGATTGTAGCAGTAATGACAAGCTTTGGTGATAAGCTTCTTGCTAAGCTTGGGCACCCAGGTATACTAACTATCTTTTGCACAATCGGAAAAACTAATATAGTTAATGCTCTTTGTGATTTAGGGGCAGGTGTTAGTGTCATGCCATATTCCTATTTAAGAAACTAAACCTTGGAGAGTATTCTCCCATTTCAATCACTTTGCAAATGTCTAATAAGACAACTAAACAACATGTCGGTATGATCGAAGATGTCTTACTTAGGATTGCCCAACATGTTATACCCACTGTTTTTAGTATACTTGATGTTTTCGAAGATGACAAACTTTCAATGATCCTTGGAAGACCTTTTCTTAGCACTGGTGGTGCTAATGTTGATTGTTCTAGTGGTAAGATTGTTTTCACTATTTATGATGATCAGATTGTTCATTTCCAAAAAAATGGGAGCATAATGGCAAATATGTTCCACCACCGAAGCGTATCCAAGCGGTGAAAACCGTTGATGAAGAGAGCTTGAGGTAAACGCTGATGATATGGAGGTTGGTTGATAAGCTAACTCTCCTTAATAAAATGCTTAATAGGAGTCAACCCATTCTTAAATAAGTTAAGTTTAAATTTATTTTGTTTTATTTTATGTTTGTCTTAATAATTTTGTTCAAGCTTTGAGACTTGTAGAGAATTTATTCCTTAGTGATGAAGTTTAAAGAAAAGTGAAAGAAAAGCGAAAGGAAGAGTTAAACAGGGTTCAGACTGCATAACGAGTAGTGGTATGGCCGGAGGTACCCGTACCGTTCGCCCATACCATCGAAGAAAATCTAGTCGATTTTTCTGAATTAATAAGTACTAATAACAAGCACTGGTACGGCCGGAGGTACCCGTACCGCCCGCCCATACTAAACTTTGACAATTTTCTTCCAAGTTCATTGCAATGGTAATAAGCACTAATATGGTCGGACGCGCCCGTCCCGTCCGCCCGTACCATACCCTCCAAGTTTGATCTCGAACCCTAACCTAGATCCAAAGGTGACAACCACCGGTACCGACGGGATGCGCCCGTACCACCTACTCGTACCTACTACATCGCCGGGTAAAGGCTGACAGTGGCTGGCTCCCAGCCAGCCCCTTTCTTCTTCTTACTCATTCTTTCTTTATCTTTCTCTCTCCACCTTAAACCCTAATCTCCTAGAACCTTTGGTTCTTGATTGATTTCATTTTTTTGAGTGGGGGAATCTTCACATCAGTAAGTTTCTCATCCAATCCACGCTTTATTTTCTGAAATCTATGGTTGAATTCCTCACATTGACTACTTAGATGAGTTCATCATGTTTTGAGATTATTTTTGATTCCTCACATTAGGATTTGTAATTTCTGCCTGCAATCGTTTGTTTGTATGATAGAAACATGATGCCTACAGTTTTCTTTTAAAATTTCGTGGCATAATGCATAACATTGGAAGGATTTTCCGCTCGGGCAAGGGTTCGGGAACGGCAGGGGCCTTGGGCTCTACTAGGACACCGGGTTCGAAGAAGAGGCGTTCGGAGGCGGGGAGCTTGAGGGCCACCATGAACAAGGGCTATGAGAGGGTGAGCCAACGCAGGGATTTACCCACTAAGTGGGTAAGCCATGAGTTCCTCTCCCACCAAGGTCTGTTGGAGTCTCCCACCAAGGTCTGTTGGAGGACTTTGAGTAGATGACCATGCAAGCTGGCTTGTTCCCTTTCCCCTACTTCTCCGTCGACACCGACCATCTCGCCACATACGAGTTCCTATCATCGCTCCACGATGATCTTGAGGCCCAGGAGCACAATTGCACTATAAGTTTTGTGCTTAATGGGTAACCCCATAACCTTTATTTTTATGAATTTTGTGATTGTTTCGGGTTCTCTCATGAGGGGGAACTCGATATTAATGACAATGTCCACGTAGAGGCAATGCACTCTTGGGAGCAGATTTCTTTCCACAGGAACACTGATTATTTGCGCAAGAAGAGCGCCACTATCTAGAATCCTACTATCTGTTATTTTCACACCTTTTTGGTTAATTCTATTTTGGGGAAGTGAGATGTCGAGGAAATGGCAGGCCCCGATATGGGCGTAATTCACATGGCTCTGCATCCTGAGATGGAGCATAACGTAAACTTGGGTGCTTTGCTCATCCAGCACTTTCACCGCCAAAGGTTGGGTGACATCTGCTGTGGTGGCTTCATCACATAGATCGCCTATGCAAGCGAGTTTGTCATGCCCCAGGAAAGGGTTGTGGCTGGAAGTAAGATTTTGGATGACATACACATGCCAAGCACCAAATTCATGGGGATCTATATACCCCAACACTCCCTCCGTGCTTATTAATTTTATTTTGATCCTAATGGTGATCTCCACCAAGTTTTGCTTCCTTTTGTCCAAGCTTTTAGTTTGCCAGGTAAATAGAGTTGGGTCCTCACCGAGGAGGAATTCCAGCAAGAATTGATCCTCTTAGGGAGGATCGCACTGCCGGAAGGACACCCCAACTAGGAAGACGCAGCAGTTGGCCAATAGCAGTAGGAGCAAGGTGGAGAGGAGTGGAACACAGCAGGTTGGGATGACTATGGTCAACATCATCATCACCAACAACCTTTCCCTTAGCACCAGCAGCAAGGTATGCCTCCATGACAGCCGGGATTCAACTATGTCGCGAGGAGTGAGTTTGACCAGGTGGTTCATCGCATTGACAACGTAGAGAATACGTTGCATGATGTGAATGCCAACATAGTCAACCTCACCCAACACTTCACCTCCTTCATGACTGATGGATGTGATAATACAACACTTTCTAGCAATATAAATTGTGTCATTTGCCTAGCATATCATGCTCCATCTAACTATTGTTGTGCCTGATATGCATGATTACTTGTTTTTATTAAATTCAATATGAGCTTTGCACATTTAGTAGTTTAGTTAGAATTTTATCCCTCTTCCTTGTCTTTGACATGTGTGTAGGTGTTTATGATGATTATGGATAATTCAAAGGCAAAAGGAATAAAGAGAGCATAGTATGGAGGAGCTGCAAGGACCAGACTTAGCCATTTGAGGTGTTGGAAAAGTGAAATTTTCCAACTTCTCAAAATAAATATCCAAGACCACCAGATTGTATCCCTAGACGAGACGAATTGAACGAGCCCAAGAACACCCAAAATGGATTTCGTATGAAGAATTGGCGACCAAAATACTAAAGAGTACTGAAGGTTTAACGCAACTATACGACGGGAGCAAAAATTCCGGCCGTATAGCTCCCGCCGTATAGTTGCCAAAAGTTCGCAAATGACAGGATTTCACGCTCCGAAAGCTCCAGAACCTTCCCTAAGTTATATGACGGTATTGGGGGAACCCTAGGGCACCCCCAAGGCCTATATAAAGGAGGGAGGAGTCAAAGAAGAGAGGAGGAAGCTACCATATACCATATACAAGATCTAGATCCCATCTACCGCCTCCACGGCGGCGTCGTGCCGCCGTGCAGCCTCCGTACCCTCTACAGCTCCACCAAGATCCAGATCTCCATCAACACCATCAAGCCATCCAAGAAAGAAGAGGAGGAGAAGGAGGATGCCGCCATCACCATGCCGATGCCACCATCATCGTGCTGTCATCACCATCTCCATCGCTGCTACTCCTTCATCCTTCCCCATCATGATCTCCATGATGGGTTGTAACATGGCTTGAACCCCCTTTTATTAATGTTATGATGATTTCAGTAATTGAAGTGTGGTATGTTCTTGTTAATTAATATGTTTGTGCTTTCTCTTTTCATTGTTCTATTCTTGATATTATTCTAGTGATTGGAGACGTCCAATCCATTGTTGAGGAATTTACTAGGAATTCACGGAGTGTAAGAAAACTTATCATTAGTCTCTGCTCTTCCATGGGTAGAACTAATAGGCTATTTGTTATAAGTGATTTGCGGAGGCAATAGCAGCTTAGGATGCACCACCCAGAGTTCCCTCAAGATCACTCATGTTATAGATAGGTATAGTGTTGTGAATTTCTTGACCCCAAAGTGACAGACGGGATATCTTGTGACTAGCAAACTTTCTTAGGAGTATGGTTATCCATAGAACTTAATGCCTTTGCTCTGGTTTACCTTGATTGGTCTTGTTAACTTAATACACTATTCTCTTACGAGATGCCCATGTCCAAAGAGGGTGTGGAGAATTGAGTTGTGTAGTTGCCACTTACCAATGGTGGGAGACAACGGTATATGAGGGACCGCCACAATTATAGTTAACAGATATTCCATAAGCACTTATCATGCACACCGGTATACACAACATTACTTGAGGAATCATAGCATTAATATTTCATCTCATTGCATTCACCTCTTTTTAGTTTTACTTTTATTCTAGTTTTCTTCCAGTCCTAGTAGTATTTATTACAAAACATCTTAAATTCATTTATCCTAGCAACTTATAGAATAGGCTATTTCCAAACCACAATTTGGGTGAAAACATGGCCACATTGACAACGTGGCTTCGGGGTCGTGTTCCCTAAGCTCCCATCGGGACAAACTCTTTAAATATTTGTTGCTACAAGTACTGCAATAACCCTGTTATTGGTGGAGGAACCCATCCATCAATTAGGCGTCGTTGCCTGGGAGCAAATCGTTCAGTTATCTACTCGCACATAGTTTATTTCAATTTGTTGCTATTATCTTACTGTTTTCTTTTATATTGGAAACAATAAAAAAAGACAAAGCCAAAAATTTATAAAAACTGTTGCTACTAATCATGTCTTCCGAGATAAATTTTGTTCAAGAGATAATACAAGCATTAGAGTAGATAAAGGATTCAAGTTCATCAAGCCTGGTTGCTAGACATGAGCTAATAAAGAAATTTCTAGACCAATTGGAAACGCTTTCATTATGGACTCACTAAAGAGCGAAGAGGAGAAGGAGCACAAGGCGTAAGAATAGATTGATCACCGGCTCACACCTTCGACTCCTACTTTTGATTCTATCATTGCTATTAAATCACTAGTCGATGAAAAGGAGGAACAAAAAGCTGAGGTTGACAAAGAGAGTCACACTACAACTTTTGTTTGTGATGCCCCTCACTCTAGTAGTGATTTTTATGATGCTAAAACTGTTTATAATTGTTCTACAGAGGCCTTGTGCCTAGACACTCATATGGAGAGCATTAATAATAATGAACTAGAGATAGAACCTTGCTATATTAACATGCAGGGTCCTAAACTCCCTACTATGAAGGAAGAATACTATGAAGGAAGAATACTATGAAGTGTTCCCCTACACAGGTAACCAACATAAAGATTTAAGAATTTTATATGAATATCAAATACTCTCATTGTAGCTATACAAGGAGGCATGTTCACCAAGCTTGGTTCATCAACACTCGCTTGAAACAAGAACTTGTTCATCTACATGATGCCGATGCACCATAAGCGGGTACAACTCCGACCAAACTCTACTTCAAGATGCTCCAAGCTGGTATCTACAACCTCACCTTGAGTTGATATCCCTTGGGATCCATGTTGGAAATGTATGGAGCATCCTAGCCTGGCTTTATGGCTTTAAAGAGAGCGCTTCCTGGGAGGCAACCCGGAAGTTACTAGGTGTCTTTCTTAATTTTGTGTCTTGAGTCTAGTTGCATTCATGTTGCATTGGCACTTTATTCTTCGAATGTCTTTCTATTAGAGTAATCTTGTGGTAGTTTTCAAAAGGTAGAATTTATTGTCACTATATTATGTGTTGCATAAACTCGGTAAATAGGAAGAGAAAATAAATTTCAGGTGAATCCTTCAATTATATGTATTCGTTGGTCAAAAATTAAAGTTGTTATTTTATTGTCAAAACATGGTTTTTATTAAGTTCTAGGTTAATAATGAATCCTCGAAGAAACAAGTGAAGATTGGCGTTTCCAAAAGGTTTAACGACCAACTATACGGCGGGAAATTTTGTTTTCGGCCGTATAGTTGCGGTCGTATAGTTATTTACTCCATCTCCGAATTTCTATTGCCGGGTACTACAAGTTTAACAACCAACTATACGGCAGGACCTTTTTGGTTCGGCCGTTTAGTTGCAGCCGTATAGATATCTACGCCATCTACCCTTCGATGTTCAAGGTACTGTAAGTTTAACGACCAACTATACGGCGTGACCTTTTTGGTCTGGTCGTATAGTTGCGCCTGTATAGTTGGGAAAACACCACAAACGCCAACTAAAAGGTAACCATTGCTCAAAATTTCATTCTTTCTTCTTCCTTCTTCTTCTAAAAACCTCGAAACACCACCTGGGAGCTTATCCCATGTTTTAGAGAAGCCGAGCGTATGTAAACAATAAAGTTCTATCTCAGAAATTCCTTAAGTTGTAATTCTCTTTAGTAGTTCATGTTTTCTTTTCGTTTTCTATCATTATTTGGGTGAACGAACTTTGTTCGTACACCAAACCATTGTCTTTTATTTTGTGTATTATTTTTATAGGGACTTGAACCTTGTGTGACGACATGTATGGTAGTGCTAACCGTGCAAACACTGGCATGAGCCACTTGGTTGCTTCAACTCAACGTTTCAACAATCAGTGTCTAGTAAAACCTTCCAACTCAAACCTCTTTTAAATAAGCACATAAGGGTTGCACACTCGTGTCTCGTATCCTATTTCACTTGCACCTCATCATAATCTAGGAGAGTCCACTTCTAGAACTAGTTTGTTGACTTAAGGTGGTGCTTAGGTTTATGAACCAACTCAGTGGGAATTGCATTTTTATCACTTGTGAGCCAAACCCGTGTCTTCAAAACACAAAAATATTTTTTCTTCTTTCTAGTCTTGTTCCTACCAGGTTCTTAAGGAAGGCATACACCGGATCGTGAAGCATTCATTGAAGCAAAGGTTCTTTGTCCATCAAATTAGAGGTTAAAAGCACCTCAACGGTAAAGTGTGTCACCCTTGCTTTAACATAAGCTTGGGGAGGTAACCACTTCTTATACTCTCTTTTGGTAACTACATTTTCTCTTTTGTTTTCATGATCTTATCAAGTTGGTATTCTTAGCTTGGGGAGGTTATTTTGCATGTGTAGAGTCTTGTGTAAAGTTCTTTATCTTAAAAAGTTTTCATGCTATTGTGTATCCCTTTGTTTTTGAATGCTTGCTTAGGTAAGTTTTTGTTCATATTTATATAAGGGATATACTTGCTCATGTTAGGCCCCATATGAGACAAGCCATAGCTTTGATGCACCTTGTTCAACTTTTATCTAGCTTGTGAAACATATTGTGATCCTCTAAATATACATTGCTATGTTCTCTACATTTTGAAAAGAAAAAATATAATAAAGAAGTTCTTCGAAACTTGCTAGTTGTCACTATTCAAAATTGTCTTAAGTGAATGGCTATGGAGTAGCATGACCCCATAGTGTAGGAAATTATGGTCTTAATAGATGCTTACTGAGTGCGTTGTCAAATAAGAAATGAAGTTTCAAAGTTTTGAGACTACATATGCCAATATTTTGTCTTGGAAATCAACGTGAGATATTGCTTTATGCATGTCTTGCACCATTGTCGCACAACATGGGATGCTAACAACTCCGCTGGCCTTTGGACAATCCAAAAAGAGGAAACTCTTGGAGTTTGGCTATGAGTTGCCCAACATATGTAGCAAAATGTTATATTTTTGTATGCATTGGTATTCTCATGGTCCTGCGTTCAAAGCAAAAGTCGGATACTCCTCTGACCGTTATGAGAAATCATTATACCGAAAAGTGAAACCTTGGTAATGGTCACGAGTGTCCTTCCTATCCTACACAGTTTCGATTGAACATATACCACTCTTTTTGGCATGGTCTCGGTACTAAGAAATACATTTTCTATGAGCTCAACAATCAAAGTTTGCACTTGAGAGACTTTAATAGATGGCATGAGTGGGCAGCATTGGAAAACTCTATTTCTATTTATGATTGACAACTAACCGTGTTCAGCTTTGCCTTATACAAATAAAAATACAAAAATACAATAAAGTGCACATAGAAGGATCACAAGTTTACTTGCAAGCTAGATTTAACTTTGACATGGGGCATAGAAGTTTTTGACTAATCTCTAGTGGTTTGGAATAATATAACGGATCTTATATTTCCTTGTATGATTATGTTCTCTCTTGCTTTGAGCTTGCAGGAAAAATAAGGATACAGTGCATTGATTTAGAATCATAAGCAAGATCACATCCTCTAAGTTATCAATCCATTTTGCTCGAGGACGAGCAAGATCTAGCTTGGGGAAGTTGATGGTTGTGATAATACAACACTTTTTAGCAATATAAATTGTGTCATTTGCCTATCATATCATGCTCCATCTAACTAGTGCTATGCATGATATACATGATTACTTGTTTTTATTAAATTCAATATGAGCTTTGCAAATTTAGTAGTTTAGGTAGAATTTTATCCCTCTTCCTTGTCTTTCACATGTGTGTAGGTGTTGATGATGATTATGGATAAAACAAAGGCAAAAGGAACAAACAGAGCATAGTATGGAGGAGCTGCAGGGACTAGACTTAGCCATTTGAGGTGTTGGAAAAGTGATTTTTTCAACTTCTCAAAATAAAGATCGAAGACCACAGGGTTGTATCCCTCGATGAGACGAATTCAATGAGAATAAGAACACCCAAAACAGAGTTGATATGAAGAAATGGCGACCAAAATACTAAAGAGTACTAAAGGTTTAACGACCAAGTATACGGCGGGATAAAAAATTCCGGCCATATAGCTCCCACCGTATAGTTGCCAAAAAGGTCACAAACAACGGGATTTTGCCCTCTAGAAGCTCTAGAACCTTCCCTAAGTTATATGATGGTATTGAGGGAACCCTAGGGCACCCCCATGGCCTATATAAAGGAGGCAGGAGTCAAAGAAGAGAGGAGCAAGCTACCATACACCATATACAAGATCTAGATCCCATCTACCGCCTCCATAACAGTGCCCTTCTGTTGTGCCACCTCCATAGCCTCTACAGCTCCACCAAGATCCAAATCTCCGTCAACACCATCAAGCCATCCAAGTAAGAAGAGGAGGAGAAGGAGGATACCGCCATCACCACGCTGACACCACCATCACCGTGCCGTCATCACCATCTCCATCGCCGCTACTCCTTCATCCTTCCCCATCATGATCTCCGTGATGGGTTGTAACATGGCTTGAACCCCCTTTTTTAATGTTATGATGATTTGAGTAATTGAAGTGTGGTGTGTTCTTGTTAATTAATATGTTTGTGCTTTCTCTTTTCATTGTTCTATTCATGATATTATTCTAGTGATTGGAGACGTCCAATCCATTGTTGAGGATTTTACTAGGGATTCACGGAGTGTCACAAAACTTATCATTAGTCTCTACTCTTCCATGGGTAGAACTAATAGGCTATTTGCTATAAGTGATTTGCGGAGGCAATAGCAGCTTAGGATGCACCACTCAGAGTTCCCTCAAGATCACTCATGATATAGATAGGTATAGTGTTGTGAATTGCTTAACCCCAAAGTGACATACGGGATATCTTGTGACTAGCACACTTGCTTAGGAGTACGGTTGTCCATAGAACTTAATGCCTTTGCTCTGGTTTACCTTGATTTGTCTTGTTACCTTAACACACTATTCTCTTATGAGATGACCCATGCCCGAAGAGGGTGTGGACAATTGAGTTGTCTTGTTGCCACTTACCAACGGTAGGAGACAACTGTATATGAGGGACCGCCACAATTATAGTTAACAGCTATTCCATAAGCACTTATCATGCACACCGGTATACACAACATTACTTGAGGAATAATAGCATTAATATTTCATCTCATTGCATTCACCTCTTTTCAGTTTTACTTTTGTTCTAGTTTTCTTCCAGTCCTAGTAGTATTTATTACAAAACATCTTACATTCATTTATCCTAGCAACTTATAGAATAGGCTATTTCCAAACCACGGTTTGGGTGCGAACATGGTCGCATTGACAACATGGCTGCAGGGTCGTGTTCGCTGAGCTCCCATCGGGATAAACTCTTTAAAAATTTGCTGCTACAAGTACTGCAATAACCCTGTTATTGGTGTAGGAACCCAGTCATCAGTGACCTGTTATTGGTGCAGGAACCCTGAAAGAACTGTTTGATGGAACAAACTTTTCATGGTGGGAGAGGGAGATGCCAAACCTGTTTGATTAGATGTATTATTATAAAAAAGAAAAAGTTCTATGTTTCTCATGCACTCGTTTGGGATGCTAACAACTCTGCTAGCTTTTGAACGATCTATGGTATAACCCCAGATTTTGGCTATGAGTTGATGACATGAGTGTCATACATGTCAATATATGGGCAAAATTATGGGTACTCTCAAAGGTTGTTCAAGCACTTGTAAAAGAAACAATCAATGCTCTTGAAAGAGGGGAAAAAAGAGGAACTACCATCAAGATATGAGCTAGAAGTAGTCAATACTTACAAGAGCATTGGTATCACCTCACCACCTAAAATGAATAAACTAGAGTTCTTGAAAAACAAGGAAAAGAAGAGGCGTTTGATAGCCGCGATTATCGAAGTGGGTGTTAATGAAAAGCTCTAAGTTTATCCTTCTTTTGACACTTACTTGTGCACCCTTAATTTTGACTAAAAGCATCCTCGCTTTAAAATATTTTTACTCTCATAGAAGAGGGGCGCTGAAAAGGATTGATTCACAAGCCTAGCCAACTTTTTGACAGTCTCTTTTGAGTTTTAAGAACTATTAGCTAGCGAGTTATTTGCGTTTAGGAATCGATCTTAAGTGGAATTGTTCAGATATATTATGCTCATGTTCAAGGTTGCAGGATTTGAGACAATGGAGTTTGATACAACCTCGAACTTGTGAGTCTTTCCTCTTGATTCAATTTCTCGCTATTACTCATTATAGATTTTTCACTCGAGGGCGAGTAACAGCTAAGCTTGGGGAAGTTGATAGCTCCAAATTTCAACAATTTTTATCATTGTTTTTCCTCCTGTTTATTGTCGGATTTCACTAAATATTACCCTTTCTACTGATGTTAACATTGCAATTAGTGAATCCTTCGGTTTCTTGTGGTGGTTTTCAGGAAATGAACATTTATGGAAGATCTAATAGCATTTATGGGCTAATTACACCTAAAGAAGCAAATGCCCAATTGGAGCCCCTTTCATTGGAGGGGTTCAGAGTGCATAACAACCACTGGTACGGTCGGGTTGTGTATGTACCATTCGCTCGTACTACATGCCGCCGGTTATATCAACACAAGCAACTTTCATGAATGGGAGACAATGAAAAACAGAACACAGCCGCCGCAAACTTATCTAGAAGGGGGAGATCAGATGTAGAGAAGGATAAGAACACCGTATCATTCTTCGATGATCTCTAGCCTCAAAACCACCCACTCCACCATCATATCCATTGTTACTTAGAGAGAGAGAGAGAGAGATTTGCACTTGCAAGATTAGGGTTTGATACTTTAATCTACCTTTGGTTTGTATTTTATTCGATCTTCAACTGGTATTATGGCTTGCTATGATAACTTTGAGATGATTTCCATTTGCAATACAACTATGTCTTTGATTTATCTTCCTCTCATGTCTGAGTAAATACCCATAGGCGTGGGAGATGTAGGGGATTGGTGAGATGTGTTGTGCCTTCTTTAATTCCATCCATTCATGATTGTTGTAGTGTTTATTAAATTGTGAGAATGATTATCTATGTTCGCCTAATGCTTGTTATCTAATTTAAGGGACGAGGTAACATGATCCAGAGATCTCATAGGTATGAACTTGTATGCTAGTGAACCGGCGACCCCCGAGTGACATGGCCTATATCAACGAGGAGCTATTACTACTCGAGGACAACAAGGAACCACCAAGATTAAAGCCTTGATCCGATCGGAAGACCTTAATTAATGTGCTGACCATTGCCGTGGTAACAGGCAGACGGATCATTGAGACTGGGAAGAATTGGCCATGAGGACTTCCAGTCGGTATATGGGTTGCTTGCGTACTCACTTACAAATAAGAAATATCACAATCCTTTATTCCATTTTATTCATCTGGCACTTTCACTATTACCATGAACCGTTTCTCTCTGTGCCTAGCTTCTTAGCTGCAGGAACCTCGAACACCTTTCTCGTCTTTACTTTTATGTTATTTAACTCTCATTTTTCCTTACGCAAGTTTCCTCTATTATTCACTCACCACCTACCACCTTCAACAATTGTAGTCAATTCAATCAAGACTGGTGACACCTTGAGTGCGACAGAAACACCGCATAAAGCACTTACCTAGGCTCCTTATTGGGATCGATAAAAACTGGAAATAATACTTCCGTGAAAACATGCTCTACCAAACCTGTGCACTTGCAGGCTATCACCGGTCCAGCGAGCTGTGTTACAGGAGGTTGATGCTACTGCCTCTATCAATGAGGACACACGAGAATCTGCAGGATTGCTTCTTGGAGATGATGATGGGGTCCAGGACCATTGCGTAGCTGCCCGGATGTGGTAGCACAGCCTACTGGTCCTTCCTGTTCCATGTGATTTCCTGCTCTGACCAGTTCAGGTACTAGGGGAAGGGAGGGACGATAGCATTCATCTTCACCTTGCAGTGCCTCTTGCTATGTTTGGTCTATGGCTTGGTGGTGAATATGTGGTAATTGCTCACTTGGTGAGGGTAGTCATCATTAGCTTCGTCCTGGTGGTGTTGGCAGTCGCGGTTGTCCTACAGGCCACCGACTGGAGAAGGCGGTGGTGGTGGTGGGAGTCCACCGGCTTCAGCTATTCTCTTGGTACAGCTATAATTGTGGGTCGTGTGTGTAGTTGGCTTGCTAACGCTGCTATGGAACTTGCACGGCCCATAAAGCATTAACTCGATGGTGTACTTGGGCCTCAGCATCCGGTCGTCGGGCTTTTTCCTTTGACTGCCTCCAGTAGCTAGATCCTCCTAAACTGCTACCACCTGCTTGGAGCCATACCGGTTGTCCGGTTGGTCGTCCTTCCTATTGACGTGGCGGTTGTCGTGGCCGTGTCGCCTGTAGTGGTGGTGGTGATCACCCGACTGGCACCGGTCTACGAAGACATCAACGATAAAATTTGCCCTTGGTCATCCACCACAATGGTCTTCTTCATTGCTAAGTCGGTGGTGGCGTACTTGTCCACAATAGGCATGGTCTGAGGATCCGCCTAGCTAAGCTTGTGCTTGAGCATCATGTCGTCTTGGCAACCATTGGTGAAGAAGTCGATCACCTGTTAATCACGTACCCCTTCACAGGAGTTGTGCATGCTTGTCTATCGGGTGAGGTAGGCACAGTTGGATTTGTCCTTGCCCTGGACACAGAGGGCAAGCTTGCCAGGCCTGGCTAGCCATTTCTAGGTGCCGGTGAAATTGCGGACGAACACTTCCTCAAAGTCTAGCCAGGCGTTGATGCTATTGTCGGGGAGGCTGTTTAGCCATGTTCTGGCCGAGTCGAGGAGCACGAGGGGGGCGTAGTGCACTGCTACCCGCCGGTTGCCATTTGCAATGCCCACTGCAGTAACGTAATCCACCATCTACTCTTCTGGCTTGATCGTGCCATTGTACTTTCGCGTGTCCCTAGGGAGCGAAAATCCCTTTGGAAACGGCTCATTCCGGATGCGCGGCCCAAAACACCTTGGACCAGACGGACTTTTCTCTTCCATCACACATGACTGGAATAGGAGGATGATGCGCACTGTCCATGGCCTCCAGCTCGCGGGGGCCAAGTCGTCCCGTTATACGAGACATGGGGGGTGCATGACTCCTTCTGGATCCATCGGCCTGATGGTGGTGTTGCCCTTGTCCGGCTCTGTGAGCCGGGGCGCGGTTCCTGCTGGTGACCACCGCGGCATCGTGATGATGCTGCCTGCGGCTAGCTGATCCGCCATGTGGGTGGATGTTTTGCCTTGTTCCGTTTGGTAAGGAGGCTTGGTGCGCCTGCTTGCTACCGCCGGGAGCCGGTGGTTCCGCCATCCGGTGAGGGGCTTGGTTCTTGCTATTCCCCACCTGACTAGGTCCTGCCTCCGCCTGCTGCTGGTTGGCCATGGCGACCAGGAGCTGGACGCGAGCCTATTGGCGGCACAACTCCTTGCCCTCGGGGTGGCTTAGCTCTATGATGGCTGCTTCCGCCACCCTCATGTTCTTGGCGGGGGTGCTATAAACCAGCTGAACCACGGAGGTGTGTGGGTCAGCAGCATGGTCTAGCTCCGACCCGAGGTCACGGCCTCTATGGTTGACGTGTCGGCTGGTGCTAGGCAGGTGGGTGAAGCCATGTGCAGTGTTGTACTCACGCATGGTTTCAGCCTACGCTGGGCGGCGGTAACCTTGGTGGCTTCCTCTAGGAGATTTTGGCGGCTAGCCTCCAGTGCAGCTATGGCCATGGCCGGATCTGCCTTGGGAACGACGGGGTTGCGGAGGTGCTGGATGGAGGAAGTCAGCAGATCTTGCTCCATATCGCATGAAGTTGAGGCATTATCTCCTTCCCGATGTTCGGGAGGCGGGCTGCGGTTTTTGCCTAAGCCAGCCATCATGACCTCTGATACGTTGTAAACGTATCTATAATTTTTGATGCTCCATGCTTGTTTTTATCAACTATCTTATGTTTTGTATACACTTTGAGGCATTTTTATACATTTTCTGGAACTAACCTATTGACAAGATGCCGCAGTGCTAGTTGACAGTTTTCTGCTGTTTTTGGTTCCGGAAAAGCTAGTAAATAAATATTCTCGGAATTGGACAAAACAAAAGCCAAAGTTCCTATTTTCCGGACACGACACGGAGTCCAAAGGGGGGATGGAGGGGAGCCAGGAGGCAGGCACACTATACGGTGGCACGCCCCCCTCTGGCCGCGCCACCAGGTGGTGTGGGCCCCTGGTCCACCCTCTGACATCGCCCTTCCGCCTATATATTCCCCCCGAGACGAAAACCCTAAGTATTAGATGAAAATTCCAAGAAAAGTTCCGCAGCGATGCCGCCACTGAAGAGGAGATTCATGGGATAGAAGTCTCTGTTCCGGCACCCTGCCGAGACGGAGAAGTGCCCCCAGAGCCATCTCCATCGACTCCACCGCCATCTCCATCGCTGTTGCTGACGACCGGTAGCTATGTGTTCATCTCTCTCTATGTGTGATCTTACTGAGATCATGAGTTTTGTAATCTAGTTGAATAAGTTATCTATTCTTCTACTCAAGTGCTTTAATTAATCTCTGCTTATCCCCACGTGTGTGAAGTTGACAGTGTGCACACCGTGTGGCACTTTGGCTAAGGTTACAGAAATACTTATCATGAGTATAATTTGAGTTGGATGTCTCTATGAGATTGTGGTGTTTGTTGGAACCACCTAGCGCTCAAGGTGATAGTGAGGGGTTATCTAGATGGGGAATGCGAACTTTAAGGTGTGTGGTTATAGCCCTACATCGTCCAACCGGAGAGTAGTTCAGGGTAGCATAATGAAGAGAAGATATTTATATGAGAGTGTCCACTAGTGAAAGTATGATCCCTAGGCCTTATTTCTAAGAATTGAAACACCATTTACAATCAGTCCTGTTACATGTTTGGTTGCTGCCACTCTTATTTTAGATTGCAATTACCACTTATAATCATCCATATTGCTATCTCTTCGCCGAACTAGCTCATCTATACACCTAACAAGTGTATTGGGTGTGTTGGGGACACAAGAGACTTCTTGTATCTTGATTGCAAGATTGCTTGAGAGGGATACCTTTGACCACTTCCTCCCTGAGTTCGATAAACCTTGGGTGATCCACTTAAGGGAAACTTGTTGCTGTTCTACAAACCTCTGCACTTGGAGGCCCAACACTGTCTACAAGAATAGAAGCGTGCGTAGACATCAAGCTATTTTCTAGCGCCATTGCCGGAGAGGTAAGGTAAAAGGTACTCACATCCTCTGGCTACTAAGCTATCTTCTAGTACTGTTGCTGGTGTGTGAGTGCTCGATGTTATTTCCTTTAGATTCTACAATTATATCTTTTTGTTTCTTGTTTTTATTTTCACTAGTTAGGTTTAATGGAAAACAACAAAAAATTAAGAGAGCTTTATAGTATGTATATTGAGTTAGGACATGAAGTGTTTGAAGAGAAAATTAAAAAACCTATGGAACTTTATTTGCATGCTAATAGCAACGTTATTAGTATGAATTTTTTGAACAACTTTGTTACTAATGCTATGGAAACGTCTAAGCTTGGGGAAGTTAGTTTGTATGAAAATGTGAAGGAAATATGCCCTGAGAGGCAATAATAAAGTTGTTATTATGTATTCCTTGTCTATGATAGATGTTTATTTTGAATGCTATGATTGTATTGATAGGAAACATCAATACATGTGTGTTTAATAAACAAAAAGGGTTCCTAGTCATGCCTCTCTTATAGACTAGCTTGTTGATTAACAGGATGATCAAGGTGTCCTGATCATGGACATTGGATGTTGTTAATAACAAGGTCACACCATTGGTGGAATGATGTGATGAACATTCATCCAAAGTATAGCATTACGATCAAGTCATTGTGTTTATATTGCTATAACATCATACGAAGTAATCTTTATCCTTAGACCATGAGATCATGTTAATTGCTAACACCGGAAGAGTATCTTGATAACATCAAACGTCACACCGTAACAGGGTGACTATAAAGATGGGTTCAGTGCTACGAAGGTGTTATGTTGAGGCTCATGGATCAAGAGTGGAATTTGTCAATCCAGATGATGGATAGATATACTCTGGGTCCTCTCGGTGATATCACATTAGGATAGCTTGCAAGCAAGTGATGTGATCCCTAGAATGTTATATCACGGGAACGAGAAAAGAGTGCATGTCGGTAACGAGATCAAACTAGGTATGGACATATCGAAGATCGAATCTCGGACATGTAATATATCGAGAGACAAAGGGATTTAGTTACAAGCATTAAAGATTCTCACGATCACAGGAGTCATCGTTGAATGTGTAGGAGTTAGTACGGATCTCCAGGTCCCGCTGCTGATTATTGATCGGAGAAGGGTCTCGATCATGTCTGCATTATTCGCGAACCGTAGGGTGGCACACTTAAGAGTTACCAGACACCATTTTGGAGCACATATGTTTCAGACGAAAGAATTGCAAAGCGCAGGAATTGTTTCAATAGAAACCGGAAATTGTTTTGGGTGAAATTGCAGAAGGTGGTTCTGCATGTGATATTGAAATATTGCAAGGGGCTATATGTGAATGTTTGCTAATTAAAGTAATTAACAAAATTCTGAATAAATTTAATAAAAGAGTTTTATTAAATGAGAGAGCATTAAATTTGGAGAAACTTAATGCATTTAAAGTGGAGACTTTAAAAGGGAATGTGAAGAGGCATTTTAATGTGGAGAAGTTACCACCACATGAATGGGGGAGGTGAGGGGTCACCCCCCCCATGCGCCGGCCATGGAGAGAGGGGGCACCCCCCCTCCTCCTATAAAAGGCCACCCATTCCCTCCTTCTTCCTCACACCTCCTTGTGAAGGATCTCTCTCCCCCTCTAGAATTATTCCCCCATGGTCTCGGATTAGCGAGATACATGTTCCCGGGGCATTTCGTCTGGAAGGAGTTGCTACTTCCACTGGATTGCTGGAGCGAGAGGTGGAGGTTGTCCGGTGGCTTGAACGTGTGTGCGAGTGCGGATGCGCTGCTGAGTTGCGGCGCTCGGACTTCCTCACGATCTTGAGATCGGCAAGTGTACGACTACATCAACCACGAGTTCCTACTCGTTAACAAAGCTTGTTGTCTATGAGGGTAAGTTCTCGTTGGATGTATGTCCACCCATTTGCTTTGTACCTAGTAGATAGATCTTGGCGTGTAGCTCACACCGTATGAAATTTTTGTTTTCTATGCTGCGGACCCAACAGTGGTATGAGAGCCTGATCTATGCGTAGGTGCTTTGCACGGGTAGTACACATATGGTTGATATGTGGGCGATGATGATCATGTTATTGCATCTTCTATGTACTTTGGATATTGGTGGCATAGTGGGATGAAGCGGCCCGGACCAACCTTACATGTCATCGTACATGAGACCGGTTCCACGACTGACATGCAAGTTGTTTTGCATAAGTGGCTGGAGGGTGTCTGTCTCTCCTACTATAGTCATTATCTGATTTACAACGAGTTGCTAATAACTTGGTTATCCTCGTTGTGGTTCATGTTCGTAGGTTAGACAGGTTCTATCTCCGAAAGCCCTAAGCCACGTAAAACTTGCAATTGATAAATTAGAGGCGTCTAGTTTAGATCGTTGCTGGGCTAGTGTTTTGATATGGCATTGTTGTAAGTAGATGTATGATAGATACTCTTACAACTCACTTAACATGTAAGTTCCATAGACCTTGGCCTTACACACAAAGGAATGATAGAGATCATACCATGATGCAAATGATAGAGATCAAATGCATGGACCATATCATCTCACTTCACACATTAGATGTTAGCATCTTATACTGCTAGTTTGGCGCGTTTGGTAGCATTATAAGATAATCCCTCATTTAGATATCAAGATAAAATGTGTTCTTCCTTAAGTATGCACCATTTTGTGGATCGTGTTTTGAGGCATCACGTGATGATCGGGTGTTTTCAACTCTACGCTTTCATACAACGGGTGTAAGACAGTTTTACACACGCAAATACTAAGGTTCTTACTTGACGAGCCTAGCATGTACAGACATGGCCTCAAAACACGGACCGAAAGGTTAAGCATGAGTCATATAGTTGATATGATGCCCATATAGATGCTCGCCTTTGAAGCTACACTGACTCACGTGATGATCGGACTTGGTGTAGTGGATTTGGTTCATGTAATCACCAAAAGGACACGAGGGATGTCGTTTTTGAGTGGGAG
Source organism: Avena sativa (assembly GCA_916181665.1). Classification (NCBI taxonomy): domain Eukaryota; kingdom Viridiplantae; phylum Streptophyta; class Magnoliopsida; order Poales; family Poaceae; genus Avena; species Avena sativa. The sequence continues at coordinate 429,413,484 of OV702287.1, forward strand.
TTCATTAGTAATTTGGATTAGTCGAACTCAATCTATCATAAAATTAGTCTAAATATACTTTACAAATTCTGTTGTAGATGGCACCACCTGCTTTTAATTTCAATGTGTTCATGGAGAAAGAGAAATTTGCTGCGAATGGTAGCAACTTCACCAACTGGGCTATGAATTTGAGGATTCTCCTCACTGCTGCACAAAAGCAATATGTGCTAGATGCGCCGCTAGGCCCCCCACCAGCTCCTGATACCCCTGACGAGGAAAAGAACGTCTATATAACTCGTCAGGAGGACCACAACTTAGTTCATTGCGGCATACTGTATGTGCTAGAGCCAGAACTTCGAAAGCGTTTCGAAAATGGCAATGCCTTTGATACCATGGGAGAATTGAAAATGATTTTCGATACCCATGCTGCCGTAGAGAGTTATAATGCTACAGAAAAGTTCTTTAGCTGCATGATGGAGGAAAACAGCTCCGCTAGTGAGCACATACTCAAAATGTCTGGGTACGCCAATAAGCTTGTGTCCTTGGGAATAATGATTCCCATTGACTTAGGCATACATCATGTTCTCCAATCTCTGCCACCTAGGTACAAGAGCTTCGTGATGAACTATAATATGCAGGGCATGAAGAAGTCTCTTCCCAAGCTTCTGTTAATGCTTAAGACTGCAGAAGTGGAGATTAGGAAAGAACATCAAGTGTTGATGATCAATAGGACCACCGGTTTCAAGAAGGACAAGAAAGGCAAGCACAAGGGAAAGAAGGGTGGCAAGTCTGTTGCCATGCCTGAAAAGAAACCCCGAGCTGGCCCTAAGTCTGACACCGAGTGCTACTATTGCAAGGGGACTGGCCATTGGAAGCGCAACTACCCCAAGTATTTGGCGGACAAGAAGTCCGGCAAGGCAAACAAAGGTATATATGATATACATGTTATTGATGTGTACTTGACTAGTACTCGCAGTAGCACCTGGGTATTTGATACCGGATCGGTTGCTAATATATGTAACTCGGTTCAGGGGCTGCGGAACAAGCGACAACTAGCAATGGATGAGGTCACGATGCGGGTCGGCAATGGATCAAGAGTTGATGTGATCACCGTCGGAACGCTGCCTCTCCATATGCCATCGGGATTAGTTATAAACCTAAATAATTGTTATTTGGTGCCTGCACTGAGCATGAACATTGTATCCGGATCATGTTTGATGCAAAGTGGTTATTCATTTAAGTCTGAAAACAATGGTTGTTCGATTTATATGAATAATATCTTTTATGGTCATGCACCTATGTTGAATGGTTTATTTCTGTTGGATCTCGATAGCAGTATTACGCATATTCATAATGTTGATGCTAAAAGGATTAAACTTGATAATGATATATCTACATATATGTGGCACTGCCGTCTAGGTCATATTGGCGTTAAACGCATGAAGAAGCTCCATTCTGATGGACTTTTGGAATCACTTGATTTTGAATCATTTGATACATCTGAGCCATGCCTTATGGGCAAGATGACTAGAATGCCGTTTTCCGGTTCAAAGGAACGGGCGACAAATCTATTGGAAATCATACATACTGATGTGTGTGGACCAATGAGTGTGTCGGCGCGAGGTGGATATCGTTATTTTGTTACTTTCACGGATGATTTGAGTAGATATGGGTATATCTATTTGATGAAACACAAGAATTTCAGAATGAAGTGGAAAATCATCGTAATAGAAAGATCAAATTTCTGCGGTCCGACCGTGGAGGAGAGTATCTTAGTTACGAGTTTAGCACACATATGAAAGACTGTGGAATAGTTTCAGAACTCACGCCTGCCGGAACACCACAATGTAATGGTGTGTCAGAGCGTCGTAATCGTACCTTATTGGATATGGTTCGATCTATAATGTCTCCAGCTGACTTACCTCTGTCATTTTGGGGTTATGCACTGGAAACAGCTGCATTCACTTTAAATCGGGCACCATCTAAATCCGTTGAAAAGACACCGTATGAATTATGGTTTGGAAACAAACCTAAGCTGTCATTTCTTAAGGTTTGGGGATGCGATGTTTATGTGAAGAAACTTCAACCGGATAAACTCAAACCCAAAGCTGAAAAATGCGTCTTCATAGGATACCCTAAGGAAACGATTGGGTATACCTTCTATCACAGATCCAACGGCAAGGTCTTTGTTGCCAAGAATGGATCCTTTCTTGAGAAGGAGTTTCTCGCGAAAGGTGTGAGTAGTCGGAAGGTAGAACTCGAAGAGGTTATTGAACCTTCTCTTCATGGAATGGCGAGTGGCGCAGCACCGGAAGTTGTTTCGGAGTTGACTTCACCTTATGAAGAGAGAGCTAATGATATTGATCATGAAACTCCGAAAGAGGACACTACCGAACCTCGCAGGTCAAGCAGGACACGTGCAGCTCCTAAACTATACGGCAATCCTGTTGTGAATTTCATGGTTGATGAAATGGATGACCCTGCGACGTATGAAGAAGCGATGATGAGCCCGGATTCCAACAAATGGCTAGAAGCCATGAAATCCGAGATGGAATCCATGTACGAGAACCAAGTTTGGAACTTGGTGGACTTACCTCACGACCGAAAGGCCGTTGAGAATAAATGGATTTTCAAAAGGAAAACTGATGCTGATGGTAATGTGACCATCTATAAGGCTCGACCTGTCGCAAAGGGGTTTCGACAAATTCAAGGAGTTGACTACGATGAGACATTCTCTCCCGTAGCGATGCTTAAGTCTGTTAGGATTATGTTAGCAATTGCTGCATATTTCGATTATGAAATATGGCAGATGGATGTCAAAACTGCGTTCCTCAATGGTAAGATTGAAGAACAATTGTATATGATACAACCTAAGGGTTTTGTCGATCCTAAGGATGCTAATAAGGTGTGCAAACTTCAGTAATCCATCTATGGACTGAAGCAAGCATCACGAAGTTGGAATCTCCGCTTTGATGAGGTGATCAAAGAGTTTGGATTTGTCCAAACTTATGGAGAGGCTTGTATTTACAAGAAAGTGAGTGGGAGCAATGTGGCATTTCTGATATTATATGTGGATGACATATTATTGATTGGAAATGATTTAGATCTTTTAAACAGAGTTAAAAGTTATCTAAACAGCAAATTTTCAATGAAGGACCTTGGTGAAGCTTCATATATATTAGGCATTAAAATCTATAGAGATAGATCAAGACGCCTAATTGGGCTATCGCAGAGTACATACCTTGATAAGATATTAAAGAAGTTTAATATGGACGAAAGTAAGAAGGGGTTCTTACCTATGTTGCAAGGCAAGACATTGAGTAAGACTCAAAGTCCGGCTACGGCGGAAGAAAGAGAGATGATGGATAAGATCCCCTATGCCTCGGCCATAGGCTCTATTATGTATGCCATGCTATGTACAAGACCGGATGTGGCACATGCTATTGGTTTGACTAGTAGGTACCAATCTGATCCAGGTTCGGAACACTGGATAGCGGTCAAGAATATCCTTAAGTACTTGAGAAGAACTAAGGATATGTTTCTTATATACGGAGGTGAAGAAGAGCTAGTCGCTAAGTGTTATGTCGATGCTAGCTTTGACACTGATCCGGATGACTCTAAGTCTCAATTCGGATACGTATTTCTCTTGAACGGAGCAGCAGTTAGTTGGAGGAGCTCCAAACAACCTGTGGTGGCTAGATCAACAACGGAGGCGGAATATGCTGCTGCTTCAAAAGCAGCGCAGGAAGTGGTTTGGATGAAGGAGTTCATAACGGAACTGGGTGTGGTTCCCAGTGTGTTAGACCCGATGGTGATCTATTGTGACAACAATGGAGCCACAGCCAACGCAAAGGAACCAAGGTCTCACAAGAATTCCAAGCATATTAAGCGCCAGTTTCACTCCATCCGCGAGCATGTCAAGGATGGAGATATAAAGATTTGTAAAGTGCACACGGACCTGAATGTAGCAGATCCGTTGACTAAAGTACTCCCTAGGGCAAAACATGATCAACACCAGAACTCCATGGGTGTTAGATTTATCACTATGTGAACTAGATTATTATCTCTAGTGCAAGTGGGAGACTGAAGGAAATATGCCCTGAGAGGCAATAATAAAGTTGTTATTATGTATTCCTTGTATATGATAGATGTTTATTTTGCATGCTATAATTGTATTGATAGGAAACATCAATACATGTGTGTTTAATAAACAAAAAGGGTTCCTAGTCATGCCTCTCTTATAGACTAGCTTGTTGATTAATAGGATGATCAAGGTTTCCTGATCATGGACATTGGATGTTGTTAATAACAAGGTCACACCATTGGTGGAATGATGTGATGAACATTCATCCGAAGTATAGCATTACGATCAAGTCATTGTGTTTATATTGCTATAACATCATACAAAGTAATCTTTATCCTTAGACCATGAGATCATGTTAATTGCTAACACCGGAAGAGTATCTTGATAACAAGAAGAAAAAGAAGAAGAGAAGGAGTAAAAGGAGGGAGGAAACGGTATTTTCCCCTAAGCATGTTGCTCCTATTATAGTTTTTGATGAGTCTAAACTCGATGATGTTCCTATGCCTGTTACCTATAGTAGTGATCATGATTGGGAAAAGCACACTACTTTTGATATTGAAAATCTCTTCGGTACCAATTCTAAAAATGATGATGTTAATAATTGTTGTACTATTAGTACTATCCATGTTCCTTCCAATTATGAAATGTTTACAAATGAACACACTTTGGAAGATAACTATTCTATTGCTTATGATGATACTATACCTCCAATATATGATGATTACAGTGATGAATATGATATTTTCAATCCACGTACTATTGAGGAGAAAATTAATTATGATTACAATATGCCTCCTATATTTGATGATTATGGTGATGAGAATAATAATGATAGCTATTTTGTTCAATTTGCTCCCACTATGATTAATAAGAATGACTATGCTTATAGGGAGAGTAATAATTATTTCATGCATGTGGCTCATGATAAGAATGTTTTATGTGATATTTATATTGTTAATTTTATTCATGATGCTACTAAAAGTTATTATGAGAGAGGGAAACATGGTTTTATGTATCTCAACAATATTAAGTTTCCCTCTTTATGTTGAAAATTTTGAAGTTGGACTTGTTTTGCTTTCCTATGCTTGTTGCTTTGTGCTTTCATGACTTGTTTCTTTACAAGATTATTTTTCATAGGAAGTGGGTTAGACTTCAATTTGTTCCATATTTGCTTCCTGATGCTATCTTTTACTTCAATTCATATTTCTTATGTGATCATCATCGAAATTATCATGCCTATCTTAATGTCTATAAAGAAAGTGCTTTTTGAGAGACAACCCATTATATTTTTACTTTCAGTTTATTTTTGTTTTGTTGAGTCTTGGAAGTTATTGCCTCTGTAATAACCTCTCCTTATCCTTTTTGTTTGGTTTTTGTGCCAAGAATAACCTCTAATGAGAGGGAAGTAAGATATGGGGAAGTTGCTGTCCCGAAATAGATTTCTGTGCGTCATTGTAAAAAATCGTGAAAAATGTCAGTACGTCGGATTGAGCTGTAATTTTTGTGCTTATGCCCCAGGTTATTACCCAACTTTCATTAGTTTTGCACTTTTTGATTTGAGCAACAAAAGATTTTCGAAAAAATCGGTCTTTATCTGCTGGTCTGTTTTGACAGATTTCTGCCATTATTTGCATTTGCCTCTTAATCGGTTTCTCTTTGAGTTCTCTTGGATCACTTGATCTTTTAAAAGAAATTTCTACAGTAGTTTGTGTTTTAATGGAAGTTTTACTTGTGTTGAAACCAAACCCAAAGACTTATTATCTTGAATACATTAATGTTTCTAATGAATATTGTGTCAAGTTTTGTATGAAGGAAATTTTCAAGTGTAGGGAAGAACAATGTGATGAGATGAAGTATGGACAAAAGCTCAAGCTTGGGGATGCCACCCGTGTCACCCCAAGAAATATTCAAGAGGTACAAGTGTCAAAGCTTGGGGATACCCAAGGCATCCCCATCTTCATCAATAATCTCAGGTCTTCTTTCAAGACACTTTATTTTTATTACCTTATGCACTATATGTTGTTCTTGGAGCATCTTTATTTTAGTTTTATTTTTCTTTATTTGCCACAATAAGTTGTTTCTATCCCAACACACTTATTTTGGAGAGAGACACACCCCGTTATTCATTGCCTAGAACACTCTAGTTTTCACTCTTATTGTTCTGTGAGTGTTCTCCTTTGCTAGCACTGCGTTTAGCTTTAGTTTTCTTATTCTTTTGGCTTAGAAATTTTTAGTTCTTCTTTGTAGATGGGTGAGATGATTCTGTTTTTGGTTTCATAAAAGCTAGTAAAGAAATATTCTCGGAATTGGACGAAACAAAAGCCGAAGTTCCTATATTTCCTGACATGACACGGAGTCCAATGGGGAGACGGAGGGGACCAAGGAGGCAGGCACACCATAGGGTGGCATGCCCCCCTCTGGCCGCACCACCGGGTGGTGTGGGCCCCTGGTCCACACTCTGACATCGCCCTTCCGCCTATATATTCCCCCGAGACGAAAACCCTAAGTATCAGATCAGAATTCCATCAAAAGTTCCGTAGGGCCGCTGCCACCAAAGAGGAGATTCGGGGCACAGAAGTCTCTGTTCCGGCACCTTGCCAAGACGGGGAAGTGCTCCTGTAGCCATCTCCACCAACTCCACCACCATCCCCATCACCATTGTTGACTTCCATGATGAGGAGGGAGTAGTTCTCTCTAGAGGCTAAAAGCTCTACCGGTAGCTATGTGTTCATCTCTCTCTCTATGCGTGATCTTATTGAGATCATGAGCTTTGTAATATAGTTGAATAAGTAGATCTATTCTGCTACTCAAGTGCTTTAATTAATCTCTGCTTATCCCCACGTGTGTGAAGTTGACAGTGTGCGCACCATGTGGCACTTTGGCTAAGGTTACAGAAATACTTATCATGAGTATACTTTGAGTTGGATGTCTCTATGAGATTGTGGTGTTTGTTGGAACCACCTAGTGCTCAAGGTGACAGTGAGTGGTTATCGAGATGGGGAATGCGAACTTTAAGGTGTGCTGTTAGAGCCCTACATCGTCCAACCGGAGAGTAGTTCAGGGTAGCATAATGAAGAGAATATATTTCTATGAGAGTGTCCGCTAGTGAAAGTATGATCCTTAGGCCTTGTTTCTAAGCATTGAAACACCGTTTACAATTAGTCATGTTACACGTTTGATTGCTGCCACTCTTATTTCATATTGCAATTACCACTTATAATCATCCATATTACTTGTATTTTACTATCTCTTCGCCGAACTAGTGCACCTATACACCTGACAAGTGTATTGGGTGTGTTGGGGACACAAGAGACTTCTTGTATCTTGATTGCAGGGTTGCTTGAGAGGGATACCTTTGACCACTTCCTCCCTGAGTTCGATAAACCTTGGGTGATCCACTTAAGGGAAACTTATTGCTGTTCTACAAACCTCTACACTTGGAGGCCCAACATTGTCTACAAGAATAGAAGCGTGTGTAGACATCAACCTCTACGCTGCAGTTGGTTGCAGCGGCGCAGGGACAAATGAAGCCGAGCGATGCACCGGAGATGGTGACGACCCTGCTAGGAAAACCCTTGGCGACGGTGGCAACATAGATGCGGTGGTCGCCAAAGTAGAGGATGGAGCTTTCGCTTGGTAATGTTTCCCTAGCAAAACATGACGTGTTGTCGATGACGCAGTCGAAGGAGTCGAGAGTGAGAACGAGGCCGGAGGCGACGGGCTCACTGGAAACAAGTGGAAGCCTGTGCGAAAGATGACCCTAGCCGAAGCGCTATGCCCCATGGTGGCCACCAACTATCATGGTGTGGAACACGACAGTGCCATCGGGGGTGGCTTAAGAGGGGACAATCAGAATGCTAGTGGTGGCTATCGCAACGGGATTGGGCACCGGCACTGCAGACTTAGCAAAGTACCCAGTTTTGGGGCCATCTCGGTGAGGTAACACCCCTACTCCTGCGAGGATCTACTATATACGGGGCGAATACCCAATACAAGTGTTCCTTGAGCTGTTTCCCTATCGAGCTAGAGAAGAACTTGAGGTAGAAGATGGTTCTCTTGACTCGTTTTTGTCCTCTCTCGTAACCCTAGCTCTACCCATCCCTTATATACTGGTCGAGGGGTGTAGATTACGAAGTGGGCTTAGGGTTTGCCCGATGAGCCTAAGGGTTTACAAAGTGGGCCGGCTAGCACGGCCTAGCCGATGGTCTGTGACACCACAGTCAGCACTGCAGTGTTTAGCTATGGTACTATAGTGTCTAGCCGTAGAGCTACAGTTCCCAGCTATTGGAGCCACAGCGGTCAGCCGACAGAGTTGTGCTCCGCCGCCAGCTTTAGCCCGCTTAGTGCGGTCGTCATGTAGCACCACGTGGGCAGCGCCGCAGTCTGTCTGGTGACGCGAGAACCCAGAGGCGTGCTCTGTGTGGGGCGTCACGCCCTTCGTATCCTTGCCACCGAATCCGAGGAGATTAGGTGGAGTCGGCCACTCGGCGGGTTCTTCTGGTTATCCGGCTAGATGGGCCAGCCGGTGTAGCTTGGTGCTGGTCCGGTTGGAGCATTCCAACTGGCTGCAGCTTTCCTGTCTTGTGGCCATTCGGCCTAATTCTTCTGGAGCCGGCCTGATTGGCCTTTCTTGTCCCACCCGGGGGTTAACCCCCGACATAAACTCTATTTATATCAATATAGTTTTATCAATAAATTGTTTTCTGCATTAAGTACTTTTCCGTATGCATCATGTGTTATAATAATGTTCAAGATAACTAAATACAACCACTGTGAAATTAAATCATCATGCATGCTTTTGGTCATCATTGTTTTATAGTGTTTTTGCAATGTTGCCATGTTTGCAATTGTTTCGATTGGAACTACTTTGTCCTCGTGTTAGATTGTACGGAGAGTGTGATTACTATGTAGGAATACCATCATCACACATATGATTAATATAAGGCTAGTTACACCTTTGTTCATATCCTTTGTCCCATGTTTTCATATTATGGATGTTTTTACCTTAAAAGAGTAGTATGCATGTGTAGGATGTTTTAGTAGATGTACTTTGAAATAATTTACATGTGCGTTGTTGTTTTGTAGTATGCCATGAGTAGCTCTATACTTAGGATTTTTTCCCTTCCTAATAGGTTATCCCTGAATTTTCTAAGTACTGCTTGTGCTATGCTATATATATGAAATACCGTTGGGGGTTCGAAAGATTGAAATTTTTTATAAGTATAAAAGCTCTCTTGTGTGAACTTTTTCCTCTCAAGTATACTTCAAAATAAAACTAAGCTTTTCTTCTAAGAGGATTGGTTGTTGGGACAACGAATGGCATTTTGGTGGAGGACGACCGCCTAGAAATCAAAGAAGTCTGCCATGTTTCAGAATTCAGAAGCGTACAGTGCAACCACAATGCATATGGGCTCTGTCTTGGCCTAGTACTTAGTGGGAAACTTCACCTGGGTACCACCACTTGGAGGATTTTTGGCACGGGTGGATCCGGAAGGTAGAGGGGCTGCTAAGGGAAAGCCTCGCCATGGTATTGTTTGTAAAAGGACTTGATCGTGGATTGTAGGGAAAGTGTAAAAACTCTTGAGAGTAATTAATCTGATCGATCAACCATGTTCATGGAAAAAGAACAACTTTGAGCATCTGAAAGATGAACCCTTTGAAGTATTTCGTCTCTCTTTTCAAACAAAAGTTTTCAATCCCTATGATGTGTGTAATATTGCTAATAGGTGGGGTTTTGGGAACTGGTGTGTAATATCCAAGTGTTAGGTTGAGGATTGGATAATTGGTGTGTAATATCCTTGTTCCACTTGACCCTATATTACTTATCAATTTTTTACAAAGTAGGATAAAAGATTTTCTCTCTTCTTCTTGACTTATGAAAATTGACTTTATGCAAATAAACCTCAAGCCTTTTGTCAGCCTTATGTATGTAGAGGTAGCCAGGTATTTTCCTTCATGGTGTAATTTGCCAATACATTCAAAGTATTGACCAACTTGTTTTGCTGCACGTTTAATGTGCAGAATTTGGAGATTAATGAGAGGGGCATTAGGATCACGGGTCTACACTCAACCAACCTGTGACATTGATGGGACTCCAAGTTGTATTTATTTTGATTTATGTTGTAATAATGTAAACTCTGGATTATTCGATACATGTAATAACGACTTGTGTTTTACATGGTAATTCATCGACTGTGAGTGCTAGCTAATGATCCAGGGACTAACATGATAATCGCAGGGACTTAGGATCTCTACCAGATCCAAGGTTGCCACAGATGGTAACAGAGCACATGTTGACTGTAGATCGTGACCCTAGCCTTGGAAAAAACTTAGGAGTAATAATTTCTAAGTTATTTCAGAAAAACTCTCATACTTATCATCATCTATGCTTGGAGTTTTAAAATTGTTAAGTCTCTTCCTTTCAGCATTAGAGGTGACCATTATACACTTCATGAAGAAACTTCTCTCAAGACTACCTGTCTAGAGAATATCGTCTCAATGTTTCTCTCAAGTCAGGACTTGAAGACCTCCACAAAAGATGTTCCAAGACCAAAGCTACGAGAATTGAACACTTCAATGCTAAAAGTACCAAAGACTTTGAAGGCCTTAAGTCAAGGTTATTAACTGAAGACCTTGAAAGGTTGAAGATTATGAAGAACATGAAGACTGTCAAGATCACGAAAACATTGAAGACTCGAAACCTCGAAGATTCCAAGTGACCTATTAGGAACCAAATCCGGATAGATTTCGCTACAATGTAGATGCAACGAATTATTTGTTGTCTCTTTATGGCTTGTTACAATAGCAAATAAAAATATTTTTCCAAAACTAAAGTTGCTTGTATGGGTTATTCTTCTTCTTCTATAATTCATCCGTTCCTACTCTAAACCTCGGTCAACTCGACATATGGGCTGTACCAACAAGGAAGATAAGGAACTCAACTTCTCCAAGCGTATGAGCCATGCTGATGTAAAGCAATGGATGCACAAGGTTGAAGAACTAATGAAGAATGCCAATATTGAAGCCAATAGAATGGTTCATTATGCCACCCAATTCCTAAAGGAGGACACTGCAACTTGGTGGGAGATGCAAAAAACCATTGATGATCATCAAGGGACGATATCTTGGGAAGAATTTAAAGCGATTCTACTATAATCTCGTCTCGTCACTCGGATATAAAAAATCCAAGAAGTTGAAGTCCCAAAACATTTAGCTTGCAGAATCTATGGGGAAATAGGACACACCTCCAAGGAGCATCGTGATCAGTGTCCCTACTATGAAGAAAGTCACCCTTCTGAAGAATGCCACACCTCTCAAGTTGCATGCTTCTTGTGTGAAGGAACCAACCACAAACCCTCTCAATATCACCTCTACCCGATGGTACAACAAGTGAATCAACAAGTCAAACACGGAATGCACCAAGGCCTCATGAAGCTCTTAGAGAACACAAGGTCTACGACAAGGGCTAGATATGGAGTAAAGACTCTAGACACCACACCCAAAGTCACCACTTTGTGATACACGGCGATGGATCCAAAAATAGCCATCTACCACCATGTTTAAACATTGTTTTTAGTCAAGCAATTAACAAGAAACTCTCAATCCTTGTCACTAATGACTAATAATTACAAATATATGCAAACCATTGCTTTGAATTGTGTTGTGCAGGAAATCGCGCTTTTTAATGTGAAATCTAGAGTCATAATGAAGGTTTTTGAGGAAGTCACATGAACAAGTAATTGTGGAGTCAATTCCAGGCAACAACAGTCGTAACGACCACTGGTACGGCAGGGCCCGCCCGTACTATCCGCCGGTACCATGTGGCGGTGGCTCTGTCTCATCAAACCCTACAACTTTTGTGAAGACACCTATATATTTTGATGTCTCAGCCACCGCGTAGAAGGCCACCATTCTCAGATTGCATCACAACACCACAAAAGGAGATCCACCCCATTGTTCATCCCTTCCATCTTCCATCTCCTCCATTAGCCATAGCCATTACTTTGTACTTTAGATATCCTTGTGATTCGGCGACCATTGTAAGAATATTTGATATCAAGTATTTTGCACAATGGTTTCTATCCTTGATCTTATTGTTATGAGTGAGTAATCCTCACTTGCTGTGGGTTGGGAGAAACCTCACAGTGATTATGTGCATCTAATCTATGGGAGCATTATGTATTGTTTGAAATAGAGATTTGTATCTTTTGTTTCTTTGTATCTTGTCTCGGTCTTTGGACTTGTAGGTACCCAAGACCCCATAGATTGATAAAGTCTTGAGGTGAGATACTTGGCTAGCGGCAATCTCATAGGAACCCTAGTGACAGAAAGGGTAGTACAATCTACGTTTAGTGACCCATTCGGTATCACAACAACATCACCACTTAATGCTTTGATCTGTGTTTTACACTTGATAATCATGTGTAGCCCATTGCTTCGTGGTGCACTCGGTTGGATTAAAACACTATTGCTATGCCCAATGCATCACGGTGGCTCTAGTATATTAGGATGTGTTGCACACAAGAGATTATCCCTATTATAACTTTACACATGATTGTGCTTATTATTATCTTTTATCCCATATGATGTGCAGCTGCAGGTGGATCTTCAACCCTGGCGTATCTCCATCCATTGAATGAACCCCATTATACAAGTAAACTAGATTGGTTCGGTAAACGAAGGTAAAACAAAGAAACAAAGTCTTGTAGACGTGTCCTTTTTATTTCCTTTTAGCATTGCTTTCCAAGGTTCAATTAAACCAAGGTCTACTAGGGAAAAAGCTATTGTACTACATCTGTGAATCCGGATCGAAGGTATCAACCCTTTTCTGGCGCCATTACCGAGGAAGCAATTTCACTATCTTGGCGAGGTCGCTAGAGACCTTGTTTTTAGTTTTATTATTTGTTTATAGTCTATTTCTTATTATTAGTTTACTTTCTAGTTATATTTGAAAACCCCCAAAAAATTTGTTACTTGTTATTTGTTTTCTTTACTAAAAATATACCAAAAATATAAGAGCCATGTCAAAAGAGACTTGGGGAGTATGCTACTCCCATAGATGATTTTATTCGTGCACCTATCACTCAGCCTGTTGTTGATGCAGAAGCCTATGAAATTAAGCCTAACCTTTTAAGTTTGGTTCAGAAAAACCAATTTTAAGGCTCATCTTTTGAGGATTCAGGTTTGCACTTAAATACTTTTACTGAAATTTGCGACATGATGCATATTAAGGATGTAGATCCAAATACTATTAAATTAAGATTGTTTCCTTTCTCTCTTAGAGAAAAGACTAAGGATTGGTCGTTAGCTCTACCTAAGGGCACTATTAAATCTTGGGAGAAATGCACTAATATGTTTATGACTAAATTTTCTCCCCCAGCTAAAACTATGAAACTAAGATCCAATATTACAAGCTTTAGACAAGAAGATCGCGAGCCACTAGCGCTTGCATGGGAAAGGATGAAAGAAGTCGTAATGAACTATGCTAGTCATGGAATGGAAGAATGGCTTATATTAAATTTATTTTATAATGGCCTTAACCCAATGTCTAAAACTATGCTAGATAATGTAGCAGGAGGAACGATCATGGGAAAGCAAGTGAGTGTTGCAAAGAAATTACTTGATCATATGCAAAACAACCATGCTCAATGGCATGTGGAAAGAACCTCAAAAAGAGTGAGTTCAATCACCGAGGTAAACAATGAAGAGATTACATCTAAGGTAGATGATTTACTCAATATAATAAAGGGTAAGGAAGACACCCAAGTTAATGATATCGCTACCGATGTTAATGATGTTAATTTTGTAGCTCGTACTCCTTATAATCATGCTTGGAAGAACCAAAATTTTGCTTCTAATGTTCAAAAACATTATTCTAATCATGTAGGAGCTCCTTACAATAATTATGATAATCATAATGGAGCAAATCATGGCAATCTCTCGTTTGAGAAAACTGATAGAACTTTTATGCAAGCTCAAACCGAGCAACATAATATGCTTATTAAAATTACGAAGAACCATGAACGTAGTATAGGAAAATTATCTAACCAAGCCGTTGTAATTAGAAATGATGTGCATGCTCTATAGGAAAGGACAAAGACCGTGGAGGCTCAATTGTGCAAGGTAGCCGAGATCCAAGCTCTCATACAAGCAAATTTTGCTAGGAAGCCCAATCCAAATCTCGTAGAAGACCTCAAGATGATGAGGATAGTAACAAATGAAGAGAAGCCTAAAGAGATGGATTATAGAAACGCCCCAACACCTAAATATACCGTGGAAGATCTACTAAATATGATCACCGTGAAGAATCCCGGTATAGAACAAGGTAATGATGCTATGTACCAACAATTTATTCAATAAGTAGCATCTAAAATTTGAGATTTAGAGGTAGGGTATAAGAGACTAGCTGATAAGCTTCCTGCTAAGCTAGATGATATATTTGAGCCTACTATTAAAATTAAGATTGAGGTTATTGAGATATCTGCACTTTGTGAACTTAGTGCAAGCGTCTCAACAATTTCCAAAAGACTATTTGACAAGTTAAACTTGGGGCCATTTGCAACTACTGAATTAAGACTCCATCTAGCGGATTCAACTTATAAACAAGCTGTTGGGATAAAAGAAAATACAATTGTTGAAATTAAAGGTAGTCCCGCGTGATCTTGTTACTGTGGACATGCCTGAAGATCCCATAGCACCTATAATTATAGGTAGCTGTAACACCCTAGTTGTGCATTCATAAGCATCATTATATTGCTAAGAAAAAACAAAAATTCAAACAAGAAAATGTGAAACCCTAAAACCCTATTTTCCCTCTTACTCCCAAACACATTGAACTGGTTTTCATATTTTAAAAAGTATCAAAATATATGGAGCCCAAATGGACTGCAAGGGCACCTGAGTGTTTTCAACATATTTTGAAATCTCTGGTATTTTTTTAAATGATTCAAATCAGTAAAAGAATTTGAAATACAAAAGAGAAACGGATTTCAGAAAAAGGAAAACAGTTTCTTGTAAAAAAATGGAATTGAAGCCACACAGGCCAGCCTAAACCTCATCCCCTCTATATGCCGCCCACCCGCGTAGCAGCTAGTAGAAGCGCGGCCCAACACGGCCCAGCCCACTTCCTCTCATCCCCTCGTCGTCTTCCTCCACCCAGGCAAGCATCTCGGTGTCGTCATTGATGTCGTTCGCCGTTGTCGCGCCAAGATCCTCGCCGCGCCGCCCTTTGGATAGGGATAAGGACCCTCTGAGCCGTGCTCCTCTTCGCCTCATCCTCTCTTCCTCCCCTGGCTCCCTCTCTCTTCCCCCCAACGTGAGACAAACCCTAGCCCTACCAGGTGCCGACGACCACTGCCATGTGAAGCCTCGCCGAGCCCCGACGCTGACGCCACAGGCTCCGCCTCGCTGCCCTCTATTGCCCTGTCAAAGGAATCGAGGAGTGGAGCTTCGAATCGAGCTCTGTACCGCCTTATCTCTGAAGTCCGGCCATCGCTCGTCGTCGTCCTAGTCTTCGCTACCGAGCTCCTTCAACCGAATGGACCACATCATCGCGATTCCGGTGAGCTTATGGCCCTCAAGGACCTCTCCTCGCTCCTCCTAACCCTCCATGGTGCTCTGCCATCGTACACCGCTCACCACCGCCGTAGTAGTGCTCACCACCGGCGATTCCCTCGACCATATGCTCCAGCGCCGCCACTTTTAGGTTCCACGAGTCGTGCTGATTCGAACCATCGCAACCACGCATCCCCGCTCTCCCCCAAACGCCGTCTCCGCTGCTGATCTGAGGCCACCGTCGTGCTGGCCTCACGCTAACGTTAGCATGACCTCTGCGAGCGCGAGTCAAGTCTAGTCAACCGGTCCCTGGTCCAACCCGCCAGCGTGGCTGCTGATGTGGCATCGGGCCCTGCAGTTAGTGACAATGGCTAGGCCAGCCCCTGTGTAAAATGTTTATTCCTACGCTAACGTCATAATGACGTTAGAAATTGTTTTAACCTTATAAAATCAATAACTTTTTATTTATAAGTCAGAAAAATGTGTATAATATATCAAAATGTTTAGAAAAACAAGATCTACACTTTAGCATCAAATTCATGCATTGTTAAAAAACTTTATCACGAGTTTAATTATAAGAACAAATCAACCCCCGTAGGTGATTTCGAGGTTTTCCTTGTTCTAGGGTTTGCACCCCTCGGATCCTGTTTAAATTGCCAAGCATGCACTAGGGTTTCATTGGAATACAAATTAACTTGTCATATCATCATCCTTGTTTGAACATTGCATTGATGCCATGTGTTGATTGTTTTCCCTTTCTTTCTAGTGTTTGGTTCTTCCCGGTAGAATACGATATTAAGATCAAGATCGAAGACCGAGGTTAACACCATCGAAGATCGACGAACAATACTTGACCAACTATACTCAAGTCAAGTACAAGGCTTTTGAAAATCTATATCTGGGTATCAACAAACAAGGCAAGCATAGCCCCACCATGATATAATCCCATGGTTTCAAAGTATTTCATTCTTGCCATGATGCATATGATTATAGGGTGGTCTTTTATCGATAGATAGAGTATCCTATCTGTTGCACTACTCCCTTGAGCTTATATTACCTGATCCACTGCTCCTAGCATAACTAGGTTTGTCTTGTGTGCTCCACTAGAGCTTTTATTGGTGTCTTGCTTAGCCTTGCATAGATATCAATACTGGTTCATCCAGATGATGTACCAAATGCAGAGAATATAGTATGAGAGGATAATGAGGTATACTGATGAGGTAAGTTTAGTGGTAAAGGTTTAACATGCTAAGGCTTGTATGGGAGGCCATGGTGGGATGTGGTTTTTGTAGTCCCATGCTCGCCACCACTAGGAACCGAGTTCTTGCCTTTGGACCAAGACGAGCGTATAGCCACACGGGGTTTATGGGGACCTCATGATTAACTAACTTGCCTAGTAGATTCCATGAGTCACCTAGTTCGGGCGTTCCATTTGGCATACGCATTGAAAATGTTTTCGAAAGCAGAGGAGAAGGAGGTGCATCATAACATGTAGGTAAGGGTGGACGGGGTTGCTTGGGGTTGATGGAGACTTTGATAAACCAACCTCGCCCACATCTCAAGGGACCGACTTCGGGACTTGACCCATTACGGTGGAACCATCCTTAGGGTGTGACTCATGGTCTCGGCGAAAGCAAGGTAAAATGGTCGTGTCCAATCACCCTCTGCCAGCACACCAAGGAAGTGTGTCAAGTGGCGCTAAGAGTCGGTTCTTACGTGTGGGTAAAGTTGCACACCCCTGTTGGGTTAAATCTTTTCGAAAAGCTGTGCTCACGGGTATGAACGCTTGGTGACCAAATTCTAAGATCATAGAGAACTATAACCTAATCGTAAAACTTGGTACATCAATGTGTGCTTAAGGATGCTTCCTCAAGGGTACGAGGGGGTGATCCTAGTTGTGAGATGAGGATTATTTTGGTGGATATCAAAATATGATGATCAATTATTTGAAGATGTCGCTCTCTTATGCCCATTTAAAATATTCTGATTAGACGAGATTTTTCTCCCTCTTGTTTCATAAACAAAGATGGCTTTATGGAAAATAACCCCACCAGCCATAAGACTTGCAAAGTACACCCTGTACTCACCCTTGCTTTGTTGATACTTTTGTAGCACAGTAAGTGTTCCTCAGAAGACAAGTTTGGTACGATATTGACACTGACGAGTAGCTTGGGGTTCCTGGCCGGTATCCTAGAATCTATGGGCTGGAACGTTATTGTTATGCTTCAGGCCTCTTAGGACATTTTTTAAGTTTGCTATACTTAATAGCATAATTTGCCTTCCGTTGTTTGATGTTTGTGGCTAGTGACCTCTGCTTGTAATATTTTGGTTCTTTCCTCAGTTATGAGCTTGCTGTAGTAATTTTTGTGTCGCAGGGTTACTGTTGTGTTACCGATTTCTCACTAGATATCCTTGAGATCTAGGTTAATCTGATGTCAGGCTAAGGTCTGTGATTTGTTTAACCCTGATCCCGGGGGTGTCACAGGTTTTGGTATCAGAGCAGTACCAATCACAGGAAAACCTTGCTATTGGTCGATGTTGAGTCTAGAGCTTGTGAAAACTATTTCTAATGTTGGAAAGTATTTGCGAAACTCTAGTATGCTTCTTTTGCTCCTTATCTAGTATCGCTCTAACTCTGGGTAATCTTAACTTGTTTTGATTTGGAAAAGTTTTGATATCTCTTCTAGTCTATCAAAATTTAGGTGCCTTTTAGGCATGTCGTCTCTCAACTAGTTGACCTAGTATATAGTCCTCTAGAGTTGTGTGTGTTGTGAATTCCTTGTGTCCCCTTTGCTCCGTTTCAGCTGAGAGATTCGTTTCCCTCATGATCTCTCTACCTTATGGACCCACAATATTATATTGTATGATCCATAGTGTTCTGTTCTAGGCTTCGAGGTTTCTTTTTGCCTTGTATGCCTCCTTTTTATTTGTTGGGTACTTCAGAAGTTGTTTCTTCTCTTGGAAGGTACCTCGTGGTTACTATCTTGCAGTGTACGCAGTGTTACTCAAGTAGTAGTTACTCTTTTCTCGGGTTTTAACCCTTGGACTTGAACCGAAAATCCAGATTGTACTGGATTCTGGTGTTGTGAATCTTGTACATGAAGCTGATCTTTAACCCAAGGTCCATTCTATTGTCCCCTATTGTTAATGTTAAAACATTACCTCAGGATGACTGGTATTACAATTCTATCCTTCAAGCTTATGGTCTTTGTCGCGACTGAATCTCAACAATTAAGGACTTCCCCTACCAATAGCCATGGCAGATGTTCTTTAATGGAACCAAATAGATCACGACAAGAGTACTCCTCGTGAGTCTTGCATCTATACTCGTGACTCTGCCACACTTCCCCTTTTATGCATTGGTTTTCGAAAGATTGATAATCTATGCATCCACATCTCAGGATTCTATCATGAGCATGTTCCTTTCCCCCTTGTTGTTTTATGACCTTTGTTTACTAGTTGGTAGCTAGGTAGTAATGTGCATTGTTGTATTCCGATGCAAAAATACTCTTGTGGTCCGTCATGACAAACCATTTCGGGATGTCAGGTGAAACAAACTCCAGTACGTTATCATATCTAGGACCAGGTCAAAGTGTTGTAAATCCGTAGATCAAGAGGCATGATTACCTTATATCTATTCTACCTTAAAGTATCACACCCTTTTACAATAAGAGATCATGCTGAGTCTCATGACCCTCTTAATGAAGTGGTTCTCTTACATATTATTACCCACCCTTCCTCCGAGCTTCCTCACTCGTGAATGATGCGTGTGCGTAATAGTGTGGCCATCTGAGATTCTTAGCAATTATTATTTCTTTGAACTCCAAGGTCATTTTAGTCATTCTTAGCATGATTGGTTAACCTATCACTAAGCAAAGTTTGAATGTGCTACCAAGTCTGTTATTCTGGTACGCTCTATTCAGTCAAAGAGTTAGGCTCGTGCCGAAGCTCTGAGACTATGTCTTCTTGTCTTACCAAGCAAGCTTCCTCTTGAACTAAGTGACATATCGGTGGTTCGTGATATTCTAGATGTCTACTAGAAGTATCGCCATGTTGCCACATGACCGTGTTGTCAAGTTCTTGAGCAAGCAGGTTCTTTGAACTACTTCTTCTCTAAGGATCCGTACTGGATGCCCTGAACTAGTTGGTTGAGCTTAAACAAAAACTTGGAGATTTGTAAGACAAAAATTCTATCCAACTTAGTTTTTTCATAAAGGGATGCCTAGTGTTGTTTATGATGATGAAAGATAGTATCTCCTTCGTGGATATGTTATCTCCCTCCACCTTTGATTTGATTTGGGTTATCGTCAAATCAAACTCAGTTCTAAGGACTATCTTGATGATGTTGCTACTTGTGATGTTTCACTTGAGTACATCTTCATATCCTTTGGTCTAACCAATATTCTGCTTTGTTCATACAACATATGAGTTCATCCAAATGGAGTATATCGATAAGTTTGTTGTTGAGCCCATCAATGACATCCTTATCTTCTCCAAGCTAGACTAGATTCATATGGAACCTTTGGCATTAATGTTGGAGACTTTCTAAGAACCGTCTTTGGGTTATCTCGAAGTATGTGTTCAGGATGTTAGAAGTGACCTTCTCCAATTCACGTGAAATTGCTGAAAGATGTCATCGTGGATTCGATTATAGTTATCTTTGTTCCCTTAAGGACACATGTGTATTTTGTTGCAAGTACTTCATGTAGGTGTAGTTGTCCTTCAACAAACTGTTAATGCAGGGATCTAGCAATCTAGATCAGTCTATTAGAGCTTAACACTATAGTCTATGTCTTGAGAATCTAGTAACTTTACCTTTGTGGTAAATGTTGTAAGTTTTCTATTCGGACATGTTGAGTCTGAAGTATCATCCCACCTAACCCAATCTGAATCTCAAGCAGATATGTTAGTTGGTGTTCTATAAGGTTTTGACATCGGTCTATTTGTAAATCCAACAAGATTGATGTAATGGTTGACACAACTAGTCAGAATACCTATGGTCATATTCTCTTGAATCAGCAATAACAACCACTCTTCATGACGCTTCTTCTATGATCTATTATAGGAGCTGTGCGTATGGTTTTCTTTGTTTCCGAAGTCCGACCTTTACTTGATGCCTACTTTCTCGAACATCAAGGAGAAAATTTGAAGTAGTGTTGCTAAATGTCTCTCGGTCGATCCTCTAGACCCTTTTAAGTTGGCAAACATCTTGTTGTGCCAAGTAACTGAAGTCTGAGAATGAAGTTTCTTTTTCCTCGTGTCATGAGGAATCTTCTTACTTATTCATGTTGTGGTGCAAATTGATATCACTATCTTTGGCAAAGATTCGATAATCCTGGATGAATAAAGAGTTTCCTTCGTTTTCTTGATCATATTTGAAGAGCGACTACAGTTTTGGTAATCAACAGTTTCTCTTGTTACATGTTCCTTGCGACTCTTATGAGTCCTACCCACAAAACACCTTTCTGTCTTAGCCTTCTGTTGAACGAAGAGTGATCCTTCTATATCAAAAATAGATCAACAGCTTGGTTATCCGTATCTCTATATCTCTGAAAGCTCTACTTAAGTCATCTAGTAGAGTTTCACCTCTCAAAGTCGGTGGTCAAGTTCTTTATATTGTAAGCTTTCCCTTTCGTAAGCTTAAACTCTTCTGAAGCTCCATGGTCTCAATCCTTATGAATACCATCTATCTATCAACTTGAAACCTTCTCCTCCTGTTTCCTCTGTTATCTTGATGTGTTTCATGTTGTTATCTCAAAGTTGTTTCTGAACACTCCTTGACGAGTTGACCATGAGATACTCTATGTGTTGTTAGTGTGTTTCCCTATTATCCTTAGAGTGACCCTGTTCCTTCCTTCTTCCTACCTGCAGAATCTCGGGTCGAGATTCTCGTAAGGGGATAGAGCTGTAACACCCCAGTTTTAGTTAATAATATTTAGGGTTGTTTATGCATTCATAAGCATCATTATCTTGCTAAGAAAAAACAAAAATGAAAACAAGAAAATGTGAAACCCTAAAACTCTATTTTCCCTCTTACTCCCAAACACATTCAATTGGTTTTCATATTTTAAAAAGTATCAAAATATATGGAGCCCAAATGGACTGCAAGGGCCCCTGAGTGTTTTCAACCTATTTTGAAATCTCTGGTATTTTTTAAATGATTCAAATCAGTAAAAGAATTTGAAATACAAAAGAGAAAATGATTTCAGAAAAAGGAAAACAGTTTCCTGTAAAAAAAATGGAACTGAAGCCACACAGGTCAGCCCAAACCTCATCCCCTCTATCTGCCGCCCACCCCCGTAGAAGCCAGCAGAAGCGCGCCCCAACACGGCCCAGCCCACCTCCTCTCATCCCCTCGTCGTCTTCCTCCACCCAAGCAAGCATCTCGGTGTCATCACTGATGTCGTTCGCTGTTGCCGTGCCAAGATCCTCGCCGCGCCTCCCTCTGGACAGGGATAAGGACCCTCTGAGCCATGCTCCTTTTTGCATCATCCTCTCTTCCTCCCCTGGCTCCCTCTCTCTTCCCCCCACAACATGAGCCAAACCCTATCCCCAACACTGACACCACGGGCTCCGCCTCGCTGCCCTCTATTGCCTTGTCAAAGGAATCGAGGAGGGGATCTTTGAATCGAGCTCTGCACCGCGTTCTCTCTAAAGCCCGGCCGTTGCTCGCTGTCATCCTTGTCTTTTCTACCGATATCCTTCGACAGAATTGACCGCATCATCACGATTCTGGTGAGCTTACAGTCCTCAAGGACCTCTCCTCGCTCCTCCTAACCCTCCATGGTGCTCTACCATCGTACACCGCTCGCTAACACCGCAGTAGTGCTCACTGTCGGTGATTCCCTCGACCATATGCTCCAGCGCCTCCACTTTTAGGTTCCTCGAGTTGTGCTGATTCGAACCATCGTAACCGTGCGTCCCCGCTCGCCCCTGAACGCCGTCCTCGCCGCCTATCTATGGCCACCGCCGTGCTGGCATCACGCTGACGTCAGCATGACCTCAGCGAGCGTGGGTCAAGCCCAGTCAACCGGCCCCTGGTCCCACCCGCCAGCGTGGCTACTGATGTGGCATCGGGCTCCGCAGTCAGTCACAATGGCTAGGCCAGCCCCTGTGTAAAAAAATTATGCCTAAGCTACTGTCATAATGACGCAGTAAATCCTTTTTAAATTGTTTTAACAATTTCAGAAATTGGTTTAATCTTATAAAATCAATAACTTTTTATTTATAAGTCAGAAAAATGTGTATAATATATCAAAATCTTTAGAAAAACGAGATCTACACTTTAGCATCAAAATAATGCATTGTTCAAAAACTTTTATCACAAGTTTAATTAGAAGAACAAATCAACCCCCGTAGGTGATTTCGAGGTTTTCCCTGTTCTAGGGTTTGCACCCCTCGGATCCCGTTTAAATTGCCAAGCATGCACTAGGGTTTCATTGGAATACAAATTAACCTGTCATATCATCATCCTTGTTTGAGCATTACATCAATGCCATGGGTTGATTGTTTCCCCTTTCTTTCTAGTGTTTGGTTCTTCCCGGTAGAATACAATATTGAGATCAAGATCGAAGACCGAGGTTAACACCATCGAAGATCGACGAACAATACTTGACCAACTATACTCAAGTCAAGTACAAGGCTTCCAAAGATCTATATCTCGGTATCAACAAACAAGGAAAGCATAGCCCCACCATGATATAATCCCATGGTTTCAAAGTATTTCATTCTTGCCATGATGCATACGATTCCACTTTGGTATTTTATCAATAGATAGAGTATCCTATCTGTTGCATTACTCCCCTGAGCTTATATTACCTGATCCACTGCTCCTAGCATAACTACGTTTGGCTTGTGTGCTCTACTAGAGCTTTTATCTGTGTCTTGCTTAGCCTTGCATAGCTATCAGTAATGGTTCAGTGGTAAAGGTACGAGGTATAATGATGAGGTAAGTTCAGTGGTAAAGGTTTAACATGCTAAGGCTTGTATGGGAGGCCATGGTAGGATGTGGTTTTTGTAGTCCCATGCTTTCCACCACTAGGAACCGAGTTCTTGCCTTTGGACCAAGACGAGCGGACGGCCACACGGGGTTTATGGGGACCACATGATTAACTAACTTGCCTAGTAGATTCCATGAGTCACCTAGTTCGGGCGTTCCATTTGGCATACACATTGAATATGTTTTCGAAAGCGGAGGAGAAATAAGTGCATCATAATAGGTAGGTAAGCGTCACCAGGGTTGCTTGGGGTCGATGGAGCCCCTGATAAACCAACCTCGCCCACATCTCTAGGGACCGACTTCGAGATTTGACCCGTTACGACGGAACCATCCTTAGGGTGTGACTCATGGTCTCGGCGAAAGCAAGGTAAAATGGTCATGTCCAATCACCCTCTGCCAGCACACCAAGGAAGTGTGTCAACTGGCGCTAAGAGTCGGTTGGTACGCGTGGGTAAAGTTGTACACCCCTGCAGGGTTAAATCTTTTCGAGAAGCCGTGTTCATGGTTATGAATGCTTGGTGACCGAATTCTAAGATCATAGAGAATTATAACCTAATTGTAAAACTAGGTAGATCAATGTGTGCTTAAGGATGCTTCCTCAAGGGTACGAGGGGGTGATCCTAGTTGTGAGATGAGGATTATGTTGGTGGATATCAAAAGATGATGATCAATTCTTTGAAGATGTCGCTCTCTTATCCCCTTTTAAAATATTCTAATTAGACGAGCTTCTTCTCCCTCTTGTTTCATAAACAAAGATGGCTTTATGCAAAATAACCCCACCAGCCATAAGACTTGTGGAGTACACCCTGTACTCACCCTTGCTTTGTTGATACTTTTGTAGCAGAGTAAGTGTTCCTCTCAATACAAGTTTGGTACGACATCGACACTGACGAGTAGCTTGGGGTTCCTGGCCGACAACCTGGAATCTGTGGGTTGGGACGTCATCGTTATGCTTCAGGCCTCTTGGGCCATTTGTTAAGTTTGCTATACTTAATAACATAATTTGCCTTCTGTTGTTTGATGTTTGTGGTTAGTGACCTCTTCTTGTAATATTTTTGGTTCTTTGCTCAGTTATGGAGAATCACCACTAGTGAACTATGGACCCTGGTCCTTTCTTTTACCATCAATCTACAAATGTTTACTGCTTTCTATTTACTTTCTGCAAGCTTTTACTTTCTTCCACACAATATGTTTAATCCTTTGTTTTCAGCAAAACCGGTGAGATTGACAACCTCACTGTAAGTTGGGCCAAAGTTTTGTGGTTGTGTTGTGCAGGATTCCAAGTTGGAAACAACACCTTGGAGGTGTTTCCTTGCTCCTACTAGTTCGATAACCTTGGTTTCATAACTGAGGGAAAACTTGCTGTTGTGCTCATCATACCTTCCTCTTGGGGTTCCCCAACGAGCTCGATATGTGTTGAGCCAATAATCAGCTGCTACTAATGCCATACAAGTTAGAATTGATGAAAATGTTAGACTGTTAGCTGAACTGCATGCTAAGTGGGAAAGAGAAGATGAAATTGCTAGAAATAGTAGTATTTGTACTATTACCACCACCAATGTTGATGCTATCAAACCACATGAAGTCCCCATTCCTTTTGCAACAATGCCTAAAACCAATGGAACCTTTTCCAATAAAAATGCTGAAATTTTTTGAAATATGGGAAACAATAGTTCTACTACCTTGGATCATAATTTTGATTTTGATCTTGATGGTCACAATATTTCTGAAGTAATTATGTTCCTACAAAAGTTTGCCAGAATTCCTAATGATAGTGTTATGAATATGGCCTTTACAAAACACATTATAGATGCTCTCATAAAAATTAAAGAAGAAAATTTGAAACATAAAGCTTCTATTCCTAAGAAATTAGAAGATGGTTGGGAACCCATCATTAATATGAAAGTGAATGATTTTGATCTCAAACCTTTATGTGATCTTGGTACTAGTGTCTCTATTATGCCTAGAAAGATTTATGAAATGCTTGATTTGCCACCATTGGAAGATTGTTATTAAATGTCCAACTTGATGATAATGCTAAAAAGAAACTCATGGGTAGTACCAATGATGTTCTTATTATGGTTAACAATACCTATGTCCCTATTGATTTCTATGTTTTGGATGTTGGATGCAATGCTTCTTATCCTATTATTTTGGGAAGACCTTTTCTTAGAACTGTTGGTGCCATTATTGATATGAAGGAAGGCACCATTAAATATCAATTACCACTCAAGCAAGGTATAGAACACTTCCCTAGGAAGAGAGAGAAGATACCTTTTGCCTCTCCTATTATTATTTTTTTGATATTAATGCTTCTTCATTTGAAAATACTTGAATCTTGCTTCCTATGCCTAACTGAAAGGCGTTAAAGAAAAGCACTATTGGGAGATAACCCAAATTATTTTTACTTTCAGTAAGTTTTTATTTTGTTGAGTCTTGGAAGTTATTGCCTTAGTAATAACCTATCCTTATCCTATTTGTGTGGTTTTTGTGCCAAGAATAACCTGTAATGAGAGAAGTAAGACTTGGGAAAGTTGCTGTCCCGAAACAGATTTTTGTGCTTCACTGTAAACAATCGTGAAAAATCCCTGTACGTTGGATTGAGCTGTAATTTTCTGTGATGCTGCCCTAGGTTATTATATAATTTTAGTTAGTTTAGCACTTGTCGATTTGAGCAACAGAAGGTCTTTGAAAAAATCGGTTTTTACCTGCTGGTCTGTTTTGACAGATTTCTGCCATTATTTGCATTAGCCTCTTAATCTGTTTCTCTTTGAGTTCTCTTTGACCACCTGAGCTTTTAGAAGGAAATTCTACAGAGCTTGTGTTTTAAAGGAAGTTTTACTTGTGTTGAAACTAAACCCGAAGACTTATTATCTTGAATACACTAATGTTGGTAATGAAGATTGTGTGAAGTTTTGTATGAAGGAAATTTCAAGTGTAGGGGAGAATAATGTGATGAGATGAAGTATGGACAAAAGCTCAAGATTGGGCATGCCACCCGTGTCACCCCAAGAAATATTCAAGAGGTACAACCGTCAAAGCTTGGGGATGCCCAAGGCATCCCCTTCTTCATCAATAAAAATCTCAGGTTTTCTTCCAAAAACTTCATTTTTATTGTTTCATGCACAATTGTGTTGTTCTTGGAGCGTCTTTGTTTTTTTAGTTTTCTTTTGTTTGGTTTGCTTAAATAAATTGGTTGGACCGCCGCATTCATATGTTGTTTCAAATAAGTTGATTGGTGTTGGAAAAGAGTAGGAAGCTTCATGCTTATAAGTGGTACAAAAGGAGCTTGTTTTGACTGTGGCCTAGACTTTATCATGTCATGTTTGATGTTGCTTTGACCTTATGCTTAGTGATTATTGCTGTAGCATGACTTGTTCCAAACAATTGAGATTTCCTAATGTGCCTTGAAAGAATCATGTGTTGTTTTAGCATACAAAGCAAAATATTGTGGTATTCTCCTTTGATGCTTTATTTGGGTTGACTTGGCACATGCTTACACCATGTTAAGACTATGAACCAGTCACCTTAGCCTCTATGATCATTTAGTTTTTGACCTGTAATATCACTTTATGCTTTAATTAATAATGTTTTCTCGCTTTGCATGATTATGGCCATTATTGCTCTCTTAGTTGGTCGCTCCCAGTCTTTTGCTAGCCTCCACCTGTACCACGTATGAGTTCCACTCATGCATCCAACCTCCATGTCGTGGTGGTGTCATGGCAGATGCCATGGATAGGCTAAAGGTGGGGACTAATATGCGCTAGGGGAATCCAGGGAGGGATAGTGGAGTGATTCTCCACACAGAAGTTTGTATTGCTATATCTCCAAGATTACAAGTGCTCCTCGAGCTGTATTGGCGAGAGGAGGAAGAAGGTGCTCTCTTACTCTTGCCTACTATCTTGCCCAAGAACCCTAGATCAACTAGTGCTATGGAACTACCAAACCAACTAGATCTCAGCCAACCCCCTCTACCAGAACCCTAACCCCCTTATATAGAGGAGGTTTGGTCCTGGCCTAGGGCATACGTGGAGGCATATTCCTAAGAATATGCCCCCTCCCAAAGTGGTAACCCGACCGGGGTACTTTTCCCCCGCGTCACACATGCTTTAGCGACGTAAGCCTCTGCGGCACCCGCATCAGCCGACATGAGCATCGTCACCCTTGTCAGCCATGACCCGGTGGTCTCGCCCTTGCTTTATTCGCTCATGTAGTGCGTACCAGACCTTCTTTTTTGACCAGAGAGATTCCTTCCTTCTCCTAGAAGCTAAGCGAGGATCCAGATCATAGTAGATCCGGCCATACCTGTTCCTGCATATAAGTTAGACAAGCACTCCCGACTTACTCCTTAAGTCGGATGAGACAATGTTAGGCGACCCCCCCTGGTCCGGGTTACTCCGTGATTCGGACTGCCTTGAGGTGACCCGGTCAGCATCCGCTTTGACCTTGCCGGACCTCGGCTAACTCGGCCGTTATACCCCGGAGTGACCCTACCAGAGGGTATCCCCCCAACATTAGTCCCCGAAGCTGGTGCGGTCTTAGCTGCCTCGGCCGCTAAGGCCACATCAGGTTCATTTATGTTCGAGCCTCGGACGTTTAATTCCGAGTTAGCTCCTTATCTCGGATTATATGAATTTACGTTCCCTTCGCACGTTCCAAGTTTTCACTTGCCGTCCGGGTCACCACTTTGGCTCGGATCCCATGGTTATCACGGTTTGATCCGGGCCCTGTTTCCTTCTCTCATACGCCAACCCACGTGGAGGGTAATCATTACCTTGTCTTATTTTAAGGGCCTGCACAGTAACCGCAGCAGTAATTGTCAGTTTCACTGTGCGTGGGTCATGTCATGCCTGCCTCCTCGTTTACCGCAACTGCACGTCGCGTCATGGGATCACATCTACTCTGTGGCCCCCTGTGTGGCTTTTCTCTGATTGGCTGATGCCGGTGATACACGGCCACACCGGGTGGCTCGTCGGCGCATCGCGATCCCACTCATCGATCACTGGGGGTGGTTAAATAGGGGAGGGTCGCGTCCCTTAGCGTTTTTCCACCTCCGCGCCCCTTTGCCCGTTGTGTTTTCTCCTTCGTCTTCCCTGCGACCACGCCGCCGCCGGTGCTTTCTAGAAGCAGCGCCGCCGCCGCACCTCCCCGTGCCTCCGTACCGCAGCCACCGCTGCGCAGCTTCTTCGTCACGGGTCCACGCCAATCTAGGCCTCAGATCCCTGCCGCCGCGAGCTCTAGCGAGGACAGCGGATACGAGATGATGGAGGAGGAGCTCGTCGTTGACGAGCAGGAGATGGAGGAGGATGCCGGCGCGGCGGACCGCAGCGCGTGGGCTGGGTCATGGGTCTGTCAAGATGACCTCGACTGGCTCTACCGGACCAGGCGCATTCCCGCTGGCGTCACCGCTCGTCTCCCCTCCTCGAAACTGGCCCCCTCACCCAATCCGGGTGAGTTCGTTGTATTCCTATCCCACTTCCAACGGGGATTTGGCCTTCCAGTGAGCGATTTCTTCCGAGATTGGGTTAGGATGTATCACCTGCAGCTGCATCATCTTCCAGCGAACGCAATCACCTCTCTTTCTGCCTTTGCCTCTACGATCGAAGGCTACACCGGACTATGGCCCACGAAGGAGCTGTGGATCCGGTTCTTCGGTCTTCGTGGCAATGTTGCCCCCAACATCCACGTAGAGTCGGAGGATAAGCAGGTCACCCAGTTCGGAGCTGCCTCCATCTTGCCCCGGAGATTTTCAGTCTTTCCCCGGGTCACCGGGCTTGACTCCTGCAAAGGATGGGCCCGAACCTTCTTCTACGTCCAGAACGAGGGTACTGAAGATTTGATTCGGTTGCTGCCCTACGCTCCGGGCCCACCTGACACAGATTTCTGGGAGGAGGTCCCCAAGAAACCTACAGCTCTGGCTAACCAAGTTAACAAGAGGTTCGCGGAGCTGAAGAAGCTCGGATTGTGCAACGAGGATGCTATGATCATATTCGTGTGCAACCGAATCTCTCCCTTCCGGAAGCGCTCCCACAAGTTGTGCCACATGAGCTTCGGCCGCGACCCCAACCGAACCTCCTCCTTCGAGTTGAGCAACACGGAGATCTTTCGCCGGGTTAAAGCTCTTTTCACCACCCACAAGGATTTCACTGCCGAATGGACATGGGGAATCGAGCACTACTGCCGTGACAGGCTCCCTCCTGCGGTAAGCTTCGCGGGGCAAACTTAATTCGGATGAAGTATGTGTCGGCTTTTGTTATATTTCTGACTCTGTTCTTCATGCTTTTTCTCAGCTGTTCCTTCAGCAAAATCTCGAGGATGGTACGGATCCGACCCTTAAGTGGGCGCCGGACCGAGAAATCCCGGATGAGGAGGAGCCGGACCAGGAGATGTTCCTCCCTATGACCGACGCCACCAAACGACCCAGCGGTAAATTCTCTTCTCTTAGAGATTGGCCCGATGATGAGGGTGACTCGGATATCGACATGATTAAACCCGTTGAGGCTGTCCCTCTTTCTTTTGCCTTTCCGGCATCAGATAACCCCGGTGGGCATATCCACGAGGATCCTCCACTTGCTACGGGTGAGCCGGTTTCGGTGGCGTCGAAGAAGAAGCGTGGAGCCGTATCAAGTTCTTCCTATGAACCTTCTCAGCCCACAAAAGGCAAAAGAAGGCCGGAGACAAGACTGCCTCCAAGCGGGCAGGCAAAGTCCCGGCACGGAGGGCCCAGAAACCCAAGGAGGCTGAAACCTCGGATGCGTAAGTCATTTCTCATTGCGTAACTCACTTTTCCTTGCATCGGGGTAATTTCACTCATGACATTATTCTCTTTTGCAGGCCTCCTGTGGAGGTCCCTCAGAGCGGATCGAGCATCTCTTCTCCCCTTCGGTCCGGTCCTTCTCCTCCTCGTGACGACGAGTCACGCCCGCTGAGCCCTATTCCGGAGGGCTCTGTGGCTGCTCCGGGTTCAACAGTACCTCATTGAGAGGAACGCGACCTCGGAGAGGGAGGGGTCATTTCGGCCGAGGCGACGGCATCCACCACTTCGGCATTGCAGCAACCAGCAACCACCGAGTCTATCACAACACCAGCATCAGCAGTAGCTCCAGTACCAGCACCTGCCCTGGCACCAAGGAAACCAACAACAGCTCCAGTGCCAAGTTCCTCTGCCTCTTCCGAGCCATCTTAGCCTTGGCGAGGAACCATTCCAGCAACTTCCAAAGGGAAATCCACCATGGTTACTTCTTCCTAGCAAGCTAAAGGCAAGAAGGCTCCGGATACTGCCAAGTCTACATCCGTCGAGGCTGGGCAGCGAACCCTGTCGTCGATGCTTCCAAAGAAATCACCAGCAGCGACGGATGTTCCTGCCGAGCCAACAGATGCGCAGCAGATGGTTCTGCACACCAGCCCGGCTCTTGCCCTAGTTGAGAGGAAGGAAGCTCATGCGAAGGGCTTGGTGGCACCCCACATGCCCACTGGCGAACGGTACCCTCCAAGCCTTATCGAGTTCGTTATGAACTGGAACAAGGCGGAGTTCGTCCACAACGACGATCTCCCGGAAAAGTTCGGCCCCGCAGAATTTTCTGCCCAGATGAATACTTCCGCCAAGGCAATTAATCTCGTGGGGCGAATGATGGAGGTATGTAAACTTCAAAACCAACGTAGATAATAGCCGGGTTCGGGAAAAGTCCTTTACATGCTGTACATAATAACCATTAGTCCCCGAGCCTCCGGGGGAGTAGCTTGTTACTCGGCCGGATGCTCATTAGAAAACCAACGTAGCTGCATGTAAATTTCAAATATGCACACACCTAGAGCCGGGTTAAGTTCCACTTGGCCCGGGTCTTGCACACTTCGAATATGCACACACCTAGAGCCGGGTTAAGTTCCACTTGGCCCGGATCTTATACACTTCGAATATGCACACAACTAGAGTCGGGTTAAGTTCCACTTGGCCCGGATCTTGTACACTTCGAATATGCACACACCTCGAGCCGGGTTAAGTTCCACTTGGCCCGGATCTTGCACACTTCGAATATGCACACACCTAGAGCCGGGTTAAGTTCCACTTGGCCCGGATCTTCTACACTTCGAATATGCACACACCTAGAGCCGGGTTAAGTTTCACTTGGCCCGGATCTTACACACTTCGAATATGCACACACCTAGAGCCGGGTTAAGTTCCACTTGGCCCGGATCTTACACACTTAGAATATGCACACACCTAGAGCCGGGTTAAGTTCCACTTGGCCCGGATCTTGTACACTTCGAATATGCCCCAAGCTAATTTTACACTTCTGTACTTCTTTCAGGTAACTACCAATCGCCGGAGCGCCGAATTTCAACGCCTGCTTGATACCCACAAGATCCTACGTGCAAAACATGTTGCACTTGGTGCATAACATGAAAAGAGAGGTAATTTTCTCCCTCGGCACCTCTCCGTTTTTTTTACTTTTTTCCGCTGGACTAATCTCTTCATTCGGTTTCTGCAGCTGGGGTGGAGTCTAAGAACAAAATTATGCAGAAGAACTTGGAGGAAATCCGGGGTATGTCCTCTTTTGTTCGACCTCGTTGTGTTTTCCATTTCTTCTTCTCCTTGGCTCGGCGAACATTCACTCCTCAGCTCTGCCGGGTCAACATACTATTTCAGCATCACTTGAGGATAGTGTGCCCGTGCCTGATATGATGCTGCATTTTCTCGAACAAGCAGGGCAGCATCAAGCTGAGTTGAAGAAAAAGAATGATGAACTTGCTCTCCTCCGGACTAAAAACGACGAGGTTGCCAAGCTCAAGGCCGAGATGGAGAAGATGAAGGCCCATCACCGAACCGAGCTCCAAAAGGTTGGCCAGGACTTCACAGAAGAGCGTGAGCGCCTTACTCTCCAGATCTCCAAGGGCCAGGACCTACTCAGAGAATCCGACCTCCAGCTCGGGTCGGCAAACGCTGAGCTTGAGCAACTTCGCAAAAGACGCGATGCCTGCATCGAGGAGTTGACCCGGATCCATAGCCACATTTCTCGTAAGTTCCTTTCCCTTGTCCGACATAACTCTCCGGGCTACCTCATATGTCTTTTCTTTACCTTCTTCCTTTGCCTTGTTTCCAGACCACTTTCCAAAGGGTACTGCGATTGCCAGCGCTGCTGTTGCCAAATTTCGCCGAGAGAGGGGTACCCCCATTGCTCCTGATGGTGAGAACATTCCCTTGGACATGGAGGACCTATTGGTCAGCTTGTCCTCTCGCGTGGAGACCATCAAGAATTATGGCAAGGATATCCTCGACGTTGCAGTGCGCATCTTCAATACGTTCTGCCCGGAGAGAGTAGCCCGGAGACCATCGCAACTCTCGTCGAGAAATTAATGGAAGTTGAGACCCATCTTGACCTCTGGAGATTAATGGAAGCTGATACCATCCTTCACCATATTCTCACATGGTACGAGAAGATCGACCTCAGCCTCCTCACACGCCGGCGCACCGGATCCAGATGGACCGATGATCCGGAGTGGGTAGCTCAGCGCCAGGCCTGCGCCTATAGCCTCGTCGAATATTCTCCTATTCATGACTGGATTGAAGGGCCGAGCTTCCTAGAATCCGCTGGGGACGAGCAGAATGAGAATGTTGAAGATGGGTCGGATGAGGACGAGGAAGATGATGCTTCAGATATTGAAGACATCGACGATGACGACGAACCTGCTCCTCCTGCTGCTCCTTAGTTCTAAAAAACTTGAAAATTTATCAGATCCCCGGTATGCCGGGTGCAATTGTATGCTGGATATGTGATATTTTGCTACTACGTTTTTATGCGAGATTAACTTGGGCGTAGTCCCCGAGTTTCATTTTCTTGTTCGTCCAATTCTTTGGCTCGGTCCGTGTCTACCTTGATTCGGTTTTACGACTTACGAATCCGAGCTTCAAAAATTGTCTTAACAATACTTAGAAACTTTGAGGCTTTGCTCAAAATAATTCAGCATAATAACTTGAAAATAAAAACAGGGTTAGTCCGAAAAAACAAACGTTAGCTCGAATAAATTCGTTTCCTTAGCCGTTTTTCATGTGCCATGCAATTCCAAACTTGTTCCCTTGCTTGCCATGAAGCCAAATCTTGTTGGACAGCAGCAAGTCGAAGGGTTGGGTTTTTGGTGCTCACACATTACTAATCCGGGTTAAGTAGAACGACTTATTCCAGCTACCGCATAAGAAATTACGACAAACATTATTAAGGCAGTCCCCGAGTTTCTGCTCGAGGCGCTGCTATTTCATTGATAAGCTCATTACCGACATACATACCGACATATGAGATGACTCAGATACATACACTTCTTAGCTAAGTAGTGCTACATTCCACGGTCGCTTGGATTCCTCTCCGGACCTGTCCGCCTTGTTCTTTTCCTGTGGCTTTGCATCTGTAAGATAGTAAGAATCATTGTGCAATGCTTTGCTCACAATGAACGGCCCTTCCCATGGGGGGATAGTTTATGCATGCCAGTAGTACGTTGTACCAACCGGAGCACCAGATCGCCTTCCCGGAAGACTCGGGGGCACACTTTCTGGCTATGATAGCGTCGGAGATTTTGCTGATATATGGCGGATCTGGACAGTGCCAGTTCTCTCGCTTCTTCCAGCAGATCAACATCATTTTGCCGGGCTTCTTGCACTTCGGCTACTGTGTATTGGGTGACCCTAGGAGAATCATGCTCTATGTCGGCTGGTAATACAGCTTCTGCCCCATATACCAGAAAAAATGGCGTATAGCCTGTTGATCGATTCGGAGTTGTTCTTAAGCTCCACAGTACCGCTGGTAGTTCTTCTATCCAGCACCCCGCTGATCTTTGCAGCGGCTCAATGAGCCGGGGTTTTATCCCGGATAATACTAATCCGTTGGATCTTTCCACTTGTTCGTTTGATGCGGGGTGGGCTACTGAGGCGACATCGAGTCGGATCTTCTTATCTCGGCAGAAGCGCGCAAATGCTCCTTTTGCAAAATTTGTTCCATTATCAGTTATAATACTGTGGATAACTGTATCTCAAGATGATGTCTTTGAGAAATGTCACGGCCATAGCTCCATCACATTGTCTTATAGGCTTAACTTCAATCCGGTGGAATTGCCTGTCTGGTTGATCCGAGCTTTGACAACATGTCGGCAGCCTCGTTTTCTGCCCGGGGTACATGGTGAAATTCACACCCCTCGAAGTAACCAGATATCTTCTGCACGTGAAATTTGTATAGTGCCATGTTTGGATCCAGGGCGTCCCACACACCGGACGCCTGCTGCACCACCAGGTCCGAGTTGCCAAAGCATATTATCCGACGTATGCCAATCTCCTTTGCCACCTTGAGCCCATGCACAAGAGCCTCATACTTAGCGACATTGTTCGATGCCGCGAAATGGATCTGCAATACGTACTTTAGCTGATCCTTCTTTGGCGAGGTAAGCACAACCCCGGCGCCTAATCCGGTTTTGGTTTTTGACCCGTCAAAGTGCATCCTCCAGTAATTCGGATCCGGTGGAGGTGGTTCGTATTGTACCTCGGCCCAATCCACAAAAAAGTCCACCACAGCCTGAGATTTGATCGCTTCTCTTCTGTCGCATTGGGGCGCATAAGGGTCTAGCTCAATTGCCCACTTTGTGATTCTGCCACTCGCATCTTTATTACCCATTATCTCGGATATGGGATCTTCACATATTACTTTGATGGGGTGCTCCTCAAAGTAATGCTTTAACTTCTTTGCCGCCATATAGACACCGTATGCCACCTTTTGAAAGTGCGGGTAGTTCTGTTTTGAGGCCGACAATACCGCGCTCAGATAATATACTGGCCTCTGCACCGACTTACCCTCTTCATTGCGTTCCACTATGATTACTGCACTTACAACTCGGTTGGTTGCGGCTACGTAGAGCAACATTGGCTCCTTTGATAGTGGAGAGGCTAACATTGGCGCAGTGGCCAACATCTTTTTTAAGTGGGCAAAGGCTTCATCGGCCTGTGGCGTCCAAACGAATTTATCCGACTTTTTCATGAGTTGGTAGAGAGGCAGTGCCTTTTCTCCTAACCGACATACAAACCGACTCAACGATGCCAGACATCCAGTGAACTTTTGGACATCATTGAGACACTTCGGCAGCTCCATTCGTTCGATGGCTCGGATCTTAGTTGGATTAACTTCGATACCTCGGCTGGAGACGAGAAATCCGAGTAATTTTCCAGCCGGGACACCGAAGGTACATTTTTCCGGGTTAAGCTTCATCCGGAACCTTCTCAAGTTCGCGAATGTTTGCCTTATGTCGTCAAGGAGCATTGTGCTTTCCTTGGTCTTGATAACCACATCATCCATGTATACTTGTACGTTTTGACCTATTTGGTCGTGCAAACATGTTTGCATACATCTTTGGTATGTTGCACCTGCATTACGTAAACCGAACGGCATAGTGCGATAGCAGTAAGCCCCGTACGGGGTAATAAACGGTGTTTTTATTTGATCATCTGGGTTCAGAGGTATCTGGTGGAAGCCAGAATATGCATCAATGAATGACAACAGTTCGCATCCCGTGATTGAGTCTATGACCTGATCTATCCTCGGCAGTGGAAATGGATCTTTTGGACACGCCTTGTTCAGGTTCGTGTAATCGATACACATGCGCCAAACCACTGCCACATTCGGATCGTCCTTCTTCTTTTATACTAGCACCGGATTAGAGAGCCAATCCGGATATAGTACCTCCATGATAAATCCTGCTGCTAGTAACCGAGCTATCTCGTCTCCAATGACTTTTCTCCTATCCTCGGCGAAGCAGCGGAGAGGTTGCTTCACCGGCCTTGCTTCGGGTCTTACGTTCAAAGAGTGCTCGGCCAACTCCCTCGGAACACCTTGCAAGTCCTGTGTAGACCAAGAAAAAATATCCCGATTCTCATGGAGGAAGTTGACGAGCTCGCTTTCCTATTTGTCAGTGAACCCAGCACCAATTGTTACAGTGCGCTCCGGAAACATGTTATCAACTGGAATCTTCTTGGTGTCCTTTGCGGCTTGAAATGAAACGCTGCCATGCGGGTTACTTAATGCCGGCATATATTGCTGCGCGTACTGAGCTAATGCCGCCACCTCTTAGATTTTCTTTTCTCTTGCGCAATCATGAGTGACTCGGCTAGGTTAGACCCGGCTAAAGCACACTCCATGGAACGTCGAAAATCTCCAGCAATGGTAATCACTCCATTTGGCCCGGGCAACTTCATCTTCAGATAACTGATGTGACAACTTGCCATGAATTTGTTCAATGCTGGTCTTCCGAGTAACGCATGATATGCACTTTCCAAGTTCACCACCTCAAATTCCAGATTTTTAGTTCGGCAGTTATCCCTTGTGCCGAATAACACGTCGACCCGAACTTTGCCTATGGGCTCACAAGAAATGCCTGGTACAATGCCATGGAAAGTTGTTCTCGTAGCTTGGAGCATGTTCTCCGAGATGCCCAACTTGCGCATCGTATCCGCATACATGATGTTAATGCTACTCCCATTATCAATCGAAACCTTGGAGAACCTCACATTGATGTTCGGTCCAATGAATGTCGGATCCAGCACTAGCGCATACGAACCTGGGCTCGGCATAAGTTTAGGGTGATCTTTGATGTTCCGGGTGATTTCCTGGTCCGACCAAGGCATGTACCTCGTCACTGCGGGCATGACCGCATTAACCTCCATATGTCGGCGCTGCAAGCTCTTTCTATCTGTTTCCTCAGTCGTGAACACACAATAACTCTGGTGATGTTCCCTGTACTCATTCCTTCCCTCGTTTCCGGGGTACCTCTGATCCGATTGTTGCTGATTTTCCACCTGATGCACTGCATCCCTTCTCTCATTGTTGTCATACCTCGGCGGAGGAGGAGGCAACATTAGCTGCTGCGTGTTCGCTCCGGAGAGCAATTGCCGCCGGGGTAACTCCTGCCGAGGTTGATCATTCCAGGGTGCATGAGCATTCCCCGAACCACCTTGCTCTATCTTTCGCATCCACTCACATTGCCTCGTCGTGTGACCCGCCAGGCTATTCAGATTTGGCGTGTGAAACTTACACGGCTGGTCCAGCATCGACTCATAGGTATACCTCAGACGGTCTTTCTTTTCCTGCCACTGTTTCTTCTGCTCCGGAGTCCATGTTTTCTTGCCATCATTTCTTGTAGTCCACTGCCCTCTAGTTCTCTGGCGTTGGTTACTCCCTGATCCGGGTTGATCTTGATTCACGGCTGCAACTTGTTGCGAACCGTAATGATGATCCGGTCTGTCATCTCTCCTTTTTCCTTTGTAATCGTTCCTCCGGGATGACCCAGCTCCATCTCTCTAATAGTATTCCTCGTTTGATTCACTTGACGCGAGCCTAGGTTCAGTCGGATCGCCCAATGCATACGAATCAGCAATCCGGATCATTTCTGCCAGCGTAACTGGCATTTTCCTTTGCAACTTCATCCACGGCTCGCTGCCGTATCTGCACCCTTGCGCAAACCACGCTATGGCCTGCGACTCTATGACACCCGCACACGAGTTCCTCACGGTACACCACCGGGTCAAGAATTCACGATCCGTCTCGTTAGGTCTTTGCTTGCACATTGCTAGGGTCTGCGGTCTGTTCGGCCTCTGGTATGTACTTGAGAAGTTGCTGATAAACATTTCTTCAAAATCTATCCAGCAGTTGATGCTTCCGGGTGGCAAGTTATTCAGCCATACTCTGGCCGGGCCTTCCAACATCTGGGGCACGTAACGCACAGCCCATCTCAAATTGCCAGTTGCAATTTTCACCGCCGTAGCGTAGTTTATCAGCCAATCCTCCGGCTTGGTACTGCCGTCATACGTCTTCGTGCCTCTGGGTAACTGAAAGTTGGGTACCGGTGGTTCCTTCATGATCCGGGGTCCAAAGCACGCTGGACCCGGAGGACCTTGACATTCGATCTGTTCTGACCTATACAGGCGATCCAGTTTTAACCTAGCGTCATCCGGCATTAAATCCCTGCTTCCCAATCTTGACCCTATCACATGATTGTCTGGTCTAGGGTACCCTGTGTTCACCATCTCCGAATCACCGTCGTTGTATCGGTTTTGCTCTCGTTGCGCACCTTTCTGCTGCATACCTCGGCCGGCGCTTTGCTCTTGCCTCGGTATATTCCGCTGCTGCGGTTGTCCTGCTCCTGTGGAGTTGCGCTGTCCGGCATTGCCGTTGGCAGCATTCCCTTGACCGGCATTGCCTTGGTCGTGATTACCTCGGCCAGCTTCACCTCGGCTCACACTCCGTCGATCATCACCTTTCCGCATCTCTTTTTCTTTTCCCGCACGCGTTGGGTCGTACGGGACGATCTGTTTGTTCCGTCTGGCCGAGGTTACTACCTCTTCTCTCCTTGGACTGCCATGAGGCGATGATGCGGCTCCAGCAGATTTCTCCGGGTTACCCATCACCGAATGGACGATCTTGGAAGCCCCAGCTCTCTCTGGGTTAGCTCTCAGCAGCTCTTCGTTCTGCCTGTTCGCGATCCGAACCAGCTCGTTAACCTATCTTGCTATCTTTGACGGGCCTCACCCGTCAGACCCTCTAGCTCGAACGCAGCGGCATCTGCTGCTCTGAGGTTCTTCGCCAGGGTACTATACTTCGGCAACCCCACAGACAGATAGTTTTCCGACCCTTCTGCTCCGTCATCACCTTCTCTGTTCATCTCACTTATGAGATTTCTCCCTTTTACCCTTACTGCATCAACCTTGTTTGCCTTGCGTACTCTCGCAGCGTCATGTTCAGCGACTGCTGAGCCGCGGCTATCTTCTTTCCGCCCTCCAGTATCTTTTGCCGAGTTTCCTCTAGGTCGGCCTGTGCCTGAGCCGGATCCACCACTGCTGCTACCGGGTTAGCCAAGCTATCCATAGCTTCCCTCAGTACGTTCTCAGGCCTCTCTAGTGGAGGTCCTCTACCTTTCCTCGGTGCCTTAGGTGTTACCTCCAGGTCTGGCGCCGGGTCCTTGCTTGCGCCTACACCTGGCGCAGTCATCATCACCTCCGCATGGTCCGGGGAGCGAGCGATACGCGCCCCGCGAGCCACAGTGAGGGGTGGTTCCCCGCATCGACGACACGACGCGGATAAATGCACGAGACGTCCACAGCAACGTAGACCTTGTGCGTGCCGAGCTTGACGAAGATGCCGTTGCGCGGAAGCGGGCGCGTGCCGAAGCAGCCAACGTTGTCGCTGACGAAATCCAGCGCTCCAAAGCACTAAATGAGCCCGGAGACGATGTGTTCGCCGGTGCCGATGAAGTTTCCCGTCCGGATCTTCACCCATGCTAGCGCCGCAACCCCCACGGTGGGCGCCAACTGTCGTGGTGGTGTCACGGCAGATGCCATGGATAGGCTAAAGGTGGGGACTAATATGCGCTAGGGGAATCCAGGGAGGGATAGTGGAGTGATTCTCCACACAGAAGTTTGTATTGCTATATCTCCAAGATTACAAGTGCTCCTTGAGCTGTATTGGCGAGAGGAGGAAGAAGGTGCTCTCTTACTCTTGCCTACTATCTTGCCCAAGAACCCTAGATCAACTAGTGCTATGGAACTACCAAACCAACTAGTGCTCAGCCAACCCCCTCTACCAGAACCCTAACCCCCCTTATATAGAGGAGGTTCGGTCCTGGCCTAGGGCATACATGGAGGCATATTCCTAAGAATATGCCCCCTCCCAAAGTGGTAACCCGACCGGGGTACTTTTCCCCCGCGTCACACATGCTTTAGCGACGTAAGCCCCTGCGGCGCCCGTGTCAGCCGACGTGAGCATCGTCACCCTTGTCGGCCATGACCCGGTGGTCCCGCCCTTGCTTTATTCGCTCATGCAGTGCGTACCGGACCTTCTTTTTTGACCAGAGAGATTCCTTCCTTCTCCCAGAAGCTAAGCGAGGATCCGGATCATAGTAGATCCGGCCATACCTGTTCCTGCATATAAGTTAGACAAGCACTCCCAACTTACTCCTTAAGTCGGATGAGACAATGTTAGGCGACCCCCCTGGTCCGGGTTACTCCGTGATTCGGACTGCCTTGAGGTGACCCGGTCAGCATCCGCTTTGACCTTGCCGGACCTCGGCTAACTCGGCCGTTATACCCTGGAGTGACCCTACCCGGGGGTATCCCCCCAACACTCCAAGAAAACCAAGTTATTCCAAAGAGTCCACTATTAATTCCTATGCATGGTGTGTTACGCCATTCCAAGTATATTCATGTGTT
This sequence comes from Avena sativa, assembly GCA_916181665.1. Lineage (NCBI taxonomy): Eukaryota > Viridiplantae > Streptophyta > Magnoliopsida > Poales > Poaceae > Avena > Avena sativa. The sequence goes on from OV702287.1 coordinate 429,454,329, forward strand.
TATCTATCTTCCAAATTAAACTTATTATGTGAAAATTAGTGATTAAAGCTCTCACAAACTTGATGGCACACTTTATTTTCTTGCACTTAATAAACTTGAACCATTGTGTCCATCTATGTTGCTTATATGTTTTCACTTATAAGTTGTGAATTAGCAGAACCATGATACCATGGGGAACGCTTTCAACATTGCACTTATTATCTAGTTGATATAATGTTCTTTTGTTTATGGATCCCGGCGGTGTGAAATAAAAGGGGAGCTTTTAAGCTCATGGAGTTTGTATGTGTGTTAGAGAAACACCTAGGCGGCTAGCCTAAGACATGCATAATCATGGTGGAAACTTGCAGCATAACCATAGTGAGCATTCTGTGAAGCATCCTCAATAAAAACATATGCAAATAGAAAATAAAAAGATCGTTGAGATGCTCATTGTCTGTTGCCTTATCATTTTGATATGGGAAAGCTCCTGTGTCATGGGGCAAGGGGTACCCCGTTCATGTTTCTCCATGATACACATGTACTTACAATGACAAGAACTTAGTTGTGACTAAAGTTGACTAGCATGAGGTTCGGTACTCGTAAGCAAGGGGCATGAGATTTTCAACTTATAACTTGTCAAGCATATCCTCATATTTGTGTCACTTTAACCTTAATCACCTCAAGATGCTTATGATAGGGGCAATTAGAGCTAAAAGCTAATAGTACCATAATTTTTGGAAGCTCTTGATGAAACTTGAAATCCCATGCTTCCCTCTGTGAAGGGCCTTTCTTTTTACTTTTATGTTGAGTCTACATCTTCTATCTTTATGCACCAATTGATAGAGCATAGTGCTCATTCTTAGTTTAATGTGCATTGTCCCAAAACTTGTTGATTGATTCATAACTTTGATATTGCTTGTTCTTAAATTATTTGTATCTAGTCACCCTTGTGAACTTTGAAGGTGTCCTATGCATTTATGTTTTGCTATACCATGAGGGACAAGCTGAATACCACTCTTATTATGTTTTCTATATGTGAAACAAACAAACGTCTTTCAATGCATTGTTATTCATGATCTTTTGTTTGTACGTTTTCATGTTACAACATAGTTGTTATGTCTTATTGTTAGAACTCTATATTTCATGTTCATGTTTAGAGTACTTTGATCCCAACTATCAATGCTTTACAAATACCTTGATCAAGATTGTGATGGTGCATGTCACCTCAAAAATTATTTTATCACTTACCTACTCGAGGACGAGCAGGAGTTAAGCTTGGGGATGCTTGATACGTCGTAAACATATCTATAATTTTTGATGCTCTATGCTTGTTTTATATAAACTTTCTTATGTTTTGTTTACACTTTGAGGTATTTTTATACATTTTCTGGAACTAACCTATTAACAAGATGTCGCAGTACCAATTGCCTGTTTTCTGCTGTTTTTGGTTTTAGAAAAGCTAGTAAAGAAATATTCTCGTAATTGTACGGGACAAAAGCCAAACTCAATATTTTACCAGAAGGAACATGGAGTCTGAAGGGCAGCCGAAGTGGGGCCACGAGGTGGCCACACCTAGGAATGGCGTGGCCACCCCCTAGGGCACGCCGCCCCATGGTATGGGCCCCTCGGGTGCCCATCGGCCTTGCCCCTTCGCCTATAAAAGTACCCTGATGCAGAAACCCTAAGGACCAGATCAAAAAATCCACGAAAGAGTTTGTAGCCACCTCCATCTCCATCCCTAGATCGGGGGGATCCGAAGCTCTTCCTGGCACCCTGCTGGATGGGAGAGATCATCTCGGAGGCCTTCTTCATCACCATGCCAGCCTCCGGATTGATGCATGAGTTGTTCGTCCTTGGACTATGGTTCCATCGAGTAGCTAGATGGTTGGTTCTCCTCCTTTGTGCTATCATGTTTAGATCTTGTGAGCTCCTTTCATGATCAAGATCATCTATTTGTAATCCTATATGTTGTGTTTGCCGGGATCCGATGGATATTAAGATACCATGTCAGATTGATTTTTGATTCTATCATGTCTATGTTATTTGTGATCTTGCATGCTCTCCGTTGCTAGTAGCTATCTTGGCCAAGTAGATGCTTGTAACTCCAAGAGGGAGTATTTATGCTCGATAGTAGGTTCATGCCTCTAGTAATCTGGGGAAGTGATAGGAATCTCTAAGGTTGTAGATGTGTTGTTGCTACTAGGGAGAAACCAACAATCCTTTGTCCATGGGGTAATTGTATTATTTACTTTGCACACTTTGCTTAATGCAATTATCTGTTGTTTGCAACTTAATACTGGAAGGGGTTCGGATGATAACCTGAAGGTGGATTATTAGTCATAGATGCAATTGGATTACTGTCTATGTATTATGTTGTAATGCCCAATCAAATCTCGTAGGAGTCAAGATGTCTAGTATATGCATTGTTATGCTTTCTCGACCTGTCAATTGCCCCGTTGTAATTTTTTCATACAACATGCTATTTATATTAAGGAGAAACACCTCTAGTGAACTTTGGACCCTAGTCCATTCCTTTACCATTAATATACCATCTATTGTTTACAGTTTACTGTTTATTTTCTGCAAACAATTACTATCTTCCACACTATACGTTTAATCCTTTGTTTTCAGCAAAACCAGTGAGATTGACAACCTCGCTGTAAGTTGGGGCAAAGTTCTGTGGTTGTGTTGTGTAGGATTCCAAGTTGCTAGCAACACCTTGGAGTTGTTTCCTTACTCCTACTGGTTCGATAACCTTGGTTTCATAAATGAGGGAAACTTGCTGCTGTGCTCATCATACCTTCCTCTTGGGGTTCCCAGTGAGCTCTTAATATCTTGAGCCATCAAGGCTCAACTCTCATCGTGTGCATATCATCGAAACATGCCATTCATGTAGGTAGTTTTCCTACGTTTTATAATCGCCTGTTTTTCACTAGCAAACCTGTGAAATTCCTGTGTTCTCAATCCTACGATTGAAAGAGGCCCAAGACTTTTGCTTCAGTGTCCCCCTCTCCTCCAAACATACTAATCTGAAAACACAAGAATGACCAGGATTGTTGATACCCGTAACATAAGGTGTATTGGCCAATCAAGTCTGACGTTATATTTTATGTTTCATGTGTTTTACAAACACAAGATTTCTGTAAAAAGTTGGCTGTTTGGTTTACATGAATACAAAAACATAGGATTACTTTAAAACATGGTAAAATCAAAGTCAAACCTCATGGGAGAGTATATTTTTAAGGGGGAAAGGTCTGTAACATCCCAATTTCAGCAACCCTGATTAGTTGCCCAGCATGCAAAAACCAGGGGGAATAAAAACTTTTTTTCTTGTTTAGTGATAAAGTGTTTGCCTGTTGTTTGACTATGTTTGTGATTATGATTGTGTATTACAAGATATATTCCTTACCTCAACACCAGTTGACAAAAGCTACTTCCCAAAACTGTCTTGGCTTAATTTCCATATTCTCAAATGTTCTGGCATTTCAAAACCTGAGCCAAGAAGCCTTTGCAAACCAACTATTTTAGTAGCTTCTGTTTCCCTAAACTATGGACAGCAATTATAATCTCCTTATGTTTTCAAGACAGAACCTTCAACTACTCTTACCTCTAGGTTTTTCCAAAACCTTTTCTTTAAGCTGTTGAATTCCACTCTTGGTAGAGATACCAAGGACTCTCATCTTATTCAAAATCCAACCTTTCAAAATTACCCATCCTTACCTCAAGATAAACTTGATGGTAACCCTAGTAGTGGATTTGCTTAGTTTATAAGATGAGTTGCCTTGATTTGCTGTCTGATGAATTGCCTTGATCTGCTGCTTGGTTTGTCTGCTTAGGAGATGGTATGAGCTACTATAGGAGCTCACCAATAGGATGAAGATGTTTCCAAATCATCACACCCTAAGCAAGAATACAAAACTGGATCTGATCTCTAGCTACTAGGAGATCATCTAAAACCCCTAACCAGACCCTTTCTGAAGTGATCCCTTCTAGAAGCTTCCAAGTCAATGAAGACCAATATCAAGCATGGATCCATTATACGCAATCTACTCTTAAACATCATCCACTGGATGATTCCTTGATACCTTGCAAACCCTCAAAAACATCCCCACTCATATTCTAGTCAAAAATCCGCAAATCTGCCAAATTTGGCTAAGTCTGGAAACTGTTTCAACATCCCCTTTTTGAATGTCTCTTTTTCTCAACCCTTGTGCATTCTTTAAAATGCAATTGAACCATCTTGTTCACCATCCTAAGGAATACCAAGGCCCACTCTTTCCCTTGGTTAGATCATCCTCCAACCCACTTGTTCTTGATGGTTTTGCAGGCAAGAAAATAACTATTCCTGCAAATCTAATCAACATGCCTACTTCGACAGAAGCTCACACCTTCATTCAATCTTCTATGGACCAAATCTTTGCATGGTTGCGTTCTACTCATATAGTTCTATCAATATCCACTTCACTTGTTCCAAGTGGATCTTTGAGCTTCCTAAACCCACAAGGTTTTGAAGGCTAGTTGATAATCTGCCTTGGTAGGCTTATTTTATTCAAAGTTTGAAATTAATTCTTGGTGAACTCAAACAAGATTAAGCTCAAGACTATATGCCATGTTGATGTACATCACTTGGTCTATCCATCTATCTATCCCATGCCCCAAGGGGAGATCTGAGATCCAAGATCCAACAAGGTGTTGGTGGTATGAAAATAACATCACCCTAGATCCTCAACTCCTTGTTTTCCCATCTAATTCAAGTTGGACTTACAATTCCCAAGGTTGCAAATGCTTTCTACACCTTGTCTACATAATATACCTTCATCATCAAGATTTATAAAATATTATCCATAATTATTATGGCTCCAAATCTAATTAATCTCTTTAATAGACCAAATCTCCAAAACTTCTTCCATAAAGGAAAGTTTGGTTTTTGCCAAAACACTTCCCCAACTTTTGGCGCAATTGAGGTCCACATATCATAACACATCTTCCCACTTCAAAAATTAATATTTTTGTAGAGCTTTATTATTTCGTCTTGCCCATTTTCTTAAATGGCCGAATTGGAATAATAATTGTTTTAAATACTTTTATCTTCCAATAAATCTTGGGAAAATTCCCCTAAGTGTGTATTCACATTTGGGACCATCTCACATCAAAAACTCAACTTGTCCAATTCAAAAATACCAAATAAATTGCTCAAAACCATTTCTGCACTATTTGAATAATTGATATAAAGTGCATCTAGAATTCTCTGAAAAATCCCAAATAAATCTTGGAGATGTATCCTAACCCTACCCATCTACCAGCATCCTTATTGCAAGTTGTCAAGATCAAAAATCAAGATATAACTCTTGATCATCCAATATGGAAGATTTGAACACTTAGCTTCTTTGTATCAAAAACCAAACCAAACCCTCTCTCCAACCCTCCCAAGCAAGCTTGTACAACACCCACCCCTCTGGCCGACCATCACTGTAGCACGACCACCGTAGCTTCCCCCTCCCTTGTCTCTTGTGTTTGGAAGAGGAGTAGAGAGAAGAGAGACAACCACAAGAGGACAAAATCTCTTCAAAACTTGCCACAGCAGCAACCCTTCCTCTCTCTGACCTGCATCCTGACCAGATAGCACCCTCCACGCCCACAACATCCTCCCCTGGTTTCACCTCCCTACCTCACTCGCCCCAAATGGACAAAGTCCACCAAGAACCACTACCCTTCGGTATATATTGCCAAAGGCCAGTACAACTACCCCCATCGCCTCGTTTGCCCCCTTTCCTCTCCACTTACCTCCCCCGAGAACCCTCTCGCTCTCCCTGCTCTATACTGCTCGAGAGAGAGAGAGAGAAGAGAAGCTTCAGCCTCCTCCAATAATCGAGCAAGGTCCCTTCCCCTCTTGCTCTCTCCCTCTGCATGTCACCCTGCGGTGACCCCCTTATCCTCCTCTATCTAATCCCGTTCTTCTTTTGGCCCAGGACTGCCCCTACCGTCGCTGCCGTCGAGCTCGGTCGCCACCCCTCTCGGGCTCCCTCGCGCGAGCCAGATTCCGTCGAGGAAACCATTGGTGCCGCCCATCCCTGGAGTCCCCTCGATGCGCCGCGTCGCCCTGTTGCCTTCCCGTCGCCTCCCGAGCTCCCTGGTAAGCACCCTGAGCCCCACTAGCCTCCAGGCTAGGCTTAGGTCCCACCGCGCCGGCGAGAAGGAGGACGACGACCGTGGGCCGTCCATCGCCCTCTAATCGGATGGCCCCGGCGTCCTCTTACCCCTTCGGCGCCCTGCACCCAATGACTAGCAGGCCTCACCCCAAATTTTGAGCGAGGGCTCTCCCGCGCTCTGAGCCATGTGGGCCGAAAGCTCCCAGCACGGCCCGTTTCCTTTAGATCCAAGCCCGACCTCCCCTCTTCTTTAAACATTTTATTCTAGATCTGAACTGCAGTAGTTTGGTTTAATTCAAAATAAAAATGTAAACTACACTTTTTGTCCAGATCACAATTTTTACCAAGTACCTTAGTATTTTATGCAATATGCAGAACCAACCTCAGGTCCAAAATAATTTTCATTATTTTCTGAGATTTAATCGTTTAAATAGTATCCTTTCAAATAATTAAATCCCTTAGGGAGTTTTACATACCCAAATAATATGAATAAAAGTTCTCCTAGAAGGCAATGGCTATACCTATCAACTAGAATATGCCTCATGCCAAGGTGAATAGCAGTTTATCCTTAGCAAAAATAGCAAAAACATCTCTAATCTCACTTTAGAAAATTCCCTAGACCAAACCATGAGTGGTTTTGACCTCATTCCAACTCTCTGTGATGTGGTACACTCCATACTACCAAAATCCAGGAGCTCAAGAATTATTGAGTTCCTGAGGATTTCTAATGAATTGAACATTTCTGTACATAGTGTTTTCACTAGATAAATCATCAGAGTAGCTCCGCAACTCCAAAAAGGTTGATTCGAATTTCTACAGAAAGGTTTTAAAAATACCTACCATGTTACCTTGGAATCACATCAATAGCTACTTTATATTAAATCTGGTGAAAAAGACAAAAACCCTCCAGAACTGTCTTTGGGAATTTTCTAAGGGCATTCTGGTAAATATTTTGGAGTGATTCCAACTCTCAGTGAACAAGTACATCAAGCCCTACCTAATGATACATTTCAAATGTATCTATGATTTTTGATGTTCCATGCTTGGTTTTATCTACTTTCTTATGTTTTGTTCCAACTTTGGAGTACTTTTCATATGATTTCTTGGACTAACCTATTAACAAGAGCCACAATGCCAGTTGCCTGTTTTCTGCTGTTTTTGGTTCCAGGAAAGTCAGAAAATCAATATTCTCGAAATTGGACCGGACAAAAGCCAAAGTTGATATTTTATCGAAAGACTCACGGAGCCAGAAGACGAGACAGAGAGGGGCCAGGGGCTAGCCACACCACCTGGTGGCACGGCCCAGTCCAGGCCACGCTAGGGGGTGGTGTGGGCCCCTCCGACACCCCCTCAGTCTCCCCTCTCGCCTATAAGAGCCTCCCGATGCATAAACCCTAGATCATCAAGCCTCCAGCCACGAAAAGTTCCGCAGCGCCGCCGCCACCGAAGGGGAGATTCGGGGGACAGAAAGTCTCTGTTCCGGCACCCTCCGGGACATGGAATTGCCCCCGGAGCCATCTCCATCGATCTCCACCACCATCTCCATCACCATTGCTGATTCCCATGATGAGGAGGAAGTAGTTCTTCCTCGAGGCTAAGGGTTCTATTGGTAGCTATGTGTTCATCTCTCTCTCTATGCATGATCATATTGTGATCATGAGGTTTGTAATCAAGTAGATCTACCTTGCTACTCAAGTGCTTTAATAGATCTCTGCTCTCCCCATGTGTGTGAAAGTGACAGCGTGCACACCATGGTGGCACTTAGGCTAGAGATTACAAATACTTGTTATGAGTTATAATTGGAGTTGGATGTCTCTATGAAATTGTGGTGTTTGTTGGAACCATCTAGTGCTCAAGGTGACAGTGTGGGGTTATCTAGATGGGAAAGGCTTACTTTGAGGTGTGCTGTTATAACCCTTCCATCGATTAGAGTGTCCAACCGAAGAGTAGTTAAGAGTAGTATCATAAATAGAAGATATTTATATGAGAGAGTGTTCACTAGTGAAAGTATGATCCATAGGCCTTGTTTCTAAGCATTGAAACACCATTTGCAATTAGATCTGTTACATGTTTGCTTGCTTCCATCTTTATTTCAGTTTTACTTTAGTCTTTTCCATGCCATCAAGCTATTTTCTATCACCGTTACCACTTATAATTGTCTATACCACTTGTATTTCACTATCTCTTCGCCAAACTAGTGCACCTATACACCTGACAAGTGTATTGGGTGTGTTGGGGACACAAGAGACTTTTTGTATCTTGATTGCAGGGTTGCTTGAGAGGGAATAACTTTGACCGCTTCCTCCCTAAGTTCGATAAACATTGGGTGATCCACTTAAGGGAAAACTTGCTGCTGTTCTACTAACCTCTACACTTGGAGGCGCAACAACTGTCTACAAGAATAGAAGTGCGTAGACATCAAGCTATTTTCTGGCACCGTTGCCGGGGAGGTAAGGTAAAAGGTACTCACATCCTCTGGTGTGAGTGCTCGGAGTTATTTCCTTTAGATTCTGCAATTTTGTCTTTTTGTTTCTTGTTTTTATTTTCACTAGTTAGGCTTAATGGAAAACAACAACAAAATTAGAGAGCTTTTTAGTATTTTTCCTAATATAGAACATGAATTGTCTGAAAAGAAAATTAAAAAACCCATGGAACTTTCTTTGCATGCTAGTAGCAATGTTATTAGTATGAATCTTTTGAACACCTTTGTTACTAATGCTATGGAAAAGTCTAAGCTTGGGGAAGCTAGTTTTTATGAAAATGATCTTTTTTAGTTCCCTAGCTTTGGAAGATAGATATTCTATTGCTTATGATGATACAAAACCTCCAATTTATGATGATTACAATGATGAATATGATATTTTCAGTCCACCTACTATTGGGGAGGAAATTAATTATGCCTACAATATGCCTCCTATAATTGATGATTATGGTGATGAGAATAATAATGATAGCTATTTTGTTGAATTTGCTCCCACTACAATTAATAAGAATGACTATGTTTATGTGGAGAGTATTAATTCTTTTAAGCATGTGGCTCATGATAAGAATGTTTTATGTGATAGTTATATTGTTAATTTTTTTCATGATGCTACTAAAAGTTATTATGAGAGAGGGAAACATGGTTTTATGCATCTCAATAATATTAAATTTCCCCTCTTTATGTTGAAAGTCTTGAAGTTGCACTTGTTTTGCTTTACTATGCTTGTTGCTTTGTGCTTTCATGACTTGTTTCTTTACAAGATTCCTATGCATAGGAAGTGGGTTAGACTTAAAATGTGTTTTGAATTTTCTTCTTGATGCTCTCTTTTACTTCAATTCATATTTCTTATGTGAGCATCTTCTCAAACTATCAAGCCTAACTTAAAGGCGTTAAATAAAGTACTTATTGGGAGATAACCCAAAAGTTTTAGATGAGTCTTGGAAGTTATTACCTCTGTAATAACCGTTCCTTATCCATTTTATTTGCTTTTTGTGCCAAGAGTAACCTCTAATGAGAGAGAGGTAATGATTGGGAAAGTTGTTGTCCCGAAACAGATTTCTGTGCTTCACCGTAAACATTCGTGTAAAATATCTGAACGTCCTTTCGAGGCTTGAATTTTTGTTCTTTTGCCCCAGGTTGTTATCTAACTTTCGTTAGTTCAACACTTTTTGATTTGAGCAACAGAAGGTCTTCGAAAAAGTTAGTCTTTACCTGCTGGTCTGTTTTGACAGATTTCTGCCTTTATTTGCATTTGCTTCTTGTTGGTTCCTTTTTGAGTTCTTTTGGGCAATTGAGATTTTTGAGGGAAGTGCTACATTAGTTGTGTTTTATTGGAAGTTTTATTGGTGTTGAAACTGAATCCAAAGACTTATTATCTTGAGTGCACTAATCTTAATAATGAAGATTGTATGAAGGAAAAATTTCAGGTGTATGGAAGGAATGATGTAATGAGATGAACAATGGAATAAAGCTCAATCTTAGGGATGCCACGTGTGTCACCCCAAGAAATATCCAAGAAGTACAAGCGTCAAAGCTTGGGGATGCCCAAGGCATCCCCTTCTTTATCAATAAAAATCCCAGGTTTCTTCCAAACGCTTCATTTTTATTGTTTCATGCACAGTTGTGTTATTCTTGGAGCATCTTATTTTTCGTTTTCGTTTTGGTTTTTCGTTTGCTTGGTTTTCTTAGTTTGATTTACTAAATTTGTTGGACCCCCTCTTTCATACATTGGTTTTCAAATGGTTTGGTTTGGATTGGAAAAGAGTAGGAAAGTTCATGCTTAAGTGGTAAAAAGAGCTTGTTTTTGACTGTGGCCTATGCTTTGTCATGCCATGCTTGATATTATTATGGCTTTATGCTTAGTATTCTTTGCTGTAGCATGACATGTTATAAACAATTGAGATTGCTTAATGTGCCTTGGAAGGATCATGCGTTGTATTAGCATATTAAAGCATAGTATTGTGGTATTCTCCTTTGATGCTTTATTTGGGTTGACTTGGCGCATGCTCACACCATGTTATGACTATCCCAAGTCACCATAGCCTTTATGATCCTTTAGTTTTCAACTTGTAGTATCACTTTATGCTTTGATTAATGATGTTTTGTCGCTCTGCATGATTATGGCCATTATTGCTCTCTTAGTTGGTCGCTCCCAGTCTTTTGCTAGCCTCCGTAACCAACTATGAGTTCCACTCATGCATCCAACTCCTAAAACCAAGTTATTCCAAAGAGTCCACCATACCTACCTATTAGCAATTGCCATTCCAAGTATATTCATGTTTTTATCTACATTCCAAATTAGACTTGTTATGTGAAAATTTGTGATTAAAGCTCTCACGAACTTGATGGCACACTCTACTTTTCTTGCCCTTAATAAACTTGAACCATTGTGTCATATATGTTGTATATACTTGCACTTATTTGTTGGGGATTAGCAGAACCATGCAGTCATGGGGAACACTTTCAACATTGCGCTTGTACTTTGTAACTAGTTGATATCATGCTCTTTTGTCTATGGATGTCGTCGGTGTGAAATGAAAGGGGAGCTTGTAAGTCCATGGAGTTATGTATGTGTGTTAGAGAAATGCCTGGGCTGCTGGTCTAATCCATGCTGACATGGTGGAAACCTGCAGCGTAACCATAATGAGCTGTCTATGAAGCATTCTTCTTATAAAAAAGAGTCCTATATTGAGAAAAAAGAGAAAAAGGAAAAAAAGAGATTATGAAAATAGGAAAGAGAGAAAAAAGCACCATATTCCCATGGTAAATAAGAAGATTGTTGAGATGCTCGTTGTCTGCTTGCCTTGTCATTTTGATATGGGGATTCTTCTGTATCATCGGGCAAGGGGTACCCCGTTGGCGGTTCTCTATGATACACATGTACTTATGATGACAATAACTTACCGGTGACTAAACTTGAGTAGCATGAGGAGAGGCCCTTGTATTCAAGGGACATGAGATTTCCAACTTATACTTCGTCAAGCATATACACCATAGTTTGTTCACTTTAACCTTAATCACTTCAAGATGCTTATGATAGGGGCAATAAGAGCTGAAAGCTAATAAGTACCATAATTTTTGGAACCTCTTTATGAGACTTGAGTCCCTACTTTCTTCTATGAAGGCCTTTCTTTTACTTTTATGTTGAGTCTCCACCTTCTATCTTTATGCACCTACTTTGAGAGCATAGTGGTCATTCTTAGTTCTATGTGCATTGTCCCAAGACTTGTTGATTGATGCATAACTTTGATATTGCTTGTTCTTAAACTATTTGTATCTAGTCACTCTTATAAACTTTGAAGGTGTTCTATGCATCTATGTTTTCTACTCTATGAGGGACAAGCTGAATGCCACTATGCTATGTTTTCTTTATGTGAAGCAAACAAACATCTTGCAAAGCATTGTTATTCATTAATCTTTTGTTTATATCCTATCATGTTGCAACAAAGTTTCTTTGTCTTATTGCTAGAACTTTGTCTTTCATGTTATGATTGAAGTACTATGATCCCAGCTATTAATGTTTTACAAATACTTTGATCAAGTTTATGATGGTGCATGTCACCTCAAAAATTATTCTTTCTTTTTATCACTTACCTACTCGAGGACGAGCAGGAGTTAAGCTTGGGGATGTTGATACATTATAAATGTATCTATAATTTTTGATGTTCCATACTTGGTTTTATCTACTTTCTTATGTTTTGTTCCAACTTTGCAGTACTTCTCATATGATTTCTTGGACTAACCTATTAACAAGAGCCATAGTGCCAGTTGCCTGTTTTCTGCTGGTTTTTGGTTCCAGGAAAGTCAGAAAATCAATATTCTCGGAATTGGACCAGACAAAAGCCAAAGTCGATATTTTACCGGAAGACTCACGGAGCCAGAAGACGAGACAGAGAGGGGCCAGGGGCTGGCCACACCACCTGGTGGCGCGGGCCAGGCCAGGTCGCGCCAGGGGTGGTGTGGGCCCCTCCGGCACCCTCTCGGTCTCCCCTCTCGCCTATAAGAGCCTCCCGATGCATAAACCCTAGATCATCAAGCCTCCAGCCACAAAAAGTTCCGCAGCGCCGCCGCCACCGAAGGGGAGATTCGGGGGACAGAAAGTCTCTGTTCCGGCACCCTGTCGGGACAGGGAATTGCCCCCGGAGCCATCTCCATCGATCTCCACCACCATCTCCATCACCATTGCTGATTCCCATGATGAGGAGGGAGTAGTTCTTCCTCTAGGTTAAGGGTTCTATCGGTAGCTATGTGTTCATCTCTCTCTCTATGCATGATCATATTGTGATCATGAGCTTTGTAATCAAGTAGATCTACCTTGCTACTCAAGTGCTTTAATAGATCTCTGCTCTCCCCATGTGTGTGAAAGTGACAACGTGCACACCATGGTGGCACTTAGGCTAGATATTACAAATACTTGTTATGAGTTATAATTGGAGTTGGATGTCTCTATGAAATTGTGGTGTTTGTTGGAACCATCTAGTGCTCAAGGTGACAGTGTGGGGTTATCTAGATGGGAAAGGATTACTTTGAGGTGTGCTGTGATAGCCCTACCATCGATTAGCGTGTCCAACCAGAAAGTAGTTAAGAGTAGTATCATAAAGAGAAGATATTTATATGAGAGAGTGTTCACTAGTGAAAGTATGATCCCTAGGCCTTGTTTCAAAGCATTGAAACACCGTTTGTAATTAGATCAGTTACATGTTTGCTTGCTTCCATCTTTATTTCAGTTTTAATTTAGTCTTTTCCATGCCATCAAGCTATTTTCTATCACCGTTACCACTTATAATTATCTATACCACTTGTATTTCACTATATCTTCGCCGAACTAGTGCACCTATACACCTGACAAGTGTATTGGGTGTGTTGAGGACACAAGAGACTTCTTGTATCTTGATTGCAGGGTTGCTTGAGAGGGAATACCTTTGACCACTTCCTCCCTGAGTTCGATAAACCTTGGGTGATCCACTTAAGGGAAAACTTGATGCTGTTCTACAAACCTCTGCACTTGGAGGCCCAACAACTGTCTACAAGAATAGAAGTGCGTAGACATCACCTAACCACCCAAGGAAATAATTTTTGGACATACAGAACATTTCTGGTGAATTATTTCCTAAAACTAGAGTCTTTATCACTAGAAAATTCATAAGAAATTAAATAAAAGTGATAAAATCATGAAACCACTTTTGTTGGTCTTGTTTTGTCAAAACCTACCTGATGGTTTTCTGGTTGCACATTGATACCATACTTACCTAGGCCTTGGTCCCAAACCCCTTCATTAGTGGTTTTGCCCATTTCCCGATTAAAGGAAATCCCACCACTACAAATAGGGTTTTTGCAATGGTTCTAAACCCAACCACTCAAAACATACTGAATATTATAATTGTATTGTCCACTTTCTTTCTGTGTGAATGTCCACTTGTATGCCTTGTTTTGATTGTGGTCTTGCTTGTTTGCATGTATACTCGATGACGAGTAGTTGCGCTTGTATTGAAGCCGAGAAGAAGAGATCATATTATTATTGGTATTGGTATTCTTGGTTATCTAAAGAAGAAGTCCAGGGACATATTGCCATATTGCTGATCATCAGGCAAGCCACCTTCTTGCTCATAAGCCTTGTCCTACTGTTTTACTTATGCATGTTTTATCTACTGTTTATCAAAACTGCATTGTTTACTATATGTTGATGTATATATGGTAGTGGTTTGGCTCATCCGAACTATTAAACTTTTGTACTATTAAGTACAACCCCCTTGATGACACCTACTTGTCCCTCGTATGGTAGATGGTGCAATACACCATACCCTTTGGAGACCCCCGATTTAGCCGAAGCAAAGCTATAGGGTGGGAAGACCCTGGAAAAGTTTTACCAAATGTTTTATGATAAAACCTTGGTGAGGTGGGACCTCCCAAGAGATGTTGAGAAAGAAAAAGGTATTGTTTTACAAAATGCTGAAGGAAAGCAGGAGGAAAAAGGTTTACAAAAACGCACCCGGTTCTTTGCAGTTTAGCTATAACAACTTAACCCTTTGTAACCACATTACTCTAGAATGGGACAGGGCTGGCTTTGATGTTTGTCTATTCTGGTATAAGCTGCCTCGCAACTACTACAGGGGATCGCGAATCCCCGGAGGCTGGGCCTTCTCTCTTTTTAAGGTCCATGTGGGACATCGACCTGGAGAAGGAACGAACTTTCTGCTGGCAGCCAGGCGTTACTATGAGCCCCTCATTGAAAGCGCCCACTCTGTGAAGTGTAAAATGCGCTCCGGTTGGTCCTCAGTACCCGACATCCCGGCGTGTGGAAGAGAGGGGTGTGAGACGTATGGTATTCCGGGACGGTGAGCACACAAGTTTACCCAGGTTCGAATCCGCCGGCTTTGGACGGATCCTACTCCTGCTAGCAATCCAGTAATACGGCAGAGCCAGAATATGGGCTACAAGGGTTCGCGTGTGCAAGTTGAGATTGTAGACTATTGAGGGTGCCCTAAAGGCTCTCCCTAGGACGGCTTATATAGATATCCGGCCTAGGGTTTACATGAGATATTTATCCAGCCATGACTGAGAGTCGGTTACAGAGTACATCTTGAACTACAAGTAACGCTATGGGCCTAAGTCGGTAAGTCTTCTGGGCCTTCCCGTAGCCGGATTGGACTCCGTCTCTTCTCCCTGACTGGGCCGCCCGTGAAGCAAAGCTCTAACCCGAAGTGGGCCGCCCTGGTTTGTGAGGACTCTAAGGATACCCGGAAAGTATATCCCCAACAGTATCCCCCGAAAGTCTCCAAGATCCAAAGTCGGATTCATCATCGTCTAACTTGATCTTCGGCTTGCAGAATCTTGAAGGGTTACTGAAACTTCACAACAAAAATACGATCCGGGTCATAAAAATAAGTCGGACCTATCAACATGTTACTCGGATTTTCCGGCTTGATTTCAAACTAAGCCAGAACTTGGTCTCTGACGTCATCTAACACTCGTCATGGTCAAGTCACGTCATCTGACAAACATCCTATCAGCACGACCGTTGGTGGGTCCGCCGTTCGCGGAACCGAGGCGTCGTTTCAATGCATACGCGGAGATCGAGGCGACGTAATCATCACGTGGGTCCTTCCCAGTTCCTTCCATGATGCGTGGCATTTATACAATGTAGTTTGCATGAATCTTGGCGCAGGTAGGTGGTTATAAGGGGTGAGAATTCTCCTTATCCTCTCTTGACATGTTCCCTTGCCGTTTTATTCTCCTCCACATATCCCCAGCGCACAGAGCTCTCCCTCCTCCCAGATTTCCTAGCACCGCCCATCTAAGGTCACCAGCGCACCGGAGAAACTGCTTCTTCTTCCTCTTCCGGCTTGGCGGCGGCAGCAGAGAAGGAAAGCAAGCGGGGAATCTGGATCCTGTGCCTCCTCGACGACGAGAAACTCCAAGTCGTGGAGAATGAAGGTCTCGTCCGCACCGGCGACTGGCGGAGCGGCTTCGGGGAAACCATCCCCCACCCGCGCGCCGATGAGCGGG
The DNA here is from genome assembly GCA_916181665.1 of Avena sativa. Lineage (NCBI taxonomy): Eukaryota > Viridiplantae > Streptophyta > Magnoliopsida > Poales > Poaceae > Avena > Avena sativa. Next base: position 429,470,445 of record OV702287.1, read on the forward strand.
TCCACTTCGGCACCCACCTCGACAGAGGTTTGTCATTTCCTCCCTCGGAATTCTTCTCCGAGGTAATTGATCACTACGGTGTGCAACTCCACCATCTTCCCCCGAACTCTCTTAGAGAAGAGTTCTTACGCAGCTTTGTGCGAGGGGTATCTCGGCATTAGGCCGAGTCTCACCTTGTTTCGTTTCTACTTCCATGTCCATAGAAACTCTATCACTGTCGGTAATCCGTATATTACCGGTACTATTAGCCTTTCTCTTAGACGCGAGCATAGTTATCCTCGCATTTCTACCAGTGACTCAGTCAAACAATGGCCAGCCACTTTTTCTACCATAAGGATATTCCTGCTCCCGGCAAAGCTACTGCTTTGCCGACTTTCATCGACGGAGCCGCCACGGCCCAACCGTCTTGGGACGAGGCTCCTCCGGCTCTTAGTGACGATCTGATCCTCGCTAAGAGGCGTATCGAATATCTGATAAAACACAAGGGCTTGAAAGGATCTGACCTAGTCCAATGCTGGGTCGCACGTCGGATCCAGCCTCTCCAACACCATGGCGACCGTCTGATGCATACCATCACGGCGTCAAAAAACGACTCCCTCTGCATCAGTCCTAAGGCTTTAAAGCCACGGGATTACATAAGCCAGATTAAATGGCTGATCAAGGAGCGGATTGAAAGGAAGATTCCGGACTTATCTCTAGACATGCATACAGCGGAAGACCCTTTGGTTCTGGTAATATTTAATAATAAGCCCTTTTACGTGTTCCATCTTTTAAATTATCTCGCAATACTGAGATGTTTTCCTCTTTTCAGCTTGCCGACCTCCCCGAGTCGGAATTTGCTCCACTTGAGGGATATCCTCTAGAGTTTTCTCAGGAGGCGGAACTGGTCCCATTGCCGGACATTGTGCCTAGGAAGCGCAAAGCTCCGATAGTGGCTGTCGGCACAACGGAGGTGCCTGTCGTGAAGAGGTAACTTTCAACACAACTTTTCGCCTTTGTACCTTACTCGGATTTTCTTCTGAGATGTAATGTTTTCCATTCTATTACATTCTCAGAGCTAAGCAGCTCATCAAGGGCAAGGGGAAGGGAACTTCTTCGAAGCCCCTGCGACAGACGAAGCTGACCATAGCTTCTCCTGCCGTGGCTCCTCCGACTCCTGCCCCACAACCCTGTACAACGCCGGTGATTACTCCTTCGCCGGCTGTCGCAGAAGATCCGGCTCCTACCACGGGGCTAGTGACCCTTGAGTCGCAGACTGACGCCACCACGAGTGGCTCAGGTTTAGATAAGGGTGAACCCTCTTTGGGTAATGATTCCTCGGTAGAAACCTTTGCCGAAAACCTCCTTAACAATCCGGGGCTTGCCAAGTTTGGCCTGTCCCGGGAATCTGCGGAGGAGATTCTATGGCTGGCCCGGCAATGCCTAGAGAAGAGAAATCTCTCTGCCGAAGAAGAAGCGCAAGAGGCGGAGGATATCAAATACTCCGACCTTCTTGAACAAGTCCGTCTTCGTGACGAGGGACTTAGAGCTAGTGTGCTTCCACTACCTTCGGTTATTCCACTCACCCTCGCCGAGAAGGTTACCACCGAGGTGAACATGTGTCTGAGCAAGCTCACACATTCATGTAAGTCGGAATTCCAACTCACAGTTTTCTTTATTGCATTTCATATCATATCCTCTAGCCCCCAAGCATGAAGTAGGATACACGATCCGGGTTTATGCTTCCTTAGGATGCCAAAGAATGAACTAGTGTAGCCCCCAAGGCTCGTGCTGATATTAGTAACAATATTAGCCCGAGTCTTCCGTAGACATCTGACTCTGGGTATTCTGACTTACAGAAAGTTAATTCATATAACCAGGATTTGTTGAAGAACATCTGCAACAAGCGGAGAGAGATTAGAGCTCTCTGTCTTGAAAATGCTGAGCTAAAGGTTTCTAAGGATTAGGCCGAAGGTAAACATTCCGAGACTCAAAGTTTGTCTTTGTGTTTTCATAGTCGAATTTTTTCTGAACTGTTGTTCTTTTTTGACTTACAACACTGGTAAAACAGCCCTGCGCTATGATTGAAGAGGCCTAGAACCTCAAAACCTTGGTGGTGGAGAACAAAGAACTTCGCCAAGAGCTGGAGAAGCTCAAGGAGGATCATGAGAAGAGCATCGCTCAAGTTCTCGAATCTTCCTCCATGGCCACTGACGAGCGTGATCGTAAGATTGCTGCTCAAGATCAAAGAATCTTAGATCTCAACAACGAGCTATGCAGAGAGAAGGACCTTTCCGAGGCACTCCGGGCTGAACTCCGGAGTCTTCGAGAAGAGAAGACCAAAGTTGACGATGTCATCTTCGGTATGTTTCCATCTTTATGACTTGTCTTTGTGCTTCGACTCTTTCAATGTTAGATTTTTATTAATTGTTTTTGTGTACAGGTCCTCTAAACTTGACGGAGTCCACCTCTGCCAAGCCTCGCACCCACCGTCTTACCCAAGTCGGTGATCTGCTTCATGACTTCCGCCAATCCCTTGAGGATATTGGCGAAGCTCTCAAGATTTTGGATATGCAAAACATGTCGGATTTTTAGGTGTGGGACAAAGTGAAGGATATACCGCAGCTTTTCCAGGATTGGAATATGTCCTACGCGTGATCCGCGGTGCAGAACGCTCTCACCATGGTCATGAGCCACCATGGAAGAATGGAGATATGGCAAGTGACCAGAGGGTACTCTACAGTGGATGAAGACGGACAGGAGCAAGACATCAAGGCCATCATGGACTCCTGCGCCGGATATGGGTGTCGCGTGGCTGACTTAACCAGTTACGACCCTCCCTTCTTCACTCGCGTGGACACACCGCTTCCGCCTCCGGAAGAAGCAGCTGAACTTTCCGACGATGAACAGACCGTATCGGATCTGAACTTCTCGGATCGTTATCAAACCGAGGCTGATGCGTCCAGCGAGCCGGAAGCTCCTGCATCCTCTCCTGCATCATAAATTACCAGAAGCAAATGTATTATTTCAAGAAACATTTATGGGTCTATAAAATATGCAATATTATAATTTTGCTAGTGCTAAGCTTTTGATCTATTCAGCACTTTTGGCTTTAAATTTCTATGTGCCTGAAATGTTTTCATAAGCACTTATACTTTTTGTCTACACTTATCGTTTATCTGGCTTTCTGCCTTGTCCCTTTCGTGAGCCGGCTAAACCTTATGCACGGAAACTTTGCCGAGCAACGGAGCTCAATTGCTAAACCAGTTTAAACTCGGAAAACAAAGCCGGCTTCTAGTACCAACAATTCACTACTCGGAAAATACCTGCATCCGGCGATCAGACAAATAACCAAAGTATAGACTAGAAATTTTTAGAATTATACCCGAAGGTAGCATTTTTAGAATCAGAAATCTAAACCAGGACAAACATGAGCATAAAGTACTTTCAAGTATTCTAGGATTTTCGACTATGACATGATCATTCGGAAATAAGATGGTAAAAACTTCTTAGAAAAAACTTGAGGCAACCAAGACTTCTATTTCTCGCAGAGCACGTACATATGCATGATTACAAAGAAGGATAAACTAAGAATAAAAGGGACGTAGCTGAGCAATATTCCATGGTATGTCTAATTCATCCGGATTTGTACTGCCTCCAGCTCTCTTTCTCTTCTTAGTAGTAGGTCTTTCTTTGACTAGCCTCATGTCAGTTAAGTAGTACGAACCATTGTGCAATACTCGACTAACTAAAAAGGGCCCTTCCCATACTGGGGAAAGATCTTTCTTTGTTGCACAAGCCGGGGAACCAAATCACCTTTATTGAAAGATTTTGTTTCTGACTCTCTTGCTATGATACTTGTAACTTCTGCTGATAGGTTGTTGATCTCATTTTAGCAACGATGTGAACTTCTTCGACTAAGTCCAGATCATTTTGTCGAGAAATCTCGGCATCTTCTTTGATATACGTGGCTACTCTAGGAGAAGTGTGAATCAAATCACTAGGAAGAACTGCTTCTGCGCCATAGACCAAGAAGAAAGGTGTGTATCTGGTTGACCTGTTCGGAGTTGTTCGCAAATTCCATATTACAGAGGGTAATTCCTCTGCCCAAGCCCCCGCAGCACGTCGCAGTGGTGCTTCGAGTCTCGGTTTTAGGCCCTGTAGGATTAAACCATTTGCTCTTTCAACTTGTCCGTTAGCCTGTGGATGTGCGACTAACGCAATGTCAAGCCGGATATTTTGCTCATTGCAGAATTCGGCCAATTCTCCTATAGAGAAATTACTCCCGTTGTCCGTGATAATACTATGCGGATAACCACACCGGATTATAACATCCTTGAGAAAACTTTTGGCTGTTGCTCCATCATAGCTAGTGATGAGTTTAGCCTCAATCCACTTTGTGAATTCATCCACCATCACTAAGAGGTGAGTAAATCCACTTGGAGCACGTCTAAATGGTCCTACCATATCAAGCCCCCAGACCGCAAAAGGCCATGTTATAAGTATTGTTTGCAACTGATCAGCTAGAACATGAGCTTGCTTGGCGTACTTTTGGCAGCCTTTGCACGTCTTGACTAATCGTTCGGCATCTGCCTGAGCTATAAGCCAGAAAAATCCATGTCTAAAAGCTTTTGCCACTAAAGATTTGGCTGCAGCGTGGTGACCACACTCGCCTTCGTGGATTTCTCTTAGGATTTCCACTCCTTCTTCCGGAGATACGCAGCGCTGAAAAACCCCAGAAACACTCCGCTTATAGAGCTCACCTTTAACTATAGTATAGGCTTTCACTCGTCGGATAATCTGCCGGCTCAGAACCTCGTCTTCGGGTAATTTGCCTTCTACCAGATAATCAAGGTAGGGTTGAGTCCAGCTGGGAATTACAGCCAGAACTGCTATTAGAGGTGAGTCGGATTTGGTCGGATATTCCTTATCCACTCCCTTTATTGAGGGAACTTTGAGGTGCTATAAAAAAAGCGCCATCCGGGACCTCTTTCCGTGCAGAGCCTATCCGAGATAATGCATCTGCTTCCTCGTTTTCTGCTCGAGGGATGTGTTGAACCTCAAATCCTTCAAACGATTTAGATAAATCATCCACGATAACTTTATACGCTGCCATGTGCTTATTTGCATTACAAATATCCGAAACTTGCTGAGCAACAAGTTCCGAATCTCCGTAACACGTCAAACGTTGGATGCCGATATCCTTAGCAATCTGGATTCCATGTAGCAATGCTTCATACTCGGCAATATTGTTTGTCGCTGTGAAGTGGATTTGCAACACGTATAGAAGTTTATCACCTTGGGGTAATTTGAGCACCACGCCAGCCCCCGAGCCCCCTCGAGCCTTAGACCCATCAAAGTATAGGGTATAATATTCCGACTCAGGGAGGGTCATATTCTCCTTCGTCTCTATCCAATCAGCAACAAAGTTGGCATGTATTTGGGATTTGATTGTTGTCCGGGGTTTATACTCAATATCGAAAGCTGAAAGCTCTATGCCCCATTTGGCGACGAGTCCTGTGGCGTCACTGTTGTTGATTATATCTCTCATGGGAGTTGTGCTCACCACGGTAATCGGATGCTCCTGAAAGTAGTGTTGTAGCTTCCGAGATGCTAGGAAAACACCGTAAGCCAGCTTTTGATAGTGCGGATACCGCTGTTTTGATTCTGTCAGAACCTCATTGACAAAGTACGTCGGACGCTGCACCAAGTGCTCCTGATTTTCCTTTGGTCTCTCCACTACCAAGACGATACTAACGACTTTGTTTGTCGCAGCAAGATAAAGCAACATCGATTCCTGTGGTTCCGGTGCATCAAGGATAGGAGCAGATGAGAGTACTTTCTTCAGGTCTTGTAGTGCAGCTTCAGCTTCGTCGGTCCACACAAAATCCTTGGTCTTTTTCAAGAGTTTGTATAATGGTGCGGCTCTTTCACCGAGCCGTCTTACAAACCGACTGACTGCCGCGATGCAACCAGTTAGTCTTTATACGTCCTTCAAGCGAGTTGGCCTGGAAATATTGAGTATAGCCTTGATTTTGTCTCGGTTCACCTCTATGCCTCTTTGAGACATGATGAAACCTAACAATTTTCCGGCTGGGATTCCGAAGAAGCATTTCTTCGGATTAAGCATGATGTTGTATTTTCTTAGATTCGTGAACGTTTCCTCCAAGTCGGAAATCAGCGTTTCCTTATTTTTGGACATCACCGCAATATCATCCACGTATGCATGTACATTGCGCCCGAGTTGGTCGTGGAGGCAACGCTGCATCGTGCGCTGGTAGGTAGCTCCTACGTTCTTTAGCCCGAAAGGCATCGTAACAAAACAGAAGGTTCCGAAAGGGGTTATGAATGAGGTTTTGACTTTGTCAGATTCCTTCATCCAGATTTGGTGATAACCGGAATATGCGTCGAGAAAACAGAGGAGTTCCTAGCCTGCCGTAGAACCAATAACTTGATAAATCCTAGGCAGAGCGAACGGATCTTTTGGACAAGCCTCGTTCAAGGCAGTATAATCAACACACATCCTTAAATCAGTGGTGTCCTTTTTAGGGACCATTACAGGATTGGCCAACCACTCAGTGTGCATGACCTCTTCTATGAATCCGGCTAACTCGAGCCGCGCTAGTTCCTTAGCTATTGCCTTACGCTTTTCTTGCCAAAATTTCGTAAGGACTGTTTGACGGGTTTAGCGTTCGGGTTTACATTTAAAGAGTGCTCGGCAAGTTCCCTAGGTACTTCAGTCATGTCAGATGGCTGCCATGCAAAGATATCCTTAGCAATCCGGATTCCGTGTAGCAATGCTTCATACTCGGCAATATTGTTTGTCGCTGTGAAGTGGATTTGCAACACGTATAGAAGTTTATCACCTTGGGGTGATTTGACCACCACGCCAGCCCCCGAGCCCCCTCGAGCCTTAGACCCATCAAAGTATAGGGTCCAATATTCCGACTCAGGGAGGGTCATATTCTCCTTCATCTCTATCCAATCAGCAACAAAGTCAGCAAGGATTTGGGATTTGATTACTGTCCAGGGTTTATAATCAATATCGAAAGATGAAAGCTCTATGCCCCATTTGGCGACGCGTCCTGTGGCGTCACTGTTGTTGATTATATCTCTCATGGGAGTTGTGCTCACCACGGTAATCGGATGCTCCTGAAAGTAGTGTCGTAGCTTACGGGATGCTAGGAAAACACCGTAAGCCAGCTTTTGATAGTGCGGATACCGCTGTTTTGATTCTGTCAGAACCTCATTGACAAAGTACGTCGGACGCTGCACCAAGTGCTCCTGATTTTCCTCTGGTCTCTCCACTACCATGACGATACTAACGACTTTGTTTGTCGCAGCAAGATAAAGCAACATCGGTTCCTGTGGTTCCGGTGCAGCAAGGATAGGAGCAGATGAGAGTACTTTCTTCAGGTCTTGTAGTGCAGCTTCAGCTTCATCGGTCCACAAAAAAATCCTTGGTCTTTTTCAAGAGTTTGTATAATGGTGCGGCTCTTTCACCGAGCCAGCTTACAAACCGACTGACTGCCGCGATGCAACCAGTTAGTCTTTTACGTCCTTCAGGCGAGTTGGCCTGGAAATATTGAGTAGAGCCTTGATTTTGTCTCGGTTCACCTCTATGCCTCTTTGAGACATGATGAAACCTAACAATTTTCTGGCTGGGATTCCAAAGAAGCATTTCTTCGGATTAAGCATGATGTTGTATTTTCTTAGATTCATGAACGTTTCCTCCAAGTCGGAAATCAACGTTTCCTTCTTTTTGGACATCACCGCAATATCATCCACGTATGCATGTACATTGCGCCCGAGTTGGTCGTGGAGGCAATGCTGCATCGTGCGCTGGTAGGTAGCTCCTACGTTCTTTAGCCCGAAAGGCATCGTAACAAAACAGAAGGTTCCGAAAGGGGTTATGAATGAGGTTTTGACTTTGTCAGATTCCTTCATCCAGATTTGGTGATAACCGAAATATGCGTCGAGAAAACAGAGGAGTTCCTAGCCTTCCATAGAATTAATAACTTGATCAATCCTAGGCAGAGCGAACGGATCTTTTGGACAAGCCTTGTTCAAGGCAGTTAATAATCAACACACATCCTTAAATCAGTGGTGTCCTTTTTAGGGACCATTACAGGATTGGCCGACCACTCAGTGTGCATGACCTCTTCTATGAATCCGGCTAACTCGAGCCGCGCTAGTTCCTTAGCTATTGCCTTACGCTTTTCTCGCCAAAACATCGTAAGGACTGTTTGACGGGTTTAGCCTTCGGGTTTACATTTAAAGAGTGCTCGGCAAGTTCCCTAGGTACTCCAGTCATGTCAGATGGCTGCCATGCAAAGATATCTTGATTTGCTTTGAGGAACTTGATGAGCGCGCTTTCCTATGCGCTATCTAGGCCTACGCCTATCTGGGTCACCTTGGAGTGGTCATCATCCTTCAATGGCATCTTCTTCGTCTCTTCTGATGCCTTGAACTCTGGATTTGGCTTTGTCATCTCCTTCTTTGTTGCGGGCATCTCAGACGGATCTATGCTCTGCTTGATCTCCTGGTACTCCTGGGCGTGCAGCACGGCTTCAGCAAAGGCGGCATTTCCATCCTCGCACTCTCGCGCTTTCTTCGGGTCTCCCCTGATGGTGATTACGCCATTGGGACCTAGAATTTTCATCATATTGTAAATGTAACACGGACGAGCCATAAAAGCCTAGTAAGTCGGACGTCCGAATATAGCGCGGTACGCGCTCTTGAACGGGACCACTTCGAAGGAAAGTGCCTCCATCCGATAGTTCTTTGGAGTTCCAAAGGTAACATCCAAAGTGATTTCTCCCAAGGAATTAGCTTGTCTTCCTGGGACAACTCTGTGAAAGATCACAGAGCTATGGTTCAGCTGGGTCTCCGAGATCTTCATCCAGCACGGTGTTTCAACATAGAGAATATTGATACTACTGCCACCGTCCATGAGGGTCTTGGAGAAACCATAACCGTCAATAAGTGGATTGACGATTAAGGCGTATTTTCCTCACATGTGCAGTTTAGGCGGATGATCAGCACTGTCAAATGTGATTGCCACTTCCGACCAGTCCAGGTATTGGGGGACGGCCAGAACCATTGCATTGAGTTCATGTAGGACTACTTTCTTGACCTTTGCTGGTTGAGATCCGAGGAAGGTGACGTAAGTGTCTTTTTTGGTTGGAAAATTTTTCTTCCCTTCCGTCTTGGGATTTGAAGCATCGGCTTCCTCCATGTCAGAATCTTCCTTGGTCTCTTTATCCTTTTCGAGATTCTTCTTTCCCTTTTTCCGCTTAGCTCTGTAGCCAGCGGTATCATCTCTTTTGATATCGTCATTGAAACGACACTCTGTGTTGGTGTGGGACGAGCCCCCATTGGCATCTAGGTGATGCACACATGGGTTGTTGGCAATGTCGGCCCAAGTGTAGATTTTGCCTGGTTGCTGGTGTCCTCTACCTTGAACTCTCGAAGTCCCACGGCCACGCCCGCGGCCTCCGCTGCATCCTCCTCGTCCTCTAGACCCAAAAGTAGCAGTAACCACTACCGTTTCCGTGTTAGGTTTCTCTTCCGAGGTATTTTTGCGCTTCTAAGCTTGTTGCTTTGGTTGTTTTGCTGACGGTGGCATAGCTAGGGAGTTGAGTAATCCCTCTGCGTCGTCATCAGCGTCTACATACTTGCTCGCTGTTTCTATCATCTCTCCCAAATCAGTAACTATGTCACACTTCAAGCGATGACGTAGTAAACCAATTGGGAGACCTGCGATGAAAGCTTCAATCGCAGTTTGATTGTTTACTCCCTCACAGGAGTTCTTGGTGTCGATCCATCGGCCGAGGTAATCTCGGCAAGTTTCTCCGACCTTCTGGGTGCAACGCTGTAGGTCTCCGACCGTGCAGGGCCTCCGGTATGTGCCTTCGAAATTCCGAAAGAATGCACTTTGCATGTCATACCAGTTGTGGATGGTGTTCTCCGGAAGTTCATTAAGCCATGATCGTGTCGTCTTCCGTAACATAAGTGGGAGATATCGGGTTGCGACCAGGCTGTTTCCGCCTTTGGCGATGCAGCAAGCTTGGAAGAAATCCTGTAGCCAGGTATCTGGCCGAGCAATGCTGTCGTAGGCTTGGATATGTCTTGAGATAGCAAATCCTTTTGGGAATCTTGTAGCTCTGATGCGTGGTTTGAAGCATTTTTGGCCCACGTAGCTGTCATCATTTTCGTAGCGCCGCGCCTCTATGTTGGAGTTAATCCTGTGCCTTGCGTCATTCGGGGATAGAGATCGTCCCGAGTGTCGGCTATGGCTGCGGTGCCTTGGAGCCGGACTTCGGCTTCTGCCACCATCTCCTCCACAACGACGCCCTCCATTGGCTCCCTAGGGGCCGTTGTGATGGCTACTTGGCGGAGAGGGTGGAGCAGCTAGGTTTTTTCCGGCTGATCGCCGGCCTCCGTCTCGAGCATCGTTATTTCGGTTCCAGGGAGGGTCTTCATCGTGACGAGCCCCTTGCCGGCTTGTCCCAGCATGGTGTCCATCGTTCCTTCATTCATCATCCGGACGGTTTTCATGTCTAGGAGGTGGTATTCTTTGTCGGTCCTCCTCCCGACGTTTCTCCTTGTCATCATCCCTGCGGTCTTTTGACTCTCGCCGGGGCGGGTTCCTCGGATTCAGTACATCAATTTCCTCTTGATCCACAACTGGGTTAACGTTACGCCAGCCACGGGAAGCTTTGTGGTGCTGTCCCGAAGAGCCGGTTCTCGAGTAATTGTCTTCCCGGCGATCAGGGCGATGGTGCTGCTCCGGAACGCGTTGGGGTCTTACGTTAGCCCATGCCGGATCTGTGCGACACTGGTCTGAATCAGAGACCAGTTTTTGACTTCTGGACATGGCGACCTTTTGCTGCTCTAGTCCCTTGTTGAGTAGTTTGATTCCCAACCGGATCTCCTCTGGGCCTGGATTAGCCGATAGAATTTCTCGGGCCGCCACGGTATTCTGTACTGGGGTTGGATATACCCAATCCCCTTTTCTATCTTTCCGAGGCTTCCCCATCTCTTTTCCGAAAAGGACGGCGTGGATCTGCGGGAATTGGTTGTCATTAGTATGACACTTCTTGGTCTTCTGGTATTGCCTGGAGTTGTACTTCTCCGCAGATGCTATGCGTTTCTTTTCCTCCTCAATGTTTTTGGCTTCATCGAGGAGTACTTGACGACGCGCTTCTAGGGCCTGTGCCCTCTCGTCTAGTTCTTCAGCAGTAAGTTCTGCAGCTATAGGAATAGGTGTGGTTAATGTAGCATCGATGAGTTTACGCGCACCTTCAGTGATCACGTGTCCATCCCTCGATTCTTCTTTTTTGGGCTCTTCTAGGATAAGTGCTCCATCCGAGTCTTCCTCGTATTCTTCGGTAATCACCTCCTCTGCCAGAGGGTCTTTTGCTGGGGTCTTGTTCTTCTTATTCTTCTTCTTTGCCTTCTTGGCGGCACCGGTAGCAAAGACGGCTTTGGGTCTGTTTCCTGGAGTCAAGCTTTGATCGGTACTTTCGGACATCTGGACTTCGGGATTATCTCCGACTTCCATGTCATCCTGCGCTTTGGGGGAGTGTTCCCCGGATCCTTCATCCATGGCTTCTCCTTCCTCTGCAGCTTTGGAGTTATACTCCTCTTCATATTCCACAGAGAACTTTCGGAAATCTGCTGACGTCATCGATTCATCCGAGGATGCGGGTACAATGGCGTTTGTTCCAATTGCCTCCAGCACAGAGTCAGTGTTGTCTCCAGCATCAGCAGAGCCGGATCCGGATCCCACATATCCAACGAAGTGCGACGCGTGCTTCCTGAGGTACCTGCGGCTATCGCGATCAGCTTCATCGAAACATTTGATGGTCTCAAGAATTGCGTTTATGCTTGAGTTTTGCATTATCATACGCTGCAATGTGTACCTTAGGAAAGGCCTGTCTGTCCCGGCGTCATCAGAGCCGGAATCAGTGTCGTTGATATGCTCCTCCTATATTTCGACTTCAGCGGGTGGGTCGATCTGGGATTCGGCCTCTCCAAGGAGATCCACTCCAGATTCGACTTGGACCGCTAGGTCTTCTTCAGGCTTGGATTTATCCACTATCTCCGCAACTGGTACGGGCAGGGTGGGATTATGGTTTTCTGAGATCCAGAACTCTGCCGCCTCCGCGGACTAAGGGGATCCAGAAGATTCTTCTGCCTCTATCATCACCGCTAGGGTGGGTGGGACAGGTTCAGCAAAACTGATGTAAACATCGATCTCGCCAAAAGACATGATGGTGTAGGCAGTCACAGCCTCCCTAGCCGGAATCCAGGTCTCGTCGAGAACGATGAGAGGGACATAGCTGGCGTAGAGGATGCGACCGACGATGATAGTCTCGCCGATTCTGATTCTTGCAGATTCCGCTCGAAACGCAGATCCGAAGCTCACTTGCCCCACGGTGGGCGCGAACTGTCGCCGGATTGATGACAAGTACACCATGAGGGGGTCCTCGAGGCGTGTGGAATAGAGGGGTGTGAGACGTACAGTATTCCGGGATGGTGAGCACACAAGTTTACCCAGGTTCGAATCCGCCGGCTTTGGATGGATCCTAATCCTGCTAGCAATCCAGTAATACGACATAGCCCGAATATGGGTTACAAGGGTTCGCCTATGCGAGTTGAGATTGTAGACTATTGAGGGTGCCCTAAAGGCTCTCCCTAGGACAGCTTATATAGATATCCGGCCTAGGGTTTACAGGAGAGATCTATCCGGCCACGACTAAGAGTCGGTTACAGAGTACATCTTGAACTACAAGTAACGCTATGGGCCTAAGTCGGTAAGTCTTCTGGGCCTTCCCGTAGCCGGATTAGACTTCGTCTCTTCTCCCTGACTAGGCTGCCCGTGAAGCAAAGCTCTAACCCGAAGTGGGCCACCCTGGTCAGTGAGGACTGTGACGATACCCGGAAAGTATATCCCCAACAGAGTGTAAATCTATTCGAATAGCCGTGTATGTGGTTATGGACGGGTTGGACAAACTTCTGTAGAGCGGTGCTGGTTTTGTTTTCAAAAAGGATTTTCGGAAAAGAAATGGCTTTTGAAATGTTTTGACCATGGGATGGTCGTAAAGGAGAAAGGTTTTGACCATGGGATGGTCGGAAGGAGGAGAAAGGAGTTTGGTCGTGGGATGACCAGAAGATGGGAACAAATGGGTACCCCAATCCTAGTGTTTACAAAACTTTTCAAAAGGTTTCCAAAATGGTTTACAAAAGTTTTCAACAAAGATATGTAGATGCTATATCTACAAGAGAAACTATTTGAGAAAAGAACCTCTCTTGAAGCCCTCCTACTACCACAGCCATATTGCATATCCTCTTGTTATTATTATTTTCTTGAGGTGGTTTGCGAGTACATTCAAAGTACTCACTGGCATTGTCCCTGGCTATTATCTTGGTCAGATATCGATAAGAAGGTGAAGTGGACGACTATGCGAGCTAGGTCGTTATCCCAGTCAGTTGCCTGTAGGTTAAGGCATGGCTCGGGCTCTATGCTTAATGAAGTTCCGCTGATGGTTGATCGATGTAGCCATAATGGCAAATAATATATGACAGGTATTCATTATGTATTGGATGTTTACTTTGATACTTGTCTGTTATGTGCCACGACTAACTGATCATAGGATCGTGGTTGTATGCATATCAGGGATTCTCAGAGGATTAATTCAGGGGCCCCACAGACTTGGTATCAGAGCCATCCTGATTGTAGGAGAACCTTAGTTAGCCTGGTCGCTAGACAGGAACCTTATCTTGAAAACCCTGGCTTTCGAAAACTAGTTTCTCAATGATTTCAAAAGGTTCTACTTCTTCTCTTACTCTAAGTAAATGTTTTCGAAAATGGTTTCCTCTAACTCTCGTCCAAACTTCAAACCTACGGATTTTGAATAACTAGGATCTAGAACCCGGTGAAGACAATGAGAACAAAATGAAGACAAGCAACTACCAGCAAACACAAGGAGACTACAATATCGCTCTACCAGCGGAATCCTCACAATCAGGAGACATCGGATGTTGCACTATAAAGAAGAGTCCAACATACGACAGAGACTTCATATGCAAGATAGTGACTCTGACTTGAAGAAAGACGATATCTAGAGTCAATAGACCTAAGAATAGGATTCTCCTACATCACGAGTAGTTAACTCCTTGGTCCCTAGCGTTGACTGTGTTTGCTTGCCTAAGTGCATCCTATGTCGCTTGATGTCCTTGATCCCCTCGCTCTGTTCGCCTTTTTTGTATGCTCTTGTTCGCTTTGACCTCCTTAAAAATGTGACTCGAGGAGCGATAACCCACCTAGTAACTCAAGAAACCCATGTGTTAGATGTCGGTAATGAGACCCAGACTAACCTCGAGAGTATATGCGAGGAAAAGCACCGCAAGAACTAGGAGTTCGACATCATCAAGTCAGAATCAACTCGAAGATTTCACCTCGGCAGGATGGCATACCTCGTCAAACTCACCTTGCAAGACTCGTCAATAGCACCACACCCCCTTGTTCCTCAGTCTACTACAGCAAGAAGCCCGTTGAAGCCGGAAGTCAACCCCCAAAGAATCCTCAATATCCACAAGAAACCACCCGATAAGTCAACCAAGACAAGAAGTGAAGACCTAACCACACTAACATTTAGTGTATTGGAGCTTCTGACCGCCTCAGGAGACTAACTAATCTAGTCGACCCTACCCAAATTAACGGAATGATCCTCCCTAGAAGGTCAGAACCACCCCTGAAGTCAGATGATTAGGAACCGTGTAGACAACGAGTCCACTCCGCCATCAAGCAGAAGCAACACAAGAAATGCCAATGAAGACCGCTTACCCGACGATGATGACTTCAACCCTGACTAACTACTAGCAAGAGAGTCATAAATAGCTAGCTTTCCCTGGGCTAACTCTATAAGGCTTCATCACGAAAACCACCCCCGCCAAGGTTCGCGAAAATAAGACATCACTCGAAGACCTCAGCTCAAGGATTCAGGGAAGATACAGCCCTCCGCTAACCTCAGGGCAGCACTCCAAGACTGAAAATCCTCACCACTCCTAAAGCACCTTAGTGAAGCTCTAAGGTGGAAAGACTACGCCTTTCAACTCAATCTTCAGAAGACTATCTACCCGAGGATACTCAGAAAGACCGCCAGGTTTGACGCCCTCTCACCAAACAACAACCCGTGACATATCAAAAGAGAAACTAACTGAAGATCCTATGAAGACCCTCTGCTATTTCAGCTGCAGACCTACCGGAAGGACCACAACATCGCCAACCCCTCAGTTCCAATAACTTAAAGGACGTAAGTATCCAACGGCTCCAACATATTAAGTACGAATAATCGTAGTACATAAGCCCGGTAGGACCTCCCTTCGCGGACGTCTTCGGAAGATTCCAACTCTAGGAGAAGGAGTGACGACAGTCTTCAAAACATCCATCTGCGACTCCAAGAAGGAAGGATTACTTCCACTCCTAGAACTCTACCCTAGTTTAATCCTAAGGGGGAAAGACTTCGTCTTTCCCACCAAAATAGAGTAACCCTTCACTAGAAGCAAACCCAGGAGTATAGGCCGTAAAATCCTTAATTAGGATATGTTATGACCCTAAGGAAGAGCCGTGGATCCATAGAGAGAGGTACTCCCAACCGTAGATTCTATCCTCCGACGAGTGCTCCGTGAAGTTCAGAATCGAGGTGGTCTGCCTAGCCTAAGCCCTCGAGGTATCAAACCCCAAAGGAATACAAGATCACTCCTCGCAATCAAGGCTGGACTCTGCTCAACTCTCCGTGCATCCCGAAAGAATGAAGCAACTTCACCGACAAAGTAACCACTTTCAAAGATGGAGCCCGTAAGATAGGACGCGTGAGACACCTGGTATCAGCTCGACTCAAAATCCCCTAACCCTACTCTCCTGAATCTCGGGACGAGAATCTTTTAAGAGGGAAAGGTCTGTAACATCCCAATTTCAGCAACCCTGATTAGTTGCCCAGCATGCAAAAATCAGGGGAATAAAAACTTTTTTTCTTGTTTAGTGATAAAGTGTTTGCCTGTTGTTTGACTATGTTTATGATTATGATTGTGTATTACAAGATATATTCCTTACCTCAACACCAGTTGACAAAAGCTACTTCCCAAAACTGTCTTGGCTTAATTTCCATATTCTCAAATGTTCTGGCATTTCAAAACCTGAGCCAAGAAGCCTTTGCAAACCAACTATTTTAGTAGCTTCTGTTTCCCTAAACTATGGAGAGCAATTATAATCTCCTTATGTTTTCAAGACAGAACCTTCAACTACTCTTACCTCTAGGTTTTTCCAAAACCTTTTCTTTAAGCTGTTGAATTCCACTCTTGGTAGAGATACCAAGGACTCTCATCTTATTCAAAATCCAACCTTTCAAAATTACCCATCCTTACCTCAAGATAAACTTGATGGTAACCCTAGTAGTGCATTTGCTTAGTTTATAAGATGAGTTGCCTTGATTTGTTGTCTGATGAATTGCCTTGATCTGCTGCTTGGTTTGTCTGCTTAGGAGATAGTATGAGCTACTCTATGAGCTCACCACTAGGATCAAGATGTTTCCAAATCATCACACCCTAAGCAAGAATAAAAACCTGGATCTGATCTCTAGCTACTAGGAGATCATCTAAAACCCCTAACCAGACCCCTTCTGAAGTGATCCCATCTAGAAGCTTCCAAGTCAATGAAGACCGATATCAAGCATGGATCCCTTATATGCAATCTACTCTTCAACATAATCCACTGGATGATTCCTTGATACCTTGCAAACCCTCAAAAACATCCCCACTCATATTCTAGTCAAAAATCCTCAAATCTGCCAAATTTGGCCAAGTCTGGAAACTGTTTCAACATCCCCTTTTTGAATGTCTCTTTTTATCAACCCTTGTGCATTCTTGAAAATGCAACTGAACCATCTTGTTAACCATCCTAAGTAATACCAAGGACAACTCTTTCGCTTGGTTAGATAATCCTCCAACCCACTTGTTCTTGATGGTTTTGCAGGCAAGAAAATAACCATTCCTACAAATCTAGTCAACATGCCTACTTTGACAGAAGCTCACACCTTCATTCAACCTTCTATGGACCAAATCTTTGCATGGTTGTGTTATACTCATATAGGTATATCAATATCCACTTCACTTGTTCCAAGTGGATCTTTGAGCTTCCTAAACCCACAAGGTTTTGAA
This sequence comes from Avena sativa, assembly GCA_916181665.1. NCBI lineage: Eukaryota > Viridiplantae > Streptophyta > Magnoliopsida > Poales > Poaceae > Avena > Avena sativa. The sequence continues at coordinate 429,487,650 of OV702287.1, forward strand.
GGCTAGTTGATAATCTGCCTTAGCAGGCTTATTTTATTCAAAGTTTGAAATCAATTCTTGGTGAACTAAAACAAGATCAAGCTCAAACCTCTATACCATGTTGATGTACATCACTTGGTCTATCCATCCATCTATCCCGTGCCCCAAGGGGAGATCTGAGCTCCAAGATCCACCAAGGTTTTGGTGGTATGAAAATAACATCACCCTAGATCCACAATTCCTTGTTTTCCCATCTAATTCAAGTTGGACTTACAATTCCCAAGGTTGAAAATGCTTGCTACACCTTTTCGACATCATCTACCTTGATCATCAAGATTTATCAAATATTATCCATAATTATTATGGCTCCAAATCTAATTAATCTCTTTAATAGACCAAATCTCCAAAACTTCTTCCATAAAGGAAAGTTTGGTTTTGGCCAAAACACTTCCCCAACTTTTGGCTCAATTGAGGTCCACATATCATACCCCGTCTAGAGCTTTATTATTTCTTTTTGCCCATTTTCTTAAATGGCGGAATTGGAATAATAATTGTTTTAAATACTTTTATCTTCCAATAAATCTTTGGAAAATTCCCCTAAGTGTGTATTCACATTTGGGACCATCTCACATCAAAAAATCAACTTGTCCAATTCAAAAATACCAAATAAATTGCTAAAAACCATTTCTGCACTATTTGAATAATTAATATAAAGTGCATCTAGAATTCTCTGAAAAATCCCAAATAAATCTTGGAGATGTATCCTAACCCTACCCATCTACCAGCATCCTTATCTCTAGTTGTCAAGATCAAAAATCAAGATATAACTCTTGATCATCCATTATGGCATATTTGAACACTTAGCTTCTTTGTATCAAAAACCAAACCAAACCCTCTCTCCAACCCTCCCAAGCAACCTTGTACAACACCCATCCCTCCTCTGGTCGACCATCACTATAGCACGACCACTGTAGCTTCCCCCTCCCTTGTCTCTTGTGTTTGGAAGAGGAGTAGAGAGAAGAGAGACAACCACAAGAGGACAAAATCTCTTCAAAACTTGCCACAGTAGTAACCCTTCCTCACTCTGACCTGCATTCTGACCAGATACCAGCCTCCACGTCCACAACATCCTCCCCTGGTTTCATCTCCCTCCCTCACTCGTCACAAATGGACAAAGTCCACCAAGAACCACTCCCCTTCGGTATATATTGCCAAAGGCTAGTACAACTCCACCATCGCCTCATTTGCCCCTTTCCTCTCCACTTACCTCCCCCGAGCACCCTCTCCCTCTCCCCTGCTCTGTACTGCTCGAGAGAGAGAAGAGAAGCTTCGGCCTCCTCCAATAATCGAGCAAGGTCCCTTCCCCTCTTGCTCTCTCCCTCGGCATGTCACCTCGCGGTGACCCCCTTATCCTCCTCTATCTGATCCCGTTCTTCTTTTGGCCTAGGACTGCCCCTACCATCGCCGCTGTCGAGCTTGGTTGCCACCCCTCTCGGGCTCCCTCGCGTGGGCCTGATCCTATCGAGGAAACCATCGGTGCCGCCCATCCCTGGAGTCCCCTCGATGCACCGCATCGCCTTCTTGCCTTCCCGACGCCTCCCGAGCTCCCTGGTAAGCAGCCTAAGCCCCGCCAGCACCCAGGCTAGGGTTAGGTTCCACCGCGCCGACGAGAAGGAGGACGACAACCGCGGGCCGTCCATCGCCCTCTAATCGGATGGCCTCGGCGTCCTCTTACCCCTTCGGTTCCCCACGCCCAATTACTAGCGGGCCCTACCCCAAATTTTGAGCGGGGGCTCTCCCGCGCTCCGCCAAGCCGTGTGGGCTGAAAGGTCCCAGCGCGGCCCGTTTCCTTTAGATCCAAGCCCGACCTCCCCTCTTCTTTAAACATTTTATTCTAGATCTGAATAGCAGCAGTTTGGTTTAATTCGAAATAAAAATGTAAACTACACTTTTTGTCTAGATCACAACTTTTACCAAGTACCTTAGTGTTTTATGCAACATGCAGAACCAACCTCAGGTCCAAAATAGTTTTCATTATTTTTTGAGATTTAATCATTTAAATAGTATTCTTTCGAATAATTAAATCCCTCAGGGAGTTTTACATACCCAAATAATATGAATCAAAGTTCTCCTGGAAAGTAATGGCTATACCTATCAACTAGAATATGCGCATGCCAAGGTGAATAGCAGTTTATCCTTAGCAAAAATAGCAAAAACATCTCTGATATGACTTTAGAAAATTCCCTAGACCAAACCATGAGTGGTTTTGACCTCATTCCAACTCTCTGTGATGTGGCACACTCAATACTACCAAAATCCAGGAGCTCGAGAATTATTGAGTTCCTGAGGATTTCTAATGAATTAAACATTTCTGTACATAGTGTTTTCACTAGATAAATCATCACAGTAGCTCTGCAACTCCAAAAAGGTGGATTCCAATTTCTACAGAAAGTTTTTCAAAATATCTACCATGTTACCTTGGAATCACATCAATACCTACTGTATATTAAATCTGGTGAAGAGGACAAAAACCCTCCAGAACTTCCTTTGGGAATTTCCTAAGGGCATTCTAGTAAATATTTTGGAATGATTCCAACTCTCAGTGAACAAGTACATCAATATCTACCTAACCACCCAAGGAAATAATTTTTGGACATATAGAACATTTCTGGTGAATTATTTCCTAAAACTAGAGCCTTTATCACTAGAAAATTCATAAGAAATTAAAGAAAACTGATAAAATCATGAAACCACTTTTGTTGGTCTTGTTTTGTCAAAACCTACCTGATGGTTTTCTGGTTGCACATTGATACCATACTTACCCAGGCCTTGGTCCCAAACCCCTTCATTAGTGGTTTTGACCATTTCCCGATTAAAGGAAATCCCACCACTTCAAATAGGGTTTTTGCAATGGTTCTAAACCCGACCACTCAAAACCTACTGAATATTATAATTGTATTGTCCACTTTATTGTTGTGTGAATTTCCACTTGTATGCCTTGTTTTGATTGTGGTCCTGCTTGTTTGTATGTATACTCGGGTACAATGATAGTTGCGCTTGTATTGACGCCGAGAAGAAGAGATCGTATTATTATTGGTATTGGTATTCTTGGTTATCTAAAGAAGAAGTCTAGGGACATATTGCCATATTGCTGATCATCCGGCAAGCCACCTTCTTTCTCATAAGCCTTGTCGTACTGTTTTACTAATGCATGTTTTATCTACTGTTTATCAAAACTGCATTGTTTACTATATGTTGATGTATATATGGTAGTGGTTTGGCTCCTCCGAACTATTACACTTTTGTACTATTAAGTACAACCCCCTTGATGACACCTACTTATCCCTCGTATGGTAGATGGTGCAATACACCATACCCTTTGGAGACCCCCGATTTAGCCGAAGCAAAGCTATAGGATGGGAAGACCCTGGAAAAGTTTTACCAAATGTTTTATGATAAAACCTTGGTGAGATGGGACCTCCCAAGAGATGTTGAGAAACAAAAAGGTTTTGTTTTACAAAATGTTGAAGGAAAGCTAGAGAAAAAAGGTTTACAAAAACGCACCCGGTTCTTTGCAGTTTAGCTATAACAGCTTAACCCTGTGCAACCACATTACTCTGGAATGTGACAGGGCTGGATTTGATGTTTGCCTATTCTGGTATAAGCTGCCTTGCAACTACTATAGGGGATCGCAAATCCCCGGAGGCTGGGCCTTCTCCCTTAAAGGTCCATGTGGGATATTGACCCGGAGAAGGAACGAACTGTCTGCTGGCAGCCAGGCGTTACTATGAGCCCCTCATTGAAAGCGCCCACTCTGTGAAGTGTAAAATGCGCTCCGGTTGGTCCTTGGTACCCGATGTCCCGGTTTTGAGGGGAGTAACACTCATAGGATAGGCACTTATATTGGAGTGGGCATCTGGAGAGTCTTGATCGGTTACTCGACCCATGATTAGTGTAGATTAGGGTAGTGTACCTGGATAGTGTGGGTAAAGTGTATAACCTCTGCAGAGTGTAAATCTATTCGAATAGCCGAGTCCGCGGTTATGGACGGTTTGGACAAACTTCTGTAGAGCAGTGCTGGTTTTGTTTTCAAAAAGGATTTTCGGAAAAGAAATGGCTTTCAAAATGTTTTGACCATGGGATGGTCGTAAAGGAGAAAAGTTTTGACCATGGGATGGTCGGAAGGAGGAGAAAGGAGTTCGGTCGTGGGACGACCAGAAGACAGGAACAAATGGGTACCCCAATCCTAGTGTTTACAAAACTTTTTAAAAGGTTTCCAAAATGGTTTACAAAAGTTTTCAACAAAGATATGTAGATGATATATCTACAAGAGAAACTATTTGAGAAAATAACCTCTCTTGAAGCCCTCCTACTACCACAACCATATTGCATATCCTCTTGTTATTATTATTTTCTTGAGGTGGTTTGCGAGTACATTCAAAGTATTCACTGGCATTGTCCCTGGCTATTAACTTGGTGAGATATCGAGAAGAAGGTGAAGTGGACGACTATGCGAGCTAGGTCGTTCTCTCGGTCTGTTGCCTATAGGTTAAGGCATGGCTCGGGCTCTACGCTTAATGAAGTTCTGCTGATGATTGGTCGATGTAGCCATAATGGCAAATAAGGTATGACAGGTATTCATTATGTATTGGATGTTTACTTTGATACTTGTCTGTTATGTGCCACGACTAACTGATCATGGGATCGTGGTTGTATGCATAACAGGGATTCTCGGAGGATTAATCCGGGGGCCCCACACCTGTATTATACGTGGGTAGAGAACTGCTCTCTTATCCTTCGCTCTCCTGCCATGTTTTCCGGAGGGCCCTTAATTTCGATGACCCTGTAGCACCAGACTAGATCAGAAGGGATAATATTGAAGGGAGGTCAGTGTTTGTGGGAATCAACCATCCATTCATCCTCGAGCCCCCTACAAACCCCAAACCTGGTGCTGCTGATGTTGACGAAGCTCTGCTAGTGTTCTTAGGAGATTGTGTGTTTGCTACACACGTGCGCTGCGAACATTGCCCACAGCCAGTTCCAGATTGGAGCCGCATGCACGTCAATGGGGGGGATGATGTAGGTTCATCACTTAACTACACTGGAGCAGAACATAGGGAGCAAATGTTGAAGGCGCCAATGTGGTTCGCACCAACCCTGCCTTGTTAGAACTATGTGAAGTTTGACCAAAATACTGAAAAGCTGATTATGAGCACTCGCAACATCATTTATGTAGCTATTACTTGTCACTATGTAATGTACAGTACTAAGTACGTAGTACTTTCATATTGTATTGTAGTATTAGTACTTGCAACATCAATTCCACGATTGCTTGTACTAGGCACCATGTACGTAATAATATACTTTCATAGTATGTGTTTGATGTTTCCCTATTCAAGCACTCAAGTTGCCATGCCCAATTTTCTAGGTTATTAATTTTGGCATGACAATTAGTAGTACTGTATTGGTGGAAAGGTTTGCTTTGTCCACAACATTCGTCTAACCTCGCTGCATTTATTCCCTCATCAGCCCTAGCCCCAGCCCCAACCCTAGCCTTCTCTCACACAACACTCCTTCATCACCATTGTGCTTCCCTCCATTAACGACCACCACCGCCACAACTTACTCGTCTTAGGCGGGTCGGCTGTAGGCGGCGGGCCCTGCAACCTCATCTATAGAGCCGTCGGATCCCTCAGACATTGCGGTGGCAGTGCGGTATGTACATAATCCCTGAAACCCTTGATTTTGATGATGAGATGAAGTCAAGATTTTTTATTAGCGCTTGGTTAACATTGGTTTGGTGTTGAGTATAGTTCTCATCTAGTGCATTTAACCCGTTTGTATACTACAGTTTAGTTTTACACATGCAAGCTAGTTCCAGGGCTAGAACTATGGTGAACTGTAATAATAAGTTCAAATTTTGTATTGATTGATCCATGGCTGATGATGATTTGGGAGGCCACTAGGCATGTTTTGCTTTAGATTGGTCTCAGGGGCGGAGGTCCTTTTAATTTGGGAAAGTTAGGGCAGATGCTTCCCTACCCTGATTTTTGCCAAAATTTCAAGTATATGTATGCATCTCTAGCATCGGCAGCAGATAGAGCTCATCTTGTTCGTTTGTTCCTAGGTGTTCGGTATCTGTACTGCTCAATAAAGAACTACACTAATGTGATGCCTAGACCTTGGAACTAGTACTAATATAACCAGCGTTCATGCTAGCTAGAGTTAAGACTTTAATTTGTGTACTTCGATAAGAAAATTACTCCACTTTACTTTCTTAGTTGATCTTGTATTGTACTCTACCAGTTAAGACTTTAATATTGTACTATTTCACAATTATTTGATAGCTGGTAGAGACATTATCTGTCCACGGGATTTTTTTGAAGTGTTCGGGCAAGAAGCTCAAGCTTGGAGAGACTCATCATCGAAGAAGACAAGAGAGCCCTATGCAGTCTGGATGGAGGGGCGAGCCAGGAACACCCACGTGGAGAACACATGTGATGAGCTCTCGAAGATGTTGTTAATATCGGGAGGGTTATACATGTGGAGCGTACCTACCTCCTTTTTTCCAACGTTTGGCGGTGAGTATCTAGAGGCCATCAAGCTGAAGATATGCAAAGCTGCAGTTGGGACGTCGAGCTGAAGAAGCAAGAAGGCAAGGTAATCCTTGGCGAAGGATGGCTAGATTTTGTCAAAGCACATGACTTGAAGGTAGGATACTTTCTGGTATTCAAGAAGCTTTCCACCACTTACTTTAAGGTGATAGTATTTGATCATGATAACTGTGAGAAGGTGATCAGATGTGCAGGTTATCACCCATCATTTGATGGACAATTTACTATATCGGAGGTGTAATAATGTAGTGACTGTTCGCTTTTAATTATAACTATTATGTAAAGAGGTGCTTGAACACCTTCCGTTATCATGCATCGTGTTGGTACACCGTGGTACTTGATCATGCTAGGCTCCAATGTGGAGGTATTTACTGTACTATGTTTGCAGCAAACCAGGAAAACAAACATCTAGTGTATTACTGCTAGTATTGTACTACCTCCTGTTCCACAGTATAATCCTTTTTAGCAAACTAAACAATCATCTTGTTACTTCGGCCGCACACAAGAGTTATGTCGTGTTGTTGTACCTAACAATCAAGTGGGTAGGAGTACTATTTTTTAGGAAAATAGAAGCTGTAAATAAACATCATCTGGTCAAATGTGACAATAGTAGTTACTCTAGTCGGCGTCACGGCAGCGTGCCGGTCTAGCTGTAATGGCCTAGGTTGTGACATTGTTAATTTAGCTGACAGCTGCGTGCCAGCCTAGCTATAAAATGCACCAAGATTTTAGATGGTTAATTTAGTGCACTGCAGCGTTCCAGCCAAGCTAATGGGCGTCCTAGATGCAGCTCCAGAGGCCTTGCAAAAAATACCTCGTTCAAAGAGCCATCCCATCTTCCCCATCTCGGTTGTTTTTATCCCCACTCGCCAACGCCGCCTGGCCCCGCATTTGGGATCGTCTCTAGTGTGCGCTTCACACATTTTCCTCGCGATCTCGCTCGCTGCATCGGATCTTGCAGGCCACGCCACACCTCTCCAAAAGTCTCCCAATTGTCATACTCTGGTCCGACATCTTCCCCTAATCCATCCTGATATCACAATGGACGCACAACCCACTACACGGTGTCTGGAGCAAGGTTGGCGACGATGTTTTCAACGAAATCGCTACGTGTCTAGACACTACCAGCGCCGCAGGCTCCAAGGAGTTGTACCTCCAAGTTGCGGGCGGAAAAGGTAGCAGATGCCCTAACAACCACTGTGGGACATTCCTCCCCTACAATGACATCTATGACCACATAATCTGGTGCTTTCACGGCCAACAAGTCTGCATGGAGTCTGGATGGGAGTTCATCACCTTCTTAGTAGAGCTAAAACCTATGGTAGAGCTCATCCGCCACCTTAGAGTTACACACTCGAGGACTGTGCCCATAATTCCCTATAGCCACAAACACTGGGAGCCGTCTAAGCTGGTGCCCACAAGAGGCTCGCGGAGAGCGGATACCATCGGCATCAGGAAAGAGGGCACCATGTTTGTTGCCCAAATTGATGGCCACACCACAGGCATCGTCATATCCCCCAGGTTTGTTAGTTCAGGGGCATGCGAATCACCGCAGTACAAGGTGAAGCTTTGGTCGCTGTCTCTGTGGCATGAGCTCCATGCGGTCGAAATGGTGGTGACATTTGAGCTGACGAGCAGGCCATCATCGGCCGAAGTCGCCCTGCAAGGGCTCAGGTCATACCTGTCGCAGCCAGGTGTTACCTGGAAGCTTCTAAACCATTCGTCAGAATTCCCTATGGATTAGGAGTATTGCATCGACAAGTTTCAAAAGTGAGATAAAACATCTAAATATTCTTTATGATGATCCCAATGTTAAGATATGTAACGTCGTACTAATTAATTACTACTTTATGTTGGTGACAAATTCAATTTGTATGGGGAGAGGTGGAACAAGGTTGCGGCAATGTATACCTATTTCCAATGTACGCTACTGACATAGTGGGCCCACAGGTGATGGTGTGACAAGAAAAGCGTAACAAGCAGAAAAGAAAGCGCTACCTGTCCAGCACTTGACACGTTGTTGCGTTATGCCGAGTATTTTGTATGGAGGTCTTAACTTGCTACTGCTAATCTATTTGGTAGTAATATATATGTACTGGTACTCGTTCAGATCGACCGATCGAGTGCTGAATATGGACTCTCTTTCCTTTTGAGTCATGGCCTAGCTACAACTATTGAATTTCAATGTCGACATTGCTGAATCTGTCATTTCTTTTGGCCATTGTGTGTACTGCTGAATCGGTCACTTTGAAATTCTGTCGAATCTGTCAAGTGGTGCTGAATATGAACTGGGAATCTATAGATATTTTTTATCTTATAATGTACTGCTCAATCTTCAAATGCTACTCAATCTATCAAGTGTTATGTCATTACTATTACTAAGGTATTTTATAGAACTAATATTGATGTACTGGTACTTGTTTAGATCAAGTGCAGTATATGGTCTTGCTTTCCTTTTTAAACTTGGCTTTGTCACAATCTAGATGAGGCTTGGGCATTTTGGGATGCATATATGGGGGTCACACTGGTATAGATGTGAAGAGGAGGTTGATGTTGTTGGGTGGATACCCCCGGGTAGGGTCACGCCAGGGTATAAAGGCCGAGTTAGACGAGGTACGACAAGGTCGAAGCAAGTGCTGGCCGAGTCACCTCAAGGCAGGACGAATCATGGAGTAACCCGGACCGGAGGATGTCCACCTAACTGAGTCCCGGTCGACGTATGTCGTATGCCGGCAGGATTTATGTAACTTGTATGCAGGTACCCGCGTGGCCGGATTAACCAAGCACGATCCGGGTTATATCAGGCTTGCAAGAGAAGGAAGGTATCTCACTGGTCAAAAGGTGGTCACTGTATGCTGGAGCATGAGCGAAGCGGACAGAGAGAAGGACCACCGAGGCGTGGCCGACAAGGGTGACGCGCCCTGTGTCGGATGACGCTAGCACCGCAGAGGCTTACGTAGCCTCTACATGGCTTGCGATGGCGAAAAGTGATCCGGTCGGTTTGCTATTTTGGGAAGAGGCATATTCCCAGGAATATCCCTCCACGTATGCCCTAATTGGAGACCTAGCCTCCCCTTTATAAGGAGGGCTAGGGCCTCTATAGAGGGGGCTGGCATTTGAGTAGTTGGTTCCTTGGAGATAGGTAGTGGCGAGAGTAAGAGAGCTTCTTCTTCCTCCTCTCCCCAATACAGATCAAGGAGCATTGTAAACCTTGAGAACCTAGTGAATAAAAAGCTTACGTGTGTGGAACCACCCCACTATCCCTCCCTGGATTCCTCTAGTGCATATTGGCCCCACCTTTATCCTATCCATGGCATCTGCCGTGACACCACCATGACAGTTGGCGCCTACCGTGGGGTTAGCGGCGCTAGCAGGAGTGAAGGTCCGGACGGGAAACCTCATCAGCAACGGTGAGCGCATCGTCTCTAGGATCGTTCAGCGCTTTGGAGCGTTGGACTATGTCAGCGACAATGCTAGTTTCTTCGGCAAATGACCTGTTCCGCACAACGGCCTCTTCGTCAAGCTTGGCGCTCACTAGATCTATGTCATCGTTGATGTGTCGTGCGTACACCCGCGGCACATCGTCGAGGGAGGCGAGCCACCCCTTAGCGCGTCTCACGGGGCGCGTATCACTCGCTCCCCTAACCGTGTCGAGGTGATGATGACGGTGCCTGGCGCTGGCGCGAGCAAGGATCCAGCACCAGATCCGGAGGTAACACCCAAAGCACCAAGGAAAAGTAGGGGTCCTCCGCTAGAGAGGCCAAAGAATGTGCTGCAACAAGCAATAGATAGCTTGGACCCATAGCACTTGTGGTAGATCCGGCTCAGGCACAGGCCGAGTTAGAGGAAACTAGACAGAAAATACTAGAGGGTGCAAAAAAGATAGCCGTGGCTCAGCAGTCGTTGAACATGACACTGCGTGAGTACGCGAGGGAAAATAAGGTTTATGTTGTAAAAGTGAAGGGGAGAAACCTCATCAGTGAAATGAACAAAGAGGGTGATACTAGAGTCGAGGAATCAGAGAACATTCTGTCCGTGGGGCTGCCGAAGTACAGTACCCCGGCAAAGAAACTCAGAGCAGCGGATGCAACTGCATCCGAGTTAGAGGGTTTGACGGGTGAAGCCCGGCAAAGGCAGCAGGATAGGTTCAACGAGTTAGTTCGGATCGCTAACAGACAAAATGAAGAGTTGCTCAGGGCTAATCTGGCAAGGGTTGGGGCCTCCAAAGTCGTTTATTCAGCGATAGGTAACTGATGTGCTCGTCGTTCGATGTAGAGCTCGTTGGGAACCCCAAGAGGAAGGTATGATGAGCACAACAGTAAGTTTTCCCTCAGTTATGAAACCAAGGTTTAATGAAACCAGTAGGAGCAAGGAAACACCCCAAAGGTGTTACTAGCTGAGCTTTGGCAGGGCACACTACCAGTGCTAGTAGCAACGTGGAGACGTGCACAACACAACCACAGAACTTTGTCCCCAACTTGCGATGAGGTTGTCAATCTCACCGTGTTTTGCGGAAAACAAAGGATTAAACGTATCGAATGGAAAGAAGTAAAAGTTTGCAGAAAGTAAACACAAAGAAGTAAAGAGTTGTAGATTGTATGTAAAGAAAAAGGACCGGGATCCATAGTTCACTAGAGGTGGCTCTCCTTAGATAGATAACATGCTGGGTGAACGAATTATAGCGGGGCAATTGACAAACACAAAGAAAGCAATACATGCATATACTAATCATCTTGACTCCTTTGAGACTTGATTGGGCATTACAACATAATACATAGACCGCCATCCAACTGCATCTATGACTAATAATCCACCTTCAGGTTATCATCCGAACCCCCTCCAGTATTAAGTTGCAAGCAACATATTATTGCTTTACGAACTGCGTGTAAAGTAAACAATATGATTGTTCTATGAACAAAGGATTGTTGTTTTCTCCCAAGTAGCAACAGCACATCTAGTACCTTAGAGATTTCTGTCACTTCCCCAGATTACCAGAGGCATGAACCCACTATCGAGCATAAATACTAACTCTTGGAGTTGCTAGCACCTACTTAGCCAAGATAGCTACTAACAACGGAAAGCATGCAAGATCACAAATAACAAAGACATGATAGAATCAATAATCAATCTGAAATAGCATATCAATATCCATCGGATCCCCACAAACACAACATGTATGAATTACAAATAGATGATCTTGATCATGAATGGAGCTCACAAGATCTAAACATGAAAGCACAAGGAGAACTAGCCATCTAGCTATACATGGATCCGTAGTCCAAGGATGAACTACTCACGCATCACACCGGAGGCTTGCATGGTGATGAATAAGGCCTCTAGGGTGAATTCCCCTCTCCGGCAGGGTACCGGGAAGAGCTTCAGATCCCTCCCGATCTAGGGATGGAGATGACAGCGGCTACAGACTCTTTCGTGGATTTTTGATCGGGCCCTTAGGGTTTTGGTCCCGAGGGCAATATATAGGCGGAAGGAGAGGCCGAGGGGGTGCCGGGAGCGGCCACACCACCTCCTGGCGCGGGCCAGGCCTGGCCGCGTGGCTAGGTGGTGTGGTGGCTCCCTGGCCCTTCTCCGTCTCGTATTCTGGCACTTGATCCCTTCCGGAAAAATAGGCACTTTGCCTTTTTCCCGTCCAATTCCGAGAATATTCATTTTCTGACTTTCCTGGAACCAAAAACAGCAGAAAACAGGCAGCTGGCACTGTGGCTCTTGTTAATAGGTTAGTCCAAGAAATCATATGAAAAGTACTCCAAAGTTGGAACAAAACACAATAAAGTGGATAAAACCAAGCATGGAACACCAAAAATTATAGATACATTTGCAATGTATCAACATCCCCAAGCTTAACTCCTGCTCGTCCTCGAGTAGGTAAGTGATAAAAAGAAAGAATAATTTTTGAGGTGACATGCACCATCAAAGACTTGATCAAAGTATTTGCAAAACATTCAAAGCTAGGATCATAGTACTTCAATCATAACATAAAAGACAAAGTTCTAGCAATAAGCAAAGAAACTATGATGCAACATGAAAAGGCACAAACAAAAGATTCATGAATAACAATGCTTTGCAACACGTTTGTTTGTTTCACATAAAGAAAACATAGCATAGTAGTATTCAGCTTGTCCCTCATAGAGTAGCAAATATAAATGCATAGGACACCTTCAAAGTTCATAAGAGTGACTAGATACAATAGTTTAAAACAAGCAATATCATGTTAAGCATCAATCAACTAGTCTTGGGACAATGCACATAGAACTAAGAATGGCCACTATGCTCTCAAAGTAGGTGCATAAAGGTAGAAGGTGGAGACTCAATATAATGGTGGAAGAAAGGCCTTTGTAAAAGGAAGTAGGGATTCAAGTCTAATAAAGAGCTTCCAAAAATTATGGTACTTATAGCTTTAAGCTCTCATTGCCCCTATCATAAGCATCTTGAAGTGATTAAGGTTAAAGTGAACAAACTATGGTGTACATGCTTGACGAAGTATAAGTCAGAAATCTCATGTCCCTTGTATACGAGGGACGCTCCTCATGCTACTCAAGTTTAGTCACCGGTAAGTTCTTGTCATCGTAAGTACATGTGTATCATAGAGAACCGCCAATAGGTAACCCCTTGCCCGATGATACGGAAGAATCCCCATATCAAAATGACAAGGCAAGCAGACAACGAGCATCTCAACATTCTTCTTATTTACCATGGGAATATGGTGCTTTTTTCTCTCTTTCCTCTTTTCATAGTATCTCTTTTTTTTCTTTTCTCTTTTTTCTCAATATAGTACTCTTTTTTTTTATAAGAAGAATGCTTCACAGACAGCTCATTAAGGTTACGCTGCAGGTTTCCACCATGTCAGCATGGATTAGACCAGCGGCCCAGGCGTTTCTCTAACACATATACATAAATCCATGGACTTACAAGCTCCCCTTTCATTTCACACCGACGACATCCATATAAAAAAGAGCATGATATCAACTAGGTACCAAGTGCAATGTTGAAAGCGTTCCCCATGAAAGCATGGTTCTGCTAATGCCCAACAAATAAGTGCAAGCATATACAACATAGACGACACAATGGTTCAAGTTTATTAAGGGCAAGTAAAGTAAAGTGTGTCATCAAGTTCGTGAGAGTTTTAATCACTAGTTTTCTCATAATAAGTTTAATTTAGAAGGTAAACAAAAGCATGAATATAATTGGAATAGCATAAGCTAGTAGGTAGGTATGGTGGACTCTTTGGAATAACTTGGTTTAGGGAGTTTGATGCATGAGTGGTACTCATACTTGGTTGTGGAGGCTAGAAAAAGACTGGGAGCGACAAACTAAGAGAGCAATAATGGCCATAATCATGCAGAGCGACAAAACATCATTGATCAAAGCATAAAGTGATACTAGAAGTTGAAAACTACAGGATCATAAAGGCTATGGTGACTTGAGATAGTCATAACATGGTGTGAGAATGCGCCAAGTCAACCCAAATAAAGCATCAAAGGAGAATACCACTATACTATGCTTTAATATGCTAAAACAACGCATGATTCATCCAAGGCACATTAAGCAATCTCAATTGTCTATAACAAGTCATGCTACAGCAAAGAATACTAAGCATAAAGCCAAAACAATATCAAGCATGGCATGACAAAGCATAGGCCACAGTCAAAAACGAGCTCTTTTTACCACATAAGTATGAACTTTCCTACTCTTTTCCAAACCAAACCAAACCATTTGCAAACCAAGCAAACTAAAAACGAAAACAAAAACGAAAACAAAAAAGAAGACGCTCCAAGAACAACACAACTGTGCATGAAACAATAAAAATGAAGCGTTTGGAAGAAACTTGGGATTTTTATTGATGAAGAAGGGGATGCCTTGGGCATCCCCCTGCTTTGACGCTTGTACTTCTTGGATATATCTTGGGGTGACACGCGTGGCATCCCAAAGCTTGAGCTTTAGTCCATCCTTCATCTCATTACTCATTCCTTCCATACACCTGAAATTTTTCCTCCATACAAAACTTCACACAATCTTTATTAGCAACATTAGTGCACTCAAGATAAATAAGTCTTAAGGTTTAGTTCTAACACCAAATAAACTTCCATTAGAACACTAGCTACTGTAGCACTTCCTTCAAAAATCTCAATTCCCCAAAAGAACTCAAAAAGGAACCCACAATAAGCAAATGCAGAAAATGGCAGAAATCTGTCAAAACAGACCAGCAGGTAAAGACGAATTTTTTCGAAGACCTTCTGTTGCTCAAATAAAAAAGTGTTGAACTAACGAAAGTTAGATAACAACCTGGGGCAGAAGAACAAATAATTACAGATCAATCCGACATACAGATCTCTCTCACGAATTTTTACGATGAAGCATAAAATTTTTTTCGGGACAACAACTTTCCCAATTATTACTTCACTCTCATTAGAGGTTACTCTTGGCACAAAAAGCAAATAAAAAGGATAAGGAGAGGTTATTACAGAGGTAATAACTTCCAAGACTCAACTAAAACTTTTGGTTTATCTCCCAATAAGTACTTTTCTTTAACGCCTTTAAGTTAGGCATAAGAAGCAAAGAAAGAATCAAGTGTTCTCAAATGAAGAAGCATTAAAACCAAATGTTGTTTTCATAGGAGAAGCAAAAGAAATCTTTTCTCTCTTTTTAGGGAAGTGTTCTATACCTTTCTTGAGTGGGAGTTGATATTTAATGGTGCCTTCTTTCATATCAATGATGGCACCAACAGTTCTAAGAAAAGGTCTTCCCAAAGTAATAGGACAAGAAGCATTGTATTCAACATCCAAAACATAGAAATCAACGGGGACATAGGAATCGTTAACCATAATAAGAACATCATTAAGACTCCCCATGAGTTTCTTTTTAGCATTGTCATCAAGTGGGACATTCAAATAGCAATCTTCAAGAGGAGGCAAATCAAGCATCTCATAAATCCTTCTAGGCATAATAGAAACACTACTATCAAGATCACATAAAGCTTTGAAATCAAAGTCACTCACTTTCATATAAATGATGGGTTCCCAACCATCCTCTTGTTTTATAGGAATAGAAGCTTCATGTTTCATCTTTTCTTCCTTAATCTTTATGAGAGCATCGGTAATGTGTTTTGTAAAGGCCATGTTCATAGCACTAGCATTAGGACTTTTAGCAAGCTTTTGTAGGAACTTAATAACTTCAGAGAGATTGCAACCATGAAGATCAAAATCAACTTTATCATCTAAAGTAGTAGAACTATTACTAGCCTCAACACTAGTGGTGGTGATAGTAGAAACACTAATGTTTCTAGCAATTTCATCTTCTCTTTCCCACTTAGCATGTAATTCAGCTAATAGTCTAACATTTTCATCAATTCTTACTTGTATGGCATTAGTAGCTGCAAGGATTATCATTAGTTTCAGGTTTAGCAGCCATTTTATTAAATCAACGAAGATTGAGCTTCAGACAAAGATGATATATTTCTTTCAGCATTAGAGAGTTTCAATTGTAAACTAGGTATTTCCCTATTTAGACTCTCAAGTTGATGGCTAATATTTTTCAAAATGGTAGATTGTTCCTCCATAGTTTTAGTGAATAGCTTATTTTGCTCACATTGCATTTGCATGAAGTTTTTAGTGGCTCTTTCAACTTCTAAAATTCTTCCTTCAGTAGGTAATCTAGATTTACCATTATAGCCATAAGTATTACTAGGAGGGCAGGGCCTATAATTGTTGTTACCATAAGCATTTTTGCCAAAATTATTATTTCTTATGAAGTTCACATCAACTTTCTCTTCTTGAGCAACCAAAGAAGCTAAAGGAACATTATTTGGATCAATATGGGCTTTCCCATTAACAAGCATAGACATAATAATATCAATCTTCTCACTCAAGGAGGAGGTTTCCTCAACAGAATTTACCTTCCTACCTTGTGGAGCTCTCTCAGTATGCCATTCGGAATAATTAACCATCATATTGTCTTGAAGTTTGGTTGCAGCACCCAAAGTGATGGTCATAAAGGTACCTCCAGCAGCAGAAGCCAATAGGTTCCTTGAAGAATAGTTCAATCCTGCATAAAAAGTTTGGATGATCATCCAAGCAGTCAGTCCATGAGTGGGACAATTCTTTACCAAAGATTTCATTCTTTCCCAAGCTTGAGCAACATGCTCATTATCAAGTTGTTTAAACTCCATTATTTCACTTCTCATAGATATAATCTTAGCAGGAGGATAGTATTTTCCAATAAAAGCATCTTTGCACTTAGTCCAAGAATCAATACTATTCCTAGTTAAGGAATTCAACCACTCTTTAGCTTTTCCTCTCAAAGAGAAAGGAAACAATTTCAGCTTAATAATATCACCATCTATATCCCTATGCTTTGGCATCTCACAAACTTCAACAAAGTTATTTAGATGGGAAGCAACATCTTCATTACCAATACTAGAAAATTGTTCTCTCATAACAAGATTGAGCAAAGCAGGTTTTATCTCAAAGAAAGTATTTTCAGCCACAAGTGGATCAATAGGTGTGCTCATAAAATCATTGTTGTTGGTGCTAGTGAAGTCACACAACTTAGTATTTTCAAGAGTAGTCTTTTTTTTGGGTTTTAAAATAAGAAAGCAAACTAGTAAAACTATTTTTTTTGTTTTTGAAGAACAAAACAAGAAAACTAAGCAAAAAGAAACTAGGCAAAACAAAAACAACAAAGTAAAGAGATTGGTTATGAGGGACTCCCCTTGTGAAGATGTCTTTGACTCCCTGGCAACGGCGCCAGAAAAGATCTTGATGTGCTCGTCGTTCGACGTAGAGCTCGTTGGGAACCCCAAGAGGAAGGTATGATGAGCACAACAATAAGTTTTCCCTCAGTTATGAAACCAAGGTTTAATCGAACCAATAGGAGCAAGGAAACACCCCAAAGGTGTTACTAGCTAAACTTTGGCAGGGGCACTACCGGTGCTAGTAGCAACGTGGAGACCCGCACAACACAACCACAGAACTTTGTCCCCAACTTGCGATGAGGTTGTCAATCTCACCATGTTTTGCGGAAAACAAAGGATTAAACGTATCGAATGGAAAGAAGTAAAAGTTTGCAGTAAGTAAACACAAAGCAGTAAAAGATTTTAGATTGTATGTAAAGAAAAAGGATGGGGATCCATAGTTCACTAGAGGTGGCTCTCCTTAGATAGATAACATGCTGGGTGAACGAATTATAGCGGGGCAATTGACAAACACCGAGAAAGCAATACATGCATATACTAATCATCTTGACTCCTTTGAGACTTGATTGGGCATTAGAACATAATACATAGACTGCCATCCAACTGCATCTATGACTAATAATCTACCTTCAGGTTATCATCCGAACCCCCTCCAGTATTAAGTTGCAAGCAACATATTATTGCTTTACGAACTGCGTGTAAAGTAAACAATACGATTGTTCTATGAACAAAGGATTGTTGTTTTCTCCCTAGTAACAACAGCACATCTAGTACCTTAGAGATTTCTGTCACTTCCCTAGATTACCAGAGGCATGAACCCACTATCGAGCATAAATACTAACTCTTGGAGTTGCTAGCACCTACTTGGCCAAGATAGCTACTAACAACGGAAAGCATGCAAGATCACAAATAACAAAGACATGATAGAATCAATAATCAACCTGAAATAGCATCTCAATATCCATCGGATCCCCGCAAACACAACATGTATGAATTACAAATAGATGATATTGATCATGAACGGAGCTCACAAGATCTAAACATGAAAGCACAATGGAGGAGAACCAGCCATCTAGCTACTACATGGATCCGTAGTCCAAGAATGAACTACTCACGCATCACACCGGAGGCTTGCATGGTGATGAAGAAGGCCTCCAGGGTGAATTCCCCTCTTCGGTAGGGTGCCAGGAAGAGCTTCAGATCCCTCCCGATCTAGGGGTGGAGATTACGGCGGCTACATACTCTTTCGTGGATTTTTGATCGGGCCCTTAGGGTTTTCGTCCCGATGGCAATATATAGGCAGACGGAGAGGCCGAGGGAGTGCATGGGCTGGCCACACCACCCCCTGGCACGGGCCAAGCCTGGCCCCATGGCCAGGTGGTGTGGCCGCCCTCTGGCCCTTCTCCGTCTCGTATTTTGGCATCTGATGACTTCTGAAAAAATAGGCACTTTGGCTTTTGTCCCGTCCAATTCCGAGAATATTCATTTTCTGACTTTCTTGGAACCAAAAACAGCAGAAAATAGGCAGCTGGCACTGTGGCTCTTGTTAATAGGTTAGTCAAAGAAATCATATGAAAAGTACTCCAATGTTGGAACAAAACACAAGAAAGTGGATAAAACGAAGCATGGAACATCAAAAATTATAGATACATTTGCAATGTATCAGTAACCCGGAGAAATCTGCTGGAGCTACATCGGCACCTCATGGTGGCCCAAGAAGAGAGGAAGTGGTAACCTCGGCAAGGAGAAACAAACAGATAGTCCCCTATGACCCGGCAAGGGCAGGGAAAGGAAAAGCAGTGCAGGGAAACGAGGATCGACGAAGTGTCAGCCGAGGTGAAGCTGGCCGGGGTAACCGCGACCAAGGCAATGTCGGTTAGGGAAATGCTGTGAACGGCAATGCCGGACAGCACAAATCAGCGGGTGCAAGGCAACCATAGCAGCGGAATATACCACGGCAAGAGCAAAGTGCCGTCCAAGGTATGCAACAGAGAGCCGCTCCACAAGAGCAAGATAGATACAATGATGGCGATTCGGAAATGGTGAACGCAGGATACCCTAGGCCAGACTATCACGTTGGGAAGTAGGAACTTGATACCTGATGACGCCAGGTTAAAACTAGATCGACTCTATAGGTCGGAGAAGATTGAGGGGCAAGGTCCTCCGGGTCTAGCATGCTTTGGGCCCCGGATCATGAAAGAACCTCCAGTACCTAACTTGCAGTTACCCAGAGGCACGAGAACATATGATGGTAGCACCAAGCCGGAGGATTGGTTGATCAACTACACGACGGAGGTGAAAATTGCTACAGGCAACTTGAGATGGGCTGTGAGATATGTACCTCAGATGCTGGAAGGACCAGCGAGGGTATGGCTAAACAATTTACCACCTGGTAGTATCAACTGTTGGATCGATTTTGAGGTAATGTTCGTCAGTAATTTCTCAAGCACGTATCAGAGGCCCAATAGGCCATAGACCCTAGAAATGTGCAAGCAAATACCAAATGAGATAGACCGGGAATTCTTAACCCGCTGGTGCACTGTGCAAAACTCATGTGAGGGCGTGATTGAGTCACAGGCCATAGCTTGGTTTGCACAAGGGTGCAGATATGCAAGCATGCTATGGCAAAGGTTACAAAGGGATATGCCAACTACACTGGCAGAGACGATCCGGATTGCTAATTCATATGCCTTGGGTGATCCGACTCAACCTAGGCTTGTGTCAAACGAGTTGAATGAGGAGTACTACCAGCGAGATGGAGCCGGGTCATCCCGGTGGAATGATTACCGGGGTAAGAGAAGAGATGATATACCGGATTACAGGTACAGTTCGCAACAAGTTGCTGCTGTAAATCAAGATCAACCCGGCGCAGGGAGTAATCAGCGTCAGAAAACTGGAGGGCAACAGTGGACCCCAAGAAATGATGGCAAGAAAACTTGGACGCCCGAGCAAAAGAGACAGTGGCAAGAAAAGAAGGACCGGCCGAGGTATACGTATGAGGCAATGTTGGATCAGCCATGCAAATTTCACATGCCAAATCCGAGTAACCCGGCGGGTCACACGACTCGGCAATGTGAGTGGATGAGGAAGATAGAACAAAGTGGTTCCGGGAATGCTCACGCACCTCGGAACGATCAACCTCGGCAGGAGTTACCCTGGCAGCAATTACTCTCTAGAGTGAACATGCAACAGTTAATGTTGCCACCACCTCCGCCGAGGTATGCAAACCATGAGAGAAGGGATGCAGTGCATCAAGTGGAAATTCAGCATCAGCCATATCAAAGATATCCCAGCAATGAGGGAAGAAATGAATACAGAGAGCATCACCAGAGTTACTGCGTGTTTACCACAGAGGAGACAGATAGAAAGGGCTTGCAGCGCCGACATATGGAAGTAAATGCGATAATGCCGGCAGTGACGAGGTATATGCCTTGGTCGGATCAGGAAATTACGTGGAGTATAAAGGACCATCCCAAGCTTATGCCTAGTCCTGGTTCATATGCGCTGGTGCTGGAACCAACGTTCATCGGGACGAATATCAATGTAAGATTCTCTAAGGTGCTGATTGATAATGGCAGCAGCATCAATATTATGTATGTGGATCCAATGCGCAAGTTAGGTATCGCGGAGAACATGCTCCAGGCCACAAGAACAACTTTCCATGGTATTGTGCCAGGCATCTCCTGTGAACCCATTGGCAAGGTCCGGGTAGGCGTGATATTTGGCACAAGAGATAACTGCCGAACTGAAAATTTGGAGTTTGAGGTGGTAAACCTAGAAAGCGCATATCATGCGTTACTCGGTAGACCTGCCCTGAACAAATTCATGGCAAGTTGTCACATAGTTACCTGAAGATGAAATTGCCCAGGCCAAATGGAGTAATTACCATAGCAGGAGATTTCCGATGTTCCATTGAGTGTGCATCAGCCGGGTCTAACCTGGCCGAGTCACTCGTGGTCGCACAAGAAAAGAGAAAGATCCAGGAAGTGGCGGCATTGGCTCAGTCTAAACAGCAGTATATGCCGGCGCTGAGTAACCCGCATGGAATTGTCTCATTTCAAGCAACTAAAGATACAAAGAAAGTGCCAGTTGATGACCTGTTCCCAGAGTGCACTGTAACGATTGGTGCCGGATTAAATGACAAATAGGAAAGCGAGCTCGTCAACTTCCACCGTGAGAATCGGGATATCTTTGCTTGGTCCACACAGGACTTGCAAGGTGTTCCGAGGGAGTTGGCCGAGCACTCTTTGAATGTGAGACCCGCAGCAAAGCCGGTGAAGCAACCTCTCCACCGCTTCACCGAAGATAGGAGAAAAGTCATTGGAGATGAGATAGCTCGGCTCCTAGCAGCTGGGTATATCATGGAAGTGCTTTACCCGGATTGGCTATCTAATCCGGTGCTGGTGGAAAAGAAGAAAGATGATCCGAATGTGGCAGTGGTTGAGCGTATGTGCATCGATTACACGAACCTGAATAAGGCGTGCCCAAAAGATCCATTCCCACTGCCAAGGATAGATCAAGTCATAGATTCTACTACTGGGTGTGAACTGTTGTCATTCATAGATGCATATTCTGGTTTCCACCAGATACCTCTGGACCCAAATGATCAAATAAAGACTGCGTTTATCACCCCGTATGGGGCTTATTACTATCGCACCATGCCTTTTGGTTTACGTAATGCGGGGGCAACGTACCAAAGATGTATGCAAAAATGTTTACACGACCAAATCGGCCGAAATGTACAAGTATATGTGAATGATGTGGTTATAAAGACCAAGGAAAGCAAAACGCTCCTTGATGATATCAGGCAAACGTTCACGAACCTAAGAACATTCTGAATGAAGCTTAACCCGGAGAAGTGTACCTTCGGTGTCCCGGCTAGAAAATTACTCGGATTTCTTGTCTCCAGCCGAGGTATCGAAGCTAACCCAACTAAAATCCGAGCCATAGAGCGAATGGAACTGCCGAAGTGTCTTATCGATGTCTAGAAGTTCACTGGTTGCCTGGCATCTTTAAGTCGGTTTGTATGTTGGATGGGAGAAAAGGCATTGCCTCTCTATCAACTAATGAAAAAAGCGGACAAGTTCATATGGACGCCGCAGGCCAACGAAGCCTTCATCCAGTTAAAGAAAATGTTAGCCACTGCACCAGTGTTAGCCTCTCCACTATCAAAAGAGCCAATGTTGCTCTGCATAGCCGCAACCAACCGGGTTGTAAGTGTAGTGAGGGTGGTAGAGCGCGACGAAGAGGCTAAGTCAGTGCAAAGGCTAGTCTATTACCTGAGCGAGGTATTATCAGCATCGAAGCAAAACTATCCTCACTATCAGAAGATGGCGTATGGTGTGTATATGGCAGCGAAGAAGCTAAAACACTACTTTGAAGAGCACCCAATCAAAGTGATATGTGAAGCCCCCATATCTGAGATAATGAGCAACAAGGATGCGAGCGGCCAGATCGCAAAATGGGCAATTGAGCTAGCTCCTTATGCTCCGCAGTACGACAGGCGAGATGCGATCAAGTCTCAGGCCGTGGCCGGTTTTTTTCTAGATTGGGCTAAAATGCAATATGAGCCACCGTTACCAGATCCGAACTACTGGAGAATGCATTTTGATGGATCAAAAACAAAACCGGGTTAGGCGCCGGAGTTGTACTTACCTCACCAAAGAACGACCAATTGAAGTATGTGCTGTAGATCCATTTCGCAGCATCAAACAATGTCGCCGAATATGAAGCACTTGTGCATGGGCTCAAGGTGGCAAAAGAAATTGGAATACTCAGATCCAATTCTTTGGTGACTCGGATTTGGTAGTTCAGCAAGTCTCGGGGAAATGGGATGCTTTGGATGCAAACATGGCATTATACAGATTTCATGTGCAAAAAATATCAGGGTACTTTGAGGGATGCGAGTTTCACCATGTACCCCGGCTGGAAAATGTGGCTGCCGACGTATTGTCGAAGCTCAGATCAACCCGACAAGCAATTCCACTAGGTGTAGCTCTAGAACACCTCAGAAAACCATCTATCAGGCCGTCCCCAGAAACAGACTCAATCTACATCCCGGCAGATCTGGAGTCCGGAGCTGTACCCATGGACATTGACGTGGAACTGGTTCAGGAAACCCGGGGACTGCTACACAGAACCCGGGGACTGTGCAGCGCGATCTGGCCGAGGTTATGTCGGTGGATCAAATGGAAATTGATGAGGATGTGTTTCCGGTGCGAGCTATACCATCTTGGACACTGCCCATATTTCAATTCCTGAAGGATGGATCTTTGCCTAGTGAAGAGGTGCTTTCCAAGCAAATTTAGAGGCGCGCAAAGGCATACACGATTATCAATGCCAAACTATACAAGAGGAGTGTCACAAACATCCTCCAACGATGTGTTGACCCGGAGTAAGGGCTTGACATCCTCCGAGATATACATCAAGGGGAATGTGGGCATCATGCCTCATCTAGAGCACTAGTGGCAAAAGCTTTCTGGCATGGGTTCTACTGGCCAAGTGCCTTGGAACAAGCAGAAGGTCTAGTAAGAAAATGTAATGGTTGTCAAAGGTATGCCACCAAGACACACATGCCAATGTCGGAGCTCAAGACCATACCAATTACCTGGCCATTTGCCGTATGGTGTTTAGATATGGTTGGTCCATTTAAACCAGCAAGAGGAAATATGACCCATATCTTGGTTATGGTGGACAAGTTCACCAAATGGATTGAAGTGAAGCCAATAAGAAAATGTGATGGAGCTACAGGCGTGACATTCCTCAAAGATATCATTCTGAGATATGGCTATCCTCACAGTATCATAATAGATAATGGCACCAATTTTGCTGAAGGAGCATTTGCGCGATTCTGCCAAGATAAGAAGATCCGGCTGGATGTTGCCTCGGTAGCCACCCCGCATCGAACGGACAAGTGGAGAGATCCAACAGATTAGTATTATCCGGGATAAAACCCCGGCTCATTGAGCCGCTGCAAAGATCAGTGGGGTGCTAGATAGAAGAACTACCAGCGGTACTGTGGAGTTTAAGAACAACTCTGAATCGATCAACATGCTATACACCATTCTTTCTGGTATATGGGGCAGAAGCTGTATTACCAGCCGACATAGAGCATGATTCACCTAGGGTCACCCAATACACAGAAGCTGAAGTGCGAGAAGCCCGGCAAAATGATGTTGATCTGCTGGAAGAAGCGAGAGAATTGGCATTGTCCAGATCCGCCATATATCAGCAAAATCTCCGACGCTATCATAGCCGGAAAGGTAACCCCCGAGTTTTCTGGGAAGGTGATCTGGTACTCTGGTTGGTACAATGTATTGCTGGCATGCATAAGTTATCCCCCCATGGGAAGGGCCATTCATTGTGAGCAAAGCATTCCACAATGACTCGTATTATCTCATTGATGCAAAACCACAGGAGAAGAACAAGGCAAACAGGTCCGGCGAGGAATCTAAGCGTCCATGGAATGTAGCTCTACTTCGTCCCTTCTACACTTAACAAAGAAGTGTGTGTATCCGAGTCTCTCATACGTCGGTATGTATGCCGGCAATGAGTTTATCAATGAAATCTTGGCACCTCTAGCAGTAACTGAGGGACTGCCTTAATAAAATTTGTTATCTTCTGTACTTGTTACTTATTTTTATGTCGGCTAGCTTAAGTTGCACCTGCCTAAGACGGATTAGTAGTGTGTGAGCACCAAAAACTCAACTCTTCGACTTGCTGCTGTCCAACAAGATTTGGCTTCATGGCAAGCAAGAGAATAAGTTTGGAATTGCGTAGTACATGAAAAACGACTAAGGAGAAGAATGTAATCGAGCCGACGTTTGTTATGCGGACTAACTTTATGTTTACCTTGTTTTTACTATGCTGAATTATTTTGAGCTAGTCCTAAAGTTTCCAAGTATTGTTAAGTCAATTTTTGAAACTCGGACTCGTAAGTCACAAAACCGAATCAAGGTAGACACGAACCAAGCCAGGAAATTGGAGAAACAAGAAAATGAAACTCGGGGACTACGCCCAAGTTAATCACAAGCAACTTAGTAGCAAAATATAATTTGTGAGCTTAATACATCTGCACCCGGCATACCGGGGATCTGATAAAATTCAAAGTGTTTTTTCATGCTCAAGGAGCAGCAGCAGGTGGAACTCCGTCTTCAGCCTCATCATCGTCTTCATCCTCTTCAACATCTGAAGCTTGTCCTCTTCCTCGGCTCCTGAACCATCTTCGACGTATTCGTCGTCAATAGCGCCAAGGAAACTTGGTCCTTCATTCCATTGATGGATGGGAGCAAACTGGATGAGGTTGTGGGCGCAAGCCTTGCACCGGGTTACCCAATCCAGGTCATCCGACCACTTTGATCCGGTGCGCAGGCACTCGAGAAGCTTCAGATCCAACTTTTCATACCATGTGAAAACAAAATGGAGGACAGTTTCAGCTCCGGCGCGGGCGGCGGATTCCCTCCAGAGGTCAAGCTGGGTCTCACAATCCATTAACTTGCTAATCAGAGCAGTGGACCCATCCGGAGTATCTTCACCAGGCCAAAGGGCACGGAAGATCCGGACTGCTGCATCTAGGAGACCCGAACCATAGTTCTTCACGATCTTGATGCGAGAGGATAGGCTGACCAGCAAGTCCTCCATGTCATAGGGAATGTTTTTAGCGCCAGGACCAGTTGGGGTACCCCTTTGCTGGCGGAACTTGGTAACTGCAGCAACCGCAATAGCATCGCCCTCTGGAAATTTGCCTGAAAACAAGACAAGTCAAATAAGTAAAGGAGGTTGACCCAGCGAGATTCATGTCGGCTGAAGGAAAAGAACTTACGAGAGATGTGACTATGGATCCGGATCAGCTCTATGGTGCAATCATCACGCCTCTTCCGGAGTTTCTCAAGTTCAACATTTGCCGACTCAAGCTTGACGTCGGCCTCCTTCAATAGCTCCTGATCTTTGGCAAGTTGAAGATTGAGACGTTATCGTTCCTCGGTGAAGTCTTGGCCAGCTTTCTCCATTTCAGTCTGTTGGAGCACCTTGAGCTTCTTCATTTCAGCTTTGAGCTTAGCAATTTCTTCATCCTTGGCCCGGAGAATGGCAAGTTCATCGTCCTTCTTCTTGAGCTCGGCCTGATGTTGCCCTGCTTGTTCGAGAAAATGCAGCATCATATCAGGCACGGGCACACTATCTTCAAGGGATGCTGCAGCGGTGTGTTAACCCGGCAGAGCCGAGGCATAAATATCTGCCGAGTCAAGAAGAAAAGGAGAAAGAGCACAAAAGAAGATTAACCAAAGTGATTTACCTTTTATCTGATCCAAGTTCTTCCTCATGATGGTGTTTTCGGCCTCCACCCCGGCTGCGGAATCCGAATGACAAATTAGTCCGGTGGGGAAAGACAAAGAAAGATGGGAAGAGAGGCAAAGAGAAAACTTACCTCTTTTCTCAAACTCAACAAGAAGTGCAGAATGTTTCGAGTGCAGCGCCTTGTGTGTGTCCAAGAGGCGCTGAAACTCAGCGCTCCGATGGTTGGTGGTGACCTGAGAAAAGCAAAGTTGGCTTAATTATATGCAAATTCGAAGTGTACAAAATCCGGACCAAGTGGAACTTAACCTGGCTCTAGGTGTGTGCATATTCGAAGTGTACAAAATCTCGGCCAAGTGGAACTTAACCCGGCTCTAGGTGTGTGCATATTTGAAGTATACAAAATCTGGACCAAGTGGAACTTAACCCGCTCTAGGTGTGTGCATATTTGAAGTGTACAAGATCCAGGCCAAGTAGAACTTAACCCGGCTCTAGGTGTGTGCATATTCAAAGTGTACAAGATCCGGGCCAAGTGTAACTTAACCCGGCTCTAGGTGTGTGCATATTCGAAGTGTACAAGATCCGGGCCAAGTGGAACTTAACTCGGCTCTAGATGTGTGCATATTTGAAGTATACAAGATCCAGGCCAAGTGGAACTTAACCCGTCTCTAGGTGTGTGCATATCTGAAGTTACTAAGGAGCTATGCTAGTTCTCTAAGGAGCATCCGGCCGAGTAACAAGTTACTCCCCCGGAGGCTCGGGGACTAATGGATATATCTCTAAGCACTTGTGCATGCTAAAGAAAAGACAAAGTAGCGTACCTCCATCATCCGGCTGGCAAGGTTGATAGCCTTGGCTGCTGTGTTCATTTGAGTGCTAAACTCCATGGGCCCAAATTTCTCTGGAAGATCGTCATTGGATTGACGAACTCCGCTTTGTTCTAGTTATTAACATATTCAATTAGGGTCGGGGGGTATCGTTCTCCGCTAAGCATGTGGGGCGCAATCAAACCCTTTGCATGGGCTTCCCTCCTTTCAACTTGGGCAGCGGCAGGGCTGGTGTGCAATGTAAGTTGCGTGCTAGCTGACCCGGTGGAGACATCTTTCTTCGCTGGAGTTTTCTTCGGAAGCATGGACGGGAGCGTGCGCTGTCCAGCCTCGATGGATGCTGCCCTGGCAGCATCAGAAGTTTTCTTGGCCTTGGGCTGCTGCTGAGAGGTTGATGTTTGAGCTGCGGATTTAGTCTTGGGTGCAGCCTTGGTGCTAACTGGGCCTTCTCGCCGAGTCTTGGAAGACTCAGATAAGGTGGAAGGAGTTGGTGTTGCTGCTTGTACTTGTGGTGCTGCTGTTGGTGCTGGCGCTGGTGCTTGTGCCGGTGCTGGTCTTGGCGGGGGTGCTGTGGGTACCTCGGAGGTGGCAGGTTGCGGCTGAGCTGAAGAGGAGCTGGGAGCATCCGCTGCCTCGGCAGAGCCACTTCCCCCTGCTCCAAGGTTGCCCTCCTCTGGACGAGGTGGGCTAGAACCCGGAGCAGCCGCTGAACCCTCCTGAATGGGGCTCAGCGGGCATGAATCGTCGCCATGAGGGGGAGAAGGGCTGTGTCGGAAGGGAGAGGAGATGCTCGAGCCACTCTGAGGAACCTCCACCGCAGCCCTGCCGAATCAAACGACGAGTAATAAGTTATAACAAAAGAAAAGCATATGAATAGCAAAGCACGAAGCAGAGAATTGGACGAAGAAGAAGGTGACTTACTCATCAGAAGTCAATGGCTCCTTGGGCTTCTGAGCTCTCCGAGTGCTGGCCTTAGTCGGAGGCTTGGTGGCAGCTTTGTCTGCGGACTTCTTTTGCCTCTTGGTTGGTTTAGAAGGTCCGGAAGAAGCAGTAGAAGCGGCCACCCGTTTCTTTGACGCTGATGGGACCGGCTCACCCGTGCAAAGAGGAGGATCTTCGTGGATCTGCCCAGTCGGGTTAGCTGAAGCCGGAAAGGCATAAGAAAGGGGTACAACGACAAATGCTTCCATCACCTCAACATCGGAATCATCTTCATCATCATGCCAATCTCTTGAGGAAGAGAAGTTACCAGTGGGTCGTTTGGTCGCATCGGGGAACGACAGGAACATCTCCTGATCCGGCTCCTCCTCGTCCGAGACAAGCCGATCCTTCACCCATTTGAGCGAAGGCTCGGTGCCATCTTCGAGGGTTTGCTGAAGAAACAGCTAAGAAGGAAATACAAAAGGATCAGATAAACAACATACTCCGACATAAGATATAACTCGGAAAAGATTGGATCACGAGATTTACCGTAGGAGGAGGCTCGTCCCGACAATAATGCTCCAATCCCCACTCCCAATCAGCAGAGAACTCCTTGTCAGTTGTAAAAAGGGCCTTGACCCAGCGGAATATCTCTTTGTTGTTCAGCTCAAAGGAAGAAGTCCGGTTGGGGTCAAGCCGCCAGCTCATATAGCAAAGCTTGTGTGTGCGCTTTTGGAGAGGGGAGATCCGGCTGCGGACAAAAGTGATCATCGCGTCCTCGTTGTGCAGCCCCAAATCCTTCAACTCCTTAAACCGCTTGTTGACTTGATTCACCAAGACAGTGGGTTTCTTGGAAACCCGGTCCCACAAATCCGGATTAGGAGGACCCGGAGCATAGGGGCGCAGCCGGATCAGGTCTTCATCCGTGCCATTTCTAACATAGAAGAAAGTTCGGGCCCAACCCTTGGAGGAATCAAGCCCCGTGACCCAGGGAAAGATAGATTATTTCCGGGGACAAATAGAGGCAGCACCGAATTGTGTCAGATGTTTGTCCTCCGGGTCAAGCAGTTTATTCAGAAACACGTTCCTTCGTAGACCGAAGAACCGGATCCAGAGCTCTTTGGTAGGCCACAGGCCAACATATCCCTCTACGGTGGAGGCAAAGGAAGAGAGGGATGTGATGGTGTTCGCCGGGAGATGGTGAGGTTGAAGCTCATAGATATTGAGGAAGTCATGGAAGAAATCGCTGACGGGGAGGCCGAAGCCGCGCTGAAAATGGGAGAGGAACACGACGAACTCACCCAGATTGGGTGAGGGGGCGAGCTCCTCGGAGGCGAGGCGGGCAATCATGCCCTCAAGGATGCGGCGGGTGCGGTAGAGCTAGTCCAGGTCATCCTGGAACACCCAGGAACTAGCCCAGGCGCCGTGCTCTGTGTTTTTTGCCCCCTCCTCCATCTCCTCTTCCGCGATGGCGAGCTCCTCTTCAGTCATGTCTAGATCGCTGTCCTCACCGGCCCTATCGGAGGTGGGGGGCAGAACCTTGGACTGGCGCGGACCCGTGGCGGTGGAGCTGTGCGGGAGCGGCAGCGATGCAGGTGCGAAAAAGGCACGGTGCGGCAGCGGTGCTATCTCTAGGAAGAAGAAGAAGAAGAAGAAGAAGAGGTAGAAGGGCACGAGAAGGGGAAAAATACCAAGGGGCGTGCCCCTCCCCTATTTAACCACGCCCCAGCGAGGGTAGTGGGATCGCGTTGCGCATCGATGCCACACGGTGTGGCCGTGTATCTGCTGGGTCAGCCAATCACAGGCGAGCCACAAGGAGGGCCACAGGGCGCGGGGGATCCCACGATGCGACGTGGTGATACAGTTAACAAGGAGATAGACACGATGTGATGTATGCAACAGTAACACCTGACATTAAGTGCAGTAACTGGCGCAGGCCCTTAAAATGAGGCAAGATAATGATTACCCTCCACGTGGGACGTGGGGAAGCGTACTAGAGAAGGAAGGATAACCTGGAAAACTAAAGGGTGACCCGGCCAGCGAGTGAAAATTCAGAATGTGCCAAGGGAAAAGCTAGCCAATGAAATTCGGGCTATGAGGTAACTCGGAAGAGGGAGAAAAAGGCTCAGTAAATTGAACCTGTCGTGGCCTTAGCAGCTCCGCACCAGCTTCAGGGACTAATGTTGGGGGGATACCCCCGGGTAGGGTCACGCCAGGGTATAAAGGTCGAGTTTGCCGAGGTACGGCAAGGTCGAAGCAAGTGCTGGCCGAGTCACCTCAAGGCAGGCCGAATCACGGAGTAACCCGGACCGGAGGATGTCCACCTAACTGAGTCCCGACCGACGTATGTCGTATGCGGCAGGATTTATGTAACTTGTATGCAGGTACCCGCGTGGCCGGATTAACTAGGCACGATCCGGGTTATATCAGGCTTGCAAGAGAAGGAAGGTATCTCACTGGTCAAAAGGTGGTCACTGTATGCTGGAGCATGAGCGAAGCGGATAGAGAGAAGGACCACCGAGGCGTGGCCGACAAGGGTGACGCGCCCTGTGTCGGATGACGCTAGCACTATAGAGGCTTACGTAGCCTCTGCATGGCTTACGATGGTGAAAAGTGATCCGGTCGGTTTGCTATTTTGGGAAGAGGCATATTCCCAGGAATATGCCTCCACGTATGCCCTAATTGGAGACCTAGCCTCCGCTTTATAAGGAGGGATAGGGCCTTTGTAGAAGGGGCTGGCATTTGAGTAGTTGGTTCCTTGGAGATAGGTAGTGGTGAGAGTAAGACAGCTTCTTCTTCCTCCTCTCCCCAATACAGCTCAAGGAGCATTGTAAACCTTCAGAACCTAGTGAATAAAAAGCTTCCGTGTGTGGAATCACCACACTATCCCTCCCTGGATTCCTCTAGTGCATATTGGCCCCACCTTTATCCTATCCATGGCATCTGCCGTGACACCACCACGATAGATGTCTACACACTTCTATTCTTGTAGACAGTTGTTGGGCCTCCAAGTGCAGAGGTTTGTAGAACATCAGCAAGTTTCCCTTAAGTGGATTACCCACGGTTTATCGAACTCAGGGAGGAAGTGGTCAAAGGTATCCCTCTGAAGCAACCCTGCAATCAAGATACAAGAAGTCTTGTGTCCCCAACACATCCAATACACTTGGCAGGTGTATAGGTGCAGTAGTTCGGCGAAGAGATAGTGAAATACAAGTGGTATGGATATAAGACAATGGTGCCAGAAAAGAGCTTGACAGGAGGAAAAGACTAAAGA
Source organism: Avena sativa (assembly GCA_916181665.1). NCBI lineage: Eukaryota > Viridiplantae > Streptophyta > Magnoliopsida > Poales > Poaceae > Avena > Avena sativa. The sequence goes on from OV702287.1 coordinate 429,519,264, forward strand.
TAAAAAGATGGAAGCAAGCAAACATGTAACATATCTAGTTGCAAACGGTGTTTCAATGTTTAGAAACAAGGCCTAGGGATCATACTTTCGCTAGTGAACACTCTCATATAAATATCTTCCCTTCATGATACTACTCTGAACTACTCTCCGGTTGGACACTCTAATGCATGGTAGGGCTATAACAGCACTCCCCAAAGTCCGCCTTCCCCATCTAGGTAACCCCACACTATCACCTTGAGCGCTGGATGGTTCCAACAAACACCACAATTTCATAGAGACAACCAACTCAAAATATAACTCATAACAAGTATTTGTAATCTCTAGCCTAAGTGCCACCACGGTGTGCGCACTGTCAACTTCACACACGTGGGGATAAGCAGAGATTAATTAAAGCACTTGAGTAACCGAATAGATCTATAGATTACAAAGCTCATGATCTCAATAAGATCACGCATAGAGAGAGAGATGAACACATAGCTACCGGTAGAGCCCTTAGCCTCGAGAGAGAACTACTCCCTCCAGATCATGGGAGTTGATGGCCCAAAATATATCGAGCTCGTTGGGGAACCCCAAGAGGAAGGTATGATGAGCACAGCAGCAAGTTTTCCCTCAGTATGAAACCAAGGTTTAATCGAACCAGTAGGAGCAAGGAAACACCCCAAAGGTGTAGCTAGCTGAACTTTGGTAGGGCGCACTACCGGTGCCAGCAGCAACGTGGAGACCTGCACAACACAACCACAGAACTTTGTCCCCAACTTGCGATGAGGTTGTCAATCTCACCGTGTTTTGCGGAAAACAATGGATTAAACGTATCGAATGGAAAGAAGTAAAAGTTTGCAGAAAGTAAACACAAAGAAGTAAACAGTTGATTGTAGATTGATAGTAAAAGAAAGGACCAGGGTCCATAGTTCACTAGTGGTGGCTCTCCGTAAGATAGATGACATGTTGGGTGAACAAATTACAGTGGGGCAATTGACAAACATCGACAAAGCATACAAGCATATACTAATCATCTTGACTCCTTTGAGATTCGATTGGGCATTACAACATTACACATAGACCACCATCCAACTGCATCTATGACTAATAATCCACCTTCAGGTTATCATCTGAACCCCCTCAAGTATTAAGTTGCAAGCAACGGATAATTGCGTTACGAATTGCGTGTAAAGTAAACAATATGATTGTTCTATGAACAAAGGATTGTTGTTTTCTCCCAAGTAGCAACATCACATCTAGTACCTTAGAGATTTCTGTCACTTCCCCAGATTACTAGAGGCATGAACCCACTATCGAGCATAAATACTAACTCTTGGAGTTGCTAGCATCTACTTGGCCAAGATAGCTACTAACAACGGAAAGCATGCAAGATCACAAATAACAAAGACATGATAGAATCAATAATCAATCTGAAATAGCATTTCAATATCCATCGGATCCCCGCAAACACAACATGTATGAATTACAAATAGATGATCTTGATCATGAACGGAGCTCACAAGATCTAAACATGATAGCACAAAGGAGAAGAACCAGCCATCTAGCTACTACATGGACCTGTAGTCCAGTGATGAACTACTCACGCATCACAACGGAGGTTTGCATGGTGATGAAGAAGGTCTCCAGGGTGAATTCCCCTCTTCGATAGGGTGTCAGGAAGAGCTTCAGATCCCTCCTGATCTAGGGGTGGAGATGACGGTGGCTACAGACTCTTTCGTGGATTTTTGATCGGGTACTTAGGGTTTCCCTATCAAAGGCAATATATAGGAGGAAGGAGAGGCCGAGGGGGTGCCTGGGGCGGCCAGACCACCCCCTAGCGTGGGACAGGCCTGGTCGCGCGGCCAGGTGGTGTGGCCAGGCCCCAGCCCATCTCCGTCTCGTATTCTGGCTCCAGGTGTCCCTCCGTGAAAAACTGACTTTGGCTTTTGTCCCATCCAATTCCGAGAATATTCATTTTCTGACTTTCCTGGAACCAAAAATAGCAGAAAACAGGCAGCTGGCACTTTGGCTCTTGTTAATAGGTTAGCCCAAGAAATCATGTGAAAAGTACTCCAAAGTGTGGACAAAACATAAGAAGTAGATAAAACCAAGCATGGAACATCAAAAATTATGGATACGTTTGCAACGTATCAGGAGTCAGCAACGGCGATGGAGATGGCAGTGGAGTCGATGGAGATGGCTCCGGGGGCACTTCCCCATCCCGGCAGGGTGCCGAATAGATACTTCTGTCCCCCGAATCTCCTCTTCGATGGCGGCGGTGTTGCGGAACTTTTCGTGGAATTCTGATCTTGTCCCTAGGGTTTTCATCCTGCGGGACTTTTATAGGCGAAAGGGCAAGGTCGGTGGAGGCCTGAGGGGCCCACACCACCTGGTGGCGTGGCCAGGGGCCCGCTCCACCCTATGGTGTGGCCAGCCTCTGCCCTCCTCCTTCTCTGCTTTGGACTCCGTCTCGTGTCGGGAAAAATAGGAACTTCAGGCTTTGTTTCGTCCAATTCTGACAATATTTCTTTACTAGCTTTTTTGAAACCAAAACAGCAGAAAACAGGCAACTGGCACTGTTGCATCTTGTTAATAGGTTAGTTCCAGAAAATGTATAAAAATACCTCAAAGTGTGAACAAAACATAAGAAAGTTGGTATAAAACAAGCATGGATCATCAAAAATTATAGATACGTATACCACGTATCAAGCATCCCCAAGCTTAAGTCTTGCTCGTCTCGAGTAGGTAAGTGATAAAAGGAATAATTTTTGAGGTGACATGCACCATCATAATCTTGATCAAGGTATTTGTAAAGCATTGATAGCTGGGATCAAAGTACTCTAAACATAAGTGAAAGAGTATGAGTTTGGCGGAATATGATGGATATAATATTGAGCCTCATGGGCGAGTATATATAGGCGTACAGGGATCAACTTGGAGTACAAGACAAGTTAGGCTAGAATCCTAACTATCCTAAACTACCACAATAACCGTGTAGGTATCATACTCTAACATCCCCCCGTAGTCGTAGCGGTAGCGTCGTGAACAACCGGAACATCGCGGACGGTCAGACTGGATATAAACCAAAGTAGCATCTAGTAGGCCGACATCCCCCACAGTCGTAGTGGAAACATCGTGGAGACGGAGATCTATTGAAGAACTCGAGTAGAAAGGTAGATCTACTTGATTACAAAGCTCATGATCACAATATGATCATGCATAGAGAGAGAGAGAGATGAACACATAGCTACCGGTAGAGCCCTTAGCCTCGAGGAAGAACTACTCCCTCCTCATCATGGGAATCAGCAACAGTGATGGAGATGGTGGTGGAGATCGATGGAGATGGCTCCGGGGGCACTTCCCCGTCCTGATAGGGTGCCAGAACAGAGACTTTCTATCCCCCGAATCTCCCCTTCGGTGGCGGCGGCGATGTGGAAGTTTTCGTGGCTTTCTCCTAGATTATTTAGGGTTTTCTCATCGGGAGGCTTCTTACAGGCGAAGAGGCAAGGTCGGTGGAGGCCTGAGGGGCCCACACCACCCGGTGGCGCGGCCAGGGGGACCCGCGCCACCCTATGGTGCGGCTAGCCCCTGGCCCCTCTCCGTCTCGTCTTCTGGCTCCGTGAGTCTTCCGGTAAAATATTGACTCTAGCTTTTGTCCGGTCCATGTAACATCCCAAAACTTTAATCCAAGGTTATTAAGATCCAAATCATCAAAATTAGGGTTAACAAAAACTTTTCCAATTAAAATTATTAAAGCATTCACTTGTGTGTGCATTTAAATAGGAGTTGATTAGAATTGCCATGATTAAGTGATCCATTGCTTGTAAAATGACTCTTAGGTGATATAAACATCATCTAGATCATTCCCAAACAAATCCTAATGAAAAACAAATCAAAATGAATAAAAGAGGAGAATGGTCATTTGTGCCATTTTAATTAACATGCCTACTTTGGCTATTCCTAGGACTCAAAATCTAACAGAAACAAATGTGGATCTTTGCACCCCTTGCTAGTATACATAATGATATACCAAGGCCCACTTTGTGATCTGCCAAAAACTTTCAAACACTAATTTTAAATGACATTTGAAAATTGAATCTAGTGTAGGTATCAAGATCACCCTATTTCAAAAACCACTCAAATGAGCTCCATTTTCAAAACCCAAGCACCCATAGAGTCTCAAGCTTATTACTAACACACCCACCAAAAATCTTTTCAAAATTCAAAAGTAAATTTCTTGCGGCCATTTTTACAAACACTTGGCAGGCAGAGATTACACCTAGTATTTAGCTTACTGTTTTCTATAGGGTTTTGCGCCCATTTGACCTCAAATCACTCCCTCTGTCTCCACTTTATCCAACCAGGCCATTACCACCCCATCCCCTACCCCCCAGCAGCAATGCCATGCCACCCCGAGCACCATGTCGCCGGACTAACTTGCCATCGCCGCAGCAGACCGCCCCTCTCTCTCTCGCCATGTCTATGAGCTAGCCCAGACCGCACCGCCACCCTCTGTCCCCTCCCCGAGCACAGCCGAGCCGTGGACCACCCGCAGCGCACGGCACCAAGAGTGTATGCGCCATGCCGAGCACACGCCAGAGCGCCACGCCCGACACGCGTGCACACGCCGCCCCTCGACCGCAGCCCGCGCCCACCGCGTCGCCATGACCCAGGGAACCCCCTAGACATGCCCGTTCGCCACAGCCACCGCTCACCGTGAAGACCGCCACCGCCACCACAGCCACCGCTCACCGTGAAGACCGCCGCCTCTGCCGCTCAGAGCATGAGCACCGCCCGACCAAACCCCACCATCCCTAAGCCTGCATTTAAGCCCTAGAGCACCGCCAGGAGACCGCACATCGATCGTCGCTCGCAGCCATGCCGCTAGCATCCCGTAGCCATGTCGCCACCGTCGCTTGGCCACGCCGTGTTGTCCCGTCGTCGAGCCTATAAAAGGAAGCCATCCCCAGCCTCATTCTGCACACCACTCACCTCCCCTCTTGCCACTGATCAGCCCCCACTTCTCCCCGGAGCCGCTCAAGCTCGTAGTCGCCGGAATTTCACTAGAGCTGGCCGCCTCTAGAGGAGAAGGGCCCCACTGATTGCGACCACCCCCGGAGCTGCCTCGACCACCCCTGAGCTCACCGTCGTCCACCAGTTCGTTTGCCCCCATTGTCGTCATTGTTTGAGCCTTGGTACGCCCCCTGAGCACCCCCACCGAGCCGCTAGGGTTAGACCTCATCGGCGACCTGTCCGTCGTCGACGACGAACCCCAGCCGTCGATCTTAGTTCTAATCTAACGACCCACATCGCCTCGTACCGCTTCGCGTGTAATGAGCCGCTAACCGGTGGACCCCCTTGTTAGCTGTGCCTCGTGCCGTGGACTGCCACTAGGCCGGCCCGTTAGCTTTCCCGCGCGACCCAGTTAATTCAAATTAGGATTTTTCTATTTAAGATTGAACTTAGTTCTGTCCCCTAGTTTGAAAATCAATTCAGAGAGATTTATAGATCCAAATGGAGTGGTTCCAATTTTCTTAGAAAGCTACTGAAAAGATCTACCCAAACACGTTGGATTTAATTCAATCAGAGTTAGAGATCTCTCCTAGGAAAAATAATAACACAGAAGCTTTTTCACATTCAAAGATTTTTATAAAATCAACCATGATAACTTTTGAGTTGATTGCAACTCTCAAAAATCACATTTCACCATACCTATCTGAATACATAATAATAATTGAGTTTACATGCAGTGACTTTGGACTAGTACCAAAATAATGCTATATAGGTATTTCTAGTCACTTTAAATCATTAAATAATGAACTTAAACCAAAGTAATTGTGATCCAACCTTTAAATCACATTCCCACATGTTAGAATATGTGGTGATGACATGTGTCCACATGATCCCATATTTTAAGTGGTGAATATTAAATCTTAGTTAATTTTTCAATGAGTAGAAATTACTTTTCTTAAATAAAAAGAATGAAACTAGTTAATAAAACTTCTGATGCTTGTGATGATAATAGATCATCAAATGTGTGCCTTAGAGTGCTAATTAGACTAGTTAAGTATTATTTGGTGATTGTGTACTCCGTATGTATTTATAGATGATAGTACCGACCAAGCTTTCGAGGAGGAGGAGTTCTATCAAGAGGAGGAAGAAAACTTCAGCCACTTCACTGCACAAGGCAAGCCACCATTAACAATGCAAGCTAACCCTTGCAATTTATATAACCCAAGAAAAGATGCTTTAGGCATGCTTTGGTTATACCACTTTGACTATTATTTACCCCAAGTATTATTTCCAAGCTTTACTTCCTTTACTTTACCCAAAGTTCTTTACTTGCTTTGAAGGTAGCATAAAGAGTATAAAACTTGACCTATATAGATAACTTTAGATGTCATTCTATGGCATGAGATTGATCCCATATTTCCACCTTAGTGAACACTCTTAACTTAGTAGTTTAGAGTAGATAAAAACTTGAGTCATTTTAGATGGGAATACTTGGTGAAAATGAATTACGAAAACCTTGGAATGATGAGTCATTCTATTGAGATGTTTTGACATGTGTTGAGAAACACAAATGGGTTATGATGGTGCAAATGTTGAGGCATGAGCCTTAACCCCTTTTACAAAACTGATGGTTGGATTCGGATGCGATACCATTCCAAATTTACCATACAACCACAATACCTGAATTGGGTAAGGCTTAGCCAGAAGTTTATATGCATTAGTATTAGTTCCCTCGTGGGAGAGGTTTGAGATGAGGCTACCTCTCAATGTTGTCCACCTATGCAGTGCCCAAGATGACAGATGGTCATGGTTGGGAGGCCATGCTCATAGGAGAGGTGCTTATACTAGGGTGTGTAAAGGAAAGGTTATGTTTGATTATCTGCATACTAAGTATGATGATTCAGGGTTATCCCTGACAGATGTATTGAATCTTGTGGTGAAAGTGTACCACCTCTGCAGAGTGTCAAACTATTCGAATAGCCGCGTCCGTGGTTATGGACAGTTGGAATGGCCATACTGTTTCGTTGTCAGATGTTTTCAAAATAACTTATGAAAGGAATGATGAATCTTGACTTGACCACAACAGGGTTGTGTTTATGACACTAGCTTCCCAACTTAAGTAATTCTAGAACTTTATTTTATATTTCTTTGCTTCAGAACTCAGCTTAGGTTTCAAACTTAACTTTATAGTTAAACTTAGAGTTAGCACTTTAACTTAGAACTTTAATACTTGTTAGTGGTAGTTTGCGAGTACTTAAAGAGTACTCATGGCGTTTGTCCTTGGCTATTCTCATGGTCAGACTATGAAGGAGACTACCAAGATGATGGCCAGCAGGACGGCTATGATAACTAGGACTATCTGCCTTCGTCAGCATTGCATGTGCCCCTGAAGATGGATCCCACCGCTACGCTTGTTGTATTAAGACTGGATCATGAGATCCTTATTTGTGTAAGACCTTATGTATGGTTTGTAATGAATGATGTACTGTGATATCCAATCTGTTATGTCTCGCAAAAATGGTAATCCTGGGATTGCGATGAATGACATAACATGCATCTGGGATTAAAAATCCGGGTGTTGATAGTCCAATTCCGAGAATATTTCTTTTCCCTCTTTTCTGAAACCAAAAACAGCAGAAAACAGGCAACTGGCATTGTGGCATCTTGTTAATACGTTAGTTCCAGAAAATGTGTAAAAATACTCCAAAATGTGGACAAAACATAAGAAAGTAGATATAAAACAAGCATGGAACATCAAAAATTATAGATACGTTTACAACACATCAGACGTATGCATACAAAAGCATACTTGATTGTCAGTTTTGCTTGCTCCAATGATCGAGTGTGTTTGGAGAGAAGGACAAACTAATCGTGCGACAAGGTTTTTAGAGCTAAAACATGAACGGGTTCTCTCTATACTGCTATTGAGTTTCAATGCCTGTATAGCTAAAACAGTCACTTTGGAACGTTGCAGAATTGGTTAAGTGCTGCTGAATATGAACTAGGAATCCTTCGATATTTTTTCTGTCTTATTCTATACTACTGGATCTTTCAAATACTACTTAATTTGTAAAAAAGTTCTGTCATTGCTGCTGGGCTGCTTGCACTAGAGCTTTTGCCTATGTGTCATCAGAACCATTGGATGTGTTTTGGACAGAAATGAGAGGGTACCAAGTGAATTCATTGGATACCAGTCCAGTTTTGGCACACGCGGTCTGTGTCCCTTGTTCTTTAGATATTTTTACTCGAATATATGTTAAAAGAATTATCGCATTTTTCCCTCCAGTAGTGAGGTCTGTGTTCCAAATCTGATAGAGCCACAACACAATGCAAATTTTACTAAAGAGGAGGTAAAATCTAGCCTATTTGGCCCCTCTTTAGCCCAGAACAATTTAATTCGGCCTTGTAGGGGTTAGGAGACTTGCTGACGATAGCCTGTTTAAATATTTATCAAGGAGCCCATGGAAAATAGCGTATGGAGTATAGCCCATTGAGTATAGTAGATGTAGAATAGACCAAAATGTTTAATTTGGCGTTTTTGGAATTGCCCTTTAAAACAAAACAAAAAACCCGCCTACCCATGTTTTGAAGAAACTACTCCATTATCTGGCATTTAATAAATTGAGATGCCAGGATCGCTTCCCTTTTATTTTAATAAGAGAGATAACATGGACACATAAAATCTTTTTAAGAAGGCTAATATATAAGTTATAGCTACTATAAAGCTTTTTAATGAGAATGTTCATCTTATTTATTTGTTGTAGTGGCAACGCACATGGTTTATATGTGTTTTGAAGTCTTGAGTTTGATTCTATGTGCTTAACATAAAATTATCTTGGGTTTACAATTTTTCTTATAGCAATATTGCTTTATGGAGAGGCTGACATCGTGGACCCACCAGCCTGCAGCATCCCTCGAGTTTAATGGTCGGGTTTGAAAAAAAAGTTAAATACTTGTATAGAGAGGCTGCCATCAGGGACCCACCCGCCAGAACATACGAGGCTGCATCTCGGACCCACAAGCTAGAACATACCAGATAGGCTGACATGGGGGCCTCAGTAGCAAGACCATACACGACTGCCACATCGAGCAACATTGCCAAGGTCAAAACAGCGGACGCCGACGAAAAAATTCCATCATACACAGGTTTGATTTACAGAGAGACCGACATGTGGGACCTAGTAGCGTGGCCTTATACAGGTTCTGCCTCGAGCGACATTGTCAAGTTCAAAACAGCGAGGCGTGAGCAAGAAAAAAGTCCAACATGCACACCTTTCTTCTAATGAGAGGCTCACATGGGGACCCAGCAGCCTAGAAAAACGGCTGATGCATCAAGCAACGCTATCAAGTTCGAAACATGGAGGCGCGACCGAGGGCAAAAATTCCATCATACACATTTCTTCTAATGAGGGGATGGCATGTGGGGCCAGCAGCATGATTAAACGGTAGATGTAGTGAGCAATGCTATCAAGTTCAGAACACGAAGAGGCAACTGAGGGAAAAAATTCTATCATACACACGTTTCTTCTAATGAGAGGATGACATGTGGTGTCCAGGAGTTTGATTAAACGGTAGATGCATCGAGCAACACTATCAAGTTCGGAACAGGATAGCGCAAGCTAAGAAAAAATTCCATCAAACACACGATTCTTGTAATGTGAGGCTGACATGGCGACAGCGTGACTAAACAGTAGAGAGATCGAGCAATGTTATCGATTTGAAATCAGGGAGGCAATAGCCAAGGAAAAAATCCATCCTGCACACGTCTCTTCTAATAAGAGGATGACATGTGGGACCCAACAGCATGATTGAACGGCAGATGCATCGAGCAATTATATCAAGTTCAGAACAGGGTAGCGCGGGCGAAGGAAAAAAGTTCCATCATACACATGATTCTTATAATGAGAGGCTGACCTGTGGGACCCAGCAGCCTGACTAAACAGCAAACACATCGAGCAACATTATCGAGTTAAAATCAGAGAGGAGTGACCAAAAAGTATGGTCTGCTAGAGACACTGATGTCCGGGACCCACACGCCTCAAAGGACTTCGGCGAGTCAACATCGCGCGAAGAAACGAAAATCTTGCTTCTGCCACGCGCCAGCCGAGCTTCCTCCATGTTTTTAGCGGTTTCATCATAGTAGAGGGCTGTGAAACTGGAAAAAAAGTTTTCCATCGGCCACGGCCGAGCTAAGAATTTCGTCGCCAAAGATGCTCCTTCTATGACGACGGTCGAGCCAAGTCGTTGCGGAAGGAAACTGTTCTTGTAGTGTATTCTTTAATCCCTATCCTCAAAATAAAAAAAGATTTTTTGTTTTCCTTTTTCCATGAACGTGGATTCGCACTTTGCCTCTTTGCTTTAATATTATTATGGGAATAATCGTGCTTGAGTTTTGAAGGAACACATCCCTATAAGAAAGAGAATAATGAAGTCACTCATGAGAGGTATGTCCTATGTCTGTGATGGCTCTAAAATATAGCCATCTACGTCCACATTTAAACTGGATATTACTCATATTTTTGATGAACTATCTCTCTAAACCTGCCACTAATGCTAATATCCAGAGGGGTATGCAATCCTTTCTTCTATATTTTTCCTACATAGATAATGTCATTTAAAGGAGGGAATCACTACATTAAAGTCAAAGATATGAGATTTCCAACAACCAAAAGAAACCAGGAGCCGTAATACGAAGGCAAATGCTTTAACGGCTAACTATACGACCGGAGCAAAAATTCTGGCCATATAGCTCTGGTCGTATAGTTGGCGCCGCCACCGTTAGGTCAAACAGAACAACTTTCGTGAAGGGACCCCTATATAAAGAAGCCTCGGGCGACGAGAAAACAAGATAGACCTCACCAAAAAGTCTCTGCTACAGATCAGCAGCCGCCTCCAGATCCCAAAACCCTTCTCCATCTCCATAGCCATATTCCACCACTTGTAATAGTAGATCTCTTCTTTGATTGGCGACATTCTAAGAATATTGCTATCAATCTTAAGATTTTTATTACAATGTTTGTGATTGTTGATCTCATCTCTATGTGTGAGTAATTCTCCTTGGGTTAAGGGCTTTGGCCTAGCCATGTAGCAATTGTGCATGTTATTTATCATAGATGGGATAGTGTATTAGTTTGTATGACACGATGATTGTTGTATCCTCTCTTGCCTCAATCCAAGGACTTGTAAGGTACCCAAGACCCCGAGGTTGATCTAGGTATAGGGATTATGAGTAATGACTGGTCCATAGGTTGGGAACCCCAGTGACAGAAGGGGTAGTACGGCTGTATGTGAGGGATTTACTTGGGACTAACGGTGACATCACTATGCATATCATTAGTTCTCTTTCTTCTATGGATGAGACTAGTAGGTTATTGCTGTAAGCGGTTGCGGAGGCAATAGCAATTATGGATGCACTTCCCATATACAATTTATCTTGCTCTAACAAGTACATGCATACTTTATTTCTACCTTTTATTCCCATCAGATGTTTTGCACGCTACAGGTGAAACCAAATGCCCTAGGCCCTCTCTCTCCATTATCAACAACAACAAAAAGACCGCTCGAGGCGCTCCCTCCCGAGCGTCTCTGGCGGTGCCCCCCACCAAACCCTAGGCGGCGCTCCCACCGCCCGCCCCCCGGTCGCCCCTGCTGCCCTCCTCGGTGGCGGTAGCGGCCCCCTTCGCATTGAAGATGGCAGCAGGGATGGAGAGGTGCCTCTATTGTTTTTCCTCGGGGGTTGGAGGATCACCGACGGAGGCGCAGGGCGGCACGGCTATTCGGGCCAGGGCCTGAGGCCCTCCATCAGGGCGGCAGGAAGGAGGCAGCGGTGTGCCCTTAACTCGTCTTCATCGAGCTTGGCAGCGTGCTGGCTCGTCGGGCCAAGATCTAGGTTGAGTGGCTGATCTAGCTAGATGGGTCCAGCGACGGCTGAGGCAGAGGGATCTGGCAGTTCCATGGATCGTCGGTACCTGCAGCCTTGCACTTGGACTGCTTCTTTGCTTTCTTGTCTCTGACATGGAGGTGACTGGCGGCGTGGGGGCTTCCAAGCTTTTGAATAATGGCGGAGGTCCTAGGATTCCTTATGTCGCTAAGATGATGATCTGCTGGTGCTTGTCCCCATCGATCTGGCGGAAGTGGCGTGTTCTAGAAGGCTCCACCGGCAAACTCCCATGGGCGAATAATGCCTGGAGATTATTGGATTGGAGGGATTTGGTCATGCGCACCCATGTTTTATTCTGACCATTTGGGCTCAGAGGGAGTGCTTTGAAGCTCTCTAGGCTGTTAATATCATGGGGCATGTTCTCGTTCCATGGTGCTGAGGGAGAATGTCATGGAGACCGAGATCTGAGGATTGACAATGGTGGTTCGAGTCTGGGTGGTGATGAGGAATTGGCTTGGTGACTCGTGACTTGGTGCAGTGGCATGCAAGTGGGGGTGACTACACAGGAGATGTTCTCAATCCTACCTTTTAGGTTGAAAACCTAGGGTCTGGCCTTAATTGGTTGTGCCTGGCAATGGCCTTGTTGAAGATATTGTTTGAGAGCGTGGATGTAATATCCCAATTTCAACAACCCTGCTTTGTTGACCAGAATGCAAAAATCAGGGGGAACAAAAACTTTTTCTTGTTCATCGGTGCAGTGCTTGCTTGTTGCTTGTTTGTGCATTGTGCCTATGAGAGTGTATCTTATAATACTCCTTACCTCACCCTTATTTGACAAAATGCTATTTACCAAAACTATCCTGGCTCAATTTACATATTCTCAAATGTTCTGGCATTTCAAAACATGAGCCAAGATGCTTATGCAACCAAAACTATTTCAGTAGCTTCTATTGACAAAACTATGGAGAAATATATAATACAATCTCCTTATGTTTTCAAGACAAATCCCTCAACTAATCTTATCCTTAGATTTCCCAAAACCTCTTCTGAAACTTTGATTCCCACTCTTGGTAGAGATACCAAGGACTCTTACCTCATTCAAACTCCAACCTTTCAAAACTACCCCTCCTTACCCCAAGCTAAACTTGATGGTAACCCTAGTAGTAGATGATTAGTTTATCTGATGAGTTACCTTGATCTACTGTCTGATGAGTTGCCTTGATCTACTGTTTGACTTGTTTGCTGAGGAAGTAGTATGAGCTACCCTAGGAGCTCATCACTAGGATCAAGTTGTTTCCAAATCCTCATCCCTCAAGCAAGAACACAACCCTAGATCTGATCCCTAGCTACTAGGTGATCATCCAAAACCTGTAGCAATATCAATTCTGCAGTGATCCATTCTAGAAGTTTCCAAGTCAACAATGACCAATACCAAGCATGGATCCCTTCTATTCAATCTACACTTCAATATCATCCACTTTTTGATGCTCTTATACCTTGCAACTCCTCCAAGAACATTCCCTCTCATACTCTAGTCAAAATCCTCAAAACTGCCAAATTTGACTAAGTTTGGAAACAGTTTCAACATCACCTTTTTGAATGCCTCCTTCTCTCAAACCATGTGCATTTTTGGAAATGCACTTGAACCATCTTGTTAAACATCCTAAGTACTACCAAGGACCACTTTTTCCCTTGGTTAGATCATCCTCCAACCCATTTGTCCTTGATGGTTTTGTAGACAAGAAAATAACATTTCCTGCAAAACTAGTCATCATACCTACTTTGGTAGAAGCTCACATCATCATCCAACCTCCTATGGACCGACTCTCTGTATGGTTATGTTCTACTCATATAGGTCTACCAAAATCTACCTCACTTGTTCCAAGTGAATCTCTGTGCTGCTTAAACCCACATGGTTTATAAGGCATCGTGACTCTTTTGGTATGGCAGCCTTATTTTCAACAAAGTTTGCCACCATTTCTAGATCACCTCAAATGCAATTAATTCAAACTCCTCCTGCAATGTTCATATATTTGACTTGGTCTACCTATCCATCTATCCCTTGCACCAAGGTGAACTCTGAGCTCCAAGATACAACCTTGTTTTGGTGGTATAAAAATAACATCACCCTAGATCCTCAATTCCATATATCTCCACCTAATTCAAGTTGGAATTCCTTTCCACAATGTTGAAAATGCTTGCTACACCTTGTCTACCTCATCTACCTTGATCATCAAGATTTATCAACAATTATCCATAAATATTATGGCTCCAAATCTATCTAATTCCCTTAATAGGCAAAATCTCAAAACCCCTCTCCCAATGGAAAGTTTGGTTTTTGTTCAAAACCCTTTCCCAAATTTTGACTCAAGTGAGTTCCATATATCATACCCCATCTTCCAACCTCAAAAATAAATATTTTTGAGAAGCTTTATTATTTCTTTTTGCCCATTTTCTGAAATCGCTGAATTGGAATAATAATGGTTTTAAATACTTTTAACCCTCAATAAATCTTGGGAAAATTCCCCTAAGTGTGTATTCACATTTGGGACCCTCTCAAACCATAAACCAACCTTGTCCAATGTAAAAATATCAAATGATATTCTAGAAACCACTTCTACCCTTTTTGAATAACTTGATTTATAAGGACTAAAACCCCTTAGAAAAATCCTAATTAAATCCTAGGAGTCTACCTTGACCTCCTCTATCTACCAGTACCATTTCCTCATCTTGTCCAATGCAAACTTTTGGACTTTCTTCATAACCACCAATTTGATCAAATTTGCCAAGTAAACAAGACCACTACTCAAACCACTTCCAAATCTCATCAAATCTTGCTCAGTGCTTATCCTCAGCAGTAGGACACTCCCCTGGTCGTGGGCACTTAGCTCCACCCCTGCCCTTATCCATATTACCCTTGTACTAGTAGAGAGAGAGAGACAACCCCAAATCTTACAAAGATTTACCCCTACTTAATTACCACAGCTGCCACCACCTCCCTCTCTGATCCAGCACGACCAAAAACCCATCTTACCCCTCCCCACCGTTCCCTAGGACAATCCCTGGCTAGCTCTTCCCCTTCCCTCTTGTCCAAAATGGACATTTTCACCATCTACTCCTCCTCTTGGGTATAAAGGCCAGCAGGCCACCCCAGTACTCCCCTCCCCGCATTTGCCCCCTCTCCCCTCCCACTTACCTCCCCCAGCTCCACTCCCGCTCCTCTGCTTTGTGCTGCCCAGGAGAAGAAGGAGAAGAAGCTTCGGCCTCCTTCGAAAATCGAGCAAGGCTCCTTCTCGCCTGCTCCCCTTTCTCTGCATGTTGGCCCTCGAGCTCCCCTCTACCTCCTGTACCTAACCCTATGCTTGTTTGTACCCAGGGCCCTCTCCTCCGTCGTTGGCGCTGAGCTCCGACGAGGTCACCCTCGGCCTCCATCGCGCGAGCTACTTCTCGTGGACCACCACCGCCGTGCCGCCCCTCGATCTACTCAGCATCATCGACCGCGTCGCCCTGTCGCCTCCACGACCTCTCCCGAGCCCTCGGGTGAGCTCCCCGCCCCGCGCCGTCCTCTTCTAGGGTTAGCACTAGTCGCCGGCGAGCATAGGTGGACGACGACGCTGCGCCGTCCATATCCACTTAAACCATCGGCTAGATCTAGCCGATACCGCTTCGGCCGCCCCCTCTCCCTAACCGCCAGGCCTCGCCTGGCAGGTTCAATCCGTGGCTTCCACGCGCCTCGCTGTCCGCCGTGGGCCGAATCCACCCCTGCGGCCCATTTCCCCTCAGATCCATCCCAGCTACACAGTTGCCTTTTCTTTTATTCTCAGATCCAGAGAAATACCAGTAGGATTAAATCCTTTTGAAAATGATTAATAACTCCAAATGGACCTATCCAAATTTCTTAGATGCCTAACTGTTTTGTGCATCATACAGAACTGGTCCCTTGCCAAAAGTAATTTTTACTATTTATTTGCAATTAATCCACTAAAATGTATCTGGTACACTAAATAAATCCCCCTGTGAGCTAGCATTACTCATTTGAGATGAAACAAAGTCCTACTGAGAGGTATTTGATATACCTATCATCCAGCACAGGTCCTATACCAAGGTGAACAGTAGTGTGTCACTAGGCAAAATAACAAGATTAGCCTTTATCTGCTTTGGATAAATTCTCTAGGCCAAACCAATTGTGGTATGGACTTGATTCCACCTCCCAGTACCTCATATCATCAACATCTATCAAACCCCAGCAGCTTAGAATTCATTGAGCTCTGGTTGAATTTTTGTGATTTAAATACCTCTGTAAGGGGTATTTTCACTAAATATGGTTGTAGAAGTTTTCATGGTACTGAATGACCTCTCTATATGCTGAAAGTTTTGAAGTTACTCTTGTTTTATCTTCCTATGCATGCCACTTTGTTTTTTGTGAATTTATGTGCATACAAGATTCCTATGCATAGGAAGTGGGTTAGACTTAAATGTGTTTTGAATTTGCTTCTTGATGCTCACTTTTACTTCAATTCATATTTCTTATGTGAGCATCTTTTCAAGCTTTCTATGCCTAACTTAAAGGCGTTAAAGAAAAGTACTTATTGGGAGATAACCTAAAAGTTTTAGTTGAGTCTTGGAAGTTATTATTTCAGTAATAACCTCCTCTTATCTTTTTTATTTGCTTTTTGTGCCAAAAGTAACCTCTAATGAGAGAGAAGTAAGACTTGGGAAAGTTGCTGTCCCGAAACAGATTTTTGTGCTTCGCTGTAAAAATTCGTCTAAAATCTCTATACGTAGGTTTGAGCTGTTATTTTTTGTGCTTCTGCCCCAGGTTGTTATCTTGATAGTAGTGTTTCTATTATGCCTAGAAGGATTTATGATATGCTTGATTTGCCACCATTGGAAGATTGTTATTTGAATGTCCTACTTGATGATAATTCTAAAAATAAACTCATGGGGAGTATTAATGATGTTCTTATTATGGTTAACAATGCCTATTTCCCTGTTGATTTCTGTGTTTTGGATGTTGAATGCAATGCTTCTTGTCCTATTACTTTGGGAAGACCTTTTCTTAGAACTGTTGGTGCCATTATTGATATGAAAGAAGGCACCATTAAATATCAACTCCCACTCAAGAAAGGTATAGAACACTTCCCTAAGAAGAGAGAGAATATTTCTTTTGCCTCTCCTATGAAAACAAAACTTGCTCTTAATGCTTCTTCATTTGAGAACACTTGATTCTTCTTCTTGCTCCTTATGCCTAACTTAAAGGCGTTAAAGAAAAGTACTTATTGGGAGATAACCCAAAATTTTAGATGATTCTTGGAAGTTATTAATTCTGTAATAACCGCTCCTATCCTTTTTATTTGCTTTTTGTGCCAAGAGTAACTTCTAATGAGAGAGAAGTAATGATTGGGAAAGTTGTTGTCCCGAAACAGATTTCTGTGCTTCACCGTAAAAATTCGTGTAAAATCTATGTACATCCTTTTGAGGCGTGAATTTTTGTGCTTCTGCCCCAGGTTGTTATCCAACTTTATTTAGTTCAACACTTTTCTATTTGAGAAATAGAAGGTCTTCTAAAAAATCGGTTTCTATCTCCTGGTCTATTTTGACAGATTTCTGCCATTATTTGCATTTGCTTCTTGTTGATTCCTTTTTTGGTTCTCTTTTGGGGAATTGAGATTTTTGAGGGAAGTTCTACAGTAGCTTGTGTTTTAATGGAAGTTTTACTTGTGTTGAAACTGAACCCAAAGACTTATTATCTTGAGTGCACTAATGTTGGTAATGAAGATTGTGTGAAGTTTTGTATGAAGGAAAAATTTTCAGGTGTAAGGAGAGAATGATGTAATGAGATGAAGAAGGGACTAAAGCTCAAGCTTGGGGATGCCACCCCGTGTCACCCCAAGAAATATCCAAGAATTACAAGCATCAAAGCTTGGGGATGCCCAAGGCATCCCCTTCTTCATCAATAAAAATCTCAGGTTCTTCCAAACACTTCATTTTTATTGTTTCATGCATAGTTGTGTTGCTTTTGGAGCGTATTCATTTTTGTTTTTGGTTTTCGTTTGCTTAGTTTGCTTGAATAAATTGGTTGGACCCCCTCTTTCATACATTAGTTTTCAAATAGATTTGTTTGGATTGGAAAAGAGTAGGAAAAGTTCATGCTTAAGTGGTAAAGAGAGCGTGTTTTTTACTGGGGCTTATGCTTTGTCATTTCATGCTTGGTATTGTTTTAGCTTTATGCTTAGTGATTTTTTCTGTAGCATGACATGTTATAAGCAATTGATATTGCTAAATGTGCCTTGAAAGAATCATGCGTTGTTTTAGCATATTAAAGCATAGTATTGTGGTATTCTCCTTTGATGCTTTATTTGCGTTGACTTGGAGCATGCTCACACCCTGTTATGACTATCCCAAGTCACCATAGCCTCTATGATCCTTTAGTTTTCGACTTGTTATATCACTTTATGCTTTAATTAATGATGTTTTGTCGCTTTGCATGATTATTTCCATTATTGCTCTCGTAGTTGGTCGCTCCCAGTCTTTTGCTAGCCTCCATAACCAAGTATGAGTTCCACTCATGCATCCAACTCCAAATAAAACCAAGTTATTCCAAAGAGTCCACCATACCTACCTATTAGCATTTTCTATTCCAAGTATATTCATGTTTTTATCTACCTTCCGAATTAAACTTGTTATGAGAAAACTAGTGATTAAAGCTCTCACGAACTTGATGGGACACTTTACTTTTCTTGCCCCTAATAAACTTGAACCATTGTGTCATCTATGTTGTATATGCTTGCACTTATATGTTGGGTATTAGCATAACCATGTTGTCATGGGGAACGCTTTCAACATTGCACTTGTACATTGTACCTAGTTGATATCATTCTCTTTTGTCTATGGATGTCGTCGGTGTGAAATGAAAGGGGAGCATGTAAGTCCATGGAGTTATGTATGTGTGTAAGAGAAACACATGGGCCGCTGGTCTAATCCATGCCTAATCTTGGTGGAAACCTGTAGCGTAACCATAATGAGCAATCTATGAAGCATTCTTCTTATAAAAAAGAGAAAGAGAGTGAGAAAAAAAAGAAAAAAAGAGACGAGAAAAGAGGAAAGAGAGAAAAAAAGCACCATTTTCCCATGGTAAATAAGAAGATTGCTGAGATGCTCGTTGTCTGCTTGCCTTGTCATTTTGATATGGGGATTCTTCCGTATCATCGGGCAAGGGGTACCCCGTTGGCGGTTCTCTATGATACACATGTACTTACTATGACAAGAACTTTCCGGTAACTAAACTTGAGTAGCATGAGGAGCGGCCCTCGTATTCAAGGGACATGAGATTTCCAACTTATACTTTGTCAAGCATATACGCCATAGTTTGTTCACTTTAACCTTAATCACTTCAAGATCCTTATGATAGGGGCAATGAGAGCTGAAAGCTAATAAGTACCATAATTTTTGGAAGCTCTTTATGAGACTTGAATCCCTGCTTCCTTCTATGAAGGCCTTTCTTTTACTTTTATGTTGAGTCTCCGTCTTCTATCTTTATCCACCTATTGAGAGAGCATAGTGGCCATTCTTAGTTTAATGTGCATGGTCCCAAGACTTGTTGATTGATGCATAACTTTGATATTGCTTGTTCTTAAACTATTTGTATCTAGTCACCCTTATGAACTTTGAAGGTGTCCTATGCATTTATGTTTGCTACTCTATGAGGGACAAGCTGAATACCATTCTCATTATGCTTTCCTTATGTGCAACAAACAAACATCTTGCAAAGCATTGTTATTCATGAATCTTTTGTTTGTGCCTTTTCATAGTACAACATAGTTGCTATGTCTTATTGTTAGAACTATATATTTCATGCTATGTTAAAGTACTATGATCCCAACTATCCATGTTTTACAAATACTTTGATCAAGTCTATGATGGTGCATGTCACCTCAAAAAGCATTCTTTCTTTTTATCACTTACCTACTCGAGGACGAGCAGGAGTTAAGCTTGGGGATGTTGATACGTTGCTAACGTATCTATAATTTTTGATGTTCCATGCTTGTTTTATACCTACTTATGTTTTGTCCACACTTTGGAGTATTTTTATACACTTTCTTGGACTAACCTATTAACAAGATGCCATAGTGCTAGCTGCCTGTTTTCTGTTGTTTTTGGTTCTAGGAAATTCAGAAAATGAATATTCTCGGAATTGGACAGGACAAAAGCCAAAGTCAATATTTCACCGAGGGGTACATGGAGCCAGAATACGAGATGGAGAGGGGCCAGGGGCCGCCCACACCACCTGGTTCGCGTGGCCAGGCCTAGCCCGCGCTAGGGGTGGTGTGGCCGCCTAGGGCACCCCCTCGGCCTCCCCTTTCCCCTATAAGATTCCTCCAATACAGAAATCATAAGTACCCGATCAATATTCCAAGAAAGAGTCTGTAGCCGCCGTCATCTCCATCCCTAGATCGGGAGGGATCTGAACCTCTTCCCGGCACCTTGCCGGAGGGGAGAATTCACCCTAGAGGCCTTCTTCATCACCATGCCTGCCTCCGGTGTGATGCGTGAGTAGTTCATCCCTGGACTACGGGTCCACGTAGTAGCAAGATGGTTGGTTCTTCTCCTTTGGGCTACCATGTCTAGATCTTGTGAGCTTCATTCATGATAAAGATCATCTATTTGTAATCATACATGTTGTGTTTGCGGGGATCCGATGGATATTGAGATGTTATTTCAGATTGATTATTGATTTTATCATGTCTTTGTTATTTGTGATCGTGCATGCTCTCCATTGTTAGTAGCTATCTTGGCCGAGTAGATGCTAGCAACTCCAAGAGGGAGTATTTATGCTCGATTGTGGGTTCATGCCTCTAGTAATCTAGGGAAGTGACAGAAATCTCGAAGGTACTAGATGTGTTGTTGCTACTAGGGAGAAAACAGCAATCCTTTGTTCATAGAACAATTGTATTGTTTACTTTACACGCAATGCTTAATGCAATTATCTGTTGCTTGCAACTTAATACTGGAGGGGGCTCGGATGATAACCTGAAGGTGGATTATTAGTCATAGATGCAGTTGGATTACGGTCTATGTATAATGTTGTAATGCCCAATCAAATCTCATAGGAATCAAGATGATTAGTATATGCATGTATGCTTTCTCCGTGTCTGTCAATTGCCCCGCTATAATTTGTTCACCCAACATGTCATCTATCTTAAGGAGAATCACCACTAGTGAACTATGGACTCCGGTCCTTTCTTTTACTATCAATCTACAACTATTTACTGTTTTCTGTTTACTTTCTGTAAGCTATTACTACCTTCCAAACAATACGTTCAATCCTTTGCTTTCAGCAAAAACGGTGAGATTGACAACCTCACTGTAAGTTGGGTCAAAGTTCTATGGTTGTGTTGTGCAGGATTCCAAGTTGGAAACAACACCTTGGAGGTGTTTCCTTTCTCCTACTGGTTCGATAACCTTGGTTTCATAACTGAGGGAAAACTTGTTGTTGTGCTCATCATACCTTCCTCTTGGAGTTCCCCAACAAGCTCGATATATTTTGGGCCATCAATCACCAGCCGCCTCTAGATCTCAAAACCCTTCTCCATCTCCATAGCCATATTCCACCACTTGTAATAGTAGATATCTTCTTCAATTGGCGACATTGTAACACTATTGTTATCAATCTTATAATTTTTATTACAATGTTTGTGATTGTTGATCTCATCTCTATGTGTGAGTAATTCTCCTTGGGCTAAGGGCTTTGGCCTAGCCATGTAGCAATTGTGCGTGTTATTTATCATAGATGGGATAGTGCATTAGTTTGTATGACATGATGATTATTGTATCCTCTCTTGCCTCAATCCAAGGACTTGTCAGGTACCCAAGACCCCCGAGGGTTGATCCAGGTATAGGGAGTATGAGTAATGACTGATCTGCAGGTTGGGAACCCTAGTGACAGAAGGGGTAGTACGGCTGTATGTGAGGGATTTACTTGGGACTAATGGTGACATCACTATGCATATCATTAGTTCTCTTTCTTCTATGGATGAGACTAGTAGGTTATTGCTATAAGCGGTTGCGGAGGCAATAGCAATTATGGATGCACTGCCCACATATAATTTATCTTACTCTAACAAGTACATGCATACTTTATTTCTATCTTTTTTCCCATCAGATGTTTTGCACAGCTACAGGTGAAACCAAACACCCCAGGCCCTCTCTCTCCATCATCGACAACAACAAAAAGACGCAAGCTATTAGTCCGATAAAAACACAAAAGGAATTCTAAA
The DNA here is from genome assembly GCA_916181665.1 of Avena sativa. Classification (NCBI taxonomy): domain Eukaryota; kingdom Viridiplantae; phylum Streptophyta; class Magnoliopsida; order Poales; family Poaceae; genus Avena; species Avena sativa. The sequence goes on from OV702287.1 coordinate 429,541,413, forward strand.
AACTCCTGAAGGTCCGTTAAAGTAACTTCACTATGCATTCGCTTCCCGAGGATTCGATAACCTAGGTCTACTAGGGAAAAAGAAGCTACACTACATCCGTAATCCAGATCGAAGGTATCAGTCTCCCACTTTTGAAGTTGAGTTGTTTATATAGTTGGTTGATTTTCTAAGATGCCATGCTAGTGGGAGTAATTCAAAATAGTTAGAGTAAAGCTTTTTATTGGTATGATGATTAGTTGTGGAAGCTTTTGCTGTAGTTCTTTTAGCTAACCAAGTCTTCTCTTGGAAACAATATTGCCAAACAAGTACAACAAGAAAAAGTCTGAAATTTATGACTTGTTTGATGCATGATTGTCTTGAGAGTATATCCTTGAAGATACTTAACCACATAGATGTTTTGATAGACTTGACAACACTCTTGAAAGGAGTTGTTTGATTGAAATTAAGTCTAGTGGTAATTGTGATGCATGCCAAAGCTAACCTTGCGGATCAAACCATGGTACTAGTATAAAAAAGATATAGAGAAAAAGATCTATGTTTCTCATGCACACCTTTGGGGTGCCAACAACTCCGCTAGATTTTGAACGATCTATGGTATAACCACGGATTTTGGCTATGAGTTGATGACATGAGTGGCATACGTGTCAATATATGGGCAAAAGTATTGGTACTCTCAAAGGTTGTGCAAGCACTTGTAAAAGAAACAGCCAGTGATCCTTGAAATAAAAAAGGGGATATATATGATGATCCATATAACAAGTCCTTGGCATCGTCTCATTACTAGTTTATGAATTTACTTGAAAGACAATGATTGGATTAGAAGTGTTTTGATAGCCTTGATTTACTGATGTGGGTGTGAATAAGACACTTCATTGTTATTGCTACTTAGGACATGAACTCTCTTACTCAATTATGCTATTAAAACATCCTAGTGTTCCTTGGCGAGCTGAGAGTTAACTATAAGAATTGGATTGATTGTTACACTTCTTGTTATTTATGCTTATATTAAACTTTACTTTTATTGTCTTGACTTACCGAAGCTTGTATAGTATTATTGTCATCTCTCTAACTTTGATAAGCCTTTCAAATGGATGAAGTGATGAACGCATATGACCAACAACCGTAAGTGAATTCGTATTCTTGTTGTTTCAAGTTCAAATGATAAATTCCTTATAGTTCTTTTGTTTCTTCTTGCTCGAGGGCGATCAAGGTTTGAGCTTGGGGGGTTGATGGCTCCAAAAATAGCCATCTTCCATCATGTTTAAATATTGTTTTTAGTCAAGCAATTGACAAGAAACTCTCAATACTTGCCACTAATGACTAATAGTTGTAAAGATATGCAAACCATTGCTTTGAATTGTGTTGTGCAGGAAATCACGCTTTTAATGCGAAATCTAGAGTCATAGTGAAGGTTTTTGAGGAAGTCCACACGACCAAGTAATTATGGATTCAATTCCAGGCGATAGCAGCCGTAACGACCACTGGTACGGGCATGGCCCGCCTGTACCTTCTGTTTGTACCATGTGGCGGCGGCTCCATCTCGTCAAAACCTACAACTTTCGTGAAGACACCTATATATTTTGAGGTCTCAGCCATCGCGCAGAAGGCCGCCATTCTCAGATTGCGTCACAACACCACCAAAGGAGATCCTACCCATTGTTCATCCCTTCCATCTTCCATCTCCTCCATTAGCCATAACCATTACTTTGTACTTTAGATCTCCTTTTGATTCGGCGACCATTATAAGAATATTTGATTTCAATCTAAGTATTTTGCACAATGTTTTTATCCTTGATCTTATTGTTATGAGTGAGTAGTCCTCGCGGGCTGCAGGTTGGGGAGAAACCTCGCAGCGATTATGTGCATCTAATCTATGGGAGCATTGCGTATTGTTTGAAATAGAGATTTGTATCTTTTGTTTCTTTGTCTCTTGTCTCTACCTTTGGACTTCTAGGTGCCCAAGACCCCATATATTGATAAAGGATTGAGGTGAGATACTTGGCTAACAGTAATCTCATAGGAACCCCAGGGATAAAAATGGTAGTAAGGTCTTCGCTTAGCGACCCATTCGGGATCATAACGTGTTTTACACTTAATAATCATTTGTAGCTCGTTGCTGCGTGGTGCACTTGGTTGGATTAAAAGACTATTGCTATGCCCACTGCATCATGGGGGCTCTAGTACATGAGGATGTGTTACCCACGAGAGATTATCCCTATTAAAAATTTACACATGACTATGCTTACTATTATATTTTATCCCATATCATGTGCAGCAGCAGGTGGATCTTCAACCCTGGCCTATCCCCATACATTGAATCAACCCATTATAAAAGTAAACTAGATTGGTCCGGTAAATGAATGTAAAACAAAGAAACAAAGTCTTGTAGATGTGTCCTTCTTATTTCCTTTTAGCACTACTTTCCAAGGTTTGATTAAGCCTAGTTATACTAGGGAAAAATCTATTATACTACATCCGTGAATCCGGATCGAAGGTATCACACGACATATGAAAGGAATCGCTGCCTTCTCCAAACTGGCTCATGGAAACGATCAAGGTTTCTAAATGTTGAGGTAGAGCATGAAAAAGAACTACAAGATAGGTTGTTCTTGCCAAGGAAGAGGAAGGATCTAAGCAAAGTCCTATGCTTCCAGTGTCACAATCCTGGGCATTATGCTATTGATTATCTAGAACAGAAGAATGTGGGTGGAGAAGATGAAAACAATGACGGTAATGGTGGAGATCAGGAAGATCTAAGTCAAGTACTTCATTATAAGAATCCAACAAAGGAGGTCTATGTTCATGGTAATAGAGGCAGCTACGACAAAGAAGCCCAAGAACGATCCAAGCCAGGTGGCATGCTACAAAGGTGGTGAAATAAGGAATTACGCATCAGATTGTCCTGAGAAAAGAAAGAAAGGCGATGGCAATGGAAAGAAGCTCAATCCATCCATCAGGCTACGGTGAACCATGTTAGTGTGAATGAAGCTTACAAATTAACAACCTATAGTGGACTGATACATTGCAAATGTATCTATAATTTTGGATGTTCCATGTTTGGTTTTATCTACTTTCTTATGTTTTGTTCCAACTTTGGAGTACTTTCATAGACTTTCTTGGACTAACCTATTAACAAGATGCCATAGTGCCAGTTGCATGTTTTCTGCTGTTTTTGGTTCCAGGAATTCAGAAAATGAATATTCTCGGAATTGGACAGGACAAAAGCTAAAGTTACTATTTTCACGGAAGACTCACAGAGCCAGAAGGAGAGTCGGAGAGGGGCCACAGGGTGGGCACACCCCCCCCTCGGCACGGGCCAGCCCAGGCCGCACCAGGGCATGGTGTGGGCCCCCTGGCCGGCCATCGACCTTGCCTCCTTCGCCTATAAGAGCCTCCCGATACCAAAACCCTAAATAGTCAATCAGAAGTCCACAAAAAGTTTTGCAGCGCCGCCGCCACCGAAGGGGAGATTCGGGGGACAGAAAGTCTCTGTTCCGGCACCCTGCCGGGATGGGGAAGTGCCCCCGGAGCCATCTCCATCGATCTCCACCGCCATCTCCATCACCATTGGTGATTCCCATGATGAGGAGGGAGTAGTTCTCTCTCGAGGCTAAGGGTTCTACCGGTAGCTATGTGTTCATCTCTCTCTATGCATGATCTTATTGAGATCATGAGCTTGTAATCTATAGATCTACCTTACTACTCAAGTGCTTTAATAGATCTCTACTCTCCCCATGTGTGTGAAAGTGACAGCGTGCATACCATGGTGGCACTTAGGCTAGAGTTCTCAAATACTTGTTATGAGTTATATTTGGAGTTGGATGTCTTTATGAAATTGTGGTGTTTGTTGGACTCATCTAGTACTCAAGGTCATAGTGTGGGGTTTTCTAGCTGGGAAAGTTGAACTTTGAGGTGTGCTGTTATAGCCCTACCATGGATTAGAGTGTCCAACCGGAGAGTAGTTCAGCGTAGTATCATAAAGAGATGATATTTATATGAGAGTGTTCACTAGTGAAAGTATGATCCCTAGGCCTTGTTTCTAAGAACTGAAATACCGTTTGCTATTAGATCTGTTACATGTTTGCTTGCTTCCACCTTTATTTCAGTTTGCCTTTAGTCTTTTCCACGCCATCAAGTTATTTTCTATCACCATTACCACTTATAATTATCCATACCACTTGTATTTCACTATATCTTCGACGAACTAGTGCACCTATACACCTGACAAGTGTATTGGGTGTGTTGGGGACACAAGAGACTTCTTGTATCTTGATTGCAGGGTTGCTTGAGAGGGGATACCTTTGACCACTTCCTCCCTTAGTTCGATAAACCTTGGGTGATCCACTTAAGGGAAAACTTGATGTTGTTCTACAAACCTCTGCACTTGGAGGCCCAACAACTGTCTACAAGAATAGGAGTGCGTAGACATAAAGCTATTTTCTGGCGCCGTTGCCGGGGAGGTAAGGTAAAAGGTACTCACATCCTCTGGTGTGAGTGCTCGAAGTTATTTCCTTTAGATTCTGCAATTTTGTCTTTTTGTTGCTTGTTTTCACTAGTTAGGCTTAATGGAAAACAACAAAAAATTAGAGAGCTTTATAGTATTTATCTTGAGTTAGGACATGAAGTGTTTGAAGAGGAAATTAAAAAACCTATGGAACTTTATTTGCATGCTAATAGAAATGTGGTTAGTATGAATTCTTTGGACACCATTATTGCTAATGTTATGGAAAACTCTAAGCTTGGGGAAGCTATTTTTATGAAAATGATCTTTTTAGTTCCCCGGCTTTGGAAGGTAGCTATTCTATTGCTTATGATGATACCAAACCTCCAATATATGATGATTATAATGATGAATATGATATTTTCAGTCCACCTACTATTGTGGAGAAAATTAATGATTACAATATGTGTCGGGGGGATGATCCCCAGATACCCCAACTAGACAAGAAACTGGGCAGTCGAATCATGTCCAGCTGACCAGATGCAGCCGGACAAGGCAAGACAGGCCGGCTATAGATGGTAGCCGGATTAGCAAGAAGCAGCCGGCTACGGCGACGTAGCCAGAACCAATCAGTGAGACAGGACGACATGCGTATCAGTGCACGGTACGCCCTGTACGATGACAAGACCGGCAACCACCTGGCCATACCGAAGACTTTGCGGGGATGACGCAGGAACAGTGGCCCGATGCTGACGACAGGCTCGCACGGCGTCCACTGTGCCTATGACAGCCATACCGCTCATACACCAATGTGACATACCATACCGGGTACTGTAGATGACCAGCCGGCTGGGACCCGCATGTGGGGCCCGCCAGTCGAACTGGCCTGTGAGACCGTTGCCTCTCTACCTATATAAGGAGAGGCAAGGCCTCAGTAGAAAGGGTTGGTCTTAGTGCATTTAAGGCAGTAGCTAGAGAATACAGCTCAAGGAGCACTTGTAGTTCGTATATCCCTCATAGTCAAATCCAGCAGGAGTAGGAGCTTTACCTCATCACGAGGGCTCCGAACCTGGGTACTTCCTACGTCCAGCTATGCTTGCTTGTATCCAATCCCACCTGCGGACGCCGTCGATAGCTTCCCTGCTAGTCCCCACACCTCTGTCTAACCTCCTTAGGTACTGTTGTTCCCAATACAATGACAGTTGGCGCCCACCGTGGGGCAGATGGCATCGACCGGAGTCACGTTCCGCACGGGACCCCGCACTTCAGCCGGTGAGCGCGTGGCCTCCGGCCTGGTGCTCACGCTCGGCAAATTCGACTGCGTCATCGACAATGCTTCCTGTTTCGCCGGAACCTCTTTCCCAGCGAACGGCATCGTCCTGCTATTCGGCGACCTCCCTGTCTACGTCACCACCGTCCTGGAGCGTTTCCCTAGGGAAATCGTCTCTGTCGCGGAGCTGCCGCGTCCGGGCGGTAGCACCTCCGCCGCATCCTGCGGCGTGGAGGTCAGGATGGCCGGCTCCAGCTCTCATCCCCGCCAGCCGCGGGAGCGGGCCGCGGACGAGGTTGGAACTTCCGCCCCTCCGCAGCCGCGGAACCCGGTGGAGGATGCCATTGATCGGCTCCAGACGTCGGTTAACCTCGGGGATAACCCGGAGGAGGCAGAGGCCAACTTCGCCATGGAGAGACAGATCCTCCTCCAGGAGGCCATGGAGCTGGCGGCAACCCGCAAGCAACTCGAGATCACCCGGTGCGAGTACGACCGCGCGCATGGCTTCACTCCGGCTACCGCGGAGCCGAGCCGACATGGCCAGGTACGGCGCTGGGGCGGCGACCTAGGCGGTAGGATGGAAAAGGATGGGGAGCCGGATCCCGCACCCGCCCTCATCTGGCCCACCTATAGCACGCCCATCAAGAACCTGCGCGCGGCGTGAGCCGCAGCAGAGGAACTGCCCAAGCTGGAGGGCAAGGAGCGAGCCCGCCAGCACGCCCGCGTCCAGGAGCTCCTCCGCATCGCGGACGAGCAGGCTGATGCCAACCGGCAGATGCAGGAGGACCCCAGCTACTCCAGGGGGAGCAAGCTCCCTCCCAACAGCAGGGGCGCGCCGCGCAACACCCAACAGGCATCCTCTCCTCAGCCGGATAAGGCCCGCAGCAAGCGTCGCAGCTCTGACAACAAGGGATCGCCATTCCAGGAGCAGACGGTGAACAGCAACCCGCCGCCTCCCCCTCCCCCAACCGGAGCGCCTAGACCCGCCGGCTCCCGTCTCTCGGGCCGGGTGGGAGCGCCCAACCCGGATTGTCCGGATGCCCGTGACCGCATCGAGCTCCTCGCTCAAGCGCACGTCACAGAGGAAGAAGATTCTACCGGCCCGGTTTTTTTCGGACCCCGCATCCGGAACGAGCCGTTCCCGGATAAGTTCTCCCTGCCCAGGGACACCCCCAAGTACGACAGCAGCATGAAGCTAGAAGATTGGCTGACCGACTATGCTACGGCAGTCGGCATCGCCCATGGGAACAAACGCACTGTCGTGCGCTACGTCCCCCTTATGCTAACCGGATCCGCAAGAACGTGGCTCAACAGCCTTGCGCCCAACAGCATCAACGTCTAGCCAGACTTCGAGAAGGTATTCGTCTGCAACTTCAATGGCACGTACAAGCGTCCGGGGCGCCCACGCGACCTGGCCTTGTGCGTCCAGGGTGACCGCGAGACCGACCGCGAGTACCTCGCCAAGTGGTAGGTCGTACGCAACACCTGCGAGGGCATCCTGGAGAGCCAGGCCATCAGTTTCTTCATCGAGGGTTGCCAAGAAGGCACCATGCTTCGCCACTGGCTACTGTGTGACGAGCCGAAAACCATGGCGGAGCTCATGACGGTTGTGGACCAGTACGCCATGGCGGATGCCGCCATGAAGAAGCCCCTCCGGGTAAATGCTAACGGGCATCCGACTCCTACGGAGCCGGCTCGAGACCGTCCAAGCAATCCGGCTGGAGAAGCCGGATCTTCCAGGCGCCACGGCAACGACAACCGGTTCCATGGGGACCGCCAAGCCGGACAGCAGAAGCCACACTACCACGCGCGGCAGGTCAATGTTGTGGAGGGTGCGCCCGATGCACCATCTCACCTTCGACCAGATGTTTGACGGCCTGTGCAAGTGGCACAGCGGTCCCTTCAAACCGGCTACGCATACCACTCGGAATTGCAGCTGGACCCGCCAGCTAAAAGACCAGGGTAACCAGCCTCGTCTCTCCTCGCCCCCTCCTGGTGGATGATACGTCCATTTTGCATCACTATTCTATGTCTTAATTCACTATTATTCATTGATATATTTCGTATTGAGAGGTGATACTTATGTTATTTCATCTATTTTTGCATGGTTGATGACTTTTGGAGGATGGACCAATGCAGTCAGCATTCTGATGGAAAAGGTGTTGTTTGGAGGCAAAATTCGCGAAGATCAGAAAATCCGGGAAAATATACGGAAAATCCTATTTTTCCAGAAGACTCAGGATGCCAGAAGATGAAGTGGAGGTGGGCCATAGGGGGCCCACACCACCCCATGGCGCGGGCAGGCCTAGGCCACGCCTGGGAGTGGTGTGGCTGCCCTGTCCCACTCTAGCCTCTCTCCTCTGGCGTATATCATCCCCACGAAACCCTAAGACTCGGGGAGCGACCATAGAAAGATTCCGCCGCCTCTCCGGGGCGGAAAACACCGAGAGAGAAAGATCTCTCCGGCAAGGGAATTCCTTCCCGGAGAGGGGAGATCATCGCCATCAACACCACCATCAAGATGGACTTCATCGGGATCATCATCATCATCATCACCACCATCATCACCATCAGCACCCTCATCACCATCTCCATATTGCTGTAACAATCGCGTTGAATCTTGCTATAGTGCATAGGGGGAACTTTCCCGGTGTTGATTACTCTTTGTAGTTGATGCTATTGAGTGAACCATTGAATTATTGTTTATGTTCATATTGTTATACATCATTATTCCATCTCTGATCATGATCCATATGATGTCTTGTGAGTAGTTCGTTTTGTTCTTGAGGACATGGGAGAAGTCATGTTGTTAGTAGTGGAGTTGTGTTGAGAAAGATTTAATAGTTTGATATTTAAGTTGTGGTGTACTTCTTCTAGTGGTGTCATGTGAACGTCGACTACATGATACTTCACCTATAAGGGCCTAGGGGAATGCATTGTGTATTTGGCTACTAATCGTAGGGGTTGCCGGAGTGACAGAAACCTGAACCCCCGTTAGGAAACCATTGCACAAGGGACGTAAGGGTCTTAGAGTTTAAAGCTGTGGTTAGGTTTTTACCTTAATTACTTTCTTGTACTTACGGATGTTTGCAAGGGGTATAATCACAAGTATGTATTAGTCCTAGGAAGGTCGGTACATTAGCACAGGTTCACCCACACAACACTTAGCAAGCTAAAGAAGATTAATCAACTATATAAAGCGAAAGCACTTGACAGTCTTCCCATGTGTCCTCGAGAACGTTTGGTCATCTTAAGTAATACAACCGGCTTGTCCTTTGCTGCTTAAAGGATTGGGCCACTTGCTGCATTTATTCCTACTGTCTTTTGTTTACTCGTACTTTGTTTACTTGCTTTATTAAAAACCCCTAAAAATCTGTTTGCTAAGTATTTGCAGAGAATTCCTGATCCATAACACTAGCCAGCACCTTCTGCTCCTCGTTGGGTTCGACACTCTTACTTATCGAAAATACTGCGATACACCCCCTATACTTATGGGTCATCGAGACTATTTTCTGGTGCCTTTGTTGGGGAGTGAAGCGCTATTGGAGAGTGGAACTGGTAAAGGAAACTTCTACTATAAGTATTGTTTACTTCTGCTAGTTGCTTTATTTTCGTTATGGATAATTTGCTGAGTTTCTTATTTGGTAATGCTACTACCACTGCTAAGGTAGTAGATAAGCCACCACCTGCTGAGAATGATGTTTTTAAAATACCTACAAGAATTATTGATCGTGTTATGGATAACTACTATGTTGGGGATGGAATTGTCCATCCCGGTGATCATTTACTCTTTATACACGAATTATGCAGGTTGTTCAAGTGTGCAGGTATTACTACAGATCAAGTTAAGAAGAAGTTATTCTCATTATCACTGAAAGGAAGAGCTGAGGAATGGTATAGGCTGCTAAAGAATGGTCAAGCTCTGGAATGGGAGGAAATAGTGCCTCTCTTTTATTCAAAGTTTTATCCTCCTAGTGAGATTCATAAAGATCGGAATCAAATATACAACTTTTGGCCTCTTGATGGAGAGAGTACAGCTCAAGCATGGGGGAGATTGAAGTTACTAATGCTCAAATGTCCCATTCATGAGCTCCCCAACAATATTATTATCAATAACTTTTATGCAAGGCTCCCTCTACATGATAAGGATTTACTGGATGCTTCTTGTGCTGGATTATTCACTCGCATGGAAGAAGAAGCTAAATGGGACATTCTAGATCGTATTCAAGACAATGCTGAAGCTTGGGAGAATGACAAAGGTAGAAAGTCAGGTATAAATTATGATTATGAATGCATTGAATCTTTTATGGGAACTGATGACTTTCAAAATATTAAAATGCTTATGGTCTAGACTCTCAAGCTATTGCTTCTTATTTTAAGGCTTTTTCTTCTTATATTGAAGTGCCTAAAAGGAAGTGGAATAAGTATCACAAGCCTTATAAAGATATTGCTAAGAGTGTTCCTTCAAGAAATACTGAAGTTTATACTGCTAATCATGTTTTACCTGAACCTTATATTGAGAAAATGCCTTTTCCAGTTAAGGTAAAGGAACATTCTATGATAGCTCGTATGGTTAATGAAAGTACTAGTAAAGCTATTGAACCTGATAAACAAATGGTTGATGAACCTATTGTAGCAAATGTGAAAGACTTTGTTGCTAAATATGAAAAAGAGGGATACCCTATCCTTTGTAAGGATACCTCTAATATTGTTTCACAAAGTAGTGTTATGAGAGCTAGTATCCCTGTGTTTTCTGTTAGAATAAGTGATCATTGCTATGATAGTCCTTGTGATAGCTATATTGTTAAGTTTATGCATGATACTAAAAGTTATTATGAGGGAGGGAAAAGTGTTCTTATGCATCTCAATAATATCAAGTTTCCCCGTTTTATGTTGAAAGTTTTTATGCTCCACTTCTTTTGCCTTCTTATGCAAGTTTCCTATGGTTTCAACAACTTGTTTGTTTAAAAAATCCCCTTGCATAGGAAGTGGGTTAGACTTAAATGTGTGTGTTTTTGCTTCTTAATTCTCTCTTTCACTTCAAATCATATCCCTATGAGAGCTTCTTCAAAATTATCATGCTCATCTTAATGGCTATAAAGAAAGAGCTTTATGGGAGACAACCCAATTTGTTTTTTCTTTCAGTTTGTTTTTGTTTATTTGAGGCTTGGAAGTTATTACTTCGGTAATAACCTCTCCTTATCCGTTTTGTTTGGTTTTTGTGTAAGGATCAACCTCTAATGAGAGAGAAGTAAGATTTGGGGAAGTTGCTGCCCCGAAACAGATTTTTCTGCTTCACCGTAAAAATTCGTGAGAGACCTCTGTACGTCGGATTGAGCTGTAATTTTTTATGCTTCTGCCCCAGGTTGTTATTTAACTTTCGTTTGTTTTGCACTTTTTGATTTGAGCAACAGAAGATTTTCGAAAAAATTGATCTTTACCCGCTGGTCTGTTTTGACAGATTTAGCCAATCTTGCATTTGCTTCTTTATTCGATTTCCTTTTTGAATTCTTTTTGGGTTTTCGGAAGGAGTTGCTACAGTATATTTTGTTTTGATGGTTTTCAGTTGAATTTGTACTCAAAAGGTTTTATCACTTCACTTATACTAATGTTGCTAATAAGAATTGTGTGAAGTTTTGTGTGAAAGAAATTTCCAGGTAGTGCAGACAATGGTGTAATAAGGAAGAGAAGGGTTTTATGACTCAAGTAATAAGTGTATGGAGATGAATATATCGATGATATTCAAGTGATGACTCCGGAAGAATCTACTAGATACCAAATTCAGAGACCTACAAAGTCTGTTTTCAAATAGGTAACAGTTCTGGTAAGAAAAGTTCCGCGAAAATACAATCCAACTATATTTTTGCAGTTTTCAGTCAATAAGGAAAGTTACGAAGCAAAAAAGGGATGGAAACGGAGCCGGGGTGGCCCACACCACCCCATGGCGCGGGCCCACCCATGGCCGCGCCACCAGGTGGTGAGGCCACCCAGGACTCCGCCTCCGACTCGTTTTCTCCCAGTACCTTCCTTTTGATGTGAAACTTCATAATATATAACCCCCCCGGATCTTCCGAGGTTCGTTCATTGTGTTTTCGTCATGTTTTTGTTTCGATCTGTTTCCGTCAGGACATACTCTTTGAGAGCTTAGAAGCACAATGGTGTCCGCCAAGGATAAAGGGAAGGAGCCCATGGAGGAAGACCTCCAAGACCCCGGGAAGGAGAAGGAGATCAAGAGTGAAGGAGAAGAGGAGCAAGGCCAACGTCCGCATACCGGCACCACCATTGCAAGCATTGGAGTGGTGAAACCTGCCAAGATTAGAAGGACTGCACGGATGCAGAGTGGGAGGAAAGCTCCTCGTCACAGTTTGGCTCCACGGTCACTTCCTCCATGCACCAGGAATCCTTTCCATACCCTTGTCCATGAGCATCAATACCAGAATATGCCCAAGGAGAAATTACCCTCCAATTGGGATTTGCCTCGTTCTATGTTGGGGAGGTAACCCCGGATAGGGTAAGGACGGGGAAAGACGAAAGGATTATTCCCCGTCCAGTTTCCGAGTTATATTCTAAGCTGGCCGAGTCTTGTAAAGGTCGGCCGAGATAAGGAAAGGCAGGACCTCAGTAGTGATGGCAAGGCATTACCCGGCCGAGATACGGCGTAAGCCGGCCGGGTTGGCCCGAATGATCTTAATGCAGGTGAAGGACAGGCCGAGTTACGCGAGGAAGGGCCGAATGATACGAAGCTTGCAGGAGAAGGAGAAGCCCAAAGTCAAACCCTAGTCACGGAATCTGAGCAGAGCCAAGAGCTAAAGACAAATGTGCAGAACGACAGAGGGGCATAAGGAGGTCACGGAGGTGACAGTTCTGGAGCCCGAGGCAAGCAGGAGGGGCCCTCTGGAATCTTACCGCAGTGAGAAGGGCGACAGGGAAAGAGGAGCGCCGAACTACTATATTGGGACAAGCATATTCCTCGAATATGCTTGCCACGTGAGCCCTGGAAGAACCCAGGGCTCTCCTTTATAAGGGGAGGCTTAGACCCTAAGGAAGGGATGGACTCTTTCTTGGGACCGTTAGGCTGGTAAAATTCTCTCTTTCTCCTTGTATACAGCTCAAGGAGCACTTGTAGCCCAAGGAAGGAGAAATAAAGATCTTTGCGTTAGCTTTCTGCGTGTAGAATCAACTACATATTCCCTCCCCAGATCCCACTAGCATCCATTGGCCCCAAACTTTAGCCTACCCATGGCATCTGCCGTGCCACCACCACGACAGTTGGCGCCCACCGTGGGGCCAGCAGCGGTGCTAGCTGGAGTTATGATCCGGACGGGAAACTTCATCGAGACTGGCGAGCGCGTTGTTTCTGGCTTGGTCCAGAGATTTGGTCTCTGTGACTATGTCAGCGACAATGCAAGGAGCTTCAGGGGGAAAACTCCCCCGCGTAATGGTGTCTTCATCAGCCTGGGCGGGCACAAGGTCTACGTCGGCGTCGACGTCTCCAGCGTTTATCCTTACCAAGTTGTTGTTGCAGGAGAGCCACCTCTTAACGCTGCGAGCCGTCCACCCAGAGCACATCCTGCAGGAAGCGTCGAGGTGATGGTCGCGGCCGGAGTGCAAACTGGAGCAGCAGTTGCTGGGTCAAGCGGAGAACCCGCCACCGCTGTACAGGGCGCACCCAGGCAGACCGCACCACTACCCGCCGAGGTAATCCCGCCAGCGACCACCCAACCGAGGTGCAGGACACCACCCCAAAGGCACCAAGAGTAAGAGGGCCACCTCTGGAAAGGCCAGAGAACATTCTTCAGGCGACCATAGAAAACTTGACTACACCTGTAGCGCCGATACTTGATCCGGCAAATGCTCAGGCAGAGTTAGAGGAAACCAGGCAAAAGGTGCTGGAAGAGGCCAAAAAGGTGTCGGCCTTGCGGGAGTCCTTAAACAGGACCCTGCGAGAATATGCCAAAGCTAATAAGCTTGACGTCGCGCCCGAACGGGTGGACAAATTAAGATTGAGAGGGAAAAACCTCATGGATGATATCAACAAAGAGCATGATGCTCATAAAGCAGAATCAGTGGATTTGGGTTTGCCGAGGTATAGTACCCCGGCAAAAAACTTAAGGGTGGCAAATGCCGCAGCATTAGAGTTAGAGGGGTTGACCGGCGAGGCCCGGCAGAAATAGCAAGAAAGAGTGAACGAGCTGGTGCGCATCGCGAGCCAGCAAAACGAGGAAATGCTCAGAGCAAACCCGGCGAGGCCGGGGGCCTCGCGAATGGTTCACTCGGCAGGAGCAGCACCTGCCCTGTCCGTGGCGGCGGCATCTTCACCCGGAAATAATGCACGAAGGGACAAAGCAGTAACCTCAGGAAAGAGGAACAAGCATATTGTTCCATATGATCTGGCAATGGCCGGAAAGGCAAATGAGAACAGAGGCAATGCAAGCTGAGGTAACAGTGGGGAGAGGAACCACGGCCGTGTTGAGAGAGACGGCGGAAGCCGAGGCAACGGAGATCTCGGCAGAAGAGAGCCCGCGAGAGGCAATCAGGAGAACAATACCCCGGTCGAAGTAAGGAGAGAACTGCCACTCAACCCGCAACCAAGGCATGAACCCCGGCAGGAAAGTGAAACGAGGCCAGCTCACCACGATCGAATTAATGAAAGATACAATGATGGTTATTCTGAGATGGAATATGCAATCCATGGCGGAAACAATCACTATGGAATACAGGACAGAGTTCTGTACAGAGATTTGCCATCAAATGATGCAAGAGTGAAGCTGGACCGGCTATACAGGTCCGAGTTGTTGGAAGAACAGGGTCCACCAGGGCCGACATGCTTTGGACCACGGATCATGGGCGAACCGCCTGTACCGAACTTTCAGCTGGCAAGGGGCACGAAAACATATAATGGGAGTACCAAACCACAAGACTGGTTAATTGACTATGCCACTGCTGTGAAAATAGCGGGTGGAAACTTACGATGGGCAGTACGGTACGCCCCACAAATGCTGGAAGGACCGGCTAGGGTGTGGCTGAATAATCTACCAGCGGGCAGTATCAACTGTTGGCTGGATTTTGAGGAAATGTTTGTCAGCAACTTTACCAGCACGTACAAGAGGCCAAACAGGCCACAACAGTTAGCCATGTGCAAGCAGAGGCCGAATGAAACAGATAGAGAATTTTTAACTCGGTGGTGCAACCTGAGAAACTCGTGTGAAGGAGTTATAGAATCGCAAGCAATAGCTTGGTTCGCGCAAGGATGTCGTTATGGCAGCGTATTGTGGCAACGTCTGCAAAGAGATATGCTGACCACACTGGCAGAAACTATCAGAATAGCGAACTCCTACGCGTTAGGAGACCCGACGCAACCAGAATTAATGTCGGCGGATCACCGCGAGCAACAGGACCATTATGCAAGAGATTTGGCCGGGTCATCCAGGCGCGGTGATTTCAGAGGAAGAAGGAGAGAGGAAAGGCCGGATTATAGATATAATTCGGCCCAAGTGGCGGCAGTAGCGCAAGATCAGCCGAGTCACGGAGCAACTCAACGGCAAAAGAATGGTCCTCAGCAGTGGACACCAAGAAATGAAGGAAAAAGGCAGTGGACCCCCGAACAAAAGAAACAGTGGCAGGAGAGGCTGAAGTACACGTTCGAATACATGTTAGATCAGCCGTGCAAATTTCACACATCAAACCCATCCAGGCCAGCCAACCATACGACCGGCCAATGTGCATGGATGAAAAATGCAATGGGGAACCCCGCAGGAGTTCAGGCACCCCATCAAGTACATCAGCAGCATCAACCACAATTGACTGGAGCGAATGCACAGCAACTGATGTTACCACCCCCTCCCCCGAGGTACGATAACTCGGATCGGAGAGACGCGGTGCATCAAGTAATGAACCAAGTCTAGGATGGAAGAACAAACCCGGCGAATACGGGACGCAATGATTACAGAGAACATCATCAGTCTTATTGCGTGTTCACAACGGAACAACAAGACAAACAGAGTGTGCAACGCCGGCATATGGAAGTAAATGCAGTTATGCCGGCGGTACCAAGATACGTGCCTTGGTCGGATCAGGAAGTAACTTGGAGCATAAAGGATCATCCCAAGATAATGCCGAATCCCGGATCATATGCACTTGTGTTGGATCCGACATTTGTTGGACCAAGCATCAATGTGAAATTCTCAAAGGTACTCATTGACAATGGAAGTAGTATCAACATCATGTACAAAGATACCATACATAAACTTGGAATATCGCAGAACATGTTGCAGTCCACGAGGACCACTTTCCATGGGATAGTGCCAGGGCTTTCATGTGAACCCATTGGTAAGGTCCGAGTGGATGTGTTATTCGGCACAAGAGATAACTGCAGAGCAGAAAACTTAGAGTTTGAGGTGGTGGATCTAGAGAGTTGTTATCATGCTTTACTCGGATGGCCAGCGTTGGCCAAATTCATGGGCAGCTGTCATGTAAGTTATCTGAAAATGAAGCTACCCGGACCACAAGGAGTGATAACAGTTGCAGGGGATTACAAGAAGTCAATGGAGTGTGCTTCAGCCGGGTCAAATTTGGCCGAATCATTGGTTATAGCAAGAGAAAAAAGAAGGATTCAGGAGGTAGCAGCCCTCGCTCAGTCGGCGCAGCTGAACATGCCGGCACTAGCCAACCCGCATGGCAGTGTCTCTTTTCAGCCGACTAAAGAAACAAAGAAGTTTCAGATAGATGAGCAATTCCCGGAGTGTACTGTTACTATTGGTGCAGGCATGGACGCTAAATAGGAAAGCGAGCTCACCAACTTCCTCCGTGAGAATCGGGACATATTTGCATGGTCAACTCAGGATCTGCAAGGCGTTCCGAGGGAGTTGGCTGAGCACTCTTTGAATGTAAGGCCAGGAGCAAGGCCGGTGAAGCAACCTCTCCGCCGCTTCGCCGAAGACAGGAGAAAAATAATAGGGGATGAAATAGCTCGGCTCCTCACAGCCGGGTTCATCATGAAGGTGCTGTATCCGAATTGGCTATCGAATCCGGTGCTAGTAGAAAAGAAGAAGGATGATCCCAATGTAGCCATTATATGGCGAATGTGTATCGATTACACGAACCTGAACAAGGCGTGTCCAAAAGATCCTTTTCCATTACCTAGAATAGACCAAGTCATTGATTTGACCGCTGGTTGTGAGTTATTGTCATTTGTAGACGCGTATTCTGGTTTCCATCAGATACCGTTAAATCCGGCCGATCAAATAAAGACTGCATTTATTACCCCATACGGGGCTTATAGCTATCGCACAATGCCATTCGGCCTGCGAAACGCAGGAGCAACATATCAGAGATGTATGCAAAAATGTCTACACGATCAGATAGGAAAAAATGTACAAGTATATGTAGATGACGTGGTCATCAAAACCAAGGAAAGCAAAACGTTGCTGGAAGATATACGGCAGACTTTTGCGAACCTGAGAAGGTTCCGAATGAAGCTTAATCCGGAAAAATGTACGTTTGGCGTGCCGGCAGGGAAATTACTCGGTTTTCTTGTATCTAGCCGAGGTATAGAGGCCAACCCAACAAAGATAAAGGCAGTAGAAAGAATGGAATTGCCAAGATGCTTAAATGATGTACAAAAATTCACGGGTTGTCTAGCCTCGCTCAGCCGGTTTGTATGTCGGCTGGGAGAGAAGGCGCTACCACTATATCAGCTAATGAAGAAATCAGATAAATTCGTTTGGACTCCACAAGCGGACAGCGCGTTTCATGAGTTGAAAAAAATGTTGGTCACAGCACCTATTTTGGCTTCTCCATTATCAAAAGAGCCTATGTTACTCTATGTAGCAGCTACCAATAGAGTAGTAAGTGTTGTAGTCGTAGTAGAACGACTTGAAGATAGTAAGTCCGTACAGAGGCCGGTGTATTATTTAAGTGAGGTGTTATCCACTTCAAAACAGAATTACCCACATTATCAGAAGATGGCTTATGGGGTGTATATGTCGGCAAAAAAGCTTAAACATTACTTCGAAGAGCATCCCATCAGAGTAATATGTGAAGCGCCCATAGCCGACATATTGAGCAACAAAGATGCAAGTGGCCGAATAGCAAAATGGGCAATCGAATTGTCACCATACGCTCCACAATTTGATAGGAGAGATGCAATCAAATCTCAAGCAGTCGCCGACTTCTTCATAGATTGGGCCGAAGTGCAATATGAGCCACCATTACCAGATCCAAATTATTGGACGATGCATTTCGATGGTTCCAAACTAAGAACTGGTTTGGGGCAGAAATAGTGTTAACCTCGCCTAAAAGAGATCAGCTGAAATACGTGCTACAAATACATTTTGCCGCATCCAACAACGTAGCCGAATATGAAGCACTGGTCCATGGATTGAAAGTAGCAAAGGAGATTGGCATACGCCGAATCTTATGCTATGGGGACTCGGATCTAGTGGTACAGCAAGTCTCAGGCAATTGGGATGCGTTAGATGCCAATATGGCTTTATACAGATTCCATGTGCAAAAGATCAGTGGGTACTTTGAAGGATGTGAATTTCACCATGTACCTCGGGCAGAAAATGATGTCGCAGACACGTTGTCAAAACTCGGATCAACCCGGCAGTCAATTCCCCCGGGTATTGCCTTGGAACACCTCAGAAAACCATCAATAATCCCGTCACCGGAATCCGAATCTATCTTTATTCCGGCAAATTCAGCAGAAGAAAATGCGCCGATGGAAGTAGACCAGCAATATGACTCGGAACCCCCAAAGAAGAGGATAGCAGAAGTAAGCACAATTATGGAGAAGGCCGAGGTAGATATGCCGGCAGAAAACATGGAAATAGACAGTGAGACCACACCAGAAAAAATCACACCGCTGTGGGCGTAACCCATATTCTCTTACCTTAAAGACGCGATGTTACCGAGCAATGAAGTGTTAGCAAGACAAACTGTAAGGAGAGCGAAAGCCTATACGATCATAAACAATGAGATATATAAAAGAAGCGTCACAAGCGTATTGCAGAAATGTGTGAGTTCGGCAGAAGGCCAGGAGATCCTCCTAGATATACATCAAGGAGAGTGTGGACACCATGCCTCATCTCGTGCCTTGGTAGCCAAAGCATTCAGGCATGGATTTTATTGGCCAACGGCGTTGAAAGAAGCCAAAGAGTTGGTTGAAAAATGCAATGGTTGTCAGAGATATACAACCAGGATACATATGCCATCGGCCGAGTTAAAAACAATACCCATCACTTGGCCATTTTCTGTGTGGGGCTTAGATATGGTGGGACCATTTAAGCCGGCCCGAGGGGGAATGACCCACATATTGGTTATGGTGGACAAGTTCACAAAATGGATTGAAGTGAAACCAATAAAAAATGCGATGGGCCCACAACAGTGAAATTTCTCAAAGATATTATTTTAAGATATGGGTATCCGCACAGTATCATCACAGATAATGGCACAAATTTTGCAGAAGGAGCTTTCGCCAGATTTTGTCGAGAGAAACACATAAGACTAGATGTTGCCTTTGTGGCTCACCCAGCATCTAATGGGCAAGTGGAAAGGTCTAATGGACTAGTATTGTCAGGAATAAAACCACGACTTGTTGAACCGCTGCAAAGGTCGGCAGGATGTTGGATTGAGGAACTCCCAGCCGTATTATGGAGCCTCAGGACTACTCCGAATAGATCAACAGGCTATACACCATTCTTTCTGGTATACGGGACAGAGGCGGTGCTTCCAGCCGACATAATACATGACTCGCCAAGAGTTACTCAGTATACAACCTCAGAGATAAACGAAATAGCTCGGCAAGATACTGTAGACCTGCTAGAAGAAGCCAGAGAACTGGCACTATCACGATCAGCTATTTATCAACAGAACTTGCAACGATATCACAGCAAAAAGGTGAATCCAAGGGTATTCAAAGAAGGAGATTTAGTCCTCCGACTGGTGCAACGCACGGCCGCATGCACAAGCTGTCACCTCCATGGGAGGGACCATTCATCGTGAGTAAAGCATTACATAACGATGCCTATTATCTAATCGACGCTCAATCCCCCGGAAGGAACAAGGCAGACAAACTGGCAAAGAAACGAAGCGGCCATGGAATGTAGCCTTGCTTCGTCCATTTTACTCATAGCATAGTATTTCAAGGTCAGGGACCAATGATGTATTAAACCTCGGCATCTAGAGCAGTGACTCGGGGACTGCCTTATGTTATTTCAATCTCATCCTATGTATTAAACCCCGGCGTCCAGAGCAGTGACTCGGGGACTGCTATGTGATATTTCAATTTCATCTTATGTACTAAACCTCGGCATCCAGAGCAGTGGCTCGGGGACTGCTATATGTTATTTCAATTTCATCTTATGCACTAAACCTTGGCATCCAGAGCAGTGGCTCGGGGACTGCTATATGTTATTTCAATTTCATCTTATGTACTAAACTTCGGCATCCAGAGCAGTGACTCGGGGACTGCTATATGTTATTGAAATTTCGTTTTATGTACTAAACCTCGGCATTCAAAGCAGCAACTAGAGAACTACCATATACCGCCCCAGTGTTATGTTGAGCACCAAAACTTAACACCCTGAGCAGCGCCTCGGCGGGGGTCTTATATTATTCCTGAAATTTAGTTTACACACTAGACTTCAGCGGAACAGGCAGTCCCCCGAGGACTACCATATATTGTTCCAAAGTAGTAGTCAATCTTTGATACGAAAAAGGTATCACACTTCGGCACTCAGAATAAGAACAGATCAACCCCGTATGATGTTTGAAGCTCACACCCAGATTACTCGACTAAAGCACGAGAAAACAAAGACAAAGATACATCCTAACACCAAAAAATTGCAGGCTACCAAAGCAAGAATTCGGACAAACAAGACCACTTAGACAAAGTGATAACAATTACAAACATGTGTCTCAGCAGCACACGGCAAAAGAAATTCATTCCATACAGAGGACAGATGAATGTTTCACCTACATCGTACGCCCGGCATACCAGGGATAGGAAATGACTTAAACGTTTTTAGCTGGAGAGGCGGCAATCTGGTCAGGGGCTGGGGACTCCGAGGTAGGAGGAACTTCGGCCGATGTTACCTCGCCCTCCACAGACCTAGGTGCAACCTCGGCCGAAGCCTGAGGCTGCTGAGAAGCATCAATTTGCGCAGTGGAATGCCCGGTACCCTTGGAGGAGGATCGCGCGTCGCCGTTGTCATCCGAGCTCGAACTGGAGTCACCAGAAGTGGCCGAGTCATCTTCATCTCCCACTTGCTCAGCTGAATCGTCATCTGATGCATCCTCGACTATGACCTCCTCGTCCGGGTTTGGAAGGAAACTTGGCCCTTCATACCAGGTGTGCACGTCGGCATACTCGACGAGTTGAAAGGCGCGAGCTTGCCGGAGAGCGACGAAAGTGGGGTCCTCAACCCAACGAGAACCAGTGCGCAGATTTCTCAAGATATCAAGAGAGATGTCTTCGTACCATGACATAATAACAGTTAGAGCCATATCAGCGCCAGCTCGTCCGGCTGATTCCCTCCAGAGACTTAGTTGCCTCTCAGATGCCATAAGTCTTTTCACCAGTAATTCGACCTCATTGATATCAGGGGTCCTAGAAGTGTTAGGCTAGAGAACATGGTAGGCTCGGATAGCTGCCTGCACCAAGTCCCTGCCCATAATTTTCATCGGACCAATAGCAGCGCCGACAGCGACAAGGAAATCTTCCATCGAGTACTCCGAATCAACAGGGACACCTCGACGCTTACGAGCTGCTAGAACCGCTTTCGAGCTCACAGGCTTAGCTTCTGGGAAATGACCTGCGCAAACACGAATGCGTCAGGAGATAAGAAACTTACAATGAATATAATTCGGTTGTGATAAGAAACTTACAATGAATATAATTCGGCTATGATAAGAAACTTACAATGAATATAACTCAACATTTTATGGACGTCTTTAGCCCAGATGATCTTGCTCTTCTCAAACGAAGCAATTTCCTCGCTCATTCCCTGAGTTTTCAGTTCGGCAGCCTCAAGGAGTTCTTTATTCTTCTGCAGCTCCAAAGCCAGCCGATTCTTCTCCTCGGAGAATTCCTGATCGACCTTTTCTAGTTCAGATTTCTGAGAGAGCTTAAGGGTCTCCACCTCGGCCCGCAGGCGAGCTATTTCATCATCTTTTTCTTTTAGCTGCGCCGAATGAGTAGCGCTTTGTTCTAAAAAATGCAGCATCACGTCAGGCATAGGCGTGCAATCTTGGTGAGATGCTGCGAAGGTTTGCAACTCGGCTTTGCCACAGCCAAATAAAATAAAAAAGTTTAGCGCGTATTCTAAAGGGCGAAAAGGTGTAGGGTAAGAGGGAAACTAACCTTCCAAGCTCTTGACTTTCTTCTCAAGACGAATGTTGAGATTATTGATATTACCTGTTTACCAAAAAAGTGAGCCGACACCTCGCGGACAAAAGTAAGTCGAAAATGATGAAAAGGAACTATCAACTTACCAGCCTTTTTTACCACAGGCAGGACTTTCTCGTATTTCTCTTCCAGTTTGCGGTGCGAAAAAAGCAACCTTTGAAATTCGGCAGTCCGCCTGTCGTGTGCAACCTGAACAATGGAGCAAAACGATGAATAAATGTCCGAAGCTAAAACAGATCCGAGTTAAGCGAAAACTTAACCGGATCTAGGTGGCTGGATATTCAAAGCCAAAATAGATCCGAGTTCAGCAAAAACTTAACCCGGATCTAGGTTGCTGGATATTCGAAGCTAAAACAGATCCGAGTTAAGCGAAAACTCAACTCGGATCTAGGTGGCTGGATATTCAAAGCCAAAACAGATCCGAGTTAAGCGAAAACTTAACCCGGATCTAGGTGGCTGGATATTCAAAGCCAAAACAGATCCGAGTTAAGCGAAAACTTAACCCGGATCTAGGTGGCTGGATATTCAAAGCCAAAACAGATCCGAGTTAAGCGAAAACTTAACCCGGATCTAGGTGGCTGGATATTCAAAGCCAAAACAGATCCGAGTTAAGCGAAAACTTAACCCGGATCTAGGTGGCTGTACATTCGAAGCTAAAACAGATCCGAGTTAAGCGAAAACTCAACTCGGATCTAGGTGGCTGGATATTCAAAGCCAAAACAGATCCGAGTTAAGCGAAAACTTAACCCAGATCTAGGTGGCTGGATATTCAAAGCCAAAACAGATTCGAGTTAAGCGAAAACTTAACCCAGATCTAGGTGGCTGGATATTCAAAGCCAAAAGTAGATTCGAGTCAGGCGAAAGCTTAACCCGGACCTATGTGGCTAGACATTCAAAGAACAGCTAGATAAAATTTAAGCAAAGTTTAAGATAGATCTACTCGGATATAGGCTCGAACCCTAAATTAAGTCGAGTTAAGTATAGCACTATAAAAACTTCCAAGCGAATAACAAGTTACTCGTTTGCAAGTTTCGGGGACTAATGTATATATAATAGCATATGGAGAATCAGTCTAAACCCCGAGAAGCAACAATTACCTCGTTCATCTTGTTGCTATCCAGAATGATCTTGGCAGCTCGATCCAAACGACTGCTGATGTCGGAAAGTTGAAACAGCTGACTGTTTGGATTGCCCTCAAGCTGATCAGTAGCATTCCAGTTATGAGCATATTCCACCAGTGAGCCGAGGCTGTTCCCACTAGCCGTCCGGGTTAAGACTTTACCTCGGACATGTTGTGCAACCACTGCAGCCGTAGGGCTTGTATGAAGAGCAAGCTGGGTGCTGGCAGCCGAGGTAACGGAGGCTTTGGTAGGCGCAGTTCCTTTGCGAAACACGTCGGCAATACTCGACTGAGAAGAACCAGCAAGACCTTTTTGGGAAGTGGAAGCCTTGGTGGCAACAATTTTTCTTACTGTAGAGGAGGCACCAGCAGAAGCCGATACCTCGGCAATGGGAACAGTGCCTTTAGGAGCAGGAGGGATCACAGGCGCAGAGGACGCCGGGGTATTAGCGACCACGGCTGCGGCTGGGGTTACTGTAGGAGCTACCGAGGTAGAAAGAGGCTCGGTGGATATGCTCGGATTCAATGGAGGGGCAACGGGTTCGGTAGAAATCTCGGAGACACGAGTATCAGGCGCATCGTGACGAGGGGATGACAGATGCGGAGCTGGAGGAGACGCAGCATGAGCAGGACTGGGAATCCTAGTATCTTCAACGGGCGGAGGAGACGGATGCCGAATCGGGCGGCTAGTCATGCTAGGACCGCCAGGCTTAACGGAAAGCGGAGCACTGCGAAAATAAAAAAGAAAAAAGGATGTCAGGATGAAAAACAGAAAGAGGGAAACAAGAAATACGAGCAAAATGAGCTTACCCGGCGACCCCAGGCATGGTCTTGCGCCTGGGAGGATTCGGAGAAGACTTCTTCATTCGTTTCTTGGGGGCCGCCTCTGAGGCACTAGCAGGAGCCCCACGTTTCCCCGAGGTAACTGGGGGCCGGGAAGCAATAGGCTCGGCGTCGTGAACCTGACCGGCCGGATTAGCTGGGAAAGTAGAAGCCGGAAATGCATAAGAAATAGGCATTGCGGCAACTACCTCAAGAACTTGGACCCTGTCCGAATCACCTTCCTCCTCATGGACCGAAGTCTTTCCACGAGCGCGGGCCGGAGCGGAATCTGACTTAGGGACGAATTCTTCGGAGTCCAGCTCCCCAACGTCCGGGGTATTCCGGTCCGCAGTCCATGGAAGCGACAAAACCTCGGCATCCTCGTCCTTTTGCTCTGCGAACCTCTGTGAGGCGAAAAAAAGGAAGGTTAGCGAAAACAGCTATGAAAACAATAGAAAATCAAAGCATTAATGGTTAAACTTACTTCAGGAGGCGGACGATCGCGGGTGAACGGTTTCAATCCCCAAGCCCAATCCTCAGGCATCTCCGTCTTGAAGATAGCTCGGACACGCTTATAGATAAGATAGTTGTCCAGCTCCACGGTCGAGACTCGGTTAGGGTCAAGAGGACCACTCATGTAGCACAGCTTGTGAGTCCGCTTCTGGAATGGGCAAATTCGGCTACTGATGAAGGTAGCCATCAAGTCCTCGCCGCGTAACCCGGCCCGGATCAGCTCCTTGAGCCGAGTTTCGAAAAGCTCGGCCAAGACGTGACTCCTCCTCGGATTGTAAGTCCAATTTACCTTGGAAGGCGGACCAATGGAGAAGGCAGGAAGCCGAATCTTATCCTCCGCCCCTCTGTTCTTGACATAAAAGAAGGATTTGTGCCACTTCTTGCACGATTCTAACCCGGTGACACGAGGGAATACGGACTTCCTCCGAGGTGTAATGGACGCTGCCCCGCACTGAGTAAGCAGTTTCTCGGAAGGGTGCAGAGACTTGTCAGGGACTACATTAGACTGAATAAGAACTTCGACCAGACGTGCACAGACAGCCATAGGCCGAAGTATCCTTCCGAAGCAGAGATAAAAGCAGAAAGAGAAGCGATGGCATTTGCGGGAAGATGATGCGGCTGAAGGCCGAAGTAGTCGAGAAACTCTCTCGCAAAGTCTCTAAGGGGGAGACCAAAGCCGCTTGCGAAATGTGACATAAAAACTACGTACTCGCCCTCCCTAATATCCGGAGAAGACTCGCTGCCGGGTAAGCGACAGGAGACCTCGGCGGGAATCCTCCGAGTTCGGATAAGCCATTCGATCTCGGGGCGGGTAACGGATGAACCTTGCCACGAGCCTCGCTCAGGCCCAGAGCCAGCATCATCATCCTCTACCAGGGCACCACTAAACGAGATAGACATGGGTTCGCCGGAAAAATCGACGGAGGAAGAACTGGCGGCGGAGGAATGTTTAGAGCCACGAGGCCCCGTCGCAATTTTGAACGAGAACGACGGCGGAGGACCAGAGAAACCGCCACACGAATACGAAACCTAGACAGAAAAATCTAGGGTAGGGCCTAGGCAACGGAGCCGGATAGAACTCACCGGCGACGACGCCAAAGCTAGCGAACACGGAGGAGGCAGACGGAGCGACGCGGCGGAGTCCTCGCCATCAGAAGTTCTGATGAACGCACGGCGGCGGAGCTGCGAGCGGGCGCGGGAGCGAGAGGAAGAAGAAGGGCGCAGGCGAACGAGAAGGGGAAAGTGAATCCCCGACGCCGCGCCCCCACTTTATACCCTAGCCGCAAGCAAGGTAGTGGGATCGTGGGTGTGGCAGTGGGCAGCACGGATCGTGTGCGCAGCACGACCACGCGTCGCTGAGCGGAACCGCACCGAAGGCCACACAATTGACCAAGGAGCTCACGATCCCCAACGAGAACGGCGCACGAGGCGTCGCAGCAACGGCGCGACAGGCGCGGCAGTAACTGTAGCTTGTCAGTAAATACTGTGGAGGAACAAAGAACTAGAGAAACAATGATGAGAATGACACGTGGGACGAGGCGTGCACTAGTAAATACGGTGTTACCACGAGCGGGCGAAGATAACTCGGAAAGAATGCATAATGAGTATCATGAAACTGATACGACCCGACCGAGGTTATCGGCGGGACCATATCAGCTTCGGGGACTAATGTTGGGGAGGTAACCCCGGATAGGGTAAGGACGGGGAAAGACGAAAGGATTATTCCCCGTCCAGTTTCCGAGTTATATTCTAAGCTGGCCGAGTCTTATAAAGGTCGGCCGAGATAAGGAAAGGCAGGACCTCAGTAGTGATGGCAAGGCATTACCCGGCCGAGATACGGCGTAAGCCGGCCGGGTTGGCCCGAATGATCTTAATGCAGGTGAAGGACAGACCGAGTTACGCGAGGAAGGGCCGAATGATACGAAGCTTGCAGGAGAAGGAGAAGCCCAAAGTCAAACCCTAGTCACGGAATCTGAGCAGAGCCAAGAGCTAAAGACAAATGTGCAGAACGACAGAGGGGCAGAAGGAGGTCACGGAGGTGACAGTTCTGGAGCCCGAGGCAAGAAGGAGGGGCCCTCTGGAATCTTACCGCAGTGAGAAGGGCGATAGGGAAAGAGGAGCGCCGAACTACTATATTGGGACAAGCATATTCCTCGAATATGCTTGCCACGTCAGCCCTGGAAGAACCCAGGGCTCTCCTTTATAAGGGGAGGCTTAGACCCTAAGGAAGGGATGGACTCTTTCTTGGGACCGTTAGGCTGGTAAAATTCTCTCTTTCTCCTTGTATACAGCTCAAGGAGCACTTTTAGCCCAAGGAAGGAGAAATAAAGATCTTTGTGTTAGCTTTCTGTGTGTAGAATCAACTACATCTTCCCTCCCCAGATCCCACTAGCATCCATTAGCCCCAAACTTTAGCCTACCCATGGCATCTGCCGTGCCACCACCACGACATTCTAGCCATGCAGGAAAAGAAGACTTCAAGGAGGAAGAGTGGGGAAAGATTAGCAAGAGCTGGAATTCTCAACACGACATGATCATGAGCCGCATTGAGCAAAACTCACAGCTGATTTGTAATCTCACCTTCGAGATTGAGGACTTTGGGAAACTGATCAAGGAGCTCATCGAGAGGATACAACCAGCACCGAAGGATTAACTCGTCATCAGGTTTGGCATCCCCTTGGTTTGTTCCAAGCTTGGGGGAGTGCCACGATATCACATCACTATCTTCTATCTTTTTACCTTATTAGTAGAGTCTTATCATGAATAGAGGAGTTATTTTGTAGTATGGTTTGCATTATGGAAGTGTCCCCTCTCTCGTTAGATATGTATCCCTTGGTGTGAGTTTCCATTATGTAATATTAATGAGAAGTTCTATCATTCACTCTTTTGCATAGCTTATGTTAGTTTTCAATTCGAGGTTATATGATTGATTTTGTTGTTAGTATTGGTAGCACTTTGGGATCATTGAGTTAATTTAGTTGGTTTTGGCAAACCTGGCTCGGTCAGTAGCAACACCTTTTTGAGAGTTGAAAAGAAAAAGATAGAAGTACTCGAGAGAAAAAATTATTTCATCATCTTTCTTTCTTGATTTGCTCATAAGTTTAGTATTCTCTAGTTAAGATCTTTTGTGCTTCCAAGGAAGATTGCATGTTTGTCTTTATCACTTGTATGTTTGTTTGTTTCCTTTAACTCTTATACTTGCTACCCAGCCTTGCTAGCCAAAAACCTATACTGAGAGGGAATTCTTCTCGTGCATCCACCTCCTTTAAACCAAAACCTTTGCCATTTGTGTCCACCATACCTACCTAGTAGCATTATTGCTATTCCAAGTAAATTCCTGTTTTTTCTACCTCCCAAATTAAACTTGTTATGTGAAAATTAGTGATTAAAGCTCTCATGAACTTGATGGCACACTTTACTTTCTTGCACTTAATAAACCTGAACCATTGTGAACTCTCCATGAAAGTTATATGCTTGCAAATTATAGGCTGGGGATTAGCAAAACCGTGCTGTCACGGGGAACGCTTTCAACACTTGTAAATATATACCCAGTTGATACCTTGCTCTTTTGTTTGCGAATGTCGTCGGTGTGAAATAAAAGGGGAGCTTGTAAGTCCATGGAGTTATGTATGTGTGTTAGAGAAACGGCTGGGCCGTTGGTCTAATCCATGTTGACATGGTGGAAACCTGCAGTGTAACCATAATGATATCTATGAAGCATTCTTCTTATAAAAAGGAGAGAGATAGCTATTGAGAAAAAGAAAAAAAAAAGAAAAAAGAGAGATACTATGAAAAGAGGAAAGAGAGAAAAAAGCACCATTTTCCCATGGTAAATAAGAAGATTGCTGAGATACTCATTGTCTTCTTGCCTTGTCATTTTGATATGGGGATTCTTCCGTATCATCGGGCAAGGGGTACCCGTTGGCGGTTCTCAATGATACGCACATACTTACGATGACAGGAACTTACCGGTAACTAAAGTTGAGTAGCATGAGGAGCGGCCCTCGTACTCAAGGGACTTGGGATTTTCAGTTTATAGTCTGTCAAGCATATAACTCAGATTGGACCTCACTTTCACCTTAATCACCTAAAAATGCCTATGATAGGGGCAATGAGAGCTGAAAGCTAGTAAGTATCATAATTTTTGGGAGCTCTTTATGAGACTTGCAATCCCTGCTTCCCTCTTTGAAGGGCCTTTCTTTTCCTTTGTAGTTGAGTGAGTAAACCTACTCCCTTCTATCTCAGCAAGTACTTTGAGTTGATGTGTTTCATTCATTCATATGATGATTTATTCAATCATGTCTTATGTTCCTTGTTTTGCAGATTGCTCTTATCTTCATGTTTACTACTTTAAAAGCTTACTTTGAAAACCAGCTATTTGTGAACTCCAGCAAATTATCAACTATTCTTCGACCAAGAGCTAAGTTTGCCATTACCAATTATGATTTACTTATGTATCTTTATTGTGTTTCCTTTACTCATTACAAGTTTAGTTATATAATAGTGAGTTGTCTTCTATTGTGATCTATGCTTTTGATGAATGTGATGCTTCTTGTCCGTATTCTTTTATCGACTCTTCACTCCATAAACCTGAGGTCATGTTTATTGAGCTCGGTTTTGCTTGGGGACAAGCGAAGTCTAAGCTTGGGGGGAGTTGATACGTCCATTTTGCATCACTATTCTATGTCTTAATTCACTATTATTCATTGATATATTTCGTATTGAGAGGTGATACTTATGTTATTCCATCCATTTTTGCATGGTTGATGACTTTTGGAGCATGGACCACTGCAGTCAGGATTCTGATGGAAAAGGTGTTGTTCGGAGGCAAAATTCGTGAAGATCAGAAAATCCGGGAAAATATACGGAAAATCCAATTTTTCCAGAAGACTCAGGATGCCAGAAGATGAAGTGGAGGTGGGCCACAGGGGGCCCACACCACCCCATGGCGTGGGGCAGGCCTAGGCCGCAGCTGGGAGTGGTGTGGCCGCCCTGGCCCACTCCAGCCTCTCTCCTCTAGCGTATATCATTCCCACGAAACCCTAAGAATCAGGGAGCAACCACAGAAAGATTCCGCCGCCTCTGCGGGGCGGAAAACACCGAGAGAGAAAGATCTATAATTGCAAATGTATCTATAATTTTAGATGTTCCATGTTTGGTTTTATCTACTTTCTTATGTTTTGTTCCAACTTTGGAGTACTTTTCATAGACTTTCTTGGACTAACCTATTAACAAGATTCCACAGTGCCAGTTGTCTATTTTCTGCTGTTTTTGGTTCTAGGAAGTCAGAAAATGAATATTCTCGGAATTGGACGGGACAAAAGCCAAAGTTACTATTTTCCCAGAAGACTCACGGAGCCAGAAGAAGAGTCGGAGAGGGGCCACAGGGTGGCCACACACCCCCTTGGCGCGGGCCAGCCTAGGCCGCTCCAGGGCATGGTGTGGGCCCCCTGACCGGCCACCGATCGTGCCTCCTTTGCCTATAAGAGCCTCCCGATACCAAAACCCTAAATAGTCAATCAGAAGTCCACTAAAAGTTCTGCAGCGACGCCGCCACCGAAGGGGAGATTCGGGGGACAGAAAGTCTCTGTTCCGGCACCCTGCCGGGACGGGGAAGTGCCCCCGGAGCCATCTCCATCGATCTCCACCGCCATCTCCATCACCATTGCTGATTCCCATGATGAGGAGGGAGTAGTTCTCTCTCGAGGCTAAGGGTTCTACCGGTAGCTATGTGTTCATCTCTCTATGCATGATCTTATTGAGATCATGAGCTTGTAATCTATAGATCTACCTTGCTACTCAAGTGCTTTAATAGATCTCTGCTCTCCCCATGTGTGTGAAAGTGACAGAGTGCACACCATGGTGGCACTTAGGCTAGAGTTCTCAAATACTTTTTATGAGTTATATTTGGAGTTGGATGTCTTTATGAAATTGTGGTGTTTGTTGGACTCAGCTAGTACTCAAGGTGACAGTGTGGGGTTTTCTAGATGGGAAAGATGAACTTTGAGGTGTGCTGTTATAGCCCTACAATGGATTAGAGTGTCCAACCGGAGAGTAGTTCAGCGTAGTATCATAAAGAGATGATATTTATATGAGAGTGTTCACTAGTGAAAGTATGATCCCTAGGCCTTGTTTCTAAGCACTGAATCACTGTTTGCTATTAGATATGTTACATGTTTGCTTGCTTCCACCTTTATTTCAGTTTGCCTTTAGTCTTTTCCACGCCATCAAGTTATTTTCTATCACCATTACCACTTATAATTATCCATACCACTTGTATTTCACTATCTCTTTGCCGAACTAGTGCACCTATACACCTGACAAGTGTATTGGGTGTGTTGGGACACAAGAGACTTCTTGTATCTTGATTGCAGGGTTGCTTGAGAGGGGATACCTTTGACCACTTCCTCCCTAAGTTCGATAAACCTTGGGTGATCCACTTATGGGAAAACTTGTTGTTGTTCTACAAACCTCTGCACTTGGAGGCCCAACAACTCTCTACAAGAATAAAAGTGCGTAGACATCATGGACCCACCCGGAGAACCTGACAAATACAATCGTTTAAAGGTGGTAACACCCTAGTGTAACCCAAACCTATTTCTTTCTAGCCTTCTTGAATCTCAAGGATGAGATTCCTTTTAAGGGTGGTAGTCTATAACATCCCAAAATTTTCCTAATTTTGGAATGTTAAATAAACAAGATAAATTGATTTAATTGTTTGATCTTGTGAAAGTTTTGAATGAAAAGAAAACTTTTGAGGATTTGTTTGAATTTTACTAAGCCACACTAAAATAAGTGGATTAACATGACTATCACATTAGTTGGGAAGTTTGAACAAAACCAAAGATTTGTGCTTGCCTTGCGTTCATGATCCTTACATCATTGCATTCATGCAAATTCTTAGGTTAAAACCCCATTTACAAAACCCTATTTTGAATTACCAAAATATTCCTACAAAAGTACAAACAAGGATTTATAAATCCATTTTCTTTAAACAAAAAACTATTGCCAAAAAGGATCCTATGTTGGTCTATCTATTTTTAGAAAATTTTAGAAACAAATTTCATGTAAGTTGGAGTTATAAAATGAAGATATGAAAGAGATACTCAAATAGAAAAAGAAAAAGAAATGAAAAGAATATCCTACTAACCGGCCCGTGTCTTATCTACAGCGCAAGCCAGCTAAATGGTTACCACAGCGCGCAGCAGTAGCAGCCCACTACCGACCCAGCTAGCAACCGAAACAGCCCAACCGGAGACAGGACCCTCCCCTTTGTTTTTTTCCTTGCAGTCACTAACGACTGGGGCCCGCTTGTCATCTCCATCATCTGGACAGAGATCTGAACGAACATGAGTTCGTTGAACTACCGAGGAAATACTCTCGATTCCTCCATGAATCCATTGCCCCTCGTGCACATAAACCAGCGGATAAAAGCCCTAGACCCCCTCATTCGAAGCCCACAAAATCGGGCCGAGTTTCGGCCCCCTGGTTACCAATGCTCGACTCAATTTCGATCTAGCTATCACCGCCATAGACTAGTTCGGGAGGAGATCGAGTTCATATATTCTGTCGCCCCCTCTACCCCTTCTTCATTGATTTGACCTACCCATTCTCGAACACATCTCCCTGACCCCTCCATCCCCTGGCAGGAGCACCAGAACTTGTGCACGAGCTCGCTGGAGTTCTGCCAGAAACCGCTGCCTCCAGCCGTACCGTGTCGTCAGCCTGGGAAGCGAGCAACAACGAAGGAGACACCTTCGACCTCTCTGTGACCTCTCGCACCTCGTCGGCTACCTGACATTGTCAGTGACCGCCATAACGACCTCCATAGTCGTGGTATGGAACACGGCAGTGCCATCGAGGATGGCATGAGAGGGGACAATCAAGATGCTATCGGTGGCTACTCACAACGGGTTGAGCCCAGATACTACAAACATAGCGATGTACCCAGGTTTGGAGCCCTCTTGTCGAGGTAACACTCCTACTCCTGCAAGGATCTACTATATGGGGAGCACATGCTCAATACAAGTGCTCCTTGAGCTGTTTCCCTAGCTTCTATCCAGAGCCAGAGGAAGATGAACTACTTACTTGATGATTCTGGATAACTTCTAACTTGTAATCCCTTACCTAGAACCCTGGCTCTACCCCTCCTTATATATTGGTGGAAGGGTAGATTACAATGTGGGCTCTAGGGTTTACTGTTTGGGATTTAGGATTACAAAGCGGGTCGGCTGTCGGGTCTAGCCGGTGGACCAGGACCCGGTCAAGCCCCAGTATAGGTGGGGACAACGCCACAACGTCTTGGTGCCTCCTCTTTGGGCGTCACCATGTGCTTTATTCATCAGCTTGGTGCTTTATCCGTCAGCCAGAGCTTTACTCGTCAGCCAGATTTGTACTCTTTAGCCTCCAGCCTTGGTGCTTTGGCATCCTCGTCTAGTAGTGTCGGCAGGGCGGCGTGCCAGCCTGTCCGGTGAAGGGTGCGCTCAGCAAGGAGCGTCGCCCCCTCTCGTACCTTGGTCCAATAGATCCGAGGCGGCCGGGTAGAGGTGGTTACCCAGCCGGCTCTCCTGGGCCCCCGTCTAGACGGGCCAGCCTGGAATCTTGAGGCAGACTGGGTGGAGCGTTCCACCTGGCTATGGTTCCTTGTTCTTGTGGCCATCCGACCAGATATTCCTAGAGCCGGCCAGTTGATCCTAGCTTGGCCTATCCGGGGGTCATCCCCCGACACTAGTCCCCGAGCACGATGGGGCTTTGCTTTGTGGAGAAGTTCCTGCTTGCTCATTGGCTGATTCTGAAATGATCGCTGATGAAGACCGTATCGCAAATTGTTTTGTAGTGCCTATCTTGTAGTGCTTGTCGTTTTTAGGCTTGAGATGCCTGTTGTTCCTGGCTGGAATTTTCTCGGCTACGGGTCCGGTGGCCCACCCACAAGGTGTGAGCAGCGATGAAATCTCCCGGCTACTGCAACCGACGGGGAGGTCAATCGCCTAGTCGATGACGTTAGTGCTGGTGTTAGCCACACCTGCCTCCTCTGGCACGCGTCACGTCAGATTGACCTCATGGCCTGCCGCTGCAGTTTTGGTAACTGTGCACACGCCTTCATCATAGTGGTTTCTCGGAGATCATGCGCGTGCTTGGCCTTCACAATAACGCCTACGGGATCTTCTGTGGGAGTTGCTCTGGCGCATGCGATCTGGAACTAAAACGTCGTGGTGGGAGTGGAGCGGTTCCGTGCCACGTGATGGAGGGGAGCGCAGGGGGCGCAGTTGCTCTGCCTCGATAAATAGGGGCGCTAGGGAGGGCTCCTTTCCTACTTCATCTTCTCCCTGCATCCATTGCTTCTACCCTTTGTGCTTTGCCTCCTTGCTGCTTCCATGCGCCACCGCTCTTTGGTCACCGGCGCCGGCGCTCCTCCGTCGCGATGATGGGACCTTGTTTCTACAACAAGGTCGCCGCTCCCGTCGAGATGCTGCCTGATCAAGCGGGTGGCTGGTGTGGCTCTTATGTCACCGATGAGCTTGTCCAGAAGTACCGGTGGGGAAGGCTCATCCCATTGGAGCGCCCGGTGAGCCATCGCCTTGCACCGGAGGAGGAGTTGGTCCCCAACCGCCGACCTGGCGAAGCTAGCTGGGTCCTTGGTCCTACACCGGGCCTTTGCCGCCTCTAGGCTCGCCGATGTGTTTGTGAACCCCAGCCTAGGCCAGATGGGCTCTGCCGCCTACCGGGTAGAGGAGCCCGTGGAGGCGGCAAGGAAGGCTCCCGCGTAGCCTGCGATTGAAGATGGCGGTGGGGAGGTGGCCCCCGGTTTGGGCGTTGTGGCTCCAGAGGTGTCGCGGGCAGCCTCCGGTGACGACGACGAGCTCTAGATTACTGACAGTCGGGCGGCTCCAGTTGCACCGCCGCCGGACTCCGTCCTAGCTTAGCTTTCCGAGTCAGCGTCCGTTGCCCTTGGCTAGGCCCGCCACCTGGTGGAGGTGATGAAGCTAGGGCTTCGCGAGGCCAAGGTGCTAGGGGCGTCCCTTGTGGTAAATGTCTCCTCCGTCGTTTTTGTTGCCCTTCTTTGCTGTTGATCTCTCTGTTTTCTTGTTTAATCGTGCCTTCCTTGTAGAAAGATTCTGTTGAAGCCTCCAAGACCTCTCAGGACCTGGGGCGTAAGATTGCTTTCTCTTCCATGTCCTCCCAGTTACGCGGATTTTCCCATTTCTTGTTGACCATTGGGTACCCTCCTACAGCTCTGCTAGCGGACAGGGACCGGGAGGTAGAGAGGCTAAAGGCGGAGGTCACCCGGCTGGAGGAGTCCAACCAGACTCGCCAGGCCTAGATCGGTCAGCTGCTGCAGCATCAGCAGCAGATGGAGGTCAATGCCGGCCAGGTGAAGAAGGTCGCCGACACCCGGACTAAGGCGCTGAAGAATCTTGAGAAGCTTCACGCTCATTAGGAGGAGGCGCTGAAGACCACCTAGGCCAAGGAGAAAGCAGCGTTGGTGGAGCTATGCCAGCTTGCCGAGATCATCGTCAGTATGTGGTTATTCCTTTAGTGAACTTGCTTGTCTTGTTCTACAGCCGGTTTCTGACAGTTGTCTCCTTCTCGGGTGCATCCTAGTATCATGGAGCAACTGATCAGGCCTTGGCCCGCGTCCCCGAGGCAGATGCCGAGCGCAACCTCTGTCCGGAGGAGTTGGTGGCCGTCACGTGCTAGGAGGGCAACCAACTACGGGATGCTTCCCTCAATGTCTACGAGTACGTCTGGCCGGACTCCACTCCACCGGCTATGATGGAGGCCTTGGCGAAGAAGCTTCTCACCGCTCCTGAGCTGATGGACGTGGCGCGGGACTGGGCGGCTCATGGTGGTGCGGAGATGGTCCTGGCATTGCTGAATTCCTGGTACCCCAATGTGGACCTACGGAGTATTTCCAGGGGGTTTTGCTAGGGGACCAGCTATGACCAGCTTCGCGCTGAAGTTCCTAACATCCGCTCCTGCGATGTCAAGATTGGAAGCTTCATCCAGCTGGACCGGGACTTCAGCGATCTGGCCGGCTCGGAGGGATACCACTACAGCCTGTAGGTGGGTTTAGCCCATGCCGATGCCCCGACTGCGATAGGCCCTGCCTCTGCCTACGTCGCCTCCAGCAGCCACGCTCCTGCCGACACCTCTGGCCCTCAAGACTGATCCCCAGAATGCTAGGAGTATTTGTATTTGGCTAGAATCTTGTTTGTTTGTCTACTTGTGCGGGCAATTTATCTTTTGTTCTACAGTGAATTATGTCAAGGGCTTTGCCTCCCTTTGTGATGTTATCTTGTGCTCTTCTTAAATGCACTTTGCCTTGTGTTGCACTTGTTGTATGCTTTCTTCTGTGTGGGGGCGCGCAAGTGCACCCATAGGGTGTAGTCCCCGAGGTTCGGGCCAGCTAGAGAATCCAACCGGGTCGAAGATCCTTATGTTGTTGCTTGTTGTAGGTGTCCTGCGTGGGGCGCGCAAGCGCACTCGCGGGGTGTAGTCCCCGAGGTTCGGGCTGGCTAGAGAATTTAGCCGGGTCGAAGCTCCTTTATGATGTTGCTTGTTGCAGGTGTCCTACGTGGGGGCACGCGAGCGCACCCACATGGTGTAGTCCTCGAGGTTCAGGCCAGCTGGATAATTTAGTCGGGTCGAAACTCCTTGCCTACTCTTTTGTCGTCTGGGGGTGTCTGGCCTCTGGCTCTGGAACTTTAGCTCATGCAAAGATGAAAACACAAGCAGTGGTTTGTGCGTTAGGCATGTGTAGGATAAAAATAGTCTGTAGTTGTTCGTTTGGTTGAAAATTTTGTTGTTTCGTGCAAAAACTGATAGCTTAGTCCTTTTCTTAGCGAGCATTGGCCATTGAAGCTATGCCCTTGTCAACTATTAGCCGGAAGCAAGGGTTTGCTTGGTTAGCGTACTGTGCAATACTTTGGATTTTGGCTATCGGCTTCGAGCGAGTGAGCGCAACCGGAACGTCTAGACGTCTTGTTTTCCTTAGGACTTTTCCTGTATGGGTCTTCGAGTTTTCTTCTCTTGCCGTGTCTGTCAGTCGGCTTGCAGTCTTCAGCCGGAATCGAAGAGGGACCTCTTGGATCCACGTACAGTACTTTGTCTTCTAGAATCCTCAGCCATATGGTCCACCTGGTTAGTCCCCGAGAGAGATTGCCGGGTCCGGGGTTAAAAAATAATGCGGCCAGAAAACTTCAAGTTATGTAGCAGAAAGTGCCAAATTATTACGGAGTCCCCAAGACTATGTCGAGGCTCCTGCACTTGTTCATTACATAAAGGTAAGATACATTTTTGCTCTTTACTCAGGTGTAGAATGGGCGAAGTAGGTTCGCATTCCACGAGTGTTCGGTTTCTTCACCGGAGCGGTCCATCTTGATCTTCACCAGCTAGCGAGCGTCGATCAGGTAATATGAATTGTTCTACAGCACCCAGCTGATGATGAATGGCCCTTCCCAAGGGTGGAGCCAGCTTGTGCATCCCCTTGGTGTCTTGTACCAGCCGCAAGCCTAGATCGCCCTCTCGGAACGAGACATTGCGGATCTGGCTAGCGTGGTAGCGGCGCAGGTTCTGCTGGTAGATGGCGGACCTGGAGAGGGCCAGCTCTCGTGCCTCCTCAAGGATATCAACGTTGTCTTCTCGTGCTTCCTTGGCCTGTTGCTCAGTATACAATAGTTTGCATGGTGCGTCGAACTCGATGTCGGTTGGCAGGACTGCTTCTGCTCCGTAGACGAGGAAGAATAGTGTGTAGCCGGTGCAGCGGTTGGGCATTGTGCGTAGGCTCCATGGCACAGCCGGCAGCTCCTCTATCTAGCATCTGGGAGTCCTCATCAGCGGATCGATTAGCCTTGGCTTGATTCGGCTAGGACTAGACCATTTGCTTGCTCGCACTACCCATTGGTTTGGGGGTGCGCGACGAAGGCCAGGTCCAGGCAGATGCCCTTGTCACCATAGAAACGCGCGAAGGCCCCTTTGGTTAATTTTGTGTCGTTGTCTATGATGATGCTGTTGGGGTAGCTGAAACACGTGATGATGTCGGTGAAGAACTTGACAACTGTCGGTCCGTCTAGCTTCTTTATTGGCTTTGCCTCGATCCACTTGATGAACCTGTCCACTGCCACCAGGAAGTGTGTCATGCCTGATCACGCTGTTTTGAAGGGGCCTACCATGTCCAAGCCCCAGACGGCAAATGGCCAGGTGATAGGGATTGTCTTGAGCGGTGATGATGGAGTGTGTTTCTACTAGGCGAATCGCTGGCACCCATTGCATGCCTTTACCAGCTGCTCGGCATTCTCCAGCACCGTGGGCTAGTAAAACCCATGGCGGAATGCCTTTGCCACTATAGATCGTGATGATGCGGGGTGACCACATTCGCCTTGGTGAATGTCCACTAGCAGCCGGATTCCTTCCTCTTGGCTTACGCAGCGCTGGTATATTCCTCCCACCCTGCGCTTGTAAAGCTCATTGTTGATGACAGTCTATATGCTTGCCCTTCGCTTCACTTTCCTAGCCTCCACCTCTTCATCAGGCATCTCCCCTTTGACTAGGAAGTTTATGTACGGCTTGCCCCATGCAGGTGTCTCCCAGATGGTGCAGACGGTCTGCATGATCAGCCTGAGGCTCAGGCTCGTCAGGTAGCCTGCCGGGTGTGAGGTCGGAGCCGGCAATCCCCGGGATGCTAGAACCAGCTAGGAGTGTCGCGGCTTTTGGCCCGGTAGTCCTTCAGATGGAGGCGACAGTCCCTAGGTGCGGCGTGGCAGTCCCCGGGTGTGGCGTGGCAGTCCCCGGGTGCAGTGTGGAACCGGGTTGCTTGGAGCCAGCAGTCCCTGGGTCCGCATCCAGCATGATGGAGTCAGATTCTAGAAACGGCGTGATGGAGGGCTTGCGTAAGTGCTCGAGGGCGACTCTAGGTGAAATTGCTGCTCTTATTGATTCGACGCGAGCGAGTGCGTCCGCGGCTTCATTGTTCGCTCGAGGCACGTGGTGGAACTCTCATTCTTCAAAACAGGTGCATAGCTGTTGTACGAAGAAGCGGTATAGTGCCATGTTTGCATCCTTGGCGCCTCAGTCGCCCGATACTTGCTACACCACCAAGTATGAGTTGCCAAAGCAGAGGATGCGCCTGATGCTGATCTCTTTTGCCATCTTGAGGCCATGGACAAGCGCTTCGTATTCGGCGACATTGTTGGATGCGCGGAAGTGGATCTGTAGCATGTACCCTAGCCGGTCTCCCTTTGGAGAGGTGATGATGACCCCGGCTCCGAGTCACCATACATCTTGGAGCCGTCGAAGTGTAGCTTCCAATGCGTGGAGTCGGGGCATGGAGGAAGGTATTGCATCTCTTCCCAATCGACGAGGAAGTCCGCCAGGGCCTGAGACTTGATCGTCGTTCTTGGCTCATACTGGATGCAGTGTGCGGTGAGATCTATTTCCCATTTCGCCACTCGGCATGTGGCGTCCTTGTTGCCGATGATCTCCGCTAGGGGGGATAATGCCACTACCCGGATGGAGTTCTCTTGGAAGTAGTGCTTCAGATTCTTGGTGGCCATGTACACGCCATACACTAGCTTCTGATAGTGAGGGTAGTTCTGCTTTGACAGCGAGAGTACCTCACTCAGGTAGTACACCAGGTGTTGAACCGGCTGAGCCTTTCCTTCTTCTGGCCTTTCACCCACCAGCACGACGCTGACAACCTGGTTGGTAGCTGCAATGTACATCAGCATTGGCTCCTTTGCGGCAGGGCCTGCCAGTATTGGTGGGGAGGATAACATGTGCTTGAGGTCGTGGAAAGCCTCATCCGCCTGCGCTATCCAGACAAACTTGTATGTTTTCTTCATGAGCTGGTATAGGGGGAGTGCTTTCTCGCCCAGTCGGCTGATGAACCGGCTGAGGGAGGCCAGGAACTCGGTGAACTTCTGCATGTCGCGCACATTCTATGGCGGCTACATGCGTTCGATTGCGCCGATCTTCTCTGGGTTGGCCTCGATTCCACGTTTTGAACGAGGAAACCAAGGAGTTGGCTGGCTGGGACACCAAATACGCACTTCTCTGGGTTCAGCTTCATCTGGAACCGGCGAAGGTTGGCGAATGTCTCCTTCAGGTCTTCGAGGAGTGTCTACTTCTCCTTTGTCCTGACCACTATGTTATCGACATAGGCGTGCATGTTTCTACCGGTTTGTGATTGTAGGCACTTCTGCATGCAACGCTGGTATGTGGCGCCTGCATTTCCAGTCCAAATGGCATGGTGGTGTAGCAGTAGGCCCCGTATGGGGTGATGAATGTTATCTTTATCTGATTAGTGGGGTTCAGCCATATGTGATGGTAGCGGGAATACGCATCCAGAAACGATAACAGTTCGCAACCGACCGTGGAGTCGATCACTTGGTCTATCCTTAGCAGAGCGAGCGGATCTTTGGGGCATGCCTTGTTGAGGCCGGTGTAGTCAACACACATGCGCCAGGTCTTGTTCTTTTTCAGCACTAGCACCAGGTTTGCCAGTCATTCTGGGTGGAAAACCTCCATGATGAATCCGGCTGCGAGTAGCCGGGTGATTTCTACACCATGGTTCTTCTCTTCCACGAAGCGGCGTAGTGATTGCTTTACCGGCTTTCCATCTGGCCTGACATGTAAAGAGTTCTTAGTGAGCTCCCTCGGAACACCAGGCATGTCCTTGGGGGACCATGCGAAGATATCCCGATTCTCATGGAGGAAGTCAACGAGCGCGGTTTCCTATTTGCTGTCAAGGCCCTCTCTGACCAGGACAAACTTGTCGGCTCGGCCTCATTGAGAAGGATCTTCTTGGTGCCCTTTGAGCAGATCTTTGGGGCATGTCCGCCTATAGGGCCGCTATGTTCTACATGATGATGCGCTTCTCCTCTGCGATGATCATGGCCTTGGCGATCTTGGAGCCATCAGTGGTACATTCCACTGACCGCCTGTAGTCACCTACGATGGTGATTACCCCCTTTGGTCTGGGGAGCTTCATCTCGAGGTACATAGTGCGGCACCGCCATGAACTTGGTGAGCGCGGGGCGTCCTAGGATGGCATGGTAGGCGCTGCAGAGGTTGACCACCTCGAACCAGATAGGCTCGTGGCGGAAATTGTCCTCCGTGCCGAAGATGACGTCTAGCCGGATCTTGCCTATGGGCGAATGTGACAGACCCGACACGGCTCCGTGGAAGGAGGTGTTGGATGGCTCTAGCTGGGACTCACTGATGCCGAGCCGGTCTAGGGAGTTGCGGTACAGGAGGTTGATATTGCTTCCTCTCTAAGACGCGGGAGAACCTGCATGAGTGCTTCTTAGAGATGACGATGGGGTCCAAGACCATGGCGTATGTGCCCAGATGCGGTAGCATGTCTGGCTGGTCCTTCCGGCTCCACTTGACCTCTTGATCGGACCAGTTCAGGAACTAAGGAACGGGAGGAACGATTGCATTCACCTCCGCCTCATGGCGCCTTTTGCTGTGCTTGGTTTCTAGCTCGGTGGTGAAGATGTGGTAGTTCCCTACTCGGCGAGGATAATCTCCTCCATCTTCATCCTGGCAGTTCTGGCACTCGCGGTTATCCTGCTACCCACCGGCTAGCGGAGGAGGGGGTGGCGGTGGTAAACCAAAAACCTTGGCCATCTTCTTTGTCCAGGTGCACTAGCGAGTTGTATGTGTAGCCAGCTTGTTGCCGCCACTATGGAACTTGCATGGACCATCAAGCATCGATTCGATGGTGTACATGGGATGAGGTGGCCGGTCGTCGGGCTTCTGTCTCCGGCTGCCGCCCGCAGTCGGGTCCTCTTGGACGGTTGCCACCTTCCTAGAACCATATTGGTTATCCGGCTGGTCGTCTTTCCTCTTGTCGTGGCGATTGA
The DNA here is from genome assembly GCA_916181665.1 of Avena sativa. NCBI lineage: Eukaryota > Viridiplantae > Streptophyta > Magnoliopsida > Poales > Poaceae > Avena > Avena sativa. Next base: position 429,582,852 of record OV702287.1, read on the forward strand.
CATGCCGCCTAGACGTGTGGTTGTTCCCTTCCGGCTGGCGCTGATACTTTGCAAATGTATCTATAATTTTTTATGTTCCATGCTTGGTTTTATCCACTTTGTTGTGTTTTGTTCCAACTTTGGAGTACTTTTCATATGATTTCTTGGACTAACCTATTAACAAGAGCCACAGTGCCAGCTGCCTGTTTTCTGCTGTTTTTGGTTCCAGGAAAGTCAGAAAATGAATATTTTCGGAATTGGACGGGACAAAAGCCAAAGTGCCTATTTTTCCGGAAGGGATCAAGTGCCAGAATACGAGACGGAGAGGGGCCAGGGGCCAGCCACACCACCTGGCCGCACGGCCAGGACTGGCCCGCGCCAGGGAGTGGTGTGGTGGCTCCCGGCACCCCCTCGGCCTCTCCTTCCGCCTATAAGTTGCCCTCGGGACGAAAACCCTAAGTACCCGATCAAAAATCCACGAAAGAGTTTGTAGCCGCTGTCATCTCCATCCCTAGATCGGGAGGGATCTGAAGCTCTTCCCGGCACCCTGCCGGAGAGGGGAATTCACCCTGGAGACCTTCTTCATCACCATGCAAGCCTCCGGTGTGATGCGTGAGTAGTTCATCCTTGGACTACGGATCCATGTAGTAGCTAGATGGCTGGTTTCTCCTCCTTTGTGCTTTCATGTTTAGATCTTGTGAGCTCCGTTCATGATCAAGATCATCTATTTGTAATCCATACATGTTGTGTTTGCAGGGATCCGATGGATATTGAGATGCTATTTCAGATTGATTATTGATTGTATCATGTCTTTGTTATTTGAGATCTTGCATGCTTTCCGTTGTTAGTAGCTATCTTGGCCAAGTAGATGCTAGCAACTCCAAGAGTTAGTATTTATGCTCGATAGTGGGTTCATGCCTCTGGTAATCTGGGGAAGTGACAGAAATCTCTAAGGTACTAGATGTGTTGTTGCTACTAGGGAGAAAACAACGATCCTTTGTTCATAGAACAATTGTATTTTTTACTTTACACGCAATTCTTAAAGCAATAATCTATTGCTTGCAACTTAATACTGGAGGGGGTTCGGATGATAACCTGAAGGTGGATTATTAGTCATAGATGCAGTTGGATGGCAGTCTATGTATTATGTTGTAATGCCCAATCAAGTCTCAGAGGAGTCAATATGATTAGTATATGCATGTATTGCTTTCTCGGTGTTTGTCAATTTCCCTGCTGTAATTTGTTTACCCAGCATGTTATCTATCTAAGGAGAGCCACCTCTAGTGAACTATGGATCCCGGTCCTTTACTTTACATACAATCTACAATATTTTACTGCTTTGTGTTTACTTTCTGCAAACTTTTACTTCTTTCCATTCGATACGTTTAATCCTTTGTTTTCCGCAAAACACGGTGAGATTGACAACCTCATCGCAAGTTGGGGACAAAGTTTTGTGGTTGTGTGGTGCAGGTCTCCACGAGCCAGCAGGCGCCGGTCCACGGACACCTCCACGATGATCTACCCCTGGTCGTCCAATCGGATGGACCTTTTCATTGCCGCATCCACGGTGGCATACTTGTCCGCGATCTCCATGGTCTTGGCCATGGTATCGGGCTCCACCCGGCGAAGCTTATGCTTGAGCATGGTGTCGTCTCTGCAGCCGTTGATGAAGAAGTCGATTTCTTGGTTCTCGTGCACCCCCTTGCAAGAGTTGTGCATGCTTGTCCAGCGGGTGATGTAGGAGCATTCGGTCTCGTCCTTGTCTTGAACGCAAAGGGTGAGCTCACCGGGGCGACCCGGGCAATTGTAGGTGTCGGTGAAGTTGCGGACGAATGCCTTCTCGAAGTCAATCCAGGCGTTGATGCTATTGTCTGGGAGGCAGTTGAGCCATGTCCTGGCTGAATCGAGGAGCATGAGCGGGACATAGCGCACAGCCACCTGGCGGTTACCGTTTGTGATGCCCACCACGGTGGTGTAATCCACCAACCAGTCCTCCGTCTTGACAGTGCCGTTGTACTTTGGCGTGTCCCTTGGGAGCGAGAATTCCTTTGGAAATGATTTGTTCCGGATGCGCGGTCCGAAACACCTTGGGCTAGCCGGACTTTCCTCTTCCAGCACGGGTGATTGGACCAATAGGTCGATGTGCGCGCGCGCGTCCCGCGGCTCCTCCGGCTCGAGTGGGCCAAGTCATCCTGAAAGTCAATACTTGGGTGGCGCGGTTGCTCTTCTGGCTTCATCAGTCGGATCACCGTTCCTGTTGGTGACAGTTGCGGCCTCGGCGCGGGTTTTGCCCGCGTCCGGCTGAACCGCCGCGTGGATGGCTGTTCTCCCATGTAACGTTTGGAGAGGAGGACTTTCTCCCACCGGCAGCCGGATCGCCCACCCGGTGTGGCTGTTGGCTCTTGCTGTTTCCTCTGAGGCTTGTGCCTACCTCGGCTTGCTGCCTGTTGGCCGTAGCAACGAGGAGTTGGATGTGCGCCTGTTGGCGACGCAGCTCGTCACCCTCCAGGTGGATAAGTTCCACGACGGCAGATTCCGCGGCCCTCATGTTCTTGGTTGGGTACTATAAACCGGCTGAGCCGCGGGGGCGCACGAGTCGGCAGCACGATCCAGCTCCGAACCCAAGTTGCAGCCCTAGGGAGGCGCCTGCCGGTTGGCACCAAGTAAGCGGGAGAAGTCGTGCGCGATGTTGTACTCGTGCATGGTTGCGTCCAGGCGTCGTTGGCGGGCGGAGACCTTGTTGGCTTCCTCCGGGAGGTTCTGGCGCGTGACTTCCAGCGCAGCTGCTACAGCCGCTGGATCCACCTCAGGGGCGATGGGGATGCAGAGGTTCTGGATGGAGGCTGCTAAGGGGTCCGCATTTTGCTCACGCGGGGCGGCATCTTTGGCGACCGCGTCGCGCTCTAGAGGTGGACGGCGTCCCTCGCCTACGCCCGGCATCATGACCTCGACGCTGCCGCTGGCGAGGAGCGGGGCGGATAAGCTTGGAGGCGCGCTAGAGATGGTGATGACCTTGCGAGGGAAATCCTCGGGATGGTGCTGACGTAGACGCGATGCTCGCTTATGTAGCCATCAGTTGGGAAGGTTTCCCCGTTGAAGCAGGATGCATTGTCGAGGATGTAGTCAAAGGAGCCGAAGGTAAGGACGAGGCTAGAGGACTCGCTCACCGGTGACGAGCGTAAGTCCCGTGTGAAAGATGACCCCATCCGAAGCGCTATGCCCCACGGTGGGTGCCAACTATCATGGTGTGGAACACGGTAGTGCCATCGGGGATGGCATGAGAGGGGACAATCAGGATGCTATCGGTGGCTACTCGCAATGGGTTGGGCACAGATACTACAAACATAGCGATGTACCCAGGTTTGGAGACCTCATGTCGAGGTAACACTCCTACTCCTGCAAAGATCTACTATATGGGGAGCACATGCTCAATACAAGTGCTCCTTACGCTGTTTCCCTAGCTGCTATCTAGAGCCAGAGGAAGATGAGCTACTTGACTTGACAATTCTGGCTAACTTCTAACTTGTAATCTCTTACCTAGAACCCTGTCTCTACCCCTCCTTATATACTGGTGGAAGGGTAGGTTACAATGTGGGCTCTAGGGTTTACTGTTTGGGCTTTGGGCTTACAAAGCGGGTCGGCTGCCAGGTCTAGCCGGTGGTCTAGGACCCGGTCAAGCCCCGGTGTAGGTGGGGACAGCGCCACAGCGTCTCGGTGCCTTCGCTTTGGGCATCACCCTGTGCTTTATCCATCAGCTTGGTGCTTTATCCGTCAGTGAGAGCTTTATCTGTCAGCCGGAGCTTTACTCGTCAGCCTCCAGCCTTGGTGCTTTGGCATCCTTGTCTGGTAGTGCTGGCAGGGCGGCGTGCCAGCCTGTCTGGTCAAGGGTGCGCTCAGTAAGGAGCGTCACCCCCTCCCGTACCTTGGGCCAATGGATCCGAGGCGGACGGGTAGAGGTGGCCACCCAGCCGGCTCTCCTGGCCTCCCAGCTAGACGGGCTAGCCAGGGAATCTTGAGGCAGAACAGGTGGAGCATTCCACCCGGCTGTGGTTTCTTGTCCTTGCGGCCATCCGGCCAGATATTCCTAGAGCCAGCCAGTTGATCCTAGCTTGGCCTACCCAGGGGTCATCCCCTCGACATCCACCGTCGCCTTCTGCGTTGCCGCCGCCGTCTGCTACCGTCACCACTGGTCAGCCAGGAAGGATCTGTCCTCGGCCATTAGATCTCTGCTGAATGACGGCGATTAGAAGGTTCCACAAAGAGTTACCGACGAGTAAGAATAAACCGCGTGTCAAGCCCAGTAAACTAATTCCGCGATGTCAGCCGCGTCAACTAAGATCGCCTAGTCAGCATCCATGTCACGCCAGGTCAGCGCCCAGTCAACACTCAACGTCAGTTTTTATCCATAAATTGTTTTATGCATTAAGTACTTTTCCGTATGCATCATGTGTTATAATAAAAAATCAAGAGAACTAAATACAACCACTGTGAAATTAAATCATCATGTATGATTTTGGTCATCATTGTTTTATAGTGTGTTTGCAATGTTGCTATGTTTGCAATTGTTTCGATTGGAACTACTTTGTCCTTGCGTTAGATTGTCCGAAGAGTGTGATTGCTGCGGAGGAATAGATCATCACACATATTATTAATATAAGGCAAGTTACACCTTTGTTCATATCCTTTGTCTCATGTTTTCATACTATGCATGTTTTTACCTTCAAAGAGTAGTATTCATGTGTAGGATGTTTTAGTAGATGTACTATAGAAATATTTTACAAGTGTTTTACAAGTGTTATGTTGTTTTGTAGTATGCCATGAGTAGCTCTACACTTAGAAATTTTCCCTTCCTAATAGGTTATCCCTGAATTTTTCTAAGTTTTGCCTGTGCTATGCTATATATATGAAATACCGTTGGGGGGTTCAAAAGATTGATTTTTTCTAATTATAAAAGCTCACTTGAGCAAACTTTTGCCTCTCAAGTCTACTTCAAAATAAAACTAAGTTTTTCTTCTGGGTGGATTGGTTGTCGAGACAACAAGTGGAATTTTGGTGGAGGATGGCCGCCCAGGAAGCACAGAAGTCTACCATGTTTCAGAATTTAGAAGCTTCCAGTGTAACCACAATACATATGGGCTATGTGGGAAACCTCACCTGGGTACCATCACTTGGAGGATTTTTGGCACAGGGGATCCGGAAGGTAGAGGGACTACTAAGGGAAAGCCTCGCCATGGTCTTGTTTGTAAAAGGACTTGATCATGGATTGTGGGTAAAGTGTACAAACTCTCGAGCGTAATTAATCTAATCGATCAGCCATGTTCATGGAAAAATAACAACTTTGAGCATCTGAAGGATGAACCCTCTGAAGGATTTCCTCTCTCTTTTCAAACAAAAGTTTTCAAACCCTATAGATTGTGTAATATCGCTAATAGGTGGGTTTCTGGGACTTGGTGTGTAATATCTGTTGACGGCAAACCTCTAGGGTGGCTCGATCTTTCACGATTCCCTTTCAAATCGAGGAAGGAGTGCGGGGAGAGGAGGGGAGGATGAACACGACGAACGCATGGACGAAGAACGCGATGAACACACACACACAAAACCACGATACACAACAATAGCTCACGCCAGCGGTGACCGGTCCGGCACAATCCCTAGGATCAGCGTCGGGCGGAGGACTCTCTCTCGAACCGGCACGGCGAGATGGGAGACTCGGTGAGGTCTTGACGTCTAGGCAAAGGTACTCCGATGCCTAGGCCTTGTGCAACGTGGAGGCACGATGCAAACTCCAACGAGGTTTGGGGATATTGGTGCTCCTTGGTCAAGGAGCATGAGGCAAGAATTAGATAGATCCACAAAGGGGATTCCACTAATTCCAATATCATGCCTAGGGTTTACAATAGAGGTGGGGGGCTATATATAGGCCAGCCACACAGTCAGGGGTACTTTAGGAATAAAAGACAAGTTATGGGCGGACTAAGGGGTACATGGGCCGAAGGCCCAAAGGCCTTTTACATGCCTGGCGACGGTCGGTCCGGAGACTCCGGTGTGGTGGACTGGAGACTCCAGTCTGGACCGGAGATTCTGGTCGGTCTCTGGACCAGCCTCCGGAGGGGCAGTCAGATTGTCCTCGAGCTCGATTCTGGGGGCAGACCGGAGGTGCGGCCGTATACTCCGGTGTCTTTAGCCAGAGACTTTGGTGGACCAGAGACTCTGGTGTGCGCAGACCGGAGACTCCGGTCTGAGCAGCTCCAGCATCTTCTGCTTCACGATCTGCTCCTTGTTCTCCATCCTAGGGTACTTGGTGATGTGTTGGTGCTTTGTACCTAATGATGCATAGAGTAGTTGCATGAAGTAGCACACCATCCAAGGATGTATCAAATTGGCATGAGGCGAGGAGCGAGTTCACCTTAGCTTGTAGGAGTTTGGCTCGAGCACGAGTCATGGGTCCACTTGGGGGACTTGTTGGTGTAGATGTAGGAGCGTCTGTAGGACAGGCTGCATCAGCTCCCCCCCTTGGGAAAGATTCGTCCTCAACTCTTCATGGTTATCATCTTGAACATCTCATGGTAGGGTGAGAGATCCTTGACATTGAATGTATTGCTTGCAAGGTACTTGGAGGTCGGTATGTCGATGATGTAGGTGTTGTTGTTGATTCTTTTGAGGACCTTGAAGGGACCATCTCCTCTTGGCTTGAGCCTGGAGTCGCGTTCCTTGGGGAAGCGGTCTTTGCTTAGGTGTATCCACACAAGGTCACCTTCTTCAAAGATCATCTCCTTCTTGTCCTGGTTTAACCTTGAAGCTTGGCGAAGGACTTGTTTTTCGATAGTAGCTCTTTTTTCTTCATGAAGTTTCTTCATAGCGTGTGCGCGTTTCTCGACGTCCATGTTCGTGCACTCATGGAGAGGTAGCGGTAGGATGTCGAGCGCGATGAGGGGCTCGAAACCATAGACGATCATGAATGGACTCATCTTGGTTGTTGAGTGCTTGGCTCGATTTTAGGCGAACTCGGCGTGTGGAATGCATTCCTCCCAATCCTTGAGGTTTTTCTTAATCAACACACGAAGGAGAGTTCCGAGGCTTCGGTTGACAACTTCGGTTTGGGCATCCGTTTGAGGATGCGATGCGGATGAAAAGAGGAGCTTGACACCGAGCATGGCCATGAGGGTCTTCCATAAGTAGCTCATGAATTTGACGTCACGGTCGGAGACGATTGTTCTTGGCACACCGTGAAGACGGACGATTTCCCTGAGAAACAGATTTGCAACATGTGAAGCATCGTCGGTCTTATGGCACGGTATAAAGTGTGCCATTTTGGAAAAACGATCCACAACAACAAATATAGAATCATGACCATGCTTAGATCTAGGCAATCCTAACACAAAATCCATGCTAATGTCGGACCAAGGGGTATGAGGAATAGGCAATGCCATATAAAGACCATAAGGGTTAGCTTGTGACTTAGCTTGAACACATGACGTGCATCGTTGAACGTAGCGCTCCACGTCACTCTTCATCTTGGGCCAGAAGTAGTGATTGGAGATCATGTCCAATGTCTTGTCGTGGCCAAAGTGACCCATAAGGCCTCCACCATGAGATTCTTGGAGAAGCAAAAGTTGAAGCGACGACTTCGGAATGCATAGCTTATTTTGTTTAAATAGAAAGCCCTTATGCAAATAGAAATCATCAACTCCTTTGTCATTGGAGCACTTTGCGAAAATTGGTTCAAAGAACGGGTCGGAAGCATACAAAGATTTTATTTCCTCAAGACCCAACACGTTGATTTCATGTCTCGTAAGAAGGCTTGTGTGCTTGTGAGACAAAGCGTCCGCAACTACATTATCTTTGCCCTTCTTATACTTGACTATGTACGGAAAAGACTCCATGAACTCAACCCACTTAGCGTGTCTCTTGCTCAAGTTAGCTTGGCCTTTGAGATATTTCAACGACTCGTGGTCGGAATGTATGATAAATTCCTTGGGCCATAGGTAGTGTTGCCAAACTTGAAGGACACGAACTAAGGCAAAAGGCTCTTTGTCATAAATTGGATAATTAAGGCGAGCACCATCAAGTTTCTCGCTATGATAGGCTATAGGACGTCCATTTTGCATAAGGACTCCTCCAATGCCAATACCACTAGCATCGCACTCTATCTCAAAAGTTTTTGTGAAATCCGGTAACGCAAGAAGAGGTGCTTCGGTGAGCCTCTTTTTAAGTTCATCAAAACCTTTTCGTTGTGCTTTGCCCCACACGAAGGTGACATTATTTTTTGTCAACTCGTTGAGAGGACAAGCAATAGTGGAAAATTCTTTCACAAAGCAATGATAGAAACCGGCCAACCGATGAAAACTTCGGAGTTCACTCACAATTGTTGGGATGGGACAATCTCGTGTGTCCTTTACCTTGGAAACATCAACTTCAATTCCCTTGGAAGAAACAACAAATCCCAGAAAAACCAACTTGTCTTTAGCAAAAGTGCACTTGGGAAGATTAGCGTAAATCTTTTCATGTCGAAGGATTTGTAAAACTTCCTTGACATGTGTTATATGGTCCTCAAGTGATTTGCTATAAACAAGAATATCATCGAAATAGACAACATCACTTTTTCCAATGAGAGAACGCAAGATGTGATTCATAAGGCGCATGAAGGTGGATGGGGCATTAGACAAACCAAAGGGCATAACCAACCATTCATAGAGACCAAGTTTGGTCTTGAAGGCGGTTTTCCACTCATCACCTTCAGCCATGCGTATTTGATGGTAACCACTACGAAGATCAATTTTCGAAAAAATAGTGGCTCCACACAACTCATCAAGCATGTCATCGAGACGTGGTATGGGATGTCGATAGCGCACGGTGATAGCATTGATTGGACGGCAGTCCATGCATAACCGTAACGTAGCATCCGTATTTGGAACAAGAACCACGGGTACGGCACTTGGACTAGTGCTAACTTGGATCAAACCTTTGGAGACGAGTTGGTTGATTTGATGTTCGACCTCCTTCGTCTCCTCCGGGTTCATGCGGTAGGCGGCGCGGTTTGGAAGAGGTGCACCGGGGATGAGGTCAATGCGATGTTATATGCCGCAAAGAGGAGGTAGTCCATGTGGGAGCTCTTCGGGGAACACATCCTTGAATTCCTGCAAAACACTCATCAAAGATGGAGGAACATTGGTTAATTCATTAGTTCCTTGTGCTAGTCCCTTGCAAAGGAGGACATAGTGCAAGATGGATGGGTTGTTCCGAACATCTCTCATCTCACTTTTGGTAGCAAGGAGAACACTCTTAGTTTTTCCACTCGAGTTTGGCATGTGGCTCTCACTCACTATGAGGTGGTTCTCTCTCTCACCGCTCTTCTCACAAGTAGGTGTTGTTCTTTGCGCCCTCGCTAAAGCCTTTGCATTGTCCACAATTATTTGGCTAGGAGTCATCGGTTGCAAAACACATGTTTTGTTGAGCCATTTGAAGGTGTATACATTGGTGCGATCATCATGTTGAGCAGCCTTGTCAAATTGCCACGGTCGACCAAGAAACATGTGGCAAACTGTCATAGGAACCACATCACACTCCACCGTATCTTTGTAAGGACCAATGGCGAAGGAGACCGATACGGTATGCTTGATCTTTACGGACCCTTGGTCACTTAGCCATTGCACGTGGTAGGGGTGCTTGTGTGGATGGAGGGTGAGATTGAGCTTCTCACACAACTTGGTGCTAGCAAGGTTGTGACAACTCCCTCCATCAATGATCACCTTGATAGATTTGCCATTGATGCCGGCTCGTGTTTGGAAGATATTGGAGTGTTGGTTTTCATGCTCTTGTGCTTGAGTGGTCCAGATCCTTGTGACGACAAGCGATGGACTTGCGTCATGTTCACACATGAGGAGTTCTTGGTCATCTTCCACTCGTTGCCTTGCCATTGCTACCTTGACTCGGGCATCAAATTCATCTTCACTCAAGTACTCTTCATCACCATTGTCATGGATGAACAAGACTTTCTTGTTTCCACATTCGGCCAACTTGTGTCCTTTACCTCCACACTTGTAGCATTCACCGTTGAAAGGTGTATCACTCTTTGCTTGCTTGCCACTTGGGGGCAGTTTTCCTTGAGGGAGTGTGGGCTTGAAGGAAGGCTTGGGGATACTTGAGGAGCTTCCATTCAAAGTTGTTGGTGTAAGGGTTGAATCTTGCTTGTAGGTGATGTACGTCTTGGGCTTGTTGTACTTGATATCCTCTTGCACTTGACGTTCAGCCTTTGTTGCGATGTGCATAAGCTCAACCATGGTGTTGTATGTTTGGAACTCGACGATGCGCTTGATTGGGTGATTCAAGCCAATAAGGAAACGTGCCATTGTTTTCTCCATGCATTCATCAATTTTGGCACGAATCAAGTTGAGTTCCATTTCCTTGAAGTACTCTTCCACGGTCTTTGTCCCTTAACGAAGCGCTTGAAGGTTGTTGAAGAGGCCACGCGTGTAGTGCGCGGGGACGAACCGGGATCTCATGTGAGCCTTCATGTCATGCCAAGTTGTGATTGGTGGCTCTTGTCTTGCATCACGAGCAACTTGAACTTATTCCCACCAAAGGTTGGCGTAATCATCAAACTCAAGTGAAGCCATGGCGACCATCTTTTTGTTGCTATAATTGTGCATGCGGAAGATCTTGTCGACTTTGAGTGCCCATGAAAGGTACTCTTCAGGGTCATTGGATCCGGTGAACTTTGTCATTGTAAGCTTGAGCTTGCCGAAAGTTTCTTCATCGTTGCAGTCATTGCGACGAGCTTGGTGATCTTGATGTTGATGCGGTGGAACTTGGTTCTCGCGACCTTGGTGAAGAGCTTGCTCTTGATGTTGTTGTTGTGGATCTTGCTCTTTCTCTTGGCGCGGTTGTTGACGTGGTTGAGGCGCTTGGGCCTCATGGTGGCGAGGGTGTGGAGCCTCTTGACACGGTTGATGACGAAGGGGAGTCTCGTTCCTCGGTTGGTGATGTTGGTTAGGCACACGGGCCTCACGGCGAAGATCATGGTCTTGAGCATCTTGACATGGTGGAGGAGGCGCCTCGTGATGACCATGTTGTTGGTGTGGATGTTCATGACAATGATGACGAGGAGGAGGATCTTGAAGAGCTTTGCGTCGATGACGAGCTTGATTCTCCAAATTGGAGTCATCACTTGTTGTGTCAAGTATGTGTCGGGATCGATGGCGGTAGACTTGCGGTTGCACTTGCGGTTGCGGTTGCGGTTCCTCTTGTGGTTGCTCTTGTTGGAGCACCAATGCCCTTGCGTGCTGACGGTGTGCTTCTTGCCTTGCTCGTGGCCTTGAAGAGAAATCACCATCATAGCTTGACGTTGCGGCGTGCCGTGGTGAAGGTACATAGTTCGAAGAGGTTCCATCTTCAACCACGGGGGCATCATTGCGTCTTAGAGAACTTGGAGGTAGATCTTGTTGCGAATGTGCATGACGACGCGAAGAACTTGAAGAGCTTGAAGCACATGAACGCGGTCTTGACATTCCGTCGACGAGGCGTCGAAGATTGTCATTTGTTTCGGCGACAGAGTGTTGGAGCGCTTCATTTTGGTGGCCGAAGTTGTGATGCATTGCTTGCATTTGTCGTTCGAGGCCGTCGAAGAGGTTATTGATGTTCTTGAACTCGGCTTGCGTCTCACCAAATTGTTCATCTTGTCACGTCTCAAGGGCTTGGCAACGTTCACGGAACTCTTGGCGGACGATGAAGTGACTTGCACGCGTCATGTATGGTCCTTGATCTTCTTCTTGGGGAGGTGGTTGGCTCGACTCACCGTGCCTATCCATCATGCAAGACACACAAGTATTGTATATGGAAGTGGAATATGGTAGTTTTATCCTTGTACCTCACCTTGGGGATTGCACCAAACTAGAAACCACAAGTGAGAGATATACGCGTGCAAAGTGTAATTGCAAATAAAAGTCACACTAAAGAAAGAACTAACTCTTAAAAGCTTGTTGGTGGTAGGTTAGGATTGTGGAATGCCAAAGAACCAACCAAAAGAAAAGGGATAGTCAAATGTGGGTAAAATCCAACAAAACTCAAGTCAAAGGCGAAGGTCAACATCTCCAAAGGATGACGGGAACCTATGACTATGTACACACACGTGGAGATTGTTGGGATTGACATGACTATGAAAATGAGCAAACAAAAAGTCCTAACGAAGACTAAGCTCGTTGTCGTGCCAATGCAAGGAGAGACCGTGGCTCGTTTGCAAAGAGGAAAAATGACCAACGGATTTGTGCACTTGTCTTGGGCGCTCTTCTTTCTCTCTTGCTTACAAGCTTTGAGACTCTCTTTGTCAATGGGAGACTATTTTCTTTTTCTTTTTCTTTGTATCTTTTTCTTTCTTTTGTATATTTTTTTGCTCTCCCTTGATGCTACCTAGTCACACTTGATATTGCTCTTGCACACTCACTATCCAAGGACAAATGCACAATGCTCAAGCAAACACAAGATGAGCCACTCTCATGGGATAGGTACACACAAGGGAAGATAGGGGGTAACAAGGTGACGCAAGTTATGCCTTCTTTGATGATGCACCTGGCGTCGGTGGTGCGGGATGATGTTCGTGGGCTGTGGTGTCGATGAGCGTGGGGTTTGTCGATGCGGAAGCTTGTTTTTAGTTGACGACACGCACACGGGCACAAACAAACAAGAGGACATTAGCCAATGCAAGATTAGAGGAAAAACTGTCAAAATAAAGCGTCAGGCCGGAGACTCTGGGGTTTCAGGCCGGAGACTCCGGTGTGGGTAGGCCGGAGACTCCGGTGTGCAGGCCGGAGACTCTGGTCTGGAGTCAGATCATGAACTGCTCGTGTTCTTGAGCGGAAATCTTCGCCTTGGGGCCTCAAATCCGTGAAAAAATGGCCAAATTGGGCTGGGAAATCGCAGGATAAAGCTGGACCAACACCTAAGACAAGGTTTGCTCGGATCAAAACCACAAATAACACTCCTAATCAAGAGATCAATCCAAAGGCAAATTTGGGCTGTTTTGGGGGATTTTTGAATTTTTTGGTGGATAGAATAAAATTTTGTGGGGGAAATCATGAGCAACGATGCTCTTGATACCAATATGTTGAGGGAAAACCTCTAGGTGGCCCGATCTTTCACGATTCCCTTTCAAATCGAGGAAGGAGTGCGGGGAGAGGAGCGGAGGATGAACACAACGAACGCACGCACGAAGAACGCAATGAACACACACACAAAACCACGATACACACCAATAGCTCACGCCGGCGGTGACCGGTCCGGCGCAATCCCTAGGATCAGCGTCAGGCGGAGGACTCTCTCTCGAACCGGCACGGAGAGATGGGAGACTCGGTGATGTCTTGATGTCTAGGCAAAGGGACTCCGATGCCTAGGCCTTGTACAACGTGGAGACACGATGCAAACTCCAACGAGGTTTGGGGATATTGGTGCTCCTTGGTCAAGGAGCATGAGGCAAGAATTAGATAGATCCACAAAGGGGTTTCCACTAATTCCAATATCATGCCTAGGGTTTACAATAGAGGTGGGGGGCTATATATAGGCCGACCACACAGTCAGGGGTACTCTAGGAATAAAAGACAAGTTCTGGGCGGACTGAGGGGTACATGGGCCAAAGTCCCAAAGGCCTTTTACATGCCTGGCGACGGTAAGTCCGGAGACTCTGGTGTGGTGGACCGGAGACTCTGGTCTGGACCGGAGATTCCGGTCAGTCTCCAGACCAGCCTCCGGAGGGGCAGTCAGATTTTCCTCGAGCTCGATTCTGGGGGCAGACCGGACATGGGGCCGGATACTCCGGTGTCTTCAGGCCGGAGACTTTGGTGGACCGGAGACTCCGGTGTGCGCAGACCGGAGACTCGGTCTGAGCAGCTCCAGCGTCTTCTGCTTCACGATCTGCTCCTTGTTCTCCATCCTGGGGTGCTTGGTGATGTGTTGGTGCTTCGTACCTAATGATGCATAGAGTAGTTGCATGAAGTAGCACACCATCCAAGGATGTATCAAATTGGCACGAGGCGAGGAGCGAGTTCACCTTAGCTTGTAGGAGTTTGGCTCGAGCACGAGTCATGGGTCCACTTGGGGGACTTGTTGGTGTAGATGTAGGAGCGTCTGTAGGATGGGCTGCATCAGCTCCCCCCCCCCCTTGGCAAAGAGTCGTCCTCGACTCTTCATGGTTACCATCTTGAACATCTCCATGGTAGGGTGAGAGATCCTTGACATTGAATGTATTGCTTGCAAGGTACTTGGAGGTCGGTATGTCGATGATGTAGGCATTGTTGTTGATTCTTTTGAGGACCTTGAAGGGACCATCTCCTCTTGGCTTGAGCTTGGAGTCACGTTCCTTGGGGAAGCGGTCTTTGGTTAGGTGTATACACACAAGGTCACCTTCTTCAAAGATCATCTCCTTCTTGTCCTTGTTTAACCTTGAAGCTTGGCAAAGGACTTGTTTTTCGATAGTAGCTCTTGTTTCTTCATGAAGTTTCTTCATAGAGTGTGTGCGTTTCTCGATGTCCATGTTCGTGCACTCATGGAGAGGTAGCGGTAGGATGTCGAGCACGGTGAGGGGCTCAAAACCATAGACGATCATGAATGGACTCATCTTGGTTGTTGAGTGCTTCGCTCGATTGTAGGCGAACTCGGTGTGTGGAATGCATTCCTCCCAATCCTTGAGGTTTTTCTTGATCAACACACGAAGGAGAGTTTCGAGGCTTCGGTTGACAACTTCGGTTTGGCCATCAGTTTGAGGATGCGATGCGGATGAAAAGAGGAGCTTGACGTCGAGCTTGTTCATGAGGGTCTTCCATAAGTAGCTCATGAATTTGACGTCGCGGTCGGAGACGATTATTCCTGGCACACCGTGAAGATGGACGATTTCCCTGAAAAACAGATTTGCAACATGTGAAGCATCGTCGGTCTTATGGCACGGTATAAAGTGTGCCAGTTTTGGAAAAACGATCCACAACAACAAATATAGAATCATGACCATGCTTAGATCTAGGCAATCCTAATACGAAATCCATGCTAATGTCAGACCAAGGGGTATGAGGAATAGGCAATGGCATATAAAGACCATAAGGGTTAGCTTGCGACTTAGCTTGAACACATGTCGTGCATCGTTGAACGTAGCGCTCCACGTCACGCTTCATCTTGGGCCAGAAGTAGTGATTGGAGATCATGTCCAATGTCTTGTCGCGGACAAAGTGACCCATAAGGCCTCCACCATGAGATTCTTGGAGAAGCAAAAGTTGAAGCGACAACTTCGAAATGCATAGCTTGTTTTGTTTAAATAGAAAGCCCTTATGCAAATAGAAATCATCAACTCCTTTGTCATTGGAGCACTTTGCGAAAATAGGTTCAAAGAACGGGTCGGAAGCATACAAAGATTTTATTTCCTCAAGACCCAACACGTTGATTTCAAGTCTCGTAAGAAGGCTTGTGTGCTTGTGAGACAAAGCGTCCGCAACTACATTATCTTTGCCCTTCTTATACTTGACTATGTACGGAAAAGACTCCATGAACTCAACCCACTTAGCGTGTCTCTTGCTCAAGTTAGCTTGGCCTTTGAGATATTTCAACGACTCGTGGTCGGAATGTATGATAAATTCCTTGGGCCATAGATAGTGTTGCCAAACTTGAAGGACACGAACTAAGGCAAAAGGCTCTTTGTAATAAATTGGATAATTAAGGCGAGCACCATCAAGTTTCTCGCTATGATTGGCTATAGGACGTCCATTTTGCATAAGGAATCCTCCAATGCCAATACCACTAGCATCACACTCTATCTCAAAAGTTTTTGTGAAATCCGGTAACGCAAGAAGAGGTGCTTCAGTGAGCCTCTTTTTAAGTTCATCAAAAGCTTTTTGTTGTGCTTTGCCCCACACGAAGGTGACATTCTTTTTTGTCAACTCATTGAGAGGACAAGCAATAGTGGAAAAGTCTTTCACAACGCGACGATAGAAACCGGCCAACCCATGAAAACTTTGGAGTTCACTCACATTTGTTGGGATGGGCCAATCTCGTATGTCCTTTACCTTGGAAACATCAACTTCAATTCCCTTGGAAGAAACAACAAATCCAAGAAAAATCAACTTGTCTTTAGCTAAAGGGCACTTGGGAAGATTAGCGTAAAGCTTTTCATGTCAAAGGATTTGCAAAACTTCCTTGACATGTGTTATATGGTCCTCAAGTGATTTTCTATAAACAAGAATATCATCGAAATAGACAACAACACTTTTTCCAATCAGAGAACGCAAGATGTGATTCATCAGGCGCATGAAGGTGGATGGGGCATTAGACAAACCAAAGGGCATAACCAACCATTCATAGAGACCAAGTTTGGTCTTGAAGGCGGTTTTCCACTCATCACCTTCAGCCATGCGTATTTGATGGTAACCACTATGAAGATCAATTTTCAAAAAAATAGTGGCTCCAAACAACTCATCAAGCATGTCATCGAGACGTGGTATGGGATATCGATAACGCACGGTGATAGCATTGATTGGATGGTAGTCCATGCATAACCGTAACGTATCATCCGTCTTTGGAACAAGAATCACGGGTACGGCACTTGGACTAGTGCTAACTTGGATCAAACCTTTGGAGACGAGTTGGTTGATTTGACGTTCGATCTCCTTCGTCTCCTCCAGGTTCGTGCGGTAGGTGGCGCCGTTTGGAAGAGGTGCGCCGGGGATGAGGTTAATGCGATGTTCTATCCCGCAAAGAGGAGGTAGTCCATGTGGGAGCTCTTCGGGGAACACATCCTTGAATTCCTGCAAAACACTCATCAAAGATGGAGGAACATTGGTTAATTCATTAGTTCCTTGCGCTAGTCCCTTGCAAAGGAGGACATAGTGCAAGATGGATGGGTTGTTCTGAACATCTCTCATCTCACTTTTGGTGCCAAGGAGAACAATCTTAGTTTTTCCACTCGAGTTTGGCTTGTGGCTCTCACTCACTATGAGGTGGTTCTCTCTCTCACCGCTCTTCTCACAAGTAGGTGTTGTGCTTTGCGCCCTCGCTAAAGCCTTTGCATTGTCCGCAATTATTTGGCTAGGAGTCATTGGTTGCAAAACACATGTTTTGTTGAGCCATTTGAAGGTGTATACATTGGTGCGATCATCATGTTGAGCAGCCTTGTCAAATTACCACGGTTGACCAATAAGCATGTGGCAAACTGTCATAGGAACCACATCACACTCCACCGTATCTTTGTAAGGACCAATGGCGAAGGAGACCGATACGGTATGCTTGATCTTTATGGACCCTTGGTCACTTAGCCATTGCACGTGCTAGGGGTGCTTGTGTGGATGGAGGGTGAGGTTGAGCTTCTCACACAACTCGGTCCTAGCAAGGTTGTGACAACTCCCTCCATCAATGATCACCTTGATGGGCTCGTGTTTGGAAGATATTGGAGCGTTGTACTTCATGCTCTTGTGCTTGAGTGGTCAAGATCCTTGTGACGACAAGCGATGGACTTGCGTCATGTTCACACATGAGGAGTTCTTGGTCATCTTACACTCGTTGCCTTGCCATTGCTACCTTGACTCGGGCATCAAATTCATCTTCACTCAAGTACTCTTCATCACCATTGTCATGGATGAACAAGACTTTCGTGTTTCCACATTCGGCCAACTTGTGTCCTTTACCTCCACACTTGTAGCATTCACCGTTGAAAGGTGTATCACTCTTTGCTTGCTTGCCACTTGTAGGCAGTTATCCTTGAGGGAGTGTGGGCTTGAAGGAAGGCTTGGGGGTACTTGAGGAGCTTCCATTGAAAGTTTTCGGTGTACGGGTTGAAGCTTGCTTGTAGGTGAAGTACGTCTTGGGCTTGTTGTACTTGATATCCTCTTGCACTTGACGTTCAGCCTTTGTTGCGATGTGCACAAGCTCAACCATGGTGTTGTATGTTTGGAACTCAATGATGCGCTTGATTGGGTGATTCAAGCCAATAAGGAAACGTGCCATTGTTTGCTCCATGCGTTCATCAATGTTGGCGCGAATCAAGTTGAGTTCCATTTCCTTGAAGTACTCTTCCACGGTCTTTGTCCCTTGACGAAGCGCTTGAAGGTTGTTGAAGAGGTCACACGTGTAGTGCGTGGGGACGAACCGGGATCTCATGTGAGCCTTCATGTCATGCCAAGTTGTGATTGGCGGCTCTTTTCTTGCATCACGAGCAACTTGAACTTGTTCCCACCAAAGGTTGGCGTAATCATCAAACTCAAGTGAAGCCATGGCGACCATCTTTTCGTTGCTATAATTGTGCATGCGGAAGATCTTGTCGACTTTGAGTGCCCATGAAAGGTACTCTTCGGGGTCATTGGATCCGGTGAACTTTGGCATTGTAAACTTGAGCTTGCCGAAAGTTTCTTCATCGTTGCGGTCATTGCGACGAGCTTGGTGATCTTGATGTTGATGCGGTGGAACTTGGTTCTCGCGACCTTGGTAAAGAGCTTGCTCTTGATGTTGTTGTTGTGGAGCTTGCTCTTGCTCTTGGTGCGGTTGTTGACGTGGTTGAGGCGCTTGGGCCTCATGGTGGCGAGGGTGTGGAGCATATTGACGCGGTTGATGAAAAAGGGGAGGCTCGTTCCTCGGTTGGTGATGTTGGTTAGGCACACGGGCCTCACGGCGAAGATCATGGTCTTGAGCATCTTGACATGGTGGGCGTCGCTCAATTTGGACCACTTGGCAGTCCATATTTTGTTGTGGTGTAGGAGGCGCCTCGTGATGACCTTTTGTCGGTGTGGACATTCATGATGATGATGACGAGGAGGAGGATCTTGAATAGCTTCGCGTCGATGACGAGCTTGATTCTCCAAATTGGAGGCATCTCTTGTTGTGTCAAGTATGTGTCGGGGTTGATGGCGGTAGACTTGTGGTTGCACTTGCGATTGCGGTTGTGGTTCCTCTTGTGGTTGCTCTTGTTGGAGCACCAATGCCCTTGCGTGATGACGGTGTGCTTCTTTCCTTGCTCGTGGCCTTGAAGAGAAATCACCATCATAGCTTGACGTTACGGCGTGCCGTGGTGAAGGTACATAGTTCGAAGAGGTTCCATCTTCAACCACGGGGGCGTCATTGCGTCTTAGAGCACTTGGAGGTAGATCTTGTTGCGGATGTGCATGACGACACAAAGAACTTGAAGAGCTTGAAGCACGTGAACACGGTCTTGACATTCCGTCGATGAGGCGTCGAAGATTGTCATTTGTTTCGGTGACGGAGCGTTGGAGCGCTTCATTTTGGTGGCCGAAGTTGTGATGCATTGCTTGCATTTGTCGTTCGAGGCCGTCGAAGCGGTTATCGATGTTCTTGAACTCGGCTTGTGTCTCGCCAAATTGTTCATCTTGTCGCGTCTCAAGGGCTTGGCAACGTTCACGGAACTCTTAGCGGACGATGAAGTGACTTGCGCGCGTCATGTACGGTCCTTGATCTTCTTCTTGGGGAGGTGGTTGGCTCGACTCACCGTGCCTATCCATCATGCAAGACACACAAGTATTGTATATGGAAGTGGAATATGGTGGTGTTAGCCTTGTACCTCACCTTGGGGATTGCACCAAACTAGAAACCACAAGTGAGAGCTATAAGCGTGCAAAGTGGAATTGCAAAGAAAACTCACACTAAAGAAAGAACTAACTCTCAAAAGCTTGTTGGTGGTAGGTTAGGATTGTGGAATGCCAAAGAACCAACCAAAAGAAAAGGGATAGTCAAATGTGGGTAAAATCCAACAAAACTCAAGTCAAAGGCGAAGGTCAACAACTCAAAAGGGTGACGGGAACCTACGACTATGTACACACACGTGGAGATTGTTGGGATTGACACGACTATGAAAATGAGCAAACAAAAAGTCCTGACAAAGACTAAGCTCGTTGTCGTGCCAATGCAAGGAGAGACCGTGGCTCGTTTGCAAAGAGGAAAAATGAGCAACGGATTTGTGCACTTGTCTTGGGCGCTCTTCTTTCTCTCTTGCTTACAAGCTTTAAGACTCTCTTTGGCAATGGGAGACTATTTTTCTTTTGCTTTTTCTTTGTATCTTTTTCTTTCTTTTGTATATATATTTTTTGCTCTCCGTTGATGCTACCTAGTCACACTTGATATTGCTCTTGCACACTCACTATCCAAGGACAAATGCACAATGCTCAAGCAAACACAAGATGAACCACTCTCATGGGATAGGCACACACAAATGAAGATAGGGGTTAACAAAGTGACGCAAGTTATACCTTCTTTGATGATGAACTTGTCGTCGGTGGTGCGGGATCATGTTCGTGGGCCATGGTGTCGATGAGCGCGGGGGTTGTCGATGCGGAAGCTTGTTGTTAGTTGACGACACGCACACGGGCATAAACAAACAAGAGGAAATTAGCCAATGCAAGATTAGAGGCAAAACTATCAAAATCAGGCGTCAGGCCGGAGACTCCGGTGTGGGTAGACCGGAGACTCCGATGTGGGTAGGCCGGAGACTCCGGTGTAGGCCGGAGACTCCGATGTGCAGGCCGGAGACTCTGGTCTGGAGTCAGGTCGTGAACTGCTCGTGTTCTTGAGCGGAAATCTTCGCCTTGGGGCCTCAAATCCGCGAAAAATTGGCCAAATTAGGCTGGGAAAACGCAGGATAAAGCTGGACCAATACCTAAGACAAGGTTTGGTTGGATCAAAACCACAAATAACACTCCAAATCAACAGATCAATCCAAAGGCAAATTTGGGCTGTTTTTGGGGATTTTCGAATTTTTTGGTGGATAGAAGAAAATTTTGTGGGGGAAATCGTGAGCAACGAAGCTCTTGATACCAATATGTTGAGGGCAAACCTCTAGGGTGGCCCGATCTTTCACGATTCCCTTTCAAATCGAGGAAGGAGTGCGGGGAGAGGAGGGGAGGATGAACACGATGAATGCACGCACGAAGAACGTGATGAACACACACACACACACAAAACCACGATACACACCAATAGCTCACGCCGGTGGTGACCGGTCCAACGCAATCCCTAGGATCGGTGTCGGGTGGAGGACTCTCTCTCGAACCGGCACGGTGAGATGGGAGACTCGGTGAGGTCTTGACGTCTAGGCAAAGGGACTCCGATGCCTAGGCCTTGTACAACGTGGATGCATGATGCAAACTCCAACGAGGTTTGGGGATATTGGTGCTCCTTGGTCAAGGAGCATGAGGCAAGAATTAGATAGATCCACAAAGGGGTTTCCACTAATTCCAATATCATGCCTAGGGTTTACAATAGAGGTGGGGGGCTATATATAGGCCAGCCACACAGTTAGGGGTACTTTAGGAATAAAAGACAAGTTCTGGGTGGACTAAGGGGTACATGGGCCGAAGGCCCAAAGGCCTTTTACATGCCTGGCGACGGTCGGTCCGGAGACTCCGGTGTGGTGGACCGGAGACTCCAGTCTGGACCGGAGATTCCGGTCGGTCTCCAGACCAGCCTCCGGAGGGGCAGTCAGATTATCCTCGAGCTCGATTCTGGGGGCAAACCGGAGGTGGGGCCGGAGACTCCGGTGTCTTCAGGCCAGAGACTATGGTGGACCAGAGACTCCGGTGTGCATAGACCGGAGACTCCGGTCTGAGCAGCTCTAGCGTCTTCTGCTTCATGATCTGCTCCTTGTTCTCCATCCTGGGGTGCTTGGTGATGTGTTGGTGCTTCGTACCTTATGATGCATAGAGTAGTTGCATGAAGTAGCACACCATCCAAGGGTGTATTAAATTGGCACGAGGCAAGGAGCGAGTTCACCTTAGCTTGTAGGAGTTTGGCTCGAGCACGAGTCATGGGTCCACTTGGGGGACATGTTGGTGTAGATGTAGGAGCGTCCATAGGACGGGTTGCATCAATATCCAAGTGCCTTGGTGTGTAATATCCAAGTGGCTTGGTGTGTAATATCCAAGTGTTAGGTTGAGGATTCGATACTTGGTGTGTAATATCCTTGTTCCACTCGACCCTATATTACTTATCAAATTTTTACAAAGTAGGATAAAATATTTTCTCTCTTCTTCTTGACTTATGAAAATTGGCTTTATGCAAATAAACATCAAGCCTTTTGTCAGCCTTATGCATGTAGAGATAGCCAAGTCTTTTCCTTCATGTTGTAATTTTCCAATACATTCAAAGTATTGACCAACTCGTTTGGATGCATGTTTAATGTGCAGAATTTGAATATTGATGAGAGGGGCGTTAGGATCGCGGGTCTACACTCAACTATCCTGTGGTATTGATGGGGCTCCAAGTTATATTTATTCCGCTTTCTGTTGTAATAATGTAAACTCTAGATTATTCGATACATGTAATAAAGACTTGTGTTTTACATGGTATTTCATCAATTGTAAGTGCTAGCTAATGATCTAGGGACTAGCATGCTAATCACACAGACTTAGGATCTCCACAAGATCCAAGGTCACTACACTACTATAGATCAGTTTCGATAATGTACACTAGTAGGTTCATAGTATGCCTATGATTGAACTCACGGTAGGCCGTGGATGTATATTTGCTGATGATTAAATTGACTGCATGCTCTTTCAGGGACGGGTTATTGAATCAAGAGGTTTTGCTTATGCATCGACTAGGTTCACTATCTCCATCTCTAAAAATGGTGTGCATCCATTTCCACATGTAGTAAGTTTGCAAAAGTGCTAAACTTGCACTATATGAGGCAATGTTTCCACTTTCATCCAATCACTAATGGGTAGGACATGACCACATGTAGTAATTTTCAAGGATGCTAGTGGGAAAGCTTGCTTGGTTCAGGGGTGGTCAGCATTTGCTATAGCTCATGACCTAAAAAATTGTGTTCTTCCTGACCTTCAAGAAGATCTATACAAAGATGTACAATGTGGTCATCTATGATTATAGTCAAGATGAGATGGTCAAGAGGTGCCCTACGCACCCAAAAGCATTTGAGAGAAGTGTTGATGATGGGTGAGTTCTGTTTGCTAGCCTGTTATTTTTAGTCTTGTCATCGATAGTAAATAGTGTTAGAAAAATGAGAAATTTACCACAAGATTTAATAGATAAAAATAGTAGATAAAACATGTGGAATATTGTAGCCATGGATAGTTTTACAAAAGAAATATCCAAACAAACAAAGGGTAAAACAAGACTATACCAAGCAAACTAGTGAAGTAGTCTAATTGAGATCAACAACATCACATATCTAGGCCAAAGACTAGAAGTATGAACTGCAAGAGGATCTCGAACAGAAGGAAGATAGACACATATGGTGCAGAGGAGGGACCAGTGGTGTTGTTGCCATTGTCACTCATGTTGCCGAGGATGTCACCTTCAAGAAGAAGTCTTCATCGGGAAAGATGTCGTCAGTGTCCAGAACGTCTGTCGCAAAGAGGAGGAAGTCAGTGGTCACGCGGTAGCGCTCCCCAAAAAACTTATCGCCCTTCTCCCATATAGGACTCGAAGAGACGGGGTTTCAGAGGCCTACTGTCCCGACTAATGGTGCATGCCGCAAGACGGGATGGAGAAGAATAGAGTGGAACCACAATGCTCTAGAACGAGAGGAGGAAGAAGTGTTGTTGCTGTGTATCTAGATAGGAGTGACCTCTCTCTTATATAGGCACAACGGTGAGGCGAATAAGCAACGAAGGGAGATGAAACAAGGAGGCAGGAGGTGAATTGAACAGGCAGCTAGTCGAAGCGATCCAATTAAAACCCACTAACAAGTTCATTTGATCTTCTAAGCAACTGTTCAGATTATTATCCATTCATGCATGGCAAAAAGATAGAGAAGCTCTCGGCTCGAGGCATTCCCGCAACCTGTGGCGTGGTGTGGTGTGTCGTGATGTGGTGAGGCGGGTGGTGGAGGAGGATCACGTAGGAATCTCACTTCTTCTCATGCTCATACAACAGGTGGAAGAGCCCCCCTTATAAGGTGGTGCAACCTCTCTTCAACTAGCAATGTGGGACTAAACATTTGTCCCACCTATTTCCATGCATGAATGGGCCAAATGGGCCTTTGGGATTTTCAGGGATTTATTGGACTATATAATAATTAGTGGGTTGGGCCACATATAAATTCCAACAATCCCCCACCAGATCCTAGAGGCACATAATATTTTCCTATGGTTCCAAAACATTGTTTTATATACCGGTACTATAGTGGAGACTGTTAGTTCAACTTCCACCTAGAACTCTATGTTGCACTAGTTGCAACTTGAACAATGGAGTGTGCCTTGAACTGCAAGTTTTCTGTGAACCTAGTTTCACACAAAGCCTTGAACGATACTAGGTTGCCGCAGGACTTCCCCGCGGGTGGAGCTTATGCGTCATACTCCGGGGCCTTTCATGAGTTTATTAGAGAGAACCCAAACTCCCATGGACTGCGACATTTAATAGTCAAGCTCATATAGGTGTGTTCTTGAGAAGATTTTCTGCAGGACCAACAGCTTACCTCCCAATTCTAATTCATGGGATCTACGATCACATAGAGTGGTTTACCAAAGTGGTCAACTCATGAAGGTGGGTCTCATACCCATATCCTTTGATGCATTAACTATCACATTGTGTGATAGGCCCTTTGTGAAGGGATCTGTCAAAATTTTAGATGTTTGGATATAATCCAACGCAATAACTCCGGAGTTTCTCATTTTCCTAAAAGATTTCAGTCTCCTCTTCACATGTCTTGATGACTTCATATTATCCTTAGAACTATTTACTTTGAAAATCACAGTTTAATTATCGCAGTTCATAAGGATTGAAGGTACTGGTTTTTTAACCACGGGTAAGTTCATCAAGAGTTCATGAAGCCACTCTGCTTCAACAGTGGATGTGTCTAATGATGTGAGTTCTGCTTCCATAATTGACCTCGTTAAGATGGTTTGCTTGCAATACTTCCAAGAAATAGCACCACCACCAAGTTTGAATATTATCTACTCGTGGCCTTTATCTCGTTAGCATAAAATATCCAATTTGAATCACTATAACCTTCTAGTACCCTCGGATACCCGGTATAGTGAATGTCGTAGCTTGCAGTACCTTTTAGATAGCGCATAACCCTCTCAAGAGCATGCCAATGATCATCTCCTAGATTTGAAACAAATTGACTGAGTTTTCTTACAGCAAAAGCAATGTCAGGCCTCATGGCGCCAGCTAAATACATTAGTGAGCCAATAATTTGAGAGTATCTTAGTTGATCTCTAGCATTTCCTCGATTCTTTCGAAGTAACACACTAGGATCATACGGTGTAGGAGAAGACTTGCAGTCTCTATACCCGAAACAACTCAAGAACTTTTCCACATAGTGAGACTGAAGCAGCGTAATCCCACCATCATCATCTCTCAATAGCGTGATGTTCAGGATAACATCAGCTACTCCCAGATCCTTCATCTCAAAAGAACGAGATAAGAAATCCTTGACCTCCTTAATCACATTAAGGTTGGTTCCAAAATTAAGTATGTCATCAACATATAAACAAAGGATGACTCCCTCTCCCCCACCATGATGATGGTACACACATTTCTTAGCTTCATTTACAACAAAGCCTGTAGGAGTTAAAGTTTTTTCAAACTTCTCATGCCACTGCTTAGGGGCTTGTTTTAGGCCATATAAATACTTCAACAGCTTGCAGACCTTTCCTTCTTGACCACTTACCACAAAACCATTTGGCTGATCCATGTAAATTTCCACATCCAACTCTCCATTTAGGAAAGTTGTCTTAACCTCCATTTGATGAATGAGAAGACCATGCAATACAACCAATGAAAGTAGTACTCGAATGGTGGTCAATATAGAAACACACGAGTAAGTATCTAAGAAGTCTTCACCTTATTTTTGAGCGTAACCCTTGGCCACAAGTCATGTCTTTCACTTCTCAATAGTACCATCGGGCCTAAGGTTTTTCTTAAACACCCACTTGCATCCTACAGGTTTACACCCATAAGGACAATCAGTGATTTCCCATGTTCCATTAGCTAAGATGGAATCCATCTCACTATGGACGACTTCCTTCTAGTAGTCAGCATCAGGAGATGCATAGGCTTCTGAAATGGAAGTGGGAGTGTCCTCCACGAGGTACACAATAAAATCATCACCAAAGGACTTTGCAGTCCTCTGTCTCCTGCTCCTTTTAGGAATTTCATTATCCTCCTCCTTAGGACTTTCAGAGTGTTCAGTTAGAATGGTAGGTTCAGAAATTGTAGTAAATTCTTGATTAGATGAACTAGGTATCTCCGGATTTGATGAGTTAAACTTATCCTTCATAGGAAAGATATCCTCAAAGAAGGTCGCATCAGTAGACTCCATGATTGTACCAACATGTATGTCAGGTACTTCAAATTTTACTATCAAGAATCTATAACCAAAGCTATGGAAAGCATAGCCCAAAAGAACATAATCAACGGTTTTTGGTCCAAGCTTGCGCTTCTTGGGGATTGGTACATTAAACTTTGCCAAACAACCCCAAGTTTGTAAGTAAGAGAGTTTTAAACTTTTCTTCTCATATTCTTTGAATGGAGTGTTCTTTGTTCTTTGTGGGAACCCGGTCTCCCCCTACCATTCCTTAGAGAGACCTGATGTATCTAACATGGTGTTAACCAAATCTATTAGAGTATGGTTCTTTCTTTTGGCCATCCCATTTGACTAAGGTGAGTAGGGAGGTGTCCTCTCATGGATTATACCATGTTCCACACAAAAATAATCAAACTCATTGGAAAAATACTCTCCACCATGATCGGACCTAAGTGTTGGGGTTTAGCGCCTGAAAATAATAATTTTTCCTACGCAACCAACCCTAATGCCAGGATCTATCTATTAGTAATGCAGTAATATGAGGGGCTTTTTGAAAACTTCTCAATTTGAAGACCGAAAAGCTTTGTCAATGTTCGGAAGAACGTGGTTGATGTATTCGTACCAACGCCGGCCTCAAGGTCGTTCTGAACTCGGATGGCTCCACCAGCTCTAGCTCCACCAGCTCCAGTGACTCCGATGGCTCGATAAACTTGAGCGCCACAAGTGCAACGCCTCGTAGGGGGTCACACACATAGATGCTTGACGACGACTCCTAGACTCTCATCCGGTAGAGGTTGTGGAAGTAGATCTCCTAGATCTAGAATCCCCGTAGCGCGATGGTGCTCCACAGTGAAGAACTCTCTTATTCGCACAACCATTATAGTGGGGCCGGGGTCACAAGAGAGAGAGGGGGAGAGGAGGGGACTTGGAGGAGGAAGCCTCAAAGCTTCAGATTAATTGGTGTGTTTAAATCCCTCCTTATGCCATCCTTTATATAGGAGGAGGGGAGCCTCCAAGTCCCTTGGCCTAGCCATGCGGGACTAAACAAAGGAGAGGAGGGGGAGAGGCATGGCCGACCGGCCAAGGCCCCTATGGGCCCTGTGCGAGTGCCCTAGGGCCTAGCCGGCCACCTCCTATCTCTCCTCTCTTTTGGTTTTTCCCCTCATGGGCCCTTCCCCTTAGGGAATTAGCCAAATAGGGAATTTAACCAATTTAATTCCTTTTTATTTTATTAAATAAATATAAATAATTAATTAAATCAATATTAATATTTATTTACATATTACTTAATTCCTATTGCACCGGAACTCCTTCTGGACAACTCCGGACACCCACCAGACTTTTCCGGAACCCTTCTGGTTTTCCCTTCTCTTTTCTTTGGTGATTCCTATGATACCAAAATGATCTCCGAGCATTGTCAAACCCTTAAGTGTGTAAACCTAATGGTTCGGGAACACTCCAAACATGGTCGAGACCCCTCTCGAACCAATGATCCTAACGGGACCTAGATGCCCATAGTGATCCCTCTTCATTCCAAGAGAATCTTTGTCGTTGAACCATTAAACATAGAGTCCTATTCCCTTTGTTACTTTGATACTTTACTTGTACGAGACCTGAGCAACATTATTTCCATGTCGGGTTCAATCTCGTTACCGACAAGTACAACTTTACTCATTCCGATCTATTCCATCCCCGTGACCTAGTCACACGCTGCAGCTTTATGGGTGTCATGTCTCCGAGTGGGCCCACAGTATCTCTCTGTCACGTAGAAGAAAAATCCCGCTCTTGACACATACACCTCTACATGACCCTCTGAATACCTGAAGACACCTTTATGATCACTATTTTACTGAGTGACGTTTGATGCAAACAAGACACTCTCGGGTGACAGGGATTAAATATGGTCTCACAGTTTAAGGAATTGGTTACTACGTTTCCCAGTCACCATATTACAATACCTGTGTTGGGTATGTCCATGACTTTCATTTACCTAATAAAATGACCCCATTGTCAATTGACATAAATGTCCATGATTAGGAAACATCGATCATCGATTGACTAATGAACTAGTGTTTAGAGGATCACTAGGGACTCTGGTGGTTTACATATCACACGTGTATTGACGTTCCTATCAATACAGTTATAGCATGATATAAAACCTATTATGAATTTAATGAATAAGTCAATAAAGTATATTATTATTTGCCTCCAGGGCATATTTTCCAACACTAAGTCTCTTGATCTTTCGATCAAGTCGATTTTTTGCTTCGGCTTTATAAATTTTGAAGAAACTCAAAGCCTCATCTTTATTTTTCAGAAGATACACATAACAGTATCTAGCGGAGTCATCGATCAAAGTCATGAAATATTTAATTCTATCTTTTGTCAACAAACCATTCATCTCACCAAGATCTGAATGCACGAGTTCTAGTGGTGCCAAATTTCTCATCCCTGTAGTCTCATGTGACTTGCGAGGTTGCTTTGCTTGCACACAAACTTGGCACTTAGATCCCTTAATAGTAGTGAAATCGGGGATTAAATTCATTTTAGCTAGCTGCGTTATACAACCAAAATTAATATGACAAAGACGAGAATGCCAAAAATTTGTTTTAAAATTCTGTAAATATGATTAACGATTTTGTTACAAACGTTTGACAGATAAAAGCGGAATAAGCCTCCACACTCATAACTGTCATCGGATTGATGACAAGTACGCCATGAGGGGGTCCTCGAGGCGTGCGGAAGAGAGGGGTGTGAGACGTACGGTATTCCGGGACGGTGAGCACACAAGTTTACCCAGGTTCGAATCCGCCGGCTTTGGACGGATCCTACTCCTGCTAGCAATCCAGTAATACGGCAGGGCCGGAATATGGGTTACAAGGGTTCGCCTGTGCGAGTTGAGATTGTAGACTATTGAGGGTGCCCTAAAGGCTCTCCCTAGGACGGTTTATATAGATATCCGGCCTAGGGTTTACAGGAGAGATCTATCCGGCTACGACTGAGAGTCGGTTACAGAGTACATCTTGAACTACAAGTAACGCTATGGATTGGCCTCCGTCTCTTCTCCCTGACTGGGCCGCCCATGAAGCAAAGCTCTAACCCGAAGTAGGCCACCCTGGTCAGTGAGGACTGTGAGGATACCCGGAAAGTATATCCCCAATAGCAGCCCCCGGAAATCTCCAAGATACAAAGTCGGATTCATCATCGTCTAGCTTGATCTTCGGCTTGCAGAATCTTGAAGGGTTCCTGAAACTTCACAACAAAAAATACGATCCGGGTCTTAAAAATAAGTCGGACCTATCAACATGTTACTCGGATTTTCCAGCTTGATTTGAAACTAAGCCGGAACTTGGTCTCTGACGTCATCTGACACTCATCATGGTCAAGTCACATCATCTGACAAACATCCTGTCAGCACGACCGTTGGTGGGTCCGTCGCTCGTGGAACCGAGGTGTCATTTCAATGTGTACGCGGATATCGAGGAGATGTAATCATCACATGGGTCCTTCCCAGTTCCTTCCATGACGCGTGGCATTTATACAGTGCGGTTTGCATGAATCTTGGCGCGGGTAGGTGGTTATAAGGGGTGAGGATTCTCCTTCTCCTCTCTTCACTTGTTCCCTTGTCGTTTTCTTCTCCTCCACATCTCCCCAGTGCACAGAGCTCTCCCTCCTCCCAGATTTCCTAGCGCCGCCCATCTAAGGTCACCGGCGCACCGGAGAAATGGCTTCTTCTTCCTCTTCCGTCTTGGCGGCGGCAGCGGTGGCGGCGGCAGCAGAGAAGGGAAGCAACCGGGGAATCTGGATCCCGTGCCTCCTCGACGACGAGAAACTCCAAGTCGTGGATAATGAAGGTCTCCTCCGTGCCGGCGACTGGCGGAGCGGCTTCGGCGAAACCATCCCCCACCCGCGCGCCGACGAGCGGGTCCACTTCGGCACCCACCTCGATAGAGGTTTGTCATTTCCTCCCTCAGAATTCTTTTCCGAGGTAATTGATCACTACGGTGTGCAACTCCACCATCTTCCCCCGAACTCTCTATTAGAGATGAGTTCTTACGCAGCTTTGTGCGAGGGGTATCTCGGCATAAGGCCGAGTCTCACCTTGTTTCGTTTCTACTTCCATGTCCTTAGAAACTCTATCACTGCCGGTAATCCATATATTACCGGTACTATTAGCCTTTCTCTTAGACGCGAGCATAGTTATCCTTGCATTTCTGCCAGTGACTCGGTCAAACACTGGCCAGCCACTTTTTTCAACCATAAGGATATTCTTGCTCCCGGCAAAGCTACTAATTTGCCGGCTTTCATCGACGGAGCCGCCACGGCCCAACCGTCTTGGGACGAGGCTCCTCCGGCTCTCAGTGACGATCTGATCCTCGCTAAGAGGCGGATCGAATATCTAATAAAACACAAGGGCTTGAAAGGATTCGACCTAGTCCAATGCTGGGTCGCACGTCGGATCTAGCCTCTCCAACACCACGGCGACCATCTGATGCATACCATCATGGCGTCAAAAAATGACTCCCTCCGCATTAGTCCTAAGGCTTTAAAGCCACAAGATTACATAAGCCAGATTAAATGGCTGATCAAGGAGCGGATTGAAAGGAAGATTCTGGACTTATCTCTGGACATGCATACAGCGGAAGACCCTTTGGTTCCGGTAAGCTTTAATAATAAACCCTTTTACGTGTTCCATCTTTTAAATTATATCGTAATACTGAGATGTTTTCCTCTTTTCAGCTTGCCGACCTCCCTGAGTCGGAATTTGCTCCACTCGAGGGATATCCTCCAGAGTTTTCTCAGGAGGCGGAACTGGTCCCATTGCTGGACATTATGCCTAGGAAGCGAAAATCTCCGACAGTGGCCGTCGGCACAAAGGAGGTGCCTGTCGTGAAGAGGTAACTTTCAACACAACTTTTTGCCTTTGTACCTTACTCGAATTTTCTTCCGAGATGTAATGTTTTCCATTCTATTACATTCTCAGAGCTAAGCAGCTCATGAAGGGCAAGGGGAAGGGAACTTCTTAGAAGCCCCTGCGATAGACGAAGCTGACCATAGCTTCTCCTGTCGTGGCTCCTCCGACTCCTGCCCCACAACCTTCTGCAACGCCGGTGATTACTCCTTCGCCGGCTGTGGCAGAAGATCCGGCTCCTACCATGGGGCCAGCGACCCTTGAGCCACAGACTGATGCCACCACGAGTGGATCAGGTTTAGATAAGGGTGAACCCTCTTCGGGTAATGATCCCTTGGTAGAGACCTTTGCCGAAAACCTCCTTAACAATCCGGGGCTTGCCAAGTTTGGCCTGTCCCGGAAATCTGCGGAGGAGATTCAACGGCTGGCCCGGCAATGCCTGGAGAAGAGAAATCTCTCTGCCGAAGAAGAAGCGCAAGAGATGGAGGATATCAAATACTCTGAACTTCTTGAAAAAGTCCGTCTTCGTGACGAGGGACTTAGAGCTGGTGTGCTTCCACCACCTCCGGTTATTCCACTCACCCTCGCCGAGAAGGTTACCACCGAGGTGAACATGTGTCTGAGCAAGCTCACACATGAACATCATGTAAGTCGGAATTCCATCTCACGATTTTCTTTATTGCATTTCATATCATATCCCCTAGCCCCTAAGCATGAAGTAGGATACACGATCCGGGTTTATGCTTCCTTAGGATGCCAAAGAATGAACTAGTGTAGCCCCCAAGGCTCGTGCTGATATTAGTAACAATATTAGCCCGAGTCTTCAGTAGACTTCTGACTCTGGGTATTCTAACTTACAGAAACTTAATTCATATAACCAGGATTTGCTGAAGAACATCTACAACAAGCGGAGAGAGATTAGAGCTCTCCGGCTTGAAAATGTTGAGCTAAAGGTTTCCAAGGATGAGGCCGAAGGTAAACATTCCGAGACTCAAAGTTTGTCTTTGTGTTTTCATAGTCGAAATATTTTTTTCTGAACTGTTGTTCTTTTTTGACTTACAGCACTGGTAAAACATTCATGCGCTATGATTGAAGAGGCCGAGAACCTCAAAACCTTGGTGGTGGAGAACAAAGAACTTCGCCAAGAGTTGGAGAAGCTCAAGGCGGATCATGAGAAGAGCATCGCTCAAGTTCTCGAATCTTCCTCCATGGCCATTGACGAGCGTGATCGTAATATTGCTGCTCAAGATCAGAGAATCTCGGATCTCAACAACGAGCTATGCAGAGAGAAGGACCTTTCCTAGGTGCTCCGGGCTGAACTCCGGAGTCTTCAAGAAGAGAAGACCAAAGTTGACGATGTCATCTTCGGTATGTTTCCATCTTTCTGACTTGTCTTTATGCTTTGACTCTTTCAATGTCGATTTTTATTAACTGTTTTTGTATACAGGTCCTCTGAACTTGACGGACTCCACCTCTGGCGAGCCTCGCACCCATCGTCTTACCCAAGTCGGTGATCTGCTTCATGACTTCCACCAATCCCTTGAGGATATTGGTGAAGCTCTCAAGATTCCGGATATGCATAGCATGTCGGATTTTCAGGTGTGGGACAAAGCGAAGGATATGCCGCAGCTTGTCCGGGATTGGAATATGTCCTACGCGCGATCCGCGGGCGCAGAACGCTCTCACCATGGTCATGAGCCACCATGGAAGCATGGAGATATGGCAAGTGACCAGAGGGTACTCTATAGTGGATGAAGACGGACAGGAGCAGGACATCAAGGCCATCATGGACTCCTGCGCCGGATATGGGTGTCGCGTGGCTGACTTAACCAGTTACGACACTCCCTTCTTCACTCGCGTGGACACATCGCCTCCGCCTCCGGAAGAAGCAGCTGAACTTTCCGACGATGAACAGACCGTATCGGATCTGAACTTCTCGGATCGTTATCAAACCGAGGCTGATGCGTCCAGCGAGCCGGCAGCTCCTGCATCCTCTCCTGCATCATAAATTATCAGAAGCAAATGTATTATTTCAAGAAACATTTATGGGTCTGTAAAATATGCAATATTATAATTTTGCTAGTGCTAAGCTTTTGATCTATTCAGCACTTTTGGCTTTAAATTTTTGTGTGCCTAAAATGTTTTCATAAGCACTTATACTTTTTCGTCTACACTTATCGTTTATCTGGCTTTCCGCCTCGTCCCTTTCGTGAGCCGGCTAAACCTTTTGCACGGAAACTTTGCCGAGCAAAGGAGCTCAATTGCTAAACCAGTTTAAACTCGGAAAACAAAGCCGGCTTCCAGTACCAACAATTCACTACTCGGAAAATACCTACATCCGGCAATCAGACAAATAACCAAAGTATAGACTAGAAATTTTTAGAATTATACCCGAAGGTAGCATTTTTAGAATCAGAAATCTAAACCAGAACAAACATGAGCATAAAGTACTTTCAAGTATTCTAGGATTTTCGACTATGACATGATCATTCGGAAATAAGATGGTAAAAACTTCTTAGAAAAAACTTGAGGCAACCAAGACTTCTATTTCTCGCAGAGCACGTACATATGCATGATTACAAAGAAGGATAAACTAAGAATAAAAGGGACGTAGCTGAGCAATATTCCATGGTCTGTCTAATTCATCCGGATTTGTACTGCCTCCAGCTCTCTTTCTCTTCTTAGTAGCAGGTCTTTCTTTGACTGGCCTCATGTCAGTTAAGTAGTATGAACCATTATGCAATACTCGACTAACTAAAAAGGGATCTTCCCATACTGGGGAAAGTTTATGCTTTCTTTGTTGCACAAGCCAGAGAACCAAATCACCTTTATTGAAAGATCTGTTTCTAACTCTCTGGCTATGATACTTGCGTAACTTCTGCTGATAGGCTGTTGATCCCATTTCAGCAACGACGGGAACTTCTTCGACTAAGTCGAGATCATTTTGTCGAAAAATCTCGGCATCTTCTTCGATATACGTGGTCACTCTAGGAGAAGTATGAATTAAATCACTAGGAAGAACTGCTTCTGCGCCATAGACCAAGAAGAAAGGTGTGTATCCGGTTGACCTGTTCGGATCTATTCGCAAACTCCATATTACAGAGGGTAATTCCTCTGCCCAAGCCCCCGCAGCACGTCGCAGTGGTGCTTCGAGTCTCGGTTTTAGTCCCTGTAGGATTAAACCATTTGCTCTTTCAACTTGTCCGTTAGCCTGTGGATGTGCGACTGACACAATGTCAAGCCGGATATTTTGCTCATTGCAGAATTCGGCCAATTCTCCCATAGAGAAATTACTCCTGTTGTCCGTGATAATACTATGCCGATAACCATACCGTATTATAACATCCTCGACAAATCTTTTGGCTGTTGCTCCATCACAACTAGTGACGGGTTTAGCCTCAATCCACATTGTGAATTTATCCACCATCACTAAGAGGTGAGTAAATCCACTTGGAGCACGTCTAAATGGTCCTACCATATCAAGCCCCCAGACCGCAAAAGACCATGTTATAGGTATTGTTCGCAACTGATCAGCTGGAACATGAGCTTGCTTGGCGCACTTTTGGTAGCCTTTGCACGTCTTGACTAATCGTTCGGCATCTGCCTGAGCTGTAAGCCAGAAAAATCTATGTCTGAAAGCTTTTGCCACTAAAGATTTGGCTGCAGCGTGGTGACCACACTCGCCTTTGTGGATTTCTCCTAGGATTTCCACTCCTTCTTCCGGAGATACGCAGCGCTGAAAAACCCTAGAAACACTCCGCCTATAGAGCTCGCCTTTAACTATAGTATAGGCTTTCGCTCATCGGATAATCTGCCGGCTCAGAACCTCATCTTTGGTTAATTTGCCATCTACCAGATAATCAAGGTAGGGTTGACTCTAGCTGGGAATTACAGCCAGAACTGCTATTAAAGGTGAGTCAGATTTGGTCGGATATTCCTCATCCACTCCCTTTATTGAGGGAACTTTGAGGTGCTCTAAAAAAGCGCCATCCGGGACCTCTTTCCCTGCAGAGCCTATCCGAGATAATGCATCTGCTTCCTCGTTTTCTGCTCGAGGGATGTGTTGAACCTCAAATCCTTCGAACGATTTAGATAAATCATCCACGACAGCTTTATACGCTGCCATGTGCTTATTTGCATTACAAATATCTGAAACTTGCTGAGCAACAAGATCCGAATCTCCATAACACATCAAACGTCGGATGCCGATATCCTTAGCAATCCGGATTCCGTATAGCAATGCTTCATACTCGGCAATATTGTTTGTCACTGTGAAGTGGATTTGCAACACGTATAGAAGTTTATCACCTTGGGGTGATTTGAGCACCATGCCAGCCCCCGAGCCCCCTCGAGCCTTAGACCCATCAAAGTATAGGGTCCAATATTCTGAATCAGGGAGGGTCATATTCTCCTTCGTCTCTGTCCAATCAGCAACAAAGTCGGCAAGGATTTGGGATTTGATTGTTGTTCGGGGTTTATACTCCATATCGAAAGCTGAAAGCTCTATGCCCCATTTGGCGACGCGTCTTGTGGCATCACTGTTGTTGATTATATCTCTCATGGGAGCTGTGCTCACCACGGTAATCGGATGCTCCTGAAAGTAGTGTCGTAGCTTACGGGATGCTAGGAAAACACCGTAAGACAGCTTTTGATAGTGCGGATACCGCTGTTTTGATTCTGTCAGAACCTCACTGACAAAGTACGTCAGACGCTGCACCAAGTGCTCCTGATTTTCCTCCGGTATCTCCACTACCATGATGATACTAACGATTTTGTTTGTCGCAACAAGATAAAGCAACATCGGTTCCTGTGGTTCCGGTGCAGCAAGGATAGGAGCAGATGAGAGTACTTTCTTCAGGTCTTGTAGTGCAGCTTCAGCTTCGTCAGTCCACACAAAATCCTTGGTCTTTTTTAAGATTTTGTATAATGGTGCGGCTCTTTCACCGAGCCGGCTTACAAAATGACTGACTGCCGCGATGCAACCAGTTAGTCTTTGTACGTCCTTCAGGTGAGTTGGCCTGGAAATATTGAGTATAGCCTTGATTTTGTCTCGGTTCACCTCTATGCCTCTTTGAGACACGATGAAACCTAAAAAAATTCCGGCTGGGATTCCAAAGAAGCATTTCTTCAGATTAAGCATGATGTTGTATTTTTGTAGATTGGTGAACGTTTCCTCCAAGTCGGAAATCAGCGTTTCCTTCTTTTTGGACATCACCGCAATATCATCCACGTATGCATGTACATTGCGTCCGATTTGGTCGTGGAGGCAACACTGCATCGTGCGCTGGTAGGTAGCTCCTGCGTTCTTCAGCCCGAAAGGCATTGTAACAAAACAGAAGGTTCCGAAAGGGGTTATGAATGAGGTTTTGACTTTGTCAGATTCCTTCATCCGGATTTGGTGATAACCGGAATATGCGTCGAGAAAATAGAGGAGTTCCGAGCCTGCCGTAGAATCAATAACTTGATCAATCCTAGGCAGAGCGAACGGATCTTTTGGACAAGCCTTGTTCAAGGCAGTATAATCAACACACATCCTTAAATTAGTGGTGTCCTTTTTAGGGACCATTATAGGATTGGCCGACCACTCAGTGTGGATGACCTCTTCTATGAATCCGGCTAACTCGAGTCGCGCTAGTTCCTTAGCTATTGCCTTACGCTTTTCGTCGCCAAAACGTCGTAAGGACTGTTTGACAGGTTTAGCGTTCGGGTTTACAT
Organism: Avena sativa; assembly: GCA_916181665.1. NCBI lineage: Eukaryota > Viridiplantae > Streptophyta > Magnoliopsida > Poales > Poaceae > Avena > Avena sativa. Next base: position 429,619,697 of record OV702287.1, read on the forward strand.
TTAAAGAGTGCTCGGCAAGTTCCCTAGGTACTCCAGTCATGTTAGATGGCTGCCATGCAAAGATATCTTGATTTGCTTTGAGGAACTTGACGAGCGCGCTTTCCTATGCGCTATCTAGGCCTACGCCTATCTGGGTCACCTTGGAGGGGTCATCATCCTTCAATGGCGTCTTCTTCGTCTCTTCTGATGCCTTCAACTCCGGATTTGGCTTTGTCACCTCCTTCTTTGTTGCGGGCATCTCAGACGGATCTATGCTCTTCTTGATCTCCTGGTACTCCTGGGCATGCAACACGGCTTCAACAAAGGTGGCATTTCCATCCTCGCACTCTCGCGCTTTCTTCGGGTCTCCCCTGATGGTGATTACGTCGTTGGGACCTGGAATTTTCATAATATTGTAAATGTAACACGGACGAGCCATAAAAGCCCAGTAAGCCGGACGTCCGAATATAGCGTGGTACGCGCTCTTGAACGGGACCACTTCGAAGGAAAGTGCCTCCGTCCGATAGTTCTTTGGAGTTCCAAAGGTAACATCCAAAGTGATTTCTCTCAGGGAATTAGCTTGTCTTCCTGGGACAACTCCGTGAAAGATCACAGAGCTATGGTTCAGCTGGGTCTCCGAGATATTCATCCGGCATAGCGTTTCGACATAGGGAATATTGATATTACTGCCACCGTCCATGAGGGTCTTGGAGAAACCATAACCGTCAATAAGTGGATTGACGATTAAGGTGTATTTTCCTCGCCTGTGCAGTTTAGGCGGATGATCAGCACGGTCAAATGTGATTGCCACTTCCGACCAGTCCAGGTATTGGGGGACGGCCGGAACTATTGCGTTGAGTTCATGTAGAACTGCTTTCTTGACCTTTGCTGGTTGAGATCCGAGGAAGGTGACGTAAGTGTCTTTTTTGGTCCCAAAATTTTTCTTCCCTCCCGGCTTGGGATTTGAAGCATCGGCTTCCTCCATGTCGGAATCTTCCTTGGTCTCTTTATCCTTTTCGGGATTCTTCTTTCCCTTTTTCCGCTTAGCTCTGTAGCCAGCGGTAACATCTCTTTTGATGTCGTCATTGAAACGACACTCTGCGTTGGTGTGGGACGAGCCCCCATTGGCATCTAGGTGATGCACACATGGGTTGTTGGCAATGTCGGCCCAAGTGTAGGTTTTGCCTGGTTGCTGGTCTCCTCTACCTTGAACTCTCGAAGTCCCACGGCCATGCCCACGGCCTCCGCCGCGTCCTCCAGACCCAAAAGTAGCAGTAACCACTGCCGTTTCCGCGTTAGATTTCTCTTCTGAGGTATTTTTGCGCTTCTGAGCTTGTTGCTTTGGTTGTTTTACTGACTGTGGCACAACTAGGGTGTTGAGTAATCCCTTTGCGTCGTCATCAGCGTCTGCATACTTGCTCGCTATTTATATCATCTCTCCCAATCAGTAACTTTGTCACACTTCAAGCGATGACGTAGTAAACCAATTGGGAGACCTACGATGAAAGCTTCAATCGCAGTTTGATTGTTTACTCCCTCACAGGAGTTCTTGGTGTCGATCCATCGGTCGAGGTAATCCCGGCAAGTTTCTCCGGCCTTCTGGGTGCAACGTTGTAGGTCTCCGACCGTGCAGGGCCTCCGGTATGTGCCTTCGAAATTGCGAAAGAACGCACTTTGCATGTCATACCAGTTGTGGATGGTGTTCTCCGGAAGTTCATTAAGCCATGATCGTGACGTCTTCTGTAACATAAGTGGGAGATATCGGGTTGCGACCAGGATGTTTCCGCCTTTGGCGATGCAGCAATCTTGGAAGAAATCCTATAGCCAGGTATCTGGCCGAGCAACGCCGTCATAGGCTTGGATATGTCTTGAGATAGCAAATCCTTCCGGGAATCTTGTAGCTCTGATGCGTGGTCCGAAGCATTTTGGGACCACGTAGATATCATCATTTTCATAGCGCCGCGCCTCTATGTTGGAGTTGATCGTGTGCCTTGCGTCATTCGGGGATAGAGATTGTCCCGAATGTCAGCTGTGGCTGCGGTGCCTTGGAGCCGGACTTCGGCTTCTACCACCATCTCCTCCACCACGACGCCCTCCATTGGCTCCCTGGGGGCCGTTGTGATGGCTACTTGGTAGAGAGGGTGGAGCAGCTGGGTTTTTTTCGGCTGATCGCTGGCCTCCGTCTGGAGCATCATTATTCCGGTTCCGGGGAGGGTCTTCATCGTGACAAGCCCCCTACCGGCTTGTCCCAGCATGGTGTCCGTCGTTCCTTCGTCCGTCATCCGGACGGTTTTCATGTCTAGGAGGTGGCATTCTTTGTCGGTCCTCCTCCCGACGTTTCTCCTTATCATCATCCCTGCGGTCTTTCGACTCTCGCCGGGGCTGGTTCCTCGGATTCAGTGCAGCAATTGCCTCTTGCTCTGCAACTGGGTTAACGTTACGCCAGCCATGGGCAGCTTTGTGGTGCTGTCCCGAAGATCTGGTTCTCGAGTAATTGTCTTCCCGGCGATCGGGGCGATGGTGCTGCTCCGAAACGCGCTAGGGTCTTACGTCAGCCCATGCCGGATCTGTGCGACACTAGTCGGAAACAGAGACCAGTTTTTGACATCCGTGCATGGCGACCTTTTGCTGCTCCAGTCCCTTGTTGAGTAGTTTGATTCCCAACCGGATCTCCTCCGGGCCTGGATTAGCCGATAGAATTTCTCGGGCCGCCACGGTATTCTATACTGGGGTTGGATATACCCAATCCCCTTTGCTATATTTCTGAGGCTTCCCCATCTCTTCTCCGAAAAGGACGGCGTGGATCTGCGGGAATTGGTTGTCATTAGTATGACGCTTCCTGGTCTTCTGGTATTGCCTGGAGTTGTACTTCTCCGCAGATGCTATGCATTTCTTTTCCTCCTCAATGTTTTTGGCTTCATCGAGGAGTACTTGACGACGCGCTTCTAGGGCCTGTGCCCTCTCGTCCAGTTTTTCAGCAGTAAGTTCTGCAGCTGTAGGAATAGGTGTGGTTAATGCAGCATCGATGAGTTTACGCGCACCTTCAGTGATCACGTGTCCATCCCCTGATTCTTCTTTTTTGGGCTCTTATGGGATAACTGCTCCATCCGAGTCTTCCTCATATTCCTCGGCAATCACCTCCTCTGCCAGAGGGTCTTTTGCTGGGGTCTTGTTCTTCTTCTCTGCCTTCTTGGTGGCGCCGGTAGCAAAGACGGCTTTGGGTCCGTTTCTTGGAGTCAAGCTCTGATCGGTATTTTTGGACATCTGGACTTCGGGATTATCTCCGAATTCCATGTCATCCTGCGCTTTGGGGGAGTGTTTCCCGGATCCTTCATCCATGGCTTCTCCTTCCTCTGTAGCTTTGGAGTTATACTCCTCTTCATATTCCGCGGAGAACTTTCGGAAATCTGCTGACGTCATCGATTCATCCGAGGATACGGGTACATCGGCGTTTGTTCCAATTGCCTCCAGCACAGAGTTGGTGTTGTCTCCAGCATCGGCAGAGCCGGATCCGGATCCCACATATCCGACAAAGTGCGACGCGCGCTTCCTGAGGTACCTGCGGCTTTGGCGATCAGCTTCATCGAAACTTTTGATGGTCTCAAGAATTACATCTACGCCTGAGTTTTGCATTATCATACGTCGCAACGTGTACCTTAGGAAAGGCCTGTCTGTCCCGGCATCATCAGAGCCGGAATCAGTGTCGTTGATATGCTCCTCCTGGATTTCGACTTCAGCGGGTGGGTCGATCTGGGATTCGGCCTCTCCAAGGAGATCCACTCCAGATTCGACTTGGAACGCTAGGTCTTCTTTAGGCTCGGATTTCTCCACTATCTCTGCAACTGGTGCGGGCTGGGTGGGATTAGGGTTTTCTGAGATCCGGAACTCTGCCGCCTCCGCGGACAAAGGGGATCTAGAAGATTCTTCTGCCTCTATCATCACCGCTGGGGTGGGTGGGACAGGTTCAGCAAAACCAATGTAAACATCAATCTCGCCAAAAGACATGATGGTGTAGGCAGTCATAGCCTCCCTAGCCGGAATCCAGGTCTCGTCGAGAACGATGAGAGGGACGTCGCTGGCGTAGAGGATGCGACCGACGACGATAGTCTCGCTGATTCCGATTCTTGCAGATTCCGCTCGAAACGCAGATTTGAAGCTCACTTGCCCCACGGTGGGCGCCAACTGTCGTCGGATTGATGACAAGTACGCCATGAGGGGGTCCTCGAGGCGTGCAGAAGAGAGGGGTGTGAGACGTACGGTATTCCGGGACGGTGAGCACACAAGTTTACCCAGGTTCGAATCCGCCGGCTTTGGACGGATCCTACTCCTGCTAGCAATCCAGTAATACGGTAGGGCTAGAATATGGCTTACAAGGGTTCGCTTGTGCGAGTTGAGATTGTAGACTATTGAGGGTGCCCTAAAGGCTCTCCCTAGGACGGCTTATATAGATATCTAGCCTAGGGTTTACAGGAGAGATCTATCCGGCTACGACTGAGAGTCGGTTACAGAGTACATCTTGAACTACAAGTAACGCTATGGGCCTAAGTCGGTAAGTCTTCTGGGCCCTCCCATAGCCGGATTGGACTCCGTCTCTTCTCCCTGACTGGGTCACCCGTGAAGCAAAGCTCTAACCTGAAGTGGGCCACCCTAGTCAGTGAGGACTGTGAGGATACCCGGAAAGTATATCCCTAACAATAACCTTTACCAACAAAGGTTCCATACTTAGAAATTACAAATTTATTGGACTCGAATATAATCTTGTAGCCGTCTCGACACAGAAGAGATCCGCTAACAAGATTTTTATTTATTGAGGGAACATGATACATGTTCTTCAGGTGCATGGTCTTTTCCGAAGTGAACTTCAGATCGACCGTACCAACACCATGAATAGAAGCATGCGAGTCGTTCCCCATCAGCACGGAGAAAGTCCCTGCGACCTGATATGAAGAAAACATGGAAATATCAGCACATACATGCATGTTGGTACCTGTGTTAATCCACCACTCAGGAGAATGACATACTGAAAGGATAGGATAAAATATATCATACCCACCCTCCTTCATCTCAGTATCACTGATGACAACATTAGAGGTCTTGTCGCCCTTCCCATGTTGACGTTTGTCGAAGTGCTTTGGGCAACCTGGGGCCCAATGTTTAGGATTGCCACAAACATGGCAGACTCATTCTTCTTATCAGTCTTCCTCTTGAAGTTGGTAGACTGTGAGGGCTTGTTCTTCCCATTAAATTTTGGTTTTCCATCAAACCCATTCTTGTTCTTGAACTTGTGGGATTGGGAGTTATTCTTCTGTACCATATTGGCACTAGAACCTCCCTCGGCATCTCGAGCACGTGTGTCTTTTGCTCCCACCTTCTCTTCCACATCAAGAGTCCCAATGAGATCCATCACGAAAAACTCTTGTCTCTTGTGCTTCAAAGAAGTAGCAAAATTCCTCCACGATGGGGGAGGCTTGGCAATAATGCCTCCAGGAACAATCTTGTCCGGTAACACACAAGTGAAGTACTCGAGCTCCGTGGAAAGTGACTGTATTTCATGAGCCTGCTCCACAATGGGGCGGTCATCAACCATCTTATAGTCATACTATTGTTCCATGACATACAGTTCACTGCCAGCGTCGGATACTCCAAATTTTCTCTCGAGCGCATCCCACATGTCCTTTTCATTGCTAAATGATGGGTATGAATCGACAATATTGTCGCCAAGAATGCTGATTAAGGCATCCTTGAAAGTGGTATCAAGTTTTTGAAAGGCCTCTTCCTGAGAAGGATTAAGATCTCCCTCAGGTACGCCATAGATGATGTTATAGTAGCTCATGGTCTGAAATCAGAGCACTGCCCTCGCACGCCATGTCTTGTAATTGACACCTTCAAACAGAGGTGGCTTCATGGATGCAACTCCACTTGGGGTAAATTTCCTATAATAAGGTTTTTGGGTTGTTGGAAAACTAAGCAATTTACCATAAGATTTAATAGATAAAAACAGTAGACAAAACATGTGGAATATTGAAATTTTCCAAACAGAGGGTAAAACAAGACTATACCAAGCAAACTAGTGAAGTAATCTAGTAGAGATAAACAACAATAACAACAACACATATCTAGGCCAAAGACCAGAAGTACGAACTACAAGAGGATCTCGAACAGAAGGAAGAGAGACACATACGATGTAGAGGGGGGACTAGTGGTGGTGTTGCCGTTGTCACTCATGTTGCCGAGGACGTTCGTGGCGAAGAGTAAGAAGTCAGTAGTCACGCGGTAGCACTCCCCAAAAACCTTATCGCCCTTCTCATGTACAGGACTCGGAGAGACAAGGTTTCGGAGGCCTATTGTCACGACTAGCGGTGCACGCCGCGAGACGGGATGGTGAAGAACGGAGTGGCAGGTCAATGCTCTGGAACAAGAGGAGGCAGAAAGTGTTGTTGTGGTGTATGTGGAGAGGGGCAACCTCTCTCTTATATAGGCACATCGGTGAGGCGAACATGCAACGAAGGGAGATGAAACGAGGAGGGAGGACAGATTATTATCCATTCATGCGCGGATAAAAGATAGAGAAACTCTCGGCTTGAGGCATTCCACCGTCGCGTCGAGCGACAACGGAGGAGGAGCGCGTAGGAAGCTCACTTCTTCTCATGCTCATACAACAGGTGGAAGAGCCCCCTTATAAGGTGGTTCAACCTCTCTTCAACCCGCAGTGTGGGACTAAATATTTGTCTCACCTCTTGCCATGTATGAATGGGCAAAATGGCTTTTGAGATTTTCAAGAATTTATTGGACTATAAAATAATTCGTGGGCTAAGCCAGTTTTATAAATTCCAACAAATAGTGCTTATTGTGCTAAACTCATTATCGTGTCGTGTCGTGTCGGTGTCGGGCTAGCCGCTAGCATGCGCGCTTCATCATGGTACTACCTCCGTTTCAATGTATAGCCTTATATATTTTTAAAGTCAAACCATATAATGTTTGATCAAGTTTCTAAACAGAAAATGATACATACAATCCAAAATCAACACCGTCTAATAGATCATGAAATATATTTTTACATGACATCTAAATAATATCATAGTTTTTAATAGTTTATTCTAAAAGTTTGGTCAAACTTTACTTAACTTGAGTTTTCAAAAAATTATAGGCCTAAATCATTGGAACGGAGGGAGTATGCGATTTCAGTGATTTTATCTGATTGTACGAGTTGAAAAGAAAAGGCGAGCATGGTGGACGCGGTTGAAGCTAAAAGGACATGCGTACTTGTCCCAGTCGTCGAAGCAACTAGTACTATATTATAAGTATAAACGAGAACATGCAGCAGCTGCTTACGGGTACAAAGGTTTAAATTGCTGTCACCGCTCCTTGGTCAATGAGTATGGCATAGGCAGATCAGATCATCGATCGATCAAATGAATCAGGGAATATATGAAGGAACACAGATTGTACTTTGCCTATATATAAGCTTACTCCGTCACATGCCGATATGCTTCGTTAACTTAATTCTCTTGTACGCAATAATTAATGCTTAAGTTGGAGACGTCAATCCGGCTATAATCTCAAAGAAAACTGTAACTACACATGAGTCTTGCGTGTCCCAACGTCCCGGTTTGACAGCCGAGACGGAGCCTGCCGGCCGGCCGGTCACATGGTTTTGTTTGTGTCGCGGCGCTGAATTGGCAAGGGCGAAAAGGCATTTCGTGGCCGTGCTTTGGTGAGAGAAAGACGAAGAACGTGCCTGCCGGTGCCGGACCGCCGAACTGACTTCCACGGCGTGATGGACAAAACGCAGAGAATGCGCAGACTGTTGCGCGAGCGATCGCCATTGATTCGATCGATCGATCGAGCTGCACCCCTGTAGCTGTAGCTGTAGGTGTAGCTTGTTCCCTGTGCCAGAAGCAAGAGCGCCGCCCGAAATTTATTCACCCACGGCGGCGTCTCCTGGTCCGAGATCCGTAGCAGCAGCGCGGCTCCCGATTTTAATTCCGCGCAGGCACATGCGGGGCCGACGAGGAGGAGAAAAGGTCTCGGTCTCGGTCCCGGTCCCGGTCTCGGCTCTGAAACCTGCGAGATCGCGTGCGTGCCGGCTGTGTGCGATTGGCGTCGTGTTGCGACCGATGGACGTGTCGGGTTTGCTGGGTTTCGGCAGGCGCGGGGGGCCACCACGGCCCTGCGGCTGTTTTCCTTGCTCGCTTGGCCATTTCAGCTCTGGCGGCCACAGCAGCAGTGACTAGCCATACTAGCTCTGGCTGGCGGGTAGTACCACGGAGACGACCGCCTCGTCGTTTCGTGCACTCGTACGTGCGTGCGAAATGGTCTCGGTCGGGACCGTTTTGTTGGGGTTGAACGCAGACCTCCGGGTATGGTCTCGACACGACCGGAGAATCGAAGATGACGATGGCACTGCCTGCCTCGGTAACGCGTGCACGTACGTACGCCGCAATTAACATATTGGCTAGCTGCCGCAGTCTGCAGACGTGCCCCCCCCCCCCCCCCCCCCCCCCCCCCCCCCCCCGGGTCACTGGCTGCGCCGGGGGGAGAATCTCACGTGTCGCTGTCTACACTCTTCTAATCCAATGGTTCCTTGTTTGGTCTGAAGCAGTCGCGCCGCATGGTACAGCGCTGCCCCGACCCGATACGATTTTTCCTTGCCCGATCCGTACCTGCGGTACGATATTTCGTTTCCATGCTACCACTAGTAGTATTGCTACAGCTGCCGGCCGTTTCGTTTGGGAAGTTTCGGTGCGCATTTAGGACAGGAAAGCAGTAAAGAAACATAGTACTATGCGTTTTCTTTTTCTCCCTACCTGACCTGACTGGAGTATCTACTACAGTACTGTAGAGCATAGCTCACGGTACGTTTCGGTTTTTATCATGCGTTCCGCTTAGGTTCTAGGCTTGTCTTCCCGTTCGTGATCGGAACCCTCCCAAGAAATTCCCCACAAGAACATGACGCCAACATACAAGTACATACATGATTGAATTTGCCCTGGTGGAATTTGTGCTCCACTACCACCACCTATAGCTAGTAGTGATGAGAATGAATTAAAGCGGGCTAGGCCAGGAAGTGGTAGAAGCATATAAGTATATCGTCGACTGTCGAGATCACAAAGATCGCAGCAGGGGAAACAGGAGAAAGATTTTATACCTAGCTTGCGAGCACCAGCCTATTGCCTGTCAGGCTTCCCAATTAAGTGATACCTTTCTCCTGCGGTTACCCAACACCAGCGTATCGTTGCTTCATTCCCTTCCTGCTGCTGCCTACCCGTCTCCCTCTCTCTCCAATTGCCCGTCGCCATCCGCAAAATGCCATCCCCCAAAGCCGCCCTCCCGACACGCCCGCTAGCCTAGTGGGTTTCTAGTCGGCCAAAGCCCCAAGGATTCCTCGTGCTCGTGCTCAAGGCGTGGGTAGCGCACGTCCAGCGAACGCGCCAGTGGGCGGGCATGAAGGACCTCGTGTCCTGCTTCAGCGAGCACGCAGTGCGGATCTCCGACGTCGCCTGCTCCGGCTCCGCCAATGCCGCCGCGGTCGCGGCGGCGAGGCCGACGGAGGCCGGCGCGGTCATGAGCGGGGTCACCAGCGTGTACCGCTCGCGGCTCTCGGCGTCCGGGAAGGACCTGCTCGTCGACGTCACGTGGTCGCGGTCGCCCGACGGCCCCGCGCTCTCCGTCGCCGTCCACGACGCCGCGACCGCCTCGCGGCACCGCGCCGGCGGGGCCGCCGCCGCAGCAGCGCCGCGGCACCTGCACAGGAGGAAGGGGAGCGGCACGTTCACCGCGGGCAGCTGCGTGGTGGGCGTGTTCTGGGACTACGCGTCGGCCCGGTACGGCGGCGCGGGGCCCGAGCCCGTCTCAGGGTTCTACGTCGCCGTCGTCGCCGACGCCGAGTTCGTCCTCCTGCTCGGCGACATGTGCCGGAGCTACGTCGAGCGGCTCCACGGCGGGATACCGATCGCCGCGTCGAGGATGGCGCGTCGCAGGGAGCGGTTCGTCGGGTGCGGGTGCTGGTCCACCAAGGCAAGGTTCTCGGAGTCCGGCGCCGAGCACGAGATCGGCGTCGGGCTGGACGGCGACGCGGAGGCGTGGGTGACAGTGGACGGCCGGAAGGTGGTGCAGCTACGGCGCCTGCGGTGGAACTACCGAGGCAGCCACACCATCTTCCTGGACGGCGGCGCGCCCGTGGACATGACCTGGGACCTGCACGGCTGGCTCTTCCAGGCGATCGACCCATCCGCCTCTTCCTCCAGCGCCGTCTTCACGTTCCACGCCAGGGGCGCGTCGGAGACAAGGCTGTGGACCGACGACGACGGACCCCTCAGCGGCGGCGAACAAGAAAACGAGAAGCCTCTTTCGTCGGCTCCGACGCGCAGCCAGAAGAAGCTGGCAGGAGGAGGAACGCCGGCGAGGCAGGGGTTCTGCCTGCTCATTCAGGGTTTCAGGAGCTCCTCCAAGATCACCTGATCTGTACATTCCTCGACAGATTTCACCATTTCTTTTCCACTTCTTCTTGTCGCTTTGCGTGCTGGGAATTTTAGAATCGGTGTACTGATTGACGCCGGTTGTGAAATTATCCGATGCTTCACGGGGGTGTGGAGCTGTGAATGGTAGGTAGCTACAGGAGGGGAGGTTAGTTGACATACATAACCGAGTTGTTTTTCGTTTTTGCTTATTACTGGGTTTGTCACCGTGCTGATTTAGTGTCTTGATGATAACCTGACTGAATGTGTTCTGGATTTCAGAAATACAACAAAGTTAGCAACTTTCTCTTCGGTATATATCTGGCTGAATGTGATTTGGATTTCAGAAATGCAACAAAGGTTGCGACTTTCTCTTGGAATTCTTTGCTCCTTTTCAATTGCCCTCTGCCAAAAACTTTGACAGATGCCAATTGGATACACCTGCCCTTCAGAGCATGCTGCCGTAGCACTAGATATGTCCTCTGCACTCCAAAGATTTTGGAACCTGCGATCATTTTGTGCCATCAGATGCCAAACTCCGACCAATTTACCCGTGTGTTCAGGGGATGTGCACCCATAAGCCTAAGGGGTCACAACATTCAGGGTGCCGAGCTACTGATGTAAAGAGTAATAAACAAGCCAATTTAAACATTACATAATGTATTTGTCAAGTCGGGTGGCGATAACGATCAGAACACTTTCTCTATAATGCGGCACAATGGTGTCATTTTCTTGAGTAAACCACGCCACACAGCCATAGCCATCGCAGATGTTGATTGCTCTTTTTCTTTTGTTGCTCATTTCTTAAGAACACGGCTTAAGTTGACTGGTCAACTCTTGTTGGAGTAAAACGGCTCCCTCTGGCATTAAACCGCTTAATACAAAGGAAATGTGCACGATAAATGCCAGTCTGCAGAATCAGAGCGGTCCCCAGAGGAAATAGATCGGAAATAGATCCGAGCAAACGAAGAATGGTCCAGCATTGCTATTGAACTGGGTTTAACATCGTGGGATTTTGAAAGACAAAATGTAGGTAGAGGGTGGATACAAATTTTGAATCATGCATTGGCTGCACAAATCCACGAAAACCTTTCCCCGCAGAAAATAAAACTATTTCTTGATCATGATAACTTTGCTAGATCTTAATAGCCTGCACCATGGCAAGAACTTTATGCAAACCACCTGCCTAACAATGCTACGTTACCTGCCTGCAAGGTCAACATGTTAGGCTAGTGAGTTTTTTCTTTTTTCTTTCAAGAACATGCAAGACTTGCACGTCATGGCATTAAGATGGTTAGGCTAGTAGTGAGTGAGAACTGCCCAAACTAATCGGCCATTTATGAGCTGCACGGTAACACAAGAGCAACGCATTCAGAAAGGTCTCCTGGTTTTGATTGTGGGCGGTTTGTATCACCATTTTAAAGATGAATGCTAGTAGTACTAGTATTATGCAAAATGCAGCTCTTGATAAAACGCATGCACACAATAAAGCTGCAAGTCCGGTACAACAAAAGATAGAGGATACCTCCCAGCATCCAATGCCCAGTTGTCCATGGAGTGCAAAGGAAAAGGAAGCTGGTGCGATTTCCTTTGAAAAGCCGATGGATGGTTCAGGCCTATGACGACAGTAGGTTGCGCAATGCATCATCATCAGACGTCAGCTCGCGCGCTGAAATCACATGAACGAAACAGAAGCCATGGTGGATGCAGTAGCAGTAGCAGTAGCAGTACCTGTAGCTCCAATCAGCGAGGAGACGGGTGGGGGTATGCCAGCAGATTGCAGGTGGTCCAGGAACACGTACAGCAATCTTCATCTTCCATTACTGCTGGGCTGGGCATCCATGCCTTTCTGGGTAGAGGATAAGCACGACTGAGATGAACGTACAGAACTAAAACACATTCAGGAGGACAAGAACATGTGAATCTCTTACTGAACAAGACAATGATTTGAAAGGAGGTACAAGGGTACAGGTTATAATTCAATCTGGAATCATCAATGAAGATAACATACTGAATAAAATGGAGGAGGGGAATGCCAATTTTTCAGTGAGCAAAAATGACAGCAGGAGCAGGGGATCGTACCGTATCTGAGCAGAGTTGTTCGGTGGTGACTCCAAATGGTTGTTTGAAACAGGCGGGGAAAATGACAGTAACAGGTGTGAGTGATAACGAAGCTCAGCTTAGAAAACTGCACAAAGACAGAGCCGCCGGGCGATGCTGATGGCTCAAATTGTAAGAATAATCGTACTTCTGTTTGACTGATCAACTCTTGTTGTAAAATGCGTCTAACGTGCATTATACCCCGGGGTACAAGCTTCAGGTCATTGTCAATTTATCAGTATCAATATGCACCCCAACGAAGGCTGCTGCTCTTAAAACCGGCATACATTATTTGTTCCTTGACGACTTAAATAAGTCCTTATAAAATAGACCGAAACAAATAAAACCTAGTTCAGGCTTACTGTCCTAATCAAGGCTATTCTATTCCAGGAATATTGGACTACTTTATCACATCGTTATTAAGAAAATTCTCTGCTCAGACATGTTCATAAATTTGGATCATGCACTAGTTGTACAAAGTATGGAACTTTTAACATGCTTTGTCAATTCTATGAATAGAAAATAAAAAAATTCCAAGCTAAGGCCAGGAAGGAACCCTGGTCTCTCTGGTCTGTAGTCCAGAAAGCAAGCTAGTCCCTCTTGATCATGATAGCTTTGCTACCATGCCAAGAACTTTATGCAAACCTGCTTAGCAATGCAATGTTACCTGCCTGTTAGGTCAGCATGTTAGGTTAATGAGAACTAGTGACCTAACTAGCAATTTATGGTACGCACTAATACAAGTGTACCCCTGTTTATAAAGGTCTCCAATTTGATTATAGATGCTTTGGCTCACCATTAGGAGATAAGTGAAAATGCAACTCTGGGTGACCGACTCTTAAACTGTAACAGCAAAAGTATGCTCACAATAAAGCAGTAATTCAAGTACATTGAGGACACCTCACAGCATCCGATGTCAAATTGTCCATAGAAGGCATAAGAAAGCTTACATGTTAAAATGCCCGTGAGACAGAGTTGCCAGTTGGTAGTCCGAGGACAACAGTACGTTGCAAAATACATCATCTTCAGGTGCCAGCTTATCTGCTGAAGCATCACATGGATCAAGCAGAAGCCATGAGGCAGTGCCTGTAACTTCAATCAGGAGATGAGTGATTGGTTACGCAAGCAGCTTACTTGTGGTCCACGGCATGGCCGCACGGACATTAATCTTCCATTACTGCTGGGTAACCATGCCTTACTGAATAGAGGGTAGCAAGATGCCTGAACGTCTGAGAGCTGCAGCACATTCAAGAGGACAATAGCATACTATCGATTATGTACTGAACAAGACAATGATTCGAGAGGAGGTACAAGGGTACAAACAAGAATTCAATTTGGAATCACTGAAGAAAGCTTTTGCACTGTTAAGTATCAAAGAAAAACATGGAAGTGCACCTTTGCCGCTATCCAGACTTCTGATTGTCATCATCAGAGCACCTGTACTGTGACATCAAATCAACGTGAATAGAGAGTCAGCCAGTACACTGAGATAACATGAGCTCGTATCGTTTCCTAGCAGAAGCACCATGGTTGATGCTTCTTTAAGAGGATAGCCGCATATTACACTTCAACTCAGAAAAGCAGAAAGCAAAAGTTGTCAAATTTTATAGAAACTAGATGGCTGGGATGCAATAATCATGAAAAGGAAAGTGGAAATATTCTTTCTGGCTGCTGAAATTAACAGGCACTGTATATGCTTTGTAACTGGGGAGGTAATGAATGTGGGGGTGTTAGTTCAATATGGAAATGCGCTGCTCCAAAAAAAGGGAAGATTTTTGCTTGGCTAATGCTGAAAGGGAGAATTAAAGTGAGGACAGTTCTTCTAAAACAAAATATTGTCAACAATGACCAATGCCCCTTTGGATGTCAGGAAAAGGAGACTGTTCGTCACTTTGTGTTTGAGTGCTGTCATACCAAGCTCATTTTGAACAAACTGGGAATTCAGATGGACATGTACGTGGAACTTCAGGATATTTTTGTCGAAGCAAAGAAAAGAACTCCAGAAAATAAAATGCAGGCTTGGGACATGATCATCATTGCAATTTACTGGACTATCTGGCTTTCAAGGAACAGGATGGTCTTTGATGACATCGAGACTCCTATCGACATGGTCGCTAAACAATGTGCTGATTTGGTGAGACTATGGATGCTGAGAGCTAGCAAGAAGGAGAAGGAAGCGGCGATGATCTGGATTACAGACTGGCTAATCTGATTGTTTCTACTCTCTTTTCCATTTTTTTTCTCTCCTTTGTTGTTTCTCCCATGTACGTGTAAAACGTTGAGCTGCCTTAGCTCTTTCTTTTAATAAAATCTGAGGTAGGGGGCGACCCCCCTTCCGACGTTCTCAAAAAAAAAAGAAATTAACAGGCACTAAGTTAACTTCAACCTAAACTATTAATTGCATACTTACTACTCACTCCATCTGGAAAGAGATGTCACAAATTTGTCTAAATTCGCACGTATCCATACACTAAAACGTGTCTAGATACATGCGAATCTAGACAAATCTACGACATCTAATTCAGGACAGAGGGAGTACAAATGGCCTTCTTGTTGAAGTTTAGAAAGACTAGAAGGTTGGTCAATAAGAAACATTAACAATGTTAGAATACACCCCACGTGATTCCTTAGTCCAACTTCAAAGTCTTTACTCCCTCCGATCCAAATTAATGGACTCAGATTTGTCTACATTCAGATGTGTCTAATCATGTTGTAGTGCTAGATCAAGGATTACGATTCGAGCCGAGTCGTTGGGGTACCGACTCATAGACTAGTCGAGACTAGTCTAGACTACTGCTTGATTAGTCGACATGTACTTCAGCAGTAGCTAGTACAAAATACTATCATGTATGGCGACCAGATAGGAGATTTAATAACTAAGACTGACATAAGTTCAACACAAGTTACATAACATAATAATGCTAGAATGTACAACTTCATGTAGCAAGTCTAGATTAGCTAGGGTTCCCAATTTTCTTCCTGAGTGCCTCACTTATCCGGCTAAAATTGAGTCGATCGAGTCAAACAGCAAGACTAGTCTCGGCTCAATCGAATCGAGGAAATAGTTGAGTCAACTAACCGAGTCGACAGTCAGTTTAGAACTTGTAGACTAGTCGTTCGACTCATAATCCTTGTGCTATATACATCCGAATCTAGAAAATTTTGAGTCCATTAATTTTGATCAGAGGGAGTATTTGGAAGAAGTGTAATGTACTCCCCAAAAATAAATAGCTGATCAGTCACATCAATAGGAATCTTAGTCCTGCTTAGTCAACTATACTAACAAAGAGTTTAGGTCAGAAAAATATTGACCCCATATAAGTTTTTTTGACCCATTTTAGTATCAACATTACGCTTGTGAGATAATGGCTGGTGACTTGTTGGAAAGTTAGAGCGCTGCAGAAATAAGCCACGAGTTTTACATCTATAGTGGTTTCAATTTAGAAGTGGAGCATCATATTCTGGAAGTTGGGTACTCCACCATGTGTTCATTTATATTGCTCTTTGGCACATGAACATTCCGAAACACACAATAGTGAGCCATCAATTATCAAAGTTTTATATTGGAAACTGGATGGAGATAAGGCTTGACGTTAGAATTGCCCTATGATTATGAATCCCTTGGAGACAGTGCATCATGCCATGTTAGAATTGCTTGATGATTGTGATGCTATGACATGATCAAATATCCCTTCTTGAGTATACATAGGCTCCTGATATACGACAAAAAACAAAATTGGCTTAGCATTCATGGAGCACCATCTTATTGACAATAGAAAATAAGCAACTTGGACGGGCATGATGGCTTTCGAAGCAAAAGAGCAATCTGAAGGTTGCAGCAGTATGTGCGTACAGGTACACTATGCTGAGCTCTCATTTATAGGGTAAGGCACAGAGTCTAATCAATCCTTAAGCATCATTTGATCCACGGTCCCACAGAACCCTGCAGAATGATGCTTGAGATGGCTGGGTGGGAAAAAATAAATAAATAGTGTGCTCTGGACACCAAATCCATAATTTACATACTTGTATTTCCTATGTCTTCTTGGGTACCTCTTTTTTCCATCCATCTCCCCTTTTGGCCTCCTAGCCCTCTATTTCCGACCAACTTCTGGATCAGTTTATTGTACATCGTTAACTACAATGACATCTCCTACATTAGTTTATGTACTTAGTGAGCAATTCTGTAGAATCTGTTCTAAATCTATTGCCTATGATCAACTTGGCAACCTTCATTTGAAACATGTGCAGATCATCCATAGATAATGCATTTTTGACACTTCGCCTCACCCTACTGTGTTGCCATGAGAGAGCATCCCGATCTTCCCTCTCAGCTATTAATTAATTATCGTCAGGTGTGACTTCTGCATTGGCATGTTTCGTCCATCTTTGCAGAACAAATGAAAGTTGCTGTTATAGTGAAGAACTTTTAGTGCATGGATTAACTTAACATTCCTCAGATCAACGAAACCATTGATTTGGTACCATCTTTTGTATGACTGTAGTATCCTTAAGAGCTCTAAGCTCCCTAGAATTGGTGGGCTTTCATGCATCCAAGTATCAAATTGGTTTTTCTCTCGTGCCTCTAGGTATCAAATTGGTTATTGCTAGCTATGCATATACGTACGACCATAGTCAATGAATCTGAGTGTAAGGCGGGTCGCTGGGTCAATTCAAGGCGATGCCCAAATTCAACGAGCATGGGCGACATTTTTCCTCAAAGGTCTCTCTCCGAGCTTCTCTCCTATCTCACCGTCGCTTCCAAAATCACCACCGCCGGCCCTGATTCTAGCCACCTTGACCCCTAATCACTATAGCCAATGACTCGCTTCCCTATGCCGCAACGAGCGGTGAACCTGAGTCGTGGCTCGGTTTGCCAGCATGGAGGCCTAGCAGTCAGCGACATTACTCACATGGCTTCTCCGATCTCCCGAGAGCCCCTTTGTGTGGACTCCTAGACTTACGGTGATACGCCCCTTCATCTCCAGACTACACTTTGTGTTGAAATAAATGTAATTTCGATGGAAATCTGGTATTTGCCCCTTGATTTTTTCCATGGTCAACTACTTTTGCTCAGGAGAAGGCAAGAAACTTGTGTGAATTGAAACCAGAGAAGATACCAAACAATCTTTTATTTTAGCATTAAAGCTTTGAACCAGCGAAAAGTATAATCTTATAGTGCTGCAATTGATAAAGTTTACAGCATATACATTGCAGTCACATTGTGGGCTATAATTTATTTACGAGAGAAAGGATGTAGTTAGTGATGGATATATGTATATAAATTAAATTATTACAACACATAATTAAAGGGTTCTAAAGGGTTCCTTTCATAGGCAAATAATACATATCAAGAAAGGACCCTTGACTCCAAGAATCCCAAAATAGAAATTGATTATCACTTCGAGAAGTGCACATTATAATTCTGGTGCGACTCTTTGGTAAAATACTAGGTCTGCCACTGTTAGCATATTTGCATTCGAACCAACATGCCACTTGTTGCTTATACTTCTTTATTCTCATCGTGATTTTATCCCGTTAAGGTACAAGTTCGGTGTTAAAGGAACTAATGGAGAATCGGTGGTTGACATGGTCTTTCTTTGGTGACGTCAACAAGGATTTAGCAGGAAAACCAACTGATGTACTCTTGAATGAGTTCTTGATGAACAATGTTATCATTGCTCCCAACATTTTGAGGATGGTTGGAAGAAGCTATGTTGTTGACGTAGCGGTCTCGAGCTTTTTTTTTCGCCGAGAAAACACATACTACCAAAGTCCTATACAGAAAGAGGGCTAGGTCGAAGGGTTCATATTCAAGAGTGGGCCAATAAGACTGCCATGCGGCCATCATAATGTCCGGTGCTAGGAGTTCGGTTCTTGCTTATATTGTTTAAGAGAAGAGCACCGGTATCTTTTTCTGATCACTACATGGAGCTTAGGTTTTTTGCATGCGGTAGATTGCGAGGTGATCAAAATTGATCAGGAATTCCAGGGCATTTTCCCATAAAGGCGCCTCTAATTGTTGTAGGACACTTACTCTGTTATTCTTTACTTATTTAAATTCTACCATCAATATTCTGGTACTCCCTCCGACCCATATTAGTTGACTCAAATTTGTCTAGATTCGGATGTATCTAGCACTAAAACTTGACTAGATACATTCGTATCTAGATGAATCTAAGTTAACTAATATGGGTCGAAGGGAGTAGCTTAACCCTCCGTGTGTGTGAGAGGCACACTAGCGGTCACTGTTATTGCTGTCGTGTACGGTTCACAACCATAATGATTGTGCAAAGTTGAAAGCTTATATCGGTTTGTTTTTCTGTTCTTTGTGGTTTTTCAAAAAAAATACGAAAAGTGTTTGCGAACATGCAACCGAGCGGATACGTACCAGCGTTGCTCAACCAAAGAGAAGACCATGTAGCAGCACCACATGGAAATCCCACATGAACTCAGAAGACATTCAAATCACACAAAAGAAATTAAGAGCTAGCAACAAAGGATGGCGCGGCGAAGCGCGCTAGGTCCATCTAGTTATATGCTGTTTTTGCATGATTTGTCGACTTTGTTGGATCATTAAGGATTGAGTTCAAATTCTCTTTTAATTGTGCAACCGAGCCATGCTTTTTTTATGATTTTGTATAGGATACTTCTCAGGATAGCTATAGGCGTTTGCTTGAATCTTTTCTCCACTACTGTAGCGCAAACTAGAACCAAACAGCAAACTGAACCATCTAGATGATTAGCTCATGGAGCATACTTGGCTAGTAACGACACTTGCTTTTAAGAATCACTTGACTATACTGAGTTGCTGGCTTCTATTGTTTGTATAATTAATCAAAGCAACAACATGAGGGACTAGCTAAGCTGGCACATTCCTTAATTGATGTTGAAATGTCAACAGCATGGTGAAAATTAACACGAGCACCTTCGAATCATCAATCTAGTCATGCAATTTCCAATCCCAAGCTATATTATTCTACCATACAATTTCTTTGGCACTTCCTCCCCGCTGGTAAAACTATGTTTCTATCATCAAGGAAGCAACATCTGAATCATCATTTTTTGGACTATCATCTGAGTCCATTATCTCTACATAGGCACGCTCGGTATTGCGCTCCTTTACTAGCAAGAGCAATAGACGAAATCACCTCGCACATAAACTAAACAGGGTCATCTCGAGGCCTGTCCTCTTCACGGCGGGTTCTCACTTCTCACATCGCGACGCTCCTAATCTCAAGCGCGACTAAGGAACACAAGTAACTAGGCAGACGCGTACGTAAATAAGAAGCAAAACCTCGCTGTAAGAGACGAACCGCGATGGACTCGCCCGACGAGGAGACAGCTCTCGACTTGTTGAGGCTGACTACCACGCGAAGCAGAGCGCGAGGAACCGCCGGCAGATCCCCCACGATTCCGTCCCAGCGGGGCGGAGAAGGAGGAGAGCGGGAGCAGCGAACAGCTCGAATGGACGGCTGCAGGCGGGAGAGTCAGTGGCGCCGGCCGCCGACTGCCTCGTCGCGTCTCGCGGGCGCGGTGTGTGCGGAGAGTGTGGGACGGATGCCACTGTGCCGCCACCGGACACCGACCAGGACTGAAGCGACCTACAGTATGCGGTTTTTTTTCTCACTTCTGGAGCCGTACCCGATCCTTCCTGGGCTTGTTAGTTGGATTTTATAAAGTTCATCCTGGGCTTGTAGAACCGTTCGCGTCATCTAAACCAAGGCCTGTATATTCTGACGCACTAGGGCTGAGCTGCTCCATTGTTTTTTAATCAATACCGCAGCCCTATTCTATTTTCATTGAAAACGAAATGCAAGATTCTTACATCTCAGTGTTCGATTGAAGACAAAAACTCAGGCAAGGCCAAGGATAAACTATCACAGAAAACCAAACAGCAGCTAGGCCGAAGATCGAAACAAAGCAAAAACACAACAAGCTACAGACATCATAACATTCAAAACATGAGGAACCATCAATGACCTAGCCTATCAAACAGAAGTTTACTTGATTCTCCATCTTCTGCAAGTATTGTTCCATAAAGCTTTTATGTTTTGTTGGACATAGGGGAAGCCATCTTTTGAGCATATTTGATAAGCATGCCAAAGTACCTGCATTCCAGACCAAGAACATTGTCGAAAAACATGTCATTTCTCTGCTTCCACGCGGTCCACATGAGGGCAGCACCCACCATGTTTATTATAACATTTTTATTATTACTGACCCACAATATTGCCACATTCTCATAGTTGATACCCATTTGTCTATTCATAATATACGACACATCACTCCACATAGTTTGACAATATCACAGGAGAAAAATAACTGCTCCATATTTTCATTCTCAGCACAGAAGATAAAAGTTACATCTTGTACTGACTACCTCTTACTCAAGTTATCTCTAGTGAGCAACTTATTGTGCGATATCAACCATAGAAAGATCTGGACCCTATTGGGAACACATAGGCCCCAAACAACAGGAATATAGACTGGGGTGATTAAGCTATGTAATTCCCATACCATAGCATCCTCTATGTCATCAAAATTAATTGAAGTAGCTATTCTCTCAACTTGAGACCATTGTTCTATCATAGCAGAGCTAAAATTACGCCTAAAGGTTAGTTTTAGCTCATTTCCATCCCAAACTTCCCTCACAGTTGCTCCTTGCTGATTGCACACAAAATAGATATCCCAGAACATGATTGTTAGACTAGTATTGCCTAACCATTGATCTTCCCAAAACTTGACTTTATTCCCATTCCCAAATTTCCATTTTTAGCCCATTTTGGCAGCATTTGCAGATCACATAACTCCTTTCCAAAAAGGGAAGGCATCCAAGGTTTTACAATTGAAAATATTAGGGTTTTCTGTGTCATATTTTAAGTCCACTATTTGATTCCACAGCTTATCTCCATCCATATTGTATATTTTTATTCAAGAAGCAAGTAAACATATATTCATTTCTCAAGGCCACCATACTCCTTTTTCAAAGTGACTAAGTCCCAAGCCAAATGGTATTTGTTATGACCCTCATAGTTATCCCAAAGGCAATGAGCCATTTGGGAGTTGATGGCTCTAATGGCCCAAGCATGAAACTTAATAACAGAAAGAAAGTATATAGGAATACTGGCCAAGCATGACTTAGTAAGAGTAATCATGGCCGCATAAGATAGTAATCTGCCTCTCCAGCCCCCTACCCTCTTAAGTACTTGATCAATTATGGGCTGTAAATCCTCCTTCCTAAGTTTGGCAAAATGTAAAGGAACTCCCAGATATTTCAAAGAAAGAGAACTAATTTTACATCCAAAAATTTGAGCAAGCACATTCACCTGATCTGTAGGTATATTAATAGGAACCATGTTGCATTTCTCAAAATTTATTCGCATTCCTAACATTTGTTCAAAGACGGATAAGATCCATTTGAGGTGCATTTATGATTCTACATTGTTTTTTAAGAAAAAGCAGTGTGTTATCAACATATTGTAAGTTGATGACACCTTCAGGTCTTAATCAAGTCAGTAATTCAGAAATCAAACTTTGCCTCGCTGCTCTAGTGAGCATTTTGGAAAAACATTTGCCATCATATTATAAAGAATAGGTGATAAGGGATCTCCTTGTCTTAGCCCTTTACCTTGGAAAAAATTACTATTTTGATCATTAATTTGCATCCCCACCGAGCCCCCATGAATCAAACTATGAATTTTCCTTAACCATTTTTTTGGCTAAAACCCCTCTATCTACGCATTTCCTCTAAAAAGGAAAGATCCACTCCATCATATGCTTTTTCATAGTCCAACTTTAGAATAATCCCTTCTTCTTTATGATGGTGCAACTCATGAATAACTTCATGAGCTGTAAACACACTCTCAAGAATATATCTCCCTCTAATAAACGCAGTTTTGTTTGAAGAAATCAGACGATCAGCATATTTCCCCAACCTGGTAGTCCAAATTGGAGAAAATTTTAAAACAACAATTTGTAAGGGCTATAGGTCTAAACTTTTTAAAGGTTTTTGCATCATTCTCTTTTGGAATCAAGGTGACCAAACTAAAGTTTAGTCTATACAAATTTGCCAAATCATTATCAAAATCTCTAAAAAAGATTGAGCCAATACTTTTTGATAACTTCCCAAAACTTCTGATAAAACAAAAAGGAGAACCCATCAGGACCAGGGGCTCCTTTTGCATAAGAACCAAAGACAAGATCCTTAAACTCCTCCTCAGAGAAAGGAACATCCAACATAGTGTTTCCTTCTTCATTAACCAACTCATCCTACTCCCAAAAGGAATCTATCAAAGATATATCTAGCTTATCTTCTTTACGAAATAATTTTTTATAGTATTCCACTGCCAAATTTAACATCTCCGATGTTTCGAAAACTTCATGGCCTAAAGGCCCTTCCAACACAGTAATTTTATTCTTACGTCTCCTTTAATTAGCTACTTCATGAAAATATGATGTATTCCTATCCCTCTCTAAAATTTCTCTTTCCCTAGATCTCTACCTTGCTTTAATCTCTTCACTGGCATATATATGATTCAATTTTCTAGTAATTTCTTTCATTCTTTCAATTTATTCAAGGAGACTTTGTTGTGTTTCAGACATAATGTCCAAACACTCAAGTTCAGCACTCAACTCCTTTTTCATTTTCTTCCTTTTTCATTTTCTTCTGAGCTGCTTCAATGTTAGCATTCCACCCTCTAAGACATTTCCTTAATCTTCTCGGCTTGTTTTGCCAGATAGAAATATCATTACTCCCTTTAATTGGAGCATTCCAGGATTCAGCAATAATTTTCTTACCTGCCTCCCTCTCAAGCCACCATTTTTCAAAACAAAAGGTTTATGCATAATTGGTATACTACCCCCAAAATTAATACAGAGAGGTGTACATTCTAGCTAGTCCTTGGACATGGGAGGTTGAAAAATGTGCATCCCAGCAAGTTGACATAATTTTTTTATCAATGGATGCCATTACCAAATTTTGTTGATTATTTGACAAGATGAAAAGCCTGTTGGAAGGCTTAATCTCCATCAATCCAAACCGATTAATCCAATTGTTAAATTTATCTGCCCATACTTGGTTAATGTTCTGGTTATTTTTTATGTTACATCTCTAATGAGATTAAAATCACCCCCAATTAGAATAGGTAAACTACTACCAGCGCAAACAAATTCTAGCTCATTAATAAAATCTTGTTTATGTTTTTCATATGCAGAACCATAGACAGCGACCATATTCCAAGCAAAAGATTCTTTTTTAGTAATAAGATAATCCGAAATAAAAAACTTTCTAACTGACCAGGAAATACATTCAAAAACATCCTCATTAATGCCCACCAAAACACCACCAGCAGTACCAGCTGTTGGAAGAAAATTCCACTGAAAACTACCATATCTAGTTAGATTTCCAAAGAAATAGGACTAAAATCCTCTTTGTTAGTCTCTGAAAAAACAAAAAAATATGTCTTATGCTTTTCTAAGAACTCCATATCTCGTGTTACTCTAATGGGGTTATTAAAACCCCTAATGTTCCATAAAGTCCCTATCATCATAATATCTCTTTTTATTTCTGTTATTCCCTGCACTTTTCCTATAACACAAAGGTGACTCTAATGAGTCAAATCTATCAGATATACCCTCATCATCCAAAGATTCATTGTTTACTCCTTCAAGACTAATGTCTTGTCCAGCATCCTCTAATATATCGTCTAAAGTTAGGTCAATTCCAGAAGGTAAAAAATTCAGGTTGTGAATCAAGCAATTTGTCAATTCTACCAACTTCCACTTGTTTAATTTTAGCAATATTACCAATTATACTATCCTTTGTTTTTCCCAACTTAAAACCAATAGTAAGATCCTTACTAGCTAGAGCTGAATTACAAACAGGAGCAAATGAGTGTTTTAAATTTTTACCTTTCAAGGGAGCCTCCATGTTCTTCTACTGTACTAATTCCACTGTAGTGTCCACCATTTTCCTACCATCTTGGACAATTCTTGTACTTTGCCTCACAGGTTGAACTAGGCCCTAGTTGTTGTTTCTCTTCTTGGTCCTCCTTCCTGTAACACCCTTAGAATCGACCCTATGCAAGTTTTAGCGCTTCCCGCCAAACCCGCATAGAAACGATTCAAAGGTGTCCACCAGGCACTTGCGTGCGGGTGGATAACGAAGTAATATCATTACACAATAGTCCTCGATGGAATCCACAAAACATATATATACAACAGCGACTCAATGAGTCAAGATTACAGATATACAATACAAAGATCCAAATCACCTTGAAAACAATACAGTGCCCGAGTACGGACAAGACGCAAATTGAGCTAAGAGCCCTGAAGAATAACCAATGGCGTCCATAACCCTGCCCAGGCCAAGCCGGAAGGGTAACCCTGCTAACGACGTCGAGCTCAAACCTTCTAAACAAAAGGGGTGCCGACAAAGGGCAAAGGAAAAAGAGGAGCGTCGGTACTGAGGCCAGTACACGGCGAGGCTAGAATTCGGCGGTCCTCGCCTACATAGGTATGGTGGACTGAAGCGGCAGCACGGCATGCACTAAACAACCTATAGAGACTCGAGATAACTGTCGGCTATCAGAGAGGGATAAGAAAGACCTATTCGGAACCAACCTGATTCTACCACCAAACATACCCATCCTGGTATTTCCCCCTCGAGACCAAGCGAGGAAGTCAACCGAGGAACTCACACAGTTGGCAGTTTTATTCATTCCGTTATAGTTGCGGCAATTACTAGTCAGGTATAGATAGTCATCCTGATATAATACGCAGTGGGCACTTTTAGGTAACCATTCCGTTGTAGTTGCAACACTTACTAGTCAGATACAATAAGCATGAGATATCCAAAACCCAGCAGTTGTTGGTACTTTTATTTAGCCATTCCGTTGTAGTGAAGCTGATTACTAGTCATATCGGATACAAGTCAATTTATAACAGTAAACTTTAGTTATAGTTGTCTATGATCGAGAACTGTGCTCCAAGTCGTCCATAACCGCGGACACGGCTTCTCGAAAAGATTTAACCCTGCAGGGGTGCACCAAAGTTTCCACACGCACCTACACCCTTGTTGTCGGATCAGGTAGGTGCAAGATCACAAAACATACACCCAACGGTATGTCGACGGGGTTTCGGACACGATGTTTCCCAGACCCAAAGCAAGCACGGGGGGCCACCCCACTAAGCTACCCGTAACGAAGTCGGCCGGTCTCCGAGACGGACCCCGGGTTTGCGTCAGTGGCGGTAAACGACTGGGAACCCGAAAGTGAGACTGGGCTTGTCGATACCGCGAAAACACTCCGCTTTCCTAAACAGTACAGGCGCTCCACGCGCAATCATAAATAAAGCAGAAAAGCATGGCATAAGTACAGGATAGTAATAAAGCCCCAAACTACTTTGTGGCCCCCAGTACAATACTTGGAATCAGGTACTAAATCGATGGGGGTGCCCACACACCCCACATGTGGTTAGCGCGCTCGATCTCGGAACAGGTGTCAAGAACTCGGGGTCCTACGGGACACCGGTGAGCGGTTAAAAACCAAATATTGTCTATTACCCACCGGTGCCTCTGCATTTACCTACTTCAATTTTAGTTATTAAACAGTAATTAAAGCCATGATCATCTCCAACCTTAAACATGCGGCAATGCTCCAACAACTGTGGTACTTGACGACACGCAACAGCACTTGAGCAAGCGACTACGACGCGCAAGTCCAACTATCTACCAATCAACAGGTAATAGGATGTGTCCAAGGCAATATAAGGCTGCAAGGGATATCACGGGTACGAAAACTAGAGCATCGCAACACAGATAGCAATAGATCAACAGGAGGGAATAAATACTATAAAAGTAAGATAGGTAGAAAGGGGGAGATGCTCGCCTGAAAACATAGCCGAAGGTTCATCCAAGATCGGGTCGACACTCTCATCAACTCATCGTCCTAATCCGTGAAGAAGCAAAGCACTAGAAGAAACACCGGATGGACTATTTAATACTACGGCAAAAGATCGAGCATGATGCGTGTATGATGTATGGCATGGCAAAGGTGCGATGCAATTAGGCAATATTAAGCGGAACCGGGGTCCCGACAATTAAATAGATGGTTCATGTTGTTTAGATACCCCGCAATTTAAATGTTTTCTTAACAAGGCGAAACATGACATCGGTTCGCTACACAAATTTAATTGGGGCCAATATAAGACTAGATTTGCCCGCATATGGATCCCATATTTAATTATAAGGTGAATCGGCATAAGGCCCCCAACCCACATGACAATATGTATGCAAGCATGGCAAATTTATATGCAACAAGTAATATTATTTATAAAATATAGGTCACAGAAAAGAGGGTCACACTTTGGCGTCGGCGATCTTGGGTTAGATGGGGTCCGGGTCCGCCGGGATCGGTCTTCGGTTTTCCATGTGGGCGATCTTGGCGTCCGAGGGTTTCTCCGAGTCCGTGGGGCGTCCGTGTGGTAGATCTTGTCAGTGAAGGAGGTCTTCTCGTTCGGCCCGTGACGAAGAACTCGGATCATCGGGTTCGGCACCGGGGGTTTATCGAATTCGTGTCGACGATCTTGTCGGTTCCACCTCGAAGGACTTGGGGTCTTCTCATGTCGGAGGTCTTGTGTGGCACCATGTACATCCGTCGAAAACCGTCGGCATCGAGCCGGTCTTATCGGTGGACCCCCGTGTACATAGTCTTGACCAACATGACCACTCGAAAGATCTTGTCGATGGCAACAACATACATCCAGGCAGAACACCTCAACACAAAGGGAGCCTGGAGGCAGACTTGGACCTCGGAAGCCCCATGGCACCAGCGATTAAACATGTGCACCTACACTGATTGAGACCACACAAACAGAAGACAACACAGACGCGTCGAGGGCGAGGCAGACGCAGACTTGGTGCTACAGGCAACCAAGAAGACGCGGCCGGAGTGGAAGGACGATGAGGACCTCCCGTGGTGGCGCGAGAACAGAGGGGAAAAGTGGCCTCCCGAGGTGGAGGACGCGGTGGCAGCAGGGCTGGCGGGGCCGAGGCTTGTGGCAGGGGTGGTGATGAAGGCAGAGACGGCTTGGTGGCTCTGCGGACACAGGGATCGAGGGGAGGGCGACTTGGGAAGGCCCGGCGGTGCGGCTTTGCCAGTGCGAAGGCAACCAAGGGAGGCACGCGATTGCGGCCGGAGCAGGGCGGCGCGAGGGGAGGGCCGCTGGCGGAGGCGGCACGGAGCTTGAGGTGGCCCGAGGGAGGCCGGGGACGCGATGCAGAGGGCAGGGCGGAGTGGTCGCGGTCGGTGGCGTCGTCGGCTCCGTAGGAGAAGAGGCCGCGGCGGCGAGAAGGACGGTTGCGGCGCGCCGACAGAAGGAGGAGGGGCCGCGGTCGGTGCGGGAGCCGAGCAAACGGTGGGGGCGACCGGCGACGAGGAGGCGCGGGCCGGCGTCGAGCTGGAGGACGGCCAGGGCGGGGTTGACGGCGCATCTGGCGGCGAGGCCCGACAAGGTCGGCGGCGAGATCGAGGCTGAGGAGGCCGAGGGCAACGACGGAGATCTGGAGACGGGGATACCGTGGGCCGGCGACGCGGCGAGCCGAGGTGGAGGAAGCGGTGGACGGCGACATCTGTCGGGGAAGGAGTGGGTCAGAGAGGGAGAGGGGCGGGGGACAGGCGTCGGTGGGGGTCTGGGGGCGCGCGCTTCAGGTGGGGGTGGGACGCGGAGTGGTGGCCACGTGGGGAGAGGCAGGTGGTGGGGCCGGTGCGGGGCAGAGAGCCCAAGATGGACAGGCGGTTCCGCGCGCGGGCGTGGGCGGGAAAAGAAGGGCGTGCGTCCAGGTGGCGGTGGGGTGAAGGCTGACGACCTGGGGCAGGAAAGAGGGCAGGAGGTGGGCCCACGGAGTGGACCAGGTGGCTGTGATCGAGTGGGTGGAAGAAAGGGTCAGGGTGACGTGGCGGGATGCGATTGGCCGGGGTGAGGTGGAAGGGGCTGGGTAAGAAAAAGGGGTAGGGTATTTGGTAGAAAAGGTTTGGGTGTTTTTCTGGGTAGGTAGGATTTTTATCTAGAGGTGGCCGGCTGGGCTTTCGGCCTGGCTGGCTGCCTCCAAAAAAATAATTTAAATATTTTATTTATTTAAAACGGGGCTTTTGCAAACCGTGGGTAGACAAAACAAAATATTCCGGAGACCCAGGTTTTGTGTTTGAATAAATACGAGGCGTTTAGAAAACAAAAACAGATTTTTCGAAAATAGTTTTTAAAAAAACCATGCAAGTTGATGACGATGCTCAAATGCAAGGTGGCATGATGACATGAGCATGGGGTCATGATGATGCAATGCACAAAAATAACGCGATTTTCTAGTAGTGGTCTTTGCGGGGCGCCACAATTCGACACCACTAACGATGGATCTCGCCCTCGAGATCCGCCTCATGGTACCGGAAGGAAGGTCGACGATCTGCGTCTTCTCACTTCGTGTAGATCCTCGCGACACCACTAACAAGAGGTCGTTGTCCGTGATCGTCGGGAGAACACTCCGGAAGCAAAAGGCGAAGGCAGAGGTATCAACAAATAAAGCCACCTCTAGCTTCGATAGAAAGAGGGAACCGATGCATTCTCATCCACTTCAATGTACAAAAGCGAATAGAAGGGGTAGTCGGCATGGGGGCCAATCCATCACGCACCCAAACTATTACTCCGCACAATCAGTAGAAAAGCGTGCAACCATTCTCGGAATCAGACGGAAGATCTCGACAATCGAGGTTCAGAAACAAAGGAGTGATGCAGACTCTGCATCGGATCTGGCGTAGATGATGTCGTCGCGTCGGAAAACACCGGAAGGCACGAGAAGGAACAAAGAGAAGTCCACCAGACGAAGGATTCCTCGGATAGCATGAAGACCAGATGTAGCAACACCGTTACCAAAGGAGGAAGCGAAACCCTGATGGTACGATGGAACCTAAACACGAGAAATCCTGGACTCGAAGAGAGAGAAGAGAGCAGATTCAAAACACGCAGAGGTGAGAGGAGAGCAGCAGAGGGGTAAGGAGTAAAATCAGACCTAATCAGAACTATCCAACCGATTTTTCAAAAATAGTTTTGACACTCTACTTCGGCCGTTAGCTAGGTTATCCTACAGGCTGGACTTGTGGGGTATGGCAACTGCTGGGCTCTGATACCACTCTGTAACACCCTCAGAATCGACCCTATGCAAGTTTTAGCGCTTCCCGCCAAACCCGCATAGAAACGATTCAAAGGTGCCCACCAGGCACTTGCGTGCGGGTGGATAACGAAGTAATATCATTACACAATAGTCCTCGATGGAACCCACAAAACATATATATACAACAACGACTCAATGAGTCAAGATTACATATATACAATACAAAGATCCAAATCACCTTGAAAACAATACAGTGCCCGAGTACGGACAAGACGCAAATTGAGCTAAGAGCCCTGAAGAATAACCAATGGCGTCCATAACCCTGCCCAGGCCAAGCCGGAAGGGTAACCCTGCTAACGACGTCGAGCTCAAACCTGCTAAACAAAAGGGGTGCCGACAAAGGGCAAAGGAAAAAGAGGAGCGTCAGTACTGAGGCCAGTACACGGCGAGGCTAGAATTCGGCGGTCCTCGCCTACATAGGTATGGTGGACTGAAGCGGCAGCGCGGCATGCACTAAACAACCTATAGAGACTCGAGATAACTGTCGGCTATCAGAGAGGGATAAGAAAGACCTATTCGGAACCAACCTGATTCTACCACCAAACATACCCATCCTGGTATTTCCCCCTCGAGACCAAGCGAGGAAGTCAACCGAGGAACTCACACAGTTGGCAATTTTATTCATTCCGTTATAGTTGCGGCAATTACTAGTCAGGTATAGATAGTCATCCTGATATAATAAGCACTGGGCACTTTTAGGTAACCATTCCGTTGTAGTTGCAGCACTTACTAGTCAGATACAATAAGCATGAGATATCCAAAACCCAGCAGTTGTTGGTACTTTTATTTAGCCATTCCGTTGTAGTGAAGCTGATTACTAGTCATATCGGATACAAGTCAATTTATAACAGTAAACTTTAGTTATAGTTGTCTATGATCGAGAACTGTGCTCCAAGTCGTCCATAACCGCGGACACGGCTTCTCGAAAAGATTTAACCCTGCAGGGGTGCACCAAAGTTTCCACACGCACCTACACCCTTGTTGTCGGATCAGGTAGGTGCAAGATCACAAAACATACACCCAACGGTATGTCGACGGGGTTTCGGACACGATGTTTCCCAGAACCAAAGCAAGCACGGGGGCCACCCCACTAAGCTACCCGTAACGAAGTCGGCCGGTCTCCGAGACGGACCTAGGGTTTGCGTCAGTGGCGGTAAACGACTGGGAACCCGAAAGTGAGACTGGGCTTGTCGATACCGCGAAAACACTCCGCTTTCCTAAACAGTACAGGCGCTCCACGCGCAATCATAAATAAAGCAGAAAAGCATGGCATAAGTACAGGATAGTAATAAAGCCCCAAACTACTTTGTGGCCCCCTGTACAATACTTGGAATCAGGTACTAAATCGATGGGGGTGCCCACACACCCCACCTGTGGTTAGCGCGCTCGATCTCGGAACAGGTGTCAAGAACTCGGGGTCCTACGGGACACCGGTGAGCGGTTAAAAACCAAATATTGTCTATTAACCACCAGTGCCTCTGCATTTACCTACTTCAATTTTAGTTATTAAACAGTAATTAAAGCCATGATCATCTCCAACCTTAAACATGCGGCAATGCTCCAACAACTGTGGTACTTGACGACACGCAACAGCACTTGAGCAAGCGACTACGACGCACAAGTCCAACTATCTACCAATCAACAGGTAATAGGATGTGTCCAAGGCAATATAAGGCTGCAAGGGATATCACGGGTACGAAAACTAGAGCATCGCAACACAGATAGCAATAGATCAACAGGAGGGAATAAATACTATAAAAGTAAGATAGGTAGAAAGGGGGAGATGCTCGCCTGAAAACATAGCCGAAGGTTCATCCAAGATCGGGTCGACACTCGCATCAACTCATCGTCCTAATCCGTGAAGAAGCAAAGCACTAGAAGAAACACCGGATGGACTATTTAATACTACGGCAAAAGATCGAGCATGATGCGTGTATGATGTATGGCATGGCAAAGGTGCGATGCAATTAGGCAATATTAAGCGGAACCGGGGTCCCGACAATTAAATAGATGGTTCATGTTGTTTATATACCCCGCAATTTAAATGTTTTCTTAACAAGGCGAAACATGACATCGGTTCGCTACACAAATTTAATTGGGGCCAATATAAGACTAGATTTGCCCGCATATGGATCCCATATTTAATTATAAGGTGAATCGGCATAAGGCCCCCAACCCACATGACAATATGTATGCAAGCATGGCAAATTTATATGCAACAAGTAATATTATTTATAAAATATAGGTCACGGAAAAGAGGGTCACACTTTGGCGTCGGCGATCTTGGGTTAGATGGGGTCCGGGTCCGCCGGGATCGGTCTTCGGTTTTCCATGTGGGCGATCTTGGCGTCCGAGGGTTTCTCCGAGTCCGTGGGGCGTCCGTGTGGTAGATCTTGTCAGTGAAGGAGGTCTTCTCGTTCGGCCCGTGACGAAGAACTTGGATCATCGGGTTCGGCACCGGGGGTTTATCGAATTCGTGTCGACGATCTTGTCGGTTCCACCTCGAAGGACTTGGGGTCTTCTCATGTCGGAGGTCTTGTGTGGCACCATGTACATCCGTCGAAAACCGTCGGCATCGAGCCGGTCTTATCGGTGGACCCCGTGTACATAGTCTTGACCAACATGACCACTCGAAAGATCTTGTCGATGGGAACAACATACATCCAGGCAGAACACCTCAACACAAAGGGAGCCTGGAGGCAGACTTGGACCTCGGAAGCCCCATGGCACCAGCGATTAAACATGTGCACCTACACTGATTGAGACCACACAAACAGAAGACAACACAGACGCGTCGAGGGCGAGGCAGACGCAGACTTGGTGCTACAGACAACCAAGAAGACGCGGCCGGAGCGGAAGGACGATGAGGACCTCCCGTGGTGGCGCGAGAACAGAGGGGAAAAGTGGCCTCCCGAGGTGGAGGACGCGGTGGCAGCCGGGCTGGCGGGGCCGAGGCTTGTGGCAGGGGTGGTGATGAAGGCAGAGACGGCTTGGTGGCTCTGCGGACACAGGGATCGAGGGGAGGGCGACTTGGGAAGGCCCGGCGGTGCCGCTTTGCCGGTGCGAAGGCAACCAAGGGAGGTGCGCGATTGCGGCCGGAGCAGGGCGGCGCGAGGGGAGGGCCGTTGGCGGAGGCGGCACGGAGCTTGAGGTGGCCCGAGGGAGGCCGGGGACGCGATGCAGAGGGCGGGGCGGAGTGGTCGCGGTCGGTGGCGTCGTCGGCTCCGTAGGAGAAGAGGCCGCGGCGGCGAGGAGGATGGTTGCGGCGCGCCGGCAGAAGGAGGAGGGGCCGCGGTCGGTGCGGGAGCTGAGCAAGCGGTGGGGGCGACCGGCGATGAGGAGGCGCGGGCCGGCGTCGAGCTGGAGGACGGCCAGGGCGGGGTTGACGGCGCATCTGGCGGCGAGGCCCGACAAGGTCGGCGGCGAGATCGAGGCTGAGGAGGCCGAGGGCAACGACGGAGATCTGGAGCCGGGGATGCCGTGGGCCGGCGACGCGGCGAGCCGAGGTGGAGGAAGCGGTGAACGGCGACATCTGTCGGGGAAGGAGTGGGTCAGAGAGGGAGAGGGGCGGGGGACAGGCGTCGGTGGGGGTCTGGGGGCGCGCGCTTCAGGTGGGGGTGGGACGCGGAGTGGTGGCCACGTGGGGAGAGGCAGGTGGTGGGGCCGGTGCGGGGCAGAGAGCCCAAGGCGGACAGGCGGCTCGCGCGCGCGGGCGGCGGGAAAAGAAGGGCGTGCGTCCAGGTGACGGTGGGGTGAAGGCTGACGACCTGGGGCAGGAAAGAGGGCAGGAGGTGGGCCCACAGAGTGGACCAGGTGGCTGTGATCGAGTGGGTGGAAGAAAGGGTCAGGGTGACGTGGCGGGATGCGATTGGCCGGGGTGAGGTGGAAGGGGCTGGGTAAGAAAAAGGGGTAGGGTATTTGGTAGAAAAGGTTTGGGTGTTTTTCTGGGTAGGTAGGATTTTTATCTGGAGGTGGCCGGCTGGGCTTTCGGCCTGGCTCGCTGCCTCCAAAAAAATAATTTAAATATTTTATTTATTTAAAACGGGGCTTTTGCAAACCGTGGGTAGACAAAACAAAATATTCCGGAGACCCAGGTTTTGTGTTTGAATAAAGATGAGGCGTTTAGAAAACAAAAACAGATTTTTCGAAAATAGTTTTTAAACAAACCATGCAAGTTGATGACGATGCTCAAATGCAAGGTGGCATGATGACATGAGCATGGGGTCATGATGATGCAATGCACAAAAATAACGCGATTTTCTAGTAGTGGTCTTTGCGGGGCGCCACACTTCCATCTTCGGCTGGGGTAGGGTCCAGCACCACTTCTTCTTGATCATCATTGACTTCCAATATGTTAGCATCCTCTATGTCTTTTCCAGTATTAGTTTCCCTAGAAAGCACCACATCTTGCAAGTTACCAATCAGCTTATCCACCTTAGTCATGTGGCTGTTTTGATCATCATCATCTGAATACACCATCTCCATATCCACTAGAGCTTGTGAAATATCACGGATGCCGCCTAGAGGGGGTGAATAGGCGGTTAAAAACTTTTACGAGATGGGCTTAATAAAGGCAGAATAAAACTAGTGTTTTTCTTTTGTCAAGCACAAAGCCTATAAATGCTATGGTTCACCTATGTGCACCAACAACTTATGCTAAGTAAGACAAGCAACAAAGTGATAGCAAGATAGATTACTTCAAGCACGAAGGCTATCACAAAATAAAGTGCATAAGTAAAGAGCTCGGGTATAGAGATAACTGAGGCACGCGGGGACGACGATATTTTACCGAGTTCCTTTTAACAAGGGAGTACCTCTCGTTGGAGGGGTGGGCGGTACTAATACCACCAACACCACAAGAGGCCTCACCCTATTCTCTCGAGCACCCACCACACGGCAAGCACCTGATCCACTATGGGACATTTGAGGGCGCTCACCAAACCCGTACAAGATTGGGGCAATCTCCACAACTTAATTGGAGGCTCCCAATAATCATCACCAAGGCCACAATGTTGGAGAGGGCTTCACAACTTAATTGAAGGCCCCAAGAACTCACCACAAAGGCCACACAACCGTTTATGTGGGCTCCCCAGATTTACCATCCGAGAAATCCCTGTTATGTATATATCCACGTTCCCATGATCAGTGAGCCATGGAACATAACCGACCAGTATCATTACCACATCCGAAACATATCGAATTTACAAAACTTACATAAATGCCATTATGGCTGTACCAACTGTAGCAGCAGAACATCATACGTGCAGAGCCCAATCGTGCCTCAACCTACAGGCGACTGACAGGGAAGACGGCCTAGCTCGCTGGACTTCACCTTAGTCTTCCGATGTCAAACCTCTGAAAGCCTGGCCAAGTAAATAGCCAGGGACAATGCCATGAGTACTTTTGAATGTACTCGCAAACCACCAAGATAAGTGAAACAAGGAAATGCAATTTTGGCTGTGGCGAGGTAGCTCTATCTAGGGTTGTTACTAAAAAGCCTAGAATATCTCTTGTAGTTACAACATCTCCATATCTTTGTTGAAAAAGAGTTTTGAAACATGCCTCTGTTTTATAAATCAAGATATCCCCATATCCTTGTTGAAAAACTTTTTGAAAACAGTTTTGGAGTAAAAACCATTTTTAAACCTCTTTGACCTCCTCTGGTCAAAACAAAACTTTCGAACTCAGTTTCCCCCGGAACCTCCATACTTTCGTCCATTCTTTCCGAACAAACACTGTTTGGGTACTCCTAGGCATCACCTTTCCAACCGTCCTTGACCGTGGACATGGCTATTCGAATAGATTATACTCTGCGGAGTTTGCGCACTTTCCCCACAAGAATCAATACATCCGCTGGGACAAAACCACGGCCCACTACCCATGGTAGATGGGGGTCCGGATAATCAAACCTAACCTTTCGCTTGTCGACCCTAGCAAAGGCTGCTTTTCCTTTTGGGTTAGTTCTCCCCGGCAATGAGTATGTGGCTCCCAGCCATAGTCCTGCCTTCCGTACACGCGTATACCCAAACCGCAGCTTGGCGTATACCTTAACTTGGTGACTCCACTTCCTTCCATACCACCTAAGTCATACCATCCGCGGGAGACCCAATTGTTGCACCGGCACTCCTGCCAAGACAAGCTCACTCTTGCCGAAGCAAGCTACAGGCTCCAGATCCATAGATCTGTTAGCGCATGCCCGGAATTCAAGGGATTCCTTCCTATAAGCATTGTACAAGCTGCCTCGGCTAATGAAGACAAACTACGAGCTAAGCCCCAGCACCTGGGGTAATGTGGTTGCACGGATAAAAAATGTTCTGATAAAGGCGTAGAACATCCCTTCTCTTTCTCTTGTGCATTTTCTCATTTCTCATCAACACCACTTATTTAGTTAAAACATCCACTTGGAACGATGGCTCTTCCCAAGGGTTTTACAAAGCAGTTTTAAAACATTTGTAGTAGGGTAAATCCCAAAACATTTTATTCACACAAATCTGTGGTTTCCAACGAGGTAGGATGCTAATCATAGTAACCTTGATCTAAAGGGGAGTAAATGGTAGGTACATCAGGGTGGTTCCATGAGGGATACAAAGTCATAACTTGGAGGAGCCAAGTCATTAGCGCAGTATTTATAAAACAAGACATGCAGGTAAATAATGCAATTTATAAAGGAGATACAAAACAGGTAATAATCAGCATAGGACAAGTATTGGAATTCGAGAATGGTGGCTTGCCTATGATCAGCGATACGTCCCTGGACTTCTTTAGATAACCAAGAATACCCAATAAATAATAATAAGGAGTCCCTTTCTTCTCATCGTCAAACAATCACACTATCGCCGTCATCGAGTATACATGCAAGCAGACAATACCACAATCAATACAGGGCATACATGTATCAAACCATACAGCAAACAAACATAGGGAATCCTACTTAACTTAGTGGTTTTGGAGAATTTGGGTACTAGTAATGGAGTTACTAGTTTGCCATAGAAGTGTTTTCCTTTGGAAGATAGTTGTCTAGGTTATAAACAAAGGACTTGGGGTGAAGACTTGAGGTCTGTAGGATATCAATGTGCAACCATGATATCCTCAGATAGGTCTTAACAAAACAAGACCAACACAAGTGGTTTCATCAGATTAACACTTACCTAGATTTAGTTATGCTGTTAATAGTGGAATAAACTCTAGTTTGGGGAAATAATTCACCAGAAAAGTTCTGGAGCTCCAAAAATTATTTCCTTGGGTAGCTAGGTAGGGCTTGATGTACTTGTTCACTGAGAGTTGGAAACATGTCAAAATAATTAACAGAATGCCCTTAATAAATCATCAAAGGCAGTTTTGTATGGTTTTTCTCTTTTTTCACTAGATTAATTCTACAGAAGTTCTTGAGTTGATTCCAAGGGCATGTGGCAGGCATTTAGAATACCTTTCTATAGGAATTAGATTCACTCATTTTGGAGTTGTCAAACTCCTGGAGTGATTTATTTAGTGAAAAAGGGGTACACAGAATAGTTTAATTTACTACAATTCAACCAGAGCTCAATAAAATCTGAGCTTCTAGGGTTTGATAGATTTTGGTAAGGCACAGCCATGGGAGTTGGAAATAGGTCAATACCACATTTGGTTTGACCTAGAGAATTTACCCAAGGAAGATATTCTCATCTT
Organism: Avena sativa; assembly: GCA_916181665.1. NCBI lineage: Eukaryota > Viridiplantae > Streptophyta > Magnoliopsida > Poales > Poaceae > Avena > Avena sativa. The sequence goes on from OV702287.1 coordinate 429,657,122, forward strand.
TTGTTATTTTTGCTAAGGGCATACTACTGTTCACCTTGGCATATGACCTATGCTAGATGACAGGTATATCAAATGCCTTCCAGTAGAGCTTTGATTCTTCCCAAACGGATATGTAAAACTCTCCGAGGAAATTAATTGGTGTAAAGTACACCATGCTGCAGATTAATTACCAACAAATAATAGAAATTAGTTTTGACTAGGGGTTACCTCTGCATGATTAAGAAAACATCTGAGGACTCTCAGCAATTTAGATCCTGGCATTTGGATCTTGTTTACATTTTCAAACGGATTTAATTTAACTGGTACATTGCTGGATCTGGAAATTTAAAAGAAAAAGAAAAGGGCCAACAGGTAACTAGGCTGGGTCTAGGGTGTACTGGGCCGCGCAGAGGGGATTCTTCCCACGGCGGGCGGCGCAGCGCACGGGAGCCCGCGGCTTGAATCTGCCAAGCGGGGCCCATCATCAGTGACAGTGGGGGCGCGAGGGGGTAAGGAGGCCTGGTGGTCATTCGATTAAGTGAAGACGGACGGCTCTCCGCCGTCGTCCTCAGGGGAATAGGCGCCGCCGCGCGGAAACCCTAGAGGTGGCGAGGATGACCGGGAGGCTCACCTAGGGTCGCCGGGAGGGGATGGCGAGGCTGTAGGGCGATGGAGGACTCCCGGGCAAGTCCGGGGAGGGGCGGCACGGTGGTGATGGTCTCCAGGAAGCAACTCGCATGATGGTGGCTGAGGGTTACCTTGTCGAAGCTCAACGACGACGACAGAGGGGACGGTCCTGGGCAAGAAAAAGACCCTGGTTAGATAGAGGAGGAGGAGAGGGTCACAACAAGGTGACATGCAGGAGGAGAGGAGGGAGCCTTGCTCGGTTTTTGAGAGAGGCCGGGAGCTCTCTCCCTCTTCTTCTCGGGCAGGACAGGGCAGGGGAAAGGGAGTGGAGCTTGGGGGAAGTGAGTGGAGGGGAGAGGGAGCAAATGCGGGGCAGGAGCATGCTGGGGTTGGCCTCTAGCCATTATACCGAGGGGGAGAGGTAGATGGTGAAAATGCCCACTTTGGACATGGAGGAGGGGTAGTGCTGGCCTATGATTGGCCTAGAGGGCGGTTGGGAGGGGTAAGAGTGGGATTTGGTCGGGCAGAGAGGGGTAGGGGCAGATGTGGTAATTAATGGGCATATCCTTGTAAGATATGGTTGTCTCTCTCTCTCTACTAATCCAAGAGTAAAAGGGGCAAGGGCTGGGGTGGAGCTATAGTGCTCACGACCAGGGGAGTGTTGGTTGCTGTGGAGGAGTGCTTGACAAGCTTTGGGGCGGGCTTGGTCTTGGTTTAGCTCAAGTTTGATTGTTTTGCAAATTTTTGATCACAAGAGAGCTTGTGAAGGAGTTCAAAGATTAGCATTGGAAGAGATGGGGGAGATAGTAATGGTGGATGGGCATGGTCAAGGTACACTCCTAGGATTTATTTGGGATTTTTATAAGGTGTTTTAGTCCTCTTAAATTCATTTATTCAAAAAGGGCAGAAGTAGTTTCTAGAATATCATTTGATAAATTTACATTGGACAAGGTTTGTTTTTTGTGTCAGAGGGTCCCAAATGTGAATACACACTTAGGGGAATTTTCCCAAGATTTATTGGGGATTAAAAATATTTAAAACATTTATTTTGTTATTTCTGCCATTTAGGAAAAAAGGCAAAAAGAATTATTAAGGCTCTTCAAAATTATTTATTTTTGAAGTTGGAAGATAGGGTATTATAATTAGACTTCCAAAGATCTTAAATAGGGGGATGTGTTTTGGAGAAAGTCAAACTTCCTAGTGTGGATGAAGTTTTTGGGGATTTTGTCTATTAAATGAATTAAATAGTTTTGGAGCCATAATAATTATGGATAATATTTTATAAATCTTGATGATCAAGGTAGATGAGGTAGACAAGGTGTACCAAGCATTTGCAATCTTGGGAATTGGAAATCCAACTTGAATTAGATCGAAAAACACGGAAGTGAGGATCTAGGGTGGTGTTATTTTCATATCACCAAAACCTTGTTGGATCTTAGAGCTCAGATCTCCCCTTGGGGCATGGGATTGATGGATGGATAGGACAAGTGATGTACATCAACATGGTACAAAATTTTGGGCTCGATCATGCTTGAGCCCTCTAGGGATTGTTTCCAAACTTTGAATAAAATAAGCCTGCCAAAGCAGATTATCAACTAGCCTTGAAAACCTTGTGGGTTTAAGGGGCACAAGGATCCACTTGGGACAAGTGAAGTAGATGTTGATAGACCTATATGAGTATAACACAACCATGCAAAGAGTTGGTCCAGAGAAGGTGGGATGGTGGTGTGAGCTTCTATCAAAGTAGGCATGTTGACTAGATTTGCAGGAATATTTATTTTCTTGCCTGCAAAACCATCAAGAACAAGTGGGTTGGAGGATGATATAACTAAGGGAAAGAGTGGGCCTTGGTAGTACTTAGGATGTATAACAATATGGTTCAAGTGCATTTCCAAAAATGCACATGGTTTGAGAAAGGGAGGCATTCAAAAAGGTGATGTTGAAGCAGATTCCAAACTTAGCCAAATTTGGCAGATTTAGGGTTTTTGACTAGAACAAGAGAGGGGATGTTTTTGATAGGTTGCAAGGTACCCAAGCATCATCAAGTGGATGATGTTGAAGTGTAGATTGAGTAGAAAGGATCCATGCTTGATATTGGTCTTCATTGACTTGGAAACTTCTAGAAGGGATATTTTCAGATTGATCTGGCTTAGGGTTTTAGATGATCACCTAGTATCTAGAGATCAGATCCTGCTTTGTAATCTTGCTTAGGGTTTGGTGATTTTGGAGTATACTGATCCAACTGATGAGATCCTAGAGTGGCTCATACTTCTTCCTAAGCAAGATCAAGGCAACTCATCAGACAACAGATCAAGGCAACTCATCTTATAAACTAAGCAAATACACTACTGGGGTTACCATCAAGCTTATCTTGAGGTAAGGTTGGAGCAATTTGAAGAGGTTGGGGTTTGAGTAAGATGAGTGTCCTTGGTATCTCTACCAAGAGTAGAATTCAAATGCTTTGAAAAGAGATTTTGGGAAAACTAGAGATAAGATTAGTTGAGGGTTCTGTCTTGAAAACATAAGGAGGTTATAGCTCTCCATAGTTTTGTAAATGGAAGCTACTAAACTAGTTTTTGTTACACAAGCACCTTGGCTCGGGTTTTGGAAATGTCAGAACATTGGAGAATATGTAAACTGAGCCAGGATAGTTTTGTTAAATAGCTTTTGTCAACTAAGGGTGAGGTAAGGAGTATCATATGGTCTACCCTCACATGCATAAGTACAAACAAACAACAAGCAAACTCTGCACCCATGAATAAGAAAAAGTTTTTGTTCCCCTTGATTTTTGCATTCTGGACAACTAATCAGGGTTGCTGAAATTGGGATGTTATAGACCTTTCCCCCTTAAAAGAATCTCGTCCCGAGATTCGGGAGAGTAAGGTTAGGGGATTTGTTTTGGAGTTAGTGCTATGTGTTTTTCGCTTACTAACTTGGCGGCTTTGTCTTTGAATAGGGTCACTTCGACAGTGAGGTTGAACTTCAATCGCCTTGAAAGCACAAGTGTTGAGAAGGCTTCCACCAGGATTGCGAGGAGGGATCTTCCTGATGTAAGGATTTACGGCGTCTCTCCTAAGGGATTATCGTATCCTAGTTTGCATCTTTGGGTCCAACTGTTGGATTGCTTCTGGCAGAGGGTTATTCTATTTTGCGGGAAAGACGTAGTCTTTCCCCCTTAGGATTAGACTGGGGCATATCGGAGAGTTGGCATAGTCCTTCCTTCTTGGAGTCGCAGATGGATGTTTTGACTGTTGACGTCCATATTACTCCTGGAGTCGAGATCATCAGAAGGCATCCCATTCTGGAGGTCTTCTGAAGTATCCTCGGGTAGACAGTCTTCTGAGGATTGAGTGGAAAGACGCTGTCTTTCCACCTTCGAGCTTCCTTAGGGCGCTTTAGGAGTGGTGCAGATCTTCTGTCTGGGAGTGCTGACCTGAGGTTAGCGGAAGACTGCATCTTCCTTGTTGGGGATATACTTTCTGGGTATCCTCACAGTTCCTCACTAACCAGGGTGGCCCACTTCGGGTTAGAGCATTGCTTCACGGGCGGCCCAGTCAGGGAGAAACGACGGAGTCCAATCCGGCTACGAGAAGGCCCAGAAGACTTACCGACTTAGGCCATGATGTTACTTGTAGTTCAATATGTACTCTGTAACAGACTCTTAGTCGTAGCCGGATAGATCTCTCCTGTAAACCCTAGGCCGAATATCTATAAAAGTCGTCCTAGGGAGAGCCTTTAGGGCATAAACCTCAATAGTCTACAATCTCAACTCGCACAGGCGAAACCCTTGTAACCCATATTCCGGCTCTGCCGTATTACTGGATTGCTAGCAGGAGTAGGATCCATCCAAAGCCGGCGGATTCGAACCTGGGTAAACTTGTGTGCTCACCGTCCCGGAATACCGTACGTCTCACCCCCTCTCTTCCGCACGCCTCGAGGACCCCCTCATGGTGTACTTGTCATCAATCTGACGACAATTGGCGCCCACCGTGGGGAAAGTGAGCTACAGATCTACGTTCCGAGCGAAATCTGCAAGAATCGGCATCGGCAAGACTATCGCCGTCGGTCGCATCCTCTACGCCAGCGACGTCCCTCTCATCGTTATCGACGAGACTTGGATTCCGGCAAAGGAGGTCGTGACTGCCTACACAATCATGTCTTTTGGCGAGATCGATGTTTACATCGGTTTCGTTGAACCTGCCCAACCCACCCCAGCGGTGATGATAGAGGCAGAAGAATTTTCTGGGTCCCCTTTGTCCACGGAGGCGGCAGAATTCCGGATCTCAGAAAACCCTAATCCCACCCAGCCTGCACCAGTTGCGGAGATAGTGGAGAAACCCGAACCTGAAGAAGACCTAGCGGTCAACGTCAAATCTGGAGTGGATCTCCCTGGAGGAGCCGAATCCCAGATCGACCCACCCATGGAAGTCGAAATCCAGGAGGAGCATATCAACGACACTGATTCCGGCTTTGATGATGCCGGAACAGACAGGCCTTTCCTAAGGTACACACTACGATGTATGATACTGCAAGGCGAAAGCGCAGATGCAATCCTCGAGACCATCAAAAGTTTCGATATGGCTGATCGCGAAAGCCGCAGGTACCTCAGGAAGCACGCGTCGCACTTTGTCGGATACGTGGGATCCGGATCCGGCTCTGCCGATGCTGGAGAAAACACCGACTTGGTGCTGGAGGCAATTGGAACAAACGCCGACGTACCCGCATCCTCGGATGAGTCGATGACGTCAGCAGATTTCCAAAAGTTCTCTGTGGAATATGAAGAGGAGTACAACTCCAAAGCTGCAGAAGAAGGAGAAGCCATGGATGAAGGATCCGGGGAACACTCTCCCAAAGCACAGGATGACATGGACGTCGGAGATAATCCCGAAGTCCAAATGTCCGAAAGTACCGATCGGAGCTTGACTCTGGGAAACGGACCCAAGGTCGTCTTTGCTACTGGCGCTGCCAAGAAGGCAAAGAAGAAGAACAAGAAAAACAAGACCCCGACAAAAGACCCTCTAACAGAGGAGGTGATTGCCGAGGAATACGAAGAAGACTCGGATGGAGCACTTATCCCAGACGAGCTGAAAAAAGAAGCATCGGTGGATGGACACATGATCACTGAAGGTGCGCGTAAACTCATCGATGCCGCATTAACCACACCTATCCCTACAGCTGCAGAACTTACTACAGATGAGCTGGACGAAAGGGCGCAAGCCCTAGAAGCGCGTCGTCAACAACTCCTCGATGAAGCCAAAAACATCAAGGTGGAGAAGAAACGCATGTCGAACAAGGAGAACATGGTCCTCCCTGAGTCGGAATACTGGACCCTCTTTTTCGATGGGTCTAAGGCTCGAGGGGGCTCGAGGGCTGGCGTGGTGCTCAAATCACCCCAAGGAGATAAACTATTATACGTGTTGCAGATCCACTTCACAACGACAAACAATATTGCCGAGTATGAAGCACTGCTGCATGGAATCTGGATTACCAAGGATATTGGCATCCGACGTTTGATGTGTTATGGAGATTTGGATCTTGTTGCTCAGCAAGTCTCGGATATTTGTAATGCAAATAAGCACATGGCAGCATACAAAGCCGTTGTGGATGATCTATCTAAATTGTTCGAAGGGTTTGAAGTTCAACACATCCCTCGAGTAGAAAATGAGGAAGCAGATGCACTATCTCGAATAGGCTCTGCGCGGAAAGAGGTCCCGGATGGCGCATTTTTAGAACACCTCAAAGTTCCCTCGGTAAAGGGATTAGATGAGGAATATCCAACCAAATCCGACTCACCTTTAATAGCGGTTCTGGCTGTAATTCCTAGCTGGACTCAACCCTACCTTGATTATTTGGTAGATGGCAAATTACCCGAAGACGAGGTGCTGAGCCGGCAGATTATCCGACAAGCAAAAGCCTATACTATTGTTAAAGGTGAGCTCCATAAACGGAGTGTTTCTGGGGTTTTTCAGCGCTGTGTATCTGCGGAAGAAGGAGTGGAAATCTTAAGAGAAATCCACGAAGGCGAGTGTGGTCACCACGCTGCAGCCAAATCTTTAGTGGAAAAAGCTTTTCGACATGGATTTTTCTGGCTTACAGCTGAGGTAGATGCCGAACGATTAGTCAAGACATGCAAAGGCTGCCAAAAGTACGCCAAGCAAGCTCATATTCTGGCTGATCAGCTGCGAACAATACCTATAACATGGCCTTTTGCGGTCTGGGGGCTTGACATGGTAGGACCCTTTAAACGAGCTCCAAGTGGATTTACCCACCTCTTAGTGATGGTGGATAAATTCACCAAGTGGATCGAGGCTAAACCTATCACTAGTTGTGATGGAGCAACAGCCAAAAGATTTGTTGAGGATGTTATAATCCGGTATGGTTATCCGCATAGCATTATCACGGACTACGGGAGTAACTTTTCTATGGGAGAACTGGCTGAATTCTGCGATGAGCAAAATATCCGGCTTGACATTGCGTCAGTCGCACATCCATAGGCTAACGGACAAGTCGAAAGAGCAAATGGTTTAATTCTACAAGGCTTGAAACCAAGACTCGAAGCACCACTGAGACGTGCTGCGGGGGCTTGGGCAGAGGAACTACCCTCTGTGATTTGGAGTTTGTGAACAGCTCCGAACAGGTCAACAGGATATATGCCTTTCTTCTTGGTCTATGGCGCAGAAGCAGTTCTTCCTAGTGATTTAATTCATACTTCTCCTAGAGTGGCCGCGTATATCGAAGAGGATGCCGAGATTTCTTGACAAAATGATCTCGACTTAGTCGAAGAAGTTCGTGTCGTTGCTGAAATGAAATCTACGCCCTATCAGCAGAAGTTACGCAAGTATCATAGCCAGAGAGTCCGAAATAGATCTTTCAATAAAGGTGATTTGGTTCTCCGGCTTGTGCAACAAAGAAAGCACAAACTTTCCCCAGTATGGGAAGGGCCCTTTTAGTTAGTCGAGTATTGCACAATGGATCGTACTACTTAACTAACATGAGGCCAGTCAAAGAAAGACCTGCTACTAAGAAGAGAAAGAGAGCTGGAGGCAGTACAAATCCGGATGAGTTAGACAGACCATGGAATATTGCTCAGCTACATCCCTTTTATTCTTAGTTTATCCTTCTTTGTAATCATACATATGTTCATGTTCTGTGAGAAATAAAAGTTTTGCTTGCCTCAAGTTTTTTTGAGAAGTTCTTAAACCATCTTATTTCTGAATGATCATGTCATAGTCGAAAATTCCAGAATACTTGAAAGTACTTTATGCTCATGTTCGTTCTGGTCTAGATTTCCGATTTCTAAAAACTGCTACCTTCGGGTATAACTCAAAAAATTTCTAGTCTTTACTTTGGTTATTTATCTGATTTCCGGATGCGGGCATTTTCCGAGTAGTGAATTGTTGGTACTGGAAGCCGGCTTTGTTTCCGAGTTTAAACTGGTTTAGCAATTGAGCTTCGTTGCTCGGCAAAGTTTCTGGCTGAAGGTTTAGCCGGCTCACGAAAGGGACGAGGCAGAAAGCCAGATAAACGATAAGTTGAGACGAAAAATATAAGTGCTTGTGAAAACATTTCAGGCACACAAAAAAAAGTCTAAAAACAAAAGTGCTGAATAGATAAAAAACTTAGCACTAACAAAAAGTCATAGTACTTAATATTTACAAAACGCATCATGTTCTTTCACAGAATAATACATAATTTTGTGGTCTATGATGCAAGAGGAGATGAAGGATCTACTGGCTCGCTGGTCACTCCGCCTTGATATCGTTCCAAGATATCCGCATCCGAGTTGGTGCGTTCATAGTCGGAAACTTCTTCGGCTTCTTCTGTAGGAGGAGGCGGAGTATCCACGCGGGTGAAGAAGGGGATCTCGTAGCTGGTCAGATCAGCTACGTGGCACCCATATCCGGCGCAGGAGTGCATGATGGCTTGAAGGTCCTGCTCCTGGCCGTCTTCGTCTACCTTGCAGTACCCTTTAGTTGCCATATTTCCATGTTTCCATGGTGGCTCATGACCATGGAGAGAGCATTCTGCGCAGCAATCCGCGCGTAGGACATATTTCAGTCCCGAACAAGCTGCGGCATCTCCTTGGCCCTGTCCCGCACCTCAAAATCTGACATGCTTGCCATGTCCGGAATCCCGAGAGACTCGCCAATGTCCTCAAGGGACTGGCGGTAGTCATGAAGAAGATCACCGACTTGGGTAAGCCGGTGAGTGCGGGGCTCGGACGAGGAAGAGTCCGACAACTTTAGAGGACCTATACACAAAACAAGTCAAGAAAAATCCGACATTGATAACAGTCGAAGAAAAGATAAGTCAGAAAGGTGGAACATACCAAGAATGACGTCGTCAGTGGCGGAGCCAGGAAAAAACAGGAGCCTGGGCGGGCCATAAGCTAACTAAAAAAAGTCGAGAATCAAAACCTGGAATTTTGATATATGTTGCAAATATAAGTATACCAAACTGAAGAACCTTATAACATGACAATTTGAAATAACCTAACACATAATTAAATACGAAAAAAGAACAGCTCACTAGGCAATGGTAGTTATAAACATAAATCAAGATATCTATATGTGCATTGGGATACCCAAATAGATCATGTAAGATTAAAACAAAGAGTAAGAATTACTAATTTATAGATTTATGTAGACTTATTCATATTAGAAAGCATGCCACATACCATTAGAATACTAATGACACGATGGTAGAACCCCCTTGACGACTCTTGAAGGCATGAATCCGTCGAATAATAGCGACATCATCAAGTGATTCCAATATCTCCCACTCGGTGTAACATATCATCAAGTGATCGAACATCATCATTTATCTTGCTGCACAATTTAGAGTTGATTATTTTTATTGCTGAGAAAGCTCTTTGAACAAATGCCATTGACACCGGTAATAACAAAACCAAATCGATAAGCTTGTAAACTAGTGGAAATGCCATTGACACAAGTTCATCCCTTCATATTGCGTGATCGAGAAATCCTCTTTACAAATCTGGAACATATTCAGCAACTTGTTTCCTAAGAGTGGGATCACACAAAATCTCAGCAGGATCAAAATCATTTCTGTTGGCAATATGAACGGGCGTGTCTTGTTCTAGCTGTGCAACATTAAACTTTTCAGCACTTGCTCTAGGGACGAAATACCTCCTCATATATCTGATATTAATAACCAAGGTAATGATTTAATTTGGAGGTATAACTAAATAACAATGATCAAGTTAGAATCAATCCAAAGACCGATTTGGCAAATGCAATGAAAAGAAATTATACTTTTGGAGAGTGAAACAATTCGTCTTCAATCCACTCAGAATCCCCTATTCCAATTGCCTGTATCACTACAATGCAAAGGGCAAACCACTGTTAATACCCCGACTCAAAGCTGGGTACAAAATTATCATACAAAATCAATCTGCAAGACATGAGAACTGAACAAAGCCGATGGAGGCACGCCGGTTGCCCTGCAGTCGCCCGCGGAAAGAGCCGCGCATGTGCCCGACAAGGTGCCCGATCTGTCTCTCAGAGCTGCGATGCGACTGGAATCTAGTCGAACCGTCGGCGTCGAGGATGCTTCGAACACGAAGAAGCCAAGTGGCGGCTACTCCCTAATTGATCGTGCGTGCAGTCGTTCCAGATTTTGGCGTGGCGAGAGGCGAGAGCGGGCTGCAGCCCAGGAATTCACGTACTAGCAATTTTACTACTAGTTGGGCTGTTTGACGAGAAGCACCAAGTAAGGCCCAATGATGATTTGCCTGGGCAGATTACCTTGATGCCAACCGAAAAATTAACTACCTGAGATATACTGCTCCGCAGCTCGCGATCGAGCCCGGGCAGGTGCCCCGGGTCGCCGGGTACTGGCTCCGCCCATGGACGTCGTCAATCTTGGTCTTCTCCTCCCGGATACTCCGGAGTTCAGCCCGGAGCGCCTGGGATATATCCTTCTCTCTGCCAAGCTCATTCTTGAGGTCCGAGATTACTTTATCTTGAGCGGCAATCTTGCGATCGCGCTCTTCAGTGGCCATGGAGGAGGATTCCAGGACTTGAGCTATGCTCGTTTCATGATCCGGCTTGAGCTTATCCAGCTCTTGGCGAAGTCCCTTGTTTTTCACCACCAGGGTTTTGAGGTTCTCGGCCTCTTCAATCATAGCGATGGATTGTTTCACCAACGCTGTAAGACAAAAAGAACAACAGTTCAGAAAAATTCGACATAGAAAAAGCAAAAGACAAGGTTTGAATCTCGAAATATTTACCTTCAGCTTCATCCTTGGCTACCTTGAGCTCAGCATTTTTAAGACGGAGAGCTTTGATCTCTCTCCGCTTATTATAGACATTGGACAATAATTCTTGGTTATAGGAACATACTTTCTGTAAGTCAGAATACCCAAAGTCAGAAAAGCTACTTAAGACTCGGGCTAATATTTTTACTAAATATCAGTACGAGCCTTGGGGGCTACACTAGTTCGTTCTTTGGCATCCTAATGAAAGCATAAACTCAGATTCTATATCCTACTTCATGCTTGGGGGCTAGAGGATATGATATAACATAATGTAAAACAAGAGTTGGAATTCCGACTTACATATTGCTCGCGGGTGAGTTTGTCTAAACCCGCGTTCACTTCAGCTGCCACCTTCTTGGCGAGAGTAAGAGGGATCACTGGAGCTGTTGGAAGCTCGCCAGTCCTGATCCTCTCGTCACGAAGGCGGACTTGAGTGAGAAGGTCGGAGAACTTGACGTCCTCTACTTCTTGCGCCTCCTCTTCGGGGGATAGATGGCTTTTGTCCAGGACTTGCCTAGCTAGCCGCTGGATATCCTCTACAGATTTCCGGGTTAGGCCAAATTTGGCAAGACCCGGAATGTTGAGGAGGTTTTCGGCGAAGACTTCAGCCGAGGGATCATTACCCGAAGAGGGTTCACCCTTATCTTGACCTGACGCACTCGCGGTGACGTCAGTATGCGACCCAAGGATCGTCGGCTCCGCTTGAGGAGCCGGATCTTCCGCAATCACCAGAGAAGGGATGATCGCCGGAGTTGCAGAAGGTTGAGGGGCCGGAGTCGGAGGAGCCACGGTAGGGGAAGCTATTCTAAGCTTCGTCTGGCGCAAGGGCTTCGAAGAAGTTCCCTTCCCCTTACCCTTGATGATTGATTTTGCTCTGAGAAGGTAGTAAAGACGAAAACATTACATCTCGGAAAGAAACTTGAGTAAACAACAAAGGCGGAAAAGTTGTGACAGAAGGTTACCTCTTCACGACTAGCACCTCCTTTATGCCAACTGCCACTGTCGGAGATTTGCGCTTCTTGAGCGCAAAATCCAGCAATGGGACTACTTCTGTCTCTTGAGAAAACTCAGGAGGGTATCCTTCGAGTGGAGCAAACTCCGACTCGAGGAGGTCAGCAAGCTGAAAATAAGAACACAAATCAGCACTGCGATATAACTCGAAAAGTGAAACACGCAGAAGATGTTCTGATAGAAGCTTACCGCTACCACGGGGTTTTCCGCCGTGTGCATATCCAGAGAAATCTCCGGAATCCTCCTCTCGATCCGCTCCTTGATCAGCCACTTGATCTGGCTGATGTAGCCTTGAGTGGAGTAGTCTTTGGGGCTGATGCAGAGAGAGTATTTTTTGGAAGACGTGATGGAGTGCATCAGTCTATCCCCGTGGTACTGAAGTGGCTGGATCCGATGTGAGACCCAACATTGGACTAAGTCGGATCCTTTCAGACCCTTGTGCTTGATAAGGTATTTGATCCGCCTCTTAGCGAGGATCAGATTGTCGGTGAGAGCCGGAGCAGCCTCGTCCCAGGAAGGCTGGGCCGTGGCAGCTCCGTCGACAAAAGCCGGCAAAGCAGTAGCTTTGCCGGGAGCCGGAATATCCCTATGGTAGAAAAAAGTGGATGGCCATTGCTTGACCGAGTCACTGGCAGAAATTTTGGGATATGCCCGGTCTCGTCTAAGAGAAAAACCAATGGTACCGGTGATGTAAGGAACACCAGCAGTGATGGAATTCCTCCAGACATGAAAGTAAAACCGGAAGAGAAGCAAACTGGGCCTAATGCCGAGAAAGCCCTTGCAAAGCGCGACATATGCGCTCATTTCTAGAAGGGAATTGGGAGGAAGATTGTGGAGTTGAAATCCATAGTGGTCAATCACCTCGGAGAAGAACTCCGAGGGAGGAAAGGAAAAACCTCGGTCCAGATGGGTGCCGAAGTGGACGCGCTCGCCCTCGCGTGGATTGGGGACGGTTTCCCCAAAGCCGGTCCGCCAGTCGCCGACGGCGAGAAGCCCCTCCTTCTCCACGTTCTTGAGGCCCTCCTCGTTGAGGGCGCAGGGGATCCAGACTCCCCGGAAACTCTCCTTCTCCGTTGCTGCTTCCGCCGCTGCCGCTGCCGCCAGACCAGAGGAAGACGAAGATGAAGCCATTTTTCTCCGGTGGAAAAAGTGACCTTAAGGTGGCGACGCTAGGAGCTCTGTGGGAGGAGGACGAGGAAGCTCTGTGCGCGTGGGAAGATTGGGAAGGAAGGAACAACAAAGGACTGGTGGGGATGAGAAGAAGAAATCTAAACCCCTTATATCCACCTACCTGCGCCAAGATTCGTGCAAACGCTATAGTGTAACCGCCACACATCGTGGAAAGAACTGGGAAGGGCCCGCGCGATGATTGCGTCGCCTCGATCTCCATGCACGCATTGAAACAGCGCCTCGGTTCCGTGAACCGTGGACCCACCAACGGTCGTGTTGACGGAACGTCTGTGAGATGACGTGACTTGACCATGCTTGTGTCAGGTGGCGTTAGAGACCAAGTTTCGGCTTAGTTTAAAAGCTAGCTGGAAAATCCGAGTAACCAATTGCAAGGTCCAACTTATTTTTAAGACCCGGATCGTATCTTTTGTTGTGAAGTTTCAGGAACCCTTCAAGATTCTGCAAGCCGAAGATCAAGCTAGACGATGATAAATCCGACTTTGGATCTTGGAGGCCTCCGGGGGCTGCTGTTGGGGATATACTTTCCGGGTATCCTCACTGTTCCTCACTGACCAGGGTGGCCCACTTCGGGTTAGAGCATTGCTTCATGGGCGGCCTAGTCAGGTAGAAAAGACGGAGTCCAATCCGGCTACGGGAAGGCCCAGAAGACTTACCGACTTAGGCCATGATGTTACTTGTAGTTCAAGATGTACTCTGTAACAGACTCTTAGTCGTAGACGGATAGATCTCTCCTGTAAACCCTAGGCCGGATATCTATATAAGCCGTCCTAGGGAGAGCCTTTAGGGCATAAACCTCAATAGTCTACAATCTCAACTCGCACAGGCGAAACCCTTGTAACCCATATTCCGGCTCTGCCGTATTACTGGATTGCTAGCAGGAGTAGGATCCGTCCAAAGCCGGTGGATTCGAACCTGGGTAAACTTGTGTGCTCACCGTCACGGAATACCGTACGTCTCACCCCTCTCTCTTCCGCACGCCTCGAGGACCCCCTCATGGCGTACTTGTCATCAATCCGACGACATTCCTAGAGTCTTGAGCTGAGGTCGTCGAGGGACACACTATTCTATAAACCTTGGCGGGGGTGGTTTCCTAACGAAGCCTCTAAGGGGGTTAGCTCAAGGTGAGTTAGCAGTTTGTGACTCTTCTTGCTAGTGTTTAGTCAGGGTGGATGCAGTTAGCGCCGATGAATAGGTCCTCACTTGAATCTCTTACGTTGCTTCTGTTTGAGGGTGGAGTAGACTCGTTGTCTTCATGCATCCTCGTCTGCACCCGAAGGTGTTAATAGTGCTTAAGCATTACAAAATGCGTTCAGGGACGATACATGACTCTACCCTATTGCTAGATGGGCGAGTACCATAGAGCGGGTGACTAATCGGAGGGTGCATCTACGGAGTCATAGCTGGCTTCTAGTAGAGCAGTGGAGGTTTCCTGCACCTCCTGGATGGTCTTAAACTTACGGAGATACTTACTGGTGGTGATGCACTTCCTACCTCTCTTGGGAGCAGCTTCCCTCGAGGTTCCTTCAGTGGCGGTGGTTCATGCTTGATTCCTTTGCAGGGCTTCCAGAGCTTCCTTACGGGTGAGAATGGCTTGTAGGCGACGGAGCTCCATCTAGGAGTGACAGTATTCGTCAACGACTGCGGTTAACACCTCGTTGCTAGAGTAGCTAAATCGGGGCTGAAAGGAGAGAGCAGGGTATGCCAGGCTGGGGTCTTGAGATCCTCCGGTGCAGTCGACATTTTGCTTCATGGGGAGGTAAAAGGTTGCGAGCTGTCTCATCTCTGGGAGGGAACTACGGATGTGCATCAAAGCTTATCTAGCTACCAAATCAACAACAAGTACGGGACTGGCCCTCTGAGGTCTAGTGGAATAGATAGGGCTTCCATTGGTTCCTGGCTTGGCTAGTATGACAATCTGTCCCACATAATCTCCTGATTCCAGTCCCTTGTGGAGGGTGTAGATAGGTTTCTGCTGGTAACCACAAAGTTGCAGAGAGTCCCAGAGGATTCGGGGAAATCCAATCTTCAGCCACTCTTCATCAACAGGTTCCATCTACAAAAGTGTTTAGAGCTAGGTCGAGTTAGTCAAAAATGTGCAGGATTTTAAGATTAGAAAATCATATTAATGCAAGTGGTTTTGAAAATGGAGGGGGAAAAGACATAAACACTTTTGCAAATAGTCATCTCTTCTCCTTTTATCTTTTAGAAAATAGGTTTGTCGTTTCCTGTCTAACAACCATGCGAACTAGGGTCTCCTACAGTCAGGATGGCTCTGATACCAAGTCTGTGGGCTCCCTAGATTTACTATCCAAGAAATCCTTGTTATGTATATATCCATGTTCCCATGATCAGTGAGCCGTGGAACATAACCGACCAGTATCATTACCACATCCGAAACATAACGAATTTACAAAACTTACATAAATGCCATTATGGTTGTACCAACTATAGCAACAGAACATCATCACGCGTAGAGCCCAATCGTGCCTCAACCTATAGGCGACTGACGGGGAAGACGGCCTAGCTTGCTGGACGTCACCTTAGTCTTCCAATGTCGAACCTTTGAAAGCCTGTCCAGGTAAATATCCAGGGACAATGCCATGAGTACTTTTGAATATACTCGCAAACCACCAAGATAAGTGAAACAAGGAAATGCAATTTTGGCTGTGGCGAGGTAGCTCTATCTAGGGTTGTTTCTGAAAAGCCTAGAATATCTCTTGTAGTTACGACATCTCCATATCTTTGTTGAAAAAGAGTTTTGAAACATGCCTCTGTTTTATAAATCAAGATATCCCCATATCCTTGTTGAAAACCTTTTTGAAAACAATTTTGGAGTAAAACCCCCTTTTAAACCTCTTTGACCTCCTCTGGTCAAAACAAAACTTTCGAACCCGGTTTCCCCTGAAACCTCCATACTTTCGTCCATTCTTTCCAAACAAACACCGTTTGGGTACTCCTAGCCATCACCTTTCCAAGGTAGAACCTGGTGGCAATAGGCCACAACCAACACGTACTACTTCAGGGACAATGCACATTAAACTAAGAATGACCACTAGAAAGACCTAGGCGACTAGGGTTCCCTGACCTAGGCGACTAGGGTTTCACCTTCCGATCGTATTTCCAATCGCGATCGTGAGTTCGTATCCTGTTTCTACCGATCAGAGGAAGCGACGGCTCCCTCTTTGCGATCTTCTCAACCTGCTCCTCTCGTGTGCGGGCTGAGCAGGGATTTCTAGTCCACAAAACCTAGATGGCGACGGAGGCTGCTTCGTCGGAAGGGAGCGCAAACAACATGGATGGTGGATCGTGTGCTACGAAGGCCGAGGATTTAGATGAGATGCTGCAAAGGCTGGGATTTGAAGAGGACGAATTGGATGATCTTGTTTTCAAGGAAGAACAGGAGGTGCCGATAGTCGGCGTGAAGTGGCTCGCCCTAGCACGGGTGCATACGACGAATTTCTTTAGCCCCCAAAGTTTCGAGCAGCATATGAGGACAGCATGGAGTCCAGCCCGGGAGGTGAAATTCAAGGTTTTAGAGGATAATCTGTTCACAATCCAGTGTTCGTGCCTTGGAGATTTGCTCAAGGTTACAGAAGGAGGTCCTTGGTTGTTTCGACAGAATGCAGTCATAATAGAACCATACGACGGTCTGGTCTCAACAAACTCCATTGATCTAAACCAGATTGCGCTCTGGGTTCAGATCCATAATTTGCTTGAGGGGTATAGGAATGATACTCTGATTAAAAACCTTGCAGGGAAGAAGTTTGCAAAGGTCGAGAAGGTTGAGACTGATCTACATGGGGTGGGTGACTTTGTTAGAGTTAGGGTTCGAATGGATGTTCGATCGGCTCTGAACCGCTTTGTTACTATCTCACGTGACGGCAAAAGGGAATTCTACAAGATTCAGTTTGAGAAATTTCCATAGTTCTGTGGAGTGTGTGGTTACCTGGGTCACATTCATTCTGAGTGTGGCACGGGAGAACATGATGTCACTAAGCTGAAGTGGGGGGGGGGACTGGCTGAAAGCGGAACCCTATTCCTAGAGACGTGTTGGAGGTAGTGGTGGTCGAGGTTCTGATATGGGTGGTAGGAGAGGTGGAAGGGATGTGGCAGGCCGTGGCCGTGGAAGAAGTGAGCCTTTTGGGTGGTATGCTCATCCAACACACAATATTGGTAAAGATGCTGCCTTGGCAGATACGGCGAGTAGCCCAGTTAAATCCAGGGATATAGATATGACAGATACAGACAAGGGCGTTAAAAGGTCGCTTGAATTTGCAGGCCTAGTGGAGCCTCACATTGCTAATGGTGGTGGTAATCAGGGTAACTTGATGATCACTGATGGGATGGAAGAACCGAGTGCTGAAATGGAGGATCTGGTGAAGGATGTTGGAAAAGGAAGTGTAGGCGAAGGACATAAGAGACACAAAGGGGAGAGTGGAAACTCTCAGTCACTTTCAAACTCATCGGCAGGCTCGTTCGACGAGCGCCGCCGGGAACAATGATTATCATAGGCTGGAACTTCCGAGGAATGCGTAAGTCCTCGGCAGTTCAAGCGCTCATGGAGCTCCAGGTGCGTCTAAAACCGGATGTGCTTTTCCTGTCTGAGGCACATTTGTGTAAGGCTAAGGCAGAAAGGTTGCGTAGTAGGCTGAGTTTTGATGAGATGCTAGTTTCGGTCAGTGATGGAAAGAGTGGTGGTCTTGTTCTATTCTAGAATAAAGACCTAAAGGTAACATCAAAGGAAGTAATCCCAAATTTCATTGATATCCGCATTAACAAACACAGTGAGGGGGGATGGCGTCTTACTGGTTTGTATGGCGAGCCTAGTGGTGAACGTAAACATTTGACGTGGGAATATTTGAGATCATTGCATGCAACGATTGATTTACCATGGGTGATGGTAGGTGATTTTAACGAAATCTTGTATGGAGCTGAGAAAGAAGGGGGTAATGTCCGACCGCAAAGATGCATGCAAGGTTTTCGTGATGCTTTGAATCACTGCAATTTGGAGGATATGGGTTTTACCGGAGACATCTTTACTTGGCGTCGAGGAAAAATCAGGGAGAGGCTTGACCGAGCCGTCTGTGATCCAAGATGGAGCTCTTTGTTTCCGCTCGTGGGGGTGGTGAATGAAGATTTCGGAAAGTCTGATCACAGACCGATTCTCATTAACACGAAGTTTCATTCTGGAATGCGTGTTACTCAAGAGAAGGGCCCTATGAGGTTTGAGGCTCGCTGGCTCTGTGAGGAATCAATAGAGAATATCATTGAATCGACCTGGGAAAGAGCTAAGCTACTGCATGCGGATGGGGCCTTGAATGAACATACCAAGATGGTGCATGAAGCTTTGCATAAGTGGGACAAAGAAATTCTGAAAGGACCACGAAGGAGACTACGTGAGCTCCAAAAAGAACTGAATGAATTAATGGTGGGGCCGTTGACAGATGATGCTGTGGCCCAACAAAGAGAAAATCTAGTTGAAGATGGAAAACCTACTTGAACAGGAGGAGTTGTATTGGTTGCAAAGGGGACGGGTTAACTGGCTTCGGCATGGCGATCAGAATACTGCTTTCTTCCATAGATCGGCCACTGCAAGGAATAAAAGGAATTTTATTAAATGTTTGAAAGATGAGGCAGGGAATATTGTTGAAGACCAGGATCATATCCGTTCTATGGCAGCAGGATATTTTGAGCTTCTTTTCACATTGGAGGTACAGAACCCGGATCAAACAGTAATTGACAAAGTACAACCGTGTGTGACCAGGGTGATGAATGATATATTACTAGCCCCCTATTCGAGAGAGGAGGTTAAAAAGGCGATGTTTACTATTGGTGATCTGAAAGCTCCAGGACCAGATGGTCTCCATGCCATATTTTACAAGAGGTTCTGGCATATTATTGGTGAGGATTTGACGGATGAAGTGTTGAATGCTTTCAATTCCAGGTCGATCCCAGAGGGATGGAACAACACCACTATTGTTCTTATCCCGAAAGTGGAAAGCCCTGATTCTATAACACAGTTCCATCCGATTAGTCTGTGTAATGTGGTGTATAAAGTGATCTCCAAGATTATTGCTACAAGACTGAAAGGTATCCTTCCTGAGATCATTTCACAAACTCAAAGTGCATTCGTACCGGGTCGGATGATCACCGATAATGTCCTATTGGCTTTTGAGACTTACCATGCTATAAAAATAAGAAGGTGGGCAAATATGGTTCTTGTGCGGTGAAACTGGACATGCACAAGGCATATGATAGAGTGGAATGGTGCTTCCTACAAAGAGTGCTTATACGACTCGGTTTTGATCCTACTTGGGTGGAACTTATCATGGTGTGTATATCTTTAGTAAGGTACCAAGTTAGGGTTAATAATTCTATTTCTGATGTTATTTGTCCTTCGAGGGGTCTTCGATAGGGAGACCCGCTCTCGCCCTATTTGTTCTTATTGTGCACAGAGGGCCTCGTTGGCATTCTGAAGTTTAAAGAGGCGGTGGGTAACTTAACAGGCATCAAGGTGTGTCGTGGAGCCCCTGCTGTGTCACACCTGTTGTTCGCTGATGATTCATTGATCCTTATGAGAGAGGATGTGAGGAGTGCTAGCAGCCTGCGCAAAACTTTGGATGATTATTGTGCTGCTTCGGGACAACTGGTTAGTGAAGGAAAGTCGAGCATCTTCTTCAGTCCTTGCACGGATGTCGACACACGCGCTGAGGTTTGCTCGATTTTAAATATTATGACTGAAGTAATCACTGATAAATATCTAGGATTGCCACCCCTAATTGGTGTGGATAGGTCAGATTGTTTTCAACACTTAATAGACAGAATTATCAAATTGTTGATCGGTTGGAAGGAGAGGAATATGTCCTTTGTAGGAAAAGAGGTACTTATAAAGGCCGTCATTCAAGCTATTCCGGCATACGCATTGTCAGTCTTCAAGCTACCCAAACAGATCATTAACGGGATAATCACAGCAATATCCCAGTTCTGGTGGGGAGATGATGATCAACAGAAGCATATGCATTGGTTTGCGTGGTGGAAGATGTGTGTACCCAAGAAAGAAGGTGGTATGGGATTTAGAGATCTACATTGTTTCAATTTGGCATTGCTTGCTAAACAATACTGGAGGTTAATTTCAAACCCTGATTCAATATGCGCAAAGGTGTTACGAGCAAAGTATTTCCCTTCAGGAGATATTTTAAGTTGTCAACTGAAGAAGGGGAGCTCTTATACCTGGCAAAGCATTTGGGCGGGCATCCAAACCTTTAAAAGAGGATATATCTGGAGGATTGGAGATGGATCCCAAATCAATATTTGGGAGGATCCATGGATACCAAGTGCTCCTAAGAGGAAAATTGCTACAAGGAGAGGGAATATAGTTTACACTTCCGTTTTGGAGCTTATTGATCACGAGATAGGGTCATGGGATGAGGAGATCATTCGTGGTTTGTTTTGGCCCATAGACGCTAATCATATTATGAATATCCCTTTGGCTACGGGCTTGATGGAGGATTTTGTTTCTTGGCATCTCACAAAATCAGGAACTTTTTCGGTGAAATCTGCATACCATTCGGAATGGGAGCACCATCATGGGGGAGAAACTAAGGAGGACGTCTGGCTATGGTACATCATTGACCCTACCAGTTTGGAAAATATTATGGTCTCTCAACGTGCCTGCTAAGATCAAGATTCACTGTTGGAGGTCCCTATTGGGTGCGATACCGTGTAACGGTGTGTTGGCTAATCGACATATGCAGAATAGCTCTCAATGTCAGCTCTGCAAGTCCGATTGTGAGAGTATCCGACACACCTTTTTCTTATGCCCTAGGGTGCGGGAGATATGGAACTTCTTGGGTATGGAAAGTCTAATATTGCATGTGTGTGAGATGGATGAATAGGGGTCGTCTGTGATTGAAGTTTTGTTGCATGATAAATCAGCGAAAGCCCCTTTGCTTGATGAAGTTGATCGGAGTGACTTGCTTGCGACGGCCATATGGTATATATGGTGGGAACATCGGCATGCGACACATGGGGAAGTGGTCCAGTCTCCAATGAGATCGGCTCAGGCTATTTCGACCCTAGTTCTGAACTACACTAGAGCGAAGAAGAAGAAGAACGGGATAGCTAGACATGGATAGATAAAACCTCGTGAGGATTTTGTCAATTTAAATGTTGATGCCAGCTTCGACATAGACTCTGGTACCGGAAATTGTGGTGCTATTATTCGAGATGAGAGAGGCTTCTTTGTTGCTGCAAGTAATAGACACATCCCCTTTGTCTCGGATGCTGCTACTGTGGAGGCTATGGCGTTCAAAGATGGACTTATATTGGCAGGCCAGGTGGGGTGTAACAGATTGGAGATTAACTCGGACTGTATGGAGGTCATTGATGTCATGCAGCACAGAGGAAATTCTCTTGGCCCTGCCGCAGCTATCTATGAGGAATGCAACTTCCTCAGCCGTAATTTTACAACTACTTGCTTCAATCATTGTCCTAGGGAAGAAAATTTTGCGGCAGATTCATTAGCTAGGCATGTAGATGGACCCATGTCTAATGTGTGGCATGAGGAGCCCCCTGATTTCCTTAGATCATACTAGCTGATGATGTAACAACATTGTAATATGGTTGAAAGGCTGCAAGTTTCTGACGCACTCTTTTTCCTTACCATAGTACCTAAGGGGACTGGAAGGTTTTAATGAGGCGACTTGCATGCTTAATTTATAAAGTTGTTATTTTCAAAAAAAATATCCATCACCTTTCAAACCGTGGACACGGCTATTCGAATAGATTATACTCTGCGGAGTTTGCACACTTTCCCCACAAGAATCAATACATCCGCTGGGATAAAACCACGGCCCACTACCCACGGTAGATGGGGACCCGGATAATCAAACCTAACCTTTCGCTTGTCGACCCTAGCAAAGGCTGCTTTTCCTTTTGGGTTAGTTCTCCCTGGCAATGAGTATGTGGCTCCCAGCCATAGTCCTGCCTTCCGTACACGCGTATACCCAAACCGCAGCTTGGCGTATACCTTAACTTGGTGACTCCACTTCCTTCCGTACCACCTAAGTCATACCATCCGCGGGAGACCCAATTGTTGCACCGGCACTCCTGCCAAGACAGGCTCACTCTTGTCGAAGCAAGCTACAGGCTCCAGATCCATAGATCTGTTAGCGCATGCCCGGAATTCAAGGGATTCCTCCCTATAAGCATTGTACAAGATGCCTCGGCTAATGAAGACAAACTACGAGCTAAGCCCTAGCACCTGGGGTAATGTGGTTGCACGGATAAAAAATGTTCTGGTAAAGGCGTAGAACATCCCTTCTCTTTCTCTTGTGCATTTTCTCATTTCTCATCAACACCACTTCTTTAGTTAAAACATCCACTTGGAACGATGGCTCTTCCCAAGGGTTTTACAAAGCAGTTTTGAAACATTTGTAGTAGGGTAAATCCCAAAACATTTTATTCACACGAATCTGTGGTTTCCAACGAGGTAGGATGCTAATCATAGTAACCTCGATCTAAAGGGGAGTAAATGGTAGGTACATCAGGGTGGTGCCATGAGGGACACAAAGTCATAACTTGGAGGAGCCAAGTCATTAGCGCAGTATTTATAAAACAAGACATGCAGGTAAATAATGCAATTTATAAAGGAGATACAAAACAGGTAATAATCAGCATAGGACAAGTATTGGAATTCGAGAATGGTGGCTTGCCTATGATCAGCGATACGTCCCTGGACTTCTTTAGGGAACCAAGAATACCCAATAAATAATAATAAGGAGTCCCTTTCTTCTCGTCGTCAAACAATCACACTATCGCCGTCATCGAGTATACATGCAAGCAGACAATACCACAATCAATACAAGGCATACATGCATCAAACCATACAGCAAACAAACATAGGGAATCCTACTTAACTTAGTGGTTTTGGAGAATTTGGGTACTAGTAATGGAATTACTAGTTTGCCATAGAAGTGTTTTCCTTTGGAAGATAGTTGTGTAGGTTATAAGCAAAGGACTTGGGGTGAAGACTTGAGGTCTGTAGGATATCAATGTGCAACCATGAGATCCTCAGATAGGTCTTAACAAAAAAAGACCAACACAAGTGGTTTCATCAGATTAACACTTACCTAGATTTAGTCATGCTGTTTATAGTGGAATAAACTCTAGTTTGGGGAAATAATTCACCAGAAAAGTTCTGGAGCTCCAAAAATTATTTCCTTGGGTGGCTAGGTAGGGCTTGATGTACTTGTTCACTAAGAGTTGGAAACATGTCAAAATAATTACCATAATGCCCTTAATAAATCATCAAAGGCAGTTCTATATGGTTTTTATCTTTTTCACTAGATTAATTCTACAGAAGCTATTGAGTTGATTCCAAGGGCATGTGGCAGGCATTTAGAATACCTTTCTGTAGGAATTAGATTCACTCATTTTTGAGTGAACAAACTCCTGGAGTGATTTATTTAGTGAAAAAGGGGTACACAAAATAGTTTAATTTACTAAAATTCAACCAGAGCTCAATAAAATCTGATCTTCTAGGGTTTGATAGATTTTGGTAAGGCACAGCCATGGGAGTTGGAAATAGGTCAATACCACATTTGGTTTGACCTAGAGAATTTACCCAACGAAGATATTCTCATCTTTTGTTATTTTTGCTAAGGGCATACTACTGTTCACCTTGGCATATGACCTGTGCTAGATGACAGGTATATCAAATGCCTTCCAGTAGAGCTTTGATTCTTCCCAAACGGATATGCAAAACTCTTTAAGGAAATTAATTGGTGTAAAGTACACCTTGCTGCACATTAATTACCAACAAATAATAGAAATTATTTTTGACTAGGGGTTACCTCTGCATGATTAAGAAAACATCTGAGGACTTTCAAAAATTTAGATCCTGGCATTTGGATCTTGTTTACATTTTCAAACGGATTTAATTTAACTGGTACATTTCTGGATCTGGAAATTTAAAAGAAAAAGAAAAGGGCCAACAGGTAACTGGGCTGGGTCCGGGGTGTACTAGGCCGCACAGAGGGGATTCGGCCCCCGGCATGCGGCACAGCGCACGGGAGCCCACCGCTTGAATCTGCCAGGCGGGGCCCGACATCAGTGACAGCGGGGGCGCGAGGGGGTAAGGAGGCCTGGTGGCCGTCCGATTAAGTGAAGACGGACGGCTCTCCGCCATCGTCCTCAGGGGAATAGGAGCCACTGCGCGGAAACCCTAGAGGCGACGAGGACGGCCGGGAGGCTCACCTAGGGTCACCGGGAAGGGATGGCGAGGCTACAGGGCGACGGAGGACTCCCGGGCGAGTCCGGGGAGGGGCGGCACAGTGGTGATGGTCTCCGGGAAGCAGCTCGCGCGATGGTGGCCGAGGGTTACCTCATCGGAGCTCAACGACAATGACAGAGGGGATGGCCCTGGGCAAGAAAAAGACCCTGGTTAGATAGAGGAGGAGGAGAGGGTCACAACTAGGTGACATGCAGGAGGAGAGGAGAGAGCCTTGCTCGGTTTTTGAGAGAGGCCGAGAGCTCTCTCCCTCTTCTTCTCGGGCAGGACAGGGCAGGAGAGAGGTAGTGGAGCTTGGGGGAAGTGAGTGGAGGGTAGAGGGAGAAAATGCGGGGCAGGGGCGTGCTGGGGGTGGCCTCTGGCCTTTATACCGAGGGGGAGAGGTAGGTGGTGAAAATGCCCACTTTGGACATGGAGGAGGGGTAGTGCTGGCCTGTGATTGGCATAGAGGGCGGTGGGGAGGGGTAAGAGTGTGATTTGGTCGGGGGCAGAGAGGGGTATGGGCAGCTATGGTAATTAATGGGCATATCCTTGTAAGATATGGTTGTCTCTCTCTCTACTAATCCAAGAGTAAAAGGGGCAAGGGCTGGGGTGGAGCTACAGTGCTCACGACCAGGGGAGTGTTGGTTGCTGTGGAGGAGTGCTTGACAAGCTTTGGGGAGGGCTTGGTCTTGGTTTAGCTCAAGTTTGATTGTTTTGCAAAATTTGGACCACAAGAAAGCTTGTGAAGGAGTTCAAAGATTTGCATTGGAAGAGATGGGGGAGATAGTACTGGTGGATGGGCATGGTCAAGGTACACTCCTAGGATTTATTTGGGATTTTTATAAGGTGTTTAGTCCTCTTAAATTCATTTATGCAAAAAGGGCAGAAGTAGTTTCTAGAAGATCATTTGATAATTTTATATTGGACAAGGTTGGTTTTTGGTGTGAGAGGGTCCCAAATGTGAATACACACTTAGGGGAATTTTCCCAAGATTTATTGGGGATTAAAAGTATTTAAAACATTTATTTTGTTATTTCTGCCATTTAGGAAAAAGGGCAAAAAGAATTATTAAGGCTCTTCAAAATTATTTATTTTTGAAGTTGCAAGATAGGGTATGATAATTAGACTTCCAAAGAGCTTAAATAGGGGGATGTGTTTTGGAGAAAGTCAAACTTCCTAGTGTGGATGAAGTTTTTGGGGATTTTTTCTATTAAATGAATTAAATAGTTTTGGAGCCATAATAATTATGGATAATATTTTATAAATCTTGATGATCAAGGTAGATGAGGTATACAAGGTGTAGCAAGCATTTGCAATCTTGGGAATTGGAAATCCAACTTGAATTAGATGGAAAAACAAGGAAGTGAGGATCTAGGGTGGTGTTATTTTCATATCACCAAAACCTTGTTGGATCTTGGAGCTCAGATCTCCCCTTGGGGCATGGGATTTCTGGATGGATAGGCCAAGTGATGTACATCAACATGGTACAGTAGTTTGGGCTCTATCATTCTTGAGCCCTCTAGGGATTGTTTCCAAACTTTGAATAAAATAAGCCTGCCAAAGCAGATTATCAACTAGCCTTGAAAACCTTGTGGGTTTAAGGGGCACAAGGATCCACTTGGGACAAGTGAAGTAGATGTTGATAGACCTATATGAGTAGCACACAACCATGCAAAGAGTTGGTCCAGAGAAGGTGGGATGGTGGTGTGAGCTTCTATCAAAGTAGGCATGTTGACTAGATTTGCAGGAATATTTATTTTCTTGCCTGCAAAACCATCAAGAACAAGTGGGTTGGAGGATGATATAACTAAGGGAAAGAGTGGGACTTGGTAGTCCTTATGATGGGTAACAATATGGTTCAAGTGCATTTCCAAAAATGCACATGGTTTGAGAAAGGGAGGCATTCAAAAAGGTGATGTTGAAGCAGATTCCAAACTTAGCCAAATTTGGCAGATTTAGGGCTTTTGACTAGAACAAGAGAGGGGATATTTTTGATGGGTTGCAAGGTACCCAAGCATCATCAAGTCGATGATGTTGAAGTGTAGATTGAGTAGAAAGGATCCATGCTTGATATTGGTCTTCATTGACTTGGAAACTTCTAGAAGGGATATCTTCAGAATTGATCTAGCTTTGGGTTTTAGATGATCAACTAGTATCTAGAGATTAGATCATGCTTTGTAATCTTGCTTAGGGTTTGGTGAGTTTGGACTATACTGATCCAACTGATGAGCTCCTAGAGTGGCTCATACTACTTCCTAAGCAAACAAGTCAAACAACATATCAAGGCAACTCATCAGACAACAGATCAAGGCAACTCATCTTATAAACTAAGCAAATCCACTACTGGGGTTACCATCAAGATTAGCTTGAGGTAAGGTTGGATCAATTTGAAGAGGTTGGGGTTTGAGTAAGATGAGAGTCCTTGGTATCTCTACCAAGAGTATAATTCAAATGCTTTGAAAAGAGATTTTGGGAAAACTAGAGATAAGATTAGTTGAGGGTTCTGTCTTGAAAACATAAGGAGGTTATAGCTCTCCATAGTTTTGTAAATGGAAGCTACTAAACTAGTTTTGGTTACACAAGCACCTTGGCTCAGGTTTTGGAAATGTCAGAACATTGGAGAATATGTAAACCGAGCCAGGATAGTTTCGTTAAATAGCTTTTGTCAACTGAGGGTGAGGTAAGGAGTATCATATGGTCTACCCTCACATGCACAAGTACAAACAAACAACAAGCAAACACTGCACCCATGAATAAGAAAAAGTTTTTGTTCCCCTTGATTTTTGCATTCTGGACAACTAATCAGGGTTGCTGAAATTGGGATGTTAGAGACCTTTACCCCTTAAAAGAATCTCGTCCCGAGATTCGGGAGAGTAAGGTTAGGGGATTTGTTTTGGAGTTAGTGCTATGTGTTTTTCGCTTACTAACTTGGCGGCTTTGTCTTTGAACAGGGTCACTTTGATAGTGAGGTTGAACTTTAATCGCCTTGAAAGCACAAGTGTTGGGCAGGCTTCCACCAGGATTGCAAGGAGGGATCTTCCTGCTGTAAGGATTTATGGTGTCTCTCCTAAGGGATTATCGTATCCTAGTTTGCATCTTTGGGTCCAACTGTTGGATTGCTTCTGGCAGAGGGTTATTCTATTTTGCGAGAAAGACGTAGTCTTTCCCCTTAGGATTAGACTGGGGCAGATCGGAGAGTTGGCATAGTCCTTCCTTCTTGGAGTCGCAGATGGATGTTTTGAATG
This sequence comes from Avena sativa, assembly GCA_916181665.1. NCBI lineage: Eukaryota > Viridiplantae > Streptophyta > Magnoliopsida > Poales > Poaceae > Avena > Avena sativa. Next base: position 429,684,726 of record OV702287.1, read on the forward strand.
CTGACGTCCATATTACTCCTGGAGTCGAGATCGTCAGAAGGCGTCCCATTCTGGAGGTCTTCTGAAGTATCCTCGGGTAGACAGTTGATACATTGCAAATGTATCTATAATTTTTTATGTTCCATGCTTGGTTTTATCCACTTTCTTGTGTTTTGTTCCAACTTTGGAGTACTTTTCATATGATTTCTTGGACTAACCTATTAATAAGAGCCACAGTGCCAGCTGCCTGTTTTCTGCTGTTTTTGGTTCCAGGAAAGTCAGAAAATGAATATTCTCAGAATTGGACGGGACAAAAGCCAAAGTGCCTATTTTTCCGGAAGTTAGATGCCAGAATACGAGACGGAGAGGGGCCAGGGGGCCACCACACCACCTGGCCGCGCGGCCCAGCCTGGCCCATGCCAGGGGGTGGTGAGGCCAGCCCTAGCACCCCCTCGGCCTCCCCTTCCGACTATAAGATGCCCTCGGGACGAAAACCCTAAGTGCCCGATCAAAAATCCACGAAAGAGTCTGTAGCCGCCGTCATCTCCATCCCTAGATCGAGAGGGATCTGAAGCTCTTCCCGACACCCTGCCGGAGAGGGTAATTCACCCTGGAGGCCTTCTTCATCACCATGCAAGCCTCCGGTGTGATGCGTGAGTAGTTCATCCTTGGACTACGGATCCATGTAGTAGCTAGATGGCTGGTTCTCCTCCTTTGTGCTTTCATGTCTACATCTTGTGAGCTCCGTTCATGATCAAGATCATCTATTTGTAATCATACATGTTGTGTTTGCGGGGATCCGATAGATATTGAGATGCTATTTCAGATTGATTATTGATTCTATCATGTCTTTGTTATTTGTGATCTTGCATGCTTTCCATTGTTAGTAGCTATCTTGGCCAAGTAGATGCTAGCAACTCCAAGAGTTAGTATTTATGCTTGACAGTGGGTTCATGCCTCTGGTAATCTGGGGAAGTGACAGAAATCTCTAAGGTACTAGATGTGCTGTTGCTACTAGGGAGAAAACAACAATCCTTTGTTTATAGAACAATCATATTGTTTACTTTACACGCAGTTTGTAAAGCAATAATCTATTGCTTGCAACTTAATACTGGAGGGGGTTCGAATGATAACCTGAAGGTGGATTATTAGTCATAGATGCAGTTGGATGGCGGTCTATGTATAATGTTGTAATGCCCAATCAAGTCTCAAAGGAGTCAAGATGATTAGTATATGCATGTATTGCTTTCTCGATGTTTGTCAATTGCCCCGCTGTAATTTGTTCACCCAGCATGTTATCTATCTTAAGGAGAGCCACCTCTAGTGAACTATGGATCCCGATCCTTGTCTTTTCCATACAATCTATAAACTGTTTACTGTTTTGTGTTTACTTTCTGCAAACTTTTACTTCTTTCCATTTGATACGTTTAATCCTTTGTTTTCCGCAAAACACGGTGAGATTGACAACCTCATCGCAAGTTGGGGACAAAGTTCTGTGGTTGTGTTGTGCAGGTCTCCACGTTGCTACTAGCACCGGTAGTGCACCCTGCCAAAGCTCAACTAGTAACACCTTTGGGGTGTTTCCTTGCTCCTACTGGTTCGATTAAACCTTGGTTTCATAACTGAGAGAAATTTGCTGCTGTGCTCATCATACCTTCCTCTTGGGGTTCCCAACGAGCTCTACATCAACCACACACCAGCACTTTTCTGGGCGCAGATTCATTAGCTAGGCATGTAGATGGACCCATGTCTAATGTGTGGCATGAGCAGCCCCCTGATTTCCTTAGATCCATACTAGCTAATGATGTAACAACATTGTAATATGGTTGAAAGGCTGCAAGTTTCTGACGCGCTCTTTTTCCTTACCTGGGTACCTAAGGGGACTGGAAGGTTTTAATGAGGCGGCTTGCATGCTTAATTTATAAAGTTGTTATTTTCAAAAAAAATAGCCATCACCTTTCAAACCGTGGACACGGCCATTCGAATAGATTATACTCTGCAGAGTTTGCACACTTTCCCCACAAGAATCAATACATCCGTCGGGATAAAACCATGGCCCACTACCCACGGTAGATGGGGGTCCGGATAATCAAACCTAACCTTTCGCTTGTCGACCCTATCAAAGGCTGCTTTTCCTTTTGGGTTAGTTCTCCCCGGCAACGAGTATGTGGCTCCCAGCCATAGTCCTGCCTTCCATACACGCGTATACCCAAACCGCAACTTGGCGTATACCTTAACTTGGTGACTCCACTTCCTTCTGTACCACCTAAGTCATACCGTCCGCGAGAGACCCAATTGTTGCACCGGCACTCCGGCCAAGACAGGCTCACTCTTGCCGAAGCAAGCTACAGGCTCTAGATCCGTAGATCTATTAGCGCCTGCCCGGAATTCAAGGGATTCCTCCCTATAAGCATTGTACAAGCTGCCTCGGCTAATGAAGACAAACAACGAGCTAAGCCCCAGCACCTGGGGTAATGTGGTTGCACGGATAAAAATTGTTCCGGTAAAGGCGTAGAACATCCCTTCTCTTTCTCTTGTGCATTTTCTCATTTATCATCAACACCACTTCTTTAGTTAAAACATCCGCTTGGAACGATGGCTCTTCCCAAGGGTTTTACAAAGCAGTTTTGAAACATTTGTAGTAGGGTAAATCCCAAAACATTTTATTCACATGAATCCGTGGTTTCCAACGAGGTAGCATGCTTATCATAGTAACCTCGATCTAAAGGGGTGTAAATGGTAGGTACATCAGGGTGGTGCAACGAGGGACACAAAATCATAACTTGGAGGAGCCAAGTCATTAGCGCAGTATTTATAAAACAAGACATGCAGGTAAATAATGCAATTTATAAAGGAGATACAAAACAGGTAATAATCAGCATAGGACAAGTATTGGAATTCGGGAATGGTGGCTTGCCTGTGATCAGCGATAGGTCCCTGGACTTCTTTAGATAACCAAGAATACCCAATAAATAATAATAAGGAGTCTCTTTCTTCTCGTCGTCAAACAATCACACTATCGCCGTCATCGAGTTTACATGCAAGCAGACAATACCACAATCAATACAAGGCATACATGCATCAAACCATACAGCAAACAAACATAGGGAATCCTACTTAACTTAGTGGTTTTGGAGAATTTGGGTACTAGTAATGGAATTACTAGTTTGCCATAGAAGTGTTTTCCTTTGGAAGATAGTTGTCTAGGTTATAAACAAAGGACTTGGGGTGAAGACTTGTGGTCTGTAGGATATCAACGTGCAACCATGATATCCTCAGATAGGTCTTAACAAAACAAGACCAACACAAGTGGTTTCATTAGATTAACACTTACCTAGATTTAGTTATGCTGTTTATAGTGGAATAAACTCTAGTTTGGGGAAATAATTCACCAGAAAAGTTCTGGAGCTCCAAAAATTATTTCCTTGGGTGGCTAGGTAGGGCTTGATGTACTTGTTCACTAAGAGTTGGAAACATGTCAAAATAATTAGCAGAATGCCCTTAATAAATCATCAAAGGCAGTTCTATATGGTTTTTATCGTTTTCACTAGATTAATTCTACAGAAGCTATTGAGTTGATTCCAAGGGCATGTGGCAGGCATTTAGAATACCTTTCTGTAGGAATTAGATTCACTCATTTTGGAGTGAACAAACTCCTGGAGTGATTTATTTAGTGAAAAAGGGGTACACAAAATAGTTTAATTTACTAAAATTCAACCAGAGCTCAATAAAATCTGAGCTTCTAGGGTTTGATAGATTTTTGTAAGGCACAGCCATGGGAGTTGGAAATAGGTCAATACCACATTTGGTTTGACCTAGAGAATTTACCCAAGGAAGATATTCTCATCTTTTGTTATTTTTGCTAAGGGCATACTACTGTTCACCTTGGCATATGACCTATGCTAGATGACAGGTATATCAAATGCCTTCCAGTAGAGATTTGATTCTTCCCAAACGGATATGTAAAACTCTCTGAGGAAATTAATTGGTGTAAAGTACACCTTGCTGCACATTAATTACCAACAAATAATAGAAATTATTTTTGACTAGGGGTTACCTCTGCATGATTAAGAAAACATCTGAGGACTCTCAGAAATTTAGATCCTGGCATTTGGATCTTTTTTACATTTTCAAACGGATTTAATTTAACTGGTACATTTATGGATCTGGAAATTTAAAAGAAAAAGAAAAGGGCCAACAGGTAACTGGGCTGGGTCTGGGGTGTACTGGGCCACGCAGAGGGGATTCGGCCCACGGCGGGCAGCGCAGCGCACGGGAGCCCGCGGCTTGAATATACCAGGCGGGGCCTGGGGTCAGTGACAACGCGGGCACGAGGGGGTAAGGAGGCCTGGTGGCCGTCCGATTAAGTGAAGACGGACGACTCTCCGCCGTCGTCCTCAGGGGAACAGGCGCCATCGCGCGGACACCCTAGAGGCGGCGAGGACGGCCGGGAGGCTCACCTGGGGTCGCCGGGAGGGGATGGCGAGGCTGCAGTGCGACGGAGGACTCCCGGGCGAGTCCGGGGAGGGGCGGCACACCGGCGATGGTCTCCTGGAAGCAGCTCACGTGATGGTGGCCTTGGGTTACCTCGTCGGAGCTCAACAACGATGACAGGGGGGACGGTCCTGGGCAAGAAAAAACCCTGGTTAGATAGAGGAGGAGGAGAGGGTCACAACAAGGTGACATGCAGGAGGAGAGGAGTAAGCCTTGCTCGGTTTATGAGAGAGGCCGAGAGCTCTCTCCCTCTTCTTCTCAGGCAGGACAGGGAAGGAGAGAGGTAGTGGAGCTTGGGGGAAGTGAGTGGAGGGTAGAGGGAGAAAATGCGGGGCAGGGGCGTGCTGGGGGTGGCCTCTGGCCTTTATACCAAGGGGGGGAGGTAGATGGTGAAAATGCCCACTTTGGACATGGAGGAGGGGTAGTGCTGGCCTGTGATTGGCCTAGAGGGCGGTGGGGAGGGGTAAGAGTGTGATTTGGTCGAGGGCAGAGAGGGGTAGGGGAAGCTATGGTAATTAATGGGCATATCCTTGTAAGATATGGTTGTCTCTCTCTACTAATCCAAGAGTAAAAGGGGCAAGGGGTGGGGTGGAGCTACAGTGCTCACGACCAGGGGAGTGTTGGTTGCTGTGGAGGAGTGCTTGACAAGCTTTGGGGAGGGCTTAGTCTTGGTTTAGCTCAAGTTTGATTGTTTTGCAAAATTTTGATCACAAGAAAGCTTGTGAAAGAGTTCAAAGATTTGCATTGGAAGATATGGGGGAGATAGTACTGGTGGATGGGCATGGTCAAGGTACACTCCTAGGATTTATTTGGTATTTTTATAAGGTGTTTAGTCCTCTTAAATTCATTTGTGCAAAAAGGGTAGAAGTAGTTTCTAGAAGATCATTTGATAATTTTACATTGGACAAGGTTGGTTTTTGGTATGAGAGGGTCCCAAATGTGAATACACACTTAGGGGAATTTTCCCAAGATTTATTGGGGATTAAAAGTATTTAAAACATTTATTTTGTTATTTCTGCCATTTAGGAAAAAGAGGAAAAAGAATTATTAAGGCTCTTCAAAATTATTTAGTTTTGAAGTTGCAAGATAGGGTATGATAATTAGACTTCCAAAGAGCTTAAATAGGGGGATGTGTTTTGGAGAAAGTCAAACTTCCTAGTGTGGATGACGTTTTTGGGGATTTTGTCTATTAAATGAATTAAATAGTTTTGGAGCCATAATAATTATGGATAATATTTGATAAATCTTGATGATCAAGGTAGATGAGGTAGACAAGGTGTAGCAAGCATTTGCAATCTTGGGAATTGGAAATCCAACTTGAATTAGATGGAAAAACAAGGAAGTGAGGATCTAGGGTGGTGTTATTTTCATATCACCAAAACCTTGTTGGATCTTGGAGCTCAGATCTCCCCTTGGGGCATGGGATTGATGGATGGATAGGCCAAGTGATGTACATTAACATGGTACAGAAGTTTGGGCTCGATCATGCTTGAGCCCTCTAGGGATTGTTTCCAAACTTTGAATAAAATAAGCCTGCCAAAGCAGATTATCAACTAGCCTTGAAAACCTTGTGGGTTTAAGGGGCACAAGGATCCACTTGGGACAAGTGAAGTAGATGTTGATAGACCTATATGAGTAGAACACAACCATGCAAAGAGTTGGTCCAGAGAAGGTGGGATGGTGGTGTGAGCTTCTATCAAAGTAGGCATGTTGACTAGATTTGCAGGAATATTTATTTTTTTGCCTGCAAAACAATCAAGAACAAGTGGGTTGGAGGATGATATAACTAAGGGAAAGAGTGGGCCTTGGTAGTCCTTAGGATGGGTAAAAATATGGTTCAAGTGCATTTCCAAAAATGCACATGGTTTGAGAAAGGGAGGCATTCAAAAAGGTGATGTTGAAGCAGATTCCAAACTTAGCCAAATTTGGCAGATTTAGGGTTTTTGACTAGAACAAGAGAGGGGATGTTTTTGATGGGTTGCAAGGTACCCAAGCATCATCAAGTGGATGATGTTGAAGTGTAGATTGAGTAGAAAGGATCCATGCTTGATATTGGTCTTCATTGACTTGGAAACTTCTAGAAGGGATATTTTCAGATTGATCTGGCTTAGGGTTTTAGATGATCACCTAGTATCTAGAGATTAGATCATGCTTTGTAATCTTGCTTAGGGTTTGGTGAGTTTGGAGTATACTAATCCAACTGATGAGCTCCTAGAGTGGCTCATACTACTTCCTAAGCAAACAAGTCAAACAACAGATCAAGGCAACTCATCAGACAGCAGATCAAGGCAACTCATCTTATAAACTAAGCAAATCCACTACTGGGGTTACCATCAAGATTAGCTTGAGGTAAGGTTGGAACAATTTGAAGAGGTTGGGGTTTGAGTAAGATGAGAGTCCTTGGTATCTCTACGAAGAGTAGAATTCAAATGCTTTGAAAAGAGATTTTGGGAAAACTAGAGATAAGATTAGTTGAGGGTTCTGTCTTGAAAACATAAGGAGGTTATAGCTCTCCATAGTTTTGTAAATGGAAGCTACTAAACTAGTTTTGGTTACACAAGCACCTTGGCTCAGGTTTTGGAAATGTCAGAACATTGGAGAATATGTAAACTAAGCCAGGATAGTTTCGTTAAATAGCTTTTGTCAACTGAGGGTGAGGTAAGGAGTATTATATGGTCTACCCTCAGATGCACAAGTACAAACAAACAACAAGCAAACACTACACCCATGAACAAGAAAAAGTTTTTGTTCCCCCTGATTTTTGCATTATGGAAAACTAATCAGGGTTGCTGAAATTGGGATGTTAAAGTCTAGGGTTCCAAGAACCCAAGAGGGACAAGCTTCTTGATTTCACCAACCAAATCCTCCAAGGAAAACTCAAACTGATGCACTGATGTCTACACACTTCTATTCTTGTTGGGCCTCCAAGTGAAGAGGTTTGTAGAACAGCAGCAAGTTTTCCCTTAAGTGGATCACCCAAGGTTTATCGAACTCAGGGAGGAAGTGGTCAAAGGTATCCCCTCTCAAGCAATCCTGCAATCAAGATACAAGAAGTCTCCTGTGTCCCCAACACACCCAATACACTTGTAAGGTGTATAGGTGCACTATTTCGGCGAAGAGATAGTGAAATACAAGTGGTATAGATAAGACAACGGTGCCAGAAAATAGCTTGCTAGTGTGTGGTTGACGTGGGAAAAGACTAAAGGAAAACTGAAATAAAGATGGAAACAAGCAAACATGTAACCGATCTAATTGCAAACGGTGTATCAATGCTTAGAAACAAGGCCTAGGGATCATACTTTCACTAGTGAACACTCTCATATAAATATCTTCTCTTTATGACTACTCTTAACTACTCTCCGGTTGGACACTCTAATCATTGGTAGGGCTATAACAACACTCCTCAAAGTTCGCTTTCCGCATCTAGATAACCTCACACTGTCACCTTGAGCACTAGATGGTTCAAACAAACACCACAATTTCATAAAGACATCCAACTCCAAATATAACTCATAACAAGTATTTGTAATCTCTAGCCTAAGTGCCACCATGGTGTGCACACTGTCAACTTCACACACATGGGGAGAGCAGAGATCTATTAAAGTACTTGAGTAGCAAGGTTGATCTATAGATTACAAGCTCATGATCACAATATGATCATGCATAGAGAGAGAGATGAACACATAGCTACCGGTAGGACCCTTAGCCTCGAGGAAGATCTACTCCCTCCTCATCATGGGAATCAGCAACAGCAATGGAGATGGTGGTGGAGATCGATGGAGATGGCTCCGGGGGCACTTACCCATTCCGGCAGGGTGCCAGAATAGAGACTTTCTGTCCCTCGAATCTCCCCTTCGGTGGCGGCGGCGCTGCGGAACTTTTCATGGCTGGAGGCTTGGCTATTTAGGATTTTTGCATTGGGAGCCATCTTATAGGCGAAGAGGCAAGGTTGGTGGGCGACTAGGGGGCCCACACCATGCCCTGGCGCGGCCTAGGGTTGCCCGCGCCAAGGGGGGTGTGGCCACCCTGTGGCCCCTCTCCGTCTCGTCTTCTGGCTCCGTGAGTCTTTCGGTAAAATATCGACTTTGGCTTTTGTCCGGTCCAATTTAGAGAATATTCATTTTCTGACTTTTCTAGAACCAAAAACAGAAGAAAACAGGCAACTGGCACTGTGGCATCTTGTTAATAGGTTAGTCCAAGAAAGTGTATAGAAATACTCCAAAGCGTGGACAAAACATAAGAAAGTAGATAAAACCAAGCATGGAACATCAAAAATTATGGATACGTTAGCAACGTATCAACATCCCCAAGCTTAACTCCTGCTCGTCCTCGAGTAGGTAAGTGATAAAAAGAAAGAATAATTTTTTAGGTGACATGCACCATTATAAACTTGATCAAAGTATTTGTAAAACATTCAAAGCTGGGATCATAGTACTTCAATCATAACATGAAAGGCAAAGTTCTAACAATAAGGCAAAGCAAGTATGTTGCAACATGAAAAGGCACAAACAAAAGATTCATGAATAACAATGCTTTGCAAGACGTTTGTTTGTTTGACATAAAGAAAACATAGCATAGTGGCATTCAGCTTGTCCCTCATAGAGTAGCAAACATAAATGCATAGGACACCTTCAAAGTTCATAAGAATAACTTGATACAAATAGTTTAAAACAAGCAATATCAAAGCTATGCATCAATCAGCAAGTCTTGGGACAATGCACATAGAACTAAGAATGGCCACTATGCTCTCAAAGTAGGTGCATAAAGGTAGAAGGTGGAGACTCAACATAAAAGTAAAAGAAATGCCTTCATAGAAGGAAGTAGGGATTCAAGTTTCATAAAGAGCTTCCAAAAAATTATGGTACTTAATAGCTTCCAGCTCTCATTGCCCCTATCATAAGCATCTTGAAGTGATTAAGGTTAAAGTGAACAAACTATGGTGTATATGCTTGACGAAGTATAAGTTGGAAATCTCATGTCCCTTGAATACGAGGGCCGCTCCTCATGCTACTCAAGTTTAGTTACCGATAAGTTCTTGTCATCGTAAGTACATGTGTATCATAGAGAACCGCCAATGGGGTACCCCTTGCCCGATGATATGGAAGAATCCCCATATCAAAATGACAAGGCAAGCAGACAACGAGCATCTCAGCAATCTTCTTATTTACCATGGGAAAATGGTGCTTTTTTATCTCTTTCCTCTTTTCTCATATCTCTTTTTTTATTTTCTTTTTCTCTTTTTATCAATCTCTATCTCTTTTTTTATAAGAAGAATGCTTCATAGACAACTCATTATGGTTACACTGCAGGTTTCCACCATGACAGCATGGATTAGACCAGCGGCCCAGGTGTTTCTCTAACAAACAAACATAACTCCATGGACTTACAAGCTCCCCTTTCATTTCACACCGACGACATCCATAAACAAAAGAGCATGATATCAACTAGGTAGAAAGTACAAGTGCAATGTTGAAAGCGTTCCCCATGACAACATGGTTATGCTAATCCCCAACATATAAGTGCAAGCATATACAACATAGACGACACAATGGTCCAAGTTTATTAAGGGCAAGAAAAGTAAAGTCTGCCATCAAGTTCGTGAGAGCTTTAATCACTAGTTTTCTCATAACAAGTTTAATTCGGAAGGTAGATAAAACATGAATATACTTGGAATAGCATATGCTAATAGGTAGGTTTTGTGGACTCTTTGGAATAACTTGGTTTAAGGAATTGGATGCATGAGTGGAACTCATACTTGGTTACGGAGGCTAGCAAAAGATTGGGAGCGACAAACTAAGAGAGCAATAATGGCCATAATCATGCAGAGGGATAAAACATCATTGATCAAAGCATAAAGTGATACTACAAGTTCAAAACTAAAGGATCATCAAGGCTATGGAGACTTGGGATAGTCATAACATGGTGTGAGCATGCGCCAAGTCAACCCAAATAAAGCATCAAAGGAGAATACCACAATACTATGCTTTAATATGCTAAAACAGCGCATGATCCTTCCAAGGCACATTAAGCAATCTCAATTGTTTATAACATGTCATTATACAGCAAAGATCACTAAGCATAAAGTGAAAACAATATCAAGCATGGCATGACAAAGCATAGGCCATAGTCAAAAACAAGCTCTCTTTATCACTTAAGCATGAACTTTCCTACTCTTTTCCAAACCGAACCAAACTATTTGAAAACCAATGTATGAAAGAGGGGGTCCAACCAATTTATTCAAGCAAACTAAGAAAACCAAGCAAATGAAAATCCAAAAACAAAAACAAAGACGCTCCAAGAACAACACAACTGTGCATGAAACAATAAAAATGAAGTGTTTGGAAGAAACCTAGGATTTTATTGATGAAGAAGGGGATGCCTTGGGCATCCCCAAGCTTTGACGCTTGTACTTCTTGGATATTTTTTGGTATGACACGTGTGGCATCCCCAAGCTTGATCTTTAGTCCATTCTTCATCTCATTACTCATTCCTTCCATTTACCTGAAATTTTTCCTTCATACAAAACTTCACACAATCTTTATTAGCAACATTAGTGCACTCAAGATAATAGGTCTTTAGGTTCAGTTCCAACACCAATAAAACTTCCATTAAAACACAAGCTACTGTAGCACTTCCCTCAAAAAGCTTAATTCCCCAAAAGAACTCAAAAAGGAACCAACAAGAAGCAAATGCAAATAATGGCAGAAATCTGTCAAAACAGACCAGAAGGTAAAGACGGATTTTTTCGAAGTCCTTCTGTTGCTCAAATCGAAAAGTGTTGGACTAACGAAAGTTAGATAACAACCTGGGGTAGAAGAACAAACATTGACGCCTCAAAAGGACGTACAGATATTTTACACGAATTTTTATGGTGAAGCACATAAATCTGTTTCGGGACAACAACTTTCCCAAGCATTACTTCTCTCTCATTAGAGGTTACTCTTGGCACAAAAACCACACAAAAATGATAAGGAGTGGTTATTATAGAGGTAATAACTTCCAAGACTCAACTAAAACTTTTGGGTTATCTCCCAATAAGTATTTTTCTTTAACGCCTTTAAGTTAGGCATGATAGTTTGAGAAGATGCTCACATAGGAAATATGATTTGAAGTAAAAGAGAGTATCAAGAAGCAAATTCAAAACACATTTAAGTCTAACCCACTTCCTATGCATAGGAATCTTGTAAATAAACAAGTCATGAAAGCATAAAGAAACAAGCATAGTAAAGCAAAACAAGTGCAACTTCAAGACTTTCAACATAAAGAGGGGAAACTTAATATTATTGAGATGCATAAAACCATGTTTCCCTCTCTTGTAATAACTTTCAGTAGAATCATGAATAAAATTAACAATATAACTATCACATAAAACATTCTTATCATGAGCCACATGCATATAATCATTATTACTCTCCACATAAGAATAGTCATTCTTATTAATCATAGTGGGAGCAAATTCAGCAAAATAGCTATCATTATTATTCTCATCACCATAATCATCAAATATAGGAGGCATATTGTAATCATAATTAATTTTGTCCTCAATAGTAGGTGGACTGAAAATATCATATTCATCACTATAATCATCATATATTGGAGGTTTGGTATCATCATAAGCAATAGAATAGTTATCTTCCAAAGCCGGGGAACTAAAAAGATCATTTTCATAAAAACTAGCTTCCCCAAGCTTAGACTTTTCCATAGTATTAGAAATAATGGTGTCCAAAGAATTCATACTAACAACATTGCTATTAGCATGCAAATAAAGTTTCATAGGTTTTTTAATTTTCTCTTCAAACACTTCATGTCCTAACTCAAGATAAATACTATAAAGCTCTCTAATTTTTTTGTTGTTTTCCATTAAGCCTAACTAGTGAAAACAAGAAACAAAAAGACAAAATTGCAGAATCTAAAGGAAATAACTTCGAGCACTCACACTAGAGGATGTGAGTACCTTTTACCTTACCTCCCCGGCAACGGCACCATAAAATAGCTTGATGTATATGCACTTCTATTCTTGTAGACAGTTGTTGGGCCTCCAAGTGCAGAGGTTTGTAGAACAGCAGCAAGTTTTCCCTTAAGTGGATCACCCAAGGTTTATCGAACTCAGGGAGGAAGTGGTCAAAGGTATCCCCTCTCAAGCAATCCTGCAATCAAGATACAAGAAGTCTCTTGTGTCCCCAACACACCCAATAAACTTGTCGGGTGTATAGGTGCACTAGTTCGGCGAAGAGATAGTGAAATACAAGTGGTATAGATAAGACAATGGTGCCAGAAAATAGCTTGTTGGTGTGTGGTTGACGTGGGAAAAGACTAAAGGCAAACTGAAATAAATATGGAAACAAGCAAACATGTAACAGATCTAATTGCAAACATTGTATCAATGCTTAGAAACAAGGCCTAGGGATCATACTTTCACTAGTGAACACTCTCATATAAATATCTTCTATTTATGCTACTACTCTTAACTACTCTCCGGTTGGACACTCTAATCATTGGTAGGGCTATAGAAGCACTCCTCAAAGTTCGCTTTCCGCATCTAGATAACCCCACACTGTCACCTTGAGCACTAGATGGTTCAAACAAACACCACAATTTCATAAAGACATCCAACTCCAAATATAACTCATAACAAGTATTTGTAATCTCTATCCTAAGTGCCACCATGGTGTGCACACTGTCAACTACACACACATGGGGAGAGCAGAGATCTATTAAAGTACTTGAGTAGCAAGGTAGATCTATAGATTACAAGCTCATGATCACAATATGATCATGCATAGAGAGAGAGATGAACACATAGCTACCTGTAGAACCCTTAGCCTCGAGGAAGATCTACTCCCTCCTCATCATGGGAATCAACAACGGCAATGGAGATGGTGGTGGAGATTGATGGAGATGGCTCCGGGGGCACTTCCCTGTTTCGGCAGGGTGCCGGAACAGAGACTTTCTGTCCCCCGAATCTCCCCTTCGGTGGCGGCGGTGCTGCAGAACTTTTCGTGGCTAGAGGCTTGGCTATTTAGGATTTTTGCATCGGGAGGTATCTTATTGGCGAAGAGGCAAGGTCAGTGGGCGACCAGGGGGCCCACACCATGCCCTGGCACGGCCTAGGGTTGCCCACACCAAGGGGGGGTGTGGCCACCCTGTGGCCCCTCTCCGTATTGTCTTCTGGCTCCGTGAGTCTTTCGGTAAAATATCGACTTTGGCTTTTGTCCGGTCTAATTCCTAGAATATTCATTTTCTGTCTTTTATGGAACCAAAAACAGAAGAAAATAGGCAACTGGCACTATGGCATCTTGTTAATAGGTTAGTCCAAGAAAGTGTATAGAAATACTCCAAAGTGTGGACAAAACATAAGAAAGTAGATAAAACCAAGCATGGAACATCAAAAATTATGGATACGTTAGCAACGTATCATGCACCTAATGCAAAGGCAAGTCCTTCATTCTCAAATTCTACCAAAGCTACAAAAGCTATTGGGGGAATAAGAGAGGAAGAACACAAGAGGAAATCCACACAAGAAACCCCAAGATCTAGATCCCAAGATGTTCCCCTCACATAGAGGAGAGATGGATTGGTGGAGTTGTAGATCTAGATCTCCCCTTTCAAACCCCCCAACAAGATTCAAGAAATATGGAAGGGATTGAGAGAATTTACAAGCTCTTGAAGGTATAAACAATGGAGGAGAGAGAGAGAGCAAGCAACTAGCCCAAGGAGAAAGAAGGGGGGATTTTATAGGTCCCCCACATCAACTAGCCGTTGTAGAACACTTATGCCGGAGTCTCCGGCCTTTAGGACTGGAGTCTCCAGGGTCCAGACTCCGGACAGGACTCTGGTGAGCCTCCAGATGCTCTCTGTACACCCCCTAGAGTCTGGGCCGAAATTTGGGCCGGATTCTCTAGGGTGCGAACCCCAGAGTCTCTGCCCCCTACAAAACTGGCAGAAACACCGATACGAAAGCAATAATAACATTTGCATCCGGACTTCGATTTTGATGATCTTGGTCTCGTTTCGAAGAGAAAAACAAGCTCTACAAGATGATGTAGGGAACCATCATAGTTCGGTAAGGTAGGATATAACCTAATGATAAAAGGTTTAATCTATCTATAAAAGACAAACCAGTAAAACCTCCAACATCAAAAACTTAATAGAGAATGCATATGAAATCTGTTTTCGTTGAAGTTGAGCTTTTCATGGAGATTAACACAAGCTCTAAATCCTCTCATGGATAAGAACACTACAAGAAATGTGTTAACTTGTGAACGTGTCATAGTGATGGGAAATGAAATCGTCATAGATATATGACGATTTGGCATGAGATGGTCATAGGCTGCTTGGAGAGGTCAAAATCCTATAGAATTACGACGATTTGGGTCAAAATCGTCGTAATTTCAGCATAAGAAATTGTCATAACCTTCAGGATACAACTTAGAGCCTTATTTATACCCTATTATGACCAATTTAAATAGTCATCGTCTAAAATATGATACATTGAATTGATTGATTGGCCACATCGGCAATAATGCCTACGTGGCATATCTATGTGTCAACTTTTATATATGTGTATATCCATATGCTAATATAAGTTGTCCATATGCCTAGTAACATGTCTATGTGTTGTGCCTCCCTAGACCCACCTATCCTTGCCTAGACACGTTGACAACATTCAGAATGGAATTAAATGACAAAAAGAGCTCGCTAAGGGGATCGAACCCGCGCCCTCTATTCACGCTTCCAGCGACGCCAACCACCAGGAAACAAGCATGCTTGTGATTCATTTCCGTGTGCACACTTAATAGAGAGTCCGAAGATCCTTTTTTCTGCAGCCCGGGAAGGGAAGCGGACCGCGGATCCGCTTGGGCCGGCCTAGTAAGGGAGGAGGACCGGCGGTGTCCGCCTGGGCCGACCTGGTCCTAGGCGCGCGGTAGATTAGGTCTCGGGCCAGCTCGGCTGGTCCGGTTAGGATAGTTTTTTATTTTTCCTTTTTTCATTATTCTTTTGTATCTTTTACATAAGATGTCCAAAAATATTAATTTTCATCTCTAATTTTTTTATAAAACTCAGTATATTATCTTAGGGTGTTAATTATTAATGCTTTGATTATTTAAAAATAGTTCATTTACTAATCCTACATTATTTCATAGTAGGGACAATATCATAATTTAAAATATAATTTTAAAATTAGCGATTTGAATTAAAATGGCGGGTATGAAGGTTCTTAGCTAGGGGCTAAGCCTCACTAAACTTGCATTGGATCTCTGAAGAAATGGCATATTGTGAGTCTAAAAATCATTTTCCAAAAAATCATGGGCATCAGATAATGTACCTATAGTTCAAATCAGACTCACTTCCTGCCGATCGGCAGGAATTTGTCTTTTTCACCAGGGGTGGACAGAAAGGTTTGAGATACCCCGGTTGGGACATTTGTCCATGTAAGGTGCTATACTATTTTTGAAAATTGGGGTGGTAGCATTCTAAAATGGTCATTTGGTGGTTGCTTCACAAAATGCCCCGTTTTTTACGCACGGAAAATGGAAAATGGTTTTTCCGTGCGACGAAAAAGAAAACTTTCTCCTGCAACATTGTTCGTGATCCCGGAATGCACATGCATGCATAATATGGGCACATTAGCACAAACTATGCCGCAATTATGGCCATAACATTGGTCGTTTGGCTCAAAAGCCATGAAACCTCGGACATGATAGGTCATTCCCGAGAAGGTTTTTTCGAGACACTTGCAATATACCAAGTTTGGTATTTTTCCTTAAAACTATGTCACATAATAAGACACCACGCGAAGGATTTGCATTGATCAGACCTTTTTTAAATTTTTTATGCCCATTCAAACTATGGTCAAAATGGTAGGCATGAAGGTTCTTAGCTAGGGGCTGAGCCTCACTAAACTTGCATTGGATCTCTGAAGAAATAGCATATTGTGAGTCTAAAAATCATTTTTTCAGAAAATCATGGGCATCAGATCATGTACCTGTAGTTCAAATCAGACTCACTTCCTACCGATTCAGCAGGAATTTGTCTTTTTCGCCAGGGGTAGACGGAAAGGTTTGAGATATCTCGGTTGGGAATTTGTCCATGTAAGGTGCTATACTATTTTTGAAAAATTGTGTGGTAGCATTCTAAAATGGTCATTTGGTGGTTGCTTCACAAAACGCCCCGTTTTTTATGCATAGAAAATGGAAAATAGTTTTTCCATGCGACGAAAAGGAAAACTTCCTTATGCAACATTGTTCGCCATCCCGAAATGCACATGCATGCACAATATGGGCACATTAGCACAAACTATACCACGACTCTGGCTATAACATTGGTCGTTTGGCTCGAAAGCCATGAAACCTCGGACATGATAGGTCATTTCTGAGAAGATTTTTTCGAGACACTTGCAATATAACAAGTTTGGTATTTTTCCTTGAAACTATGTCACATAATAAGACACCACGCGAAGGATTTGCATTGATCGGACCTTTTTTGAATTTTACATACCCATTTCAAACTATGGTCAAAACGACAGACATGAAGATTCTTAGCTAGGGGCTGAGCCCCACTAAAATTGCATTGGATCTCTGAAGAAATAGCGTATTGTGAGTCTAAAAATCATTTTTTTCAAAAAATCATGGGCATCAGATCATGTACCTGTAGTTCTAATCAGACTCACTTCCTATCGATTCGGTAGGAATTTGTCTTTTTCACCAGAGGTGGACGGAAAGGTTTGAGATACCTCGGTTGAGACATTTGTCCATGTAAGGTGCTATACTATTTTTGAAAAATGGGGTGGTAGCATTCTAAAATGGTCATTTGGTGGTTGCTTCACAAAACACCAAGTTTTTTGCGCACAGAAAATAGAAAATAGTTTTTTCGTGCAAAGAAAAGAAAAACTTCCTCCTGCAACATTGTTCGCGATCTCGGAATGCACATGCATGCACAATATGGGCACATTAGCATAAACTATGCCGCAATTATGGCCATAACATTGGTCGTTTGGCTCAAAAGCCATGAAACCTCGGACATGATAGGTCATTTCTAAGAAGGTTTTTTCGAGACACTTGCAATATACCAAGTTTGGTATTTTTCCTTGAAACTATGTCACATAATAAGACAACATGTGAAGGATTTGCATTGATCGGACTTTTTTTTGAATTTTGTATGCCCGTTTCAAACTATGGTCAAAACGGCGAGTATGAAGGTTATTAGCTAGGGATTGAGCCTCACTAAAATTGCATTGGATCTCTGAAGAAATGGCATATTGTGAGTCTAAAAATCATTTTAAAAAAATCATGGGCATAAGATCATGTACCTGTAGTTCAAATCAGACTCACTTCCTACCGATTCAGCAGGAATTTGTCTTTTTCTCCATGGGTGGACGGAAAGGTTTGAGATACCCCGGTTGGGATATTTGTCCATGTAAGGTACTATACTATTTTTGAAAAATAGGGTGGTAGCATTCTAAAATGGTCATTTGGTGGTTGCTTCACAAAACGCCCTGTTTTTTGCGCACGGAAAATGAAAAATGGTTTTTCCGTGCGACGAAAAGGAAAAATTCCTCCTGCAACATTGTTCGTCATCCCGGAATGCACATAAATGCATAATATGGACACATTAGCACAAACTATGTCGCGATTCTGGCCATAACATTGGTCGTTTGGCCCGAAAGCCATGAAACCTCAGACATGATAGGTTATTTCTGAGAAAGTTTTTTTGAGACACTTGCAATATATCAAGTTTGGTATTTTTCCTTGAAACTATGTCATATAATAAGACACCACGCAAAGGATTTGCATTGATCGGACATTTTTTGAATTTTTATGCCTGTTTCAAACTATGATCAAAACGGCGGGCATGAAGGTTCTTAGCTAGGGGCTGAGCCTCGCTAAACTTGTATTGGATCTCTGACTAAATAGCATATTGTAAGTCTAAAAATCATTTTTTCAAAAAATGATGGGCATCAGATCATGTACCTGTAGTTCAAATCAGACTCACTTCCTACCGATTTGGCAGGAATTTGTCTTTTTCGCCATGGGTGAACAGAAAGGTTTTAAAATCCCCACTTGAGACATTGTTCATGTAAGGTGGTCTAGTATTTTTGAAAAATAGGTGGTAACATTTTAATTGACCATTTGGTGGGGGCTTCACAAAATGCCCCGTTTTTGGCACTTAGAAAGTAGAAAATGCCTTTTCTGTGTGATGAAAAGGAAAACATTTCCAATTACATTGAAATATTGTGCACACATGTATATCTTGGAATTGCGAACAATGTTGTCGGAGGAAATTGTTTTGTAGTTACACAAAAAGTGATTTTGAGTGAAAAAAGAGGTGTTTTGTGAATCGACCATCCAAAACACAGGAAATCACCTCCCATAGATCATCCATATATATGGACCTAATCTGGACCGTTAATTTCCGATCCAACGCCTGGTCACTCACGCGAAGAAGCACACCGTACCCACGGGCGGGACCCTAACCTCACCAAGCATCCCCTCGCACTGCCGATTCTCCCCTCTCCCTCCCTCATCTCTCCACCGCCACTCTCACCCCCATCACTCCCGATCACCATCGCGGATCTCTGCTCACCCTCGTCGCTGATCTCCGCTCGCCCCCCTCCACCCAGCACCACAACCTCTCTCCCTCTGTCGCTCTCCTTGCCAACACCACTAATGACGACCTAGATCGAGTATGCGCCGCCGGGGATCTCGCGGATGCGGATGCGGATGACGTCGATGGCATCGAGGCGTGCTGGCTCCTGCTGCTCTATGCGGGCGACGACGGGCCCGAGGGTGGGGTTGGGTGGACAAAGCTAGCAATCTGCTGATCGGGCTGCCCAGTTTCGCATCGGCACAAGTATCCCCAAGCTCACTGTCTGCTCGGATCCTCCGGACCCCCCACGAGGCGCACGAGCTACATCATCGTCCTCATCTACCTCCGGATGGCCCAGGTCCTGTAGACACCATCTACCTCATCGTCATCCTCAAGTACCTCGCCGCTTAGGTAAACCCCATCTCCTCTCCCTCATTTCGTTCTCCCTGCATGCTCTCTCATGGACGTCTCACCAGAGATTTGAGGCCCTGTCTGTTTTACTAGTGTGGTGATGCTCTAGGTTGCTAGAGTAGTTCTTGCTGAATGTTTTGGAACCGGATATCGCTGATGAAACAGGTAGAAAGGGATACAAGAAATCGTGTTCCTGTTATTACTATTTGTGGATCTGTGATTTCAAAAAAAGACTCATATGATTGCCAATTTATGCCTAGCATCTAGCAATTGGTCTATCTAGGAGCTATTAGTACCAAAATTCGTAGGAATGGCTGGATGACCTCTATTCTAGCACTCGTGTACTGCTAGCTTTAGGGAAGATTAGTTCCTAATTTTTTGTATATCCTGATGCATGTATGCAGATGAACAAATACTTCATAGTTGAAGATTCCTAGTCACATACACCTTGTATGGTCATGGATTTGCTGATGCCCTACTATTTGTTCCACTGAGATTTGATACTACTGTTAACTGTTGTTTGCTAGATTAGAATTCTGATAATTAATAGACTAAGAGAAGTGACATCTCCTATTATGAATCAACTCCATTATTGTAATACTGGAGTTGATTCATGCATGTCTCACTTCTCCATTTATTGTAATACTAGAGTTGATTCCAGGTGGCCAGCATTTGTTACACTGATGCAACACAGGTACTATATGAAGAATGGTGGCTAGTGGATTGCTCGCAAGATAAGTGTGCCTAGTTGCCCGCCTATAAAAATATATCCCTTTTGCTTTAGTCTGCTGTCTTTGCCTCGATATGCCTGTTATGATCATTGACAGTAGTGTCCTAGTATATCTCTATATTTTTCTAACTATGGTAAGTGACAACTTTCCATTTCCCAACACATCTACTAGTTTACACTCTTTCCCTATGTCAATTTATTTGATATGATGAAATGTCTTGTATGATTGCCACCATCATAGCAATTCTCTAGATTCCAACAGTATAAAAATTAGCAGAGATTTGCTTTGCTTCTTTATCTTCATCTCATTCACGATAGCTTCATTATCACTTTATATAGTCACATGATTAGTTCCAAGAGTATAATTTTCATACCTGGGAATTCTAGATTGTTGTGAGGTAGTACACGCCATCTTAATCAGTTTGTTGCTAAAGCAGTTTTGGTTCTGAATATACTATCACCTTTACCATAAATTATTTTCTGATGATTATCTATAGATTGATCTTGTGCTTAAACGCGTCTTATTGTGCTACTGCAGTCTTGGTTCTTAACTGTCGCTCATTAATTTTACAGATTTGGATTGGAAGATGGGAAGGATTGGAGTACTCTGCACATTATACGTGTCTGACTGGTCCTGCTACGACCATCTCCGGTGAAGCTACAGGAACTTCCCGACGTCGACGACCACCTCAGGTAAAGGCCTCTTTTTCTTCCCCTATTCTTCTTGAGCAAGAGAACACCTATGTGTGATACTTTAAATTATAGTGGACTCTTTTTGGTAGGATGCATGAGCTACAGGTGCATGCGTGATGCCTACATATGCTTTAGTTAGCAAATCTGGTGTAGTTGTTTCTGAATTGTCTTCAGAAAGATGCTAATTCTAGAAAACGGAAGCAGTAAGTTGTGGCCTCGTTATGTTCTGTTTGTCGAAATTTAGTACTCGCTCGGACCCATATTAGTTGACTCAATTTTGTCTAGATACGGATGCATCTAGACTAGATACTTAACTAGATACGTATGAATCTAGACGAACTTGAGTCAACTAATATGGGTCGGAGGGAGTATGTTGCTTCTGAGATTTGTCTTGTCAAAATTTTAGAAAACCAAAAGCAGTAACTGAAATTCAGTCTGTCGGTTCTGTTCTGTTTGTAATATTGTAAAGCTATGTAATCTCTTGTCAATTTTGTGTGTAATTTTAGACAACTGAAGTCATTTTGAATGACAACACCATAACTGACTCCTTATTCCATCGAACGTTGGTAACTTGTAGCTAGACATGCATGAATGTGTAATGACAACAGCATCTCCATATATATTTAAGCATTCTTTTACAGTATATTTCCTGAAATTATTGAAAGCTTAAAACATAATTATTTATCTATTTATTGCCAATGGCGTGATCTGTCCTAAACGTAAATTGAAGTTAGTTTTATTTCCAAATGTTTGCTTACTCCTTTTTATAATGATTTAAAAGGCTGGTGATAGCAGGTCTTCATTGAGCCTCCGAACACAAGATACAGATTATGCCATTGAAGCTTGGATGGTACATAAATGCTGTGGATGAATAGGAGGATTATTTAATAGGCTGTGTACTCCGTTCCTTGTGTATAATTGTATTTTGATGTGATGTAATTAGTCGAGTTAGTTCTACTATATTGTATTCTGAATTCTAGTTCATAAATGATGTGATAAAAATAGGTGTGATGACTCATGGTTTGGTTGCACGAATTGTGTATATCAAATAAGAGTGGGAAAATAGAAATAGAAGAAAAAAAGAAAAAAACTGTAATATTGTGTTAGCCCATAATTAAAGAGGTATATAAAAAGGCTAAGGTCATATTTGAAATGGACTGTAAAAAGGCCAAGACCCAAAATTAAATCGACAGTAGCAAGGTGAATCCACAAAATAAAATGTCCTGTAAATTTTCTCGACCCAGAAAAGAAAAAGGCTGGAATTATTGGGCCCAGCCCACTTAGACCACTAAAATGGACCGGGTTGATTTTACACTACGACGATCTCATTTCGTCATAGTTTTGCCACGTCGGATTGGCCACGTAGGATCTGAACTGGCGAGGCTAGACTGCCTGTGACGATATTGCATCGTCATAACGCTTATGATGATCCAATATCGTCATAGATGGTTATGACGATTTTACAAAAATCATCGTTATAGTTTATTTGCGACGCCTAGCTTTCGACGATCTTCTTTTCGTCATAAGATCGTCACAAATGGACTACTGTGACGATTCTGTGACGAAAATGGAGGGTCATAGAAGCCCATATTCCTTGTAGTAGAACCAAATAAGTGAAGGGTTCCGCAGCAGAAAACAAAAAAAATCCTACGTTGGAACCGCCTAATACTGCCAAGATCTATCTATGTAGTAATGCGGTAATGGCCGAGCGTATAGAATACATACCCTTGTACACCATACGCGGTTAACGCTCCGAGGGGAACATGGTTGAAGTAGTCGAACCCGTAGCCGACCTCAAGGTCACGAAGCTCCTCGCAGGTCACCCTTTGTTCCGTCTTCATCGTGCAGCAACTCCGGCTCATTACATGCAAGGTGCCTCAAGTGAGGCCCCTCGTGGTTTCGTACACATATGGTGTATGATGACGACCTCCGCTCCTTGATCCCTGCCGAGAGTGCGGAAGTAGATCTCTGGCTTGGAATCCCTGCAGCGCAACGACGTGCTGTAGGTGCGGTGGCTCTTGCATGCACAGTCCTTACTTGAGACCGTGCCAACGCATGGAGACGAGAGAGAGAGGGAAGGAGAAAGTCAACCAAAGGAGTTCTCCAAATATTGGTGTGTCTATTCCCACCCATGGGCACCCCTTTATATAGGGGGAGGGGGTGTGCCCTCCTCTTTGGGTTTCCCATGTGGGACTAAACAAGGGAGAGGGGGGCGCCATGGGCCTCATGGGCCAGCCGGATAGGGGTGGGCCCCACCCTGCACACAGCCCTAGGCTGGCTGGGTGGGGCCCCTTGAGGCGCCTAGGCCTTGGCCCTTTGGCCCTTGGCCCTTCCCTCCTTCGGTTTTCCCTCCTAGGCCTTTTTTCCCTAGGAAGTTTGGCCCATTAGTGGAATACCCCTTCAAATTAGATTTTAATATTACATTTAATATTAATTGCATTAATTAATATGCAAATACATATTACAAAATCCGATTTGACCCGAAACACCTTTCGTTCCCTTTCGATTTCCTCCGAACGACTTCGGAACTTTCTCGGAATGATTCTGGTTCTCTCAAACTTTTCTGGTTTCCTTTTTTCTTTCATATGGTGATTCCAACTTACAGAGGATCTCTAGCTCATCGTACCCTTAAGTGTATTTCCCCACGGCTCGAGAATGGCATAGACATGATCTCCATCAATGATCAATAGCGGGACCGGGATGCCCATAATGACCCATGTGCATTCCACGATGACAATGTCGTTTGAACCGTAAACAGTCGTTTTCCATTCCCTTTGCCACTTGATACCTAGTTCACCCAAGATTTGATCTACGGTATCTCCATACCTTTGTTCGATCTCGTTACCGATGAACTTGTTTTCTCGTTTCCGTGTTGTTGCATTCTGTGACCCAGTCACACGCTTGCAAGCTTTGTTAATGCAATGTCACCAAGATGGCCACATGTGTATATATCCGTTACATGGATTGGCAAATCTTGGTCTTGATATGTACTCCTCTACACGCCCCTTTGGAAAACCTGAGTGGCACCTTTTCGATTACCCAGTCATGGTGTGATACTTGATAACCATCTAAGCTCCCTCCAGAACGGTGATTTGCATTACCTCACAGTCTAAGGATCAGGTTGCGAGGTTTCCTTAGTTTATCATTAATGGTGAACTTTGTAACTAGATCTCATTAAGATACAACTGGTTGGGTTGTTTGTCTATCACATCATTCAACTAATGACGTGACCTCATTGTCAATTGGCATAAATGCCCATGATCTCGAAACCCTAGACCATCCTCATGACCAATGAACTAGTTCGCTAGAGGTAACTAGAGACTTGGTTTTTTTACATACCACACGTGTATTAACGCTTCGTATTAATACATTTATAGCACAGTATGAAACTATTACGAACTAATTGAGATATGACAATAAAAACCTATTTATTATTTGCCTCTAGGGCATATCTCCTTCAATAAGAACCAAGAAAATTGATGCCAAGTATGCAAAGGTTTGAGCTCTATCCGAAAGATATGATCAAGTTACTCACTTGAGAGCCCCTCTTGATAGTATGGTTATCTATCCTATAAACCGGTCTTCCAACTAACAACATGATACCGGAAAAAGGGAAACCCTATCAAGATCATACATTTTCCTTGAGCATTCCACTTGAGCTTGATGTAGACGACCTTATCCTCCTCAAGATGGAACATCTTTCTTGATTGCTCTTGCTCGCACTTGCTTAATGAATACTTGCGCATTGCTCCCCCATACACCATGGGGAAACCCTTTTTTGAACTTGTCTTCATCAATCCATGATCACCGAGGATGACAAGGTTCAAGCATGTGATCTCCTAGAGATGGTGCATCTTGAGCTTGCACTTCATTTCTTATAACTACATTTGGATGATGTCTTGAAGATACACATGAGGAACTCCATCTTCTTCTTCAAGACACTCTTGATCTTCTTCTACTTATTATTCTTCTTATTCCAAAAGGCCCAAAGCCTTTGGACATTGCTTCTTCTTCTTCAATCCTTCTACCTTGAGGACAACACATGGTCCAAACGATGTCAATGGACAATTCCTACAAGTGCAACTCAATGCAAACATTAGTCCATAGAGATTGTCATTAATTACCAAACCACACATGGGGGCCCACACGCTCTTTCAATCTCCCCCATTTTGGTAATTGATGACAATCCCTTTGAGAGGGTTTATATAAGGAATTTTAATGAATAAAATGGTAGCATCAATATCCAATACTACACAAGTATGTGATATTGGTACCACCACAATATATAGAGCAAACTCCCCCACAATCTATGTATGTGTGATGAACTTGAATTTCATTGCATATATTGCCAATAATTATCATTGGTGGAGTTTCCTCTCTATATATAGCACGTGCTAAGCAACAACAAATATGCAAGAGCATGAAAGGCAAATGCTTAAGAACAAACTGAAAGCATACACCAACTTCCCTTAAAACCTCTAAAACTTCTCCCCCATTGGCATCCATTGCCAAAATGGGTGACAAGTTCTAGAAGGCCAATATAGTGATAATTCCTCCAAAGGTGTGCATTCGCACATATCCAATGATGAATACTTGGGAGGAAGTAGAACTATATAGAGGACCCGAAGATTGCCAAAGAAATAAAATGAATAGATCCGACAAACCAATTGACAACAACAAATGGGACCAAATGGAAACAACAAGATATTATGATACGAGCAAAATAGTGTTTTAAATAAAAATAGAGAAGCTCCCCAAAATTTGTGCACACATTAGAATAATTTAATTAGAATACATAGTGCACAAACATGGAATCCTCACTCCCTCATAAGCATTTAAAACACAAAAAATGAGAAAGAAGACAAATGAGCATTCTTAAATGAATTAGAGGAGCTCCCCGGGGATTATGGACCAATTACGATAATTGCATTTGGGAACAAAGTGCATAATCATGGAATCCTCACTCCTACAAACCATTTAACAATACAAGGCATGAGAGAACAAAAATGAGTGCCCGAAGATGCAAACAAAAGGAACAAGCACTCATAGGCAAATAAATTTGGAAGCCACCAAAACATCAAAAATAAATATAAAGGTGGTCTCTAAGGAATAACATCTCAACGAAAAATATCTTCACTTATGTGTATAAGTTTCTAAGTGGAAAACATCACAAAGACATATGCCCACAAGGAAACAAGCACACACAAAGAAGATACACAAGAGAGCACATAAAAGTAAAATGAAGTCATAACATATACCAATAAGATTTTTGCTTGAAAGCATGGCCAAATGCACAATTTTATCTTATTGTTCATTAATGATCTTCAAACACCAACACACCACCAAGGGAAACAGAGATAGTTGGAATATATGGAGAGAAGCAACAAATATCACAAAGTAAAAATCAACTAACAAAATCTCACTATTGCACATGAGAGAAGTTGAGGAAAGGATAGGCAATAAATTTTCTAGATTGACATATTTGGGTTTGGTGAATCATATGCATGATTTTGGTCCCAATTGTATGCACTCATCTCAAGTTACATACATTTGCAATAGGGAGTTATCTTAAAATCAAAGCTAGAACCACAACAAATACAAATACAAATACAAATACAAAAGTTCATGATACTAGAAGGTAACCCACAAATGGTTAGAAGCAAGATATATGAGCATGAGAAAGAGATACTTGTTACTGAGATATAATTGGTAGGATGTAGAGGATATGAATTCGTTGATCATCCTATACCTTACCTCCAATTTTCATGCATACACCACTTCTTCAAAATTTGAGAGACGAACATCCAATATATTTCCAATGCATCTAAAACACATTAAGTACAAAATGGTCCCCAGACATATTGGTCCAAAGTAGTTAGTGTTGGAAATATGCCCTAGAGACAAATAGGTATAAGGACTATTATCATATTTCGTATAGTTTATGATTAAGTTTTATATCATGCTATAACTGTATTGAGTGGAAACATCAATACACGTGTGATATATAAACAACCAGGGGTTCCCATTGAAACTCTAATCACTAGTTCATTGGTCAACAGATGATCATGTTTCCTGATCATGTGGCACTTATGCCAGTTGGAAATGGAGTCAACTCATTCTGAGAATGAGATGATGAACCAATACCCAACCTAAACATCGTGACCCAATTATGTCATGAAGTTCAAGTTATGATGATTAGAAATGGATCCTCGTAGACTATTCCTTAGACCGTGAGTCTATATCAATCACTATCTCTCGAGAGTGCTTTGATAGCATCAATCGCCACTTGGTAATACAGTGGTTATAAAGGTGTGTTCAGGTACTCAGAGGAAACCGTTGAGGCAATATATGTCAAAAGCGGTATTTCTCCGTCCACGTGACGGAAAGATACTCAAGGGCCCACTCGGAGAGGTTATATCCAATAGCTGGGCAGCGTGTGATTTGATCACAGGGATATCACTTGTCAGAACGAGTAAAGTAGCATTTGTTCGGTAATGAGATTGAACACGACATGGTGATGTCATTGATCAAATCTCGGGAAATGCAAGTATCGAGAGATGAAGGGAATAAGACACGATTGTCCCAGTTCAAATGACGAAAGATCTTCGTGGAACGGACAAGGGTCACATGGTCATCCTGGTCCCTCTGTCGATCATTGGTGCGGGAGTGTCTTGACCATGTGTGGAGTGTTCCCGAACCGTGGGTTATCATGCTTAAGGGTTTGATTATGCTTAGAGAGTGTTTATAGGATCAGAGGAATCGCCAAAGAATAGTAGAGAGAAAACCAGAAGGGTTTCGGTAAGTCCGGAGGATGTCCGGAGTGGAGGTGGAAGGTGTTCCATAGCCACGGAGGTTGAATAATATGTGAATGAATGTTAAATATTGATTTAATCATTTATTCATAATTATTTAATAGAGAAAATCAATTTAAGAGGTCAAAGGCTTAATGGGCCAATTCCCGAAGGGGAGAGGGCCCATTAGGGAAAGGCAAGAGGAGGAAGGGGCCAAGGGGGTGGCCAGCGGCCCTATTGGGCCAGCCCCCCATGTGGGGCCCATGAGGGGGTGGCCGGTGGAGCCCCCCCACCTCCTCCTCCTTTAGTCCCACCCCGGGACTTTGAGGGAGGTAGTACCTCCCCGATATATAGTGGGGGTATTTGGCCAGATAAATACACACAAATTCAATAAAGGTCTTCTCACTTTTGGGAAGACCTCCAATTGATATTTTCTCTCTCTCTCTCTCTCTCTCTCTCTCTCTCTCTCTCTCTCTCGTGACCGCGGTCCCAAGTCTGGACTACACGAACAAGAGACATCTTTACCGCGGAGCACCGTCGCGCTACGGGATTCGGATCCAGGAGCTCTACTTCCGCAACTACTGCTGGATCGGGGAAGCTGGAGTCATCGTCAGGCACCGGACATGTGTAACTCCCCGCTAGGTGTCGCACTTGAGGCACTCAAGTCGTTGGAGCCACAGGAGCGCAAGGACTTCATCACGACCTTGAGGTTGGCTTCGGCTCGTCTACATTGACCACGCTCTCCTGAGCATTGACAACGCTTTTCGGTCTTCAAGGGAAAGTTCACGAAAAGCTCCTCCTGTTACTGTATTACTAAGATAGGTCCTGGCAGCATCAGGGGTTCAGGGGCGTAGGGTAAAAATTTATTGTTTTCATGCGCAGAACCCCTACAGTGGTATCAGAGCTAGATCTATGCGTAGTAATGCTAGTACGGGTAGAACACACGAGATTTAGCGTGTGGGCGTTGATCTTTTAGTTGTTACCCTCCCATGTGTACTTGAGTATACCGCAGTAATGCTTGATGAAGCGGCCCCAACCTACTTTACGCGTTCATTCGCGAGACTGGTCCACGCTTGACATACGGCTAGTACTGTATAAAGTGGCTTAGGGGGTGTCTGTCTCTCTCGCATTAGTTGGTATGCCATTTACAACGGAGGGCCCCGAAAGGGGTGTAGTATAGACAACTACTTGATCAGCGTTGTGCTGAAAGTTCGTAGGTAAGAACGGTTCTTGTGCGAAAGCCCGTTTAGCCACGTAAAACATGCAAAGATAAAGTAGAGGCGTCTAACTTTGTTTTGCAGGGGCATTGCTTTGTGATATGGTTGTGGCAAAGGTAAAGTGATTACCTTCTGTTACGTAGTAGTAGATAGTCACGGAGGTGACGGACTACCACGCCGGAACCCTGGCGCCGGAACCCGGAGACGACGGATGGAGATCATGACGTGAAGGACTATATCACATCGCATTTACATTCAATGTTATTGTTTGTATATCTTGTTGTGTGCTAGTATTATATACTCGACGGTAGCCTAATAAGATGATCCCTGTTAAAATTACCAACGATTGTGTTCCCCCTTAGTGTGCACCACCAAGAAAGTTCTTCCGTATGAGGCAATCCATGGTATAGGCGTGGGTGTCAGACATATCTACGTTCGTATACAGTGGGTGTAAGCCATGTTGCACATCGAATACACTAAGGTTGAGTTGGCGAGCCTAACATGTGAAGACATGTCCTCGGAATGCGGATGGTCAAAGATCAAACACGAGTCGCATGAATGATGTGACCAACGTTTAGCGTCCACCCTTGAACCCACATTGATGGCCGTGACGATCAGGGGAGATGCGGCTGATAGGGGGTCGTGTTATCACTAGGAACCCTTCTGGGGATAGGTGTTTCTGAGTGGAGTTATTATTAACTCAATTATAAACTTAATCTAAATTCCTTTTGCAATTATAAATGTAGATGCCACCTTTCCTGTTGACGATTGATTGGTTAGAAGGAGAGAAGCTCAGATTAGATGGATCAAACTTATCTATGTGGGTTGCGCGTCTCCACGTTCTCCTTAGCGAGAATGACGTAGTCGACTACATACTCGACGGGATGGATTTGGATCAACCCATTGACCTAGAGACCCCAGAGTAGCGGGAAGACCGCTATCTCCGTCGGGAGATGGCCTCCTTCATTTTAGTTACAATGAGTTTCAGAATGGTGGACGAGTTGTGGCCTTTTGTGGGTGATGTCAACCCTCGTACGGTTATACTACAACTTAGGACACATTTCGTGGAACAAGCACTCATATGGGAGCATGAGCTGATGGGAGAAACTTCCTCTCCAATAATATGGAGGAGAACTCATCACTTGACGACCACTTGGAGCGCATGCATGATGTGTACATGAGGCCTGCATACTTCCTGGATAGCTGGATGACGGGCTCTTTTGCAAATGGCGTTGTGCTGCGGTCGCTTCCACCAAGCTACCAAGCACAAGTCAGGACTTGCATTATGAGAGGCGACGCAGAATCAATGGAATTCCACCGGTTCGTGACACATCTCAGGAATGTGTTGGTTGAACCAAATGTCGCTGAGGTCATCAATGACAAAGGTATATATTTGATATACAATTTTATAAATGTTATAATCTTGCAAACACATTTGCAGTGTTAAGTATATTTGATACTTGTTATGTTTTGCTGAAAACAGGCCCTTCTGCATGAGAGGTGCTTGCTAGAGAGGAGGTGACATTGCGTGTTGATGGAGAGCATGATGATGATGGCTGACGACACTGTCCCTCGACATTTATCATTTAGTTTATGTTTAGGATGATTATTGTAATCAAAATATTGTGAACTTCTTTAGTGTGTCTCACATTTTGTGAGACGGTTATTCATATCAGTTTGTAACAAACAGTTGTTCTACTATTATGAATGATTTCTATTCGCGCTCATATCTTGTTTGATTACTTGTGAATTATCCTTGTTGTTTGAAACTAATTGATAATGCACGAACATTTGTAAAATATTGAAATGCCTTAAATACCCCATTTAATGATATATTCATTTTGAATGAAACCATTGTTTAAATTCAAAGTTATGTTGATAATATGTGAGAGAAATTCGATTTCTTATCACATATAAATCATGCCAAATTTGGCAAAATAACTTGAACACCGGGTATTACTTGAATACAAAGTGTCTAATGAATTGTTAAAAGTAAATACATATTCGATGTATTGTGTTTTAACGAAAAATGGTAATTATCATTATATGATTGTTTAAATGTGTAAAGTAGTTTACCAAAGGAAACATGAATATGGAACTATTTGATATGATCAAAGTGTTTCATCAACAAAGGGTATGAATATAAAAGAGAATCTGATTACTATGATTTGATCAATCGTAATGAAATTCAACTTTATAAGATTGGCATAAAGAAATTGTGAAATGCAAAGCATTTTGAAACATCAAAATGCAAAACATCACAATATGATATTAGATATCAAAGTGGGTAAATAGATGGCACCAAATAAATCGTTGTAGTGTAGATGTAGAGACCATAAGTTAGAAATAGTTAGCACTCAATTAGAAAATATAGTGAACCATCTAGATTCGTAAAAGTTTTGGGGTTATTCGATACAACCAAAACAATAGCATATTAGTCCTTGTAGAGTATTCATTGGAAACTTTGAATACAAAATCCATAGCTAAAAGCAAAAGGAAAGAAAAACTTGTATTGCTTAGATTTTGGTGCATTCTTGAGGAAGTTCACATTCAGTGATACTTCTCAATTATGGAGAAAATGGAAGATAGTGTGAAACACGATGAGGATTCAAATCCCTGCATCAGAGTGTTGAGAAGCGCAACAAAAATGTTCCTAAACGATTCTCTTCACAAAAGGAAAGAATTAATGATAATGATCATTGTGTTTTCCCCAATGGTGTTTTCACTACATGAAGTAGGATTCAAAATGTAATCCATATATTGTATGGAGACATTTGTGAATCATTTGTCATGATCCTTGGAATATGACATACCTATGAACTACTAAGGAAATAATGGTAAACTAGGATTATGAGAAATCCTAAAAGAAAAATTCCCTTGAGATTAGAAAGCAATTCGTTGCTGAGTCTCACAAGTAAAATGAGTTACTTGGAATTTTCCCAAATGACTGCAAAGCCATAGTGGAAAAGGGGGTGAATGACAAAAAAACAGTTTGTCTAGTAATGGACAAATTCAAATGAATTTGATTCAAGTGTGCTAAATGTCTAGTGGATTTAAAACTGGTAAAGTACTAGTATCTCGTAGTAAATCTCCAAGTTTGATATTTGATCAAAGGATTTTGAAATCGTTCAAAATCGTGAGTAGATATGCAATTTGCATAAAATTGAGTGGTAGCTATGAAAGTTTCCTAAAACAATATGTGATTGACATATTTTTGAGTGGGAGCAATATTAGTCTCAAATTCAAATATGTAGGAACATAGTTTGAGTAAGAGTACTGACTCATACCCAAATATGGTAGAAACATATTTTGAGTGGGAGCTTCTATAGTAATTCTTAAGTGTGTTAAGAATAAAAGCGCAAGTACTTATAAATAATGATTTATAAGGTGTAGAAGTTGATAATAGGTGTATTGTGATATTATGTAGTATTCCTTAAGGGATTCTAAAAAGGGTTTCAGAATAGAAGTTAATTAAGGAACTGGTCCTTAATAACTCAAGTTAGGAATAGCATTAAGTTTAACATCAATGGTTGAAAGAAAGAAAGAAAAGGATGATCATCATCCACAATGTTGAGACATAGGTTCTATCTTAGAAAACCATGATGATAACTTAACATAATATGTGATCCAATAAGGAATGTTTGAAAGTGATTAAGTTTGAATCATGGAACATTGAGCTAAGTTTGTCCGCAGTGTCTGATAGAGAACTATAGACATATTTCCCAAATCCGAAAAAGGATGACATATCTTAAAACATAAAGGGTTATGTTATAAGGAAATATGTTGGAAACTCCTGCAATACCGATTAAAGTCAAGTAGGAAGCGAGGTGAACAAAACATCGAAAGTTGCACAGAGTGCACTGGTGTTTCGATGAATACATTTATAATAATAGATAAGGATACCATCTAAAGTGTTGTATAATGTTATGGTAGAGCTAGTTCGCTTTTAATGTAGAATGATGTGTCCCAGGGCACAGTGCCCATGAGAAAGCCCTCGAGGTTGATCTAAAGTCATTGTAGGCTCCTGGAATCAGGCCTCGTTCTGCTGGCATAGCGAAACTGCATAGACACAGATGTTATCATGTGATGATAAAATATTAATGTCAATCAAGGTGACATTAGTAAGTTGCAAAGGATTTGGGACTGTAAAGTACAGACCCAAGACTCAACCTCTTCCATGATCAAGCATGTTCAGGGTACCGGATATATGGTGCCAATGATTGAGAACAAATGCAGCTAGTGTATTTGTACTCTAGTGCAAGTGGGATACTGTTGGAAAGATGCCCTAGAGACAAATAGTTATAAGGACTATTATCATATTTCGTATAGTTTATGATTAAGTTTTATATCATGTTATAACTGTATTGAGTGGAAACATCAATACACGTGTGATATCCAAACAACCAGGGGTTCCTAGTGAAACTCTAGTCACTGATTCATTGGTCAACAGATGATCATGTTTCCTGATCATGTGGCATGTATGCTAGTTGGAAATGGAGTCAACTCATTCCAAGAATGAGATGATGAACCAATACCCAATCTAAACATCGTGACCTGATCATGTCATGAAGTTCAAGTTATGATGATTGGAAATGGATCCTCGTAGACTATTCCTTAGACCGTGAGGCTATATCAATCACTGTCTCCTGAGAGTCCTTTGATAGCATCAAGCACCACTTGGTAATATAGTGGTTATAAAGGTGTGTTCAAGTACTCGGAGGAAACTGTTGAGGCAATATATGACAAGAGTGGGATTTGTCCGTCCACGTGACGGAAAGATACTCAAGGGCCCACTCGGAGAGGTTATATCCAATAGCTGCGGAACGTGTGATTTGATCACAGGGATATCACTTGTTGGAACGAGTCAAGTAGCATTATTCGGTAACGAGATTGAACACAACATGGTGATATCATTGATGAGATCTCAGGCAATGCAAGTATCGAGAGACAAAGGGAATAAGACACAACTGTCCCGGGTCAAATGACGAAAGATCTTCGTGGAACGCACAGGGGTCACATGGCCATCCAGGTCCCTCTGTCGATCATTGGTGCGGGAGTGTCCCGACCATGTCTGGAGTGTTTTCGAACCGTGGGGTATCACGCTTAAGGGCTTGATGATGCTTAGAGCGTGTTTATAGGATCGGAGGAGTCACCGAAGAATAGTTGAGAGAAAACTGGAAGGGTTTCTGTAAGTCCGGAGGATGTCCGGAGTGGAGGTGGAAGGTGTTCCATAGCCACAGAGGTTGAATAATATGTGAATTAATGTTAAATATTGATTTAATCATTTATTCATAATTATTTAATAAAGAGAAAATCAATTTAAGAGGTCAAAAGCTTAATGGGCCAATTCCCGGAGGGGAGAGGGCCCATTAGGGAAAGGCAAGTGGAGGAAGGGGCCAAGGGGTGGCCGGCGGCCCTATTGGGCCAGCCCCCCACGTGGGGCCCATGAGGGGGTGGCCGGCGGCGCCTCCCCCCACCTCCTCCTCCTTTAGTCCCACCCCGGGACTTTGAGGGAGGTAGTACCTCCCCCCTATATATAGTGGGGGTATTTGGCCACATAAATACACACAAATTCAATAAAGGTTTTCTCACTCTTGGGAAGACCTCCAATTGATATTCTCTCTCTATCTCTCTCTCTCTTGACCACGGTCGCAAGTCTGGACTGCGCGAACGAGAGACATCTTCACCATGGAGCGCCGTCGCGCTGCGGGATTCGGATCTAGGAGCTCTACTTCCACAACTGCTGCTGGATCGGGGAAGCGGGAGTCATCATCAGGCACCGTATGTGTGTAACTCCCCGCGAGATGCCGCACTTGAGGCACTCAAGTTGCTGGAGCCACAGGATCGCAAGGACTTCATCGCGACCTTGAGGTCGGCTTTGGCTCATCTGCATCAACTACGCTCTCCTGAGCGTTGACAATGCTTTTCGGTCTTCAAGGGTAAGTTCGCGAAAAGCCCCTCCTGTTACTGTATTACTAATAGATAGGTCCTGTCAGCATCAGGGGTTCAGGGGTGTAGGGTAAAAATTTATTGTTTTCATGCGCGGAACCCCTACAGTTAGAGAAACTATAATACATAGGAGGGACTCCACATAAATATGTGCATATTGATATGAACTTGAATTTCAAGCACAACTTAGCCGATGGGATTTGGTGGAGTTTCCCCTATATATTGGATCAAAGAAATCAAGCATGCCATAATATAAATATGTAGTAAATATGCATACACAAGGCTTTTAAGAACTAAAAAGGATATGTCGTTTAAACAAAAACACCAAGTTTACCAAGATGGCACACACAAGAGTGTGACATGACAAAAGGTGTCCAAATTGTATCAAATAACCAATTCAACACATGAACTAGATGATGAGTTCAACAAATGAACTATACATTGTCCAAAGAGCAAAAGATAGACACGAATACACATGCTCAAGGATTTATATCATTCTAAAAGATCAAATAAAGAAACATGGAATGAGATAAAACCAACTCCCAAAAAGAGCAAGGTTCCAACAAATAAACCAAACTCTCCACACTTTTCATGATGGCAGAAATACCAAGACGAAAAGATCGAACCTCCAAGCACATAAAACGTGATATGGAACAAAAAATAAGCATAAATAGGAGTGTTATAAATAATATAGGAGAGATCACCCATAAGTAGTACGTTATATAGAATTTTTCTTTCGAATGCAAAATGAACACAAATGAGATCATCACCACTACCTACATTAAATAAAACATAAGAGGATACCAAGAAAATAAGAAGATCCATAAGAGGTAAGGAAGTCTTGGGAGAAACACAAAAAAATTTCTTGACCAAAGATGGGACAAAAATAAACCAAGGCCAAAGTGAATATGATCAAAAAATTCTAACATAAATCTAGTACTAATTGTCCAAGGACAAGAAGTATTGGGAATAATCTCCCAAGGTAGTTCACACGGATATCCAAGACCATATTCACACTAAGAACCATATAACAAAGTATAGGAATTAAGCTTGATGCTTCAAAAGAGATCCTTGGTAGCTTCCAATAGTCACACACTCACTAGTGATTAGAGTAACTTTTAAGCTAATGGTTTCCATGAGGATATAGAGATCCAAATATGAGAAAACACATCCCAAGAAATACTCTCTCAAACAAGATCCAAAAGATGAGCAATAAAGGAATTCAAGCAAATTTGAACTTGTTTGAGAAAATGTGTCACGTAGGAGCTAGATAATTATCAATATCAATTCTAAGTGACACAACCTCAAATTTTCACATTCTCTAGGATTGTAATATGCACTAAGCATATGATTCCCCCATAATGTGATAAACCATAAATCTCAACACGAGGCAAAAGGATCCAAATAGAGATAATTAATGGACATTATATAACTTGAATTTCTCATGAGAAAAAGACCACATAGAGACTGGATAATATTGCACCATCAATACTAGGTGGTATTCCTCATGTACACACATTTTTAGGATTATGGAATATGTTGGGTCCACAGCATAGAAAACAAAAAAATTCCTACGGTGTGAACTACACGCCAAGATCTATCTACTAGGTACAAAGCAACGGGTGGACATACATCCAACGAGAACTTACCCTCGTAGACAACGAGCTTTGTTAACGAGTAGGAACTCGTGGTTGATGTAGTCGTACACTTTCCAATCTCAAGATCGTGAGGAAGTCCGAGCGCCGCAACTCAGCAGTGCATCCGCACTCGCACACACATTTAAGCCACCGGACAACCTCCACCTCCTCGCTCCAGCGATCCAGCGGAAGCAGCAACTCCTTCCAGACGAAATGCCACCGGGAACATGTATCTCGCTAATCCGAGACCATGGGGGAATAATTCTAGAGGGGGAGAGAGATCCTTCACAAGGACGTGTGAGGATGAAGGAGGGAATGAGTGGACTTTTATAGGAGGAGGGGGGTGACCCCTCACCTCCCCCATTCATGTGGTGGTAACCCCTCCACATTAAAATGCCTCTTCACATTCCCTTTTAAAGTCTCCACTTTAAATGCATTAAATTTCTCCAAATTTAATGCTCTCTCATTTAATAAAACTCTTTTTATTAAATTTATTCAGAATTTTGTTAATTACTTTAATTAACAAACATTCACATATAGCCCCTTGCAATATTTCAATATCACATGCAGAACCACCTTCTGCAATTTCACCCGAAACAATTTCCGGTTTCTATTGAAACAATTCCTGCGCTTTGCAATTCTTTCGTCTGAAACATATGTGCTCCAAAATGGTGTCCCGTAACTCTTAAGTGTGCCACCCTACGGTTCATGAATAATGCAGACATGATCGAGACCCTTCTTCGATCAATAATCAGCAGCGGGACCTGGAGATCCGTACTGACTCCTACACATTCAACGATGACTCCTGTGATCGTGAGAACCTTTAACGCTTGTAACTAAATCCCTTTGTCTCTCGATATATTACATGTCCGAGATTCGATCATCGGTATCTCCATACCTAGTTTGATCTCGTTACCGACATGCACTCTTTTCTCGTTCCCGTGATATAACATTCTAGTGATCACATCACTTGCTTGCAAGCTATCCTAGTGTGATATCACCGAGAGGGCCCAGAGTATATCTATCCGTCATCTGGAATGACAAATTCCACTCTTGAACCATGAGCCTCAACATAACACCTTCATAGTACTGAACCCATCTTTATAGTCACCCTGTTACGGTGTGACGTTTGATGTTATCAAGATACTCTTCCGGTGTTAGCAATTAACATGATCTCATGGTCTAAGGATAAAGATTACTTCGTATGATGTTATAGCAATATAAACATAATGACTTGATCGTAATGCTATACTTCGGATGAATGTTCATCACATCATTCCACCAATGGTGTGACCTTGTTATTAACAACATCCAATGTCCATGATCAGGAAACCTTGATCATCCTGTTAATCAACAAGCTAGTCTATAAGAGAGGCATGTCTAGGAACCCTTTTTGTTTATTAAACACACATGTATTGATGTTTCCGAATCAATACATTTCTAGCATGTAAAATAAACATCTATCATGTATAAGGAATATATAATAACAACTTTATTATTGCCTCTCAGGGCATATTTCCTTCAGTCTCCCACTTGCACTAGAGACAATAATCTAGTTCACATTGTGATAAATATAACACCCATGGAGTTCTAGTGTTGATCATGTTTTTCCCTAGGGACAACTTTAGACAACGTATCTGCTACATTTAGGTCCGTGTGTACTTTACAAATCTTTATATCTCCATCCTTGACATGCTCGCGGATGGAGTGAAACTGGCGCTTAATATGTTTGAAATTCTTGTGAGACCTTGGTTCCTTTGCGTTGGCTATGGCTCCATTGTTGTCACAATAGATCACCATCGGGTCCAACGCACTGGGAACCACACCCAGTTCTGTAATGAACTCTTTCATCCAAACTGCCTCCTGCGCCGCTTCTGAAGCAGCAACATATTCCGCCTCCGTTGTTGATCCAGTCACCACAGGTTGTTTGGAACTCCTCCAACTAACTGCTTCTCCGCTCAAGAGAAATACGTATCCAGATTGAGACTTAGAGTCATCCGGACCGGTGTCAAAGCTAGCATCGACATAACACTTAGCGACTAGCTCTTATTCACCTCCGTATATGAGAAACATATCCTTAGTTCTTCTCAAGTAATTGAGGATGTTATTTACCGCTATCTAGTGTTCCGAACCTGGATCAGATTGGTACCTACTAGTCAAACTAATAGCATGTGCCACATCCGGTCTTGTACATAGCATGGCATACATAATAGAGCCTATGGCCGAGGCATAGGGGATCTTATCCATCATCTCTCTTTCTTCTGCCGTAGCCGGACTTTGAATCTTACTCAATGTCTTGCCTTGCAACATAGGTAAGAACCCCTTCTTACTTTCGTCCATATGAAACTTCTTTAATATCTTATCAAGATATGTATTCTGCGATAGCCCAATTAGGCGCCTTGATCTATCTCTATAGATTTTAATGCCTAATATATATGATGCTTCACCAAGGTCTTTCATCGAAAATTTGCTGTTTAGATAACTTTTAACAATGTTTAAAAGATCTATATCATTTCCAATCAATAATATGTCATCCACATATAATATCAGAAATGCCACATTGCTCCCACTCACTTTCTTGTAAATACAAGCCTCTCCATAAGTTTGGACAAATCCAAACTCTTTGATCACCTCATCAAAGTGGAGATTCCAACTTCGTGATGCTTGCTTCGGTCCATAGATGGATCGCTGAAGTTTGCACACCTTATTAGCATCCTTAGGATCGACAAAACCCTTAGGTTGTATCATATACAACTCTTCTTCAATCTTACCATTGAGGAACGCAATTTTGACATCCATCTGCCATATTTCATAATCGAAATATGCAACAATTGCTAACATAATCCTAACCGATTTAAGCATCACTACGGGAGAGAATGTCTCATTGTAGTCAACTCCTTGAATTTGTCGAAACCCCTTTGTGACAAGTCGAGCCTGATAGATGGTCACATTACCATCAGCATCAGTTTTCCTTTTGAAAATCCATTTATTCTCAACGGCCTTTTGGTCGTGAGGTAAGTCCACCAAGTTCCAAACTTGGTTCTCGTACATGGATTCCATCTCGGATTTCATGGCTTCTAGCCATTTGTTGGAATCCGGGCTCATCATCGCTTCTTCATACGTCGCAGGGTCATCCATTTCATCAACCATGAAATTCACAACAGGATTGCCGTACAGTGTAGGAGCTGCACGTGTCCTGCTTGACCTGCGAGGTTCGGTAGTGTCTTGTTTCGGAGTTTCATGATCATTATCATTAGCTCTCTCTTCATCAGGTGAAGTCAACTCCGAAACAACTTCCGGTGCTGTGCCACTCGCCATTCCATGAAGAGAAGGTTCAATAACCTCTTCGAGTTCTACCTTCCGACTACTCACACCTTTCGCGAGAAACTCCTTCTCAAGAAAGGATCCATTCTTGGGAACAAAAACCTTGCCCTCGGATCTGTGATAGAAGGTATACCCAATTGTTTCATTAGGGTATCCTATGAAGACACATTTTTCCTCTTTGGGTTCGAGTTTATCCAGTTGAAGTTTCTTCACATAAACATCGCATCCCCAAACCTTAAGAAATGACAGCTTGGGTTTGTTTCCAAACCATAATTCATACGGTGTGGTTTCAACGGATTTAGATGGGCCCGATTTAAAGTGAATGCAGTTGTTTCTAGTGCATAACCCCAAAATAACAGAGGTAAGTCAGTCAGAGACATCATAGATCGAACCATATCCAATAAGGTACAAATACGACGTTCCGACACACCATTACGTTGTGGTGTTCCGGCAGGCGTGAGTTGTGAAACTATTCCACACTCTTTCATGTGTGTGCTAAACTCATAACTTAGATACTCTCCTCCACGGTCAGACCGTAGAAACTTGATCTTTCTATTACGATGATTTTCCACTTCATTCTAAAATTCCTTGAAATTTTCAAAAGTTTCAGACTTGTGTTTCATCAAATAGATATACCCGTATCTACTCAAATCATCCGTGAAAGTAACAAAATAACGATATCCACCTTGCTCCGCCACACTCATTGGTCCACACACATCAGTATGTATGATCTCCAACAGATTTGTCGCCCGTTCCATTGAACCGGAAAACGGCGTTCTAGTCATCTTGCCCATAAGGCATGGCTCACATGTATCAAATGATTCAAAATCAAGTGATTCCAAAAGTCCATCAGAATGGAGATTCTTCATGCATTTAACGCCAATATGACCTAGACGGCAGTGCCACATATATGTAGACATATCATCATCAAGTTTAATCTTTTTAGCATTAACATTATGAATGTGCGTAATATTACTATCGAGATCCAATAGAAATAAACCATTCAACATAGGTGCATGACCATAAAAGATATCATTCTTATAAATCAAACAACAATTGTTCTCAGATTTAAAGGAATGACCACTTTGCATCAAACACGATCCACATACAATGTTCATGCTCAGTGCAGGCACCAAATAACAATTATTTAGGTTTATAACTAATCCCGATGGAAAATGGAGAGGTAGCGTCCCGACGGCGATCACATCAACTCTTGATCCATTGCCGACCCGCATCCTGACATCATCCCTTGCTAGTTGTTGCTTGTTCCGTAGCCCCTGAACCGAGTTACATATATTAGCAATCGATCCAGTATCAAATACCTAGGTGCTACTACGAGTACTAGTCAAGTACACATCAATAACATGTATATCACATATACCTTTGTTTGCCTTGCTGGACTTCTTGTCCGCCAAATACTTGGGGCAGTTGCGCTTCCAATGGCCAGTCCCCTTGCAATAGTAGCACTCGGTGTCAGACTTAGGGCCAGCCCGGGGTTTCTTTTCAGGCGTGGCAACAGACTTGCCACCCTTCTTTCCCTTGTGCTTGCCTTTCTTGTCCTTCTTGAAACCGGTGGTCCTATTGATCATCAACACTTGATGTTCTTTCCTAATCTCCACCTCTGCAGTCTTAAGCATTGACAGAAGCTCGAGAAGAGACTTCTTCATGCCCTGCATATTATAGTTCCTCACGAAGCTCTTGTAGCTAGGTGGCACAGATTGGAGAACATGATGTATGCCTAAGTCAATGGGAATCGTTATTCCCAAGGACACAAGCTTATCGGCGTACCCAGACATTTTGAGTACGTCTTCACTAACGGAGCTGTTTTCCTCCATCATGCAGCTAAAGAACTTTTCTGTAGCATTATAACTCTCTACGACAGCATGGGTATCGAAAATCATTTTCAATTATCCCATGGTATCAAAGGCATTGCCATTTTCAAAACGCTTTCGAAGTTCTGGCTCTAGCCCATACAGTATGCCGCAATGAACTAAGTTGTGGTCCTCCTGACGAGTCACATAGACATTCTTTTCCTCGTCAGGGGCATCAGGAGCTGGTGGGGGACCTAGCGGCACATCTAGCACATATTGCTTTTGTGAAGCAGTGAGGAGAATCCTCAAATTCATATCCCAGTTGGTGAAGTTGCTACCATTCGCAGCAAGTTTCTCTTTCTCCATGAACACATTGAAATTAAAAGCAAGTGGTGCCATCTACAACAGAATTTGTAAAGTTTATTTAGACTAAGTTTATGATAGATTGAGTTCAACTAATCCAAATTACTAATGAACTCCCACTCAAAAACGACATCCCTCGTGTCCTTTTGGTGATTACATGAACCAAATCCACTATACCAAGTCCGATCATCACCTGAGTTGATATAGCTTCAAAGGCGAGCATCTATATGGGCATCATATCAACCATATGACTCATGCTTAACCTTTCGGTTCGTGTTCCGAGGCCATGTTTGTACATGCTAGGCTCGCCAAGTAAGAACCTTAGTATTCGCGTGTGTAAAACTGTCTTACACCCGTTCCTATGAAAGCGTAGATTCGAGTACACCCGATCATCACGTGATGTCTCGAAACACGATCCATAGAACGGTGCATACTCAAGGAAGAACACATTTTTATCTTGATATCTAAAAGAGGGATCATCTTATAATGCTATAAAACGCGCCAAACTAGAAGTATAAGATGCTAACATCTAATGTGTAAAGTGAGATGATATGGTCCATGCATTTGATCTCTATCACTTGCATCGTGGTATGATCTCTATCATTCCTTTGTCTGTAAGGCCAAGGTCTATGGAACTTACACGTTGAGTGTGTTGTAAGAGTATCCACCATACATCTACTTACAACAATACCATATCAACACACTAGCCGATCAACGATCTAAACTAGACGCCTCTAATTTATCAATTGCAAGTTTTACGTGGCTTAGGGATTTCGGAGATAGAACCATTCTTACCTACGAACATGAACCACAACGAGGATAACTAAGTTATTAGCAACTCGTTGTAAATCAGATATTGACTATAGTAGGAGAGACAGACACCCGCCAGCCACTTATGGAAAACAAGTTGCATGTCAGTCGTGGAACCGGTCTCATGTACGATGACATGTAAGGTTGGTCCGGGCTGCTTCATCCCACTATGCCACGAATATACAAAATACATAGAAGATGTGATAACATGATCATAATCGCCCACATATCAACCATATGTGTACTACCCGTGCTAAGCACCTACGCATAGATCAGGCTCTGATACCACTGTTGGGTCCATAGCATAGAAAACAAAAAATTTCCTACGGTGTGAACTACACGCCAAGATGTATCTACTAGGTACAAAGCAACGGGTGGACATACATCCAATGAAAACTTACCCTCGTAGACAACGGGCTTTGTTAACGAGTAGGAACTCATGGTTGATGTAGTCGTACACTTGCCGATCTCAAGATTGTGAGGAAGTCCGAGCGCCGCAACTCAGCAGCGCATCCGCACTCGCACACACGTTCAAGCCACCAGAAAACCTCCACCTCCTCACTCCAGCGATCTAGCGGAAGCAACAACTCCTTCCAGATGAAATGCCACCGGGAACATGTATCTCGCTAATCCGAGACCATGGGGGAATAATTCTAGAGGGGGAGAGAGATCCTTCACAAGGAGGTGTGAGGATGAAGGAGGGAATGGGTGGCCTTTTATAGGAGGAGGGGGTGCCCCCTCTCTCCATGGCCGGCGCATGGGGGGGTGACCCCACACCTCCCCCATTCATGTGGTGGTAACCCCTCCACATTAAAATGCCTCTTCACATTCCCTTTTAAAGTCTCCACTTAAAATGCATTAAATTTCTCCAAATTTAATGCTCTCTCATTTAATAAAACTCTTTTTATTAAATTTATTCAGAATTTTGTTAATTAATTTAATTAACAAACATTCACATATAGCCCCTTGCAATATTTCAATATCACATGCAGAACCACCTTCTGCAATTTCACTCGAAACAATTTCCGGTTTCTATTGAAACAATTCCTGCGCTTTGCAATTATTTCGTCTGAAACATATGTGCTCCAAAATGGTGTCCCGTAACTCTTAAGTGTGCCACCCTACGTTTCACGAATAATGCAGACATGATCGAGACCCTTCTCCCATCAATAATCACCAGCGGGACCTGGAGATCCGTACTGACTCGTACACATTCAACGATGACTCCTGTGATCATGAGAACCTTTAACGCTTGTAACTAAATCCCTTTGTCTCTCGATATATTACATGTCTGAGATTCGATCATCGGTATCTCCATACCTAGTTTGATCTCGTTACCGACATGCACTCTTTTCTCGTTCCCGTGATATAACATTCTAGTGATGACATCACTTGCTTGCAAGCCATCCTAATGTGATATCACCGAGAGGGCCCAGAGTATATCTATCCGTCATTTGGATTGACAAATTCCACTCTTGATCCATGAGCCTCAACATAACACCTTCGTAGCACTGAACCCATCTTTATAGTCAC
This sequence comes from Avena sativa, assembly GCA_916181665.1. Taxonomy (NCBI): domain Eukaryota; kingdom Viridiplantae; phylum Streptophyta; class Magnoliopsida; order Poales; family Poaceae; genus Avena; species Avena sativa. Next base: position 429,729,054 of record OV702287.1, read on the forward strand.
CCTGTTACGGTGTGACGTTTGATGTTATCAAGATACTCTTCCGGTGTTAGCAATTAACATGATCTCATGGTCTAAGGATAAAGATTACTTCGTATGATGTTATAGCAATATAAACATAATGACTTGATCGTAATGCTATACTTTAGATGAATGTTCATCACATCATTCCACCAATGGTGTGACCTTGTTATTAACAACATCCAATGTCCATGATCAGGAAACCTTGATCATCTTGTTAATCAACAAGCTAGTCTATAAGAGAGGCATGACTAGGAACCCTTTTTGTTTATTAAACACACATGTATTGATGTTTCCTATCAATACGATTATAGCATGTAAAATAAACATCTATCATATACAAGGAATACATAATAACAACTATATTATTGCCTCTCAGGGCATATTTCCTTCAGTCTCCCACTTGCACTAGAGACAATAATCTAGTTCACATAGTGATAAATCTAACACCCATGGAGTTCTGGTGTTGATCATGTTTTGCCCTAGGGAGTACTTTAGTCAACGGATCTGCTACATTCAGGTCCGTGTGCACTTTACAAATCTTTATATCTCCATCCTTGACATGTTCGCGGATGGAGTGAAACCGGCGCTTAATATGCTTGGAATTCTTGTGAGACCTTGGTTCCTTGGCGTTGGCTATGGCTCCATTGTTTTCACAATAGATCACCATCGGGTCCAACGCACTGGGAACCACACCCAGTTCCGTAATGAACTCTTTCATCCAAACTGCTTCATGCACCGCTTCTGAAGCAACAACATATTCCGCCTCCGTTGTTGATCCAGCCACCACAGGTTGTTTGGAGCTCCTCCAACTAACTGCTGCTTCGTTCAAGAGAAATACGTATCCGGATTGAGACTTAGAGTCATCCGGATCAGTGTCAAAGCTAGCATCGACATAACACTTAGCGACTATCTCTTCTTCACCTCCGTATATAAGAAACATATCCTTAGTTCTTCTCAAGTACTTAAGGATATTCTTGAACGCTATCGAGTGTTCCGAACCTGGATCAGATTGGTACCTACTAGTCAAACTAATAGCATGTGCCACATCCGGTCTTGTACATAGCATGTCATACATTATAGAGCCTATGGCTGAGGCATAAGGGATCCTATCCATTATCTCTCTTTCTTCCGCCGTAGCCGGACTTTGAGTCTTACTCAATGTCTTGCCTTGCAACATAGGTAAGAACCCCTTCTTACTTCCGTCCATATTAAACTTCTTTAATATCTTATCAAGGTATGTACTCTGCGATAGCCCAATTAGGCGTCTTGATCTATCTCTATAGGTTTTAACGCCTAATATATATGAAGCTTCACCAAGGTCCTTCATCGAAAATTTGCTGTTTAGATAACTTTTAACACTGTTTAAAAGATCTAAATCATTTCCAATCAATAATATGTCATCCACATATAATATCAGAAATTCCACATTGCTCCCACTCACTTTCTTGTAAATACAAGCCTCTCCATAAGTTTGGACAAATCCAAACTCTTTGATCACCTCATCAAAGCGGAGATTCCAACTTCGTGATGCTTGCTTCAGTCCATAGATGGATCGCTGAAGTTTGCACACCTTATTAGCATCCTTAGGATCGACAAAACCCTTAGGTTGTATCATATACAACTCTTCTTCAATCTTACCATTGAGGAATGCAGTTTTGACATCCATCTACCATATTTCATAATCGAAATATGCAGCAATTGCTAACATAATCCTAACCGACTTAAGCATCGCTACGGGAGAGAATGTCTCATCGTAGTCAACTCCTTGAATTTGTCGAAACCCCTTTGCGACAGGTCGAGTCTTATAGATGGTCACATTACCATCAGTATCAGTTTTTCTTTTGAAAATCCATTTATTCTCAACGGCCTTTCGGTCGTGAGGTAAGTCCACCAAGTTCCAAACTTGGTTCTCGTACATGGATTCCATCTCGGATTTCATGGCTTCTAGCCATTTGTTGGAATCCGGGCTCATCATCGCTTCTTCATATGTCGCAGGTTCATCCATTTCATCAATCATGAAATTCATAACAGGATTGTCGTACAGTTCAGGAGCTGCACGTGTCCTGCTTGACCTGCGAGGTTCGGTAGTGTCCTCTTTCGGAGTTTCATGATCAATATCATTATCTCTCTCTTCATTAGGTGAAGTCAACTCCGAAACAACTTCTAGAGCTGCGCTACTCGCCATTTCATGAAGAGAAGGTTCAATAACCTCTTCGAGTTCTACCTTCCGACTACTCACACCTTTCGCGAGAAAATCCTGCTCAAGAAAGGATCCATTCTTGGCAACAAAGACCTTGCCCTCGGATCTGTGATAGAAGGTATACCCAATCATTTCCTTAGGGTATCCTATGAAGAAGCATTTTTCCGCTTTGGGTTCGAGTTTATCTGGTTGAAGTTTCTTCACATAAACATCGCATCCCCAAACTTTAAGAAATGACAGCTTAGGTTTGTTTCCAAACCATAATTCATACGGTGTCTTTTCAACGGATTTAGATGGTGCCCTATTTAAAGTGAATGTTGCGGTTTCTAGTGCATAACCCCAAAATGACAGTGGCAAGTCAGTCAGAGACATCATAGATCGAACCATATCCAATAAAGTACGATTACGACGTTCTGACACACCATTACGTTGTGGTGTTCCGGCAGGCGTGAGTTGTGAAACTATTCCACAGTCTTTCATATGTGTGCTAAACTCGTAACTAAGATACTCTCCTCCACGGTCGGACCGCAGAAATTTGATCTTTCTGTTACGATGATTTTCCACTTCATTCTGAAATTCTTTGAACTTTTCAAAAGTTTCAGACTTGTGTTTCATCAAATAGATATACCCATATCTACTCAAATCATCCGTGAAAGTAACAAAATAACGATATCCACCTCGCGCCGACATACTCATTGGTCCACACACATCAGTATGTATGATTTCCAATAGATCTGTCGCCCGTTCCATTGAACCGGAAAACGACGTTCTAGTCATCTTTCCCATAAGGCATGGCTCACATGTATCAAATGATTCAAAATCAAGTGATTCCAAAAGTCCATCAGAATGGAGTTTCTTCATGCGTTTAACGCCAATATGACCTAGACGACAGTGCCACATATATGTAGATATATCATTATCAAGTTTAATCTTTTTAGCATCAACATTATGAATATGCGTAATCCTACTATCGAGATCCAACAGAAATAAACCATTCAACATAGGTGCATGACCATAAAAGATATTATTCATATAAATCGAACAACCATTGTTTTCGGACTTAAATGAATAACCACTTTGCATCAAACACGATCCGGATACAATGTTCATGCTCAGTGCAGGCACCAAATAACAATTATTTAGGTTTATAACTAATCGCGATGGCATATGGAGAGGCAGCGTTCCGACGGCGATCACATCAACTCTTGATCCATTGCCGACCCGCATCGAGACCTCATCCCTTGTTAGTTGTCGCTTGTTCCGCAGCCCCTGAACCGAGTTACATATATTAGCAACCGATTCCGTATCAAATACCAGGTGCTACTGCGAGTACTAGTCAAGTACACATCAATAATATGTATATCACATATACCTTTGTTTGCCTTGTCGGACTTCTTGTCCGCCAAATACTTGGGGTAGTTGCGCTTCCAATGGCCAGTCCCCTTGCAATAGTAGCACTCGGTGTCAGACTTAGGGCCATCTCGAGGTTTCTTTTCAGGCGTGGCAACAGACTTGCCACCCTTCTTTCCCTTGTGCTTGCCTTTCTTGTCCTTCTTGAAACCGGTGGTCCTATTGATCATCAACACTTGATGTTCTTTCCTAATCTCCACTTCTGCAGTCTTAAGCATTGACATAAGCTCGGGAAGAGACTTCTTAATGCCCTGCATATTATAGTTGATCACGAATATCTTGTAGCTAGGTGGCAGAGATTGGAGAACACGATGTATGCCTAAGTCAATGGGAATCGTTATTCCCAAGGACACAAGCTTATCGGCGTACCCAGACATTTTGAGTACATGCTCACTAACGGAGCTGTTTTCCTCCATCATGCAGCTAAAGAACTTTTCTGTAGCATTATAACTCTCTACGGTAGCATAGGTATCGAAAATCATTTTCAATTCTCCCATGGTATCAAAGGCATTGCCATTTTCGAAACGCTTTCGAAGTTCTGGCTCTAGCCCATACAGTATGCCGCAATGAACTAAGTTGTGGTCCTCCTGACGAGTTATATAGACATTCTTTTCCTTGTCAGGGGCATCAGGAGCTGGTGGGGGGCCTAGCAGCGCATCTAGGACATATTGCTTTTGTGCAGCAGTGAGGAGAATCCTCAAATTCATAGCCCAGTTTGTGAAGTTGCTACCATTCGCAGCAAGTTTCTCTTTCTCCATGAACACATTGAAATTAAAAGCAGGTGGTGCCATCTACAACAGAATTTGTAAAGTATATTTATACTAAGTTTATGATAGATTGAGTTCAACTAATCCAAATTACTAATGAACTCCCACTCAAAAACAACATCCTTCGTGTCCTTTTGGTGATTACATGAACCAAATCCACTACACCAAGTCCGATCATCACGTGAGTCGGTGTAGCTTCAAAGGCAAGCATCTATATGGGCATCATATCAAGTATACGACTCATGCTTAACCTTTCGGTCCGTGTTCCGAGGCCATGTCTGTACATGCTAGGCTCGTCAAGCAAGAACCTTAGTATTTGCGTGTGTAAAACTGTCTTACACCCGTTGTATGAAAGCGTAGAGTTGAAAACACCCGATCATCACGTGATGCCTCAAAACACGATCCACAAAACGGTGCATACTTAAGGAAGAACACATTTTATCTTGATATCTAAATGAGGGATCATCTTATAATGCTACCAAACGCGCCAAACTAGCAATATAAGATGCTAACATCTAATGTGTGAAGTGAGGTGATATGGTCCATGCATTTGATCTCTATCATTCCTTTGTCTGTAAGGCCAAGGTCTATGGAACTTACATGTTAAGTGAGTTGTAAGAGTATCTATTATACATCTACTTACAACAATACCATATCAAAACACTAGCCCAGCAATGGTCTAAACTAGACGCCTCTAATTTATCAATTGCAAGTTCTACATGGCTTAGGGCTTTCGGAGATAGAACCTGTCTAACCTACGAACATGAACCACAACGAGGATAACCAAGTTATTAGCAACTCGTTGTAAATCAGATATTGACTATAGTAGGAGAGACAGACACCCGCCAGCCACTTATGCAAAACAAGTTGCATGTCAGTCGTGGAACCGGTCTCATGTACGATGACATGTAAGGTTGGTCCGGGCCGCTTCATCCCACTATGCCACCAATATCCAAAGTACATAGAAGATGCAATAACATGATCATCATCGCCCACATATAAACATATGTGTACTACCCGTGCAAAGCACCTACGCATAGATTAGGCTCTGATACCACTGTTGGGTCCGCAGCATAGAAAACAAAAAATTTCCTACGGTGTGAACTACACGCCAAGATTTATCTACTAGGTACAAAGCAAACGGGTGGACATACATCCATAGAGAACTTACCCTCGAAGACAACGAGCTTTGTTAACGAGTAGGAACTCGTGGTTGATGTAGTCATACACTTGCCAATCTCAAGATCGTGAGGAAGTCCGAGCGCCGCAACTCAGCAGCGCATCCTCACTCGCACACACGTTCAAGCCACCAGACAACCTCCACCTCCTCGCTCTAGCGATCCAGCGGAAGCAACAACTCCTTCCAGATGAAATGCCACCGGGAACATGTATCTCGCTAATCCGAGACCATGGGGGAATAATTCTAGAGGGGAGAGAGATCCTTCACAAGGAGGTGTGAGGATGAAGGAGGGAATGGGTGGCCTCTTCACATTCCCTTTTAAAGTCTCCACTTTAAATGCATTAAGTTTCTCCAAATTTAATGCTCTCTCATTTAATAAAAATCTTTTATTAAATTTATTCAGAATTTTGTTAATTACTTTAATTAACAAACATTCACATATAGCCCCTTGCAATATTTCAATATCACATGCAGAACCACTTTCTGCAATTTCACCCGAAATAATTTCCGGTTTCTATTGAAACAATTCCTGCGCTTTTTAATTCTTTCGTCTTAAACATATGTGCTCCAAAATGGTGTCCGGTAACTCTTAAGTGTGCCACCCTATGGTTCGTGAATAATGTAGACATGATCGAGACCCTTCTCCGATCAATAATCAGCAGTGGGACCTGGAGATCCGTACTGACTCCTACACATTCAACGATGACTCGTGAGAACCTTTAACGCTTGTAACTAAATCCCTTTGTCTCTCGATATATTACATGTCCGAGATTCGATCATCGGTATCTCCATACCTAGTTTGATCTCGTTACCGACATGCACTCTTTTCTCGTTCCCGTGATATAACATTCTAGTGATCACATCACTTGCTTGCAAGCTATCCTAATGTGATATCACCGAGAGGGCCCAGAGTATATCTATCCGTCATATGGATTGACAAATTCCACTCTTGATCCATGAGCCTGAACATAACACCTTCGTAGCACTGAACCCATCTTTATAGTCACCCTATTACGGTGTGACGTTTGATGTTATCAAGATACTCTTCCGGTGTTAGCAATTAACATGACTCATGGTCTAAGGATAAAGATTACTTCGTATGATGTTATAGCAATATAAACACAATGACTTGATCATAATGCTATACTTCGGATGAATGTTCATCACATCATTCCACCAATGGTGTGACCTTGTTATTAACAACATCCAATGTCCATGATCAGGAAACCTTGATCATCTTGTTAAGCAATAAGCTAGTCTATAAGAGAGGCATGACTAGGAACCCTTTTTGTTTATTAAACACACATGTATTGATGTTTCCTATCAATACAATTATAGCATGTAAAATAAACATCTATCATATACAAGGAATACATAATAACAACTTGATTATTGCCTCTCAGGGCATATTTCCTTCAGGTGAGTGGTAAGCACAACATATACACAAACATGCAAGGTACAAAACCAACACATGCACAAGGGGGCGAGTAACTTTCAATGTAGTGAGTTAAGTACATGTTACCACAAGGAGGAACATTGGAAATATGATAGAGGCAATATAATCCACATGACTTGACTTGTACCAATATAATATATGAAGATCCCTCAATTCTTCATGATGTAGCCAAGTCTCCAATGTTATCCAAAAACACCTATTGATCAAGTTTTGGCTTGTTGGTCCCCAACCAAGTTGGGTCCTAAGAAGTTAGTCACAATAGGCTTGGGAACCCAAATGGTTCTTTTCTTGGAACCACATTGAACACCAAAAATTTTGGCAAACACATTGCCAATCTCATCCTTATGAAGAGAATAAGCATCATTTATCAAGATAGGGTTGGATGAGGAGATAGCAATGGTGCATGAGGAAGAGATGTGTCCCTTCTCACGACGAATGTAGCAAGTTCTTCTCTTGCCATCTTTCTTCTTAGGTGATGCCACAACTCGAGGAAGAGCTCGAGTAGTTCTCTTAGGAAGAGGTCCATATCTAACTTGAGGTAGATCTTGAGGTTGCATCCCTTGTTGCTTCACACTAAGAGGCTTCTTCTTCAATGGGCAATATCTAACATGATGCCCTTTTTCCTTGCACTTGAAACAAACAATGTTGGCCGGATTCTTTACTTGATCTTGGCCATTCTTCTTGTTTCTCTTGTGCTTCAACTTGTTAATAGACTTGTTCTTGATGTTGGAGTTGAATCCAAGTCCACTCTTGTCATTGGGGGATTTTTGCACACTCAAGATGTGTTTGAGTGTGGCCTTCCCTTTATGACCCATTTTCAAGTCATTCTTCAAAGAAGTGACTTGAGCCTTGAGCTCTTTAATTTCCTATACATGGTTAGTGTCAACAATAATAGTAGTAGATGAAGTAGAATATACATTGTTAGAGCAACAAGGCACGTAATGCAATTCATCACAAGATATAGCATGATTATGCGAAGATGAATTATAACGACTAGCACATGGCAATATCACATTAGGAGTAGAAGTAGTGATAGTGTCCACATGAGGCCCACTAGATGTTACCTTTGACACAATGGCCTCATGATCTAACTTTAGCCTACCATGAGAGACTATAAGATCCTCATGCGATCTTGAGAGCTTAACATGACTTTCTTCCAATTTCCCATAGTTGGTAGATAACAAAGCAAGTTGATCCTTTAGCTCAACATTCTCCTTCAACATTGATGTTTAACAAGAAATAGAGTTAGTAGCATAAGCATCATCATTAATAGCAAGAGGTGAGTGCAACTTGGAAAGCTCTTTTGAATATGAAGCTTTAAGTTTCTCGTGCGACTCGGTGAGTTTGATGATCTCACTGTTAATGACCCGAGAGCCATTTTCGAGGTGCTTAAAATCCTCAACAAGTTTAGCATGCGTAACTACGAGTTCATCATTTTTAGTTTTGAGAACATTTGCTAGCATAAGTTCTCTATAATGGTTTTCCTTTACTCTAGATAATTCTAGAGTAAAGGTCTCCTCAAGAGATTCCTTGGTGGTTTATTCTTCTTCAAGGGAGATCTTTAGATAGGCAATTTCGTTAGCATACTCATGCTCGTGTTCATTCTTTTGAAATATGATATTTTCTTGCTCCTCAATAAGTTTCTTGCCCTCGATAGCACAAGACAAGATTTGAACAAAGTTGGAGCAAGCAATTTTATTTTTATGAAGAGCGAGAAAGACAATCTCTCCCATCTCTTGAATGGTGGCAATATCATAATCAACAAGATGATCATCATCATCATCACTACTATCAACATCATCATCATCATCTTATCATCATGATTAACATGATGAGATACAATGGGATCCAAAGAGGTTACCTTTGTTTCCTTAGCCATAAGGCATATGTGAGAACTTGAAGAAGATAGTGATGAGATTTTACTTGAAGCTCCATTCAAACACTTTCTTGACCCCAAAGAATCTTTGGTTTCCTATACATGGTTAGCAACATAAGAATTATAGGAAATATAATCATTTTTATCATGGCCACAAGACAAAGCAAGCATATCATCATGAGATCTATTCAAGCCATTTTTACGTGATATGCAAGGATTATCAACACAAGCATGTAATGAGTTTTGAGTGCTACGTGTGTTGAGGTCCAAAGATAGAATATTGCAACTAGATAGACAAGATGGATTACCAATAGTAAGCTCACTATCTACATTGCAATTTCTATCACCACTCACCATATCATTACCTTGTGAAAAATCACATGTTGGTGAAGTGGTAAAAGGTGAAAACTCATCAACGCTGGAGGTGGAGAGAATACAATCATCCTTAGTAATGTTGGACACACTATATTTATCTTGAAGCTTTGTCCCAATATCATGAGCATTCCGATAAGGCATGATTGAAGAAATAACTACATTGCTCACAACAAGTAAAAGCAATTTAGTAGCTTGAGCATCTGCATAAGAGTTCATCTTCTCCTCTAAGATTCATTTTGGGGATCCATAGGAGAAGAAAAACCCATATATAGAATTCCCTCAATAGATGGGTGAATGCCCCAGAAAAAATCAAGCACGCGAAGTTTCCAATCATCATAATTTGTGCCATAAAATATTTAAATGGAATCATGCACTAATCCGCTAGTCAGCATTTTTACTCTCAAGGCAGTGAAGCCTAAAAGCGAGAGACCTTACTCTGATACCAATTGAAAGATGACGGATTCCTCCTAGAGGGGGGGTGAATAGGCGGTTAAAAACTTTTACGAGATGGGCTTAACAAAGGCGGAATAAAACTAGCATTTTCTTTTGTCAAGCACAAAGCTTATAAATGTTATGTTTCACTTATATGCACCAACAAGTTATGCTAAGCAAGACAAGCAACAAACTGATATCAAGATAGATTACTTCAAGCACAAAGCCTATCACAAAATAAAGTGCATAAGTAAAGAGCTCGGGTATAGAGATAACCGAGGCACGCAGAGACGACGATATTTTACCGAGTTCCTCCCAACAAGGTAGTATGTCTCGTTGGAGGGGTGGGCGGTACTAAGACCACCAACGCCACAAGAGGCCTCACCCTATTCTCCTGAGCACCCACCACACGACAAGCACCCGATCCACTATGGGACAGTTGAGGGCGGTCACCAAACCCGTACAAGATTGGGGCAATCTCCACAACTTAATTGGAGGCTCCCAATAATCACCACCAAGGCCACGATATTGGGGAGAGCTTCACAACTTAATTGAAGGCCCCAAGAACTCACCACAAAGGCCAAATAACCGTCTAGGGTTCCAAGATGAAGGGTTTCATAGCAGAAAACAAAAAAATTCTATCTACTCGAACACTAATACCAGGATCTATACTATGTAGACATAAGTAACGGAGGAGAGAGACAGTATTCATACCTTTGAAGACCGAGGCATGCCTTACGCGGGAAGGCGTATATTGATGAAGATGAGCAGCATCCCAAGTGTGGTGCCTCCGAAGTTCGTCACATGTCTGGTGTAGGAGACGTCAACCGGACTCCAATCCAGCCGAGAAGCAGAAGAAGTAGATGCCGGATCGCTGATCACACGAAGGTGGTGTGAAGGTGGAGAACTCACCCATGAGGTCCTCCCAATATTACGGAGAAGTCCTCAATGGATGAGAGAGGGAATGGGATGATTCCAAAGGGGAAGGGGAGACCCCTATATATAATGGGAGGGGGCGCACCACCCAGGGGCCAGGCGGTGTGGGACTAAACCCCACACCCGCCGGCCACCTAGGGGCAGCTGTCGACCGTAGGTGGGCCCCACTGGGGAGGCCCACCAAGCCTAGGCCGGCTGGCCCCCTCTCCCTAGGCGCCATGCCCTATTGGGCCTCCCTTCAGGCGAGTCCCATTAAAATTATGAAGCCTTTAATAATAAAATAAAATATATATTTAATATTAATTCTCCAATTAACATCCAAATACACATATTATATTATTCCTTCACTCTGAAACACCTTTCGGACCCCTTCCAATCTTCATCGGATGGAACTATTCCGGTTTCTCTTTCTCTATTTCTCCTACGATACCTCATCTACCCTAAGCGTCCCTACCCTTAAGCGTGACATCCTTCGGTTTGCAAACACTCCGGACATGATCGAGACTACTCTCACATCAATGATCAACAGAGGGACCTAGATGGCCATGTGACCCCCGTGCGTTTCACGAATATAATCGCTCGAACCGTGAGATAGTCGTTTCCCATTCCCTTTGTCATATGATACCTAATTCATTCGAGACTTGATCTTCAGTATCCCCATACCTTAGTTCGGTCTTGTTACCAATGGACTTGTTTACTCGTTCTCATGTCGTTGCATTCCATGACCAAGTCACATGCTTGCAAGCTTCCTTAATGCAACGTCACCGAGATGGCCACATGTATCTATCCGTTACATTGATTAGATAAATCCTGGTCTTGATATGTACTCCTCTACGCATCCCTTTGGAAAACCCGAGTGGCGTTTTTTGATCACCCTGTTACGAGATGATTCTTGATAACCATCTAAGCTTCCTCCGGAATGGTCATTTGCATTACCTCACAGTCAAAAGATCAGGTTGCGAGGTTCTCTATGTTTTATCATCAATGGTGAACTTTGTAACTAGATCTCATTCAAGATATAACGGTCGGATGTTTTTCTATCATGTTATTCAACTAATAACATGACCCCATTGTCAATTGGCATAAATGCCCATGATCTTGAAACCCAGACCATCCTCATGACCAATGAACTAGTTCGCTAGAGGTAACCAGAGACACAGTTTGTTTACATACCACACGTGTATTAACGTTTCATATTAACACAGTTATAGCACAATATGAAACGTATTATGAACATATAGGAGATATATCAAATAATACACTTTATTATTTGCCTCCAGGGCATAACTCCTTCAGTCTCCCACTTGCACTAGAGTACAAATAAAACTATTTTACAATGGGCAGGAACCTAACACGAATGGAATATCGGTGTTGTTCGTGCTTTTCTTGATGGAGAGCTTTGGTCAAAGGATCTGCCATATTCAGTTCCATATCTACTTTGCAAATCTTGACTTCATCTTTGTCAACGTTCTGCCGGATGACATGAAATCTAAGCTTGATGTGTTTGGCTGAGGAATGAGTCTTTGGTTCCTTTGCATTTGCAATAGCTCCCGTATTATCATAATATATCGTCACGGGGTCTTGCGCATTTGGAAAAACTCCTAGTTCGATGACGAAATTCCTTAGCCAAACAACTTCATTCGCTGCATCAGTCGTAGCAATGTATTCAGACTCCATTGAAGATTGCGCCACCACCGGGTGCTTCTTACTCTTCTATCTTACCGCCCTACCATTCACTAGGAACACAAATCCTGTTTGAGACTTCGAGTCATCATGATCTGAGTTCCAGCTCGCATCCATGTAACCTGTTACGCTTAGAGCTTCATCACTTCCTCCATAGATTAGGAACATATCCTTTGTTCTTTTCAGATACTTTAGGATATTCTTTACAGCTGTCCAGTGATCCGGTCCTGGATTACTTTGGTATCGGCTCATCAAACTAAGAGCCAATGCCACATCAGGTTGCGTACTTAACATTGCATACATAATAGATCCTATGGCTGAGGCATAGGGGATGTAAGACATATTTTCTCTATCATTATCCGTTACCGAACATTGAGTCATACTCATTTTGCAATTCTTCACCATTGGTACCAAGCCCATTTTGGTATTCTCCATTTTGAACCTCTTCAAAATCTTTCCGATGCAAGTACTCTGACTTAATGCAATTAGGCGCCTTGATCTAATCCTATAGATCTTGATTCCTAATATGTATGTAGCTCCACCTAGACCCTTCATGGAAAATTGGTTACTCAAATATGCTTTCACGCTTCTCATAAGATCCACATCATTTCCCATGAGTAATATGTCATCCACATATACTACTAAGAAAACAATTGAGCTCCCACTTGCTTTCTTGTAAACACAGAACTCTTGTTGATTTTGGACAAATCCAAAACCCTTGATCACTTGATCAAAACATTGGTTCCAGCTCCGAGATGATTGCTTCAATCCATAAATGGACCATTGAAGCTTGCACACCTTTCCATTATCCTTAGGATCAACAAAACCTTCCGGTTGCATCATATACAACTCTTCATCAATTTGACCATTGAGGAATGCGGTCTTGATATCCATCTGCCAAATTTCATAGTTGAAATGTGCAGAAATTGCTATTAAAATCCGGACATCCTTACGCATCACTACAGGAGAATAAGTCTCGTCGTAATCAACTCCTTGGATTTGTCGAAACCCCTTTGCGACAAGTCGAGCTTTGTGAACAGTCACATTACCATTCACATCTGTCTTTTTCTTAAAAATCCATTTATTTTCCACGGCTTTGCGGCCTTCTGGAAGATCTACCAAGGTCCAAACTTGGTTTTCATACATGGATCCTATTTCGGATTTCATGGCTTCTAGCCATTTCTCGGAATCATCACTATCCATAGCTTCTTTGTAGTTTGAAGGTTCCTCCTGTTCATCTAGGATGATAGACATCACAAGGCTACTGTACCAATCAGGAGTGGCATGAATTCTTGCAGACCTGCGAACCTCAGGAGTCTCGATGTCGTTGTTTTGATCATCATCATTGGGCTCTTCTTCCATGTTGGAGAGCGGTTTTGGAACAGCTTCCGTTGCACTACTCGGAATTTGGAGAGAAGGGCCTTCATCTAACTCAATTTTCCTTCCACTAACTCCTTTAGCAAGAATCTCTTTCTTGAGAAAGGTGTCGGCTTTCGTGACAAACATTTTCCCTTTGTCCTGGTTGTAGAAAGTATACCCAATAGTTTCCCTTGGATATCCCACAAAGATACATTTTTCTGATTTGGGTTCGAGTTTGTCAGGCTGTAGTTTCTTGACGTAAGCCTCACATCCCCAAACTTTCAGAAATGAAAACAATGGTTTCTTGCCATGCCATATCTCATATGGGGTTTTCTCTACGGATTTGGATGGTGCTCGGTTTAAAATAAAAGCAACGGTTTCTAATGCGTATCCCCAAAAAGACACAGACAAATCAGTTAAAGACATCATGGACCACACACTATCTAATAGGGTTCGGTTATGACGTTTCGACACACCATTCAACTATGGTGTTCCGGATGGCGTAAGTTGTGGGATAATCCCACAGTCCTTCAAGTGCATGTTAAACTCATAACTCAAATACTCGCCTCCTCGATCCGATCGAAGATGCTTGATTCTCTTGTTAAGTTGATTCTCTACTTCTTTCTAAAATTCCTTGAACTTTTCAAAGGTTTCAGACTTGTGCTTCATTAAGTATATATATCCATATCTGCTTAAGTTGTCAGTAAAGGTAACAAAGTAACGGTAACCATTGCGTGTTGAGACACTCATTGGTCCACATACATCTGTATGTATGATTCCCAGTAGGTCTACAGCTCTCTCCATTGTCTCGGAGAATGGTGTCCTAGTCATCTTGCCCATGAGGCATGGCTCACATGTATCAAGGGATTTGAAATCCAATGATCCAAGAAGCCCTTCTGAATGAAGCTTCTTCATGCGTTTTATGCCAATGTGACCAAGACGACAATGCCACATAAACATGGAATTATCATCATTATGCTTACAACGTTTAGCATCAACACGATGGATGTGTGTTTCACAATCAAGATCAAGCAAGAATAAACCATCACACACAGGAGCATGAACATAGAAAATATCATTCATATAAATTGAACAACAATTTGTTCCTGATTTAAACGAATAACGGTCTTGCAACAAGCAAGACCCACTCACAATATTCATACTCAATGCGGGTACATAGTAGCATTTATTCAAAACCAAAAATAATCCTGACGACAGACGGAGATGCAGGGTGCCGATGGCCATCACTTCGACTCTCGAACCATTGCTGACGCGCATCGTCACCTCATCCTTCTTTAGGCGCCTCCTACTCTGCAGATCCTGCTGAGAGTTACAAATATGAGCAATAGATCCGGTATCAAATACCTAGGTGTTATTCCTGGCGCTTGTAAGGAACACATCAATAACATGTATATCACATATACCTTTTTCCTTGGCGGCTATCTTGCCGGCTCGCTTGTCTGCAAGGTACTTGGGGCAGTTGCGTTTCTAGTGCCCATCCCCTTTGCAGTAGTAGCATGTAGTGCCGGGCTTAGGGCCGGGCTTGGCAGTCTTTGAGGTACTGGCAATGATCTTTCCATCCTTCTTGGACTTCTTGCCCTTGCCTTTTCCCTTTTTCTCTGGCTTCTTAAAATTGGTGGTCTTATTGACCATCAACACTGTGTGCTCCTTCTAGATTTCAACCTCAGCAGTTTTGAGCATGGCGAACACCTCAGCAAGGGTCTTAATCATCCCTTGCATGTTGTAGTTCATCACAAAGCTCTTAGAGCTAGGGGCAGCGAGTGCAGCACCCTGTCAATTGCGAGCTCCTCTAGGATTTTGCAATCCAGGGCATTCAAACGCTTAACGTAGCCAGACATTTTGACCATGTGCTCACTAATACTGTTGTGCTCTTCCATTTTAGCAGAGAAGAAGAGCTCGAAAGCATCATACCTCTCTGCACGGGGTTGTGGAGCAAAGACAGCCTTGAGATCCAAAATGATCTCAAAAGCATTCATCTTCTCAAAACGCTTTTGAAGCTCCGGCTCCATGGCATAGAGCATTCCACTTTGGATGAGGGAGAAATCATCCGCCTTGGACTGCCAGACATTCTTTTCGTCCTGGGAGGTGGAATCTACAGGCTTAGCCGGAAGCTCAGCCTCGATGACATAAGTCAACTTGTAGGGGACTAGGAGGATCCTAAGATTGCGGAACCATGCGGTGAAGTTGGTTCCATCAGTTTTCAGCTTGTGCTTCTCGAGGAAAGTGCTAAGGTTGAAGGTGGGTGGGCGAGACATCTTCAATGGATTTGCAAACTATTTAGACCATATTCATAATAATGAGTTCAAGTTTTAATTATGTTAGTGAACTTAAAACAAAAGAACTCCCACTTAATTGAACATCCCTCCACCCGTTTAGTGATCACATGATCCCAATCTTCTGCACCTCCCCCGATCGTCACGGCCATCAGTGTAGTTTCAAAGGTGGACATTCCCCAATGTCGATCACATCAACCATGTGATTCATGGTCGACCTTTCGGTCTCTTGTATTCCGAGGCCATGTCTACACATGCTAGGCTCGCCAGTTCTAACTTGTGTGTATTCGTAGTGCAACATGGCTTACACCCACTGTATGCGAACGTAGATATGTCTGACACCCGCTCACCGCGGGTCGCCTCATACCAAAGAACTTTCTTGGTGGTGCACACACAAGGGGAATGCGATAACTGGAATATTGTGAGGGATTATCTTATTATGCTACCGTCAAATATATAGATATACCAGCACAATAAGTAATACTTCAAAAAGTAAAGTGTTATGACGTGGTTATAGCATTTTGATCATCATCAATAGCTTCAATGAAAGTTTCATAAACTTGCCATTGCCACGTTATAATACATGCCCCTATGCAATAAAAAAATAGACGCTTCTATATTATCTATTGCAAGTTTTACGTGGCTTTAGGGCTTTCGCAGTAGAACCCCTTCCCACCTACGAACATGGAGCCACAACATGGATTCAATGATTCCTGTTCTTCTTCCCTTTTTAGGGCCCTCCAATATCGATGCCATATCAACTACTGCAGAGAGACAGACACGCCCCCTAAGCCACTTTGATTCGTGGACCAGTCTCGTGAATCACCACGTGAGGTCGGTTGGGGGCCGCTTCATCAAATAGTGCCGCGATATGAACAATAACATTAAAATAGGGTAGAAACTAGAGAATCAATGCCCACGTATTGCTATGTGTTCTATCCATACGACATGTCTACCCATAGACCCGCTCTGATACCACTGAAGGGTTCCATAGCAGAAAACAAAAGTTTCTATCTACTCGAACACTAATACTAGGATCTATACTATGTAGACATAAGTAACGGAGGAGAGAGACGGTATTCATACCTTTGAAGACCGAGGCATGCCTTATGCAGGAAGGCGTATATTGATGAAGATGAGCAGCACCCCAAGTGTGGTGCCTCCGAAGTTCGTCACACATCCAGTGTAGGAGACATCAACCGGACTCCGATCTAGCCGAGCAGCGGAAGAAGTAGATGCCGGATCGCTGATCACACGACGATGGTGTGAAGGTGGAGAACACACCCACGAGGTCCTCTCCAATATTACGGAGAAGTCCTCAATGGATGAGACAGAGAGAATGAGAGGGAATGGGATGATTCCAAAGGGGGGGGCAGACCCCTATATATAGTGGGAGGGGGGCGCACCACCCAGGGGCCAGGCGGTGTGGGACTAAACCCCACACCTACCGGCCACCTAGGGGCAGCCGCCGGCCCTAGGTGGGCCCCACTAGGGTGGCCCACCAAGCCCAGGCCAGCTGGGCCCCTCTCCCTAGGCGCCATGCCCTATTGGGCCTCCCTTCGGGTGAGACCCATTAGCATTATGAAGCCTTTAATAATAAAATAAAATATATATTTAATATTAATTCTCCAATTAACATCCAAATACACATATTATATTATTCCTTCACTCCGGAACACCTTCCGGACCCCTTCCGATCTCCATCGAATGTTACCCGGAACTATTCTGGTTTCTCTTTCTCTATTTCTCCTACGATACCTCATCTACCCTAAGCGTCCCTACCCTTAAGCGTGACATCCTTCGGTTCGGAAACACTCTGGTCATGATCGAGACTACTCTCACATCAATAATCAACAGAGGGACCTGGATGGCCATGTGACCCCCGTGCATTTCACGAATATAATCGCTCGAACCATGAGATAGTCGTTTCTCGTTCCCTTTGTCATATGATACCTAATTCATTCGAGACTTGATCTTCGGTATCCCCATACCTTAGTTCGGTCTCGTTACCAATGGACTTGTTTACTCATTCTCATGGCGTTGCATTCCGTGACCAAGTCACATGCTTGCAAGCTTCCTTAATGCAACATCAATGAGATGGCCACATGTATCTATCTGTTACATGGATTAGATAAATCCTGGTCTTGATATGTGCTCCTCTACGCATCCCTTTGGAAAACCTGAGTGGCACATTTTTGATCACCCTGTTACGATATGATTCTTGATAACCATCTAAGCTTCCTTCGGAATGGTGATTTGCATTACCTCACAGTCAAAGGATCAGGTTGCGAGGTTCTCTGTGTTTTATCATCAATGGTGAACTTTGTAACTAGATCTCATTCAAGATATAATGGTCGGATGTTTGTCTATCATGTTATTCAACTAATAACATGACCCCATTGTCAATTGGCATAAATACCCATGATCTTCAAACCCAGACCATCCTCATGACCAATGAACTAGTTCGTTAGAGGTAACTAGAGACACGATTTGTTTACATACCACACGTGTATTAACGTTTCGTATTAACATAGTTATAGCACAGTATGAAACGTATGATGAACATATAGGAGATATATCAAATAATACACTTTATTATTTGCCTGTAGGGCATAACTCCTTCACAAGAACCCAAGAGGGACAAGCTTCTTAATTTCACCAACCAAATCCTCGAAGGAGAACTCAAACTGATGCACCTAATGCAAAGGCAAGTCCTTCACTCTCAAATTCCACCAAGGTACAAAATCTATTGGGGGAATAAGAGAGGAAGAATACAAGAGGAAATCTACACAAGAAACCCCAAGATCTAGATCCCAAGATGTTCCCCTCACATAGAGGAGAGATGGATTGGTGGAGTTGTAGATCTAGATCTGCCCTTTCAAATCCCCCAACAAGATTCAAGAAATATGGGAGGGATTGAGAGTATTTGCAAGCTCTTGAAGGTAGAAACAATGGAGGAGAGAGAGAGCAAGCAACCAGCCCAAGGAGGAAAAAGGGGGATTTTATAGGTCCCCCCATGTCAACTAGCCATTGCAGAACAATTATATCGGAGTCTCTGGCCTTTGGGACCGGAGTCTCTGGCCCCCAGGACCAGAGACTCCGGGGTCCAGACTCCGGCGAGCCTCCAGATGCTCTCTGTACACCCACCGGATTCTGGGCCGGAATTTGGGCCAGAGTCACCGGCCCCCACAAAACTGGCAGAAGCACCAATACAAAAGCAATCATAACTTTTACATCCTGACGCCGATTTTGACGATCTTGGGCTTGTTTCTAAGCGGAAAACATGCTCTATAATATTATGCAGGGAACCATCATAGTACAGCAAGGTAGGATAGAACCTAATGATAAAAGGTTTAATCTATCTATAAAAGACAAACCGGTAAAACCTCCAATATCGAAAACGCAATAGAGAATGCATATGAAATCCGTTTTCGATGAACTTGAGATTGTCATGGAGATTAACACAAGCTCGAAATCCTCTCATTGATAAGAACCAAGAAAAATGATGCCAAGTATGTTGGGGTTCGTAGCATGGAAAACAAAAATTTTCTACCGCATGCAAACAAACAAGCCAAGATCTATCTACTAGATTGTAGCAATGAGTCGATAGGGGAACTCACCCTCGAAGATTCCAAAGCGTTTAACGAGAGCAGATTCTCGTGGGTGATGTAGTCGTACTCTTGCCGATCTCAAGATCGCGTAGACGATCCTTCCGGCGCTGCGTTCCGGCAGCGCTTCCGCAGTCGGTCACACGTTCGGTACTCGATGAAGACCTTCCTCTCCCTTGTTCCAGCAGGCAGCGGAGGTTGTAGCACTCTCCTCGCGATTCCGGCTGCACGACGGCGTGGTACCGGAAGTAGAGGGGAGATCTCGCAGGGCTTCGCCTTAAGCCGGAGCGAGTATGGTGGACTATGAGAGAGCCTTGGTAATCTAGGGTTTAGACACACCAATTAGAAGGGGCTAAACCAGCGGCTAGGGCAATTAGAAGCTCTAACTCGGCGGCTTGGGAGAAATCCCTAGGCTGTGGCTAGGGTTTAGGTTTAGAGGGAGGCAACTTGTGTCTAGGAGGGGAGCCCTGCCCCTCCTCTTATAGGTGGAGGGAGGCGCGCCTGGGGAGGGGAGTCCCTCCCCAACTCGGACCCAAGGTGGGCCGGCGGTGGGAGGAGGAACTCCTCCCCCAAGTCGGTTTCAACCTACCTCCTCTTTTCCTCTTTCCAAATTTAGCCGTTTGACTTTTCAAACTAGCTGTTTGACTTTTCAAACTAGGATTTGAATTAATCCTTTATTTGGTTCAGCGATGACACTTAGTACATGATGCAATCATACCAACTTGATATCATGTACCCTTCCCCTCCGGAGTGCCGGACATTCCGGAACATTCTAGAACATTCCCGATGAAAACACCGGAACCATTCCCCAACTCCGAAACGGGACTTTCCTTATATGAATCTTATTCTCCGGACCATTCCGGATCTCCTCGTGATATCCCGGATCCCATCCGAGACTCCGAACAACATTCGGTCTTTTACTCAACATTCCATAACTACTCAACAACATCGAATCCTTAAGTGTGTCTCCCTACGGTTCGTGAATTATGCGGACATGATCGAGACACTTCTCCGATCAATAACCAATAGAGGAATCTGGAAATTCATATGGCTCCCACATATTTCTACGATTACTTTGCGATCGAATGAACCACTTACATACGATACCAATTTCCCTTTGTCTCACGATATTTTACTTATCCGAGGTTATGATCGTCGGTATCTCTGCATACCTAGTTCAACCTCGTTACTGATAAGTACTCTTTTCTCGTTCCCGTGGTATGTGATCCCTTGTGAGCCAGTCACATGCTTGCAAGCTAATTGGATGACATTCCACTGAGAGGGCCCAGAGTATATCTATCCGTCATATGGATGGACAAATCCCACTCTTGATCCATGTGTCTCAACCAATACTTTCCGAACACTCAATGCCACCTTTATAGCCACCCTGTTACGGTGTGGTGTTTGATGTCATCAAAGCATCCTTCCGGTAAAGGTGATATGCATGATCTCATGGTCGAAGGAATTAGGTTACTATGTATCAGAAAGCTTATAGCAAATGAACTATATTAAATGACTTGATCTTTATGCTACGCTTAACTATAGGAGTATGTCCATCACATCATTCTCCTAATGATATGACCCTGTTGTTAATAACATCTCTATGTTCATGATCAGGAAACCATGATCATATATTAACCAACAAGCTAGTTTAACAAGAGGCTTTACTAGGGACTCTTTTATGTTTACAAATCACACAAGTATTAATGTTTCCGGTTAATACAATTATAGCATGGTATGTAAACATTTATCATAAGTATGAAGATATGATAATAACCACTTTATTATTGCCTCTTGGGCATATCTCCAACAGTCTCCCACTTGCACTAGAGTCAATAATCTAGTTTCAAACCTTTGTGTATTCAACACCTATGGCTTTCTGGTGTTGTATGTACACGATTGCTAGTGGTCAACTGATCTCCGAATCTGACACTTCCAGGTCCGTGTGTAATTGCATGTATTTGCGTCTCTACGCATCACTCATTCTCTAATGAGATGGCTTTGTATAATTTTGGTCCTTCGGTGAGACCTTTAGTTCTTTGGGGTTAAAACATGTTGATAATATTGTCGTACAATATATCTTCATAGTATTATCCCGCTGTGAACTACACCTAGTTTGAAAACAAACTACTTGACACAAATGCCCTCTTTAGCTGCTATTATAGCAGTCATATACTTAGCCTTTTGTTGTAGTATCTGTCACAATGTCTTAACTTTGGAACTCATCCAAATCCATTATGGAACTTACTTTCCATTATATTGTGCCACCCTTAGTTTAGATTGAGATAAATTTAATTTGTACTCTGTGACAAAACTAGTATCAATGTAGTACTTTTACAATGAACTAACCATCTATTTGTCACTTCTACAATTAATATACTCTTAGTTCTTCCAAAAGATCATAAGAATATCCTTACTATTGTCCAATGATCATCTTATGAATCATTCTGATATATGCTCATAACATTTAGAGCATAGGACATATCTGGATTTGTACATATCACAGTATGATTGATATAAATACTCTTTGTGATTTCATACATCAAGTATCAATCTATACTTGAATCTTTGTTTCACTTACCAAGTGTCAATACACTTGAATATATCATCAATATTGAACTCATTCAATCCTTTCTGTGTGACAAGAACCTTTCTTGTAGTTTCTATATTGAACTCATTCAATACATCATCTATGTACTTTCGGCACAACCATATTAGCGTCTATTGATGCCAAATATTTGGGTTTTGCCTAAGTCTTTCATCAGGATGAAATTCTTAATATGTGTTAATAAAAGATATATCATTTCTAATCAACAATATGTCCTCCACATAATGTATTAGAAATATGTCTTAGCGCTCCCACTTAATTTCTTGCAAATGCAAGCATCTTCATTGTCTCTGATGAAATTAAACTCTTTTAACAGTTTCATCATAGTGAAGATTCCAACTCCGCTATGCTTACTTCAACCATTGAAGTTTGCATATGCATTTAGCATCCTTTGAATTAACAAAACCCTTTGGACCGTGTCATGCACATGTCCTAGGTAACCCTTCTATTAGAAGAACTTGTTTTGTTTATTCAACTACCACATAACAAAAATTATATGTAGTGGTTGCTACATTAATCCGTCTAGACTAAATATCGCTATGAAAGATCAAAATCTTGTCATAGTCAACCTTTGAACATTTTTGTGAACTCTTTCCCAACATGTCGACTATTTCATAGATGTGAAACATCCATGTCTACTTCTTTATAGATCCAAACACAACTGTAAGGTCTTACACCTTTCTCGAGGGTCCTTCAAGTTCAAAACTTGATTTCTCGTGTATGGAACTATCACGGATTTTATGGCTTAAAGCTATTTGACGGAGTCAGGGCCCATCGTCGCTTCTTTGCATGTAGTCAGATCATTATTGTCAAATAATGATTTAACTCTCAAATCTTGGTATTTGATTGTTTACCCGACCTACTTGTTTTAATAGGAACTTAGATCTCCGTGACCACAACCTTTGAGGCACGTGAGCCATGAGCATTATTGCTGCCTCCGGAACACTTTTCAGCACTGCGCAACTCTGCACATATAGCTAAGGTTCCTTTAACCTTATCAAAGTTCTATTGTCCTCCCACTTATCTTTTCACGAAAAATTCCTTCTCAAAGAAACTTGACGTTCTAAGCGACAAACACTTTTGTCTCCGGTGTTTATGGAGGAATACTTAACAGTAATACAAAGACAGGTTTATCCGACTTTGGTTGCAAACATCTTTCTTATGCATAGCATACCAATGTTTAATAAAGGACTACTTGGGTTTTATCCCAAACCATAACTTTATATGGTGTCATTTCAGCGGATTATGATGGAGCTCTTTTCAGTGGAAAACGGTAGTCTCTAAAGCTTTTAATCTTTAAAATATAATGGCAGTTCTATGAATTACACCTTTGATCTTACCATGTCAAACAAGGTTTTAATTACATATCTCGAACGCTCCATACTCTTATGGTGTTTCGGGAAATGCAAATCCACAGAACGATTCCTTAAATCTTAGGTATTATGCTAAACTTGTAACTCAAATATCTTCCTTTATGATCTTTATCATAAACTATTTATATTCTTATTACAATGATTTTGCACTTCATCTTGAAAGACTTTGAACTTTTTCAAATGTTTCATACTTCATCCTTATTAAGTAAATATTCATATATTCGCTCAAATTTTCGGAGAAAGCATATGAAGTTGAAATCCATCGCTCTTGACTACATATAATGGATTTCATACAACAATATGTACAAGTTCCAATAAGCTAGTCATTCGTTCCCTTTTGGCCTATGAACGAAGTTTTAATTATCTCTAGGAAAGTTTCACAAGCGTCATGTGATCAAAAATCAAAAGACTCCAAAATTCCATCCACATGGAGTTTCTTCATGTTTTCTTTCCAGTATAATTTAAACGGCGATGTCACTTCCTAAGTGATCTTTCAATCAATTTTTCTTTCGACAGTTTTAGCACTAGTTTTATGGATGTGATTTCTCCAACGAGATTTGTGAATCATCCATCTTTTATGGATTACGGCAATTATTTGAACAACCCTTTTGTTCTCATAATACCTGATAAAACAAATCTTGAAGGCAAGCTTTGATGTTTAACGAGCAACACAATAACCCTTTATTTGTTCTCGATGAACATCATCACATATTCTTTTGCTAGTTACTTAGGCCATTGTAGTTCATGAATTGTGTTGTTTCGTATGACGATTCACACCAACAAATTCAGTATCAAATACTTAAGAACCACATTGTTTAATAAGCAAAGAATATAGCCATAACATGTATATCATCTATATACTTAAACTGAACAATTCTAGTCTTTTCTTTTCTGCCATATATTTATGAGATTCTCTTTCAGTATTTATTTTGAAAGAATCTATCAACATCAACATTGGAGTCATACATATGACACATAGTCCAAAGCGTGTATAATTAAATACCAATGTCTTTGGACTTGCACTTTGAAGTAGATCACCATCATCAAATGTTTGGTGTTCTTTCAAATTCCTTTCTTTAGTAATCTATTGGTGTAGTAAACACTTTACCTACATCAAATATTCACCCTTATCATGGAATTATCCATGATCAAGCTACTTTTAGCTTATAACGGTGAACTGCGAGTATAATGTTGCTCTCCAAAACATTTTGGAGGATTAGGACAACTAGTGTCTTCAACCTTTTGCAAATTCTCATCAAATACGAGAACATGACTTTTGCCATATTATACTCTATCATGTTGCAACCAAATCTTTGTTTCAGATATCACAATATCTTCCACACATCATGGTTTCTGAAACAACTCTTTCAGATCCTAGATAACTTTGATATTATGACAATCCTTTGAATATCAAGAATCAAGGAGACAAACATGATACTCATACACTAACACTTGGAATTGTCACTCTTGATTTAATACTAATTATTAAACTTCATGGAGTAACCGGAACTTACTGAAAGTTTGCAATAGGACTTTTAAACTTTAGATTAACACTTCAAAACAATACGATACCAGTTCGTAAAGTAACTAACCAGAATTCTATAGTTCTATCATCTCAATTAAAACTAAGCGCAAGGTGGTAAACGGATGCCAATGACTACAACAACTATGCAAATTCACTTTGATTTAATTTATGATAAATAGTGTTCAACTTTTAATTATATTGCCATTGAACTCCCACTCAAAACAATATCCCTCACATTGTTTTAGTGATCACACGAACCAAATCCACCACATCAAAACCGATCATCAAGAGAGTTGATGTAGCTTCAATGGCGAACAATCAACATGTTCATCATATCTACTATATGACTCATGCTTTACCTTTCGGTGATCCGTGTTCCGAGACCATGTCTGTACATGCTAGGCTCGTCAAGATCAACCTTAGCTTCCGCATGAGCAAATCTGGCTTGCTCACGTTGTATACACTCGCAGAATCTAACACACCCGATCATCACATGGTGCTTCGAAACAACGAGCTTTAGCAACGGTGCTTACTAAGGATGAACACTTTAAAACTTGAAATTGTGTGCTTGAGGGATCATCTTATAATGCTACCGTCGTTAA
Source organism: Avena sativa (assembly GCA_916181665.1). Classification (NCBI taxonomy): domain Eukaryota; kingdom Viridiplantae; phylum Streptophyta; class Magnoliopsida; order Poales; family Poaceae; genus Avena; species Avena sativa. Next base: position 429,754,759 of record OV702287.1, read on the forward strand.
CTAAGCAATACAAGATGCATAAAAGGATTAACATCACATGCAATTCATAATATGTGATATGATATGGCCTTTCTTCTTCTGCTTCCGATCTCCATCTTCAAGCACGAACATGATCTCCATCATCACCGGCATTGCATCAAGGTCAATGACGCCGCTCCATGGTTGTCGTCCACCAGCTTCAACTATTACAACTACTTTGAACAGACAAGCGGGTCTTAACAGAATTTAAAGACAACCATATGGCTCATGTCGGTTGCCAACTTACAATAAGGAACATTGCATACATCATATATAATCACAATCATGGCCATATCACATCACATCACACCCCTGAAAAACAAAGTTAGACGCCTCTAATTTTCTTTGCATGTTTTACGTGGTTTGGGGCTTTCAATAAGTGTCGTTCTAACTTACGAACAAGAACCACAACATTGATACTAGTATTGTCAATCACCCGTTGTAAATTGAATCTTAACTATGTTGGGAGAAACAGGCACCCGCAAAGCCACTTATGCAATACAAGTTGCATGTCAAGCGTGGAGCAAGTCTCATGAACGATGTCATGTAAGGTTAGCCCGGGCCGCTTCATCCCACCATCCCGCAAGATGCAAAGTACACAAGAAGCAATCGACAACAAAAGCATCAATGCCCACAATGACCATTGTGTTCTACTCGTGCAACAGATCTACATATAGACACGGCCCTGATACCACTGTTGGGGTTCGTAGCATGGAAAACAAAAAATTTCTACCGCATGCAAACAAACAAGCCAAGATCTATCTACTAGATTGTAGCAACGAGTCGATAGGGGAACTCACCCTCGAAGATTCCAAAGCGTTTAACGAGAGCAGATTCTCGTGGGTGATGTAGTCGTACTCTTGCCGATCTCAAGATCGCGTAGACGATCCTTCCGGCGCTGCGTTCCGGCAGCGCTTCCGCAGTCGGTCACACGTTCGGTACTCGATGAAGACCTTCCTCTCCCTTGTTCCAGCAGGCAGCGGAGGTTGTAGCACTCTCCTCGCGATTCCGGCAGCACGACGGCGTGGTACCGGAAGTAGAGGGGAGATCTCGCAGGGCTTCGCCTTAAGCCGGAGCGAGTATGGTGGACTATGAGAGAGCCTTGGTGATCTAGGGTTTAGACACACCAATTAGAAGGGGCTAAACCAGCGGCTAGGGCAATTAGAAGCTCTAACTCGGCGGCTTGGGAGAAATCCCTAGGCTGTGGCTAGGGTTTAGGTTTAGAGGGAGGCAACTTGTGTCTAGGAGGGGAGCCCTGCCCCTCCTCTTATAGGTGGAGGGAGGCGCGCCTGGGGAGGGGAGTCCCTCCCCAACTCGGACCCAAGGTGGGCCGGCGGTGGGAGGAGGAACTCCTCCCCCAAGTCGGTTTCAACCTACCTCCTCTTTTCCTCTTTCCAAATTTAGCCGTTTGACTTTTCAAACTAGCTGTTTCACTTTTCAAACTAGGATTTGAATTAATCCTTTATTTGGTTCAGCGATGACACTTAGTACATGATGCAATCATACCAACTTGATATCATGTACCCTTCCCCTCCGGAGTGCCGGACATTCCGGAACATTCTAGAACATTCCCGATGAAAACACCGGAACCATTCCCCAACTCCGAAACGGGACTTTCCTTATATGAATCTTATTCTCCGGACCATTCCGGATCTCCTCGTGATATCCCGGATCCCATCCGAGACTCCGAACAACATTCGGTCTTTTACTCAACATTCCATAACTACTCAACAACATCGAATCCTTAAGTGTGTCTCCCTACGGTTCGTGAATTATGCGGACATGATCGAGACACTTCTCCGATCAATAACCAATAGAGGAATCTGGAAATTCATATGGCTCCCACATATTTTTACGATTACTTTGCGATCGAATGAACCACTTACATACGATACCAATTTCCCTTTGTCTCACGAAATTTTACTTATCCGAGGTTATGATCGTCGGTATCTCTGCATACCTAGTTCAACCTCGTTACTGATAAGTACTCTTTTCTCGTTCCCGTGGTATGTGATCCCTTGTGAGCCAGTCACATGCTTGCAAGCTAATTGGATGACATTCCACCGAGAGGGCCCAGAGTATATCTATCCGTCATATGGATGGACAAATCCCACTCTTGATCCATGTGTCTCAACCAATACTTTCCGAACACTCAATGCCACCTTTATAGCCACCCTGTTACGGTGTGGTGTTTGATGTCATCAAAGCATCCTTCCGGTAAAGGTGATATGCATGATCTCATGGTCGAAGGAATTAGGTTACTATGTATCAGAAAGCTTATAGCAAATGAACTATATTAAATGACTTGATCTTTATGCTACGCTTAACTATAGGAGTATGTCCATCACATCATTCTCCTAATGATATGACCCTGTTGTTAATAACATCTCTATGTTCATGATCAGGAAACCATGATCATATATTAACCAACAAGCTAGTTTAACAAGAGGCTTTACTAGGGACTCTTTTATGTTTACAAATCACACAAGTATTAATGTTTCCGGTTAATACAATTATAGCATGGTATGTAAACATTTATCATAAGTATGAAGATATGATAATAACCACTTTATTATTGCCTCTTGGGCATATCTCCAACAAAGTATGCAAAGGTTTGATCTCTATCTGAAAGATATGATCAAGTTACTCACTCGAGAGTCCCTCTTGATAGTACGGTTATCTATCCTATAAACTTGTCTCCCAACTAACAACACGAGACCAGAAAAAGGGAAAACATATCAAGATCATACCTTTGCCTTGAGCATTCCACTTGAGCTTGATGTAGACGACCTTATCCTCCTCAAGATGGAACTTATTTCTTGATTGCTCTTGCTCGCACTTGCTTAATGAATACTTGCGCACTGCCCCCCATACACCATGGGGAAACCCCTTTTTTGAACTTATCTTCATCAATCCATGATCACCGGGATGGCAAGCTTGAAGCATGTGATCTCCTAGAGATGGCGCATCTTGAGCTTGCACTTCATTTCTTATAACTACATTTGGATGATGTCTTAAAGATACACATGAGGAACTCCATATTCTTTGTCAAGACACTCTTGATTTTATTATCTTTATTCTTATTCTTATTCCAAAAGGCCCAAAGTCTTTGGACATTGCTTCTTCTTCTTCTTCAATCCTTCTACCTTGAAGCCAACACGTGGTCCAAGCGGTGCCAATGGACAATTCCTACAAGTGCAACTCAATGCAAACATTAGTCATAGAGATTGTCATTAATTACCAAAACCACACATGGGGGCCCACATGCTCTTTCAGCTTAGAAGCTATTACCTATAGCAACTGTTCTCTTGTCCTGCTCTATTTCTCCTCTACAAGTTTTTGTTCCTCGATTCCTACCTACTGATGGTGATTTATTCCCCTCTGACTGTCTGTTCTGTGTTTTTGGGGTATTCATATTGTTCTGACCCTCCTCTCTTTTCTCCTCCTGTTCTAGCTCATCCCCCAGCAAGTCAACATCTTCACCATCATAGTCCTCATCTCCATCATGGGGGGAGAAGGGGGAGGTACACCTCCCATCTCCTTTCTTCCTTCAGCTTCACAATCCAGAATATAGAACTTTTTCCTCATCACCACCACTCTTTTCTCAGGAATTTTGGATACATTTTTAACTGCCAACTGAACTCTCACCACTTCATAAAAGGATTTGAAAGTTCCACCCCAATCAACATCCAAGATCAGGACAAAACATTTTGCAATCTGGGCAATCACTTTCCAAGAGCACCACTTCGGTCGAATACCTCTAATCTTGACCCACACCTCTTCTAGAGCTCCCACATTAGGTAAATCTCCTTCCCAGTTCATGATTTTGATAGGCACTCTTTACAAATCATTCCCTTCCTTCAAGTTGATCGATCAAATATCAATCAAATCAATCACTTTCCTATGAGGAGGAGACCTCACTAGGAATTTCTTCTCCTCTAGTTGTCGAACTTGCAATGGCCAGTTAGAATCCCACATCTGAGACATCTTCTCCTCCAGTTCCTTCAAACTGATTTGTCCATGGGTTATAGAGATGATTCCCACATTCTTCAGTTTCGACCACTGACATTCTGTTTGCGAATCCACTTCTACATGAAAGAAACCTAGACCACTATTCACACTCCCCACAAATTGTGCCATTGGAATTGGCTGCCCCCAGATGGGACATTTCTTCATGTGGTTCCTAGGCGTGTTACACATGAAGCAGATTCGTTCCTTCACGCAATTCCCCACACAATGCCCCGGCTCCCCACAGTTATAGCAAACTACTGACCTGTATCTCGGATCAATCGGTTGCACATGCTCTTCCGCTGGGGTAAGGCGATTCCCAATTGGTTGCGGAGGTGGCCTATTGACCACATCAAGGTTGCGCTGGACCTAAACTGTCCTTGTTGTCCACCTCCATGGGGCTGCAATGGCGGAATGCCCACACCAACACCCTACGACTGTTGCCCCGTCTGATTTCCAACATGCCAAGGTTATTGAGGCCGATTGTACTGATATGGATTCCTCCTCTGCTGCTGAAACTGCCCTGGCCAGCGAGGAGGAACGCCTCCTCCTTCTCCTCCAACCGCACCCTGACCTCGCTGACCCCCTTGCATCTTCACAATCTCCGCGAATGTCTCCTTCCCGTGGATCCTGCTCCAGAAATCCTTCGAGAAACTGAAAAACTTCGGTTCCTCCCGGATCTACTCGCCAACGCGCACGGGATAGCAATCTGTAGCTTGGAATCGACGCTTAGCAAAAAGTTCCCATCGAATCCAGACGAGGTGGGAGTGGTGGCTTCGGGCTAGAATCCTAGTCGGATACAGAGGGGGTGAAGGAATGATCCAACGCTGGCCAAAATATTCCTCCACAATCCCGTCTCCGTCCCACTCCCGGACCTGCACGTCAGTCTCTCGCTCCTCTCCTCCCCCTACGATCGCGCCATGTGTCCTCGATCCGGGAGAAGCAGGAAAATGACAACCTCCGCTCGCCTCTAATGGAGGTGGAGTCCTCTCCACCCCTGGTCCACTTGCCCCACCTACGCGCACCGGCGTGCGGAATAAGCTCCGTGCAGTGTGCCGCCCGAAAAACTCGACACCGGCGTGAGGCCGGCACGGGGTATCAGGGTCGCGACATTTTTGTCTTCGAAAAGATCAACAGGAAATGCAAGAAGCATCAGCCCAATGCAGCCCTTTTCGGGTGGAGTACATATGAAAATCATTAGTCAAATCATTAGTCGAGCTGCTCCATTGTAGCCCAATACTATATTGACGACGACAGCTTGCACGCACAGGCGAGTTAGTTTTGCATGGCGCTGGTGGGTTAAGCCCATTAGCCATTAGGGTCTCTTCCTAGTCGACATGGATGCTAGAGCTGTGGTGCAAGCCGAGCCTATACGGACGCGAGCCCAATGTTGAATGTTGATCGTCTTTAGACACTCGCTTGTGCTTGCATCAGGTGCCTATATATAAGGAGATTGGGTCTAAAAAAAATGTGGATATTGCACGTGGTGTGTGCTAGAATTTATGACCAAGCCCACTTATTAATTTCTCAAGAAAAACCAAAGTCCCATTGATTTGTTCATTTCCATACACATGCGACGAGTACACCGCATGTAGCTACTACTGGTTGAGAAGAAGAGACGCCAACATATTTACCCGCAAAAAAAGGTTAGTTTTCTACCCTTAGCATGAAAAAATAGAGCTTTCGCTCATCGCGCCCTCCCCGTACTGTACTTTGGATATTGATAATTGGCCAGACATGTTAATACACTAGTTTAATCTCATCATCCACGCGCAATTTCTCATTAGTGGAAACGAGGCCTTTAGTTAAACCTGAAAATGGGCTTTAATACCGGTTCTTCTACGAACCAGTGTTAAAGGGGGGCCTGTACCAGCGTGGCCCGTGCAGCAAAAAGGAGCCCTCCCTACGAACCGGTGTTAAAGGCCCCTGCACCAGTGGCCCGCGCAGCCCCTCCTTTAACACCGGTTCGTGGCTTGAACCGGTGTTAAAGGGGGGGCTATATAAGACACCGCAGCCCACACCCCACTCTTACATTTTTTCACTGTCTCATTTTGGAGCCTAGCAAGAGGGTGTGAAGTGTGCTAGTTTATGTTTTTTTCGTATGCACAAGAGGAGTTCGGTGAAATGCCCGAGAGCTCAAAATAAGTTTTCTCTTTGCTCTTTCTTTCTCAGTCGAGGTCGGCAACTATCCTTTCACGTGTCATTGATGTACTATATATATAAATGGTCATCTCCCTATTATTTTTTGATATATACTATATATTAATGCAGATGAACCGGCAATGGATGTACGGTGACCGCCGCACTTCCGAGTACATTACGGGCCTCCAAAATTTCATCGTTGTGGCTAATGCAAACCGTGGTCACAATGGTTTTATGTGCTATTCGTGTGTTCACTGTCAGAACAAGAAAGACTACTCAAATACCAGAACCATTCACGCCCACCTGCTTCGATCCGGTTTCATGCCCAGCTATAATTGTTGGACCAAGCACGGAGAAAAAGGGGTTGTGATGGAAGACAACGAAGAAGAAGAGGATGATGACAACTATCATAATATGTATCCTGAATATGATGATACTGCAACGGGGGTAGATAATGAAGATCAAGAGGCAGCAGATGGGCCCGCTGATGACGATCTTGGTCGGGTCATTACTGATGCAAAGGAAGAATGTGAAACTGAAAAGGAGAAGGAGAAGCTGGAGCAGATGTTAAAGTATCACAAAACATTGTTGTACCCAACTTGCGAAGATGGCCACAAAAAGCTAGGTACCACACTGGATTTGCTGCAATGGAAGGCAGAGAACGGTGTGACTGACAGCGCATTTTCAAAGTTGTTGGTAAAAATGAAGAATCTTCTTCCAAGAAATAATGAATTGCCCGACAGTACATACCAAGCAAAGAAGGTTGTCTGCCCTCTAGGATTAGACGTGCAGAAGATACATGCCTGCATTAATGACTACATCCTCTACCACGGTGAGAAGTACAAGAATTTGGATGCATGCCCAGTATGAACTGCACTGCGGTATAAGATCAGACGAGACGATCCTAGCGATGTTGAGAGCGAGGCCCCTAGGAAGAAGGTTCCTGCCAAGGTTATGTGGTATGCTCCTATAATACCACGGTTAAAACGTCTCTTCAGAAATAAAGAGCATGCCAAGTTGTTGCGATGGCACATGGAAGACCGTAAGAAAGACGCGATGTTGAGACACCCCGCTGATGGGTCACAGTGGAGAAAAGTCGAGCGAGAGTACCCGGACTTCGCACGTGACGCAAGGAACTTAAGGTTTGGTCTAAGTACATACGGCATGAATCCTTTTGGTGAGCAGAGCTGCAGTCACAGCACCTGGCATGTGACTCTATGTATCTATAACCTTCCTCCTTGGTTGTGTATGAAGAGGAAGTTCATTATGATGTCAGTGCTCATCCAAGGCCCGAGGCAACCCGGCAAAGACATTGATGTGTACCTAAGGCCATTAGTTGAAGAACTTTTACAGCTGTGGGCCAAACCAGGTGTACGTATGTGGGATGAGCACAAAGGGGAGCCATTTGACCTACGAGCATTGCTTTTCGTAACCATCAATGATTGGCCTGCTCTTAGTAACATTTCAGGACAGACAAACAAGGGATACAATACATGCACACACTGTTTAGATGAGACTGAAAGTGTATATTTGGATAAATGTAAGAAGGTTGTGTACCTAGGGTATCGTCGATTTCTTCCGAACCTGCATCCAGTAAGAAAGAAAGGCAAGCATTTCAAACGTCTGGCAGAACCCCGAAGGAAGCCTGTCCTCCGTACCGGTGAGGAGGTATTTGGTATGGTCAAGGACCTAGAAGTAATCTTTGGAAAAGGTCCTGGCAGTCTATCTGTTCCGAATGACGATGCCAGACACGCGCCCATGTGGAAGAAGCAATCTATATTTTGGGACCTACCCTATTGGAAAGTCTTAGAGGTCCGCTCTTCAATCGACGTGATGCACGTGACGAAGAATGTTTGCGTGAACCTGCTAGGCTTCCTAGGAGTGTATGGGAAGACAAAAGATACACCGGAAGCAAGGCAGGACCAGCAACGTCTGAAAGACCCTGAAGAGCCTATGCATCCTGAGAACGAGAAGGGTAAACGATGCCACTTAACTCCTGCCAGCTACGCTCTTACTAAAGCAGAGAAGGAAATATTTTTTTGAATGCCTGAGCAGTATCAAGGTCCCGTCTGGCTTCTCGTCGAATATAAAGAGAATAATAAATATGGCAGAGAAAAAATTCCAAAACCTGAAGTCTCATGACTGCCACGTGATTATGACACAATTGCTTCCGATTGCATTGAGGGGGCTTCTACCTGAAAATGTTCGAGTACCCATTGTGAAGCTATGTGCATTCCTCAATGCAATATCTCAGAACGTAATCGATCCAGAAAGCCTACCAGGGTTACAGACAGATGTGGCCCAATGTCTTGTCAGCTTTGAGTTGGTGTTCCCACCATCCTTCTTCAATATTATGACGCATCTCCTGGTTCACCTAGTAGAAGAGATTGCCATTCTCGGTTCTGTATTTCTACACAATATGTTCCCCTTTGAGAGGTACATGGGATTCTTAAAGAAATATGTTCATAACCGTGCTAGGCCAGAAGGAAGCATCTCCAAGGGCTATGTAACAGAGGAGGTCATTGAGTTCTGTGTTGATTTTATTCCTGGCCTTAAGGCGATTGGTGTTCCAGAATCACGACATGAGGGGAGACTGCATGGAAAAGGCACCCTGTGATGTAAAGCAATGATATGTAGGGACGGGCATTCTCTCAATCAAGCACACTACACGGTTTTACAAAGATCTATCTTGGTTGCCCCGTATATCAATGAACACAAGAATTTAATACGCCTCAAACACCCGGGGCAGTCTGATGAATGGATTATAACTGAACACATGGCGAGTTTTGGCGGCTGGCTGCAAAGACTTCTCACGAATAACACCACTGTTGGGGATCAGCTGTACTTGTTGGCCAGGATACCATGTTCGACTGTATGTACTTTCCAAGGGTACGAGATAAATGGGAATACATTTTACACGATAGGCCAAGATAAAAAGAGCACCAACCAAAATAGTGTTGTCCGCTTCGATGCAGCAGAAGACAATGGGCAAAAGACCACGTATTATGGGTTCATAGAGGAGATATGGGAACTTGACTATGGACCTAATTTTAAGGTCCCCTTGTTTCGATGCAAATGGGTCAAGCTAACAGGAGGGAGGGTTGAGGTAGACAAGAAGTACGGAATGACAACGGTGGATCTCAACAATCTTATAAAGGTAGACAAGAACTTAGACGAACCATTCGTCTTAGCCAATGATGTGGCTCAGGTTTCTATGTGAAGGACATGTCTACCAAACCGAAAAAAAGAAAAAATAAGCAAACAGATACATCACACGATGAGCCAAAGCGTCACATAGTTCTTTTAGGGAAAAGAAACATCGTGTGAGTGGAGGACAAGACAGACATGTCAGAAGATTATAATAAGTTTGATGAAATTCTGCCCTTCAGAGTGAAGACTAACCCAATCATCCTGTTAAACGGTGTTGATACTCCATGGTTACGGCCGACGCGATCATAAGATTTACTATATGTATTAATTGAGCCATTTTTGGCACACATATGTATCTCAACATGGAAATCAATGTCATATTTCTTCTGTTAATAGTATATGTATTAAATGAGCCATTTTTCTTCCTTCTATTTCTTCCCTCCATTTTTCTTCCCGCCATTTTTCTTCCCGCCATTTTTTCCCGCCATTTTTCCCGCCATTTTTTCCCGCCAGTTCTTCCCTCCAGTTCTTTCCGCCAGTTCTTCACTATATATATATGTAGGGTTGGCCTCCATTGTCATTGCACATCTCTAGACTCATATCTGCAACCTCATCACTCTTTCCCATGGCTTCCACCGTAGCACTAACCCCCAGGGAGGTGGAGGCGCTTTGCGCCTCGAACTACCCCTGCCCGCCGGGCTACTGTGTCCCCGTCGGCTGGATGCTGAGCGCCGGAGGCATGCCAGTTCCTCATGTCCCTCTAGGTGTGGCGCGCCGGATGGCCATCACGAACCACTACTACTTCGAGCTCACGCCGGAGCAGCGGAGGAATCCCAGATGGCATCCCGACTATTTCCCTACTTGGGAAGCCTTCTTCGTGGATCGGCGTGAGAGGGCACTCGCCAGGCACGAGGAGGACGGCCCACATCCTCCGAACTTCAACGAGGCCGGCCGTCGGCTATGGTGGCGCGGTCAGACTCTCTAGAGCGTCATGGCCTATGACACTGCCGCCGACACTAACCCCCGTCTGCGTTACCCTCAAGTCCAGCCCACGCGTACTCAGCCTTCAAGGTTCAATTACGGCGACCCCGACGACGACAGCGATGATGGCGGCGGCGAGTACGACGACTACAGTGGCGAGTATTACAGGTGTAGGCAGGAGCATGACTGAATCACTCCAACATTCCGAAACAAGTTCGGCGATTGTTACTTAATCTGGCCATGTATCTTAATTTTCAGTTCTTTTATGTATCTTAATTTTCAGTCGTGCTTTATGTAACTTACTATTAGTTGCATTCTGTATTTTAATTCCAGTTCTATCTCCTTCACAAAATGACCTATCTCATTCGAGGTTTCTTGGCTTTCGGGTCAAATAACCAATGTTATGGCTAGAATCAAGGCATAGTTTGTGATAATATGGCTATATTGTGCATACATGTGCATCGTGGCATGGCAAACAATGTTGCAAGAGGAAGTTTTCCTTTTTATCGCACCAAAAAGGCATTTTCCATTTTCTGAGCATAAAAAACGGACGGTTTTGTGAAGCAACCACCAAATGGCTAATTCAAAAAACCACCACCACATTTTACAAAAATACTAGACCACCTTATATGGACAATGCACCAACAGGGGGATCTGAAACCTTTCCGTCCACCTCTGGTGAAAAAGACAAATTCCTGCCGAATCGGTAGGAAATGGGTCAGATATGAACTACAGGTACATGATACAATACTCATGATTTTTTACAAAAATCATTTTTAGGTTCACAATATGCTATTTTATCAAAAATCCAATGCAAGTTGAACGAGGCTTTGTCAGATTCAAGTGTATACAAAAGATGCGGCATTTAAATATCCAATCAATTCAAAAATGTTAATACAAAATAAAATATGATTTGCTCTAATAAAATAGGGTTATATTCCTTTTTAGATGCTTAATATTTCTTATGTTCAAAGTTTTAGGATTTGACAATTTATTTTTGTTTGAATTGAATAATCAAAATTTATATGTAAGTGTTTTAATCATTTTGAAAATTTTCATCTAAAGTAAATATAAAATGTTTTTACATGAATGGATAGATATTATTTTTCTGAAAATTATGATATATTATTCATATTTTTCTGAGTTGAAATGAATAAGATATGAATTTTCTAAATTCATATCCTATTTTTTGAATTATAAATGCCCCCACCCCTTTAATGCATGAAATGAATGCCCCCCCTTGAACACCGGTTCCAGCCACGAACCGGTGTTAAAGGGGGGCGCATTTATTTCGTTTCGCGCGCACCCCCCCCCCCCTTTAACACCGGTTCATGGCTGGAACCGGTGTTAAAGGGGGGGGGTGCGGGCCTGAAACGAATTCCCCCCTTTAACACCGGTTCCAGCCACGAACCGGTGTTAAAGGGGGGGTTATAACGCGCGCGCCACCCCTTCCTTCTTCCCCCTGCCAGATCGATTCTTCCCCCAGTCGGTCGCCGTCGCCATCCCGCGGGAGCGCCTGCCCGATTCTCTCCGGTGCCGCCACCACCCCAACCGCCGCCGCCACTCCAGCCGCCTCGCGTGTGCCCCCGGCCAGAGGTACACCCCGCCGCCCCTCCCCTTCGCTCCCCCGGCCCGTCCGGCTATGCTGCGACTTCACGTGCGTCCCATGCGCTGTGCCCAGTGACCTCGCCCAACCTCGTCTCACCGGCGCCGAGCGACCTCGTTCTCGTCTCCGCTAGAGCTCCCTAGCCGCAGCTCGCTGGCGCAGAGACCCGGTTGATTTTTATTTATGTGTATAGGGAGCCGGCCGATTGCTTTTTGTTTGTGTATACAGGGACTTGATTGATTTTTATTTTTGTATATAGAGACTTTATTGCTTTTCATTTGTGTATTCAGGGGATTTTGTTTACACAAGATTATTTTGTAAGCTAATGGGCCTCCTAGCACAAGATTATTACTAGTGAATTTTTTGTTTACAATATCAGAGGGCAGGCTTCAGCCTGTTTAAGCCTGCTTGCTGGCCTCGCCTTTGCCGGCGAGGACACGACGACGGCGTTGCGCGAGCCGAGACGCAGCGAGAAGACGGGACCATGGCGCGCGGCGAGGCGGCACAGAGTGGCGTGGAAGGGCTTGTCGAGGAGGTCGAGATGGCCAAAGAAGGGGATGGCCCTCGGGCTCGGCGGGACCCTTATTATTATGTTCTTCTTCTTGCCGGCGACGACGAGGAAGCGGAAGAGGAGAAGGGGGGTGAGGGATTAGTAGTGATTTAGTTAGGGATTTTAGTGTGATTTTGTTAGTTAATTAGTGTGATTTTGTTAGTTAATTAGTGTGATTATGTTAGTTAATTAGGGATTTAGTAGTGATTTAGTTAGGGATTTTAGTTATGGATTTTAGTTAATTAGGGATTTAGTTAATTAGGGATTTTAGTAGTGATTTAGTTAGGGATTTTAGTTAGGGATTTTAGTAGTGATTTAGTTAGGGATTTTAGTTAGGGATTTTAGTAGTGATTTAGTTAGGGATTTTAGTAGTGATTTAGTTAGGGATTTTAGTTAGGGATTTTAGTTAGGGATTTTAGTAGTGATTTAGTTAGGGATTTTAGTAGTGATTTAGTTAGGGATTTTAGTTAGTTTATTATTAGGGCTGAGGGTTTTATTAGGGATTGGGGTTTATTAGGGATTAGGTTTAGTTAGAATACTTAGTTAATGAGGTTTAGTTTAGTTAGTGATAGGTTTAGGGTTATTGTTATTAGGGCAATATATACTTAGTGATTTCGTTACTGTTTATGTTTTATGATTGTTTATTGCTATAATTTAGTTATGCCGCGTCCATCTCGTCCGAGCCTACTGGACTATGTCGGGGATGTCCGAGTCTGGGCTCCGCCGGGTTGGCACTGGGAGGTGCTACCTGTCGGGACTCATACCTTGGTGAGGAATGTGGGTATCATCGTCGACCCGGAGCTTCTTTGGTGGCGTCCACGAGGTCCAGGAGCGGTGCAGAGGGAGCCAGCCCCCGAGGAGGTGGTACGTCGTAGTATTAGGGAGGAGGACGAGCATTTACGGCGATACATGTATCTTTTGGAGACTAGGTTCTCCAATATCTGGCAGGTTCACGGATCTCACCTGAGCTATTCTCCGGTGATGGTTCCTCTTCTGTGGCTGCAGAGCTCCCGTAGCATAGAACGCGGCAGCCGCGTTCGCTAGTTTATCTTAATAATGTACTTTATCTTATACTTTATCCTATAATGCACCCGAGCTATTCTCCGATGATGTATTAATAATGTACTTTATATTATACTTTATCCTATAATGCACCCGAGCTATTCTCCGGTGATGTGTTAATAATGTACTTTATCTTATACTTTATCCTATAATGCACCCGAGCTATTCTCCGGTGATGTATTAATAATGTACTTTATCTTATGTACTTTATCCTATTTGTGTATTTTTATATGAATAATATGTATATTTGTGTATGAATCCAAGTCCACTTGAATGTTTACTCTCTTACTCTAGATAATATTATTGTTTTAGAAACTATGGATCCACTTAATAGAAACCTTGAAGAAGAAGAAATAATGGAGAACATTATCGATGAGGACACCTCACAATATCTAGACTTGGAGGGACATGATGACAACTCAAGTAGTCATGGAGAAGATGAAGACTCCGGTGAACGCAATTTAGTGATTACAAAGTCCGGCGAGGTATATGTATTGATTAAGCCTCTGCTGACTTCCACCAACAATATTCTTCTACATGTATTAATTAACGCTTCTTTCTTCTTTTAGCCCTCTGGATCGACCAGCCAGCAACCATCTTCTTCTATGAAAAAGAGCAAGCGAGGCGCAAGCCATCGGTTGAAAGATCGTGCAAAGTTCACGATCGAAGCAGTCCGTGTTGATGGCAGGCCGATGGAGCCCAAGAAGGCCGCAGACAAATTTGTACGTCAGGCTGGAGTTCTTGTTAGGGACTAAATCCCAATCATAATTGAATATTGGAATAAGCCAAAGAAGGGCGACGGTACCTTTGTCGATGAAAGATCCAAAGAAATGCTTTGGAATTCGCTGTTGGTAAATTTCACCCTTCCGCCAGAGGAGGATGAAAACAAACCGGTTATAAAGGAAAAGGTCAAAGAGTGGACTCTAAAGAAGATGGCTGACGCTTTCCGCAACTGGAAGACAAAATTGAACAAATTTGTCAAAGCTCGCGAGACTCCAGATTTCGAAGACGCATATTATGCGAAGATAAGACCTCACTGGCGCGAATTTGTGGCATACAAGGAAGATGCTATAGCTACAAATAGGTCAGAAACCAATACGCTAAATGCCCAGAAGAAGGAATATCACCAGAGGACAGGGTCAGGTGGCTACATATCTCAGAGGCCTAAGTGGGAGGAAGGTGAGAAGGCCCTGCGCGACAGAGGGATCACACCCTAGACACATGGGTGGGACCTACGTGCAAAGACTTGGTTCTACGGAATCAGGGCAAGGTTGGACCCAGAAACAGGATTGTGTATCTTCCCAACCCTCCTTGCCAAACCCGCCACTGAACTCATCACGGCATACGAGGAAACAGCCGCCATGACCTTCCATCCCGACAGAGAGAATGACCAGCTCACACGCGCCATCGGTAAAAAAGAACACCCTGGACATGCACGAGGCACAGGGAGTATGACGTGGAAGGATGGGTTTGCCGAGTGGAGCGACTCTTACAGATGGCACGGCAGAAAAGAAAAAGAGCATACAGAGCGGATGACACAGATAAAACATGCACTTGTGGCGCTGAAGGCGCAAGTGAATGCACAACAGAGCCATCAAGCTACCGGCCCATCTCAGCAGCACGAAGAGCCTGCATTGGAAGCTGCCGGCGACCCAGACTCTGCGCGGAAAAGCAGCGTGGCTTCCACGGAGAACGTGGAGCCCACGCTTGAAATGGCAGGTCCTCGATACCCCGTGGATGAGATCACGGAGAGCAAACACGCTGAGCTGCATGTGAGATTAATGGGCTTATCCATTAAGGTGGCTGTCGGTTATGCCTTACCTCCTGTAGCTGGTGGAACTTGCCACTGTCGACCGATTCCAGATGGCTATGCTATTGTCGGGGTGGATGAGGTTGTGAAGGAATATGAGGAAGCACAGCTTGACCATGCTACAGGTGAAGGGGAAACTCAACTCAAATTTGTAGTGAAAACAACCATTCTTTGGAAGAAGGAACACATCGTGCTTCCAAATTGGAGGCCATTGGCACCCCCGCCGTCTCCGCAGCGTCAGCAGTCTGAGCCGCTTCAGCCATCTCCTGCGCGGCAGCCATCTCCGGCGCTTCAGCCATCTCCTGCGCGGTAGCCATCTCCGGCGCGCCAGCCATCTCCTGCCCGTCAGCCATCTCCGGCGCTTCAGCCATCTCCTCAGTGTAAGCGGAAGAGCACTGCCATGAAGAGCATCACTAGCACTACCACAAAAAGTTCAAAAAACTACGTCCCGCAGTCTTCCGCCAAGCCATTGCCGGTTTTACCGTGGAATCGCAGCGACGAGGAGACCAATAGGATCTCGGAAGAAGAGGTCAAGAAATTCTTTGCACCTAGACGGGCCGAGCCAAAGGAGAAAATAGATCCGGCGGTGGTGGAGAAGTTTTACAAAAATCTTTTGAAACCTGAAACCCCACTTGTGCCGGACTACGAGTGCCAGATTTTGAAGGCGGATGCAAGGCGCCGTAGGGAGACTGAAAGTAGCTGTCGTGCGGCACCCCAGAAAACAGTTCCCATGCTCGGAGAGTAGGAAAACCAATCATGCGCCCCGCTCCAAGTGTTCGACACACGGGACGCTCCTCCCGTAAATGATTACGAGGCAGAGCTACAAAGAAAGGCCAATGAGATGGGGATGACTTACATTGCATACTTGAACATCATGGGAGACAACTTGCCCAAATGCGATGCCAACCCCATACAGCCATGGAAGTATGGGAAGAATCTCGTCAAGAAAGAGGAACTCAAGAATCTACCAAGAAAGATGCGAAGATTGCACAAGTGGTACCTTGATTTCTGCAAGACGAGAAAGGAAGAATGGATCACGGCGCATATAAGAGATCAGATTTTCTTGTGCGGAGACGACAAGATCGCCTTCAACATTCAAGACTTGCATTTTCTATTCAATCAGAAGGAACTCGACAAAGCTGCCATCAGCCTTTATTGTGTGTAAGTACTATTTCTGTATTTTCTATCTCATCTCATTCACTTTACTAATTGCATGTATATATATATGCTCACCATATATGTATATACTATTATGCAGGAAAAAGGTTATGGAATGCATGAAAGGAGGACCTTTTGACATTGGGTTCGTTGACCCAAATAGAGTTCATGAAGAAGTGGTAAGAACCAAACCCGGGCAAACAGAAGATTTATTGCTATGGTCTTTACTGAGACAACAAACCAAAAGGGAAATACTATTGTCTTACAACTTCTCGTGAGTACTGTTACCCTCTCTTGTACACATTCTGTTTCGGCTTACTCGATGTTAAGTGTAACTGATGATGAGTTATGCGTGCGTAGGTTCCACTTTATTCTGCTAGTCATTCAACCTGACTCAGGAAAAGTCCTTGTCATGGACTCGTTACGAAAAGAAAAAGAGGTATGGGCAGACTTTAGAGAGATGCTCCAGAGGTAATTTCAATCATATTATCGCACTAGATCGGCAACTTTCGTGACAACAAGTAATTAATTACTCCTTTATCCATTTTATTTGCCGGACAGGGTTTGGAAAAGGTTCATGGGCAGGACCGTGGGTGAATGGTCAGAAGAACTAAAAATTGTAGACCAAAATGTAAGTAATACTAGCTAGCTAGGTCTGCGTATCTCTTTGATTCTGCTTCCAATTCCATGATATCATGTTTTATTGATTATTATTTTGATTGAACTCTATTCTCGTAAAGTGCGCGCATCAGGGACACGGTAATAACTTATGTGGGTACTATGTTTGCGAGTTCATTCGCAACACGATATGTGCGACGGGCCAAGCCGCACTAGAACAACTTAGAGTAAGTAAACAAAGTACACAACATTATTTTATTACCATCAATTGTGTTGAGTTTTATTCTTATATATATATTAACCCCATTCTTCATATATATTCAGATCGAACGGATTAGGGACCAACTCCTACCATTTGACCGCATACGAGCCATTCAAGAGGAATTGGCGGGGTTCATACTTGATGAGGTCGTCACACCTAGCGGAGAACTCTTTAGATATCCACCAAAATGAACGTTGTATATATGTTTGAATGTGTTTGTCTTGTACTTGATGCTTCAACGTTTACGGAGAATACCACACAATGACGATGTTGTGTATAATAATAGTTGCTTAATTATTCATGTACTCGTATGTACCGATGACGATGTATGTGTATACCGCTCCCGATCGATTCCCCCTCCCCCCTCCCCGTCCCCGCCGCGCCGCAGAAATACGCCCAGAACAGGGCAGGGGCAGAACTCTGCCGCGGCAGAGATTTAGGCCGTTTTCCTGCCGCGGCAGAGATTTATCTCCTTTTCCTTCCGTGGCACAGAACCTTTAACACCGGTTCGTGTTACGAACCGGTGTTAAAGGGGGGGGGCTGAGCCCTGCGGAAGCCCCACGTGCGCCACCCTTTAACACCGGTTCGTATAAGAACCGGTGTTAGAGGGGGGCCCCTCTAACACCGAACGCTCAACAGCGGTTCTACAACCGCTGTTAGAGGGCCCTCCAAACCGGTGTTAGAGGGGAGGGTGTGCACTAGTGTCTCTGCTTGTACCACTGTTGTCGGTTATCATGGATGTGAAATATCTCCCGTGGCCACGGCTGGGACCTCCAGTGCGACGGAAGAGGGGATTTTGATGCTCGACGCGGCAACCACTAGTTCAGACACCGGCTGTCTGTACCAGTACATTACCACGTCACATGTAGACAGTGGTAAAAACCCTCTACAATAGACTCTTTTTCTAGCTATCTTTTTTTTTGCAGGGATCTTTTTCTAGCTATCTATAGCACCTATATAAATACTACTCCCTCCGTTTTAAAATATAAGATGTTTTAGCTTTGTGAAAGGACTGTATCTAATCCACTTTTAGTGTGTAGGTTCATTTAGTTTAGAGTAAACCTATTTACTAAAAAGAGTCTAGATACGCTCCCTCACAAATCTAAAACATCTTATATTTTAAAACGAGGGAGTACAAGCTAATTAGGTTGACTAGATCAAATTAAATCTTAAATCATGTACGGACGTGAAAAATATGGAGCATGGGCCACAACTATCGACGGGCATTTGTACAACGGGAAAAGAGCCGTCGCTAACCAGCGAATTTCGCGTGAGTCGACCGTCTGAAAAATTACCGTCTACCTCTTTCTTTTTTTTCTTTTTTCTCTTCCACCTCATCAAATATTCTATTTGGCACTCCTTATAGAAAGCTTATGTAAGACTATTGTACATGCCCTTAGCATCGAGGGCAGCTTTTTCTTCGGCTTCGATGGCGACAGCTACAGACAACATCCACTGTAAGCACATACTCGCTCCGTTTCAAAATATAAGACGTTTTAGCTTTGTGAGTCGAATGTATCTAGACGGCTTTTAGTGTATAGGTTCATAGAGGTTCCGAATGAACATATACACTAAAAACATCTAGATACATTTTATTTTAAAAAGCTAAAATGTCTTATATTTCTAAACAGAGTACATATAGATTTGGGTTGATCCAGTTTGCGGTTAGGGTTTAGTAGGTTGGTTAGCGACAATGATTGATTTCGCACCTCAGGCGACTGGATACACTTCACTTTTTCAAAGCAATAACATGAGGGACTAGCCAAGCTGGCATGTCCTTTACTTGATGTTGAAAAGGTAAACAACATGGTGATATTAACAAGAGCACCTTCAGAATCATCAATCTAGTCATGCAATTACCAATCCCAAGCTACATTCCGTATAACTTTGACTCCAGCAGCAGCAACTGCACCGACGACATCCACTATATGCATTCATCACCATGGTACATATAGATTTGGGTTGATTCGATTTGGCGATTAGGATTTTCCAGGTCGGTTAGCTACGACGTTTGACTTTGCACCTTCGCAACTGACCAGAATTGCACCAACTAGATCTGTAGATTCGCCTTGATGTACAAATTCGCAGCACAGGCAAATAAGCTCCATCTTCGTGTGCACTATTTTGCACATGTTAGCCCCCAATTCTACTTGGTCGGTGTTAGTTCATTGTGCACATTGTGTTTGATCATTATACACTTCGTTATTAGTTTGGTACCTCATTTAGACTAACAGTGTCCTTGTGCATCATTGCTCTACCCGTTCTGTGTTTCTGTCTGTGCACATTGTTTTCATATTTTTGCGCATCGTTTCACATTTGGGCGTGTGCACGTTGTTGCTATATTTGAGCACATTGTTGCACATTTTCTGCTTGTGCACATTGTTCTACTTGTGCATGAACAATTTGTATGTGAACATTGTTGCACATTTATACTTGTTCACATTGCTCTACTTTTTTTTTGGAAAGGAGCATATATTGATATCGCGATATACAAATACACCTAACCTATGCAACAATGCATTACCTATTGACATTACGGATGCACATAGCCAAAAAAAAAATTTACAGAAAAAAGAAAAGTCATGCTACAACGATCTATGCCTTACAACAGCAGACCAAACACCATCGGACGCCTTCAAGAAGGAATCAGTGCACAAGCATCGTCATCGCCCTGATCAACGATCATGGGTTTTCACCGTGGAGAAAGTACACAAAACAATGCCTTCAATAAGTTCATTGTCAGGCACAACCAATTAAGGCCAGACCTTAGATTTTCACCCTTCAATTTTGAACTCTGGAATCCTCATGTATTGTCGCCCCCACCAGGATTCAAACCACCATTACCAGTCCCCATGCCTTGGCTTCCATGTCATTCTCCACGACTGACTTCACCATGGGACTATGCGGTGACCCAGCATACCACTGCATGATGTAGTACAATATAGTCGTTGACATAACACCAATGAAACACCGTTCACTAGTATTACATCCCTCAGAGTGGTACAACAGAAACACAATAGGTCCAAGACATGACTATAGATTGCAACTTGACTCTTTAAAAAATATCCATATAACACTCTAGGGTAAAGAGAAAGAAAGAAACTTACAAAGAAGAACCAGAAATAACAACTCAGAACTATCTTGAGTAAGACTAGTATCTAAACCAATTGGCTTGCAATTGCTGCTATTGCAATGCTCTACAAAACTAGGTTCTATGGTTAGAGATTATATTCCTAACTAATCAGGAACTTCGACTTCACTTCAGTTGATGTATATGTTGACTCCTTTGACTTATTGAAGATCTTGAGCTTCCGATGATGGTTTCTTGAGCACAAGTCAATGTTGACGTCACCTTCACGACTTTAGAATCTAGCAAGGATTAATAAGGTATGGTTGAGTATGAGCGTACTCAGCAAGTTCACTAAAAAGGAGTGTTTGATGCACTAACTACAGCCACAGACCATAGGTCGTAGGAAATGCAGGTTTTCGTAAACATTTCTTTAAAGGTTGGTTTATTCTGAAAAGCTATGTTTGTCAGTCTTCACAGGTTTACTAGAACTTTCGTGGAGTTCCTTTCCTGCCACGTTCGTAGCTCCTTCCCGGAATAGGGAGTAACATGTCACAGTTCTTACACTCCGCAGAGGTGCGTTTCTTTACCCATGAGAGACCTTAGCTTTGTTGCACATCCGAGTTATAGGCTCATTCACATTTTCTTGGTATGAGGCCTAGACTAAGATCCAAGCCAATCACTGCCCTCCTCCGCAACCCCGCATGAAGACACGACCCCCCAGGACATACCACACCTCTGTTAAGCCCCTTTCGGACAAGGTATAACTCTGGTAGGCCCCTGAAGACTCTATGAGGCGGATATGCCCTGGCAAGATCCCTTAAAGGACCAACTATACCACTGGAAACTGATGACCCACAAGTATAGGGGGTGTATCGCAGTATTTTCGAGGGAAGTGAAACCCAATTTATTGATTCGACACAAGGGGAGCCAAAGAATATTTATAAACCTTAACAACTGAGTTGTCAATTCAGCTGCACCTAGAAACAATCTTGCTCAGAGCAGTTTATCAGTAGCAACAGTTTTGTAGTAGGAATAGTAAAGTAATAGCAGTAGTAAAGTAAAGACAGCAGTAACAATAGCAGTAAATAGTAGGATTCGAGTGCGGTAGGCATAGGGATGGATGGACGGGCGTTGCATGGACAAGACAATTCGCATAGCAATCAGAACATAGGGCAATTGCAGATAAATAAGATAAAGCATCCAAGTATTAGATAATCCTAGGCATGTGTTCCATATATAGTCATACGTGCTCGCAATGAGAACATGCACAACATCTTTTGTCCTGCCAACCCGTTTGCAGCGGGGCCTCAAGGGAACTACTGGCAATTAAGGTGCTCCTTTTAATAGAGCACTGGAGCAAAGCATTAACACTCCGTGAACACATGTGATCCTCACATCAAAGCCATTCCCTCTGGTTATCCCGATTTCTATCACTTCGGGGCCATTGGTTCCGGACAACAATGTGTGTATACAACTTGCAGATAAGACCAGAAACAATTCTATCATAATGAATCAATAACATGTTCAGATCTAAAATCATGGCACTCGGGCCCTAATGACAGGCATTAAGCATAAGTCGCAACAAAGTCATAAAGGACTAATAAAAGATACTAGGCACCATACCCTAACAATCCGATGCCATTACATGAACGATCTCATCCAATCCCTACCATCCCCATAGCCTACAGTGGGGGATTACTCACTCATAGATGGGGGAAACATGGATGGTCGATGGAGAAGCGATGGTGATGATGATGGCGATGATCTCCTCCAATTCCCCGTCCCGGCAGGGTGCCAGAATGGAGTTTCTGGTGCTGTTTCGTGGAATCTGGTGGTGGCGGCGGAGCGGAACTCCTAGAAAAATGTCGAACCCCCCTGAGTTTTTAGGTTAGAAGGCAACTTATAGGCGAAGAGGGAGACCGAGGGGGAGTCTGGGGCGGCCAGACCACCCCCTGGCGCGGCCTGGGCTTGCCCGCGCGACTAGGTGGTGTGGCCTGGGCCCAGCCCCCCTCCGTCTCATATTCTGGCTCCGGGAGTCTTCTGGTGAAATAGGATTTTCGGCATATTTTCCGGGATTTTTTCTGATAGTTGATTTTCTGCACAAAAAGTAGACACCAGGGAAATTCTGCTGAAAACAGCGTCAGTCTGCATTAGTTGTATCCAAATCACACAAATTTAGAGGAGAAACAATAGCAAAAGTGTTCACGAAAGTAGATACGTTTTGGACGTATCAACTCCCCCCAAGCTTAGCTTATTGCCTGTCCTCAAGCAGTTCAAATGAAACTGAGTGTGATAAAAGAAACTTTCACAAACACATTTGCTTCATATGATGTATATATTATCTGCATCTGATCAACTACTTAGACAATTCATAATAAGGAGTATGCAACTAAGTTTACTTAATAGGCATTGCAAGCTATGAAGAGATTCCAACTCAAAAATAATAAGTAGCATGAAGCATAAACATAAGCAACATTACAATGCTCATAACAAGGTATGATAGAGTGGTATCTCGCTTGCCTTTGATTATGAATGCCAAGGCACCTCTGAAGTTCAGGTGAAGACTAGAAGTAAAGATATCAAAGATACAAGCATCAAAGTCATAACACAATTAATCAAGTAATGAGACAAGCACAAAGAATGACAACTATGCTCTCAAGAAAGTGCTCAAAGAGTATGTGGAGACTCAACAAGGAAATAAAAAGGTTTTGAATAGTTTGAAAGGCTTCCAAATGCTGAAAGTATGGTACTTATTAGCTTTGAGATCTCATTGCCCCTATCATAAGCATCTTTAATGTGGTTAAGGTGAAAGTGAGGTCCAATCTGAGTTATATGCTTGACAGACTATAAACTGGAAATCCCATGTCCCTTGAGTACGAGGGCCGCTCCTCATGCTACTCAACTTTAGTTACCGGTAAGTTCTTGTCATCGTAAATACGTGCGTATCATAGAGAACGGCCAACGGGGTACCCCTTGCCCGATGATACAAAATAATCTCCATATCAAAATGACAAGGCAAGCAGACAATAAGTATCTCAGCAATCTTCTTATTTACCATAGGAAAATGGTGCTTTTTTCTCTCTTTCCTCTTTTCATAAATCTCATTTTTTTTCTTTTTCTCAATAGCTATCTCTCTCTTTTTTTCTAAGAAGAATGCTTCATAGATATCGTTATGGTTACGCTGCAGGTTTCCACCATGACGGCATGAATTAGACCGACGGCCCAAGCGTTTCTCTAACACACATACATAACTCCATGGACTTACAAGCTCCCCTTTTATTTCACACCGATGACATCGGCAAACAAAAGAGCATGGTATCAACTAGGTATATATTTACAGGTGTTGAAAGCGTTCCCCATGACAGCACGGTTCTGCTAATCCCCAGCCTATAATTTTTAAGCATATAACTTTCATGGATAGTCACAATGGTTCAGGTTTATTAAGTGCAGAAAATAAAGTGTGCCGATCAAGTTCATGAGAGCTTTACTAACTAACTTTCTCATAACAAGCAAACATTTTATTTGGAAGAAAACAAGGCATATTGAATATGCACAGAAATAGCAAATGATGCTAATGGGTAGGTATGGTGGACACTTTGGCAATATTTGGTTTTAGGGAGTTGGAAACATGAGTAAAACATACTCAGTGAAAGTGAAGGCTAGCAATAGTAAGGGAGCGACAAACGAGAGAGCAATAGCTGTCATAATCATGCTTGCAACAAAACAGGACTAATCATGGCATGAAAGTGATTCAAGATCCTAAAGGCAAAATAATTCAACGGGGCTTAACTGATTATTTTAGTCATATGCATGCGTGAGCATGTGCCAAGTCAATTCAAATGAAACATTCAGAGGAGGATACCATGGTGTCATACCAAGTTATGAATAGAGTAATGCAAGCAAACATTCATATGACATGCTACAAACTATTAGCAAGCTGGGACTAATCATATGAAAGCAAGAACTACTAAGCATCCAAAGATAACATACACCCTACACGAACAGGCTAAGCATGCCCACAATGATGAGTATATGTACAAAAATGAAAACAAATAGAATTCGTTACCAGCCTCTTACCACACCTCAAGTTGTCATTAATCCTCATCATTGCTCTTCACTTGTGTGGCTTGAATAATCATATGAAAACCAATATCCACTGAGGACTGCTGAACCCTACAACAAACTCACAGAACCAAAGAAGAACAACAAATATTTTTGGTGTTTTCGATTTTTAAAAGAAGAACCAAAAGGGAAGAACAAGCAAAGCAAAATCTTTTTGGGTTTTTCGAATAGTTCAAACAAAGCAAGCAAACCAAGGCAAAAAGGAAGAAGCAAACCAAAGAGAAACAACAGAAATATTTTTGGTCTTTTTGTGTTTTAGAAAGCAAAAGCAAAAGAAAGAACGAAAACTAAAAAGAAAATGAAACATGAATATACAAAGTACCGACGCAACATGATAAGGAGATGAGTGCGATGTCGGCGTACCTCCCCCAAGCTTAGGCTTTTGGACTAAGTGGGTATGAATCTAGATATGGGTAAGGGTTCAAGCAGGAGGATCATTGTAAGAATGATCGTAGTTAGGCCCGTGGGAAGAAGAAGTTCCCCAATCATAGGTAGGCTGCTGATATGAAGACTCCCCCTCATTCGAGGGCTAGACCAAATCATCTGTGAACGCCCTTCCAGTATCATGTTCCTGTTGGGAGATCTCTCCCAAGTATGTATCGAGCTCCTCCTCCGTGAGGGACCATCCTACCCTGTTATCAAGGTTAAACAAAACAGGTGCAGGCAAAAGAACAACATGCTCGGACTTTCTCTTTCTCCAACCAGCTTTGAGAAAGGTTATTTCATAAGACAACTCACTCAAACTAGCCCACGAGGAAACAAATTTATACTGTATCATGGAATTAAGATCAAGCCTTTCTATGGGAAACTGCAGGTATAAATGATGAGGCACTAAGCCATGCAATGCTAGTAAACGAGAAGCAATGAGGCCCCCACAAATTCCACCTTTCTCGCAGTTAGCAGCAAGACGGAAAGCTATCAAAGCACCCAAGTTGTAAGACCTATCTCGTTTAAGAGCAGCAGAGATAAATGCTAGATCATATGAAGATAACTTATTGGCAGTTTTCCTAGCAAGAACACACTTGGCAATAAAGTAGGCAAAGTAGCGAATGGAGGGGAGATGAATGTTACGGATTTTTTCACTCTCCTTCGAGAAGCTGCTCCCTTGGCAATTTTTTGCGTATAAATCCATGAGAGGTAGGTCGCTCTTTAATCCTCCCACATGATCCCCACCGAGGTACCTTAATAGCTGCACAAAAGTCATCGAGAGAAAGGTCGACAGCAATATTGTAAATTTTGTAGTGGACCATGGGGTTAGGAAAAGAGTAGCTAAATTGAAAGTCCTGCACCATAGACATGGTTAGCTTCACAAATTGACAAGGTTCATCTTCCAAAAAGTGCTCCAACCCTGCATTAGAAACCAAAGTGTGGAAATCTTGGAGAATTCCTGCAGCTCACATGAACTCAGAGCATGGGTAAATGGAAGGAAGAACTTCCTCCTCCCGGTGAACCTTCATGACCTCATGCACCCATAGTTCATGTTGGTTTAGTTGATGCTCATTCATCTTCTATTCTGAAATTTTAACACCTATTAAACAAGTGATTGCAAAATTAATATAATGAAGGGTACTACTCATAGGGACTTGTAAGAGGCCTAAACATGCATCAAAACTATATATCTAAGCATCAAACAAGCTTACAAGCTCTCATAACCTGTCACCTACAGCAGCAAAATACTCAAGATATAATCCACTAAACTCAAATCTACTTGGACAAGGGGAGGAGTCACATACCGGAGAACAAGTGCTCCAAATTTCAGCAACAAAGATGGGCTGAGCAAGGAGATTGAAAAAATCGAGAGCAAGCACAGCAAGAACGCGATTTTGAGTAATGAACTGGAGCTTTCTCGGGAGAGAGAAGAAAGTGGCAGGTGAGAGAGTTAGTGGAGGGCCAGGGGTGGCCCACACCATGGCATGGCGCCACCCAGGGCAGGCCGCGCCACCAGGTGGTGAGCCTGCCTGGTGGGTCCCCCTGGCACCTCCCAGGCACTCCTCTGCCCCTTTTTTCAAGTAAAAAATTAATATGAATTTTCTAGAATTTTTCGAGACACTTTATTTTTGGGCATTTTTCAGGTATAGAAGAATGATTTTCTGACAGACAGATTTTTTTTGGAATGATGCAATGACAAAACAAGGCTAGAACTACAGAAGTTCTAAGACACTCTAACATGCAAGCAACTAACAACCAAAAGGAGAACTAAACAAAAGCAAAAACTAAAATGGATAGAATACAAGTACACGGAAATAATCATAGTGAAAACATTGTTTTGTTCAATGAAATCCTTTTGTTAACAAGGTTGATCAGGTCTTGTTACCAAAACAATTCCATATGAGACAAAACTTTGTATTCCACTAATGATTATGTTACCTCAACCTTGATAGCAATGGTCCCAATCATAATAGTTTCAAATTTTTCTCTTGGTATGGGACAATATATTTCTCCAACTTGAATGCCCTCAACATGTTCAATTGAATTCAAACCATAAGTCCTTTCAATCTTCTTGGGGAAATAGACAGTATATTCCTTGTCATTAACATTGAAACTCACCTTTCGTTGATTACAATTAATAACAGCTCCTACAATATTAAGAAAAGGTCTCCCAAGAATAATATACATATTATCATCTTCAGGCATTTCAAGCACAACAAAAATCAGTTAATATCAAGCAATTATGAGCCACCTGAATAGGTACATCCTCACATATACCAACAGGAATAGTGGTAGATTTATCAGCCATTTGCAAAGATATATCAGTTGGTATTAATTTTTCTAGTTGAAGCCTCTTATAGAGAGAGAAAGGCATAACACTAACTCCAGCTCCCAAGTCACACAAAGCAGTTCTAACATAACTATTCTTAATAGAGTAAGGGATAGATGGGATCCCTGGGTCTCCAAGTTTCTTTGGAACCTTACCATTGAAGGAATAATTAGCTAGCAAAGTAGAAATTTCTTCATTAGGGATCTTCCTTTTATTCGAGACAATATCCTTCATATACTTTGAGTAAGGAGGCAATTTAATAGCATCAGTCAAAGGAATTTGCAAGAATAAAGGTTTCATCCACTCACAAAACTTATTATAGTGTTCATCTTCCTTTGACTTGTGTTTCTTATTAGGGAAAGGCATAGGTTTTTGGTCCCAAGGCTCTCTTTCACTAAGATGTTTCTTAACAACAAAATCTTCTTTAGTGTATTTAGTATTCTTAGTGTGCTTTTCAGGTTCTTCTTCAACTTTTTCTTCATTAGGAACAACATTTTCTTCATTACCACTTTCAGTTTCAGCATCAGAGATAGATATACAATTAGGATCTATAGCAGGTTCAGAGGGTTCTTCAATAGTTTTATGTTTCTTTTTCCTTTTCTTAGGAGTAGAGCCACTATTTTCAGCCTATTGACAATCCTGCTCAATTCTTTTGGGATGCCCCTCAGGATATAGAGGATCCTGGGTAGCAGCGCCACTTCTATTTCTAATTTCGTAAGCATGTTTTTCTTTCGCAGCATTAACTAGCAAGTCTTTTTGCACTTTAACGAGTTGATCTATTTGAGTTTGGACCATTTGAAAGTGTTTAACAATCATTTTAACATCATTAGAGGTTCTTTCCACAATATCTTTCAACTCAACAATAGCTCTAGTGTTTTCGATTAGATGATTTTGCACCCTTTTATTAAAATTATCTTGCTTAACAATAAAGATATCGAATTCTTCTAAGCATTGATCAGGAGGTTTAGAGTAAGGGATATCACCTTCATCAAAGTGTTGGAGAGAGTGTACCTCAATAGTGGATGAGTAAGGGATAGGCTTACATAATTCTTCAATGGGAGGTAAATTCTTGACATCTGCAACTTTAATTCCCTTCTCCTTAAGACATTTCTTAGCTTCCTTCATCACTTCATCATTTAATTCAATAACTCCCCTCTTCTTTGATGTTGGAATAGGCACCGATATAGTAGATTCAGGTATAATTACTTCAGGTATAGCTTGTTCACGAGGATTCCAATCCTCATAGTTCTTGCTTATTTTAGCCATTAATTCCTCAGCTTCCTTGGGAGTCCTATCCCAGAAAACCCAATCAGCACAACTATCTAGGTATGTCCTAGATTCTTCGGTTAGTCCATTATAAAATATATCCAGCAGCTCATTCTTAGGTAATGGACTTCTATCCTGTGCATGAATCAAAGCACAAAACCTTGCCCAAGATTCGGGCAATATCTCTTTTTCTCCCTGTTTAAAATCAAAAAGTTCCTGCAAAATAGCATGTCTAGCACTAGGAGGAAAATATTTCTGCAGGAAGGTACTAATCAAGAAATTAGGGTTATCAATAGATCCAGGAGGTAAATTAATAAACCAAGTTTTAGCTTCTCCTTTCAGTGAAAAAGGGAAAATCTTAGCAACAAAGTAAGTACGCATCTTAATATCATCAGAAAACAATCCACTCATGGTAGAAAGTTCATTCATATGTGCTACCCCACTTTCATTCTTAGTCCCACAAAAAGGTTCTTTCTCGACAATATCTATGTAAGATAGATCGAGAGAGAAATCATAATATTTATCTTTAATGTTTATGGGAGAAGCAACAAACATAGAAATAGGAGACAATTTGGGTATAATAGTACGCCTCTCAAGGAGACTCTTAGTAGCGCTCCTATCATGGGTGTTTTTACATTCTTTAATAAATTCATCGGTCATCTCAACATAACCATCTTCAATATCATAACTCTCACTAGACTCAGGTGAACTAACAAGTGTAGTAGTGTCTTCATTAGGAGTTTCAGTATTTCTAGCTATAGTTCTAGCAATCGTAGCATCTAGGAAAGGACCTAATGAGCCACTCATATCAAGCACAGTAGAAGCAACATCATAAGCATCAGAAGTTTCAGATTCAGCAGTAGTAGCAGTGTGTGTAGCATGTGTATGTGGTGGTGTAACGAGCTTACTCATAACAGATGGTGAATCAAGAGCAACAAAGGTGTTCAGAACCATACCTCTTCTTGTAGTGGATGGTAAAATAGGAACCTTACCATCACGAGACTTACCCATGATGGATGGATAGCAGCGAACAATAGAGAATCCAAGTGAACTTGATAAATAAAGCTATGCTCCCCGGCAACGGTGCCAGAAAATAGTCTTGATGACCCACAAGTATAGGGGGTGTATCACAGTATTTTCGAGGGAAGTGAAACCCAATTTATTGATTCGACACAAGGGGAGCCAAAGAATATTTATAAGCCTTAACAACTGAGTTGTGAATTCAGCTACACCTGGAAACAATCTTGCTCACAGTAGTTTATCAGTAGCAACAGTTTTGTAGTAGGAATAGTAAAGTAATAGTAGTAGTAAAGTAAAGACAGCAGTAACAATAGCAGTAAATAGTAGGATTCGAGTGCGGTAGGCATAGGGATGAATGGACGGGCGTTGCATGGACAAGACAATTCACATAGCAATCAAAACATAGGGCAATTGCAGATAAATAAGATAAAGCATCCAAGTACTAGATAATCCTAGGCATGTGTTCCATATATAGTCATACGTGCTCGCAATGAGAACTTGCACAACATCTTTTGTCCTGCCAGCCTGTTTGCAGCGGGGCCTCAAGGGAACGACTGGCAATTAAGGTGCTCCTTTTAATAGAGCACCGGAGCAAAGCATTAACACTCCATGAACACATGTGATCCTCACATCAAAGCCATTCCCTCCGGTTATCCCGATTTCTGTCACTTTGGGGCCATTGGTTCCGGACAACAATGTGTGTATACAACTTGCCGATAAGAACAGAAACAATTCTATCATAATGAATCAATAACATGTTTAGATCTGAAATCATGGCACTCGGGCCCTAGTGACAAGCATTAAGCATAACAAGTCGCAACAAAGTCATAAAGCACTAATAGAAGATACTATGCACCATGCCCTAACAATCCGATGCCATTACATGAATGATCTCATCCAATCCCTACCATCCCCATATCCTACAACGGGGGATTACTCACTCATAGATGGGGGGAACATGGATGGTCGATGGAGAAGCGACGGTGATGATGATGGCGATGATCTCCTCGAATTCCCCGTCCCGGCAGGGTGCCAGCACGGAGTTTCTGGTGCTGTTTCGTGGAATCTGGTGGTGGCAGCGGAGTGGAACTCCTTCTGGAAAACCGTCGAACCCCCCTGAGTTTTTTAGGTCAGAAGCCAACTTATAGGCGAAGAGGGAGACCGAGGGGGAGTCTGGGGCGGCCAGACCACCCCCTGGTGCGGCCTAGGCTTGCCCACGCGGCCAGGTGGTGTGGCCTGGGCCCAGCACCCTCCGTCTCGTATTCTGGCTCCGGAAGTCTTCTGGTCAAATAGGATTTTTGGCATATTTTTCGGGGTTTTTCCTGATAGTTGATTTTCTGCACAAAAAGTAGACACCAGGGTAATTCTGTTGAAAACAGCGTCAGTCCGCGTTAGTTGCATCGAAATCACACTAATTTAGAGGAGAAACAATAGCAAAAGTGTTCGGGAAAGTAGATACGTTTTGGACGTATCAACTCCCCCCAAGCTTAGCTTATTGCTTGTCCTCAAGCAATTCAGTTGAAAACTGACTGCGATAAAAGAACTTTCACGAACACATTTGCTTCATATGATGTATATATTCTTAGCATCTGATCAACTACTTAGACAATTCATAATAAGGAGTATGCAACTAAGTTTACTTAATAGGCATTGCAAGCTATGAAGAGATTCCAACTCAAAAATAATAAGTAGCATGAAGCATAAACATAAGAAACATAGCATGAAGCAAAAATAATAAGTAGCATGCTCAAAAATAATAAGTTGCTTATGTTTATGCTTCATGCTACTTATGAGCATTGTAATGTTGCTTATGCTTATGCTTCCTGCTACTTATTATTTTTGAGTTGGAATCTCTTCATAGCTTGCAATGCCTATTAAGTAAACTTAGTTGCATACTCCTTATTATGAATTGTCTAAGTAGTTGACCAGATGCAGAGAATATATAATCATATGAAGCAAATGTGTTCGTGAAAGTTCTTTTATCACACTCAGTTTTCAACTGAATTGCTTGAGGACAAGCAATAAGCTAAGCTTGGGGGGAGTTGATACGTCCAAAATGTATCTACTTTCCCGAACACTTTTGCTATTGTTTCTCCTATAAACTTGTGTGATTTGGATGCAACTAACACGGACCGACGCTGTTTTCAACAGAATTTCCTTGGTGTCTAGTTTTTGTGCAGAAAATCAACTATCAGGAAAAATCCCGGAAAATATGCCAAAAATCCTATTTCACCAGAAGACTCCCGGAGCCAGAATACGAGACGGAGTGGGGCTGGGGCCCAGCCACACCTCTTGGCCGCGCGGGCTGGGCCTGGCCACGCCAGGGGGTGGTCTGGCCACCCCAGACACCCCCTCGGTCTCCTTCTTTGCCTATAAGATGATTTCTGACCTAAAAACTCAGGGGGGTTCGACATTTTTCAGAAAAAGTTCCGCTCCACCGCCACCACCAGATTCCATGATTTAGAACCAGAAACTCCGTTCTGGCACCCTGCCGGACGAGGAATTGGAGGAGATCATCGCCATCATCATCACCATCGCTTCTCCATCGACCATCCATGTTTCCCCTATCTATGAGTGAGTAATCCCCCGCTATAAGATATGGGGATGGTAGGGATTGGATGAGATCGTTCATGTAATGGCATTAGATTGTTAGGGCATGGTGCCTAGTATCTACTATTTGTGCTTTTTGACTTTGTTGCGACTTGTTATGCTTAATGCTTGTCACTAGGGCCCGAGTGCCATGATTTCAGATCTGAACATGTTATTGATTCATTATGATAGTATTGTTTATGGTCTTACCTGCAAGTTGTATACGCACGTTGTTGTCCGGAACCAAAGGCCCCGAAGTGATAGAAATCAGGATAACCGGAGGGAATGGCTTTGATGTGAGTATCACATGTGTTCATGGAGTGTTAATGCTTTGCTCCGGTGCTCTATTAAAAGGAGCACCTTAATTGCCAGTAGTTCCCTTGAGGCCCCACTGCAAACGGGCTGGCAGGACAAAAGATGTTGTGAAAGTTCTCATTCCGAGCACGTATGACTATATATGGAACACATGCCTAGGATTATTTAGTACTTGGATGCTTTATCTTATTTATCTGCAATTGCCCTATGTTCTGATTGCCATGTGAATTGTCTTGTCCATGCAACGCCCGTCCATACATCCCTATGCCTACCGCACTCGAATCCTACTGTTTACTGCTATTGTTACTACTGTCTTTACTTTACTACTGCTGTTACTTTACTACACCTACTACAAAACTAT
Source organism: Avena sativa (assembly GCA_916181665.1). Taxonomy (NCBI): domain Eukaryota; kingdom Viridiplantae; phylum Streptophyta; class Magnoliopsida; order Poales; family Poaceae; genus Avena; species Avena sativa. The sequence continues at coordinate 429,787,625 of OV702287.1, forward strand.
TGCTACTGGTAAACTGCTGTGAGCAAGATTGTTTCTAGGTGCAGCTGAATTGACAACTCAATTGTTAAGGCTTATAAATATTCTTTGGCTCCCCTTGTGTCGAATCAGTAAATTGGGTTTCACTTCCCTCGAAAATACTGCGATACACCCCCTATACTTGTGGGTCATCAAGACTATTTTCTGGCGCCGTTGCCAGGGAGCATAGCTTTATTTATCAAGTTCACTTGGATTCATTATTGTTTGCTGCCATCCATCCATGATGGGTAAATCTCGTGATGGCAAGGTTCCTATTTTACCATCCACTACAAGAAGAGGTACTTAACACCTCTATTGCTCTTGATTCACCATCTGTTATGAGTAAGCTCGTTACACCACCACATACACATGCTACACACACTGCTACTACTACTGAATCTGAAATTTCTGATACTTATGATGCTGCTTCTACTATGTTTGATAAGAGTGGTTCATTAGGTCCTTTCCTAGATGCTACGATTGCTAGAACTATAGCTGGAAATACTGAAACTCCTAATGAAGACACTACTACACATGTTAGTTCACCTGAGTCTAGTGAGAGTTATGATATTGAAGATGGTTATGTTGAGATGACCGATGAATTTATTAAAGAATGTAAAAACACCCATGATAGGAGCTCTACTAAGAGTCTCCTTGAGAGGCATACTATTAGACCCAAATTGTCTCCTATTGCTAAGTTTGCTGCTTCTCCCATAAACATTAAAGATAAAGATTATGATTTCTCTCTTAATCTATCTTACATAGCTATTGTTGAGAAAGAACCTTTTTGTGAGACTAAGAATGAAAGTGCGGTATCATATATGACTGAGCTTTCTACCATGAGTGGTTTGTTTTCTGATGATATTAAGATGCGTACTGATGACCCACAAGTATAGGGGGTGTATCGCAGTATTTTCGATAAGTAAGAGTGTCGAACCCAACGAGGAGCAGAAGGTGCTGGCTAGTGGTATGGACCAGGAATTCTCTACAAAAACTTAGCAAACAGATTTTTAGGGGTTTTCGATAAAACAAGTAAATAAAGTACAAGTAAATAAAAGACAGTAGAAATAAATGCAGCAAGTGGCCCAATCCTTTATGCAGCAAAGGACAAGCCAGTTGTATTACTTAAGATGACCAAACGTTCTCGAGGACACATGGGAAGACTGTCAAGTGCTTTCGCTTCATATAGTTGATTAATCTTCTCTAGCTTGCTAAGTGTTGTGTGGGTGAACCTATGCTAATGTACCGCCCCATACAAGACTAATACATACTTGTGATTATACCCCTTGCAAACATCCGTAAGTACAAGAAAGTAATTAAGGTAGAGACCTAACCACATCTTTAAACTCTAAGACCCTTACGTCCCTTGTGCAATGGTTTCCTAACGGGGGTTCAGGTTTCTGTCACTCTGGCAACCCCTACGATTAGTAGCCAAATACACAATGCATTCCCCTAGGCCCATATAGGTGAAGTGTCATATAGTCGACGTTCACATGACACCACTAGAAGAAGTACATCACAACTTAAATAACAATCTATTGAATCTTTCTCAACACAACTCCACTACTAACAACATGACTTCTCCCATGTCCTCAAGAACAAAACAAACTACTCACAAGACATCATATGGATCATGATCAGAGATGGAATAATGATGCATAACAATCTGAACATAAACAATAATTCAATGGTTCACTCAATAGCATCAACTACAAAGAGTAATCAACACCGGGAAAGTTTCCCCTATGAACTTTTCAATTTTAAACAGGGAGAAAAAGAGATATTGCCTGAATCATGGGCAAGGTTTTGTGCTTTGATTCATGCACAGGCTGGAAGTCCATTACCTAAGAATGAGCTTGTTGATATATTTTATAATGGACTAACTGAAGAATCTAGGACATACCTAGATAGTTGTGCTGATTGTGTTTTCAGGAATAGGACGCCCAAAGCAATTGAGGAATTAATGGCTAAAATAAGCAAGAATTATGAAGACTGGACTCCTCTTGAACCAGCTATACCTAAAATAATTATACCTTAACCAACTATTCATGTGCTTATTCCAACATCAAAGAAGAGAGGAGTTATTGAATTAAATGATGAAGTGATGAAGGAAGCTAAGAAATGTCTTAAGGAGAAGGGAATTAAAGCTGCAGATGTCAACCATTTACCTCCTATAGAAGAATTATGTAAGCAAATTCCCCACTCATCCACTATTGAGGTACACTCTCTCCAACACTTTGATGAAGGTGATATCCCTTACTCTAAACCTCCTGATCAATGCTTAGAAGAATTCGATACTTTTATTGTTAAGCAAGATAATTTTAATAAAAGGGTGCAAAATCATCTAATCGAAAACACTAGAGCTATTGTTGAGTTGAAGGATATTGTGGAAAGAACCTCTAATCATGTTAAAATGATTGTTAAACATTTTCAAATGGTTCAAACTCAAATAGATCAACTTATTAAAGTGCAAAAAGACTTGCTAGTTAATGCTGCCAAAGAAAAACATGCTTATGAAATTAGAACTAGAAGTGGTGCTGCTACCCAGGATCCTCTATATCCTGAGGGGCATCCCAAAAGAATTAAGCAGGATTCTCAACAAGCTAAAAATAGTGGTTCTACTCGCAAGAAAAGGAAAAAGAAACATAAAACTATTGTAGAACCCTCTGAACCTGCTAAAGATCCTAATAGTATATCTATCTCTGATGCTAAAACGGAAAGTGGTAATGAAGAAAATGATGTTGCTGATAAAGAAAAAGTTGAAGAAGAACCTAAAAAGCACACTAAGAATACTAAATACACTAAAGAAGATTTTGTTGCTAAGAAACATGGTAGTGAAAGAGAGCCTTGGGTCCAAAAACCTATGCCTTTCCCTGATAAGAAACACAAGTCAAAGGAAGATGAACACTATAATAAGTTTTGTGAGTGGATGAAACCTTTATTCTTGCAAATTCCTTTGACTGATGCTATTAAATTGCCTCCTTACTCAAAGTATATGAAGGATATTGTCTCGAATAAAAGGAAGATCCCTAATGAAGAAATTTCTACTTTGCTTTCTAATTATTCCTTGAATGGTAAGGTTCCTAAGAAACTTGGAGACCCAGGGATTCGAACTATCCCTTGCTCTATTAAGAATAGTTATGTTAGAACTGCTTTGTGTGATTTGGGAGCTGGAGTTAGTGTTATGCCTTTCTCTCTCTATAAGAGACTTGAACTGGAAAAATTAATACCAACTAATATATCTTTGCAAATGGCTGATAAATCTACCACTATTCCTGTTAGTATATGTGAGGAAGTACCTGTTCAAGTGGCTCATAATTGCTTGATATTAACTGATTTTGTTGTACCTGAAATGCCTGAAGATGATAATATGTCTATTATTCTTGGGAGACCTTTTCTTAATACTGCAGGAGTTGTTATTAATTGTAATCAAGGAAAGGTGACCTTCAATGTTAATGACAAGGAACATACTATCTATTTCCCCAAGAAGATTGATAGGACTTATGGTTTGAATTCAATTGAACAAGTTGAACAGGAGAAATATATTGTCCCATACCAAGAGGAAAATTTGAAACTATTATGATTGGGACCATTGCTATCAAGGTTGAGGTAACATAATCATTAGTGGAATACAAAGTTTTGTTTCATGTAAAATTGTTTTGCTAACAAGACCTGATCAACCTTGTTAACAAAAGGATTTCATTGAACAAAACAATGTTTTCACCATGATTATCTCTGTTTACTTCTGTTCTATCCATTTAGTTTTTGCTTTCATTTAGTTTTCTTTTTTGTTGTTAGTTGCTTGCAGTTTAGAGTGTCTTAGAACTTTTGTAGTTCTAGCCTTGTTTTGTCATTGCATCATTCCAGAAAATCTTTTTCTATCAGAAAATCATTCATCTATACCTGAAAATGCCCCAAAATAAAGTGTCTCGAAAAATTCTAGAAAATTCATATTAAATTTTTACGTGAAAAAAGGGGCAGAGGAGTGCCTGGAAGGTACTAGGGGGCCCCACCAGGCAGGCACATCACCTAGTGGCGCGGCCATCCCTAGGGCGCGCATGCCTATGGTGTGGGCCACCCCTGGCCCTCCACTCACTCTCTCACTTGCCACTTTCTTCTCTCTCCCGAGCAAACACCAGTTCATTGCTCAAAATCGTGTTCTTGCTGTGCTTGCGCTCGATTTTTCGATCTCCTTGCCCAACCCATCTTTGCTGCTGAAATTTGGAGCATTTGTTCTCCGGTATGTGACTCCCCTGCTTGTCCAAGTAGATTTGTGTTTAGTGGTTTATATTTGGAGTATTTTGCTGCTGTAGGTGACAGGTTATGAGAGCTTGTAAGCTTGTTTGATGCTTAGAGATATAATTTTAATGCATGTTTAGGCCTCTTACAAGTCCCTATGAGTAGTGCCCTTCATTATATTCACTTTGCAATCACTTGTTTAATAGATGTATAAATTTTAGAATATCAAACATGAACAACCATACCTTTGGAGAAATATTTGAGAGGGATGCACCTAGGAGGTCAAGGCCCTCAAGATCAGCCTCTCAGTTGAGGCGATCATACAACGAAGATGTCATTGCACCTCGTATTGGTAATGAAGGAGATGATGGGGATGCTCACCCATCTACTTTTCCTTGTTTTACTTTCTTACAAGCTGCAGGGATTCTTGATGATTTCTTGCTACTGATTCAGAGGGTTGGTTTGACCTCATACATGCAAGATGAGAGTGAGGAATACACTATGCTCACCAAGACTTTTGTTGAGAGCTTCCTATTTACTAACACGCCCTATCAGTCAACTGTCTCTTTGAGAATTTATAATCTGCCCTTTACCATGCCATTGGAAAGATTTTGTAGTATTGTAGGTGTAATCATGACAGGGACCGTGAAGAAGATTCAAGGGCGACCCGCTGATTTGCTGGAGCTCTACCGAGGGGTGACCAATGATGATGACCGTGTAGCTCAGCACGGAAAGATAAGAAACATCCAACTCCTTGCTCTTAGATACTTTGCATATTATCTTGTTACTAGTGTTCTTTGTAGGGAGAATACGAGTAATTTCTCCAAATACGACTAATAATCCACCTTCAGGTTATCATTCGAACCCCCTCCAGTATTAAGTTGCAAGCAACAGATTATTGCTTTACGAACTCTTGGAGTTGCTAGCATCTACTTGGCCAAGATAGCTACTAACAACGTAAAGCATGCAAGATCACAAATAACAAAGACATGATAGAATCAATAATCAATCTGAAATAGCATCTCAATATCCATCGGATCCCCGCAAACACAACATGCAGAATTACAAATAGATGATCTTGATCATGAACGGAGCTCACAAGATCTAGACATGAAAGCACAAAGGAGGAGAACCAGCCATCTAGCTACTACATGGACCCGTAATCCAGAGATGAACTACTCACGCATCACACCGGAGGCTTGCATGATGATGAAGAAGGTCTCCAGGGTGAATTCCCCTCTCCGGCAGGGTGCCGAGAAGAGCTTCAGATCCCTCCCGATCTAGGGATGGAGATGACGGCGGCTACAGACTCTTTCGTGGATTTTTGATCGGGTACTTAGGGTCTTCATCCCGAGGGCATCTTATAGGCGGAAGGAGAGGCCGAGGGGGTGTCTGGGCTGGCCACACCACCCCTAGCACGGGCCAGGCCTGGCCACGCGGCCAGGTGGTGTGGGCGCCCTCTGGCCCTTCTCCGTCTCGTATTCTGGCATCTGTTGACTTTCGGAAAAATAGGCACTTTGGCTTTTGTCTCGTCCAATTCCGAGAATATTCGTTTGCTGACTTTCCTGGAACCAAAAACAGTATAAAACAGGCAGTTAGCACTGTGGCTCTTGTTAATAGGTTAGTCCAAGAAATCATATGAAAAGTACTCCAAAGTGTGGACAAAACACAAGAAAGTGGATAAAACCAAGCATGGAAAATCAAAAATTATAGATACATTTGCAATGTATCACCTAGCTGCTAGGGGGCCTATCTATGGGGGCCTCATCGCTTCACGTATGGTCAATGCATTAGAGCTTTCTGTGGATCCCTATGATACTATATTGGCACAACAAAGGCTTGACCTTGCTGCTATGCAAACACATCACTTTGTCACCGCTAACTCTGATTTGGACAGTTTAGTATATAGGATGATGTTTACTAACGGGGATGAGAGGGAGATCCCTTTGCTGCAATCTACCTTGTTTAGTGTTCACAGGAGGCCATTGTCGCGCTCCAAGGAGGAGGTGGACGAGCAGCTCCGCTTGCTGGGTTTCTACAGGCAGCACCAGGAGGATGTGCCCTCCTACGATTGCTCTGCGCACTACGGTGGGGTGTCCTCGAGCTTGCACCAGGACGAGGGTACCTCCTCGCCATACTATGGAGGCGCTCCATCTTGGCCAGCTTGGGATTGACACCCACTTAGGCCAAAAGCCTAAGCTTGGGGGGAGGTACGCCGACATCCCACTCATCTCCATATCATTTTTGCGTTGGTACTTTGTATATTCATGTTTTGTTCTCTTTTTAGTTTTTGTTCTTTCTTTGCTTTTGCTTTCTAAAACACAAAAAAGACCAAAAATATTTCTGTTGTTTCTCTTTGGTTTGCTTCTTCCTTTTTGCCTTGGTTTGCTTGCTTTGTTTGAACTATTCGAAAAACCCAAAAATATTTTGCTTTGCTTGTTTTTCCTTTTTGGTTCTTGTTTTAAAAATCGAAAACACCAAAAATATTTGTTATTCTTCTTTGGTTTTGTGAGTTTGTTACAGGGTTCAGCAGTTCTCAGTGGAAATTGGTTTCATATCATTATTCAAGCGACACAAGCGAAGAACAATAATGAGGATTAATGACAACTTGAGGTGTGGTAAGAGGCTGGTAACGAATTCTATTTGTTTTCATTTTTGTACATATACTCATCATTGTGGGCATGCTTAGCCTGTTCATGTAGGGTGTATGTTATTCATGGATGCTTAGTAGTTCTTGCTTTCATATGATTAGTTCCAGCTTGCTAATAGTTTGTAGTGTGTCTTATGAATGTTTGCTTGCATTACTCTATTCATAACTTGGTATGACACCGTGGTATCCTCCTCTGAATGTTTCATTTGAATTGACTTGGCACATGCTCACGCATGCATATGACTGAAATAATCAGTTAAGCCTCAATGAATTATTTTTCCTTGAGGGTCTTGAATCACTTTCATGCCATGATTAGTCCTATTTTGTTGCAAGCATTATTATGACAGATATTGCTCTCTCGTTTGTCGCTCCCTTACTATTGCTAGCCTTCACTTACACTGAGTATGTTTTACTCATGTTTCCAACTCCCTAAAACCAAATATTGCCAAAAGTGTCCACCATACCTACCTATTAGCAACATTTGCTATTTCCGTGCATATTCAATATGCCTTGTTTTCTTCTAAATAAAATGTTTGCTTGTTATGAGAAAGTTAGTTAGTAAAGCTCTCACGAACTTGATGGCACACTTTATTTCCTGCACTTAATAAAACTGAACCATTGTGACTGTCCATGAAAGTTATATGCTTGCAAATTATAGGCTGGGGATTAGCAGAACCGTACTGTCACGGGGAACGCTTTCAGCACCTGTAAATATATACCCAGTTGATACCATGCTCTTCCGTTTGCAGATGTCGTCGGTGTGAAATAAAAGGGGAGCTTGTAAGTCCATGGAGTTATGTGTGTGTGTTAGAGAAACGCCTGGGCTACCGGTCTAATCCATGCTGTCATGGTGGAAACCTGCAGCGTAACCATAATAAGTATCTATGAAGCATTCTTCTTATAAAAAAGAGAGAGATCTGTTGAGAAAAAGAAAAAAAGGAGATTTGAGAAAAGAGGAAAGAGAGAAAAAAGCACCATTTTCCCATGGTAAATAAGAAGATTTCTGAGATACTCATTGTCTGCTTGCCTTGTCATTTTGATATGGGGATTCTTCCGTATCATCGGGCAAGGGGTACCCCGTTGGCGGTTCTCTATGATAGGCACGTATTTACAATGACAAGAACTTACCGGTAACTAAAGTTGAGTAGCATGAGGAGCGACCCTCGTACTCAAGGGACATGGGATTTCCAGTCTATAGTCTGTCAAGCATATACTCCATAGTTTGTTCACTTTAACCTTAATCACTTCAAGATGCTTATGATAGGGGCAATGAGAGTTGAAAGCTAATAAGTGCCATAATTTTTGGAAGCTCTTTATGAAACTTGAATCTCTTCTTCCTTCTATGAAGGCCTTTCTTTTACTTTTATGTTGAGTCTCCACCTTCTACCTTTATGCACCTACTTTGAGAGCAAAGTGGTCATTCTTAGTTCAATGTGCATTGTCCCAAGACTTGTTGATTGATGCATAACTTTGATATTGCTTGTTTTACACTATTTGTATCTAGTCACTCTTATGAACTTTGAAGGTGTCCTATGCATTTATGTTTGCTACTCTATGAGGGACAAGCTGAATGCCACTATGCTATGTTTTCTTTATGTGAAACAGACAAACGTCTTGCAAAGCATTGTTATTCATGAATCTTTTGTTTGTGCCTTTTCAAGTTGCAACATAGTTGCTTTGTCTTATTGTTAGAACTTTGTCTTTCATGTTATGATTGAAGTATTATGATCCCAGCTATCAATGTTTTAGAAATACTTTGATCAAGTTTACGATGGTGCATGTCACCTCAAAAATTATTCTTTCTTTTTAGCACTTACCTACTCGAGGACGAGCAGGAGTTAAGCTTGGGGATGTTGATACGTTGCAAGCGTATCTATAATTTTTGATGTTCCATGCTTGTTTTATATCTACTTTCTGATGTTTTGTCCACACTTTGGAGTATTTCTATACACTTTCTTGGACTAACCTATTAACAAGATGCCACAGTACCAGTTGCCTGTTTTTGGTTCCAGAAAAGTCAGAAAATCAATATTCTCGGAATTGGACCGGACAAAAGCCAAAGTCGATATTTTACCGGAAGAATCATGGAGCCAGAAGACGAGACGGAGTGGGGCCACAGGGTGGGCACACCATATGGTGGCACGGGCTAGCCCTGGCCGCGCCACCAGGTGGTGTGGGCCCCCTGGCCACCCACCGACCTTGCCTCTTCGCCTATAAGATGCCTCCCGAGGCAAAAACCCTAAATCAACCAGCCTCCAGCCACGAAAAGTTCCGCAGTGCTGCCGCCACTGAAGGGGAGATTCAGGGGACAAAAAGTCTCTATTCCGGCATCCTATCGGGACGGGGAAGTGCCCCTGGAGCCATCTCCATCGATCTCCACCACAATCTCCATCGCCGTTGCTGACTCCCATGATAAGGAGGGAGTAGTTCTTCCTCAAGGCTAAGGGTTCTACCGGTAGCTATGTGTTCATCTCTCTCTCTCTATACATGATCATATTGTGATTATGAGCTTTGTAATCAAGTAGATCTACCTTGCTACTCAAGTGCTTTAATAGATCTCTGCTCTCCCCATGTGTGTGAAGTTGACAGTGTGCACACCATGGTGGCACTTAGGCTAGAGATTACAAATACTTGTTATGAGTTATAGTTAGAGTTGGATGTCTTTATCTCGTGGTGGTGTCACGGCAGATGCCATGGATAGGCTAAAGGTGGGGCCAATATGCACTAGAGGAATACAGGGAGGGATAGTGTGGTGATTCCACACACAGATGTTTTGTATTCTCTAAGTTCACCATGTTTACAGATGCTCCTTGAGTTGTATTGGGGAGAGGAGGAAGACGGAGCTCTCTTACTCTCACCACTACCTCTACTCAATGAACAGGCCAATCTCTAGCCCAACTACCTCACGATCCCCCTCTACTGGGGTCCTAACGCTCCTTATAAAGGGGAGGCCAGGCTACTAGCTAGGTCATAGGTGGAAGCATATTCCTAGGAATATGCCTCTCCCAAAATAGCAAACCGACCGGGTCACCTTTTTCCATCGTCAGCCATGCAGAGGCTACATAAGCCTCTGCGGGACCAGCGTCAGCCGACATAGGCTGCGTCACCTTTGTCGGCCACGCCTCGCTGGTCCTTCCCTCTGTCCGCTTCGCTGACGCTCCAACGCACAGAGACCACCTTTTGTCTAGCGGGATACCTTCCTTCTCTTGCAAGCCTGATATAACCCGGATCAGGTCTAGTTAATCCGGCTCCATGGGTACTTGTAGACGAATTATAAAGATCTTGCCAATGTATGATATACGTCGGTCGAGACATGGTTAAACGGACATCCTCCAGGCCGGGTTATTCCATAAGTCGGCCTGCCTTGAGGTGACCCGGCCAGCTTTCGCTTTGACCTTGCCATACCTCGGCTAACTCGGCCTTTATACCCCGGTGTTACCCTACCCGGGGGTATCCCCCCAACATTAGTCTCCGAAGCTGGCGCGGTCTTAGCAACTTCAGCTGCTAAGGCCACGGCAGGTTCAATCTTTTTGCTCCCTTTTCCGAGTTACTCTGCAGCTCGGATCCCGTGGTGTAGCATTCCCTTGGTACATTCCGAGTCATCACTCGCTGACCGGGCTACCCTTTAGCTTTCTGTGTTATCCTTCCTTCTTTCATACACTTTCCCACTTCCTACGTGGAGGGTAATCATCACCTTGCCTCATTTTAAGGGTCTGCGCCCGTTACTGCACTTATTGTCAGGGGTTACTGCCGCAAACGTCGCGTCGCAGTTGCCTCCTTGTTAACTGCATCACCACGTCACGTCATGAGATCCCCTGTTTCCTGTGGCCCTTCCTGTGGCTTGCCTCTGATTGGCCGATCCGGCAGATACACGACCACACCGTGTGGCCTCAGGGCACAGCTCGACCCCACTATCCACCGCTAAGGCGTGGTTAAATAGGGGAGGGGGCGTGCCCCTTGGCTGTTTTTCTCCTACTCGCGCCTCTCTGGATTTCTGCTTCTTCTTCCTCCTTGCGACAGCACCGCCGCTGCCGCTTCTGCTCTGCAGCGCCGCCGCAGCATCTCACTTTCGCGTTTCCTTGCTGCCGCTCCTGCGCTGTCTCATCGCCACGGGGCCGCGCCAGTCTATATCACTGCCTCCCACGTCTGAACGGGCAGGTGAGGACAGTGACCTGGAGATGACTAAGGAGGAGCTCGCCATCGTCGAGGAAGAAGAGACGGAGGAGGAGGGCGAAACTCTAGAGCACGGTGCCTGGGCCGGTTCTTGGGAGTGTCAAGACGATCTCGATTGGCTCTACCGCACCCGCCGCATCCCCGAAGGCGTAATTTCCCGCCTTGCCTCCGAGGAGATCGCTCCCTCGTCCAATCCGGGTGAGTTCGTCGTCTTCCTCTCTCACTTCCATCGCGGCTTCGGCCTGCCAGTGAGTGACTTCTTCCATGATTTTGTCAATACCTACGAACTCCAACCTCATCATCTTCCAGTGAATGCCATTACATCCCTCTCCTCCTTCGCATCCGCCGTAGAAGCATACCTCGGCTTGTGGCCTACTAAAGAGCTTTGGATCCGGTTCTTCGGTCTGCGGAGGAATGTGGTTCCGGATAAGGAGCGTGCCCTGGAGGACAAGTTCCTGACCCAATGTGGTGCCGCCTCCATCTCTCCCCGGAAACAATCTGTCTTCCCCTGAGTCACGGGGCTTGAATCTTGCAAGGGCTAGGCCCGAACCTTCTTTTATGTGAGGAATGGCTCGGATGAGGATCTGATCCGGCTATGCCCCTTCGCGATGGGTCCTCCTAATCTAGCTATGTGGGATCAGTTTCCCAAGAAACCAACTGCCTTGGCGAATCAGGTTAATAAGCGGTTCAAGGAACTGAAGGATCTGGGGTTGCGCAACGAGGATGTGATGATCACATTCGTCCGCAGCCGGATTTCCCCCTACAGAAGCGCACACATAAACTCTGCCATATAAGCTGCTGACTTGACCCCAACTGGACCTCCTCCTTCAAGTTGAACAACACTGAGATCTTCCGCTGGGTCAAGGCCATCTTCACGATCGATAAGGACTTCACCACTGACTGGGAGTGGGGGTTGGAGCATTACTGCCGGGACAAGCCTCCTCCTGCGGTAAATCTGATTACCCAATCCTTCTCCGAGTTATATCCTATGTCAGAGCATGTTGTTTATTTGATCCCTTTGCATTTTCCTTTTAGTTGTTTCTTCAGCAGACCATTGAAGATGGCACCAAGCCTTCCCTCAAATGGGGGAAGGATCGACTTGTTTCAGACGAGGCGGAGCCGGATCAGGAAATGTTCTTGCCTGCCCCGGACGCATCCAAGTGACCCTCTGGTAAACTTCTTTTCCTTAAGGAGTTGGCCTGATGATGAGGATGATTCTGATACTGAGGTGGTGGAGTTATTTGACCTGGTGCCTATTTCTTACGTGTTTCCGGCTTCAGCTAACCTGACTAGGTTGATCCATGAAGATCCCCCTCTTGCTACGAGTGAGCCGGCCCCAGCCGTGTCTAAGAAGCGGGCTGCCACTTCAGCTGCTTCTTCCGAGCCTCCCTGAACAACCAAATGGCGGAAGAAGTTCGCTGACAAGGTCGCCAGCAAACCTCCGACTAAGGCCATAGTTCGGAGAGCTCGGAAGCCCAAGGAGCCTCCGGCCTCCGATGAGTGAGTATCTTTTTCCTTGTACCATTTTCCGCTTCAAGTTTCTTTGTCTTCATGCCTCTCTCTCTGTTATATAATTCGTTATTTGTTGCTTAATTCAACAGGGCTGCGATGGAGGTTCCCCAGAGCGGCTCCAGCATCGCTTCATATTTCCGGCGCACCCCATCTGTTGGGTCCGCAGCATAGAAAACAAAAAATTTCCTACGGTGTGAACTACACGCCAAGATCTATCTACTAGGTACAAAGCAAACGGGTGGACATACTCCATAGAGAACTTACCCTCGAAGACAACGAGCTTTGTTAACGAGTAGGAACTCGTGGTTGATGTAGTCGTACACTTGCCGATCTCAAGATCGTGAGGAAGTCCGAGCGCCGCACCTCAGCAGCGCATCCGCACTCGCACACACGTTCAAGCCACCGGACAACCTCCACCTCCTCGCTCCAGCGATCCAGCGGAAGCAGCAACTCCTTCCAGACGAAATTCCACCGAGAACATGTATCTCGCTAATCCGAGACCATGGGGGAATAATTCTAGAGGGGGAGAGAGATCCTTCACAAGGAGGTGTAAGGATGAAGGAGGGAATGGGTGGCCTTTTATAGGAGGAGGGGGGGTTTCCCCCTATCTCCATGGCCGGCGCATGGGGGGGTGACCCCTCACCTCCCCCATTCATGTGGTGGTAACTCCTCCACATGAAAATGCCTCTTCACATTCCCTTTTAAAGTCTCCACTTTAAATGCATTAAGTTTCTCCAAATTTAATGCTCTCTCATTTAATAAAACTCTTTTATTAAATTTATTCAGAATTTTGTTAATTACTTTAATTAACAAACGTTCACATATAGCCCCTTGCAATATTTCAATATCACATGCAGAAACACCTTCTGCAATTTCACCCGAAACAATTTCCGGTTTCTATTGAAACAATTCCTGCGCTTTGCAATTCTTTCGTCTGAAACATATGTGCTCCAAAATGGTGTCCGGTAACTCTTAAGTGTGCCACCCTACGGTTCGCGAATAATGCAGACATGATCGAGACCCTTCTCCGATCAATAATCAACAGCGGGACCTGGAAATCCATACTGACTCCTACACATTCAACGATGACTCCTGTGATCGTGAGAACCTTTTAACGCTTGTAACTAAATCCCTTTGTCTCTCGATATATTACATGTCCGAGATTCGATCATCGGTATCTCCATACCTAGTTTGATCTCGTTACCGACATGCACTCTTTTCTTGTTCCCGTGATATAACATTCTAGTGATCACATCACTTGCTTGCAAGCTATCCTAATGTGATATCACCGAGAGGGCATAGTATATCTATCCGTCATCTGGAATGAAAAATTCCACTCTTGATCCATGAGCCTCAACATAACACCTTCGTAGCACTGAACCCATCTTTATAGTCACCCTGTTACGGTGTGACGTTTGATGTTATCAAGATACTCTTCCGGTGTTAGCAATTAACATGATCTCATGGTCTAAGGATAAAGATTACTTCGTATGATGTTATAGCAATATAAACATAACGACTTGATCGTAATGCTATACTTCGGATGAATGTTCATCACATCATTCCACCAATGGTGTGACCTTGTTATTAACAACATCCAATGTCCATGATCAGGAAACCTTGATCATCCTGTTAATCAACAAGCTAGTCTATAAGAGAGACATGACTAGGAACCCTTTTTGTTTATTGAACACACATGTATTGATGTTTCCTATCAATACAATTATAGCATGCAAAATAAACATCTATCATATACAAGGAATACATAATAACAACTTTATTATTGCCTCTCAGGGCATATTTCCTTCAGTCTCCCACTTGCACTAGAGACAATAATCTAGTTCACATAGTGATAAATCTAACACCCATGGAGTTCTGGTGTTGATCATGTTTTGCCCTAGGGAGTACTTTAGTCAACGGATCTGCTACATTCAGGTCCGTGTGCACTTTACAAATCTTTATATCTCCATCCTTGACATGCTCGCGGATGGAGTGAAACCAGCGCTTAATATGCTTGGAATTCTTGTGAGACCTTGGTTCCTTGGTGTTGGCTATGGCTCCATTGTTGTCACAATAGATCACCATCGGGTCCAATGCACTAGGAACCACACCCAGTTCCGTTATGAACTCCTTCATCCAAACCGCTTCCTGTGCTGCTTCTAAAGCAACAACATATTCTGCCTCTGTTGTTGATCAAGCCACCACAGGTTGTTTGGAGCTCCTCCAACTAACTGCTGCTCCATTCAAGAGAAATACGTATCCGGATTGAGACTTAGAGTCATCCGGATCAGTGTCAAAGCTAGCATCGACATAACACTTAGCGACTAGCTCTTCTTCACCTCCGTATACAAGAAACATATCCTTAGTTCTTCTCAAGTACTTAAGGATATTCTTGACCGCTATCCAGTGTTCCGAACCTGGATCAGATTGGTACCTACTAGTCAAACTAATAGCATGTGCCACATCTGGTCTTGTACATAGCATGGCATACATTATAGAGCCTATGGCTGAGGCATAGGGGATCTTATCCATTATCTCTCTTTCTTCCGCCGTAGCCGGACTTTGAGTCTTACTCAATGTCTTGCCTTGAAACATAGGTAAGAACCCCTTCTTACTTCCATCCATATTAAACTTCTTTAATATCTTATCAAGGTATGTACTCTGCGATAGCCCAATTAGGCGTCTTGATCTATCTCTATAGATTTTAATGCCTAATATATATGAAGCTTCACCAAGGTCCTTCATCGAAAATTTGCTGTTTAGATAACTTTTAACACTGTTTAAAAGATCTAAATCATTTCCAATCAATAATATGTCATCCACATATAATATCAGAAATGCCACATTGCTCCCACTCACTTTATTGTAAATACAAGCCTCTCCATAAGTTTGGACAAATCCAAACTCTTTGATCACCTCATCAAAGCGGAGATTCCAACTTCGTGATGCTTGCTTCAGTCCATAGATGGATCGCTGAGGTTTGCACACCTTATTAGCATCCTTAGGATCGACATAACCCTTAGGTTGTATCATATACAACTCTTCTTCAATCTTACCATTGAGGAACGCAGTTTTGACATCCATCTGCCATATTTCATAATCGAAATATGCAGCAATTGCTAACATAATCCTAACCGACTTAAGCATCGCTACGGGAGAGAATGTCTCATCGTAGTCAACTCCTTGAATTTGTCGAAACCCCTTTGCGACAAGTCGAGCCTTATAGATGGTCACATTACCATCAGCATCAGTTTTTCTTTTGAAAATCCATTTATTCTCAACGGCCTTTCGGTCGTGAGGTAAGTCCACCAAGTTCCAAACTTGGTTCTCGTACATGGATTCCATCTCGGATGTCATGGCTTCTAGCCATTTGTTGGAATCCGGGCTCATCATCACTTCTTCATACGTTGCAGGGTCATCCATTTCATCAATCATGAAATTCATAACAGGATTTCCGTACAGTTCAGGAGCTGCACATGTCCTGCTTGACCTGCGAGGTTCGGTAGTGTCCTCTTTCGGAGTTTCATGATCAATATCATTAGCTCTCTCTTCATTAGGTGAAGTCAACTCCGAAACAACTTCTGGAGCTGCGCTACTCGCCATTTCATGAAGAGAAGGTTCAATAACCTCTTCGAGTTCTACCTTCCGACTACTCACACCTTTCGCGAGAAACTCCTTCTCAAGAAAGGATCCATTCTTGGCAACAAAGACCTTGCCCTCGGATCTGTGATAGAAGGTATACCTAATCGTTTCCTTAGGGTATCCTATGAAGACGCATTTTTCCGCTTTGGGTTCGAGTTTATCCGGTTGAAGTTTCTCCACATAAACATCGCATCCCCAAACTTTAAGAAATGACAACTTAGGTTTGTTTCCAAACCATAATTCATACGGTGTCTTTTCAAAGGATTTAGATGGTGCCCTATTTAAAGTGAATGTAGCGGTTTCCAGTGCATAACCCCAAAATGACAGTGGCAAGTCAGTCAGAGACATCATAGATCGAACCATATCCAATAAAGTACGATTACGACGTTCTGACACACCATTACATTGTGGTGTTCCGGAAGGCGTGAGTTGTGAAACTGTTCCATAGTCTTTCATATGTGTGCTAAACTCTTAACTAAGATACTCTCCTCCACGGTCGGACCGCAGAAATTTGATCTTTCTGTTACGATGATTTTCCACTTCATTCTGAAATTCTTTGAACTTTTCAAAAGTCTCAGACTTGTGTTTCATCAAATAGATATACCCATATCTACTCAAATCATCTGTGAAAGTAACAAAATAACGATATCCACCTCGCGCCAACACGCTCATTGGTCCACACACATCAGTATGTATGATTTCCAATAGATCTGTCGCCCGTTCCATTGAACCGGAAAACGGCGTTCTAGTTATCTTGCCCATAAGGCATGGCTCACATGTATCAAATGATTCAAAATCAAGTGATTCCAAAAGTCCACCAGAATGGAGTTTCTTCATGCGTTGAACGCCAATATGACCTAGACGGTAGTGCCACATATATGTAGATATATCATTATCAAGTTTAATCCTTTTAGCATCAACATTATGAACATGCGTAATACTACTATCGAGATCCAACAGAAATAAACCATTCAACATAGGTGCATGACCATAAAAGATATTATTCATATAAATCGAACAACCATTGTTTTCAGACTTAAATGAATAACCACTTTGCATCAAACACGATCTGGATACAATGTTCATGCTCAGTGCAGGCACCAAATAACAATTATTTAGGTTTATAACTAATCCCGATGGCATATGGAGAGGCAGCGTCCCGACGGCGATCACATCAACTCTTGATCCATTGCCGACCCGCATCGAGACCTCATCCCTTGCTAGTTGTCTCTTGTTCTGCAGCCCCTGAACCGAGTTATATATATTAGCAACCGATCCCGTAGCAAATACCTAGGTGCTACTGCGAGTACTAGTCAAGTACACATCAATAACATGTATATCACATATACCTTTGTTTGCCTTGCCAGACTTCTTGTCCGCCAAATACTTGGGGCAGTTGCGCTTCCAATGGACAGTCCCCTTGCAATAGTAGCACTCGGTGTCAGACTTAGGGCCAGCTCGGGGTTTCTTTTCAGGCGTTGCAACAGACTTGCCACCCTTCTTTCCCTTGTGCTTGCCTTTCTTGTCCTTCTTGAAACCGGTGGTCCTATTGATCATCAACACTTGATGTTCTTTCCTAATCTCCAATTCTGCAGTCTTAAGCATTGACAGAAGCTCGAGAAGAGACTTCTTCATGCCCTGCATATTATAGTTCATCACGAAGCTCTTGTAGCTAGGTGGCAGAGATTGGAGAACATGATGTATGCCTAAGTCAATGGGAATCGTTATTCCCAAGGACACAAGCTTATCGGCGTACCCAGACATTTTGAGTACGTGCTCACTAACGGAGCTGTTTTCCTCCATCATGCAGCTAAAGAACTTTTCTGTAGCATTATAACTCTCTACGGCAGCATGGGTATCGAAAATCATTTTCAATTCTCCCATGGTATCAAAGGCATTGCCATTTTCGAAACGCTTTCGAAGTTCTGGCTCTAGCCCATACAATATGCCGCAATGAACTAAGTTGTGGTCCTCCTGACGAGTTATATAGACGTTATTTTCCTCGTCAGGGGCATCAGGAGCTGGTGGGAGGCCTAGCGGTGCATCTAGCACATATTGCTTTTGTGCAGCAGTGAGGAGAATCCTCAAATTCATAGCCCAATTGCTGAAGTTGCTACCATTCGTAGCAAGTTTCTCTTTCTCCATGAACACATTGAAATTAAAAGCAGGTGGTGCGATCTACAACAGAATTTGTAAAGTATATTTAGACTAAGTTCATGATAGATTGAGTTCAACTAATCCAAATTACTAATGAACTCCCACTCAAAAACGACATCCCTCGTGTCCTTTTGGTGATTACATGAACCAAATCCACTACACCAAGTCCGATCATCACGTGAGTCGGTGTAGCTTCAAAGGCGAGCATCTATATGGGCATGGTATCAACTATATGACTCATGCTTAACCTTTCGGTCCGTGTTCCGAGGCCATGTCTGTACATGCTAGGCTCGTCAAGTAATAACCTTAGTATTTGCGTGTGTAAAACTGTCTTACACCCGTTGTATGAAAGCGTAGAGTTGAAATCACCCGATCATCACGTGATGCCTCAAAACACGATCCACAAAACGGTGCATACTTAAGGAAGAACACATTTTATCTTGATATCTAAATGAGGGATCATCTTATAATGCTACCAAACGCGCCAAACTACCAATATAAGATGCTAACATCTAATGTGTGAAGTGAGGTGATATGGTCCATGCATTTGATCTCTATCATTTGCATCGTGGTATGATCTCTATCATTCCTTTGTGTGTAAGGCCAACGTATATGGAACTTACACGTTAAGTGAGTTGTAAGAGTATCTATTATACATCTACTTACAACAATACCATATCAAAACACTAGCCCAGCAACGATCTAAACTAGACGCCTCTAATTTATCAATTGCAAGTTTTACGTGGCTTAGGGCTTTCGGAGATAGAACTTGTCTAACCTACGAACATGAACCACAACGAGGATAACCAAGTTATTAGCAACTCGTTGTAAATCAGATATTGACTATAGTAGGAGAGACAGACACCCGCCAGCCACTTATGCAAAACAAGTTGCATGTCAATCGTGGAACCGGTCTCATGTACGATGACATGTAAGGTTGGTCTGGGCCGCTTCATCCCACTATGCCACCAATATCCAAAGTACATAGAAGATGAAATAACATGATCATCATCGCCCACATATAAACATATGTGTACTACCCGTGCAAAGCACCTACGCATAGATCAGGCTCTGATACCACTGTTGGGTCCGCAGCATAGAAAACAAAAAATTTCCTACGGTGTGAACTACACGCCAAGATCTATCTACTAGGTACAAAGCAAACGGGTGGACATACATCCATAGAGAACTTACCCTCGAAGACAACGAGCTTTGTTAACGAGTAGGAACTCGTGGTTGATGTAGTCGTACACTTGCCGATCTCAAGATCGTGAGGAAGTCCCAGCACCGCAACTCAGCAGCGCATCCGCACTCGCACACACGTTCAAGCCACCGGACAACCTCCACCTCCTCGCTCTAGCGATCCAGCGGAAGCAGCAACTCCTTCCAGACAAAATGCCACCGAGAACATGTATCTCGCTAATCCGAGACCATGGGGGAATAATTCTAGAGGGGGAGAGAGATCCTTCACAAGGAGGTGTGAGGATGAAGGAGGGAATGGGTGGCCTTTTATAGGAGGAGGGGGGTTGCCCCCTCTCTCCATGGCCGGCGCATGGGGGGGGTGACCCCTCACCTCCCCCATTCATGTGGTGGTAACTCCTCCACATTAAAATGCCTCTTCACATTCCCTTTTAAAGTCTCCACTTTAAATGCATTAAGTTTCTCCAAATTTAATGCTCTCTCATTTAATAAAACTCTTTTATTAAATTTATTCAGAATTTTGTTAATTACTTTAATTAACAAAAGTTCACATATAGCCCCTTGCAATATTTCAATATCACATGCAGAAACACCTTCTGCAATTTCACCCGAAACAATTTCTGGTTTCTATTGAAACAATTCCTGCGCTTTGCAATTCTTTCGTCTGAAACATATGTGCTCCAAAATGGTGTCCGGTAACTCTTAAGTGTGCCACCCTACGGTTCGCGAATAATGCAGACATGATCGAGACCCTTCTCCGATCAATAATCAACAGCGGGACCTGGAGATCCATACTGACTCCTACACATTCAACGAGGACTCCTGTGATCGTGAGAACCTTTTAACGCTTGTAACTAAATCCCTTTGTCTCTCGATATATTACATGTCCGAGATTCGATCATCAGTATCTCCATACCTAGTTTGATCTCGTTATCGACATGCACTCTTTTCTTGTTCCCGTGATATAACATTCTAGTGATCACATCACTTGCTTGCAAGCTATCCTAATGTGATATCACCGAGAGGGCCCAGAGTATATCTATCTGTCATCTGGAATGACAAATTCCACTCTTGATCCATGAGCCTCAACATAACACCTTCGTAGCACTGAACCCATCTTTATAGTCACCCTATTACGGTGTGACGTTTGATGTTATCAAGATACTCTTCCGGTGTTAGCAATTAACATGATCTCATGTTCTAAGGATAAAGATTACTTCGTATGATGTTATAGCAATATAAACATAATGACTTGATCGTAATGTTATACTTCGGATGAATGTTCATCACATCATTCCACCAATGGTGTGACCTTGTTATTAACAACATCCAATGTCCATGATCAGGAAACCTTGATCATCCTGTTAATCAACAAGCTAGTCTATAAGAGAGGCATGACTAGGAACCCTTTTTTTTATTAAACAGACATGTATTGATGTTTCCTATCAATACAATTATAGCATGCAAAATAAACATCTATCATATACAAGGAATACATAATAACAACTTTATTATTGCCTCTCAGGGCATATTTCCTTCACCATCTCCCCCTTGTGGTGACAACACACGCCCACTGAGCCCAATTCAGGAGGGTTCAGTGGCTGCTCCAGGTCTTAGCCTACCTCATCTAGAGGAGGGCAACCTCGGAGCAGGGGGGAAGTGGCATGGCCGAGGTAGCGGATGCTCCCAGCTCTTCATCGGCTCAACCGCAACCCGTCACTTCCGAGGTACCAGCAGCAGCAGCAACACCATCGTCAACACCAGCAACAGTACAAGCATCATCACCAATACCACCAGCAGCACCAGCAGCATCAACAACACCAGCAGCAACACAAGCACCAGCACCAGCAACAACTCCTTCTGCCTCGTCCGAGTCTTCCAAGACCTGGCAAGAAGACCCCGCTAGCACCAAGGCTGCACCCAAGTCCAAATCTGCAGCTCAAGCCTCAGCCTCCCAACAGCAACCCAAGGCTAAGAAAGGTTCTGGTGCCACCAAGGCAACATCCATCAAGGCTAGACAGCGCACGCTCGCGTCCATGTTGTCGAAGAGAGATGCCTCCTCCGGGTCAGCTAGCAGCAAGCAACTTGCACTGCATACCGGCCCTGCTGCCGCCCAAGTTGCGAGGAGGGAGGCCCACGCCAAAGGCTTGGTTGCACCTCACATGCTTAGTGGAGAGAGCTATCCTCCAGCTTTGATTGAATATGTCAACAATTGGAACAAAGCGGAGTTCGTCGATCCAAACGACGATCTCCTGGAGAAGTTTGGGCATGCCGAATTTAGCGCACAAATGAACACGGCAGCTAAGGCTATCAACCTTGGTAGCCGGATGATGGAGGTACGCTACTTTGTCTTTCCTTTAACATGCACAAGTGCTTAGAGATATATCCATTAGTCCCCGAACCTCCGGGGGAGTAACTTGTTACTCGGCCGGATTTTCCTTAGAGAACTAGCGTGGCTCCTTAGTAGCTTCGAATATGCACACACCTAGAGCCGGGTTAAATTACACTTGGCCCGGATCTTGTACACTTCGAATATGCAAACACCTACAGCCGGGTTAAGTTCCACTTGGCCCGGATCTTGTACATTTAGAATATGCAGACACCTAGAGCCGGGCTAAGTTCCACTTGGTCCGGATCTTGTACACTTCGAATATGCAGACACCTAGAGCCGGGTTAAGTTCCACTTGGCCTGAATTTTGTACACTTCGAATATGCACACACCTAGAGCCGGGTTAAGTTCCACTTGGCCCGGATTTTGTACACTTCGAATATGCACATACCTAGAGCCGGGTTAAGTTCCACTTGGCCCGGATTATGTACACTTCGAATATGCATATAGCTGAGCCAACTTTGCTCTTTTCAGGTCACTACCAATCGTCGGACTGCTGAGTTTCAGCGCCTCTTGGACTCACACAAGGTGCTACGCTTGAAACATGCTGCTCTTCTTGCTGAATGCAAGAAAAGGGTTAGTTTTCTCTTCGACTTCTCCCCCCATCTTTATTTGTCTTTTCCCGCCGAACTAATCTATCATTCGGATTGCACAGCCGGAGTGGAGGCCGAAAATACAATTATGAGAATAAACTTGGACGAGATAAAAGGTAATTCGCTTTGGTTACTCAATTTCCGTGCTCTCTC
This sequence comes from Avena sativa, assembly GCA_916181665.1. NCBI lineage: Eukaryota > Viridiplantae > Streptophyta > Magnoliopsida > Poales > Poaceae > Avena > Avena sativa. The sequence continues at coordinate 429,810,348 of OV702287.1, forward strand.
TCCTTTCTCCTGAGCTCGGCAGATATTCATACCTCAGCTCTGCCGGGTCAACAAACCGTTGCAGCATCCCTTGAATACAGTGTGCCCGTGCCTAATATGATGCTGCATTTTCTCGAACAAGCAGGTCAACATCAGGCCGAGCTCAAGAAGAAGGATGGAGAACTTGCCAAACTCCGAGCCAAGGATGATGAACTTGCATAGATCAAGGTTGAGATGAAAAAACTCAAAGAGCTCCACAAGACTGAGATGGACAAGGCTGGCCAAGACTTCACCGAAGAGCGAGAACATCTTAGACTTCAACTTGCAAAAGATCAAGAGTTGCTGAAGGAGGCCGACGTCAAGCTTGACTCGGCTAATGTTGAACTTGAGAAGCTCTGGAAGAGGCGTGCTGATTGCACCAAAGAGCTGACTCGGATCCATAGTCATATCTCCCGTAAAATCTTTTCCTTCAGCCGACATGTATTTCTCCGGTTTAAACTGTTGGGGGGATACCCCCGGGTAGGGTCACTCTAGGGTATAAGGGCTGAGTCAGCCGAGGTTCGGCAAGGTCAAAGCAGATGCTGGCCGGGTCACCTCAAGGCAGGCCAGATCACGGAGTAACTCGGACCAGGGGGGGTCGCCTAACATTGTCTCATCCAACTTAAGGAGTAAGTCGGAAGTGCTTGTTTAACTTATGTGCAGGAACAGGTGTGGCCGGATCTACTATGATCCGGGTCCTCGCTTAGCTTCTGGGAGAAGGAAGGAATCTCTCTGGTCAAAAAGAAGGCTCGGTACGCACTGCATGAGTGGAGAAAGCAAGGGCAGGACCACCGGGTCGTGGCCGACAAGGGTGACGACGCTCATGTCGGCTGACGCGGGCGCCATAGAGGCTTACGTCGCTAAAGCATGTGTTACGCGGGGGAAAAGCACCCCGGTCGGGTTACCACTTTGGGAGGGGCATATTCTTAGGAATATGCCTCCACGTATGCCCTAGGCAGGGACCGAACTTCCTCTATATAAGGGGGGCTAGGTCTCTGGTAGAGGGGGTTGGTTGAGCTCCAGTTGGTTTGGTGATTCCATAGTGCTAGTTGATCTAGGGTTCTAGGGAAAAATAGTAGGCAAGAGTAAGAGAGCTCCTTCTTCCTCCTCTCGCCAATACAGCTCAAGGAGCACTTGTAATCTTGGAGATATAGCAATACAAACTTCTGTGTGGAGAAGCACTCCACTATCCCTCCCTGGATTCCCCTAGCGTGTATTAGTTCCCACCTTTAGCCTATCCATGGCATTTGCCGTGACACCACCACGACAGTTGGCGCCCATCGTGGGGCTAGCGGCGCTAGCAGGGGTGAAGATCCGGACGGGAAACCTCATCGGCACCGGCGAACGCATCGTCTCCGGGCTCGTTCAGCGCTGGATTTCGTCAGCGACAACGCTGGCTGCTTCAGCACGCACCCACTTCCGCGCAACAGCCTCTTCGTCAAGCTCGGTGCGCACAAGGTCTACGTTGCTGTGGACGTATCGTGCATTCATCCACGCCGCGTCGTCGATGCGGGGGAACCACCCCTCACTGTGGCTCGCGGGGCGCGTATCGCTCACTCCACGGACCATACGGAGGTGATGATGACTGCGCCAGGTGCAGGCGCGAGCAAGGATCCGTCACCGGACCCGGAGGTAACACCTAAGGCACCGAGGAAAGGTAGAGGACCTCCACTAGAGAGGCCTGAGAATGTACTGAGAGAAGCTATGGATAGCTTGGCTAACCCGGTAGCAGCAGTGGTAGATCCGGCTCAGGCACAGGCCGAGCTAGAGGAAACTAGGCAAAAGATACTAGAGGGGGCAAAGAAAATAGCCGCGGCTCAGCAGTCGCTGAACATGACGCTGCGTGAATATGCAAAGGTAAACAAAGTTGATACGGTAAAAGTAAAAGGGATAAATATCATAAGCGAGATGAACAGAGAAGGTGATGACGGAGCAGAAGGGTCGGAAAACTATCTATCTATGGGGTTGCCGAAGTATAGTACCCCGGCAAAGAACCTCAGAGCAGAAGATGCGGCTGCGTCCGAGTTAGAGGGACTGATGGGTGAGGCCCGTCAGAGACAACAAGATAGGGTTAACGAGCTGGTTCGTATCGCGAATAGATAGAATGAGGAGCTACTGAGAGCTAACCCGGAGAGAGCTAGAGCTTCCAAAATCGTCCATTCGGTGATGGGTAACCCGGAGAAATCCCCTGGAGCCACATCGTCACCTCATGGTGGTCCAAGGAGAGAGGAAGTAGTCACCTCGGCAAGACGGAACAAGCAGATCGTCGCGTATGACCCGACGCGTGCGGGAAAAGAAAAAGAAACACGGAAAAATGATGATCGACAGAGCATGAGCTGAGGTGAAGCTGGCCGAGGTAATCACGACCAAGGCAATGCCGGTCAAGGAAACGCTGCCAACGGCAATGCCGGACAGCGAAACTCCACAGGAGTAGGACAACCGCAGCAGCAGAATATACTGAGGCAAGAGCAAAGCGCCGGCCGAGGTATGCAGCAGAAAGGTGCACAACGAGAGCAAAACCGATACAACGACGGTGATTCAGAGATGGTGAACGCAGGGTACCCCAGACCGGACTATCATGTGATAGGTTCAAGATTGGGAAGCAGGGATTTAATGTCGGATGATGCCAGGTTAAAACTGGATCGCCTGTATAGGTCGGAACAGATCGAATGTCAAGGTCCTCCGGGTCCAGCGTGATTTGGACCCCAGATCATGAAGGAGCCACCGGTACCAAACTTCCAGTTACCCAGAGGCACAAAGACGTATGATGGCAGTACCAAGCTGGAGGATTGGCTGATAAACTATGCTACGGCTGTGAAAATTGCCACAGGCAACTTGAGATGGGCTGTACAATACATACCACAGATGTTGGAAGGTCCGGCCAGAGTATGGCTGAATAATTTACCACCCGGAAGCATCAACTGCTGGATAGAGTTTGAAGAAATGTTTATCAGCAACTTCTCAAGTACATATCAGAGGCCGAATAGACCGCAGACCCTAGCAATGTGCAAGCAAAGACCTAACGAGACGGATCGTGAATTCTTGACCCGGTGGTGTACCGTGAGAAACTCGTGTGAGGGTGTCATAGAGTCACATGCCATAGCATGGTTTGCACAAGGGTGCAGATATGGCAGCGAGTTATGGATGAAATTGCAAAGGAAAATGCCAATTACATTGTCAGAGATGATCCGGATTGCAGATTCATATGCTTTGGGTGATTCGACTCAACCTAGGATCGCGTCAAATGAGTCGAACGAGGAATACTATCAGAGGGACGGAGCCGGGTCATCCCGGAGGAACGATTACAGAGGAAAAAGGAGAGATGATAGACCGGATCATCGCTACGGTTCGCAACAAGTTGCAGCTGTGAATCAAGACCAACCCGGAGCAGGGAGCAACCAACACCAGAGAACGGGAGGGCAATGGACTCCAAGAAATGATGGAAAGAAAACATGGACACCAGAGCAAAAGAAACAGTGGCAGGAAAAGAAAGACCGTCTGAGGTATACCTATGAGTCGATGTTGGACCAGCCGTGTAAGTTTCACACGCCAAATCCGAATAGCCCGGCAGGTCACACAACGAGGCAATGTGAGTGGATGCGTAAGATAGAACAAGGTGGTTCGGGGAATGCTCAGGCACCCCGGAATGATCAACCTCGGCAGGAGTTACCTCGGCAGCAATTGCTCTCCGGGGGGAACACGCAACAGCTAATGTTGCCTCCCCCTCTGCCGAGGTATGACAACAATGAGAGAAGGGATGCAGTGCATCAGGTGGAAAATCAGCAACAACCGGATCAGAGGTACCCCGAAAACAAGGGAAGGAATGAGTACAGGGAACATCACCAGAGTTATTGTGTGTTCACGACTGAGGAAACAGATAGAAAGAGCTTGCAGTGCTGACATATGGAGGTCAATGCGGTCATGCCAGCAGTGACGAGGTACATGCCTTGGTCGGACCAGGAAATCACCTGGAACATCAAAGATCATCCTAAACTTATGCCGAGTCCAGGTTCGTATGCGCTAGTGCTAGATCCGAGATTCATTGGACCGAACATCAATGTGAGGTTCTCCAAGGTACTAATTGATGATGGCAGTAGCATTAACATAATGTATGCGGATACGATGCGCAAGTTGGGCATCTCGGAGAACATGCTCTAGGCTACGAGAACAACTTTCCATGGCATTATACCAGGCATTTCTTGTGAGCCCATAGGCAAAGTCCGGGTCGACGTGCTATTCGGCACAAGGGATAACTGCCGAACTGAAAATCTGGAGTTTGAGGTGGTGAACTTGGAAAGTGCATATCACGCGTTACTCGGAAGACCAGCATTGAACAAGTTCATGGCAAGCTGCCACATCAGTTATCTGAAGATGAAATTGCCCGGGCCAAATGGAGTGATTACCATTGCTGGAGATTTCCGACATTCCATTGAGTGCGCTTCAGCCGGGTCTAACCTAGCCGAGTCACTCGTAATCGCGCAAGAGAAAAGAAAAATCCAAGAGGTGGCGACATTAGCTCAGTCCGCGCAGCAATATATGCCGGCATTAAGTAACCCGCATGGCAGCGATTCATTTCAAGCCGCAAAGGACACCAAGAAGATTCCAGTTGATAACATGTTCCCGGAGCGCACCGTAACAATTGGTGCTGGGTTAACTGACAAGTAGGAAAGCGAGCTCGTCAACTTCCTCCGTGAGAATCGGGATATTTTTGCTTGGTCTACACAGGACTTGCAAGGTGTTCCGAGGGAGTTGGCCGAGCACTCTTTGAACGTAAGACCCGGAGCAAGGCCGGTGAAGCAACCTCTCCGCCGCTTCGCCGAGGATAGGAGAAAAGTCATTGGAGACGAGATAGCTCGATTGCTAGCAGCAGGATTTATCATGGAGGTTCTGTATCCGGATTGGCTCTCTAATCCGGTGCTGGTAGAAAAGAAGAAGGACGATCCGAACGTGGCAGTGGTTTGGCGAATGTGTATCGATTACACGAACCTGAACAAGGCGTGTCCAATAGATCCATTTCCACTGCCGAGGATAGATCAGGTCATAGACTCGACCGCGGGATGCGAACTGTTGTCATTCATTGATGCATGTTCCGGCTTCCACCAGATACCTCTGAACCCGGATGATCAAATAAAGACTGCGTTTATTACCCCGTACGAGGCTTACTGCTATCGCACTATGCCGTTCGGTTTACGTAATGCAGGTGCAACATACCAAAGATGTATGCAAAAATGTTTGCGCGACCAAAATAGGTCAAAACGTACAAGTATACATGGATGATGTGGTTATCAAGACCAAGGAAAGCACAACGCTCCTTGACGACATAAGGCAGACATTCGCGAACTTGAGAAGGTTCCGGATGAAGCTTAACCCGGAAAAATGTACCTTCGGTGTCCCGGCTGGAAAATTACTCGGATTTCTCGTCTCCAACCGAGGTATCAAAGTTAATCCAACTAAGATCCGAGCCATCGAATGAATGGAGCTACCTAAGTGTCTTAACGACGTCCAGAAGTTCACTGGATGCCTGGCATCGTTGAGTCGGTTTGTATGTCGGTTGGGAGAAAAGGCACTGCCTCTCTACCAACTCATGAAAAAGTCGGATAAATTCGTTTGGACGCCACAGGCCGATGAAGCCTTTGCCCACTTAAAAAAGATGTTGGCCACTGTGCTAGTGTTAGCCTCTCCACTATCAAAGGAGCCAATGTTGCTCTACATAGCCGCAACCAACCGAGTTGTAAGTGCAGTGATTGTAGTGGAGCACAATGAAGAGGGTAAGTCGGTGCAGAGGCCAGTATATTACTTAAGCGAGGTATTGTCTGCCTCAAAACAGAACTACCCGCACTTTCAAAAGGTGGCATATGGTGTCTATATGGCGGCAAAGAAGTTAAAGCATTACTTTGAGGATCACCCCATCAAAGTCATATGTGAAGCCCCCATATCCGAGATAATGGGTAACAAGGATGCGAGTGGCAGAATTGCAAAATGGGCAATTGAGCTAGCCCCTTATGCGCCCCAATACGACAGAAGGGAAGCGGTCAACTCCCAGGCTGTGGCGGACTTTTTTGTGGATTGGGCCGAGGTACAATACGAACCACCGCCACCAGATCTGAACTACTGGAGGATGCACTTTGACGGGTCGAAAACCAAAACCGGATTAGGCGCTGAGGTTGTGCTTACCTCGCCAAAGAAGGACCAGCTAAAGTACGTATTGCAGATCCATTTCGCAGCATCGAACAATGTCGCTGAGTACGAGGCTCTCGTGCATGGGCTCAAAGTGGCAAAAGAGATTGGCATACGTCGGATAATATGCTTTGGCGACTCGGATCTGGTGGTGCAGCAGGTGTCCGGAGTTTGGGACGCCCTGGATCCAAACATGGCATTATACAAATTTCACGTGCAGAAGATATCTTGTTACTTTGAGGGGTGTGAATTTCACCATGTACCCCTAGTGGAAAACTAGGCTGCCGACATGTTGTCGAAGCTCGGATCGACCAGACAGGCAATTCCACCGGGTGTAGCATTGGAACACCTCAGAAAACCATCTATCAGGCCGTCCCTAGGAACCGACTCGATCTATGTCCCGGAAAATACGGAATCTGGAGCTGAGCCCATGGACATTGACACGGGGACCCGGGGACTGCATCAGCAAACCCGGGGACTGCCTCGGCAAACCCGGGGACTACCTCGCTAGACCCGAGGACTGCTCAGCGTGATCCGGCTGAAGTTATGCCAGTGGAACAGATGGAAATTGATGAGGAGAAGTTCCCTCCACGAGAGATACCAGCTTGGGCACTGCCTATATTCCAATTCCTGAAAGACGGAACGTTACCCGCTGAGGAGGTGTTGGCCAGGCAAACTCAGAGGAGAGCAAAGGCATACACGATCATCAATTCCGAGCTGTACAAACGGAGTGTAACCAACGTCCTCCAGCGATGTGTTGACCCGGAAGAAGGACTTGACATCCTCCGAGATATACACCAAGGAGAATGCGGGCATCATGCCTCATCCCGAGCCTTGGTGGCAAAGGCGTTCCGACATGGATTCTACTGGCCAAGTGCCTTAGAACAAGCAGAAGATCTAGTAAGAAAATGCAATGGTTGTCAAAGGTACGCCACCAAGACACATATGCCTATGTCGGAACTCAAGACCATACCAATTACGTGGCCATTTGCTGTATGGTGCTTGGATATGGTTGGCCCGTTCAAACCAGTGAGAGGAAACATGACACACATTTTGGTCATGGTGGACAATTTTACAAAATGGATTGAAGTGAAACCTATAAGAAAATGTGATGGAGCTACGTCCGTGACATTTCTTAAAGACATCATCTTGAGATACGGTTATCCACACAGTATTATAACTGATAATGGAACAAATTTTGCGGAAGGAGCATTTGCGCGCTTCTGCCGAGATAAGAAGATCCGACTCGATGTCACCTCGGTAGCCCACCCCGCATCGAACGGACAGGTGGAAAGATCCAATGGATTAGTATTATCCGGGATAAAACCCCGGCTCATTGAGCCGCTGCAAAGATCAGCGGGGTGCTAGATAGAAGAACTACCAGTGGTACTGTGGAGTTTAAGAACAACTCCGAAGCGATCAATAGGCTATACGCCATTTTTCTGGTATATGGGGCAAAAGCTGTATTACCAGCCGACATAGAGCATGATTCGCCTAGGGTCACCCAATACACAGAAGCCGAAGTGCAAGAAGCCCGGCAAAATGATGTTGATCTGATGGAAGAAGCGAGAGAACTGGCACTGTCCAGATCCGCCATATATCAGCAAAATCTCCGACGCTATCATAGCCGGAAAGTGTGCCCCCGAGTCTTTCGGGAAGGTGATCTGGTGCTCCAGTTGGTACAACGTACTACTGGAATGCATAAATTATCCCCCCCATGGGAAGGGCCATTCATTGTGAGCAAAGCATTGCACAATGATTCTTACTATCTTATAGATGCAAAGCCACAGGAAAAGAACAAGGCGGACAGGTCCGGAGAGGAATCTAAGCGACCGTGGAATGTAGGACTACTTCGTCCCTTCTACACTTAGCTAAGAAGTGTATGTATCCGAGTCGTCTCATATGTCAGTATGTATGTCGGCAATGAGCTTATCAATGAAATAGCAGCGCCTCGAGCAGTAACTCGGGGACTGCCTTAATAATGTTTGTTGTTACTTCTTATGCAGTAGCTAGAATAAATTGTTCTACTCAACCCGGATTAGTAATGTGTGAGCACCAAAAACCCGACTCTTCGACTTGCTGCTGTCCAACAAGAATTGGCTTCATGGCAAGCAAGGGAACAAGTTTGGAATTGCATAGCACATGAAAAACGATTAAGGAAACGAGTTTATTCGAGCTAATGTTTGTTTTTCGGACTAACCCTGCATTTATTTTCAAGTTATTATGCTGAATTATTTTGACCTAAGCCTAAAAGTTTCTAAGTATTGTTAAAACAATTTTTGAAGCTCGGGTTTGTAAGTCGTAAAAACGAATCAAGGTAGACACAGACCGAGCCAGAGAATTGGACGAACAAGAAAATGAAACTCGGGGACTACGCCCAAGTTAATCCGGCATAGAAATGTAGTAGCAAAATATCACATATCCAGCATACAATTGCACCCGGCATACCGGGGATCTGATAAATTTTCAAGTTTTTTGGAACTAAGGAGCAGCAGGAGGAGGAAGTTCGGCATCGTCGTCGCTGTCTTCAATATCTGAAGCATCATATTCTTCGCCCTCATCCGACCCATCTTCAACGTTCTCATTATGCTCGTCCCCAGCGGATTCCAGGAAGCTCGGTCCTTCAACCTAGTCATGAATAGGAGAATATTCGACGAGGCTGTAGGCGCAAGCTTGGCGCCGAGCTACCCACTCCGGATCATCGGTTCATCTGGATCCGGTGCGCCAGCGTGTAAGGAGGCTGAGGTCGATCTTCTCGTACCATGTGAGAATATGGTGAAGGATGGTATTAGTTGCGGCATGCCCATCGGATTCTCTCCAAAGGTCAAGCCGGGTCTCAATCTCCATTAACTTCTCGACGAGAATCGCGATGGTCTCCGGGCTACTCTCTCCGGGCCAAAACGTATTGAAAACGCGAACTGCAACGTCGAGGATATCCTTGCCATAATTCTTGATGGTCCCCACGCAAACTGACAGGCTGACCAATAGGTCCTCCATGTCTAAGGGAATGTTCTCACCATCAAGAGCGACGGGAGTACCCCTCTCTCGGCGAAATTTGGCAACAGAAGCGCTTGCAATAGAAGTACCCTCTGGAAAGTGGTCTGGAAACGAGGCAAAGGAAGAAGGTAAAGAAAAGACATATAAGGTAACCTGGAGAATTATGTCGAATAAGGGAAAGGAACTTACAAGAAATATGGCTATGGATCCGGGTTAACTCTTTGATGCAGGCATCGCGTCTTTTGCGAAGTTGCTCAAGCTCAGCGTTTCCCGACCCAAGCTGGAGGTCGGATTCTCTGAGTAAATCCTGGTCCTTGGAGATCTAGAGAGTAAGGCGCTCATGCTCTTCTGTGAAGTTCTAGCCAACCTTTTGGAGTTCGGTTCGGTGCTGGGCCTTCATCTTCTCCATCTCAGCCTTGAGCTTGGCAATCTCGTCGTCCTTAGTCTGGAGGAGAGCGAGCTCATCATCCTTTTTCCTCAGCTTGGCTTGATGCTGCCCTGCTTGTTCGAGAAAATGCAGCATCATATCAGGCACGGGCACACTATCCTCAAGCGATACTGAAATAGTATGTTGACCCGGCAGAGCCGGGGAGTGAATGTTTGCCGAGCCAAGGAGAAGAAGAAATGGAAAACACTACGAGGTCGAACAAAAGATGACATACCCCGGATTTCCTCCAAGTTCTTCTGCATGATCTTGTTCTCAGCCTCCACCCCAGCTGCAGAAACCGAATGAGGAGATTAGTTCGGCGGAAGAAAGTAAAGAAAAATGGAGAGGTGCCGAGGGAGAAAATTACCCCTCTTTTCATGTTCTGCACCAAGTGCAACATGTTTTGCGCGTAGCATCTTGTGGGTATCAAGCAGGCGTTGGAATTCAGCGCTCCGGCGATTGGTGGTTACCTGACAAAAGTACAGAAGTGTAAAATTAGCTTGGTGCATATTCGAAGTGTACAAGATCCGGGCCAAGTGGAACTTAACCCGGCTCTAGGTGTGTGCATATTCGAAGTGTACAAGATCCGGGCCAAGTGGAACTTAACCCGGCTCTAGGTGTGTGCATATTCGAAGTGTACAAGATCCGGGCCAAGTGGAACTTAACCCGGCTCTAGGTGTGTGCATATTCGAAGTGTACAAGATCCGGTCCAAGTGGAACTTAACCCGGCTCTCGGTGTGTGCATATTCAAAGTATACAAGATCCGGGCCAAGTGGAACTTAACCCGGCTCTAGGTGTGTGCATATTTGAAGTGTACAAGATCCAGGCCAAGTGGAACTTAACCCGACTCTAGGTGTGTGCATATTCGAGGTTTACATGCAGCTACATTAGTTTTCTAATGAGCATCCGACCGAGTAACAAGCTACTCCACCGGAGGCTCGGGGACTAATGGTTATTATCTACAACATGTAAAGGAGAAACGACATACCTCCATCATTCGCCCCGCGAGGTTAATTGCCTTAGCGGTGGTATTCATCTGGGCGGAAAATTCTGCGGGGCCGAACTTTTCCGGGAGATCGTCGTTGTGGACGAACTCCGCCTTGTTCCAGTTCATGACGAACTCGATAAGGCTCAAAGGGTACCGCTCTCCGGTGGTCATATGGGGTGCCACCAAGCCCTTCGTGTGAGCTTCTTTCCTCTCAACTAGGGCAAGAGCTGGGCTAGTATGTAGAACCATCTGCTGCGCATCAGTTGGCTCGGCAGGAACATCCTTCGCTGCTGGTGATTTCTTCGGAAGCATCGACGATAAGGTTCGCTGCCCAGCCTCGGCAGATGCAGACTTGGTGGCATCCAGAGCCTTTTGGCCCTTAGCTTGTTGGGAAGAAGTAACTGCGGTGGATTTCCCCTTAGAGGCTGCTGGAGTAGTTCCTCGCCGAGGTTGAGATGACTCGGACGAGGTAGAAGAACTTGGCACTGGAGCTCTTGTAGCTGGACTTGGAGCTGTTGTTGGTTTCCTTGGTGCCGGGACAGGTGTTGGTGCTGGCTCGGTCGCTGGTACTGGAGCTACTGCTGGTGCTGGTGTTGAGATAGACTCGGTGGTTGCTGGTTGCGGTGATGCCTAAGTGGTGGACGCCGTCGCCTCGGCTGGACCGACCCCTCCCGCTCCAAGGTCGCGTTCCTCTTGATGAGGTACTGTGGAACCCGGAGCAACCGCAGAACCCTCCGGAATAGGGCTCAGCGGGCGTGACTCGTCGTCACGAGGAGGAGAAGGGCCAGACCGAAGGGGTGAAGAGATGCTTGATCCGCTCTGAGGGACCTCCACCGGAGGCCTGAAAAAGAGAATAATGTCAGAAGAGAAATTACCACGATGCAAGGAAGAGTGAGTTACGCAACGAAAAATGACTTACGCATCCGAGGTTTCGGCCTCCTTGGGTTTCCGAGCCCTCCGTGCCGGGGCTTTGCCTGCCCGCTTGGAGGCAGTCTTGTCTCCGGCCTTCTTTTGCCTTTTTGTGGGCTGAGAAGGTTCAGAGGAAGAACTTGATGCGGCTCCGTGCTTCTTCTTCGACGCCACCGGAACCGGCTCGCCCGTAGCAAGTGGAGGATCCTCGTGGATATGCCCACCGGGGTTAGCTGATGCCGGAAAGGCAAAAGAAAGAGGGACAGGTTCAATCACGTCGACATCCGAGTCATCATCATCATCGGGCCAATCTCTAAGAGAAGAGAATTTACCGCTGGGTCGTTTGGTAGCGTCGGTCATAGGGAGGAACATCTCCTGGTCCGGCTCCTCCTCATCCGGGATTTCTCGGTCCAGCGCCCACTTAAGGGTCGGGTCCGTACCATCCTCGAGAGTTTGCTGAAGGAACAGCTGAGAAAAAGCACGAAGAACAGAGTCAAAAATACAACAAAAACCGACACATACTTGATCTGAAATAAGTTTGCCCCGTGAAGCTTACCGCGGGAGGGAGCCTGTCATGACAGTAGTGCTCGATTCCCCACGTCCATTCGGCGGAGAAATCCTTGTGGGTGGTGAAAAGATCCTTAACCCGGCGAAAAATCTCCGTGTTCCTCAGCTCGAAGGAGGAGGTCCGGTTGGGGTCGTGGCCGAAACTCATGTGGCACAACTTGTGGGTGCGCTTCTGGAGGGGAGAGATTCGGTTGCGCACGAACGTGATCATGGCATCCTCGTTGCGCAATCCGAGTTTCTTCAGCTCCACGAACCTCTTGTTAACTTGGTTGGCCAGAGCTGTAGGCTTCTTGGGGACCTCCTCCCAGAATTCCATGTCAGGTGGACCCAGAGCGTAGGGCAGCAACCGAATCAAATCTTTAGTACCCTCATTCCGGACGTAGAAGAAGGTCTGGGCCCATCCTTTGTAGGAGTCAAGCCCGGTAACCCGGGGAAAGACGAAAAGTCTCTGGGGTGAGATGGAGGCAGCTCCGAATTGGGTGAGATGCTTATCTTTCGACTCTACTTGGATATTGGGGATGACGTTGCGACGAAGGCCGAAAAACCGGATCCATAGCTCCTTCGTGGGCCAAAGTCCGGTGTAGCCTTCGATCGTAGAAGCAAAGGCGGAGAGAGGTGATAGCGTTGGCTGGGAGATGGTGCGGCTGCAAGTGGTAGGTCCTAACCCAATCCCGGAAGAAATCGCTCACCGGAAGACCAAATCCCCGTTGGAAATGGGACAGGAACACAACGAACTCACCCGGATTGGGTGAGGGGGCCAGTTCGGCAGAGGGGAGACGAGCGGTGACACCGGCAGGAATGCGTCTGGTCCGGTAGAGCCAGTCAAGGTCATCTTGACAGACCCATGATCTGGCCCACGCGCCGCGGTCCACCGCGGCGACGTCCTCCTCCATCTCCTGCTCGGCGACGACGAGCTCATCCTCCGTCATCTCGTATTCGCTATCCTCGCTGGAGCTAGCGGCGGCAGAGATCTGAGGCCTGGATTGGCGTGGACCCGTGGCAAAGAAGCTGCGCAGCGGTGGCTGTGATGCAGAGGCACGGGGAAGGTGCGGCGGCGGCGCTACTGCTAGAAGCACCGGCGGCGGCGCGGTCGCTAGGAAAACGAAGGGGGAGAAAGGCAACGGGCAGAGGGGCGCAGAAGTGGAAAAATGCTAAGGGGTGCGCCCCTCCGCTACTTAACCACCCCCAGAGATGGGTGAGTGGGATCGCGCTGCGCCAACAAGCCACACGGTGTGGCCGTGTATCACCTGCATCAGCCAATCGGAGAAAAGCCACACAGGGGGCCACAGAGTAGAAGCAATCCCATGACGTGACGCGCTGATGCGGTAAACAAGGAGGCAGGCATGACGTGACCCACGCACAGTGATAACTGACAATTACTGTGGTGGTTACTGTGCAGGCCCTTAAAATAAGACGAGGTAATGATTAGCCTCCACGTGGGTTGGCGTATGAGAGAAGGAAACGGGGCCCGGATCAAACCATGATAACCATGGGATCCGAGCCAAAGTGGTAACCCGGCCGGCAAGTGAAAACATGGAACGTGCGAAGGGAACATAAATCCATATAATCCGAGATAAGGAGCTAACCTGGAATTAAACGTCCAAGGCTCAAACATAAATGAACCTGATGTGGCCTTAGCGGCCAAGGTAGCTAAGACCGCACCAGCTTCGGGGACTAATGTTGGGGGGATACCCCCAGGTAGGGTCACTCCGGGGTATAAGGGCCGAGTTAGCCGAGGTTCGGCAAGGTCAAAGCGGATGCTGGCCGGGTCACCTCAAGGCAGGCTAGATCACGGAGTAACCCGGACTAGGGGGGTCGCCTAACATTGTCTCATCCGACTTAAGGAGTAAGTCGGAAGTGCTTGTTTAACTTATGTGCAGGAACAGGTGTGGCCGGATCTACTATGATCCGGGTCCTCGCTTAGCTTCTGGGAGAAGGAAGGAATCTCTCTGGTCAAAAAGGTCTGGTACGCACTGCATGAGCGGAGAAAGCAAGGGCAGGACCACCGGGTCGTGGCCGACAAGGGTGACGACGCCCATGTCGGCTGACGCGGGCACCGCATAGGCTTACGTCGCTAAAGCATGTGTGACGCGGGGGAAAAGCACCCCGGTCGGGTTATCACTTTGGGAGGGGGCATATTCTTAGGAATATGCCTCCACGTATGCCCTAGGCAGGGACTGAACTTCCTCTATATAAGGGGGGCTAGGTCTCTGGTAGAGGGGGTTGGTTGAGCTCTAGTTGGTTTGGTGATTCCATAGTGCTAGTTGATCTAGGGTTCTAGGGAAAAATAGTAGGCAAGAGTAAGAGAGCTCCTTCTTCCTCCTCTCGCCAATACAGCTCAAGGAGCACTTGTAATCTTGGAGATATAGCAATACAAACTTCTGTGTGGAGAATCACTCCACTATCCCTCCCTGGATTCCCCTAGCGTGTATTAGTCCCCACCTTTAGCCTATCCATGGCATCTTCCATGACACCACCACGACATAAACTCTTTTACTTATTTCACTTGTTTTGTTTTCAGGCAAATTCCCAGAGGGCGATGCCATTGCGGCTACTGCATTTGCCAAGTTCCGCCGGCAGAGGGGTACCCCAACTGATCCTGGCTCTGAACCCATTCCTTATGACATGGAGGATCTGCTAGTCAGCCTATCCTCTCGCATTGAAATTGTGAAGAACTATGGTTCGGGTATCTTGGATTCAGCCGTCCGGATCTTCCGTGCCCTTTGTCCTGGTGAGGATCCTACGGAGGGGTCCACTGCTCTGATCAACAAGTTGATGGATTGCGAGAGCCAGCTCGACCTCTGGAGGGAATCCACCGCACGTGCCGGAGCTGATACTATCCTCCACTTCGTGCTCACGTGGTATGAAAAACTAGATCTTAAGGTTCTCGAGCGCTTGCGCACCAGGTCAAGGTGGTCGAATGATCCGGATTGGGTAGCTCGGTGCAAGGCTTGTGCCCACAACCTTATCCAGTTTTCCCCTGTCCATCAATGCAACGAAGGACCAAGCTTCCTCGGCATCATTGACGACGAATATGTTGAAGATGATTCGGGTGACAAGGAAAAGGATGAAGCCTCGGATCTCGAAGATAACAAAGATGATGACGAGACCGAAGCCAGAGTTCCACCCGCTGGCGCCGAGTTACCTCCTCCTGCTGCTGCTCCTTGAGCACCAAAAACACTTTGAAATTTATCAGATCCCCGGTATGCCAGGTGCAGATGTATTAAGCATACTGATTATGTTTTGCTACTAAGTTGTTCACACCGGATTAATTTGGGAGTAGCCCCCGAGTTTCATTTTCTTGTTTTTCCAATTTCATGGCTCGGCTCGCGTCTACCTTGATTCGGTTTTGTGACTTACGAGTTCGAGTTTCAAAAATTGACTTAACAATACTTGGAAACTTTAGGATTAGCTCAAAATAATCCGGCGTAGTAAAAGTAAAGTAAACATAAGGTTAGTCCGAATAACCAATGTCGGCTCAATTATGTTCTTTTCCTTAGTCGTTTTTTGTGTGCTACGCAATTCCAAATTTGTTCTCTTGCTTGCCATGAAGCCAATTCTTGTTGGACAACAGCGAGTCGAAGAGTTGAGTTTTTGGTGCTTACACACTACTAATCCGGCTTAGGCAGAAGGAACTTAAGCCAGCCGACATAAAAAATAAAATAGTAAACACATAGAATGACAAATATTACTAAGGCAGTCCGCAAGTTACTGCTCGAGGTGCCAAGATTTCATTGATAAACTCATTGCCGGCATACATACCGACATATGAGAGACTCGGATACACACACTTCTTTGTTAAGTGTAGAACGGACAAAGTAGAGCTACATTCCATGGACGCTTAGATTCCTCGCCGGACCTGGTCCGCCTTGTTCTTCTCCTGTGGTTGTGCATCAATGAGATAATAAGAGTCATTGTGCAAAGCTTTGCTCACAATGAAGGGCCCTTCCCATGGTGGGATAACTTATGCATGCCAGCAGTACGTTGTACCAGCCGGAGTACCAGATCACCTTCCCGAAAGACTCGGGGGTTTACTTTCCAGCTATGATAGCATCGAAGATTTTGCTGATATATGGCGGATCTGGAAAATGCCAATTCTCTCGCTTCTTCCAGCAGATCAACATCATTTTGCCGGGCTTCTCGCACTTCGGCTTCTGTGTATTGGGTGACTCTAGGCGAATCATGCTCTATGTCGGCTGGTAATACAGCTTCTGCCCCATATACCAGAAAGAATGGTGTATAGCCTGTTGATCGATTCAGAGTTGTTCTTAAACTCCACAGTACCGCTAGTAGTTCTTCTATCCAGCACCCCGCTGACCTTTGCAGCGGCTCAATGAGCCGGGGTTTTATCCCGGATAATACTAATCCGTTGGATCTTTCCACTTGTCCGTTCGAAGCAGGGTGGGCTACCGAGGCGACGTCCAGCCGGATCTTTTTGTCCCGGCAGAATCGCGCAAATGCTCCTTCAGCGAAATTGGTGCCATTATCTGTTATGATACTGTGAGGATAGCCATATCTCAGAATGATATCTTTGAGGAATGACACGGCTGTAGCCCCATCACATTTTCTTATCGGCTTTACTTCTATCCATTTGGTAAACTTGTCAACCATGACCAAGATATGGGTCATATTTCCTCTCGCCAGCTTAAATGGGCCAACCATATCCAAACACAATACAACAAATGGCCAGGTAATTGGTATGGTCTTGAGCTCCGACATTGGCATGTGTGTCTTGGTAGCATATCTCTGACAACCATTACATTTTCTTACTAGATCTTCTACTTGTTCCAAGGCACTTGGCCAGTAGAATCCATGCCAAAAAGCTTTTGCCACTAAAGCTCTAGATGAGGCGTGATGCCCACATTCCCCTTGATGTATATCTCGGAGGATGTCAAGCCCTTCTTCCGGGTCAACACACCGTTGCAGGACATTCGTGACACTCCTCTTGTATAGCTCGGCATTTATAATCGTGTATGCTTTTGCCCTCCTCTGAATTTGCCTCGAAAACACTTCTTAATTGGGCAAAGTTCCATCGTTCAGGAACTAGAATATGGGCAGCGCCCAAGCTAGTATAGCTCGCATCAGAAACACATCCTCGTTAATTTCCATTTGATCCACCGACATAACCTCCACCGGGTCAAGCTGCGCAGTCCCCGGGTCCTACGAGGCAGTCCCCGGGTTTCCTGAACCACTTCCCACATCAATGTCCATGGGCACAGCTTCTGACTCCGGATTTGTCGGGATATAGATTGACTCGGATTCTAGGGATGGCCTGATAGATGGCTTTCTGAGGTGCTCTAGTTCTACACCCGGTGGGATCGCTTGTCGGGTTGATCCGAGTTTTGACAGTACGTCGGCAGCCTCGTTCTCCAACCGGGGTACATGGTGAAACTCGCATCCCTCGAAGTATCCTGATATCTTCTGCACATGAAATCTGTATAATTCCATGTTTGCATCCAAAGCATCCCATTGCCCTGAGACTTGCTGAACTACCAGATCCGAGTTACCAAAGCACTGGATCCGATGTATTCCAATTTCTTTTGCCACTTTGAGCCATGCACAAGTGCTTCATACTCTGCAACATTGTTTGATGCTATGAAGTGGATCTGTAGCACATACTTCAGCTAGTCTTTTTTGGGTGAGGTAAGCACAACTCCGGCGCCTAACCCGATTTTCCTTTTTGATCCGTCAAAATGCATTCTTCGGTAGTTCGGATCTGGCAATGGTGGCTCATATTGCATCTCGGCCCAATCCACAAAAAAGTCGGCCACAGCCTGAGACTTGATCGCATCTCTCCTGTCGTATTGTGGAGCATAAGGGGCTAGCTCAATTGCCCATTTTGCGATCCGGTCGCTTGCATCCTTGTTGCGCATTATCTCAGATATGGGGGCTTCACATATCACTTTGATGGGGTGTTCTTCAAAATAGTGCTTCAGCTTCTTTGCTGCCATATACACACCATATGCCATCTTCTGATAGTGAGGATAGTTTTGATTTGACACTGATAATACCTCACTCGGGTAGTAGACTGGCCTTTGCATCGACTTACCCTCTTCGTCGCGCTCTACCACTACTACTGCACTTACAACTCGGTTAGTTGTGGCTATGTAGAGCAACATTGGCTCTTTTGATAGTGGAGAGGCTAACACTGGTGCAGTGGCTAACATTTTCTTTAACTGGATGAAGGCTTCATTGGCCTGCGGCGTCCATATGAACTTGTCCGACTTTTTCATTAGTTGATAGAGAGGCAATGCCTTTTCTCCCAACCGACATACAAACCGACTTAAGGATGCCAGACAACCATGAACTTCTGGACATCGTTAAGGCACTTCAGCAATTCCATCTGCTCTATGGCTCGGATTTTAGTTGGGTTAACCTCAATACCTCGGCTAGAGACAAGAAATCCGAGTAATTTTCCAGCCGGGACACCGAAGGTACACTTCTCCGGGTTAAGCTTCATTTGAAACCTCCTTAAGTTCGCGAATGTTTGCCGAATATCGTCAAGGAGCGTTTTACTTTCCTTGGTTTTTATAACCACATCATCCACATACACTTGCACACTTTGGCCCATTTGGTCGTGTAAACATTTTTGCATACATCTTTGGTACGTTGCCCCTGCATTACGTAAATCGAAAGGCATGGTGCGATAGCATTAAGACCCGTACGGGGTAATAAACGCAGTCTTTATTTGATCATTCGGGTTCAGAGGTATCTGGTGGAAACCAGAATATGCGTCTATGAACGACAATAACTCACACCCAGCAGTAGAATCTATGACCTGATCTATCCTTGGCAGTGGGAATGGATCTTTTGGGCACGCCTTATTCAGGTTCGTGTAATCGATGCACATACGCCAAACCACTGCCACATTCGGATCATCTTTCTTCTTTTCCACCAACACCGGATTAGATAGCCAATCCGGGTAAAGCACTTCCATGATGAACCCGGCTGCGAGGAGCCGAGCTATCTCGTCTCCAATGACTTTTCTCCTGTCTTCGGTGAAGTGGCGGAGAGGTTGCTTCACTGGCTTTGCTCCGGGTCTCACATTCAAAGAGTGCTCGGCCAACTCCCTCGGAACACGTTGCAAGTCCTGTGTGGACCAAGCAAAGATATCCCGATTCTCACGGAGGAAGTTGACGATCTCTCTTTCCTATTTTTCAGTTAACCCGGCACCAATTGTTATGGTGCGCTCTGGGAACAGATCATCAATAGGTACTTTCTTTGTATCCTTTGTTGCTTGAAATGAGACACTTCCATGCGGGTTACTCAGCGCCGGCATGTATTGCTGCGCAGACTGAGCCAATGCCGCTACTTCCTGGATCTTTCTTTTTTCTTGTGCAATCACGAGTGACTCGGCTAGGTTAGACCCGGCCGACGCACACTCAATGGATCGTCGGAAATCCCCAGCTATGGTGATTACTCCATTTGGCCCGGGCAACTTCATCTTCAGGTAACTGATGTGAGTACTTGCCATGAATTTGTTCAGGGCTGGCCTGCCGAGTAAAGCGTGATATGCGCTTTCTAAGTTCACAACCTCAAACTCCATTCTCAGTTCGGTAGTTATCTCTTGTGCCGAATAACACGTCAACCTGGACTTTGCCAATGGGTTCACAGGAGATACCAGGCACAATGCCATGGAAAGTTGTCCTTGTAGCTTGGAGCATGTTCTCTGAGATACCCAACTTGCGCATTGTATCCACGTACATAATATTGATGCTGCTGCCATTGTCAATCAGCACCTTAGAGAACCTCATATTGATATTTGGCCCGATGAACGTTGGGTCCAGCACTAATGCATATGAACCAGGACTCGGCATAAGCTTGGGATGGTCCTTGATACTCCAGGTAATTTCCTGATCCGACCGAGGCATATACCTCGTCACTGCCGGCATAACCGCATTCACTTCCATATGTCGGTGTTGCAAGCTCTTTCTATCCATTTCCTCCGTGGTAAACACACAGTAACTTTGGTGGTGCTCTCTGTATTCATTTCTCCCCTCATTGTCGGGATAACTTTGATCTGGATGACGCTGGTTTTCCACCTGATGCACTGCATCCCTTCTCTCATGATTCTCATACCTCGGCAGAGGTGGTGGTAACATTAACTGTTGCGTATTTGCTTCGGAGAGCAACTGCTGCCGGGGTAACTCCTGTCGAGGTTCATCCTTCTGAGGTGCCTGAGCATTCCCCGACCCACTTTGCTCTATCTTCTTCATCCACTCACATTGCCAGGTTGTATGACCCACCGGGTTACTCGGATTTGGCGTGTGAAATTTGCACGACTCATCCAGCATTGCCTCATACGTATACCTCGGCCGGTCTTTCTTTTCTTGACACTGTCTCTTTTGCTCCAGCGTCCAAGTTTTCTTGCCATCATTTCTTGGAGTCCACTGTTACCCTCTAGTTTTCTGATGCTGATTACTCCCTGCTCTAGGCTGATCTTGATTTACAGCAGCAACTTGTTGCAAGGTGTACCTGTAATCCGGTTGATCAACTCTTCTCTTACTCCTGTAGTCATTTTGCCGGGATGATCCGGCTCCGTCTCGCTAATAGTATTCCTCATTTGACTTGTTTGACACAAGCCAGGGTTGAGTCGGATCACCTAAAGCGTATGAATTAGCAATCCGGATTGTTTCTGCCAAGGTATTTGGCATATCCCTTTGTAACCTTTGCCATAGCATGCTTGCATATCTACACCCTTGTGCAAACCAAGCTATGGCCTATGACTTAATCACGCCCTCGCATGAGTTTCGCACATTGCACCAGCGAGTTAGGAATTCTCGGTCTGTCTCGTTTGGTCTCTGCTTACACATTGCTAGGGTCTGTGGCCTATTCAGCCTCTCATATGTGCTCGAGAAGTTACTGACGAACATTTCCTAGAAATCCAGCCAGTAGTTGATACTACCGGGTGGTAAATTGTTTAACCATATCCTCGCTGGCCCCTCCAACATCTGAGGTACATATCTCACAGCCCATCTCAAGTTGCCTGTAGCAATTTTTACAGCTGTCGTGTATTTAATCAACCAATCCTCTGGCTTCGTGCTGCCGTCATATGTTTTTGTGCGTCTTGGTAACTGGAAGTTAGGTATCGGAGGCTCCTTCATGATCCGGGGCCCAAAGCACGCTGGACCCGGAGGACCTTGCCCCTCAATTTGCTCCGACCTGTAGAGCCAATCCAGCTTTAGTCTGGCATCATCCGGCAGCAAGTTCCTGCCTCCCAACCTTGATCCTATCTCATGATGCTCTGGCCTATGGTATCCTGCATTCACCATTTCTGAATCACTGTCGTTGTATCTATCTTGCTCTCGTGGAGCACATCTCTGTTGCATACCTTGGCCGGCACTTTGCTCTTGCCATGGTATATTCCGCTGCTGCTGTTTCCCTGCACCCGCCGAGTTACGCTCCGTTTCCAGCGTTCCTCTGACCGGCATTGCCTTGGTCGCGGTTACCTCGGCTGGCACTTTGTCGATCCTCATTTCCTTGCACTACCTTTCCTTTCCCTGCCCTTGCCGGGTCATATGGGACTATTTGTTTGTTTCTCCTTGCCGAGGTTACCGCTTCCTCTCTTCTTGGGCCATCATGAGGGGACGATGCAGCCCTAGCAGATTTCTCTGGGTTACCCACTGCTGAATAAACGACCTTGGAAGCCCCTGCTCTTGCCGGGTTGGCCCTGAGCAACTCCTCATTCTATCTGTTAGTGATTCGAACTAACTCATTGACCCTCTCTTGCTATCTTTGTCGGGCTTCACCCGTCAAACCTTCTAACTCGGATGCAGCTGCATCCGCTGCTCTAAGGTTCTTTGCCGGGGTGCTGTACTTCGGCAGCCCCATGGACAAAATGTTCTCTGATTCCTCAACTCTAGTCTCACCCTCTTTGTTCATTTCACTGATGAGGTTTCTCCCTTTTACTTTTACATCTACCTTATTTGCTCTTGCGTACTCGCGCAGCGTCATGTTCAACGACTGCTGAGCCGCGGCTATCATTTTGCACCCTCTAATATTTTCTGCCTAGTTTCCTCTAACTCAGCTTGTACCTGAGCCGGATCTACCACTGGTGCTTTGGGGCTTGCCAAGCTATCTATTGCCTACTTCAGCACATTCTCTAGCCTCTCTAGCGGAGGACCTCTACTTTTCCTGGGCGCCTTGGGTGTTACCTCTGGATCTGGTGTCGGGTCCTTGCTTGCGCCAACGTCAGGCGCTGTCATCATCACCTCAGCGCGGTCAGGAGAGCGAGTGATACACGCACCGTAAGCCGCGCTAAGGGGTGGCTCGCCTCCTTCGACGACGTGCTGCGGGTGAACGCATGACACATCGACGCCGACATAGATCCTGTGGGCGCCAAGCTTGACGAAGAGGCCATTGCACGGTGGAGGTCGATTGCCGAAGATACCAGCATTGTCGCGGACGTAGTCTAGTGCTCCAAAGCGCTGAACGAGCCCAGAGACGATGCTCTCGCCGTTGCCGATGATGCTTCCCGTTCGGATCTTCACTCCTGCTAGCCCCGCTAGCCCCACGATGGGCGCCAACTGTCGTGGTGGTGTCACGGCAGATGCCATGGATAGGGTAAAGGTGGGGCCAATATGCACTAGAGGAATCCAGGGAGGGATAGTGTGGTGATTCCACACACAGATATTTTATATTCTCTAAGTTCACCAAGTTTACAGATGCTCTTTGAGCTGTATTGGGGAGAGGAGGAAGACGGAGCTCTCTTACTCTCACCACTACCTCTACTCAATGAACAGGCCAATCTCTAGCCCAACTACCTCGCGATCCCCCTCTACTGGGGTCCTAGCGCTCCTTATAAAGGGGAGGCCAGGCTACTAGCTAGGGCATACGTGGAAGCATATTCCTGGGAATATGCCTCTCCCAAAATAGCAAACCGACCGGGTCACCTTTTGCCATTGTAAGCCATGCAGAGGCGACATAAGCCTCTATGGCGCCAGCGTCAGCCGACATAGGTTGCGTCAACTTTGTCGGCCACGCCTCGCTGGTCCTTCCCTCTGTCCGCTTCGCTCACGCTCCAGCACACAGAGACCACCTTTTTACCAGCGGGATACCTTCCTTCTCTTGCAAGCCTGATATAACCCAGATCAGGTCTGGTTAATCCGGCTCCGTGGGTACCTGCAGACGAATTATAAAGATCTTGCCGATGTATGATATACGTCAGTCGGGACAAGGTTAAACGGACATCCTCCGGGCCGGGTTATTCCGTAAGTTGTCCTGCCTTGAGGTGACCCGGCCAGCTTTCGCTTTGACCTTGTCATACCTCGGCTAACTCGGTCTTTATACCCCGGTGTTACCCAACCCGGGGGTATCCCCCAACACCTTATGAAATTGTGGTGTTTGTTGGAACCATCTAGTGCTTAAGGTGACAGTGTGCGGTTATCTAGATGGGAAAGCGCACTTTGAGGTGTGCTGTTATAGCCCTACCATGGATTAGAGTGTCCAACCGGAGAGTAGTTCACAGTAGTATCATGAAGATAATTTATTTATATGAGAGTGTTCACTAGTGAAATTATGATCCCTAGGCCTTGTTTCTAAGCATTGAAACGCCGTTTGCAACTAGATATGTTACATGTTTTCTTGCTTTCATCTCGTTTTTCAAAAGTTTTGAGTCCTATGCGATTTCTTACCAACTGAGCTATCTCACCCATTTTCTAACTGACTCCGTTTTGAAGTTTATTTCAGTTTGCCTTTAGTCTCTATCACGCCAGCAAGCTATTTGTATTTCACTATCTCTTCGCCGAACTAGTGCACCTATACACCTAACAAGTGTATTGGGTGTGTTGGGGACACAAGAGACTTCTTGTATCTTGATTGCGGGATTGCTTGAGAGGGAATACCTTTGACCACTTCCTCCCTGAGTTCGATAAACCTTGGGTAATCCACTTAAGGGAAACTTGTTGCTGTTCTACAAACCTCTGCACTTGGAGGCCCAACAACTGTCTACAAGAATAGAAGTGCGTAGACATCAAGCTATTTTCTGGCGCCGTTGTCGGGGAGGTAAGGTAAAAGGTACTCACATCCTCCGGTGTGAGTGCTCGAAGTTATTTCCTTTAGATTCTGCAATTTTGTCTATTTGTTTCTTGTTTTCACTTGTTAGGCTTAATGAAAAACAACAACAAAATTAGAGAGCTTTATAGTATTTATCTTGAGTTAGGACATGAAGTGTTTGAAGAGAAAATTAAAAAACCTATGGAACTTTATTTGCATGCTAATAGCAATGTTGTTAGTATGAATTCTTTGGACACCATTATTTCTAATGCTATGGAAAAGTCTAAGCTTGGGGAAGCTAGTTTTTATGAAAATGATCTTTTTAGTTCCCCAGCTTTGGAAGAAAACTATTCTATTGCTTATGATGATACCAAACCTCCAATATATGATGATTAAGTGATGAATACGATATTTTTAGTCCACCTACTATTGAGGAGAAAATTAATTATGATTACAATATGCCTCCTATATTTGATGATTATGGTGATGAGAATAATAATGATAGCTATTTTGCTGAATTTGCTCCCACTATGATTAATAAGAATGACTATTCTTATGTGGAGAGTAATAATGATTATATGCATGTGGCTCATGATAAGAATGTTTTATGTGATAGTTATATTGTTAATTTTATTCATGATTCTACTGAAAGTTATTATGAGAGAGGGAAACATGGTTTTATGTATCTCAACAATACTAAGTTTCTCCTCTTTATGTTGAAAGTCTTGAAGTTGCACTTGTTTTGCTTTACTATGCTTGTTGCTTTGTGCTTTTATGACTTGTTTCTTTACAAGATTCCTATGCATAGGAAGTGGGTTAGACTTAAATGTGCTTTGAATTTGTTTCTTGATGCTCTCTTTTACTTCAATTCATATTTCTTATGTGAGCATCTTCTCCAACTATCATGCCTAACTTAAAGGCGTTAAAAAAAGTACTTATTGGGAGATAACCCAAAAGTTTTAGATAAGTCTCGGAAGTTATTACCTCTGTAATAACCGCTCCTTATCCTTTTTATTTGCTTTTTGGGCCAAGAGTAACCTCTAATGAGAGAGAAGTAATGATTGAGAAAGTTGCTGTCCCGAAACAGATTTTTGTGCTTCACCGTAAAAATTCGTGTAAGATCTTAGTACGTCTTTTTGAGGCGTGAATTTTTGTGCATCTGCCCCAGGTTGTTATATAACTTTTGTTAGTTCAACACTTTTTGATTTGAGCAACAGAAGGTCTTCGAAAAAATTCGTCTTTACCTGCTGGTCTGTTTTGACAGATTTCTGCCATTATTTGCATTTGCTTCTTGTTGGTTCCTTTTTGAGTTCTTTTGGGGAATTGAGCTTTTTGAGGGAAGTGCTACAGTAGCTAGTGTTTTAATGGAAGTTTTATTGGTGTTGGAACTGAACCTAAAATACCTATTATCTTGAGTGTAGTAATGTTGCTAATAAAGATTGTATGAAGTTTTGTATGAAGGAAAAATTTCAGGTGTATGGAAGGAATGAGTAATGAGATGAAGGATGGACTAAAACTCAAGCTTGGGAATGCCACGCATGTCACCCCAAGAAATATCCAAGAAGTACAAGGTCAAATCTTGGGGATGCCTAAGGCATCCCCTCTTTATCAATAAAAATCCTAGGTTTCTTCCAAACACTTCATTTTTATTGTTTCATGCACAGTTGTGTTGTTCTTGGAGCGTGTTTTTTTTTGTTTTCGTTTTGGTTTTTCGTTTGCTTGGTTTGCTTAGTTTGCTGAATAAATTGGTTGGACCCCCTCTTTCTTGCATTGGTTTTCAAATAGTTTGGTTTGGATTGGAAAAGAGTGGGAAAGTTCACGCTTAAGTGGTAAAGAGAGCTTGTTTTTGACTGTGGCCTATGCTTTGTCGTGCCATGCTTGATATTATTTTGACTTTATGCTTAGTATTCTTTGCTGTAGCATGACTTGTTATAAACAATTGAGATTGCTTAATGTGCCTTGGAAGGATCATGTGTTGTTTTAGCATATTAAAGCATAGTATTGTGGTATTCTCCGTTGATGCTTTATTTGGGTTGACTTAGTGCATGCTCACACCATGTTATGACTATCCCAAGTCACCATAGCCTTGATGATCCTTTAGTTTTCGACTTGTAATATCACTTTATGCTTTAATCAATGATGTTTTGTCGCTCTGCATGATTATGGCCATTATTGCTCTCTTAGTTGGTCGCTCCTAGTCTTTTGCTAGCCTCCATACCAAGTATGAGTTCCACTCATGCATCCAACTCCAAATAGAACCAAGTTATTCCAAAGAGTCCACCATACCTACCTATTAGCATTTGCTATTCCAAGTATATTCATGCTTTTGTTTACCTTCCGAATTAAACTTGTTATGAGAAAACTAGTGATTAAAGCTCTCACGAACTTGATGGCACACTTTAGTTTTCTTGCCCTTAATAAACTTGAACCATTGTGTCGTCTATGTTATATATGCTTGCACTTATTTGTTGGAGATTAGCAAAACCATGCTGTCATGGGGAACGCTTTCAACATTGCACTTGTACTTTGTACCTAGTTGATATCATGCTCTTTTGTCTATGGATGTGATCGGTGTGAAATGAAAAGGGAGCTTTTAAGTCCATGGAGTTATGTATGTGTATTAGAGAAACACATGGGCCGCTGGTCTAATCCATGCTGTCATGGTGGAAACCTGCAGCGTAACCATAATGAGCTGTCTATGAAGCATTCTTCTTATAAAAAAAGGAGTCAGATATTGAGAAAAAAGAGAAAAAGAAAAAAAAAGATATGAGAAAAGAGGAAAGAGAGAAAAAAGCACCATATTCCCATGGTAAATAAGAAGATTGCTGAGATGCTCGTTGTCTCCTTGCCTTGTCATTTTGATATGGGGATTCTTCCGTATCATCGGGCAAGGGGTACCCCGTTGGCGGTTCTCTATGATACACATGTACTTACGATGACAAGAACTTACAGGTGACTAAACTTGAGTAGCATGAGGAGCGGCCCTCGTATTCAAGGGACATGAGATTTCCAACTTATACTTCGTCAAGCATATACTCCATAGTTTGTTCACTTTAACCTTAATCACTTCAAGATGCTTATGATAGGGGCAATGAGAGCTGAAAGCTAATAAGTACCATAATTTTTGGAAGCTCTTTATGAAACTTGAATCTCTGCTTCCATCTATGAAGGCCTTTCTTTTACTTTTATGTTGAGTCTCCACCTTCTACCTTTATGCACCTACTTTGAGAGCAAAGTGGCCATTCTTAGTTCTATGTGCATTGTCCCAAGACTTGTTGATTGATGCATAACTTTGATATTGCTTGTTTTAAACTATTTGTATCTAGTCACTCTTATGAACTTTGAAGGTGTCCTATGCATTTATGTTTGCTACTCTATGAGGGACAAGCTGAATGCCACTATGCTATGTTTTCTTTATGTGAAACAGACAAACGTCTTGCAAAGCATTGTTATTCATGAATCTTTTGTTTGTGCCTTTCCAAATTGCAACATAGTTGCTTTGTCTTATTGTTAGAACTTTGTCTTTCATGTTATGATTGAAGTACTATGATCCCAGCTATCAATGTTTTACAAATACTTTGATCAAGTTTATGATGGTGCATGTCACCTCAAAAATTATACTTTCTTTTTATCACTTACCTACTCGAGGACAAGCAGGAGTTAAGCTTGGGGATGTTGATACGTTGCAAGCGTATCTATAATTTTTGATGTTCCATGCTTGTTTTATATCTACTTTCTTATGTTTTGTCCACACTTTGGAGTATTTCTATACACTTTCTTGGACTAAACTTTTAACAAGATGCCACAGTGCCAGTTGCCTGTTTGTGGTTCCAGAAAAGTCAGAAAATCAATATTCTCGGAATTGGACCAGACAAAAGCCAAAGTCGATATTTTACCGGAAGACTCATGGAGCTAGAAGACGAGACGGTGAGGGTCCATAGGGTGGGCACACCATATGGTGGCGCGGGCTAGCCCTGGCCGCCCATCGACCTTGCCTCTTCGCCTATAAGATGCCTCCCGAGGCAAAAACCCTAAATCGACCAGCCTCCAGCCACAAAAAGTTCCACAGCGCCGCCGCCACCGAATGGGAGATTCGAGGAATAGAAAGTCTCTGTTCCGGCACCCTGCCGGGACGGGGAAGTGCCCCCGGAGCCATCTCCATCGATCTCCACCACCATCTCCATCGCTGTTGCTGACTCCCATGATGAGGAGGGAGTAGTTCTTCCTCAAGGCTAAGGGTTCTACCGGTACCTATGTGTTCATCTCTCTCTATACATGATCATATTGTGATCATGAGCTTTGTAATCAAGTAGATCTACCTTGCTACTCAAGTGCTTTAATAGATCTCTGCTCTCCCCATGTGTGTGAAGTTGACAGTGTGCACACCATGGTGGCATTAGGCTAGAGATTACAAATGCTTGTTATGAGTTATATTTGGAGTTGGATGTCTTTATGAAATTGTGGTGTTTGTTGGAACCATCTAGTTCTCAAGGTGACAGTGTGGGGTTATCTAGATGGGAAAGTGAACTTTGAGGTGTGCTGTTATAGCCCTACCATGGATTAGAGTGTCCAACCGGAGAGTAGTTCAGAGTAGTATCATGAAGATAATTTATTTATATGAGAGTGTTCACTAGTGAAAGTATGATCCCTAGGCCTTATTTCTAAGCATTGAAACACCATTTGCAACTAGATCTGTTACATTTTTGCTTGCTTTCATCTTTATTTCAGTTTGCCTTTAGTCTCTTCCATGCCAGCAAGCTATTTTCTTGCACCGTTACCACTTATAATTATCCACACCACTTGTATTTCACTATCTCTTCACCGAACTAGTGCACCTATACACCTGACAAGTGTATTGGGTGTGTTAGAGACACAAGAGACTTCTTGTATCTTGATTGCAGGATTGCTTGAGAGGGAATACCTTTGACCACTTCCTCCCTGAGTTCGATAAACCTTGGGTAATCCACTTAAGGGAAACTTGTTGTTGTTCTACGAACCTTTGCACTTGGATGCCCAACAACTGTCTACAAGAATAGAAGTGCGTAGACATCAAGCTATTTTCTGGCGCCATTGCTGGGGAGGTAAGGTAAAAGGTACTCACATCCTCCGGTGTGAGTGCTCGAAGTTATTTCCTTTAGATTCTACAATTTTGTCTTTTTGTTTCTTGTTTTCACTAGTTAGGCTTAATGGAAAACAACAACAAAATTAGAGAGCTTTATAGTATTTATCTTGAGTTAGGACATGAAGTGTTTGAAGAGAAAATTAAAAAACCTATGGAACTTTATTTGCATACTAATAGCAATGTTGTTAGTATGAATTCTTTGGACACCATTATTGCTAATGCTATGGAAAAGTCTAAGCTTGGGGAAGCTAGTTTTTATGAAAATGATCTTTTTGGTTCCCCAGCTTTGGAAGAAAACTATTATATTGCTTATGATGATACCAAACCTCCAATATATGATGATTACAGTGATGAATACGATATTTTCAGTCCACCTACTATTGAGGAGAAAACTAATTATGATTACAATATGCCTCCTATATTTGATGATTATGGTGATGAGAATAATAATGATAGCTATTTTGCTGAATTTGCTCCTAGTATGATTAATAAGAATGGCTATTCTTATGTGGAGAGTAATAATGATTATATGCATGTGGCTCATGATAAGAATGTTTTATGTGATAGTTATATTGTTAATTTTATTCATGATGCTACTGAAAGTTATTATGAGAGAGGGAAACATGGTTTTATGTATCTCAACAATATTAAGTTTCCCCTCTTTATGTTGAAAGTCTTGAAGTTGCACTTGTTTTGCTTTACTATGCTTGTTGCTTTGTGCTTTTATGACTTGTTTCTTTACAAGATTCTTATGCATAGGAATTGGGTTAGACTTAAATGTGCTTTGAATTTGCTTCTTGATGCTCTCTTTTACTTCAATTCATATTTCTTATGTGAGCATCTTCTCAAACTATCATGCCTAACTTAAAGGCGTTAAAAAAATACTTATTGGGAGATAACCCAAAAGTTTTAGATGAATCTCGTAAGTTATTACCTCTGTAATAACTGCTCCTTATCCTTTTTATTTGCTTTTTGTACCAAGAGTAACCTCTAATGAGAGAGAAGTAATGATTGGGAAAGTTTCTTTCCTAAAACAGATTTTTGTTCTTCACAGTAAAAATTCGTGTAAATTCTCTATACCTATTTTTGAGGCGCTAATTTTTTTGCATCTGCCCCAGGTTGTTATATAACTTTCGTTAGTTCAACACTTTTTGATTTGAGCAACAAAAGGTCTTCGAAAAAATTCGTCTTTACCTGCTAGTCTGTTTTGACAGATTTCTGCCATTATTTGCATTTGCTTCTTGTTGATTCCTTTTTGAGTTCTTTTGGGGAATTGAGATTTTTTAGGGAAGTGCTACAGTAGCTAGTGTTTTAATGGAATTTTTATTGGTGTTGGAACTGAACCTAAAAGACCTATTATCTTGAGTGCACTAATGTTGCTAATAAAGATTATGTGAAGTTTTGTATGAAGGAAAAATTTCAGGTGTATGGAAGGAATGAGTAATGAGATGAAGGATGGACTAAAGCTCAAGCTTGGAGATGCCACACGTGTCACCCCAAGAAATATCCAAGAAGTACAAGCGTCAAAACTTGGGGATGCCCAAGGCATCCCCTCTTCATCAATAAAAATCCTAGGTTTCCTCCAAACACTTCATTTTTATTGTTTCATGCACAATTGTGTTGTTCTTGGAGCGTCTTCTTTTTCGTTTTCGTTTTTCGTTTGCTTGGTTTGCTTAGTTTGCTGAATAAATTGGTTGGACCCCCTCTTTCTTGCATTGGTTTTCAAATAGTTTGGTTTGGATTGGAAAAGAGTGGGAAAGTTCATGCTTAAGTGGTAAAGAGATCTTGTTTTTGACTGTGGCCTGTGCTTTGTCATGCCATGCTTGATATTGTTTTGGCTTTATGCTTAGTATTCTTTGATGTAGCATGACTTGTTATAAACAATTGAGATTGCTTAAATGTGCCTTGGAAGGATCATGCGTTGTTTTAGCATATTAAAGCATAGTATTGTGGTATTCTCCTTTGATGCTATATTTAGATTGACTTGGCGCATGCTCACACCATGTTATGACTATCCCAAGTCACCATAGCCTTGATGATTCTTTAGTTTAAGACTTGTAATATCACTTTATGCTTTAATCAATGATGTTTTGTCGCTCTGCATGATTATGGCCATAAACCGCAGGGGAGATTATGGCTAGCTTGTGATAGTCAGATCAACATCCGCCTAGTTCTACTCTCTTAAGTGTGCGATCCCGTAGGCTTATGGTAAGCCGGACATAACTTAGTAATCATTCGGTCAGAGCAGTAGCTTAGTGACTTTCCGACTAGAGCTGATAATCGGCAACAGCCTCTATCAAGAATTGCTGACTCCAATTTACGCAAATGTCCTCAATGTGACGATCTGTCCGAGTCCCTTTGCCTCACGATATTGGTCATAAACCGCAGGGGAGATTCCGTCATCCTAGTTCCTGTTTACTCTCTTCATGTTGCAGTGATAACTGATTCCCTCCGGCTTCACTAAGTCAGACTACCTCGATCAACACTTGAACAAGTAGCGCATGGCCATGCTTCTGAATCATATCACATGAGAGGGCCCAGAGAATATCTCTCCAAGATGGAGGGGAAATTCCATCTTGACTGATCCATGTCACGCAGCTTTGCTTCGAATTCGGCCCAAGACCACTCTTATGACTCCCAGTTGCGGTGAGCATGAGATGCATTCAAAGCTGGATTTTCCACAACTCGGATCGTGTGATCCCCTCAGGTCTAAGGATTCCATTGTGTTAGTCGGAGCGTATGATAGTGTGCTCATGTCCTACTAACCTTTGGATCGGTCAGGCTATCGTGCGTGTTTCGACTAGCCAATGCAAGGCGGATAACATCTCCATGCTCATGACACATGAAATATTGTCATCTTCCGACTTACAAATTATTCTCGGTAGTGGGTTTCCCTCCCAACCTCAAACGAGTAAGGACAAACAGGCTAGGGCTAGATATGAGTATGTGGTTTCATGCCTTAAACAATTGCGGTGCCACATACAACTAGCTCTAAGCCGGATACTGGGTTAGAAATACAAGGCGGAGTGTGAACCTCCAGGGCATCATTTCTACTAGTCTCCCACTTGCACTAGAGTCGAACACTCAAGCATCTCTAGGCCTTAGGCATCTCATGCCCATCGCTCTTACGTGCACCTCAAACTTAGGTTTTGGAAGCGGCTTGTTCAACGGGTCTGCAACATTTACAGCCGTGTGTACCTTGCATAGCTTAATTTCTGTATGATCGACGAACTGCTGAATCAGGTGAAATTTTCTGAGTATGTGCTTATTCTTCCGGTGTGCTCGTGGCTCCTTTGCTTATGCAATAGCACCAGTATTGTCATAGTACATGTCTAATGGACTGGACAAGAACGGAACAACACAGAGTTCGATCAGAAAATTTCTGATCCAAGCCCGTCCTTTTGCCGCCTCTGAGGCAGCAACATACTCAGATTTTGTAGTAGAATCAACCACCAATTCTTGCTTGGAACTCTTCCAGCTCATTGTTCCTCCATTTACTATGAACACATAGCTAGATTATGAGCGTGAGTCATCCAGGTCGGTCTAAAAGCTAGCATCTGTGTAACCCTTTACACCTAGCTCTTCCTCACCACCATAGACTAGGAACTCATCTTGAGTACGTCTCAAGTACTTAAAGATATTCTTTACTGTTATCCAGTGGCCTTCGCCAGGATTCAACTGATATCTTATCGTTACACTTGGAGCATAGGAAATATCGGACCTAGTACATATCATCGCATGCATGATCGATCCTATAGCCGGAGCATAAGGGATCCTCTCCATCCGACTTCGCTCATGAGTCAATGCTAGGCATTGAGTCTTACTAAGTCAAATTCCATGCGCCATCGGCAAGAACCATTTCTTAGCCGAATCCATATTGAACTTCTTCAATATCTTATCCAGATATGTACTCTGACTCAAACCTATGAGTCTTCGGGATCTGTCTCTATAGATCTTAATTCCTAGTATAAATGCCGCCTCACCCAACTTCTTCATTTGGAAACACCTTTCTAAAGAATCCTTGGTTTGTTGCAACATTGAAACATTGTTTCCAACTATCAATATGTCATCTACATATACTAGGAAAAAAACAACTGAGCTTTCACTAAACTTCCTGTATACACAAAATGATTTGACCACTTCATCAAAATGAATGTTCCAACTCCAACTTGCTTGCTTCAATCCGTAGATGGATTTCTGAAGCTTGCAAACTTTGTTAGGACTAGCCAGATCGACAAAACCCTTGGGATATCATTTACATGTCCTCGGTTAAATTTTTGTTAAGGAAAGCCATTTTGACATCCATCTACCATATCTCCCAATTGAAATATGCAACTAGTGCTAACATGACCCTTACTAACTTAAGCATCGCTACTAGCAAGAAAGTCTCATCATAGTCAACTCCTTGAACTAGTCGGAACCCTTTCGCGACAAGCCATGCTTTATAGATAGAAATATTTCTGTCTTGGTCAGGTTTCCTCTTAAAGACCCATTTGCTCTCGATGGATCTTGCAACATCTGGCAGATCAACCAAGTTCCAAACTTGATTGTCATCCATGGAATTTAATCAGATCTCATGGCTCCAAGCCATGACTCGGAATCAGTACTTCCCATCGCATCCTGATAGGTAGTCGAATCATCGTTGTCTAGCATAAATACATCTCCATGTAGTATTGCTGATCTTCGTGGCTCTAGTGCATTTACCAGCATAGGCACAAAGTCCGGCTCAACCTCCAAGGTTGCCGACTTGTCCTGAGTCGGTGAATATTGGATTTCTTCGAGGTGCACCCTATTCCCACAATCTTTTCAGCTAAGAAACTCTTTCTCTAGAAAGACCCCATTTCGAGCGACAAACACTTTGCCCTCTTCTCGGTTAAATAGTAACCCAAAGTTTCCTTAGGGTAGCCTACGAAAACTACCTTATCCGACCTGGGGATGAGCTTGTCGGATTGTAATCTCTTGACAAAAGCTTCACATCCCCAAATCTTAAGAAACGCCAAGGCTGGCTTCTTGCCCATCCACATCTCATGTGGTGTATTTTCTACTAATTTAGATGGTACTTTGTTTAGTGTTATCGCTGCTGTCTCTAGAAAAAAAACCCATAATGATAAAGGTAGATCCGTCTTACTCATCATCGACCTCACCATGCCTAACAAGGTTTTGTTCTGCCTTTCCTACACACCATTCCTCTGAGGTGTTCCCGACAGGGTGAGCTGTGGAACTATTCCACAACTCTTGAGATGGTCATCAAACTCATGGCTCATATATTCGTCTCCACGATCTGATCGTAGAAACTTAATATTATTGCCGAGTTGGTTTTGCACTTCACTCTGAAAAACTTTGAACTTTTCAAAGGTCTTCGACTTGGATTTCATCAGGTATACATAACCATATCTACTGAGATCATCCATGAATGTGACAAAATACTCATAACCACCTTTGTCGTGCTCATTGGACCGCATACATCACTATGTATCAGTTAAAGCAAGTCGAACGCCCTCTCGCCACTCTTTGCGACAGGTGTCTTGGTCATATTTCCCAGCAAACAGGATTCGCATGTTTCGAATGGCTCCAAGTCGGACCAATCCAGGAGTCCGTCATGGAGCTTCTGCATGTGTTTCCAGCTGATATGACTAAGGCGACAATGCCATAGATAAGTAGAACTAAGATAATCCGGATTTAAACTTTTAGCATTCAAGTTATAGACTGATTTACATTCAAGTACTTAAAGATATTCTTTACTGTTGTCCAGTGGCCTTTGATACATTGCAAATGTATCTATAATTTTTGATGTTCCATGCTTGGTTTTATCCACTTTCTTGTGTTTTGTCCACACTTTGGAATACTTTTCATATGATTTCTTGGACTAACCTATTAACAAGAGCCACAGTGCCAGCTGCCTGTTTTCTGCTATTTTTGGTTCCAGGAAAGTCAGAAAATGAATATTCTCGGAATTGGACGGGACAAAAGCCAAAGTGCCTATTTTTCCAGAAGACTCCAGGAGCCAGAATACGAGACGGAAGAGGGCCAGGGGCTGGCCACACCCTCCCAGGCGCGAGCTAGGCCTGGTCGCGCCAGGGCATGGTGTGGTGGCCCCAGGCACCGCCTCGGTCTCCCTCTTCGCCTATAAGTTGCCTTCTGACCTAAAAACTTCGGGGGGGTCAACGTTTTTCCATAAGGAGTTCCGCTCCGCCACCACCACCAGATTCCACGAAACACCACTAGAAACTCCGTTCTGGCAGCCTGCCGGGACGAGGAATTGGAGGAGATCATCGCCATCATCATCACCATCACTTCTCCATCGACCATCCATGTTTCCCCCATCTATGAGTGAGTAATCCCCCGATGTAGGCCATGGGGATGGTAGGGATTGGATGAGATCGTTCATGTAATGGCATCAGATTGTTAGGGCATGGTGCCTAGTATCTTTTATTAGTGCTTTATGACTTTGTTGCGACTTGTTGTGCTTAATGCTTGTCACTAGGGCCCGAGTGCCATGATTTCAGATCTGAACATGTTATTGATTCATTATGATAGTATTGTTCTTGGTCTTATCTACAAGTTGTATACACACGTTGTTGTCCGGAACCTATGGCCCCGAATTGACAGAAATCGGGATAACCGGAAGGGAATGGCTTTGATGTGAGGATCACATGTGTTCACGGAGTGTTAATGCTTTGCTCCGATGCTCTATTAAAAGGAGCACCTTAATTGCCAGTAGTTCCCTAGAGGCCCCGCTGCAAACGGGCTGGCAGGACAAAAGATGTTGTGCAAGTTCTCATTGCGAGCACGTATGACTATATATGGAACACATGCCTAGGATTGTCTAGTACTTGGATGCTTTATCTTATTTATCTGCAATTGCCCTATGTTCTGATTGCTATGTGAATTGTCTTGTCCATGCAACGCCCGTCCATCCATCCCTATGCCTACCGCACTC
This sequence comes from Avena sativa, assembly GCA_916181665.1. NCBI lineage: Eukaryota > Viridiplantae > Streptophyta > Magnoliopsida > Poales > Poaceae > Avena > Avena sativa. Next base: position 429,846,487 of record OV702287.1, read on the forward strand.
GAATCCCACTATTACGGCTTTTGTTACTACTGCTGTTACTTTGCTATTCCCACTACAAAATTGTTGCTACTGATAAACTGCTGTGAGCAAGATTGTTTCTAGGTGCAGCTAAACTGACAACTCAGTTGTTAAGGCTTATAAATATTCTTTGGCTCCCCTTGTGTCGAATCAATAAATTGGGTTTCACTTCCCTCGAAAATATTGCGATACACCCCCTATACTTGTGGGTCATCAAGACTATTTTCTGGCGCCGTTGCCGGGGAGCATAGCTTTATTTATAAAGTTCACTTGGATTCACTATTGTTCAAGCTGAGTTTATTTTCTCCTTGTTTGCTTGTTTCTTTATCAAAAATACAAAAAAAAGTAGTTCCTTCTCTAGTTGTTATTTTTGTTGGACTGTTATTGTCTTGCCTTATCATGCTTGTTGTCAATGGTTGGTTTCTTTGAAACTGAAGCTTATTGGCAAGGTGGGTTCATGGAAGATGAAAAATATTATTATAAGGAACACCGCTTGTCACAAAAAGGGAAACACTTATGGGGACAAATTGATAGATTGTATACCATTGCTAGAAACGTGTGCTCTACTTATAATGTTACTTATTGCTTTGATAAATCTTGTTGCTATAGGAGGTACAAACACCTCCCTTTTCAATGTGAGTATAATGATAATGTTACCATATCTTCCTATGTTAAGGGAAATTATGATCTTTATGATGTGGAACAAATTGAGGAATTTATTGCTTGGAAGGGTGCATTTGAACTTGCTAGTTTGCTTGAAAATATTGATGATTCACCTTATAAGTATGAGGTTTATGGTATACTTAAATTTTGCTTTGAGAATTACAAGGAATAAAACGGCTATATTCTTGAATATACCAATAGATGCTTTCCACAAATGGAAGAGATTAATGCCTTGCAGGATCCTATGGAAGAAGAAATTGATGAACCTGAAATCTCATTAGATGAAAAAGAGAAGGAGAGTGATGAACAAAATGAAGGGAATATGCCCGAGAGGCAATAATAAAGTGGTTATTATCTTATTCCATGTTTATGATAAATGTTTATTTTACATGATAGAATTGTATTGATCGGAAACATCAATATATGTGTGTTAATAAACAAAAAGGGTTCCTAGTTATGCCTCTCTTATAGACTAGCTTGTTGATTAACAAGATGATCAAGGTTTCCTGATCATGGACATTGGATGTTGCTAATAACAAGTTCACACCATTGGTGGAATGATGTGATGAACATTCATCCGAAGTATAGCATTACGATCAAAGTCATTATGTTTATATTGCTATAACATCATACGAAGTAATCTTTATCCTTAGACCATGAGATCATGTTAATTGCTAACACCGGAAGAGTATCTTGATAACATCAAATGTCACACCGTAACAGGGTGACTATAAAGGTGGGTTCAGTGCTACGAAGGTGTTATGTTGAGGCTCATGAATCAAGAGTGGGATTTGTCCATCCCGATGACGGATAGATATACTCTGGGCCCTCTCGGTGATATCACATTGAAATAGCTTGCAAGCAAGTGATGTGATCACTAGAATGTTATATCACGGGAACAAGAAAAGAGTGCATGTCGGTAACGAGATCAAACTAGGTATGGAGATACCGATGATCGAATCTCGGTCATGTAATATACAACAGGACAAAGGGATTTAGTTACTAGCGTTAAAGGTTCTCACGATAACAGAAGTCATCGTTGAATGTGTAGGAGTCAGTATGGATCTCCGGGTCCCGCTGCTGATTATTGATCGGAGAGGGGTCTCGATCATGTCTGCATTATTCGCGAACTGTAGGGTGACACACTTAAGGGATACCGACACCATTTGGAGAAAATATGTTTCAGATAAAGATTTAAGAAAGCGCTGGAATTATTTCAATAGACACCGAAACTGTTTCGGGTGAAATTGCTGAAATTGGTTCTGCATGTAATATTGAAATGTTGCAGGGGGTTTTATGTGTATGTTTGTTAATTAAATTAATTAACAAAATTCTGAATAAAAATAATAAAAGAGTTTTATTAAATGAGAGAGCATTAAATTTGGAGAAATTTAATGCATTTAAAGTGGAGACTTTAAAAGAGTATGTGAAGGGGCATTTTAATGTGGAGGGGTTACCACCACATGAATGGAGGAGGTAAAGGGTCACCCCCTCCATGCGCCGGCCATGAAGGAGGGGCACCCCCCCCTCCTCCTATAAAAGGCCACCCCCTCCTCACTTCTCACACACACCTCCTCGTGAAGGATCTCTCTCCCCCTCTAGTATTATTCCCCCATGGTCTCGGATTAGCGAGATACATGTTCCCGGTGGCTTTATCTAGAAAGGAGTTGCTGCTTCCGCTGTTTTGCTGGAGCGAGGGATGGAGGTTGTCGGGGTACCGGACGTGTGTGCGATCACGGATGCACCGCTGCTTTGCGGTGCTGGACTTGGTGGTGCTGGAGCTGGATCTGATGGACGTGCTGGAGCCGGACCTGCTGGACTTCATCACGATCTTGAGATCGGCAAGTGTACGACTACATCAACCACGAGTTCCTACTCGTTAACAAAGCTCGTTGTCTACGAGGGTAAGTTCTCGTTTCCGCCCGTTGCTTTGTACCTAGTAGATAGATCTTGGCGTGTAGTTCACACCGTAGGAAATTTTTTGTTTTCTATGCTGCGGACCCAACAGTGGTATCAGAGCCTGATCTATGCGTAGGTGCTTTGCACGGGTAGTACACATATGTTTATATGTGGGCGATGATGATCATGTTATTGCATCTTCTATGTAATTTGGATATTGGTGGCATAGTGGGATGAAGCGGCCCGGACCAACCTTACATGTCATCATACATGAGACCGGTTCCACGACTCACATGCAACTTGTTTTGCATAAGTGGCTGGCGGGTGTCTGTCTCTCCTACTATAGTCAATATCTGATTTACAACGATTTGCTAATAACTTAGTTATCCTTGTTGTGGTTCATGTTCGTAGGTAAGAACGGTTCTATCTCTGAAAGCCCTAAGCTACATAAAACTTGCAATTGATAAATTAGAGGCGTCTAGTTTAGATCGTTGCTGGGCTAGTGTCTTGATATGGTATTGTTGTAAGTAGATGTATGATAGATACTCTTACAACACATTCAACGTGTAAATTCCATAGACCTTGGCCTTACACACAAAGGAATGATAGAGATCATACCACGAAGCAAATGATAGAGATCAAATGCATGGACCATATCATCTCACTTTACACATTAGATGTTATCATCTTATACTGCTAGTTTGGCGCTTTCTGTAGCATTGTAAGATGATCCCTCATTTAAATATCAAGATAAAATGTGTTCTTCCTTAAGTAAGCACCGTTCTATGGATCGTGTTTCGAGACATCACGTGATGATCGGGTGTTCTCAACTCTACACTTTCATGCAACGGGTGTAAGACAGTTTTACACACGCGAATACTAAGGTTCTTACTTGGCGAGCCTAGCATGTACAGACATGGCCTTGGAACACGGACCGAAAGGTTAAGCATGAGTCATATAGTTGATGTGATGACCATATTGATGCTCGCCTTTGAAGCTACACCGACTCACGTGATGATCGGACTTGGTGTAGTTGATTTGGTTCATGTAATCACCAAAAAGGCACGAGGGATGTCGTTTTTGAGTGGGAGTTCATTTCTAATTTGGATTAGTCGAACTCAATTTGTCATAAACTAAATCGAAGTGAATTTGCATAATTTGTTGTAGTCATTCGCATCTGTTCACTACCTTATGCTTAGTTTTTATTTGAGATAATAGAACTACAGAATTCTGGATATTTACTTTATGAACTGGTATCGTATTGTTTTGAATGTCAATTTAAAGTTTATAAGTCCTATTGCAAACTTTCGGCAAACTCTATTTACTCCATGAAGTTTAATAAGTAGTATTAAATCAAGAGTAAGAATTCCAATGTTAGTATCTAAAGTATCATGTTTGCCTCCATGATTATTGATATTCAAAAGTTGTTTTAATATCAAGATTATATTGGAGCTGAAAATTGTTTCAGAAACCATCATGTGTGAAAGATATTGTGATATCTGAAACAATGTTTTGGTTGCATTATGATAGAGTATAATTTAGCAAAATACATGTTCTCATATTGTATGAGAATTTGTGAAGGATGGAGATGCTAGGCATCCGATTCTACCAAAAGGGTTTTGGGAACTGATATTATACTCACGATTCTTCCTTATAGGCTATAGTAGCTTGATCATGAAAGTTGTCATGATAAGGATGAATAGAAGATGTAAGTAAAATGTTTACTACACTAATAGATTACTAAAGAATGGATTTTTGAAAGAACACCAAACATTTGATGATGGTGATCCACTTCAAAGTGCAAGTCCAAAGGTATTAGTATTTGACTATATACGCTTTGTACCATGTGTCATGTTGATGACACCACTATTGATGTTGATAGATTCTTTTAAAAGAAAAGGAATTGCTGAAAGAGAATCTATAAAATATTTGGCAGAAAAATAAAAGGTTGGAGATGTCCAACTTAGGTATATATAGAAGATATACATGTTATGGCTATATTCCTTGCTTGTTAAACAATGTGGTTCTTAGGTATTGGATACCGGTATTGGATACCGAATTGGTTGGTATGAAGTGTCATACAGGACAACACAATTCATGAACTACAATGGCCTAAGTAACCAGCAAGAGAATGAGTGATGATGTTCATCGAAAACAAATAAAGTGTTATTGTGTTTTTCGTTGTCATCAAACCAAGCCTTCAAGATTTGTTTAAGTAATTGTTATTTTGTTCCGGTATCATGAGAACAATGGTTGTTCAAATAATTACCGCATTCCATAAAGGATGGATGAACTTTTACAAGTCTAGTTGGAGAAATCACATCCATAAACACTATTGCTAAAATGTCGCAAGACAAATGATTGAAAGATCACTTATGAAGTGACATCACTGTTTAAATTATATTTGAAAGAAAACATGAAGAAACTCCATGTTGATGGATTTTTGGAGCCTTTGATTTTGATCAATTGACGCATGTGAGACTTTCCTCGAGATAATTGAAACTCCGTCCATAGGCCAAAGAAGAACGGATGACTAACTTATTGGATATTATGCATGTTGATGTATGTAGTCCATTATGTGTAGCCATATGCGATGGATCTTTTTACTTCTCCAGAAATTTGAGTGAATATATCTATATATTTACTTAATAAGGAAGAAGTATGAAACATTTGAAAATTGTTCAAAGACTTTCAAGATGAAGTGAAAAATCATTGTAACAAGAAAATAAAAGAGTTTATGATTTGATCATAAAGGAAGATATTTGAGTTACAGGTTTAGCAAAAACACCTAAGACTTGAGGAATTGTTCCATGATTTGTGTTTCCCGATAAACCATAGGAGTATGGCATATTCGAGAGATAAAATCAAACCATGTTTGACATGGTAAGATCAAGGGTGTCATTTATAAAACTGCCATTATATTTTAAGGATTGAATCTTTAGAGACTACCGCTTTTACACTGAAAAGAGCACCATCGTGATCCATTGAAATGACACCATATGAGTTATGGTTTAGGATAAAACCCGAATTGTCTTTTCTTAAATTTTGGTATGCTATGCATAAGTAAAATGTTTACAACCAAAGTCGGATAAGCACGTCTTTGTAGGTTATCCCAAAGAATTTGTTGGGAATTTCTCCATAACACCAAGGACAAAAGAGTTTGTTACTTGGAACGTCAAGTTTCTTGAGAAGGAATTTTTCGTGAAAAGTTAAGTGGGAGGACAATAGAACTTTGATAAGGTTGTTGAACCTTAGCTATATGTGCTAAGTAGCGCAGCGCCGGAAAGTGTCCCGGTGGCGGCCACAATGCTCATGGCTCTCGTGATTACAAAAGGTGTGATCTCGGAGATTAGAGTTCCTATAGAACCGTGTGGGTCGGTAAGAATCAAATAGTAAGATTTGATAAGCAAGTCGTTATTGTTTTGACAATGATGAATCGACTACATGCAAAGAAGCGATGATGGGCCCTGACTCCATAAAATGACTAGAAGTCATAGAATCTGTGATAGTATCCATACACGAGAAATCAAGTTTCTGAACTTGAAAGACCCTCCAGAAAGGCATGAAGCCTATCGGTTGTGTTTGGATCTATAAAGAAATAGACATGGATTTTTAACATCTATGAAATAGTCGACATGTCAGAAAGAAGTTTACGACAATGTTCAAGGAGTTGACTATGACAAGATTTGATCTTTCATAGTCTTGATGGATTAATGTAGCAACCACTACATATAATTTGATGTATGATAGTTGAACAAACAAAACAATGTTCTTCTAATAGAATGGTTACCTAGGACGTGTACAAGACACGGTCCGAAGGGTTTTGTTAATTCAAAGGGTGCTAAAAGGGCATGCAAACTTCAATAGTTGAAGTAAGCATAGCGGAGTTGGAATCTTCACCATGATGAAACTATTAAAAGAGTTTAAATTCATCGGAGATGATGAAGATGCTTGCATTTGCAAAAAAATAAGTGGGAGCACTGAGACATATTTCTAATACATTATGTAGAGGACATAATGTTGATTGGAAATGATGTATCTTGAATTGACACAAGTTAAGGATTTCATTAAAATAAGATTTCGATGAAAGACTTGGGCAAACCCAGAATATTAGGCATCAATATCTATATGGATAGATTAAGGCGCTAATATGGTTGTGCCAGACATACATATATAAGATATTGAAAGGGTTCCATATGAGATATTGAAAGGGTTCAATATGGAAACAACAAGAATGGTTCTTGCTGCATGGAAAGGATTATATCAAGATTCAAGTGTTTCAACACTTGGTGAGTAAAATCACATGAAAATTTTGATCGATTATACCATGATATGTATATATCCAGAATGTCCTATGCTCTAAATGTTATGAGCATATACCAGAATGATTCATAAGATGATCATTGGACAATAGTAAAGATATTCTTACGAGCTCTGGAAGAACTAAGAATATATCATGTATAAGTGACAAACAGTTAAAGGTAGTTCATTGTAAAGTGTTACATTGATACTAGTTTTGTCACAAGATACAAATTAAATTTATCTCAATTTAGACTATGGGTGGAACAATATAATGGAAAGGATGTTCCATGATGGATTTCGATGAGTTCCAAAGTTGAGATATTGTGACGGATACTACAACAAAAGGCTAAGTATATGACTTCTATAGTAGTAGCATAGGAGGGCATTTGTGTTAAGTAGTTTGTTATCAAACTAGGTGTGGTTCAAAGTGGGCTAATACTATGAAGATATATTGTGTGACAATAATGTCAACATATTTTAACCCGAACGAACTAAAGGTCTCACCAGAGGACCAAATTTATACAATGCCATCTCATTTGAGAATGAGTGATGCGTAGAGACGCAAAGACATGCAAATACACACGGACCTGAAACTGTCAGATCCAGAGATTATGTTAACCACTAGCAATAGCATATATGCAACACCAGAAAGCCATAGGTGTTCAATACGCAAAGTTTTTCAAACTAGATTATTGACTCTAGTGCAAGTGGGAGACTGAAGGGAATATGCCCGAGAGGCAATAATAAAGTGGTTATTATCTTATTCCATGTTTATGATAAATGTTTATTTTACATGCTAGAATTGTATTGATCGGAAACATCAATACATGTGTGTTTAATAAACAAAAAGGGTTCCTAGTTATGCCTCTCTTATAGACTAGCTTGTTGATTAACAAGATGATCAAGGTTTCCTGATCATGGACATTGGATGTTGTTAATAACAAGGTCACACCATTGGTGGAATGATGTGATGAAAATTCATCCGAAGTATAGCATTACGATCAAATTCATTATGTTTATATTGCTATAACATCATACGAAGTAATCTTTATCCTTAGACCATGAGATCATGTTAATTGCTAACACTGGAAGAGTATCTTGATAACATCAAACGTCACACCGTAACAGGGTGACTATAAAGGTGGGTTCAGTGCTACGAAGGTGTTATGTTGAGGCTCATGAATCAAGAGTGGGATTTGTCCATCCCGATGACGGATAGATATACTCTGGGCCCTCTCGGTGATATCACATTGAAATAGCTTGCAAGCAAGTGATGTGATCACTAGAATGTTATATCACGGGAACAAGAAAAGAGTGCATGTCGGTAACAAAATCAAACTAGGTATGGAGATACCGATGATCGAATCTTAGACATGTAATATATCACGGGACAAAGGGATTTAGTTACTAGCGTTAAAGGTTCTCACGATCACAGAAGTCATCGTTGAATGTGTAGGAGTCAGTATGGATCTCCAGGTCTCGCTGCTGATTATTGATCGGAGAGGGGTCTCGATCATGTCTGCATTATTCACGAACCGTAGGGTGACACACTTAAGGGATACCGACACCATTTGGAGCAAATATGTTTCAGATAAAGATTTAAGAAAGCGCTGGAATTATTTCAATAGACACTGAAACTGTTTCGGGTGAAATTGCTGAAATTGGTTCTGCATGTAATATTGAAATGTTGCAGGGGGTTTTATGTGAATGTTTGTTAATTAAAGTAATTAACAAAATTCTGAATAAAAATAATAAAAGAGTTTTATTAAATGAGAGAGCATTAAATTTGGAGAAATTTAATGCATTTAAAGTGGAGACTTTAAAAGAGAATGTGAAGGGGCATTTTAATATGGAGGGGTTACCACCACATGAATGGAGGAGGTGAAGGGTCACCCACTCCATGCGCCGGCCATGAAGGAGGGTCACCCCCCTCCTCCTATAAAAGGCCACCCGTCCTCACTTCTCACACACACCTCCTCGTGAAGGATCTCTCTCCCCCTCTAGTATTATTCCCCCATGGTCTCGGATTAGCGTGATACATGTTCCCAGTGGCTTTATCTAGAAAGGAGTTGCTGCTTCCGCTGTTTTGCTGGAGCGAGGGACGGAGGTTGTCGGGGTACCGGACGTGTGTGCGATCACGGATGCACCGCTGCTTTGCGGTGCTGGACTTGGTGGTGCTGGAGCTAGATCTGATGGACGTGCTGGAGCCGGACCTGCTGGACTTCATCACGATCTTGAGATCGGCAAGTGTACGACTACATCAACCACGAGTTCCTACTCGTTAACAAAGCTCGTTGTCTACAAGGGTAAGTTCTCGTTTCCGCCCGTTGCTTTGTACCTAGTAGATAGATCTTGGCGTGTAGTTCACACCGTAGGAAAAATTTTGTTTTCTATGCTGCGGACCCAACACAAAAGGAGGAAGAATGGATTAGCTACCCATGCTTACCTTCTAATGAGAGTAACTCTTTATCCCTTACATTATTTGATTGTCCCCCATGCTTACTAAAGAAGGATGAATGTTATGTTCCTGAGGATTCTTTTGAAGATGTTTATGATAAAGCTCTAGTGCTTGTAGATCATGAAGAGCATGCTTTTTGTGATAGTTATATTGTTGAGTTTATTCATGAGGCTACTAAAAATTATTATGAAAGAGGAAAATATGGTTGTAGAAGTTTTCATGGTATTGAAACACCTCTCTATGTGCTGAAAGTTTTGAAGTTACTCTTGTTTTATCTTCCTATGCCTGTCACTTTGTTCTTTGTGAATTTATTTGCATACAAGATTCCTATGCATAGGAAGTGGGTTAGACTTAAATGTGTTTTGCATTTGCTTCTTGATGTTCTCTTTTACTTCAACTCATATTTCTTATGAGAGCATCCTCTCAAACTTTTATGCCTGAAGATGATATTATGTCTATTATTCTTGGGAGACCTTTTCTTAAATACTGCAGGAGCTGTTATTAATTATAATCAAGGGAAGGTGACATTCAATGTTAATGACAAGGAACATATTGTCTATTTAACCAAGAAGATTGAAAGGACTTATGGTTTGAATTCAATTGAACATGTTGAGGGCATTCAAGTTGGAGAAACATATTGTCCCATACCAAGAGAAAATTTTGAAACTATTATGATTGGGACCATTGCTATCAAGGTTGAGGTAACATAATCATTAGTGGAATAAACAATACCTGATCAACCTTGTTAACAAAAGGATTTCATTGAACAAAACAATGTTTTCACCATGATTATCTCCGCTTACTTCTTTTCTATCCATTTTAGTTTTTGCTTGTGCCTAACATAAAGGCGTTAAAGAAAAGTACTTATTGGGAGATAACCCAAAAGTTTTAGATGAGTCTTGGAAGTTATTACTTCAGTAATAATCGCTCTTTATTCTTTTTATTTGCTTTTTGTGCCAAGAGTAACCTCTAATGAGAGTGAAGTAATGATTGGGAAAGTTGCTGTCCCGATACAGATTTTTCTGCTTCACCGTAAAAATTCGTGAGAGAGCTATGTATGTCGGATTGAGCTGTAATTTTTTGTGCTTCTGATCCCGGTTGTTATCTAACTTTAGTTAGTTCAACACTTTTTGATTTGAGCAACAAAAGGTCTTCGAAAAAATTCGTCTTTACCTGCTGGTCTGTTTTGACAGATTTCTGCCATTTTCTGCAATTGCTTCTTGTGGGTTCCTTTTTGAGTTCTTTTGGGGAATTGAGCTTTTTGAAGGAAGTGATACAGTAGCTAGTGTTCTAATAGAAGTTTATTTGGTGTTATAACTGAACCTTAAGACTTATTTATCTTGAGTGCACTAAAGTTGCTAATAAAGATTGTGTGAAGTTTTGTATGAAGGAAAATTTTCAGGTGTATGGAAGGAATGAGTAATGAGATGAAGGATGGACTAAAGATCAAGCTTGGGGACGCCATGCGTGTCACCTCAAGAAATATTCAATAAGTACAAGCGTCAAAGCTTGGGGATGCCCAATGCATCCCCTTCTTCATCAATAAAAATCCCAGGTTTCTTTCAAACGCTTCATTTTTATTGTTTCATGCACAGTTGTGTTGTTCTTGGAGCGTCTTCTTTTTCGTTTTCGTTTTGGTTTCTAGTTTTCTTGGTTTGCTTAGTTTTCTGAATAAATTGGTTGGACCCCCTCTTTCATACATTGGTTTTCAAATAGTTTGGTTTGGATTGGAAAAGAGTAGGAAAGTTCATGCTTAAGTGGTAAAGAGAGCTTGTTTTGGACTGTGGCCTATGCTTTGTCATGCCATGCTTGATATTGTTCTGGCTTTATCCTTAGTATTCTTTGCTGTAGCATGACTTGTTATAAAAAATTGAGATTGCTTAATGTGCCTTGGATGAATCATGCGTTGTTTTAGCATATTAAAGCATAGTATAGTAGTATTCTCCTTTGATGCTTTATTTGGGTTGACTTGGCGCATGCTCACACCATGTTATGACTATCTCAAGTCACCATAGCCTTTATGATATTTTACTTTTAAACTTGTAGTATCACTTTATGCTTTGATCAATAATGTTTTGTCGCTCTGCATGATTATGGCCATTATTGCTCTCTTAGTTTGTCGCTCCCAGTCTTTTGCTAGCCTCCACAACCAAGTATGAGTTCCACTCATGCATCCAACTCCCTAAACCAAGTTATTCCAAAAAGTCCACCATACCTACCGACTATCTTATGCTATTCCAAGTATATTCATGCTTTTGTTTACCTTCCAAATTAAACTTGTAATGAGAAAACTAGTGATAAAAGCTCTCACAAACTTGATGGCACACTTTACTTTTCTTTCCCTTAATAAACTTGAACCATTGTGTCGTCTATGTTGTATATGCTTGCACTTATTGGTTGGGGATTAGCAGAACCATGTTGTCATGGGGAACACTTTTAACATTGCACTAGTACTTTGTACCTAGTTGATATCATGCTCTTTTGTCTATGGATGTCGTCGGTGTGAAATGAAAGGGGAGATTGTAATTCCATGGAGTTATGTATATGTGTTAGAGAAACGCCTGGGCCGCTGGTCTAATCCATGCTGACATGGTGGAAACCTGCAACGTAACCATAATGAGATGTCTATGAAGCATTCTTCATATAAAAAAAGATTCCTATATTGAGAAAAAAGAGAAAAAGAAAAAAAAGAGATTATGAAAAAAGGAAAGAGAGAAAAAAGCACCATATTCCCATGGTAAATAAGAAGAATGTTGATATGCTTGTTGTCTGCTTGCCTTGTCATTTTGATATGGGGATTCTTCCATATCATCGGGCAAGGGGTACCCCGTTGGCGATTCTCTATGATACACATGTACTTACGATGACAAGAACTTACTGGTGACTAAACTTGAGTAGCATGAGGAGCGGCCCTCGTATTCAAGGGACATGAGATTTCTAACTTATACTTCGTCAAGCATGTACACCATAGTTTGTTCACTTTAACCTTAATCACGTCAAGATGCTTATGATAGGGGCAATGAGAGCTGAAAGCTATCAAGTACCATAATTTTTGGAAGCTCTTTATGAGACTTGAATCCCTACTTCCTTCTATGAATGCCTTTCTTCCACCATTATATGGAGTCTCCACCTTCTATCTTTATGCACCTACTTTGAGAGCATAGTGGCCATTCTTAGTTCTATGTGCATTGTCCCAAGACTAGTTGATTGATGCATAACTTGATATTGCTTGTTTTAAACTATTGTATCTAGTCACTCTTATAAACTTTGAAGGTGTCCTATGCATTTATGTTTGCTACTCTATGAGGGACAGGCTGAATGCCACTATGCTATGTTTTTTTGTGTGAAACAAACAAACGTCTTGCAAGGCATTATTATTCATGGATCTTTTGTTTGTGCCTTTTCATGTTGCATCATAGTCTCTTTGTCTTATTGCTAGAACTTTGTCTTTCATGTTATGATTGAAGTACTATGATCCCAGCTTTGAATGTTTACAAATACTTTGGTCAAATCTTTGATGGTGCATGTCACCTCAAAAAATTATTCTTTCTTTTTATCACTTACCTACTCGAGGACGAGCAGGAGTTAAGCTTGGGGATGTTGATACATTGCAAATGTATCTATAATTTTTGATGTTCCATGCTTGGTTTTATCCACTTTCTTGTGTTTTGTCCACACTTTGGAATACTTTTCATATAATTTCTTGGACTAACCTATTAACAAGAGCCATAGTGCCAGTTGCCTGTTTTCTGCTGTTTTTGGTTCCAGGAAAGTCAAAAATGAATATTCTCAGAATTGGACGGGACAAAAGCCAAAGTGCCTATTTTTCTAGAAGACTCCAGGAGCCAGAATACGAGACGGAGGAGGGCCAGGGGATGGCCACACCCCTCCCCCCCCCCCCCAGGCGCGGGCTGGGCCTGGCCGCGCCAGGGCATGGTGTGGTGGCCCCAGGCACCCCCTCGGTCTCCCTCTTCGCCTATAAGTTGCCTTCTGACCTAAAAACTTCGGAGGGTTCGACGTTTTTCTAGAAGGAGTTCCACTCCGCCGCCACCTTCAGATTCCATGAAATAGCACCAGAAACTCCGTTCTGGCACCCTGCCGGGACAGGGAATTGGAGGAGATCATCGCCATCATCATCACCATCGCTTCTCCATTGACCATCCATGTTTCCCCCATCTATGAGTGAGTAATCCCCCGCTGTAGGCCATGGGGATGGTAGGGATTGGATGAGATTGTTCATGTAATGGCATCAGATTGTTAGGGCATGGTGCCTAGTATCTTTTATTAGTGCTTTATGACTTTGTTGCGACTTGTTGTGCTTAATGCTTATCACTAGGGCCCGAGTGCCATGATTTCAGATCTGAACATGTTATTGATTCATTATGATAGTATTGTTCTTGGTCTTATCTACAAGTTGTATACACACGTTGTTGTCTGGAACCTATGGCCCCGAAGTGACAGAAATCGGGATAACCAGAAGGGAATGGCTTTGATGTGAGGATCACATGTGTTCACGGAGTGTTAATGCTTTGCTCCGGTGCTCTATTAAAAGTAGCACCTTAATTGCCAGTAGTTCCCTAGAGGCCCCGCTGCAAACGGGCTGGCAGGACAAAAGATGTTGTGCAAGTTCTCATTGCAAGCACGTATGACTATATATGGAACACATGCCTAGGATTGTCTAGTACTTGGATGCTTTATCTTATTTATCTGCAATTGCCCTATGTTCTGATTGCTATGTGAATTGTCTTGTCCATGCAACGCCCGTCCATCCATCCCTATGCCTACCGCACTCGAATCCCACTATTACTGCTTTTGTTACTACTATCTTTGCTTTACTACTGTTGTTACTTTGCTATTCCCACTACAAAATTGTTGCTACTGATAAACTGCTGTGAGCAAGATTGTTTCCAGGTGCAGCTGAACTGACAACTCAGTTGTTAAGGCTTATAAATATTCTTTGGCTCCCCTTGTGTCGAATCAATAAATTGGGTTTCACTTCCCTCGAAAATATTGCGATACACCCCCTATACTTGTGGGTCATCAGCCTTCGCCAGGATTCGACTGATATCTTATCGTTACACTTAGAGCATAGGAAATATCGGACCTAGTAAATATCATCGCATGCATGATCGATCCTACAGCCGGAGCATAAGGGATCCTCTCCATCTGACTTCGCTCATCAGTCAATGCTAGGAATTGAGTCTTACTAAGTCGGACTCCATGCGCCATCGGCAAGAACCCTTTCTTAGCCGAATCCATATTGAACTTCTTCAATATCTTATCTAGATATGTACTCTGACTCAAACCTATGAGTCTTCGGGATCTATCTCTATAGATCTTAATTCCTAGTATAAATGCCGCCTCACCCAACTTCTTCATTTCGAAACACCTTTCTAAAGAATCCTTGGTTTGTTGCAACACTGAAACATTGTTTCCAACTATCAATATGTCATCTACATATACTAGGAGAAAAACAACTGAGCTTTCACTAAACTTTCTATATACACAAGAATCTTGTTCGCTTTTGATGAAGCGAAATGATTTGACCACTTCATCAAAATGAATGTTCCAACTCCAACTTGCTTGCTTCAATCCGTAGATGGATTTCTGAAGCTTGCAAACTTTGTTAGGACTAGCTAGATCGACGAAACCCTTGGGATATCATTTACATGTCCTCGGTTAAATTTTTGTTAAGGAAAGCCATTTTGACATCCATCTACCATATCTCCCAATTGAAATATGCAACTAGTGCTAACATGATCCTTACTGACTTAAGCATCGCTACTAGCAAGAAAGTCTCGTCATAGTCAACTCCTTGAACTATTCGGAACCCTTTCGCGACAAGCCATGCTTTATAGATAGAAATATTTTTGTCTTGGTCAGGTTTCCTCTTAAAGACCCATTTTCTCTCGATGGATCTTGCACCATCTAGCAGATCAACCAAGTTCCAAACTTGATTGTCATCCATGGACTTTAATCAGATCTCATGGCTCCAAGCCATGACTCGGAATCAGTACTTCCCATCGCATCCTGATAGGTAGTTGAATCATCGTTGTCTAGCATAAATACATCTCCATGTAGTATTGCTGATCTTTGTGGATCTTGTGCATTTACCAGCATAGGCACAAAGTTTGGCTCAACCTCCAAGGTTGCCGACATGTCCTGAGTCGGTGAATATTGGATTTCTTCGAGGTGCACCCTATTCCCACAATCTGTTCGGCTAAGAAACTCTTTCTCCAGAAAGACCCCATTTCGAGCAACAAATACTTTGCCCTCTTCTCGGTTAAATAGTAACCCAAAGTTTCCTTAGGGTATTCTACGAAAACTACCTTATCCGACATGGGGATGAGCTTGTCGGATTGTAATATCTTGACAAAAGCTTCACATCCCCAAATCTTAAGAAACTCCAAGGTCGGCTTCTTGCCCATCCACATCTCATGTGGTGTATTTTCTACTGATTTAGATGGTACTTTGTTTAGTGTTATCGTTGTTGTCTCTAGACAAAACCCCCATAATGATAAAGGTAGATCCGTCTTACTCATCATCGACCTCACCATGCCTTGCAAGGTTGGGTTCTGCCTTTCCTACACACCATTCCTCTGAGGTGTTCCCGACGGGGTGAGATATGGAACTATTCCACAACTCTTGAGATGGTCATCAAACTCATGGCTCATATATTCGCCTCCATGATCTGATTGTAGAAACTTAATATTCTTGCCGAGTTGGTTTTGCACTTCACTCTGAAACTCTTTGAACTTTTCAAAGGTCTCCGACTTGGATTTCATCAGGTATACATAACCATATCTACTGAAATCATCCGTGAACGTGACAAAATACTCATAACCACCTATGTCGTGCTCATTGGACCACATACATCACTTTGTATCAGTTCAAGCAAGTTGGACGCCCTCTCGCAACTCTTTGCGAAAGGTGTCTTGGTCATATTTCCGAGCAAACAGGATTCACATGTTTCGAACGGCTCCAAGCCGGACGAATCTAGGAGTCCTTCATGGAGCTTCTCCATGCGTTTCCAGTTGATATGACCAAGGCGACAATGCCATAGATAAGTAGAACTAAGATAATTCGGCTTTAAACTTTTAGCATTCAAGTTATAGACTCATTTACATTCAAGATGAAGCACAAAAAGTTTGGATTGGATAGATGCATAGCCATGAAACACATTATTCAAATAAAAGTAACAACCATTGTTCTTGATACTTGATTCATAACCCTGCTCCATCAAACATGAGGCAAAAATGATGTTTCGGCTTAGTACAAGAACCTAATAACACTTATTTAGTTGTAGTACAAATCCTAAAGGTAAGTGGAGTTGCATCGTCCCTATTGCTAACGCAACAACTCTTGCTTTGTTTTTGACTCTGATGCCAATCTCCCCTCTCGCCACGCTCCTATGCCTTACCAGTACCTACATCGAGTTGCACACATGAACAATTGATCTGATATCGTATACCCAGGTACTGCTAGGAGTGTTGGCAAGATAAATGTCTATAACATTCAAAACAAGTGTACCTGAGTCAAAAGTCATACTTCCACTCCTGGCTTTATCCGCCTTGTACTTGTTGCCGTTCCTCTTCTAGTGACGCACTAGTACAAACGTGTTACTTAGAGACATCAATTTCCCATGGGCCTCAGCCAGTTTATCGTTCCGGATCAAGCGCATAGCTTCTAAGAGTGATACGTTGCTAACGTATCCATAATTTTTTATGTTCCATGCTTGGTTTTATCTACTTTCTTATGTTTTGTTCCAACTTTGGAATACTTTTCATACACTTTATTGAACTAACCTATTAACAAGATGCCACAGTGCCAGCTGCTTGTTTTCTACTATTTTTGGTTCTAGGAAAGTCAGAAAATGAATATTCTCAGAATTGGATGGGCCAAAACCCAAAGTCAGTGTTTCACCGAGGGACACAAGGAGCCAAAATACGAGACGGAGAGGGGCCAGGGGGCGCCACACCACCTGGCTGTGTGGTCCAGCCTAGCCCGCGCCAGGGGGTGGTCTGGCCGCCTCCGACACCCCCTCGGCCTCCCCTCTCGCCTATAAGATGCCTCCGATACAGAAACCCTAAGGACCCAATCAAAATTCCACGAAAGAGTTTGTAGCCGCCGTCATCTCCATCCCTAGATCGGGAGGGATATGAAGCTCTTCCCAGCACCCTGCCGGAGAGGGAAATTCACCCTGGAGGCCTTCTTCATGATCATGCAAGCCTCTAGTGTGATGCCTGAGTAATTCATCCTTGGACTACGGGTCCATGTAGTAGCTAGATAGCTAGTTCTCCTCCTTTGTGCTATCATGTTTAGATCTTGTGAGCTCTGTGCATGATCAAGATCATCTATTTGTAATCCTACATGTTGTGTTTGCGGGGATCCGATGGATATTGAGATGCTATTTCAGATTGATTATTGATTCTATCATGTCTTTGTTATTTGTGATCTTTCATGCTTTCCGTTGTTAGTAGCTATCTTGGCCAAGTAGATGCTAGCAACTCCAAGAGTTAGTATTTATGCTTGATAGTGGGTTCATGCCTCTAGTAATCTGGGGAAGTGACAGAAATATCTAAGGTACTAGATGTGATGTTGCTACTAGGGAGAAAACAACAATCCTTTGTTCATAGAACAATCGTATTGTTTACTTTACACGCAATGCATAATGCAATTATCCGTTGCTTGCAACTTAATACTGGAGGGGGTTCAGATGATAACCTGAAGGTGGATTATTAGTCATAGATGCAGTTGGATTATGGTCTATGTATAATGTTGTAATGCCCAATCAAGTCTCAAAGGAGTCAAGATGAGTAGTATATGCATATTGCTTTCTCGATGTTTGTCAATTGCCCCGCTGTAATTTGTTCACCCAACATGTCATCTATCTTAAGGAGAGCCACCACTAGTGAACTATGGACCCCGGTCCTTTAATTACCATCAATCTACAATCATCTGTCTACAGTTTTCTGTTTACTTTCTGCAAACTATTACTTTCTTCCACTCGATATGTTTAATCCTTTGTTTTCAGCAAAACCGGTGAGATTGACAACCTCATCGCATGTTGGGGCAAAGTTTTGTGGTTGTGTTGTGCATGTCTCCATGTTGCTACTGACGCTGGTAGTGCGCCCTGCCAAAGTCCAGCTAGGAACACCTTTGGGGTGTTTCCTTGCTCCTACCGGATTGGTAACCTTGGTTTCATAACTGAGGGAAAACTTGTTGTTGTGCTCATCATACCTTCCTCTTGGGGTTCCCCAACGAGCTCGATATATTTTGGGCTAAGCAACTGATTTTCTGGCGCCATTGCTGGGGAGTCAAGGACATCTTCACAAGGGGAGTCCCTCATAACCAATCTCTTTACTTTGTTATTTTTGTCTTGCTTAGTTTACTTTTTGCTTTGTTTGCTTGTTTCTTTATCAAAAACACAAAAAAATAGTTTTACTAGTTTGCTTTCTTTATTAAAAACACAAAAAATGACTACTCTTGAAAACACTAAGTTGTGTGACTTCACTAGCACCAACAACAATGATTTCATGTGCACACTTATTGCTCCACCTGTTCCTAAAGCTACTTACTTTGAAATTAAACCTGCTTTGCTCAATATTGTTATGAGAGAACAATTTTCAGGTATTGGTAATGAAGATGCTGCAGCTCATCTAAATAATTTTGTTGAACTTTGTGAGATGCAAAAGCATAGGGATATAGATGGAGATATCATTAAGCTTAAATTGTTTCCTTTCTCTTTGAGAGGAAAAGCTAAAGAATGGTTGAATTCCTTAACTAGGAATAGTATTGATTCTTGGACTAAATGCAAAGATGCTTTCATTGGAAAATACTATCCTCCTGCTAAGATTATATCTATGAGAAGTGAAATAATGATGTTTAAACAATCTGATAATGAACATGTTGCTCAAGCTTGGGAAAGAATGAAAACTTTGGTAAAGAATTGTCCTACTCATGGACTGACTGCTTGGATGATTATCCAAACATTTTATGCCGTATTAAACTATTCTTCAAGAAATCTATTGGATCCTGCTGCTGGAGGTACCTTTATGACCATTACTTTGGGTGCTGCAACAAAGCTTCTGGATAATATGATGGTTAACTATTCTGAATGGCATACTGAAAGAGATCCACAAGGTAAGAAGGTAAATTCTGTTGAGGAAACCTCCTCCTTGAGTGATAAAATAGATGTTATTATGTCTATGCTTGTTAATGGGAAGACTCATATTGATCCAAATAATGTTCCCTTGGCCTCTTTGGTTGCTCAAGAAGAGCAAGTTGATGTGAACTTTATAACAAATAACAATTTTGGCAACAATGCTTATGGTAATAAAAATTATAGGCCCTACCCTCCTAATAATACCTATGGTTATAATGGCAAATCTGGAATACCTAGTGAAGGAAGAATCTTAGAAGTTGAAAGAGCCACTAAAAACTTCATGCAAATGCAATATGAGCAAAATAATTTATTTACTAAAACTATGGAGGAACAATCTACCCTTTTGAAGAATATTAGTCATCAACTTGAGAGCTTAAATAGGGAAATTCCTAGTTTGCAACTGAAACTTTCTAATGCTGAAAGAAATATATCATCTTTGTCTGAAGCACAATCCTCTTTGATTAATAAAATGGCTCCTAAACCTGAAACTATTGATAATCCCTTTGCAACTACTAATGCCATAGAAGTTAGAATTGATGAAAATGTTAGACTATTAGCTGAATTGCATGCTAAGTGGGAAAGAGAAGATGAAATTGCTAGAGACATTACTGTTTGTACTATCACTACCACTAGTGTTGAGGCTAGTAATAACTCTGCTACTTTAGATGATAATTACGATTTTGATCTTGATGTTTGCAACATCTCTGAAGTTATTAAGTTCCTACAAAAGCTTTCTAAAAGTCCTAATGCTAGTGCTATCAATATGGCCTTTACAAAACACATTACTGATGCTCTCATAAAGATTAAAGAAGAAAATATGAAACATAAAGCTTCTATTCCTATAAAACAAGAAGATGGTTAGGAACCCATCATTAATATGAAAGTGAATGATTTTGATTTTAAAGCTTTATGTGATCTTGATAGTAGTGTTTCTATTATGCCTAGAAGGATTTATGATATGCTTGATTTGCCACCATTGGAAGATTGTTATTTGAATGTCCCACTTGATGATAATTCTAAAAATAAACTCATGGGGAGTATTAATGATGTTCTTATTATGGTTAACAATGCCTATTTCCCTGTTGATTTCTATGTTTTGGATGTTGAATGCAATGCTTCTTGTCCTATTACTTTGGGAAGACCTTTTCTTAGAACTGTTGGTGCCATTATTGATATGAAAGAAGGCACCATTAAATATCAACTCCCACTCAAGAAAGGTATAGAACACTTCCCTAAGAAGAGAGAGAATATTTCTTTTGCCTCTCCTATGAAAACAAAACTTGCTCTTAATGCTTCTTCATTTGAGAACACTTGATTCTTCTTCTTGCTCCTTATGCCTAACTTAAAGGCGTTAAAGAAAAGTACTTATTGGGAGATAACCCAAAAGTTTTAGATGAGTCTTGAAAGTTATTAATTCTGTAACAACTGCTCCTATCCTTTTTATTTGCTTTTTGTGCCAAGAGTAACCTCTAATGAGAGAGAAGTAATGATTGGGAAAGTTGTTGTCCCGAAACAGATTTCTGTGCTTCACCGTAAAAATTCGTGTAAAATCTATGTACATCCTTTTGAGGCGTGAATTTTTGTGCTTCTGCCCCAGGTTGTTATCTAACTTTAGTTAGTTCAACACTTTTTGATTTGAGCAATAGAAGGTCTTTGAAAAAATTCGTATTTACCTGCTGGTCTGTTTTGACAGATTTCTGCCATTATTTGCATTTGCTTCTTGTTGTTCCTTTTTGAGTTTTTTTGGGGAATTGAGCTTTTTGAGGGAAGTTCTACAGTAGCTTCTGTTTTAATGGAAGTTTTATTGGTGTTGGAACTTAACCTAAAGACTTATTATCTTGAGTGCACTAATGTTGCTAATAAAGATTGTGTGAAGTTTTGTATGAAGAAAAATTTCAGGTGTATAGAAGGAATGAGTAATGAGATGAAGAATGGACTAAAGATCAAGCTTGGGGATACCACGCGTGTCACCCCAAGAAATACCCAAGAAGTACAAGAGTCAAAGCTTGGGGATGACCAAGGCATCCCCTTCTTCATCAATAAAAATCCCAGGTTTCTTCCAAACACTTCATTTTTATTGGTTCATGCACAGTTGTGTTGTTCTTGGAGCGTCTTCTTTTTCGTTTTCGTTTGGGTTTTTATTTTGCTTGGTTTTATTAGTTTTCTTGAATAAATTAGTTGGACCCCTTCTTTCATGCATTGGTTTTCAAATAGTTTGGTTCGGATTGGAAAAGAGTAGGAAAGTTCATGCTTAAGTGGTAAATTGAGCTTGTTTTTGACTGTGGCCTATGCTTTATCATGCCATGCTTGATATTTTTTTGGCTTTATGCTTAGTATTCTTTGCTGTAGCATGACTTGTTATAAACAATTGAGATTGCTTAATGTGCCTTGGAAGAATCATGCGTTGTTTTAGCATATTAAAGCATAGTATTGTGGTATTCTCCTTTGATGCTTTATTTGGGTTGACTTGGCGCATGCTCACTTCATGTTATGACTATCCCAAGTCACCATAAGCCTTTATGATCCTTTAGTTTTAAACTTGTAGTATCACTTTATGCTTTTATTAATGATGTTTTGTCGCTCTGCATGATTATGGCCATTATTTCTCTCTTAGTTGGTCGCTCCCAGTCTTTTGCTAGCCTCCATAACCAAGTGTGAGTTCCACTCATGCATCCAACTCCTAAAACCAAGTTATTCCAAAGAGTCCACCATACCTACCTATTAGCGTATGCTATTCCAAATATATTCATGTTTTTATCTACCTTCCAAATTAAACTTGTTAATTGAAAACTAGTGATTAAAGCTCTCACGAACTTGATGGCACACTTAACTTTCTTGCATTTAATAAACTTGAACCATTGCGTCCATCTTTGTTGCGTATATGCTTGCGCTTTATAAGTTGAAGTTAGCAGAACCATGTATCATGGGGAACACTTTCAACATTGCACTTGTACTTTGTACCCCGTTGATATCATGTTCTTTTGCTTATGGATCCTGGCGGTGTGAAATAAAAGTGGAACTTGTAAGATCATGGAGTTTGTATTTGTGTTAGAGAAACGCTTGGGCCTCTAGCCTAAGCCATGCCTAATCATGGGGGAAACTTGCAGCATAACCATAATGATCACTCTATGAAGCATCCTCATTAAAAACCTATGCAAATAGCAAATAAAAATATCGTTGAGATGCTCATTGTCTGCTTGCCTTGTCATTTTGATTATGAGAAAGCTCATGTATCATGTGCAAAGGGTACCCCGTTGGCGGTTCTCTATGATACATATGTACTTACAATGACAAGAGCTTACTTGTGACTAAAGTTGAGTAGCATGAGGTTCGGTCTTCGTAAGTAAGGGGCATGAGATTTCAGCTTATAACTTGTCAAGCATATCCTCTTAGTTGTGTCACTTTAACCTTAATCACCTTCAAGATGCTTATGATAGGGTAAATGAGAGCTGAAAGCTAATAAGTACCATATATTTTGGAAGCATTTATGAAACTTGAATCCCTACTTCCTTCTATGAAGGCCTTTCTTTTAATTTTATGTTGAGTCTCCACCTTCTATCTTTATGCACCTACTTGAGTTTTAAACTATTTGTATCTAGTCACTCTTATGAACTTTGAAGGTATCCTATGCATTTATGCTTGCTACTCTATGAGGGACAAGCTGAATGCCATGATGCTATGTTTTCTTTATGTGAAACAAACAAACGTCTTACAAAGCATTGTTATTCATGAATCTTTTGTTTGTACCTTTTCATGTTGCAACATAGTTGCTATGTCTTATTGCTAGAACTTTATCTTTCATGTTATGATTGAAGTACTATGATCCCAGCTATCAATGTTTTACAAATACTTTGATCAAGTTTATGATGGTGCATGTCACCTCAAAAATTATTCTTTCTTTTTTATCACTTACCTACTCGAGGAAGAGCGGGAGTTAAGCTTGGGGATGTTGATATGTTGCTAACGTATCCATAATTTTTGATGTTCCATGCTTGGTTTTATCTACTTTCTTATGTTTTGTTCCAACTTTAGAGTACTTCTCATACACTTTATTCGACTAACCATTAACAAGATGCCACAGTGCCAACTGCCTGTTTTCTGTTGTTTTTGGTTCTAGGAAAGTCAGAAAATGAATATTCTCGGAATTGGACGGGACAAAAGCCAAAGTCAGTTTTTCACCGAGGGACATAAGGAGCCAGAATACGAGACGGAGAGGGGCCAGTGGGCCGCCACACCACCTATTCGCACGGCCCAGCCTGGCCCGCGTCAGGGGATGGTCTGGCCGCCTCCAGCACCCCCTCGGCCTCCCCTTTTTCCTATAAGATGCCTCCAATACAGAAACCCTAAGGACCCGATCAAAATTCCACGAAAGAGTCTGTAGCCGCAGCCATCTCCATCCCTAGATCGGGAGGGATCTGAAGCTCTTCCTGGCACCCTGCCTGAGAGGGGAATTCACCCTAGAGGCCTTTTTCATCATCATGCAAGCCTCCGGTGTGATGCGTGAGTAGTTCATCCTTGGACTACGGGTCCATGTAGTAGCTAGATGGATGGTTCTCCTCCTTTGTGCTATCATGTTTAGATCTTGTGAGCTCCGTTCATGATCAAGATCATCTATTTGTAATACTACATGTTGTGTTTGTGGGGATCCGATGGATATTGAGATGCTATTTTAGATTGATTATTGATTCTATCATGTCTTTGTTATTTGTGATCTTGCATGCTTTCCGTTGTTAGTAGCTATCTTGGCCAAGTAGATGCTAGCAACTCCAAGAGTTAGTATTTATGCTCGATAGTGGGTTCATGCCTCTAGTAATCTGGGGAAGTGACAGAAATCTCTAAGGTACTAGATGTGTCGTTGCTACTAGGGAGAAAACTACAATCCTTTGTTCATAGAACAATCATATTGTTTACTTTACACGCAATGCGTAATGCAATTATCCGTTGCTTGCAACTTAATACTAGAGGGGGTTTGGATGATAAACTGAAGGTGGATTATTAGTCATAGATGCAGTTGGATTACGGTCTATGTATAATGTTGTAATGCCCAATCAAGTCTCAAAGGAGTCAAGATGAGTAGTATATGCATATTGCTTTCTCGATGTTTGTCAATTGCCCCGCTGTAATTTGTTCACCCAACATGTCATCTATCTTAAGGAGAGCCACCACTAGTGAACTATGGACCCCGGTCCTTTCTTTTACCATCAATCTACAATCAACTGTTTACTATTTTCTGTTTACTTTCTGCAAACTTTTAATTTCTTCCACTCGATACATTTAATCCTTTTTTTAGCAAAACCAGTGAGATTGACAACCTCATCGCAAGTTGGGCGCAAAGTTTTGTGGTTGTGTTGTGCAAGTCTCCATGTTGCTGCTGATGCCGGTAGTGCGCCCTGCCAAAGTCCAGCTAGCAACACCTTTGGGGTGTTTCCTTGCTCCTACTGGATTGATAACCTTGGTTTCATAACTGAGGGAAAACTTGTTGATGTGCTCATCATACCTTCCTCTTGGGGTTCCCCAACGAGGTCAATATATTTTGGGCTAAGCAAAGAGCACACCACCTGAGCCGGGTTTTCTTTGCGGCTCTAAGATTCGAGACCTCAGACGGTGAAAAAAGGAAAATGCCTCTAACACGTACAAGATGGAGACGACCCGTATTTCGAACCACTTGCAAGAACTCCTCAACCTCCGACGGCCTATACTAGGGACCGTCTCCAATAGTCAGGCGACCTGAGTCGGATTCTAACAAAGACCGTCTCTAGAACTAGTGTGCCTCGAAGAGTCTTTTAAAGTGACAGTATCCAGTGTGTAAACCATTTTAAGTAATAGCATGCTAATTCAAACTCGATCATTTCTGACATGACACATAATCATGATTCAGCACACAGGTAGACACATTATCTAAAGAACTTATTATAGCAGCTTGATCACGGTAACAATAGCCACATAGTTTGGGAAATCTATACAAATTTAGCAATTACACGTTATGGCAGTACATACAAACTACAGTCCATGAATCAATCGGCTAGCATAATGAGTACTCTCTAACAAACCAGGATTGCATTTATAATCAACCGCTAAGTGGAAGTTGCTAAACCAGAATATGTACCTCTCCATTATCTTTTCATCAAAGCAAAAAAGGACAATGGTATCCTTCTTTAGGTTGAAGCTTCTCACAACCTTCTCCCATTCAGTCGTCAAGATTGCATTTTACCCATCTCCCATCTTCATCCTAACTATCTTTGGCTTTTTGCTCCTCATTTGCCAAACATGGACGTCAATAGGTTCATAAAGGCGATTCTTTAGGTGTTTTCTTGTGAACTCAGCTTCAAATGTCTGGGCAAGCACAAAGAATTGAAGAATTAGCATGCTTGTGATTACTGGAAGTATTTAAATATCACATGGTATCTTGCTGATAACATGATCAAGAATATATCATCTTACCAGCTTGCACTTCTTTTTCATCAAAGATGAATAGGGCAGTCTATAGACGTAGTACTTGATTTTTGGTGGAAATTCGGGTTCATACCAGTCTAAGAGGAAGTCTACATGAACTTATTTCAGATACATGTCGTTTCCAAAAAAGTCCCTGCTTATCAAAATCAGTGTCCCCCTTGTGTTGAGGCCCTGATGCAACAACACATAAAAATTTCAATGCGGTGGGATATTAATGTCTACCGTCTAAACATATACAAAACAGATGACTACAATTTTGATGTTCTTTTGATACCTATAAACTCAATCCTCTTAGTGGACTCTTCATCTGTTGACTGGAAATGAAAACCACCAAAGTTAATGCAAAAACTATCATCGCCATACAGCGTGACTGCATTGTAACTACATGTTCCCATATGTTAAATAGATACAGACAGAGAGCATCTTAATACAATCAAGATGCAACCAGACTAATGAAGTGACAATCAAAATAGACCAATGAAGTGAAAAATAAATCTCTATTGTTAGAAGTGACAATTAAATCTCTATTGCTGGAAGTGACAATTGCAGATTTTGAGATTTATACAAGGGGAAAAGAGTTGGGACAAATGCAGGCCGTCTAGGGGAGGCTCTCCCGATGGCGCCATCGGTTCTTTGCAGCTCGGTAACCCTGAACCTTAAATTCGAGAAGCAAAATGGCAAATACCATGGCAAAATTCCTAAATCGAAGCTGCTGATTTAGGATTTTAGGGGTTTGGTTTTCACGCATACCTCCCTGGATGATGAAGGGGTCCTCGGAGGCGAGGGAGAGCGTCCACACCGCAGGGGACCGGAGGCGGCGGTGGTGGAGAGGCAGGGAACCAAAGGCAGCGGTGGTGGAGGGCGGTGGCGGTGGACAATGGTCTGGGCGGGTAGGGAAGAACAAAAGTGGCACAAATCTAAAATATTTGTCCAAATATTTTCAGATATTTGGCTACAAGTACTAGCCTCAGACGGCTGTAAGTGTAAACAATCTCTAATAACGTTCGTTCTCTGAATATTTCACATTTTCCGCCAAGTACTTGACCACTAGTAATTGGAAAAGGCTAATATTTGGAACTCTGGATATATTAGGAACTCCGACGTTTGATTTTCCTAAAATTTGAGAATTATTCATAATTTAAAGCAAAGAAAGGTGTGTATACATGCTTGCTAGAGTGAATTTGAGTCCCCTAAGACTAAATGAGGTCCATAAATTGAAGAAATTTTTTGGCGTAGTATAAACCTTGGATCTTTACCCTGAAAGGCATGATGACTAGTGTTCATGCGCTTTGCTGCAGAGAAATAAAGTGTGAGTGTTCTGAATTTGACTAATTCAAATGTTTAATCATGAAGTGAGATCATTTTGTTACTTAATTATGATTTTTTCACCAATATAACCTTTTTCATGTATTCTTTGAAGGAAATCTCATTGAGTGAATATTCAGACAGCCGGAAATATTCATAACTCCAGATTTTGTTAATCCTAAATTTTGAGAATAATTCATAATTTAAAGGCAAAGGAAGGTGTTTATACATGCTTGCTAGAGTGAAATTATGTCCTAAGAGTAAATGAGGTTCATACCATGCTGCAGAGCAATAAGGTGTAACTATTTTGAATTTGACTAATTCAAATATTTAATATCGATGTAAGATCATTTAGTTACTTTAATACGAATTTTCCACCAATTTAAAATCTTGTTGATGTATTCCTTTACAATTATAATATAATCAAGCACTAGAAATATTTGGTATTGTGCATGAGCATGATCAGTAATATAATTGAACACTAGAAATTTGAAGGAACTCCATATAAAGGACTATATTAATATATATGTATAGAAGGTTCACCAGAGACACCACGGATATATTATTGTCTTGCAGAACCACAAATACTAATTAACTGAAACAAAATAAAAGCAGGGGCAATAGCTGGAGGCCAGGACATGGAGACGCCTAGCAGGAGCAGCAGCAGGAGGCTGGGACAGCCTACTCGAGGGGATACAGGCCATTCCCGACATAATCCTGGAGGAATTTGTCGAAGGATGCGTGCCGCACCAAGGTCTTTGGCTGATGCCTTCGGCCTCGGTTTTTGCCAACATCCACCGCGTGCTGGATCATGCTGTCGATGTCCATGTTGATGGCTCTGCCACATAATGGGTAAAACAGTTCCCCCCTATGGTAGAAAGGGATTTGCCCACACCATAGCCGCCTCAGCACGCAACGGCTCTTGTTGTCCCTGGATTACTTGTTATCGTACACTTCATCATCATCATCCTGTTGATTTTTAAGAACATAACTTAGAACTCATATATATGATTGAATTGTATTACGACTCAAGAATTGACAACATATATGTAAGACAATATTAAATTGATACCAAAGAGAATACATCTCAGGAATAGTTTGATCATTTATATATCATTTTATCTCAACAAAATGACAATTAATTGGATCAGAGTATATGTAAAACAAAGATTGCAGCCTCATACATTTCTTCAGGGATGGCCTAAGCGAACCGAGTAACAATTGCACAACCTATTGTTCTTGT
Source organism: Avena sativa (assembly GCA_916181665.1). Taxonomy (NCBI): domain Eukaryota; kingdom Viridiplantae; phylum Streptophyta; class Magnoliopsida; order Poales; family Poaceae; genus Avena; species Avena sativa. The sequence goes on from OV702287.1 coordinate 429,874,993, forward strand.
ACATTGCCCCGGGTTCGCTAACTCATCCCTGAAAAAATCTGACACCAACGTGTCTGCCTCTCTTTTGGGGCAAATTTGAATCATTGGCCATAATAAGAAATTGAAATGTAATCCTATGAAACAATATTCAGGGATTTACAAATTCCGGTACAAAAACAATCTTCAGGTACATGTACGTAGAAACAACTTATGATCAAAACCATGCATATACATATTCATCATACGAATCATTCAAAGATCAGAAACGATTCAAAGATCTAATTCCATATGAGAATAATCAAGGGCCTCATAATTTTTTCAGAGATAGAGTCGGCGAATCAAAGTACCAATAGCACAACCTATATTGTTTGTGTATATTGCTGCCTCAGGTTCACCAACCCATCCCTAAAAACACCATCATTTGTGTCTCCCCTTACACTCTTTTGGGGGAAATTTCAATCATCGGCATCAGTGAGAAAATGAAATGTAATTCTTATACACTATCAATGCATGTAATAACAATTCAAAGATCATAGTTCTATGAATGTAGAATAAATCTAGGAGCCTCATAAGTTTCTTCAGGGATGGCGTTAGTGAATCAAGTAACAATTGTACAACATATTGTTCTTGTACATTGCCCCGGGTTCGCTAACTCATCCCTTAAAAAATCTGACACCAATGTGTTTCCCTCTCTTTTGGGGCAAATTTGAATAATTGGCCACAATAAGAAATTGAAATGTAACAAAAATAATCCTAAATATTGCAATTATAAATAACAAAAAACCAAACAATCTTTAGGTACATGTAGAAACAACTTATGATCAAAACCATGCATATACATATGCTGAAGGGTTTCCTAGCAGAAAACAAAACAATTCTATCTACTCGAACACTAATACCAGGATCTATACTATGTAGACATAAGTAACGGAGAAGGAATACAGTATTCATACCTTTGTAGACAGAGGCACGCCTTACGCAGGAAGGCGTATATTGATGAAGACGAGCAGCACCCCAAGTGTGGTGCCTCCGAAGTTCGTCACACGTCCGATGTAGGAGACGTCAACCGGACTCTGATCCAGCCGAGCAGCGGAAGAAGTAGATGCCGGATCGTCGATCACACGACGGTAGTGCGAAGGTGTAGAACTCAACTATGAGGTCCTCCCCAATATTACGGGGAAGTCCTCAGCAGATGAGAGAGAGAATGAGAGGAATGGGTGATTCCAAAGGGGGAGGGGGACCCCTTTATATAGTGGGAGGGGGGCGCACCACCTAGGGTCCAGGCGGTGTGGGACTAATCCCCACACCCGCCAGCCACCTAGGGGCAGCCGCCGACTCTAGGTGGGCCCCTCTGGGCAGCCCACCAGCCCTAGGCGCCTTGCCCTATTGGGCCTCCCTTCAGGTGAGGCCCATTAGCAATATGGAGCCTTTAAAAATAAAATAAAATATATATTTAATATTATTTCTCCAATTAACATTCAAATACACATATTATATTATTCCTTCACTCCAAAACAACTTCCAAACCCCTTCCGATCTCCATCGGATGTTACCGAAACTATTCCGGTTTCTCTCTCTCTATTTCTCATACGATACCTCATCTACCCTAAGCGTCCCTACCCTTAAGCGTGATGTCCTTCGGTTCGGAAACACTCCGGACATGATAGAGACCACTCTCATATCAATGATCAACAGAGGGACCTGGATGGACATGTGACCCCCGTGCGTTTCACGAATACAATCGCTCGAACCGTGAGGTATTCGTTCCTCGTTCCCTTTGTCATTCGATACCTAATTCATCCGAGACTTGATCTTCGGTATCTCCATACCTTAGTTCAATCTCGTTACTGATGAACTTGTTTTCTCGTTCTCATGTCGTTGCATCCCGTGACCTAGTCACATGCTTGCAAGCTTCATTAATGCAACGCCACCGAGATGGCCACATGTATCTGTCCATTACATGGACTAGACAAATCCTAGTCTTGATATGTACTCCTCAACACATCCCTTCGAAAAACCTGAGTGGCACCTTTTTGATCATCCTTTTATGAGATGATTCTTGATAACCATCAAAGCTTCTTCCGGAAATGGTGATTTGCATTACCTCACAGTCAAAGGAATAGGTTGCGAGGTTCTCTGTGTTTTATCATTAATGATGAACTTTGTAACTAGATCTCATTAAGATATAACGGTTGGATGTATGTCTATCATGTTATTCGACTAATAACATGACCTCATTGTCAGTTGGCATAAATGCCCATGATCTTGAAACACAGACCATCCTCATGACCAATGAACTAGTTCACTAGAGGTAACTAGAGACACAGTTTGTTTACATACCACACGTGCATTAACGTTTCGTATTAAGACAGTTATAGCACAGTATGAAACGTATTATGAACATATAGGAGATATATCAAATAATACATTATATTATTTTCCTCTAGGGCATAACTCCTTCAGTCTCCCACTTGCACTAGAGTATAAACAAAACTAGTCTACAATAGGCTAGAACCTAACACCGATGGAATCTCGGTGTTGTTCGTGCTTTTCCTGATGGAGACCTTTAGTCAAAGGATCTGCTACATTCAGTTCTGTATCTACTTTGCAAATCTTGACTTCACCTTTGTCAACGTTCTGCCGGATGACGTGAAATCTTAGCTTGATGTGTTTGGCTGTGGAATGAGTTCTTGGTTCCCTTGCGTTTGCAATAGCACCCGTGTTATCATAATAGACCGTCATGGGGTCTTGCGCATTGGGAAACACTCGCAGTTCGATGACGAAATTCCTCAGCCAAATAGCTTCATTTGCTGCATCAGCCGCAGCAATATATTCAGACTCCATTGAAGATTGTGCCACCACTGGCTGCTTCTTGCTTTTCTAGCTTACCGCCCCACCATTTACCAAGAACACAAATCCTGTCTGAGACTTTGAGTCATCATGATCTGAGTTCCAGCTTGCATCCACGTAACCCGTTACGTTTAGAGCTTCATCACTTCCTCCATAAATTAGGAACATATCCTTTGTTCTTTTCAGATACTTCAGGATATTCTTGACAAATGTCTAATGATTCGGTCCTGGATTACTTTGGTATCGGCTCATCAAACTGAGAGCCAATGCCACATCAGGTCGTGTACTTAACATTGCATACATGATAGACCCTATGGCTGAGGCATAGGGTGTGAAATCCATCTTCTTTCTATCATTGTCCGTTACAGGACATTGAGTCATACTCAATTTGCAATTCTTCATCAAGGGAGTGAAACCCTTTTTGGTGTTCTCCATTTTGAACCTCTTCAAAATCTTTTCTATGTAAGTACTTTGACTCAATGCTATTAGGCGCCTCGATCTATCTCTATAGATCTTGATTCCTAATATGTATGCAGCTTCACCTAGATCCTTCATGGAAAATTGGTTGCTCAAGTATGCTTTCACGCTTTTCATAAGATCCACAATGTTTCCCATGAGTAATATGTCATCCACATATACTACTAAGAAAACAACCGAGCTCCCACTCGCTTTCTTGTAAACACACAACTCTTGTTGGTTTTGGACAAATCCAAAACTCTTGATCACTTGATCAAAATGTTGGTTCCAGCTCTGAGATGCTTGCTTCAATCCATAAATGGATCGTTGAAGCTTGCATACCTTTCTAGCATCCTTAGGATTAACAAAACCTTCCGGTTGCATCATATACAACTCTTCATCAATGTGACCATTGAGGAATGCAGTCTTGACATCCATCTGCCAAATTTCATAGTCGAAATGTGCAACAATTGCTATTAAAATCCTGACAGCCTTAAGCATCACTACGGGAGAGTAAGTCTCGTCATAGTCAACTCCTTGAATTTGTCGAAAACCCTTTGCGAGAAGTCGAGCTTTGTGAATGGTCACATTCCCATTTGCATCTGTCTTTTTCTTAAAGATCCATTTATTTTCCACGGCCTTGCAGCCCTCTGGAAGATCCACCAAGGTCCAAACTTGGTTTTCATGCATAGATCCTATTTTGGATTTCATGGCTTCTAACCATTTCTCGGAGTCAGCACTATCCATAGCATCTTTGTAGTCTGCAGGTTCTTCCTGTTCATCTAGGATGACAGACATCACAAGGCTGCTGTACCAATCAGGAGTGGCACGAACCCTTGTAGACCTGCGAACCTTAGGAGTTTCGAAGTCATTGTTTTGATCATCATCAATGGACTCTTCCTCCATATTAGAGAGCGGTTTCGGAACAGCTTCCGTTGCGCTACTCGGAATTTGAAGAGAAGGGTCAACAATTTCATCTAACTCAATTTTCCTTCCACTCACTCCTTTTGCAACAAACTCTTTCTCGAGAAAGGTGCCGGTTTTTGCGACAAACGTTTTGCCCTCGGCTTGGTTGTAGAAAGTATATCCAATGGTTTCCCTTGGATATCCTACAAAGATGCATTTTTCTGATTTGGGTTCGAGTTTGTTAGGCTGTAGTTTCTTGACGTAAATGTCACATCCCTAAACTTTCAGAAATGACAACATTGGTTTCTTGCCATGCCATATCTCATATGGGGTTGTCTCCACGGATTTGGATGGTGCTCGATTTAAAATAAAAGCGGTGGTTTCTAACGCATATCCCCAAAAAGACACAGACAAATCAGTTAAAGACATCATGGACCGTACGCTATCCAATAGGGTTCAGTTACGACGTTCTGACACACCATTACGCTGTGGTGTTCTGGCTGGCGTAAGCTATGGGATAATCCCACGATCCTTCAAGTGCATGTTAAACTCATAACTCAAATACTCGCCTCCTTGATCCGATCAAAGGTGCTTGATTTTCTTGTTAAGTTGATTCTCTACCTCTTTCTGAAATTCCTTGAACTTTTCAAAGGTTTCGGACTTGTGCTTCATCAAGTAGATATATCCATATCTGCTTAAGTCATCAGTAAAGGTAACAAAGTAATGATAACCATTGCGTGTTGAGACACTCATTGGTCCACATACATCCATATGTATGATCCCAAGTAGGTCTACAACTCTCTCCACTATTCTGGAGAATGGTGTCCTAGTCATGTTGCCCATGAGGCATGGCTCACATGTATCAAGGGATTCGAAATCCAATGATCCAAGAAGCCCTTCTGAATGAAGCTTCTTCATGCGCTTTACGCTAATATGACCAAGACAGCAATGCCACTTGAACATGGAATTATCGTCACTCTGCTTACAATGTTTAGCATCAACACTATGGATGTGTGTATCACAATCAAGATCAAGTAAGAATAAACCATCACATACAGGAGCATGAACATAGAAAACATCATTCATATAAATTGAACAACCATATTTTCCTAATTTAAACAAATAACGGTCTTGCAACAAGCAAGACCCACTCACAATATTCATACTCAATGTGGGTACATAATAGCATTTATTCAAAACCAACAATAATCCTGATGGTAGACGGAGATGCAGGGTGCCGACGGCCATCACTTCGACTCTCGAACCATTGCCGACGCGCATCGTCACCTCATCCTTCCTCAGGCGCCTCCTACTCTGCAGATCCTGCTGAGAGTTACAAATGTGAGGAACATATCCGGTATAAAATACCAGGGTGTTACTCCTGGCGCTCGTAAGGAATACATCAATAACATGTATATCATATATACCTTTGTCCGGGATGGCTATCTTTCCAGATCGCTTGTCTTCAAGGTACTTGGGGCAGTTGTCTTTCTAGTGCCCATCCCCTTTGCAGTAGAAGCACGAAGTGCCGGGCTTAGGGCCAGGCTTGGCAGTCTTTGAGGTGCTGGGAGCAAACCTGCCATCCCTCTTATACTTCTTACCCTTGCCTTTTCCCTTTTGCCCCGGTTTCTTAAAGTTGGTGGTCTTGTTGACCATCAGCACTGTGTGCTCCTGCTTGATTTCAACCTCAGCAGTTTTGAGCATGGCGAACACCTCAGAAAGGGTCTTAGTCATCCCTTGCATGTTGTAGTTCATCACAAAGCTCTTATAGCTAGGGGTAGCGAGTGCAACACCCTATCTATAGCGAGCTCCTCCGGGATTTTGCAATCCAGGGCGTTTAAGCGCTTAACATAGCCAGACATTTTGACCACGTGCTCACTAATGCTGCTGTGCTCTTCCATTTTAGCAGAGAAGAAGAGCTCGGAAGCATCATACCTCTCTGCCCGAGCCTGTGGAGCAAAGACGGCCTTGAGATCCTCAATGATTTCAAAAGCATTCATCTTCTCAAAACGCTTTTGAAGCTCCGGCTCCATAGCATAGAGCATTCCACTCTGGATGAGGGAGAAATCGTCTGCCTTGGACTGCCAGACATTCTTTTCGTCCTGGGAGGCGGAATCTGCAGGCTTAGCCAGAAGCTCAGCCTCGATGACATAATTCAACTTGTAGGGGACTAGGAGGATCCTAAGATTGCGGAACCACGCGGTGAAGTTGGTCCCATCAGTTTTCAGCTTGTCCTTCTCGAGGAAAGTGCTAAGGTTGAAGGTGGGTGGGCAAGACATCTACAAAGGATTTGCAAAGTGTTTGGACTATGTTCATAATAATGAGTTCAAGTAGTATTTAAAAGAACTCCCACTTAAACGAACATCCCTCTACTCGTTTAGTGATCACATGATCCCAATCCCCTGCACCTCCCCCGATCGTCACGACCATCAGTGCAGTATAAAAGGTGGACATTCCCTAATGTCGATGACATCAACCATGTGATTCATGCTCGACCTTTTGGTCTCTTGTATTCCGAGGCCATGTCTGCACATGCTAGGCTCGCCAGTTCTAACACGTGTGTATTCGCAGTGCAACATGGCTTACACCCACTGTATGCGAACGTAGACATGTCTGACACCCAGGCCTGTAACCCTGGATCGGCTCATACCGAAGAACTTTCTTGGTGGTGCACACATAAGGGGAATACGATAACTAGAATACTACGAGGGATTATCTTCTTATGCTATCGTCTAGTAAGTATACTAGCATAATAAGTAGTACTTCAAAAAGTAAAGTGTTATGACATGGTTGTGGCTTTATGATCATCATCAACAACTCTAATGGGAGTTTCGCAAACTCTTCATTGCCATGTTATAATACTTGCCCCTATGAAATAATGAAGATAGACGCTTCTACATTAACTATTGCATGTTTTACGCAGCTTTAGGGCTTTCGCAGTAGAACCCCTTCCCACCTACGAACGTCAAGCCACAACATGGATTCAATGATTGTCGTTCTTCTTCCCTTTTCAGGGCCCTCCAGTGTTAATGCCATATCAACTACTGTAGAGAGACAGACACCCCCCTAAGCCACTTTGATTCGTGGACCAGTCTCATGAATCACCACGTGAGGCGGTTGGGGGCCGCTTCATCAAACACTGTCGCGATATGAACAATAACATTAAAGAGGGTAGCAACTAGAGAATCAATGCCCACATATTGCTATGTGTTCTATCCATATGACATGTCTACCCATAGACCCGCTCTGATACCACGGAAGGGTTCCGTAGCAAAAAACAAAAAAATTCTATCTACTCGAACACTAATACTAGGATCTATACTATGTAGACATACGTAAAGGAGAAGGAATACGGTATTCATACCTTTGTAGACAGAGGCACGCCTTACGCAGGAAGGCGTATATTGATGAAGACGAGCAGCACCCCAAGTGTGGTGCCTCCGAAATTCGTCACATGTCCGGTGTAGGAGACATCAACCGGACTCCGATCCAGCCGAGCAGCAGAAGAAGTAGATGCCGGATCACCGATCACACGATGGTAGTGCGAAGGTGGAGAACTCAACTATGAGGTCCTCCCCAATATTACGGGGAAGTCCTCAGTAGATGAGAGAGAGAGAATGAGAGGAATGGGTGATTCCAAAGGGGGAGGGGGACCCGATTGCGCGCGTCGGCGCGCGAGCTACACTGAGCGCGCTATCTCCTTCCTTCGATTCAAATTGGGTCGAATTTGGGCTTCTAAAAAAAGCTTCAAAAAATTTCGAAACAAATACCAGCATGTAGCCAACTTTCCGCACTACACATCTGCAAAGTTTCAATTTAAAACCCCCTGTAATTTCGGCGCAGAAAAAAAGACAAGTTTGTCAAATTTCGTATGTGTACTATTCACATCTCAGATATGAAAACTTCACTTTTTTCTGAGACCAAAATACAACGTATTTCTACCCAATGTTTTTGGTACGCACATAGTGTATGACATTACCTACATGCCGGTATTTTTCTCCTATTTTGTTGAAACTTCAAATTTGAATTTGTGGTGCAGTTTAAAGTACCGGGCTCCATGGAGCTCGCGCTCCATTACGCCACGCTCGAGGGGGACCCCTTTATATAGTGGGAGGGGGCGCACCACCCAGGGGCCAGGCGGTGTGGGACTAATCCCCACACCCGCCGGCCACCTAGGGGCAGCCGCCGGCCCTAGGTGGGCCCCACTAGGGCGGTCCACCAGCCCTAGGTCGGTCGGCCCCACTCCCTAGACACCTTGCCCTATTGGGCCTCCCTTCAGGTGAGGCCCATTAGCAATATGGAGCCTTTAAAAATAAAATAAAATAAAATATATATTTAATATTAATTCTTCAATTAACATTCAAATACACATATTATATTATTTCTTCACTCCAGAACAACTTCCGGACCCCTTCCGATCTCCATCGGATGTTACCGAAACTATTCCAATTTCTCTCTCTATTTCTCATACGATACCTCATCTACCCTAAGCGTCCCTACCCTTAAGCGTGACATCCTTCGGTTCAGAAACACTCTGGACATGATAGAGACCACTCTCATATCAATGATCAACAGAGGGACCTGGATGGCCATGTGACCCCCGTACATTTCACGGATACAATCGCTCGAACCGTGAGATAGTCATTCCCCGTTCCATTTGTCATTCGATACCAAATTCATCCGAGACTTGATCTTCGGTATCTCCATACCTTAGTTTGATCTCGTTATTGATGAACTTGTTTTCTCATTATCATGTCGTTGCATCCCGTGACCTAGTCACATGCTTGCAAGCTTTATTAATGCAATGCCACCGAGATGGCCACATGTATCTGTCCGTTACATGGACTAGACAAATCCTGGTCTTGATATGTACTCCTCAACACATCCCTTCGGAAAACCTGAGTGGCACCTTTTTGATCACCCTTTTACGAGATGATTCTTGATAACCATCAAAGCTTCTTCCGAAAATGGTGATTTTCATTACCTCACAGTCAAAGGATCAGGTTGCGAGGTTTTCTATGTTTTATCATTAATGGTGAACTTTGTAACTAGATCTCATTAAGATATAACGGTCGGATGTATGTCTATCATGTTGTTCGACTAATAACATGACCTCATTGTCAGTTAGCATAAATGCCCATGATCTTGAAACACAGACCATCCTCATGACCAATGAACTAGTTCACTAGAGGTAACTAGAGACGCAGTTTGTTTACATACCACACGTGCATTAACGTTTTGTATTAACACAGTTATAGCACAGTATGAAACGTATTATGAACATATAGGAGATATATCAAATAATACACTTTATTATTTGGCTCTAGGGCATAACTCCTTCATACGCATCATACGAATCATTCAAAGATCAGAAACAATTCAAAGATCTAGTTCCATATGAGAATAATCAAAGGCCGCATAAAATTTTTTAGAGATGGAGTTGGAGAACCAAAGTACCAATAGCACAACCTATATTGTTTATGTACATTGCTACCTCGGGTTCAGCAACCCATCCCTAAAAAAATGACACCATCATATGTGTCTCCCTTGCACTCTTTTGGAGCAAATTTCAATCATCGGCCTCAGTGAGAAACAGTTCAAAGATCATAGTTCATATGTGTAGAATAAATCTAGGGCCTCATAAATTTTTTAGAGATGGAGTTAGCTAACCAAAGTACCTATTGTACAACTTATATTGTTGTACATTGCCTTAGGTTCAATAACCATCCCTAATAAAATCTGACACCATCATATATGTGTCTCCTCTTGCACTCTTTTGGGGCAAATTTGAATCATTGGCCCCGTAAGGAATATAAATGTAATGTTATGCATGTTTTAAATTTGTGACTAGACAGGGATATAAATTTACAGCACAAGAAGAACCATATGAACAAAAACGAGTTAAGAAAATGTAAATTTACTAGATGTAGATGAGCAGATTGGGGTTTTGTGCCTAGACAGATTGGGGTTTTGTGACTAGATGCCAGATGCATCAATCGATCGTTCAATCCATATATATACTACCCTATTTCAAGAGCAAAAGAATCTATAGACGATTGAGCAAATCCTACGTATGTGCAGTGAAATATGCGGCTGCAACTAGAGAAGCTAGCAAAGTAGTACCTCAGAGTCCTCATCGGAGACCTCCTCCTCGAACTCGTCATTCTACGTGATTGTGTCGATGATTTCTTGGTGGTGGATGGGGTCGTTGATGTAGAGCACCGGGTTGCCTCCGCCTGCCGCATGCCCCTCATCAAGGTCTGCCACTGGCACCACGACGTTGTCGGCCACCTACTGCTCAATGGCGATGGCGACTGGCTGGACGGATGAGCTCGATGTCGCGGCGACGAGCGGCGTGCGTGCCTAGAGAAGCCGCCTCCGCCTGCTCGGCGACGACCGACCCATCTAATGTCGCGCCTCCAACTGGCTTTACCTCTGGCTTGTATCCATGCATACGCTTCATGACGCAGCTAGGGAGGGCAGTGGTGCAAGCGAAGGAGCTTCGGCGCGCATGGAAGGTGAAGGTTGGGGTTTTGTGACTTGAAAGATTGGGGGAAATGACATGAGATCATGCAAGAAGAATGTCGAGCGGGCTTATATACGCGAGACCATTGGTAGTCCTTGAGTGGACACGTGGGTGTGGACTCGTGTGTGGGGGGGGGGCTACCACGATCTCCACTTTCTAACTACATTAACAACACGCGCAGGCTTTCCCTAAAAAAAACACGCGCATTCTACCTCAGGAAGGTACACGATGCTAGTTTTTGAGATGGGTGGCATAATGGTCCGCCTCAGTAGACACCTAGAGGCGTTTACTATTTCTGACCAGCTGCGGTTGAGTGATTTAGAGAGACAGACAGTAATTTATGTCATCTTAGCTTCAATCTACAGGCGGTTTGTTTTAACGACCGTCTGAGGGGCACTCGTACTAAAGATGGTGTATATTAAAAACCTTCTGAGATCAAAGTTAGAGGCGGTCAAAAAATTACGACTGCCTGAGGTTGATGAACACAGCTGGTGGTTTGTATTTTTGGGGTAAACCGACTCTAGGCATAGTATCTAAGTAACGAGTTTGTACTAGTGACCCTCCGCCTTACAGTAAAGCATACTATACCCGGAGGTTTTGCCGGCTTGCCAGTCACTAAGTCGACGCTGGGACTTGGATACAGTGTGTCGTCTCCCTTTGGCTTGGCTTTCTTAGACCAAGATTTCTTCTTGATCTTTGAAGCGTTCTTCACCATCAACACTTGACTGGTGCCGCCTGTCTTGATGTCGGCCTTTGCTGTCTTGAGCATCCCTTGGAGTTCTGCCAGTTTCTTATCCATACCATGCATGTGGTAGTTCGAAACAAACATACCATAAGAACTAGGAAGAGAATTCAGGAGAATGTCAGTAGCGAACTCTTCGCTCAAGGGAAAACCTAGACGATCCAAGGGCTGCACATATCTGACCATCTTGATCATGTGCGGTCCCAGTGGATCTCCATCTTTTAGCTTGCACCCGAGTAAGGCTCTGGGGACATTGTACCTCTCCGTCCTAGCCTATGTCTCAAATATTCTCTTGAGGGCAACAATCATATCGTACACCTTAACATTCTCGAATTGCTGTTGTAGTTCCGGCTCCATGTGAGCGAGCATGAGGCAGCTGACTTCTGTTGACTCATCTTGAGCCTGGCGAAAGGCGGTTCTTATAGCATTAGGCTCATCATTGCCCAGCTCGTTTGGAATCAGATTGTCCAGGACATGTTGCGTCTTCTCTTGCTTGAGAACGATTCTCAAGTTACGATACTAGTTGGTAAAGTTTGTTCCATTCAGCTTGTCTTTCACAAGAATCATACGCAACACAAAACTGGAAATATGAACGGTGCTAGTTGGTGCCATCTACAAACGGAAGATGCAAAACACTTAAGACAATGTATCTGTAATAGGAGAAGGCAGATTAAACTCTTTAATTGTGCACACTCCCACTAAGATTGATATCCCTCTGACAGTCGACAGTGATTCAGGATCCTAGTCGGTTATCCGACTAGTGAGCCTTTGCGTCACTGCTAGTCAGAGAACCTTCCGAGTAGGCAACACCTTGCCAATTAGATCTCTATCTTATGCCTGTTGGATTGTCCGACAATCCTCCTTACCCCCAAAACCCACAACTATTGTGATAGCTCTGTCCAGCTACTAAGTGCCCTGCTTGAGAGAGTCCGAATCTCTCACACTTTATCGAAAAGAATTGGCAGTGCCCAACAATATGAGCCCACTAACCCAAAATGTCCGACTTGTTGCAGCAAATGGCGGGGTAATCCGACTAGACCTTCTTTGAGGGAAAAAGAAGCAAATAAAACTTGCAAGTCGGAACCTTTCCAACTCACAATAGCTAACTCTTAGCTATAACTTTTGACAGGGTACATTTGTCCTATTCTTGTCCAACAAGAAAAGAAACTTTATTGGTTGACCATGGACGTCAGCCACGTGACCTACCACTCAGATCTGGACCAGTTTTCACCAACTTCTTAGCCACAACAAACAAATATGGTCACTGCCCTAGATCAAAACAGATAAAAAGGCAAAACAAAAACAACGAGAAATATCCAATATTTCCTACTAGCGCATCTCATGCGCAAGAACTAGGCCAAAAACCTAGAGCCGATGCTCTGATACCATTGTAGGGAAACACACAGAGCTAAGCCAAAAACCAAAACTTTTTTCTCCGGCGAGCCACCCTAAGATCTGGCTAAGGTCAAAGGCAATAGATCGTACCTCTCGATGATAGGTGCAGAAGCTGAGGAAGCGCGCCACAATGGTGTCGTACGTTCCCCTCGTCTCGTCCGGCTCCAGTGAACTTCTCGATCCTGGGACCACCTCATACTTGGGTTGATCCTTCTCCTTCCGCCTCCAACTTCGCCACCTAACACCACCGACGAGCACCGCAGATGTGGTACATCTGCTATCACACACATGTACAAGGTGGAACATCAGTAAGAGAGATGCTAGTCTTGGTCTTGCCATTACGGGACATGAAGCTGGTTTCCATGTCTAGCAAAATTGTTGGGGGGATACCCCCAGGTAGGGTCACGCCGGGGTATAAAGTACGAGTTAGCTGAGGTACCACGCGGTCAAAGCGAAGGTTGGCCAGGTATCCTCAAGGCATGCCGACTTACGGGGTAATCCGGCCTAGTGGGTGTTCACCTAACATTAACCCGGCCAACATAAAACATATGTCGGCTATGCTTGATTTACCATATGTGCAGGTACCCTCGTAGCCGGGTTAGCAAGCGCTAGCAGGGTTACATCTTGTCTTCCAAGAGAAGGAATCTCCCGTTGGTCAAAAGGTGGCCTCTGTCCACTATAGCATGAGTGAAGCGAGCAGAGGGAAGGAATAGCAGAGCGTGGCCGACAAAGGTGAGGCAGGCAGTGTCGGCTGACGTGATCCGTGTCTGGTGATGCAACGCCACAGAGGGGCTCAGGGATGCTTACACGTTGAGTCCGTACTAGTCGTTTAAAGTGAATAAAGAGGCATCTTGCTTTAATCGAAGGGCATATCCGGGGAATATGCTTCCACGTGTGCCCTAGTTCTGTAACCTGGGCTCCCCTATATTAGGAGCAGCAGGACCTCCATAGCAGGGGATTGATCATTCTATTAAGGAAGAACCCTAGGGCTTTGTAGTGTGGAGTAAGAGAACTAGTCTCCTTCTCATGAACAGCTCGAGGAGCCCTTGTAATCCAAATCCAACAAGAGAGAAATACAAACATTTGTGTGTGGAATCACCACACTATCCCTCCCAAGATTCCTCTAGTGCACATTGTCCCCATCTTTAGCCTATCCATGGCATCTGTCGTGCCACCACCATGACAGTTGGCGCCCACCGTGGGGCTAGCGGTGCTAGTAGGGGTAAAAATCCGGACAGGGAAAATCTTCAGCACTGGCGAGCGTGTCGTCTCTGGGCTTGTTCAACGCTTTGGAGCACTGGACTATGTCAGTGATAATGCGGGGAGCTTCGGTAGGAATCCTCCTCCGTGCAACGGCCTCTTCATCAAGCTTGGCGCCCACAAGATCTACATCGGCGTCGACGAGTCCTATGTGCACCTGTGGCATGTCGTCGAGGGAGGCGAACCACCTCTCAGCGCAGCTCGCGACATGCATATCACTCACCCTGCAAGCTGCGTTGAGGTCATGATGACAGCGCCAGATGCAGGAGCAAGCAAGGATCCGGCACCAGAGCCAGAGGCAATGCCAAAGCAGGCCGGGTCTAGATTCCCTCCACTAGATAGGCCAGAGAATGTACTACAGCAGGCAATAGATAGTTTAGCAACACCCATAGCGCTAGTAGTAGATCCGGCTCAAGCACAGGCTGAGTTAGAGGAAACTAGGCAAAAAATGCTAGCTGGTGCGAAAAAAGTAGCTGAGTTACAACAATCACTAAATTTCACTCTGCGGGAGTATGCAAAGGCAACCGCATAGATGGAGTAAAAATCTAAGGTAGAAACCTGATTACTGAGATTGACAAGGAGTATGTGCCTAGGCGGGTCAGGCAGATACGATAGTAAATGCAGGGCTGGAGAGATACAGTACCCCGGCTAAGACCCCCATGGCTGCCAATGTAGCTGCCTCCTAGTTAGAAGGCTTAACCGAAGAAGCCCGAGAGAGCCAACAGGAAAGAGTAAACCACTTGTTGAGGGTAGCATGTCAGCAGAATGAGGAGATAAAAAAGGCAAGCCCGACACAACCCGGAGCATCTCATGTAGTTTATTCGGCAAGGAATAACCCGGCAAAATCTGTTGGAGCCACCTCATCCCCTAGACACGGCCCTAGGCGAGAGGAAGTGGTAACCTCGGGTAGAAGAGACAAACAGATGGTCCCGTATGACCCGGTAATAGCGGGAAAAGCAAAAGTCGTGCAAGTTGATGATGATCATCATAGTGCCAGCCGAGGTGAAGCTGGCCAAGGTAACCATGACCAAGGAAACACCGGTTAGAGGAACGCTGCCAATGGCAATGCCGGATAGCGTGATCTAGCGGCAACAGGGCAAAATACACCTCGACAACAGCAGTAGCAGTACGCACCTCGGTAGGAGAGAAGTGCAGGCCTAGCAATGCAACAGCAAAATGCTCGCCTGGGTTAAGACAGGTACAATGATGGTTACTCGGCAATGGTTGATGCCGGATTTCCTAGACCAGAGCACCATGTGATTGGATCAAGATTGGGAAACAGGAACTTGCAGCCAGATGACGTTAGACTAGAGCTGGACCAAATCTGTCGGTCGGAAATGATCGAGGTGCAAGGTCCTCCGGGTCCAGCATGCTTTCGACCACGGATCATGAGGGAACTGCCAGTACCGAACTTTTAGTTGGCCAGAGGAACAAGGAAATATGATGGCAGCACTAAGCTGGATGATTGGCTCATTGATTACGCAACTACAGTGAACATAGCCAGAGGAAATTTGAGATGTGTGGTAAGGTATGTGCCGCAAATGTTGGAAGGACCAGCAAGGGTTTGGTTAAACAATCTGCCACCAGGAAGTATCAACTGCTGGTTAGATTTCGAGGAGATGTTCGTGAGTAATTTCTAAAGTACCTACAAGAGGCCGAATAGGCC
The DNA here is from genome assembly GCA_916181665.1 of Avena sativa. Lineage (NCBI taxonomy): Eukaryota > Viridiplantae > Streptophyta > Magnoliopsida > Poales > Poaceae > Avena > Avena sativa. The sequence goes on from OV702287.1 coordinate 429,890,773, forward strand.
ATAGACTTTGGCGTTATGCAGGCAAAGACCGAATGAGCCTGACCGAGAGTTTCTGACCCGGTGGTGTAATGTGCGCAATTCCTGTGAAGGGGTAATCGAATCACAAGCAATCGCGTGGTTCGCCCAAGGATGTAGGTATGGGAGTATGTTGTGGTACAGGTTGCAGCGGGATATGCCAACCACCCTGGCAGAGACAATCTGGATCATAGATTTGTATGCTTTGGGAGACCCAAAACAACCTCGACTAATGTCAAGCGAGTCGAATGAGGAGTACTACAACAGAGATGGTTCCGGATCATCCAGGAGGAATGATTCCCGAGGTAAAAGAAGGGATGATCGTCCGGATTACAGGTACCGCTCGCAGCAAGTGGCAGCTGTAGACCGAGATCATCCCAATGTCGGTGCTAGCCAGCGCCAGAAAATTGGAGGGCAACATTGGCAACAAAAGGGTGAGAGCAAGAAGCCTTGGACTCCAGAATAGAAGAAATAGTGGCAGGAAAGAAAGGACCGTCCGAGATACACATTTGAGTCTATGTTGGATCAACCATGCAAGTTCCATATGCCAAGTCCAAATAGTCTAGCGAATCATACAACCTGGCAATGTGAATGGATGAGGAAACTAGAGCAGGGTAGTTCGGGGAATGCTCAGGCACCTCGGCACGATGCACCTCGGTAGGATGGACCTCGGAATGAAGCACCTCGGCAACAACTTCTCACTAGGGGGAATGGACAGCAGCTGATGTTGCCTCCACCTCCACCGAGGTATGAGAATCAAGAAAGGAGGGATGTAGTGCATCAAGTGAATAACCAGCAACAACAATACCAAGGGTATCACGGCAATGAAGGGAGAAATGAGTACAGAGAGCATCATCAAAGTTACCGTGTATTCACCACAGAAGAGACTGACAGAAAGAGCTTGCAGCGCCGAGATATGGAGGTAAATGCGGTAATGTCGGTTGTGGTGAGGTATATGCCTTGGTCAGATCAGGAGATCACTTGGAGCATTAAGGATCACCCAAAGCTTATGCCGAGTCCTAGGACCTACGCGTTGGTGCTAGATCCGATATTCATTGGGCCAAATATCAACGTAAGGTTCTCCAAGGTGCTGATAGACAACGGTAGTAGCATTAACATCATGTACAAGGATACCATGCACAAGTTGGGAATATCGGAGAACATGCTCCAAGCAACAAGGACCACCTTCCATGGAATTGTACCGGGTATCTCCTGTGAGCCAATTGGTAAAGTCCGGTTCGATGTGTTATTCGGCAAAAGGGACAACTGCCGGATGGAGAATTTGGAGTTTGAGGTGGTGAATTTGGAAAGCACATATCACGCGTTACTTGGCAGGCCCGGTTTGAACAAGTTCATGGCAAGTACTCACATCAGTTACCTGAAGATGAAATTTCTTGGACCAAGGGGAGTGATTACCATAGCCGGGGACTTCAGGCGTTCTATCGAATGTGCCTCCGCTGGATCTAACCTGGCCGAGTCACTTGTGATTGCTCAAGAGAAGAGGAAAATTCTGGAAGTGGCTGCATTGGCTCAGTCCGCGCAGCAGCATATGCCGGCTCTAACTAACCCGCATGGGAGTGTTTCATTTCAAGCGATGAAAGATACGAAGAAAGTGCCTGTTGACGACCAGTTCCCAGAGCGCACCATAAATATTGGTGCGGGATTAAGTGACAAATAGGAAAGCGAGCTCGTCAACTTCCTCTGTGAGAATCGGGATATCTTTGCTTGGTCTACACTGGACCTGCAAGGTGTGCCGAGGGAGTTGGCCGAGCACTCTTTGAATGTAAGACCCGGAGCAAAGCCGGCAAAGCAACCTCTCCGCCGCTTCGCAGAAGATAGGAGAAAAGCCATTGGATATGAGATAGCTTGGCTCCTTATAGCCGGATTTATCATGGAGGTACTTTACCCGGATTGGCTCTCTAATCCGGTGCTTGTAGAAAAGAAGAAGGATGATCCGAATGTGGCAGTGGTATGGCGCATGTGTATCGATTCCACGAACCTGAATAAGGCATGTCAAAAAGATCCATTTCCGCTGCCAAGGATAGATCAGATCATAGATTCAACTGCTGGGTGTGAGTTGTTGTCATTCATAGATGCATATTCTGGTTTCCACCAGATACCTCTGAATCCGGATGATCAAATAAAGACTGCGTTTATTACCCCGTATGGGGCTTATTGCTATCGCACTATGCTGTTTGGATTACGTAATGCAGGAGCAACGTATCAACGATGCATGCAAAAATGTTTACATAACCAAATAGGTCGAAATGTGCAAGTCTACATGGATGATGCTGTAATAAAAACTAAGGAAAGAAAACCGCTCCTTGATGATATCCGGCAGACATTCACGAACCTAAGGCGGTTCCGGATGAAACTTAACCCGGAAAAATGTACCTTTGGTGTGCCGACAATGAAATTACTCGGTTTCCTTGTATCCAGCCGAGGTATAGAGACCAACCCCACGAAAATCCGAGCCATACAGAAAATGGAGATGCCGAAGTGTCTTAATGATGTGCAGAAGTTTACGGGTTGCCTAGCATCCTTAAGTCGGTTTGTAAGTCGGCTAGGAGAGAAGGCATTTCCCCTTTACCAGTTAATGAAAACCGCAGATATATTTACATGGACACCGCAAGCTAATAGCGTGTTCCGAGAGTTAAAAAAAGATGTTGTCCTCTGCACCAATACTAGCTGCGCCACTACCCAAGGAGCCAATGTTTCTCTATATAGCTGTGACCAACCGAGTCATAAGTGCAGTAATAGTGGTGGAACATGATGAACAAGGAAACTCGATGCAAAGACCAGTATATTACCTAAGTGAGGTATTATCAGCTTCAAAATAGAATTACCCTCATTACCAGAAGATGGCATATGGTGTGTACATGGCAGCTAAAAAACTTAAGCATTACTTTGAGGATCACCCCATCAAAGTAGTATGTTAAGCACCCATATCCGAGATTATGGGCAACAAAGATGCTAGCAGCTGAATTGTAAAATGGACAATTGAGTTAGCCCCATATGCACCGTAGTTTGATAGAAGACATACGATCAAATCCCAAGTTGTGGTAGATTTCTTTGTGGATTGGGCTGAGATGCACTATGAACCACCTCTTCCGAACTCAAATTACTGGCGAATGCACTTTGATGGGTCAAAGCTAAAGGAAGGACTGGGGGCTAGGGTAGTGCTTACCTCGCCCAAGAAGGATCAGCTAAGATACGTCCTCGAGATCCATTTTAGCGCATCAAACAATGTGGCCAAGTATGAGGCACTTGTGCATGGACTCAAGGTAGCAAAAGAGGTAGGCATACGTTAGATACTGTGTTTTGGAGACTCAGATTTGGTGGTACAGCAAGTGTATGGCAACTGGGATGCTTTGGACACAAACATGGCACTTTACAGATTCCATGTCTAGAAGATAAGTGGTTTCTTCGAGGGGTGTGAATTCCATCATGTACCTCGGATCGAAAATGAGGCAGCCGACGTATTATTCAAGTTGGGGTCGTCTCGGCAACCAATCCCGCCAGGCATTGCTTTGGAACACTTGAGAAAACCATCTATTACACCGTCACCGGAATCCGACTCAATTTATGTCCCGACCCTTTTCAAATCAGAGGCCACTCCTATGGATATAGACCGGGGAAGCACCTCAGCAAACCTAGGGACTGCTTCGACAGACCGGAGGATTGTCGCGCAAAACCCGGGGACTGTTCAGTTTGATCCGGCTAGAGTTATGTCGGTGGATGCAATGGAAATTGACCAAGAGATCTTCCCCATCCGAGCTGTACCTACATGGGCAAAGCCAATATTTGAATTCCTAAAAGAGGGGACCTTGCCAGATGACGAGATACTCTCAAGGCAAGTCCAGAGAAGAGCAAATGCATACACGATTATCAATGCTGAATTATACAAAAGGAGTGTCACGAGTGTGCTGCAGCGATGCGTAGACCCAGAAGAAGGGTTAGACATCCTCTGAGATATCCATCAAGGAGAATGTGGTCATCATGCATCTTCCAGAGCAATAGTGGCAAAGGCTTTCCGGCACGGATTTTATTGGCCAAGTGCCTTGGAACAAGCAGAAGATCTTGTGAGAAAATGTAATGGTTGTCAGAGGTACGCCACAAAGACGCATATGCTAATGTCGGAACTGAAAACTATACCTCTCACTTGGCCATTTGCGGTATGGTGCTTGGATATGATTGGACCATTTAAGCTGGCAAAGGGAAACATGACTCATATCTTGGTGATGGTGGACAAATTCACCAAGTGGATTCAAGTGAAGCCAATCAGGAAATGTGATAGGGCAATAGCTGTGACATTCCTCAAAGATATAATCTTGAGGTATGGCTATCCCCACAGTATCATAACTGATAATGGCACAAACTTTGCTGAAGGAGCATTTGCGAGGTTCTGCCAAGAGAAGAAGATCTGGCTAGATGTTGCCTTAGTAGCTCACCCTGCATCGAACGGACAAGTGGAAAGATCCAATGGACTGTTTTGTCAAGGATGAAACCCTAGTTCATTGAGCCACTGCAAAGATCAGCGGGGTGCTGGATAAAAGAACTACCAGCGGTACTGTGGAGTCTAAGAACAACTCCAAACCGATCAATAGGCTATACACCTTTTTTCTAGTATATGGGGCAGAAGTTGTACTACCAGCCGACATAGAGCATGATTCGCCAAGGGTCACCCAGTACACAGAAGCCGAAGTGCGCGAAGCCTAGCAAAATGATGTTGATCTGCTGGAAGAAGCAAGAGAACTGGCATTGTCCAGATCCGCCATATATTAGCAAAACCTCCGACGCTACCATAGCCGGAAAGGAAACCCCCGAGTCTTCCAGGAAGGTGATCTCGTACTTCGGCTGGTGCAGCGCACGGCTGGTATGCATAAGTTATCCCCTCCATGGGAAGGACCTTTCATTGTAAGCAAAGCTTTGCACAATGATTCCTATTATCTTATCGATGCGCAGCCACAGGAGAAGAACAAGGCGGACAGGTCCAATAAGGAATCTAAGCGTCCATGGAATGTAGCCCTACTTCGTCCATTTTACACCTAGAAAAGAGGTGAATGTATCCGAATCACTCATATGCCGGTATGTATGTCGGCAATGAGCATATCAATGAAACTTCGGCACCCCTAGTAGAAACTCGGGGACTGCCTTAATAATTTTCTTTCTTGTATTTACTTTATATATGTTGGTTGGATTAAACTACTTACACCTTAGCCAGATTAGTAATGTGTAGGCACCAAAAACCTAACTATTCAACTTTGCTGTTGTCTAACACGAATTGGCTTCATGGCAAGTAAGAACACAAGTTTGGAATTGCGAAGCACATGAAAAACGACTAAGGAAAGGAACGTAATCACGTGTTATTCGGACTAACCTTGTACCTACTCTATCTATCTTACGCTGGATTATTTTAAGCTAATCTCAAAGTTTCAAGTATTGTTAAGCCAATTTTTTGAACCTCGGACTCGTAAGTCAAAAACTGAATCAAGGTAGACGCGAGTCGAATCATAAAATTGGGGGAACAAGAAAAGGAAACTCGGAGACTCCGCCAAAGTTAATTCGACATTAATGACTTAGTAGAAAAACATAGGCAATTATAGCAAAATAAACCATTGTGCTTAAATACAACTGCACCCGGCATACCAGGGATCTGATGATTATCAAAGTGCTTTTTGCTCATGGAGCAGCAGCAGGAGCCGGATTATCGTTTGAAGGAGCCAGATCATCGGACGAAGTAGGGGTAATTCGGTGTCAGCGGCAGAAGCGCTGGTCCCCGCATCATCTTCTGAGTTAGCGCCCTCGTCCTATGGATCTTCTGCATCTTTGCCGAGCTCAGAGGCTTCTTCGTTTTCTTCCTTGCTGTCACCATCAGAAACATAAGCATCGTCAACGGCTTCGAGAAAGCTCGGACCCTCATTCTAGTTATGGCAGAAGGCATACTGAATGATATTGTTGGCGCAGGCCTTGCATTTAGCGATACACTCCGGATCATTGGATCATTTAGACCTGGTGCGCTGGCGATCAATCCAGTACAACGTCTCGTACCATGAGAGAACAAAGTTCAAAGCCGTATCAGCCCCAGCACGTGCCGCCGATTCCCGCCACAGGTTCAGCTGAGTCTCACACTCCATCAGAATTGCTATAAAAGTGGTGCTGCATTTGGGAGTGGGATTAGTGGGCTAGAGAGCGTTGAACATCTGGATTGCTGCTGGCATAATGTCCACGCCATAGTTTTTCATAACTTCAACGCGGGCAGCGAAGATCACCAGCAAGTCCTCCGTGTCATAAGGACAGACTCAGAGGCAGGGTCATCTGGAGTACCCCGCTGCATGCGGGACCTAGCTACAGTAGCAGAAGCAAGGGGTTCACTCTCTAGGAACTTGCATGTGAACAAAACAAAGAATATTAGTGAACAAGGGCACATGACCTGGAGAGACAAATGTCGAAAGGAGGAAGAGAACTCAAGAGCAATGTGGCTGAGGATCCGAGTGAGCTCATTATGTTCATCTGCATTCCTCGCCTGGAGCTTCTCATACCCAGTGGTCACCGACTTAAGTTTGATGTCGGCTTCCTTCAGCAGATCATTATCCTTTTTGAGCTGATTTTTTAAATGTCCTTCTCCTCGAAGAACTCCTAGTCGGCCTTGTCCAGCTCTAATTTGTGGAGATCCTTGAGTTTCTAGATTTTGGAGTTCAGCCGAGTAATCTCATTATCCTTGAGGCAAAGCTGAGCGATTTCATCATCTTTGTTTTTCAATTTGGCATGATGCTTTCCTGCTTGTTCGAGAAAGTGAAGCATCATGTCAGGTATGGGCACGTTATCTTGAAGTGTAACTGCAATAATGGGTTGACCCGGCAGAGCCGAGGTATAAATATCTGCCGAGTCAAGGGAAGACCATGCAGAGGCTAAGTGAGCAAGATGAGTTACCTTGGATCTCGGCCAAGTTCTTGCGCATGATGACATTCTCAGCCTCTGCCCTGACTGCATAATCCGGGTGATAAGTTAACACAGATTGCAAGTAACCCGAAGCAAAGGAAGTGCAACATTTTAAGAAAAATAACTTACCCTTCTTTTGGTGATCAGCATGCAATTTGCAGTACTTGGCATGAAGATCCTTATATGAGTCCAGCAGGTGCTGGAACTCAGCAGTTCGGCGGTTGGTGGTGATTTGAAACAAGCGAATATTAGTTTAGAAATAGGAGGGAATATGTGGATATTCGAAGTCAACAAGATTTGGGCCAAGTGGAACTTAACCCGGCTCTAGATGTGTGGATATTCGAAGTCTACAAGATCCGGCCCAAGTGAAACTTAACCCGGCTCTAGGTGTGTGGATATTTGAAGTCTACAAGATCCGGGCCAAGTGGAACTTAACCCGGCTCTAGGTGTGTGGATATTCGAAGTCTACAAGATCCGGGCCAAGTGGAACTTAACCCGACTCTAGGTGTCTGTATATTCAAAGTCTACAAGATCCGGTCCAAGTGGAACTTAACCCGGCTCTAGGTCTATGGATATTTGAAACTACTAAGGAATTGCGCTAATTCTCTAAGAGCATCTGGCCGAGTAATAAATTACTCCCACGGAGGCTCGGGGACTAGTGGGTATATCACTAAGTGTTGGCACATATAAAAGGCATGACAGATAAAAGCTTACCTCCATCATCCGGCCAGCAAAGGTAATGGCCTTGGTGGATGTGTTCATCTGTGCGCTGAACTCGACCTGACCAAATTTCTCCGAGAGATCGTACTTGGGGTTTATAAATTCAGCGGCATTCCATTTGTTCACATACTCGATGAAAGCCGGACTATAATTCTCCCCGCCAACCGCTTGGCTCGTCACCAGACCCTTAGCATGGGCTTCTCTCCTCGCGGCCTAGGTAGCAGCCGAGCTAGTATGCAAAGTTAGTTGCTTGCTACCCTCTGATCCAGCAGCAGAAGACCCGGAGGCAGCGCCATCCTTCTTGGTCATGGACGCGAGCGTGCGCTGTCCAGACTGAATAATGGTGCCCTTGGAGGATGGATCTTTGGCAGTCTCAGCGGCCTTCTTGCTCTTGCTGGAAGATTTCGGACGCTGCAGAGGAGCCAAGGCTGCTGCTCCGGATTGAGCTTGAGGAGTTGGCTGGAATATCTCCTTAATGGAGATGGTTGATCCGGATGCGGCAGCCTGAGGCTTCCTCTTGGAGGCTAATGCTGGCGCTACTGCTGTAGGTGCTGGTGCTGTTACTGGTGTTGTTGTTGCTGGTGTTGCTGCTGCTGATGTTGGGGTTGTTGGTGCTACTGCTGGTCTGGAGCTAGTGGTGGTACTTGTACAGGTGCTGGTGTAGATGCTGCTGGTGAAATTGGAACTAACGAAGAAGAGGTCTAGGGTGGTGCAGGTGAAACTGGCACCTCTAAAACTCTGGGTTACGGTTGAACCGAAGTGCTAGGAGCGTCCGACATAGCCGTATCCTTAGCAATCCCACTACCCCCCACACCGACATTACCCTCCTCATGATGAGGTGGGCTCAGATCTGGCGGAGCCGCTAAACTCTCTTGGATAGGGCTCGGCGGACGAACATCGTCGTCGCGGGGTGGGGGGATGGAGCGCTCCGGATTTGAGAAGAGATGTTGGGGCCAGTCTGGGGAATCACCCTGGGAGCGCTGTAGAATCAGATAACAAGCAATAAGTTTGGAGAAGAAAAAGAGATAGGAAAATGCAAATATAGTGGAGCAAGACCCGGAAATGAGCAAGGCAGGAAAAAGACTTACTCAGCCGAGGTTGGAGGCTCCCAAGTCTTGGGCGCTCTCCGAACAGTGCTCTTGGGCACAGGCTTGCCCGCACTCTTAACCCTGGATTTCTTCTGCCTCTTCTTGGGCGGGGGCGCCTCCAAAGCTGTGGCTGAGGTTGCCGGACGCTTCTGGGAAGGGCCGGGAGCCGGGTCGCCCGTGGCAAGAGGAGGAACCTCGTGGACCTGACCGGCTGGGTTAGATGAAGATTCGGAGGTAACCAGAAACGCGTAAGAGATGGGCACCAGATCAAGTACCTCCATAACCTCAACATCGGAGTCATCATCATCCGACCAATCCCTTAAAGAAGAGGCCTTACCAGAGGTTCACTTGGTTCTGTCCAGAGTAGGCAAAAATCTCTCCGGGTCAGGCTCGTCCGTGTCCGGCTCTGAGTGGTCCTCCGCCCATTTGAGGGTTGGCTCCTTGCCATCTTCAATTGTCTGCTGGAGAAACATCTGAGAGAAAAAACACTAAAGGATCAAATTAGGCCACAATCCGACATACAGCGAGATTCAGAAAGAATATCAGGAGATGGACATACCTTAGGCGGCAAGTTGGCTCGGGTAAAGTGCTCAAACCCCCGCTTCCACGCCTCGGAGAACTCCTTGTCTATCCTAAAGATAGCCTTGACCCGACGAAATACGTCAGAGTTGGTAAGCTCGAAGGAAGAGGTGTGATTGGGGTCAAGAGGACCATTCAAGTGGCAAAGATTATGCGAGCGCTTCTAGAGAGGGGAGATCCGGCTGCAGATGAAAGTAATCATGACGTCCTTGCTACGCAGCCCCAGCTTGACTAGCTCCTTGATTCGCCAGAGTAGTAGGCCGCTTCGGGATCTGCTCCCACAAGGAGGTGTCCGGGACACCCATCTTGAAGGGGAGCAGCCGGATCAGGTCTTCCTCTGAGTTATTCCTAACATAGAAGAAGGTCTGGGCCCAGCCTTTGCAAGATTCAAGGCCGGTAACCCGGGGAAAGGCAGAGTTTTTGCAGGGAGAGATTGAGGCTCCACCGCACTAGGTCAAGTGTTTGTCGGAAGGGGCAAGATGAGGATCCGGGATAACATTCTTGCGGAGACCAAAGAACTTGATCCAAAGTTCTTTGGTGGGCTAGAGGCCGACATATCCCTCTATGCCAGGTGCAAAAGAAGAAAGGGAGGTGATAGTGTTAGCGGGAAGGTGTTGTGGCTGAAGCTGATAGGTGTTGAGGAAATCGTGAAAGAAATCACTCATGGGAAGGCCAAAGCCACGCTGAATATGAGACAAGAACACGACGAACTCGCCTGGGTTAGGAGAAGGAGCAATCTCCTGGGCGGCGAGGCGGCACGTGACGCCTGCGAGGATGCGGCGGGTCGTGTAGAGCCAGTAAATGTCATCTTAACAGACCCACACGTCCACCCAAGTGCCGCGCTCGTGTGCTCCTTCTTCCTCCTCCTCTTCCTCGGCAACGATGGAGATTTCCTCTTTAGTCATGTCTAAATTGGTGTCTTCTAGAGGCCAATTTGCGGTGACGGGCTACGGTTTAGAACTGCAAGGCCCCGTAGAGAAGATCTTGCGCAGGAACGGTGGCACGGTCACGAAAAGAGAAACGAGGCATGACAGCGGTGGCGCTACGCTATAGCAGAAGCAGCGGTAGCGGCTGCGTCGCTGTAGAGAAGAAGAAGTAGAGGGGAAACTTCCCCAAGAGCCGCCCTTGTCCCCTATTTAACTGCACCTCAGGAGGGAGTAGTGGGATCAACCGCTATGGTGCGGCAGAACGATGTGCCCGCGTATTCTCCAAACCAACCAATCAGGCTCACGCCACACCAAGAGCCACATGGAGCAGGGAATCCCATGACGCGATGTTATGATACATTTAACAAGGGGGTTGCCACGACGTGACGCGTGCAATAGTTATTCCTGACAATCAATACACTAACCGGCGCAGTAAACTGGCGCGGCCCTTAAAATGAGGAAAAGTGATGATTACCCTCCACGTGGGATGTAGGGAAGCGTATGAGAGAAGGAAAGATAACCCGGATACATGGACAATGACCCGGCCAATGAGAAGTAACTCGGATCGATCCAAGGGAATGTCAAATCAAAGAGGCCAGGTTACAGGATAACTCGGCAAGGGAAGTGCAGATCTTGATAATTGGAACCTGCTATGGCCTTATCAGCTGAAGTTGCTAAGACCGCACTAGCTTCAGGGACTAATGTTAAGGGATACCCCAGGAAGGGTCACGCCGGGTATAAATGCCGAGTTAGTTGAGGTACAACACGGTCAAAGCGAAGGCTGGGTTAGCCAAGCGATAGCCGGGTTACCACTTGGCTTCTAAGAGAAGGAAGGAATCTCCCACTCGTCAAAAGGTGGCCTTTGTCCACTGTAGCATGAGCGAAGCGAGCAGAGGGAAGGAGCAGCGGAGCGTGGCCGACAAAGGTGACACATGCAGTGTTGGCTGACGTGATCCGTGTCTGGTGATGCAATGCCATAGAGGGGCTCAGGGACGCTTACGCGTTGAGTCCGGACTAATCATTTAAAGTGAATAAAGAGGCATCTTGCTTTAACCAAAGGACATATTCGGGGAATATGCTTCCACATGTGCCCTAGTTCTGTAACCTGGGCTCCCCTATATAAGGAGCACCAGGGCCTCCATAGTAGGGGATCGATCATTCTATTAAGGAAGAACCCTAGGGCTTTGTAGTGTGGAGTAAGAGAACTAGTCTCCTTCTCACGAACAGCTCGAGGAGCCCTTGTAATCCAAATCCAACAAGAGAGAAATACAAACAGCTGTGTGTGGAATCACCACACTATCCCTCCCTGGATTCCTCTAGTGCACATTGGCCCCATCTTTAGCCTATCCATGGCATCTGCCATGCCACCACCACAACAGAAACCCTAGAAAGCAGCACTGGATCCAAAACCGTGTCTTGTCTGCCGCCACCCACCTTCCTTTATATAGGTGAGTAGGTCAGGGCACACAACACTTGTTTCCCTTGGTCCTAAACCCTAACCCTAGTCAAAGTGGGTCCAACTCATTGACATGTTTCCTTGTCCGAACAAGTCTAACTTGCCGGCTTGTGATAGACGGATCAATATCCGCCTAGTTCCACTCTCTTAAGTGTGCAATCCCACAGGCTTACGGTAAGCCGGACATAACTCAGTAATCATTCAGTCAGAGTAGTAACTCAGTGACTTTCCGATTAGAGCTCATAATCGGCAGCAACCTCTAGCAAGACTTGTCGACTCTCGGTTTACGCAAGTGCCCTCAATGTGACGATATCTCCGAGTCCCTTTGCCTCACGATATTGGTGATAAACCGCAGGGGAGATTCCGCCATCCTAGTGCCTATCGTTGCAGTAATAACGGATTCCCTCTGACTTCACTAAGTTGGACTACCTCGATCAACACTTGATCGAGTAGCGCATGACCATGCTTCTGAATCATATCACACGAGAGGCCCCAGAGAATATCTCTCTGAGATGGAGGGGCAAACTCCGTCTTGGTTGATCCATGTCACGTAGCTTGCTTCGAAGTCGGCCCAAGAACACCCTTATGACTCCTAGTTACGGTGAGCGTTAGATGGAGTCAAAGCCGGATTTTCCACAACTCGGATCGTGCGATCCACTTAGGTCTAAGGATTCCATTGTGTTAGTCTAAGCGTATGACGGTGTGCTCACGTCGTACTAACGTTTGGATTGGTCCGGCTATTGTACCTCTTCCGACTAGCCAATGCAAGGCGGATAACATCTCCGCTCATGACACATGAAACATTGTCATCTTCCGACTTACAAATTAGTCTCGGCTGTGGGTTTCCCTCCCAATATCAAACGACTATGGACAAACTAGCTAGGGCTAGATATGACGATGCCGTGCGGGGAGAGACAAACTGGGAGAGCGCGGCCACGTTCCTGCCGCGGCCGCCAAGCGACGGTGTGTGCGGGACTGGCGCCCGGGGTAGAGGACGCGGCGGCCATGGCCAGGCCGGGAAGAACAACGGTGCCACCAAAAACGGCAGTTAGTGCCTCCTGCTTCATCATGATGACGGCGTGCTTGGCGGCATTCATTACGAGCTCGTGGGCACTGGCCCCGAAGTGCGCGGCGAGGATGCACTCGTTCTCCTCCTGACGCTCCTTGTCGAGTTTGGTAGCGATGATACGAGCTTTTGCGGCTCTCCGCCGGCCATCGTGCTTGTCCGACTCAATTTTCTGCTCCTCCGTCGTTATATCCTTGGCTGGCTTCGGCCGGACGTGCTTCTTCGCGGCAGGATTGCCGGAGGGCGCACCATCGATAGTGGCGGTAGGATCCATGGCCTCCGCTCCCGCCAATGGAAATTTGGGAGAGGGATTTTGGAGAGAAGAGTGGAGTGGTTTGTATGTCACCGGCGGGAGGACGCGGGAAGGTAAACGCGCTGTCCGGACCAACGCAACCGTGACCCAAATTTAGTGCATGGATGGATCGGTTCGTGCGAGTCGATCCGGATGGATCGCTCCGCTGGACCGACGCGCACAGGTCCGCCAGTCCGCGCGGACCGGTTCAGACGCGTTTGGACGGGCCGGGTCGGGTCCGACGGAGATGCGCTGACCAGGATGACGAAACATTATGCATGGCTTGTTCTTAGTCTTGTCGCGCCGCTGCTAACGCGCATAGGTAGGTGGGATAAGGCACAATTGAATAAGTGGATCCTTCCGGGTCACGAAGTCAGGTTTATGTCCTATCTAGCACTCGTAACGCCGCAGAAAAAATATCCCAAAAATGCGAGAAAACATTATATTCATTCCCTCCGTGCTTGTTTTGATTTGGTGGGTTTCAAAGCAGCTTTCAGCTAGTGATGAAGGGACATCACCGTAGTTGACATCTTTTTTTTTAGACGGTAGCAGCTTTCAGCTAGTGAAGGGACGTCACCGTAGTTGACAACTTTTTTTAGACGGTAGGCTCAAGATAAGTCCGGATTTAACTTAATGAAACCACCAATGGCAGAGTACAACAAGTCAAACAAACGTCACAATAATACAGGAGGGCAAAGCACGTCACACATAACAACCAACCGGCTCATGGAAAGATCTAAGACACATCCGCCCCCACGCACACCTAAAGAAGACACACCCGGATACAGGGAGAATGAGATGCCTCCCCCACTAGGACTGGACATCTCGCAAGCTACTCTAAATTTGGCGAATCCTTCCAATCGTCAACTCCACCACATCACAGTCTTGTCTTCTAGCCACTAGTCTCCACGCCTGCATGAAAGTGGACATTTTGTATGGAACGTCAGCCGGCTGGATCGGAAAGGTCCCCTCGATAGAGAATTAGTTCCTAGTAGTCCAAAGGGACCAAAGCAAGGCCGCACAGCAAAACCAAAGGATCCGCTTAGCCTGCCCCGACTAGGCCTACATAAAGCAGAATACCTCCGGGAAGGATTGCGGGTTCCACAAACAGGAGAGCAGTTCCCTAACTGCACTCCACGAAAACACCGCCAAGGGACAGGAGAAGAAAATATGGTCCTCGTCCTCGAACTCCCCGCAAAGCGCACAACGCCCGTTGGACGACCCCTTACGATGCTTAATGTTGACGTTGGACGGCAGCCTGTTGCGGGCAAGCTACCAGAGGAAGACCCGGATCTTCAGGGGCACCTGGATACGTCAGATGTCGTTGAAGTGTTTCCTTCGAGTGCCCCTACATAGCTTATGATACAAGGATCGGACCGAGAAGCGCCCCGACGCTTCCAGATCCCAGCTGATCCGGTCCTGCCCGTCGCCCAGTTGCACACCCTCAGCTCCCTCAGGAGGTTGGTGCAGGCAATCCGGTCCGAAGCGCTCAAGGTGCGCCGGAAGGCTGTGTGTCATCCCCCTGTGATGCGCATCTGGGCCACCGACGCCTCCGGCTCAGCAGCGATGGCCCAAAGACCTGGGAATCTGGCATGGAAGGGTCCCGACCCCTGCCACCAGTCCAGCCAGAAAGAGGTGGACTTCCCATTGGCCACCTCGTGCCTCGTCCCCAAGCGGAAGAGGTGTTTCACCTTCTGTAAGGATCTCCAGAACGGCAATCCCGATGGGTGGTTATCTAATAGAAAATCTTTATTGCGGAGGTATGTACTCCTGAGGATCTTCGACCAGAGTCCCTGCTCCCCGTTGTAGAGCTTCCAGATCCATTTGATCATGAGGCAAGCAGGCCCCCCCAGGCCTTAGGCTTACAGAGGTTCTCTCAATCTGACCCAATAATACTTCTTCTTTAGGCCATTCGCCTCCTAGAAGAACCGGGAGCACGGCTTGTCCAGCTCTTTGTGGACACCCTCTCCCATAGAAAAACTCCCATGACGTGCATAGGAAGGCTGGAAACACACGCATTAATAAGCGTGAGATGCGTGGCTGACGACATGAATTTCTCAATCCATGGTTGACGACTGATGACCACGACGATATCAACCTGCAAGCCTCGGCTTAATTTCCATTGGTCTTCTTTTGGGTTGGGTTCTTTGTGTTTGCTCATCTATGGTACGGTGACTAAACAGTACTACCTCTATTCGAGATTATTAGTCCTAAGAGTCAAGTTGCAAATACCAAGACACTCAATAACTCTCTCTCATCACTCTATCCATGCATCAATATTTTACATGATGAAAGAAGTGGGAGGAAAAAAGAACATACTCCCTCCAGGCCGGATTATAGGGCTATTAGCCGTTTTGGAGACGGGCCAAAATATTAGGCTAATTAGACATTAATTGCTGTCAATAATTGTATCCTGTTGGACTTCTCTCCCCTTCGTTTCCTCTGCGCATTAAAGTAGACCGATTGAGTTTTCTGCATGCGAGATTATAGGGCTAATTTGTTCAGCATGCGGCTATGTGAAACCAATTGAGTTTTCTTTGCATGTCCTTTCTACTTCCATCCACTCGAGGCTCGAACCCGCCAATGCCCAGAGGCGGTGGACGGACGGCCTCATCGCGCGCAGACTGCACCGGCTCGCGACGTGAAGGAAGGAAACCTACGCGCGAATGGCCAACCAAACCTAGAGGCGGCAGACGGCGGCCCTCACCGCTGGAAGCCATGGTTGTTTGGGGAAAGAAAAGGCATGACTCAGTGAAGAAGAAGAACGAGGCGTCATGGATATAAATAGAAATTAGATTGCGAAAATTATCAGAATTGGTTGCCAAATCTTGGCGGAATCTACCTCCAAAAGAATTGCATGGGCGGGATGTAATTTGGAGATGAATTTTTCATGGTTTTCGGAAGGGAGGAGCGCTGCGCGCGGGAGAGATTTGGCTTGGTGGGGAAGAAGGACGATCCGCGTGAAAATAGGATCTGCCAATGCATGCGCGAGACTAAGGCCGTCCGATCCTCTCTACGGCTCAGATCGCTCTGTATGTTGTGGCCCTTAATAACTCAATCAGATTCTGTACTTAATGCAATTAGAAACGTCCGTCTAAATAACTCCTCCAATCGTTGGCCCGTTGGCTACCTTGGTCGCGCTGCAGCACGCTAATAGCCCTATAATCTGTCCTTGAGGGAGTACATTGAACGAGACAGACTAATAAATAAGATAGTCTTTATAATCTCAAACAATATAAAAAACTCTTCGGACTTATAATCCTAAACGGAGGTAGTACTACATTCGTCTTGGCAGAAGAGGGAGGACGGTAGTACGTGCGGTGCAGCAGATTCATCTAACCGAGCTTTTCTAAACCAATCAAAACATGAAGCAAGTACTACTACGATCGATCTTATGCCACGCAGGACGACTCTTCTAACTAGCTAGCTAAGAACAAGTACTCTACGTCTCCACCGTACTCACCTAGACTGTTCACTAGTTATGGCGCGCGCCAGCACAGGTACGCCGGCCATCGCCGGATTAAAATCTCGCTCCCCGACCGGCTGGGGGCCCGCCGTGCAGCTTCTAGAAGCTGACGTCCCTAGATTCTCGCGAAGCGGAACACGGCGGACGTACCCATGCGGCGGCGGTGCGACGAGCGTCCGCACGCATGCCTGTCGGTGGCCTGCCGCGCTCGACCCAACGCATTTCGCACTTGCAGTTAAACCGTGCCTGACGAGCTGGGCGAAACCCGGGTTTTCAGATTTCCGGGGGCCCGGCCGTGCTGCGGGCAAGGCGGGGAGGGGCACTGTGCTGTGCCGCCCGGCCCGGATGATCTGACCCGTCGGAGTGGACCTGTCCCGGCCGTGCCGGTTTGCTCAAGAAAGGCGGCGAGTAATTGGTAGTCTTTCCCGATGCAGGCAACCGGCGCCCTCCGCTGCCAACCGCATTGCTGTCGCCATTTTCACCAGAGAAGGGGAATAATCCACTGGGCCTGGGACTGGGAGTGGGCTGTACTGCTCTTTGCTTCTGCGAATCGAACACGGTGCGGTGGAACTGCACGCTGTACTGTACCATATTTCTTTTGTCGGATTCAAAACGGATTGGATTAAGTTGATTGCAATCCAAATTAGGACGTATATAGGTTTTGGTCAAAGATAAATTCTCAACAAGTTGATTGCATTAAGTTCTGCAAAAACGTATACGGAGTAGAAGAGTGCCTACATGTTTGTACCTTAGCTAGATGGACATGCATAAGGGATCTATACTAGTCAACCAAAATAATTTGTGGTACCAAACCCTTATGAACTAATTTGCAACTTGCAGGATGGACATGCTGAGTGGTTTACCACCAGCTAACATATTGTGGTCCGTCGCGTGACGTGAGGCGCAAGCGCCGGACGAAGATATTGTTAGTGAGTATACATGTCACAATGAGTACATGTCATACTAAGTCAGGATTAATTATATGGAAAGAGACACAGAGGTCAGTCAATGGATTGATCGGCTATTTGGGTGCGTTAGGTTGGGCTAATTGATTAGATAATCCTAATTGAGTAGCTCCGTTCGTGATTTTTTTTTTGGATAATCCGCATCCACTACCATATCCGCAACCGGATATCCTCCGGACCAAAATCCCTATCCGCATCCATATCTGGTGGATTCCTATAATTGTATATCATCATATCCTTAAAAACGGATGCTGATGAGTATTCGGGACCGAAATTGTATACTACATCCCTAATTTCTGTTAGGCATGATAAATTCTTGTTCAAAAGCACATGCTATTAACGCTTCATGCACTAACCAACTATTCCAAAAGACCGATCGTATTGAAAGAGTTAGGCAATTCACTTATACAGTTCAACATCTCCCTCACGTGTGAGGAAAAGACAAGTCAACACGTGTAAATAAAGAGATATGGCTTAAGAGGCCAATACGTAGACAAGAGGGGGATAACAGCAATTTATAGGATAAATTATGAAAACCAGGATTCAAACTCGAGACTCTGGCTCTAATACCATGTTAAGCTTCGTGCACTAACCAACTATTCCAAAACACCGATCTTATGGAAAAAATTAAGTAATCCACTTATACAGTAACACATGCAAAGGTTGCCAAAGTTCAAAAGAGTTTCTGCCTGGCCGGAGCGTTGCCAACGTCATGTCTCCCATGCCTTTCATTGTCCTCTCATTCGATTACGTGACCAGAGCCAGGTGTCCAGAATCAAAATGAATGCGAGGTGTGTATGTGCAAACACTTCAGGAGTATTCATCATCTCCACCGAAAATGACAAAGTCAGTTTTTTAGTTGGCTAATTAGCTCTCAAGTTTGAGCCGTGCGTCCAATATATAGCTTCTCTGTTAAGCGACAACGACTCTTCCCTAATGGCTAATGTGTTAGTACTTCATAAGGTGGACCTGTTATGAGTAGTTCCTTTTTATGATGCCTGACTGCTGGTGTCCTGGTGAGATTGCTTGGCTCCATCCATACCTTGCGCCGATACATGGCACTAGTGTATGTGGGGGAGCCTCTCCAAGGTCGTTTATAAACTTAACTAGTTATTTCAGCAATCTCAATTCATACTATCCATCTAACCCTCCATTTCAGGTATTTGAGAGGGCGCATGTTGATGTGTAAGTCAATGCGACAATCATCTGTCCCAATCTATGGGCCGGAAGGGAACATACCGCACTACCGGTCCCTCCAAATGTGTGATTTTGGTGTCTATCAGACAATACACATTGTGTACTTCATCGAACACGGCTGTGTTATCGTCAAGACACCTTGCAAGGGGTCCTAACCTGGATTAGTATTCGGTCGGAGTGACATGAGCTCCAACTTTGGAGTTCTAGGATGATGAACTGACCACACATGTCGACATGAAAACTTTGGGTCCTAAGGCAAAATCTTTCGGTAATTACTTTGTATTAGGATGTTCTTTTTGATGAACATCATCTAGTGCAGATACTGAAAACTTGTGACTTTGATGCTAAAGTTGGTGTTCATGTTGTTGTTATGCTTCCTCTAGCTTAGTGTGAAACTTTAGTATGACCATCCATTGGTGATATATGCTTCGACATATTCGGTAGGTGCCGCTCTTAAATACAAAAGCGCAAATAAGTTCGTAAATGCAAATTGAATCCTTCACATGTCACATATGTAATTTATGATTTTTTTTGCTTCGAGCGTTAATCGATGCGATCGCCACATGAAAAATCACCCGGTGATGTTAGTGCTAATTAGATCTCCTTTTCTCTCTTTGAGGATGGTACATTGTCCATTGGGTATCAAATTAATGCGATTTGGAAGACCAATACCAATTTCCTTCCCTGGAAGAACTAAAAAAATCGTTATATAAAGATCGCATAGCCTCTAACCTCCCGAGGACCAACAAGATTACTAAATTCATTGTTTGTGTAAAGATCCCATAGCCTCTAACCTACGACAGGACCAAGCTCTTAACTAAGGGGATCCTTAGCTACGGACCTAACAAAGGATCAGGTATGCTAGAGCATATCACCCAAGTCGTTTATAAGGAGGGAGAATTCCTAGAGCATGGATAAAGTTGTTTTCATTTCACTTCTCTATCATGAAGTTATCTAATCCATTTTATGCCCTATTTGTTGTGCCTCCACACACACTAGTGTTTCAAAATTGATAGATATAGGCATAGAAGGCATCATGATTTGTATATGAATCACTCAGATTACAACATGCATTCACATATACAAAGATACAATGTGCCCCTTCCTCATACTCTTTTGGCTTAGTTATTCTCTGTCCAATTCATTCCTCCATTAACTATCAAGCCCTTGGGTTATAGTGATATATTCTCATGACAGCTCAAGGAATCAACATAATTATGATCTTGGGCTTAAATAGGATGGGATGGGGACATTTATAGATTGGTTTGTGCTGTTAACAATGGAGAAATGAGTACAATATCATTGGGTCCTCCTGAGTGAACTTCACCACTCGTGATAGATCTTGTGTTTTGGTATAAATACTGACACAAATGTTGATCCAGATGCGTATAAGATTTCAAGATCTTGATGCGATCATGTATGAATATCTCCAGATCTGCTAGGAAATTCATGTATAAAGACATGTGTTCTCAATGCCCTCGCCCGAACTTTATCAATGAGTCCAAACTTGCTATCGGGGATTTTAGCATATTACCTTGGAACTCCTTTAGTGTTTTAAACAATGCAATTTCATAGTTAAATTCAAGGCATGTGGGTCTTACAAATTTAAAGCCAATTGCAATATATTATATGTATGAAACTTAAGTGCATGGGCTAATTCCTTTATTGAATACATAATACAACAACCCCACTCACCCCACCTATAAAATTAATAAGCGTGTCATTCAAGTTAAAACTTCAGGTAGACCTTCATGCTAAACAAAAATGGCACGTGTAACATTAAAATTATTGTCGTATTACAAGGAAGTCTCGTGTTTGTGAAAAAAAAAAACAGATCCCATGTATGGTTGGCCACGTCATCTTGTTTTCTCACCTTGTAATAATATAACCCTGATTTTTCTTATGCCTTTTCCATTTTTTTTCCTACTCCTACATCATAGTACACACCCATGTTCCTCCACTCATTCTCCATGGTAGGTTCTCCTCATCCATCGGTCCTCCATCATGCTACTTCTCCTCTGTCATTCCTCTTCATCCATTTGGGATAGAGGCCGTGGAGCTCATTATCACAAATTCTCGTTGCAACTCGAGTTGGAGCTTAAAATGGTGGTCTTGATGAGCACTACACGTCCATGGAAGATGACGTAGTGGGACGATAGGTCTAACCTCGCAAGATCTAGCAGTATATGGCTCCAACTAGGTGAATTTGTCGATGATGAGCCTAATGCCCCGAGGTCGGTGCCGAACACAATTGACGCTGAATTTTTTTTGTTTCGGATTTTTTGTATATTGCACGTGCTACTTCGGGATGTTGGAAGATCATATGTGGGTTTGGTGCATACACATTGTTGACATGCTGCAATGTTTCGAGAAGTCTAGTACACATAGATGTGTTCATGTAGTATACATGTTTTTCCATTCTTCAAGATGTTATTTTGTATATTACATACATTAGTTCTCTTGCTACTAGAAAAATGTATTACATGAACTTTACATATCGATGACCGGATATCTCAGATAGCTAAAAGCATCTCTAGCAGTACCCGTAAAACGACGAACTGTAAATTCGAAGTACAGGTCACTGAACTCACATTTTGCAGGCTAGCATTCACGCATATTAGAACCCGTAAACAACTCGTGTAAAACAGAATATTCTCTAGATTTCTTCTTCTTCCCCACGGCTCCAGAGCAGATCCCGTCCGTCCTCGCGTATTGATTCTTGGTGGTAGCTAGCTAATCCCTCACCACATAGCTAGCTAGCTAATCGATCAGCACCCATAGCTAGCCAACGGGAATCGGGGCTTGCGCGTGCATGCGTGGTAGCTAGCTAATCCCTCGCGCAACCCGCGTGCGGTGGCTCGCCCGCCCGTGCAGCTGGCCTACCTGCCCGCTTGCGCAGCTCGCCGCCTGCTGCTCGTCCGCGCAGCTCATCGCCTACGCCAGTACGTGTCCGCCTACGCCCGTCGTTCGGCACGCGCACGCCTGTTGGTCGACGCGCTGCCCGTTGAGCTCTCTGCGCCTGCACGGCCTAGCCATGGCGTAGCTGCGCCGGCGGAGCCTGGCACGGAGGTCCAATTTTGCCAAATCATAGAGAATTTTGCGGCTGGAGTGACCGTGTACGGCCGTCGTCTGGCAGAGATGGGCGGTGGAGGAACTCAGTTTTCCACCTGTATCCGCCCGACTGAGCGCTACATATAACGGCCAAGCGATTGGGTTCTCAGGCCATACTACACAAATTTATAGGCCGGACGGTTTTAGGGCATCTGCTAGCTCGACAAAATTGCAACAAATTGTAAAGTCGTCAGAATTTTAATTGGACTGTTTTACAGGATCTGCTAGAGTTGCTCTAACATCGTACCGGGTGCTGGAGGTTGGTGCTTTTAGACTTAATATCTTAGTACGTATATGATATGATGTAGTATATCAATTATATACGTATCCGTCTTTGTACATCTTTGTATATTGCCACATGAGGAGTTTTTTCTCACCCAATTAACACGCAACCAGCCCTCGAGAGAGGTTAGCCGTTCTGCTCCAGGATTTACGATCATTAACATGGTATCAACAGTGACTCCCTTCCCATCTAGCTGAGCCGTCACCGCCGGAGATTCTCTCCTCCGCACCACCAGGACCCAGGTCGACAAGTACGATCGCCAGGATCTGCCCTCTCCTCTCCGTTAGGGATCCCAATTTCCTGCAGTTTTTTTTCTCTTCTCCCGAAAGTCCCACCCACGTCTTCTCCCTCAAGAACTCCCAAGAAAACAGATCTGATCTCGTCTGCCTTCTAGGACTCGAGCTGATCACTACACCACATCCCGACCACAACAAAAATACTTTCAGGAAACAATATTTTATCTCCACGTCTACTATCCACAACCCTTCTCTTCTCTACATCTTTTTTCTTGTTCCATTTTGTTGTGTTTCTTTTTCTGCTCATGTCCAGGACCATGGCGACCTCCTCCTCGTCCGCTGGGTCGGGTGCCATCAGTGCGCCCCCAGCCATGAAGTTAACAAGGGAGAATTTCCTCTACTGGAAGGCTCTGGTTCTGCCCACACTTCGCGGTGCTCGCGTCATGGGCCTCCTTGAGGGGACCGACCGTGCGCCGCCCGAGAAGATTGAGGCTGAAGATGAGAACAAAAAGAAGGTGTCAATCCCTAATCCGGAGTATGACACCTGGGCCACCAAAGATCAACAAGTCGTGAGCTTCCTCGTCAACTCCCTCTCTGAAGATGTGCCGCCCCATGTGTTTGGCCTTCACCATGCTGCCGACGTGTGGAGTGCATTGCATGACATTTACTCCAACCAATCCAAGTCCAGTGTTTCTACCCTCCATGGTGCTCTTACAAACACCAAGAAGCTTGATATGATGGCACAACAGTACATCACCAAGATGAAGGGATTTGCGTCCGAACTAGCCGCTGTCGGAAAGATGGTTGATGATGATGAACTCAAGGACTATATCCTGAATGGCCTTGATGGCACGTTCAACTCCCTCGTTGCTGCCATTAATGCTGTTCCCACTACAACCCTCAACGACATGTGCTCTCAGCTGCTATCTTATGAGAATCGTGATGCTATGCTCCTCTCCACTGGTCAAGCTCCTGGAGGTTTTACATCGTCTGTTAATGCTGCAACTCGTACCCCCATCCAACTATGGGGTCGCGCCTCCACCACGCCCATCACCACCGCAGCCTTACATACCACCCACACCTACCTACCAGCAGCCCTACCAGCAGCCATATGTTCCACCTACACCTACATACCAGCAACCATACATGCATCCATATTCCCAACAGCCGCACTACTACATGCCTACACCATATCTGTAGCCGTACATGCCACCCTCCCAGGCGCTCTACATGCCACCGCCCATGCGTCCTATTCCAACACCAGCCCAGCGTCCACCACCCCCTCCTCTAAACCGTGGTCCACCCAAGCCTAAACAATAGCGCCGACCCAAGGGTGGGTGGGGGAAGAATAGGGATCGTGGTCGTGTGGCCACGCCTTGGCAGGAGGGTGTCATTTGTCAAATTTGCAAGAAGGAAGGACATCCTGCTAGTGATTACTGGTGGCGTTATGGTGATGATGATGATGGCGATGACACCTGCATGGATTCCAAGGGTGCCTACGGAGTTGATAGCAATTGGGTCATGGACACTGGAGCTACAAACCATACAACAGGACACCTCAACAAGCTCCAAGTTCATGAACCATACCAAGGGCGTGATTAAGTTCATAATGCTAGTGGACAAGGTATGGAAATTGCTAATATTGGTCATTCAGTTTTGCACACCCCACATTGTTCTTTACAACTTAAAAGTATTCTTCATGTTCCAACATCTTCCATGAATTTGCTTTCTGCACACAAACTTGCCTCAAACAATAATGCCTTTATTGAAATTCACCCATTCTTTTTCTTGATTAAGGACCAGGCCACACAGCAAATCATGTTTAGAGGTCCTTGTCATGGTGGTCTCTACCCTCTTGTTCCTGTCTCAACGGGGTCATCATCCAAGCATGCTCTTTTCACTATCAAGCCTTCATCATCCACATGGCATCGTCATCTAGGGCATCCATCATCTTTTATTGTTCAGCAAGTTCTTAGAAAAAATAAGTTGTCTTACACTCCAGAAATAAACTCTTACATATGTGATCTAGGCCAGCAGGCTAAGAGTCATCAGCTACCCTATTCTATCTCTACTAGTGTCTCTACAGTTCATTTGGAACAAATTGTTTCTGATGTTTGGGGTCCTACTCCTCTTTCTGTTGGAAAACATGGCTATTATGTAAGCTTTATTGATGATTTTAGCAAATTTACTTGAATATATTTGCTTAAGAAACGTTCTGAGATATATCAAGTCTTTCTTAATTTCCAACAATATGTTGAACGCAAGTTTGATAAAAAGATTATTACCATGCAAACTGATTGGAGTGGTGAATATGAGAAACTTAATGGTTTCTTTCAAAAAAATAGGCATTACTCATCATGTTTCATGTCCTCACATTCA
The DNA here is from genome assembly GCA_916181665.1 of Avena sativa. NCBI lineage: Eukaryota > Viridiplantae > Streptophyta > Magnoliopsida > Poales > Poaceae > Avena > Avena sativa. The sequence goes on from OV702287.1 coordinate 429,915,494, forward strand.
TCAACAAAATGGTTCTGATGAACGTGAACACCGTCACATTGTTGAAGTTGGGCTTGCTTTACTTGCTAATGCATCCATGCCTTTAAAATACTGGGATGATGCTTTTCTTACAACTACATTTCTCATAAACTTGCTTCGCATAAAAGTTCTCAACTTTGAGACTCCTATAGAAAAACTCCTGCAAGTCAAGCCCAACTATGAACCCCTACGTGTTTTTGGATGTGCTTGTTGGCCTAATATTTGCCCCTACAACAAACATAAACTTTCGTTTCGTTCCAAACGGTGTGTCTTTCTTGGTTATAGCTCTAAACATAAAGGAGTTCGATGTCTTGATGTGACTATTGGCCGTGTCTATGTCTCTCGTGATGTCGTATTTGATGAAAATATTTTTCCTTTTGCTGATCTTCACCCTAATGCTGGTAGACGTCTTCGTGAAGAGATTCTTCTCCTTTCACAAAATAATCCTTGTTTGGTATCTAATGATGAGGGTGTGCATGCTAATGAACAATATTTGCAAGTTGTTCCTGGTGTTGAACCTCCACAAGTTGTTGCTGAAGAGTCTACGGAAAACTCTGGTGAAGATTCGCATCAAAATGCTGAAGAAAATGATGAAAACTGTACATCAAATGATAGTCTAGATTTGGAGAACAGTACAAAAGAAGATCACAGCGATCCCGAGAAAACTTCTGGTCCAGAATCCATCTTGGATCGCTCTCCGTCAGGCCCTACCAGCTCTGGTGCGGCTTCTCCCGCCCATGCACGGACGCGTGTGTCCGTCATCGACACATCGCCGCCGGACCCCACCTCGCCAGTGCGTGGAATCGCGTTGCTCGCATTGCGTCAATCCGCTCGCACTGCGCCGTCTGCGTCAGGCGCGCGTGAGAACGTGTTGTTGGGTCCGCAGCATAGAAAATAAAAAATTTCTTACGGTGTGAACTACACACCAAGATCTATCTACTAGTACAAAGCAACGGGTGGACATACATCCAACGAGAACTTACCCTCGTAGACAACGAGCTTTGTTAACGAGTAGGAACTCGTGGTTGATGTAGTCGTATACTTGCCGATCTCAAGATCCTGAGGAAGTCCGAGCGCCGCAACTCAGCAGCGCATCCGCACTCGCACACACGTTCAAGCCACCGGACAACCTCCACCTTCTTGCTCCAGCGATCCAGCGGAAGCAGCAACTCCTTCCAGACGAAATGCCACCGTGGAACATGTATCTCGCTAATCCGAGACCATGGGGGAATAATTCTAGAGGGAGAGAGATCCTTCACAAGGAGGTGTGAGGATGAAGGAGGGAATGGGTGGCCTTTTATAGGAGGAGGGGGGTGCCCCCTCTCTCCATGGCCGGCGCATGAGGGGGCGACCCCTCACCTCCCCCATTCATGTGGTGGTAACCCCTCCACATTAAAATGCCTCTTCACATTCCCTTTTAAAGTCTCCACTTTAAATGCATTAAATTTCTCCAAATTTAATACTCTCTCATTTAATAAAACTCTTTTTATTAAATTTATTCAGAATTTTGTTAATTACTTTAATTAACAAACATTCACATATAGCCCCTTGCAATATTTCAACATCACATGCAGAACCACCTTCTGCAATTTCACCCAAAAAAAATTTCGGTTTCTATTGAAATAATTCCTACGCTTTGCAATTCTTTCGTCTGAAACATATGTGCTCCAAAATGGTGTCCAGTAAATCTTAAGTGTGCCACCCTATGGTTCGCGAATAATGCAGACATGATCGAGACCCTTCTCCGATCAATAATCAGCAGAGGGACCTGGAGATCTGTACTGAGTCCTACATATTCAATGATGACTCCTGTGATCGTGAGAACCTTTAACGCTTGTAACTAAATCCCTTTGTCTCTCGATATATTACATGTCCGAGATTCGATCATCGGTATCTCCATACCTAGTTTGATCTCGTTACCGACATGCACTCTTTTCTCGTTCCCGTGATATAAGATTCTAGTGATCAGATCACTTGCTTGCAAACTATCCTAATGTGATATCACCGAGAGGGCCCAGAGTATATCTATCCATCATCTGTATTAACAAATTCCACTCTTGATCCATGAGCCTCAACATAACACCTTCTTAGTACTGAAGCCATCTTTATAGTCACCCTGTTACGGTGTGATGTTTGATGTTATCAAGATACTCTTCCGGTGTTAGCAATTAACATGATCTCATGGTCTAAGGATAAAGATTACTTCGTATGATGTTATAGCAATATAAACATAATGACTTGATCGTAATGCTATACTTCGGATGAATGTTCATCACATCATTCCACCAATGGTGTGACCTTGTTATTAACAACATCCAATGTCCATGATCAGGAAACCTTGATCATCCTGTTAATCAACAAGATGGTCTATCAGAGAGGCATGACTAGGAACCCTTTTTGTTTATTAAACACACATGTATTGATGTTTCCGAATCAATACATTTCTAGCATGTAAAATAAACATCTATCATATATAAGGAATATATAATAACAACTTTATTATTGCCTCTCAGGGCATATTTCCTTCAGTCTCCCACTTGCACTAGAGACAATAATCTAGTTCACATAGTGATAAATCTAACACCCATGGAGTTCTGGTGTTGATCATGTTTTGCCCTAGGGAGAACTTTAGTCAACGGATCTGCTACATTTAGGTCCGTGCTTACTTTACAAATCTTTATATCTCCATCCTTGACATGCTCGCGGATGGAGTGAAACTGGCGCTTAATATGTTTGGAATTCTTGTGAGACCTTGGTTCCTTTGTGTTGGCTATGGCTCCATTGTTGTCACAATAGATCACCATCAGGCCCAATGCACTGGGAACCACACCCAGTTCCATAATGAACTCTTTCATCCAAACTGCTTCCTGCGTCGCTTCTGAAGCAGCAACATATTCCGCCTCCATTGTTGATCCAGCCACCACAGGTTGTTTGGAACTCCTCCAACTAACTGCTGCTCCATTCAAGAGAAATACGTATCCGGATTGAGACTTAAAGTCATCCGGATCGGTGTCAAAGCTAGCATCGACATAACACTTAGCGACTAGCTCTTCTTCACCTCCGTATATGAGAAACATATCCTTACTTCTTCTCAAGTACTTGAGGATGTTCTTTACCGCTATCCAGTGTTCCGAACCTGGATCAGATTGGTACCTACTAGTCAAACTAATAACATGTGCCACATCCGGTCTTGTACATAGCATGGCATACATAATAGAGCCTATGGCCGAGGCATAGGGGATCTTATCCATCATCTCTCTTTCTTCTGCCGTAGCCGGACTTTGAGTCTTACTCAATGTCTTGCCTTGCAACATAGGTAAGAACCCCTTCTTACTTTTGTCCATATTAAACTTTTTAATATCTTATCAAGGTATGTACTCTGCGATAGCCCAATTAGGCGCCTTGATCTATCTCTATAGATTTTAATGCCTAATATATATGACGCTTCACCAAGGTCTTTCATCAAAAATTTGCTATTTAGGTAACTTTTAACACTGTTTAAAAGATCTATATCATTTCCAATCAATAATATGTCATCCACATATAATATCAGAAATGCCACATTGCTCCCACTCACTTTCTTGTAAATACAAGCCTCTCCATAAGTTTGGACAAATCCAAACTCTTTGATCACCTCATCAAAGCGGAGATTCCAACTTCGTGATGCTTGCTTTAGTCCATAGATGGATCACTGAAGTTTGCACACCTTATTATCATCCTTAGGATCGACAAAACCCTTAGGTTGTATCATATACAACTCTTCTTCAATCTTACCATTGAGGAACGCAGTTTTGACATCCATCTGCCATATTTCATAATCGAAATATGCAGCAATTGCTAACATAATCCTAACCGATTTAAGCATCACTACGGAAGAGAATGTCTCATCGTAGTCAACTCCTTGAATTTGTCGAAACCCCTTTGCGACAAGTCGAGCCTTATAGATGGTCACATTACCATCAACATCAGTTTTCCTTTTGAAAATCCATTTATCCTCAACGGCCTTTCGATCGTGAGGTAAGTCCACCAAGTTCCAAACTCGATTCTCGTACATGGATTCCATCTCGGATTTCATGGCTTCTAGCCATTTGTTGGAATCCGGGCTCATCATCGCTTCTTCATACATCGCAGGGTCATCCATTTCATCAACCATGAAATTCACAACAGGATTGCCGTACAGTTCAGGAGTTGCACGTGTCCTGCTTGACCTGCGAGGTTCGGTAGTGTCCTCTTTCGGAGTTTCATGATCATTATCATTAGCTCTCTCTTCATCAGGTGAAGTCAACTCCGAAACAACTTCCGGTGCTGCGCCACTCGCCATTCCATGAAGAGAAGGTTCAATAACCTCTTCGAGTTCTACCTTCCGACTACTCACACCTTTCGCAAGAAACTCCTTCTCAAGAAAGGATCCATTCTTGGCAACAAAAACCTTGCCCTCGGATCTGTGATAGAAGGTATACCCAATTGTTTCCTTAGGGTATCCTATGAAGACGCATTTTTCTGCTTTGGGTTCGAGTTTATCCAGTTGAAGTTTCTTCACATAAACATCGCATCCCCAAACCTTAAGAAATGACAGCTTAGGTATGTTCCCAAACCATAATTCATACGGTGTCGTTTCAACGGATTTAGATGGTGCCCGATTTAAAGTGAATGCAACTGTTTCTAGTGCATAACCCCAAAATGACAGAGGTAGTCAGTTAGAGACATCATAGATCGAACCATATCCAATAAGGTACGATTACGATGTTCCGACACACCATTACGTTGTGGTGTTCCGGCAGGCGTGAGTTGTGAAACTATTCCACACTCTTTCATGCGTGTGCTAAACTCGTAACTTAGATACTCTCCTCCACGGTCAGACCGTCGAAATTTGATCTTTCTATTACGATGATTTTCCACTTCATTCTGAAATTCCTTGAACTTTTCAAAAGTTTCAGACTTGTGTTTCATCAAATAGATATACCCATATCTACTCAAATCATACGTGAAAGTAACAAAATAATGATATCCACCTCGCGCCGACACACTCATTGGTCCACACACATCAGTATGTATGATTTCCAATAGATCTGTCGCCCGTTCCATTGAACCGGAAAACGGCGTTCTAGTCATCTTGCCCATAAGGCATGGCTCACATGTATCAAATGATTCAAAATCAAGTGATTCCAAAAGTCCATTAGAATGGAGTTTCTTCATGCGTTTAACGCCAATATGACCTAGACGGCAGTGCCACATATATGTAGACATATCATCATCAAGTTTAATCTTTTTAGCATTAACATTATGAATGTGCGTAATATTACTATCGAGATCCAATAGAAATAAACCATTCAACATAGGTGCATGACCATAAAAGATATCATTCTTATAAATCGAACAACTATTGTTCTCAGATTTAAAGGAATGACCACTTTGCATCAAACACGATCCAGATACAATGTTCATACTCAGTGCAGGCACCAAATAACAATTATTTAGGTTTATAACTAATCCCGATGGCAAATGGAGAGGTAGCGTCCCGACGGCGATCACATCAACTCTTGATCCATTGCCGACCCGCATCCTGACCTCATCCCTTGCTAGCTGTCGCTTGTTCTGTAACCCCTGAACCGAGTTACATATATTAGCAACCGATCCGGTATCAAATACCCAGGTGCTACTGCGAGTACTAGTCAAGTACACATTAATAACATGTATATCACATATACCTTTGTTTGCCTTGCTGGACTTCTTGTCCGCCAAATACTTGGGGCAGTTGCGCTTCCAATGGCCAGTCCCCTTGCAATAGTAGCACTCAGTGTCAGACTTAGGGCCAGCCCGGGGTTTCTTTTTAGGCGTGGCAACAGACTTGCCACCCTTCTTTCCCTTGTGCTTGCCTTTCTTGTCCTTCTTGAAACCGGTGGTCCTATTGATCATCAACACTTGATGTTCTTTCCTAATATCCACTTCTGTAGTCTTAAGCATTGACAGAAGCTCGGGAAGAGACTTCTTCATGCCCTGCATATTATAGTTCATCACGAAGCTCTTGTAGCTAGGTGGCAGAGATTGGAGAACATGATGTATGCCTAAGTCAATGGGAATCGTTATTCCCAAGGACACAAGCTTATCGGCGTACCTAGACATTTTGAGTACGTGCTCACTAACAGAGATATTTTCCTCCATCATGCAGCTAAAGAACTTTTCTGTAGCATTATAACTCTCTACGGCAGCATGGGTATCGAAAATCATTTTCAATTCTCCCATGGTATCAAAGGCATTGCCATTTTCGAAACGCTTTCGAAGTTCTGGCTCTAGCCCATACAGTATGCCGCAATGAACTAAGTTGTGGTCCTCCTGACGAGTCACATAGACATTCTTTTCCTCATCAGGGGCATCAAGAGCTGGTGGGGGGCCTAGCGGCGCATCTAGCACATATTGCTTTTGTGCAGCAGTGAGGAGAATCCTCAAATTCATAGCCCAGTTGGTGAAGTTGCTACCATTCGCAGCAAGTTTCTCTTTCTCCATGAACACATTGAAATTAAAAGCAGGTGGTGCCATCTACAATAGAATTTGTAAAGTTTATTTAGACTAAGTTTATGATAGATTGAGTTCAACTAATCCAAATTACTAATGAGCTCCCACTCAAAAATGACATCCCTCGTGTCCTTTTGGTGATTACATGAACCAAATCCACTATACCAAGTCCGATCATCACGTGAGTTGATATAGCTTCAAAGGCGAGCATCTATATGGGCATCATATCAACCATATGACTCATGCTTAACCTTTCGGTCCGTGTTCCGAGGCCATGTCTGTACATGCTAGGCTCACCAAGTAAGAACCTTAGTATTCGCGTGTGTAAAACTGTCTTACACCCGTTCCTATGAAAGCGTAGATTCGAGTACACCCGATCATCATGTGATATCTCGAAACACGATCCATAGAACAGTGCATACTCAAGGAAGAACACATTTTTATCTTGATATCTAAAAGAGGGATCATCTTATAATGCTACCAAACGCGCCAAACTAGCAGTATAAGATGCTAACATCTAATGTGTAAAGTGAGATGATATGGTCCATGCATTTGATTTCTATCACTTGCATCGTGGTATGATCTCTATCATTCCTTTGTGTGTAAGGCCAAGGTCTATGGAACTTACACGTTGAGTGTGTTGTAAGAGTATCCACCATACATCTACTTACAACAATAACATATCAATACACTAGCCCAGCAATGATCTAAACTAGACGCCTCTAATTTATCAATTGCAAGTTTTACGTGGCTTAGGGCTTTCGGAGATAGAACCGGTCTTACCTACGAACATGAACCACAACGAGGATAACCAAGTTATTAGCAACTCTTTGTAAATCAGATATTGACTATAGTAGGAGAGACAGACACCCGCCAGCCACTTATGCAAAACAAGTTGCATGTCAGTCGTGGAACCGGTCTCATGTACGATGACATGTAAGGTTGGTCCAGGCCGCTTCATCCCACTATGCCACCAATATCCAAAATACATAGAAGATGCAATAACATGATCATTATTGCCCACATATCAACCATATGTGTACTACCCGTGCTAAGCACCTACGCATAGATCAGGCTCTGATATCACTGTTGGGTCCGCAACATAGAAAACAAAAAAATTCCTACGGTGTGAACTACACGCCAAGATCTATCTACTAGGTACAAAGCAACGGGTGGACATACATCCAACGAGAACTTACCCTCGTAGACAAAGAGCTTTTTTAACGAGTAGGAACTCGTGGTTGATGTAGTCGTACACTTGCCGATCTCAAGATCGTGAGGAAGTCCGAGCGCCGCAAATCAGCAGCGCATCCGCACTCGCACACACGTTCAAGCCACCGGACAACCTCCACCTCCTCGCTCCAGCGATCCAGCGGAAGCAGCAACTCCTTCCAGACGAAATGCCGTCGGGAACATGTATCTCGCTAATCCGAGACCATGGGGGAATAATTCTAGTGGGGGAGAGAGATCCTTCACAAGGAGGTGTGAGGATGAAGGACGGAATGGGTGGCCTTTTATAGGAGGAGGGGGGGTGCCCCCTCTCTCCATGGCCGGCGCATGGGGGGGGGTGACCCCTCACCTCCCCCATTCATGTGGTGGTAACCCCTCCACATTAAAATGCCTCTTCACATTCCCTTTTAAAGTCTCCAATTTAAATGCATTAAATATCTCCAAATTTAATGCTCTCTCATTTAATAAAACTCTTTTTATTAAATTTATTCAGAATTTTGTTAATTACTTTAATTAACAAACATTCACATATAGCCCCTTGCAATATTTCAATATCACATGCAGAACCACCTTCTGCAATTTCACCCGAAACAATTTCCGGTTTCTATTGAAACAATTCCTACGCTTTGCAATTCTTTCGTCTGAAACATATGTGCTCCAAAATGGTGTCCGGTAACTCTTAAGTGTGCCACCCTACGGTTCGCGAATAATGTAGACATGATCGAGACCCTTCTCCGATCAATAATCAGCAGCGGGACCTGGAGATCCGTACTGACTCCTACACATTCAACGATGACTCCTGTGATCGTGAGAACCTTTAAAGCTTGTAACTAAATCCCTTTGTCTCTCTATATATTACATGTCCGAGATTCGATCATCGGTATCTCCATACCTAGTTTGATCTCGTTACCGACATGCACTCTTTTCTCGTTCCCGTGATATAACATTCTAGTGATCACATCACTTGCTTGCAAGCTATCCTAATGTGACATCACCGAGAGGGCCCATAGTATATCTATCCATCATCTGGATTGACAAATTCCACTCTTGATCCATGAGCCTCAACATAACACCTTCATAGTACTGAACCCATCTTTATAGTCACCCTGTTACGGTGTGACGTTTGATGTTATCAAGATACTCTTCCGGTGTTAGCAATTAACATGATCTCATGGTCTAAGGATAAAGATTACTTCGTATGATGTTATAGCAATATAAACATAATGACTTGATCGTAATGCTATACTTCGGATGAATGTTCATCACATCATTCCACCAATGGTGTGACCTTGTTATTAACAACATCCAATGTCCATGATCAGAAAACCTTGATCATCCTGTTGATCAACAAGCTAGTCTATAAGAGAGGCATGACTAAGAACCCTTTTTGTTTATTAAACACACATATATTGATGTTTCCGAATCAATACATTTCTAGCATGTAAAATAAACATCTATCATATATAAGGAATATATAATAACAACTTTATTATTGCCTCTCAGGGCATATTTCCTTCACGTGTCTCACGACCCGCACCAACCACCTGGTGCCACGTCACCCGCACCATCCCGTGGTCCATCGCTGTCGGCGTCATGCGACCACACGCCAGGAAGCAGCAACGACGTTAATTCAAGCTCACTTGCTGTCTCGCCTGCGGAAAATCGGCAAGATATGCATGGATATTCTATGCAGTGTCCACCCACACCACTTCCTGTTGTTGGTGTCCAAACTCGTCTGCAAAAAGGTATTAGACAACCAAAAATATATACCGATGGTATTGTCAGATATGCTCTACTCACATCCACAGGTGAACCCACAAAACTGTCTCAGGCTCTCACTGATGAAAAATGGAAACATGCTATGCAAGATGAATATGATGCTCTTATTGCCAACAATACATGGCACCTTGTTCCTCCAAGCTCTAACAAAAACATTATTGACTGCAAATGGGTCTAGCGTGTTAAGAAGAATGTTGATGGTACTGTTGACAGGTATAAAGCACGTCTTATTGCAAAAGGATTCAAACAACGATATGGTATAGACTATGAAGACACCTTTAGTCCAGTTGTTAAGGCTGCTACTATCAGACTTATTCTGTCTATATCAGTTTCTAGAGGTTGGAATTTACGACAGCTAGATATCAAGAATGCATTTTTACATGGTGTCCTGAAAGAGGAGGTTTACATGAAACAACCACCTGGTTTTGAGTCTCCCGCTACTCCAAACTACATCTGCAGACTTGACAAGGCTTTATATGGACTGAAACAGGCCCCTCGAGTTTGGTACTCTCGTCTCAGTTCCAAGCTACATACCCTTGGTTTTCTTCCATCCAAGGCTGATACCTCATTATTTCTCTATAATAAGTCAGGTATTACTGTGTTTCTGTTGATTTATGTGGATGATATTATAGTGACAAGCTCTTCTGATTTAGCCATCTCAACTCTTCTTCATAATTTGAGCTCTGAGTTTGCTCTTAAGTATCTTGGAGATCTCCATTTCTTTCTGGGACTTGAAGTTCATAAACAGCCCAATGGTTTGCTATTGACTCAGAAAAAATATGCTACAAACTTGTTGACTCGTGTTGGCATGAAGGATTGTACATCTTGTCGAACACCACTCTCCACGACTGATACACTATCTTTGACAGATTCTTCTCCTCTTGGCCCTAAGGATACGACTCGCTACAGGAGTATTATAGGTGCACTTTAGTATTTAACACTGACTAGACCTGATATTTGTTTTTGAGTTAATAAGGTATGTCAGTATCTTCATGCTCCCACTATTGCATATTGGACTGCTGTCAAGAGGATCTTGAGGTACATTCATGGTACAAGCAAAGTTGGTCTTACCTTTCAAAGGTCCAGCTCTACCCTACTTAGTGCCTATTCAGATGCAGACTGGGCAGGTGATTTAGATGACAGACGCTCTACTGGTGGTTTTGCTATATTTTTTGGTCCTAATCTTGTTTCATGGAGTGCCAGAAAACAGCCTATTGTGTCTCCATCAAGCACATAAGCTGAATATAAAGCCATTGCAAATGCCACTGCTGAGCTTATTTGGGTTGAAGCACTGGTTCGTGAACTTGGCGTTTCACTCAAGGAGAAACCATGCCTATGGTGTGATAATCTTGGTGCAACATACGCTAACCCAGTTTTTCATGCTCGTACTAAACATATTGAGATTGATTTTTATTTTGTTCGAGAACGAGTTGCTAGCAAGCAACTTGATGTCAGGTTTATCTCAAGCAAGGATCAAATTGCTGATGGTTTCACCAAAACTTTTTGCTCAAAAAATTTAGGTGAGTTTAAGCATAATCTAAACCTCTTCTAGGTCTAGATTAAAGGGGGTATTAGACTTAATATCCTAGTACGTATATGATATGGTGTAGTACACCAATCATATACGTATTTGTCTTCGTACGTCTTTATATATTGCCACGTGAGGGGCTTTTCCTCACGTAATTAACACGCAACCGGTCCTCGAGAGAGGTTAGCCGTTCTACTCTAGGATTTACGATCGTTAACAGACTGATTTCGGATGGTTGTAGACGTCCGAATTAGCAACTCGTCCTGTTCCGTTGTCTTTGTCTTACGGACACTTATCATACTATCCACCTGACTGATGCATCTTGCTCCATTACGCTAGGCCTCTCGCTGTCATGATCTGCGTGATAGCCAATGTTTGGTTGGATTGAGCTCGCTGCAGCTAAATGTGTGGAACGCCTATATTGTTTCCAGCTTCCGGTTGCTATCTTTGTTGATTTTTGTTGCTTGAACTGGCCTTTTTTGTCTATCTGTAGTTTGTGTCGGAAAGAAGGCAAATAAGTTTACTAGTACTCCAAATCTGTTTTGAAAAGTCTATTCAGCAAATGTAGCGCACAGATCGAATCGCAGGTTGCCTCAAACTCTGCGAAATAAACCAGTTGAAGTCTACAGCTCAACTAATCCCTGCTACTCCTCGATCGTGTCGTGCCGGCCGGTGCAGCATTGCGAGACGCCGCACCGAGCGACTCAGGCTGGCTACTCCAGGGAGGCAAAGTGTGGTCGATCGGCTTGCTTGGCGCCGAATCGCGAATTGAATTCCCCAGCGACATTTTACACCTCCCATTTAATCCGGTCCTCTCTCCCGCCCAAGGCCTACATACTCCCCGCCTTCCTATAATATCTGCAAACCAACTCAAATGCCTACTCATGATCTCCCCCCCATCTCGTCCAGCACTTGCATTCATCGCCGCGCGCCACACATGTCCATGCAACCACCGACGCGTGCCACCTTTTCCGGCGCCATGATGCCTGCAGCCTCCTTGATCAGCCTCGCCTTCACGGCTGCCGTGGCCACCGCGCTTCTGGCCGTGGCAGTGGCCGTGGTGAGGTACAAGAGGAAGTATAGCGGGCTGAGGCTCCCGCCGGGACCGCCCGGGTGGCCCGTGGCCGGGAACCTCTTCCAGGTGGCCTTCTCCGGGAAGCCGTTCATCCACTACATCCGCGACCTGCGCCGCGAGTACGGGCCCATCCTGACGCTGCGGATGGGGGTGCGCACGCTCGTCGTCATCAGCAACGCCGAGCTGGTGCACGAGGCGCTCGTCGAGAAGGGGCAGGAGTTCGCCAGCAGGCCCGCCGAGAACACCACGCGCAACATCTTCTCCTCCAACAAGTTCACCGTCAACTCCGCCGTGTACGGCGCCGAGTGGCGGTCCCTGCGGCGGAACATGGTGTCCGGGATGCTCAGCACGGCGCGGCTCCGGGAGTTCCGCCCCGCGAGGCTGCGCGCCATGGACCGGTTCGTGTCCCGGATGCGCGCCGAGGCCGCCGCGTCCGCCGACGGGGCCTCCGTGTGGGTGCTCCGCAACGCGCGCTTCGCGGTGTTCTGCATCCTGCTGGACATGACCTTCGGCCTGCTGGACCTGGACGAGGAGCACATCGTGCACATCGACGCCGTCATGAAGCGCGTGCTGCTCGCCGTCGGCGTGCGGATGGACGACTACCTCCCGTTCCTCCGCCCCCTGTTCTGGCGGCAGCAGCGCCGGGTGCTCGCAGTCCGCCGCGAGCAGGTCGACACGCTCCTCCCGCTCATCGACCGCCGCCGCGCCATCCTCCGCGACGTGCGGAGCTCTCTTCCGGACCCCAACGTGGCCGCGCCCTTCTCGTACCTGGACTCCGTGCTGGACCTCCGCATCGAGGGCCACGTCTGCACGGACGACGAGCTGGTGACCCTCTGCGCGGAGCTGATCAACGGCGGCACCGACACCACGGCCACGGCCATCGAGTGGGCCATGGCGCGCATCGTGGACAACCCGTCTATCCAGGCCCGGATCCACGAGGAGATCATGCAGCAGGTCGGCGACGCCAGGCCTATCGACGACAAGGACACCGACAACATGCCGTACCTCCAGGCCTTCGTCAAGGAGCTCCTCCGGAAGCACCCGCCCACGTACTTCTCGCTCACCCACGCCGCCGTCAAGCCGGGGAGCAAGCTCGCCGGCTACGACGTGCCCGCGGACGCCAACCTGGACATCTTCCTCCCGACCATCTCGGAGGACCCCAAGCTGTGGGAGCGGCCCACGGAGTTCGACCCGGACAGGTTCCTGACGGGCGGCGAGACCGCGGACATGACGGGGTCCGCGGGCATCCGGATGATACCGTTCGGGGCGGGGCGGCGGATCTGCCCGGGGCTGGCCATGGGCACGACGCACATCGCGCTGATGGTGGCAAGGATGCTGCAGGAGTTCGAGTGGCGCGCGCACCCGTCCCAGCCGGCGCTGGACTTCAAGGACAAGGTGGAGTTCACGGTGGTGATGAACCAGCCGCTGCTCGCCATGGTGAAGCCCAGGAAGATCGCCTTCTGATGCATGTGCATGCGGATCGGCGTGGCTGGCTGGCAGTGCCACTCCGATCTGTCGCAACAACTCCGGCCGTAAGCCAGCAGGCGCATGCCCAAGTACCACTTAATTAGCTACTGTTACTTCTTCCAGTTATTACGAGTTAAACTCTCCTACTTTGTGCTAAGTCGTTTATATCTATATGTGCATGGTGGTACTACATGCTAATGTGTGCCACGTACGTACGTAGCCTAGTTACAAGCCCGATCGCCAGAGTTTGTACTATGATTTTGAAGGATCTTTTTTTTATTTGCTTGGATTAATATTGCCCCTGCCACGCTCTTTTCCTCTCTGTCGCTTCTTCTCTGTGTGGCCCAACATTTAAATCTTGCATGGAGTATATGGTTGGTACTGACGGTCTTAACTACAGACCACTTTTCGATCTTTGCTTGCTAGGAAATCATACAACGTACCGATCGTCATGCATGTCACTGTTCTACACAGCAAGTTCGGTACTCCATAATACTCCCTCTGTTTCAAAATATAAGACGTTTTAGTCTTGTGAGTGAAATATATTTAGACCTCTTTTAGTGTCTAGATTCATCTACGTTTGGAGTGAACCTAGAAACTAAAAGTGTCTAGATACACTCCTTTCACAAAACTAAAACATCTTATATTTTAAAACGGAGGAAGTATTAATGATCAAAGATCTTTTTTACATTTTTCTCTCTCGAGAAAAGGTCTGTCAGATTGCTGGTAGAGATATAGTACTCGACAAGTAATCTATAATAACTAAATAGGTCATCCTCACTACCTATTTCTCTAAACATGCAGGATATCCACCTCATCATGCCACATCAGCAAATAAACACATAATGGAATTATTATTTATTTCTTTTATTTTCCAAGAAACAAATCGCCGCACATATTTTCAGGAGGTGCGGCTGCAACCATTCATTTTCTCTTTAATAACTCCTACAGTTCCACTTGCTCTTCGTCTCCCTCCACTAACGATATGGATTTCCTTCTCTCTTTCCACTGAATTCCATTTCCCTCCCTATAAATTAGCTGCCCTTCTCCTCCAGCATCACCAACGAGCCAGAAGCATCTTGCCATGTCCTAGAATTTATTGGATATCTCTCTCTCTCTTTCTCTCTCTCTCTAGGCTGCATGATTGGGCCACCAGACTACAACATTTGCCGGCCTTACTCATATGGACATATGGTCTCATATCGCTGATCTCTTATTGGAGGAAACGAGAAGAAAGACTGATCCTGCTCTTGAATCCAGTGATTCCTGGGATATTTCCAATCTTAGTAGCTCGAGCTATTGATTTTAAGATCTGCTGTATTGTCTCTTTTCAAATGGTATATTCCTCTGAAAAGCAACTTGAATACTTCCAAGTACGTTCAGCTCTGCTACTGATAATGTATCGGAGGTGAAGACGGGAAGCAAGAATTCATTCAAAGTGCAGACTAGAAAATGGTAATAGCATCTTTGCATTGCATCGTTATTTTTTCGGGGTAGCATTTCATCATGCTGATGCTTATTCCGATGCCCAGTTGGTCATTGTGTTACCTTGCTGCTAAGTATTCTGATTAGTGCACTCTTACAAATAACCTTCTTTTTGCCGGACCATATACAATCACCAATCACCAGGTATGTTGTATGTTGTTGTCTTGGTTGCTATCATTTTCTTTGGACTATACACCACATCAATTACGTACAACAGATTTTGTTGAGAGAACTCTTGATACACACTTCCGTTTTTTTTTTCAACGCAGAAAGTACCACAACCTGCCAATATCCTTCGCATATTTGGCTCTATATATTTTTAAGGCAAATTCCATGTCGCTTTATTTATATATGCAGAAATTTTTTCTTCACCTCAACGAGGCATTTGTTTATTTGATCACTGACCATGCGCCTTGCTGCTTTTATGGAATCTCCATGTCAGTATCTGTCGTGGCAATTGATCCACCGAATGCATCACAAACTCATAGCAAGCGATACAGTTTGGATTGATAATACACTGGCAGGGTTAAGTTTGCGTCTGGTGCTGGCATGCTTTATCATCTACGGAGCATATAATGAAAAACATTTATGAGAAAATAGTCTATTGTATGCATGCCTCTTTTTTTCTGAGGTTATAATTTTTTTTTCATGGCAGATTAGGACTACCGCGTGTGGTGATTTGGAGTTATACGTCTGCCTGTGCTCATGTAGTTTTCAATCAAATTACATTCTTAATCTTTAACTTACGTCTGTATATTTATATTTTTTATATTTTCCGTCAAAAAAGTACCAATATATATTGTGTTTCTAATCATTTGATGGTGCGTATGCAGATATGTCCCTTTGCAGCTCAGTCATCTTTGTTCTGAAATTTGACTCAATTGGTATCACCAAATTTTATCTTAACTGATTATCTGTAGGTCTCAAACATCACATACTCAAATCCACTACTTTTGTTTACCCATCAAGCATAGCTCTTCACAGTATAGCTGTTGTAGTCTTGAACTATTAATAAAGGTTGTGTGCATCCAAGGATGCAGAGGCCGGGGCTTTTTCCCCCTTTTCGGAAAAAAAGTATAGTTGTTGTAGTTACATCATTATGTTCTTGGTAGTACCACGGCTAGGTTACTGTCACTACAGTTGTGTTCCCTATTTCTCGATAAAGTACTACACAGAGAAGTAAACCTATGAACCAGAAATATATGATTTACAGAATTATAAATCTGTACGTATTTTACTAATGGTGCATTATCTTCTTAGATTTTATTTTTCTCGGTTATATCAAGGAAAAGGCTCACCTACAAACACTTACATGGCACAAGGACTACACCTCAGACTCTAAATCTTTTTTGTGGGGTTTCCGTAAACATTTGTATCATGATCTCACATAGAGATTTCTAATCCGTCGGTACACGAAATGATTATATAACTAGCTACTGTGATGTTGTCTTCTACCATTACAATTATACTCCATTGTACACTTCTTATTATCCAAATATATGATTAAATCTATGATTCAGTGTTTTAATGTTTTCTTTTCTGTAAAAAAATGCCTGCTGTAACACGCGGGGTATCATCTAGTTTCAACAAAGTAGATGGATGAGTCCTTATTTCCTTTTCTTCCTACTAGGCATTATGCACTGCATCACCGATCTTGCTTGCCTATCTGGCAAACTGAACAGCAAATCGAGGAGAGAATACCCTACATTGCTAATCAATCACTTTTCTTCAATCAAGCCACGTCTAGCTAAAGAAATGAGCCTATCTTATTTGGTTAGGGAAGTAAATGTACGATCTAGCAGTCCAAGTTCTTATGGATCCGAAATTGGGTTCTTATATTATTTAAAAAAAAACTTCCTATGGGGTTTCACCCATGGCTTTCCTTAAAAAAAAACATATAGCTAGTGGCAGTGTGTGGTAGCCAAAATACTGTCGTTTTTTAATAACTTTGAACCATAAAACATCCCTTGATCACTACCGGTCAAAAAAATACCACTAATCACTAAGATTGGACGCATGACAGGTGGGGCTTGCTGGCTTACACACGTGGCGGCACGATTTCAATGCTCTAGAACCTGTGCCAACCATATTTTCAAGCGCACGGTCACCCGATGGAGCTAGCTTGACTAGCGACATGCATGGGATAGTAGGAGTATAATAATTGGGACTGTCTAGAGATTAGGCGAGTCATACATCGAGCCAGCGGTTCTCCACTTGAGCTGAGCGATTGTTTTTTCTTTGAGGCATGAACCGTGCTGGTATTTTCCCTGGACAATGAGCCCATTATTTCTGGGCTAACTCTTGCTTTTGTTTTAATTTGTGCTAACTCGCTGAATAATTGATCAAAATCACATTGAGGGAGCTTCGTTTGTCTGTTAGTAAATAGATTTCCTTAGTGGTACCAATTTCCATATGGTATAAAACCAGATGCTAATCCAACTGTCGGAATTTTTGTCAGTTGCAACCAACTTGCAACTAAAAAAACTTAGTTATAATCCACTTGCAACTAGAAAATTTCAGTTGCAACCCTTATAACTCCTGGCAAATATGAATCATAATGCTAATCCAATGGTCGGGAATATTTTTGACAGTTGCAACATTCTTGCAACTGGAAAATCACAGTTACAGCCAAGTTGCAACTAAAAAAACTTAGTTACAACCCACTTGCAACATAAAAAATTCCGGTTGCAACCCACTTGTAACTCCCGGCAAACATGAATCATGATGCTAATCCAATGGTCAGGAATATTTTTGACAGTCGCAACCGTTTTGCGACTGGAAAATCACAGTTGCAGCCAACTTGCAACTCGTAGCCAACACAAAGCACAGAGCTAATTAATACAAATGTAGTAACAATTTTCTCTAGAAAAAACTTAGTTGCGACCATTTACGATTTGAAAATCACAATTACAACCCACTTGTAACTCATAGCCATGACGAATCATGATGCTAATACAATGTTTGGAAATAGTTTCTCAGTTGCAATCCACTATGAGACTAATATTTACAAAGAATATAAACATTTTTATAGAAGCAAAAAAAATGTAAAATCAATTTTTGCACGTGTAGAATCTGTAATAGAAATGGGAGAAATAAATGAGATAAAAGAAGTACACACAAACAAAAACAAAAGCCTTGACCACACGATCGTCTTTGTAGCGTGGAAGGAAACAAGCAAAATAGCCTCTGCAGTAGCGACAAGGGCCCATAAATGCTTTGAAGAAAAAGGCCCATGCGGCCCTTTGCCAAACGTCTGCCAGACCCCGGTCAGAACGATGAAAAAAAAGACCGTATAGATCTTGACACATCCGGATCTGATGGCTAGGAAGGTGACTGAGATTTAGCTAGTTCTCAGGGCGTCTGAGAACTAGCAAATCCGATAATAATTTAGCTAGCACTACCTCCATGCATCTTTGCGGGGCACGGTCAGGGCGCGCTGAGCCAAAGGCGGATCGTGCCGCCCGTGCTGCTTCCTCGCCTATATTGTCGGAGTATTATTTCCGTACGACATTATTACCAAACATCATGTAAGAAACAGATGCAGATAAACAAGCATATCCAGTAGATCTGTAAAGAGGTATATACGCTCTTAGTCCCACATCTTGCACCGTGGGTATGTTTTAGTCCCACTTCTTGCAAAGTGAGAAACATTAGTCCCACAATTTGCACCTAGAGAATATTTTAGTCCAATTTTATCAAAGTTCAGCAAGTTTGACTAAATTCATCCACCTTTATCGGCGCATTTTTTTAAACTGACCCCTGTATATTTTTCTTCTTTGCACGGACTGACAGAGGACCTCACATGTCAGTATACATAAAAATAAAAGACTTAAAAAACTCTAGTGGGAAGAGAGACAATCGAACTCATAACCTTTGTAGCAGAACACAACCTCACAAACCAATACGACAGGAGGTGTTCTTTATTTACGGACGTAATCTTTGTGATATAGCTTAGTTCATTAAGATAGTAGCTAGCCGCAAAGGAAAATAAGGCATCTCGACTCGCCCCCCTCCTCATACGTGTTCGGTGTGGCTTTTCTTGGCCTAAAATTTGGATGCGCTGGATGCCAGCCGTGCCCCTCGTACAAAAAATGAAACATTTGAAATTCATATAAATACAATAAATTTTCAAACATGTTTGTACAAAATTTAAAGGAAAAAAACTAAACTAGGAGCATCCAGAACCACGCTCGCCCGGGCCAGGGCGATAGCACATTGCCGCCGCATAGTCGTCGTCGTCATCGCTGGGATCCTGCTTTGGCGGCGGCATGGTGCTGCAGCCCTGGCCTGGATCGTCACCGCCGCTCCAGTCCGAGTAGCCAGCCCCGTCGTCGCCGCTCTCTAGGTCGATGAACAGGCCGAGGCGGCGCGCGTGCTTGGCCTACTGACACCGGTACTCCTCTATGGACCAAGCCTCGACAAACGCGTCTGTCGCTGGCGGCATGGTCTGGAAGGACACATGCTGGCCCGAAAACTACTCTGGGTCCTCCTGGATCTTCAGTTGGAGGGTCGCCGCCTTGTACTCCGGCGACAACATCCACTCCTTCTTCACTTAGCATTGGGGTCTCGCAAGGCACAGACGGCCACGGGGAGGCGAAGGCGCACGGCGGTCCATGATGACGACGCTGCCCGAGCGCCTGTGCGACTGCGACGACGGGCGACAACATCCACTCTGAGTGCCTGAGCCCGTCTTAACATAGATATAACTTCTCTGAGTGGGCGCTTAAGTATCTTTCCGTCACGTGGAAGGACAAATCCTGCTCTTGACATAGATATAACTCCGACAAGTGATATCCCTATGATCAAATCACACGCTGCGCAGCTATTAGATATAACTTCTCTGAGTGGACCCTTGGGTATCTTTCCGTCACGTGGAAGGACAAATCCTGCTCTTGACATATATTGCCTCTATGGTTTCCTCCGAGTATCTGAACACACCTTTATAACCACTGTATTACCAAGTGGCACTTGATGCTATCTAAGCACTCTTGGGAGACAGTGATTGATATAGCCTCACGGTTTAAGGAATAGTCTACAAGGATCTATTTGTAATCATCGTAACTTGAACTTCGTGACGTGATTGAGTCACGATATTTAGGTTGGGTATTGGTTCATCATCTCATTGTTAGAATGAGTTGACTCCATTTCCAACTGGCATAAATGCCATATGATCAGGAAACTTGATCATCTGTTGACCAATGAACCAGTGACTAGAGTTTCACTGGGAACTCCTGGTTGTTTATATATCACACGTGTATTGATGTTTCCACTCAATACAGTTATAGCATGATATAAAACTTAATCATAAACTATATGAAATATGATAATAGTACTTATTACTATTTGTATCTAGGGCATATTTCTAATAGTCTCCCACTTGCACTAGAGTACAAATACACTAGCTGCATTTGTTCTTAATCGTTGGCACCATATCCAGTACCCTAAACATGCTTGCTCATGGAAGAGGTTGAGTCTTGGGTCTGTACTTTACAGTCCCAAATCCTTTGCAACTTACTAATGTCAACTTGATTGACATTAATACTTTATCATCACATGATAACATCAGTATATGCATCGTCTCTATGGCAGCAGAACGAGGCCTGATTCCAGGAGCCTACAATGACTTTAGATCAAGTTTGAGGGTTTTCTCATGGGCACTGTGCCCTGGGACATATCATTCTACGTTAAAAGCGAACTAGCCCCGCCATAACATTATACAACACTTTAGATGGTACCCTTATCTATTATTATAAATGTAATCATCGAAACACGAGTGCACCCTGTGCAACTTTCGATGTTTTTGTTCACCTCGCTTCCTACACGACGGGCGACAACATCCACTCCGAGCTCAACGTTTCGTGATTCAAACTTAATCACTTTTAAACGTTCCTTCTTGGATCATATATTATGTTAAGTTATCATCATGGTTTTCTAAGATAGAACCTATGCCTTAACATAGTGGATGATGATCATCTTTTTATTTCTTTCAACCATTAACGTTAAACTTAATACTATTCCTAACTTGAGTTATTAAGGACCAGTTCCTCAATTAACTTCTATTCTGAAACCCTTTTCAGAATCCCTTAAGAAATACTACATAATATCATAATACACTTATTATTCACTTCTATACCTTATAAATCATTATTTATCGGTACTTGCGCTTTTATTCTTAACACACTTAAGAATCACTCCTATAAGCTCCCACTCAAAATATGTTCCTAACATATTTGGGTATGAGTTACTACTCTTACTCAAACTATGTTCCTACATATTTAAATTTGAGACTTATATTGCTCCCACTCAAAAATATGTCAATCACATATTGTTTTAGGAAGACTTTTATAGCTCCCACTCAATTTCATGCAAATTGCATATCCACTCACTATTTTGAACAACTTCAAAATCCTTTGATCAAATATCAAACTTGGAGATTTACTATGAGATACCAGTATATTACTAGTTTTAAATCCACTAGACATTCATCACACTTGAATCAAATTCATTTGAATTCATCCAATACTTGAAAAATTGTGCTTTTGTCATTCACCCCCTTTTCCACTATGGCTTTGCAGTCATTTGGGAAAATTCCAAGTAACCCCTTTTACTTGTGAGATTCAGCAACAAATTGCTTTCTAATCTCAAGGGAATTTTGCTTCTAGGATTTCTCATAACTTTAGCTTACCGTTATTTCCTTAGTAGTTTGTAGGTATGTCATATTCCAAGAATCATGACAAATGATTCACAAATGTCTCCATACAAGATATGGGTTACATTTTGAATCCTACTTCATGTAGTGAAAACACAAGTGGGGAAACACAATGATCATTATCATTGATTCTTTCCTTTGTGAAGAGAATCGTTCAGGAACATTGTCCGTTGCGCTTCTCAACACTCTGATGCAGGGTATTGAATCCTCATCGTGTTTCACACTATCTTCCATTTGCTCCATAATCGAGAAATATCACTAAAAGTGAGCTTTCTCAAGAATGCACCAAAATCCAAGCAATACAAGTTTTTCTTCTCTTTTGGTTTCAGCTATGGATTTCGTATTCAAAGTTTCCAATGAATACTCTACAAGGACTTATTCGCTATTGTTTTGGTTATATCGAATAACCCCAAAACTTTTACGACGATCCATACCAGATATGGAGCCGCTTTCACGAATCCATATGGTTCACTATATATTCTAATTGAGTGGTTACTATTTCTAACTAATGGTCTCTACATATACACTACAACGATTTATTTGGCGCCATCTATTCACCCATTTTGATATCTAATATCACATTGTGATGCTTTGCATTTCACAATTTCTTTTACGCCATTCTTATAAAGTCGAATTTCATTACTATTGATCAAATCGTAGTAATTAGATTCTCTTTTATATTTATACCCTTTGTTGATGAAACACTTTGATCATATCAAATAGTTTTATCCTCATGTTTCCTTTGGTAAACTTCTTTACACATTTAAATAATCATATAATGATAATTACCATTTTTGTTAAAACACAATACATCGAATATGTATTTACTTTTAACAATTCATTAAACACTTTGTATTCAAGTAATACACGGTGTTCAAGTTATTTTTCCAAACTTAGGCATGATTTATATGTGACAAGAAAACAAGTGTCTTTCACATATTATCAATAACTTTGAATTCAAACAATGGTTTCATTCATTAATGAATATATCATTAAGTTGGGTATTTTAAGGCATTTCAATATTTTACAAATATTCATGCATTATCAATTAGTTTCAAACAACCAGGATAACAAAAAAGATATGAACACAAAATAGAAATCATTCATAAAAGTAGAACAACTGTTTGTTACAAACTCATATGAATAACCGTCTCACAAAGTGTGAGACACACTAAAGAAGTTCATAATCTTTTGATTACAATAATCATCTTAAACGTAAAATAAATGATAAATGTCGAGGGAGAGTGTCATTGGCCATCATCATCATGCTTGCCATCAACACGCAACGTCACCTCCTCTCCAGCAAGCACCTCTCATGCAGAAGGACCTGCTTTCAGTAAAACAGAACAAATATCAAATATACTTAACACTGCAAATGTGTTTGCAAGATTATAACATTTATAAAATTGTATATCAAATATATACCTTTGTCATTGATGACCTCAACGACAATGGGTTCAACGACCACATCCCTGAAATGTGATATGAACTCGTGGAAATCCTGTGTTTCCGCGTCGCCTCTCATAATGCAAATCCTGACTTGTGCTTGGAAGCTTGGTGGCAACAACCGCAACACAACGCCATTTGCAAAAGAGCCCGTCATCCAGCTATCCAGGAAGTATGCAGACCTCATGTACGCATCATGCATGCGCTCCACGTGGTCGTCAAGTGATGAGTTCTCCTCCATCTTAATAGAGAGGAAGTCTCCCATCAGCTCATGCTCCCATATGCGTGCTTGTTCCACGAAATGTGTCCTAAGCTGTACCATAGTCGCCCGAGGGTCAAGATTGCCCACGACTGGCCACAACTCATCCACAATCCCGTAGCACATTGTAACTGATATGAAGGTGGACATTTCACGACGATAATAGCGGTCTTCCCGCTGCTCTAGGGTCTCTAGGTCAATGGGCTGATCCAAATCCATCTCGTCGAGTATGTAGTCGACCACGTCATTTTCGCTAAGGAGAACATGGAGATACGCAACCCATATAGAGAAGTTTGATCCGTCTAGCCTGAGCTTCTCTCCTTCTAACCAATCATCAACATGGAAGGTAATCTCGGGGAGAACCATTTTCTACATTTATAATTGCAAAGAGGAATTTAGACTAAGTTTATAATTAAATGAGTTAATAATAACTCCACTCAGAAACACCTATCCTTATAAGGGTTCCTAGTGATAACACGACCCCTTTCAGCCACATCTCCCCCGATCATCACGACCATCAATGTGGGTTCAAGGGTGGACGCTAAACGTCGGTCACATCATTTATGCGATTCGTGCTTGATCTTTCGACCATCCGCATTCCGAGGCCACGTCTCTATAACGTGCTAGGCCCGCCAACTCAACCTTAGTGTATTCACTGTGCAACATGGCTTATACCCACTGTATGCGAATGTAGATATGTCTGACACCCACGCCTGTACCGTGGATCGCCTCATACCGAAGAACTTTCTTGGTGGTGCACACTGATGGCTCGGTGTTGATGTAGAGCTCATTGGGAACCCCCAGAGGAAGGTATGATGAGCACAACAACAAGTTTCAATCAGTACGAAACCAAGGTTTAATCGAACCAGTAGGAGCAAGGAAACACCCCAAAGGTGTTGCTAGCTGAGCCTTGGCAGGGCGCACTACCGGTGCTAGTAGCAACGTGGAGACCTGCACAACACAACCACAGAACTTTGTCCCCAACTTGCGATGAGGTTGTCAATCTCACCATGTTTTGCTGAAAACAAAGGATTAAATGTATCGAATGGAAAGAAGTAATAGTTTGCAGAAAGTAAACACAAAGCAGTAAATAGTTTATAGATTGTATGTAAAAGAAAGGACCGGGATCCATAGTTCACTAGAGGTGGCTCTCCTTAAGATAGATAACATGCTGGGTGAACAAATTACAGCGGGGCAATTGACAAACATTGATAAAGCAATACATGCATATACTAATCATCTTGACTCCTTTGAGACTTGATTGGGCATTACAACATTATACATAGACCGCCATCCAACTGCATCTATGACTAATAACCCACCTTCAGGTTATCATCCAAACCCCCTCCAGTATTAAGTTGCAAGCAACAGATTATTGCTTTACGAATTGCGTGTAAAGTAAACAATACGATTGTTCTATGAACAAAGGATTGTTGTTTTCTCCCTAGTAGCAACAGCACATCTAGTACCTTAGAGATTTCTGTCACTTCCCCAGATTACCAGAGGCATGAACCCACTATCAAGCATAAATACTAACTCTTGGAGTTGGTAGAATCTACTTGGCCAAGATAGCTACTAACAACGGAAAGCATGCAAGATCACAAATAATAAAGACATGATAGAATCAATAATCAATCTGAAAATAGCATCTCCATATCCATCGGATCCCCGCAAACACAACATGCAGAATTACAAATAGATGATCTTGATCATGAACGGAGCTCACAAGATCTAAACATGAAAGCACAAAGGAGGCAAACCAGCCATCTAGCTACTACATGGATCCGTAGTCCAAGGATGAACTACTCACGCATCACACCGGAGGCTTGTATGGTGATGAAGAAGGCCTCTAGGGTGAATTCCCCTCTCCGGCAGGGTGCCGGGAAGAGCTTCAGATCCCTCCTGATCCAGGGATGGAGATGACAGTGGCTATAGACTCTTTCGTGAATTTTTGATCGGGTCCTTAGGGTTTTCGTCCCGAGGGCATCTTATAGGCGGAAGGGGAGGCCGAGGGGGTGCCGTAGGCGGCCACACCACCCCCTGGCGTGGGCCAGGTGGTGTGGTGGCCCCTAGCCCCTCTCCGTCTCGTATTCTGGCATCTGATGACTTCCGGAAAAATAGGCACTTTGTCTTTTGTCCCGTCCAATTCCGAGAATATTCATTTTCTGACTTTCCTGGAACCAAAAACAGCAGAAAACAGGCAGCTGGCACTATGGCTCTTGTTAATATGTTAGTCCAAGAAATCATATGAAAAGTACTCCAAAGTGTGGACAAAACACAAGAAAGTGGATAAAACCAAGCATGGAACATAAAAAATTATAGATACATTTGCAATGTATCAACATCCCCAAGCTTAACTCCTGCTCGTCCTCGAGTAGGTAAGTGATAAAAAGAAAGAATAATTTTTGAGGTGACATGCACCATCAAAGACTTGATCAAAGTATTTGTAAAACATTCAAAGCTGGGATCATAGTACTTCAATCATAACATGAAAGACAAAGTTCTAGCAATAAGACAAAGCAACTAAGTTGCAACATGAAAAGGCATAAACAAAAGATTCATTTATAACAATGCTTTGCAACACGTTTGTTTGTTTCAGATAAAGAAAACATAGCATAGTGGCATTCAGCTTGTCCCTCATAGAGTAGCAAACATAAATGCATAGGACACCTTCAAAGTTCATAAGAGTGACTAGATACAAATAGTTTAAAACAAGCAATATCAAAGATATGCATCAATCAACAATTCTTGGGACAATGCACATAGAACTAAGAATGGCCACTATGCTCTCAAAGTAGGCGCATAAAGATAGAAGGTGTAGACTCAACATAAAAGTAAAAGAAAGGCCTTCATAGAAGGAAGTAGGGATTAAAGTCTCATAAAGAGCTTCCAAAAATTATGGTACTTATTAGCTTTTATCTCTCATTGCCCCTATCATAAGCATCTTGAAGGTGATTAAGGTTAAAGTGACACAACTAAGAGGATATGCTTGACAAGTTATAAGCCGAAGTCTCATGCCCCTTACTTACGAAGACTGAACCTCATGCTACTCAACTTTAGTAACAAGTAAGCTCTTGTCATTTTAAGTACATATGTATCATAAATAACCGCCAACGGGGTACCCCTTGCACATGATACAGGAGCTATCCCATAATCAAAATGACAAGGCAAGCAGACAATGAGGATCTCAGCGATCTTTTTATTTGCTATTTCTATAGGTTTTTATTGAGGATGCTTCATAGAGTGCTCATTATGGTTATGCTTCAAGTTTCCACCATGATTAGGCATGGCTTAGGCTAGCGGCCCAGGCGTTTCTCTAACACACATACAAACTCCATGATCTTACAAGTTCCCCTTTTATTTCACACCGCTGGGGTCCATAAGCAAAAGAACATGATATCAACGGGGTACAAAGTACAGGTGCAATGTTGAAAGCGTTCCCCATGATACATGGTTCTACTAACTTCAACTTATAAAGCGCAAGCATATACGCAACAAATATGGACGCAATGGTTCAAGTTTATTAAGGCAAGACAAGTAAAGTGTGCCATCAAGTTCGTGAGAGCTTTAATCACTAATTTTCACATAACAAGTTTAATTCGGAAGGTAGACAAAAGCATGAATATACTTGAAATAGCATATGCTAATAGGTAGGTATGGTGGACTCTTTGGAATAACTTGGTTTTAGGAGTTGGATGCATGAGTGGAACTCACAATTGGTTGCGGAGGTTAGCAAAAGACTGGGAGCGACCAACTAATACATCAATAATGTCCATAATCATGCAGAGCGATAAAACATCATTAATCAAAGCATAAAGTGATACTACAAGTTGAAAACTAAAGGATCATAAAGGCTATGGTGACTTGGGATAGTCATAACATGGTGTGAGCATGTGCCAAGTCAACCCAAATAAAGCATCAAAAGAGAATACCACAATACTATGCTTTAATATGCTAAAACAACGCATGATTCTTTCAAGGCACATTAAGCAATCTCAATTGTTTATAACAAGTCATGCTATAGAAAAGAATACTAAGCATAAAGCCAAAACAATATCAAGCATGACATGACAAAGCATAGGCCACAGTCAAAAACAAGCTCACTTTACCACTTAAGCATGAACTTTCCTACTCTTTTCCAATCCAAACCAAACTATTTGAAAACCAATGTATGAAAGAGGGGGTCCAACCAATTTATTCAGCAAACTAAGCAAACCAAGCAAATGAAAAACCAAAATGAAAACGAAAAAGAAGACGCTCCAAGAACAACACAACTGTGCATGAAACAATAAAAATGAAGCGTTTGGAAGAAACCTGGGATTTTTATTGATGAAGAAGGGGATGCCTTGGGCATCCCCAAGCTTTGATTCTTGTACTTCTTGGATATTTCTTTGGGTGACACGTGTGGCATCCCCGAGCTTGAGATTTAGTCCATTCTTCATCTCATTACTCATTCCTTCCATACACCTGAATTTTTTCCTTCATACAAAACTTCACACAATCTTTATTAGCAACATTAGTGCACTCAAGATAATAGGTCTTTAGGTTCAGTTCCAACACCAATAAAACTTCCATTAGAACACTAGATACTGTATCACTTCCCTCAAAAAGCTCAATTCCCCAAAGAGAACTCAAAAAGGAACCAACAAGAAGCAAATGCAAATAATGGCAGAAATCTGTCAAAACAGACCAGCAGGTAAAGACGAATTTTTTCGAAGACCTTCTGTTGCTCAAATCAAAAAGTGTTGAACTAACGAAAGTTAGATAACAACCTGGGGCAGAAGCACAAAAATTCACTCCTCAAAAGGACGTACAGAGATTTTACACGAATTTTTATGGTGAAGCACAGAAATCTGTTTCGGGACAACAACTTTCCCAATCATTACTTCTCTCTCATTAGAGGTTACTCTTGGCACAAAAAGCAAATAAAAAGGATAAGGAGCGGTTATTACTGAAGTAATAACTTCCAAGACTCATCTAAAAACTTTTGGGTTATCTCCCAATAAGTACTTTTCTTTAACGCCTTTAAGTTAGGCATAAGAAGCAAGAAAAAGAATCAAGTGTTCTCAAATGAAGAAGCATTAAGATTAATACCAGAAATATATTCAACAAGGCAAGGTATCTTGTCCAAATAAGTCCTAGAGGATCCTCTCTCAACGCTCTTGGGTTCACTATTTTCATGAAACGGGTTTTCAGGAACAATCCAATCAAGATTCTTTTCTATGGCTTCATGCATTGCTACAAGTTTGAAAGGTATTGGTATCTTAATTTCCTCCCCATTAGGTTCGGTTTTATTCATGTTTTCTCGTGTACCAACAACATCTACACATGAGCCAAGCATGTTAAAACGTTCAAAGACTTTTCTAGCTTCCTTGGCAACATCATAGAATTCCTTAAGCAAACTTTCTAGAATAAAATCTCTCTTTTCAGGGTCCTCAATATCTTTAAGTTTAAGAAACATTACTTGCATTAAGGGGTTAATGTTAACAAACCTAGCTTCCAACATGTGAACTAAAGAAGCTGCAGCAATTTCATAGTTTGGAGCAAGTTCTGCAAGGGATCTATCCTCAATATCCTCATGTTTACTAACATGATTAAAGAATTCTTCAATATTATCCTTTCCAATTATAGAGCCACTACCTATTGAAAGTTCAAAGTGAATTTAGGGATCAACATGGTGAGCTAAGAAAGAGGCAACAACTATAGCAGGACTTAATTTTTTTGTGTTTTTAATAAAGAAAGCAAACTAGTAAAACTAATTTTTGTGTGTTTTTGATAAAGAAACAAGCAAAACAAAAATAACAAAGTAAAGAGATTGGTTATGAGGGACTACCCTTGTGAAGATGTCCTTGACTCCTCGGCAACGGCGCCAGAAAAAGAGCTTGATGGCCCAAAATATATCGAGCTCGTTGGGGAACCCCAAGAGGAAGGTATGATGAGCACAGCAGCAAGTTTTCCCTCAGTTATGAAACCAAGGTTATCAATCCAGTAGGAGCAAGGAAACACCCCAAAGGTGTTGCTAGCTGAACTTTGGCAGGGCGCACTATCGGTGCCAGCAGCAACGTGGATACCTGCACAACACAACCACAGAACTCTGCCCCCAACTTGCTATGAGGTTGTCAATCTCACTGGTTTTGCTGAAAACAAAGGATTAAACGTATCGAGTGGAAGAAAGTAATAGTTTGCAGAAAGTAAACAAAAAGCAGTAAACAGTTGATTGTAGATTGATGGTAAAAGAAATGACCGGGGTCCATAGTTCACTAGTGGTGGTTCTCCTTAAGATAGATGACATGTTGGGTGAACAAATTACAGCGGGGCAATTGACAAACATCGAGAAAGCATACAAGCATATACTACTCATCTTGACTCCTTTGAGATTCGATTGGGCATTACAACATTATACATAGACCGCCATCCAACTGCATCTATGACTAATAATCCACCTTCAGGTTATCATCCGAACCCCCTCCAGTATTAAGTTGCAAGCAACAGATAATTGCATTACGAATTCCGTATAAAGTAAAGAATACGATTGTTCTATGAACAAAGGATTGTTGTTTTCTCCCTAGTAGAAACAACACATCTAGTACCTTAGATATTTCTGTCACTTCCCCAGATTACCAGAGGCATGAACCCACTATAGAGCATAAATACTAACTCTTGGAGTTGCTAGAATCTACTTGGCCAAGATAGCTACTAACAACAGAAAGCATGTAAGATCAGAAATAACAAACACATGATGGAATCAATAATCAATTTGAAATAGCATCTCAATATCCATCGGATCCCCAACATGCAGAATTACAAATAGATGATCTTGATCATGAACAGAGCTCATAAGATCTAAACATGATAGCACAAAGGAAAAGAACCAGCCATCTAGCTACTACATGGACCCATAGTCCAGAGATGAACTACTCACATATCACACCGGAGGCTTGCATGGTGATGAAGAAGGCCTCCAGGGTGACTTCCCCTCTCCGGCAGGGTGGCGGGAAGAGCTTCAGATCCCTCCCGATCTAGGGATGGAGATGACGGCGGCTACAGACTCTTTCGTGGAATTTTCATCGGGCACTTAGGGTTTCTGTATCGGGGGTGATATATAGGCGGAAGGAGAGGCCGAGGGGGTGCTTGGGGCGGCTAGACCAACCCCTGGCGCGGGCCAGGTGGTGTGGCCGGGCCCCAGCCCCTCTCCGTCTCGTATTCTGGCTCTAGGTGTCCCTCGGTGAAAAACTAACTTTGGCTTTTGTCCCGTCCAATTCCGAGAATATTCATTTTCTGACTTTCCTGGAACCAAAAACAGCAGAAAACAGGCAGCTAGCACTGTGGCTCTAGTTAATAGGTTAGTCCAAGAAATCATATGAAAAGTACTCCAAAGTGTGGACAAAACATAAGAAAGTAGATAAAACCGAGCATGGAACATCAAAAATTATGGATACGTTAGTAACGTATCATTAAGCTTGGGGATGCTTGATACGTCGTAAACGTATCTATAATTTTTGATGTTCCATGCTTGTTTTATATCTACTTTCTTATATTTTGTTCACACTTTGAGGTATTTTTATACATTTTCTGGAACTAACCTATTAACAAGATGCCATAGTTTCAGCTGCCCATTTTCTGATGTTTTTGGATTCAGAAAAGCTAGTAAAGAAATATTCTCGGAATGGGACGGGACAAAATCCAAAGTCAATATTTTACCCAAAGCAATACGGAGACCAAAGGGGAGACGAAGTGGCACACCAGGGCGGCCACACCTGGTGGCCGCGTGGCCAGGGGGCGCGCCACCAGGTAGTGTGGGCCCCCTGGTGCTCCACCGACCTTGCCCCTTCGCCTATAAAGGCCTCCTGGGACAAAAACCCTAAGCACCAGATCAGAATTCCACAAAAAGTTCTGTAGTGCCGCCGCCACTGAAGAGGAGATTCGGGGACAGAAGTCTCTGTTCTGGCACCCTGCCGGGTTGGGGAAGTGCCCTCAGAGCAATCTCCATCGACTCCACCGCCATCTCCATCGCCGTTGCTGACTCCCATGATGAGGAGGGAGTAGTTCTCTCTCGAGGCTAAGGGCTCTACCAGTAGCTATGTGTTCATCTCTCTCTATGCGTGATCTTATTGAGACCATGAGCTTTGTAATCTAGATCTATTCTGCTACTCAAGTGCTTTAATTAATATCTGCTTATCCCCATGTGTATGAAGTTGACAGTGTGCACACCGTCTGGCACTTAGGCTAAGATTACAGAAATACTTATCATGAGTATAATTTGAGTTGGATGTCTCTATGAGATTGTGGTGTTTGTTGGAACCATCTAGCGCTCAAGGTGACAGTGAGGGGTTATCTAGATGGGGAATGCGAACTTTAAGGTGTGCTGTTATAGCCCTACATCGTCCAATTGGAGAGTAGTTCAGGGTAGCATAATGAAGAGAAGATATTTATATGAGAGTGTCCACTAGTGAAAGTATGATCCCTAGGCCTTGTTTCTAAGCATTGAAACACCATTTATAATCAGTCCTGTTACATGTTTGCTTGCTGCCACTCTTATTTCAGATTGCAATTACCACTTATAATCATCCATATTACTTGTATTTGACTATCTCTTCGCTGAACTAGTGCACCTATACACCTGACAAGTGTATTGGGTGTGTTGGGGACACAAGAGACTTCTTGTATCTTGATTGCAGGGTTGCTTGAGAGGGATACCTTTGACCACTTCCTCCCTGAGTTCGATAAACCTTGGGTGATCCACTTAAGGGAAACTTGCTGCTGTTCTACAAACCTCTGCACTTGGAGGCCCAACACTGTCTACAAGAATAGAAGCGTGCGTAGACATCAAGTATCTCAATTGATGTTTAGTCGCCTTTTGATACTTTCCAAGCAAATACTAGGATCATAAGGTATGGGAGAGGATTTGCAATCATCATATCCAAATATTCTCAACACATTTTGCACATAATGTGATTGTACAAGTGTGATCCCATTATTCTCATATCTCAGTAGCTTGATGTTTAAGATAACATCAGCTTCTCCAAGATCCTTCATCTCAAAACAGTGAGACAAGAAGTTTTTGAGCTCATTAATCACTTTGAGACTTGTCCCAAAATTTAGTATGTCATCAACATACAAACATAGAACAACTCCCTCACCCCCACCATGGCTGTAGTATACACATTTGTCAGCTTCATTTACAACAAAGCCCACAATTGTCAAAGTTCTTTGAAACTTCTCATGCCATTGCTTGGGAGCTTGTTTGAGACCATACAAATATTTCTTCAATTTACACAACTCTCCTTCTTAACCTTCTAGTACAAAACCATCAGACTGTTCCATGTAAATTTCCTCATCCAACTCTCCATTTAGGAAAGTCGTCTTAACGTCCATTTGATGAACGAGAAGACTGTGTGAGGTAGCCAGTGATAGTAGTACTCAAATTGTGGTCAATCTAGCGATAGGTGAGTATGTATCAAAGAAATCTTCACCTTCTTTTTGGGTATAGCCCTTAGCCACAAGTCAAGCTTTGTACTTTTCAATAGTACCATCAGCCCTAAGCTTCTTTTTAAATACCCATTTACACCCTATAGGTTTACACCCATATGGACGTTCAGATATCTCCCATGTTCCATTAGCCAAGATGGATTCCATCTCGCTTTGAGCCGCTTCTTTCTAGTAGTCTACATCCGGAGATGCAAAAGCTTTTGAAATAGTAGTGGGAGTGTCATCCACTAGGTACACAATGAAATCATTACCAAAAGACCTTGCGATACTTTGTCTCTTGATCCTTGTGAGATCTTCATTGTCATCCTCATCATAATCTCAACTCTCATCATCTGATTGTTCATCAGCCTCCATAGGAGTTACATGTTCATGAATTGGATCATATTCCTTATTAGATATGCTAGGCATATCTCTCATTGGAAATATATCCTCAAAGAATGTAGCATCTCTTGATTCAAAGATGGTACCGACACTCATGTCATCCACTTAAGATTTCACCACAAGAAACCTATAAGTAATGCTATGAGAAGCATATCCAAGAAAGACACAATCCACTATTTTCGGTCCAAGCTTATGCTTCTTGTTGATTGGCACATTGAATTTTTCCAAACAACCCGAAGTTCATAAGCAGGAGAGTGTCAACCTTTTGTTTTCCCATTCTTCAACTAGAGCAATCTCTTTATTCTTAGTTGGAACTCGATTTAGGACATGACATGAAGTCAATATAGCCTCCCCATCATTCCTTGGATAAATAGGAAGTGTTTACATGGTGTTAACCAAATCTATAGAGTCCAGTTTTTCCTCTCAGCAATCCCATCAAATTGAGGGGAATTGGGAGGTGTCCTCTCATGTATAATACCATGTTCCGAAAAGAATAAATTGAACTCATTATAAAAGTACTCTCCACCATGATCATACTGAATTATTTTGATCTTTCTCTCAAGTTGATTTTCAACTTCGGCCTTATAGATTTTAAATAAATCTAAAGACTAGTCCTTAGTTCTCAAGAGGTATACATAACAATACCTAGTAGAATCATCAATCAAAGTCATGAAATATTTCTTTCCACCAGTTGTCAACTAACATTTCATCTCACATAGATCTGAATGTATGAGCTCTAGAGGTGCCAAGTTGATTTCTTTTGTAGGCTCGTGAGGCTTGCGAGGCTGTTTTTCTTGCACAGAAGCATGGCACTTAGAGCCTTTGACAATAGTGAATTTTGGAATTAAACTCATACTAGAAAGCCACGACATACAACCAAAATTAATATGACAAAGTCGTGAATGCCAAACATTAGTCTCATCACCAGTAGTGCATACATGGTTCACAACATCATCACGGAAGTCTACCAATGAAAAGCGGAACATGCCTCTTCATAGCCTTTTGCAACAAAGGTTCCATACTTAGACAGTACAACTTTGTTGGACTCAAATACCAACTTAAACCCATCTTTTAGAAGACGGGATCCACTAACGAGATTCTTCTTGATAGAAGGGACTGATACGTTGGAAACGTATCTATAATTTTTGATGCTCCATGCTTGTTTTATATCTACTTTCTTATGTTTTGTTCACACTTTGAGGTATTTTTATACATTTTTTGGAACTAACCTATTAACAAGATGCCACAGTGTCAGTTGCCTGTTTTCTACTATTTTTGGTTTCAGAAAAGCTAGTAAGGAAATATTCTCAAAACTGGAAGGGACAAAAGCCAAAGTCAATATTTTACCCGAAGCAACACGGAGTCTGAAGGGCAACCGAAGGGGGGCCAGGAGGCAGCCACACCCTATGGTGGCGTGGCCAGCCCTAGGCGCACCACCAAGGGTGTGGGCCCCTGGAGCTCCACCGACCTTGCCCCTTCGCCTATAAAAGTCCCCCGGGACGAAAACCCTAGGCCCAGATCAGAATTCCACGAAAAGTTCCACAGCGCCGCTACCATCGAAGAGGAGATTAGGGGGACATAAGTCTTTGTTCCGGCACCCTGCCGGGACAGGGAAGTGCCTCGGATTCATCTCCATCGACTCCACCACCATCTCCATCGCTGTTGCTGACTCCCATGATGAGGATGGAGTAGTTCTCTCTCGAGGCTAAGGTCTCTACAAGTAGCTATGTGTTCATCTCTCTTTCTCTATGCGTGATCTTATTGAGATCATGAGCTTTGTAATCTAGGATCTATTTTGCTACTCAAGTGCTTTAATTAATCTCTGCTTATCCCCACATGTGTGAAGTTGACAGTGTGCATACCGTGTGGCACTTTGGCTAAGGTTACATAAATACTTATCATGATTATAATTTGAGTTGGATGTCTCTATGAGATTGTGGTGTTTGTTGGAACCATCTAGCTCTCAAGGTGATAGTGAGGGGTTATCTAGATGGGGAATGCGAACTTTAAGGTGTGATGTTATAGCCCTACATCGTCCATCTGGAGAGTAGTTCAGGGTAGCATCATGAAGAGAAGATATTATATTAGAGTATCCACTAGTGAAAGTATGATCCCTAGGCCTTGTTTCTAAGCATTGAAACACCATTTACAATCAGTTCTGTTACATGTTTGCTTGCCGCCACTCTTATTTAAGATTGCAATTACCACTTATAATCATCCATATTACTTGTATTTCACTATCTCTTCGTCGAACTAGTGCACGTATACACCTGACAAGTGTATTGGGTGTGTTGGGGACACAAGAGACTTCTTGTATATTGATTGCAGGGTTGCTTGAGAGGGATACTTTTGACCACTTCCTCCCTGAGTTCGATAAACCTTGGGTGATCCACTTAAGGGAAACTTGTTGCTGTTCTACAAACCTCTGCACTTGGAGGCCCAACACTATCTACAAGAATAGAAGTGTGCGTAGACATCAACCTATTTTCTGTCACCGTCGTCGGGGAGGTAAGGTAAAAGGTACTCACATCCTCTGGCTACTAAGCTATCTTCTAGTACTGTTGCTGGTGTGTGAGTGCTCGATGTTTTTTCCTTTAGATTGTGCAATTATATCTTTTTGTTTCTTGTTTTTATTTTCACTAGTCAGGCTTAATGGAAAACAACAAAAAAATTAGAGAGATTTTTAGTATTTTTCCTAAGGTAGAACATGAATGGTCTGAAAAAAAATTAAAAACCCATGGAACTTTCTTTGCATGCTAATAGCAATGTTATTAGTATGAATTTTTTGAACACCTTTGTTACTAATGCTATGGAAACGTCTAAGCTTGGGGAAGTTAGTTTTTATGAAAATGATCTTTTTAGTTCCACAGCTTTAAAGGAGAAAATTTTCTTTGATGATACTTTATCTCCCATATGTGGTAATTCTAATGATACTTGTGATATTTTAAATCCACATACTGAAAGCGTCCCTTTTAAAATACCTATAGAAATTGTTGAACGTGTTATGAATAACTGTTATTTTGGAGATGGAACTGTCCATCCTGGTGATCAATTACTCTTTATACATGAATTATGCGAGTTGTTCAAGTGTGCAAGTATTTCAATGAACTAAGTTAAGTGGAAGCTATTCTCTTTATCACTTAAGGGCAAAGCAAGGGAGTGGTATGAGCTACTAGACGATCCTCATCATTCGGAGTGGAAGGAACTTGAATCTCTCTTTTACTCTAAATTTTATCCTCCTCATGAAATTCATAAAGATAGGAATTATATTTTTAATTTTCATCCTCATGATGGAGAAAGTATTGCCCAAGCATGGGGGAGATTGAATTCACTAATGCTCAAATGTCCCATTCATGAGCTCCCCAGTAATATTGTTATTAATAATTTTTATGCAAGGCTTTTAGGACATTACAAGGACTATCTAGATACTTGTTTAGAGGGATCCTTCACAAGTAAGGAGGTCAAAGATAAGTGGGATATTCTTGAAACAATTCAAAGCAATACCGAAGATTGGATAATGACAAATGTAAAGAACCAGGTATAAATTATGACTATGATTGCATTAAGTCTTTCGCTAAAACTGCTGATTTTCAAGAACTTAGTGCTAAATATGGTTTTGATCCTCAAATTCTTGTTAATTGTTGTAAAGCCTTTATTTCTCATATTAATGCTCCTAAAGAAAAATGGGACATGTATCATGAACCTTTTAAAGACACTTGCATGAAAAATGAAATTGTTATTAATGATAGCAATAAGCATGCTCAAACCTCTGAAAGTACTATTTCTTATAAGCATGTTAATTTTTGTGGAGTACATAGAACTTGTGAAAATAATCAAATTGAAGAAGAATATTGCGCCCACAGGAATGAAAAAATTAGAACGTGGTATAGGGCTCTAAATGATCTTGGTAAAAAAATTGTGCCCTCTATCCTTTTATTTGTGAACTTTGCTTTGAAGTGGGTCTTTTCAATTTTCAATGCTCAGGCCATAATGATAGCCCTTCTAATCCAATGACTACTACAAGTTTGTATTGTGATAACATGATCACTCCTAATCAGCATGATGAACTTACATTATTTTTGGGGTGTGAAGAGTTATCAAGAAAAACTTCTTTGGTAGATATGAGCGCTTTTGATATGAATAGCGTCATGCATGGTTGTCATCTTTATTTTGTGTTGATAATTGCCACACAAATACTTACATATAAAATATTATAAAAGATGAGATTTTACCAAAATATGACATGACTAATATGTGTTTTGTTCTTATTACTGAAAAGGAGTAATCCTCCAAAGTTTCTTCTATTGTCTCTAACAATAAACTAGGGTATATGGAGAAGCTTCCTTTCAAGCCTCAGAAGAAGAAAAAGAAGAAGAGGAGGAGTAAAAGGAGGGAGGAAACGGTATTTTCCCCTAAGCATGTTGCTCCTATTATATTTTTTGATGAGTCTGAACTTGATGATGTTCTTATGAATGTTACCTATAGTAGTGATCATGATTGGGAAAAGCACACTACTTTTGTTATTGAAAATCTCTTTGGTACCAATTCTGAAAATGAAGATATTAATAATTGTTGTACTATTAGTGTTATCCATGTTCCTTCCAATGATGATATGTTTACAAATGAACACACTTTGGAAGATAGCTATTCTATTGCTTATGATGATTACAATATGCCTCCTATAATTGATGATTATGGTGATGAGAATAATAATGATAGCTATTTTGTTGAATTTGCTCCTACTACAATTAATAAGAATAACTATGCTTATGTGGAGAGTAATGATGATTATATGCATGTGGCTCATGATAAGAATGTTTTAGGTGATAGTCATATTGTTAATTTTATTCATGATGCTACTGAAAGTTATTATGAGAGAGGTAAACGTGGTTTTATGTATCTCAACAATATTAAGTTCCCCTCTTTATGTTGAAAATTTGAACTTGCACTTGTTTTGCTTTCCTATGCTTGTTGCTTTGTGCTTTCATGACTTGTTTCTTTACAAGATTATTTTTCATAGGAAGTGGGTAAGACTTAAATTTGTTCCATATTTTCTTCTTGATGCTCTCTTTTTAGTTCAATTCATATTTCTTATGTGAGCATCATCGAAATTATCCTGCCTATCTTAATGGCTATAAAGAAAGAGCTTTTGGGAGACAACCCATTATATTTTTACTTTCAGTTTATTTTTGTTTTGTTGAGTCTTGGAAGTTATTGCCTCTGTAATAACCTCTCCTTATCCTTTTTGTTTGGTTTTTGTGCCAAGAATAACCTCTAATGATAGGGAAGTAAAATATGGGGAAGGTGCTGTCCCGAAACAGATTTCTGTGTGTCACTGTAAAAATTGTGAAAAATCTCAGTACGTCGGATTGAGCTGTAATTGTTTTTGCTTATGCCCCAGCTTATTACCCAACTTTCGTTAGTTTTGCACTTTTAGATTTGAGCAACAGAAGATTTTTGAAAAAAATGGTCTTTACCTGCTGGTCTGTTTTGTCAGATTTCTGCCATTATTTGCATTTGCCTCTTAATCGGTTTCTTTTTGAGTTCTCTTGGATCACTTGAGATTTTAAAAGGAATTGCTACTGTAGCTTGTGTTTTAATGGAAGTTTTACTTGTGTTGAAACTGAACCTAAAGGATTATTATTTTGAATACACTAATGTTGCTAATGAAGATTGTGTGAAGTTTTGTATGAAGGAAGTTTTCAAGTTTAGGGAGAGAACGATATGATGAGATGAAGTATGGACAAAAGCTCAAGCTTGGGGATCCCACCCGTGTCACCCCAAGAAATATTCAAGAAGTACAAGCGTCAAAGCTCGGGGATGCCCAAGGCATCCCCTTCTTCATCAATAATCTCAGGTCTTCTTTCAAGATACTTTATTTTTATTACCTTATGCACTATGTGTTGTTCTTAGAGAATTTTTGTTTTTTGTTTTCTTTTTCTTTCTTTGCTGCAATAAGTTGGTTGGATCCCAACACACTTCTTTTGGAGAGAGACACACCCTGTTATTCATTGCCTAGAACACTCTAGTTTTCACTCTTATTGTTCTATGAGTGTTCTCCTTTGCTTGCACTGCGTTTAGCTTTAGTTTTAGATTGGTGTTGTAAAAGAGTAGGAAGTTTCATGCTTATAGTGGTACAAAAGGAAGTTTGTTTTGACTGTGACTTAGACTTTATCATGTCATGTTAGATGTTGCTTTGACCTTATGCTTAGTGATTATTTTATTACTATAACATGACTTGTTCTAAACAATTGAGATTGCTTAATGTGCCTTGAAAGGATCATGCGTTGTTTTAGCATACAAAACCATAATATTGTGGTATTCTCCTTTGATGCTTTATTTGGTTTGACTTGGCGCATGCTTACACCATGTTAAGACTATGAACTAGTCACCTTAGCCTCTATGATCATTTAGTTTTTGACTTGTAATATCACTTTATTCTTTAATTAATAATGTTTTGTCGCTTTGCATGATTATGGCCATTATTGCTCTCTTAGTTGGTCGCTCCCAGTCTTTTGCTAGTCTCCACCTGTACCAAGTATGAGTTCCACTCATGCATCCAACCTCCAAGAAAACCAAGTTATTCCAAAGAGTCCACTATAAATTCCTATGCATGGTGTGTTACACCATTCCAATTATATTCATGTTTTTATCTACCTTCCAAATTAAACTTGTTATGTGAAAATTAGTGATTAAAGCTCTCACAAACTTGATGCCACACTTTACTTTCTTGCACTTAATAAACTTGAACCATTGTGTCCATCTATGTTGCTTATATGCTTGCACTTTATAAGTTGTGAATTAGCAGAACCATGTTGTCATGGGGAACACTTTCAACATTGCACTTATTACTTACTTGATATCATGTCCTTTTGCTTACGGATCCGGGTGGTGTGAAATAAAAGGGGAGCTTGTAAGCTCATGGAGTTTCTACGTGTGTTAGAGAAACGCCTGGGCGGCTAGCCTAAGTCATTCCTAATAATGGTGGAAACTTGTAGCATAACCATAGTGAGCATTCTGTGAAGCATCCTCAATAAAAACCTATGCAAATAGCAAATAAAAAGATCGCTGAGATGCTCATTGTCTATTGCCTTGTCATTTTGATATGGGATAGCTCCTGTGTCATGGGGCAAGGGGTACCCCGTTGGCGGTTCTCTATGATACACTTGTACTTACAATGACAAGAACTTACTTGTGACTAAAGTTGAGTAGCATGAGGTTCGGTACTTGTCAACACCCGGATTTTTAATCCCAGATGCCTGTTATGCCATACATCACAATCCCAGGATTACCATTTTTGCAAGACATAATAGATTGGATATCACAGTACATCATCCATTACAAACCATAATAAGGTCTTACACAAATAAGGATCTCATGATCCATTCTTAGTACAATTAGGTAGCGGAATAAATAGCGTAGCGGTGGGGTCCATCTTCAGAGTCATAGGCAATGCTGATGATGGGAGATAGTCCTAGTTATCATAGCCGTCCTGCTATCCTTCATCTTGGTAATCTCCTTCATAGTCTGGCCATAGGAATAGCCAGGGACAAAAGCCATGAGTACTCTTTAAGTACTCGCAAAGTACCACTAACAAGTAGTATGGTTCTAATAGGAAATGCTAACTCTAAGTTTACTTGTAAAGTTAAGTTTGAAACCTAAGCTAAGTTCTGAAACAAAGAAAGATAAAAGAAGTTTGAAAACCACTAAGTGGGAACTTAATCATCATAGACACAACTCTGTTGTGGTCAAGTCATGTCACAAATTCATTTCATAAGTTGTTTTGAAAACATCTGACAACGGAACAGTATGGCCACTCCAACTGTCCATAACCACGGACGCGGCTATTCGAATAGTTTGACACTCTGCAGAGGTGGTACACTTTCACCACAAGATTCGTTACATCTGTCAGGGATAACCTTGAATCATCATACTTAGTATGCAGATAATCAAACATAACCTTTCCTTTACACACCATAGTATAAGCACCTCTCCTATGAGCATGGCCTCCCAACCATGACCATCTGTCATCTTGGGCACTGCATAGGTGGAAAACATTGAGAGGTAGCCTCAGCTCAAACCTCTCCCACGAGGGAACTAATACTAATGCATATAAACTTCCGGCTAAGCCTTACCCAATTCAGGTATTGTGGTTGTACGGTAAAATTGGAATGGTATCGCATCCGAACCCAACCATCAGTTTTATAAAAGGGCTAAGGCTCATGCCTCAACATTTTCATCATCATAAACCATTTGTTTTTCTCAACACATGTCAAAACATCTCAATAGAATGACTCATCATTCCAAGGTTTTCACAAGTCATTTTCACCAAGTATTCCCATCTCGGGTGAATCAAGTTTTGGGTTTTGTTCTAACTACTAAGTTAAGAGTGTTCACAAAAGTGGGATGCTAATGTCAATCTCATGCCATAGAATGAAATCTAAGTCTAACTAGATACGTAAAGTTTTATACTCTTTATGCTACCTTTAAATAAGTAAAAGGACTTTGCTAAAGTAAAGGAAGTAAAGCTTGTAAATAAAACTTGGAATAGGTATAAGTCACATGGTATAACCAAAGCATGCCTAATGCATCTTGCTTAGGTTATCTTGTTTAATTCTAGCTTGCTAACAATAGCTTGCATTGTTAATGATTTTTGCAAGTAAAGCTTGCAAGGGTTAATTGGTATAGTGCTAGCTTGCCTTGGGTAGTGAAGTGGTTGAAGTTTTCTTCCTCCTCTTGGTAGAACTCCTCCTCTTAAGCTTGGTCGTTACTATCGTCTATAAATATATACGGAGTACACCATCACCAAACAATACTTAACTAGTCTACTTAGCACACTAAGGCACACATTTGATGATCTATTATCATCACAAGCATTACAAGGTTTAATGAACTAGCTTCATTCTTTTTATTTGAGAAAAGTAATTTCTACTCATTGAATTTAACTAAGATTTAATATTCTCCAATTAAAATATGGGATCATGTGGACACATGTCATCACCACATATTATAACACATGGGAATGTGATTTAAGGGTTGGATCACATTTTATTAAGTTTAAGTTTAATATTTAATGATTTAAAGTGACTAGAAATGGCTATATAGCATTATTTTGGTACTAGTTCAAAGTCACTGCATGCAAACCTTAATATTATTACATATTCAGATAGGTATGGTTAAATGTGATTTTTGAGAGTTGCAATCAACACAAAAGCTATTATGGTTGATTTTTGAAAAATGTTTGAATGTGCAAAAACTTCTGTCTTGTTATTTTTACTAGGAGAGATTTCTAACTCTAAATGAATTAAATCCAACGGGCTTTGATAGATCTTTTCAGAAGCTTTCCAACAAAATTGGAATCACTCAATTTGGTTTCGTAAATTGTCCTGAATTGATTTTTGAACTAAGGGACATAAATGGTTTTAAGTCTAAATAGAAAAACACTTATTTGAATTTGTGGGCTAGCGCGGGAAAACTATCGGGCCGGCCCAGTGACGCTCAGTGGCACAGAGGGCGACTGGCAAGGGGGTCCACATGTCAGTGACACTTAAAACCCAAAACGGTATCGAGCGATCTAGGCCACACGATTAGAACACGGATCTACAGCTCACGGTCATCATCGATGACGGACTCATCGCCGGCGAGACCGAACCCTAAACGGCCGGTGGGGGTCTACTGGGGACGTACCAGGGCTCTAGCTAGTGCGGCGAGGCGGGCGATCAAACTGGACGGCGACGGCGAGCTCAGGCGAAGTCGCAGCAGGGGCTGAGGTGGATGGAATCGATGGCAGCGTCTCCTCCTCTGCAGCGGCCTCCTCCGGTGCAACTTCGGCAAACGGCGGCTCGAGCGGCTCCGGCGAGAGAGGGGAAATGGTCAAGGGAGAGAGGGGAGTGGAATGGTGTGAAGAGATGGTGCTGGGGAAGCTTGCTTATATAGGCTCGATGGTGAGACCGAGAGGCATGGGCGTGGCTCGTTAGTGACGGCGAAACAGGGGGCTACCGGCATGGCGAGGTAGGCGGACGATGGGCGGTCTGCTGGCGGTCAGCTACGGTGCAATGGCGCGGCAAGGGGTGGTGGCATATGGTCGGGAGCTTCACGCGCTCTAGGGGACACAGGCGGTGCTTGACGCGGCTCCCGGCGACTGCGGGTCGCACAACGGTGCACGACCGTGTCTGGCGGGGTGCTGGGGTTGAGGCAGAGCGGCGTGCGCGATATGGTGTCAAGGTGTGGTCTGCTGCGTGCTGGCGGCGATCGCGCTCTGGGGCGCTCTATCTGTGAGCAGAGAGAAAGGGCGGCGAGGCTGGGGAGTGGTCCAGGGGCTGGGGTGGATCGAGGGGTGGACCATGGGCAGTGGTAGGGTTGGGCAGAGCTAGTGGGCACGCTGGAATGGCGCGGCTCGGTCTCTGGCGTGCTGCCCGCGTTCAGCCGACGGTGACCTCATTTGGGCGGCGCTGCACTAGCCCTGCGGGGAAAGGGGGTGCTGGTATAGGCTTGGTTAGATGCTAGGGGGACAGAGGAGTGCAGAGAGGGTTAAGAGGGCACAAGGGCTTAACTAGCAACAGTAATAGTTAGGCCACTTTTATCTGCCTGCCAGGTGTTCGACACAATGGCCACATGAAGAAAGTTTTTGAATTTTTGAAAGATTTTTGGTGGGTGCTTTGCTCTGATGCTTGGTAGACTATGGTTGCTAGGATTTGTTAAATGGAATTCATTTGAGTGGTTTTTGCAAAAGTGTGATCTATACATATGAACTACATTCAATTTTCAAATGTCATTTAAATTTAGAGTTTGAAAGTTTTTGGGATGAAACAAATGAAGGAAATATGCCCTGAGAGGCAATAATAAAGTTGTTATTATGTATTCCTTGTATATGATAGATGTTTATTTTGCATGCTATAATTGTATTGATAGGAAACATCAATACATGTGTGTTTAATAAACTAAAGGGTTCCTAGTTATGCCTCTCTTATAGACTAGCTTGTTGATTAACAAGATGATCAAGGTTTCCTGATCATGGACATTGGATGTTGTTAATAACAAGGTCACAACATTTGTGAAATGATTTGATGAA
Organism: Avena sativa; assembly: GCA_916181665.1. Classification (NCBI taxonomy): domain Eukaryota; kingdom Viridiplantae; phylum Streptophyta; class Magnoliopsida; order Poales; family Poaceae; genus Avena; species Avena sativa. The sequence continues at coordinate 429,959,944 of OV702287.1, forward strand.
CATTCATCCGAAGTATAGCATTACGATCAAGTCATTATGTTTATATTGCTATAACATCATACAAAGTAGTCTTAGTCCTTATACCATGAGATCATGTTAATTGCTAACACCGGAAGAGTATCTTGATAACATCAAATGTCACACCGTAACAGGGTGACCATAAAGGTGGGTTCAGTGCAATGAAGGTGTTATGTTCAGGCTCATGTATCAAGAGTGGAATTTGTCAATCCCGATGACGGATAGATATACCCTGGGCCCTCTCGGTGATATCACATTAAGATAGCTTGCAAGCAAGTGATGCGATCACTAGAATGTTATATCACGGGAACGAGAAAAGAGTGCATGTCGGTAACGAGATCAAACTAGGTATTTGGATACCGATGATCGAATCTCGGACATGTATTATATCATGAGACAAAGGGATTAAATTGTTGACATTAAAGGTTCTCACGATCACAGAAGTCATCGTTGAATATGCAGGAGTCAGTATGGATCTCTAGGTCCCGCTTCTGATTATTGATCTGAGAGGAGTCTCAGTTATATCTGCATTATTTGCTCACCGTAGGGTGACACACTTAAGGGTTGCCGGACACCATTTAGGAGCACATATGTTCTAGACAAAAGGTTTGCAAAGCGCAGGAAATGTTTCGATAGAAACAGGAATTGTTTCGATAGAAACCGGAATTGTTTCGGGTGAAATTGCAGAAAGTGGTTCTGCATATGATATTGAAATGTTGCAAGCGGTTTTATGTGAATGTTTGTTAATTAAAGTAATTAACAAAATTCTGAATAAAATAAATAAAAGAGTTTTATTAATTGAGAGTTGCATTTAATTTGGTGGAAATTAAATACATGTGAGTGGGATTTTGGGTGGAGGCCATGTTTATGTGAGTGGAGGTTAACCACATGAATGAAGGAGGGGAGGAGTCCCCCCCTCATGCGCCGGCTATGGGAGGGGAGGGGTCTCCCTCCCTCCTATATAAAGCCCCCCTCTCCCCTCTCACAAACCACACCTCCTCGTGAAGGATCTCTCTCCCCCTCTAGATATTCCCCCATGGTCTCGGATTAGCGAGATACATGTTCCCGGTGGCCTTGCGTCTGGAAGGAGTTGCTGCTTCTGCTGATTCGCTGGAGCGAGGAGGTGGAGGTTGTCCGGTGGCTTGAACGTGTGTGCGAGGACGGATGCGCTGCTGATTTGCGGCGCTCAGACTTCCACACGATCTTGAGATCGGCAAGCGTACGACTACATCAACCACGAGTTCCTACTCGTTAACAAAACTCGTTGTCTTCGAGGGTAAGTTCTCCATGGATGTATGTCCACCCGTTGCTCTGTATCTAGTAGATAGATCTTGGCGTATAGTTCTCATCGTAGGAATTTTTTTGTTTTCTATGCTGCAGACCCAACAACAAAGTGGACCTTGGCACATCACTACTTGTATTAGCAAGGGGTGCAAATAACCCCAATTTTTTCTGTTAAGATTGGAGTTCTAGGAATAGCCAAAGTAGGCTATGTGATTAAAATGGCAAAAGTGACCATTGGCTTAATTAATTCTTTTTGATTTGTTTTTCCTTGGGATTTGTTTGGGAATGATCTAGATGATGTTTTATTCACCTTAGAATCATTTTACAATCAATATATCACTCAAACATGGCATTTCAAACAACTCCTATTTTTAAATGCATACACATATGAAAGCTTAAAGATTTTTAAATAGAAAAAGGTTTTGTTAACCCTAAATTGGGTAGGTTTGATCTTGATCACTTGGATTAAAGTTTTGGGATGTTACAAACCTTCCCCCTTAAACAAAATCTCGTCCCGAGATTTAAGAAAGAAAACTAGGAACTAAAGAGATCTGGGAACTCAGTCCTAATGCAATCTTCTTGCTCCCAAGTGGCTTATTCTTTGGTATGGTTGCTCCATTGAATCTTGAGAAATTTGATACTCCCGGTCTTGGTGGTTCTGTAGGCTTCCTCCAAGATATGGATTGGCACTTCACGATATGTCAGGTCCTTGTTGATATCAACAGCTCGGTGATCGATGTTCTTGAAAACTTCGGTCTTCTCCGGCACTTCTAAGAACTTGCGAAGTAGCGAGATATGGAACACATTGTGGATGGCTGACATCTCTTCTGGCAGTTCCAGTTGATAAGACACTTCTCCTCGGTGGTTCAGAATCTTGAAGGGTCCGATATATCTGGGGGCTAACTTCCCTTTCAGACTAAAACGTTGGGTTCCCTTCAATGGTGAAACCTTGAGATATATAAAATCTCCAACATTGAAAGTCAGGTCTCTCCTTCTCTTGTCAGCATAACTCTTCTGTCTGGATTGGGCGGTCTTGAGGTGCTCACGGACCTTGTGAACCTTATCTTCGGCTTCTCGGAGAATGTCGGGTCCAAAGATCTGACTCTCTCCTACTTGCGACCAATTCAAAGGGGTACGACACTTCCTTCCGTATAGGAACTGAAATGGTGCCATTTGCAAACTGGCTTGATAGCTGTTGTTATATGAGAATTCTGCGAAAGGCAGGCAGTCTTCCCATTTTGATCCGTACTCCAACACACAAGCTCTCAACATATCCTCTAGGATTTGGTTGACTCTCTCAGTCTGTCCATCAGTTTGCAGGTGATAAGCCGTGCTGAAATTCAACTTGGTTCCTAATCCTTCCTAGACTTTCTGCCAAAATCTCGAGGTAAATTGAGTTCCTCGATCTGATACTATGGTCTTGGGGGTTCCATGCAGACTAACAATTCTGGCAATATACAACTCTGCTAGCTTCGAACTCTGGTAGGTTGTCTTGATAGGTATAAAATGAGCTACCTTGGACAGTCTATCAATGATGACCCAGATTGAGTCATTTACCCTACTTGAAGTAGGCAAACCGGTGATAAAGTCCATTCCGACAGAATCCCATTTCCATTCCGGAATCTGCAATGGTTGCAACAGTCCTGCGGGCCTCTGATGTTCCGCTTTGACTCTCTGACAGATATCACACTTGGTGATGTAGCTCCCGATTTCTCTCTTAATTTTGAGCCACCAAAATTGCTCTTTCAAATCTTGATACATCTTTGTTCCTCCGGGGTGGATAGAATAAAGAGTATCATGAGCTTCATGCATGATAACTTGCTTGAGTTTCGAATCTACTGGCACACAGATATGGCCTTTCTACCATAGAACTCCTTCTTCATCTTCGGTAAATCCAGGTACCTTTCCTATACCAATACGACGTTTGTTTCCGTTGATACTTTCATTTCCCTTCTAGGCTTCCTTGATTTGGCTAATCGAAGTGGGTTGAAGTTCAATGCTAGCTAAGAATCCTTTGCTAACTAGTTCAGTCTGGAACTGCTCCAACTCCTCATACAAACTTGGTTGCTTCTCCTTGATCATGGTGTTTAGCCTACATGGCAATCTGCTAAGAGCATCCTCTACCACATTGGCTTTGCCGGGGTGATAGTGAATGTCAAGGTCATAATCCTTGATTAACTCTATCCATCTCCTTTGCCTCATATTCAGCTCCTTCTGAGTGAAAATATACTTCAAGGTTTTGTGATCTGAGTAGATCTCACAGCGATTACCCATCAGATAATGACGCCATGTCTTCAATGCCAAAACTACGACTGCTAACTCAAGATCATGGGTCGGATAGTTCTGCGCATGCTGCTTCAGTTTTCGAGACAGATATGCGATGACTTTGCCTTCTTGCATCAATACACATCCTAGATCAATCTTGGATGCATCACAATACACATCAAATGGCTTCTTGATATCTGGCATGATCAATATTGGGGCTGAAATCAATCTCTTCTTCAGCTCTTGGAAACAGGCTTCACATTTGGCGGTCCATTCAAACTTCTTGTCCTTCTTCAGCAATTGGGTCATGGGTCTTGCGATGCTCGAAAATCCTTCTACGAACTTGCAGTAATATCCTGCTAATCCAAGAAATGCACGGACTTGGGTTTGAGTGGTTGGGGCTTCCCATTCTTTGACATCTTTGATCTTGGCGGGACCAACAACGACTCCTCCGGCAGACACGATATGTCCTAGGAATCCTACTTATTTCAGCCAAAACTCACACTTGCTGAACTTGGCATACAACCGATGCTCTCTAAGGGTTTTAAGGATGATTCTCAGATGTTGCTCATTCTCTTCTTCTGACTTGGAGTAGATAAGGATATCATCGATAAACACCACGACAAACTTATCCAGAAAATTCATAAAGATCTTATTCATGAGATTCATGAAATAAGCAGGGGCATTGGTTAATCCAAAAGACATAACCGTATACTCGTACAAACCATAGCGAGTAGTAAAGGCGGTCTTCGGAATATCCGTTGCATGAATCTTAAGTTGATGATAACCAGTCCTAAGATCGATCTTAGAGAATACATTTGCTCCAGTCAACTGATCAAATAGATCCTCTATCTTTGGCAAAGGGTACTTGTTTTTGATGGTGACATCATTCAACTTCCTGTAATCGGTGCACAGACGGTTGCCTCCATCTTTCTTGTCGACGAATAACACTGGCGATCTCCATGGCGATGCGCTTGGTTGAATCAAGCCTCTTGCCAACATAGCATCCAGCTGCTTCTTCAATTCTACTAACTCTGAGGGGTTCATGCTATAGGGTCTCTGGGCTATGGGCCCGGTTCGGGGATTAGTTCAATAATGAACTCAATATCACTATCCGAGGGCATACCAGGCAATTCATCTGGGAATACGTCGGGGTATTCATAGACTACTCTGACTTGGTCAATGGTAGGCAGGGCTAGACTCTTGTTACACTTGAATTGACAGGGCAAGGTTTCAGATATGTGCTCTACTGAGACTCTAGAGCTACTAGTCATTGTGATGGCTTTCTTGGCACAGTCTATCAATCCTTTATGCTTTGACATCCAATCCATTCCTAGTACTACTTCCAAACCTTTGGTTCCAAGTACTATTAGGTTGGCATAAAAATCTATCCCATGTATTCTGATAGGCACAACTTTGCAAATTTTTCTAGCTTTTGTAGTTGAACCAGGGATTCGAACTATCATGACATGCTTCAAGTTGGTTGGGTGAATCTTACTAGTTCATGCAAATTCTTCGGTGACAAATGTGTGCGATGCTCTAGAATCAAACAATACTCTTGCTAAAACCGAGTTGACAGAAAACATACCCAGCAATACATCTGGAGCTTCTTGGGCTTCTTCGGCGTTCATGTGGAAGAGACGGCTGTTGCGGTTGTGAGGGTTCCCTGGGGCAAATCTTCTTCCTGGTTGAACATGACGCTGCTGTTGAGCGGGGGCATTCACATTGGTAGTGGTGGCAATCTTCTTGGGACACTCATTGGAATAGTGGCCCTTCACTCCACACTCGAAACAAGTGATCTAAGACTTGTGTTTCGCTGCCATGGGCACAACATTGCTTCCAGTCCTGGGTGCAGTGTTGTTGTTGTTGCTCTTGGGAGGTGCACGGTTGAAATTGCTGGTGTTGCCGGGGTGATTGTTGTTTCCTCCGAACTTCATATTTCCGTCGCTACAGGTGGGGTAGCTTGGGAGAGACATTAGGGGTCGGTTGTTCCTTGGTGCATATCCCGCAGAAGGGTTGGGGCGTTACTTCTGGTGACTGTTGGATCCAGCTTGGTGCATCATACGACGTTTGCAGTTGTCGTTTGCTTGATTAATCTTCCCTTCCATCTGAATGGCAGAGTCGACTAGCTCTTCGAGATCTTGGAAACGGATGTTGACGAGGACAGTCTGCATCTCATCATGCAGTCCGTTCAAGAATCTCTCCTTCTTCTTGGCCTTCGTGTTGATCTCATCAGGTGCATACCTTGCAAGGGACAGGAATCTGTCATGGTACTCCACTACAATCATTCTGCCTTGCTTCAACTCTCTGAATTCATCCCTCATTCGGGTGACTAGACCCTGCGGCACGTGGGTGCGGTTGAACTTGATTTTGAAGGCTTCCCATGTCATCACTTGACCATGGTTCATTGTGCGGATGTTGTTCCACCATGCTCTTGCATCTCCTGCCAGATAGTGGGTGGCAAAAAGAACCTTCTCATTGGCATCTACTCCAGCTACTTCTAAGTTGTTCTCCATTGTCTGCAACCAGTCATCAGCATCCAGTGGGTTCTCTGAAGTACTAAAGATTGGGGGATTGGTATTCTGGAAGTTTTTGAGTTTGGATCCATGATGATCCTGATTTCCATGGTTCTAGTTGTTGTGAGCCATCTAGGCAATTTGCTGCAGTGTTGCTAGATTAGCTTGGCACTCTGCCCTGCTTGCTTCCTGGTCTGCAATGAAATTCTGCAGGATCTGCAGCATTGGGTCTTGCAATGAGCTGCTCCCTCCTTGGTTTCCACGAGTCATCTCAAGATTGAGGTAGATAAAGGGGTAAGAGGGAAATTTCTATGGTTTATGGTTTTTGATTTCAAGCTAAAACTTTGAGTTTGACTCAGGTTTTTGCAACTAACTTCTTTTCATTCATTCAAGCAAAGCACACGATACAAACACACATACACCACAACATCAAAGGGAAAACAGATGGTTTTAAGAACCATTATGTAAGCTACGATATAATGGGACCGATACTCCTCATGCTACGATAGTGCTCTAGTGCATCTACTCATCGTCGATGAAGTCGGAGTCGTCATCGTCGGTGTAGAAGTCCACGGCATCTTCCTCCAGAAAGTCATCATCATTGCTGAGGTAGGAGTCAATATCCCCTTGGATATCTTCACCTTCCTCTTATTCTTCCTTTACGGCAAGCTGAGCTTCTTGCTCCTTGATGGTCTTATCGAGGCCGGCCACCTTCTTGCGAAGACGGTCGATGGTGCGATCCTTCTTGGCGCGCTGACGGCAAAGAGACTGACGATCCTGGACGAGCAGTGAGAAAGTCTGGGCCTTCTGGGCTGCAATGGCGAGGTTGTTGTTGGCGAGCTCTCTTGCATTGTCCAACTCCTTCTGGCGGTCGTACAGCAGGAAGTCGAGGTTCTCCACTTGACGCTTCAGTATTGGGTGACTTGGCATCTCTAGCTGCATTCCCATGGAATCACGCCTTGCATAATGAACAAAGCGGGTTCCTTGGATTAGGTTGACACTGAGGGCACACAGACGTGCGAGAGCTTCATGCATTGCCCTGGCTAATCCATCTAGCCAGTTGTTCTCTCTCACGGAGAACCGAATCCTCCTAGATACTGGTGCTTCTATCTTGCCTCGAAGATCATCAGTCACTAGCCATTGTAAATCTCCTCCTGGTGGACCCGGGAGTTGAGCTCCAAGGAATTTCAGATGAGGACGCTCCAAGAACTCAGACAGTGCATCCAAATCCCTCTCGAAGATCATTTGGCCTCCGTTGGCCAACTGGTAGAACTTGCTGTATTGAGCTTCCATCTATAAGATTTTAGGATGAGAAAGTTAGTGAAGTGATCAAGTGTGTCAAATTTTTATGTAGTAATGTAAGACGTTGGAGGAACATGATTTTTTTTGAAAGAAAGATTTCCCAAGGGTAAGAGAGGAAATAGTTTTCATATGTACTCACTTTGGTTTTGAAACTAAGTTTTTTGTTTGGATGCCCATTCTAACTAGGGTCTCCTATGGTCAGGATGGCTCTGATACCAACTTGTCAACACCCGGATTTTTAATCCCAGATGCCTGTTATGCCATACATCAGAATCCCAGGATTACCATTTTTGCGAGACATAACAGATTGGATATCACAGTACATAATCCATTATAAACCATAATAAGGTCTTACACAAATAAGGATCTCATGATCCAGTCTTAGTACAATCAGGTAGCGGAATAAATAGCGTAGCGGTAGGGTCCATCTTCAGAGTCACAGGCAATGCTGGCGATGGGAGATAGTCCTAGTTATCATAGCCGTCCTGCTATCCTTCATCTTGGTAATCTCCTTCATAGTCTGGCCATAGGAATAGCCAGGGACAAAAGCCATGAGTACTCTTTAAGTACTCGCAAACAACCACTAACAAGTAGTATGGTTCTAATAGGAAATGCTAACTCTAAGTTTACTTGTAAAGTTAAGTTTGAAACCTAAGCTGAGTTATGAAACAAAGAAAGATAAAAGAAGTTTGAAAACCACTAAGTGGGAATTTAGTCATCATAGACACAACTCTGTTGTGGTTAAGTCACGTCACAAATTCATTTCATAAGTTGTTTTGAAAACATCTGACAACAGAATAGTATGGCCACTCCAACTGTCCATAACCGCGGACGTGACTATTCGAATAGTTTGACACTCTGCAGAGGTGGTACACTTTCACCACAAGATTCGATACATCTATCAGGGATAACCCTGAATCATCATACTTAGTATGCAGATAATCAAACATAACCTTTCCTTTACACACCCTAGTATAAGCACCTCTCCTATGAGCATGGCCTCCCAACCATGACCATCTGTCATCTTGGGCACTGCATAGGTGGACAACATTGAGAGGTAGCCTTATCTCAAACCTCTCCCGCGAGGGAACTAATACTAATGCATATAAACTTCTGGCTAAGCCTTACCCAATTCAGGTATTGTGGTTGTACGGTAAAATTGGAATGGTATCGCATCCGAACCCAACCATCAGTTTTATAAAAGGGCTAAGGCTCATGCCTCAACATTTTCATCATAATAAACCATTTGTGTTTCTCAACACATGTCAAAACATCTCAATAGAATGACTCATCATTCCAAGGTTTTGACAAGTCATTTTCACCAAGTATTCCCATCTAGGGTGAATCAAGTTTTGGGTTTTGTTCTAACTACTAAGTTAAGAGTGTTCACTAAAGTGGGATACTAATGTCAATCTCATGCCAAAGAATGACATCTAAGTCTAACTAGATAGGTAAAGTTTTATACTCTTTATGCTACCTTTAAATAAGTAAAAGGACTTTGGTAAAGTAAAGGAAGTAAAGCTTGTAAATAAAACTTGGAATAGGTATAAGTCACATGGTATAACCAAAGCATGCCTAATGCATCTTGCTTAGGTTATCTTGTTTAATTCTACCTTGCTAACAATAGCTTGCATTGTTAATGATGGCTTGCAAGTAAAGCTTGCAAGGGTTAACTGGTATAGTGCTAGCTTGCCTTGGGTAGTGAAGTGGTTGAAGTTTTCTTCCTCCTCCTCTTGGTAGAACTCCTCCTCCTCGTAAGCTTGGTCGGTACTATCGTCTATAAATACATACGAAGTACACCATCACCAAACAATACTTAACTAGTCTACTTAGCACACTAAGGCACACATTTGATGATCTATTATCATCACAAGCATCACCAGGTTTAATGAACTAGCTTCATTCTTTTTATTTGAGAAAAGTAATTTCTACTCATTGAATTTAACTAAGATTTAATATTCTCCAATTAAAATATGGGATCATGTGGACACATGTCATCACCACATATTCTAACACATGGGAATGTGATTTAAGGGTTGGATCACATTTTATTAAGTTTAAGTTTAATATTTAATGATTTAAAGTGACTAGAAATGGCTATATAGCATTATTTTGGTACTAGTCCAAAGTCACTACATGCAAACCTTAATATTATTACATATTCAGATAGGTATGGTTAAATGTGATTTTTGAGAGTTGGAATCAACTCAAAAGCTATTATGGTTGATTTTTGAAAAATGTTTGAATGTGCAAAAGCTTTTGTCTTGTTATTTTTACTAGGAGAGATATCTAACTATAAATGAATTAAATCCAACGGGCTTGGATATATATTTTTAGAAGCTTTCCAACAAAATTGGAATCACTCAATTTGGTTTAGTAAATCTTCCTGAATTGATTTTTGAATTAAGGGATAGAAATGGTTTTAAGTCTAAATAGAAAAACACTTATTTGAATTTGTGGGCTAGAGCGGGAAAACTAACGGGCCGGCCCAGTGACTCTCAGCGGCGCAGAGGGCGACTGACAAGGGGGGTCCGCATGTCAGCGACACTTAAAACCTGGAACGGTATCGAGCGATCTCGGCCACACGATTAGAACACGGATCAATGGCTCACGGTCGGTGGGGGTCTACTGGGGACGTACCAGGGCTCCAGCTAGTGCGGCGAGGCAGGCGATCGAACTGGACGGTGACGGCGAGCTCAGGCGAAGTCGCGACAGGGGCTGAGGTGGATGGAATCGATGGCAGCGTCTCCTCCTCTGTAGCGGCCTCCTCTGGTGCAATTCTGGCGAACGACGGCTTGAGCGGCTCCAGCGAGAGAGGGGAAATGGTCAGGGAAGAGAGGGGAGTGGAATGGTGTGAAGAGATGGTGCTGGGGAGGCCTGCTTATATAGGCTCAATAGTGAGACCGAGAGGCATGGGCGCGGCTCGTCGGTGACGGCAAAACAGGGGGCTACCAGCATGGCGAGGTAGGCGGACGGTGGGCGGTCTGCTGGAGGTCAGCTACGGCGCAATGGCGTGGCTAGGGGCGGTGGCATATGGTCGGGAGCTTCACGCACTCTAGGGACAGAGGCGGTGCTCGACGCGGCTCCTGGTGACTGTGGGTCGCGCGGCGCTGCACGGCCGTGTCTGGCGGGGTGCTGGGGTCGAGGCGGAGCAGCGTGCGCGATGTGGTGTCAAGGCGCGGTCTGCTGCGTGCAGGCGGTGATCATGCTCTAGCGCACTCTGTCTGCGAGTAGAGAGAAAGGGCGGCGAGGGTGGGGAGTGGTCTAGGGGCTGGGGTTGATCGAGGGGTGGACCATGGGCGGTGGTATGGTTGGGCGGAGCTAGTGGGCACACCGGAATGGCGCGGCTCGGTCTCTAGCATGCTACCCGCGTTCGTCCGGCGGTGACCTCATTTGGGTGGCGCTATACTAGCGCTGCGGGGAAAGGGGGTGCTGGTCTGGGCTTGGTTAGATGCTAGGGGGACAGGGGAGTGCAGAGAGGGTTAAGAGGGGGACAGGGGCTTAACTAGCAATAGTAATAGTTAGGCCACTTTTTATCTGCCTGCCAGGTGTTCGACACAATGGCCGCATGAAGAAAGTTTTTGAATTTTTGAAATATTTTTGGTGGGTGCTCTGCTCTGATGCTTGGTAGAACATGGTTGCTAGGATTTGTTAAATGTAATTCATTTGAGTGGTTTTTGCAAAAGTGTGATCTATACATATGAACTACATTCAATTTTCAAATGTCATTTAAATTTAGAGTTTGAAAGTTTTTGGGATGAAACAAAGTGGTCCTTGGCACATCACTACTTGTACTAGCAAGGGGTGCAAAGAACCACAATTTTTTCTGTTAAGATTTGAGTTCTAGGAATAGCCAAAGTAGGCTATGTGATTAAAATGGCAAAAGTGACCATTGGCTTAATTAATTCTTTTTGATTTCGTTTTCTTTGGGAATGATCTAGATGATGTTTAATTCACCTTAGAATAATTTTACAATCAATAGATCACTCAAACATGGCATTTCAAACAACTCCTATTTTTAAATGCATACACATATGAAAGCTTAAAGATTTTTAAATAGAAAAAGGTTTTGTTAACCCTAAATTGGGTAGATTTGATCTTGACCACTTGGATTAAAGTTTTGGGATGTTACAGTACTCGTAAGCAAGGGGCATGAGATTTTCAACTTATAACTTGTCAAGCATATCTTCATATTTTTGTCACTTTAACCTTAGTCACCTCAAGATGCTTATGATAGGGGCAATGAGAGCTGAAAGCTAATAAGTACCATAATTTTGGGAAGCTCTTTATGAAACTTGAATCCCTGCTTCCCTTTGTGAAGGGCCTTTCTTTTTACGTTTATGTTGAGTCTCCATTTTATATCTTTATGCACCTATTGAGAGAGCATACTGGTCATTCTTAGTTTAATGTGCATTATCCCAAAATTTGTTGATTGATTCATAACTTTCATATTGCTTGCTCTTAAATTATTTGTATCTAGTCACACTTATGAACTTTGAAGGTGTCCTATGCATTTATGTTTTGCTATACCATGAAGGACAAGCTGAATACCACTTTTATTATGTTTTCTATATGTGAAACAAACAAACGTCTTTCAATGCATTGTTATTCATGATCTTTTGTTTGTACCTTTTCATGTTACAACATAGTTGCTATGTCTTATTGTTAGAACTCTATCTTTCATGCTTATGTTTAGAGTACTTTGATCCCAGCTATCAATGCTTTACAAATATTTTGATTAAGATTGTGATGGTACATGTCACCTCAAAAATTATTTTTTTATCACTTACCTACTCGAGGACGATCAGGAGTTAAGCTTGGGATGCTTGATACGTCGTAAACATATCTATAATTTTTTAGGCTCCATGCTTGTTTTATATCAAATTTCTTATGTTTTGTTCACACGTTGAGGTATTTTTATACATTTTCTGGAACTAACCTATTAACAAGATGCCATAGTGTCAGTTGCCTGTTTTTTGCTGTTTTTGGTTTCATAAAAGCTAGTAAGGAAATATTCTCGAAATTGGATGGGACAAAAGCCAAAGTCAATATTTTACCCGAAGCAACACGGAGTCCGAAGGGCGGCCGAAGGGGGGCCAAGAGGCGGCCACAACCTATGGTGGCGCGGCCAGCCCTAGGCATGCCACCAGGGGGTGTGGGACCCCTGGAGCTCCACCGACCTTGCCCCTTCGCCTATAAAAGCCCCCAGGACAAAAACCCTAGGACCAGATCAGAATTCCACGAAAAGTTCTGCAGCGCCGCCGCCACCGAAGAGGAGATTCGAGGGACATAAGTCTTTGTTCCGGCACCCTGCCGGGACGGGGAAGTGACCCCGGATCCATCTCCATCGACTCCATCGCCATCTCCATCGCCGTTGCTGACTCCCATGATGAGGAGGGAGTAGTTCTCTCTCGAGGCTAAGGGCTCTACAAGTAGCTATGTGTTCATCTCTCTCTCTCTCTATGTGTGTGATCTTATTGAGATCATGAGCTTTGTAATCTAGGATCTATTCTGCTACTCAAGTGCTTTAATTAATCTCCGCTTATCCCCACGTGTGTGAAGTTGACAGTGTGCACACCATGTGGCACTTTGGCTAAGATTACATAAATACTTATCATGAGTATAATTTGAGTTGGATGTCTCTGTGAGATTGTGGTGTTTGTTGGAACCATCTAGCCCTCAAGGTGATAGTGAGGGGTTATCTAGATGGGGAATGCGAACTTTAAGGTGTGTTGTTATAGCCCTACATCGTCCAACCAGAGAGTAGTTCAGGGTAGCATCATGAAGAGAAGATATTTATATGAGAGTGTCCACTAGTGAAAGTATGATCCCTAGGCCTTGTTTCTAAGCATTGAAATACCATTTACAATCAGTTCTGTTACATGTTTGCTTGCCACCACTCTTATTTCAGATTGCAATTACCACTTATAATCATCCATATTACTTGTATTTCACTATCTCTTCGCCGAACTAGTGCACCTATGCACCTGACAAGTGTATTGGGAGTGTTGGGGACACAAGAGACTTCTTGTATCTTGATTGTAGGGTTGCTTGAGAGGGATACCTTTGACCACTTCCTCCCTGAGTTCGATAAACCTTGGGTGATCCACTTAAGGGAAACTTGTTGCTGTTCTACAAACCTCTGCACTTGGAGGCCCAACACTGTCTACAAGAATATAAGCGTGCGTAGACATCAGGGACATGTTGCACATTCTTCAATTACACAATCTTTCTCGAAGTAAACTTCAGATCTACCGTGCTAGCACCAAGAACAGTAGCATGTAACCCATTCCCCATCATGACTGAGGAATCTCGAGCCTAATAAGAGGTGAACATGGAAATGTTAGCACACACATGAACATTGGCCCATGTATCAACCCACCACTCCGTGGGTTGAAATACTGAAAGAATAGTAGGTAATAAATTACCATACCCAGAACCTAAAGTTCCTGCATCAGTATTTTCAATGACCATGTTGGTAGATTTAGAACTCTGTCTATCTTGACCCTTCTTACCTTTCTTCTATGGGAAGCGATGAGCCCAAGGGACAATCTCTCCGCACACCCAGCAAGTGTAACATCCCAATTTCAGCAACCCTGATTAGTTGTCCAGAATGCAAAAATCAGGGGGAACAAAAACTTTTTCTTGTTTAGTGATGAAGTGTTTTCCTGTTGTTTGACTATGTTTATGCTTATGATGGTGAATTAGAAGATATACTCCTTACCTCAACATCGGTGGTCAAAAAGCTATTTAACAAAACTACCCTGGCTCATTTTATATATTCTCAAATGTTCTGGCATTTCAAAACATGAGCCAAGATGCTTATGTAACTAAAACTATTTTATTAGCTTCTACTGACAAAACTATGGAGAGATATATAACATAATCTCCTTATGTTTTCAAGACAGAACCTTCAACTACTCTTACCTCTAGGATTTTCAAAACCTTGTATAAAACTTTTGAATTCTACTATTGGTAGGGATACCAAGGACTATTAACTTATTCAAATTCCAACCTTTCAAAATTTCCCATCCTTACCTCAAGCTAATCTTGATGGTAACCCTAGTAGTAGTTGATTTGTTTGTAAGATGAGTTGCCTTGATCTGATGTCTGATGAATTGCCTTGATCTGCTGCTTGAATTGTCTGCTTAGGAGATAGGATGAGCTACTCTAGGAGCTCATCCACTAGGATCAAGATACTTTAAAAATCACCAAACCCTAAGCAAGAATACAATCTGGATCTAATCTCTAGATACTAGGTGATCATCTAAAACCCTTAACCAGATTAGCTCTAAAGTGATCTAATTCTAGAAGCTTCCAAGTCAATGAAGACCAGTATCAAGCAAGGATCCTTCCTACTCAATCTACACTTCAACATCATCCACTTGATGATGCTTTGGTACCATGCAACCCATAAAAATCATCACCACCCGCATTCTAGTCTTAAAACCCTAAATCTGCCAAAATTGGCTAAGTCTGGAATCTATTTCAACATCACCATTTTGGATGTCTCCCTTTCTCAACCCTTGTGCATTTTTGGTAATGAACTTGAACCATCTTGTTAACAATCCTAAGGACTACCAAGGCCCACTCTTTCCCTTGGTTAGATCATCCTCCAACAAGGTTTTGGTGGCATGGTTGTGTTCTACTCATATAGGTCTATCAATATCTACTTCACTTGTTCCAAGTGGATCTTTTTGCTTCTTAAACCCACAAGGTTTTGAAGGCTAGTTGATAATCTCCTTTGGCAAGCTTATTTTATTCAAAGTTTGAAAGCCTGTCTTGGTGAACTCGAGCAAGATCAAGCTCAAACCTCTATACCATGATGATGTACATCACTTGTTCTATCCATCCATCTATCCCATGCCCCAAGGGGAGATCTGAGCTCCAAGATCCAACAAGGTTTTGGTGGCATGAAAACAATCTTACCCTAGATCCTTAATCTCTAGTTTTTCACCAAAATCGCCTTTGATTCTCATATCCCAAGGTTGCAAATGCTTTCTACACCTTGTCTAAATCATCTACCTTGATCATCAAGATTTATCAAATATTATCCATCATTATTATGGCTCCAAATCTAATTAATCTCTTTAATAGACAAAATCTCCAAAACTTCATCCATAATGGAAAGTTTGGTTTTGGCCAAAACACTTCCCCAACTTTTGGCTCAATTGAGGTCCACATATCATACCCCATCTTCCCACTTCAAAAATAAATATTTTTGAAGAGCTTTATTATTTGTTTTTGCCCATTTTCTTAAATGGCTGAATTTTAAATAATTTTATCTTCCAATAAATCTTGGGAAAATTCCCCTAAGTGTGTACTCACATTTGGGACCATCTCACATCAAAAACTCAACTTGTCCAATGTAAATTTATCAAATGAGCTCCAATACTTTACTTCTGCAGTTTTTGAATAAATGAATTTAAGTGGACCAAACTTTACCAATTAATTCCCAATTAATTCAAGGATATGTACCTGGACCATATCCACCCACCAGCATCCTCACTTCTTCTTTCCAAGATCAAAATCCAAGAAATTCTTCATGGTCTTCAAAATGGACAAGAATTGAAATATTTCAAAACTATGATCCTCCTCTACGTTCCCTCTCCCGTGCTCCCCCTCCTCTGCGTGTTAGCCTACCAGAACCCCCTTCTCCTCCTCTATCTAATCCTACTCTTCTTTTGGCCAGGGACTACCCCTACCATCGCTGCCGTCGAGCTCCGACGAGAACGCTCTCGGGCGTCCTCGCGCGAGCCAGATCCTAACGTTGAACCCCGCCTTCCCGCCCCTCGCCAGACTTGCTGGAGCATGCCGTGTCGCCTCCGCCACCTCCCCGACACCGGAACACCTCCCGGTAAGCCCCACCGCGCCGCCCCGAGCCCAGCTAGGGTTGACTCGCCGCCGCTGCCGCCTGGGGTAGACGATGCACACCCGCCGTTGATCCTTACTTGATCGAACGACCCTCCTCGCTCAATACCCATTCGGCCTCCCACGGCCTCTGAATAGCAGGACCCGACCGTCAGCCATTCAAACGGGGCTCCCGTGTGAGCCAGTGCCGAGTGAGCCGATTCCTCCCCGGCGGCCCATTTCCCCCTGCTAAACCAGCCCACCCCCATTTCCTTTTTAATATTTTCCAAAAGATCTGCAGTTTCCCTGTTTGGATTAAATTTGTTTGGAAATGAAAAATACCTCCAAATTCCCAGATCTGAACTTTGGCTTGTACCTAAATGTTTTCCTCAACATTCTGTACAATAACTGAACCAAAATTTTGTCTAGATTAATCCCAGTAATTTATTTACCAGAAGGTGTCCCTTTTTCTATTTAATTCCTTCTGTGGGATTTACAACTCCAAATAGGATAAGCCCAAGTGCCCCTGGTAGGTACTGCATGTACCTACCTCATGACCTTGGCCTCCCTCCAAGTGGAACCATTAAACTCCTATGGCAAAAATAACAAAAGAAAGCCTTTTCAGCCCTTAGAAAATTCCCTAGGTCAAACCAAAATGGGTATTGACCTAATTCCAACCCTCAGTACACCTGCATACTAGTATCTATCAAACCCCAGGAGTCCATAATTTTCTAAGCCTCTGTGGATTTATCTTGAATTAATCTGTTCTGGGCTTAGTGAATTCACTAGAAAAATCATCACAGTAGCTCTGAAAATGCAAAAAGGTTGATTCCAATTTCTACTGAAAGGTATTCTATATTCCTACCGTGTGCCCTTGGAATCAAATCAAAAGCTTCTGTATATTAAATCTAGTGAAAAAGACAAAACAGCTCTAGAACTACCTTTGGGAATTTCCTGAGGGCATCCTGGTGATTATTTTGACATGAGTCCAACTCTCAGTGAACAAGTACATCAAGCCTTACTTAACCACCCAAGGAAATTGTGGCATCCCGCAAAAACCACTACTAGAAAATTGCGTGTTATTTTTATTTTGGTGCATCATCATGACCGCATGCTCATGTCATCATGCCACATTGCATTTGAGCATCGTCATGTCATCATGCATTTGTTTGCATAAAACTATTTTACAAAGCCTATATTTGTTTTCTAAATATCCCCCTCGCTTTTTCAAATGTAAAACCTTGGTCCGTCTGAATCTTTTATTTGTCTAAACTATTTTACAAAAGAATATTTTAAAATAAATAAAAGAAAACTATTTTATAAAGTGTTTTGTCGGGGAGGCAGCCCAGCCCGTAGGCCAGACCACCTACTACCCGGGCAGGCATGGCCCAAACTGGACCAACCAAAACCTAACCCACACCTGACCCTAACCCTAGTCCCAGCCGCCACATCCCACCCCGTTGCCGCCACACTCACACACGCGCGCGTAGCAGTGCGGCACAACACACAACCCGCGCGACAGCGTGTCTCGCATGCGTCCTACCCAACTCGCGCTGCACGTTACCGGCCGCACGCGTGATACACGCTCCCCTCGCGCGTGCCCTGCAGCCTAGTCCCACTCCCCGCTACACGCACGCCTCGTCGCCCACCTACCGCGTACGACCGACGGGATGCCCATCCCCACTCACGGGCGTGACCCCGACCCCACCATCCACTCGCCCCGCAACGCGTTCTCTCTCCCCAACTTCCTCGTTCCCCATCGAGCCCCGCTGCCGTATGGTTCCCCCACCATGGCGCCACCGTGCCCTCTCCTGTGGTCCCTCGCCCCTGGAGCTCCGCCACCTTCGTCTCCCTGTGTCGCCCCTCCCTCTTGAGCCAGCACCGCCGTCGCCAACATCTCTAGCGCCGTGACCCGTGTTCGTCCCTGTGCCCGCTGGCCGCGCTGCCCTCAACTCTTCTCGAGCTCCGGTGTCCCCCGCGCCTCCCTGGAACCTCGCCGGCCCGAGCGGCTCTGCCCCGCCTCATCTCACCGCAAGCCGCGACTCCCCCGTCTTCACCGTCGGTCATGGCCAGCGCCGCCACCCCGTGCCCCCCATCACGAGCCCCTGCTCCGGCCCGTCAACCACCGCTGTGGCCACCGCCTTCCTTGTCACATCCCCATCAAGCTCCTCTGGCCGCCACGCGCGTTGACCTCGCTTGCACCGCGCCATGCCTGCCCCTGCGCCTCCCCGCTACATCCCGCCTCTCCGTCTCCGGTTTCCGGCCGCCAGCCGCCGCCTCCTGTAGCGTATCGACATCCCCGACACCGCCCTGGACACGGTCGCCGCTGCCTGCGGCCTTGACCTCCGGCCACCGCCTCCTGTGATGTTTTCCTCATCCGCTGGTGCCAAGCACCGCCTCGCCTACGAGCGTCGGACGCACCTGATGCAGCCACTTCACCTCGTCTCTCTCTGGTCTTGCCCGTGTGAAGCCATTGCTCTAATCTTGGCAATTTCTGTTGTTACCGACGAAGTGTTTGAGATAATGTCCAAGTGGGACATGCCCCCGTGTAGTTGTTCCTGTGTTTGGCCTGTGCACATGACACTCGCGAGCACGTGTGTGGTCGCTGCTCCAACCCCGATCCTCTACTTTGTTCCCTTTGATGGGTTGGTGATGGACGTGCCGAGAAGACGATGTGGTGCTGCAACAAGATCTACAATAACTCCTACGAATTCGAGGAAACGCTGGCACTGACACAAGTTCACCATCGATCAAAGACGCCTAGACCCGGGATGCCAAGATCTCCGCCGCGAAACGACAAGACCGTCGACATGACCCGAAGACCACGGATGCGACAAGATCGTCTCTCGGACGCCAAGTCCTTCGGCCCCGGAAAACCAACAACCCGGCCAAGATCCGAAGACCGAACCCTGGCGCGCTAAGTTCTTCGACCCCGAGGACTGATCCATCGGATGCGACAAGACCTCCTTCTCGGAACCACCAAGTACTTCCTCTCATACGCCAAGACCTGAACCCGAAGACCACCAAGATCGTCACCGGAACGCCAAGCTCTTCATCCCGGACACCATGATCTCCTTCACAGATCCGAAGACCCTGAACCCCGGAGTCCGCACCTCGCCGATCCCCGTCTCGCCCTGAGACCCTGAGACCGAATCTCGAATCCCCGAAACCCAAGATCTTTCGAACCAGATGTGTGGCCATAAGCCCCTATTTTTATAATATGACATATACCCGTCGCATCATTAAATCATCATGCTTGCATACATGTCATCTGGTGGGTTGGGTTAAATAGTTGGTTCACCTAAATTAAATATGGAGGCTATATGCGAACTTTCTAGTCTTATATTGGCCCCATTTAAATTTGAGTAGCGAACCGATGCCATGTCTTGCCTTGTTAATACAACATTTAAATTGCAGGGGTCTAAATAACTTGAACTGTCTAATTAATCGTCGGGGCCCCGGTTCTGCTTAATACTGCCTAATTGCACCGCATCTGCATCATATCATAATCATGCCGGATCTTCTGCCGTAGTATTAAATATTGCATCCGGTGTTTCTTTTAGTGCTTTGCTTCTTCGCAGATTAGGCTGATGAGTTGATGCGAGTATTGACAAGTTCCCCGGATATGAACCTTCGGCAGTGTTTCCCAGGCGAGCATCTCTCCCCCTTCTACCTATTTTGCATTTATAGTCTTTACTTCCTCCTGTTGATCTATTGCTATCCGTGTCGCGATGCTTTAGTTTCCGTGCACCAGTTATATCCCGTGCAGCCTCTATTTTGCCTTGGACACCTCCTATTACCTGTGTTTGGTAGATAGCTGGCCTTGTGTGTCATAGTTGCTTGCTCAGGTGCGATCTCGTGTTGTCAAGTACCACAGTTGTTGGAATGCTGGAAGATGTTTATGGTGGAGATGATCATGACTTTAAATACAACTATTAAAATGCTAGATATAACTAATGCAGAGGCATCGGTGGGCAATAGATGTTATTTGGTTCTTCCATGCTCAGTGTGTCCCGTAGGACCCCGAGTACTTGATACATGTTCCTTGATTTTCGCACTATCCACATCCGGGAGGCCGTTGACCCCCCTGAGTGAGAGCTTGATTCATTTCTATTTCTTGGGGCCACAAACTAGTTTGGGGCTTTATTACTATCCTGTACTTATGCCATGCTTTACTGCTTTATTTAAGATTGTGCGTGGAGCACCTGTACTGTTTAGGATCACGGAGTGTTTTCACGATATCGACAGGACCAGTCACACTTTCGGGTTCCTAGTCGTTTACAGCCATTGACGCAAACCCTGGGTCCGTTCCGGAGCCGGCCAACTTCACTGCGGGTAGCTTAGTGGGGTGGCCCCCTGAAATATTTTACGAATCCTGTGATCGCTTTGTCATGAATGCCTCGTTGGGTTTTGAGTTGGTTTTTCTGAGGTTGATCGAGTGTGTGTTGCTATTTGTGCACCCCTGCAGGGTAAAACTTTCTGAAAGCCGTGTCCGTGGTTATGGACGACTTGGAGCACAGTATCTCGATCATAGACAAGCATAACTAAAGTAGTGCTATAAATTTGACTTAAAATGTGACTAGTAATCAGCTCAAGTATAACGGAATGGATATTAAAAGTTCCAACAACTGGTGGATCTGTGGTGATCTGTGTCATACTATACCTGCCTAGTAAGTACTGCAACTCCAATGGAATGTGATAGAAGTGCCAACAACTGCTAGGTTTTGGGATTCCTCAGGACAATTATATTTGACTAGTAAATGTTCCAACTACCACGGAATGGTTAATTAAAACTGCCCACTACTTATGCTTCAGGATGACTCATGCTATCTATATCTGATTAGTAATTGCTGCAACTATAACGGAATGAGTAAAATTGCCAACTGTGTGAGTTCCTTGGTCCAACTTCCTCATTTGGTCTCGAGGGGGAAATACCAGGATGGGTATGATTGGTGTTAGTATCAGGTTGGATCCTAATAGGTCTTTCTTATCCCTCTCTAATAGCCGCCAGTTTTACTGAGTCTCTATAGGTTGTTTAGTGCCGCTGCGCTGCCGCTTCAGCCCACCATACCTATGTAGGCGAGAGCCGCCGCATTCTAGCCTCGCCGTGTATTGGCCTCAGTACTGACGCTCCTCTTTTTCCTTTGCCCTTTGTCGGCACCCCTTTTGTTTAGCAGGTTTGAGATCATCATCGTTAGCAGGGTTACCCTTATGGCTTGGCCTGGGCAGTGTTATGGACGCCATTGGTTATCCTTCAGGGCTCTTAGCCCAATTTGCATCTTGTCTGTACTCGGACGCTGTATCGTTTTCAAGGTGATTTGGATCTTTGTATTGTATATCAGTATTCTTGACTCTTGGAGTCGTGTTGTATATATATCTATTCTGTGGGTCCCATCGAGGACTGTTGTGTAATGGTATTACTTCGTTTTCCACCCGCATGAAAGTGCCTGGTGGGCGTCCTTGAATCGTTTCTATTCGGGTTTGGCGGAAAGGGCTAAAACTTGCATAGGGCCGATTTGAGGGTGTTACAGAAATAATATTTGGACATACATAACATTTCTGGTGAATTATTTCCTAAACTAGAGCTTTTATCACTAGAATATTCATAATAAATTAAAGAAAATTGATAAAATCTTGAAACCACTTTTGTTGGTCTTGTTTTGTCAAAACCTACCTGATGGTATTCTGGTTGCACTTTGGTACCATACTTACCCAGGCCTTGGTCCCAAACCCCTTCATTAGTGGCTTTGACCATTTCCCGAATAAAGGAAATCCCACCACTGTAATTAGGGTTCTTGCAATGATTCTAAACTCAACCACTCAAAACCTACTGAATATTATACTTGTATTTTCCACTTTCTTGCTGTATGTATGTCCACTTGTATGCCTTGTTTTGATTGTGGTCTTGCTTGTTTGCATGTATACTCGATGACGACAATAGTTGCGCTTGTATTGACGCTAAGAAGAAGAGATCTTATTATTATTGGTGTTGGTATTCTCGGTTATCCAAATAAGAAGTCTAGGGACATATTGCCATATTTCTGATCATCAGGCAAGCCACCTTCTTGCTCATAAGCCTTGTCCTACTGTTTTACTTATGCATGTTTCATCTACTGTTTATCAAAACTGCATTATTTACTATATGTTGTTGTATATATGGTAGTGGTTTGGCTCCTCCGAACTATTACACTTTTGTACTATTAAGTACAACCCCCTTGATGACACCTACTTGTCCCTAGTATGGTAGATGGTGCAATACACCATACCCTTTGGAGACCCCCGATTTAGCCGAAGCAAAGCTACAGGATGGGAAGACCCCTGAAAAAGTTTTACCAAAAGTTTTATGATAAAACCTTGGTGAGGTGGGACCTCCCAAGAGATGTTGAGAAAGATAAAAGGTTTTGTTTTACAAAATGCTGGAGGAAAACCAGAGGAAAAAGATTTACGAAAACGGATCCGGTTCTTTGCAGTTTAGCCGTAACAACTTAACCCTGTGCAACCACATTACTCTAGAATGGGACAGGGCTGGATTTGATGTTTGTCTATTCTGGTATAAGCTTAATCGCAACTACTATAGGGGATCGCAATCCTCGAAGGCTGGGCCTTCTCCCTTAAAGGTCCATGTGGGACATCGACCTGGAGAAGGAACGAACTGTCTGCTGGCAGCCATGCGTTACTATGAGCCCCTCATTGAAAGCGCCCACTCTGTGAAGTGTAAAATGCGCTCCGGTTGGTCCTCGGTACCCGACGTCCCGGTTTTGAGGGGAGTAACACTCATAGGGTAGGCACTTATATTGGAGTGGGCATACGGAGAGTCTAGATCGGTTACTCGACCCACGATCGGTGTAGATCAAGGCAGTGTACCCGGATGGTGTGGGTAAAGTGTACAACCTCTACAGAGTGTAAATCTATTCGAATAGCCGTGTCCGCGGTTATGGACGGGTTGGAAAAACTTCTGTAGAGTGGTGCTTGTTTTGTTTTCAAAAAGGATTTTGGAAAAGAAATGGCTCTGGAAATGTTTTGACCATGGGATGGTCACAAAGGAGAAAGGTTTTGACCATGGGATGGTCGGAAGGAGGAGAAAGGAGTTTGGTCGTGGGACGACCAGAAGACGGGAACAAATGGGTACCCCAATCCTAGTGTTTACAAAACTTTTCAAAAGGTTTCCAAAATGGTTTACAAAGGTTTTCAACAAAGATTTGTAGATGCTATATCTACAAGAGAAACTAATTGAGAAAAGAACCTCTCTTGGAGCCCTCCTACGACCACAGCCATATTGCATCTCCTGTTGTTTTTATTACTATTCTCTTAAGGTGGTTTGCGAGTACATTCAAAGTACTCACTGGCATTGTCCCTGGCTATTAATTTGGTCAGATATCAAGAAGAGGATGAAGTTGACGACTATGCCATCTAGGAAGTTCTCCCAGTCAGTTGCCTGTAGGTTAAGGCAAGGCTCGGGCTCTACGCTTAAGGATGTTCCGCTGATGATTATTGATGTAGCCATAATGGCATGTAAGGTATGACATGTATCTGCTTAAGTATGGATGTTTACTTTGGTACTTGTCGGTTATGTGCCATGACTAACTGATCATGGGATCATGGTGTATGCATAATAGGGATTCTCGAAGGATTAATCCGGGGCCCCCACAGACTTGGTAGTAGAGCCATCCTGACTGTAGGAGAACCTTAGTTAGCATGGTCGTTAGACACGAACCTTATTTTGAAAACTCCGGCTTTCGAAAACTAGTTTCCCAATGAGTTTCAAAAAGTTCTACTTCTTCTCTTACTCTAAGTAAATGCTTTTGAAAATGGTTTCCTTTAACTCTCGTCCAAACCTCAAACCTACAGATTTTAAATAACTAGGATCTAGAACCCGATGAAGACAATGAGAACAAGATGAAGATAAGCAACTACCAGCAAACACAAGGGGACTACAATATCGCCCTACCCGCGGAATCCTTACAATCAGAAGACATCGGGTGTTGCACTATCAAGAAGCGTCGGATGACCCACAAGTATAGGGGGTGTATCGCAGTATTTTCGATAAGTAAGAGTGTCGAACCCAACAAGGAGCAGAAGGTGCTGGCTAGTGGTATGGATCAGGAATTCTCTGCAAATACTTAGCAAATGGATTTTTAGGGGTTTTCGATAAAGCAAGTAAACAAAGTACGAGTAAATAAAAGACAGTAGGAATAAATGCAGCAAGTGGCCCAATCCTTTATGCAGCAAAGGACAAGCCGGTTGTATTTCTATAGATGACCAAACGTTCTCGAAGACACATGGGAAGACTGTCAAGTGCTTTCGCTTCATATAGTCGATTAATCTTCTCTAGTTTGCTAAGTGTTGTGTGGGTGAACCTGTGCTAATGTACCGCCCCATCCAAGACTAATACATACTTGTGATTATACCCCTTGCAAACATCCGTAAGTACAAGAAAGTAATTAAGGTAGAAACCTAACCACAGCTTTAAACTCTAAGACCCTTACGTCCCTTGTGCAATGGTTTCCTAATGGGGGTTCAGGTTTCTGTCACTCCGTCAACCCCTACGATTAGTATCCAAATACACAATGCATTCCCCTAGGCCCATATAGGTGAAGTGTCATGTAGTCGATGTTCACATGACACCACTAGAAGAGGTACACCATAACTTAAATAACAATATATTGAATCTTTCTCAACGCAACTCCACTACTAACAACAAGACTTCTCCCATGTCCTCAAGAACAAAACGAACTACTCACAAGACATCATATGGATCATGATCAGAGATGGAATAATCATGTATAACAATCTGAACATAACCAATAATTCAATGGTTCACTCAATAGCATCAACTACAAAGAGTAATCAACACCGGGAAAGTTTCCCCTATGAACTATGCAAGATTCAACGCAATTGTTACAGCAATATGGAGATGGTGATGAGGGTGCTGATGGTGATGATGGTGGTGATGATGATGATGATCCCGATGAAGTCCAGCTTGATGGTGGTGTTGATGGCGACGATCTCCCCTCTCCGGGAAGGAATTCCCCCGGCAGAAATCTGTCTGCCGGAGAGATCTTTCTCTCTCGGTGTTTTCCGCCCCGCAGAGGCGGCGGAATCTTTCTATGGTCACTCCTCGAGTCTTAGGGTTTCGTGGGGATGATATACGCCAGAGGGGAGAGGCTGGAGTGGGCCAGGGTGGCCACACCACTCCCAGGCGCGGCCTAGGCCTGCCCGCGCCATGGGGTGGTGTGGGCCCCCTGTGGCCCACCTCCACTCCATCTTCTGGCATCCTGAGTCTTCTGAAAAAATAGGATTTTCCGTATATTTTCCCGGATTTTCTGATCTTCGCGAATTTTGCCTCCAAACAGCACCTTTTCCATCAGAATCCTGACTACAGCGGTCCGTGCTCTAGTCATCAACCATGCAAAAATAGATGAAATAACATAAGTATCACCTCTCAATACGAAATATATCAATGAATAATAGTGAATTAATACATAGAATAGTGATACAAAATGGACGTATCAGCGTCCATGATACGATGAAGGCTTCATCTGCAAGATAGTGACTCCGACTGAAGAAAGACGATATCTAGGGTCGATAGTCCTAAGGATAGGATTCCCCTACATCGTTAGTAGTTAACTCCTTGGTCCCTAGCGTTGAACGTGTTTACTTGCCGAAGTGCATCTAGTGTTGCTTGATATGTGTTGTTTGCCAAGAAAATTGCGATCCCCTTGCTCTGTTCGCCTTGTTTATATGCTCTGGTTTGCTTCGACCTCCTTAAAAATGTGACTCGAGGAGCGATAACCCACCTAGTAACTCAGGAAACCCCTGTGTTAGATGTCGGTAATGGGACCCAGACAAACCTCGAGAGTATATGAGAGGAAAGCATTGCAAGAACCAGGAGTTCGACATCGTCAAGTCAGAATCAACTCAAAGATTTCACCTTAGCAGGACGGCATACCTCGTCAAACTCACCTTGCAAGACTCGTCAATAGCACTGATGTCTACGCACTTCTATTCTTGTAGACAGTTGTTGGGCCTCCAAGTGCAGAGGTATGTAGAACAGCAGCAAGTTTTCCCTTAAGTGGATCACCCAAGGTTTATCGAACTCAGGGAGGAAGTGGTCAAAGGTATGCCCTCTCAAGCAACCCTACAATCAAGATACAAGAATTCTCTTGTGTCCCTAACACACCCAATACACTTGTCAGGTGTATAGGTGCACTAGTTCGGCGAAGAGATAGTGAAATACAAGTGGTATAAATAATTATAAGTGGTAACGGTGCCAGAAAATAGCTTGCTGGCATGTCGTTGACGTGGGAAAAGACTAAAGGCAAACTGAAATAAAGAAGGAAGCAAGCAAACATGTAATAGATCTAATTTCAAACGGTGTATCAATGCTTAGAAACAAGGCCTAGGGATCATACTTTGACTAGTGAACACTCTCATATAAATATCTTCTCTTTATGATACTACTCTTAACTACTCTCCGGTTGGACACTCTAATCCATGGTAGGGCTATAACAACACACCTCAAAGTAAGCCTTTCTCCTCTAGATAACCCCACACTGTCACCTTGAGCTCTAGATGGTTCCAACAAACACCACAATTTCATAGAAACATCCAACTCCAAATATAACTCATAACAAGTATTTGTAATCTCTAGCCTAAGTGCCACCATGGTCTGCACGCTGTCACTTTCACACACATGGGGAGAGCAGAGATCTATTAAAGCACTTGAGTAGCAAGGTAGATCTACTTGATTACAAAGCTCATGATCACAATATGATCATGCATAGAGAGAGAGATGAACACATAGCTACCGGTAGAACCCTTAGCCTCGAGAGAGAACTACTCCCTCGTCATCATGGGAATTAGCAGTGGTGATGGAGATGGTGGTGGAGATCGATGGAGATGGCTCCGGGGGCACTTCCCCGTCCCGGCAGGGTGCCGGAACAGAGACTTTCTGTCCCTCGAATCTCCCCTTCGGTGGCGGCAGCGCTGCGGAACTTTTCGTGGCTGGAGGCTTAACGATCTAGGGTTTTTGCCTCGGGGGGAATATATAGGCTAAGGAGGCAAGGTCGATGGCCAGCCAGGGGGCCCACACCATGCCCTGGCGCGGCCTGGGGGTACCCACGCCTAGGGGGGTGTGGCCAATCCCTGGCCCTCCTCCGTCTCATATTCTGGCTCCGTGAGTCTTCCGGTAAAATAGGAACTTTGGCTTTTGTCCCGTCCAATTCCGAGAATATTCATTTTCTGACTTTCCTAGAACCAAAAACAGCAGAAAGAGGCAACTGGCACTGTGGCACTTGTTAATAGGTTAGTCCAAGAAAGTGTATAGAAAGTACTCCAAAGTGTGGACAAAACATAAGAAAGTAGATAAAACCAAGCATGGAACATCAAAAATTATGGATACATTAGCAACGTATCAACATCCCCAAGCTTAACACCTGTTCATCCTCGAGTAGGTAAGTGATAAAAAGAAAGAATAATTTTTGAGGTGACATGTACCATCATAAACTTGATCAAAGTATTTGTAAAACATTGATAGCTGGGATCATAGTACTTCAATCATAACATGAAAGACAAAGTTCTAGCAATAAGACAAAGAAACTATGTTGCAACATGAAAAGGCACAAACAAAAGATTCATGAATAATAATGCTTTGCAAGACGTTTGTTTGTTTCACATAAAGAAAACATAGCATAATGGCATTTAGCTTGTCCCTCATAGAGTAGCAAACATAAATGCATAGGACACCTTAAAATTTCATAAGAGTGACTAGATACAAATAGTTTAAAACAAGCAATATCAAAGTTATGCATCAATCAACAAGTCTTGGGACAATGCACATAGAACTAAGAATGGCCACTATGCTCTCAAAGTAGGTGCATAAAGATAGAAGGTGGAGACTCAATATATAAGTGGATGAAAGGCCTTCATAGAAGGAAGTAGGGATTCAAGTCTCATAAAGAGCTTCCAAAAATTATGGTACTTAATAGCTTTCAGCTCTCATTGCCCCTATCATAAGCATCTTGAAGTGATTAAGGTTAAAGTGACACAACTAAGAGGATATGCTTGACAAGTTATAAGCTGAAATCTCATGCCCCTTACTTACGAAGACCGAACCTCATGCTACTCAACTTTAGTCACAAGTAAGCTCTTGTAATTGTAAGTACATAAGTATCATAGAGAACCGCCAACGGGGTACCCCTTGCACATGATACAGGAGCTATCCCATAATCAAAATGACAAGGCAAGCAGACAATGTGCATCTCAACGATCTTTTTATTTGCTATTTGCATAGGCTTTTATTGAGGATGCTTCATAGAGTGCTCATTATGGTTATGCTGCAAGTTTCCACCATGATTAGGCATGGCTTAGGCTAGCGGCCCAGGCATTTCTCTCACACAAATACAAACTCCATGATCTTACAAGTTCCCCTTTTATTTCACACCGTCGGGATCCATAAGCAAAAGAACATGATATCTACGGGGTACAAAGTACAAGTGCAATGTTGAAAGCGTTCCCCATGATACATGGTCCTGCTAACTTCAACTTATAAAGCGCAAGCATATACGCAACAAATATGGACACAATGGTTCAAGTTTATTAATTGCAAGAAAGTAAAGCGTGCCATCAAGTTCGTGAGAGCTTTAATCACTAGTTTTCTCATAACAAGTTTAATTTGGAAGGTAGATAAAAACATGAATATACTTGGAATAGCATATGCTAGTAGGTAGGTATGGTGGACTCTTTGGAATAACTTGGTATTAGGAGTTGGATGCATGAGTGGAACTCATACTTGGTTATGGAGGCTAGCAAAAGACTGGGAGCGACAAACTAAGAGAGCAATAATGGCCATAATCATGCAGAGTGACAAAACATCATTAATAAAAGCATAAAGTGATACTACAAGTTGAAAACTAAAGGATCATAAAGGCTATGGTGACTTGGGATAGTCATAACATGGTGTGAGCATTCGCCAAGTCAACCCAAATAAAGCATCAAAGGAGAATACCACAATACTATGCTTTAATATGCTAAAACAACGCATGATTCTTCAAAGGCACATTAAGCAATCTCAATTGTTTATAACAAGTCATGCTACAGCAAAGAATAGTAAGCATAAATCCAAAACAATATCAAGCATGGCATGACAAAGCATAGGCCACAGTCAAAAACAAGCTCTCTTTACCACTTAAGCAAGAAGTTTCCTACTCTTTTCCAAACCAAACCAAACTATTTGAAAACCAATGTATGAAAGAGGGGGGCCAACCAATTTATTCAGCAAACTAAGAAAACCAACCAAACGAAAAACCAAAATGAAAAACAAAAAATAAGACGCTCCAAGAACAACACAACTGTGCATGAAACAATAAAAATGAAGTGTTTGGAAGAAACCTGGGATTTTTATTGATGGAGAGGGGGGTGCCTTGGGCATCCCCAAGATTTGACGCTTGTCCTTCTTGGATATTTCTTGGGGTGACACACGTGGCATCTCCAAGCTTGCGCTTTAGTCCATCCTTCATCTCATTACTCATTCCTTCCATACACCTGAAATTTTTCCTTCATACAAAACTTTACACAATCTTTATTAGCAACATTAGTGCACTCAAGATAATAGGTCTTTAGGTTCAGTTCCAACACCAATAAAACTTCCATTAAGACACTAGCTACTGTAACACTTCCCTCAAAAAAACTCAATTCCCAAAAAGAACTCAAAAAGGAACCAACAAGAAGCAAATGCAAATAATGGCAGAAATCTGTCAAAATAGACCAGCAGGTAAAGACGAATTTTTTTGAAGACCTTCTGTTTATCAAATCAAAAAGTGTTGAACTAAAAAAAGTTATATAACAACCTGGGTCAGAAGCACAAAAATTTACGCCTCAAAAGGACGTACATAGATTTTACACGAATTTTTACGGTGAAGCACATAAATCTGTTTCGGGCCAGCAACTTTCCCAATCATTACTTCTCTCTCATTAGAGGTTACTCTTGGCACAAAAAGCAAATAAAAAGGATAAGGAGTGGTTATTACTGAAGTAATAACTTCCAAGACTCATCTAAAACTTTTGGGTTATCTCCCAATAAGTACTTTTTTTAACGCCTTTAAGTTAGGCTTGATAGTTTGAGAAGATGCTCACATAAGAAATATGAATTGAAGTAAAAGAGAGCATCAAGAAGCAAATTCAAAGCACATTTAAGTCTAACCCACTTCCTATGCATAGGAATCTTGTAAAGAAACAAGTCATGAAATCACAAAGCAACAAGCATAGTAACGCAAAACAAGTGCAACTTCAAGACTTTCAACATAAAGAGGGGAAACTTAATATTGTTGAGATACATAAAACCATGTTTCCCTCTCTCATCATAACTTTCAGTAGCATCATGAATAAAATTAACAATATAACTATCACATAAAACATTCTTATCACGATCCACATGCATAAAATGATTATTACTCTCCATATAAGCATAGTCATTCTTATTAATTATGGTGGGAGCAAATTCAACAAAATAGTTATCATTATTATTCTCATCACCATAATCATCAAATATAGGAGGCATGTTGTAGTCATAAATAATTTCCTCCTCAATAGTAGGTGGACTGAAAATATCATATTCATCATTGTAATCATCATATATTGGAGGTTTGGTATCATCATAATCAATAGAATAGCTATCTTCCAAAGCCGGGGAACTAAAATGATCATTTTCATAAAAAATAGCTTCCCCAAGCTTAGACTTTTCCATAGCATTAGCAATAATGGTGTCCAAAGAATTCATCCTAACAACATTGCTATTAGCATGCAAATAAAGTTCCATAGGTTTTTTAATTTTCTCTTCAAACACTTCATGTCCTAACTCAAGATAAATACTATAAAGCTCTCTAATTTTGTTGTTGTTTTCCATTAAGCCTAACTAGTGAAAAGAAGAAACAAAAATACAAAATTGCATAATCTAAAGGAAATAACTTCGAGCACTCACACCGGAGGATGTGAGTACCTTTTACCTTACCTCCCCGACAACGGTGCCAGAAAATAGCTTGATGTCTACGCACTTCTATTCTTGTAGATAGTTGTTGGGCCTCCAAGTGCAGAGGTTTGTAGAACAGTAGCAAGTTTTCCCTTATGTGGATCACCCAAGGTTTATCGAACTCAGGAAGGAAGTGGTAAAAGGTATTCCCTGTCAAGCAACCCTGCAATCAAGATACAAGAAGTCTCTTGTGTCCCCAACACACCTAATACACTTGTCAGGTGTATAGGTGCACTAGTTCGGCGAAGAGATAGTGAAATACAAGTGGTATAGATAATTATAAGTGGTAACGGTGCCAGAAAATAGCTTGCTGGCATGTGGTCGAGGTGGAAAAAGACTAAAGGCAAACTGAAATAAAGAAGGAAGCAATCAAACTTGTAATAGATCTAATTGCAAACGGTGTATCAATTCTTAGAAACAAGGCCTAGGGATCATACTTTCACTAGTGAACACTCTCATATAAATATCTTCTCTTTATGATACTACTCTTAACTACTCTCCGGTTGGACACTCTAATCCATGGTAGGGCTATAAAAGCACACCTCAAAGTAGGCCTTTCCCCTCTAGATAACCCCACACTGTCACCTTGAGCTCTAGATGGTTCCAACAAACACCACAATTTCATAGAAACATCCAACTCCAAATATAACTCATAACAAGTATTTGTAATCTCTAGCCTAAGTGCCACCATGGTCTGCACGCTGTCACTTTCACACACATGGGGAGAGCAGAGATCTATTAAAGCACTTGAGTAGCAAGGTAGATCTACTTGATTACAAAGCTCATGATCACAATATGATCATGCATAGAGAGAGAGAGAGAGATGAACACATAGCTACCGGTAGAACCCTTAGCCTCGAGAGAGAACTACTCCCTCCTCATCATGGGAATCAGCAATGGCGATGGAGATGGTGGTGGAGATCGATGGAGATGGCTCTGGGGGCACTTCCCCGTCCCGGCAGGGTGCCGGAACAGAGACTTTCTATCCCCCGAATCTCCCCTTCGGTGGCGGCAGTGCTGCAGAACTTTTCGTGGCTAGAGGCTTGACGATCTAGGGTTTTTTCCTCGGGAGGAATATATAGGCTAAGGAGGCAAGGCCGGTGGCTAGCCAGGGGGCCCACACCATGCTCTGGCGTGGCCTGGGGGTACCCGCGCCTGGGAGGGTGTGGCCAGGCCCTGGCCCTCCTCCATCTTGTGTTCTGGCTCCGTGAGTCTTCTGGTAAAATAGGAACTTTGGCTTTTGTCCCGTCCAATTCCGAGAATATTCATTTTCTGACTTTCCTGGAACCAAAAACAGCAGAAAACAAGCAACTGGCACTGTGGCACTTGTTAATAGGTTAGTCCAAGAAAGTGTATAGAAAGTACTCCAAAGTGTGGAAAAAACATAAGAAAGTAGATAAAACAAGCATGGAACATCAAAAATTATGGATACATTAGCAACGTATCAAGCACCACACTCCCTTGTTCCTCAGTCTACTACAACAAGAATCCCGTTGAAGCCGGAAGTCAACCACCGAAGGATCCTCAATATCCACAAGAAACCACCTGATAAATCAAACAATACAAGAAGTGAAGACCTAACCACACTAACCTTTAGTGTATTAGAGCTTCTGACCGCCTCCAGAGACTAACTAATCTAGTCGACCCTACCCAAACTAATGGAATGATCCTCCCTAGAAGGTCAGAACCACCCCTGAAGTCAGATGATTAGGAAGCGTGAAGACAACGAGTCCACTCGGCCATCAAGCAGAAGCAACGCAAGAAATGCCAATGAAGACAACTTACCCAATGCTGACTACTTCAACCCTGACTATCTACTAGCAAGAAGAGACGTAAACCGCTAACTTGTGCTGAGCTAACTCATTAAAGCTTCATTAAGAAACCACCCCCGATAAGGCTTAAGCGATAAGACGTCACTCAAAGACCTCAACTCAAGATTCAGGTATATCCTTCCGCTAACAGCAAGTCAACACTTCCAAGACAGAAGATCCAAACCCTTCTCGATGAACCTTAGCGAAGCTCTAAGGTGGAAAGACTACGTCTTTCCACTCAATCTCCAGAAGATTGTCTACCAGAAGATACTTCAGAAAAGATCCCCAGATCAGGCATATTCTCGCCAAATAGCAAGTCGCGAGTCGTCAGAGGAGAAACTAGCTAAAGATGCTACGAAGTCTCTTCGCTACTTCAGCTGAAGACCTACCTGAAGGACCCCAAGATCGCCAACCGTTAAGTTCCAATCTCTTAGAGGACGTGAGACTCCAATAGCTCCAACAGACTAAGTACGAATAATCGTAGTATATAAGCCCCGTAGGACCTACCTTCACGGACGCCATCGGAAGAATTCCAACTCTATGAGAAAGAGTGACGACAGTCTTCAAAACATCAATCCACGACTCCAAGAAGGAAGGACTATGTCATCTCTCTAATCTACTCCAGTTTAATCCTAAGGGGGAAAGATTGTGTCTTTCCCACAGAAATAGGGTAACCCTTCCCGGAAGCAAACTCAGGAGTCCCAACCCTAAAATCGTTTATTAGGATACACTATGACCCTAAGGAAGAGCCGTGGACCCTCAGAGAAAGGTACACCAAGCCATTGATTCTATCCTCTGACGAGTACCGTGAAGTTCAGCATCGAGATAGTCCGCCCAGTCTAAGCCCTCGAGATATAGCGTCCGGAAGGAAAAGAAGGTCATTCCTTGCAGTCAAGCCTAGACTCTGCTCAACTCTCCGTGCATCCCGGAAGACTGGAGCTCAACTTCAACGCCAGAGTAGTCACTTTGAAAGACGGAGTACGTAAGATAGTACGCGTAAGACACCTAGTAACAACCCGACTCCAATCCCCTAACCCTACTCTCCTGATTCTCGGGACGAGATTCTTTTAAGGGGGAAAGGTCTGTAACATCCCAATTTCAGCAACCCTGATTAGTTGTCCAGAATGCAAAAATCAGGGGGAACAAAAACTTTTCTCGTTTAGTGATGAAGTGTTTTCCTGTTGTTTGACTGTGTTTATGCTTATGATGGTGAATTAGAAGATATACTCCTTACCTCAACATCAGTGGTTAAAAAGCTATTTAACAAAACTATCCTAGCTCACTTTATATATTCTCAAATGTTGTGGCATTTAAAAACATGAGCCAAGATGCTTATGTAAACAAAACTATATTAGTAGCTTCTACTGACAAAACTATGGAGAGATATATAATAAAATCTCCTTATGTTTTCAAGACAGAACCTTTAACTACTCTTACCTCTAGGATTTTCAAAACCTTGTATAAAACTTTTGAATTCTACTCTTGGTAGGGATACCAAGGACTCTTACCTTATTCAAACTCCAACCTTTCAAAATTGCCCATCCTTACCTCAAGCTAAGCTTGATGGTAACCCTAGCAGTAGTTGATTTGTTTGTAAGATGAGTTGCCTTGACCTGATGTCTGATGAATTGCCTTGATCTGCTGCTTGAATTGTCTGCTTAGGAGATAGCATGAGCTACTCTAGGAGCTCATCCACTAGGATCAAGATACTTTAAAAATCACCAAACCCTAAGCAAGAATACAATCTGGATCTAATCTCTAGATACTAGGTGATCATCTAAAACCCTTAACCAAATTAGCTCTGAAGTGATCTAATTCTAGAAGCTTCCAAGTCAATGAAGACCAGTATCAAGCAAGGATCCTTCCTACTCAATATACACTTCAACATCATCCACTTGATGATGCTTTGGTACCTTGCAACCCATCAAAATCATCACCACCCGCATTCTAGTCTAAAAACCCTAAATCTGCCAAAATGCCAAGTCTGGAATCTGTTTCAACATCACCTTTTTGGATGTCTCCCTTTCTCAACCCTTATGTATTTTTGGTAATGCACTTGAACCATCTTGTTAACCATCCTAATGACTACCAAGGCCCACTCTTGCCTTTGGTTAGATCATCCTCCAACCCACTTGTTTTTGATGGTTTTGCGGGCAAGAAAATAACTATTCCTGCAAATCTAGTCATCATGCCTACTTTGATAGAAGCTCACACCACCATCCCACCTCCTCTGGACCAACTTTTTGCATGGTTGTGTTCTACTCATATAGGTCTATCAATATGTAATTCACTTGTTCCAAGTGGATCTTTGTGCTTCTTAAACCCACAAGGTTTTGAAGGCTAGTTGATAATCTGCTTTGGCAAGCTTATTTTATTCAAAGTTTGAAAGCATGTCTTGGTGAACTCAAGCAAGATCAAGCTCAAACCTCTATACCATGTTGATTTACATCACTTGGTCTATCCATCCATATATCCCATGCCCCAAGGGGAGATCTGAGCTCCAAGATCCAACAAGGTTTTGGTGGCATGAAAACAATCTTACCCTAGATCCTTAATCTCTAGTTTTTCACCAAAATTGCCTTTGATTATCAAATCCCAAGGTTGCAAATGCTTGCTACACCTTGTCTAAATCATATACCTTGATCATCAAGATTTATCAAATATTATCCATGATTATTATGGCTCCAAATCTAATTAATCTCTTTAATAGACAAAATCTCCAAAACTTCATCCACAATGGAAAGTTTGGTTTTGGCCAAAACACTTCCCCAACTTTTGGCTCAATTGAGGTCCACATATCATACCCCATCTTCCCACTTCAAAAATAATTTTTTTTAAGAGCTTTATTATTTCTTCTTGCCCATTTTCTTAAATGGCTGAACTGGAATAATAATTGTTTTAAATACTTTTATCTTCCAATAAATCTGGGGAAAATTCTGTTGGAGATATTCCCAAGAGGCAATAATAAAAGTTGTTATTATTATATCTTTGTGTTTATGATGAATGTTTACATCCCATGCTATAATTGTATTATAAGGAAACACTAATACATGTGTGTTTTGTAAACATAAAAGAGTCCCTAGTAAGCCTCTTATGGAACTAGCTTGTTGATTAAATGATGATCATGGTTTCCTGATCATGGACATTGGATGTCATTAATAACAAGGATATATCATTAGGATAATGATGTGATGGACACACACCCATAGTAAGCGTAGCATAAGATCAAGTCATTAAGTTCGTATTGCTATAAGCTTTCAAATGCATAGTAACCTAATCCTTCGACCATGAGGTTATGTTAATCACCATCACCAGATGGGTACTTTGATGATATCAAACACCGCTTCGTAACTGGGTGGTTATAAAGGTGTCATTGGTTATTATGAAAGTATGTGTTGAAGCGCATGAACCAAGATTGGGATTTGTCCATCCATATGACGAATAGATATGCTCTGGGCCCTCTCGGTGGAATGTCATCTAGTTAGCTTGCAAGCATGTGACTAGGTCACAAGGGATGACATAACATGGAACGAGTAAAGAGTACTTATCAGTAACGAGGAAGAACTAGGTATGGAGATACCGACGATCAAACCTCGGATAAGTAGAATATTGTGTGACAAAGGGAATTGGTTTCGTATGTTAATGGTTCTATCGATCACGAAGTCATCGTTGAGTATGTGGGAGCCATTATGGATCTCCAGATCCCGCTGATGGTTATTGATCAGAGAGGTGTCTTCATCATGTCTGCATATTCACGAACCGTAGGGTGACACACTTAAGGTTCGAAGTTGTTTTAAGTAGATATGGAATATGCGTTGGAGACCGAATGTTGTTCAGAGTCTCGGATTGGATCCAGGACATCACGAGGAGATCCAGAATTGTCCGGAGAATAAGATTCATATATTGGGGATCATTTTCTAAGTTAGGAAATGTTCCGGAGTGTTTGTATGGAGATTCTAGAAGGTTTCAGAATGTTCTGGAAGGTTCTAGGAGATTTCTTGGAGTTTGCTTGAAAACCAAGAAAGGATCAAGGAGTCCTTGTGGGGCAAGACAAGGAGTCGTGGGGGAGGAGGACTCCTCCCCCCTCCCAATCCGCCGGCCAAGGAAGGGAGGGGAGTCCTACTAGGACTCCCCCTCCCATGGCGCATCCCTCCTTTAAATAGAGGGGTGGGGGCGCCACCCCCTTGCCCCCTCCACTTCATACCCTAGACGCCGCCTCTCTCCTCCTCCTCCCCTCTGCTCAGGCTTAGGCGAAGCCTGTAGCATCCCAATTGTTGGAGATATGCCCTAGAGGCAATAATAAATATAGTTATTATTATATCTTTGTGTTTATGATAAATGTTTACACTCATGCTATAATAGTATTAACAAGGAAACATTAATACTTGTGTGATTTGTAAACTTAAATTGAAGTCCCTAGTATAGCCTCTATACTTCACTAGCTTGTTGGTTAATAGATGATTGTGGTTTCCCTATCATGAACATTGAGATGTTATTAACAACAAGATCATATCGTTAGGAGAATGATATGGTGGACATACTCCTATAGATAAGCGTAGCATAAAGATCAAGTCATTTCAATAGTTCAATTGCTATATGCTTTCTGATACAAAGTTATCTAATTCCTTCGACCATGAGATCATGCATATCACCTTTACCGGATGAATGTTTTGATGTCATCAAACACCACACCGTAACAGGGTGGCTATAAAGGTGGCATTGAGTGTTCGGAAAGTATTGGTTGAAACACATGGATCAAGAGTGGGATTTGTCCATCCATATGACGGATAGATATACTCTGGGCCCTCTTGGTGAAATGTCATCCAATTAGCTTGCAAGCATGTGACTGGGTCACAAGGGATCACATATCACGGGAACGAGAAAAGAGTACTTATCAGTAACGAGGTTGAACTGGGTATGCAGAGATACCGACGATCATAACCTCGGATAAGTAACATATCGTGAGACAAAGGGAAATTGGTATCGTATGTAAGTGGTTTATTCGATCGCAAAGTAATCGTAGAAATATGTGGGAGCCATATGAATTTCCAGATTCCTCTATTGGTTATTGTTCGGAGAAGTGTCTCGATCATGTCCGCATAATTCACGAACCGTAGGGAGACACACTTAAGGATTCGACGTTGTTTGAGTAGTTATGGTATTATGAGAAAGAGACCGAATGTTGTTCGGAGTCTCGGATGGGATCCGGGATATCACGAGGTGATCCGGAATGGTCCGGAGAATAAGATTCATATAAGGAAAGTCCCATTTCGGAGTTGGGGAATGGTTCCGGTGTTTTCATCGGGAACATTCTAGAAGGTCCCGGAATGTCCGGCACTCCGGAGGGGGAAGGGTACATGAATGTGTCATTGCATGTTGGAATGATTGCATCATGTACTAAGTGTTCTCGCTGTCCGAAATAAAGGGTTAATTCAAATCCTAATTTGAAAAGTCAAACGGCTAGTTTGAAAAGTCAAACTGCCAGTTTTCGGAAAGAGGAAAAGAGGAGAAGGTTGAAACCGACTTGGGGGAGGAGTCCCTCCTCTCCAAGCCGGCGCACCTCCCAAGGCCGAGTTGGGGAGGGACTCCACTCCCTCCCCTTGGCCGCCGGCCCTCCCACCTATAAAGGGAGGGGCAGGGCTCCCCTCCCTAGTACACACAAGTTCCTATCCTCTAAACTAAACCCTAGACCTAAACCCCGGTTTAGAGCTATTTCGGTTTAGAGCCTTCTAATTGGTTTAGAGCCCTCTAATTGGTGTGTCTAATTACTGGACCACTAATAGCCTCTCTCATAAGCTCCACCATACTCGCACCGGCTTAAGGCGAAGCCCTGCGGGATCTCCCCTCTACTTCCGGTACCACGCCGTTGTGCTGCCGGAATCGCGAGGAGAGTGCTACAACCTCCGCTGCCTGCTGGAACAAGGGAGAGGAAGGTCTTCGTCGAGTACCGAACGTGTGACCGACTACGGGAGCGCTGCTGGAACGTGGCGCCGGAAGGATCGTCTACGCGATCTTGAGATCGGAAAGAGTACGACTACATCACCCACGAGAATCTGCTCTCGTTAAACACTTTGGAATCTTCGAGGGTGAGTTATTCCATCGACTCGTTGCTACAATCTAGTAGATAGATCTTGGCTTGTTTGTTTGTATGCGATAGAAATTTTTTGTTTTCCATGCTACGAACCCCTACAGTGGTATCAGAGCCGTGTCTATATGTAGATCTGTTGCACGAGTAGAACACAATGGTCATTGTGGGCGTTGATGCTTTTATTGTAGATTGCTTTTTGTGTACTTTGCATCTTGCGGTATGTTGGGATGAAGCGGCCCGGGCTAACCTTACATGACATCGTTCATGAGACTTGCTCCACGCTTGACATGCAACTCGTATTGCATAAGTGGCTTTGCGGGTGCCTGTTTCTCCTAGCATAGTAAAGATCCAATTTACAACGGGTAATCAACAATGCTAGTATCAATGTTGTGGTTCTTGTTCGTAGGTTAGAACGACACTTATGGAAAGCCCCAAACCACGTAAAATATGCAAAGAAAGTAGAAGCGTCTAACTTTGTTTTGCAGGGGTGTGCAGTGATGTGATATGGCCATGATTGTGATTATATTTGATGTATGCAATGTTCCTTATTGTAAGTTGGCAACCGGCAGGAGCCATATGGTTGTCTTTAATTTCTGTTAAGACCTGCGTGTCTATTCAAAATAGTTGTAATAGTTGAAGCTGGTGGACGACAACCATGAAGAAGCGTCATTGACTTTGATGCTATGCCGGTGATGATGGAGATCATGTTCGTGCTTGAAGATGGAGATCGGAAGCACAAAGAAGAAAGGCCATATCATATCACATATTATGAATTGCATGTGATGTTAATCCTTTATGCATCTTGTATTGCTTAGTAGACGACGGTAGCATTATAAGATGATCCCTCATGCACATAAATTTCAAGTTCTAAAGTGTTCACCCTTAGTATGCACCGTTGCCAAAGCTTGTTGCTTCGAAGCACCACGTGATGATCGGGTGTCTTTGATTCCGCGGGTGAATACAACGTAAGCAAGCCAAATTTGCTTATGCGG
This sequence comes from Avena sativa, assembly GCA_916181665.1. Taxonomy (NCBI): domain Eukaryota; kingdom Viridiplantae; phylum Streptophyta; class Magnoliopsida; order Poales; family Poaceae; genus Avena; species Avena sativa. The sequence goes on from OV702287.1 coordinate 430,000,095, forward strand.
TAGCTAAGGTTTGATCTTGACGAGCCTAGCATGTACAGACATGGCCTCAGGAACACGGATCGCCGAAAGGTAAAGCATGAATCATATAGTAGATATGATGAACATGATGATTGTTCGCCATTTAAACCATATCAACTCTCATGATGATCGGAGTTGATGTAGTGGATTTGGTTCATGTGATCACTAAAACAATGTGAGGGATGTTGTTTTGAGTGGGAGTTCACCTAGTTTAATTTCATTAATTAATTTGAACTCAATTTGTCATAAACTTAGTCTAAACTATTGCAAATATGTTGTAGATCAATGGCAGCCCCTACCATCAATTTTAATGCGTTCCTAGAGAAAGAAAAGTTGAAAAACAATGGAAGCAACTTCGCGGATTGGTTCCGCAATTTGAGGATTGTCCTCGCAGCTGGTAATTTGACCTATGTGCTGGATGCACCGCTAGGTGACCCACCTGCAGCTGATGCTACCGATGAAGTAAAGAATGTTTACCTTGCTCGGAAGAATCAGTACTCCATAGTTCAGTGTGCTATCTTGTATGGTTTAGAATCGGAGCTTCAGAAAAGGTTTGAAGAGTCAGACCCATATGATATTGTCGAGGATCTCAAATTAATTTTTGAGACTCATGCGGCAATTGAAAGTTATGAAGCTTCTGAAAAGTTCTTTAACTGCAAGATGGAAGAGGGCAGCTCCGTCAGTGAGCATGTGCTTAAGATGTCTGGGCACGCAAACAAACTTCAAAGCTTGGGTATAGTGATTCCTAATACTTTGGGGGTTTACCGCATCCTCCAATCACTACCACCAAGTTACAAGAACTTTGTGATGAACTACAACATGCAGAACATGAACAAAGAGTTGCCAGAACTATTTGCTATGTTAAAATCTGCAGAAGTGGAGATCAAGAAAGAGCACCAAGTGTTGATGGTCAATAAGACCACCAAATTCAAGAAAGGCAAGTCTAAGCAGAAGGGACACTTCAAGAAGGGTGGTAAGAAAGTTACCATGCCAACGAAGAAGACCAAGGCTGGACCTAAGCCTGAAACTGAGTGCTTTTACTGCAGAGGAGAAGGTCACTGGAAGCGGAATTGCCCAAAGTACTTGGCGGATTTGAAGAACGGCAACATCAAGAAGAAAGGTATATCTGATATACATATTATTGATGTGTATCTCACTAGTATTCGTAGTAGTGCCTGGGTATTTGATACTGGTTCGGTTGCTCATATTTGTAACTCAAAACAGGAGCTGCAGAATAAACGGAAGCTAGCGAAGAACGAGGTGTCGATGCGCGTGGAAACGGATCAAAGGTTGATGTGATCGCGGTCGGCACGCTACCTCTTCATCTACCATCGGGATTAGTTTTATACTTAAATAATTGTTATTTGGTGCCTGCGTTGAGCATGAACATTATATCAGGATCTTGTTTATTGCGAGACGGTTACTTGTTTAAATCTAAGAATAATGGTTATTCTATTTATATGAGTAATATGTTTTATGCACATGCACCTTTAATAGATGGTCTATTCATATTGAATCTCGATAGTGGAAATACACATATTAATAACATTGAAGCTAAACGATTGAAATCAAGCGATAATTCGACCTATATGTGGCACTGTCGTCTTGGTCACATCGGAGTGAAACGTATGAAGAAACTCCATTCCGATGGACTTCTTGAATCACTTGATTTTGAATCACTTGATAGATGCGAAGCATGTCTGATGGGTAAAATGACTAAGACTCCATTTTCTGGTATGATGGAGCAAGCTACGGACTTATTGGAAATCATACATACCGATGTGTGTGGTCCAATGAGTGTAGCATCGCGCGGTGGTTATCGTTATGTTCTTACCTTCACGGATGACTTGAGTAGATATGGTATATCTATTTCATGAAACATAAGTCCGAAACTTTCGAGAAGTTTAAGGAATTTCAAAGTGAGGTAGAGAATCAACGTAACAAGAAGATTAAATTTCTACGTTCTGATCGTGGAGGTGAATATCTAAGTTACGAGTTTGGCGAGCATTTGAAGAAATGCGGAATACTTTCACAGTTGACACCGCCGGGAACACCACAGCGTAATGGTGTGTCCGAACGTCGTAATCGAACTCTCTTAGATATGGTTCGTTCTATGATGTCACTTACAGATTTACCGCTATCATTTTGGGGTTATGCATTAGAAACAGCCGCATTCACTTTAAATAGGGCACCGTCTAAATCCGTTGAAACGACACCGTATGAATTATGGTTTGGGAAGAAACCTAAATTGTCGTTCCTTAAAGTTTGGGGATGCGAAGCCTATGTAAAGAAGTTACAGCCGGACAAGCTTGAACACAAAGCGGAAAAATGTGTCTTCATAGGATACCCGAAGGAAACTATTGGGTATACCTTCTATCATAGATCCGAAGGCAAAATCTTCGTTGCCAAGAATGGATCCTTTCTAGAGAAGGAATTTCTCTCGAAAGAAGTGACTGGAAGGAAAGTAGAACTCGACGAGGTTGTCGAACCTTCTCTCGAAATTGCAAGTAGCGCAGCACCGGAAGAAGTTCCTGTGGTGCCTGCACCAATTAGAGAGGAAGCTAATGATGTTGATCATGAAACTTCGGTCGAAGTTGCTACAGAACCTCGCAGGTCAACGAGAACTCGTACCACTCCAGATTGGTATGATTCCGTTATGAATGTCATGGTGGTGGACAACACCGATGACCCCGAGACATATGAGGAAGCGATGATGAGCCCAGATTCCAATAAATGGCAAGAAGCCATGAAATCCGAGATTGGATCCATGTACGAAAACCAAGTATGGACTTTGGTGGACTTACCGGATGGCCGGAAGGCTGTCGAGAACAAATGGATTTTCAAGAAGAAAACAGATGCTGATGGTAATGTTACTGTCTATAAAGCTCGACTTGTCGCAAAAGGGTTTCGACAAATTCAAGGAGTTGACTACGATGAGACTTTCTCACCAGTAGCGAAGCTAAAGTCTGTGAGGATTATGTTAGCAATCGCTGCATATTACGATTATGAAATATGGCAGATGGATGTCAAAACAGCAATCCTCAATGGAGACATTGATGAAGAATTGTATATGATGCAGCCCAAAGGTTTTGTCGATCCTAAAGATGCTAACAAGGTATGCAAACTTCAACGGTCCATCTATGGATTGAAGCAAGCATCCCGAAGTTGGAATCAACGTTTTGATAAGGTAATCAAAAGTTTTGGTTTTATACAAACTTATGGAGAAGCTTGTATTTACAAGAAAGTGAGTGGGAGCTCTGTAGCGTTCTTAATACTATATGTGGATGACATATTGTTAATTGGGAATGATGTAGACCTTCTTAATAGTGTCAAAGAATATTTGAATAATAGTTTTTCAATGAAGGATCTTGGCGAAGCAGCTTACATATTAGGCATAAAGATTTATAGAGATAGATCGAAACGCCAAATATCATTGTCACAAAGTACATATTTGGACAAAGTTCTAAAGAGGTTTGGAATGGAAGAAAGCAAGAAAGGGTTCTTGCCCATGTTGCCCAATACGACCTTGAGTAAAACTCAAAGTCCGACATCGGCAGAAGATAGAGAAAGGATGAGTAAGACTCCTTATGCCTCAGCCATAGGATCTCTAATGTATGCCATGCTATGTACTAGACCCGACATTGCATATGCTGTTAGTTTAACTAGAAGATATCAAAGTGATCCAGGAGTGGATCATTGGACATCGGTCAAAAACATCCTTAAGTACTTGAGAAGAACTAAGGATATGGTTCTTTCTTATGGAGGTGATGAACAGCTCGTTGTTAATGGTTACACCGATGCTAGTTGGAACACTGATCCGGATGATTCTAAATCACAATCCGGATACGTATTTATTTTGAATGGTGCAGCAGTTAGCTGGAGGAGTGCAAAGCAAAGCGTTGTGGCGAGATCTTCAACTGAATCGGAATACATGGTTTCTTCGGAGGCTTCACAAGAAGCGATATGGATGAAAGAGTTCATTACAGAGCTGGGTGTGGTTCCTAGTGCGCTGGACCCAATGTCTATCTACTGTGATAACATGGGCGCCATAGCCAATGCGCAAGAACCAAGGTCACACAAGAAGCTGAAGCATATCAAGCTGCGTTTTCACGCTATTCGAGAACATATCCAGGATGGGGATATAAAGATTTGCAAAGTACACACAGATCTGAATGTGGCGGATCCATTGACTAAACCTCTCCCGAGGGCAAAACATGACCAACACCAAACTGCCATGGGTGTTCGGTATATTACCATGTAATCTAGATTAGATGACTCTAGTGCAAGTGGGAGACTGTTGGAGATATGCCCTAGAGGCAATAATAAATATAGTTATTATTATATCTTTGTGTTTATGATAAATGTTTACACTCATGCTATAATAGTATTAACAAGGAAACATTAATACTTGTGTGATTTGTAAACTTAAATTGAAGTCCCTAGTATAGCCTCTATACTTCACTAGCTTGTTGGTTAATAGATGATTGTGGTTTCCCTATCATGAACATTGAGATGTTATTAACAACAAGATCATATCGTTAGGAGAATGATATGGTGGACATACTCCTATAGATAAGCGTAGCATAAAGATCAAGTCATTTCAATAGTTCAATTGCTATATGCTTTCTGATACATAGTTATCTAATTCCTTCGACCATGAGATCATGCATATCACCTTTACCGGATGAATGTTTTGATGTCATCAAACACCACACCGTAACAGGGTGGCTATAAAGGTGGCATTGAGTGTTCGGAAAGTATTGGTTGAAACACATGGATCAAGAGTGGGATTTGTCCATCCATATGACGGATAGATATACTCTGGGCCCTCTCGGTGAAATGTCATCCAATTAGCTTGCAAGCATGTGACTGGGTCACAAGGGATCACATATCACGGGAACGAGAAAAGAGTACTTATCAGTAACGAGGTTGAACTGGGTATGCAGAGATACCGACGATCATAACCTCGGATAAGTAACATATCGTGAGACAAAGGGAAATTGGTATCGTGTAAGTGGTTCATTCGATCGCAAAGTAATCGTAGAAATATGTGGGAGCCATATGAATTTCCAGATTCCTCTATTGGTTATTGTTCGGAGAAGTGTCTCGATCATGTCCGCATAATTCACGAACCGTAGGGAGACACACTTAAGGATTCGACGTTGTTTGAGTAGTTATGGTATTATGAGAAAGAGACCGAATGTTGTTCGGAGTCTCGGATGGGATCCGGGATATCACGAGGTGATCCGGAATGGTCCGGAGAATAAGATTCATATAAGGAAAGTCCCATTTCGGAGTTGGGGAATGGTTCCGGTGTTTTCATCGGGAACATTCTAGAAGGTCCCGGAATGTCCGGCACTCCGGAGGGGGAAGGGTACATGAATGTGTCATTGCATGTTGGAATGATTGCATCATGTACTAAGTGTTCTCGCTGTCCGAAATAAAGGGTTAATTCAAATCCTAATTTGAAAAGTCAAACGGCTAGTTTGAAAAGTCAAACTGCCAGTTTTCGGAAAGAGGAAAAGAGGAGAAGGTTGAAACCGACTTGGGGGAGGAGTCCCTCCTCTCCAAGCCGGCGCACCTCCCAAGGCCGAGTTGGGGAGGGACTCCACTCCCTCCCCTTGGCCGCCGGCCCTCCCACCTATAAAGGGAGGGGCAGGGCTCCCCTCCCTAGTACACACAAGTTCCTATCCTCTAAACTAAACCCTAGACCTAAACCCCGGTTTAGAGCTATTTCGGTTTAGAGCCTTCTAATTGGTTTAGAGCCCTCTAATTGGTGTGTCTAATTACTGGACCACTAATAGCCTCTCTCATAAGCTCCACCATACTCGCACCGGCTTAAGGCGAAGCCCTGCGGGATCTCCCCTCTACTTCCGGTACCACGCCGTTGTGCTGCCGGAATCGCGAGGAGAGTGCTACAACCTCCGCTGCCTGCTGGAACAAGGGAGAGGAAGGTCTTCGTCGAGTACCGAACGTGTGACCGACTACGGGAGCGCTGCTGGAACGTGGCGCCGGAAGGATCGTCTACGCGATCTTGAGATCGGAAAGAGTACGACTACATCACCCACGAGAATCTGCTCTCGTTAAACACTTTGGAATCTTCGAGGGTGAGTTATTCCATCGACTCGTTGCTACAATCTAGTAGATAGATCTTGGCTTGTTTGTTTGTATGCGATAGAAATTTTTTGTTTTCCATGCTACGCACCCCTACACCAATTGTCTAACAATTGTAATGCTACTTGGTCTAGTAATATAATGGCTACTTCAAATATATAATTGTTGCATCATCATTATATCATGCTCATGTCATCATGCCACCTTGCATTTGAGCATCATACAAAACCCTTTTTGATTTGGTTCTTCTCTCATATGCATTGTAAATTGTATTTGCCTCTTGATATTGTATTTGGTTCTTGATATATTGTTTAATGCCCAAGTTGAGTTGGGGGCATATCTTTTATTCCACTCCACCACCCTTTCTTTTCACCACCTTATAAATTCCACCATCCAACTAAATATGAGCTTTGCATTTTATTTGAGTTACCTCTAGTTCATGTGGGTTGGAATGGATCCAATTCTTGTCCACATGCTCTCATCTTAGCATCATGTTGTTTTCACATCATTGATATATGAGAGCCACATGGCCACCTATGCATGCCTTGTGAGTGGAACCTCTCTCCTAGCTTCCATATAGTTTATCATGGAATTATGCTCATGTTGGAATATTTTGGGACTATTGATCATCTGGTGGAACATACACACTAGCATGTCCCATTCTATTTCAAACATGGCTATCTCCATCTATTCCACTTGGAATTCTTTCTAGATTCCTTTGCTTGGGCCTTACTCCAATTTTGGGAATGCATAATAATAATGCCATGTAATAACATTGTTTTCACAAGAATCAACATGGCATTAAATATTTGCATGGGCCATGCAAGTACCACCTTTTGCTTGTCATTTAGTTTTTTACTTGTTTTTGGTGGGATCATGCCATCTCTCATCTACCTCTCTCTCTTTTAGCTTGATCTTATTAGATCATGCTTAAACCCCTCACCCTCTCTTTTCCTTGTCTAGTTCTTGCTTGATCTTGCTTGATCTAGTTTGGAGCATGCTTACTCCTAAAACCCTAGCTCTCACCCCCTCTCTCTCTAACCCTCTATCTAAGTTCCCTCTAATCACCACTCCATCTTCACCATACCACCCTCTCTAAACCCCTCTCCCTCTCTCTCACCTAAACCCTAAACCGACCCTAGTTACCACCTCCCCCTCTCTTAGCTACCACCTCCCCCTCTCTTTTGGCCCTTCCTTCTCCCTACCATGCAGGCCCCACCTGGCCCCTCTCCCTGGCCCACCTAGCTACCCCCAACCCTAATGCCAACCCTAGCCCGAGGCTACCACCACCCAACCCGAGCCTATCCTCTCTCCCTCTCTTCTTCCCTGCCTTGTGGCCCCCTAGCCGAGCCTGGCCTGCCCTACCCCACCTGGCAGTCCCCCTACACCACCCTACCCTGCCCCTGCCCGTGCCTGCCCTGGCCAAGCCCCACCGAGCACGTGAGGAGAGGAGAGAAAGGTGGTCGAGCCACCTTTCCCTCTACCTGCTCCCCACGGCACCTTCCACCCCCCTCTCTGCTTTATCTCCTCCTCCACGCCTCCTGCGTCCCCCAGATCTACCCCAACGCCGCTCCCCTCTCTCCCTGCCGTACCTCACCACCGTCTACCCCCACCGCCGGCAAAAACCCTCGGCCTCCACCACCCCGTCGCTTCCAGCCGGTGGCGTCGCGCTCGCTGGTGTCGAGGAAGACCGCAAGCCTCCCCTGCTTCACCTAGTACCCGCCGTCGAGGAGGAGAAGGACCGGAGCCACAGGACCTCGCGACGCCGACCCCGAAACCCTAGCTCACTCGGTCTCTGCATCAGCGTCGCCCTGCTGCTCGCCGACCCGATCCGCCTGCACCGACGCCCTCCCGGTGAGCCCACGATCCCCCCTGACACGGTCCGCCTCGCCGTGCCGCCCTAGATTCGCCGGACGTTTCGTCGTGCACGCTCTGTGCGCCGGCGAGCGCAGCGTCGACTCGCTCCCCCGACACGCAGAAACCCTAGCTAGGCCACGCCCACCTCCCTGACACCTAGCCCAAGCCTACCGCAGCGGTCACCGCCGCCGCGCGCGCATGCGAGGTCGCGGGATCGATCCCTGCACCGAGCCGCGGTCGAGCACCGTTTTGTCGTCAGACATATTCAGAGAAGAAGCACAGTGCGGCCTTGTCGTTTTACAGAAACCCCCCTGCCGTTTTGCGCGCGCAACCCGCGGTCCAGCCTGCCCCACCGTCAGCCGCAGTGTCTGTTATGCAGAACCCCCCCCCCCCCCCCCCGCTGTTTCAACCACTTAACCCGCGCTCCCTCGCTCGGCCCACCTGGCAGCCTGCACCCGTCCGCTGGCGTGTGGACCCGTGTGTCCCTTGGCCCCACATGTCATTCGCTTGAGCTAGGTTAACCCGCGGTGTAAAACGTTTCTGCGCGCGTGTGTTGCTGAGTCAGCTGCTGGACCCACTGGTCAGTGTCTGTGGCTGGATTCGGCTGAGTAACAAAAGTAGTTGTCTGTGAGCTGTTTAAATTCAAATCCTTTTTAAATTAATTCAAATTCAAATTAATTTCTGTTTTTAAATAACTTTTCAAATATTAATCCAAATAATACAAATAATATATGTTTTAAAATCAGGAAAATATGAGGAATTCAAATATGCCATTCAAAATATATTTTGAACACTTTAAAATTCCAAGTTGGTTTAATTACAATAAAATGCCCTTTTGACTTAATAAATTAATAACTTTTGTTTTATAACTCCAAATTTAACAAATGATATGTCTAAAATGATTAGCTCGACGAGACCTTTCTGTTTATGCATTCCATGGTTTGTTTTGAAGCATGCATCATATAACTATAAAGTATACAGCAACTAATATGAAGTTAAAATGTGGTTAAAACTCAATAAAATGATTTAATCTTGTATTCCACACCTCACCCATGCCATGCTACATCATTGCCGTGCAATTTGTGCATCATTCATCATGGCATGATTGTTTGCTTGATGCATTTAATTCATATGCTTGGGCACTTTATTTATGTTGGCCCTTGTTTGTTTGGTTCTTCTCCGAATAGACGCTGAGCAGGGGATATATCAAGAGAACCAGGAGCACTACCCAGATCCATCCAGTGCTTCAACTGAGCTGCCAGGCAAGCACTACCACATGCTTGCATACATATAGTACCTATTGCCTCTATCTTATTCTTGCATCATTGAGTCGCGATTGCATTAATTTGAATCCTAAGTATTGCATAGCCTTTACTTTTAAACCCCACCGAAGCTTGTTCCTCCACCCTATGAGCCATTACTACAGGAGTTGTTTGAGCCATGCGAGTCGTAGAACAGCATGTGTAGGGTATGTGAGTGTCTGATGGATAACGAGGTACCTAAACAACTTAACCTGAGTAGTAATGGGATAACTAATGAAAGTGGCATCGGTGAGCCATATTTGCTATTTGGTTTTTCAGGCTCACTTGTGTCCCGTAGGACCCCGAGTACTTGATTCCTGTTCCTTGAATATTCGCGCTATCCACATCCGGGAGGCTTATGAAACCCCTGAGCCAGAGCTTGATTCATTCTTATTTCTTGGGGCCACAAACTAGTTTGAGGTTTTATTTACTATCCTGTACTTATGCCATGCTGTACTGCTTTATTTAAATTGTGCGAGGTACTGCACACTGTACTGTTTAGGGAAGCGGAGTGTTTTCACGGTGTCGACAAGCCCAGTCACATTTTCGGGTTCCCAGTCGTTCACAGCCATTGGCGCAAACCTTGAGTCCGTCTCGGAGTCGGCCAACTTCGTCGCGGGTAGCTTAATGGGGTGGCCCCCTGAAATATTTCTGAATCCTGTGATTGCTTTGTCGTGACTGCCTCGTTGGGTTTTGATTTGGTTTTTCCGAGGCATATCGAGTGTGTGTTGCTATTTGTGCACCCCTGCAGGGTAAAACTTTCTGAAAGCCGTGTCCGCGGTTATGGACGACTTGGAGCACAGTTTCTCGATCATAGACAAGCATAACTAAAGTACCACTTTTAATCTGACTAGACTAGGTACCTGACTAGTAAATAGTGCAATACTCATGGAATGGATAATAAAACTGCCAACGGATGGGAGGTTGTTCGTCCGCTTCCTCATCGGTAAGCGAGGAGGAGGATGGATCTGTGGATATTACCGTTATAACTATTATAACTGTTGTTATTAATTCACGGACATCCGTCTATCTCTGGTTAGGCGGATGGTTAGCGAGTTTCTATAGAATTGCTAGGGTTTATCTTTTGCTGCAATTGCGTCACCCCAGGTTGTGTCCCCTTTAGAGGCATAAAGACTTGCTGAGTACCCCTAGGGTCTCACACGATAAATTATTGGTTCAGATGAACAGGTACACTCGCAAGATGGATACTGGGTGGAAGAGACGGACGATGTGGGCAACGATCTTTCGGTGTAGAGATCCGGGAACGGGGATCCGTGAGATCTGTGGGCGGGATGTGCTTATTTATGGGGCATCTTATGCCGATTTGCTTCTTATCCGTACTCGGATTTTGTCTTCCGCTTCCGCTTGATACTCTGTTGATTGATGTATGAGGAGATATCCTAAACTATTATATCTATCTAGGATATTTGGATCTTGCCGTATGGCGTTGCTATATTTCCTTTCTTTTTAGATGGAATGGCTCTGATGTACTGTTGTATGGTGGCTTGCATACATACTCATTTGTGTATGTAGTTGATCCCTTCGCCTGCCGATTACGCCGCCCGTTCTTGTCCCGATGTTTGGAAATGGTTGGGACGGCCGAAAGGTCTACCTGTGAGTGGCATTTGGGCCCCACCGTACTATTTCAACCATTTCTGAACATCCAGGCTTGTACTAGGAGCGTAATTCACCGAGGTAGTTACAATTGGTATCAGAGCCATCCCGCCCTTCAGGGTCTCAGCCAAATGGTCGTTGTCTGTCTAGCGAATATTTTTGGTAGTTATGTATACTAGGGAAAAACAAAACGCGAGAGTAGGACTGCTTCCATTTTTCTTCTTACCCACCCACCCACCCTTTTCTGGTAAGGAAGTGTAACGTTTTCAATCCTCTTCTTAAATTCAAACTAGGATTCACGTGTTCTGGGTTTCCGTAGTACCATAGGTTGTGTATCTGTGTGTGTAATTCCTTGTCTATCTGTTGCATCCAAGTTGTTATCTTAACGGCCTTTTGGTTATCAACTGTTGGTACATTCCATACCGACAGGCTTTTGCAAACCGACGCGATCTATCTGATTCGTTGTATACCGACGCGATCTGTCTTACTCTTTGTTATCCGACGTTATCTTCTTTAGGGTGTTCGTTTCCGTAGTCGCTAATCTTTAGGTTATCGTGAGAAGAAGGTGTTGAGATATGTGTTTTACTTATTCATGTGCGGAGTAATGATTCGAGTGCGGGATGGAGTCGCGACCATACCACTACTTTTATCATTGCTCTTGTATATTGAGTTGGTAGAGTCACTAATCTTGATTCATTAAGGGATTTTGCGCATCTATTGGTATTTTAATGCCGAAATTTGTGGAAAATTTTTCTTTGATATATTTGTGTACCACACTCCTTTTCAGTCGTGTGCGATATCCTTAATATCTTCTAGGTGCTTTGAACTTTGTTGATATTTTAATATCATCTTAGTAAATTGTATCCTTTAATCTTGATTAATTCCATCTTGGTACTATTTTGGATTATTATTATTCTCCATCATAGTACTGACTTGTGTTTTATATCAATCACAGGATGGCACCACCATGCCGTTCTGAGGAGGACATACAACCTGAACTGGGGGCAGCGTTGTCAAGCATCGCCAATGCCTTGGCAGCAATGCAGCAGAACCAACAGCGTTTTGAGGAAAGTGTCAGGAGGAACGAGTTTGTTCCGCTACCTCCACCTCCCAAGCGAGGAGACATCAAAAGCTTCCTGAAGTTCAACCCTCGTCAGTTTGATGTTTCTGATCAACCACTTGATGCTGATGATTGGTTGCGTGAGATGTCAAGGTTGCTGATGACTGCTGATGTTCCTGAGCAAGATTGGGTAAAGTGTGCTACTCACCTTCTGAAGGGAGATGCAGCGCTGTGGTGGGAGAATTACCTGAAGGCAAACTGCACTGGTTTTCAGCCTACTTGGGGCCAGAAAAGTCTAAAGATGGCACCATTTGAGGCTCTCTATGGTCGCAAATGCAGAACTCCGATTGGTTGGTCGGGTGCAGGTGAAAGGATTTTGTTTGGCCCTGACATTGTGACTCAAGCGGAGGAGAAGGTTCACATCATTCTTGAAAACCTGAGGATTGCTCAAAGTCGCCAGAAGAGCAATTATGACAGGAAGCACACGGACATGGAGTATGTCCCTGGTGATCTCGTTTACCTTCGTGTCACTCCCATGAGAGGCACACACCGCTTTGGTATCAAAGGAAAGCTGGCCCCTAGATACATCGGTCCTTTCATAGTTCGTGGAAGAAGAGGAGAAGTTGCTTATGCTCTTGAGCTCCCGGAAAAACTAAAGGTCCATGATGTTTTCCACATCTCTCAGCTCAAGAAGTGCTTCAAGGATCCCGGCAGGACCGTGGATCATGAGCTTATCAATCTCCAAGAAGACCTGTCTTATCAAGAACACCCCACAAAAATCCTTGAAGTCGCAGAAAGAAGGACTCGCAACAAGTCCATCAAGTTCTGCAAGGTGCAGTGGTCGCACCATTCCGTTGACGAAGCCACTTGGGAACGTGAAGATGAGCTCCGTGTCAAGTATCCTACCCTCTTTGTGTCGTCTTCTTCATCCTAGAATCTCGGGGCGAGATTCCTGTTTAGTGGGGGAGAGTTGTAGCATCCCAATTGTCTAACAATTGTAATGCTACTTGGTCTAGTAATATAATGGCTACTTCAAATATATAATTGTTGCATCATCATTATATCATGCTCATGTCATCATGCCACCTTGCATTTGAGCATCATACAAAACCCTTTTTGATTTGGTTCTTCTCTCATATGCATTGTAAATTGTATTTGCCTCTTGATATTGTATTTGGTTCTTGATATATTGTTTAATGCCCAAGTTGAGTTGGGGGCATATCTTTTATTCCACTCCACCACCCTTTCTTTTCACCACCTTATAAATTCCACCATCCAACTAAATATGAGCTTTGCATTTTATTTGAGTTACCTCTAGTTCATGTGGGTTGGAATGGATCCAATTCTTGTCCACATGCTCTCATCTTAGCATCATGTTGTTTTCACATCATTGATATATGAGAGCCACATGGCCACCTTTGCATGCCTTGTGAGTGGAACCTCTCTCCTAGCTTCCATATGGTTTATCATGGAATTATGCTCATGTTGGAATATTTTGGGACTATTGATCATCTGGTGGAACATACACACTAGCATGTCCCATTCTATTTCAAACATGGCTATCTACATATATTCCACATGGAATTCTTTCTAGATTCCTTTGCTTGGGCCTTACTCCAATTTTGGGAATGCATAATAATAATGCCATGTAATAACATTGTTTTCACAAGAATCAACATGGCATTAAATATTTGCATGGGCCATGCAAGTACCACCTTTTGCTTGTCATTTAGTTTTTTACTTGTTTTTGGTGGGATCATGCCATCTCTCATCTACCTCTCTCTCTTTTAGCTTGATCTTATTAGATCATGCTTAAACCCCTCACCCTCTCTTTTCCTTGTCTAGTTCTTGCTTGATCTTGCTTGATCTAGTTTGGAGCATGCTTACTCCTAAAACCCTAGCTCTCACCCCCTCTCTCTCTAACCCTCTATCTAAGTTCCCTCTAATCACCACTCCATCTTCACCATACCACCCTCTCTAAACCCCTCTCCCTCTCTCTCACCTAAACCCTAAACCGACCCTAGTTACCACCTCCCCCTCTCTTAGCTACCACCTCCCCCTCTCTTTCGGCCCTTCCTTCTCCCTACCATGCAGGCCCCACCTGGCCCCTCTCCCTGGCCCACCTAGCTACCCCCAACCCTAATGCCAACCCTAGCCCAAGGCTACCACCACCCAACCCGAGCCTATCCTCTCTCCCTCTCTTCTTCCCTGCCTTGTGGACCCCTAGCCGAGCCTGGCCTGCCCTACCCCACCTGGCAGTCCCCCTACACCACCCTACCCTGCCCCTGCCCATGCCTGCCCTGGCCAAGCCCCACCGAGCACGTGAGGAGAGGAGAGAAAGGTGGCCGAGCCACCTTTCCCTCTACCTGCTCCCCACGGCACCTTCCACCCCCCCTCTCTGCTTTATCTCCTCCTCCACGCCTTCTGCGTCCCCCATATCTACCCCAACGCCGCTCCCCTCTCTCCCTGCCGTACCTCACCACCGTCTACCCCCACCGCCGGCAAAAACCCTCGGCCTCCACCACCCCGTCGCTTCCAGCCGGTGGCGTCGCGCTCGCTGGTGTCGAGGAAGACCGCAAGCCTCCCCTGCTTCACCTAGTACCCGCCGTCGAGGAGGAGAAGGACCGGAGCCGCAGGACCTCGCGACGCCGACCCCGAAACCCTAGCTCGCTTGGTCTCTGCATCAGCGTCGCCCTGCTGCTCGCCGACCCGATCCGCCTCCACCGACGCCCTCCCGGTGAGCCCACGATCCCCCCTGACACGGTCCGCCTCGCCGTGCCGCCCTAGATTCGCCGGACGTTTCGTCGTGCACGCTCTGTGCGCCAGCGAGCGCAGCGTCGACTCGCTCCCCCGACACGCAGAAACCCTAGCTAGGCCACGCCCACCTCCCTGACACCTAGCCCAAGCCTACCGCAGCGGTCACCGCCGCCGCGCGTGCACGCGAGGTCGCGGGATCGATCCCTGCACCGAGCCGCGGTCGAGCACCGTTTTTGTCGTCAGACATATTCAGAGAAGAAGCACAGTGCGGCCTTGTCGTTTTACAGAAACCCCCCTGCCGTTTTGCGCGCGCAACCCGCAGTCCAGCCTACCCCACCGTCAGCCGCAGTGTCTGTTATGCAGAACCCCCCCCCCCCCCCCCCCCCGCTGTTTCAACCACTTAACCCGCGCTCCCTCGCTCGGCCCACCTGGCAGCCTGCACCCGTCCGCTGGCGTGTGGACCCGTGTGTCCCTTGGCCCCACATGTCATTCGCTTGAGCTAGGTTAACCCGCGGTGTAAAACGTTTCTGCGCGCGTGTTGCTGAGTCAGCTGCTGGACCCACTGGTCAGTGTCTGTGGCTGGATTCGGCTGAGTAACAAAAGTAGTTGTCTGTGAGCTGTTTAAATTCAAATCCTTTTTAAATTAATTCAAATTCAAATTAATTTCTGTTTTTAAATAACTTTTCAAATATTAATACAAATAATATATGTTTTAAAATCAGAAAATATGAGGAATTCAAATATGCCATTCAAAATATATTTTGAACACTTTAAAATTCCAAGTTGGTTTAATTACAATAAAATGCCCTTTTGACTTAATAAATTAATAACTTTTGTTTTATAACTCCAAATTTAACAAATGATATGTCTAAAATGATTAGCTCGACGAGACCTTTCTGTTTATGCATTCCATGGTTTGTTTTGAAGCATGCATCATATAACTATAAAGTATACAGCAACTAATATGAAGTTAAAATGTGGTTAAAACTCAATAAAATGATTTAATCTTGTATTCCACACCTCACCCATGCCATGCTACATCATTGCCGTGCAATTTGTGCATCATTCATCATGGCATGATTGTTTGCTTGATGCATTTAATTCATATGCTTGGGCACTTTATTTATGTTGGCCCTTGTTTGTTTGGTTCTTCTCCGAATAGACGCTGAGCAGGGGATATATCAAGAGAACCAGGAGCACTACCCAGATCCATCCAGTGCTTCAACTGAGCTGCCAGGCAAGCACTACCACATGCTTGCATACATATAGTACCTATTGCCTCTATCTTATTCTTGCATCATTGAGTCGCGATTGCATTAATTTGAATCCTAAGTATTGCATAGCCTTTACTTTTAAACCCCACCGAAGCTTGTTCCTCCACCCTATGAGCCATTACTACAGGAGTTGTTTGAGCCATGCGAGTCGTAGAACAGCATGTGTAGGGTATGTGAGTGTCTGATGGATAACGAGGTACCTAAACAACTTAACCTGAGTAGTAATGGGATAACTAATGAAAGTGGCATCGGTGAGCCATATTTGCTATTTGGTTTTTCAGGCTCACTTGTGTCCCGTAGGACCCCGAGTACTTGATTCCTGTTCCTTGAATATTCGCGCTATCCACATCCGGGAGGCTTATGAAACCCCTGAGCCAGAGCTTGATTCATTCTTATTTCTTGGGGCCACAAACTAGTTTGAGGTTTTATTTACTATCCTGTACTTATGCCATGCTGTACTGCTTTATTTAAATTGTGCGAGGTACTGCACACTGTACTGTTTAGGGAAGCGGAGTGTTTTCACGGTGTCGACAAGCCCAGTCACATTTTCGGGTTCCCAGTCGTTCACAGCCATTGGCGCAAACCTTGAGTCCGTCTCGGAGTCGGCCAACTTCGTCGCGGGTAGCTTAATGGGGTGGCCCCCTGAAATATTTCTGAATCCTGTGATTGCTTTGTCGTGACTGCCTCGTTGGGTTTTGATTTGGTTTTTCCGAGGCATATCGAGTGTGTGTTGCTATTTGTGCACCCCTGCAGGGTAAAACTTTCTGAAAGCCGTGTCCGCGGTTATGGACGACTTGGAGCACAGTTTCTCGATCATAGACAAGCATAACTAAAGTACCGCTTTTAATCTGACTAGACTAGGTACCTGACTAGTAAATAGTGCAATACTCATGGAATGGATAATAAAACTGCCAACGGATGGGAGGTTGTTCGTCCGCTTCCTCGTCGGTAAGCGAGGAGGAGGATGGATCTGTGGATATTACCGTTATAACTATTATAACTGTTGTTATTAATTCACGGACATCCGTCTATCTCTGGTTAGGCGGATGGTTAGCGAGTTTCTATAGAATTGCTAGGGTTTATCTTTTGCTGCAATTGCGTCACCCCAGGTTGTGTCCCCTTTAGAGGCATAAAGACTTGCTGAGTACCCCTAGGGTCTCACACGATAAATTATTGGTTCAGATGAACAGGTACACTCGCAAGATGGATACTGGGTGGAAGAGACGGACGATGTGGGCAACGATCTTTCGGTGTAGAGATCCGGGAACGGGGATCCGTGAGATCTGTGGGCGGGATGTGCTTATTTATGGGGCATCTTATGCCGATTTGCTTCTTATCCGTACTCGGATTTTGTCTTCCGCTTCCGCTTGATACTCTGTTGATTGATGTATGAGGAGATATCCTAAACTATTATATCTATCTAGGATATTTGGATCTTGCCGTATGGCGTTGCTATATTTCCTTTCTTTTTAGATGGAATGGCTCTGATGTACTGTTGTATGGTGGCTTGCATACATACTCATTTGTGTATGTAGTTGATCCCTTCGCCTGCCGATTACGCCGCCCGTTCTTGTCCCGATGTTTGGAAATGGTTGGGACGGCCGAAAGGTCTACCTGTGAGTGGCATTTGGGCCCCACCGTACTATTTCAACCATTTCTGAACATCCAGGCTTGTACTAGGAGCGTAATTCACCGAGGTAGTTACAATTGGTATCAGAGCCATCCCGCCCTTCAGGGTCTCAGCCAAATGGTCGTTGTCTGTCTAGCGAATATTTTTGGTAGTTATGTATACTAGGGAAAAACAAAACGCGAGAGTAGGACTGCTTCCATTTTTCTTCTTACCCACCCACCCACCCTTTTCTGGTAAGGAAGTGTAACGTTTTCAATCCTCTTCTTAAATTCAAACTAGGATTCACGTGTTCTGGGTTTCCGTAGTACCATAGGTTGTGTATCTGTGTGTGTAATTCCTTGTCTATCTGTTGCATCCAAGTTGTTATCTTAACGGCCTTTTGGTTATCAACTGTTGGTACATTCCATACCGACAGGCTTTTGCAAACCGACGCGATCTATCTGATTCGTTGTATACCGACGCGATCTGTCTTACTCTTTGTTATCCGACGTTATCTTCTTTAGGGTGTTCGTTTCCGTAGTCGCTAATCTTTAGGTTATCGTGAGAAGAAGGTGTTGAGATATGTGTTTTACTTATTCATGTGCGGAGTAATGATTCGAGTGCGGGATGGAGTCGCGACCATACCACTACTTTTATCATTGCTCTTGTATATTGAGTTGGTAGAGTCACTAATCTTGATTCATTAAGGGATTTTGCGCATCTATTGGTATTTTAATGCCGAAATTTGTGGAAAATTTTTCTTTGATATATTTGTGTACCACACTCCTTTTCAGTCGTGTGCGATATCCTTAATATCTTCTAGGTGCTTTGAACTTTGTTGATATTTTAATATCATCTTAGTAAATTGTATCCTTTAATCTTGATTAATTCCATCTTGGTACTATTTTGGATTATTATTATTCTCCATCATAGTACTGACTTGTGTTTTATATCAATCACAGGATGGCACCACCATGCCGTTCTGAGGAGGACATACAACCTGAACTGGGGGCAGCGTTGTCAAGCATCGCCAATGCCTTGGCAGCAATGCAGCAGAACCAACAGCGTTTTGAGGAAAGTGTCAGGAGGAACGAGTTTGTTCCGCTACCTCCACCTCCCAAGCGAGGAGACATCAAAAGCTTCCTGAAGTTCAACCCTCGTCAGTTTGATGTTTCTGATCAACCACTTGATGCTGATGATTGGTTGCGTGAGATGTCAAGGTTGCTGATGACTGCTGATGTTCCTGAGCAAGATTGGGTAAAGTGTGCTACTCACCTTCTGAAGGGAGATGCAGCGCTGTGGTGGGAGAATTACCTGAAGGCAAACTGCACTGGTTTTCAGCCTACTTGGGGCCAGAAAAGTCTAAAGATGGCACCATTTGAGGCTCTCTATGGTCGCAAATGCAGAACTCCGATTGGTTGGTCGGGTGCAGGTGAAAGGATTTTGTTTGGCCCTGACATTGTGACTCAAGCGGAGGAGAAGGTTCACATCATTCTTGAAAACCTGAGGATTGCTCAAAGTCGCCAGAAGAGCAATTATGACAGGAAGCACACGGACATGGAGTATGTCCCTGGTGATCTCGTTTACCTTCGTGTCACTCCCATGAGAGGCACACACCGCTTTGGTATCAAAGGAAAGCTGGCCCCTAGATACATCGGTCCTTTCATAGTTCGTGGAAGAAGAGGAGAAGTTGCTTATGCTCTTGAGCTCCCGGAAAAACTAAAGGTCCATGATGTTTTCCACATCTCTCAGCTCAAGAAGTGCTTCAAGGATCCCGGCAGGACCGTGGATCATGAGCTTATCAATCTCCAAGAAGACCTGTCTTATCAAGAACACCCCACAAAAATCCTTGAAGTCGCAGAAAGAAGGACTCGCAACAAGTCCATCAAGTTCTGCAAGGTGCAGTGGTCGCACCATTCCGTTGACGAAGCCACTTGGGAACGTGAAGATGAGCTCCGTGTCAAGTATCCTACCCTCTTTGTGTCGTCTTCTTCATCCTAGAATCTCGGGGCGAGATTCCTGTTTAGTGGGGGAGAGTTGTAGCATCCCAATTGTCTAACAATTGTAATGCTACTTGGTCTAGTAATATAATGGCTACTTCAAATATATAATTGTTGCATCATCATTATATCATGCTCATGTCATCATGCCACCTTGCATTTGAGCATCATACAAAACCCTTTTTGATTTGGTTCTTCTCTCATATGCATTGTAAATTGTATTTGCCTCTTGATATTGTATTTGGTTCTTGATATATTGTTTAATGCCCAAGTTGAGTTGGGGGCATATCTTTTATTCCACTCCACCACCCTTTCTTTTCACCACCTTATAAATTCCACCATCCAACTAAATATGAGCTTTGCATTTTATTTGAGTTACCTCTAGTTCATGTGGGTTGGAATGGATCCAATTCTTGTCCACATGCTCTCATCTTAGCATCATGTTGTTTTCACATCATTGATATATGAGAGCCACATGGCCACCTTTGCATGCCTTGTGAGTGGAACCTCTCTCCTAGCTTCCATATGGTTTATCATGGAATTATGCTCATGTTGGAATATTTTGGGACTATTGATCATCTGGTGGAACATACACACTAGCATGTCCCATTCTATTTCAAACATGGCTATCTACATATATTCCACATGGAATTCTTTCTAGATTCCTTTGCTTGGGCCTTACTCCAATTTTGGGAATGCATAATAATAATGCCATGTAATAACATTGTTTTCACAAGAATCAACATGGCATTAAATATTTGCATGGGCCATGCAAGTACCACCTTTTGCTTGTCATTTAGTTTTTTACTTGTTTTTGGTGGGATCATGCCATCTCTCATCTACCTCTCTCTCTTTTAGCTTGATCTTATTAGATCATGCTTAAACCCCTCACCCTCTCTTTTCCTTGTCTAGTTCTTGCTTGATCTTGCTTGATCTAGTTTGGAGCATGCTTACTCCTAAAACCCTAGCTCTCACCCCCTCTCTCTCTAACCCTCTATCTAAGTTCCCTCTAATCACCACTCCATCTTCACCATACCACCCTCTCTAAACCCCTCTCCCTCTCTCTCACCTAAACCCTAAACCGACCCTAGTTACCACCTCCCCCTCTCTTAGCTACCACCTCCCCCTCTCTTTCGGCCCTTCCTTCTCCCTACCATGCAGGCCCCACCTGGCCCCTCTCCCTGGCCCACCTAGCTACCCCCAACCCTAATGCCAACCCTAGCCCAAGGCTACCACCACCCAACCCGAGCCTATCCTCTCTCCCTCTCTTCTTCCCTGCCTTGTGGACCCCTAGCCGAGCCTGGCCTGCCCTACCCCACCTGGCAGTCCCCCTACACCACCCTACCCTGCCCCTGCCCATGCCTGCCCTGGCCAAGCCCCACCGAGCACGTGAGGAGAGGAGAGAAAGGTGGCCGAGCCACCTTTCCCTCTACCTGCTCCCCACGGCACCTTCCACCCCCCCTCTCTGCTTTATCTCCTCCTCCACGCCTTCTGCGTCCCCCATATCTACCCCAACGCCGCTCCCCTCTCTCCCTGCCGTACCTCACCACCGTCTACCCCCACCGCCGGCAAAAACCCTCGGCCTCCACCACCCCGTCGCTTCCAGCCGGTGGCGTCGCGCTCGCTGGTGTCGAGGAAGACCGCAAGCCTCCCCTGCTTCACCTAGTACCCGCCGTCGAGGAGGAGAAGGACCGGAGCCGCAGGACCTCGCGACGCCGACCCCGAAACCCTAGCTCGCTTGGTCTCTGCATCAGCGTCGCCCTGCTGCTCGCCGACCCGATCCGCCTCCACCGACGCCCTCCCGGTGAGCCCATGATCCCCCCTGACACGGTCCGCCTCGCCGTGCCGCCCTAGATTCGCCGGACGTTTCGTCGTGCACGCTCTGTGCGCCGGCGAGCGCAGCGTCGACTCGCTCCCCCGACACGCAGAAACCCTAGCTAGGCCACGCCCACCTCCCTGACACCTAGCCCAAGCCTACCGCAGCGGTCACCGCCGCCGCGCGTGCACGCGAGGTCGCGGGATCGATCCCTGCACCGAGCCGCGGTCGAGCACCGTTTTTGTCGTCAGACATATTCAGAGAAGAAGCACAGTGCGGCCTTGTCGTTTTACAGAAACCCCCCTGCCGTTTTGCGCGCGCAACCCGCAGTCCAGCCTACCCCACCGTCAGCCGCAGTGTCTGTTATGCAGAACCCCCCCCCCCCCCCCCCCGCTGTTTCAACCACTTAACCCGCGCTCCCTCGCTCGGCCCACCTGGCAGCCTGCACCCGTCCGCTGGCGTGTGGACCCGTGTGTCCCTTGGCCCCACATGTCATTCGCTTGAGCTAGGTTAACCCGCGGTGTAAAACGTTTCTGCGCGCGTGTGTTGCTGAGTCAGCTGCTGGACCCACTGGTCAGTGTCTGTGGCTGGATTCGGCTGAGTAACAAAAGTAGTTGTCTGTGAGCTGTTTAAATTCAAATCCTTTTTAAATTAATTCAAATTCAAATTAATTTCTGTTTTTAAATAACTTTTCAAATATTAATACAAATAATATATGTTTTAAAATCAGAAAATATGAGGAATTCAAATATGCCATTCAAAATATATTTTGAACACTTTAAAATTCCAAGTTGGTTTAATTACAATAAAATGCCCTTTTGACTTAATAAATTAATAACTTTTGTTTTATAACTCCAAATTTAACAAATGATATGTCTAAAATGATTAGCTCGACGAGACCTTTCTGTTTATGCATTCCATGGTTTGTTTTGAAGCATGCATCATATAACTATAAAGTATACAGCAACTAATATGAAGTTAAAATGTGGTTAAAACTCAATAAAATGATTTAATCTTGTATTCCACACCTCACCCATGCCATGCTACATCATTGCCGTGCAATTTGTGCATCATTCATCATGGCATGATTGTTTGCTTGATGCATTTAATTCATATGCTTGGGCACTTTATTTATGTTGGCCCTTGTTTGTTTGGTTCTTCTCCGAATAGACGCTGAGCAGGGGATATATCAAGAGAACCAGGAGCACTACCCAGATCCATCCAGTGCTTCAACTGAGCTGCCAGGCAAGCACTACCACATGCTTGCATACATATAGTACCTATTGCCTCTATCTTATTCTTGCATCATTGAGTCGCGATTGCATTAATTTGAATCCTAAGTATTGCATAGCCTTTACTTTTAAACCCCACCGAAGCTTGTTCCTCCACCCTATGAGCCATTACTACAGGAGTTGTTTGAGCCATGCGAGTCGTAGAACAGCATGTGTAGGGTATGTGAGTGTCTGATGGATAACGAGGTACCTAAACAACTTAACCTGAGTAGTAATGGGATAACTAATGAAAGTGGCATCGGTGAGCCATATTTGCTATTTGGTTTTTCAGGCTCACTTGTGTCCCGTAGGACCCCGAGTACTTGATTCCTGTTCCTTGAATATTCGCGCTATCCACATCCGGGAGGCTTATGAACCCCCCTAAGCCAGAGCTTGATTCATTCTTATTTCTTGGGGACACAAACTAGTTTGAGGTTTTATTTACTATCCTGTACTTATGCCATGCTGTACTGCTTTATTTAAATTGTGCGAGGTACTGCACACTGTACTGTTTAGGGAAGCGGAGTGTTTTCGCGGTGTCGACAAGCCCAGTCACATTTTCGGGTTCCAGTCGTTCACAGCCATTGGCGCAAACCTTGAGTCCGTCTCGGAGTCGGCCAACTTCGTCGCGGGTAGCTTAATAGGGTGGCCCTCTGAAATATTTCTGAATCCTGTGATTGCTTTGTCGTGACTGCCTCGTTGGGTTTTGATTTGGTTTTTCCGAGGCATATCGAGTGTGTGTTGCTATTTGTGCACCCCTGCAGGGTAAAACTTTCTGAAAGCCGTGTCTGCGGTTATGGACGAATTGGAGCACAGTTTCTCGATCATAGACAAGCATAACTAAAGTACCGCTTTTAATCTGACTAGACTAGGTACCTGACTAGTAAATAGTGCAATACTCACGGAATGGATAATAAAACTGCCAACGGATGGGAGGTTGTTCGTCCGCTTGCTCGTCGGTAAGCGAGGAGGAGGATGGATCTGTGGATATTACCGTTATAACTATTATAACTGTTGTTATTAATTCACGGACATCCGTCTATCTCTGGTTAGGCGGATGGTTAGCGAGTTTCTATAGAATTGCTAGGGTTTATCTTTTGCTGCAATTGCGTCACCCCAGGTTGTGTCCCCTTTAGAGGCATAAAGACTTGCTGAGTACCCCTAGGGTCTCACACGATAAATTATTGGTTCAGATGAACAGGTACACTCGCAAGATGGATACTGGGTGGAAGAGACGGACGATGTGGGCAACGATCTTTCGGTGTAGAGATTCTGGGAACGGGGATCCGTGAGATCTTTGGGCGGGATGTGCTTATTTATGGGGCATCTTATGCCGATTTGCTTCTTATCCGTACTCGGATTTTGTCTTCCGCTTCCGCTTGATACTCTGTTGATTGATGTATGAGGAGATATCCTAAACTATTATATCTATCTAGGATATTTGGATCTTGCCATATGGCGTTGCTATATTTCCTTTCTTTTTAGATGGAATGGCTCTGATGTACTGTTATATGGTGGCTTGCATACATACTCATTTGTGTATGTAGTTGATCCCTTCGCCTGCCGATTACGCCGCCCGTTCTTGTCCTGATGTTTGGAAATGGTTGGGACGGCCGAAAGGTCTACCTGTGAGTGGCATTTGGGCCCCACCGTACTATTTCAACCATTTCTGAACATCCAGGCATGTACTAGGAGCGTAATTCACCGAGGTAGTTACAGAGCCCTGCAGAATTCTCTACTCCACCACCACCACCACACCGTCGTGCTACTGGGATTCCGTGGAGAAGATCTACTACCTCCGCTGCTTGCTGGAACGGGGAGAGGAAGGTCTGCTTCGACTCCGCACGTGTGACCGACTGCGGAAGCGCTGCTGGAACGCGGCGCCGGAAGGATCGTCCACACGATCTTGAGATCGGCAAGTGATCGACTACATCAACCCCGAGATCTAATCTCGTAACGCTTTCGGATCTACGAGGGTTAGTACAGATCTATCTCGTTGCACATGTCTAATAGATTAGATCTTGGCTTTTATCTAGATTAGATCTGGGTTTTGTTCGTTCTTGCGGTAGAAATTTTTTGTTTTCCATGCTACGAACCCTTCAGTTGTATCAGAGTCTTGTCTATGCGTAGATCTGTTGCACGAGTAGAACACAATGGTTTTGTGGGCGTTGGTGCTCGTGCCGTCTTTTGCTTTGTGTACTTTGCATCTTGCGGTATGGTGCAATGAAGCGGCTCGGGCTAACCTTACATGTCATCGCACATGAGAGTTGCTCCACGCTTGACGTGTAACTTGCTTTGCACAAGTGGCTTTGCGGGTGTCTGTCTCTCCCACCATAGTATAGATCCAATCTACACTTTGCACTCGATAGCACTTGTATCAATGTTGTGGTTCAGTTTCGTAGGTAAGATCCGTTCTTATTCGAAAGCCCCAAACCACGTAAAACATGCAAAGAAAATTAGAGGCGTCTAACTTGTTTTTGCAGGGGTTTTGTGATGTGATATGGCCATCATGTGATTGTGATTATATTTGATGTATGCAATGATCCTTGTTGTAATATGGCAACCGGCAGGAGTCTAATGGTTGTCTTTAATTCTGTTAAGACTTGCGTGTCTATTCATCTTGTAATAGCTTTATTCCAAGTAGTTGTAATAGTTGCTGGTGATGATGGACAACCATGAAGCGGCGCCACTGACCTTGACGCAATGCTGGTGATGATGGAGATCATGTCCGTGCTTTGGAGATGGAGATCAAAGGCATAAGAAGAAAGGGCCATATCATATCACACTAATTATGAATTGCCTGTGATGTTAATCCTTTATGCATCTTGTATTGCTTAGATCGCGACGGTAGCATTATAAGATGATCCCTCTCACTAAATATCAAGTAATAAAGTGTTCGTCCTTAGTTGGCACCGTTGCTAAGACTCGTCGTCTCGAAGCATCTCGTGATGATCGGATGTGATAGATTCTACGTGTGCATACAACGGGTGCAAGCCAGATTTGCACATGCAGAAACTAAGGTTAATCTTGACGAGCCTAGCATGTACAGACATGGTCTCGGAACACGGAATACCTAAAGGTAGAGCATGAATCATATAAGTGATATGATGAACACGAAGATTGTTCGCCGATGAAACTACATCTTCTCTCGTGAAGATCAGACTTGGTGTAGTGGACTTGGTTCGTGTAATCACTAAGACAATGTGAGGGATGTTGTTTTGAGTGGGAGTTCACCTAGTTAATTTAAGAATTAAAATTGAACTCAATTTATCATAAACTTAGTCTAAACTACTTGCAAATTTGTTGTAGATTATGGCGAACCTCTCCATCAATTTCAATGCATTCCTAGAGAAAGAAAAGCTTAAGAACAATGGAAGCAACTTCATGGACTGGCTCCGTGGTCTGAAGATTGTCCTCAGGGCTGGTCAGATGACCTATGTGCTCGAAGCACCGCTAGGTGACCCACCTGCAGATGATGCCACCGATGACGTAAAGAATGTTTACGCCACTCGGAAAAATCATTACTCCACAGTTCAGTGTGCCATCCTGTACGGTTTAGAAACGGAGCTCCAGAAGTGTTTTGAGCACCACGACCCGTTCGAGATCATTAAGGAGCTCAAGCTCATTTTTGAGACTCACGCGGCCGTGGAGAGCTATGACGCCTCCGAAAAGTTCTTTACCTGCAAGATGGAAGAGGGAAGCTCCGTTAGCGAGCACGTGCTCACCATGTCTGGGCACGCAAACAAGCTCCAAGAGTTGGGGATAACGATTCCTAATGAGTTAGGGATTCACCGTGTCCTCTAATCACTGCCACCGAGTTATAAGAACTTTGTGATGAACTAAAATA
Organism: Avena sativa; assembly: GCA_916181665.1. NCBI lineage: Eukaryota > Viridiplantae > Streptophyta > Magnoliopsida > Poales > Poaceae > Avena > Avena sativa. Next base: position 430,026,633 of record OV702287.1, read on the forward strand.
TGCACTGCATGAACAAGACGTTGCCTGAACTATCGTCCATGCTGAAAACTACTGAAGTGGAGATCAAGAAGTAGAACCAAGTGTTGATGGTCAATAAGACCACCAATTTCAAGAAACAGGGCAAGCCTAAGAAAAAGTGTAACTTCAAGAAGGACGGCAAGAAAGCTGCTGCACCTGCTAAGAAGCCCAAGGCTGGTCCTAAGCCTGAAACTGAATGCTTCTACTGCAAGGGTACTTGTCACTGGAAGCGTAACTGCCCCAAGTACCTGGCGGATCTGAAGAACGGCAACATCAAGAAGAAAGGTATATTCGATATACATGTTATTGATGTGTATTTTACTAGTAATCATAGTAGTGCCTGGGTATTTGATACTGGTTCGGTTGCTCATATTTGTAACTCGAAACAGGAGCTGCGGAATAAACGAAGACTGGCAAGAGACGAGGTGACGATGCGCGTTGTAAATGGCTCCAAGGTTGATGTGATCGCCGTCGGCACGCTCCCTCTACATCTACCTTCGGTATTAGTTTTAAATTTAAATAATTGTTATTTGGTGCCTGCGTTAAGCATGAACATTATATCTGGATCTTGTTTATTGTGAGATGGTTACTCTTTTAAGTCTGAGAATAAAGGTTGTTCGATTTATATGAGTAATATCTTTTATGGTAATGCGCCTGAGATGAATGGTTTATTCTTATTGAATCTCGATAGTAGTGATACACATGTTCACAACATAGATGCTAAACGAATAAAATTGAATGATAATTCTACATACATGTGGCACTGTCGTCTTGGTCACATTGGAGTGAAGCGTATGAAGAAACTCCATTCTGATGGACTTCTTGAATCACTTGATTTTGAATCACTTGAAAGATGCGAAGCATGTCTAATGGGAAAAATGACTAAGACTCCATTCTCTGGAATAATGGAGCGAGGTACAGACTTATTGGAAATAATACATACCGATGTGTGCGGTCCAATGAGTGTAGCATCGCGTGGTGGATATCGTTATGTTCTCACTTTCACGGATGACTTAAGTAGACATGGGTATGTCTACTTTATGAAACATAAGTCCGAAACTTTCGAGAAGTTTAAGGAATTTCAAAGTGAAGTGGAAAATCATCGTAACAAGAAGATTAAGTTTCTGCGTTCTGACCGCGGAGGTGAATATCTGAGTTATGAGTTTGGCATGCATTTAAAGAAATGTGGAATACTTTCGCAGTTGACACCGCCGAGAACACCACAGCGTAATGGTGTGTCCGAACATCGTAATCGAACTCTCTTAGATATGGTTTGGTCTATGATGTCTCTTACAGATTTACCATTATCGTTTTGGGGCTATGCATTAGAGACAGCCGCATTCACTTTAAATAGGGCACCATCTAAATCCGTTGAAACGACACCGTACGAATTGTGGTTTGGTAAGAAACCTAAGTTGTCGTTCCTTAAAGTTTGGGGTTGCGAAGCGTATGTAAAGAAGTTACAACCTGATAAGCTTGAACCCAAAGCGGAGAAATGCGTCTTCATAGGATACCCTAAAGAAACAATTGGGTATGCCTTCTATCATAGATCCGAAGGCAAAGTTTTCGTTGCCAAGAATGGATCCTTTCTTGAGAAGGAGTTTCTCTCGAAAGAAGTGACTGGAAGGAAAGTAGAACTCGACGAGGTTATTGAACCTTCTCTCGGAGTTGAGAGTAGCGCAGCACCGGAAGATGTTTTTATGCCACCTGCACCAATTGGAGAGGAAGCTAATGATGGTGATCATGAAACTTCGAACGAAGTTACTGCTGAACCTCGCAGGTCAATGAGGGTTCGTACCACTCCTGATTGGTATGACTCTGCCTTGAACTTCATGTTGGTGGACAACACTGATGACCCTGTGACGTATGAAAAAGCTATGGTGAGCCCAGATTCCGACAAATGGCTAGAAGCCATGAAATCCTAGATGGGATCCATGTACGAAAACCAAGTGTGGACTTTGGTGGACTTACCGGATGGTCGTAAGGCTATCGAGAACAAATGGATTTTCAAAAGAAAAACAGATGCTGATGGTAATGTGACCGTCTATAAAGCTCGACTTGTCGCGAAAGGGTTCTGACAAATTCAAGGAGTTGACTACGATGAGACTTTCTCACCAGTAGCGAAGCTAAAGTCTATGAGGATTTTGTTAGCAATCGCTGCATATTTTGATTATGAAATTTGGCAGATGGATGTCAAAATGGCGTTCCTTAATGGTGATATTGAGGAAGAGTTGTATATGGTACAACCCAAGGGTTTTGTCGATCCTAGTGATGCTGACAAGGTATGCAAACTTCAGCGCTCCATTTATGGACTGAAGCAAGCATCCTGGAGTTGGAATCAGCGTTTTGATAAAGTAATCAAAAACTTTGGATTTATACAAACTTATGGAGAATCTTGTATTTACAAGAAAGTGAGTGGGAGCTCTGTAGCATTCCTAGTACTATATGTACATGACATATTGTTGATTCGGAATGATATAGAACTTCTTAATAGCGTCAAAACCTATTTGAATAATAGTTTTTCAATGAAGGATCTTGGCGAAGCGGCATATATTCTAGGCATCAAGATTTATAGAGATAGATCAAGACGCCTAATAGCACTTTCACAAAGTACATACTTAGACAAAGTTCTAAAGAAGTTTAGAATGGAAGAGAGCAAGAAAGGGTTCGTGCCCATGTTGTCAGGTAAGACCTTGAGTAAGACTCAAAGTCCGGCTATGGCAGAAGATAGAGAAAAGATGAATAATATTCCCTATGCCTCGGCCATAGGTTCTATCATGTATGCCATGTTGTGTACAAGACCGAATATAGCACATGCTGTTAGTTTGACTAGCAGATATCAAAGTGATCCTGGAATGGAACACTGGACAGCGGTCAAGAATATCCTAAAGTACCTGAATAGGACTAAGGATATGGTTCTTTCTTATGGAGGTGATGAACAGCTTGTTGTAAACGGTTACACTGATGCTAGTTGGAACACCGATCCAGATCACTCGAAGTCACAGTATGGATACGTATTTATTTTGAATGGTGCTGCAGTGAGCTGGAGGAGTGCCAAGCAAAGCGTTGTGGCGAAATCTTCAACTGAATCGGAATACATAGCTGCTTCGGAGGCTGCACAAGAAGCCATATGGATGAAGGAGTTCATTACTGAACTTGGCGTGGTTCCCAGTGCGTTGGACCCGATGGCCATCTACTGTGACAACACAGGTGCCATAGCTAATGCACAGGAGCCAAGGTCACATAGCAAGCTGAAGCACATCAAGCTACATTTCCATGCTATTCGCGAGTATGTCCGAGATGGTGACATAAAGATTTGCAAAGTACACACTGATCTGAATGTGGCAGATCCGTTGACTAAACCTCTCCCTAGAGCAAAGCATGACCAACACCAGAACGCCATGGGTGTTAGGTATATTACCATGTAATCTAGATTATTGACTCTAGTGCAAGTGGGAGACTGTTGGAGATATGCCTAAGAGGCAATAGTAAAAGTTGTTAGTATTATATCTTTGTGTTTATGATGAATGTTTACATCCCATGCTATAATTGTATTATAAGGAAACACTAATACATGTGTGTTTTGTAAACATAAAAGAGTCCCTAGTAAGCCTCTTATGGAACTAGCTTGTTGATTAAATGATGATCATGGTTTCCTGATCATGGACATTGGATGTCATTAATAACAAGGATATATCATTAGGAGAATGATGTGATGGACACACACCCATAGTAAGCGTAGCATAAGATCAAGTCATTAAGTTCGTATTGCTATAAGCTTTCAAATGCATAGTAACCTAATCCTTCGACCATGAGGTTATTTTAATCACCATCACCAGATGGGTACTTTGATGATATCAAACACCGCTTCGTAACTGGGTGGTTATAAAGGTGTCATTGGGTATTATGAAAGTATGTGTTGAAGCGCATGAACCAAGATTGGGATTTGTCCATCCATATGACGAATAGATATGCTCTGGGCCCTCTCGGTGGAATGTCATCTAGTTAGCTTGCAAGCATGTGACTAGGTCACAAGGGATGACATAACATGGAACGAGTAAAGAGTACTTATCAGTAACGAGGAAGAACTAGGTACGGAGATACCGACGATCAAACCTCGGATAAGTAGAATATTGTGTGACAAAGGGAATTGGTTTCGTATGTTAATGGTTCTATCGATCACGAAGTCATCGTTGAGTATGTGGGAGCCATTATGGATCTCCAGATCCCGCTGATGGTTATTGATCAGAGAGGTGTCTTCATCATGTCTGCATATTCACGAACCGTAGGGTGACACACTTAAGGTTCGAAGTTGTTTTAAGTAGATATGGAATATGCGTTGGAGACCGAATGTTGTTCAGAGTCTCAGATTGGATCCAGGACATCACGAGGAGATCTGGAATTGTCCGGAGAATAAGATTCATATATTGGGGATCATTTTCTAAGTTAGGAAATGTTCCGGAGTGTTTGTATGGAGATTCTAGAAGGTTTCGGAATGTTCTGGAAGGTTCTAGGAGATTTCTTGGAGTTTGCTTGAAAACCAAGAAAGGATCAAGGAGTCCTTGTGGGGCAAGACAAGGAGTCGTGGGGGAGGAGGACTCCTCCCCCCTCCCAATCCGCCGGCAAGGAAGGGAGGGGAGTCCTACTAGGACTCCCCCTCCCATGGCGCCTCCCTCCTTTAAATAGAGGGGTGGGGGCGCCACCCCTTGCCCCCTCCACTTCATACCCTAGTCGTCGCCTCTCTCCTCCTCCTTCCCTCTGCTCAGGCTTAGGCGAAGCCTTGCAGAATTCTCTACTCCACCACCACCACCACACCGTCGTGCTGCTGGGATTCCGTGGAGAAGATCTACTACCTCCGCTGCTCGCTGGAACAGGGAGAGGAAGGTCTGCTTCGACTCCGCACGTGTGACCGACTGCGGAAGCGCTGCCGGAACGCGACGCTGGAAGGATCGTCCACACGATCTTGAGATCGGCAAGTGATCGACTACATCAACCCTGAGATCTAATCTCGTAACGCTTTTGGATCTACGAGGGTTAGTACAGATCTATCTCGTTGCACATGTCTAATAGATTAGATCTTGGCTTTTATCTAGATTAGATCTGGGTTTTGTTCGTTCTTGCGGTAGAATTTTTTTGTTTTCCATGCTATGAACCCATCAAATTCCCCTAAGTGTGTATTCACATTTGGGACCATCTCACATCAAAAAATCAACTTGTCAAATGTAAATTTATCAAATGAGCTCCAATACTTCACTTCTGCAGTTTTTGAATAAATGAATTTAAGTGGACCAAACTTTACCAATTAATTCCCAATTAATTCAAGGATATGTACCTGGACCATATCCACCTACCAGCATCCTCACTTCTTCTTTCCAAGATCGAAAACCAAGAAATCCTTCATGGTCTTCAAAATGGACAAGAATTGAAATATTTCAAAACTATGATCAAGACCACATCAAATCTTCCCAAAACTTTTCTAATACTTCACCACATCACCCCAGCTCTCCTCTGGTCGACCATCACTGTAGCACGACCACTGTAGCAGCAACTCCCCCATGCCCTCTTATGTTTGGAAGTGAGAAAGAGAAAGAAAGACAAGCAAGTGGGGCCAATTATTGCAGCAGCTGCCACCCCCTCCCTCTCTGAGCTCCAGCACGACCAGATCCCTCTCTCACCCCTCTCCACCACCCCTCTCGGACAATCACACGCCAGCACTACCCCTCCCCCATGTCCAAAAGGGACATTTCCCCCATGGATCTCTCCCTCTCGGTATAAAAGGCCAAAGGCCACCCCGTGCCTCCCCTGCCCCTCATTTGCTCCCCTCCCTTATCCCCTAGCTCCCCAGCCTCTCCCCTTCGTTGCCTTGCCCATGAGAAGCAGAGCGCAAGCTCTCGGCCTCCTCCCTCTCCTCGAGCTAGGATCCCTCTCCCGTGCTCCCCCTCCTCTGCATGTTAGCCTACCAGAACCCCCTTCTCCTCCTCTATCTAATCATACTCTTCTTTTGGCCAGGGACTGCCCCTACCGTCGCCGCCGTCGAGCTCCGACGAGACCGCTCTCGAGCGTACTCGCGTGAGCCAGATGCCGACGTCGAACCCCGCCTTCCCGCCCCTCGCCAAACTCGCTGGAGCACGCCGTGTCGCCTCCGCCACCTCCCCGACACCGGAACACCTCCTGGTAAGCCCCACCGCGCTGCCTGAGACCAGCTAGGGTTGACTCGCCGCTGCCACCGCCTAGGGTAGACGACGCACACCTGCTGTTGATCCTTACTTGATAGAATGACCCTCCTTGCTCAATACCCGTTCGGCCTCCCATGGCCTCTGAACGGCGGAACCCGGCCGTCAGCCGTTCAAACGGGGCTTCCGCGCGAGCCACTGCTGGGTGGGCCGATTCCTCCCCGGTGGCCCATTTCCCCCTGGGAAACCAGCCCACCCCCATTTCCTTTTTAATATTTCCACCAGATCTGCAATTTCCCTGTTTGGATTAAATTTGTTTGGAAATGAAAAATACCTCCAAATGCCTAGATCTAAACTTTGGCTTGTACCTAAATGTTTTCCTCAACATTCTGTACAATAACTGAACCAAAATTTTGTCTAGATTAATCCCAGTAATTTAATTACCAAAAGGTGTCCCTTTTTATATTTAATTCCTTCTGTGGGATTCACAACTCCAAATAGGATAAACCCAAGTGCCCCTGGTAGGTACTGCATGTACCTACCTCATGACCTTGGCCTCCCTCCAAGTGGAACCATTAAACTCCTGTGGCAAAAATAACAAAAGCAAGCCTTTTCAGCCCTTAGAAAATTCCCTAGGTCAAACCAAAATGGGTATTCACCTAATTCCAACCCCCAGTACACCTGCATCCAGTATCTATCAAACCCCAGGAGTCCATAATTTTCTAAGCCCCTATGGATTTATCTTGAATTAACCTGTTCTGGGCTTAGTGAATTCACTAGAAAAATCATCACAGTAGCTCTGAAAATCCAAAAAGGTTGATTCCAATTTCTATTGAAAGGTATTCTAAATGCCTACCATATACCCTTGGAATCAAATCAAAACCTTCTGTATATTAACTCTAGTGAAAAAGACAAAAACAGCTCTAGAACTGCCTTTGGGAATTTCCTGAGGGCATCCTGGTGATTATTTTGACATGATTCCAACTCTCAGTGAACAAGTACATCAACCCTTACCTAACCACCCAAGGAATTAATTTTTGGACGTACAGAACATTTCTGGTGAATTATTTCCTAAACTAGAGCTTTTATCACTAGAATATTCATAATAAATTAAAGAAAAGTGATAAAATCTTGAAACTACTTTTGTTGGTCTTGTTTTGTCAAAACCTACTTGATGGTATTCTGGTTGCACTTTGGTACCATACTTACCCAGGCCTTGGTCCCAAACCCCTTCATTAGTGGCTTTGACCATTTCCCGAATAAACGAAATCCCACCATTGTAATTAGGGTTCTTGCAATGATTCTAAACTCAACCACTCAAAACCTACTGAATATTATACTTGTATTTTCCACTTTCTTGTTGTATGTATGTCCACTTGTATGCCTTGTTTTGATTGTGGTCTTGCTTGTTTGCATGTATACTCGATGACGACGATAGTTGCGCTTGTATTGACGCTGAGAAGAAGAGATCTTATTATTATTGGTATTGGTATTCTCGGTTATCCAAAGAAGAAGTCCAGGGACATATTGCCATATTGCTGATCATTAGGCAAGCCACCTTCTTTCTCATAAGCCTTGTCCTAATGTTTTACTTATGCATGTTTTATCTACTGTTTATCAAAACTGCATTGTTTACTATATGTTGTTGTATATATGGTAGTGGTTTGGCTCCTATGAACTATTACACTTTTGTACTATTAAGTACAACCCCCTTGATGACACCTACTTGTCCCTAGTATGGTAGATGGTGCAATACACCATACCCTTTGGAGACCCCCGATTTAGCCGAAGCAAAGCTAGAGGATGGGAAGACCCCCGAAAAAGTTTTACCAAAAGTCTTATGATAAAACCTTCGTGAGGTGGGACCTCCCAAGAGATGTTGAGAAAGAGAAAAGGTTTTGTTTTACAAAATGCTGGAGGAAAACCGGAGGAAAAAGATTTACAAAAACGGACCCGGTTCTTTGTAGTTTAGCTATAACAACTTAACCCTGTGCAACCACATTACTCTGGAATGGGACAGGGCTGGATTTGATGTTTGTCTATTCTAGTTTAAGCTGCATCGCAACTACTACAGGGGATCACGATCCTCAGAGGCTGGGCCTTCTCCCTTAAAGGTCCATGTGGGACATCGACCTCGAGAAGGAACGAACTATCTGCTGGCAGCCAGGCATTACTATGAGCCCCTCATTGAAAGCGCCCACTCTGTGAAGTGTAAAATGCGCTCCGGTTGGTCCTCGGTACCCGACGTCCCGGTTTTGAGGGGAGTAACACTCATAGGGTAGGCACTTATATTGGAGTGGGCATCCGGAGAGCCTTGATCGGTTACTCGACCCACGATCGGTGTAGATCAGGGTAGTGTACCCGGATGGTGTGGGTAAAGTGTACAACCTCTGCAGAGTGTAAATCTATTCGAATAGCCATGTCCGCGGTTATGGACGGGTTGGCAAACTTCTGTAGAGCGATCCATCGGATGCGACAAGACCTCCTTCTCGGAACCACCAAGTACTTCCTCTCATACGCCAAGACCTGAACCCGAAGACCACCAAGATCGTCACCGGAACGCCAAGCTCTTCATCCCGGACACCATGATCTCCTTCACAGATCCGAAGACCCTGAACCCCGGAGTCCGCACCTCGCCGATCCCCGTCTCGCCCTGAGACCCTGAGACCGAATCTCGAATCCCCGAAACCCAAGATCTTCCGAACCAGATGTGTGGCCATAAGCCCCTATTTTTATAATATGACATATACCCGTCGCATCATTAAATCATCATGCTTGCATACATGTCATCTGGTGGGTTGGGTTAAATAGTTGGTTCACCTAAATTAAATATGGAGGCTATATGCGAACTTTCTAGTCTTATATTGGCCCCACTTAAATTTGAGTAGCGAACCGATGCCATGTCTTGCCTTGTTAATACAACATTTAAATTGCAGGGGTCTAAATAACTTGAACTGTCTAATTAATCGTCGGGGCCCCGGTTCTGCTTAATACTGCCTAATTGCACCGCATCTGCATCATATCATAATCATGCCGGATCTTCTGCCGTAGTATTAAATATTGCATCCGGTGTTTCTTTTAGTGCTTTGCTTCTTCGCAGATTAGGCTGATGAGTTGATGCGAGTATTGACAAGTTCCCCGGATATGAACCTTCGGCAGTGTTTCCCAGGCGAGCATCTCTCCCCCTTCTACCTATTTTGCATTTATAGTCTTTACTTCCTCCTGTTGATCTATTGCTATCCGTGTCGCGATGCTTTAGTTTCCGTGCACCAGTTATATCCCGTGCAGCCTCTATTTTGCCTTGGACACCTCCTATTACCTGTGTTTGGTAGATAGCTGGCCTTGTGTGTCATAGTTGCTTGCTCAGGTGCGATCTCGTGTTGTCAAGTACCACAGTTGTTGGAATGCTGGAAGATGTTTATGGTGGAGATGATCATGACTTTAAATACAACTATTAAAATGCTAGATATAACTAATGCAGAGGCATCGGTGGGCAATAGATGTTATTTGGTTCTTCCATGCTCAGTGTGTCCCGTAGGACCCCGAGTACTTGATACATGTTCCTTGATTTTCGCACTATCCACATCCGGGAGGCCGTTGACCCCCCTGAGTGGGAGCTTGATTCATTTCTATTTCTTGGGGCCACAAACTAGTTTGGGGCTTTATTACTATCCTGTACTTATGCCATGCTTTACTGCTTTATTTAAGATTGTGCGTGGAGCACCTGTACTGTTTAGGATCACGGAGTGTTTTCACGATATCGACAGGACCAGTCACACTTTCGGGTTCCTAGTCGTTTACAGCCATTGACGCAAACCCTGGGTCCGTTCCGGAGCCGGCCAACTTCACTGCGGGTAGCTTAGTGGGGTGGCCCCCTGAAATATTTTACGAATCCTGTGATCGCTTTGTCATGAATTCCTCGTTGGGTTTTGAGTTGGTTTTTCTGAGGTTGATCGAGTGTGTGTTGCTATTTGTGCACCCCTGCAGGGTAAAACTTTCTGAAAGCCGTGTCCGTGGTTATGGACGACTTGGAGCACAGTATCTCGATCATAGACAAGCATAACTAAAGTAGTGCTATAAATTTGACTTAAAATGTGACTAGTAATCAACTCAAGTATAACGGAATGGATATTAAAAGTTCCAACAACTGGTGGATCTGTGGTGATCTGTGTCATACTATACCTGCCTAGTAAGTACTGCAACTCCAATGGAATGTGATAGAAGTGCCAACAACTGCTAGGTTTTGGGATTCCTCAGGACAATAATATTTGACTAGTAAATGTTCCAACTACCACGGAATGGTTAATTAAAACTGCCCACTACTTATGCTTCAGGATGACTCATGCTATCTATATCTGATTAGTAATTGCTGCAACTATAACGGAATGAGTAAAATTGCCAACTGTGTGAGTTCCTTGGTCCAACTTCCTCATTTGGTCTCGAGGGGGAAATACCAGGATGGGTATGATTGGTGTTAGTATCAGGTTGGATCCTAATAGGTCTTTCTTATCCCTCTCTAATAGCCGCCAGTTTTACTGAGTCTCTATAGGTTGTTTAGTGCCGCTGCGCTGCCGCTTCAGCCCACCATACCTATGTAGGCGAGAGCCGCCGCATTCTAGCCTCGCCGTGTATTGGCCTCAGTACTGACGCTCCTCTTTTTCCTTTGCCCTTTGTCGGCACCCCTTTTGTTTAGCAGGTTTGAGATCATCATCGTTAGCAGGGTTACCCTTATGGCTTGGCCTGGGCAGTGTTATGGACGCCATTGGTTATCCTTCAGGGCTCTTAGCCCAATTTGCATCTTGTCTGTACTCGGACGCTCTATCGTTTTCAAGGTGATTTGGATCTTTGTATTGTATATCAGTATTCTTGACTCTTGGAGTCGTGTTGTATATATATCTATTCTGTGGGTCCCATCGAGGACTGTTGTGTAATGGTATTACTTCGTTTTCCACCCGCATGAAAGTGCCTGGTGGGCGTCCTTGAATCGTTTCTATGCGGGTTTGGCGGAAAGGGCTAAAACTTGCATAGGGCCGATTTGAGGGTGTTACAGAAATAATATTTGGACATACATAACATTTCTGGTGAATTATTTCCTAAACTAGAGCTTTTATCACTAGAATATTCATAATAAATTAAAGAAAATTGATAAAATCTTGAAACCACTTTTGTTGGTCTTGTTTTGTCAAAACCTACCTGATGGTATTCTGGTTGCACTTTGGTACCATACTTACCCAGGCCTTGGTCCCAAACCCCTTCATTAGTGGCTTTGACCATTTCCCGAATAAAGGAAATCCCACCACTGTAATTAGGGTTCTTGCAATGATTCTAAACTCAACCACTCAAAACCTACTGAATATTATACTTGTATTTTCCACTTTCTTGCTGTATGTATGTCCACTTGTATGCCTTGTTTTGATTGTGGTCTTGCTTGTTTGCATGTATACTCGATGACGACAATAGTTGCGCTTGTATTGACGCTAAGAAGAAGAGATCTTATTATTATTGGTGTTGGTATTCTCGGTTATCCAAAGAAGAAGTCTAGGGACATATTGCCATATTTCTGATCATCAGGCAAGCCACCTTCTTGCTCATAAGCCTTGTCCTACTGTTTTACTTATGCATGTTTCATCTACTGTTTATCAAAACTGCATTATTTACTATATGTTGTTGTATATATGGTAGTGGTTTGGCTCCTCCGAACTATTACACTTTTGTACTATTAAGTACAACCCCCTTGATGACACCTACTTGTCCCTAGTATGGTAGATGGTGCAATACACCATACCCTTTGGAGACCCCCGATTTAGCCGAAGCAAAGCTACAGGATGGGAAGACCCCTGAAAAAGTTTTACCAAAAGTTTTATGATAAAACCTTGGTGAGGTGGGACCTCCCAAGAGATGTTGAGAAAGATAAAAGGTTTTGTTTTACAAAATGCTGGAGGAAAACCAGAGTAAAAAGATTTACGAAAACGGATCCGGTTCTTTGCAGTTTAGCCGTAACAACTTAACCCTGTGCAACCACATTACTCTAGAATGGGACAGGGCTGGATTTGATGTTTGTCTATTCTGGTATAAGCTTAATCGCAACTACTATAGGGGATCGCAATCCTCGAAGGCTGGGCCTTCTCCCTTAAAGGTCCATGTGGGACATCGACCTGGAGAAGGAACGAACTGTCTGCTGGCAGCCATGCGTTACTATGAGCCCCTCATTGAAAGCGCCCACTCTGTGAAGTGTAAAATGCGCTCCGGTTGGTCCTCGGTACCCGACGTCCCGGTTTTGAGGGGAGTAACACTCATAGGGTAGGCACTTATATTGGAGTGGGCATACGGAGAGTCTAGATCGGTTACTCGACCCACGATCGGTGTAGATCAAGGCAGTGTACCCGGATGGTGTGGGTAAAGTGTACAACCTCTACAGAGTGTAAATCTATTCGAATAGCCGTGTCCGCGGTTATGGACAGGTTGGAAAAACTTCTGTAGAGTGGTGCTTGTTTTGTTTTCAAAAAGGATTTTGGAAAAGAAATGGCTCTCGAAATGTTTTGACCATGGGATGGTCACAAAGGAGAAAGGTTTTGACCATGGGATGGTCGGAAGGAGGAGAAAGGAGTTTGGTCGTGGGACGACCAGAAGACGGGAACAAATGGGTACCCCAATCCTAGTGTTTACAAAACTTTTCAAAAGGTTTCCAAAATGGTTTACAAAGGTTTTCAACAAAGATTTGTAGATGCTATATCTACAAGAGAAACTAATTGAGAAAAGAACCTCTCTTGGAGCCCTCCTACGACCACAGCCATATTGCATCTCCTCTTGTTTTTATTACTATTCTCTTAAGGTGATTTGCGAGTACATTCAAAGTACTCACTGGCATTGTCCCTGGCTATTAACTTGGTCAGATATCAAGAAGAGGATGAAGTTGATGACTATGCGAGCTAGGATGTTCTCCCAGTCAGTTGCATGTAGGTTAAGGCATGGCTAGGGCTCTACGCTTAAGGAAGTTCCGCTGATGATTATTGATGTAGCCATAATGGCATGTAAGGTATGACATGTATCCGCTTAAGTATGGATTTTTACTTTGGTACTTGTCGGTTATGTGCCACGACTAACTGATCATGGGATCGTGGTGTATGCATAACAGGGATTCTCGGAGGATTAATCCGGGGGCCCCACGGCAAGGTTCTTTCTTTTCCTTGTGCTTCCCCTTCTTATTCTTGAAGTTGGTAGTCTGGCAGACTTTGTTATTCTCCTTGGACTTGTGGGCATTTTTCTGCACCATATTGGCAGCAGAATGTCCCTCGGTTTCACTAGTGGGTTTGTCTTTTGCCCTTGCCTTCTCTTCAACATCCAGAGAGCCAATGAGGTACTCAACAGAGAGCTCATGCCTCTGGTGTTTTAGAGAAGTGGAAAAGTTCCTCCATGAAGGGGGAGCTTAGCGACAATGCATCCCACAACAAACTTGTCCAGAATCACAAAATTGAGGTGTTCTAGTTCCTTTTCCATGATTTGTAGCTCATTAGCTTGTTCTACTACAGATCGGTTTTCAGCCATTTTGTAGTAATTGAACTGCTCTATAGCATACAGTTCACCACCAATATCGGCAGCACCGAACTTAGAGTCCAGCACATCCCACTATTCCTTGGCATCACGAATATGCATATATGCATCAACCAACTTGTCTCCAAGCAGACTGAGTACGGATCCCACAAAAATACAGTGGCTTCCCTAAACGCTCTCTCTTCTTTGAGAGTAAGAAACCTTTGGGATGCCATCAACAACATTTTCTATGCCCATAGCAGTGATCCATAAGAGGATTTTCCCTTGCCATATCTTAAAATGAGCACCCGTAAACGGGCTTGGTTTGAGCGAAGCAGCAAAGGTAGATGATGAAAATTCCCTAAATAAATAAGATTTTTGGATTGTTGGAGTATCAGGCAATTTCCGTATGATATTAATTACCAAAATCAACATCATGTAAGCACTAGAAGATATAAACATATGCAGTCAAACAAGCACATCTAGTAGATCTGTAAATCTAGCAAGAACTAGTGCATACAAAGAGAGGAATAACACATACAAGTTGATCGGGAAGGTCATCACCGCACCAACAACATGGTCCTTGTTGATGTCACCCATGGTGTTGTTGAGGTCATCAGTTGATCAAGAAGAACACATGAACGGAGGTGAGCACTTGATGAGTGCATATTTGCATCATGTTTTACATTATTATTTTGCATTGTAGATGTAGGATCTTGTATTTTACGGTGCTCACACGCACATTTTATGTCTATTTTCACCAGGATCAGGACATATGATGGATACAATGGGCACAATTCTTCGAACAGTTGTACTGAGGAGAAAAGGAGTCAAAAACAATGTAAATCGCTTATTTAAGAAATATCAATAATATTAGAAGAAAACCCGAAGCGATCAAGGCACATAGACGGTTTAATGACCAACTATACGGCGGGAATAAATTTTACGGTTGTATAGTTCCCGCCGTATAGTTGGCGCCGCCACCGCCTCCTCAAATATTTTGAACCCATGTGACTGGATCGGAGAGACGACATACAGAATAACTAGAAATCGCCGAAACCTCGCCTCTGAAAGGCATCTGGAGGGGGAACTCCATCTTCACCCTACGCAAATCCGGGAGGCTAAGGCATCGATCTTCATCATCAACCGCTGCATCACCACCAGGTCCATCTGACGAGGGTTTAACTCATCAATGCCCATTGTTATGGACTTGGGTTTTGGAGAAGGAGGGAGTACTAGAGACATCTATCGGCTAGCAAACAAGCACACAGGGGACAAAGATTTACCCAGTTTCAGGCCTCGGAGAGGTCCCTACTCCTGCTTGTCTGCTCGTGGAATTATCGAAGGAACCGAAGGTTACAATGGTGCGCAGATGCAATCTGGTGAGGGTTGTGGAAACTAGGGTTGCGTGTGTCCTCCTCGCCGCCCCCTCCTAGCCCTTATATAGATAGGCTAGGTCTCGGGTAGCAGGTCGAGTCGGTTACAAATTAGGGTTTTCCCCTTCAAACTTTCTATCTTTAGCTTCTTCTTGTTCTTCAAGCAATCGAGAGTCCGTAGGTTACTCGAGTCCTTCATTTGGGCCTAGGCGACACCATGGGCCTGTACGTACTTAGGCCATATATACCAAGCTCGAGTACCTGTAGGGTATACCCATGTCACCATCCATCCCATCTACATCTTGTCTAGATCTTGTTGTAATTTCCGTACTCGTTGTGGATTTATACAAGTACTATTCATCTATGATAGATTCCATTGTTATTGCCATGATGTTGATTGCCTCCATGTCTAAGTAGATCATTAGTTTTTGGGGAGATGGAGAAACCCTAGTATGAGACTGAAATAAGATAAAGTTTATTATGATATTCATCGCTATGACCATGTGTCAGGTTTTCTTCATCTTGATGTTGAGAGAAGTCGACCTCTCAATATTTGCCTCTCATGGGGACTTGATGGAGGGAACTAGTTGTTGGTAGACGGAGGTGTGTTAGCACTTACAGTGACGATAAAGCTGTTGGCACTCCTTACGTATCAACTTAGGAACCGAGGAAACTCACGGAACACTATCCATGCCATGCGATACGTCCTACGGGATTACATCCCTTAATAGCGCAGTAATTTGATTGCTAACTATTGTGGTTATGAGGATGATGTGAGCAGTGGTTGCTGCCTATTTGTCCAAATACGGAGTTCGTCCCACACATATATAGTTGAGAATGTTCATGATAATAATCTTTACCTTAGCTCTTTATAATGCTAGTGGTGTATCCGCTACTCCCTAAGAACGCTTTTCCTTATTGTAGTTCCAATCCCTTACATACGCGATACTTACTTTCTATATTCAGTTGTTTTACTTCACTTATTGTTGATCTTATACCAAAAACCCCCAAAACACCTTTTTACGCAATACTAGCATTTTATCTTGTCACTTAGAACTTTATTTAGCATTTCTATTGTAGTATTTATTTCAAGAGTTATTAGACTTCAGAATCCTGCTCCCTATGGGATCGATGTCTTTATTTTGAAACTAGCTACAAACGATCTATGCACTTGCAGTCATCAAGCTATTTTCTGACGCCGTTGCCGGGGAGCTAAGCGATGTAGGTCTTTTAGTTTTTGCTTATTTATTTTTGTCTTGCTACGTTTTGTTTTGAGTTACAGGTTTCCACCAACATGATGGAGTTTGAGAATATGACTAGTGCTAACCCACTCAGTCACTATGATATTTATAAAAGAGACAACTCCAATGAGAAGACAAGGGGGTTTGAAATAAATCCTCTATTAATTGGTATTCTACACAAGAAGCAATTTACTAGGGATGAAGAAGATCCTGATCCATATGAGCATATTGCATGTTTCAAATATATGTGTGGCACTTTTCAATTGACGGGATATACTGCTAATGAGGTAAGGGTTAAACTTTTTAGTCAGACTTTGACTAGTATAGCTCTCTCATGGTATAGATCTCTACCCCAGAAGCCACTACTACTTGGGATAATTTAGCCTATGAGTTTCTAGCAAAATATTACCCATTATCAAAATCGTTTGGAATCAGGCATCTTATAATGACTTGGAGGAACCGTCCTAATGAAGGACTAGTAAGAGCTTATATCATATTTAAAGATTTACTTAATCTATGTCCTCATCATGATTTGACTGAATGGTATTTATTCCATATCTTTTATGGCGGTTTAATCGAAACTAATAAAAGTGAACTAGACTCTTTCGTAGAAGGAGCCTTCATGAATCTTCATATAACTAAAGCTTGGGCTTTACTTAATAGAATTCGCGATCATAGAGTTTCATGGAATTTTGGTCTAGGAAGCGAAGGAGGTGTAGAAATAGATCATGATTGTATTCATGACTATAATAAAAAGGGCCATGTTAAAGAATTATCTAAGGAACTTTATTTGGATTCAGATCTTGTGTTGCAAGTTGTTACAGCTTTACAGAACACATCAAAGCTCCAAAAGAGGGTTTGGTCAAGTATGATCCACCACACGAACCTGAGAAGAAAAGAGAAGTTAAAGCAACACTGGCCTCCCTAGAACCAACATATGAGATACCTTTCCCTAACACTACACATAAGCATATTTTTGAATAGGAACAGGTCAAAGTAGTACAGGAGAAGAAGGAAGAGGAAAGTATGCCAGAAGTCATGGAACATCTGGAAGAAACCAAAGATGAAGAGGAAACCAAGTTAGCAATTATGGCTATGTATGCACATTGTAACATAGTTGAACTTGATAAAGAGACTTTCATATTGGTTGAAGGTAAAACAAAGGTAAAAGATGCAGATAAGCCTATTCTTCCCTACATATTTAAGGAAACCTCGCATTATGGTTTATGCGATCTTGGCACCAAAGTTAATGTTATATCTTATGATTTCTATATAGAAATAAAAGAAGAAATAGAACCTTATACAATTGAAAATACTGATATGACAATCATGTTAGCCAACAAAACTCTTAGAATTCCAATGGGAGTAGTAGAAGATGCAACTGTCACAATTGGCAACAAAAGCTTTCCTATCGATTTTGTAGTTGTTGATATGCCAGCTGACACTCTTTGTCCAATTATATTTGGAAGAAACTTTTTGAGTGAAATAGGAGCCAAAGTTGATTTCAAAAAGGAGACTGTGTCTCTTAAGCTTGGGGAAGCGGAAAAAGAATTCCACTTTTCCAAATTTAAAGATAGACCTCCACAAATACAAGAAGAAGAGAAAGAGAAAACTATTGAGGAAATGGCAGCTCTCTTCTTTAGTGATCAAAAAGAAGAAACAAATGAAGACTTAAATTATGGAGAATGGAGGACAAGTCCCTAGAAGAACTAGAAGATGAATTTGATTCACTTCCCGTTATAGGGCCTCCAACTAATGAGGCTTTCGAAGAGCTAGAAAAGAGAGGGGACGAAGAATTACCACCCCCAGAGTTGAAGACTCTACCAGATAATCTTAAATACAGATTTTTAGATGATACAAATAAATTTGCTATTATATTAGTGCTAAAATTTCAGGAGGAGAAGAAGAAGAACTCATGAAAATAATCAAGGAGCATCGCAAGGCCTTTGGGTACTCAATGGATGATTTGAAGGGCATTAGTCCCATGATAACTGTCCATCAAATATTCATGGAAGAAGGTGTTAAACCAGTTGTGGAATTTAATAGAAGGCTGAATCCCAAAATGAAGGAAGTGGTAAGAAAAGAAATTGTACGCCTACTGGACGCAGGTATAATCTATCATGTTAAAGAAAGTGAATGGGTAAGTGATAGTTGTTAGATTTGACACATTCATGATGGCTTTTATTGATGGTTTTCTCCAGGATTTGATTGTTTTCTAGCTTTACCTAACGCTAATACTTCGGTAGCAAAGAAAACTTGGTTTTTAATGTGTGTTTCAGGTTCAGAATGTCAACTTAAGGTTTTAACTACATAAACACAAGCGAGTCTCACTTTGGAAGCACTCGCGGGGAGCATACAGAGGCTTTAATGAGCAACAATATGGCAGGAATATTTTTCCGGCCATATAGTTCTCGCCGTATAGCTGCCATCGCCTCTGTCTTGTCAAAAGGGACAACTTCTATGAAAGGACTAGACACGAAAACACAACACATCAGCCGCCATACCATCTAGAAGGGAGAAAGAGGAGATCCGGAGAAGAAGGGGAAGACGTTCTTCATCTCGCTCCACGATCTTCGACCACCTAGACAATACACTCCCATAGCCACTACTTGTACTTGAGAGAGAGAAGAGAGGGATCTTCACCTTGCAAGACTAGGGTTTGAGATTGTTTCTTCCCATCTAGAATTGTGTTGGATATTTTTCTATTCTTATTCTGGATCTCCATGGTAAGATAAAGACGAATTCCCTTTATTTAATTATATCGATGATTTGTTCTTCTCTCATGTGTGAGTAAGTTCCTTAGGCATGGGAGATGTAGGGGATTGGTGAGATGTGATGTGCCTTCATATATTTTCCATTAGTTTATGATTGATTCTAATAACTATATTATGTGTGCTTGACTATCTGTGGGATGTCTAATGCTTGTTGTCCAATTAAGGGCCCAGACA
Source organism: Avena sativa (assembly GCA_916181665.1). Lineage (NCBI taxonomy): Eukaryota > Viridiplantae > Streptophyta > Magnoliopsida > Poales > Poaceae > Avena > Avena sativa. Next base: position 430,045,919 of record OV702287.1, read on the forward strand.
ACATGATGCTTTGTTCTACATAGATAGGATCTTGTTCGCGAGCAGACCGGTGACCCCTGGGTGACATGGGATATCAATGGAAAACTAGTAGACTCGAGAATAACGAGGAATCACTATGCTTATTGCATTAGTCTGATCCAAGGAGCTTAATTTCTAAGCGACCTGAAGGGTCTTAATCGTCTAGTGTCTGACCATGGTTTTGGTAATAGGCTAGTAGGATTATTGAAGTCGGGATGAAATCTACCAAGAGGAGTTCTGGCTAATTATGGGTTGCCCGCCTACACATATACTTATAAGATTATAATTGTTACATTTATCATTCATCCACCTGGCACAATCACTATCACCATGAACTGAATCTCCCTGCATCTTCTTTTGCCATTTGCAGAAAACAATAAACAACCAAGTCGTTCTTTACTTTTATGCTTTATATATTTTAAGTTTACATTTTAGTTCTATTTAAATACATCTCATTTAATAAAAACCCCATTCTTATTTCAACACTTGCAGTCAATTCACTCGAAGACCTGTGACAACTTCGGGTGTGACGTAGACTTCACCCATAAACACTTACCTTTGGGCTCCCTATGGGATCGATATCTATACTTTGAAACTAGCTACAAAAGATCTATGCACTTGTAGAAATCAAGCTATTTTCTAGCGCCGTTGCCAGGAAGCTAAGTGCTAAGTGTTTATCTTTTGACATTTCAGGTGTTGCTACTACAAAATGTTCTCCCTAGGAGACAAAGGGTCTACACGCTCTGGTAGGACCTATCTACCGGATTATATTGAGTGAGTTCCTACTCAAAGGCGCGAAAAAATTATTGAAAAACTTTTAAGATCAAATAAAGTTGAAGTTCAAAACTTGAGTGATATTATGGAAATCATGTCTATTTACAGGACAACTCCCATGAAACCTGAGAAAACTCTTAGAGAATACAATTCCCCAAGTTCTGAATTTGTTAAACAACCAATAGAATTCCCTAATCCTAGAGTTAGAGAATATCAATTTGATGGTGGAATTATTAAAATTTTGCAGGAAAAAGCTTTCAGTGGAAGGGAAGATGAAGACCCAAGAACACATATTAGAGAGTTCGACGATGTGATAACATCGCTTGGACCAAAAGGTTTGCCAAGAGACTTCTCTCGACTAAAATTATTTTGTTAGTCTCTTAAAGGTAAAGTTCTAGACTAGTTATATTCTCTCCCTCGCAAGGTTGATCCCTTGGTTGATCCAAGAGAAGAAGTTGATCTCTTGGACCATTATGAATCTGATCCAAGGTTGATCTCTTGGACCATTATGAATCTGATGCAGAGACGGTTGATCCAAGAGAAGAAAAAGAGATAAGTAAGGAATATGAAGTTATTGTAGTAGAAAAAAAGAAAAGTGATAAGCAACAACAAAACAAAGCAACAAAAGAGCCTGACCCCCCACAAAAGGTAAAATACAAGAGTAAGTCAGGTGAGAAAAAACTTCCTTACCTAGATAGAAAAAAGAAAGCACCAGATTAGGTAATCTATAATTCTTTTACAAAGGCACTTAGTGACCTTCGTCTGGAAATTCCGTTTGCGGATGCAATCAAAGTTCCAACCTATTCTAAGTTCCTCTGTGATATTCTTAGTATAAAGAAAGAAATAACTGAAAATGTTGCCATGGTAACTAGTTATCCTGCTAATGGGAAGTTGTTGCCTAAGTCTGGAGATCCCAGAATACCAACTATTTCATGCTCAATAGGTAAAACTAATATTCACAATGCCTTGTGTGATCTAGGAGCAGGAGTTAGTGTAATGCCATACTCCCTCTATAAAAGGTTAGGATTAGGGGAGTATTCTCCTACTACTATCACTTTACAGATGGCTGATAAGTCCACTAAACAACCCGTTGTATGATTGAGGATGTTCTACTTAGAATAGATTAGCATGTTATTCCCACTTATTTTATTATTCTTGAGATGCCTGAAGATGAAAAATTATCCATAATACTTGGAAGACCTTTCCTTAGTACTGCAGGGGCATCAATTGATTGTGCTGAAGGAAATATAATCTTCAATGTTTATGATGCTGAAATCATCCGGTATTTTCCAAAGAAACTAGAAGCAGGAGAAAGATATATTCCACCAGCAAAACGAGTTCATGTGGTAAGTACCTTTGATAAGGGGCAACCCAAGGTAAGAATTCAAGAACAGAGAAGAGGTTTAGTTACTCAAACATTCTTAATAAAATGCTTAATGGGAATCAACCCATCTCGTCAATAAAATAGACTAGAGAATAAAAAGTTCATCGCATTCCTACCACTTTTTCATAGACATTCTTATGGAAGCACGCCCGTGAAGATGCAGCTGTCAAAAAGTAGTAGAAACATCGATTGAATGAGTACGGAATAAGAATAAAAATAAAAGTTTGAGGTTTTCATCTACAGAAGCAAAAAAATTGCTCTTAATACGCTAATGTTGGTCGATAGTTTCTACTATCAATTTTCTGTCAAAAATAAGGTATTTTGCTAAGTTTTGGGATAACAAGGTATTCTCGAAGAAATAGAAAAAATTTGATGACTACTGATGGTTTAACGACCAACTATACGGCGGGAATAAACATTCTGGCCATATAGTTCCGGTCGTATAGATATCTTTGCCATCAACAAATTTTCTTCGAAGACACGGAGAATTTAACGACCAACTATACGGCGGGAATAAAAATTCTGGCCGTATAGCCCTGGTCGTATAGATATCGATGCCTTCATACAAAATCTTCTGAAAGGTACTGAGAGTTTAACGACCAACTATACAGCGGGAATAAAAATTTCGACCGTATAGTTCCGGTCGTATAGATATCGATCCTTTCGTACAAAATCTTCTAAAAGGTACTGAGAGTTTAACGGCCAACTATACGGCAAGAATAAAAATTCCGGCCGTATAGTTCCGGTCGTATAGATATCGATGCTTGTTTTAGAAATTTATCTCGAGGGTACAGGCGGTTTAACAACCAACTATATGGCGGGATCATTGCGATCCAGCTGTATAGTTGCATCCGTATAGCTATTTTCCATGTAAAGAAACCCTAGTTGGCGGCGCCGCCACAACTATACGGGCGGAACAACATCACCCACCCGTATAGTTCCGGCTGTGTAGTTTGGTGCGACCACAAAATCGCACCGGGGTGGCTAGGTCTTTCACCCTTCCTCACTATTTCTCTCATATTCGCTCTCCAAACCTCTCAAAATCCACCTAGAACTCTTGATTCTTCATGGAATTTGTTTGTTTGAGTGGGGGAATCAACAGATCGGTATGTTTCTCTCCCTATCGATACTTTATTTTCATATTTCCATGGTTGAAACTCTCACATTGATCTAGTGGATGAACTCAAGCTTATTTTGTTTTTCCTATTGATTTCTCACGTTAGGATTGAATTTTTTCATGTAGGATCGTTCATATATCATGTAGAAACTATATGCCTAAGGTTTTATGGTGAAATTTTTCAATGCATCACGATGAACAAAATCGGTAACATCTTTTGCAAGAGCAAGCGCCAACATGGTGAGGGCTCGGGCTCGGGTCTCGAGCCGAGTGCAACCCCAAGTTGACCATGGTCTCATCAAGGAGGATTCTACCCACACGTTGGGTCGACCATAGCTTTCTCACCGCGGAGGGGTTGAAGGCGGACTTCGACCTCATGTGTAACAAGGTCGGGCTAATGGTACTTGGCTTTGCAAGCCACGACACCTATGCCGAGCTTACCTACGAGTTCCTTGCCCCCTTCTATGACGACCACGGGGAGAAAGGTAATATGTGCACGTAAGCTTCACCATGAACCGACAACACTATGAGATAACTTTTGAACAATTTTGTGATGCTTTCAATTTCCCTCATGTTGGGGAGCCTACTGTTACTAACCTCTATAGCGTCACAAGCGGAGAAACTTGGGAAATTATTTCTTTTAATGGTGGCACCAACTTCTACCAGAAGAAGATGTCCACCATTCAGAACCCAACCATTCGTTACTATGCCTTGTTCCTGGCCAACACTCTATTGGGGAGAGGTGACACCGGTTCCATGGCCAATGTGGACATAGCAATGATCACCAAGGCTCTCTTTCCCACTGCGTCGCAAAGCCCCAGTCATGCAGCTCTACTCATCCAGCACTTTCGCCACCAAAGCAACAAGACTAAAGGTGATATTAGCATTGGTGGATTGGTAACCCACCTTGCCCATGCATTAAATATTACACTACCTATTATGCAATCTGTTGACGGTTCCGAGCTTATGGACGTCAAATATTTAAGTGCTTGTGGCTTCCTTGGTGTTTACCAAGCTAGCCGGAGGCTCCGATCCTATCAATTTAGTTATCTTGATAATGCATAGGGCAAGCAGGTTCCATTGCCATGTCCCCAAGACTTCTCGATTGTGGAGAAGGACACTTGGATCCTCACTAAGGACCAAGTGATGGACATCATGGCCAAACTTCAGCCTGACGAAGAGGGAGATGAAGAAGGAGGGCAGCAGGATGAGGATGAGCAAGAGCATGAGAACGAGCAGGGGCACGACCCTGCTTGGGAGGGACATCAGCAGCAGCAGCAAGGGGGCGCTTGGGACCCGTGGCCCAACCAGCCACAGCAAGGGTACGACTATGTCCCCTATCAGGAATTCCAGCAGCTCAACCAGCGTGTTGGGGAGATCGACCACACTCTTCAAGCAGTGAATGAAGATGTGAGTGCCTTGACTCACAACTTCAGTCACTTCATGACCACTTCCCCGACTACTACCAGCAGTATCTGCACCAGCCGCCAAATGACGGCAACAACTGAGCCTAGCAATAGCCTAAGCTTGGGGAGGTTTGAAAACCTCCAAACTTTGAATTCATGTTTTTATTTCTTCTTTTGATTTATTTTATTTCTTCAAATTTGCATGTTTATTTTCAGTTTGCATTCCTGATGACCCACAAGTATAGGAGGTTATCGCAGTATTTCTGATAAGTAAGAGTGTTGAACCCAACAAGGAGCAGAAGGTGTTGACAAGTGGCTTGGATCAGGAATTCTCTATAAATACTTAGCAAACGGATTTTTAGAGTTTTTTGATAATGCATATAAATAAAGTGCGAGTAAATAAAAGATAATAATAATAATTGCAGCAAGTGGCCCAATCCTTTATTTAGCAAAGGACAAGCCGGTTGTATTACTTAAGATGACCAAACATTCTCGAGGATGCATGGGAATATTGTCAAGTGCTTTCGCTTCATATAGTTGATTAATCTTCTTTGGTTGGATAAGTGTTGTGTGGGTGAACCTGTGCTAATGTACTAACCTTCCTAGGACTAATACATAATTGTGATTATACCCCTTGCAAGCATCCGCAACTACAAGAAAGTAATTAAGATAAAAACCTAACCACAACCTTAAAATTTGAGATCCTACACTCCCTCATCCAAAGGTTGCCTAACGGGGGTTTAGGTTTCTGTCACTCCGGCAACCCCACGATTAGTAGCCAAATACACAATGCATTCCCCTAGGCCCATAAAGGTGAAGTATCATGTAGTCGATGTTCACATGACACCACTAGAAGAATAACACCACAACTTAATTATCAAACCATTAAATCTTTCTCAACACAATTCCACTACTAACAACATGACTTCTCCCATGTCCTCAAGAACTAAACAAACTACTCACGAAACATCATATGGATCAAGATCAGAGATGAAATAATGATAAGTAACAATCTGAACATGAACAATAATTCAATGGTTCCACTCAATAGCATCAACTACAACGAGTAATCAATGCCAGGAAAGTTTCCCCTAAGAACTATGCAAGATTCAACCCAATTGTTACAGCGGTACGGAGTGGTGATGATGGTGCTGGTGGAGATGATGGTGGAGATGATGATGATGATGATCCTGATGAAGCCCAGCTTGATGACGGTGTTGATGGCGACGATCTCGCCTCTCCGGGAAGGAATTTCCCCGGAAGATTTCTGCCCGCCGGAGAGCTCTTTCTCTCTCTCTCTCTCTCTCTCTCTGAAGTTTTCCGCCCCGAAGAGGCGGTGGAATCTTTCTATGGTCGCTCCCCGAGTCTTAGGGTTTCGAGGGGATTATATACGCCAAAGGGCGATGCTGGAAGTGGGCCAGGGTGGCCACACCACCTAGTGGCGCGGCCAAGGGGACCCGTGCCAGCAGGGGGTGTGGGCCCCCTGTGGCCCATCTCCACTCCTCCTTCTGGCTTCCTTCGTCTTCTAGAAAAATAGGATTTTCCATATATTTTCTGGGATTTTCTGATCTTCGCGAATTTTGCATCCAGTCAGTGCCTTTTCCATCAGAATCCTGACTCTGGTGGTTCATCCTCCAAAAATCATCAATCATGCAAAAATAGATGAAATAACATAAGTGTCCTCTCTTAATATGAAATATACCAATGAATAATAGTGAATTATGATATAGAATAGTGATGCAAAATGGACGTATCAACTCCCCCCAAGCTTAGACCTTGCTTGTCCCCAAGCAAAAACCGAACTCAATAAACATGACCATAGGTTTATGGAGTGAAGTGTCGATAAAGAGAATACGGACAAGAAGCATCACATTCATCAATACACAAATCATAATAGAAAACAACTCTCTATTATATAGCTTAACTTGCAATGAGTAAGGGAAAAATAATAGAGATACACAAAGTAAATCATAATTGGTAATGGCAAACTTTGTTCTTGATCAGAGAATGGTTAAAAAATTGCAGGAGTCAAATTTATTGGGGTTTTCAATGATAGCTTTCAAAGTAATATTCACTTAGATAAGAGTAGTGTGCAAACCAGGAACATAAGAAACATGATTGAATAAATAATCATATCGATGATTGAATCACAACAACTCAAATGCTTGCTTGATATAGAAAGTAATAGGTTTACTGACTCAACTAAAAAGTAAAAGAAAGGCCCTTCGTAGAGGGAAGCATGGATTTTCAAGTTTCATAAAGAGCCTCCAAAAATTATGGTACTTACTAGCTTTCAGCTCCCATTGCCCCTATCATAAGAATCTTGAGGTGATTAAGCTTAATGTGAGGAAAATATGAGTTATATGCTTAACAAATTATAAGGTAAGAGTCTCATGCCCCTTGAGTATGAGTACTAGACCACATGCTACTCAACTTTGGTCTCCGGTAAGTTCTTGTCATTATAAGTGTATGTGTATCATAGAGAACCGCCAACGGGTACCCCTTGCCCCATGACACAGGAGCTATCTCATATCAAAATGACAAGGAAACAGACAATGAGCATCTCAATGATCTTTTTATTTGCTATTTGCATAGGTTTTTATTGAAGATGCTTCATAGAATGCCACTACGGTTATGCTGCAAGTTTCCACCATGATTAGGCATGGCTTAGGATAGCCTCCTAGGCATTTCTCTAACACATATACAAACTCCACGAGCTTACAAGCTCCCATTTCATTTCACACTGTCGGCATCCATAAACAAAAGAACATGATATCAACTAAATAATAAGTGCAATCTCGAAAGCGGACCCCATGACAGCATGGTTTTGCTAACTCCCAACTTATAGAATGCAAGCATACAAGCTTCATAAGATAGTCACAATGGTTTAAATTTATTAAATACAAGAAAATAAAGTGTGCCATCAAGTTTGTGAGAACTTTAATCACTAGTTTTCACATAACAAGTTTAATTTGGAAGATAGATAAAACTCGAGAATTTACTTGAAGTAGCAATAATGCTAATAGGTATATATGGTGGACACAAATGGCATAGGTTTTGGTTCAAGGATTGCATGCACGAGAAGCATTCCCTCTCAGTACATGTTTTTGGCTAGCAAGGTTGGGTAGCAAGCAATAAGAGTTGAAGGAAATAAACAAACATACAAGTGATAGAAACAATCATGCAATCTTCCTTGGAAGCACAAAAGATCTTAACTAGAGAACACTAAGCTTATGAGCCAAACAAGAAATAAAGATGATGAAATTATATTAAAAGTACTTTTCTCTTTTCCATTCAATCCTTAAATAATGTTGCTACTGACCATAGCTAAATTTGCCAAAACCAACTAAATTTACTTAATGATCCCAAAGTGATACCAATACTATCAACAAGATCAATCATATAACAAAAATTGCAAACTAAAATAAGATGTGCAAAAAAGTAAATGATAGAACTTCTCCTTAATATTCCATAACGGCAACTCACACCAAGGGATACATAGACATCTAACTAGAGGGGAGATACTTCCACAATGCAAACCATCCTATATGATAACTTCTCTATTCATTATATGACTCTACTAAAAAGGTAAAAAAGATGAAAGATAATGATGTGATACCGCGGCACTCCCCCAAGCTTGGAACAAACCAAGGGGATGCGAAAACCTGATGACGAATTACTCCTTCGGTGGTGGTGGTGTCCTCTTGATAAGCTTTTCGATCAATTCCTTCAAATCCTCAATCTCGAAGGTGAGAGTACGAATCAACTCCAAATTGTGCTCAATGCGGTTCATGATCATGTCGGGCTATGAATCCCAGCCCTTGTGATTCTTTCCCCACTCTTCCTCCTTAAAGTATTATTTTTTGTGAAGCCAAGCAATGGCGCGGAACCATCCCTCCAGTGGACATCCATGCAGTCCTTTTGAACTTGGCAGGATTTGCCACCACTCCAATGCTTGCAATGGTGGTGTTGGTGCACGGATGCTGGTCTTCCTTTGCTTCCTCTTCAACTTCACTCTCGATCTCCTCCTCCTGCTTGGGGTCTTGGAGATCATCTTCCGCATGCTCCTTACCCTTATTCATTGATGGAGACCATCGTTCTTCTAAACTTGAGAATAGTTCCTGACAGAAACAGATCGAAACGAAAACACAACGAGAACACGATATACGAACCTCGGGGGATCCGGGGGATTATATATTACAAATTTTAACAACAAAAGGAAGGTACTGGGAGAAAATGGGTCGGAGACGGGCTCTGGGGTGGCCACACCCCCTGGTGGACCCGCGCCACGGGGTGGTGTGAGCCACCCGGGCTCCGTTTCTGTCCCTTTTTTGACTCAATATTTTCCATGTCAGATAAAAACTGCAAAAATATAAATTGAAAAGTTTTTCGTGGACCTTTTCTTACCAAAGTTGTTACCTATTCGAAAACAGACTCTGCAGGTTTCTGAATTTGGTCTTTAATAAATTCTTCCGGAGTCACCACTTGAATAATATCAATATCTTCATTGTAAGAATCTTCAAAAATATAGTGCTTGAGTCTTTTGACCATTCTTCATCTCATTACATCATTTTCTCCTACCACTTGAAAATTTCTTTCATACAAAACTTCACACAATCTTCATGAACAACATTTGTATGCAAGATAATAAACCTTTAGGTTCGATTTCAACTGAAATACATCAAAACATAAGCTACTGAAACAACTCCTTTCGAAAAACCAAAAAGAATTCAAAAAGGAAATCGATTTAAGAGGCAAATGCAAACATGGCAGAAATCTGTCAAAACATACCAGCAGGTAAAGATCAATTTTTTCGAAAGTCTTCTGTTGCTCAAATCAAAAATTGAAAAACTAACAAAAGTTAAATAATAACATGGGGAATGCACACAACAATTTACAGATCAGTACGATGTTCTGGGATTTTTCACGATTTTTTACGGTGAAGCACAAGAATCTGTTTTGGGACAGCAACATCCCCAAATCTTACTTCTCTTTCATTAGAGGCTGATCTTGACACAAAAACCAAACAAAAAGGATAAGGAGAGGTTATTACAGAAGCAATAACTTCCAGGACTCAAATAGACAAAAATAAACTAAAAGCAAAAATATATTGGGTTGTCTCCCAAAAAGCTCTTTCTTTATAGCCATTAAGATGGGCATGATAAATTTCAATGATGCTCACATAAGAATATGAATTGAAGTAAAAGAGAGCATCAAGAAGCAAATATACACACATTTAAGTCTAACCCACTTCCTATGCAAGGGTATTTTGTAAGAAAATAAATTATTGAAACCAGAGGCAACTAGCATAGGAAGGAAAAACAAGTGCAACATAAAGACTTTCAACATAAAGCAAGGAAACTTAATATTATTGAGATGCATAGAAACACTTTTTCCTCTCTCATAATAACTTTCAGCATCATGAATAAATTTAACGATATAACTATCACATGAACCATATTAGCAATGATCACTTATTCTGACAGAAAACATAGGGACACTAGATTTCCTGGTTCTACTAAGATGTGAAACAATATTAGAAGTTTCCTTACAAAGGATAATGTGCTCATCTTCTACATTTTTAGTGACAAAGTCTTTCATATTTGCTACTGCAGGTTCAACATCTATTTGTTCTTCAGGTTCGACAGCTTCCTTTGTACTTTCGTTAACCATACTAGCTGTCATAGAATGTTCCTTTACTTTAACCGAGAAAGGTATTTTCTCGATGTAAGGTTCAGGTAAAATATGATCAATAGTATAAACTTCAGTATTTCTAGCAGGAACACAATTAACAATATCTTTATATGGCTCATGATACTTGTTCCATTTCTTTTTAGGAATTTCAATATAAGAGGCAAAGGCCTTCAAACAATTTGCAATACTTTGACAGTCAAGATCATAAGCATTACTAATATTATGAAAGTCATCTGTTCCCATAAAAGATTTTCATAATCATAATTTATACCTAACTTTCTTCCTTTATCATTCTCCCATGCTTCAGCATTGTCTTGAATACGGTCTAGAAGATCCCATTTAGCTTCTTCTTCCATACGTGTAAATGATCCAGAGTAAGAAGCATCCAATAGATCCTTATCATCAATAGAAAGCCTTGCATAGAAGTTATTGGTAATAATATTATTAGGGAGCTCATGAATAGGACATTTGAGCATTAGTGGTTTCAATCTCCCCCAAGCTTGAGATGTACTCTCTCCATCACGAGGCCAAAAGTTGTATATTTGATTCCAATCTTTATGAATCTCACTAGAAGGATAAAATTTGGAATAAAAGAGAGGTACAATTTCCTCCCATTCAAGAGATTGGCCATTCTTTAGCAGCTTATATCATTCCTCGGCTCTTCCTTTCAGTGATACAGAGAATAACCTTTTCTTAGCTTGATCTGTTGTAATACCTGCACACTTGAACAACCTGCATAATTCGTGTATAAAAAGCAAATGATCACTGGGATGGACAGTTCCATCTCCAAAATAGTAGTTATCCATAACACGATCAACAATTTTTGTAGGTATTTTAAAAGGATCAATTTTAGTAGGTGGTGGTTCATCTACTACCTTAGCAGTGGTAGTAGCATTCTGAAATAAGAAACTAAGTGAATTATCCATATTGAGAATAAAGTAACAAGTAGAAATAAACAATACACATAGCAGAAGTTTCCTTTACCAGTTCCACTCTTCAATAGTGCTTCACTTCTCGGCAACGGCACCAGAAAATAGTCTTGATGACCCACAAGTATAGGGGTGTATCACAGTATTTTCGATAAGTAAGACTGTCGAACCCAATGAGGAGCAGAAGGTGTTGACAAGTGGCTTGGATCAGGAATTCTTTATAAATACTTAGCAAACAGATTTTTAGGGGTTTTTGATAATGCAGATAAATAAAGTGCGAGTAAATAAAAGACAATAATAATAATTGCAGCAAGTGGCCAATCCTTTCTTTAGCAAAGGACAAGCCGGTTGTATTACTTAAGATGACCAAACATTCTCGAGGACACATGGGAATACTGTCAAGTGCTTTTGCTTCATATAGTTGATTAATCTTTTTTGCTTGGATAAGTGTTGTGTGGGTGAACCTATGCTAATGTACTGACCTTCCTAGGACTAATACATACTTGTGATTATACCTCTTGCAAGAATCCGCAACTCCAAGAAAGTAATTAAGATAAAAACCTAACCACAGCCTTAAACTTTGAGATCCTACACTCCCTTATGCAAAGGTTTCCTAACGGGGGTTTAGGTTTCTGTCACTCTGGCAACCCCATGATTAGTAGCCAAATACACAATGCATTCCCCTAGGCCCATAAAGGTGAAGTATCATGTAGTCGATGTTCACATGACACCACTAGAAGAATAACACCACAACTTAATTATCAAACCATTAAATCTTTCTCAACACAATTCCACTACTAACAATATGACTTCTCTCATGTCCTCAAGAACTAAACGAACTACTCCTGAGACATCATATGGATCAAGATCAGATATGAAATAATGATAAGTAACAATCTGAACATGAACAATAATTCAATGGTTCCACTCAATAGCATCAACTACAACGAGTAATCAACACCGGGAAAGTTTCCCCTAAGAACTATGCAAGATTCAACCCAATTGTTACAGCGTACGGAGTGGTGATGATGGTGCTGGTGGAGATGATGGTGGATATGATGATGATGATCCCGATGAAGTCCAGCTTGATGATGGTGTTCATGGCGATGATATCCCCTCTCCGGGAAGGAATTTCCCTAGCAGATTTCTGCCTGCCGGAGAGCTCTTTCTCTCTCTGCAGTTTTCCACCCCACAGAGGCGATGGAATCTTTCTGTGGTCACTCCCCGAGTCTTAGGGTTTCAAGGGGATTATATACGCCAAAGGGCGATGCTGGAAGTGGGCCAGGGTGGCCACACCACCTGGTGGCACGGCCAGGGGGACCCGCGCCACCAGGGGTGTGGGCCCCCTATGGCCCATCTCCACTCCTCCTTCTGGCTTTCTTCGTCTTCTAGAAAATAGGATTTTCCATATATTTTCTAGGATTTTCTAATCTTCACAAATTTTGCATCCAGACAGTGCCTTTTCCATCAAAATCCTGACTCTGGTGGTTCATCCTCCAAAAATCATCAATCATGCAAAAATAGATGAAATAACATAAGCATCCTCTCTTAATATGAAATATACCAATGAATAATAGTGAATTATGATATAGAATTGTGATGCAAAATGGACGTATCAATTCCTAAACCAAAAATACAAAAAAAAGTTGTAACTTTATTTGCAAGTTTGTTTCTTTATTTATCTCGTAGATTGCTCAATTTTAGGTGACTTGGCAATATGGAAATACAGAGGGGGTTCGACTCAAATATGGGAACGAAGCAAGCAAGAGGAGGTATCACATTCCTTTCATCATCCTTTCTGCAACCTTAAATTGATCCTACGATTATTTACTCGCTTGCACTTGAGTCACTCCCCGCTTAGCATGTTATCCTATAAATTCTATTCCTTTGTTAGTGTCTTCTTTTTAGCCTTGAAACAATGAGTAATGAATTTGGTTAAAAATACTTCCTACATTTTTACAACAAGAAAAGGCATCCGAAAGATTACTTGAGTCCATGTTTAGCCCAAAGAATTTGATTTTAGAACTACTCCATCCCATTTGATCTTAATATAAATAGACTCGATGGTACCTTTGAATGAAATTGTTTGATAAAATGGATGCTTCGAAGTAGTAGAGATTATGCCACTACTTTTTCTAATAATTACCGTAAGATATTGCTTTGTGCATGTCATTACAACATTGTCGTGCTCCATGGGGAACTATTAACTTCGCTGGCCAACGAATGATCTAAATCTAGGAAACCACTTGATTTTGGCTATTGAGTTATGTAAACGTCTGTAGCAGCAATGCTATGATGGGTAAAAAATTATTCTCCTCATGGTTTCATGTTCCAAGAGAAGTTGTAGTACTCATCTGACCCATTATTTCTCAACAATTATTTATTGGCATGGCCACGAGTGCACAACACAGCCCTAATTAACATGTTAAAAATAGTGGCATGATTTCTTTACGAAAGAGCTGAAGTTTTTGAAAGGCAAAAGAAAGGAAAAAGGTGCTTTGAGAGTCTTGAAATTTTGACATGGGAGTAGATGAGTTGTTCTTAAATTAAATGTTTTGGTGCCAACTTGAGTACTCTTAATTGATTAAACAAACAAGAATAAAATGTTTTCATCTCTCAACAAGGAGAGATGCCAAAAGAATTTGTCTCACTTTCCTAGCTAAACTTTTGACACTTACTTAGGGATATGATTTATTTGCTAACAAGGTATACGTGGAAAGGAAGTGGACTCAGTGCAATCTTGTGAATACTTGTACGATCATATTTAAGATTGCAGGGATTGTGAAGAAAAGAATTTGACACCAATTCAAACTTGTAAGTTCTTTTATTTTCAGTCTTGAATCTCCGCTATTCTTCCTTATTTCCTTGTCACTCGAGGGAAAGCAACATCTAACCTTGGGGGAGTTGGTAGTTGTGAGATTCGACACATTCTTGATGGCTTTTATTGATGGTTTTCTCCCTGATTTGATCGTTTTCTAGCTTTACCGAACGCTAATACTTCGATAGCAAATAAAACTTGATTTTTAATGTGTGTTTCAGGTTCTGAATGTCAACAGAAGGATTTAACTAGAGAAACACAATATTCAGGAGAAAACAAGCAAGTCTCTCTTTGGAAGCACTCAAGGGAGCATACAAAGGCTTTAACGAGCAACTATACGACGGGAATATTTTTCTGGTCATATAGTTCCTGTAGTATAGCTACCGCCACCTCTATCTTGTCAAAAGGGACAACTTCCGTGAAGAGACTAGACGCAAAAACATAATACAACAGCTGCCATACCATCTAGAAGGGAGAAAGAGGAGATCCAGAGAAGAAGGGGAATACGTTCTTCATCTCGCTCCACGATCTTCGACCTCCTAGCCAATACACCCCCATAACCACTACTTATACTTGAGAGAGAGGGATCTTCACCTTGCAAGACTAGGGTTTGAGATTGTTTATTCTCATCTTGAATTGTGTTGGATATTTTTCCATTCTTATTGTGGATCTCCACTGTAATATAAAGACAAATTCCCTTTATTTAATTATATCAATGATCCGTTCTTCTCTGATGTGTGAGTAAGTTCCTTAGGTGTGGGAGATGTAGGGGAATTGGTGAGATGTGATGTGCCTTCATATATTTTCCATTAGTTTGTGATTGATTCTAATTACTATATTATGTGTGCTTGACTATCTGTGGGATGCCTAATGCTTGTTGTCCAATTAAGGGCTCAGACAACATGATCCATTGTTCTACATAGATATAATCTTGTTCGCTAGCAGACCGGCAACCCCCGGGTGACACGGGGATATCAATGGAAAACTAGTAGACTCGAGGATAACGAGGAATCACTATGCTTATTGCATTAGTCTGATCCAAGGACCTTAATTTCTAAGCGACCTGAAGGGTCTTAATCGTCTAGTGTCTGACCATGGTTTTGGTAATAGGCTAGTAGGATTATTGAAGTTTGGATGAAATCTACCAAGAGGAGTTCCGGCTAATTATGGTTGCTTGGCTACACATATACTTATAATATTATAATTATTACATTTATCATTCATCCACCTGGCACAGTCACTGTCACCATGAACTGAATCTCCCCACACCTTCTTTTGCCATGTGTAGAAAACAACAAACAACCAAGTCATTCTTTAATTTTATGCTTTATATTTTTGAAGTTTACATTTTAGTTCTATTTAAATACATCTCATTTAATCAAAACCCCATTCTTATTTCAACACTTGTAGTCAATTCACTAGAAGACCTATGACAACTTCGGGTGTGACAGAGACTTCACCCATAAACACTTACCTTTGGGCTCCCTGTGGGATCGATATCTATACTTCGAAACTAGCTACAAACGATCTGTGCACTTGTAGACATCAGTAAGTCCTATTCATTATGTCCCTAAGAAGGGCGGTTTTACTGTTGTTCCTAATGAAAACAATGAATTGATACCTTCTAGAACTATTGTTGGGCATAGGATGTGCATAGACTTCAGAAAATTGAATAAAGAAACTAGAAAATATCACTATCCTTTATTGTTCATAGATCAAACTTTAGAAAGGTTAGCAAACCACACTAATTTTTGCTACTTGGACGGATACTCTGGTTTTTCTCAAATAGCTATTCATCCTGATGACCAACTTAAAACAACTTTCATTAGTCCTTATGGTTTACATGCTTATCGACGTATGCCTTTTGGTTTATGTAATGCTCTAGCTACTTTTCATAGATGAATGACTCCTATTTTTGTAGATTTTATAGAACTGATAATGGAAGTATTCATGAATGACTTTTCTGTCTATGGAACTTCATTTACTAGTTGCTTGGATAATCTCAAAAGAGTTTTGCAGCGTTTCGAAGAAACCAATCTTGTTCTACACTGGGAGAAGTGCCATTTTATGGTCAAAGAAGGTATAGTCCTTGGACATAAGGTATCAGGTAAGGGAATTGAAGTGGATAGAGCTAAGGTTGAGTCCATAGAGAGAATGCCACAACCTAGGGATATTAAAGGTATACAAATTTTCCTTGGTCATGTTGGTTTTTATAGAAGGTTCATTACAAATTTCTCTGGAATATCTAAATGTTTGATTAACCTCCTGCAAAAGGGAGTAAGATTTAATTTTGATGACAAATGTCTTGTAGCCTTTGATAAACTTAAAAATGCTTTATCACGTGCTCCTATCATTAAACCACCTATCTGGGATATGACTTTTGACTTAATACGCGAAGCTAGTCATGATGTTGTAGGAGTAACTCTGGGATAACACATAGGTCATAGATTTAATATTATACATCATGCTAGTAGAACTCTTAATGGTGCTCAAAAGAATTATCATAAGGAAGAAAGGGAACTTTTTCCTGTATTTTTCTCTTGTGATAAATTTCATTCTTATATAGTTGATGCAAAAGTAAGAGTTCATACGGATCATGATGGTTTAAAATAACTCCTTGACAGGAAAAACCATAAGCCAAGACTGATTTGTTGGATTCTTTTACTTCAAGAATTTGAGTTGCATATTATGCAGAGGCAAGAATTAAAGATGTTGGATGAAATGTCCATATTTTCCTAGCAAGACATCAATCTTAGTGAGAGGAACTTTAGTCCTGGTGATTTTTGCTTATGAGAATTATTCAATGAACTAAGGTTAATTCCTCCAAAAGAGAAGAAGTCTTTGTTGGAGGAGGAGCTTGTCATCCCCGAATAAGTAAACGGTAAGTTCAAGGTAAGTGTTCTTACTCAAATAAGTGATTTGTTTTCACAGATTTTACTTCTGAAAATTTTGCCTTTGAATTCCTCGTGTTTTTCTGAAGTTTCTGGAGGTTTTTACCAACTATACAGGAGCAACTATACGACTGGAGAAAAATCTCCTGTCGTATAGTTGGTCCTTAAACCCTCTGTATCTTCTTCGTGAAATTGTTTTCGATGTCTAGGCCTATAGGGGTGCAACTATATGACCGGAGATAAAAATTCGACCGTATAGTTGGTCGTTAACTCTCAGACACTTTCGCTTTTTGATGTCTATATCTACACGGTCGGAACTATTCGATCGGAGATGATATTCCGATCGTATAGTTGTTCATTAAACTCTCAGACATCTTCGTTTACTTTTTTGTTTTTTCCCAAAAAACATTATTGTCGGTTCTGAGTCATAACT
Organism: Avena sativa; assembly: GCA_916181665.1. Classification (NCBI taxonomy): domain Eukaryota; kingdom Viridiplantae; phylum Streptophyta; class Magnoliopsida; order Poales; family Poaceae; genus Avena; species Avena sativa. Next base: position 430,063,383 of record OV702287.1, read on the forward strand.
TAACTGACCCGGACTCGAGATATTTGGAAATATCTGCCCGAAACCAACTATACAGCCGGAGCTATACGGGTCGCGCCCATATAGTTGGTCGTTACGCGGCACGACTCCTCCAAATCCGCGATTTCTTTCCCTGTTTTGTTAAGATTCTTTTCTTGGGCGAGAATTTGGTGTTTCTCACGAGTTTTACCGACCTCTGACCCCCCTTATATACTTCCATTGTCTCTCTCTCTAATCATAATCTCCAAAAACCAATCTACCTCTTATTCACAGGTGAGGACACGCAACCAAGGGACAGAAGCCAAGAACAAAGGTTCCTATGGAGATCGGGAGCAATAACGAGCAAGGCAAGGAGATCAAGATCGTCCCTATGGAATTCCTCGACGTCGACAATGCACGCCAGAAGAGGGAGTTGAAGGCCCTCGAGCTAAAGATTGAAGAGATGGACAAGGAGACACCAGGGACACCCAAACATCTTCGGTTGCTACGACTTTATCTTGATAAACTTGATGAAGATATCAAGCAGACAACCGAGGCAGGTTTTTCTATGAGTCTTAAGGCGCTACAAACCCTTAAAGATAATAATGAGTTCATTAAAGAACAAGTGAAAGTGCTAGAGAGGAATAATCTTTTCTACAAGCTACGTGTTAAAGAATTAGAAGCTATCAATCAATCTCTGCATCTCAGGCTGGCCCGTGAGGAGAAGATACCGCGTGCTATGGTGCCACAGTGATCTACAATAATCATGGTATCAAATAATCGCAAGGGATTATTTGATCCCGCCTGGCTTGATTCCAAGCTTGGGGAGATCTTTAAGACCTTGTAACCTATCTTATAAGTTTTACATTACTATTTTAGTTTTGCATTAGTTCAAAGTAGAAATAAAGTTTGCATCATCAGAATTCCCTTCAGGAATAGTCGATCCCTTTTATGAAATTCCGAGTTTATTATCATATATGGAGCAATATTGAGTTTGTGTTTGTTCTATTGGATATATGAATGGCGTGAGTATAATTTTACTTGCACTTGATGATAGCAATAGGAGTCTTCCACACCATTCGTATTAATGGAACATACAAAGATAATTTGGTCAATATGTTGTAAGTACATAGTTTGATTTACAAAGAAAAAAATTATCTAATCAGTTAAGTTGAAAATAAACCTTGAACAAAGGAAAAAAGTGCTATCAAATTAGAGTGAGAACAAGACGAGGTAGAATATTCAAGCTATAAAGATTGCTTCATATACAATTGGAATTTGGTAATTGAGATCGTTAAACTTTGAATTCCTACATGAAATGGAATGTATGGCTAGCTCCTTTACACAGCACTTAAACAAAAGTGTGAGCATATACACAAAAGAGAAGAAAATAAATAAGAAAAAGAGCGAATGTGCAAAGAGCAAATAGGCATACACCACTATATTGTAGTATGACAAAGAGACGCTTTGAGATTTTGAATCCCATGTGAATATGTTAATCCTAAAACACTTGGGACTACCTCGCTAGCTCATTCGATTGAATTGAATACTTTTACATCATATTGAGAGTGATCTTTTGTAAACTGTTAAATGCTAAGGTGTGGAAGCCTGCTAATATTATTCGGATGGTTCAAGTAAGGTACTATTCATGAACTTATTACTATATATCATATATGATAAACACATGTTGCAACTGCCTCATTTATTTTATCGACTCAGCTTCATGAATATGAGGATCACATCCATTAAGCTAAGCTTGCTCGGGACGAGCAAGAGTCTAAGCTTGGGGAAGTTGATGAGTGCATATTTGCATCATGTTTTAAATTATTATTTTGCATTGTAGATCTAGGATCTTGGTATTTAACGGCGCTCGCGCGCACATTTTATGTTTGTTTTCACTAGGATCAGGACAGATGATGGATACAATGGGCACAATTCTTGGAACAGTTGTACCGAGGAGAAAAGGAGTTAAAAAACATAAATCGCTTATTTGGGAAATATCAATAATACCAGAAGAAAACCCGAAACGATCAAGGCACACAGACGGTTTAACGACCAACTATATGGCGGGAATAAATTTTCCGGTCGTATAGTTCCCGCCGTATAGTTGGTGTCGCCACCGCCTCCTCAAATAGTTTCACCCCGTGCAACTAGATCGGAGATACGACATATAGAACAACCAGAAATCGCTGAAACCTCACCTCTAGAAGGCATCTGGAGGGAGAACTCGTCCACCAGGGATCCATCTTCGCCCTGCACAGATCCGAGAGGCTAAGGCATCAATCTTTATCCTCAACCGCTGCATCACCACCATCTCCATCCATCCCATCTACATCTTGTTTAGATCTTGTTGTAATTTCCGTACTCATTGTGGATTTATACAAGTACTATTCATCTATGATAGATTCCATTGTTATTGCCATGATGTTGATTGCCTCCATGTCTGAGTAGATCATTAGTTCTTGGGGAGATGGATAAACCCTAGTATGAGATTGAAATAAGATAAAGTTTATTATGATATTCATCACTATGACCATGTGTTACATTGTCTTCATCTTGATGTTGAGAGAAGTCGACCTCTCAATATTTGCCTCTCATGGAGACTTGATGGAGGGAACTACGTGTTGGTAGACGGAGGTGTGTTAGCACTTACAGTGACTATAAAGCTGTTGGCACTCCTTACGTATCAACTTGGGAATCGAGGAAACTCACGGAACACTATCCATGCCATGGGATACGTCCTACAGGATTACGTCCCTTAATAGTGCAGTAATTCGATTCATGGCGATTGCTGACTGTTGTGGTTATGAGGATGATGTGAGCAGTGGTTGCTACCTATTTGTCCAAATACGAACTTCCTCCCACACATATATAGTTGAAAATGTTCATGATAATAATCTTTATATTAGCTCTTTATAATGCTAGTGGTGTATCCACTACTCCCTGAGAATGCCTTTTCCCTATTGTAGTTCCAATCCCTTCCATACACGATACTTACTTTCTGTGTTCAGTTGTTTTACTTCATTTATTGTTGCTCTTATACCAAAAACCCCAAAACACCTTTTTACGCAATACTCGCATTTTATCTTGTCACTTAGAACTTTATTTAGCATTTCTATTGTAGTATTTATTTCAAGAGTTATTAGACTTCAGACTCCTGCTCCCTGTGGGATCGATATCTTTATTTTGAAACTAGCTACAAATTATCTGTGCACTTGCAGTCATCAGCAGTCACACTGAGATGCTCCCCAAAAACCTTACACCTGTCTCTCAATGTAGGATCTCAACGGATGGGGGTTTAGAGGCATGCTCTCTTGGACGGTCGTGAACACAGTCGCCGGGATGGGGAAGCCTAGAGAGCAGCACAGCAAGAAGAACAAGATGAGAGAGACAGGTAAAGAACTAGTTGTATCTAGATCTGTTATGTCTCTCCCTCTATTGCCTGGGAGGTGAGCCGACCGAGTTGCCACGCGGTGGAACAAGGACACGCGTCAAATATGCACACGAATGTTGACACGTACCCAACATCTGGTGCACCATGCGGAAATTTTGTCTTCCACAAAACGAGTTTCTAACTCGAACTCGATTCACGAAACACGTCGCGCGTGCGGGCGAGGCGAGGCGGGCGACGGAGGAGGAGTGCGTGTGGACTCATTATCTTCTCATTCACTTAGTAGGAGTGCAACAACTCACCTTATAAGATGGTCTAACTCTCTCCCAACTAGCAATGTGGGACTAAACTTTGTCTCCCACACAGCTCCCAAGCTGCCATAGTAGATGGGCCTTGAGATTTTAGGATTTATTAGACTATATGGGCTGCCTAGATGAGCCAAAACCCATATAAATCTAACAATCTCCCACCAGATCTCACATGCACATCATATGAATCATTAGTCCAATCACTATTTAATATACATGCAGTTCAATGGAGACTGTTAAGTTAAACTTCCACCTAGACAAAGAGATACGCTTGACTACAACTAAACAATGAACTATACCTTAAATTGGTAGTCTTGTGCAGCAAGTTACACTCAATGTCATTACCGGTACTTGGTTCTCATAGGATACCCCTCGGGTGGAGCTTATAAGTCATACTCCTTAGCCTTTCATGAGCTTCTTAGAGATCCACCCAAGTCTCATACACTGTGACCAATAGTGTAGCTCATATAGGTGTGTTCATTCAAGATCGTTGTGTAGAACAGCGTCTTTGCTCCCAAAGAGATAGACAGAACACATTAAGATGTAATCAAACTTCCTAACAGTATGCTATGATAGAATTGCATCTGCAGCAGAGTGGGAGTATTAGAAGTTTCTTTCAACTCAGTTGTTTTAGTTTGTTTTCTCAGGTCCTAATTCACGGGATCTCCGATCACATAGGTTGGGTTACCCCCTTGACAACTCAAGTGGGTCTCAAACCTATCTCCCTTGATGCATTTTCTATCAAATTTCTTAATACCCTTTCGTAAAAGGATCTACGAGATTCTTAGTCGTTTGGACGTAATCCAATGCTATAACTCTAGAGTTTCTCAGCTTTTTGACATACTTCAGTCTTATCTCGACATGTGTTGAACTCATATTATCATTAAAACTGTTCACTTTGACAATCACAGTTTGGTTGTCACGGTTCATACGGATTGTCGATATTTGTTTTCCAACCATTGGCAAATCTGTTAATAGTTCATGAAGCCATTCTGCTTCCATAGTCGCAGTATCTAATGTTGTGAGTTCTACTTCTATAATTGACCTCGTTAAGATAGTCTGCTTGCAAGACTTCTATGAAACAGCACCACCACCAAGAGTGAATACATATCCACGTGTGGCCTTTATCTCATCGGTATATGATATCCAGTTTGAATCACTATACCCTTCAAGTACTCTTGGATACCCGGTATAATGAATTTCATAGCTCATTGTTCCCTCTAGATATCACATTACTCTCTCAAGAGCATGTCAGTGATCATCTCTCGGGTTGGCCACAAACCGGCTAAGTATGCTCACAGCAAATGAGATGTCAGGCCTCGTAGCGCAAGCTAAATATATAAGTGAGCCAATAATCTAAGAGTATCTCAATTGATCTCTAGTTGCCTTTTGATTCTTTCGAAGCAACACACTAGGATCATAAGGTGTGGGAGAGGATTTGCAATCATCATATCCAAATATTCTCAACACCTTTTCCGCATAATGTGATTGCACAAGTGTGGTTCTATTATTCTCATCTCTCAGTAGCTTGATGTTTAAGATAACATCAGCTTCTTCAAGATCTTTGATCTGTAGCCCGTTTGGTAACCTAGGTCGTATGTTTTGAACCGAACTTGTAGTACATTTGGTTGACTGTTTTTTCCGTCCCATTCCTCCAAGGGGATGACTCATACTGGAGCGGGCGGAAACGTTCACGAACTTCCCCGAAATCGTCTCCTCGTGTGGTCCCGGAAAAAATAGGTTTTTAGGGACCGGATTCTTGGTTATTGATTTTCTTGAAAACTGGCCCATTATCAAAATCAAATGAACCTAGAAAATGAAATTAAAATTATCAGCCCATACCTACCCGCAAGCCTCCATTTGAGCTAACCCTAGCGAGGAGAGAGTAGATTTGAGAGGAAAGTGAGATACACTTGAGCCCCTCCGATCTATTAATAATAATCAAGAGTAGTACAGAGCGACCTAATAAAGTAATAAAAATTACAAATAGGCCATCTAACCACCTAGGGGACATTACAAACACTAGCACGAGCCAAAGACGCGATGTTGTCCTTGCCCCTCCATCACGGGTGTCAGGCAAAGTTTGTCGTAGTAGAGCCTAGTGTAGTAGACAGATGGGACGTCGTCGTGCTAAGGCCCGAAAAGACCTGCACACCAGAGCATCAACCATCACCAATAATGACAACCGTAGATCGGAAGAGACTGACCTAAAACCATACAAACAAAGATGAAAATCAGAAGATCCACTGGACACACAACTTTATGTGCTCTCTGTCGATGCTAGATGCACCATCGGAGCGGGGATGCACGGGAGGACCTTATTCTAACACCAGGATGTAGTCACTGCTTCACCAACCTGACGAAGGCACAACAGTTTGCTAAAACAAGAAACGAAAATAATTTGGCAAACGAGAGGCCAAAATCTGCCACCACTCCAAGTCCTCGGAGGCCATTGGAGGTGGGGTTGACCGGTGTTGCCGTCGGTGGAGGGCGCGTAAGCTAGCCCTTGTCGCCGTCTAGGTATCGTCTGGTCTTTTTTTCTTTTTCTTGTCCTCGTACCCGTTCGGTTTCTTGCGATGTGAGAAAATTTTGCATAACACCAGGCTTTGGTGTGAAAGTTGCACAAAACACAAAAAACAAAAGATTTGTTGCAGCTAATCCAAGTTTTTGTCTAATCTGTTGCACCTAGCTCAAATATAGGTTGTAGTGCCTTAAAAACGTATGCATGTGGACCCGTATTGCTCTATTGTATATCACTTGTGTGGGCCATTATTTTTATATGGATATCCTCTAGCAAACAAGGCTTGCTTTGACACTATTGTGTTGATATTGTTTTATTGTTTCGGAGCAATCGAACTCGTCCTTATGCAACTCCTGCAGCGCCTATGTCTAGGCATACACTACAAAAGAAAATTGACCGACGACTATGTACAGAAAAAAATCTGAAACAATACATTGATATGGTCAACTATTTACACTACAAGTATGCAAATTTTAATGTGAATTACCTTGTGTTTTAGGCTCAGCAAAAAAGATAAATTGAATAAATATAGAAGATTAAAAAGTTGTACTGTTTATGCTCCCAGATTTGCACTTTTGTCAACTTTTCCGAGGATAGAATATTAAGTATTTCTATTGAAAATTTACACGCATGTAGAATAAATCTCTAGCTACGTTCTGGTATTTTATTTGAAATCTTTGAAGCTTTAAATTTGAATTTTCGAAAAACAAACTCTATGGAGCTCATCTGCCAAACTGACACTCGTATTCCGCTAGACTTATCCTTTTTTACCATATAATTATGGTATATGGTATATAAATGCATGCCCACATGTTAGATATATTGTTAAATTTAGGCTAGTTGCAACTCCCCCGTTCACTAATATAGGACATTTAAGCTTTTTTCTAACATGTACATATGTAGACATGTTTTAGTATATAGGTTCACTTATTTTTAAATAAATCTAGTACACTTTAGAATATCTAAAATGTCTTATATTAATGAACTGAGGGAGTACTTGAGAGCCAAGTTGTCTCCTCTTTGCAAGATCTTTTGATCAAACTCTCCAAGCCTTTTCCACACTTATTTTCCTTGGAACTTGGGCGGCTGCTACCGTGCTACGTGGTTGGAGTCCACCAGGAGCATTCGATTTGTGGATTTCACCAGAGTTTCCCGAGAGTGGAGATCACCACGTTTTCTTCGAGGATACCGGCGATCACCACGCGACCTACTCTTAACAATTGAGCTTAGCCTGGTCACAGCGAGAGTAACTTAGAGCGTACGTTACTAGTCTAAGTTATTATTTTTATAGTAGAAAATAATTTAAGTATAATAATATGCAAGTAGACACACTTTGCATTGATATGTGTGATGTTACATTAACATAGCTAGTTGCTCAATCTATCTTTTTTTTATTAAATCATTGTCACATAAGCAGAAATGCTGACTTTAACTTTTAGTTACTAGTGAAATTAACTCCACTATAATCAGCCTTAGTTTTTTTTCAAGTTCAAAAGGAAGAAGGCTTGACCCATGGGCCCGTGAACTTCAGCATACATCACTTTCGTTTATGTGCCCCTTTGGTCATTTATATGCTTGCTATTACTTAGTGTTGCCTCTAGCTTGTTTATTTTGTGTAACTCGTATGCTAGACAGCTCGAGTAACCTTAGGCTGATCCTAGTGAAAATATCATACTAGTATCATGCATGCCATGTTGGCAAAAATGTGATGTGATACAACAATTAATGAAGAAAGAGATGGTTAGAGTATCATAGGTAGATATCGTATCATAGCACGTAAAACTAGAAAAACCACATGCAAATAAATCTTATACACAATTTTGTATTGAGATTTTACAAATCATTAAATATAATACTAGTATATACTACCATATAATATCATACACTATGAAAATAATATAATACACTAGTATCATATGCATGATACTAATAATATAATACTATCACTATAACCAGCCTTAGGCTAGTCATAGTGGGAGTAACATAAGTACTCCATCCATCCCAAGACTTATGGCGTAAAAATCAGTAGAGAGAAAAAATCAGCATCTTTCCATTCTTGTCCCCTGCATGCACTCCCTTAATTTCTCTCCAGCGCCGTTAATTACCTCCTCGTTTCTCTCCATGGCATACATGCTTTTTATCTCTCCCGCATGCACAACCAATGGCTGCTCGCATTAACTTCTCTCCTGATTTTCTGCTTATCGCCTCGCATGCACCATGCATAGCCAAGGTAGTTCCAGGAGAAACGGGGCATAGCACACCCTGCGCCTTAAGTTGTGCTGAAAATTTGAAAAACAAATTACGCCTTAAGGCCGGTCATAGTGGAGAGTACTACCTCCATAATAAAAAATAACATAGGTATGGTATCATGCAAAGTCTCATTTATTGTAATGTAGACTCATTCTATCTTAAAATGTGTGATGTTATGATAACATAGCTAGTTACCACAAGGCTCTCTCTCATCATTTAAATGCATGCCATGTCATCTAAATGTTTAATTGGCAATATGACTAGTCTAAGCTTTGGGATGAAAGGAGTAGTAACATAGCATCACATGCAATGTCACATAAGCATTTGGATGACATGTCATATCATTAATTGAAGAAAGAGAGTCTTGTAGTAACTAGCTATGTTATTATAACAGCTAATTAATGTAGTTAACTATGACACTACCTATTAGTTACTATGCACTATGAAGGTGATAACTTAGACTAGTGTCATACACATGATACTAGTCCAAGTTACTCTCCACGCTATGTCCAGCCTTAGTCATGCCAATGAGATATCAAAAGATTGTTTCGGCCTATTCACCATCTCCACTAGTCGATTTTGTTGATCCTTCACATAACTATTGCCGTGTCATCCAAAATCGTCATGCATATATGTCTCTTTATTCACATTGTAAACTGAGTTTGATATTAAACCTTGGCATAACTACTAGAGAAAACCCTACCGCCGGCGAACACAAAAGGGTCATCGACGGCGCACTGGTGCTCGCTGGCGACCACCTCGCTGGCGGTAAGTCCGCATCGCCGACGCCTTCATAATTCTCCAATGGTAATATGCCACTACCGCCGGCGAGCGACTGTACACGCCGAGGGTAAGTCCGCGTCGCCGGCGCCTCCAGAATTCGCCGGTGGTAATATGCCTCTACCGCCGGCGAGCGGCTGTGTACACCGGGGGTAGTCTAGTACCACTAGCGCTCATCCTCATTCGCCGGTGGTAGTACACCATAGCACAGGCGAATACAGATTCGCCAGGGATAACACCATGATTTCACCAGTGGTAATATTACCAGGAGTGAAAAAAGCAGATTGAAATGCACAGAATACACTATAATATTGACAGAATACACAGGATAATGACAGAATACACACAACAGATACAAGGAATACACAAATGTTCAAACCATGCATCGATAACATTCAAACAGTTCACACTAGTGTAGAAAGTGATCATATGGTTCAAACTTGGACTCCAACTAGCAAATATTACACAAACACATCATCACAAGTCTCCGGAGTTGCATGACCTAACTAGACAACAAGGGCATAATAGACTAGAGAGGCGGCGGTGGCTACGAGCATCATCACGATGAAGGGGGTCAACCGGCTCCTCCACATCTCCCTCCTCCGCCGCGCCAGAAACCTCGTGTAGCGAGTTTTCACCTCCTCCAAAGTGGCATAGCCCTTGTAACTATTCCCGCGGAAATGGTGGACCTGCCTCCTACAATCCTCCCAGTCGTCGTAGACTCCGGGAACCTTGCCCTCGTACATGACATACCACGGCATCTACGCACACACACACAAGAAAGAAATGTTAGTGTTGTCAGCACAAATTCATAATAGAGATATAACATATAGGTATGCAAAAAAGAAAAAGCATCGGATATAGCTAAGTAATTCTATGACTAACATTTGCATGGAAAGATAGGTATGCAAAAAATAAAAGCATAAAATAAACTAATCGTAATTCTATGACAAACATTTGTAGGAGAAAATTTTGTGACTCGATCAGGTTTTCTTCGACTTCGGCGGAAAGGGATGGATGCCACCGAGTGTGGTGAATGTCCTCCCATCGGCGACCGTAGATAAGCGGTCCTCGATCTCGGCATTAGTCAGCGGTAGGATACCGTTGTAGTTGAATGTGGCACCTCTGAAGGAGTTATGCCCTAGAGGCAAACAATAAAGTGTATTATTTGATATATCTTCTATATGTTCATAATACGTTTCATATTGTGCTATAACTATGTTAATACGAAACGTTAATACACGTGTGGTATGTAAACAAACTGTATCTCTAGTTACCTCTAGTGAACTAGCTCATTGGTCATGAGGATGGTCTGTGTTTCAAGATCATGGGCATTTATGCCAACTGACAATGAAGTCATGTCATTAGCCGAATAACATGATAGACAAACATCTAACCGTTATATCTTAATGAGATCTAGTTACAAAGTTCACCATTAATGATAAAACACAGAGAACCTCGTAACCTGATCCTTTGACTGTGAGGTAATGCAAATCACCATTTTCGGAAGAAGCTTTGATGGTTATCAAGAATCATCTCGTAAAAGGGTGATCAAAAAGATGCCACTCGGATTTTCCGAAGGGATGTGTTGAGGAGTACATATCAAGACCAGGATTTGTCTAGTCCATGTAACAGACAGATACATGTGGCCATCTCGGTGGTGTTGCATTAATGAAGCTTGCAAGCATGTGACTAGGTCACGGAATGCAACGACATGAGAACGAGAAAACAAGTTCATCGGTAACGAGATTGAACTAAGGTATGGAGATACCAAAGATCAAGTCTCGGATGAATTAGGTATCGAATGACAAAGGGAACGGGGAACGACTATCTCACGGTTCGAGCGATTGTATTCGTGAAATGCACAGGGATCACATGGCCATCCAGGTCCATCTGTTGATCATTGATATGAGAGTAGTCTCAATCATGTCCAGATTGTTTCCGAACCAAAGGATGTCACGCTTAAGGGTAGGGACGCTTAGGGTAGATGAGGTATCGTATGAAAAATAGAGAGAGAAACCGGAATAGTTTTGGTAACATCCGATGAAGATCAGAAAGGGGTCCGGAAGGTGTTCCGGAGTGAAGGAATAATATAATATGTGTATTTGAATGTTAATTGGAGAATTAATATTAAATATATATTTTATTTTATTTTTAAATGGCTCCCTATTGCTAATGGGCCTCATCCGAAGGGAGGCCCAATAGGTCAAGGCGCCTAGGGAGTGGGGGCCGCCCTAGTGGGGCCCACCTAGGGGCGGCGGCTGCCCCTAGGTGGCCGGCGGGTGTGGGGATTATTCCCACACCGCCTGGCCCCTGGATTATGCGCCCCCCTCCCACTATATAAAGGGGTCCCCCCTCCCCCTTTGGAATCACCCATTCCTCTCATTCTCTCTCTCTCATCCGCTGAGGACTTCTCCGTAATATTGGGGAGGACCTCGTGGTTGAGTTCTCCACCTTCACACTACCATCATGTGATTGGCGATCCGGCATCTACTTCTTCCGCTGCTCGGCTGGATCGGAGTCCGGTTGACGTCTCCAACACCGGACATGTGACGAACTTCATAGGCACCACACTTGGGGTGCTGCTCGTCTTCATCAATATACGCCTTCCTGCGTAAGGCGTGCCTCTGTCTGCAAAGGTATGGATAATGTATTCCTTCTCCGTTACTTATGTCTACATAGTATAGATCCTGGTATTAGTGTTCGAGTAGATAGAATTTTTTTGTTTTCTGCTACGGAACCCAACAGTGGTATCAGAGCGGGTCTATGGGTAGACATGTCGTACGGATAGAACACATAGCAATATGTGGGCATTGATTCTCTAGTTGCTACCCTCTTCAGTGTTGTTGTTCATATCGCGGCACTATTTGATGAAGCGGCCCCCAACCGACCTCACGTGGTGATTCACGAGACTGGTCCACAAATCAAAGTGGCTTAGGGGGTGTCTGTCTCTCTACAGTAGTGGATATGGTATTAACACTGGAGGGCCCTGAAAAGGGAAGAAGAACGGCAATCATTGAATCCATGTTGTGGCTCGACGTTCGTAGGTGGGAAGGGGTTCTACTGCGAAAGCCCTAAAGCCGCGTAAAACATGCAATAGTTAATACAGAAGCGTCTATCTTCATTATTGCATAGGGGCAAGTATTATAACATGGCAATGACAAGTTTGTGAAACTTTAAAGTTGTTGATGATGATCATAAAGCTATAACCATGTCATAACACTTTACTTTTGAAGTATCACTTATTGTGCTAGTATATTTACTAGACGGTAGCATAATAAGATAATCCCTCGTAGTATTCCAGTTATCGTATTTCCCTTGTGTGTGCACCACCAAGAAAGTTCTTCGGTATGAGGCGATCCAGGGTTATAGGCCTGGGTGTCAGACATATCTACGTTCGCATACAGTGGGTGTAAGCCATGTTGCACTGTGAATACACACGAGTTAGAACTGGCGAGCCTAGCATGTTACAGAGACGTGGCCTCGAAATACAAGAGTCCGAAAGGTCGATCATGAATCACATAGTTGATGTGATCGACATTAGGGAATGTCCACCCTTGATACTGCACTGATGGCCGTGTTTAACCGGGGGAGGTGCAGAGGATTGGGATCATGTGATCACTAAACGAGTAGAGGGATGTTCGTTTAAGTGGGAGTTCTTTTAGTTAAAACTTGAACTCATTTTTTATGAACATAAGTCTAAATACTTTGCAAATCCTTTGTAGATGTCTCGCCCACCCGCCTTCAACCTTAGCACTTTCCTCAAGAAGGACAAGCTGAAAACCGATGGAACCAACTTCACCGCACGGTTCTGCAATCTTAGGATCCTCCTAGTCCCCTACAAGTTGACTTATGTCATCGAGGCTGAGCTTCCGACTAAGCCTACAGATTCTGCCTCCCAGGACGAAAAGAATGTCTGGCAGTCCAAGGCGGACGATTTGTCCCTCATCTAGAGTGGAATGCTCTATGCCATGGAGCCGGAGGTGTTGGAGATATGCCCAAGAGGCAATAATAAAAGAGATTATTATTATATCTTTGTGTTTATGATGAATGTTTACATCCCATGCTATAATTGTATTATTAGGAAACACTAATACTTGTGTGTTTTGTAAACATAAAAGAGTCCCTGGTAAGCCTCTTGTTAAACTAGCTTGTTGATTGATTGATGATCATGGTTTCCTGATCATGGACATTGGATGTGATTAATAACAAGGTTATATCATTAGGAGAATGATGTGATGGACACACACCCATAGTAAGCGTAGCATAAGATCAAGTCATTAAGTTCGTATTGCTGTAAGCTTTGAAATACATAGTAACCTAATCCTTCGACCATGAGGTTATGTTAATCACCATCACCGGATGGGTACTTTGATGACATCAAACGCCGCTTCGTAACTGGGCGGTTATAAAGGTGTCATTGGGTATTCTGAAAGTATGTGTTGAAGCGCATAGACCAAGATTGGGATTTGTCCATCCATATGACGGATAGATATACTCTGGGCCCTCTCGGTGGAATGTCATCTAGAATAGCTTGCAAGCATGTGACTAGGTCACAAGGGATGACATAACATGGAACGAGTAAAGAGTACTTATCAGTAACGAGGAAGAACTAGGTATGAAGATACTGACGATCAAACCTCGGATAAGTAGAATGTCGCGAGACAAAGGGAATTGGTTTTGTATGTTAATTGGTTCAATCGATCACGAAGTAATCGTTGAGTATGTGGGAGCCGTTATGGATCTCCAGATCCCGCTGATGGTTATTGATGGGAGAGGTGTCTTCATCATGTCTGCATATTCACGAACCGTAGGGTGACACACTTAAGGTTCGAAGTTGTTTGAAGTAGATATGGAATTTGCATTGGAGACCGAATGTTGTTCGGAGTCTCGAAATGGATCCGAGACATCACGAGGAGATCCGGAATGGTCCGGAGAATGAGATTCATATATTGGGGATCATTTTCTAAGTTAGGAAATGTTCCGGAGTGTTTGTATGGAGATTCTAGAAGGTTTCGGAATGTTCTGGAAGGTTCTAGAGGATTTCTTGGAGTTTGCTTGAAAACCAAGAAAGGGATCAAAGAAACCAAGTGGGGCAAGACACGGATTCGTGGGGGAGGAGGATTCCTCCCCCCAACCCGCCGGCCCAAGGAGGAGGGAGTCCTACTAGGACTCCCCCTCCCCAGGCGCGCCTCCCTCCTTTAAATAGAAGGGAGGGGGCGCCCCCTCTTGCACCTTGTCTCATAACTCCCAATCTCAGCCGCCTCTCTCCTCCACGTTTCTTCTGCACAGGCATAGGCGAAGCCCTGCAGAATTCTCATCTCCACCACCACCACCACGCCGTCGTGCTGCTGGGATTCCGTGGAGAAGATCTACTACCTCCACTGCTCGCTGGAACGGGGAGAGGAAGGTCTGCTTCGACTCCGCACGTGTGACCGTCTGCGGAAGCGCTGCCGGAACGCGGCGCCGGAAGGATCGTCCACACGATCTTGAGATCAGCAAGTGATCGACTACATCATCCACGAGATCTAATCTCGTTAACGCTTTCGGTTCTACGAGGGTTAGTACCGATCTATCTCGTTGCTCATGTCTAGTAGATTAGATCTTGGCTTTTATCTAGATTAGATCTGGGTTTTGTTCGTTCTTGCGGTAGAATTTTTTTTTCCATGCTACGAACCTATCAGGAGGTTCAAATGCGTTTTGAGAATATGAATGCTTTTGAGATCATTGTGGACCTCAAGGTTGTCTTTGCTCCACAGGCTCGTGCAGAGAGGTATGATGCTTTCGAGCTCTTCTTCTCTGCTAAAATGGAAGAGCACAACAGTATTAGTGAGCACGTGGTCAAAATGTCTGGCTACGTTAAGCGCTTAAACGCCCTGGATTGCAAAATCCCGGAGGAGCTCGCTATAGCTAGGGTGTTGCACTCGCTGCCCCCTAGATATAAGAGTTTTGTGATGAACTACAACATGCAAGGGATGACTAAGACCCTTGCTGAGGTGTTCGCCATGCTCAAAACTGCTGAGGTTGAAATCAAGAAGGAGCACATGGTGTTGATGGTCAACAGGACCACCAACTTTAAGAAACCGGGGCAGAAGGGGAAAGGCAAGGGTAAGAAGTCTAAGAGGGATGGCAGGTTTGTTCCCAGTGCCTCAAAGACTACCAAGCCTGGCCCTAAGCCCGGCACTTCATGCTTCTACTTCAAAGGGGATGGGCACTGGAAACGCAACTGCCCCAAGTACCTTGAAGACAAGCGAGCTGGCAAGATAGCCATCCCGGACAAAGGTATATATGATATACATGTTACTGATGTATTCCTTGCGAGCGCCAAGAGTAACACCTGGGTATTTGATACTAGATCTATTGCTCACATTTGTAACTCTTAGCAGGATCTGCAGAGTAGGAGGCGCCTAAGGAAGGACGAGGTGACGATGCGCATCGGCAATGGTTCGAGAGTCCAAGTGATGGCCGTCGGCACCCTGCATCTCTGTCTACCGTCAGGATTATTATTGGTTTTGAATAAATGCTACTATGTAACCGCATTGAGTATGAATATTGTGAGTGGGTCTTGCTTGTTGCAAGACCGTTATTCGTTTAAATCAGGAACAAATGGTTGTTCAATTTATATGAATGATGTTTTCTATGTTCATGCTCCTGTGTGTGATGGTTTATTCTTACTTGATCTTGATTGTGATACACACATCTATAGTGTTGATGCTAAACGTTGTAAGCACAGTGACGATAATTCCATGTTCATGTGGCATTGCCATCTTGGTCACATTGGCGTAAAACGCAAGAAGAAGCTTCATTCAGAAGGACTTCTTGGATCATTGGATTTCGGATCCCTTGGTACATGTGAGCCATGCCTCATGGGCAAGATGACTAGGACACCATTCTCCAGAATAGTGGAGAGAGCTATAGACCTACTTGGGATCATACATACGGATGTATGTGGACCAATGAGTGTCTCGGCACACAATGGTTATCGCTACTTTGTTACCTTTATTGACGACTTAAGCAGATATGGATATATCTACTTAATGAAGCACAAGTCTGAAACCTTTGAAAAGTTCAAGGAATTTCAGAAAGAGGTAGAGAATCAACTTAACAAGAAAATCAAGCACCTTCGATTTGATCGAGGAGGCGAGTATTTGATTTATGAGTTTAACATGCACTTGAAGGACTGTGGGATTATCCCACAGCTTACGCTAGCCAGAACACCACAGTGTAATGGTGTGTCGGAACGGCGTAACCGAACCCTATTAGATAGTGTGCGGTCCATGATGTCTTTAACTGATTTGTCTGTGTCTTTTTGGGGATACGAGTTAGAAACTGCTGCTTTTATTCTAAACAGAGCACCATCCAAATCCGTGGATACAACCCCATATGAGATATGGTATGGGAAGAAGCCCAAGTTGTCATTTCTGAAAGTTTGGGGTTGTGAGGCTTACGTTAAGAAACTACAGCCTGACAAACTCAAATCCAAATCAGAAAAATGCATCTTTGTGGGATATCCAAGGGAAACCGTTGGGTATACTTTCTACAACCAAGCCGAAGGCAAAACGTTTGTCGCAAGAACCGGCACCTTTCTCGAGAAAGAGTTTCTTGCAAAAGGAGTGAGTGGAAGGAAAATTGAGTTAGATGAAATTGTTGACCCTTCTCTCCAAATTCCGAGTAGCACAACGGAAGCTGTTCCGAAATCGCTCTCCAACCTGGAGAAAGAGCCCATTGATGATGATCAAAACAATGACATTGATACTCTTGAGGTTCGCAGGTCCACAAGGGCATGTACCACTCCTGATTGGTACAGTAGCCTTGTAATGTCTGTCATCCTGGATGAACAGGAAGAACCTGCAAACTACAAAGAGGCTATGGATAGTGTTGACTCCGAGAAATGGCTAGAAGACATGAAATCCGAAATAGGATCCATGCATGAAAACCAAGTTTGGACCTTGGTGGATCTTCCAGAAGGCCGCAAGGCCGTGGAAAATAAATGGATCTTTAAGAAGAAGACAGATGCGAACGGTAACGTGACCGTTCACAAAGCTCGACTTGTCGCAAAGGGGTTTCGACAAATTCAAGGAGTTGACTACGATGAGACTTACTCTCCCATAGTGATGCTTAAGGCTGTAAAGATTTTAATAGCAATTGCTGCACATTTCGACTATGAAATTTGGTAGATGGATGTCAAGACCGTGTTCCTCAATGGTCACATTGATGAAGAGTTGTATATGATGCAACCGGAAGGTTTTGTCAATCCTAAGGATGCTGGAAAGGTATGCAAGCTTCAACGGTCCATTTATGGATTGAAGCAAGCATCTCGGAGTTGGAACCAACATTTCAATCAAGTGATCAAGAGTTTTGGATTTGTCCAAAACCAACAAGAGTTCTATTTTTACAAGAAAGCGAGTAGGAGCTTAGTTGTTTTCCTAGTAGTATATGTGGATGACATATTACTCATGGTAAACGATGTGGATCTTATGAAAAGCGTGAAAGCATACTTGAGCAACCAATTTTCCATGAAGGATCTAGGTGAAGCTGCATCCATATTAGGAATCAAGATCTATAGAGATAGATCAAGGCGCCTAATAGCATTGAGTCAAAGTACTTACATAGAAAAGATTTTGAAGAGGTTCAAAATGGAGAACACCAAAAAGGGTTTCACTCCCATGATGAAGAATTGCAAATTGAGTATGACTCAATGTCCTGTAACGGACAAATGATAGAAAGAAGATGGCTTTCACACCCTATGCCTCAGCCATAGGGTATATCATGTATGCAATGTTAAGTACACAACCTGATGTGGCATTGGCTCTCAGTTTGACGAGCCGATACCAAAGTAATCCAGGACCGGATCACTGGACAGCTGTCAAGAATATCCTGAATTATCTGAAAAGAACAAAGGATATGTTCCTAATTTATGGAGGAAGTGATGAAGCTCTAAACGTAACGGGTTACATGGATGCAAGCTGGAACTCAGATCATGATGACTCAAAGTCTCAAACAGGATTTGTGTTCCTGGTTAATGGTGGGACGGTAAGCTAGAAAAGCAAGAAGTAGCCGGTGGTGGCACCATCTTCAATGGAGTCTGAATATATTGTTGTGGCTGATGCAGCAAATGAAGCTGTTTGGCTAAGGAATTTCGTCATCGAACTGGGAGTTTTTCCCAATGCGCAAGACCCCGTGACGGTCTATGTGATAACATGGGTGCTATTGCAAACGCAAGGGAACCAAGAACTCATTCCACAGCCAAACACATAAAGCTAAGATTTCACGTCATCCGGCAGAACGTTGACGAAGGTGAAGTCAAGATTTGCAAAATAGATACGGACCTGAATGTAGCAGATCCTTTGACTAAAGCTCTCCATCAGGAAAAGCACGAACAACACTGAGATTCCATTGGTGTTAGGTTCCTGCCTATTGTAAACTAGTTTTGTTTATACTCTAGTGCAAGTGGGAGACTGAAGGAGTTATGGCCTAGAGGCAAATAATAAAGTGTATTATTTGATATATCTCCTATATGTTCATAATACGTTTCATACTGTGCTATAACTGTGTTAATACGAAACGTTAATACACGTGTGGTATGTAAATGAACTGTGTCTCTAGTTACCTCTAGTGAACTAGCTCATTGGTCATGAGGATGGTCTGTGTTTCAAGATCATGGGCATTTATGCCAACTGACAATGAGGTCATGTCATTAGACGAATAACATGATAGACAAACATCCGACTGTTATATCTTAATGAGATCTAGTTACAAAGTTCACCATTAATGATAAAACACAGAGAACCTCGCAACCTAATCCTTTGACTGTGAGGTAATGCAAATCACCATTTCCGGAAGAAGCTTTGATGGTTATCAAGAATCATCTCGTAAAAGGGTGATAAAAAAGATACCACTCAGGTTTTCCGAAGGGATGTGTTGAGAAGTACATATCAAGACCAGGATTTGTCTAGTCCATGTAACGGACAGATACATGTGGCCATCTCGGTGGCGTTGCATTAATGAAGCTTGCAAGCATGTGACTAGGTCACGGAATGCAACGACATGAACGAGAAAACAAGTTCATCGGTAACGATATCGAACTAAGGTATGGAGATACCGAAGATCAAGTCTCGGATGAATTAGGTATCGAATGACAAAGGGAACGGGGAACGACTATCTCACGGTTCGAGCGATTGTATTCGTGAAATGCACGGGTATCACATGGCCATCCAGGTCCCTCTGTTGATCATTGATATGAGAGTAGTCTCAATCATGTCTGGAGTGTTTCCGAACCGAAGGATGTCACGCTTAAGGGTAGGGACGCTTAGGGTAGATGAGGTATCGTATGAGAAATAGAGAGAGAGAAACCGGAATAGTTTCGGTAACATCCGATGAAGATCAGAAAGGGGTCCGGAAGGTGTTCCGGAGTGAAGGAATAATATAATATGTGTATTTGAATGTTAATTGGAGAATTAATATTAAATATATATTTTATTTTATTTTTTAAAGGCTTCCTATTGCTAATGGGCCTCACCCGAAGGGAGGCCCAATAGGGCAAGGCGCCTAGGGAGTGGGGGCCGCCCTAGTGGGGCCTACCTAGGGCTGGCGGCTGCCCCTAGGTGGCTGGCGGGTGTGGGGATTAGTCCCACATCGCTTGGGCCCTGGGTGATGCGCCCCCTCCCACTATATAAAAGGGGTCCCCCCTCCCCCTTTGGAATCACCCATTCCTCTCATTCTCTCTCTCTCATCCGCTGAGGACTTCTCCGTAATATTGGGGAGGACCTCGTGGTTGAGTTCTTCACCTTCACACTACCGTCGTGTGATCGGCGATCCGGCATCTACTTCTTCTGCTGCTCGGCTGGATCGGAGTCCGGTTGACGTCTCCTACACCGGAGGCGTGACGAACTTCGGAGGCACCACACTTGGGGTGCTGCTCGTCTTCATCAATATATGCCTTCCTGCGTAAGGCGTGCCTCTGTCTGCAAAGGTATGAATATTGTATTCCTTCTCTGTTACTTATGTCTACATAGTATAGATCCTAGTATTAGTGTTCGAGTAGATAGTAAATTTTGTTGGAGATATGCCCAAGAGGCAATAATAAAAGTAGTTATTATTATATCTTTGTGTTTATGATGAATGTTTGCATCCCATGCTGTAATTGTATTATAAGGAAACACTAATACATGTGTGTTTTGTAAACATAAAAGTGTAGGGGTTCGTAGCATGGAAAACAAAAATTTTCTATCGCATACAAACAAACAAGCCAAGATCTATCTACTAGATTGTAGCAACGAGTCGATGGAATAACTCACCCTCGAAGATTCCAAAGTGTTTAACGAGAGCAGATTCTCGTGGGTGATGTAGTCGTACTCTTTCCGATCTCAAGATCGCGTAGACGATCCTTCCGGCGCCGCGTTCCCGCAGCGCTCCCGCAGTCGGTCACACGTTCGGTACTCGACGAAGACCTTCCTCTCCCTTGTTCCAGCAGGCAGCGGAGGTTGTAGCACTCTCCTCGCGATTCCGGCAGCACAACGGCGTGGTACCGGAGGTAGAGGGGAAATCCCGCAGGGCTTCGCCTTAAGCCGGTGCGAGTATGGTGGAGCTTATGAGAGAGGCTATTAGTGGTCTAGTAATTAGACACACCAATTAGAGGGCTCTAAACCAATTAGAAGGCTCTAAACCGAATAGCTCTAAACCGGGGTCTAGATCTAGGGTTTAGTTTAGAGGATAGGAAACTTGTGTGTATAGGAGGGGAGCCCTGCCCCTCCTTATATAGGTGGGAGGGTGTGGGCGCGCCAGGGGAGGGAGGGAGTCCCTCCCCAACTCGGCCTAGGGCTGGGCGCCGGCCTGGAGGAGTCCAACTCCTCCTCCAGGTTGGTTCCAACTCCTCTTGCTTGTTTCCCACAGTTTCTTGTTTTGGCAGTTTGACTTTCAAACTGGACATTTGACTTTTCTGTTTTAGGATTCAATTTAATCCTACATTTGGGACAGCAAGAACACTTAGTACATGATGCAATCATTCCAATATGTAATGACACATTCATGTACCCCTTCCCCCCCGGAGTGCCGGACAATCCGGAACCTTCTAGAATATCCCCGATGAAAACACCGGAATCATTCCCGAACTCCGAAACGGGTCTTTCCTTATATGAATCTTATTCTCCGGACCATTCCGGATCACCTCGTGATATCCCGGATCCCATCCGAGACTCCGAACAACATTCGGTCTCTTTCTCATAATACCATAACTACTCAAACAACGTCGAATCCTTAAGTGTGTCTCCCTACGGTTCGTGAATTATGCGGACATGATCGAGACACTTCTCCGAACAATAACCAATAGAGGAATCTGGAAATTCATATGGCTCCCACATATTTCTACGATTACTTTGCGATCGAATGAACCACTTACATACGATACCAATTTCCCTTTGTCTCACGATATGTTACTTATCCGAGGTTATGATCGTCGGTATCTCTGCATACCTAGTTCATCCTCGTTACTGATAAGTACTCTTTTCTCGTTCCCGTGATATGTGATCCCTTGTGACCAAGTCACATGCTTGCAAGCTAATTGGATGACATTTCACCGAGAGGGCCCAGAGAATATCTATCCGTCATGTGGATGGACAAATCCCACTCTTGATCCATGTGTTTCAACCAATACTTTCCGAACACTCAATGCCACCTTTATAGCCACCCTGTTACGGTGTGGTGTTTGATGACATCAAAGCATCCATCCAGTAAAGGTGATATGCATGATCTCATGGTCGAAGGAATTAGGTTACTATGTATCAGAAAGCATATAGCAATTGAACTATTAAAATGACTTGATCTTTATGCTACGCTTGTCTATAGGAGTATGTCCACCATATCATTCTCCTAACGATATGATCTTGTTGTTGATAACATCTCAATGTTCATGACAAAGAAACCACATCATCAATCAACCAACAAGCTAGTGAAGTATAGAGGCTATACTAGGGACTTCAAATTAAGTTTACAAATCACACAAGTATTAATGGTTTCCTTGTTAATACTATTATAGCATGAATGCAAACATTTATCATAAACACAAAGATATATAATAATAACTATATTTATTATTGCCTCTAGGGCATATCTCCAACAGTCTCCCACTTGCACTAGAGTCATCTAATCTAGATTACATGGTAATATACCGAACACCCATGGCAGTTTGGTGTTGGTCATGTTTTGCCCTCGGGAGAGGTTTAGTCAACGGATCCGCCACATTCAGATCTGTGTGTACTTTGCAAATCTTTATATCCCCATCCTGGATATGTTCTCGAATAGCGTGAAAACGTAGCTTGATATGCTTCAGCTTCTTGTGTGACCTTGGTTCTTGCGCATTGGCTATGGCGCCCATGTTATCACAGTAGATAGACATTGGGTCCAGCGCACTAGGAACCACACCCAGCTCTGTAATGAACTCTTTCATCCATATCGCTTCTTGTGAAGCCTCCGAAGCAGCCATGTATTCCGATTCAGTTGAAGATCTCGCCACAACGCTTTGCTTTGCACTCCTCCAGCTAACTGCTGCACCATTCAAAATAAATACGTATCCAGATTGTGATTTAGAATCATCTGGATCGGTGTTCCAACTAGCATCGGTGTAACCATTAACAACGAGCTGTTCATCACCTCCATAAGAAAGAACCATATCCTTAGTTCTTCTCAAGTACTTAAGGATGTTTTTGACCGCTGTCCAATGATCCACTCCTGGATCACTTTGATATCTGCTAGTTAGACTAACAGCATATGCGATGTCGGGTCTAGTACATAGCATGGCATACATTAGAGATCCTATGGCTGAGGCATAGGGAGTCTTACTCATCCTTTCTCTATCTTCTGCCGATGTCGGACTTTGAGTTTTACTCAAGGTCGTATTGGGCAACATGGGCAAGAACCCTTTCTTGCTTTCTTCCATTCCAAACCTCTTTAGAACTTTGTCCAAATATGTACTTTGTGACAATGATATTTGGCGTTTCGATCTATCTCTATAAATCTTTATGCCTAATATGTAAGCTGCTTCGCCAAGATCCTTCATTGAAAAACTATTATTCAAATACTCTTTGACACTATTAAGAAGGTCTACATCATTCCCAATCAACAATATGTCATCCACATACAGTATTAAGAATGCTACAGAGCTCCCACTCACTTTCTTGTAAATACAAGCTTCTCCATAAGTTTGTATAAAACCAAAACTTTTGATTACCTTATCAAAACGTTGATTCCAACTTCGGGATGCTTGCTTCAATCCATAGATGGACCGTTGAAGCTTGCATACCTTGTTAGCATCTTTAGGATCGACAAAACCTTTGGGTTGTATCATATACAACTCTTCATCAATGTCTCCATTGAGGAATGCTGTTTTGACATCCATCTGCCATATCTCATAATTATAATATGCAGCGATTGCTAACATAATCCTCACAGACTTTAGCTTCGCTACCGGTGAGAAAGTCTCATCGTAGTCAACTCCTTGAATTTGTCGAAACCCTTTTGCGACAAGTCGAGCTTTATAGACAGTAACATTACCATCAGCATCTGTTTTCTTCTTGAAAATCCATTTGTTCTCGACAGCCTTCCGGCCATCCGGTAGGTCCACCAAAGTCCATACTTGGTTTTCGTACATGGATCCAATCTCGGATTTCATGGCTTCTTGCCATTTATTGGAATCTGGGCTCATCATCGCTTCCTCATATGTCTCGGGGTCATCGGTGTTGTCCACCAACATGACATTCATAACGGAATCATACCAATCTGGAGTGGTACGAGTTCTCGTTGACCTCCGAGGCTCTGTAGCAACTTCAACCGAAGTTTCATGATCACTATCATTAGCTTCCTCTCTTATTGGTGCAGGCACCACAGGAACTTCTTCCGGTGCTGCGCTACTCGCAATTTCGAGAGAAGGTTCGACAACCTCGTCGAGTTCTACTTTCCTTCCAGTCACTTCTTTCGAGAGAAATTCCTTCTCTAGAAAGGATCCATTCTTGGCAACAAAGATTTTGCCTTCGGATCTATGATAGAAGGTATACCCAATAGTTTCCTTCGGGTATCCTATGAAGACGCATTTTTCCGCTTTGGGTTCAAGCTTGTCCGGCTGTAACTTCTTTACATAGGCTTCGCATCCCCAAACTTTAAGGAACGACAATTTAGGTTTCTTCCCAAACCATAATTCATACGGTGTCGTTTCAACGGATTTAGATGGTGCCCTATTTAAAGTGAATGCGGCTGTTTCTAATGCATAACCCCAAAATGATAGCGGTAAATCTGCAAGTGACATCATAGAACGAACCATATCTAAGAGAGTTCGATTACGACGTTCAGACACACCATTACGCTGTGGTGTTCCCGGCGGTGTCAATTGTGAAAGTATTCCGCACTTCTTTAAATGCTCGCCAAACTCGTAACTTAGATATTCACCTCCACGATCAGAACGTAGAAATTTAATCTTCTTGTTACGTTGATTCTCTACCTCACTTTGAAACTCCTTAAACTTCTCGAAAGTTTCGGACTTATGTTTCATGAAATAGATATACCCATATCTACTCAAGTCATCCGTGAAGGTAAGAACATAACGATAACCACTGCGCGATGCTACACTCATTGGACCACACACATCGGTATGTATGATTTCCAATAAGTCTGTAGCTCGCTCCATTATACCAGAAAATGGAGTCTTAGTCATTTTACCCATCAGACATGCTTCGCATCTTTCAAGTGATTCAAAATCAAGTGATTCAAGAAGTCCATCGGAATGGAGTTTCTTCATACGCTTCACTCCAATGTGACCAAGACGACAGTGCCACATATAGGTCAAATTATCGCTTGATTTCAAACGTTTAGCCTCAATGTTATTAATATGTGTATTTCTACTATCGAGATTCAATATGAATAGACCATCTATCAAAGGTGCATGTGCATAAAACACATTACTCATATAAATCGAACAACCATTATTCTCGGATTTAAACAAGTAACTGTCTCGCAATAAA
Organism: Avena sativa; assembly: GCA_916181665.1. NCBI lineage: Eukaryota > Viridiplantae > Streptophyta > Magnoliopsida > Poales > Poaceae > Avena > Avena sativa. The sequence continues at coordinate 430,088,616 of OV702287.1, forward strand.
CAAGATCCTGATATAATGTTCATGCTTAATGCAGGCACCAAATAACAATTATTTAAGTATAAAACTAATCCCGATGGTAGATGAAGAGGTAGCGTGCCGACCGCGATCACATCAACCTTTGATCCGTTTCCTACGCGCATCGTCACCTCGTTCTTCACTAGCTTCCGTTTATTCTGCAGCTCCTGTTTCGAGTTACAAATATGAGCAACCGAACCAGTATCAAATACCCAGGCACTACTACGAGTACTAGTGAGATACACATCAATAACATGTATATCAGATATACCTTTCTTCTTGATGTTGCCGTTCTTCAAATCCGCCAAGTACCTTGGGCAATTCCGCTTCCAGTGACCTTCTCCCTTGCAGTAAAAGCACTCAGTTTCAGGTTTAGGTCCAGCCTTGGTCTTCTTCGTCGGCGTGGTAACTTTCTTACCACCCTTCTTGAAGTGTCCCTTTTGCTTAGACTTGCCTTTCTTGAATTTGGTGGTCTTATTGACCATCAACACTTGGTGCTCTTTCTTGATCTCCACTTCTGCAGATTTTAACATAGCAAATAGTTCTGGCAACTCTTTGTTCATGTTCTGCATGTTGTAGTTCATCACAAAGTTCTTGTAACTTGGTGGTAGTGATTGGAGGATGCGGTAAACTCCCAAAGTATTAGGAATCACTATACCCAAACTTTGAAGTTTATTTGCGTGCCCAGACATCTTAAGCACATGCTCACTGACGGAGCTACCCTCTTCCATCTTGCAGTTAAAGAACTTTTCAGAAGCTTCATAACTTTCAATTGCCGCATGAGTCTCAAAGATTAATTTGAGATCCTCGACAATATCATATGGATCTGACTCTTCAAACCTTTTCTGAAGCTCCGATTCTAAACCATACAAGATAGCACACTGAACTATGGAGTACTGATTCTTCCGAGCAAGGTAAACATTCTTTACTTCATCGGTAGCATCAGCTGCAGGTGGGTCACCTAGCGGTGCATCCAGCACATAGGTCAAATTACCAGCTGTGAGGACAATCCTCAAATTGCGGAACCAATCCGCGAAGTTGCTTCCATTGTTTTTCAACTTTTCTTTCTCTAGGAACGCATTAAAATTGATGGTAGGGGCTGCCATTGATCTACAACATATTTGCAATAGTTTAGACTAAGTTTATGACAAATTGAGTTCAAATTAATTAATGAAATTAAACTAGGTGAACTCCCACTCAAAACAACATCCCTCACATTGTTTTAGTGATCACACGAACCAAATCCACTACATCAACACCGATCATCACGAGAGCTGATATAGTTTTAATGGCGAACAATCATCATGTTCATCATATCTACTATATGATTCATGCTTTGCCTTTCGGCGATCCGTGTTCCTGAGGCCATGTCTGTACATGCTAGGCTCGTCAAGATCAAACCTTAGCTTCCGCATAAGCAAATCTGGCTTGCTTACGTTGTATTCACCCGCGGAATCAAAGACACCCGATCATCACGTGGTGCTTCGAAGCAGCAAGCTTTGGCAACGGTGCATACTAAGGGTGAACACTTTAGAACTTGAAATTTATGTGCATGAGGGATCATCTTATAATGCTACCGTCGTCTACTAAGCAATACAAGATGCATAAAGGATTAACATCACATGCAATTCATAATATGTGATATGATATGGCCTTTCTTCTTTGTGCTTCCGATCTCCATCTTCAAGCACGAATATGATCTCCATCATCACCGGCATAGCATCAAGGTCAATGACGCTTCTCCATGGTTGTCGTCCACCAGCTTCAACTATTACAACTATTTTGAATAGACACGCAGGTCTTAACAGAAATTAAAGACAACCATATGGCTCCTGCCGGTTGCCAACTTACAATAAGGAACATTGCATACATCAAATATAATCACAATCATGGCCATATCACATCACTGCACACCCCTGCAAAACAAAGTTAGACGCTTTCTACTTTCTTTGCATATTTTACGTGGTTTGGGGCTTTCCATAAGTGTCGTTCTAACTTACGAACAAGAACCACAACATTGATACTAGCATTGTTGATCACCCGTTGTAAATTGGATCTTTACTATGCTAGGAGAAACAGGCACCCGCAAAGCCACTTATGCAAAACGAGTTGCATGTCAAGCGTGGAGCAAGTCTCATGAACGATGTCATGTAAGGTTAGCCCGGGCCGCTTCATCCCAACATACCGCAAGATGCAAAGTACACAAAAAGCAATCTACAATAAAAGCATCAACGCCCACAATGACCATTGTGTTCTACTCGTGCAACAGATCTACATATAGACACGGCTCTGATACCACTGTAGGGGTTCGTAGCATGGAAAACAAAAATTTTCTATCGCATACAAACAAACAAGCCAAGATCTATCTACTAGATTGTAGCAACGAGTCGATGGAATAACTCACCCTCGAAGATTCCAAAGTGTTTAACGAGAGCAGATTCTCGTGGGTGATGTAGTCGTACTCTTTCCGATCTCAAGATCGCGTAGACGATCCTTCCGGCGCCGCGTTCCCGCAGCGCTCCCGCAGTCGGTCACACGTTCGGTACTCGACGAAGACCTTCCTCTCCCTTGTTCCAGCAGGCAGCGGAGGTTGTAGCACTCTCCTCGCGATTCCGGCAGCACAACGGCGTGGTACCGGAGGTAGAGGGGAAATCCCGCAGGGCTTCGCCTTAAGCCGGTGCGAGTATGGTGGAGCTTATGAGAGAGGCTATTAGTGGTCTAGTAATTAGACACACCAATTAGAGGGCTCTAAACCAATTAGAAGGCTCTAAACCGAATAGCTCTAAACCGGGGTCTAGATCTAGGGTTTAGTTTAGAGGATAGGAAACTTGTGTGTATAGGAGGGGAGCCCTGCCCCTCCTTATATAGGTGGGAGGGTGTGGGCGCGCCAGGGGAGGGAGGGAGTCCCTCCCCAACTCGGCCTAGGGCTGGGCGCCGGCCTGGAGGAGTCCAACTCCTCCTCCAGGTTGGTTCCAACTCCTCTTGCTTGTTTCCCACAGTTTCTTGTTTTGGCAGTTTGACTTTCAAACTGGACATTTGACTTTTCTGTTTTAGGATTCAATTTAATCCTACATTTGGGACAGCAAGAACACTTAGTACATGATGCAATCATTCCAATATGTAATGACACATTCATGTACCCCTTCCCCCCCGGAGTGCCGGACAATCCGGAACCTTCTAGAATATCCCCGATGAAAACACCAGAATCATTCCCGAACTCCGAAACGGGTCTTTCCTTATATGAATCTTATTCTCCGGACCATTCCGGATCACCTCGTGATATCCCGGATCCCATCCGAGACTCCGAACAACATTCGGTCTCTTTCTCATAATACCATAACTACTCAAACAACGTCGAATCCTTAAGTGTGTCTCCCTACGGTTCGTGAATTATGCGGACATGATCGAGACACTTCTCCGAACAATAACCAATAGAGGAATCTGGAAATTCATATGGCTCCCACATATTTCTACGATTACTTTGCGATCGAATGAACCACTTACATACGATACCAATTTCCCTTTGTCTCACGATATGTTACTTATCCGAGGTTATGATCGTCGGTATCTCTGCATACCTAGTTCATCCTCGTTACTGATAAGTACTCTTTTCTCGTTCCCGTGATATGTGATCCCTTGTGACCAAGTCACATGCTTGCAAGCTAATTGGATGACATTTCACCGAGAGGGCCCAGAGAATATCTATCCGTCATGTGGATGGACAAATCCCACTCTTGATCCATGTGTTTCAACCAATACTTTCCGAACACTCAATGCCACCTTTATAGCCACCCTGTTACGGTGTGGTGTTTGATGACATCAAAGCATCCATCCAGTAAAGGTGATATGCATGATCTCATGGTCGAAGGAATTAGGTTACTATGTATCAGAAAGCATATAGCAATTGAACTATTAAAATGACTTGATCTTTATGCTACGCTTGTCTATAGGAGTATGTCCACCATATCATTCTCCTAACGATATGATCTTGTTGTTGATAACATCTCAATGTTCATGACAAAGAAACCACATCATCAATCAACCAACAAGCTAGTGAAGTATAGAGGCTATACTAGGGACTTCAAATTAAGTTTACAAATCACACAAGTATTAATGGTTTCCTTGTTAATACTATTATAGCATGAATGCAAACATTTATCATAAACACAAAGATATATAATAATAACTATATTTATTATTGCCTCTAGGGCATATCTCCAACAAAAAGGGTCCCTAGTAAGCCTCTTGTTAAACTAGCTTGTTGATTAATTGATGATCATGGTTTCCTGATCATGGATATTGGATGTCATTAATAACAAGGTTGTATCATTAGGAGAATGATGTAATGGACACACACACACCCATAGTAAGCGTAGCATTAGATCAAGTCATTATGTTCACATTGCTATAAGCTTTCGATACATAGTAACCTAATCCTTCGACCATGAGGTTGTGTTAATCACCATCACCGGATGAGTACTTTGATGACATCAAACACCACTTCGTAACTGGGTGGTTATAAAGGTGTCATTAGGTATTCTGAAAGTATGTGTTGAAGCGCATGGACCAAGATTGGGATTTTTCCATCCATATGACGGATAGATATGCTCTGGGCCCTCTCGGTGGAATGTCATCTAGTTAGCTTGCAAGCATGTGACTAGGTCACAAGGGATGGCATAACACGGAACGAGTAAAGAGTATTTATCAGTAACGAGGCAGAACTAGGTATGGAGATACCGATGATCAAAACTCGGATAAATAGAGTATCGCGTGACAAAGGGAATTGGTTTCGTATGTTAATGGTTCTATCGATCACGAAGTCATCGTTGAGTATGTGGGAGCCATTATGGATCTCCAGATCTCGCTGATGGTTATTGATCGGAGAGGTGTCTTCATCATGTCTGCATATTCACGAACCGTAGGGTGACACACTTAAGGTTCGAAGTTGTTTTAAGTAGATATTGAATGTGCGTTGGAGACCGAATGTTGTTCGGAGTCTCGGATTAGATCAGGGACATCACGAGGAGATCCGGAACTGTCCGGAGAATAAGATTCATATAATGGGGATCATTTTCTAAGTTAGGAAATGTTCTAGAGTGTTTGTATGGGGATTCTAGAAGGTTTCGGAATGTTCTGGAAGGTTCTAGAAGATATCTTGGAGTTTATTTGAAAACCGAGATAAGATAAGATAAGATAAGGGGAGTTTAAAGGGGAAACTTGGGGGGAAGGACTCTCCCCCCAAGCTTCCTAGTGCACCGGCCCTAAGGGGTGGGCCTAGGGGTGGGAACCCTAGGCCACACCCCTCCCTCTATATATAGAGGGGTGGAGGCGCCACCCCTCCTTGCCCCCTCCCACTCAAAACCCTAGCCGCCTCTCTCTTCCTCCTTCCATCTGCTCGGGCTTAGGCGAAGCCCTGCAGAATTCTCTCCACCACCACCACCACGCCGTCGTGCTGCTGGGATTGCGTGGAGAAGATCTACTACCTCCGCTGCTCGCTGGAACAGGGAGAGGAAGGTCTGCTTCGACTCCGCACGTGTGACCGTCTGCGGAAGCGCTGCCGGAATGCGGCGCCGGGAGGATCATCTACTCGATCTTGAGATCGGCAAGTGATCGACTACATCATCCACGAGATCTAATCTCCTTAACGCTTTCGGTTCTACGAGGGTTAGTACCGATCTATCTCGTTGCTCATGTCTAGTAGATTAGATCTTGGCTTTTATCTAGATTAGATCTGGGTTTTGTTCGTTCTTGCGGTAGAAAATTTTTGTTTTCCATGCTACGAACCCATCAGTGGTATCAGAGCCTTGTCTATGCGTAGATCTGTTGCACGAGTAGAACACAATAGTGTTGTGGGCATTGGTGCTCATGCCGTCTTTTGCTGTGTGTACTTTGCATCTTGAGGTATGGTGGGATGAAGCGGCTCGGGCTAACATTACATGTCATCGCACATGAGACTTGCTCCATGCTTGACGTGCAACTTACTTTGCACAAGTGTCTATGCGGGTGTCTGTCTCTCCCATCATAGTATAGATCAAATCTACACTTTGCACTTGATAGCACTTGTATCAACGTTGTGGTTCAGTTTCGTAGGTAAGATCCATTCTTATTCGAAAGCCCCAAACCACGTAAAACTTGCAAAGAAAATTAGAGGCGTCTAACTTGTTTTTGCAGGGGTTTTGTGATGTGATATGGCCATCATGTGATTGTGATTATATTTGATGTATGCAATGATCCTTGTTGTAATATGGCAACCGGCAGGAGCCTAATGGTTGTCTTTAATTCTGTTAAGGCCTGCTTTATTCTTGTCTTTAATTCTGTCTTTAATTCTATTCATCTTGTAATAGCTTTATTCCAAGCAGTTGTAATAGTTGCTTGTGATGATGGACAACCATGAAGCGGCGCCACTGACCTTGACGCAATGCTGGTGATGATGGAGATCATGTCCGTGCTTTGGAGATGGAGATCAAAGGCACAAGAAGAAAGGGCCATATCATGTCACATTAATTATGAATTGCCTGTGATGTTAATACTTTATGCATCTTGTATTGCTTAGATCGCGACGGTAGCATTATAAGATGATCCCTCTCACTAAATATCAAGTAATAAAAGTGTTCGTCCTTAGTTGGCACCGTTGCTAAGACTCGTCGTTTCGAAGCATCTCAAGATGATCGGGTGTGATAGATTCTACGTGTGCATACAACGGGTGCAAGCCAGATTTGCACATGCGGAAACTAAGGTTAATCTTGATGAGCCTAGCATGTACAGACATGGTCTCGGAACACGGAATACCGAAAGGTAGAGCACGAGTCATATGAATGATATGATGAACATGAAGATTGTTCGCCGATGAAACTACATCTTCTCTCGTGAAGATCAGACTTGGTGTAGTGGACTTGGTTCGTGTAATCACTAAGACAATGTGAGGGATGTTGTTTTGAGTGGGAGTTCACCTAGTTAATTTAAGAATTGAAGTTGAACTCAATTTATCATAAACTTAGTCTAAACTACTTGCAAATTTGTTGTAGATTATGGCGAACCTCTCCATCAATTTCAATGCGTTCCTAGAGAAAGAAAAACTTAAGAACAATGGAAGCAACTTCACGGACTGGCTCCATGGTCTGAAGATTGTCCTCAGGGCTGGTCAGATGACCTATGTGCTCGATGCACCGCTAGGTGACCCACCTGCAGAAGATGCCACCGATGACGTAAAAAATGTTTATGCCACTCGGAAAAATCATTACTCCACAGTTCAGTGTGCCATCCTGTACGGTCTAGAAATGGAGCTTCAGAAGCGCTTTGAGCACCACGACCCGTTCGAGATCATTAAGGAGCTCAAGCTCATTTTTGAGACTCACGCGGCCGTGGAGAGCTATGAGGCCTCCAAAAAGTTCTTTACCTGCAAGATGGAAGAGGGAAGCTCCGTTAGCGAGCACGTGCTCACCATGTCTGGGCACGCAAACAAGCTCCAAGAGTTGGGGATAACGATTCCTAATGAGTTAGGGATTCACCGTGTCCTCCAATCACTGCCACCGAGTTATAAGAACTTTGTGATGAACTACAATATGCACTGCATGAACAAGACGTTGCCTGAACTATCGTCCATGCTAAAAACTGCTGAAGTGGAGATCAAGAAGGAGCACCAAGTGTTGATGGTCAATAAGACCACCAATTTCAAGAAACAGGGCAAGCCTAAGAACAAGGGCAACTTCAAGAAGGACGGCAAGAAAGCTGCCGCACCTGCTAAGAAGCCCAAGGCTGGTCCTAAGCCTGAAACTGAATGCTTCTATTGCAAGGGTGCTGGTCACTGGAAGCGCAACTGCCCCATGTACCTGGCAGATCTGAAGAACGGCAACATCAAGAAGAAAGGTATATTCGATATACATGTTATTGATGTGTATCTTACTAGTAATCGTAGTAGTGCCTGGGTATTTGATACTGGTTCGGTTGCTCATATTTGTAACTCGAAACAGGAGCTGCGGAATAAACGAAGACTGGCGAGAGACGAGGTGACGATGCGCGTTGGAAATGGCTCCAAGGTTGATGTGATCGCCGTCGGCACACTCCCTCTACATCTACCTTCGGGATTAGTTTTAAATTTGAATAATTGTTATTTGGTGCCTGCGTTAAGCATGAACATTATATCTGGATCTTGTTTATTGCGAGACGGTTACTCTTTTAAGTCCGAGAATAAAGGTTGTTCGATTTATATGAGTAATATATTTTATGGTAATGCACCTGAGATAAATGGTTTATTCTTACTGAATCTCGATAGTAGTGATACACATGTTCACAACATAGATGCTAAACGAACAAAATTGAATTATAATTCTACATACATGTGGCACTATCGTCTTGGTCACATTGGAGTGAAGCGTATGAAGAAACTCCATTCTGATGGACTTCTTGAATCACTTGATTTTGAATCACTTGAAAGATGCGAAGCATGTCTAATGGGAAAATGACTAAGACTCCATTCTCTAGAATAATGGAGCGAGCTACAGACTTATTGGAAATAATACATACCGATGTGTGCGGTCCAATGAGTGTAGCATCGCGTGGTGGATATCGTTATGTTCTCACTTTCACGGATGACTTAAGTAGATATGGGTATGTCTACTTTATGAAACATAAGTCCGAAACTTTCGAGAAGTTTAAGGAATTTCAAAGTGAAGTGGAAAATCATCGTAATAAGAAGATTAAGTTTCTGCGTTCTGACCGCGGAGGTGAATATCTAAGTTATGAGTTTGGCATGCATTTAAAGAAATATGGAATACTTTCGCAGTTGACACCGCCGGGAACACCACAGCGTAATGGTGTGTCCGAACGTCGTAATCGAACTCTCTTAGATATGGTTCGGTCTATGATGTCTCTTACAGATTTACCACTATCGTTTTGGGGCTATGCATTAGAGACAGCCGCATTCACTTTAAATAGGGCACCATCTAAATCCGTTGAAACGACACCGTACGAATTGTGGTTTGGAAAGAAACCTAAGTTGTCGTTCCTTAAAGTTTGGGGTTGCGAAGCGTAAGTAAAGAAGTTACAACCTGATAAGCTAGAACCCAAAGCGGAGAAATGCGTCTTCATAGGATACCCTAAAGAAACAATTGGGTATACCTTCTATCAAAGATCCGAAGGCAAAGTTTTCGTTGCCAAGAATGGATCCTTTCTTGAGAAGGAGTTTCTCTCGAAAGAAGTGACTGGAAGGAAAGTAGAACTCGACGAGGTTATTGAACCTTCTCTCGGGGTTGAGAGTAGCGTAGCACCGGAAGATGTTTTCGTGCCGCCTGCACCAACTGGAGAGGAAGCTAATGATGGTGATCATGAAACTTTGAACGAAGTTACTACTGAACCTCGCAGGTCAACGAGGGTTCGTACCACTCCTGAGTGGTATGACTCTGCCTTGAACGTCATGTTGGTGGACAACACTGATGACCCTGCGATGTATGAAGAAGCTATGGTGAGCCCAGATTCCAACAAATGGCTAGAAGCCATGAAATCCGAAATGGGATCCATGTACGAAAACCAAGTATGGACTTTGGTGGACTTACCGGATGGTCGTAAGGCTGTCGAGAACAAATGGATTTTCAAAAGAAAAACAGATGCTGATGGTAATGTTACTGTCTATAAAGCTCGACTTGTCGCGAAAGGGTTCCGACAAATTCAAGGTGTTGACTATGATGAGACTTTCTCACCAATAGCGAAGCTAAAGTCTGTGAGGATTTTGTTAGCAATTGCTGCATATTTCGACTATGAGATATGGCAGATGGATGTCAAAACGGCGTTCCTTAATGGTGACATTGAGGAAGAGTTGTACATGGTACAACCCAAGGGTTTTGTCGATCCTAGTGAAGCTGACAAGGTATGCAAACTTCAGCGCTCCATTTATGGACTGAAGCAAGCATCCCGGAGTTGGAATCAACGTTTTGATAAAGTAATCAAAAACTTTGGATTTATACAAACTTATGGAGAAGCTTGTATTTACAAGAAAGTGAGTGGGAGCTCTGTAGCATTCCTAGTACTATATGTAGATGACATATTGTTGATTGGGAATGATATAAAACTTCTAAATAGCGTCAAAGCCTATTTGAATAATAGTTTTTCAATGAAGGATCTTGGCGAAGCGGCATATATTCTAGGCATCAAGATTTATAGAGATAGATCAAGATGCCTACTAGCGCTTTCACAAAGTACATACTTGGACAAAGTTCTAAAGAAGTTTAGAATGGAAGAGAGTAAGAAAGGGTTCGTGCCCATGTTGTCAGGTAAGACCTTGAGTAAGACTCAAAGTCCAGCTACGGCAGAAGATAGAGAGAAGATGAATAATGTTCCCTATGTCTCAGCCATAGGTTCTATCATGTATGCCATGTTGTGTACAAGACTGGATATAGCACATGCTGTTAGTTTGACTAGCAGATATCAAAGTGATCCTGGAATGGAGCACTGGACAGCGGTCAAGAATATCCTTAAGTACCTGAATAGGACTAAGGATATGGTTCTTTCTTATGGAGGTGATGAACAGCTTGCTGTAAACAGTTACACAGTTGGAACACCGATCCAGATGACTCGAAGTCACAGTCTGGATACGTATTTATTTTGAATGGTGCTGCAGTGAGCTGGAGAAGTGCCAAGCAAAGCGTTGTGGCGAAATCTTTAACTGAATCGGAATACATAGCTGCTTCGGAGGCTGCACAAGAAGCCATATGGATGAAGGAATTCATTACTGAACTTGGCGTGGTTCCTAGTGCGTTGGACCCGATGGCCATATACTGTGACAACACAGCTGCCATAGCTAATGCACTGGAGCCAAGGTCACATAGCAAGATGAAGCACATCAAGCTACGTTTCCATGCCATTCGCGAGTATGTCCGAGATGGTGACATAAAGATTTGCAAAGTACACACTGATCTAAATATGGCAGATCCGTTGACTAAACCTCTCCCTAGAGCAAAGCATGACCAACACCAGAACGCCATGGGTGTTAGGTATATTACCATGTAATCTAGATTATTGGCTCTAGTGCAAGTGGGAGACTGTTGGAGATATGCCCAAGAGGCAATAATAAAAGTAGTTATTATTATATCTTTGTGTTTATGATGAATGTTTGCATCCCATGCTGTAATTGTATTATAAGGAAACACTAATACATGTGTGTTTTGTAAACATAAAAGGGTCCCTAGTAAGCCTCTTGTTAAACTAGCTTGTTGATTAATTGATGATCATGGTTTCCTGATCATGGACATTGGATGTCATTAATAACAAGGTTGTATCATTAGGAGAATGATGTAATGGACACACACACACCCATAGTAAGCGTAGCATTAGATAAAGTCATTATGTTCACATTGCTATAAGCTTTCGATACATAGTAACCTAATCCTTCGACCATGAGGTTGTGTTAATCACCATCACCGGATGAGTACTTTGATGACATCAAACACCACTTCGTAACTGGGTGGTTATAAAAGTGTCATTAGGTATTCTGAAAGTATGTGTTGAAGCGCATGGACCAAGATTGGGATTTTTCCATCCATATGACGGATAGATATGCTCTGGGCCCTCTCGGTGGAATGTCATCTAGTTAGCTTGCAAGCATGTGACTAGGTCACAAGGGATGGCATAACACAGAACGAGTAAAGAGTATTTATCAGTAACGAGGCACATCTAGGTATGGAGATACCGATGATCAAACCTCGGATAAATAGAGTATCGCGTGACAAAGGGAATTGGTTTCGTATGTTAATGGTTCTATCGATCACGAAGTCATCGTTGAGTATGTGGGAGCCATTATGGATCTCCAGATCCCGCTGATGGTTATTGATCGGAGAGGTGTCTTCATCATGTCTGCATATTCACGAACCGTAGGGTGACACACTTAAGGTTCGAAGTTGTTTTAAGTAGATATTGAATGTGCGTTGGAGACCGAATGTTGTTCGGAGTCTCGGATTGGATCCGGGACATCACGAGGAGATCCGAAACTGTCCGGAGAATAAGATTCATATAATGGGGATCATTTTCTAAGTTAGGAAATGTTCCAGAGTGTTTGTATGGGGATTCTAGAAGGTTTCGGAATGTTCCGGAAGGTTCTAGAAGATATCTTGGAGTTTATTTGAAAACCGAGATAAGATAAGATAAGATAAGGGGAGTTTAAAGGGGGAAACTTGGGGGGAAGGACTCTCCCCCCAAGCTCCCTAGTGCGTTGGCCCTAAGGGGTGGGCCTAGGGGTGGGAACCCTAGGCCACACCCCTCCCTCTATATATAGAGGGGTGGAGGCGCCACCCCTCCTTGCCCCCTCCCACTCAAAACCCTAGCCGCCTCTCTCTTCCTCCTTCCATCTGCTCCGGCTTAGGCGAAGCCCTGCAGAATTCTCTCCACCACCACCACCACCACGCCGTCGTGCTGCTGGGATTGCGTGGAGAAGATCTACTACCTCCGCTGCTTGCTGGAATGGGGAGAGGAAGGTCTGCTTCAACTCCGCACGTGTGACCGTCTGCGGAAGCGCTGCCGGAACGCGGCGCCGGGAGGATCATCTACTCGATCTTGAGATCGGCAAGTGATCGACTACATCATCCACGAGATCTAATCTCGTTAACGCTTTCGGTTCTACGAGGGTTAGTACCGATCTATCTCGTTGCGCATGTCCAGTAGATTAGATCTTGGCTTTTATCTAGATTAGATCTGGGTTTTGTTCGTTCTTGCGGTAGAAATTTTTTGTTTTCCATGCTACGAACCCATCAAATTTTTGTTTTCTACTATGGAACCCAACAACCTCTAGTCAAGACATCCCTCTTGAGTATCGTGCCAAGCTCCCGCTGTATGGCACGAAACGTGGCTTTGATGTTTGCATCGGTCGTTTCCGTAATGTCTCTGCCCCTTTTCTCGAGACCGGATGGCATCAAGAGTTGCTCCTCATCCTTTGCGTACTCCCTCATTTGTAGGATGGCGAACCAGGGCTCCATCCCAGTCGACGATTGCCTAAGGCAGGGGAAATTGGTTACGTGGGAGTTCACATAGATGCCTTTTGATCTTTTCTCATACTTGAGTGGGCCAACCGCGGCTCTGAAACCGTTGAGGGCTTTATCAAGAGTAGATTTGGCGTCGGTGTAGTCTTTCTGCACATCTCTCCCAGAGTCGAGATAGATGACATGGGAATAATACGGTTGAAAGGCGATGAGGACGCACCCATTCTCTCTGCGCAAAACATTTGGAATAAATCATCATCCTCGGCTATTAAGGAAATTCACGAAAGAATGTAATAGCGGGAAGTTTAGCGACCAACTACTTACTCGGGAAAGTATGGAAGGAGAAAGCAAGACTTGTCTTTATTCACCACCAAGAAATCTGTGATATACTTCACGACAAACGCTTGTTCCTTGTCGTCGGTGCCTACAGTCATGTAGAAGGGGTCCATGATAGCGAGGTGCAGGGTCTTCTCCACGATGATATCATGCACCATTTTTAGCGATACTAGGCGGACCACGTTTCGATCGAGCCGTAACATGTGGAAGAGCTTGAAGATGTCTTCATACGTGATGAAGAACAACTCGCCGGGGGTGGTGGTGACGAAGCCACAGTTAGTGGGCACCCTGACCGTGAAGATACACTGAGTGAGGAGGTGACTATACCTGAGCAGGTGTTTATTCACCATGCGTGACAAGGGGTCAAACAATGACGATAGTTTGCATTTTCGACACGGACATCTTATTTCCATGTGATTATTTCGATACATGTCGGCAGTCGCGCGTTCCACGTATCTATCCACATCGCTTTCCTTCATCTCGATGACCATCGTCGCCTGCACGATAAGAGAATAGATTAGAACCATTGTCTCGGCTTTCACGGAAAAATTCGGCATGACCTTTGCTAAAAATGGTCTCGCCGGAGTGCCAGAAATTCGCCGGAACGGAAGTTAATCGATATTCCGACAAAACATTGACAACTCATTGTACATGCACATTCCACGGGCAAAACAACACAAAAAAGTCCACATATGCGTGCAACCACTTTTCACCATCACAAGTGACATCATCGGTGACTTGTCGCCAACTCATGCACACATTTCACCATATTATACCTATTAGTTGACGCGAGGTCTAAGAGCACCGGAGAGACGCCAAACGTCGACCAAAGAGAGTGTGTGTGTTGTCGGGACCTTATGCTCGAGATCTAGATCTACCAATAGAGAGAACTGGGAAATATGGTGGGAGATAGATCTAGATCTAGATCTTGCTAGATAGATCTATTAATGCATGCGAGGGGAGCGACATCTCCTCAAATATATCAAACTTGATTGGTTGAATTAGCTAAAATGGGTGGGGAGAAGTGGGGGAATAGGCTAGCAAAGCTTGGGGTTGAGTTTTCATGAAAAGTGAGCTAGTGGTGAGTGAGGAGGTGTTGGTAGGTGGCTGGTTCGAGCTTGTAATAATTCTAAGGTTACCACCGGCGGAAACAACAAAAGCGCCGGCGGTAATAGCACGGCCCAGTGGCCCGCCCGGCCCCACATGCATCCCCGGCAAGCGGTGCCACATTCGCCGGTGGTATGTGCACGTATCCCCCGTGCGCGCGGGCCGTTTCGCCAGCGGTAAGTGGCAGCCCATCCGGGGGGCACGTGGCCCACTCGGTCCCTGGCGTGCGTAGGCCCTGTTCGCCGGCGCTCCGTCTGCTAGCTCCCGGCGTGCTTCGTCGGATTCGCCGGCGGTAAGTGGCGTCCCATCCGGGGGGGCACGCGGCCCACCCGATCCCTGGCGTGCACAGGACCTGTTCGCTGGCGGTACTTGTGGCAGCCCCGGCGTGACGGGTGAGTGTCACCGGTGGTAATTGTACGCAGGTCTGGAAGACCTTACCGTCGGCGAGCCCGTGCCCACTTCGCCGGCGGTAAGGAATGCTGCTGTAAGCTTTTCTCTACTAGTGCATGGATGTCTATCAAAGCCTTTTATAGATCTTGGTAGTGGTAGCACAATTCTTTGAGACTTTCTTAAAGCGTTTCACACTTCATTTCTCGAACTTTACTCGCGTCTGCTCATTTGCGGAGGATATGTATCCATCTTGCTTGTTTTTTGAAGGGAACCCATCTTGCTTTATCGAAGCTATAGAATATCTCTGTTGGATGAGATGGCTCCATTCCACGAACCTGTCTCTGTATCACCTAAAATTAGCAGCACTAGTTACAGCCAACACAAAATTATTGCTCTGGACCGTGTACATGTGCTAATATGACTGCAGTTCGTGTTCGGCTATCATGAGCTCTGATCTGCCTTCTCCGCGAAACTAGTAGCTAGGGTGGGGTGCATTGACGCATTGATGCAATTGCATATATACGCACCTGACTCCAACCAATGCTAGCTTTTGCTAGCACTGATTTGTTCGTTTTGGGTCCAGTACGGAGCGCCAACTGTTAATTGCATTAAACTGATGTCCAATCGCCATTACTACGACCGTATTCCCCTCTGTTTGTTGTACTGCTACTAGTATTACTGTTTGCAGAGCAATAGCCAACACAGAGCTACTGTGCAGTGTACTTACTGAAGCAAGTAACATCATTTTTGTACAGTAGTGAATCTACAGCTAGATGTGTGACATGACATTTCCATGATGCCCTGATGGACGTACCGCTAAGTACCCACCTAATCATGCGCGTACTAATTTGTAAAGTCTAAAACTTACTTTTTCTTGAAACCCGTTTTCCATGCATAGCCTGAGATGGTGGATCTACAGCTGTAGTTAGAGGATCAAATAACCACCATAAAACTTGTTGAGTAAGTTTGTACCCTTTTAAACCCCTTGTTTAGGTCATAAAGGAACAAGAAGACCAACACGGAGGAGAAATTACTGACAGGATATCAGAAGACAGCAAAGATGCAGATATAACACAGACAAAAGATATGGATATAGGATCCACTATAGCAAGCATAGATAGTTGAGCTCGCAATGTAGCTTTAAAATGAGTTGTCCGCTTCAATTGTACTAAGCTTAGTAGTACTATTGATTAGTAAGTTATCCATTTGAATTTTATCCAGCATGTGAATGTTCGTTAAACCGAGGAGGATCTCGAAGCTTTTGTACACTTTTAGTTCTTGGAATAAATATATGAGTGTTTGGACTTGCAATATTTCTGTTCTACCACTCCAAGAGATGTAATATTTACGGATGCTGACTTCTTTGAGTGTTATATCAACGACATGTACACTAGAACATGTAATGGTGTACTGGAACATGTAATGGTGTACTGGATCACCACATACTCTTATGCCACACATTACTCCATATCCACCTGAAGGTGCACTCGTGTCACCCATGCCTCCATAGACACCCGAAGTTGCACTCACTTTCTACTTCAAATTCATCATCATCATCTTGTTGAGTGGCATATTCTTTAGTCCAATACTCTTGAGAATGTGATGACCCAATATTCATAGTTGACATAAAAGTTTCATCTTCCACACTACATTGTATGGAAACAAACACACATCACATTCCACACTACATCATCTACCTAATTCAAAACCAAAGAGAGAGAGTTCATACCTTGTCGTCATTGGATCAAACATGTTGGGCGCAGCAGACAGTGCAACCTCCTCCGCAAACGCTGGCGGCTGGAATGGCGGTGGTGGAGGCAGCGGTGGATGGAATTGGCTGGCCGCATGCGCTGCCGGAGGTTGGCCCTGTCGACCCACGCCTGTCTTCGCCATCTTGCCCTTCTTCTGTCCAAGCGCCGGCGCAGCCGCCAGCCGCTTGGGCACGATATTGCTTGTCTTCAAGGCGATTGACGATGGTGGGACAGTGCCCTGAGCATAGGCGATATTCCTTGTCCACGAAGAGGCCGCGAATGAGGCCTGAGCTAGGGTTTTATGCCGCGGCGGTAGCGGGTGTTGTGAGCGACGGAACACCTCCCTCGGTGGTAGAGGTCCCGGAGAAGTAGGGAGGGGTTGGGGAGTGGGGGAAAGCCGTCCATCGCCGAAATTTGCAGGCAGTCGCGCGCGCGGGTTTCAGATCGGCAGTTGGAGCTTCACGCGCGCTTTGAGTTTTCCGGTGCGCGACATTTTTAGGCGTCTGCTGGAGCGATTTTTTTGTATCACGCGCGCTTAAAAAACAGTCTTTTTTGCGCCGGCCAGTTTTTGAACATTTGTTGGAGATGCTCTAAGTGGGCAGGAAGTTACTGGAGAGAGAGTCACCGTTTGGGAGAGGTTTTAGGGTCCAATGAAAAAATACCTCGTTCCTAATGCAAAAGGGATTGAGCTCTGTGAACCGAGATAGAGTGAGTATTTACTTGGTGAATGCGGTGGGGTGGAAAACAAAACCAATGGGATGGTTGCATCCGCACGATGTAGTCTATTACTACTCCATAAATGGACAGGAGTTGATCAGAGAGAGGCACCGCTTTGGGAGGGTCCAATGAAAAAATGCCGTGTTCCTAATGCAAAATGAGCCGAGCCATGAAAACCGAGAGAGTAGCTTTTGCTAGTAACAATTAATTTGTTTGTTTGGGGTCTAGTATGGATCACCAATTGTTAATCGCATACTGATGTCCAATCGTCATTGTAGTACAGTATACACATACTAGCTACAGTGCAGTGTACTTACTGAAGTAATTAACATCAATTTTGTAGTGAATCTACATATGGGCATATGGGTGACATGACACTGGACTGATGGGCGTGTACTGCTAAGTACCACCACTCACCTAAGCATGCACGTACTAATTGAACAACTTAATGGCATGATGGCTGGAGGCTCAAGTACTAGGTGTGTGAAATTATTCGTGGTGTTATGGTAGACCTGACCAGCTGGTCATAGTACATGAATGGAGCCAAAAATATGGCTTCATGGCTTGGACCTTTGCGTGCACTAATCATCTGGGGTTCATGTGGCATGTCTCGTCTTCGATCTATACCTGTCAGCATCATTGCCCGATTTCTGTTCTTCACCAGCCATGCGGCTACCTAGAAGCAAGGGCTCATCATTTCCTGGACCTCAATTAAGTGTTACGTAGATCGATCCGATGGACTTTTCTAGCTCTGTGTGACGTTTCAACCTCCTGGTTAGCAGCAGCAGCAGCAGCAGCCACCTAACCAAATTCGATATGGGTGGGGTGGTTGCTAGCCAGGATGTTGGATGGTGTTATTTTTGGCCATGGTTCAGAGACAAAACTGAAGACTTGTTGTGGGGGCAGACATTGTACATTTTGTAGGAGCTTAAAGGCACAGGGGTAGGGAGGTTAGAACATGTGCAAGATCAACAGCGCTGAGCTACTGATCCTTCAAACCAGAAACCCTGCAGCATGCAGAAGCTAGCTCTCCCTTTTTAGCTAAACAGTAGAGACCACTGTAGTAACTGGCCACTACTGGATTTCTCACATTAAATTCCTCTTGGTCTCTCTGCTTAGCTACAACTAACAGCGACAACAATGGAGGAATACTAGCACTGAACAGATACGAACGCAATGGTTCATACACGCCGCCATGTTCAGTTTTTTCAGAGTCAGTCTTGTTCCTTGGTCCCTTTCGTTTAAATAACGTCAGTTTCACTTGACACGGACAGTGCAACAAGACTCAAGCCAGTTAATAATCAGAAGAAATAAGGAACGGAAAACCAACAAGAATCGCTCACGCACGACATCGTCAGTCACAGGCTGACACTGATCACATACATGAATGGAGATGCCACAAATCCACGGGACGACGGGGATTGCACAGAGGGATTAAGCTCCCGGCCTGCCGGGGTAATTAACATTAACATTAACTGGTGTGGTGTGTGTATCTAGTAGAGCGAATCCACCGTCTTGTTCAGCTCTTCAAGCTTCTTCATCCTCATCCTCTCGCTTTCGCTCACCAGCTGCGGGAGACAGAGGTTATGTAATTAACAAGCTGTTTTACTCACAATAAATATACAGTACATATCTGGAGGTTTGTCAGATGAAGAGTCGATGACAGTGATCTTTAACCAAGAGAAATGACGCGGTGATATTCAGTTCACCTCTATTAGCCTGTTGACAAGCAGCGCCTTCTCCTTGCTCTTCTCATTGTAAGCCTCGAGAATCTCTTTGTATTCTTTCTCCTGTTAGTTTTTTTATTTGTTCAATGCAAGAACAAATCCGTATGTCAGCTTGAAATATATTTACAGTATCACGTAATTAACAGATTGTTCTAGGATACTTTCAGTGTCGCAAGATATGTGAGTATTTTCAGCAAGTATTTCTGCCTTCACCTTCTTGACGCAGTTCTTGCTGAGAGGCTTGAGCTGGCGGTTAACCGTGTCAATCCGCCTCTGTATCGATTCCACCTCCTTCCGGGTAGGATCCGCCATCCCTTCCAGCTCCTACAGACAAAAGTAACACTTCAGATACTGTAGAAAAATCTTTACTAAGTTTTGGTAGGCTCACGCGAGGCTGTGCAAAGGTTAATGCACTCTTTCCGGAAGTGCTTGGAGCTGGGTCAAGCTCACTAGGTGCAACTGCAACATCTTGCATTTGCTTGCATGGACGTTTTCTTGGGCCAGGGTTCCACATCTGGCATCCTTATTTGGCACACACTACAGGTTCTAAAATCCAGATTAATATCTGGCATCCTTATTTGGCACACAGAAGGTGCATGATGCTTAAAGCATTCTAAACCAGGCCTTGCCTCTCGAAAATATGGTTGGGCTGGATTCCCATGGGCTATGAGGGGCTTGGCTCACTTGGACCTAATTTTCCATAAGAGTGTAGACAACAAAAAACCACCCTTCTCTCCCGAAAAAAATGTCACCCACGAATGGGACAGGCCCTCTTCAATTCAACGGTATTCAAATCGTTTGAATACCCAAATATTTTCTAAATAACGGTAAGTTAATGTTACATGGGTTACAAAACAAAAACAAGCTATCCTTTGATAAAATAACGGATGAAGTACCTCTATTGGTTTCGAAGAAACTCTTGAATCAATTGGTTCCGTGTTCAAACCCCGTCCTAATTTTCCCTTGTTTTTGAGAAAAAAAAATATGTGCACGTGTTGTTTGTTATAGAAAGGTCATATAGTGTTTGCTCTACTCTTCGGTTTTCATGTTAACTCCCTTAGTTAGAATATTGATACTCTAAATTTAGTAAACAACATGAAAATCCTTTTTTATAAACGAACTTTGTTGTAATGAGCTGGGCAAAATTACAATGAAGGGGTGTGGTTTTGGAGGGATTAAAGACTAAAGAGTAGGCCTTTATTGCCTAAACATGCATATACATGCATGATCAGATTTTTTTTCTTGTCGAGCTGGGTTGACCCTTAGAGGCCGGTGGTCAGGAAGAATGGTAACCAGCCGAATGAATGACGTACGCATCACACGTACCTGTCTTATGAAAGCGAGTCTCTTGGACTCCTCCTCGACGCGTCCGAGCTGCGCGAAGACCTTCTCCCTGACCTCCATCTTCTTCCTCTCGATCTGCTCCTCCTTGGCCTTGAACACGGACAGCGCCGACCTCGACGACCCTTCCCCTTCCCCCGACCCCTCCTCGGAGGAGGACAGCGACGACGGGTGCTTCACCCGCAGCACCATCTGCATCGGCTGCTGATCCTCGCCCTGCATCCTCGATCGCTCGATAGCTCGTCCCTGGCTAGCTCTAGCTGGTTTGCTTATTATTCTCTCTTCCTCCTCTCTTCCGCGGCACCCGGCCACTTATATCACCACCAACCGGCTGCATGCCCGGCAAGTCCCTGTCGCTTTTGGTCTTGGCATGCCGAGTCTCTAAGCAACATAGCCGCGGGCGGGCGAATGCGATCGATCGGTGTATAGAAGGGAGAGGGAGGGTGAGACGGCTGCGTCCAACAGGGGGTAAAGCTAGCCAGCCAAATGGGATATAATGATCTAAAGCCAGGCACAGCATGCATCATGTCATCCCATCTGGCCTTGGCTTTGCATGTGAGAGCTAGCGGCGTACGTGCGTACGATCGCTTCTGTCAGAAACCATCTCGGCTGGACTTGGACGTATTGTATTGTCGCCGTATGTATTGGTATCTGCCATTCTCTGCAGTTGGCGTTAGGTGAGCCCCCTGTCTGTCGTAAGGGTCGAGTGCAAGTAACTCTTCCTCTCTTTCTCTGGCGCCCGCGCTCGGTCGGGATCCGGATCGAGCAGTGCAGTGCGGGGGAAGTGATTCTGGTGAGCCGGCGCATCCATCGCATCGCATGCACACGTCGCTTGGGCAGTTGGGCGTTCTTAGCTTTTGAGTGGCTAAGGTATAGGTAAGCTCGCGTTGCGATTGCGGCAGCTGGGAATTAGATAGGGAGGCGATCGAGGGCGACAAGCCGTCTGCAACGCGAGGCTTGGAAGACACACAAATTGATACCACTGGGGTGTGGATGCTTGCGCGCGTTGTCGTCCGTCAGTCGTCACTACTGCACTGGAGATGCTTTGGGACAAGGCGTCGGTTTTTGTTGTTGAGTTGGTGCAACTGATCGGTCGATGGGCCGGTGTGACCGTGTGAGTCAGAGATGGCCGCTCTCATCTTAATCAGGGAGCCAGTCACACACACCCATGGGAGGAAACCTCATCTTAATCCACAAAGTTAACCGGTTAGGGTTAGTCAAAGGGGAGATGGCAGCGGCTATAGAGTTCACATCATTGAAACTGGCCCATCTACAAAGTTAGATAGATACTACTTTCAGGTTTGAGCTACCCGACCTTTTCGTACGTACCCCCACATCAGTCGTCGACAATGGCAAAAGCATCGGCTTTGTTTGGGCCCTCTGTCACCAGCCTGAGAGGCTGTAGACAGAACAAGTTTGCGAAGCTCGTGCTTTGAGTTTCACAGACCTTCAGAGTTTGTAGTCTGAGACGACTTGCAATGCAATACTACTTTCTTCCACGCAAGTCGCCGTTTGGAAATGAACACAGAAAACACTAGCTTGTTCTTTTGGAAGCATGAAACAAAGACTTCGACAGACTGCAGAACGCTAAGACTACACATGTTCCACAAATTTGCTACGCGCAATCACCAGCAAAGTTTTCTTAAATCAGGGGGAGAAAACTATAAACCAGGAACAATAGAACAGCTCGCTTTAGTCTAAAGTTTATCAGTTTGCTGAAATAAGTTGTCCAATACCCAATGTACCACTTGACACAAAGCTTCTACATAAACAGACACTCAACACTGCGGCTCCAGCCGGTATAATTTTTATCAGGTAAAAAAGAGGAGCCCAGGATAACATGGGGAGCTGGTGGGATATCTTCACTCTCCTGGTGCAGAAACGCCCTGCTTCAGCTTTTCCCTCTTGAGCTTCTTCTTGGAGACGGGCTTCTTCTTCTTTGGAGGGATCGTCCTCTGCGCATACAGGTAGAGTGCGTAGTTGCCAACAAAGAAAAGCAGCAGGAAGCTCACAACCACAAGCAGGACTATCATTCCAGGGTTCAGGCCCTTGGTAGCCTCTTCGATGATTACATTGTTCTGTCATGACAAGGAGACAATCCATCAGAAGCTATAACCCAGAGTGGAAAGGCAGCAAGTTTTTCAAGTGCATGGATGGAGCTCGCATGATTTATATCTTACTACTACAAGGTTAGCAAGAACATGCATACTGCACAGTTTGACATGTGCAGAGCTTCATTAAAAAATACTCCCTCCGTTTCAAAATATAAGTAGCTTTGTGAAAAAAGTGTACCTAGACTCTTTTTAGTGTGTAGATTCATATAGGTTTGGAGTGAACCTACACACTAAAAGGGGTCTAGATACACTTCTTTCACAAAGCTAAAACATCTTATATTTTGAAACAGAGAGAGTATTAACTTGGTAGCTTATTAATGATGATTTCGAATACTCCCTCCGATCCAAATTAATTGACTTGGATTTGTCTAAATTCGGATGTATCTAGCACTAAAACATGTCTAGATGCATCCGAACCTAGACAAATCCAAGTCAATTAATTTGGATCAGAGGGAGTATAAAAAGTTCACTTGTAGTACAAAGCGGTTGCCTACAGTTCTACAGTTTGAGAACAGCACAAATGAAGCTTATGAATATACTGATAAGGCAGAAATTTCATACAGTTCCATGTTTCTACACACGCAACTTAACCTTCCTAGGAATACTATGGTCCTGGCTGAAGTGAAGTGAAACAGGATGAGTGAGGCTGACTGGCCAACACACAGTGACCATCTAAAGTGAGTTAACTGGCATGGGGATGCACAGGAAAATCCAGAACAACTGGCAGTGCCTGAAACTACATATTCGTTTTAAACAGCAAAACAATTCATGTCAGCAGTCAATTTTAGTGGAGCCGCAGTGTTGAAATTACCCAGAAATGTGAGCTTAGGGTGTGGAATTAGTAACAGCCCAACGGATAAACAAAGGGCAAGATGCCAAGAACTCAAATCAATTCAGGCAATAAGTAGAAGGCTTCATGTATATCGTTAATAAAGCTGCAACAGATTTAATAACACAGGTAAAGTGTAGAACTCGCTAGTCATGTTGTGAACTTGTAAAATCAACAATATAAATAGTCAGATTAAGCTATCCTCAGATATTACATAAGACAGCTAGGGATAGGCCACAAATTAAAACAATGAACAGAAAATTTGACTTCATGACTTGAGCAAATTAAAATCAGGAGCAGTCAACAATCGCCACATTTGGCAAGTAGAAAAGCGAGCCTTATTAGAAAAATTCTGCAATCATTCTTTATGGTATAAATAAAAAACCATGGTATGCTGTTACAATTACAACTACCTAGACGACATAAGACGTGTACAAGATTAAACTGTTGCAGCAGTTCTGCGGATCTAACTATCATCCACAAAAAACACGTCAGAAGCGCAAAATCCCGTGACGATGTCGGGGACGCAGGGCAAAGGCTATGGCCACCGCGCGCTGCTACTCGCTTGGCAAAGCCACGGTGACCACGGAGGCAAACGGCAGATCTGGGTGTTCGGGGGCAAGGCGGATCCGTACACTACCCATCTCGCCCTCTCATATCTAAGTTAAGAGTGATCTCGAAACAACGCATCGAAGAAGAAAGAACTGGAGGAGAATTCCTTACCGCGGACTCCGCAAACTGCTCCGCCATGGCGGCCACGAGATCTGGACCAGGCACTCTGTCCTCCGCACCTCCTGAATCGAAAGATTGGGTGGGTGGATTAGGCCAGGGGAGAGCAGAAGAAGATAAGCACGGATCGTAGGATCTAAAAAAGAAAGAAACTCACCTCTGCGCGCAGCTGGGACTGGGAATTCTTCTGCGGCGTTCTTACGATCTGCCCCCTTTTGTTTGCCCGTATTGACGCCTTCCCCGCGTGGGTTCTGTGGGCCGTTTTGTTTGGAAGTTTCTACGCCACGTCATGTAATCCGCCTCTTTTTATCCTGTTCGGGCCGTGACATAATTCTGCTGTCCCTGACACGTCAGGTTTGTTGCGAGTGTGCCCACTTCGCGTGATGCTGCCCATGATTCAGATTTGTTTTCAGCATGTCGATTACGTGTTGGGAATGACATGGCGTGGCGTGGCAAGCGGTCACCAAGTAATATCAACTTGCGCACAAAAAAAAAGGTACTAATATTATCAACAAATGGACGAGATAAATGATTTTTTTTTTGTTAAGTCCAAAAAATGACATTTCTTGTTCCAGTGGGATGTTAACTTTCTGTTGCATAGTTTGGTGCCGATTGGATTTGTGTTTAAGAGAGGTTTGATTACCAAAGAGGACAAAAATTATGATATCTCTATTTTGTTGTAATCTCTCTTTTCAAGTGGTTGTTGTTGTTGCTGGTTGACAATGTGTAATTGTGTTGTATATCTCTAGATGTTTCAAAAAAGACTTTGTACCTATATTGCTTATAGTGAAGCTTGCGTGAACCGGTTGGTTTATAGCCGTGGTTTTTTCTTCCTCACCTTGAGGAGGTTTTTCCACGTAAATCCTTGTATCACTTGTGCATATGATTGTTGTTTTATTTCCGTTGTATATATATTGATTGAAGCTATCCTCGGAGTTCATTGCAAGCTAGTGGGGTTGTGTATCTCCCTAAACAAAGTGGTATCAGAGTTGAGGTTCAGTTTGTATTCAGTTTCAGAGCAATTCCCCAGCAGCGGAGAGCTCCTGTGATGCTCCTCGCAGGCATCGGGGGGAGAAAACCCTAGCTCCCTTCCCCCTCCGGCTCTCCCCTCGCCATCACCGGTGGGCGCGGCCGGGCGAAGCCCGTGCAGCGAAGGCGATGCTGGCTCGTGGTTGATGTCGAGCTCGTTGGGGAACCCCAAGAGGAAGGTATGATGAGCACAACAGTAAGTTTCCCTCAGTTATGAAACCAAGGTTATTGAACCAGTAGGAGTAAGGAAACACCTCCAAGGTGTTGTTGCCAACTTGGAATCCTGCACAACACAACTATAAAACTTTGCCCCCAACTTACAGTGAGATTGTCAATCACACCGGTTTTGCTGAAAACAAAGGATTAAACGTATTATGTGGAAGAAAGTAATAGCTTGCAGAAAGTAAACAGAAAGCAGTAAACAGTTATAGATTGATGGTAAAAGAAAGGACCGAGATCCATAGTTCACTAGTGGTGGCTCTCCTTAAGATAGATGACATGTTGGGTGAACAAATTACATTGGGGCAATTGACAAACATCGAGAAAGCAATCATGCATATACTAATCATGTTGACTCCTATGAGATTTGATTGGGCACTACAACATTATACATAGACCGTAATCCAACTGCATCTACGAGTAATAATCCACCTTCAGGTTATCATCCGAACCCCCTCCAGTATTAAGTTGCAAGCAACAGATAATTGCATTACGCATTGCATGTAAAGTAAACAATACGATTATTCTATGAACAAAGGATTGTTGTTTTCTCCCTAATAGCAACAACACATCTAGTACCTTAGAGATTTCTGTCACTTCCCCAGATTACTAGAGGCATGGACCCACTACCGAGCATAAATACTTCCTCTTGGATTTGCTAGCATCTACTCGACCAAGATATCTACTAACAACGGAGAGCATGCAAGATCACAAATAACAAAGACATGATAGAATCAATAATGAATCTAAAATAGCATCTCAATATCCATCGGATCCCCGCAAACGCAACATGTAGGATTACAAATAGATGATCTTGATCATGAACGGAGCTCACAATATCTAAACATGGTAGCACAAATGAGAAGAACCAACCATCTAGCTACTACATGGACCCGTAGTCCAAGGATGAACTACTCACGCATCACACCGGAGGCTTGCATGGTGATGAAGAAGGCCTCCAGGGTGAATTCTCCCCTTCGGCAGGGTGTCGGGAAGAGCTTCAGATCCCTCCCGATCTAGGGATGGAGATGACAGTGGCTACAGACTCTTTCGTGGAATTTTGATCGGGTACTTAGGGTTTCTATATCGGAGGCATCTTATAGGCGAAAGGGGAGGCCGAGGGGGTGCCCTAGGCGGCCACACCACCCCTGGCGCGGGTCAGGCCTGGCCGCGCGGCCAGGTGGTGTGGCGGCCCTCTGGCCCCTCTCCGTCTCGTATTTTGGCTATGTGTCCCCCTTGGTGTAAAACTGACTTTGGCTTTTGTCTCGTCCAATTCCGAGAATATTCATTTTCTGACTTTCCTAGAACCAAAAACAGCAGAAAACAGGCAGCTGGCACTGTGGCATCTTGTTAATAGGTTAGTCCAAGAAAGTGTATAAAAAGTACTCCAAAGTGTGGACAAAACATAAGAAAGTAGATAAAACCAAGCATGGAACATCAAAAATTATGGATACGTTAGCAACGTATCAACATCCCCAAGCTTAACTCCTGCTCGTCCTCGAGTAGGTAAGTGATAAAAAGAAAGAATAATTTTTGAGGTGACATGCACCATCATAAACTTGATCAAAGTATTTGTAAAACATTGATAGCTGGGATCATAGTACTTCAACATAACATGAACGATAAAGTTCTAACAATAAGACATAGCAACTATGTTGCAACATGAAAAGGCACAAACAAAAGATTCATGAATAACAATGCTTTGCAAGACGTTTGTTTGTTTCACATAAAGAAAACATAGCATAGTGACATTCAGCTTGTCCCTCATAGAGTAGAAAACATAAATGCATAGGACACCTTCAAAGTTCATAAGAGTGACTAGATACAAATAGTTCAAGAACAAGCAATATCAAAGTTATGCATCAATCAACAAGTCTTGGGACAATGCACATAGAACTAAGAATGGACACTATGCTCTCAAAATAGGTGCATAAAGATATAAGGTGGAGACTCAACATAAAAGTAAAAGAAAGGCCTTCATAGAAGGAAGTAGGGATTCAAGTTTCATAAAGAGCTTCCAAAATTATGGTACTTATTAGCTTTCATCTCTCATTGACCCTATCATAAGCATCTTTAGGTGATTAAGGTTAAAGTGACACAACTAAGAGGATATGCTTGACAAGTTATAAGTTGAAATCTCATGCCCCTTACTTACGAGTACCGAACCTCATGCTACTCAACTTCAGTCACAAGTAAGCTCTTGTCATTGTAAATACATATGTATCATAGAGAACCGCCAACGGGGTACCCCTTGCACATGATACAGGAGTTATCCCATAATCAAAATGACAAGGCAAGCAGACAATGAGCGTCTCAACGATCTTTTTATTTGCTATTTTCATAGGTTTTTATTGAGGATGCTTCATAGAGTACTCATTATGGTTATGCTGCAAGTTTCCACCATGATTAGGCATGGATTAGGCTAGCGGCCCAGGCGTTTCTCTAACACACATACAAACTCCATGATCTTACAAGTTCCCCTTTTATTTCACACCACCGGGATCCATAAGCAAAAGAACATGATATCAACTAGGTACAATGTACAAGTGCAATGTTGAAAGCGTTCACCATGATACATGGTTCTGCTAACTTCAACTTATAAAGCGCAAGCATATACGCAACAAAGATGGACGCAATGGTTCAAGTTTATTAAGTGCAAGAAAGTAAAGTGTGCCATCAAGTTCGTGAGAGCTTTAATCACTAATTTTCACATAACAAGTTTAATTCAGAAGGTAGATAAAAACATGAATATACTTGGAATAGCAAATGCTAATAGGTAGGTATGGTGGACTCTTTGGAATAACTTGGTTTTATTTGGAATTGGATGCCTGAGTGGAACTCATACTTGGTTATGGAGGCTAGCAAAAGACTGGGAGCGACCAACTAAGAGAGCAATAATGGCCATAATCATGCAAAGCGACAAAACATCATTAATTAAAGCATAAAGTGATATTACAAGTTGAAAACTAAAGGATCATAAAGGCTTATGGTGACTTGGGATAGTCATAACATGGTGTGAGCATGTGCCAAGTCAACCCAAATATAACATCAAAGGAGAATACCACAATACTATGCTTTAATATGCTAAAACAATGCATGATTCTTCAAAGGCACATTAAGCAATCTCAATTGTTTATAACATGTCATGCTACAACAAAGATCACTAAGCATAAAGCCAAAACAATATCAAGCATGGTATGACAAAGCATAGGCCACAGTCAAAAACAAACTCCTTTTACCACTTAAGCATGAACTTTCCTACTCTTTTCCAATCCAAACCAAACTATTTGAAAACCAATGCATGAAAAGAGGGGGTCCAACCAAATTATTCAAGAAAACTAAGAAAACCAAGCAAACGAAAAACAAAAAACAAAAACGAAGACGCTCCAAGAACAACACAACTATGCATGAAACAATAAAAATGAAGTGTTTGGAAGAAACCTGGGATTTTTATTGATGAAGAAGGGGATGCCTTGGGCATCCTCAAGCTTTGACGCTTGTACTTCTTGGATATTTCTTGGGGTGACACACGTGGCATCCCCAAGCTTGAGCTTTAGTACATTCTTCATCTCATTACATCATTCTCTCCATACACCTGAATTTTTTTCCTTCATACAAAACTTCACACAATCTTTATTAGCCACATTAGTGCACTCAAGATAATAAGTCCTTGGGTTCAGTTTCAACACCAATAAAACTTCCATTAAAACACAAGCTACTGAAGCACTTCCTTTGAAAAGCTCAACTCCCCAAAGAGAACCCAAAAAGGAACCAACAAGAAGCAAATGCAAATAATGGCAGAAATCTGTCAAAACAGACCAGTAGTTAAAAACCAATTTTTTCGAAGACCTTCTGTTGCTCAAATCAAAATGTGTTGAACTAACGAAAGTTATATAACAACCTGGGGCAAAAGCACAAATATTCATGCCTCAATACGACGTACAGAGATTTTACACGAATTTTTACGGTGAAGCACAAAAATCTGTTTCGGGACAACAACTTTCCCAAGCATTACTTCTCTCTCATTAGAGGTTACTCTTGGCACAAAAAGCAAATAAAAAGGATAAGGAGCGGTTATTACTGAAGTAATAACTTCCAAGACTCATCTAAAACTTTTGGGTTATCTCCCAATAAGTACTTTTCTTTAACGCCTTTAAATTAGGCATAAGAAGCAAGAAAAGCATCAAGTGTTCTCAAATGAAGAAGCATTAAGAGCAAATTTTGTTTTCATAGGAGAGGCAAAAGAAATATTCTCTCTCTTCTTAGGTAAGTGTTCTATACATTTCTTGAGTGGGAGTTGATATTTAATGGTGCCTTCTTTCATATCAATAATGGCACCAATAGCTCTAAGAAAAGGTCTTCCCAAAGTAATAGGACAAGAAGCATTACATTCAACATCCAAACATAGAAAACAACAGGGACATAAGCATTGTTAACCATAATAAGAACATCATTAATACTCCCCATGAGTTTATTTTTAGCATTATCATCAAGTGGGACATTCAAATAACAATCTTCCAATGGTGGCAAATCAAGCATATCATAAATCCTTCTAGGCATAATAGAAACACTACTATCAAGATCACATAAAGCTTTAAAATCAAAATCATTCACTTTCATATTGAGGATGGGTTCCCAACCATCTTCTTGTTTCATAGGAATAGAAGCTTTATGTTTCATCTTTTCTTCCTTAATTTTTATGAGAGCATTAGTAATGTGTTTTGTAAAGGCCATATTCATAGCACTAGCATTAGGACTTTTAGCAAGCTTTTGTAGGAACTTAATTACTTTAGAAATATTGCAACCATCAAGATCAAAATCATAATTATCATCTAAAGTAGTAGTGCTATTACTAGCCTCGACACTAGTGGTAGTGATAGTAGAAACACTAATGTTTCTAGCAATTTCATCTTCTCTCTCCCACTTAGCATGCAATTCAGCTAATAGTCTAACATTTTCATCAATTCTAACTTGTATGGCATTAGTAGCAGCAAAGGGATTACCAATAGTTTCAGGTTTAGTAGCCATTTTATTCAAAGAAGATTGAGCTTCAGCCAATGATGCTATATTTCTTTCAGCATTAGAGAGTTTTTCCTCAATAGTTTTATTGAAAGCAGTTTGTTTACTAATAAAACCTTTAAGCATAACTTCGAGTTCAGAGGGAGCACTCCTATTATTGTTGTAGGAATTTCCATAAGCATTACCATTATTGGGAGGATATGGCCTATAGTTATTATTACCAAAATTATTCCTGTAGGCATTGTTGCTAAAATTATTATTTCTTATAAAGTTCACATCAACTTGCTCTTCTTGAGCAACCAAAGAGGCTAAGGGAACATGATTTGGATCAATATGAGCTTTCCCATTAACAAGCATAGACATAATAACATCAATTTTATCACTCAAGGAGGAGGTTTCTTCAACAGAATTTACCTTCTTACCTTGTGGAGCTCTCTCGGTGTGCCATTCAGAATAGTTAACCATCATATTATCTAGAAGCTTTGTTGCAGCACCCAAAGTAATGGTCATAAAGGTACCTCCAGCAGCAGAATCCAATAGATTTCTTGAAGAATAGTTCAATCCTGCATAAAAGGTTTGGATAATCATCCAAGCAGCCAGTCCA
Organism: Avena sativa; assembly: GCA_916181665.1. Taxonomy (NCBI): domain Eukaryota; kingdom Viridiplantae; phylum Streptophyta; class Magnoliopsida; order Poales; family Poaceae; genus Avena; species Avena sativa. The sequence continues at coordinate 430,119,505 of OV702287.1, forward strand.
TGAGTGGGACAATTCTTTACCAAAGATTTCATTCTTTCCCAAGCTTGAGCAACATGTTCATTATCAGATTGTTTAAACTTCATTATTTCACTTCTCATAGATATAATCTTAGCAGGAGGATAGTACTTTCCAATGAAAGCATCTTTGCATTTAGTCCAAGAATCAATACTATTTCTAGTTAGGGATTGCAACCATTCTTTAGCTTTTCCTCTCAAAGAGAAAGGAAACGATTTAAGCTTAATAATATCTCCATCTATATCCCTATGCTTTTGCATCTCACAAAGTTCAACAAAGTTATTTAGATGAGCAGCAACATCTTCATTACCAATACCAGAAAATTTTTCTCTCATAACAAGATAGAGTAAAGCAGGTTTTATTTCAAAGAAAGTAGCTTCAGGAACATGTGGAGCAATAGGTGTGCACATGAAATCATTGCTGTTGGTGCTAGTGAAGTCACACAACTTAGTATTTTCAAGAGTAGTCATTTTTTTGTGTTTTTAATAAAGAAAGCAAACTAGTAAATCTAATTTTTTTCTGTGTTTTGATAAAGAAACAAGCAAACAAAGTAAAAATAAACTAAGTAAAACAAAAACAACAAAGTAAAGAGATTGGTTATGAGGGACTCCCCTTGTGAAGATGTCCTTGACTCCCCGGCAACAACGCCATAAAAATACTTGCTGGCTCGTGGTTGATGTCGAGCTCGTTGGGGAACCCAAAGAGGAAGGTATGATGAGCACAGTAGTAAGTTTCCCTCAGTTATGAAACCAAGGTTATCGAACCAGTAGGAGCAAGGAAACACCTCCAAGGTGTTGTTGCCAACTTGGAATCCTACACAACACAACCACAGAACTTTGCCCCAACTTACAGTGAGGTTGTCAATCTCACCAGTTTTGCTGAAAACAAAGGATTAAACGTATTGTGTGGAAGAAAGTAATAGCTTGCAGAAAGTAAACAGAAAGCAGTAAACAGTTGTAGATTGATGGTAAAAGAAAGGACCGGGGTCCATAGTTCACTAGTGGTGGCTCTCCTTAAGATAGATGACATGTTGGGTGAACAAATTACAATGGGGCAATGGACAAACATCGAGAAAGCAATCATGCATATACTAATAATGTTGACTCCTATGAGATTTGATTGGGCATTACAACATTATACGTAGACCGTAATCCAACTGCATCTATGACTAATAATCCACCTTCAGGTTATCATCCGAACCCCCTCCAGTATTAAGTTGCAAGCAACAGATAATTGAATTACGCATTGCGTGTAAAGTAAACAATATGATTGTTCTATGAACCAAGGATTGCTGTTTTCTCCTTAGTAGCAACAACACATCTAGTACCTTAGAGATTTCTGTCACTTCCCTAGATTACTAGAGGCATGAACCCACTATCGAGCATAAATACTCCCTCTTAGAGTTGCTAGCATCTACTCGGCCAAGATATCTACTAACAACGGAGAGCATGCAAGATCACAAATAACAAAGACATGATAGATTCAATAATCAATATGAAATAGCATCTCAATATCCATCAGATCCCCGCAAACACAACATGTAGGATTACAAATAGATGATCTTGATCATGAACGGAGCTCACAAGATCTAAACATGGTAGCACAAATGAGAAGAACCAACCATCTAGCTACTACATGGACCCGTAGTCCAAGGATGAACTACCCACACATCACACCGGAGGCTTGCATGGTGATGAAGAAGGCCTCCAGGGTGAATTCTCCCCTCCGGCAAGGTGCCGGGAAGAGCTTCAGATCCCTCCTGATCTAGGCATGGAGATGGCGACAGCTATAGACTCTTTCGTGGATTTTTGATCGGGTACTTAGGGTTTCTGTATCGGAGGCATCTTATAGGCGAAAGGGAAGGCCGAGGGGGTGCCCTAGGCGGCCACACCACCCCCTGGCGCGGGTCAGGCCTGGACGCCCGACCAGGTGGTGTGGCGGCCCTCTGGCCCCTCTCCGTCTCGTATTCTAGCTTCGTGTCCCCCTCGGTGAAAAACTGACTTTGGCTTTTGTCCCGTCCAATTCCAAGAATATTCATTTTCTGACTTTCTGGAACCAAAAACAGTAGAAAACAGGCAGCTAGCACTATGGCATCTTGTTAATAGGCTAGTCCAAGAAAGTGTATAAAAAGTATTCCAAAGTGTGGACAAAACATAAGAAAGTAGATAAAAACCAAGCATGGAACATAAAAAATTATGGATATGTTAGCAACATATCAGGCGGCGGTGGGGTCCTTCCTCCTTCCCTCACGTGGATCCCAAGGCGGCATGGGACGACCCTCCGCGGCGGGGGTTCAGACCCGAGTGGTCTCCGACGGTGGGGATGCGTGTGTCTGGTCACGACGGTGCCTAGGAAGGTGGTGATGGAGGTGATGCGGACGCTAGGGCACCACCCTGTGGCAGCTCCTGGATCTTGTTCTTTGGACTAGCCATGGGGGACGACGGGAGGCAGCCCTGGGGGCAGCGGGAGGAGGCCATGGAGGGCGTCGCTAGCGGCAGGGATGGACGTGGTCCGTAGGGTTGGCCTGCTGCAGGTGGCAACTGAAAGAACACTTCATGTTTTCCTGTGTTTTGCGTGTTAGATAACAATACTGTGGAGATTATTCATGTGCGCTAAGTGTGCAGAAAGCTTTGAGGGGGGCCGGATTATCCGCCCCACCAAGGGACGGATAATCTGGCCTACCTCATTGCTCAAAGGAAGACAAGGCGCGTCGCTCGGAATCTGGTCGGATTTTCTCCCGGAAAATCCGAACTGGGGCGATTTTTCTTCCCCAGGCCGGATAATCTGGCTGTTGCATGGGCCGGATAATCCGCCCCCCAGATTTTGAGCAAAGCATGCCAAGGCGCGTCGCTCGAAGTCCGGTCGGATTTTCTCTCGGAAAATCCGAACTGGGGCGGTTTTTCCTTCCCAGGCCAGATAATCCGGCCTTCACATGGGGCTGGATAATCCGCCCCCCAGAAGATGATCAATTGCAAGCTCTGTGCGACACTCAGAGAGGGGGCGGACTATCTGCCGGATATTCCGAGTCTAGGGTGGAGTTTTCCCCAGGCCGGATAATCCGGCCCCCAAAGTCTCCAACGGCTTGTTTTGGAAGGGGGTATAAGTACCCCTTCTTCCCCAACATTCAGAACTCTTGATTCATTCAAAATTGTCTAGACATTGTGCAAGAGCTCCCATTCTCGATCTCCTACTTCAACCACCCAAAGGCTTTGATCTTTGGGGGAATTGAAGGAGGAGAGGATCATCATCGTCATCACGAATCAAGCGCATCAACTCCTCTCCATTCACTTGGAGAAATCCCTGATCTAGTATTCTTGTCAATATTTAGATCTTGTTCGTTGTATTTGATAACATTGTTCTTGTGGCAGCTTGTTGTCATTTCGGGAGCCTCCAAGTTGATTGTGGAGTTGTGCCCCGCTAGTTGTGTAAAGGTGCCGGTACCCGCCTCGAAGGGCCCCTATAGTGGAAAGGTGGATCAGGCCTTTGGTGGCGGGATCCATCGGAGAACAGGGTGAGGCCTATCATGGCGTGGTGGTCTTAGTACCGCCCACCCCTCCAACACAGACGTACTTCCCTTAACAAGGAAGGAACTGCAGTTAAACAAATCATGTGTCTCCGCGTGCTTCACTATGGTTTACCTGTTCCTCTTCCACTCGCTCTTTACTCGCTAGTAGATAGGTTTGCATATAGGGAAATTCCACCTAATAGTTTATCTAGAGAATTTACCCTTTGTGCTAAGCCTAAAATTGAAAAAGCATTAAAATTTGAAGTAGCACCTATTCACCCCCCTCTAGCCCATACGATCCATTTCAATTGGTATCAGAGCCCCGGCTCTTAGTTCGGGCTTAATCGCCTAATAGTAGTATGGGTACCAAGGGTGATGGGAATGAAGTTGTGGATATGGTCACAATGGATGACCTCAAGACGTTGGAAACAACCTTGTTGAAATCCTTTGAGGCCAAGATGGAGGAGATGAATCAAATGATTGCTCGCCTCATATCATCCATAGCCCCATATCCATCCTCCTCTGAGGCAGCCACACCATCATCTAAGGAAAAGGCTAACACCGGATCCAAGGATGATGATGCAGAGGGTGAAAAACTTAATGGTTCCACCTCCAAGAAGGGAAGTGGTAAGGAGGAATATAGTGAGGTTCGTCACGTATATTCCCCCGACCACCTATCCCTCATCCTCATGTAAACAATAGGGTTGATCCACCCAAGCTCACTGCATCCTCTTTCAATCAATGGCAATTCTTAATGAAGTCTCATGTTTGCAGCTCCTCTATTGAACTTTGGAGGATTATTGAAGAAGGTCTTAATATTGGAGATCAAACCAACCTGACAAGAAGAGAAGTCGTGGACAGCCAATTGAATGCCACTGCTCTCCACATGATACAACTCGGTGTGGGTCCCAAGGTCATGCTACACATTGAACATCTCAACACAGCTAAAGAAGCTTGGGATGCCCTTACTGATCTCTTTGTTGGGAATGAAAGCATGAGAAGGAATAGGTATGATGCCCTTAGTAATGAAGCTAAGGGATTCTACATGTTGGATGGTGAAAACCATGAAGACATGTATAGAAGATTCAAGGGCATCGCAACAACATTTAGAAAGCATGGAGCCACTCACATTGATGATGCGTGGATAAAAAGTAAATATGTGAGTGCCTTAATGCCTTTCGAGCCAACAGACTTGAAGAGCCTGCAAGGTAGACATAACTACCATCAAATGACATCTAATGAGGTCATGCAAGAAATGGCGTCATTCAAAGTGGGGGCAAAGAATGCTGAAGATGCCCGTGCTCGGGCCATTGGAATGCAAAAGGGTGTCAATGTTGCTCTAAAAGCCAATGTTGTTGATCAAGAGGAGGATGAAAGAGAATTTGATGGGGCCTCCATGGACTTCCCCAATGAAGTCAAACTTGCACATGGTGAGTACATGGCGTTTTATGCAAGGAACTTTTGGAAGGATCCTGCCAAGGCCAAGTCGGAACTCGAGCGCAAGAACGGGTCAAATGGAAGAAGAGAAAGTGGCCCAAAACTGAGAACTTGCTACAACTGTGGAGATAGGATGCACTTTGTAGCCGAGTGTCCATATCAAAATAGAGAAGACAATGGTGGCAGGCTCATTCTTAAAGAAAAATCCAAAGCACCTGATAAGAAGCCATTTATTAAGAAAAATGGCCCCTTCAAGAAGCAACCCAAGATCGTCTTAGTGGCACAAGAAGAATACTCCTCTGCAAGTGAAGATGAAGAGGATGAAGATAGCTCTCGCGAAGTGGCTGCTATAGCCACCACATCGACTCCATCATCTCTCTTCGACTCGCCAAACTAGAACATCATCAACAACAACGCTAGTTGCCTAATGGCAAGAGGGTCCAAGGTACCAAGTTCTAGCTCTTCATTTCCTAAGACTAACATAATTTTGGATATGGATGATCATGATAATCTTAAAATGAAAGAAGAAGTTATTGCTTTGGACACCTTTTTCACTAACCTACAAGGTGAGCACAAACTCCATTTTGATGCTCTTATGAGTCAACTTGCTCAAGCCGAAGATCTTCTTGAAGAAAAGGGCAGAATCGAAAGAGAAGATGCCTTGGAGATAGCTTCTTTGAAGAATGCCTTGGAAGAAGAAGAGGAAGCTCGAGTATCTTTGGAAGAGAGACTCGAATCCATTGAGGAGTCACATGAAGAAGCTGTGACTCAGCTCATCAAAGAACGTGACCATGCTCTTGCCAAGGTAAAGAAACTAAAGAAAGAAAAGATTGAATTTGGGGCTGTTCATGCTAGACTTTTGGAGAAGTTTGATAATATTGAAAGTGCTCACAAGGCATTGAAGAGTGATCATTCTACTTTAAATGAGTCTCATGACCAGCTCCAAACTCAATTGAAATGGTATGATGTGCCAAGTACCTCCACATCATCTTATGGAAAAGAAGATCTTGCAAGAGGTTCTCAACACAAAGGTAAAGAGGTCATTGATGAGATACTGAGCAAGCAGAGGACAAACAATAGAAAATAAGGTCTTGGTTACATTCCCAAGACAAAGAGCAAGGAAAACAACAACAAGAAGAAGAAGAGCAAGACTGCTCAACCAAAGACTAGCAACATTACCAATGACAAGACTAATTATAATGGTTTTGCAGGGGCTAACAATCCTGACTTTGAATTATATTGTGATTATTATGGTGATGTTTATGCTAGTTATGTAGGCCCTTATGATTGTTACATTCCTTGGTATATTTGGGTCCCCAAGACCCTTGTCACTAACATGAGAGGACCCATTGAAAAATGGGTACCTAAAACCAAGAAGTAACTTTCTTGCAGGGCTATGCTTCTGGTGGTTCTAAATGGGTACTCGATAGCGGTTGCACAAGTCATATGACCAGAAGCAAGGAGATCATCACGGAGATGTGGCCAAATCATGATCATATAACCGTCTCCTATGGTGACAAGTCAAAATCTGAGGTATTGGGTCTCGGCAAAGTTGTGGTGGCTCACGATATCTCTCTCATGGACGTCATTCTTGTTGAGACCCTCGGGTACAACTTACTTTCAGTTTGCGTCCTTGGTAAGATGGGCTTTGCAGTTTATATTGATGCTGATTTGGTGGTTGTAACACCCTCGAATCGGCCCTATGCAAGTCTTAGCGCTTCCCGCCAAACCCGCACAGAAACGATTCAAGGACGCCCACCAGGCACTTTCGTGCGGGTGGAAAACAAAGTAATACCATTACACAACAGTCCTTGATGGGACTCACAGAACAAATATATATACAACACGACTCCACGAGTCAAGAATACAGATATACAATACAAAGATCCAAATCACCTTGAAATCAATAGGGCGTCCGACTACGGACAAGATGCAAATGGGGCTAAGAGCCCTGAAGAATAACCAATGGTGTCCATAACCTTGCCTAGGCCAAGCCGGAAGGGTAACCCTGCTAACAACGGCGATCTCAAACCTGCTAGAACAAAAGGGGTGCCGACAAAGGGAAAAGGAAAAAGAGGAGTGTCAGTACTGAGGCCAGTACACGGCGAGGCTAGAATTCGGCGGCTCTCGCCTACACAGGTATGGTGGGCTGAAGCGGCAGCGCAGCAGCACTAAACAACCTATAGAGACTCGATACAACTGGCGGTTATCAGAGAGGGATAAGAAAGACCTATTCGGATCCAACCTGATACTAACACCAAACATACCCATCCTGGCATTTCCCCCCTCGAGACCAAACGAGGAAGTCAAACCGAGGAACTCACACGGTTGGCAGTTTTATTCATTCCATTATAGTTGTATCAGTTACTAATCAAATATAGATAGCATGAGTCATCCTGATAGCATAAGTAGTGGGCAGTTTTAATCGCCATTCCATTATAGTGGAAACATTACTAGTCAGATACAATTGTCCTGAGGAATCCCAAAACCCAACAGTTGTTGGCATTTTTATCACATTCCATTGGAGTTGCGATACTTACTAGGCAGATATAGTATGACACAGATCACCACAGACCCACCAGCTGTTGGCATTTTTAATATCCATTCCGTTATACTTGAGCTGATTACTAGTCACATATTAAGTCAAATTTATAGCACTACTTTAGTTATGCTTGTCTATGATCGAGATACTGTGCTTCGAGTCGTCCATAACCACGGGCACGACTTTCAGAAAGTTTTACCCTACAGGGGTGCACAAATAGCAACACACACTCGATCAACCTCGGAAAAACCAACTCAAAACCCAACGAGGCTTTCACGACAAAGCAATCACAGGATTCAGAAATATTTCAGGGGGCCACCCCATTAAGCTACCCGCAACGAAGTTGGCCGGCTCCGAGACGGACCCAAGGTTTAGTTGGAGATATGCCCAAGAGGCAATAATAAAGTGGTTATTATTATATCTTTTTGTTTATGATAAATGTTTACATCCCATGCTATAATTGTATTAACCGGAAACATTAATACTTGTGTGTTTTTTAAACATAAAAGAGTCCCTAGTAAGCCTCTTGTTAAACTAGCTTGTTGATTAAATGATGATCATGGTTTCCTGATCATGGACATTGGATGTCATTAATAACAAGATCATATCATTAGGAGAATGATGTGATGGACACACACCCATAGTAAGCATAGCATAAGATCAAGTCATTAAGTTCTTTTTGCTACAAGCTTTCAAATGCATAGTAACCTAATCCTTCGACCATGAGGTTATGTTAATCACCATCACCGGATGGGTACTTTGATGACATCAAACGCTGCTTCGTAACTAGGTGGTTATAAAGGTGACATTGGGTATTCTGAAAGTATGTGGTGAAGCGCATGGACCAAGATTGGGATTTGTCCATCCATATGACGGATAGATATGCTCTGGGCCCTCTCGGTGGAATGTCATCTAGTTAGCTTGCAAGCATGTGACTAGGTCACAAGGGATGACATATCATGGAACGAGTAAAGAGTACTTATCAGTAACAAGGTAGAACAAGGTATGGAGATATCGACGATCAAACCTCGGATAAGTAGAGTATCGTGTGACAAAGGGAATTGGTTTCGTATGTTAATGGTTCTATCGATCACGAAGTCATAGTTGAGTATGTGGGAGCCGTTATGGATCTCCAGATCCCGCTAATGGTTATTGATCGGAGATGTGTCTCCATCATGTCTGCATATTCACGAACCGTAGGGTGACACACTTAAGGTTCGAAGTTGTTTTAAGTAGATATGGAATGTGCGTTGGAGACCGAATGTTGTTCAGAGTCTCGGATTGGATCCTGGACATCACGAGGAGATCCGGAATTGTCTGGGGAATAAGATTCATATATTGGGGATCATTTTCTAAGTTAGGAAATGTTCCAGAGTATTTGTATGGGGATTCTAGAAGGTTTCGGAATGTTCCGGAAGGTTCTAGAAGATTTCTTGGAGTTTACTTGAAAACCAAGAAAGGATCAAGGAATCCTTGTGGGGTAAGACAAGGATTCGTGGGGGAGTAGGACTCTCCCCCCACCTCCTTGATCCGCCGGCCAAGGGAGAGGGGAGTCCTACAAGGACTCCACCTCCCCATGGCGCCTCCCTCCTTTAAATAGAGGGGTGGAGGCACAAACCCCCTTGCCCCTTCTATTCTCTAGATCTCAAGTTGCCTCTCTCCTCCTCCTTCCCTCTGCTCTGGCTTAGGCGAAGCCCTGCAGAATTCTCTACTCCACCACCACCACCACACTGTCGTGCTGCTGGGATTCCGTGGAGAGATCTACTACCTCTGCTGCTCGCTGGAACAGGGAGAGGAAGGTCTGCTTCGACTCCACACGTGTGACCGACTGCGGAAGTGCTGCCGGAACACGGCGCCGGAAGGATCGTCCACACGATCTTGTGATCGACTACATCAACCCCGAGATCTAATCTCGTAACGCTTTCGGTTCTACGAGGGTTAGTACAGATCTATCTCATTGCACATGTCTAATAGATTAGATCTTGGCTTTTATCTAGATTAGATCTGGGTTTTGTTCGTTCTTGCGGTAGAAATTTTTTGTTTTCCATGCTACGAACCCATCAGTGGTATCAGAGCCATGTTTATGCGTAGATCTGTTGCACGAGTAGAACACAATGGTTTTGTGGGCGTTGGTGCTCGTGCCGTCTTTTGCTTTGTGTACTTTACATCTTGCGGTATGGTGGGATGAAGCGGCTCGGGCTAACCTTACATGTCATCACACATGAGACTTGCTCCACAGTTGACGTGCAACTCGTATTGCACAAGTGGCTTTGCGGGTGTCTGTCTCTCCCATCATAGTATAGATCCAATCTACGCTTTGCACTTGATAGCACTTGTATCAACGTTGTGGTTCAGTTTCATAGGTAAGATCCGTTCTTATTCGAAAGCCCCAAACCACGTAAAACGTGCAAAGAAAATTAGAGGCGTCTAACTTGGTTTTGCAGGGGTTTTGTGATGTGATATGTCCATCATGTGATTGTGGTTATATTTGATGTATACAATGATCCTTGTTGTAATATGGCAACCGGCAGGAGCCTAATGGTTGTCTTTAATTCTGTTAAGACCTGCGTGTCTATTCATCTTGTAATAGCTTTATTCCAAGTAGTTGTAATAGTTGCTGGTGATGATGGACAACCATGAAGCGGCGCCACTGACCTTGACGCAATGCTGGTGATGATGGAGATCATGTCCATGCTTTGGAGATGGAGATCAAAGGCATAAAAAGAAAGGGCCATATCATATCACACTAATTATGAATTGCATGTGATGTTAATCCTTTATGCATCTTGTATTGCTTAGATCGCGACGGTAGCATTATAAGATGATCCCTCTCACTAAATATCAAGTAATAAAGTGTTTGTCCTTAGTAGGCACCGTTGCTAAGACTCGTCGTTTCGAAGCATCTCGTGATGATCGGGTGTGATAGATTCTACGTGTGCAAGCCAGATTTGCACATGCTGATACTAAGGTTAACCTTGACAAGCCTAGCATGTACAGACATGGTCTCGGAACACGGAATACCGAAAGGTAAAGCATGAGTCATATGGATGATATGATGAACATGTTGATTGTTCGCCTTTAAAGCTACATCATCTCACGTGATGATCGGACTTGGTGTAGTGGATTTGGTTCGTGTAATCACTAAAACAACTGGAGGGATGTTGTTTTCAGTGGGAGTTCTTTTGTAATTTGGATTAGTCAAACTCAATTTATCATAAACACAATCAAAGTGAATTTGCATAGTTTGTTGTAGTCATTGGCATCCGTTCACCACCTTACGCTTAGTTATAGTTGAGATAGTAGAACTATAGAAATTCTGGATATTTGCTTTACGAACTGGTATCGTATTGTTTTGAGTGTCAATCTAAAGTTTAAAAGTCATATTTCAAACTTTCAGCAAACTCCGTTTACTCTGTGAAGTTTAATAAACAGTATTAAATCAAGAGTAACAATTCCAGTGTTAGTATCTAATGTATCATGTTTGCCTCCATGATTCTTGAACTCAAAAGATTGTTTTTAATATCAAGTTTATCTAAGAGCTGAAAGCAATGTTTCAGAAACCATCATATGTGAAAGGTATTGCGATATCTAAAACAATATGTTGGTTACAACATGATAGAGTATACGTCCTCATATTTGATGAGAATTTGTGAAGATTGGAGACGCCAGTCGTTCTAATCCTCCAAAAGGTTTTGGAAAAGAAACATTATACTCGCAATTCATCTTTATAAGCTATAGCAGCTTGATCATGAAAGTTGTCATGATAAGGATGAATATAAGATGTAAGTAAAATGTTACTACACTAAAAGATTACTAAAGAATGGAATTTTGAAAGAATGCCAAACATTTGATGAAGGTGATCCACTTCAAAGTGCAAGTCCAAAGGTATTAGTATTTGACTATACACACTTTGTACTATGTGTCATGTGAATGACACCACCATTGATGTTGATAGATTCTTTTAAAAGAAAAGGAATCGTTGAAAGAGAATCTATAAAATATTTGGTAGAAAAGAAAAGATTGGAGATGTCCAACTTAGGTATATAGAAGATACATGTTATGGCTGTATTCCTTGCTTGTTAAACAATGTAGTTCTGCGGTATTGGATACCGAATTGGTTGGTATGAAGTGTCATACAGGACAACACAATTCATGAACTGCAATGGCCTAAGTAACTAGCAAGAGAATATGTGATGATGTTCATCGAAAACAAACAAAGGGTTGTTGTGTTGCTCGTTAACATCAAAGCTTACCTTCAAGATTTGTTTCAATAATTGTTATTTTGATTAGGTATTATGACGACAAAAGGTTGTTCAAATAATTACCGTATTCCATAATAGATGGATGATATACAAGTCTGGTTGGAGAAATAATGACCATAAAACTAATGCTAAAATGTCGCAAGACAAATGATTGAAAGATCACTTGCGAAGTGACATCGCTGTTTAAATTATATTGAAAGGGATACATGAAGAAACTCCGTGTTGATGGATTTTTGGAGTCTTTGATTTTGATCAAATGACGCTTGTGATACTTTCCTGGAGATAATTAAAGCTCCGTTTGTAGGCCAAAAGAGGAACGGACGACTAACTGATTGGAATTTGTACATATTGATGTATATAGTCCATTATGTGTAGTCGTGGGCGATGGATTTCAACTTCATATGCTTTCTCCGAAGATTTGAGTGAGTATATGTATATACTTACTCAATAAGGAAGAAGTATGAAACATTTGAAAATGTTCAAAAGCTTTCAAGATGAAGTGGAAAATCATTGTAACAAGAAAATAAAAAGTTTATGATTGGATCATAAAGAAAGATGTTTGAGTTACAAGTTTAGCAAAACACCTAAGATTTGAGGAATCGTTCCATGGATGTGCATTTCCCAAAACACCATAGGAGTATGGAGTGTTCGAGATATGTAATGAAACCTTGTTTGACATGGTAAGATCAAAGGTGTCATTTATAAAACTATCATTATATTTTAAAGATTAAAGCTTTAGTGACTACCGCTTTTACACTGAAAAGAGCTCCATCGTGATCCATTGAAATGACACCTTATAAGTCATGGTTTGGATAAAACCCATGTTGTCCTTTCTTAAATTTTTGGTATGCTAGGCATAAGTAAAATGTTTACAACCAAAGACGGATGAGCATGTCTTTGTAGGTTATTTCGAATAACCATTGGGTATTCCTCCATAACACCGAAGACAAAATTGTTTGTCGCTTAGAATGTCGAGTTTCTTGAGAAGGAATTTTGGTGAAAAGTTAAGTGGGAGGACAATAGAACTTTGACAAGGTTGTTGAACCTTGGCTAATATGTGCTGAGTTGCGCAGCGTCGGAAAGTGTCCCGGAGGCAGCAACAATGCTCATGGCTCACGTGCCTCAAAGGTTGTGGTCACGGAGATCTAAGTTACTATTGAACCAAGTAGGTCAGGTAAGTAATCAAATGCCAAGATTTGAGAGTTAAATCATTGTTGTTTGACAATGATGAACCGACTACATGCAAAGAAGCAATGATGGGCCCTGACTTCGTTAAGTGGCTTGAAGCCATAAAATCCGTGATAATTCCATACACGAGAAATCAAGCTTTGAATTTGAAAGACCCTCTAGTAAGGTGCAAGACCTTACAGTCGTATATGGATCTATAAAGAAATAGACATGGATGTTTCACATCTATGAAATAGTCGACATGTCAGAAAGAGTTTACGACAATGTTCAAGGAATTTACTATGATAAGATTTGATCTTTCATAGCGATATTTAGTCTGGACGGATTAATGTAGCAACCACTACATATATTTTGGTATATGGTAGTTGAACAAACAAAACAAGTTCTTCTAATAGAATGGTTACCTAGGATGTGTCCATGACACGATCCAAAGGGTTTTTGTTAATTCAAAGGATGCTAAAAGAGTATGCAAAACTTCAATGGTTGAAGTGAGCATCACGAAGTTGGAATCTTCACCGTGATGAAACCGTTAAAAGGTTTAATTTCATCAGAGACGATGAAGATGCTGGCATTTTTGCAAGAAATTAAGTGGGAGCGCTAATACATATTTCTAATACATTATGTGAAAGACATATCGTTGATTAGAAATGATGTATCTTTTATTAACACAGGTTAAGAATTTCATTTCGATGAAAGACTTAGGCATAACCCAAGAATTAGGCATCAATGTCTATATGGATAGATTGAGGCGCTAATATGGTTTAGCAAAATGTACATAGATAAGATGTTGAATGAGTTCAATATGGAAACAACAAGAAAGGTCCTTGACGCACGGAAAGGACTGAATCAAGATTCAAGTGTGTTGACACGAGATTCAAGTGTTTTGACACTTGGTGAAATCACAAGAATATTTTGATCAATCATTCTTTGAGATGTACACATCCAGATATGTCCTATGCTCTAAATGTTATGAACATATACCAGAATGACTCATAAGATGATCATTGGACAATAGTAGGGATATTCCTATGATCTTTGGAAGAACTAAGAATATATTATTTATATAGTGGTGACAAATAGTTCATTGTAAATTGTTGCATTGATACTAGTTTTGTCACAAATTAAGTTTATCTCAATTTAAACTAAGGGTGGCACAATGTAATGGAAAGGAAGTTCCATAACGGATTTGGTTGAGTACCAAAGTTAAAACATTGTGACAAATACTACAACAAAAGGCTAAGTATATGACTGCTATTGTAGCAGCAAATGAGGGCATTTGCGTCAAGTAGTTTGTTATCAAACTAGGTGTGGTTCATAGCGGGATAATACTATGAAGATACATTGTATGACAATTGTATCAACATGATTTAATCCCAAGGAACTAAAGGTCTCACCAAAGGACCAAATTTATACAATGCCATCTCATTGGAGAATGAGTAATGCGTAGAAACGCAAGGACATGCAAATACACACGGACCTGGAAGTGTCAGATCCGAAGATTATGTTTACCACTAGCAATAGTGTCTATACAACACCAGAAAGCCAGGTGTTGAATGCACAAATTTTTAACTAGATTATTGACTCTAGTGCAAGTGGGAGACTGTTGGAGATATGCCCAAGAGGCAATAATAAAGTGGTTATTATTATATCTTTATGTTTATGATAAATGTTTACATCCCATGCTATAATTGTATTAATCGGAAACATTAATACTTGTGTGTTTTGTAAACATAAAAGAGTCCCTAGTAAGCCTCTTGTTAAACTAGCTTGTTGATTAAATGATGATCATGGTTTCCTGATCATGGACATTGGATGTCATTAATAACAAGATCATATCATTAGGAGAATGATGTGATGGACACACACCCATAGTAAGCATAGCATAAGATCAAGTCATTAAGTTCTTTTTGCTACAAGCTTTCAAATGCATAGTAACCTAATCCTTCGACCATGAGGTTATGTTAATCACCATCACCGGATGGGTACTTTGATGACATCAAACGCTGCTTCGTAACTAGGTGGTTATAAAGGTGACATTGGGTATTCTGAAAGTATGTGGTGAAGCGCATGGACCAAGATTGGGATTTGTCCATCCATATGACGGATAGATATGCTCTGGGCCCTCTCGGTGGAATGTCATCTAGTTAGCTTGTAAGCATGTGACTAGGTCACAAGGGATGACATATCATGGAACGAGTAAAGAGTACTTATCAGTAACAAGGTAGAACAAGGTATGGAGATATCGACGATCAAACCTCGGATAAGTAGAGTATCGTGTGACAAAGGGAATTGGTTTCGTATGTTAATGGTTCTATCGATCACGAAGTCATAGTTGAGTATGTGGGAGCCGTTATGGATCTCCAGATCCCGCTAATGGTTATTGATCGGAGATGTGTCTCCATCATGTCTGCATATTCACGAACCGTAGGGTGACACACTTAAGGTTCGAAGTTGTTTTAAGTAGATATGGAATGTGCGTTGGAGACCGAATGTTGTTCGGAGTCTCGGATTGGATCCTGGACATCACGAGGAGATCCGGAATTGTCTGGGGAATAAGATTCATATATTGGGGATCATTTTCTAAGTTAGGAAATGTTCCAGAGTATTTGTATGGGGATTCTAGAAGGTTTCGGAATGTTCCGGAAGGTTCTAGAAGATTTCTTGGAGTTTACTTGAAAACCAAGAAAGGATCAAGGAATCCTTGTGGGGTAAGACAAGGATTCGTGGGGGAGTAGGACTCTCCCCCCACCTCCTTGATCCGCCGGCCAAGGGAGAGGGGAGTCCTACAAGGACTCCACCTCCCCATGGCGCCTCCCTCCTTTAAATAGAGGGGTGGAGGCATAAACCCCCTTGCCCCTTCTATTCTCTAGATCTCAAGTTGCCTCTCTCCTCCTCCTTCCCTCTTCTCTGGCTTAGGCGAAGCCCTGCAGAATTCTCTACTCCACCACCACCACCACACTGTCGTGCTGCTGGGATTCCGTGGAGAGATCTACTACCTCCGATGCTCGCTGGAACAGGGAGAGGAAGGTCTGCTTCGACTCCACACGTGTGACCGACTGCGGAAGCGCTGCCGGAACACGGCGCCGGAAGGATCGTCCACACGATCTTGTGATCGACTACATCAACCCCGAGATCTAATCTCGTAACGCTTTCGGTTCTACGAGGGTTAGTACAGATCTATCTCGTTGCACATGTCTAATAGATTAGATCTTGGCTTTTATCTAGATTAGATCTGGGTTTTGTTCATTCTTGCGGTAGAATTTTTTTGTTTTCCATGCTACGAACCCATCAGGTTTGTGTCAATGGCTGTAAACGATTGGGAACCCGAAAGTGTGACTGGGCTTGTCGATACCGCGAAAACACTCCGCAATCCTAAACAGTACAGGTGCTCCACGCACAATCTTAAATAAAGCAGTAAAGCATGGCATAGGTACAGGATAGTAATAAAGCCCCAAACTACTTTGTGGCCCCAAGAAATAGAAATGAATCAAGCTCTAGCTCAGGGGGGTCCATAAGGCCTCCCGGATGTGGATAGTGCGAAAAATCAAGGAACAGGTATCAAGTACTCGGGGTCCTACGGGACACAAGTGGGCGTGGAAGAACCAAATAACATCTATTGCCCACCGATGCCTCTGCATTAGTTATATCTAGCATTTTAATGGCTGTAATTAAAGTCATGATCATCTCCACCAGTAAGCATCTCCACCATTAACATCTGCCAGCATTCCAACAACTGTGGTACTTGACAACACGAGATCACACCTGAGCAAGCAACTACGACTCGCAAGGCCAGCTATCTACCAAGCATCAGGTATTAGGAGGTGTCCATGGCAATATAGAGGCTGCACGGGATATAACTGGGGTACGGAAACTAAAGCATCACGACACGGATAGCAATAGATCAACAGGAGGAAATAAAGACTATAAATGCAAAATAGGTAGAAGGGGAAGAGGTGCTCGCCTGGGAAACACTGCCGAAGGATCATATCCGGAGAACTTGTCGATACTCGCATCAACTCATCGGCCTAATCTGCGAAGAAGCAAACACTAGAAGAAACACCGGATGCAATATTTAATACTACGGCAGAAGATCAGGCATGATGCATGTCTGATGTATGACAAGGCAAGGATGCGGTGCAATTAGGCAGTATTAAGCGGAACCGGGGTCCCAACAATTAATTAGGCGGTTCAAGTTATTTAACTACCCGCAATTTAAATGTGGTATTAATAGGGCGAAACATGGCATCGGTTCGCTACACAAATTTAAATGGAGTCCGGACTAAGACAAAGATATCCCGCATATAAACTCCATATTTAATTTCGGTGAATCATCGAAATATCCCCAAACACCCATAATATGCATGCAAGTATGAGCAAGTCAATTTGCACAATTGTATATAACATTTTATAAAATAGGGCTCGGAAAAGGGGATCACACATAGGGGCGAAGGTCTTGGTTCCGAGAGGTTAGGGGGCTTGGTCTTCGGATCCGTGTAGACGGTCGAGGCATCAGGGAAGGTGATCTAGGTTCGAGGCTTCACATGCTTGGAACCGGGGTCATTGGTTCCCTCTCGGTGATCTTGGGCTTTGTGGCGGAGATCTCAGAGTTCCAGCTTCATCGGGTGATGGTGAACTCGTGTGTCATCGGTGGCCTTCAGGTACTCGCGTACATCTTCTCGCATCGGAGTTTGCGGGTGGATGACAGACACGAAGGAGTGGTCGTTGGAGCTGAAACACACACGCAAGCCACTAAGTCGTGCATCACGCGCATCAACAACAAGGAATACCGCTTGGGTACAAGCATCAGGAGCCTTATCTCACGAACGATACAACAACCTGCAGAGGTAGGGCGACCCTGCCATCGAACAAGAGGAGCCCCTCAAACCAGAGGCAGAGAGGACGGCAGGGACGCGGCGGCCCTGGGTCGGTCGACGGCGGTAGGAGACAAGGACCATGGGGTCGGGGACGGACGCACGCCAGCGGTGCTGCGGACAGAGATCACGGTGCAAGGCACCACGCCGGGGGGCGCGAGCGGGAGGCGGAGCACGCCAGCGTTGCCGGAGCAGAGGAAGGGTGGCCACGGCGTTGATGTCGGGGGCGACCGTGGCAGCGGCGCGAGGGGAGGAACGGCGGACCAAGCGCGAGGTTGGGGCCACGGGGCGAGGGAACATCGGCGGAGCGGTGACCGGACTCGAACGGTGGAGGATCAGCGGCGGACACAAGGAGGCGGCAAGATCAACGGTGACGGGCGGCCGGGGCAGCGGCCGGTGGCGTCCCGGAGCGCGGAGCTCGCTGGCGCGGGAGGAGGACGGCAGGAGGAGAGTGGCCTCGTGCGGACGGCGGTGGGGCGGAAGGAGACGGACGAGGAAGATGGACAGTGGCCGACGGCAGCGAAGCAAGGTGGTGAGGCGAGGGCACCGGGAAGGAGAGTAGGCGGCAGGGCTTCTGCGAGACACCGGCGAGGCGGCGACGCGTGAGCGGCGGAGGAGTAGCTCGCGGCGGTGGTTGGTGGGATCTGGGGAGGAGTAGGGATGGAGAGAGAGAGAGCGGGTCATGGGGTGGGACCGCGTGTGCTGCGTGCGCGTTTCGGTTTCACGGGGCACAGGTCGGGCAGGTGGTAGGCGTGGGGTGGCATGTGGTGGCGGGATGGCTGGTGGGCCCGCCTGGTCGGGTGGACCAGGGGAGTACGGGAAAACGTGTAGGGGCGGTGGGATCCGGGCCAGGCGTGTTTGCAGGCAGCGTGCAAGCGTGGCTCGCGTGTGCTGCGTGCGGGCGCGGGGTTGGATGCTGGCGCGTTGCGTCCTGTGCAGACGTGACAGCCGGCGCTATGGGTGGTGAGGGGATTAGGTGGGGCTGGTTAGGTAGGAGGGTTGGGGTTTGGGTCTGGCTTAGGGTTAGGTCTAGGTTAGGTTTTTATACGGGCCGGGTAGTAGGTGGCCTGGCCTAACGGCTGGGCTGCCTCCCCGATAGAAAATAGTTTTATTTTATTTAGTTTTGTCCGAAATAGACTTTTGTAATTGTTTTGTAGACAAAAGAAAATATCCGGAAGAGGCCGGGGTTTTAATTTGAATTAAAGACGGGGATATTTAGAAAACAAAACTAGGTGTTTCGAAAATAGTTTTAGACAAACAAATGCATGATGACATGATGATGCTCAAATGCAATGTGGCATGATGACATGAGCATGCGGTCATGACGATGCAATGCACAAAAACAACGCGATTTTCTAGTAGTGGTTTTTGTGGGGCGCCACAGTGGTACTCTTGTGGAGCAAGTCTCTAAAAGTCGCTTTCGTGGGATATGTCGAAAATGACCTGTACGTGGTGGACTTTTCGGGGAAAACCACTATAGGCCCGATGTGTCTTTTCGGAAAGGCTGACGCGGGTTGGCTATGGCATCGCCGACTAGCCCACGTCAATATGAGAACTTTGCAAAGTCTCCACAAGGGTGGCCACATCCTTGGACTAAAAGAAAATGTCTCCTTTGCCAAAGATCGTGTTTGCAGGGCGTGTGTTGAAGGGAAAATGCATGACTCTCCTCATCGAAGGAAGACTATTATCTCGTCAAAAAGGATCTTAGAGCTCGTTCATGTGGACCTCTTCGGACCTCTCATGCAAGCCTTAGTGGGAAGAAGTATTGTCTAGTGATTGTTGATGATTACTCAAGATACACTTGGTTTTATTTCTTCAAGTTGAAGAGTGAAACTCAACAAACTATCATCGACTTCGCCAACGAGGTTCAACGTCAACACAACGTCCCTATATTGGCTATAAGAAGTGATAACGGCTCTGAGTTCAAGAACTACACCTTAAATGAGTTCCTAAGTGAAGAGGGGATAAGACATCAATATTCCGCTGCGTACACCCCTCAACAAAATGGTGTAGCCGAGAGGAAGAATCAGACTCTAATGGATATGGCAAGATCAATGCTAGCCGAATTCAAGTCTCCATATAACTTCTGGGCTGAAGCAATCTCTACCGCTTGTCACTCATCCAATCGGTTATACCTCCGTAAGATCTTGGACAAGACTCCGTATGAAATACTTACTGGTAACAAGCTAAACATCTCATACTTTCGGGTATTCGGGTGTAAGTGTTTCTTTCTCATCAAGGGAGTTCGTTTATCTAAGTTTGAATCTAAGGCTCTTGAAGGTATTTTTGTTGGTTATGGTGCCGAATCCCACACTTATAGAGTCTAGAATAAGCTCTCCGAAACTGTTGTAGAATCTTGTAGTGTGGTGTTCGAGGAAAATGACGGTTCCCGTGCGGAGCAAGTTGGTGTTTGTGATGCAGATGTTGAAATACCCCAAGATGCCATAAGAAGAATGGGCATGGGATTTTTCCGCCCCATTGAGGAACCCCTTGTGGCGGATCGGGAAGTACAATGCTCTACTCATGAAGAGCCCTCATCTACACATTCTCAACATGTTCCAACCACGGGAGCAACTTCTACACCATCTCCATCAACTGCTGAAGGTCAAGATGTTCCAGAAAGCTCCAGGCCGGATTATCCGGTGGACACCGGATTATCCGGCCACCCCGCTCCTGCTGACCCTATTGCTCCTGGTGCTGAAGATATTGATGCAAGCTCCAGGCCAGATTTTTCGGCCAGCCCCGGATTATCCGGCCCCTCGCTAGTTCATGCAAGCCCCAGGCATCCCGATGAAGCTGCTACAAGTACTCCCAGGCCGGATTATCCGGCCTCTCCATAGGTCGAACTATCCGTCCCTGACTCACCTATTGTTCAACAACCTCCTGTTACGGCTACTGACTCTTCTCAAGGGCACGCTTCATCACCACCTACTGCTGTTGTCCCAGTTTCTAATCAAGGTCGAGCAAATGTTTCCAATGAAGATTCAAGTGATGAAACTACTCCACCAAGAGACAACAAACTTATTGAACTTCATCGCAAGGCTCGGGCTGATCGGAACCTTGAGTTAAGGGGTCACACCCTCGACAAGGTTGTTGGTGATCTTCAATGAAGGGTTTCTACAAGAAGGGAATTGGCCAGTTTTGGTGAGCATCAAGCTCACATCTCAATGGTGGAACCCAAGAAGGTCTTTGAAGCTCTTGAAGATCCAGACTGGGTTGTTGCTATGCATGAAGAATTGAATAATTTCGAGCACAACAAAGTCTAGAAACTCGTGGAGAAACCCAAAGATTCCTGCAATGTTATCGGCACCAAATGGATATTTAAAAACAAGAAAGATGAGAATGGCATTGTTTTGAGGAACAAGGCAAGACTTGTGGCACAAGGTTACTCTCAAGTTGAGGGAATTGACTTCGGCGAGACCTATGCTCCAGTGGCTCGCCTTGAGTCCATCCGTATCCTTCTTGCTTATGCTGCCCGTAACAATTTTAAATTGCAGCAAATGGACGTCAAGAGTGCTTTCCTTAATGGTCCTCTACATGAGTTGGTATATGTAAAGCAACCCCCAGGCTTTGAGGATCCTAACTTCCCGAACCATGTCTACAAACTCGATAAGGCACTCTATGGCCTTAAACAAGCCCCACGTGCATGGTATGAGCACCTTAAAGAGCTTTTGCTAGACCGTGGCTTCAAAGTTGGGCAAATCGATCCCACTCTTTTTACTAAGAAGGTTAAGGGGGAGCTCTTCGTATGCCAACTATATGTAGATGATATCATCTTTGGTTCTACTAATAAAGATTTTAATGATGAATTTTCAAAGCTTATGACTGACAGGTTTGAGATGTCTATGATGGGGGGATTACGGTTCTTTCTTGGATTCAAGATCAAGCAATTTAGAGAAGGAACCTTCATCAATCAAGCAAAGTACATCCAAGACATGCTCAAGAGATTCAAGATGACGGATCTTAATGGTGTCGCCACTCCGATGCAAACAAAATGTCATCTTGAACTTAACCCACACGGTAAAGATGTGGACCAAAAGGTATACCGGTCCATGATCGGCTCTCTTCTTTACCTTTGCGCATCTAGACCCGATATTTTGTTGAGTGTGGGTATGTGTGCAAGGTATCAAGCAGCTCCTAAAGAAAGCCACTTAGTGGCGGTCAAGAGGATCTTTCGATATTTGGTTCATTCTCCTAACTTTGGTCTCTGGTATCCCAAGGGCTCCAATTTCTCTCTATTTGGTTATACTGATTTAGATTGGGCTGGTGATAAGGATGATCGGAAATCCACTTCCGGCGCTTGTCAATTTTTGGGAAGATCTCTTGTGTGTTGGTCATCTAAAAAGCAGAATTGTATATCTCTCTCCACCGCTGAAGCTGAATATGTTGCTGCTGCCAGCGCTTGCACTCAGTTATTCTGGATGAGGCAAACATTAAAGGAATATGGTGTCAATTGTGACAAAGTGCCTCTTTTATGTGATAATGAAAGTGCAATCAAAATTGCATACAATCCGGTACAACATACAAGGACGAAGCATATTGAGATTCAGAATCATTTTATTCGAGACCATGTTGCTCGAGGCGATATTGATCTATCTTTTGTGAGCACGAAGAACCAACTTGCGTACATTTTTACGAAGCCACTTGATGAAGCAAGATTCTGCTACTTGAGGAATGAGCTAAATATCATTGATTCCAGGAGTTTGTCTTGATTACCCATGCACTCACTCGTACATCTCAGTCCTATTTGACCTAGGTGTGGGCATGGATATAGGGGGAGTGTGGTCCTAACTCATTAGGCTAACCCTCCCCCCATAATGCCAAAAGCAAGATAAATCATTTCTCTTAATATCATTGTGTGATATGTGAGCTTATTGATGAGTATTGGTCGTGAACCCAAGATATATCTTCGCGGTGTCACACCATACACTCCAACAAGGTGGCTTCGGCCACCGCCCTCTCCCTTGAGGAGAATTGGATCTTTTTTGGCTGTTTTTGCTCTCTCATGTTCTTATGGGAATCACACTCAATCTTGGCTTTTATTTGATTTGGATCTTGCAATTTTGAGTGTCTAGTATCATCTCAGTTTGGTTCTCTTAATCCTAAGCCTTTCCCTACCCCTAAGCCATCTATTCTTGCACACAAGTCCCTTGTACACCTTGTGGGGGTGTTGTTTGGGGACGCGCGGGCCTGAATCTGTGTTCAACAGAAATTCAGAGTGGAGGCCGGATAATCCGGCCCAAGTGTAGGCCGGATAATCCAGCCCTGGTGGATTTTGTCTTAAAGGGCAGGGAACAGGGGGAAGGGCTCATAACGAGCAGCACTTCTCCCCCAACCCTCTCCTCCTCCTCAGCCGCCGCCTGTCGTCCCCCACCCTCTCCGGAGCCTCTCCGGCCACCGGATTTTCCGGGACTCCCCGGATCTTCTTCTCCGTGCCTCCGGGTACCTTCTCCTCTGCGTTATTCCTCCAATGAGTGAGGGTAACTCCCTCTCTCTCCATCTTTGGCTAGATGTGTTACTTGTTGGGTGGAACGTTGTCTAGAAGGATGTTATTTCGCATAGAAATCGTAGTCTTGCAGTTTCTAGGCCCAATCTACTTTTTTGCATTCAATCTAGGTGGAATCAAAATTTTCTGCCTGGGCCGGATTATCCGCCCCTGGCCAGGCTGGATAATCCGGCCTGACAGTTTCAACTCTGCTTTAGTTTCACTATGGAGTATGCATTGAGTAGATTTGTCTTATGAAATTTTTGACTACTTTTTCCATGCTCTCTCCTGGACTTGTGTGTATGCTTATCCCCATGCTATCACTCTTGTTCTCCTCACAGGTGGTTCCAGTGTTCCCAAGACCTACAAGCGCCGCCCTCGCAGTGAATACTTCCGGGACAACGGACAGGGTAACTTAGTGGACGAAGTTGAGTTGAGGAGGAGAAAGAACGAAGCGAAGCGAATGGATGAACAAGCAAAGAGAACTAGGAAGGGAGTGTCCAAAAGGAAGGGCAAGGAGCCCAAGATCAACTACAAGGCTTTGGATGCAGTCACCTATTCCTCCATCCGTCACCGTGATTTGTTTGCTGAGTTGCCTCGTGATGATGAGCTGGGGGATGCTCGTTTTTGGTGTGCTAAACAGAAAGGTATCTATGAAGATGTGTATGCTAGGCTGAACATTAGGCCTATGCACCTGCTGGTTCTTGCTGAGGCTTTGGAGAAGGCCCATCTTGTGGATGCCATGTATGTGGCTGAGAGGATGGGGCTGCACCATCTCATGTCTCTCCAGTGCTCTTATGACTCTGAGGTGGTGAAGCAGTTCTTTTCCATGTTGGTTATTTGTGGGGATGAGCGTCGCACTATGAAGTGGATGACTCATGACAGGCCTATGTCTGCTGATTTCCATGTGTTTGCTGAGGTTCTTGGATACTCTTTCCGCAGCAGGGATAGAGCTAGTGGCCACCGCATCATCACCCAGCTGAAGCCCAACAAAGATGCAGCTCTCTCTCCTTGCATAGTGGACAATGGCATTGTGGGCACTCTGGCTGGTCTTGCTCCTATCTATGCTGCCTTAGTGGGCCTCTTCCGTGACTCCACCACTCCGAGTGGGGGAAACAATGATAGCATCCGTGGTCACCTTGTCCAGCTCCTTTAATTTTCTCATGAGGTTGCCTCATGCGAGGACGAGTCTATGCAGTACAGGCTGGATGTCATGGACTTCATCTACCATGAATTGACTGATGCTATGTTCAGCCGTCTGTCCATCCCCTATGCACCCAACATTATGATGCTCATAAGGCACCTGCTTCCTTCTGAAGAGTTCAACATTGATTCTATGCATAAGGCCAAGAAGATCTACACCAAGGTTCGGAAGACCTCTCACCCCTCCTCTGCTCCTGAGGGTCTCATGAGAGATGCTCGCAGGCCCCCAGTGCCTCCCGTTGCCCGTGAGATCAAGCAGCTGAACTGGTTCCAGCAGCACATCCTCTGCATGGGCATGGACACGCGCAAGGGTCAGTACGAGGCATACAAGCAGCGCCATGAGTTGGCTCACTCCCAGCAGCTCATCCTTCACCATGTGTCCGGTGCTTCTGGTGACCCCCCGGCTCCTACACCTCCCACACCATATGCTCAGTGGAACTCTTCTTCCGGGTTGAACTATAGAGAGCTGGAGCGTCACTTGTTCCCCTCTACGGCCGCTGCTGATGATGAGGATGGTGACACCGAGGAGCTTGAAGATGAGGATGAGGATGAGAATGAAGACGAGGATGAGGACTACGAGTGATCCCTTGGGGCGCTAGCATCGCTCTTCTTCCTTTTTGGTGTCTCGATGCCAAAGGGGGAGAAGTAGTTCTATTAGGATCTTCGAGGATTTGCATGGGTCGGGCAAAAGCACTTGCATTTTTCTATTCATCGTTTTCTCGCTTATGCCCATTTAGCGTTGAACTTTAAATTTGTGTTTTGTGGTTTGTTTGAGACTCTATGTCAGTGGTTGTCTGGATTTATCTCATGGATTATGCTTATGGATTCATCTATTCATATCCTATTATGCTGGAAATCTTTATCAAGGAAGGCGCTTATATTGGTTATCATGTTGATAATTGAGGCCATTTCAAGGATGCCTCTCTTCTACCTCGGTGGTATGATTTTATTGTTCATATGTCTATGGAATAGATTCACCTATTTGTGTGCATTTGTATTCCAATGCAAATTTCTAATATGCACACATTGAGGGGGAGTCTCTTCCATGTTTATTGTTGGTTGTCTTGTGATCCTTTCCTGCAAATCCTAGTATTGTCATCTAACACCAAAAAGGGGGAGATTGAAAGAACACTTCATGTTTTCCTGTGTTTTGTGTGTTAGATAACAATACTGTGGAGATTATTCATGTGCGCTAAGTGTGCAGGAAGCTTTGAGGGGGGACGGATTATCCGCCCCACCAAGGGCCGAAAATCCGTCCTACCTCATTGCTCAAAGGAAGCCAAGGCACGTCGCTCGGAATCTGGTCGGATTTTCTCCCGGAAAATCCGAACTAGGGCAGTTTTTCTTCCTCAGGCCGGATAATCCGGCTGTCGCATGGGCCAGATAATCCGGCCCCCGGATTTTGAGCAAAGCATGCCAAGGCGCGTCGCTCGGAGTCCGGTCGGATTTTCTCCCGGAAAATCCGAACTAGGGAGGTTTTTCCTCCCCAGGCCAGATAATCCAGCCTTCACATGGGGACGGATAATCCGACCCCCAGAAGATGATCAAGTGCAAGCTCTGCGCGACACTCAGAGAAGGGGTAGACTATCTGCCGGATATTCCGAGTCTGGGGTGGAGTTTTCCCTAGGCCGGATAATCCGGCCCTCACTTGGGCCGGATATTCTGGCCCCCAAAGTCTCCAACGCCTGGTTTTGGAAGGGGGTATAAGTACCCCTTCTTCCCCAACGTTCAGAACTCTTGATTCATTCGAAATTGTCCAGACATTGTGCAAGAGCTCCCATTCTCGATCTCCTACTTCAACCACCCGAAGGCTTTGATCTTTGGGGGAATTGAAGGAGGAGAGGATCATCATCATCATCATGAATCTAGCACATCAACTCCTCTCCATTCACTTGGAGAAATCCCTGCTCTAGTATTCTTGTCAATATCTAGATCTTGTTTGTTGTATTTGATAACATTGTTCTTGTGGCATCTTGTTGTCATTTTGGGAGCCTCCAAGTTGATTGTGGAGTTGTGCCCCGCTAGTTGTGTAAAGGCGCCGGTACTCGCCTCGAAGGGTCCCTATAGTGGAAAGGTGGATCAGGCCTTTGGTGGCGGGAACCATCGGAGAACAGGGTGAGGCCTATCGTGGCATGGTGGTCTTAGTACCGCCCACCCCTCCAACACAGGCGTACTTCCCTTAACAAGGAAGGAACTATGGTCAAACAAATCCTGTGTCTCCGCGTGCTTCACTATGGTTTACCCGTTCCTCTTCCACTCGCTCTTTACTCGCTAGTAGATAGGTTTGCATATAGGGAAATTCCACCTAATAGTTTATCTAGAGAATTTACCATTTGTGCTAAGCCTAAAATTGAAAAAGCATTAAAATTTGAAGTAGCACCTATTCACCCCCTCTAGGTGCCCATACGATCCATTTCAGCAACCTAGGATGGCTCGATTGTAGAGGGGCGCTGTCCTGACGCGTGCCCGATCTGGGTCAGAAGGGCTTCGAGTCAGGCTTCGATCTAGCCGGTGGTGTTCGACCGGGAAGCGGGTGTTGCCCCTTGCCTAGTGCGGAGCGGCAAGACCTACCTGACCTGAGCCAGGCGGGCCTAGGTTGGGAGCTTGCCCTGTAGGCCAGGTGGGCCTGTAGGTTACGGCTGCTGCCATGCTTGACCCTCTGCCGTGTCCGTGTCGCCTGGATCTGAGCCAGGTGGGCTTTGATTCGGTGTTGAAGTCCTCTCTCCTCTCAGGCGAGCCCGAGGTGGACAATTCCCGGCCTACTCTGGTGGGCTCTGGCCTCTCCCCACTCGTGGGTCATGTTGGCGGCTTGCGGTGGTGCTCCTCAGACTGGCGATGGTCCGGTAGGCCTAGGTGACCACGGTGGCGATGGCACTGCTGCTTGGCGCGGGCGATCTACGGTGGGGGCGGATTCATTGGTGGATGGAGGAGTAGGGTGATGACCCACAAGTATAGGGCGTGTATCGCAGTATTTTCAATAAGTAAGAGTGTCAAACCCAACGAGGAGCAGAAGGTGCTGGCTAGTGGTATGGATCAGGAATTCTCTGCAAATACTTAGCAAACGGATTTTTAGGTGTTTTTGATAAAGCAAGTAAACAAAGTACGAGTAAATAAAAGATAGTAGGAATAAATGCAGCAAGTGGCCCAATCCTTTATGCAGCAAAGGACAAGCCGGTTGTATTACTTAAGATGACCAAACGTTCTCAAGGACACATGGGAAGACTGTCAAGTGCTTTCGCTTCATATAGTTGATTAATCTTCTTTAGCTTGCTAAGTGTTGTGTGGGTGAACCTGTGCTAATGTACCGACCTTCCTAGGACTAATACATACTTGTGATTATACCCCTTGCAAATATCCGTAAGTACAAGAAAGTAATTAAGGTAGAAACCTAACCACAACTTTAAACTCTAAGACCCTTACGTCCCTTGTGCAATGGTTTCCTAACGGGGGTTCAGGTTTCTATCACTCCGGCAACCCCTACGATTAGTAGCCAAATACACAATGCATTCCCCTAGGCCCATATAGGTGAAATGTCATGTAGTCGATGTTCACATGACACCACTAGAAGAAGTAGACCACAACTTAAATATCAAACTATTGAATCTTTCTCAACACAACTCCACTACTAACAACATGACTTCTCCCATGTCCTCAAGAACAGAACGAACTACTCACAAGACATCATATGGATCATGATTAGAGATGGAATAATGATGTATAACAATCTGAACATAAACAATAATTCAATGGTTCACTCAATAGCATCAACTACACAGAGTAATCAACACCGGGAAAGTTTCCCCTAAGAACTATGCAAGATTCAACCCAATTGTTACAACAATATGGAGATGGTGATGAGGGTGCTGATGGTGATGATCATGGTGATGATCATGATGAACCTGATGAAGTCCAGTTTGATGGTGGTGTTGATGGCAACGATCTCCCCTCCCCGGGAAGGAATTCCCTCGGCAGAAATCTGTCTGCCCGAGAGATCTTTCTCTCTCGAGTGTTTTCCGCCCCGCAGAGGCGGCGGAATCTTTCTGTGGTCGCTCCCCAAGTCTTAGGGTTTCGAGAGGAATATATAGGCCAGAGGGGAGAGCCAGAGGTGGGCTAGGGTGGCCACACCACCTGGTGGCGTGGCCTAGGTTGGCCCGCGCTAGGGGGTGGTGTGGACCCCCTGTGGCCCATCTCCACTCCCTCTTCTGGCTTCCTTCGTCTTCTGGAAAAATAGGATTTTCCGTATATTTTCCCGGATTTTCTGATCTTCACGAATTTTGCCTCCAAACAACACCTTTTCCATCAGAATCCTGACTGCAGCGGTCCATGCTCCAAAAGTCATCAACCATGCAAAAACATATGAAATAACATAAGTATCATCTCTTAATATGAAATATATCAATGAATAACAGTAAATTATGACATAGAATAGTGATGCAAAATGGACGTATCAACTCCCCCAAGCTTCGACTTCGCTTGTCCCCAAGCGAAACTGAGCTCAATAAACATGACCTCAGGTTTATGGAGTGAAGAGTCGATAAAAGAATACGGACAAGAAGCATCACATTCATCAATACATGGATCATAATAGAAGACAACTCACTATTATATAACTTAAATTGCAATAAGTAAAGGAAACACAATAAAGATACATAAAGTGAATCATAATTGGTAATGGCAAACTTAGCTCTTGGTTAAGAATAGTTGATAATTGGCTAGAGTTCACAAATAACTGGTTTTTCAATGATAGCTTTCAAAGTAGTAATCACCAAGATAAGAGCAATGTGCAAAACAAGGAACATAAGAAACATGATTGAATAAATCATCATATGAATGAATGAAACACAACAACTCAAAATACTTGCTGAGATAGAAGGGAGTAGGTTTAATGACTCAACTAAAAAGAAAAAGAAAGGCCCTTCACAGAGGGAAGCGGGGATTGCAAGTTTCATAAAGGGCTCCCAAAAATTATGATACTTATTAGCTTTCAGCTCTCATTGCCCCTATCATAGGCATATTTTAGGTGATTAAGGTTAAAGTGATCAAATATGAGGATATACTTGACAAGTTGTAAATTGAGAATCTCATGTCCCTTGAATACGAGGGTCGCTCCTCATGCTACTCAAGTTTAGTCACCGGTAAGTTCTTGTCATCGTAAGCACATGTGTATCATAGAGAACCGCCAACGAGGTACCCCTTGCCCGATGATACAGAAGAATCCCCATATCAAAATGACAAGGCAAGCAGACAACAAGTATCTCAGCAATCTTATTATTTCCCATGGGAATATGGTCCTTTTTTCTCTCTTTCCTCTTTTCATAATATCTCTTTTTTCTTTTTCTCTTTTTCTCAATATCGGACTCTTTTTTTATAAGAAGAATGTTTCATAGATACTCGTTATGGTTACGCTGCAGGTTTCCACCATGTCAGCATGGATTAGACCAGCAGCCCAGGCGTTTCTCTAACACATATACATAACTCCATGGACTTACAAGCTCCCCTTTCATTTCACACCGACAACATCCATAGACAAAAGAACATGATATCAACTAGGTACAAAGTACCAGTGCAATGTTGAAAGCGTTCCCCATGACATCATGGTTCTGCTAATTCACAACTCACAAAGCGCAAGCATATACGCAACATAGATGGGCACAATGGTTCAAGTTTATTAAATGCAAGAAAGTAAAGTGTGCCATCAAGTTCGTGAGAGCTTTAATCACTAATTTTCACATAACAAGTTTAATTTGGAAGGTAGATAAAAACATGAATTTACTTGGAATAGCAATAATGCTAATAGGTAGGTATGGTGGACACAAATGGCATGGGTTTGGTTTAAAGGATTGGATGCATGAGAAGAATTCCCTCTCAGTACAGGTTTTTGTCTAGCAAGGCTGGGTAGCAAGTATAAGAGTTGAAGGAAACAAACAAACATACAAGTGATAAAAACAAACATGCAATCTTCCTTGGAAGCACAAAAGATCTTAACTAGAGAATACTAGACTTATGAGCAAATCAAGAAAGAAAGATGATGATTTTTTTTCTTTAGAGTACTTTATCTTTTCATTCAACTCTCAAAAATAGTGTTGCTACTGACCGAGCCAGGTTTGCCAAAACCAACTAAATTAATTTAATGATCCCAAAGTGATACCAATACTAACAACAAGATCAATCATTTAACCATGAATTGAAAACTAATATAAGATATGCAAAAGAGTAAATGATAGAACTTCTCATTAATATTCCATAATGGCAACTCACACCAAGGGATACATATCTAACGAGAGAGGGGACACTTCCATAATGCAAACCATCCTACATGATAACTTCTCTATTCATGATATGACTCTACTAAAAAGGCAAAAAGATATCAGATAGTGATGTGATACCACGACACTCCCCCAAGCTTGGAACAAACCAAGGGGATGCCAAACCTGATGATGAATTACTCCTTCGGTGGTGGTGGTAATATTTTCTTAGTTAACATGAGGAAATCTTCCAGCATCTTGTGAAGCCTATTATTCTCCCATTGAAGCATGTCCACCTTCCTCCTCAAGTCTCGGTACTTATCGCAGAACTCCTTAGTGACTTGTAGGGCTTCCGCTGATGCAGGGCAACTGACTAAAGGTACCGGCCCCTGCTTGGGGTCTTGGAGATCTTCCTCCATATGCTCCTTTCCCTTATCCTTGGCGGACACCATTGTGCTTCTAAGCTTTAAAGATAGTTCCTGGAAGAAACAGATCGAAACAAAAACACGACAAAAACATGATATACGAACCTCGGGGGATCCGGGGGATTATATATTACGAAGTTTCATAACAAAAGGAAGGTACTGGGAGAAAACGGGTCGGAGACGGAGTCCGGAGTGGCCACACCACCTGGTGGTGCGGCCTTGGGTGGGGCCGTGCCACAGGGTGGTGTGAGCCACCCTGGCTCAGTTTCCTTCCCTCTTTCGCTTTGTAGCTTTCCTTATTGACTGGAAACTGCAGAAATATAATTGAATAGTATTTTCGCGGAACTTTTCTTACCAGAACTATTACCTATTTGAAAACGGACTCTGCAGGTCTCTGAATTTGGTATCTAGTAGATTCTTCCGGAGTCACCACTTGAATAACATTAATATCTTCATCTTTATACACTTAATACTTGAGTCATAAAACCTTTCACTTCCTCATTACACCATTTTCTCTACTATCTGGAAATTTCTTTGACACAAAACTTCACACAGTTCT
The DNA here is from genome assembly GCA_916181665.1 of Avena sativa. NCBI lineage: Eukaryota > Viridiplantae > Streptophyta > Magnoliopsida > Poales > Poaceae > Avena > Avena sativa. The sequence continues at coordinate 430,151,242 of OV702287.1, forward strand.
CATTAGCAACATTAGTATAAGTGAAGTGATAAAACCTTTTGAGTTCAACTTCAACTGAAAACTGTCAAAACATAAGCTACTGTAGCAACTCCTTCTGAAAACCCAAAAAGAATTCAAAAAGGAAATCGATTAAAGAAGCAAATGCAAGAGTGGCAAAATCTGTCAAAACAGACCAGCAGGTAAAGATCAATTTTTTAGAAAATCTTCTGTTGCTCAAATAAAAAAGTGCAAAACTAACTAAAGTTAAATAACAACCTGGGGCAGAAGCAAAAAAAATTACAGCTCAAACCGACATACAGAGATCTCTCACGAATTTTTACGGTGAAGCACAAAAATCTGTTTCGGGATAGCAATTTCCCCAAATTTTACTTCTCTCTCATTAGAGGTTGATCTTGACACAAAAACCAAACAAAAAGGATAAGGAGAGGTTATTACCGAAGTAATAACTTCCAAGATTCAAAGAAACAAAAACAATCTGAAAGCAAAAACAAATTGGATTGTCTCCCAAAATGCTCTTTCTTTATAGCCATTAAGACGGGCATGATAATTTTGATGATGCTCTGTTAGGAATGTGAATTGAAGTGAAAGGGAGCATTAAGAAGCAAAAATACACATATTTAAGTCTAACCCACTTCTTATGCAAGGGAATCTTGTAAACAAACAAGTTGTTGAAACCAGAGGCTACTTGCATAGGAAGGCAAAACAAGTGCAACATAAAAACTTTCAGCATAAAACGAGAAAACTTGATATCATTGAGATACATAAGAACACTTTTCCCTCTCTCATAGTAACTTTCAGTATCATGCATAAACTTAACAATATAACTATCACAAGGACCATCGTAACAATGATCACTTATTCTAACAGAAAACACAGGAATACTAGCTCTCATAACACTACTTTGTGAAACAACATTAGAGGTATCCTTTTCTTCATATTTAGTAACAAAGTCTTTCACATTTGCTATAATAGGTTCATCAACCATTTGTTTATCAGGTTCAATAGATTTATTTTTACTTTCATTAAACATACTAGCTATCATAGAATGTTCATTTATCTTAACTGGGAAAGGCATTTTCTCAATGTAAGGTTCGAGTAACGCATGATTAGCAGTATACACTTCAGTATTTCTTGCAGGAACACTCTTAGCAACATATTTATAAGGTTCATGATACTTATTCCACTTCTTTTAGGAACTTCAATATAGGAAGCAAAAGCCTTAAAATAAGAAGCAATAGCTTGAGAGTCTAGACCATAAGCATTTTTAATATTTTGAAAGTCATTAGTTCCCATAAAAGATTCAATGCATTCATAATCATAATTTATACCTGACTTTCTACCTTTATCATTCTCCCAAGCTTCAGCTTTGTTTTGAATACGGTCCAGAAGATCCCATTTAGCTTCTTCTTCCATGCGAGTGAATGATCCAGCACAAGAAGCATCCAATAAATCCTTATCATGTAGAGGGAGCCTTGCATAAAAGTTATTGATAATAATATTGTTGGGGAGCTCATGAATGGGACATTTGAGCATTAGTAACTTCAGTCTCCCCCAAGCTTGAGCTGTACTCTCTCCATCAAGAGGCCAAAAGTTGTATATTTGATTCTGATCTTTATGAATCTCACTAGGAGGATAAAACTTTGAATAAAAGAGAGGTACTATTTCCTCCCATTCCAGAGTTTGACCATTCTTCAGCAGCTTATACCATTCCTCGGCTCTTCCTTTCAGCGATAGTGAGAATAACTTCTTCTTAACTTGATCTGTAGTAATACCTGCACACTTGAACAATCCGCATAATTCGTGTGTAAAGAGTAAATGATCATCGGGATGGACAGTTCCATCCCCAACATAGTAGTTATCCATAACATGATCAATAATTCTTGTAGGTATTTTAAAAGCATCATTCTCAGCAGGTGGTGGTTCATCTACTACCTTGGCAGTGGTAGTAGCATTACCAAATAAGAAACTCAGCGAATTATCCATAACGAAAATAAAGCAACTAACAGAAGTAAACAATACTCACAGTAGAAGTTTCCTTTACCAGTTCCACTCTCCAATAGCGCTTCACTCCCCGGCAACGGCGCCAGAAAATAGTCTTGATGACCCACAAGTATTGGGGGTGTATTGCAGTATTTTCGATAAGTAAGAGTGTCGAACCCAATGAGGAGCAGAAGGTGCTGGCTAGTGGTATGGATCAGGAATTCTCTGCAAATACTTAGCAAACGGATTTTTAGGTGTTTTTGATAAAGCAAGTAAACAAAGTACGAGTAAATAAAAGACAATAGGAATAAATGCAGCAAGTGGCCCAATCCTTTATGCAGCAAAGGACAAGCCGGTTGTATTACTTAAGATGACCAAACGTTCTCGAGGACACATGGGAAGACGGTCAAGTGCTTTCGCTTCATATAGTTGATTAATCTTCTTTAGCTTGCTAAGTGTTGTGTGGGTGAACCTTGCTAAGGTACCGACCTTCCTAGGACTAATACATACTTGTGATTATACCCCTTGAAAACATCCATAAGTACAAGAAAGTAATTAAGGTAGAAACCTAACCACAACTTTAAACTCTAAGACCCTTACGTCCCTTGTGCAATGGTTTCCTAACGGGGGTTCAGGTTTCTGTCACTCCGGCAACCCCTACGATTAGTAGCCAAATACACAATGCATTCCCCTAGGCCCTTATAGGTGAAATTTCATGTAGTCGATGTTCACATGACACCACTAGAAGAAGTAGACCACAACTTAAAAATCAAACTATTGAATCTTTCTCAACACAACTCCACTACTAACAACATGACTTCTCCCATGTCCTCAAGAACATAACGAACTACTCACAAGACATCATATGGATCATGATCAGAGATGGAATAATGATGTATAACAATCTGAACATAAACAATAATTCAATGGTTCACTCAATAGCATCAACTACAAGGAGTAATCAACACCGGGAAAGTTCCCCCTAAGAACTATGCAAGATTCAACCCAATTGTTACAGCAATATGGAGATGGTGATGAGGGTGCTGATGGTGATGATCGTGGTGATGATGATGATCCCGATGAAGTCCAACTTGATGGTGGTGTTGATGGCAACGATCTCCCCTCCCCGGGAAGGAATTCCCTCGGCAGAAATCTGTCCGCCCGAGAGATCTTTCTCTCTCGAGTGTTTTCCGCCCCGCAGAGGTAGTGGAATCTTTCTATGGTCGCTCCCCGAGTCTTAGGGTTTCGGGAGGAATATATACGCCATAGGGGAGAGCCAGAGGTGGGCTAGGGTGGCCACACCACCTGGTGGCGTGGCCTAGGGTGGCCCGCGCCAGGGGGTGGCGTGGGCCCCCTGTGGCCCATCTCCACTCCCTCTTCTGGCTTCCTTCGTCTTCTGGAAAAATAGGATTTTCTGTATATTTTCCTGGATTTTCTGATCTTCGCGAATTTTGCCTCCAAACAGCACCTTTTCCATCAGAATCCTGACTACAGCGGTCCATGCTCCAAAAGTCATCAACCTTGCAAAAACAGATGAAATAACATAAGTATCATCTCTTAATATGAAATATATCAATGAATAACAGTAAATTATGACATAGAATAGTGATGCAAAATAGACGTATCATAGGGACTAGCTCGAGGTAGGGCCTGGTTTTCCCTTGCTGCTACATCCGGGTGACCATCACCCTTGGTGATGGAGGTAGTTACCTCTCGCGTGTTGTTGTAAAGCCGACCCCCGCTGAAGTTTCTTATTTTCGGTCATACCAGCCTCACATAGAGGGTCACGGTGAGACGACAGTGGTGACTGCAAGACCGTGGTGGCATGTGCTGGTGGGAGGCGAGCTAGGTGGAGCAATTTGAAGCATCCAGGAGTGTGGTTTTTTGAGGGGTTGGGACAAATCCTTGTTGTCTTGACACCTACGTGGTGACGCCTATGGGTGTCGCCGATGTCTACGCACTTCTATTCTTGTAGACAGTTGTTGGGCCTCCAAGTGCAGAGGTTTGTAGAACAACATCAAGTTTTCCCTTAAGTGGATCACCCAAGGTTTATCGAACTTAGGGAGGAAGTGGTGAAAGGTATCCCCTCTCAAGCAACCCTGCGATCAAGATACAAGAAGTCTCTTGTGTCCTCAACACACCCAATACACTTGTCAGGTGTATAGGTGCACTAGTTCAGCGAAGAGATAGTGAAATACAAGTGGTATGGCTAACTATAAGTGGTAATGGTGATAAAAATTAGCTTGATGGCGTGGAAAAGACTAAAGTAAAACTGAAATAAAGATGGAAGCAAGCAAACATGTAACAAATCTAATAGCAAACAGTGTTTTAGTGCTTAGAAACAAGGCCTAGGCATACTTTCACTAGTGAACACTCTCATATAAATATATTCTTCTTTATGATACTACACTGAACTACTCTCCGGTTGGACACTCTAACCCATGGTAGGGCTATAACAACACACCTCAAAGTAAGCCTTTCCCATCTAGATAACCCCACACTGTCACCTTGAGCTCTAGATGGTTCCAACAAACACCACAATTTCATAGAAACATCCAACTCCAAATATAACTCATAACAAGTATTTGTAATCTCTAGCCTAAGTGCCACCATCGTGTGCATGCTGTCACTTTCACACACATGGGGAGAGCAGTATTAAAGCACTTGAGTAGCAAGGTAGATCTATAGATTACAAGCTCATGATCACAATATGATCATGCATAGAGAGAGAGATTACACATAGCTACCGGTAGAACCCTTAGCCTCGAGAGAGAACTACTCCCTCCTCATCATGGGAATCAGCAATGGTGATGGAGATGGCGGTGGAGATCAATGGAGATGGCCCCGAGGGCACTTCCCTGTCCCGGCAGGGTGCCGGAACAGAGAATTTCTGTCCCCCAAATCTCCCCTTCGGTGGCGGCGGTGCTGTGGAACTTTTCGTGGATTTCTGATTGACGATTTAGGGTTTTGGTATCGGGAGGCTCTTATAGGCGAAAGAGGCAAGGTCGATGGCCGGCCAGGGGCCCACACCATGCCCTGGCACGGCCTAGGGTTGCCCGTGCCAAGGGGGTGTGGCCACCCTGTGGCCCCTCTCCGACTCTCCTTCTGGCTCTGTGAGTCTTCTAGGAAAATAGTAACTTTGGCTTTTGTCCCGTCCAATTCCGAGAATATTCATTTTCTGACTTCCTAGAACCAAAAATAGCAGAACACAGGCAACTGGCACTGTGGCTCTTGTTAATAGGTTAGTCCAAGAAATCATATGAAAAGTACTCCAAAGTGTGGACAAAACACAAGAAAGTGGATAAAACCAAGCATGGAACATCAAAAATTATAGATACATTTGCAATGTATCAACATCCCCAAGCTTAACTCCTGCTCGTCCTCGAGTAGGTAAGTGATAAAAAGAAAGAATAATTTTTGAGGTGACATGCACCATCAAAGACTTGATCAAAGTATTTGTAAAACATTCAAAGCTAGGATCATAGTACTTTAATCATAGCATGAAAGACAAAGTTCTAGCAATAAGACAAAGAAACTATGATGCAACATGAAAAGTCACAAACTAAAGATTCATGAATAACAATGCTTTGCAATACGTTTGTTTGTTTCACATAAAGAAAACACAGCATAATAGTATTCAGCTTGTCCCTCATAGAGTAGCAAAACATAAATGCATAGGACACCTTCAAAGTTCATAAGAGTGACTAGATACAAATAGTTTAAAACAAGCAATATCAAGTTATGCATCAATCAACTAGTCTTGGGACAATGCACATAGAACTAAGAATGGCCACTATGCTCTCAAAGTAGGTGCATAAAGGTAGAAGGTGGAGATTCAATATAATGGTGGAAGTAAGGCCTTCATAAAAGGAAGTAGGCATTCAAGTCTCATAAAGAGCTTCCAAAAATTATGGTACTTATAGCTTTCAGCTCTCATTGCCCCTATCATAAGCATCTTGAAGTGATTAAGGTTAAAGTGAACAAACTATGGTGTATATGCTTGACGAAGTATAAGTCAGAAATCTCATGTCCCTTGAATACGAGGACCGCTCCTCATGTTGGGGGGATACCCCCGGGTAGGGTCACACCAGGGTATAAAGGCCGAGTTAGCCGAGGTTCGGCAAGGCCAAAGCGGATGCTGGCCGGGTCACCTCAAGGCAGGCCGAATCACGGGGTAACCCGGACCAGGGGGCGTTCGCCTAACTAAGTCTCAACTGACTTAAGCAGTAAGTAGGAAATGCATGTTTAACTTGTATGCAGGAACAGGTGTGGCCGGATCAACTATAATCCGGGGCACATCTAGCTTCTAGGAGAAGGAAGGAATCTCGCTGGTCAAAAGAAGCCCCGATATGCACTGCCTGAGCGAAGCAGACAAGGGCAGGACCACCGAGGCGTGGCCGACAAGGGTGACGATACCCATGTCGGCTGACGCGGGCGCCGCAGAGGCTCACGTAGCCTCTGCATGTGTGACGCGAGGGAAAAGTAACCCGGTCGACTTACTACTTTGGGAGATGGCATATTCTTAGGAATATACCTCCACGTATGCCCTAGATGGAGACCTAGCCGCCCCTATATAAGGAGGGCTAGGGCTTCTGTAGAGTAAGTTCCGATTTGGCTAGTTTTGCTAGGGTTTTAAGGGTGATCTGTGAGCGAGAGTAAGAGAGCTCCTTCTTCCTCCTCTCGCCAATACAGCTCTTGGAGCACTTGTAACCTTGGAGACAAAGCAAATATAAACTTCTGTGTGGAGAATCACTTCACTATCCCTCCCTGGATTCCTCTAGCATGTATTAGTCCCCACCTTTAGCCTATCCATGGCATCTGCCGTGACACCACCACGACAGTTGGCGCCCACCGTGGGGCTAGCGGCGCTAGCAGGGGTGAAGATCCGGACGGGAAACCTCATCGGCACCGGCGAACGCATTGTGTCCGGGCTCGTTCAGCGCTTTGGAGCGCTGGACTTCGTCAGCGACAACACTGGCTGCTTCGCCACACGCCCACTTCCGCGCAACAGCCTCTTCGTCAAGTTGGGTGCGCACAAGGTCTACGTTGCTGTGGACGTATCATGCATTCATCCGCGGCGCGTCGTCGAAGCAGGGGAACCACCCCTTAGCGTGGTTCACAGGGCGCGTATCGCTCGCTCCCTGGACCGTGCTGAAGTGATGATGACTGCGCCGGGGGCAGGCGCAAGCAAGGATCCGGCACCAGATCCGGAGGTAACACCTAAGGCACCGAGGAAAGGTAGAGGTCCTCCACTAGAGAGGCCCGAGAATGTATTGAGAGAAGCTATGGATATCTTGGCAAACCCGGTAGCAGCGGTAGTAGATCCGGCTAGAGGAAACTAGGCAGAAAATTCTAGAGGGAGCGAAAAAGATCGCTGCGGCTCAGCAGTCGTTGAACATGACGCTGCGTGAGTACGCAAAGGCAAATAAAGTAGATGCTGTAAAAGTGAAGGGGAGAAATATCATGAGTGAAATGAACAAAGAAGGTGATACTCGGATTGAAGAATCAGAAAACTGTTTGTCCGTGGGGCTGCCGAAGTACAGTACCCCGGCGAAAAACCTCAGAGCAGCGGATGCAGCCGCATCCGAGCTAGAGGGTCTGACGGGTGAAGCCCGACAAAGACAGCAAGATCGGGTCAATGAGTTGGTTCGAATCACGAACATGCAAAATGAGGAACTGCTCAGGGCAAACCCGGAGAGAGCTGGGGCCTCCAAGATCATTCATTCGGCGGTGGGTAACCCGGAGAAATCCGCTGGAGCCGCATCGTCCCCTCATGGTGGTCCAAGGAGAGAGGAGGTAGTAACCTCGGCCAGGAGAAACAAGCAGATTGTTCCGTATGACCCGACAAGGGCAGGAAAGGCAAAAGAGGTGCAAAGAAACGACGATCGATGGAGTGTAAGCGAGGTGAAGCTGGCCGAGGTAACCGTGACCAAGGCAATGCCGGTCAAGGAAACGCTGTTAATGGCGATGCGGGACAGCGCAACTCTGCAGGACAACCGCAGCAGCGGAATATGCCAAGGCAAGAGCAAAGTGCCGGCCAAGGTCAGCAACAACGAGATGCGCCACGAGAGCGAGACCGGTACAACGATGGAGATTCGGAAATGCTAAATGCAGGATACCCAAGGCCGGACTATCATGTGATAGGGTCAATATTGGGAAGTAGGGATTTGATGCCGGATGATGCCAGGTTGAAACTGGATCGACTGTATAGGTCGGAGCATATTGAAAGTCAAGGTCCTCCGGGTCCTGCATGTTTTGGACCCCGGATCATGAAAGAGCCACCGGTACCTGACTTCCAGTTACCTAGAGGTACGAAGACGTATGACGACAGCACTAAGCCGTAGGATTGGTTGACAAATTATGCAACGGCTGTAAAAATTGCCACGGGCAACTTGAGGTGGGCTATACGATACGTACCCCAGATGTTGGAGGGCCCGACAAGGGTATGGCTAAACAATTTGCCACCCGGAAGCATTAACTGCTGGATAGATTTTGAAGAGATGTTCATCAGCAATTTCTCGAGTACGTATCAGAGGCCGAATAGGCCATAGACACTAGCTATGTGCAAGCAAAGACTGAATGAGATGGATTGAGAGTTTTTAACTCGGTGGTGTACCCTGAGAAACTCATGTGAGGGCGTGATAGAATCACATGCCATAGCGTGGTTTGCACAGGGATGCAGATATGCAAGTGAACTGTGGCAAAAGTTACAAAGGAAGATGCCCACCATGTTGGCAGAGATGATCCAGATTGCTGATTCATATGCCTTGGGCAATCCGACTCAACCTAGGCTTGTGTCAAACGAGTCGAATGATGAGTATTACTAGAGAGATGGAGCCGGATCATCCCGGAGGAATGACTATAGAGGAAAAAGAAGAGATGATAGACCGGATCATCGATACGGTTTGCAACAAGTTGCAGCTGTGAATCAAGATCAGCCCGGAGCAGGGGGCAGTCAACGCCAGAAAACTGGAGGGCAATGGACTCCGAGAAACGATGGCAAGAAAACTTGGATGCCAGAACAAAAGAAACATTGGCAAGAAAGGAAGGACTGTCCGAGATACACCTACGAGTCGATGTTGGATCAGCCGCGTAAGTTTCACACGCCAAATCTGAGTAACCCAGCGGGTCATACGACGAGGCAATGTGAGTGGATGCGCAAGATTGAACCAGGCGGTGCGGGGAATGCTCAGACACCCCGGAATGATCAACCTCGGCAGGAGTTACCCCGACAGCAATTGCTCTCTAGAGCGAACACGCAACAGCTAATGTTGCCTCCCCCTCCGCCGAGGTATGACAACAATGAGAGAAGGGATGCAGTGCATCAGGTGGAAAATCAGCACCATCCGGATCAGAGGTACCCCGGAAATGAGGGGAGGAATGAGTACAGGGAGCATCATCAGAGTTACTGTGTATTTACCACCGAGGAAACAGACAGGAAAAGCTTGCAGCGCCGACATATGGAGGTCAATGCGGTAATGCCAGCGGTGACGAGGTACATGCCTTGGTCGGACTAGGAAATCACCTGGAACATCAAAGATCATCCCAAGCTTATTCTGAGTCCTGGTTCGTATGCGCTAGTACTAGACCCGACATTCATTGGGCCTAACATCAATGTGAGGTTCTCAAAGGTACTGATTGACAATGGCAGTAGCATTAACATCATGTATGCGGACACAATGCGCAAGTTGGGTATCTCGGAAAACATGCTCCAGGCTACAAGGACAACTTTCCATGGTATTGTACCAGGCATTTCTTGTGAGCCGATAGGCAAAGTCCGGGTTGACGTATTATTCGTCACGAGAGATAATTGTCAAACTGAGAATCTGGAGTTTGAGGTGGTGAACTTGGAAAGTGCGTATCACGCGTTACTCGAAAGGCCAGCATTGAACAAGTTCATGGCAAGCTGCCACATCAGTTATCTGAAGATGAAGTTGCCCGGACCAAATGGAGTGATTACCATTGCTGGAGATTTCCGATGTTCCATTGAGTGTGCCTCAGCCGGGTCTGGCCTAGCCGAGTCACTCGTGATTGCGCAAGAGAAAAGAAAAATCCAAGAGGTGGCGGCATTAGCTCAGTCCGCGCAGCAGTATATGCCGGCGCTGAGTAACCCGCATGGTAGCGTTTCGTTCCAAGCCACAAAGGATACTAAGAAAGTGCCTGTTGATGATATGTTCTCAGAGGGCACCATAACAATTGGTGCCGGGTTGAATGATAAATAGGAAAGCGAGCTCGTCAACTTCCTCCGTGAGAATCGGGATATTTTTGCTTGGTCTACACAGGACTTGCAAGGTGTTCCGAGGGAGTTGGCCGAGCACTCTTTGAACGTGAGACCCGGAGCAAGGCCGGTGAAGCAACCTCTCCGCCGCTTCGCCGAGGATAGGAGAAAAGTCATTGGAGACGAGATAGCTCGGTTGCTAGCAGCAGGATTTATCATGGAAGTACTGTATCCTGATTGGCTTTCTAATCCGGTGCTGGTGGAAAAGAAGAAGGATGATCCGAACGTGGTAGTGGTTTGGCGTATGTGTATCGATTACACGAATCTGAACGAGGCATGTCCAAAAGATCCATTTCCACTGCCGAGGATAGATCAGGTCATAGACTCAACCGCGGGATGTGAACTGTTGTCATTTATTGATGCATATTCTGGCTTCCACCAGATACCTCCGAATCCGGATGATCAAATAAAGACCGCCTTTATCACCCCGTATGGGGCTTATTGCTATCGCACCATGCCGTTTGGTTTACGTAATGCGGGTGCAACGTACCAAAGATGTATGCAAAAATGTTTGCACGACCAAATAGGTCAAAATGTACAAGTGTATGTGGATGATGTGGTTATCAAGACCAAGGAAAGCAAAACGCTCCTTGACGACATCAGGCAGACATTCGTGAACTTAAGAAGGTTCCGAATGAAGCTTAACCCGGAAAAATGTACCTTCGGTGTCTCGGCTGGAAAATTACTCGGATTTCTCGTCTCCAGCTGAGGTATCGAAGTTAATCCAATTAAGATCTGGGCCATTGAACGAATGGAGCTGCCGAAGTGTCTTAACGATGTCCAGAAGTTCACTGGGTGCCTAGCATCGTTGAGTCGGTTTGTATGTCGGTTGGGAGAAAAGGCATTGCCTCTCTACCAACTCATGAAAAAGTCAGATAAGTTCGTTTGGACGCCACAGGCCGATGAAGCCTTTGCCCACTTAAAAAAGATGTTAGCCACTGCACCAGTGTTAGCCTCTCCACTATCAAAGGAGCCAATGTTGCTCTACATAGCCGCAACCAACCGAGTTGTAAGTGCAGTGATTCTAGTAGAGCGCGATGAAGAGGGTAAGTCGGTGCAGAGGCCAGTGTATTACTTGAGCGAGGTATTATCTGCCTCAAAGCAGAACTACCCGCACTTTCAAAAGGTGGCATATGGTGTCTATATGGCGGCAAAGAAGTTAAAGCATTACTTTGAGGAGCACCCCATCAAAGTAATATGTGAGGCTCCCATATCCGAGATAATGGGTAACAAGGATGCAAGTGGTCGAATCGCAAAATGGGCAATTGAACTAGCTCCTTATGCGCCACAATATGGCAGGAGAGAAGCAATCAAGTCTTAGGCTATGGTGGACTTTTTTGTAGATTGGGCCGAGGTACAATACAAACCACCGCCACCAGATCCGAACTACTAGAGGATGCACTTTGACGGGTCAAAAAAAAATCAGGCTAGGCGCCGGAGTTGTGCTTACCTCGCCAAAGAAGGACCAGCTGAAATATGTGCTCCAAATCCATTTCACGGCATCGAATAATGTCGCAGAGTATGAAGCACTTGTGCATGGGCTCAAGGTAGCAAAAGAGACTGGGATACGTCGGATCATATGCTTTGGCGACTCGGATTTGGTGGTACAGCAAGTATCAGGACTATGGGACGCCCTTGATCCAAACATGGCGCTGTACAGATTTCATGTACAGAAGATATCTGGTTACTTTGAGGGGTTTGAATTTCACCATGTACCCCGGGTGGAAAATGAGGCTGCCGACATGCTATCGAAGCTCGGATCAACCCGACAAGCAATTCCACCGGGTGTAGCATTGGAACACCTCAGAAAACCATCTATCAGGCCATCCCCAGGAACCGACTCGATCTATGTCCCGAAAGATACAAAATCCGGAGCCGAGCCCATGGACATTGACATGGGAGGTAGTGCGCAAAACCCGGGGACTGCATCAGCAAACCCGGGGACTGCCTTAGCGAACCCAGGGACTACCTCGCAGGACCCGGGGACTGCTCAGCGTGATCCGGTTGAAGTTATGCCGTTGGATCAGATTGAAATTGATGAGGATGTGTTCCCTGCACGAGCAATACCAGCTTGGGCACTGCCTATATTTCAATTCCTGAAAGATGGAATGTTACCCACTGAGGAGGTGTTATCTAGGCAAACTCAGAGGAGAGCAAAGGCATACACAATTATCAATTCCGAGCTGTACAAACGGAGTGTAACCAATGTCCTCCAGCGATGCGTTGACCCGGAAGAAGGGCTTGACATCCTCCGAGATATACACCAAGGAGAATGCGGGCATCATGCCTCATCCCGAGCCTTGGTGGCAAAAGCATTCCGGCATGGATTCTAATGGCCAAGTGCCTTAGAACAAGCAGAAGATCTGGTGAGAAAATGCAATGGTTGTCAGAGGTACACTACCAAGACACATATGCCAATGTCGGAACTCAAGGCCATACCAATTACATGGCCATTTGCTGTATGGTGCTTGGATATGGTTGGCCCGTTTAAACCAGCAAGGGGAAACATGACTCACATTTTGGTCATGGTGGATAAGTTTACGAAGTGGATCGAAGTAAAGCCTATAAGGAAATGTGATGGGGCTACGGCCGTAATGTTTCTCAAGGATATAATCTTGAGGTACGGTTACCCACACAGTATCATAACGGATAATGGAACAAATTTTGCGGAGGGAGCATTTGCGCGCTTCTGCCGGGACAAGAAGATCCGACTCGACGTAGCCTCGATAGCCCACCCCGCATCAAACGGACAAGTGGAAAGATCCAACGGATTAGTACTATCCGGGATAAAACCCTGGCTCATTGAGCCACTGCAAAGATCAGCGGGGTGCTGGATAGAAGAACTACCAGTGGTACTGTGGAGTTTAAGAACAACTCCAAATCGATCAATAGGCTATACGCCGTTTTTTCTGGTATATGGGGCAGAAGCTATATTACCAGCCGACATAGAGCATGATTCGCCTAGGGTCACCCAATACATAGAAGCCGAAGTGCAAGAAGCCTGGCAAAATGATGTTGATCTGCTGGAAGAAGCGAGAGAACTGGCATTGTCCAGATCCGCCATATATCAGCAAAATCTCCGACGCTATCATAGCCGGAAAGTAAGCCCCCGAGTCTTTCGGGAAGGTGATCTGGTGCTCCGGTTGGTACAACATACTGCCGACATGCATAAATTATCCCCCCATGGGAAGGGCCGTTCATCGTGAGCAAAGCATTGCACAATGAATCTTTTTATCTTATAGATGCAAAGCCACAGGAAAATAACAAGGCAGACAGGTCCGGCGAAGAATCTAAGCGCCCATGGAATGTAGCTCTACTTCGTCCTTTCTACACTTAGCAGAGAAGTGTATGTATCCGAGTCTTCTCATATGTCGGTATGTATGACGGCAATGAGCTTATGAAAGAAATATTGGCACCTCGAGCAGTAACTCAGGGACTGCCTTAATAATATTTGTTGTTTTTTATTATTTTTACTTCAGCTGGAGTAAGTTGTTCTAATTAACTCGGATCAGTCATGTGTGAGCACCAAAAACCCAACTCTTCGACTTGCTGCTATCCAACAAGCATTGGCTTCATGGCAAACAAGAGAACAAGTTTGGAATTGTGTAGCACATGAAAAACGACTAAGGAAAAAGAACTTAATCGAGCCGACGTTTGTTTTTCGGACTAACCTTGTATTTACTTTCAAACTATTATGCTAAATTATTTTGAGCTAAGCCTAAAAGTTTCTGAGTATTGTTAAAACAATTTTTGAAGCTCGGATTCGTAAGTCGTAAAACCGAATCAAGGTAGACACGAACCGAGCCAGAAGATTGGATGAACAAGAAAACGAAACTCAGGGACTACGCCCAAGTTATTTCGGCATAAAAACTTAGTAGCAAAATATTACATAAGTACGGGATACATTTCCACCCGGCATACCGGGGATCTGATAAGTTTTCAAGTGTTTTTAATTAAGGAGCAACAGGAGGAGGAAGTTTGGCGTCATCTTCGCCTTCTTCGATATCCGAGGCATCGTCCTCTCTATCCTCGTCTGAACTATCTTCGACATTCTCGACCTCTTCGTCGCCAGCGGCTTCCAGGAAGCTCGGACCCTCAGTCCATTCGTGAATGGGAGAATATTCAACAAGGCTATGGGCGCAAGCCTGGCGCCGAGCTACCCATTCCGGGTCGTCGGTCCACTTGGATCCTGTGCGCACACACGTCAGGAGGCTGAGATCGATCTTCTCATACCACGTGAGTATGTGGTGAAGAACGGTCTCAGCTGCAGCACGTCCAGCGTACTCCCTCCAAAGGTCGAGCTGGGTCTTGATCTCCGAAAGCTTTTCAGCAAGAAGTGAAATTCTCTTCGGAGCGCTCTCACCGGGCCAGAACATGTTGAAGACTCGGACTGAAACATCGAGGAGATCCCTGTCGTAGTTCTTGATGATTTCCACGTGAGATGACAGGCTGACCAATAGGTCCTCCATGTCAAGGGGAATGCTCTCACCGTCAGAAGCGACGGGAGTACCCCTCTCTCGGCGGAAGTTGGCAACAGCAGCGCTCGCAATAGGAGTACCCTCTGGAAAGTGGCCTAAAAACAAGGCAAAGGAAGAAGTTGAAGAAAAGACATATGAAGTAACCCGGGGAAGTATGCTGGATAAGGGAAAGGAACTTACGTGAAATATGGCTGTGGATCCGGGTCAATTCATTGATGCAGTTATCACGTCTTTGACGAAGCTGCACCAGTTCAGCATTCGCCGACTCAAGTTTGACGTCGGCCTCCTGGAGAAGATCGTGGTCCTTGGCAATTTGGAGGTTGAGGCGCTCACGCTCTACGGTGAAGTCCTGGCCAGCCTTTTCAAGCTCGGTTTGGTGCTGCGCCTTCATCTTCTTCATTTCTGCCTTTAGCTTGGCAATCTCGTCGTTCTTGGTTCGGAGGAGGGCAAGCTCATCGTCTTTCTTTTTGAGCTCGGCCGGATGCTGCCCTGCTTGTTCGAGAAAATGCAGCATCATGTCAGGCACAGGCACACTATCTTCAAGAGATGCTGAAATAGCATGTTGACCCGGCAGAGCCGAGGTATGAATGTTTGCCGAGCCAAGAGGAAAAGAAGATGGAAAGCAAAGCAGGGTCGGACAAAAAGGACTTACCCTTGATCTGCTCCAGGTTCTTTCGCATAGTCTTGTTCTCAGCCTCCACCCCAGCTGCGGAAACCAAATAATGAGATTAGTTCGGCAGAGGGAGTTAAAGGAAAACGGAGAAGCGCCAAGGGAGAAACTTACCCCTTTTCTCATGCTCAGCGAGATGTGCATTGTGCTTTGCGAGAAGCATCTTGTGAGTATGCAGAAGATGCTGGAACTCAGAACTCCGGCGGTTGGTGGTCACCTGAAGAGAATACGAAAATTTAGCTTAAGCCTTGCGCATATTCGAAGTATACAATATCCAGGCCAAGTGGAACTTAACCCAGCTCTAGGTGTGTGCATATTCGAAGTGTACAAGATCCGGGCCAAGTGGAACTTAACCCAGCTCTAGGTGTGTGCATATTCGAAGTGTACAAGATCCGGGCCAAGTGGAACTTAACCAGGCTCTAGGTGTGTGCATATTCAAAGTGTACAAAATCCGGGCCAAGTGGAATTTAACCCGGCTCTAGGTGTGTGCATATTCGAAGTGTACAAAATCCGGGCCAAGTGGAATTTAACCCGGCTCTAGGTGTGTGCATATTCGAAGTGTACAAAATCTGGGCCAAGTGGAACTTAACCCGGCTCTAGGTGTGTGCATATTCGAAGTGTACAAAATCCGGGCCAAGTGGAACTTAACCCGGCTCTAGGTGTGTGCATATTCGAAGTGTACAAGATCTGGGCCAAGTGGAACCTAACCCGGCTCTAGGTGTGTGCATATTCGAAGTGTACAAGATCTGGGCCAAGTGGAACCTAACCCGGCTCTAGGTGTGTGCATATTCGAAGTGTACAAGATCCGAGCCAAGTGGAACTTAACCCGGCTCTAGGTGTGTGCATATTTGAAATTATGAAGGAGCTATGTTAGTTCTCTAAGGAGCATCCGGCCGAGTAACAAGTTACTCCCCCGGAGGCTCGGGGACTAATGGTTATATTGCTAGTGCATGATAAGGAAAAGGTGAAGTAACGTACCTCCATCATCCGACCCGTAAGGTTAATCGCCTTAGAGGTTGTATTCATCTAGGCAGCGAATTCGGCGGGACCGAACTTCTCCGGGAGATCGTCGTTATAGAAGAACTCCGCCTTGTTCCAGTTATTCATAAACTCAATCAAGGTCGGAGGATATCGCTCCCCACTGAGCATGTGGGGCGCCACCAAGCCCCTCGCATGTGCCTCTCTCCTCTCAACCTAAGCAAGGGCTGGACTGGTGTGCAGAACAAATTGATGCGCACTAGTTGGCTCGGCAGAGGCGTCCTTCGGTGCTGGAGCCTTTTGGGCAAGCATGGACGCGAGGGTGCGCTGTCCAGACCCGATGGACGCTGCCCTGGTGACGTCAGGGGCTTTCTTGCCTTTGGCTTGCTGAGAGGAGGAAGTGGTCGCAGCTGATTTCCCCTTAGGAGCTGCCTGGGTACTTCCTCGTCGAGACTGAGAAGACTCGGACGAGGCAGAGGAGCTTGGCGCTGGTGCCCTTGTTGCTGGTGCCAGAATTGGTGCTGGTGCTGGTGCTGGTGTCGGTGCTGGTACGGAGGTAGTTTCAGTAGTTGCTGGTTGCGGTGGAGCCGAAGTGGTGGATGCCGCTGCCTCGGTTGGATCCGTCTCCCCCGCTCTGGGGTCCCCCCCTCTTGACGAGGCGGGCTGGAACCCGGAGCAGCCGCAGAACCCTCTGGAATAGGGCTCAGCGGGCGTGACTCGTCGTCACGAGGGGGAGAGGAGCTAGGATGGAGCGGCGAAGAGATGCTAGATCCACTCTAAGGGACCTCCACTGCAGCCCTGTCAAATCAAATAATGTCAGAAGAGAAATTACAACAATGCAAGAAAGAACAAGTTGCAGGAGAAAAAGAGACTTACGCGTCCGAGGTTTGGGGCTCCTTGGGTTTCCGAGCCCTTCGTGCCGGGGCCTTGCCTGCAGGCTTGGAAGCAGTTTTGTCTCCGGACTTCTTTCGCCTTTTGGAGGGCTGAGAAGGTCCGGAGGAGGAACTTGATGCAGCTCCATGCTTCTTCTTCAGCGCTGCAGGAACAGGTTCCCCCGTGGCAAGGGGAGGGTCCTCGTGGATCTGCCCACCGGGGTTAGCTGATGCCGGAAAAGCATAAGAAAGGGGGATAACATCAACAGGTTCAATCACCTCGACATCCGAGTCATCTTCATCATCAGGCCAATCTCTAATAGAAGAGGGTTTACCAGTGGGTCGCTTCGTAGCGTCGGTCATCGGGAGGAACATCTCCTGGTCCGGCTCTTCCTTGTCCGGGGTCTCCCGGTCAGGCGCCCATTTAAGGGTCGGATCGGTGCCGTCCTCGAGGGTCTACTGAAGGAATAGCTGAGGAAAAGAATGAACAACGGAGTTAAAAATGGAACAATGAACGGCATATAATTAACCCGGAGTAAATTTGCGCCACGAAGTTTACCGAGGGAGGGAGCCTATCCCGGAAGAAATGCTCAATTCCCCACGTCCATTCAGTGGAGAAGTCCTTGTGGGTGGTGAAGAGAGCCTTGACCTGGCGATAGATCTCCGAGTTGCTCAACTCGAAGGACGAGGTCCGGTTGGGGTCGCGGCCGAAGCTCATATGGCACACCTTGTGGGTGCGTCTCTGGAGGGGGGAGATTCGGTTGCGCATGAACGTGATCGTAGCATCCTCGTTGCGCAACCCGAGCTTCTTTAGCCCCGCAAACCTCTTGTTGACCTGGTTGGCCAAGGCTGTGGGCTTCTTGGGGACAACGTCCCACGTTTCCGGGTTAGGTGGACCCGGAGCATAGGGAAGCAGCCGGATCAAGTCTTCAGTGCCCTCATTCCGGACATAAAAGAAAGTCCGGGCCCATCCTTTGTAGGACTCCAGCCCGGTGACTCGAGGGAAAACGGATAGCCTCCGAGGTGAGATGGATGCAGCTCCGAATTGAGTGAGCTGCTTGTCCTCTGGATCAAGTTGAATATTTGGAATGACATTACGACGAAGGCCGAAAAACCGGATCCATAGCTCCTTCATGGGCCACAATTCGGCGTAGCCCTCGATCGTAGAGGCAAAAGCAGAAAGAGAGGTGATTGTGTTGGCAGGAAGGTGGTGCGCCTGGAGTTCGTACGTGCTTAACCAGTCATGGAAGAAATCGCTGACCGGCAAACCGAACCCCCGTTGGAAGTGCGACAAGAACACAACGTACTCACCCGGATTGGGTGAGGGGGCGAGTTCGGCGGAGGCAAGGCGCGCGATGACGCCGGCGGGGATGCGTCTGGTCCGGTAGAGCCAGTCCAAGTCGTCTTGGCAGACCCATGGCCCGGCCCACGCACCACGGTCCGCGGCGGCGGAGTCCTCCTCCATTTCTTGCTCAGCAACGATGAGCTCCTCCTCCGTCATCTGATAATCGCTGCCCTCGTTGGCGCTAGCGGCGGCGGGGGGCAAAGGCGTAGATTGGCAGCGACCCGTGGTGGAGGAGGCGCGTAGCGGCGGCGACGACGTAGAAATCTGGGGGGAAAATGTGGCGGCGGCGCTGCTGCTTGGGAGCACTGGCGGCGGCGGGGTCGCGAGGAAGACGAAGAAGAAGAGCAAAGGGCAGAGGGGCGCGGTGAGGGAAAAAAGCCTAAGTGATGCGCCCCTCCCCTATTTAACCTCTCCCACGAGGAGAAAGTGGGATCGCGTCCTGCGGGCAAGCCACACGCAATGGCCGTGAACCACCCACATCAACCAATCAACAAGGAGCCACACCGAAGGCCACAGAGTGGAGTTGGTCCCGTGACGTGACACGTTGATGCGGTAAACGAGGAGGCAGGCGTGACGTGACCCGCGCACAGTGATGACTGACAATTACTGCGGCAGTTACTGTGCTGGCCCTTAAAATGAGACAACATAATGATTAGCCTCCACGTGGGTTGGCGTACGAGAGAAGGAAGCAAGACCCGGATAGGACCGTGGTAACCCGGCCAGCAAGTGAAAACTTGGAATGTGCAGAGGGAAAGTAAATCCATGAGGTCTGAGTTGAAGTGGTAACCCGGCCGGCAAGTGAAAACTTGGAACGTGCAAGGAGAACGTAAATCCATATGACCCGAGACAAGGAGGTAACTCGGAAATAACGTCCAAAGGTCAAACATAATTGAACCTGATGTGGCCTTAGCGGACGAGACAGCTAAGACCGCACCAGCTTCGGGGACTAATGTTGGGGGATACCCCCGGGTAGGGGCACGCCGGGGTATAAAGGCCGAGTTAGCCGAGGTTCGGCAAGGCCAAAGCGGATGCTGGCCGGGTCACCTCAAGGCAGGCGGAATCACGGGGTAACCCGGACTAGGGGGCGTTCGCCTAACTAAGTCTCAACCGACTTAAGAAGTAAGTCGAAAATGCATGTTTAACTTGTATGCAGGAACAGGTGTGGCCGGATCAACTATAATCCGGGCCACATCTAGCTTCTAGGAGAAGGAAGGAATCTCGCTGGTCAAAATAAGCCCCGGTACGCACTGCCTGAGCGAAGCAGACAAGGGCAGGACCACCGAGGCATGGCCGACAAGGGTGACGATACCCATGTCGGCTGACGCGGGCGCCGCAGAGGCTCACGTAGCCTCTGCATGTGTGACGCGAGGGAAAAGTAACCAGGTCGGCTTACTACTTTGGGAGATGGCATATTCTTTGTAATATACCTCCACGTATGCCCTAGATGGAGACCTAGCCCCACCTATATAAGGAGGGCTAGGGCTTCTGTAGAGTAGGTTCCGATTTGGCTAGTTTTGCTAGGGTTTTAAGGGTGATCTGTGAGCGAGAGTAAGAGAGCTCCTTCTTCCTCCTCTTGCCAATACAACTCTTGGAGCACTTGTAACCTTGGAGACAAAGAAAATATAAACTTCTGTGTGGAGAATCACTTCACTATCCCTCCCTGGATTCCTCTAGCGTGTATTAGTCCCCACCTTTAGCCTATCCATGGCATCTGCCGTGACACCACCACAACACCTCATGCTACTCAAGTTTAGTTACCGGTAAGTTCTTGTCATCGTAAGTACATGTGTATCATAGAGAACTGCCAACGGGGTACCCCTTGCCCGATGATACGGAAGAATCCCCATATCAAAATGACAAGGCAAGCAGACAACGAGCATCTCAGCAATCTTCTTATTTACCATGGGAATATGGTGCTTTTTTCTCTCTTTCCTCTTTTCATAATCTCTTTTTTTTCTCTTTTTTCTCAATATAGGACTCTTTTTTATAAGAAGAATGCTTCATAGACAACTCGTTATGGTTACGCTGCAGGTTTCCACCATGTTAGCATGGATTAGACCAGCGGCCCAGGTGTTTCTCTAACACATATACATAACTCCATGGACTTACAAGCTCCCCTTTCATTTCACACCGATGACATCCATATACAAAAGAGCATGATATCAACTAGGTACAAGTACCAAGTACAATGTTGAAAGCGTTCCCCATGACAACATGGTTCTGCTAATTCCCAACAAATAAGTGCAAGCATATACAACATAGACGACACAATGGTTCAATTTTATTAAGGGCAAGAAAAGTAAAGTGTGCCATCAAGTTCGTGAGAGCTTTAATCACTAGTTTTCTCATAACAAGTTTAATTTGGAAGGTAAACAAAAGCACGAATATACTTGCAATAGCATAAGCTAGTAGGTAGGTATGGTGGACTCTTTGGAATAACTTGGTTTAAGGAGTTGGATGCATGAGTGGAACTCATACTTGGTTGCGGAGGCTAGCAAAAGACTGGGAGTGACAAACTGAGAGAGCAATAATGGCCATAATCATGCAGAGCGACAAAACATCATTGATCAAAGCATAAAGTGATACTACAAGTTGAAAACTAAAGGATCACAAAGGCTATGGTGACTTGAGATAGTCAGAACATGGTGTGAGCATGTGCCAAGTCAACCCAAATAAAGCATCAAAGGAGAATACCACAATACTATGCTTTAATATGATAAAACAACGCATGATTCATCCAAGGCACATTAAGAAATCTCAATTTTTTATAACAAGTCATGCTACAGCAAAGAATACTAAGCATAAAGCCAAAACAATATCAAGCATGGCATGACAAAGCATAGGCCACAGTCAAAAACAAGCTCTCTTTACCACTTAAGCATGAACTTTCCTACTCTTTTCCAATCCAAACCAAACTATTTGAAAACCAATGTAGGAAAGAGGGGGTCCAACCAATTTATTCAGCAAACTAAGCAAACCAAAGCAAACGAAAAACCAAAACAAAAATGAAAAAGAAGACGCTCCAAGAACAACACAACTGTGCATGAAACAATAAAAATGAAGCATTTGGAAGAAACCTAGGATTGTTATTGATGAAGAGAGGGATGCCTTGGGCATCCCCAAGCTTTGACGCTTGTAATTCTTGGATATTTCTTGGGGTGACACGCGTGGCATCCCCAAGATTGAGCTTTAGTCCATCCTTCATCTCATTACTCATTCCCTCCATACACCTGAATTTTTTCCTTCATACAAAACTTCACACAATCTCTATTAGCAACATTAGTGCACTCAAGATAATAAGTCTTTAGGTTCAGTTCTAACACCAATAAAACTTCCATTAAAACACAAGCTACTGTAGCACTTCCCTCAAAAAGCTCAATTCCCCAAAAGAACTCAAAAAGGAACCAACAAGAAGCAAGTGCAGAAAATGGCAGAAATCTGTCAAAACATACTAGCAGGTAAAGACAAATTTTTTCGAAGACCTTCTGTTGCTCAAATCAAAAAGTGTTTAACTAACGAAAGTTAGATAACAACCTGGGGCAGAAGCACAAAAATTCACGCCTCAAAAGGACGTTTAGAGATTTAACACGAATGTTTATGGTGAAGCACATAAATCTGTTTTGAGACAGCAACTTTCCCAATCATTACTTCTCTCTCATTAGAGGTTACTCTTGACACAAAAAGCAAATAAAAAGGATAAGGATCAGTTATTACTGAACTAATAATTTCCAAGACTCATCTAAAACTTTTGTGTTATCTCTCAATAAGTACTTTTCTTTAATGCCTTTAAGTTAGGCATGATAGTTTGAGAAGATGCTCACACAAGAAATATGAATTGAAGTAAAATAGAGCATCAAGAAGCAAATTCAAAACACATTTAAGTCTAACCCACTTCCTATGCAAAATAATCTTGTAAAGAAACAAGTCATGAAAGTACAAAGCAACAAGCATAGTAAAGCAAAACAAGTGCAACTTCAAGACTTTCAACATAAAGAGGGGAAACTTAATATTATTGAGATGCATAAAACCATGTTTCCCTCTCTCATAATAACTTTCAGTAGCATCATGAATAAAATTAACAATATAACTATCACATAAAACATTCTTATCATGAACCACATGCATATAATCATTATTACTCTCCACATAAGCATAGTTATTCTTATTAATAGTAGTGGGAGCAAATTCAACAAAATAGCTATCATTATTATTCTCATCACCATAATCATCAAATATAGGAGGCATATTGTAATCATAATTAATTTTCTCCTCAATATTAGGTGGACTAAAAATATCATACTCATCATTGTAATCATCATATATTGGAGGTTTTGTATCATCATAAGCAATAGAATAGCTATCTTCCAAAGCTAGGGAACTAAAAAGATCATTTTCATAAAGACTAGCTTCCCCAAGCTTAGACTTTTCCATAGCATTAGCAATAATGGTATCCAAAGAATTCATACTAACAACATTGCTATTAGCATGCAAATAAAGTTCCATAGGTTTTTTAATTTTCTCTTCAAACACTTCATGTCCTAACTCAAGATAAATACTATAAATCTCTCTAATTTTGTTGTTGTTTTCCATTAAGCCTAACTAGTGAAAACAAGAAACAAAAAGACCAAATTGCAGAATCTAAAGGAAATAACTTCGAGCACTCACACCGGAGGATGTGAGTACCTTTTACCTTACCTCCACGGCAACGGCGCCAGAAAATAGGCGTTTGCCATGGGAGGTTCTTCTTCTTTAATCCTCCGGTGTTAATACCTTTTACCTTACCTCCCCGGCAACGGCGCCAGAAAATAGCTTGATGTCTACACACTTCAATTCTTGTAGACAGTTGTTGGGCCTCCAATTGCAGAGGTTTGTAGAACAGCAGCAAGTTTTCCCTTAAGTGGATCACCCAAGGTTTACCGGACTCAGGGCGGAAGTGGTCAAAGGTATCCCCTCTCAAGCAACCCTGCAATCAAGATACAAGAAGTCTCTTGTGTCCCCAACACACCCAATACACTTGTCAGGTGTATAGGTGCACTAGTTCGGCGAAGAGATAGTGAAATACAAGTGGTATGGATAATTATAAGTGGTAATGGTGATAAAAAAATAGCTTGATGGCGTGGAAAAGACTAAAGTAAAACTGAAATAAAGATGGAAGCAAGCAAACATCTAACAAATCTAATAGCAAACGGTGTTTTAGTGCTTAGAAACAAGGCCTAGGGATCATACTTTCACTACTGAACACTCTCATATAAATATATTCTTCTTTATGATACTACGCTGAACTACTCTCCTGTTGGACACTCTAATCCATGGTAGGGCTATAACAGCACACCTCAAAGTAAGCCTTTCCCATCTAGATAACCCCACACTATCACCTTGAGCTCTAGATGGTTCCAACAAACACCACAATTTCATAGAAACATCCAACTCCAAATATAACTCATAACAAGTATTTGTAATCTCTAGCCTAAGTGCCACCATGGTGTGCATGCTGTCACTTTCACACACATGGAGAGAGAAGAGATCTATTAAAGCACTTGAGTAGCAAGGTAGATCTAGAGATTACAAGCTCATGATCACAATATGATCATGCATAGAGAGAGAGATGAACACATAGCTACCGGTAGAACCCTTAGCCTCGAGAGAGAACTACTCCCTCCTCATCATGGGAATCAGCAATGGTGATGGAGATGGCGGTGGAGATCAATGGAGATGGCTCCGGGGGCACTTCCTCGTCCCGGCAGGGTGCCGGAACAGAGACTTTATGTCCCCCGAATCTCCCCTTCGGTGGCGGCGGCGCTGCGGAACTTTTATTGGATTTCTGATTGACGATTTAGGGTTTTGGTATCGGGAGGCTCTTATAGGCGAAAGAGGCAAGGTTGGTGGCCAGCCAGGGGCCCACACCATGCCCTGGCGCGGCCTTGGGTTGCCCGTGCCAAGGGGGTGTGGCCACCCTGTGGCCCCTCTCCGACTCTCCTTCTAGCTCTGTGAGTCTTCCGGGAAAATAGTAACTTTGGCTTTTGTCCTGTCCAATTCCGAGAATATTCATTTTCTGACTTCCTAGAACCAAAAACAGCAGAAAACAGGCAACTGGCACTGTGGCTCTTGTTAATAGGTTAGTCCAAGAAATCATATGAAAAGTACTCCAAAGTGTGGACAAAACACAAGAAAGTGGATAAAACCAAGCATGGAACATTAAAAATTATAGATACATTTGCAATGTATCAGTCGCCATCCTTCCTGAAGGGCATTGGGTGTATCTCTTCCCCATCTCTCGCAACGTATCGGGGGAAACCCTAGGACCTGTCTGGGCAACAACGTCGTTTTCATCATTTTCCTTCTTGGAGGTGTTTCTTGGTACATGACGCTTCAGAGCGCTACGAGCATGGTGGAAATTCTCCAGAGGGCGCAGCGGTGGCCGGTCATCCTCGTTTTCGTCGAGCCACTATTGTCGGCGTTGTTTTCTCTTCTTTTCTTTTTCCTTTTCTTTTTTCTTTGTTGTTTCTTTTGGGTGTTGTGTTGCCTGGCCCAGCAGTGGTGTCAATCGTGGTTGCTATATTAATATAGCTGGGCGCAAGCCTATTTCGAGGAGCAGTTTTAGAGCAAGGTTTCTTTTGGGCTGAGTGCATTTGCTTGTGGTGAAGGATGGAAGTGAATACCAATAGAATGATTTCTTTTAATGGTACAAATTATCAAGCTTGGAAGAGCAAGGTTAAGGACTTTTTATATGTAAAGGAATACTAGAAGACGATGTTCTCCCCTGAGATGTCCGATGATATGAAGAAAGATTAGTGGGAGGTACTTCATCTCCAAGCTTGTGGGTTCATCCAACAATGGGTGGATGATAATGTTTTAAACCATATCATTGATGAGACACAACACATACCTTATGGCAGAAGTTGTAGGAGTTGTGTGCCCGTAAAGAAGGTACCAATAAGATGTTCTTGATCAAGATTGGTACGTTTGAGCTACAAGGAGGGAACTCCAATTGTAGAACATATGAATGAATTTTAGGACATTATAAATCAGATATTGAAAGGGAAACGGATGTCGCCTAGAGGGGGTGAATAGGCATTTTAAAATTATTACGGTTTAGGCTCTAATAAATGCGGAATAAAACTTAACGTTTAATTTATCAAGCCAAAACTTGTATCCACTAGGTTCACTAAGTGCACCAACAACCTATGCTAAGCAAGACAAGCAACAAGGTGATAGAAAGATATAATACTTCAAGCATGATAGCTATCACAATGTAAATTGCATAAGTAAAGGGCTCGGTTGAGAGATAACCGATGGACACAAAGACGATGATTTATTTCCTGAAGTTCGCATCCAAAGAAGCTACGTCTCCGTTGGAGAGGTGTGGTGGTGCAATGTACTTCAAACGCCAAATGGCTCACCTCGAGGTGTGGTGGCTCGATGCACACCCAACGCCGCACAAGACCTCACCCCAAGATGCAAAGGCACGCAAATCACAGACGCCACAAAAGGCTCACCCTATTCTCCCGTGAGATCGCCACAAAGGCCTACTCATGTTCCACTATGGGACACTTCAGGGCGGTCACCGAATCCGTACAAGGCTTGGGGAAATCTCCACAACTCAATTGGAGGGCTCCCAAGAAACACCACAAAGGACACAAGCTTGGGGAATCTCCACAACTCAATTGGAGGCCCCAAGAACAATGCCACAACAGGCCAACAAGCTTGAGGAATCTCCACAACTCAATTGAAGGCCCCAAGAACTCACCACAACTCCACACAACTATCTAGGGTTCCAAGAACCCAAGAGAAACAAGCCCAAGAGTTTGAACTCGCCGAATCTTTGAGGAGAACTCAAACCTATGCACCAAATGCAAGGGATAAGTCCTTCACTCCCAAATTCCACCAAAGCTACAAAAGCTATTAGGGGAATAAGAGAGGAAGAACACAAAATTCCTCCAAGATCTAGATCTCAAGATTCCCTTCACTAAGAAGAGATATGATTTGGTAGAGTTGTAGATCCAGATCTCCTCTCACTTTTCCCTCAAAAAGATGCAAGAATCATGGGAGGCAGAGGGAGTAAGAAAGCTCAAATAGGTAAACAATGGTGGGCAAAAACAAGCTCCAAAGATGGGGAACCATTGGGGAAGAAGCCCCCCTTAAATAGGACAAGGAAAAACTGACTGTTTGGGCCAGATTCGCGTGCCACTGGAACTACCGGTAAATAGAAACACAAGTTACTAAACAAAAACAAGTTTTCCCGGAACTTTGGGCGGAACTTGGGCTGGTACTACCGCTCAAGCAAAAATGTTGGACAACATTGCACGAAAACTTCAATAACTTTTGACTTTGGACTCCGATTTCGATGATATTGGGCTCGTTTTGAAGAGAACAACAAGATCTACACGATTATGCAAAGAAACATCATAGTCCCACATGGGAATATAAAAATAAAATAGATAAAGGTATGACCTCTCAGAAGTGACGAACCGGTAAAACCTTCAAAACACAAAACGCAAGAAGTTGAGCTTGGAAACTCCAATTGGGATGAAACCAATTTTTTGGAAATATAATAAAGAGTATAATCCAACAAAAGGTGAAATATTGGATACCACCAAGGGAGAAAATATCAAGTATATATATGTGAGATATTTCCCAAGGTGTGGAGCTAGAAAACCCGAATATCAAAAACGCAATAAGATATTCAAGGGAAACATTTTTTATGAACTAGAGCTTGTTATGAAGATAACCACAAGCTCTAGGTCCTCTCATGGACAAGATCCAAAAATAACCAAGAAATATGACATGATGATATGTATGCAAAGGTTTGAGCTCTCTCCGAAAGATGCGATCGAGTTACTCACTCGAGAGCCCCTCTTGATAATACGGCTATCTATCCTAAATCCGGTCTCCCAACACTACAAGAGACTGGTCAAATAGAAAAATATCAATATCATACCTTTGCCTTGAGCATTCCACTTGAGATTTATGTAGACCGTCTTGTCATTCTCAACATGGAACACCTTTCTTGATTGCTCTTGCTTGCTCTTGTTGATGAATACTTGTGAAATGCTCCCCATACTCCATGGGGAAACCTCTTCCCTGAACTTGTGTTCATCACTCCATGATTGCTGAGGATAGCAAGCTTCAAGCATGGTATCTTCTAGAGATGGTGCATCTTGAGCTTGCACTTCAATTCTTGATGATGTCTTGAAGATAGCCATGAGGAACTCCATCTTGTTCTTCAACACACCCTTGATATTCTTCTTCTTCTATAAACCTTGAGACCAACACATGGCCCAAGCAATGCCAATGGACAAACCTACAAGTGAAACTCAATTTGCACATTAGTCCATAGAGATTGTCATTAATTACCAAAACCACGCATGGGGGCATACATGCTCTTTCAGATATCTTCTATGAGAGTTACATTTGAAGATGAAGTGAGAGCCTTGCTGCTACTTTGCTCATTACCGGACACTTGGGAGACCTTTAAGGTCACCATGTGCAATTCAGCACCTAATGGAGTTGTCACTTGGAACCTTGTGAAGACCAAGGTACTAAATGAAGAGTCTAGAAAAATTACTGATAAGAACGGTTATTCCTCAAAATTCAAAATGTTAGTGACCGAGCCATTAGGGAGAAGCAAGAGTAAATGTCCGAGTAAGAGAGGAGAAAGAACTAGAAGCAAATCAAGAGGCAAAGCCAAGTATATTGGTATTATATACCATCACTGCCATGAGAAGGGCCACATCAAGTGGCATTGTGAAAACGGAAGAAAGACAACAAGAGAATGAAGAAATTTCATAAACAGACCGACAGTGATGGTGCTAGTGAGAGAGGCCAAATTGCTACGGTTGAGAAGATCATGTTTCTCATGAATGAAGAACATGATGGCAGTGGTGGTTTCACTATTGAGGAGAGGATCACTGTAGTTTTTGATGATACCATCAGCACTGATGGTGATGAGATGACTTGGATTCGGATAGCAGTGCTACCATACATGATACATATTGTAGAGATATCTTCACCAACTACAAAGCAGGTGATTTTGGTGTGAAGATGGAAACAATGATAGAGCACAAATCATTGGAAGAGGAGATGTGCACTTGGAGTGTAAAAATGGTACGACAGTAGTCCTCAAGTCGGTGAGGCACGTTGAGGCCATTCGGCTCAACATTATCTCGGTTGGATTGTTTGATGGAGATGGGTGAAGGAGATATTCCCTAAAGGAAAATAATAAATAGGTTTATTATCATATCTCAAATTAGTTCATAACAGTTTCATAATGTGCTATAACTGTATCAAGAGGAAACACTGATACAAGTTTGGTATGTAAACAAACCAGGTCCCTAGTAGCCTCTATTAAACTAGTTCGTTGGGCAACCGATGATCAAGGTTTCCTGATCATGGTGCATTTATGCTAGTTGATGATAGCTGTGAGATTCGACATTTTTTTGATGGTTTTTATTGATTGGTTTCTTCTGGATTTGATT
This sequence comes from Avena sativa, assembly GCA_916181665.1. Lineage (NCBI taxonomy): Eukaryota > Viridiplantae > Streptophyta > Magnoliopsida > Poales > Poaceae > Avena > Avena sativa. The sequence goes on from OV702287.1 coordinate 430,180,318, forward strand.
GTTTTCTAGCTTTACCTAACGCTAATAATTCGGTAGCGAAGAAAACTTGGTTTTTAATGTGTGTTTCAGGTTCTAAACATCAACAGAAGGTTTTAACAAGAGAAATACAATATTCAAGTGAAAACAAGCAAGTCTCTTTTTGGAAGCAATCAAGGAAGGCGTATAGAAGCTTTAACAAGCAACTATACAGCGGGAATATTTTTTGGCCATTTAGTTGCCGCCGCCTCTGTCTTGTCAAAAGGGACAACTTTCATGAAGAGAAGGGACACAAAATCATAACACAGCAGCCGCCATCACATCCAGAGAGGAGAAAAGAAGAGATCCAGAGAAGAAGGGAAAGACGTTCTTCATCGCGCTCCACGATCTTCGAACTCCTAGCCATCACACCCTCATAGCCATTACTTGTACTAGAGAGAGAGATATCTTGACTTTGCAAGATTAGGGTTTGAGATTGTTTCTTCCTATCTTGAATTGTGTTGGATTACTTTTCTATTCTTATTGTGGATCTCCATGGTAATATCGAGAAGAACTCCCTTTATTCAATTATATTGATGATGCTTTCTTCTCTCATCTGTGAGTAAGTTCATTGGGCGTGGGAGATGTAAGGGATTGGTGAGATGAGATGTGCCTCCATATATTTTCCATTAGTTTGTGATTGATTTTAATTATTATATTATGTGTGCTTGACAATCTGTGGGATGCCTAATGCTTGTTGTCCAATTAAGGGCCCAGACAACATGATGCTTTGTTCTACATAGATACGATCTTCTTCGCTAGCAGACTAGTGAGCCCCGAGTGACACGGGGATATCAATGGTAAACTAGTTTGACTCGAGGATCACGAGGAACCACTGTGCTTATTGCATTAGTCTGATCCAAGGAGCTTAATTGCTAAGCAACTTGAAGGATTGTAATCGTCTAGTGACTAACCATGGTTTTGGTAACAGACTAGTAGGATTATTGAAGTTGGGACGAAATCTACCAAGAGGAGTTCCGGCTAATTATGGGTTGCTCGCCTACACATATACTTATAAGATTATAATTGTTACACTTATCATTTGTCCACCTGAAACAGTCACTATCACTAGGAACTGTATCTCCCCGCGCCTTCTTTATCATCTGCAGAAAACCACAAACAATCGAATCGTTCTTTACTTTTATGATTTTTATTCCTGAAGTTTACATTTTATTTTTATTTAAATACATCTAGTTTAATCCAAATTTCATTCTTATTTCCACACTTGTAGTCAATTCACTCGAAGACCTGTGACAACTTTGAGTGTGATAGAGACTTTATTCATAAACACTTACCTTTGGGCTCCATGTGGGATCAATATTTATACTTCAAAACTAGATACAAACGATATGTGCACTTGCAAACATCAAGCTAGTTTTTGGCGCCGTTGCCGGGGAGCTAAGCGCTAAGTGTTTGTCTCTTGACATTTCAGGTGTTACTACTACGGAATGGTCTCCTTAGGAGACAAAGGGTCTACACGCTCTGGTAGGACCTATTTACCAGATTATATTGAGCGCATGCCTATTCAAAGGTGCAAGGAAATTATTGAAAAACTTTTAAGCTCAAATAAGGTGGAAGTTGAAAACTTGAGTGATTTGATGGAAATCATGTCCATTTACAGGAAAACTCCAAGAAACCTGAGAAAACTCTCAGAGAATACAGTGCTCCAAATTCTATTTTTCTTAAACAACCAATAGAATTTCCTAATTCTGGAGTTAGAGAATATCGATTTGATGGTAGAATTATTAAAATTTTGAAGGAAAAAGCTTTCAGTGGAAGGAAAGATGAAGACCCAGGAAGACATCTTAGAGAGTACGACGATGTGATAACATCGCTTGGACCAAAATGTTTGCCAAGAGACTTCTCTCATCTAAAATTATTGTGTTGGTCTCTTAAATGTAAGGCTCTAGACTGGTTATATTCTCTCCCTCATCATTACATTAAATGTTGGGAAAAATGTATTGTTAAATTCATAAACAGGTTTAATCCTTTTAAAAAGGAAACTGAAATTATAAAGAATATAGGCAACTTTAGTCAGAACATGGGAGAAAACTATGTACAAGCCTGGAATAGATTCTTTGGAATGATCAATAGTATTCCTAATCATGGCTATTCTGAATCAACTATTTGCCATTTATTTTACCATGGTCTTAATACTCAGGGAGTTGCTTGACCTATCAGTAGGAGGATCGATAAATTCTTTAACTAATAAAGCATGTTTGTATTGATGTCTACTAGGGCTAAGAATGATTCTTTATATAATCCTGATTTTGGCACTAAGCTGGAAAAAGGGATACTTCCTATAACTCCTGATCTTGTGCCTAAAGTACGCAAATCAATGAAAGGAAAAGGTATACCTTCTAAACTTGTAAAGGAAAACAAAGCAGACTTGTTACAAGTTTTTACTGAAGAAGATGAAACTAGAAAAGTTTTTCAAGAATTAAAACATCGACAAGAAAAATCTCATAATAACTTGCATAAGCAATTTCGAAGACATAAGAAGATTTTGGCGAAACTCACAGAAAATTATGATGAGATTGGTCAAGAAAGAAAATCATTTCACAAGTACCTTAGTATGATTGAAACCCAATGTGAACAAATAGCATCTGGTTATCAAAATTTTCTTCAAGATGATATAGATATTCCTGTTTCTACTAATGTCATTACAAGGGGAGGTGCAATTGTTACAGGACCATTAGGACCACCAGAATATGAAGCTGAAAAAGATCGAAAGGAAAAAGCCTCGCTCAAAGCAAGCCAAGAAGATGATACACTGGTGGATCCTCAAGATGAAATTGCTCAAGAAACACAAGATCAAACCATGGAGGACCAAAATGATGCACATGATGACAGTTATGACTCTGATGCAGAGATAGTTGATCCAAGAGAAGAAAAACAGACAAGCAATGAAGATGAAGTTGTTGTAGTAGAAAAGAATAAAAGCGATAAGCAGCAACAAAAGAGCCTGATCCCCCACAAAAGGTAAAATACAAGAATAAGAAAGGTGAGCAAAAGCTTCCTTATCCAGATCGAAAAAAGAAAGCACCGGATCAGGTAATCTATGATTCTTTCAAAAAGGCACTTGGTGATCTTCGTCTAGAAATTCCATTTGCGGATGCAATAAAAGTTCCTACCTATACTAAATGCTCCGTGATATTCTTAGTAGAAAGAAAGAAATAACTGAAACCGTTGCCATGGTGACTAGTTATCCCGCTAATGGGAAGCTATTGTCTAAATCGGGAGATCCCAAAATACCAACTATTTCATGCTCAATTGGAAAATAGATATTCACAATGCCTTGTGTGATTTAGGTGCAGGAGTTAGTGTAATGCCATATTCCCTCTATAAAAGGTTAGGATGAGGGGAGTATTCCCCTACTACTATGACTTTATAGATGGCTGACAAGTCCACTAAAAAACCCATTGGTATGATTGAGGATGTTCTACTTAAAATAGATGAGCATGTTATTCCCACTGATTTTATTATTCTTGAAATGCCAGAGGATGAAAAATTATCCATAATACTTGGAAGACCTTTCCTTAGTACTGCAGGAGCGTCAGTTGATTATGTTGAGGGAAAAATAAACTTCAATGTTTATGATGCTGAAATCATCCGGTATTTTCCGAAGAAGCTGGAAATAGGAGAACGATATATTCCACCAGCAAAACTCATGTGGTAAGTTCCTTTGATAAGGGACAACCCAAAGTAAGAATTCGAGAATAGAGAAGGGCTTGAGTTATTCACCCATTCTTAATAAAATGCTTAATGGAAGTCAACCCATCACATTAATAAAATAAACTAAAGAATAAAATGTTCATCGCATTCCTATAACTTTTCCATAGACATTCTTGCGGAAGCGCGTCCGTGAAGATGCAGTTGTCAAAAAGTACTAGAAATATTGATTGAACAAGCGTATAATAAGTATAAAAATAAAATTTTGAGTTTTATCTACAAAAACTAGCTTAATCATTTTGTCCAGATTAAAAAAGTGGATCACTGAAAATTTTGGACGAAAAAGCTTGGTACTAAAGGTTTAACGACCAACTATACGGTGGGAATAAAAATTCCAGCCGTATAGTTATCATTACCTTTGTAAAATTTCTTTTCCAAGACACAAAAGGTTTAACGACCAACTATACGTCGGGAATAAAAATTTCAGCCATATAGTTTCAGCCATATAGTTATCGTTGCCTTTGTAAATTTTTGTTCCCAGGATACTGAAGGTTTAGCGATGAACTATACGGCAGGAATTAAAATTCTGGCCGTATAGTTATCGATGCCTGTCTCAGAAATTTTATCTCAAGGTTCCAGAAGGTTTGACGACCAACTATATGGCAGGACCATTTTGAACCGGCCGTATAGTTGCGCCTGTATAGCTGTGATCTGGTATAAAGAAACCCTAATTGTCGACGCCGCTGCAACTATGCGGCATGAACTACTTATCCCGCTCGTATAGTTCGGCGCGACCACTTAATCGCACCGGGGCGGCTAGGGTTCTTCCTCCTCCTCACTTTTTCTCTCATATTCTCTCTCCAAACCCCTCAAAACCCACCTAGAATTCTCGATTCTTTGTGGATTTTGTTCGTTTGAGTTGGGGAATCAACAGATCGATATGCTTCTCTCCCTATCCATGCTTTATTTTTAGAATTCCATGGTTGAAACTCTCACATTGATCTAGTGGATGAACTCAAGCTTATTTTGTTTTTGCTTTTGATTTCTCACGTTAGGATTAAATTTTTCCATGTAGAATCGTTCGTATATCATGTAAAAACTATATGCGTAAGGTTTCCTTGTGAAATTTTCAGTGCATCAAGATAAACAAAATTAGTAGCATTTTTCGCAAGAGCAAGCGCCAACGTGGCGAGAGCTCGGGGCTCCGGGCAAGCTCAACAGCAAGTTGGCCATGGTTTCATCAAGGAGGGTGATGCCCACACGTTGGGCCGATGATAGCTTTCTCACTGTGGCAGGGTTGAGGGCGGACTTTGACCTCATGTGTGAAAAAGCAGGGCTATCACTACTCGCCTACGCAGGCCACAATACTTATACCGAGCTCACCTATGAGTTCCTTGCCTCTTTCTACGATGACCACAAGGAGAAAGGTAATGCGTGCACGGTAAGCTTCCCCATAAACCAGCAGCCATATGAAATAACTTTCCAACGATTTTGTGATGCTTTCAGCCTCCCCCACGGTGGGGAGTAAACTATTACAAATTTATATAGCGTATCAAGTGGAGAAACTTGGGAGGTTATTTCTGTTAACAGTGGCAGGTACTTATACCAGAAGAAGATGTCCACCATTCAGAACCCAACAATTCACTACTTCACTTTGTTCCTCGCTAATACACTGTTGGGAAGAGGAGTGTCAACACCCGGATTTTTAATCCTAGATGCCTGTTATGCCATACATCGCAATCCCAGGATTACCATTTTTGCGAGACATAACAGATTGGATATCACAGTACATCATCCATTACAAACCATAATAAGGTCTTACATAAATAAAGGATCTCATGATCTAGTCTTAGGACAAACAAGTAGCGGAATAAATAGCATAGCGGTGGGCTCCATCTTCAGTGTCACAGGCAATGCTGACGATGGGAGATGATCCTAGTTGTCGTAGCCATCCTGATGTCCTCCTTCCGGATAGTCCTCCTCATAGTCTGGCCACGGGAATAGCCAGGGACAAAATCCATGAGTACTCTTTAAGTACTCTCAAACTATCACTAAAAGGTAAGGTAGTTCTAATAGGAATGCTAAGTTCTAGGTTTATTTGTAAAGTTAAGTTTGAAACCTAAGCTGAGTTCAGAAACAAAGAAAGACAAAATAAAGTTTGAAATCACCTAACTGGGAACTTAGTTGTCATAGTCACAACCATGTTGTGGTCAAGTCATGTCACAATTCATTTCATAAGTAATTTTGAAAACATCTGACAACGGAACAGTATGGCCACTCCAACTGTCCATAACCGTGGACGCGGCTATTTGAATAGTTTGACACTCTGCAGAGGTGGTACACTTTCACCACAAAATTTGATACATCTGTCAAAGATAACCCTGAATAATCATACTTAGTATGCAGATAATCAAACATAACCTTTCCTTTACACACTCTAGTATAAGCACCTTTCCTATGAGCTTGGCCTCCCAGCCATGGCCATCTACCATCCTGGGCATTGCATAGGTGGACAACATTAAGAGGTAGCCTTAGCTCAGACCTCTCCCACAAGGGAACTAATACTAATGCATATAAACTTCCGGCTAAGCCTTACCCAATTCAGGTATTGTGGTTGTACGGTAAAATTGGAATGGTATCGCATCCGAACCCAACCATTAGTTTTTATAAAAGGGCTAAGTCTCATGCCTTAACATTTTCATCATCATCAAAAATCCATTTGTGTTTCTCAACACATGTCAAAACATCTCAATAGAATGACTCATCATTCCAAGGTTTTCACAAGTCCTTTTTCACCAAGTATTCCCATCCAGAGTGATCAAGTTTTTGGTTTAGCTCTAAACTACTAAGTTAAGAGTGTTCACTAAGGTGGGATGCTAATCTCAATCTCATGCCACAGAATGACATCTAATTCTAACTAGATAGGCCAAGTTTTATACTCTTTATGCTATCCATAAACAAAGTAAGTAACTTTGGAAAAGTAAAAGAAAGTAAAGCTTGTAAATAAAACTTGGAGTAGGTATAAGTCAAAATGTATAACCAAATCATGCCTATTGCATCTTTCTTAGGTTATGTTGCTTAATTCTAGCTTGCTGACAATAGCTTGCCTTGATTGGTGCAGTGGTTGAAATTCTCCTCTTCTTCTTCAGGGTAGAACTCCTCCTCCTTGTAGACTTGATCAGTACTATCATCTATAAATACATACGGAATACACAATCACCAAAAAATACTTAACTAGTCTAGTTAGCACACTAAGGCACACATTTGATGATCTAGTACCATCACAATCATCACAAGATTTAATGAACTAGTTTCATTTATTTTATTTGAGAAAAGTAATTTCTACTCAATGAAATAACTAAGATTTAATATTCTCCAATTAAAATATGGGATCATGTGGACACATGTCATCACCACATATTCCAATGTATGGGAATGTGATTTAAATGTTGGATCACATTTTAATTAGTTTAAGATTAATATTTAATGATTTAAAGTGACTAGAAATGCCTATATAACATTATTTTGGTACTAGTCCAAAGTAACTACATGCAAACCTCAATATTATTACATATTCAGATAGGTGTGGTCAAATATGATTTTTGAGAGTTGGAATCAACTCAAAAGCTAATATGGTTGATTTTAGAAAAATATTTGAATGTGAAAAAGCCTCTGTCTTGTTATTTTTGCTATAAGTGATCTATAACTCTAATTGGTTTAAATCCAACGGTCTTGGATAGATATTTAATTTATCTTTCCAACAAAATTGGAATCACTCAATTTGGTTTAGTAGATCTTTCTGAATTGATTTTCAAACTAGTGGACATAATCTAGATTTAGTTTAAATAAAAAACCTAAATTTGAATTACAGGGCTAGCGCGGGAACACTAATGGGCTAACCCAGTTTCACTCCACGGCGCAGAGGAAAGCTGACAGGGGGTCCCGCCTGTCAGTGGCTCTTATAACGCGAAGCGGTACGGGGCAACCTGGACCGCACGATTATAACTAGGATCTACGGCTGGGACTTGTCATCGACGACGGACAGGTTCCCGGCGCGGCTCGGTGGGGGTGTAGTGGGGGCATACCAGGGCTCCAGCGAGTGTGGCGATGGGGGCGATCGAACAAGGCGACGATGGCGGACTCAGGTGAGGTCACGACAGCTTCCGGGGTGGACGAAATCGACGGGGGCTTCTCCTCCTCTGCTATGGCTAACTCCGGCGCAATTCCGGCGACTGGCTGCTCGATCGGCTCCGGTGAGAGGTGGGGAAGGATCAATGGTGAGAGGGGAGTGTTGGAGTGTGGCAAATGAGGCTGGGGGTGGCCTCCTTATGTAGGCTCGACGAGGGGACCGAGAGGGCGACGACGAGCTCGTCGGTGACGATGATACATAGTGCTATAGGCATGGGCTGGGTAGGCGGACGGTGGATGGTTCCCTGGCGGTTAGCTACGACTTAAAGGCGATGCTAGGGGCGGTGGCGAATGGTCGGGCATGGCTCATGCTCTCAGCGACAGAGGCGGCGTTCGACGCGGCGTGAGGTGGCTGCGGGTCAAACGGCGGCGAGCGGGGATGTCTGGGGGTGTGCTGGGGTCAAGGCGTAGCGGCGCGTGCGGGCTGTGGTCGAGGGGCGGCATGTGCGGCCTTGTCGGGGGCGGCGCACTGGCGCGTGCTCGGTATGGCACAAAGGCGGTGGGCGCGAGCGATGTGAGGTGGTCCAGGGGTTGGCTGGGCTTGGAGAGCGGACAAGGGGAGGCGGTGCTACCATGCCTACCTCCAAGCCACGGCGAGAGGTGGAGGGGCGTGCTCCTGCAACGTGGGCATGGTCGGCCGACGATCATGGCGTGGGGTGGCGCGACACTGCTACTCTAGGCCAATTGGTAGCTTAGTTAGGGGCTGGTTAGAGCTAGGGGAGATAAGGGGACCAGATTGAGCCAAAATACTCAACAATGCATTGATCAACAAATAGTGTTAGTTAGGCAGAATTTTTGTGCATGCCACCTGTTCGACACAATGGCCGCATGAAACGAAGATTTAAATTTTGAAATGATTTTTGGTGGAGTTGTTGGTCTTTTGCTTGAGCATATCTGGTTGCTGGGCTTTGTCAAGTTGAATTCATTTGAATGGTTTTTGAAAAAGTGGGATCTAGACATATGAAGTAGATTCCATTTTCAAATGTCATTTGAAATTAGAGTTTAAATGTTTTTGTAAGATCACAAGGTGGGCCTTGGTACATCTTTACTTGTACTATCAAGGGGTGCAAAGATCCATAATTTTTTCTGTTTGAATTTGAGTTCTAGGAACACCCAAAGTGGCCTAGTTGATTAAAATGGCAAAAGTGACCATTTCTATTTATTAATTCTATTTGATTTCTTTTTCTTTGGATTTTGCTTGGGAATGATCTAGATGATGTGGCATTCATCATAGAATCATTTTACAACCATTAGAACAAACAAACATGGCAATTCAAAACAATTCCACATCAATACAACACACATATGCATGCTTAATTATTTAAATGAGAAAAAGTTTTTGTTAACCCTAAATTGGGTGTTTTGGATCTTGATATATTGGATTAAAGTTTTGGGATGTTACAAGGAGATACCGGTTCCATGGCCAATGCTGATATGGTCATGATCATCAATGCACTCTTCCCCAATGCACCGCAAAGCCCCAATCCTGCGACTCTACTCCTCCAGCACCTTCGCCACCAGAGCAATAAAAAGAAAGGTGACATTCGCATTCATGGATTGGTAACCCACCTTGTCCTAGCATTGGAAATTCCATTACCTGTTATGCAACCTGTTGACGGCTCCAAACTTATGGATGTCAAATATTTAACTGCTTGTGGTTTCCTCAGTGTTTACCGAGCTAACAAGAGGCTCCGAGCATATCAGTTTGGTTATCTTGGTGATGCGCAGGTTGAGCATGTTCCGTTGACCTATCCACAAGCTTTCTTGATTGTAGCGAAGGACAACTGGATCCTCACCAAGGATCAAGTGGTGGAGATCATGGATGAATTCCAGCCTGATCATGAAGAAGATGAAGAAGGAGAGCAGCAGGAAGAGCAGGAGAAGGAATACAACCCTTCTTGGGAGGGACAGCAGTAGCAACAGGAGGGATCCTGGGACCCATGGCCCAATCAGCAGCAGTAGGGGTTCAACAACGTCCCCTATCAAGAGTTTCTGCAGCTCAACCAGTGGGTTAGGGAGATTGAACACACACTACAAGGAGTGAATGAGGATGTTAATGCCTTAACTCACAACTTCAGTCACTTCATGACCCAATTCCCTGCAAACGACCAGTAGTATCCGCACCCGCCGCTGAATGACGGCAACAACTAAGCCTGGCAATAGCCTAAGCTTGGGGGAGGTTTGAAAACCTCTAAACCTTGCATTCATATTTTTATTTCTTCTTTTGATTTATTTTACTCCTTCAAAATTGCATGTTTACTTTCAGTTCGCATTCCTAAACCAAAAACACACAAAAAGATTAGTTGTAACTTTTATTGCAAATTTGTTTCTTTGTTTCTCTCGGAGATTGCTCAATTTCATGTGACTTGGCAATAGGGAAATATAGAGGGGGTTCAACTAAAGTACGAGAATGAAGCAAGCAAGAGGAGGTATCACATTCCTTTCATCACCTTTTTTGCAACTTTAAATTGATCCTACAATTATTTACTCGCTTGCACTTGAGCCACTCCCCACTTAGCTTGTTATCCTATAAATTCTATTCCTTTGCCAGTGTCTCCTTTTTAGCTTTGAAATAATGAGAAATGAACTTGGTCTAAAAGAATATTTCTGACATTTTTACAACAAGAAAAAGTATCCAAAAGATGACTTGAGTCCATGTTTAGCCCAAAGGATTTGATTTTAGAACTACTCAACCCCATTTGAGCTTAATGTAAATAGACTCAATAACACTCTTGAATGAAATTGTCTGATAAAATGGATGCTTCGAAGTAGTAGAGATTATGCCACTGTTTTTTCTAATAATTACAGTAAGATATTGCTTTGTGCGTGTCAATACAACACTATCATGCTCCATGGGAACTATTAACTCTGCTGGCCAATGAACGATCTAAATGTGGGAAACCACTTGATTTCGGCTATTGAGTTATGTAAGCGTCTGTAGCTGCAATGCTATGACGGGTAAAATTTTTAGTCTCCTCATGGGTTCACGTTCCAAGTGAAGGTGTAGTACTCCTCTGACCCACTATTGGTCAACAGATATCTATTTGCATGGTCACGAGTGCGTAACACAGTCCCAATTAACATGTTAAAAATAGTGGCATGCTTTCTCTATGAAAGGGCTGAAGTTTTTGAAAAATAAGGAAAAGAAAAAGGTGCTTTGAGAGTCTTGAAATTTTGACGTGGGAATAGATGAGTTGTTCTTAAATTGAATGTTTTTCATGCCAACTTGAGTACTCTTAATTGACTAAAGAAACAAGAGCAGAAAGTTTTCATCTCTCAACAAAGAGAGACACCAAAAGAATTTGTTTCACTTTCTTAGCTAAACTTTTGACACTTGCTCAGGCATATGATTTATTTTCTAGCAAGATATACGTGGTTAGGAAGTGGACTTAGTGCAATCTTGTGAATACTTGTATGATCATGTTTAAGATTATAGGGATTGCAAAGAATAATTTGACACCAATTCGAGCTTGTAAGTTCTTTTATTTTAGTCTCAAATCTCCACTATTCTTCCTTATTTTCTTGTCACTCGAGGGCGAGCAACATCTAAGCTTGCGGGAGTTGATAGCTGTGAGATTCGACATATTTTTGATGGTTTTTATTGATGGTTTTCTTCTGGATTTGATCGTTTTCTAGCTTTACCTAACGCTAATAATTCGGTAGCAAAGAAAACTTGGTTTTTAATGTGTGTTTCAGGTTCTGAACATCAATAGAAGGTTTTAACAAGAGAAACACAATATTCAAGCGAAAACAAGCAAGTCTCTTTTTGGAAGCAATCAAGGAAGGTGTATAGAAGCTTTAATGAGAACTATACATCGGGAATATTTTTGTGGCCGTATAGTTGCCGCCGTATAGTTGCCGCCGCCTCTGTCTTGTTAAAAGGGACAACTTTTGTGAAGAGAAGGGACGCGAAATCATAACACAGCAGCCTCCATCCCATCTACAGAGGAGAAAAGAAGATATCCGGAGAAGAAGGGGAAGACGTTCTTCATCTCGCTCCACGATATTCAACCTCCTAGCCATCACACCCTCATAGCCATTACTTGTACTAGAGAGAGAGAGAGATCTTCACTTTGCAAGATTAGGGTTTGAGATTGTTTCTTTCTATCTTGAATTGTGTTGGATTACTTTTCTATTCTTATTGTGGATCTCCATGGTAATATCGAGAAGAACTCTCTTTATTCAATTATATCGATGATGCTTTCTTCTCTCATGTGTGAGTAAGTTCCTTGGGCGTGGTAGATGTAAGGGATTGGTGAGATGAGATGTGCCTCCATATATTTTCCATTAGTTTGTGACTGATTTTAATTATTATATTATGTGTGCTTGACTATCTATGGGATGCCTAATGTTTCTTGTCCAATTAAGGGCCCAGACAACATGATGCTTTGTTCTACATAGATAGGATCTTGTTCGCTATCAGACCGACGACCCCTGAGTGACACGGGGATATCAATGGGAAACTAGTTTGACTCGAGGATCACGAGGAACCAGTGTGCTTATTGCATTAGTTTGATCCAAGGAGCTTAATTGTTAAGCAACCTAAAGGTTCTTAATCGTCTAGTGACTGACCATGACTTTGGTAACAGACTAGTAGGATTATTGAAGTTGGGACGAAATCTACCAAGAGGAGTTCTGGCTAATTATGGGTTGCTTGCCTACACATATACTTATAAGATTATAATTGTTACACTTATCATTCGTCCACCTGGCACAGTCACTATCACCATGAATTGTATCTCCCCACGCCTTCTTTCTCATCTGCAGAAAACCGCAAACAATCGAATCGTTCTTTACTTTTATGTTTTTTATTCCTGAATTTTACATTTTAGTTTTATTTAAATACATCCAGTTTAATCCAAATTTCATTCTTATTTCCACACTTGCAGTCAATTCACTCGAAGACCTGTGACAACTTTGAGTGTGATAGAGATTTCATTCATAAACACTTACCTGTGGGCTCTCTGTGGGATCGATATCTATATTTTGAAACTAGCTACAAACGATCTGTGCACTTGCAGACATCAGTTGAAAATGGAGTCATATCATTAGAGAATGATATGATGGACATTACCCATTTAAGTATTGCAACATAATCTATTCACATGGTTCATCATTCTAATAATTAAAAACGAAGTGACCTTCTGCTTAGACCGTGAGTTCATATTAATCACTGTCCCTGGAGGAATTCTTTGATCTCACTAACTTTCATGTTCGTAACTAGGTGACCATAAAAGTGTGCAATGGGTATTCCAAAGGAACAGTTGAGGCTTATGTATCGAGATCAGGATTTTTCACCTACGTGATGGGAAGATACACTAGGCCCACTTGGGGAAATTGCATTCAATAAGCTATAGTGTATGACTGGGTCATGGGGATACAATATCACAACAACGAGATAAGTACACTTGTCGGTAATGAGAATAGTATAGTGATACTAAATATCAAATCTCGTACAAGTCATGTGTTAAAGAGACAAATGGAATAGGACATAGAGTTTATGGTTCAAACATGACAGAGTCTCGTGGAATGCATTGGGGTCAATATGGACATCCCAGTCCCTCTATTGATCATTGATCGATGAGAAATCTAGATCATGTCTATGACATTCCGAACCATAGGATAACACACTCAAGGGTCTAACGATGTTTAAGATCACTATAGAAGCGAAGGGATCACCGATGAGAAAGAAGAGATCAGAAATGTTCCGAGAAAGGATTATAGGAATAGTTTCGAAGAGGGTCCGAAGATGTTCGAATGAAGGAGAAAACCAAAAGGTGTTTTGGATTGAAAGGCAATTTATAGACATGCATTATTATACATTAATTGTGAATTAATATATTAAACAAATATTTAAAATTATTATTTATGGGGAAACTTCCTGCATTGGGCCGAAACCCCGGAGGGAAACAACCCAAGAGGAAGCCACCCCAATTGCGAAGCAACAGCCTTAGTGGCTAGGCCCACACAGGTAGGTGGGCGGTTGCAGGCAGAGTGTCGCGCGGGGAAGACACCGGCCACCGCCAGCGGGCCTCGCAAGGCCAGACCACGTGGGCGGTAAGGCACGCACTAGCGCTAGGGGCGCTGGTGGGCCACGCCAGGCCCACTCGGCCGACGGCCTCTCCCGCCTGGGCTACTGCCTCGCCAAGCGGGCCACGCGAGCGGGGTGTGGAGGCAGACTGGCCCACCTGCCCATCGCCTCTCCCGCCAGGCCACGGGACTCGACCGGCTGGCTCCCCTTCTCCTCCTTTGCTTTTTTTGCTTTAGTCCCACATGGGGACTTGAGGGAAGGGAGTGCCCCTTCCCCCTATATAATAAAGCCTATATTGGAGGGAAAAGACACATAAAAATAAAAGGGGAATTTCCTAAGTCTATTTCCTTAGGGAGTTTGTCTTCTCTTTCTCAGTTGATTTTCGCAAGTGCGGTTCCACGAAGAACTGCGCACGAGGGAGTCAACACCACCGGCACAACATCGCAGTGCTGGATCCCGGTTCTAGAGGATCTTCTTCCGCATCCCGGCTAGATCAAGGAGAACGGGAGTCGGCGCTAGACACCTTATGTGTGCGAGTCCTCAGATAGCACCACCAATAGTAGGGCCATGATGTCGTGCAAAGGACCAGGAGGTTACATGCGAGGAGCTTCGCGACCTTGAGGTCGGCTACGATTGTCTACTTCATCCACGTTTCCTGTGGGACGTTAACCTATTGCGATCTACAGGGGTATGTTATCGTAACTTCCCCTGTTACTGCATTAACTGGTAAATAGATACTAGGCTTTCGGGGCATTCTAGTTAGGAAAATTTGTGTTTTTAGCTACAAACCCCTTCAATGGGTACTTTAGTAGATTTGGAAATGCATAATACAAGCTCACCAAAGGAAATTTGATTTTTGCAAAAGGTAACATGGTTTCAGTTTTGTATCATGTTCATGCTAAGCTTTTTGCTGCTTGTGTTAATGCATTGCAAAAGGAGGATGCTTGTGCTTTATGGCACAAGAGACTTGGGAACATGAGTGAAAAGGGTATGCCAGTGCTAGTGAAGAGAAAATTGTTAATGGGTGGAGCAAAATACTTTGTCACATTTATTGATGATTTTTCCAAGAAGGTCTGGGTCTATGTTTTGAAGGCCAAATATCAAGTACTAAATGTATTCAAGCAGTTCCAAGTCCTCGTTGAGAGAGAAATTGAGAAGAAGATCAAGTGCCTTCGCATTGATAATGGGGGAGAATATATTGACCCATTTGATGCCTATTGCAATGAGAAGGGAATTAAGTACCAATTTACTCCTCTGAAGACACCACGACTAAATGGTCTTACTGAGAGGATGAACATGACAATTGTTGAGAGAGTTAGACGCTTTCTATCGAGTGCAAAGCTACCTAAACGTTATTGGGGTGAGTCTTTGTTGACTGCAGTTTATCTTATTAGTCTCTCACCAAGTTATCCACTATATGGAGATGTTCCAAACAAGGTCTTTTATGACAAAAACGTCTCATATGATAACTTGAAGATTTTTGGGTACAAGGCGTTTGTTCATATCCCTCGAGATGAAAGGTCAAAGCTTAATTCAAAGACACGGCAATACATTTTTTTTTTGACCGTAATACCGTAGGAAAAGACCCTACGGTGTAGATTTTTTATTGGTAAAATTATGTACATGGCTGAACTAGCAAAAAGCACTAGAAATACATAGGGGGGTAGGAAATGGAAAAGACAAGCAAAAAGATACATCAAGTAAAAATGGTGATGACCCAATCCAGGAAGGATCGTACCATGGCATCCTTAATCCTGTATTGGTGTAGCAGCATATCACTCTGACATCTTACTCTCCATCTTGCAAAGGAGGGTTGTTGGTTTTTAAAAATGAAATCATTTCTTTCTTTTCACACATTTCCATGCCACGCAGCTGGCAACCTCCATAAAGCAAGGGCCTGTGAAATTTGAACGAGCAGTACTGAATCGCTGAGAAATGGGCAGAGATGAATCTCATTGAATATTGCATGAATCTCAACATCTCTTACTGAATGAGCAATCAAAGAAGAGGTGATCTCGAGTCTCTAACGTTTGATCACTGCAGAGAATACAAGGTGAACCCGAATGTACGTGCCAATTTTTGCGAAGCATCAAGTCTTTGGTGTTTAACCTATCCTTCAACAGTAGCCAGGCAAAGAATCGAATTTTAGGCAAGCACTTTTACTTCCAAATAGCTGTCAGGGCCTCATCCGGTGGTACTAATTCAAATAGGAAATGGTAGAATTTTGTTGGCGTGTAGATTGTGCTACCCCAAACAAAACTACGTGTGTCCTCATGTGCATCGCAGTAACTAAATTATTCAAGAGCTGTTCCACTTGTAAAAATTCCTCACGAGCCTCTACTGACAGTGGTAGTGCAAAAAAAGAAAACATATCCGGGGCTAAAGCCAGGTCTGCAACCGATACATCTTCTTCCAAAGTAGAGTATATGGATAGAGCCAGGGAAAATTTTCACATAAAGTTTGGTTATCAGACCAAAAATCTTTCCAAAAAAGAGTTGACTGTCCATTCCCAATCTGCACTATTGTGATGCTGCGATAATCATTGATGAGGCTAAAAATGTCCCACCACCAAAACGATCCTTTACTTTTCTGGGCATGCGGCACCCCTTGCTCATATGACCAAACTAGTTTAACCCACGGCACATCTTCTTTACAGTAAGACTTATGAAGTTGTTTAAGCAACAGCGCTTTGTTCTGTAGTTTAAGGTTTACCACACCCAGACCGCCATGCTTCTTTGGACGACACACCATCGACCAAGATGCAAGGGCATTGCAAGAATTATCCTCCTCTTTTTTTGCCCAAAGGCAGTGTCTACGTGATCGATCAAAGGTTTTAATAACTGTCTTATGAACTTTGAGAGAACAAAGATAATATGTCGGTAGTGAAGATAGTACCGAGTTTACCAATTTCAATCTGCCCCCATAACCAAGAAATCTTGCGCTGGCGTTTAAACGTCTCTCGACTTGATCTACGACAGGAGATAGGTCTTGGATCGTTGGCCTAGTCGTGCCAAGTGGTAAGCCGAGGTAAGTGAAAGGCAATGTGCCTGTAACGCAGCCAAAAGTATCAGCAAGTTGAGACAGCTCATCCTCATCAATGTTGATAGACATCATGGCAGATTTAGAGTAGTTCACACACATCCCAGTTGCTTTAAAGAAATCTTGTAGGAGTTGTTTTAATGCTAGGAGCTGGACCGGACACACTTGCATGGTCAAGAGTGTGTCGTCAGCATATTGCACAATCGGAAAATCCGTATCAGGTATAGGCAGTGGTGCATGAAGAATCCCAAAACGGAAAAATAGATTCATCATAGATTGAAGCAAGTCTGCCGCACTGACAAATAAGAGAGGCCAGAATGGATCTCCTTGATGGACACCATGTTGGTATGGGAATTTTTTGCCGGGAACTCCATTTAAAAGAACCGCTGAAGTGCCGGTGGACATAGTATCTTTCACCATCGCAATCCATCTATCATCATAACCTTTGCAAGACAAAATCCTCAAGATAGCATCATGCTCCATTGTGTCAAACACCTTAGCAAAGTCAAGCTTTAAAATAATGGCCCCAAATTTCTTACATTGGTGGATATACTCATAAGCCCAACCAATACAGTCTTGGATGTTGCGGCTCTTCAAAAAACCGTATTGATTAGTATGAATGGTGCTCAGAATTTTTGCTTGCAGCCCATTAGCTAGGATTTTTGTTAACAGCTTCAAACAAGTGTTCAGAAGAGATATTGGCCTGTAATCGTTAGGTCCCTCGGGTGATTGTACTTTGGGGATTAGAGTAACGAACGAATCATTTATGCTTTGCAAGTTAACCTTTCCTTCCCAAAATTCTTGGCATAACTCATAAAAATTTATGCGCCGATGAGGCCGGCTACGCCCGTGTCGGTGGGCGGGTTGCCTAGCTCTGCCACAATTTTTGGGGCTAGGCCTCCCTTCCCTATGCAGCAGCATCAAGGTCAGTTCAACAACGGGCCGCCGCCGTTCTCCGGACCGCCGGGGATGCCGCCGCCGGGGGCCTTCCAGCAGGGGATGGGAGCGGCCGTCTTTCATGCCACCATTTGGCCAGCTGCCGTTGCAGCCGCCGTTTCGAGGTCAGCCAAATGCTGGAGCTCCCTTATCTCAACAAGGGATGTATCCGCATGCTTCGACACCACATCCATTTAATGTTGGAGTCGGTGCAACTGTGCCGAAACGGAAGAATAAAAAGAAGAAGCCACAGGTGGATCAGCAGGTGGTCTCGCAGCCTGTTCAGTACCCGCTGCAGTTTTATCAGCAGTCTGTTGGACAGTATGGGTATCCCGTTGTGGCAGCGGGGGCTTCCTTTCAGACTTCAGGCCAACAGGAGACCTACCAGTATGGTGTGCAGGAGACGTTGATACCGCTGTGCCAGTGCCTGCCGCTCCGGAGGTTGTTCTTACTGCACCGGTTCTGCTACGGTGGGTAAGAAGAATCTGAAGGCTATTCGTTGATGGAAGTGCGCGGTTAATACTCATGCGACTAAGGATTGCAAGGCTGTTCATTACTGTTATATTTGTGATAATTCCACTCACCCACTTTGAGATGCCCTGTTCTCAAGCAACCGCGTCCTATTCCTTACATGGCCGGTATTGGCAATAAAAGGACTTTTTTTTCTCAAATTCCTGATATTGTGGTTCGTGATCATCTGGGGACTTCTCAGTCTCCCATAGCTCTGGTGAGTGTATCTGGACAGATGGTGACGACAGATGTTGTTCAGCGTCAGATTGCTAGGAGATGCCCGGTGCGTGATCAGTGGAAGTGGGAGGCTTTCCCGCATGGAGAGGCTGCCTTCCTTGTGAGTTTCCCGTCATTTGAGGATCTCGATAGGGTGGATGGGATTCAGGTGTCTGTGCCTTAGGGCAATTCTCAGTTGGCTTTCTCAGTTTTTCATGCGATGGAGGTGCCCCACAAGTTTGAGCTCAAGCAGGTCTGGTTACACGTTGAGGGGGTTCCTCATTGTTTGCGGTCCTTCTGGGGTCTGTGGGCTGTTGGTGGGCTCATGGGGCTCACTCAGGATGTTGACTTGTTTAGTTTGAGACGGCGTGGAGTCGTTCGGATCCTGGTTGCAATGACTGACACCTCGGTTTTCTTGCAGCCGAATGACGCTTTGGGTCATTACCTTAAGACGGATGTTGTGGTCCAACTCAAGGCCTATGAGCTTCGTTTCCGGTTGGAGCCTGCAGGTTATGATCTGGAGCCTGAGTTTGTTCCTTTCCTATGGCGGAAGAGGGATGAGGACCATGATGATGATACAAATGGGAAGGGCCCCGATGATGTTATGGATATGTCTGATACGACCGGTGGTTTACAGGATGCTGGGGATGGCTCTTCTTCGGCCCAGCCTGGTCAGGGGGACTTGGTGCCACCGTTTTCCATCCAGCGGGCTCAACTTTCATCACATGGTTCTGCATCTTTGATCGCGGTCACTCCTTTTAATCCCAATCCTTCTACGCCGCGTGGAAAGGAAATTCTTGAGTCGCTTCCGATAAGCTCTCCTCTTTGTGGTGTTGCATCTGTAGTGATTTCGCCTCAGGTCTCTCCTTCTCAGCTGCAGGCTGCTTTGCAGGCGGCAGCTGCTGGGGCTTGGACTCCTTAGCGGTCGACGTCCCCTGCTCGTTGTAGGCCCAATGTGTTGGGTCGATCCGTTCCTTGCCGGGAGGGACCTGTGCTGGAGCCGGTGCTTCAGGTTCTAGACCACGAGTCTCCGGCGCGGAGACTGGCCTAGGAGGGGCCGATCGACCGCGGTGCTACTCCGATCTCGCCGACTCTACCCCGGGTCACGCAGACTGGTTCCTCGCTGATCCAGGCATGTGGCCTTGGGTTGAGCGGGGAGCCGGGTTCTTCGTCACGGAGACTGGCCCAGGAGGGGCTGGTCGACTGTGATGCTTCTTCGACCACGCCGACTGTTGTCCTAGACGCGTCTGCTGGCCCCTCATCGATCCAGGCAGGCGGCCTTGGGCTGAGTGGGGAGCCAGGGTCTTCGACGACCCATGCTGTGCTGATGCATGGCATTGCTTCTGGAGGGACGGCGGACGTTGGGCGTGGTCTGACCACCCAGGAGGGGCAACCGGGAGATGCAGCACGGAGGAGTGCTAGGCATGGTGTTGATGCCTCTGGGGCTTTGGCTACGGATGAGGACTCGATGGTCAAGGCCATGCGGAGGAAGGCAGAGAAGAACCTCGACTCGCAAGGTATAATGAATTCGTCAAAGTCCTTCCTATCTTTCTCCAATTCGTCTATCGCTGAAAAAATGGCTAATGTTGGAGTTAGTATGGGTAGATCTGTTAAGGATGTTTCTTTTTCTACTTCTGTGTTGAGACGAATGGAGGTTGACCGTTTAACGGTTACTCCTAAGACTCATTTTGTTCCTGATCCTTCACCGATCGAGGAGGAGGAGTTGCATGCCACAATAGATGGTCAACTCCTCTCTCACTTAGTTGGTGAAGTATCAGAGGTGGGCTTCGATGAGACTGAGTTGGGTTCATTATTTGAGCTTACAGCTTCTGGTCGAAAATCGAAGGGCCATAAATCTCGTAAAAGGTCTCAGGTATCCAAATCTCCCGTTGTTTCTCAATGAATGGCATATTCTCAAATAGCAGAGGTCTTTGTGACTTGGCTAAATATTTGTTCTTTGCTGATTGCGTGAGAGATCACAATTTGGATTTCTTGGGTATTTCTGAGACTGGTAGACGCGATTTCTCACAAGCTCAACTCAATCGCCTTTCTGGTGGAGTGGAGTTCACGTGGGTATCACATCCACCGCGGGGTTAATCCGGGGGAATCCTGTTAGGCGTCCGAAATGAGACTATGGAAGTCTTGGCCAGTTCGGTTGGAGATTTTTTTTATTAAACTCCATATCCGTAACAAGGTTGATGATTTTCTATGGTCTCTAGTCGCTGTATACAGGGCTACCCAGGAGGTTTTTAAGGCGGACTTTTTATGTGAGTTGGTCAATTTGACTAAGGACAATCCGTATCCTATTCTCATAGGCGGAGATTTCAACTTGCTCAGATTCCCTCACGAAAAAAGCCAGGGCCGTTTCGATGATCATTGGCCTTTCATGTTCAATGCTGTCATAGAAAGCTTGGATTTACGAGAGGTTATAATAATTGGAAGACAGTTCACTTGGGCCAATAGTCTTCCTGATCCTACATATGAAAAATTGTATAAGGCGCTTATGGATACCGAATGGGAAGATAAATTTCCTATGGTAACCGTTCGGGCCCTAGAACGTATTGAGGCTTTATCGGATCATGCTCCTATTTTATTGTCTGTTGGAACACCACCACGAAAATCCAAACATATTTTCAAATTTGAACTTGGATGGATGGAACGTGAGGGTTTCCCTGAACTGGGAAAGGCTATTTGGGAGAAACCTGTTAGTGGTCAAACACCTATACAGTGATGGAATAACAAAATACGTGCGTTACACAAATTCCTTCGTGGTTGGGCCAGACATACTGCTGGAATCCTTAAAAAAGAGAAAATATGCCTTTCATCTGTTATTAACGATTTAGAGGCTTCTGCGGAAGTCAGGTTTTTAACTGCACAAGATATTGAGCTTAAAAACCAATCAAATGCAGAAATTGCCAGACTGCTCCGTGAGGAGGAACTCAAGTGGTATCAACGGTCTAAAGCAAAATTCATTCTGGAGGAGATGCGAACACAAGATACTTCCATGCTGTGGCTAATGGTAAGCATAAGAAGAAACTTATTCACTCTCTTATCCAGGATAAAGGTATGATTGAGAGGCAGGAGCAACTTAAATCATATATTACTAGTTATTATAAATCTTTGTTTGGGACACCACCAAAGAACTCATTCTCGCTGGATGAGTCCCAAACGGAGGATATTCCTTAGGTTTCTGTTCTGGAAAACGACTTTCTAACTGCTTCATATACGGAGGATGAGGTTAAGAAAGCCGTTTTTCAGATGGAACATAACAAGGCACCAGGACCGGATGGCTTTCCGGCGGAATTCTACCAAAAATTCTGGGAAGTTATCAAAGAGGACCTCATGCATTTGTTTGTGTTCCTGCATGCCGGGCAGTTAGACCTTTTTAGACTCAATTTTGGCAACATAATTTTACTTCCTAAGGTTAACAACGCAGAACGGATACAACAATATCGTCCAATCTGCCTTCTTAACGTTAGTCTTAAAATATTCACCAAAGTTGCTACGATTAGACTAAATTCGGTCGCTGACCATGTTGTAAGCCCATCTCAAACTTCTTTCATGCAAGGAAGGAATATCCTAGATGGAGTGGTAATCTTGCATGAAACAATTCATGAACTACACTCAAAAAAGTTGAATGGTGTATTGTTCAAAATTGACTTTGAGAAGGCTTATGATAAAGTTAATTGGTCTTTCCTTTAGCAAACACTCCGTATGAAAGGTTTTTCTGAGGAGTGGTGTGCTCTCGTACGGTCTTTTGTGGCTGGTGGTAGTATTGCCATCAATGTTAATGATGACACTGGCAAATACTTCCAGACCAAAAAAGGTCTAAGACAAGGGGATCCATTATCGCCTATACTATTTAACATAGTGGCTGATATGTTGGATATCCTCATCGAGAGAGCTAAGGCTGATGGCCAAATTGAAGGATTGGTTCCTCATCTGATTGATGGTGGTCTATCCATTCTTCAATACGCAGACGATACAATCTTATTTATGGAACACGACTTGGAGAAAGCGAAGAATCTGAAGTTAATACTATCAGTGTTTGAGCAACTCTCTGGATTGAAAATTAACTTCCATAAAAGTGATTTGTATTGTTTTGGCGAGGCTCTAAACGAGTCCCACCTATATGCTAAACTTTTCGGCTGTAGTCAGGGGCAATTTTCAATCAACTATCTAGGAATACCGATCCACTATCGGCGTCTCACGATTGCTGAATGGAAAATCGTTGAGGAAAGACTCCAAAAACGCCTTAATAGTTGGAAATGTAAATTGCTATCCCTTGGTGGAAGACTGATCCTCATAAACTCAGTACTCACCAACATGGTATTGTATATGATCTCGTTTTTCCAACTGCCGAAAGGTGTCTTAAAGAAAGTGGATTATTTCCGATCAAGATTCTTTCGACAAGGGGATGGTGAAAAAAAGAAATACCGACTGACCAGATGGAATATGCTTTGCCGACCAAAATAATATGGTGGACTGGGCATACATGATTTGCAAGTCAAAAACACCGCGCTTCTTGGTAAATGGCTTTTCAAACTTCTATCAGAAGATGGTGTTTGGCAAACCATTCTATGGAGGAAATATGTTGGCTCCAAAGTTGTGTCTCAAGTGGTTTGGAAACCCGATGATTCACATTTTTGGGCTGGACTAATGGCGTCCAAAAAACATTTCTTTCGCTTTGGTGTTTTCAATATTAAGGATGAATCACAGGTTAGGTTCTGGGAAGATAAATGGCTTGGCCAAACTTCTCTTCGCGAACAATACCCAGCTCTATACTCGATTGTTAGGCACAAAGGAGATACCCTCTCGACAGTATTGGGATCTGATCCTCCTAATGTGTCTTTCAAACGAAGTCTTTTAGGTCCTAGACTCGTAACATGAAATAATCTTCTTTTACGATTATCCACGATACAGTTGTCTGAGGGGACGGATGAGTTTAAATGGAAACTACTGAAGAGTGGTAAATTTTCAGTTGACTCGTTATATAGAGCATTGATCCAACTGGATATTCCAGCGGTTGATAATTCTAAAATTTGGAACATGAAAATACCACTTAAAACGAAGATTTTTGCTTGGTACCTTCGTAAAGGGGTTATTCTCACAAAAGATAATCTTGTTAAGAGGAATTGGCAAGGAAGTACACAATGTGTTTTTTGTCATCATAATGAGACAATTCGGCATTTATTCTTCCAGTGCAAATTTGCTCGTACTATATGGTCAATCATCTATGTAGCCTCTGGTTTATCTCCTCCACGTTTGATTACCAATATATTTGGTAATTGGTTGCACGAGATACACGATAAATATGGGACTTTATTTAGGGTGAGAGCGCTTGCCATTATTTGGTCGCTTTGGCTATGTAGAAATGACAAGATTTTTAATAACATTATGTCTTGTTCTCTTCAGGTGATTTATCGTGCCACGGCTATCCTACGATCATGGACTACTCTTCAACGTATGGAGTTTCGCGACTTATTTGCGGCGGGGTGTATGCGATTGGAGGCCACGGCGAGGGATATTTTCTCCCGACATGGATGGCAGCGTGACCTGCGGATAGACATGCCTTAGATCGACGTGTGCCGTCGTTTTTTATCATTTTTTGTAACGTTGATACTTTTGTTCTGGTTACTTTCTCTTAGTTTGATCGGTTGTGTGCATCCTAGCTATGTAGAGGCCAGGTGTAAACATTATGGATAATAATAAAGCGTCCATTTACAAAAAAAAAACTCATAAAAATCATATTTAATTATGTGCCAGCAAACTTTGATGAATAAACCTGTGAATCCGTCCGGCCCCGGAGCTTTATCAGTTGGTAAATGGGCCACAACCGAATCAATTTCTTCATGTGTAAAGGGGGTCGATAGGTCCTCCAAATCATCACATGGCTGAAGGAACTGAGAGAAATCAAACGTGTCGTCAATCTGATTTGAAACACCCAAACGATCTCTATATGAGTGCCAAAGAATGCTCGTCTTTTCATGATGGTCTACTGTTACTGAACCATCTGCTCTAGTCAGAGATGAAATAGTATTTCTTCTACAGCTAATGGTAGCCATAGAGTGAAAAAAGACG
This sequence comes from Avena sativa, assembly GCA_916181665.1. Taxonomy (NCBI): domain Eukaryota; kingdom Viridiplantae; phylum Streptophyta; class Magnoliopsida; order Poales; family Poaceae; genus Avena; species Avena sativa. The sequence goes on from OV702287.1 coordinate 430,205,006, forward strand.
TGTTCTCGTCACCGAGCTTAGCCCACCTAACCGTGCACCTCTTCTTCCAATATTCCTGCTTACATAGTAACATGTGTTGCAATTTTGCCTTAACTATGTTTTGAAAATTCCACTCTGTAATATGGAGAGATCTGCAGTCTTCCATCTCATCTAGACGCAAAATGATTTTGTTGCAATTATCTATCCAAATATTCAAAACAGAAATGCTTGTACTCCATTTGCGCAGAGCTTTCCGCAAGAGTTTGAATTTTCCAGAGATGCGCTTAGCACTATCACCTGGACATTGAATGTCCCAAATGTTTTGAACCACTTGAAGAAAACCAGGCATCCTGATCCAGTGGTTTTCAAAACGAAAAATCTGTGCTTTAGGGATGCTAGTACCAATCGAGACCACACACGGTATATGATCCGATGTAGGGCGAGCTAAGGGTTTAACCATTGTATTAGGGTATCTCAATGTCCAATTATGTGACATGAAGAACCAATCTAGTTGCTCCAGTAGAGGCTGCTCTTGCATGTTGCTCCACGTGTACGCACGCCCCTTAATCGGCAGCTCAATCAAGCCTTGGTAACTAATGATTTCATTGAACACTGCAATGTCTGAGAAGTTTGCACCTGGTCTATTACGATTTTCGGCAAATCTATAGAAGTTAAAGTCCCCAACTAGCAGCCATAAAGATTCATCCTTGATGTCCAAATGAAACAACCATGCCACAACGTTTTCTCTAGCTATACCTTCACAGGGTCCATAAATATTTGCAAGTGTAAATCTTTCCATGCTAGTGGTTGAGACAAACTCAATAACCAGACCAAATCTCTCCTGTAATAGAACTTGTCCTGTGAAAACATTACTCGCCCACAAAACTAGCAGACCACCAGAGGCCCCATCGGAAGGAATAAATGAAAACTTATCAAAACGGCGAGGTGCAAATTTTCTGATGAAGCTTAAATCAAAATCTCCCCTTTTCGTTTCTTGCAGGCAAATAATAGATGCTAAACTTTCCTCGATCTTGTTGCGAATAAGTGGCCATTTGTCTGATCGATTCACACCCCTGATGTTCCAACTTAAAACAAACCAAAGACGATTCAAATTGTTCATCACGAGAAATAAGAAGTTCTAGGCCAGTTAGTCCCGACGCACCTGTCGAAGACGCTCCTCAGTGAGATCTTCAGGTGGAATGTTACACTCCTCCACTCCAAGACGCTGCATCTCCTCGATTTGCAGCATAGCCGGAGGGGTGGCACGTGGGACAGAAGATGCACGGCAACGTGGAGCAGGCAGAGCAACATACATGTAGCCTTCATTATTGTTCCGGGTGCAGCGACGGACCTGGTTCTCAAACTTTGGTGTCGCAACCTTCTTGGAACATCCACGTGGCTTGGAGACAGAACCTGACGCGCCTTCTGCATGAGCTGAGGCTTCATGCTCAACTAGGATGCTGTTTACATAGTCATCAGAGGGGAGCGAATCAACCAGGAAAGACTCGTCTGAGCTGTGCTGCATCAGGTTAGCTAAATCGGAGAAATCCACAAGACTGTCTTCTACAGCTGTATCCTCGGACTGATCTGTTAGAGTATTAGGTATATACGGTTGTTATGATAGTTTAGATAAAGTTAGGATCTATTTACGTACAGTCCTAACTTGACTCGTAATCCAAGATAATACTCTGTATGCCTATATATACTCGCCCATAAGACTTAATAATATATCCATCATATTCTGTCAAACTCATACTCTTTTATGGTATCAGAGCGGCAAGATCCTTGACCTAGCCGCCGCACACGCTTTCGCGCCGCGCCGTCCTCGGGGAGGTCGATCTCCATGATCTCCGTCGGGGCCGCGCAACCCGTATGCAGGGTTCGTCCACTGATCCGTGACCGGCTGTCCTGTAAATCTTTTTTTTTCGATCCCTTGATCGGTTTTTTTTTTGGTTTACCGATCTTAGATTGGATTGAGCCGCCCACCGCCGTCGTCATCGCCGCACCTCTACTCCGACCATCGGCATCGAGCATCTACATCGCGTCCGTGCGTCTACCCCCTCCGCTGCTGCGCCTGCCTCGGCAGGCTGCCGCGCACCGTGGACGGCTGCTACGCCTTCCTCGGAAGGCTACCGCGGCTGCCCCCCTCGGATCCTCTTCGTCGTCATCGTCCGGGACTTCATCGACAACGTCGTCATCGACTCCGATCTACGCGTCGTTCACGCTATGACGCATACGGCGCACCGTCGGTCTGATCAACCGATCACGCGTCTGTCTACGCCAAGCACGTCCCCGAGCACGCGCCTACCACCGATCGAGCTACGGGCTGCCGCTATGTCGCCCCCCTCGGGCCGCAGCACCGTCGCCTTTGGTCCACGCTATCGGCTTCCAACACGCCTTCCTTAGCGTGTACGTCGCTGGTGGTCTCCCGCTGCACCGACTTGCGCCCTGCAGCTATGCCACCCCCTTGGGTCGTAGCGTGGCTGTACATAGTCTACTTCGCCGTCCTCGTGCATCGACGTCCTCGGCTTTCACCGCGCCATCTCCTATGGCGCGGATCGCCACCGTCTGCACATGGTCTTCGTCACGTCGCTGGGTCTTCCTCGCCTACTTCGAGCACCGCCGCCGCGCTTCACAAGGTAACATGCAGGGCACCCTTTCGCCATCGCAGGTCCCGTCGACTACCTCATTGCCACTCTAGGCATCCAGCATGACTAACCCAGGTCACCGCTGGTTTCGTCGCCTTCTACGCCTTCGTCCACTACAACTGTTGGAGATATGCCCTAGAGGCAATAATAAATATAGTTATTATTATATCTTTGTGTTTATGATAAATGTTTATATTCATGCTATAATAGTATTAACAAGGAAACATTAATACTTGTGTGAATTGTAAACTTAAATTGAAGTCCCTAGTATAGCCTCTATACTTCACTAGCTTGTTGGTTAATAGATGATTGTGGTTTCCCTATCATGAACATTGAGATGTTATTAACAACAAGATCATATCGTTAGGAGAATGATATGGTAGACATACTCCTATAGATAAGCGTAGCATAAAGATCAAGTCATTTCAATAGTTCAATTGCTATATGCTTTCTGATACATAGTAACCTAATTCCTTCGACCATGAGATCATGCATATCACCTTTACCGGATGGATGCTTTGATGTCATCAAACACCACACCGTAACAGGGTGGCTATAAAGGTGGTATTGAGTGTTCGGAAAGTATTGGTTGAAACACATGGATCAAGAGTGGGATTTGTCCATCCATATGACGGATAGATATTCTCTGGGCCCTCTCGGTGAAATGTCATCCAATTAGCTTGCAAGCATGTGACTGGGTCACAAGGGATCACATATCACGGGAACGAGAAAAGAGTACTTATCAGTAACGAGGTTGAACTAGGTATGCAGAGATACCGACGATCATAAACCTCGGATAAGTAACATATCGTGAGACAAAGGGAAATTGGTATCGTATGTAAGTGGTTCATTCGATCGCAAAGTAATCGTAGAAATATGTGGGAGCCATATGAATTTCCAGATTCCTCTATTGGTTATTGTTCGGAGAAGTGTCTCGATCATGTCCGCATAATTCACGAACCGTAGGGAGACACACTTAAGGATTCGACGTTGTTTGAGTAGTTATGGTATTATGAGAAAGAGACCGAATGTTGTTCGGAGTCTCGGATGGGATCCGGGATATCACGAGGTGATCCGGAATGGTCCGGAGAATAAGATTCATATAAGGAAAGTCCCATTTCGGAGTTGGGGAATGGTTCCGGTGTTTTCATCGGGAACATTCTAGAAGGTCCCGGAATGTCCGGCACTCCGGGGGGGGGGGAAGGGTACATGAATGTGTCATTGTAAGTTGGAATGATTGCATCATGTACTAAGTGTTCTCGCTGTCCGAAATAAAGGGTTAATTCAAATCCTAGTTTGAAAAGTCAAACTGCCAGTTTTCGGAAAGAGGAGAAGGAGGAGAAGTGGAAGCCGACTTGGGGGAGGAGTCCCCTTGGCCGGCGCGCCTCCCAAGGCCGACTTGGGGAGGGACTCCTCCCCTTGGCCGCCGGCCCTCCCACCTATAAAGGGAGGGGCAGGGCTGCCCCTCCTAGTACACACAAGTTCCTATCCTCTAAACTAAACCCTAGACCTAAACCCCGGTTTAGAGCTATTTCGGTTTAGAGCCTTCTAATTGGTTTAGAGCCCTCTAATTGGTGTGTCTAATTACTAGACCACTAATAGCCTCTCTCATAAGCTCCACCATACTCGCACCGGCTTAAGGCGAAGCCCTGCGGGATCTCCCCTCTACCTCCGGTACCACGCCGTTGTGCTGCCGGAATCGCGAGGAGAGTGCTACAACCTCCGCTGCCTGCTGGAACAAGGGAGAGGAAGGTCTTCGTCGAGTACCGAACGTGTGACCGACTACGGGAGCGCTGCCGGAACGTGGCGCCGGAAGGATCGTCTACGCGATCTTGAGATCGGAAAGAGTACGACTACATCACCCACGAGAATCTGCTCTCGTTAAACACTTTGGAATCTTCGAGGGTGAGTTATTCCATCGACTCGTTGCTGCAATCTAGTAGATAGATCTTGGCTTGTTTGTTTGTATGCGATAGAAAATTTTTATTTTCCATGCTACGAATCCCTACAGTGGTATCAGAGCCGTGTCTATATGTAGATCTGTTGCACGAGTAGAACACAATGGTCATTATGGGCGTTGATGCTTTTATTGAAGATTGCTTTTTGTGTACTTTGCATCTTGCGGTATGTTGGGATGAAGCGGCCCGGGCTAACCTTACATGACATCGTTCATGAGACTTGCTCCACGCTTGACATGCAACTTGTATTGCATAAGTGGCTTTGCGGGTGCCTGTTTCTCCTAGCATAGTAAAGATCCAATTTACAACGGGTAATCAACAATGCTAGTATCAATGTTGTGGTTCTTGTTCGTAGGTTAGAACGACACTTATGGAAAGCCCCAAACCACGTAAAATATGCAAGAAAGTAGAAGCGTCTAACTTTGTTTTGCAGGGGTGTGCAGTGATGTGATATGGCCATGATTGTGATTATATTTGATGTATGCAATGTTCCTTATTGTAAGTTGGCAACCGGCAGGAGCCATATGGTTGTCTTTAATTTCTGTTAAGACCTGCGTGTCTATTCAAAATAGTTGTAATAGTTGAAGCTGGTGGACGACAACCATGAAGAAGCGTCATTGACCTTGATGCTATGCCGGTGATGATGGAGATCATGTTCGTGCTTGAAGATGGAGATCGGAAGCACAAAGAAGAAAGGCCATATCATATCACATATTATGAATTGCATGTGATGTTAATCCTTTATGCATCTTGTATTGCTTAGTAGACGACGGTAGCATTATAAGATGATCCCTCATGCACATAAATTTCAAGTTCTAAAGTGTTCACCCTTAGTATGCACCGTTGCCAAAGCTTGTTGCTTCAAAGCACCACGTGATGATCGGGTGTCTTTGATTCCGCGGGTGAATACAACGTAAGCAAGCCAGATTTGCTTATGCGGTAGCTAAGGTTTGATCTTGACGAGCCTAGCATGTACAGACATGGCCTCAGGAACACGGATCGCCGAAAGGTAAAGCATGAATCATATAGCAGATATGATGAACATGTCGAATGTTCGCCATTGAAACTATATCAACTCTCGTGATGATCGGAGTTGATGTAGTGGATTTGGTTCATGTGATCACTAAAACAATGTGAGGGATGTTGTTTTGAGTGGGAGTTCACCTAGTTTAATTCATTAATTAATTTGAACTCAATTTGTCATAAACTTAGTCTAAACTATTGCAAATATGTTGTAGATCAATGGCAGCCCCTACCATCAATTTTAATGCGTTCCTAGAGAAAGAAAAGTTGAAAAACAATGGAAGCAACTTCGCAGATTGGTTCCGCAATTTGAGGATTGTCCTCACAGCTGGTAATTTGACCTATGTGCTGGATGCACCGCTAGGTGACCCACCTGCAGCTGATGCTACCGATGAAGTAAAGAATGTTTACCTTGCTCGGAAGAATCAGTACTCCATAGTTCAGTGTGCTATCTTGTATGGTTTAGAATCGGAGCTTCAGAAAAGGTTTGAAGAGTCAGACCCATATGATATTGTCGAGGATCTCAAATTAATTTTTGAGACTCATGCGGCAATTGAAAGTTATGAAGCTTCTGAAAAGTTCTTTAACTGCAAGATGGAAGAGGGCAGCTCCGTCAGTGAGCACGTGCTTAAGATGTCTGGGCACGCAAACAAACTTCAAAGCTTGGGTATAGTGATTCCTAATACTTTGGGGGTTTACCGCATCCTCCAATCACTACCACCAAGTTACAAGAACTTTGTGATGAACTACAACATGCAGAACATGAACAAAGAGTTGCCAGAACTATTTGCTATGTTAAAATCTGCAGAAGTGGAGATCAAGAAAGAGCACCAAGTGTTGATGGTCAATAAGACCACCAAATTCAAGAAAGGCAAGTCTAAGCAGAAGGGACACTTCAAGAAGGGTGGTAAGAAAGTTACCATGCCGACGAAGAGGACCAAGGCTGGACCCAAGCCTGATACTGAGTGCTTTTACTGCAAGGGAGAAGGTCACTGGAAGCGGAATTGCCCAAAGTACTTGGCGGATTTGAAGAACGGCAACATCAAGAAGAAAGGTATATCTGATATACATGTTATTGATGTGTATCTCACTAGTATTCGTAGTAGTGCCTGGGTATTTGATACTGGTTCGGTTGCTCATATTTGTAACTCGAAACAGGAGCTGCAGAATAAACAGAAGCTAGCGAAGAACGAGGTGTCGATGCGCGTGGGAAACGGATCAAAGGTTGATGTGATCGCGGTCGGCACGCTACCTCTTCATCTACCATCGGGATTAATTTTATACTTAAATAATTGTTATTTGGTGCCTGCGTTGAGCATGAACATTATATCAGGATCTTGTTTATTGCGAGACGGTTACTTGTTTAAATCTAAGAATAATGGTTGTTCTATTTATATGAGTAATATGTTTTATGCACATGCACCTTTAATAGATGGTCTATTCATATTGAATCTCGATAGTGGAAATACACATATTAATAACATTGAAGCTAAACGATTGAAATCAAGCGATAATTCGACCTATATGTGGCACTGTCGTCTTGGTCACATCGGAGTGAAACGTATGAAGAAACTCCATTCCGATGGACTTCTTGAATCACTTGATTTTGAATCACTTGAAAGATGCGAAGCATGTCTGATGGTTAAAATGACTAAGACTCCATTTTCTGGTATAATGGAGCAAGCTACGGACTTACTGGAAATCATACATACTGATGTGTGTGGTCCAATGAGTGTAGCATCGCGCGGTGGTTATCGTTATGTTCTTACCTTCACGGATGACTTGAGTAGATATGGGTATATCTATTTCATGAAACATAAGTCCGAAACTTTCGAGAAGTTTAAGGAGTTTCAAAGTGAGGTAGAGAATCAACGTAACAAGAAGATTAAATTTCTACGTTCTGATCGTGGAGGTGAATATCTAAGTTACGAGTTTGGCGAGCATTTGAAGAAATGCGGAATACTTTCGCAGTTGACACCGCCGGGAACACCACAGCGTAATGGTGTGTCTGAACGTCGTAATCGAACTCTCTTAGATATGGTTCGTTCTATGATGTCACTTACAGATTTACCGCTATCATTTTGGGGTTATGCATTAGAAACAGCCGCATTCACTTTAAATAGGGCACCGTCTAAATCCGTTGAAACGACACCGTATGAATTATGGTGTGGGAAGAAACCTAAATTGTCGTTCCTTAAAGTTTGGGGATGCGAAGCCTATGTAAAGAAGTTACAGCCGGACAAGCTTGAACCCAAAGCGGAAAAATGCGTCTTCATAGGATACCCGAAGGAAACTATTGGGTATACCTTCTATCATAGATCCGAAGGCAAAATCTTCGTTGCCAAGAATGGATCCTTTCTAGAGAAGGAATTTCTCTCGAAAGAAGTGACTGGAAGGAAAGTAGAACTCGACGAGGTTGTCGAACCTTCTCTCGAAATTGCGAGTAGCGCAGCACCGTAAGAAGTTCCTGTGGTGCCTGCACCAATAAGAGAGGAAGCTAATGATGATGATCATGAAACTTCGGTTGAAGTTACTACAGAGCCTCGGAGGTCAACGAGAACTCGTACCACTCCAGATTGGTATGATTCCGTTATGAATGTCATGGTGGTGGACAACACCGATGACCCCGAGACATATGAGGAAGCGATGATGAGCCCAGATTCCAATAAATGGCAAGAAGCCATGAAATCCGAGATTGGATCCATGTATGAAAACCAAGTATGGACTTTGGTGGACTTACCGGATGGCCGGAAGGTTGTCGAGAACAAATGGATTTTCAAGAAGAAAACAGATGCTGATGGTAATGTTACTGTCTATAAAGCTCGACTTGTCGCAAAAGGGTTTCGACAAATTCAAGGAGTTGACTACGATGAGACTTTCTCACCAGTAGCGAAGCTAAAGTCTGTGAGGATTATGTTAGCAATCGCTGCATATTACGATTATGAGATATGGCAGATGGATGTCAAAACAACATTCCTCAATGGAGACATTGATGAAGAGTTGTATATGATGCAACCCAAAGGTTTTGTCGATCCTAAAGATGCTAACAAGGTATGCAAACTTCAACGGTCCATCTATGGATTGAAGCAAGCATCCCGAAGTTGGAATCAACGTTTTGATAAGGTAATCAAAAGTTTTGGTTTTATACAAACTTATGGAGAAGCTTGTATTTACAAGAAAGTGAGTGGGAGCTCTATAGCATTCTTAATACTGTATGTGGATGACATATTGTTGATTGGGAATGATGTAGACCTTCTTAATAGTGTCAAGGAATATTTGAATAATAGTTTTTCAATGAAGGATCTTGGCGAAGCAGCTTACATATTAGGCATAAAGATTTATAGAGATAGATCGAAACGCCAAATATCATTGTCACAGAGTACATATTTGGACAAAGTTCTAAAGAGGTTTGGAATGGAAGATAGCAAGAAAGGGTTCTTGCCCATGTTGCCCAATACGACCTTGAGTAAAACTCAAAGTCCGACATCGGCAGAAGATAGAGAAAGGATGAGTAAGACTCCCTATGCATCAGCCATAGGATCTCTAATGTATGCCATGCTATGTACTAGACCCGACATTGCATATGCTGTTAGTTTAACTAGCAGATATCAAAGTGATCCAGGAGTGGATCATTGGACAGCGGTCAAAAACATCCTTAGGTACTTGAGAAGAACTAAGGATATGGTTCTTTCTTATGGAGGTGATGAACAGCTCGTTGTTAATGGTTACACCGATGCTAGTTGGAACACTGATCCGGATGATTCTAAATCACAATCTGGATACGTATTTATTTTGAATGGTGCAGCAGTTAGCTGGAGGAGTGCAAAGCAAAGCGTTGTGGCGAGATCTTCAACTGAATCGGAATACATGGCTGCTTCGGAGGCTTCACAAGAAGCGATATGGATGAAAGAGTTCATTACAGAGCTGGGTGTGGTTCCTAGTGCGCTGGACCCAATGTCTATCTACTGTGATAACATGGGCGCCATAGCCAATGCGCAAGAACCAAGGTCACACAAGAAGCTGAAGCATATCAAGCTGCGTTTCCACGCTATTCGAGAACATATCCAGGATGGGGATATAAAGATTTGCAAAGTACACACAGATCTGAATGTGGCGGATCCATTGACTAAACCTCTCCCGAGGGCAAAACATGACCAACACCAAACTGCCATGGGTGTTCGGTATATTACCATGTAAACTAGATTAGATGACTCTAGTGCAAGTGGGAGACTGTTGGAGATATGCCCTAGAGGCAATAATAAATATAGTTATTATTATATCTTTGTGTTTATGATAAATGTTTATATTCATGCTATAATAGTATTAACAAGGAAACATTAATACTTGTGTGAATTGTAAACTTAAATTGAAGTCCCTAGTATAGCCTCTATACTTCACTAGCTTGTTGGTTAATAGATGATTGTGGTTTCCCTATCATGAACATTGAGATGTTATTAACAACAAGATCATATCGTTAGGAGAATGATATGGTGGACATACTCCTATAAATAAGCGTAGCATAAAGATCAAGTCATTTCAATAGTTCAATTGCTATATGCTTTCTGATACATAGTAACCTAATTCCTTCGACCATGAGATCATGCATATCACCTTTACCGGATGGATGCTTTGATGTCATCAAACACCACACCGTAACAGGGTGGCTATAAAGGTGGTATTGAGTGTTCGGAAAGTATTGGTTGAAACACATGGATCAAGAGTGGGATTTGTCCATCCATATGACGGATAGATATTCTCTGGGCCCTCTCGGTGAAATGTCATCCAATTAGCTTGCAAGCATGTGACTGGGTCACAAGGGATCACATATCACGGGAACGAGAAAAGAGTACTTATCAGTAACGAGGTTGAACTAGGTATGCAGAGATACCGACGATCATAAACCTCGGATAAGTAACATATCGTGATACAAAGGGAAATTGGTATCGTATGTAAGTGGTTCATTCGATCGCAAAGTAATCGTAGAAATATGTGGGAGCCATATGAATTTACAGATTCCTCTATTGGTTATTGTTCGGAGAAGTGTCTCGATCATGTCCGCATAATTCACGAACCGTAGGGAGACACACTTAAGGATTCGACGTTGTTTGAGTAGTTATGGTATTATGAGAAAGAGACCGAATGTTGTTCGGAGTCTCGGATGGGATCCGGGATATCACGAGGTGATCCGGAATGGTCCGGAGAATAAGATTAATATAAGGAAAGTCCCATTTCGGAGTTGGGGAATGGTTCCGGTGTTTTCATCGGGAACATTCTAGAAGGTCCCGGAATGTCCGGCACTCCGGGGGGGAAGGGTACATGAATGTGTCATTGTAAGTTGGAATGATTGCATCATGTACTAAGTGTTCTCGCTGTCCGAAATAAAGGGTTAATTCAAATCCTAGTTTGAAAAGTCAAACTACCAGTTTTCGGAAAGAGGAGAAGGAGGAGAAGTGGAAGCCGACTTGGGGGAGGAGTCCCCTTGGCCGGCGCGCCTCCCAAGGCCGACTTGGGGAGGGACTCCTCCCCTTGGCCGCCGGCCCTCCCACCTATAAAGGGAGGGGCAGGGCTGCCCCTCCTAGTACACACAAGTTCCTATCCTCTAAACTAAACCCTAGACCTAAACCCCGGTTTAGAGCTATTTCGGTTTAGAGCCTTCTAATTGGTTTAGAGCCCTCTAATTGGTGTGTCTAATTACTAGACCACTAATAGCCTCTCTCATAAGCTCCACCATACTCGCACCGGCTTAAGGCGAAGCCCTGCGGGATCTCCCCTCTACCTCCGGTACCACGCCGTTGTGCTGCCGGAATCGCGAGGAGAGTGCTACAACCTCCGCTGCCTGCTGGAACAAGGGAGAGGAAGGTCTTCGTCGAGTACCGAACGTGTGACCGACTACGGGAGCGCTGCCGGAACGTGGCGCCGGAAGGATCGTCTACGCGATCTTGAGATCGGAAAGAGTACGACTACATCACCCACGAGAATCTGCTCTCGTTAAACACTTTGGAATCTTCGAGGGTGAGTTATTCCATCGACTCGTTGCTGCAATCTAGTAGATAGATCTTGGCTTGTTTGTTTGTATGCGATAGAAAATTTTTGTTTTCCATGCTACGAATCCCTACAACAACTTCACCGCCAGTGTCATCGCCTCATCCCGGCCTACACCACCTGCTACTTTACTCCGACAACCGCGAAAAGCGTCGGCATTTCTCCCTTCATCGCTCTGCGTGTCGCAACCGCTCTGGAGGCTTCCTCTGCTAGTCTTTCTGACATGGCGCCAAGTTCATGATGGTCCCTGCCCCCGCACGCCTGGTACTGACAACACCGGGAGTGTCTTCATCCCTGACGCGTTTCCGAGTCTGGCAAGCTCGGATCGGCGGCTCGTCTTCATCGGCTTCTACAACGTCTTCTTCGGCATCGACCCCTCTACGACTGCCTCGACCGCGTCACAGACGAGTTCTTCTTTGCATACTCGGTTCTAGCAAAACTAGATTGTGCATTCGTCCCCGACGTGTGCCTAGTTCTGGCAAAACTATGGCCGCATCTCGTCCTCGACGGCTCGGACTGCATCGACTTCGGCATCGACACCCTCAACGACTGTCTCGACGCATCTCCGTCATCCTCCTCGTGCGCTATGCGCATGCGGCTTCACGTGCGGCTACCTCGACACCGGCATCCCCGACTACGACATCGACCACAGCGACCCCTCGCAACGGCTACCGGACCTCGGCATCGCCTCAAGCTCTCGGCTTCCTCGATATCGGCACAAGGGCTATCACCTCGCCTGAGAATCTCACCAGCTTCCTCTACAGTCCAAGCTACCGTGACGCGACACCGTCCACGACGTTCCCGCTCGGACTATGGGGGGATGTAAGCCTACTAGATGCTACTTCGGTTTATCTCCAGTCTGACCGTCCGCGACGTTCCAGTTGTTCACGACGCTACCGATATGACTGCGGGAGAGTGTTAGAGTATTAGGTATATACGATTGTTATGGTAGTTTAGATAGAATTAGAATCTGTTTACGTACAGTCCTAACTTGACGCGTACTCCAAGATAATCCTTTGTACGCCTATATATATTCGCCCATGAGGCTCAATAATATATCCATCATATTCCGCCAAACTCATACTCTTTCATGATCAAAAGAGTTTTCAGTGACAAACTGAATATCTTTAACTATTTCTCTCTTGTTTTCCAATTGGACCACCAAATCTATAGCACTGTCCTCTGACAGTTCAGTTATCTGAACCCCTGAAACTGTTGCGAGCTCAATAGGCAGTGGTAAAGGAATATCCAGTACAGTCCGAAAAACATGAGACCTCGTGTAGAATAAGTTTGCATTCACAGCAACTTTGACGGCCTCCACTAGCTGTTCAACAAACTGTTGAGGAGAACGTACATGCTGCCCATTTTGATCTGCGGGGAGAATGGACCTTGTGTATACCTGACGCATCATCCAACCAAGGAAGTACAGGAAGCATATTATAGGCGAAACCTGAGACCGAGAAACAGAGATGTTCTGAATTTCTCCCCCCACACGACTGAACACAAGGGCAGAATCATGAGACCTAGTGAGCAGACTTTCAGCCGCAAGATCAACTTCATTAACATGTTCATTCGAAGCATCAAGAGCATCATTGGTGATGTTGTACCGTAAATCAACCCCATCCATATCGGGAGGCGAATCATCCAGCACAATCAAATCTTTCCTAATATTGTTCGATACTTTCTTGACCCACACTTTGCGGTTACCACAACAGTTCTTGGAATGGCCCAAATCGTTGCATTTTCTGCAACGAATCATTGGACACGATCCAAATTCATGGCCGAATTGACGACAGAAAGAACAAGTCTGCCTTAATGGACATTTGTGCATTTTATGGCCAAAACTATAACAGCCCATACACTGAATCTCACGGGTACACTGGTGCCTAATATGACCCAATTCTAGGCATCGAAAACAAGATCTTAGAGGGCCGTAGAGAGACTCATCAGGCTGATTATCTTGTAATTCAGATAATTGAGAAAAATCTGATCCTGCTTTCCATTTTGCTGCTTGGATATACAGACCTGACATTTATAGCCCAACAGTTGACACTGCGGACAAACGCCTGGACAGGCTGACAGAAGATGATTATGCAAACCACATCGAGAGCAATGCATATTTCTTATCTATGGAGGTGAGTAGTTTGGCTACAAGTTGCACGATCCAATAGTAATAAAGGCCGTGAGAAGCTATGATATTGTGTTTCTTAAAGACCAAACAATTAAGGATATTGTAAAAACAAAGGTGCAAGTTCTAAAGCAAGTTCCGATACATGTTCCTCCTGAAAAACATTGGCAAGATAGATCTAATTCTGATCTAGTCCCTACAAATTCAGTTTAATAGGAAGTTGAAGATGATGATGTAAAAGATGTGCAAAATGATGCACATAGTGGTACGGGCGAGGAAGATCCCCATCAGCAAGAGTATGATGCTGAAGAAGATGATCATGATCAACAAGTACTTGAACTAGATAGTTCACTAGCTGCTCCAATTAGACTGCCCAGCTGAGGCCATATTCCTTCCACCAAGTATGGTTCATATCAATATGTGGTATTATTGTCTGGTGCTTCAGAACTTGAGTGCTTTCAAGACGCAATGAAAGATGAGAACAAGAAAGAGTAGAATAAGGCTATGCAAGAAGAGATGGATTCCTTGTATAAGAATCATACTTATGAGTTGGTGAAGTTGCCCAAGGAAAACAAACTTCTAGAAAACAAGTGGGTCTACAGAATCAAGCAAGAAGAGCACACATCACATCCAAGGTACAAGTCCAAGCTAGTTGTAAAAGGATTCAACTAAAGGAAAGGCATTTACTTTAATGAAATATTTTCTCCGATGGTGAAGAATGACATCAATCCGACTGATCATTGGCATGGTAGCAAGTCTCAGCTTGGAGGTTGAGAAAATGGATATGAAGACAACTTTCCTTCATGGAGAGTTGGTGTCGGGGGGATAACCACCGAATAGGCCAAGCCAGCACCAACTGGCCGGCTCCAGGAAATGCTGGCCGGATGGCCACAAGACAAAGAACCTCAACCAGGTGATACGGTTCACCCGGTCCGCATCAAGATTCCCCGGTTGGCCCGTCTAGCCGGGGGCCAGGATAGCCGGCTGGGTGGCCGCCTAGGATCCGTTGGCCAAAGGTACGGGAGGGGATACGCTCCTTGCTGAGCGCATCCTTGACCGGATAGGCTGGCACTACCAGACAAGGGCGCCAAAGCGCTAAGGCTGGGAGGTGACATATAAAGCTCCGACTGACGGATAAAGCGCCAAGCTGATGGTTAAAGCGCCGGATGACGCCCAAAGCGGAGGCGCCGAGACATTGTGGCGATGTACCCACCTGTACCGATGCTTGACTGGGTCCTGGACCGCCGGCTGGACCCGGTCAGCCGGCCCACTTTGTAAAGCCAAAGCCCAAAACAGTAAACCCTAGTGCCCTCATTGTAACCTACCCTTCTATCAGTATATAAGGAGGGGTAGTGCTAGGGTTCTAGGTAAGGCATTACGAGTTACGAGTTAGCTAGAATCACCAAGTCGTGTAGTCCATCTTCGTCTAGCTCCCAAGAGTAGCTAAGGAAACAGCTCAAGGAGTAATTGTATTGAGCATTAGCTCCCCATATAGTGGATCCTTGCAGGAGTAAGAGTGTTACCTCGACGAGAGGGCTCCAAACCTGGGTACATCGATGTGTCTGCAGTATCTGTGCCCAACCCATTGCGAGTAGCCACTGATAGCATCCTGATTGTCCCCTTTCATGCCATCCCCGATAGCACTGCTGTGTTCCACACCACGACAGTTGGCGCCTACTGTGGGGCACAACGCTTCAGCTGGGGTCATCTTTCGCACGGGACTTCCGCTCGTCGCCGGTGAGCGATCGTCTATGGCCTCTTCCTCACTTTTGGCTCATTCGACTGTGTCCTCGACAACGCATTCTGCTTCAATAGGGAAACTTTCCCAAGTGACAGCTCTGTCATGCACTTCAGCGAGCACCGCGTCTACATCGCCACCATCGCCAAGGAGTTCCCTCGCAAGGTAGTTGCCGTCTTCGGCGTGCCTCCAGGTTTCTTCGCCCCGCTCCATGCAAGCGGCAGCGTCGAGGTCATGATGGCCGACGCAGGCGAAGGACGCCGTCCACCTCTGGAGCGTGACGCGGGCGCCAAGGACACCACCCCACGAGAGCAAGGCGCACACTCCTTGGTGGATTCCATCCAAAACCTTCGCATCCCCATCGCCATGGAGCTGGATCCAGCTGCCACAGCGGCTGCACTGGAGACCACATGCCAGAACCTCCTGGAGGAAGCCAGCAGAGTCGCCGTGCGCCAACGACGCCTGGATGCCACTGTGCGCGAGTACAACACTGCGCACGGCTTCTCCCGCCTACCTGGTGTAAATCGGCAGGTGCCGCCGCAAGGCCGTAACCTAGGCTCAGAACTGGATCGTGCTGCTGACTCGCGCGTGGCGGCGCCTCAGCCGGTTTACAGTACCCTGGCCAAGAACATGAGGGCTGCGGAAGCTGCCGTCGTAGAACTTCGCTAGCAGGCACGCGTCCAGCTCCTCGTGGCAACAAGCCGAGGCAGGTGCAAGCCTTGGCGGCAACAGCAAGAACCAGCCACCTCACCGGGTGGGCGATCCCGCTGCAGGCGGGAGCAAGGCCTCCTCTCTAAACGTTACAAGGCAAGACTACCGTCCACGTGGCGGGTCGGCTGGCCGTGGACATAACCCACGCGAAGCAACCAACAGAAACTGTGATCCAGCTAACGAAGCCGGAAGAACCAACGCGCTGCCCAAGTCCCGCCTTTTAGGACGGCTTGGACCGGTCGAGCCAGAGGAACCACGGGATGCGCGTGAACACATCGATCTGCTGGTCCAGTCACGTGCATTGGAGGAAGAAAGCCTGGCTGGCCCAAGGTGTTTCAGACCGCGCATGCGAAACAAACCGTTTCCAAAGGGATTTTTGCTCCCAAGGGACACGCCGAAGTACAACGGCACCGTTAAGCCGAAAGATTGGTTGGTGGATTACACCACCGCGGTGGTCATTGCAAACGGCAATCGTCGGGTGGTGGTGCGCTAAGTCCCGCTCATGCTCTTGGATTCAGCCAGAACCTGGCTCAACAGTCTCCCCGACAATAGCATCAACGCTTGGATCGATTTCGAGCAGGCGTTCGTCCACAACTTCACTGGCACCTAAAAACGCCCGGGTCACCCTGGCGAACTCTCCCTTTGCGTCCAGGGCAAGGACGAAACCGACCGCTCCTACATCACTCGGTGGACAAGCATGCACAACTCTTGTGAGGGAGTACGCGAGCATCAGGCAGTCGAATTCTTCATCAACGGGTGCATGGACGGAACCATGCTCAAGCATAAGCTTCACCGTGTAGAGCCTACCACCATGGCCAAGACCATGGAGATCGCGGACAAGTATGCCATTGATGACTGCAAGTGCACAGATCATTTGTAGCTAGTTTTGAAACAAAGATATCGATCCCACAGGGAGCAAGAATCTGAAGTCTAATGATTCTTGAAATAAATATTACGATAGAAATGCTAGATAGAGTTCTAAGTGACAAGATAAAATGTGAGTGATACGTCCATTTTGCATCACTATTCTATGTCTTAATTCACTATTATTCATTGATATATTTTGTATTGAGAGGTGATACTTATGTTATTTCATCTATTTTTGCATGGTTGATGACTTTTGGAGCATGGACCGCTGCAGTCAGGATTCTGATGGAAAAGGTGCTGTTTGGAGGCAGAATTCGCGAAGATTAGAAAATCCGGGAAAATATACGGAAAATCCTATTTTTCCAGAATACTAAGGATGCCAGAAGACGCAGTGGAGATGGGCCACAGGGGGACCACACCACCCCCTGGCGCGGGCAGCCCTAGGCCGCGCCAGGAGGTGGTGTGGCCACCCTAGCCCACTCTAGCCTCTCCTCTGGCGTATATCATCCTCCCGAAACCCTAAGACTCGGAGAGCGACCACAGAAAGATTTCGCCGCCTCTGCGGGGTGGAAAACACCAAGAGAGAAAGATCTTTCCGACAGATAGATTTCTGCAGGGGGAATTCCTTCCTGGAGAGGGGAGATCGTCGCCATCAACACCACCATCAAGCTGGACTTCATCAGGATCATCATCATCATCACCACCACCATCAGCACCCTCATCACCATCTCCATATTGCTGTAACAATTGTGTTGAATCTTGCATTAGTTCATAGGGGAAACTTTTCCGGTGTTGATTACTCCTTGTAGTTGATGCTATTGAGTGAACAGTTGAATTATTGTTTATGTTCAGATTGTTATACATCATTATTCCATCTCTGATCATGATCCATATGATGTCTTGTGAGTAGTTCGTTTTGTTCTTGAGGGCATGGGAGAAGTCATGTTGTTAGTAGTGGAGTTGTGTTGAGAAAGATTCAATAGATTGTTATTTAAGTTGTGGTGTACTTCTTCTAGTGGTGTCATGTGAACGTCGACTACATGACACTTCACCTATATGGGCCTAGGGAAATGCATTGTGTATTTGGCTACTAATCGTAGGGGTTTCCGGAGTGACAGAAACCTAAACCCCCGTTAGGAAACCATTGCACAAGGGACGTAAGGGTCTTAGAGTTTAAAGCTGTGGTTAGGTTTCTACCTTAATTACTTTCTTGTACTTACGGATGTTTGCAAGAGGTATAATCACAAGTATGTATTAGTCTTGGATGGGACGGTACATTAGCACAGGTTCACCCACACAACACTTAGCAAGCTAGAGAAGATTAATCAACTATATGAAGCGAAAGCACTTGACAGTCTTCCCATGTGTCCTCGAGAACATTTGGTCATCTTAAGTAATACAACCGACTTGTCCTTTGCTGCATAAAGGATTGGGCCACTTGCTGCATTTATTCCTACTGTCTTTATTTACTCGTACTTTGTTTACTTGCTTTATCGAAAACCCCTAAAAATCCATTTGCTAAGTATTTGCAGAGAATTCCTGATCCATACCACTAGCCAGCACCTTCTGCTTCTCGTTGGGTTCGACACTCTTACTTATCGAAAATACTGCGATACACCCCCTATACTTGTGGGTCATCAAGACTATTTTCTGGCGCTGTTGCCGGGGAGTGAAGCGCTATTGGAGAGTGGAACTGGTAAAGGAAACTTCTACTATGAGTATTGTTTACTTCTGTTAGTTGCTTTATTTTCGTTATGGATAATTCGCTGAGTTTCTTATTTGGTAATGCTACTACCACTGCTAAGGTAGTAGATAAGCCACCACCTACTGAGAATGATGTTTTCAAAATACCTACAAGAATTATTGATCGTGTTATGGATATCTATTATGTTGGGGATGGAACTGTCCATCCCGGTGATCATTTGCTCTTTATACATGAATTATGCGGGTTGTTCAAGTGTGCAGGTATTACTACAGATCAAGTTAAGAAGAATTTATTCTCATTATCGCTGAAAGGAAGAGCTGAGGAATGGTATAAGCTGCTGAAGAATGGTCAAGCTCTGGAACGGGAGGAAATAGTGCCTCTCTTTTATTCAAAGTTTTATCCTCCTAGTGAGATTCATAAAGATCGGAATCAAATATACAACTTTTGGCCTCTTGATGGAGAGAGTACAACTCAATCTTGGGGGAGATTGAAGTTACTAATGCTCAAATGTCTCATTCATGAGCTCCCCAACAATATTATTGTCAATAACTTTTATGCAAGGCTCCCTCTACATGACAAGGATTTATTGGATGCTTCTTGTGCTGGATCATTCACTCGCATGGAAGAAGAAGCTAAATGGGATCTTCTGGACCGTATTCAAGACAATGCTGAAGCATGGGAGAATGACAAAGGTAGAAAGTCAGGTATAAATTATGATTATGAATGCATTGAATCTTTTATGGGAACTGATGACTTTCAAAATATTAAAAATGCTTATGGTCTAGACTCTCAAGCTATTGCTTCTTATTTTAAGGCTTTTGCTTCCTATATTGAAGTGCCTAAAAAGAAGTGGAATAAGTATCATGAACCTTATAAAGATGTTGCTAAGAGTGTTCCTGCAAGAAATACTGAAGTTTATACTGCTAATCATGTCTTACCTAAACATTATATTGATAAAATGCCCTTCCCAGTTAAGATAAAGGAACATTCTATGATAGCTAGTATGGTTGATGAAAGTATGAGAAAAGCTGTTGAATGTGATAAACAAATGGTTGATGAACCTATAATAGCAAATGTGAAAGACTTTGTTACTAAATATGAAAAAGAGGGACACACTATCCTTTGTAAGGATACCTCTAATATTGTTTCACAAAGTAGTGTTATGAGAGCTAGTATTCCTGTGTTTTCAGTTAGAATAAGTGATCATTGCTATGATGGTCCTTGTGATAGCTATATTGTTAAGTTTATGCATGATACTGAAAGTTACTATTAGAGAGGGAAAAGTGTTCTTATGCATCTCAACAATATCAAGTTTCCTCGTTTTATGCTGAAAGTTTTTATGATGCACTTCTTTTGCCTTCTTATGCGAGTAGCCTCTGGTTTCAACAACTTGTTTGCTTAAAAAATTCCCTTGCATAGGAAGTGGGTTAGACTTAAATGTGTGTGTGTGTGTTTTGCTTCTTATGCTCTCTTTCACTTCAATTCATATCCCCATGAGAGCGTCTTCAAAATTATCATGCCCATCTTAATGGCTATAAAGAAAGAGCTTTATGGGAGACAACCCAATTTGTTTTTGCTTTCAGTTTGTTTTTGTTTCCTTGAGTCTTGGAAGTTATTACTTCGGTAATAACCGCTCCTTATCCGTTTTGTTTGGTTTTTGTGTCAAGATCAACCACTAATGAGAGAGAAGTAAGATTTGAGGAAGTTGTTGTCCTGAAACAGATTTTTGTGCTTCACCGTAAAAATTCGTGAGAGACCTCTGTATGTCGAATTGAGCTGTAATTCTTTGTGCTTATGCCCCAGGTTGTTATTTAACTTTTGCTAGTTTTGCACTTTTTGATTTGAGCAACAGAAGATTTTCGAAAAAATTGATCTTTACCTGCTGGTCTGTTTTGATAGATTTTGCCACTTTTGCATTTGCTTCTTTATTCAATTTCCTTTTTGAATTCTTTTTGGGTTTTCGGAAGGAGTTGCTACAGTAGCTTATGTTTTGATGGTTTCAGTTGAAGTTGGACTCAAAAGGTTTTATCACTTCACTTATACTAATGTTGCTAATGAGAAATGTGTGAAGTTTTGTGTGAAAGAAATTTCCAGGAAGTGGAGATAATGGTATAATAAGGAAGAGAAAGGTTTTATGACTCAAGTAATAAGTGTACAAAGATGAAGATATTGATGTTATTCAAGTGGTGACTCTGAAAAAATCTACTAGATACCAAATCCAGAGACCTGCAGAGTCTGTTTTCAAATAGGTAACAGTTCTGGTAAGAAAAGTTCCGCAAAAATACAATACAACTATATTTTTGCAGCTTTCAGTCGATAAGGAAAGTTACGAAGCGAAAAAGGGACGGAACCGGAGCCAGGGTGGCCTACACCACCCTGTGGCGCGGGCCCACCCCTGGCCGCGCCACCAGGTGGTGAGGCCACCCCAGACTCCGCCTCCGACTCGTTTTCACCCAGTACCTTCCTCTTGTTATGAAACTTTGTAATATATAATCCCCTGGATCCCCCGAGGTTTGTATATCGTGTTTTCGTCGTGTTTTCGTTTCGATCTGTTTCTGTCAGGAACTATTCTTGCAGGTTTTGAAGCACCATGGTGTCCGCCAAGGATAAAGGGAAGGAGCCTATGGAGGAAGACCTCTAAGACCCCGGGCAGGAGAAGGAGATCAAGAGTGAAGGTGAAGAGGAGGCAAAGCATATTGGCACTACCATTGCAAGCATTGGAGTGGTGACGAAACCTGCCAGGGTTAGAAGGACTGCGCGGATGCAGACTGGGGGAAAAGCTCCTCGTTACAATTTGGCTCCACGGTCACTTCCTCCACACACCAAGAATCCCTTACATACCTTTATCCATAACCATGCAGGAAAAGAAGACTTCAAGGAGGAAGAGTGGGGAAAGAATAACAAGAGCTGGAATTCTCAACACGACATGATCATGAGCCGCATTGAGCAAAACTCACCGCTGATTCGTAATCTCACTTTTGAGATTGAGGACTTGGGGAAATTGGTCAAGAAGCTCATCGAGAGGATACCACCACCGAAGGAGTAATTCGTCATCAGGTTTGGCATCCCCTTGGTTTGTTCCAAGCTTGGGGGAGTGCCACGGTATCATATCACTATCTTCTATCTTTTTACCTTATTAGTAGAGTCGTATCATGAATAGAGGAGTTATTATGTTGGATGGTTTGGATTATGGAAGTGTCCCCTCTCTTGTTAGATATGTATCCCTTGGTGTGAGTTTGCCGTTATGGAATATTAATGAGAAGTTCTATCATTTACTCTTTTGCATAGCTTATATTAGTTTTCAATTCGTGGTTATATGATTGATCTTGTTGTTAGTATTGGTATCACTTTGGGATCATTGAGTTAATTTTGTTGGTTTTGGCAAACCTGGCTCGGTCAGTAGCACACTATTTTTGAGAGTTGAATGAAAAAGATAAAAGTACTCTAAAGAAAAATTATTTCATCATCTTTCTTTCTTGATTTCCTCATAAGTCTAGTATTCTCTAGTTAAGATCTTTTGTGCTTCCAAGGAAGAGTGCATGTTTGTTTTTATCACTTGTATGTTTGTTTGTTTCCTTCAACTCTTATACTTGCTACCCAGCCTTGCTAGCCAAAAACCTGTACTAAGAGGGTATTCTTCTCGTGCATCCACCTCCTTTAAACCAAAACCTTTGCCATTTGTGTCCACCATACCTACCTATTAGCATTATTGCTATTCCAAGTAAATTCTTGTTTTATCTACCTCCCAAATTAAACTTGTTATGTGAAAATTAGTGATTAAAGCTCTCACAAACTTGATGGCACACTTTACTTTCTTTCATTTAATAAACTTGAACCATTGGGTCCTTCTTTGTTGCGTATATGCTTGCGCTTTATGAGTTGAAGTTAGCAGAACCATGCATCATGGGGACCGCTTTCAACACTTCATTGGTACTTGTACCTAGTTGATATCATGTTCTTTTGCTTATGGATCCCGGCGGTGTGAAATAAAAGTGGAACTTGTAAGATCATGGAGTTTATATGTGTGTTAGAGAAACGCCTGGGCCGCTAGCCTAAGCCATGCCTAATCATGGTGGAAACTTGCAGCATAACTATAGTGAGCATTCTATGAAGCATCCTCAATAAAAACCTATGCAAATAGCAAATAAAAAGATCGTTGATATGCTCACTGTCTGCTTGCCTTGTCATTTTGATTATGGGATAACTCCTGTGTCATGTGCAAGGGGTACCCCGTTGGCGGTTCTCAATGATATGCATGTATTTACAATGACAAGAGCTTGCTCGTGACTGAAGTTGAGTAGCATGAGGATCGGTACTCATAAGTAAGGGGCATGAGATTTCAACTTATAACTTGTCAAGCATATCCTCTTAGTTGTGTCACTTTTACCTTAACCACCAAAAGATGCCTATGATAGGGGCAATGAGAGATGAAAGCTAGTAAGTATCATAATTTTTGGGAGCTCTTTATGAGACTTGCAATCCCTGCTTCCCTCTGCGAAGGGCCTTTCTTTTACTTTTTAGTTGAGTTATTAAACCTACCCCCTTCTATCTCAGCAAGTATTTTGAGTTGTTGTGTTTCATTCATTCATATGTTGATTTATTCAATCATGTTTCTTATGTTCCTTGTTTTGCGCATTGATCTTATCTTGA
Organism: Avena sativa; assembly: GCA_916181665.1. Classification (NCBI taxonomy): domain Eukaryota; kingdom Viridiplantae; phylum Streptophyta; class Magnoliopsida; order Poales; family Poaceae; genus Avena; species Avena sativa. The sequence goes on from OV702287.1 coordinate 430,228,455, forward strand.
TGTTTACTACTTTGAAAGCTATCATTGAAAACAGCTATTTGTGAACTCCAGCAAATTTTCAACTATTCTTCGACCAAGAGCTAAGTTTGCCATTACCAATTATGATTCACTTTATGTATCTTTATTGTGTTTACTCTACTCATTACAAGTTGAGTTATATAATAGTGAGTTGTCTTCTATTATGATCTATGTATTGATGAATGTGATGCTTCTTGTCTGTATTCTTTTATCGACTCTTCACTCCATAAACCTGAGGCCATGTTTATTGAGCTCAGTTTTGCTTGGGGACGAGTGAAGTCTTAGATTGGGGGAGTTGATACGTCCATTTTGCATCACTATTCTATGTCTTAATTCACTATTATTTATTGATATATTTCGTATTGACAGATGATACTTATGTTATTTCATCTATTTTTGCATGGTTGATGACTTTTGGAGGATGGACCACTGCAGTCAGGATTCTGATGGAAAAGGTGCTGTTTGGAGGCAAAATTCGCGAAGATCAGAAAATTCGGGAAAATATACGGAAAATCCTATTTTTCTAGAATACTAAGGATGCCAGAAGACGGAGTGGAGATGGGCCACAGGGGGCCCACACCACCCCCTGGCGCGGGCAGCCCTAGGCCGCGCCAGGAGGTGGTGTGGCCAGCCCTAGGCCGCGCCAGGAGGTGGTGTGGCCACCCTGGCCCACTCCATCCTCTCTCCTCTGGCGTATATCATCCTCCCAAAACCCTAAGACTCAGGGAGCGACCACAGAAAGATTCCGCCACCTCTACGGGGCAGAAAACACCGAGAGAGAAAGATCTCATCGCCATCAACACCACCATCAAGCTGGACTTCATCGGGATCATCATCATCATCACCACCACCATCAGCACCCTCATCACCATCTCCATATTGCTGTAACAATTGTGTTGAATCTTGCATTAGTTCATAGGGGAAACTTTCCCGGTGTTGATTACTCCTTGTAGTTGATGCTATTGAGTGAACTGTTGAATTATTGTTTATGTTCAGATTGTTATACATCATTATTCCATCTCTGATCATGATCCATATGATGTCTTGTGAGTAGTTCGTTTTGTTCTTGAGGACATGGGACAAGTCATGTTGTTAGTAGTGGAGTTGTGTTGAGAAAGATTCAATAAATTGTTATTTAAGTTGTGGTATACTTCTTCTAGTGGTGTCATGTGAATGTCGACTACATGACACTTCACCTATATGGGCCTAGGGGAATGCATTGTGTATTTGGCTACTAATCGTAGGGGTTGCTGGAGTGACAGAAACCTAAACCCCCGTTAGGAAACCATTGCACATGGGACGTAAGGGTCTTAGAGTTTAAAGCTGTGGTTAGGTTTCTACCTTAATTACTTTCTTGTACTTACGGATGTTTGCAAGGGGTATAATCACAAGTATGTATTAGTCTTGGATGGGGTGGTACATTAGCACAGGTTCACCCACACAACACTTAGCAAGCTAGAGAAGATTAATCAACTATATGAAGCGAAAGCACATGACAGTCTTCCCATGTGTCCTCGAGAACGTTTGGTAATCTTAAGTAATACAACCGGCTTGTCCTTTGCTGCATAAAGGATTGGGCCACTTGCTGCATTCATTCCTACTGTCTTTATTTACTCATACTTTGTTTACATGCTTTATCGAAAACCCCTAAAAATCCGTTTGCTAAGTATTTGCAGAGAATTCCTGATCCATAGCACTAGCCAGCACCTTCTTCTCCTTGTTGGGTTCGACACTCTTACTTATCAAAAATACTGTGATACACCCCCTATACTTGTGGGTCATCAGTGAGTATTGTGTAAAAAGGTGTTTTTGGGTTTTAGGTATAAGAGCAATAATAAGGTAACGTAAAACAACTGAATACAGAAAGTAAATATCGCGTATATAAGAGAGATTGGAACTGAATAGGGGAAAAGCGTTCTCAGGGAGTAGCGGATACACCACTAGCATTATAAGGAGCTAAGATAAAGATTATCATCCTGAATATTCTCAACTATGTATGTGTGGGAGGAACTCCGTATTTGGACAAAAAGGCAGCAACCGCTGGTTACATCATCCTCATAACCACAACAGTCAGCAATCGATATCAATCAAATTATTGCGCTATTAAGGGACGTAATCCCGTAGGACGTATCCCATGGCATGGATACTGTTCCGTGAGTTTCCTCGGTTTCCTAAGTTGATATGTAAGGGGTGCCAACAACTTTATAGTCACTATAAGTGCTAGCACGCCTTCGTCTACCAACAAGTAGTTCCCTCCATCAAGTCCCCATGAGAGGCAAATATTGAGAGGTCGACTTCTTCAACATCAAGATGTAGAAAATCTAACACATGGTCACAACAATGAATATCATAATAGACTTTAACTTATTTCAATCTCATACTAGGGTTTCTCTATCTCCCCGAGAACTAATGATCTACTCAAACATGGAGGCACTCAACATCATGGCAATAACAACGGAATCTATCATAGATGAACAATACTTGTATAAATCCACAACGAGTATGGAAATTACAACAAGATCTAGACAAGATGTAGACGGGATGGATAGATATGGTGGTGATTCAGCGGTGGATGATGAAGATCGATGCCTTAGCCTCCTGGATCTGCGCAGGGCGAAGATGAATCCCCGGTGGATGAATTCCCCCTCCTGATGCCTTACGGAGGTGAGGTTTCTATGATTTCTGGGTGTTCTGTATGTCGTCTCCCCGAACCAGTTGCACATGGCGAAACTATTTGAGGAGGCGGAGACGGCGCCAACTGTACGGCCGGAGCTATACGACCAGAAAATTTGCTCCGGTCGTATAGTTGGTCGTTGAACCTTCTACCTCCTTTGTTCGCTTCTGGTTTTCTCCTAGTATTATTAATATTTGCCAAATAAGCGATTTATGTTGTTTTTGACTCCTTTTCTCCTCAGTACAACTGCTCCAAGAATTGTATCCATTGGATCCATCACCTGTCCTAATCCTGGTGAAAACAGACATAAAATTTGCGCGCGAGCACCGTAAAATACCAAGATCCTACATCTACAATGAAAAATAATAATGTAAAACATGATGCAAATATGCACTCATCAACTTTCCCAAGCTTAGACTCTTGCTCGTACCGAGCAAGTTTTAGCTTAATGGATGTGATCCTTTGATATGTTGCAAACGTATCTATAATTTTTGATGTTCCATGCTTGTTTTATATATACTTTCTTATGTTTTGTCCACACTTTGGAGTATTTTTATACACTTTCTTGGACTAACCTATTAACAAGATGCCACAGTGCCAGCTGCCCGTTTTATGCTGTTTTGGTTCCGGGAAAGTAAGAAAATGAATATTCTCGGAATTGGACGGGACAAAAGCCAAAGTCAATATTTCACCGAGGGGGACACGGAGCCACAAGACGAGATGGAAAGGGGCCAGAGGCCGGCCACACCACCTGGCCGTGCAGCCAGGCCTGGCCCACGCCAGGGGGTGGTGTGGCCGCCTAGGGCACCACCTCGGCCTCCCCTTTCGCCTATATATCGCCTCCGATACAGAAACCCTAAGTACCCGATCAAAATTCCACGAAAGAGTTTGTAGCCGCTGTCATCTCCATCCCTAGACCGGGAGGGATCTGAAGCTCTTCTCGGCACCCCGCCGGAGGGGAGAATTCACCCTGGAGGCCTTCTTCATCAGCATGACTGCCTCCGGTGTGATGTGTGAGTAGTTCATCTCTGGACTCCGTGTGCTACCATGTCTAGATCATGTGAGCTCCGTTCATGATCAAGATCATCTATTTGTAATCATACATGTTGTGTTTGCAGGGATCTATTGGATATTGCGATGCATTTCAGATTGATTATTGATTCTATCATGTCTTTGTTATTTGTGATCTTGTATGCTCTCTATTGTTAGTAGCTATCTTGGCCGAGTAGATGCTAGCAACTCCAAGAGGGAGTATTTATGCTCGATAGTTGGTTCATGCCTCTAGTAATCTGGGGAAGTGACATAAATCTCTAAGGTAATAGATGTGTTGTTGCTACTAGGGAGAAAACAACAATCCTTTGTTCATAGAACAATCATATTGTTTACTTTACACGCAATGCTTAGTGCAATTATCTATTGCTTGCAACTTAATACTGGAGGGGGTTCGGATGATAACCTGAAGGTGGATTATTAGTCATAGATGTAGTTGGATTACGGTCTATGTATAATGTTGTAGTGCACAATCAAATCTCATAGGAGTCAAAATGATTAGTATATGCATGTATGCTTTCTCGATGTTTGTCAATTGCCCCGCTATAATTTGTTCACCCAACATGTGATCTATCTTAAGGAGAATCACCACTAGTGAACTATGGACCCTGGTCCTTTCTTTTACTATCAATCTACAATCTGCTATTTACTGTTTTTTGTTTACTTTCTGCAAGCTATTACTATCTTCCACACAATACGTTTAATCCTTTGTTTTCAGCAAAACCGGTGAGATTGACAACCTCACTGTAAGTTGGGGGCAAAGTTTTGTGGTTGTGTTGTGCAAGATTCCAAGTTTGAAACAACACCTTGGAGGTGTTTCCTTGCTCCTACTAGTTCGATAACCTTGGTTTCATAACTGAGGGAAAACTTGCTGCTGTGCTCATCATACCTTCCTCTTGGGATTCCCCGACGAGATCGATATATTTTGGGCCATCAAGCTATTTTTTCTGGCACCGTTGCCGGGGATCGAAGAAGAAGAAGCTCCCACGTCAACCACGCGCCATGAAAGCTATTTTTCTGGCGCCGTTGCCGGGGAGTCATGGACATCTTCACAAGGGGAGTACCTCATAACCAATCTCTTTACTTTATTTTATTTTTTTGCTTAGTTTATATCTTCTTTGGTTGCTTGTTTCTTTATCAAAACCACAAAAAATTAGTTGTACTAGTTTGCTTTCTATATTAAAAACACGAAAAAAATGACTACTCTTGAAAACACTAAGTTGTGTGACTTCACTAGCACCAACAACAATGATTTCATGTGCACACCTATTGCTCCACTTGTTCCTAAAGCTACTTTCTTTGAAATTAAACCTGCTTTACTCAATCTTGTTATGAGAGAACAATTTTCTGGAATTGGTACTGAAGATGCTGCTGCTCATCTTAATAACTTTGTTGAACTTTGTGAGATGCAAAAACATAGGGATATAGATGGAGATATTATTAAGCTTAAATTGTTTCCTTTCTCTTTGCGAGGAAAAGCTAAAGAATGGTTGCAATCCCTAACTAGAAATAGTATTGATTCTTGGACTAAATGCAAAGATGCTTTCTTTGCAAAATACTATCCTCTTGCTAAGATTATATCTATGAGAAGTGAAATAATGAAATTTAAACAATCTGATAATGAACATGTTGCTCAAGCTTGGGAAAGAATGAAATCTGTGGTAAAGAACTGTCCCACTCATGGACTGACGGCTTGGATGATTATCCAAACCTTTTATGCAAGACTGAATTATTCTTCAAGAAATCTACTGGATTCTGCTGCTGGAGGTACCTTTATGACCATTACTTTGGGTGCTGCAACAAAGCTTCTAGATAATATGATGGTTAACTATTCTGAATGGCACACTGAGAGAGCTCCACAAGGTAAGAAGGTAAATTCTGTTGAAGAAACCTCCTCCTTAAGTGATAAAATTGATGTTATTATGTCTATGATTGTTAATGGGAAAGCTCATATTGATCCAAATCATGTTCCCTTAGCCTCTTTGGTTGCTCAAGAAGAGCAAATTGATGTGAACTTTATAAGAAATAATAATTTTAGCAACAATGCCTACAGGAATAATTTTGGTAATAATAACTATAGGCCATATCCTCCCAATAATGGTAGTGCTTATGGAAATTCCTACAACAATAATAGGAGTGCACCCTCTGAACTTGAAGTTATGCTTAAAGATTTTATTAGTAAACAAACTGCTTTCAATAAAACTATTGAGGAAAAACTCTCTAATGCTAAAAGAAATATAGCATCATTGTCTGAAGCACAATCTTCTTTGAATAAAATGGCTGCTAAAACTGAAACTATTGAAAATCCCTTTGCTGCTACTAAAGCCATACAAGTTAGAATTGATGAAAATGTTAGACTATTAGCTGAATTGCATGCTAAGTGGGAAAGACAAGATGAAATTGCTAGAAATATTAGTATTTCTACTATCACTACCACTAATGTTGAAGCTAGTAAACCCAATGGAACCTTTTCTAATAAAAATGACGAAATCCTTCGAAATATGGGAAACAATAGCTCTATTACTTTAGATGATAATTATGATTTTGATCTTGATGGTTGCAATATCTCTGAAGTAATTATGTTCCTACAAAAGCTTGCTAAAAGTCCTAATGCTAGTGCTATTAATATGGCCTTTACAAAACACATTACTGATGGTCACATAAAAATTAAAGAAGAAAAGGTGAAACATAAAGCTTCTATTCCTATGAATTTAGAAGATGGTTGGGAACCCATCATTAATATGAAAGTGAATTATTTTGATCTCAAATCTTTATGTGATCTTGATAGTAGTGTTTCTATTATGACTAGAAAGATTTATGAAATGCTTGATTTGCCACCATTGGAAGATTGTTATTTAAATGTCCCACTTGATGATAATGCTAAAAAGAAACTCATGGGGAGTATTAATGATGTTCTTATTATGGTTAACAATGCCTATGTCCCCGTTGATTTCTATGTTTTGGATGTTGAATGCAATGCTTCTTGTCCTATTACTTTGGAAGACCTTTTCTTAGAACTGTTGGTGCCATTATTGATATGAAAGAAGGCACCATTAAATATAAACTCCCACTCAAGAAAGCTATAGAAAACTTCCCTAAGAAGAGAGAGAAGATTCATTTTGCCTCTCCTATTAAAAAGAAATTTGGTCTTAATGCTTCTTCATTTGAGAATACTTGATTCTTTTCTTGCTTCTTATGCCTAACTTAAAGGCGTTAAAGAAAAGTACTTATTGGGAGATAACCCAAAAGTTTTAGTTGAGTCTTGGAAGTTATTGCTTCAGTAATAACCTCTCCTTATCCTTTTTATTTGCTTTTTGTGCCAAGAGTAACCTCTAATGAGAGAGAAGTAATGCTTGGGAAAGTTGCTGTCCCAAAACAGATTTTTGTGCTTCGCTGTAAAAATTCATGTAAAATCTCTGTACATCGGTTTGAGCTGTAATGTTTTGTGCTTCTTCCCCAGGTTGTTATCCAACTTTCGTTAGTTCAACACTTTTCGATTTGAGCAACAGAAGGTCTTCGAAACAATTGGTTTTTACCTGCTGGTCTATTTTGACAGATTTCTGCCATTATTTGCATTTGCTTCTTGTTGATTCCTTTTTGGGTTCTTTTTGGGGAATTGAGCTTTTTGAGGGAAGTTCTACAGTAGCTTGTGTTTTAGTGGAAGTTTTACTTTTGTTGGAACTGAACCAAAAGACTTATTATCTTGAGTACACTAATGTTGCTAATGAAGATTGTGTGAAGTTTTGTATGAAGGAAAAAATTCAGGTGTAGCGAAAGAATGATGTAATGAGATGAAGAATGGACTAAAGCTTAAGCTTGGGGATGCCACCTGTGTCACCCCAAGAAATATCCAAGAAGTACAAGCGTCAAAGCTTGGGGATGCCCAAGGCATCCCCTTCTTCATCAATAAAAATTTCAGGTTTCTTCCAAACAATTCATTTTTATTGTTTTATGCATAGTTGTGTTGTTCTTGGAGCATCTTCGTTTTCTTTTTTTTTGCTTGGTTTTCTTAGTTTGCTTGAATAAATTGGTTGGACCCCCCTCATTCATACATTATTTTTCAAATAAGATTGGTTTGGATAGGAAAAGAGTAGGAAAAGTTCATGCTTAAGTGGTAAAAAGAGCTTGTTTTTGACTGAGGCCTATGCTTTGTCATGTCATGCTTGATATTGTTTTGTCTTTATGCCTAGTGATTTTTCCTGTAGCATGACATGTTATAAACAATTGAGATTGCTTAATGTGCCTTGAAAGAATCATGCGTTGTTTTAGCATATTAAAGCATAGTATTGTGGTATTCTCCTTTGATGCTTTATTTGGGTTGACTTGGCACATGCTCACACCATGTTAAGACTATCCCAATATCATTTTATGCTTTAATTAATGATGTTTTGTCGCTTTGCATGCTTATGGCCATTATTGCTCTCTAAGTTGGTCGCTCCCAATCTTTTGCTAGCCTCCATAACCAAGTATGAGTTCCACTCATGCATCTAACTCCAAATAAAACCAAGATATTCCAAAGAGTCCACCATACCTACCTATTTGCATTTGCTATTCCAAGTATATTCATGTTTTTATCTACCTTCCGAATTAAACTTGTTATGATAAAACTAGTGATTAAAGCTCTCACGAACTTGATGGCACACTTTACTTTCGTGCACTTAATAATCTTGAACCATTGTGTCCATCTTTGTTGCGTATATGCTTGCGCTTTATAAGTTGAAGTTATCAGAACCATGTATCATGGGGAACGCTTTCAACATTGCACTTATTATTCCGTTGATATCATGATTCTTTTGCTTATGGATCCCGGCGGTGTGAAATAAAAGGGGAACTTGTAAGATCATGGAGTTTGTATGTGTGTTAGAGAAACGCCTGGGCCGCTAGCCTAAGCCATGCCTAATCATGGTGGAAAAATGCAGCATAACCATAATGAGCACTCTATGAAGCATCCTCAATAAAAACCTATGCAAATAGCAAATAAAAAGATTGTTGAGATGCTCATTGTCTGCTTGCCTTGTCATTTTGATTATGGGATAGCTCCTGTATCATGTGCAAGGGGTACCCTGTTGGCGGTTCTCTATGATACATATGTACTTACAATGACAAGAGCTTACTTGTGACTAAAGTTGAGTAGCATGAGGTTCGGTACTCGTAAGTAAGGGGCATGAGATTTCAACTTATAACTTGTCAAGCATATCCTCTTAGTTGTGTCACTTTAACCTTAATCACCTAAAAGATGCTTATGATAGGGGCAATGAGAGATGAAAGCTAATAAGTACCATAATTTTTGGAAGCTCTTTATGAGACTTGAATCCCTGCTTCCTTCTATGAAGGCCTTTCTTTTACTTTTATGTTGTGTCTCCATCTTCTATCTTTATGCACCTATTGAGAGAGCATATTGGCCATTCTTAGTTTAATGTGCATTGTCCCAAGACTTGTTGATTGATTCATAACTTTGATATTGCTTGTTCTTAGATTATGTGTATCTAGTCACCCTTATGAACTTTGAAGGTGTCCTATGCATTTATGTTTTGCTACTCTATGAGGGACAAGCTGAATACCATTCTCATTATGCTTTCTTTATGTGAAACAAACAAACGTCTTGCAAATCATTGTTATTCATGAATCTTTTGTTTGTATCCTTTCATGTTACAACATAGTTGCTATGTCTTATTGTTAGAACTATATCTTTCATGCTATGTTAAAGTACTATGATCCCAGCTATCAATGTTCTACAAATACTTTGATCAAGTTTATGATGATGCATGTCACCTCAAAAATTATTCTTTCTTTTTATCACTTACCTACTCGAGGACAAGCACGAGTTAATCTTGGGGATGTTGATACGTTGCAAATGTATCTATAATTTTTGATGTTCCATGCTTGTTTTATATCTACTTTCTTATGTTTTGTCCACACTTTGGAGTATTTTTATACACTTTCTTGGACTAACCTATTAACAAGATGCCACAGTGCCAGCTGCCTGTTTTCTACTGTTTTTGGTTGTAGGAAAGTCAAAGTCAATATTTCACCAAGGGGGATATGGAGCCAGAAGACGAGACGGAGAGGGGCCAGAGGCCGGCCACACCACCTGGCCGTGCGGCTAGGCCTGGCCCACACCAGGGGGTGGTGTGGCCGCCTAGGGCACCCCCTCAGCCTCCCCTTTCGCCTATATATCGCCTCCGATACAGAAAACCTAAGTACCCGATCAAAATTCCACGAAAGAGTCTGTAGCCACCATCATCTCCATCCCTATATCGGGAGGGATCTGAAGCTCTTCGCGGCACCCTGCCGGAGGGGAGAATTCACCCTGGAGGCCTTCTTCATCACCATGACTGCCTCCGGTGTGATGCGTGAGTAGTTCATCTCTGGACTATGGGTCCATGTAGTAGCTAGATAGTTGGTTCTTCTCCTTTGTGCTACCATGTCTAGATCTTGTGAGCTCCATTCATGATCAAGATCATCTATTTGTAATCATACATGTTGTGTTTGTGGGGATCTGATGGATATTGAGATGCTATTTTAGATTGATTATTGATTCTATCATGTCTTTGTTATTTGTGATCTTGCATGCTCTCTGTTGTTAGTAGCTATCTTGGCCGAGTAGATTCTAGCAACTCCAAGAGGGAGTATTTATTCTCGATAGTGGGTCCATGCCTCTAGTAATCTGAGGAAGTGACAGAAATCTCTAAGGTACTAGATGTGTTGTTGCTACTAGGGAGAAAACAGCAATCCTTTGTTCATAGAACAATCGTATTGTTTACTTTACACGCAATGCTTAATGCAATTATCTATTGCTTGCAACTTAATACTGGAGGGGGTTCGGATGATAACCTGAAGGTGGATTATTAGTCATAGATGCAGTTGGATGGCGGTCTATGTATAATGTTGTAATGCCCAATCGAATCTCAAAGGAGTCAAGATGATTAGTATATGCATGTATTGCTTTCTCGATGTTTGTCAATTGCACTTCCCTTTTCCTTTGTTCAAGGTTTCTTTTTCAACTTAACTGTATAGATAATTTTTTCTTTGTAAATCAAACTCAGACTTACAGCGTATTGACCAAATTATATTTAGGTGTTCCATCAATACCAATGGTGTGGAAGACTCCTATTGCTATCATCAAGTGCAAGTAAAATTATACTCAAGCCGTTCATATATCAATAAAGCAAACACAAACTCAATATCGCTCCATATATAAAAATAAACTCGGAATTTCATAAGAGAGATCGACTATTTCTGAAGGGAATTCTAATGATGCAAACTTTATTGCTAGTTTGAACTAATGCGAAAATAGTAATGTAAAACTTATAAGATAGATTACAAGGTCTTAAAGATCTCCCCAAGCTTGGAATCAAGCCAGGCGGGATCAAATAATCCCTTGCGATTATTTGATACCGTGATTGTTGTAGGTCACTGTGGCGCCATGGCATATAACACCGTGGTGCGTAGCTTCTTGTTGGTCTCCTCCAAAGCAGTTATGCGGCTGTAGCACCTGCGCAGATCAGATTGCAGAGTGTCTACTCTATCTGCGAGCTTAGTCACCAATGCAAGGAGGTCTTCCTTCTTCTCCATCTCATTGAGACAGTGACGGACTTCAACACGATGGAGTAGCTCATGCTTCTTATATATCTCCAGTGCCCGCACGTGATCCTTGGTCCTGGGGACAAATTCTTCTTCCTCATCCATAATTGATGGATCGGGGAAGTGGAAACCGTACCTCCACTCTTCTTGAGGCTTAACCTTCATACGAGCACCAATGGTTGGCTTAGAGAGTGGTGCCTTTGCTCCCTCGCTAGCACCTGCACCAATATTAGATAATTTATTACGCTTGTATGTCCTTGGATCAGTGGTGATGAACTTGAACGTCTCCACACGCCCTTTTCCATATGGCTTGCGATCTTCTCTCTCTTGTTGAGCTTTCTTCATCGCCGCCCAACCGATCTCCGGTGGATCATAGACGTCACGGCGGATATAAATGTCAACCACGTCATCATCGAAATCATTGTTGAAGTAGGTTGGCTCGACATACTCCTTGTACCTCGGGCTAAACCTCTCCACCTCCTCATCATCGCCCTCCATGGACGGGTTGCTTGAGCGGTCCCTGGAAGGAGCAATGAGCCCCATGGGTTTTCCACGGCCTGGGACGGGATAGCGCATTGCTAGATTGGTTCCTGTAGATTATGATTAGAGAGAGACAATGGTAGTATATAAGGGGGGTCAGAGGTCGGTAAAACTCACGAGAAACACCAGATTGTTGCCCAAGAAAAGAATCTTAACAAAACAGGGAAATAAATCATGGATTTGAAAGAGTCCTTCCGCGTAACGACCAACTATACGGGCGCGACTCGTATAGCTCCGGCCGTATAGTTGGTTCCGGGCAGATATTTCCAAATATCTCGAGTCCAGGTTGATTAAATCACGACTTGGAACCGACAATAACGTGCTTTTTTGGATGAATAATCGAAAAGACAAACGAAAAGTGTCCGAGAGTTTAACGACCAACTATACGGTCGGAATTTTGGATCCAGTCGTATAGTTGCGACCGTATAGATGCAAACACCAAAAATCAAAAGTATCTGAGAGTTTAACGACCAACTATACGGCCGGAATTTTAGCTCCAGTCGTATAGTTGCAACCATATAGGCTCGGATATCGAAAACAATTTCATGATGATGATATAGAGAGTTTAACGACCAACTATACATCAGGAGCTTACTCTCCGGTCATATAGTTCCGCCCGTATAGTTGGTAAAAACCCTCTAAAACTTCAAAAAACACAAGGAATTCAAAGGCAGAATTTTCAAAAGTAAAAATTGTGAAAATAAATCACTTATTTGGGTAAGAACACTTACCTTGCACTTACTATTTGCTTATTCGGGAATAAATAACTCCTCCAATAACAAAGATTCCTTTACATTTGGAGGAACTGACCTTAGTTCATTGAATAATTCTCGTAAATGAAAATCACCGGGACTAAAGTTCATCTCAACAAGATTGGTGTCTTGCTGGGCAAACATGGATACTGCATCTAACATCTTTATTTCTTGCCTCTACATTATCTGCAACTCAAATTCTTGAAGTGAAAGAATCCAACAGATCAGTCTCGGCTTATGGTCTTTCCTCTCAAGGAGTTCTTTTAAGCCATCAGGATCCATGTGAACTCTTACCTTTGCATGAACTATATAGGAATGAAATTTATCACAAGAGAAAATACAGCAAAAAGTTCCTTTTCTTCCTTAGGGTAACTTTTTGAGCACCATTAAGAGTTCTACTAGCATGATGTATAACATTAAATCTGCGACCAATGTGTTGTCCCAGAGTTACTTCTACAACATCATCACTAGCTTCACATATTAAGTCAAAGGTTGTATCCCAGATGGGTGGTTTATAATAGGATCACGGGATAAAGCATTTTTGAGTTTATCAAACGGTTCAAGACATTTATCATCAAAATTAAATCTTACTCCCTTTTGCAAGAGGTTAGTCAAAGGTTTAGAGATTCCAGAGAAATTTCTAATGAACCTTCTATAAAAACCCACATGACCAAGGAAACTTCTTATACCTTTAATATCCCTGGGTTGTGGCATTCTCTCTATTGCCTCAACCTTAGCTCTATCCACTTCAATTCCCTTACCTTATACCTTGTGTCCAAGGACTATACCTTCTTTGACCATAAAATGCCACTTCTCCCAGTTTAGAACAAGGTTAGTTTCTTCACAACGCTGCAAAAATCTTTTGAGATTATCTAAGAAACTAGTAAACGAAGTTCCATAGACAGAAAAGTCATCCATAAATACTTCCATTATAAGTTCTATAAAATCCGCAAAAATAGCAGTCATGCATCTTTCAAAATTAGCTAGAGAATTACACAAACCAAAAGGCATATGTCGGTAAGCATGAAAACCATAAGGACTAATGAAAGTTGTTTTAAGGTGGTCATTCAGATGAACATCTATTTGAGAAAAACCAGAGTATCTGTCCAAGTAGCAAAAATGAGTATGGTTTTCTAACCTTTCTAAAGTTTGATCTATGAATGGTAAAGGATAGTGATCTTTCCTAGTTTCTTTATTTAATTTTCCGAAGTCTATGCACATCCTATGCCCAACACAATAGTTCTAGTAGGTAACAATTCATTGTTTTCATTAGGAACAATAGTAAAACCGCCCTTCTTAGGGACACAATGAACACGACTTACCCATTCACTTTCTTTAACATGATAGATTATACCTGCGTCCAGTAGGCGTACAATTTCTTTTCTTACCACTTCCTTCATCTTAGGCTTCAATCTTCTATTAAATTCCACAACTGGTTTAGCACCTTCTTCCATAATATTTGATGGACGGTTATCATGGTACTAATGCCCTTCAAATCATCCATTGAGTACCCAAAGGCCTTGCGATGCTCCTTAAGTATCTTCATGAGTTCTTCTTCTTCTTCTCCTGAAAGTTTAGCACTAATAATAACAGGAAATTTATTTGTATCATCTAAAAACCTATATTTAAGATAATATGGTAGATTCTTCAACTCTAGGGGGTGGTAATTCCTCCTCTCCTCTCTTTTCTGGCTCTTGAAAGGCCACATCAGTTGGAGGTCCCATAATTGGAAGTGAATCGAATTCATCTTCTAGTTCACCTAGGGACTTGTCCTCCATAACTATTTCTTCATAATTTGGATCTTCATTTATTTCTTATTCTTGATTACTAAAGAAAAGAGCTTCCATTTCCTCAATAGTTTTCTCGTCCTCTTCTTCTTGTATTTGAGGAGGCTTGTCTTTAAATTTGGAAAAGTGGAATTCCTTTTCTCCCCCCCCAAGCTTAAGACACACAATCTCCTTTTTGAAATCAACATAGGCACCTATATCACTCAAAAAGTTTCTTCCAAATATAATTGGGCAAAGAGTGTCAGTTGGCATATCAACAACTACAAAATCGATAGGAAAGTTTTTGTTGCCAACTGTGACAGTTGCATCTTCAAATACTCCCATTGGAATTCTAAGATTTTTATTGGCTTACATAATTGTCATATCGGTATTTTCAATTGTAGTCGGTTCTATTTCTTCTTTTATTTCTAAAAATAAATCATAAGATATAACATTAACTTCGGTGCCAAGATCGCATAAACCATAATGCAAGGTTTCTTTAAATATGCAAGGAATAATAGGTTTACCCACATCTTTTACCTTTGTTTTACCTTCAACCAATATGGAAGTCTCTTCATCAAGTTCAACTATGTTACAATGTGCGTACATAGCCATAATTGCTTCCTTGGTTACCTCTTCATCTTTGGTTTCTTCCAGATGTTCCACGACTTCTAGCATACTTTCTTCTTCCTTCTTCTCGTGTACTGCTTTGACCTGTTCATATTCAAGAATATGCTTTTGTGCAGTGTTAGGGAAATGCATCTCATGTATTGGTTCTAGGAGGCCAGTGTTGCTTTATCTTCTCTTTTCTTCTCGGGTTAGGGTGGTGGATCATACTTGACCACACCCTCTTTTGGAGCTTTGATATGTTCTATAAAAGCTTTAACAACTTACAACACAAGATCTAAATCCAAATAAAGTTCTTTAGATAATTCTTTAACATGGCCCTTTTTATTATATTCATGAATGCAATCATGTTCTATTTCTACTCCTCCTTCACTTCCTAGACCAAAATTCCGTGAAACTCTATGATCGCGAATTCTATTAAGTAAAGCCCAAGCTTTAGCTATAGGAAGATTCATAAAGGCTCCTTCCACGAAAGAGTCTAGTTCAATTTTATTAGGTTCAATTAAACCGCCATAAAAGATATGTAATAAATACCATTCAGGCAAATCATGATGAGGACATAGACGTAGTAAATCTTTAAATCTGATATAAGCTCTTACTAGTCCTTCATTACAACGGTTCCTCCAAGTCACTATAAGACGCCTGATTCCAAAAGATTTTGGCAATGGATAATATTTTGCTAGAAATTGACAGGCTAGATTATCCCAAGTAGTAGTGGCTTCAAGGGGTAGATATCTATACCATGAGAGAGTTGTACTAGTCAAAGTCTGACTAAAAAGTTTAACACTTACCTCATTAGCAGTATATCCCATCAATTGAAAAGTGCCACATATATATTTGAAACATGCAATATGCTCATATGGATTCGGATCTTCTTCATCTCCCGTAAATTGCTTCTTGTGTAGAATACCGAGTAGTAGAGGATTTATTTCAAACCCCCTTGTCTTCCCATTGGAGTTGTCTCTTTTATAAATATCATAGGGCTTCCCAAAGTAGTTGAGTGGGTTAGCACTAGTCATATGCTCAAACTCCATCATGTTGGTGGAAACTTGTAACTCAAAACAAAACTTAGCAAGATAATAATAAATAAGAAAAAACTAAAAGACCTACAACGCTTAGCTCCCTGGCAACGGCGCTAGAAAATAGCTTGATGACTGCAAGTGCACAGATCGTTTGTAGCTAGTTTTGAAATAAAGATATCGATCCCACAAGGAGCAGGAGTCTGAAGTCTAATAACTCTTGAAATAAATATTACGATAGAAATGCTAAATAAAGTTCTAGGTGACAAGATAAAATGCGAGTATTGTGTAAAAGGGTGTTTTTGGGTTTTAGGTATAATAGAAACAATAAAGTAAAGTAAAACAACTGAATACAGAAAGTAAGTATCGCGTACGTAAGAGAGATTGGAACTGCAATAGGGGAAACATTCTCAAGGAGTAGCGGATACACCACTAACATTATAAGGAGCTAAGATAAAGATTATTATCATGAACATTCTCAACTATGTATGTGTGGGAGGAACTCTGTATTTGGACGAATAGGCAGCAACCAGTGCTCACATCATCCTCATAACCACAACAATCAGCAATCGACATCAATCGAATTACTGCGCTATTAAGGGACGTAATCCCGTAGGACATATCCCATGGCATGGATAGTGTGTTCCGTGAGTTTCCTCAGTTTCCCAAGTTGATACATAAGGAGTGCCAATAGCTTTATAGTCACTGTAAGTGTTAACACACCTCTGTCTACCAACAAGTAGTTCCCTCCATCAAGTCCCCATGAGAGGCAAATATTGAGAGGTCGACTTCTCTCAACATCAAGATGAATACAATCTAACACATGGTCACAGCGATGAATATCATAATAGACTTTATCTTATTTCAATCTCATACTAGGGTTTCTCCATCTCGCCAAGAACTAATTATCTACTCAGACATGGAGGCAATCAACATCATGGCAATAACAATGGGATCTATCATAGATGAATAGTACTTGTATAAATCCACAACGAGTACGGAAATTACAACAAGATCTAGACAAGATGTAGATGGAATGGATGGAGATGGTGGTGATGCAGCGGTGGATGATGTAGATCGATGCCTTAGCCTCCCAGATCTGCGCAGGGTGAAGATAGATCCTAGTGGATGAGTTTCCCCTCCAGATGCCTTCTGGAGGTGGGGTTTCGGTGATTTCTGGGTGTTTTGTATGTCGTCTCTTGATCCAGTTGCACGGGGTGAAACTACTTGAGGAGGCGGAGGCGGTGCCAACTATACGGCCGGAAATTTTATTCCGGTCGTATAGTTGGTCGTTGAACCCTCTGTCTCCTTTATTCGCTTCTGGTTTTCTTCTAGTATTATTAATATTTCCCAAATAAGCAATTTACATTGTTTTTGACTCCTTTTCTCCTCAGTACAACTGCTCCAAGAATTGTATCCATTGGATCCATCATCTGTCCTGATCCTGGTGAAAACAGACATAAAATGTGCACGCGAGCACCGTAAAATACCAGGATCCTACATCTACAATGCAAAATAATAATGTAAAACATGATGCAAATATGCACTCATCAACTTCCCCAAGCTTAGACTCTTGCTCGTCCCGAGCAAGTTTAGCTTAATGGATGTGATTCTCATATTCATGAAGCTGAGTCGATAAAATAAATGAGGCAGTTGCAGCATGTGTTGATCATATACGATACATAGGAATGAGTTCATGAATAGTACCTTACTCGAACCATCTAAATAATATTATCAGGCTTCCACACCTTAGTAATCAACTGTTCACAAAAGATGAATCTCAACATAGTGTAAAAGTATCTGGTTCAACCGAATGAGTTAGCGAGGTAGTCCCAAGTGTTTTAGGATCAACGTATTCACTTGGGATTCAAAATCTCAGAAGTGTCTCTTTGTCATACTGCAATCTAGTGGTATATGCCTATTTGCTCTTTGCACACTCGCTCCTTTTATTCTTTCTTTTCTTCTCTTTTGTATATATATGGTCACACTGTTTGTTTAAGTGCTGTGCAAAGCAGCTAGTCATACATTCCACTTCATGTAGGAATCCAAAGTTTAACGATCTCAATTATCAAATTCTAATTGTATATGAAGCATTCTTATGACTTAAAGATTCTACCTCGACTTGTTCTCACTCTTATTTTGATAGCACTTTCATTTTCCTTTGTTCAAGGTTTCTTTTTCAACTCAATTGCATAGATAGTTTTTTCTTTGTAAGTCAAACCGTAGACTTACAACATATTGGCCAAATTATCTTTATGTGTTCCATTAATACCAATGGTGTGGAAGACTCCTATTGCTATCATCAAGTGCAAGTAAAATTACAATCAAGCCATTCATATATCCAATAAAACAAACACGAACTCAATATTGCTCCATATATAATAATAAACTCGGAATTTCATTAAAGGGATCGAATATTCCTGAAGGGAATTCTAATGATGTAAACTTTATTTCTAGTTCGAATTAATGCAAACATAGTAATAAAAACTTATAAGGTAGATTACAAGGTCTTAAAGATCTCCCCAAGCTTGGAATAAAGCGAGGCGGGATCAAATAATCCCTTTCGATTTTTGATACCATGATTGTTGTAGATCACTGTGGCGCCATGGCGCGTGGTATCTTCTCCTCACGGGCCAGCCTGAGACGGAGGGATTGATTGAAAGCTTGTAATTCTTTAACACGCAGCTTGTAGAAAAGATTATTCCTCTCTAGTACTTTCACTTATTCTTTAATGAATTCATTATTCTCCTAAAGTGTGTGTAGCACCTTAAGACTCATAGAAAAACCTGCTTTGGTTGTCTGCTTGATATCTTCATCATGTTTGTCAAGATAAAGTCGCAGCAATCAAAGGTGTTTGGGTGTCCCTGGCTTCTGCTTATCCAACTCCTCAATCTTCAGCTCTAGGGCCTTCAAATCCCTCTTCTGACATCCATGGTCAGCGTCGAGGAACTCCAAAGGGATAGCCTTGATCTCCTTACCTTGCTCGCTATTGCACCTGATCTCCATAGGGGCCTTGCTTCTTTGCTTCTATCCCTTAGTGCGTGTCCTCACGTGTAAAATAAGGTGGATTGGTTTCTAGAGATTATGATTAGAGAGAAAGAGAGACAATGGTCAGAGGTCGGTAAAACTCGTGAGAAACACCAAATTTTAGCCCAAGAAAAGAATCTTAACAAAACAAGGAAAGAAATCACGGATTTGGAAGCGTCCTGCCGCATAATGACCAACTATACGGACGCGGCCTGTATAGCTCCGGCCGTATAGTTGGTTCCGGGCAGATATTTCCAAATATCTCGAGTCCAGGTCGATTAAATCATGACTCGGAACCGACAATAACATTTTTTTAATTAATGAAAAGACAAACGAAAAGTGTCTGAGAGTTTAACAACCAACTATACGGCTAGAATTTTGGCTCCGGTCGTATAGTTGCGACCGTATAGATACAGACACCAAAAATCGAAAGTGTCTGAGAGTTTAACGACCAACTATACAGCCAGAATTTTGGCTCTAGTCGGATAATTGCGACCGTATAGATACAGACACCAAAAATTGAAAGTATATGAGAGTTTAACGACCAACTATACGGCCGGGATTTTGGCTCTAGTCGTATAGTTGTGACCGTGTAGGATCAAATACCGAAAACAATTTCACGATGATGATAGAAAGAGTTTAACGACCAACTATACGGCAGGAGCTTCCTCTCTGGTCGTATAGTTTCGCTCGTATAGTTGGTAAAAACCCTCGAAAACTTCAGAAAAACACATGGAATTTAAAGGAAAAAATTCAGAAGAAAAATTTGTGAAAAAAATCACTTATTTAGGTAAGAACACTTACCTTGCACTTATCGTTTGCTTATTCAGGGTTGAAAAGCTCCTCCAACAACAAAGACTTCTTCTCTCTTGGAGGAATTGACCTTAGTTCATTAAATAATTCTCGTAAACAAAAATCACCAGGACTAAAGTTCCTCTCAACAAGATTGGTGTCTTGCTAGGCAAACATGGAAACTTCATCTAACATCTTTATTTCTTGCCTTTGTATAATCTGCAACTCAAATTTTTGAAGTGACAAAATCCAATGGATCATTCTTGGCTTATGGTCTTTCCTCTCAAGGAGTTCTTTTAAGCCATCACGATCTGTGTGAACTCTTACCTTTGCATCAACTATATAGGTACGAAATTTATCACAAGATAAAAATACAGCAAAAAGTTCCCTTTCTTCCTTAGGATAATTCTTTTGAGCACCATTTAGAGTTCTACTAGCATGATGTATAATATTAAATCTGGGACCAATGTGTTGTCCCATAGTTACTCCTACATCATCATCACTAGCTTCACATATTAAGTCAAAGGCTGCATCCCAGATAGGTGGTTTAATAATGGGAGCACGGAATAAATCATTTTTAAGTTTATCAAAGGCTTCAAGACATTTATCATCAAAATTAAATCTTACTCCCTTCTGTAGGAGGTTAGTCAAAGGTTTAGATATTCTATAGAAATTTCTAATAAACCTTCTATAAAAACCCACATGGCCAATGAAACTTCTTATACCTTTAATATCCCTAGGTTGTGGCATTCTCTCTATTGCCTCAACCTTAGCTCTGTCCACTTCAATTCCCTTACCTGATACCTTGTGTCCAAGGACTATACCTTCTTTGACCATAAAATGGCACTTCTCCCAGTTTAGAACAATATTAGTTTCTTCACAACGTTGCAAAACTCTTTTGAGATTATACAAGCAGCTAGTAAACGAAGTTCCATAGACGGAAAAGTCATCCATAAATACTACCATTATCAGTTCTATAAAATCCGCAAAATAGCAGTCATGCATCTTTGAAAAGTGGCTGGAGCATTACATAAACCAAAAGGCATACATCGGTAAGCATGTAAACCATAAGGACGAATGAAATTTGTTTTAAGTTGGTCATCCAGATGAACAACTATTTGAGAAAACCAGAGTATCCGTCCAAGTAGCAAAAATGAGTGTGGTTTGTTAACCTTTCTAAAGTTTGGTCTATGAACAGTAAAGGATAGTGATCTTTCCTAGTTTCTTTATTTAATTTCCTGAAGTCTATGCACATCCTATGCCCAACAATAGTTCTACTAGGTATCAATTCATTGTTTTCATTAGGAACAACAGTAAAACCGCCCTTTGGTGGACTCTTTGGAATATACTTGGAATAGCATATGCTAATAGGTAGGTATGGTGGAATCTTTGGAATAACTTGGTTTTAGGAGTTGGATGCATGAGTGCAACTCATACTTGGTTATGGAGGCTAGCAAAAGACTGGGAGCGACCAACTAAGAGAGCAATAATGGCCATAATCATGCAGAGTGACAAAACATCATTAAATAAAGTATAAAGTGATATTACAAGTCGAAAACTAAAGGATCATAAAGGCTTATGGTGACTTGAGATAGTCATAACATGGTGTGAGCATGCGCCAAGTCAACCCAAATAAAGCATCAAAGGAGAATACCACAATACTAAGCTTTAATATGCTAAAACAACGCATGATTCTTCAAAGGCACATTAAGCAATCTCAATTGTTTATAACATGTCATGCTACAGCAAAAATCACTCAGCATAAAGCCAAAACAATATCAAGCATGGCATGACAAAGCATAGGCCACAGTCAAAAGCAAACTCCTTTTACCACTTAAACATGAACTTTCCTACTCTTTTCCAATCCAAACCAAACTATTTGAAAACCAATGCATGAAAGAGGGGGTCCAACCAATTTATTCAGCAAACTAAGAAAACCAAGCAAACGAAAACCAAAAATAAAAAAAGAAGACGCTCCAAGAACAGCGCAACTGTGCATGAAACAATAAAAATGAAGTGTTTGGAAGAAACCTGGTTTTTTTATTGATGAAGAAGGGGATGCCTTGGGCATCCCCAAGCTTTGACGCTTGTACTTCTTGGATATTTCTTGGGGTGACACGGGGTGGCATCCCCAAGCTTGAGCTTTAGTCCATTCTTCATCTCATTACATCATTTTCTCCATACACCTGAAATTTTTTCCTTCATACAAAACTTCACACAATCTTTATCAGCAACATTAATGCACTCAAGATAATAAGTCTTTGGGTTTAGTTTCAACACTAATAAAACTTCCATTAAAACACAAGCTACTGAAGCACTTCCCTTGAAAATCTCAATTCCCCAAAGAGAACCCAAAAAGGAACCAACAAGAAGCAAATGCAAATAATGGCAGAAATCTGTCAAAACAGACCAGCAGGTAAAAACCAATTTTTGGAAGACCTTTTGTTGCTCAAATCAAAAAGTGTTGAACTAACGAAAGTTAGATAACAACCCGGGCCAGAAGCACAAAAATTCACGCCTCAAAGCGACATACAGAGATTTTACAAGAATTTTTACGGTGAAGCACAAAAATCTGTTTTGGGACAGCAACTTTCCCAAGCATTACTTCTCTCTCATTAGAGGTTACTCTTGGCACAAAAAGCAAATAAAAAAGGTTAAGGAGTGGTTATTACTGAAGTAATAACTTCCAAGACTCATCTAAAACTTTTAGGTTATCTCCCAATAAGTACTTTTCTTTAACGCCTTTAAGTTAGGCATAAGAAGCAAGAAAAGCATCAAGTGTTCTCAAATGAAGAAGCATTACAACCAAATTTCTTGCCCTTACCTCTCTTACTTTTATTCTTAACCTTGGGGAACATATGATTGTTTGGTGGAGAAGCAAAGTGCATGGTGACCTTTTCCACATCTATTATTGCTCCAAGGAGTTTCAATAGGGATCTTCCAAGTGTAATTTGTCCTTTTCCTAGACATTCAATAACAAGATAATCAGTAGAAACCATTTTCCCTAGGATCTTAGTAAACACTCCTTAAGCTATTACAATTGGTGATATTGTGGAATTATTAGGAAGAAATATTTCTTTTCCTCCTTCATAAAGTCCCCAAAGATTCAAAGATTCATAGATATCTTTAGGCATAAGACAGAATTCAGACATGATATCACATCGAGCATGAAAAGTTTCATTATTTATAGCAATCTTTACTGTGGGAAGCCATTTTGAGGGTTCATAATTTATTGGAACATAGTCATGATGCTCTCTAAGTGTATTATAGCAATCTTTTAAACTAGCAGTGCTGGTCTCAAGAGTATTCAATCTAGCAAATATGTTTATGAAGGAAGAATCAGATTTGCTAGGCAAGTTGTAAGTAAAGACCAACTTCTTTATGGCATTACAAGCATCATCCTCATTGAATTGGAGGAAATCTCCTCCCACTACAGCATCCAAAGCATATCTATAGAAAAGAGCAATTCCAAGGTAAAAACTGCTAAGGAACAAGCTTTGAGTCATTTTAGGTTCAGTTTTTTCATGTAGATCAGAGATTCTAGACTAAGCTTCTTTGAAACTCTCTTCAATTCCTTGTTTAAAAGTGAAAATCATTTCCTCAGGTGACATAGTGATTGGAGCAATGCTAGACATAATGGCAACTTAAGATAGGAACTAATTTTTTTTTTTTGTGTTTTTAATAAAGGAGGCAAACTAGTAAAGCTATTTTTTGTGTTTTTGATAAAGAAACAAGCAAACAAAGCAAAAATAAACTAAGAAAAACAAAAACAACAAAGTAAAGAGATTGGTTATGAGGGACCCCCCTTGTGAAGATGTCCTTGACTCCCCGGCAACAGCGCCAGAAAAATACTTGCTGACTCATGGTTGATGTCGAGCTCGTTGGGGAACCCCAAGAGGAAGGTATGATGAGCACAACAATAAGTTTCCCTCAGTTATGAAACCAAGGCTATCGAACCAGTAGGAGCAAGGAAACACCTCCAAGGTGTTGTTGCCAACTTGGAATCCTGCACAACACAACCACATAACTTTGCCCCCAGCTTACAGTGAGGTTATCAATCTCACCGGTTTTGCTGAAAACAAAGGATTAAACGTATTGTGTGAAACAAAGTAAAAGCTTGCAGAAAGTAAACAGAAAACAGTAAACAATTGTAGATTGATGGTAAAAGAAAGGACCGGGGTCCATAGTTCACTAGTGGTGGCTCTCCTTAAGATAGATAACATGTTGGGTGAACAAATTACAGCGGGGTCATACATTGCAAATGTATCTATAATTTTTGATGTTCCATGCTTGGTTTTATCCACTTTCTTGTGTTTCGTTCCAACTTTGGAGTACATTTCATATGATTTCTTGGACTAACCTATTAACAAGAGCCACAGTGACAGCTGCCTGTTTTCTGCTGTTTTTGGTTCTAGGAAAGTCAGAAAATGAATATTCTCGGAATTGGACGGGACAAAAGCCAAAGTGCCTATATTTCCGGATGTCATCAAGTGCCAGAATACGAGACAGAGAAGGGCCAGGGAGCCACCACACCACCTGCCCGTGTGGCCAGGCCTGTCCCACGTCAGGGGGTGGTGTGGCTGCTCCCGGCACCCCCTCGGCCTCTCCTTCCGCCTATATATTGCCCTCAGGACGAAAACCCTAAGTGCCCGATCACAAATCCACGAAAGAGTCTGTAGCCGCCGTCATCTCCATCCCTAGATCGGGAGGGATCTGAAGCTCTTCCTGGCACCCTGCCGGAGAGGGGAATTCACCCTGGAGGCCTTCTTCATCACCATGCAAGCCTCCGGTGTGATGCGTGAGTAGTTCATCCTTGGACTACGGATCCATGTAGTAGCTAGATGGCTGGTTCTCCTCCTTTGTGTTTTCATGTCTAGATCTTGTGAGCTCCATTCATGATCAAGATCATCTATTTGTAATTCTGCATGTTGTGTTTGCGGGGATCCGATGGATATTGAGATGCTATTTCAGATTGATTATTGATTTTAGCATGTCTTTGTTATTTGTGATCTTGCATGCTTTCCGTTGTTAGTAGCTATCTTGGCCAAGTAGATGCTAGCAACTCGAAGAGTTAGTATTTATGCTCGATAGTGGGTTCATGCCTCTGGTAGTCTAGGGAAGTGACACAAAACTCTAAGGTACTAGATGTGCTGTTGCTACTAGGGAGAAAACAACAATCCTTTGTTCATAGAACAATCGTATTGTTTACTTTACACGCAGTTCGTAAAGCAATAATCTATTGCTTGCAACTTAATACTGGAGGGGGTTCGGATGATAACCTGAAGGTGGATTATTAGTCATAGATGCAGTTGGATGGCGGTCTATGTATAATGTTGTAATGCCCAATCGAATCTCAAAGGAGTCAAGATGATTAGTATATGCATGTATTGCTTTCTCGATGTTTGTCAATTGCCCCGCTGTAATTTGTTCACCCATCATGTTATCTATCTAAGGAGAGCCACCTCTAGTGAACTATGGATCCTGGTCCTTGTCTTTTACATACAATCTATAAACTGTTTACTGCTTTGTGTTTACTTTCTGCAAACTTTTACTTCTTTCCATTCGATACGTTTAATACTTTGTTTTCTCCAAAACATGGTGAGATTGACAACCTCATCGCAAGTTGGGGACAAAGTTCTGTGGTTGTGTTGTGCAGGTCTCCATGTTTCTACTAGCACCGGTAGTGCGCCCTGCCAAGGCTCAGCTAGCAACACCTTTGGGGTGTTTCCTTGCTCCTACTGGTTCGATTAAACCTTGGTTTCATAACTGAGGGAAACTTGCTGCTGTGCTCATCATACCTTCCTCTTGGGGTTCCCAACGAGCTCTACATCAACACCGCCATCAAGCAATTTTCTGGGCGCCGTGCATTGAGCCATCACGGGGCAATTGACAAACATCGAGAAAGCAATCATGCATATACTAATCATCTTGACTCCTATGAGATATTATTGGGCATTACAACATTATACATAGACCATAATCCAACTACATCTATGACTAATAATCCACCTTCAGGTTATCATCCGAACTCCTCCAGTATTAAGTTGCAAGCAACAGATAATTGCATTACGTATTGCGTGTAAAGTAAACAATACGATTGTTCTATGAACAAAGAATTGTTGTTTTCTCCCTAGTAGCAACAGCATATCTAGTACCTTAGAGATTTCTGTCACTTCCCCAGATTACTAGAGGCATGAACCCACTATCGAGCATAAATACTCCCTCTTGGAGTTGCTAGTATCTACTCGGCCAAGATATCTACTAACAACGGAGAGCATGCAAGATCACAAATAACAAAGACATGATAGAATCAATAATCAATCTGAAATAGCATCTCAATATCCATCGAATCCTGGCAAACACAACATGTAGGATTACAAATAGATGATCTTGATCATGAACAGAGCTCACAAGATCTAAACATGGTAGCACAAAGGAGAAGAACCAACCATCTAGCTACTACATGGACCCATAGTCCAAGGATGAACTACTCACGCATCACACCGGAGGCTTGCATGGTGATGAAGAAGGCCTCCAGGGTGAATTCTCTCCTCCGGCAGGGTGCCAGGAAGAGCTTCAGATCCCTCCCGATCTAGGGATGGAGATGACGGCGGCTACAGACTCTTTCGTGGATTTTTGATCGGGTCCTTAGGGTTTCTGTATCGGAGGCATCTTATAGGCGAAAGGGGAGGCCGAGGGGGTGCCCTAGGCGGCCACACCACCCCCTGGCACGGGCTAGGCCTCGCCACGTGGCCAGGTGGTGTGGCGGCCCTCTGGCCCCTCTCCGTCTCGTATTCTGGCTCCGTGTCCCCCTCGGTGAAAAACTGACTTTGGCTTTTGTCCCGTCCAATTTTGAGAATATTCATTTTCTAACTTTCCTAGAATCAAAAACAACAGAAAACAGGCAGTTGGCACTGTGGCATCTTGTTAATAGGTTAGTCCAAGAAAGTGTATAAAAAGTACTCCAAAGTGTGGACAAAACATAAGAAAGTAGATAAAAACCAAGCATGGAACATCAAAAATTATAGATACATTTGCAACATATCAGTTACACACGTCCAGTGCCTAACGATGACTCCCGTTTCCCCGATCCAGCAGCAGTTGTAGAAGTAGAGCTACTGGATCCGAATCCCACAGCGCGACGGCGCTCCGCGGTCAAGATGTCTCTCGTTCACGCAGTCCAAACTTGGGACCACGGTCACGAGAGAGAGAGAGAGAGAGAGAGAGAGAGAGAGAGAGAGAGAGAGAGAGAGCGAGATAGAGAGATAATATCAACTAGAGGTCTCCCAAAAAGTGAGGAAACCTTTATTGAATATTGTGTGTATTTATCTGGCCAAATACCCCCACTATATATAGGGGAAGGGGAGGTACTACCTCCCTCAAAGTCCCGGGGTGGGACTAAAGGAGAGGGAGAGGGGGCAGCCGTCGGTCGGCCCTAGTGGGCCCCGTGTGGGGGGATTGGCCCAGCCGGCCACCCCCTTGCCCCTTCTCCCCCTTGCCTTTCCCTAATGGGCCCTCTTCCCTCCAGAATTGGCCCATTAAGCCTTTTGACCTTTAAATTGATTTTCTATTTTATTAAATAATTATGAATAAATGATTAAATCAATATTTAACAATCATTCTTATATTATTCAATCTCTGTGGTTATGGAGAACCTTCCATCTCCAATCCGGACATCCTCCAGACTTACCGAAATCCTTCCGGTTTTCTCTCTTCTATTCTTCGGCGATTCTACCGATCCTATAATCACTCTATAAGCATCATCAAACCCTTAAGCGTGATACCCTATGGTTCGGGAACACTCCAGACATGGTTGGGACACTCTCGGACCAATGATCGACAGAGGGACCTGGATGGCCATGTGACCCCTGTGCGTTCCACGAAGAACTTTCGTCGTTTGAACCGGGAAGGTCGTGTCTTATTCCCTTTATCTCTCGATACTTGCATTGCCCGAGATCTGATCAATGACATCACCATGTCATGTTCAATCTCGTTACCGAACAATGCTACTTGAGTCGTTCTGACAAGTGATATCCCTATGATCAAATCACACGATGCACACTATTGGATATAACTTCTCCGAGTGGGCCCTTGAGTATCTTTCCGTCACGTGGACAGACAAATCCCGATCTTGACATATATTTCCTCTACGGTTTCCTCCGAGTACCTGAATACACCTTTATAACCACTGTATTACCAAGTGGCGCTTGATGCTCTCTAAGCACTCTCGGGAGACAGTGATTGATATAGCCTCACGGTCTAAGGAATAGTCTACGAGGATCCATTTCTAATCATCGTAACTTGAACTTCGTGACATGATCGGGTCACGATGTTTAGGTTTGGTATTGGTTCATCATCTCATTCTCAGAATGAGTTGACTCCATTTCCAACTGGCATAACTGCCACATGATCAGGAAACTTGATCATCTGTTGACCAATGAACCAGTGACTAGAGTTTCACTGGTAACCCCTGGTTCTTTATATATCACACTTGTATTGATGTTTCCACTCAATACAGTTATAGCATGATATAAAACTTAATCATAAACTTTATGAAATATGATAATAGTCCTTATTACTATTTGTCTCTAGGGCATATTTCCAACAGTCTCCCACTTGCACTAGAGTACAAATAAACTAGTTGTATTTGTTCTTAATCGTTGGCACCATATATCCGGTACCCTAAACATGCTTGCTCATGGAAGAGGTTGAGTCTTGGGTCTGTACTTTACAGTCCTAAATCCTTTGCAACTTACTAATGTCACCTTGATTTACATTAATACTTTACCATCACATGATAACATCTGTGTGTATGCATCGTCGCTATGGCAGCAGAACGAGGCCTAATTCTAGGAGCCTACAGTGACTTTAGATCAACCTCGAGGGCTTTCTCATGGGCACTGTGCCCTGGGACACATCATTCTATGTTAAAAGCGAACTAGCCCCAACATAACATTATACAACACTTTAGATGGTACCATTATCTATTATTATAAATGTATTCATAGAAACACGAGTGCACCCTGTGCAACTTTCGATGTTTTTGTTCACCTCGCTTCCTACTTGACTCTAATCGGTATTATGGGAGTTTCCAACATATTCCCTTATAACATAACCATTAATGTTTTAAGATATGTCCTCCTTTATGAATTTGGAAAATATGTCTGCAGTTCTCTATTAGACACTATGGACAAACCTAGCTCAATGTTCCGTGATTCAAACTTAATCAACTTTTAAACGTTCCTTATTGGATCATATATTATGTTAAGTTACCATCATGGTTTTCTAAGATAGAACCTATGTCTCAACATAGTGGATGATGATCATCCTTTTCTTTCTTTCAACCATTGATGTTAAACTTAATACTATTCCTAACTTGAGTTATTAAGGACCAATTCCTTAATTAACTTCTATTCTGAAACCCTTTTCAGAATCCCTTAAGGAATACTACATAATATCATAATACACTTATTATCAACTTCTACACCTTATAAATCATTATTTATCGGTACTTGCGCTTTTATTCTTAACACACTTAAGAATCAGTCCTATAAGCTCCCACTCAAAATATGTTCCCAACATATTTGGGTATGAGTCACTACTCTCACTCAAACTATGTTCCTACATATTTGAATTTGAGATTTATATTGCTCCCACTCAAAAATATGTCATTCACATATTGTTTTAGGAAGACTTTCATAGCTCCCACTCAATTTTATGCAAATTGCATATCCACTCACTATTTTGAACAACTTCAAAATCCTATGATCAAATATCAAACTTGGAGATTTACTATGAGATATTAGTACTTTTACTAGTTTTAAATCCACTAGAAATTTAGCACACTTGAATCAAATTCATTTGAATTCATCCAATACTTGACAAATTGTGCTTTTGTCATTCACCCCCTTTTCCACTATGGCTTTGCAGTGATTTGGGAAAATCAAGTAACCCCTTTTACTTATGAGATTCAGCAGTGAATTGCTTTCTAATCTCAAGGGAATTTTGCTATGGGATTTCTCATAACTTTAGCTTACCATTATTTCCTTAGTAGTTCATAGGTATGTAATATTCCAAGAATCATGACAAATGATTCACAAATGTCTCCATACAAGATATGGGTTACATTTTGAATCCTACTTCATGTAGTGAAAACACCAGTGGGGAAAACACAATGAATCCTACTTCATGAAGAGAATCGTTCAGGAGCATTTTCCATTGCGCTTCTCGACACTCTGATGCAGGGTTTTGAGACCTCATCGTGTTTTTCACTATCTTCCATTTGCTCCATAATCGAGAAATATCACTGAATGCGAACTTTCTCGAAAATGTACCAAAAACCAAGCAATACTAGTTTTGCTTCTCTTTTTGTTTCAGCTATGGATTCCGTATTCAAAGTTTCTAGTGAATACTCTACAAGGACTTATTCGCTATTGTTTTGGTTATATCTAATAACCCCAAAACTTTCATGATAATCCATACCAGATATGGAGCCGCTTTCACGAATTCAAATGGTTCACTATATATTCTAATTGAGTGCTAACTATTTTTAACTAATGGTCTCTACATCTACACGACAATGATTTATTTGGCGCCATCTATTCACCCATTTTGATATCTAATATCACATTATGATTCTTTGCATTTTGACGTTTCAAACGCTTTGCATTCCACAATTCTCTTTATGCCATTCTTATAAAGTCGAATTTTCATTACTATTGATCAAATCATAGTAATTAGATTACCTTTTATATTTATACCCTTTGTTGATGAAACACTTTGATCATATCAAATAGTTTCATCCTCATGTTTCCTTTGGTAAACTTCTTTACGCATTTAAACAATCATATAATAATAATTACCATTCTGTCAAAACACAATACATCAAATATGTATTTACTTTTAACAATTCATTAAACACTTTGTATTCAAGTAATACACGGTGTTCAAATTATTTTGCCAAACTTAGGCATGATTTATATGTGATAAGAAATCGAATGTCTTTCACATATTATCAACATAACTTTTCAATTCAAACAATGGTTTCATTCATTAATGAACATATCATTAAGTTGGGTATTTTAAGGCATTTCAATATTTTACAAATGTTCATGCATTATCAATTAGTTTCAAAACAAGGATAATTCACACGTAATCGAACAAGATATGAACACGAATAGAAATCATTCATAAATGTGGAACAACTGTTTGTTACAAACTGATATGAATAGCCATCTCACTTAGTGTGAGACTCACTAAAGAGGTTCACAATCTTTTGATTACAATAATCATCCTAAAACGTAAACTAAGTGATAAATGTTGAGGGAGAGTGTCGTTGGCCATCATCATCATGCTCGCCATCAACACGCAATGTCACCTCCTATCCAGCAAGCATCTCTCATGAAGGACATGTTTTTAGTAAAACAGAAGAAGTATCAAATATACTTAACACTGCAAATGTGTTTGCAAGATTATAACATTTATAAAATTGTATATCAAATATATACCTTTGTCATTGATGACCTCAGTGACAATGGGTTCAACCACCACATCCCTGAGATGTGATACGAACCTATGGAAATCCAGTGTTTCTGTGTCGCCTCTTATAATGCAAGTCCTGACTTGTGCTTGGTAGCTTGGTGGCAGCAACCGCAGCACAACACCATTTGCAAAATATCCCGTCATCCTGCTATCCAGGAAGTATTCGGACCTCATGTACGCATCATGCATGCGCTCCAAGTGGTCGTCAAGCGATGAGTTCTCCTCCATCTTAATGGAGAGGAAGTCTCCCATTAGCTCATGCTCCAATATGCATGCTTGTTCCACGGAATGTGTCCTAAGATGTAGCATTACCGTACGAGGGTTGACATTACCCACGACAGGCCACAGCTCGTCCACCATTCCGAAATGCATTGTAACTGAAATGAAGGAGGCCATCTCCCGATGGTGATAGCGGTCTTCCCGCTGCTCTGGGGTTTCTAGGTCAATGGGCTGATCCAAATCCATCTCGTCGAGTATGTAGTCGACCACGTCATTCTTGCTAAGGAGAATGTGGAGACGCGCAACCCACATAGAGAAGTTTGATCCGTCTAGCCTGAGCTTCTCTCCTTCTAACCAATTAATCATCAACAGGAAAGGTGGCATTAGGGAGAACCTTTTCTACATTTATAATTGCAAAAGGAATTTAGACTAAGTTTGTAATTAAATGAGTTAATAATAACTCCACTCAGAAACACCTATCCCATGAAGGGTTCCTAGTGATAACACGACTCCTTTTCCCCACATCTCCCCCAATCATCACGACCATCAATGTGTCAACACCCAGATTTTAATCCTAGATGCCTGTTATGTCATACATCGCAATCCCAAGATTACCATTTTTGCGAGACATAACATATTGGATATCACAGTACATCATCCATTACAAACCATAAATAAGGTCTTACACAAATAAGGATCTCATGATCCAGTCTTAATACAACAAGCAACGGAATAAATAATAAGCATAGCGGTGGGGTCCATCTTCAGGGGCACAGGCAATGCTAACGAAGGCAGATAGTCCTAGTTATCATAGCCGTCCTGCTGACCGCCATCTTGGTAGTCTCCTTCATAGTCTGGCCATAGGAGTAGCCAGGGACAAAAGCCATGAGTACTCTTTAAGTACTCACAAACTACCACTAATAAGTAAGATAGTTCTAGTGTAAAGTGCTAACTCTAAATTTATTTGTAAAGTTAAGTCTGAAACCTAAGCTGAGTTCAGAAACAAAGAAAGATAAAATAAAGTTCTAGAATCACTTAAGTTCTGAAGCTAGTGTCATATTCACAACCCTATTGTGGTCAAGTCAAGATTCATCATTCATTTCATAAGTTATTTTGAAAACATCTGACAACGAAACAGTATGGCCACTCCAATTGTCCATAACCGCGGACGTAGCTATTTGAATAGTTTGACACTCTGCAGAGGTGGTACAATTTCACCACAAGATTCGATACATCTGTCAGGGATAACCCTGAATCATCATACTTAGTATGCAGATAATCAAACATAACCTTTCATTTACACACCCTAGTATAAGCACCTCTCCTATGAGCATGGCCTCCCAACCATGACCATCTGTCATCTTGGGCACTGCATAGGTGGACAACATTGAGAGGTAGCCTCAACTCAAACCTCTCCCGTGAGGGAACTAATACTAATGCATATAAACTTCCGGCTAAGCCTTACCCAATTCAGGTATTGTGGTTGTGCGGTAAATTTGGAATGGTATCGCATCTGAATCCAACCATCAGTTTTGTAAAAGGGTTAAGGCTCATGCCTCAACATTTTCATCATCATAAACCATTTGTGTTTCTCAACACATGTCAAAACATCTCAATAGAATGACTCATCATTCCAAGGTTTTCATAATTCCTTTTCACCAAGTGTTCCCATCTAAAGTGACTCAAGTTTTGATCTAGCTCTAAGCTACTAAGTTAAGAGTGTTCACTAATGTGGGATGCTAAAATTAATCTCATGCCATAGAATGACATCTAAAGTTATCTATATAGGTCAAGTTTTATACTTTTTATGCTACCTTCAAAACAAGTAAGGGACTTTGGTAAAGTAAAGAAGGTAAAGTTTGGAACTAAAACTTGGGCTAGGTAAAATAGTCAAAGGGGTATAACCAAAGCATGCCTAATGCATCTTGCTTAGGTTATCTAGATTAATTCTAGCTTGCTAACAATAGCTTGCAAGGGTGATCTTGCATTGTTAATGATGGCTTGCCTTGGATAGTGTAGTGGTTGAAGTTTTCTTCCTCCTCCTCTTGGTAGAACTCCTCCTCCTCGAAAGCTTGGTCGGTACTATTGTCTATAAATACATACGGAGTACACAATCGCCAAACAATGCTTAACTAGTCTACTTAGCACTCTAAGGCACACATTGGATGATCTATTATCATCATAAGCATCACAAGGTTTTATTAACTAGTTTCATTCCTTTTATTTAAGGAAAGTAATTTCTACTCATTGAAAATAACTAAGATTTAATATTCACCACTTAAAATATGGGATCATGTGGACACATGTCATCACCACATATTCTAACATGTGGGAATGTGATTTAAGGGTTGGATCACATTTTAATAAGTTTAAGTTTAGAATTTAATGATTTAAAGTGACTAGAAATGCCTATATAGCATTATTTTGGTACTAGTCCAAAGTCACTGCACGTAAACCTTAATATTATTACATATTCAGCTAGGTATGGTTAAATGTGATTTTTGAGAGTTGGAATCAACTCAAAAGCTATCATGGTTGATTTTATAAAAATGTTTGAATGTGCAAATGCTTCTGTCTTGTTATTTTTACTAGGAGAGATCTCTAACTCTAATTGAATTAAATCCAACGGGCTTGGATAGATCTTTTCAGTAGCTTTCTAACAAAATTTGAGTCACTCAATTTGGTTCAGTAAATCTTCCTAGATTGATTTTTGAACTAAGGGACAGAAGTGAATTCAAACTAAAATAGAAAAACCTAAATTGGAATTCACGGGCTAGCGCGGGAAAGGAAATGGGCCGGCCTAGTGGCTCTCCGCGGCGCAGAGGGTGGCTGACAGGCTGGTCCCGCTTGTCAGTGAGACTTAAAACCCGAAACGGTATGGGACGGTCTAGGTGCTACGATTAGAATAGAAGTCAACGGTCCATAGTCGTCGTCGACGACGGACTCATCGCTGGCGAAACCGAACCCTAAACGGCCAGCAGGGGTCTATCGGGGATGTACCAGGGCTCCAGCTACTGTGGTGAGGCAGGAAAATGAACTGGTGGACGATGGTGAGCTCAGGCGAGGTCGCGGCAGCTCCTGGGGTGGGAGAAATCGATGGCGCCTTCTCCTCCTCTGCAGTGGGCTCCTCCGGCTAAATTCCGGCGAACAATGGCTCGAGTGGCTCCGGTGAGAGGTGGGGAAGGATCAGTGAGGAGAGGGGAGTGGAATGGTGTGAGGAGTTTGTGCTGGGGAGGGATCCTTTTATAGGGCAACAAGGGGACCGAGCGACACGACGGTGAGCTTGTCGGTGACGCTGATACAGGCGGCTAGCGGCATGGGCGGCATAGGCGAACGGTGGCCTGCCTCCTGGCGGTGCTCTACGACATTAATGCGCGGTGCTAGGGGCGGTGGCGTTTGGTCGGGAGCGTCCCGCGCTCTGGGAGACAGAGGCGATGCTCGACGTGGCGCACGACGACTGTGGGTCGCGCGGCGGCGCACGGCAATGTTTGGCGGGGTGCTGGGGTCGAGGCGGAGCGGCGTGCAGGATTTTATGTCGAGTGGCGGTCTGCTGCATGCTGGCGACGATCACGCTCTGGCGCGTGCTGAGCACGGCGCAGAGAGAATGGGCGGCGGCGTTGGGGTGTGGTCCATGGCCTGGGGGTGATTGAGGGGTGGACAGGGGGCTGCGGTAGCGTTAGGCAGAGCTAGTGGCGGCGCTGGAATGGCGCGGCGTGGTCTGTGGCGCTCTGTCCATGATCGGCCGGCGGTGACCATAAAGTGGCGGCGCTCCACTACTGTTGCGGCTTAGGGGTAGGCCGGTGACCACTTGGTTGGACTCAGGGGGGACAAGGGAGTGCAGAGGGGGTCAAATGGGGGACAATGGCTGTTTATTTTCTGCATGCCACCTGTTCGACACAATGGCCGCATGAGAAAAGTTTTTGAATTTTTGGTTGAATTTTGGTAGAGTTGCTAGACACATTCTTAAGCCTGTGTGGTTTCTTGGGTTTTGAAAATGGAGCTCCTTTGAGTGGTTTTTGAATAAGTGGGATCTTCCCATATGAACTACATTCAATTTTCAAATGCCATTTAAATTTGTGTTTGAAAGTTTTTGGAAGATCACCAAGTGGGCCTTGGTACATCATTACATGTACTATCAATGGGTGCAAAGATCCACATTTGTTTCTGTTAGGTTTTGAGTTCTAGGAGTAGCCAAAGTAGGCATGGTAGTTAAAATGGCACAAATGACCATTTGTTTATTTTATTCATTTTGATTTGTTTTTCTTTGGGATTTGTTTGGCAATGATCTAGATGATGTTTGTTTCACCTAAGAATCATTTTACAAGCAATGGATCACTTAATCATGGCAATTCAAAACAACTCCTAATTTAAATGCACACACATATGAATGCTTTAATATTTTTAATTAGAAAAGTTTTTGTTAACTCTTAATTTGATGATTTGGATCTTAATAACCTTGGATTAAAGTTTTGGGATGTTACACAATGTGGGTTCAAGGGTGGACGCTAAACATCGGTCACATCATTCATGCGACTCGTGCTCGATCTTTCGACCATCCGTGTTCCAAGGCCACGTCTACACATGCTAGGCTTTCCAACTCAACCTTAGTGTATTCGTTGTGCAACATAGCTTACAACCACTGTAAGCGAACGTAGATATGTCTGACACCCGCTCACCGCGGGTCACCTCATACCGAAGAACTTTCTTGGTGGTGCACACTAAGGGGGAACACAATCATTGGTAATTTTAACAAAGATCATCTTATTAGGCTATTGTCGAGTATATAATACTAGCACACAATAAAATATACAAACAATAACATTGAATGTAAATGCGATGTGATATGGTCCTTCACGTCATGATCTCCATCCTTCGTCACCGGATTCCGGCGCTAGGGTTCCGGCACT
This sequence comes from Avena sativa, assembly GCA_916181665.1. Lineage (NCBI taxonomy): Eukaryota > Viridiplantae > Streptophyta > Magnoliopsida > Poales > Poaceae > Avena > Avena sativa. Next base: position 430,264,971 of record OV702287.1, read on the forward strand.
GTAGACACCAGGGTACCGGTGTCTTTCCGGCGTGGTAGTCCGTCATCTCCATGACTATCTACTACTACGTAACATAAGGTAATCACTTTACCTTTTCCACAACCATATCACAAAGCAACGCCCCCTGCAAAACAAAGTTAGACGCCTCTACTTTATCTTTGCATGTTTTATGTGGATGAATGGGCTTTCACATAAGAACCATTCTTACCTACGAACTTTCAGCACAACGCTGATCAAGTAGTTGTCTCTACTACACCCCTTTTGGGCCCTTCATTGCAAATGGCATACCAACTAATGCGAGAGAGAAAGACACCCCCTAAGCCACTTTATACAGTACAAGCTATATGTCAAGCGTGGACCAGTCTCGTGAATGAACGCGTAAAGTCAGTTGGGGGCTGCTTCATCAAGCATTACTCCGGTATACACAAGTACACATGGGAGGGTAACAACTAAAAGATCAACACCCACATGCTACATCTCGTGTGTTCTACCCGTACTAGCATTACTATGCATAGATCTAACTCTTATACCACTGTAGGGGTTCCGCGCATGAAAACAATAAATTTTTACCCTACGCGCATGAACCCCTGATGTTTCCAAGACCTATCTATTAGTAATATAGTAATAGGAGGGGCTTTTCGCGAACTTACCCTTGAAGACCGAAAAGCGTTGTCAACGCTTAGGAGAGCGTGATTGATGTAGACAAGCCGAAGCCAACCTCAAGGTCGTGATGAAGTCCTTGCGCTCCTGCGGCTCCAACAACTTGAGTGCCTCAAGTGTGACACCTCGCGGGGAGTTACACACGTCCAGTGCCTGACAATGACTCCCGCTTCCCCGATCCAGCAGCAGTTGCTGAAGTAGAGCTCCTGGATCCGAATCCCGCAGTGCGACGGTGCTCCGCGGTCAAGATGTCTCTCATTCGCGCAGTCCGAAGTTGGGACCACGGTCACGAGAGAGAAAGATAGAGAGAGAATCTCAATTGGAGGTCTCCCCAAAAGTGAGGAAACCTTTATTTAATATTGTGTGTATTTATCTGGCCAAATACCCCCACTATATATAGGGGAAGGGGAGGTACTACCTCCCTCAAAGTCCCGGGGTGGGACTAAAGGGGAGGGAGAAGGGGGGCAGCCGCCGGACGGCCCTAGTGGGCCCCGTGCGGGGGGACTTGGCCCAGCCAGCCACCCCCTTGGCCCTTCTCCCCTCTTGCCTTTCCCTAATGGGTCCTCTTCCCTCCGGAATTGGCCCATTAAGCCTTTTGACCTTTAAATTGATTTTCTCTTTTATTAAATAATTATGAATAAATGATTAAATCAATATTTAACATTCATTCATATATTATTCAATCTCCGTGGTTATGGAATACCTTCCATCTCCACTCCGGACATCCTCCGGACTTACCGAAGCCCTTCTAGTTTTCTCTCTACTACTCTTTGGCGATTCTACTAATCCTATAAACACTCTCTAGGCATCATCAAACCCTTAAGAATGATACCCTATGGTTCGGGAACACTCCAGACATGGTTCAGACACTCCCGGACCAATGATCGACAGAGGGACCTAGATGGCCATGTGACCCCTATGCGTTCCACGAAGAACTTTCGTCGTTTGAACCGGGAAGGTCGTATCTTATTCCCTTTGTCTCTTGATACTTGCATTGCCCGAGATCTAATCAATGACATCACCATGTCGTGTTCAATCTCGTTACCGAACAATGCTACTTGACTCGTTCCGACAAGTGATATCCCTGTCATCAAATCACACGCTGCGCAGCTATTGGATATAACTTCTCCGAGTGGGCCCTCGAGTATTTTTCTGTCACGTGGACGGACAAATCCCGCTCTTGACATATATTGCCTCTACGGTTTCCTTCGAGTACCTCAACACACCTTTATAACCACTGTATTACCAAGTGGCGCTTGATGCTATCTAAGCACTCTCGGGAGACAGTGATTGATATAGCCTCACGGTCTAAGGAATAGTCTACGAGGATCCATTTCTAATCATCGTAACTTGAACTTCATGACATGATCGGGTCATGATGTTTAGGTTGGGTATTGGTTCATCATCTCATTCTCAGAATGAGTTGACTCCATTTCCAACTGGCATAAATGCCACATGACCAGGAAACTTGATCATGTGTTGGCCAATGAACCAGTGACTAGAGTTTCATTGGGAACCCCTGGTTGTTTATATATCACACGTGTATTGATGTTTCCAGTCAATACAGTTATAGCATGATATAAAACTTAATCATAAACTTTATGAAATATGATAATAGTCCTTATTACTATTTGTCTCTAGGGCATATTTCCAACAGCTTTGACCTGTTCATATTCAAGAATATGCTTTTGTGCAGTGTTAGGGAAAGGCAACTCATGCATTGGTTCTAGGGAGGCCAGTGTTGCTTTATATTCTCTTTTCTTCTCAGGTTCGGGTGGTGGATCATACTTGATCAGTCATTCTTTCAGAGTTTTGATATGTTCTATAAAATCTTTAACAACTTGTAACACAAGATCCGAATCCAAATAAATTTCTTTAGATAATTCTTTAACATGGCATTTTTATTATAGTCATGATTACAATCATGTTCTATCTCCACGCCTCCTTCACTTCCTAGACCAAAATTCCCTGAAACTCTATGATCATGAATTCTATTAAGTAAAGCCCAAGAATTAGGTATAGGAAGATTCATAAAGGCTCCTTCCGTGAAAGAGTCTAGTTCAATTTTATTAGGTTCAATTAAACCGCCATAAAAGATATGTAATAAATACCATTCAGGTAAATCATGATGAGGACATAGAGATAGTAAATCTTTAAATCTGATATAAGCTCTTACTAGTCCTTCATTGGAGCGATTCCTCCAAGTCATTATAAGACGCCTGATTCCAAAAGATTTTGACAACGGATAATATTTTGCTAGAAATTCACAAGCTAGATTATCCCAAGTAGTAGTGACTTCAGGGGGTAGAGATCTATACCATGAGAGAGCTGTACTTGTCAAAGTTTGACTAAAAATTTTAACCCTTACCTCATCAGCGGTATATCCTGTCAATAGAAAAGTGCCACATATATGTTTGAAACATGCAATATGCTCATATGGATCACGATCTTCTTCATCTCCAGTAAATTGCTTCTTATGTAGAATACCATGTAGTAGAGGATTTATTTCAAACCCCCTTGTCTTCTTATTGGAGTTGTCTTCTTTATAAATATCATAGGGCTACCCAAAATAGTTGAGTGGGTTAGCACTAGTCATATGCTCAAACTCCATCATGTTGGTGGAAACCTGTAACTCAAAACAAAATTTAGCAAGACAAAAATAAAGAAGCAAAAACTAAAAGACCTACAACACTTAGCTCCCTGGCAATAGTGCCAGAAAATAGCTTGATGACTGCAAGTGCACATATCATTTATAGCTAGTTTCGAAATAAAGATATCAACCCCATAGGGAGCAGGAGTCTGAAGTCTAATGATTCTTGAATAAATATTACGATAGAAATGCTAGATAGAGTTCTAAGTGACATGATAAAATGCGAGTATTGTGTAAAAAGGTGTTTTTTCGGTTTTAGGTATAAGAGCAATAATAAGGTAAAGTAAAACAACTGAATACAGAAAGTAAGTATCACGTATGTAAGAGAGATTGAAACTGCAATAGGGGAAAAGCGTTCTTAGGGAGTAGCAGATACACCACTAGCATTATAAGGAGCTAAGATAAAGATTATCATCATGAACATTCTCAACTATGCATGTGTTGGAGGAACTCCGTATTTGGACAAATAGGCATCAACCGTTGCTCACATCTTCCTCATAACCACAACAGTCAGCAATCGACATCAATCAAATTACTGCGCTATTAAGGGACGTAATCCCGTAGGACGTATCCCATGGCATGGATAGTGTTCCGTGAGTTTCCTCGGTTTCCCAAGTTGATACGTAAGGGGTGCCAACAACTTTATAGTCACTGTAAGTACTAGCACGCCTCCGTCTACCAGCAAGTAGTTCCCTCCATCAAGTCCCCATGAGAGGCAAATATTGAGAGGTCGACTTCTCTCAACATCAAGATGTAGAAAATCTAACACATGGTCACAACGATGAATATCATAATAGACTTTATCTTATTTCAATCTCATACTAGGGTTTCTCCATCTCCCCAAGAACTAACGATCTACTTAGACATGGAGGCAATCAACATCATGGCAATGACAACAGAATCTATCATAGATGAATAGTACTTGTATAAATCCACAACGAGTACGGAAATTACAACGAGATCTAGACAATATGTAGATGAGATGGATGGAGAAACTATTTGAGGAGGCGGCGCCAACTATACGGCCGGAGCTATACGGCTGGAAAATTTGCTCCGGTCGTATAGTTGGTCGTTGAACCTTCTACCTCCTTTGTTCGCTTCTGGTTTTCTTCTAGTATTATTAATATTTCCCAAATAAGCGATTTACGTTGTTTTTTACTCCTTTTCTCCTCAGTACAACTGCTCCAAGAATTGTATCCATATGATCCATCATCTGTCCTGATCTTGGTGAAAACAGACATAAAATGTGCGTGTGAGCATCGTAAAATACCAAGGTCCTACATCTACAATGCAAAATAATAATGTAAAACATGATGCAAATATGCACTCATCAGCCACCACGGAGGCAGCGATGAAAATATCCGTCCGGCTGGACGACCAAGGGCAGATTGTCATGGAGGTCACCGCAGATTGACGCTATGCAGAGGGGAATAACCACAACTCTAGGTGACATGACAACCGCCACGGCAAGAGGAAGGACGACTAGCCGAATAACCAATATGGTTCTAGGCAGGTGGCAGCCGTCCAGGAGGATCCAGCTGCGGGCGACAGCCGAAGACAGAAGCCCGACGACCGGCCACCTTGGCCCAAGTATACCATCAAGTTGATGCGTGATGGCCCATGCAAGTTCCATAATAGAGACAACAAGCTGGCTACACATACAACCCGCTAGTGCACCTGGACGAAGAAGATGTCCGAAGTTTGTGGTCTACCACCGCCACCCCCTCCTCCACCAGCCGGTAGGCAGCAAGACATCCGCGAGCGCCAAAACTGCTAGGACGAAGACGGTGGATACTACCCTCGCCGGGTAGGGATCTACCACATCTTCACCACCGAGCCGGAAACCAAGCACAGCAAAAGGCGTTGTGAGGCGGAGGTGAATGCAATCGTCCCTCCCATTCCCTAGTTCTTGAACTAGTCAGAGTAGGAGGTCAAATGGAGCCGAAAGGACCAGCGGATGTGCTGCCCCATCCAGGCACATATGCTATGGTCCTGGACCCCATCATCATCTCCAAGAAACACTCGTGAAGATTCTCCCGCATCTTGGTGGACGCAGGAAGCAACATCAACCTCCTGTACTGCAGCTCCCTCGACCGGCTTGGCATCAGCGAGTCCTAGCTAGAGCCATCCACCACCTCCTTCCACGAAGCTGTTCCGGGTCCATCACATTCGCCCATTGGCAAGATCCAGTTGGACGTCATCTTCGGCATGGAGGGCAACTTCCATTGCGAGCCCATCTGGTTTGAGGTGGTCAACCTCTGCAGTGCTTACCACGCCATCCTGGGGTGCCCCCTGCTCACCAAGTTCATGGCGGTGCCACGCTATGCATACCTCAAGATGAAGCTCCCTGGGCCAAAGGGAGTAATCACCATCGCGGGTGACTACAGGCGGTCGGTGGAATGCACCACAGACGACTCCAAGATCACCAAAGCCATGATCATCGCAAAGGAGAAACACATCATCATGCAGAACATGGCGGCCCTCCAAGTGGACATACCGGCTGGCGAGCCAAAGCCAGCCGGAGAGACAAAATTCAAGCTGTCAAAAGGCACAAAGAAAATCCGGCTGAACGAGGCCGAGCTGGACAAGTTCGTCCTGGTCGGAGACGACCTTGATAGCAAATAGGAAAGCGCACTCGTCGACTTCCTCTGTGAGAATCGGGATACCTTCGCATGGTCCCCCAAGGACATGCCTGGTATTCTGAGGGAGCTCGCCGAGCACTCTTTACATGTTAGACCGGATGCAAAGCCGGTCAAACAATCACTACGCCGCTTCATGGAAGAAAAATGAAGAACCATCAGTCAGGAGATCACCCGGCTGCTCGCAACCGGATTCATCATGGAAATTTTCCAACCAGAATGGCTGGCAAACCTAGTACTAGTGCTGAAAAAGAACAAGACTTGGCGCATGTGTGTTGACTACACCAGCCTCAACAAAGAATGCCCCAAAGATCTGTTCGCCCTGCCAAGGATAGACCAAGTGATCGACTCCACAACTGGTTGTGAACCGTTGTCATTTCTGGATGCGTACTCCGGCTACCACCAGACCCGGCTGAACCCCGCTGATCAAATAAATACAACATTCATCACCCCGTATGGGGCCTAATTTTACACCACCATGGCATTCGGGCTCAAAAATGCAGGCGTCACATATCAGCGCTGCATGTAGAAGTGCCTACAATCGCAAATTGGCAGAAACGTGCACGCCTATGTCGATGACGTGGTGGTCAAGACAAAGGAGAAACAGACACTCCTAGAAGACCTGAAGGAGTCCTTTGCCAACCTTCGCCGGTTCTAGATGAAGCTGAACCCGGAGAAGTGCATGTTCGGTGTCCCAGACGGCCAGATCCTTGGCTTCCTCGTCTTAGAGTGAGGGATCGAGGCCAACCCAGAGAAAATCAGTGTAGTTGAGCGCATGCAGCCGCCGTGGAACCTGCGGGACGTACAGAAGTTCACCGGATGCCTAGCCTCCCTCAGCCGATTTGTCAGCCGGCTTGGTGAGAAGGCATTACCCCTGTACCAGCTCATGAAGAAAACAGACAAGTTTGTCTGTATGATGCAGGTAGACGAGGCCTTCTACAACCTCAAGCGCATGCTGTCCTCTCCACTGGTACTGACGGCCCCAGCCGTGAAGGAGCCAATGCTGATGTACATCGCAGCCACCAACCGGGTTGCTAGCGTCGTACCGGTGGTAGAGAGGCCAGAAGAAGGAAAGGTTCAGCCGGTTCAGCGACCAGTTTACTACTTGGGTGAGGTACTCTCACTGTCAAAGCAGAACTACCCTTACTACCAGAAGTTGGTGTACAGCGTGTACATGGCCGCCAAGAAGCTAAACCACTACTTCCAAGAGCACTCCATCAGGGTAGTGGCGCTGGCCCCCCTGGCGGAGATCATCGACAACAAGGATGCCACAGGCCGGGTGGCAAAATGGGTAATAGATCTCGCCGCACACTACATCTGGTACGAGCCAAGAACAACGATCAAGTTTCAGGCCCTAGTGGACTTCCTCGTCGATTGGGCAGAAACGCAGTACCTGCCTCCGTGTCCCGACTCCACGCACTAGAAGCTACACTTCGACAGCTCCAAGATGTACGATGGGCTCGGAGCCAGGGTCGTCATCACCTCTCCAAAAGAAGAACGGCTAGAGTACGTGTTGCAGATCCACTTATGTGCATCCAACAACATCGCCGAGTACGAAGCGCTCGTCCATGGCCTCAAGATGGCAAAAGAGATCGGCATCAGGCGATCCTCTATTTCGGTGACTCCGACCTGGTGGTGCAACAAGTATCACGCGACTGGGATGCCAAGGACGCAAATATGGCACTATACCGCTTCTTCGTACAGAAACTATGCATCTGTTTTGAAGGATGCGAGTTTCACCATGTGCCTCGAGCAAACAACAAAGCCGCGGACATGCTCGCCTGCGTAGGCTTGACAAGAGCGGCCATCCCGCCTGGAGTAGCCCTCGAACACTTGCGCAAGCTCTCCATCACGACATCGTCGGAATCCGACTCCATCATGCTAGACGTGGACTCGAGGACTACCGACTCCATCCCGGGGAGTGCCCCGCCGCACCCGGGGACTGTCGCCTCCATCCCGGAGACTGCCCCGCCGCACCCGGGGACTGCCGCCTCGATCCCGGGGACTGCCCCGCCGCACCCGGGGGCTGCCGCCTCCATCCCGGGGACTACCATATCCACCTTAGGATCTGCCGGGTCGCAGGTCACGACACCCCCAGCCGGCTCCAGCGGCCTAGGGACTGCCGGCTCTGGACTCCCACCCGGTAGGCCGCTTGACGAGCCTGAGCTGGCTGGGAGCGAGGAAGTCAAGCTGATCATGCAAATAGTCCTTTCCATCCGGGAGACACCATCATGGAGTAAGCCGTTCATGGACTTTCTAGCCAAAGGAGAGCTGTCGGATGAAGAGGTGGCGGCAAGACAAGTGAAGCACAGAGCAAGCGCATACACCATCATCAACAACGAGCTTTACAAGCGCAACGTGGGAGGAATATACCAGCGCTGCCTGAGCCAAGAAGAAGGAATCCGGCTGCTGGTGGACATTCACCAAGGCGAATGCAGTCATCACGCATCGTCAAGAGCAATAGTGGCAAAGGAATTTCGCCATGGATTCTACTGGCCCATGGCATCGGAGGACACCGAGCAGCTGGTGAAGGCATGCAACAGATGCCAGCGATTTGCTCAGCAGAAGCACACTCCGTCATCAGCACTCAAAACGATCCCCATCACCTAGTCGTTTGCCATCTGGGACCTAGATATGGTGGGCCCGTTCAAAACAGCGCGATCCGGCATGACACACTTGCTGGTGGTCGTGGACAAGTTCACCAAGTGGATCGAGGAAAAGCCAATGAAAAAACTGGACGGACCGACTGTAGTCAAGTTCTTCACCGATATCATCACAAGGTTCGGCTACCCCAACAGCATCATCACAGACAACAGCACCAACTTCGCCAAAGGGGCCTTCGTGTGTTTTTGTGGTGACAAGGGCATCCGCCTGGACCTGGCCTCCGTTGCACATCCCTAATCCAATGGAAAGTGCGAGCAAGCAAACGTCCTGGTCCTAGCCGGAATCAAGCCAAGACTGATTGCGCCGCTGATGAGGACACCCGGATGCTGGATAGAGGAACTTCCGATAGTGCTATGGATCCTACGCACAACTCCAAACCACTCCACCGGCTTCACGCCATTCTTCCTGGTCTATAGGGCAGAGGCAGTCCTTCCAACCGACATCGAATTCGATGCACCACGAAAGCTGCTGTACACAGAACAGCAAGCACAAGAAGCGCGAGAAGACATCATCGATCTCCTTGAGGAGGTTCGAGAACTGGCCTTGTCCAGATCCTCCATCTACCAGCAGAGCTCGCAACGCTATCACGCCATCTGGATCCGCAACGTCTCGTTCCGCAAAGGCGACCTCGTCTTGCGGCTGGTACAAGACACCAAGGGGATGCACAAGCTAGCTCCGCCTCGGGAAGGGCCATTCATCATTAGTCGAGCGCTGCATAACAACTCATACTATCTGATCGACGCCCGCCAGCCGGCAAAGAACAAGATGGACCACTCCGGCGAAGAAACTGAGCGCCCATGGAATGCGAACTTGCTTCGCCCATTCTACACCTGAGTAAAGGGAAAATGTATCTTACTTTTATGTAATGAACAAGATGAGGGGCCTCGACATAGTCTCGGTGACTCCGTAATAATTTGGCATTTTTTGCTACACTCACAAATTTCTGGTTGCATCATTTTTTAACCCCGGACCCGACAGTATCCCCCGGAAGCTCGCTGGATAGCCTAGACGGCCACAAACTCCGAAGGGACGATGTAATGTACACGGTTCCAAGAGACCCCTCTTCGATACCGGCAGTAGACCGTAAGCCGGCTGATAGACACGACAAGAGCGGACAAACTCGAAGGCTCGTACAGGAAAAATCCTAAGGAAAACAAGGCGTCTGGACGTTCTGGCTGTGCTCGCTCATTCAAAGCCGGTAGTGAAAGACTGAAGTATAGCGAAAGTACACCACTTGAGCAAACCTTTGCTTCCGGCCAAGCGCTGATAAGGGCACAGCTTCAAAAGGCCAATGCTCGCTAAGAAAAGGACTAAGCTACCAGCCTTGCATGAAACAAAAAAATTTTCAAAGAGAAGTTAAAGACTATATTCGTCCTACACATGCCTAACACAGTCTACTGCTTATGTTTCATTTCCGCATGAGCCAAAGTGCTGAAGCCGGAGGTCAACTCCCAGACGGCAAAGTAGGAGCTTCGACCGCCTGGACTCTCCAGCCAGCCCGAACCTCGGAGACTACACCCTATGGGTGCGCTCGCGCGCCCCCACACAGGAAACCTGCAACAAGCAACAATTCAAAGGAGCTTTGGCTCGCCTGGACTTTCTAGTCGGCTCAAACCTCGGAGACTACACCCTGTGAGTGTGCTCGCGTGCCCCCACACAGAAGAAAGCGCACAACAAGTGCAACACAAAGATAACATCACAAAAAGGAGGCGAAGCTCCAAAAAGAAATTGTCAAACGGAAAAGGTCAAGTGTTCACCACAGATAGTACCACAAGCAAACAAAGTTTTCAGCCAAAATAGAAATCCCGATCTAGCTGGATGAAGATCCCAATATTGACACCACAGGAGCGAAGAACTTTATATCGAAGCTGGTCCCTTGATGAAACCCTCTGGAGAGACTTCGTAGGTCCATGTATGGGTACCAGGACTTCAGCAGTGCCAAGACCATCTCAGCACCGCCGCGAGCAGCCCAGTCCCGTGCCACGTCCATGAGCTCCGGGGCGCCATAGATTGTCCTGGCCAAGGCGGCCATCATACCCGGGCGGTCGGCTTCATGCCAGACGTAGTCAAAGACCCCAAGGGCAGCGCCATGCAGCCGGTTGGCCTCCTCACTGATGACTGTCACCAGATCCACCGGGTGCAGGTCGCGGCCGATGTCTGCCTCAGGGACGCACACCAGGGCTTGGTCAGTCGCCTCAGGATACTAAGCTGCACAAGGAAAAAGGAAAAAACGTCAACTTTCCGGTTGAAGCAAGTGAAGAAGCAAGCTCACCAAACGGATCACTTACTGACGACCATCTCCGCAATTTGGCATAGCTCCCTAGAGCGGCCTTCTCCTGGTCCTGGGCGGTCTTCAGATCCTCCAGCTGACGAGCCTGGATCTGCTCGAGGTTCTTCAGTGCCTCGGCCCGGATCTCGACGGTCTTCTTTGCCTAGCCAGCCTTGACCTCCATCTGTTGTTGGTGCGATAACAACTGGTTGATCTGGTCCTGGCACGCCGCGTTGGACCCCACTAGCCGGGCGTCCTCCGCCTTCAGCCTCTCCACCTCGCAGTCCCTTTTTTCCAACAGAGCTGCAGAGGGATACCCAATGGTCAATAAGGAGCGCAAAAACTCGCGTAGCCGGGAAGACAAAGAAGAGAAAGTGATCTTACGCCCCAGGTCCTATGAGGTCTTGGCAGCTTCAGCAAAGGCTTTTTGCATAAGATAGCAGAAGGACTGAGAAGGGAACAACAAGAAGGGCAACGAAATAGCGACGAAGGAGTCGTTTACCTCAAGAGATGCCCCAAGCGCCCTGGCTTCACCCAGCCCCTGCTTCATCATGTCCACTAGGTGGTGAACCTAGCCAAGCGCAATGGGTGCAGACTCGGAGAGTTGTGCCAGGATGGAGTCTGACGGTGGTGCAGCCGGAGCCGACCGACAGTCGGTGATTTGGAGCTTGTCGTCCTCGCCAGCGGCAACGTGCGACACCTTCAGAGCCCCCGAGCCGGGAATCACTAATGACTGCATATTTTCATCATGTTTTACATTATTATTTTGCATTGTAGATGTAGGATCTTAGTATTTTACGGCGCTCACGTGCACATTTTATGTCTATTTTCACCAGGATCAGGACAGATGATGGATCCAATGGATACAATTCTTGGAGCAGTTGTACTGAGGAGAAAAGGAGTCAAAAACAACGTAAATAACTTATTTCGGAAATATTAATAATACCATAAGAAAACCAGAAGCGAATAAAGGAGACAGAGGGTTCAACGACCAACTATACGATAGGAATAAAATTTCCAGCCATATAGTTGGCGCTGCCTCTGCCTCCTCAAATAGTTTCACCCCGTGCAACTGGATCAAGAGACAACATACAGAACACCCAGAAATCGTCGAAACCCCACCTCTAGAAGGCATCTGGAGGGGGAACTTATTGATGGCTCAATGCATGGCGCCCAGAAAAATGCTTGATGGCGGTGTTGATGTAGAGCTCGTTGGGAACCCCAAGAGGAAGGTATGATGAGCACATCAGCAAGTTTCCCTCAGTTATGAAACCAAGGTTTAATCGAACCAGTAGGAGCAAGGAAACACCCCAAAGGTGTTACTAGCTGAGCTTTGGCAGGGCGCACTACCGGTGCTAGTAGCAACGTGGAGACCTGCACAACACAACCACAGAACTTTGTCCCCAACTTGCGATGATGTTGTCAATCTCACCGTGTTTTGCGGAAAACAAAGGATTAAACGTATCGAATGGAAATAAGTAAAAGTTTGCAGAAAGTAAACACAAAGAAGTAAACAATTTGTAGATTGTATGTAAAGAAAAGGACCGGGATCCATAGTTCACTAGAGGTGGATCTCCTTAGATAGATAACATGCTGGGTGAACAAATTATAGCGAGGCAATTGACAAACATCGAGAAAGCAATACATGCATATACTAATCATCTTGACTCCTTTGAGATTCGATTGGGCATTAAAACATTATACATAGACCGCCATCCAACTACGTCTATGAGTAATAATCCACCTTTAGGTTATCATCCGAACCCCCTCCAGTATTAAGTTGCAAGCAACAGATTATTGATTTACAAACTGCGTGTAAAGTAAACAATACGATTGTTCTATGAACAAAGGATTGTTGTTTTCTCCCTAGTAGCAATAGAACATCTAGTACCTTAGAGATTTCTATCACTTCCCCAGATTACCAGAGGCATGAACCCACTATCAAGCATAAATACTAACTCTTGGAGTTGCTAGCATCTACTTGGCCAAGATAGCTACTAACAACGGAAAGCATGCAAGATCACAAATAACAAAGACATGATAGAATCAATAATCAATCTGAAATAGCATCTCAATATCCATCGGATCCCCGCAAACACAACATGCAGAATTACAAATAGATGATCTTGATCATGAACGGAGCTCACAAGATCTAGACATGAAAGCACAAAGGAGGAGAACCAGCCATCTAGCTACTACATGGATCCGTAGTCCAAGGATGAACTACTCACGCATCACACCGAAGGCTTGCACGGTGATGAAGAAGGCCTCCAGGGTGAATTCCCCTCTCTGGCAGGGTGCCAGGAAGAGCTTCAGATCCCTCCCGATCTAGGGATGGAGATGACGGCGGCTACAGACTCTTTCATGGATTTTTGATCGGGCACTTAGGGTTTTCGTCCCGAGGGCAATATATAGGCGGAAGGAGAGGCCGAGGGGGTGCCGGGAGCAGCCACACCACCCCCTGGCGCGGTCCAGGCCTGGCCGCGTGGCCAGGTGGTGTGGTGGCTCCCTGGCCCTTCTCCGTCTCGTATTCTGGCACTTGATGACATCCGGAAAATAGGCACTTTGGCTTTTGTCCCATCCAATTCCGAGAATATTCATTTTCTAACTTTCCTGGAACCAAAAACAGCAGAAAATAGGCAGCTGGCACTGTGGCTCTTGTTAATAGGTTAGTCCAAGAAATCATATGAAAAGTACTCCAAAGTTGGAACAAAACACAAGAAAGTGGATAAAACCAAGCATGGAGCATCAAAAATTATAGATACATTTGCAATGTATCAACATCCCCAAGCTTAACTCCTGCTCGTCCTCGAGTAGGTAAGTGATAAAAATAAATAATAATTTTTGAGGTGACATGCACCATCAAAGACTTGATCAAAGTATTTGTAAAACATTCAAAGCTGGGATCATAGTACTTCAATCATAACATGAAAGACAAAGTTCTAGCAATAAGCAAAGAAACTATGATGCAACATGAAAAGGCACAAACAAAAGATTCATGAATAATAATGCTTTGCAAGACATTTGTTTGTTTCACATAAAGAAAACATAACATAATAGCATTCAGCTTGTCCCTCATAGAGTAGCAAATATAAATGCATAGGACACCTTCAAAGTTCATAAGAGTGACTAGATACAATAGTTTAAAACAAGCAATATCAAAGTATGCATCAATCAACTAGTCTTGGGACAATGCACATAGAACTAAGAATGGCCACTATGCTCTCAAAGTAGGTGCATAAAGATAGAAGGTGGAGACTCAATAATATGGTGTAAGAAAGGCCTTTGTAAAAGGAAGTACGGATTCAAGTCTCATAAAGAGCTTCCAAAAATTATGGTACTTATAGCTTTCAGCTCTCATTGCCCCTATCATAAGCATCTTGAAGTGATTAAGGTTAAAGTGAACAAACTATGGTGTACATGCTTGACGAAGTATAAGTTAGAAATCTCATGTCCCTTGTATACGAGGGCTGATCCTCATGCTACTCAAGTTTAGTCACCGGTAAGTTCTTGTCATCGTAAGTATATGCGTATCATAGAGAACCGCCAATGGGGTACCCCTTTCCTGATGATACGGAAGAATCCCCATATCAAAATGACAAGGCAAGCAGACAACGAGCATCTCAACATTCTTCTTATTTACCATGGGAATATGGTGCTTTTTTATCTCTTTCCTCTTTTCATAGTATCTTTTTTTTTCTCTTTTCTCTTTTTTCTCAATATAGGACTCCTTTTTTATAAGAAGAATGCTTCATAGACAGCTCATTATGGTTACGCTGCAGGTTTCCACCATGTCAGCATGGATTAGACCAGCGGCCCAGGCGTTTCTCTAACACATATACATAACTCCATGGACTTACAAGCTCCCCTTTCATTTCACACCGACGACATCCATAGACAAAAGAGCATGATATCAACTAGGTACAAAGTACTAGTGCAATGTTAAAAGTGTTCCCCATGACAATATGGTTCTGCTAATCCCCAACCAATAAGTGCAAGCATATACAACATAGACGACACAATGGTTCAAGTTTATTAAGGGCAAGAAAAGTAAAGTGTGCCATCAAGTTTGTGAGAGCTTTTATCACTAGTTTTCTCATTACAAGTTTAATTTGGAAGGTAAACAAAAGCATGAATATACTTGGAATAGCATAAGATAGTCGGTAGGTATGGTGGACTTTTTGGAATAACTTGGTTTAGGGAGTTGGATGCATGAGTGGAACTCATACTTGGTTGTGGAGGCTAGCAAAAGACTGGGAGCGACAAACTAAGAGAGCAATAATGGCCATAATCATGCAGAGCGACAAAACATTATTGATCAAAGCATAAAGTGATACTACAAGTTGAAAACTAAAGGATCATAAAGGCTATGGTGACTTGAGATAGTCATAACATGGTGTGAGCATGCGCCAAGTCAACCCAAATAAAGCATCAAAGGAGAATACTACTATAGTATGCTTTAATATGCTAAAACAACGCATGATTCATCCAAGGCACATTAAGCAATCTCAATTGTTTATAACAAGTCATGCTACAGCAAAGAATACTAAGGATAAAGCCAGAACAATATCAAGCATGGCATGACAAAGCATAGGCCACAGTCCAAAACAAGCTCTCTTTACCACTTAAGCATGAACTTTCCTACTCTTTTCCAATCCAAACCAAACTATTTGAAAAACAATGTATGAAAGAGGGGGTCCAACCAATTTATTCAGAAAACTAAGCAAACCAAGAAAACTAAAAACCAAAACGAAAACGAAAAAGAAGACGCTCCAAGAACAACACAACTGTGCATGAAACAATAAAAATGAAGCGTTTGAAAGAAACCTGGGATTTTTATTGATGAAGAAGGGGATGCATTGGGCATCCCCAAGCTTTGACGCTTGTACTTCTTGGATATTTCTTCGGGTGACACGCATGGCATCCCCAAGCTTGAGCTTTAGTCCATCCTTCATCTCATTACTCATTCCTTCCATACACCTGAAAATTTTCCTTCATACAAAACTTCACACAATCTTTATTAGCAACATTAGTGTACTCAAGATAAATAAGTCTTAAGGTTCAGTTCTAACACCAAATAAAATTCCATTAGAACACTAGCTACTGTAGCACTTCCCTCAAAAAGCTGAATTCCCCAAAAGAACTGAAGAAGGAACCAACAAGAAGCAAATGCAGAAAATGGCAGAAATCTGTCAAAACAGACCAGCAGGTAAAGACGAATTTTTTCGAAGACCTTCTATTGCTCAAATCAAAAATTGTTGAACTAACGAAAGTTAGATAACAACCTGGGGCAGAAGCTCAAACATTCACACCTCAAAAAGACGTTTAGAGATTTTACACGAATTGTTACGGTGAAGCACAAAAATCTGTTTCGGGACCACAACTTTCCCAATCATTACTTATCTCTCATTAGAGGTTACTCTTGGCACAAAAAGCAAATAAAAAGGATAAGGAGAGGTTATTACTGAAGTAATAACTTCCAAGAATCATATAAAACTTTTGGGTTATCTCCCAATAAGTACTTTTCTTTAACGCCTTTAAGTTAGGCAAGATAGTTTGAGAAGATGCTCACATAAGAAATATGAATTGAAGTAAAAGAGAGCATCAAGAAGCAAATTCAAAACACATTTAAGTCTAACCCACTTCCTATGCATAGGAATCTTGTAAGCAAATAAATGCACAAAGAACAAAGTGACAGGCATAGGAAGATAAAACAAAAGTAACTTCAAAAGTTTCAGCACATAGAGAGGTGTTTCAGTACCATTAAAACTTCTACAACCATATTTTCCTCTCTCATAATAATTTTCAGTAGCCTCATGAATAAACTCAACAATATAACTATCACATAAAGCATGCTTTTCATGATCTACAAGCACTAGAGCTTTATTATAAACATTTTCAAACGAATCCCCAGGAAGATAACATTCGTCCTCCTTTGGTAAGCATGGGAGACAATCAAATAATGTAAGGGGTAAAGAGTTACTCTCATTAGAAGGTAGTGATGGGTAGTTCCATTCTTCCTCCTCTTGATGATCACTCTCCTCCTCTTTTTCATCCAATGAGCTTCTAGTTTCAGCAATTTCTTCTTCCATAGGCTCCTGCAAGGCATAAGTCTCTTCCATTGGTGGAGAGCATCTATTAAGATATTCAAGAATATAGCCATTTTCTTCCTTGTAATTATCAAAGCAAAATTGAAGTATATCATCAACCTCATATTTATAAGGTGCATCATCAGTATTTTCAAGCAAATAAGCTAGTTCGAATGCACCCTTCCAAGCAATAAATTCTTCAATTTGTTCCACATCATAAAAGTCATAGTTCCCTTTAACATAAGAAGATATGGTAACATTATCATTATACTCGCATTGAAAAGGGAGGTGTTTATACCTCCTACAGCAACAAGATTTATCAAAGCAATAAGTAACATTATAAGTAGAGCACACATTTATAGAAATGGTATACAATTTATCAGTTTGTTCCCATAAGTGTTTCCCTTTTTGTGACAAGCGGTGTTCCTTATAATAATATTTTTGTTCTTCCGTGAACCCACCTTGCCAATAAGATTCAGTTTCAAAGAAACCAACCATTGATAGAAAGCATGATAAAACAAGACAATAATAGACCAATGAAAATAACAACTATAGTAGGAACTAATTTTTTGTGTGTTTTTGATAAAGAAACAAGTAAACAAAGAAAAAGGAAACTAAGCAAAACAAAAATAACAAAGTAAGGAGATTGGTTATGAGGGACTCCCCTTGTGAAGATGTCCTTGACTCCCCGGCAACGGCGCCAGAAAAATGCTTGATGGCTCAATGCACGGCGCCCAGAAAAATGCTTTATGGCGGTGTTGATGTAGAGCTTGTTGGGAACCCCAAGATGAAGGTATGATGAGCACAGCAGCAAGTTTCCCTCAGTTATGAAACCAAGGTTTAATCGAACCAGTAGGAGCAAGGAAACACCCCAAAGGTGTTACTAGCTGATCTTTGGCACGGCGCACTACCGCCTGCACAACACAACCATAGAACTTTGTCCCCAACTTCTGATGAGGTTGTCAATCTCACCGTGTTTTGCGGAAAACAAAGGATTAAACGTATCGAATGGAAAGAAGTAATAGTTTGCAGAAAGTAAACACAAAGCAGTAAAAGATTGTAGATTGTATATAAAAGACAAGGACCGGGATCCATAGTTCACTAGAGGTGGCTCTCCTTAGATAGATAACATGCTGGGTGAACAAATTACAGCGGGGCAATTGACAAACATCGAGAAAGCAATACAAGCATATACTAATCATCTTGACTCCTTTGAGATTTGATTGGGCATTACAACATTATACATAGACCGCTATCCAACTGCATCTATGACTAATAATCCACCTTCAGGTTATCATCCGAACCCATTCCATTATTAAGTTGCAAGCAACAGATTATTGCTTTACGAACTGCGTGTAAAGTAAACAATATGATTGTTCTATGAACAAAGGATTGTTGTTTTCTCCCTAGTAGCAACAACACATCTAGTACCTTAGAGATTTTTGTCACTTCCCCAGATTACCAGAGGCATGAACCCACTATCAAGCATAAATACTAACTCTTGGAGTTGCTAGCATCTACTTGGCCAAGATAGCTACTAACAACAGAAAGCATGCAAGATCACAAATAACAAAGACATGATAGAATCAATAATCAATCTGAAATAGCATCTCAATATCCATCGGAACCCCGCAAACACAACATGCAGAATTACAAATAGATGATCTTGATCATGAACGGAGCTCACAAGATCTAGACATGAAAGCACAAAGGAGGAGAACCAGCCATCTAGCTACTACATGGATCCGTAGTCCAAGGATGAAGTACTCACGCATCACACCGGAGGCTTGCATGGTGATGAAGAAGGCCTCCAGGGTGAATTCCCCTCTCTGGCAGGGTGCCGGGAAGAGCTTCAGATCCCTCCCGATCTAGGGATGGAGATGACGGCGGCTATAGACTCTTTCGTGGATTTTTGATCGGGCACTTAGGGTTTTCGTCCCGAGGGCAATATATAGGCGGAAGGAGAGGCCGAGGGGGTGCCGGGAGCGGCGACACCACCCACTGGTGTGGGCCAGGCCTGGCCGCGCGGCCAGGTGGTGTGGTGGCTCCCTGGCCCTTCTTCGTCTCGTATTCTGGCACTTGATGACATTCGGAAAATAGGCACTTTGGCTTTTGTCCCATCCAATTCCGAGAATATTCATTTTCTGACTTTCCTGGAACCAAAAACAGCAGAAAACAGGCAGCTGGCACTATGGCTCTTGTTAATAGGTTAGTCCAAGAAATCATATGAATAGTACTCCAAAGTTGGAAAAAACACAAGAAAGTGGATAAAACCAAGCATGGAACATCAAAAATTATAGATACATTTGCAATGTATCACTTATCCACCGGGGATCCATCTTCGCCCTGCGCAGATCCGAGAGGCTAAGGCATTGATCTTGACCATCCACCGTTGCATCACCACCATCTCCATCCATTCCATCTACATCTTTTCTAGATCTTGTTGTAATTTCCCTACTCGTTGTGGATTTATACAAGTACTATTCATCTATGATAGATCCCATTGTTATTGCCATGATGTTGATTGCCTCCATGTCTGAGTAGATCATTAGTTCTTGGGGATATGGAGAAACCCTAGTATGAGATTGAAATAAGATAAAGTCTATTATGATATTCATCGCTATGACCATGTGTTAGATTGTCTTCATCTTGATGTTGAGAGAAGTCGACCTCTCAATATTTGCCTCTCACGGGGACTTAATGGAGGGAACTACTTGTTGGTAGACGGAAGTGTGTTAGCATGCATAGTGACTATAAAGTTGTTGGCACTCCTTACATATCAACTTGGGAAACTGAGGAAACTCACGGACCATTATCCATGCCATGGGATACGTCCTATGGGATTACGTCCCTTAATAGCGCAGTAATTTGATTGATGTCGATTGCCGACTACTGTGGTTTTGAGGATGATGTGAGCAGCGGTTGCTGCCTATTTGTCCAAATACGGAGTTCCTCCCACACATACATAGTTGAGAATGTTCATGATAATAATATTTATCTTAGCTTCTTATAATGCTAGTGGTGTATCCGCTACTCCTTGAGAATGCTTTTCCCCTATTGCAGTTCCAATCTCTCTTACATACGCGATACTTACTTTCTGTATTCAGTTGTTTTACTTTACTTTATTGTTGCTATTATACCTAAAACCAAAAAACACCCTTTTACACAATACTCACGTTTTATCTTGTCACCTAGAACTTTATTTAGCATTTCTATCGTAATATTTATTTCAAGAGTTATCGATATCTTTATTTCGAAACTAGCTACAAACGATTTGTGCACTTGCAGTCATGAAGCTATTTTCTGGCATTGTTGCTAGGGAGCTAAGCGCTGTAGGTCTTTTAGTTTTTTCTTATTTATTATTGTCTTGCTAAGTTTTGTTTTTTGTTACAGGTTTCCACCAACATGATGGAGTTTGAGCATATGACTAGTGCTAACCCACTCAACTACTTTGGGAAGCCCTATGATATTTATAAAAGAGACAACTCCAATGAGAAGACAAGGGGGTTTGAAATAAATCCTGTACTACTCGGTATTCTACACAAGAAGCAATTTACTAGAGATGAAGAAGATCCGGATCCATATGAGCATATTGCATGTTTCAAAGATATATGTGGCACTTTTCAATTGACGGGATATACTGCTGATGAGGTAAGGATTAAACTTTTTAGTTAGACTTTGACTAGTACAACTCTCTCATGGTATAGATCTCTACCCCCTGAAGCCACTACTACTTGGGATAATCTAGCCTGTGAATTTCTAGCAAAATATTATCCATTGTCAAAATCTTTTGGAATCGGGCGTCTATAATGACTTGGAGGAACCGTTCTAATGAAGGACTAGTAAGAGCTTATATAAAATTTAAAGATTTACTATGTCTATGTCCTCATCATGATTTGCCTGAATGGTATTTATTACATATCTTTTATGGCGGTTTCATTGAACCTAATAAAATTGAACTAGACTCTTTCGCGGAAGGAGCCTTTATGAATCTTCCTATAGCTAAAGCTTGGGCTTTACTTAATAGAATTCGCGATCATAGAGTTTCATGGAATTTTGGTCTAGGAAGTGAAGGAGGAGTAGAAATAGATCATGATTGCATTCATGACTATAATAAAAAGGGCCATGTTAAAGAATTATCTAAAGAACTTTATTTGGATTCAGATCTTGTGTTGTAAGTTGTTAAAGCTTTTATAGAACATATCAAAGCTCCGAAAGAGGGTGTGGTAAAGTATGAACCACCACCCGAACCCGAGAAGAAAAGAGAAGATAAAGCAACATTGGCCTCCCTAGAACCAATACATGAGATGCCTTTCCTAACACTTCACAAAAGCATATCCTTGAATATGAATAGGTCAAAGCAGTACATGAGAAGAAGGAAGAAGAAAGTATGCCAAAAGTCATGGAACATCTAGAAGAAACCAAAGATGAAGAGGTAACCAAGGAAGCAATTATGGCTATGTATGCACATTGTAACATAGTTGAACTTGATGAAGAGACTTCCGTATTGGTTGAAGGTAAAACAAAGGTAAAAGATGTGGGTAAACCTATTCTTCCTTGCATATTTAAAGAAACCTCGCATTATGGTTTATGCGATCTTGGCACCGAAGTTAATGTTATATCTTATGATTTCTATTCATAAATAAAAGAAGAAATAGAACCGACTACAATTGAAAATACTGATATGACAATTATGTTAGCCAATAAAAAATTTAGAATTCCAATGGGAGTAGTTGAAGATGCAACTGTCACAGTTGGCAACAAAAACTTTCCTATCGATTTTGTAGTTGTTGATATGCCAGCTGACACTCTTTGCCCAATTATATTTGGAAGAAACTTTTTGAGTGATATAGGTGCCTATGTTGATTTCAAAAAGGAGATTGTGTCTCTTAAGCTTCGGGGAGCAGAAAAGGAATTCCACTTTTCCAAATTTAAAGACAGGCCTCCACAAATACAAGAATAAGAGGAAGATAAAACTATTGAGGAAATGGATGCTCTTTTATTTAGTAATCAAGAATAAGAAATAAATGAAGATCCAAATTATGAAGAAATAGTTATGGAGGACAAGTCCCTAGGTGAACTAGAAGATGAATTCGATTCACTTCCAATTATGGGACCTCCAACTGATGAGGCCTTTGAAGAGCCAGAAAAGAGAGGGGATGAGGAATTACCACCCCTAGAGTTGAAGACTCTACCATATTATCTTAAATATAGGTTTTTAGATGATACAAATAAATTTCCTATTATTGTTAGTGCTAAACTTTTAGGAGAAGAAGAAGAAGAACTCATGAAGATACTTAAGGAGCATCGCAAGGCCTTTGGATACTCAATGGATGATTTGAAGGGCATTAGTCCCATGATAACCGTCCATCAAATATTATGGAAGAAGGTGCTAAACCAGTTGTGGAATTTAATAGAAGATTGAAGCCTGAGATGAAGGAAGTGGTAAGAAAATAAATTGTACGCCTACTGGATGCAGGTATAATCTATCCTGTTAAAGAAAGTGAATGGGTAAGTCATGTTCATTGTGCCCCTAAGAAGGGCGGTTTTACTGTTGTTCCTAATGAAAACAATGAACTGATACCTACTAGAACTATTGTTGGGCATAGGATGTGCATAGACTTTAGGAAATTAAATAAAGAAACTAGGATAGATCACTATCCTTTACTGTTCATATACCAAACTTTAGAAAGGTTAGCAAACCACACTCATTTTTGCTACTTGGACGGATACTCTGGTTTTTGTCAAATAGTTGTTCATCTGGATGACCAACTTAAAACAAATTTCATTAGTCCTTATGGTTTACATGCTTACCGACGTATGTTGTTTGGTTTATGTAATGCTCTAGCTACTTTTCGAAGATACATGACTCTTATTTTTGCAGATTTTATAGAACTGATAATGGAAGTATTTATGGATGACTTTTCCGTCTATGGAACTTCGTTTACTAGTTGAATGTATAATCTCAAAAGAGTTTTGCAGTGTTGTGAAGAAACTAATATTGTTCTAAACTGGGAGAAGTGCCATTTTATGGTCAAAGAAGGTATAGTCCTTGGACACAAGGTATCAGGTAAGGGAATTGAAGTGGACAGAGCTAAGGTTGAGGCAATAGAGAGAATGCCACAACCTAGGGATATTAAAGGTATAAGAAGTTTCATTGGCCATGTGGGTTTTTATATAAGGTTTATTAGAAATTTCTCTGGAATATCTAAACCTTTGACTAACCTCCTACAAAAGGGAGTAAGATTTAGTTTTGATGATAAATTTCTTGAAGCCTTTGATAAACTTAAAAATGCTTTATCTCGTGCTCCTATTATTAAACCACCTACTTGGGATGCAACCTTTGACTTAATATGTGAAGCTAGTAATGATGATGTAGGAGTAACTCTGGGACAACACATTGGTCGCAGGTTTAATATTATACATCATGCTAGTAGAACTCTAAATGGTGCTCAAAAGAATTACCCTAAGGAAGAAAGGGAACTTTTTGCTGTATTTTTCTCTTGTGATAAATTTCATACCTATATAGTTGATGCAAAGGTAAGAGTTCACACAGATCATGATGGCTTAAATGAACTCCTTGAGAGGAAAGACCATAAGCCAAGACTGATCCATTGGATTCTCTCACTTCAAGAATTTGAGTTGCAGATTATACAAAGGCAAGAAATAAAGATGTTAGATGAAGTGTCCATGTTTGCCTAGCAAGACACCAATCTTGTTGAGAGGAACTTTAGTCCTGGTGATTTTTATTTATGAGAATTATTTAATGAACTAAGGTTAATTCCTCCAAGGGAGAAGAAGTCTTTGTTGTTGGAGGAGCTTTTCACCCCCGAATAAGCAAACGATAAGTGCAAGGTAAGTGTTCTTACCAAAATAAGTGATTTGTTTTCACAAATTTTGCATCTGAAATTTTTTCCTTTAAATTCCTTGTGTTTTTCTGAAGTTTTTGAGGGTTTTTACCAACTATACGGGCGAAACTATACGACTAGAGAGGAAGATCCCGTCATATAGTTGGTCGTTAAACTCTTTGTATCATTGTCGTGAAATTGTTTTCGGTATCTGAGCCTACACGGTCGCAACTATACGACTGAAGCCAAAATCCTGGCCGTATAGTTGGTCGTTAAACTCTCATATACGTTCGGTTTTTGGTGTCTGTATCTATAGGGTCGCAACTATACGACCGGAGCCAAAATTCTGGCCGTATAGTTGGTCGTTAAACTCTCAGACACTTTCGTTTTTGGTGTCTGTATCTATACGGTCGCAACTATACGACCGGAGCCAAAATTGCAGCCGTATAGTTGGTCGTTAAACTCTCAGACACTTTTCATTTGTCTTTTCGTTAATTAAAAAATGTTATTGTTGGTTCCGAGTCGTGATTTAATCGACCTAGACTCGAGATATTTGGAAATATCTGCCCGGAACTAACTATACGGCCGGAGCTATACAGGTCGTGCCCGTATAGTTAGTCATTACGCGGTAGGACACTTACAAATTCATCATTTCTTTCCCTGTTTCGTTAAGATTCATTTCTTGGGAAAAAATTTGGTGTTTCTCACGAGTTTTACCGACCACTGACCCCCCTTATATTGCCATTGTCTCTCTTTCTCTCTAATCATAATCTCCAGAAACCAATCCACCTTATTTTACACGTGAGGACATGCACTAAGGGATAGAAGCAAAGAATCAAGGCCCCTATGGAGATCAGGAGCAATAGTGAGCAAGGTAAGGAGATCAAGGCTATCCCTTTGGAGTTCCTCGACGCTGACCATGGATGTCGGAAGAGGGATTTGAAGGCCCTAGAGCTAAATACTGAAGAGTTGGACGAGGAGAAGCCAGGGACACCCAAACACCTTCGATTGCTGCGACTTTATCTTGACAAACATGATGAAGATATCAAGCAGACAACCAAAGCAGGTTTTTCTATGAGTCTTAAGGTGCAACAAACACTTCAGGAGAACAATGAATTCATTAAAGAACAAGTGAAAGTACTGGATAGGAATAATCTTTTCTACAAGCTGTGTGTTAAAGAATTAGAATCTGTCAATCAATCCCTTCGTCTCAGGCTGGCCCATGAGGAGAAGATACCACGCGCCATGGCGCCACAGTGATCTACAACAATCATGGTATCAAATAATCGCAAGGGATTATTTGATCCCACCTCGCTTTATTCCAAGCTTGGGGAGATCTTTAAGACCTTGTAATCTACCTTATAGGTTTTTATTACTACGTTTGCATTAGTTCGAACTAGAAATAAAGTTTGCATCATTAGAATTCCCTTCAGGAATAGTCAATCCCTTTAATGAAATTCCGAGTTTATTATTATATATGGAGCAATATTGAGTTCGTGTTTGTTTTATTGGATATATGAATGGCTTGAGTATAATTTTACTTGCACTTGATGATAGCAATAGGAGTCTTCCACACCATTGGTATTAATGGAACACATAAAGATAATTTGGTCAACATGTTGTAAGTCTATGATTTGATTTACAAATAAAAAACTACCTATGCAATTGAGTTGAAAAAGAAACCTTGAACAAAGGAAAATGAAAGTGCTATCAAAATAAGAGTGAGAATAGTCAAGGTAGAATCTTTAAGTCATAAGAATACTTCATATACAATTGGAATTTGATAATTGAGATCGTTAAACTTTGGATAGCTACATGAAGTGGAATGTATGATTAGCTCCTTTGCACAACACTTAAACAAAAAGTGTGAGCATATATATACAAAAGTGAAGAAAAGAAAGAAGAACAAGAGCGAGTGTGCAAAGAGCAAATAGGCATATACCACTAGATTGTAGTATGACAAAGAGACACTTCTGAGATTTTGAATCCCAAGTGAATATGTTGATCCTAAAACACTTGGGACTACCTCGCTAACTCATTCGGTTGAACCGGATACTTTTGCACTATGTTGACATTCATATTTTGTGAACTGTTGATTACTAAGGTGTGGAAGCCTGCTAATATTATTCAGATGGTTCGAGTAAGGTACTATTCATGAACTCATTCCTATGTATCGTATATGATCAACACATGCTACAACTGCCTCATTTATTTTATCGACTCAGATTCATGAATATGAGGATCATAGCCATTAAGCTAAACTTGCTCGGGACGAGCAAGAGTCTAAGATTGTGGAAGTTGATGAGTGCATATTTGCATCATGTTTTTCATTATTATTTTGCATTGTAGATGTAGGTGATGGCTCAATACACGGCGCCCAGAAAAGTGCTTGGTGCGTGATGTTAATGTAGAGCTCGTTGGGAACCCCAAGAGAAAGGTATGATGAGCACAGCAGCAAGTTTCCCTCAGTTATGAAACCAAGGTTTAATCGAACCAGTAGGAGCAAGGAAACACCCCAAAGGTGTTACTAGCTGAGCTTTGGCAGGGCGCACTACCGGTGCTAGTAGCAACGTGGAGACCTGCACAACACAACCACAGAACTTTGTCCCCAACTTCCGATGAGGTTGTCAATCTCACCGTGTTTTGCGGAAAACAAAGGATTAAATGTATCGAATGGAAAGAAGTAATAGTTTGCAGAAAGTAAACACAAAGCAGTAAAAGATTGTAGATTGTATATAAAAGACAAGGACCGGGATCCATAGTTCACTAGAGGTGGCTCTCCTTAGATAGATAACATGCTGGGTGAACAAATTACAGCGGGACAATTGACAAACACTGAGAAAGCAATACATGCACATACTAATCATCTTGACTCCTTTGAGACTTGATTGGGCATTACAACATAATACATAGACCGCCATCCAATTGCATCTATGACTAATAATCCACCTTCAGGTTATCATCCAAACCCCCTCCAGTATTAAGTTACAAGCAACAGATTATTGCTTTACGAACTGCGTGTAAAGTAAACAATACAATTGTTCTATGAACAAAAGATCGTTGTTTTCTCCCTAGTAACAACAACACATCTAGTACCTTAGAGATTTCTGTCACTTCCCCAGATTACCAGAGGCATGAACCCACTATCGAGCTTAAATACTAACTCTTGGAGTTGCTAGCATCTACTTGGCCAAGATAGCTACTAACAACGGAAAGCATGCAAGATCACAAATAACAAAGACATGATAGAATCAATAATCAATCTAAAATACCATCTCAATATCCATCGGATCCCCGCAAACACAACATGTATGAATTACAAATAGATGATCTTGATCATGAACGGAGCTCACAAGATCTAAACATGAAAGCACAAAGGAGGAGAAACCAGCCATCTAGCTACTATATGGATCCGTAGTCCAAGGATGAACTACTCACGCATCACACCGGAGGCTTGCATGGTGATGAAGAAGGCCTCCAGGGTGAATTCCCCTCTCCGGCAGGGTGCCGAGAAGAGCTTCAGATCCCGCCCGATCTAGGGATGGAGATGACGGCGGCTACAGACTCTTTCGTGGATTTTTTTTGATCGGGTCCTTAGGGTTTTCGTCCCGAGGGCAACTTATAGGCGGAAGGAGAGGCCGAGGGGGTGCTGGGGTCGGCCAGACCACCCCCTGGCGCGGGCCAAGCCTAGCCGCGCGGCCAGGTGGTGTGGCCGGCCCCTGGCCCCTCTCCGTCTCGTATTCTGGCACTTGATCCCTTCCGGAAAAATAGGCACTTTGGCTGTTGTCCCGTCCAATTCCGAGAATATTCATTTTATGACTTTTCTAGAACCAAAAACAACAGAAAACAGGCAGCTGGCACTGTGGCTCTTGTTAATAGGTTAGCCCAAGAAATCATAATAAAAGTACTCCAAAGTTGGAACAAAACACAAGAAAGTGGATAAAACTAAGCATGTAACATAAAAAATTATAGATACATTTGCAATGTATCAGTAGGATCCTGGTATTTTACGGTGCTCGCGCGCACATTTTATGTCTGTTTCACCAGGATCAGGAAAGATGATGGATCCAATGGATAGAATTCTTGGAGCAGTTGTACTGAGGAGAAAAGGAGTCAAAACAATGTAAATCGCTTATTTGGGAAATATTAATAATACCAGAAGAAAACCAGAAGCGAATAAAGGAGACAGAGGGTTCAACGACCAACTATACGACCAGAATAAAATTTCCGGCCATATAGTTGGCACCGCCTCCGCCTCCTCATATAGTTTCACCCCGTGCAACTGGATCAGGAGACGACATACAGAACACCCAGAAATCGCCAAAACCCCACCTCCAGAAGGCATCTGGAGGGAGAACTCATCCACCGGGGATCTATCTTCACCCTGCGCAGATCTGGGAGGCTAAGGCGTCGATCTTCGTCATCCACCGCTGCATCACCACCATCTCCATCCATTCCATCTACATCTTGTCTAGATCTTGTTGTAATTTCCATACTCGTTGTGGATTTATACAAGTAATATTCATCTATGATAGATCCCATTGTTATTGCCATGATGTTGATTGCCTCCATGTCTGAGTAGATCTTTAGTTCTTGGGGAGATGGAGAAACCCTAGTATGAGATTTAAATAAGATAAAGTCTATTATGATATTCATCACTGTGACCATGTGTTAGATTGTCTTCATCTTGATGTTGAGAGAAGTCGACCTCTCAATATTTGCCTCTCTTGGGGACTTGATGGAGGGAACTACGTGTTGGTATACGGAGGTGTGTTAGCACTTATAGTGACTATAAAGCTATTGGCACTCCTTATGTATCAACTTGGAAAACCGAGGAAACTCATGGAACACTATCCATTCCATGGGATATGTCCTACGGGATTACGTCCCTTAATAGCGTAGTAATTTGATTGATGTCGATTGCTGACTGCTGTGGTTATGAAGATGATGTGAGCAACGGTTCCTGCCTATTTGTCCAAATACGGAGTTCCTCCCACACATACATAGTTGAGAATGTTCATGATAATAATCTTTATCTTAGCTCCTTATAATGCTAGTGGTGTATCCGCTACTCCCTGAGAATGCTTTTCCCCTATTGCAGTTCCTATCTATCTTACATACGCGATACTTACTTTACGTATTCAGTTGTTTTACTTTACTTTATTGTTGCTCTTATACCTAAAACCCCAAAACACCCTTTTACACAATACTCGCATTTTATCTTGTCACTTAGAACTTTATTTAGCATTTCTATCGTAATATTTATTTCAAGAGTTATTAGACTTCAGACTCTTGCTCCCTGTGGGATCGATATCTCTATATCCAACTAGCTATCGTGGTGGTGTCATGGCAGATGCCATGGATAGGCTAAATGTGGGGACAAGATGCACTAGAGGAATCCAAGGAGGGATAGTGTGGTGATTCCACACACAGTTGCTTTGTATTTGATTTACTTGCACAGTCTACAAGTGCTCCTCGAGCTGTATTGGGGAGAGGAGGAAGAAGGAACTCTCTTACTCTCACCACTAGCTAGACCTCAAGAACTCACTAGTTGAACATAAACCTCTAAAGATCAACTAGTCAAAGACCAACCCCTTCTACAGAGGCCCCAGCCCTCCTTATATAGGGGTGGCTAGGTCTCCAATTAGGGCATACGTGGAGGCATATTCCAAGGAATATGCATCCTCCCAAAATAGTAAGCCGACCGGGTCACTTTAACCCAGCGTCATCCATGCAGAGGCTACGTGAGCCTCTGCGGCGCCCGCGTCATCCGACACAGGCTTCGTCACCTTTGTCGGCCACACCTCGGTGGTCCTGGCCTCTGTCCGCTATGCTCACGCTCTGCGTATAGTGGTCACCCTTTGACCAGCGAGATACCTTCCTTCTCTTATAAGCTTGATATAACCCGGATCGTACCTAGTTGATCCGGCCATACCTGTACCTGCATACAAGTTAGATACATCTCACCGACTTACGATATAAGTCGGTTGAGACCCAGTTAGGTGGAAATCGCCTGGTCCGGGTTACCCTGTGATTCGGCCTGCCTTGAGGTGACTCGGCCAGCACCTGCTTTGATCTTGTCGTACCTCGGCTAACTCGTCCTTTATACACGGCGTGACCCTACCCGGGGGTATCCCCCCAACATTAGTCCCCGAAGATGGTGCAGTCTTAGCTGCCTTAGCCGCTAAGGCCACAGCAGGTTCAATTTTATTGAGCCTCTGGCTCCCTTTCCGAGTTAACTCATAGTCCGGATTTCATAGGTTTAGTTTCCCTTGGCACATTCCGAGTTTTCACTCGCTGGCCGGGTCACCTCATACTCATCCGGGTCATTCTTCCTTCTCTTGTACGCTTTCCCATGTTGAGGTTATCATTACTTTGCCTCATTTTAAGGGACTGCGCCAGTAACCGCCGCAGTAATTGTCAGTTATTACTGTAGCACATGTCACATCGTGCCTGTCTCCTCGTTAACTGCATCACAACGTCACGTCATGGGATCTCTTGCGCCCTGTGGCCCTTCCTGTGGCTCGCTGCTGATTGGTTGATCCGGGTTATACACGGCCATACCGTGTGGCCTGCCCGCACAGCGCGATCCCACTACCCCTTAAGGGCGTGGTTAAATAGGGGTGGGGGTGCCCCTTGGGTCTTTTCCCCACTCTCGCGCCCCCTTCGCCTCTTCTTCTTCCTCTCCACCGACAGCGCCGCCGCCACCGCACTTGCGTAGCTGCGCCGCCGCTGCACCGTTCCTCGTGCACCCGCGTCGCCGCCACCTCCCCGCATCTCTTCCGCCACGGGTCCTCGCCTATCCAGGCCATTGTCACCCACCGCTGCTAGCGCCAGTGAGGACAGTGATCTTGAGATGACTGAAGAGGAGCTCGCCATCGCTGAGCAAGAAATGGAGGAGGACGCGGTGAACACCGACCTCGGCGCCTGGGCTGGGTCCTGGGTTTGCCAGGACGATATTGACTGGCTATACCGCACCCGGCGCATCCCAGAGGGCGTCATCGCGCGTCTTCCTGCTGCGGAGCTCGCCCCCTCACCCAATCCGGGTGAGTATGTGGTATTCCTCTCCCACTTCCAACGTGGATTCGGGCTCCTAGCAAGCGATTTCTTCAACGACTAGCTAAACACGTATGAGCTTCAGCCGCATCATCTTCCATCTAATGCCATCACCTCTCTCTGCCTTCGCTTCCACCATTGAGGGCTATGCCGGACTGTGGCCCACGAAGGAGCTCTGGATCCGGTTCTTTGGCCTTCACCGGAATGTGATTCCGAATATAGCTCTAGATCCGGAGGACAAGCAGCTCATGCAGTTCGGCGCAGCCTCCATCTCTCCTAGGAAACAGTCAATCTTCCCCCGAGTCACGGGGCTTGACTATTGCAAGGGATGGGTTCGGACCTTTTTCTATGTCCGGAACAGCACAACTGAGGATCTGATCCGGCTGCGCCCGTACGTTCCGGGTCTTCCTAATCTGGATCTATGGGACATTGTCTCCAAGAAGCCCACCGTCCTGGCGAACCAAGTCAACAAAAGGTTCCAGGAGATGAAGGACCTAGGATTGCGCAACGAGTACATGATGATCACATTCGTTCGCAACCGGATCTCCCCCCTCTAGAAACACACACATAAAGTTTGTCACATGAGCTGGGGCCATGACCCCAATCGGACCTCCTCATTTGAGTTGAGCAACACTGAGATCTTCTGCCGGATCAAGTCCCTCTTCACCACTAAGAAGGACTTCTCTGCTGAGTGGACCTGGTGGATCGAACACTACTGCCGAGATAGGCTTCCCCCTGCGATAAGTCCCGTGCTCCAAACCTTTTCCGAATTAAATCATACGTCGGTTTCTGTTGTAGGTTTAATCCCTTTGCCTTTTCTTTCCCTTAGATGTTTCTTCAGCAAACCATTGAGGATGGCGCCGAGCCTTCTCTCAAATGGGCACCTGACCGAGACACCTCTGATGAGGAGGAGCCGTATCAGGAGATGTTCCTGCCGATGGCGGACGCGACCAAGCGACCCACCGGTAAACTCTCTTCCATTAGAGATTGGCCCGACGATGAAGATGATTCGGATGTTGAGGTGATGGAGGCATTTGACGCTGTCCCCCTTTCTTATGCTTTTCCAACATCAACTAACCCCGGTGGGCAGATCCATGAAGATCCTCCCCTTGCCATGGGTGAGCCTGTCCCGGTCGCACCGAAGAAGAGGGGGGCGCATCTGCTTCTTCCTTCGGACCTTCTCAGCCAGCTAAAAGGCGAAAGAAGTCCGCGGACAAAGCCGCCACCAAGTCCACGACCAAGGCCGTGGCCCAGAGAGCTCGCAAGCCCAAGGAACCCCTGACTTCGAATGAGTAAGTCGTTTCTCCCTTTGCTATTTACTTGTTCTTCTTTCGTTATAGTTTCCCATCATACATGATTTGATTCGGCAGGGCTGCGGTGGAGGTCCCACAGAGTGGATCCGGCATTGCCTCGCTGCTCCGGCACAGTCCTTCTCCCCCCCGTGGCGACGATTCATGCCTGTTGAGCCCCATTCTGGAGGGTTCAGCGGCTGGTCCGGGTTCTAGCCCACCTCGTCAAGAGGAGGGCAACCTCGGAGCGGGGGAAACTGGCTCTGCCAAGGCAGCAGCAACCACCACTTCGTCTCCGCCGCAACCAGCTTCATCCGAGTTACCCACAGCACCTCCGCCAAAACAAAGACCAGCATCATCATCAGCCCGAGCACCAGCAGCAATAGCTAAAACATCAGCAGCAGCACCAAGTCCTTCCGCCTCATCCGAGTCTTCCAAGGCTCGGCGAGAAGATACCAGCAGTACCAAAGCTAGCAACAAGGCGGCTCCCAAGGGCAAATCAGCTGCAGCAACCCAAGGGCAAAAAGGCTCCTGGCGCCACCAGGGCAGCGTCAATCGAGGCTGGACAGCGTACACTTGCGTCCATGCTCCCAAAGAAGATTCCGCCACCGAAGGATGCCCCTGCTGAGCCAGCTGATGCGCAACTCGTTTTGCACACCAGCCCCGTCGTTGCCCAGGTTGAGAGGAAGGAAGCGCATGCCAAGGGTCTAGTGGCGCCCCACATGCTTAGCGGCGAACGATATCCTCCGACCTTGATCGAGTTTTCAAATAACTAGAACAAGGCGGAGTTCGTCCACAATGACGATCTCTCGGAGAAGTTTGGTCCCGCCGAATTTGTTGTGCAGATGAATACTGCTGCCAAGGCAATTAATCTTGCGGGTCGGATGATGGAGGTACGTTACTTTGTCTTTTCCTTAACATCTAGTAGATATTATTGATATAGCCATTAGTCCCTGAGCCTCTAGGGGAGTGACTTGTTACTCGGCCCGATGCTCCTTAGTAAACTAATGTAGCTCCTTAATAACTTCGAATATGCACACACCTAGAGCCAGGTTAAGTTCCACTTGGCCCGGATCTTGTACACTTCGAATATGCACACACCTAGAGTCGGGTTAAGTTCCACTTGGCTCGGATCTTGTACACTTCGAATATGCACAAGACTAAGCTATCCTTTTGTACTCTTTTTAGGTGACTACCAATCGCCGGAGCGCTGAGTTTCAGCGTCTCCTGGATACTCACAAGATGTTGCGTGCAAAACATAGTGCACTTCTCGCTGAACACGAGAAAAGGGGTAAGTTTCTTCCTTGGCATTTTTCCGTTTTTCTTCATCTTTTTCCGCCGAACTAATCCATCATTCGGATTTCGCAGCTGGGGTGGAGGCTGAGAATACCATCATGAGGAAAAACTTGGAGCAGATCAAGGGTAAGTCATTTTTGCTTCCTTCCTCCACACTCTATTTCCTTTTCTCCTTGGCTCGGCAAATATTCATACCTCGGCTTTGCCGGGTCAACAAACTGTTTCAGCCTCTCTTAAAGATAGTGTGCCCGTGCCTGATATGATGCTGCATTTTCTCGAACAAGCAGGGCAGCACCAAGCTGAACTCAAGAAGAAAGACGATGAACTCGCCGTCCTCCGAACCAAAGATGATGGAATTGCTAAGCTTAAGTCGGACATGAAGAAGCTGAAAGCGCAGCACCAATCCGAACTTCAAAAAGCTGGCCAGGACTTTACTGAAGAGTGCGAGCGCCTCAACCTCCAGATTGCCAAGGACCAAGAATTGCTGAAGGAGGCCGACTCTAAACTTGAGTCGGCGAATGCTGAGCTTGTTCAACTCTGGGAGAGGTGTGACAAGTGTACCAAGGAGCTAACCCGGATCCACAGCCACATTTCTCGTAAGTTCCTTTTCTCTTCAGTTGTCATGAATCTCTCTGGGTCAACCCTTCTCACTTATTTCGCCTGTCTCATTTTCAGACAAATTTCCAGAGGGCGATGTTGTTGCAACTACCGTTGTCGCCAAGTTCCGCCAGAAGAGGGGTACCCCAATTGCCCGTGGCGCTGGAGAAATTCCATATGACATGGAGGACTTGCTGGTCAGCTTGTCCTC
Organism: Avena sativa; assembly: GCA_916181665.1. Taxonomy (NCBI): domain Eukaryota; kingdom Viridiplantae; phylum Streptophyta; class Magnoliopsida; order Poales; family Poaceae; genus Avena; species Avena sativa. The sequence continues at coordinate 430,299,239 of OV702287.1, forward strand.
TCGTGTCGAGATTGTGAAGAACTACGGCAAGGATATCTTGGATGTAGCAATCCGGATCTTCAATGCCTTTTGGCCTGGAGAAGATACTCCGGAGGGTGCTCCTGCTCTTTTTGCCAGGCTTATGGAGTGCGAGACTCAGCTCGATATCTGGAGAGAATCCGCTGGACGTGCCGGAGCTGAGATCGTTCTTCACTATGTGCTTACGTGGTACAAGAAGATTGACCTCAAACTCCTTGAGCGCATGCGCACCGGATCAAGGTGGTCCACTGACCCGGATTGGGTAGCTCGGCGCAAGGCTTGCACCCATAGCTTCATCCAATACGCCCCATTCATCAATGGAACGAGGGACCAAGCTTCCTAGATGTCGCCGACGATGAAAATGCTAAAAAACGTTGAAGATGATTCGGATGAGGATGAAGAGGACGAAGCTTCAGACGTCGAGGAAGACGCAGATGACTCTGAAGCCGAGGCTGGGGCCACAGCTGCTGGCGCCGAATTACCTCCTCGTGCTGCTCCTTGATTATAAACACTTTAAATTTCATCAGATCCCCGGTATGCCGGGTGCAATTGTATCAAGCACACAAGTGATATTTTGCTACTAAGTTCTTATGCTGGATTGACTTGGGCGTAGTCCCCGAGTTTCATTTTCATGTTCTTCCAATTTCTTGGCTCGGCTCGTGTCTACCTTAGTTCGGTTTCATGACTTATGAGTCTGAGCTTCAAAAATTGACTTAACAATACTTGGAAACTTTAGGATTAGCTCAAAATAATTCAGCATAATAAATCGAAAGTAAACATAAGGTTAGTCCGAAAAACAAACGTCGGCTCGATTAAGTTCCTTCCCTTAGTCGTTTTTCATGTGTTACGCAATTCCAAACTTGTTCTCTTGCTTGCCATGAAGCAAAATCTTGTTGGACAGCAGCAAGTCGAAGAGTTAGGTTTTTGGTGCTCACACATTACTAATCCGGGTTAGGTAGAAACAACTTACGCCAGGCGACGTATAAATAAATGCCAAATACAACAAATATTATTAAGGAAGTCCCCGAGTTACTGCTCGAGGTGCCAACATTCCATTGATAAGCTCATTGCCAGCATACATACCGACATATGAGTGACTCGGATACACACACTTCTCTGCTAAGTGTAGAAAGGATGAATTAGAGCTACATTCCATGGACGCTTAGATTCCTCGTCGGACCTGTCCGCCTTGTTCTTCTCCTGTGGTTTTGCATCGATGAGGTACTATGAGTCATTGTGCAATGCTTTGCTCACGATGAATTGCCCTTCTCATGGGGGGGGTAACTTATGCATGCTAGCAGTACGTTGTACCAACCAGAGTACCAGATCGCCTTCCCGGAAGACTCGGGGGTTTACTTTCCGGCTATGATAGCGTCAGAGATTTTGCTGATATATGGCGGATCTGGACAATGCCAATTCTCTCGCTTCTTCTAGTAGATCAACATCATTTTGCCGGGCTTCTTGCACTTCGGCTTCTGTGTATTGGGTGACCCTAGGCGAGTCATGCTCTATGTCGGCTAGTAATACAACTTCTGCCCCATATACCAGAAAAAATGGCGTATAGCCTGTTGATCGATTCGGAGTTGTTCTTAAAATCGACAGTACCGCTGGTAGTTCTTCTATCCAGTACCCCGCTGATCTTTGCAGCGGCTCAATGAGCCGGGGTTTTATCCCGAATAATACTAATCCGTTGGATCTTTCCACTTGTCCGTTCGATGCGGGGTGAGCTACTGAGGCTACATCTAGCCGGAACTTCTTATCCTGGCAGAATCGAGCAAACGCTCCTTCAGCAAAATTCGTGCCATTATCTGTTATGATACTATGAGGATAACCGTATCTCAAGATGATATCTTTGAGGAATGTCACGGCCGTAGCTCCATCACATTTCCTGATTGGCTTTACTTCGATCCACTTTGTAAACTTATCAACCATGACTAAGATGTGGGTCATGTTCCCCCTTGCAGGTTTGAACGGGTCAACCATGTCCAAACACCATACCGCAAATGGCCAAGTAATTGGTATGTTCTTGAGCTCAGACATTGGCATATGAGTCTTGGTAGCATACCTCTGACAACCATTGCATTCTCTTACCAATTCCTCTACTTGTTCTAAGGCACTTGGCCAGTAGAACCCATGTCGGAAAGCTTTTGCCACCAGCGCTCTGGACGAGTCATGATGCCCACATTCCCCTTGATGTATATCTTGGAGGATGTCAAGCCCTTCTTCCGGATCAACACATCGCTGGAGGACATCGGTCACACTCCTTTTGTATAGCTCGGAATTGATGATCGTGTATGCTTTTGCTCTCCTCTGAGTTTGCCTGGAAAGCACCTCCTCAGCAGGTAAGGTTCCATCTTTCAGGAATTGGAATATGGGCAATGCCCAAGCTGGTACAACTCGTATTGGGAACATATCCCCATCAATTTCCATCTGATCCACTGGCATAACCTCAGTCGGATCATGCTGAACAGTCCCCGGGTCTTGTGAAGCAGTCCCCGGGTTCGTCGAGGCAGTCCCCGGGTTTCGGTACCGCCTCCCATGTTAATGTCCATGGGTGCAGCTCCGGACTCCGGATCTTCCGAGACATAGATTGAGTCAGTTTCTGGGGACGGCCTTGTAACACCCTCGAATCGACCCTATGCAGATTTTAGCGATTCCCGCCAAACCCGCATAGAAACGATTCAAGGACGCCCACCAGGCACATGCGTGCGGGTGGAGATCGAAGTAATACCATTACACATTAGTCCATGATGGAACCCACAGAACATATATATACAACACCGACTCCATGAGTCAAGAATACAGATATACTATACAAAGATCCAAATCACTTTGAAAACGATAGAGCGTCTGACTACGGACAATATGCAAATGGGCTAAGAGCCCTGAAGAATAACCAATGGCGTGCATAACCCTGCCCAGGCCAAGCCGGAAGGGTAACCCTGCTAACGGCGTCGATCTCAAACCTGCTAAAACAAAGGGGTGCCGACAAAGGGCAAAGGAAAAAGAGGAGCGTTAGTACTGAGGCCAGTACACGGCGAGGCTAGAATTCGGTGGCTCTCGTCTACATAGGTATGGTGGACTGAAGCGGCAGCGAAGCATGCACTAAACAACCTATAGAGACTCGACATAACTGTCGGCTATTAGAGAGGGGTAAGAAAGACCTATTCGGGACCAACCTGATACTAACACCAATCATACCCATCCTGGTATTTCCCCTCGAGACCCAACGAGGAAGTCAAACCGAGGAACTCACACAATTGGCAGTTTTATTCATTCCATTATAGTTGCAGCACTTACTAGTCAGGTATAGATAGCATGAGTCATCCGAATAGCATAAGTAGTGGGCAGTTTTAGTTAACCATTCAGTTGTAGTTGTAGTACTTACTAGTCAGATACAATTAGCATGTGACATCCCAAACCCAGCAGTTGTTGGCACTTTTATTTCATTCCATTGGAGTTGCGATACTTACTAGGCAGGTATAACATGACACAATACACCCTAGTTCCACTAGTTGTTGGCACTTTTATTATCCATTCCATTGTAGTGAAGCTGATTACTAGTCACATATTAAGTCAAATTTATAGCACTACTTTAGTTATGCTTGTCTATGATCGAGATACTGTGCTCCAAGTCGTCCATAACCGCGGACACGGCTTTCAGAAAGATTTACCCTGCAGGGGTGCACAAATAGCAACACACACACGATCAACCTCGGAAAAACCAACTCAAAACCAAATGAGGCTTTCACGACAAAGCAATCACAGGATTCATGAAATATTTCAGGGGGCCACACCATTAAGCTACCCACAACGAAGTTGGCCGGCTCCGAGATGGACCCAAGGTTTGTGCCAATGGCTATAAACGACTGGGAACCCGAAAGTGTGACTGGGCTTGTCGATACCGCGAAAACATTCCACATTCCTAAATAGTACAGGTGCTCCACGCACAATCGTAAATAAAGCAGTAAAGCATGGCATAAGTACATGATAGTAATAAAGCCCCAAACTAGTTTGTGGCCCCAAGAAATAAGAAATGAATCAAGCTCTGGCTAAGGGGATTCATGGTCCCATATGCGGATAGTGCGATAGTCAAGGAACAGGTATCAAGTACTCGGGGTCCTACGGGACACAAGTGAGCGTGGAAAAACCAAATAACATCTATTGCCCACCGATGCCTCTGCATTAGTTATATCTATTTCCAGCATTTTAACACTTGCATTTAAAGTCATGATCATCTCCACCATTAAGCATCTCCACCATTATGCATGTGCCAACCTTCCAATAACGATGGAACAACAACGACGTGAAGCAGCACATGAGCAAGCAACTACGACTCTCAAGGCCGACTATTATCAAATAACAGGCAATAGGATGTGTCCAAGGCAATATAAAGGATGCAAGGGATATATCTGGTACGGAACACTAAAGCATCGCGACACAGATAGCAATAGATCAAGAGGAGGAAATAAATACTATAAGTGCAAAATAGGTAGAAAGGGGGAGAATGCTTGCCTGGAAAACACCGTCGAAGATACATTATCCGAAGAACTTGTCGGTACTCGCATCCACTCAACGGCCTAATCCATGAAGAAGCAAACACTAAAAGAAACACCGGATTCAATATTTAATACTACGGCAGAAGAATCGGCATGTTTATGATATGATGCATGACATGGCAAAGATGCGATGTGCCTAGGCAATATTAAGCGGAACCGGGGTCCCGACGATTAATTATAAGTTTCATGTTGTTTAGGTACCCCGCAATTTAAATGTTGTCTTAACAAGGCAAAACATAGCATCGGTTCGCTACACAAATTTAAATAGAGGCAATATGAGACTAGAATAGCCCGCATATGCGCTCCATATTTAATTATGAGGTGAAATAGCATAATGCCCCCAAACCACACAATATGTATGCGATATGAATGATTTATATGCAATAATTATATATAGCAATTTATAAAATAGGGCTCAAAAAGGGTCACACATCGGGGTTTGACGATCTTGGTTCCAAGGGGTTTGGTTCGGTCTTCGGATCCAAGAGGAAGAACTTGGGGTGTCGGGGTTCGATCTTCGGGTGCGCCGGGAACAGACTTCGGATCCGGGGTCTTGGCATCTGTGTCGAAGGCCTTGACGGTGAACAGGGTTGGGTCAAGCTCGTCGAGGGCTTTGTGGAGGAACCAGCATCATCACCGCATCAACATCTCAATATGCCAGGCTTTCGCAGACGCCGTACGCCTCCTTATTGGTAAGGAAACGACAGGGATCTAGATCAAAACAAACCACTGTAACACCAGATGAAAATAGAATGCTCCAATGCACGACATACTACCACCTACAGCTAGAAGATGACCCTGCAGGGACTCACCGGGTCAACAAGCAGAGACGCGACAGGAAAAAAACGAGGCTAAGGAAGGCGAGGTCGCCAGCAGCACGGTCACGAGAAGGCGTAGAGGGGCCCAGGGACAGAGGAGGAGTGGCGTGGCGGATGATGGCGGCCAGAGGCGAGGCCGACGAGACGGAGGCAGAAGCAGGCGACCTTGAGCGGAGGGCGGGCGCGGCGCTCGGTGCTGCAGAGCAGAGGAGGCGACGGCTAGAGCTTGGCGACGAGGAGACATTGACGTGGCCGAGCGGGATCGGTGACGAGGAGAGGGTCGCGACGACGCTGGGCAGCGGGGCTCCAGCGGCGAGGAGCTCGGCTCGCAGGGCCTGGCGGCGGTTGCGGGACGAGGGAGCACCGAGGACGGGTCAGGGAGGCAGCGCTCGCTGTCGGGGCGACAAGGACGAGGGCGCCCATGGCATTACCGACAAGGGGAAGCAGAGGCGGCGGCCGATGGCAGGCTTGCAGGGCGGTGCCGGCGAGGACCTCGCGGTGGCTCGCGGGGAGACGATATCGCGCCGGAGCCAGGACGGTGACTGGCCGGAGATGGGGAGGAAGAGGGCGCCCAGGCGAAGACATGGGCGTCCGGAAACAGAGGCGCACCAGGCGGAGGCAGGGCAAGGCCAGCGAGGCCTGCTGGGGCGACGAGCGGGGCCGGGGTGGAGCGATGCGAGCGAGCTAGGTGGGCCGAAGCGCCGGAGCTTGGGGATCGAGAGGACGTCGAGGTGGGTGGGGATGCGAGGCTGGGACGCGGGGTGGTTTGCGTGCGTGGACAGGGCGAGCGGGGTTCGCGGTGCCACGAGGTGGGGCCAGGCTGATGTGGGTTGGTGACTCACGTGGGGGTGGATCGGTGCGGTCTGCTGCGCTGCGGTTGGAGCGAGGCGAGCGTGTCAGTAGGGTGTGGATGTGTGTGCCGCGCGGGGCATGCGGTCAGGTGAGGGTGCGTACTGGCGGCGGCTGGGTGGAGGAAGTGGTGTGGCGGGTTGGGTCTAGGTAGGTTTAGTCTAGGGTTAGGGTTTGGTCTGGGGTAGGATTAGGATTTATCTAGGTAGTAGGCTGCTGCGCTGGGCTTTTGGGCCTAGCCGGTGGCGGCCTCCCCAGGTAAAAAATAGTTTATATTTTTATTTAGTTTCAAATATTCTTTTGTAAAATAGTTTAGACAAATAAAAGATCCAGGCAGATCGAGGATTTGATTTGAAATAAAGACGAGGATATTTAGAAAAGAAAACTAGGCTTTAGGAAAATAGTTTTAGACAAACATGTGCATGCAGACACAAAGATGCTCAAATGCAATGTGGCATGATGACATGAGCATGCGGTCATGATGATGCACAAAATAAAAATAACACGCGATTTTCTAGTAGTGGTTTTATCAGGTTGCTACAATTCGACACCACTAACAATGGATCTCGCCCTCGAGATCCGCCTCATGGTACGGGGAAGAAGGCTGATGATCTGAATCTTCTCGCTTCGTGTAGATCCTCGCGACACCACTAACAAAGATTCTTGCTCCATGTTGAAATCGGCGACACCAACAACAAGGGGTCACTAATCGCGTCCATCGAGAGAACACACCGGAGAAACAAAGCCGAAGGTCGAGGCCTCAAAAGGTAAGGCCACCTCGAACTTCCGTGGAGGAGTAAATTCGCATTGATCCACCATTCAATATACAAAAGCGAATGATAAGAGTAGTGGTATGGTAACTACTCCATCCCGCACTCAAAGCATTACTCTATACATGAACAAAAGAATTGTGCAACCAACTCTCGGAATTTAGACTGAAGATCTTCACAAGCGATGTCCGAAGAACAAAGGAGTGATGCAGGGTTTCATCGGATCTGATGTAGATGATGTCGTCATGTTGGAAAACACCGGAAGGCACAAGAAGGAACAAAGAGAAGTCCAACAGATGAAGGATTCCTCAGATAGCATGTAGATCGGATGTAGAAGCACTATTACCAAAGGAGGAAGCAAAACCCTGAAGGTACGACGGAAACCCAATCACGAGAATTCATGGACTTGAAGAAAAGATAAGAGAGCAGATTCAAAACACGCAGAGGTAAGAGGAGAATATCATAGGGGTAAGGAGTAAAATCAGACCTAATCAGAACTATCCAACCGATTTTCAAAAATAGTTTTGACACTCTACATCGGCCGTTAGCTAGGTTATCCTACAGGCTGGACCAGTGGGGTATCGCAGCTGCTGGGCTCTGATACCACTCTGTAACACCCTCGAATCGACCCTATGCAGATTTTAGCGATTCCCGCCAAACCCACATAGAAACGATTCAAGGACGCCCACCAGGCACTTGCGTGCGGGTGGAGAACGAAGTAATACCATTACACATTAGTCCACGATGGAACCCATAGAACATATATATACAACAACGACTCCATGAGTCAAGAATACAGATATACTATACAAAGATCCAAATCACCTTGAAAACGATAGAGCGTCCGACTATGGACAAGATGCAAATGGGCTAAGAGCCCTGAAGAATAACCAATGGCGTCCATAACCCTGCCCAGGCCAAGCCGAAAGGGTAACCCTGCTAACGACGTCGATCTCAAACCTGCTAAAACAAACGGGTGCCGACAAAGGGCAAAGGAAAAAGAGGAGCGTCAGTACTGAGGCCAGTACATGGCGAGGCTAGAATTCGGCGGCTATCGCCTACATAGGTATGGTGGACTGAAGCGGCAGTGAAGCATGCACTAAACAACCTATAGAGACTCGACATAACTGTCGGCTATTAGAGAGGGGTAAGAAAGACCTATTCGGGACCAACCTGATACTAATACCAATCATACCCATCCTGGTATTTCCCCTCGAGACAAAACGAGGAAGTCAAACCGAGGAACTCACACAATTGGCAGTTTTATTCATTCCATTATAGTTGCAGCACTTACTAGTCAGGTATAGATAGCATGAGTCATCCGGATAGCATAAGTAGTGGGAAGTTTTAGTTAACCATTCAGTTGTAGTTGTAGTACTTACTAGTCAGATACAATTAGCATGTGACATCCCAAACCAAGCAGTTGTTGGCACTTTTATTTCATTCCATTGGAGTTGCGATACTTACTAGGCAGTTATAACATGACACGATACACCCCAGTTCCACCAGTTGTTGGCACTTTTATTATCCATTCCATTGTAGTGAAGCTGATTACTAGTCACATATTAAGTCAAATTTATAGCACTACTTTAGTTATGCTTGTCTATGATCGAGATATTGTGCTCCAAGTCGTCCATAACCACGTACACGGCTTTCAAAAAGATTTACCCTGCAGGGGTGCACAAATAGCAACACACACACGATCAACCTCGGAAAAACCAACTCAAAACCCAACAAGGCTTTCACGACAAAGCAATCACAGGATTCATGAAATATTTCAGGGGGCCACCCCATTAAGCTACCCGCAACGAAGTTGGCCGGCTCCGAGACGGACCCAAGGTTTGTGCCAATGGCTTTAAACGACTGGGAACCCGAAAGTGTGACTAGGCTTGTCGATACCACGAAAACATTCCACATTCCTAAACAGTACAGGTGCTCCACGCAGAATCGTAAATAAAGCAGTAAAGCATGGCATAAGTACAGGATAGTAATAAAGCCCCAAACTAGTTTGTGGACCCAAGAAATAAGAAATGAATCAAGCTCTGGCTAAGGGGATTCATGGTCCCATATGCGGATAGTGCGATAGTCAAGGAACAGGTATCAAGTACTCGGGGTCCTACGGGACACAAGTGAGCGCGGAAAAAACAAATAACATCTATTGCACACCGATGCCTCTGCATTAGTTATATCTATTTCCAGCATTTTAACACTTGCATTTAAAGTCATGATCATCTCCACCATTAAGCATCTCCACCATTAAGCATGTGCCAACCTTCCAATAACGATGGAACAACAACGACGTGAAGCAGCACATGAGCAAGAAACTACGACTTGCAAGGCCGACTATTATCAAACAACAGGCAATAGGATGTGTCCAAGGCAATATAAAGGCTGCAAGGAATATATCTGGTACGGAACACTAAAGCATCGCGACACAGATAGCAATAGATCAACATGAGGAAATAAAGACTATAAATGCAAACTAGGTACAAAGGGGGAGAATGCTCGCCTGGAAAACACCGTCGAAGATACATTATCCGAAGAACTTGTCGATACTCGCATCCACTCAACGGCCTAATCCATGAAGAAGCAAACACTAAAAGAAACACCGGATGCAATATTTAATACTACGGTAGAAGAATCGGCATGTTTATGATATGATGCATGACATGGCAAAGATGCGATGCGCCTAGGCAATATTAAGCGGAACCGGGGTCCCGACGATTAATTGGAAGGTTCATGTTGTTTAGGTACCCCGCAATTTAAATGTTATCTTAACAAGGCAAAACATAGCATCGGTTCGCTACACAAATTTAAATAGAGGCAATATGAGACTAGAATAGCCCGCATATGCGCTCCATGTTTAATTATGAGGTGAAACAGCATAATGCCCCCAAACCACACAATATGTATGCGATATGAATGATTTATATGCAACAATTATATATAGCAATTTATAAAATAGGGCTCGAAAAGGGTCACACATCGGAGTTTGACGATCTTGGTTCCAAGGGGTTTGGTTCGGTCTTCGGATCCAAGAGGAAGAACTTGGCGCGTCGGGGTTCGATCTTCGGGTGCGCCAGGAACAAACTTCGGATCCGGGGTCTTGGCATCTGTGTCGAAGGCCTTGACGGTGAACAGGGTCGGGTCAAGCTCGTCGAGGGCTTTGTGGAGGAACCAGCATCATCACCGCATCAACATCTCAATATGCCGGGGTTTCGTAGACGCCGTACGCCTCGTTATTGGTAAGGAAACAATAGGGATCTAGATCAAAACAAGCCACTGTAACACCAGATGAAAATAGAATGCTCCAACACGCGGCATACTACCACCTACAGCTAGAAGATGACACTACAGGGACTCACCGGGTCAACAAGCAGAGACATGACAGGAAAAAAACAAGGCTAAGGAAGGCGAGGTCGCCAGCGGCGCGGTCACGGGAAGGCATAGAGGGGCCCGGGGACAGAGGATGCGTGGTGCGTTGGAGGATGGTGGCTAGAGGTGAGGCCGGCGAGACGGAGGCAGAAGCAGGCGACCTTGAGCGGAGGGCAGGCGTGGCGCTCGATGCGGCAGAGCATAGGAGGCGACGGCCAGAGCTTGGCAACAAGGAGACATTGACGCGGCCGCACGGGATTGGTGACGAGGAGAGGGCCGCGACGACACTGGGCAGTGGGGCTCCAGCGGCGAGGAGCTCAGCTCGCAGGGCCTAGCGGCGGTTGCGGGACGAGGGAGCACCGAGGATGGGTCGGGGAGGCGGCGCTCGCTGTCGGGGCGACAAGGACGAGGGCGCCCATGGTGTTACTGGCGAGGGGAAGCAGAGGCGTCGGCTGAAGGTGGGCTTGCAGGGCAGTGCCGGCGAGGACCTCGCGGAGGCTCGCGGGGAGACGATATCGCGCCAGAGCCGGGACGGCGACTGGCCGGAGACAGGGAGGAAGAGGGCGCCCAAGCGACGATGTGGGCATCCGGAAACAGAGGCGCGCCGGGCGGAGGCAGGGCAAGGCCAGCGAGGCCTGCTGGGGCGACAAGCGGGGCCCGGGTGGAGCGATGCAAGCGAGCTGGGTGGGCGAAGCGCCGGAGCTTGGGGATCGAGAGGATGTCGAGGTGGGTGGGGATGCGAGGCTGGGACGCGGGGTGGTTTGCGTGCATGGACAGGGCGAGCGGGGTTCGCGGTGCCACGAGGTGGGGCCAGGCTGATGCGGGTTGGTGACTCGCGTGGGGGTGGATCGGTGCGATCTGCTGCGCTGCGGTTGGAGCGAGGCGAGCGTGTCGGTAGGGTGTGGATGTGTGTGTCGTGCGGGGCATGCGGTCAGGTGAGGGTGCGTACTGGTGACGGCTGGGTGGAGGAAGTGGTGTGGCGGGTTGGGTCTGGGTAGGTTTAGTCTAGGGTTAGGGTTTGGTCTGGGGTAGGATTAGGATTTATCTAGGTAGTAGGCTGCTGCCAGCTGGGCTTTTGGGCCTGGCCGGTGGCGGCCTCCCCAGGTAAAAAATAGTTTATATTTTTATTTAGTTTGAAATATTCTTTTGTAAAATAGTTTAGACAAATAAAAGATCCGGGCAGGCCGAGGTTTTGATTTGAAATAAAGACGGGGATATTTAGAAAACAAAACTAGGCTTTAGGAAAATAGTTTTAGACAAACATGAAGATGCTCAAATGCAATGTGGCATGATGACATGAGCATGCGGTCATGATGATGCACAAAATAAAAATAACACGTGATTTTCTAGTAGTGGTTTTATCTAGTTGCTATAGGCTTGATAGATGGTTTTCTGAGGTGTTATAATGCTACACCCGGTGGAATTGCCTGTCGGGTTGATCCGAGCTTCGACAATACGTCGGCAGCCTCATTTTCCACCCGGGGTACATGGCGAAATTCGCATCCCTCAAAATAACCAGATATCTTCTGCACATGGAATCTGTATAATGCCATGTTTGGATCAAGAGCGTCCAACAGCCCCGACACTTGCTAAACTACCAAATCCGAGTCGCCAAAGCATTGAATCCGACGTATCCCAATTTCTTTTGCCACTTTGAGCCCATGTACAAGTGCCTCATATTCGGCCACATTATTTGATGCGGTGAAATGGATCTGCAGCACATACTTCAGCTGGTCATTTTTTGGCAAGGTAAGCACAACTCCGGCGCCTAACCCGGTTTTTGTTTTTGACCCGTCAAAGTGCATTCTCCAATAGTTCGGATCTGGTAATGGTGGTTCGTACTGCACCTCGGCCCAGTTCACAAAAAAGTCGGCCACAGCCTGAGACTTGATTGCTTCTCTTCTGTCATATTGTGGCGCATAAGGAGCTAGCTCGATTTCCCATTTTGCAATCCTGCCACATGCGTCCTTGTTACTCATTATTTCGGATATGGGAGCTTCACATATTACTTTGATGGGATGCTCCTCAAAATAGTGCTTTAGCTTCTTAGCCGACATGTACACACCATACGCCACTTTCTGATAGTGCGGATAATTTTGCTTTGACGCGGATAACACTTCGCTTAGGTAATATACTGGCCTTTGCACTGACTTACCCTCTTCATCATGCTCTACCACAATTACTGCACTTACAACTCGGTTGGTTGCGGCTATATAGAGCAACATTAGCTCCTTTGATAGTGGAGAGGCTAACACTGGTGCAGTGGCTAACATTTTCTTTAATTGGATAAAGGCTTCATTGGCCTGCGGCGTTCAAATGAACTTGTCCGACTTTTTCATGAGTTGATAGAGAGGCAGTGCCTTTTCTCCCAATCGACATACAAACCGACTTAAGGATGCCAGGCAACCAGTGAACTTCTGGACATCGTTAAGGCACTTCGGCAGTTCCATTCGCTCTATGGCCCGGATTTTAGTTGGATTGACTTCGATACCTCGGCTGGAGACAAGAAATCCGAGTAATTTTCCCGTCGGGACATCGAAAGTGCATTTTTCCGGGTTAAGCTTCATTCAGAACCTCCTTAGGTTCGCGAATGTCTGCCTGATATCGTCAAGGAGCGTTTTGCTTTCCTTGGTCTTGATAACAACATCATCCACATATACCTGCACATTTTGACCAATTTGGTCGTGCAAACATTTCTGCATACATCTTTGGTACGTTGCCCCTGCATTACGTAAACCAAATGGCATGGTGCGATAGCAATAAGCCCCATATGTGGTGATAAACGCGGTCTTTATTTGATCACTTGGGTTCAGAGGTATCTGGTGGAAACCAGAATACGCATCAATGAATGACAACAGTTCACACCCAGCAGTGGAATCTATGACCTGGTCTATCCTTGGCAGTGGGAATGGATCCTTTGGACACGCCTTATTCAGGTTCGTGTAATCGATACACATGCGCCAAACCACTGCCACATTCAGATCGTCCTTCTTCTTCTCCACCAGCACCGGATTAGACAGCCAATCCGGGTAAAGTACTTCCATGATAAATCCAGCTGCTAGCAACCGAGCTATCTCATCTCCTGTGACTTTTCTCCTGTCTTCGGCGAAGCGGCGGAGAGGTTGCTTCACCGGCTTTGCTCCGGGTCTCACGTTCAAAGAGTGCTCGGCCAACTCCCTCGGAACACCTTGCAAGTCCTGTGTGGACCAAGCAAAAATATCCCGATTCTCACGGAGGAAGTTGACGAGCTCGCTTTCCTATTTGTCATTTAACCCGACACCAATTGTTACGGTGCGCTCTGGGAACATGTCATCAATAGGCACTTTCTTAGTATCCTTTGTCGCTTGGAATGAGACACTACCATTGTTGGAGATATGCCCAAGAGGCAATAATAAAAGTGGTTATTATTATATCTTTGTGTTTACGATGAATGTTTACATCCCATGCTATAATTGTATTATAAGGAAACACTAATACATGTGTGTTTTGTAAACATAAAAGAGTCCCTAGTAAGCCTCTTGTGGAACTAGCTTGTTGATTAATTGATGATCATGGTTTCCTGATCATGCACATTGGATGTCATTAATAACAAGGTTATATCATTAGGAGAATGATGTGATGGACACACACCCATAGTAAGCGTAGCATAAGATCAAGTCATTAAGTTCGTATTGCTATAAGCTTTCAAATGCATAGTAACCTAATCCTTCGACCATGAGGTTATGTTAATCACCATCACCGGATGGGTAATTTGATGACATCAAACACCGCTTCGTAACCGGGTGATTATAAAGGTGTCATTGGGTATTCTGAAAGTATGTGTTGAAGCGCATGGACCAAGATTGGGATTTGTCCATCCATATGACGGATAGATATGCTCTGGGCCCTCTCGGTGGAATGTCATCTAGTTAGCTTGCAAGCATGTGACTAGGTCACAAGGGATGACATAACATGGAACAAGTAAAGAGTACTTATCAGTAAGGAGGTAGAACTAGGTATGGAGATACCGACGATCAAACCTCGGATAAGTAGAATATCACGTGACAAAGGGAATTGGTTTCGTATGTTAATGGTTCTATCGATCACGAAGTCATCGTTGAGTATGTGGGAGCCGTTATGGATCTCCAGATCCCGCTGATGGTTATTGATAGGAGATGTGTCTCCATCATGTCTGCATATTCATGAACCGTAGGGTGACACACTTAAGGTTCGAAGTTGTTTCAAGTAGATATGGAATGTGCGTTGGAGACCGAATGTTGTTCGAAGTCTCGGATTAGATTCGGGACATCACGAGGAGATCTGGAATTGTCTGGAGAATGAGATTCATATATTGGGGATCATTTTCTAAGTTAGGAAATGTTCCGGAGTATTTATATGGGGATTCTAGAAGGTTTCGGAATGTTCCGGAAGGTTCTAGGAGATTTCTTGGAGTTTGCTTGAAAACCAAGAAAGGATCAAGGAGTCCTTGTGGGGCAAGACAAGGAGTCATGGGAGAGGAGGACTCCTCCCCCCTCCCAATCCGCCGGCCAAGGAAGGGAGGGGAGTCCTACTAGGACTACCCCTCCCATGGAGCCTCCCTCCTTTAAATAGAAGGGTGGGGGCGCCACCCCCTTGCCCCCTCTACTCAAAACCCTGGCCGCCGCCTCTCTCCTCCTCCTTCCTTCTGCTCTGGCTTAGGCGAAGCCCTGCAGAATTCTCTACTCCACCACCACCACCACGCCGTCGTGCCTCTGGGATTCCGTGGAGAAGATCTACTACCTCCGCTGCTCGCTGGAACGGGGAGAGGAAGGTCTGCTTCGACTCCGCACGTGTGACCAACTGCGGAAGCGCTGCCGGAACACGGCGCCGGAAAGATCATCCACACGATCTTGAGATCGGCAAGTGATCGACTACATCAACCACGAGATCCAATCTCATAATGCTTTCGGATCTACGAGGGTTAGTACAGATCTATCTCGTTGCACATGTCTAATAGATTAGATCTTGGCTTTTATCTAGATTAGATCTGGGTTTTGTTCGTTCTTGCGGTAGAATTTTTTTGTTTTCCATACTACGAACCCATCAGTGGTATCTATGCGTAGATCTGTTGCACGAGTAGAACACAATGGTTTTATGGGCGTTGGTGCTCGTGCCGTCTTTTGCTTTGTGTACTTTGCATCTTGCGGTATGGTGAGATGAAGCGGCTCGGGCTAACCTTACATGTCATCGCACATGAGACTTGCTCCACGCTTGACGTGTAACTTGCTTTGCACAAGTGGCTTTGTGGGTGTATGTCTCTCCCACCATAGTATAGATACAATCTACACTTTGCACTCAATAACACTTGTATCAATGTTGTGGTTCAGTTTCATAGGTAAGATCCGTTCTTATTCGAAAGCCCCAAACCACGTAAAACATGCAAAGAAAATTAGAGGCGTCTAACTTGTTTTTGCAGGGGTTTTGTGATGTGATATGGCCATCATGTGATTGTGATTATATTTGATGTATGCAATGATCCTTGTTGTATTATGGCAACCGACAGGAGCCTAATGGTTGTCTTTAATTATGTTAAGACATGCGTGTCTATTCATCTTGTAATAGCTTTATTCCAAGTAGTTGTAATAGTTCCTGGTGATGATGGACAACCATGAAGCGGCGCCACTAACCTTGACGCAATGCTGGTGATGATGGAGATCATGTCCGTGCTTTGGAGATGGAGATCAAAGGCATAAGAAGAAAGGGCCATATCATATCACACTAATTATGAATTGCCTGTGATGTTAATCCTTTATGCATCTTGTATTGCTTAGATCGCGACGATAGCATTATAAGATGATCCCTCTCACTAAATATCAAGTAATAAAAGTGTTTGTCCTTAGTTGGCACCGTTGCTAAGACTCGTCGTTTTGAAGCATCTCGTGATGATCGGATGTGATAGATTCTACGTGTGCATACAACGGGTGCAAGCCAGATTTGCACATGCGGAAACTAAGGTTAATCTTGACGAGCCTAGCATGTACAGACATGGTCTCAGAACATGGAATACCGAAAGGTAGAGCATGAATCATATAAGTGATATGATGAACATGAAGATTGTTCGCCGATGAAACTACAACTTCTCTCGTGAAGATCGGACTTGGTGTAGTGGACTTGGTTCGTGTAATCACTAAGACAATGTGAGGGATGTTGTTTTGAGTGGGAGTTCACCTAGTTAATTTAAGAATTAAAATTGAACTCAATTTATCATAAACTTAATCTAAACTACTTGCAAATTTGTTGTAGATTATGGCGAATCTCTCCATCAATTTCAATGTGTTCCTAGAGAAAGAAAAACTTAAGAACAATGGAAGCAACTTCACGGACTAGCTCCATGGTCTGAAGATTGTCCTCAGGGCTGGTCAGATGACCTATGTGCTCGAAGCACCGCTAGGTGACCCACCTGCAGAAGATGCCACCGATGACGTAAAGAATGTTTACGCCACTCGGAAAAATCATTACTCCACAGTTCAGTGTGCCATCCTATACGGTTTAGAAACGGAGCTCCAGAAGCGTTTTGAGCACCACGACCCGTTCGAGATCATTAAGGAGCTCAAGCTCATTTTTGAGACTCACGCGTCCGTGGAGAGCTATGAGGCCTCCGAAAAGTTCTTTACCTGTAAGATGGAAGAGGGAAGCTCCATTAGCGAGCACGTGCTCACCATGTCTAGGCATGCAAACAAGCTCCAAGAGTTGGGGATAACGATTCCTAATGAGTTAGGGATTCACCGTGTCCTCCAATCACTGCCACCGAGTTATAAGAACTTTGTGATGAACTACAATATGCACTGCATGAACAAGACGTTGCCTGAACTATCGTCCATGCTGAAAACTGCTGAAGTGGAGATCAAAAAGGAGCACTAAGTGTTGATGGTCAATAAGACCACAAATTTCAAGAAATAGGGCAAGCCTAAGAAAAAGGGCAATTTCAAGAAGGACGGCAAGAAAGCTGCCGCACCTGCTAAGAAGCCCAAGGCTGGTCCTAAGCCTAAAACTGAATGCTTCTACTACAAGGGTGCTGGTCACTGGAAGTGTAACTGCCCCAAGTACCTGGCGGATCTGAAGAACGGCAACATCAAGAAGAAAGGTATATTCGATATACATGTTATTGATGTGTATCTTACTAGTAATCGTAGTAGTGCCTGGGTATTTGATACTGGTTCGGTTGCTCATATTTGTAACTCGAAACAGGAGCTGCAGAATAAACGAAGACTGGCAAGAGACGAGGTGACGATGTGCGTTGGAAATGGCTCCAAGGTTGATGTGATCGCCGTCGGCACGCTCCCTCTACATCTACCTTCGGGATTAGTTTTAAATTTGAATAATTATTATTTGGTGCCTGCGTTAAGCATGAACATTATATCTGGATCTTGTTTATTGCGAGACGGTTACTCTTTTAAGTCTTAGAATAAAGGTTGTTCGATTTATATGAGTAATATCTTTTATGGTAATGCACCTGAGATGAATGGTTTATTCTTATTGAACCTCGATAGTAGTGATACACATGTTCCCAACATAGATACTAAACGAATAAAATTGAATGATAATTCTACATACATGTGGCACTGTCGTCTTGGTCACATTGGAGTGAAGCGTATGAAGAAACTCCATTCTGATGGACTTCTTGAATCACTTGATTTTGAATCACTTGAAAGATGCGAAGCATGTCTAATGGGAAAAATGACTAAGACTCCATTCTCTGGAATAATGGAGCGAGCTACAGACTTATTGGAAATAATACATACCGATGTGTGCGGTCCAATGAGTGTAGCATCGCGTGGTGGATATCGTTATGTTCTCACTTTCACGGATGACTTAAGTAGATATGGGTATGTCTACTTTATGAAACATAAGTCCGAAACTTTCGAGAAGTTGAAGGAATTTGAAAGTGAAGTGGAAAATCATCGTAACAAGAAGATTAAGTTTATGCGTTCTGACCGCGGAGGTGAATATCTAAGTTATGAGTTTGGCATGCATTTAAAGAAATGTGGAATACTTTCGCAGTTGACACCGCCGGGAACACCACAGCATAATGGTGTGTCTGAACGTCGTAATCGAACTCTCTTAGATATGCTTCGATCTATGATGTCTCTTACAGATTTACCGCTATCGTTTTGGGGCTATGCATTAGAGACAGCCGCATTCACTTTAAATAGGGCACCATCTAAATCCGTTGAAAAGACACCGTACGAATTGTGGTTTGGTAAGAAACCTAAGTTGTTGTTCCTTAAAGTTTGGGGTTGTGAAGCGTATGTAAAGAAGTTACAACCTGATAAGCTTGAACCCAAAGCGGAGAAATGTGTCTTCATAGGATACCCTAAAGAAACAATTGGGTATACCTTCTATCATAGATCCGAAGGCAAAATTTTTGTTGCCAAGAATGGATCCTTTCTTGAGAAGGAGTTTCTCTCGAAAGAAGTGACTGGAAGGAAAGTAGAACTCGACGAGGTTATTGAACCTTCTCTCGGAGTTGAGAGTAGCGCAGCGCCGGAAGATGTTTTTGTGCCGCCTGCACCAATTGGAGAGGAAGCTAATGATGGTGATCATGAAACTTCGAGCGAAGTTACTGCTGAACCTCGCAGGTCAATAAGGGTTCGTACCACTCCTGATTGGTATGACTCTGCCTTGAACGTCATGTTGGTGGACAACACTGATGACCTTGCGATGTATGAAGAAGCTATGGTGAGCCCAGATTCCGACAAATGGCAAGAAGCCGTGAAATCCGAGATGGGATCCATGTACCAAAAACCAAGTATGGACTTTGGTGGACTTACCGGATGGCCGTAAGGCTGTCGAGAACAAATGGATTTTCAAAAGAAAAATAGATGCTGATGGTAATGTTACCGTCTATAAAGCTCGACTTGTCGCGAAAGGGTTCCGACAAATTCAAGGAGTTGACTACGATGAGACTTTCTCACCAGTAGCGAAGCTAAAGTCTATGAGGATTTTGTTAGCAATTGCTGCATATTTCGATTATGAGATTTGGTAGATGGATGTCAAAACGGCGTTCCTTAATGGTGACATTGAGGAAGAGTTGTATATGGTACAACCCAAGGGTTTTGTCGATCCTAAAGATGCTGACAAGGTATGCAAACTTCAGCGCTCCATTTATGGACTGAAGCAAGCATCCCGGAGTTGGAATCAACGTTTTGATAAAGTAATCAAAAACTGATTTATACAAACTTTTGGAGAAGCTTGTATTTACAAGAAAGTGAGTGGGAGCTCTGTAGCATTCCTAGTACTATATGTAGATGACATATTGTTGATTGGGAATGATATAGAACTTTTTAATAGCGTCAAAACCTATTTGAATAATAGTTTTTCAATGAAGGATCTTGGCGAAGCGGCATATATTCTAGGCATCAAGATTTATAGAGATAGATCAAGACGCCTAATAGCGCTTTCACAAAGTACATACTTAGACAAAGTTCTAAAGAAGTTTAGAATGGAAGAGAGCAAGAAAGGGTTCGTGCCCATGTTGTCAGGTAAGACCTTGAGTAAGACTCAAAGTCCGGCTACAAGACCGGATATTCCCTATGCCTCGGCCATAGGTTCTATCATGTATGCCATTCTGTGTACAAGACCGGATATAGCACATGCTGTTAGTTTGACTAGCAGATATCAAAGTGATCCTGGAATGGAACACTGGACAGCGGTCAAGAATATCCTAAAGTACCTGAATAGGACTAAGGATATGGTTCTTTCTTATGGAGGTGATGAATAGCTTGCTGTAAACGGTTACACTGATGCTAGTTGGAACACCGATCCAGATGACTCGAAGTCACAGTCTGGATACGTATTTATTTTGAATGGTGCTGCAGTGAGCTGGAGGAGTGCCAAGCAAAGCGTTGTGGCGAAATCTTCAACTGAATCGGAATACATAGTTGCTTCGGAGGCTGCACAAGAAGCCATATGGATGAAGGAGTTCATTACTAAACTTGGCGTGGTTCCCAGTGCGTTGGACCCGATGGCCATCTACCGTGACAACACAGGTGCCATAGCTAATGCACAGGAGCCAAGGTCACATAGCAAGCTGAAGCACATCAAGCTACGTTTCCATGCTATTCACGAGTATGTCCGAGATGGTGACATAAAGATTTGCAAAGTACACACTGATCTAAATGTGGCAGATCCATTGACTAAACCTCTCCCTAGAGCAAAGCATGACCAACACCAGAACGCCATGGGTGTTAGGTATATTACCATGTAATCTAGATTTTTGACTCTAGTGCAAGTGGGAGACTGTTGGAGAATCTAGTGCAATAAGAAAAGTGGTTATTATTATATCTTTGTGTTTATGATGAATGTTTACATCCCATGCTATAATTGTATTATAAGTAAACACTAATAAATGTGTGTTTTGTAAACATAAAAGAGTCCCTAGTAAGCCTCTTGTGGAACTAGCTTGTTGATTAATTGATGATCATGGTTTCCTGATCATGGACATTGGATGTCATTAATAACAAGGTTGTATCATTAGGAGAATGATGTGATGGACACACACCCATAGTAAGCGTAGCATAAGATCAAGTCATTAAGTTCGTATTGCTATAAGCTTTCAAATGCATAGTAACCTAATCCTTCGACCATGAGGTTATGTTAATCACCATCACCGGATGGGTACATTGATGACATAAAACACCGCTTCGTAACTGGGTGGTTATAAAGGTGTCATTGGGTATTCTGAAAGTATGTGTTGAAGCGCATGGACCAAGATTGGGATTTGTCCATCCATATGATGGATAGATATGCTCTGGGCCCTCTCGGTGGAATGTCATCTAGTTAGCTTGCAAGCATGTGACTAGGTCACAAGGGATGACATAACATGGAACGAGTAAAGAGTACTTATCGGTAAGGAGGTAGAAATAGGTATGGAGATACCGACGATCAAACCTCGGATAAGTAGAATATCGCGTGACAAAGGGAATTGGTTTCGTATGTTAATGGTTCTATCGATCACGAAGTCATTGTTGAGTATGTGGGAGCCGTTATGGATCTCCAGATCCCGCTGGTGGTTATTGATAGGAGATATGTCTCCATCATGTCTGCATATTCACGAACCGTAGGGTGACACTTAAGGTTCGAAGTTGTTTCAAGTAGATATGGAATGTGCGTTGGAGACCGAATGTTGTTCGAAGTCTCGGATTGGATCTGGGACATCACGAGGAGATCCGGAATTGTCCGGAGAATGAGATTCATATATTGGGGATCATTTTCTAAGTTAGGAAATGTTCCGGAGTATTTGTATGGGGATTCTAGAAGGTTTCGGAATGTTCCGGAAGGTTCTAGGAGATTTCTTGGAGTTTGCTTGAAAACCAAGAAAGGATCAAGGAGTCCTTGTGGGGCAAGACAAGGAGTCATGGGGGAGGAGGACTCCTCCCCCCTCCCAATCCGCCGGCCAAGGAAGGGAGGGGAGTCCTACTAGGACTACCCCTCCCATGGCGCCTCCCTCCTTTAAATAGAGGGGTGGGGGCGCCACCCCCTTGCCCCCTCTACTCCAAACCCTGGCCGCCGCCTCTCTCCTCCTCCTTCCTTCTGCTCTGGCTTAGGCGAAGCCCTGCAGAATTCTCTACTCCACCACCACCACCACGCTGTCGTGCTGCTGGGATTCCGTGGAGAAGATCTACTACCTCCGCTGCTCGCTGGAACGGGGAGAGGAAGGTCTGCTTCGACTCCGCACGTGTGACCGACTGCGGAAGCGCTGCCGGAACGCGGCGCCGGAAGGATCGTCCACACGATCTTGAGATCGGCAAGTGATCGACTACATCAACCACAAGATCCAATCACGTAACGCTTTCGGATCTACGAGGGTTAGTACAGATCTATCTCGTTGCACATGTCTAATAGATTAGATATTGGCTTTTATCTAGATTAGATCTGGGTTTTGTTTGTTCTTGCGGTAGAAATTTTTTGTTTTGCATGCTACGAACCCATCAACCATGCGGATTACTTAGCGCCGGCATATACTGCTGCACGGATTGAGCTAATGCTGCCACCTCTTGGATTTTTCTCTTTTCTTGCGCAATCACAAGTGACTCGGCCAGGTTAGACCCGGCTGACGCGCACTCAATAGAACGTCGGAAATCACCAGTTATGGTGATCACACCATTTGGCCCGGGCAGCTTCATCTTCAAGTAACTGATATGACTACTTGCCATGAACTTGTTCAGAGCTGGCCTGCCGAGTAACGCGTGATATGCGCTCTCCAAATTTACAACCTCGAACTCCAAATTCTCAGTCCAGCAGTTATCTCTTGTGCCGAACAATACGTCAACCCGGACCTTGCCTATGGGCTCACAAGAAATGCCTGGCACAATGCCATGGAAAGTTGTCCTTGTAGATTGGAGCATGTTCTTCGAGATACCCAACTTGCGCATTGTGTCCAAATACATGATATTTATGCTGCTACCATTGTCAATCCGCACCTTTGAGAACCTCACATTAATGTTTGGCCCAATGAATGTCGGTTCCAACACTAGCGCATACGAACCAGGACTTGGCATAAGCTTGGGATGATCTTTGATGCTCTAGGTAATTTCCTGGTCCGACCAAGGCATATACCTCGTCACAGCCGGAATTACCGCATTTACTTCCATGTGTCGGCGCTGCAAAGTCTTTCTGTCCGTCTCTTCTGTGGTAAACACATAGTATCTCTGATGATGTTCTCTATACTCATTCCTCCCCTTGTTTCCGGGGTACCTCTGATCATGTTGACGCTGGTCTTCCACTTGATGCACTGCATCCCTTCTCTCATGGTTGTCATACCTCAGCGGAGGGGGAGGCAACATTAATTGTTGCATGTTCGCTCCGGAGAGCAATTGCTGCCGGGGTAACTCCTGCCGAGGTTGATCATTCCGAGGGGCCTGAGCATTCCCCGAACCACCTTGTTCTATCTTTCACATCCACTCACACTGCCTTGTTGTATGACCCGCTGGGTTACTCAGATTTGGCGTGTGAAATTTACACGGCTGATCCAGCATTGACTCATAAGTATACCTCGGACGGTCCTTCTTTTCCTGCCACTGTTTCTTCTGCTCTGGCGTCCAAGTTTTCTTGCCATCATTTCTTGGAGTCCACTATTATCCTCCAGTTTTCTGACATTGGTTGGTTCCCGCACCAGATTGATCTTGATTCACAGCAGCAACTTGTTGCGAACTGTACTGGTAATCCGGTCCGTCATCTCTTCTTTTACCTCGGTAATCATTCCTCCGGGATGACCCGGCTCCATCTCTCTGGTAGTATTCCTTGTTTGACTCACTTGGCATTAACCTAGTTTGAGTCGGATCACCCAAGGCATACGAATCAGCGATCTGGATTGTCTCTGCCAACGTAGTTGGCATATCTATCGTTGTATTGGGAATGGCA
This sequence comes from Avena sativa, assembly GCA_916181665.1. Taxonomy (NCBI): domain Eukaryota; kingdom Viridiplantae; phylum Streptophyta; class Magnoliopsida; order Poales; family Poaceae; genus Avena; species Avena sativa. The sequence goes on from OV702287.1 coordinate 430,323,008, forward strand.
GTACCTGAGGAGGTTAGATAGAGGTGTGGGGACTAGCAGGGAAGCTATCGACGGCGTCCGCAGGCGGGATTGAATACAAGCGAGCGTAGCGGGACGCAAGAAGTACCCAGGTTCGGGGCCCTCGTGGTGAGGTAAAGCCCCTACTCCTGCCTGATCTGACTATGAGGAATATACGAGCTACAAGTGCTCCTCGAGCTGTATTCTCTAGCTACTGCCTTAAATGCACTGAGACCAACCCACTGTCTAACTGAGCTAGTGCCTGAGTGTATGTGTGCTCTGGGTGAGAGAGCTAGCAGGGAGAGCTAGCTCCCTGGGAGTGATCGATGGATGCATGTGTGTGAATGGAGGGTGAGCCTCTGTGAGAGTCCCTCCCTTGCCTTATAAAGGTGGCCCAAGGGACACGGTGGGACCCGCTGGCCTAACTAGACTATTTGCTATGTCATGCATGAGGTAGGCTACAGTGTACAAGGTACCAGTACAGTGCATGGTGCCATACTGTTGACTACATCATCTGATAAAGTAGCATGGTCTGGGTCTTGTCGATGTCTTCTCTTCTGGTTGTACGTTCGTAGGTGGGCACTGGTACTTGGTCTTGATCGATCTGAAGCCAGGCACCCGGGAGCCTGCCGACTAGGCGATCCGATCCGGCCAAGAGGCGCCCGGACGAGCTGGGGCGGGAAACCTCATGGGACCGATCGATCCCAGTAGTACCTGATCGAGGCAGCCTGGGGCGTGCGGCGAGGCACAGGGCGATCCGACTGGGCGAACCGGGAGAGGCCCAGCCGGCCGCGGCGGGCGAGCCGGCCCAGCACGGGCAGCAGGAACCGGCCTGGGCGGGAGCCAAACCGGCCCAGTCGGGGGCGACGCGAGGCTGGCTTAGCCGGAGAGGCGCGGAGCGGGCTCTACGGGGGAGCCGGCCCACGCGACGCGAGGCGTTCCAGCCAGGCGAACGGAGGAGGTGGCGTCGAGGGGGAGACCGGATGGGCCGGCTGGGGCGGCCCAGCCGGAAGGGAGAGGTGGAGCCGCGGGAGGGGTAGCCGGATCGGGCCAGCCAGCCCAGGCGGCGGGATGAGAAGAGGGCCCAGCCGGGAATGGTGCTGCAGGCCGGCTGGGAGCTCCTATTCGGCCCAGGCTGCCCTGACTGCTGTTTTCTCTTTATCCTTTGTCTACTTTGCCTTTTTAACCTGTTTTGGACCGCCTTTGGGGTACCCGGGGAATGTCCCCCCGACACTAGCCCCCGAGCACGCGCTGATTTCACCCAGAGGGGGAAATTCGCACGAGCTCCACAAAACTTGCCGTTCTCGTTATAGATGAAGTTCTTGAACAGCGTCCGGCTGGACACTTCCAGCCCGGGAAGCAACACAACTACCGCGGGGGCGCGCGAGCGCACCCACAAGGTGTAGCCCCCGAGATTCAGAGTAGCTGACGGAGACAGGTGCTTCGAATCTTCTATATCTTGCCCTCTTCGATACCTCGAACTTGCTATCCGGCTGAACGCCTTCAGCCGGACCAGAGCACTTGATTACACTTGGGGCACGCTAGCGCACCCGGTGGGTGTAGCCCCCGAGATTCGAAGTAGTTGACGGAGATAGGTGCTTCGAATCTTCTATATCTTGCCCTCTTCGATACCTCGAACTTGCTATCCGGCTGAACGCCTTCAGCCGGACCGGAGCACTTGATTACACCGGGGGCGCGCCAGCGCACCCGGTGGGTGTAGCCCCAGAGATTCGAAGTAGTTGGCGAAGACAGATGCTTTGAATCTTCAAATCCCCTTGAAATCCAACTCAGTGCAGTCGTACCAAAACAAACAAACAGAATTGATTGTCAGCACATGCTATCAACCGGATAATGGTTTTGTTTTCAAAAACTAGCTCGTGCTTTTCTGAACACTTAGTCACTTTCTCGTGCGCTCTGCTGTTTACGCTATGTCCTTGCCGGCCAGCCGGGTTGCGGTCTGGAGCCGAACCCAAGGGGGAGCTGACAGTACATTGCACACGGTACTAGGGGCTGAGCAGCCGGAAAATACCAACTAGGCACAAGGCCGGAATGTCCGATCTGTCGCACCCTTCGCCGTTTTTCATATGGGATGCCTCGGGCTTTTGCTCTTGCTAGCCGGACAGCCGGGTTGCGGTCTGTAGCTGAGACGAAGAGTGGGCCTCTGACACCGTCGCACACTACTCAGTCGGTTTACAGGTTTAGCAGGCCGAGCCAACCGGCGAGCCCCCGGGTAGGGGTTGCCGGCGCCGGAAAACTGAAAGCAGGAAGGAAAACAACATCTGGCGAGACCTCGAGGGTTGCTCGAGGTCGGAAAAACACTCACATTGTAGTTGTCGGTGTAGTAGGGTCGAAGACACGATTCCGCAGGCGTTGCAGCTGCTGAAACGGTCCAACTGGCGTTCCAGCCGGATAGCCTGGCTCCAGCCGGACAGGCAACCAAACGCGGCGCAGCCGGATTCGGTCCCCGACCGGCCAGACAACCAAACGCGCTAGGATGCGCCGAGCCGGCCTGGCCTAGCCGGAACGGGCCCAGTCGGTCCAACCGGCAGCCAAACGGGGCGAAGTCGCGCGGAGTCGGCCCGACTCAGCCGGAACGGGTCTGAACCGGGCGAGTCGGGCAGACAAACGGAGTCAGCCGGACCGAAACGGTACAGCCTGACATAGTCGGATCTGAAATTTTGTCTTATTTTTTCTAACCGGATTTTTCTTGCCTTTTCTCTCAGCCGGATTTTCCTCTCAATCAGAATACTATAACCGAATTTTTCTTCTCACCTTTTCCCCCTTTTCTCTCTTACTTTTTCTACCCGGACTTGCATCTGCTCTTAACCGGAATTTTCTAGCCGGTCCATCCCTCTTTCTGTTTTCTTTTTCCTCTCTATTTTTTTTTCTCACTTTTTCTATTTTTCTTTTCCCACCGACTACCACTAGCAGTCGGTTGAATCTCTCTCTTTTCTAACTCTCTTTCTTTTTCTCTCACCCGGATGGCCAGCTCACCCGGCGCTTTTTTTTTCTCTTCCCCCCTCTTTTTTTCTTCACTCCTTTTTTCTCCCTAACCGGCTGGCCCCAGCCGGCTTCTTCTTTTCTTTTTAATTTTTTCCTCCTCTGCTTTTCTTAACCGGCCCCGCCGCCTCCTCTCTCCTTCCTTCTTTTTTCTCTCGACCGACTCGCCTCGCCCATCCCGTCTGCTTCCTTCAGCCGGACGGGGAGCAGCCCGGGCTCGGCCGGCAAGGGCGGAGGAGAGCTTACCCAAGGCGGGCAGAGGCGGAGGTGCAGGCGGGGGACGCGCGGCTACGCGGCTGGGAGGTGCGCGCGCATGGGGCCGCAGATGGGTAGGACACGCGCGGGCCCGGACCTCGCAGGGGATGCGGCGGCGCGAAGCCGGATGCAGCGGTGGGAGGCGGACGAGCCGCCTGGTTGGGCGCGCGGCCGGATGCGGGGGAGCCGGTGAGGCGGTCGTGGAGGGCGTCGCTGGCGGAGGTGCTCGGACGGCGCGTTGGTGCTGAGGAGCTCGCGGCGGCGAGCGCAGCTAGGCTGGGCGCACCAGCGGAGGCGCGGCTGCAGCGCACGGAGGTATTGGCGAGGATGCGCGTGGACGCGCGGCGGGGAGCTCGCGGCGAGGGAGCGCGGCTCGCCGGAGAGGACGGTTGGAGGCGTGGAGGAGCTCGCAGGGAAGTCGTCGGAGGCGCACGCGGTCGTGCGGACGAGCGGCCGAGCCGCAGATGCCAAGGATGAACTTGCATGGAATTTGCGGCAGTGTGCGCGCATGTACGTATTTACGTACGCTTTTGGCTATATTTGTATTAGGAAGATCCTTGTATGTTTTGTCTGGCTCGCGCATGCGAGCGTACTAGCTTGCGGCTCTTGGTTGCTTGCTGCTCTGCTGATGCTAGCTCGCGTGGGCGCACCGCTGGCTTGCCGCGCGCGAAGAGGTGCGGCGGGGGAGGCCACTGCGGGCGCAGCAGCGCACGCGCGTGCGGCGAGCCCGGTGGCGACAGCATGGCGGACCTGCTGCAGAGCAAGGACGGAGGCGGATGCGGGGAGACGGCGAGCCGCGGACGCACGGGCTGCCGAACTTGCTCCGGAGAGGAACCTGGCGAGGCGCGCTCGCGCGAGAGCTTGCTGGAGACGCGGCTGCGGTGCCACAGGCCTGACGACGCGCATGAGGATGACGTGACCTGGAGAACGCGGACGACGGCGCAGAGAGGCCGGAGCCGCACGTGGACGCGGCCACGCGGACGGAGACTGATGGGTTCGGAGGCACAGGCGCACGCGGACGCGGCCACACGGACGAGGACGGCGCGGCAACGGCGGCAAGCCCCGCCGAGGCTTGACGAGGCGAGGGCGACGATGGTGCGGCGGTGGCGACGAGCCCCCGGGCTTCCCGGCGAGGCAGAGGCGATGACGACGTGAAGGCGACGACGAGCCCCCGAGCCTCCCGGCGAGGCGTAGGTGACGGCGGTGAGCCGGAGGCGACGACGGCGTGGCGATGGCGGGGGCGAGCCCCCGAGAAACTTGACGGAGCGGAGTCGTTGACGACGGCACGGAGGCGACGAGCCCCCGGGCAACTCGATACGGTGTCGGAATCGACGACGATGATGAAAAAAATCGGTCCCGTGCGGAACGGAATTCCGGCCGAAGCTATCTTGCCCCACGGTGGGCGCCAACTGTCGTTGTATTAGGAACGGCAGTACCTGAGGAGGTTAGATAGAGGTGTGGGGACTAGCAGGGAAGCTATCGACGGCGTCCTCAGGCGGGATTGAATACAAGCGAGCGTAGCGGGACGCAAGAAGTATCCAGGTTCGGGGCGCTCGTGGTGAGGTAAAGCCCCTACTCCTGCCTGATCTGACTATGGGGAATATACGAGCTACAAGTGCTCCTCGAGCTGTATTCTCTAGCTACTGCCTTAAATGCACTGAGACCAACCCACTGTTTAACTGAGCTAGTGCCTAAGTGTATGTGTGCTCTGGGTGAGAGAGCTAGCAGGGAGAGCTAGCTCCCTAGGAGTGATCGATGGATGCATGTGTGTGAATGGAGGGTGGGCCTCTGTGAGAGTCCCTTCCTTGCCTTATAAAGGTGGCCCAAGGGACACGGTGGGACCCGCTGGCCTAACTAGACTATTTGCTATGTCATGCATGAGGTAGGCTACAGTGTACAAGGTACCAGTACAGTGCATGGTGCCATACTGTTGACTACATCATCTGATAAAGTAGCATGGTCTGGGTCTTGTCGATGTCTTCTCTTCTGGTTGTACGTTCGTAGGTGGGCACTGGTACTTGGTCTTGATCGATCTGAAGCCAGGCACCCGGGAGCCTGCCGACTAGGCGATCTGATCCGGCCAGGAGGCGCCCCGACGAGCTGGGGCGGGAAACCTCATGGCACCGATCAATCCCAGTAGTACCTGATCAAGGCAGCCTGGGGCGTGCGGCGAGGCACAGGGCGATCCGGCTGGGCGAACCGGGAGAGGCCCAGCCGGCCGCGGCGGGCGAGCCGGCCCAGCATGGGCAGCAGGAACCGGCCTGGGCGGGAGCCAAACCGGCCCAGTCGGGGGCGACGCGAGGCTGGCCCAGCCGGAGAGGCGCGGAGCGGGCTCTACGGGGAGCCGGCCCATGCGGCGCGAGGCGTTCCAGCCAGGCAAACGGAGGAGGTGGCGTCGAGGGGGAGACCGGATGGGCCGGCTGGGGCGGCCCAGCCGGAAGGGAGAGGTGGAGCCACGGGAGGGGTAGCCGGATCGGGCCGGCCAGCCCAGGCGGCGGGATGAGAGGAGGGCCCAGCCGGGAATGGTGTTGCGGGCCGCTGGGAGCTCCTATTCGGCCCAGGCTGCCCTGGCTGCTGATTTCTCTTTATCCTTTGTCTACTTTGCCTTTTTAACCTGTTTTGGACCGCCTTTGGGGTACCCGGGGAATGTCCCCCCGACAATATCCCTTTGCAATCTTTGCCACAACATGCTTGCATATCTGCACCCTTGCACAAACCATGCTATGGCCTGTGACTCAATTACACCCTCACAAGAGTTTTGCACTGTACACCACCGGGTTAGGAATTCCCGGTCTGTCTCATTCGGTTTCTGCTTGCACATTGCTAGGGTCTGTGGCCTATTCGGCCTCTGCTACATACTTGAGAAATTGCTGACAAACATTTCCTCAAAATCGATCCAACAGTTAATACTTCCGTGTGGCAAATTGTTTAGCCATACCCTCGCTGGCCCCTCCAACATTTGGGGTACATATCTCACTGCCCATCTCAAGTTGCCTGTAGCAATTTTTACAATTGTAGCATAGTTAATCAACCAATCCTCCGGCTTAGTGCTGTCGTCATACGTTTTTGTGCTTCTAGGTAACTGGAAGTTAGGTACCGGAGGCTCCTTCATGATCCGGGGCCCAAAACACGCAGGACCCGAAGGACCTTGACATTCAATTTGCTCTGACCTATACAGCCGATCCAGTTTTAACCTAGCGTCGTCAGGCATTAAATCCGTGCTTCTCAATCTTGACCCTATCACGTGATAGTCTGGCCTAGGATACCCAGCGTTCACCATTTCCGAATCACCGTCATTGTATCTATCTTGCTCCTGTGGAGCTGCTCTCTGTTGCATACCTTGGTCGGCACTGCGCTCTTGCCGTGGTATATTCCGCTGCTGTGGTTGCCCTGCACCTACCGAATTACGCTGTCCGGCATTGCCGTTTACAGCATTCCCTTGACCGTCATTGCCTTGGTCACGGTTACCTCGGCCAGCTTCACCTCGGCTCACACTCCGTCGATCCTCATTTCTCTATACTTATTTTCGGGTCATACGGGACTATCTGTTTGTTCCTCCGGGCCGAGGTTACCACCTCTTCTCTCCTAGGACCACCATGAGGAGATGATGCAGCTCCAGCGGATTTCTCCAGATTACCCACCGCCGAATGAACGATCTTGGAGGCCCCAGCTCTCTCTGGGTTAGCCCTGAGTAATTCCTCATTTTGCATGTTCGTGATCCGAACCAACTCATTGACCCTATCTTGCTGTCTCTGACGGGCTTCACCCGTCAGATCCTCTAACTCGGACGCAGCTGCATCTGCTGCTCTGAGGTTTTTTGCCGGGGTACTATACTTCGGCAGCCCCACGGACAAACAGTTCTCTGATTCCTCAATCCTAGTATCACCCTCTTTGTTCATTTCACTCATGAGGTTTCTCCCTTTTAATTTTACAACATCTACCTTATTTGCCTTTGCGTACTCACGCAGTGTCATGTTCAACGATTGCTAAGCTGCGGCTATCTTTTTCGCACCTTCTACTATTTTTTGCCTAGTCTCCTCTAGCTCGGCCTGTGCCTGAGCCGGATCTACCACTGCTGCTACTGGGTTTGCTAAGTTATCCATCGCCTGCTGCAGCACATTCTCTGGCCTCTCTAGCGGAGGACATCTACTTTTCCTTGGTGCCTTTGGTGTTACCTCTGGATCTGGTGCCGGATCTTTGCCTGCGCCTACACCTGGCGTAGTCATCATCACCTCGGCACGGTCTAGGGAGCGAGTGATACACGCCCCATGAACCGTGCTAAGGGGTGGCTCGCCTCCTTCGACGACGTGCCGCGGGTGAACGCACGACACATCAACAGCAACGTAGATCTTGTGCGCGCCAAGCTTGACGAAGAGGCCGTTGCGCGAAAGAGGACGCTTGCCGAAGCAGCCAGCGTCGTCGCTGACAAAGTCCAGCGCTCCAAAGCACTGAACGAGCCCGAAGACGATGCGTTCGCCGGTGCCGATGAAGTTTCCCGTCCGGATCTTCACACCCGCTAGCGCCGCTAGCCCCACGGTGGGCGCCAACTGTCGTGGTGGTCTCACGGCAGATGCCATGGATAGGCTAAATGTGGGGACAAGATGCACTAGAGGAATCCAGGGAGGGATAGTGTGGTGATTCCACACACAGTTGCTTTGTATTTGATTTACTTCCACAGTCTACAAGTGCTCCTCGAGCTGTATTGGGGAGAGGAGGAAGAAGGAACTCTCTTACTCTCACCACTAGCTAGCCCTCAGGAACTCACTAGTTGAACATAAACCTCTAAAGATCAACTAGTCAAAGACCAACCCCTTCTACAGAGGCCCTAGCCCTCCTTATATAGGGGTGGCTAGGTCTCCAATTAGGGCATACGTAGAGGCATGAATATGCCTCCTCCCAAAATAGTAAGCCGACCGGGTCACTTTAACCTAGTGGCATCCATGCAGAGGCTACGTGAGCCTCTGCGCCGGCCGCGTCATCCGACACAGGCTTCATCACCTTTGTCGGCCACGCCTCGGTGGTCCTGGCCTCTGTCCGCTTCGCTCACGCTCTGCGTACAGTGGTCACCCTTTGACCAGCGAGATACCTTCTTTCTCTTATAAGCTTGATATAACCCGGATCGTACGTAGTTGATCCAGCCATACCTGTACCTGCATACAAGTTAGATACATCTCACCGACTTACGATATAAGTCGGTTGAGACCCAGTTAGGTGGACATCCCCTGGTCCGGGTTACCCCGTGATTCAGCCTGCCTTGAGGTGACTCGGCCAGCACCTGCTTTGACCTTGTCGTACCTCGGCTAACTCGGCCTTTATACCCCGGCGTGACCCTACCCGGGGGTATCCCCCCAACACTAGCTATAAACAATATGTGCACTTGCAGTCATCAACCACCTCCCTGCCTCCACGGGCTCCTCCACTTGATAGGCAGCAGAACCCGCCTGGGCCCAGCCCGGAGCAAGGAACAGGATCGGTAGCACGGGTCGTGGCACAGGCTCGACGTAGAACCAGCGAACCAGTCGGCACCACCGTCTCAGCCGCATTCGCCGCAACCTCGGCCGTGTTGGCAACAGCTGGCCCCTTAGCCCCAGCCGGAGCTAGGTCAGACACGGTGGCGATGGTCACGGAGTCGGTCAAGGACATCGCGTCGCTAAGACAAGGGCAAACAAAGCGCAATAAGTAAATATGAAGAGAAAGAAGAATGCCAGGCAAGGACGATAAGGGCACATACCCGGTGATGCTCGGCACGACGGTTGTGGCCCTTGGGCGGCGGCTCCTCTTCCTCCCTCCCCCTGCTGGAGCGGCGCTGGTCGAGGCAGCCCGCTTCCCGCAAGCTTTCGACGCGGCGGCCTCGGCCAGGTCCGCGTCCTCGCCGTGGGCAGCTTCGCCAAGACATGGGAATGACGACAGGCGCATGACAAAGGAAGAACATGAAAATTCCGAGTACGAAAAGGAACACACCGGGTGGAAACTCGCAGCCCTCGTCGGCCTAGGTGGGGAACCGCTTCGGATCCGTCAGCGGAAATCTCGATGGCTTGTGGTCGGTGGTGAACTCGGGAAGATCACCCTCCCCCATGTTGTCTGCTGCGCCGTAAAAAGCTACTCAACAAGGAACATAAGAAGCAAGGATAGAAGCTCTTCGGGAAAGGATCTGCCCAGAAAAAGGAAAAGAGCCTGACATTCGGGGGCAGCCGGCCACGGTGGTACGGCCGACAGGAGAAGACCCAGTCCTCCGCCAGCGTCTCCTTCGAGATGGTCGCAAGCCATTCTCGAAGGGCCAAAAACGGCACCTCCAGCTGGGACATCCGGGCGGGATCCAGCGGCCTGGACAAGTGGTAGATCTTGTGTGACCGTTGTTGCAGCGGAAGCACGCGGTTCGTCATCTAGGACAGCAGGATGTCCTGAGCGATGAGCCGCTCCTTCTCCACCAGCACCGTCACCCGAGCGGCCATCCGCTCCATGTCTACCTGGGCGCCCAAGTTCTAGACGGTCCAAGCCTTCCGGCTGGAGGGGACATTGGCAAACACCAGCGCCTTGATCCAGTCAATGTCGGTGTTGTTGCGCACGTAGCAGTACGAGTGCTGCCACAACTTAATGGTGTCAGGCATCTCCAGCCGCGGCATCAGCGACGACGGCCTCGGGTAGACGGCGTAGCAGCCAGTCTCTGTTAGAGGGCCACCCTTCCCCACCACCTGGACCTTGAAGTTGAAGAACTTCAAGAAGTTCGTAGTGTCTGGGCGAACCCCTAGGTAGGCCTCGCAATAGGCGGCATGATGCGACAGCTGCGCGACGGCGTTGGCACCGATGTGGTTAAGTGATGGCTCAATGCACGGGGCCTAGAAAAGTGCTGGTGCGGTGTTGATGTAGAGCTCGTTAGGAACCCCAAGAGGAAGGTATGATGAGCACAGCAGCAAGTTTCCCTCAGTTATGAAACCAAGGTTTAATCGAACCAGTAGGAGCAAGGAAACACCCCAAAGGTGTTACTAGCTGAGCTTTGGCAGGGCGCACTACCGGTGCTAGTAGCAACGTGGAGACCTGTACAACACAACCACAGAACTTTGTCCCCAACTTGCGATGAGGTTGTCAATCTCACCGTGTTTTGCAGAAAACAAAGGATTAAATGTATCGAATGGAAAGAAGTAATAGTTTGCAGAAAGTAAACACAAAGCAGTAAACAGTTTATAGACTGAATGTAAAAGACAAGGACCGGGATCCATAGTTCACTAGAGGTGGCTCTCCTTAGATAGATAACATGCTGGGTGAACAAATTACAGCAGGGCAATTGACAAACATCGAGAAAGCAATACATGCATATACTAATCATCTTGACTCCTTTGAGACTTGATTGGGCATTACAACATAATACATAGACCGCCATTCAACTGCATCTATGACTAATAATCCACCTTGAGGTTATCATCCGAACCCCCTCCAGTATTAAGTTGCAAGCAACAGATTATTGCTTTACGAACTGCGTGTAAAGTAAACAATACGATTGTTCTATGAACAAAGGATTGTTGCTTTCTCCCTAGTAGCAACAGCACATCTAGTACCTTAGAGATTTCTGTCACTTCCCCAGATTACCAGAGGCATGAACCCACTATCGAGCATAAATACTAACTCTTGGAGTTGCTAGCATCTACTTGGCCAAGATAGCTACTAACAACGGAAAGCATGCAAGATCACAAATAACAAAGACATGATAGAATCAATAATCAATCTGAAATAGCATCTCAATATCCATCGGATCCCCGCAAACACAACATGCAGAATTACAAATAGATGATCTTGATCATGAATGGAGCTCACAAGATCTAGACATGAAAGCACAAAGGAGGAGAACCAGCCATCTAGCTACTACATGGATCCGTAGTCCAAGGATGAACTACTCACGCATCACACCAGAGGCTTGCATGGTGATGAAGAAGGCCTCCAGGGTGAATTCCCCTCTCCGGCAGGGTGCTGGGAAGAGCTTCAGATCCCTCCCGATCTAGGGATGGAGATGACGGCGGCTACATACTCTTTCGTGGATTTTTGATCGGGCCCTTAGGGTTTACGCCCGGAGGGCATCTTATAGTCAGAAGGGGAGGCCGAGGGGTGTCAGGGTTGGCCTCACCACCCCCTGGCGTGGGCCAGGCTGGGCCGGGTGGCCAGGTGGTGTCGTGGCCCCCTGGCCCCTCTCCGTCTCGTACTCTGGCATCTGATGACTTCCGGAAAAATAGGCACTTTGGATTTTGTCCCATCCAATTCTGAGAATATTCATTTTCTGACTTTCCTGGAACCAAAAACAGCAGAAAACAGGCAGCTGGCACTATGGCTCTTGTTAATAGGTTAGTCCAAGAAATCATATAAAAAGTACTCCAAAGTTGGAACAAAAAACAAGAAAGTGGATAAAACCAAGCATGGAACATCAAAAATTATAGATACATTTGCAATGTATCAACATCCCCAAGCTTAATTCTTGCTCGTCCTCGAGTAGGTAAGTGATAAAAAGAAATAATAATTTTTGAGGTGACATGCACCATCAAAGACTTGATCAAAGTATTTGTAAAACATTCAAAGCTGGGATCATAGTACTTCAATCATAACATGAAAGACAAAGTTCTAGCAATAAGCAAAGAAACTATGATGCAACATGAACAGGCACAAACAAAAGATTCATGAATAACAATGCTTTGTAAGACGTTTGTTTGTTTCACATAAAGAAAACGTAGCATACTAGTATTCAGCTTGTCCCTCAATAGAGTAGCAAATATAAATGCATATGACACCTTCAAAATTCATAAGAGTGACTAGATACAAATAGTTTAAAACAAGCAATATCAAGTTATGCATCAATCAACTAGTCTTGGGACAATGCACATAGAACTAAGAATGGCCACTATGCTCTCAAAGTAGGTGCATAAAGATAGAAGGTGGAGACTCAATATAATGGTGGAAGAAAGGCCTTTGTAAAAGGAAGTAGGGATTCAAGTCTCATAAAGAGCTTCCAAAAATTATGGTACTTATAGCTTTCAGCTCTCATTGCTCCTATCATAAGCATCTTGAAGTGATTAAGGTTAAAGTGAACAAACTATGGTGTACATGCTTGACGAAGTATAAGTCAGAAATCTCATGTCCCTTGTATACGAGGGCCGCTCCTCATGCTACTCAAGTTTAGTCACCGGTAAGTTCTTGTCATCGTAAGTACATGTGTATCATAGAGAACCGCCAACGGGGTACCCCTTGCCCGATGATACGGAAGAATCCCCATATCAAAATGGCAAGGCAAGCAGACAACGAGCACCTCAGCATTCTTCTTATTTACCATGGGAATATGGTGCTTTTTTCTCTCTTTCCTCTTTTCATAATCTCTTTTTTTTTTCTCTTTTTTCTCAACATAGGACTCTTTTTTTATAAGAAGAATGCTTCATAGACAGCTCATTATGGTTACGCTGCAGGTTTCCACCATGTCAGCATGGATTAGACCAGCAGCCCAGGCGTTTCTATAACACATATACATAACTCCATGGACTTACAAGCTCCCCTTTCATTTCACACCGACGACATCCATATACAAAAGAGCATGATATCAACTAGGTACAAGTACCAAGTGCAATGTTGAAAGCGTTCCACATGAAAGCATGGTTCTGCTAATTCCCAACAAATAAGTGCAAGCATATACAACATAGACGACATAATGGTTCAAGTTTATCAAGGGCAAGTAAAGTAAAGTGTGCCATCAAGTTCGTGAGAGCTTTAATCACTAGTTTTCTCATAAGAAGTTTAATTTGGAAGGTAAACAAAAGCATGAATATACTTGGAATAGCATAAGCTAATAGGTAGGTATGGTGGACTCTTTGGAATAACTTGGTTTAGGGAGTTGGACGCATGAGTGGAACTCATACTTTGTTGTGGAGGCTAGCAAAATACTGGGAGCGATAAACTAAGAGAGCAATAATGGGCATAATCATGCAGAGCGACAAAACATCATTGATCAAAGCATAAAGTGATACTACAAGTTGAAAACTAAAGGATCATAAAGGCTATGGTGACTTGAGATAGTCATAACATGGTGTGAGCATGCGCCAAGTCAACCCAAATAAAGCATCAAAGGAGAATACCACTATACTATGCTTTAATATGCTAAAACAACGAATGATTCATCCAAGGCACATTAAGCAATCTCAATTGTTTATAACAATTCATGCTACAGCAAAGAATACTAAGCATAAAGCCAAAACAATATCAAGAATGGCATGACAAAGCATAGGCCACTGTCAAAAACGAGCTCTTTTTACCACATAAGCATGAACTTTCCTACTCTTTTCCAAACCAAACCAAACTATTTGCAAACCAATGTATGAAAAAGGGGGTCCAACCAATTTATTCAGAAAACTAAGCAAACCAAAGCAAACGAAAACCAAAAACAAAAACAAAAAAGAAGACGCTCCAAGAAAAACACAACTGTGCATGAAACAATAAAAATGAAGCGTTTGGAAGAAACGTGGGATTTTTATTGATGAAGAAGGGGATGCCTTGGGCATACCCAAGATTTGACGGTTGTACTTCTTGGATATTTCTTGGGGTGACACGCGTGGCATCCCCAAGCTTGAGCTTTAGTCCATCCTTCATCTCATTACTCATTCCTTCCATACACCTAAAATTTTCCTTCATACAAAACTTCAGACAATCTTTATTAGCAACATTAGTGCACTCAAGATAATAAGTCTTAACGTTCAGTTCCAACACCAAATAAACTTCCATTAGAACACTAGCTACTGTATCACTTCCCTCAAAATGCTCAATTCCCCAAAAGAACTCAAAAAGGAACCAACAAGAAGCAAATGCAGAAAATGGCAGAAATCTGTCAAAACAGACCAGCAGGTAAAGACGAATTTTTTCTAAGACCTTTTGTTGCTCAAATCAAAAAGTGTTGAACTAACGAAAGTTAGATAACAGCCTGGGGCAGAAGCACAAAAATTCACGCCTCAAAACAACGTTCAGAAATTTTACACGAATTTTTACAGTGAAGCACAAAAATCTGTTTCGGGACAGCAACTTTCCCAATCATTACTTCTCTCTCATTAGAGGTTACTCTTGGCACAAAAAGCAAATAAAAAGGATAAAGAGTGGTTATTACTGAAGTAATAACTTCCAAGACTCATCTAAAACTTTTGGGTTATCTCCCAATAAGTACTTTTCTTTAACGCCTTTAAGTTAGGCATAAGAAGCAAGAAAAAGAATCAAGTGTTCTCAAATGAAGAAGCATTAAAACCAAATTTCTTGCCCTTACCTCTCTTACTTTTATTCTTAACCTTGGGGAAAATATGATTGTTTGGTGGAGAAGAAAGGTGCATGGTCCCCTTTCCCACATCTGTTATTGCTCCAAGGAGTTCTAATAGGGACCTTCCAAGTGTAATTTGTCCTTTTCCTGCACATTCAATAACAAGATAATCAGTAGAAATCATTTTCTCAAGGATCTTTGTAAACACTCCTTCAGCTATTCCAAGAGGTAATATGGTAGAATTATTAGCAAGAGGTATTTATTTTCCTCCTTCAGTAAGCCCCCATGTATTCAAAGATTCATAAATATCTTTAGGCATAAGACAAAATTCAGACATGATATCACAGCGAGCTTGAAAAGTTTCAGTGTTTATCTCAACCTTTACTGTAGGGATCCACTTTGATGGTTCAGATTTTATTGGAACATAATTGTGATTCTCCCTAAGCGTATTATAGCAATTTTCTAAGCTAGTAGTGCTAGTCTCAAGAGTATTCAATCTAGCAAATATTTTTGCGAAAGAAATATCAGTTTGGCTAGGCAAGTTGTAAGTGAGGATCAATTTCTTTATAGCATTAATAGCATCATCCTCATTACATTGGAGGAAATCTCCTATCTCCTACCACAACAGCATCTAAAGCATATCTATAGCAAAGAGCAATCCCAAGGTAAAAACTACTAAGGAACAAGCTTTGAGTCATTTTAGGCTCAGTTTTTTCATGTAGATCAAAGATTCTAGACCAAGCTTCTTTAAAACTTTCCTCAATTCCTTGTTTAAAAGTGAAAATCATTTCCTCGGGTGACATAGTGATTGGAGAAAGGCTAGACGTAGTGGCAACTTAGGATAGGAACTAATTTTTTTGTGTTTTTTGAATAAGAAAGAAAACTAGTAAAACTAATTTTTTTGTGTTTTTGAAAAAGAAACAAGCAAACAAAGCAAAAAGAAACTAAGCAAAACAAAAATAACAAAGTAAAGAGATTGGTTATGAGGGACTCCCTTGTGAAGATGTCCTTGACTCCCCGGCAACGGCGCCAGAAAAATGCTTGATGGCTCAATGCACGGCGCCTAGAAAAGTGTTGGTGCGGTGTTGATGTAGAGCTCATTGGGAACCCCAAGAGGAAGGTATGATGAGCACAACAGCAAGTTTCCCTTAGTTATGAAACCAAGGTTTAATCGAACCAGTAGGAGCAAGGAAACACCCCAAAGGTGTTACTAGCTGAGCTTTGGCAGGGCGCACTACCGGTGCTAGTAGCAACGTGGAGACCTGCACAACACAACCACAAAACTTTGTCCCCAACTTGCGATGATGTTGTCAATCTCACCGTGTTTTGCGGAAAACAAAGGATTAAACGTATCGAATGGAAATAAGTAAAAGTTTGCAGAAAGTAAACACAAAGAAGTAAACAATTTGTAGATTGTATGTAAAGAAAAGGACCGGGATCCATAGTTCACTAGAGGTGGATCTCCTTAGATAGATAACATGCTGGGTGAACAAATTACAGCAGGGCAATTGACAAACATCGAGAAAGCAATACATGCATATACTAATCATCTTGACTCCTTTGAGACTTGATTGGGCATTACAACATAATACATAGACCGCCATTCAACTGCATCTATGACTAATAATCCACCTTGAGGTTATCATCCGAACCCCCTCCAGTATTAAGTTGCAAGCAACAGATTATTGCTTTACGAACTGCGTGTAAAGTAAACAATACGATTGTTCTATGAACAAAGGATTGTTGCTTTCTCCCTAGTAGCAACAGCACATCTAGTACCTTAGAGATTTCTGTCACTTCCCCAGATTACCAGAGGCATGAACCCACTATCGAGCATAAATACTAACTCTTGGAGTTGCTAGCATCTACTTGGCCAAGATAGCTACTAACAACGGAAAGCATGCAAGATCACAAATAACAAAGACATGATAGAATCAATAATCAATCTGAAATAGCATCTCAATATCCATCGGATCCTCGCAAACACAACATACAGAATTACAAATAGATGATCTTGATCATGAATGGAGCTCACAAGATCTAGACATGAAAGCACAAAGGAGGAGAACCAGCCATCTAGCTACTACATGGATCCGTAGTCCAAGGATGAACTACTCACGCATCACACCAGAGGCTTGCATGGTGATGAAGAAGGCCTCCAGGGTGAATTCCCCTCTCCGGCAGGGTGCTGGGAAGAGCTTCAGATCCCTCCCGATCTAGGGATGGAGATGACGGCGGCTACATACTCTTTCGTGGATTTTTGATCGGGCCCTTAGGGTTTACGCCCGGAGGGCATCTTATAGTCAGAAGGGGAGGCCGAGGGGTGTCAGGGTTGGCCTCACCACCCCCTGGCGTGGGCCAGGCTGGGCCGGGTGGCCAGGTGGTGTCGTGGCCCCCTGGCCCCTCTCCGTCTCGTACTCTGGCATCTGATGACTTCCGGAAAAATAGGCACTTTGGATTTTGTCCCATCCAATTCTGAGAATATTCATTTTCTGACTTTCCTGGAACCAAAAACAGCAGAAAACAGGCAGCTGGCACTATGGCTCTTGTTAATAGGTTAGTCCAAGAAATCATATAAAAAGTACTCCAAAGTTGGAACAAAAAACAAGAAAGTGGATAAAACCAAGCATGGAACATCAAAAATTATAGATACATTTGCAATGTATCATTAAGCTGGAGGTCGAAGGAGACCATCAACTCCAGGACGAACCTTCTTAGAGGTAGGCCGAGCCCACGGATGAAGTGGGCAAGGAAGATGATGGCCTCCCCAAGCCGAGGATTAGGGACCCGCTTCCCCTCCGGCACCAAGCGATGCTTCACCAAGCACTCTGACGGGATGAGTTTCTCCCGCCGGTACTTCTGCACCAGGTCATCGGTAACATATGAGCCGCACCAGCCCCCCGCCTGATCAGGAATCATCTTGGAAGGTGCGGTGGCCGTGTTGGAAAAGCAAGGCCCTGTCATCGTGATGAAGGAGCGGTGGCACCGACATTCAAGGAAAGCAGTAGCACGCGATGGAAACGAGGAGCCTGAAGCGCAAGAGGCAATGGGTGCAGGAAGAAGGCGAGGTAAGGGAGAAGCCCTCCCCGACGCCCCTAT
Organism: Avena sativa; assembly: GCA_916181665.1. Classification (NCBI taxonomy): domain Eukaryota; kingdom Viridiplantae; phylum Streptophyta; class Magnoliopsida; order Poales; family Poaceae; genus Avena; species Avena sativa. Next base: position 430,340,625 of record OV702287.1, read on the forward strand.
TTATCAAGGTAGGGCAACCGCGCCTCCTGCACTCCCCAACACCATGTGGCGCAAGAACTGGTCCACTACCCCCACGACGCTTTGGTGCCAGATCGTCTGCGCCAAAGGAAATGCCACAGAAGATCCCACGGGCGTTACCGCAAAGGTCAAGCGCGTGCACGATCCCCGAGAAACTGCTATGATGAAGGCATGCGCGCGGTTACCAAAACTGCAGCGGCAGGCCAAGGGGTCAAACTGACGCGACATGTGACAGAGGCAGCAGGCACACCTAACGATAGCATTGACGTCATCAGCTGGCCAATTCCCCTCCCTAGCCGGGCGTGGCAGCTGGGAGACGCAATCACCACTCACACCCTGTGGGTGGGCCACCGGACTCATAGACGGTGAACCCCAGCCGGGAAAATGGGCATCTCGAGCCGGAAAATGACAAGTACTACAAGACAAATTCGCGATATGATCTTCACCAGCAATCATTTCAAGAGCAGCCAATGAGCACACATGAACTTTCCCGCAAGGCTAAGCCCCAACACGCTCGGGGACTAGTGTTGGGGGGATGACCCCCGGATAGGCCAAGCCAGCACCAACTGGCCGACTCTAGGGAATGCTGGCCGGATGGCCACAAGACAAAGAACCTCAGCCGGGTGATACGGTTCACCCGGTCCACGTCAAGATTCCTCAGCTGGCCCGTCTAGCCGGGGGCCAGGATAGCCGGCTGGGTGGCCACCTCTACCCGGCTGCCTCGAATCTGTTGGCCAAACATACGGGAGGGGATGACGCTCCTTGATGAGTGCATCCTTGACCGGACAAGCTGGCACTACCATACAAGGGCACCAAAGCGTTAAGGCTGGGAGGTGACGGATAAAGCTCCGGCTGACGGATACAGCGCCAAGCTGAGGGTTAAAGCACCAGATGACACCCAAAGCGGAGTCACTGAGACGCTGTGGCGCTATCCCCACCTGTATTGAAGCTTGACTGGGTCTTGGACCACCGGCTGGATCCGGTCAGCCAGCCCGCTTTGTAAACCCAAAGCCCAAAACAGTAAACCCTAGAGCCCGCATTGTAACCTACCCTTCTATCAGTATATAAGGAGGGGTAGTGCTAGGGTTCTAGGTAAGGCATTACGAGTTACGAGTTAGCCAGAATCACCAAGTCATGTAGTCCATCTTCCTCTAGCTCCCAAGAGTAGCTAAGGAAATAGCTCACGGAGCATTTGTATTGAGCATTTGCTCCCCATATAGTGGATCCTTGCAGGAGTAGGAGTGTTACCTCGACAAGAGGCCTCCAAACCTGGGTACATCACTGTGTCTACAATATCTGTGCCCAACCTGTTGCGAGTAGCCACCTATAGCATCCTGATTGTCCCCTTTCATGCCATCCCCGATGGCACTGCCGTGTTCCACACCATGACAGTTGGAGGAAGAAATCTACATGGAGCAGCCTGAGGGGTTTATTCTTAAAGGCAAAGAAGACTATGTGTGCAAGCTAAATAAAAGTCTCTATGGCCTAAGACAAGCACCAAGGAAATGGTACATGAAGTTTGAATCTGTCATGGGGGAGAAAGGCTACAAGAGGTGTAGCTCAGACCATTGTGTATTTATTCAGATATTCTCAGGTGATGTTTTTATCATGTTGTTGCTCTATGTTGATGATATCTTGATTGTTGGCAAGAATGTCTCAAGAATTTCTAGACTAAAGAAAGAGTTGAGCAAAAGTTCTGCCATGAAAGATTTGGGTCTAGCAAAGTGTATTCTCGGCATGAGAATTGAGAGATATAGAAAATCCAACAAGTTGTACTTTTCTCAAGAAAAAATATATTGAGAAGGTACTTTGCAAATTCAAGATGGACAAGGCAAAATAAGTGAGTTGTCGACTTGCAAACATTTCAAGTTGAGTAAAAAGCAATGTCCCTCCACTGAAGAGATGGAAAAGGAAATGCAGAAATTTCCTTATGCTTCAGCTATTGGGAGTTTGATGTATGTTATGGTGTGCACATGGCCTGACATTTCTCAAGCGGTTAGTACTACAAGCGGATTTATGTCAAATCCAGGAAGACTACATTGGGAAGACATGAAAGTGGATTTTTAGGTATCTCCGAGGCAACACTAATATGAAGCTTTGCCTTGGTGGTAGTGAGCCCAAGCTAATTGCATATTTAGATTCAAACTTGGTTGGAGATGTCGATGGAAGGAAGTCTACTTCAGGTTATTTGATTACCCATTTGGGGGAGTAGTCACATGGCAAAGAAGGTTGCAAAAGTGTGTGGCACTAAACACAACTAAGGTCGAGTTCATCGCATTAATTGAGGCAATAAAAAGCTATTGTGGCTAAAACTATTGGCTTGTGAGCTTGGTTTTGAGCAAGACAAGTATGTTATGTACCTAGGTTCCTCATGGGGAAACTTGCGTGGACCAGTTTGTCTATAGCCGTGGTTTTTTCTTCCTCACCTTGAGGAGGTTTTTCCACATAAATCGTTGTGTCACTTGTGCATGTTCTGATTGTTTTATTTCTGTTGCATATTTGTTGATTGAAGCTATCCTTGGAGTTCATTGAAAGCTAGTGGGGTTGTGTATCTCCCCCCAACAAAGTGGTATGTTTTATTTCTGCTATATATCTATTTTTGAAGTTATCTTCGAAGTTCATTGCAAACTACTGGGGTTGTGTATCCCCCACAACATATATCTCATATGGACATTCTTATTTAGGTTGTATAACCACTGTGTTGTTCATTGTTGATGATCAGATGGTGTTGACAATGGTGGAAAATTAGTGTATGTGTCTCATACTTGTATTTTTTATCATCATAATAGCCACATATAGGACTAGTTTATATTGTTATTGGCATTGATATATCATTGATTATGCAATTTTTAGATGATTTATAGGACTTTCCTATAAAGTCCCTTGTTTTGGTATTTAATTTCTAAGAGGTAGAAAACCTTCTTTTTCGTATTTTGCTGTTTCAGGGACTTTTCGGACACCAATTAATACAAGAAAAATACCACTGATGTAATTCATCACGAGAAGGGCATTGAGCCTTTGAAGCATGTGAGGGGAGCCATGAGGGACGGACGAGGCCTTGTGGTGTGGTCCCCACCTATGGGCGCGTCACCTTGGCCCGTTTAGGCCTTGAGCATTGCCTCAGCTCCCCCTTTTTACAGGTAGCATCGTATTGCCCGAAAACCTATGCCATATTTTTCCATGATTTACAAAGGCAGCGGCGGAGGTGAAAGTATTCTCCTACTCCGGGAGAGGGCAGATCCTGCTGCTCCGAGGAATCAGGAGAGGGGGAAATCCAAGCCATCATCATCATCAATCCTTCTTAGCATAGGGGGAGGCATCTCCATCACCATATACATCATCACAAACATCTGCACCATATCCATCTTGAAGATCCATCTCGTTCCCCTCGCAATTTGTGATCAGCTTGAACCCTAGATGTTGTTTTAGTGCCTTGTGCATGATTCTGCTTGGTAACTTGTCATTATTTTGTGGCGAAGTTATAACTTAAGATTGTGTTGTACCCATATGTCTATGATCTATATCATGTTCCACCGTTGTGTGTAGTTCCCCATGTTCCTGAGGGCATAGAATGAATTTGCTATGATTTTCATATAGTATGCAATGAGTATTTGGTTAAGTTTAATCTTCTATGTGGTTTTATGATGGTATTATGCGACCATCAACTGCATATTACTTCACCTATATGATCTCATAGGGCTGCACCTTAGTGTAATGGAGAGAGTATGGAGGGATGAAATGACATAAACTGTGTCATGAGTCTTGAAGTTGTAGTAAGGGAGTTTCAAAGTGGGGATCTTAGAACTTTATACTATGGTTGGACTTTATGTCTTAATGAATCCTTTGTTTGCTTAGGAAAATGTACCTAGAACCAAGCATCAGGGGTGTACTTGCTCATGTGTATGGTTGCACCTATTTTAGGCTCCCTCCAAAAAGAATAAAACTTGACAAGATACTTACATGTTGCTATAGAAATCTCTATGCTAAGTAAATCCATACTGCCCTTAGGAACATTTGTCACATATAAGAACACACACTTGATGTTATCCGCTTGCTACATAGAGGATTGAGATTTCTCTGAAAAGAGCATTTACTTCACTTGCAATTTACTTTACAACAGTTTACTTTTCTACAAACTATAAACACAAAAGCACCAAACCTTTGCATCTTTTATTGTTGTACCTGTCAGACTTACTAATCAATACCTTCTGCTCTTCATGGGTTCAACAACCTTTTCTTATTGAAATGTACTATAATAGATCTCCTGCACTTGGGAGACATCAGTGTCAAGTATCGTGGATTAACTTTCTAAGATACGACTAGATAAAAACACCACCATTTAAATAACCTCAAATTTTGCATAGGGGGATGCGGATATGCAATTTTAAGGCTTTTATGAGTTATGCTAGTTCTAACTATGGAATCTAACTAACTGAATCTTCAGAGTTCAAATTCTAAGAGACATGGCTCAATTAAGTACACAAACAAGTCAAAGTTACCTGAATATAGGGAATTATAGTTGATAAGAACTCCGCTCGTACTCAAATGTTTTATCGTCGTGCCTTTGCGGACTTCAATACGGAAGAGTTGGTTCTGTTGTACCTAGACAAGTTACATTCTCTGCTCTTACCTAGGCGTTTTGTTGCCGTGTCTTCACGGGCACTATCTCGGTAGAGCCGACATAGAGGCACTTGGCTTTTTCGTGCGATACTCCTTTGCTAGCAGGGTAGAGTTGGAAATCCTATCCTAACTTGACCCACTCCCCTCGATTCCACCATTGTTACCCGATGCATCTCTTTACGCATATGATTGCGTCCTTGCGGTTGAGCCTCATGGTGATAAAACCTTGTTTCGCTGGAACCTTCACGACAGTGTAGGCCTAGTGGGACGCCACCATGAACTTAGCCAGTGCAGGGTGCTCTCGGGTGCCATTATAGGGTAGGGGTATCATCCACATAGAAGGTGACATACTTGGTGCGGTGATTATCCTCTGTGTCAAATGTAGCTGGCACTTAAGATCCTTTTTATTCATCAGTACAAGTAATAATTTCTCGTTTCTCAACGAAATCACAAGTAAACATCATGTAATTCTCTACAAATGCAACTGCCCTAATTTACATACTTGCATAAAGTACCATATAATTAGGAAGAAGTGGTTAATATATTAAGTTAGAAGTAGAACAAACCTCCAAATCAAATTAATCGAATATGGATTCACCCTACCATGTCCTAAAAGTGGCCTGCTAGGAGAGAAGGTATGCTGACGCGGAGGAGTACGGGAGGCACTGGGTCACATCGATAGTAGAAGTCTACGTTGTTAGTTCATGACCATGTGAAGGGGAGAATTTTTAGCACATCGAGTGTGACAAAGGGAGGAGATCAGTGTAGGAGGGTTGTTAGGTTCTGTGGCTGGGCGTTGGCCCGCACATGAGATGCAAGCAGAGACCTATCTGGTTTCCTAGGTCACATCAATATCCTGCACCCGAGCTATAAAAAAGGGCCTTCGGGCTAGGCCTAGCTAGAAAAAACATGGGGATATCTTGCAAACCATCAGAGCATATCCACTCGGCCACCCATGTGACGTCCAGCTTTGCCCTTTTTTGGCCCGTATGGGGGTGGTGGATGTTGTTACAGGGAGGCACCGACGCTTAACTGCTCCTCCATATGCCCCCTATACACTATTTCAAAAATAATAAAATTTCAAACAACAAATTGATCAAATTAAACATAAATTAAACATAATAATTTAAAAGTTCAACAAAGCAAAAATAATAATTTAACAAGTTTTGAATCACAATTTGAACTAGATAAAAAATTAGGTGGGTCTTTTGAGCATCCACAAATGCGCCATCATATCATCTTGCAGTTGGTGATGAGTATTTGTGTCTTGAAATTTTTGACACGTGGCGAGGAAAGAAGCAAACACAGCCGACACCTGGTGATCAACGTTTGCAAGAGGACTCTGGCGATAATACAATTTAGTGGCAAACACTAGAATATCCCGTTCACTCTCAATGATCATGATGTGCAAGATCACACATGTAGTCATGATCTCCCACATATGATCTTTCTACCAGGTAAGAGTGGGGTACCGAACAAAGGCAAATCGAGTTTGCGGCACACCAAATGCACACTTCACATCCTTCTTGCAAGCCTCTCACTAGGTCGCATTTTCCCCTCCAACCATAGGGTTTGAGATTGTATTTACAAATGTTGACCATCTTGGATAGATGCCATCTACCAGATAGTATCCCTTGTCATAGTAGTGTCCATTGATCTCAAACTCCACCAGAGGAGCAGTGCCTTCAACAAGCTTGGTGCACAAATTTGAGCACTATAGCACACTGATGTCATTGTGTGATCCTGCCACACTGAAGAAAGCATGCCATATCCACAGATCATAATATGCTACTGCCTCAAGTACCACACTACACGATCCTTTGTGATATGTGTACATGCCTTGGTGTGCAAATGGACAGTTCTTCCAAGCATCCCCGGAAACACTCTTTTTGTGTTCTGTGCCATGATCCAAGATGTGTCTTGTTCATTGGGTGTTCTCAGGTACTTCTTTCCAAACACTATCAGAATTGCCCTACATATCCTGTACATGCAATCAATGGTTGTGGACTTGGCCATGCGCAGGTAGTCGTCATGTGTATTTGCATGAATTTCATATGCAAGGAAACGGAGGGAAATTGTGCATTTCTAAATCGTGCATAAACCAAGCAAGACGATGGTGTCTCTTCAGTTTGACGTATTCGTCAAACTCAATCAAGTTCTCAACAATCTTTAGGAAGAGCTTCCTGCTCATCCTGAAATGGCACTAAAATATCACATCGCCATACAATGGATCATCGACGAAGTAGTCAATGTACAACATGCAATACCCTTCCATCCTCTGCCTCGACATGCTCTTGCGGTGCCCCGGTCTAGAACCTCTAGCAACTAGCTTTTCATTGTCAACGATCATGCCTAGGAGGGCAGTGAGGATCCTGAGATGATCATCATAGCCAATGGCGTCTCTCGCGATAGCAACAACAATGACTTCATCATCCATCAGAGAGGCAAGCATGCGGCATTGCGACGAGGGACGCTTCCCCATGGAGGACGTGTGATGACTGCAAGCACACAGATCAATTGTAGCTAGTTTTGAAGTAAATATATTGAACCCATAGAAGGATTTTGGTAAAGGTATTTATGCCCATCGTTACTATCTACCAAAGGATACTTATAAGATGCCTTTAATCTCAAGTAAAGGGTGTTTGACAGGTTTATGGTTGTTTGTAGAAAAGTAATTAAAACAAGTATAAGAAAACAAGTAACAAGTTTGTATGAAAGCGTGGTTGAACTCACTAGGGCTAAAACATTCTCGAGGATGTAGAATACACCACTAGCATAGTATGATTGTTATTTGTAATCAAGATAACATACTTCTTGTGTCATAGGATATGTGGAGAGAGCTCCATAATAAGATGTTCACTACAAGGCTCGTAGGAGGCAAATTTGTTGAGCCAAGAGTGAGGTCACCTCTAGATAACCACTGCGATGTCTGAGAGCTGTCACCCATACAAACCACCGCAATTAAGGGTTTCCCCATGGATATTGTAATTAGCTTAGGGAGTCCCTCTTTTATCCTCCTTTGACCGTGTAGGTTACGAGCCGATGCCGATCTATCACGAGGCCATTTCGGTTATGATCCGAAGACACATCCAAAGGATTTATCCCTCCCTTTAGTCCCAAGGGCAAATGATATGTGTCCGACTACACATACCATCTAAAGAGAGAGATCAAACACAAATCATAATTCTATCATAGATAAGCAAGTCATACAGACACAAGAATAGATCATATTTATTATGAATTCATAATGGTGCTAGGGTTTCTCCATTTCCCCAAGAACAAATGAACTATTCAAACATGGAAGCAATCAACAACATCATCATAATCAAATGAATGGATAAAAGTACGGAGATAGATCTAATGCAAACCATAATTGAATCTGGAATTACAACAAGATATAATAGATGGTAGATGGGGGTAATGGTGGTAATGGAGATCCAGCGGTTGGTGATGAAGGGGATGATGTGTTGTCCACCAATGATCCTTGAAGCAGCTAGGATTTTGCCCCAGCCAAGTTCCTCCTCCAGATCCCTTTTAGATGTGGTTTTTCGTGGTTTCTAGTGGCTGTGAATGTCAGATCTCCCTCTCGTCTTTGCCAGGAGAAAGTATTTGACGAGGCAATCACGCTGGCACTCGGTACGGGCGGACGGTACAGGCGGGCTCCGCCCGTACCACCGGTATTTATCGGTACTGATTTCTCCTCCTTGCTTAGTATTCTCCTAGGTGCGAACGTAAATCCTTAAAATGACTTCTATCACTTAGAAATATCATATAATTACACAATATGACAGTTCCAATTGATATGTTCATATAATACTCAATGATTTGGGATCCTATTAAAACAAGAACGAAATGGTGTGTGCAAACACAGTGAAATACAAAGATCCCCGACTCTATTTATGCAAAAAAAAAGGTAAATATGCTTCAATTTTGGACTCATCAACTCCCCAAGTTAGGCTCTTGCTTGTCCCTGAGCAAGATGGTGGCTTATGGACAAGATCATCATGTTCAGGAGACACGAGTCGTTACAATAAATGTGACAGAAATTGAAACAGGAATACAACATCGGATATAGAGATACTTAGGGGGTATTACCATACCCCTTACACATTACATAACTTAGAGGCTTCCACACCTTTTCTAGTATTAATGAAATCATCCGCTCTGGCGGGTGGACTTTAGCACCATGTCGTTGATGTAGACGTGGATGTTGCAGCCAATTTGACTCGCAAGGCACTCCTGCATGCACTGTTGGTAGGTTGCGCTGGCGTTCTTGAGGCCGAACAACATAGCGGTGTAGCAGAAGGTGCCGAATGGTGTGATGAACACCGTTTTCTCTTCGTCCTCGACCACCATCTTGATCTGGTTGTACCCATAGTACGCATCGAGGATGCACAACGACTCCGAGCATGTAGTCGAGTCGATGATCTAGTCAATGCAGGGGAGGACGAATGTAGGGGAGGCAATGTTTAGGTTGGTGTAGTCGATGCACATTCTCCAAGAGTTCTTCTTCTTCAGAACCAGGACTAGGTTTGCCAGCCACTTGGAGTACTTGATTGGCCGGATGAAGCATGCAGCGAGTAGACACTGCACTTCTTTGGCGATTGCTCGGCGGTGCTCTTCATTGAAGGGCCGTAGCGACTGCTTCACCGGTCGCACTTTGGGGTCGGTGTTGAGTTTGTGCTCAGCGAGTTCCCTCGGTACACCAGGCATGTCAGATGGTTTCCATGCGAAGATGTCGTGATTCTCATGCAGGAACCTAATGAGCGCGCTTTCCTATGCAGGACTCATGTTCGTCCCGATGGTGACCGTCTGGCTGGAGTCGCCCGGGACGAGCTCGACAGTGCAAGTGTGTGTGGCCGCCTCGAAAGCTTTTCCCCTGGAGTTTTCTGAGGTGGGCTTCTTCAGAATGGTGGGGTCATCCTTGTCAACATTGCTCGTGTATTTCGCAAGCTCATCCATGTGGTTGGTTTCTGCGGCAATGACGGTGTCGGCGAGCTCGGCGCCTTTTTCCTCGCACTCCACGGCCATATCGGGGTCGCCGTGGATGGTGATGTTGCCGCTTGGCCCGGAGATCTTCATCATGTTGTAGGCGTAGTGTGGGGCCGCCATGAATTTGGCGAATGCCTGGCACCCCAGGACGAAGTGGTAGGGGTTGCGGAAGTTCACCAGCTCGAATACGATCACTCGGTGCAGAAGTTTGCTAGTGTGCCGAAGGTGACTGGTAGCATCACCTTGCCGATCAGGAATGCCTTCTGACTGGGGATGATGTTGTGGAAGGTGGTGAGGGTCGACTCGATCATCGACTCCGTGAGGTGTAGCCCCTTGAACGTATCCAGGTATAGTATATTGATGGATCTTTTGCCGTCCATCATCGTCTTGGGTAGCCAGTAGTCGGCCACTTTGGGCCTAACCACTAGGGCGACTCGCTCCAAATATACGATCCTGGGCGCGTGATCTTGGCGACTCTAGGTAATCCTTTGCTCATACCAGTTGAGGAAGCGAGGGACGTCGACCTAGGTCACCGCATTGACGGCGACCGCGCGGGCGAGCACCTTCTTCTCACGTTTGTGTCAAGCCCGGTGAAGGTGTGCAGCGAGCCGCCGGCGTTGCCGAATCCACCGGTGTTGTTGTTGTACCATGGCGGGTTGTTGTTGGAGTACTCTCTTGCTCGCCTTGCCTTCTCAATCTCCTTCAGAGAATGGCAGTCTGCGGTGATGTGAGTGGCGAGATTCCCCTCCCTGTTGTGGTAAACACAGGGCTGGTTGAGTAGGGCCGCGAGGTCAAATTTCAGCCTTGCCGCATTGTTGGCATGGTAGTTTCCGCTATCATGATAGTTTCCTCCGTCTCGGCGGAAGTTCTTCTGGTCGCGCTTCCCATAGCCAGCGTTGGCGACGAAGTCGACTCACCCATCACCGCGTCGCTTTCCAGTGAGGTGAGTGTTGTTGGCGCATGTCGTGATGTCTCCCATTGTCGTTGCCGCCGTTGCGGCGTCTTCCCCTGACTTGTTGTCGGAGTCTTGGTTTGGGTCCTCCTCCGCGTAGTGCTTGGCGATCTCCAGGAGGTTGGGGATGTTGTCAAGCATCTGGTAGACCCTCTTGATCTTGGTGACCAGAGGTTCGTATCGGCATGCATTCTTGAAGCAGTAGATCGCCGTGTCTTGTTAGATGCTAGAGGCGTTGATCCACAGGTCTTGCCACCGCTGGACCTAGTGGCAGGTCGACTCACGCTGTCCCTGGATGCATCACTCCAGGTCCTCTATGGTGGTGGCATGGGTGTAGGTACCCTCAAAGTGCCTGACGCAGGCCTCTCACATGTCCTTCCGCGAATCGATACTGTCTGCGGGGAGGGTGTTAATCCATTGTCGGGTCGCTCCCTCCATCATCAAGGAGAGGTAGCGGGCGGCGATCAGGTCAGTGTGGACGGCGATCCCCATCGCCATGAGGTATGTGTCGAGCCACACCATTAGGTCGTACGTTGGGTCGTACTTTTCAATCTCCTTCGGCGCCTTGAAGTTCGTCAGGTACTTTTCGCCTCGGATCATTGGTCTGAAGCATTGTGGGCTAACTCGGCTGAGTGAGCTCCTTGGCTTCGGCTCGCTGCAGTTGGTGAGGGTGTGCCGTAGGTCGTGTGGCTGGCAGGCTCGCCAAGCCTAGTTGTTCACGATGTGGGTCCGTGCATTGATCGATTGGCCATTGGCAATGATCGTGTTGTTCATAGGTCGCGGCTCATTGGTGGAGAGCGCAGGGTTTGTGGCCCATGGTTGGGGCTGCAGGGGCTCGGGCGATGGGCAGTTGAGGGTGTTGGTGACTGTTGGACGGCCGCTTGAGGCCACCCTGCTCCCCGATGAGCGAGAGTACATCCATCCCCACGGATCGACTCCCACGGCTTGCTGCTCGACGGCCCTAGCGAGTAGGGCCTAGGCATACTGGATCTGCAGTGCACCCTCTCCCTGGATATTGAGGTTGGCGACTACGGCTTGTCCTGCGATGACATTGTCCATCGGGGTGGAGTACAGCGGGAGCCCGTTGGCATCACGGGCTTGTGGCGAGGTGATGATTCGCGGTTGATACGGCGGAGGCGTACGACCTATGGGTGGCAGTGGAGCTCCAGTCGCAGGTGCCCCAGGTGGCGGGTGGTTGTTGCTCTCGGGCGCCGTGTTCTCGTAGAACTCGCACTCGGCTGCACGGGCAGTGTCGTTCTCGTCGTTGAAGTTCAGGACGCGGCCCTAGATGCTGGAGTTCAGGTGGGTCCTAATAGGGCATTGGTGTAAGAGCGATAGCTCCTGTGCTGTTTGCCGCTCGAGGCGGAACTTCTCGCGGTCAGCCTACTCCTTTCGCATCTCCTCTTCCAGGCGTAGGCGGGCTTCCTCCACCTCCGTTGCTGTTGCAGTCAGCGGGATCGGTGTAGAGAATGGATCTGGCGGGGCGGTCGCTCTCCCCTCCATGTAGATCGCATTGAAGCAATTGTATCTGGCGCGGAAGTCCTCTCGGGACTCCGACCCGGAGTCAAAGTCAAAGATCCTGAGGATGGAGGGGTCCTTGAAATCCTCAGGGTTGGAGATTTGTGTGATGGAGTCTTCGCATGATGCGGAAATGTTGTATCCCGTGACCGAGGCAGGGGTCGCCGAATCGGCTTCGTCGTGGAGGGCCGCGTTGTCCGCGACTACGTCAATTCCAGCCACATTGCTGCCAACCAAATTGTACTCAGGGGCAAGGCGGCTGATGGAACGGATCTGGACCTCTGAGAGTAGATCACGGTGTGGCAGCGATCCACCAATGATCACTGTCGCCGTTGGGTCGACGGCATCCGTGAAACCGATGAACAGGTTGATGGTGCCGACTGGCATCACCACTCTGTGTGTGATCGGGCGCGATGCCGGGATGTAGCTGCTGGATAGGATCTAAAGGATCCCGCCGCTAGCGATCATGCGGTTGGTGGCGATCGGCCGATCGATTAGCGAGAAGGGTCTCGCCGCAGAACTCAGGCCAGACTGGCCATGCCCCACGGTGGGCGCCACTATCGTGGGAATGACCACGACAGTCACTACCAGGGGTAGCGATTGGAAGGATTTGACGTGAGAGCAGGAAGCCATATGCGGAGCGAGATGAGGGCAAAGACACATGGATTTACCTAGGTTCGCCCCCCCCCCCTTAGGGTAAAGACCTACTCATGCTAGAGTGTATTATCAGCGAGTGAGTTACAAGGGTGGCGAGCTCGACGGCTAGGCAGCGAGTCACTTGGATGGGGTGTATGATGGAACATGAGTACAGAGAGTACCCTACGGAAGTTTATATAGGGGGTACCTCGCTAGGGTTTACATATATTCAATCGAATCAATTAGGGACTCAGAGGATTTGACCTAATCTAACTAGGCTTCAGCTACGCTTCTGGGCTTCCAGCTTCTAGTCGCCAGGCTCCCTTTCAGTCGTATTCCAGTCGTCGTCATGCAGGCCCACTCGCAGAGGCCTCAGCCTAGTTGAAACGTCCTGCTAGGCATACCCCATTTGGCATATCCCCATCACTAATAATTCAATATATAATCACAAAGGTTTTAGAGATATTGAGCACTAAGTTTAGTAATGAAGATTCATGACCATTCTCTTTCTTCTACGTTTGATTCTTTTGATAGCTGCTCTCCTCTTTTTCTTTCAATGAATATATGTCTATATTTTTACTTTCTCCCCTTCCTCTTTTTCTTTTAGTACAACTATTTGATAATGCTCACTACTTCAATGGATTTCAAAAACTCTTAATTATAATATGCTACCAGAATTCTTCTTCTCATAACTTAACCAATACTTTTATTTGTGTGGAAGTCCCTAAAATCATGACAGATGTACAAGTATTGTAACACTCAACCTAGTTCAATCATATAATATCATAATCTTGAATCAAACACAACTTCGATTATCATAAATTCTCACAACTCAATGGATATCAATCTTATCTTGAATAAAGGGAGCTCGAAGTTGATGTAACTGATGCAAATTTTGGAATTAAAGTTTATTATGCGTGTAGAAAAGTAAACATGCTAAAAGCTATAAGATAGATTACAAGGCTCTCACAGACCCCCCCCCCAAGCTTGGAATCAAGCCCGGTGGATCAAATAATTCCTTGCTATTATTTACTTCTTCATGGGAGTAAAGAAGTCATCATCTTCCTCTTCTTCATCCGCCTTGAGACTGCAAGCTTGAGCAATACAAGCGAATCAAGTGGACATCTCTATGATGCCAACATACAATTCTTTAATTACCTTGCTTAAGGTCTTCCTATCATCAGCCATCTCCATGATAATCTTGGTCAGGAGTTGCACTCTACCGTCAATGTCATCGACCTTCTTTTCGAGGTGTTTACCCATCATCCATTAAGAGTCAACTCCTTCTCCAATAGTTTCAACACAAGCTTTCGAAATCTTTTCAAGGTTCTTGATCTTTTCTCGAATCTAATCTCGGTTTTCCCCTTTTCTGGAAGAGGTTCCTAGAGGGAATTTAAGAGAAGATCCTCAAAGGTTATACCTATAGGGGTTGAGTGGAGATTCTCCTTTGTTCCTTCCTTGTTCCACATGCCTGAGCATCTCCAACTTTTTCGGGAACATGTCTTCCTAGTTAGGAAGTGGAACCACTTGCGCTGACTCATGGGTCGAGGAAGATGAAGTATCTCCTTCGAATCCCTTCTTCTTGGCTTGTTCTTCAGAGACGCACTCCTTCTTGGTCCAGATCTTCTTGATATGAAAAGGTTGCATGGACCTTGAGTGATCAAGTGAGATCTAAGGTTTCATTGTAAATAGAAAAGAAAGAGTTTGAGATTTGAAGTATGACGGAAAAGAACAAGAAAGAAGAAAAGTGCAAATTAAAGGGTGAAATCTCTAGATAAAAGGGGTTAAAGTCGGTCACGAGTAATTGTACGGGCGGGCTCCACCCGTACCACGTCCCCATACGGACTTCTTACCACCTTTTTATTATTATTATACAAAACATGTCGAATAAACACAAAAAAGGCAGAGCCAGTAATGATCATTGGTACGGGCGCATATGCCCGTATGGTTCAACCATACCGTATTGGCGAAAGAAGTGGTGGGTCTCCAACCGTTTAATGACCACTAGTATGGGCACGTTTGACCATACGGTTCGCCCGTACTAGGTCGAAAAATAACTCAAAATGTCAGGAAAAACTAAGAGCAAGGAAAAAGGCAAGTTCGACTGAAAAGTTTCCAAAATAGCAAAACTAAGCTACTAAAACTTTTTTACCTCACTTTTTCTTGGTGTGTTCTTCGGCTGAAACCAAAGAGATCAGCTCCACAGTGTTAACCTCTCCAACTCTATAGTGCTTTAATCGCTACCTATTAATAATCTAAGATGAAGAAGAGGGCATAGTATTTTTCAGTCTTACCGCTCCCGAAGGATATGCCTCTTCAACTTCATCAGGCCCTTTCCACCTGGATTTCCAATTTTCCTGCAAAAATCTTAAGCCTAGAGTTCTAGAGCAAAACTTTATCTCTAGTTTTAAATCCCTTTCCCTCTAATTTTTTATCGTGCCATTTCTTCGCCTTTTCTTTAAATACTCTAGCATTTTCATAGGCTTCATTTTTGAGTTCATCTAAAGCATGAATATCTAAGAGTCATTTCCCCCTGCAATTTTAAGTCAAAGTTCATGGTTTTAATAGCCCACTGAGCCTTGTGGTCAAGTTCTAATGGAAGGTGACAAGTTTTACCGTAAACCATTTTGTATGGTGTCATTCCCATAGGATTCTTGAAAGTTGTGCGATATGCCCACAATGCATCATTAAGCTTCAAAGCCTAATCCTTTCTTGACATGTTCACCGCCTTTTGAAGTATGACCTTGATTTCTCTGTTAGATAATTGCACTTGTCCACTGGTTTGAGGGTGGTAAGGTGAGGCTACCCGATGGTCTACTCCATACTTTTGAAGTATGTTGTCAAAAGTTCCCTTCATAAAATGAGTTCCACCATCAGTAATCAAAAATCGGGGTACTCCAAACCTAGGAAAGATGATGTCTTTGATCATCTTGATGGAAGTGGCTGCATTTGCATGAGAAGTGGGTATAGCTTCCACCCATTTAGTAACATAATCAACAACAACAAGAATATGAGTATAACCGTTAGAAGGAACAAAGGGTCCCATAAAATCCATTCCCCATACATCAAATGGCTCTATTACTAAGTTATATTCCATAGTCATTTCCTATCTTTTACTAATATTACTCATACGTTGGCAAGCATCACAATTTATGACATATTCATGAGAGTCTTTAACCAGTGTAGGCCAATAGAAACCCGACTGCAAGACCTTAGCTGCAGTTCGATTACCAACATGATGTCGGCCGTAAGGACTATCGTGACAAGCCTTAAGGATGGCCTTTGCCTCGTGCTTGGGTTCGCATTTCCGGATACCATCACTACAAGAAAAGTTGGCTTTTACAACGGACGATTTTCATGGTTGAAGGTCGGTTTTTCGTGGCTAAAAAAGTCTTCTACAACGGATGACCATCATGGTAAAAGCCCCGTCACAAAAGAATCTACCACGGTTTTTTCCTGACTGTGGTGGATCCTAACCTTCAGCCACAAAAACTTATTCCATCGTAGATCTGTTTGCCAGCCGCATTGACTGTTGACGTCATGCAAACTGCCATGTGGCAGCCGCCGTTAGCGGGCATTTATCGCTGTTAACGGCCATAGAAACCGTGGCAGAAGCAAGGCCCAGCCAAGGCTTGCTAAATTCTAACTTGGCCGGCCCATTAGGGGAGCCCAATAAGAAGATGGCCCGTTATTGTTTTGTCCTGCACTGTTTGAAAATGGGCCCAAAGTTGCAGCCGGCAGTGGCCCGTGAACTTTTAGGCCCAATACTGTTTCGACCTAAAGAAGGCCCATGATGGTCCAACACACTGCGGCTCATTAACAACCTGCGCCAACTCTCTCTTGTACATTTAAGGCCTGCGGGCGGCCCATCACTGTTTATCGCAGCCCATCATGGGCGGCCTACTGATGGCCCTTGTCTGAGATGGCCCGTTACTATTCAAGCATGTTACTGTCCTGGCCTTTCACTGTTCTGGGCTTTAACTGTTCAGACCCACAAGCGTCCCTTTACTGTTCTAGTCTGGTAAATGTGTCGGCCTGTTACTGCCCTCGCCTGGAAATTTCTCGGGTCGTTACTTTTCTGGCTTATCACTATTCTGGCATTTCACTGTTGCGGCCCTTTACTGTTGCGGCCGGATACTATTTTAGCATGTTACTGTTCTTGGATTTCACGGTTTCTTGCCTGTTACTGCGATGGGTTTTTTCTGTTAAGGCCTGTTACTGTTAAGGCATGTTACTGTTATGGCCTGTTACTGTTATGGCATGTTACTCTTATGGCTTGTTACCATTATGTCCTATTACTGTTACGTCGAGTTACAACTTGTAGGTCGGCCCATTTTTTTTACGGACTTTTACAGTTTCAGCCTTTTCTGAAGCCCATGCCAATATCGTAAAACGTTTATATAATCCAACATTTTTTACTATTCATCGTCGGCCGAATACACGACGGGCCAATAACAAAGCACGGTGTTGCTCCCTATTCGACCTGCCTGACGTAGTTACCGTAACGACTACCGCATATGTGGACGACGTCAACTAAATGCATACATGGCCTATGCGAGTTATCTAGATATTACATCATCTACAAACTTCTTAAAATTATTATATATTATCAAATCAAAGGAAAGAAAAATCGGCATTTCAGTTGTCAATCAAGTTGATAGCAGAGTCCTCAATTGATCACATGCATCTTCCTTTGAGTGTGATAGCTACATTGGAGGAGACATGATCTTGCAGCCCCCTCTTTGGTGGAGATAGCAATAATTGCACCCTAAAACTAAGTAACAACAAGTTAATACATCAAACAAAACAAACTACTCATTTGACTGATATGACAGGAGCTATGATCTGAAGTTTACAACTGGTCAATGGTTCAATTATTGACCAACACGTCAAACAAATAAGACAAGCAAACATGCATTAAACAAGTGTGCCTACCGTGAAACGAGCAATCAAAAAATGTGTGTGTGTGGCTTAGAATTTCAGCAAAAATAAACTAGCCAGGTCATTTGAACAAATATATATGGAAGAAGTTCTATATCCTAAAATGCAAGAGACGTCGGGTGACTCAGAATTTGCGGTGAGCTACACAATGGCATGTAGTTACTGTCATAGCTAAGAATCAACTAGATAGAAATTATAATGGCATCTTAAGAGAACGTCTAGAGCAGGAATGCAAACCACGAGTGAACTACATAGTAGAGGACAGTTATGCCATTGATTAGGACGAACCAGCACCAGATAAGTAAATAATGGCGTTGCTTGTGAACCTGTAGAAGAGGCTATGCAAACCATCATGTTGATTGTTCCATTCTGGGCTCTATGCTAGAAAAAGATAATAGTTAGTGTTGCAGCTTTTGAAGAACCAGATGGCAACAACAAAATTATAATCGAATTAGTATGAAGAGTCAAAACGGGTACTACCGGATAGCATAATGATGCCAAAGAGGAAACAATAATAGGAACTTATCTCAGGACGAACCAGATAGATTCAGTAACTATAGAACAGGGAATCTAAACTAATATTTTCCACTGATTTTACATTTTGCAAGAACTACACGATAGCAGGCAATTACTGTTGTTCAGAGTAGCTAAGAACATGTGCATGACTTCAAAATTTGTAGAGCAGCGAATGCAAACCAACATGTCTAGCGACCTACTCCATAGTATCTAGCACGAAGAACAGGCCTGCGTTTTGACTGGGTGTACATAACGATTAGAAAAATGCAGTTCACTACGACAGGCTTGAACCTACTGTACTGCTGACAAAACAAAAAAAGATTTGGTGATTTGGTTACCATGGTCAGATAGGCTTCTAACTATCATCCGTACCGGCGGGTGCTTCGGTTGCACCGGCTGTTTGCGTTGGGGAAGTAGATCGTGGGCGCTCGATGCTAGCTTGACCGCAGTGGACGAGGTTGAATCAGTGCACTGCATGGTGGTTCAGGTAAGGTACAGGTGGGGAGGATGTCGCCGACGTTGATGTAGATCTTGGGCAGTCGTTGACGGATTCGGTGCCATGGAGGGGAAAGTGGGAAAGGAAATTAGGTGTGGTGGACGACGATGGACTCGGTGACCAAGGTTGGGTGTGGTGGACGTTGGTGAAGCGGCAATGATGCTTTGGATGAGACCACGTCTGATGCCGCTCCGGTATACTGTTGGCTGGGGAGTGCATGGTGTCGAGTTCCGACGGGCAAAGCTAGCCGCGGAGAAGTGCTGCTGGAGGTTCCTGGTGCGAGAAATTTCGCAGTGTTTGTAATGGAGGGGCACGAGGGAGTGGGACCACGTGATTTTGGTATCGTTTGAAACGGAGGGGCGCCAGAAATTTCGAAGTGTTTGAAATGGAGGGGCACAAGGGAGTGGGGACCACGTGATTTTGGTATCGTTCAAAACAGAGGGGCGCCAGAAATTTCATAGTGTTTGAAATGGAGGGGCGCGAGGAAGTGGGGACCACGTGATTTTGGCCGTCTAGCAATCTTGTCCGCCCATCCCAAATCAACGGGCCATAGGGGATACCTTCCCTTTGAAGGCTCTGGCGCGGACGCCTATGCAAGCAATCGCTGGGTGTCCCAGAGTAGACTATAGGGGTAGATGAGTAGGTTACTGTAGTAGTAGACCATTAATCGGGCTAGCTAGCGCGATGTCATTTTGGCGCTCCACGAGTTCAAACTTTTACTTATGGTGTTCAGGAGTGAATGCATGCAGCTCAAAAAAAGGTGCTGTACTTACATGACTAGTAAACTGTACGTATTTCACACGACTATTTTATTGCATGCACTTCAATAACTTACCTTATTAAAGCATAATAATATCCTGCATAATTTAGAACTTTGGTGCAATACTTGGTCGACTTATTAGAACTAAACACCTCTCGGGTATTTTAGAAGTACTCCCAAACATGTTTCTAGCTTACCAAGATATCGTGTATTTTTTAATGGATGCAGTACTATGGATGGTTTGGCATGACTATCGACATGCACAATTTTGGTTTTGCATTGTTCACATTTAACGTCCAGGCATACAATGTACATATACCTCTCCATGAACAACGATAAGTTTCGTCGTTTTTTATCTACTTTCTAAATGTTACATTAAACTACCATCATTTCTAATGATGCATGAAACGACCAAAAAAGAGTTGTGACTTTTTTTAGTATCTAAAAATATTTTCATTGTTAATAATTATTTTTTACCATTTTACAGAGCATTCCAATAAACGAAACAATGTTTTCACCATCAGGGGAAATGTTTCCATTAAATGACAAAAAATAATGTCTTTATCACCAAGAATATATAGCAAAAGAAATGAATTCCAACACAATAACCATATGCAATGACCTGATGTGTATAAACCTTAGTGACCGTCTAATTTGTAATTAGAAGTGTCAAGGAGGGAGATGCTAGATTCATTTGTGGTGGCTAGGTGCAAATTTTTAATTCAATAAAGTGGTTTTTTCTTCCACACCTTGAGGAGGTTTTTCCACATAAATCGTTGTGTCACTTGTGCATGTTCTGATTGTTTTATTTCTGTTGCATATTTGTTGATTGAAGCTATCCTTGGAGTTCATTGAAAGCTAGTGGGGTTGTGTATCTCCCCCCAACAAAGTGGTATGTTTTATTTCTGCTATATATCTATTTTTGAAGTTATCCTCGAAGTTCATTGCAAACTACTGGGGTTGTGTATCCCCCACAACATATATCTCATATGGACATTCTTATTTAGGTTGTATAACCACTGTGTTGTTCATTGTTGATGATCAGATGGTGTTGACAATGGTGGAAAATTAGTGTATGTGTCTCATACTTGTATTTTTATCATCATAATAGCCACATATAGGACTAGTTTATATTGTTATTGGCATTGATATATCATTGATTATGCAATTTTTAGATGATTTATAGGACTTTCCTATAAAGTCCCTTGTTTTGGTATTTAATTTCTAAGAGGTAGAAAACCTTCTTTTTCGTATTTTGCTGTTTCAGGGACTTTTCGGACACCAATTAATACAAGAAAAATACCACTGATGTAATTCATCACGAGAAGGGAATTGAGCCTTTGAAGCATGTGAGGGGAGCCATGAGGGACGGACGAGGCCTTGTGGTGTGGTCCCCACCTATGGGCGCGTCACCTAGGCCCGTTTAGGCCTTGAGCATTGCCTCATCTCCCCCTTTTTACAGGAAGCATCGTATTGCCCGAAAACCTATGCCATATTTTTCCATGATTTACAAAGGCAGCGGCGGAGGTGAAAGTATTCTCCTACTCCGGGAGAGGGCAGATCCTGCTGCTCCGAGGAATCAGGAGAGGGGGAAATCCAAGCCATCATCATCATCAATCCTTCTTAGCATAGGGGGAGGCATCTCCATCACCATATACATCATCACAAACATCTGCACCATATCCATCTTGAAGATCCATCTCGTTCCCCTCGCAATTTGTGATCAGCTTGAACCCTAGATGTTGTTTTAGTGCCTTGTGCATGATTCTGCTTGGTAACTTGTCATTATTTTGTGGCGAAGTTATAACTTAAGATTGTGTTGTACCCATATGTCTATGATCTATATCATGTTCCACCGTTGTGTGTAGTTCCCCATGTTCCTGAGGGCATAGAATGAATTTGCTATGATTTTCATATAGTATGCAATGAGTATTTGGTTAAGTTTAATCTTCTATGTGGTTTTATGATGGTATTATGCGACCATCAACTGCATATTACTTCACCTATATGATCTCATAGGGCTGCACCTTAGTGTAATGGAGAGAGTATGGAGGGATGAAATGACATAAACTGTGTCATGAGTCTTGAAGTTGTAGTAAGGGAGTTTCAAAGTGGGGATCTTAGAACTTTATACTATGGTTGGACTTCATGTCTTAATGAATCCTTTGTTTGCTTAGGAAAATGTACCTAGAACCAAGCATCAGGGGTGTACTTGCTCATGTGTATGGTTGCACCTATTTTAGGCTCCCTCCAAAAAGAATAAAACTTGACAAGATACTTACATGTTGCTATAGAAATCTCTATGCTAAGTAAATCCATACTGCCCTTAGGAACATTTGTCACATATAAGAACACACACTTGATGTTATCCGCTTGCTACATAGAGGATTGAGATTTCTCTGAAAAGAGCATTTACTTCACTTGCAATTTACTTTACAACAGTTTACTTTTCTACAAACTATAAACACAAAAGCACCAAACCTTTGCATCTTTTATTGTTGTACCTGTCAGACTTACTAATCAATACCTTCTGCTCTTCATGGGTTCAACAACCTTTTCTTATTGAAATGTACTATAATAGATCTCCTGCACTTGGGAGACATCAGTGTCAAGTATCGTGGATTAACTTTCTAAGATACGACTAGATAAAAACACCACCATTTAAATAACCTCAAATTTTGCATAGGGGGATGCGGATATGCAATTTTAAGGCTTTTATGAGTTATGCTAGTTCTAACTATGGAATCTAACTAACTGAATCTTCAGAGTTCAAATTCTAAGAGACATGGCTCAATTAAGTACACAAACAAGTCAAAGTTACCTGAATATAGGGAATTATAGTTGATAAGAACTCCGCTCGTACTCAAATGTTTTATCGTCGTGCCTTTGCGGACTTCAATACGGAAGAGTTGGTTCCGTTGTACCTAGACAAGTTACATTCTCTGCTCTTACCTAGGCGTTTTGTTGCCGTGTCTTCACGGGCACTATCTCGGTAGAGCCGACATAGAGGCACTTGGCTTTTTCGTGCGATACTCCTTTGCTAGCAGGGTAGAGTTGGAAATCCTATCCTAACTTGACCCACTCCCCTCGATTCCACCATTGTTACCCGATGCATCTCTTTACGCATATGATTGCGTCCTTGCGGTTGAGCCTCATGGTGATAAAACCTTGTTTCGCTGGAACCTTCACGACAGTGTAGGCCTAGTGGGACGCCACCATGAACTTAGCCAGTGCAGGGTGCTCTCGGGTGCCATTATAGGGTAGGGGTATCATCCACATAGAAGGTGACATACTTGGTGCGGTGATTATCCTCTGTGTCAAATGTAGCTGGCACTTAAGATCCTTTTTATTCATCAGTACAAGTAATAATTTCTCGTTTCTCAACGAAATCACAAGTAAACATCATGTAATTCTCTACAAATGCAACTGCCCTAATTTACATACTTGCATAAAGTACCATATAATTAGGAAGAAGTGGTTAATATATTAAGTTAGAAGTAGAACAAACCTCCAAATCAAATTAATCGAATATGGATTCACCCTACCATGTCCTAAAAGTGGCCTGCTAGGAGAGAAGGTATGCTGACGCGGAGGAGTACGGGAGGCACTGGGTCACATCGATAGTAGAAGTCTACGTTGTTAGTTCATGACCATGTGAAGGGGAGAATTTTTAGCACATCGAGTGTGACAAAGGGAGGAGATCAGTGTAGGAGGGTTGTTAGGTTCTGTGGCTGGGCGTTGGCCCGCACATGAGATGCAAGCAGAGACCTATCTGGTTTCCTAGGTCACATCAATATCCTGCACCCGAGCTATAAAAAAGGGCCTTCGGGCTAGGCCTAGCTAGAAAAAACATGGGGATATCTTGCAAACCATCAGAGCATATCCACTCGGCCACCCATGTGACGTCCAGCTTTGCCCTTTTTTGGCCCGTATGGGGGTGGTGGATGTTGTTACAGGGAGGCACCGACGCTTAACTGCTCCTCCATATGCCCCCTATACACTATTTCAAAAATAATAAAATTTCAAACAACAAATTGATCAAATTAAACATAAATTAAACATAATAATTTAAAAGTTCAACAAAGCAAAAATAATAATTTAACAAGTTTTGAATCACAATTTGAACTAGATAAAAAATTAGGTGGGTCTTTTGAGCATCCACAAATGCGCCATCATATCATCTTGCAGTTGGTGATGAGTATTTGTGTCTTGAAATTTTTGACACGTGGCGAGGAAAGAAGCAAACACAGCCGACACCTGGTGATCAACGTTTGCAAGAGGACTCTGGCGATAATACAATTTAGTGGCAAACACTAGAATATCCCGTTCACTCTCAATGATCATGATGTGCAAGATCACACATGTAGTCATGATCTCCCACATATGATCTTTCTACCAGGTAAGAGTGGGGTACCGAACAAAGGCAAATCGAGTTTGCGGCACACCAAATGCACACTTCACATCCTTCTTGCAAGCCTCTCACTAGGTCGCATTTTCCCCTCCAACCATAGGGTTTGAGATTGTATTTACAAATGTTGACCATCTTGGATAGATGCCATCTACCAGATAGTATCCCTTGTCATAGTAGTGTCCATTGATCTCAAACTCCACCAGAGGAGCAGTGCCTTCAACAAGCTTGGTGCACAAATTTGAGCACTATAGCACACTGATGTCATTGTGTGATCCTGCCACACTGAAGAAAGCATGCCATATCCACAGATCATAATATGCTACTGCCTCAAGTACCACACTACACGATCCTTTGTGATATGTGTACATGCCTTGGTGTGCAAATGGACAGTTCTTCCAAGCATCCCCGGAAACACTCTTTTTGTGTTCTGTGCCATGATCCAAGATGTGTCTTGTTCATTGGGTGTTCTCAGGTACTTCTTTCCAAACACTATCAGAATTGCCCTACATATCCTGTACATGCAATCAATGGTTGTGGACTTGGCCATGCGCAGGTAGTCGTCATGTGTATTTGCATGAATTTCATATGCAAGGAAACGGAGGGAAATTGTGCATTTCTAAATTGTGCATAAACCAAGCAAGACGATGGTGTCTCTTCAGTTTGACGTATTCGTCAAACTCAATCAAGTTCTCAACAATCTTTAGGAAGAGCTTCCTGCTCATCCTGAAATGGCACTAAAATATCACATCGCCATACAATGGATCATCGACGAAGTAGTCAATGTACAACATGCAATACCCTTCCATCCTCTGCCTCGACATGCTCTTGCGGTGCCCCGGTCTAGAACCTCTAACAACTAGCTTTTCATTGTCAACGATCATGCCTAGGAGGGCAGTGAGGATCCTGAGATGATCATCATAGCCAATGGCGTCTCTCGCGATAGCAACAACAACGACTTCATCATCCATCAGAGAGGCAAGCATGCGGCATTGCGACGAGGGACGCTTCCCCATGGAGGACGTGTGATGACTGCAAGCACACAGATCAATTGTAGCTAGTTTTGAAGTAAATATATTGAACCCATAGAAGGATTTTGGTAAAGGTATTTATGCCCATCGTTACTATCTACCAAAGGATACTTATAAGATGCCTTTAATCTCAAGTAAAGGGTGTTTGACAGGTTTATGGTTGTTTGTAGAAAAGTAATTAAAACAAGTATAAGAAAACAAGTAACAAGTTTGTATGAAAGCGTGGTTGAACTCACTAGGGCTAAAACATTCTCGAGGATGTAGAATACACCACTAGCATAGTATGATTGTTATTTGTAATCAAGATAACATACTTCTTGTGTCATAGGATATGTGGAGAGAGCTCCATAATAAGATGTTCACTACAAGGCTCGTAGGAGGCAAATTTGTTGAGCCAAGAGTGAGGTCACCTCTAGATAACCACTGCGATGTCTGAGAGCTGTCACCCATACAAACCACCGCAATTAAGGGTTTCCCCATGGATATTGTAATTAGCTTAGGGAGTCCCTCTTTTATCCTCCTTTGACCGTGTAGGTTACGAGCCGATGCCGATCTATCACGAGGCCATTTCGGTTATGATCCGAAGACACATCCAAAGGATTTATCCCTCCCTTTAGTCCCAAGGGCAAATGATATGTGTCCGACTACACATACCATCTAAAGAGAGAGATCAAACACAAATCATAATTCTATCATAGATAAGCAAGTCATACAGACACAAGAATAGATCATATTTATTATGAATTCATAATGGTGCTAGGGTTTCTCCATTTCCCCAAGAACAAATGAACTATTCAAACATGGAAGCAATCAACAACATCATCATAATCAAATGAATGGATAAAAGTACGGAGATAGATCTAATGCAAACCATAATTGAATCTGGAATTACAACAAGATATAATAGATGGTAGATGGGGGTAATGGTGGTAATGGAGATCCAGCGGTTGGTGATGAAGGGGATGATGTGTTGTCCACCAATGATCCTTGAAGCAGCTAGGATTTTGCCCCAGCCAAGTTCCTCCTCCAGATCCCTTTTAGATGTGGTTTTTCGTGGTTTCTAGTGGCTGTGAATGTCAGATCTCCCTCTCGTCTTTGCCAGGAGAAAGTATTTGACGAGGCAATCACGCTGGCACTCGGTACGGGCGGACGGTACAGGCGGGCTCCGCCCGTACCACCGGTATTTATCGGTACTGATTTCTCCTCCTTGCTTAGTATTCTCCTAGGTGCGAACGTAAATCCTTAAAATGACTTCTATCACTTAGAAATATCATATAATTACACAATATGACAGTTCCAATTGATATGTTCATATAATACTCAATGATTTGGGATCCTATTAAAACAAGAACGAAATGGTGTGTGCAAACACAGTGAAATACAAAGATCCCCGACTCTATTTATGCAAAAAAAAAGGTAAATATGCTTCAATTTTGGACTCATCAACTCCCCAAGTTAGGCTCTTGCTTGTCCCTGAGCAAGATGGTGGCTTATGGACAAGATCATCATGTTCAGGAGACACGAGTCGTTACAATAAATGTGACAGAAATTGAAACAGGAATACAACATCGGATATAGAGATACTTAGGGGGTATTACCATACCCCTTACACATTACATAACTTAGAGGCTTCCACACCTTTTCTAGTATTAATGAAATCATCCGCTCTGGCGGGTGGACTTTAGCACCATGTCGTTGATGTAGACGTGGATGTTGCAGCCAATTTGACTCGCAAGGCACTCCTGCATGCACTGTTGGTAGGTTGCGCTGGCGTTCTTGAGGCCGAACAACATAGCGGTGTAGCAGAAGGTGCCGAATGGTGTGATGAACACCGTTTTCTCTTCGTCCTCGACCACCATCTTGATCTGGTTGTACCCATAGTACGCATCGAGGATGCACAACGACTCCGAGCATGTAGTCGAGTCGATGATCTAGTCAATGCAGGGGAGGACGAATGCAGGGGAGGCAATGTTTAGGTTGGTGTAGTCGATGCACATTCTCCAAGAGTTGTTCTTCTTCAGAACCAGGACAAGGTTTGCCAGCCACTTGGAGTACTTGATTGGCCGGATGAAGCATGCAGCGAGTAGACGCTGCACTTCTTTGGCGATTGCTCGGCGGTGCTCTTCATTGAAGGGCCGTAGCGACTGCTTCACCGGTCGCACTTTGGGGTCGGTGTTGAGTTTGTGCTCAGCGAGTTCCCTCGGTACACCAGGCATGTCAGATGGTTTCCATGCGAAGATGTCGTGATTCTCATGCAGGAACCTAATGAGCGTGCTTTCCTATGCAGGACTAATGTTCGTCCCGATGGTGACCGTCTGGCTGGAGTCGCCCGGGACGAGCTCGACAGTGCAAGTGTGTGTGGCCGCCTCGAAAGCTTTTCCCCTGGAGTTTTCTGAGGTGCGCTTCTTCAGAATGGTGGGGTCATCCTTGTCAACATTGCTCGTGTATTTCGCAAGCTCATCCATGTGGTTGGTTTCTGCGGCAATGACGGTGTCGGCGAGCTCGGCGCCTTTTTCCTCGCACTCCACGGCCATATCGGGGTCGCCGTGGATGGTGATGTTGCTGCTTGGCCCGGAGATCTTCATCATGTTGTAGGCGTAGTGTGGGGCCGCCCTGAATTTGGCGAATGCCTGGCACCCCAGGACGAAGTGGTAGGGGTTGCGGAAGTTCACCAGCTCGAATACGATCACTCGGTGCAGAAGTTTGCTAGTGTGCCTAAGGTGACTGGTAGCATCACCTTGCCGATCAGGAATGCCTTCTGACCGGGGATGATGTTGTGGAAGGTGGTGAGGGTCGACTCGATCATCGACTCCGTGAGGTGTAGCCCCTTGAACGTATCCAGGTACAGTATATTGATGGATCTTTTGTCGTCCATCATCGTCTTGGGTAGCCAGTAGTCGGCCACTTTGGGCCTAACCACTAGGGCGACTCGCCCCGAATATACGATCTTGGGCGCGTGATCTTGGCGACTCTAGGTAATTCTTTGCTCATACCAGTTGAGGAAGCGAGGGACGTCGACCTAGGTCACCGCATTGACGGCGACCGCGCGGGCGAGCACCTTCTTCTCACGTTTGTGTCAAGCCCGGTGAAGGTGTGCAGCGAGCCGCCGGCGTTGCCGAATCCACCGGTGTTGTTGTTGTACCTTGGCGGGTTGTTGTTGGAGTACTCTCTTGCTCGCCTTGCCTTCTCAATCTCCTTCAGAGAATGGCAGTCTGCGGTGATGTGAGTGGCGGGATTCCCCTCCCTGTTGTGGTAAACACAGGGCTGGTTGAGTAGGGCCGCGAGGTCAAATTTCGGCCTTGCCGCATTGTTGGCATGGTAGTTTCCGCTATCATGATAGTTTCCTCCGTCTCGGCGGAAGTTTTTCTGGTCGCGCTTCCCATAGCCAGCGTTGGCGACGAAGTCGACTCACCCATCACCGCGTCGCTTTCCAGTGAGGTGAGTGTTGTTGGCGCATGTCGTGATGTCTCCCATTGTCGTTGCCGCCGTTGCGGCGTCTTCCCCTGACTTGTTGTCGGAGTCTTGGTTTGGGTCCTCCTCCGCGTAGTGCTTGGCGATCTCCAGGAGGTTGGGGATGTTGTCAAGCATCTGGTAGACCCTCTTGATCTTGGTGACCAGAGGTTCGTATCGGCATGCATTCTTGAAGCAGTAGATCGCCGTGTCTTGTTAGATGCTAGAGGCATTGATCCACAGGTCTTGCCACCGCTGGACCTAGTGGCGGGTCGACTCACGCTGTCCCTGGATGCATCACTCCAGGTCCTCTATGGTGGTGGCATGGGTGTAGGTACCCTCAAAGTGCCTGACGCAGGCCTCTCACATGTCCTTCCACGAATCGATACTGTCTGCGGGGAGGGTGTTAATCCATTGTCGGGTCGCTCCCTCCATCATCAAGGAGAGGTAGCGGGCGGCGATCAGGTCAGTGTGGACGGCGATCCCCATCGCCATGAGGTATGTGTCGAGCCACACCATTAGGTCGTACGTTGGGTCGTACTTTTCAATCTCCTTCGGCGCCTTGAAGTTCGTCGGGTACTTTTCGCCTCGGATCATTGGTCTGAAGCATTGTGGGCTAACTCGGCTGAGTGAGCTCCTTGGCTTCGGCTCGCTGCAGTTGGTGAGGGTGTGCCGTAGGTCGTGTGGCTGGCGGGCTCGCCAAGCCTAGTTGTTCACGATGTGGGTCCATGCATTGATCGATTGGCCATTGGCAATGATCGTGTTGTTCATAGGTCGCGGCTCATTGGTGGAGAGCGCAGGGTTTGTGGCCCATGGTTGGGGCAGCAGGGGCTCGGGCGGTGGGCAGTTGAGGGTGTTGGTGACTGTTGGACGGCCGCTTGAGGCCACCCTGCTCCCCGATGAGCGAGAGTACATCCATCCCCACGGATCGACTCCCACGGCTTGCTGCTCGACGGCCCTAGCGAGTAGGGCCTAGGCATACTGGATCTGCAGTGCACCCTCTCCCTGGATATTGAGGTTGGCGACTACGGCTTGTCCTGCGATGACATTGTCCATCGGGGTGGAGTACAGCGGGAGCCCGTTGGCATCACGGGCTTGTGGCGAGGTGATGATTCGCGGTTGATACGGCGGAGGCGTACGACCTATGGGTGGCAGTGGAGCTCCAGTCGCAGGTGCCCCAGGTGGCGGGTGGTTGCTGCTCTCGGGCGCCATGTTCTCGTAGAACTCGCACTCGGCTGCACGGGCAGTGTCGTTCTCGTCGTTGAAGTTTAGGACGCGGCCCTAGATGCTGGAGTTCAGGTGGGTCCTAATAGGGCATTGGTGTAAGAGCGATAGCTCCTGTGCTGTTTGCCGCTCGAGGCGGAACTTCTCGCGGTCAGCCTACTCCTTTCGCATCTCCTCTTCCAGGCGTAGGCGGGCTTCCTCCACCTCCGTTGCTGTTGCAGTCAGCGGGATCGGTGTAGAGAATGGATCTGGCGGGGCGGTCGCTCTCCCCTCCATGTAGATCGCATTGAAGCAATTGTATCTGGCGCGGAAGTCCTCTCGGGACTCCGACCCGGAGTCAAAGTCAAAGATACTGAGGATGGAGGGGTCCTTGAAATCCTCAGGGTTGGAGATTTGTGTGATGGAGTCTTCGCATGATGCGGCAATGTTGGATCCCGTGACCAAGGCAGGGGTCGCCGAATCGGCTTCGTCATGGAGGGCCGCGTTGTCCGCGACTACGTCAATTCCAGCCACATTGCTGCCAACCAAATTGTACTCAGGGGCAAGGCGGCTGATGGAACGGATCTGGACCTCTGAGAGTAGATCACGGTGTGGCAGCGATCCACCAATGATCACTGTCGCCGTTGGGTCGACGGCATCCGTGAAACCGATGAACAGGTTGATGGTGCCGACTGGCATCACCACTCTGTGTGTGATCGGGCGCGATGCCGGGATGTAGCTGCTGGATAGGATCTAAAGGATCCCGCCGCTAGCGATCATGCGGTTGGTGGCGATCGGCCGATCGATTAGCGAGAAGGGTCTCGCCGCAGAACTCAGGCCAGACTGGCCATGCCCCACGGTGGGCGCCACTATCGTGGGAATGACCACGACAGTCACTACCAGGGGTAGCGATTGGAAGGATTTGACGTGAGAGCAGGAAGCCATATGCGGAGCGAGATGAGGGCAAAGACACATGGATTTACCTAGGTTCGCCCCTCCCCTTAGGGTAAAGACCTACTCATGCTAGAGTGTATTATCAGCGAGTGAGTTACAAGGGTGGCGAGCTCGACGGCTAGGCAGCGAGTCACTTGGATGGGGTGTATGATGGAACATGAGTACAGAGAGTACCCTACGGAAGTTTATATAGGGGGTACCTCGCTAGGGTTTACATATATTCAATCGAATCAATTAGGGACTCAGAGGATTTGACCTAATCTAACTAGGCTTCAGCTACGCTTCTGGGCTTCCAGCTTCTAGTCGCCAGGCTCCCTTTCAGTCATATTCCAGTCGTCATGCAGGCCCACTCGCAGAGGCCTCAGCCTAGTTGAAACGTCCTGCTAGGCATACCCCATTTGGCATATCCCCATCACTAATAATTCAATATATAATCACAAAGGTTTTAGAGATATTGAGCACTAAGTTTAGTAATGAAGATTCATGACCATTCTCTTTCTTCTACGTTTGATTCTTTTGATAGCTGCTCTCCTCTTTTTCTTTCAATGAATATATGTCTATATTTTTACTTTCTCCCCTTCCTCTTTTTCTTTTAGTACAACTATTTGATAATGCTCACTACTTCAATGGATTTCAAAAACTCTTAATTATAATATGCTACCAGAATTCTTCTTCTCATAACTTAACCAATACTTTTATTTGTGTGGAAGTCCCTAAAATCATGACAGATGTACAAGTATTGTAACACTCAACCTAGTTCAATCATATAATATCATAATCTTGAATCAAACACAACTTCGATTATCATAAATTCTTACAACTCAATGGATATCAATCTTATCTTGAATATAGGGAGCTCGAAGTTGATGTAACTGATGCAAAATTTGGAATTAAAGTTTATTATGCGTGTAGAAAAGTAAACATGCTAAAAGCTATAAGATAGATTACAAGGCTCTCACAGACACCCCCCCCAAGCTTGGAATCAAGCCCGGTGGATCAAATAATTCCTTGTTATTATTTACTTCTTCGTGGGAGTAAAGAAGTCATCATCTTCCTCTTCTTCATCCGCCTTGAGACTGCAAGCTTGAGCAATACAAGCGAATCAAGTGGACATCTCTATGATGCCAACATACAATTCTTTAATTACCTTGCTTAAGGTCTTCCTGTCATCAGCCATCTCCATGATAATCTTGGTCAGGAGTTGCACTCTACCGTCAATGTCATCAACCTTCTTTTCGAGGTGTTTACCCATCATCCATTAAGAGTCAACTCCTTCTCCAATAGTTTCAACACAAGCTTTCGAAATCTTTTCAAGGTTCTTGATCTTTTCTCGAATCTAATCTCGGTTTTCCCCTTTTCTGGAAGAGGTTCCCAGAGGGAATTTAAGAGAAGATCCTCAAAGGTTATACCTATAGGGGTTGAGTGGAGAATCTCCTTTGTTCCTTCCTTGTTCCACATGCCTGAGCATCTCCAACTTTTTCGGGAACATGTCTTCCTAGTTAGGAAGTGGAACCACTTGCGCTGACTCATGGGTCGAGGAAGATGAAGTATCTCCTTTGAATCCCTTCTTCTTGGCTTGTTCTTCAGAGACGCACTCCTTCTTGGTCCAGATCTGCTTGATATGAAAAGGTTGCATGGACCTTGAGTGATCAAGTGAGATCTAAGGTTTCATTGTAAATAGAAAAGAAAGAGTTTGAGATTTGAAGTATGACGCAAAAGAACAAGAAAGAAGAAAAGTGCAAATTAAAGGGTGAAATCTCTAGATAAAAGGGGTTAAAGTCGGTCACGAGTAATTGTACGGGCGGGCTCCACCCGTACCACGTCCCCATACGGACTTCTTACCACCTTTTTATTATTATTATACAAAACATGTCGAATAAACACAAAAAAGGCAGAGCCAGTAATGATCATTGGTATGGGCGCATATGCCCGTATGGTTCAACCATACCGTATTGGCGAAAGAAGTGGTGGGTCTCCAACCGTTTAATGACCACTAGTATGGGCACGTTTGACCATACGGTTCGCCCGTACTAGGTCGAAAAATAACTCAAAATGTCAGGAAAAACTAAGAGCAAGGAAAAAGGCAAGTTCGACTGAAAAGTTTCCAAAATAGCAAAACTAAGCTACTAAAACTTTTTTACCTCACTTTTTCTTGGTGTGTTCTTCGGCTGAAACCAAAGAGATCAGCTCCACAGTGTTAACCTCTCCAACTCTATAGTGCTTTAATCGCTGCCTATTAATAATCTAAGATGAAGAAGAGGGCATAGTATTTTTCAGTCTTACCGCTCCCGAAGGATATGCCTCTTCAACTTCATCAGGCCCTTTCCACCTGGATTTCCAATTTTCCTGCAAAAATCTTAAGCCTAGAGTTCTAGAGCAAAACTTTATCTCTAGTTTTAAATCCCTTTCCCTCTAATTTTTTATCATGCCATTTCTTCGCCTTTTCTTTAAATACTCTAGCATTTTCATAGGCTTCATTTCTGAGTTCATCTAAAGCATGAATATCTAAGAGTCATTTCCCCCTGCAATTTTAAGTCAAAGTTCATGGTTTTAATAGCCCACTGAGCCT
The DNA here is from genome assembly GCA_916181665.1 of Avena sativa. NCBI lineage: Eukaryota > Viridiplantae > Streptophyta > Magnoliopsida > Poales > Poaceae > Avena > Avena sativa. The sequence goes on from OV702287.1 coordinate 430,373,689, forward strand.
TGTGGTCAAGTTCTAATGGAAGGTGACAAGTTTTACCGTAAACCATTTTGTATGGTGTCATTCCCATAGGATTCTTGAAAGTTGTGCGATATGCCCACAATGCATCATTAAGCTTCAAAGCCTAATCCTTTCTTGACATGTTCACCGCCTTTTGAAGTATGACCTTGATTTCTCTGTTAGATAATTGCACTTGTCCACTGGTTTGAGGGTGGTAAGGTGAGGCTACCCGATGGTCTACTCCATACTTTTGAAGTATGTTGTCAAAAGTTCCCTTCATAAAATGAGTTCCACCATCAGTAATCAAAAATCGGGGTACTCCAAACCTAGGAAAGATGATGTCTTTGATCATCTTGATGGAAGTGGCTGCATTTGCATGAGAAGTGGGTATAGCTTCCACCCATTTAGTAACATAATCAACAACAACAAGAATATGAGTATAACTGTTAGAAGGAACAAAGGGTCCCATAAAATCCATTCCCCATACATCAAATGGCTCTATTACTAAGTTATATTCCATAGTTCCTATCTTTTACTAATATTACTCATACGTTGGCAAGCATCACAATTTATGACATATTCATGAGTCTTTAACCAGTGTAGGCCAATAGAAACCCGACTGCAAGACCTTAGCTGCAGTTCGATTACCAACATGATGTCGGCCGTAAGGACTATCGTGACAAGCCTTAAGGATGGCCTTTGCCTCGTGCTTGGGTTCGCATTTCCGGATACCATCACTACAAGAAAAGTTGGCTTTTACAACGGACGATTTTCATGGTTGAAGGTCGGTTTTTCGTGGGTAAAAAAGTCTTCTACAACGGATGACCATCATGGTAAAAGCCCCGTCACAAAAGAATCTACCACGGTTTTTTTCCTGACTGTGGTGGATCGTAACCTTCAGCCACAAAAACTTATTCCATCGTAGATCTGTTTGCCAGCCGCATTGACTGTTGACATCATGCAAACTGCCATGTGGCAGCCGCCGTTAGCGGGCATTTATCGCTGTTAACGGCCATAGAAACTGTGGCAGAAGCAAGGCCCAGCCAAGGCTTGCTAAATTCTAACTGGGCCGGCCCATTAGGGGAGCCCAATAAGAAGATGGCCCGTTATTGTTTTGTCCTGCACTGTTTGAAAATGGGCCCAAAGTTGCAGCCGGCAGTGGCCCGTGAACTTTTAGGCCCAATACTGTTTCGACCTAAAGAAGGCCCATGATGGTCCAACACACTGCGGCTCATTAACAACCTGCGCCAACTCTCTCTTGTACATTTAAGGCCTGCGGGCGGCCCATCACTGTTTATCGCAGCCCATCATGGGCGGCCTACTGATGGCCCTTGTCTGAGATGGCCCGTTACTATTCAAGCCTGTTACTGTCCTGGCCTTTCACTGTTCTGGGCTTTAACTGTTCAGACCCACAAGCGTCCCTTTACTGTTCTAGTCTGGTAAATGTGTCGGCCTATTACTGCCCTCGCCTGGAAATTTCTCGGGTCGTTACTTTTCTGGCTTATCACTATTCTGGCATTTCACTGTTGCGGCCCTTTACTGTTGCGGCCGGATACTATTTTAGCATGTTACTGTTCTTGGATTTCACGGTTTCTTGCCTGTTACTGCGATGGGTTTTTTCTGTTAAGGCCTGTTACTGTTAAGGCATGTTACTGTTAAGGCATGTTACTGTTATGGCATGTTACTGTTATGGCATGTTACTCTTATGGCTTGTTACCATTATGTCCTATTACTGTTACGTCGAGTTACAACTTGTAGGTCGGCCCATTTTGTTTACGGCCTTTTACAGTTTCAGCCTTTTCTGAAGCCCATGCCAATATCGTAAAACGTTTATATAATCCAGCATTTTTTAATATTCATCGTCGGCCGAATACACGACGGGCCAATAACAAAGCACGGTGTTGCTCCCTATTCGACCTGCCTGGCGTAGTTACCGTAACGACTACCGCATATGTGGACGGCGTCAACTAAATGCATACATGGCCTACGCGAGTTATCTAGATATTACATCAGCTGCAAACTTCTTAAAATTATTATATATTATCAAATCAAAGGAAAGAAAAATCGGCATTTCAGTTGTCAATCAAGTTGATAGCAGAGTCCTTAATTGATCACATGCATCTTCCTTTGAGTGTGATAGCTACATTGGAGGAGACATGATCTTGCAGCCCCCTCTTTGGTGGAGATAGAAATAATTGCACCCTGAAACTAAGTAACAACAAGTTAATACATCAAACAAGACAAACTACTCATTTGACTGATATGACAGGAGCTATGATCTGAAGTTTACAACTGGTCAATGGTTCAATTATTGACCAACATGTCAAACAAATAAGACAAGCAAACATGCATTAAACAAGTGTGCCTACCGTGAAACGAGCAATCAAAAAATGTGTGTGTGTGGCTTAGAATTTCAGCAAAAATAAACTAGCCAGGTCATTTGAACAAATATATATGGAAGAAGTTCTATATCCTAAAATGCAAGAGACGTCGGGTGACTCGGAATTTGCGCTGAGATACAAAATGGCATGCAGTTACTGTCATAGCGAAGAATGAACCAGATAGAAACTATAACCGCATCATACGAGAACTTGTAGAGTAGGAATGCAAACCACAAATGAACTATATATTGTAGAGGATAGTTATGTCATGACTTAGGACAAACCAGACCCAGAACTAGATGCAAGATATAATGGCGTCGCTCGTGAACCTGTAGAGCAGGACAAACACGCATTAGACAAGTGTGCCTAGAATGAAATGAGCAATCAAACAAAGTGTTTCTTAGAATTTCAGCAAATATAAACACGCGAGGTTATTTCAGCAAATATATATGGAAGTAGTGGCATCTCCTGGAATGCATAGTCGTTGGGTGGCTCAGAATTTGCGGTGAGCTACACAATGGCATGTAGTTACTGTCATAGCTAAGAATCAACTAGATAGAAATTATAATGGCATCTTAAGAGAACGTCTAGAGCAGGAATGCAAACCACGAGTGAACTACATAGTAGAGGACAGTTATGCCATTGATTAGGACGAACCAGCACCAGATAAGTAAATAATGGCGTTGCTTGTGAACCTGTAGAAGAGGCTATGCAAACCATCATGTTGATTGTTCCATTCTGGGCTCTATGCAAGAAAAAGATAATAGTTAGTGTTGCAGCTTTTGAAGAACCAGATGGCAACAACAAAATTATAATCGAATTAGTATGAAGAGTCAAAACGGGTACTACCGGATAGCATAATGATGCCAAAGAGGAAACAATAATAGGAACTTATCTCAGGACGAACCAGATAGATTCAGTAACTGTAGAACAGGGAATCTAAACTAATATTTTCCACTGATTTTACATTTTGCAAGAACTACACGATAGCAGGCAATTACTGTTGTTCAGAGTAGCTAAGAACATGTGCATGACTTCAAAATTTGTAGAGTAGCGAATGCAAACCAACATGTCTAGCGACCTACTCCATAATATCTAGCACGAAGAACAGGCGTGCGCTTTGACTGGGTGTACATAACGATTAGAAAAATGCAGTTCACTACGACAGGCTTGAACCTACTGTACTGCTGACAAAACAACAAAAGATTTGGTGATTTGGTTACCATGGTCAGATAGGCTTCTAACTATCATCCGTACCGGCGCGAGTGACATCCTTGTCACCCAGGGTGCTTCGGTTGCACCGGCTGTTTGCGTTGGGGAAGTAGATCGTGGGCGCTCGATGCCAGCTTGACCGCAGTGGACGAGGTTGAATCAGTGCATTGCATGGTGGTTCAGGTAAGGTACAGGTGGGGAGGATGTCGCCGACGTTGATGTAGATCTTGGGCAGTCGTTGACGGATTCGGTGCCGTGGAGGGGAAAGTGGGAAAGGAAATTAGGTGTGGTGGACGACGATGGACTCGGTGACCAAGGTTGGGTGTGGTGGACGTTGGTGAAGCGGCAATGATGCTTTGGATGAGACCACGTCTGATGCCGCTCCGGTATACTGTTGGCTGAGGAGTGCATGGTGTCGAGTTCCGACGGGCAAAGCCAGCCGCGGAGAAGTGCTGCGGGAGGTTCCTGGTGCGAGAAATTTCGCAGTGTTTGTAATGGAGGGGCACGAGGGAGTGGGACCACGTGATTTTGGTATCGTTTGAAATGGAGGGGCGCCAGAAATTTCGAAGTGTTTGAAATGGAGGGGCACAAGGGAGTGGGGACCACGTGATTTTGGTATCGTTCAAAACAGAAGGGCGCCAGAAATTTCGCAGTGTTTGAAATGGAGGGGCGCGAGGAAGTGGGGACCACGTGATTTTGGCCGTCTAGCAATCTTGTCCGCCCATCCCAAATCAACGGGCCATAGGGGATACCTTCCCTTTGAAGGCTCTGGCGCGGACGCCTATGCAAGCAATCGCTGGGTGTCCCAGAGTAGACTATAGGGGTAGATGTGTAGGTTACTGTAGTAGTAGACCATTAATCGGGCTAGCTAGCGCGATGTCATTTTGGCGCTCCACGAGTTCAAACTTTTACTTATGGTGTTCAGGAGTGAATGCATGCAGCTCAAAAAAAGGTGTTGTACTTACATGACTAGTAAACTGTACGTATTTCACACGACTATTTTATTGCGTGCACTTCAATAACTTACCTTATTAAAGCATAATAATATCCTGCATAATTTAGAACTTTGGTGCAATACTTGATCGACTTATTAGAACTAAACACCTCTCGGGTATTTTAGAAGTACTCCCAAACATGTTTCTAGCTTACCAAGATATCGTGTATTTTTTAATGGATGCAGTACTATGGATGGTTTGGCATGACTATCGACATGCACAATTTTGGTTTTGCATTGTTCACATTTAACGTCCAGGCATACAATGTACATATACCTCTCCATGAACAACGATAAGTTTCGTCGTTTTTTTATCTACTTTCTAAATGTTACATTAAACTACCATCATTTCTAATGATGCATGAAACGACCAAAAAAGAGTTGTGACTTTTTTTAGTATCTAAAAATATTTTCATTGTTAATAATTATTTTTTACCATTTTACAGAGCATTCCAATAAACGAAACAATGTTTTCACCATCAGGGGAAATGTTTCCATTAAATGACAAAAAATAATGTCTTTATCACCAAGAATATATAGCAAAAGAAATGAATTCCAACACAATAACCATATGCAATGACCTGATGTGTATAAACCTTAGTGACCGTCTAATTTGTAATTAGAAGTGTCAAGGAGGGAGATGCTAGATTCATTTGTGGTGGCTAGTGCAAATTTTTAATTCAATAAATGTACTATATTATTGTGGACACTCACAAAGACAATTGACCTCTTGTCTTAAGAGACTTGTGATAAAACTATTACTAGTAGTTCGGAAATAAGTGACTTGGAATTTATCTAGATTCGTATGTATCACTAAAATACGTCTATATACTCGTGAATCTAGACAAATCTAAGTTTTGTATTGAGGGAGTACGACAATATTATAAATTTGCAATGTTGTCATGATAAATAATGATATTCGCTACACTCCATAAACAAAACCACTTCTTTTCTTCTATCACAGTTTTAGATTTTTGTACTGAAGTATTTTTACTATAAAATAACGCACTAAATTAGTTACACATTAGTGATTAAGTACTTCCGGTAATTTGTATTTACATATAGAGGTAATACTACACACCCAATTAACATCATAAATAATTTCTCTTTCTCTCTTTCTAGAGGAGTTTTCTAGGTTGTCAGTTTGAAGAATCATTTGTCAGATACGTAGAATTGAACACTTTAAATTATACAGCGAGTGATTAGATGGATGGACGATTAGTGCATAGAGGCAGTCGAGCTGGTAAAATGCTCACATTTAATGGTAGATGTGAGCACAATTGATTGAGTGGCAAACCTTTTTTTGTGCGGTCGAGGCCCCCGTACGATGATGACCATCGCTAATCAACGCAACTCACACATAAGTGTATTTTTACGTAGTAGTAGTAGAAACATCATCCAGCGAGACAGAGTTCAGCGTCTAGCAATCTTGACCGTCTAATCCGAAATCAACGGGTCAAAGTGGATACCTTCCCAGCAAAGGCTCTGGCGAGAATGCCTATGCAAGGAATTGTTGGCTGTCTGCGGGTAGACTATAGGGGTAGCTATGCTTGTGACCTAAAGTACTCTAGAGTACAGACAATAGCTGGGTGTTCACGATGCTGATGGTGCATTTTCTTGTCTAGACACTAGACCCGGATCCCTACACATATGACAAAGTAGAAAGTATGACCAAATTTAAATATCACTCATTGACGATTTAATTATTTCTGATTTATCAGATATACTCTCCCTCCAGCCTAATTTTTCTGAAAATACCCTCCAACCTAATTAAAAAGGATGTCACATATTTGACTAAATTTGAATGTAATATGTACACTAATCAGTGACTACTATACGGCAAGTATATCGTTACAAAAGCTCCATAGAGCGCATTCGAACGCTAAAGAGTGCAATATAATTATGCGCAGACGGGTAAGAAAAAATGATCCATGCACCCAAAAGAAAGAAAAAGGAGGGCCACGTAGGCAAGTCCTCTCCCTTCCTAGTTCCTAATCCAAGATTCGGCGATTGCAACATTGTGGCCGTCCTGCGGAGGTAGGGCCTCGACGACCTCCGCAATGGTCACGACCTCGACGGCCAACATGAGATGGCTTCTCTCTTCCTACTTAGCGGGGCGTGACCTGGACGATCTCCACAATGGTAGCTGCTGGCTGTGGAGCACCGTGATTTCTTTCTTCAAATATTCACACTCAGTGCGAAGCATGGAGGAGTCACGCTCATAAGATCGTGCGAGCTTCATTTGAAAAGACAAATTGGCTCGGAGGCGATCACACTCTAGGTTGAGCTCGAAGTTTTTCTGAAGAATGTTGATGTTATGGCTGTAGATTTCATCTACTTTCGCCGAGATTCTTGCCCTGACTCCCTGCATGGAAAATAATCAATAGTAAGAGAGCATGGAGTGCATGCAGAGAAGAACAAAAAATGTCAATACCCGGCCCCAGCAAAAGAACAAGGCGGGCAGGTCCGAAGAGGAATCCAAAATACCATGGAACGTAGCACTGATGTGTCCTTTCTACACCTAAGAGGTGAATGTATCCGAACTACTCTTATGTCAGTATGTATGTCGGCAGTGAGCTTATAAATAAAATCTTTGCTACCCCGAGCAGAGACTCAGGGACTACTATAGCACTTGTCTTGTTGTCGTATTTTTTGTGTCGGCTGGGTTAAGTCGCTTATGTCTTAGTTGGTTTAGTAATGTGTTAGCACCAAAAACCTAACTCTTCGACTTTGCTGCTGTCCAACAAGAATTGGCTTCATGGCAAGCAAGAGAACAAGTTTGGAATGGCGAAGCACATGAAAAACAACTAAGGAAAAAGAACTTAAGCGGGCCGACGTTGGTTTTTTGGCTAACCCTTAGTTTATTTTATTCACTAAAGCGCCAAATCATTTTGAGCTAATCTCAAGGTTTTAAGTATTGTTAAGTCAACTTTTTGAACCTCGGACTCGTAAGTCAAAAAACCGAATCAAGGTAGACGCGAGCCGAGTCAAAAATTGGAGGAACAAGAAAATGAAACTCGGGGACTTCGCCCATGATAATCCGGCAATAAAAACTTAGTTCGAAACATAAAATTGTAGCACAAACAAACCAAAATGTTAAAGTACATCTGCGCCCGGCATTCCGGGGATCTGATAAATGTGATTGAGTGTTTTTCAAGGGGCAGGAGCAGTAGAGGAATCATTTGCGGAGGAGGGAGGTACTCTGGAGTGTGCGGGAGGAGCGCTAGCTTCGGCTTCGTCCTCCGGGTCAACTTCGTTGTCCTCCGGGTCTTCAGCCTCATCACCTAGCTCGGAGCCCTCTCTCTTGCTCCCTTCTTCTTCAGCTCCAGCGACCATCTCATCATCAGCAACATCAAGGAAGCTCGGGCCCTCATTCCAGGCATGGTAGAAGGAGTACTGGATGAGATTGTTCGCATAGGCCTGGCGGCGCGCGATCTACTCCGGATCCTCGCACCACTTAGACCCGGTGCGCATATGCTTGAGCAATGCCAAGTCAATCCCTTCATACCATGAAAGCGTAAACTTCAAAGCAATGTCGGCTCTAGCCTGTGCCGCAGATTCGTGCCACAGGTCCAGTTGTGTCTCACATTCCATGAGTTTGGCTATGAAGTCTGAGGTTCTCTTGGGAATAGTCTCACTGGGCTAGAGGCAGCTGAACATCCGTGTTGCTGCTGGGATAATGTCCGCGCCGAAATTCCTTACTATCTCGAGACAAGCGGTGAGACTCGCCAAGAGATCCTCTGTGGCATAAGGAATTGGCTCGGCATCAGGGCCAATAGGAACTCCACGCTGCTCACGGGATTCACGTACAGCGGAGGCGGTGAAAGAATCGCTCTCTGTAAATTTGCCTAAGGATAAGAGGAGCAACAGTGAGCAGATAGACCAAATCCGAATTGTAACAAATCAAGCAAGAGCGGAGAACTTACATGCAATCTGGAAGAGAAGTCGGTGAATCTCAGAATCAGTGTTGGCGTTGTGGACCCGGAGTTTTTCGCACTCAGTAATCGCGGACGCGAGTTTGACGTCGGCTTCCTCCAGTAAGCTCTTGTCCTTAGAGATTTGCGTAACTAAACGCTCCTTCTCTTTGACAAACTCCTGATCGGCCTTCTCCAGCGCGGACTGATGAGAGCTCTTGAGTCTCTGGATTTCGGCATTCAGCCGAGTAATCTCCGAGTCCTGCTGCTGGAGCCGAGCTATCTCAGCGTCCTTCTTCTTTAGTTCAGCTTCATACTTCCCTAATTGTTCAGGCAGTGGGTCATCAGTTCAAGCATAGGAACATTGTCCTCAAGAGCAACTGCAACATGATCCAGAGGACCCAAAATATGAGTGTCCACCGGATAAAGCATGGAGGGTACAATGATCATGTAAAGGGGATGAAGTTACCTTTGATCTCCGCAAGATTCTTCCTCATGATTATATTCTCAGCCTCAACCTCGGCTGCGTAATCCGGACAAGGCATTCATATAAGTTGTAAGAAGTTTGAGTGAACAAGGAAGGCAGAGAAATGGGAACTAACCCTTCTTCTGGTACTCCTCCAGGAGTTTACCATAACACCCGCGTATGTCTTTATAAGAGTCCAGTAGGCGCTGGAACTCAGCGGTTCGGCGGTTAGTGGTAATCTAAAACAAGAAAGAAACAAAAATTTAGAGGCAAGGTAGAGATAATTCGAAGTCTACAAGATCCGGGCCAAGTGGAACTTAACCCGGCTCTAGGTGTGTGGATATTCGAAGTATACAAGATCCGGGCCAAGTGGAACTTAACCTGGATCTAGGTGTGTGGATATTCGAAGTCTACAAGATCCGGGCCAAGTGGAACTTAACCCGGCTCTAGGTGTGTGGATATTTGAAGTCTACAAGATCCGGACCAAGTGGAACTTAACCCGGCTCTAGGTGTGTGGATATTCGAAGTCTACAAGATCCGGGCCAAGTGGAACTTAACCCGGCTCTAGGTGTGTGGATATTTGAAAACTACAGGATCTAGGCCAAGGGAACTAGACCCGGCCCAAAATTTATTGCAAATTAATGACAATATAAAAAAAGCTAGGGAGCATCCGACCGAATAACAAGTTATTCCCTCGGAGGCTCAGGGATTAGGGGATATATCTACAAATGCTAAGTTATGAAAAACATCAACAGCAAAGAAAAAAGATTACCTCCATCATCCGGCCAGCCAGGGAGATAGCCTGAGTAGCGAAGTTCATCTACGCGCTGAACTCGGCAGGGCCGAACTTTTCTAGGAGATCGCCCTGAGGATCAACGAATTCGGCGTTGTTCCAGTTCTTCACGTACTAGAGGAGTAGTGGACTGTAACTCTCGCCGCTCGCAGAATGGCTCGTCACTAGGACCTTCACGTGGGCCTCGCGCCTGGCGGATAGAGCCGCAGCGGGGCTGGTGTGCAAAACCAGTTGTTTGCTGCCCTCTGATCCGGAAGCTGGCCCGGACGAAGCTCACTCGGAAGTCTTCTTAGCTTTGCCGGATGCGGGTTGAGGAGCGTGTTGAAAGAAGTTAGTGATTGAAGGGGCAGACCCGGTGGGGGCCGAAGGAGCTTTCCCCTTAGGAGGCTTGGAGGCTCTTGATGCGGCTGTTGTTGCTGTTGCTGTTGGTGTTGTTGATGCTGTTGCTACTGGTGCTGCTGTTGCTGGTGCTGGTGCTGTTGTTGCTGGTGCTGGTGCTGGTGTTGCTGTTGTTGGTGATGTTGTTGCTGCTGCTGGTGTTGCTAGTGTTGTTGCTGGTACTAGGGATACTGGGGGCGGCACCGATGAAGCTGGTGCCTCAACATGAGGCACAGAGGCCGAGGAGTTGGGCAGATCCGGCATTGTCGTATCCAGATCTGGCCCACTACCCCCTGCGCCGACATTGCCCTCCTCTTGGCGAGGTGGACTCTGGTCAGGCGCGGCTGCAGAACCCTCACGAATAGGGATAAGCGGACAATGATCATCGTTGCAGGGGGAGAGGGATCGCTCCGGAGTAGGGAGGCTATGCTGGAACCGCTCTAGGGAATATCCACAGGAGCTCTGGAAAAAAGGAAGGACAACAAGTTAAAAAGAAAGAACCAACCAGAGACTAAGGCAAGCAATGGAAGAATTCGAGGTAGCAATGCTAAAAGGACTTAGTCATCAATGGTAGGAGGAGCCCGAGGTTTGGGTGCCCTCCGGACTGTGCTCTTGGCGGCAGGCTTGGCCGAGGGTTTAACCCTGGACTTCTTTTGCCTCTTCTTGGGCGGCGGCGCCTCCGAAGCTGCGGCCGGGGTAGCTGCACGCTTCTGAGAAGGGGCCGGGGCCGGGCCACTGGTGGCAAGCGGAGGAACCTCATGGATCTCAGCATCCGGGTTAGCTAAACATTCGAACATAAGCCAGATGCAAATAAGAAATAAGAACCGGATCAAGTATCTCAAGGACCTCAATGTCCGAATCATCATCGTCTAGCCAATCTCTTAGAGAAGAGGCCTTACCAGCGCCGCGTTTGACGATGTTCGGGGCAGGCAAGAAGGCCTCCGGGTCAGTCTCCACCTCGTCTCCCTCGAGGCGGTCCTCCAACCACTTGCTGGCCAGAACCTCGCCATCCTCCAGCGGTTGCTGGAGAAATCTCTGAAAGAATAATCGCCAAGTTACAAAGGGAAATCAACATACAAAGAAAATCCAGATAACAAGAGAAGAATAACTTGCCCTTGGAGGAGGGTTGGCACGAGTGAAGGGCTCAAGTCCCCACTCCCATGTTGAAGATGGCCTTAACCTGGTGGTAAACCGCCAAGTTATCCACCTCAAAAGAGGAGGTCCGGTGAGGGTCAAGAGGACCGCTAAGGTAGCAGATCTTGTGGGCTCGCTTCTGGAGGTGGGAGACCCGGCTGTGGAGGAAAGTGATCATGATATCCTCCCCCCGGAGATGCTCCTTAAGCAGCTCCGTGATCTGGCGAGCCACTTGATTCGCTAGGGCCGTGGCGCGCTTGGGAATGCTTTCCCATCACGAGGTGTCTAGAGGACCGAGTCTGAAGGGGAGCAGCTAGATCTGGTCCTCCTTGGTGGTGTTCCGGACATAGAAGAAGGTTCGGGCCCAGCCCTTGCAAGATTCGAGCTCCGTGACCCGAGGGAAGACAGACTGTTTCCGGGGCAAGATGGAGGCGGTGCCACATTAGGTCAAGTGTTTGTCCTCTGGGGCACGCTCCTTGTTAGGAACCACATTCCTCCGCAAACCAAAGAACTTGATCCAAAGTTCTTTGGTTGGCCAGAGGCCGATATATCCCTCAATGCCGGAGGAAAAATAGGACAGAGAGGTGATAGCATTTGTGGGAAGATGATGCGGCTGCAATTTGTAGGTGGAGATGAAATCAAAGAAGAAATCAGAAGTGGGAAGGCCGAAGCCACGTTGGAAATGCGACAAGAAAACCATGTATTCCCCAGATTTGGGGGCGGGAGTAATCTCACCGGCGGGGAGACGGCAGGCAACGCCGGCAGGAATGCGACGGGAGGCATAGAGCCAAGCCAGGTCCTCCCCGCGGGTGATGGAGCCATCCCAGCATCCGCGCTCGTGGCCCTCCATCCCTTCCTCCTGCTGCGCCACCAGTGAAGCTTCTGCCTCAGTCATGGTGAGATCGAAGCTCTAGAGAGGATAATCGAAATAATGGTAGCCGGAAGAGGGGAAACGGGAAGCGCAAGGCCCCGTGGTGGAGATTGGCACTGGAAACAGTGGCGCTGGCGTGAAATACCGCCGGAGCACGGTCGTAGTGGCGCTCGTGGAGAAGAAAACCAGCAGCGGCGGAGTCGCTGTGAAAGAGAGATAGCAATGGAGCACGGCGAGAATGGGGGAACTTCCCCTGGGACCGCACCCTCTACTTAACTGTGTCACGCGTGTCGTGGGATCCTTTGCGGGTGGCATGCCGCACGCAGCGAGCGTGTATGCGGCCCAAGCAACCAATCAGAGCAAGGCCACAAGAGGGGCCACGGGAGCAAATGATCCCATGACGGGACATGGCGTTACCGTTAACGAGGCGCTGTAGTGATCGGACGTTTACAGCAGTTATGCCTGACGCAGCGACAGTAACCAGTGCGGTAAATGCGCATGGCCCTTAAAATGAGGCAAATGATGATTACCCTCCATGTAGGATATGGATAAGCGTATGAGAGAAGGAAAAGAAACCCGGATAAGCAAGCAAAATACCTAGGCAATGAGGAGTAACCCGGAAAGAGCAAAAGGATCACAGGAAAAGAAACTCCGTGCTATGAGATAACTCGGCCCAAGGAATAAAAGATTCGAATGTGGGAACCTGTTGTGGCCTTAACAATTAAAAAGTTGCTAAGACCGCACTAGCTTCGGGGACTAATGTTGGGGGGATACCCTCGGGTAGGGCAACGCCGGGGTATAAGGGCCGAGTTAGCCGGGGTACGGCGCGGTCAAAGAAAAATGCTGACCGGGTCACCTCAAGGCAGGCCGAATCACGGTGTGGCCCGGCCCATGGGGCATTTCCTTGACATTGGTCCGAACAGCATAAGATCTATGCCGGCCATGCCTATCTGTTTTGCAGGTAATTGGGTAGGCCGGATTAGCTATATGCTAGACGGATTACCTTGGCTTCAGAGAGAAGGAATTCCCCGCTAGTCAAAAGGTGGTTTTATTAGCTGAAGCATGTGCAAAGTAAAGTAAAGGAGAGGACCAGCGGGTCAGCAGTGACCAAGGTGACACAGGCAAAGCCGGATGACGTAGCCTGTGACGCCAAAAGATGAGGATGATGCTGCGGGTTATGTCCAAAGCCTGGAAGAGCCGTTAAAGAAGAATAAAGAAGCATCTGCTTTAGGAAAGGAGCATATTCGTAGAATATGCTGCCACCTGTGCCCTAGAATTGTAACCCGAGCTCCCCTATATAAGGAGCACCAGGGCCTCCATAGAGAGGGACGGCAAATAGAGGAATCACTCTCGGTCGAAGGTAGAACTCCAGGGCTAGTTGGTAGGGGGTAAGAGACATTGTCTCCTTCTTGCTAAGAGCCTCAAGGGTACTCGAAAACACCATTGATTGAGAATATACAAGAACTTTTGTGCATGGAATCACCACGTTCTCCCTCCCTGGATTCCCCTAGCACACATTGGCCCCATCTTTAGCCTATTCATGGCATCTGTCATGCCACCACCACGACACTTATGTTATAACATGTCTAATCTAGCAGCCCATCTAAGGCAAACATCTAGCCCATTGAGTAAGACTGATCAATCTAGGAGTGAGAGCGACCGACCAAAACCCTTACCCTAGACTCTCCCGATCGATTCAGAATATTTCTCATGTGTCTCATCAACTCATCATCTCCCACTTCATACCCCATCTCCATATTCTCGATCTGGAACTGCTGACCGTGGCACTGACCGAACCCTGATGACTATCATTTTTAATTATCAGTATGCCTCTATCTGAGGCTGATACATTTTCATAATGAGCAGCTTGTGAGCGCTCATTAACATCTAATGAAACGAGTTGAGCTTTACTTTTTGCTCGTTATCCTTAACGAGTTTAATGATCTGAGCCTTAATGAGCATGAGCCTTAACGAGCCGAGCCTTAACGGCTCGAGCTGCTTGATAGTCCAGCCCTATAGTATAATCCATTTTAGCAAACTAAACAAACATCATCTGGTCAAACATGATAGAAGTACTAACTCTAGTCGGCATACACGGCAGTGTGCCGGCCTAGCTGTAATGGCCCAAGTTGTGACATGGTTAATTTAGGGCACGGCAGCGTGTTGGCCTAGATATAAAATGCGCCAGGATTTCAGATGGTTAATTTAGTGCACTACAGCGTGCAAGCCAAGCTAATCGGCGTCCTGGATGCAGCTCCAGAGGCCTTGCAAAAAAAACTCGTTCAAAGAGCCATCCCATCTTCCCCATCTCGGTTGTTTTTATCCCCACTGATACGTCCATTTTGCATCACTATTCTATATCATAATTCACTATTATTCATTGATATATTTCATATTAAGAGATGATACTTATGCTATTTCATCTGTTTTTGCATGATTGATGACTTTTGGAGCCTGGACCGCTATAGTCAGGGTTCTGATGGAAAAGGTGTTGTTTCGAGGCAAAACTCGCGAAGATCAGAAAATCCGGGAAAATATACGAAAAATCCTATTTTTCTAGAAGACGAAGGAAGGCAGAAGGAGGAGTGGAGATGGGCCATAGGGGGCCCACACCACCCCCTGGCGCGGGCCACCCTAGGCCGCACCACCAGGTGGTGTGGCCGCACTGGCCCACCTCTGGCTCTCCCCTCTGGTGTATATATACCCCCTGAAACCCTAAGACTCGGGGAGCGACCGCAGAAAGATTTCGCTGCCTCTGCGGGGCGGAAACCACCAAGAGAGAAAGATCTCTCCGGCAGACAGATTTCTATCAGGGGAATTCCTTCCCGGAGAGGGGAGATCGTCGCCATCAACACCACCATCAAGCTGGACTTCATCAGGATCATCATCATCATCACCACCACCATCATCACCATCAGCACCCTCACCACCATCTCCATATTGCTGTAACAATTGGGTTGAATCTTGCATAGTTCATAGGGGAAACTTTCCCGGTGTTGATTACTCTTTGTAGTTGATGCTATTGAGTGAACCATTGAATTATTGGTTATGTTCAGATTGTTATACATCATTATTCCATCTCTGATCATGATCCATATGATGTCTTGTGAGTATTTCGTTTTGTTCTTGAGGACATGGGAGAAGTCATGTTGTTAGTAGTGGAGTTGTGTTGAGAAAGATTCAATAGTTTGATATTTAAGTTGTGGTGTACTTCTTCTAGTGGTGTCGTGTGAACGTCGACTACATGACACTTCACCTATATAGGCCTAGGGGAATGCATTGTGTATTTGTCTACTAATCGTAGGGGTTGCTGGAGTGACAGAAACCTGAACCCCCATTAGGAAACCATTACACAAGGGACGTAAGGGTCTTAGAGTTTAAAGCTGTGGTTAGGTTTCTACCTTAATTACTTTCTTGTACTTACGGATGTTTGCAAGGGGTATAATCACAAGTATGTATTAGTCCTAGGAAGGTCGGTACATTAGCACAGGTTCACCCACACAACACTTAGCAAGCTAAAGAAGATTAATCAACTATATGAAGCGAAAGCACTTGACAGTCTTCCCATGTGTCCTCAAGAACGTTTGGTCATCTTAAGTAATACAACCGGCTTGTCCTTTGCTGCATAAAGGATTGGGCCACTTGCTGCATTTATTCCTACTTTCTTTTATTTACCCGTACTATGTTTACTTGCTTTATCAAAAACCCCTAAAATTCTGTTTGCTAAGTATTTCCAGAGAATTCCTGATCCATACCACTAGCAAGCACCTTCTGCTCCTCGTTGGGTTCGACACTCTTACTTATCGAAAATACTGCGATACACCCCCTATACTTGTGGGTCATCAAGACTATTTTCTGGCACCGTTGCCGGGGAGTGAAGTGCTATTGGAGAGTGGAACTGGTAAAGGAAACTTCTACTGTGAGTATTGTTTATTTCTGTTAGTTGTTTTATTTTTGTTGTGGATAATTCGTTGAGTTTCTTATTTGGTAATGCTACTACCACTGCTAAGGTAGTAGACGAACATCCACCTGCTAAGAATGATGCTTTTAAAATACCTACAAAAATTATTGATCGTGTTATGGATAACTACTATGTTGGGGATGGAACTGTCCATCCCGGTGATCATTTACTCTTTATACACGAATTATGCAGGTTGTTCAAGTGTGCAGGTATTACTATAGATCAAGTTAAGAAGAAGTTATTCTCATTATCACTGAAAGGAAGAGCTGAGGAATGGTATAAGCTACTGAAGAATGGTCAATCTCTGGAATGGGAGGAAATAGTGCCTCTCTTTTATTCAAAATTTGATACTCCTAGTGAGATTCATAAAGATCGGAATCAAATATACAACTTTTGGCCTCTTGATGGAGAGAGTACAGCTCAAGCTTGGGGGAGATTGAAGTTACTTATGCTCAAATGTCCCATTCATGAGCTCCCCAATAATATTATTATCAATAACTTTTATGCAAGGCTTTCTCTTCATGATAAAGATTTATTGGATGCTTCTTGTGCTAGATCATTCACTCGCATGGAAGAATAAGCTAAATGGAATCTTCTGGACCGTATTCAAGACAATGCTGAAGCATTGGAGAATGACAAAGGTATTAAGTCAGGTATAAATTATGATTATGAATGCATTGAATCTTTTATGGGAACTGATGACTTTCAAAATATTAAAAATGCTTATGGTCTAGACTCTCAAGCTATTGCTTCTTATTTTAAGGCTTTTGCTTCCTATATTGAAGTGCCTAAAAAGAAGTGGAATAAGTATCATGAACCTTATAAAGATATTGCTAAGAGTGTTCCTGCAAGAAATACTGAAGTTTATACTGCTAATCATGTGTTACCTGAACCTTATATTGAGAAAATGCCTTTCCCAGTTAAGATAAAGGAACATTCTATGATAGCTAGTATGTTTAATGAAAGTATGAATGAAGATGTTGAACCTGATAAACAAATGGTTGATGAACCTATAATAGCAAATGTGAAAGCCTTTGTTACTAAATATGAAAAGGAGGGACACACTATCCTTTGTAAGGATACCTCTAATATTGTTTCACATAGTAGTGTTATGAGAGCTAGTATTCCTGTGTTTTCTGTTAGAATAAGTGATCATTCCTATGAAGGTTCTTGTGATAGCTATATCGTTAAGTTTATGCATGATACTGAAAGTTATTATGAGAGAGGGAAAAGTGTTCTTGTGTATCTCAATAATATCAAGTTTCCTCGTTATATGCTAAAAGTTTTTATGTTGCACTTGTTTTGCCTTCTTATGCAAGTAGCCTCTAGTTTCAATAACTTGTTTGTTTACAAAATTCCCTTGCATAGGAAGTGGGCTAGACTTAAATGTGTGTGTTTTTGCTTCTTAATGCTCTATTTCACTTCAATTCATATTCCTATGTGAGCATCTTAAAAATTATCATGCCCATCTTAATGGCTATAAAGAAAGAGCTTTTTGGGAGACAACCCAATTTATTTTTGCTTTCAGTTTGTTTTTGTTTCTTTGAGTCTTGGAAGTTATTACTTTGGTAATAACCTCTCCTTATCCTTTTTGTTTGGTTTTTGGGTCAAGATCAACCTCTAATGAGAGAGAAGTAAGATTTGGGGAAGTTGCTGTCCTTTTTTGTGCTTCTCTGTATGTCGGATTGAGCTGTAATTGTTTGTGCTTCTGCCCCAAGTTGTTATTTAACTTTCGTTAGTTTTTGCACTTTTTGATTTGAGTAACAGAAGATTTTCGAAAAAAATTGATCTTTACCTGCTGGTCTGTTTTGATAGATTTTGCCACTCTTGCATTTGCTTCTTTAATCGATTTCTTTTTTGAATTCTTTTTGGGTTTTCAGAAGGAGTTGCTGTAGTAGCTTATGTTTTGATGGTTTTCAGTTGAATTGGACTCATAAGGTTTTATCACTTAACTTATACTAATGTTGCTAATAAGAACTGTGTTGAGTTTTGTGTGAAAGAAATTTCCAGGTAGTGGAGGTAATGCTGTAGTAAGGAAGTGAAAGGTTTCATGACTCAAGCAATAAGTGTATGAAGATGAAGATATTGATGTTATTCAAGTGGTGACTCCGGAAGAATCTACTAGATACCAAATTCAGAGACCTGCAGAGTCCGTTTTCAAATAGGTAACAGTTCTGGTAAGAAAAGTTCCACGAAAATACTATCCAACTATATTTTTGCAGTTTTTAGCCAATATGGAGAGTTATGAAGCGAAAGAGGGACGGAAACGGAGCCAGGGTGGATCACACCACCCTATGGCGTGGGCCCACCCCTAGTCGCGCCACCAGGTGGTGTGGCCACCTCAGCCTCTGTCTCCGACTCGTTTTCTCCCAGTACCTTCCTGTTGTTATGAAACTTCGTAATATATAATCCCCCGGATCCCCCGAGGTTCGTATATCATGTTCTCGTCATGTTTTTATCTGTTTCTGCCAGGAACTATCTTTGAAATCTTAGAAGCACAATGGTGTCCACCAAGGATAATGGGAAGGAGCCTATGGAGGAGGATCTCCAAGACCCCGGGAAGGAGAAGGAGATCAAGAGTGAAGGTGAAGAGGAGGCAAAGCACACCGGCACTACCGTTGCAAGCATTGGAGTGGTGGCAAACCCTTCCAGGACTATGTCAATTGGAGGGAAGCCTCCTCATCACTGTTCAGATCCCTGGTCACTTCCTCCACGCACCAAGAATCCTTTCCATACTCTTATCCATGAGCGGCAATACCAGAATATGCCCAAGGGGAAATTACCCTCCAATTGGGTTTTGCCTCGTTCTAGCCATGCAGGAAAAGAAGACTCCAAGGAGGTAGAGTGGGGAAAGGATCGCAAGAGCTAGGATTCTCAACCCGACATGATCATGAGCCGCATTGAGCAAAACTCGCAGCTTATTCATACTCTCACCTTCGAGGTTGACGACTTGGGGAAACTGATCAAAGAGCTCATCAAGAGGATACCACCACCACCGAAGGAGTAATTCGTCATCAGGTTTGGCATCCCCTTGGTTTGTTCCAAGCTTGGGGGAGTGTCGTGGTATCATATCACTATCTTCTATCTTTTTACCTTTGTAGTAGAGTCATATCATGAATAGAGAAGTTATCATGTAGGATGGTTTGCATTATGGAAGTGTCCCCTCTCTCGTTAGATATGTATCCCTTGGTGTGAGTTGCCGTTATGGAATATTAATGAGAAGTTCTATCATTTACTCTTTTGCATAGCTTATATTAGTTTTCAATTCGTGCTTATATGATTGATCTTGTTGTTAGTATTGGTATCACTCTGGGATCATTGAGTTAATTTAGTTGGTTTTGGCAAACCTGCCTTGGTTAGTAGCAACACTATCTTTGAGAGTTGAATGAAAAGATAAAAGTACTCTAAAGAAATATAATTTCATCATCTTTCTTTCTTGATTTGCTCATAAGTCTAGTATTCTCTAGTTAAGATCTTTTGTGCTTCCAAGGAAGATTGCATGTTTGTATTTGTCACTTGTATGTTTGTTTGTTTCCTTCAACTCTTATACTTGCTACCCAGCCTTGCTAGCCAAAAACCTGTACTGAGAGGAATTCTTCTCGTGCATCCACTTCCTTTAAACCAAACCCATGCCATTTGTGTCCACCATACCTACCTATTAGCATTATTGCTATTCCAAGTAAATTCTTGTTTTATCTACCTCCCAAATTAAACTTGTTGTGTGAAAATTAGTGATTAAAGCTCTCACGAACTTGATGGCACACTTTACTTTCTTGCATTGAATAAACTTGAACCATTGTGCCCATCTATGTTACGTATATGCTTGCGCTTTGTGAGTTGTGAATTAGCAGAACCATGTTATCATGGGGAACGCTTTCAACATTGCACTGGTACTTTGTACCTAGTTGATATCATGTTCTTTTGTCTATGGATGTCGTCGGTGTGAAATGAAAGGGGAGCTTGTAAGTCCATGGAGTTATGCATGTGTGTTACAGAAACGCCTGGGCCGCTGGTCTAATCCATGCTGACATGGTGGAAACCCCCAGCGTAACCATAACGAGTATCTATGAAGCATTCTTCTTATAAAAAAAGAGTCTGATATTGAGGAAAAAAAAGAGATATTATGAAAAGAGGAAAGAGAGAAAAAAGCACCATATTCCCATGGTAAATAAGAAGACTGCTGAGATACTTGTTGTCTGCTTGCCTTGTCATTTTGATATGGGGATTCTTTCGAATCATCGGGCAAGGGGTGCCCCGTTGGCGGTTCTCTATGATACACATGTGCTTACAATGACAAGAACTTACTGGTGACTAAACTTGAGTAGCATGAGGAGCGACCCTCGTATTCAAGGGACATGAGATTCTCAATTTACAACTTGTCAATGCATATCCTCATATTTGATCACTTTAATATTAATCACCTAAAGATGCCTATGATAGGGGCAATGAGAGCTGAAAGCTAGTAAGTATCATAATTTTTGGGAGCTCTTTATGAAACTTGAAATCCCTGCTTCCCTCTTCGAAGGGTCTTTCTTTTAATTTTTAGTTGAGTCAGTAAACCTATTCCCTTCTATCTCAGCAAGTATTTTGAGTTGTTGTGTTTCATTCATTCATATGATGATTTATTCAATCATGTCTCTTATGTTCCTTGTTTTGCACATTGCTCTTATCTTGATGTTTACTACTTTGAAAGCTTTCATTGAAAACCAGTTATTTGTGAACTCCAGCAAATTATCAACTATTCTTTGACCAAGAGCTAAGTTTGCCATTACCAATTATTATTTACTTTATGTATCTTTATTGTATTTCCTTTACTTATTGCAAGTTAAGTTATATAATAGTGAGTTGTCTTCTACTATGATCTATGTATTGATGAATGTGATGCTTCTTGTCCGTATTCTTTTTTCGACCCTTCACTCCATAAACCTGAGGTCATGTTTATTGAGCTCAGTTTCGCTTGGGGACAAGCGAAGTCTAAGCTTGGGGGAGTTGATACGTCCATTTTGCATAACTATCCTATATCATAATTCACTGTTATTCATTGATATATTTCATATTAAGAGATGATACTTATGCTATTCCATCTGTTTTTGCATGGTTGATGACTTTTGGAGCATGGACCGCTGCAGTCAGGATTCTGATGGAAAAGGTGCTATTTGGAGGCAAAATTCGCGAAGATCAGAAAATCCGGGAAAATATATTGAAAATACTATTTTTCCAGAAGACGAAGGAAGCCAAAAGGAGGAGTGGAGATGGGCCACAGGGGGCCCACACCACCCCCTGGCGTGGGCCACCCTAGGCCGCGCCACCAGGTGGTGTGGCCACCCTGGCCCACCTCTGGCTCTCCCCTCTGGCGTATATATTCCCCCCAAAACCCTAAGACTCGGGGAGCGACCACAAAAAGATTTCGTCGCCTCTGCGGGGCGGAAAACACCGAGAGAGAAAGATCTCTCCGGCAGACAGATTTCTACCGGGGGAATTCCTTCCCGGAGAGGGGAGATCGTCACCATCAACACCACCATCAAGCTGGACTTCATCGGGATCATCATCATCACCACCACCGCCATCATCACCATCAACACCCTCGAATCTTGCATATTGCATAGTTCCTAGGGGAAACTTTCCTGGTGTTGATTACTCTTTGTAGTTGATGCTATTGAGTGAACCATTTAATTGTTGTTTATGTTCAGATTGTTATACATCATTATTCCATCTCTGATCATGATCCATATGATGTCTTGTGAGTAGTTCGTTTTGTTCTTGAGGACATGGGAGAAGTCATGTTATTAGTAGTGGAGTTGTGTTGAGAAAGATTCAATAGTTTGATATTTAAGTTGTGGTGTACTTCTTCTAGTGGTGTCATGTGAACATCGACTACATGACACTTCACCTATATAGGCCTAGAGGAATGCATTGTGTATTTATCTACTAATCGTAGGGGTTGCCGAAGTGACAGAAACCTGAACCCCATTAGGAAACCATTGCACAAGGGACGTAAGGGTCTTAGAGTTTAAAGTTGTGGTTAGGTTTCTACCTTAATTACTTTCTTGTACTTACGGATGTTTGCAAGGGGTATAATCATATGTATTAGTCCTAGGAAGGTCGGTACATTAGCATAGGTTCACCCACACAACACTTAGCAAGCTAAAGAAGATTAATCAACTATATGAAGCAAAAGCACTTGACAGTCTTCCCATGTGTCCTCGAGAATGTTTGGTCATCTTAAGTAATACAACCGGCTTGTCCTTTGTTGCATAAAGGATTGGGCCACTTGCTACATTTATTCCTACTGTCTTTTATTTACTCGTACTTTGTTTACTTGCTTTATCAAAAACCCCTAAAAATCAGTTTGCTAAGTATTTCCAGAGAATTCCTGATCCATACCACTAGCCAGCACCTTCTGCTCCTTGTTGGGTTCGACACTCTTACTTATCGAAAATACTGCGATACACCCCCTATACTTGTGGGGCATCACCCACTCGCCAACGCCGCCTGGCCCCGCATTTGGGATCGTCTCCAATGCATGCTTCGCACATTTTCCTCACCATCTCGCCCGCTGCATCAGATCTTGCAAGCCATGCGCCACCCCTCTCCAAAAGTCCCCCGATAGTCATACTCTGGTCCGACCTCTTCCCCCCAATCCATCTCGATGTTGCAATCGATGCACAACCCACTTTACGGCGTCTGGAGCAAGGTCGGCGACAACGTTTTCAACGAAATCTCTATGCGCCTGTACACTACCAGCACCGCCTGGCTGGCCGCATGCTCCAAGGAGCTGTACCGCCAAGTCGCGGGCGGAAAAGGTAGAAGATGCCCCAACGACCACTTCGGGACATCAGTCCCCTACAATGACATCTACGACCACATAATCTAGTGCTTTCATGGCTAGTAAGTCTACACGGAGCCTAGATGCGAGTTCATCACCTCGTCGGTAGAGCTAACACCTATGGTAGAGCTCGTCCGCCACCTTAGAGTTGCCCACTCGAGGACTGCGCCCATTATGCCCTATAGCCACAAACACTGGGAGCCGTCTAAGCCGGTGCCCACAAGGGGCTCGTGGAGAGCGGATACCATTGGCATCGGGAAAGAGGGCACCGTGTTCATCACCCAAATTGATGGCCACACCACGGACATCATCATATCCCCCAGGTTCGTCAGTTCAGGGGCGTGTGAATCACTGCGGTACAAGGTGAAGCTTTGGTCGATGTCTTTGTGGCATGAGCTCCATGCGGTCGAAATGGTGGCGACATCTGAGCTGACAAGCAGGCCATCATCGGCCGAAGTCGCCCTGGAAGGGCTCAGGTCGTACTTGTCGCTGCCGCGATGTTACCTGGAAGCTTCTGAACCGTTCGTCGGAATTCCCTATGGATTAGGAGTATTGCATCAACAAGTTTCAAAAGTGAGATAAAACATCTAAATATTCTTTGTGATGATCCCAATGTTAAGATATGTAACGTCCTACTAATTAATTACTACTTTATGTTGGTGACAGATTCAATTTGTATGGGGAGAGGTGGAACAAGTTTGCGGCAATGTATACCTATTTCCAATGTACGTTGCTGACATAGTGGGCCCACAGGTGACGGTGTGACAAGGAAAGGGTCACATGCAGGAAAGAAAGTGCTACCCGGATAGCACTTGACACGCTGTTGCGTTATGCCGAGTATTTTGTATGGAGGTCTTAACTTGCAACTGCTAATCTATTTTGTAGTATACATATGTAGTGCTACTTGTTCAGATTGACCGATCGAGTGCTGAATATGGACTCTCTTTCCTTATGAGTCATTGCCTTGCTACAACTATTGAATTTCAATGTCTTCATTGCTGAATATATCATTTCTTTTGGCCATTGTCTGTACTGCTGAATCGGTCACTTTGAAATGCTCCTGAATCTGTCAAGTGGTGCTGAATATGAACTGGGAATCTGTAGATATTTTTTCTGTCTTATTCTGTACTGCTCAAGCTTCAAATGCTACTCAATCTGTCAAGTGTTAAAGTCGTTACTATTACTAAGGTATTTTCTATAACTAATACTGATGTACTGGTACTTGTTTAGATCAAGTGCAGTAGATGATCTTGCTTTCCTTTTTAAACTTGGCTTTGTCACAATCTAGATGAGGCTTGGGCATTTTGGGATGCATATATATGGGGGTCACACTAGTATTAATGTGAAGAGGACGTATGCACACAAAAGCATACTTGATCGTCAGTTATGCTTGCTCCAACGATCGAGTGTGTTTGGAGAAAAAGGCAAACTGGTCGTGTGACAAGATTTTTAGAGCTGGAACATGAACGGGTTCTATCTGTACTGCTATTGAGTTTCAGTGTCTGTATAGCTGAAACAGTCACTTTAGAATGCTGTAGAATCGGTCAAGTGCTGTTGAATATGAACTAGGAATCTGTCGATATTTTTTCTGTCTTATTCTGTACTACTGGATCTTTCAAATGCTACTGAATTTGTAAAAAAAGTTATGTCGCTGTTGCTGGGCTGCTTGCACTAGAGCTTTTGCATGTGTGTCATCAGAACCGTTGGATGTGTTTTGGACAGAAATGAGAGGGTACCAAGTGAAGTCATTGGATACCTGTCCAGTTTTGGCGCACGCGGTCTGTGTCCCTTGTTCTTTAGATATTTTTACACAAATATATGTCACAAGAATTATCGTTTCTTTTTTTCCAGTAGTGAGGTCTGTGTTCCGAATTTGACGGAGCCATGCAAATTTTACTAAAGAGGAGGTAAAATCTAGCTCATTCGACCCCTCTTTAGCCCAGAACAATTTAATTCGGCCTTGTAGGGGTCAGGGGACTTGCTGACGACAGCCCATTTAAATATTTATCAAGGAGCCCATGGAGAATAGCGCATGGAGTATATCCCATTGACTATAGTAGATGAAGAATAGCCCAAAATGTTTAATTCGTCCTTTTTGGAATTGCCCTTTAAAACAAAAAACCTGCCTACCCATGTTTTTAAGAAACTACTCCATTATCTGGCATTTAATAAATTGAGATGCCCACGATTCTTCTAATGTGAGGCTGACATAAAGGACCCACCAGCCTGAATAAACGGCTGATGCAGAGAGCAAAGCTATCAAGTCCGGAACAAGAAGGCGCGACAGAGGGTAAAAAATCCATCATACACACCTTTCTTCTAATGAGAGGATGACATGTGGGGCCCAGCAGCGTGATTAAATGGTAGATGCATCGAACAGCGCTATCAAGTTCGGAACAGGGTAGTGCGAGCGAAGGGGGAAAATCCATCATACACATGTTTCTTCTAATGAGAGGATGACATGTGGGGCTCAGAAGGTTGGTTAAACGGTAGATGCATCGAGCAGCGCTATCAACTCGGAACGGGGTAGCACTAGCGAAGGGAAAAAATCCATCATACACATGTTTCTTCTAATGAGAGGATGACATGTGGGGCCTAGTAGTGTGATTAAATGGTAGATGCATCGAACAACGCTATCAAGTTCGGAACAGGGTAGCACGAGCAAAGGAAAATCAATCATACACACGTTTCTTGTAATGAGAGGATGACATGTGGTGCTCAGGAGGTTGGTTAAATGGTAGATGCATCGAGCAGTGCTATCAACTCGAAACGGGGTAGCGCCAGCGAAGGAAAAAATCCATCATACACACGTTTCTTCTAATGAGAGTATGACATGTGGGGCCCATCATCATGATTAAACGGTAGATGCATCGAACAGCGCTATCAAGTTCGGAACATTCTAGCGTGAGCCAAGGGGAAAATCCATCATACACACGTTTCTTCTAATGAGAGGATGACATGTGTGGATCAGGAGGTTGGTTAAATGGTAGATGCGTCGAGCAGCGCTATCAACTCAGAATGGGGTAGCACCAGCGAAGGAAAAAATTCCATCATACACACGTTTCTTCTAATGAGAGGATGACATGTGGGTCCTAGGAGGTTGATTAGATGGTAGATGCATCGAGCAGCGCTATCAACTTCGAAACAGGGTAGCGTCAGCGAAGGAAAAAAATTCCATCATACACATGATCCTTCTAATGAGAGGCTGACATGTGGGACCTAGCAGCCTGACTAAATGGCAGACGCCTCGAGCTACGTTATCGAGTTCCAATTAGGGAGGCGCGACCGAAAAGTATGGTCTGCAAGAGACACTGACGTTCGGGACCCACATGCCTCAAAAGACTTCAGCGAGTCAACATCGCGCGAGGAAATGAAAATCTTGCTTCTGCCACGCGCTGGCCGAGCTTCCTCCATGTTTTTACCAGATCCGTCATAGTAGAGGGCCACGAAACCAGAAAAAGAAGTTTTCCATCGGCCACGGCCGAGCTGAGAATTTCGTCGCGGAAGACACGCCTTCTACGACGACCGTCAGGCCAATTCGTTGCGGAAGGAAACTTTTCTTGTAGTGCATGCCTGTATAAATAAGGGTCATTCCAAAAGTAATGTTTTAAATTATTAAATAATTTCTTTCTTTGATTGTAATCCATTCCTTTCGGTAAAAACTTGTCTACAAGGAAATTAGCATAATCTACAAACCAAGGATCGCGAGGTTCTATAACTGCAAGGTATTCTCCTGGCAAAGATTCTTTAATAGGGATAGGATCCTCTATGATTCCTTCCATCCATGACAGATGGTCGGCAACAGGGTTATCCTTTCCTCTCCTATCTACTATCTACAGGTCATATTATTGTAGCAGCAAGATCCACTTAATTAGTCAGGGCTTAGCATCGTTATTAGCTATGAGGTGTCTTAAAGCTTGATGGTCAGTATGAACTATTACTTTTGAGTTGATAATATAGTGTCTAAAATTATCACAAGCAAAAACAACAACTCGAAATTCTTTCTCGGTTGTTGCATAGTTCTTTTGATCCTCATTAAAAACTCGACTAGCATACTGAATGACGTTGAGTTTTGGCCTATCTCTTTGTCCTAAAACAGCCCCAATAGCATAGTCACTAGCATCACACATAATTTCAAATGGTTCATCCCAATTAGGTGATTGAATGACTGGTGCAGAAATTAGTGCCTTTTTTAACTATTTGAAGGAATCATAGCAATCTCTATCAAAGGTAAAAAAGGGTATTTTTTATCTAAGAGACGAGTTAAAGGGGCAGCTATTTTAGCCAAATCTTTAATAAAGCGTCTATAAAACCGGCATGTAAAAGGAAGTTCTTCACTCCCTTTATATCTTGCGGTATCGGTAGTATTTCTAAAGTAACCAAATTTGAATTATCAATCTCAATGTTCTTTTCAGAAACCTTATGCCCGAAAACTATACCTTCCCTTACCATGAAGCGACAGTGCTCCCAATTGAGAACCATCTTGGTTTGTCTACATCGCTGCAGAACTATAGAGACATTGCTCAAAATTAGTTCCATAAACAAAAAAATTGTCCATAAGGACCTCCATGGAACTCTCCACAAAACTGTCAAATATTTTTAGAACACACTCTTTAAAAGTAGCAGTTGCGTTACACAAACCAAAAGGCATTAATCGATAAGCATAAGTGTCATAGGGACAGCTAAAAGTAGTTTTTTCTTGATCTTTAGGATGGATAGCTATTTGAGAATATCTAGAGTATCCGTCAAGGAAACAGAAGTAAGAATTAGCAGACATTCTTTCCATTATATCATTAATGATGGGTAGTTGCTTATGAATTTTTATGGTTTCTTTGTTCAACTTCCTGAAGTCAATACACATTCTATATCATGCTATCGTTCTAGTAGGGATTAATTCATCCTTATCATTATTAATTATTGTTATACATCCTTCCCTAGGTATGTAATGAGTTGGGCTTTCCCACTTACTATCTGAAATTGGATAGATAATATGGCTGTCCAACAGACGTATAACTTCCTTTCTTACTACCTCTTTCATTTTAGGATTCAACCTTTTTTGATTATCAACAAATGGTTTAACATCTTCAATCATAGATATCTTATGAGTTACTATGGAGGGATCTATACCTTTTTATGTTATTAAGAGTGTACCCAAAAGTTTCACTCTGTTTGACAAGTACCTCTAACAACTTCATGTTTTCCACCGGAGAGAGCTTATCATCTAAAATCACTAGGCATTTACCTTCATTATCTAAGAATTCATACCTAAGACCTAGAGAGAGAGGCTTAAAATAAGGGAAGGCAGATCCTCGTCCCCTTTTCTTTCAAGTTCTTCAAATTCAACCCGAAGGCCAGTCTCGACCTTCGATGCGGTGTTGAGAATCTCATCCAAATCTTCTTTTGCAGAGTCGTTGGCAAGTGAATCATCGCTTGTCAAACTCCTCTCCAACTCAGATTGTTGAGTGCAAAAATAGATTGCTGCCAATTATTCAATAGCCTTCTCCTCCTTAATCTCAACTTTCTTTTCATAAGGTAATCTTGCAAATTGGCTGTAATTTATTCCTACAGATTCTTCACCAAACTGCAAAAACAAAACCTGCTTGCAAAGTATCTCGTGAGTAGGGTGCAAAGTTCTATTAGAAAACATAAAAGTAGCTTCTGATGGCTCTAGGTAAGATTCATCAAGATGATCACGCATTTCCTCATAGATCATATAAGGCATGATATTTATGGAAGAACTTAAGTCACAGAATCCTACATAAGTATTTCCTCCTAAACAAAAAGAAATTTTCTGTTGACTTATATTCTTACCATCAAACTTGCCCCTATCATTTCGTAGGATTCTTTGCTTACCATTATCACTTCATTCTTGAACAATTCAGGTTACAGAAGTTCTTTTACTATCCCAATATTCTGTTTAATGGCTACCAGATCCTTAGTTAACCTTCCTATTTTTAATTCCCTTCACCCTTGCTATCCATTACTTTAGTTAGAATAGTTTCTTCCTCGGCTAACATTTTCTTCTGCATTTGTGAATATTTATCATTGTGGCAAGTTTTAGAGGGTTTCTCTTCCATAGGTGGTGTATAGTGTTCCCAATTTTTTGGAATTTGCAGGTAGTCAGCATAAGATCTAATAATTTGAATAATCATGCAATGGTCAAGATTAAAATTTCCGAGCAGTTTTTCTATCCTGCTCGAAGCTAGAAATCTTTTTAAGCAATTGTACTCTATGGGATTCTCTTTATTAAACTCAGCCTCACAATAAGCTTTCTTTATCCTATTCACCATGTCTAGCAAATTCCATGCCCTTTCAACACTAAATTTGGTGAACGGCCCATTGGTAAGGGAATCGAGTTCATTTCTGTTATCATCATTCAAACTTGCGTAGAAGGCGTGTATCACTAGCCAAGGTGGGAAATTATGATGGGGATAGCGATCAAGCAATCCCTGAAACCTTGTATATCCTTCATGTAAGCTTTCTTCAGGTTTTCGTTTAAAATTCGTGATCATGCGTCTCACACCAAGAGTTTTTGTCCTGGGAAAGAAATCAACTAGAAATAAATAGGCTAGGCTCTCCCAGGAATTAGTAATCTTTGCAGAACTTTGAATGTACCAAGAACAAGCCTCACCAATGAGTGAGCAAAGAGAGAAAATTTAACCTCATCCTCAGTTTGTAGATTAAGGTGGAAAGTCCCACAAATATCTTCAAAAAGTCCTACATGCTCATACGGATCCTCCGTACCATCTCCAACAAATTTCTTTGCATGCAAAAGATCCAAGAGCATGGGGTTAATATCATACCCTCTTGGGTTATTGCATTTTAAATAGGCGTCCATGGGCAGAACGGAATTCCTCACAGCCTCCAGCTGGATTATATGTTGGTATTCGCCCATAACGTATCACCTGAAACTAATAAACAACTTTAGTAAAATAGTGAGTAAAATAAGTAACTAAGAACAAAGACCAAAAGTGCTTAGCTCCCTGGCAACGGTGCCAGAAAATAGCTTGATGACTGCAAGTGCATAGATCAATTGTAGCTAGTTTCGAAGTAAAGATATCGAACCCACAGAGAGCTAATGGTAAAAGTCTTTATGCCCCTCGTTACTATCAACCAAAGGATGCTTATAAGATACCTTTAATCCCAAGTAAAGGGTGTTTGAAAGGTTTATGGTTGTTTGCAGAAAAGTAACTAAAACAAGTAAAAGGAAATAAGTAACAAGTTTGTATGAAAGCGTGGTTGAACTCAATAGGGCTAAACTATTCTCGGGGATGTAGGATACACCACTAGCATAGTATTATTGTTATTTGTAATCAAGATAACATACTTCCTGTGTCATGAGATGTGTGGAGAGAGCTCCATAATAAGATGTTCACTACAAGGCTCGTATGAGGCAACTTTGTTGAGACAAGAGTGAGGTCACCTCTAAATAACCACTGTGATGTCTGACAGCAGTCACCAATACAAACCACCGCAATTAAGGGTTTCCCACTGGATATCATAATTATCTTAGGTAGTTCCTCTTTTATCCTCCTTTGACCGTGTAGGTTACGAGCTAGCGCCAATCTGTCACGGGGCCATTCCGGGTACGATCCTAGGACACGTCCAAAGGATTTGTCCCTCCCTTTAGTCCCAAGGGAAAATGATATGTGGCCGACTAAACATACCATCTAAAGAGAGAGATCAAACACAAATCATAATTCTATCATAGACAAGCAAGTCATATGGACACAAGAATAGATCATCTTTATTACGAATTCATAATGGTGCTAGGGTTTCTCCATCTCCCCAAGAACAAAGGAACTACTCACACATGGAAGAAATCAACAACAACATCATCATAATCAAATGAATGGATAAAAGTACAGAGATAGATCTAATGCAAACCACAATTGAATCTAGAATTACAACAAGATCTAATAGATGGTAGATGGGGGTAATGGTGGAATGGAGATGCAGCGGTTGGTGATGAAGGGGATGATGCATTGTCCTCCAATGATCCGTGAAGCTGCTAGGATTTTGCCCCAGCCAAGTTCCTCCTTCAGATCCCTTTCAGATGTGTTTTTTCATGGTTTCTAGTGGTTGTGAAGGTTGAATCTCCCGCTCGTCTTTGTCAGGAGAAAGTATTTGACGAGGCGATCACGCTGGCACTCGGTACGGGTGGACAGTACGGGCGGGCTCTGCCCGTACCACCGGTCGTTATCGGTACTGATTGCTCCTCCTCGCTTGGTATTCTCCTAGATGCGAAGGTAAATCCATAAAATGATTTTTATCACTTAGAAATATCATATAATTACACAATATGACAATTCCAATTGATATGTTCATATAAGACTGAATGATTTGGGATCCTATTAAAACAAGAAAAAAATGGTGTGTGCAAACACTGTGAAATACAAAGATCCCTCTTCTATTTATGCAAAAACAAAAGGTAAACATGCTTCAATTTTGGACTCATCAACATGATACACGCCGGAATCACGGCGACAAGGCTTCGCTGGCGATCTTGTGCCGCATAGAGTTGCTGCGTCATGGCGGACGATGGCTCGATGGTGATCCCCGTGGCAGTCTTTGGACACCGGTGGGGATTTGAGGTGGCGCTGGGCCCGATCTGGCATGGCGGCGCGATGGCGGTGGACTAGGGCGACCCAATCTCCTCCCCCATGGTGTTGCGCCTAGGTCATGGCGGCCAGGGTTGTCATCGTTTTGCCAACCTACCGACGGATCGGGCGCCCGGGGTGGTCGGTTGCATGGGGTTCGGCTTGAATAAAGGTGGCGGTCCTAGGATCCCTCTCACGTCACGATGATGTTCTATTATTTTCCTTTCTTCAGTGAACTCGCAGGAGTGTTGAGTTCTGGAAGTCTCCACCGATGAACTCACATGGGTGATTCATGCGTAGAGATTGCTGGAACAGATGGGATTCAGTCGCACACAACCGTGTTTTTTCTGACTCTTTGGTTTCAGAGGGAGCAAGGCAAAGCTCTATGGTCTGTTGCCATCATGGAACATGTCTTTAGTTCAATGGTGAAGTTAGTGTGCGGAAAATGTAATGGAAGCCAAGATTTGAGGACGCTCAATGGTGGCTCGAGTCTTGGTGGCAATGAGGAATTGGCTTGGTGATTCGTGACTTGTATCAGTGGCGTCGGAAAGTGGGGGCGGCAGCATAGGAGGAGCTCATAGTCTTACCTTGCAGGGTGAAAATCCAAGGTCTGACCTTAATTGGTTGTGCCTGGCAATGACCTTGTTGAAGGCATTGTTTTGTGAGCGAGGACTTTCTCTAGGGTGAAAACCTATGATCTTTGATCGGGTGACGACGGTGCTTGTGCTCTGCTTCCTTCTTGAAGGCATCGCTATTGGAGATGTTGGACTTCTGGTGTTGTTCCTGTGGTGTTAGTGATGGTGCTACTAAGGATCTAATCGTTGTAACATGACTTTTCTTTTTTGTAATTCTTCTTCCTTTTTTGGATGTGTGCATCCGTAATTCTGATAGGGTAATGCATTGTTATAGAGGCTGGGTGTAATTGGTATCATCGCGATATTAATATATGCTCCTTTAAAAAAAGAGTGGAGAGCATCTCCTCCTCGTCTGAATCCATAGCCTTGGAAAACAACCGAAGACCTTGCATGCTTGGAGCTTCCAATGAGGCCGCATGACAGCAAAATGGTGTGGTGCGGCGATGTGGGATGCATCGGGGGAGAGGGATTTCAACCACGGCGGGAGGGAAACGGCTGACAATGGAGAAGCATGGTCATGGTGATGAACTGGGGAGGAGGTGGTCGTCGTGTGGTGGAAAGAGCGAGACGGGGGATTTTCTGTTTGTCTTGCCGATAGGGCTAGCCCGCTTGGTTTTCTCGCCCATCTGGTGCCCTACTCTCCCCCGGGTTGGGTTCAGGCTAGGATGTCGAATGATAAGTTGGGCAGCGCCAGCGCCAAATCTGAATGTGGGAGGGGATAGGAGGGGGAAGGGGAGGCTCGGCAATATTTTTGTCCTAGGCACCCCCATAGCTCGCTTGGGGCCCTTTGGGTGGCCGAGTGGATATGATCTCAGGGCAACTTCATCGGGCCGACCCATTCAAACATTGGCTGTCCGAACCTAGCCGCACGGATAGGGGGGCCAACCTAGCGGGCGACCCATTCAACCAACACGGCACAGACCAGTCCACGATGACCCATTTCCAGCCCAAATTCACGTTGTTTTGCATCGGCCCGGACAACGCGCTTGTATGCGCGCGTCGTCTCCTCGCCCTCCCCTAGCCTGCAAGGCAGTGGATGAAACCCCCTTTCTCCCCCGAAATCAACCTCCACCCAGCTCGCGCCGCCACTCTACCACAACACCGCAGCTGGTCTCCGATGATGTCTTGCCATTCACCTAGCACCTATTGAGTTCACTGTAGTTCTGCACCTCCACAGGAAGCCTCGTTCCTAGTGTTGGTACGCATCGAAATCACTGGAGTAGCTCTGCATCCCTGACCTCCAGTCGAGTCACCGGCGCACCATATGTAACATTCCAATTTCAGCAACCCTGATTAGTTGTCCAGAATGCAAAAATTAGGGGGAACAAAAACTTTTTATTGTTTAGTGATGCAATGTTTGATTGCTTGCTTGCTTGTTGATGCTTATGCATCTGGCTATGTAATGTATGATATACTCCTTACCTCAACACCAGTTGACAAAAACTATTTAACAAAACTATCCTGGCTCATTTTTACATATTCTCAAATGTTCTGGCATTTCAAAAACCTGAGTCAAGATTCTTTTGTAACCCTAACTATTTTAATAGCCTCTATTTCCCAAACTATGGAGAGCTACATAATACAATCTCCTTATGTTTTCAAGATAGAACTTCAACTACTCTTACCTCTAGGTTTTCCAAAACCTTTTTATAAAGCTTCTGAATTCTACTCTTGGTA
The DNA here is from genome assembly GCA_916181665.1 of Avena sativa. Lineage (NCBI taxonomy): Eukaryota > Viridiplantae > Streptophyta > Magnoliopsida > Poales > Poaceae > Avena > Avena sativa. Next base: position 430,407,528 of record OV702287.1, read on the forward strand.
GAGATATACCTTATTCAAACTCCAACCTTTCAAAATGCCCATCCTTACCTCAAGCCAAGCTTGATGGGTAACACTAGTAGTAGTTTATGTGCTTGTAAGATGAGTTGCCTTGATCTGTTAAGATGAATTGCCTTGATCTGCTGTCTAACTTGTTTGATTAGGATCTAAAGTAAGTTACTCTAGGAGCTCATTCTCTAGGATCAAGATACTTTAAGATCACCAAACCCTAAGCAAAAATACAAGATGGATCTGATTTCTAGCCACTAGGTGATCATATAAAACCCTTAACCAGATCAATTATGAAGTGATCCATTCTAGAAGTTTCCAAGTCAATGAAGACCAAAATCAAGCATGGATCTATTCTACTCAATCTACAATTCAACATCATCCACTTGATGATGCCTTGATACCTAGAAACCCATAAAAACATCCCCACTCATATTCTAGTCAAAAACCCTAAATCTGCTAAATTTGATCAAGTCTGGAAACTGTTTCAACATCACTTCTTTGCATGCCTCTCTCTCTCAACCCTTGTGCAATTTTGGTGATGCACTTGAACCATCTTGTATACCATCATAAGTAATACCAATGCCCACTTATGCCTTTGGCTAGATCACCTTTTAACACCCTTGTTCTTGATAGTTTTGCAGGCAAGAAAAGAACAATTCCTACAGATCTTATCAACCAGCCTACTTTGGAAGAAGCTCACATCCCCATACTATCTCCTCCTGACCAAATCTTTGCATGGTTGTGTTGTACTCATAAAGGTCTAGTAATACCTACTTCACTTGTTCCAAATGGATCCTTGTGCTTCAAAAACCCACAAGTTTTTGAAGGCTATTTGATAATCAACTTTGACACCCTTATTTTATTCAAAATTTGGAATCAATTCTTGAAGAGCTCAACCATTATCAACCTCAAATCTCTGTACCATGGTGATCAACACCACTTGTTCTATCCTTCCATCTATCCCTCGCATCAAGGTGAGCTCTGAGATCCCTAATCCAACAAGGTTTAGGTGGCATAAAAATATCAATGCCCTAGATCCTCTAATCCTTGTTCTTTTCCAAAACCAAGTCACTTTCTGTAAAATTCAAGATTGCCAACGATAGATACTTCAAGTTGACATCATCCACCTTGAATAAAATCATTTGCCAAATAATTTCCACAATTATTTGGAACCTAAAACTATTTAAATTCCATTCCCTACAAATTTCTCAAAATCTCTCCTATAAAGGCAAGTTTGTTTTTCTCCAAACTAAATTGCCAAATAAAGACACATTTGACTCCTATATATCATATCCTACCTCATCATCTCAAAACTAAATATTTTTGAGATTCTTTATTATTTCTATTTGCCCTTTTACTTAAATGATAGAAATAAGAAATAAATCCTTAAAAATACCTTTCCTTCCAAATAAATTCCAAGAAAATTCTCCAATATGAGATATTAGGACCATATCACATCAAAAACCAACCTTGTCCAAAGTAAAAATATCAAATGAGCTTCTAGAAACCATTTCTGCACTATTTGAATAAATGAGATAAACATGATCTAAAATGACCTAATAAATGCCACAAATATCCTGGTGGTACACCATGACCATACCTATCTACCAGAACCTTTATCCCATCTTGCCAAGATCAGGTTGGAGAAATTTCTTTATAAATACTACTATGGCTAAGATTTGACAAAATCTAAAACTATATGATCCAAATCATTTAAAACCTTCACCAAACTGGTCCATTGCTACTCCACAGCAACCCCACTCTCCCTTGGTCGTGCTACATTGTAGCATAGTGTTGTAGAAATCCCCCACACCTTGTCCCCATGTGGTTAAAAAGGAGAGAGACATGGCCTTTAAGGCAAAAGCCTAGAATTAAGGCAGCAGCAGCCCTACTACCCCTCTGCCCTATGCACGACCCCAGAGCACACCTCCACACTCTCTCCACTGCCCATGCGGCCCAACCAACAAGGAACACCTCCCCCCTTGCCACTCCTTGGACAATGTCCACCATGAACCCACTCACCTCGGTTAAATAGGCCTGAGGCCACCCTAGTGCATACGGCGCCCCCATTCCCTTCCTTACCTCCCACTTACCCTCCCTAGAGAGCCACCCTTACTCTCCTGCTCTACCTAGTCCGATAGAAGAAGAAAAAGATCATCTCAGCCATTGCCAAGATCTGCTCGTGGTGTTCTCTTCCCTGCTCCCCTCCCTCCGCATGCTGCTATTACAGAACCTCCTCGCCTCTATTAACCTGAACATGCCCTGTTTCTACCCATGCAGCAATCCCTGGAGGCCTCCTGTCGAGACCTAAGCTTGCAACGCCGCGACTCGTGCGCGAGCATCTTCCCGAGGAATAAGACCCCATTGTCGCCCCTCATTGAGCTCCGCGCGAGGTACCACGTCGCCCTAGCGCCTCCTCAGCCTCCCCCGAGCCCTCAGGTGAGCACCCCAGTAGCGCCACCACTTCCTAGGGTTTCCCCTCTGTTTTGCGCAGACGGAGGTAGAAGACAGCTCATGGCCGTTGATCCTCGTTTGATCGAACGGCGGAAGTACCCCGATACCCCTTCGGCCTCTAGCGTCGCTGACCTCTGGGCCCGACCTGGCAGGTTCGAACCAAGCCTCCTGCCCGAGACGCCTGCTCGGGTGGGCCGATTTTCCGCAGCGTGGCCTAACTTCGCTCTGATCCGGCCCAGCTGCCCCTGTCCTCTTTTTCTTTATTTAAATCCTCTAGATCTGAAAAATAGGGATTTGGTTTAATTCAAAATAAAATTGTAAACTAACCTAAAGTGGCAACTATAAATTTATAAATGTTCCTTAGGAATTTCCTAACCAGGCAGAACAAACCACCTTCTCAAATTTGCTTTCATTATTTTCTGGTATTTAAGATACCAAGAAGTATCAAAAACACTCCCTAATTATTTCTGGCAGTTTAGTAAACCCAAATGGATTGAACCAAGTTTCCAATAGTGTGCATCTCAGGTACCTATCAGGTGACCCTGACCCCATACCAAGTTGAACCTTGGAGTAACTGTAGCATAAATAACAAAATCAGCTCCTTTCTGTCATTTAAAAAATTCCCCAGGCCAAACCACAAATTGTTTGGACCTAATTCCAAATCACTTATATGAGGAATGTCAATACCTACCAAAACATAGGAGATCAATGTTTTTTGGAGCCTCTGTTGATTTTTGGTGATTTAAATATATTTGCCTAGGGTTGTTCTAGTAGAAAAATCACTACTGGAGTTTTACAACTCCAAAAAGGGTGAATCCAACTTCTACAGAAAAGTATTAGAAATACCTAGCATGTGTGTCATGGTGGTGGCACGGCAGATGCCATGGATAGGCTAAAGATGGGGCTAATGAGTGCTAGGGAAATCCAGGGAGGGAGAACGTGGTGATTCCACGCACAGATGTTCTTGTATTCTCTCTATCAATGGTGTTTACATGTACTCTTCAAGCTCTTGGTAAGAAGGAGACTATGTCTCTTACTCCCTACAAACTAGCTCTAGAGTTCTACCTTAGACAGAGAAAATGATCGATCCCTCTCTATGGAGGCCTCGGTGCTCCTTATATAGGGGAGCCCGGGTTACAATATTAGGGCATACGTGGCAGCATATTCTCCGAATATGCTCCTCACCTAAAGCTAGATGCTTCTTTATTCTCTTTAACGGCTTGTCCGGGCTTTGGACGTAACCCACAGTGTAATCTTTGTCTTTAAGCGTCACCAGACATGGGCTACGTCATCCGACATTGCCCGCGTCACCTTGGTCGCCCCTGACCCACTGGTCCTCTTCTTTGCTTTGCTTCGCTCATGCTACAGCTAATAAAGCCACCTTTTGACCAGTGGGAGATTCCTTCCTTCTCTTGGAAGCCATAGGATAGTCTGGCTAGCATATGGCTAATCCGGCTATCAATTCCCCTTCAAAAACAGATAGACAAACATGGACGGCATATATTTTATGCCGGCCGGACTACGGTTAAGGAGTTGCCCCACGGGCCAGGTCACTCTATGGTTCGGCCTGCCTTGAGGTGACCCGGTCAGCACTTGCTTTGACCGTGCTGTACCCCGGCATCACCCTACCTGGGGGTATCCCCCCAACATTAGTCCCCGAAGCTGGTGCGGTCTTAGCAACTTTTAGTTGTTAAGGCCACAGCAGGTTCCCATATCCGGATCTCTGCCTCTTTGGCCGAGTTTATCCAGTAACCCGGGGCTTCTCCTCTAGGATCCCTTAGATCATTCCGAGTTATTCCTCGCTGGCCGGGTTTTTTCCTATTTATCCGGGCTACCGTTCCTTCTCTTATACGCTTCCCCACATCCTACTTGGAGGGTAATCATCATTTTGCCTTATTTTAAGGACTACATGCATTTAATGCGCCGGTTACTATCGCAATGTCAGGAATAACTGTTGCGCACGTCCCTTCACTACAGTGCCTCGTTAACTGTAACATTACATCGCATCGTGGGATCTTCTGCCCCTGTGGTCCTTGCTGTGGCCACGCTCTAATTGGATGATTCAGCCGCGTACACGCCCGTTGCATGCAGCGTGCCAACCGCAAAGGATCCCACTACGCGCCCGTTGTGTGGTTAAGTAGAGGGCCTGGGGCAATCTTTGGTGAAGTTCCTCATTTTCTATGCACTTCCTAGCCTCCTTTCTCTCTCACTGCGACCTTGCCGCCGCCGCTAGTTTCTTGCTGCACCAGCGCTGTTGCGACCGTGCACAGGCAGCACCTTGCTCGTGCGCCGCCGTTCCCACTCAAGGGCTTCATCACGGGGCCTTGCGCTTCCCGTTTCCCCTCCTCTGGTTACTTCTACTCCGATTTCTCTCTCAAAGACCTTGAGTCCACCATGACTGAGGAGGAGGCGGCCGTGGTTGCGCAGCAGGAGGAAGAAGAAGAAGGCCGCGAGCATGGCTGCTGGGACGGCGCATTCATCTGCGAAGACGACTTGGACTAGCTCCGTGCCACGCGTCGCATCCCCACCGGCGTCGCATGTCGCCTCGCCGCCGACGAGATCTCCCCTCTCCCAATCCTAGGGAATACGTTGCTTTTCTTTTGAATTTTTAGCGTGGCTTCGGCCTTCCTACCTAAGATTTCTTTTTCGATTTCATTTCTACCTATAAAATGCAACCGCATCATCTCCCCGCCAATGCCATCACTTCTTTGTCCTCCTTTGCCTCTGGCATTGAGGGATACATCAGCCTCTGGCCAACCAAGGAGCTGTGGATCAAATTCTTCGGTCTCCGGAGGAATGTGGTTCCAGATCTGGAGCTTGCTCCGGAGGATAAGCATCTGACCCAATGCGACACTGCCTCGATATCCCCCCGCAAAAACTCCACGTTTCCCCGGGTCACCGGTCTCGAGTCCTACAAAGGCTGGGCTCGGACTTTCTTCTACGTCTGGAACACCACCGAGGAGGACTTGATTCGGCTCCTCCCCTTCAAGATTGTCCCTCCAGATACCTCGCTTTGGGAGAGCATTCCCAAGCGACCTATGGCCCTGGCGAATCAGGTGGAGCGCCGGATCAAGGAGCTGCTCAAGGAAAAGCTCCGGGGGGAGGACATCATGATTACTTTTGTCCGCAACCGGGTCTCCCCCCTTCAGAAGCGATCCCAAAAGATCTGTTACTCGAGCAGCCCCCTCGATGCCCACCGGACTTCATCTTTCGAGCTGGATAACTCGGTGCTTTACCGCCGGGTTAAGGCCATTTTCAATGTGGAGAAGGAATTCTCCGAAGATTGAGAATGGGGGCTCGAGCCCTTCACCCGGGACAATCCTCCTCCAAAGGTAAACTCACTTCTTACTGTTTTCCGGATCTTCTTTGTATGTCGGTTTATTTTTGTAATTTGGAAATTGTTGTCTTGTTCTCAGTGATTCCTCCAGCAGCCACTAGAGGATGGCGAGGTGCTGGCGAGTAAGTGGGTGCCGGACCGTGCCGAGGAGGACGAGGAGGAGCCTGATTCGGAGACTTTCCTGCCTACTCCGGACATCGTCAAATGCAGTGCTGGTAAGGCCTCGTCTCTAAGGGATTGGCTAGATGATGATGACTCATACATTGAGGTCCTGGAGGTACTTGATCCGGTTCCCATCTCTTACGTGCATCTAGTTATGTCCGAATCTTTAGCTAACCCGGCCGGTCAGGTCCACGAGGTTCCTCCCCTCGCCACTGGTGGTCCGGCCGCTGCTTCTTCCCAGAAGCGCGTGGCTGCCTCGGCCGCAGCTTCGGAAGTGTCGCCGCCCAAGAAGAGGCAGAAGAAGTCCGGGGTGAAAGCCTTGACTAAGCAGGCCGCCAAGAGCATGGTCCGGAGGATGCCCAAACCTCGGGCTCCCCCAACCTCAAACGAGTAAGTCTTTTGCATCTGTCCTTCAAGTTTTTCTCCCTTTCTATGTTTTCTCTTGCCTCTTATTGGTTCTTCTTCTCTTTTTGACTTGATTCTTTTCTGCTTCTCAGAGCTCCTAGGGGCATTCCCCAGAGTGGCTCCGGCATAGCTTCTCCAATCTGGAGCAGCCCTTCTCCCCCCCCCCTCCCCCCGCGATGACAATACTCGCCCGCTCAGCCCTATCCAAGAGGGTTCTGTGGCTGTGCCTGATCAGAGCCCACCTCGTCATGAGGAGGGCAATGTCGGCGCGGGGGTAGCGGGGAGGCTTCGGATACGGCCATGCCGGATCTCCCCAGTTTCTCTTTGGCCCCAGCGCTAAGTGATGAGGTGTCAGCTCCATCGGCACCGCCCCAATCAAGTTTCTCCCATGTTCCAGTCTCCTCTGAACCAGTTATACCAGTAGCAACAGCAGCAGCAGCAACGCCAGCATCAGCACCGGCACCAGCACCAGCAGCAGCAACAGTACCAGCACCAGCAGCAGTACCAGCAGGTTCCACCAAGCCTCCCAAGAGGAAAGCCCTGTCAGCTCCCTTTGAATCAACTCCCTCCGTCATGGATATCTTCCATCCAGCTCCTCAGGCCTCATCCGGCAAGCCCAAGAGAGCTGCCGGATCATCCAAAGGTATCTCCTTTGGGTCACGGGCTACCGGGTCAGAGGGTAGCAGGCAGCTAGTTCTGCATACCATCCCTGCTGCAGCTCAATTCGCCAGGCAAGAGGCCCACATCAAAGGCCTTGTGGCGAACTACTCTCCCAGCGGCGAAAGCTACAGTCCACTGCTCCTGGAGTACGTGAAGAACTAGAATAACGTTGAATTCATCGACCCACAAGATGATCTGCCGGAGAAGTTCGGCCCAGCCGAGTTCAGCGCACAGATGAACTCCGCTACCAAGGCCATCTCTTTGGCTGGCCGGATGATGGAGGTAATTCTTTTCATCTGATGTTAGTACCTTGTATAGATGAGCACTTGTAGATATATCTCCTAGTCCCTGAGCCTCCGAGGGAGTAACTTGTTACTCGGTCGGATGCTCCTTAGAGAATTTTAATTTCTGTTCGTAGTAACTTCAAATTTTAACAAATTCAGAGCCGGGTTAAGTTCCCTTGGCCTGGATCTTGTAGACTTCGAATATCCACACACCTAGAGCCGGGTTAAGTTTCGCTTGGCCCAGATCTTGTAGACTTTGAATACCCACACACCTAGAGCCAGGTTAAGTTCCACTTGGCCCGGATCTTGTAGACTTCGAATATCCACACACCTAGAGACGGGTTTAGTTCTGCTTGGCCCGGATCATGTAGACTTCGAATATCCACACACCTAGAGCGGGGTTAAGTTCCGCTTGGCCCGGATCTTGTAGACTTCGAATATCTACACACCTAGAGCCGGGTTAAGTTCCGCTTGGCCCGGATCTTGTAGACTTCGAATTGTCTTTGACTTTGCCTTTGAACTTGACATTGCCTTGCTTATTTAAGATTACCACTAACCGCCGATCCGCTGAGTTCCAGCGCCTGCTGGACTCCTATAAAGACATTCACGCGCATTATGGCAAACTCCTGGAGGAGCACCAGAAGAAGGGTAATATTCCCTACTTAGACTTTCCCTCTCCCATTTTCGTTCATTCGAGTTGTCCGTGATCCGTATTAACTTGTTGTTCGAACCATGCAGCTGAGGTTGAAGCTGAGAATATTATCATGTGGAAGAACCTTGCTGAGATCGAAGGTAATCTTATCTCCTTCGCACGATCAATGTACGCTTCTTTCTTTACCCGGTAGACATTTATAATTCGGTTTCTCCGGATTTTGACGTTGTTGCAGTTGCTCTTGAAGATAGCGTTACTATGCCTGAAATGATGACCCATTTCCTCGAATAACCAGGGAAGCATGAGGCTGAGCTGAAGAAAAAGGATGAAGAGATAGCTCGGTTGCAGCTCCAGGACTCAGAAATTACTCGGCTGAATGCCGAAATCCGGAGGCTCAAAGACCTCCACAAGACTGAGCTAGAGAAGACGGACCAGGAGTTTGCCTTGGAAAAGGAGCGTTTAACCACGCAAATTTCAAAGGACCAAAGCTTACTGTAGGAAGCCGATGTTAAACTTACGTCGGTGACCTCTGAGTACGAGAAACTCCAGTCCCACAGCGCCAATGTCCATTCCGAGCTTCAGCGACTTCTCTTCCAGATCGCACGTGAGTCCTTAGCCCTTGCTTAATTTTCCTTCCTCCGGGTTTCGTGCTTTTGCTCATTGTCCCCTCTGCTCTGTTCTCAGGCAAATTTCTAGAAAGTGACACGCTTGGTGCTGCTGCCGTACTCCAGTCCCGCGAGCAACATGGTATTCTTGCAGGCCCTGATACCGAGTCAATCCCATATAATACGGAGGATCTGTTGGCGAGCCTCACCGCTCGCCTTGAGCTAGTGAAGAACCACGGCGCAGAAATTATACCGGCGGCAACGCGAATGTTTGGCTCCCTCTGGCCCACTAAGACCATTCCTAAAAGAGGTTCGGCTTTCATAGCCAAACTGATGGAGTGTGATACGCAGTTGCATCTGTGGCGTGAATCCACCGCTCGGGCTGGGGCTGACATTGTCTTGTAGTTTATCCTTTCGTGGTATGAAGGAATTGATCTAGGGTTGCTTACTCGCATGTGCACCGGGTCTAAGTGGTGCGAAGATCTGGATTGGATCGTGCGCCACAAAGCCTATGCCAACAAGCTTATTCAATACTCATTCTGCCATGCTTGGAACGAAGGGCCGAGTTATCTCGACATTTTTGATGATGAAGCTGCTTCTGGAGATGAAGATAATGAAGAAGAAGGGAGTGAGGGTGAGGCCTACGAGCTTGGCGACGAGGCCGAAGACCCGGAGGATGGCGAGGTCATCCCTGAGGATGAAGCTGAGGCTAGCGCCCCTCCCTCAAACTCCAAAGTGCCACCTCCTTCGGCTGACGATTCGGCTACTGCTCCTGCTCCTTAAAAACACTTATCATATTTGTCAGATCCCCGGAATGCCGGGCGAAAGTGTATTTGAATACTTTAATTTTGTTGTGCTACAACTTAACATTTGGAACTAAGTTCTTAATGTTGGATTATCGTGGGCGAAGTCCCCGAGTTTCGTTTTCTTGTTCCCCCAATTTTTGATTCGGCTCGCGTATACCTTGATTCGGCTTTTTGACTTACAAGTTCGAGGTTCAAAAAATTGATTTAACAATACTTGAAACTTTGAAACTAGCTCAAAATGATCTGGCGTTTAATGAATATAATAAACTAAGGGTTAGTCAAAATAACCAATGTCGGCTCGTTTATGTTCTTTTCCTTAGTCGTTTTTCATGTGCTTTGCCATTCCAAACTTGTTCTCTTGCTTGCCATGAAGCTAATTCTTGTTGGACAACATCAAAGTCAAAGAGTTAGGTTTTTGGTGCTCACACATTACTAACCCGACTAAGATATAAGCGACTTAACCCAACCGACATAAAAATACGAAAACGAGAGACAATTATTACGGCAGTCCCCGAGTCTCTGCTTGGGGTACCAAAGTTTTATTAATAAGCTCATTGCCGACATACATACCAACATATGAGTAGCTCGGATACATTCACCTCTTTGTTAGGTGTAGAAAGGACGAAGTAGTGCTACATTCCACGGTCGCTTGGATTCCTCTCCGGACCTGTCCGCCTTGTTCTTTTCCTGGGGTTGTGCATCAATAAGATAATAGGAATCATCGTGCAAGGCTTTGCTTACAATGAAAGGTCCTTCCCATGGAGGGGATAGCTTATGCATGCCAGCTGTGCGCTGTATCAGCCGGAGTACCAGGTCACCTTCCCAGAAGACACGGGGGTTTACTTTCCGGCTATGATAGCGTCGGAGATTTTGCTAATATATGGTGGATCTGGACAAGGCCAATTCTCTCACTTCTTCCAGCAGATCAACATCATTTTGCCGGGCTTCGCGCACTTTGGCTTCTATGTATTGGGTGACTCTTGGCGAATCATGCTCTATGTTGGCTGGTAATACAGCTTCTGTCCCATATACCAGAAAGAATGGCATATAGCCTATTGATCGATTTGGAGTTGTTCTTAAGCTCCACAGTACCGCTGGTAGTTCTTCTATCTAGCACCCCGCTGATCTTTGCAGTGGCTCTATGAGCCAGGGTTTTATCCCGGACAATACCAGTCCGTTGGATCTTTCCACTTGCACGTTCGATGCAGGGTGGGCTACTGAGGCGACATCTAGCCGGATCTTCTTTTCTTGGCAGAACCTCGCAAATGCTCCTTCAGCGAAGTTTGTTCCATTATCAGTTATGATGCTATGGGGATAGCCATATCTCAGGATTATATCCTTGAGGAATCTTACTGCTGTTGCCCCATCACACTTCCGGATTGGTTTTACTTCAATCCATTTGGTGAACTTGTCAACCATGACTAGGATATGGGTCATGCCTCCTTTAGCCGGCTTAAATGGCCCTACCATATCTAGGCACCATATAGCAAATGGCCAGGTAATAGGGATAGTTTTCAGCTCTGACATTGGTAAATGAGTTTTCATGGCGTATCTTTGACAGCCATTGCATTTCCTCACCAGATCCTCTGCTTGCTCTAAGGCACTAGGCCAATAAAATCCATGCTGGAAAGCTTTTGCCACTAGGGCCCTTGAGGAGGCATGATGGCCACATTCCCATTGGTGGATATCCCGGAGTATGTCAAGTCATTCCTCCAGATCAACACACCGTTGCAGTACTGTTGTCACACTTCTTTTCTATAGTTCGGCGTTGATAATAGTATAGGCCTTTGCCCTTCTCTAGATCTGCCTTGAGATTATCTCGTCATCCGGCAAGGTTCCCTTTTTCAGGAAATCAAAAATTGGCTTGGCCCAAGTTGGTATGGTCTGGACGGGAAACGGTTCCTCATCAATTTCCATCGCGTCCACCGACATAACTCCTGCCGGGTCAGGCTGATTAGTCCCCGGGTTTGTTGAGGCAGTCCCCGGGTTCGCCGAAGCAGTCCCCGTGTTTGCAGAGGTGCTTCCCCACTCTATCTCCATAGGTGCAGCTCCTGATTCGGAGAGTGCCAGGATATAAATTGAGTCTGATTCAGGCGATGGCGTGATAGAAGGTTTTCTCAGGTGTTCCAAAGCAACATTTGGCGGGATTGGCTGCCGGGATGATCCTAACTTGGACAACGTATCTGCTGCCTCGTTTTCAATCCGAGGTATGTGATGGAACTCACACCCTTCGAAAAACCTGCTTATCTTTTGAACATGGAATCTGTATAAGGCCATGTTAGCATCCAAGGCATCCCAATTTCCAGACACCTGTTACACCACCAAATCCGAATCTCCAAAGCATTGTATCTGACGTATTCCCACTTCTTTTGCTACCTTGAGACCATGTACCAATGCTTCATACTCCGCAACATTATTCGAGGCATTGAAGTGGATTTGAAGGACATATTTCAGTTGATCCTTCTTGGGCGAGGTAAGCACTACTCCGGCGCCCAACCCATCTTTCAGTTTTGACCCATCGAAGTGCATTCGCCAATAATTGGAGTCCGGTAGAGGTGGCTCATATTGCATCTCAGCCCAGTCCACGAAGAAATCCGCCACAACTTGTGACTTTATAGCATCTCTTCTATCAAATTGCGGCGCATATGGAGCTAACTCGATTTTCCATTTCACTATTCGGCCACTTGCATCTTTGTTACTCATAATCTCTGATATGGGTGCCTCACATATCACTTTGATGGGATGTTCCTCAAAATAGTGTTTGACTTTCTTGGCTGACATATATACGCCGTACGCCATCTTTTCATAGTGAGGGTAGTTCTTTTTTGAAGCTAACAATACTTCACTCAGATAATACACCGGCCTTTGTACCGACTTTCCTTCTTCCTCGTGCTCCACTATGATTACTGCACTTATGACTCGGTTGGTCGCTGCTACGTAGAGCAACATTGGCTCCTTGAGTAGTGGTGCTGCTAGGATCGGTGTAGTAGATAACATCGTTTTCAGTTCTCGAAATGCAAGGTCCACCTGTGGCATCCATGTGAATTTGTCTGCTTTTTTCATTAACTGGTAGAGGGGCAAGGCCTTCTCTCCCAATCGACATACGAACCGGCTTAACGATGCCAGGCAACTAGTGAACTTCTGCACATCGTTAAGGCATTTTGGCAGTTCCATTCTCTCTATGGCCCGGATTTTCGTCGGGTTAGCTTCAATACCACGGCTAGACACTAAAAAATCGAGTAACTTTCCAGCGGGCACGCCAAAGGTGCACTTCTCCGGGTTTAGCTTCATTCAGAACCTTCTTAAGTTCGTGAATGTTTGCCGGATATCATCAAGGAGCGTATTGCTTTTCTTGGTCTTTATCACCACATCATCCATATAGACTTGCACGTTCCGACCTATTTGGTCATGTAAACATTTTTGCATGCATCGTTGGTACGTTGCTCCAGCATTACGTAGTCCAAACAGCATAGTGCAATAGCAATAAGCCCCATACGGGGTAATAAACGTAGTCTTTATTTGATCATCCGGATTCAGGGGTATCTGGTGGAAACCAGAATACACATCAACGAATGACAGTAGATCACATCCGGCTGTTGAGTCTATGACTTGATCTATTCTAGGGAGTGGGAATGGATCTTTGGGACATGCCTTATTCAGGTCAGTGTAATCAATGCACATGCACCATACCACAGCCACGTTCGGATCATCCTTCTTCTTTTCCAAAAGCACCGGATTAGAGAGCCAATCCGGATAGAGTACTTCCATGATAAATCCGGCCGCTAGGAGCCTAGCTATTTCATCCCCTATGACTTTCCTTCTGTCCTCGGTGAAATGCCGGAGAGGCTGCTTTATCGCCTTAGCCTCGGGCCTTACGTTTAATGAGTGCTCAGCCAACTCCCTCGGTACACCTTGCAGATCCTGAGTGGACCAAGCAAAGATATCCCAATTCTCATGGAGGAAGTTGACGAGCTCGCTTTCCTATTTGCTGCTTAACCCGGCTCCAACGGTTACAGTGCGTTCTGGGAACTGGTCATCGATTGGCACTTTCTTTGTGTCCTTGGTCGCTTGGAACGACACGCTTCCATGTGGGTTGGTCAGAGCCGACATATGCTATTGCGCGGATTGAGCCAATGTCGCCACCTCTAGTATCTTCCTTTTTTCCTGAGCTATCACGAGTGACTCGACTAAGTTTGATCCGGCTGAGGCGCACTCGATCAAATGCCGGAAGTCCCCTGATACAGTTATCATGCCCCTTGGCCCGGGAAGTTTCATCTTAAGGTAGCTGATGTGAGTAGTTGCCATGAACTTGTTCAGCGCTGGCCTGCCGAGTAACGCGTGATAAGCGCTCTGCAGATTCACCACTTCGAATTCCAAATTTTCAGTCCGGCAATTATCTCTCATGCTGAATAACACATCAACCCGGACCTTACCAATTGGCTCACAGGAAATACCCGGCACAATGCCATGAAAAGTGGTCCTTGTTGCTTGCAACATGTTCTCTGTTATTCCCAACTTGTGCATGGTATCCTTGTACATAATGTTGATACTACTACCATTGTCAATCAGTACCTTGGAAAACCTCACATTGAGATTCGGACCGATGAACGTTGGATCCAGGACCGGTGCATAGGTCCCAGGGCTAGGCATGATCTTTGGGTGATCCTTGATACTCCACGTGATTTCTTGATCTGCCCAGGGCATGTATCTCACTACTGCCGGCATTACTATGTTTACCTCCATATGCCAGCGCTGCAAGCTTTTCTGGTCATTTTCTTCCGTGGTAAACACACAGTAGCTTTGATGATGCTCCCTGTACTCGTTTCGTCCCTCATTCTCGTGGTAACCTTGACCTTGTTGATGGTTATTACCTACTTGATGTACCGCATCCCTTCTTTCCTGATTCTCGTACCTCGGCGGAGGTGGTGGCAACATCAGTTGCTGTCCATTCCCTCCCGTTAGTAACGATTGTCGTGGTGCCTCATTCCTAGGTGCTTCGTTCCGAGGTGCTTGAGCATTCCCCAAACTGCCCTTCTCTAACTTTCTCCTCCACTCACACTGCCAGGTTGTATGGTTCGCCAGACTATTCGGACTTGGTGTATGAAACTTGCAAGGTTGATCCAACATAGACTCGAACGTATACCTCGGTCTATGTTTTATCTCTTGCCATTGCTTTTTCTACTCCGGGGTCCAAGGCTTTTTCCCTTTGTTTTTTTTGCCAGTTTTGTCCTCCAGTTTTTTGGTGCTGGCTGGCACCGGCATTGGGCTGGTCTCGGTCCACCGCTGCCACCTGCTGCGAGTTATATCGATAATCCGGACGCTCGTCCCTTCTCTTTCCTCGGAAATCGCTTCTCCTTGATGACCCGGAGCCATCTCGGTTGTAGTACTCCTCGTTTGCCTCGCTCGATATTAGCCGGGGTTGCATTGGATCTCCCAGGGCATACAAATCCGTGATCCGGATTGTCTCAGCTAAAGTGGTTGGCATATCTCATTGCAGCCTCTGCCACAACATACTTCCGTATCTGCATCCCTGGGTGAACCACGCAATAGCTTGTGATTCAATTACTCCCTCGCACGAGTTATGCACGTTACACCACCGAGTCAAGAAATCCCGGTCTGGCTCATTCGGTCTCTGTCGGCATAGCGCCGGAGTCTGTGGCCTATTGGGCCTCTTGTAGGTTCTCAAGAAATTGCTCACGAACAACTCCTCAAAATCCAGCCAACAGTTGACACTTCCTGGTGGCAAATTGTTCAGCCAAACTCTCGCTGGTCCTTCCAACATCTGTGGCACGTATCTTACTGCCCATCTTAAATTTCCCGTTGCGATCTTGATTGCTGTGGTGTAATCAATCAACCAATCTTCTGGCCTAGTACTACCATCATAGGTTCTAGTTCCTCTGGCCAGCTGAAAGTTCGGCACTGGTGGCTCCTTCATAATCCGGGCCCAAAGCATGCCAGATCCGGTGGACCTTGTACCTCTATTAGCTCTGACCTATAAATTCTATCCAGTTTCAGCCTCGCATCATCCGGCTGCAAGTTCCTCCTTCCCAGCCTTGACCCAATTATGTGGTGATCCGGTCTGGGGTATCCGTCGTTGACCATAGCCGAATAACCATCATTGTATCTTTCCTAATCCGGGCAAACATTTTGTTGTTGCGCTGCTTGTCCTGCACTTCCCTCCAACCGAGGTGCGCGCTATTGCTGCTGCTGAGGTACATTTTGCCCAGTTCCCATGGGATCACACTGTCCGGCATTGCTGTTGGCAGCATTCCTCTGACCGGCATTGCCTTGGTCACGATTACCTCGGTCGACCACACCTTGGCTGGTACTATGCCGATCTTCATCAACTTGCACTGCTTTGCCTTTCCCGGCCCTTGCTGGATCATAGGGAACCATCTGTTTGTCTCTTCTCCCGGAGTTTACTACCTCTTCTCTCCTGGGATTGTGACCCGGAGATGACGTGGCTCCTCCGGATCTTGCTAGGTTATTCCTAGCCGAATGTACCACATGTGATGCCCCTGGTGGTGCTGGGTTTGCCTTGTTCATTTCTTCATTTTGCTGGCAAGCAACCCTCAGCAAGTGATTCACTCTCTCTTGTTGCCTTTGTCGAGCCTCTCCGGTTAAACCTTCTAACTCGGACGCGGCTGCATTTGCTGTCCTGAGGTTCTTTGCCGGGGTACTGTAATGATCTATCCCTCCTGTTACTATCGTGGCTGTCTGACCCGGCCTAGGCTCGTATTCCTTGTCAATCTCAGCAATTAGGTTCCTACCTCGGATTTTTGCTCCACCTATGAGGTTTGCCTTAGCATATTCTCTCAGGGTAATGTTCAAAGACTAATGCAGCTCTGCCACCTTCTTTGCCCCAGCTAACATTTTCCGCCTAGTTTCCTCTAGCTCAACTTGCGCCTGAGCCGGATTTACCATAGGTGCTATTGGCGTTGCTAGGCTATCTATTGCTTCCTGGAGCACATTCTTTGGCCTTTCTAGCGGGGGAAAACTTCCGGCTCTGGTGTCGGGCCCTTGCTTGGTTCCGCGTCTGGCGCGGTCATCAGGACCTTCACGCTACTGGTGGGGCGAGTGATACGCACACCACGAGCTGCGCTGAGAGGCGGTTCACCTCCCTTGACTATGTGCCGCGGATGAACGCAGGACTCGTCCACGCCGACGTAGATCTTGTGCGTGCCAAGCTTGATGAAGACGCTGTTGCGCGGAGGTGGGTGCCTACCGAAGCTCCCTGCATTGTCGCTGACATAGTCCAGCGCTCCAAAGCGTTGGATCAGGCTGGAGACGACGCGCTCGCCGGTGCTGGAGAAGCTTCCCGTTTGGATTTTCACCCCTGCTAGCATCGCTAGCCGCACGGTGGGTGCCAACTGTCGTGGTGGTGGCACGGCAGATGCCATGGATAAGCTAAAGATGGGGCCAATGAGTGCTAGGGAAATCCAGGGAGGGAGAACGTGGTGATTCCATGCACAGATGTTCTTGTATTGTTTCTATTAATGGTGTTTACAAGTACTCTTCAAGCTCTTGGTAAGAAGGAGACTATGTCTCTTACTCCCTACAAACTAGCTCTAGAGTTCTACCTTAGGCAGACAAAATGATCGATCCCTCTCTATGGAGGCCCCGGTGCTCCTTATATAGGGGAGCCCGGGTTACAATATTAGGGCACACGTGGTAGCATATTCTCCGAATATGCTCCTCGCCTAAAGCTACTTGCTTCTTTATTCTCTTTAACAGCTCGTCCGGGCTTTGGACGTAACCCACAGCGTAATCTTTGTCTTTAAGCGTCACCAGACACGGGCTACATCATCCGACATTGTCCTTTTCCTTAGCTGTTATATGTTAGTTTTCTTCCGTCACCTTGGTCGCCCCTGACCCGCTGGTCCTCTTCTTTGCTTTGCTTCGCTCATGCTACAGCTAATAAAGCCACCTTTTGACCAGCGGGAGATTCCTTCCTTCTCTTGGAAGCCATAGGATAGTCCACCTAGCATGTGGCTAATCCGGCTATCAATTCCCCTGCAAAAATAGATAGACAAACATGGTCGGCATATATTTTATGCCGGTCGGACTACGGTTAAGGAGTTACCCCACGGGCCAGGTCACTCCGTGGTTCGACCTGCCTTGAGGTGACCTGGTTAGCACTTGCTTTGACCGCGCCGTACCCCGTCTAACTCGGCCTTTATACGCCGGCGTCACCCTACCCGGGGGTATCCCCCCAACAATGTGTCTTTGGAATCATATCAAAATTCCCTGCAGATTAAATCCAGTGAAAAAGACAAATACCATCAAGAACTGAGTTTGGGATTTTCCCAAGGGCATTCTGATAATTATTTTGAGGTCTTTCCAACTCTCAAAAATCATAAACTCATATATATATAGTATACTCTGAGCACAAATTTGTATGGCTTACAGATCTTTTATGGTGAATTTTTAACCTAAACTAAGGTTATTTCACCAAAAAAATCGTAAATAATTAAAGAAAAGAGCTAAAATAGTAAAACCACTTTTGTTTGCCTTGTATTTTCAATACCTAGATGATGGTATCCTTATTGCACATTGATATCATACAGACCCAAGCCTTAGTCAAAACCCCTTCCTTAGGTGGTATTTGGCAATTAAATCATAAAAGGAATTCCACAAAGGCGATTTAAGTAATTCCAAATGCAACAAACTCAATCTATCAAAGCCTACTAAGGTGAATAGGGCATTGAATGTTTGTTTGCTATACTATAATGGTGCTTGTATGCCTTGTGTTGATTATGGCTCTGTTTACTTCCATGTATCCTCTTTGACGATGCTAGATGTGATTATATCGGAGACCAGAAGAAGATGGTTATTATATTTTGTTATTATGGTATTTTAAGAAGAAGTCCAGGGACATTTTTTGCCAGATTGTTGATCACAGGCAAGCCACCTTCTTGCTCATAAACCTTGTCCTATTGTTTTACTTATGCACGTTTTACCTATTGTTAATGAAACTGCATTGCCTTAATATCTGATGTGCTATATATCTGGTAGCGGCTTGGCTCCTCCAAACCATTACACAATGGTACTACTAAGTACAATCCCGTTGATGACATCTAATGGTCCCTAGTATGATAGTTGGTGTATAACACCATACCCCTCTAGAGACCCTTTTTTAGCCGAAGAAAAACTAGAGGATGGGAAGACCCGCGAAAAAGTTTTACAAAATGTTTACGGAAAAATGATACATTGCAAATGTATCTATAATTTTTGATGTTCCATGCTTGGTTTTATCCACATTCTTGTGTTTTGTTCCAACTTTGGAGTACTTTTCATATGATTTCTTGGACTAACCTATTAACACGAGCCATAGTGCCAGTTGTCTATTTTCTGTTGTTTTTGGTTCCAGGAAAGTCAAAAAATGAATATTCTCGGAATTGGACGGGACAAAAGCCAAAGTGCCTATTTTTCTGGAAGTCATCAGATGCCAGAATACGAGACGGAGAGGGGCCAGGGAGGCACCACACCACCTGGCCGAGTGGCCCAGCCTGGCCCGTGCCAGGGGTTGGTGTGGCCGCCTCCGGCACCCCCTCGGCCTCCCCTTCCGACTATAAGATGCCCTCGGGATGAAAACCCTAAGGGACCGATCAAAAAATCCACGAAAGAGTCTGTAGCCGCCGTCATCTCCATCCCTAGATTGGGAGGGATCTGAAGCTCTTCCCGGCACCCTGCCGGAGAGGGGATTCACCCTGGAGGCCTTCTTCATCACCATGCAAGCCTCCGGTGTGATGTGTGAGTAGTTCATCCTTGGACTACAGATCCATGTAGTAGCTAGATAGCTAGTTCTCCTCCTTTGTGCTTTCATGTCTAGATCTTGTGAGCCCCGTTCATGATCAAGATCATCTATTTGTAATTCTGCATGTTGTGTTTGCGGGGATCCGATGGATATTGAGATGCTATTTCAGATTGATTATTGATTCCATCATGTCTTTGTTATTTGTGATCTTGCATGCTTTCCGTTGTTAGTAGCTATCTTGGCCAAGTAGATGCTAGCAACTCGAAGAGTTAGTATTTATGCTCAATAGTGGGTTCATGCCTCTGGTAATCCGGGGAAGTGACATAAATCTCTAAGGTACTAGATGTGTTGTTTCTACTAGGGAGAAAACAACAATACTTTGTTCATAGAACAATCGTATTGTTTACATTACACGCAGTTCGTAAAGCAATAATTTGTTGCTTGTAACTTAATACTGGAGGGGGTTCGGATGATAACCTGAAGGTGGATTATTAGTCATAGATGCAGTTGGATGGCAGTCTATGTATTATGTTGTAATGCCCAATCAAGTTCCAAAGGAGTCAAGATGATTAGTATATGCATGTATTGCTTTCTCGATGTTTGTCAATTGCCCCGCTGTAATTTGTTCACCCAGCATGTTATCTATCTTAAGGAGAGCCACCTCTAGTGAACTATGGATCCTGGTCCTTGTCTTTTATATTCAATCTACAATCTTTTACTGTTTTGTGTTTACTTTCTGCAAAATTTTACTTCCTTCCATTCGATACGTTTAATCCTTTGTTTTCCGCAAAACACGGTGAGATTGACAACCTCATCGCAAGTTGGGGACAAAGTTCTGTGGTTGTGTTGTGCAGGCCTCCACGTTGCTACTAGCACCGGTAGTGCGCCCTGCCAAAGCTCAGCTAGTAACACCTTTGG
Organism: Avena sativa; assembly: GCA_916181665.1. NCBI lineage: Eukaryota > Viridiplantae > Streptophyta > Magnoliopsida > Poales > Poaceae > Avena > Avena sativa. The sequence continues at coordinate 430,427,577 of OV702287.1, forward strand.
GGTGTTTCCTTGCTCCTACTGGTTCGATTAAACCTTGGTTTCATAACTGAGGGAAACTTGTTGTTGTGCTCATCATACCTTCCACTTGGGGTTCCCAACGAGCTCTACATCAACCACGCACCAGCACTTTTCTGGGCGCCATACACAGAGCCATCACAAAACCTTGGTGAGGTTTGACCTACAAAGAGAAGTTTGAGAAAAGAAAAAGGGTTTTGTTTTACAAAATTCTGAAGGAAAGATGGAGGAAAAAGGTTTACAAAAACGCACCCGATTCTTTATAGTTTTGCTAGAACAATTAACCCGTGCAACCACATTACTCTTGAATGGGACAGGGCTGGATTTGATGTTTGTTTATTCTGGTATAAGCTTCCTCACAACTACTATAGGGGTAGATAAAAAAATCCCTGGAGGGTGGGTCTTCTCCTGTAAGGGTCCATGTGAATCATCGATCCAGAGAAGAAACTAAGGGTTTACGGGCCTCCACGCATTCCTATGAGCCCCTCATTGAAAACGCACACTTTGTGTAGTGGAAAAAGCACTCCGATTGGCTTGGGAACTATATAGGGTGTCCCGGTGTTGAGGGGAACAACACTCATAGGGTTGGCACTTATATAGGAGTGGATATCTGGAGAGTCCTGATCGGTTAATCGACCCACGATCGGTGTAGATCAGGGTAGGGTACCCGGATGGTGTGAGTAAAGTGTACAACCTCTACAGAGTGTAAATCTATTCGAATAGCTGTGTCCATGGTCATGGATGGTTGGGAAGGTTGCTGTAGAACGGTGCTGGTTTTGTTTTCAAAAAGGATTTCGGAAAAGCAATGGCTTTGGAAATGTTTGACCATGGGATGGTCGAAAAGGATACATGTTTTAACCATGGGATGGTCGGAAAGGAAGGAAAGGAGTTTGGTCATGGGATGAACGGGAGGACGAAACAAATGGGTAACCCCAATCCTAGTGTTTTCCAAAAATCTTCAAAATGTTTTCAAATGGTTTTACAAAAGTTTTCAATAAATATATGTAGATGCTATACCTACAAGAGAAACTATTTAAGAAAAGAACCTCGCTTGGAGCCCTCCTATTACGACAACTATATTGCATATCCTCTTATTGTTATTATTTTAAGGTGGTTTGCGAGTACATTCAAAGTACTCATTAGCATTGTCCCTGGCTATTAACTTGGTCAGATATCAAGAAGATGATGAAGTTGACGTCTATGCGAGCTAGGACGTTCTCCCAGTCAGTTACCTGTAGGTTAAGGCATGGCTCGGGCTCTATGCATGATGAAGTTCCGCTGATGATGGTTGATGTAGCCATAATGGCAAATAAGGTATGACATGTATCCGTTTAAGTAATGGATGTTTACTTTGATACTTGTCGGTTATGTGCCATGACTAACTGATCATGGGATCATGGTGTATGCATAACAGGGATTCTCAGAAGATTAATCTTGGGGCCCCATAGACTTGGTATCGGAGCCATCCTGACTGTAGGAGAACCTTAGTTAGCGTGGTTGTTAGACAGGAAAACTATTTTGGAAACATTGGCTTTTTAAAACTATTTGCTCAAAGCTTTTCGAAAGATTCTACCCCTTATCATATTCTAATAATAAATGCTTTTGAAAATGGTTTCCTCTATCTCTCGTCCAAATTTCAAACTTACGGATTCCAAATAACTAAGACCTAGAATCTGATGAAGACGATGAGGACGAGATGAATAGAAGCAACTACCAGCAAACACAAGGAGACTACAAGATCTCCCTACTAGCGGAATCCCCATAACTAGAAGAAATCAAGTACTCCACTATCGAGAAGCGTCCGATGACACGGCGAAGGCTTCATTCGCAAGATAGTGACCTAGACCCTAATAACGTGATCTCTAGGATCATTAGTCTTATGATTTGGATTCCGCTATATCGCGAGTAGTTAACTCCTTGGTCCCCCTAGTTGGTCGTGTTTGCTTGCCCAAGTGCATAGTCTATTACTTGATGTGTGTTGTTGGCGAAGGAATTTGCGACCTCATCGCTCTGTTCACTTTGTATGTGTGTTGTGGCTTGTCTTGACCTTAGTCAAATGTGACTCAAGGATAGATACCCCACCTAGTACCTCAGGCACCCGTGTTTGTTGTTGGTAACGAAAACCCTACTAACCTCTGGAGTGAGGAGAGGAAAAGCATCACGAGAACCGGTTTTTGACATCGTCAAGTTAGAACAACTCGAAGAATCCTCCTCAGTAGGATGGCCTACCCCATCAAATTCAACTCTCCAGACTCGTCACCAACCTTGGACGTCGTCAACCCAACTACCGACAAGAAAACCACAAGACTACTCACCAAGACAAGAAGTGAAGACCTGACTCCACTAACCCTCGGTATATTAGAACTTCTGATAGTCCCAAAAGGCTAACTATTTTAGTCAACCCTACCCAAACCAACGGGAAATTCCTCCCTAGAAGGCCAGAATACCCCTAAATCCTGAAGACAAGGGTGCATGAAGACAATGAGTCTACTCCGCCATCATGCAGAAGCAATGTCAAAAGTTCAAGTGAAGACAACCTATCTGAAGTTGGATGCCTCTACCCTAACTAAAGTTTAGAAAGAAGAGTCGTAAGCCTCCAACTTGCCCCGAGCTAACTCCTTACGGCTTCGTAGGAAGCCCCCCCCCCCATGATAAGGTTTACGCAATAGAACGTCACTCGAGGATCTCAACTTAAGACCCAAGCAGGTACAACTTTCTGCAGCATCACGCCAGCCCTTCAAGATGGAAGATCGGCACCACTCTCGAAGGACCTATTGAAGCTCTAGGGTGGAAAGACTGCGTCTTTCCGCTCAAACCCAGAAGACTATCTACCAAAAGATACTTCAGGAAGATTTCCAATTTCGAAGTCCTTCTACAAGAATCAATGATGGCTCTGTGTATGGCGCCCAGAAAAGTGCTAGTGCATGGTTGATGTAGAGCTCGTTGGGAACCCCAAGAGGAAGGTATGATGAGCACAGTAGCAAGTTTCCCTCAGTTATGAAACCAAGATTTAATCGAACTAGTAGGAGCAAGGAAACACCCCAAAGGTGTTACTAGCTGAGCTTTGGCAGGGGGCACTACCGGTGCTAGTAGCAACGTGGAGACCTGCACAACACAACCACAGAACTTTGTCCCCAACTTGCGATGAGGTTGTCAATCTCACCGTGTTTTGCGGAAAACAAAGGATTAAACGTATTGAATGGAAATAAGTAAAAGTTTGCAGAAAGTAAACACAAAGCAGTAAAAGATTGTAGATTGTATGTAAATGACAAGGACCGGGATCCATAGTTCACTAGAGGTGGCTCTCCTTAGATAGATAACATGCTGGGTAAACAAATTACAGCGGGGCAATTGACAAACACCGAGAAAGCAATACATGCATATACTAATCATCTTGACTCCTTTGAGACTTGATTGGGCATTACAACATAATACATAGACTTCCATCCCACTGCATCTATGACTAATAATCCACCTTCAGGTTATCATCCGAACCCCCTCCAGTATTAAGTTGCAAGTAACAGATTATTGCTTTATGAACTGCGTGTAAAGTAAACAATACGATTGTTCTATGAACAAAGGATTGTTGTTTTCTCCCTAGTAGCAACAGCACATCTAGTACCTTAGAGATTTCTGTCACTTCCCCAGATTACCAGAGGCATGAACCCACTATCGAGCATAAATACTAACTCTTGGAGTGAAGGAAATATGCCCTGAGAGGCAATAATAAAGTTGTTATTATGTATTCCTTGTATATGATAGATGTTTATTTTGCATGCTATAATTGTATTAATAGTAAACATCAATACATGCGTGTTTAATAAACAAAAAGGGTTCCTAGTCATGACTCTCTTATAGACTAGCTTGTTGATTAACAGGATGATCAAGGTTTCCTGATCATGGACATTGGATGTTGTTAATAACAAGGTCACACCATTGGTGGAATGATGTGATGAACATTCATCCGAAGTATAGCATTACAATCAAGTCATTATGTTTATATTGCTATAACATCATACGAAGTAATCTTTATCCTTAGACCATGAGATCATGTTAATTGCTAACACCGGAAGAGTATCTTGATAACATCAAACGTCACACCGTAACAGGGTGACTATAAAGATGGGTTCAGTGCTACGAAGGTGTTATGTTGAGGCTCATGGATCAAGAGTGGAATTTGTCATTCCAGATGACGGATAGATATACTCTGGGCCCTCTCGGTGATATCACATTAGGATAGCTTGCAAGCAAGTGATGTGATCACTAGAATGTTATATCACGGGAACGAGAAAAGAGTGCATGTCGGTAACGAGTTAAAATAGGTATGGAGATACCGATGATCGAATCTTGGACATGTAATATATCGAGAGACAAAGGGATTTAGTTACAAGCTTTAAAGGTTCTCACGATCACAGGAGTCATCGTTGAATGTGTAGGAGTCAGTACGGATCTCCAGGTCCCGCTGCTGATTATTGATCGGAGAAGGGTCTCGATCATGTCTACATTATTCGCGAACCGTAGGGTGGCACACTTAAGAGTTACCGAACACCATTTTGGAGCACATATGTTTCAGACGAAAGAATTGCAAAGCGTAGGAATTGTTTTAATAGAAACCGGAAATTGTTTCGGGTGAAATTGCAGAAGGTGGTTCTGCATGTGATATTGAAATATTGCAAGGGCTATATGTGAATGTTTGTTAATTAAATTAATTAACAAAATTCTGAATAAATTTAATAAAAAGAGTTTTATTAAATGAGAGAGCGTTAAATTTGGAGATATTTAATGCATTTAAATTGGAGACTTTAAAAGGGAATGTGAAGAGGCATTTTAATGTGGAGGAGTTACCACCACATGAATGGGGGAGGTGAGGGGTCACCCCCCCATGCGCCGGCCATGGAGAGAGGAGGCACCCCCCTCCTCCTATAAAAGGCCACCCATTCTCTCCTTCATCCACACACCTCCTTGTGAAGGATCTCTCTCCCCCTCTAGAATTATTCCCCCATGGTCTCGGATTAGCGAGATACATGTTCCCGGTGGCATTTCGTCTGGAAGGAGTTGCTGCTTCCGCTGGATCGCTGGAGCGAGGAGGTGGAGGTTGTCCGGTGGCTTGAACGTGTGTGTGAGTGCGGATGCGCTGCTGAGTTGCGGCGCTCGGACTTCCTCACGATCTTGAGATCGGCAAGTGTACGACTACATCAACCACGAGTTCCTACTCGTTAACAAAGCTCGTTGTCTTCGAGGGTAAGTTCTCTATGGATGTATGTCCACCCGTTTGCTTTGTACCTAGTAGATAGATCTTGGCGTTTAGTTCACACCATAGAAATTTTTTGTTTTCTATGTTGCGGACCCAACAGTGGTATCAGAGCCTGATCTATGCGTAGGTGCTTTGCACGGGTAGTACACATATGTTTATATGTGGGCGATGATGATCATGTTATTGCATCTTCTATGTACTTTGGATATTGGTGGCATAGTGGGATGAAGCGGCCCGGACCAACCTTACATGTCATCGTACATGAGACCGGTTCCACGACTGACATGCAACTTGTTTTGCATAAGTGGCTGGCGGGTGTCTGTCTCTCCTACTATAGTCAATATCTGATTTACAACGAGTTGCTAATAACTTGGTTATCCTCGTTGTGGTTCATGTTCGTAGGTTAGACAGGTTCTATCTCCGAAAGCCCTAAGCCACATAAAACTTGTAATTGATAAATTAGAGGCGTCTAGTTTAGATCGTTGCTAGGCTAGTGTTTTGATATGGTATTGTTGTAAGTAGATGTATAATAGATACTCTTACAACTCACTTAACGTGTAAGTTCCATAGACCTTGGCCTTACACACAAAGAAATGATAGAGATCATACCACGATGCAAATGATAGAGATCAAATGCATAGACCATATCACCTCACTTCACACATTAGATGTTAGCATCTTATATTGCTAGTTTGGCGTGTTTGGTAGCATTATAAGATGATCCCTCATTTAGATATCAAGATAAAATGTGTTCTTCCTTAAGTATGCACCATTTTGTGGATCGTGTTTTGAGGCATCACGTGATGATCGGGTGTTCTCGACTCTACGCTTTTATACAACGGGTGTAAGACAGTTTTACACACGCAAATACTAAGGTTCTTACTTGACGAGCCTAGCATGTACAGACATGGCCTCGGAACACGGACCGAAAGGTTAAGCATGAGTCATATAGTTGATATGATGCCCATATAGATGCTCGCCTTTGAAGCTACACCGACTCACGTGATGATCGGACTTGGTGTAGTGGATTTGGTTCATGTAATCACCAAAAGGACACGAGGGATGTCGTTTTTGAGTGGGAGTTCATTAGTAATTTGGATTAGTTGAACTCAATCTATCATAAACTTAGTCTAAATATACTTTACAAATTCTGTTGTAGATGGCACCACCTGCTTTTAATTTCAATGTGTTCATGGAGAAAGAGAAACTTGCTGCGAATGGTAGCAACTTCACCAACTGGGCTATGAATTTGAGGATTCTCCTCACTGCTTGTAACACCCTCAGAATCGGCCCTATGCAAGTTTCAGCGCTTCCCGCCAAACCCGCATAGAAACGATTCAAAGGTGCCCACCAGGCACTTGCGTGCGGGTGGAAAACGAAGTAATATCATTACACAATAGTCCTCGATGGAACCCACAAAACATATATATACAACAGGGACTCAAAGCACCTACGGGACACTAGTGAGCGGTTAAAAACCAAATATTGTCTATTACCCACCGGTGCCTCTGCATTTACCTACTTTCAATTTTAGTTATTAAACAATAATTAAAGCCATGATCATCTCCAACATAAAGCATATGGCAGCCTTCCAACAGCTGTGGTACTTGACGACACGCAACAGCACTTGAGCAAGCGACTACGACGCGCAAGTCCAACTATCTACCAATCAACAGGTAATAGGGTGTGTCCAAGGCAATATAAGGCTGCAAGGGATATCACGGGTACGAAAACTAGAGCATCGCAACACAGATAGCAATAGATCAACAGGGGGAATAAATACTATAAAAGTAAGATAGGTAGAAAGGGGGAGGTGCTCGCCTGAAAACATTGCCGAAGTTTCATAATCGAAGAACTTGTCGAAGCTCACAACATCTCATCGTCCTATCCGGGAAGAAGCAAAACACTAAAAGGAACAAGCGATGCAACAATTACAACTAATGCAGAAAAATCGGCATGATCATGATATAATGCATGACATGGCAAAGATGCGATGCGATTAGGCAATATTAAACGGAACCGGGATCCTGATAATTATTTACTAGGTTCATGTTGTTTAGATACCCCACATTTTAAATGTTGTCTTAACATGGCAAAACATAGCATCGGTTTGATACACAATTTTAAATAGAGCCCATATAAGACTAGATTCGTCGGCATATGGACTCCATATTTAATTATGAGGTGAATCGGCTTAATGCCCCCAAACCACACAAATATGCATGCGAGTATGAATAATTTAATATGCAACAAGTGATAAATATCATATTATAAAAATAGGGTCTTAGAAAGGGATCACACATTGGATCGACGATCTTGGGTTCGATGTGGGTTGGGTTCGGTCTCGCCGGGATCGGTCTTCAAATCCAGTAACAGGGGTCTTCGATTTCCGTGACAGCATCCTCGACGCTCCATGCTGGAGGCATCAGGGTTTCCGGGATGGCGAACTTGGCGGCTTCGACTTCGATTGTCGGTCCTTCGAGTTCCATGTAGAAGATCTTGGGTGCCTTGTTTGATTTGTAGATTTTGTAATCATTTTGCCGAGAGATTGTAGACAAAGATCGCAACATCACACCACACCATCTTGTCAACCTTCCTATGTCATCTCACTAACCAACATACCGAGGGAAAGTATGCCCAAAGAACCTGGCAGAATGGCACCAATGCACTGCAGGTATTTACACTGAACAGGGCACCAAGCAAGCATACGGCCAGGACACGGACTCGTGGTCAGGCAGCAGCACAACCCGGAACCAGAGGTTGATGGGGAGGTTCATGCAGGGTGCCGGAGGGCACGGGCGGTGCTGGGAGAAGGCAACGGCCGAAGACGACCAACGCTGCTCGCAGGAGGATGAAGGAGAGTAGAGCAGAAGCGGTGAGGCGCCATGGCAGAGCTTGGTGGGCGCGCTCAACGCAGAGCGGCCGGAGCCGCGCGGGATCAGAGACCGCCGACGGCGCCATGGCCAGGGAGGCGCGGCGGCTAGCTTGAACGGCGGAGGGGGGTGCAGGCGGGGCCGGCCAGAGGCGGGGTCGGCGCGGGACCGGGCGAGGCAAAGGGCGCGGTCGGGCGGTAGGGTATGAGGAGGCCCGGGGAGAGGAGGTGTCAGCGAGGACGAGCGAGGCCAGCGGTGGCCGACAGAAGGCGGAGGAGGCCGCGGGAGGGAGATGGCGAAGACGCTCTGTCGGGTGTAGGCAGGGCGGGCCGGCCGCGGAGGACAGGTCTGGCGGCGAGGTCGTGGAGCTCTGCCGCGGGGAGGACGGCCGGAGAGGGAGGTGTGGGGAGGCGCAGAGGACGGGGAGACGGCCCACATGGCAGCGCCATGGCGGCGGAGGACGCGGCCGGGGAGGTGAGGGAGCCTGACGGCGGGGTGGAGCTCGGGCGTTGGGGAGGCGCTGCCCGGGGTTGGTGGCGGCGGGGATTCGAGATGAGAGGGAGGATGCGAGCGACGGGGGCGCGTCGAGGTGGGCCAGGAGCGGGGCCGGGGTGGGTGCGTTGCGTGCACTATGTGGTGGTGGCATGGGTCGGTGTCGCGTGGTGTTGTGTACACCAGCGTGTGTCGAGTGCGTGTGTTGGGGATGAGGTGGCGGCGGCTGATTGGGTGGGGTTTTGGGCCAGGGTGATGTGGCGACCGGTGATTGGCTGGGGTGAGGTGGCTGGGGATGGGTAGATTAGGATTAGGTAGGAAAAGATTTGGGGTAGCTCTGGTTTTTACACTGGGGGTGGTCGACTGGGCTTTCGGGCCTGGCTGGCTGCCCCCCAAAAATAAAATAAAAGTTTTATTATTTAAAACGGGAAAACCGTTGATAGACAAAACAAAATATTCCGGAGACCCGAGTTTTGATTTGAAATAGAGACAGGGCGTTTAGAAAACAAAAACAGATTTTTCGAAAATAGTTTCAGACGAACGGATGCATGGTGATGACGATGCTCAAATGCAAGGTGGCATGATGACATGAGCATGCGGTCATGATGATGCAATGCACAAAAACAAGCGATTTTCTAGTAGTGGTTTTGCGGGATGCCACATTGCTGCACAAAAGCAATACGTGCTAGATGCGCCGCTAGGCCCCCCACCAGATCCTGATGCCCCTGACGAGGAAAAGAACGTCTATATAACTCGTCAGGAGGACCACAACTTAGTTCATTGCGGCATACTGTATGGGCTAGAGCCAGAACTTCGAAAGCGTTTCGAAAATGGCAATGCCTTTGATACCATGGGAGAATTGAAAATGATTTTCGATACCCATGCTGCCGGAGAGAGTTATAATGCTACAGAAAAGTTCTTTAGCTGCATGATGGAGGAAAACAGCTCCGTTAGTGAGCACGTACTCAAAATGTCTGGGTACGCCGATAAGCTTGTGTCCTTGGGAATAACGATTCCCATTGACTTAGGCATACATCGTGTTCTCCAATCTCTGCCACCTAGCTACAAGAGCTTCGTGATGAACTATAATATGCAGGGCATGAAGAAGTCTCTTCCCGAGCTTTTGTCAATGCTTAAGACTGCAGAAGTGGAGATTAGGAAAGAACATCAAGTGTTGATGATCAATAGGACCACCGGTTTCAAGAAGGACAAGAAAGGCAAGCACAAGGGAAAGAAGGGTGGCAAGTCTGTTGCCACGCCTGAAAAGAAACCCCGAGTTGGCCCTAAGTCTGACACCGAGTGCTACTATTGGAAGGGGACTGGCCATTGGAAGCGCAATTGCCCCAAGTATTTGGCAGACAAGAAGTCCGCCAAGGCAAACAAAGGTATATGTGATATACATGTTATTGATGTGTACTTGACTAGTACTCGCAGTAGCACCTGGGTATTTGATATGGGATCGGTTGCTAATATATGTAACTCGGTTCAGGGGCTGCGGAACAAGCGACAACTAGCAAGGGATGAGGTCTCGATGCGGGTCGGCAATGGATCAAGAGTTGATGTGATCGCCGTCGGAACGCTGCCTCTCCATATGCCATCGGGATTAGTTATAAACCTAAATAATTGTTGTTTGGTGCCTGCACTGAGCATGAACATTGTATCCGGATCGTGTTTGATGCAAAGTGGTTATTCATTTAAGTCTGGAAACAATGGTTGTTCGATTTATATGAATAATATGTTTTATGGTCATGCACCTATATTGAATGGTTTATTTCTGTTGGATCTCGATAGTAGTATTATGCATATTCATAATGTTGATGCTAAAAGGATTAAACTTGATAATGATATATCTACATATATGTGGCACTGCCGTCTAGGTCATATTGGTGTTAAACGCATGAAGAAACTCCATTCTGATGGACTTTTGGAATCACTTGATTTTGAATCATTTGATACATGTGAGCCATGCCTTATGGGCAAGATGACTAGAACGCCGTTTTCTGGTTCAATGGAACGGGCGACAGATCTATTGGAAATCATACATACTGATGTGTGTGGACCAATGAGTGTGTCGGCGCGAGGTGGATATCATTATTTTGTTACTTTCACGGATGATTTGAGTAGATATGGGTATATCTATTTGATGAAACACAAGTCTTAAACTTTTGAAAAGTTCAAAGAATTTCAGAATGAAGTGGAAAATCATCGTAACAGAAAGATCAAATTTCTGCGGTCCGACCGTGGAGGAGAGTATCTTAGTTATGAGTTTAGCACACATATGAAAGACTGTGGTATAGTTTCATAACTCACGCCTGCCGGAACACCACAACGTAATGGTGTGTCAGAACGTCGTAATCGTACTTTATTGGATATGGTTCGATCTATGATGTCTCTGACTGACTTGCCACTGTCATTTTGGGGTTATGCACTGGAAACCGCTACATTCACTTTAAATAGGGCACCATCTAAATCCGTTGAAAAGACACCGTATGAATTATGGTTTGGAAACAAACCTAAGCTGTCATTTCTTAAAGTTTGGGGATGCGATGTTTATGTGAAGAAACTTCAACCGGATAAACTCGAACCCAAAGCAGAAAAATGCGTCTTCATAGGATACCCTAAGGAAACGATTGGGTATACCTTCTATCACAGATCCGAGGGCAAGGTCTTTGTTGCCAAGAATGGATCCTTTCTTGAGAAGGAGTTTCTCGCGAAAGGTGTGAGTAGTCGGAAGGTAGAACTCGAAGAGGTTATTGAACCTTCTCTTCATGAAATGGCGAGTAGCGCAGCTCTAGAAGTTGTTTCGGAGTTGACTTCACCTAATGAAGAGAGAGCTAATGATATTGATCATGAAACTCCGAAAGAGGACACTACCGAACCTCGCAGGTCAAGCAGGACACGTGCAACTCCTCAACTGTACGGCAATCCTGTTATAAATTTCATGATTGATGAAATGGATGACCCTGCTACATATGAAGAAGCGATGATGAGCCCGGATTCCAACAAATGGCTAGAAGCCATGAAATCCGAGATGGAATCCATGTACGAGAACCAAGTTTGGAACTTGGTGGACTTACCTCACGACTGAAAGGCCGTTGAGAATAAATGGATTTTCAAAAGGAAAACTAATGCTGATGGTAATGTGACCATCTATAAGGCTCGACTTGTCACAAAGGGGTTTCGACAAATTCAAGGAGTTGACTACGATGAGACATTCTCTCCCGTAGCGATGCTTTAGTCGGTTAGGATTATGTTAGCAATTGCTGCATATTTCGATTATGAAATATGGCAGATGGATGTCAAAACTGCGTTCCTCAATGGTAATATTGAAGAAGAGTTGTATATGATACAACCTAAGGGTTTTATCGATCCTAAGTTTGCTGATAAGGTGTGCAAACTTCAGCGATCCATCTATGGACTGAAGCAAGCATCCCGGAGTTGGAATCTCCGCTTTGATGAGGTGATCAAAGAGTTTGGATTTGTCCAAACTTATGGAGAGGCTTGTATTTACAAGAAAGTGAGTGGGAGCAATGTGGCATTTCTGATATTATATGTGGATGACATATTATTGATTGGAAATGATTTAGATCTTTTAAACAGTGTTAAAAGTTATCTAAACAGCAAATTTTCGATGAAGGACCTTGGTGAAGCTTCATATATATTAGGCATTAAAATCTATAGAGATAGATCAAGACGCCTAATTGGGCTATCGCAGAGTACATACCTTGATAAGATATTAAAGAAGTTTAATATGGAAGGAAGTAAGAAGGGGTTCTTACCTATGTTGCAAGGCAAGACATTGAGTAAGACTCAAAGTCCGGCTACGGCGGAAGAAAGAGAGATAATGGATAAGATCCCCTATGCCTTAGCCATAGGCTCTATAATGTATGCCATGCTATGTACAAGACCGGATGTGGCACATGCTATTAGTTTGACTAGTAGGTACCAATCTGATCCAGGTTCGGAACACTGGATAGCGGTCAAGAATATCCTTAAGTACTTGAGAAGAACTAAGGATATGTTTCTTGTATACGGAGGTGAAGAAGAGCTAGTCGCTAAGTGTTATGTCGATGCTAGCTTTGACACTGATCCGGATGACTCTAAGTCTCAATCCGGATACGTATTTCTCTTGAACGGAGCAGCAGTTAGTTGGAGGAGCTCCAAACAACCTGTGGTGGCTGGATCAACAACAGAGGCAGAATATGTTGCTGCTTCAGAAGCAGCGCAGGAAGCGGTTTGGATGAAGGAGTTCATAACGGAACTGGGTGTGGTTCCCAGTGCGTTGGACCCGATGGTGATCTATTGTGACAACAATGGAGCCATAGCCAACGCCAAGGAACCAAGGTCTCACAAGAATTCCAAGCATATTAAGCGCCGGTTTCACTCCATCCGTGAGCATGTCAAGGATGGAGATATAAAGATTTGTAAAGTGCACACGGACCTAAATGTAGCAGATCCGTTGACTAAAGTACTCCCTAGGGCAAAACATGATCAACACCAGAACTCCATGGGTGTTAGATTTATCACTATGTGAACTAGATTATTGTCTCTAGTGCAAGTGGGAGACTGAAGGAAATATGCCCTGAGAGGCAATAATAAAGTTGTTATTATGTATTCCTTGTATATGATAGATGTTTATTTTGCATGCTATAATTGTATTGATAGGAAACATCAATACATGTGTGTTTAATAAAAAAAGGGTTCCTAGTCATGCCTCTCTTATAGACTAGCTTGTTGATTAACAGGATGATCAAGGTTTCCTGATCATGGACATTGGATGTTGTTAATAACAAGGTCACACCATTGGTAGAATGATGTGATGAACATTCATCCGAAGTATAGCATTACGATCAAGTCATTATGTTTATATTGCTATAACATCATACGAAGTAATCTTTATCCTTAGACCATGAGATCATGTTAATTGCTAACACCGGAAGAGTATCTTGATAACATCAAACGTCACACCGTAACAGGGTGACTATAAAGATGGGTTCAGTGCTACGAAGGTGTTATGTTGAGGCTCATGGATCAAGAGTGGAATTTGTCATTCCAGATGACGGATAGATATACTCTGGGCCCTCTCGGTGATATCACATTAGGATAGCTTGCAAGCAAGTGATGTGATCACTAGAATGTTATATCACGGGAACGAGAAAAGAGTGCATGTCGGTAACGAGTTAAAATAGGTATGGAGATACCGATGATCGAATCTTGGACATGTAATATATCGAGAGACAAAGGGATTTAGTTACAAGCTTTAAAGGTTCTCACGATCACAGGAGTCATCGTTGAATGTGTAGGAGTCAGTACGGATCTCCAGGTCCCGCTGCTGATTATTGATCGGAGAAGGGTCTCGATCATGTCTACATTATTCGCGAACCGTAGGGTGGCACACTTAAGAGTTACCGAACACCATTTTGGAGCACATATGTTTCAGACGAAAGAATTGCAAAGCGTAGGAATTGTTTTAATAGAAACCGGAAATTGTTTCGGGTGAAATTGCAGAAGGTGGTTCTGCATGTGATATTGAAATATTGCAAGGGCTATATGTGAATGTTTGTTAATTAAATTAATTAACAAAATTCTGAATAAATTTAATAAAAAGAGTTTTATTAAATGAGAGAGCGTTAAATTTGGAGATATTTAATGCATTTAAATTGGAGACTTTAAAAGGGAATGTGAAGAGGCATTTTAATGTGGAGGAGTTACCACCACATGAATGGGGGAGGTGAGGGGTCACCCCCCCATGCGCCGGCCATGGAGAGAGGAGGCACCCCCCTCCTCCTATAAAAGGCCACCCATTCTCTCCTTCATCCACACACCTCCTTGTGAAGGATCTCTCTCCCCCTCTAGAATTATTCCCCCATGGTCTCGGATTAGCGAGATACATGTTCCCGGTGGCATTTCGTCTGGAAGGAGTTGCTGCTTCCGCTGGATCGCTGGAGCGAGGAGGTGGAGGTTGTCCGGTGGCTTGAACGTGTGTGTGAGTGCGGATGCGCTGCTGAGTTGCGGCGCTCGGACTTCCTCACGATCTTGAGATCGGCAAGTGTACGACTACATCAACCACGAGTTCCTACTCGTTAACAAAGCTCGTTGTCTTCGAGGGTAAGTTCTCTATGGATGTATGTCCACCCGTTTGCTTTGTACCTAGTAGATAGATCTTGGCGTGTAGTTCACACCGTAGGAAATTTTTTGTTTTCTATGTTGCGGACCCAACATGGAGTTGCTAGCATCTACTTGGCCAAGATAGCTACTAACAACGGAAAGCATGCAAGATCTCAAATAACAAAGACATGATAGAATCAATAATCAATCTGAAATAACATCTCAATATCCATCGGATCCCCGCAAACACAACATGTATGAATTACAAATAGATGATCTTGATCATGAACGGAGCTCACAAGATCTAAACATGAAAGCACAAAGGAGGAGAAACCAGCCATCTAGCTACTACATGGATCCGTAGTCCAAGGATGAAGTACTCACGCATCACACCGGAGGCTTGCATGGTGATGAAGAAGGCCTCCAGGGTGAATTCCCCTCTCCGGCAGGGTGCCGGGAAGAGCTTCAGATCCCTCCCGATCTAGGGATGGAGATGACGGCGGCTACAGACTCTTTCGTGGATTTTTGATCGGGCACTTAGGGTTTTCGTCCCGAGGGCAATATATAGGCGGAAGGAGAGGCCGAGGGGGTGCCGGGAGCGGCCACACCACCCACTAGCGTGGGCCAGGCCTGGCCGCGCGGCCAGGTGGTGTGGTGGCTCCCTGGCCCTTCTCCGTCTCGTATTCTGGCACTTGATGACATTCGGAAAAATAGGCACTTTCGCTTTTGTCCCATCCAATTCCGAGAATATTCATTTTCTGACTTTCCTGGAACCAAAAACAGCAGAAAACAGGCAGCTGTCACTGTGTCTCTTGTTAATAGGTTAGTCCAAGAAATCATATGAACAATACTCCAAAGTTGGAACAAAACACAAGAAAGTGGATAAAACCAAGCATGGAACATCAAAAATTATAGATACATTTTCAATGTATCAATCAACTCAAGAGCCGTCAAAACCTCAGAAGATAGACCCCGTCAACAGTCGTCAGAAGTATACTCAATCTTCCAGTACCAAAGAGTGCCAAATCAAGACAACCAGAATACTTAGAGTCGACAAGACTACGGAAGATGACAAAATTATCCTCCCAAGGGTTCGAAGGAGACTAATGATTCAATATCTAAGAAGATTCCATGAAGATCCTCTATGGCTACCGCAGTTGAAGACCCTCCGGAAGGTTCGCCTCCCCTCTAACCCTTCAGTTCTAACCCGCTTAGAGGACTGGCGACTTAAACTGTTCAATAGGCTAAGTACGGATAAAGTAGTATATACGCCTCATAGGACCTAGTTCACGGACATCATCGAAAGGTTTCAACTCCGGGCAGAAGATTGCGATATTCACCTAACATCATCCGACGACTCTAAGAAAGAAGGACTGACGTATCCCCGAGCTGCCCTAGTTTAACCCTAAGGGGGAAAGACCTACATCTTTCCCACAAAAATAGACTAACCATCTATCAGAAGCAACCTCAAGAGTTAGACCCAAAATCGTGAACTAGGATACGATAGTCCCTTAAGAGAAACGCCGTAGATCCTTACAGAAGGAAGATCACCCCTCACAGTCCCAATTGGAGCCTGCTCAACACTTGTGCGTCCAAGATGATTGAAGTTCAACCTCACCATCACAGTGACCCTATTCAAAGACAAAGCCGACAAGTTAGTACACGAGAAACACATGGCACTAACTCCAACAAAAAATCCCCTAACCTTACTCTCCCGAATCTCTAGACGAGATTCTTTTAAGGGGGAAAGGTCTATAACATCCCAATTTCAGCAACCCTAATTAGTTGTCTATAATGCAAAAATCAGGGGAAACAAAAACTTTTTCTTGTTTAGTGATGCAATATTTGCTTGCTTGCTTTCTTGTTGATGCTTATGCATCTGGATGTGTAATGTATGATATACTCCTTACCTCAACACCAGTTGACAAAAACTATTTAACAAAACTGTCATGGCTCATTTTTACATATTCTCAAATGTTCTGGCATTTCAAAAACCTTAGCCAAGATTATTTTGTAACCCTAACTATTTTAATAGCCTCTATTGCCCAAACTATGGAGAGCTACATAATACAATCTCCTTATGTTTTCAAGATAGAACTTCAACTACTCTTACCTCTAGGTTTTCCAAAACCTTTTTATAAAGCTTTTGAATTCTACTCTTGGTAGAGATACCAAGGACTCTTACGTTATTCAAACTCCAACCTTTCAAAATGCCCATCCTTACCTCAAGCCAAGCTTGATGGTAACACTAGTAGTAGTTTATGTGCTTGTAAGATGAGTTTATGTGATCTGTTAAGATGAATTGCCTTGATCTGCTGTCTAACTTGTTTGATTAGGATCTAAAGTGAGCTACTCTAGGATCTCATCCTCTATGATCAAGATACTTTAAGATCACCAAACCCTAAGCAAAATACAAGATGGATTTGATATCTAGCCACTAGGTGATCATCTAAAACCCTTAACCAGATCAATTCTGAAGTGATCCATTTTAGAAGTTTCCAAGTCAATGAAGACCAATATCAAGCATAGATCTATTCTACTCAATCTACACTTCAACATAATCCACTTTATTATGCCTTGATACCTTGAAACCCATCAAAAACATCTCCACTCATATTCTAGTCAAAAACCCTAAATCTGCTAAATTTGACTAAGTCTGGAAACTGTTTCAACATCACTTCTTTGCATGCCTCTCTCTCAACCCTTGTGCAATTTTGGTAATGCACTTGAAGCATCTTGTAGACCATCATAAGTACTACCAAGGCCCACTTTTTCCTTTTGCTATATCACCTTTTAACCCCCTTGTTCTTGATAGTTTTGCAGGCAAGAAAAGAACAATTCCTACAGATCTTATCAACCAGCCTACTTTGGAAGAAGCTCACATCCCCATACTATCTCCTCCTGACCAACTCTTTGCATGGTTGTGTTGTACTCATAAAGTTCTAGAATAAATACTTCACTTGTTCCAAATGGATCCTTGTGCTTCAAAAACCCACAAGTTTTTGAAGGCTATTTGATAATTAGCTTTGACACCCTTATTTTATTCAAAATTTGGAATCAATTCTTGAAGAGCTCAACCATGATCAACCTCAAACCTCTGTACCATGGTGATATACACCAATTGTTATATCCCTCCATCTATACCTTGCATCAAGGTGAGCTCTGATCTCCCTAATCCAACCAAGTTTAGGTGGCATAAAAATATCAATGCCCTAGATCCTCTAATCCTTGTTCTTTTCCAAAACCAGGTCTCTTTCTGTAAATTCAATATTTCCAACGATAGATACTTAAAGTTGAAATCATCCACCTTGAATAAAATCATTTGCCAAATAATTTCCACAATTATTTGGAACCTAAAACTATTTAAATTCCATTCCCTACAAATTTCTCAAAATCTCTCCTATAAAGGCAAGTTTGTTTTTCTCCAAACTAAATTTCCAAATAAAGACACACTTGATGCCTATATATCATATCCTACCTCCTCATCTCAAAAATAAATATTTTTGAGATTCTTTATTATTTCGTTTTGCCCTTTTACTTAAATGACAGAAATAAGAAATAAATCCTTAAAAATACCTTTCCTTCCAAATAAATTCCAAGAAAATTCTCCAGTATGAGATATGGTATTTAGGACCATATCACATCAAAAACCAACCTTGTCCAAAGTAAAAATATCAAATGAGCTTCTAGAAACCATTTCTGCACTATTTGAATAAATGAGATAAACATGATCTAAAATGACCCAATAATGCCACAAAATTCCTGGAGGTACACCCTGACCATACCTATCTACCAACACCTTTATCCCATCTTGCCAAGATATGGTTGGAGAATTCCTTCATAACTACTACTATGGCCAAGATTTGACAAAATCTAAAACTATATGATCCAAATCATTTAAAACCTTCACCAAACTGGTCCATTGCTACTCCATAGCAACCCCACTCTCCCTTGGTCGTGCTACATTGTAGCATAGTGCTGTATAAATCCCCCACACCTTGTCCCCATGTGTTTAAAAAGGAGAGAGACATGGAATTTAAGGCAAAAGCCTAGGATTAAGGCAGCAGCAGCCCCACTGCCCCTATGCCCTATGCACGACCCCAGAGTACACCTCCACACTCTCTCCACCGCCCCTGTGGCCCAAACAACAAGCAACACCTCCCCCTCTTGCCACTCCTTGGACAATGTCCACCATGAACCCACTCACCTCGGTTAAATAGGCCCGAGGTCACCCTAGTGCCTACGACGCCCCCAATTCCCTTCCTTACTTCCCACTTACCCTCCCCAGAGAGCCACTCTTCCTCTCCTGCTCTGCCTAGTCTAAGAGAAGAAGAAAAGAAGCATCTCGGCCATTGCCAAGATCTGCTCGTGGTGCTCTCATCCCTGCTCCCCTCCCTTTGCATGTTGCTATTCCAAAACCTCCTCGCCTCTATGAACCTGAACATGCCCTGTTTCTCCCCATGCAGCAATCCTTGGAGGCCTCCCCATCGATATCGAAGCTTGCACCGCCGCAACTTGTGCATGAGCGTCTTCTTGAGGAAGAAGACCCTACTGTCGCCCCTTGTTGAGCTCGGCGCGAGGTACTGCGTCTCCCTAGCGCCTCCTCAGCCTCCCCCGAGCCCTTAGGTGATCCCCCCAGTAGCGTCGCCGCTTCCTAGGGTTTCCCCTCTGTTTTGCATAGACAGAGGTAGAAGACGGCCTGTGGCCGTTGCTCCTCGCTTGATCGAACGACGTTAGTACCCCGACACCCCTTCGTCCTCTGGCGCCGCTAACCTCTAGGCCCGACCTAGCAGGTTCGAACCAGGCCTCCCGTGCGAGACGCCTGCCCGGGTGGGTCGACTCTCCGCAGCGCGGCCCAACTCCGCTCGGATCCGGCCCAGCTGCCCCTGTCCTCTTTTTCAATATTTAAATCCTCCAAATCTAAAAAATAGGGATTTGGTTTAATTCAAAATAAAATTGTAAACTAACCTAAAGTGGCCAACTATAAATTTATAAATGTTCCTTAGGAATTTCCTAACCACGCAGAACAAACCACCTGCTCAAATTTGTTTTCATTATTTTCTGGTATTTAAGATACCAAGAAGTATCAAAAACACTCCCTAATTATTTTTGGGAGTTTAGTAAACCCAAATGGATTGAACCAAGTTTCCAATAGTGTGCATCTCAGGTACCTATCAGGTGACCCTGCCCCCATACCAAGTTGAACCTTGGAGTAACTGTAGCATAAATAACAAAATCAGCTCCTTTCTGTCTTTAATAAATTCCCCAGGCCAAACCACAAATTGTTTGGACCTAATTCCAAATCCCTTAGATGAGGAATGTCAATACCTACCAAAACCTAGGAGGTCAATGTTTTTTGGAGCCTCTGTTGATTTTTGGTGATTTAAATATATCTGCCTAGGGTTGTTATAGTAGAAAAATCACTACTGGAGTTTTACAACTCCAAAAAGGGTGAATCCAACTTCTACAGAAAATTATTAGAAATACCTAGCATGTGTCTTTGGAATCATATCAAAATCCCCTTAGATTAAATCTAGTGAAAAAGACAAATACCATCTAGAACCGAGTTTGGGATTTTCCCAAGGGCATTCTGGTAATTATTTTGAGGTGTTTCCAACTCTCAAAAATAATAAACTCATATATATAGTATACTCTTAGCACAAATTTATATGGATTACAGATCTTTTATGGTGAATTTTTAACCTAAACTAAGGTTATTTTCACTAGAAAAATTGTAAATAATTAAAGAAAAGAGCTAAAATAGTAAAACCACTTTTGTTTGCCTTGTATTTTCAATACCTAGCTGATGGTATCCTTCTTGCACATTGATATCATACAGACCCAAGCCTTAGTCAAAACCCCTTCCTTGGTGGTATTTGGCAATTAAATCATAAAAGGAATTCCACAAAGGCAATTTAAGTAATTCCAAATGCAACAAACTCAATCTATCAAAACCTACTGAGGTGAATAGGGCATTGAATGTTTGTTTGATGTACTATAATGGTGCTTGTATGCTTGTGTTGATTGTGGCTCTGTTTGCTTGAATGTATCCACTTTGACGATGCTAGATGGGATTATATCGAAGACGAGAAGAAGATGGTTATTATGGTATTTTAAGAAGAAGTTCAGGGACATTTTTTTGCCAGATTGTTGATCACAGGCAAGCCACCTTCTTACTCATAAACCTTGTCCTATTGTTTTACTTATGCGTGTTTTACCTATTGTTTATGAAATTGCATTGCTTTAATATCTAATGAGCTATATATATGGTAGTGGCTTGGATCCTCCAAACCATTACACAATGGTACTACTAAGTACAATCCCCTTGATGACACCTAATGGTTCCTAGTATGATAGTTGGTGTATAACACCATACCCCTCTAGAGACCCTGTTTTAGCCGAAGAAAAACTAGAGGATGGGAAGACCCGCGAAAAAGTTTTACAAAATGTTTATGGCAAAACCTTGGTGAGGTTTGACCTACCAAGATAAGTTTGAGAAAAGAAAAAGGGTTTTGTTTTACAAAATGCTGAAGGAAAGATGGAGGAAAAAGGTTTACAAAAACGCACCCGGTTCTTTGCAGTTTTGCTAGAACAATTAACCCGTGCAACCACATTACTCTGGAATGGAACATGGCTGGATTTGATGTTTGTTTATTCTGGTATAAGCTTCCTCGCAACTACTATAGGGGGAGATAAAAATCCCTGGAGGGTGGGTCTTCTCCTGTAAGGGTCCATGTGAAGCATCGATCCGGAGAAGAAACTAAGGGTCTACGGGCCTCCACGCGTTACTATGAGCCCCTCATTGAAAACGCACACTTTGTGCAGTGGAAAAAGCGCTCTGGTTGGCTTGGGAACTATATAGGGTGTCCCGGTGTTAAGGGGAACAACACTCATAGGGTAGGCACTTATATAGGAGTGGATATCCGGAGAGTCTTGATCGGTTACTCGACCCACGATCGATGTAGATCAGGGTAGGGTACCCGGATGGTGTGGATAAAGTGTACAACCTCTACAGAGTGTAAATCTATTCTAATAGTCGTGTCCACGGTCATGGATGGTTGGGAAGGTTGCTGTAGAGCGGTGCTGGTTTTGTTTTCAAAAAGGATTTCGGAAAAGCAATGGCTTTGGAAATGTTTGACCATGGGATGGTCGAAAAGGATACATGTTTTGACCATGGGATGATTGGAAAGGAAGGAAAGGAGTTTGGTCATGGGATGACCGGGAGGACGAAACAAATGGGTAACCCCAATCCTAGTATTTTCCAAAACTCTTCAAAATGTTTTCAAATGGTTTTACAAAAAATTTCAACAAAGATACGTAGATGCTATATCTACACGAAGAACTATTTAAGAAAAGAACCTCGCTTGGAGCTCTCCTATTACCACAGCTATATTGCATATCTTCTTATTGTTATTATTTTAAGGTGGTTTGCGAGTACATTCAAAGTACTCACTGGCATTATCCCTGGCTATTAACTTGGTCAGATATGAAGAAGATGATGAAGTTGACGTCTATACGAGCTAGGACGTTCTCCCAGTCAGTTGATTATAGGTTAAGGCATGGCTCGGGCTCTACGCATGATGATGTTTCGCGGATGATGGTTGATGTAGCCATAATGGCAATAAGGTATGACATGTATCCGTTTAAATAATGGATGTTTACATTGATACTTGTTGGTTATGTGCCACGACTAACTGATCATGGGATCATGGTGTATACATAACATGGATTCTCGGAGGATTAATCCAGGGGCCCCAACCATAGACCAGGACGTCGTCGGTTTATTATGTTGCACCGGCTTCGTACCAGGAAGCCATCCACGCCAGCCCCATTTTGCATGCCCTTGTCTCAGAATCTTACTCAACCCGCAACACCCATGACTTGTTCGGCCATTTGCGTGACTGAAGCGATCGCAACGAGCTCTAGCTCAATCAAGTTCTTCTACGACAATTCCATCGACACGTCGTCCGATGACGACTCCGGCAACGATACCAATTTCATGATGGTGGCGATGACCCTCATCGCCGACCACGCCGAGAGCATGCAGCCCGTCCACCGGGGCTCGTTAAAGGGGCGCGTGGTGAACTTGTCGCGTGATCGAGAAGGTGGCCATGACTGGCTGTTTAAGGACTACTTCCATCGGACGAACCATCTCTTCCCAAAGCACGTATTTTAGTGTCGGTTTCGTACGTCAAGGAATTTGTTTGAGACTATTGTTCATGGCATTAGGGACTACGGCAACTACTTTGAAAGTAAGAATGACTGCACTGGTAAGATTGACTTTAGTTCTTACCGGAAATGTTGCTCTGCTATTAGAATGCTTGCATATGGAGTGGTCGGTGATCTTGTCGATGAGTACATGTGCATGAGTGAGAGCACTTGGCTTGAGGTGATGTACAAGTTCTGCAAAACGGTGATTGCAGTTTTTGTAACGTTTACCTGAGAGAACCAAATCTCGAAGACGTTGCCCGTCTGTTGTCCATCAATGAGAAGAGGGGGTTTCTAGGGATACTGAGTAGCATAGATTGCATGCATTGAGAGTGGAAAAACTGCCCTTTTGCTTGGAAGGGGCAATATAGTGGACACGTGGATTGCTGCACAGTGATTTGTGAGGTAGTTGCATCTCAGGATCTATGGGTATGACGCCCTTTCTTTAGCATTGCAGGTTCCAACAATGACATCAATGTGCTCCAGCGATCCAGGTATTCTCTAGGCTGGTGGAAGACAATACTCCACATATTTACTATGAGATCGAGGATCATGCATATGAGAAAGGGTGTTACCTTGCTGATGGCATCTACCTAGATTGAGAAACCCTTATGAAGACCATCCGTGAGCCGAAGGATGAAAAATGTGCAAAGTCCGCCAAGGAGCAAGAAGCTGCTAGGAAGGTTGTGAAGCAGACCTTTGGTGTGCTCTAGTCCAGGTGGACCATTGTTCGACACCCTATTTTAACTTGGATCGTTGAGACTGTATGGGAGGTGATGACCACTTGCACGATGATGTATAACATGATCGTTGAGGACGAGCGTGATGATGAACTTCATGACCAAGGATGAGATTTCAAGGATGATCTAGTCAAGGTGATGCCAGTGCCATCAACCTTCGAGTAGTTTCTCCATGTGCACCATGAGATACGTGACGCGCTACGCACACCCGATTTAGCATATGTGGGCGCATATCGGCCACCGCTAGGCATGGACTCATATTTTTTCTTGTTGTTTGCTATGTTTAACCGTGAACTATATTTGCTTCAGAACTATATTATGTATTTGGTCGTGCGCTATTTAAATTATATAATTATTGTCAATTTTTGAAATCTTATTTTTGACAAGTCCAAACCAAGTCCGGTCAGAATGAGCCTCGTCCGCTGAACACCCGATCCAAACGGACAGAGATCAAAACCTATTTAGAAATGAGTCGGATCGGTGGAGATATCCTCCGCTCCCGAAGCGGAGAAGCTGCAGATTGGAAAGTTCGTTTCACAAGAC
This sequence comes from Avena sativa, assembly GCA_916181665.1. Lineage (NCBI taxonomy): Eukaryota > Viridiplantae > Streptophyta > Magnoliopsida > Poales > Poaceae > Avena > Avena sativa. The sequence continues at coordinate 430,451,810 of OV702287.1, forward strand.
TACACTCTTGCGCCGGCAGCGGCGCCTGCTGCCCCTACGCACCGCTGACCCGCTCGGCAGCTCATCCTGGTAAGGAGCCCTGCTGAGTCGCAGCTCTCCCATTCCCATACTCCGATCTGGTACGAACCATCTTGCCTAATTTAATTCTCATCTTTCTCTTCTTCTAGCATGTCGGAGTCGCTGAGTAGAATCACCCTAGAGTTCCCGCATCATTCGTTTCAATTGTTTTTTATCCAAATCGCCTCACAAGCAGACATACCCATACCTGTTCGATGGAATGCCGCACTAACCCCACCTCGCTTTGCCCCTATCCTGCAGGTGACGCGATGCTGCGCAGCTTCCCTCAGGCCCGTCGGCTCCTCAGGTGAGCGAGCACGAACCTCCCTTACCTGCCTCTTCCTCTCTACAATTCCCTGGCTCCCGCACGGCTTGATTCTTAATGATGTCGTCTCTGTTCTTGTTGCATTGGGGGATCAGAAGGATGGGCTTCGAGAAGGGGGATGCCTACTTCTATAAGCAGATGGGTAAGGGCATGCTCTGCACGTACGCGCTTTTTGGCGCTGCGTGGCTCTGGAACGAGACGTCGCCGCTTGGTTGGTGGACGCTCAAGCCACGCCCCAAGGTATGACCGGTGACCCTTTTTTTCAGGCAGAAATGAATTGCTGCGACCTTTTGTTTTACTGCAAGACTAGACCATGAAGGCGCGGGTTGCTGCGCCCGTCCAACTTTAGAAAGGAATCTAGAGATGTTTTAAAATTTTGGAGAGATAGAGACATTTGGTATATTTCGGACAATTTGAATTACAATGCAGTGATTCTCTAGATCAGATTTGTGATAAAGATACACAAAAATAGTCAGAGCAAAACATTATAACTCATATTCTCTAATGGCTCGAATCTTCTACTCTTGCCCAGATTTCAACTCCAATACGAAGGTCACCTTCTGGTGGACTTCAGTGCTTGCATTGCTGAGAACCTGAATGTCAATATGGGGCAACACTGAAACTAAAGACGTCCACTTTATTATTTTAATGCCTAAACCTGAATGTTCATATGAAGTGCAACACGGAAGGAAATATATCTTCACGTCAGAGCAGAGCCAAAATTATCATTTCAGAAATATGAAAGAACCGCAACCATTATCTAAGAAATAGCCATGGACAATGTTTTGTTATTATGCACATAACTGATGACCATCATCCATGAATTCCATATGAACATCAGCAATATAATCGACTTAAGTTTGATATATGAACAGAACCAGATGTACAAGATCATAGAAAACTTAAACCCTGCTGACATATAGAACAAATAAGATTCGAGCTCACCTTTTTCTCGATTTGTCTGTATTTTCACATCAGCTCGTTTGTTCTCCACTTATCCCAGCATAGCACAGCATTAAGAATTTGATAAGCAACTGAAATAGCAGGCAATTTACACTCAGGTTACCCACACCAAAATACACTCAAGTTGCATGACACCCAACAAACTATTGCTAATCGGAAACTTCTTACGAAAGCAAGTGCAACCTCTCAAGATTGCGAACCATCCAACTAAAAGTTGTAGGTGCAACTAATGACTATCTGTGAGATGGAATACCTTTGCCATGCTGGTAAGATATGTGTTTCTGAAATAAAAGCATTAGCTCGCAACCAGTACAAGCCTAGTAATTAAACAGATATGCTTCGAATGGAGAATGAACAATTAAACTTTAAGAAAGGCTATCAGTACTTACTCAACAAGTGCAAATGCGCTAGCATTTGATTGGAATGACGTGCCAGGCTGCTATCTAAACTGAACCTGATTTACTTGGCAATATTAAATAACTTAAAATGATCTGTTGGTGAGAATAAAAAAATCAAGAAAAATTAATGTAACCTAATAAAAATTTAATAGAAGAAAAAGGAAATTTAATGAACAAACAGGAAACTGATATCCTATAACACTGAAATCGCCACAAGCATATGCCAAAATTACTAATTCAGTGATGCACCACAAATCTAATCCTTTTACCGCCTCATCTAATGATGAACCAATGATAGTCCAACCAAGAACAACCAAAATGATCTTTCCGGACAACCATGCGTAAGATAATTAGCTGGAATAAAAAGGTATTACATGCTTGTAAATATGGATATGTTTAAAGTGCATTCTATCTTGTATTTATTTCCTTAATAAGCAGAGAATGAAGGAGATTGCAACGTGTACCTGTTTGTTGCAACAGAGAAGTCAGGGTAATGTCCTTTTATTCATGGCAATTATTTCAATAGACTAGCAGAAATATGATAAAGTTATAGAGATCCATCACATGCAGTTTCATTGTCCATGTGTGTGATTGCAGGCAACAATTCTTTACAGCTATTGAAAACATGAACATTGGATAAACAGCTTACTCCAGCTCTATTTCCAATCAAATTATTACAAAAGTATGAATAAAAATTTGAAATAAAAGTTCTTGTTTAACAAGTGATGGCTAGGTACCTTCTAGAAAAAATGATCTTTGTGTCTCCATGACACCATGGTACATTTTATATATGCCTGAATCATAACTTCTCTACAACTTTAACCTTAGCAGCAGATCTGAATATGCTTCAGAGTCCAAATCATAGAGGTTGTCATCACACAAACACTCATTTTCAACCAATATTGTTGCTCCAAATCATTGATATCTGGGACACAAGGTCTGAACAGCAGCGTGCGACATGGTCGCTTATCCATGCACCGTGATCGCTCTATATAACCTCAAACCCTTAATTAATTGAGCCCAGATGAGAGAAAAGAAATGCAGGATCATCTCACTGTTTGTTGCAAGGAGAAGTAAATAAAAGGCGAAGCCGATGCAGTATATGTAGGTCAGTGTAGTATGATTGTGCTCACCATGATCTTAACGGAACAGAGCGGCACTATCACACCCATCTCCTCCTAGCTCACATCGTTTTGCCAATGCTGCCACGCATCGTCGAAGATGCAGTCGAGAGTTCGCTCCCACCTTCTCCTTCTCTTGCACCAGAGGCGCTGCTGCCTCCTCTGCATCGTCCTCGAGCCGTTGACGTCGCTGCCTCCTCCTCCGCACCGCTCGCCGTCACCGTCTCCATCGCTATCTTGCCAGTCGTCGTGGCCTCCTGATATCCTGAGATAATCACCAAAACAAAAACAGGATTAGAAGCTATGCATCCCGAGGAAACATGGGAGAGATAAATCAATTGTGCAATGAAAGGAAACCTAGGCAGCCTGGGTACCGCATGAAAAAATAAGAGGAAGGATGCAATTGAGCAGAACAAGAAGTAGAAGAGAGGATCAGAGGAGGCTGGAAGGCCGGAACCAAAGGGATGGAATTGGAAGCAGCGGTAGGGATGTAAATGGCGCCTAAACGGCATCCGCAAGTCCCGTTTATTCAACTAGTTAGTTCTTTTTTTTGGGAAAAGCAAACTTTATTGAACTAGAGTACTAATAAACGGTATTACGCGGGATTAAGGCGCCGCTTACATCCCTAAGCAGTGGCGCACCTTCTATGCAATTAATCGCAGGAAGCAATTGCGTCGCCACGCCATGCCTCATGACCTTCCGAGGCGAGGCAGAGCACAACTGTATAGCTGGAAACCCACACAACCAAATCAATGAAGCGGCCCAATCACCATTACAGGGGCACGCGTCAACAAAATCAAAAGTAATAAATGTCACTCCCAAGGGCACCACTATCATACATGACATTTTTCATAGAATGACTGTTCATGTTCATGCTGGAGATTCACGAGAAGACGCCCAGGTCGTTCTCCAGAGTAACAGCCCAGTTACGTGGGGGCGAGCGGACCACACAGGAGACGCGGTGATAAATGCTCTGACATGAGCGGCAGGGTAATAGCAAGATCTGGAGCGTCCATTAGCAATATCAGACGGCTGACAGTCTCAAAACGCTGAGAAAGGGTGTATACGGTTGAGTTTTAGTGTTTCTTTATTTCTGTTGAGTATAATAAGTCTATCTTGCTGTATGTTTAGTTTTTGTAATTACGATTCAGAACGGGTGAGAGGCTGGAGCGACGTCGGCTTCCGCACCGACCGCACTGCCCGCTGTGTGACCAATCGGTTGAGACGATGTCGCACATTCTTACCGGTTGCCCTTTCTCGAGGACGATCTGGTATGAGGTGTTGTCATGGATCCGATCCACGGCAGGTCCCCCTGTTGCGGAAGGTGACTTCGCGGACTGGTGGTCGCTTGCGGTGCGATCCACACCTACACAGCTACGCAAAGGAACCTCGTCGCTGATCATGCTCACGGCGTGGTGGATTTGGAAGCATAGGAACGCGGTGATCTTCAACAACGAGAGCCCATCGGTGGCCTCCCTCATGAACACGATCAAGGCAGAAGCTAGATCTTGGGCTGAGGCGGGAGCACGAGGGCTACGTCATATATTCCCTTAGTCTAGGCGCCTTGGGTCGAGTTGTATGGCGAGGGTGTTGGCTCTTCTTTGAGCTTGCACATTGTGTATACTCCTTTTTTCTATCAATGCATCGAAACGCAAAGCCTTTGCGTTTTCGCGAAGAAAAAAAAGAACTGCCAATAATTATGTCAATATATTCCATACCGTGTCCAATCCATTATTTTGTCGTATTGTATCCTCCATAATTGTATCAGCCAAGACTTCAACTAAGTACTGATTTTGGTGTCACAGTTGACTTGTATCCTCCATCATTTCGATCACATGCAATTCAGACAAGTTTTTGTGGGGTTGGTCATGCATGGATAGTGTCTTCAGATCTTGCACGTGCCTCATTAGGTTTTACTGAAATAGTATATTCTGGTTACTGATTATCAACATGTGACCACTTTCACATTCAACAATCAAACATGAAACTATAATGAAAAGGAACTATCCATAAGGATCACTTAAGGTGAATCTATCTTCTACAAGACTGATAAATAGCCACATGCGGTCCTTTTGCTAATGTTTATCCTTTCACTGATTCGTGTCCTTTCAGTTTATATTTTTCTAAAGGCTACCTTCAATATTCTCTAGGAAGAAAAAGAAATGGCACATCTTTATGAGCGGAGGGAGTTTCCCTACCCTGGTGATGAAGAGGCAGTTGAGGAGTTCATAAAAAGTGGAGGTGCTCTAGGTACCACGATTGGACCCAAAGGTTTTGCTGATGCAAACATGGACTCTGATAACATGCAGAAGCAACTCCAGTCGAAAAAGTTTGACCAGGAAGCACAGAAGCTTTGGTTCAGAATGAGGAATGAGGTTGTACAAGAACTCCAAGTGAAGGGTTTTGATGTTGAGTGAACTTTTATAGTTTTATTCCTGTGAAAGGGGACGAGGGTGTCATGCTAGAGTTTTCTTTTCACCGTTTCAGCTTTGCTAGTTGACACAGCAGCAGGGCTATATCTTTGAATAAATGCAAATACCAAACATCCATCTTATGCTGCATTATCCTCTTATATTCCGTTATCTGCCTAGGGCTATATCTTATTCCACTGCAAATCTACTCATATGTTTGTGGATAACCTACATGCTAGCATGTCCCGTATTAATCTTTTTGGCTTGTTGTGTTTCTTCTGTTATTGATTTCTGATCTTTAAGACATGGTATCAACCAGTTGTTGGGACCTTTGTTTCTGGTGTTTACAAACTTTGCATTATTTGATGTTTTGGTACTCCATCCGATCCAAATTAATGGACTCAGATTTGTCTAGATTCGGATGTATCTTGTCATGTTTTAGTGCTTGATACATCCGAATCTAGACAAATCTGAGTCCATTAATTTGAATCGGAGGGAGTAGTGTTTAGTCAAACATTTAGGCCCAATTTGCTACCACTGAAACGATGGTGGCTCTCTTGTTCTCTCAGGCTGCTGAAATGACAGCTCTTGGCCATCTCAGTGATAAATAGGTGCTCATAATAAGGTAGATCAAGTTGAAGTGTAGAAATCACAAGGGAGCTCTCCAAAGTTCTTGCAGTAACTTTGCATGCCTTCTTTTTTCTGAAATCTATGGAATTACAATACTATGTGCCAAACCACGTACATGTGAAATCTTTTCAAAATATGCCAGGTTGCCAGTATTAATATATTATCCTAAAACAATTGCTGGGAAATTGAACATTATTTACTAGCTATGTGCACCTGTCTCCAACTCATTCCGTTTTCACATTGACTCTAGATTAAAGAGATGAAATAGACCCTTGATTTTGAATAAGAATCAAATGATCAGTACTCCCTCCGTTCCAAAAGAAGTGCTGTTGTTTTAGTTCATTTTTGGAAAGGAGGAAGTAGCATATTGGTGTTAACTAATCACTATCAATGAATAAGTAACATGTACCATTCAAACGTACTAAAAGAAAATGTTTAGATACATTTGTTCTCTGTGCATGTACTTTGCTATACTCTGTTATAATGGTATCTTTCTGAATGTGTCACAACTAATGTAGTAGTTTGCAAATTGGCCTTCGGAGAAAGCTGGCCCTAACTTCTTCCACAGAGAGTACTAGCCATTCTCTGTCTCTGCTTATGCCAAACTGCCAATGTGCAGTTACACTATCACAGGAATATATTTTCACCTAGTCTTCATGGTTCAAAAGTTGGGACCTGAGCAGAAACACCCCAAGTTGCCTGGTACACAGCACGCTGCGTTATACTCCTGTAAGGATCTTCCTCCCTCTTTCTTTTTAAGTATGACATCGCGTTCTCGACTTCTGATTTGATATGTAAATACACTTCGTTTGCGCTCTTCCTATCTTTCAGAACATTGTTTATCCCTTTCATTTTGATTGGTTTACCGAACAGGTAGTAGAACCGTCCAGGTACTTTGGGAACAATAGCAGGTATGTACATATCTTGATTCCCTTCCTCTCCTTTGACGCTATCTCTGAAATAAAAAATGTACACAGCAGAATGAAGAAGAGTTTGAGTAACACCTCCTTTATTTGTTTGGAAATTAGAATCTGACCTCACTCTTAGGTTGTCTTTGTTGATTGACTCTATCCACTCCCGAACGTATGGAATGTTCTTTTGATCATTGTAATCCAGAACCAACTGTGGAAAAAAAATGCACAGATACACTTGGTTTAGTTTTCAATAACCTTGGTCACAAATATGGGTTATCACCACACATTTCCTGCAGAGAGCTAGAAATTGTGCATTTTCATGAATCTTCAGAGTCATTTTGTGCGCCATGCTTTCATGTTTTTTTTTCGTGAATAAAACATGCTTAAAAGGTCAACTGGTCAAGATGTTAAATGATATGCCATCTGAATGCAAATTTCCTTTGAAACGATATTTTATGAAATACAGATATAGCAGTGTCGATTTATCCTACAGAACAAAAAATGGATTGGGAAAGTTACCTCTAAAACATCATCTTCTCCGACAAACCCAAATGGAACGACAGTAACACCAAACCTTGCTGCCATCCTTACAAATTCTGGTTGATCCGGCCAAAACAACTTATATTCTTCACCCTGACAATTCAGCTCAATTATTACAGAAGGAGAAAAGATCTTGTAGGCTAACACTCGGATAACATTCTTTTGTTTGTGTTTCAGTTATGGAACACTTAGTTTGGTACTGACCTTGATCATACTATTTTTATATCAGTGGGAATACTCCTATTAATAAAAACTAATGTGTTAATTTAGTTGTTACCAAAGAAAATAGTTCTGTATGGTAGAACACTAAGAGCCTGTTTGGAAGAGAAGTATTCTTTGGTAAAATTTTGGAATTAGGTTCAAATTTGACTTCAATACAATAACTTTACCAAGAAATGCCATTTTTCCAGAATAGCCCTAATGATTCTTTCAAGGCTTAGTAGAGATGTGGTGACATTAAGCACACCTTTCTATGTAGAGCTTCCCGAACACCACCAGGATAGAGGAGAACATATTGATTTCTCTCAAAAAGCCTGTACATATTGATTGGAGTGACCGGCAATCCGCCGTACATAGAAACTGTATCGAACCGAGACAACTCCTGACGCGAGGTCTCATTATTTGCTCCAAACAACACCGGATGACCAAGGCCACGGACAACTGTGTTCTTCTCCCTCAAAAATTCTTCATACAATGGGCTTAGCTCGATCCCCATCAATGCATGATAACCCACAAACAAGACAGGACCTTGGTCAGGAACACCAGCGAGGCCACGGACAATTTTTCCATTTGTCAGAGTAGACATCATGACTGGGCTCAGTGCAAGGTGAAACAATCTGCAAAAGTTCAGTATTTCACTTACCAGATTTGTGCCACGTAAAATAGGGAAGTCATCTCACAAGCTATAAATACATACTTGTGGTCTTCATCAAATGTTTTCTTGAACTCATTTAGTGTAGGGGGGAGGTAGTCAGTCACAAAGTCCCGTTGTCTGCCACGACGGTACATGTTTGCACCTTTTATGACAGATAATAGGTTGATACCATCCTCCTGTGCATGAACAAATATGAGTTTCAGCATTACACTCCTAAAATTACAGTGCTTGGCATAAAGAATATATTAATGAGATGAAAACACTGGACTAGCTCAGAAACATTTCGATGAATTGCGAGTGTACCAAGAGTAGTGTATGGCCATTATCCTTGAAGTATCGAACTCGGCAGTTTTTCAGTGTCTTGAAGAGTCGATTCGCCTCTTCTCCACTAGGCAGAAGATTGTCTTTGCCACTAAATATATCAATATTTAGAGTATCAGATCAAACAATTTGAGATAAATGATTCCATCAAGGTTAAAAATGGCAGAATTTAGGCTGCATCGTTATAGCAAGTACCTGGCAAGAAGTAGAACTTCAGCTTGTACAGCATGAAGGCGAGAGTTCGCATACGCTGCTCCTGACTTAAGAAGCTTGAGCTTCCACAAAAGTGCATCCCTTGGTATGATATCTGCCAATTCCTGATATATGAAAGGATTGAAATATAATATAATAATACGATAGTATTTCTAAGTGATTAAGTAGCTCCATAATAGGTTTAACTGATTCTTCTGAGGACAAAGAGCACAAAGTGGACTTCTGAAAATACTGAGATACTTCTCCCATTTATAACAATGCAACTGTAATCAATAGCCTTTTCTAGAAGCATAAAAATAAATCAATAAACATTTCCCATAGCTCCTGAGCATCCTTGAAATAAGATCTACGAAACAAGTACTGTTGAATATGTTTGAATAGGAGGTCACTTAGGGATGATCAAGTAACATTGAGGAAATTTATAACCATATGTTTCTTTTATCCCTTTGTCCTTATGTTTGAATAGGAGGTCACTTAAAAGTAAATGTGCGGCACTGATAGATAGAAAAGCTGATAACATACTGAAAGCAAAGGCAGCAAAGAAGTGAGACTCTCTGACAACTTTTGAAGAGTTTCTGCAGGAGTAAGGTTGTTCTCAATGCTAACCATAGCCATCTTCAGAGGGTCAGCTGCTCATAAACATCCTTAGCTCAGTCAAAAAGAAGTGGACTAAGCATTTAAATTTTAAACCTACATACAGTGAGGTAGAACATGATTTATTATGAAACAATAACTCAAAAATCAAGCTCATGACTTCCAAGTTTTTTAGATCATACTATAGGAAATGATTTTTCAAACGTCTGATTTTGCTATGATTTTTTCTTTTATCCCACTGTTTTTAAACGTCATTTCCCATTGTATGAACATGCATTATTTTTTTATACTATTGGAAGATCATGAAATCAACAAGACAAATTTATGACAGGCATGTCAAATCAGACAGAAAAAATGCACACAACTAGTGAAAAGTACAGATCATATAATTAACCAAGCTAAGGAAGTATACCCATAACAAAACTGAGAAGATATGGAACTGTAACATGAAGCTCGCTTGGCATTGCTTCCAAAAGAGGCAATATTGGCTGTATTGGAGTCTTTGCAAATGACGTTGCTACAGAAAAAAGTATGTTATTTTACAATATGCCTTATGAAAACAATACTTTCTTATTAAATTCCAAACTACAACGTTTTCACTTGCCTGGGTTTACCAGTAGGAGGACCAAATCAATTTGTGGATTACAAGCTGCCACTGCAAGCGCCAGGCATCCACCAAACGAATCTCCAACAAGATATATCGGTCTGTTTGGTGACAAATCATGCTCATATTTGATAGATTGTTCGACGATTTGTAATAGCCCTGTAAGCATTTATATCCTTTCGTGTTAGACTAACATAAGCTTTCATTTCACTTGTTTCCGATTTTCTTTCATAACTAAATACGTTTATAATCATTGTTCTGTAAACACCTGGAATTAGACTTGGATGATACTGTAATCTTAGTACATACTTAAGACCTGGTTTTCTTGTAACAAACATTCTCTCTATCTTAAATATATGAAGACACGCAAACATTTTGCGTGTTCTTGAAAAATGATGAAGCTAAGGAGTCGTACCTTCAAATGGCGTACGATCATTCACTGGTATATGCAAGCAACGAACCTCAAAGGCCCTGCAAGTGAGAAACACCGATGAATTAAACTTAAACGACTGCAGATCCGGTGAGATTCAGGAGGTAACCTGACTAGTGCAAGAGAAAACAAGGGGCAGATGCAGGGGCGTACAAAAACTGCAGATTTTTTTATCTTGTAGCAATTCGTCTAATTTTATGTGTATTATACTGTATGTGTTAAAAATACTTATACATGATATTTGAACTGTGAAAATTGAGCTTGTCATCCCCTCTGATTCAATCCTACGTCCACCACTGTCCACTGGGCATGCAGGGATGCGTTTGGTAGCCTGCAGCCCCTCCACGTTGTGGCCCGCGCGCGTCTTAAAAGCAGGCTGGAGCCAAGTCCAGGGATAACGCTTGAATCGGCCGTTTTTTAGGCCTGACTTGGGCCAGCGAAAAAGAGTCGAATCCGTGCACTGGTAGGAGACGGGGAGGGAGATGCCGCGTCTCTTCTCGCCCACTGCCATAAATCCCCTCACCGCCCATCCTTCTCGCTCTCTCTACTCTGTGCGCTGCGGTGACTCTCCCCCCACTCGACGGTGTCGTTCCCGGAGGTGGCGGTGAAGGGCTTACGGGGAGGAGACTTCGGCAATGAAGGGCTTGGAGGGAGGAGAATCCGGTGTCGAGGCTGTCGCTCACCATCGGAGGCGGTGGTCTTCGTTCGAGAAACAACGGCGAACCCGAACCATGGCGGTAAGCTTTTCCCCTTTTTTCCCAAGGCATCTAGATGGTAGATCTGCTCGTAGAAGGTCATGGCTAGGGTTCTAGATGGCATGCATTGTAGATCTGCCCGGATATGCCCTGCTCAAGGTTTTTTTCCGATTTCAGGGGTTTACTGTTGTACCATTATCAGGACTAGTTCGTGCGCTTTGTGCTACATTTCTTCGGCAGTATGGAACCTGGATCTGACAAAGGGGTCTGGATGACCATTTGCCGATGATTACAATGGCTATGGGCACTTTCAGGATGAGGTGATTGAACTAGGATGAGTGTTCAATGGTTTGTGCATTCCTCCAGGTTCACTCACCCCGTCCCTGAAACTGGTGTTCGTCCCTTGCCACATGTAGTCATGATTAGGGTTCTATATGAGGCAATGTTTCTACCTTTACGAACTGTCAATGATTAGATAGTTCCACATGCATCAACTTTCTATAGATGGGCTTTAGTATCTCGTATTTTTTCCTAAAGAGAAAATTTGTGCAGGATCCTTAGTACTAAGGGATCATCTATTTAGACATGTTAGATTGTTGTGATCTGATGTCTCTGCTATGTGTGCTATGCCGATGATTACACTTTTCACACAATGTAACTTCAGGGATGTCTGATCGAACCGTGGTGTATGTACAAACCCTGTATTTGTGCATATGATTTTGTTCCCCCACGCCATCCCTGAAGGTGACATGCAATTGGCACATTATGTGTGATCAACATTGCCAAATATGAGGCTCCAAATTTCTGACTCATTGGTTTTCTTTCTGTTCATTGCTTTGGATTGTGTTTATTGCTTTTGATTGTGTTCATTCCTTTGCATTGTGTTCATTGTTTTGGATTGTGTTCGTTGCTTTGCATTGTGTTCATTGCTTATCTTTGTGAGTCATTGCAGGCTGTCAACATCGGTGGCTAGGGAAAGGAGCCTGCCAATGGCTCCAACAAGAGGGCCAAGAAATCTGGGATGCCTCCCAATGTTGGCAACTGGGATGAGGCAGCGAGCCCTACCCAGTTCTACAAGGTGTTGGTAGCACCTGCACTGGGATTGCTTCCTATCCCAGACGCATTCAGGCCATACTTAGACAGTGTCCCTGACACGGTCACTCTGAAGCTGACGACTGGATGCCAATGGGACATCACGATCTCAGATGTCAACGGTAAAGCTTGCTTCAATCAAGGTTGGGCGGCTGTTTCAGTGGCTCATGACCTGAAGATCGGTTACTTACTGACCTTCAAGAAGATCTACCCAAAAGGTTTACAAGGTGGTCATCTATGACTACAGTCAAGCCGAGGTTGTCAAGAGGTGTCCTGAGCACCCTGAAGCTTTTAGGAGGATCGTGGAGCAGCGGTGACTTATGTCTACATGAAAAGTAGTTCTGCTTTGTGTGTGTGGCCGATGAACTAGAACATTTTCGTGCGTTGTTCTGAACCGTCGTTGATCAACACTTGTGTTTGTGTTTCTGTTTATGCGGTATCCTCACCTCTCTCCAAAAGAGGTGACCCTATCAGCAACGACTGCAGGCAATCAAATACATGGCTTGCTTGTGTTCATAGATGCATGCATGCAACCAAACATGCACATTTCTGTTTTTTCGTGGATGCAAAAAAAAGACATGCAGGCTACCAAACGAGCTACCACTCATGGCCTGATGCCTGCATAAAGCTGGCAGTGCCACCCATAGCACTGTCGGGCTGAGCCAAAATATGGACACAGCCTACCAAACGCGCCCCAGATGCCTCCTGTAGGGAGTCTACCTCATGTCACATGGGGCAGTCGAGTTTTATTAGAGAGAAAAAACAAGAACTTCAACCGCTACTCTGGTGGATGAACCGTACGTTCATCTCAGGCTAGTAGTCTTTTTTTTCCATAATTAACTTGGTAGATCATGACTGCATGGAGCCAAGTAGCAATCGGCTAAAAGCCAACACTGAAAGCAGACTTTCCTAGTCTGCAATCGAGGAAAAATAGCGTGCTATAGCGACGCATTGCCTGCAACTTGCAACTGCTTTGATAATATTTCGCTGAAGGTGACAAGACGTGGTACCATAAAGCGAAAGCGTTATATATATTTATGCGCACAGACAGGAAAACAAGATATACTCACTTTCCCAAAGACTTGTGGTGCAAAATGAGTCCCATCCCCACGCCGTCGGTTCCTGCAGCGCAGCAGACCATTCGATTCGAGCTAGTCTTAGAACGAGTTCTCCATTTGGCCATTTAGGCAACCACAAACATGGAAGTGATCAAGAGAAAAAGAGAACGAAAACAACGCGCGAAGTTATTATTAGTCTCCAAAGATTCGAGGACCAAAACCTGGCAAGAAGAGCAGCAGGGGCGCGTCCTCCACGGCCGGTTGGCCCGACTCCACGGGGCAGAACCATCGGGGCGGCCCTCCGTCGTCCTTGGACAGGGCCTTGGCTGCCGCGAAGTAGTCCTTCACGGTCACGGCCCCGAACCCATCGTCGTACAGAGGCTCCAGCCCCCTGTCCTTGTCCTCCTCGCCGGCGACCTCCTTTACCGCGTCCTCCTTCTTCTCGGTACGGCCGTTGATCAGCCCCAGTTCCCCGTTCACAGCGACAGAGCTGGCCCGGAGGCCGCCGCCGAGCCGGGAATGGCGTCGGACCAGGCGGGTGATCGGCTTAACGCCATGGACGGCGGGGAAGGAGCGGAGGGCGGGAATGGACATGGCGGGAGATGGAAGTGGGCCGCGCCCGCGAGTGGTTGGGATGAAACGGAGTATATAGAAGTTTTTTTGTGAAGAAAAGAAGCCACGAGGCGAGAGAGAGTGGAGGGAATGGGGCTGGCTAGTGATTGGGGTGGCAGCCGGGCACGTAAGAGAGAAACAGACAAGGGGGCCAAGTTCACGGCTGACCACACCAATTTGGGCTGTACAAATGTACGCACGTTGTAACAGCGTAGCCATTGTAGACGTGTTTGGTAGGCTGCATTACCGGTGTGCGATGAAATCGTCCAATTTGGATGTCTGATGTGAGTTTGGATTGCACCAGCACCAATTGTAAAGCATCCCGCAGTCAGGCCTTGCGACAATGGTTGATCTGAACGTCTCTAGCGAGCCAACCTCATCGTACGCCCAGATGATGAAAAAAAAGTGGCGCTCCTCGCATGAGCGTGTCCGGCGATGGCGCAAGCAGGAGCTCTTCCGCTCCGGCGAAAAAGGGGGTGGGACATATTCGCTCACCCCCGCCGAAAACACTCCTTTCCCGCTCACCGCCGAAACCAAAACCACCATCACCCCCATAGAGCTCTATTTCTTTGTCGGTGAGCAATAATCAGCTCCCCCATCTTCGTTCATCGGTGGTGACAACACCGACGTTCCCATGAAGACTACTCCCTCCTCTTCATCGAGTTGTCTTTGTTGTCGCCATGCAGAACTAGAATGACGGTGAAAGCTTGAGTCAATCGTATCTAGGGGTAAGTTTAATTTCCTCCAATTCCTCTCTAGGGTTAGGGTTTACTGCCGATTTGGGAAATTCCGATTTGGCCTCGGATGAGCTCGGTTTCGTCTGTTAGGACCTCATGAATATGGACTATGCTCATGACTGCTTCGAAGACCCCACCTTCTGTGGCATAGCAGTAGATTGTCCCGAGGTGTACCGCGGCCACAAGCTTGAGCATGTCAAGCGTGTTGCATTTGAAGGAAGCAACACAGGATGTAGATTCTATCACTGCCAGGTGCAGAATGTAAGTTCTTCTAATTTCTCGCTTATTAGCTCATCCATTAGATGTGACCATGAACTTCTGATTAGAGTCCTCACTTACTAGCTCATCCATTAGCTGTGACTATGAACTTCTGATTAGATTTCTCACTTACTATCTCGTCCATTAGTTGTTACCATGAACTTTGATTATATGTGACCTTAAACTCTTGATTTGCAGGAAGTCATAAACTGTGGGTTTGTGGCTTGGACGGATAAGAAATGGCCTGAAACAAAAAAATGCATTAGGAAGACTTTGGGGAATGTATCATGACAACAATAGTGCAAGAATCGACGAGAGGATTGAGAATGCAAAGTTGGTGAATGAGCTAGCTGATGAGAAGAACAAGATTGAGAAGAAGTACTCAAGTCGGTTACTTGATATGAAGAAATTCATGGATGAAACTGCGAAAAGGGTGCTGGAAGAGAACTTATCCAGGATGAATGAAAACACTCTGAAAGATAGGGAGGAATGGTGAGAAGTACAAGGGGATGAATTTGCAGATGCATGAAGCATTCAAGAATGAACTAGATATGATGAAGTAGTTGCAGAAATCTCAAGCAGATATAATGAAGGTAATGGAGAAGAAATGAGATGATGAAATGGTGGGTATAAAGGAGGAAAAGAAGAAGGTGGAGTGCATGCTCTTTGATATGCTCATAGCTAGTGAGGCTAACAAGGATAAGTTGAAGAAGACCAAGGCAATCTATGATGCTTGACTTCTAATTCCTGATGTTGTACCTATGGCCTAAAAACTTATTATGATCTAATCTTGTCATGAGATGGTATATAGTAACCCTCATGTGATGGTAAACTAGTGGTGATAGGATGACTCCCACTTTTGATGTGGTGGTAGGTTAACACCATGGTGATATGATGAATGATGTCTACGCACGCTTCTATTCTTATAGACAGTGTTGGGCCTCCAAGTGCAGAGGTTTGTAGAACAGCAGCACGTTTCCCTTAAGTGGATCACCTAAGGTTTATCGAACTCAGGGAGGAAGTGGTCAAAGGTATCCCTCTCAAGCAACCCTACAATCAAGATACAAGAAGTCTCTTGTGTCCCCAACACCCAATACACTTGTCAGGTGTATAGGTGCACTAGTTTGGTGAAGAGATAGTGAAATACAAGTAATATGGATGATTATAAGTGGTAATTGCAATCTGAAATAGGAGTGGCAGCAAGCAAACATGTAACAGGACTAATTGTAAACGGTGTTTCAATGCTTAGAAACAAAGCCTAGGGATCATACTTTCACTAGTGGACACTCTCATATAAATATCTTCTCTTCATTATGCTACCCTGAATTACTCTCCAGTTGGACGATGTGGGGTTATAACAGCACACCTTAAAGTTTGCATTCCCCATCTAGATAACCCCTCACTATCACCTTGAGCGGTAGATGGTTCCAATAAACACCACAATCTCGTAGAGACATCCAACTCAAATTATACTCATGATAAGTATTTATGTAACCTTAGCCAAAGTGCCACACGGTGTGCACACTGTAAACTTCACACACATGGGGATAAGCAGAGATTAATTAAAGCATTTGAGTAGCAGAATAGACATATAGATTACAAAGCTCATGATCTCAATAAGATCACGCATAGAGAGAGAGATGAACACATAGCTACCGGTAGAGCCCTTAGCCTCGAGAGAGAACTACTCCCTCCTCATCATGGGAGTCAGCAACGGCGATGGAGATGGTGGTGGAGTCGATGGAGATGGCTCCAGGGGCACTTCCCCGTCCCGGCAAGGTGCCGGAATAGAGACTTCTGTCCCCCGAATCTCCTCTTCGGTGGCGGCGGCACTGTGGAACTTTTCGTGGAATTCTGATCTGGTACTTAGGGTTTTCGTCCCGGGATAGGCAAAGGGGCAAGGTTGGTGGAGCACCAGGGGGCCCGCACCCCCTGGTGGTGCCCCCCTGGCCGCACGGCCACTAGGTGTGGCCGCCCTAGTGCGCCACTTCGTCTCCCCTTCGGTCTTCGTATTGCTTCGGGTAAAATATTGACTTTGGCTTTGTCCCATCCAATTCCGAGAATATTTCTTTACTAGCTTTTTTGAAACCAAAAACAGTAGAAAATAGGCAACTGGCACTGTGGCATCTTGTTAATAGGTTAGTTCCAGAAAATGTATAAAAATACCTCAAAGTGTGAACAAAACATAAGAAAGTAGATATAGAACAAGCATGGAACATCAAAAATTATAGATACATTTACGACGTATCAGGCATCCCCAAGCTTAACTCATGCTCGTCCTCAAGTAGGTAAGTGATAAAAATAATAATTTTTGAGGCAATATGCACCATCACAATCTTGATCAAGGTATTTGTAAAACATTGATGGCTGGGATCGAAGTACTCTAAACATAGGCATGAAAGACAGAGTTCTAACAATAAGACATAGCAACTATGTTGTAACATGAAAAAGGTACAAACAAAAGATCATGAATAACAATGCATTGAAAGACGTTTGTTTGTTTCACATATAGAAAACATAATAAAAGTGGTATTCAGCTTGTCCCTCATGGTATAGCAAAAATGCACATTAAACTAAGAATGACCACTATGCTCTCCCAATTGGTGCATAAAGATAGAACATGGAGACTCAACATAAAAGTAAAAAGAAAGGCCCTCACAAAGGGAAGCAGAGATTCAAGTTTCATAAAAAGCTCCCAAAAATTATGGTACTTATTAGCTTTCAACTCTCATTGCCCCTATCATAAGCATCTTGAGGTTATTAAGGTTAAAATGATACAAATATGAAGATATGTTTGACAAGTTATAAGTTGAAAATATCATGCCCCGTGCTTACGAGTACCGAACCTCATGCTACTCAACTTCAGTCACAAGTAAGTTCTTGTCATTGTAAGTACATGTGTATCATAGAGAACCGCCAACGGGGTACCCCTTGCCCCATGATACAAGAACTATCCCATATCAAAATGACAAGGCAACAGACAATGAGCATCTCAGCGATCTTTTTATTTGCTATTTGCATAGGTTTTTATTGAGGATGCTTCATAGAATGCTCACTATGGTTATGCTGCAAGTTTCCACCATGATTAGGCATGGCTTAGGCTAGCCGCCCAGGCATTTCTCTAATACACATACAAACTCCACGAGCTTACAAGCTCCCCTTTTATTTCACACCGCCGGGATCCATAAGCAAAAGACCATGATATCAACTGAATAATAAGTGCAATGTTGAAAGCGTTCCCCATGACAGCATGGTTCTGCTAATTCACAACTTATAAAGTGCAAGCATATAAGCAACATAGATGGACACAATGGTTCAAGTTTATTAAGTGCAAGAAAGTAAAGTGTGCCATCAAGTTTGTGAGAGCTTTAATCACTAATTTTCGCATAACAAGTTTAATTTGGAAGGTAGATAAAAGCATGAATATACTTGGAATCGTGTAACACACCATGTATAGGAATTTATAGTGGACTCTTTGGAATAACTTGGTTTTATTGGGAGTTGGATGCATGAGTAGAACTCATACTTGGTACAGGTGGAGGCTAGCAAAAGACTAGGAGCGACCAACTAAGAGAGCAATAATGGCCATAATCATGCAAAGCGAAAAAACATTATTAATTAAAGCATAAAGTGATATTACAAGTCATAAACTAAATGATCATAGAGGCTAAGGTGGCTGGTTCATAGTCTTAACATGGTGTAAGCATGTGCCAAGTCAACCCAAATAAAGCATCAAAGAAGAATACCACAATATTATGCTTTTGTATGCTAAAACAACGCATGATTCTTTCAAGGCACATTAAGCAATCTCAATTGTTTGGAACAAGTCATGGTACAACAATAATCACTAAGCATACAATAAAAGCAATATCAAACATGACATGATAAAGTCTTATGCCACAGTCTAAACAAGCTCCTTATGTACCACTTATAAGCATGAAGCTTCCTAGTCTTTTCCAACACCAATCAAATTATTTGAAACCACATATGAATGCGGCGGTCCAACTAATTTATTTAAGCAAACCAAACAAAACAAACTAAAAACAAAGACGCTCTAAGAACAACACAATTTTGCATGAAACAATAAAAATGAAGTGTTTGGAAGAAAACCTGAGATTTTTATTGATGAAGAAGGGGATGCCTTGGGCATCCCCAAGCTTTGACTCTTGTACTTCTTGAATATTTCTTGGGGTGACACGGGTGGCATCCCCAATCTTGAGCTTTTATCCATACTTCATCTCATCATATCATTCTCTCCCTACACTTGAAAACTTCCTTCATACAAAACTTCACATAATCTTCATTAGCAACATTAGTGTATTCAAAATAATAATACTTTGGGTTCAGTTTCAACACAAGTAAAACTTCCATTAAAACACAAGATACTGTAGCAATTCCTTTTAAAAACTCAAGTGATCCAAGAGAACTCAAAAAGAAACTAATTAAGAGGCGAATGCAAATAATGGCAGAAATCTGTCAAAACAGACCAGCAGGTAAAGACCGATTTTTTTCGAAAATCTTCTGTTGCTCAAATAGAAAAGTGCAAAACTAATGAAAGTTGGGTAATAACCTGGGGCATAAGCAAAAAACATTACAGCTCAATCCGACGTACTGAGATTTTTCACGATTTTTTACAATGATGCACAGAAATCTGTTTTGGAATAACAACTTCCCCATAACTTACTTCCCTTTCATTAGAGGTTATTCTTGGCACAAAAACCACACAAAAAGGATAAGAAGAGGTTATTATAGAGGCAATAACTTCCAAGACTCAACAAAACAAAAATAAACTGAAAGTAAAAATATAATGGGTTGTCTCCCAAAAGCTCTTTCTTTACATCCATTAAGATAGGCATGATAATTTCGATGATGCTCACATAAGAAATATGAATTGAAGTAAAAGAGAGCATCAAGAAGCAAATATGGAAAAAATTTACGTCT
This sequence comes from Avena sativa, assembly GCA_916181665.1. Lineage (NCBI taxonomy): Eukaryota > Viridiplantae > Streptophyta > Magnoliopsida > Poales > Poaceae > Avena > Avena sativa. The sequence goes on from OV702287.1 coordinate 430,471,598, forward strand.
AACCCACTTCCTATGAAAAATAATCTTACAAAGAAACAAGTCATGAAAGCACAAAGCAACAAGCATAGGAAAGCAAAACAAGTGCAACTTCAAAATTTTCAACATAAAGAGGGGAAACTTTATACTGTTGAGATACATAAAACCATGTTTCCCTCTCTCATAATAACTTTCAGTAGCATCATGAATAAAATTAACAATAAAAATATCACATAAAACATTCTTATCATGAGCCACATGCATAAAATAATTATTACTCTCCCTATAAGCATAGTCATTCTTATTAATCGTAGTGGGAGCAAATTCAACAAAATAGCTATCATTATTATTCTCATCACCATAATCATCAAATATAGGAGGCATATTGTAATCATAATTAATTTTCTCCTCAATAGTAGGTGGACTAAAAATATCATACTCATCATTGTAATCATCATATATCGAAGGTATAGTATCATCAAAGTAAATTTTCTCCTCTGTGCTTGGGGGACTAAAAATATCATGCTCATCAAAACCAGCTTGCCCAAGCTTAGACTTTTCCATAGCATTAGCAATAATGGTGTTCAAAGAATTCATACTAATAACATTGCTATTAGCATGCAAATAAAGTTCCATAGGTTTTTTAATTTTCTCTTCAAACACTTCATGTCCTAACTCAAGATAAATACTATAAAGCTCTCTAATTTTGTTGTTGTTTTCCATTAAGCCTAACTAGTGAAAATAAAAACAAGAAACAAAAAGATATAATTGCAGAATCTAAAGGAAATAACTTCGAGCACTCACACACCAGCAACAGTACTAGAAGATAGCTTAGTAGCCAGAAGATGTGAGTACCTTTTACCTTACCTCCCTGGCAACGGCACCAGAAAATAGCTTGATATCTACGCACGCTTCTATTCTTGTAGACAGTGTTGGGCCTCCAAGTGAAGAGGTTTGTAGAACAGCAGCACGTTTCCTTTAAGTGGATCACCCAAGGTTTATCGAACTCAGGGAGGAAGTGGTCAAAGGTATCCCTCTCAAGCAACCCTGCAATCAAGATACAAGAAGTCTCTTGTGTCCCCAACACACCCAATACACTTGTCAGGTGTATAGGTGCACTAGTTTGGTGAAGAGATAGTGAAATACAAGTAATATGAATGATTGTAAGTGGTAATTGCAATCTAAAATAAGAGTGGCAGCAAGCAAACATGTAACAGGACTAATTGTAAATGTTGTTTCAATGCTTAGAAAAAAGGCCTAGTGACGAGGGTTTAACTCATCAATGCCCATTGTCATGGACTTGGGTTTTGGAGAAGGAGGGAGCGATGGAGGCATCAATCGGCTAGCAAACAAGCACACAGGGACGCAAGGTTTACCCAGGTTCAGGCCTCGTAGAGGCCCCTACTCCTGCTTGTCTGCTCTTGGAATTATCGAGGGAGTCGAAAGTTACAGGGGTGTGCAGATGCAATCTGGCGATGGTTGTGGAAACTAGGGTTGTGATTGTCCTCCTCGCCGCCCCCTCCTAGCCTTTATATAGATAGGCTAGGTCTCGGGTAGCAGGTTAAGTCGGTTACAGATTAGGGTTCGTCCTTTTAAACTTTCTATCTTAAGCTTCTTCTTGCACCGCAAGCAATCGGAGAGTCTGTGGGTCACCCGAATTCTACACTGGGCCTTGGCAACATCGTGGGCTTCTGCCGTATCTGGACAGTATATGCCAAACTCGAGTACCTGTAGGGTATACCCATGTCAGCAGCCCCCGAGTGTCCAGTGGAATCGCAGATTCGACTAGAGACTTTATGAAATCTTTCGAGTGCATGATTGGGCATTTTTTCGAGTGTTCTATTTGTGTAATAGGGATTGTTTATATGCGTGCCTGATTTATCCAATGTATTGGTATCAGTTAACTGTCTTAGGGAAAAACAACGCAATCTACTCAAACTCGAGTTCCCAGACTCGAATTCGGAAAAATGCTGGCGTAATTCAACTCAGGCCACAGAGGTCTTACAGGAGTCGAATTCTAGTGTATAAATGTGAGAACTCGATGCGTCCGTCAAGGCATGTTCATCGTACCTGTAGGTACGGATATATTTCTGGTAGTGTGCAGCCGTTGCCTGGCCTTATTCAGGTCTTATCCTCACGATGTAAGCGCGGCATCCGAATTTTGTCATCGCGGAGATGATTCGGGTGGCCTAGGAGACGCAGTCTCTTTGCAGGGAAAATATGAGGCGAAGTCGCCATAGCATTCGAGTGTGGATGTTATCAACACATAGTACAATGTACAAATAATCATAGGGTGCACGACCAGTGCTCCCTATGGGAGTAGCCCCCGAGTGCCTATTCGAGTCGTAGACTCGAGTGGGGACTAAAAACAGTTGCGACTGCTGTCGTCTTTTGTTGCTTGTTTTAGTCGAATGTGCTTCCAGCGCTCCCTATGGGAGTAACCCATAGTTCACAATCAAATCGTTGATTCCAGTGATGGGTTTTCATGAAGCTTATACACATGTATAAAAATTCTTTCGGGTGCGCGACCAACGCTCCTGTTAGGAGTAGCCCCCGAGTTCTTGGTTGAGTCGAAGACTCGAGCAAGGACTAAAGTAGTCAAAATTTTCTTCTGCTGAAAACTATGACGTGAGTGCCGACGACGTGATGACTTCATTGCCCGAGTGAGCGGCTTTGACAGGACGTGACAATCGGTGGGTCCCACTTTCTGACTTCAATTTGACTGGGCATGCGTAATCTTCTGTTTTAACTACGCCTCCTCGATTTCCGCGCGTAATGGGAGTAGTGGGGGATGGTTTGTGATTCACCTTCACCACGCATCGATGGCGATGTGTGCCACGCGTCTAATAGGGTTTCTGCTGGCCGTTGGATGACATCCGCAAGGAGGTTAAGTAGCAGCGCAGCTGTAGTAATTTTTCCTCATCTCTCTTCTTGCTCGTGCCTCCTTCACCATTGTTGCTCTTTTTGCTTATTTACGCACTTCCTCTTCGTGGCACTGGACCAGCTCCGTGTTTTCCCCAATTACTTCCTGCGCTCGCATCACCATCGAAAGATGGGCAAGAAGAAAGGAGGTTCTGCCACTAGATCTGCGGCCACCATTTCCGCCACCAAGAAGAAGGGAGGCGCCGCTACCATGGGCACCAGCGCCACCGACGCTGGGAATAAGAAGGGCGCGGGGACTCGTGACACCAATGGGTCCTGGCGCCCATCCACCATCAAGCCCGCGGAGCTGTTCAATCTTCGCCAAGATGGAGCACTTCCCTCCGTGGAAGGCGACTCCCGCGTACCTGGCGAGGAGGTAATTCCCGTTCCTCCTGCTGGTTTCCGGGTGATGTTTCTTGCGTTCATCATCCGCGGTCTCTCTCTTCCTCTGGATCCCTTTGTCAGGGGTCTTCTCTGTTTCTATGGGCTCCAGCTGCACCAGTTGTCCCCAAATTCGATTCTCCACATTGCCTGCTTTATCACCTTGTGTGAGTGCTGGATCGGAATTGAGCCACACTTTGGTCTCTTCAAGAAGCTTTTTAAGCTCAAGCGTCAGTCGGGGTCGGGTTCGGTAGTCTACGATGTAGGAGGCTGCAGGATCCATGTCGACTCTTCCTCCACCTACTTTGATATCAAGCTCAACGCGTCTATCCAAGGGTGGAGAGATAAGTGGTTCTACATCCACGACCAGAAGGCCGACAGAGAGCACTACAGACTCGCGCCCTTCAATCCCATGGCGACTTGCAAGAGGAGGCGTTCCTGGAAGAACGTCATGATGTCTGGTGAGTCCGAGGAAACGGAGATGCTGTATCAGTGTGTGTGCAACCTCGAACACCGCATATGAAAAGAAGAGGGTGGCGCTGCTCTCATTCGCACGTGGTTGCACCGCCGTATTCAACCTCTGTAGGCTAGAGTCCATCCGATGTACCGCTGGGTCGGTGCTGGCGATGCCACTCGCATATCTACAAAGGGCATTTCTGCGGGTGAGGTGGATAGGAGGTTGCGACTGGTGACCAAGTACATCGCCAAGGAGGATCTCCCAGGCAAATTAGTTGTACCCCCTTTCGATGCCAACAACCCTCCACCTGAGGTAGAGTTTTCCTATGAAGTAATCTTGTATTTTTTCGATTGGTTGCTAAGTGCGTAATATGTGCTGATGTTTCTTCTGATTGCAGGACTGGAAAGTGGCCTCCAACTTCCCTCCTCTGCCTGAGGGGGTTATCCCGCATGAAGCGATGGAAGAGGACGAGTCGGATTCAACCGTCCCAATTGAAGAAGAGGAGGAAGCCCCCGAGTCCAGTAGACACGGCACTCACAAGCGTTCCCGCAGCGAACACTCTGACGCCTCCTCGCTGACAACGCCAGAAGGTCCCTCTGCTGCTTCAGAGGAGCCGATTCCCTCCATGCCTGTGCGCGCCATGGCTCCTCCTGCTCGAAAGAAGCTGCGACTGCCGAAGGAGTCATCGGATGACTCCTTTGACCTCGACAAATTCAACTGGTGAGCTTTTAATATTCACGAGTTCGACTTGCTCTCTTTGAAGTTGTTTTTCTGAAGTGGTGTTGGGCATGTTTTGCAGTCAAATGGCATCGTCGTCTTCTGACAACATCCAATTTGTGAAAGAGTCCGGAGTCGTAGGCTCCAAGACTAGGGAGGTGGCCGCACGGTCTCCTTCTCCTCTAGTGGCGGCACACTCCGGCGCCAATTCTTCTAGTTCCCCACATGCTGGGGAGCACTAGATGGTTGCACGGACGACTGCCCGGCAGGCATCTTCGGAGTCCCTAGAGGAACATGTGAGTGCCTTTTTTTGTTTAGCAGTCGAATTTGTGCTTTTGGATGATGTTGAGTCTTCATTCTTCTTGGTGCAGCTCATTGTGAAGGAATCAGCTCGCCTTGCGGAGCAAATCCTTGCTTTGGGTCGACAGCACGCCCTGCTGGACAATCGCCACCGTGCAGTCAAAGGTTTGTTCTTTACATTGTATCTTTAATCTCCTTTACACTGGGATTTGTGGGCTCATATACTTTGCCGTGTTCTGCCTTTTGCAGGTGAACATATTGAACTTCTCTGTCGCGTTACGTCCCTCGAGAAGGGGCTTGATGTGGCGGTGAAGAACCGTGACGAAGCAATCGCAGTCCTGGAGGAGTCGCGAAAGCATGAGGAAGACCTACGTGCTTCCGCTGCTGAGAGGGAGAAGTTGTTCACGAAACATATTTTCTCGACTGTGAAGGCTCTCTCAGGTACTTGCGCTGCTTTCCCTTTGTGTTTTCCTTATCTTGGTTATTTTTGTTCTTGTGGTGACACCTTGTGCTCTTTAGATGCCGCTGGCCTCAGCTTCGACGCCCAAGCCTTGCGTCGCGAGGATGCCCTTGCTGGCGTTGTAGCCGTAGTCGAGGACCGTGGTGTCTCTCTCCAAGAGATGTTGGGGAAGGCCAAGGGTGTTCTGAGTCGCCTCCAGGAGGACCTGACTCCCAAGGCTGGCCTAATCGACAATCTTGACGACCTGGTGGAATCCTTCGCTGGAGCAATTCCTATGGACTTCAAGAACTCCCAGTGATCTGTCGGTGCCACCATGGCACTCGTGATGGCGCAAGCCCATGGCGTGGAGTTGGATCCCGCCGCAATCTCCAAGGCTATACATGTCGACGCTGGAGGCCAGCAGGTAGTTGATGGCCCAAAATATATCAAGCTCGTTGGGGAACCCCAAGACGAAGGTATGATGAGCACAACAGCAAGTTTTCCCTTAGTTATGAAACCAAGGTTTATCGAACCAGTAGGAGCAAGGAAACACCTCCAAGGTGTTGCTAGCTGGACTTTGGCAGGGCCCACTACCGGCGCCAACAACAATGTGGAGACCTGCACAACACAACCACAGAACTTTGCCCCCAACTTACAGTGAGGTTGTCAATCTCACCGGTTTTGCTGAAAACAAAGGATTAAATGTATTGTATGGAAGAAAGTAATAGTTTGCAGAAAGTAAATAGAAAAAACAGTAAACAGTTGTAGATTGATGATAAAAGAAAGGACCGGGGTCCATAGTTCACTAGTGGTGGCTCTCCTTAAGATAGATGACACGTTGGGTGAACAAATTACAGCGGGGCAATTGACAAATATCGAGAAAGCAATATGCATATACTAAACATCTTGACTCCTTTGAGATTTGATTGGGCATTACAACATTATACATAGACCGTAATCCAACTGCATCTATGACTAATAATCCACCTTCAGGTTATCATCCAAACCCCCTCCAATATTAAGTTGCAAGCAACAGATAATTGCATTACGCATTGCGTGTAAAGTAAACAATACGATTGTTCTATGAACAAAGGATTGTTGTTTTCTCCCGAGTAGCAACAACACATCTAGTACCTTAGAGATTTCTGTCACTTCCCCAGATTACTATAGGCATGAACCCACTATCGAGCATAAATACTAACTCTTGGAGTTGCTAGCATCTACTTGGCCAAGATAGCTACTAACAATGGAAAGCATGCAAGATACAAATAACAAAGACATGATAGAATCAATAATCAATCTGAAATAGCATCTCAATATCCATCGGATCCCCGCAAACACAACATGTAGAATTATAAATAGATGATCTTGATCATGAACGGAGATCACAAGATCTAGACATGGTAGCACAAAGGAGAAGAACCAACCATCTAGCTACTACATGGACCCATAGTCCAAGGATGAACTACTCACGCATCACCACCGGAGGCTTGCATGGTGATGAAGAAGGCCTCTAGGGTGAATTCTCCCCTCTGGTAGTGTGCTGGGAAGAGTTTCAGATCCCTCCCGATCTAGGGATGGAGATGACGGCGGCTACAAACTCTTTCGTGGATTTTTGATCGGGTTCTTAGGGTTTCTGCATCGGAGGCATCTTATAGGCGAAAGGGGAGGCCGAGGGGGTGCCCGAGGCGTCCAGACCACCCCCTGGCGTGGGGCAGGCTTGGCCGCACGACCAGGTGGTGTGGCGCCCCCCTGGCCCCTCTCCGTCTCGTATTCTGGCTCTGTGTCCCCTTCGGTGAAAAACTGACTTTGGCTTTTGTCCCGTCCAATTCCGAGAATATTCATTTTCTGACTTTCCTGGAACCAAAAACAGCAGAAAACAGGCAGCTAGCACTGTGGCTCTTGTTAATAGGTTAGTCCAAGAAAGTGTATAGAAAGTACTCCAAAGTGTGGACAAAACATAAGAATGTAGATAAAACCAAGCATGGAACATCAAAAATTATGGATACGTTTGCAACGTATCAACATCCCCAAGCTTAACTTCTGCTCGTCCTCGAGTAGGTAAGTGATAAAAAGAAAGAATAATTTTTGAGGTGACATACACCATCATAAACTTGATCAAACTATTTGTAAAACATTGATAGCTGGGATCATAGTACTTCAACATAGCATGGAAGATAAAGTTCTAACAATAAGACATAGCAACTATGTTGCAACATGAAAAGGCACAAACAAAAGTTTCATGAATAACAATGCTTTGCAAGACGTTTGTTTGTTTCACATAAAGAAAACATAGCATAGTGGCATTCAGCTTGTCCCTCATAGAGTAGCAAACCTAAATGCATAGGACACCTTCAAAGTTCATAAGACTGACTAGATACAAATAGTTTAAGACCAAGCAATATCAAAATTATGCATCAATCAACAAGTCTTGGGACAATGCACATAGAACTAAGAATGGCCACTATGCTCTCAAAGTAGGTGCATAAAGATAGAAGGTGGAGACTCAACATAAAAGTAAAAGAAAGGCCTTCATAGAAGGAAGTAGGGATTAAAGTTTCATAAAGAGCTTCCAAAAATTATGGTACTTATTAGCTTTCAGCTCTCATTTCCCCTATCATAAGCATCTTTAGGTGATTAAGGTTAAAGTAAAACAACTAAGAGGATATGCTTGACAAGTTGTAAGCTGAAATCTCATGCCCCTTACTTACGAAGACCGAACCTCATGCTACTCAACTTTAGTCACAAGTAAGCTCTTGTCATTGTAAGTACATATGTATCATAGAGAACCGCCAACAGGGTACCCCTTGCACATGATACATGAGCTATACCATAATCAAAATGGCAAGGCAAGCAGACAATGAGCATCTCAGCGATCTTTTTATTTACTATTTGCATAGGTTTTTATTGAGGATGCTTCATAGAGTGCTCATTATGGTTATGCTGCAAGTTTCCACCATGATTAGTCATGGCTTAGGCTAGCGGCCCAGGCGTTTCTCTAACACAAATATAAACTCCATGATCTTATAAGTTCCCCTTTTATTTCACACCGCCAGGATCCATAAGCAAAAGAACATGGTATCAACTAGGTACAATGTACAAGTGCAATGTTGAAAGTGTTCCCCATGATACATGGTTCTTCTAACTTCAACTTATAAAGCGCAAGCATATACGCAACAAAGATGGACGCAATGGTTCAAGTTTATTAAGTGCAAGTAAGTAAAGTGTGCCATCAAGTTCGTGAGAGCTTTAATCACTAATTTTCACATAACAAGTTTAATTCGGAAGGTAGATAAAAACATGAATATACTTGGAATAGCAAATGCTAATAGGTAGGTATGGTGGACTCTTTGGAATAACTTGGTTTTAGGAGTTGGATGCATGAGTGGAACTCATACTTGGTTATGGAGGCTAGCAAAAGACTGGGAGCGACCAACTAAGAGAGCAATAATGGCCATAATCATGCAGAGTGACAAAACATCATTAATCAAAGCATAAAGTGATACTACAAGTCGAAAACTCAAGGATCATAAAGGCTATGGTGACTTGGGATAGTCATAACATGGTGTGAGCATGCGCCAAGTCAACCCAAATAAAGCATCAAATGAGAATACCACAATATTATGCTTTAATATGCTAAAACAACGCATGATTCTTCCAAGGCACATTAAGCAATCTCAATTGTTTATAACATGTCATGCTACAAAAAATATCACTAAGCATAAAGCCAATACAATATCAAGCATGGCATGACAAAGCATAGGCCACAGTCAAAAACAAGCTCTCTTTACCACTTAATCATGAACTTTCATACTCTTTTCCAATCCAAACCAAACTATTTTAAAACCAATGTATGAAAGAGGGGGTCCAACCAATTTATTCAGCAAACTAAGAAAACCAAGCAAACAAAAACCAAAACGAAAAACGAAAAAGAAGACGCTCCAAGAACAACACAACTGTGCATGAAATAAAAATGAAGTGTTTGGAAGAAACCTGGGATTTTTATTGATGAAGAAGGGGATGCCTTAGGCATCCCCAAGCTTTGACGCTTGTACCTCTTGAATATTTCTTGGGGTGACATGGGGTGGCATCCCCAAGCTTAAGCTTTAGTTCATTCTTCATCTCATTACATCATTCTCTCCATACACCTGAAATTTTTCCTTCATACAAAACTTCACACAATCTTTATTAGCAACATTAGTGCACTCAAGATAATAAGTCTTTAGGTTCAGTTTCGATACCAATAAAACTTCCATTAAAACACAAGCTACTGTAGCACTTCCCTCAAAAATATCCATTCCCCAAAAGAACTCAAAAAGGAACCAACAAGAAGCAAATGTAAATAATGGCAGAAATCTGTCGAAACAGACCAGCAGGTAAAAACCAATTTTTCTGAAGACCTTATTTTGCTCAAATCAAAAAGTATTGAACTAACTAAAGTTAGATAACAACCTGGGGAATAAGCACAAAAATTCACGCCTCAAAACGACGTACAGAGATTTTACACCAATTTTTACAGTGAAGCATAGAAATCTGTTTCGGGATAGCAACTTTCCCAATCATTACTTTTCTCTCATTAGAGGTTACTCTTGGCACAAAAAGCAAATAAAAAGGATAAGGAGCAGTTATTACTGAAGTAATAACTTCCAAGACTCAATTAAAACTTTTGGGTTATCTCCCAATAAGTACTTTTCTTTAACGCCTTTAAGTTAGGCATAATAAGCAAGAAAAAGAATCAAGTGTTCTCAAATGAAGAAGCATTAAGATTAATAGTAGAAATATCTTCAACAAGGCAAGGTATCTCATCCAAATAAGTTCTAGAGGATCCTCTCTCAACACTCTTGGGTTCACTATTTTCATCAAACTGGTTTTCGGGAACAATCCAATCAAGATTCTTTTCTATGGCTTCATGCATTGCTACAAGTTTGAAAGATATTGGTATCTTATTTTCCTACCCATTTGGTTCAGTTTATTCATCTTTTCTCGTGTACGAACAACATCTACACATGAGCCTAGCATATTAAAACGTTCAAAGAGTTTTCTAGCTTCCTTGGCAATATCATAGAATTCCTTAAGCAAAGTTTCTAGAATAAAATCTCTCTTTTCAGGGTCATCAATTTCTTTAAGTTTAAGAAACATTACTTGCATTAAGGGGCTAAGGTTAACAAACATAGCTTCCAACATGTGAACTAAAGAAGCTGCATCAATTTCGTAGTTTGGAGCAAGTTCTGCAAGGGATCTATCCTCAAGATCCTCATGCTTAGTAACATGATTAAAGAATTCTTCCATATTATCTTTTCCAATTATAGAGCCACTACCTATTGAAAGGTCTTTCAGGGTGAATTTCGGGATCAACATGGTGAGCTAAGGAAGAGGTAACCACTATAGAAAGACTTAATTTTTTTGTGTTTTTAATAAAAAAAGCAAACTAGTAAAACTAATTTTTTGTTGTGTTTTTGAATAAGAAACAAGCAAACAAAGCAAAAAAGTAAAATAAGCAAAACAAATAAAACAAAGTAAAGAGATTGTTATGAGAGACTTCCCTTGTGAATATGTCCTTGACTCCCCGACAACGGCGCCAGAAAAAGTCCTTGATGGCCCAAAATATATCAAGCTTGTTGGGGAACCCCAAGAGGAAGGTATGATGAGCACAGCAGCAAGTTTTCCCTCAGTTAGGAAACCAAGGTTTCTCGAACCAGTAGGAGCAAGGAAACACTTCCAAGGTGTTGCTAGCTGGACTTTGGCAGGGCGCACTACTGGCGCCAGCAGCAACATGGAGACCTGTACAACACAACCACAGAACTTTGCCCCCAACTTACAATGAGTCAATCTCACCAGTTTTGCTGAAAACAAAGGATTAAACGTATTGTGTGGAAGAAAGTAATAGTTTGTAGAAAGTAAACATAAAACAATAAACAGTTGTAGATTGATGATAAAAGAAAGGACCGGGGTCCATAGTTCACTAGTGGTGGCTCTCCTTATGATAGATGACACGTTGGGTGAACAAATTACAGCGGGGCAATTGACAAACATCGAGAAAGAAATATGCATATACTAAACATCTTGACTCCTTTGAGATTTGATTGGGCATTACAACATTATACATAGACCATAATCCAACTGCATTTATGACTAATAACCCACCTTCAGGTTATCATCCAAACCCCCTCTAGTATTAAGTTGCAAGCAACAGATAATTGCATTATGCATTGCGTGTAAAGTAAACAATACGATTGTTCTATGAACAAAGGATTGTTGTTTTCTCCCTAGTAGCAACAACACATCTAGTACCGTCACTTCCCCAGATTACTAGAGGCATGAACCCACTATCGAGCATAAATACTAACTCTTGGAGTTGCTAGCATCTACTTGGCCAAGATAGCTACTAACAACGGAAAGCATGCAAGATCACAAATAACAAAGACATGATAGAATCAATAATCAATCTGAAATAGCATCTTAATATCCATCGCATCCCCGCAAACACAACATGTAGAATTACAAATAGATGATCTTGATCATGAACGGAGCTCGCAAGATCTAGACATGGTAGCACAAAGGAGAAGAACCAACCATCTAGCTACTACATGGACCCATAGTCCAAGGATGAACTACTCACGCATCACACCGAAGGCTTGCATGGTGATGAAGAAGGCCTCCAAGGTAAATTCTCCCCTCCGGCAGGGTGTCGGGAAGAGCTTCAGATCCCTCCCGATCTAGGGATGGAGATGACGGTGGCTACAGACTCTTTCATGGATTTTTGATCGGGTGCTTAGGGTTTCTGTATCGGAGTCATCTTATAGGCGAAAGGGGAGGCCGAGGGGGTGCCCGAGGCAGCCAGACCACCCCTGGCGCGGGCCAGGCTTGGCCACGCGACCAGGTGGTGTGGCGCCCCCTGGCCCCTCTCCGTCTCACATTCTGGCTCCGTGTCCTCCTCAGTGAAAAACTGACTTTGGCTTTTGTCCCGTCCAATTCTGAGAATATTCATTTTCTGACTTTCCGGGAACCAAAAATAGCAGAAAACAGGCAGTTGGCACTGTGGCTCTTGTTAATAGGTTAGTCCAAGAAAGTGTATAGAAAGTACTCCAACGTGTGGACAAAACATAAGAAAGTAGATAAAACCAAGCATGTAACATCAAAAATTATGGATACGTTTGCAACGTATCAGTAGTGTTTGCTCCTTTCGCTAGTAGCTGCGGTAAATATGGGCCTCAGCTTATCGAGACAGTCGCCAAATACTCTGAGGAGCGGCAGCGAGCGAAGGCGGCGAAGACCGTGGCATATGGGGCTACCACCAGCAAGTATGTCGCGTCGGAGACTGCCACAGATGCGATGAAGCCCCCGAAGTCGAAGTCTAACTCGAAGAAGCAGATTGCTCCGTAGTTACCCTTTGTAATAGGTGTAGCTTCTTTTGTTGGTCCGCCTTTTTTGGGGGGTGCCCCCTTGACACTTTTATCAGATTTGAATGCAGTCCTCTATTTTATCGATGTATGGTTAGTCTCATTTTCCTCTTGCTTGATTGTACCTAGGGTCCTTCAAGTGGTCATTCGAGTGGTCCTCATGATTCTCCTCCCACCGATGAAACCACGGCGCAGCCGCGTTCAAAGGTGGAGGAACTGTCATTGCTTTCGAGACTGTGTGATCGCATTAAGCAGTTGGAGCGTGAGTTGCCCATCGTCCACGGTAACGCGGATGTGTGAAAGTCGAAAGCTGAGAAGGCCACCACCCGCGAGAAGTATCTCTTGGAGGAAGTGGCGCAATTGAATGAGTAGTTTAAATGTTAGCTCTCTATCTTCTCATCTTGTCATTTACTCAGTTGCGGCGATGCCTTGTCTTTACACTTTATTGCTTGCTTGGTGTAGTTGTTAGCGCTCGTCATCCGCGGGATGAGAAGGACCGGGTGACCATTCGAATGAATAACCTGACCCAGGAGCAGCTGTAGGCTAGTGGGTATTTTTGGGTGGACCACGACTGTGCAGTCGCGTTGGCGACCCTTCAGGATCATTCTTCTCGAGTGCTTCAATGCTTGAAGAAGGCATAGTCGTGTCTTAGACACATTTATCAGACGATGTTTCCGCTGGACGCTGTCTCTTCAAGCCTGTTGGCTCTTCTGGCAAAATTTCAAGATATAAGCGTGGTTCGCGAGTCTGTGCGACAACAACTGGTCGCAGGTGCGAAGGCTGCCCTGTCGCTGGTGCGACTGCATCGGCTAGATGTGGACATAGCGTCCGTTGCTGCTGGACCGCCGCACCGCCGCCAGAAGGGATGACCTAGAACATGGTGCCGAACTACCAGGCGGTTGATCGGCCAACAGAGGACATCATCGACTTCTTTGAAGAGCAGACGAATGTTCATATTCTGCAGCAGTAGCGTAGTTTGTATCCTGCACATAGATGTATGAGTGTTGTAAAGTTCGTATGATTGTGTTGGGTGTATTTAATACCCATTGATATGTGAAGAACTTGCTAGCTTGTATTTTTTGCGAGTGCATTGTATTCTGGAGTTCCTTTTCGTTAGCCTGATGTGTGTTTATCTCAGCGCTTTGCCAACCTGTCAGGTGCGTTACAACTGGGTTGGTGTTTATCAAGGGTTCGATTGATAGTGTGTCAGCTACTCAGGATACGGCGATTTGTTCGTAGAACGAAAGTGTAAAGGGTGGCACAGCCCCCGAGTGATGAAATTGCAAGAAAATAGGAAAAGACACAGAGCTTTGGGGCACTTAGCTTTATTTATTCATAGAATAGTACGAGGTACAATGTGTGGCTAAGTAGCCTGGCTGAATAGCCTTATTTGTAATGTAAAAACGAGGGGTAGAAACGGTGCAGCTGCATGACATTCGAGGGGTTGGAGTATGGGACTCCGCTTGCTAGGTCTTTGAGGCGATAGGCGCCACCTGGGATTACTTCAGTAATCACATAAGGTCCTTCCCAGGGGGACTCGAGTTTGAGGTGCCCTTGTTGCTTCAGTCGCAGGACCAGATCTCCTTCGATGAAGGATCTGGGGCATAGCCTTCTTCTATGGTAGTTGTGGAGGTTCTGCTAATAGATTGTTGATCTCTCCGCTGCGATCTCGCGTGCCTCATCGAGAAGGTCGACGGAGTCTTCGAGTGCGAGAGTTGACTCCTGCTCGCTGTAAGCAACCACTCGCGAGGCTTTGTAGCGTACTTCTGCGGGTAGCACCGTCTCAGAACTGTGCACCATGAAGAACGGGGTGTAGCCCGTGGCGCTGTTTGAAGTTGTGCGTAAGCTCCATAGTACGTATTGCAACTCGTCTGGCCAACATCCGGCGGCTTGTTCGAGTGGCCGAAGGAGTCGCTTCTTGATTCCACCGCAGACGAGACCGTTGGTCTTTTCGACTTGACCGTTGGTCTAAGGGTGAGCCACCGAGGCGTAGCTAACGTTGATTCCCAGGTTTTCGCAGAATTCCTAGAACTCCTTGGAGGTAAAGTTCGTCCCGTTGTCCGTGATTATGCTACGTGGCACTCCAAATCGGTAGATGATGGACTCGAAGAACTTGACGGCGCTGGCTCCTGGCTGATTCGTCACCGGCATGGTCTCGATCCATAGTTTAAAAAACCGGACCGGTGATCGAACCGGTGAGGCCGTCGGTTTAGGTTTTTACTGGTCGGACCGCCGGTTCACTGGTTCATTGTATGTTTTTTAAACTACAAAATCATAAATACTTAATAATAATAAATATTGCCGATCATGTAAAAAAAATATTGCCGATCGATTTCTAACATGGTGTCTCAAACGAGACCACTATGTACGGCTCACTCACATGAGAATACTCTTGATCAAGTAAAGACAAAACTCCAGAATCTGTTACGCAAACGGCCATGTTTGAATACAGAGAGTGCAAAAATTATTACTACTAGCTTGAAGAGTAATTAGAAAAGGTTTCGGTCTCTTCCAGTGACAACTAACTCACTCTGCCTAGATGGTGAACAGATCGTTTCTACGTATAAAGTTGGGCAGGTCCAAGGTTCAATTCCTATCTTGGCTCATTTAATTTTTACAACGCTTTGTAGGTTTGAACCGGTCAGACCGGTATTCCGGTTAAATGACTAAAACCGTGGTCTAACCAGCGGTTCAGCCGGTTTATTCCGGTTCATTGGCGTGTCCGGTCCAGTGCACTTAAACAACCGAAAGGACCTTCGGTTCCGGTTTTTTTCGGTTGAACTGCCGGTCCGGTCTGGTTTTTTAAACTATGCCTCGATTCACTTGGTGAATTTGTCGACCGCGACTAAGAGGTAGACATAACCTTCTCGCGAGGACTTTGGGAACTTGCCGACCATGTCGAGTCTCTATTATGCAATGGGCCAAGCCAATGGTATTGGCATGAGTTCCACGCAAGGTGCGTGTGGTTTGTCCATGAATCGCTAGCAAGTGTTGCAGCACTGGACGGTGTCCTTGGCATCGCGCATGACCATGGACCAATAAAATCCAGTTTGCAGAGCTCTGGCGACGAGGACGCGACTGCCAGCATGGTGTCCGCAAGTGCCTTCATGTATGTCGAGGAGGACGGCCCTTCCGTCCCTATTGGAGACGCACCGCTGAAGTACCCCCGAGATACTGCGCTTGTACAGTTCGTCGTTGATGAGGGCGAATGCCTTGGATCGTCGTGCGATGTATCGTGCATCAGTCGGGTCATCTGGCAACCTCTTGCTGAGTAGATATGTGATGTACGGTTGTGTCCAAGATGGCTCGATCATCATGACCTCCATTGGGCCTTCAAGTCCCGTACCAAGCTCCATGTCGTCGAGTGCCATTGGCTCGTTGGTGGCGTAGCCCCCGAGTCCATTGACGTGCTTGCTTTCTTCTCTGGAGTCTTGGGCTTGATGGAGCACTGGCATATGCGCTCGAGGAATACTCCAGGTGGTATGGGGGCACAGGTGGAGCCGGTGTTGGCGAGAAGATCCACCTCTTCGTTGCTTTCGCAGCCTACGTGTCATAGTTTGCAGCCATCGAAGTCTCCCTCGAGTGTGTCGTAGAGGTCACGATAGGCCATCATGTTGTCACTGAGTGTGTCGCACTCGTGCATTGTTTGGTTGACCACCAGCTTGGAGTCGCCATAGATGATGAGTCTCTTGGCACCGCAGGCTTTTGCCATTCGCATCCCGTGGAATAAGGCCTCATACTCGGCTTCGTTATTGGAGGCAGTGAACTGCATTCGCAGAATATATTTCATCTTGTCTCCTTGGGGTGATGTCAGTATGACACCTGTGCCAGCTCTGTCCTTTCGCTTGGACCAGTCGAAGTGCATTGTCCAAAGATAGGACATATATGGCTTGTCGGGGAGCTGGTTCTCCATCCAGTGCACGAGAAAGTCCGGAAGAACTTGCGACTTGATCGTGTCGCGCTTCTCATATGTGATGTCTCGTGGAGACAGTTCGATTCCCCAGAGCGCGACTCGTTTAGTAGAATCGGGATTATTGAGTATATGCCCGAGTGGGGCGTCGTTTACCAGCACGATTGGGTGCTCCTAGAAATAGTGGCGCAGTCATTTGGCTGTCATGAAGATGCCATACACCAACTTATAGTAGTGCGGGTACCACTGCTTTGTTGGCGTGAGCACCTCGTTGGGGTAGTATACTGGGCGCTGAACCCCGTGGACTACCACGAGCACCGTGTTGACCACCTGGTTGGTGGCAGAGATGTAGAGCAGTAGTGGTTCCTTTTCGCGAGGCGTCACAAGTACTGGCGAGGTGGACAGTAGACGCTTGAGGTCTTCGGATGCTTCTAGCGCCTTGTTTGTCCACTCGAATTTGTCAGCTTTGTGGAGGAATTGGTAGAAGGGCAGTGCCTTTTCACCCATTCGACTAATGAATCGACTGAGCGCCACGATTCGCCTAGCTAGTTGTTGGACGCTTTTTTACATTCTTTGGCTTTTACATGGCCAGTATGGCCTATATTTTTTTCGGGTTTGCCTCGATCCCCCTCGCAGAGATGAGATACCCGAGTAGTTTCCCAGATGGCATGCCAAAGGCGCATTTGTCTGGATTAAGCTTGATCCGGTAGCGGTCGAGGTTAGCGAAGGTCTCGTGGAGATCATCAATTAACATGGCTTCCTCTTTGGTTTTGATGACGATGTCGTCAACGTAGACTTGGATGTTGTGACCAAGTTGGTTCTTGAGACAAGCCTGCATGCACCACTGATAGGTGGCTCCTGCGTTTTTTTAGCCCGAAAGGCATCGTGTTGTAGCAGAACACACCAAAGGGCATTGTAAACAACATTTTCTCATGGTCTTCCTCCTTCATTCGAATATGATTGTAGCCTAAGTAGGCGTCGAGGAAGCAGAGGCGCTCACATCCCACAGTGGAGTCGATGATTTGATCGATCCGTGGCAATGGGAAGTGATCCTTTGGGCAGTGCTTATTCAAGGAGGTGAAGTCCACACACATCCGGAGGATATCCGTGTCTTTTTAGGCACAAGCAATGTGTTAGCGAGCCAGGTGCTTTCCTTGATCTCGCATATAAAATTTGCATCGATGAGTCTGTTGATCTCCATACCGACTGCTTTTGCTCTTGGTTTAGACAGTCGCTGTATTGTTTGCTTGACTGGCCTTGCGTCTGGATTCATGTTGAGTGAGTGCTCGGCAAATTCCCTAGGAATCCCTCGCATGTCTGCTGGACACCAGGCGAAGATTTCCCAGTGCTCACGGAGGAATTCGACGAGCGCGAGTTCCTATGCGGAACTCAAGTTGTTGGCGATGAGGGCCGTCTTGGTCGGGTTCGTTGGGTGGACCTGAACTTTCTTTGTGTGCATCGACGAGTCGAAGGACATGTCGGGTGAACTTGGCTTGCTCAGGGGAGGCATACTGTTGTCTGTCGACTCCTTCAGTTTTGTGAGTTCCTCTTGCATGCCAAAGGACTGGGAGATTCTGTTGAATTCCCTGTCGCAGCTGCCGGACCTCTTGAAGCTTCCGTTGATTGTGATGACGCCGTTTGGGCCTGGCATCTTCATCTTCAGATAGGCGTAGTGTGGTACTGCCATGAACCTTGCAAACGCGACATGTTCGAGGATGTAGTGGTATTATGAGGACCAGTCGATGACTTCAAAGTCGATGCGCTCTCGCCGAAAGTTTTGCGGCATGCCGAAGATGACACCGAGGTTGATTTTGCCCAGGGGGTATACGCCCTTCCCTAGGATGATGCCGTGGAACGTCGTGTCCGAAACTTCCAGACAGGTCAGAGGGATCCTCATCGCGCGCAAGGTACTTGCGAACATGAGGTTGATGCCGCTCCCGCCGTCCATGAAGATGCGACTCATATCGAAACCCCGATCTGCGCCTCGAGTACGAGGGGACAGTGGCCTAGACGAGGAGCTTGGCGCGGGTGGTCACACTTGTCGAAGGTGATGTAGGACTCGCTTCCACTGAGGTACTCAGTGGTGGAAGGTGGAGAGTTTATCACCAAATTAACTTGGCGAGTGATTGCCTTCTGCATTCTATTGGAGGGGCGCCCTTTTTGGATCATACCCATGTTGCCCACGGCTCGCGGGTATGGCTCACCTCCATGGTGCTGGAATGGCGTAGCTACAGGTGGTGGTGGTGGTGGTGGAGCTCCATGTGCCACAGCGCCTAGGGCAGCTCCATGATACGTCCATTTTGCATCACTATTCTATGTCTTAATTCACTATTATTCATTGATATATTTCATATTGAGAGGTGATACTTATGTTATTTCATCTATTTTTGCATGCTTGATGACTTTTGGAGCATGGACCGCTGTAGTCAGGATTCTGATGGAAAATGTGCTGTTTGGAGGCAAAATTCGTGAAGATCAGAAAATCCGGGAAAATATACGGAAAATCCTATTTTTCCAGAAGACTAAGGAAGCCAGAAGACGGAGTGGAGATGAGCCACAGGGGGCCCACACCACCCCATGGCGCGGGCAGGCCTAGGCCGCGCCAGGAGGTGGTGTGGCCACCCTGGCCCACTCCAGCCTCTCCCCTCTGGCGTATATCATCCTCCCGAAACCCTAAGACTCAGGGAGCAACCACAGAAAGATTCCGCCGCCTCTGCGGGGTGGAAAACACCGAGAGAGAAAGATCTCTCTGGTAGATAGATTTCTGTCGGGGAAATTCCTTCCCGGAGAGGGGAGATCATCGCCATCAACAACACCATCAAGCTGGACTTCATCGGTATCATCATCATCATCACCACCACCATCACCATCAGCACCCTCATCACCATCTCCATATTGCAGTAACAATTGCGTTGAATCTTGCATAGTTCATAGGGGAAATTTTCCCGGTGTTGATTACTCTTTGTAGTTGATGCTATTGAGTGAACCATTGAATTATTGTTTATGTTCAGATTGTTATACATCATTATTCCATCTCTGATCATGATCCATATGATGTCTTGTGAGTAGTTCGTTTTGTTCTTGAGGACATGGGAGAAGTCTTGTTGTTAGTAGTGGAGTTGCGTTGAGAAAGATTCAATAGATTGTTATTTAAGTTGTGGTGTACTTCTTCTAGTGGTGTCATGTGAACGTCGACTACATGACACTTCACCTATATGGGCCTAGGGGAATGCATTGTGTATTTGGCTAATAATCGTAGGGGTTGCCGGAGTGACAGAAACCTGAACCCCCGTTAGGAAATCATTGCACAAGGGACGTAAGGGTCTTAGAGTTTAAAGCTGTGGTTAGGTTTCTACCTTAATTACTTTCTTGTACTTATGGATGTTTGCAAGGGGTATAATCACAAGTATGTATTAGTCTTGGATGGGGCGGTACATTAGCACAGGTTCACCCACACAACACTTAGCAAGCTAAAGAGGATTAATCAACTATATGAAGCGAAAGCACTTGACAGTCTTCCCATGTGTCCTCGAGAACGTTTGGTCATCTTAAGTAATACAACCGACTTGTCCTTTGTTGCATAAAGGATTGGGCCACTTGCTGCATTTATTCCTACTATCTTTTATTTACTCGTACTTTGTTTACTTGCTATATAAAAAACCCCTAAAAATCCATTTGCTAAGTATTTGCAGAGAATTCCTGATCCATACCACTAGCCAGCAGCTTCTGCTCCTCGTTGGGTTCGACACTCTTACTTATCGAAAATACTGCGATACACGCCCTATACTTGTGGGTCATCAAGACTATTTTCAGGCGTCGTTGCCGGGGAGTGAAGCGCTATTGGAGAGTGGAACTGGTAAAGGAAACTTCTACTGTGAGTATTGTTTAATTCTGTTAGTTGCTTTATTTTCGTTATGGATAATTCACCGAGTTTCTTATTTGGTAATGCTACTACCACTGCTAAGGTAGTAGATAAGCCACCACCTGCTGAGAATGATGTTTTCAAAATACCTACAAGAAATATTGATCGTGTTATGGATAACTACTATGTTGGGGATGGAACTGTCCATCCCGGTGATCATTTACTCTTTATACACGAATTATGCGGGTTGTTCAAGTGTGCAGGTATTACTACAGATCAAGTTAAGAATAAGTTATTCTCATTATCACTGAAAGGAAGAGCTGAGGAATGGTATAAGCTGTTGAAGAATGGTCAAGCTCTAGAATGGGAGGAAATAGTGCCTCTCTTTTATTCAAAGTTTTATCCTCCTAGTGAGATTCATAAAGATCGGAATCAAATATACAACTTTTGGCCTCTTGATGGAGAGAGTACATCTCAAGCTTGGGGGAGATTGAAGTTACTAATGCTCAAATGTCCCATTCATGAGCTCCCCAACAATATTATTATCAATAACTTCTATGCAAGGCTCCCTCTACATGATAAAGATTTATTGGATGCTTCTTGTGCTAGATCATTCACTCGCATGAAAGAAGAAGCTAAATGGAATCTTCTGGACCGTATTCAAGACAATGCTAAAGCTTGGGAGAATGACAAAGGTAGAAATTCAGGTATAAACTATGATTATGAATGCATTGAATCTTTTATGGGAACTGATGACTTTCAAAATATTAAAAATGCTTATGGTCTAGACTCTCAAGCTATTGCTTCTTATTTTAAGGCTTTTGCTTCCTACATTGAAGTGCCTAAAAAGAAGTGGAATAAGTATCATGAACCTTATAAAGATGTTGCTAAGAGTGTTCCTACAAGAAATACTGAAGTTTATACTACTAATCATGTTTTACCTAAACCTTATATTGAGAAAATTTCTTTCCCAGTTAAGATGAAGGAACATTCTATGATAGCTAGTATGGTTAATGAAAGTATGAATAAAGCTGTTGAACCTGATAAACAAATGGTTGATGAACCTATAATAGCAAATGTGAAAGACTTTGTTACTAAATATGAAAAAGAGGGACACCCTATCCTTTGTAAGGATACCTCTAATATTGTTTCACAAAGTAGTGTTATGAGAGCTAGTATTCCCGTGTTTTCTGTTAGAATAAGTGATCATTGCTATGATAGTCCTTGTGATAGCTATATTGTTAAGTTTATGCATGATACTGAAAGCTACTATGAGAGAGGGAAAAGTGTTCTTATGTATCTCAATAATATCAAGTTTCCTCGTTTTATGCTGAGAGTTTTTATGTTGCACTTCTTTTGCCTTCTTATGCAAGTAGCCTTTGGTTTCAACAACTTGTTTGTTTACAAAATTCCCTTGCATAGGAAGTGGGTTAGACTTAAATGTGTGTGTGTGTGTTTGCTTCTTAATGCTCCCTTTCACTTCAATTCATATTCCTGAGTGAGCATCTCCAAAATTATCATGCCCATCTTAATGGCTATAAAGAAAGAGCTTTATGGGAGACAACCCAAATTTTTTTTTGCTTTCAGTTTGTTTTTGTTTCTTTGAGTCTTGGAAGTTATTACTTCGGTAATAACCGCTCCTTATCCGTTTTGTTTGGTTTTTGTGTCAAGATCAACCTCTAATGAGAGAGAAGTAAGATTTGGGGAAGTTGCTGTCCCGAAACAGATTTTTGTGCTTCACCGTAAAAATTCGTGAGAGATCTCTGTATGTCGGATTGAGCTGTAATTTGTTGTGCTTCTGCCCCAGGTTGTTATTTAACTTTCCTTAGTTTTGCACTTTTTGATTTGAGCAACAGAAGATTTTCGAAAAAATTGATCTTTACCTGCTGGTCTGTTCTGCAGATTTTGCCACTCTTGCATTTGCTTCTTTATTCGATTTCCTTTTTGAATTCTTTTTGGGTTTTCGGAAGGAGTTGCTACAGTAGCTTATGTTTTGATGGTTTTCAGTTGAAGTTGGACTCAAAAGGTTTTACCACTTCACTTATACTAATGTTGCTAATGAGAACTGTGTGAAGTTTTGTGTAAAAGAAATTTCCAGGTTAGTGGAGATAATGGTGTAATAAGGAAGAGAAAGGTTTTATGACTCAAGTAATAAGTATATGAAGATGAAGATATTGATGTTATTCAAGTGGTGACTCCGAAAGAATCTACTAGATACCAAATTCAGAGACCTGCAGAGTCTGTTTTCAAATAGGTAATAGTTCTGGTAAGAAAAGTTCCGCGAAAATACAATCCAACTATATTTTTGTAGTTTTTAGTCAGTAAGGAAAGCTACGAAGCGAAAAAGGGACGGAAACGGAGCCAGGGTGGCTCACACCACCCTGTGGCACGGGCCCACCCCTGGCCGCGCCACCAGGTGGTGAGTCCTCCCCGGACTCCGCCTCCGACTCGTTTTCTCTCAGTACCTTCCTTTTGATATGAAACTTCGTAATATATAACCCCTCGGATCCCCCGAGGTCTGTATATCGTGTTTTCATCGTGTTTTTGTTTCGATCTGTTTCTGCCAGGTAAAATCTCAGATTTGTAGCCTCAGTGTCTTCCACTGGATCAGTTAAGGGAGATTCCTTGGAAGATATCATCAACCCATACATGAGAGAATTGAAGATTCATCCCAAGGAGTTATTGCTCGAAGGTGGGAGGTTCGGATTAAAGAGGTTCAAGGCCCTAAAGGTGAAGGAAGTCTGGAGGATAGGATGGAAGCATTGGAATAAGAAGTCTTTAGGTACAAGAAGATGGCGGAGCGCGAAGTTGATATCATCCATAAGATTTGTTCCAAACTCATCACCGAGCACCAAAAGGAGACTGCTGAACTCAAAGACGAAGTCCTCTCACTCCGCCAAACAACCAACAAACTGCAAGCACAGTTCTATGATGTTCAAAATCAAAACTGTGAGTATGAGGCTAGATTTAAACTCATAAGTGCTGCTACAAGTTTCAGGATGTTGGAAACCACGATGTCCTTTGTTGATGGGAAGCCTTTACCTTGGAAGACGGACGAAGATGAGAGGATACCACCACCTCCAAAGGAGTAATTCATCATCAGGTTTGGCATCCCCTTGGTTTGTTCCAAGCTTGGGGGAGTGCCACGGTATCATATCACTATCTTCTATCTTTTACCTTATTAGTAGAGTCATATCATGAATAGAGGAGTTATTATGTAGTATGGTTTGCATTATGGAAGTGTCCCCTCTCTCGTTAGATATGTATCCCTTGGTGTGAGTTGCCGTTATGGAATATTAATGAGAAGTTCTATCATTCACTCTTTTGCATAGCTTATATTAGTTTTCAATTCATGGTTATATGATTGATCTTGTTGTTAGTATTGGTATCACTTTGGGATCATTGAGTTAATTTAGTTGGTTTTGGCAAACCTGGCTCGGTCAGTAGCAACACTTTTTTTTGAGAGTTGAATGAAAAAGATAAAGGTACTCTAAAGAAAAATTATTTCATCATCTTTCTTTCTTGATTTGCTCATAAGTCTAGTATTCTCTAGTTAAGATCTTTTGTGCTTCCAAGTAAGATTGCATGTTTGTATTTATCACTTGTATGTTTGTTTGTTTCCTTCAACTCTTATACTTGCGACCCACCCTTGCTAGCCAAAAACCTGTACTGAGAGGGTATTCTTCTCGTGCATCCGCCTCCTTTAAACAAAAACCTTTGCCATTCGTGTCCACCATACCTACCTAGTAGCATTATTGCTATTCCAAGTAAATTCTTGTTTTATCTACCTCCCAAATTAAACTTGTTATGTGAAAATTAGTGATTAAAGCTCTCACGAACTTGATGTTACACTTTACTTTCTTGCATTTAATAAACTTGAACCATTGGGTCCTTTGTTGCGTATATGCTTGCGCTTTATGAGTTGAAGTTAGCCGAACCATGTATCATGGGGACCGCTTTCAACACTTCATTTGGTACTTTGTACCTAGTTGATATCATGTTCTTTCGCTTATGGATCCCGGCGGTGTGAAATAAAAGTGGAACTTGTAAGATCATGGAGTTTATATGTATGTTATAGAAACGCCTGGGCCGCTAGCCTAAGCCATGCCTAATCATGGTGGAAACTTGCAGCATAACTATAGTGCATTCTATGAAGCATCCTCAATAAAAACCTATGCAAATAGGAAATAAAAAGATCCCTGAGATGCTCACTGTTTGCTTGCCTTGTCATTTTGATTATGGGATAGCTCCTGTGTCATGTGCAAGGGGTACCCCGTTGGTGGTTCTCAATGATTCGCATGCATTTACAATGACAAGAGCTTGCTCATGACTGAAGTTGAGTAACATGAGGATCGGTACTCATAAGTAAGGGGCATGAGATTTCAACTTACAACTTGTCAATCATATCCTCTTAGTTGTGTCACTTTAACCTTAATCACCTAAAGATGCCTATGATAGGGGCAATGAGAGCTGAAAGCTAGTAAGTATCATAATTTTTGGGAGCTCTTTATGAGACTTGCAATCCCTGCTTCCCTCTTTGAAGGGCCTTTCTTTTACTTTGTAGTTGAGTCAGTAAACCTATTCCCTTCTATCTCAGCAAGTATTTTGAGTTGTTGTGTTTCATTCATTCATATGATGATTTATTCAATCATGTTCCTTATGTTCCTTGATTTGCACATTGCTCTTATCTTGATGTTTACTACTTTGAAAGCTATCATTGAAAACCAGTTATTTGTAAACTCTAGCAAAGTACAACTATTCTTCGACCAAGAGCTAAGTTTTCCATTACCAATTATGATTCACTTTATGTATCTTTATTGTGTTTTCTTTACTCATTGCAAGTTGAGTTATATAATAGTGAGTTGTCTTCTATTATGATCTATGTATTTGATGAATGTGATGCTTCTTGTCCGTATTCTTTTATCGACTCTTCACTCCATAAACCTGAGGCCATGTTTATTGAGCTCAGTTTCGCTTGGGGACAAGCGAAGTCTAAGCTTGGGGGGAGTTGATACGTCCATTTTGCATCACTATTCTATGTCTTAATTCACTATTATTCATTGATATATTTCCTATTGAGAGGTGATACTTATGTTATTTCATCTATTTTTGCATGGTTGATGACTTTTGGAGCATGGACCGCTGTAGTCAGGATTCTGATGGAAAATGTGTTGTTTGGAGGCAAAATTCACGAAGATCAGAAAATCCGGGAAAATATACGGAAAATCCTATTTTTCCAGAAGACTAAGGAAGCCAGAAGACGGAGTGGAGATGGGCCACAGGGGGCCCACACCATCCCATGGCGCGGGCGGGCCTAGGCCGCGCCAGGAGGTGGTGTGGCCACCCTGGCCCACTCCAGCCTCTCTCCTCTGGCGTATATCATCCTCCCGAAACCCTAAGACTCGGGGAGAGACCATAGAAAGATTCCGCTGCCTCTGCGGGGCGGAAAACACCAAGAGAGAAAGATCTCTCCGGTAGACAGATTTCTGCCGGGGAAATTCCTTCCCGGAGAGGGGAGATCGTCGCCATCAACACCACCATCAAGCTGGACTTCATCGGGATCATCATCATCATCATCACCACCATCATCACCATCAGCACCCTCATCACCATCTCCATATTGCTGTAACAATTGTGTTGAATCTTGCATAGTTCATAGGGGAAACTTTCTCGGTGTTGATTACTCTTCGTAGTTGATGCTATTGAGTGAACCATTGAATTATTGTTTATGTTCAGATTGTTATATATCATTATTCCATCTCTGATCATGATCCATATGATTTCTTGTGAGTAGTTCGTTTTGTTCTTGAGGACATGGGAGAAATCTTGTTGTTAGTAGTGGAGTTGTGTTGAGAAAGATTCAATAGATTGTTATTTAAGTTGTGGTGTACTTCTTCTAGTGGTGTCATGTGAACGTCGACTACACGACACTTCACCTATATGGGCCTAGGGTAATGCATTGTGTATTTGTCTACTAATCGTAGGGGTTGCCGGAGTGACAGAAACCTGAACCCCCGTTAGGAAACCATTGCACAAGGGACGTAAGGGTCTTAGAGTTTAAAGCTGTGGTTAGGTTTCTACCTTAATTACTTTCTTGTACTTACGGATGTTTGCAAGGGGTATAATCACAAGTATGTATTAGTCTTAAATGGGG
Organism: Avena sativa; assembly: GCA_916181665.1. Classification (NCBI taxonomy): domain Eukaryota; kingdom Viridiplantae; phylum Streptophyta; class Magnoliopsida; order Poales; family Poaceae; genus Avena; species Avena sativa. Next base: position 430,498,116 of record OV702287.1, read on the forward strand.
CGGTATATTAGCACAGGTTCACCCACACAACACTTAGCAAGCTAAAGAGGATTAATCAACTATATGAAGCGAAAGCACTTGACAGTCTTCCCATGTGTCCTCGAGAATGTTTGGTCATCTTAAGTAATACAACCGGCTTGTCCTTTGCTGCATAAATGATTGGGCCACTTGTTGCATTTATTCCTACTGTCTTTTATTTACTCGTACTTTGTTTACTTGCTATATCAAAAACCCCTAAAAATCCATTTGCTAAGTATTTGCAGAGAATTCCTGATCCATACCACTAGCCAGCACCTTCTGCTCCTCGTTGGGTTCGACACTCTTACTTATCGAAAATACTGCGATACACCCGCTATACTTGTGGGTCATCACTCCATAGCCCTGGTTGATCGCGTCACGATTCATCTGGGCCAGGCCCTCGTGGAGTTTGAGGAACTCGCGGCAATCCTTTAGAAGGTGGATGGATTTTTCTTGCCATCGTGCTTGTCTATGTAGAATTGCACATTGCATGGTCCGGACAGTTTGTCCTGGATGGATGTTGCGGGTGCGTCTTCACGAATGCGGCGTTGCCACACTTGCGTGGTTTTCCTAGCGTCGCGGTATCCTCCGCTGTGATATCCATTGTTGTGGTTGTCGTCGCGTTTGTCGGCATAGCCAGCCGCAACTATGTTTACTTCGTCACGGTCCTCATAGTCGCGCATTCGACGTTTCCCTCGGCGGTCGCATCTACGCCCAAGGTCATCATCATCGTCAGAGTAGGTGTGGTTTTTTACTGAGTCTTATCCATCCACCCACCAATTCGCGATCTCCATCAGGTGGTCGATTGTTTTGGGCTTCGAGCGGCCCAAGTCCTCCTTGAGCTCTATACGGTAGACACCGCCATTGAACGCGCCGATTGCGTGGTCCTCCAAGATGTTTTCTGCGGAGTTCTTGATGATGGACCACCTCTGGATGTATGAGCGCAATGACTCGCCCGTCCTTTGGTGGCAGCCTCTTAGTTCTTCGATTGACACGGGCCTTTTGTAAGTGCCCTTGAAGTTGTGCACGAAGCTGTAGACCAGCTCTTCCCAACTGCGAATTGATCCGTGCGGGAGATTGTTGAGCCATGCGCGGGCGGTGCCTTGCAAGCATTGCATTTCCGTGCTTGATCTTCTGCTGTGTAGCCTGACGGAGGAGATGTGGTCCTCCAGCCAGATCTTTGGGTCCTGCAGGCCATCAAAGTTTGGGTTCTCCGATGGGAGTTTGAACCCCTTACGCATTCACTTCTGCCTGATGACCCTACTGAAGCATCTGGCATCGCAGAGCTTCGTCTCATCTTCCTCCGAGTCAGTCGAGCGAGCACGTCTTGCCCGCATCTTGTCGACCTTGCGCCACATGATGTCATCACACGCGTCATAGTCGTGGTCGTGCCACCGTGAGCGATGTCCGTCGTGATAGATCGTGGTTGTCGTTGTCGGAGGAGTACGTGTAGTAGTATTTGGCCAGAGCCTTGCTTTTCTTTGGCTCTGGTGTTGGCTCTTTGTAGAGGGCGGCCTCGTTTAGCCCCAGGCCCGCGATCGTAGATCGGTGCATGGCAGCTCGCGGATCTCTAGCCGATGGTTGGTTGTTGAGGAGGTACATGGTGGCTGCTGTCACCGCAGCTTGCGGCATCTTCGGGAGCATGTTGCCCCGTGTATCCACCGTCATAGAGCCGAAGTCGAGGACTTTCGCGGCTTCTAATTGCTCCTGGTCAGTGAGGTGGGCTAGTCAAGATCATATTTTGTTGGCCAGGTACTCGTTGCCCTTGGAGGAGGATCCTCCACGGGAGGAGAGCTGAGATTGCCGAAGGCTCGACTCATCCGCCAGCTTTCTGCGTGCCTCGAGTTGCGCGATCACCTGCTGCTGGCGTTTGAGTTCTTCCTTCAGCAGCCAATGGTAGCCCACCAGCATGTTCTGTGATGAGTTAGGGGTAGAGGGTTGCCTCATAGAGCTTCTCGATAGTGGGCCCACTCGTTGTTGTTGAGGTGGATCTGCACGCGTTCGCCGGTGTTCTCATCCCTCGTGAGGTCTGGTGCTCCTCCTGTCCCGTTGTTGGTGGGTGCATCGTGGGTAGGGCCGCCGTTGGTGGGGCCACCGTTTGCGACTGGTATACCACCGTTGGCCGGTCCAGTGCTGGTGCCGGTGTTTTCGTGATTGACGCTGGTGTCGCCCGTGTTGATGACGATGCACATGAAGTGATTGGGGAAGCTGCTTCTCCCACAACTTTCAGATCCGGAGCCGTAGGCTCCATCTTCTGTGGCCAGGCCACCTAGATCGGATCCACGACTATTGTCCATGTCCGTGCTCCCAGCTGTTGCTGGGGCATTGATCTCGCTGAGGGTGCCAATTGGTGGCAGGAACCATGATGTTGGAGCAATCATGGGTGCCGTCGGCTGGTCGGGCATGCGAAGCGTGCCCAGTTGACCGACCTGGAAGCGGAAGCTCCCGATCGCCAGGCTGATCCCACCGCCCATAGACTCGAAAGCTGGGCGAGTGGCCGACGTGTGGACGGTGAAGTCGAAAGCGCCGAAGAGCTGGCGAATCTCCGCTATTGCAGAGTTGTAGATCGTGGTTGATGGGGCTGACAAAGCCACGACACCAGCACTCCCAATTCCCACAGATGACGCCAATTGACGAGGGTTTAACTCGTCAATGCCCATTGTTATGGACTTGGCTTTTGGAGAAGGAGGGAGCGCTGGAGGCATCAATCGGCTAGCAAACAAGCACATAGGATGCAAGGTTTACCCAGGTTCAGGCCTCGTAGAGGTCCCTACTCCTGCTTGTCTGCTCTTGGAATTATCAAGGGAGTCGAAAGTTACAGGGGTGAGCAGATGCAATCTGGCGATGGTTGTGGAAACTAGGGTTGTGATTGTCCTCCTCGTCGCCCCTCCTAGCCTTTATATAGATAGGCTAGGTCTCGGGTAGCAGGTCGAGTCGGTTACAGATTAGGGTTCATCCTTTTGATCTTTCTATCTTAAGCTTCTTCTTGCACCGCAAGCAATCGGAGAGTTTGTGGGTCACCCGAATTCTGCATTGGGCCTTGACAACATCATGGACTTCTGCCGTATCTGGACCGTATATGCCAAAATTGAGTACCTGTAGGGTATACCCATGTCATCTAGGGATCATACTTTCACTAGTGGACACTCTCATATAAATATCTTCTCTTCATTATGCTACCCTGAACTACTCTCCGGTTGGACGATGTAGGGCTATAATAGCACACCTTAAAGTTCACATTCCCCATCTAGATAACCCCTCACTATCACCTTGAGCGCTAGATGGTTCCAACAAACACCACAATCTCATAGAGACATCCAACTCAAATTATACTCATGATAAGTATTTATGTAACCTTAGCCAAAGTGTCACACGATGTGCACATTGTCAACTTCACACACGTGGGGATAAGCAGAGATTAATTAAAGCACTTGAGTAGTAGAATAGATCTGTAGATTACAAAGCTTATGATCTCAATAAGATCACACATAGAGAGAGAGAGAGATAAACACATAGCTACCGGTAGAGCCCTTAGCCTCGAGAGAGAACTACTCCCTCCTCATCATGGGAGTCGGCAACAGTGATGGAGATGGTGGTGGAGTCGATGGAGATGGCTCCGAGGGCACTTCCCTATCCCGGCAGGGTGCCAGAACAGAGACTTCTGTCCCTCGAATCTCCTCTTGGGTGGCGGCGGCGCTGCGGAACTTTTCGTGGAATTCTGATCTGGTACTTACGGTTTTCGTCTTGGGAGGCTTTTATAGGCGAAGGGGCAAGGTCGGTGGAGCACTAGGGGCCCCACACCCCCTGGTGGCGCCCCCTGGCCATGCGGCCACCAGGTGTGGCCGCCCTGGTGCGCCACTTCGTCTCCCCTTTGGTCTCCATATTGCTTCGGGTAAAATATTGACTTTGGCTTTTGTCCCGTCCAATTCCGAAAATATTTCTTTACTAGCTTTTCTGAAACCAAAAACAGCAGAAAATAGGCAACTGGCACTATGGCATCTTGTTAATAGGTTAGTTCTAGAAAATGTTTAAAAATACCTCAAAGTGTGAACAAAACATAAGAAAGTAGATATAAAACAAGCATGGAACATCAAAAATTATAGATACATTTACGACGTATCAAGCATCCCCAAGCTTAACTCCCGCTCGTCCTCGAGTAGGTAAGTGATAAAAAGAATAATTTTTGAGGTGACATGCACCATCACAATCTTGATCAAGGTATTTGTAAAACATTGATAGCTAGGATCAAAGTACTCTAAACATAGGCATGAAAGATATAGTTCTAACAATAAGACATAGCAACTATGTTGTAACATGAAAAAGTTACAAACAAAAGATCATAAATAACAATGCATTGAAAGATGTTTGTTTATTTCACATATAGAAAACATAATAAAAGTGGTATTCAGCTTGTCCCTCATGGTATAGCAAAACATAAATGCATAGGACACCTTCAAAGTTCATAAGGGTGACTAGATACAAATAATTTAAGAACAAGCAATATCAAAGTTATGAATCAATCAACAAGTTTTGGGACAATGCACATTAAACTAAGAATGACCACTATGCTCTCCCAATTGGTGCATAAAGATAGAAGATGGAGACTCAACATAAAAGTAAAAAAGAAAGGCCCTTCACAAAGGGAAGCAGAGATTCAAGTTTCATAAAGAGCTCCCAAAAATTATGGTACTTATTATCTTTCAGCTCTCATTGCCCCTATCATAAGCATCTTGAGGTTATTAAGGTTAAAGTGACACAAATATGAAGATATGCTTGACAAGTTATAAGTTGAAAATCTCATGCCCCGTGCTTACGAGTACCGAACCTCATGCTACTCAACTTCAGTCACAAGTAAGTTCTTGTCATTGTAAGTACATGTGTATCATAGAGAACCGCCAATGGGGTACCCCTTGCCCCATGATACAGGAGCTATCCCATATCAAAATGACAAGGCAACAGACAATGAGCATCTCAGCGATCTTTTTATGTGCTATTTGCATAGGTTTTTATTGAGGATGCTTCATAGAATGCTCAACTATGGTTATGCTGCAAGTTTCCACCATGATTAGTGATACATTGCAAATGTATCTATAATTTTTGATGTTCCATGCTTGGTTTATCTACTTTCTTGTGTTTTGTCCATACTTTGGAGTACTTTTCATATGATTTCTTGGACTAACCTATTAACAAGAGCCACAGTGCCAGCTGCCTGTTTTCTACTATTTTTGGTTCCAGGAAAGTCAGAAAATGAATATTCTCGGAATTGGACGGGACAAAAGCCAAAAATCCTATTTCACCAGAAGACTCCCGGAGCCGGGATATGAGACGGAGTGGGGCTGGGGCCCAGCCACACCACCTGGCCGTGCGGGCTAGGCCTGGCCGCGCCAGGGGGTGGTCTGGCCGCCCTAGACTCCCCCTCGGTCTCCCTCTTCGCCTATAAGTTGCCTTCTGACCTAAAAACTCAGGGGGGTCGACGTTTTTCCAGAAGGAGTTCCGCTCCTCTGCCACCACCAGATTCCACGAAACAGCACCAGAAACTCCGTTCTGGCACCCTGCCGGGATGGGGAATTGGAGGAGATCATCGCCATCATCATCACCATCGTTTCTCCACCGACCATCCATGTTTGCCCCATCTATGAGTGAGTAATCCCCCGCTGTAGGCTATGGGGATGGTAGGGATTGGAAGAGATTGTTCATGTAATGGCATCAGATTGTTAGGGCATGGTGCCTAGTATCTTCTATTAGTGCTTTATGACTTTGTTGCGACTTGTTATGCTTAATGCTTGTCACTAGGGCCCGAGTGCCATGATTTCAGATCTGAACATGTTATTGATTCATTATGATAGTATTGTTTTTGGTCTTATCTACAAGTTGTATACACACGTAGTTGTCTGGAACCAATGGCCCCGAAGTGATAGAAATCAGGATAACCGGAGGGAATGGCTTTGATGTGAGGATCACATGTGTTCATGGAGTGTTAATGCTTTGCTCCGGTGCTCTATTAAAAGGAGTACCTTAACTGCCAGTAGTTCCCTTGAGGCCCCGCTACAAACGGGTCGGCGGGACAAAAGATGTTGTGCAAGTTCTCATTGCGAGCACGTATGACTATATATGGAACACATGCCTAGGATTATCTAGTACTTGGAGGCTTTATCTTATTTATCCGCAATTGCCCTATGTTCTGATTGCTATGTGATTTATCTTGTCCATGCAACGCCCGTCCATCCATCCCTATGCCTACCGCACTCGAATCCCACTGTTTACTACTATTGTTACTGCTGTCTTTACTTTACTACTGTTGCTACTTTACTTTTCCTACTACAAAAATGTTGCTACTGATAAACTGCTGTGAGCAAGATTGTTTCCAGGTGCCGCTGAATTGACAACTCAGTTGTTAAGGCTTATAAATATTCTTTGGCTCCCCTTGTGTCGAATCAATAAATTGGGTTTAACTTCCCTCGAAAATACTGCGATACACCCCCTATACTTGTGGGTCATCAAGACTATTTTCTGGCGTCGTTGCCGGGGAGCATTGCTTTATTTATCAAGTTCACTTGGATTCTCTATTGTTCGCTGCTATCCATCCATCATGGGTAAGTCTCGTGATGGCAAGGTTCCTATTTTACCATCCACTACAAGAAGAGGTACGGTTCTGAACACCTCTATTTCTCTTGATTCACCATCTATTATGAGTAAGCTCGTTACACCACCACATACACATACTACACACACTGCTACTACTACTGAATCTGAAACTTCGGATGATGATGATGCTGCTTCTACTGTGCTTGATAAGAGTGGTTCATTAGGTCCTTTCCTAGATGCTACGATTGCTAGAACTATAGCTGGAAATACTGAAACTCCTAATGAAGACACTATCACACCTGTTAGTTCACCCGAGTCTAGTGAAAGTTATGATATCGAAGATGGTTATGTTGAGATGACTGATTAATTTATTAAAGAATGTAAAAACACCCATGGTAGGAGCGCTGCTAAGAGTCTCCTGGAGAGGCGTACTATTAGACCCAAATTGTCTCCTATTGCTAAGTTTGCTACTTCCCCCATAAACATTATAGATGAAGATTATGATTTCTCTCTCGGTCTATCTTACATAGCTATTGTTGAGAAAGAACCTTTTTGTGGGACTAAGAATGAGAGTGCGGTAGCACATATGAATGAACTTTCTACCATGAGTGGCTTGTTTTCTGATGATATTAAGATGCGTACTTACTTTGTTGCTAAGATTTTCCCTTTTTCACTGAAAGGAGAAGCTAAAACTTGGTTTAGTAATCTACCTCCTGGATCTATTGATAGCCCTGATTGCTTGATTAGTACTTTCCTGCATAAATATTTTCCTCCTAGTGCTAGACATGCTATTTTGTAGGAACTTTTTGATTTTAAATAGGGAGAAAAAGAGATATTGCCTGGATCTTGGGCAAGGTTTTGTGCTTTGATTCATGCACAGGCTGGAATTCCATTACCTAAGAATGAGCTTCTTGATATATTTTATAATGGACTAACCGAGGAATCTAGGACATACCTAGATAGTTGTGCTGATTGTGTTTTCAGGAATAGGACTCCTAAGGAAGCTGAGGAATTAATGGCTAAAATAAGTAAGAACTATGAAGATTGGAATCCTCCTGAACAAGCTATACCTGAAGTAATTGTACCTGAACCTACTATACCAGTGCCTACTCCAACATCAAAGAAGAGGGGAGTTATTGAATTAAATGATGAAGTGATGAAGGAAGCTATGAAATGTCTTAAGGAGAAGGGAATTAAAGCTGCAGATGTCAAGAATTTACCTCCTATAGAAGAATTATGTAAGCCTATTCCCTACTCATCCACTATTGAGGTATACTCTCTCCAACACTTTGATGAAGGTGATATCCCTTACTCTAAACCTCCTGATCAATGCTTAGAAGAATTCAATATCTTTATTGTTAAGCAAGATAATTTTAATAAAAGGGTGCAAAATCATCTAATGGAAAACACTAGAGCTATTGTTGAGTTGAAAGATATTATAGAAATAACCTCTAATGATGTTAAAATGATTGTTAAACACTTTTAAATGGTTCAAACTCAAATAGATCAACTCGTTAAAGTACAAAAAGACTTGGTAGTTAATGCTGCTAAAGAAAAACATGCTTATGAAATTAGAACTAGAAGTGGTGCTGCTACCTAGGATCCTCTATATCCTGAGGGGCATCCCAAAAGAATTGAGCAGGATTCTCAACAAGCTGAAAATAGTGGTTCCACTCGTAAGAAAAGGAAAAAGAAACATAAAAATGTTGTAGAACCTGCAGAACCTGCTATAGATCCTAATAGTATATCTATTTCTGATGCTGAAACTGAAAGTGGTAATGAAGAAAATGAAGTTCCTAATGAAGAAAAAGTTGAAGAAGAACCTGAAAACCACACTAAGAATACTAAATACACTAAAGAAGATTTTATTGCTAAGAAACATGGTAGTGAAAGAGAACCTTGGGTCCAAAAACCTATGCCTTTCCCTGATAAGAAACACAAGTCAAAGGAAGATGAACACTATAATAAGTTTTGTGAGTGGATGAAACCTTTATTCCTGCAAATTCCTTTGACTGATGCTATTAAATTGCCTGCTTACTCAAAGTATATGAAGGATATTGTCTTGAATAAAAGGAAGATCCCTGATGAAGAAATCTCTACTTTGCTTGCTAATTACTCCTTTAAAGGTAAGGTTCCAAAGAAACTTGGAGATCCAGGGATTCCAACTATCCCTTGCTCTATTAAAAACAGTTATATTAGAACTGCTTTGTGTGATTTGGAGCTGGAGTTAGTGTTATGCCTTTCTCTCTCTATAAGAGGCTTCAACTAGAAAAACTGATACCAACTGATATATCTTTGCAAATGGCTGATAAATCCACCACTATTCATGTTGGTATATGTGAGGATGTACCTGTTCAAGTGGCTCATAATTGCTTGATATTAACTGATTTTGTTGTGCTTGAAATGCCTGAAGATAATAATATGTCTATTATTTTTGGAAGACCTTTTCTTAATACTGCAGGAGCTATTATTAATTGTAATCAAGGAAATGTGACTTTCAATGTTAATGACAAGGAACATACTGTCTATTTCCCCAAGAAGATTGAAAAGACTTATGGTTTGAATTCAATTGAACATGTTGAGGGCATTCAAGTTGGAGAAATATATTGTCCCATTCCAAGAGAAAAAATTAAAACTATTATGATTGGGACCATTGCTATCAAGGTTGAGGTAACATAATCATTATTGGGATACAAAGTCTTGTCCCATATGAAACTGTTTTGGTAAAAAGACCTGATCAACCTTGTTAACAAAAGTATTTCATTGAACAAAACAATTTTTTCACCATGATTATCTCTGCTTACTTCTATTCTATCCATTTTAGTTTTTGCTTATGCCTAACTTAAAGGCGTTAAAGAAAAGTACTTATTGGGAGATAACCCAAAAGTTTTAGATGAGTCTTGGAAGTTATTACTTCAGTAATAACTGCTCCTTATCCTTTTTATTCGCTTTTTGTGCCAAGAGTAACCTCTAATGAGAGAGAAGTAATGATTGGGAAAGTTGCTGTCCCGAAACAGATTTCTGTGCTTCACCATAAAAATTCGTGTAAAATATCTGAACGTCTTTTTGAGGCTTGAATTTTTGTGCTTCTGCCCCAGGTTGTTATCTAACTTTAGTTAGTTCAACACTTTTTGATTTGAGCAACAGAAGGTCTTCCAAAAAATTCGTCTTTACCTGCTGGTCCGTTTTGACAGATTTCTGCCATTTTCTACATTTGCTTCTTTTTGATTCCTTTTTGAGTTCTTTTGGGTAATTGAGCTTTTTGAGGGAAGTGCTTCAGTAGCTAGTGTTCTAATGGAAGTTTATTGGTGTTATAACTGAACCTTAAGACTTATTTATCTTGATTGCACTAATGTTGCTAATAAAGATTGTGTGAAGTTTTGTATGAAGGAAAAATTTCAGGTGTATGGAAGGAATGAGTAATGAGATGAAGGATGGACTAAAGCTCAAGATTGGGGATGCCACGCGTGTCACCCCAAGAAATATCCAATAAGTACAAGCGTCAATGCTTGGGGATGCCCAAGGCATCCCCTTCTTCATCAATAAAAATCCCAGGTTTCTTCCAAACGCTTCATTTTTATTGTTTCATGCACAGTTGTGTTGTTCTTGGAGCATCTTATTTTTCGTTTTTGATTTTGTTTTTAGTTTCCTTGGTTTGCTTAGTTTTCTTAATAAATTGGTTGGACCCCCTCTTTCATACATTGGTTTGCAAATAGTTTGATTTGGTTTGGAAAAGAGTAGGAAAGTTCATGCTTATGTGGTAAAAAGAGCTCGTTTTTGACTGTGGCCTATGCTCTGTCATGCCATGCTTGATATTGTCTTGGCTTTATGCTTAGTATTCTTTGTTATATCAGGACTTGTTATAAACAATTGAGATTTTTTAATGTGCCTTGGAAGAATCATGCGTTGTTTTAGCATATTAAAGCATAATATTGTGGTATTCTCCTTTGATGCTTTATTTGGGTTGACTTGGCACATGCTCACACCATGTTATGACTATCCCAAGTCACCATAAGCCTTTATGATCCTTTAGTTTTCAACTTGTAGTATCACTTTATGCTTTGATCAATGATGTTTTGTCGCTCTGCATATTATGGCCATTATTGGTCTCTCATTTGTCGCTCCCTTACTATTGCTAGCCTTCACTTTCACTGAGTATGTTTTACTCATCTTTCCAACTCCCTAAAACCAAATATTGCCAAAGTGTCCACCATACCTACCTATTAGCATCATTTGCTACTTCCGTGCATATTCAATATGCCTTGTTTTCTTCCGAATAAAATGTTTGCTTGTTATGAGAAAGTTAGTTAGTAAAGCTCTCACGAACTTGATGGAACACTTTATTTTCTTGCATGTAATAAACCTGAACCATTGCGTCCTTCTTTGTTGCGTATATGCTTGCGCTTTATAAGTTGAAGTTAGCAGAACCATGTATCATGGGGAACGCTTTCAACATTGCATTGGTACTTAGTACCTCGTTGATATCATGTTCTTTTGCTTATGGATCCCGGCGGTGTGAAATAAAATTGGAACTTGTAAGATCATGGAGTTTGTATGTATGTTAGAGAAACACATGGGCCGCTAGCCTAAGCCATGCCTAATCATGGTGGAAACTTGCAGCATAACCATAATGAGCATTCTATGAAGCATCCTCTATAAAAATCTATGCACATAGTAAATAAAAAGATTGCTGAGATGCTCATTGTCTGCTTGCCTTGTCATTTTGATTATGGGATAGCTCCTGTATCATGTGCAAGGGATACCCCGTTGGCGGTTCTCTATGATATGTATATACTTACAATGACAAGAGCTTACTCGTGACTGAAGTTGAGTAGCATGAGGATCGGTCTTCATAAGTAAGGGGCATGAGACTTCGATTTATAACTTGTCAAGCATATCCTCTTAGTTGTGTCACTTTAACCTTAACCATTTAAAGATGCTTATGATAGGGGCAATGAGAGCTCAAAGCTAATGAGTACCATACTTTTAGCATTTGGAAGCCTTTCAAACTTTTCAAAACCTGTTCATTTCCTTGTTGAGTCTCCACACATTCTATGAGCACTTTCTTGAGAGAATAGTGGCCATTCTTAGTTCTATGTGCATTGTCCCAAGACTTGTTGATTGATGCATACCTTGATATTGCTTGTTTTAAACTATTTGTATTTAGTCACTCTTGTAAACTTTGAAGGTGTCCTATGCATTTATGTTTGCTACTGTATGAGGGACAAGCTGAATGCTACTATGCTATGTTTTCTTTATGTGAAACAAACAAACGTCTTGCAAAGCATTGTTATTCATGAATCTTTTGTTTGTGCCTTTTCATGTTGCAACATAGTTGCTACGTCTTATTGCTAGAACTTGTCTTTCATGTTATGATTGAAGTACTATGATCCCAGCTTTGAATGTTTTACAAATCCTTTGATCAAGTTTATGTTGGTGCATGTCACCTAAAAAATTATTCTTTCTTTTTATCACTTACCTACTCGAGGACGAGCAGGAGTTAAGCTTGGGGATGTTGATACATTGCAAATGTATCTATAATTTTTGATGTTCCATGCTTAGTTTATCTACTTTCTTGTGTTTTGTCCAGACTTTGGAGTACTTTTCATATGATTTCTTGGACTAACCTATTAACAAGAGCCATAGGGCCAGCTGCCTGTTTTCTGCTGTTTTTGGTTCCAGGAAAGTTAGAAAATGAATATTCTCGGAATTGGACGGGACAAAAGCCAAAAATCCCATTTCACTAGAAGACTCCTGGAGCCAGAATATGAGACGGAGTGGGTCTGGGGCCCAGCTACACCACCTGGCCGCGCGAGCTGGGCCTGGCCGCGCTAGGGGGTGGTCTGGCCGCCCCAGACTCCCCCTCGGTCTCCCTCTTCGCCTATAAGTTGCCTTCTGACCTAAAAACTCAGGGGGGGGTTCAACGTTTTTCTAGAAGGAGTTCCGCTCCGCCGCCACCACCAGATTCCACGAAACAGCACCAGAAACTCCGTTTTGGCACCCTGCCGGGACGGGGAATTGGAGGAGATCATCGCCATCATCATCACCATCGCTTCTCCATCGACCATCCATGTTTCCCCCATCTATGAGTGAGTAATCCCCCACTGTAGGCTATGGGGATGGTAGGGATTGGATGATATTGTTCATGTAATGCCATCAGATTGTTAGGGCATGGTGCCTAGTATCTTCTATTAGTGCTTTATGACTTTGTTGTGCTTAATGCTTGTCACTAGGGCCCGAGTGGCATGATTTCAGATTTGAACATGTTATTGATTCATTATGATAGTATTGTTTTGGTCTTATCTACAAGTTGTATACACACGTTGTTGTCCGGAACCAATGGCCCCGAAGTGACAGAAATCGGGATAACTGTAGGGAATGGCTTTGATGTGAGGATCACATGTGTTCATGGAGTGTTAATGCTTAGCTCCGGTGCTCTATTAATAGGAGCACCTTAATTGCCAGTAGTTCCCTTGAGGCCCCGCTGCAAATGGGCTGGCAGGACAAAAGATGTTGTGCAAGTTCTCATTGCGAGCACGTATGACTATATATGGAGAACATGCCTAGGATTATCTAGTACTTGGATGCTTTATCTTATTTATCTGCAATTGCCCTATGTTATGATTGCTATGTGATTTATCTTGTCCATGCAACGCCCGTCCATCCATCCCTATGCCTATCGCACTCGAATCCCACTGTTTACTACTATTGTTACTACTGTCTTTACTTTACTACTGTTGCTACTTTACTTTTCCTACTACAAAAATGTTGCTACTGATAAACTGCTATGAGCAAGATTGTTTCCAGGTGCAGCTGAATTGACAACTCAGTTGTTAAGGCTTATAAATATTCTTTGGCTCCCCTTGTGTCGAATCAATAAATTGGGTTTAACTTCCCTCGAAAATATTGCGATACACCCCCTATACTTGTGGGTCATCAATTAGTCATGCCTTAGGCTAGCCGCCAAGGCGTTTTTCTAACACACATACAAACTCTATGAGCTTACAAGCTCCCCTTTTATTTCACACCGCCGGGATCCATAAGCAAAAGAACATTATATCAACTAAATAATAAGTGCAATGTTGAAAGCGTTCCCCATGACAGCATGGTTCTGCTAATTCACAACTTATAAAGTGCAAGCATATAAGCAACATAGATGGACACAATGGTTCAAGTTTATTAAGTGCAAGAAAGTAAAGTGTGCCATCAAGTTTGTGAGAGCTTTAAGCACTAATTTTCACATAACAAGTTTAATTTGGAAGGTAGATAAAAGCATGAATATACTTGGAATCGTGTAACACACCATGTATAGGAATTTATAGTGGACTCTTTGGAATAACTTGGTTTTATTGGGAGTGGGATGCATGAGTGATCTCATACTTGGTACAGGTGGAGGCTAGCAAAAGACTGGGAGCGACCAACTAAGAGAGCAATAATTGCCATAATCATACAAAGCGACAAAACATAATTAATTAAAGCATAAAGTTATATTACAAGGCATAAACTAAATGATCATAGAGGCTAAGGTGACTGGTTCATAGTCTTAACATGGTGTAAGCATGTGCCAAGTTAACCCAAATAAAGCATCAAAGGAGAATACCACAATATTATGCTTTTGTACGATAAAACGACGCATGATTCTTTCAAGGCACATTAGGCAATCTCAATTGTTTGGAACAAGTCATGCTACAACAATAATCACTAAGCATATAGTCAAAGCAATATCAAACATGACATGATAAAGTCTTAGGCCACAGTCTAAACAAGCTCCTTATGTACCACTTATAAGCATGAAGCTTCCTAGTCTTTTCCAACACCAATCAAATTATTTGAAACCACATATGAATGTGGGGGTCCAACTAATTTATTTAAGCAAACCAAACAAAATAAAACTAAAAACAAAAACAAAGATGCCCCAAGAACAACACAATTATGCATGAAACAATAAAAATGAAGTGTTTGGAAGAAAACCTGAGATTTTTATTGATGAAGAAGGGGATGCCTTGGGCATCCCCAAGCTTTGACACTTGTACTTCTTGAATATTTCTTGGGGTGACACGGGTGGCATCCCCAAGCTTGAGCTTTTGTCCATACTTCATCTCATCATATCATTCTCTCCCTACACTTGAAAATTTCCTTCATACAAAACTTCACACAATCTTCATTAGCAACATTAGTATATTCAAAATAATAATAATTTGGGTTCAGTTTCAACACAAGTAAAACTTCCATTAAAACACAAGCTACTGTAGCAACTCCTTTTAAAAACTCAAGTGATCCAAGAGAACTCAAAAAGAAACCGATTAAGAGGCAAATGCAAATAATGGCAGAAATATGTCAAAATAGACCAGCAGGTAAAGACCGTTTTTTCAAAAATCTTCCATTGATCAAATAGAAAAGTGCAAAACTAACAAAAGTTGGGTAATAACCTGGGGCATAAGCACAAAACATTACAGCTCAATCCGACGTACTGAGATTTTTCACAATTTTTTACAGTGACGCACAGAAATCTGTTACGGGACAGCAACTTCCCCATATCTTACTTCCCTCTCATTAGAGGTTATTCTTGGCATAAAAACCACACAAAAAGGATAATAAGAGGTTATTACAGAGGCAATAACTTCCAAGACTCAACAAAACAAAAATAAACTGAAAGTAAAAATATAATGGGTTGTCTCCCAAAAGCTCTTTCTTTATAGCCATTAAGATAGGCATGATAATTTCGATGATGCTCACATAAGAAATATAAATTGAAGTAAAAGAGAGCATCAAGAAGCAAATATGGAACACATTTAAGTCTATCCCACTTCCTATGAAAAATAATCTTGTAAAGAAACAAGTCATGAAAGCACAAAGCAACAAGCATAGGAAAGCAAAACAAAACAGTTTCTCAGAAAAAAGGAAAGCAAAACAAGCGCAACTTCAAAATTTTTGACATAAAGAGGGGAAACTTAATATTGTTGAGATACATAAAACTATGTTTCCCTTTGTCATAATAACTTTTAGTAGCATCATGAATAAAATTAACAATATAAATATCACATAAACATTCTTATCATGAGCCACATGCATAAAATAATTATTACTCTCCCTATAAGCATAGTCATTCTTATTAATCATAGTGGGAGCAGATTCAACAAAATAGCTATCATTATTATTCTCACTACCATAATCATCAAATTTAGGAGGCATATTGTAATCATAATTAATTTTCTCCTCAATAGTAGGTGGACTAAAAATATCATACTCATCATTGTAATCATCATATATCGGAGGTATTGTATCATCAAAGTAAATTTTCTCCTCCGTGCTTGAGGGACTACAAATATCATGCTCATAAAAACTAGCATGCAAATAAAGTTCCATAGGTTTTTTTAATTTTCTCTTCAAACACTTCATGTCCTAACTCAAGATAAATACTATAAAGCTCTCTAATTTTGTTGTTGTTTTCCATTAAGCCTAACTAGTGAAAATAAAAACAAGAAACAAAAAGATATAATTGCAGAATCTAAAGGAAATAACTTCGAGCACTCACACACCAGCAATAGTACTAGAAGATAGCTTAGTAGCCAGAAGATGTAAGTACCTTTTACCTTACCTCCCCGGCAACGGCACCAGAAAATAGCTTGATGTCTACGCATGTTTTTATTCTTGTAGACAGTGTTGGGCCTCCAAGTGCAGAGGTTTGTAGAACAACAGCAAGTTTCCCTTAGGTGGATCACCCAAGGTTTATCGAACTTAGGGAGGAAGTGGTCAAAGGTATCCCTCTCAAGCAACCCTGCAATCAAGATACAAGAAGTCTCTTGTGTCCCCAACACACCCAATACACTTGTCAGGTGTATAGGTGCACTAGTTCGGCGAAGAGATAGTGAAATACAAGTAATATGGATGATTATAAGTGGTAATTACAATCTGAAACAAGAGTGGCAGCAAGCAAACATGTAACAGGACTGATTGTAAACGGTGTTTCAATGCTTAGAAACAAAGCCTAGGGATCATACTTTCACTAGTGGACACTCTCATATAAATATCTTCTCTTCATTATGCTACCCTGAACTACTCTCCGGTTGGACGATGTAGGGCTATAATAGCACACCTTAAAGTTCGCATTCCCCATCTAGATAACCCCTCACTATCACCTTGAGCGCTAGATGGTTCCAACAAACACCACAATCTCATAGAGACATCCAACTCAAATTATACTCATGATAAGTATTTATGTAACCTTAGCCAAAGTGCCACACAATGTGCACACTGTCAACTTCACACAAGTGGGGATAAGCAAAGATTAATTAAAGCAGTTGAGTAGCAGAATAGATCTATAGATTACAAAGCTCATGATCTCAATAAGGTCACGCATAGAGAGAGACATGAACACATAGCTACCGGTAGAACCCTTAACCTCGAGAGAGAACTACTCCCTCCTCATTATGGGAGTCAGCAAAGGTGATGGAGATGCCATTGGAGTCGATGGAGATGGCTCCAGGGGCACTTCCCTATCCCGGCAGGGTGCTAGAACAGAGACTTTTGTCCCTAGAATCTCCTCTTCGGTGTCGGCGGCGCTGCGGAATTTTTCGTTGAATTCTGATCTTGTACTTAGGGTTTTCGTCCTAGGAGGCTTTTATAGGCGAAGGGGCAAGGTCGGTGGAGCACCAGGGGCCACACCCCCTGGTGGCGTGCCCCCTGGCCGCGAGGCCACCAGGTGTGGCCGCCCTGGTGCGCCACTTCGTCTCCCCTTCGGTCTCCGTATTGCTTCGGGTAAAATATTGACTTTGGCTTTTGTCCCGTCCAATTCCGAGAATATTTCTTTACTAGCTTTTCTGAAACCAAAAACAGCAGAAAACAGGCAACTGGCACTGTGGCATCTTGTTAATAGGTTAGTTCCAGAAAATGTATAAAAATACCTCAAAGTGTGAACAAAACATAAGAAAGTAGATATAAAACAAGCATGGAACATCAAAAATTATAGATACGTTTACGACGTATCAATGAACTGTGACCCCTTTTTAGCAATGATGTTTCATGCATATGTTAGTGTAGTGTGATGCAAGTTATGATTAGTACATGCTTAGTACAATGGTGTTCTGCTTTTGTTGTTCATGTTGTTCTACTTGTGTTGTTCCTGACGTTATGTTTGTGTTGTTCCTGATTCTATGGAGCCATGCCATACTCTATCCATGGTAAGATCACCACATGGTAGAACATGTGATTGACATAAGTATGACTATTCAGGTTCTTATGATTAGTTACCCTAGCTGCATAAAAGATCACAAGCCCATGAAGCCCACAAAGAAGGCCCAGGAAGCATCCGACGGAAGATATAGTTTGGAAATAGAAACCGGCATTATACCACTGTTGTAATCATAGTCCGTAATCTATCCGCATATGGCTTCGGGACCCAGCCTATTATATATAGGCTAGGAGGAGCCAACGGAGAGGTACCGAGAAAAGCCTTGAGCAATCTGTAATCGATTTGACCATAAGAAATTAGACGACTTTGACTCCCTTGTTTGTCTGATCACCCAACAAAATCCCCAACGTTCTCTTTTCCTCGAAACCCTAAGTCCAAAAGTTACCGAGATTACCCCTCGTCAATTGGCGCTGTCTGTGGGAAACCTGAACACTGGAGTCATGGATTCGGCAGACCCCTTTTCATCAAGAAAAAATCCGACAAAAGCGGCTCCACGCCCACCCACCCCTGTCTCGGTTCCCATCGACTTCAACGGCGGATCCAATCTCATAATTGAAAGTTTCCACTTTCGCATAGAGGAACCCGAAGAACCACGCTTATCGGCTCCGATTTCGTCGGGACCGTCGGTCGAACAAGTTGCATGTGGGGCGATACATGCGTCTTCTGTCGGATTATCCGCAAAATCTGCGCCGCAGCCGGCAAACGACAAAGAAAACTTTGGAAGATTAGCAGATTTATGGGATCTTGACGGTTTATACGATGGTCTCTCTCTCGGATCAGACTCCCAGCTAACACCACCATGTGGATCAGACCCAATAAGCACTAAACCGGAAGAAAGCGGCAAAAGTATCGACTTCGGAATTAGGATGGTGGAAATCTACCCAGAACAGAAACTGTTGGACTTCACTGATCCTCCAAACAGTGTCTCCCTCGGATCCGATGACGATGTCACTAGTTCATACATAATGCACCACCAAGTGTGCGTAATCATCGGGGATGCCTCAACTCAGCGCGACTCCAACGGTAACCCCATCCTTGATCCTAATGATATTTTGTCAGATGACAATGCAGGAGATCATGAAAACGAAGGAGACCCGACAAACAACCGCATAATTCAAGGAGGAGGAGAATCACGTGGAGGCGAGCGGCAAACCCTCCGGCTATCAGCCAAAACATGGCAAAAAGCAAGGGACGCAATATCAGGTGCGGTCCCAATGACAGCTGAAGACACACGCGAAGAATTATTGGCCTACCAATACCTACTCCATCACAAGAAAAGGGATCTAGTAAGGATGCAAAGGCAACTCAATGAAAGAAAAAGGCTAGCCGACGAATCCAGTCTTCGGCGGGCTCAGCTAAGTTCTACCCGAGGATCAGGCAGTGTAACTAGAGGAGCACAACCAAGGAGATGGACCTCATGGCGGTAGAACATCCCCGAAGTTGAAAGAAACGAACTGACCCAAGATCTCGATTTATCGTTTGTGTCAGTGGATCCAACAGGACACATCAAGGCAAAAATAGCACAAGCCACAATTGTACTGCGCAAACATACTTGATTACAACTCAACCCGCACCCAATGATCCTCGTGCGGCTCTTCGTCGCTCCTCTCTCATGAACCCTGGCATGGTGGGTGTGTCTCTTGTGCAAGCGGAACAAGGAAACACATGACAGCCCGACAGATCCCCACATTGTCGCAACAACCCTTGGTAGGTAGGACACACCTGACGATTGCGATCGATATATCGGATGCACTTTTCGAGCTTCGAGCCACGAAAAGATGCAAGAGATGACATCACACAGCACAAGATCGACATATATAGGGAAGAGCGCAGCAGTCAAAGATACTATGACGGTGAAAGCGAGAACAAGTATGAATTATGTGGAGCTAGTTGCTTTACCCGACGGGTTCACAATACTCCTGTACCCAAGGACTTCAAACTCCCTCATGACTGCCAGAAGTATGACGGCCTCTAGGAACCCGAAGCTTGGTTGGAAGATTATCTGGCTACTGTCAAATTACAGGGTGGCTCCAAGGCCACCGCAATGCAAAGCCTACAGTTGCACCTAAGCGGCGCCGCCCGATCCTGGCTAAGGTAATTACCCGAAGAATCCATTAGTAGCTAGAACGATCTTGACAAGTTCATCCAAAATTTCCACTCCATGTTCAAGCGACATGCATCCTTGGAGCAATTGCGGGCGTGCAAGCAGAAATCCAGAGAATCGATACGAGCTTTCATCCAGCAATGGAACATCATCAAAAACTCAGCTGAAGCTATATCCGATGAAAGAGCAATTGACGCCTTCAACGACGGCCTTCGCTGGCGAGAATTCATAGAAGAGATGGGGCAGGTTAAGCCCAAAACAATTTCACATCTCATGGACATGGTGAATCACTAGGCTGACGGAAAAGACGCGGTATACAATAAGTGAGCACGTTCACCCGAAGAAGATAGGGACATGCACAACAACGATGGGAGACGACGGAGCAATGATGGATACAGCGGACCAAGCTATGTTGCAGCTGGCTTCTCAGGGGAGGACAACTGAAGAAACGATGGTCACAACAGCGGATACCGCAGCAACAGAGACAATGCTGGAGGAAGCCAACCTACACAGCGACACTAGCCAAGAGCTCGAGACCCACCAATGTCCCCAATGCAAATGCTGGAAGGACCCGGCAATATGCACTTCTACATCGATTCAACAGACAAAAGGCGATCAAACCATCTCATGAAGGATTGCCGGACGTTTTTAAAGATGCAGGAGGTATGTAACGCAAAGGCAACCGAAGCAGCAAGCTGAGGATACTCCACTGCACCTGGAGCTTTAGCCATTGGTGCACCACCACCACCGCCAGTACATCCGCCAACGGGACAACCGCAAAACACAATAAATCAAGAAGACGAATACCCAAGGTCTAAAGGCGCAATGTCGATGATTCAGAAAGGGCAACCATCCAACATGACCCAGAAGTTGATCACAAGACAAGTAAATATAGCAGTAACAGCGCCACCACCTACACCCGAATACCTCCACTGGTCAGAGCAAGAAATCACGTTTAGCAGAGCCGATCATCCGCTTTATGTGCCTCGACCGGGTCAGTCAGCCTTAATAGTGGAGGCACAAATTGGCGGATTTGACGTGAGAAAGGTTTTCTTGGACGCAAGAAGCAGCATCAACTTAATTTATGCCAAAACCATCCAGGCAATGAATTGGTCCCTAACAAACTTCGCACCCACGGACACAACCTTCTACGGGATAGTTTTGGGCAAAGCCGAAATTCCTCTAGGAAAAGTCTATCTTGACGTAGTCTTCGGATCAAGGAACAATTTCAAGCGAGAAAAACTCGATTTTGAGGTCATGGACTGGCCATCACAGTACCACGCGATCCTAGGACGACCATCTTTTGTTAGGTTCATGTCAGTACCTCACTATGCATACTTGGTACTAAAAATGCCAGGCCCCAATGGAATCATAATCGTGAGAGGGAGTTTCACTCGTTCGAATAACTACGATCGAGAATTCAACAAAATATCAGAATCTTTCGGGATGGAGGCAGAATTCGGCCAGCTGAAAATTGTAGACACAAAGCTACTACCCGAAGGGCACTACACGTCCCCATCAACCAAACTCCAGAAACCCAGGTAAACCCAAAGGTGACCTATCCGGGCTCCAACATTGGCCCCGCATAGGAAGGCGCGCTCGTTGGTTTTTCTCGTGAGAATTGGGAGACTCTTTTGGACTCAGTCAATATACAAAAAAACCAAGGAACCCGACGAGCACCTAGTTAAATTACACACAGCCACCAGTACAAGATCCACCCGACATATCAGAGCCACTAGGCAACAGGTCCCTCGCCTCACCAACTCGTGGCACATCACAAAGATAAGAAATGCAACGTGGGTGGCAAACTCAGTACTCATCCCAAAGAAAAGCACATGGCTTCACATTTGTGTCCACTTCACCACCCGAAGCGACCAAGCAGAACACACCCCTTTTTCTTCGGTCCACTGCGCAGAAACCATGCCTCCAGTCGAAAGTATAGAAAACCCCCTTAAGTCATCACGATCAAAGGAACAAACGAGAAGACAGCAAAAAGCGCGGATGCTAGAATTTTATTTTCTTTTACACATTTTATATTCAATAAGGCCAACGTCCAGGCGAGCACGCCAAAATATGTACCCCCTATGATTCGATGATAAATAAAGATAAGTTCCCAAAACTGGGTCTCAAGCTTTATTCTGTTCTATTTTATTCATCAACCCGACACTCGGGGGCTATATCAACCGATAACTGATCATCAACCCACCCGATACTCGGGAGGATTTGCCAACCACACCATATCAAAACCTTCGGTTCCAATACAATGCGATTTTGACCTAAATAAGATGACTTGGCCTCTAGGTGTCAGGAAAATGAAAAGGAAACATTCAGATGGTGAAATTTAGGAAGAAATGTTTGTCTTCCTCCAGGCACCTCTGGACAATCCTGATGGCAGGCCTGCGAGCAACCGCATAATGATGCTCCATACTCACCAGCCCACCGCTAGGAGGGGAAGGTAGTACTAGCGACATGGCATCTAAATCCAACAGAGGCTGGTGCACGTGCACCCAGGAAAGCACAAGTTTAGCACCCGCCACAAGCTGCAGCTTCACAAAGTGGCGAATCCTTTCGCCTTGCCGAAACTGCGCTATTAGATCAGCTAGGCTCTAAGGTTGAGGATCCTAGGGAAACATAGCATTATACACAATAGCCAAGGACATGCAGCAGCACTCGACGAATTGCTCCACCTCCGATACACGATCCTGCAGCAAGGCCACCACATACGCATGGCAGTGATCGGTCCAGAAATCATTGTCGGTACCTTGAGAGGTAGTCACCAGAGCATTCATTCGACTGCGCATATGTTGGGTTTCCTCCCTCTCGCATAGTCGAACACCAAGATAAAAAGAAGAAGATCAATTCCCACGAGTGAGCAAGAAAAACTCGAGAGCATTGTGGAGAACTTACATAACATCTTTTAGCTTGCCCTGGAAATCTTCTCCAAGAAATAGGCTTCACGATCTAGGGCCTTGCGCATCTTTGACTGAGACACATCTACCATCACTTGTACAACCCGAAGATTACCCTCGATCCTCTTCACCTTTTCAATCTTTTCCGCGTATAGAGGCGGATCGATCATGTGAACGATAGCAGTTTCAGACGCTCCCACCCTAGATGAAGATGGATGCGCATCCGAAGCCTGAGTGGCCCCAGGCGGAGCAGCCGAATCAAAGAAAATCTAGCAGAGTAGACAAAAGAAACAGGAATTTCAGTAAACCATACAATTTTCATACACAGCAATAGATGCACCATCCACATGTGAAAACCAGACACTTCTTGACAAAAGGAGCAATTTAACAACAAGGACCAAGTTCATTACAAAGCAGAATAACAAGGAGGCTTCTACAAACTACAAGCTAAACTATGAGGCAGTTTCCTCTGTAGACAAGGTAGCACTGGCAGATGGAGCATCAGCCGAAGGAGGGATAATTGGAGTAGTATTCGCTGAAAGAGCTCTAGCCGAAGAATGAGCAGTGGATTTTTCAGGCCCTGCACCTATACCTAGAAGCAACCGCGAATACTTCTTGGCCTTCTTAATGAAAGGTTTCAGATCAATAGCTTTGCCATCATTGGTGACTGGAACAGAGGAGTTAACCTTTTGCTAGTCGACCTTTTTGCCGTGCACCATCGCCAAAGCCATGGAAGTCTCAACACCACTCTTCGGCTGCACCATATTGTAGCCTGCCAACGGATTTGGATCAGCACTGAAAATAGCAAGAAGATCGTTCAAATCCGCCAACACCTCCTTGGATGGGAAAATCTCGGCATAGAGGCTCTTGAAGGCGTGGCGTGAACGAATCAGCAGATTACGCCCACGGACATTGTTCGCTTCCAAAGTGCCAACAACATCCGATAAAGGGTCAATCCTCTTTTCTCCGTCCAGCACCAAAGACTGGCCAGTAAGTTCTGCAATACACATGCTTATAGTAAGAAACAAGAACCGAAGGAAAATCGAGACAGAATAAAAAATATTTTGAGACAAGAAACTTACGAGTCAAAGAAGCATTGAGAACCTCTAGCTGTTGCTTGAGATTCTCATCTCATGCGGTGAAGGTGCTCGCTTGTTTCTCCTTTTCTTCAGTACCAGCTTTAGCTTTTTGCTTAGACTCCTCTAGAGCTTTCTAGGCGACCCACAATTTTGCCTCCAAATCCTGAACACGCTTCAACGCCTCGTCCCGGATAACCCCAGACTCTTTGGAGGCGCCTGCACATTCTCACAAGAACACAAAATCAATAAGAAGTCAGAGGCGTCAAATGTTTCGGATGATGAGAAGCAAACCTTTGGATTCTTCGGCCTCGTCATGGATCTTGATAAAGTGGTAGGCCATATCAACCATCTCGAGCATCAGCGGCTACAATACAAAAAAACAGAACATCAGAAAGACAGGAACAATGATAGCCACAAAAACAAACTGTCAGAAAGCAATACTCTCATCCTGCATGTTAACATTGACAGGATTTTCGGATATTTGCACACCTTTGCCCGCCAGTTTTCTCCGTTTCTGCGGCAGCAGTTTCGGAACAGCAGTAATATCCTTCGGGATAGATCTTCTCGCAGGCGATTCATGCGTTTTCTTCAGATCCACTGATGTCTCAGGAGACCTGGTCGGAGGAAGGGAAATAGCAGTGCCAAGAGGATATAGAGGAGGATCTTATTCTTCATCATCACTACAAGGGTAAAGTAAAAATACTATAAATTACCACCCGCAAAAATCAAGAAAGATAAGAAGTACTTATGAGGAAACATCCTGCATAAAGCTGAAGAGATTCATCTGTGGCGGGGCCAATGAAACATGAATGGCTAACTTTGGCTTTGAGCCAGTCGAGTCATTTGAATCTTAGGCCGTTTCTACATCCTTAGTGTGTTTCCTTTTGTCAGCAGCGGGTACTCTTCACAAATCCTCAGACTGAGCCGAAGCAGCAGAATGAGTATGCGAAGACAACTCAGCAATAGATGTCTCCACCTCTTCATTAATAGCAGTGCCAGCCCCAATAAAATCCTCGGATAAGGAAGGACTAGCTGGCACCTTGCTATTTTCCGAAAGAGGAGGAAGTGCAGAAAGATGATCATAATCCTACACCATTATGGGACAAAATAAGGCGATAGAATAGAATAATATGGAAAAGAAAAAGGAATCAATAGAAACTCACATTTGAGAAACGATTCTTCTTGCCAAAAGGATCCGTCTTGCAATCTGAAGGAACTGGGATTTTCTTCGTCAGCATGGTGAAGGACCGAACCCTCTTCTCATATATCTTCAGAGTAAGGTCATCCGGAGAAATCCTCATAGGATCCTTCCTGCTGGTGTAAGCCCACATACTGGATAACCTTGCCTGGATAGGTTGAATATGGACCCGAAGAAAGAATGCCAGGATCTGTAGACCCGACAGCTCCTTGCCAACCTCAGTGCATAGTTTCTCTATCCGCGCTAGCAAGGGTTTAATCTCCGTCATTTCTTCGGGAGTTGGGACATGGTCCCATGAATCAAGCCTTCGACGGGTCTTTGTGGGGTCAAAAGGGGCCAACCCAAAGGTCTGGCCTTCATTTTTATGGTCCTTGATGTAAAACCACTTGGTTTTCCACCCTTGGACAGAATCCAAAATTTTAAAGTCGAAGTAATCAACTTCAGAATGAACAGAGAAAATGGCGCCACCAACATCATGAACAAGAGTATCGGTGGCATTCGGTGGACATAAAAGAAGTATTTCCACATGCCCTAGTGGGGATGAATCCCGAGGAAGCACTCGCAAAGAGTGATAAAATAGGCAACATGGAGAATGGAGTTGGGCGTGAGCTGATAAAGTTGCACGCCGTAGACAAAGAGAAGACCACGCAAGTACTCATGAACAGGGAAGGAAAGGCCACGATACAGGAAGGAAAGGAACATTACCCGCCAGCTAGATACGGGGGTCGGGGTAGCCTCATCCCCCGAGATTTTGTAGGAACCTTCCTCAACAAGGAAATTGTTGCGAGCTTCGCACAAATCTTGCTGATTGAACTTTGAGGGAGCCCATCCAATGGTCCTCTTACTCGTCCCTTTCGTAGCAGCCGCAGTAGAAGTCCCAACCTTGGACTTTCCCATGGCAGCTCTTACATGGAGAGAAAGTGCGCAATGAAACAAGCATAGGCAAGAACAGCGAACCCAGGTTCGGTGCAAGGAAGAAGAAGCAGGCATCAAACAAGGAGTAGTAAAAACCGTAAAAGGGTTATCCCCTTGTTTATAAGGAAAAGGAACATGAAGCTTAGACATTCGATAAAAACAGCGAACCGTCAAAACACACAGGATGATGACACGTGGCAATGACTCGCAGAAGGATAAAAATCATGGGCAGTTATTACCACGGTAAATACGGAGAAAATCCGCACGGCACCTCGATCTTCGCATGTAATGGGGGACATGCGGTCAAAAATCTCCGCTGATACGCCGCCCAAGCGTCATCATTACTGCAACATGGGCCCACCGTTGTAACGTCCCATCGAGTCTCATTTCTCGGAAGCCACGACACATCAACTTCGTCAGCAATGATGTCATGGAAAGCAGTGACAACAAAACTTCGGATCTATTGAAGTATGGACCCGAGAAAATAACTACAAGACTTAAGTTGAAGTAAAACTCTTCACTAAAATAACTTGAGCCTACAATCGAAAACAAATATTCGACTATAGCCTCGGGGGCTACTCCCATTAGGAGCGTTGGTCGCGCACCCGATAAAGATATTGTGACTTTTGCGGATGACTAGAAACTTCGAGCCTATGTCCTGATGTAAACATCCGAACACAGCCTCGGGGGCTACTCCCATCAGGAGCACTGACTGCGGACCCAATAGGAAACTATGCTTTATATGAAAGGGAGGAATATGATCAGAAGAAAAATTGTCCTCATGTGTTGAAAACACACCCGATAAAACTTAAAGCGCTAGCAAGATTAAAATAACCTATGAGTATTACATCAGTGTATCCTCAGGAGCATTTACAAATATCATCCGAAACATTTGAAAACTGATAACTTCAGCAATTCCAGCAGCCAAACAAGGCAGTTAATAAAAATCTCAGATCATGCTTGATACGATAAATTCCGAATGTCGTGTCCATGACATGAAGGTAAGACCCCGGGACTTGTCTTGTGTGGCCTCGTAACTACACATGAATGCGCTCTGCCAGTAAATTATCTGTATCAACAATATGATGAAAAATACCGATGAACGCGTTGGGTACCCGATATAATATAATTGGGATTCAGTATTCGATAAGACCTCAACGGCTCGAACTGAATCACACCAGTAAAATTCCGAATTCATGTCTAGAGACTTGAATTTGATGTAGGTCTGCAGTGTTTTTGCCCAGGAGCAATTAACTGATTCCCGATCCGTCGGATGCATCAGGCTGTTGTACCGAAATCCCTACAAGTCAATATAAAAGTAAATATTTTGTCAAGAAAACTTTGGATCATAAATAATAAAACTATCTTTGAGACTCAACCCGAATCTATGATTCGGATGGAGTCTACGGGGTTACTGACATAGGTATGACTATTTGGGTTCTTATGATTAGTTACCCTAGCTGCATAAAAGATCACAAGCCCATGAAGCCCACAAAAAATGCCTAGGAAGCATCCAATGGAATATATAGTTTGGAAATAGAAATCAACATTGTACCACTATTTTAATCATAGTTTGTGACCTATCCGCATACGGCTTCAGGACCCATCCTATTATATATAGGCAAGGAGGAGCCAACGGAGAGGTATCGAGAAAAGCCTTGAGAAATCTATAATCGATTGGACCATAAGCAATCAGACGACTTTGACTCCCTTATTTGTCTGATCACCCGACGAAATCCCCAGTGTTCTATTTTCCTCGAAACCCTAAGTCTATAACCATGGGCATTGTCGAGGTAACCCCTCGTCATTTATCATAATAGACCTCATGTAGGCAACTAAATAAGACTAGTTTGCATGATATGGGCCAAATGAGTAATGCACAGGCAACCAAACAACATGGGGATAGTAGCCTCACCCATCACCCACCCCTCATGTAGGATACCAAATATGTTGCACAATGTGGCACAAATCTTGTATCTTCTTAGCATTGCCAACTTCAGACATGCCTAGCTCGGCCAAAAAAGCCATCCAGACTACCAAACGCGCCCATTTCTTTTTGTCCGGTGTTGGGGCGAGAACAGAGGTCACTATTTTCTGCATGGCAGAGGTCACTATTGGAAGACCCCTTACAACATATCTATAAGAAAACTTCCAACTTATGTAACTCTGGGTCATTTGTGTGCCCAGAACAAAGTTCGGCGGGCATGGGTATATTTATCCAATGCCCCGGATATAGTGCCCTTCCAGGCACTATATATTTATTCATGACACATCAGCTTTGTCAGCAATGATGTCATGGAAAGCAGTGACAACAAAACTTCGGATCTATTGAAGTATGGACCCGAGAAAATAACTACAAGACTTAAGTTGAAGTAAAACTCTTCAACTGAAATAACTTGAGCCTACAATCGAAAACAAATATTCAACTATAGCCTCGGGGGCTAGTCCCATCGGGAGCGCTGGTCGTGCACCTGATAAAGATATTGTGACTTTTGCGGATGACTAGAAACTTCGAGCCTATGTCCTGATGTAAACATCCGAACATAGCCTTGATGTCTATGCACTTCTATTCTTGTAGACAGTTGTTGGGCCTCCAAGTGCAGAGGTTTGTAGAACAACAGCAAGTTTTCCCTTAAGTGGATCACCCAAGGTTTATCGAACTAGGGGAGGAAGTGCTCAAAGGTATCCCCTCTCAAGCAAACCTACAATCAAGATACAAGAAGTCTCTTGTGTCTCCAACACACCCAATACACTTTCCAGGTGTATAGGTGCACTAGTTCGGCCAAGAGATAGTGAAATACAAGTGGTATAGATAATTATAAGTGGTAACATTGATAGAAAATAGCTTGATGGTGTGGAAGAGACTAAAGGCAAACTGAAATAAAGAAGGAAGCAAGCAAACATGTAACAGACCTAATTGCAAACGGTGTATCAATGCTTAGAAACAAGGCCTAGGGATCATACTTTCACTAGTGAACACTCTCATAGAAATATCTTCTCTTTATGGTACTACTCTAAACTACTCTCCAGTTGGACACTCTAATCCATGGTAGGGCTATAACAGCACACCTCAAAGTAAGCCTTTCCCATCTAGATAACCCCACACTGTCACCTTGAGCACTAGATGGTTCCAACAAACACCACAATTTCATAGAAACATCCAACTCCAAATATAACTCATAATAAGTATTTGTAATCTCTAGCCTAAGTGCCACCATGGTGTGCACGCTGTCACTTTCACACACATGGGGAGAGCAGAGATCTATTAAAGCACTTGAGTAGCAAGGTAGATCTACTTGATTACAAAGCTCATGATCACTATATGATCATGCATAGAGAGAGATGAACACATAGCTACCGGTAGAGCCCTTAGCCTCGAGGAAGAACTACTCCCTCATCATCATGGGAATCAGCAATGGTGATGGAGATGGTGATGGACATCGATGGAGATGGCTCCGGGGGCACTTCCCTGTCCCGACAGGGTGCCGGAATAGAGACTTTCTGTCCCCCGAATCTCCCCTTTGGTGGCGGCGGCGCTGCGGAACTTTTCGTGGATTTTTGATTGACGATTTAGGGTTTTGGTATCGGGGGCATCTTATAGGCGAAGGGGCAAGGTCGGTAGCTAGCCAGGGGGCCCACACCATGCCCTGGAGTGGCCTAGGGTTGCCCGCGCCAAGGGGGGTGTGGCCACCCTGTGGCCCCTCTCCGACTCTCCTTCTGGCTCCGTGAGTCTTCCGAGAAAATAACAACTGTGGCTTTTGTCCGGTCCAATTCCGAGAATATTCATTTTTTGACTTTCCTGGAACTAAAAACAGCATAAAATAGGCAACTGGCACTGTGGCATCTTGTTAATAGGTTAGTCCAAGAAATCATATGGAAAGTACTCCAAAGCTGGAACAAAACACAAGAAAGTAGATAAAACCAAGCATGGAACATCAAAAATTATAGATACATTTGCAATGTATCAACATCCCCAAGCTTAACTCCTGCTCGTCCTCGAGTAGGTAAGTGATAAAAAGAAAGAATAATTTTTGAGGTGACATGCACCATCATAGACTTGATCAAAGTATTTGTAAAACATTGAAATCTGGGATCATAGTACTTTAATCATAACATGAAAGACAAAGTTCTAGCAATAAGACAAAGAAACCATGTTGCAACATGAAAAGGCACAAACAAAAGATTCATGAATAACAATGCTTTGCAAGACGTTTGTTTGTTTCACATAAAGAAAACATAGCATAATAGCATTCAGCTTGTCCCTCATAGAGTATCAAATATAAATGCATAGGACACCTTCAATGTTTATAAGAGTGACTAGATACAAATAGTTTAAAACAAGCAATATCAAAGCTATGCATCAATCAACAAGTCTTGGGACAGTGCACATAGAACTAAGAATGGCCACTATGCTCTCAAAGAAGGTGCATAAAGGTAGAAGGTGGAGACTCAACATAAAAATAAAAGAAAGGCCATCATAGAAGGAACTAGGGACTCAAGTTTCATAAAGAGCTTCCAAAAATTATGGTACTTAATAGCTTTTAGCTCTCATTGCCCCTATCATAAGCATCTTGAAGTGATTAAGGTTAAAGTGAACAAACTATGGAGTATATGCTTGACAAAGTATAAGTCGGAAATCTCATGTCCCTTGAATACAAGGGCCGCTCCTCATGCTACTCAAGTTTAGTCACCGGTAAGTTCTTGTCATCGTAAGTACATGTGTATCATAGAGAACCGCCAACGGGGTACCCCTTGCCCGATGATATGGAAGAATCCCCATGTCAAAATGACAAGGCAAGCAGACAACGAGCATCTCAGCAATCTTCTTATTTACCATGGGAATATGGTGTTTTTTCTCTCTTTCCTCTTTTCATAATCTTTTTTTCTTTTTCTCTTTTTTCTTAATATAGGACTCTTTTTTTATAAGAAGAATGCTTCATAGACAGCTCATTATGGTTACGCTGCAGGTTTCCACCATGTCAGCATGGATTAGACCAGCGGCCCAGGCATTTCTCTAACACATATACATAACTCCATGGACTTACAATCTCCCCTTTCATTTCACACCGACGACATCTATAGACAAAAGAGCATGATATCAACTAGGTACAAAGTACAAGTGCAGTGTTGAAAGCGATCCCCATGACAGCATGGTTCTGCTAATCCCCAACAAATAAGTGCAAGCATATATAACATAGACGACACAATGGTTCAAGTTTATTAAGGGCAAGAAAAGTAAAGTGTGCCATCAAGTTCGTGAGAGCTTTAATCACTAGTTTTCTCATAACAAGTTTAACTTGGAAGGTAGATAAAAACATGAATATACTTGGAATAGCATATGCTAGTAGGTAGGTATGATGGACTCTTTTGGAATAACTTGGTTTTAGGAGTTGGATGCATGAGTGGAACTCATACTTGGTTGTGGAGGCTAGCAGAAGACTGGGAACGACCAACTAAGAGAGCAATAATGGCCATAATCATGCAGAGCGACAAAACATCATTGATCAAAGAATAAAGTGGTACTACAAGTTGAAAACTAAAGTATCATCAAGGCTATGGTGACTTGGGATAGTCATAACATGGTGTGATCATGTGCCAAGTCAACCCAAATAAAGCATCAAAGGAGAATACCACAATACTATGCTTTAATATGCTAAAACAACGCATGATCCTTCCAAGGCACATTAAGAATTCTCAATTGTTTATTACAAGTCATGCTACAGCAAAGAATACTAAGCATAAAGCCAAAACAATATCAAGCATGGCATGATAAAGCATAGGCCACAGTCAAAAACAAGCTCTCTTTACCACTTAAGCATGAGCTTTCCTACTCTTTTCCAATCCAAACCAAACTATTTGAAAACCAATGCATGAAAGAGGGGGTCCAACCAATTTATTCAGAAAAATAATAAAACAAAGCAAACGAAAACCAAAAACAAAAACGCAAAATAATACGCTCCAAGAACAACACAATTGTGCATGAAACAATAAAAATGAAGTGTTTGGAAGAAACCTAGGATTTTTATTGATGAAGAAGGGGATGCCTTGGGCATCCCCAAGCTTTGACGCTTGTACTTATTGGATATTACTTGGGCTGACACGCGTGGCATCCCCAAGCTTGAGCTTTAGTCCATCATTCATCTCATTACTCATTCCTTCCATACACCTGGAATTTTTCCTTCATACAAAACTTCACACAATCTTTATTAGCAACATTAGTGCACTCAAGATAATACGTCCTTAGGTTCAGTTCTAACACCAATAAACTTCCATTAAAACACTAGCTACTGTAGCACTTCCCTCAAAAAGCTCAATTCCCCAAAAGAACTCAAAAAGGAACCAACAAGAAGCAAATGCAAAAAATGGCAGAAATCTGTCAAAACAGACCAGCAGGTAAAGACGAATTTTTTCGAAGACCTTCTGTTGCTCAAATAAAAAAGTTTTTAACTAACGAAAGATATATAACAACCTGGGGCAGAAGCACAAAAATTCACGCCTCAAAAGGACGTTCAGACAATTTACACGAATGTTTACAGTGAAACAGAGAAATCTGTTAGACAGCAACTTTCCCAATCATTACTTCTCTCTCATTAGAGGTTACTCTTGGCACAAAAAGCAAATAAAAAGGATAAGGAGCAGTTATTACTTAGGTAGTAACTTCCAAGACTCATCTAAAACTTTTGGGTTATCTCCCAATAAGTACTTTTCTTTAACGCCTTTAAGTTAGGCATGATAGTTTGAGAAGATGCTCACATAAGAAATATGAATTTAAGTAAAAGAAAGCATAAAAGAGCAAATTCAAAACATATTTAAGTCTAACCCACTTCCTATGCATAGGAATTTTGTAAAGAAACAAGTCATGAAAGTACAAAGCAACAAGCATAGGAAAGCAAAACAAGTGCAACTTCAAAATTTTCAACATAAAGAGGGGAAACTTAATATTATTGAGATACATAACACCATGTTTCCCTCTCTCATAATAACTTTCAGTAGCATCATGAATAAAATTAACAATATAACTATCACATGAAACATTCTTATCATGAGCCACATGCATATAATCATTATTACTCTCCACATAAGCATAGTCATTCTTATTAATTATAGTGGGAGCAAATTCAGAAAAATAGCTATCATTATTATTCTCATCACCATAATCATCAAATATAGGAGGCATATTATAGTCATAATTAATTTCCTCCTCAATAGTAGGTGGACTAAAAATATCATATTCATCATTGTAATCATCATATATTGGAGGTTTGGTATCATCATAAGCAATAGAATAGCTATCTTCCAAAGCTGGGGAACTAAAAACATCATTTTCATAAAAACTAGCTTCCCCAAGATTAGACTTTTCCATAGCATTAGAAATAATGGTGTCCAAAGAATTCATACTAACAACATTGCTATTAACATGCAAATAAAGTTCCATAGGTTTTTTAATTTTCTCTTCAAACACTTCATGTCCTAACTCAAGATAAATACTATAAAGCTCTCTAATTTTGTTGTTGTTTTCCATTAAGCCTAACTAGTAAAAACAAGAAACAAAAAGACAAAATTGCAGAATCTAAAGGAAATAACTTCGAGCACTCACACCGGAGGATGTGAGTACCTTTTACCTTACCTCCCCGGCAACGGCGCCAGAAAATAGCTTGATGTATACGCACTTCTATTCTTGTAGACAGTTGTTGGGCCTCCAAGTGCAGAGGTTTGTAGAACAGCAGCAAGTTTTCCCTTAAGTGGATCACCCAAGGTTTATCTAACTTAGGGAGGAAGTGGTCAAAGGTATCCCCTCTCAAGCAACCCTGCAATCAAGATACAAGAAGTCTCTTGTGTCCCCAACACACCCAATACACTTGTCAGGTGTATAGGTGCACTAGTTCGGTGAAGAGATAGTCAAATACAAGTGGTATAGATAATTATAAGTGGTAACGGTGATAGAAAATAGCTTGATGGTGTGGAAGAGACTAAAGGCAAACTGAAATAAAGAAGGAAGCAAGCAAACATGTAACAGATCTAATTGAAAATGGTGTATCAATGCTTATAAACAAGGCCTAGGGATCATACTTTCACTAGTGAACACTCTCATAGAAATATCTTCTCTTTATGGTACTACTCTGAACTACTCTCCGATTGGACACTCTAATCCATGGTAGGGCTATAACAACACACCTCAAAGTAAGCCTGTCCCATCTAGATAACCCCACACTATCACCTTGAGCACTAGATGGTTCCAATAAACACCACAATTTCATAGAAACATCCAACTCCAAATATAACTCATAATAAGTATTTGTAATCTCTAGCCTAAGTGCCACCATGGTGTGCACGTTGTCACTTTCACACACATGGGGAGAGCAGAGATCTATTAAAGCACTTGAGTAGCAAGGTAGATCTACTTGATTACAAAGCTCATGATCACAATATGATCATGCATAGAGAGAGATGAACACATAGCTACCGATAGAGCCCTTAGCCTCGAGGAAGAACTACTCCCTCCTCATCATGGGAATCAGCAATGGTGATGGAGATGGTGATGGAGATCGATGGAGATGGCTCCGGGGGCACTTCCCATCTCGGCAGGGTGCCGGAACAGAGACTTTCTGTCCCTCGAATCTCCCCTTCGGTGGCGGCGGTGCTGCGGATCTTTTTCGTGGATTTTTGATTGATGATTTAGGGTTTTGGTATCGGGAGGCATCTTATAGGCGAAGGGGCAAGGTCGGTGGCTGGCCAGGGGGCCCACACCATGCCCTGGCATAGCCTAGGGTTGCCCGCGCCAAGGGGGTGTGGACACCCTCTGGCCCCTCTCCGACTCTCCTTCTGGCTCCATGAGTCTTCCGGAAAAATAACAACTTTGGCTTTTGTCTGGTCCAATTCCGAGAATATTCATTTTCTGACTTTCCTAGAACCAAAAACAGCAGAAAATAGGCAACTGGCATTGTGGCATCTTGTTAATAGGTTAGTCCAAGAAATCATATGAAAAGTACTCCAAAGTTGGAACAAAACACAAGAAAGTAGATAAAACCAAGTATGGAACATCAAAAATTATAGATGTATCGAGAAAAGCCTTGAGAAATATGTAATCGATTTAACCGTAAGCAATCAGACGACTTTGACTCCCTTATTTGTCTGATCACCCGACGAAATTCCCAGTGTTCTGTTTTCCTCGAAACCCTAAGTCCATAACCATGGGCACTGTCGAGGTTACCCCTCCTCAGTTATCATAATAGACCTCATGTGGGCAACTAAATAAAACTAGTTTGCATGATATGTGCCAAATGAGTAATGCACAGGCAACCAAACAACATGGGCATAGTAGCCTCACCCATGCACCCAACCCTCATGTAGGATACCAAATATGTTGCACAATGTGGCACAAAGCTTGTATCTTCTTAGCATTTCCAACTTCAGACATGCCTAGATCGGCCAAAAAAGACATTCAGACTACCAAACACACCCGTTTGTTTTTGTCTGCTATTGGGGCGGGAACAGAGGTCACTATTTTCTGCATGGCAGAGGTCACTATTGGAAGACCCCTTACAACATATCTATAAGAAAACTTCCGACTTATGTAACTCTGGGTCGTTTGTGTGCCTAGAACAAAGTCCAGCGGGCATGGGTGTATTTATCCAATGCCCTGGATATTGGCCCTTACAGGCACTATACACCCAGGGTAGAGGGTGATTTTTGGTGATTACACAAGCATAATTGCACAAATATGAACTGCGTGAAGAAAATGAGACAAGGACCACAAACGATG
The DNA here is from genome assembly GCA_916181665.1 of Avena sativa. NCBI lineage: Eukaryota > Viridiplantae > Streptophyta > Magnoliopsida > Poales > Poaceae > Avena > Avena sativa. The sequence goes on from OV702287.1 coordinate 430,533,878, forward strand.
GTAGTTCTCAAAGTATTGATATCCCTCAATATTTGAACTATCCTATAGAAGTTTGTGGTTGCAAAGAACACTGTAATAACATACATATGGCATTGCCATCTGGGTCACATCGGTGTAAAACGCATGAAGAAGCTCCATTCTGATGGACTACTGGAATCGCTGGATTTTGAATCCCTCGATAGATGTGAACCATGCCTCATGGGCAAAATGACCAAGACGCAATTCAACTGTATGATGGAACGGGCTGCGGACCTATTGGGAGTCATATATTCGGATGTATGCGGACCAGTGAGCGTCTCCACATGCAATGGTTATCGTTATTTTGTCACCTTCACTGACGATTTAAGTAGATACGGGTATATCTAATTAATGAAGCACAAGTCTAAAACTTTTGAAAATTTCAAGGAATTTTGGAGTGAAGTTGAGGATCAACTCAACAAGAAAATCAAGCACCTCCATAGTGATCGAGTGGTCGAGTATTTGAGTTACGAGTTGGGCACACATATGAAGGTTTGTGGCATTGTACCACAACTTACGTCAGCTGGAACACCACAACGTAATGGTGTGTCCGAGCAACCTAATCGCGTCCCTATTGGATAGTGTACGATCTATGATGTCTCTTGATGACTTATCCATATCTTTTTGGGGATATGCACTCGAAACTGTCGCATTCATTTTAAATAGAGTGCCATACAAATACGTGAAGACAACACCATATGAGTTACGGCATGGCATTAAGCCAAAGTTGTCTTTCCTGAAGGTCTGGGATATGAGGCTTACGTTAAGAAACTACAGCCTGACAAACTCGAACCGAAAGCGGAAAAAGACATCTTTGCAGGATATCCAAAGGAGAATATTGGATATACCTTATATAACCAAGATGAGAGAAAAACGTTTGTCGCGAAGAATGGTACCTTCCTCGAGAAAGAGTTTCTCGTGAAAGGTGTGAGTGGAAGGAAGATAGAACTCGATGAGATTATCGATCCCGGTCTTCAAATATTAGAGTGTCAGAACAAAAGTTATTCCAAAGCCACCATTATCAATTGAAGTGGGAGCAAATGATGATGATCATGAACCTCATGAGGAAATAGCTATGGAACCTCGCAGGTCGACAAGAAAATGTGTTGCCCCTGAATGGTACAGTTATCTTGTGAATATGGTCATGATTGTGGAGCATGATGATCCTGCAACCTACACGGAAGCAATGAAAGTCCCTGAACCCGAGAAATGGGGTATAGCCATGGAATCTGAAATGAAATCTATGTATGACAACCAGGTATGGACCTTGGTAGATATTCCCGAAGGCCGTAAAGCTATTGAGAATAAATGGATCTTCAAGAATAAGATGGACATTGACGGAAACATCACTGTCTACAAGGCTCGAGCTGTCACAAAAGGTTTCCAACAAATTCAAGGAGTTCACTACAAAGAGACATTCTCTCCCGTAGCGAAGCTAAAGTCTATTCGGATTCTACTAGCAGTTGCTGCATATTTTGATTATGAAATATGTTAAATGGATGTAAAAACCGCCTTCCTTAATGACAATTGTTGGGGATATACTTTCCGGGTATCCTCACTATGCCTCACTAACTAGGGTGGCCCACTTCGGGTTAGAGTTTTGCTTCACGGGCGGCCCAGTCAGGGAGAAGAGACGGAGTCCCATCCGGCTACGGGAAGGCCTAGAAGACTTACCGACGTAGGCCCATAGTGTTACTTGTAGTCCAAGATGTACTCTGTAACCGACTCTTAGTTGTAGCCGGATAGATCTCTCCTGTAAACCCTAGGCCGGATATCTATATAAGCCGTCCTAGGGAGAGCCTTTAGGGCACCCACACAATAGTCAACAATCTCAACTCGCACAGGCGAAACCCTTGTAACCCATATTCCAGCTATGCCGTATTACTAGATTGCTAGCAGGAGTAGGGTCCGTCCAAAGCCGACGGATTTGAACCTGGGTAAACTTGTGTGCTCACCGTCCCGGAACACCGTATGCCTCACACCCCTCTCTTCCACACGCCTCGAGGACCCCCTCATGGCGTACCAGTCATCAATCTGATGACAGTTGGCGCCCAGCGTGGGGCAAGTGAGCTTCGGATCTGCGTTCCGAGCGGAATCTACAAGAATCGGAATCGGCGAGACTATCTCCGTTGGTCGCATCCTCTATGCCAGTGACTTCCCTCTCATCGTTCTCGACGAGACCTAGATCCCAGCTAGGGAGGCCGTGACTACCTATACCATTATGTCTTTCGGCGAGATCGATGTGTACATAAGATTCGCTGAACCTATCCCACCCACCCCAGCGGTGATGACAGAGGCAGAAGAAGTTTCTGGGTCCCCTTTGTCCGCGGAGGCGGCAGAGTTCTGGATCTCAAAAAACCCTAATCCCACCCAGCCTGCACCCGTTGCAGAAATAGTGGAGAAATCCGAGGCTAAAGCAGACCTTGCGGTTCAAGTCGAATCTGGGGTGGATCTCCCTAGCGAGGCCGAATCCTAGATCGATCCACCCGCTGAAGTCAAAATCCAGGAGGATCACAACAACAACCTTGGTTCCGGCTCTACCAACGCCGGAACAAATCAACCATTCCTGAGGCACACGTTGAGGCGCATGATGATGCAAGACGCAAGAGTGGATGAGGTTCTCGAAACCATCAAGATCTTCGAGGAAGCCCACGAGGAAAGCCGCAACTTCATCGGATATGTTAGATCCGGATCCGGCTCTGCTGATGCTAGAGACAACACTGACTCAGTGCTGGAGGCGATAGGAACAAACACCGACTTACCCGCATCCTCGGATGACTCGATGACGTCGGCGGATTTCCGAAAGTTCTCCGTGAAGTATGAAGAGGAGTATAACTCCAAAGCTGCAGAAGAAGGAGAAGCCATGGATGAAGGATCCGGAGAAAACTCTCCCAAAGCGCAGGATGACATGGATATCAGAGATAATCCTGAGGTCCAGATGTCCGAAAGTACCGATCAGAGCTTGACTCCAGGAAACGGACCCAAAGCCGTCTTTGCTACAGGCGCTGCCAAAAAGGCAAAGAAGAGGAACAAGAAGAACAAGACCCCAGCAAAAGGACTTCCAGCAGAGGAGGTGATTGCCGAGGAATATGAGGAAGACTCAGATGGAGCACTTATCCTAGACGAGCCCAAAGAAGAGTCGGTGGATGGACATGTGGTCACCGCAGGTGCCCGTAAACTCATCGACGCTGCATTAACCACACATATCCCTACTGCAGCAGAACTAACTACTGCGGAATTGGAAGAAAGGGCCCGAGCCCTAGAAGCGCGTCGCCAAGTACTCCTGGATGAAGCTAAAAACATCGAGGAAGAGAAGAAGCACATGGCCAAGGCGGAGAAGCTCATCTCTCTGCAACATTAGAAGAACCGGAAACGACATACACATGACAATCAATTTCCGGAAGTATGTAAGGTTCTCTTTGAGGGATATCCAGGGATGCCTCGCCTCGATAGCAAGGGAGATCTGGTGTATCCAACACCAGTGCAAAACACTGTCGCTGCCCGAGACATCCTAGCAAACAATCCAGGCCCGGAACAGGTTCGATTGGGCATCAAGCTACTCACCAAGGGTCTAGAACAGCAGAAGGCCGTGAAATCCGGAAGCGGAAAACTAGTCTCTCAATCCGACCAATGTTGCACGGATCCGGCCTGGAATGATGTAAGACCCCAGCGGGCTCCGGAACAGCATCACTGTTCTGACCGTCGAGAAGATAATTACTCAAGAATCGAATCTTCAGGACAGCATCACAGAGTTGCACGTGATTGGTGCAATGTTGCTCCAGCCACCGAGCAAGAGGCGATCGCTACCCTATATCCGAAGAATCCTCCCCGGTGAGAGTCAAACGATCACAGGAAGAAGACAAAGAGAAGCGTCGGAAGGAAGACCAACAAAGAATGCCACCTCCCAGGCATACAAGCCATCCAGCTGAACCCCACCACAATGGGAATGATGGACGAAGGAACGACGGACACTGTGCCGAGTCAAGCCGACAAGCGGCTCGTCATAATGAAGACCCTCCGTGGAGCCAGAATAATGACGCTCTAGACGAAGGCCGGCGATCAGCCGGAAACAATCCAGCTGCTCCACCCTCTCCACCAAGTAGCCATCACAACGGCTCCCAAGGAGGCCAGGGAGGGCGTCGTGGCGGAGGAGGTGGTGGCAGAAGCCGAAGTCCGGCTCCAAGGCACCACAGCCATAGCCGTCAATCAGGACGATCTCTGTCCCTAAGTGACGCGAGGCACATGATTAATTCCAATATAGAGGCGCCTGCGCTACGAAAACAATTATATATACGTGGGCCCAAAATGCTTCGGACCATGCATAAGAGTAACAAAATTCCTGGAAGGATTCGCTATCTCAAGACATATCCAAGCCTACGACGGCATAGCTCGGCCAGATACTTGGCTCCAGGACTTTTTCCAAGCTTACTGCATCGCCAAAGGCGGAAACAGCCTGGTCGTAACCCGATATCTCCCACTCATGTTGCGGAAGACGACACAATCATGGCTCAATGAACTTCCAGAGAACACCATCCACAACTAGTATGACATGCAAAGCACATTCTTTCAGAATTTCGAAGGCACATATCGGAGGCCCTGTATGGTAGTAGACCTACAACGTTGCACCCAGAAAGCCGGAGAAACTTGCCGAGATTATCTCGGACGATGGATCGACACTAAGAACTCCTGCGAAGGGGTAAATGACCAAATTGTGATTGAAGCTTTCATTGCAGGACTCCCAATTGGTTTACTACGTCATCGCTTGAAGTGCGACAAGGTAAATGATTTGGGAGAGATGATAGAAACAGCAAGCAAGTATGCAGATGCAGATGATGACACGGAGGGATTACTGAACACCCTAGTTGTGCCACAGTCGGCAAAACAACCAAAGCAGCAAGCTCAGAAGTGCAAGAATACCTCGGAAGAAAAACCCAACACGAAAACGGCAGTGGTCACTGCTACTTTCGGGTATGGAGGACAAAGAGGGCGCGGCGGTGGCCGCGACGCGGTCGTGGGACATCAAGAGTCCAAGGTATAGGAGACCAGCAACCTGGAAAAACCTACTCCTAGGCCGACATTGCCAATAACCCATGTGTGCATCACTTAGATGCCAATGGGGGCTCGTCTCACACAAACGCCGAGTGTTGTTTTAATGACGACATCAAGAAGGATGATATTGCTGGCTATAGGGCAAACGGAAGAAGGGAAAGAAGAATCCCGGAAAAGATAAAGAGACCAAGGAAGATTCCGACATGGAGGAAGCCGATGCTTCAAATCCCAAGCCGAAAGGAAAGAAAAACTTCCCAACAAATAAAGACACTTATGTCACCTTCCTCGGATCTCAACCAGCTAAGGTCAAGAAAGCAGTTGTACGTGAGCTCAACGCAACTGTTCCGGCTGTCCCCCAATTCTTGGACTGGTCAGAAGTGGCAATCACCTTTGACCGTGTTGATCATCCGCCTAAGTTGCACATGCGAGGAAAATACGCCCTAGTCATCAATCCACTTATTGACGGCTATGGTTTCTCCAAGACTCTCATGGATGGCGGCAGCAACATTAACATTCTGTATCTCGAAACGCTATGACGGATGAAGATCTCGGAGACCCAGCTGAATTATAGCTCTGTGATCTTTCACGGAGTTGTCCCAGGAAGACAAGCAAATTCCCTGGGAGAAATCACTTTGGATGTGACCTTTTGAACTCCAAAGAACTATCGGACGAAAGCACTTTCCTTCGAAGTGGTCTCATTCAAGAGTACGTACCATGCTATATTCGGGCGTCCGGCTTACTGGGATTTTATGGCTCGTCCATATTACATTTACAATATGATGAAAATCCCAGGTCCCAGCAGCGTGATCACCATCAGGGGAGACCCGAAGAAGGCGCGAGAGTGCGAGGACGGAAATGTCGCCTTTGCTGAAGCCGTGTTGCATGCCCAGGAGTACCAGGAGATCAAGAAAACCATTGATCTGTCCGAGATGCCCGCGACAAAGAAGGAGGTGACAAAGCCGAATCCGGAGTTCAAGGCATCGGAAGAGACGAAGAAGACGTCGTTGAAGGATGATGACCCCTCCAAGGTGACCCAGATAGGCGTAGGCCTAGATAGCGCATAGGAAGGTGCGCTCGTCAAGTTCCTCCAAGCAAATCAACATATCTTTGCATGGCAGCTATCTGACATGACCGGAGTACCTAGGGAACTTGCCGAACACTCTCTAAATGTACACCCGAACGCTCAACCCGTCAAACAATCCCTACGATGTTTTGGCGATGAAAAGCGTAAGGCAGTAGCTAAGGAACTAGCCCGGCTCGAGTTAGCCAGATCCATAGAAGAGGTCATCCACACTGAGTGGTCGGCCAATCCTGTAATGGTCCCTAAAAAGGACACCACTTATTTAAGGATGTTTGTTGATTATACTGCCTTGAACAAGGCTTGTCCCAAAGATCTGTTTGCTCTGCCTAGGATTGATCAAGTTATCGATTCTACGGCAGGCTCGGAACTCCTATGTTTTCTCGACGCATATTCCGGTTATCACCAAATCCGAATGAAGGAATCTAACAAAGTCAAAACTTCATTCATAACCCCCTTGGGAACCTTTTGTTTCATTACGATGCCCTTTGGGCTCAAAAACGCAGGAGCTACGTACCAACGCACTATGCAGCGTTGCCTCCACGACCAAATCGGACGCAATGTACATGCATATGTGGATGATATTGCGGTGATATCCAAAAAGAAGGAAACCTTGATTTCTGACTTGGAGGAAACGTTCACCAATCTACAAAAATACAACATAATGCTTAACCTGAAGAAATGTTTCTTTGGAATTCCAGCCGAAAAATTGTTAGGTTTTATCGTGTCTCAAAGAGGCATAGAGGTAAACCAGGACAAAATCAAGGCTATACTCAATATTTCCAGGCCAACTCGCCTGAAGGACGTTCAAAGACTAACTGGTAGCATTGCCACAGTAAGTCGGTTTGTAAGCCGGCTCGGTGAAAGAGCCACACCACTATATAAGCTCCTGAAAAAGACCAAGAAATTCGTTTGGACCGACGAAGCTGAAGCTGCGCTACAAGACCTGAAAGCAGTACTCTCATATGCTCCCATCCTTGCAGCACCGGAACCATAGGAACTGATGTTGCTCTATCTCGCTGCGACAAACAAGGTCGTCAGTATCGTCATGGTAGTGGAGAGACCGGAGGAAAATCAGGAACACCTGGTGCAGCGTCCGACTTGCTATCTCAGCGAGGTCTTAACTGAATCAAAATAGTGGTATCCGCATTATCAAAAGCTAGCTTACAGTGCGTTTCTAGCATCTCGTAAGTTACAGCATTATTTTCAGGAACATCCAATTACCATGGTGAGCACAGCCCCCATGAGAGACATAATCAACAACAGTGATGCCACAGGACACGTCGCAAAATGGGGCATAGAGCTTTTAGCTTTCGACATTGAGTACAAACCTCGTACAACAATCAAATCCCAAATCCTCACTCACTTTGTCGCTGACTGGACAGAGACAGCGGAGAATATGACCCTACTAGAGTCGGAATACTGGACCTTGCATTTTGACAGGTCTAAGGCACTCGGGGGCTCAGGGGCTGGCGTGGTGCTCAAATCACCCCAAGGAGATAAAATTTTCTATGTATTGCAGATCCACTTCACGACAATGAATAACATTGCCGAGTATGAAGCACTACTGCATGGAATCCGGATTGCTAAAGACATTGGCATCCGACGTTTAATGTGTTATGGAGATTCGGATCTTGTTGCCCAACAAGTGTCGGATATCTGTAAGGCAAACAAGCACATGGCAGCATATAGGGCTGTCGTGGATGAATTATCTAAATCGTTTGAAGGGTTTGAAGTTCAACACATCCCTCGAACAGAAAATGAGGAAGAAGATGCACTATCTCGAATAGGCTTTGCCTGAAAAAAGGTTTCGGATGGTGCTTTTTTAGAGCACCTCAAAGTTCCCTCTATAAAAGGAGTGGACGAGGAATATCTGACCAAATCCGACTCACCTTTAGTAGCAGTTCTAGCTGTGATTCCTAGCTGGACTCAACCCTACCTTGATTACTTGGTAGATGGAAAATTACCCGAAGACGAAGTTCTGAGCCGGCAGATCGTCCAACGAGCAAAAGCCTACACTATAATTAGTGGTGAGCTCTATAAGCGGAGTGCGTCTAGGGTATTTCAGCGCTGTGTATCTCTGAAAGAAGGAGTGGAAATCTTACGAGAGATCCATGAAGGCGAGTGTGGTCACCACGCTGCAACCAAATCTCTAGTGGCAAAAGCCTTCCGAAACGGTTTTTTCTGGCTTACAGCAAGGCAGATGCCGAATGGCTGGTCAATACGTGCAAAGGCTGCCAAAAATACGCCACACAAGCTCACATTCCGGCTGATCAGCTGCGAACAATACCTATAACATGGCCTTTTGCGATCTAGGGGCTTGACATGGTAGGGCCGTTTAAATGGGCTCCAAGTGGATTTACTCATCTCTTAGTAATGGTGGATAAATTCACAAAATGGATGGAGACTAAACCTGTCACTAGTTGTGATGGAGCAACAACCAGAAGATTTGTCGAGGATGTCATAATCCGATACGGTTATCCACATAGCATTATCACGGACAAAGGGAGTAATTTCTCTATGGGAGAGCTTGCTGAATTCTGCAATGAACAAAATATCCGGCTTGACATTTCGCCAGTCGCACACCCACAAGCTAATGGACAAGTCGAAAGAGCAAATGGTTTAATCTTACAAGGCCTAAAACCAAGACTCGAAGCACCACTACGACGTGCTGCGGGGGCTTGGACAGAATAATTACCTTCTGTAATATGGAGTTTACGAACAACTCCAAACAGGTCAACCGGATACACACATTTCTTCTTGGTCTATGGCGCAGAAGCAGTTCTTCCTAGTTATTTGATTCACACTTCTCCTAGAGTGGCCGCGTATATTGAAGAGGATGCCGAAATTTCTCGACAAAATGATCTCGACTTAGTCGAAGAAGTTCACGCCGTTGCTGAGATGAGATCAACAGCCTACCATCAGAAGTTACGCAAGTATCATAGCTAGAGAGTCAGAAACCGGTCTTTCAATAAAGGCGATTTGGTTCTCCGGCTTGTGCAGCAAAGAAAGCACAAACTTTCCCCAATATGGGAAGGGCCATATTTAGTTAGTCGAGTAATGCAAAATGGTTCTTACTACCTAACTGATATGCGGCCAGACAAAGAAAGACCTGGTACTAAGAAAAGAAAGAGAGCTGGAGGCAGTATAGACCCGGATGAATTAGACAGACCATGGAATATTGCTCAGCTACGTCCCTTTTATTCTTAGTTTATTTTTTCTTTGTAATCATATATGTGTACATGTTCAATGAGAAATAAAGTGTTGGTTGCCTCAAAAAAATTCTGAGAAGTTTTTACCATCTTATTTCCGAATGACCATGTCACAGTCGAAAATCCCAGAATACTTGAAAGTACTTTGTGCTCATGTTCGTTCTGGTTTAGATTTCCGATTCTAAAATTGCTACCTTCGGGTATAAATCTAAATTTTCTAGTCTATACTTTGGTTATTTGTCTGATTGCTGGATGCGGGCATTTTCTGAGTAGTAAATTGTTGGTACTGGAGGTCGGCTTTGTTTCCGAGTTTAAACTGGTTTAGTAATTGAGCTCCGTTGCTCGGCAAAGTTTCCGTGCTAAAAGTTGGCCGGCTCACGAAAGGGATGAGGCAGAAAGCCAGATAAACAATAAGTATAGACGAAAAACATAAGTGCTTATGAAAATATTTCAGGCACAAAAAATTATAAAGCCAAAAGTGCTAAATAGATATATTTAAACTTAGCACTAGCAAAAAGTATCATACTACTCATTTACAACCCGGATTGTTTTCAGAATAACACAATGTTTGTTTTGATGCTCTATGATGCAGGGGAAGAAGGAGTTGCTGGCTCACTGGAAACATCAGCCTCGCCTTGATATCTTTCCAAGATGTTCAAATCCGAGATGGTTTGTTCATCGTCGGAAGCTTCTCCAGTTTCTTCGGCGGGCGGAGGCAGCGTCGCGAGTGAAGAAGGGAGTATCATAGCTGGTTAAGTCAGCCATGTGACACCCGTATCCGGCGCAGGAGTCCATGATGGCTTTGATGTCCTGCTTCTGGCCGTCTTCATCCACAGTAGAATACCCTCTGGTCACTTGCCAGATCTCCATGCTTCCATGGTGGCTCATGACCATGGTGAGAGTGTTCTGTGCTGGGTTCGCGCGTAGGACATGTTCCAGTCTTGAATGAGCTGGGGCATCTCCTTGGCCTTATCTCGCACTGCAAAGCCGGACATGCTATGCATATCCGGAACCCTGAGAACTTTGCCAATATCTTTGATGGATTGCCAGAAGTCATGCAACAAATCATCGACTTGGGTAAGCCAGCTGGTGCGAGATTCGGCAGAGGCTGAGTCCAGTAAGTTCAGAGGACCTGTGCATTCAATGCAAAGGGGTTTAAAAAATAAATCCAGACTCCAAAGAGTCGAAAGATGCAGATAAGTCAGAAAGAGGGAAACGTACCAAAGATGACATTGTCGACTTTGGTCTTCTCCTCCCGAAGACTCTAGAGTTCAGCCCGGAGTGCCTCGGCAATGTCCCTCTCTCTGAACAAATCATTGCTGAGATCCGAGATTTTCTTATCCTGGAGCACAATCTTGCGATCACGCTCCTCGGTAGCCATGGAGGAGGACTTGAGAACTTGAGCAATGCTCTTCTCATGATCCGTCTTAAGCTTATTCATCTCTTGGCAGAGGTCCTTGTTTTCCACCTTCAGGGTTTTAAGATTCTTGGCCTCTTCAATCATAGCAAAGGACTGCTTTACCAGTGTTGTAGTCAAAAGAACAAAAGTTGAACAAAAAATCGACTATGAAATACAAGACAAGGTTTGAGTTCTAGAATGTTTACCTTCAGCCTCATCCCTGGAAACTTTCAATTGAGCATTTTCAAGTCGGAGAGCTTTGATTTCTTTCTGCTTGTTACAAATATTCTTCAACAAATCCTGGTTATAGGAATATACTTTATGTAAGTCAGAATACCTAGAGTCAGAAGTCTACTAAAGACTCGGGCTAATATTTTTACTAATATCAGCACGAGCCTTGGGGGCTACACTAGTTCATTCTTTGGCATCCTAAGGAAGCATAAATCCGGATTTGACTGTCCAGCTTCATGCTTGGGGGCTAGAGGACATGATATGAAATAAGGAAAATGTGAGTTGGAATTCTGACTTACATATTGTTCACGAGCGAGTTTGTTCAAGCTCGCATTCACTTCGGTGGTAACCTTCTCGGCAAGGGTTAGGGGGACCACTGGCGTGGTTGGAAGCTCGTCGGTCCACAGCTTCTCGTCGCGAAGACAGACTTGTTCAAGAAGATCAGAGTGCTTAATGTCCTCTTCTTCTCGTGCTTCTTCTTCGACAGAGATAGTCCGGCCTTCCAGGCATTGCCGAGCTAGCCGCTGGATTTCCTCCGCAGACTTCCGAGATAAGCCAAATTTGGCAAGTCCCGGATTGCTCAGGAGATTGTCGGCAAAGACCTCTGCCGAGGGATCATTACCCGAAGAGGGTTCACCCTTGTCAAAACCTGAGTCACCCAGGGTGACATCAGTTTGTGATCTGAGGATCACTAGCTCTACTGATTGAGTCGGATCTTCTGCAACAGTCGGAGATGGAGTAATCTGAAGGCTGAGGGGCAGGAATCGGAGGAGCTATGGCAGGAGAAGCCAAGTTCAGCTTTGACTGGCGTGGAGGCTTCGAGACAACCCCTTTCCCTTTGCCCTTGGTGAGCTGTTTAGCTCTGAGAAGGTAATAGAACAGAAAACATTACATCTTGGAAAGAATTATGACCTATAAGTACAAAGACTTTGTGAGGAAAGATTGCCTCTTCACAACGGGCACTTCCTTTGTACCAATGACCACTGTCGGAGCTTTGCACTTCCGAGGAATAACATCCGGCAGTGGAACCAACTCTCCCTCATCCTGAGAAAACTCAGGAGGATATCCCTCGACCGAAGCAAGCTCCAACTCGGGGAGGTCGGCAACCTGAAAAGAAGAGATATCGTAGTATTGCAAAATAATATAAAGATGAGCACATAATACAAGTTGTTGCTGGAAGCTTACCTGAACTATGGGATTTTCCGACGTATGCATGTCCAAAGACAGCTCCAGAATCTTCCTCTCAATCCGCTCCCTTATCAGCCATTTGATTTGGCATACATAATCTTTTGTCGAGTAGGCCTTGGAGCTGATTCGAAGGGAATCCTTCTTCGATGATGTGATGGAGTGCATCAGTCGATCTCCATGATGTTGAAGAGTTTGGATCCGGTGTGCCACCCAGCAGTGAACTAAATTGGACCCTCTTAGGCCCTTGTGCTTCATCAAAAACTCGATCCGCCTCTTGGCAAGAAGCAGATCGTCACTGAGAGCCGGCGCATCTGCGTCCTAGGACTCTTGGGGCGTGGAGGCACCGTCGATGAAAGCCGGCAAAGTAGTAGCTTTGCCGGGAGCGGGAATATCCTTATGATAGAAAAAAGTGGATGGCCATTGCTTGACCGACTCACTGGACATAATCCGAGGATAGACACGCTCTCGCCTAACCGAAAAACTAATAGTACCGGTAATATAAGGATTACCGGCAGTGATGGAATTTCTCCGGACATGGAAGTAATACCGGAAAAGAACGAGGCTCGGCCTAATGCCGAGATACCCCTCATACAAAGATGCGTACGTGCTCATCTCTAAGATGGAGTTCAGGGGGAGATGATGGAGTTGAACTCCGTAATGATCTATAACCTCAGAAAATAAATCTAAGGGAGGAAAGCTCAAACCTCTGTTGAGGTGAGTGCCAAAGTGAACCCGCTCGCCTTCACGAGGGTTGGGGATGGTTTCGCTGAAGCCGCTCCGCCAATCGTTGGCGCGGAGGAGCTCTTCTTCTTCCACGACGCGGAGCTTCTCATCCTCGAGAACGCATGGGATCCATACCCCGCGATTGCTCTCCTTCTCCGCCGCCGCTGCCATCGCTGCCGTACCGGAGGATGATGCTGAAGCCATTTTTGTGTGCGCTGGTGACCTTGGATGGGCGGCGCTGGAAGTTTTTTGGGAGCAGAGGAGCTCTAGGTTCGTGGGGAGGCATAGGGGAGAAGGAAACAGCGCAAGTGTTGGTGAAGAAGATGGGGAAAGAGATCCTCACCACTTATATCCTCCAGCCGTGTCAAGATTCGTGTAAACGCTACAGTGAACGTGCCACGCGTCGTGGAAGGAGCTGGGAAACCCTCACGCGATGATTACGTCGCCTCGATCTCCACGCACACATTGAAACGGTGCCTTGGTTCTGCAAAAGGCGGACCCACCAACGGTCGTGCTGATAGGAAATGTTTGCCAGTGACGTGACTTGACCATGACTAGTGTCAGGTTGCGTCAGAGACCAAGTTCCGGCTTAGTTTGAATTCCGAGCTGGAAACCCGAATAAACATATTCATAGGTCTGGCTCATTTTGAGACTCAGATCTACTCATTTCTTTTTTGAAGTTTCAGGAACCCTTCATGATTCTGCAAGCCGAAGATCAAGCTAGACGATGATGAAATCCGACTTTGGATCATGGAGGCTTCCGGGGGCTGCTGTTGGGGATATACTTTCCGGGTATCCTCACTGTGCCTCACTGACCAGGGTGGCCCACTTCGGGTTAGAGTTTTGCTTCACGGGCGGCCCAGTTAGGGAGAAGAGACGGAGTCCCATCCGGCTATGGGAAGGCCTAGAAGACTTACCGACATAGGCCCATAGTGTTACTTGTAGTCCAAGATGTACTCTATAACCGACTCTTAGCCGAATAGATCTCTCCCGTAAACCCTAGGCCGGATATCTATATAAGCCGTCCTAGGGAGATCCTTTAGGGCACCCACACAATAGTCTACAATCTCAACTCGCACAGGCGAAACCCTTGTAACCCATATTCCGGCTCTGCCGTATTACTGGATTGCTAGCAGGAGCAGGGTCCGTCCAAAGCCGGCGGATTCGAACATGGGTAAACTTGTGTCCTCAGCGTCCCAGAACACCGTACTCCTCACACCCCTCTCTTCCACACGCCTCGAGGACCCCCTCATGGCATACCAGTCATCAATCCGACGACAACAACATCGAGGAAGAGTTGTATATGATGCAACCAGAGGGTTTTGTTGATCCAAAAGATGTTGGTAAAGTAGGCAAACTTCAGAGGTCCATTTATGGACTGAAGCAAGCATCTCGGAGCTAGAATCTTCGATTTTATGAAGTCATCAAAAGTTTTGGATTTGTCCAGAACATAGAAGAAGCATGCATATATAAGAAAGTGAATGAGAGTTCAGTGGCATTCCTAGTACTATATGTGGATGACATACTGTTGATAGGGAATGACGTCAATCTTTTGAAGAATGTGAAAGAGTATTTAAACAGTAAATTCTCTATGAAGGACATGGGTGAAGCTACCTACATATTAGGCATTAAGATCTATAAAGATAGATCAAAGCATTTGTTGGCTCTTGGTCAAAGCACCTACATAGAAAAGATTCTGAAACGGTTCAGAATGGATATGTCAAAGAAAGGTTCTTTTCCAATTATAAAAGGTGATAAACTGAGTGTGATTCATTGCCCAGTAACGAAACATGAAACAGAAGCAATGGGAGGTGTTCCATATGCCTCGGCCATTGGCTCCATCATGTATGCCATGCTGAGTACTAGACCATATGTAGACTTGGCTCTTAGCTTGACGAGCCATTTCCAAAGAAACCCTAGGGTGGTTCATTGGAATGCAGTTAAAAATATCCTTAAGTACTTGAGAAGGACTAAGGATATGCTTCTTGTCTTCGGAGGACATGAAGAAGAACTTGCCATAACAGGTTACGTGGATGCAAGCTTCTCCACTAATCCAGATGACATGAAATCTCAAACAGGGTATGTGTTCGTGGTTAATGGCGGTGCGGTGAGCTGGGGGAGCGGGAAGCAAAATCAGTGGCTCAATCTACAATGAAGCCGGAATGCATGGCTTCCATAGATGCAGCTAATGAAGCTATATGGATGAGGAAGTTCATCATTGAACTTGGAGTGTTCCCAAGCGCTCAAGACCCTGTATGTGTCTACTGCGACAACACGGGGGCCATTGCGAATGCGATGGACCAGAGGTTCCACTCCATGGCCAAGCACATTGAGCAACATTATCATGTAACTAGTTGAATGCTCGTGCGTTGCTACGGGTTGATTTTAGTTAATCCTTTTTAGGACATATAAAATTGTAGTATCAGAAATCAGTCTTCTAGGGACAAAGTAGAGCATGACCGCAAATTTGGAGTGGTCTGGGTCCCCCTTCTGGTAGTACGGCGGGGTTTATACCAGAACACAACTCCGTGATAACCACAAGCGTGTTGTGGAGCCACTTTGCCCTAGAGCCATCGAAGTTCTTAGCGCTAGTGTAGATGATCCCCGCGGCAACACCACATGGCCTTGTTGCCGACCAAGCCGGAATCAAGAAGGCGAGTATGCTGGGGTGCCCTTCATCGTTGTAGGAAGTCTCATGGACCAAGACTACCGGCCACCAAAGAACAACATGAGAGTTTGTTGGTAAATGAAACATTAGAATTTGTAAAGTACATACTAATGTGAATGTGGCTGGTCCATTCACTAAGTATCTTCCACAAGCAAAGCATGATCAACACTGGGGCACTATTGGTGTTAGATTATGGCCTATTGTAAACTAGTGTAATTCTACTCTAGTGCAAGTGGGAGACTGAAGGAGATATGCCCTAGAGGCCAATAAATAAAGTGTTTTATTGTTATATCTCTATGTGGTCATAATAGTTTTCTATCATGCTCTAACTGTATTTAGCAGGAACATAAATACAGGTGTGGTATATAAACAACCAGGTCCCTAGTATCCTCTAGTACTAGTTTGTTGGGCAGATGATGATCGAGGTTTCCCGATCATGGACTTGACATAAAACAGTCACCTAACAACGAGATCACTTAATAAAGTGATGGACACACCCGACCATAGAATTGCAATGTGATCCAGTCACAAAGTTCAACATTGTGATATCTAGCAAGGTGTAGTAACTTAAACCTTCGATCGTGAGATCATGTTTAATCACTATCTCTCGCGGCTGCTTTGATCACATCAATTGCCATGACCATAACTAGGTGGCTATAAATGTGTGTTTCAAGTATTCTAGAGGAATGGTTGAGGTGTGTGATCGAGATCGGGATTTGCCTATACGAGTGACGGATATATACTCTAGGCCCACTCGGTGAGACCACATCAATAAGCTTGCAAGCATGTTACTAGGTCACATGGATGTGTTACCACGGGAGCGAGTAAAAGTGTTTGTCGGTGACAAGATTGAACTATATGAGATATATAAGAACAGGTATTGGACAAACCAGCTATCGTTGCACAAAGGGAATAATACTCGACGTTTAGAAGGTTCAAGCGAACAACACTATGTCGTGGAATGAGTAGGGATCATCATGTATTTCTAGATACCGCTGATGATCAATGATCGGGGAGTGATCCCCTTCATACCTGAACATTCCCGAATCATAAGGGTGTCACGCTAAAGGGTAATTGACGCTCGAGTTGATCTAATACCGATAGAGAAATAGGAAGAGAGAATCGGAATGGTTCCGGAGAGAATACCAAAGTGTTCGGAGTTCGTTCAAAAGGTGTTTTGAACAAGGAGAAATTAAATAATGTATTTAATATTTAATTGTGAATTAATATTAAATATGGAAAATATTCAAATAAAAGAAAAAAGGAAAAAATCCCACATGGGCCTTTCCTAGGAGGGAAGAGGGCCCAAGAGGGAAGGGTCAAGGGCCCTAGGGGCCAAGCGGCTAGGATGGGAAGGCTCCCACCCCTGTAAGCCACCCTAGATGGGATAAGGCGCGCGGGTGGGGCCCATCCCCCCTCCCCCCGCTGCTGGCCAGCTCCCTCCTCCCACCTCCTCTTGTTTAGTCCCACCCAAGGACTTGGAGGGTGGGAGTAGCCTAGTTTTTCCTATATATAGGGAGACAATCACCCCAATTTCTCAGTCCAACTCAATCCCACAATTGGCATAGGCCATTATCTCCCTCTCTCTCTCAAGTGTGTTCCCAAGTTAGGAATGTGCTACACGAGGTAGAGGTTTCTCCACCCAGCGCCTGTCGTCATATCACTAGAATCGGTCGGGATCTTCTTCTTTCGCTTCCTTGCTGGACCGGGGCTCGGGAGACATCCTATACACCGGAGGCCTGTAAATCTCAATGAGGCATCACCAATAGTGGTGTTGGACGCTTGAATCCTTCTATACCTTGAGGTCTGTGACGCTCGGCTTCATCAGCAACGTTTGTGCAGGAACGTATTCCCGCTTTCTCGGTCTTCAAAGGTATGATCACCGTATCCCGCTCGTTACTGTACTTCTCCATAGATAGGTCTTGGGTTGGTGAATTCTCGTAGCAGGAAAATTTATTGTTTTCTGCCACGGAACCCCTTCACGAGGTACTCCTGATCCGACCCACGCTCCCCTTGGACGCACATGGCCAAGTCGCGAGGGAGACATGGACGCTTGTAGGTGTCGGTGAAGTTGCAGATGAAAACCTTCTCGAAATCTGCCCAAGCATTGACGTTGTTGGACGCGAGGTTGTTAAGCCAGGTCCTGGCAGAACCTAGCAACATGAGGGGCACCTAGCGCACAACCACATGCTTATTGCCATGGGTAATCCCGACTGCTGTTGCGTAGACGGTCATCCAATCCTCCGGTTTCATGATGCTTTCATACTTGGGAGTGTCCCGAGGTAACGTGAACCTCTCAAGGAATGGCTCGTTCTGGATGTGTGGTCCAAAGCGAACCGGTCTGATTGAATCTTCCTCCTCCGTGACGCGAGCGCTCATCAGCAGGTCGATGCGCTCCCTCACATCTGGTACCTCTAGATTGGGCGACCCCACTCGTCCTGAGAGGCAAGAGTGGGTAGGTTGCGCCACTCCGGCTGGCGGAGGACCAGCCGATGGCTTGTTGGTTACCGCTACCGGTTCCTAGCGCTGCTGGCTCTGGTGGCCGGAGTCACGACGCTTGCTGTGAGGCTTGCCCCCATGAGGGGAAGACGACCGCTGGGTGTGGTGTGGCTCGTTTCCTCCCATCAGCCAGCTACCGGGAGGTGGCCCGGCTGCTTGCAGCAGCATGACCTCCTCGGCTTGCCGGTCAGCGATGTCGAGCAACGCCTGTCTAGCTCTCGCCTTACCCTCTAAGCTGGGTAGCTCTTCCGTGATGGCTCGCGCCACACACAGGTTCTTGATAGGTGTGTTTTAGGTATGCCGAATGATGGGGTTGGGCGGGGTCTTTTCACCATCTCTGTCTAGATGGGCCGCCAGCTCCTTCTTGTGATGTTGAACTTGCCCACGCCGGCTAGGCTCATTGTTAGCCGATGTGAAACCCTGGGTGTGGTTACTTGAGCAGAGTACTCTCTAGCTCTCACTGGGTTGAGGCTATCTCGACGGCCTCCTCAAGAAGGGACTCCCGAGACGCGTTGATGGTCGCGATCACTGCCTCCGGGTCGTGATCAGTGACAACGGGGTTGAGCAACCTACCGATGGAGAGCTTTAGGGAATGACTTTCAGGGGGAGGCTCGGAGGTTCCGGCTCCCTCATCCTCGTGCTCGAGCGGAGGGCGATGTTGGTAACTGGTTGAGGAACCAGCCATCATGACTTCTACGTCACCGGGCGCGAAGAGCATGTTACCGGCTATGGGCGGCGCCTTGACTAAGGAGGTGATTTCCCGAGGGAACCGCTCCAGAATGGTGGCGACGTAGACAGGCAGGTTCCCGAACAACAAAACGGCGTCGTCGGCCAGGAAGGTGGCGCCGGCGAAGCACGAGGCCGGAGGCCATGCACTCACCAGCTGTGGTACGGGGTCCCGTGCGAAACATGACTCCGGTCGTAGCCATCTTGCCCCATGGTGGGCGCCAACTGTCGTAGTTCTGGATACGACAGTGCCTAAGAAGGCTATATAGAGGGTAGGAGCAAGTCTGGCGACAATGATGGCTGATGGCCCAAAATATATCGAGCTCGTTGGGGAACCCCAAGAGGAAGGTATGATGAGCACATCAGTAAGTTTTCCCTCAGTAAGAAACCAAGGTTATCAATCCAGTAGGAGCAAGGAAACACCCCAAAGGTGTAGCTAGCTGAACGTTGGCAGGGCGCACTACCGGTGCCAACAACAACGTGGAGACCTGCACAACACAACCACAGAACTCTGTCCCCAACTTGCGATGAGGTTGTCAATCTCACCAGTTTTGCTGAAAACAAAGGATTAAACATATCGAAAGGAAGGAAGTAATAGTTTGCAGAAAGTAAACACAAAGCAGTAAACAGTTTGTAGATTGTATGTAAAAGAAAGGACCGGGATCCATAGTTCACTAGAGGTGGCTCTCCTTAAGATAGATAACATGCTGGGTGAACAAATTACAGCGGGGCAATTGACAAACATCGAGAAAGCAATACATGCATATACTAATCATCTTGACTCCTTTGGAACTTGATTGGGCATTATAACATTATACATAGACCTCCATCCAACTGAATCTATGACTAATAATCCACCTTCAGGTTATCTTCCGAACCCCCTCCAGTATTAAGTTGCAAGCAACAGATTATTGCTTTACGAATTGCGTGTAAAGTAAACAATACGATTGTTCTATGAACAAAGGATTGTTGTTTTATGCCTAGTAGCAACAACACATCTAGTACCTTAGAGATTTCTGTCACTTCCCCAGATTACCAGAGGCATGAACCCACTATCGAGCATAAATACTAACTCTTGGAGTTTCTAGCATCTACTTGGCCAAGATAGCTACTAACAACGGAAAGCATACAAGATCACAAATAACAAAGACATGATAGAATCAATAATTAGTCTGAAATAGCATCTCAATATCCATCGGATCCCCGCAAACACAACATGCAGAATTACAAATAGATGATCTTGATCATGAACGGAGCTCACAAGATCTAGACATGAAAGCACAAAGGAGGAGAACCAGCCATCTAGCTACTACATGGACCCGTAGTCTAGAGATGAACTACTTGTTGGAGATATGCCCAAGAGGCAATAATAAAGTGGTTATTATCATGTCTTCACACTTATGATAAATGTTTACATACCATGCTATAATTGTATTAACCGGAAACATTAATACTTGTGTGATTTGTAAACTAAAATAAGAGTCCCTAGTAAAGCCTCTTGTTAAACTAGCTTGTTGGTTAATATATGATCATTGTTTCCTGATCATGAACATAGAGATGTTATTAACAACAGGATCATATCGTTAGGAGAATGATGTGATGGACATACTCCTATAGATAAGCGTAGCATAAAGATCAAGTCATTTCAATAGTTCAATTGCTATATGCTTTCTGATACATAGTAACCTAATTCCTTCGACCATGAGATCATGCATATCACCTTTACTGGATGGATGCTTTGATGTCATCAAACACCACACCGTAACAGGGTGGCTATAAAAGTGGCATTGAGTGTTCGGAAAGTATTGGTTGAAACACATGGATCAAGAGTGGGATTTGTCCATCCACATGACGGATAGATATTCTCTGGGCCCTCTCGGTGAAATGTCATCCAATTAGCTTGCAAGCATGTGACTTGGTCACAAGGGATCACATATCACGGGAACGAGAAAAGAGTACTTATCAGTAACGAGGTTGAACTAGGTATGCAGAGATACCGACGATCATAACCTTGGATAAGTAACATATCGTGAGACAAAGGGAAATTGGTATCGTATGTAAGTGGTTCATTCGATCGCAAAGTAATCGTAGAAATATGTGGGAGCCATATGAATTTCCAGATTCCTCTATTGGTTATTGTTCGGAGAAGTGTCTCGATCATGTCCGCATAATTCACGAACCGTAGGGAGACACACTTAAGGATTCGACGTTGTTTGAGTAGTTATGGTATTATGAGAAAGAGACCGAATGTTGTTCGGAGTCTCGGATGGGATCCGGGATATCACGAGGTGATCCGGAATGGTCCGGAGAATAAGATTCATATAAGGAAAGTCCCGTTTCGGAGTTCGGGAATGATTCCGGTGTTTTCATCGGGGATATTCTAGAAGGTCCCGGAATGTCCGGCACTCGGGGGGGAAGGGGTACATGAATGTGTCATTGCATGTTGGAATGATTGCATCATGTACTAAGTGTTCTCGCTGTCCGAAATAAAGGGTTAATTCAAATCCTAATTGGAAAAGTCAAACTGCCAGTTTTCGGTCAAACTGCCAGTTTCGGAAAGTGGAGAAAGAGGAGGAGAGGAGGAGGCCGAGTTGGAGGAGGGTTCCTCCCCTAGGCCGGCGCACCTCCCTAGGCCGAGTTGGGGAGGAACTCCTCCCCATGGCGCCGGCCCTCCCACCTATAAAAGGAGGGGCAGGGCCTCCTCCTCTAGACACAACACAAGTTTCCTATCCTCTAAACTAAACCCTAGATCTAGACCCCGGTTTAGAGCTATTCGGTTTAGAGCTTTCTAATTGGTTTAGAGCCCTCTAATTGGTGTGTCTAATTACTAGACCACTAATAGCCTCTCTCATAAGCTCCACCATACTCGCACCGGCTTAAGGCGAAGCCCTGCGGGATTTCCCCTCTACCTCCGGTACCACGCCGTTGTGCTGCCGGAATCGCGAGGAGAGTGCTACAACCTCCGCTGCCTGCTGGAACAAGGGAGAGGAAGGTCTTCGTCGAGTACCGAACGTGTGACCGACTGCGGGAGCGCTGCGGGAACGCGGCGCCGGAAGGATCGTCTACGCGATCTTGAGATCGGAAAGAGTACGACTACATCACCCACGAGAATCTGCTCTCGTTAACCGCTTTGGAATCTTCGAGGGTGAGTTCCTCTATCGACTCGTTGCTACAATCTAGTAGATAGATCTTGGCTTGTTTGTTTGTATGCGATAGAAAAATTTTGTTTTCCATGCTACGAACCCCTACAGTGGTATCAGAGCCGTGTCTATATGTAGATCTGTTGCACGAGTAGAACACAATGGTCATTGTGGGCGTTGATGCTTTTATTGTAGATTGCTTTGCGTGTACTTTGCATCTTGCGGTATGTTGGGATGAAGCGGCCCGGGCTAACCTTACATGACATCGTTCATGAGACTTGCTCCACGCTTGACATGCAACTTGTATTGCATAAGTGGCTTTGCGGGTGCCTGTTTCTCCTAGCATAGTAAAGATCCAATTTACAACGGGTAATCAACAATGCTAGTATCAATGTTGTGGTTCTTGTTCGTAGGTTAGAACGACACTTATGGAAAGCCCCAAACCACGTAAAATATGCAAAGAAAGTAGAAGCGTCTAACTTTGTTTTGCAGGGGTGTGCAGTGATGTGATATGGCCATGATTGTGATTATATTTGATGTATGCAATGTTCCTTATTGTAAGTTGGCAACCGGCAGGAGCCATATGGTTGTCTTTAATTTCTGTTAAGACCTGCGTGTCTATTCAAAATAGTTGTAATAGTTGAAGCTGGTGGACGACAACCATGAAGAAGCGTCATTGACCTTGATGCTATGCCGATGATGATGGAGATCATGTTCGTGCTTGAAGATGGAGATCGGAAGCACAAAGAAGAAAGGCCATATCATATCACATATTATGAATTGCATGTGATGTTAATCCTTTATGCATCTTGTATTGCTTAGTAGACGACGGTAGCATTATAAGATGATCCCTCATGCACATAAATTTCAAGTTCTAAAGTGTTCACCCTTAGTATGCACCGTTGCCAAAGCTTGTTGCTTCGAAGCACCACGTGATGATCGGGTGTCTTTGATTCCGCGGGTGAATACAACGTAAGCAAGCCAGATTTGCTTATGCGGTAGCTAAGGTTTGATCTTGACGAGCCTAGCATGTACAGACATGGCCTCAGGAACACGGATCGCCGAAAGGTAAAGCATGAATCATATAGCAGAAATGATGAACATGTCGATTGTTCGCCATTGAAGCTATATCAATTCTCGTGATGATCGGTTTTGATATGGGGGATTTGGTTCGTGTGATCACTAAAACAATGTGAGGGATATTGTTTTGAGTGGGAGTTCACCTAGATTAATTTAATTATTAATTAGAACTCAATTTATCATAAACTAAATCAAAGTGAATTTGCATAGTTGTTGTAGTCATTGGCATCCGTTTACCACCTTGCGCTTAGTTATAATTGAGATGATAGAACTATAAAATTCTGGTTAGTTACTTTACGAACTGGTATCGTATTGTTTTGAAGTGTTAATCTAAAGTTTAAAAGTCCTATTGCAAACTTTCAGTAAGTTCCGGTTACTCCATGAAGTTTAATAATTAGTATTAAATCAAGAGTAACAATTCCAAGTGTTAGTATATAAGTATCATGTTTGTATCCATGATTCTTGATATTCAAAGGATTCCCTTAATATCAAGGTTATCTAGGATCTGAAAGAGTTGTTTCAGAAACCATGATGTGTGGAAGATATTGTGATATCTGAAACGAAGTTTTGGTTGCAACATGATAGAGTATAATATGGCAAAAGTCATGTTCTCATATTTGATGAGAATTTGCAAAAAGGTTGGAGACACTTGTTGTCCTAATCCTCCAAAAGGTTTTGGATAGCAACATTATACTCATAATTCATCGTTATAAGCTAAAAGTAGCTTGATCATGGACGATTCCATGATAAGGGTGAATAATTGATGTAGGTGAAATGTTTACTACACCAAGAGATTACTAAAGAAAGGAATTTGAAAGAACACCAAATATTTGATGATGGTGATCTACTTCAAAGTGCAAGTCCAAAGACATTGGTATTTAATTATACACGCTTTGGACTATATGTCATATGTATGACTCCACTATTGATGTTAATAGATTCTTTCAAACAGAAAAGGAAATACTGAAAGAAAATCTCATAAATATATGGCAGAAAAGAAAAGACTAGAATCGTTCAGTTTAAGTATATAGATGATATACATGTTATGGCTATATTCTTTGCTTGTTAAACAATGTGGTTCTTAAGTATTTGATACTGAATTTGTTGGTGTGAATCGTCATACGAAACAACACAATTCATGAACTACAATGGCCTAAGTAACTAGCAAAAGAATATGTGATGATGTTCATCGAGAACAAAATAAAGGGTTATTGTGTTGCTTGTTAAACATCAAAGCTTGCCTTCAAAGATTTGTTTTATCAGGTATTATGAGAACAAAAGGATTGTTCAAATAATTGCCGTAATCCATAAAAGATGGATGATTCGCAAATCTCGTTGGAGACATCACATCCATAAAACTAGTGCTAAAAATGTCGAAAGACAAATTGATTGAAAGATCACTTAGGAAGTGACATCGCCGTTTAAATTATATTTGAAAGAAAACATGAAGAAACTCCATGTTGATGGAATTTTGGAGTCTTCTGATTTTTGATCAAATGACGCTTGTGAAACTTTCTTAGAGATAATTAAAACTTCGTTCATAGGCCAAAAGGGAACGAACGACTAGCTTATTGGAACTTGTACATATTGTTGTACGAAGTCCGTTATGTGTAGTCAAGAGCGATGGATTTCAACTTCATATGCTTTCTCCGAAAATTTGAGTGAATATATGAATATTTACTTAATAAGGATGAAGTGTGAAATATTTGAAGAGTTCAAAGACTTTCAAGATGAAGTGCAAAATCATTGTAACAAGAATATAAACAGTTTATGATAAAGATCATAAAGGAAGATATTTGAGTTACAAGTTTAGCATAATACCTAAGATTTAAGGAATCGTTCCGTGGATTTGCATTTCCCGAAACACCATAAGAGTATGGAGCGTTCGAGATATGTAATTAAACCTTGTTTGACATGGTAAGATCAAAGGTATAGTTCATAAAACTGCCATAGTATTTTAAAGATTAAAAGCTTTAGAGATTACCGTTTTTCCACTAAAAAGAGCTCCATCATAATCCGTTGAAATGACACCATATAAGGTTATGGTTTGGGATAAAACCCAAGTTGTCCTTTCTTAAACATTGGTATGCTATGCATAAGAAAGATGTGTGCAACCAAAGTCGGATGAACCTGTCTTTGTATAAACTGTTCCTCCATAAAACACCGGAGACAAAAGAGTTTGTTGCTTAGAACGTCAAGTTTCTTTGAGAAGAAATTTTTCGTGAAAAGTTAAGTGGGAGGACAATAGAAACTTTGATAAGGTTAAAAGAACCTTAGCTATATGTGCAGAATTGCGCAGCGCCGAAAAGTGTTTCGGAGGCAGCAACAATGCTCATGGTTCACGTACCTCAAAAGGTTGTGGTCACGGAGATCCAAGTTCCTATTGAAACAAGTAGGTCGGATGAACAATCAAATACCAAGATTTGAGGGTTGAATCATTATTTGAGAATAATGAACCGACTACATGCAGAGAAGCGATGATGGGCCCTGACTCCGTAAAATGGCTTGAAGCCATAAAATCCGTGATAGTTCCATACACGAGAAATCAAGTTTTGAACTTGAAGGACCCTCGAGAAAGGTGTAAGACCTTACAGTTGTGTCTGGATCTATAAAGAAATAGACATGGATGTTTTACATCTATGAAATAGTCGACATGTTGGGAAAGAGTTCACAACAAGTTGTATATGACAAGATTTGATCTTTCATAGTGATATTTAGTCTAGACGGATTAATGTAGCAACCACTACATATAATTTGTTATATGGAAGTTGAATAAACAAAACAAGTTCTTCTAATAGAATCGTTACCTAGGACATGTGCATAACACGGTCCATAGGGTTTTGTTAATTCAAAGGATGCTAAAAGCATATGCAAACTTCAATGGTTAGAGTGAGCATAGCGGAGTTGGAATCTTCACTATGATGAAACTGTTAAAAGGGTTTAATTTCATCAGAGACAATGAAGATGCTTGCATTTGCAAGAAATTAAGTGGGAGCGCTAAGACATGTTTCTAATACATTATGTGGAAGACATATTGTTGATTGGAAATAATGTATCTTTTATTAACACATATTAAGAATTTCATCCCGATGAAAGACTTAGGCAAAACCCAAATATTTGGCATCAATAGACGCTAATATGGTTGTGCCAGAAGTACATAGACGAGATATTGAATGAATTCAATATAGAAACTACAAGAAAGGTTCTTGTTGCACAGAAAGGATTGAAAGAGTTCAATGTTGATGATATATTCAAGTGTATTGGCACTTGGTAAGTGAAACAAAGATTCAAGTATAGATTGATACTTGATGTATGAAATCACAAAGAGTATTTATATCAATCATACTGTGATATGTACAAATCCAGATATGTCCTATGCTCTAAATGTTGTGAGCATATACCAGAATGATTTGTAAGATGATCATTGGACAATAGTAAGGATATTCTTATGATCTTTTGGAAGAACTAAGAGTATAATATTTGTAGAAGTGACAAATAGATGGTTAGTTCATTGTAAAAGTACTACATTGATACTAGCTTTGTCACAAAGTACAAATTAAGTTTATCTCAATCTAAACTAAGGGTGGCACAATATAATGGAAAGTGAGTTCCATAATGGATTTGGATGATTTCCAAAGTTAAGACATTGTGACAAATACTACAACAAAAGGCTAAGTATATGACTGCTATTATAGCAGCAAAAGAGGGCATTTGTGTCAAGTAGTTTGTTATCAAACTAGGTGTAGTTCACAGCGGGATAATACTATGAAGATATATTGTACGACAATATTGTCAACATGTTTTAACCCCAAAGAACTAAAGGTCACACCGAAAGACCAAATTTATACAAAGCCATCTCATTAGAGAATGAGTGATGCGTAGAGACGCAAAGACATGCAATTACACACGGACCTGGAAGTGTCAGATCCGGAGATCAGTTGACCACTAGCAATCGTGTACATACAACACTGGAAAGCCATAGGTGTTATATACACAAAGGTTCGAAACTAGATTATTGACTCTAGTGCAAGTGGGAGACTGTTGGAGATATGCCCAAGAGGCAATAATAAAGTGGTTATTATCATGTCTTCACACTTATGATAAATGTTTACATACCATGCTATAATTGTATTAACCGGAAACATTAATACTTGTGTGATTTGTAAACTAAAATAAGAGTCCCTAGTAAAGCCTCTTGTTAAACTAGCTTGTTGGTTAATATATGATCATTGTTTCCTGATCATGAACATAGAGATGTTATTAACAACAGGATCATATCGTTAGGAGAATGATGTGATGGACATACTCCTATAGATAAGCGTAGCATAAAGATCAAGTCATTTCAATAGTTCAATTGCTATATGCTTTCTGATACATAGTAACCTAATTCCTTCGACCATGAGATCATGCATATCACCTTTACTGGATGGATGCTTTGATGTCATCAAACACCACACCGTAACAGGGTGGCTATAAAAGTGGCATTGAGTGTTCGGAAAGTATTGGTTGAAACACATGGATCAAGAGTGGGATTTGTCCATCCACATGACGGATAGATATTCTCTGGGCCCTCTCGGTGAAATGTCATCCAATTAGCTTGCAAGCATGTGACTTGGTCACAAGGGATCACATATCACGGGAACGAGAAAAGAGTACTTATCAGTAACGAGGTTGAACTAGGTATGCAGAGATACCGACGATCATAACCTTGGATAAGTAACATATCGTGAGACAAAGGGAAATTGGTATCGTATGTAAGTGGTTCATTCGATCGCAAAGTAATCGTAGAAATATGTGGGAGCCATATGAATTTCCAGATTCCTCTATTGGTTATTGTTCGGAGAAGTGTCTCGATCATGTCCGCATAATTCACGAACCGTAGGGAGACACACTTAAGGATTCGACGTTGTTTGAGTAGTTATGGTATTATGAGAAAGAGACCGAATGTTGTTCGGAGTCTCGGATGGGATCCGGGATATCACGAGGTGATCCGGAATGGTCCGGAGAATAAGATTCATATAAGGAAAGTCCCGTTTCGGAGTTCGGGAATGATTCCGGTGTTTTCATCGGGGATATTCTAGAAGGTCCCGGAATGTCCGGCACTCCGGGGGGGAAGGGGTACATGAATGTGTCATTGCATGTTGGAATGATTGCATCATGTACTAAGTGTTCTCGCTGTCCGAAATAAAGGGTTAATTCAAATCCTAATTGGAAAAGTCAAACTGCCAGTTTTCGGTCAAACTGCCAGTTTCGGAAAGTGGAGAAAGAGGAGGAGAGGAGGAGGCCGAGTTGGAGGAGGGTTCCTCCCCTAGGCCGGCGCACCTCCCTAGGCCGAGTTGGGGAGGAACTCCTCCCCATGGCGCCGGCCCTCCCACCTATAAAAGGAGGGGCAGGGCCTCCTCCTCTAGACACAACACAAGTTTCCTATCCTCTAAACTAAACCCTAGATCTAGACCCCGGTTTAGAGCTATTCGGTTTAGAGCTTTCTAATTGGTTTAGAGCCCTCTAATTGGTGTGTCTAATTACTAGACCACTAATAGCCTCTCTCATAAGCTCCACCATACTCGCACCGGCTTAAGGCGAAGCCCTGCGGGATTTCCCCTCTACCTCCGGTACCACGCCGTTGTGCTGCCGGAATCGCGAGGAGAGTGCTACAACCTCCGCTGCCTGCTGGAACAAGGGAGAGGAAGGTCTTCGTCGAGTACCGAACGTGTGACCGACTGCGGGAGCGCTGCGGGAACGCGGCGCCGGAAGGATCGTCTACGCGATCTTGAGATCGGAAAGAGTACGACTACATCACCCACGAGAATCTGCTCTCGTTAACCGCTTTGGAATCTTCGAGGGTGAGTTCCTCTATCGACTCGTTGCTACAATCTAGTAGATAGATCTTGGCTTGTTTGTTTGTATGCGATAGAAAAATTTTGTTTTCCATGCTACGAACCCCTACACTACTCACGCATCACACCGGAGGCTTACATGATGAAGAAGAAGGCCTCCAGGGTGAATTCCCCTCTCTGGAAGGGTGCCGGAAAGAGCTTTAGATCCCTCCCAATCTAGGGATGGAGATGACGGCGGCTACATACTCTTTCGTGGATTTTTGATCGGGTACTTAGGGTTTTGGTCCAGAGGGTAATATATAGGCGGAAGGAGAGGCCGAGGGGGTGCTGGGGTCGGCCAGACCACCCCTTGGCGCGGGCCAGGCCGCGCGGCCAGGTGGTGTGGCCGCCCCCCAGCCCTTCTTCGTCTCGTATTCTAGCATCAGATGTCTTCTGGAAAAATAGGCACTTTGGCTTTTGTCCCGTCCAATTCCGAGAATATTCATTTTCTGACTTTCCTGGAACCAAAAACAGCAGAAAACAGGCATCTGGCACTGTGGCTCTTGTTAATAGGTTAGTCCAAGAATTCATATGAAAAGTACTCCAAAGTGTGGACAAAACACAACAAAGTGGATAAAACCAAGCATGGAACATCAAAAATTATAGATACATTTGCAATGTATCAACATCCCCAAGCTTAACTCCTGCTCATCCTCGAGTAGGTAAGTGATAAAAAGGAAGAATAATTTTTGAGGTGACATGCACCATCAAATACTTGATCAAAGTATTTGTAAAACATTCAAAGCTGGGATCAAAGTACTTCAATCATAACATGAAAGAAAAGGTTATAGCAATAAGACAAAGAAACTATGATGCAACATGAAAAGGCACAGACAAAAGATTCATGAATAACAATGCTTTGCAAGACGTTTGTTTGTTTCACATAAAGAAAACATAGCATAATAGTATTCAGCTTGTCCCTCATAGAGTACCAAATATAAATGCATAGGACACCTTCAAAGTTCATAAGAGTGACTAGATTCAAATAGTTTAAAACAAGCAATATCAAGTTATGCATCAATCAACTAGTCTTGGGACAATGCACATAGAACTAAGAATGGCCACTATGCTCTCAAAGTAGGTGCATAAAGATAGAAGGTGGAGACTCAATATAATGGTGGAAGAAAGGCCTTCATAGAAGGAAGTAGAGATTCAAGTTTTATAAAGAGCTTCCAAAAATTATGGTACTTAATAGCTTTCAGCTCTCATTGCCCCTATCATAAGCATCTTGAAGTGATTAAGGTTAAAGTGAACAAACTATGGTGTACATGCTTGACGAAGTATAAGTTAGAAACCTCATGTCCCTTGAATACGAGGGTCGCTCCTCATGCTACTCAAGTTTAGTCACCGGTAAGTTCTTGTCATCGTAAGTACATGTGTATCATAGAGAACCGCCAACGGGGTACCCCTTGCCCGATGATACGGAATAATCCCCATATCAAAATGACAAGGCAAGTAGACAACGAGCATCTCAGCAATCTTCTTATTTACCATGGGAATATGGTGCTTTTTTCTCTCTTTCTTCTTTTCATAATCTCTCTTTTTCTCTTTTTTTCTCAATATAGGACTCTTTTTTTTATAAGAAGAATGCTTCATAGACAGCTCATTATGGTTACGTTGCAGGTTTCCACCATGTCATCATGGATTAGACCAGCAGCACAGGCGTTTCTCTAACACATATACATAACTCCATGGACTTACAAGCTCCCCTTTCATTTCACACCGACGACATCCATATACAAAAGAGCATGATATCAACTAGGTACAAGTACAAAGTACAATGTTGAAAGCGTTCCCCATGACATCATAGTTCTGCTAATTCCCAACAAATAAGTGCAAGCATATACAACATAGACGACACAATGGTTCAAGTTTATTAAGGGCAAGAAAAATAAAGTGTGCCATCAAGTTCGTGAGAGCTTTAATCACTAGTTTTCTCATAACAAGTTTAATTTGGAAGGTAAACAAAAACATGAATATACTTGGAATAGCATAAGCTAGTAGGTAGGTATGGTGGACTCTTCAGAATAACTTGGTTTAAGGAGTTGGATGCATGAGTGCAACTCATACTTGGTTGTGGAGGCTAGCAAAAGACTAGGAGCGACAAACTAAGAGAGCAATAATGGCCATAATCATGCAGAGCGACATAACATCATTGATCAAAGCATAAAGTGATACTACAAGTTGAAAACTAAAGTATCATAAAGGCTTATGGTGACTTGAGATAGTCATAACATGGTGTGAGCATGCGCCAAGTCAACCCAAATAACGCATCAAAGGAGAATACCACTATACTATGCTTTAATATGCTAAAACAACGCATGATTCATCCAAGGCACATTAAGCAATCTCAATTGTTTATAACAAGTCATGCTACAGCAAATAATACTAAGCATAAATCCAAAACAATATCGAGCATGGCATGACAAAGCATAGACCACAGTAAAAAACAAGCTCTCTTTAACACCTAAGCATGAACTTTCCTACTCTTTTCCAAACCAAACCAAACTATTTGAAAACCAATGTATGAAAGAGGGGGTCTAACCAATTTATTCAGCAAACTAAGCAAACCAAGCAAACGAAAAAAAAAACGAAAAATAAGACGCTCCAAGAACAACACAACTGTGCACGAAACAATAAAAATGAAGCGTTTGGAAGAAACCTGGGATTTTTATTGCTAAAGAGGGGGATGCCTTGGGCATCCCCAAGCTTTGACGCTTGTACTTCTTGGATATTTCTTGGGGTGACACGTGTGGCATCCCCAAGCTTGAGCTTTAGTCCATCCTTCATTTCATTACTCATTCCTTCCATACACCTAAATTTTTTCGTTCATACAAAACTTCACACAATCTTTATTAGCAACATTAGTGCACTCAAGATAATAGGTCTTTAGGTTCAGTTATAACACCAAGAAAACTTCCATTAGAACACTAGCTACTGAAGCACTTCCCTCAAAAATCTCAATTCTCCAAAAGAACTCAAAAAGAAACCAATAAGAAGCAAATGCAGAAAATGGCAGAAATCTGTCAAAACAGACCAGCAGGTAAAGATGATTTTTTTGAAGAACTTATGTTGCTCAAATCAAAAAGTGTTGAACTAACTAAAGTTAGATAATAACCTGGGGCAGAAGCACAAAAATTCACGACTTAAAAAAGACATTCAGAGATTTTACACGAATTTTTACGGTGAAGCACAGAAATCTGTTTCGGGACAACAACTTTCCCAATCATTACTTCTCTCTCATTAGAGGTTACTCTTGGCACAAAAAGCAAATAAAAAGGATAAGAAGCGGTTATTACTAAAGTAGTAACTTCCAAGACTCATCTAAAACTTTTGGGTTATCTCCCAATAAGTAGTTTTCTTTAACGCCTTTAAGTTAGGCATAAGAAGCAAGAAAGAATCAAGTGTTCTCAAATGAAGAAGCATTTCTTGCCCTTACCTCTCTTACTTTTATTCTTAACCTTGGGGAAAATATTATTGTTTGGTGGAGAATAAAGGGGCAAGGTCCCCTTTCCCACATCTATTATTGCTCCAAGGAGTTCTAATAGGGACCTTCCAAGTGTAATTTGTCCTTTTCCTGCACATTCAATAACAAGATAATCAGTAGAAATCATTTTCCCAAGGATCTTTGTAAACACTCCTTCAGCTATTCCAATAGGTAATATGGTAGCATTATTAGCAAGAGATATTTCTTTTCCTCCTTCAGTAAGCCCCCAAAGATTTAAAGATTCAAAAATATCTTTGGGCATAAGACAAAATTCAGACATAATATCACAGCGAGCTTGAAAAGTTTCAGTATTTATATTAATCTTTACTGTGGGGAGCCACTTTGATGGTTCAGAATTTATTGGAACATAATCATGATGCTCCCTAAGCGTATTATAGCAATCTTTTAAGCTAGTAGAGCGGGTCTCAAGAGTGTTTAATCTAGCAAATATGCTTGCGAAAGAAATATCAGTTTTGCTAGGCAAGTTGTAAGGATCAATTTCTTTATAGCATTAATAGCATCATCCTCATTACATTGGAGGAAATCTCCTCCCACAACAGCATCTAAAGCATATCTATAGCAAAGAGCAATTTCAAGGTAAAAGCTGCTAAGGAACAAGCTTTGAGTCATTTTAGGCTCAGTTTTTTCATGTAGATCAGAGATTCTAGACGAAGCTTCCTTGAAACTCTCCTAAATTCCTTGTTTAAAAGTGAAAATCTTCCTCGGGTGACATAGTGATTGGAGCAAGGCTAGACATAATGGCAACTTAAGATAGGAACTAATTTTTTTGTGTTTTTGAATAAAGAAAGCAAACTTGTAAAACTATTTTTTTTGTGTTTTTTGATAAAGAAACAAGCAAACAAAGCAAAAGAAACTAAGCAAAACAAAAATAACAAAGTAAAGAGATTGGTTATGATGAACTCCCCTTGTGAAGATGTCCTTGACTCCCCGACAACAGCGCCAGAAAAAGTACTTGATGGCGCGTAGTTGACGTGGGAGCTTCTTCTTATTTAGTCCCCGGCAACGGCGCCAGAAAAAGTACTTGATGACCCAAAATATATCGAGCTTGTTGGGGAACCCCAAGAGGAAGGTATGATGAGCACAGCAGTAAGTTTTCCCTCAGTAAGAAACCAAGGTTATCAATCCAGTAGGAGCAAGGAAACACCCCAAAGGTGTAGCTAGCTGAACGTTGGCAGGGCGCACTACCGGTGCCGGCAGCAACGTGGAGACCTGCACAACACAACCACAGAACTCTGTCCCCAACTTGCGATGAGGTTGTCAATCTCACCGGTTTTGCTAAAAACAAAGGATTAAACGTATCGAATGGAAGGAAGCAATAGTTTGCAGAAAGTAAACACAAAACAGTAAACAGTTTGTAGATTGTATATAAAAGAAAGGACCGGGATCCATAGTTCACTAGAGGTGGCTCTCCTTAAGATAGATAACATGTTGGGTGAACAAATTACAACGGGGCAATTGACAAACATCGAGAAAGCAATACATGCATATACTAATCATCTTGACTCCTTTGGAACTTGATTGGGCATTACAACATTATACATAGACCACCATCCAACTGCATATATGACTAATAATCCACCTTCAGGTTATCATCCGAACCCCCTCTAGTATTAAGTTACAAACAACAGATTATTGCTTTTCGAATTGCATGTAAAGTAAACAATACGATTGTTCTATGAACAAAGGATTGTTGTTTTCTCCCTAGTAGCAACAGCATATCTAGTACCTTAGAGATTTCTGTCACTTTCCCAGATTACCAGAGGCATGAACCCACTATCGAGCATAAATACTAACTCTTGGAGTTGCTAGCATCTACTTGGCCAAGATAGCTACTAACAACGGAAAGCATGCAAGATCACAAATAACAAAGACATGATAGAATCAATAATCAATCTAAAATAGCATCTCAATATCCATCGGATCCCCGCAAACACAACATGCAGAATTACAAATAGATGATCTTGATCATGAACGGAGCTCACAAGATCTAGACATGAAAGCACAAAGGAGGAGAACCAGCCATCTAGCTACTACATGGACCCGTAGTCCAGAGATGAACTACTCACGCATCACACCGGAGGCTTGCATGATGATGATGAAGGCCTCCAGGGTGAATTCCTCTCTCTGGCAGGGTGCCAGGAAGAGCTTCAGATCCCTCCCGATCTAGGGATGGAGATGACGGCGGCTACAGACTCTTTCGTGGATTTTTGATCGGGTACTTAGGGTTTTGGTCCCGAGGGTAATATATAGGCGGAAGGAGAGGCCGAGGGGGTGTTGGGGTCAGCCAGACCACCCCCTGGCGCGGGCTAGACCTGGCCGCGCGGCCAGGTGGTGTGGCCGGCCCCCAGCCCTTCTCCATCTCGTATTCTGGCATCAGATGTCTTTCGGAAAAATAGGCACTTTGACTTTTGTCCCGTCCAATTCCGAGAATATTCATTTTCTGATTTTCCTGGAACCAAAAATAGCACAAACAGGCAGCTGGCACTGTGGCTCTTGTTAATAGGTAGTCCAAGAAATCATATGAAAAGTACTCCAAAGTGTGGACAAAACACAAGAAAGTAGATAAAACCAAGCATGGAACATCAAAAATTATAGATACATTTGCAATGTATCAACGGCGACCGCGGGCGAGATTGGGCACAAGCCAATGTAGCGCGACACAGGAAGTACCTAGGTTCGGAGCCTTCTATGTGAGAGGTAAAACTCCTACTCCTGCCGATCTGACTATCTAGATGATGAACACAGGAACTACAAGCGCTCCTCGAGTTGTATGCGTATGAATGATCTAACAGAGTCCAACCCTCGCCCAGGAGGCACCGTTGCCTCTTATAAAGGACCGAGGCAACGATCACTGGTATGGCCGGCTGGCGGTGCGACATATGGGCCCCAGCCGGCTGGTCATCTACAGTGTTACGCAGCAAAGATCGTGTCTACAGTACCCGCCGTATGAGCACAGTGTACATCGTCTCCATTGTTCCCCATGTCATCAGAAAAGTCTTCGGTAGTGGCACCGGCCATCTTTACGGTCACACCATCCATCTTTACGTCTCGTCGATAGACTTAGGGCATGGCGTGCACTATGTTATGCGTCATGCCTAGCTACCGCTCATAGGCACGCTAGTCCGACTGGTCTCCTCCAGCCGGACCAGTGCCACTCGCCCTTCTTGCCTTGCCAGTTCGGCTGCGCCGATGCAGCCAGCCCGTGTCTTCTAAACGTCTTCTCAGTTTGTCTTATTCCTGTCTGGGCTGATCCAGCCACAACCGGACTCAGCGGCTGCCCTTTCTTCCTAGGTTCGCCTAGTCGGATGGACCCAACAGTCCGGCTAGGCTACCCGGGATGATCCCCCGACAATCTGGACATCTACAATGCAGGAATGAAATGCTACCCATACTTTGTTTAAGCCAATCTGATGTAAACATCCAGAATTAGTTGTTTCTACTAGATACGGTGTACCACTATAACTATTGACCATCTAAATGACTCAACAATTACTGAAAATATTGTCCTTGGAAAATTGTTACTTGGATATTTCAAATAAATCTGAACTATATTATAATTAAATGCTACAAAAAATGCAACATATATTTATTGATCGTCTGCCTTACACATTTTTTTACTAAACAGTCAGATAGAAACTTTAGCACATCGGACAAAATCTTCAATAAGCAGTAGTGGCATATTTAGAACTAGCACAATATATTTGAAATCAGGATTTTTGGTGATATATCTAGAACTAACTAAAATGTGATACACGCATACAACAGGGGAGATTAGTTTTTAGCAGAGCGATACTTTTTCCTCCCGGGTCGTCCGTGCGGACGGCTCTGGAGGCCCCCAAACCCTAGCCGCCGCCGACTCAATGGGGGGCTGTCTTGGCCGTCACCGCCACCGATCTCGGCGGTGGTGGCGGCGCCCGGCCGTCTAAGATGGGCGGGAGGAGAGGCGCTTCCCCGGCGGCCTGCCCTACACGCGGAGGGCGGCTGGTTTGGGGGCGCGGGGGCGATGCCATGAGCGTGCGCTCGTGGCTGAGGAGGGTGCAAGGCGGCGGAGCTATGGCGGGCTCTGGCGGCCAGGCGCGGCATCAAGCCGGCGACGTCTGCACGGGGCATGGATCTGGATCCATTCCAGGTTGGCCACGAGGCATGACGGAGCTGGCATCGGGATCTCAGGGCGGCGCTCAGACCTCGCCGGTCCGGGTCGTGCAGCTGCCTAGATCTGCTATATGTCCGACGGCCAGTCGTTCGGTGTTCGGCTTTTGGTTGTTGAGCCTCCTCCTCAGCTGCCGGCGGGTGGCGAGGGGGCTGCCGGCTCGGCTTAAATAAAGGGGGTGGTCCTTGGATCTCTCTCGCACCAAGATGAAGATCTACTTGATGAGAGTCTCCATTGATCTGGCCGGAGTGTCTGGTTCCGGAAGGCTCCGCCGGCGAACTTCCATGGGCGCATATGCCTGTAGCTTGCTGGATCAGAAGGAATTCGGTCACGCGCACCTGTGTTTTTTGCTGGCCGTTTGGTTTTAGTGGGAGCGCGGTGAAGCTCTGCTACCTGTTACCATCATGCGACATGTCTTTGACGATACACATGGTGAAGTCAGATGCGGAGAACGTCATGAAGGCAGAGACATGTGGGCGAGCTATGGTGGATTGAGTCTTTATGGCGATGAGGATCTGGCTTGGATATATGTGACTCGCAGCAGCGTCTGTTAGAGGGAGCGATATTACAGAAGGAGTTCACGATCTTATCTTGCAAGGTGAAAACCCAAGGTCTGGCCTTCATTGGTTGTGCCTGGCAATGGCCTTGTAGAAGGCATTGTTTTGCGAGCGAGGACTTTCTACATGGTGAAAACCTAAGATCTTTGATCGGGCGATGACAGCGCTTGTGCACTGTTTCCTTTTTGGAGGCGTCGCTTTTGGAGGGGTTGGACTTCTGGTGTTGTTTTGGTGATGGTAGTGTCGCTGCTGCTAAGAATTGGATTCCTGCAGCGGGACTTTTCTTTTTTTGTCTGTGTGCATCCGTACTGCCATTAGGGTATGCGTTGTTGCAGAGGCTGAGTGTAATTGGTATCCGTATGATATTAATATATGCTCATTTCAAAAAAAAATATTAAAATGTCAGTGGTATATAGTACTCCCTCCGTCTAAAATAGATGTCGCAAAAATTTAGTCAAACTTTAGACAAACTTAGACATCTATTTTGGGACGGAGGGAGTAACAAAT
The DNA here is from genome assembly GCA_916181665.1 of Avena sativa. NCBI lineage: Eukaryota > Viridiplantae > Streptophyta > Magnoliopsida > Poales > Poaceae > Avena > Avena sativa. The sequence goes on from OV702287.1 coordinate 430,571,487, forward strand.
ATGTCAAATTATCTTACGAAGGAATATTCCATTGGCCACCCACGCAGTTATCATACACCAAAGCATCTGGGTCAGATGTAAGGCGAACAGATTGGGGAATTTAAGCTTCAGTTCAGAGCCACCTCCCAACACCACCCAAAAACTAATATTACCGCCGATACTGACATGATCCAGTGTAAGACTTGTGAAAAGAAATGCTGTTCATCACAATCCTTCAATTGTAGGAACTGCCTTTTCAATTCCATGTGGATCAATCAGTATTCAATGTACATAGCATGGAGTCATGGACATTCCTTCCTCAACTACTTAAGAATTATGGGGGAAAAATCGATGGTTAAAAGCCACACCAAATATATACCTAAACATGAATATTTCCTCTTAAGTAATTTTTTTTGGTGGAACAAGGCTGAGAGAAATAGGCATGGAGTTATGTTAGCACATCGAAATTACTCAAAACAATGCCCTCTGCATTAGCATTACTACCACATAAATTGTACTCCCTCCGATTCATAATACTTGTCACTGAAATAGATGTATCTAAACATGTTTTAGTGCTAGATACATCCAATTTAGCGACAAGTAATATAGATCGGAGGGAGTATTATAAAGGAGGCTGGATGCACTATGAATAGTTGAGGCACTTGTTTGTTGTAGAAGTACTACGGTTGGCTGTCTAAATAATCTATTTATTATATGCTAAAAGCAATATAAGGATGTGTTTCGAGGCACCAGGTTGATCCACATCACCAAAATATTTATAATAGTTGGATCTGATATCGATGGTTAGGATTTGATAAAACAACGTAACTTAATTATGTTTCCATATACATAAATTAAGTCTTTGTCACGTCTACATGTAGTACGTGTTGTGGACTCCCCTAATAAGCCCTTTCAAGAGCCACATCTGCTAAAAAATACCCGTGCACGTACACTACCCAGCTGAAACGTGCGTGGTAGTTGTGAAATAAAAAAAACACGTGCACGCTTCCCAGGCTGTAAGGTGTTACATGTCCAAAAAAAAAACTAGCTGGAACATGGTAGATGTGATCGGAAAAAAACACAAACTGACAGATCAAGCATGGAGCCAAGCTGGTTGATATATTTCGTTAGGACACTATGGTCCTACCGTTACAAGAATTGCTCTGTATTTCCGTTCGTTCGTCCATTCAACAAAGGAATCCACTGTTTTAACTCTCCATGTTAAAAACTCTAATTAGAGTCATGATTATCTACATAGAGGCTAGCTGAGTCGGTTACAAAATAAGGAATACTAGGTACACAACTAGAATATTCCATTTGAAATGAATGAAAGGAATGAGCCCTGGCCAAAGATGAAGTAGACGGTGCATTGCCCGGGTGTCCCATTCTATTAGCCCTTTTTAGTGCCCTTTTGTAAGTGTGGTTATAAGGTACATGTGCTAGGATATAAAGTATAAAAAGATCAGGACATACGTAGTTAACTATGTTGGTGTATAAATATGAAATATTAATTATAAAAAGGTTATCTATAAAAAAATAAGCATACGAAATATACGAGATACAAACTAAAAAGAGAAACCAATTTATAAAATATTCCGCTCAAGGCTGCAAACCTTATCTCATGATAGGAAAACCATGAAATTTCCACAATAAAATGAGAAATATTAATAGAAAAGAACTTGGAAATCCAATTTGGATCGTAGGTGTAGATGCACCTATTAATTGTCTAAAATTATATTTTAAAATATTAAAAAAATGAATTTTTCGCTTGTGCATCCGGATATTCTATGTAAGAAAGACAATGCTCCAATATGACTACCGATGAGAATTAGTTATGTCTTTTCCACATAGGTCATAAAAATGTTACTTTTTGGCGATACTCGGTTTACGAACATAAAATCTCCAGATGTAAACATAGATTTTTCTTTGTCATTTTTTGAAATTTAAAATATGTCTTTTATGTATTTTTCATAATGAGTGATTATATACTTATGAGAAAAAAGAGCACCTCGAGAAAAACCATTCATGATTGTATTTCGTTTAGCTTAAACATATGGTCATTTGTATAGCACAATTATTTTATTTAAAGAACTAGAAACTGACCCATGAATACCATAACTCTAGAATTTTTTACTCGATTTGTTATATATTAAAATCACAAATAGTTTGAAAGAAAGAGATATAATACAAATTTCTACAAAATGAGAAAAACAACACTCATTGGTGCGTGGTGATTAAATGCACAAATTTGCAATTTTAATAGATTTGAAACTAAGACTACATATTTGTATAACACATAAGAGCTAAAAAATTTAAAAATAGAAATTGAATATGCATTTACATTTTTCATCTACAACATAATCAATGTCGCTATCCTACTATAGGAGACTAGGTTGGAGATAATACTATCCATGCTCAACAATCAAGCTACATGGCACAATAATTACATGTGTCTAAGAGTATATATCAATAAGACCAAAGAACATAATAACACGAAGAATGAACAACAAATATATAAAAATATTGTATCCATGTCACAATAGACACCGCTGCCAAAGCTCTCCACCTTTGACTATTGGTATATATATATATCAAAATATTTGATCCGACCAAAAGAAAATTCCCATTAAATATATATTTTTTCAACATATTCATATACAATATAATTGTTGAATTTTCAGCGTGGAGACTCTATATGTCTAAAGCGAAAAATTTCTCAGATGAGGTAATGCCCTAGCATATACTACCTTTGTTTCAAAACTTAAGTCTTATATTTTTTCTAAAGTCAAATTAAGTAAATTTTGACCAAGTTTTTTTTAAAATATATTAACATCTACAATACAAAATCCATATCTTTTGATACATCATGAAACATATTTTCACATGATATTTATATAATATCATAGTTCTTAATATTTTTTTTAATGTTTGGTTAAACTTTTTGTAGCTTGACTTTACAAAAAATATAAGCCTTAAGCTTTGAAACAGAGGTAGTATAAGGATATTTTTCAAAGCACCTTGGATTATCCATACCATTAAATTATTTATCATAGTTGGATATGATATCTATCGTTAGGAATCTATTATATAAACTAAGTAATATTCGGATGTAAAATGAGATACCATGTTAAGCCACATCACTCAAATAATTTTGACAATTAGATCTAAAATTTGTGTTTGAATTTAAGATGAGATTAGTAATTACGTAACAATGTAATCAGGGTTTTACACATTAAGTGTTATATAGACGTGTGCCAAACTGAAAGAAAACTAGATTGCCACGTGAAAACAATTTGGTAATACATCTAAAACAATAATGTGGTCCATATTGTGATGTAACCCTGTTGAACTCTAGGACCATCAATTAAACAAACACCTATATAACTAATAAGGCACGAAAAAAATGTCAATGGTGTGACATGATGTATTCTCATAAGACTCTAGCCATGTCCATTAAAACAAAATCCCTGGCTAGAATGATATGACAACCATAAATGTTGTATTGATCTAGGAAATAGTTTATAAATGTGTGAATTGGTGTGATAGCTCTACCTATTATCCTAATCAAGCCTCTTCGTGCAAATCAACCATGAGAAGCTCATGATGGATAGTGCCCATGGGATTTACTCCCTACAAGCAAGTCGGCGGTATGAGCAACAAATATTTGAGCACGAAATTTGTGGTTCTGAACGTGAAGAACCATAATTAATCTCATATCATTAAGAAATAGTTTACGATATCTATTCGCTTTAAGTTATGGAAATTGATTTTACTTATTATACATTTTTTGGAATTATGCAATTTCTATTTTAGATTAACAAAAGGTATAAGATTACAATTTTTATAATCAATTGAAATGATATTGCTTATTAGGTGCTCTTTCGAGACCACGAAAATTATGCTTTTGATTCCTGTATAGATAAAGAAATATGTTAAGTGGTATATTTATGAATTTGAGCCAATTGGCTTCTCACTCAATATTTCTGCCATGTACAAAAATAATATGTTATATATGATGGAAGGGTCAAATAAAATTTTATACCATTAATAATGGGGATATGATTATAGATTTGTTTCGAGTAATCAATATGATTTTATTTAGTTTCTACTTTAGATTAACATACGGTACATGATTACATATTTTACAAGCAATCCAAGTTGGTTTTATTTATTAAGTGATCTCTTAGAGTTGTGCAATTCCTTCTTTAGATTTTTGTATATAAAGAGAAAATTATGATAATTGGTATATTTGTGAATATAAGTTAATTGGATTCTTACTCAATCTTTCTGTCGCATAGAAAAATAATCTGTTTTATACGATAGAAGGATCAAATGATGTCCATATAATTATACACTTTTCCGGAATGTCCCTCAATCTCCGAAGTGTCATTGCAATAGTTGTGGCTCATGATTATGTAGCTTTGAAGGTAGACTTTAAGTTGATTTCCCATTAAAAGATTTTTTAATTTATTGCAAATTTAATAAGTCTATAACAAATAAAATTCTTGAGGAGCGATACATTAAAAATTGGGTGCCTAAATTATTGAGAAGCATAGGAGTTGTGAGCGAGCCTTGATTTCTGAAACCAAAGCTTGAGTGTGTGATGTTCATTAGTTCGTTCAATTTTTATAATGTATGGATCCAATTGTATAGTCAATAAGAAATATTAGTGCTAGCAATGAAACTATTATTTGGACAACAGGAATCGCCAAACCAGATTGTTACGTATGAAATGTTGGATGCTTAGAGCTAAATCTTTACAATGAAGGTGCATACAACATTTGAACTAGCTGTATGCATATCGTGGGATAGTTTTCGTTGGTGTGTTCTCGCAGATGCATGTTTGATTGTACAAACATGTTATTTAGAAGATAAGAATTAGTAAAGTAATAATTGTTATTATCATATTGAAGGACATATGGTGAATCTAGAAATACAAAGATTTGGTTAGGAAAATATCATGGTAGATAAAAAATAAGTATCCAGCTGACCACAACTGATAGTTTTTCATGAACCTAACAATCACATAAATCTTACTATTAATAGATTTGAAACGGTGCATCTTCTTTACAGTGCACAACATCATCTAGTAATTAATCTGATTTTTTTTGTTATAATAGATCACGACTTATTGATCTTAGTAGCTATATATAAACGTCATTCTCAAGGAGAAATTATTATTTACACATCAACCTATAGACATGGATCAAATATGTGGCGTAATATTAACCTCACATTGATGTAACATGAATAAAAACTACATCCTAGCTGATTATACAAATTTCATTCTATGTACTTATCTATATCACCATGTACAACCTAGCTGATTATATAAATTTCATTCTATCTACTTATCTATATCATCATGTACAAAACGCACATACATACACCATTGATAAGATCTTTTTTAGTAAAACAGTAACTATTCTACCCTGAATTAAAAGATTTCTCCTGCTCAATATTTTATTTACCAGGTTATTCATGGTGATTATAGAACTACATAAATCCTATTGGCATGATATAAGTTTCTATAGAATTGTAAATATATTTTTAAAATGTTTAGACGCTGCCCTCGCATTTGCGAGGGCCACCTTGCTAGTTTAGTACAGCAACAAACACACATTATCAGCGAGTCAGTGTTCAAGGAAATTCCAGACTAGCATAAGCAATGTATGCACAAGCCCAGCATACACCGCCAGAAAACTCAGCCTAATCAAAGTTTCCAACTCTGCATTCAGAAAGCAACTAAAGATAAAGACAGCAGAAACTAATCAGGTCACCAATAGCAAGCTTCTTCAACATAAACCTCAAAGCTCATCCTAAATCATGTCCTAGAATCTGGAATCAACTAAGCATAACAAAAAGAGGCCAGACGGCACATCATGGATGGCAATAATCTTCAGAGTGAAATATCAACAAGTAAACTCTCACAGCTCACTTAGTTGCCCAAAATGTTTATGTCACCGTCGAATGGATCAGCTAGTGCATTGACAGCTTCTATGTTGAAGCTCTTGCTGCCTTTCTTATTCTCAAACACAACCTCAGCATCCAAGGAAGCCATGTGGCATTGCCTCAGTACATTTTTCTGGTTCGCAGACATCCTGGACTGAATCTTCATGGACTGCAGCACATGTGCTCTAGCAAGGAGAAAACATGCAAATTCAAGCATGCCGCGGTTGTGCTCTCCGCATTCCAGTCTCACTTGCTTGAGATTTCTGATAAGGCACCTGATGGGATCACGCTGTGGGTAGTAGTCAGAGACAATGGTGTCATTCTCGTCTGCAGCTGACTCATAGCTCGGTTCAGAGGACTGCACAAAATGACGAATCAGGCAAGCTCTGTTCAATTAAATTTCATAGCTAGTATCCCAGACACAAAGGAACACACCATCTCAAGTTTCAGAAATCACCTGGACATGCAATGTCTCCAAGAAGGGAAATAACTCCAGTAAACTTATCACCTTCTCCACGTCTTCCTTCTTCGAGAACTTGACACTGATAGCTAAAATTGTCACGCTCAAGATCGGAGCACGCAGACCCTTGTTAACATCCTGCAATGCATAGCGAAACACTTCATGGAGTCACTTAGCCGAATTAAATTATGCACGAGAACCGAGGTAAAGTACATACCGCCGGAGCAGTCTCTCCATGGAACAACATCGGGATGCTGGCCACGACATAGCCTAAAGCAGTAAGCTTTGGTGCGCCAGTGATGGTAATGGCTGCATTCAGACGCATATTGCCGAGCAGGCGCTCAAGGCAAGGGACGTCCTCCACTGTGACCTCCTCCAGCTGTTTGTAATGCCACACGCCGAGGAACACCAGGCTGCGGCAAGAACAGACGCGGATGCGCTGGAGGCCGTGGACGTGCTTGAGCATCAGGCGACGCAGCGCGGGGCAGCCGGAGAGCACGCTCTGAAGGGCAGCCTCGGAAAGGCTGGTTTCTGACAGGGTGAGCTCGGTGAGGCGGGCGGCGGCTGCAGCGGAGGCCCCGGCGTCGGTGAGGCGGCACTTGCCGAGGGCGAGTACCTCGAGGGTGGGGGAGCCGAGGAGCGGGTCGGCGCGCGCCTCGTGGCACCACTCGGGAGAGCAGCGGAGGGAGACCTCGCGGGCGCCCCTGGTGGCGAGCTCCCGGAACCAGGCCTCAGCCGCGGGGACGCGGCCGCGGAAGGTGGTGCGGGAGAGGCGGAAGAGCACGACGGGGCCCCGGTGGGAGGCGAGGGCGCGGGTGATGGCGTCGGCGCGCGCCGTCCAGGGCTCGATTGAAGGTACGTTGCCGCGTGCGGGGGTGGGGAGCTCGAGGTCGTCGAGGCGGAGGGGGGTCGCGAGCCACGCGTCGCGGAAGCGCGTGGAGAGGACGACGGTGCGGGCCGCCTCCGCGGTGCCGAGGCGGGAGAGGATGTCCGAGAGAAGAACCTCAGGTAGCTCGCTGATGTAGTCCTCGCCGCCGTTGCGCGGTTGCGCGGCCGCCGCTGCCATTTCGCCGGCGTTCGCCGCGGCACGATCCTGGGGTTTTTAGAGGGGAGAGGAAGAGGAGTTTTTTTTCAGGTTCTCCGGTCGAATGTCTTGAGGGGGTGGTGGTGGATCAGAGATATTTTGTTGCTAGTGTGGACTGGTGGTTGGTGGTGGTGGGCACAGACGGTCCTAAATTTTGTTGTTTTGGAATCAACGGTGCTAATTTTTTCCAGTCGCTTCCAAATTTTGCTCGGTTCCAAAATATACTAATATTAAAACGTATTCGTATTAGATTCAGATGGAATTTATATGAAATTAAAATTTCATTTAAATTTGGTCAATTATTCTGAAATGATTTACAAGTCCCCGCAATCTCGAAAATTCAAAACCCGACTTTCAAGTAAAATCAGTTCCATAAACTTTTCATCTCAAATTGCGAGTTTCAATAAATTCAAAACTTATGTAGACGTGGGCTACCACGAGAGCCCGAGTTTCAACAAGAGACCCATGGACATTATCCAAAAACGTTTAAATGCTCGACACCTCAACATCTAAAAATCTAGGGTGCTGAGTAATTCAATCTCAACATCTTCACATAAAAAATTGTGCGAAAAAGTTGGATCCAAAATTAGTCTACTCCCTTTGTCTTAAAATAGATGTCAATTTTTTTAGATTCACATGTATCTATACACTAAAATGCGTCTATATGCATACCTAGTATCTAGACAAATCTCCGGACAAAGTAAATACAAAAATGGCCATTTTAAGCTAAACTACCGTACAATGGTGAGGATTGTCTATCTCACGACATCCTGTGATCATAGGATTAAGATTTAATACGAACACACCTTATGATTCTTCCATTTGTTTGACTCTGGCTTCCACGCCTTGATCTTAGAGCATGTTCAATTTACAGAAGTTCCAAAGAAATTTTATAGGATTCTAATTCGTAGGACTTGTTTTATATAGACCGTTTGTTTTGAAAGAATGATCCTAACCTTCTCCTTCTGGCTGTCACGCAATACCTTCTACAACTTGTCATCCAGCAGTACCTTGACTAACTCTAGGCCCAATGGAAACAAGCCCTACGACCAATCCAGCAACAATTAGAGGATTCACGGTGAGTTCCTCGTGTCAAAAAACTAATTAAGGATACAATCAACCAAGAAATTCTTACTTCCCATGCATTGCCTACATGACAATTTTGGGCTCGTTTGATTCAAAGGAATCTCATAGAAATTTCGGGAATTTTGATCCTTCGAATTTTTTCCTATGTGCATTGTTTGATTCATAGGATTTGACCCTTAGGGCTCATTTGGAAGCCATCATTTCATTTTATTTGGTAGAATGAAATGAAATGGTATTGTGTTCATCATTTCATTTGCCTAATTTGATATTTCAATATGAGAATCATGTTTGGTTGTCGCACGGAATTATGAAATGAAATGATTTCTAGATAAATGGCTGGGTTAGAAACAAGAATTGACTTAACATAAGATACCTATTTGCTGTAATTTTTAATTGAAACGATGGTTTTAATTCCACGACAGCCAAACACGTTTTACATGGAATCTCGATTGAATTCCAAGTGCCCACTCCCTAGAATTTCTAATTAAAATGATAGATCCAATTTTGGGACAACCAAACAAGTCTATCATGAAATTGTCAGATGAATTCTACATTTTGACCCTAAATGATGGGAGCCAAACGAGCCCTTAGGATTTTTCCTATAGGATTGCATTGAACTATGTTTTGGAAGAAACTTTCAATCTACCTCAACCTTATGTTACAATTCATTTGCTTTACATGTAAATCAAACACTTTTTAAGAAAAAAATTTATAGGCTCTAAATCCCGTAGGATTCAACTGGACTTGACATTTTAATCCTGCGTTTTTTTTCTATTCCTATGTTTTCTTATCTCGCGAATCAAAACATGCTCTCTAAAGGATTCTTAACAAGAAGTGATACCTCTTGGAAAAAAATTACGGTAAATCTATCTTCAGATCGGTCGGTGGGTTGTAAAACCTGGCGGACTAATTCTTGCCGTTGATTGGGTGGGATATATCACGTAAGCCATCAAGTGTGAAACGTGCGAATCAGAGTCAACTAAAGATCAAATCGAAAATTTAAAATGTTTTGTAGAGCAAACTATTCGTCTGAATTAGGATCTGTTTTCACCGTTGAGCTAGTCGCGACAAGATCTTCGAAACTAGATCCCATGTTGATATCTTTCGATGAAAAAAATTCAGAATAAAAAGTTATTCACCCCTAACATATGAGTTATTCATGTCATAATACGTAAGTTATCCACCCTATAATATATAAGTTATCCATCGTATAAACAGGTTGGATCGAGGTATTCTCGCATTTTTCATGTGGATAACTTTTATATTTTTTTTCATCATAAAATCTAGATTGTCCATATAATTTAGTTTAGTTAATTAAATATGAGCTATTTTAATTGAGATGCGATAGTCTAGTTGTTAGGGTACCGAGATTTTGTCGCCATCGATGCATGTGTTAGCATCGTCGGGCAATAAAGGATTGTTATATTAACATCCTTCGATGCTTCGTCACCCATATACTACAGTAGTAGCGACGACGATAAAACTGAGCCACTAAACTACTAGTTGTTGTTACATTTGTTCACTACAACGTAGGGTGGTTGGTGGACCATAACTGCAAGAACCCATTTATTATATTGTATACAAAAAATGGTTAAATTTAATTCCTATAAAAATTGTGTTTGATATTTAACGCGGTAGTGTTTCAAGATTAAGACTTTCGTATACCGCTCGCAGCGACATGCGACGAAGCCGAGCCGTTAGAATATTTTTTATTTTCTATATGTGGATACTTTTTTAGTGGTGGATAACTTACATGTTATTGGGTGGGTAACTTACATGTTGAAGCATGAATAACTCTCATGTTACTAGCGGATAATTATTCCATAATGTTACAGATAAATTTTTGTTTATCTTCATGGATAAATTTGTACAATTTTTAGGATAACTTTAGTTCTCTTTATAGCCACTTTACTTTTTAAGTCCTGGTTACTTTCATTTTAGTTAATTACATATGCAATATAGTTAGTAGATTTGGACATGTTAGTCTAGGTGTTAGGATAGAGAGTGACATGGGTATACCTGTCGGTACTCGAGATTGGTATATACGGTCCAGATACGGTGGAAGCCCACGACGTTGTCATAGTCCAATGAAGATTTCGAGTGGCCTACGGACTATCAATAACTTGAGACAAGAAGAAGCCTAAAGATAGAAAGTTTGAAGGACAAACCCTAACTGTAACCGACTCGACCTGCTACCTGAGACCTGGTCTATCTATATAAGGCTAAGGAAGGGGCGACGAGGAGGACACACGCAACCCTAATTTCCACAACCCTCGCCAGATTGCATCTGCGCACCATTGTAATTTTCGATTCCTTCATTAATTCTAAGAGCAGACAAGCAGGAGTAGGGACCTCTACGAGGCCTGAATCTGGGTAAATCTTGCGTGGCTGTGTGCTTGTTTGCTAGCCGATTGATGCTTTCAGCGCTCCCTCCTTCTCCAAAACTCAAGTCCATAACAATGGGCATTGATGAGTTAAATCCTCGTCAGAGAGACTCCCTCACCGTCGACTCGGTGAAAACGAATCCTACATCACCGGAAAAGTTAACATTTATGTTTTCGCACGCATATAAAAACTCAGCACATAACCCGTTCGTATGGTGGATAACTTATATATTAACTGGTGGGTAACTTACATACTACCGTGTTAGATGTGGATAACCTTTTGGGTCTAAAAAAAGTCATCAAAACCTATTGATATGGGATCTAGTTTCGAAGATCTCGGCATAACTAGTTTAACAGTGTAAACGGATTTTAAATCGGATAAACAGTTTAACCTATAAAATATTTTATAATTCATTTTTCTACTAGATTCTGGTGACATAAACATTTTTGTTTGTTTGTGTGTAAAGACTTAATTACCTCTGTTTATGGACAAAATCAATCTTAATTGCTGCATGCCAAATATACTCACGCGGAAGCCTGTGCATGGTCGCTGATCTATCCGACAAAAATTGTCATTCCTAGAACGGCCGTTCTGTAGCAACGTCCAAAAATTATGTGTTTATAACAACTATGATATGTACCGAAATCTTACAGAAATTTCCTGCTGTACAATCAGACAGTTTATTTTATTGATTTCTACGTTTCTCATTCTTTTAAGATTTCAAGTGTCATTCCATTTTGTTTATGCATTTTTACCATTCTCATGTTTTACAGGTCTTTTGAATCAAACAAGGGCTTGAAAACTGAAAACCACATCTAGTCTGATCATCTTGAATCTCAACGAACGACTCAGCAGGAGTACATCTTAGAGCAAGTACAATAAATTGATGTAAACGGCTATAAGAAATTAAATAATACATACCTGTCTAATTGGAGGAGAGATAAGAGAAGAGAAAAAAAGAGTGGGCAAGAGTACCCACAATGTGTAGCCAAAAGTGATTTCATATTTTTTTGGCTTTTAGAACTAGTTCCCTACACTGTGGAGGTGGTTCCAAATGAGAGAAAACATGCCAAAATTGTTTTTTGACTTTTTAAACTAGTTCCCTACACTGTAAGAGTAGTCTTATATTTGCTTCTTGTGTTGTTTTACCTCGATGGTGGGACCCACGTTATAAATATTTGGAACTACTACATTATGGAGCTCAGTGTGTAGTCAAAACTGTTTCTATGTTTGTTTTTGGCGTTTTGAACCAGTTTCCTACACTGTGGAGGTGGTTTCAATGAGGAAAACTGGAAACCAGAGCAAGTAGTTGCTCCGATGCCAAATTTGCCTTTTGGCTTTGAAACTAGTTCCCTACACTGTAAGGGTAATTCTATATTTGCTTCTTGCGTTGTTTTAGCTTGATGGTGAGACCCACGTTATAAATATTTGGAACAACTACATTGTAGAGCTCTTACTATATTTCATACCAAAGAATTTATCTTTATATCAGATTTGACAATAGCAACATTGTGGGTGCCCTTAGCTAATACTAACCAGCTTCAACACGTGCTCCTAAGCACCATGTGAGAGTGGAAGATAACCATTTTCTAATAAATTACTATAATTTATGTTTATATATTATATAAGCTGGCTATTAGCTTGACTATAGACGACATGGATACGGCATATAGCCAACAGCCGGCTCTACTATTGTACTTGCTCTTACTTAGTCATATGTTTTCAGACTATTTAAATTTAGATTTTTATAAAAGACACGAATTAGGTTGGTTTTGGGACAAACTAACCGCATCTCGACTCACACAGCTGTCGCGCCTCGACCCCGAGGACAGGCCGCAGGCGCTACCGTCGCCTCGGTCACGCGCCGCCGCCCCGTTCCCCCCGCCGTTCATCCAACCCCTCTCTCCCCACCCCGCCTTGTTCCCGTCGCCGTCTCTCCTCCTTTCTCCTCGCCCCCTCCCCTGACATTCGGTGTGCCCGCTGGCGAGCCGCCCCCTCCCCGCCGTCGCCAGCACCGCCGCCGTCTCTGTCCCGCTCTCCCAACCACATCCGGAACCCTAGCTCGCCCTAGACCGTGTTTCCGCTGCCGATTTGTCCGTCAGTGAGTTGTTCGCTCCCCTCTCCCCCGTCGCCCTCGATGAGCCTCGCAGCTGAGTCGCCGTCGCCTTCCCCGTCGTCCTCTAGCGGCAGCGACGACTTCGCTGCCCTCCTAGACTCGGAGCTCGAGCTGGCCTCTGCCGTCGACTCCGCATCTCCCGACGACCCCTCCACATCACTCACCGGCAGCGACGACGAAGAGGATGATGACGACGAGGATGACGACGAAGACGTGGTGGTCGAGGTAGAAGCTGCGGAGCAGAGCAGGTACTCTACTGCCTTTCTAGCGTTGACTATGCAGCTTCAGTGTAGTCATTAGCAGATTTAGTCCAATTCTATCCTAGTGTCAGTGGTAGATCCGGTTGTACAGATGCTTGGGAGTTAATTTTTCTGTTCTACTTGCAATGTGGTGACTGGTGGTAGATTCGTGTATGGGTGCAGCGTTTTGACACACTAGCAGATTTTTCTTCCCAGGGTTTATTGGTGTTAGTACTGTTCTTTAACTTAGCATGTTAGCAGTGAGCGCTTCACTTGATTTTGTTTTATAGTATTCCACTTATTTGAGAACTCTTGTACTAAATCAGCGACACTTAATATGGAACGGATGAAGTACAGCAGATTCAGTTAGGTCGCTGCGCCTTACATTTCACATGGAAATTTGAAAGTCACATATTCTGCCGCGGTATGCGAGTTTGTTGTTATTCTTAGTTGTTCAGCCTAGCTTCATTGTCATGCTAAGGTGAAGCTAGGGCAAACCATTTTAGACAATTTTGTGGCTTATCATAATCTCTGAACTGCTGAAGCTTAGGATTGTGGACCAGGCACTCCGTTTGCATATTGGAATCTTTTTGAGTATTTTTTGTGTAGAAATAAGGTTGGCTTAGTCACCATCATTTTCTGTTCTTCTGTTTATTATCTATCCAGAATGTGTTACATCATCGAGTCACAATAAATAGTTACCGAAATACTCCCTCCGTTCCAAAATATAAGATGTTTTAGCTTTTGTGAAACGAATGTATCTAGACGTCTTTTAGTGCGTAAGTTCACTCTGAATCTACACACTAAAACATGTCTTAGATACATTCGTTTCACAAAAGCTAAAACATCTTATATTATGGAACGGAGGGAGTAAAATGTTACATTGATAGGACTGTAAGTGATCAGATACAACAATATGGAGATAGCTTGTAGTATATGAAATCATCTATTTGGGAAACCACTGCATCAAATAGCTTAGATGCAGTGATTTTGTTTTTGGAGTGCAGAGAGCGTGTAGTTCTTGATGAAGGATCCTAATACTTGGGTAAGAGGACAGAACTGAAGGCAAGAATATAGGATGATGTTGTGTTGAGAAAAATTGTGATTTGTTTTTACATTTTGTACTATAGTTCTGATTGCTGACTCCATTAAAAATGCAGTACTAAAAGGTGTAAAGTGGAGGTACAACACCAAGATCGAGGAACAATAATAAGGCCTGATGAAGATGCCATTGGTATGCTTGTTAATCTCGTTTTGCAAAGCATTAGACAGTAGCAGCTCAAGTTTCTGCAAAAGAATGTAGCAGCTCAAGGTCACATGATTGTGCACTAGTCGTGTTTCAGAATTTTATTAATAAGTAAGCTGCACTTTTTATATATCTGTGGAATTTCCAGGCCCCATTCTCATAAGGGTATATATTATTCATATTATCATTGAGTCCTTTGTGTGTGTGTGTGAAGACTTTTTTCCATCTGATTTCAACCTCTGTTGTGGACTTAGATCGGGTAGACATAGTTTGGGATTAGAGAATACTTGGGAGAGATTGGATTGACTGTTCTAGCTTGATCCAAAAGTAGACACACGTCATGCTTATATAATGGATTCTCAGGCCTTGTACCTCTCTTAATACGACTGGAATTATTAGATCTTTCCTAATACCATTGGACTCTTTCCTAAGACTATACTTTCTTAAAGGATTCTCCTCTTTTACTTGGTGCTGCAAGTCTTTGCCAAACATGTGACCATCTTCTGATCCAATACAACTATCCTGGTCTTCTTGCTGTCCGGCCGGCCGCATCCATCTTACTAGCGTCCACAACAATCTAACAGAATTTTCTAATTAAATCACCACTTTGTTTAACATACAGATGATCATGCATTTGTTTCTTTATTCCATTATGGTTTCCCATTCGACAAGTGTCTTGTGATCATCCATCTCACCACTTCACCACGGCTTATTGGTGTTGGCATGTTGATACTTGAAAGGAAATATTATTTCTGCATTCATTCCATAAGATGCTGCGTAGTAATGCATCTGTCAATGTTCGACTGAAATTTCAAATAAAAAAGTTCCACTTTACTATATAAGCTAGATTACAACTTAGTAAAAGGCTACTGAATTTGATGAGAGCGAGATTGATTGCGTTACTATTGGTTGTTAGGTTTTCATAATGCTGAAGTCTAAGTTATTTCCTTCATCTGGATCATAAAAAATGCACATTGTCTTTGTGTTAATAGCAGAATTTGGCTATCCTTATGTATGTTCACAATTCTATCTAGTATATGTATGACACACAAACCGTTATCTATGTCATGTATGATTTTTATATTACCCAGTTTCCTAAAAGTTTGCTATACCTTTTCTTTTTGCCTTCTAAAAATACCCCCAAAGATTTAAAATACCCCCAAATTCTTTTTTATTGAAGTTGTCTTTTCTTCAGCTCAATATATCCTATCTTAAATCATTTAATGTTCACGAGTATAGCAGATGATATGTTGAATGATTGAAATATTTGTTGTAGAAGGTTCATCTCAAAATGCTCAAAACAAGATATGTCCTCCACATCCTGGATTTTTTGGTGGACTTTGCTTTAGGTGTGGGAAAAGACAAGACGAGGAAGATGTTCCAGGAGTTGCTTTTGGTTATGTTCACAAGGTACATAGACATATGACTTTCTCTCTAACATGAGAGATGTGATTGTTCCCTTGTTGAACTTACCTTGCCCACAAGACCTATTTTCTGAGGTCTCGAATTCATTTTCAGATATTTGAAATTATGTTTTCGTTTCCAATTTGTGCTTCAAAGTGCCTTCCATAGGATTTTCTGAATACTCGAGCTATTTAAATGCAGGGTTTGAGGCTAGGTACTTCAGAAATGGACAGACTACGTGGATCTGATTTGAAGAACTTGCTGCGTGAAAGAAAACTGATACTTATTTTAGACTTGGATCATACACTGATTAACTCGACAAAACTCCATGATATTTCTGCTGCTGAAAATAACCTGGGAATTCAAACCGCTGCATCAAAAGGTAAGTTTTAAGAACTTTTAGCTATTTCTCTACACAATGTGATATTTTATGACCATGACCATAGGAGCATTACCTCCGGTCTACAATATGTGTGACTATGATACATGTGAGAAATCAACAATTTTCACTTTTGACCAGTAATATTTTGAATTTGTTTAAATTCCATGGGAAATGGTAATAGATCTGTTTTCAACTACTTTCACCAGAGTGTAAGTTTGCAACATGCACAGACATCTTATGTTCAAAACTAGCCGTCGTACTTCTTGCAGAAAAATGGCCTAAACATATATATTTCATTGATTTTTTACCTGGAGTTAGCGCAGTTAGTAAGAAAAAAGCGTTGGACGGACAAAGGGAGTGATATAAGTGTCAAGTTTGACAACGATACTAGTAGCAGCCGTGTCTTAGTAGTTCGTATCGTAGCCAGAGTCCTAACTAGAGTCGGCAATGTGCCCCTTAGTAAACCATGTATCCAAGTTGTGCTAGGGGAGTCAGTCTGTTGCGTATCCTGTTTGCATAAGGATGGTTATTATACAAATCCAGTCCCTGTAATCTGTTAGGTATGCAATAAGAAAACTTCAAACCCCAAGTAAGTTTTAGAGCCTCTAAGATTCAGTTGGGACAAGCCCACAGAAACTTGGCAGGCAATTTTCCACCTCCCCCCTCTGCCTCTTTCAATCCAATCCATGCTCCCAATATCATCTTGTAATTCCGCTAACCTTGTTTCAAAGGCCATGACAGAAGGGTAGATCTAACACTGTTATGCAATCAGTTAATGAACGAAATTTGATGTGACTGTTCATGGCAACTCATTGTTTTTGGTAGATTTCCTATATGGTTTCATTTAGAGATTGCTATTTTCCCATTTTCGCATCTCATCACTGGTTATTTTGATTCAAGTTTTACAGTCTACAACAGTTGGTATTGCTATTACCTACTCCCTCCGTTTCAAAATATAAGATGTTCTAGCTTTGTAAAAGGAGCGTATCTAGACCTCTTTTAGTTTGTAGGTTCATGTAGGTTTGGAGTGAACCTACACACTAAAAGGGGTCTAGATACACTCCTTTCACAAAGCTAAAACATCTTATATTTTGAAACGGAGGGAGTAGCAGTCAACCTGGCAATAGTTGTTGACCTCAAATAGCAAAGCTTTTTATATGATGGAAGCAGCAATCTTGTGATAGCGGTTCTACTGCATGCAGCCTTCTATCGTACATGTTTAGTTTCTTCCACCTAGTGTACGCAGATTTCTATTGTAAACGATTATAGGCTTTGATCCTTTCAAAACTTCGTCTCTGCCTATCCATGAATGTAGAGCTACAGCTAACCACTAGCATGTCCTATGCAGACGATCCAAACAGAAGCTTATTCACATTAGAAGGAATGCAGATGCTTACAAAGTTGAGACCCTTTGTCCGTAAATTTTTAAAAGAAGCAAGCACTATGTTTGAGATGTATATATACACCATGGGTGACAAGGCTTACGCAATTGAAATAGCAAAGCTTCTCGATCCTCGTAATGTCTATTTTGATTCCAAAGTGATTTCAAACTCTGACTGCACTCAGCGACACCAGAAAGGTCTTGATATGGTTCTTGGAGCTGAAAGCGTTGCAGTGATCCTTGATGACACTGAGTATGTAAGTGCTTTTCTTGATGAGCATGCCTGGCAGACATTTATGATACTGTATTTTGAGTACTTAATATTGGTCGTGAGTTTCTTGCTCAATGCATGTCCTTATCGTGTATACTTCAGTCGCTAAGATTTTCTGGGAAAAGTGATAATGCTTGGATGTCTACGTGCTGTTTTTTTCAGACCCCTGTGGTTGGTTTGGTGTTTCCTGTTTTAGTAGATTTATCCATCATCCGTTTGTTAGCATAGTGTGTCTACTCTGAATGTTACTATTTGTTTCAGGTCTGGCAGAAGCATAAAGAAAACCTGATTCTGATGGAGAGATACCATTACTTTGCTTCGAGCTGTCGCCAATTTGGTTTTAGTGTCAAATCTCTGTCAGAGTTGATGCAAGATGAAAGGGGAATTGATGGTGCTTTGGCTACTATTTTAGATGTTCTGAAGCGTATACACACAATTTTCTTTGACTCGGTTGGTTACTTAAGTACACGTATTTAGAACAATTTATCGCCTAGCTACCTTTTTGCTGCTGTGTATAAACTTGACTCTAATAAGCACTGATGTTTTATCCTAATCAATTGCTCCGGCACTTTTGTAGGCTGTTGAAACTGCTCTTTCTTCGCGGGATGTAAGACAGGTACACTTCCACACTTAAGCTGGGAGTTATTTGTACTTTATGCACCATGAGCATTTGTTTTTTAATCTCAGCCCTGCACTTTTTGCTATCACCATTTTGTGTTATGTGGACAACCCTATCCAGTTCTTACTTGTAAAGCTACATTTGATGTATATGATCCAGTGGTGATGAAAACGATAACGGGAAAAAAAAGTACACGCAGTTTCAGTTATGTAGATAAGTTCTGAAATCACTATAAATATACAAGCAAATTTGGTTATGCTGATAAGTTCTGAAATCACTATGAACTAGAGGCTGCTAACAAGATCCTCCATAGTGTCGTGCACTCATGGTTCGTACATTTATCTTGTCACTTACATAGCCCCTTCTGTAGGTAATCAAGGGGGTACGGCAGGAAGTACTGGAAGGCTGCAAATTAGTCTTCAGCCGGGTCTTCCCATCCAAGTCTATCCCACAGGACCAGTTTATCTGGAAGATGGCTGAGCAGTTGGGAGCCATTTGCTGCACAGATTTGGATTCCACGATCACCCATGTCGTCACTGTGGATCTTGGAACAGACAAGTCCCGCTGGGCGGTTGCCAATGACAAGTTCTTGGTCCATCCCCGTTGGATTGAAGCCTCAAATTTCCGGTGGCACCGGCAGCCTGAGGAAGATTTCCCCGTAAAGGTTAAGAAGAAGGAAAAGGATAAAGAAAATGATGTTGCTGCTGCAAGCACCGGTAAAGAAAATGATGTTGCTGCTGTCACCACCGGTAAAGAAAGTGATGTTGCTGCTAGTGCTGCCACTGCCGGTCCAGCGGACTCATAACATATACGCAGTGGATCAAGAAGTTGTTTCCAAGGGGATAGGTTTGTGAGCCGCATTTCTGACATGTATCGTTGGTACGCAACCATCTTAGGTTCTTAGTCTCGTGAACAGGAAGTTCAGAATTTTTTGATCTGGCCTTGCGGTTCCATGGTGTGTTTCTGAATATCTGATACTACATGCGAAGTTTTGCAGATGGTCCGGAGCTCAATGAGCCTCCGGCCACACAATTAAGTGACTATTTAACGACTGACTAGCTCTGTTTTACAACAGAATGCCTTTTCTTAAGATTGACATGATACTCTTACCTGGGGCAGCATGTACTATTTGACGATGTCCTTTTTTAAGCACATCCGAAGAGTACCATTGCTGACTTAGAAGACAGAAATGAGAGAGGGCAGTGTTTTGGCATATGCAACTCGTCGTGTAGTTCCTTGTCTTTGTTCTGGACCCAGGCTCACCTTCTTCGCATCCTTTACCCACGGAGAGGTTCTGCCTTGTCTCTGGAACTTCGCCCCCCTGATTCTTCCCATGCAGCTGATTAGAAGGGTGCTCTGAGGCGACACCTCCATTAAATTAGGTGAAGCTTCTCCTTTCTTCAGTGCAACAGACATGTGCTCAATCGACACCTACATCGCTGTTATCTCTAATTTCTTTCTTTTCTTGCAGTGTGCCTTTTGTTTAGTTAATGCAGTGTTTATGTTTGCCAAAATAAAAAAAATAGCACAATGCAGCAGAAAATAAAGAGTACGCAAAGCAGTTGCATAAGAGGGGTTGTGTGAAACAAATGCACTTCCCTCCCAATTAGGCCTAGTTTACTTCTCTCGTATTTTTATCCACTAGAGTTTTGGGGATATGCGGGGATTTTGGCGTTTACCCAATACTCTCCAATTCCCTACAATACACTTTCTCAGAAATACTCTACCTTAGAGTTAGAGGAGAGTTTTCAATCTAGACAAAAACATAATCCTGGCCAAACCCGCCATGGTAAACAGATTTTGAGGAAATTGGAATAATTCCCGCGAATACACTAGCGAATACGAGAGAAATAAAGGTCTTAAATGGTGTAACAATATTCTTGCTGAACACTAGGCAATACAAGAGAAGCTAATGTATCTGTTTAACAAACTGATTCCAGGAGATGGACACCAGAGGACCTGTATCACTATGTACGAAAACCACAGGGAAGCAAGATAGGAGGAGGGTTTCCATTTTCTTTCGAGTCACTCCACAACCAGAGCTGACTAGTAATCTATCCACCCATCTGATCTTTCCTGGATCCGGTGAAGAAGAACGAGCCCCTCCAAATCACAGCGTTGGAGCAGCCTCGGCTTGGGGTTGCATTAGACAGAGGTGTCATCGCACCACAAGCTCTCTAGAGATGTTTGCCTACTAACAAACTGCTGCTGGCCTTACTCTGTAAGTGCATACACGACCGCAGTTCTGCTAGGTGCGTACACCGAGAAAGAACGTGGCCTATTGTCATGCGGATGTTCCTGCAAGGGCATCAGCAAACGGGAAAAAGATTCAGATTTGTGAGCAACTCGGTAAAGAGGAATGCGGCGACTCTTGAGCCCAGACTTACAGTTGTGAAGTAATCGACACCATGATCCAGCCTGCTGAATCCACCGAAGAGTCCATTGTCAGAGTCTAAGGCCACCTGACAGAAAACAGCAGAAACTGTCACTTCCCAACAAAGCCCAGTTGCTTGTTCAAACGAGCTGCTCTAAAACTCCTAGGATGATTGGAGAAGATTCAGGAAAACAGTTCCAGTATTAGAGTGAGCCCAACTGAGGAAGAATATGAAAACGAGCCCTTGGTGGGAATGAAAACAAATGGTAGATGTTCTTCTCAACTGTTAAGATCCTTTCTATCCACTACAACATCTAAAGCAATAAATTCTTTTCTTTATAAATATCCTCTGATTTTATAGTTGGTGGAAATATCCTCTGATTTTATACTTGATGGTTAATCAAGCAGGTACATGAGAACCATATCCTACCCATGCGGAAATAAAAGTTGTAGAACCCCCAGTCACCCACTAACCCTAGTAATGAAACATGGACAATGAAAATGTAAAGCATACCTTGTACTTCCCAGGCTTGGAACAGCCAACACGATAGTCAAAATAGCTATTACTCCAGTGGAAATTGAAAACAAATACTAGATCCCCTCTCTCGAAGATGATCACCTTATCTTCCTCATGTTTCCGTGAAACATACTGGTGCTCAGATGTCATGAACTGCAGTTACAGTGTTAGTGTTGGGACATGTATCAGTACGCAGTCGCTTAAGCTAACAGTTCTAATTGGTGAAAAGCAATTCCAGCTCCTTGTTTCCACAGTTTTCGTGTAATTCTAGAAATAATTCTATGCTTTCATATTTGAACACAATAGGTTGACCGTTTGAAGAGATTGAATTTAAACTGTAACTTATTATGCAATAATGATAAACAAATGACATTACCCCATATTTTTCTTCAAGATGCTGCATTGCCTGATCGAACTCTTGCATACCATGATATCTAAGAAAATCCGCATCTCCCTGAAAAAATTTATGATATTCTTAACGATTAACAATACTAATACCCATGTTAAACGCCTACAGAGCTACAAAAGCAATGTTGATAAACATTATGATTTAACCAAGAAATACATATCTGGTGAGAGGATATAATGGCAGAGCTAAAACTTACAAGATCAAATCTACGACGGCATTTATCATAACTATTGTTATTTCCAGGGAGGACCGAGCCATTTGGAAGAACCTGCGGACCTCTTGGAAAATCTATCCATTCTGCTAAGTAAAATATAAGTTAACTTCCTGCTCTGAAGCAACAGATAGCGTAATAGATAAAAAAAGTACAAATAATCATGGTTCAAACCACAACAAATCACAACCATCAGAATGCAATAATGTTGTAAACACTGACCAGGATGCCCAAACTCATTTCCCATGAAGTTAAGATAGCCTTCGCCCCCTAAACTCATGGTGACAAGCCTAATCATTTTATGTAATGCTATGCCACGATCAATGCGAGGTGTTGAAGGTCTGTCCAGAGCCATGAAATCATACATATCCTGCAAAGAGAGGTTTGAACTGTTCACGCCATTCTGTACCGGATCAATAAATTACAGCACAGTACCAAGTATCAACTATCCCGAAACAGAAGTGCTCAGGTCTAAAAATAATAAGCAAGTATATAATACACAACTTTGGAGTCCAAAAAACGAAAAA
Source organism: Avena sativa (assembly GCA_916181665.1). Lineage (NCBI taxonomy): Eukaryota > Viridiplantae > Streptophyta > Magnoliopsida > Poales > Poaceae > Avena > Avena sativa. The sequence goes on from OV702287.1 coordinate 430,594,129, forward strand.
AATGTTACTTGATTATTTTTGACAGGTGCCAGTAGTTACAAGGTGACGTCATAATCAAAATATCAAGGAGCATGTAGACGTAACCATGGCATAATATCCCATAGCTGTAGTTTATATAGCATATCTAGCCAAAGTGTATTAAAACCAAGGCTCAGACAGGAATCAACCCACGAAAGAAACACTCCTTTGGGGCATCAGGGCCAAGGAATTTAGCCTACCTTTGTCCAGTTTTCTGGGAGAGCGCTAATCATTTAGAAAGTACCAGGTGATTATAAATCAGTAAATTTTAAAAAACTGTACATCGTCCTGAGAGAAATTTCAATGGAGGATCACACAGCAGCATGTGTTTTTGGCTGGTTTAGGAAAGGTGTGAACAAATGAATGATATAATAAACAATATACTCCCTCAGTCCCAAAATAAGTGAGTTGGATTTTTCTAGGTTCGTATGATCTGCACACTAAAATATGTCTAGGTGCATCCGAATCTAGACAAACCCAAGTCACTTATTTTGGGACAGAGGGAGTAATAAATAAGAATAAAAACTGCAATATTAAATTTTCAAGGTTCACAAGTCACCACACAATATGTTTTGACCAACCTTTGCTCAAGTAACAGATGGGAAAATAGCTGGTGGTGAGTGAGGTAGTCAATCTTTATCATAAGATCAAAAATAATAACCAATTATATAAATAAGAATAAAAATCTGCAATATTAAACCTTTTCAAAGTTTACAAGTCACCACAAGATATTTTTCAGCAACGTTCGCTCAAGTAAAATGTGGAAATAGCTGGTGATGTGTGACACAGCTAATCATTATCACAAGCAAAAATACCAGCAATCTGATGATAAAAGGTCAATTATGTAATTCCTTTGGTCCAAAAGTAACAGCTAATACCTTATCCATCAACCAGAAGGCAATAGTCTTGTCACCAACTAGTGCTTGATCATGACTCTCTGCGTAAGTGATGCACTTCTCTGACCACCTTCTATTTGTTAGGGTGTGCACAATATCACCCATTTTCCAAGATTCGTCACTTTGCCTGTGTTAAAGAAATGTTAAATTTTATTGCAGCACACTTGGAAAGTACAGAGAATGTACTAAGTACCACTGTTGACAGCTTCAAAGGTAATGCCTAAATAACCCACACAAAAGATATACTACTTAAAGAGCAGAAACAGCTTTTCTAAGGGCAGGGAAAAGCAGCAGGAGCACAACATTGCCAAAGAGGGCAGAAATCTCTCATATCCACCAGGTTGGTTGAATAATTTGAATAAAGCTAATTATTTCATTGTATCGAATTATCATTTTTAACATTAAAATAGCATAGCAACTAATTGCAGGGCAGGTCATGGCAGGCTGGCAGCTGCGGAGTAGTTATTGCATATATGTGCAGATAAAACTATACATATCCACAGCAAGCTACATCAGTACAGATATTTGAGCTAGTTGATAGCATGTTGCTGCATATCTGGATCATCATAAAGTTTTTTATTGGACCCCTCATCTTCCCTTGTAACAATCACAATTAAATATGCCACATGACCTTCTATATTACTTTTATAAACATAATAACGAATCATACCTAATACCTGTGCATACACACACTAAAAAGTGAACACTGCCAATGACCATGATCTATAGCCCTACTACCCTAGATAGAAAGGTAAGTCTTATACTTTTCTCATGTACGGATATGAATAGTTACTATTTATGAAAATATAGCCATGTCCAGCGTAAAGACACTATACGCTACATTTTTGCGATCTGCTATTTAAACCATGTTGATAATCTAGTCATCGTGCCATGCATTAATATGTGAACCATTCTCATATTTAACCTGATACCAGGAAAGTTGTGTAGCCATTTACATAAATATTTTATTTCGTTTAGCAACTGTGATCTAGATCATTGAGTGTACGTAATCCCCACTATCCTTGCACTTACTTGAGGAGTTCAATCCATTTATCTGCTACAGCCATATGCAGGCGATAGTCAAAACCAACACCACCATCTTGAACAGGGATGCAAAATGTAGGCATTCCGCTGACCTGAACAATTTCATAGCTACACAGATTAAATGTTAAACAGTTTATGCTGGCGGAAGTGAAACCTCGTATTTGCTTGTGAGTTGAAAGGCTCCAAGTTACTGGTTTGTGCATGTGTACACTAACAAAATACAGTGACATTCCATAGCATGCAGGAATTTATTTAAGTTAAACCACGTTGCTAAATAGATGAAGAAAACACACTGAAGTATATTTTTTTTGTCCTTCGGTATAGCTTCTCATTTCCATAGCATTTATAGAATCTAAGCTAATTTTCCGAGGCTAAAAGATTGCCCAATTCTTTCACAAGTAATAATGAAGCATATGGCATTAGTCACATACTCACACTTCCTGAAAGACCTAAACAAGCATACTGTCAAATAAAATACAAACATCAAAGAACATGCTTGTAAGCTTGAATGCCATTGCACTTCACAAATTTGCAGACTTAAGTGATGTATTATCATCAAACAGGGCACAAATTAGCATTCTTATGGAAATAGAGAGTACAGACTTGTTTACCCGTAATAAAAATACTGTAAGCACTTACATCTTCACCTATGGCTACAGCATCAGGGTAAAGTCCATGAATTAGATCGTTGACCAGCATTAAGTAAACTACCGCATCAACATCCGTGGCAAATCCAAAATACTCGCCATAGCTCCCCGTAAATGTCACCTAGAATCAGAGACAGCAAATTAAGGAAATAATAACTATAATCACTCCCATGATCCCATCATGCAGAATCGTACAAGCAGTACCCAGGAACTATCTAAGACTCCATAGCACATGTCATGGTCATGATACAAGCTATGATGCCTAGCGATAGTTCCAGTCCACTGGAATAACTTACTTGTAATCCATGGTGAGTATACATCATGGAGGTCACCCCATCAAATCGAAATCCATCAAACTTATATTCTTCAAGCCACCATCTTGCATTTGAGAGTAAAAATCTTAAAACCTGCATAAGAATATAATGGCATCTGTCATAACAGATTAACAGGAACAGTTAACCAAATATGGCGACAGAAGTCACTGCTACATACTTCCCAACTCCCGTAGTTGAACAGACGAGAATCCCACATCCAATGATGGCCACGTGGACCACCATGGAAGTAATGTGTATCAGTGCCATCGAAACCATTCAAACCATCCAGGGTATTATTTGATGAATGACTGCAGAATACATGAAGTCATTCGTAAAGCCATGCAACTGAAAAGAATCAACCAAACCAAGTCGGAGGAAAAGCAGATTAAAGTGCAAACACATAAATATGGAAGCAAGTGGCTAAGGCTAATGGATGGCGTGACGCATATTTAGTGACAAGGCATGATTCAAATACGAAGCTCGCAAGTGGTGCCTGGGCCACTTGTCAGTGAGGCATTGCTGTCATTTTCTTCTAACTTGCAAAATTTTATGTAGCGGCACAAGTACATGACCAGTCAATTAACTTCAATGTAGCATCTGAACTTGTCCGTCCACATCTATGCCATCAAATTTGTCACAAAGTTCAGTGAGACTATCAGTTTACCAGAGGTACCAAATGCATTTAACATCCGGTTGACTTAATACATCTGAGAAAATTGTGTAGCACAATCATATAAAATACTCCCTCGGTCCAAAAAAGGATGTCGGAGATTTGCCTAGATTCGCATGTACCTATACACTAAAATGCGCCTAGATACATGTGAATTTAGAAAAATCTCCGACATCTAATTCGGGACAGAGGGAGTAGAAAAGTAATCGTCAAAAGGACCCTGCCATTTAGAATACCAGCTAAATGTAATAAGAAGTAAAGTTAAAATTGCACCAAGTACCTGTGAACAATATCCATAAGAACAAGCAAACCAAGTTCGTGTGCTCTATCAATCAAGGATTTTAGGTCCTCTGGAGTCCCAAAACGGCTACTTGGTGCAAAAAAATTAGTAACATGGTACCTGGAATAAGCAAAAATGTCGAGATAAGCAAAAAAAAATGATCATAAAAGTCACCAAGTGTTGTTGTAATATTTGTGTAATAAACAAATATGTCCAGATATTTTATATGCATAAAGCATTATGATGTTAAAGCTCCAAATGGGCGAAGAAGCGCATACAAAAAAAAGAATTGTGTCAATACCCAAAGCTTGCATAGTATGAGTGCTCCTGGATTGCCATTATCTGCACTGCATTGTATCCAAGCTTTTTTATTCTTGGCAGCACCTCATCCCGAAAATTAGCATATGTGTTTATCTTTGGTTCCTGGGCAAGATCGTACTAAGATATTCAGTTCATCCTCAAGAATTGTGACAATGGTATATAGTAATAGTAGTGATGTTTGACAAGTAGGTTACAAACAATTAACCATATCCTTTTTATGGGAAAACAGTAGGGGAGATTTTACCGTGATTAACTATGATTTTATAGGAGAATGTCCAATAGTCCATGTTACACATTTCTTAGGGGTTGACACAAGAAATTTTTGATGATGTCGAGGAAAATTAAGGAGGAGAGAGAAGATGGATGTTCTTAAACAGGAAATGACCCATTGCTAATACCAAGGAGCTAGAAACGAATTGTCGTTGAAGGCTATTGTTGTTTCTTAAAGTGGTTCCACCAATAGTCTATTGGTGAGCTCGAGGATCTTATGGTAACAAGGTTACAAAACCATGTATCGGAGAAGCTTATTTCTTCCCATGAGGTTGTTCTTTCTCTCGTCTTATTTAATAAGCTAAGAAATGGCTTGTTAAAGATGCTCCAACACGATATTTCTTACTTCCTAAATGGAAACCTGTCTTAAGCTAGTGACATGATTACATTCTATCGTACTATTACAAAGATAATGGTATTTATATATAACTATATTATAGCAAGAAAATATCTAGATTTGACATTCACATGCTCACTACCTCCAAATGCAATGGAAATTGTACAAAAATGCAGAAGAGAAATCAGACACAGAGGAAGCAGAGTTTTACATTTGCCAGTATGAATAGATTCTAAAAGTATTTGAGTTTGCCACGTGAAAGCAATGTGTAATCTACAGATAATAGAACAAAAATAAGAAAAACTCAATGTAATGAAACATCAGACCAGAAATAGGTACTTATGACATACCGGGCTGCTCATTCCAATGTGTGATTCGTATATCCTGAGTGACTTTGGTTGTTTAGGTTGAGGATGTTGGAATACATATTTCTCCTGCATTTGCATGTAAAACAGCCTTAGTAAATGGTCACAAGGGGTCAAAATGGAATATGCCAACCAAAAGAGAAAAAGGACTTTGGTTGTTTAGGTTGATGATGTTGGAATACATATTTCTCCTGCATTTGCATGTAAAACAGACTTGGTAAATGGTCACAAGGGGTCAAAATGGAATATCCTAACCAAAGAGAACATAATTCAGAGATGCTTAAGTCACACTGCATACCCACATCACGCTTGTTGATTGCAACTTAGAAGGTGAAATTAATGCATATCTCACTCCCAAGTTCAATATTTTCTTTAGAACAGCCATGGCACGCGAACGATAGCTAATCGTCACCGTGGCACGACGCAATCCCAGCCTAGAATCCAAGGTAGCCACGGCGGGCAATTTTTTGAAAAAAAAATGAAAGTTGCCAGGGCCCACAGTGAAATTCCCCTGGCAATTTTGCTTTTGTGTTGCGCGGATTGCCTAACGCAGGCACGTTACCTCCTTATAATTTCTGTTTCTTTATTCACATGTCAGTGAGACATGAAGTGGATATTAAAAAATTGCAACACTGGAAAATTCATTTAATAATGGAAGGTGGGTAGATGGCTGCATACCTCTTCAGGTGGATCATAATATATGCCATTGTATGGTATTTCACCTGGAGCCTGCACAGAGAACTTGATCCAAGCAGAAATCGAATCCTTCACGCCAGATGGCGTATCCATCCGTATCTAGAAAGAGAGAGGAAAAAGGATCGTAAGTAGGCTGACATGAAAATGCTTACATCCTCAACTAAATAATTGGCCGGCCCTACCTTTACACGTGAGCCATGAGGAATAGCTGGCGATCCATCACCATTGTTAGGGAGGAAAATCTCCCAAACACCATATTCATTCTGAAAAGAGCATTACCATACATCGGCATCAACAGGAGCAAACCTTCACTAACAGTATAGAAATAGTTCACATGACCTGCTCATGTCATGTAATTAAATATTGTGTATGGAAAAACATACAGATGCAAAAGGTTCTGTCCAAAATTAGTTCATCCTTAATATACTCATTTTGAGACTCAAGAATATGGCAGTCAAGTGAAGTGTAGCACCAGTACTGTGTTTTAAATTCAGTAGAATCGTTTGGCTGAAGCTTAAGATATGGTGAAAACAGGACTTTGATATGATATAGTTGAGGCTCAACTTGAATGAATGTGCAAACAGCTAAAATAAATCCAAATGGATACATCAATAGTCATGAAGCAAAGGTGGATGACTGTAAAGCTGTAGACATACTCTGGTCATAGTATCTGCATTTGGATTCCAATTGTTGAAGTCACCTACTAATGCTGCGGACTGTAACGGGATGAAAGAGTCAGTTCATAAATCTCAATCTAACTGGTCAGTAACTTCAAGAAGCTATTTCATAAGTCCAGTAAACTAGTTGGGAGATAGTGACCATTACAATAGCTTGGAAGGTATCTGTTAGGACTACAAAAATGTACCTGTGCTCCAGGAGCCCATTCTCGGTAAGTAATACCTTCAGTACTGAAAAAAAGGGTAAATAGGAATTACAAAATTCATGCGCAAATAGACTAGTGGAGACTTTTCACAATAGTGATGCAATGAGGCGTTAAATTTACCTGCGGGTGAATCCAAGCTTTTCATAACCACGAGAAAATGCATCCAAGCCACCTTCATATTGGTCAATAGCAGCACGTATTCTCTTGTATTCGCTGTATCTGTTGAAACCACCAAGGCATACCACAAAACATTCGAAGTTAGCAGCGTGTCGTCCCAACAAAAGCACCAAATATAAGAAACTAAGTTGGCCAACTGGTGGATTTTTTTCAGGTAATCGGTGGAGTAATTAGCACAGTAAAATCTATAACCAGCTTTGCCACTCAGTAATTATAATGATACGAGGCACATTATGAGTAATTTCTAGTCGACACTCAGACCTTGAGGGAAACAAATATTAAATAGAGTTGTTCCCCAAATTTGCAAGATGGAAGATCCTTGATTCAAAATGAACAGACGTAGCTGGTATGTGCATTACCTGTAGTCAAGATGGCTTCGAAAATCTTCCAGCATTGGGTCAATCTTGTATATTTTCTGCCCATCTCCTGGTTTTGGGATAACTTGCGGTTTCTCCTCCACAACTAGCTCCTTAACTCCCTTAATTACAGAATCAGTGATTGTTTCCACAATACCCTGAGCCGGTTCTGAAGATTCCAGTTTGTCTTGAGCCCCACCAGTTGGGTTTGCTTCAGCCGTTTGCTCCTTAATATCTTCAGGTATCTACATCACCATAAACATAACGACTGTATCACGGACTAACAAAATCAAACAGGTGATATCCAGAAACATAACAAAACAGAACAGTGCATTCTTTTGTCAAATCTTTGCAAGGTGGTGCATCGGGCCGTTTGCACAGGGCCACAGCTAACAAAATGCACAGACCATTGCAGTAATGCACAATGGTGATAGAAGAAGCACGAAACCTGACGCATCCGTGGCTGGGTTCCATCCGATATTTGGTACTAAGATAATCACGGCGATATGGAAACTGTCTGGCACAAGTGCGTGTACCTGCGATTCTTCTTCAGGTTGCTCTGGACCGTCCGCGGCAGGTTCAGCGGAGGTCAGCAAGTCGTCGCTCTCACTGCCAGGCACCAGCACCTTCCCTGTAGCGCCCGCGCAGCTCAGAACGGCGCCTGCAAATGCAAAGATGACACCAACAGTTAGAAACAATACCCCAACTCGCAGTTACAGCAAGTCAGCAACACCAGGAAAAATATAGAGGGGGGAGTGTGAAATGATCGTAGCAATGGCAACACTGACGCGTTTCTCTGCAGGATTTTTTTACAGGATCACGATTCAGAAGGCGCGATCGCTTCGCCCAAGTCATTCGCTTTTGATCGAAATCAATCGATGACCGAACAGGCCAGGCTCGCAGAGAGGGAGGGAGAGAAGGGGACCAAAAAAATAGAAGGCGAGATTTGAGGCGTACGAGAGGAGTCCTTCTTCCTGAAGAGCAGCGACGGCGTGTCCACGCCGCCCCTCCGCTCCGCACCAGATCGCGCCGGCGAGGCCCCTCCGCCGCCTCCGGCCCGCACAACGCCGAGCGTCGCGCCGGACACCGCGAACGTCGCCATCCTCACGTACGCGCCCGCCGCCTAGATCTCACTGAACCCGCCACTGGCCAAAGTGCTTGCGCCGACCGAGTGACGAGTGATTGAAGATATTAATTGAGAAGCGAGGAGAAGGGGGAGCAACGTGTGCGGCGGAGGTGGAAGCTGGCGCGGGTACTGGGGTACAGTGCAGTGCATGGGGATGGGGGAGAGGAGATAGACGCCGAGCGAGGTGGGGGCACACGGGGAGTGCGTGCGGCGTCGTCTTCCTGCCTCGTGCGCGCGTGCAGAGGTGGCAACGACGGAGAGCCGACGCAGCCTGGGCTCTAGCGACAGGAAGGACGAGATCATGAACCAACGGCTGGGAGCGCGTTGCCTGGCCATCAGTTACGGCTTCTAGTAAGCTCGTGTACTTGCACGTTTTACTTACACCAGAAGAAAAAGCGAGGTTCGCCTCGCCTTCTGCATGGTACCCTAGCACAGTCTGACACGGTAGACCTATTGGCCATCTGCATGGCATCTTAGCACATCCAGACCTGCAGATGTTTTCATCTCACCCTATGGAGGGTTTAATGCGCTTATGTTATCCAAGCATTTTTTTACCTTTTGCAGAGTAAAAGAGTCACGACTATGAATTCTTTCTCCCTAGTTTTGTATGGTGCCACATTAAATCCTCTCATCCATGATCCACACAAGACAAACAAAAACTTATATTGCTCAACACCCATCTTATCATGATGCATAACCAAATTCTAGTAGTTCTCTAGCATTACATACCATACTAAGAGCATATATTAGCGTTAGAGACTATAGTCATCGCTACACAGTTTAAAACCAACTGCTACATGAAACTTACATATAAAAATGCAATTTGCTAACTATCTTATTTAGATTTTACACGCCAAGTCACTCCACAGACTTTTAGTTTACAATGTCCAAGCCTCCAGCCACTTGAAGAGTTCTAGACTCCATGTGCTGATTGTCATAATGGACATCCCACTTGATCATGTCAAAATGTGAGGCTTTCCTCTTCCTCCCCTCCAAAGTAGTTTGTGGTATCAATACTTGATTGGTAGTCCAAAACCTTTATGCACTGCATTATTTGCTCTTTCTTCAGGAAAGGGCATGATCTGACATGGATCGTTCAATCACCTGCACACCATGTCATTTAATTTTATAAAATTTAAGTCATTTTGAAGTATCCAAAATTTCAACAATGTAGCAGTACTAACCATATTTACTCAGATTCCTACTATTACCTAACCATCGAATTGCAATTGACGGGTAAGTACTATCTAGTTCAATAATAGCAGCTGGACTAATTATCCACATGTATTTTTCCAAGTTATCTTTAGTCAAAGTTCAATTATGTTGACAAAGCCGAAGAAAATTGAATTTAAGGTGGTATGCTCAACTTCCAAACAATGCACATGAAAGACGCTACCATCACCCATGTGAGATATCAATGAAAGCTGATCCCATCGCCCTGCACACAATACAAATAACCCCAAATTAAAAGCTAAGACCCAAGCGAATCCAATGAAATTCTTCTGAATTCTATTTGCATCACACATTACTTACTAACGCCCAGCAAAAAGCATAGCAAAAGCATAAACCTATTAACATAATTCAAACGGAAGACATGCATGATTATGATTTCTAAGAATATATTGTTGTTTTTACTCCGAAGTGCACATAGCACAGTGAAGGTCACACACCCTAGGACTGTATTTTTCTTGGTACATATCCATAACTTTGCAAATGGTTAAAATTTACTAAAAGAATGTTGTTAGCAATATTTGGTCAGATAAATTTAGGACCAACAGTATGAAATAGACGAAGAATGGATTAGAATACTCACTATAACAGTAGTGCCAACACAGTTATCTATTCCACTAAAATGTCTCGTGTGTGCTAAAGTTCAAGACTAATATGATATTTTGGTTATAAAATTTTTGACTGCAGATTACATAACATCAGGAAACACCAGTAAACTATGAACATAATAGACATCCAATCTTTGAAATCAAATAGTTCTACCAACATCATGAACACATTCACTCAAGGAATCGAGGGGAGCAGGATGAAGGGAAGCAGACAGGAAAGACTGGAGGTCAATTAGAATTCTCATGTAATTTCCCTTTTGTTTTTTTGGAGAACATATCTCTTCCAAGCAAAATGCAAATTACACATGTTCTCGGTAATATTTACATAGAATACAAACAAAAAACTATAGAGACACAAACTACAAAATGACTCTTAGTAAAAGTTATCGACATGTAACTAAATAATATCATTCAATATGGAGTTCATTTCGATGAGGCAAACTTCAAAAAATTTGATGGATTGAGATATGTTAGGGATCAATAGCATATGACATAACATTCACGTTTTTTCATATTCCTAAGCTATGTAAAAACATGGGATCTAGCAGGGGCACCTAATGTTTCAAAACTCTCATACATTATTTTGACTGTGGAATATTCAAGACAAAATTAGCATTATGGTGAGTAACACATGGAAAAGCTGTTCAAAATGTAATAAAGTTCAAATCAAGCAAAGCATGTTTCATCAAGTTCGCCTTTTCCAAGTCCAGAATGCAAACTATGTTCTGAGTTAAATGTCAACTCTATTTTGAAGATTCATCTAAGTCGAGCATATTCAAATCAGAAAAAAATAGTTGTATGCTATGTTCAACACCTTGGACACTGGGCACAATGTATCATTGCAGTTTTCAGTTTTGTGACTATCAATCCTTTAAATTGGGTGTTACACGCAGTAACATGGCTAGGTTTTCCATTAAAAACATAGCTAAATCTTGATGATAGAGAAGAAACACGTCTGGCCTTATCTTCATTGCCACCGATGAAAACAATAATATAAGTTAGATTTCATTATCTTCTCAATATGAGGAATATGACCAAACACTAGACACTGAAGACTTTATTTTCCATGTGAGGAACAGTGTTAAAATCTCTCACCAAAACGATGCATTGTAAATAGTGAGGTTGGCATAGACATCGGAAAATAAATTGTCTTTGTTGTTCGTTTGTAGCATCTTTCCTAACATGTAACAACGATGGAAAACTGACGGGATGCGTAATAGGAGATAGATTAACAGTAAAAATAATTATGCCCATGCACATCATTGAAATCTTGTGATGAATCAACAATTCTGTATAAATTATGTGCCGTGGAGATTACTGTTGGTACTCTATAATTAATAGCAGGTGAATATTATAATCATTTTGAGGTTGAAGGTCGTCGATCCAAATCCACTGAATGATGTGCTTGAGAGAGCGCACAAACCTTTCAGAGTAGCATCTGCTATAGAACGGTAAAAAAGCGAATCACAAACTTCATGTATCTACGGTGAATACAATTATAATCACCATGGTACACTTTTGAAAGCTTGCCTTCTAAAAGTCCAAAACCAACACGTATTTTTGCATACTAACCTGAAAGAGCAAGTGATAATTAATCCAGTGGACAAAGACTACAAAACAATATGCTTCATGAAACACGGTTAAAGATACTGGAAAACATATGGCCCAAGACTCAACCTTGATTGAATTACATGTTGAGTTTACTAAATTTCTCACAATTATAAAAGGTAAACGGATAAAATAGAAAAGTGTTGTGGATTTTTAATTCAAGGTCAGGCGTTTAGTACAATTTTAAATTAAAAGAACCAATTGACCTTAGTCCACTCAAATAGAGTTATAACTTAGAAGATAGCCGAACCAAGTTCTCACAAAAAAGTACTCAGTAACATAGTGTCTTCATGAGCGATTGCTAGCCGCCTCCTTTCCCCTCTCTCAGCTCTCACTCCCTCTTCTTCTGAGCGACCAACAGGTGAAACTGGGCCGCCCCCGAGCTCCCTCCACCGGCGACGCAGGTTGGAGGTGGCAGAGGGGTGGTACCGGAGTAGGTAGAGTAGGTAGATGTAGTGGCCAAGTGCCGGTAGTGGGCGGTTTGCCCGTAGGAAGAAGCGGTGGCCAGGATCTGTGCAACAAGATCTGGGGATTCTTAGGGTTTCTCGTCGGCGCTCTCCTGGTCAGCGGTGGACAGACGACGGTGGCGGTGACCAACGCTTCTTTGAATAAAGCTTCTTTTGGTGCTGATGTCGAGCTGTGGCAGCAAGATCCAGTATGTTTTCTGGCCGGCCATGGTGGCGGGGGGAGTTGGACGGGGCCTAGCGCACGGCGGAAAGACATGGCGCCTCCGAGATACTCTGTCGCGCAGGTGAGCGGCACCAGGAGGTTGCTGGGTGCCCTCTCTCACGGTGGTCCTCTGGTTGGAGACAATGTTGGGAGGTGCGGCTCCGAATAAAGCTCGGTTTCTTTTTCGGTGGTTCGTCGATGTGGTGTCATCTTCCCTCCTCTCGGCCGGCCGTGGTAGCGAGGGAGAGCAGGTTAGAGGATTCTTACTTGTTGCCGCTGGATAAGAAGGGGGATGCCTGGTTGATCCAGGCATCGATACTGCGACCTCTTCGGTGATTCCCAAGGGGAGGCTGAGTGCTAACCGCTATGTTTGGCCATGGCGATGGCCTCGCCGAGCTCGAGTGCCTATGAGGCCCGGGCTTCTTCAACTGCCATGGGCGACCTATCTTCTCCCTCCCGCGGCGACCAACGTTTCTGCTGGCCCAAGTGGTGTCGTCCCCGGTACCGGCGACGATGGCCGCGTGAGGAGGCGAGTGTGCTGCGGGTTGCAGGGATCAGATCGCGTTTGGGCGACAACATGCATGGTGCTTGTTGTAAAGCTGACGGACCAGGGCGTAATTTTCTGTTTTCTTTCGGTCCTTGCTGTAAGTTATACCCACCGCTTTAATCGCAGTATCTAGGTCCTTCGGGACCTATCTCAGTTCAAAAAAAATTAGAAGATAGCCTGCAATCATTGTGATGTGTCCTAATTACCATAGACTGTACTTTAATTAACTAAGTTCTCTTATGCTAACCAGTTCATGCCGGTAGCTCGTGAGAGCATAACCAACTATACTGAGCCTAAAAGATTTCTAGTCATGCATCCAATGACCAATCTACATGGACTGAGGCACCGAATACTGAAAATCTTTCAATCATTGGTCCTCAAACTACAAAGCATCGGTAGGCAATACCAAAAGAACTCAATGTATTTTCTGTACCGGCTCATATCTCACAAAATTAGATAAGTATGTCAATATGACAAACATGGAACTTACCATGAAGCAATTGTTATCAAACAGCTATATCGTCTGTCCATGATTGTCCACAATGGGTGCATTCAGTCATTTTTTCTGCTGAAATCATAATAGGTGATCTTAGAACTCAAGATTATCCTGCTCAGTTTAATTACTTACACATGTGATGCACTGGTGCAGGTAACATAAACTTGTTGGACTGGTAATAGAGATAAATACACATAAGAAGGAAAATTGCCACACGCTTTAGTCTAATCCTGGTTGATAGTTTTTTCTTCCTGCCTGCGAGAGAATTGCCACGACGCTTTATATTAATCAACGGTTATTGTTACCTAATTATCGCATCCTATGGACAATAATCCTATATCTCTAGGATTAACGTGGAGCTTTCTATGGTACCTGCAATTAGTAAATATATATAAGATGAAAAACTCAATTTTAAAATATCAAAATTTTAGACAGATGAACTCTAAAACAAAAATATTTAACAGTTGAAAAACAATCAATCATTTCTCGCCTACAACCTCACCAAACAGCTCAAGAAAGTATGATCACACGTGCGTTGAGTGCAGACAAAAGGAATCATTAGTTGCTTAAATTGGTACCCAGTCCCAGACATGACCCTACACCAAACTAATGAAAAATTTGCCTAGAAAAAATGGAGGGCTAAAAAAATAGCTCAGGATTGAATCCAAATCAATAAGTGGGCATACTTCCACCAAGTTGGTGAGCTTAGGGAAATAGAAACTGGATTCAGGCTGAGCTAACTCTACCATATGCTTCTCGGAGTCCTCGAGCAGGATCTTATACTTGTCCATTCGGATCTTCTCCTGCCAATTCTACAACAGGATGGAGCGGATCTGCACCCCCAAATCCAAGAAAATAATAATAATAATTAGCCATAATCTGATAGAATGGAGGATGTTGAATCTATTAAATAGCCTACCATGCCGTAAGATGAAGTCCCCAAACAGGGATGGTTTTGGGTTGATTTAGAGGTAAAGCAAAGAAAACCGAGCACCTGCTACCGTCGGCGCTGCACGCACGACGTCCTGAAGGAGATGGCAGCGGCGACGTGCCTCGAGCACGACGGCGAGGCTGCTACCTCCACTAGAGAGAGCGACACAGATAAGGCGAGGCAGCTGCACGAGACGGTGAGCAGAAGGCGGCAGCCTGGAAGGAGGAGAGCGAGGACAGGTAGGGCTTGGACTTGGACCCCCAGAAGGATAGAGACGGCGACCGGGACAGCATACCGATTCGCCCCGTCACCGCCCATCCACCAGGTCCCCGCCGGACGCGGCTTTCCTGTTCCCACTCCGTGCGATCCCTACGGCATTGACCCTTGTAACCTATCGAACGGATGTGTCTCCTGGCGCCTTTCCTTAAAAAAGCAGGAATACATCTGATATATACGATTCCTTGCTTCCTTAATTTTCTCGTATCGTAATGAGGAGTAGCCTGCCACAGCGCGGCGGTGCCTTGCCCCCTCCTCGGTCGGGGGGCTGACCGCCGTAGCGTGGCGGCGCCTTGCCCCTCCTCGCCGGCACGAGGAGTTCGGCCACCGCTAACCCCGGCTGGCTCTTGTCCCACTTCCCGTGCCGAAGAATGGTGAGACCACCCCGGCGACCTCCAGCCGTGATGCAAAAGTGGATGCAGTTGTCGGAATGGGCCGGCGCCGGAGGAACAGAGGCGTGGTCGCGGCGCCTCCAAATGGAGGCTCCACTAATCTGAGCCTCTGACCGTGAGGTGGACGGCGGGCCAGCGAGATTCGTCGACTGGATGAGGCGGAGGCTGGATAGATGGGAGCACGGCTTGAGGTCTCACCGGACTGCTCAGCTTCCGTCGCTGGATCTCGAGCTCAGACATGGAGCTGGGGAAGGAAACAGAACGAAAAAAGTAGCATACGTACTCGGTAGAACATAGGGACGGAGCAGTTTTCGTGATTATTTTAAGAAAATCCGGACCTGGTAGGTGCGGGAGGCAGAACCGCTGGGGACAGCAGGAAATGCGTAGACGCCGCTGAAGCGCTCACAGAGCTCACAACCTCTCAGCCTTAACTTTAGATGATTTAGAAAAAAATTTGAAACTTAGAAACAGAAAAATGTTGAAGTGAAGGGGAGCTCCTATATGTTGAGAATTTTCTATGTGATATAATACGTTTCTCATGATATAATATGTTCTTCGGATAAAAGGCAGCAGAAGCCGTCTAACTTTAAATTAATAAAATCAGAAGTTATATACTTAAACACAACACCATTAGAGACACAAGGGCCAAAAGAACTGTCAAAACAAATACTAAGAACTTTAAGGGTGGCCAAGCCCCAAGCGCACGTAGAAGACGAGCCAGCACTTGTCTCGCTTAGGTTCAACAAACAATAAAGTTTAAGAAGTTGTGACTAAGAGACTCGAGGCATGGGGAGAAGTAGATGTCGCGATGAATCTTCCACATTCCCTCCAATAACACGTCTTGTCTTGTACAACTAGATCCTTAGATTTGCACGGCGGCCTCCATAGCTGCAAAAAGATAAAAGATTCGAAAGCACAATCAGCTAGTTGGTTATGAAACTTGTGCTCAGTGGTAAACTTATTGTGCATATGCCACAAGGCCCAACAATGAGCGGCGAATAAGATCCAAACAAGAAGTCTAGTTTTCACAAAGAAAGAGAGCAAAATAGGCATGAGTTCACTAAATGAAGTTGGGCTCCAGTTTACGTCTAGGATAGATATAATATTGGTCCACCAGAACTATGCCAACACACCTTGGAAGAAGAGATGTGATACAGTTTCCACTTCCCCACGGCGGCAGCACTTGCCATGAGAGGGGCCCCGACGCTCGAGGATCTGCTTGTTGGCAGGTAACCACCCTCTGATAAGCTGCCACGTGAAAATTCCGATCTTAAGAGGAAGGTTTGCTATCCAAATGGTTTTGTCTAAAGGGTGATTAGTGCATACGATGAGTTTTCTGTATATCAAAGACACCGAGAAGGTACCAGAAGGTTCCAAGGCCTAGGAGAAGGAGTCCACTTCCTTAGAGAGCTGAACCTCTATCCGTTCTTGAGTAAGCTATTCCCACATGGATATTTCTTCCTGGCCAAACAGTCTAAAAGCAATATTTCCGCCGTTGATGCTCAGGGCTTGCGCAACTAACATGTTTGGCTCAGAGCAAATATTGAACAGTTTGAGAAATCTGGTAGCCAAGGGGGCCTCCCAACCCACCAGTCAGTCTAGAAAAGAACTCTTAAACCATTTCCAAGGGAAAACCTCACCCCTAAGCGAAAGAGATGCTTGATTCTATCCAGGTTTCTCCAAAATTGAGAGACACCCTAGATATATAAGTTAAGAATGTTGGAGGCATTATGATACTTAGCCTTAAGTAGCCCGTGCCACAAATTTTGGCTCTCCTCTGGGTTGTTCAGTCTCTAGATCCATTTGAGGATCACGGAGACATTGAGGATCCTATAGTTTAACACCCCAAGGCCTCCCAAGTCCTTTGTTCTATATACGTCAGGCCAGTTCACCTAGTGATACTTCCTCTTGTCACTCACCCCTTCCTAGAAAAATCTAGCAATATGTTTGTCAAAAACTGCATGGGTGCCATCAGCAAGCAAAAACAAACCTATGCAAAAAATAGAGAGGCTTGAGAGTGAGGTATTAACCAAAGTTAGCCTGGAAGCATAGGACATGAAACGGCTTTGCCAC
The DNA here is from genome assembly GCA_916181665.1 of Avena sativa. Classification (NCBI taxonomy): domain Eukaryota; kingdom Viridiplantae; phylum Streptophyta; class Magnoliopsida; order Poales; family Poaceae; genus Avena; species Avena sativa. The sequence goes on from OV702287.1 coordinate 430,611,359, forward strand.
AGCTCCACTCTATGTCCCACCACAACAATGAGGCTCTCCTAGTCTACCTTAGTAAGGTTCCGATCATCCATTAGGGAACCCAGGTAGGTGAAAGGGAAGGTTCCCTCTCTATAGTTAAGGAGTCTACATACCCTAGATTTCTCACTCTCATCCACTCCTAACACAAAAACCTCACTCTCAAGGAAATTGATTTTTAGCCACGAGATGAATTCGAAGCTAAAAATCAAGAACTACGAGTTGGCAAGACAAAGATCATCAAGATCAAGAAGCAGGATCGTTCCATCAGCGTATTGGAGGTGGGAAACCCCCTCCTGGGATTATGTGAGGAACCACTCAACGAATATAGCTAGGAGACGTTGCCGCGTTGATGGCTGCAAGTGCACAGATCAATTGTAACTAGTTTCGAAATAAGAGTATCAAACTCACAGAGAGCTATTTGGTTAAGGTCTTTATGCCCCTCGTCACTATCTACCAAAGGATACTCGTAAGTTGCCTTTGATCTCAAGTAAAGAGTGTTTAAAAAGTGTTGCGTTTGTGTGCAAGAAAGTAATGAAAGCAAGTAAATAAAGCAACAAGTGTGATGGGATTGGTGATGAACTCAATAAAGCTTAAATATTCTTGGGGATGTAGGATACACCACTAGCATTTGAGAATTATTTATGATTAGGATAACCTATATCTTTCGTCATGATATGTGTGTAGATAGTTCCATAATAAGATGTTCACCAACAAGTCTCGTGAGAAAGCCACTTCTATGAGTCAAGTGATGAAGTCATCTCTAAATAACCACTACGATGTATGCGAGCAAGTCACTTCTACATACCACCACAATTAAGGGTTTCCACATGGATATAGTCATGAGCTTAGTGAATCTCTCTTTATCCCCCTTTAACCGTATAGGTTATAAGCCAATGCTTGTAGTCACAAAGTAGCACCGGACATACTCCCATACACGTCCAAAGGTTAATTCCCTCTCTTTAGTCCCGAAGGCAAATGTTATATGGACGACTTCACATACCATCTAGAGAAAGAGAGAGAGAGAGATCTGACACAATATCATAGTTCAAGTAAAGATCAAAGACCAAAGTTATAGATCAAATTTATTTCAATTTATAATAATGCTAGGTTTCTCCATCTCACCAAGAACAAAGGGAACTACTCACACATGGAGGCAATTAATAACATCATCATGTTCATATGGATGGATTGAAAGTGCAAAGGTAAAATCAAGTACAAACCCATAATTGTATTTGGAATTACAACAAGATCTAATGAATGAGAGGGGGTATGATGGTTTTAATGGAGATGGAGCGGTTTATGATGAGGGGGATGATATGTTGTCCTCCGATGATCCATGTAGCAGCAAAGATTTTCCCTTCTCCAAGTTCCTCCTCCAGATCCCTTCCTAGCGTGGTTTTTCGTGGCTGGAGGTGTATGTGAATGCGGATCTTAGATCCATCTTCGTGTGGCGAGAATATTTGACGAGGAGGATGTCCTGGCAAGTAGTACGGGCCGATAGTACGGACAAGCTCCACCAGTACCGCAGGTCATTAAGCTTGCAGTAACTTATCGTCGCTCTCCTAGGCGCGTGGAAAATTATTTAAATGATATTTATCACTTAGAAATATCATATTATTACATAACATAACAATTCCAATTGATATATTCACAAAAACTTAATAATTCGGGATCCTGTTGAAACAAAGGTAAAAGGTGCGTGCGAGCGTTGTAAAAATCCCAAAAACCTAACTCTAATTATGCAAAAACATAAGGTAAATATGCTTCAAAAATGGACTCATCAACTTTCCCAAGTTAGACTCTTGCTCGTCTCCGAGCAAGGTAGTGACTTATGGACAAGGTCATCATGTTCACGAGGCACGAGTCATTACAATAAATGAGGCAATTTAAGCATAATTACAATATAAGATATAGAACTACATCGTGAGTTCTATCACACTCTCACACATTACATGACTTAGAGGCTTCCACACCTTTTGTATTAAGAATTTATATGAAGTTTAGAGATTTACCAGATTATAAAATCATCAAGTTTATATAGATGAACACTTGAATGAGTAGGGAATAATCTATGATCATTGTTTGAGTATCTTTATCAACTTGCACTTTTCTTTTTTATTCTTTGATAGCATAATTTTCCTTTTGTTTCATCAACAAAATTGTATCAAGTTAATACCCTTTATGGCTCTTAGTGGTTTAAACCAATGATTATAACATGCTATCAAAATTTCTTCACATAACTTATAAATACTTTATTGGTTTGGAAGACCCTAAAATCATAATCGTGGTACAAGTATCTTAGCACTCATCCTAATTCATAATCTAATATAGTAATCATAAACTGAAATCACTTCAAATATCTTAAAGTCTCAAAACTCATTGGGTATAACTCTTTCCTTTGACCAAGGAAGTTGATTATGCAACTCATGCAAACTTTGGAATTAAAAACCTATCATGCATGCACGAAGGTAAGCATGCTAAAACTAAAAGATAGATTACAAGGTTCTAATAGATCTCCCCAAGCTTGAAGTCAAGCTAGGAGGGATCAGATAACTCCTTGTGAGTACATATTCCTTCTTCGGGGTGAAGAAAGCATCATCCTCTTCATCCTCCTCCCTTTTGAGGCTGCAAGCATGGGGAATGCACGCAAAACGAGTGGATAGTTTGGTAATGCTAGCATGTTGCTATTTTATTTTCTTGCAAAGTAGCTTCCTGACATCAGCCATCTCAATAACAATTTTAGTCATGATTTGAACCCTACTATCAATGTCATTGACCTTCTTCTCAAGGTCTTTGCCCATCATACAGCAGGAATCAATCCCCTCACCAATGGTTTCAACACATGATTTGGAGACTTTTTCGAGATTAGCGATCTTCTCCCTTATGTCATCTTGCTTCCCCTTGTCCGGGGATGGGGAACCAAGAGAAAATTTGAGAGAGGATCCACAAATATTATACATATAAGGATTTGGTGGATATTCCTCCTTTCTCCTCTGTTGTTCTACATGCCCCATCATATCCATCTTGTGTGGGAACATGTCCTCACAGTTGGGAAGTTTCACCACTTGAGCTGGTTTCTGAGTCGATGAAGATGAAGAACCTTCTTTAGACTCCCCCTTCTTGGTTCAGATTTGCTTGATATGAAAAGGCTACATAGCTCTTGGATGATCAAGTGAGATTTGGTGCATGAATATAATGGAAAGAAAATAAGTGAGATTAGAAGAAAAACCCTAAAACTTAGAGGCAAAAGGAAAAAGGAAGGAAGAAAAGAAAAAGAGAAATCTCCCAAAATAGGGCAGCAACCGCTGATGCCACCCTTCGGTATGGGCGGGATCGCCCCGTACGGTGCGCCCGTATTGGCGGTTACTGACCTTTTCGAGGTGGTAAAGAGAGAGTTCTTTATATAAAAAATGAAAAATAGAATACCGAGTGCTTAACGACCTACGATACAGGCGCATATGACCATATGGTCCGCCTGTACCAGGTCGAAAAACAACTCATTCTATTCAGGAAAACGATAGAAAGAAGAAGAAAACATCCACAAAGACAGATGGAGTCGCAAAAGAGCAAAAACGAGAGAAAAGGATCAACAGGTATCTAAGTGTACCTTGCTTTATGAATTCCTCGGCTGTGATCAAATAAGTTAGCTCCATTGCATTTACCTCTCCAACTTAATCAAACGTGGCTTCACTTCTTTCTTTGCTAAAAGATGTCTTAAAACTTGGTGATCAATGTGCACTATTACTTTGGAGTTTATAATGTAATGTCTGAATTTATCACAGGCAAAACCAATGGCTAGAAATTCCTTCTCAGTTGTGTCATAATTCTTTTGATCTTTATTAAAAACACGACTAGCATATTGGATAACATTTAAGTTTAGGCCTTCCCTTTGTCCAAGAATGACACCAATTGCATAGTCACTAGCATCGCACATAATTTCAAATGGCTCATCCCACTTTGTTGGTTGAATAATAGGTGCAGATACTAGAGCTTTTTTTAGTTGTTCAAAATTGAAGGGTTTCGCAGCATAGTAAATCAAAATTTTCTACGGAAGCGAACAGAGGGAAAGCCAAGATCTAATCTAGGAGATGCAAACAACGAGAGAGATTGGATTAGATCTTCATACCCTTGAAGATTCGCACAGCGGAACGTTCGTCAGAACGTGGGTGATGTAGTCGTACTCGCTTCTCCTCCTCGCGATCCGATCCGATCTAGCACCACAAGTGGCGGTGCCTCCGTGAGATGCACACGTGCAGCACCTCGACGTCTCCTCCTTCCTCGGACCAGCAAGTATGGTGGAGAGATGGATTGGATCTACAACACGACGGCGTGGTGTATATGGTGGAGAATTTCTGCAGCAGGGCTTCGCCTACAAACAGTCGGGAGGGAGAGAGGAGGGCAGCAGGGCAACTAGGGTTTGGAGGAAGGTGTGGAAGGGAGGGGGCGCCCTAGCCCTCTATATATAGAGGGGGAGGGGGCGGCCAGCCCTAGCCCCTCCTCCAAGCCTTGGGCCGGCGGCCAAGAGAGGAAGGAGTGGGGGGCTAGGTCTCTATCTCTAGTTTAAACGATTTAAACTCTCCCTCTTCTAGAAATTCTATCCCGAGATTTAAACGAGTTAAATCTCTCTAGAATCGGCTGGGCCCTATGGGGCCTTGTGCCCCTGGCCCAATGCGGCCAGGACACTCCCTCATAGGCCCATGCCCCCTCCCGGAAGGTGGGGCCACGTTGGTCCCCTTCCGGAAGGTTCTAGAAGCTTCCGGTACAATACCGATTAATCCGGAACAATTCCGAACTCCAAAAACTGCACTGCCTTATATGAATCTTATTCTCCGGACCATTCTGGAACCTCTCGTGATATCCCGGATCCCATCCGAGACTTCGAACAAAAATTCATAAACCAATTATCCAATCTATCCTAGCGTCGAGACACGTTAAGTGTGTGACCCTGCGGGTTCGAGAATATGCAGACATGATCTTCTATCAATAATTAATAGCGGGGTCTGGGCACCCATATTGACTCCCACACATTCATCGATGATCATATCGGATGAACCACGATGCCAGGATTCAAACAATCCCATATATATATTCCCTTCGTCTCGCGATATTTTACTTGCCCGAGATTCGATCGTCGGTATCGTCATACCTAGTTCAATCTCGTTCACAGCAAGTACTTTACTCGTTCCGTAATCCGATATACTTCGTGATTAACTCCTTAACCACATGCTTGCAAGCGGTGTTGATATCGATTACCGAGTGGGCCCGAAGTATATCTCTCCGACTTGGGAGGGACAAATCCCATCTCGATACATACAACCCAACAGATACTTTCCGATCACCTGAGAGACACCTTTATGATCACCCTCTCATAGGATGACGTTTGATGACCTCAAAGCTTTCTTCCGATACCAGGGAGTTGTATTATCTCATGGTCTAAGGAATACAATATTTGACATAGGAAAAAGCTTCACAAAGATGAACACAATGACACGATCTAATTGCTTCGCTTAGTTTGGGTCTGTCCACCATATCATTCTCCCAATGATATGATCTCATTATCAATTGACAACTCATGTCTATGGTTAGGAAACCTTAACCATCATTGATCAATGAGCTAGTCCATAGAGGCGTACTAGGGACACGGTGTTGTTCACAAACCACACAAGTATTAAAGTTTCCGCTTAATACAATTCTAGCATGGAATATAAACATTATCATGAACAAGAATTATAATAATAACAACTTTATTATTGCCTCTAGGGCATAATTCCAACAGTCTCCCACTTGCACTAGAGTCAATAATCTAGTTTACATCTGGCAACAATCTCACACCCATGGCACTGAGGTGCTGATCATGTTTTACACGTGGAAGGGGTTTAGTCAATGGATCTGCGACATTCAGATCTGTATGTACTTTGCTAATCTTCAGATCTCCATCTGCTATATAATCTCGGATTATATGAAACTTGCGATTGATATGCTTGGTCTTTGGATGATATCTTGGTTCCTTAGCGAGTGCTATGGCGCCAGTGTTGTCACACAATATCTCCAGTGGTTCCAATGCACTTGGAACCACGCCAAGCTCAGTGATGAAATTTCTGATCCAAACTCCTTCACTTGACGCTTCTGCAGCAGCCATGTATTCCGCTTCTACTGTAGATCCCGCGATCACGCTTTGCTTGCAGCTTCTCCAGCTCACAGCTCCTCCATTCAAAATATACACGTATCCTGTCTGAGATTTAGAATCATCCTTGTCGGTGTCAAAACTAGCGTCGACGTAACCTTTTACGACAAGCTGTTCATCACCCCCATAGACTAAGAACATTTCTTTAGTCCTATTTAGGTACCTTAGGATGTTCTTCACGGCTGTCCAGTGTTCCACTCCTGGATCACTTTGATATCTGCTCGTCAAACTAAGAGCATTGGACACATCCGGTCTAGTACACAGCATGGCATACATGATGGTACCTATGGCCGAGGCATAAGGCACTTTGCTCATAGCTTCCCTATCATTTACCATAGCTGGACACTGAGCTTTGCTCAATATCTTACCTGACAACATAGGCACTGAACCTTTCAATGCCTTATCCATTCTGAACCTTTTCAGAACTTTGTCTAGGTATGTACTCTGGCTTAAAGCTATCAGGCGTCTTTGTCTATCTCTATAGATTTTGATGCCCAATATATAAGCAGCTTCACCTAGGTCTTTCATTGAAAAACACTTGTTCAAATAACTCTTCACATCGTTAAGCATGTTGATGTCATTTCCAATAATCAATATGTCATCCACATATAGTACCAGAAACGTCACCGAGCTCCCACTCACTTTCTTGTAGATGCAAGCTTCGTAGCAATTTGGAACAAATTCAAAGCTCTTGATCACTTGATCAAAACGAAGGTTCCAACTCCGAGATGCTTGCTTCAGTCCATAAATGGAACGCTGAAGTTTGCATACTTTATCAGCATCCTTAGGATCGACAAAACCTTCGGGTTGCATCATATACAACTCTTCATCAATGTTGCCATTGAGGAAAGCAGTCTTGACATCCATTTGCCATATTTTATAATCATGAAACGCAGCAATTGCTAATAAAATCCGAATGGACTTAAACATCGCTACGGGAGAGAAAGTCTCATCGTAGTCAACACCTTGAACTTGTCGAAAACCTTTCGTAACAAGCCGTGCTTTATAGACGGTAACATTACCATCCGCGTCCGTTTTCTTCTTGAAGATCCATTTGCACTCAACGGCCTTTCGGTCGCTAGGAGGGTCCACCAAAGTCCATACTTGGTTTTCGCTCATGGATCCCAATTCGGATTTCATGGCTTCTAGCTATTTCTCAGAGTCTGGGCTCATCATCGCTTCCTCATAGTTCGTAGGTTCACTGTCTTCTACTAACAAGACAGTCAAGACAGGGTTGCCGTACCACTCAGGAGGGGCACTCGACCTTGTCGACCTGCGACGTTCAGTAGCAGCATCGTCCGAAGCTTCATGATCCTTGTCATTAGCTTCCTCTATTGTTGGTGCAGGCGGCACTGGAACAATTTCAGGTGCTGCGCTACTCTCCAATTCAAGAGAAGGTTCAATAACCTCGTCTAGCTCTACTTTCCTCCCACTCACTTCTTTCGAGAGAAACTCCTTCTCAAGAAAGGAACCGTTCTTTGCGACAAACACTTTGCCTTCGGTTCTGTGATAGAAGGTATACCCAATAGTTTCCTTAGGGTATCCTATGAAGACGCATTTCTCCGCTTTGGGTTCGAGCTTGTCCGGCATCAACTTCTTGACGTAAGCTTCGCATCCCCAAACTTTAAGAAACGACAACTTAGGTTTAGCACCAAACCACAGTTCATACGGTGTCGTCTCAACGGATTTAGATGGAGCCCTATTTAAGATGAATGCAGCGGTTTCTAATGCATAACCCCAAAATGATAACGGCAAATCAGTAAGAGACATCATCGATCGGACCATATCTAATAGGGTTCGATTCCGGCGTTCAGACACACCATTGCGCTGTGGTGTTCCGGGTGGCGTGAGTTGTGAAACGATTCCACTTGCTTTGAGATGCGTGAGAAAATCATAACTCAAATATTCGCCCCCACGATCGGATCGTAGAAACTTAATCTTTCTGTTACGATGGTTCTCCACTTCATTCTGAAATTCTTTGAACTTTTCAAACGTTTCAGATTTATGTTTCATTAAATAGATATACCCATATCTACTTGAGTCATCGGTAAAAGTGAGAAAATAGCGATATCCACCGCGCGTAGAAACACTCATCGGTCCGCATACATCGGTATGTATGATTTCCAACAAGTCCGTTGCTCGCTCCATCATACCGGAGAACGGGGTTTTGATCATCTTGCCCATGAGGCATGGTTCGCATGTGTCAAATGATTGAAAATCAAGAGACTCCAAAAGTCCATCAGAATGGAGTTTCTTCATGCGCTTTACACTAATATGACCTAGACGACAGTGCCACAAATAAGTAGTATTATCACTATCTACTTTGCATCTCTTAGCCTCAATGTTATGGATGTGTGTTTCATCCCTTTCGAGATTTAGAAGAAATAAACCATTCACAAGAGGTGCATGACCATAAAAGATGTTACTCATATAAATAGAACAACCATTATTCTCCGATTTAAATGAATAACCGTCTTGCAATAAACACGATCCAGAAATAATGTTCATGCTCAATGCAGGCACATAATAACATTTATTAAGGTTTAAAACTAATCCCGAAGGTAAAACTAAGGAGAGCGTGCCGACGGCCATCACATCAACTCTTGATCCGTTGCCAACGCGCATCGTCACCTCATCCCTCGCAAGCCGCCGTCTATTCCGTAGCTCCTGTTTCGAGTTACAAATATTAGCAACTGAACCAGTATCAAATACCCAGGCACTACAACGAGGGCTAGTAAGGAAAACATCAATAACATGTATATCAAATACACCTTTGATGGTGCCAGCCTTCTTGTCCGCTAAGTACTTCGGACAGTTGCGCTTCCAGTGACCCTTGTCCTTGCAATAGAAGCACTCAGTGTCCGGCTTAGGACCAGACTTGAGCTTCTTCTCAGTAGGGGCAACGCGCTTGCCGCCGCCTTTCTTGAAGGGCTTCTTTGCACCTTTACCTTTCTTAAAGGAGGGCTTGTTGACCATCAACACATGATTATCCTTCTTGATGTCCACCTCCGTAGCCTTCAGCTTTGCGAAGAGCTCGGTGATCGTATCAGTGGAACCAATCTGATTATGAGTCACTACAAAACTTTTGTAGCTGGGAGGGAGTGATTGCAGAACCCTGTCAATCTTGAGCTCCTCTGGAATCTTGCAGTCCAGTTGCTCAAGGCGTTGAGTGTAGCCCGACATCTTAATGGCGTGCTCACTAACGGAACTCCCTTCCTCCATCTTGTAGTTAAAGAACTTCTCGGAGATCTCATATCTCTCAGAACGGGCCTGAGTCTGAAACATGGTTTTCAACTCTTCGAGAATCTCAAAGGGCCCGGGATAGTTTTCAAAACGATTTTGAAGTTCCGGTTCCATAGCAAACAACATGGTGCTCTTAATCACATCATAATCATCCTTACGCGACTGATAGACAGCTTTCTCATCAGCCGACGCAGTTGCAGCAGGGGGGTTACCTAACGCTTTCTCAAGGACATAGTCCTTTTGACCGCCAGAGAGAATGATTCTCAGATTGCGGAACCAGTTGGTGAAGTTAGACCCATTGTTCTTAAGCTTTTCTTTCTCAGCAAAAACGTTGAAGTTGAAGTTGGACTTAGCCATGTGATCTACAATATTTGCAAGTACAAATTAGACTATGTTCATGATAACTAGTTCAACTTTTAATCAAATTACTAGATGAACTCCCACTAAATTCAACATCCCTCAAGTTGTTTAGTGAACATGATCCAAATTCACCACACCTAATCCGATCTTCACGAGAAGAGATGTGGCTTCAATGGTGGACAACGAAGTGTCGATCATATCATTCATATGACTCATGCTTAACCTTTCGGTTCATGTGTTCCAAGGCCATGTCTGTACATGCTAGGCTCGTCAAGTCAAACCCAAGTATTTCCGCGTGTGCAAAACTGGCTTGCACCCGTTGTATGTGAGCGTAGAGTCTATAGCACCCGATCATCATGTGATGCTTGGACACGGCGAACTTTCGCAACGGTGCATACATGGGGAGAACACAGTTTTTATCTTGATCTTTAAGTGAGGAATCATCTTATAATGCTACCGTCGCGATCTAAGCATAATAAGATACATAAAAGGATAAACATCACATGCATATAACTTTATGTGACATGGTATAGCCAATCTTCGCGCAATGATCTCCATCTTGTGCGTTCCGGCATGATCTCCATCACTCCACCATGACTGCCTCCACCACGAATAGCAACTACAACTATTGCTAACTACTTAGCGATAAAGTAAAGCTATTACATGGCGTATAAGAAGTTGACTCGCAGGTCATACACAATTATAAAGACAACCATATGGCTCCTGCCGGTTGTGTACTCATCGACATGCAAGTCGTGAAACATTACAAAACATGATCATCGCATACATTATACACATCACATCTTGGGCCATACCATATCACAGAAAACACTCCCTGCAAAAACAAGTTAGACGCCTCTACTTTGTTGTTGCATGTTTTACGTGGCTTATGGGAGTAGATGCTAAGAATGATTCTTACCTACGGAAAGCCACAACGGTGATATTATGGTTGCCAAACTCCGGTGTTAAACCCATGACAACTATAGTGAGAGAAACAGACATCCACCAGCCGCATGTGTGGAACAAGCCACACGTCAAGTGCGGAGCCGGTCTCGCGAACGACGTCGCATAAGGTTGGCCTGGACCGCTTCAATCTCACTATCCCGCGTCATAAGAAGAACACAAACAAGAGGCTTGCAACAGAAAACATCAACGCCCGCAACAACCATGTTGCGTTCTACTCGTGAAACACATCTACGCATAGATCTAGCTCTGATACCACTGAAGGGTTTCGCAGCATAGTAAATCAAAATTTTCTATGGAAGCGAACAGAGGGAAAGCCAAGATCTAATCTAGGAGATGCAAACAACAAGAGAGATTGGATTAGATCTTCATACCCTTGAAGATTCGCACAGCGGAACGTTCGTCAGAACGTGGGTGATGTAGTCGTACTCGCTTCTCCTCCTCGCGATCCGATCCGATCTAGCACCACAAGTGGCGGTGCCTCCGTGAGATGCACACGTGCAGCACCTCGACGTCTCCTCCTTCCTCGGACCAGCAAGTATGGTGGAGAGATGGATTGGATCTACAACACGACGGCGTGGTGTATATGGTGGAGAATTTCTGCAGCAGGGCTTCGCCTACAAACAGTCGGGAGGGAGAGAGGAGGGCAGCAGGGCAACTAGGGTTTGGAGGAAGGTGTGGAAGGGAGGGGGCGCCCTAGCCCTCTATATATAGAGGGGGAGGGGGCGGCCAGCCCTAGCCCCTCCTCCAAGCCTTGGGCCGGCGGCCAAGGGAGGAAGGAGTGGGGGGCTAGGTCTCTATCTCTAGTTTAAACGATTTAAACTCTCCCTCTTCTAGAAATTCTATCCCGAGATTTAAACGAGTTAAATCTCTCTAGAATCGGCTGGGCCCTATGGGGCCTTGTGCCCCTGGCCCAATGCAGCCAGGACACTCCCTCATAGGCCCATGCCCCCTCCTGGAAGGTGGGGCCACGTTGGTCCCCTTCCGGAAGGTTCTAGAAGCTTTCGGTACAATACCGATTAATCCGGAACAATTCCGAACTCCAAAAACTGCACTGCCTTATATGAATCTTATTCTCCGGACCATTTCGGAACCTCTCGTGATATCCCGGATCCCATCCGAGACTCCGAACAAAAATTCATAAACCAATTATCCAATCTATCCTAGCGTCGAGACACGTTAAGTGTGTGACCCTGCGGGTTCGAGAATATGCAGACATGATCTTCTATCAATAATCAACAGCGGGGTCTGGGCACCCATATTGACTCCCACACATTCATCGATGATCATATCGGATGAACCACGATGCCAGGATTCAAACAATCCCATATATATATTCCCTTCGTCTCGCGATATTTTACTTGCCCGAGATTCGATCGTCGGTATCGTCATACCTAGTTCAATCTCGTTCACAGCAAGTACTTTACTCGTTCCGTAATCCGATATCACTTCGTGATTAACTCCTTAACCACATGCTTGCAAGCGGTGTTGATATCGATTACCGAGTGGGCCCGAAGTATATCTCTCCGACTTGGGAGGGACAAATCCCATCTCGATACATACAACCCAACAGATACTTTCCGATCACCTGAGAGACACCTTTATGATCACCCTCTCATAGGATGACGTTTGATGACCTCAAAGCTTTCTTCCGATACCAGGGAGTTGTATTATCTCATGGTCTAAGGAATACAATATTTGACATAGGAAAAAGCTTCGCAAAGATGAACACAATGACACGATCTAATTGCTTCGCTTAGTTTGGATCTGTCCACCATATCATTCTCCCAATGATATGATCTCATTATCAATTGACAACTCATGTCTATGGTTAGGAAACCTTAACCATCATTGATCAATGAGCTAGTCCATAGAGGCGTACTAGGGACACGGTGTTGTTCACAAACCACACAAGTATTAAAGTTTCCGCTTAATACAATTCTAGCATGGAATATAAACATTATCATGAACAAGAATTATAATAATAACAGCTTTATTATTGCCTCTAGGGCATAATTCCAACAAAAATAGGTGACACAAATATTTTCAAAAACAAAAGGAATCTCTTTGTTCAGCAAATAAGTCAAGGGTGCAGCCAGTTTGGCAAAATCTTTAATAAAGCGCTGGTAAAATCTTGCATGCCCAAGAAAATTCTTTAGCCATTTTATGTCTTGAGGTATAGGTAATCTTTCTAAAGAAACAATGGTAGAATCGTCAACCTCAATACCTTTTTTAGAAATTCTGTGCCCGAAAACTATACCTTCTCTTACCATGAACCGGCAGTGCTCCCAATTGAGGACCAATTTGATTTGCTTGTAATGTTGTAATACTATGTTAAGGTTATAGAGACATTGTTCAAAAGCCGTCTCGTAAACAACAAAGTCATCCATAAGAACTTCCATAGAGTTTTCAACAAAATTGTCAAATATCTTTAAGACACATTCTTGAAAAGTTGCAGTTGCATTACACAAACCAAACGACATCAATCTATAAGCATAAATACCATAAGGGCAAGTAAAGGTTGTATTATCTTGGTCTTCAGGTTGGATAGCAATTTGAGAATACCCCGAATAACCATCAAGAAAAAAAGGAGTTACTAGTTATTCTTTCTAAAATTTGCTCCATGAAAGGTATAAGTTTATGATCTTTTGCCATCTCCCTGTTTAATTTTCTGAAATCTATACACATTTTATACCCTGTTATGATCCTTGTGGGGATTAGCTCATCCTCATTATTATTAATTATAGTTATGCGTCCTCCTTTAGGTATGAAATGACTTGGACTAACCCATTTACTATCAGAAATTGGGTACATATACTGGTGTCTAGCATGCGTATTACTTCTTTTCTCAGTACTTATTTCATTCTAGGATTTAGCCTTTTTGAGTGTCAACAAAAGGTTTAGCATCTGCAACCATAGGTATTTTGTGAGTAACTATGGAAGGATCTATTCCTTTTATATCACTAAGAGTATATCCAAAAGCTTCACGTTGCTCGACGAGTACTTCTAGTAATTTCTGGATTTCTTCAGTGGCAAGTTGATCATTAATGACTATGGGAAACTTACCTTCTCTGTCTATAAATTCATACCCGAGCCCCGGTGGAAGGGGTATTAATAACAATGGAGGTGGATCCTCATCTCCCTTCCTTTCCAGTTCTTCATATTCATATTTAAGAAGATTTTCTACTTCAAGCATACTATCGAGGATATTATCAAGATCTTATTTTGCTTTATCATTTGGGACTGAGTCATTATTGGTTAAGCTTCTCTCCAATTCAGTTTGCGGGGTACAAAAATATATTGCTGCAACTCTTTATTAGTATTTCCTTCCTTTATCTCGGTTTTCTTTTCATACGACAACTTCTTGAATTGATTTAAGTTAACTTTTAAATCCTATTCTCCAAACTGTAAGGACATAACCTATTTATTGTCATTAATATCAATGTTTATAGAACTGTAAATGGCCTCCCCAAAATAATAGGACAGAAAAAATCTAATTGCATGTCAATAATATAAAAGTCAATGGGATAGACAAATGCTCCTACTAAAATGCAAGCATTACAAAGAATCCGATGAGATCCTTGCAAGGTTCTATTTGAGAGCATTATAGTTACATCATCAGGTTCAAGTTTTGGGTCATCAATATATTGTAGTCCCTCATAGATAGAGTAAGTTATAATGTTTATGGAAGAACTTAAATCATAAAGTCCTACATAAGTAGATTCGCCCAAACGGAAAGGGATTTTCTGATTATCTTTATACTTACCATTGGGTTTCCATTCAATTATGTCAGAGGACTCCCTACTTACCATTGTTACTTCATTTTCAATGACTTTGGGCTCTGGAAGTTCTTTCACTATACCAATATTTGTATTGGTAGATTCCCTATCATCCTTGTAGCTTCATTATCATTCTTTTCTATTTTCATTAGGATAGGTTCATCTTCAGCCAATAATCTCTTCTCTACCCGTGTAGGCTTGTTCTTTGGAACAGCCTTCGAGAGCTTCTCATCACAAGGTTGCTTGTAACATTCCCACTCGTTCGGCATCTACAAATGCTCAGCATATGTTTTAACAATTTGAACAATAATACGAGGATCGAGGTTAAAGTTTCCAAGCAATTTCTCTACTTTACTGGATGCTAGAAACTTTCTTAAATAGTCATAGTCTATAGGAGTTTCTTCTTCATTATGTCCAATACCATGATATGCTTCTCCATTCTTACGAACTGTGTCTAGCAGGTTCTAGGCCTTTCCAAGATAAATTCAGTAAATGATCCATTAGAAAGAGAATCTAGCCCATTTCTATTATCTGTGCCTAGCCCTGCATAAAAGGTGTGTACTATTAACTAAGGTGGGAAATCATGGTGAGGGCAATGATCAAGAAGTTCCCCATACCTTAAATACCCCTCATAAAGGCTTTCCCTGGGGCCACATCTGAAATTAGTGATCATGCATCTATCTCCAAGGGATTTCATCCTAGGAAAGAAATCAATTAAGAATGAAGAAGATAGCTTTTCCCAGGAGTTAGTAATATTTGTAGAATATTCGATATACCAAGAACTAGATTTATCAATAAGAGTTTGACAAAAGAGAGTTGATTTAACCTCATACTCAATAAATATGCTATGGAGAAAAGTCCCACAAGTTTCTTCAAAGAACTCCACATGCTCATACAGATCCTCTGTAGTACCGTCCCCTGCCAGCATTTTAGAATGCAGAAGATCCAGCAGTATGGGGTTAATATCATGCCCATTAGGTTGTTGGATTTTAAATAAGCGTCCATGGGTGGACCAAAATCTTCATAGCTTACAACTAAATAATATGCCAGTACTCGTCTATGTTGTTTACCTAAAACTAGTAAACAACTTTAGTAAAACAATTTATAGATTAACAACTATGAACAAATCCCGGAAGTGCTTAGCTCCCCGACAATGTCACCAAACAATAGCTTGATGGCTGCAAGTGCACAAATCAGCTTTAGATACTTTCAAAATAAGAGTATCGAACCCATACAAAGATATTTGGTTCAGGTCTTTATGCCCCTCATCACTATTTACCAAAGGATATTGATATCTGTGAGATTCGACATATTTTTGATGGTTTTTATTGATGGTTTTTCTCTGGATTTGATCATTTTCTAGCTTTACCTAACGCAAATACTTTGGTAGAGAATAAAACTTGGCTTTTAATGTGTGTTTCAGGTTCTAAACATCAACAGAAGGTTTTAACAAGGGAAACACAATATTCAGGCGAAAATAAGCAAATCTCTCTTTGGAAGTAATCAAGGGAGGCAAACAGAGGCTTTAACGAGCAACTATACGGCGGGAACGTTTTTCTGGTCGTATAGTTCCCGCCGTATAGCTACCACCGCCTCCGTCTTGTCAAAAGGGACAACTTTCGTGAAGAGGCCAGACGCGAAATCAGAACACAACAGCTGCCATCCCATTCAGAAAGGAGAAAGAAGAGATCCGGAGAAGGAGAAGAAGACATTCTTCATCTCTCTCCACAATCTTCGACCTCCTAGCCAACACACCCCCATAGCCATTACTTGTACTTGAGAGAGAGAGAGGGATCTTCACCTTGCAAGACTAGGGTTTGATATTGTTTCTTCCTATCTTTAATTGTGTTGGATTACTTTTCTATTCTTATTGTGGATCTCCACGGTAATATCGAGAAGAACTCCCTTTATTTAATTATATCGATGATGCTTTCTTCTCTCATGTATGAGTAAGTTCCTTGGGCGTGGGAGATGTAAGGGATTGGTGAGATGTGATGTGCCTCCATATATTTTTCATTAGTTTGTGATTGATTTTAATTACTATATTATGTGTGCTTGACTATATGTGGGATGCCTAATGCTTGTTGTCCAATTAAGGGCCCAGACAACATGATGCTTTGTTTTACATAGATAGGATCTTATTCGCTAGTAGACCGACGACCCTCGAGTGACACATGGATATCAATGGGAAACTAGTAGACTCGAGGATAACAATGAACCACTGTGCTTATTGCATTAGTCAGATCCAAGGAGCTTAATTGCTAAGCAACCTGAAGGATCTTAATCGTCTAGTGACTAACCATGGTTTTGGTAACAGACTAGTAGGATTATTGAAGTTGGCATGAAATCTACCAAGAGGAGTTCCGGCTAATTATGGGTTTCTCGCCTACACATATACTTATAAGATTATAATTGTTACACTTATTATACGTCCATCTGGCACAGTCACTATCACCATGAATTATATCTCCCCGCGCCTTCTTTGTCATCTGCAGAAAACAACAAACAATCAACTTGTTCTTTACTTTTATGCTTTTTATTCCTAAAGTTTACATTTTAGTTTTATTTAAATACATCCAGTTCAATCCAAATTCCATTCTTATTTCCACACTTGCAGTCAATTAACTTGAAGACCTATGACAACTTTGGGTGTGACAGAGACTTCATTCATAAACACATACCTTTGGGCTCCCTATGGGATCGACATCTATACTTCAAAACTAGCTACAAATGATCTGTGCACTTGCAGACATCAAGCTATTTTCTGGCGCTATTGCCGAGGACCTAACTGCTAAGTGTTTGTCTCTTGATATTTCAGGTGTTACTACTACAAAATGTTCTCCCTAGGAGACAAAGGGTCTACACGCTCTGATAGGACCTATTTACCAGATTATATTGAGCGCGTGCCTGCTCAAAGGCGCGAGGAAATTGTTGAAAAACTTTTAAGATCAAATAAGGTTGAAGTTGAAACCTGAGTGATATTATGGAAATCATGTCTATTTATTGGACAACTCCCAAGAAACCTGAGAAAACTCTCAGGGAATACAATGCTCCAAGTTCTGAGTTTCTTAAACAACCAATACAATTTTCTAATCCTAGAGTTAGAGAATATTGATTTGATGGTGAGATTATTAAAATTTTGCAGGAAAAATCTTTCAATGGAAGGGAAGATGAAGACCCAGGAAGACATCTTAGAGAGTTAGACGATGTGATAACATCACTTGGACCAAAAGGTTTCCCAAGAGACTTCTCTCATCTAAGATTATTTTGTTGGTCTCTTAAAGGTAAGGCTTTAGACTGGTTATATTCTCTCCCTCGTCATTACATTAAATGTTGGGAAAACTGCATTGTTAAATTCATAAACAGGTTTAATCCTTTTAAGAAGGTAACTAAAATTAGAAAGAATATAGGCAACTTTAGTCAGAACGTGGGAGAAAACTACCCACAAGCCTGGGATAGATTCTTTGAAATGATCAATAGTTTTCCTAATCATGGTTATTCTAAATCAACTATTTGCCATTTATTTTACAACGGTCTTAATACTCAATGCAGAGAGTTGCTTGACTTCTCAGCAGGAGGATTGATAAATACTTTAACTGTTAAAGAATGTTTGGAATTGATGTCTACTAGGGCTAAGAATGATTCTTTATATAATCCCGATTTTGGCACTAAGCTGGCAAAAGGGATACTTCGGATAACTCCTGATCGTATGCCTGAAGTATGCAAAACAATGAAAGAAAAAGGTATACCTTCTGAACTTGTTAAGGAAATAAAAGTAGACTTGTTACAAGTTTTTACTGAAGAAGATGAGACTAGAATTTTTTTTCAAGAATTAAAACATCGACAAGCAAAATCTCATAATAACCTGCATATGCACTTTCAAAAACATAAAAATATTTTGGCGGAACTCACGGAAAATTATGAGGATATTCAAGAAATAAAATTATTTCACAAGTACCTTAGTATGATTGAAACCCAATGTGAACAAATAGCATCTAGTTATCAAATTTTTCTTCAAGATGATATAGATATTCCTGTTTCTACTAATGTTGTTACAAGGGGAGGTGCAGTTGTTACATGACCATTAGGACCACCGGAATATGAAGCTGAAAAAGATCGAAAGGAAAAGGCCTTGCTCAAAGCAAGCCAAGAATATGATACACTGGTGGATCCTCAAGATGAAACTGCTTAAGAAACACAAGATTAAACCTTGGAGGAGCAAAATGATGCACATGATGACCGTTATGACTCTAATGCAGAGACGGTTGATCCAAGATAAGAAAAAGATATAAGCAATGAATATGGAGTTATTGTAGTAGAAAAGAAGAAAAGCAATAAGCAGCAACATAAGAAAGCAACAAAAGAGCCTGACCCCCCACAAAAGGTAAAAGACAAGAATAAGAAAGGTGAGCAAAAACTTCCTTATCCAGATTGAAAAAGGAAAGCACCGGATCAGGTAATCTATGATTCTTTTAAAAATGCACTTGGTGACCTTCGTCTAGAAATCCCATTTGCAGACGCAATAAAAGTTCCTACCTATTCTAAATTCCTCCATGATATTCTTAGTAGAAAGAAAGAAATAACTAAAACCATTGCCATGGTGACTAGTTATCCTGCTAATGGGAAGCTATTGTCTAAATCGGGAGATCCCGGAATACCAACTATTTCATGCTCAATAGGCAAAACAGACATTCATAATGCCTTGTGTGATTTACGTGCAGGAGTTATGGTGTAATGCCATATTCCCTCTATAAAAGGTTATGATTAGGGGAGTATTACCCTACTACTATCACTTTACAGATGGCTGACAAGTCCACTAAATAACCCATTGGTATGATTGAGGATGTTCTACTTAGAATAGATGAGCATGTTATTCCCACTGATTTTATTATTCTTGAAATGCCAGAGGATGAAAAATTATCCATAATACTTGGAAGACCTTTCCTTAGTACTGCAGGAGCGTTAGTTGATTATGCTGAGGGAAAAATAATCTTCAATGTTTATGATGCTGAAATCATCCGGTAATTTTCAAAGAAGCTAGAAGCAATAGAAAGATATATTCCACTGGCAAAACGAGTTCATATGGTAAGTGCCTTTGATAAGGGGAAACCCAAGGTAAGAATTCGAGAACAGAGTAGGGGTTTAATTTTTCAACCATTCTTAATAAAATGCTTAATGGGAGTCAACCCATCACATTAATAAAATAAATTAAAAAATAAAATGTTCATCGTATTCCTACAACTTTTCACAGACTTTCTTGCGGAAGTGTGCCCGTGAAGATGCAGCTGTCAAAAAATAGTAGAAACATCGATTGAGCAAGCCTAGAATAAGTATAAAATAAAAGTTTGAGTTTTATCTACAAAAACTAGCTTAATCATTTAGTGTAGATTAAAAAGTGAATCTCTAGTTGAGGAGAAGAAGTTCGGTCGTACTAAAAATCCTTCTCTATACATGTTGATGTTGGTCGAAAGTTCTACTATCATTTTTCTGTAAAAAACAAGGTATTTCGCTAAGTTTCAGGATAAGAAAGAATTCTCAAAGAAATGGAATTTTTTTGATGACTAGAAAAGGTTTAACGACCAACTATATGGCGGGAATAAAAATTCCGGCCGTATAGTTTGGCCGTATAGATATCTTTGCCATCGACAAATTTTCTTTCTTAGGTACAAAAGGTTTAACGACCAACTATACGGCGGGAATAAAAATTCCGGCCATATAGTTCCAGTCGTATAGATATCGATGCCTTCGTCCGACTTCCTTTCCAGGGTACTGATGGTTTAACGACCAACTATACGACAGGAATAAAAATTCCGGCCGTATAGTTCCGGTCGTATAGATATCGATGCCTGTTTCAGAAAATTTATCTCGAGGTTACAGAAGGTTTGACGACCAACTATACGGTGCGATCATTTTGATCCGATCGTATAGTTGCGTCTGTATAACTGAGGTCTGCGTAAACAAACCCTAATTGTTGACATCGCCGCAACTATACAGTGGGAACTACTCACGCGCCTGTATAGTTGCGGCCGTATAGTTCGGCGCGACCTCGTAATCGCGCTGGGGCGGCTAGGTTTCTTCTCCCTCCTCACTTTTTCTCTCATATTTCTCTCCAAACCTCTCAAAACCCACCTAGAACTCTAGATTCTTCGCGGATTTCGTTCGTTTGAGTGGGGGAATCAACAAATCGGTATGCTTCTCTCCCTATCCATGCTTTATTTTCAAAATTCCATGGTTGAAACTCTCACATTAATCTCGTGGATGAACTCAAGCTTATTTTGTTTTTCCAATTGATTTCTCACATTAGGATTAAATTTTTCCACGTAGAATCGTTCATATATCATGTAGAAACTATATGCCTAAGGTGAAGGAAATATGCCCTGAGAGGCAATAATAAAGTTGTTATTATATATTCCTTATACATGATAGATGTTTATTTTACATGCTGGAAATGTATTGATTCGGAAACATCAATACATGTGTGTTTAATAAACAAAAAGGGTTCCTAGTCATGCCTCTCTTATAAACAAAAAGATTTTCTGATCATGGACATTGGATGTTGTTAATAACAAGGTCACACCATTGGTGGAATGATGTGATGAACATTCATCCGAAGTATAGCATTACGATCAAGTCATTATGTTTATATTGCTGTAACATCATACGAAGTAATCTTTATCCTTAGACCATGAGATCATGTTAATTGCTAACACCGGAAGAGTATCTTGATAACATCAAACGTCACACCGTAACAGGGTGACTATAAAGATGGGTTCAGTACTATGAAGGTGTTATGTTGAGGCTCATGGATCAAGAGTGGAATTTGTCAATCCAGATGACGGATAGATATACTCTGGGCCCTCTCGGTGATATCACATTAGGATAGCTTGCAAGCAAGTGATGTGATCACTAGAATGTTATATCACGGGAACGAGAAAAGAGTGCATGTCAGTAACGAGATCAAACTAGGTATAGAGATACCGATGATCGAATCTCGGACATGTAATATATCGAGAGACAAAGGGATTTAGTTACAAGCGTTAAAGTTTCTCACGATCACAGGAGTCATCGTTGAATGTGTAGGAGTCAGTACGGATCTCCAGGTCCCGCTACTGATTATTGATCGGAGAAGGGTCTCGATCATGTCTGCATTATTCGCGAACCGTAGGGTGGCACACTTAAGAGTTACCGGACACCATTTTGGAGCACATATGTTTCAGACGAAAGAATTGCAAAGCGCAGGAATTGTTTCAATAGAAACCAGAAATTGTTTCCGGTGAAATTGCAGAAGGTGGTTCTGCATGTGATATTGAAATATTGCAAGGGGCTATATGTGAATGTTTGTTAATTAAAGTAATTAACAAAATTCTGAATAAATTTAATAAAAAGAGTTTTATTAAATGAGAGAGCATTAAATTTGGAGAAATTTAATGCATTTAAAATGGAGACTTTAAAAGGGAATATGAAGAGGCATTTTAATGTGGAGGGGTTACCACCACATGAATGGGGGAGATGAGGGGTCACCCCCCATGCGCCGGCCATGGAGAGAGGGGGCACCCCCTCCTCCTATAAAAGTCCACCCATTCCCTCCTTCATCCTCACACCTCCTTGTGAAGGATCTCTCTCCCCCTCTAGAATTATTCCCCCATGGTCTCGGATTAGCGAGATACATGTTCCCGGTGGCATTTCGTCTAGAAGGAGTTGCTGCTTCCGCCGGATCGCTGGAGCGAGGAGGTGGAGGTTGTCCGGTGGCTTGAACGTGTGTGCGAGTGCGGATGCGCTGCTGAGTTGCGGCGCTTGGACTTCCTCATGATCTTGAGATCGGCAAGTGTACGACTACATCAACCACGAGTTCCTACTTGTTAACAAAGCTCGTTGTCTACGAGGGTAAGTTCTCGTTGGATGTATGTCCACCCGTTGCTTTGTACCTAGTAGATAGATATTGGCGTGTAGTTCACATCGTAGGAAAAATTTTGTTTTCTATGCTGCGGACCCAACATAAGGTTTTATGGTGAAATTTTTCAGCGCATCAAGATTAACAAAATTGGTAGCATCTTTCGCAAGAGCAAGCGCCAATGTGGTGAGAGCTCGGGGCTCCGGGCCGGGCTCAATAGCAAGTTGGCCATTGTTTCATCAAGAAGGGTGTTGCCCACACGTTGGGACGATCATAGCTTTCTCACCATAGTAGGGTTGAGGGCGGACTTCGACCTCATGTGTGATAAGGCTGGGCTAACACTGATCGGTTATGCAAGCCACAATACCTACACCAAGCTCACCCATGAGTTCCTCGCCTCCTTCTACAATGACCACAAGGAGAAAGGTAATGCGTGCACGGTAAGCTTCACCATAAACCAGCAACCATATGAGATAATTTTCGAAAAATTTGTGATACTTTTGGCCTCCCTCATGGTGGGGAGGCAACTGTTACAAATTTATATAGCGTCTCAAGTGGAGAAACTTGGGAGGTTATTTATGTTAACGGTGGCAGGGACTTCTACTAGAAGAAGATGTCCACCATTCAGAACCCAACAATTTGCTACTACGCCTTGTTCCTCGCTAATACACTGTTGGGAAGAGGTGATACCAGTTCCATGGCTAATGCGAACATGGCCATGATCACCAAGGCACTCTTCCCCAATGCACCACAAAGCCCCAATCCTGCGGCTCTACTACTCCAGCACCTTCACCACCAGAGCAACAATATGAAAGGTGACATTCACATTGGTGGATTGGTAACCCACCTTGACCTAGCATTGAATATTACACTACCTGTGATGCAACCTGTTGATGGCTCCAAACTTATGGATGTCAAATATCTAACCTGTTGATGTATTGATTCTTGTGGGGAAAGTGCGCAAACTCTGCAGAGTATAACCTATTCAAATAGTCGTGTCCATGGTCAAGGACGGTTGTAAAGGTGTTGGCTAGGAGTACCCAAACTGTGCTTGTTTGGGAAACAAGTACGAAAAGGATGAAGGTTCCGGGGGAACCCGAGTTCGAAAGCTTTGTTTTGACCCGAAGGGTCGAAGATGTTTAAAAAGGGTTTTAACTTCAAAACGGTTTTCAAAACTCTTTTTCAACAAAGATATGGAGATGTCTGGATTTATAAAACATAAGCATGTTTTCAAAACTCTTTTTCAACAAAGATACGGAGATGCCATAACTCCAAATTTAGTTTAGGCTTTTCAAAAGCAACCCCAGATAGAGCTATCTCGCCACAGCCAGAATTGCATTTCCTTTGTTCCCTTATCTTGGTGGTTTACGAGTACATTCAAAAGTACTCACGGCTTTGTCCCTAGCTATTTACTTGGCCAGACTTTCAAGAGTTTAAGGTGACGTCCAGCGAGCTAGGCCGTCTTCCCAGTCAGCTGCCTATAGGTTGATGCACGATTGGGCTCTGCGCTTGATGATGTTCCACTACTAATGATGATGTAGCCATAATGGCATCTATGTAAGTCATGTAATTCGTTATGTTTCGGATGCTGTAATGGCACCTGTCGGTTATGTTCCACGGCTCCTTAATCATGGGAACGTGGATGTATGCATAACAGGGATTTCTTGGATGAATAATCCGGGGAGCCCACAGAAAATGTGGTCGACTTCACATACCATATATATAGAGAGATCTAACGCAATATCATAGATCAAGTAAAGATCAAAGACCAAAGTTATAGATCATCTTTATTTCATTTTATAATAATGCTAGGGTTTCTCCATCTCCCCAAGAACAAAGGGAACTACTCACACATAGAGGCAATCAACAACATCATCATATTCATATGGATGGATTAAAAGTGCAAAGTAAAATCAAGTGCAAACCCACAATTCTATTTGGAACTACAGCAAGATCTAATGAATGAGAGAGGGGATGATGTTGTTGGTGGAGATTCAACGGTTGATGATGAAGGGGATGATTTGTTATCCTCCGATGATCCGTGTAGCAGCAAGGATTTTCCCTTCTCCAAGTTCCTCCTAAGATGCCTTCCTGGCGTGGTGTTTCATGGCTATAGGTGTCTATGAATGTTGGATCTTAGATCCATCTTCATGTGAGAGTATTTGACAAGGCAGATGTCTTGGCAGGCGGTAAGGGCGGATAGCACGGACAAGCTCCGCCCGTACCATAGGTTGTTAAGCTTGCAGTAACTTATCCTCGCATCCTA
The DNA here is from genome assembly GCA_916181665.1 of Avena sativa. Taxonomy (NCBI): domain Eukaryota; kingdom Viridiplantae; phylum Streptophyta; class Magnoliopsida; order Poales; family Poaceae; genus Avena; species Avena sativa. Next base: position 430,636,063 of record OV702287.1, read on the forward strand.
TCTTCTCCCAGGTGCGTGGAAAATCATTTAAATGACATTTATCACTTAAAAATATCATATTATTACATAATATAACAATCCCAACTAATATTCACAAAATACTTAATAATCCGGGATCCTGTTGAAACAACGGTATAAGGTGCACGCCAACGCTGTAAAATATCAAAATCCTAACTCTATTTATGTAAAAACATAAGGTAAATATACTTCAAAAATGGACTCATCAACTTCCCCAAGCTAGACTCTTGTCCGTCCCTGAGCAAGGTAGTGACTTATGGACAAGATCATCATGTTCATGAGCCACAAGTCATTACAATAAATGAGGCAATTGAAGCATAATTATAATATCAGATATAGAACTGCATCGTGAATTGTATCACACTCTCACACATCACATGAGTTAGAGGCTTCCACACATTTTGTATTAATAATTTATATGAAGTTTTAAAGATTTAGCAGATTATAAAATCATCAAGTTTATCTAGATGAGCACTTGATTGAGTATGGAATAGTCTATGATCATTGTTTGAGCACATTTTTCAATTTGCACCTTTCTTTTTGATTTTTTGATAGCATAATTTTTATTTTGTTTCATCAACAAAATTGTATCATGTTAATACCCTTTTATGGCTCTTATTAGTTTAAACCAATGATTATAACATGCTATCAAAATTTCTTCTCATAACTTATCAATACTTTATTGGTGTGGAATACCCTAAAATCATAACAGTGGTACAAGTATCATAGCACTCATCCTAATTCATACATCTAATACAATAACCATAAATCAAAATCACTTCAAATATCATAAAGTCTCAAAACTCAATGGATATAACTCTTTTCTTTGACCAAGGAAGTTTATCATGTAAGTAATGCAAACTTTGGAATTAAAAACCTATCATGCGTCCAAGAAGGTAAACATTCTAACGCTGAAAGATAGATTACAAGGTGTTAAAGATCTCCCCAAGATTGGAACCAAGCCAGGTGGGATCAAATAATCCCTCATGATTATTCGATACCGTGATGTCTTCTAATGTGGAGGTATGTTCAGTTGGAGACAACTGAACCGAGCTTCCTATTTGTCTCCTCCAAAGATGATATACGGTGAAGGGACTTATGCAGGTCCGAGCGCATTGAGTTCATTGCATTTGTGACCTTACCAAGCATATCATTGAGTTCTTTCTTGCCCTCCAAGTCTAGGAGTTTGCGCATGACCTCCAGAAGGATGAGATCTTCCTTCTAGTACTTCTCTATCTTGTTGAGGAATTGCTCGGTCTCCAAGAGTGGTTGAAAAATGGGTATATTGACAAGGTTGAAACCCTAGTTATCTTGTGGCTTCACATTCATGCAGGCATTCATGGTTACCTTCTTTGTTGTGGATGTGTGTGTTGTGGTTTCCTGATAAGTTCCTGCATCAACTTGATTAATTTTCTTACGCTTTGGTGAAGAGTAGTTGGTGGAGATGAACTTGAGCGACTCCATGTGTCCCTTCCCGTGAGACTTCCTTGCTTCCTCTTCATCTTCATGCCTCACCATAGCAAGATAATTAGGTTGCCTCCATCCTCTAGCTGCTTGATCCATGAAGTTCCCAAATTCTTCATCGTCGAAGTCGAAGGAGACACCTTTTTTATTCAAGCTAAGGCCTTGTGCTTCACGTTCATCAGCTTCAATGGAGAAGTATGAAAACTATCCCATGAAGGAGCCATGAGAACTAAATGTTTGTCTCTGCTTGGAACTAGGTAGCGCATCGTGGAGATTGGATCCATTGATATAAGAGGAAGAAAGATCTTTGGGAAGGCTCATGAAGGGTTAGTAGCAGGGAAAAACTCGTGGTGAAGGTAAAAGGGTCGGCAAAGAAAAGAATCCCAACAAAATAGGAAAAAAAAAGAAAAAGGGAAGAAATGGAGTCGGTAATGACCAATAGTACAGGCGTCGCCTGTACGGCGCGCCTGTACGGCACGCCCGTACTCAACATCCTTCCATAATTCCAAACTCACGAAGTTGGTAAAAAACTTTCCGATAGTCGGTATGGGCAGGATTGCCCTGTACGTCCCGCCCGTACTGGCTGCTACTGACTTTCGAGGCAGTAAGTTTTTTTAAAGATCAAAACGAGACAAAAAACGAGACGAACAAAGTAGAGGGAATAACGACCTGCGTACGAGGGGAGCCACCCGTATGGTCCAGTCGTACTGATGCGTGAAAACAAACACAAACTCGAGAATGGGGTACTGCAAGCTTAACGACCCCCGGTATGGGCGGATGCGACCGTCCGCCCGTACCAGTGTCACAAAACTAGCAGTAACCTCAGAAAAATGCAAGGAGATCAAAAACAAAAATGAAAATAGGAAAACAATGACTAAAATCATAGAAGAGCATGGTTAAGGTTACCTCTCTTACCTGGTGATTGCGAAGTTTGCTTTGGGGGCTTACATCCCTTCAACTTTTGCATTATTTTATTCTTTCCTTTGAATATGGTCGGTCGCAAGAAATTGCTAAAACCATTACAAATAGAAACATAAAATTTTCTTTTGGGACGAATAGTTCCTGGGGGTATGCAAATTAATGGCACTCCTTCTCGTGGTCTCATCTCTTCAATCATCATTGGTGTGTCAACCTGTTATTCTTTTCTTTGTAAGATCAGCAAGTCAAACTCTTGAAAAAGTAAAGTCCAACGGATCATCCTTGGCTTAACGTTAGTTCTTTCAAGAATTTACTTTAAGCTATTACAATCAATATGCACTCTAACTTTTGAGTCAATTATATAAGATCTAAATTTATCACATGAGAACACAACTGCGAAGAGTTCCTTCTTAGCCATTGGGTAGTCCTTTTGAGCACCATTTAAGGTGCGACTAGAATGATGAATAATATTAAGTTCATCACCATAATCCTGACAAAGAACAACTCTCATGGCTTCATGACTAGCTTCACAAAATAAATCAAAATCCCTTTTCAGTAGGTGGTTTAATCATAGGAGCATTGAGAATGAACTGTTTTAATATGGTGAACGAAGTAAGAAAGTTTTCATTAAAATTAAAAGTGGCATTATTTTGTAAATGGTTAGTTAGTGGTCTTACAACCTTAAAGAAGTTCTTAATAAACCTTCTATAAAACCCTGCATGACCTAAGAAACTTCTTATACATTTTACATCTCGAGAAGGTGGTAGCCTCTCCATCGCTTCTATTTTTGATTTCTTGACCTCTATGCCCTTATCTGAGATCTTGTGACCAAGTACTATACCTTCCTGAACCATGAAGTGGCACTTCTGCCAATTCAAAACTAGGTTAGTGTCTTCAGATCTCTGCACAACCTTATGAAGATTATGGAGGAAATGGTTAAATGAAGTCCCATAGACTGAGAAGTCGTCCATGAATACTTCCATAATCTTTTCAACATGATAAGCAAATATAGCGGTCATGCATCTTTGAAAGGTAGCAGGTGCGTTACAAAGACCAAAAGGCATATGATGATAGGCATATAAATCGAAAGGACATGTGAATGTTCTTTTTCGTTGGTCATATGGATGGACAACTATTTGAGAAAAACTAGAGTATCCATCTACGTAATAAAAATGAGAGTGCATAGCAAGTATCTTTGAAGTTTGGTCTATAAATGGCAAAGGGTAGTGATCCTTCCAAGTTTCCTTATTAAGTTTTCTAAAATCAATGCACATCCTATGACCAATGACAGTTCAAGTAGGGACTAACTCATTGTGTTCATTCGGGACTACAGTGAACCCACCTCTCTTTGGAACACAATGAACAAGACTTACCCAATAACTTTCTTCCATATGAAAAATGATACCTATCGTTGTATTGGAAACGGCAGTACCTGAGGAGGTTAGATAGAGGTGTGGGGACTGGCAGGGAAGCTATCGACGGCGTCCGCCGGCGAGATTGGATACAAGCGAGCGTGGCGGGACGCAAGAAGTACCCAGGTTTGGGGCCCTCGTGGTGAGGTAAAGCCCCTACTCCTGCCTAATCTGACTATGTTGGATATACGGACTACAAGTGCTCCTTGAGCTGTGTTCTTTAGCTACTGCCTTAAATGCACTGAGACCAACCCTTTCTACTAAGGCCTTGCCTCTCCTTATATAGGCAGAGAGGCAAAGGTCTCACTGGCTAGTCCGACTGGTGGGCCCCACAGGTGGGTCCCAGCCGACTAGTCATCTACAGTATCCAGTATGGCTTGTCTTATCGGAGTATGAGCGGTATGGCTGTCGTAGGTACAGTGGACGCCGTGCGAGCCCGTCGTCAGCACAGGCCACTGTTCTAGCGGCATCCACTCAAAGTCTTCGGTATGGGCAGGTGGTTGCCCGTCTTGTCATCGTACAGGGCGTACCGTGCACTGATACACACGTCGTCCTGTCTCACTGATTGGGTCCGGCTACGTCGTCGTATCCGGCTGTCTCTTGCTGATCCGGCTACTGGGTGATAGCCGGCCCGTCCTGTCCTGTCCGGCTGCGTCTGGTCAGCCGGACGCGATCCGACTGTCCTGTTTCTTATCCGGATGGGGTACCTAGGGATCATCCCCCTGACACTAGCCCCCGAGCGCGTGTGGATTCCGCCCTTAGGCGAAATGTGCGCGCGCTCCTTCTTGCCTTTTGAATTTTCATCCAGCTGAGCCTGGCGGTTGCACTACCCATGACGTCAGCGCTGACGCCGGCCATGCGCGCACGCGCCATCATTGCTCTGCGGCGGGCAGCGTAACGTCCCGTCGCCCGTCGCCTCGGGAAACTGCCGTCCGGCGCTTCGGTTCTCGCTCCAGGATCTTTTGCGCCTCCTGCCCTGGCACACTGGATCTAGGCGGCGGTTGGGGTGTGGGTTGGCCGGATGCGCGCCACGTGGCCCCGTCGACGGTTGCCCTTCCAGTACTTTAAAGGGACGCCACGGGGGAGGCAGTTCCATTCCTTCGCTCCCCCACTGCAGTCTCCTTCTCCCTCGCGTGCTCTTGCTCCTGCGCTCTTGCCCTCTGCGCCGCCCGCTTGCCGTCATCGACGCTACGGGCCACCACCACTCTTTCGTTGCTGCTCCTCTCCACCAGCCGAAAATGGCCGCCGACCGCAGATCCTGGTGTGGCTCCTCCATCACTGAAGACCAAATCGCGAAGTACCGCGCGACCCGCGTCCTCCCGCCAGCGGAGGAGGTGGCGGTGAGGTTGGCGCCGGTGGGGAGGTGTCGCCGCATCCGGCGGAGGGGGAGCGCATCATCTTCCTTTCGCACCTGGCACGCGGGTTCGCGCTGACGCTGCACCCATTCTTCCTCACGTTCCTGGCCTTCTTTGACCTCCGCCTCCACCACCTCGGCGCCAACGCAATCGGAACGCTGGCCCACTTCATGGCGTTCTGCCACAGTTATCTCGGGATCCAGCCGGATCTCGGGCTCTTCTGCCGGCTCTTCCGAGTTCGGCCGCAGGTGCAGTACACGAAGGGGCCGCTAGTCATCTGCGGCGGCGCCTCCATATACTCCCGCACCCAATCCGGCTACCCGAAGTTCTTGCTCCAGGACACGGTACGGCTGTGGCAGCAGTCGTACTTCTACGTCAAGAACGTCACCAACGTCGACCGGATAAACCTTCCGGCCTTCCAAGACGTCGAGTCCAGCCGACACAACTGGGACCTGAAGGTCCACGGCGACAAGGCGGAGACGGACGCGATGCTGGCACGCATGCGCTCCCTCGTCACCTGCCAGCTAACCGGTCGGGACATCACCCTTAGCTGGATGTCCCGGCTGATGATGCCGATGCAGCAGCGGGCGCACAAGATGTGCTACTACTCCGGCCGGCTGGACCCGACCCGGCTATCACGCCGCGATCCCCGCTACCACAACTTGAAGGAGTGGTTGTGGACGATCAACAAGGAGCGGCTGCCGGAGAACTGGAAGTTCAGTCTGGCGCCCTACAGCCGAGAGAACCACGCGCCTCGGGTAAGTTCTCGTAGCCAGAGATTTTGCTTATTCTTTCTGTGTTATTTCCTTGTTCTGTCTGATTGACTTCTTGCATTCGGCAGATCTTCGCCTGCATCCGTTGCGAGGAGGGCGAGGCTCCTCTCGAGGCATTTACGCCAGACTTGCCCGAGCTGCACGCTCGGTGGTCCGGTGAGGAATCGGATGGGGACGGCGACGCCTTCCCTAGCCGGAACGACGAGCCGGACTCCGACCGGCACGCGGAGGTGCACGAGGAGGAGGAGGCCGGGCCGACCGCTGAGCCGGTGACGCGCTCTACGATGGACGGCGAAGCAGGTGGGAGCTGCTCCAGCCGTTTCGGCTCCCGCCGGCCTGCGGCGGAGGAGATGGCTCCCAAGAGGAGCCAGTCCGGCACCCTGCCACCGAGCTGCCTTGGCCGGAAGAAAGGGCCACCCCTGGTCGTGCCGGGGTACGTTTTTCCTCTCCCCTCTATCTTTCGGTGCTTTCTGTCTATTTGTGCTCCTTCTTGTTTTTCTGACTTTGGCTTATTTTTCTTTTGCCTTTTCCTCCTTCTTTTTAGCGCGTTGGTTTCTTTCGGAGCTGCGAGCCCGGCCCGGATGCCAACTGGGTCGCCGCCCCGCGCCCCGACTGAGCCAACCAGCACCTCTCCTTCTTCTGAGGCACAGGCTCCGCCTCCCCCTCAAGCTGAGCCGGCTGCCTCCTCCTAGCCGGAGGGTCCCCAGCCGGAAGCGGATCTCTCCCAGCCGGAAGGCTCCTCCGCGGGCGCGCGGGGGGCTGCCGGCAAGGAGCTCGTCATTGTTGGCAACGACAACTCCGACGAGGAGCTCGGGGAGGAGTGGCGAATGGTGGTGGTCACGGCGAAGGAGTCCTTGGCCGTCAACGCCGTGGACGACGATGCTTCCTCTGCTGCTTCGCTGTCGGACCTTGCCGCCATGCTCGAGCTGGCGGTGAAGGAGATCCGGCTGCTTGAGGCCACAGCCGGCGGGAACCGGACCCTGGAGCAGAAGCTTGCTGCCGCCAACGGGACCTCCCTGAGTAAGTTCGCTTTATCCGTCTTGCTCTCTTCTTTTTTTTTACTGATAGCCGGTTTCGTTGCAGCCATCCTCGTGTGCGCTCAGCGCGAGATCGATCACTTGAAGAAAGCAAACGACCGGCTCAGCAAGTCCAACTCCACTCTGCGGCTGCAGAACAAGGATTGGCACGCGCGAGTAGACGGTTTGGAGGCCATCGTCAAGGAGCGCGACGCCTCGCTCGCTAGCCGGGCCGAAGCCTTCTCCCTTCTCGAGGCCCAGAACAAGGACCAAGAGAAGGAGATAAAACGGCTAGTGGTCAAGGAGAAGGCGCTGGTGGAGGAGCTGATGCAGGTTGGCCACACTGCCAAGGGTGAGTTCTTTCTTCTGTCTTTCTTTCTTTCCGGATCCGGTAGCCGGATCTGACTCCTCTTTTCTGACAGCTTTTTACCCCGGCATAGACCTGCTGGCCTACAACCGGCTGCAGGAGAACTAGCCGGGAGCGCAGCCGACGGCTCAGGAGCTCGTCGTCTTTCTTGGCGAGGAAGCTGCAAAGCTTCGTCAGGCGGCACGGGACGTCTTCTCCTTCATGTGGCCGGAGGCTCCGGTTTCAGAGACGATGGCGCAGCTGGCGACGAAGGTGGGAGAGGTACCGGCTGCGGGACTTGGCGGCACGGGCCGGAGCGGAGATGGCTCTGGCCCTCATGCTCTCCTGGTACAAGGACGCCCGCGTCGAGAAGATCGACGGTGGCTTCCGTGCCGGAGCCGACCTTGCCGCCATCCGCCAAGCCCATCCGGAACTCCGTGGGTCCGCCATCAAGATCGCCGATTACGTGGATCCTGACGAGGTGCTCACCGACTCGGAGTCCATTGGCACTCCTGATGCGGAGGGCTCGGTGCCGCCACCCGCAGGCGCAGGAACCGGATCAAGCTTCGTGCCCCCTCCGCCGCCTGAAGCTTTTGCCGGCCAGGGTCCCCCGCACGACAAGGGTCCTGCCGTCTAGTTATTGCCCCGGGATGCCGGGTGTATTTGTCTTGTCTTATATGTTCGTGAACCTTGTCCGTTTGTACCGGTTGTCTGTGATGCCGGGTAACTTATGGGAGCTTTGTCTCCTTTTTGTTTATTATTGTTGAAATTGTTGAATATTCCTTGTGCGTTGAGCTTTCCTTTTGCGTATTTTGCCCGACTAACTTCGTCCGGCTACACACCTTTAGCCGGGCGCCCTGCACCTCCAGTGGGGGCGCGCTAGCGCACCCACTGGGTGTAGCCCCCGAGATTCGGAGTAGCTGGTGCAGCCAGGTGCTTCGAATCTTTCTTATTTCTGCCAAGTCTTCTAACTTTATCCGACTGGCCACGTCCCAATCGACCGCTTTCGTCGGCTGAACGCCTTCAGCCGGGGGAACTAACATTCTAGTGGGGGCGCGCGAGCGCACCCACTGGGTGTAGCCCCCGAGATTTAGAGTAGCTGGCACAGCCAGGTGCTTCGAATCTTTCTTGTCTTTCCTTGCTCCTGCCCTTGTCCTCACCTGGGCTCCGAACGGCCAGCTAAACGCCCTTAGCCGGTCAGGAACTACGAGATTCCACTGGGGGCGCGCGAGCGCACCCAGTGGGTGTAGCCCCCGAGATTCGGAGTGCTTGATGAAGGCAAGGGCTTCGAATCTTCTTTCCTTCTCCTGAATTCTGACTCTAGGTAGTCGGACAAGAATGCACATATGCGTACACATACATCTTCACAGGTTAATAGGTTAGTCTATCGAATCGTAGCCAGAAAACGGCTTGTTTTTTTCGAAAACTGGCTTGCTCCCTTCTAGACACTTAGTCGCCTTCTCGTGCGTTCTTCTGTTTTTGCTGCGTCCTTGCCGGGCAGCAGGGTTGCGGTCTGCAGCCGGAATCGAAGGGAGCTGACAGTACATTACGCACGGTACTAGCGGCTTAGCAGCTGGATTGGTTCGAGCTAGTTGCAGGGCCGGGATGCTCGATCTGTCGCGTCTCCTCCCCGTTTTTCGTGTGGGATGCCTCGGGCTTTTGCTCTTGCTAGCCGGACAGCCGGGTTGCGGTCTATAGCTAAGACGAAGAGTGGGTCTCTGACATCATCGCACACTACTCAGCCGGTTTGTTGACTTGACAGGCCGGGCCAGCCGGCGAGCCCCCGGGTAGGGGTTGCCGGAGCCAGAAAATTTGAACCGGAAATCAGGTGCACACACATTTCTAGAAGGAGCCCCCGAGATTCTCGTGGGAGTCCGCATTTTCATTCATGGGGTTTTCGGGATACATACACTGTCTGGCGACTAGGTGTAAAACGGGCATAGCAGGGCCGCGTTCCAAGGACGTTCGGTCTCCTCGTCCGATTTGTCCATCTTGTTCTTGCGCGGCTGCTGTGCGTCGATGAGGTAGTAGGAGTCGTTGGGCAGCGCCCGGCTGATGATGAAGGGGCCCTCCCAGGGTGGTGATAACTTGTGCATGCCCTTCGTGTCTTGCACCAGCCGGAGAACCAGGTTGCCCTCGCGGAATGCGACTGGGCGAATCCGGCTTGAATGGTAGCGACGTAGTCGCTGCTGGTACAGGGCAGATCTGGACAGGGCCAGCTCGCGGGCCTCCTCCAGGAGATCCACCCCGTCCTCCCGTGCCTCCTTGTTGGCTTGCTTGTCGTAGAGGAGCTTGCGAGGGGAGTCGAATTCGATGTCGGTGGAGAGGACGGCTTCCAATCCGTAGACCAGGAAGAATGGCGTGTAGCCGGCTGACCTATTCGGTGTGGTGCGGAGGCTCCACAACACAGCCGGAAGTTCTTCGATCCAACATCCGGGTGACCGCTCCAATGGCTCGATGAGACGTGGTTTGATGCCGGCTAGCACCAAGCCGTTTGCTCGTTCGACTTGCCCATTGGACTGCGGGAGTGCAACGGAGGCGAGGTCCAGTCGGATGCCCTTGTTGCTGCAGAACCGGGCGAAGGCCCCCTTGGTGAAGTTCCTGCCGTTGTCGGTGATGATGCTGTTAGGGTAGACGAAGTGGTTGATGATGTCGGTGAAGAAGGTAACAACCGTCGCTCCATCTAGCTTCTGGATAGGCTTGGCCTCGATCCACTTTGTGAACTTGTCCACCGCTACCAGCAGGTGGGTCATTCCCGCGCGGGCTCGCTTGAAGGGACCGACCATGTCGAGGCCCCAAACTGCGAAGGGCCAGGTGATCGGTATGGTCTTGAGTACCGAGGTTGGCATGTGCCTGAGCTGCCCGAAGCGCTGGCACCCATTGCACGCGCGGACCAGTTGCTCGGCATCCTCGAGGGCGGTGGGCCAATAGAAACCATGGCGAAATGCCTTGGCGACTATCGCCCTTGACGAAGCGTGGTGCCCATACTCACCCTCCACATGAACACATCTTTGGAAGATACCGGATACGCTACGCTTGTACAGCTCGCCGTTTATGATGGTGTACGTGTGTGCGCGGCGCCGGATTTGCCTGGCCTCTACCTCGTTGTCCGGGAGTTCTCCATTGGCGATGTAGTTCATGAAGGGCTGTGCCCAGGATGGCACTTCCCGGACGACGAGGACGCTCCTGTCCTCCGGCTGACGGGTGTCCGGGGGTCGTCCGGGTGGAATATTCGGGACGGCAGCCCCCGAGCCATTAGGCGAGCCGGCAGCCCCTGAGTCTTGCGAGCCGGAGGGCACTGCCTGGACGGAATTGGTGCGGGTTTTTTTCTTTGGTGGTTCTGCCGGCTCCGTTTCTGCTGCTCCGGCCACCGGAACGCTTCCCGCCCAGACGATGGAGTCTGACTCCAGCGACGGGTTGATGGATGGCTTGCGCAGATGCTCCAAGGAGACCCCTGGTGGGATGGCCTACCTGGTGGATCCTATCTTGGAGAGCGCGTCGGCTGCCTCGTTGTTGGTGCGGGGGACATGGTGAAATTCGCATCCGTCGAAGGAGGCGCTGAGCTTCTGGATGTGGAACCGGTATAGAGCCATGTTTGCATCTCTGGCGTCCCATTCCCCGGACACCTGTTGCACCACCAAGTCCGAATCACCGAAGCACAGGATCCGGTTGACACCGATCTCCTTGGCTAGCCGGAGCCCGTGCGCCAGTGCTTCATATTCGGCTACGTTGTTGGAGGCCTTGAAGTGGATTTGCAGCACATACTCCAGCCGGTCTCCTTTGGGCGAGGTGAGCACGATGCCGGCTCCCAAGCCCCCGAGCATCTTCGACCCGTCGAAGTGCATCCGCCAGTGGTCCGAATCCGGAACCGGTGGGAGATACTGGGTCTCGGCCTAGTCGACAAGGAAGTCTGCCAACGCCCGTGACTTGATTGTTAGCCGAGGCTCGTACTGGATGGAGTAGGCGGCGAGCTCGATGGCCCACTTGGCGACTCGGCCGGTGGCGTCCTTGTTGCCGATGATTTCCGAAAGGGGTGCGGTGCACACAACCTTGATCGGTTGCTCCTGGAAGTAGTGCTTGAGCTTCATGCATGCCAGGTACACACCATATTACATCTTCTGGTAGTGGGGATAGTTCTGCTTGGAGAGGGAGAGAACCTCGCTGAGGTAGTAGACGGGTCTCTAAACCGGCTGAGCCTTGCCTTCCTCGGGGCGCTCCACCACCAGGACGACGCTGACGACCCGGCTGGTGGCTGCTATATAGAGCAACATTGGATCCTTGCTAGCCGGCGTGGCCAGAACCGGTGCTGTGGATAGCATGCGCTTGAGGTCGTGAAACACGGTGTCGGCTTGCGAAGTCCAGGAGAACTTGTCCGTCTTCTTCATCAGTTGGTATAACGGGAGTGCCTTCTCCCCCAGCCGGCTGACGAAATGACTGAGGGAAGCCAGGCATCCGGTGAACTTCTGGACTCCAAGCAGGTTCTTGGGCGGCTGCATCCTCTCGATGGCCGCGATCTTCTCCGGATTCGCCTCGATACCCCGTTGTGATACGAGGAAACCGAGTAGCTGACCGGATGGTACTCCGAAGACGCACTTCTCTGGGTTCAGCTTCATCTGGTACTAGCGGAGGTTGCCAAATGTTTCTCCCAGATCCTCGAGGAGGGTGCGCTTTTCCCTGGTCTTGATGATCACGTCATCCACGTAAGCGTGCACGTTTCAGCCTATCTGCGAGTGCAAGCATTTTTGCATACATCGCTGATAGGTGGCGCCTGTGTTCTTTAGGCCGAAAGGCATGGTTACATAGTAGAAATCCCCGTAGGGGGTGATAAATGATGTCTTAATCTGATCAACCGGGTTTAGCCGGATCTGATTGTACCCGGAATAACAATCTAGAAAAGACAACAAATCACAGCCGGCCGTGGAATCGATGACTTGATCAATATCAGGCAAGGCGAAGGGGCCTTTCGGGCACGCCTTGTTCAGGCTGGTGTAGTCGATGCACATGCGCCAGGTCTTGTTCTTCTTCAACACCAAGACTGGGTTCGCCAGCCAGTCTGGGTGGTACACTTCCATGATGAACCCGACTGCAAGAAGCCGGGTGATCTCGTCACCAATTATCCTTCTCTTCTCCTCTGCGAACCGGCGCAGAGGTTGCTTGACCGGCTTGGCATCCGGACGCACATGAAGTGAGTGCTCGGCGAACTCCCTCGGCACACCCAACATGTCCTTGGGAGACCATGCGAAGATGTCTTGATTCTCACGGAGGAAGTCAACGAGCGCGCCTTCCTATTTGCTGTCCAAGCCGGCACCAATGGTGACGAACTTAGTCGGATCGGAGGGGTCGAGCAGGATCCTCTTCGTCTCCTTTGCCGGCTGGAAAGCTCCTTGTCCAGCCGGTTTGCTGCTAGCCAGAATGTCCTGCTGGGCCATGGACACATTGCGCATGATCGCGCGGTTTTCTTCGGCAATGATGAGGGCCTCTGCCAGTTTGGAACCGACTGAGGCGCACTCCATCGATCGCCTGAAGCAGCCGGCAACGATGATCACGCCATGGGGTCCCGACATCTTCGTCTTGAGGTACGCATAGTGGGGGATGGCCATGAACTTGGCGAGGGCGGGGCGCCCGAGGAGAGCATGGTAGGAGCTCGTCAGATTTACCACCTCAAACCAGATTGGTTCGCGGCGGAAGTTCTCCTCGGTCCCGAAGATGACGTCCAGCTGGATTTTCCCCAGCGGGGCGCAGGCTGGTCCCGGCAGTACGCCGTGGAACGTCGTGGTAGTCGGGCGCAGGTCGCTTTCGCGAATGCCCAGCTTCTCCAGCGAGGACTGGTAGAGGAGGTTGAGGCTGCTGCCTCTGTCGATGAGGACGCGCGAGAATCGGCAAGTGCGCGCGCTGGAGATGATGAGAGGGTCGAGCACCATGGCGTAGCCCCCGGGAGTTGGCAGATGCTCGGCTGATATGCCCGGCTCTAGGTGATGGGGGTTTTCGACCAGTTCAGGTACTGGGTGACCGGAGAAACGATGGCATTGACCTCCTTGGAGCGTCGCCTGCGGCTGTGCTTGTCGTCCTGCTCCGTCTCGAAGATGTGGTAGGCGGCATGCGGCTGGGGGTAGCCATTGTTGTTGTTGCCGCCGTTACCATCATTACCGGCTCCCCTAGCCGGTGGTGGGGGTCCACCCGGTGGGGGAGGCAGGAGACGAGGCTGGTTGCCCTGGTCCTTTAGCTGGCGGGGCCAGCTGCAGTTCCGGGTGGTGTGCGTAGCCGGCTTGAAGGGACCGCTATGCCACTTGCACGGGCCATCGATCATCTGGTCGAAGGTGAGCCAGGGCTTCTGCCTTCTTGCCTCATTAGCCGGTGCATCGGGCGCACCCTCCACAGCATTGACCTGCCACGCGTGGTAGCGAGGCTTCTGCTGTCCGGCCTGGCGGTCCCCATGGAACCAATTGTCGTTGCCGTGGCGTCTGGAGGATCCGGCTTCACCATCCGGATTGCTCAGACGGTCGCGAGCTGGCTCCGTGGGAGTCAGACGGCCGTCCGCATTTACTCGGAGGGGCTTCTTCATGGAGGCATCCGCCATGGCGTACTGGTCCGCAACCGTCATGAGCTCCGCCCTGGTTTTCGGCTAGTCACACAGTAGCCGGTGGCGAAGCATGGTGCCCTCTCGGCATCCTTCAATGAAGAAGCTGATGGCTTGGCTCTCCAGGATGCCCTCGCAAGTGTTGCGGAGCTCCGTCCACTTGGCGAGGTACTCGCGGTCGGTCTCGGGGTCGCCCTGGACGCACAAGGCCAGGTCGCGCGGGCGCCCTGGACGCTTGTACGTGCCGTTGAAGTTGCGGACGAACACCTTCTCGAAGTCAGGCCAGATGTTGATGCTGTTGGGCGCAAGGCTATTGAGCCATGTCCTTGCCGACCCGGTTAGCATGAGAGGGACGTAGCGCACAGCTGTGCGCTTGTTCCCGTGGGCGATGCCGACTGCCGTGGCGTAGTCGGTCAACCAGTCTTCCGTTTTCATGCTGTTGTCGTACTTGGGGGTGTCCCTGGGCAGGGAGAATTTATCCGGAAATGGCTCGTTCCGGATGCGGGGTCTGAAACAAACTGGGCCGGTCGAATCTTCCTCCTCCGTGACGTGCGCTTGAGCGAGGAGCTCGATGCGGTCGCGGGCATCCGAACAATCCGGGTTGGGCGCTCCCACTCGGCCCGAGAGACGGGAACCGGCTGGTCTGGGTGCTCCGGCTGGCGGTGGGGGAGGTGGTGGGTTGCTGTTCACCGTCTGCTCCTGGCGTGGCTGGCCCCTGTTGCCCGAGCTGCGACGCCTGCTGTGGGCCCTGGGCGACTGAGGGGAGGACGCCTGCTGGGTGTCGCGCGGCGCGCCCCTGCTGTTGGCAGGTACCTTGCTCCCTCTGGAGTAGCTAAGTTCTTCCTGCATCTGCCGGTTGGCATCGTTCTGCTCGTCCGCGACGCGGAGGAGCTCCTGCACGCGAGCGTGCTGGCGGGCTCGAGCCTCGCCCTCCAGGCTAGGAAGATCCTCTGCTGCGGCTCGCGCCGCGCGCAAGTTTTTGATGGGCGTGCCGTAGGTGGGCCGTGTGAGGGCAGGCGCGGCATCCGGTTCCCCGTCCTTTTCCATCCTACCGCCCAGCTCACCGCCCCGACGCCGTACCTGGCCGCGCAGGCTCGGCTCCGCGGTATCCAGAGTGAGGCCATGCGCGCGGTCGTACTTGCGCCGAGTGATCTCAAGTTGCTTGCGGGCTGCTGCCAGCTCCATGGCCTCCTGGAGGAGGATCTGTCTCTCCATGGTGAAGTTGGCCTCCGCCTCCTACGGGTTATCCCCGAGGTTAACCGGTGTCAGGAGCCGATCAATGGCATCCTCCACCGGGTTCCGAGGCTGCGGGGGAGTGGAAGTTCCGACCTCGTCCGCGTCTCGCTCCCGCGGCTGGCGGGGATGCGAGCTGGATCCGGCCATCATGACCTCCACGCCGCGGGGTGTGGCGGAGGTGCTGCCGTCTGAGCACGGCAGTTCCGCGACAGAGACGATTTCCCTAGGGAAACGCTCTGGGATGGTGGCGACATAGATGGGGAGATCGCCGAATAGCAGGACGGTGCCGTTCGCTAGGAAGGAAGTTCCGGCGAAGCAGGAGGCGTTGTCGATGACGCAGTCGAACTTGCCAAGCGTGAGCACCAGGCCGGAGGCCACGCGCTCACCGGCTGAAGTGCGGGGTCCCGTGCGGAACGTGACTCCGGTCGAAGCCATCTGCCCCATGGTGGGCACCAACTGTCGTTGTATTGGAAACGACAGTACCTGAGGAGGTTAGATAGAGGTGTGGGGACTGGCAGGGAAGCTATCGACGACGTCCGCAGGCGAGATTGGATACAAGCGAGCGTGGCGGGACGCAAGAAGTACCCAGGTTCGGGGCCCTCGTGGTGAGGTAAAGCCCCTTCTCCTGCCTGATCTGACTATGTGGGATATACGGACTACAAGTGCTCCTTGAGCTGTGTTCTTTAGCTACTGCCTTAAATGCACTGAGACCAACCATTTCTACTGAGGCCTTGCCTCTCCTTATATAGGCAGAGAGGCAAAGGTCTCACTGGCTAGTCCAACTGGCGGGCCACACAGGCGGGTCCCAGCCGACTAGTCATCTACAGTATCCAGTATGGCTTGTCTTATCGGAGTATGAGCGGTATGGCTGTCATAGGTACAGTGGACGCCGTGCGAGCCCGTCGCCAGCACATGCCACTGTTCCAGTGTCACCCACTCAAAGTCTTCGGTATGGGCAGGTGGTTGCCCATCTTGTCATCGTACAGGGTGTACCGTGCACTGATACGCACGTCGTCCTGTCTCACTGATTGGGTCCGGCTACGTCGTCGTATCCGGCTGTCTCTTGCTGATCCGGCTACTGGGTGATAGCCGGCCCGTCCTGTCCTGTCCGGCTGCGTCTGGTCAGCCGGACGCGATCCGACTGTCTTGTTTCTTATCCGGATGGGGTACCTGGGGATCATCCCCTAACAATACCTACATCTAAGAGGCAGATTACCTCCTTTCTCACCTATTCTTTCATTTGAGGTTTTAATCTTCTTTGAAAATCTGCAAATAGCTAGGTCCCTCTTCCATAAATATTCTATGAGTGTATATCAAGGGACTAATCCCTTTCAAGTCATATATAGAATAACCAAGAGCTTTACGGCGCATCCTTAAAACTATCATTAAAATTTCCTCTTCCTTCTCTGCAAGATTAGAACTTGTAATAATAGGATTTTGTTAGTACTATTAAGAAATATGTACTTCAATTCTTTAGGAAGAGGTTTGAGTGTAGGATAGGGAATCTCCTCATCTCCCTTTCTCTCTGGTGTCTCTTAAACTTGATTCATTTTAGGATCAACTATAGGGACTGAGTTAAGATATTCATCAATTTCCATTTTCTCTATATCTTCGGGAATATTGTCATATTCAACCAAGCTTATTTCTAGTTTATCATTAGGAGTTTCATAAAACACAGCGGTAAGGCTAGCGATATTACCTTCCTCTTCTTGATCTTGTTCATGTTCTTCAAACTCCTCATAAGTTGGGTTGTGTTGGGATTTAGAAAAATGGAAATTCATTTTATCTTCGCCAAACTTGAGAGACACAAAAATAATTGGACAATAAATATTAGTAGGCATATCAATGAGTACAAAATTAATAGGGTACTTGCAAGGTCCAATACAAATTGGAACACCTCTAATTATCCCCATAGGAATTTTCAGTGTTTTATCCGCTAGCATAATTTTCATACCAGTATCTTCTAATTCAGCTAGTTCAAGTTCATCCTGAATATCTAAGTAAAATCTATATGGGATGAAGTTAATAGTTGTTCCAATATCACGTAGGCCATAATAAGAAGATTTGCCAAAGGTGAAAGGAAGAATAGGTTTACCAACATTTTGAGCTTTTACCTTCCCTTTAATAAATTGAGAGGCTTCGGTGCCCAGTTCAACTATATCCCAATGCGCATACATAGTCAATATATCTTCTTTAGTTACCTCACCCAGCTCCTGCATGCTCCCTTGAACAATTCCTTCTATCTTTGCCTCTTCTTCTTGCTTTTTGAGGATCATCCTTTCCTCTTATTTCTGTTCTTCAAGTTGTTGGGCTTCCATATGTTTTCTCACTATCATTGGGAAAGGAAGTGGGTCAGCATATGGTGCCCTTTCACTTGATGGCTATGTAGGGGCCACAACTTCCATTTCTACATCTTCAACTTGCTTAGGTGGTGGAGTATATTGAAGCCTCTCTTTCTTTGGAGCTTCAATGTGTTCTGTATTCGCAAGATAATATCATCATCAAGTTGATGTTCATTAGCAGTTTCCTTGACCTTACCAGATTCCCTGTAAGTGACATGGGTATGATTACCCAGGTTATTATGATTAGTTACCCTGGTTGAATGAAGACTTACATCCCACAAGCCCAAAGAAGAATCTAAGGAGGCCCAAGAAGCATTAGGCGGAAGGCATGTCTTACTAGATAAGGAAAGAGTGGGAACTGCGATTGTATTACTATTGTAATTGTAACTTGTAACCTATCCGTATATGGCATCGGGACCCATCCTATTATATAAAGGTTGGGAGGATCCAACTGAGAGGTACCGAAAAAGCTTTGAGCAATCTATAATCATATTGTTCATAAGCAATCAGACGACTTCGACTCACTTGTTTGTCTAATCAGCCGACGAAATCCCCAACGTTCTCTTTTCCATGAAACCCAAAGTCCATCATCATGTGCATTGCCGAGGTTACTCCTCATCAATTGGCACCATCTATGGGAAATCTGGACACTAGAACAATGGATTCGACGACCCCCTCCTCACCAAGAAAAAGCTCGACAACAGCAGATCCATGCCCACCCACCCCAATTTTGGTTCCCTTCAACTCAATGGCGGATCTGATCTCATCATCGGAAGATTCCACTTCTAGGTGGAGGAACCCAAGAATTTAGGCCTACCGGCCCCAATATCTTTGGGTCCGTCGATCATAACGGTAGCGCCTACATCAATACCTACATCCTGCATCGGCTCATCAGAAGAAGCCGCACCCCAGCCGGCAAACGACGAAGGAAATTCCGGAAACTCCACAGATCTAGGGGATCTAGCCGATCTATATGACAGTCTCTCCTTCGGGTCAGACTCCCAGCTAACGCCACCACGTGGCTAGAGTCCAACAAACACCGAACCCAAGGAAAGCAATGAAAACATCGACTTCGGAATCAGGATGGCCGAGATATACCCAGAACAGAACCTACTAGATTTTATTGGCTTTCTAGGCAGTATCTCATGTGGATCCGATGACAACAGCAGCAACTCATACATGACGCACCATCATGTGTGCGTGATTATCGATGAAGGAACATCCAAACCACGCGACACCAACGGTAAACCAATCCTTGTTACCAATGATATTTTATCAGATGACAATGCAGGAAACAACGGGAACGAAGGAGATCCGCCCAACAGTCGCATCATACATGGAAGAGAAGGAACACGCGATGTCGAATGGCTATCTCTTCGACTGTCAGCGGACGCGTGGAAAAGAGCAAGGGATGTAGTCTCGGGCGTAGTCCCTATGACAACCGAAGCCACTCACGAGGACTTAATGGCATACCACTACTTGCTTCACCACAAGAAAAAGGAACCTGCTCAGGATGCAGAGGCAACTCGACGAAAGGAAAAGGTTAGCCGACAAATCGAGCATGCGATGGGCACGATTAAGCTTCACCCGTGGATCTGGCAACATAGCTGGAGGCGCACCACGAAGAGGAACCTCACGATTACAAAATATTCCAGAAGCCGAGATAAATGATCTAATTCGAAATTTCGACCTATCCTTCATGACAGTAGATCCAGCAAGACACATCAAAGCAAAAACAGTGCAAACCACGATTGTCGCCGCCCAAACCTACCTACTCACAACTCAACCGGCACCCGACGATCCTTGGGCAGCACTCCACCGTTTCGCCCTGATGAACCTCGGTATGGTGGGCGCATCTCTCACACAAAGAGAATAGGGAGTTACAAGGCAACCGAATAATTCACCACACCATCGCAATAGCCCTCGGTTGTGGGACACAGCCAACGATCACGGTCACCAGACCGGGCACATTTTCCAAACCCTGAACCGAGAGATGATCTGAGAAATAACATCACACACCACATGATCGATAGATCCAGGAAAGAGCGCAGCAGCCGGAGATACTACGGTGGAGAAAGCGAGGATGAGTATGAACTATGTGGGGCCATTTTCTTTACCAAGTGGGTTCACAAGACCCCAGTTCCCAAGGACATCAAACTTCCTCATGATCGCCAAAATTATGATGGTCTCCAGGAACCCAAGACTCGGCTAGAAGATTACCTGGGAATCGTTAAACTTCAGGGTGGTTCCAAGGCTACCGCAATGCAAAGCTTGCAGTTACACTTAAGTGACACTGCTCGCTCATGGCTCAGGCATCTACCCGAAGAATCCATCACCAGCTGGAACGACCTCGAAGATAAGTTCATCCGAAACTTCACATCCATGTTCAAGTGACCCGCATCCCTGGAACAGTTACGGGCATGCAAACAGAAATCTGGGGAACCAATACGAGCATTTATCCAGCAGTGGAACATCATCAAGAATTCAGCTGAAGCTATATCTGATGAAAGGGCAATCTTGAAGGAAATATGCCCTGAGAGGCAATAATAAAGTTGTTATTATATATTCCTTATATATGATATATGTTTATTTTACATGCTAGAAATGTATTGATTCGGAAACATCAATACATGTGTGTTTAATAAACAAAAAGGGTTCCTAGTCATGCCTCTCTTATAGACTAGCTTGTTGATTAACAGGATGATCAAGGTTTCTTGATCATGGACATTGGATGTTGTTAATAACAAGGTCACACCATTGGTGGAATGATGTGATGAACATTCATCCGAAGTATAGCATTATGATCAAGTCATTATGTTTATATTGCTATAACATCATACGAAGTAATCTTTATCCTTAGACCATGAGATCATGTTAATTGCTAACACCGGAAGAGTATCTTGATAACATCAAATGTCACACCGTACCAGGGTGACTATAAAGATGGGTTCAGTACTACGAAGGTGTTATGTTGAGGCTCATGGATCAAGAGTGGAATTTGTCAATCCAGATGACGGATAGATATACTCTGGGCCCTCTCGGTGATATCACATTAGGATAGCTTACAAGCAAGTGATGTGATCACTAGAATGTTATATCACGGGAACGAGAAAAGAGTGCATGTCAGTAACGAGATCAAACTAGGTATGGAGATACCGATGATCGAATCTAGGACATGTAATATATCGAGAGACAAAGGGATTTAGTTACAAGCGTTAAAGGTTCTCATGATCACAGGAGTCATCGTTGAATGTGTAGGAGTCAGTACGGATCTCCAGGTCCCGCTACTGATTATTGATCGAAGAAGGGTCTCGATCATGTCTGCATTATTCGCGAACCGTAGGGTGGCACACTTAAGAGTTACCGGACACCATTTTGGAGCACATATGTTTCAGACGAAAGAATTGCAAAGCGCATGAATTGTTTCAATAGAAACCGGAAATTGTTTCGGGTGAAATTGCAGAAGGTGGTTCTACATGTGATATTGAAATATTGCAAGGGGATATATGTGAATGTTTGTTAATTAAAGTAATTAACAAAATTCTGAATAAATTTAATAAAAAGAGTTTTATTAAATGAGAGAGCATTAAATTTGGAGAAATTTAATGCATTTAAAGTGGAGACTTAAAAGGGAATGTGAAGAGGCATTTTAATGTGGAGGGGTTACCACTACATGAATGGGGGAGATGAGGGGTCACCCCCATGCGCCGGCCATGGAGAGAGGGGGCACCCCCTCCTCCTATAAAAGTCCACCCATTCCCTCCTTCATCCTCACACCTCCTTGTGAAGGATCTCTCTCCCCCTCTAGAATTATTCCCCCATGGTCTCGGATTAGCGAGATACATGTTCCCGGTGGCATTTCGTCTGGAAGGAGTTGCTGCTTCCGCCGGATCGCTGGAGCGAGGAGGTGGAGGTTGTCCGATGGCTTGAACGTGTGTGCGAGTGCGGATGCGCTGCTGAGTTGCGGCGCTCGGACTTCCTCACGATCTTGAGATCGGCAAGTGTACGACTACATCAACCACGAGTTCCTACTCGTTAAAAAAGCTCGTTGTCTACGAGGGTAAGTTCTCGTTGGATGTATGTCCACCCGTTGCTTTGTACCTAGTAGATAGATCTTGGCGTGTAGTTCACACCGTAGGATTTTTTTGTTTTCTATGCTGCGGACCCAACAGTGGTATCAGAGCCTGATCTATGCGTAGGTGCTTAGCACGGGTAGTACACATATGGTTGATATGTGGGCGATGATGATCATGTTATTGCATCTTCTATGTATTTTGGATATTGGTGGCATAGTGGGATGAAGCGGCCCGGACCAACCTTACATGTCATCGTACATGAGACCGGTTCCACGACTGAAATGCAACTTGTTTTGCATAAGTGGCTGGCGGGTGTCTATCTCTCCTACTATAGTCAATATCTGATTTACAACGAGTTGCTAATAACTTAGTTATCCTTGTTGTGGTTCATGTTCGTAGGTAAGAACGGTTCTATCTCCGAAAGCCCTAAGCCACGTAAAACTTGCAATTAATAAATTAGAGGCGTCTAGTTTAGATCGTTGCTGGGCTAGTGTGTTGATATGGTATTGTTGTAAGTAGATGTATGGTGGATACTCTTACAACACACTCAACGTGTAAGTTCCATAGACCTTGGCCTTACACACAAAGGAATGATAGAGATCATACCACGATGCAAGTGATAGAGATCAAATGCATGGACCATATCATCTCACTTTACACATTAGATGTTAGCATCTTATACTGCTAGTTTGGCGCGTTTGATTGCATTATAAGATGATCCCTCTTTTAGATATCAAGATAAAAATGTGTTCTTCCTTGAGCATGCACCGTTCTATGGATCTTGTTTCGAGACATCACGTGAAGATCAGGTGTATTCGAATCTACACTTTCATAGGAACGGGTGTCAGACAGTTTTACACACACGAATACTAAGGTTCTTACTTGGCGAGCCTAGCATGTACAGACATGGCCTCGAAACACGGACCGAAAGGTTAAGCATGAGTCATATGGTTGATATGATTCCCATATAGATGCTCCCCTTTGAAGCTATATCAACTCACGTGATGATCGGACTTGGTATAGTGGATTTGGTTCATGTAATCACCAAAAGGACACGAGGGATGTCGTTTTTGAGTGGGAGTTCATTAGTAATTTGGATTAGTTGAACTCAATCTATCATAAATTTAGTCTAAATAAACTTTACAAATTCTGTTGTAGATGGCACCACCTGCTTTTAATTTCAATGTGTTCATGGAGAAAGAGAAACTTGTTGCGAATGGTAGCAACTTCACCAACTGGGCTATGAATTTGAGGATTCTCCTCACTGCTGCACAAAAGCAATATGTGCTAGATGCGCCGCTAGGCCCCCCACCAGCTCCTGATGCCCCCGACAAGGAAAAGAATGTCTATGTGACTCGTCAGGAGGACCATAACTTAGTTCATTGCGACATACTGTATGGGCTAGAGCCAGAACTTCGAAAGCATTTCGAAAATGGCAATGCCTTTGATACCATGGGGGAATTGAAAATGATTTTCGATACCCATGCTGCCGTAGAGAGTTATAATGCTACAGAAAAGTTCTTTAGCTGCATGATGGAGGAAAGCATCTCCGTTAGTGAGCACGTACTCAAAATGTCTGGGTACGCCGATAAGCTTGTGTCCTTGGGAATAACGATTCCCATTGACTTAGGCATACATCGTGTTCTCCAATCTCTGCCACCTAGCTACAAGAGCTTCGTGATGAACTATAATATGCAGGGCATGAAGAAGTCTCTTCCCGAGCTTCTGTCAATGCTTAAGACTGCAGAAGTGGAGATTAGGAAAGAACATCAAGTGTTGATGATCAATAGGACCACCGGTTTCAAGAAGGACAAGAAAGGCAAGCACAAGGGAAAGAAGGGTGGCAAGTCTGTTGCCACGCCTAAAAAGAAACCCTGGGCTGGCCCTAAGTCTGACACCGAGTGCTACTATTGCAAGGGGACTAGCCATTGGAAGCGCAACTGCCCCAAGTATTTGGCGGACAAGAAGTCTAGCAAGGCAAACAAAGGTATATGTGATATACATGTTATTGATGTGTACTTGACTAGTAATCACAGTAGCACCTGGGTATTTGATACCGGATCGGTTGCTAATATATGTAACTCGGTTCAGGGGCTACGAAACAAGCGACAACTAGCAAGGGATGAGGTCAGGATGCGGGTCGGCAATGGATCAAGAGTTGATGTGATCGCCGTCAGGACGCCACCTCTCCATTTGCCATCGGGATTAGTTATAAACCTAAATAATTGTTATTTGGTGCCTGCACTAAGCATGAACATTGTATCTGGATCGTGTTTGATGCAAAGTGGTCATTCCTTTAAATCTGAGAACAATGGTTGTTCGATTTATAAGAATGATATCTTTTATGGTCATGCACCTATGTTGAATGGTTTATTTCTATTGGATCTCGATAGTAATATTACGCACATTCATAATGTTAATGCTAAAAAGATTAAACTTGATGATGATATGTCTACATATATGTGGCACTGCCGTCTAGGTCATATTGGCGTTAAACGCATGAAGAAACTCCATTCTGATGGACCTTTGGAATCACTTGATTTTGAATCATTTGATACATGTGAGCCATGCCTTATGGGCAAGATGACTAGAACGCCGTTTTTCGGTTCAATGGAACGGGCGACAAATCTGTTGGAGATCATACATACTGATGTGTGTGGACCAATGAGTGTGTCGGCGCGAGGTGGATATCGTTATTTTGTTACTTTCACGGATGATTTGAGTAGATACGGGTATATCTATTTGATGAAACACAAGTCACTTTTGAAAAGTTCAAGGAATTTCAGAATGAAGTGGAAAATCATCGTAATAGAAAGATCAAGTTTCTACGGTCTGACCGTGGAGGAGAGTATCTAAGTTACGAGTTTAGCACACACATGAAAGAGTGTGGAATAGTTTCACAACTCACGCCTGCCGGAACACCACAACGTAATGGTGTGTTGGAATGTCGTAATCGTACCTTATTGTATATGGTTCGATCTATGATGTCTCTAACTGACTTATCTCTGTCATTTTGGGGTTATGCACTAGAAACAGCTGCATTCACTTTAAATCGGGCACCATCTAAATCCGTTGAAACGACACTGTATGAATTATGGTTTGGAAACAAACCTAAGCTGTCATTTCTTAAGGTTTGGGGATGCGATGTTTATGTGAAGAAACTTCAACCGAATAAACTCGAACCCAACACAGAAAATGCGTCTTCATAGGATACCCTAAGGAAATAATTGGGTATACCTTCTATCACAGATCCGAGGGCAAGGTTTTTGTTGCCAAGAATGGATCCTTTCTTGATAAGGATTTCTCGCGAAAGGTGTGAGTAGTCGGAAGGTAGAACTCGAAGAGGTTATTGAACCTTCTCTTCATGGAATGGCGAGTGGCACAGCACCGAAAGTTGTTTCGGAGTTGACTTCACCTGATGAAGAGAGAGCTAATGATAATGATCATGAAACTGCGAAAGAGGACACTACCGAACCTCGTAGGTCGAGCAGGACACGTGCAACTCCTGAACTGTACGGCAATCCTGTTGTGAATTTCATGGTTGATGAAATGGATGACCCTACGACGTATGAAGAAGCGAAGATGAGCCCGGATTCCAACAGATGGCTAGAAGCCATGAAATCCGAGATGGAATCCATGTACAAGAACCAAGTTTGGAACTTGGTGGACTTACTTCATGACCAAAAGGCCGTTGAGAATAAATGGATTTTCAAAAGGAAAACTGATGCTGATGGTAATGTGACCATCTATAAGGCTCGACTTGTCGCAAAGGGGTTTCGACAAATTCAAGGAGTTGACTACAATGAGACATTCTCTCCCGTAGTGATGCTTACATCGGTTAGGATTATGTTAGCAAATGCTGCATATTTCGATTATGAAATATGGCAGATGGATGTCAAAACTGCATTCCTCAATGATAAGATTGAAGAAGAGTTGTATATGATACAACCTAAGGTTTTGTCGATCCTAAGGATGCTAATAAGGTGTGCAAACTTCAGCGATCCATCTATGGACTGAAGCAAGCATCACGAAGTTGGAATCTCCGCTTTGATGAGGTGATCAAAGAGTTTGGATTTGTCCAAACATATGGAGAGGCTTGTATTTACAAGAAAGTGAGTGGGAGCAATGTGGCATTTCTGATATTATATGTGGATGACATATTATTGATTGGAAATGATATAGATCTTTTAAACAGTGTTAAAAGTTATCTAAACAGCAAATTTTTGATGAAATACCTTGGTGAAGCGTCATATATATTAGGCATTAAAATCTATAGAGATAGATCAAAGCGCCTAATTGGGCTATCGCAGAGTACATACCTTGATAAGATATTAAAGAAGTTTAATATGGACGAAAGTAAGAAGGGTTTCTTACCTATGTTGCAAGGCAAGACATTGAGTAAGACTCAAAGTCCGGCTACAGCGGAAGAAAGAGAGATGATGGATAAGATCTCCTATGCCTCGACCATAGGCTCTATTATGTATGCCATGCTATGTACAAGACCGGATGTGGCACATGCTATTAGTTTGACTAGAAGGTACGAATCTGATCCAGGTTCGGAACACTGGATAGCGGTAAAGAAAATCCTCAAGTACTTGAGAAGAACTAAGGATATGTTTCTCATATACGGAGGTGAAGAAGAGCTAGTCGCTAAGTGTTTTGTCGATGCTAGCTTTGACACCGATCCGGATGACTCTGAGTCTCAATCCGGATACGTATTTCTCTTGAACGGAGCAGCAGTTAGTTGGAGGAGTTCCAAACCTGTGGTGGCTGGATCAACAACAAAGGCAGAATATGTTGCTGCTTCAGAAGCGGCACAGGAAGCAGTTTGGATGAAAGAGTTCATTACGGAACTGGGTATGGTTCCCAGTGCGTTGGACCCAATGGTGATCTATTGTGACAACAATGGAGCCATAGCCAACTCAAAGGAACCAAGGTCTCACAAGAATTCCAAACATATTAAGCGCCGGTTTCACTCCATCCGCGAGCATGTCAAGGATGGAGATATAAAGATTTGTAAAGTACACATGGACCTAAATGTAGCAGATCATTGACTAAAGTTCTCCCTAGGGCAAAACATGATCAACACCAGAACTCCATGGGTGTTAGATTTATCACTATGTGAACTAGATTATTGTCTCTAGTGCAAGTGGGAGACTGAAGGAAATATGCCCTGAGAGGCAATAATAAAGTTGTTATTATATATTCCTTATATATGCTAGATGTTTATTTTACATGCTAGAAATGTATTGATTCGGAAACATCAATACATGTGTGTTTAATAAACAAAAAGGGTTCCTAGTCATGCCTCTCTTATAGACTAGCTTGTTGATTAACAGGATGATCAAGGTGTCCTGATCATGGACATAGGATGTTGTTAATAACAAGGTCACACCATTGGTGGAATGATGTGATGAACATTCATCCGAAGTATAGCATTACGATCAAGTCATTATGTTTATATTGCTATAACATCATACGAAGTAATCTTTATCCTTAGACCATGAGATCATGTTAATTGCTAACACCGGAAGAGTATCTTGATAACATCAAACGCCACACCGTAACAGGGTGACTATGAAGATGGGTTCAGTACTACGAAGGTGTTATGTTGAGGCTCATGGATCAAGAGTGGAATTTGTCAATCCAGATGACGGATAGATATACTCTGGGCCCTCTTGGTGATATCACATTAGGATAGCTTGCAAGCAAGTGATGTGATCACTAGAATGTTATATCACGGGAACGAGAAAAGAGTGCATGTCAGTAACGAGATCAAACTAGGTATGGAGATACCGATGATCGAATCTCAGACATGTAATATATCAAGAGACAAAGGGATTTAGTTACAAGCGTTAAAGGTTCTCATGATCACAGGAGTCATCGTTGAATGTGTAGGAGTCAGTACGGATCTCCAGGTCCCGCTGCTGATTATTGATCGGAGAAGGGTCTCGATCATGTCTGCATTATTCGCGAATCGTAGGGTGGCACACTTAAAAGTTACCGGATACCATTTTGGAGCACATATGTTTCAGACGAAAGAATTGCAAAGCGCAGGAATTGTTTCAATAGAAACAGGAAATTGTTTCGGGTGAAATTGCAGAAGGTGGTTCTGCATGTGATATTGAAATATTGCAAGGGGCTATATGTGAATGTTTTTTAATTAAAGTAATTAAAAAAATTCTGAATAAATTTAATAAAAAGAGTTTTATTAAATGAGAGAGCATTAAATTTGGAGAAATTTAATGCATTTAAAGTGGAGACTTTAAAAATGAATGTGAAGAGGCATTTTAATGTGGAGGGGTTACCACCACATGAATGGGGGAGGTGAGGGGTCACCCCCATGTGCCGTCCATGGAGAGAGGGGGCACCCCTCCTCCTCCTATAAAAGGCCACCCATTCCCTCCTTCATCCTCACACCTC
This sequence comes from Avena sativa, assembly GCA_916181665.1. Classification (NCBI taxonomy): domain Eukaryota; kingdom Viridiplantae; phylum Streptophyta; class Magnoliopsida; order Poales; family Poaceae; genus Avena; species Avena sativa. Next base: position 430,664,019 of record OV702287.1, read on the forward strand.
CTTGTGAAGGATCTCTCTCCCCCTCTAGAATTATTCCCCCATGGTCTCGGATTAGCGAGATACATGTTCCCGGTGGCATTTCGTCTGGAAGGAGTTGCTGCTTTCGCTGGATTGCTGGAGCGAGGAGGTGGAGGTTGTCTGGTGGCTTGAACGTGTGTGCGAGTGCGGATGTGCTGCTGAGTTGCGGCGCTCGGACTTCCTCACGGTCTTGAGATCGGCAAGTGTACGACTACATCAACCACGAGTTCCTACTCGTTAACAAAGCTCGTTGTCTACGAGGGTAAGTTCTCATTGGATGTATGTCCACCCGTTGCTTTATACCTAGTAGATAGATCTTGGCGTGTACTTCACACCGTAGGAATTTTTTTGTTTTCTATGCTGCAGACCCAACAAATCTACGTGTTCAATGACGGCCTCTACCGAAGAGAATTCATTGAGGAGCTAGGGCGAGTCAAGCCCAAAACAATCTCGCAATTAATGGACATGGCAAATTGTTGGGCAGATGGCAAAGACATAGTAAGCAACAAGTGAGGGCGCCCACCTGAAGAAGATCGGGACAATCGCAATAATGATAGGAGAAGACGCAACAACGAAGGATCGATAGACCAAGATATGTTCGGCTGGATTTTCAAGGGAGGACAACCGAAGAAACAATGATCGTAGAGGCAGATACCGCAACAACAAAGATGACGCTGGTGGAAGCCAATCTGCACAGCAGTACCAACCAAGGGCTTGGGAGCCCCCATGTCTCCACTACAGATGTTGGAAGGGCCCTGTAATATGCACTTCTACATCGACTCCGCAGGAAGAAGGCGATCGAACCACCTCATGAAGGATTGCCGCACTTTTTAAAAAAATGTAGGAGGTATGTAATGCCAAAGCGACGGAAGAAGTAAACCAGGGATACGCCACCGCACCTGGAACCCTAGTTATTGGCGCACCACCACCACTAGTACAGCCTCCAGCAGGGCAGGCACAACCCACAACAAACATAAATTAGGAGGATGAATACCCAAGGTCCAAAGGTGCAATGTCAATGATCCAAAAATGGCGACCGTCCAACAGAATCCAGAAGATGATCACTCGACAAGTTAACATGGCAGTAACAACGCCACCAGGTACACCCAAATATCTCCAATTGTCAGAACAAGACATTACATTTAGTAGGGCATATCACCCACTACGAGTCCCACGTCTAGGTCATTCAGCTCTGATAGTGGAAGCCCAAATTGGTGGGTTCGACATGAGAAAGGTCTTCATGGATGCTGGAAGCAGTATCAACTTAATCTATGCCAAGACCCTACAAGCATGAACTATTGTCTAACAAATTTTGTCCCAACGGACACATCCTTCCATGGCATAGTCCTAGATAAAGCTGAAATTCCTTTAGGAAAAATTTATCTTGACATTGTCTTCGGATCAAGAGAAAATTTCAGGCGCGAGAAGCTCGAGTTTGAAGTCTTGGACTGGCCATCACAATACCACGCGATCCTGGGGCGTCCAGCTTTCGCATGGTTCATGGCAGTACCGCACTATGCATATCTGGTAATGAAAATGCCAGCACCCAACGGAATCATAACCGTGAGAGGAAGCTTCACCCGATCTGATAACTGTGATCGGGAATTCAACAAAATATCCTAATCTTTTCGAATGGAAGCAGAATTCTAGCAACTAAAAATCTTAACGGATACAGAGCCTCTAACAATAGCATGGGTCAATCCCTATCAAGCTTTCAACACTATAAAAGATACAAAGGAAGTCCAAGTCCACCCTACGGACCATGAGAAGACGACCTTTGCGGCTTCCAACCTTGGTCCCACATAGGAAAGCGCTCTCATCGAGTTCCTCCATGAGCGTTGAGAGATTTTTGCATGGTTACCAGCTGACATGCCAAGAATACCCAGGGAACTCGCTGATCATGCACTCAACCTAAACCCCGAAGCCAAGCCGGTAAAACAGTCTCTTCACTGTCTTGTAGAGACCAAATGCAAGGCCATTGGAAAAGAACTCCATCGCCTAATGAATGCTAAATTCATCAAAGAAATCAAGAAAGTAGAGTGGGTTGTCAATCTAGTATGCGTCACAAAGAAAAACACAAAAGAATTATGCATGTGTATTGACTTCACCGTGCTGAACAAACATTGTCCAAAGGATCACTTCCCATTACCGCGAATCGATCAAATAATTGATGCAACTACGGGGTACGAACGTCTTTCCTTCTTAGACGCATAATCAGGGTATCACCAAATTCGGATGGAGGAAGATCAGGACAAGATAGCATTTATAACGCCTTATGGCGTATTCTGCTACACCACAATACCCTTCGGACTAAAAAATGCGGGTGCCACGTATCAACAGATGATGCAGAGTTGCCTTGGAAGCCAAATGGGAACAAATGTACAGGTATATATAGATGATGTCATCATCATGACAAAGCAAGGGTCGACCCTTATCGATGATATTCGTGAAACATTCGATAACTCGACAAATATTGCATTGAGCTAAACCCGACAAAATGCTCCTTTGGAGTCCCTGTGGGACAACTCCTTGGTTATCTTGTATCGACAAGAGGAATAGAAGAAAATCCAGAGAAAATACAGGCAATCCTCACAATGAAGAATCCATCAAATCTTTGTGGCATACAACAATTAGCCGGACGAGTCACGGCGGTCAGTCGATTTATCGCCCACTTGGGCGAGAAAGCACTGCCATTCTACGCACTCATGAAAAAATTAGAGAATTTCGAGTGGACGGATGAAGCCCAACGAGCTTCCGAAAGCATCAAGAAAACACTCTCGAAATCCCCTATCATCGTGTCTCCAAGAGAAAAAGAACCACTACTACTCTACATCGCAGCTACTAATCAGGTGGTAAGCACAATTCTCGTCGTTGAATGACCAGAAGAAGGAAAAACCTATGGAGTCTAGAGGCCAGTTTATTTCCTAAGTGAGATTCTCTCCCCATCCAAGCAAAGGTATCCGCACTACCAGAAGTTAGCATACGGGGTCTTCATGACAACACGCAAGCTACGCCACTATTTTTCGGAGCACCCAATCATAGTAGTCAATGAAGCACCTCTTTCCAACATACTCAACATCCAGAAGCCACGGGACACGTCTCTCTATGGGGCATCAAATTATCCCCTCGAGACATCATGTATGAGAAGCGAAAAACAATTAAATTCTCAGATTTTGCTTGACTTTATCACTGAGTGGACAAAATTACAATGCGCGGGTCCGCCAGACCTCTCCAACACTTGGACAATTTACTTCGATGGCTCCAAGAGAACAGAGGGAGCAGGAGCAGGAGTTATACTGGTGTCACCACAAGGCAATAAGATGCGCTACATACTTTGGATGAGCTTTGCAAACGCATCAAACAATGAAGCCGAATATGACGCCTTGTTACACAGCATGCGTATGGCGAAAGCCTGCGGTGCAACTCGTCTACAAATATTGGCGACTCAAACCTTGTCCCACAACAAGCCATAAACAAGTGTGACGCCGTCAGCGATACCATGATCGCTTATCGGGATATGTACAATATCATGCAAGCCCAATTTAACGAATGCGAAGTATCACACATAGGCAGGGCAAGCAACGAGGAAGCCGACAATTTGGCAAACATCAGATCCCTCTGTTTACCGGTACCACCTGGAGTTTTTTGGGAAGAGATAACGAAACATTCCATTAAAGCTAAAAGAGTCTCTGAGGTCATAGAACCAAAAACACGCAGGTAGGTTACGAAAGGTGACTTGGGGGCTGCGCCCGCAACCGAAAGTGAAGTAGATGCCCTTGAAGAAGAACTGGAACCCGATGAGGTCTTGATAATAGAACCCACATGGATGCAACCATATGTGGCATGCATGATGAGAGGAGAACTACCCGAAGATGCAATTGAAGCAGGACAGATCACACGTCGATCTAAAGCTTTCAGGATCATTAAAGGAGAGTTATATAAAAGGAGCATCTCGGGTGTGCTACAGTGATGCGTCACACCCGAAGAAGGAAAGCTTATTCTCAAAGATATACATGAAGGGATTTGTGGCCATCATGCTAGCAGTCGAGCAATTGAGGTTAAAGCTTTCCGGGGGGGATTTTATTGGCTCACAGTAGTACATGATGCAAAATACATTGTACAAACATGTGAAGCGTGCCAACGATTCACAACAAAACCCAACGCACCCGCCGTAGAACTGAATCCCATACCTCTCGCCTGGACATTTTCCCAATGGGGGCTTGACATGGTAGGCAAACTCTAGAAATCTACGCCAGGAGGACACGTCTTTCTGCTAGTAGCAGTCGACAAATTTACGAAGTGGATTGAGGCAAGGCCCGTCACAAGTCAAGATGGAACTTCTGACATAAACTTCATCAAATCTATAGTGTTCAGATTTGGAGTACCAAATAGCATCATTACCGCCAACGGAACTAATTTTACTTCCAGTGAGTTCAAGGAATATTGCAAGAAGATAGGCATAAAAGTAAGCTACACTTTAGTTGCCCACCAACAAACCAACGGTCAGGTGGAGAAAGCCAACGGTCTTGTAACCAATGGTATCAACAAAAGGTTGCTAGAGCCACTTGATAGAGCTAAAGGAGCTTGGGTAGATGAGTTACCCTCTCTCCTATGGAGCGTACGTACCACCCCAAGTAATGCAACACAAGAGACACCCTTCTTTCTGGTCCACGATGCATAGGTCATCCTTCCAGTTGAAGTAACTCATGAGTATCCCAGGGTCACTGAGTACAACGAAGAAGCATCCAAAGAGGCACTTGAAGATGATGTTGATGCACTCGACGAAGCGCGAGATGTTGCTTTACAAAGAGCAACCATATACTAGCAGAATATGCGCAACTATCACAGCCGTCGACTACATCCCAGGTCCTTCGCCTCAAGCAAGATGGGCAAGGAAAACTGGAATCACCATGGGAAGGGCCTTATATCGTCATAGAAGTAATCCCTGGCGGAGCATATCGACTTCAAGATAAGAAAACAGGAGTTAAGTACTCTAACCCATGGAACGTTGCACAACTGCGACGTTTTTATGCTTATACTTTTATTTTTCGCAATTTAAATTGAATAAGGCCAACAACCAGGCGATTATGCCAACAATGTGTACCTTTGTCTTTTGTATTCAATAAAAAGTATTAAGGTGCTAGATATGAAGGAAGAGATTGGACTTAAATTTTGAGCCTATGTCCCGATGCAAGCATCCGAACATAGCCTCGAGGGCTACTCCCATCGGGAGCGCTTCCGCGCACCCAATAGAAACAACATGGTCTAGCAGGACCCGAAGAAAATGTTATCCTCGTGTGATGAAAGCGCACCCGATAAAACAAAAATATCGCCAGAATCGAAAAACATATGAACCTATGAGTATTACATCTTTGTATCCTTAGAGGGTTACTCCCATCAGGAGCGCTTATACAATATCCAAGAAAACTGACAACTTCAGTTATTCCAACAGCCAAACAAGGCAGTCGATAAAATCCAAAAAATCTTTGGACCGCGCCCGACGTGTTAAAAGTCTGAATGCCGTGTCCATGACATGAAGGTAAGACCCCAGGATTTGTCCTGTGTGGCCTGGTAACCACACATGAATGTGCTCTGCCAGTAAATTATCTGTCTCAATGATACGATGAAAAATCTTGACGGACGCGTTGGGTACCCGAAATAATAGTACTGGAATTCAGTATTCGATAAGACCTGAACGGCTCGAACTGAATTACGCTAGCAAATACCAAGTCCAGGCCTGTGCACTTGAACTTGACGTAGGTTCATGGTGTTTTTGCCCAGGAGAAATTAACTGATTCCCGATCCATCGGATGCATTAGATCCATTGTACCATTATCCCTATGATAGTTAAATAAAAATATATTAAGAATGTTTTATAAAAAACTTTGGCTTTTAGACTCAACCCGAATATATGATTTGGATGGAGTGGGGGGGGGGGGCTACTGACATGGGTATGATTACCCGGGTTATTATGATTAGTTACCCTAGTTGAATAAAGATTTACAGCCCGCAAGGCCTAAGAAGAATCTAAGGAGGCCCAAGAAGCATCTTGCGGAAGGCATGTCTTACTAGATAAGGAAAGAGTAGGAACCGACACTGTATTAGTGTTGTAATTGTAACTTGTAACCTTTCCATATATGGCCTCGAGACCCAGCCTATTATATAAAGTCTAGGAGGAGCCAATTGAGAGGTACCAAAAAAGTTTTGAGCAATTTGTAATCATATTGTTCATAAGCAATCAAACGACTTCGACTCCCTTGTTTGTCTAATCAGCCGACAAAATCCCCAGTGTTCTCTTCTCTACGAAACCCGATGTCCATCATCATGGACATTGCCAAGGTTACTCCTCGTCAGTAAGCATTGAGACAATCATATTCAACTTATGTACCTCCTTTGCTGCCTAGATCGAATCCCCAAGTTTCTATTATGACAAATTCTTTCTAAAAGTTCCCAAGCTTTAGTTATAACTAGTTCCATAAAGGAACCTCCGGAATTTGAGTCAAGTTCATGCTTTATTTCTTGATTAAGCCCCCCATAGAAAATGTGTAAAACATACCATTTAGGTAAACCATGGTAGGGACATCTATTAAGAATAGATTTATACCTTTTGAAAGATCTTACAAAACCTTCTCCTAGGATATTCTTGAAGTTCCTGATCACCCTTCTTACCTCAGCTGTCTTTACTTTGGGAAAGAATCAAAATATAAATTCTCCTTTAAGATTTTCCCAAGTATCAATTTTCTCCGTAGGGAAAATTCTATACCAAGCTAGAGCAGTGTTGGTTAGAGACTGACTAAACAATTTAAGTTTTAATTCATCATCAAAATAGCCTTTCAATTTAAGTGTCCAACATAACTCGATAAAATGCATTAAATGAGCATATGGATCCTCATCAGGTTCATCTCCTACAAAAGTTTTCTCATGAATAATAGCGATGAAACGAGGGTTAACCTCATATTATTGTTCACATCCCCTTGCTAATTCCTTAACAAATCCTCTATTAAACTTCCGAGATATTTGGTTGCATCAAGCTGATTCATCAGCCCAAGTGCAGTCATGGTGTTTACCTGAAACTAGTATACAACTTTCGTAAAACAATTAATAGAATTAGCTCCCTGACAATGGCGCTAGAAAATAGCTTGATGACTGCAAGTGCACAGATCAATTCTAGCTAGTCTCAAAATAAGACTATCGAACCCATATAGAACTATTTGGTTAAGGTGTTTATGCCCCTCATCACTATCTTCCAAAGGATACCTGTAAGTTGCCTTTGATCTCAAGTAAAGGGTGTTTAAAGAGTGTTGTTGTTGTTGTTGTATTTCTAATGAGTACGCCATGGAGGGGTCCTTATAGAGCGTGTTTAGAGAGGCGGGGTAAGGCGGTGAGTTGGCGGGTACTAGGTACACAGCTTACCCAGGTTCAGATCCCACGACGGTGCTATGAGTCACTATAATGGCAATACGGTGAGTTACATGGATTGGTTCGCTGTGCGAGGTTGTGTGTAATCGTTCTATTGTTGCCCTAAAGGCTCCCACAGGTCTGGCTTATAAGGCGCTAGAACCTAGGGTTATAGGGAAAGATCCTTGCCGGACAGGTCATAGAGTCCTACACTAATACTAACTAGTCTTCGTGTCTTGTACTCCAAGGCTCCGGGTTGGTCGGTGACTACACCATAGCCTTTCTTCTTCTGGCATGGGCCTCCCTTCTAGATCCGTCTAACTGGGCCGCCCAACAGGCCATAGGCCTTCCTACCAACTGTGGGCCACCTAGGTTAGCTGGATTAGAGACATGCAACAATGATACTGGTGGGTTCGCAGCGTAGAGAACAAAAAATTCCTACAAAGTGAACAACTAAGCACCAAGATATATCTAGATAGATACAGTCAACAGCTGATATACATCCATAGAAAACATACCATTGAAGAGCGACAAAGCGTTGTTAACAAAATCTGATTTCATGGATGATTTACTCGTACACTTTCCAATCTCAAGATCATGATGAAGTCTAGCAAGTCCAGCAGGTCTAGCACTAGTAAGTCTAGCACCCCAAAGCAGTAGTGCATCCCTGATCGCACACATGTCCGGTACCCTGACAACCTCCGTGTCCTCATTCTAGCGATGGAGCGGAAGCAAAAACTCCTTTGAGACAAAGCCACCGGAAACATGTATCTCGCTAATCCGAGACCATGGGGAGATAAACTAGAGGGGGAGAGAGATCCTTCATGAGGAGGTGTGAGAGTGGAGGAGGAGGAGGAGGTGCTCCTTATATAGGGAAGGAGGCAGCCCCATGCTAGGGCCGGTGGCCAAGGTGGGTGCCCCCACGTCTCCCTCATTCATGTGGGTGGACCTCTCACTCACATAAACACACCTCCACTCACATGTCCACTCACATGCATTAATTTTCCCCTAAAATTAATGCAACTATCATTTAATAAAACTCTTTTATTTATTTTATTCAGAATTTTGTTAATTACTTTAATTAACAAACATTCACATAAAACCCCATACAACATTTCAATATCACATGCATAACCAGTTTCAACAATTTCACTTGAAACAATTCTGGTTCCCATCAAAATGATTCCAGCACTTTCATAATATTTGTATGAAACATATTTGCTCCTAAATGGTGTTGGTATACCTTAAGTGTGTCACCCTATGGTTCACAAATAATGCATACATGATCGAGACCCCTCTGTGATCAATAATCAGCAGCAGGACCTGGAGATCCGTACTGACTCCCACACATTCAACAATGACTCTAGTGATCGCGAGAACCTTTAACATTTGTAACTAAATCCCTTTGTCTCGCGATATATTACATGTCCAAGATTCGATCATCAGTATCCCCATACCTAGTTTGATATTGTTACCGACAAGTACTCTTTTCTTGTTCCCGTGATATAACATTCTAGTGATCTTATCACTTTCTTGCAACATATGTTAATGTGATATCACCGAGAGGGCCCAGAGTATATCTATCTATCATCAGGAAGGACAAATCCTACTCTTGATCCATGAGCCTCTACATAGCACTTTAGGAGTATCTGAACCCACCTTTATTGTCACCCTGTCACAGTGTGACGTTTGATGTTATCAAGTTACTCTTTTGGTGTTAGTGATTGACATGATCTCATGGTCTAAGGACTAAAGTTACTGTGTATGATGGTATAACAATTTAAACATAATGACTTTGATCATATTGCTATACTTTGGATGAATGTTCATCACACCATTCAACCAATGTTGTGACCTTGTTATTAACAACATCCAATGTCCATGATCAGGAAACCTTGACCATCTTGTTAATCAACGAGCTAGTTTATATGAGAGGCATAACTAGGAACTATTTATTTGTTCATTAATCACACATGTATTATGTTTCCAATTAACACAATTATAGCATGATAAATAAACATTTATCATAATCATGGAATAAGATAATAACCACTTTATTATTGCCTCTCGGGCATATTCCCTTCAGATACCCATTTAACATATCCCTAGCAGTAGCGTCCGGAGGACTTTGAGATCTTGCGCCGTCTTGCCTTTTAGTTTTGAATGCTTCGTCTAGGTGATGCCGGTAATTAGTAAAGCAATATCTCGAAATCTTCCTGAAGAACCATGCAATCTTCCCCGTCTTCAACGTATAAGTCGGAGAATCTTCAATTCTTCAGTCTTCTTTTCCATAGACGGATAGAATCCTTCCATACTAGAATCTTCAGACGTGACTACTCCACTGCAACTATTAGTGGGGCGACGTAGGCTATAGCCTACGCTCCCTCAAAACTCACATATGGAAGTGGTTAATCATAGCAGTTTTCTAGCATGTGAGATCCAAAATGTTAAGCGGCAAATAGGGGGATGTGGCGAAATTACCGCACATGTTCACTCACACGTTATCAATGCTTTAACCGTTAGATCCTTTGCACACGAATCTTGATGCTAGGCCTTATAAATATTTATTGCGGACAAAGATAATTCCTTTACCCATATTCTCCCTATGTTTTCTTCTTCGTCTCGACAAGCGACCCTTCGAGCTCCAGCGAAAAAACCCTAACAGAGAAATCCTATCTCCCATTTCCTTCCAATCTAACTCAATGGTGAGCAACAACAGTGCTCCATCGATGATGGTGGTTCCCGAGGCTTCCAAGGATCCATAAAGGGATGTCCATGTACCACCGGAGGGGATGGTAATCTCGGTCTCTGCCTTGGTGGAAACTACCGTGGAGACAAAGAAACAGGCGGTGCTTAAAGCTGTTGAGGAGGAGTTCGACTCCCACAAGGGAGCATGGAGGGGATCTTAACTTACTGTAGCGCACCTGAAGGAGTTCGCCAACAAAGGATATGTACCCTCGATGAAGGGGGTAGTCTGGTTTCCGGCATCGGCTAGCGAGGTTGTCCCTTCTCCCCGATCCAGATAGAAGGTCTACCTCAAAGCATATATGGTACGCAACGTTGCCTTCCTAGTCTCCAACTTCTTCCTTGAGGTCCTAAAACACTTTCGGGTTCTCCCTCACAACCTTTCTCCCAATAGCATCTTAGCACTTAGCAACTATGTATCTATGTGCGAAGGATATCTAGGAATTGGGCCTAGGTTATACTTGTTTCTCTATTTCTTCACCGTGAAGAGAGAATCTAGAGATTCCAAGGATGAACTTCGGAATTATGGAACCATTAGTTTTAAAATCCATCCTAGCTGGCGATTCCACAACATCGTTGGCCATGAGTCTTGTAAGAATTGGCAAAAGACTTACTTTTACGGCCCCGACATTCCTCTGGCCAGCCGACAAGGCTCATATCCCGACTTTGTCGATGGAGCTGCCGCCGAGGCCACCACATGGAGGTCCCCAGCCATTCTTCCCTCCGACAATGAACCCTCTCATGCTGTAAGGTAGATAGAGTGGCTGGTAGATGGAGGTTTGACCGACTTGGACCTAGCCACGTGCTGGTTCATAAGGCCGATCTAGCCTCTGCAACACCGCATCCAGCTGATGCATGAGTATACCAAGGAGAGAGATGATCCAATGAGAATCTCCAAGGACAACTTCTCCAATGACTCCACCAAGCTCCAGCTTACGGACATCATCAAGATAAAATATAGGAAGCGTGGCTTCACTATCACCTTTGACATGTTGGAATACGATGAATGCCCAGAGGTAACGATCTTTCCTTCATTGTTTTTGTACATACTCTAAGTTCTCTGTCTTTGGTGCATCAATCATCTAACATGTTTCTATCCCATCAACTAGCAAGCTTGGCCGAAGAAGACATGTCCGCTCAAGTTTATGATCCAAAGCTGAAGGATGTGAAAGTTTTGTCCGATGATGATGCCTCCAAGGATCATCAAGCTCCGGCAACACGAAAGCGGAACAACTCCACTTGTGACGCTACTACCGAGGGTAAGAAGAAGAAACCTAAGAGTGGAATCTCCAAGAAACCCACTGCCATCTTAGAGGCAGACAAGAGAAAGTACACTGGCATCCCTTTAACCAAGGCACATGCTGTAGTGTAAGTACTCTCCTCCGAAGTTAATTTGTACCTACTCATTCATGTACTTATACTTAGTACGTTTTAGGAAAAGACCAGGTATTAGTCTGAAGTGCACCTCCAAAGAAACTAGAGAGATGCTAACCAAGTCCACCCCCACTATCGCTCTCTCTACTCCTGCCGCCAAGCCTACATCAAGATCCACCAGAACCTCACCCCTCGTTGCACCTAAAACCTCTGTCATGGAGAAAAACATCAATCCTGCAACAAATGTCTCAGGTTCTGCCAGCATGGACATTGTTCCCGGTGACCAGGCAACGTAGGAGAGCACGTCTTCTCACATAGGTGAAGTTACAGCTAAGGATGCCATAAAAAAGGGAAGCAATTGGCGGCGGGGGCAGATGCAGCAGCGACGTAAACCAAGTTGGGAGCTTCTACACCATCAACTGCCATGATTATTCAACAACTGGCTAGAGCTTCATTCGTACCTATGGATGGTGCGTATGGAATGCCTCAAACTCCTCAAACGTTAAGTCTAGATGATCTTTGATACCTTCGATCTAGATTACTGATGTAGTATAGATCGTTTTCCCTAGTAGACATAGGTTTATTGAATCCTCGGGAAGCAGAAGCATAGTGAAGCTACTTTAACGGACCTTCAGGAGTTTTAGAATTCCTTTTGTGTTTTTACCGGACCAAGAGTTTGCGTCTTTTTGTTGTTGTCTATGATGGAGAGAGAGGGCCTAGGGCGTTCGGTTTCACCTGTAGCTGTGCAAAACATCTGATGGGAATAAAAGATAAAGATAAAGTATGCATGTAATTGTTAGAGCAAGATAAATTATATGTGGGTAGTGCCTCCATAATTGCTATGGCCTCCGCAACTGCTTATAACAATAACCTACTAGTCTCATCCATAGAAGAAAGATAACTAATGATATGCATAGTGACGTCACCATTAATCCCAAGTAAGTCAGCCATACTACCCCTTATTTCACTAGGGTTCCCAACCTGCATATTACTCATTACTCATACTCCCTATACCTAGCTCAATCCTCGGGGTCTTGGGTACCTAACAAGTCCTTAGATTGAGGTAAGAGAGGATACAATAATCATCATGTCATACAAACTAATACATGATCCCATCTATGATAAATAACATGCACAAAAGCTACATGGCTAGGCCGAAGCCCTTAGCCCAAGGAGAATTATTCACACATAGAATGAGATCAAAGATCATAAACATTGTAGTGAAAATCATAAGATTGATAGCAAATAGTCTTACAATGTCGCCAATCGAAGATGAGATCTACTATTACAAGTGGTGGAATATGGCTATGGTAGTGGAGAATGGTTTGGAGATTAGATCTAAGTCTATTCCTCCGGCGGCTCTTCGGTGTTGTGGATGGAGATCTGGAGGCAGCTGATGGTTGGTGCGAAGGCCCTTTTCTCGTCGCCCGAGGCCTCTTTATATAGGGGTCCCTTCACGAAAGTTGTTCTGTTTGACCTAGAGGTGGTGGCGCCAACTATACGACCGCAACTATACGGCCGAAATTTTATTCATGCCGTATAGTTGGTCGTTAAAGCGTCTGCCTCCGTTCCACGACTCATGGTTTCTTCTGGTTATTGGAAATCTCGTATCTTTACCTTTAATATAGTGATTCCCATCTTCAAATGTCATTATCCGTGCAAGGAAAAATAGGAAGAAAGGATTACGTACCCCTTTGATTATTAGGCATTAGTGGCAGGGTCTAGAGAGATATTTTATCGAAAATATGAATAATATCCAGTTTAAATGTGGACGTGGATGGCTATATTACAGAGCCATCAACCTCCCCAAGCTTAAACTTGATCGTCCTCGAGCAAGAAAACCAAATTTAAAAAGGAACTCAACATTTAAACTGAAATAACGAGATGATGATCTTACTCATGATTGGTAGTCTCATGTTTCCTCCACTTCATAAATCTGAAAAACTTCAACATAGATAGAGCAATGGCAAGCATATCATACGGGTTTTTATGTATCCTTATAGCGCAACAAAATTGTTAACATGGATGATCCAAATGAGTAAACTTTATTCCATGTCATGTAATCAACTCATAGGCTTGCCTTTGAACAATAAAGTATAATCATATAAATTGAGAGTGTGAGAGTTGTCATGAAAAGCATATACAATAGAGTATCTCAATTCTCCCACATCAATAGATCAAGACTTTTCAAGCACTACTTTTCTATTCATTGTCCTTCAAGAATTTCAGTTCTTAAGTAACTGAGAGCATGCCAAAAAAAATGTTAGTTTATCGGGCTGTGATGGACACTCGTGGGATCACTAAGGTTTTTGTTCCTTTTGCATAATGATTACTCATATCAGCCAGAGGAGTGATTCCATCATGAACATAGCTACCCAGGAGTGCCAAGAATCTTACCCATTATAGCATTGCTGCTACATGTGTTTAATCAACTCATAGCCGAAATCTAGGAGTTTCCTCCATTAAGATCGTTTGTAGGCCAGCGGAGTTGTTGGCATCCCATGAAGTTTGACACGCATAAAGCTATATCATTCTTATGATTAACATATCAAACTTTGGCATGCTCACAAAAACTGCTAAACATTAATTCAATTGAACAAATCCTTTTAGAGAGGGCTATCATGTCAATCAACATTTTTAGAGGTGTCGAGTGTCTCTATAAATAAGCCTTCAAGACTAAGCACTACAACACCCAAGCCTTAAATTATGAGACTTTTTCTTATTACAATTGTTTAACAAATTTTTAGGCAAGACTTGGTTAACTACAAGAGCTGGAACATAACGTACCCAACTAAATACACATGCAAATAGAATCTTACTATGTACGATACAAAGAGTCACTCCATCAATATAATATCTCAATATTTACTACTAACTAGCATGGGTTTCTCAAACTTCAAAAGTGGGGAGTCAAAAGGTGTACCTCTCATGTTTGGTTCCACTTCTCTCTTTATTTTTTATTTTCCTCTAGGAAACTCGAAGTTGATCACTCTCCTACAAATACATGAGAACCTCGAGGCGGAAAGAAAAGAAAGAGGGAAAATAAAGAAAAATGGAGAAATATTTTTGTTATTTTTAAGAGAGGGAATTTAAAGAATAGAAAATTGGCAGCAAAGCTTGGCTAGAAAATCTCGAAAGCAAATAGAAATAACTAAAGTTAAAGTGTTGGGGAAACCAACACGAGTGCTTATAAACTCGAATTAAAAATATAACCTCGAAATAAATAAAAGCAAATGAACGCCAAATAAAGATACATGAGGAAACTTTCCCAAGCTTAGGCTTTTGCAAGCCCTTCAAATCATTGTGGTGGCAGGAAAAAGTCATTATTCCAGTTTGCAAATTGAGTTGATAGATTACTAGTTGTTTCTCGGAGGTTCAAAGCGAGGCTATGCATCCTCTCCATAGTCCCTCCAAGTTCTTGGAAGTCTTGGTATGTAGTGAACCTGGTTGGTGGTTGCTCCTCTTGGTAAGGAACTTCTTGCTCCTCTTCTTGGTCCTCATCCTCATCCGGAATCTCCTCCTTGGGTTGGTGTTGCTCAACCTACAAGTCATATAGCAAACATCCTTCCTCGATAGATAAAATACCATCAGGCATATGAGCAGGATAGAGACACCCAACTCCAGCAATATGCAAGTAATAAACACCACCTCTCCTAGTGAGCATTACACAAGCCTTTAAAGTAGAGAAACCAACACGTCCCTCACCTAGCACAGGTTGCAACTCACCTAGGTCAATGCCTAGAGCGATGGCAAGCACGGTGATGACGCCTCCACCCGTGATTGGTCCTTGGCTTTGAGCGGATTGGTGCTCCAGGTAGCGCACAAGGATTGCGCCCAAGTTGAGTGACAAGTCGCAGTTGGTGTAAGCAGCTTTTGCAAGGACTAAGATGTCCTCCTCATTGAGTCTTGTGAACTCATTTCTTGCCTGCAAGGTGTAGCAATAACATAGAACAAATAGCAAATTGCAGGATGTTGAATATTCTTCCCCTTGCTTACTCTAGTACTGAAGCTTATTCCATTATAATATTGTGTAGGGGAAGGGTCTAAGCTAGTAAAGGATGCGCATAGGGAATTAACTTCATTGTTTGGGAAATTAAAACATGCGCACCATTCATCTAGTGTTAAAGTGTAGTTGTTGTTCATAAGTCAGAAAGAAATCATGTCCTCTCCTTGCCATAGTTTAACGGTGATTTGCAAAGAACTTAGAAATTCAATAGTTAACCGGTGATAAGTAGGCACATCATTGTACACAAAGTTTGGCAGGCCAACTCTATTGCAAAGTAAATTGAAGTCATTAGAAATACCGAGTTGGTTCAATATGCTGGGGGAAGCCCACTTGGTTGCCTTCACTTCATGGTTCTTGATCCTATTGAAGCGATCATGTTGGAGCTCATTCCAGAACCGTATCCCCATGCATTCTTGAGTGATAGCACGATAAGCGCTAGTGGCGGCACGAGCACGGGTTTGGCTCATGGTGTTCATCTTCTATAATAATAAAGAAACACAAAAATAAAACTTTTTGATCCAACAATAATAAGTATAACATATTCCTCATCATAGCACACTAAAGAATCATCTTGAAATAATAATCTAGGCAAGATAATCATAGTAATTAGTTCATAGTAGGTCTCACCCTAGATTGATAATGACAATAGATTGAAGATGAATTTGCAAATAGTAATTGAAGGATCAGAGGAGAAACATACCGTAGATCACTCATGTGTGAGGAAA
The DNA here is from genome assembly GCA_916181665.1 of Avena sativa. Classification (NCBI taxonomy): domain Eukaryota; kingdom Viridiplantae; phylum Streptophyta; class Magnoliopsida; order Poales; family Poaceae; genus Avena; species Avena sativa. The sequence goes on from OV702287.1 coordinate 430,680,285, forward strand.
TCGAAAGAAATTGAGTAGAGATGAAGATCCCTTGAGGTTTTGAGAGAGTTTGGAGGTAGAAGAGAGAAAACAGATTGAAGTTTTGGTGTTGGAGGTACCTTCCCGTGCATTTTCTTGGTTGGACGGAACTATATGGCCAGAACTATACGGTCGGAACAATGTGTTCCGGCCGTATAGTTAGCCTGCTGTCAAAATTTTAGTGTTTCCACCTGGCGGCGTGGCTATACAGCCGGAATCATACGGCCGGAACAATATGTTCCCGCTGTATAGTTGGTCGTCAAACTGTCTGTACCTGGAAAAGAAATTGTACGAAAGCATCGATATCTATACGACCGGAGCTATACGGCTGGAATTTTCATTCCCACCGTATAGTTGGTCGTTAAACCGTCAGTACTTTTGAAAGAAAAATTATCGATGGAAAAAATATCTATACGACCAGAACTATACGGCCAGAATGTTTATTCCCGCCATATAGTTGGTCGTGAAACCTTCCGTATGCATCAAAAAATTTCTGTTTCTTCGTGAATTATTTCTTATCCTGTAACTTAGTGAAATACCTTGTTTTTGACAAAAAAATGACAATAAATATCGTCGACCAACAACAACATATATTAAGCAGAATTTTTAGTACCACTAGACTTCTTCTCCTCTCTTGGAGTTTTCTAGCACTCTTTATTAAAGATAAATTTAAACTAAAACTTAAGAATTTACTCAAACCTTTATTTCACATGGGTTGCCTCCCATGAAACTCTCATTTATGGTCAATAGCTTCACCTCAATGTTTCTCACTTAGGCTAGATGAGTGAACACCCACTTCGAAATAGTTGGCCTTCAAAGTGATGGCCTCCTTTTCATCATGCTTGGCTTTCTTCTTCCTGGGGAAATGAATAACAAAAGGATCCTGCAAAGGCAATTGGAGCTTCACGCTCCCTTCATGGAGATTAATCAAAGCCTTAATAGTTCTTAAGAAAGGATGGCCTAATATAATAGGAGCAGTAGCATCTTTAGGCATGTCAACAATAACAAAATCAATAAGAGCAGGACAGCCTTTAATGTATACTAAAGTATTCTTCTTAATTCCTACAACTTGTTTGTAGGTAGAATCTGCTAGATGCATTTTTAACTCGGTGATCTCAAAAGATCCAAGATTTAACTTATTAAAAAGACATTTTGGAATTGTTGAGATGCTTGTACCTAGATCACAAAGTGCACCTATCTCATTGGTCCCAATAGTAGGCTCAAATATATCATCAAGTTTCATAGGCAATTTTTCAGCAATTTGCTTATATTCTTCCTCAAGCTCACGTACTTTTATTGCTACTTGAGTAACGAAGTGTTGGTACATAGCTTTCTCATTTCCTTCACTTACCAGAATCTTAACGTTGATCCTTCTTACAAGATCTTCAACGGTGTTACTTGGTGAAGGAGCATTACTATAATCAAGTTCTTCAGGCTCCTCCCTTTGGATTCTCATCATCTTGAGGTCTTCAATAGGATTGGGCTCAGCTTTACCTGCAAATTTAGCTAGAATGAGAGTTTGATTCTCGGTGATCTTACCTAGCTGTGCCTCAACAATCCTTGTTCTTTCTTGGAGGGCCTGCAAATCATTCCTCAAACTAACAACTTGGTTAGATAATTTATCAAGCATAGCATCATGGTTCTCCGTTATTTTAACAAGAATATCGTTTTGTTCATTTTGTGAGTCTATAAAAGACTTAAATGTTTCTTGGAGACTACCATTACTAGTTCCCATATTATTATTAGAGTTACCTGCAGGACTAGAATAATGTTTCTGAAAGTTAGGATTATAATTCTTCTTCCAAGCAGGGTTATAATCATTACGAGCTATGAAGTCTACTTTTTCAATATTAGTTTCAGGGATGGCTCTTACCGAATTTTCCTTACCTTTTACGGCTAATATGAGCTCATCCAGCTTAACATTGAGTTCTTCATTTTCTTGTGGTGAGACGGAGTTCACCTTATTCGTGTTTGATGTATCCACATGCCATTGGGCATGGTTGTCTTGCATATTGTCTAGCAGCTGCTTTGCTTCGGTAATATGTTTACCCATAAATACTCCTCCAGCTGCAGTATCAAGCATAGACTTAGACACATGGTTAAGAGCATTATAAAATAAATGGAGGATTAACCAATCTTCCATCCCGTGACTGGGACAGTTTCTCATGCATTCTTTCATCCTCTCCCATGCAAACGCTAGTGGCTCACGCTCTTCCTGTCTAAAACCAGTAATATTAGATCTCAGTTGCATAATCTTTGCAGGTGGGAAAAATTTAGTCATAAATAAAGAAGTGCATTCCACCCATGATGTAATAGTATTTCTAGGCAGATATAGCAAACACTCTTTTGCTCTTCCTGTAAGAGAGAAAGGAAATAAGTGCAATTTGACCGCATCGGGGTCAACATCTTTAATGTGCATCATATCACATATTTTAGTGAAAGTATTCAAGTGCATACCTGCATCCTCAACAACAGAGCCTCAAAATTGATTCTGTTGAACCAAACTTAAATAATGGGGCTTAATTTCATAGTCATCGGCAACAATTGCTGGCTGAGTAATAGGAGTATGCAAATAATCATTATTGGGAGTAGCAAACTCCCCAAGCTTCTTTTCAACCATATTTCCTATGTTTTTGGGTTTTTTTAAACAGATTCTTATAAAAGTAAAAGCAAAAATTTAAAGACTAACTATTTTTTTTGGTTTTTCAAATAAAGACTGAAACCAAACTAACAAAATAAAAAAACAAGAATTAAAACTAGCAAGGTTCCTACTAACCTCACCAAGGTAGCTATTGCTTCCTCGGTAATGGCGCCAGAAAAAGGGTTGATACCTTCGATCCAGATTACAGATGTAGTATAGTTCTTTTTCCCTAGTAGACCTAGGTTTATTGAATCCTCGGGAAGCAGAAGCATAGTAAAGTTACTTTAATGGACCTTCGGGAGCTTTGGAATTCCTTTTGTGTTTTTATCGGACCAAGAGTTTGCGTCCTTTTGTTGTTGTCGATGATGGAGAGAGAGAGGGCCTAGGGCGTTCGGTTTCACCTATAGCTGTGCAAAACATCTGATGGGAATAAAAGATAAAGATAAAGTATGCATATAATTGTTAGAGCAAGATAAATTATATGTGGGTAGTGCATCCATAATTTCTATTGCTTCCACAACCGCTTATAGCAATAACCTACTAGTCTCATCCATAGAAGAAAGAGAACTAATGATATGCATAGTGATGTCACCATTAATCCCAAGTAAATCCCTCACATACAGCCATACTACCCCTTCTGTCACTGGGGTTCCCATCCTGCAGATTAGTCATTACTCATACTCCCTATACCTGGCTCAATCCTCAGGGTCTTGGGTACCTGACAAGTCCTTAGATTGAGGCAAGAGAGGATACAATAATCATCATGTCATACAAACTAATACATGATCCCATCTATGATAAATAACATGCACAAAAGCTACATGGCTAGGCCGAAGCCCTTAGACCAAGGAGAATTACTCACACATAGAGATGAGATCAAAGATCATAAACATTGTAGTGGAAATCATAAGATTGATAGAAAATAGTCTTACAATGTCGCCAATCAAAGATGAGATCTACTATTACAAGTGGTGGAATATTGCTATGGTGGTGGAGAATGGTTTGGAGATTAGGTCCAAGTCTATTCCTCCGGCGGCTCTTCGATGTTGTGGATGGAGATCTGGAGGTGGCTGATGGTTGGGGAGAAGGCCCTTTTCTCGTCGCCTGAGGCCTCTTTATATAGGGGTCCCTTCACGAAAGTTGTTCTGTTTGACCTAGTGGTGGCGGCACCAACTATACGACCGCAACTATACGGCTGGAATTTTATTCTGGTCGTTGGTCGTTAAAGCATCTACCTCCATTCCACGACTCCTGGTTTCTTCTGGTTGTTGGAAATATCGTATCTTTGACTTTAATGTAGTGATTCCCATCTTCAAACGTGATTATCTACGCAAGGAAAAATAGCAAGAAAGGATTGCATACCCCTTTGATTATTAGGCATTAGTGGCAGGGTTTAGAGAGATATTTCATCGAAAATATGAATAATATCTAGTTTAAATGTGGATGTGGATGGCTATATTACAGAGCCGTCAATCTTATCTAGCAAGCGGATGTTAGTCACAACAATGCCAAGACCTTCCATGATGCATACGCCACTACATCAAATAATCTAAAGATTATTGGTGTCGTAAGTCTTTGACTTTTTACATTTCACTTTATAATATATCCCATTGTATCTCGCGAGCTCTTAGGTGGAAAACCATAAGTTATTGGCCTAAGTGCTCTAAGATAAACTAAGTGTAAAACTTGATAGTGTATCTCCCAAGTTCCTAGGTAGAATGAATAATTCCGGGTAGATACTCTAAGAGAAGCACACATGTTAAAATCTGATACTATAGCCCACGAGCCTCTAGGTGAAACTGATAAAGTTTTAGCTAGATGCTCCAGAGAAACTAAGCATGTTTCTTGTGCAGCATGAGAATAATCGAAGGAAGGCTGCCAATGAAAGGTTTTCCAAGCTGCAAAATTACTGGATATTGAAAAGGGTAAAACAACCTTTCTGAAGGAACATATCAAAAACAACAAGCATATGTTCTCTTTCGACATCTCCCTGATCCAGCATTTGTTGCTATTTCATCCAAAAACTCACTTTGCTTTATTGTTCTGACTTGCAGATGTTGTTGCCAAGGCTAAAAGCATTGTTGAGCAATCCAAGCACATCCAAGAGTTCGTTGATGAGAGCAAGATGTTGAAGAAGGACCTGGATGATGCTGTCAAAATGCACGAGGATGCAATGACGACCATGCAAGAGTCTGCAAACATTGAGACGGAGCGCCTAAAGAAGGAGATTGAAAAGCTCAAGGAACAGAACTAAGTTGCCGCAGAGCAGGATGCTCGGGGCCTTGAAGCATTCAAGAAACTTCAAAATGAGCATGACATCTTGGTAGAGATAGGCCAACAAGCCAAAGCCAACATCTTTGGTAACTTTCCTCCGTATTCCTCAAATTCTGTAAGTCCGATACTTTAAAATTTTGCAATAATCATGATCTTTGTCTCTTACGAAAACACAACCCCCATTGGCTTAACCAACATGGGTGAAGATGCTCCGGATTCAAAGGAATACATGATTCTTGCCAGCAATTTCTTCAACACTACCATTGCTCAGGCCAAGGAGATAGTTCAGCCCCTGGACATCACCATCAAGGAGGTAGACTCTGTCGCCAAGTACTCGAAAATCCTTCGCCGAGCCCCCGAGAAAATAAGGAGATGGAAAGCATCCTCTATCGAGGCTGGTGCTAGGATGGCCTTGTGCTTAGTGAAAGCACATTACGATGATGCCGACATCGACCTGGTGACCTCCGGCATGCCGGATATTGACGAAGAAGGCAACAAGGTTGATAGCACTGCTATATGGCATTACCTTGCTGATTACAACAATAAGGTTGCCAAGTTAGTCAAAGAGGATGTCTTCGTGCCTGCCGAGGAGATGGACGATGAGCTGCCAAAAACAGATTCTTCCCTCAGGACTTCCAACCTCAATGATATCTCTAGGGTTATTTCTCCCATTGCTGATGATGTATTGTCAAATTCACCTGCATCAGAGCCATAAACACTTGTTGTATTAAATGCGTCTCTGCGTACTTTGTGTGTATTCAGAAAAACATTATAGAAGTAAGGCAAGCCTCCTGCTACTTATTTATATCCATCATGTATATATTTTTTAAGCAAGTGCTCGCTTATCCATTATAACGGTTTTTATGCTTGAACTTTCATGAGACGGAAGACTCGCATCACAGAACTATGTCCTCAGGTGAAGATGCTTAATAGCACTGTCTAAAACACAAGGACAAAATCACCAGCTTTGAGTGCTGAAATGTTACTACTCCGTAATCCACATAAAAACATCAGAAAATGTGTAGACTAAAAACTTAAGCTAACACCCGTAGGCAGAATTTTCACAAGTGCAAATGCAAACTTGCACATAAAGGGTTTATATGAGCCAGAAATGAACACTAAAGGAGGTAAAAGAGTAAGGAAATATGAGTGAACCAAATGCTTTATTTCATTGATCATTGCAAGGTACTTATTACATAATAGAAAATATGCTAATTGTAAAAGGGAAGGAGCTGTGCTATGTTTCATGGCCGGTTAGTCTCCGAATAGTCATCATCAGGGTCATGTCGCTTATGATTGAGATCTTTACCTGGCCTATCTTTCAACTCACAAATATCAATGAGGTAATAGGAACCATTGAACAACTCTTTGCTTATGACGAACAGTCCTTCCCAAGGCGGGGATAGTTTGTGTGACTTTTGCTGCTTGAGGCAAAGCACAAGATCCTCTTTAAATGAGCGATGCCTAACACAATGACTATGGTAGCTGTGTAGCTTCTACTGGTATATGGAGGATCTCTGGCATGCCAAGACGTGTTCTTCCTTGAGCAGGTCCATAGATAAGCGTTTGGATTCTTCAGCGTCATTGATACATCCATTTTGCATCACTATTATATATCATAATTTACTATTATTCATTGATATATTTCATATTAAGAGATGATACTTATGTTATTTCATCTGTTTTTGCATGGTTGATGACTTTTGGAGGATGGAACGCTGAAGTCAGGATTCTGATGGAAAAGGCACTGTTTGGAGGCGAAATTCGTGAAGATCAGAAAATCCCAGAAAATACATGGAAAATTCTATTTTCCAGAAGACGAAGGATGCCAGAAGGGGGAGCGGAGTTGGGCCATAGGGGCCCACACCACCCCCCTGGCGTGGGCCACCCCTGGCCGTGCCACCAGGTGGTGTGGCCACCCTGGCCCATCTCCAGCTCTCCTCTTTGGCGTATATTATCCCCATGAAACCCTAAGCCTTGGGGGGAAACCACAGAAAGATTCCACCACCTCTGCGGGGCGGAAAACTACAGAGAGATAAAGAGCTCTCCGGCAGGCAGAAATCTGCCGGGGAATTCCTTCTCGGAGAGGGGAGATCATCGCCATCAACACCACCATAAAGCTGTACTTCATCAGGATCATCATCATCATCATCTCCGTCATCATATCCACCATCACCATCATCACCACTTCATACCGCTGTAACAATTGGGTTGAATCTTGCATAGTTCTTAGGGGAAACTTTCCCGGTGTTGATTACTTGTTGTAGTTGATGCTATTGAGTGGAACCATTGAATTATTGTTATGTTCAGATTGTTACTTATCATTATTTCCTCTCTGATCTTGATCCATATGATGTCTCATGAGTAGTTCGTTTAGTTCTTGAGGACATGGGAGAAGTCATGTTGTTAGTAGTGGAATTGTGTTGAGAAAGATTCAATGGTTTGATATTTAAGTTGTGGTGTTATTCTTCTAGTGGTGTCATGTGAACATCGACTACATGACACTTCACCTTTATGGGCCTAGGGGAATGCATTATGTATTTGGCTACTAATCATAGGGGTTGCCGGAGTGACAGAAACCTGAACCCCCGTTAGGAAACCTTTGCACAAGGGAGGTTAGGATCTCAGAGTTTAAAGCTGTGGTTAGGTTTCTATCTTAATTACTTTCTTGTACTTGCGGATGCTTGCAAGGGGTATAATCACAAGTATGTATTAGTCCTAGGAAGGTCGGTACATTAGCACAGGTTCACCCACACAACACTTATCAAACTAAAGAAGATTAATCAACTAATATGAAGCGAAAGCACTTGCCAGTATTCCCATGTGTCCTCGAGAACGTTTGGTCATCTTAAGTAATACAACCGGCTTGTCCTTTGCTAAAGAGAGGATTGGGCCACTTGCTGCATTTATTATTATTGTCTTTTATTTACTCGTACTTTATTTATCTGCATTATCAAAAACCCCTAAAAATCCGTTTGCTAAGTATTTACAGAGAATTCCTTCTCCAAGCCACTCGTCGACACCTTCTACTCCTCGTTGGGTTCGACACCCTTACTTATCAAAAATACTACGATACACCCCCTATACTTGTGGGTCATCAAGACTATTTTCTGGCGCCGTTGCCGGCGAGTGAAGTGCTATTGGAGAGTGGAACTGGTAAAGGAAACTTCTACTGTGAGTATTGTTTATTTCCGTTAGTTACTTTATCTCAATATGGATAATTCACTTAGTTTCTTATTTCGTAATGCTACTACCACTGCTAAGGTAGTATATGAACCTCCACCTGCTGAAAATGATACTTTTAAAATACCTACAAGAATTGTTGATCGTGTTATGGATAACTACTATTTTGGAGATGGAGCTATCCCTCCCGGTGATCATTTGCTCTTTATACACTAATTATGCGGGTTGTTCAAGTATGCAGGTATTACAACCGATCAAGTCAAGAAGAATTTATTCTCATTATCACTGAAAGGAAGAGCTAAGGAATGGTATAAGCTGCTAAAGGATGGCTAATCTCTTGAATGGGAGGAAGTAGTGCCTCTCTTTTATTCCAAATTTTACCCTCCTAGTGAGATTCATAAAGATCAGAATCAAATATACAACTTTTGGCCTCTTGATGGAGAGAGTACAGCTCAAGCTTGGGGAAGATTGAAGTTACTAATGCTCAAATGTCCTATTCATGAGCTCCCCAACAATATTATCATCAATAAATTTTATGCAAGGCTTTCTATTCATGATAAGGATCTATTGGATGCTTCTTGTGCTGGATCATTTACACGCATGAAAGAAGAAGCTAAATGGGATCTTCTGGACCGTATTCAAGACAATGCTGAAGCATGGGAGAATGATAAAGGAAGAAAGTCAGGCATAAATTATGATTATGAATGCATGGGAGAAAGCTAATAAGTACCATAATTTTTGGAAGCTCTTTATGAGACTTGAATCCCTGCTTCCTTTTATAAAGGCCTTTCTTCCACCATTATATTGAGTCTCCACCTTCTATCTTTATGCACCTACTTTGAGAGCATAGTGGCCATTCTTAGTTCTATGTGCATTGTCCCAAGACTAGTTGATTGATGCATATCTTGATATTGCTTGTTTTAAACTATTTGTATCTAGTCACTCTTATGAACTTTGAAGGTGTCCTATGCATTTATATTTGGTACTCTATGAGGGACAAGCTGAATACTATTATGCTATGTTTTCTTTATGTGAAACAAACAAACGTCTTGCAAAGCATTGTTATTCATGAATCTTTTGTTTGTGCATTTTCATGTTGCATCATAGTTTCTTTGTCTTATTGCTAGAACTTTGTCTTTCATGTTATGATTGAAGTACTATGATCCCAGCATCGAATGTTTTACAAATACTTTGATCAAGTCCTTGATGGTGCATGTCACCTCAAAAATTATTCTTTCTTTTTATCACTTACCTACTCGAGGACGAGTAGGAGTTAAGCTTGGGGATGTTGATACATTGCAAATGTATCTATAATTTTTGATGTTCCATGCTTGGTTTTATCTACTTTCTTGTGTTTTGTTCCAACTTTGGAGTACTTTCTATACATTTTCTTGGACTAACCTATTAACAAGTGCCATAGTGCTAGTTGCCCATTTTCTGCTGTTTTTGGTTCCAGGAAAGTCAGAAAATCAATATTCTCGGAATTGGACCGGACAAAAGCCAAAGTCGTTATTTTCCCGGAAGACTCACGGAGCCAGAAGACGAGACAGAGAGGGGCCACAGGGTGGCCACACCCCCCTTGGCGTGGGCAACCCTAGGCCGCGCCAGGGCATGGTGTGGGCCCCCTGGTTGGCCACCGACCTCGCCCCTTCTCCTATATACTCCCCCCGATACAGAAACCCTAAATCATCAAGCCTCCAACCACGAAAAGTTCCGCAGCGCCGCCGCCACCGAAGGGGAGATTCGGGGGACAGAAAGTCTCTGTTCCGGCACCCTACCGGGATGGGGAAGTGCCCCCGGAGCCATCTCCATCGATCTCCACCACCATCTCCATCACCATTGTTGATTCCCATGACGAGGAGGGAGTAGTTCTCTCCTGAGGCTAAGGGTTCTACCGGTAGCTATGTGTGCATCTCTCTCTCTATGCATGATCTTATTGAGATCATGAGCTTGTAATCTATAGATCTACCTTGCTACTCAAGTGCTTTAATAGATCTCTGCTCTCCCCATGTGTGTGAAAGTGACAGCGTGCACACCATGGTGACACTTAGGCTAGAGATTACAAATACTTGTTATGAGTTATATTTGGAGTTGGATGTCTCTATGAAATTGTGGTGTTTGTCAGAACCATCTAGTGCTCAAGGTGACAGTGTGGGGTTTTCTAGATGGGAAAGACTTACTTTGAGGTGTGCTGTTATAGCCCTACCATCGATTAGAGTGTTCAACCGGAGAGTAGTTAAGAGTAGTATCATAAAGAGAAGATATTTATATGAGAGTGTTCACTAGTGAAAGTATGATCCCTAGGCCTTGTTTCTAAGCATTGAAACACCGTTTGCTACTAGATCTGTTACATGTTTGCTTGCTTCCTTCTTTATTTTAGTTTGCCTTTAGTCTCTTCTCACGTCAACCACACGCCATCAAGCTATTTTCTGGCACCGTTACCACTTATAATTATCCATACCACTTGTATTTTACTATCTCTTCGCCGAACTAGTGCACCTATACACCTAACAAGTGTATTGGGTGTGTTGGGGACACAAGAGACTTTTTGTATCTTGATTGCAGGGTTGCTTGAGAGGGTATACCTTTGACCACTTCCTTCCTAAGTTCGATAAACCTTGGGTGATCCACTTAAGGGAAAACTTGCTGCTGTTCTACAAACCTCTACACTTGGAGGCCCAACAACTGTCTACAATAATAGAAGTGCGTAGACATCAAGCTATTTTCTGGCGCCGTTGCCAGGGAGGTAAGGTAAAAGGTACTCACATCCTCCGGTGTGAGTGCTCGAAGTTATTTCCTTTAGATTCTGCAATTTTGTCTTTTTGTTTCTTGTTTTCACTAGTTAGGCTTAATGGAAAACAACAAAAAAATAGAGAACTTTTTAGTATTTTTCCTAAGTTAGAATATGAATTGTCTGAAAACAAAATTAAAAAAACCATGGAACTTTCTTTGCATGCTAATAGCAATGTTATTAGTATGAATCTTTTGAACACCATTATTACTAATGCTATGGAAACGTCTAAGCTTGGGGAAGTTGGTTTTATGAAAATGATATTTTTAGTTCCCCGCTTTGAAGAAGAAAATTTCCTCTGATGATACTTTATCTCCCATATGTGGTAATTCTGATGATACTTGTGATATTCGAAATCCACATATTGAAAGCATCCCTTTTAAAATACCTATAAAAATTGTTGAACGTGTTATAAATAACTGCCATTTTGGAGATGGAACTGTCCATCCTGGTGATCATTTACTCTTTATACATGAATTATGCGAGTTGTTCAAGTGTGTAGGTATTTCAATGAACCAACTTAAGAGGAAGCTATTCCCTATTTCACTTAAGGGCAAAGCAAGGGAGTGGTATGAGCTACTAGATGATCCTCATCATTTGGAGTGGAAGGAACTTGAATCTCTCTTTTACTCTAAATTTTATCCTCCTCATGAAATTCATAAAGATAGGAATTACATTTCTAATTTTCATCCACATGATGGAGAAAGTATTTCCCAAGCATGGGGGAGATTGAAGTCACTAATGCTCAAATGTCCCATTCATGAGCTCCCCAGTAATATTGTTATTAATAATTTCTATGCAAGGCTTTCAGGACATTACAAGGACTATCTAGATACTTGTTTAGAGGGATCCTTCACAAGTAAGGAGGTCAAAGCTAAGTGGGATCTTCTTGAAACAATTCAAAGCAATACTGAAGATTGGGATAACAACAAAGGTAAAGAACCAGGTATAAACTATGAGTATGATTGCATTAAGTCTTTCGCTGAAACTGCTGATTTTCAAGAGCTTAGTGCTAAATATGGTCTTGATCCTAAAATTCTTGTTGATTGTTATAGAACCTTTGCTTCTCATATTAATGCCCCTAAAGAAAAATGGGACATGTATCACGAGCCTTATAAAGACACTTGCATGGAAAATGAAATTATTATTAATGAAAGCAATAAACATGCTCAAACCTCTGAAAGTACTACTTCTTATAAGCATGTTAATTTTTGTGGAATACATAGACCTTGTGAGAAGAATCAAATTGAAGAAGAATATTGTATCACCCATAAGAATGAAAAAACTAGAACATGGTCTAAGGCTCTAAATGATCTTGGTAAAAAAGTTTGTGCCCTCTATCCTTTTATTTGTGAACTTTGGTTTGAAGTGGGTCATTTCAATTTTCAATGCTCAGGCCATAATAATAGCCCTTCTAATCCAATGAGTACTGCAAGTTTGTATTGTGATGACATGATCACTCCTAATCAGCATGATGAACTTACATTATTTTTGGGGTGTGAGGAGTTATCAAGAAAAACTTCTTTGGTAGATATGAGTGCTTTTGGTATGAATAGCGTCATGCATGGTTGTCATCTTTATTGTGTTGATAATTGCCACACAAATACTTACATACAAAATATTATAAAAGATGAGATTTTACCAAAATATGACAGGACTAATATGTGTTTTGTTCTTATTAATGAAAAGGAGGAATCCTCCAAAGTTTCTTCTATTGTCTCTAATGATAAACCAGGGTATATGGAGAAGCTTCCTTTCAAGCCTCTCCCTCCTAAAGAGAAGAAGAAAAAGAAGAAAAGGAGGAGTAAAAGGAGAGAGGAAACGATATTTTTCCCTAAGCATGTTGCTCCTATTATAGTTTTTGATGAGTTTGAACTCGATGATGTTCCTATGCCTATTACCTATAGTAGTGATCATCATTGGGAAAAGCACACTACCTTTGATATTGAAAATCTCTTCGGTACCAATTCTGAAAATGATGATATTAATAATTGCTATACTGTTAGTGTTATCCATGATCCTTCCAATGATGATATGTTTACAAATGAACACACTTTGGAAGATAATTATTCTATTGCTTATGACGATACTACACCTCCAATATATGATGATTGCAATGATGAATATGGTATTTTCAGTCCACCTACTTTTGAGGAGGAAATTAATTATGATTACAATATGCCTCCTATATTTGATGATTATGGTGATGAGAATAACAATGATAGCTATTTTGTGGAATTTGCTCCCACTATAATTAATAAGAATGACTATGTTTATGTGGGGAGTATTAATTCTTTTATGCATGTGGCTCATGATAAGAATGTTTCTTGTGATAGTTATATTGTTAATTTTATTCATGTTGCTACTGAAAGTTATTATGAGAGAGGGAAGCATGGTTTTATGTGTCTCAACGATATTAAGTTTCCCCTCTTTATGTTGAAAGTCTTGAAGTTGCACTTGTTTTGCTTTCCTATGCTTGTTGCTTTGTGCTTTCATGACTTGTTTTTTTACAAGATTCCTATGCATAGGAAGTGGGTTAGACTTAAATGTGCTTTGAATTTGCTTTTTGATGCTCTCTTTTACTTCAAATCATATTTCTTATGTGAGCATCTTCTCAAACTATCATGCCTAACTTAAAGGCGTTAAAGAAAAGTACTTATTGGGAGATAACCCAAATGTTTTAGATGAGTCTTGGAAGTTATTAACTCTGTAATAACCGCTCCTTATCCTTTTTATTTTCTTTTTGTGCCAAGAGTAACCTCTAATGAGAGAGAAGTAATGATTGGGAAAGTTGCTGTCCCGAAACAGATTTTTGTGCTTCACCGTAAAAATTCGTGTAAAATATCTGTATGTCCTTTTGAGGCATGAAGTTTTGTTCTTCTGCCCCAGGTTGTTATCTAACTTTCTTTAGTTCAACACTTTTCGATTTGAGCAACAGAAGGTCTTCGAAAAAATTCGTCTTTACCTGCTGGTCTGTTTTGACAGATTTCTGCCTTTATTTGCATTTGCTTCTTGTTGGTTCCTTTTTGAGTTCTTTTGGGGAATTGAGATTTTTGAGGGAAGTGCTACAGTAGCTTGTGTTTTAATGGAAGTTTTATTGGTGTTAGAAATGAACCTAAAAACTTATTATCTTGAGTGCACTAATGTTGCTAATAAAGATTGTGTGAAGTTTTGTATGAAGGAAAAATTTCAGGTGTATGGAAGGAACGAGTAATGAGATGAAGGATGGACTAAAGCTCAAGCTTGGGGATGCCACGCGTGTCACCACAAGAAATATTCAAGAAGTACAAGTGTCAAAGCTTGGGGATACCCAAGGCATCCCCTTCTTCATCAATAAAAATCACAGGTTTCTTCCAAACACTTCATTTTTGTTGTTTCATGCACAATTGTGTTGTTCTTGGAGCGTCTTATTTTTCGTTTTCATTTTGGTTTTTAGTTTTCTTGGTTTGCTTGAATAAGTTGGTTGGATCCCAACAAACTTCTTTTGGAGAGAGACACACCCCGTTATTCATTGCCTAGAACACTCTAGTTTTCACTCTTATTGTTCTGTTAGTGTTTACTTTTGCTAGCACTGTGTTTAGCCTTAGTTTTCTTGTGCTTTCAGCTTAGGACTTTTTAGTTCTTCTTCATGGATTTGTGAGACAAGCTCACTGATCTTTATTTATTATTATCTTTGTGAGTTCTTTCAAATAGGTTGATTTGGATTGGAAAAGAGTAGGAAAGTTCATGCTTAAGTGGTATAAAAGGAGCTTGTTTTTGACTCTGACTTAGACTTTATCATGTTATGCTTGATATTTTTTTGGCTTTATGCTTAGTGATTTTTGTTGTAGCATGACTTGTTCCAAACAATTGAGATTGCTTAATGTGCCTTGAAAGGATCATGCGTTGTTTTAGCATATTAAAGCATAGTATAGGGGTACTCTCCTTTGATACTTTATTTGGGTTGACTTGGCGCATGCTCACACCATGTTATGACTATCCCAAGTCACCATAGCCTTTATGATCCTTTAGTTTTCGACTTGTAATATCACTTTATGATTTAATTAGTGATGTTTTGTCACTCTGCATGATTATGGCCATTATTGCTCTCTTAGTTGGTCGCTCCCAGTCTTTTGCTAGCCTCCGTAACCAAGTATGAGTTCCACTCATGCATCCAACTCCTAAAACCAAGTTATTCCAAAGAGTCCACCATACCTACCTATTAGCACTTTATATTCCAAGTATATTCATGCTTTTTTTACCTTCCGAATTAAACTTGTTATGAGAAAACTAGTGATTAAAGCTCTCACGAACTTGATGGCACACTTTGCTTTCTTGCATTTAATAAACTTGAACCATTGGGTCCTTCTTTGTTGCGTATATGCTTGTGCTTTATAAGTTGGAATTAGCAGAACCATGTATCATGGGGAACGCTTTCAACATTGCACTTGTACTTTGTACCCCGTTGATATCATGTTCTTTTGCTTATGGATCCCAGCGGTGTGAAATAAAAGTGAAACTTGTAAGATCATGGAGTTTTATGTGTGTTAGAGAAACGCCTGGGCTGCTAGCCTAAGCCATGCCTAATCATGGTGGAAACTTGCAGCATAACCATAATGAGCACTCTATGAAGCATCCTCAATAAAAACCTATGCAAATAGAAAATAAAAAGATTGCTGAGATGCTCATTGTCTGCTTGCCTTGTCATTTTGATTATGGGATAGCTCCTGTATCATGTGCAAGGGGTACCCCGTTGGCGGTTATTTATGATACATATGTACTTACAATGACAAGAGCTTACTCGTGACTAAAGTTGAGTAGCATGAGGTTCGGTCTTCGTAAGTAAGGGGCATGAGATTTCGGTTTATAACTTGTCAAGCATATCCTGTTAGTTGTGTCACTTTAACCTTAATCACCTTAAAGATGCTTATGATAGGGGCAATGAGATCTGAAAGCTAATAAGTACCATAATTTTTGGAAGCTCTTTATGAGACTTGAATCCCTGCTTCCTTTTATAAAGGCCTTTCTTCCACCATTATATTAAGTCTCCACCTTCTATCTTTATGCACCTACTTTGAGAGCATAGTGGCCATTCTTAGTTCTATGTGCATTGTCCCAAGACTAGTTGATTGATGCATATCTTGATATTGCTTGTTTTAACTATTTGTATCTAGTCACTCTTATGAACTTTGAAGGTGTCCTATGCATTTATATTTGGTACTCTATGAGGGACAAGCGGAATACTATTATGCTATATTTTCTTTATGTGAAACAAACAAACGTCTTGCAAAGCATTGTTATTCATGAATCTTTTGTTTCTGCCTTTTCATGTTGCATCATAGTTTCTTTGTCTTATTGCTAGAAATTTCTCTTTCATGTTATGATTGAAGTACTATGATCCCAGCTTTGAATGTTTTACAAATACTTTGATCAAGTCCTTGATGGTGCATGTCACCTCAAAAATTATTCTTTCTTTTTATCACTTACCTACTCGAGGACGAGCAGGAGTTAAGCTTGGGGATGTTGATACATTGCAAATGTATCTATAATTTTTGATGTTCCATGCTTGGCTTTATCTACTTTCTTGTGTTTTGTTCCAACTTTGGAGTACTTTCTATACACTTTCTTGGACTAACCTATTAACAAGTGCCAAAGTGCCAGTTACCCGTTTTCTACTGTTTTTGGTTCCAGGAAAGTCAGAAAATCAATATTCTCGGAATTGGACCGGATAAAAGCCAAAGTCGTTATTTTACCGGAAGACTCACGGAGCCAGAAGACGAGAAAGAGAGGGGCCACAGGGTGGCCACACCCCCTTGGCGCGGGCAACCCTAGGCCGCGCCGGGGCATGGTGTGGGCCCCCTGGCTGGCCACCGACCTCGCCCCTTCACCTATATATTCCCCCCGATACAGAAACCCTAAACCATCAAGCCTCTAGCCACGAAAAGTTCCGCAGCGCCGCCGCCATCGAAGGGGAGATTCAGGGGACAGAAAGTCTCTGTTCCGGCACCCTGCCGGGACGGGGAAGTGCCCCCGGAGCCATCTCCATTGATCTCCACCACCATCTCCATCACCATTGCTGATTCCCATGATGAGGAGGGAGTAGTTCTCTCTCGAGGCTAAGGGTTCTACCGGTAGCTATGTGTGCATCTCTCTCTATGCATGACCTTATTGAGATCATGAGCTTGTAATCTATAGATCTACCTTGCTACTCAAGTGCTTTAATAGATCTCTGATCTCCCCATGGGTGTGAAAGTGACAACATGCACACCATGGTGGCACTTAGGCTAGAGATTACAAATACTTGTTATGAGTTATATTTGGAGTTGGATGTCTCTATGAAATTGTGGTGTTTGTCGGAACCATCTAGTGCTCAAGGTGACACTGTGGGGTTTTCTAGATGGGAAAGACTTACTTTGAGGTGTGCTATTATAGCCCTACCATCGATTAGAGTGTTCAACCGGAGAGCAGTTAAGAGTAGTATCATAAAGAGAAGATATTTATATGAGAGTGTTCACTAGTGAAAGTATGATCCCTAGGCCTTGTTGCTAAGCATTGAAACACCGTTTGCTACTAGATCTGTTACATGTTTGCTTGCTTCCTTCTTTATTTTAGTTTGCCTTTAGTCTCTTCTCACGTCAACCACATGCCATCAAGCTATTTTCTGGCACCGTTACCACTTATAATTATCCATACCACTTGTATTTTACTATCTCTTCGTCGAACTAGTGCACCTATACACCTGAAAAGTGTATTGGGTGTTTTGGGGACACAAGAGACTTCTTGTATCTTGATTGCAGGGTTGCTTGAGAGGGGATACCTTTGACCACTTCCTCCCTGAGTTCGATAAACCTTGGGTGATCCACTTAAGAGAAAACTTGCTGCTGTTCTACAACCTCTGCACTTGGAGGCCCAACAACTGTCTACAAGAATAGAAGTGCGTAGACATCACCTTTCCCAGTTAAGATAAAGGAACATTCTATGATAGCTAGTATGGTTAATGAAAGTACAAATAAAGCTGTTGAACCTGATGAACAAGTAGCTGTTGAACCTATGATAGCAAATGTGAAAGACTTTGTCACTAAATATGTAGAAGATGGACACACTATCCTATGTAAGGATACTTCTAATATTGTTTCACAAAGTAGTGTTATAAGAACTAGTGTCCCTGTGTTTTCTGTTAGAATAAGTGATTATTGCTATAATGGTTCTTGTGATAGTTATATCGTTAAATTTATGCACGATACTTAAAGTTACTACGAGATTGGGAAAAGTGCTCTTGTGCATTCAAATGATATTAAGTTTCCTCGCTTTATGCTAAAAATCTTTATGTTGCACTTTGTTTGCCTTCCTCTGCTTGCAGTCCCTGGTTTCAACAATTTGTTTACTTACAAAACTCCCTTTCATAGGAAGTGGGTTAGACTTAAACATGTGTATTTTTACTTCTTGATGCTCCCTTTTACTTCAATTCTTACTCTTATGTGAGCATCATTAAAATTATCATGCCCATCTTAATGGCTGTAAAGAAAGAGCTTTTTGGGAGACAACCCAATATATTTGTGCTTTCAGTTTGTTTTTGTTTATTTGAGTTTTGGAAGTTATTACTGCGGTGATGACCTCTCCTTATCCTTTTGTTTGGTTTTTGTGTCAAGATCAACCTCTAATGGGAGAGAAGTAATATTTGGGAAAGTTGCTGTCCTAAAACAGATTTTTGTGCTTCGCTATAAAAATTCGTGAAAAATCTCTGTACGTCGGATTGAGCTGTAATTTTTTGTGCTTCTGCCCCAGGTTGTTATTTAACTTTCGTTAGTTTTGCACTTTTTTATTTGAGCAACATAAGATTTTCTAAAAAATTGATCTTTACCTTATGGTCTGTTTTGACAGATTTTTACCACTCTTGCATTTGCCTCTTAAATCTATTTCCTTTTTGAATTCCTTTTGGGATTTCGGAAGGAGTTGTTTCAGTAGCTTATGTTTTGATGGATTTCAGTTGAAATTGAACTTAAAAGGTTATTACCTTGCATGCACTAATGTTGCTAATGATAATTGTGTGAAGTTTTGTGTGAAAGAAATTTCCAAGTTGTAGGAGAAAGTGGTGTAATAAGATAGTGAAAGGTTAAATGACTCAAGCAATAGGTGTATGAAGATGAGGATATTGATGTTATTCAAGCGGTTATTCCAGAAGAATTTATTAAACACCAAGTTCAGAGACCTGCAGAGTCCGTTTTCGAATAGGTAACAATTCTGGTAAGAAAAGGTCCGCGAAAAATCTGTCAAGTTATATTTTTGCTGTTTTTATCTAACAAGGAAAGCAACAAAGCGAAAGAGGGACGGAAACGGAGCCAGGGTGGCTCACACCACCCCGTGGCGCGGGCCCACCTGGCCGCGCCACCAGGGGGTGTGGCCGCCCTAGAGTCCGTCTTTGACCCGTTTTCTCCCAGTACCTTCCTTTTGTTGTTAAACTTCGTAATATATAATCCCCCGGATCCCCAAGGTTCGTATATTGTGTTCTCGTGTGTTTTCATTTTGATCTGTTTCTGCCAGGAACTATTCTTAAAGTTTAGAAGCACAATGGTCTCTGCCAACAATAAGGGCAAGGAGCCTGCAGATGAGGATCTCCAAGACTCTGAGCAGGAGGAGGAGATCGATAGTGAAGTTGAAGAGGAAGCAAAGGAACACCAGCATCCGCACACTAGCACCACCATTGCAAGAATTGGAGTGGTGGCAAACCCTGCCAGGTTCAAAAGGACTGCACAGATGTCCACTGGAGGGAAGACTCCACGTCATTGCTTGGCTTCGCGGCCACCTTCTCCACGCACCAAGAATCCCTTCCATACCCTTATCCATGAGCATCAATTTCAGAATATACCAAAGGAGAACCTGTTCTAACCATGCAGGAAAAGAATACTTCAAGGAGGAAGAGTGGGGAAAGAATCATATGAGCTGGGATTCACAACCCGACATGATCATGAACCGCATTGAGCACAACTCGGAGTTGATTCGTACTCTCACCTTCGAGATTGAGGACTTGAGGAAATAGATTGAAAAGCTCATCGAGAGAACACCACCACCACTGAAGGAGTAATTCGTTATCAGGTTTTGGCATCCCCTTGGTTTGTTCCAAGCTTGGGGGAGTGCCGCGGTATCACATCATTATCTTCTATCTTTTTACCTTTTTAGTAGAGTCATATCATGAATAGATAAGTTATCATGTAGGATGGTTTGCATTATGGAAGTGTCGCTCCTCTAGTTAGATATCTATGTATCCCTTGGTGTGAGTTGCTGTTATGGAATATTAATAAGAAATTCTATCATTTACTCTTTTGCATATTTTATTTTAGTTTTCAATTTATGTTATATGATTAATCTTGTTGTTAGTATTGGTATCACTTTGTGATCATTAAGTAGATTTAGTTGGTCTTGGAAAACCTGGCTCAGACAGTAGAAACACTATTATGAGAATTGAATGAAAAAGATAAAAGTACTCTTAAGAAATATAATTTCATCATCTTTCTTGATTTGCTCATAAGCTTAGTATTCTCTAGTTAAGATCTTTTGTGCTTCCAAGGAAGATTGCATGTTTGTTTTTATCACCTATATGTTTGTTTGTTTCCTTCAACTCTTATGCTTGCTACCTAGCCTTGCTAGCCAAAAACCTGTACTAAGAGGGAATGCTTCTCGTGCATCCAATCCTTAAACCAAAACTTATGCCATTTGTTTCCATCATACCTACCTATTAGCATTATTGCTATTCCAAGTAAATTCATGTTTTATCTACCTTCCGAATTAAACTTGTTATGTGAAAACTAGTGATTAAAGCTCTCACGAACTTGATGGCACAGTTTACTTTCCTTGCTCCTAATAAACTTGAACCATTGTGTCGTCTATGTTGTATATGCTTGCACTTATACGTTGGGATTAGCAGAACCATGCTATCATGGGGAACGCTTTCAACATTGCACTTGGACATTGTACCGAGTTGATATCATGCTCTTTTGTTTATGGATGTCGTCGGTGTGAAATGAAAGGGGAGCTTGTAAGTCCATGGAGTTATATATGTGTGTTAGAGAAACGCTTGTGCGGCTGGTCTAATCCATGCCTAATCATGGTGCAAACCTGCAGCGTAACCATAATGAGCAATCTATGAAGCATTCTTCTTATAAAAAAAGAGATAGAGATTGAGAAAAAAGAGAAAAAAAGATGAGAAAAGAGGAAAGAGAGAAAAAAGCACCATTTTCTCATGGTAAATAAGAAGATGCTGAGATGCTTATTATCTGCTTGCCTTGTCATTTTGATATGGGGATTCTTCTGTATCATCGGGCAAGGGGTACCCCGTTGGCGGTTCTCTATGATACACATGTACTTACTATGACAAGAACTTACCGGTAACTAAACTTGAGTAGCATGAGGAGCGACCCTCGTATTCAAGGGACATGAGATTGCCAACTTATACTTTGTCAAGCATATACTCCATAGTTTGTTCACTTTAACCTTAATCACCTAAAGATGCTTATGATAGGGGCAATGAGAGCTGAAAGCTAATCAGTACCATAATTTTTGGAAGCTCTTTATGAAACTAGAAATCCATGCTTCCCTCTATGAAGGGCCTATCTTTTACTTTTTAGTTGAGTTAGTAAACCTATTCCTTTCTATCTCAGCAAGTATTTTGAGTTGTTGTGTTTCATTCATTCATATGATGATTTATTCAATCATGTTTCTTATGTTCCTTGTTTTGCACATTGCTCTTATCTTAGAGAATATTACTTTGGAAGCTATCATTTAAAACCTCTTTATGTTTGAACTCCTGCAAACTGTTATCTATCCTTTGACCAAGAGCAAAGTTTGCCATTACCAATTATGATTTACTTTATGTATCTTTATTGTGCTTTCTTTACTTATTGCAAGTTAAAGTTATATAATGGTGAGTTATCTGCTATTATGATTTATGTATTGATGAATGTGATGCTTCTTATACGTATTCTTTTATCAACACTTCACTCCATAAACCTGAGGTCATGTTTATTGAGCTTAGTTTTTGCTTGGGGACAAGTGAAGTCTAAGCTTGGGGGGAGTTGATACGTCCATTTTGCATCACTATTCTATATCATAATTTACTATTATTCATTGATATATTTCATATTAAGATATGATACTTATGTTATTTCATCTGTTTTTGCATGGTTGATGAGTTTTGGAGGATAGACCGTGATACGTTGCACGTATCTATAATTTGTGATGTTCCATGCTTGTTTAGTATCTACTTTCTTATGTTTTGTCTACATTTTGAGATACTTTTATATGTTTTTTGGGACTAACCTATTAACAAGATGCCACAATGCCAGTTGCCTGTTTTCTTCTGTTTCTGGTTCCAGAAAAGCCAGAAAATGAATATTCTCGGAATTGGACAGGACAAAAGCCAAAGTTGATATTTTACCGGAAGACTCACAGAGCCAGAAGACGAGACAGAGAGGGGCCAGGGGCTAGCCACACCATAGGGTGGCGTGGGTCCCCCCGGCCGCGCCACCAGGTGGTGTGGGCCCCTGGTCCACCCTCTGACATCGCCCTTTCGCCTATAAGAAGCCTTAGATGAGAAAACCCAAGAGAATCCAGCCTCCAGCCACGAAAAGTTCCGCAGCGCGGCCGCCACCGAAGGGGAGATTCGGCGGACAGAAAGTCTCTATTCCGGTACCCTACCGCGACGGGGAAGTTCCCCCGGAGCCATATCCATCAATCTCCACCACCATCTCCATCACCGTTGCTAATTCCCATGATGATGAGGGAGTAGTTCTTCCTCGAGGTTAAGGGTTCTACCGGTATCTATGTGTTCATCTCTCTCTCTATGCATGATCATATTGTGATCATGAGCTTTGTAATCAAGTAGATCTACCTTGATATTCAAGTGCTTTAATAGATCTCTGGCTCTCCCCATGTGTGTGAAAGTGACAGCGTGCACACCATGGTGGCACTTAGGCTAGAGATTACAAATACTTGTTATGAGTTATATTTGGAGTTGGATGTTTCTATGAAATTGTGGTGTTTGTTGGAACCATCTAGAGCTCAAGGTGACAGTGTGGGGTTATATAGATGGGGAAAGCGAACTTTGAGGAGTGATGTTATAGCCCTACCATGGATTAGAGTGTCCAACCGGAGAGTAGTTAAGAGTAGTATCATAAAGAGAAGATATTTATATGAGAGTGTTCACTAGTGAAAGTATGATCCCTAGGCCTTGTTTCGAAGCATTGAAACACCGCTTGCAATTAGATCTGTTACATGTTTGCTTGCTTCCATCTTTATTTCAGATTGACTTTAGTCTCTTCCCACGTCAACCACACGCTGTCAAAGCTATTTTCTGGCACCATTACCACTTATAATTATCCATACCACTTGTATTTCACTATCTCTTCGCTGAACAAGTGCACCTATACACCTGACAAGTGTATTGGGTGTGTTGGGGACACAAGAGACTTCTTGTATCTTGATTGCAGGGTTGCTTGAGAGGGATACCTTTGACCACTTCCTCCTGGAGTTCGATAAACCTTGGGTAATCCACTTAAGGGAAACTTGCTGCTGTTCTACAAACCTCTGCACTTGGAGTCCCAACAATTATCTACAAGAATAGAAGTGCATAGACATCAAGCTATTTTCTGGCACCGTTGCCGGGGAGGTAAGGTAAAAGGCACTCACATCCTCTGGCTACTAAGCTATCTTCTAGTACTGTTGCTAGTGTGTGAGTGCTCGAAGTTATTTCCTTTAGATTCTGCAATTATATCTTTTTGTTTCTTGTTTTATTTTCACTAGTTAGGCTTAATGGAAAACAAAAAAAATTATAGAGCTTTATAGTTTTTATCTTGAGTTAGGACACGGAGTGTTTGAAGAGAAAATTAAAAAACCTATGGAACTTTATTTGCGTGCTAATAGCAATGTTATTAGTATGAATTCTTTGAACACCATTATTGTTAATGCTATGGAAAAGTCTAAGCTTTGGGAAGCTGGTTTTGACGAGCATGATATTTTTAGTCCCCCAAGCACGGAGGAGAAAATTTACTTTGATGATACTATGCCTCCAATATATGATGATTACAATGATGAAGATGATATTTTTAGTCCACCTACTTGAGGAGAAAATTAATTATGATTACAATATGCCTCCTTATTTGATGATTATGGTGATGAGAATAATAAAGATAGCTATTTTGATTAATTTGCTCCCACTAAAATTAATAAGAATGACTATGCTTATGTGGAGAGTAATAATTATTATATGTATGTGGCTCATGATAAGAATGTTTTATGTGATAGTTATATTGTTAATTTTATTCGTGATGTTACGTAAAGTTATTATGAGAGAGGGAAACATGGTTTTATGCATCTTAATAATATTAAATTTCCCCTCTTTATGTTGAAAGTCTTGAAGTTGCACTTGTTTTGCTTTACTATGCTTGTTGCTTTGTGCTTTTATGACTTGTTTATTTACAATATTCCTATGCATAGGAAGTGGGTTAGACTTAAATGTGCTTTGAATTTGCTTCTTGATTCTCTCTTTTACTTCAATTTATATTTCTTATGTGAGCATCTTCTCAAACTATCATGTCTAACTTAAAGGCGTTAAAGAAAAGTACTTATTGGGAGATAACCCAAAAGTTTTAGTTGATTATTTGAAGTTATTGCTTCAGTAGTAACCTCTCCTTATCATTTTTGTGTGGTTTTTGTGCCAAGAGTAACCTCTAATGAGAGAGAGGTAATGCTTGGGAAAGTTGCTGTCCCGAAATAGATTTTCATGCTTCTCTGCAAAATTTGTGAAAAATTGGTGTATGTCGGTTTGAGCTGTAATTGTTTGTGCTTCTGCCCCAGGTTGTTATCCAACTTTTGTTAGTTCAAGACTTTTCGATTTGAGCAACAGAATGTCTTCGAAAAAATTGGTTTTTACCTGCTGGTCTGTTTTGACAGATTTCTGCCATTATTTGCATTTGCCTCTTAATCTCTTTCTCGTTGAGTTCTCTTGGATCACTTGAACTTTTTAAAGGAATTGCTACAGTAGCTTGTGTTTTAATGGAAGTTTTACTTGTGTTGAAACTGAACCTAAAGACTTATTGTCTTGAATACACTAATGTTGCTAATGAGGACTATGTGAAGTTTTGTATGAAGGAAATTTTTCAAGTGTAGGGGAAGAACAATGTGATGAGATGAAGTATGGACAAAATCTCAAGCTTGGGGATTCCACCCGTGTCACCCCAAGAAATATTCAAGAAGTACAAGCGTCAAAGCTTGGGGATGCCCAAGGCATCCCCTTCTTCATCAATTAAAATCTCAGGTTTTCTCCCAAAACACTTCATTTTTATTGTTTCATGCATAATTGTGTTGTTCTTGGAGCGTCTTTGTTTTTTTAGTTTTATTTTGGTTGGTTTGCTTAAATAAGTTGGTTGGATCCCAACACACTTCTTTTGGAGAGAGACAAACCCGTTATTCATTGCCTAGAACACTCTAGTTTTCACTCTTATTGTTCTATGAGTGTTCTCCTTTGCTAGCACTGCGTTTCGCTTTAGTTTTTGATTGGTGTTGGAAAAGAGTAGGAAGTTTCATGCTTATAGTGGTACAAAAAAGAGTCTTGTTTTGACCGTGGCCTAGACTTTATCATGTCATGCTTGATATTGTTTTGACTTTATGCTTAGGGATTATTGCTGTAGCATGACTTGTTACAAACAATTGAGATTGCTTAATGTGCCTTGAAAGAATCATGCGTTGTTTTAGCATATAAAAGCATAATATTGTGGTATTCTCCTTTGATTATTTATTTGGGTTGACTTGGCGCATGCTCACACCATGCTAAGACTATCCCAAGTCACCATAGCCTCTATGATCATTTAGTTTTCGACTTGTAATATCACTTTATGCTTTAATTAATAATGTTTGGTCGCTTTGCATGATTATGGCCATTATTGCTCTCTTAGTTGGTCGATCCCAGTCTTTTGCTAGCCTCCATACCAAGTATGAGTTCCACTCATGCATCCAACTCCAAATAAAACCAAGTTATTCCAAAGAGTCCACCATACCTACCTATTAGCATTTGCTATTCCAAGTATATTCATGTTTTTATCTACCTTCCGAATTAAACTTGTTATGTGAAAATTAGTGATTAAAGCTCTCACGAACTTGATGTCACACCTTACTTTCTTGCACTTCATAATCTTGAACCATTGTGTCCATCTTTGTTGCATATATGCTTGCGCTTTATAAGTTGAAGTTAACAGAACCATGTATCATGGGGAACGCTTTCAACATTGCACTTATTATTCTGTTGATATCATGATTCTTTTGCTTATGGATCCCGCGGTGTGAAATAAAAGGGGAACTTGTAAGATCATGGAGTTTGTATGTGTGTTAGAGAAACTCCTAGGCCGCTAGCCTAAGCCATGCCTAATCATGGTGGAAACTTGCAGCATAACCATAATGAGCATTCTATGAAGCATCCTCAATAAAAACCTATGCAAATAGCAAATAAAAACATCGCTGAGATGCTCATTGTCTATTGCCTTGTCATTTTGATATGGGATAAGTGGCATCCCGCTAAAACCACTACTAGAAAATCGCTGTGTTTTTGTGCATTGCATCATCATGACCGCATGCTCATGTCATCATGCCACATTGCATTTGGGCATCGTCATCATCTTGCATGGTTTGTTTAAAAACTATTTTCGAAAAGCCTGGTTTTGTTTTCTAAACGCCTCGTCTTTATTTCAAATTAAAACCCATATCTCTGGATTATTTTGTTTCGTCTAAAAACGGATTCTAAAAGCCTTGTTGTTAATGAATACAATTATTTATATTATTTTAGGGGGCAGCCGAACCGGGCCGAACCGACCCAGCCGGCCACCCCCAGTAAAATAAAAACCAGAACAAATCCTAGTCTAAACCCAACCCATCTCCCCACCTACCCTAATCCCTCTCTCTCTCTCCCTGGCCCACCTGGCCACCTGCCGACAGCCACCTTCCCACACCGCATGCACCACCAGCCTCCACCCGCCTCCCCTTATCCTCATCGCCACCTCACCCCGCCCAATCGCAGCGCGCCACCTCACCTCCCTGGCTCCACCCCACCTCCTCTCCACACACACACACGCACGCCAACGCCTCCCGACAGCGCCCCAGGAACCCGGGCCCACCTCCTGTCCATCCCCCGCCTTCTTCCCCACACGCGCCTCCCCACCCTTGATCCCCATCGCCCAGGGCCGCTTCGCTGCGGCCTCCCTCCGCAAGCCGCCGCCGCGAGCAAGCGCAGGCCGCATCTCCCACCCACTCAGCGCCTCCTCGTCGCCCCCTCCGCCGCCTCCTCGCGTGCTCGTCCCCGACAGCGCCTCCTCCATTGCCAGGCTGTCGCCGCCGCGGTGCTCCGCCACCGGTCCGTTCCCGCCTCGTTGCTGCAGGATCTCCGGCCGTGCCCTCGCCTCGTCCCTCTGTCCGCCTGCAAACCCCTGCCGCCCCGGCCTTCCTCCGCCTCCCCAGGCAGGGCCTCGCCGTCGCCTCCCTCTCCCTGCAGTGCCGCTCGTCCCGCCCCTCGTCGCCGTGGCCCTCCCAAGTCTGCCCGCGCGGCCCTCCCCCGTCTGCCCGCGCGGCCCCGAGCCCCGAGCTGGACCCTCCCACCGCTGCTCGGCCTGGCGTCATCAGCGCCCTCGCCTCCTCTGGCCGTGGCCCCGGCCCACCTCCTCAACGCGCCTCCTCAAGGGGCCCGAGCTCCTCCGTCCCCGCCGCTTTGCGCGACCACCTCCGCAGAGCCCCGCCGGCGACCAGCGCAGCGCCGCCTCCCAGGCTCCCGTGGGCTCGCCTCGTCTCTCTTCCACGTCTCCGAGGTCGTCATCGACCTCCTGCAGCATCGCCCCTGCGAACCAGCCGCGGACGCCACCACCTCATCACCTTATCACCTGGTGCTCAGCTTGTCAACTCGAGAACAAGAACATCGTCGACCGTGTCCAGGGCAGCAAGATCGACAAATAGATGTTGACCGGGTAGCCACCAAGTCCCAGAGCATCGCCGAACCTGTCGAACCCCGAACCGCTCTGAGCGTCAAGATCTCCATCGGAAACCGTAAGACCTCCTTCTGAACCCGTGGATCAACATGATCTTCTTCATGGACGCCGAGAACCCGCGGTACCCGAAGACGCATCAACACCAAACCAAGTACATCGGCGGCAACTGAAGCCGGAACACCATGATCTCCAACCCGGAATGCCGGGCGCACCGACATAGATCCGAAGACCGGGCCCTGGCGCGCCAAGTTCTCCCCTCGGACATCTAGACCCGAACCCGAAGACCACGGATGCGACAAGATCTACTTCCGTTGTCCGAGAACATTCCCGTCGAGGCCGATCCCGATCCTCGCCGAACCCTGAGACCGAACCCCCAGAACCAAGATCTGCCGAACCCAGATGTGTGACCCTAAACCTCTATTTTTATAATATTACATATACCTGTCGCATTATTAAATCATCATGCTTGCATACATGTCATCTGGTGGGTTGGGTTAAATAGTCAATTCACCTAAATTAAATATGGAGTCTATATGTGGGCTATTCTAGTCTTATATTGACTCCATTTAAATTTGTGTAGCGAACTGATACCTTGTTTTGCTTTGTTAAGACACATTTAAATTGCGGGGTACCTAAAAAACATGAACTATCTCATTAATTGCCGGGACCCCGGTTCCGCTTAATATTGCCTAGTCACATCGCATCTTTGCCATGTCATACATCATACATGCATCATGCCCGATCTTCTGTCGTAGTATTAAATAGTGTATCCGGTGTTTCTTCTAGTGTTTGCCTCTTCGCGGATTAGGCTATGAGTTGATGCGAGTATCGACAAGTTCTCCGGATATGATCCTTCGGTAGTGTTTCCCAGGCGAGCGTTCTCCCCCTTTCTACCTATTTTGTGTTTATAGTCTTTATTTCCTCCTATCGATCTATTGCTATCTGTGTCGCGATGCTTTAGTTTCCGTGCACCATTTATACTCCTTGCAACCTCTATATTGCCATGTACACATCCTATTGCCTGTTGTTTGATAGATAGTCGGCCTTGTGAGTCGTAGTTGCTTGCTTCTGTGTTGCTTCGCGTCGTTGTCGTTCCACCGTTGACGGCAAGTTGGCACATGATAAATGGTGGAGGTGCTTAATGGTGGAGATGATCATGACTTTAAATACAACTATTAAATTGCTGGTATAACTAATGCAGAGGCATCGATGGGCAATATATGTCATTTGGTTTTTCCATGCTCACTTGTGTCCCATAGGACCCCGAGTACGTGATACTTGTTCCTTGACTATCGCACTATCCGCATATGGGACCATGAATCCCCTTAGCCAGAACTTGATTCATTTCTTATTTCTTGGGGTGACAAACTAGTTTGGGGCGTTATTACTATCCTGTACCTATGCCATGTTTTACTGCTTTATTTAAGATTGTGCGTGGAGCACCTGTACTGTTTTGGATCGTGCCACGTTTTCGCGGTATCGACAAGCCCAGCCACACTTTCGGGTTCCCAGTCGTTTACAACCGTCGTCACAAACCCTGGGTCCATTCCGGAGCCGGCCAACTTTGTTGCGGGTAGCTTAGTGGGGTGGCCCCCTGAAGTATTTTATGAATCCTGGGAATGCTTTGTCGTGAAAGCCTCGTTGGGTTTTGATTTGGTTTTTCCGAGGTTGATCATGTGTGTGTTGCTATTTGTGCACCCCTGCAGGGTAAATCTTTCTGAAAGCCGTGTCCACGGTTATGGACGACTTGGAGCACAGTACCTCGATCATAGACAAGCATAACTAAAGTAGTGCTATAAATTTGACTTAATATGTGACTAGTAATCAACTTCACTACAATGGAATGGATAATAAAAATGCCAACAACTGGTGGATCTGTGGTGATCTGTGTCATACTATACCTGCCTAGTAAGTATTGCAACTCCAATGGAATGTGATAAAAGTGCCAACAACTGCTGGGTTTTGGGATTCCTCAGGACAATTATATCTGACTAGTAAATGTTCCAACTACCACGGAATGGTTAATTAAAACTGCCCACTACTTATGCTTCAGGATAACTCATGCTATCTATATCTGATTAGTAAGTGCTGCAACTATAACGGAATGAGTAAAATTGCCAACTGTGTGAGTTCCTTGGGCCGACTTCCTCGTTTGGTCTCGAGGGGGAAATACTAGGATGGGTATGTTTGGTGTTAGTATCAGGTTGGATCCAAATAGGTCTTTCTTATCCCTCTCTAATAGCCACCAGTTTTACTGAGTCTCTATAGGTTGTTTAGTGCTGTTGCGCTGCCGCTTCAGTCCACCATACCTATGTAGGAGAGAGCTGCCGAATTATAGCCTCGCCGTGTACTGTCCACAGTATTGACGCTCCTCTTTTTCTTTTGCCCTTTGTAGGCACCCCCTTTTGTTTTAGCAGGTTTGAGATCGACGTCGTTAGCAGGGTTACCCTTCCGGCTTGGCCTGGGCAGGGTTATGGACGCCATTGGTTATTCTTCAGGACTCTTAGCCCCATTTGCATCTTGTCCGTAGTCGGGCGCTCTATCGTTTTCAAGGTGATTTGGATCTTTGTATATTATATCTGTATTCTTGACTCATGGAGTTGTTGTATATATATGTTCTGTGGGTTCCATCGTGGACTAATGTGTAATGGTATTACTTCGTTCTCCACCCGCACGCAAGTGCCTGGTGGGCGTCCTTGAATCGTTTCTATGCGGGTTTGGCGGGAAGCGCTAAAACTTGCATAGGGCCGATTTGAGGGTGTTACAGGATAGCTCCTATGTCATGGGGCAAGGGGTACCTTGTTGGCGGTTCTCTATGATACATATGTACTTACAATGACAAGAGCTTACTTGTGACTGAAGTTGAGTAGCATGAGGTTCGGTACTTGTAAGCAAGGGGCATGAGATTTCAACTTATAACTTGTCAAGCATATCCTCTTAGTTGTGTCACTTTAACCTTAATCACCTAAAGATTCTTATGATAGGGGCAATGAGAGCTGAAAGCTAATAAGTACCATAATTTTTGGAAGCTCTTTATGAGACTTGAATCCCTGCTTCCTTCTATGAAGGCCTTTCTTTTACTTTTATGTTGAGTCTCCATCTTCTATCTTTATGCACCTATTGAGAGAGCATAGTGGTCATTCTTAGTATAATGTGCATTGTCCCAAGACTTGTTGATTGATTCATAACTTTGATATTGCTTGTTCTTAAACTATTTGTATCTAGTCACCCTTATGAACTTTGAAGGTGTCCTATGCATTTATGTTTTGCTACACTATGAGGGACAAGCTGAATGCCATTCTCATTATGCTTTCTATATGTGAAACAAACATATGTCTTGCAAAGCATTGTTATTCAAGAATCTTTTGTTTGTACCTTTTCATGTTATAACATAGTTGCTATGTCTTGTTGTTAGAACTATATCTTTCATGCTATGTTAAAGTACTATGATCCCAGCTATCAATGTTATAAATACCTTGATCAAATGGTGCATGTCACCTATAAAATTATTATTTTGTCACTTACCTACTCGAGGACGAGCAGGAGTTAAGCTTGGGGATGTTGATACGTTGAAAACGTATCTATAATTTTTGATGTTCCATGCTTGTTTAGTATCTACTTTCTTATGTTTTGTCTACATTTTGAGATACTTTTATACGTTTTTTGGGACTAACCTATTAACAAGATGCCACAGTGCCAGTTGCCTGTTTTCTTCTGTTTTTGGTTCTAGAAAAGCCCGAAAATGAATATTCTTGGAATTGGACAGGACAAAAGCCAAAGTCGATATTTTACCGGAAGACTCACGGAGCCAGAAGACGAGACGGAGAGGGGCCAGAGACTGGCCACACCATAGGGTGGCGTGGGTCCCCCTGGCCACACCACCAGGTGGTGTGGGCCCCTGGTCCACCCTCTGACATCGCCCTTTTTCCTATAAGAAGCCTCCGATGAGAAAACCCTAGAGAATCTAGCCTCCAGCCACGAAAAGTTCCGCAACACCGCCGCCACCGAAGGGGAGATTCGGGGGATAGAAAGTCTCTGTTCCGGCACCCTGCCGGGACGGGGAAGTGCCCCCACAGCCATCTCCACCACCATCTCCATAGTCGTTTGTGATTCCCATGATGATGAGGGAGTAGTTCTTCCTAGAGGTTAAGGGTTCTACTGGTAGCTATGTGTTCATCTCTCTCTCTATGCATGATCATATTGTGATCATGAGCTTTGTAATCAAGTAGATCTACCTTGCTACTCAAGTACTTTAATAGATCTCTGGCTCTCCCCATGTGTGTCAAAGTGACAGCGTGCACACCATGGTGGCACTTAGGCTAGAGATTACAAATACTTGTTATGAGTTATATTTGGAGTTAGATGTTTCTATGAAATTGTGGTGTTTGTTGGAACCATCTAGAGCTCAAGGTGACAGTGTGGGGTTATCTAGATGGGGAAAGCAAACTTTGAGGAGTGCTGTTATAGCCCTACCATGGATTAGAGTGTCCAACCGGAGAGTAGTTAAGAGTAGTATCATAAAGAGAAGATATTTATATGAGAGTGTTCACTAGTGAAAGTATGATCCCTAGGCCTTGTTTCTAAGCATTGAAACACCGTTTGCAATTAGATCTGTTACATGTTTGCTTGCTTCCATCTTTATTTCAGATTGACTTTAGTCTCTTCCCACGTCAACCACACGCCATCAAAGCTATTTTCTGGCACCGTTACCACTTATAATTATCCATACCACTTGTATTTCACTATCTCTTCACCGGACTAGTGCACTTATACACCTGACAAGTGTATTGGGTGTGTTGGGGACACAAGAGACTTCTTGTATCTTGATTGCAGGGTTGCTTGAGAGGGATACCTTTGACCACTTCCTCCTTGAGTTCGATAAACCTTGGGTAATCCACTTAAGGGAAACTTGCTGATGTTCTACAAACCTCTTCACTTGGAGGCCCAACAACTATCTACAAGAATAGAAGTGTGTAGACATCAGACCGCTGAAGTCAGGATTCTGATATAAAAGGCACTGTTTGGAGGCGAAATTTGCGAAGATCAGAAAATCCCAGAAAATACATGGAAAATTCTATTTTTCCAAAAGACGAAGGATGCTAGAAGGGGGAGCGGAGTTGGGCCACAGGGGGCCCACACCACCCCTTGGCGTGGGACACCCCTGGCTGCGCCACCAGGTGGTGTGGCCACCCTGGCCCACCTCCAGCTCTCCTCTTTGGAGTATGTTATCCCCACGAAATCCTAAGCCTCGGGGGGCGACCATAGAAAGATTCCGCCGCCTCTGCGGCGCAGAAAACTATAGAGAGAGAAAGAGCTCTCCGGCAGGCAGAAATCTGCCGGGGAAATTCCTTCCCGGAGAGGGGAGATCGTCGCCATCATCACCACCATCAAGCTGGACTTCATCGGGATCATCATCATCATCTCCATCATCATCTCCACCAGCACCATCATCACCACTTCATACCGCTGTAACAATTGGGTTGAATCTTGCATAGTTCTTAGGGGAAACTTTCCCGGTGTTGATTACTTGTTGTAGTTGATGCTATTGAGTGGAACCAGTGATATATTGTTATGTTCAGATTGTTACTTATCATTATTTCCTCTCTGATCTTGATCCATATGATGTCTCATGAGTAGTTTGTTTAGTTCTTGAGGACATGTGAGAAGTCATGTTGTTAGTAGTGGAATTGTGTTGAGAAAGATTCAATGGTTTGATATTTAAGTTGTGGTGTTATTCTTCTAGTGGTGGCATGTGAACATCGACTACATGACACTTCACCTTTATAGGCCTAGGGGAATGCATTGTGTATTTGGCTACTAATCGTAGGGGTTGCCGGAGTGACAGAAACCTGAACCCCCATTAGGAAATCTTTGCACAAGGGAGGTTAGGATCTCAGAGTTTAAAGTTGTGGTTAGGTTTCTAACTTAATTACTTTCTTGTACTTACAGATGCTTGCAAGGGGTATAATCACAAGTATGTATTAGTTCTAGGAAGGTTGGTACATTAGCAAAGGTTCACCCACACAACACATATCAAACTAAAGAATATTAATTAACTAATATGAAGAGAAAGCACTTGACAGTATTCCCGTGTGTCCTCGAGAATGTTTGGTCATCTTAAGTAATACAACCGACTTGTCCTTTTCTAAAGAGAGGATTGGGCCACTTGCTGCATTTATTATTATTGTCTTTTATTTACTCGTATTTTATTTATCTACATTATCAAAACCCCCTAAAAATCCGTTTGCTAAGTATTTACAGAGAATTCCTGCTCCAACCCACTCGTCAACACCTTCTGCTCCTCATTGGGTTCGACACTCTTACTTATCAAAAATACTGCGATACACCCCCTATACTTGTGGGTCATCAGTCATCTTCGTCGTAGGTGGTAACTCTCGGTACATCATGGAGGATGTCGGATGGTAGGACTGCTTCTCCTCCATAAACCATGAAGAAGGGGGTCAAGCCGGTGGATCTTTTGGGGGTTGTTCGTAAACTCCACAAGGCAAATGGTAACTCTTCTGCCTAGGCCTCAGCTACTCTTTATAGCGGTGCCTCTAAGCGTGGCTTGATTCCTTGCAGAATTGGTCCATTGGCCCTTTCAACTTGACCATTAGACTGTGGGTGTGCCACAAATGCTAGGTTAAGGCGGATGCCTTTATCGTGATAGTAAGACTCTACTTCTCTGAGTGATAAGTTGCTACCATTGTCAGTGAGGATTCTATGCGGGAGACCAAGTCTCACCACTAGACCCGAACAAATTTTAGGTTTGTTGCCCCATCGAGCTTTCTAATGGGTTTAGCCTCAATCCATTTAGTGAATTTATCAACTACAATCAGCAGATGCATAAACCCACAAGGTGCCATCTTCAAGGGACCAACCATGTCAAGACCCCAGACCGCAAACGGCCAAGTAATTGGTATTGTTCGCAATTCTTCAGCTGGGACATGTGGTTGCCTTGCATAGAACCGACATCCAACACAAGTCTACACCATCTTGTTGGCGTCCTCCTTGGCAGTCGTCCAGTAGAATCCTTCCTGGAAGGCTTTGGAGACCAACGATTAGAGAGTGGCACGATGCCCGCAATCTCCGAGATGAATCTCTCTAAGTATTTCAATACCTAGTTGCTGGGAGACGCACTGTAGGAATATTCCTGTGGTGCTTATTTTGTATAGTTGGCCATTTATTATAGTATAGCTTTTTGCTCTGCGTACTATTTGTCGACTTTCAATTTCATCGGCGTGCAGTGTTCCGTCTTTGAGGTAGTCCATGAACGATTTCGTCCAAGCCGGAGAGGTCACTGTAACTTGTCTAACAATTGCAATGCTACTTGCCTAGTCTATATATTGCTACCTCCAACATGTCATTAAATGCATCATCATTATATCATGCTCATGTCACCATGCCACCTTTCATCTGAGCATCATATGCATTTGGTTCTTATCCCATATGGTTCTTATGCATTTATCCCATATGCATTTATATTACTTGTATTTGCCTCTTAATGAATTGTAGTTGGTTCTTAATATATTGCTCAATGCCCAAGTTGAGTTGGGGCATATCTCTTCCAAACTCCACCACTTTTCTTTGTCACCACCTTATGATTCCACCATCCAAACTATATATGAGCACTTGCTTTTCTTTTGGCATTTGTCTAGCTCATATGTAATAAGATGGATCCACTTCTAAATCTACATGCTCCCATATATGATCTCTATTGTTTTCACAATATTAAGTATGTGGAGCCACATGGCCACCTTTGCATGTCATGTGAGTAGAAATGCTTCTATCAAGTTTCCATATGGTTTTATTTACTAGTATATGCTCATGTGTGATGCTATAATTGGACACAAGATGATCTAGTGGGAAAATACACACTATAATGGTCATTGAGCTTCACATATGTGCATATACTAATTATATTCATATGTATGCAAGCTTGTTGTTTTGTGGGGCCATAATTCAAGTATTTTTGAATGCATGTCCAATAGATGCCCATGTGAATTCATAATTGTTTTTACAATTATATTAGTGGCATTATTACCTCATGCATGGCCATGCAAGACCATCCCTCTTCTCTCCATGTGTCTTTTGGGTTTGTGGATATTTTTTTGGCTTTGTTTGAATTTGAATTCAATCAAAAGAAGGCCAAGATAAAACCACATGACCATCTAGTCTAGCCCTCTATCATGCATGGATATTATTGCATGCACATGCAATATAGCTTGTCTTCCTTTCATCCCTCTCTCTTTGGATTCTTTTTAGTGTTTGTTTTTGAATTCAAACCAAGTGATGGTTCATACCAATCCAAACAAGCTAGCCATCTGGCTGAATCGCACCTGAACCCTCTCTGTTCCCAGCTGCACCGAACCACCCTTGGTCTTGATCAAGCTGCGCTCGCTGACCCCTGTTCCTCTCTTTCCCTGCGCCCACGTAATCAGCAGCCGAGCAATGAAACTCACGCCGTTGCCATGTTTTCCTCTCCCTCCCTGAACTTAAAGCAGGTCAGCGGCAGAGAGAAAACCAGCCCCAATCACTCACCATCTGGCTCCAGATCGAGATCCGATCTCAGCTTACTCCCCACGCCATACTCCACCTCGCCACCATGGTAGTGCCCTAGATCGGCATCCCAGCTCACCATCGTTGCCACCGCGGTTGAACATCCTAGAGCAAGGAGGAGAAGGACGCTCGCTCACGTTCGTCCCCGCGCCATGCTGCTCGCCATCTCGGACACCCGCGTCTCGCCGTCGCCGTGCACGTGCAGGTCACGCCGTTGCTGACCGCAAGCTATGGTCCCCGCCCTCATCATCCTCCGGCCGAGAACCCCTGCCACCGACCCCCTCTAGGTAAGCTCCGCCTCTCCGCATCGCCCCGGGCATGATCTTCTTCTTCCTAGTGCCCTGCCTTGCCATCGTACTCGCCGCCGTGTGCACCCGCCGCCATAGACATGTCGAGCGACGCTGTTCCTGCACCTCCTGTTCTTCACAAGCACACGTCGCACACAGCCCACGCCCGCCGTCGTCGATGAATCCCATGCGTATCCTGTAGTTCCAGCTAGCCGTAAGATCAAACCTTCCCTCGATCCGTGTCTATTAGCCGTCGCAATCTTGATCGCAAGCTCGCGCAGCCGCTTGGATTTCTTTTCCGTCAGTTTCAATAGCGTGTAGGCTCCCGTTTGTCTGACCCTGTTCACCGCAAGTTCACATCCTCCACAGTCCTCCTTAGACGAATCTCCCTGAACCAATCTTGTAGCCCGTAGTGTCCTCTACACTTTTTGTTTTGCCGGAATCGTGAATATCGTAGTAGATCGATCGCCATATTCGACCAAAGATTGAACCAGTCGCATATCGACGCGGGTTTGTTTTATCTGGTTCAGTTTTGTTAGTACGACGCGCCCGGAACCTTTTGCTCTTAGGTCCCTGGAACTCTAAAACCTGAACCAACAGCCCTCGCTTAGCCACATG
The DNA here is from genome assembly GCA_916181665.1 of Avena sativa. Classification (NCBI taxonomy): domain Eukaryota; kingdom Viridiplantae; phylum Streptophyta; class Magnoliopsida; order Poales; family Poaceae; genus Avena; species Avena sativa. Next base: position 430,717,653 of record OV702287.1, read on the forward strand.
TCAACATCCAATACGCATGCATGCGTGTGGACCCGCAGCACCACTGTCCCGCCTGTCTGCCTCTATGGGTAGCATCAACCCAAGTGAGAAAAGTCCAGGACAATTTCTATTCAATTTTTTTTGAGAAATTGATTTAATCTAATTTAATTCATATCTTTTTTAATAATTAGAATTTGACAAAATTTCGAAATGAAATATGATTCAAATTCAAACATAATTTCAAATTTGACCAGACTCAACTCTAACTAGTCAAATTTTTGACTTTGACCCTAATTTGATTAAATATTGTTTTAAGTTCAGAAATTCAAATAATACTTGGAATATATGTTTTCTAATCATAAAAATTCCAAGAATTCAATTATGCCATTCAAAATAATTTTTGGGAAATTTAAAATTTCGAAATTATTTAAATGCCAATAAATGTATTTTCTTAATAAATTCATAACTTTAATTCTATAATTCCAAATTCGACAAATAATATGTCTAAATCGATCAACGCGACGAACCCGTCCTGATTATGCATTCCATGTTATCAATTGAAGCATGCGTCATATAAATATTAATATTTAGAACTGTTTATGGGAGCAAAACATGCCTAAATAATTAAATAAGTGCTTTATTATTGTTTCCACACCTCACCCATGCCATGCTATGTTATACCATGTAAATGTGCACCATTCCATCATGGCATGTCTTGTTTGCTTGTTGCATTTATTCATATGATTGCACACTTTATTTATTATGGCCCTTTGTGTGTGTTTGACTTTTATTCCGGACAGACGCCGAGCAAGGGAACTACCAAGAGAACCCAGAGTACTACCCGGATCCCGGTTACACCACTGCTGATCCGTCAGGCAAGCATTTCCACATGCTTGCATAAATGTAGTATCTATGCTTCTATCTTACTCTTGCATCATTGGGTCACGATTGCATTAAATTGGAATCCCAAGTACTGTATAGTCTTACTTTTAAACCCCATCAAAACTTATTCCTCAATCCTATGAGCCATTACTATAGGAGTTATTTGAGCCATGCAAGTCGTAGAACTGCATGTGTAGGGTTTGTACGAGTCTTTGGATAACGAGGTACCTAAACAACTTAAACTGTGTAGTAATGGGATAACTAAAGAAAGAGGCATCGGTGGGCAATAGCTGTTATTTGGTTCTTCTACACTCACTTGTGTCCTATAGGACCCGAGTACTTGATACCTGTTCCTTGACTATATGCACTATCCACATGTGGGAGATTCTATGGACCGCCCTTCGCCTGAGCCTGATTCACACTTTATTTCTTGGGGCCACAAACTTTTTCGGGGCTTTATTATTATCCTGTATTTATGCCATGCTTTACTGCTTTATTTACGATTACGCATGGAGCGCTTGTACTATTTAGGAATGCGGAATGTTTTCGTGGTATCAACAAGCCTAATCACACTTTTGGGTTCCCAGTCGTTTACATCCATTGTCGCAAACCCTGGGTCTGTCTCGGAGCCATCCAACTTCGTTGCGGGTAGCTTATTGGGTGACCCCCTGAAATAATTTATGAATCCTGTGAATGCATTATCGTGAGGCCTCGTTGCTTTTTATTTGGTTCTTCCCGAGGTTGATTGTGCGTGTGTTGCTATTTGTGCACCCCTGCAGGGTAAATCTTTCTGAAAGCCGTGTCAGCGGTTAGGGACGACTTGGAGCACAATTTCTCAATCATAGATAACTATAACTAAAGTACTGCCTTTAATTTGACTAAAACATGACTAGTAAATAGTGCAATAATCATGGAATGGTTAATAGAATTGGCAACAGATGGGATGTTCTTCCGTCTTCTCGTCGGTAAGCGAGAAGGAGGGCGAGCGATGTCAAATTATGTTACTATTATAATTGTTGTTCTAATTAACGAGTGTCCATCCATCTCTGGTTGGGCGGATGTTGTAGCGTGTCTCTATAGAACTGTTTATATATTATCTTTCGCTGTAATTGCGTCACCTCCAGGTTGTTCCCTTTAGATGCATTAAGACTTGCTGAGTATCCCTAAGGTCTCACACGATAAATATTTGATTCAGATGGACAGGTTTACTCACAAGAAGGTTATTGGGTCGAGGAGACAATGATGGTGGCAACGACTATCAGGTGTAGAGATTCCGGGGATGGAGATCCGTGAGATCTATGGGCGAGATGTGCTTATTTCTTAGGCATCTTATACCAATTTTCTTCTTGTCTATACTCAGATCTTGTTTTCCTCTTCCACTTGATACTCTGATGTGTGATGTATGAGGATGCATCCTAAACTATTATCTCTATCTAGGATATTTGGATCTTGATGTATGGCATTGAATATTTATATTTCTATTGTTTTAGATGGTGTGGCTCTGATGTACTATTGTATGCCACTGACATACTTATTTATGTATGTTTGTGATCTCTTTACCTGTCGACTACGCTGCTCGCACCTGAAGCTATGATCACAAAAGTTGGTGGGATCGTTGGCCGATACCATTCCCTACTCCATGAGGTGGGCCTATTATGTGTGGATGTGAGGCCCCATGGTAGTACGTCCTGTCCACTTTTGGATCATAACGGCTTGTTTCTTAGAAAGTAGTGTCTGAGGTATTACAGTAACAGAGTTAACAAATGAATTAACTTTATCCAGGTTGTCGGTTTCTGCTCCTTTCATGGATGGTGTCCATAGATGCTCCAGGAAAACACCAGGTGGAATTGGTTTGCAGGCTGATCCAAGCTTTAACAGCAGATCTGCCGCCTCATTATCCTCCCTTTTGACATAGTTGACTTCGTCGCCGTCAAAGCACTTGGATATCTCGTCTACTTCATATTGATATGCCACCATCATAGGGTTCCGCATGTTCTAGGCGCCAGCCACCTGCTAGGCAACCAAGTAGGAATCTCCACAACAAACTATGCGCTTGATGCGAATATGCCTGGCTACACAAAGTCCGTGAATGAGAGCTTCATATTTCGCCATGTTGTTGGTAGCGTTGAAGTGGATATGCAGGACATACTACAACTTCTCTCCTATTGGTGATTGCAACAATATACTAGCCCCCGAGCCATTGAGTAACTTAGATCCGTCAAATTGCATGACCCAAGACACCAGCTCTAGCACATAAGTATCAGCTAGTAGATCTGTCCAAGCTGCGATGAAATCCGCCAATGCTTGTGATTTGATAGCGTTGCGCCTCTTCTAGGTGATTTCGAAGGAGGCAAGCTCGATGCCCCACTTCACCACCCTTCATGTAGCATTGTTGATAATGTCGAAAAGTGGAGCTTTGCTCACTACTGTAATGGGGTGCTCCTGGAAATAATGCCTCAACTTGCGAGAAGCAAGGAAAACTCCATAAGCTAACTTCTAGTAGTTCGGGTAATTCTGCTTGGGTTCCATAAAGACCTAGCTCACATAGTAAACTGGTCGCTGAACTCCGTGCTCGTGTGTTGGCTCCTTGCGCTCCACCATGACGATGATGCTGATAACCCGGTTGGTTGCCGCCATGTATACTAACATTGGATCCATTGACTCCGATGCTGCAAGTATTGGTGCGGAGGAGAGTATTCTCTTCAACTCCTGAAGTGCTGCATCTAATTCGTCCGTCCATACGAATTTTTTCGCCTATTTGAACAACTTGAAGAGCGGCATTGCCTTCTCTCCAAGTCAGCTAATGAACTGGCTTACTACTGCTACACAGCCTGTGAGCCGTTGGATGTCCTTCAAGCATGTCGGGCGTTTGATGTCGAGGATGGCCTTGATCTTCTCTGGGTTGACCTTGATTCCACGATGCGAAACGAAGAAGCCTAACAATTTGCTGGTTGGGGCCCCGAAGACACACTTTTGGGGTTGAGCATCATGCTATACTTCTGGAGGTTATCGAAGGTTTCTTGCAAGTCGATGATGAGATCATTTCTTTTCTTTGACATCACCGCGATGTCGTCCACATAAGAGTGTATGTTGCGATCTATTTGGTCATGTAGGAAACACTACATCATCCGCTGGTACGTAGCACATGCGTTTTCAGCCCAAAGGGCATCGTGACATAGCAGTATGTGCCATAAGGTGTGATGAACGAAGTGGATAATTGGTCCGACTTGCGCATCTGAATTTGGTGGTATCTTGAGTATGCGTCCAAAAAACACAAAAGTTCTGAGCTAGCCGTAGAATCAATGACTTGGTCAATGTGAGGCAAAGAAAATGGATCTTTTAGGCACACTTTGTTCAAGACGGTGTAATCAATGCACATTCTTAATTCTTTGAGGTTTCCTTCTTGGGCACAAGTACAGGATTGGCCACCCAACAAGTGTGAATGACTTCTCTGGTAAAACTATCCTTAAGTAACCTAGCTAGGTCCTTGCCTATGGCTCATCGTTTTTCATCACCAAAGCATCGTAGAGGTTGTTTCTCTGGTTTTTCTTTAGGATCGATGCTTAAGTTGTGCGTGGCAAGTTCCATAGGTACACCTTTCATGTCAGTAGGTTGCCAGGCGAAGATGTCCTTGTTCTCACAGAGGAACTCAATGAGCATGCTTTCCTATTTGGGATCCAGGTTTGTGCCAATGGCGGTGGTCTTGGAGGCACCGCCTTCCACAAGTTTCACTGGCCTGGTCTCAATGGCGCCCTTGAAGGCGGGTTCGGAGTCATAAATCTGCTTCTTCGAAGCCGGCATCTCCGAGGCATCGACCTGGCGCTAGATCTCCTTGAACTCTTCATCGTAGATGATGGCTTCGGCGAAGGCAGCTTCACTTAGCTTGCACTCCCTTGCCTTCTTGAAGCTTCCGACAATGGTGATGATAACATTTGGTCCGGGTATCTTGAGCTTGTTGTAGACGAAACATGGCATGGTGTGGAAAGCGTGAAATATGTCACGTCCAAATATGACGTGATACACGCTCTTAAAGGGAACCACTTCAAAGGTCATGCGCTCTTGGCGGTAATTGTTAACATCTCCAAAGGTGAACAGAAGGGTAATGCAGCCAAGGGACTGAGCTTGCCGGCCAGGAACACCGCCATGGAACACGGTGTTAATCCTCCTTAGCTAGGTTTTCATCAAGTTCATCTTGTGCAACGTATCGAGGTACATAATGTTGATGCTGCTTCATTTGTCCATGATGCACTTGGTGAACTCGCTGCCGTCAATTAGAGTGTTGATGACCATGGCATACTGGTTCTCTATCAGGATGAGGTCTGGGTTATCCTCTCTATCCCAAGTAATGGTAATCTTCGACCATTTCATGAACTGGGGAACTGGGGGGAGGGTGGCCATTAGTATCCTCAAAGAGGTTTTCTGGGCCTGGTTAGTAGGGGTACCAAGGAAGGTGTGTTAGACCAGAGCCTTCTTCTCCACGGATTTTTACCCTTACCATCGCCCTTGTCGGCGGGGTTGGGATCCATGTCTTCATCCATATCATCTGAATCCTTGGAATCTTCCTCCTTCTTATTCCTTTTTCCCTTTCTGCGGGGTCTATTCTTATGAATTCGCTTGTAGCCAGACTCAGGGTCTTCTTTGAGGTCATTGAAAAACTTGCACTGGCGGTTGGTATGAGTGGCTTTTCTGTTTGCGTCAAGATGGACAAAACACGACATATCACGGTACTCCTTGTACGTATGGGGAACATGGGGTGCTACAGGTGTAGGTTCACCGCGCTGCTACCCACGACCATGTTGTACACTTTCGCCTTTGCCATCGGAAATCATGGTGACCATGTCGGCAGCTTGCTTATCTTTGGGCAGATTCTTCAGCTTGTTATTTTTGTTCTTCTTGGCCTGGGTGGGAATATTCACTACAAGTAAGGACACGCGAGCATCATCATCGGCAGTGGAAAATTCGCTAGCCTTGGCAATCATTGTGTTGAGATCAAGCTTGCCCTTGTCTTGAGTGCGCTTTAGCGTATGTCGGAGCAGTGTTCCCTTTTCTAGACCGTCGATGAAGGCGCCCATAGCAGTTTGATCGTGTACTCCCATGCATGAATTTTTCATATCAAGACAACGGGATAGGTAGACACGAGATGACTCGTCCTTCTCCTGCACACACCGTTGTAGGTCACCGAAAGTGCAGGTACGTTTGTACGTACCCTCGAAGATCTTGGTGAACGCTTCTTGTATGTCCAACCAATTGCATGTTGATTTTTCTGGCAAGTCGTAGATCCATTGTCGGGTGGTGCTAGAGAGCATTAGTGGGAGGTACTTGACAACGACATTGGGGCTTCCCCCTGTGAATTATATCGCTTCGCGGTAGTCCTACAACCATGTTGTCGGGGGGATGACCCCCGGGTACCCCAACCACGCAAGAACTAGGGAAGGCGGCTCGTGTCAGGCTAGCAGATCGTAGCCGGACGCAGGCACTTTGTACCAGCTACCAGCCGATAGCCGGAACCAGGAAGAGCAGCAAGATACAGATCTGGCTACACGGTCGTAGCTGGGCGCAATCAGGAGGACAGGGCAACGTGCGGCACAGTGCACGGTACACCCTGGTACAGCGACAAGACCCTCAACTACGAGGCCATACCGAAGACTTTGTGGCGTGACACAAGCATAGTGGCCGGTTGCTGACGACAGGCTCGCACGGCGTCCACTGTAACCACGACAACCCGCACAACGTGTACTTCGACAGGACACACCATACCGGATACTGTAGATGACCAGCTGGCTGGGGCCCGCCTGTGGGACCCGCTAGTCAGACTAGCCAGTAAGACCGTTGCCCCTCTGTCTATATAAGGGGGGCAAGGCTCTCGTAGCAAGGGTTGGACTCTGGGAATTTGAGAGGTAGCCAGTTCGTACAGCTCAAGGAGCGATTGTATCCTGTATTCTACCCATAGTCACATCGGCAGGAGTAGGAGTTTTACCTCACCACGAGGGCTCCAAACTTGGGTACTTCTTGTATCTCGCTACACTTGCTCGTATCCAATCCCACATGTGGAAGCCGTCGAGAGCTTCCTTGCTAGCTCCCACACCTCTATCTAACCTACTTAGGTATTGCCATTTCCAATACAACGACAGTTGGCGCCCACCATGGGGCTAGATGGCTTCGACCAGAGTCACGTTCCGCACGGGAGCCCGCACTTCAGCAGGTAAGCGCGTGGCCTCCGGCCTCATGCTTACGCTCGACAAGTTTGACTGCATCATCGACAACGCGTCGTGTTTTGCCGGATCCACCTTTCCGGCAAACGGCTCCATCCTGCTGTTCGGTGACCTTCCCGTCTATGTTGCCACCGTGCCAGAGCGTTTTCCTTGGGAGATTGTCTGTCCCGGAGTCGGTGCCCCCTGGCGGCGGTGTTTTTGTCACTCCGCGTGGCGTCGAGGTCATGATGGACGGCCCTAGCACCCAGCCCCGCCGTCCTCGAGAGCAGGCTGGCGACGAGGCCGGAACTTCTGCCCCTCTATAGCCGAATAATCCGGTGGAATAGTCCATCGACCGGCTCCTCACTCCGGTTAACCTCGGGGACAACCCGGAGGAAGCCGAGGCTAACTTCGCCATGGAGAGATAGCTCCTCCTACAGGAGGCCATCGAACTGGCCGCCGCCAAAAAGAAGGTCGACATCACCATGCGCGAGTATGGCCACGCTCACGGCCATACTCCGACTACAGGGAGCTAAGCCGGCGTGGACAGGTGTGACGTTGGGGCGGCGAACTAGGCGGAAGGATGGAGAGGAACGACGAGACGGACCTGCCACCTCTTCTGGTCCGACCCACCTACTGCACGCCCATCAAGAACCTGCATGCGGCATGAGCCGCGGCGGACGAGCTGCCCGATATGGAGGGCGATGAGCGTGACCGGCAGCACGCCCGGGTACAAGAGCTCCTCCGGATCACGAATGAGCAGGCTGATGCCATCCGACAAATGCACGAGGACCCCAGCTGCTCTAGGAGGGCCTTCTCCCGCTTCCCTAGCCGCTTGATCTCCTTCTCCTGATCCTTGCTTTGGGTGTCAAGGAGATCAAAGGCTTGGGCCCGGCTGGCGAGGGCAGAGTCGTGCTCCTTGATGGTGGCCTTTAGCCGGTCCGTCTTGGAGTGCCACTCCTTGTTCTGGAGCCGGAGGGAGGAGTTGGACTTTGTTAGCCGATCGTTCGCCTTCATCAGGCGATCGATCTCCCGCTGGGCGCACACCATAATGGCTAGAAGAAACCGGGTATCAGTAAAAAAAAGAGAAGGGGAACAAGAAGAAAAACTGAGTAAAATGACTTACTCTGGGAGGTGCCGTTCGCGGCGTCCAGCTTTTGCTCTAGCGACCGGTTGCTCCTAGCCGAGGCTTCGAGCAGACGGATCTCCTTCACCGCCAGCTCCAGGGTGCTGGCTAGATCTGCCAGGGAGGCAGCAGAGGAGGCGTCATCGTCAACGGTGTTGAGGGTCAGCGATTCCTTCGCCTCGTGGACTGCCACCCGCCACTCTTCCACCGGCTCACCGTCGGAGTTGTCATCCTAGACCACCACCAGATCCTTGTCGGCTGCAGCCCTCCTCGTCCCCGTGGAGGAGCCGCCTCCACTTTTCGGGCTTGACACGGTGGCGTCCAGCTGCACCACCGTAGTCAGCGGGGCATCCCCTGTCCCGGCTCCCATAGCCGGATCTGCGCGAGGCGGCGGCGGTGGGTCCCTGGACGCTAGAGGGGGCGACAGTGGCAGTAGCAGACGGAGCGGTAGGCGGCGCGCGGGGCGGCGAGCCAGTCGGCACCCACGCCGGGCTGGAAGCACCGAAGGAAACGAGCGCGCTACAAGGATAAAGGAAGGCAATAATAGAACAAAAAGAAAAAAGATCGCGTAAGAAGAAAAAGGGAAAATAAGCACAAGACCAGGGGACGATAGAAAACCCTTACCCTTGCACCACCAGCGGCAGCGCCTTCTTGCGGCAAGCCGGCTCAGGGGTGGGGTGCCGGTCCGACTCCTCTTGGGGGCCGGATCCTCCACCGAGGGCCGACAGGATTCGCTTCCTCTGGCACCGGAACGGCTGGAGTCGCGGTCCGTCGTCCGGCGCCAAGTCAGTTCGGGGCAGGGGCGACCTCCTCCTCCTCCTCGACAACCGGCTCGTGCGGGTCGTGGGCTGGCTCGTCGTTCCGGTTGGGGAAGATGTCAGCATCACTATCTGATTCCTCGCCGGACCGGCGCACGCGCGGCTCGGGGAGGTCAAGCGTGAAGACCTGGAGGAGGGTCTCGCCCTCCTCCCAGATGATGCAGGGGAAATTTTGTCGAAAGAAAAGAAGAAAAGGAGTTAGCCAGATGAAATGGGCAAAACAGAAGACAGAAGGTACCGTCTGGGCAAGGAAACTTACCCGGGGCGTGCGGTTGTTGCGGGTGTATGGGGCATGCCCGAACCTCCAGTTCTTCGGCAGCCGCTCCTTGGTGATCGTCCACACCCACTCCTTGAGGTTGTGGTAGCGAGGATTGCAGCGAGACAGCCAGGTGGGGTCCAGCCGGCTAGAGTAGTAGCACATCTTGTGGGCGTGCTGCTGAAGTGGCATCATCAGCCGGGACATCTAGCTAAGCGTGATGTCTAGGCCGGTTAAGCCGACAGTGACGAGAGAGCTCATCCGGTGCAACATCGCATCCGTCTTCGCCATCTCGCCATGGATCTTCAAGTCCCAGTTCTGCCAGGTCGACTTCACGTCCTGGAAGGCCGCCAGGTTAATCCGGTCGACCCCGGTGATGTTGCTGACATAGAAGTACGACTGCTGCCATAGTCGGACCGTGTCCTATAGCCAGAACTTGGTGTAGCCGGTCTACAAGCGGGAGTAGATGGAGGCGCCACCGCAGGTGACCAGCGGGCCCTGGGTGAACTAGACCTGCGACCGGACACGGATGAGACAACAGAAGAGCCCGAGATCCGATTGGGTCACGAGGTAGCACTCGTAGAAGGCTGCGAAGTGCACGAGGGTGCCGATGGCGTTGGCGCTGAGGTGGTGGAGGCGGAGATCGAAGAAAGCCATAAAAGTGAGGAAGAAAGGATGCACGGGCAAGGCAAAGCCGCGCGCGACGTGGGAAAGGAAGATCACCCGCTCCCCCTCCTTCGGGTGCGGCGACTCCTCCTCCGGCGGCGCAAGCCGCACCTTCACCCCTGTCTCCAACGGCAGCACCCGGATCGCGCGATACTTGGCGATGTGGTCCTCCATGACAGAGGACCCACACCAGGCGTCGCGCTTCGAGGCCATCACGAATTCGTCCGCCGTGGTGCTGGGTTCTGACTAGCGGTGGCCCGTCTCGCTGACGACGCTAATCGGGCGGCGTGGCTAAGTCTGACAGCGGGCGTGTAGAGGCAACGGCGAGGTAGCAAGGGCACAAGGAGGAACTAAGGAGGAAGTGAGTGGAAGTGGGGAACGGCTCGCCCATGCGGCCTTTTAAAGACCGAGGAGAACAACCGTCTACCAGGACGCATGGCAGCCACCAGACCACGCCACACCACCACCACCACTTCTGATCCTCTGCGCTGGCGCCGGTGCAGAGAAGATCCCAGGCCAGAAATCGAAACGGGAGACAGTGGTTCCTGAGGCGACGTGCGACATGACATAGCACTGCACGTGGCAGCGCAATGATGGCGCGTGCGCGCGTGGCCGGCGTCAGCACTGACGTCACGGGTAACGCAACCGTCAGGCGGCAGCCGGACCCAAATTTCAAACGCAAGAGGGAGCGCGCGCACATTTCACCTAAGGGCGGAATCCACGCATGCTCGGAGGCTAGTGTCGGGGGGATGATGACCGAGTACCCCAACCAGGCAAGAACTAGGGAAGGCGTCTCGCGTCCGGCTAGTAGATCGTAGCCGGATGCAAGCACTTCGTACCGGCTACCAGCTGGTAGATAGAACTAGGAAGAGCAGCAAGATACAGATCCGGCTACATAGTCGTAGCCGGGCGCAATCAGGAGGACAGGGCAACGTGCGGCACAGTGCACGGTACACCCTGGTATAGCAACAAGACCCTGAATTACGAGGCCATACCGAAGACTTTATGGGGTGACGCGGGCACAGTGGCCGGTTGCTGACGACAGACTCGCACGGCATCCACTATACCCACGACGACCCGCACGGTGTGTACTTCGACATGACACACCATACCTGATACTGTAGATGACCAGCCGGCTGGGGCCCGCCTATGGGACCCGCCAGTCGGACTGGCCGACCATTGCCCCTCTGCCTATATAACAAGGGGCAAGGCTCTCGTAGCAAGGGTTGGACTCTGTGCATTTTAGAGGTAGCCAGTTCATACAGCTCGAGGAGCGATTGTATCCCGTATTCTACCCATAGTCAGATCGGCAGGAGTAGGAGTTTTATCTCACCACGAGGGATCTGAACCTGGGTACTTCTTGTGTGTCGCTACACTTGCTCGTATCCAATCCCGCCTGCAGACACCGTCGAGAGCTTCCCTACTAGCCCCCACACCTCTATCTAACCTACTCAGGTACTGCCGTTTCCAATACAACAGCCGGATAATTGGTCCAAAACAACATGGCCCCATATATGGCTCTTCTCGGGCTTCATGGATCTTATCAAGGCACGAATGTGCATCGTACAGCTCCGGTTGTTACTTGTGCTGATTTCTGCCATGGGGGGGAGAGTTATGGTGCGAGCTATGAGACCTGCACGATCCCCCGCCATGGTGGCTGCTGGGTGGTGATGGTAGGTTATCTTTCTTGTTGTTCCCTCCATGTGAATCGGCATGCATGTCGCGATTGCTTGTCAGACGCAGAGCTTCCTTGTGTGATTTTCTCCTTTGTCCATCATTGCCGCTGTGGTCTCCGCCATGTCGAGGATGCTCTCCCTGGTCGTGTATAATGATGATGCCTTGAGGGCGTCTAGGAGGTGGCATGCTCGTGCGGTGGCACGGCTATGGGTCTTCAAGATGTCGGGACTACAGGGGAGGTGGCGGTGAGCGATGGGGGTGACACTTGTCTCCATGGTCAGATGATATTGGAATGGCATCAGTCCTATTGCGCATGTCCCTCCGCCTTCGTTCTGTGGAACCTGTGCGAGATCCGACATCGTGAGGAGAACTTGATCTGCGCTGGTTGTTCAAACTAGACTAGCAAAACTCTGGGTTAGACTCAAGCCTCTGAGAGGTAGCCTTTTCTTGTTGCTTTGACAGCCTTGGCGACAAGTTCGTAGAACTGATCCAGTGCTGCAGGTTGTTTGTCCTGCTCGAGTAAAGTTTTGACGACGACCATGTTGAGGGCGGGGCTGGGAATGACTTTCTTCCTAGCCTTATCGATGTAGGGGGTAGCTTTTGCCGATTTTGGACGGAGCCCACCCCAAGTTGCGCTGAACGCCGGGGTCGTTGACGACATGAGCTGGAGCTCTTAGCTTTTATGTTGCTTGAGCAGCTATTTGTACTCAGCTTCTAGTGCTTTTGCCGCCTTAATCAAGTCGTGTGCCTTGGCAATATCCTTGTCCAGCTTTGCACCTTGCTCTGTGATGTATTTGGCCCCCGCGAGTAGTTCCATGCGTTTGTTGTCAAGCTATGTAACGTCTCGAATGTGAGAGAAAGTTATTGGCTCAACAAGGAGTTCACCATAGATCACCTTGTCGGCTGGAGTAACAAAGGGATTGCCGGCCGCTGATATGGATGGCGGATGCGGTAGATTTGTTTTGTTGGCATTACTGGGTCCGGTGGCGAGTTCCTGCGGCTGTTGCGAGGGGGATAGCCAGAGGGGGCATGGACTTTGCCAGATCCAAAGGATCGACAATGTTTTTACCGTTGGCCACTGTGTTTCCAGCATCGGTCACTGCTAGTGGAGCTCCTTTGGCTCCCTGATCCTACTGATCTTCTTCAATCACATTTTCGATGGCCACGAGTACATGGCGAGAAGTGACAGCTCGCTCAGCGTGCTCCTCGTGCTCGAATTCCTCCTCAATCTCTTTCATGGCAGCTTCGAGTTCCTACGAGTTGATTGACATGCTACCGTAGTCCATGCTGATATCGGTGTAGAGTGCGTACAACACTAAGTCGGAAGGAGCATCGGTGTTGTCGGTGGTAGAGGTTGAGCCGTAGCCAACATGGCCGACGAACTTGGATCTTCCAACCGTGGTGGCAATGTCAGCCTTGGCTTCCTCATCAGCAGCATCAAAATTGTTAACTGTTGCGGTCACCTCATTTAGAGTAAGTAAACCGGCGGCCTTCTGCCTCATAAGCATATGCTGGAGAAGGTTGCCTGGTGTGAGCCCTTCGACGAAGTGGTACACTGTATCATTGGTGCGACTCCCTCCATGGAGGCCATCAGCCTTAACCATCTGGCGAGGTACTCACGCATGGATTCCCCAACCTTTGGATGCAGTGAGCAAGATCGAAGATGCTGATGACGCCAATAAAGCGTGACCTCTGCTTCTCTAATACTTGGGGGAGCCAAGCAGATCTGCGTTGGTCTTCCACAACTATATCCTGCACATGGGAGGTTTGGGTGGGCCTGGATTTGTTTCGACCTAAGACAACAAACTCCGAAGAGAGATCTGAGCTCGATCCTTCTGTGAACGTGTCCTGCCCGTAGGCGGTCTGTGTGGGCCTTGACTCGTATTTGACTTCCTAGGATCTTGATCCTGAGCCGGTTTCGTCGATGAAGAGATGGATATCCCCAATTGGAACAATGGATCAACAAGTGGGGTTTGACTTCGTCGGGATCTAGAAATCAGACAGGGGATGATCGGAATATTGTCGAAGAAGAGAACACTCCCGATGGCTAGTGTGTTGTCGATTCCCATGAAGAGATTGGACCTCACCCGGTGTAGAGCTCGAAGTGTCTCTTGCCCCATGGTGGGTGCCAACTTTCGTGGTATTGCCGACGAGTACAAAATGGAGGGGTCCTCATAGAGCATGTTTAGAGAGGTGGGGGAAGGAGGTGAGTTGGCGGGTATGAGGTAACACAACTTAACCAGGTTCAGATCCCACGAGGTGGCGGAATCCTACTCCTGCTATAAATCACTATATTGGCAATACGCTGAGTTACACTGATTGGTTCGTTGTGCGAGGTTGTGTTTGATTGTTCTATTGTTGCCCTAAAGGCTCCCACATGTCTGGCTTATAAAGGCGCCATATCCTAGGGTTCCAGGGAAAGATCCTTGCCAAATAGGTCATAGAGTCCTACACTAATACTAACTAGTCTTCGTGTCTTGCACTCCAAGGCTTCGGGTTGGCCGGTGACTACACCGTAGCCTTTCTTCTTCCGACATGGGCCTCCCTTCTAGATCCGTCTAACTGGGCCACCCAATAGGCCATAGGCCTTGCTACCAACCGTGGGCCACCCAGTTTAGCCGGATTAGATAAATGCAATGGTGATATCCATTTAGTATATCCCCAACTATTGTGTTTGTGTGCAATAAAGTAAAGAAATCAACTAAACAAAGTAACAAGTGCATTGGTATTTGTGTTGGAACTCAATAAGGCTAAAATGTTCTTGGGGATGTAGGATACACCACTAGCATGTGAGAATGACTTATGATTAGGATAACATATATCGTTCGTCATGATATGTGTGGAGAGAGCTCCATAATAAGATGTTCACCAACAAGTCTCGTGAGAAAGACACTTCTATGAGTCAAGTGATTAGGTCATTTATAAATAACCACCGCGATGCCTGCTAGCAAGTCACTTCTACAGAAACCACAATTAAGGGGTTTCCCATGGATATTGTTATGAGCTTAGTGAATCTCTCTTAATCCCCTTTCGACCGCGTAGGTTATAAGCCAATGCTTACAGTCACAAAATAGCACTGGACATACTTCCATACACATCCAAAGGGTAGTTCCCTCTCTTTAGTCCAAAAGGGAAATGTTATGTGGTCGACTTCACATACCATTTAGAGAGATATCTAACACAATATCATAGATCAAGTAAAGATCAAAGACCAAAGTGATAGATCATCTTTATTTCATTTCAATATAATACTAGGGTTTCTCCATCTCCCCAATAACAAAGAGAACTACTCACATGTGGAGGCAATCAACAACATCATCATATTCATATGGATGGATTGAAAGTGCAAAGGTAAAATCAAGTGCAAACCCACAATTGTATTTGGAATTACAACAAGATCTAATGGATGAGAGAGGGGATGATGATGTTCATGGAGATGCAGCCTGTTGATGATGAAGGGGATGATGTGTTTTCATTCGATGATCCATGTAGCAGCAATGATATTGCCTTCTCCAAGTTCCTCCTCTAGATCCCTTCCAACTATGGTGTTTCGTTGTTGGAGGTGTCTGTGAATGTCATATCTCAGATCCATCTTCGTGTGGTGAGAGTTTTTGACAAGGCGGACATCCTGGCAGGCAATACAGACGAACAGTATGGGCAAGCTTTGCCAGTTCTGCAGGTCGTTAAGCTTACAGTAGATTCTCGTCGCATCCTCTCTTCTCCTAGGTGCGTGGAAAATTATTTAAATGACATTTATCACTTAGAAATATCATATTATTACATAACATGACAATCCCGGTTGATATATTCATAAAATACCTAATAATTTGGTATCTAGTTGAAACAAGGGTAAAAGGTGCGGGTGAGTGCCGTAAAACACCAAAATCCTAACTCTACTTATGCAAAAACATAAGGAAAATATGCTTCAAAAATGGACTCATCAAGCACTAGGTCAAGTTCCTCACGGGAAAAGGTCAGCGTGAGCGCTTCGTTTTCCAAGAAAGAAACTCTCCGTCCCTCTGTACAGAGATCGTGACTAAGAGAGAGTAGGAGAGGTTCTCCTGAGCCCATAAGATTGTGGTAAACGGAATAGATATGGTTTTGAATGTCCTGGAATACAAAGATCACCCCTTATAGAATTCAAGCATTTGATGAAGCATTTCCTCCTCCTATCATTGGCGATCACATGGAAGAACTTGGTGTTAGCATCACCCTACAGAGTCCATCTCACGTGACCGCGCTAGCACCAGTACTCTTCCTCTCTTTGGAAAATACAAACCAGGTGATTTTCTAAGTGGTATATTGATACGTTGCAAACATATCTATAATTTTTGATGTTCCATGCTTGTTTAGTATCTACTTTGCTTTGCTTTGTCCACACTTTGGAGTATTTTTATACATTTTCTTGGACTAACCTATTAACAAGATGCCACAGTGCCAGTTGCCTGTTTTTTTGCTGTTTTTGGTTCCAGAAAGTCAGAAAATAAATATTCTCGGAATTGGACGGGACAAAAGCCAAAGTCAATATTTCACCGAGGGGAACACGGAGCCAGAAGACGAGACGGAGAGGGGCCAGGGGCCGGCCACACCATAGGGTGGCGCAGGTCCCCCTGGCCGCGCCACCAGGTGGTGTGGGCCCCTCCGGCCTCCACCGACCTTGCCCCTTCGCCTATAATATGCCTCCCGATGCAAAAACCCTAAATTGTCAAGCCTCCAGCCACGAAAAGTTCCGCAGCACCACCACCACCGAAGGGGATATTCGTGTTGGAATTATGCCCTAGAGGCAATAATAAAGATGTTATTATTATAATTCTTGTTCATGATAAAGTTTATATTCCATGCTAGAATTGTATTAAGCGGAAACATTAATACTTGTGTGGTTTGTGAACAACACCGTGTCCCTAGTACGCCTCTATGGACTAGCTCATTGATCAATGATGATTAAGGTTTCCTAACCATAGACATGAGTTGTCAATTGATAATGAGATCATATCATTGGGAGAATGATATGGTGGACAGACCCAAACTAAGCGAAGCAATTAGATCGTGTCATCGTGTTCGTCTTTGCGAAGCTTTTCTTATGTCAAATATTGTATTCCTTAGACCATGAGATAATGCAACTCCCTGGTATCGGAAGAAAGCTTTGAGGTCATCAAACGTCATCCTATCAGAGGGTGATCATAAAGGTGTCTCTCAGGTGATCGGAAAGTATCTGTTGGGTTGTATGTATCGAGATGGGATTTGTCCCTCCCAAGTCGGAGAGATATACTTCGGGCCCACTCGGTAATCGATATCAACACCGCTTGCAAGCATGTGGTTAAGGAGTTGATCACAAAGTGATATTGGATTACGGAACGAGTAAAGTACTTGCTGTGAACGAGATTGAACTAGGTATGACGATACCGACGATCGAATCTCGGGCAAGTAAAATATCGCGAGACGAAGGGAATATATATATGGGATTGATTGAATCCTGACATCGTGGTTCATCTGATATGATCATCGATGAATGTGTGGGAGTCAATATGGGTTCCCAGACCCCGCTGTTGATTATTGATAGAAGATCATGTCTGCATATTCTCGAACCCGCAGGGTCACACACTTAACGTGTCTCGACGCTAGGATAGATTGGACAATTGGTTTATGAATTTTTGTTCGGAGTCTCGGATGGGATCCGGGACATCACGAGAGGTTCCGGAATGGTCTGGAGAATAAGATTCATATAAGGCAGTGCAGTTTTTGGAGTTCGGAATTGTTCCGGATTAATCGGTATTGTACCGGAAGCTTCTAGAACCTTCCGGAAGGGGGCCAACGTGGTCCCACCTTCCGGGAGGGGGCATGGGCCTATGAGGGAGTGTCCTGGCCACATTGGGCCAGGGGCACAAGGCCCCATAGGGCCCAGCCGATTCTAGATAGATTTAACTCGTTTAAATCTAGGGATAGAATTTCTAGATAAGGGGAGAGTTTAAATCGTTTAAACTAGAGATAGGTTTGGAGGAGGGGCTAGGGATGGCCGCCGCCACCCCCTCTATATATAGAGGGCTGGTGCGCCCCCTCCCCCCCCCCACACATCTCCCTCCAAGCCCTAGTAGCCCTGCTGCCTTCCTCTCTCCCTCCCGACTGTTTGTAGGCAAAGCCCTGCAGCACAAATTCTCCACCATATACACCACGCCGTCGTGCTGTAGATCCAATCTATCTCTCCACCATACTTGATGGTCCTGGGAAGGAGGAGACGTCGAGGTGCCGCACGTGTGCATCTCACAGAGGCACCGCCACTTGTGGTGCTAGATCGGATCGGATCGCGAGGAGGAGAAGCGAGTACGACTACATCACCCACGTTCCGACGAACGTTCCGCTGTGCGAATCTTCAAGGGTATGAAGATCTAATCCAATCTCTCTCGTTGTTTGCATCTCCTATATTAGATCTTGGCTTTCCCTCTGTTCGCTTCCGTAGAAAATTTTGATTTACTATGCTGCGAAACCCTTCAGTGGTATCAGAGCTAGATCTATGCGTAGATGTGATTCACGAGTAGAACGCAACATGGTTGTTGCGGGCGTTGATGTTTTCTGTTGCAAGCCTCTTGTTTGTGTTCTTCTTATGACGCGGGATAGTGAGATTGAAGCGGTCCAGGCCAACCTTACGCGATGTCGTTCGCGAGACCGGCTCCGCACTTGACGTGTGGCTTGTACCACACATGCGGCTGGTGGATGTCAGTTTCTCTCACTATAGTTGTCATGGGATTAACACCGGAGTTTGGCAACCATAATATCACCGTTGTGGCTTTCCGTAGGTACGAATCGTTCTTAGCATCTACTCCCATAAGCCACGTAAAACATGCAACAACAAAGTAGAGGCGTCTAACTTGTTTTTGCAGGGAGTGTTTTCTGTGATATGGTATGGCCCAAGATATGATGTGTATAATGTATGCGATGATCATGTTTTGTAATGTTTCACGACTTGCATGTCGATGAGTACACAACCGGCAGGAGCCATATGGTTGTCTTTATAATTGTGTATGACCTACGAGTCAACTTCTTATACGCCATGTAATAGCTTTACTTTATCGCTAAGTAGTTAGCAATAGTTGTAGTTGCTATTCGTGGTGGAGGCAATCATGGTGGAGTGATGGAGATCATGCCAGAACGCACAAGATGGAGATCATTGCACGAAGATTGGCTATACCATGTCACATAAAGTTATATGCATGTGATGTTTATCCTTTTATGTATCTTATCATGCTTAGATCGCGACGGTAGCATTATAAGATGATTCCTCACTTAAAGATCAAGATAAAACTGTGTTCTCCCCAAGTATGCACCGTTGCGAAAGTTCGTCGTGTCCAAGCATCACGTGATGATCGGGTGCTATAGACTCTACGCTCACATACAATGGGTGCAAGCCAGTTTTGCACACGCGGAAATACTTGGGTCTAACTTGACGAACCTAGCATGTACAGACATGGCCTCGGAACACAAGAACCGAAAGGTTAAGCATGAGTCATATGAATGATATGATCGACACTTCGTTGTCCACCATTGAAACCACATCTCTTCTCGTGATGATCGGATTAGGTGTGGTGAATTTGGATCGTGTTCACTAAACAACTTGAGGGATGTTGAATTTAGTGGGAGTTCATCTAGTAATTTGATTAAGTTGAACTATTTATCATGAACATAGTCTAAATTGTACTTGCAAATACTGTAGATCACATGGCCAAGTCCAACTTCAACTTCAACGTTTTTGCTGAGATAGAAAAGCTTAGAAACAATGGGTCTAACTTCACCAAATGGTTCCGCATTCTGAGAATCATTCTCGCTGGCGGACAAAAGGACTATGTCCTTGAGAAAGCGCTAGGTGACGCCCCTGCTGTAGATGCGTCGGCTGATGAAAAAGCTGTTTATCAGTCGCGCAAGGATGATTATGATTTGATTAAGATCGCCATGTTGTATGCTATGGAATCGGATCTTCAAAATCGTTTTGAGGAGTTCGCCGGGCCCTTTGAGATTCTCGAGGAGCTGAAAAACATGTTTCAGACTCAAGCCTATTCTGAGAGATATGAGATCTCTAAGAAATTCTTTAACTACAAGATGGAGGAAGGGAGTTCCGTTAGTGAGCACGCCATTAAGATGTCGGGCTACACTCAACGCCTTGAGCAACTGGACTGCAAGATTCCAGAGGAGCTCAAGATTGACACTCCTAGCTGCAAAAGTTTTGTAGTTGATCACAATCAGATTGGTTCCACTGATATGATCACTGAGCTCTTTGCTAAGATGAAAGTAGCGGAGGAGAACATCAAAAAGAATAATCATGTGTTGATGGTCAACAAGCCCCCCACCTTTAAGAAAGGTAAGGGTGCAAGGAAGCCCTTCAAGAAAGGAGGCGGCAAACGCGTTGCCCCTGCTGAGAAGAAGCTCAAGTCTGGACCCAAGCCGGAAACTGAGTGCTTCTATTGCAAGGACAAGGGTCACTGGAAGCGCAACTGTCCGAAGTACTTAGCGGACAAGAAGGCTGGCACCATCAAAGGTATATTTGATATACATGTTATTGATGTTTTCCTTACTAGCCCTCGTTGTAGTGCCTGGGTATTTGATACCGGTTCAGTTGCTAATATTTGTAACTCGAAACAGGAGCTGCGGAATAGACGGCGGCTTGCGAGGGATGAGGTGACGATGCGCGTTGGCAACGGATCAAGAGTTGATGTGATGGCCGTCGGCACGCTCTCCTTAGTTTTACCTCCGGGATTAGTTTTAAACCTTAATAAATGTTATTATGTGCCTGCGTTGAGCATGAACATTATTTCTGGATCGTGTTTATTGCAAGACGGTTATTCATTTAAATCGGAGAATAATGGTTGTTCTATTTATATGAGTAACATCTTTTATGGTCATGCACATCTTGTGAGTGGTTTATTTCTTCTAAATCTCGAAAGGGATGAAACACACATCCATAACATTGAGGCTAAGAGATGCAAAGTAGATAGTGATAATACTACTTATTTGTGGCACTGTCGTCTAGGTCATATTGGAGTAAAGCGCATGAAGAAACTCCATTCTGATGGACTTTTGGAGTCTCTTGATTTTGAATCATTTGACACATGCGAACCATGCCTCATGGGCAAGATGATCAAAACCCCATTCTCCGGTATGATGGAGCGAGCAACGGACTTGTTGGAAATCATACATACCGATGTATGCGGACCGATGAGTGTTTCGACGCGCGGTGGATATCGCTATTTTCTCACTTTTACCGATGACTTAAGTAGATATGGGTATATCTATTTAATGAAACGTAAATCTGAAACGTTTGAAAAGTTCAAAGAATTTCAGAATGAAGTGGAGAACCATCGTAACAGAAAGATTAAGTTTCTACGATCCGATCGTGGGGGCGAATATTTGAGTTATGATTTTCTCACGCATCTCAAAGCAAGTGGAATCGTTTCACAACTCACGCCACCCGGAACACCACAGCGCAATGGTGTGTCTGAACGCCGGAATCGAACCCTATTAGATATGGTCCGATCGATGATGTCTCTTACTGATTTGCCGTTATCATTTTGGGGTTATGCATTAGAAACCGCTGCATTCACTTTAAATAGGGCTCCATCTAAATCCGTTGAGACGACACCGTATGAACTGTGGTTTGGTGCTAAACCTAAGTTGTCGTTTCTTAAAGTTTGGGGACGCGAAGCTTACGTCAAGAAGTTGATGCCGGACAAGCTCGAACCCAAAGCGGAGAAATGCGTCTTCATAGGATACCCTAAGGAAACTATTGGGTATACCTTCTATCACAGAACCGAAGGCAAAGTGTTTGTCGCAAAGAACGGTTCCTTTCTTGAGAAGGAGTTTCTCTCGAAAGAAGTGAGTGGGAGGAAAGTAGAGCTAGACGAGGTTATTGAACCTTCTCTTGAATTGGAGAGTAGCGCAGCACCTGAAATTGTTCCAGTGCCGCCTGCACCAACAATAGAGGAAGCTAATGACAAGGATCATGAAGCTTCGGACGATGCTGCTACTGAACATCGCAGGTCGACAAGGTCGCGTGCCCCTCCTGAGTGGTACGGCAACCCTGTCTTGACTGTCTTGTTAGTAGAAGACAGTGAACCTACGAACTATGAGGAAGCAATGATGAGCCCAGACTCTGAGAAATGGCTAGAAGCCATGAAATCCGAATTGGGATCCATGAGCGAAAACCAAGTATGGACTTTGGTGGACCCTCCTAGCGACCGAAAGGCCGTTGAGTGCAAATGGATCTTCAAAAGGAAAACGGACGCGGATGGTAATGTTACCGTCTATAAAGCACGGCTTGTTGCGAAAGGTTTTCGACAAGTTCAAGGTGTTGACTACGATGAGACTTTCTCTCCCGTAGCGATGTTTAAGTCCATTCGGATTTTATTAGCAATTGCTGCATTTCATGACTATGAAATATGGCAAATGGATGTCAAGACTGCTTTCCTCAATGGCAACATTGATGAAGAGTTGTATATGATGCAACCCGAAGGTTTTGTCGATCCTAAGGATGCTGATAAAGTATGCAAACTTCAGCGTTCCATTTATGGACTGAAGCAAGCATCTCGGAGTTGGAACCTTCGTTTTGATCAAGTGATCAAGAGCTTTGGATTTGTTCCAAATTGCTACGAAGCTTGCATCTACAAGAAAGTGAGTGGGAGCTCGGTGACGTTTCTGGTACTATATGTGGATGACATATTGATTATTGGAAATGACATCAACATGCTTAACGATGTGAAGAGTTATTTGAACAAGTGTTTTTCAATGAAAGACCTAGGTGAAGCTGCTTATATATTGGGCATCAAAATCTATAGAGATAGACAAAGACACCTGATAGCTTTAAGCCAGAGTACATACCTAGACAAAGTTCTGAAAAGGTTCAGAATGGATAAGGCATTGAAAGGTTCAGTGCCTATGTTGTCAGGTAAGATATTGAGCAAGGCTCAGTGTCCAGCTACGGTAAATGATAGGGAAGCTATGAGCAAAGTGCCTTATGCCTCGGCCATAGGTTCCATTATGTATGCCATGCTGTGTACTAGACCGGATGTGTCCAATGCTCTTAGTTTGACGAGCAGATATCAAAGTGATCCAGGAGTGGAACACTGGACAGCCGTGAAGAACATCCTAAGGTACCTAAATAGGACTAAAGAAATGTTCTTAGTCTATGGGGGTGATGAACAGCTCGTCGTAAAAGGTTACGTCGATGCTAGTTTCGGTACCGACAAGGATGATTGTAAATCTCAGACAGGATACGTGTATATTTTGAATGGAGGAGCTGTGAGCTGGAGAAGCTACAAGCAAAGCGTGATCGCGGGATCTACAGTAGAAGCGGAATACATGGCTGCTGCAGAAGCGTCAAGTGAAGGAGTTTGGATCAGAAACTTCATCACTGAGCTTGGCGTGGTTCCAAGTGCATTGGACCCACTGGAGATATTGTGTGACAACACTGGCGCCATAGCACTCGCTAAGGAACCAAGATATCATCCAAAGACCAAGCATATCAACCGCAAGTTTCATATAATCCGAGATTATATAGCAGATGGAGATCTGAAGATCAGCAAAGTACATACATATCTGAATGTCGCAGATCCATTGACTAAACCTCTTCCACGTGTAAAACATGATCAGCACCTCAGTGCCATGGGTGTGAGATTGTTGCCAAATGTAAACTAGATTATTGACTCTAGTGCAAGTGGGAGACTGTTGGAATTATGCCCTAGAGGCAATAATAAAGATGTTATTATTATAATTCTTGTTGATGATAAAGTTTATATTCCATGCTAGAATTGTATTAAGCGGAAACATTAATACTTGTGTGGTTTGTGAACAACACCGTGTCCCTAGTACGCCTCTATGGACTAGCTCATTGATCAATGATGGTTAAGGTTTCCTAACCATAGACATGAGTTGTCAATTGATAATGAGATCATATCATTGGGAGAATGATATGGTGGACAGACCCAAACTAAGCGAAGCAATTAGATCGTGTCATCGTGTTCGTCTTTGCGAAGCTTTTCTTATGTCAAATATTGTATTCCTTAGACCATGAGATAATGCAACTCCCTGGTATCGGAAGAAAGCTTTGAGGTCATCAAACGTCATCCTATGAGAGGGTGATCATAAAGGTGTCTCTCAGGTGATCGGAAAGTATCTGTTGGGTTGTATGTATCGAGATGGGATTTGTCCCTCCCAAGACGGAGAGATATACTTTGGGCCCACTCGGTAATCGATATCAACACCGCTTGCAAGCATGTGGTTAAGGAGTTGATCACAAAGTGATATTGGATTACGGAACGAGTAAAGTACTTGCTGTGAACGAGATTGAACTAGGTATGACGATACCGACGATCGAATCTCGGGCAAATAAAATATCGCGAGACGAAGGGAATATATATATGGGATTGATTGAATCCTGGCATCGTGGTTCATCCGATATGATCATCGATGAATGTGTGGGAGTCAATATGGGTGCCCAGACCCCGCTGTTGATTATTGATAGAAGATCATGTCTGCATATTCTCGAACCCGCAGGGTCACACACTTAACGTGTCTCGACGCTAGGATAGATTGGACAATTGGTTTATGAATTTTTGTTCGGAGTCTCGGATGGGATCCGGGACATCACGAGAGGTTCCGGAATGGTCCGGAGAATAAGATTCATATAAGGCAGTGCAGTTTTTGGAGTTCGGAATTGTTCCGGATTAATCGGTATTGTACCGGAAGCTTCTAGAACCTTCCGGAAGGGGGCCAACGTGGTCCCACCTTCCGGGAGGGGGCATGGGCCTATGAGGGAGTGTCCTGGCCGCATTGGGCCAGGGGCACAAGGCCCCATAGGGCCCAGCCGATTCTAGATAGATTTAACTCGTTTAAATCTAGGGATAGAATTTCTAGATAAGGGGAGAGTTTAAATCGTTTAAACTAGAGATAGGCTTGGAGGAGGGGCTAGGGCTGGCCGCCGCCACCCCCTCTATATATAGAGGGCTGGTGCGCCCCCTCGCCCCCACACACACATCTCCCTCCAAGCCCTAGTAGCCCTGCTGCCTTCCTCTCTCCCTCCCGACTGTTTGTAGACGAAGCCCTGCAGCAGAAATTCTCCACCATATACACCACGCCGTCGTGCTGTAGATCCAATCTACCTCTCCACCATACTTGCTGGTCCTGGGAAGGAGGAGACGTCGAGGTGCCGCACGTGTGCATCTCACGGAGGCACCGCCACTTGTGGTGCTAGATCGGATCGGATCGCGAGGAGGAGAAGCGAGTACGACTACATCACCCACGTTCCGACGAACGTTCCGCTGTGCGAATCTTCAAGGGTATGAAGATCTAATCCAATCTCTCTCGTTGTTTGAATCTCCTAGATTAGATCTTGGCTTTCCCTCTGTTCGCTTCCGTAGAAAATTTTGATTTACTATGCTGCGAAACCCTTCAATTCGGGGGACAGAAAGTCTCTGTTCCGGCACCCTGCCGGGACGAGGAAGTGCCCCCGAAGCCATCTCCATCGATCTCCACCACCTCTCCATCGCCGTTGCTGATTCCCATGATGATGAGGGAGTAGTTCTTCCTCGAGGCAAAGGGTTCTACCGGTAGCTATGTGTTCATCTCTCTCTCTATGCATTCTCATATTGTGATCATGAGCTTTGTAATCAAGTAGATCTACCTTGCTACTCAAGTGCTTTAATAGATCTCTGCTCTCCCCATGTGTGTGAAAGTGACAGCATGCACACCATGGTGGCACTTAGGATAGAGATTACAAATACTTGTTATGAGTTATATTTGGAGTTGGATGTCTTTATGAAATTGTGGTGTTTGTTGGAACCATCTAGTGCTCAAGGTGACAGTGTGGGGTTATCTAGATAGGGAAAGCGAACTTTGAGGAGTGCTGTTATAGCCCTACCATGGATTATAGTGTCCAACCAGAGAGTAGTTAAGAGTAGTATCATAAAGAGAAGATATTTATATGAGAGTGTTCACTAGTGAAAGTATGATCCCTAGGCCTTGTTTCTAAACATTGAAACATCGTTTGCAACTAGATCTGTTACATGTTTTCTTGTTGCCATCTTTATTTCAGTTTGCCTTTAGTCTCTTCCACGCCATCAAGCTATTCTCTAGTACCGTTGTCTTATATCCATACCACTTGTATTTCAGTATATCTTTGCCGAACTAGTGCACCTATACACCTGACAAGTGTATTGGGTGTGTTGGGGACACAATAGACTTCTTGTATCTTGATTGAAGGGTTGCTTGAGAGGGATACCTTTGACCACTTCCTCCCTGAGTTCAATAAACCTTGGGTAATCCACTTAAGGGAAAACTTGCTGCTGTTCTAGAAACCTCTGCACTTGGAGGCCCAACAACTGTCTGCAAGAATAGAAGTGTGTAGACATCAAGCTATTTTCTAGCGCCATTGCCGGGGAGGTAAGGTAAAAGGTAATCACATCCTCCTGTGTGAGTGCTCAAAGTTATTTCCTTTAGATTCTGAAATTTTGTCTTTTTGTTTATTGTTTTCACTAGTTAGGCTTAATGTAAAACAACAACAAAATTAGAGAGCTTTATAGTATTTATCTTGAGTTAGTACATGAAGTGTTTGAAGAGAAAATTAAAAAACCTATGGAACTTTATTTGCATGCTAATAGCAATATTATTAGTATGAATTTTTTGAACACCATTATTGCTAATATATGATGATCATGATATTTTAGTCCCCCAAGCATGGAGGAGAAAATTCACTTTGATGAGCATGATATTTTTAGCCCCCCAAGCATGGAGGAGAAAATTCACTTTGATGATACTATGCCTCCAATATATGATGATTACAATGATGAATATGATATTTTCAGTCCACCTACTATTGAGGAGAAAATGAATTATGATTACAATATGTCTGCTATATTTGATGATTATGGTGATGAGAATAATAATGATAGCTATTTTGTTGAATTTGCTCCCACTACAATTAATAAGAATGACTATGCTTATGTGGAGAGTAATAATTATTATATGCATGTGGATCATGATAAGAATGTTTTATGTGATAGTTATATTGTTAATTTTATTCATGACTCTATTGAAAGTCATTATGAGAGAGGGAAACATGGTTTTATATATCTCAACAATATTAAGTTTCCCCTCTTTATGTTGAAAGTCTTGATGTTACACTTGTTTTGCTTTAGTATGCTTGTTGCTTTGTGCTTTCATGACTTGTTTCTTTACAAGATTCCTATGCATAGGAAGTGGGTTAGACTTAAATATGTTTTATATTTACTTCTTGATGCTCTCTTTTACTCTCAATTCATATTTCTTATGTGAGCATCTTCTCAAACTATCATGCCTAACTTAAAGGCGTTAAAGAAAAGTACTTATTGGGAGATAACTCAAAAGTTTTAGATGAGTCTCGGAAGTCATTACCTCTATAATAACCACTCCTTATCCTTTTTATTTGCTTTTTGTGCCAAGAGTAACCTCTAATGAGAGAGAAGTAATGATTGGGGAAGTTGCTGTCCCGAAACAGATTTTTGTGTTTCACTGTAAAAATTCGTATAAAATCTCTGTACGTAGTTTTTAGGCGTGAATTATTGTGCTTCTGCCCCAGGTTGTTATCTAACTTTCGTTAGTTCGACACTTTTTGATTTGAGCAACATAAGGTCTTCTAAAAAATTGGTTTTTACCTGCTGGCCTGTTTTGACAGATTTCTGCCATTATTTGCATTTGCTTCTTATTGGTTCATTTTTGAGTTCTTTTGGGGAATTGAGCTTTTTGAGTAAAGTGCTACAGTATCTTGTGTTTTAATGGAAGTTTTATTGGTGTTGAAACTAAACCTAAAGACTTATTATCTTATGTGCACTAATGTTGCTAATAAAGATTGTGTGAGGTTTTGTATGAAGGAAAAATTTCAGGTGTATGGAGAGAATGATGTAATGAGATGAAGAATGGACTCAAGCTCAAGCTTGCGGATGCCACCCCGTGTCACCCCAAGAAATATTCAAGAGGTATAAGCATCAAAGCTTGGGGACGCCCAAGGCATCCCTTTCTTCATCAATAAAAATCCCAGGTTTCTTCCAAACACTTCATTTTTATTGTTTCATGCACATTTGTGTTGTTCTTGGAGCGTATTCTTTTTCATTTTTTGTTTTGGTTTTCATTTGCTTGGTTTTCTTAGTTTGCTTGAATAAATTGGTTGGACCCCCTCTTTCATACATTGGTTTTCAAATATTTTGATTTCGATTGGAAAAGAGTAGGAACAGTTCATGCTTAAGTGGTAAAAGGAGCTTGTTTTTGACTGTGGCCTATGCTTTGTCATTCCATGCTTGATATTGTTTTGGCTTTATGCTTAGTGATCTTTGTTTTAGCATGACATGTTATAAACAATTGAGATTGCTTAATGTGCCTTGGAAGAATCATGCGTTGTTTTAGCATATTAAAGCATAGTATTGTGGTATTCTCCTTTGATACTTTATTTGGGTTGACTTGCCGCATTCTCACTGTAATAGCCCAATTTCAGCAACCCTGATTAGTTGTCCAGAATGCAAAAATCAGGGGGAACAAAAACTTTTTCCTGTTCATTGGTGCAGTGTTTGCTTGTTGTTTGTTTGTGCTTGTGCATGTGAGTGTATACCTTATGATACTCCTTACCTCAAGCTATGCTTGATGGTAACCCTAGAAGTTGTTGATTAGTTTATAAGATGAGTTGCCTTGATCTGCTGTCTGATGAGTTGCCTTGATCTGCTGTTTGACTTGTTTGCTTAGGAGGTAGTATGAACTACTCTATGAGATCATCACCAGGATCAAGGTGTTTCCAAACCATCATCCCTCAAGAAAGAATACAAACCTGGATCTGACCTCTAGATACTAGTGGTCATTTAAAACCCTTAACCAGATCAATTCTGTAGTGATCCATTATAGAAGCTTCCAAGTCCATGAAGACCAATATCAAGCATGGATCCCTTCTCCTCAATCCACCACTTTAACATCATACACTTGATGATGCATTGATACCTTGCAACTCCTCCAAAAACATTCCATCTCATACTCTAGTCAAAATCCTCATAACTGCCAAATTTGACTAAGTCTGGAGACAGTTTCAACATCACATTTTTGAATGCCTCCCTCTCTCAAACCATGTGCATTTTTGGAAATGCACCTGAACCATATTGTTAGCCATACTCGGGACTACCAATGCCCACTTTTGCCTTTGGTTATATCATCCTCCAACCCACTTGTTATTGATGGTTTTGCAGGAAAGAAAATAACTTTTCCTGCAAATCTAGTCAACATGCCTACTTTGGTAGAAGCTCACACCACCATCCAACCTTCTATGGACCAACTCTTTGCATGCTTGTGATCTACTAATATAGGTCTATCAAAATCTACTTCATTTGTTCCAATTGGATCCTTGTGCTTATTAAACCCACATGGTTTATAAGGCATCATGACTCTTTTGGTATGGCAGCCTTATTTTCAACAAAATTTGCCACCATTTCTAGATCACCTCAAATGCAATTAATTCAAACTATTCCTGCCATGTTCATATAAATGACTTGGTCTACCTATACATCTACACCTTGCATCAAGGTGAACTCTGAACTCCAAGATACAACCATGTTTTGATGGTATGAAATTAACATCACCTTAGATCCTCAATTCCATGTTTCTCCATCTAATTCAAGTTGGAATTCCATTCCACAATGTTGCAAATGCTTGCTACACCTTGTCTACATCATCTACCTTGATCATCAAGATTTATCAAATATTATCCATAATTATTATGGCCCCAAATCTATTGATTTTCCTTATTAGACAAAAACCTCCAAAACTTCCATAAAGGAAAGCTTTATTATTTCTTTTTGCCCATTTTCATAAATGGTTGAATTAGGATAATAATTGTCTTAAATACTTCTATGTCTCAATAAATCTTGGGAAAATTCCCCGAAGTGTGTATTCACATTTGGGACTCTCCCACATCAAAAACTACCCTTGTCCAATGTAAATTTATCAAATGATCCTCTAGAAACTACTTCTGCCCTTGTTGGGTAAATGGATTTATGAGGACTAAAACTCCTTAGAAAAATCCCAAATAATTCCTAGAGAGGTCCCTTAACCTCATCTATCTCCCAGTACCTTTTCCTCATCCTGTCCAATACAAGTTTTTGGATTTTCTTCATAACCACCAATTTGATCAAATTTGCCAAGTAAACAAAACCACTACTCAACCCACTTCCAAATCTCATCAAAACTGGCTCAATGCATCTCCTCAGCACCTAGACACACCCCAGGTCGACACCACTGTAGCTCCACCCCTGCCCCTGCCCATTTTACCCTTGTACTAGTAGAGAGAGAGACAAGCAAATCTTACAAGGATTTACCCCAACTAATTACCCCAGCTGTCCCAGCCCTCTCTGCCCGAACCAATACCCTTCCTACCCCTCTCCACGGTCCTCTAGGCCAACCACAGGTTAGCAATCCTCTCCCCCATTTCCAAATTGGACATTCACACCCTCTAGCTCTCCTCCTCGGTATAAATGGCCAGAGGCCATCCCCAGCGAGCCCCTGCCCCTCATTTGCTCCCTCTCCCCTCCACTCACTCTCCCTAGGCTCCACTCCCTCTCCTTTGCTCTGTGCTGTCCAGGAGAAGAAGAAGGAGAAGCTTCGGCCTCCTTCAAAAATCGAGCAAGGCTCCTTCTCCCCTGATCCCCTTCGCTTGTCCCCAAGCGAAACTGAGTTCAATAAACATGACCTCAAGTTTATGGAGTGAAGAGTCGATAAAAGGATACGGACAAGAAGCATTACATTCATCTAATACATAGATCATAATAGAAAACAACTCACTATTATATAACTCAACTTGCAATGAGTAAAGGAAACACAATAAGGATACATAAAGTGAATCATAATTGGTAATGGCAAACTTACCTCTTGGTCGAAGAATAGTTGATAATTTGCTAGAGTTCACAAATAGCTGGTTTTTCAATGAAAGCTTTCAAAGTAGTAAACTTCAAGATAAGATCAATGTGCAAAATAAGGAACATAAGAAACATGATTGAATAAATCATCATATGAATGAATGAAACACATCAACTCAAGATACTTGCTGAGATAAAAGGGAATGGGTTTACTGACTCAACTACAAAGTAAAAGAAAGGCCCTTCAAAGAGGGAAGCAGGGATTGCAAGTCTCATAAAGAGCTCCCAAAAATTATGATACTTACTAGCTTTCAGCTCTCATTGCCCCTATCATAGGCATCTTTAGGTGGTTAAGGTGAAAGTGAGGTCCACTCTGAGTTATATGCTTGACAGACTATAAACTGAAAATCCCAAGTCCCTTGAGTATGAGGACCGCTCCTCATGCTACTCAACTTTAGTTACCGGTCAGTTCTTGTCATCGTAAGTATGTGCGTATCATTGAGAACCGCCAACGGGGTACCCCTTGCCCGATGATATGGAAGAATCCCCATATCAAAATTACAAGGCAAGCAGACAATGAGTATCTCAGCAATCTTCTTATTTACCATGGGAAAATGGTGATTTTTTCTCTCTTTCCTCTTTTCATAATATCTCTCTTTTTTTTCTCAATCTCTATCTCTCTCTTGTTTTATAAGAAGAATGCTTCATAGGTATCATTATGGTTACGCTACAGGTTTCCACCATGTCAGCATGGATTAGACCAGCGGCCCAGGCATTTCTCTAACACACATACATAACTCCATGGACTTACAAGCTCCCCTTTTATTTCACACCGACGACATCTGCAAACAAAAGAGCAAGGTATCAACTGGGTATATATTTACAAGTGTTGAAAGCGTTCCTCGTGATAGCACGGTTCTGCTAATCCCCAGCCTATAATTTGCAAGCATATAACTTTCATGGAGAGTTCACAATGGTTCAGGATTATTAAGTGCAAGAAAGTAAAGTGTGCCATCAAGTTCGTGAGAGCTTTAATCACTAATTTTCACATAACAAGTTTAATTTGGGAGGTAGACAAAACAGGAATTTACTTGGAATAGCAATAATGCTACTAGGTAGGTATGGTGAACACAAATGGCAAAGGTTTTGGTTTAAAGGAGTGGATGCACGAGAAGAATACCCTCTCAGTACAGGTTTTTGGCTAGCAAGGCTGGGTAGCAAGTATAAGAGTTGAAGGAAACAAACAAACATACAAGTGATAAAGACAAACATGCAATCTTCCTTGGAAGCACAAAAGATCTTAACTAGAGAATACTAGACTTATGAGCAAATCAAGGAAGAAAGATGATGAAATTATTTTTCTTTAGAGTACTTCTATCTTTTTCTTTTCAACTCTCAAAAGGGTGTTGCTACTGACCGAGCCAGGTTTG
This sequence comes from Avena sativa, assembly GCA_916181665.1. Classification (NCBI taxonomy): domain Eukaryota; kingdom Viridiplantae; phylum Streptophyta; class Magnoliopsida; order Poales; family Poaceae; genus Avena; species Avena sativa. The sequence goes on from OV702287.1 coordinate 430,749,577, forward strand.
CCAAAACCAACTAAATTAACTCAATGATCCCAAAGTGATACCAATCCTAACAACAAGATCAATCATATAACCACGAATTGAAAACTAATATAAGCTAAGCAATAGAGTGAATGATAGAACTTCTCATTAATATTCCATAACGACAACTCACACCAAGGGATACATATCTAACCAGAGAGGGGACACTTCCTTAATGCAAACCATACTACATAATAACTCCTTTATTCATGATATGACTCTACTAATAAAGTAAAAAGATAGAAGATAGTGATATGATACCGCGGCACTCCCCCAAGCTTGGAACAAACCAAGGGGATGCCAAACCTGATGAAGAATTACTCGTTTGGTGGTGGTGGTATCCTCTTGACAAGCTCTTTGATCAGTTTCCCCAAGTCCTCAATCTCGAAGGTGAGATTACGGATCAGCTATGAGTTTTGCTCAATGCGGCTCATGATCATGTCGTGTTGAGAATTCTAGCTCTTGCTATTCTTTCCCCACTCTTCCTCCTTGAAGTCTTCTTTTCCTGCATGGCTAGAACGAGGCAAATCCCAATTGGAGGGTAATTTCCCCTTGGGCATATTCTGGTATTGATGCTCATGGATAAGGGTATGGAAAGGATTCTTGGTGCGTGGAGGAAGTGACCAGGGATCTGAACGGTGATGAGGAGGTTTCCCTCCAATGGCTGGATTTGCCACCACTCCAATTCTTGCAACGGTAGTGCCGGTATGCGGATGTTGGCCTTGCTCCTCTTCACCTTCACTCTTGATCTCCTTCTCCTTCCCGGGGTCTTGGAGGTCTTCCTCCATGGGCTCCTTCCCTTTATCCTTGGTGGACACCATTGTACTTCTAAGATTTCAAAGAGTATGTCCTGACAGAAACATATCGAAACAAAAACACGACAAAAACACGATATATGGACCTCGGGGGATCCGGGGGGTTATATATTACGAAGTTTCATATCAAAAGGAAGGTATTGGGAGAAAACGAATTGGAGGCGGAGTCCGGGGTGGACTCACCACCTGGTGGCGCGGCCAGGGGTGGGCCCACGCCATGGGGTGGTGTGAGCCACCCTGGCTCCGGTTCCGTCCCTCTTTCACTTCGTGACTTTCCATATTGACTAAAAACTGCAAAAATATAGTTGGATTGTATTTTCGCGGAACTTTTCTTACCAGAACTATTACCTATTTGAAAATAGACTGTGCATGTCTCTGAATTTGGTATCTAGTAGATTCTTCTAGAGTCATCTCTTGAATATCATTGATATCTTTATCTTCATATACTTATTACTTGAGTCATAAAACCTTTCTCTTCCTTATTACACCATTATCTCCACTTCCTGGAAATTTCTTTCACACAAAACATCACACAGTTCTCATTAGCAACATTAGTATAAGTGAAGTGACAAAACCTTTTGAGTCCAACTTCAACTGAAAACCATCAAAACAAAAGCTACTGTAGCAACTCCTTCTGAAAGCCCAAAAAGAATTCAAAAAGGAAATCGAATAAAGAAGCAAATGCAAGATTGGCAAAATCTGTCAAAACAGACCAGCAGGTAAAGATCAATTTTTTCGAAAATCTTCTGTTGCTCAAATCAAAAAGTGCAAAACTAACGAAAGTTAAATAGCAACCTGAGGCAGAAGCACAAAAAATTACAGCTCAATCCGACAAACAGAGATCTCTCACGAATTTTTACGGTGAAGCACAAAAATCTGTTTCGGGACAGCAACTTCCCAAAATCTTACTTCTCTCTCATTAGAGGTTGATCTTGACACAAAGACCAAACAAAACGGATAAGGAGCTGTTATCACCGAAGTAATAACTTCCAAGACTCAAAGAAACAAAAACAAACAAAAAGCAAAAACAAATTGGGTTGTCTCTCATAAAGCTCTTTCTTTATAGCCATTAAGATGGGCATGATAATTTTGAAGAAGCTCTCATAGGGATATGAATTGGAGCGAAAGAGAGCATTAAGAAGATAAAACACAAGTATAACCCGCTTTCTATGAAGGGAATTTTATAAACAAACAAGTTATTGAAACCAAAGGCAACTTGCATAAGAAGGCAAAAGAAGCGCAATATAAAAACTTTCAGCAGAAAACGGGGAAACTTGATATTATTGAGATGCATAAGAACACTTTTCCCTCTCTCATAATAGCTTTCAGTATCATGCTTAAACTTTACAATATAGCTATCACAAGGACCATCATAGCAATGATCACTTATTCTAACAGAAAACACAGGAATACTAGCTCTCATAACACTACTTTGTGAAACAATATTAGAGGTATCCTTACAAAGGATAGTGTGTCCCTCTTTTTTTTGAGAAACACAGTACAATCGTAGACGCTCACAACACGTAAATGCACACCCACCCCTATGAACGCACACACGCACACCCTACCCCTATGAGCACCTCCGAGAGCCTGAGCCGGCGGATCGGGTCTTGAGATTGACGAAGTCACCACGGGCGCCTCGCTGTCGACGGGAACGTCGCCTCCCATTGAAAGAATATTCCGCCTTTTATGCAACACATAGTGTCAAACCTGGGGTTTGAACTCTGGTGGGCTGGGGTACAACCACCCTCCTAGCCACCCAACCACAGGTTGGTTTGCGGATAGTGTGTCCCTCTTATTCATATTTAGCAACAAAGTCTTTCACATTTGCTACTATAGGTTCGTCAACCGTTTGTTTACCAGGTTCAACAACTTTATTCATACTTTCATTAACCATACTAGCTATCATAGAGTGTTCCTTTACCTTAACTGGGAAAGGCATTTTCTCAATAGAAGGTTCAGGTAAAACATGATTAGCAGTATAAACTTCAGTACTTCTTGCAGGAACACTCTGAGCAATATCTTTATAAGGTTCATGATACTTATTCCACTTCTTTTTAGGCACTTCAATATAGGAAGCAAAAGCCTTAAAATAAGAAGCAATAGCTTGAGAGTCTAGACCATAAGCATTTTTAATATTTTGAAAGTCATCAGTTCCCATAAAAGATTCAATGCATTCATAATCATAATTTATACCTGACTTTCTACCTTTGTCATTCTCCCAAGCTTCAGCATTGTCTTGAATACGATCCAGGAGGTCCCATTTAGCTTCTTCTTCCATACGAGTGAATGATCTAGCACAAGAAGCATCCAATAAATCCTTATCATGTAGAGGGAGCCTTGCATAAAAGTTATTGATAATAATATTGTTGGGGAGCTCATAAATGGGACATTTGAGCATTAGTAACTTCAATCTCCCCCAAGCTTGAGCTGTACTCTCTCCATCAAGAGGCCAAAAGTTGTATATTTGATTCCGATCTTTATGAATCTCACTAGGAGGATAAAACTTTGAATAAAAGAGAGGCACTATTTCCTCCCATTCCAGAGCTTGACCATTCTTCAGCAGCTTATACCATTCCTCAGCTCTTCCTTTTAGTGATAATGAGAATAACTTCTTCTTAACTTGATTTGTAGTAATACCTGCACACTTGAACAACCCGCATAATTCGTGTATAAAGAGTAAATGATCACCGGGATGGACAGTTCCATCCCCAACATAGTAGTTATCCATAACACGATCAATAATTCTTGTAGGTATTTTGAAAACATATTTCTCAGCAGGTGGTGGCTTATCTACTACCTTAGCAGTGGTAGTAGCATTACCAAATAAGAAACTCAGCGAATTATCCATAACAAAAATAAAGCAACTAGCAGAAGTAAACAATACTCACAGTAGAAGTTTCCTTTACTAGTTCCACTCTCCAATAGCGCTTCACTCCCCGGCAGCGGCGCCCGAAAATAGTCTTGATGACCCACAAGTATAGGGGGTGTATCGCTGTATTTTTGATAAGTAAGAGTGTCGAACCCAACGAGGAGCAGAAGGTGCTGGCTAGTGGTATGGATCAGGAATTCTCTGCAAATACTTAGCAAACGGATTTTTAGGGGTTTTCGATAAAGCAAGTAAACAAAGTACGACTAAATAAAAGACAGTAGGAATAAATGCAGCAAGTGGCCCAATCCTTTATGCAGCAAAGGACAAGCCGGTTGTATTTCTATAGATGACCAAACGTTCTCGAGGACACATGGGAAGATTGTCAAGTGCTTTCGCTTCATATAGTCGATTAATCTTCTCTAGCTTGCTAAGTGTTGTGTGGGTGAACCTGTGCTAATGTACCGCCCCATCCAAGAGTAAATACATACTTGTGATTAAACCCCTTGCAAACATCCATAAGTACAAGAAAATAATTAAGGTAGAAACCTAACCACAGCTTTAAACTCTAAGACCCTTACGTCCCTTGTGCAATGGTTTCCTAACGGGGGTTCAGGTTTCTGTCACTCCGGCAACCCCTACGATTAGTAGCCAAATACACAATGCATTCCCCTAGGCCCATATAGGTGAAGTGTCATGTAGTCGACGTTCACATGACACCACTAGAACAAGTACACCACAACTTAAATAACAATCTATTGAATCTTTCTCAACACAACTCCACTACTAACAACAAGACTTCTCCCATGTCCTCAAGAACAAAACGAACTACTCACAAGACATCATATGGATCATGATCAGAGATGGAATAATGATGTATAACAATCTGAACATAAACAATAATTCAACGGTTCACTCAATAGCATCAACTACAAAGAGTAATCAACACCGGGAAAGTTTCCCCTATGAACTAATGCAAGATCCAACTCAATTGTTACAGCAATATGGAGATGGTGATGAGGGTGATGATGGTGGTGATGGTGGTGATGATGATGATGATCCCGATGAAGTCCAGCTTGATGGTGGTGTTGATGGCGACGATCTTCCCTCTCCGGGAAGGAATTCCCGCGGCAGAAATCTGTCTATCGGAGAGATCTTTCTCTCTCGATGTTTTCCGCCCCGCAGAGGCGGCGGAATCTTTCTGTGGTTGCTCCCCGAGTCTTAGGGTTTCGGGAGGTTGATATACGCCAGAGGGGAGAGGCTGGAGTGGGCCAGGGCGGCCACACCACTCCCTGGCGTGGCCTAGGCTTGCCCGCGCCATGGGGTGGTGTGGGCCCCCTATGGCCCACCTCCACTCCATCTTCTGGCATCCTGAGTCTTCTCGAAAAATAGAATTTTCCGTATATTTTCCTGGATTTTCTGATCTTCGCGAATTTTGCCTCCAAACAGCACCTTTTCCATCAGAATCCTGACTGCAGCAGTCCATGCTCCAAAAGTCATCAACCATGCAAAAACAGATGAAATAACATAAGTATCACCTCTCAATACGAAATATATCAATGGATATTAGTGAATTAAGACATAGAATAGTGATGCAAAATGGACGTATCAGGGACCACCACCACCGTGTCACCCCTCGATCTGCTCGCCGTCATCCACCGCGCCGCCCAGCATCCTCCACAGCACCTCTCGAGCCCTCTGGTAAGCTCCCCCGCCACCACCCGAGCCAGCTAGGGTTTTCGCTCGCCGGCGCCATCGAGAGGACGACGACGAACGCAGGTCGTCCATCGCAACTTAAACGGACGGCCAGATCTGGCCGATACCACCCTGGACCGCCCGATCAAACTAACCGTCGGGCCCCGCTTGGCAGGTTCAAGCCGTGGCTCCCGTGCACCGCGCTGCCCGCTGCTGGGCCAAATCCTCTCTGCGTGGCCCAGTACCTCCCCAGATCCAGCCCAGCTGCCCGGTTGCCCTTTTCTTTTATTTTCAGACCTAGAAGAAGACCAGTAGGATTAAATCCTTTCGAAAATGTAAATCAAGTCCAAATGCCAAGATCTAAATTTTTGGTGGTTCCCTAATGTTTTCTCAAACATGCAAAGGCAACACCTAGTCAAACATAATTTCCATTATTGGCTAGAATTTATTCTGCTACTAGGTGTACTTTTCCCTAAATAATTTCCTCAGAGTGTTTTATATCTCCATTTGGGGAGAACTACGGCTCTACTTGAAGGTATTTGAAATACCTGTCATCCAGCACAGATCTTATGCCAAAGTAAATAGAAGTGTGTCTTTAACAAAAATAACAAAAATAGCAACTTTCTGCCTTAGATAAATTCTCCAGGTCAAACCAAATGTGGTATTGACCTGATTCCACCTCCTAGTACCTCATAATATCAGTATCTATCAAATCCCAGCAGCTCAGATTTTATTGAGCTATGGTTGAATTTTAGTGATTTAAATACGTCTGTAAGTGGTATTTTTACCAAATAAATCACTCCAGAAGTTTGGCAACTCCACAAAGAGTGAATCCAATTTCTACAAAAAGGTATTCAACATGCCTACCATCTTCCCTTCGAAATAACTCAATAGCTTATGTAGAATTAATCTGGTGAAAAAGAGAAAAACCATATAGAACTGCATTTGGGAATTTCCTGAAGGCATTCTGGTAATTTTTTAGACTTGATTCCAACTCTATGTGGTTTAGTACATCAAACACTACCTAACCATCCAAGGAAAGAATTTTTGGGCCTCCAGATCAATTCTGGTGAATTATTTCCTTAAACTAGAGCTTATTCCACTATAAAAAGCATATTTAAATCTATGTAATTGATAATCAAGTGAAACCACTTGTATTAGTTTTGTTTTGTCAAGACCTATCTGAGGATATCATTGTTGCACATTGGTATCGTACAGACCCCAAGTCTCCACCACAAGTCCTTGATATGTACCCTAGACAACTATCCTCCAAGGGAAAAATACCTCAAGGGCAATCTAGTAATTCCACTCCTAGTATCCCACTCCTCCAGAACCTACTGAGTTAAGTAGAATTCCTTATGTTTGTTTGCTGTATGGTTTGATGCATGTATGCCTTGTATTGATTGTGGTATTGTCTGCTTGCATGTATACTCGATGACGGCGATAGTGTGATTGTTTGACGACAAGAAGGAAGGGACTTCTTATTTTATTTATTGGGTATTCTTGGTTATCTAAAGAAGTCCAGGGACTTATTGCTGATCACAGGAAAGCCACCATTCCCGAATCCCGATACTTGTCCTACTCTTTCACTACTACTTTGTATCTCCTTTATAAATTGCATTATTTATCTGCATGTCTTGTTTTATAAATACTACGCTAATAACTTGGCTCCTCCAAGTTATGACTTTGTGTCCCTCATGGCACCACCCTGATGTACCTACCAAAGTATCCCTTTAGACCGAGAGTATGGTGGTTAGCATCCTACCTCTTTGAAAACCCCGGCTTTGAGAAAATGAAATGTATTGGGATTTACCCCACTACAAATGTTTCAAAACTGTTTTGTAAAAACCCTTGGGAAGAGGCATCGTTCCAAGCAGATGTTCTAACAAAATAAATGGTGTTGATGAGAAAGGAGAAAGTGAAGGTATGTTCTATGCCTTTACCGGAGCAATTTTTATCAGTGCAACCACATTACCCCAGGTGATGGGGCTTAGCTCGTAGTTTGTCTTCATTAGCCTGGGCATCTTGTACCATGCTTATATGGAGAGATCCCTTGAATTCCGGGCAGGCGCTACCAGATCTCAGATCTGAAGCCTGTAGCTTGTTTCGACAAGAGTGAGCATGTCTTGGCAGGAGTGCCTGTGCAACAATTGGGTCTCTCGCGGACGGTATGACTTAGGCGGTACGGAAGGAAGGGGAGTCACCAAGTTAAGGTATACGCTAAGTTGTGGCTTGGGTATGCGCGTGTACAGAAAGCAGGACTATGGCTAGGAGCCACATACTCGTTGCCGGGGAGAACAAACCCAAAAGGAAAAGCAGCCTTTGCTAGGGTCGACATGCGAAAGGTTAGGTTGGATTATCCGGACCCCCATCTACAGTGGTAGTGGGCCGTGGTTGTATCCTGACGGATGTATTGATTCTTATGGGGAAAGTGCGCAAACTCTGCAGAGTATAATCTATTCGAATGGCCGTGTCCACGGTCAAGGACGGTTGTAAAGGTGTTGGCTTGGAGTACCCAAACGGTGTTTGTTTGGAAAGAATGGATGGTAAAGAATGAAGGTTCCGGGGGAACCTGAGTTCGAAAGCTTTGCTTTGACCTGAGGTGGTCGAAGAGGTTTAAAAAGGGTTTCTACTCTAAAATTGGTTTCAAAACTCTTTTTCAACAAAGATATGGAGATGTCATGAATTATAAAACAGAGGCATGTTTTCAAAACTCTTTTTCAACAAAGATATGGAGATGCCATAACTCCAAGAGGTAGTCTAGGCTTTTCAAAAACAGCCCCAGATAGAGCTATCTCACCACGGCCAGACTTGCATTTCCTTATTACCTTATCCTGGTGGTTTGCGAGTACATTCAAGAGTACTCGTGGCTTTGTCCCTGACTATTTACTTGGCCAGACTTTCAGAGGTTCAACATCGGAAGACTAACGTGACGTCCAGCAAGCTAGGCCGTCTTCCCAGTCAGCTGCCTATTGGTTGAGGCACGATTGGGCTCTGCATGCGAGATGATGTTCCGCTGCTAAAGATGATGTAGCCATAATGGCATTTATGTAAGTCTTGTAATTTCGTTATGTTTCGGATGTTGTAATGATACTGGTCGGTTATGTTCCACGGCTCACTGATCATGGGAACGTGGATATATGCATAACAGGGATTTCTCGGTTGGTTAATCCGGGGAGCCCACAGACTTGGCATCAGAGCCATCCTGACTGTAGGAGACCTTAGTTAGCATGGACGTTAGACAGGAGACGACAAACCTATTTTCAAAAAGACAAGGGAGAACCATTGACTATTTGCAAAAGTGCTTATTTCTTTTCCCCTCCATTTCGAAAACTACTTGTATTAATATGATTTCCGAATCTTAAAATCTTGTACACTTGTCACTAACCCAACCTGGCCCTAAACACTTTTGTAGATGGAACATATTGATGAAGAGTGGCTGAAGAGTGGATTCCCCCGACTACTCTGGGACTCTCTGCAACTTTGCGGTTACCAGCAGAAACCTATCTACACCCTCCACAAGGGACTGGAATCAGGAGATTATGTGGGACAGATTGTCATACTAGCCAAGCCAGGAACCAATGGAGGCCCTATCTACTCCACTGGACCTCGGATGCCCAGTCCCGTACTTGTTGTTGATGTGGTAGCCAGAGAAGCTCTGATGCGCATCCGTAGCTCCCTCCCAGAGATGAGACAGCCCACGACCTTCTACCTCCCCATGAAGGGAAATGTCGACTGCACCGGAGGATCTCAAGACCCTAGCCTGGCATACCCTGCTCTCTCCTTTCAGACCCGCTTCAGCTATTCTAGCAATGAGGTGTTAACAGCCGTCATTGACAAATACTGCCACTCTCAGATGGAGCTCCATCGCCTACAAGCCATCCTCACTTGTAAGGAAGCTCTGGAAGCCCTGCAAAGGAATCAAGCATGAAACGCCGCCACTAAAGGAACCTCGAGAGAAGTCGCCCCCGAGAGAAGCCGGAAGTGCACCACCACCAGTCAGTATCTCTGTAGGTTCAAGCTCGTCTAGGAGGCGTAGGAAACCTCCACTGCTCAGCCAAAAGCCAGCCACGACTCCACAGATGCACCCTCCGAGTAATCACCCGCGTTGCGGTACTCGCCCGTTTAGCAATAGGGTAGAGTCATGTACCGTCCCTGAACGCGTTTTGTAATGCTTAAGTACTATTAGCACCCTCGGGTGCAGATTGGTTTGTTGTGTAATAACTTCCTTGGATTGTTGTGCTTGCTTGAATTGCTTACCTTCCTACGTGTTTTACCCAAGACGTTGCATCAGACCCAACCCGAAACGCGTACCACCAACAGGAACTCCCCCCAGGATGGCTGTGAAGACTGGAAGCTCGAAGAAAGCATGTAGCCGTTGCGGAGACGAAAGACACCAAGCCAGCAGGTGTTCCGGTCACTGCCCAAACTGCGGAAAACCCCACTCATCCAAAGTTTGTCCAACTCGGTTTGTCACTTGTTTCCTCTGTGAAGGCCAAGACCATGTCCCTGTCAATTGCCCCATATATCTCCTCATTGGCAAGGCTAGTGAACCCCCAGGTGTCAGCATCGGCGGGTCATCAACTCAGTTACACCAAAAGAAAAGTACCCGTTTCATATGTGGTCAACCCAGTCAGTTTAGCCGAGAATGCCCCTAGAGAAAACCCATCAAGACCACCGTGAAAGTGAAGCCCGAAGGCACCCAGGGCCCTTACTTTCATAAATGACGGCCACCCTACCTCCCGCAGCCCTACATCCCAAGACTGAAGATTTCCCATGCATCCACGGGCGACAACACCCCGTGAAAGTAAAGATAGAGAGAAGCTCCTTAACTTACTCTAGGACCCCTGAACGTCGGCAAGTGCAACTTGTGAAAAGCTAGTCCATACCCCCCTTTTGGAATGACACCATGATGCTACCCTCTCTTAAGTCGATGTCCACTACCTTAAGAACCATCCTTTGTCACCCTCATAAGTAAGTCCCTAGCTTGTAACCCTCCGATCTACCCCAGTCTGACCCTAAGGGGGAAAGACTGCGTCTTTCCTGCAAAATAGAATAACTCTCTGCTAGGAACAACCTCAGGAGTCCCGACCATAAAATTTCAAATAGGATACGCTACGACCCTAAAGAAGAGCTGTGAACCCCTAGACAGAGGTACTCCCAGATGTAGATTCCATCCTCCGACGAGTACTCCGTGAGGTTCAGCATCGAGATAGTCTGCCCAGTCTAAGCCTTTAGGGTATAGAATCTGGAAGGAAAAGAAGGTCATCCCTCGTAATCGGAACCGGACTTTGCTCAACTCTCTGTGCATCCCGGAAGACTGAAGCTCAACTTCATCGACCGAGTAGTCAGTTTCAAAGACGGAGTCCGTAAGTTAGGATGCGTAGGACACCTGGTATCAACCCGACTCAAAATCCCCTAATCTTACTCTCCTGAATCTCAGGACGAGATTCTTTTAAGGGGGAAAGGTCTGTAACATCCCAATTTCAGCAACCCTGATTAGTTGTCCAGAATGCAAAAATTAGGGCGAACAAAAACTTTTTCCTGTTCATTGGTGCAGTGTTTGCTTGTTGTTTGTTTGTGCTTGTGCATGTGCATGTGAGTGTATACCTTATGATACTCCTTACCTCACCATCAATTGACAAAAGCTAGTTACCAAAACTATCCTGGCTCAATTTACATATTCTCAAACGTTCTGGCATTTCAAAACCTGAGCCAATATGCTTATGTAACCAAAACTATTTTTGTGGCTTCTATTAACAAAACTATGGAGAGATATATAATATAACCTCCTTATGTTTTCAAGACAGAACCCTCAACTAATCTTATCTTTAGTTTTCCCAAAACCTTTTTTTCCAAAGCATTTAATTCTACTCTTGGTAGAGATACCAAGGACTCTCATCTTATTCAAAACTCAACCTCTTCAAAATGCCCCAACCTTATCTCAAGCTAAGCTTGATGGTAACCCTAGAAGTTGTTGATTAGTTTATAAGATGAGTTGCCTTGATCTGCTGTCTAATGAGTTCCCTTGATCTACTGTTTGACTTGTTTGCTTAGGAGGTAGTATGAGCTACTCTAGGAGCTCATCACCAGGATCAAGGTGTTTCCAAACCATCATCCCTCAAGCAAGAATACAAACCTGGATCTAACCTCTATATACTAGTGGTCATTTAAAACCCTTAACTAGATCAATTCTGCAGTGATCCATTATAGAAGCTTCCAAGTCCATGAAGACCAATATCAAGCATGGATCCCTGCTCCTCAATCCACCACTTTAACATCATCCACTTGATGATGCCTTGATACCTTGCAACTCCTCCAAAAACATTCCCTCTCATAATCTAGTCAAAATCCTCATAACTGCCAAATTTGACTCTGGAAACAGTTTCAACATCACCTTTTTGAATGCCTCCCTCTATCAAACCATGTGCATTTTTGGAAATGCACCTGAACCATCTTGTTAACCATCCTCAGGACTAACAAGGCCCACTTTTTACTTTGGTTATATCATCCTCCAACCCACTTGTTCTTGATGGTTTTGCAGGCAAGAAAATAACTTTTCCTGCAAATCTAGTCAACATGCCTACTTTGGTAGAAGCTCACACCACCATCCAACCTTCTATGGACCAAATCTTTGCATGGTTGTGATCTAATAATATAGCTCTATCAAAATCTACTTCATTTGTTCCAATTGGATCCTTGTGATTATTAAACCCACATGGTTTATAAGGCATCATGACTCTTTTGGTATGGCAGCCTTATTTTCAACAAAGTTTGCCACCATTTCTAGATCACCTCAAATGCAATTAATTCAAACTCTTCCTGCCATGTTCATATATATGACTTGGTATACCTATCCATATACACCTTGCATCAAGGTGAACTCTGAACTACAAGATACAACCATGTTTTGATGGTATGAAATTAACATCACCCTAGATCCTCAATTCCATGTTTCTCCATCTAATTCAAGTTGGAATTCCATTCCACAAGGTTGCAAATGCTTGATACACCTTGTCTACATCATCTAACTTGATCATCAAGATTTATCAAATATTATCCATAATTATTATGGCCCCAAATCTATTGATTTTCCTTATTAGACAAAAACCTCCAAAACTTCTTCCATAAAGGAAAGTTTGGTTTTTTCCAAAACACTTCCGCAACTTTTGGCTCATGTGAGTTCCATATATCATACCCTATATTCCCATCTCAAAAATAAATATTTTTGAGAAGCTTTATTATTTCTTTTTGCCCATTTTCCTAAAAGGCTGAATTGGGATAATAATTGTCTTAAATACTTCTATGTCTCAATAAATCTTGGGAAAATTCCCGTAAGTGTGTATTCACATTTGGGACTCTCTCACATCAAAAACTAAACTTGTCCAATGTAAATTTATCAAATGATCCTCTAGAAACTACTTCTACCCTTGTTGGATAAATGGATTTATGAGGACTAAAACTCCTTAGAAAAATCCCAAATAATTCCTAGAGAGGTCCCTTAACCTCATCTATCTCCCAGTACCTTTTCCTCATCCTTTCCAATAGAAGTTTTTGGATTTTCTTCATAACCACCAATTTGATCAAATTTGCCAAGTAAACAAAACCACTACTCAACCCCCTTCCAAATCTCATCAAAACTGGCTCAATGCATCTCCCCAGCACCTGGACACACCCCAGGTCGACACCACAGTAGCTCCACCCCTGCCCCTGCCCATTTTACCCTTGTACCAGTAGAGAGAGACAAGCAAATCTTACAAGGATTTACCCCCAACTAATTACCCCACCTGTCCCAGCCCTCTCTGCCCGAACCAATACCCTTCCTACCCCTCTCCACCATCCTCTAGGCCAACCATAGGCCAGCAATCCTCTCCCCCATGTCCAAATTGGACATTCACACCCTCTAGCTCTCCTCCTCGGTATAAATGGCCAGAGGCCATCCCCAGCGAGCCCCTGCCCCTCATTTTCTCCCTCTCCCCTCCACTCACTCTCCCCAGGCTCCACTCCCTCTCCTCTGCTCTATGCTATCAAGGAGAAGAAGAAGGATAAGCTTCGGCCTCCTTCAAAAATCGAGCAAGGCTCCTTCTCCCCTGCTCCCCTTCCTCTGCATGTTGGCCCTCGAGTTCCCCTCTTCCTCCTCCACCTAACCCTATGCTTGTTTTTGCCCAGGACCGTCTCCTCCGTCGTCGGCGTTGAGCTCCGACGAGGTACCCCTCGGTCTCCATTGCACGAGCTGCTTCCCGGGGACCACCACCGCTGTGTCGCCCCTCGATCTGCTCGTCGTCATCCACCGCGTCGCCCAACACCCTCCACGACACCTCTCGAGCCCTCTGGTAAGCTCCCACGCCACCACCCGAGCCAGCTAGGGTTTCCGCTCGCCGGCGCTGTCGTGAGGATGATGACGAACACAGGTCATCCATCGCAACTTAAACCGACGGCCAGATCTGGCCGATACCCCCTGGACCGCGCGCTCCCACTGACCGTCGGGCCCCGCTTGGCAGGTTCAAGCCGCGGCTCCCGCGTGCCGCGCCGCCTGCCGCTGGGCCGAATCCTCTCTACGCGGCCCAGTACCTCCCCAGATCCAGCCCAGCTGCCCGGTTGCCCTTTTCTTTTATTTTCAGACCCAGAAGAAGACCGGTAGGATTAAATCCTTTTGAAAATGTAAATCAAGTCCAAATGCCAAGATCTAAATTTCTGGTGGTTCCCTAATGTTGTCTCAAACATGCAGAGGCAACACCTAGTTAAAAATAATTTCCATTATTGGCTAGAATTTATTCTGCTACCAGGTGTACTTTTCCCTAAATAATTTCCTCAGAGAGTTTTATATCTCCATTTGGGGAGAACTAAGGCTCTACTGGAAGGTATTTAAAATACCCGTTATCCAGCACAGATCTTATGCCAAAGTGAATAGAAGTGTGTCTTTAACAAAAATAACAAAAACAACAACTTTCTGCCTTAGATAAATTCTCTAGGTCAAACCAAATGCGGTATTGACCTGATTCCACCTCCCAGTACCTCATAATATCAGTATCTATCAAATCCAAGCAGCTCAGATTTTATTGAGCTCTGGTTGAATTTTAGTGATTTAAATAATTCTGTAAGTGGTATTTTCACCAAATAAATCACTCCAGGAGTTTGGCAACTCCAAAAAGAGTGAATCCAATTTCTAAAGAAAGGTATTCCGCATGCCTACCACCTTCCCTTGGAATAAACTCAATAGCTTCTGTATAATTAATCTGGTAAAAAGGAGAAAAACCATACATAACTGCCTTTGGGAATTTCCTGAAGGCATTCTGGTAATTGTTTAGACTTGATTCCAACTCTATGTGGTTCAGTATATCAAACACTACCTAACCATCGAAGGAAAGAATTTTTGGGCCTCCATATCAATTCTGGTGAATTATTTCCTTAAACTAGAGCTTATTCCACTATAAAAAGCATATTTAAATCTAGGTAATTGATAATCAAGTGAAACCACTTGTATTAGTTTTGTTTTTTCAAGACCTATCTGAGGATATCATTGTTGCACATTGGTATCCTACATACCCCAAGTCTCCACCACATGTCCTTGATATGTACCCTAGACAACTATCCTCCAAGGGAAAAATACCTCAAGGGCAATCTAGTAATTCCACTCCTAGTATCCCACTCCTCCAAAACCTACTGAGTTAAGTCGGATTCCTTATGTTTGTTTGCTGTATGGTTTGATGCATGTATTCCTTGTATTGATTGTGGTATTGTCTGTTTGCATGTATACTCGATGACGGCGATAGTGTGATTGTTTGACGACAAGAAGGAAGGGACTTCTTACTTTATTTATTGGGTATTCTTGGTTATCTAAAGAAGTCCAGGGACTTATTGCTGATCACAGGCAAGCCACCATTCCCGAATCCCGATACTTGTCCTACTCTTTTACTACTGCTTTGTATGTCCTTTATAAATTGCATTATTTATCTGCATGTCTTGTTTTATAAATACTGCGCTAATAACTTGGCTCGTCCAAGTTATTACTTTGTGTCCCTCGTGGCACCACCCTGATGTACCTACCAAAGTATCCCTTTATACCGAGAGTATGGTGGTTAGCATCCTACCTCTTTGAAAACCCCGGCTTTGAGAAAATGAACTGCATTGGGATTTACCCCACTACAAATGTTTCAAAACTGTTTTGTAAAAACCCTTGGGAAGCGGATGTTCTAATGAAAGAAATGGTGTTGATGACAAAGGAGAAAGTGAAGGGATGTTCTACGCCTTTACCGAAACATTTTTTATCAGTGCAACCACATTACCCCAGGTGCTGGGGCTTAGCTCGTAGTTTGTCTTCATTAGCCTGGGCAGCTTGTACCATGCTTATAGGGAGAGATCCCTTGAATTTCGGGCAGGCACTACCAGATCTTGGATCTGAAGCCTGTAGCTTGTTTTGACAAGAGTGAGCCTGTCTTGGCAGGAGTGCCGGTGCAACAATTGGGTCTCCCGCGAACGGTATGACTTAGGCGGTACGAAAGGAAGTGGAGTCACCAAGTTAAGGTATACGCCAAGTTGTGGCTTGGGTATGCGCGTGTACGGAAGGCGAGACTATGGCTGGGAGCCACATACTCGTCGCCGAGGAGAACAAACCCAAAAGGAAAAGCAGCCTTTGCTAGGGTCGACAAGCGAAAGGTTAGGTTTGATTATCCGGACCCCCATCTACAGTGGTACCGGGCCATGGTTGTACGCCGGCGGATGTATTGATTCTTGTGGGGAAAGTGTGCAAACTCTGCAGAGTATAATCTATTCGAATAGCCGTGTCCACGGTTGATACGTCCATTTTGCATCACTATTCTATGTCTTAATTCACTATTATTCATTGATATATTTCGTATTGAGAGGTGATACTTATGTTATTTCATCTATTTTTGCATGGTTGATGACTTTTGGAGCATGGACCGCTGCAGCCAGGATTCTGGTGGAAAAGGTGCTGTTTGGAGGAAAAATTCGCGAACATCAGAAAATCTGGGAAAATATATGGAAAATCCTATTTTTCCAGAAGACTCAGGATGCCAGAAGATGAAGTGGAGGTAGGCCACAGGGGGCCCACACCACCCCATGGCGCGGGTAGGCCTAGGCCACGCCAGGGAGTGGTGTGGCCGCCCTGGCCCACTCCAGCCTCTCTCCTCTGGCGTATATCATCCCCACGAAACCCTAAGACTCGGGGGGCGACCACAGAAAGATTCTGCCGCCTCTGCGGGGCGGATAACACCGAGAGAGAAAGATCTCTCCGGCAGACAGATTTCTGCCGGGGGAATTCCTTCCCGGAGAGGGGAGATCATCGCCATCAACACCATCATCAAGCTGGACTTCATCGGGATCATCATCATCATCACCACCATAATCACCATCAGCACCCTCATCACCATCTCCATATTGCTGTAACAATTGCGTTGAATCTTGCTATAGTTCATAGGGGAAACTTTCCTAGTGTTGATTACTCTTTGTAGTTGATGCTATTGAGTGAACTGTTGAATTATTGTTTATGTTCAGATTGTTATACATCATTATTCCATCTCTGATCATGATCTATATGATGTCTTGTGAGTAGTTTGTTTTGTTCTTGAGGACATGGGAGAAGTCTTGTTGTTAGTAGTGGAGTTGTGTTGAGAAAGATTCAATAGATTGTTATTTAAGTTGTGGTGTACTTCTTCTAGTGGTGTCATGTGAACGTCGACTACATGACACTTCACCTATATGGGCCTAGGGGGATGCATTGTGTATTTGGATACTAATCGTAGGGGTTGCCAGAGTGACAGAAACCTGCACCCCCGTTAGGAAACCATTACACAAGGGACGTAAGGGTCTTAGAGTTTAAAGCTGTGGTTAGGTTTCTACCTTAATTAATTTCTTATACTTACGGATGTTTGCAAGGGGTATAATCACAAGTATGTATTAGTCTTGGATGGGGCGGTACATTAGCACATGTTCACCCACACAACACTTAGCAAGCTAAAGAAGATTAATCGACTATATGAAGCGAAAGCACTTGACAGTCTTCCCATGTGTCCTCGAGAACGTTTGGTCATCTATAGAAATACAACCGGCTTGTCCTTTGCTGCATAAAGGATTGGGCCACTTTCTGCATTTATTCCTACTGTCTTTTGTTTACTCGTACTTTGCTTACTTGCCTTATCGAAAACCCCTAAAAATCCATTTGCTAAGTATTTGCACAGAATTCCTGATCCATACCAGTAGCCAGCACCTTCTGCTCCTCGTTGGGTTCGACACTCTTACTTATCAAAAATACTGCGATACACCCCCTATACCTGTGGGTCATCAAGACTATTTTCTGGCGCCGTTGCCGGGGAGTGAAGCGCTATTGGAGAGTGGAACTAGTAAAGGAAACTTCTATTGTGAGTATTGTTTACTTCTTCTAGTTGCTTTATGTCAACACCCGGATTTTTAATCCCAGATGCCCGTTATGCCATACCTCGCAATCCTAGGATTACCATTTTTGCGAGACATAATGGATTGGATATCACAGTACATCATCCATTACAAACCATACATAAGGTTTTACACAAATACGGATCTCATGATCCAGTCTTTAATACAACAAGCAGCGGAAATAAACGATAGCGTAGCGGTGGGGTCCATCTTCAGGGGCACAGGCAATGCTGATGAAGGCAGATAGTCCTAGTTATCATAGCCGTCCTGCTGACCATCATCTTGATAATCTCCTTCATAGTCTGGCCATGATAATAGCCAGGGACAAAAGCCATGAGTACTCTTTAAGTACTCGCAAACTACTACTAACAAGGTTTATAATTCTAAGTTAAAGTGTTGAATTTAAAGAATAACTATCAAGTTAAGTTTGAAACCTAAGCTGAGTTCTGAAGCAAGAAAAGATAAAGTAAAGTTCTAGAATCACTTAAGTTGGGAAGCTATTATCATCTACACAACCCTGTGGTGGCCAAGTCAAAGTTCATCATTCATTTCAAGTTATTTAGAAAACATCTGACAACGAAACAGTATGGCCATTTTAACTGTCCATAATCGCGGACGCGGCTATTCGAATAGTTTGACACTCTGCAGAGGTGGTACACTTTCACCACAAGATTCGATACATCTGTCAGGGATAACCCTGAATCATCATACTTAGTATGCAGATAATCAAACATAACCTTCCCTTTACACACCCTAGTACAAGCACCTCTCCTATGAGCATGGCCTCCCAACCATGACCATCAGTCATCTTGGGCACTGCATAGGTGGACATCATTGAGAGGTAGCCTCAGCTCAAACCTCTCCCGTGAGGGAACTAATACTAATGTATATAAATTTCCAGCTAAGACTTACCCAATTCAGGTAATGTGGTTGTACGGTAAATTTGGAATGGTATCGCATCCGAATCCAACCATCAGTTTTATAAAAGGGTTAAGGCTCATGCCTCATCATTTTCATCATCATAAATCAATTGTGTTTCTCAACACATGTCAAAACATCTCAATAGAATGACTCATCATTCCAAGGTTTTCACAACTCATTTTCACCAAGTGTTCCCATCTAAAGTGACTCAAGTTTTGATCTATTCTAAAACACTAGGTTAAGAGTGTTCACTAAGGTGGAAAGGTGGGATCAATCTCATGCCATAGAATGACATCTAAAGGTTTCTAAGTAGGTCAAGTTTTATACTCTTTATGCTACCTTCAAAATTAATTAAATAACTTTGTGTAAACTAAGGGGGGTAAAACTTGCTAATAAGACTTGGAGTACTAATAGTAAAAGGGGGTGTGATCAAAGTATGCTTAAGGCATCTTTACTAAACTATCTAGTTTTATTCTAGCTTGCTACAATAGCTTACTAAAGCATGTTTTCAAGGGTTAGCTTGCCACTAATAGCTTGCCTTGGTTGGTGCAGTGGTTGAAGTTTTCTTCTTCTTCTTCTTGGTAGAACTCCTCCTCCTCGAAGGCTTGGTCGGTACTATCGTCTAGAAATACATAGGGAGTGCACAATCACTAAACAATACTTAACTTAGGCTAAGTAGTATTCTAAACCACACAATTGATGATCTATTATCATCCCAAATATCACAAGTTTTAATTCAATAGTTTCAACCTTTTTATTTTGGAAAAGTAGTTTCTACTCATTGAAAAATTAACTACAATTTAATATTCACCACCAAAATATGGATCATGTGGACACATGTCCTCACCACATATTCTAACATGTGGGAATGAGATTTAAAGGTTGGATCAATATTACTTTGGTTTAAGTTTATTATTTAATGATTTAAAGTGACTAGAAATGCCTATATAGCATTATTTTGGTACTAGTCCAAAGTCACTACCTGTAAACCTTAATATTATTACATATTTGGATAGATATGATGAAATGTGATTTTTGAGAGTTGGAATCAACTCAAAAGCTAACTTGGTTGATTTTACAAAAATGTTTCAAGTTGCAAAAGCTTATGTCTTCTTATTTTTATTAGGATAAATCTATAACTCTAAATGAATTAAATCCAACGCGCTTGGATAGAGCATTTCAATACCTTTCAGACAAAATTAGTTTCATGTAATTTGGATTTGTCAAACTCACAGAATTGAATTTTGAAACACTGGACAGAAACTATATTCTAACTAAAAAGAAAAACCTAGATTTGAATCTACGGGCTTGCGCGGGAAAGGCAATGGGCCGGCCCAGTGGCGCTACGCGGCACGGGGCTCAGCTGACAGGAGGGGTCCACTTGTCAGCGGCACTTAAAACGCGAAACGGTACGCGCGCTGTGGGCCATGCGATTAGAGGCTAGATCTACGGCTGAGGGTCGTCGTCGACGACGGACGGGTCACTGGCGAGCTCGAACCCTAGTGGCTCGGTGGGGGTCTACTGGGGGCATACCAGAGCTCCAGCAGGGTCGGCGATGCGAGCGAACAAAGTGGAAGACAACGGCGAGGCGAGGCGTCGTCGTGGTGGAGCTTGGGGTGGCCGGAATCAACGGCACCCTTCTTCTCCAGAGGCGGCGGCTCCGGCTCCAATTCCGGCGAGCTGCTGCTCCACTTACTCCGGCGAGGGGTGGGTGAGGTTCAGAGAGGTGAGGGGAGTGGAATGGTGTGAGTCTTTGGTGCTGGGGAGGGCTCCTTTTATAGGCTCGACGGTGAGACCGAGCGGGATGGGCGGTCGACGGTGGTGACATGGCTATGGCGAGCTAGCGGCATGGCTGGGGATGGCGATCGATGGGCGGTCCCCTGGCGATGCTCTAGTGCTTCAATGCGGCCGTAGGGGCGGTGGCATGCGGTCGGGGTGAGGTGGCGCTCTGCGCGGCTGTGTCCACGGCGAGCGGTGGCTGTGGGGCTTTGGGCGGCGAACAGAGGTGTCTGGGGTGTCCTCCAGGTCAAGGCGGAGCAGTGGGCACGGGCTGGTGTCGAGCGGCGGCTTGTGCACGCGGGGACAGTGCGCGCTCTGCGGGCGGTGTCGGCATGGTCGACAGGCTCGGGGCGCGGCGGTTCCTGGTCGTTCTGGTCGCTGTCCTTGGGCTGGGACTGGTTGGACGGTGGAGGTGGACCACTGGCTATCTCCAGGACACGGTGGATGGCGCTGGCGGTGGCTGTGGCTTGCTATCGCTGGTGGGGTGCCCAAGTGGGGGTTCGGCCTTAATGGCCATGACCATTTGGTCGTGGCACAGTGTGGGGATGGGCTAGAGAGGGTTAGGGGGAGTAGTGGAGAGGTTTTTGGTGGCAATTTGGGGAACAAGTTTGGCCAGAACACTATTTAAAATAGTGAAATTTATTTGGTTTGTAATCTGCCTGCCAAGTGTTTGATGAAATGGCCGCAAGAGAAAACGTTTTAAATTTTGAGTTCAAAATTTTTGGGTGATCTCCACTAGTGCTAGGTAGTCTCTGGTTGCAAGGGTTTTGAAAATGGAGCTCAAATACATGGTTTTTGAAATAGGGGTGATCTATGCATATGCATTAGATTCAATTTTAAACTATCATTTAAAATAGTTAACAGAAGGTTTTTAGTAGATCAAAAGGTGGGCCTTGGTACCTCATTATGTGTACTAGCAAGGGGTGTAAAGATCAAGAATTGTTTCTGTTAAGAATTGAGTACTAGGAATAGCCAAAGTAGGTATGAGAGTTAAATTTGTCCAAATGACCATTCCTTCATTTTAATTCTTTTTGGTTTGATTTTCTTTAGGAAAAGTTTGGGAATGATGTAGATGATGTTTAAATCACCTAAGAAACATTTTAGAAGCAAAGGATCACACAATCATGGCAATTCAAAACAACTCCTATTTTAAATGCACACATATATGAATGCTTTCATTTTAAATATGGAAAAGTTTTTGTTAATCCTAATTTTGGATGATTTGATCTTTGATAAACTTGGATTGAAGTTTTGGGATGTTACACTTTATTTTCGTTATGGATAATTCACTGAGTTTCTTATTTGGTAATGCTACTACCACTGCTAAGGTAGTAGATAAGCCGCCACCTGCTGAGAAAGATGTTTTCAAAATACCTACAAGAATTATTGATCGTGTTATGGATAACTACTATGTTGGGGATGGAACTGTCCATCCCGGTGATCATTTACTCTTTATACACGAATTATGCAGGTTGTTCAAGTGTGCAGGTATTACTACAGATCAAGTTAAGAAGAAGCTATTCTCATTATCACTGAAAGGAAGAGCTGAGGACTGGTATAAGCTGCTGAAGAATGGTCAAGCTCTGGAATGGGAGGAAATAGTGCCTCTCTTTTATTCAAAGTTTTATCCTCCTAGTGAGATTCATAAAGATCGGAATCAAATATACAACTTTTGGCCTCTTGATGGAGAGAGTACAGCCCAAGCTTGGGGGAGATTGAAGTTACTAATGCTCACATGTCCCATTCATGAGCTCCCCAACAATATTATTATCAATAACTTTTAAGCAAGGCTCCCTCTACATGACAAAGATTTATTGGATGCTTCTTGTGCTAGATCATTCACTCGTATGGAAGAAGAAGCTAAATGGGACCTTCTAGACCATATTCAAGACAATGCTGAAGCTTGGGAGAATGAAAAAGGTAGAAAGTCAGGTATAAATTATGATTATGAATGCATTGAATCTTTTATGGGAACTGATGACTTTCAAAATATTAAAAATGCTTATGGTCTAGACTCTCAAGCTATTGCTTCTTATTTTAAGGCTTTTGCTTCTTATATTGAAGTGCCTAAAAAGAAGTGGAATAAGTATCACAAACTTTATAAAGATGTTGCTAAGAGTGTCCTGCAAGAAATACTGAAGTTTATACTGCTAATCATGTTTTACCTGAACCTTATATTGAGAAAATGCCTTTCCCAGTTAAGGTAAAGGAACATTCTATGATGGCTAGTATGGTAGATGAAAGTATGAATAAAGTTGTTGAACCTGATAAACAAATGGTTGATGAACCTATAATAGCAAGTGTGAAAGACTTTGTCACTAAGTATGAAAAAGAGGGACACACTATCCTTTGGAAGGATACCTCTAATATTGTTTCACATAGTAGTGTTATGAGAGCTAGTATTCCTGTGTTTTCTGTTAGAATAAGTAATCATTGCTATGATAGTCCTTGTGATAGCTATATTGTTAAGTTTATGCATGATACTAAAAGTTACTATGAAAGAGGGAAAAGTGTTCTTATGCATCTCAATAATCTTAAGTTTCCCCGTTTTATGCTGAAAGTTTTTATGCTGCACTTCTTTTGCCTTCTTATGCAAGTTGCCTTTGGTTTCAATAACTTGTTTGTTTACAAAATCCCCTTGCATAGGAAGTGGGTTAGACTTAAATGTGTGTGTGTTTTGCTTCTTAATGCTCTCTTTCATTTCAATTCATATCCCTATGAGAGCTTCTTCAAAATTATCATGCCCATCTTAATGGCTATAAAGAAAGAGCTTTATGGGAGACAACCCAATTTGTTTTTGCTTTCAGTTTGTTTTTGTTTCTTTGAGTTTTGGAAGTTATTACTTCAGTAATAACTGCTCCTTATCCGTTTTGTTTGGTTTTTGTGTCAAGATCAACCTCTAATGAGAGAGAAGTAATATTTGGGGAAGTTGCTGTCCCGAAACAGTTTTTTGTGCTTCACCGTAAAAATTCGTGAGAGATCTCTGTATGTCGGATTGAGCTGTAATTTTTTGGGCTTATGCCCCAGGTTGTTATTTAAATTTCGTTAGTTCTGCACTTTTTTATTTGAGCAACAGAAGATTTTAGAAAAAATTGATCTTTACTTGCTGGTCTGTTTTGACAGATTTAGCCAATCTTGCATTTGCTTCTTTATTCAATTTCCTTTTTGAATTCTTTTTGGGTTTTCAGAAGGAGTTGTTTCAGTAGATTTTGTTTTTATGGTTTTCAGTTGAAGTTGGACTCAAAAGGTTCTATCACTTCATTTATACTGATGTTGCTAATAAGAACTGTGTGAAATTTTGTGTGGAAGAAATTTCCAGAAAGTGGAGATAATGGTGTAATAAGGAAGAGAAAGGTTTTATGATTCAAGTAGTAAGTGTATGAAGATGAAGATATTGATGTTATTCAAGAGATGACCCCGGAAGAATCTACTTGATACCAATTTCAGAGACCTGCAGAGTCCGTTTCCAACTAGGTAACTGTTCTGGTAAGAAAAGTTCCGCGAAAGTACAATCTGAAGGAAATATGCCCTGAGAGGCAATAATAAAGTTGTTATTATATATTCCTTATACATGATAGATTTTTATTTTACATGCTATAAATGTATTGATTCGGAAACATCAATACATGTGTCTTTAATAAACAAAAAGGGTTCCTAGTCATGCCTCTCTTATAGACTAGCTTGTTGATTAACAGGATGATCAAGGTTTCCTGATCATGGACATTGGATGTTGTTAATAACAAGGTCACACCATTGGTGGAATGATGTTATGAACATTCATCCTAAGTATAGCATTACGATCAAGTCATTATGTTTATATTGCTATAACATCATACGAAGTAATCTTTATCCTTAGACCATGAGATCATGTTAATTGGTAACACCGCAAGAGTATCTCGATAACATCAAACGTCACATCGTAACAGGGTGACTATAAAGATGGGTTCAGTACTATGAAGGTGTTATGTTGAGGCTCATGGATCAAGAGTGGAATTTGTCAATTCAGATGACGGATAGATATACTCTGGGCCCTCTCGGTGATATCACATTAGGATAGCTTGCAAGCAAGTGATGTGATCACTAGAATGTTATATCACGGGAACGAGAAAAGAGTGCATGTCGGTAACGAGATCAAACTAGGTATGGAGATACCGATGATCGAATCTCGGACATGTAATATATCGAGAGACAAAGGGATTTAGTTACAAGCGTTAAAGGTTCTCACGATCACAGGAGTCATTGTTGAATGTGTAGGAGTCAATACGGATCTCCAGGTCCCGCTGCTGATTATTGATCGGAGAAGGGTCTCGATCATGTCTGCATTATTCGCGAACCGTAGGGTGGCACACTTAAGAGTTACCGGACACCATTTTGGAGCACATATGTTTCAGACGAAAGAATTGCAAAGCGCAGGAATTATTTCAATAGAAACCGGAAATTGTTTCGGGTGAAATTGCAGAAGGTGGTCCTGCATGTGATATTGAAATATTGCAAGGGGCTATATGTGAATGTTTGTTAATTAAAGTAATTAACAAAATTCTGAATAAATTTAATAAAAAGAGTTTTATTAAATGAGAGAGCATTAAATTTGGAGAAATTTAATGCATTTAAACTGGTGACTTTAAAAGGGAATGTGAAGAGGCATTTTAATGTGGAGGGGTTACCACCACATGAATGGGTGAGGTGAGGGGTCACCCCCCCATGCGCTGGCCATGGAGAGAGGGGGCACCCCCCTCCTCCTATAAAAGGCCACCCATTCCCTCCTTCATCCACACACCTCCTTGTGAAGGATCTCTCTCCCCCTCTAGAATTATTCCCCCATGGTCTCGGATTAGCGAGATACATGTTCCCGGTGGCATTTCGTCTGGAAGGAGTTGCTGCTTCCGCTGGATCGATGGAGCGAGGGGGTGGAGGTTGTCCGGTGGCTTGAACGTGTGTGCGAGTGCGGATGCGCTGCTGAGTTGCGGCGGTCGGACTTCCTCACGATCTTGAGATCGGCAAGTGTACGACTACATTAACCACGAGTTCCTACTCGTTAACAAAGCTCGTTGTCTACGAGGGTAAGTTCTCGTTGGATGTATGTCCACCCGTTGCTTTGTACCTAGTAGATAGATCTTGGCGTGTAGTTCACATCGTAGGAATTTTTTTGTTTTCTATGCTGCGGACCCAACAGTGGTATCAGAGCCTGATCTATGCGTAGGTGCTTAGCACGGGTAGTACACATATGGTTGATATGTGGGCGATGATGATCATGTTATTGCATCTTCTATGTATTTTGGATATTGGTGGCATAGTGGGATGAAGCGGCCCGGACCAACCTTACATGTCATCGTACATGAGACCGGTTCCACAACTGACATGCAACTTGTTTTGCATAAGTGGCTGGCGGGTGTCTGTCTCTCCTACTATAGTCAATATCTGATTTACAACGAGTTGCTAATAACTTAGTTATCCTTGTTGTGGTTCATGTTCGGAGGTAAGAACGGTTCTATCTCCGAAAGCCCTAAGCCACGTAAAACTTGCAATTGATAAATTAGAGGCGTCTAGTTTAGATCGTTGATGGGCTAGTGTGTTGATATGGTATTGTTGTAAGTAGATGTATGGTGGATACTCTTACAACACACTCAACGTGTAAGTTCCATAGACCTTGGCCTTACACACAAAGGAATGATAGAGATCATACCACGATGCAAGTGATAGAGATCAAATGCATGGACCATATCATCTCACTTTACACATTAGATGTTAGCATCTTATACTGCTAGTTTGGCGCATTTGATAGCATTATAAGATGATCCCTCTTTTAGATATCAAGATAAAAATGTGTTCTTCCTTGAGTATGCACCGTTCTATGGATCGTGTTTCGAGACATCACGTGATGATCGGGTGTACTCGAATCTACGCTTTCATAGGAACGGGTGTAAGACAGTTTTACACACGCGAATACTAAGGTTCTTACTTGGCGAGCCTAGCATGTACAGACATGGCCTCGGAACACGGACCGAAAGGTTAAGCATGAGTCATATGGTTGATATGGTGCCCATATAGATGCTTGACTTTGAAGCTATATCAACTCACGTGATGATCGGACTTGGTATAGTGGATTTGGTTCATGTAATCACCAAAAGGACATGAGGGATGTCATTTTTGATTGGGAGTTCATTAGTAATTTGGATTAGTTGAACTCAATCTATCATAAACTTAGTCTAAATAAACTTTACAAATTCTGTTGTAGATGGCACCACCTGCTTTTAATTTCATTGTGTTCATGGAGAAAGAGAAACTTGTTGCGAATGGTAGCAACTTCACCAACTGGGCTATGAATTTGAGGATTCTCCTCACTGCTGCACAAAAGCAATATGTGCTAAATGCGCCGCTAGGCCCCCCACCAGCTCCTGATGCCTCTGACGAAGAAAAGAATGTCTATGTGACTCGTCAGGAGGACCACAACTTAGTTCATTGCGGCATACTGTATGGGCTAGAGCCAGAACTTCGAAAGCGTTTCGAAAATGTGAATGCCTTTGATACCATGGGAGAATTGAAAATGATTTTCGATACCCATGCTGCCGTAGAGAGTTATAATGCTACAAAAAAGTTCTTTAGCTGCATGATGGAGGAGAACAGCTCCGTTAGTGAGCACGTACTCAAAATGTCTGGGTACACCGATAAGCTTGTGTCCTTGGGAATAACGATTCCCATTGACTTAGGCATACATCGTGTTCTCCAATCTCTGCCACCTAGCTACAAGAGCTTCGTGATGAACTATAATATGCAGGGCATGAAGAAGTCTCTTCCCGAGCTTCTATCAATGCTTAAGACTGCAGAAGTGGAGATTAGGAAAGAACATCAAGTGTTGATGATCAATAGGACCACCGGTTTCAAGAAGGACAAGAAAGGCAAGCACAAGGGAAAGAAGGGTGGCAAGTCTGTTGCCACGCCTGAAAAGAAACCCCGGGCTGGCCCTAAGTCTGACACCGAGTGCTACTATTGCAAGGGGACTGGCCATTGGAAGCGCAACTGCCCCAAGTATTTGGCGGACAAGAAGTCCAGCAAGGCAAACAAAGGTATATGTGATATACATGTTATTGATGTGTACTTGACTAGTACTCGTAGTAGCACCTGGGTATTTGATACCGGATCGGTTGCTAATATATGTAACTCGGTTCAGGGGCTACGGAACAAGCGACAGCTAGCAAGGGATGAGGTCAGGATGCGGGTCGGCAATCGATCAAGAGTTGATGTGATTGCCGTCAGGACGCTACCTCTCCATTTGCCATCGGGATTAGTTATAAACCTAAATAATTGTTATTTGGTGCCTGCACTGAGCATGAACATTGTATCTGGATCGTGTTTGATGCAAAGTGGTCATTCCTTTAAATCTGAAAACAATGGTTGTTCGATTTATAAGAATGATATCTTTTATGGTCATGCACCTATGTTGAATGGTTTATTTCTATTGGATCTCGATAGTAATAATTACGCACATTCATAATGTTAATGCTAAAAAGATTAAACTTGATGATGATATGTCTACATATATGTGGCACTGCCGTCTAGGTCATATTGGCGTTAAACGCATGAAGAAACTCCACTCTGATGGACTTTTGGAATCACTTGATTTTGAATCATTTGATACATGTGAGCCATGCCTTATGGGCAAGATGACTAGAACGCCGTTTTCCGGTTCAATGGAACGGGCGACAAATTTGTTGGAGATCATACATACTGATGTGTGTGGACCAATGAGCGTGTCGGCGCGAGGTGGATATCGTTATTTTGTTACTTTCACGGATGATTTGAGTAGATATGGGTATATCTATTTGATGAAACACAAGTCTGAAACTTTTGAAAAGTTCAAGGAATTTCAGAATGAAGTGGAAAATCATCGTAATAGAAAGATCAAGTTTCTACGGTCTGACCGTGGAGGTGAGTATCTAAGTTACGAGTTTAGCACACACATGAAAGAGTGTGGAATAGTTTCACAACTCACGCCTGCCGGAACACCACAACGTAATGGTGTGTCGGAATGTCGTAATCGTACCTTATTGGATATGGTTCGATCTATGATGTCTCTGACTGACTTACCTCTGTCATTTTGGGGTTATGCACTGGAAACAGTTGCATTCACTTTAAATCGGGCACCATCTAAATCCGTTGAAACGACACCGTATGAATTATGGTTTGGAAACAAACCTAAGCTATCATTTCTTAAGGTTTGGGGATGCGATGTTTATGTGAAGAAACTTCAACCGGATAAACTCGAACCCAAAGCGGAAAAATGCGTCTTCATAGGATACCCTAAGGAAACAATTGGGTATACCTTCTATCACACATCCGAGGGCAAGGTTTTTGTTACCAAGAATGGATCCTTTCTTGAGAAGGAGTTTCTCGTGAAAGGTGTGAGTAGTCGGAAGGTAGAACTCGAAGAGGTTATTGAACCTTCTCTTCATGGAATGGCGAGTGGCGCAGCACCGGAAGTTGTTTCGGAGTTGACTTCACCTGATGAAGAGAGAGCTAATGATAATGATCATGAAACTCTGAAAGAGGACACTACCAAACCTCGCAGGTCGAGCAGGACACGTGCAGTTCCTGAACTGTACGGCAATCCTGTTGTGAATTTCATGGTTGATGAAATGGATGACCCTACGACGTATGAAGAAGCAATGATGAGCCCGGATTCCAACAAATGGCTAGAAGACATGAAATCCGAGATGGAATCCATGTACGAGAACCAAGTTTGGAACTTGGTGGACTTACCTCACGACCGAAAGGCCGTTGAGAATAAATGGATTTTCAAAAGGAAAACTGATGCTGATGGTAATGTGACCATCTATAAGGCTCGACTTGTCGCAAAGGGGTTTCGACAAATTCAAGGAGTTGACTACGATGAGACATTCTCTCCCGTAGCGATGCTTAAATTGGTTAGGATTATGTTAGCAATTGCTGCAAATTTCGATTATGAAATATGGCAGATGGATGTCAAAACTGCGTTCCTCAATGGTAAGATTGAAGAAGAGTTGTATATGATACAACCTAAGGGTTTTGTCGATCCTAAGGATGCTAATAAGGTGTGCAAACTTCAGCGATCCATCTATGGACTGAAGCAAGCATCACGAAGTTGGAATCTCCGCTTTGATGAGGTGATCAAAGAGTTTGGATTTGTCCAAACTTATGGAGAGGCTTGTATTTACAAGAAAGTGAGTGGGAGCAATGTGGCATTTCTGATATTATATGTGGATGACATATTATTGATTGGAAATGATATAGATCTTTTAAACAGTGTTAAAAGTTATTTAAACGGCAAATTTTTGATGAAAGACCTTGGTGAAGCGTCATATATATTAGGCATTAAAATCTATAGAGATAGATCAAGGCGCCTAATTGGGCTATCGCAGAGTACATACCTTGATAAGATATTAAAGAAGTTTAATATGGACGAAAGTAAGAAGGGGTTCTTACCTATGTTGCAAGGCAAGACATTGAGTAAGACTCAAAGTCTGGCTACAGCGGAAGAAAGAGAGATGATGGATAAGATCCCCTATGCCTCGGCCATAGGCTCTATTATGTATGCCATGCTATGTACAAGACCAGATGTGGCACATGCTATTAGTTTGACTAGTAGGTACCAATCTGATCCAGGTTCGGAACACTGGATAGCGGTAAAAAACATCCTCAAGTACTTGAGAAGAACTAAGGATATGTTTCTCATATACGGAGGTGAAGAAGAGCTAGTCGCTAAGTGTTATGTCGATGCTAGCTTTGACACCGATCCAGATGACTCTAAGTCTCAATCCGGATACGTATTTCTCTTGAACGGAGCATCAGTTAGTTGGAGGAGTTCCAAACAACCTGTGGTGGCTGGATCAACAACGGAGGCGGAATATGTTGCTGCTTCAGAAGCGGCGCAGGATGCAGTTTGGATGAAAGAGTTCATTACGGAACTGGGTGTGGTTCCCAGTGTGTTGGACCCGATGGTGATCTATTGTGACAACAATGGAGCCATAGCCAACGCAAAGGAACCAAGGTCTCACAAGAATTCCAAACATATTAAGCGCCGGTTTCACTCCATCCGCGAGCATGTCAAGGATAGAGATATAAAGATTTGTAAAGTACACACGGACCTGAATGTAGCAGATCCGTTGACTAAAGTTCTCCCTAGGGCAAAACATGATCAACACCAGAACTCCATGGGTGTTAGATTTATCACTATGTGAACTAGATTATTGTCTCTAGGGCAAGTGGGAGACTGAAGGAAATATGCCCTGAGAGGCAATAATAAAGTTGTTATTATATATTCCTTATACATGATAGATGTTTATTTTACATGCTAGAAATGTATTGATTCGGAAACATCAATACATGTGTGTTTAATAAACAAAAAGGGTTCCTAGTCATGCCTCTCTTATAGACTAGCTTGTTGATTAACAGGATGATCAAGGTTTCCTGATCATGGACATTGGATGTTGTTAATAACAAGGTCACACCATTGGTGGAATGATGTGATGAACATTCATCCGAAGTATAGCATTACGATCAAGTCATTATGTTTATATTGCTATAACATCATACGAAGTAATCTTTATCCTTAGACCATGAGATCATGTTAATTGCTAACACTGGAAGAGTATCTTGATAACATCAAACGTCACACCGTAACAGGGTGACTATAAAGATGGGTTTAGTACTACAAAGGTGTTATGTTGAGGCTCATGGATCAAGAGTGGAATTTGTCAATCCAGATGACGGATAGATATACTCTGGGCCCTCTCGGTGATATCACATTAGGATAGCTTGCAAGCAAGTGATGTGATCACTAGAATGTTATATCTCGGGAACAAGAAAAGAGTGCATGTCGGTAACGAGATCAAACTAGGTATGGAGATACCGATGATCGAATCTCGGACATGTAATATATCGAGAGACAAAGGGATTTAGTTACAAGCGTTAAAGGTTCTCACGATCACAAGAGTCATCGTTGAATGTGTAGGAGTCAGTACGGATCTCCAGGTCCCGCTGCTGATTATTGATCGGAGAAGGGTCTCGATCATGTTTGCATTATTCGCGAACCGTAGGGTGGCACACTTAAGAGTTACCGGACACCATTTTGGAGCACATATGTTTCAGACGAAAGAATTGCAAAGCGCCGGAATTATTTCAATAGAAACCAAAAATTGTTTCGGGTGAAATTGCAGAAGGTGGTTCTGCATGTGATATTGAAATATTGCAAGGGGCTATATGTGAATGTTTGTTAATTAAAGTAATTAACAAAATTCTGAATAAATTTAGTAAAAAGAGTTTTATTAAATGAGAGAGCATTAAATTTGGAGAAATTTAATGCATTTAAAGTGCAGACTTTAAAAGGGAATGTGAAGAGGCATTTTAATGTGGAGGGGTTACCACCACATGAATGGGGGAGGTGAGGGGTCACCCCCCCATGCGCCGGCCATGGAGAGAGGGGGCACCCCCCTCCTCCTATAAAAGGCCACCCATTCCCTCCTTCATCCACACACCTCCTTGTGAAGGATCTCTCTCCCCCTCTAGAATTATTCCCCCATGGTCTCGGATTAGCGAGATACATGTTCCCGGTGGATTTTCGTCTGGAAGGAGTTGCTGCTTCTGCTGGATCGCTGGAGCGAGGAGGTGGAGGTTGTCCGGTGGCTTGAACGTGTGTGCGAGTGCGGATGCGCTGCTGAGTTGCGGCGCTCGGACTTCCTCACGATCTTGAGATTGGCAAGTGTACGACTACATCAACCACGAGTTCCTACTCGTTAACAAAGGTCGTTGTCTACGAGGGTAAGTTCTCGTTGGATGTATGTCCACCCGTTGCTTTGTACCTAGTAAATAGATCTTGGCGTGTCGTTCACATCGTAGGAAAATTTTTGTTTTCTATGCTGCGGACCCAACACAATCCAACTTTATTTTTGAAGTTTTCAGTCAATAAGGAAAGTTTCGAAGCTTAAAAGGGATGGAACCGGAGCTAGGGTGGCCCACACCACCCCATGGCACGGGCCCACCCCTGGCCGCGTCACCAGGTGGTGAGGCCACCCAGGACTCCGCCTCCGACTCGTTTTCTCCTAGTACCTTCCTTTTGACATGAAACTTCGTAATATATAACCCCCCGGATCCCCTGAGGTCCGTATATCGTGTTTTCGTTTCGATCTGTTTCTGCCAGGTAAAATCTCAGATTTGCAGCCTCAATGTCTTCAACTGGATCTGTTAAGGGAGATTCCTTGGAAGATATCATCAACCCATACATGAGAGAATTGAAGATTCATCCCAAGGAGTTATTGCTCGAAGGTGGGGAGGTTCAGATTAAAGAGGTTCAAGGCTCTAAAGGTGAAGGAAGTCTGGAGGACAGGATGGAAGCACTGGAGCAAGAAGTCTTTAGGTACAAGAAGATGGTGGAGCGCGAAGTGGATATCATCCATAAGATTTGTTCCGAACTCATCACCGAGCACCAAAAGGAGACTGTTGAACTCAAAGACAAAGTCCTCTCACTCTTCCAAACAACCAACGAACTGCAAGCACAGTTCCATGACGTTCAAAATCAAAACTGTGAGTATGAGGCTAGATTTAAACTCATAAGTGTTGCTGCAAGTTTCAGGATGTTGGAAACCACGATGTCCTTTGTTTATGGGAAGCCTTTACCTTGGAAGACGGACGAAGATGAGAGGATACCACCACCGAAGAAGTAACTCGTCATCAGGTTTGGCATCCCCTTGGTTTGTTCCAAGCTTGGGGGAGTGTCGCGGTATCATATCACTATCTTCTAACTTTTTACCTTATTAGTAGAGTCATATCATGAATAGAGGAGTTATTATGTAGTATGGTTTGCATTATGGAAGTGTCCCCTCTCTCGTTAGATATGTATCCCTTGGTGTGAGTTGCCGTTATGGATTATTAATGGGAAGTTCTATCATTCACCCTTTTGCATAGCTTATGTTAGTTTTCAATTTGCGGTTATATGATTGATCTTGTTGTTAGTATTGGTATCACTTTGGGATCATTGAGTTAATTTAGTTGGTTTTGGCAAACCTGGCTCAGTCAGTAGCAACACCTTTTTGAGAGTTGAAAAGAAAAAGATAGAAGTACTCTAGAGAAAAATAATTTCATCATCTTTCTTTTTTTGATTTGCTCATAAGTCTAATATTCTTTAGTTAAGATCTTTTGTGCTTCCAAGTAAGATTGCATGTTTGTCTTTATCACTTGTATGTTTGTTTGTTTCCTTCAACTCTTGTACTTGCTACCCAGCCTTGCTAGCCAAAAACTTGTACTGAGAGGGTATTCTTCTCGTGCATCCACCTCCTTTAAACCAAAACCTTTGCCATTTGTGTCCACCATACCTACCTAGTAGCATTATTGCTATTCCAAGTAAATTCTTGTTTTATCTACCTCCCAAATTAAACTTGTTATGTGAAAATTAGTGATTAAAGCTCTCACGAACTTGATGGCACACTTTACTTTCTTGCATTTAATAAACTTGAACCATTGTGCTCACCTATGTTGTGTATATGCTTGCGCTTTGTAAGTTGTGAATTAGCAGAACCATGCTGTCATGGGGAACGCTTTCAACATTGCACCGGTGCTTTGTACCAAGTTGATATCATGTTCTTAGGTCTATGGATGTCGTCGGTGTGAAATGAAAGGGGAGCTTGTAAGTCCATGGAGTTATGCATGTGTGTTAGAGAAACGCCTGGGCCGCTGGTCTAATCCATGCTGACATGGTGGAAACCTGCAGCGTAACCATAACGAGTATCTATGAAGCATTCTTCTTATAAAAAAAGAGTCCGATATTGAGAAAAAAAGAGAAAAAAAGAGATATTATGAAAAGAGGAAAGAGAGAAAAAAGCACCATATTCCCATGGTAAATAAGAATATTGTTGAGATACTTGTTGTCTGCTTGCCTTGTCATTTTGATATCGGGATTCTTCCGTATCATCGGGCAAGGGGTACCCCGTTGGCGGTTCTCAATGATACACATATGCTTACAATGAAAAGAACTTACCGGTGACTAAACTTGAGTAGCATGAGGAGCGGCCCTCGTATTCAAGGGACATGAGATTCTCAACTTACATCTTGTCAATGCATATCCTCATATTTGATCACTTTCACCTTAATCACCTAAAGATGCCTATGATAGGGGCACTGAGAGCTGAAAGCTAGTAAGTATCATAATTTTTGGGAGCTCTTTATGAGAGTTGCAATCCCTGCTTCCCTCTGCGAAGGGCCTTTCTTTTACTTTGTAGTCGAGTCAATAAACCTACTCCCTTCTATCTCAGCAAGTATTTTGAGTTGATGTGTTTCATTCATTCATATGATGATTTATTCAATCATGTTTCTTATGTTCCTTGTTTTGCACATTGCTCTTTTCTTGAAGTTTACTACTTTGAAAGCTATCATTGAAAACCAGCTATTTGTGAACTCTAGCAAATTATCAACTATTCTTCGACCAAGAGCTAAGTTTGCCATTACCAATTATGATTCACTTTGTGTATCTTTATTGTGTTTCCTTTACTCATTGCAAGTTGACTTGTATAATAGTGAGTTGTCTTCTATTATGATCTATGTATTTGATGAATGTGATGCTTCTTGTCCGTATTCTTTTATCGACTCTTCACTCCATAAACCTGAGGTCATGTTTATTGAGCTCAGTTTCGCTTGGGGACAAGCGAAGTCTAAGCTTGGGGGGAGTTGATACGTCCATTTTGCATCACTATTCTATGTCTTAATTCACTATTATTCATTGATATATTTCGTATTGAGAGGTGATACTTATGTTATTTCATCTATTTTTGCATGGTTGATGACTTTTGGAGCATGGACCGCTGCAGTCAGGATTCTGATGGAAAAGGTGCTGTTTGGAGGCAAAATTCGCGAAGATCAGAAAATCCGGGAAAATATACGGAAAATCCTATTTTTCCAGAAGACTCGGGATGCCAGAAGATGAAGTGGAGGTGGGCCACAGGAGGCCCACACCACCCCATGGCACGGGCAGGCCTAGGCCGCGCCAGGGAGTGGTGTGGCCGCCCTGGCCCACTCCAGCCTCTCTCCTCTGGCATATATCATCCCCACGAAACCCTAAGACTCAGGGGGCGACCACAGAAAGATTCTGCCGCCTCTGCGGGGCGGAAAACACCGAGAGAGAAAGATCTCTCCGGCAGACAGATTTCTGCCGGGGGAATTCCTTCCAGGAGAGGGGAGATCGTCGCCATCAACACCATCATCAAGCTGGACTTCATCGGGATCATCATCATCATCACCACCATCATCACCATCAGCACCCTCATCACCATCTCCATATTGTTGTAACAATTGCGTTGAATCTTGCTATAGTTCATAGGGGAAACTTTCCCGGTGTTGATTACTCTTTATAGTTGATGTTATTGAGTGAACCGTTGAATTATTGTTTATGTTCAGGTTGTTATACATCATTATTCCATCTCTGATCATGATCCATATGATGTCTTGTGAGTAGTTCGTTTTGTTCTTGAGGACATGGGAGAAGTCTTGTTGTTAGTAGTGGAGTTGTGTTGAGAAAGATTCAATAGATTGTTATTTTAGTTGTGGTGTACTTCTTCTAGTGGTGTCGTGTGAACGTCGACTACATGGCATTTCACCTATATGGGCCTAGGGGAATGCATTGTGTATTTGGCTACTAATTGTAGGGGTTACCGGAGTGACAGAGACCTAGACCCCCGTTAGGAAACCATTGCACAAGGGACGTAAGGGTCTTAGAGTTTAAAGCTATGGTTAGGTTTCTACCTTAATTACTTTCTTGTACTTACGGATGTTTGCAAGGGGTATAATCACAAGTATGTATTAGTCTTGGATGGGGCGGTACATTAGCACAGGTTCACCCACACAACACTTAGCAAGCTAAAGAAGATCAATCGACTATATGAAGCGAAAGCACTTTACAGTCTTCCCATGTGTCCTCGAGAACATTTGGTCATCTATAGAAATACAATCGGCTTGTCCTTTGCTGCATAAAGGATTGGGCCACTTGCTGCATTTATTCCTACTATCTTTTGTTTACTTGTACTTTGCTTACTTGCCTTATCGAAAACCCCTAAAAATCCGTTTGCTAAGTATTTGCAAAGAATTCCTGATCCATACCACTAGCCAGCACCTTCTGCTCCTCGTTGGGTTCGACACTCTTACTTATCGAAAATACTGCGATACACCCCCTATACTTGTGGGTCATCAACGGTCAAGGACGGTTGTAAAGGTGTTGGCTAGGAGTACCCAAATGGTGTTTATTTGGAAAGAACGGATGGTAAAGAATGAAGGTTCCGGGGGAACCTGAGTTCGAAAGCTTTGCTTTGACCTGAGGTGGTCGAAGAGGTTTAAAAAGGGTTTCTACTCCAAAACTGTTTTCAAAACTCTTTTTCAACAAAGATATGGAGATGTCATGAATTATAAAACAGAGGCATGTTTTCAAAGTTCTTTTTCAACAAAGATATGGAGATGCCATAACTCCAAGAGGTAGTCTAGGCTTTTCAAAAATAGCCCCAGATAGAGCTATCTCACCACGACCAGACTTGCATTTCCTTATCCTGGTGGTTTGCGAGTACATTCAAGAGTACTCATGGCTTTGTCCCTAGCTATTTACTTGGCCAGACTTTCAGAGGTTCGACATCAGAAGACTAAGGTGACGTCCAGCGAGCTAGGCCGTCTTCCCAGTCAGCTGCCTGTAGGTTGAGGCACGATTGGGCTCTGCGCGCGAGATGATGTTCCGCTGCTAAAGATGATGTAGCCATAATGGCATTTATGTAACTCCTGTAATTTTGTTATGTTTCGGATGTTGTAATGATACTGGTCGGTTATGTTCCACGACTCACTGGTCATGGGAACATGGATATATGCATAACAAGGATTTCTCGGATGATTAATCCGGGGAGCCCACACTCACACCATGTTATGACTATCCCAAGTCACCATAGCCTTTATGATCCTTTAGTTTTTGACTTGTAGTATCACTTTATGCTTTGATTAATGATGTTTTGTCGCTCTACATGATTATGGCCATTATTGCTCTCTTAGTCGGTCGCTCCAGTCTTTTGCTAGCCTCCATAACCAAGTATGAGTTCCACTCATGCATCCAACTCCTAAAACCAAGTTATTCCAAAGAGTCCACCATACCTACCTATTAGCATTTTCTATTCCAAGTATATTCATGTTTTTATCTACCTTCTGAATTAAACTTGTTATGAGAAAACTAGTGATTAAAGCTCTCACGAACTTGATGGCACACTTTACTTTTCTTGCCCTTAATAAACTTGAACCATTGTGTCCATCTTTGTTGCGTATATGCTTGCACTTTATAAGTTGAAGTTAGCAGAACCATGTATCATGGGGAACGCTTTCAACATTGCACTTGTACATTGTACCCCGTTGATATCATGATTCTTTTGCTTATGGATCCCGGCGGTGTGAAATAAAAGTGGAACTTGTAAGATCATGGAGTCTGTATGTGTGTTAGAGAAACGCCTGGGCCACTAGCCTAAGCCATGCCTAATCATGGTGGAAACTTGCAGCATCACCATAGTGAGCAATCTATGAAGCATTCTTCTTATAAAAAAAGAGATAGAGATTGAGAAAAAGAAAAAAAGATGAGAAAAGAGGAAAGAGAGAAAAAAGCACCATTTTCCCATGGTAAATAAGAAGATTGCTGAGATGTTCATTGTCTGCTTGCCTTGTCATTTTTATTATGGGATAGCTCCTGTATCATGTGCAAGGGGTACCCCGTTGGCGATTCTCTATGATACATATGTACTTACAATGACAAGAGCTTACTTGTGACTAAAGTAGAGTAGCATGAGGTTCGGTCTTCGTAAGTAAGGGGCATGAGATTTTGGCTTATAACTTGTCAAGCATATCCTCTTAGTTGTGTCACTTTAACCTTAATCACCTAAAGATGCTTATGATAGGGGAAATGAGAGCTGAAAGCTAATAAGTACCATAATTTTTGGAAGCTCTTTATGATACTTGAATCCCTACTTCCTTCTATGAAGGACTTTCTTTTACTTTTATGTTGAGTCTCCACCTTCTATCTTTATGCACCTATTTTGAGAGCATAGTGGCCATTCTTAGTTCTATGTGCATTGTCCCAAGACTTGTTGATTGATGCATAACTTTAATATTGCTTGTTCTTAAACTATTTGTATCTAGTCACTCTTATGAACTTTGAAGGTGTCCTATGCATTTATGTTTGCTACTATGAGGGACAAGCCGAATTCCACTATGCTATGTTTTCTTTATGTGAAACAAACAAACGTCTTGCAAAGCATTGTTATTCATGAATCTTTTGTTTGTGCCTTTTCATGTTACAACATAGTTGCTATGTCTTATTGTTAGAACTTTGTCTTTCATGCTATGTTGAAGTACTATGATCCCAGCTATCAATGTTTTACAAATACTTTGATCAAGTCTATGATGGTGCATGTCACCTAAAAAATCATTCTTTCTTTTTATCACTTACCTACTCAAGGATGAGCAGGAGTTAAGCCTGGGGATGTTGATACGTTGCAAACGTATCTATAATTTTTGATGTTCCATGATTGTTTAGTATCTACTTTGCTTTGCTTTGTCCACACTTTGGAGTATTTTTATACACTTTCTTGGACTAACCTATTAACAAGATGCCACAGTGCCAGTTGCCTGTTTTCTGCTGTTTTTGGTTCCAGAAAGTAAGAAAATGAATATTCTCAGAATTGGATGGGACAAAATCCAAAGTCAATATTTCAACGAGGGGAACACGGAGCCAGAAGACGAGACGGAGAGGGGCCAGGGCCGGCCACACCATAGGGTGGCACGGGTCCCCCTGGCCACGCCACTAGGTGGTGTGGGCCCCTCCGGTCTCCACCGACCTTGCCCCTTCGCCCATAAGATGCCTCCCGATGCAAAAACCCTAAATTGTCAAGCCTCCAGCCATGAAAAGTTCCGTAGTGCCACCACCACCGAAGGGGAGATTCGGGGGACAGAAAGTCTTTGTTCCGG
Organism: Avena sativa; assembly: GCA_916181665.1. NCBI lineage: Eukaryota > Viridiplantae > Streptophyta > Magnoliopsida > Poales > Poaceae > Avena > Avena sativa. Next base: position 430,789,087 of record OV702287.1, read on the forward strand.
CACCCTACCGGGACGGGGAAGTGCCCCCGGAGCCATCTCCATCGATCTCCACCACCATCTCCATCGCCGTTGCTGATTCCCATGATGATGAGGGAGTAGTTCTTCCTCGAGGCTAAGGATTCTATCGATAGCTATGTGTTCATCTCTCTCTCTATGCATGATCATATTGTGATCATGAGCTTTGTAATAAAGTAGATCTACCTTGCTACTCAAGTGCTTTAATAGATCTCTGCTCTTCCCATGTGTGTGAAAGTGACAGCGTGCGCACCATGGTGGCACTTAGGCTAGAGATTACAAATACTTGTTATGAGTTATATTTGGAGTTGCATGTCTTTATGAAATTGTGTTGTTTGTTGGAACCATCTAGTGCTCAAGGTGACAGTGTGGGGTTATCTAGATGGGGAAAAGCAAACTTTGAGGAGTGCTGTTATAGCCCTACCATGGATTAGAGTGTCCAACCGGAGAGTAGTTAAGAGTAGTATCATAAAGAGAAGATATTTATATGAGAGTGTTCACTAGTGAAAGTATGATCCCTAGGCCTTGTTTCTAAACATTGAAACACCGTTTGCAACTAGATCTGTTACATGTTTGCTTGTTGCCATATTTATTTCAGTTTGCCTTTAGTCTCTTCCACGCCATCAAGCTATTCTCTAGTACCGTTGCCTTATATCCATACCACTTGTATTTCACTATCTCTTCGCCGAACTAGTGCACATATACACCTGACAAGTGTATTGGGTGTGTTAGGGACACAAGAGACTTCTTGTATCTTGATTGCAGGGTTGCTTGAGAGGGATACCTTTGACCACTTCCTCCCTAAGTTCGATAAACCTTGGGTAATCCACTTAAGGGAAAACTTGCCGCTGTTCTACAAACCTCTGCACTTGGAGGCCCAACAACTGTCTTCAAGAATAGAAGTGTGTAGACATCATATATATGGTCCCAACCATCCTCGTCCAACCTAGAGTCATCTACCAACTGATCCATCTTTTGGATTAGTTGAAGCAGGACACCTTTTTCAGCATTGCCCCCTATGTTATTAGACGCCCACCCTCTCAAGAATCTATGGAGGGAGTCTGATTGGGAGTTCCATACGTTCATAACATCATGATCATGCGTGAGCTTTTGAAGGGAGTGGGTCCATTCAATAGCCACTAGGTTAAAGAAACCAGGGGATTGCAACCAGACATTCTCGAAGAAGAAGAGACTAGGCTTTCGCAGCTCGTTCTCCCATGTATCAAGAATCAAAGGCGTGTGGTATGAACCTATGCTAGATTTCGTGCAGATGGTGGACAAGGGAATTTTTTGTCTCATTCTGGCGACACCAGAACCCGATCAAGTACACTTATAATGGGGTTCAACTAGTGATTACACCAAGTGAATCTCGGCCCCGAACATCCAATTTCTCTAAGTTGTAGGCAGGCGATGGAATCATTGAAGAGGTTGACATGCTGCCAATCAATATTACGGTTGCTATTATCGGCTTGTCCATGAATAAGGTTAAAATCTCCAGATATCACCACTTGATATCTGGAAGATCGCACTGTTTCTTCCATTTCCTCTAAGAAATGGAGCAATTGGAATGATCTATAGGACCATACACTCCTATGAAGGTGAAAATGAAATTGGAATCCCCCTATGTAGGAGGGTAGTGCTGAGGAAGAATTCCCCTTTGTTGGTGTCTCCCACCTCAAACATGGAATATTTAATACCAAGAAGTAGCCCCCCGATCTACCATTGATAGGGATCCAAGAGCAGAAGAATTTGTCCCCAACCTATATCTCTCTAGTTCTTGGGGGAAAATCTTGGAAAATAGTTTCCTGAAGAAAAAGGATATCAAATTGATATTTCGCATGTACTCACGCAACTTATTCTGGCACCCTCTGCGCCGGAATCCCCTGATGTTCCAGCCCAGGACTCTCATTTGTGTTGCTCGCTAGTAGCTCGTGCTTGGCGAGTGGGAGTTCTGTGCAGGTTCGTATGGGGTCCTGGAAGGCTAGTGATTGTAACTCCTTTCCTACGATACGGGGTTTTACCAAATACGACAGGAAGGAGGCACACTCCCTTGTTCCAGTCCTTCTAGGTTCGTCACCGTCTCCACTGCACTAGTGGGCTCTATGGCGCTTGCAGCTTGAGACGTAGAGGCCACGTTGGCCACCTTCACACGCTATCTCTCACTAGCCGCTACTAGCACTTCTTGGGCTAGTTATTTAGAATGAATCAAAGAAATAAGCTTTGCGAAAGCACACACGGAATTGAGAGCAAAACCAGAAGCAAGAGCCACATCAAGCAAATGGGAAATCTGGCAAAGCTAGAAGAGCCAGAAAAGCAGGATCAACCACAACATAAGAGGACGACTTACCCATGAGGTTCTTCTCTACCGTAACTCTCATGGACTTCTCCAGGATGGGCTCCGCATCCTTATACTTGTGTCTTAGGTTGCGTCTGGCAGAGGATGACGGCGTGGATTTCATCACTCGTGCGACACTACTAGACTTGGAATTCTTGGATGAGTAGAGGGAGACTGGGAGGGCGTTGCCAACTCGGCAATGGCTTCAATAGGAACGGAGCACTTTCCCTTGGTGATGCGCAGGGATGCCGAGGCTTCCTTGGAGAGATTGACGTCTACTATAGGAGTGTACGGCTTAGCTACTTTCAACTTCTTGGAGAGATCCGCTAGAGTTTTGTTTTCAAATTCCAATTTGTTAGGGCTTTCCTAGTCAATCTCCACACCTTCCTCCTCCGATAGGCGTCACATCTTTCCAGGCATGAAGGACACGATGTGAACTCTCTTTCCATCCTAAGGGATATCCTCCAGCGACTCGGAAGTCGAAGGGGAGATAGGAGCATTCTTGGAGGTGGGTAGCAAAGAGGGTGGCAGCGGAGAGACCACCTCCAATAGCTTATGGACAAAGGAGGGAGACGCAAGGTGAGAGCCATATTGATTGAACTTTCCAACTTGAAGTGTTTTTGGTGCCGAGGTTGCGGAGGGGGCTACCACCAGGTTATATTTTACCGGTGCACTGCTAGTTCCTTTCCCCTTTGCTAGTTTACGTGCATAACACTTATAGGTTCTAGTCGACCCACTTCTAGTGATTGTACCAATAGCGGCATTCGATCCTTCGTCTACAACTTTACCCTTGGCAAAGACAAACTTGGTCTTGTCAGAGCTTCTTCCGTTCTTATGCTTCTAGTGGGGATCAGAGGAAATATTTTCATCGGTCTCTAAGTCATCATCTTCACGATCCCGTGCATCATCAGGTTTCAGAGGAGGTGGGGGAGGATCAACGCTGGATTATCTGCCCCTCTTCTCGGGCACCACCTCAATCTTGTACCCTTCACCATTGACGAAAACCATAAAGGAAAAAACCAACTTCTCTCGAAACAGGCTTTCGCCTAGCTTTATAAATAAAGCACATCGGTGAGACCGCTGCTGGGCCAGACAGCACAACGCCCAAATGATACAAGGGAACGAACAACTGAAAATGCTGGGGCAACAGCTAACACATGCCCAAAAGAAAAAGAAATGGAAAAGACGGCGAATCAACGAGACAAGGGTGACAGGCCACCGCTGGGCCCTCCGAAAATGTCCCACCCCGCACCTGGCACCCCAAATCACCCAATGTCAAAATAGCACCTTCAGGAAGGGAAGCGCCATGGCGACGACGCTGCTGTCCGGCCCAGAGACAGGACCTAGGGTTTCCCCCGACACTCAGAGTAGAGTGGAGTAGGCCTATCCGCGACGCCCTCCAAGGAGGCAAGGCGCCACCCAAAGGCGGCACCGCGGCGGAGTCGGACGAACCGACAAGGGTTTCCCCCTAACCTCACCCACAACAGAACTCCGGACGCTTCGGAGCACCACCACCAATCTCGCCACCCACTAGCATGCGCCACCACGATAGCGCCGTCACCATCGCCACCGTCTCATCGAAGACACAAGCAAGCAGTCCATAGGACAGATGCAATAGACCAAGCTCGAGTCAGGGACTGCAGCACTACAACCGGCGGGAGGAACCCACCTCCACCACCAAGGGTGGTCATCGCCCGGACAAAGCAACAGGGACACACCAGGCCTGCGCGGGCCCGGTCGGGCCCCGAGGGGTCCGTAAAGCCCCCGCCGCCTTGCTGCAATGGGCCAGCCATGGTGCCTCCATCCCCAACCAGAGCCGAGTCACCGCCGCCATCACCAGGAAGACAACACCGCGGCGAACGCGCCGGCCCGCCGGAACCCAAATCGGGCCCGAGGGGCCCAGATCTAGGCCGGGTGAAGACCGACGCCAGAGAGCTGCGCCGCGCCGCGTCGTCCCGCCGTGCAAGACGGCGCCACCGCCCGCCACCACCCGGAGCAGGGCCGGACCGCCAGATCCCGAGGAGCACCGCCGCCGCTGAGAAGCTCGCCCCGACGGGCTCTCATGGCGCGGGGAGAGGAGAGCCGCCGCCACCGGCGCCGCCCGGGCTTAGCCCGACGGCTCCTGCCGGCGGCGGCGACAGGGCAGGAGGGGAGGGAGAGGTCTGGCCGGAAGCGGAGCGGGAAGGCGCGCCGTCGCCCTCGGGGGGGGCGAGAGCTCGTGCGCGTTGTTATTTTCTGGCAGCCTCGGCTAGGGGTACACTCGAGTGGTCAAAAACTTCTCTCCTCGCTCTCCGTCCCGTCTTCTTCCCTTCTCACGGGCGGGAACGAGAACGCAACCCCAGCCGCCGTCTCGACCAAAAAAAAAAAACCAACTTCTCAGGGACTGAAGAGAGGAACTTCATCAGAACAGCCTTGGGCTCCTTGAACGAGAGTGCATCAACATGGACAAGTTTCCCCACTAGCACCATGACAGCCATCAGCCTATCTTCAAAAAGCAGAGGGTTGGGAATAATGTGGATTCTAACCCATACTTCTTTGAGGGAGCCTATCGTTCCAGGGGAACAATCTCATCAAGAACAATCACCACAATCTTGCTACCAGGGAGAGTCAGATCCACTATGTTGCAACACAAGTGAAGGATGTCAGGATAAGGAAATGTCAACGAGAAATCCATCTCACTGAGGCGAACCACTTCCGAGTTCTAATCCTCGCAAACCAATTCCTTTATCCCATCCTCAATCACTGCTTCATAGGCCTTCGGGTCCTCCACCACCATGTAAGACATGTTGGCCTTCCTCTTACTGGACAACGGATCCATATTCTCCATCATGAAGAAGCCAAATCCATCCACGTCCACCCCATACTGCACTAGCTAGGGGGATATTACCTGTAGGGCACATCCCCATCATGTGTCCATCCGCATCGCAGAGGACATAGTCGGGAGGATTCATGCAACCAGATTAGAAGTGGCCCGACCGTGAGAAGTTGAAGCAAGTAATCTTTGGCTTGTACTGCATCGAATCCACCTCCAGTGCCTCTGCTTGGGTTTGGGAGGATCCCCGTGGATGGCACCAGCACCAACGAGGCAGGAGTTAGAGCTGGTGGCTTCTTGACCTTCCCGATGGCCATCCTTTTGCATGGAGGTCGAGGGCCACCACCATCGCCTCCCTAGGGTTGGCGGAGTTCACCGGGTAGCGAGCTGCTTCCCTATCTCTACGAGGTGCCTCTAGTTACCTCGCCGGTGACCGGTCACGGTGACGTCCCCGACGCTGCTCCAGGATGTAGCGGAGCTCATCCACACTGCGGTAGTCGTTCTTCCCCACTTCTTCATATGGGCGCTTGTTAGAGCCCCTACCATCGTGCTAGTTACGATCCATGGGAGGAATGTGATTAGACCTGGGAGGAGGAGAAGAGACCAAGCCACAGTGGCGGAGATCTGGAATAGGGACAAGGAAGAGGAGAAAGGGATCTAGGGTTACCACCGGCCGCCAGAACCACTTATGTAGTGGGAGCGGCGGAGCGGTGGGCGTCAAGCGAGTGGGTTGGACCGCACCAGGTTGCATTTCAGTGCGGACGGGGAGGTCGATGGGCTGTGAGGGAATGGGATGGTCTCCAATGGCCCCACAGGCACCGCACGGTACACTCCAGACATTGGGCTTTGAACACTGGGCCACTACTGGGGTAGGGACATTCCCCGGCCCTTAAGCCCAAGGCCCAACACCGCTCCGCACGCATCCATGTCGCATGTCCACTACTTGAAGCTCGCCCTCCACCCCTGCCGTTGCCAGTGATGTCGTCACCACGCGAGGCACAGGGAAAGTCAGAGAGCCCAGGGCCAGCGACCTCGGAGGCTCCAGCAACAACGCCAGAGGCAAGATCAATGGGGGGGGGACTCTTCCCCATTTGCCTCCACCCCACGCTAGGGCAGCGCTTCACCGGATCTAGGGTTTCGTCGTGGCACGATCTACGATGATCCATATTAGCGGGAGCCCTTACCGCCCGGAGCGAACGCTGATCGTCGCCGGCGCTTACCCGCCTTACGCCGCTCAACCACCTTCCACACCAGATCCAGGAAATCACCAAACGTGGGCAGAATTGCCGGAGCTCCTACGACCTGTAACCTCACCGCCGACGCACCTAGGGGCTCCTCGTGCTCCTCCTTGTTGGAGTCTTCACCAGCAAGTGCCTAGAACTTCAACCCAAAACCAACCCCACCAACCTCCAGGGGGAGCGTGGGGACACCGACCGCGCAACGACGCTCGCCTTACGCGTCGCACAGAGACTGGTTTCGGACAGTCAGACACATTTCCTTCTCTCATGTCGACGTCGCCTCAGCTGAGAAGAGTTTGAGCTTCCTTAAAATTTCACAGTCTAGGTGGGTGCAGAGGCGAGTCGTAGATCTTGTCGCCGGAGCGTCGGACCGGAATCTTTGGACGTAGGACAACCGAGGATCTCCGATACAATATGTTACTACTAGACATATATCTTCTTAACTGAAATTGCAAGTTTTGGACATCCTTTATGTGATCGTCTCGCCTCCATCCAACAATTCAAACACCTGAAATTGCTCTCAGCCATATTATTACAGATATTAATCTTACATGCAAATAATATTTATAGTATATTATAGACAACAAAAACAGGTTCCCTGATCAAGAAATCAATGTACTCACTCGCTAACCTCATGCTTGACATATATATAGATGACGTCAACATTGTTTTCGTCACTCCTGCAATATTGTTTGTAGAGGAAGTCAACGAAGATATAACAAGGGTGACGAGGTGGATGTCGCTAATGCCCCACGTGGATGTTGTAATTACTCTAGAAACCCTAAATAAGTTTTTTTTTGCAGGGAAACCCTAAACAAGCTGGAGGTGAGGTGGTTCTATAAGTGAGTACATTCTGTTTTAGTGCCCCAAAAATGAAAATTGTGACACTCAGTACTACATTTACAAGTTTTTCACCAACATATCCGTCAAGAAACATGTGGACGACACGATGTACTCAATTTTCACTCTTGCTTCAGTACCCCCCCTCCCCCCAAGGGAATCGTTCAGGGAATAACCGGTTTTTCGGTGGTTACGGGTTTGTTCCGGATCCGGTCAGTTTGTTTTAATCCGTATGCATGACCCCATATGTGTACTTTGCTGAGTAAAATATGGAGACCGAACGGTCGGTCCACATGAAGGAACCGTCAGCCCCGTCGCCTTCGTCCCATCCTCTTTCTCGCCCAAATCTTCTCCGATCTACTGCGGCTACACAAGAGGAGGCCACCTCGTGTTCTCCTTCCGTCTGTGTCTTAGGGTTTGTCCAGGAGATGCGATTAGATCAAGATCGGAGGCGCACGACGCAGGCGGTATCGGCGACGATCGAGATGCGACGTGGAACAACATTTGCTTCAGAACCGCACGTGGGAGCGGCAAATCTTTTTTTATTACCCACGACATGTACATAACGCCTTAGATACGCATACCGGTACAAAAAAATAACGGCCTGGACCGGTTCCTAATAAAGCCGGTTTTCCCATCAAAATTTTCCTATGGGGTGGGTGGGTTGGGGGAGGGGGGGGGGCTACCGAAGCAAGCCTCATCAGTTTTACCGTTGACCGCAAAATTGATAGGAAAGACACATATATCTGTTAGGATTACACACGTAGACATGTAATTTACGAGCAGTCTACGAGTTCGTAAGGACTAGGCCACACCTTGTCGCGTGGAATGGTTGAGACAAGCTAGACCAGGCTCCTCGCTCACACGCTCTTAGTGCTCTTTCCAACCCTATTAGGGCAGAAAGGATAGGGGCGTTAGGAAATTGCAAGAGCTTTGGAGTACGCTCCTAGTGCTCTTACTCTCCTACTCAAATGATTTCAAAGAAATACAAAAATGATCTCCATAGAGCCTGTCCTCCATCGCCATTTTCCGGTCGCTTTTCGTACTATCTCGTTAGTCTCATGCGATATAGTTTGTTTTTGTGGAGGTTTCTAGTTTATGCGTTAGTATGACAGTTGTGAGAGGGTTCTACTGTACATATTTAGTTCTATAGAGAAAGGTCGATGAAGAGTCGTCAACGATGTTCTAACACTTGCCATCACTACATGTGGTAATCTACAAATCCAGTTAACATACGGCATTGAAGTGTCCATCGGCTAATTAAGTCATGGCGCATTGAGAACATCACGTGGAACCTTCAAACTATCTAGTACTAAGTTGATCACGAGTGCTAGTTCTTTCCCCAGTTGTAGAAGAATAGCCCATCTTCATCACACCATTGTAGTGTTGTTACTCCATATAGGAAACCACGTTGACTTTGTCACAAATTCTGACGCTTCCAAGTCCTACTAGGATGTTCACGGTTTTTCAGATGCATTGCAAGAGTAGTTTGGAGTAAGTACATGTGCATTACATTTGGTGTATGTTGAAACCTAGCAAACGATCTAAGTTCTAGCCCCTATATGTATGAATCTAGAATGGCTTCTTCGTGAAATCATGATTTTGTTTGACCCCCTTCTCATTCTTATATAGCAACACTATTACATCCAAGTTCGATACTCTGTAGGTGGATGTTTTAATGCGGTTCAATGCTTCTAGGAGCACATGGGCATATATTCATGTGTTGTTTGATCATCCCCTCCTTTAGTGAAGTAGCTCACCGATACAATATATTCATCGTCTAAATGAAAGTTGGAAGTCCGTGGTGTAGTATATTTAAGATGTCCACAGTTTGACAAAGCATATGCATCTACCATCTCAAGTGGCATTGTTACAACCTGGTATGAAGCGGGTTTAAGCAACTATAGTATTTGCAATATACAATAGTAGATCAACGAGAACAGCATCGAATCATCAACAAAATGTCTAAATTAGACATTGATGATGCACACATCTGAAAACGGAAAAAAATACAAGAAATCAGTATCAAAACTTTCCCCCTAATTATTTTAATACGGGCATGTGTAGTGACTTGAGAATCTCCGATCCTTTCTTACCAACTTTTGCTTCTGTAAAATAAGTGTACGCTTTTGAATTTCAAAACGGAAAAAGCTGTGTGCGCTAGCCGCTACATCATGGTGTTCATGTGACTCTCGCTTATTACCCCGACGCCCCCAAGTGCCACGCACCCACCCACGTCCGCTATCAAGCCCAAGCATGCCCCAGCCGTCACTAGCCTCGAGAAGAAGCCGCTCTTTCTCCACCGTCAGAGAGCAAGTTGTTTGGTCCAACAAATACGAACGAAAAATATCGGTGCGAGGAAGCATATGCTCAACCTGATGGAAAAATAAAAATCCGAGACTGTCTCTGGGTTCTGTGACTGCAAAAAAGGCACGGAGATCGCACGTTGCCATGGTCATCCGTTCGAAGTTCCGATCGCATTGTCAGTTTAATTATTCACCTGAGCCCGTGCACTCGCGTACGTACGTGCTAGCTTATTTTAAGCCCTCCATGATCCTAGATACCGGAGGAGAGATTTTTCTATGCGAAGCTTGGCGTTGGCGACCGGTGTTGACTAGGTGGAGGATTCTCAGAGTTGTGTAGCCTCGTCGTGGTCCCTTCCCTTCCCTCTGGACATGTCCGTTCACTTTCGCTGTTCCGGCCAGCAGCAGATCACCTCTCCTCTCGGGAAGAAACAAACGAGAAGGTCCGCCAAAGGGTCCTGTCAGGAGGCCGTCGGTTCAACGACTCCGACATGATATCCCGCGCAACATTTTGCTCTGCCGGGAGGCGTACACTCCCCCATCGACCCCAGCTCTATCTATCAAAACAGACTATTGCTTCGGTTTAAAAGAAAAGCTTCTGTGTAAACAAGGCCATTGGCATTCATGGTTCGCTAGTTGCAGTCCAGACCCAGCATTGAGATGGCTGCTTATTACGTACTCCATCCGTTCAGAAATATAAAGACATTTTAGCTTTGTGAAATAAATGTATCTAGACATTTTCAGTGTATAGGTTCACTCCTAGCCTCTATGAATCTATACACTAAAAGACGTCTAGATACTTTCGATTCACAAAGCTAAAACGTCTTATATTTCCAAGCGGAGGGAGTGCCTGTTTAATTAAAAAGGGTACTTATGTTTAGTTTGGGTACACCTGATCATTATCGCTCAGCTGATAATCAATCTAACATTTCTATCGCTGACCCACGAACAAAGTTCATCTCCAAGCTGTGGCAGCTCGTGCTCCTGCTTTTAGGTGTGTATTGATCCATGTTAGGCTATAGGTGCAGTCACAAAAAGGGGATCGACCTCGCCCCCGTGTGGTGGCGCCAGGTCGCGCCGGGCGGCCCCGCCCTCCTCCCACGCTACCATCGCCGAGGGCGCTACCTGACAAAGCTCGGGGTGGACTGGTGGCGGTGGCGACCTAATTAGACACCGCGGCGCCCGCTAAGACTAGTCCACGGCCAGACGGCGGTGTAACGACGGCCAGGTGGCCGGTCTGGCGGTGGGCAGCGACCGGGTCTGATCTGGTCCCAAATGGACTCGGTCGGGCCATTGTTCAGAGGCTGCTTCCTCTGCTTCATGGTGCTCCTGGGTTTCAACACACACTTTGAAAATGTCGGGGTTCTAGTCCTGATATGGTGGTGGTGGCTGCCTCATCCATCGGAGGGGGTCGGTCGGTTGGTGACAACGAGTTTGGGAGGCGCGGATGCCGGTGAAAACCGAGCCCCGACTCCAGCCATGGCGGGCGATGGCGACATTCATGCGTCGTTATCTTGTTGAAGACATCACCATTGCACCTCGCGTCTTCTCACTCGTGTTGCTCCATGGGAAACCCTTGATTTCGATATCATGGGTCGGACAATGACGAGCCTTTCAGTGTCGTTTTACCTCTTAAGGACATCATTTTTGGAGTAGTGGTTTGATGGTGGTAACAAGTGGTGGACTAGTGCATCAACCACGTTGATGACGGTGAATCTCAGCCGTGTGGCACGATGGGGACTCGATGACGGGCGTGACTTGATGGACTCGCGCATGACGGAGGGGTTGTCTGACGTGGTGGCGGTGTTAATGGCAGGCCTGGTGAGGGCTATGGATTTTTCCCTAAAGTGGGCTTAGTTGTATCTACGACGGTGACAGACCTTGTGTGTATCTAATGCAAGTCGGGCATGCATTCTTAGAGTAAGTACAATAAAGTCTAGTCAGCAGGCTATAAGATTTAAAATAGTATATCTATATTTAGTTGGATGGGAGAGAAGAGGAGTGGGGTCTTGGTTAAGAGCCAACTGCAGCACATGCTCATAGGCACTATGTGAGAGCGTGAGAGTGTAAAGTGGCCCTACATTAATAAAATAATATGTTTTTATCTCTACCTATTGTACATGTTAACTAAGTAGTAGAGATTTTCTTCCCGAGGTCTCCCATGCTATTGTATCTCTACCTATTGACTCTAGATGACATCTACTCCCTCTGTTCGGAAATATAAGACGTTTTAGCTTTGTGAAGCGAATGTATCTAGACATGTTTTAGTATATAGGTTCGTAGAGGTCCGGAGTGAACCTATACACTAAAAGGTGTCTACATACATTCGTTTCACAAAACTAGAATGTCTTATATTTCCGAACGGAGGGAGTACATGACTTATATCCAGCAGTTGGCTCTATAATCGCCATTGCTCTTAGATATCTATGCTGCTTCTACTCTAGTTAACTTCTTCGGAAGGAATAGAAAGCCAAACACTAAAGGAGATGAAATTCCCGATGCACCGTATTGAATTGCTGAAGTGAATGGTGACCTGGCGGTAGGAATCGTCCAGGAGTTAGGGAAATATTTCCGTAACTTCCCACAACTAGTTGGGGCTATGAAGGGCCTACGTCGTCGATCGTGTCAGCATGCACACTCATGCATAGTGCGAAGCAGACCGTAAGAGCTTCCCTGAGCAAGATTCATGGTAGAGATTTTCTTCCCGAGGTCTCCCATACTCACATTGAAAGAAACATAATAGAAAAAAGTTGCAGATCGAGCATGCCATTGCCACATTGCAATATGTTCATAAATCTAACGCTACCTAGAAGGTGCGCACTGAGAGCGCGAGCTCCTTCCTCCGGCCAACTTCACTCCCTCCATTGAAGTGCAAGCCACAACAACAATCTATATATGTATATGTGCACCATTACAAAAATTTGTAGTTGCTAGATAAAAGAGATACTCTTTTGTTGCTAGTAGATGCTGGTCAGTATCCTAGACCGAGTAAACAGAGAAGTCCTAAATCAACACATGTGTTTTTAATGACCTTCATGCTACTAAAGATCATTTTTATTTGGGCTAATTATGTAAAAGATCTTATATTTAAGACATGCCAACATGTTCTTCACGTCAGTAGCTTTGCCGCTATGCTTTACCTTTCATATAAAGGATGTACTTTTCCTCTCTCAAAAGAAGGCTCTCTACTTTGAATAGTGGGAGAAATACTAGAATAATCGTTTTGGATCCATGTGCTAGGTACTTCATGTTTCGGAATACTACAAACAACTATATGTTCTTGTGTATCCACAAGTAAAATATTACACTGATTTCTTGACGTATGCTGCAAAGGAATTTCTTCATGCTACAAACATGTTTATAACTTTGGATGCATGCGTCGTATATGGTGGATGCATTGATTTCTGTTGTTGCAAACGGTAACATGCTTCTTTAATTTTGCTGCACCAAATGAGTAATTGTTACGTACGATTATTTTTCCTTTTTGCTACAAAGGCATGTTATGTTAACAACTTATTTCACAAGTTTTCTAGATTCACAGGAAAAACACTGTAGAGTGATATTAATTTTTGAAAAATGTTGCACAAAAAATGTTGCATTGTCTGGACGCTCAAATGGTTCAATAGATTAGAGTTTGGAAGAAAATTGGCTAACCAAATTGCATCGTCACCGGTGTTCATGCGGCTCTGGCGCCCCACTCTCGCGCTCAGGTGTGTCACCCACAAACATAGTCACACCGTCCGCTATCGAATTCAAGCATCCCGCAGCCTTTCCGAAGAGCAGCCTTGTTCGTCCACCGTTGGAGAAAAAGAAAAGCAAGTTGTTTGGTCCAACAAAAAACTTTGTGTGAAGAAGCATATGCAATCTGATGACGGAAGTGGGAGCCGAATCATCGGCGTCGTGTCACCACCATAGAAAATGCGCATCCTGAGAGTGTGTCTGGTTCCCTGACTGCAGAACATGCACGAAGATCTCGCTCTGCCAGGGTCATCCAGTCAAAGTTTAGAGCGCATTATCTCTTTGATTATTCGCTTGAACCCGTGCACGTGTGTGCTTATTTTAAGCCCTCTGTGATCCTGGATACAAGAGCTATTTGCAGGAGCGACCTTTGGGAAAGGATCAGTGGAACCCCACGCTCCCGCCCCCCCGAGGGCGACGGGCGTGGCTCCCTTCCATCCCAACCCCCTAGCCGCATCTTCCCTTCCTCCCCCACTGCCGCCGTTGGCAGGGGTCGTCGGGCGACGCCCGGGCGGCGCCGGCGGCGGCGGTTGTCCTCTCCCCGCACCATAGGAGGCGGTCGGGGCCGACCTTCCTCTCCGGCGGCGGTGCTCTTCGGGAAGCTGCGGTTCGGGCTTCCCCCGGGTGGCGTTGGGCGGCGGCGCTGAGGTCTGGTGGTGGAGCAGCAACGGCGTGACGGGTGCTCGCAGAGGTCGCGAAAATCGTTCTCCCCAGCTCAGATCCGGGCCCCTCGGGCCCGATCTGGGCTCCGGCGGGCCGGTGCGATCTCCTCTGTGCCTAGCTCGATGCTGGTGGTGCCTCCACCGTCGGCAAGCGGGGCGCTACAGCGGTGGGCACAACGTCTGGTTCCTCCCGGCTCAGATCTAGGCACCTCTGGCCCGATCTGGACTTCGGCAGGCCGGCGCGTCCGCCTCTGTGATGCCTTCTGGAGATGGCGGCGATGATGTAGCTCTTGTTTGGGCTAGCGACGCAGCGGCCGGCCTATCGCAGCAAGACGGCGGGGACTTTACGGGCCCCTTAGGCTCGGCCGGGCCCGACCGGGCTTGGTTTGTCCATGCGGTCTTGTCCGGACGATGGCTGCCTCTCAGCGGCGGAGGTGGGTTCCTCCCGCTGGCTGCAGTGTTGTTGTCCCCAACGTGAGATTTTTCTGGTGTCTCCGTCTCGCGGGCTGCATGTTGACGTCCACGATGAGACGACGATGATGGTGATGGCAAGACCGTGGTGGCGCGAGTTAGTGGGCGGCGAGCTTGGTGGGGGTGCTTCGAATCGCCCGATTTTGGTTAGGGTTAGGGAGAAATCCTTGTCGGTCCGTCCGACTCCGGCGCGGTGCCGCCTGCGGGGGGCACCTTTCCTTCCTGGAGGGCGTTGCGGATATCCCTAGTCCAAGTGAGTATCGGGGGTAACCCTAGGTCCAGCGATGGGCCGGACAGTAGCGCCGTGTCGACGGCGCACCTTGCTTGAAGGGGCTGTTTGATACTAGGCGATTCGATGTACCAGGCGTGAGGTGGGGCAAATTTGGCGGGCGCAGCGGTGGCGGGTTACCCTTGTGTTGTCGAGTCGCTGTTGTTTTCATTTCTTTTCCTTTTGGACATGTTGTTGCTGTTGTCCCAGCATTCTTTGTTCGGACTCATGTATCGGTGTGGTTGCTTTATTTATAAAGCGGGGCTAATAGCCTGTTTCGAGAGAGAGGTTTTTCTATGCCAAGTTTGGCTACTGGTGCTGACCGTCCGAGCTCTGCAACTTGTGTAGCCACGTGGTCCATTCGCTTTCGTTGTACCGGCCAGATCAGGAAGAAACAAATGAGAAAGTCTGGCCTTGTGCAGGGGCCTACCAGGAGGCTCTCTCTCTACCGTTGATTCTCCCGAATGATATGATATGACCTGTCTATCAACCTACGGAAATGAACTGCAGGTCATAGTACTCCAGTCAAAAAGAAGAGCTGGTGTGTAAAAACAAGGCCATTGACATTCATGATTCATGCCCATAGCCAAGTTGCAAGCATAATGATGCTGCCATAAAGGAACTTCCTTGCCATAGGTGGCACATTACATGCTCGGGAAAAGAAATGACTAGCCCAAGTGGGATCGCTTCACACATTTTTTGTTTCTTACAACTTACTTATACCCAAGGTTATACCAATAAAAACCCGACATTTCTATGCTTAAAATCTTGCATCCCATTTTGGCAAATGTATATATATTAGTCATCCATTGCTGATGTTACGACAGTACCGAAAAGTAAACCTGCATCCAGTGTCCTTCTAATGATGTCTATATTAGTTCCGGGACATGGTTTCCTCCGTGCTCCTGATAACTTGCTTTGAAGGGAAAACGACGGCGGCTATAGGCTTGTCTTCCTACCCGCCACCTTGGTCGATGACGAACCTGAGACCGTCCATGTGGATCTTCGCATGATGGCCACTTACAACGATGGTCTGCTTGCCTACCAGATCCTGCAAAAGGACATTCATATATCAGCACAGCACATCGATTGATTTGATAGTAACACATAAGAGATCTGAAGAAAACATGGACTACGTCCACACATGTATTGATCATTAACACCACGGATGACACCTTATAGTCAAGAATCAGTCCTCGTATCGTATCACATCCACCACCTCTATGCACATGCACCGTGTGCTTGTTGTTGCAGCTAAAAGGCTAAACCATCCAACGTTCCGGAGTATCAGAGAACTGGTGTGATTCATGAACAAATCACATCGATATGATGGTGTCATCCCAAGTTGCAACTAAGTATTCCACATAGCCCTCTCCAATTGTATATCATCACCATTTGGTTGGCCTTGAATACCCACACTAGACCTCACCTCCATGGTTGATGCTTGCGGTAATTCCTCCAAACGCAATGAGCTCCTCCATAGTTGGTCTTGGCATGAATGCTTTAGAAGTTCTTGTAATTGTGACCGAGTGCCGCTTTACCGCAGCTGGAAAAACCATTCGTCGCATTAATAGAAATAACTTCAACCGCAGCAGTAGCTACAATTACCGGGGTTATAGAAAATCCAGCTTGAGACGAGATCTCGGCGCACCTGATCCGGTCGGCACGCAGACTCCCACGTTGTCGATGAGCCACGACTTTGCCCGTATGTCTAATCAGTAGACAAAGGCCAACAAAGGCCATATGAGCGACAGAGGGGACCCTTATAATTGCAGAAGGATTTCACATCCCGGCCTCTGCACCAATTAGGGATACAACAACCATTAAGCATGAGTATTAGGATTTTGAATCCTGGTTAAACACCCGGCCTGATTCACAAGATAAATTGCATTAGTATCAGAACAGCCTGGTCCTCCGGTATAAATAGGTACCTAAATTCGTGTCCATGAGGATTTGAACCTAGATGTTGGGTGTAAATCCACTTCCTCAACCAGTTGAGATAGTCTCACTTTCTAAGACCACGTAATTCCTTCGTGCATTCAAGAATGCTTCCATGATATGATCTTCCCTTATTCTCTTGTAATCCTAGCATGCTAGAACTAGGGAACAATTTTTTGGTTTGCTTAAATGCTTGAGATTTTTTGCACGATTTAACGGTTCTCTTGGTTTCGATAACATTTGTATCACTCCACGTCCGCATCGTATTATGTTTGTATCAGTTTTCCATAATATCTACTTTCATTTTTGTTTCTAGGATTTCTGTATTCATTTTTGCTTCCGCAAAAAAATGAAAACAAATGTGACACTACTCACTTTCGTCTGTTTCTCCTTTGATATACCACACAATATTTTGCTCTGCCATTTCGCCGTTCGCAGCCCAAAAGATAGACTAGTTTGCATTGTGTAGACTTGTACACTCCCCCATCGATCCTAGCTCTGTCTATCGAAAGGATATCATAGGTTTATATTGCTTCCGTTTAAAAGAAAAGCTTATGAGTAAACAAGGTCATCGGTGTTCATGATCCACTAGTTGCAGTCCAGACCAGCGATTGTGATGGCTGCTCTTACCTTTTTAATCGAAAAGGGTAGCAAATTCTATTTAGTTTGGGTACTCTTCTTGATCATTATCGTTCAACTGATAATTTCTATTATTGACCCACAAGAAAAGTTCGATTCGTATCTCTGTCCAAGTTATGGCAACTTGTATTCCTTCTTTTAGGGTCGGCTCTATATTTTGCGGGACCCTAGACCAAGCTGACAATATAGGCCCTAAGACTAATATATATATATATATATATATATATATATATATATATATATATATATGCATGCTTATCTAGATATATAAAGTTTCTTTACACTTAGAAAATTTTAGCAATTAACATTCAACAACATAGAATTTAGTCCCAGATGTCTATAAATAATTGTTAGATAGTTAAACAACGTCATATTAAGGTAGAAAGATCAACAGAGTAGCAAAATAAATAAGTAGTACTTCCTACCGGTTTGATTACCTCAAACAAGAAGCAAATAAGTCTATTGACAATAATGCTTAAGGCGGAATCCATGCTGCAGAATCGAAATCGCCAGCTAAGTCAATCTTGCAGCAGTTTAGTCTGTGCGAAGGATTGAAGAACCGTAGAATTGGTCAAGATCGTTGCCCATTCCATGAACCCACAAAATTCCAACTCAGGGACTGAACCAAGAGAGAGTCAATTGCCACGACTTGGCCACCCCCTTCACCTCTTCTGTCTGAAGAACGAGTACAACGTCCTCCTCGTATACACGCGCTTCCTGCCCTGGAGCCCTGGAGGCAGTCCAACGGACGAAGAACCGAGGAGATCGATGATCTCTGTAGTTCTACGCTTGAGATCGATCGCATGCAGCTACATGGCCTGTTCGATCCCTCGTGGTTGGATGGTTAGGAGGGCAGTGGCACCCTCGGTCCACCAGAGTTCAAATCCTAGGTTTGACATTGGTGTCTCATCATGTTCAAAAAAATATTGGTGTCTCATAAAAGGCGGAATATTCTTTAGGCGACGTTTTCGCCTATAGCGAGGCGCCTGTGGCGACTTCGTCAAGCTCAAGACCCGTCAGATCAGTCTCAAGAATCAGTATTTTGGAGGTGCTCATAGGGGTAGGGTGTGCTAGCATGCATTCATAGGTTTGAGTGTATGTGCGTATTTGTGAGCGTCTGCGTTTGTACTGGGTTTCGCAAAAAAAAAGCTACAGACCTGGTTCCCATGGCTGCTTCCTCCTCGATGAGCCCATCTGTGCTACCATGCCTTTCCTTGATTTTTTTCCAGTCCAACACGAGAAAGCAGTCGGCATGGTATAGTGAGGATGCCCCCCCCCCCCATAGGCATGGGCCCTAGGCGACTGCACAAGGTTGCCATGGGTCAGATCGTTTATCGATCCCTTTTTAGGATATTAGTGCAGTATAGGGATGCAAGCGGACGTCCGACTGCACGTCCTGGCTTGTCCACCTAATCAGCTCAGATTTCTAATCACACAAGGCACCATAGTCACATCCGCCTAGACAACTAATTCTTTGGCCATGCAAAAATCTAGCGGACGGCCCGCCTCGTCCGTTGGACTGGCGGTATGCATCCCTAGTGCAGTAAGTACAATGATGATATTATCAGACATGCTTTGGTTTCGACCAGAGCTGAACAGAACAGGAAATGTATGATATGAGATAATCAATGTCAAGACGCAATGCCAGGTTTGTCTTAATTAGTTACGGATGACCGGCGCCGGTGCCAGAGCACGAGAAGAAAGCATCTCGTAAAATCACATGCTACTGAGAGGATTGTCGCTCCTGGTTACAAGTTGCAAGTCATCATATTGACTAATTGACGCATGCAAAACTGATGAACACTCATCCTTCTGATTTTATAGGGCCAGCCTTGTAATGTTTCCAATGCAAGTCATGCATGCGTTCTAGATATCGGCCGCTTCAAGTTCAGTTCAACAAGCATGCGCGTACCACATGCTACGGAAGGAAAAGAAAGCCAGACGGTAACGAAGAAGAAAATCCAGATCTGCCCTATTCAAATGCTGGAGTGAATGTTGAGATTCCGGTAGGAATCTCCTAGGCGTTGGGGAAAATCTTCGGTAACTTCCCACTAGCTGGGGTTATCAAGGGCCTGTCGTGTAGAGCATGGCAGCATGCACACTCGTGCATACTTCGCAAGAATTTCTAGGAGCTTCCCACTGAAGCATCTGTAGTAGAGATTATCTTCCTGAGGTCTCCCATGCTCACGTTGAAAGAAACAAAATAGAAAAATAGGTCCAGATCTAGCACGCCATTGCCACATTGCAATGTGTTCATGAATCTAGAAGGTGCGCACTTAGAGCTACCTCCTCTCTCCGGCCAAATTCACTCACTCTATTGAAGTGCAAGCCACAACAACAATCTATATATGTATGTATACCATTATGAATATTTATAGTTGCTAGATAAAGAGATACTCTTTTATTGCTAGTAGATGCTGCCAGAAACCGAGTGAACGCAGTGAAGTCCTAAATCAAACACATATACTTTTAATGACCTTCATGCTAAAAATCCATTTTATCTGGGTAGTCAGGAGCTTTGACGCTATGCTTTATCTTTCATACAAAGGGTTTACTTTTCCTCTCTAAAAAGGGTCTACTTTAAATAGTGGGAGAAATGCTTGTACAATCGTTTTGTACCCGGTGTGCTTTCAAATAAGTCTGAGAAAATATATGAGTACATATGGATGTTTAATATGTTATACTGATTTCTATCGATATATCTTTTGAGATGTGATCTAGAAAAGAAAAGAAAAATCGAAGGACCAAAATCTTGTTTTACTTTTTAGAGCCATGACTTTATCTTTTTTTGTGTATACCCAAACATAACGTATTATTTAATGAAACTTTACATATACCTTGAATAGAATACTTATATATGTATACACCAAAAAATCAGATTTTTTTAAAAGTAAAAAAATCAGTTTTTTAACTCATATATATCAGTTTCTCATTGTTTTAAAATTTTTGGCTACCTAGGGGGAGGGGGTGTCAAGGGCAGCCGGATCTCGCGATGACAAGCCTCTGGTGAGGCAGGTTCGTCCAGTCTAACTCGGGGGGTGTAACATCCCAACATTAGAGCTTAGCAATAAGCTGAGATAAGGTGTGTGCATTGCACTCATACATAGAAAATCTGAATAATTTTCGCGCTTTTGAATAAAACTAGTCAAAGTGATTGAAGCTTCTCTTAACTTGGTGGAACTGAAGTAGATCATCAAGTTGACTGCGATAAGTTTCAACATGACCTTTTCTAAAACCTTACCTTTGGGTAATATAATTTGATCTAAGGGTAGATCAAATGTAATAAAACTAAGTCACAACACACTATTTAATAAAGAGTACTTGATCTTCTAGAGATCATTACATGGTATTCCATACAACAAATCAAGGATGAATACTTAATATTCCAAAAATGCTATCAAGGTATTATCTGCCACAAACCTTGAATACCAAGTTAAGTATATAACTTAAGTAAAGAAACTTTATAACTAAATATTGATACACTTGATTGCCATAGTGATTCCTACCATGGGTATCATGGTAGTTCTTAAACATTAACTCTTATCACAAATAGAGTTGAAAGGAAGTTGAGCCAAGACCAATCATCTCATATCTTTGTTGCCATATTAGTAGGTGACATTCCTATTTAACCAAGTCCTAGTGTCAATTGATCATCAATGTGTGTGTGATCAATTCTTGACCTAGCATTTATTGACTCTTAGCTTTGACCTATTATATTGACCTTCCAAACACCTTAAGTAAATCAAAAAGATGAAGGAACTAGCTATGGTGAAGTGTGCCATCATTAATGGAATGTGATCCTTAGTGGTGATCAAACCATCTGATGCTGGAGGAGTTAACTCACTCATGAGTTAACTATAAGAAGTATCTAAACCTAAGGGTTAAGTTAGTAATTATGGAGCTTTGAGAAAGCTAGTAGTGTTAGAGTATCAAGTGATAACCTTGTTAAGACAAGTAAGTGTAAACCTAAAGTAAGTTTCCTCAACAAGATAAACCCTATAAAGAGACTAGTATAAGTCTGCTACTTAGTGATAATAGATCTTGATCAAACAACTAGAAGCCTAAGCTTAGTATGATCAAAGGATGGTGGTCATTATTCTCAAGTCACTTGATAATAGATGAACAACTGATGAAGAAGAGTTGTGAGTATACCAAATTAGGCAAAACCTTAGTAAGCTGAATCATTTAGCTTGATTATGAGAAGTCAAGCTAGAGTTTGATGAAGTATATAATATGAGTTGTATGGAGTAGTTGGAGGCATAGTAGTTTAACCAAGTTAATACAAGAACAACTTGTATTATGAGAGTAGTACCATACCTATTCCAGAGGATTGATATCACATGTGATATAGAGAGAAGTGTAATCTGCAAGCCTTGGAAGTAAATGCAAGGTGAATATAAAGGAGTTTATGAATGGAGTTAGAAACAACTACATTGATGGATTCATCAAGGGTAGTTAAGAAGTGCAAGTTAGGCAGTAAAGGAAGAGTGCTAGGAGAATGGAATAATGAAGTTATAACTAACTAGATGAATGACTTCCTCAAGGGTAGATTAGCAATGAAAGTTTCATACTAGAGTAAGAATGAAGGAGGAATATTGTTGAAGTGGCATGACCATGACATCATATGATGATGGATATGGTGGATTTAGATGATTAGTTCTTTTAGGCAGAGGACAACTTAGTTAATCAGATAAGAGAGATATATGGAGTATATTTAGGAAAGGAATTCCTTGGCTGAAGACAAGCTTAGTGAGGCATTAAGGTATGAGTGCTTGAGAAACCTTTAACCACTAGTGTATCAAGCCATGATAATACCCATGTCTACCTCTTTGTCCAAAACCCTAGAATTAAGTTAGTAGTGGAACCAATTCCTATTTTTAGGTAACCATTGAATAATATCTCTTGGTCAAATTAAACTACCTAGAGATTGTTAGAATACCAGTTGGGGTGTATTGATGAAAGCGTTGTCCACCTCATCATCTTAAGCCCTATTAGAAACTTAGAACAAAGAACCATCAATACCACATTAGGAGATAATCTCAATATGTCACTCTGAGTTGAGATATAATCTCAATATACCACCTTAATTACTTTTTTGTACTTACGGATGTTTGCAAGGGGTATAATCACAAGTATGTATTAGTCTTGGATGGGGCGGTACATTAGCACAGGTTCACCCACACAACACTTAGCAAGCTAAAGAAGATCAATCGACTATATGAAGCGAAAGCACTTTACAGTCTTCCCATGTGTCCTCGAGAACATTTGGTCATCTATAGAAATACAACCGGCTTGTCCTTTGCTGCATAAAGGATTGGGCCACTTGCTGCATTTATTCCTACTATCTTTTGTTTACTTGTACTTTGCTTACTTGCCTTATAGAAAACCCCTAAAAATCCGTTTGCTAAGTATTTGCAAAGAATTCCTGATCCATACCACTAGCCAGCACCTTCTGCTCCTCGTTGGGTTCGACACTCTTACTTATCGAAAATACTGCGATACACCCCCTATACTTGTGGGTCATCAACGGTCAAGGACGGTTGTAAAGGTGTTGGCTAGGAGTACCCAAATGGTGTTTGTTTGGAAAGAACGGATGGTAAAGAATGAAGGTTCCGGGGGAACCTGAGTTCGAAAGCTTTGCTTTGACCTGAGGTGGTCGAAGAGGTTTAAAAAGGGTTTCTACTCCAAAACTGTTTTCAAAACTCTTTTTCAACAAAGATATGGAGATGTCATGAATTATAAAACAGAGGCATGTTTTCAAAGTTCTTTTTCAACAAAGATATGGAGATGCCATAACTCCAAGAGGTAGTCTAGGCTTTTCAAAAATAGCCCCAGATAGAGCTATCTCACCACGACCAGACTTGCATTTCCTTATCCTGGTGGTTTGCGAGTACATTCAAGACTACTCATGGCTTTGTCCCTAGCTATTTACTTGGCCAGACTTTCAGAGGTTCGACATCAGAAGACTAAGGTGACGTCCAGCGAGCTAGGCCGTCTTCCCAGTCAGCTGCCTGTAGGTTGAGGCACGATTGGGCTCTGCGCGCGAGATGATGTTCCGCTGCTAAAGATGATGTAGCCATAATGGCATTTATGTAAGTCCTGTAATTTTGTTATGTTTCGGATGTTGTAATGATACTGGTCGGTTATGTTCCACGACTCACTGGTCATGGGAACATGGATATATGCATAACAAGGATTTCTCGGATGATTAATCCGGGGAGCCCACACTCACACCATGTTATGACTATCCCAAGTCACCATAGCCTTTATGATCCTTTAGTTTTTGACTTGTAGTATCACTTTATGCTTTGATTAATGATGTTTTGTCGCTCTACATGATTATGGCCATTATTGCTCTCTTAGTCGGTCGCTCCAGTCTTTTGCTAGCCTCCATAACCAAGTATGAGTTCCACTCATGCATCCAACTCCTAAAACCAAGTTATTCCAAAGAGTCCACCATACCTACCTATTAGCATTTTCTATTCCAAGTATATTCATGTTTTTATCTACCTTCTGAATTAAACTTGTTATGAGAAAACTAGTGATTAAAGCTCTCACGAACTTGATGGCACACTTTACTTTTCTTGCCCTTAATAAACTTGAACCATTGTGTCCATCTTTGTTGCGTATATGCTTGCACTTTATAAGTTGAAGTTAGCAGAACCATGTATCATGGGGAACGCTTTCAACATTGCACTTGTACATTGTACCCCGTTGATATCATGATTCTTTTGCTTATGGATCCTGGCGGTGTGAAATAAAAGTGGAACTTGTAAGATCATGGAGTCTGTATGTGTGTTAGAGAAACGCCTGGGCCACTAGCCTAAGCCATGCCTAATCATGGTGGAAACTTGCAGCATCACCATAGTGAGCAATCTATGAAGCATTCTTCTTATAAAAAAGAGATAGAGATTGAGAAAAACAAAAAAAGATGAGAAAAGAGGAAAGAGAGAAAAAAGCACCATTTTCCCATGGTAAATAAGAAGATTGCTAAGATGTTCATTGTCTTCTTGCCTTGTCATTTTTATTATGGGATAGCTCCTGTATCATGTGCAAGGGGTACCCCGTTGGCGATTCTCTATGATACATATGTACTTACAATGACAAGAGCTTACTTGTGACTAAAGTAGAGTAGCATGAGGTTCGGTATTCGTAAGTAAGGGGCATGAGATTTTGGCTTATAACTTGTCAAGCATATCCTCTTAGTTGTGTCACTTTAACCTTAATCACCTAAAGATGCTTATGATAGGGGAAATGAGAGCTGAAAGCTAATAAGTACCATAATTTTTGGAAGCTCTTTATGATACTTGAATCCCTACTTCCTTCTATGAAGGCCTTTCTTTTACTTTTATGTTGAGTCTCCACCTTCTATCTTTATGCACCTATTTTGAGAGCATAGTGGCCATTCTTAGTTCTATGTGCATTGTCCCAAGACTTGTTGATTGATGCATAACTTTAATATTGCTTGTTCTTAAACTATTTGTATCTAGTCACTCTTATGAACTTTGAAGGTGTCCTATGCATTTATGTTTGCTACTATGAGGGACAAGCCGAATTCCACTATGCTATGTTTTCTTTATGTGAAACAAACAAACGTCTTGCAAAGCATTGTTATTCATGAATCTTTTGTTTGTGCCTTTTCATGTTACAACATAGTTGCTATGTCTTATTGTTAGAACTTTGTCTTTCATGCTATGTTGAAGTACTATGATCCCAGCTATCAATGTTTTACAAATACTTTGATCAAGTCTATGATGGTGCATGTCACCTAAAAAATCATTCTTTCTTTTTATCACTTACCTACTCAAGGATGAGCAGGAGTTAAGCCTGGGGATGTTGATACGTTGCAAACGTATCTATAATTTTTGATGTTCCATGATTGTTTAGTATCTACTTTGCTTTGCTTTGTCCACACTTTGGAGTATTTTTATACACTTTCTTGGACTAACCTATTAACAAGATGCCACAGTGCCAGTTGCCTGTTTTCTGCTGTTTTTGGTTCCAGAAAGTAAGAAAATGAATATTCTCAGAATTGGATGGGACAAAATCCAAAGTCAATATTTCACCGAGGGGAACACGGAGCCAGAAGACGAGACGGAGAGGGGCCAGGGCTGGCCACACCATAGGGTGGCACGGGTCCCCCCTGGCCACGCCACCAGGTGGTGTGGGCCCCTCCGGTCTCCACCGACCTTGCCCCTTCGCCCATAAGATGCCTCCCGATGCAAAAACCCTAAATCGTCAAGCCTCCAGCCATGAAAAGTTTCGTAGTGCCACCACCACCGAAGGGGAGATTCGGGGGACAGAAAGTCTTTGTTCCGGCACCCTACCGGGATGGGGAAGTGCCCCCGGAGCCATCTCCATCTATCTCCACCACCATCTCCATCGCCGTTGCTGATTCCCATGATGATGAGGGAGTAGTTCTTCCTCGAGGCTAAGGATTCTATCGATAGCTATGTGTTCATCTCTCTCTCTATGCATGATCATATTGTGATCATGAGCTTTGTAATAAAGTAGATCTACCTTGCTACTCAAGTGCTTTAATAGATCTCTGCTCTTCCCATGTGTGTGAAAGTGACAGCGTGCACACCATGGTGGCACTTAGGCTAGAGATTACAAATACTTGTTATGAGTTATATTTGGAGTTGCATGTCTTTATGAAATTGTGTTGTTTGTTGGAACCATCTAGTGCTCAAGGTGACAGTGTGGGGTTATCTAGATGGGGAAAAGCAAACTTTGAGGAGTGCTGTTATAGCCCTACCATGGATTAGAGTGTCCAACCGGAGAGTAGTTAAGAGTAGTATCATAAAGAGAAGATATTTATATGAGAGTGTTCACTAGTGAAAGTATGATCCCTAGGCCTTGTTTCTAAACATTGAAACACCGTTTGCAACTAGATCTGTTACATGTTTGCTTGTTGCCATATTTATTTCAGTTTGCCTTTAGTCTCTTCCACGCCATCAAGCTATTCTCTAGTACCGTTGCCTTATATCCATACCACTTGTATTTCACTATCTCTTCGCCGAACTAGTGCACATATACACCTGACAAGTGTATTGGGTGTGTTGGGGACACAAGAGACTTCTTGTATCTTGATTGCAGGGTTGCTTGAGAGGGATACCTTTGACCACTTCCTCCCTAAGTTCGATAAACCTTGGGTAATCCACTTAAGGGAAAACTTGCCGCTGTTCTACAAACCTTTGCACTTGGAGGCCCAACAACTGTCTACAAGAATAGAAGTGTGTAGACATCATATATATGGTCCCAACCATCCTCGTCCAACCTAGAGTCATCTACCAACTGATCCATCTTTTGGATTAGTTGAAGCAGGACACCTTTTTCAGCATTGCCCCCTATGTTATTAGACGCCCACCCTCTCAAGAATCTATGGAGGGAGTCTGATTGGGAGTTCCATACGTTCATAACATCATGATCATGCGTGAGCTTTTGAAGGGAGTGGGTCCATTCAATAGCCACTAGGTTAAAGAAACCAGGGGATTGCAACCAGACATTCTCGAAGAAGAAGAGACTAGGCTTTCGCAGCTCGTTCTCCCATGTATCAAGAATCAAAGGCGTGTGGTATGAACCTATGCTAGATTTCGTGCAGATGGTGGACAAGGGAATTTTTTGTCTCATTCTGGCGACACCAGAACCCGATCAAGTACACTTATAATGGGGTTCAACTAGTGATTACACCAAGTGAATCTCGGCCCCGAACATCCAATTTCTCTAAGTTGTAGGCAGGAGATGGAATCATTGAAGAGGTTGACATGCTGCCAATCAATATTACGGTTGCTATTATCGGCTTGTCCATGAATAAGGTTAAAATCTCCAGATATCACCACTTGATATCTGGAAGATCGCACTGTTTCTTCCATTTCCTCTAAGAAATGGAGCAATTGGAATGATCTATAGGACCATACACTCCTATGAAGGTGAAAATGAAATTGGAATCCCCCTATGTAGGAGGGTAGTGCTGAGGAAGAATTCCCCTTTGTTGGTGTCTCCCACCTCAAACATGGAATATTTAATACCAAGAAGTAGCCCCCCGATCTACCATTGATAGGGATCCAAGAGCAGAAGAATTTGTCCCCAACCTATATCTCTCTAGTTCTTGGGGGAAAATCTTGGAAAATAGTTTCCTGAAGAAAAAGGATATCAAATTGATATTTCGCATGTACTCACGCAACTTATTCTGGCACCCTCTGCGCCGGAATCCCCTGATGTTCCAGCCCAGGACTCTCATTTGTGTTGCTCGCTAGTAGCTCGTGCTTGGCGAGCGGGAGTTCTGTGCAGGTTCGTATGGGGTCCTGGAAGGCTAGTGATTGTAACTCCTTTCCTACGATACGGGGTTTTACCAAATACGACAGGAAGGAGGCACACTCCCTTGTTCCAGTCCTTCCAGGTTCGTCACCGTCTCCACTGCACTAGTGGGCTCTATGGCGCTTGCAGCTTGAGACGTAGAGGCCACGTTGGCCACCTTCACACGCTATCTCTCACTAGCCGCTACTAGCACTTCTTGGGCTAGTTATTTAGAATGAATCAAAGAAATAAGCTTTGCGAAAGCACACACGGAATTGAGAGCAAAACCAGAAGCAAGAGCCACATCAAGCAAATGGGAAATCTGGCAAAGCTAGAAGAGCCAGAAAAGCAGGATCAACCACAACATAAGAGGACGACTTACCCATGAGGTTCTTCTCTACCGTAACTCTCATGAACTTCTCCAGGATGGGCTCCGCATCCTTATACTTGTGTCTTAGGTTGCGTCTGGCAGAGGATGACGGCGTGGATTTCATCACTCGTGCGACACTACTAGACTTGGAATTCTTGGATGAGTAGAGGGAGACTGGGAGGGCGTTGCCAACTCAGCAATGGCTTCAATAGGAACGGAGCACTTTCCCTTGGTGATGCGCAGGGATGCCGAGGCTTCCTTGGAGAGATTGACGTCTACTATAGGAGTGTACGGCTTAGCTACTTTCAACTTCTTGGAGAGATCCGCTAGAGTTTTGTTTTCAAATTCCAATTTGTTAGGGCTTTCCTAGTCAATCTCCACACCTTCCTCCTCCGATAGGCGTCACATCTTTCCAGGCATGAAGGACACGATGTGAACTCTCTTTCCATCCTAAGGGATATCCTCCAGCGACTCGGAAGTCGAAGGGGAGATAGGAGCATTCTTGGAGGTGGGTAGCAAAGAGGGTGGCAGCGGAGAGACCACCTCCAATAGCTTATGGACAAAGGAGGGAGACGCAAGGTGAGAGCCATATTGATTTGAACTTTCCAACTTGAAGTGTTTTTGGTGCCGAGGTTGCGGAGGGGGCTACCACCAGGTTATATTTTACCGGTGCACTGCTAGTTCCTTTCCCCTTTGCTAGTTTACGTGCATAACACTTATAGGTTCTAGTCGACCCACTTCTAGTGATTGTACCAATAGCGGCTTTCGATCCTTCGTCTACAACTTTACCCTTGGCAAAGACAGACTTGGTCTTGTCAGAGCTTCTTCCGTTCTTATGCTTCTAGTGGGGATCAGAGGAAATATTTTCATCGGTCTCTAAGTCATCATCTTCACGATCCTGTGCATCATCAGGTTTCAGAGGAGGTGGGGGAGGATCAACGCTGGATTATCTGCCCCTCTTCTCGGGCACCACCTCAATCTTGTACCCTTCACCATTGACGAAAACCATAAAGGAAAAAACCAACTTCTCTCGAAACAGGCTTTCGCCCAGCTTTATAAATAAAGCACATCGGTGAGACCGCTGCTGGGCCAGACAGCACAACGCCCAAATGATACAAGGGAACGAACAACTGAAAATGCTGGGGCAACAGCTAACACATGCCCAAAAGAAAAAGAAATGGAAAAGACGGCGAATCAACGAGACAAGGGTGACAGGCCACCGCTGGGCCCTCCGAAAATGTCCCACCCCTCACGTGGCACCCCAAATCACCCAATGTCAAAACAGCACCTTCAGGAAGGGAAGCGCCATGGCGACGACGCTGCTGTCCGGCCCAGAGACAGGACCTAGGGTTTCCCCCGACACTCAGAGTAGAGTGGAGTAGGCCTATCCGCGACGCCCTCCAAGGAGGCAAGGCGCCACCCAAAGGCGGCACCGCGGCGGAGTCGGACGAACCGACAAGGGTTTCCCCCTAACCTCACCCACAACAGAACTGCGGACGCTTCGGAGCACCACCACCAATCTCGTCACCCACTAGCATGCGCCACCACGATAGCGGCGTCACCATCGCCACCGTCTCATCGAAGACACAAGCAAGCAGTCCATAGGACAGATGCAATAGACCAAGCTCGAGTCAGGGACTGCAGCACTACAACCGGCGGGAGGAACCCACCTCCACCACCAAGGGTGGTCATCGCCCGGACAAAGCAGCAGGGACACACCAGGCCTGCGCGGGCCCGGTCGGGCCCCGAGGGGTCCGTAAAGCCCCCGCCGCCTTGCTGCAATGGGCCAGCCATGGTGCCTCCATCCCCAACCAGAGCCGAGTCACCGCCGCCATCACCAGGAAGACAACACCGCGGCGAACGCGCCGGCCCGCCGGAACCCAAATCGGGCCCGAGGGGCCCAGATCTGGGCCGGGTGAAGACCGACGCCAGAGAGCTGCACCGCGCCGCGTCGTCCCGCCGTGCAAGACGGCGCCACCGCCCGCCACCACCCGGAGCAGGGCCAGACCGCCAGATCCCGAGGAGCACCGCCGCCGCTGAGAAGCTCGCCCCGACGGGCTCTCATGGCGCGGGGAGAGGAGAGCCGCCGCCACCGGCGCCGCCCGGGCTTAGCCCGACGGCTCCTGCCGGTGGCGGCGACAGGGCAGGAGGGGAGGGAGAGGTCTGGCCGGAAGCGGAGCGGGAAGGCGCGCCGTCGCCCTCGGGGGGGCGAGAGCGCGTGCGCGTTGTTATTTTCCGGGAGCCTCGGCTAGGGGTACACTCGAGTGGTCAAAAACTTCTCTCCTCGCTCTCCGTCCCGTCTTCTTCCCTTCTCACGGGCGGGAACAAGAACGCAGCCCCAGCCGCCGTCTCGACCAAAAAAAAAACCAACTTCTCAGGGACTGAAGAGAGGAACTTCATCAGAACAGCCTTGGGCTCCTTGAACGAGAGTGCATCAACATGGACAAGTTTCCCCACTAGCACCATGACAGCCATCAGCCTATCTTCAAAAAGCAGAGGGTTGGGAATAATGTGGATTCTAACCCATACTTCTTTGAGGGAGCCTATCGTTCCAGGGGAACAATCTCATCAAGAACAATCACCACAATCTTGCTACCAGGGAGAGTCAGATCCACTATGTTGCAACACAAGTGAAGGATGTCAGGATAAGGAAATGTCAACGAGAAATCCATCTCACTGAGGCGAACCACTTCCGAGTTCTAATCCTCGCAAACCAATTC
The DNA here is from genome assembly GCA_916181665.1 of Avena sativa. Taxonomy (NCBI): domain Eukaryota; kingdom Viridiplantae; phylum Streptophyta; class Magnoliopsida; order Poales; family Poaceae; genus Avena; species Avena sativa. The sequence goes on from OV702287.1 coordinate 430,819,735, forward strand.
CTTTATCCCATCCTCAATCACTGCTTCATAGGCCTTCGGGTCCTCCACCACCATGTAAGACATGTTGGCCTTCCTCTTACTGGACAACGGATCCATATTCTCCATCATGAAGAAGCCAAATCCATTCACGTCCACCCCATACTGCACTAGCTAGGGGGATATTACCTGTAGGGCACATCCCCATCATGTGTCCATCCGCATCGCAGAGGACATAGTCAGGAGGATTCATGCAACCAGATTAGAAGTGGCCCGACCGTGAGAAGTTGAAGCAAGTAATCTTTGGCTTGTACTGCATCGAATCCACCTCCAGTGCCTCTACTTGGGTTTGGGAGGATCCCCGTGGATGGCACCAGCACCAACGAGGCAGGAGTTAGAGCTGGTGGCTTCTTGACCTTCCCGATGGCCATCCTTTTGCATGGAGGTCGAGGGCCACCACCATCGCCTCCCTAGGGTTGGCGGAGTTCACCGGGTAGCGAGCTGCTTCCCTATCTCTACGAGGTGCCTCTAGTTACCTCGCCGGTGACCGGTCACGGTGACGTCCCCGACGCTGCTCCAGGATGTAGCGGAGCTCATCCACACTGCGGTAGTCGTTCTTCCCCACTTCTTCATATGGGCGCTTGTTAGAGCCCCTACCATCGTTCTAGTTACGATCCATGGGAGGAATGTGATTAGACCTGGGAGGAGGAGAAGAGACCAAGCCACAGTGGCGGAGATCTGGAATAGGGACAAGGAAGAGGAGAAAGGGATCTAGGGTTACCACCGGCCGCCAGAACCACTTATGTAGTGGGAGCGGCGGAGCGGTGGGCGTCAAGCGAGTGGGTTGGACCGCACCAGGTTGCATTTCAGTGCGGACGGGGAGGTCGATGGGCTGTGAGGGAATGGGATGGTCTCCAATGGCCCCACAGGCACCGCACGGTACACTCCGGACATTGGGCTTTGAACACTGGGCCACTACTGGGGTAGGGACATTCCCCGGCCCTTAAGCCCAAGGCCCAACACCGCTCCGCACGCATCCATGTCGCATGTCCACTACTTGAAGCTCGCCCTCCACCCCTGCCGTTGCCAGTGATGTCGTCACCACGCGAGGCACAGGGAAAGTCAGAGAGCCCAGGGCCAGCGACCTCGGAGGCTCCAGCAACAACGCCAGAGGCAAGATCAATGGGGGGGGACTCTTCCCCATTTGCCTCCACCCCACGCTAGGGCAGCGCTTCACCGGATCTAGGGTTTCGTCGTGGCACGATCTACGATGATCCATATTAGCGGGAGCCCTTACCGCCCGGAGCGAACGCTGATCGTCGCCGGCGCTTACCCGCCTTACGCCGCTCAACCACCTTCCACACCAGATCCAGGAAATCACCAAACGTGGGCAGAATTGCCGGAGCTCCTACGACCTGTAACCTCACCGCCGACGCACCTGGGGGCTCCTCGTGCTCCTCCTCGTTGGAGTCTTCACCAGCAAGTGCCTAGAACTTCAACCCAAAACCAACCCCACCAACCTCCAGGGGGAGTGTGGGGACACCGACCGCGCAACGACGCTCGCCTTACGCGTCGCACAGAGACTGGTTTCGGACAGTCAGACACATTTCCTTCTCTCATGTCGACGTCGCCTCAGCTGAGAAGAGTTTGAGCTTCCTTAAAATTTCACAGTCTAGGTGGGTGCGGAGGCGAGTCGTAGATCTTGTCGCCGGAGCGTCGGACCGGAATCTTTGGACGTAGGACAACCGAGGATCTCCGATACAATATGTTACTACTAGACATATATCTTCTTAACTGAAATTGCAAGTTTTGGACATCCTTTATGTGATCGTCTCGCCTCCATCCAACAATTCAAACACCTGAAATTGCTCTCAGCCATATTATTACAGATATTAATCTTACATGCAAATAATATTTATAGTATATTATAGACAACAAAAACAGGTTCCCTGATCAAGAAATCAATGTACTCACTCGCTAACCTCATGCTTGACATATATATAGATGACGTTGTTTTCGTCACTCCTGCAATATTGTTTGTAGAGGAAGTCAACGAAGATATAACAAGGGTGACGAGGTGGATGTCGCTAATGCCCCACGTGGATGTTGTAATTACTCTAGAAACCCTAAATAAGTTTTTTTTTTGCAGGGAAACCCTAAACAAGCTGGAGGTGAGGTGGTTCTATAAGTGAGTACATTCTGTTTTAGTGCCCCAAAAATGAAAATTGTGACACTCAGTACTACATTTACAAGTTTTTCACCAACATATCCGTCAAGAAACATGTGGACGACACGATGTACTCAATTTTCACTCTTGCTTCAGTACCCCCCCTCCCCCCCAAGGGAATCGTTCAGGGAATAACCGGTTTTTCGGTGGTTACGGGTTTGTTCCGGATCCGGTCAGTTTGTTTTAATCCGTATGCATGACCCCATATGTGTACTTTGCTGAGTAAAATATGGAGACCGAACGGTCGGTCCACATGAAGGAACCGTCATCCCCGTCGCCTTCGTCCCATCCTCTTTCTCGCCCAAATCTTCTCCGATCTACTGCGGCTACACAAGAGGAGGCCACCTCGTGTTCTCCTTCCGTCTGTGTCTTAGGGTTTGTCCAGGAGATGCGATTAGATCAAGATCGGAGGCGCACGACGCAGGCGGTATCGGCGACGATCGAGATGCGACGTGGAACAACATTTGCTTCAGAACCGCACGTGGGAGCGGCAAATCTTTTTTTATTACCCACGACATGTACATAACGCCTTAGATACGCATACCGGTACAAAAAAATAACGGCCTGGACCGGTTCCTAATAAAGCCGGTTTTCCCATCAAAATTTTCCTATGGGGTGGGTGGGTTGGGGGAGGGGGGGGGGGGCTACCGAAGCAAGCCTCATCAGTTTTACCGTTGACCGCAAAATTGATAGGAAAGACACATATATCTGTTAGGATTACACACGTAGACATGTAATTTACGAGCAGTCTACGAGTTCGTAAGGACTAGGCCACACCTTGTCGCGTGGAATGGTTGAGACAAGCTAGACCAGGCTCCTCGCTCACACGCTCTTAGTGCTCTTTCCAACCCTATTAGGGCAGAAAGGATAGGGGCGTTAGGAAATTGCAAGAGCTTTGGAGTACGCTCCTAGTGCTCTTACTCTCCTACTCAAATGATTTCAAAGAAATACAAAAATGATCTCCATAGAGCCTGTCCTCCATCGCCATTTTCCGGTCGCTTTTCGTACTATCTCGGTAGTCTCATGCGATATAGTTTGTTTTTGTGGAGGTTTCTAGTTTATGCGTTAGTATGACAGTTGTGAGAGGGTTCTACTGTACATATTTAGTTCTATAGAGAAAGGTCGATGAAGAGTCGTCAACGATGTTCTAACACTTGCCATCACTACATGTGGTAATCTACAAATCCAGTTAACATACGGCATTGAAGTGTCCATCGGCTAATTAAGTCATGGCGCATTGAGAACATCACGTGGAACCTTCAAACTATCTAGTACTAAGTTGATCACGAGTGCTAGTTCTTTCCCCAGTTGTAGAAGAATAGCCCATCTTCATCACACCATTGTAGTGTTGTTACTCCATATAGGAAACCACGTTGACTTTGTCACAAATTCTGACGCTTCCAAGTCCTACTAGGATGTTCACGGTTTTTCAGATGCATTGCAAGAGTAGTTTGGAGTAAGTACATGTGCATTACATTTGGTGTATGTTGAAACCTAGCAAACGATCTAAGTTCTAGCCCCTATATGTATGAATCTAGAATGGCTTCTTCGTGAAATCATGATTTTGTTTGACCCCCTTCTCATTCTTATATAGCAACACTATTACATCCAAGTTCGATACTCTGTAGGTGGATGTTTTAATGCGGTTCAATGCTTCTAGGAGCACATGGGCATATATTCATGTGTTGTTTGATCATCCCCTCCTTTAGTGAAGTAGCTCACCGATACAATATATTCATCGTCTAAATGAAAGTTGGAAGTCCGTGGTGTAGTATATTTAAGATGTCCACAGTTTGACAAAGCATATGCATCTACCATCTCAAGTGGCATTGTTACAACCTGGTATGAAGCGGGTTTAAGCAACTATAGTATTTGCAATATACAATAGTAGATCAACGAGAACAGCATCGAATCATCAACAAAATGTCTAAATTAGACATTGATGATGCACACATCTGAAAACGGAAAAAAAATACAAGAAATCAGTATCAAAACTTTCCCCCTAATTATTTTAATACGGGCATGTGTAGTGACTTGAGAATCTCCGATCCTTTCTTACCAACTTTTGCTTCTGTAAAATAAGTGTACGCTTTTGAATTTCAAAACGGAAAAAGCTGTGTGCGCTAGCCGCTACATCATGGTGTTCATGTGACTCTCGCTTATTACCCCGACGCCCCCAAGTGCCACGCACCCACCCACGTCCGCTATCAAGCCCAAGCATGCCCCAGCCGTCACTAGCCTCGAGAAGAAGCCGCTCTTTCTCCACCGTCAGAGAGCAAGTTGTTTGGTCCAACAAATACGAACGAAAAATATCGGTGCGAGGAAGCATATGCTCAACCTGATGGAAAAATAAAAATCCGAGACTGTCTCTGGGTTCTGTGACTGCAAAAAAGGCACGGAGATCGCACGTTGCCATGGTCATCCGTTCGAAGTTCCGATCGCATTGTCAGTTTAATTATTCACCTGAGCCCGTGCACTCGCGTACGTACGTGCTAGCTTATTTTAAGCCCTCCATGATCCTAGATACCGGAGGAGAGATTTTTCTATGCGAAGCTTGGCGTTGGCGACCGGTGTTGACTAGGTGGAGGATTCTCAGAGTTGTGTAGCCTCGTCGTGGTCCCTTCCCTTCCCTCTGGACATGTCCGTTCACTTTCGCTGTTCCGGCCAGCAGCAGATCACCTCTCCTCTCGGGAAGAAACAAACGAGAAGGTCCGCCAAAGGGTCCTGTCAGGAGGCCGTCGGTTCAACGACTCCGACATGATATCCCGCGCAACATTTTGCTCTGCCGGGAGGCGTACACTCCCCCATCGACCCCAGCTCTATCTATCAAAACAGACTATTGCTTCGGTTTAAAAGAAAAGCTTCTGTGTAAACAAGGCCATTGGCATTCATGGTTCGCTAGTTGCAGTCCAGACCCAGCATTGAGATGGCTGCTTATTACGTACTCCCTCCGTTCAGAAATATAAGACATTTTAGCTTTGTGAAATAAATGTATCTAGATATTTTCAGTGTATAGGTTCACTCCTAGCCTCTATGAATCTATACACTAAAAGACGTCTAGATACTTTCGATTCACAAAGCTAAAACGTCTTATATTTCCAAGCGGAGGGAGTGCCTGTTTAATTAAAAAGGGTACTTATGTTTAGTTTGGGTACACCTGATCATTATCGCTCAGCTGCTAATCAATCTAACATTTCTATCGCTGACCCACGACCAAAGTTCATCTCCAAGCTGTGGCAGCTCGTGCTCCTGCTTTTAGGTGTGTATTGATCCATGTTAGGCTATAGGTGCAGTCGCAAAAAGGGGATCGACCTCGCCCCCGTGTGGTGGCGCCAGGTCGCGCCGGGCGGCCCCGCCCTCCTCCCACGCTACCATCGCCGAGGGCGCTACCTGACAAAGCTCGGGGTGGACTGGTGGCGGTGGCGACCTAATTAGACACCGCGGCGCCCGCTAAGACTAGTCCACGGCCAGACGGCGGTGTAACGACGGCCAGGTGGCCGGTCTGGCGGTGGGCAGCGACCGGGTCTGATCTGGTCCCAAATGGACTCGGTCGGGCCATTGTTCAGAGGCTGCTTCCTCTGCTCCATGGTGCTCCTGGGTTTCAACACACACTTTGAAAATGTCGGGGCTCTAGTCCTGATATGGTGGTGGTGGCTGCCTCATCCATCGGAGGGGGTCGGTCGGTTGGTGACAACGAGTTTGGGAGGCGCGGATGCCGGTGAAAACCGAGCCCCGACTCCAGCCATGGCGGGCGATGGCGACATTCATGCGTCGTTATCTTGTTGAAGACATCACCATTGCACCTCGCGTCTTCTCACTCGTGTTGCTCCATGGGAAACCCTTGATTTCGATATCATGGGTCGGACAATGACGAGCCTTTCAGTGTCGTTTTACCTCTTAAGGACATCATTTTTGGAGTAGTGGTTTGATGGTGGTAACAAGTGGTGGACTAGTGCATCAACCACGTTGATGACGGTGAATCTCAGCCGTGTGGCACGATGGGGACTCGATGACGGGCGTGACTTGATGGACTCGCGCATGACGGAGGGGTTGTCTGACGTGGTGGCGGCGTTAATGGCAGACCTGGTGAGGGCTATGGATTTTTCCCTAAAGTGGGCTTAGTTGTATCTACGACGGTGACAGACCTTGTGTGTATCTAATGCAAGTCGGGCATGCATTCTTAGAGCAAGTACAATAAGGTCTAGTCAGGAGGCTATAAGATTTAAAATAGTATATCTATATTTAGTTGGATGGGAGAGAAGAGGAGTGGGGTCTTGGTTAAGAGCCAACTGCAGCACATGCTCATAGGCACTATGTGAGAGCGTGAGAGCGTAAAGTGGCCCTACATTAATAAAATAATATGTTTTTATCTCTACCTATTGTACATGTTAACTAAGTAGTAGAGATTTTCTTCCCGAGATCTCCCATGCTATTGTATCTCTACCTATTGACTCTAGATGACATCTACATGACTTATATCCAGCAGTTGGCTCTATAATCGCCATTGCTCTTAGATATCTATGCTGCTTCTACTCTAGTTAACTTCTTCGGAAGGAATAGAAAGCCAAACACTAAAGGAGATGAAATTCCCGATGCACCGTATTGAATTGCTGAAGTGAATGGTGACCTGGCGGTAGGAATCGTCCAGGAGTTAGGGAAATATTTCCGTAACTTCCCACAACTAGTTGGGGCTATGAAGGGCCTACGCCGTCGATCGTGTCAGCATGCACACTCATGCATAGTGCGAAGCAGACCGTAAGAGCTTCCCTGAGCAAGATTCATGGTAGAGATTTTCTTCCCGAGGTCTCCCATACTCACATTGAAAGAAACATAATAGAAAAAAGTTGCAGATCGAGCATGCCGTTGCCACATTGCAATATGTTCATAAATCTAACGCTACCTAGAAGGTGCGCACTGAGAGCGCGAGCTCCTTCCTCCGGCCAACTTCACTCCCTCTATTGAAGTGCAAGCCACAACAACAATCTATATATGTATATGTGCACCATTACAAAAATTTGTAGTTGCTAGATAAAAGAGATACTCTTTTGTTGCTAGTAGATGCTGGTCAGTATCCTAGACCGAGTAAACAGAGAAGTCCTAAATCAACACATGTGCTTTTAATGACCTTCATGCTACTAAAGATCATTTTTATTTGGGCTAATTATGTAAAAGATCTTATATTTAAGACATGCCAACATGTTCTTCACGTCAGTAGCTTTGCCGCTATGCTTTACCTTTCATATAAAGGATGTACTTTTCCTCTCTCAAAAGAAGGCTCTCTACTTTGAATAGTGGGAGAAATACTAGAATAATCGTTTTGGATCCATGTGCTAGGTACTTCATGTTTCGGAATACTACAAACAACTATATGTTCTTGTGTATCCACAAGTAAAATATTACACTGATTTCTTGACGTATGCTGCAAAGGAATTTCTTCATGCTACAAACATGTTTATAACTTTGGATGCATGCGTCGTATATGGTGGATGCATTGATTTCTGTTGTTGCAAACGGTAACATGCTTCTTTAATTTTGCTGCACCAAATGAGTAATTGTTACGTACGATTATTTTTCCTTTTTGCTACAAAGGCATGTTATGTTAACAACTTATTTCACAAGTTTTCTAGATTCACAGGAAAAACACTGTAGAGTGATATTAATTTTTGAAAAATGTTGCACAAAAAATGTTGCATTGTCTGGACGCTCAAATGGTTCAATAGATTAGAGTTTGGAAGAAAATTGGCTAACCAAATTGCATCGTCACCGGTGTTCATGCGGCTCTGGCGCCCCACTCTCGCGCTCAGGTGTGTCACCCACAAACATAGTCACACCGTCCGCTATCGAACTCAAGCATCCCGCAGCCTTTCCGAAGAGCAGCCTTGTTCGTCCACCGTTGGAGAAAAAGAAAAGCAAGTTGTTTGGTCCAACAAAAAACTTTGTGTGAAGAAGCATATGCAATCTGATGACGGGAGTGGGAGCCGAATCATCGGCGTCGCGTCACCACCATAGAAAATGCGCATCCTGAGAGTGTGTCTGGTTCCCTGACTGCAGAACATGCACGAAGATCTCGCTCTGCCAGGGTCATCCAGTCAAAGTTTAGAGCGCATTATCTCTTTGATTATTCGCTTGAACCCGTGCACGGGTGTGCTTATTTTAAGCCCTCTGTGATCCTGGATACAAGAGAGGTTTTTCTATGCCAAGTTTGGCTACTGGTGCTGACCGTCCGAGCTCTGCAACTTGTGTAGCCACGTGGTCCATTCGCTTTCGTTGTACCGGCCAGATCAGGAAGAAACAAATGAGAAAGTCTGGCCTTGTGCAGGGGCCTACCAGGAGGCTCTCTCTCTACCGTTGATTCTCCCGAATGATATGATATGACCTGTCTATCAACCTACGGAAATGAACTGCAGGTCATAGTACTCCAGTCAAAAAGAAGAGCTGGTGTGTAAAAACAAGGCCATTGACATTCATGATTCATGCCCATAGCCAAGTTGCAAGCATAATGATGCTGCCATAAAGGAACTTCCTTGCCATAGGTGGCACATTACATGCTCGGGAAAAGAAATGACTAGCCCAAGTGGGATCGCTTCACACATTTTTTGTTTCTTACAACTTACTTATACCCAAGGTTATACCAATAAAAACCCGACATTTCTATGCTTAAAATCTTGCATCCCATTTTGGCAAATGTATATATATTAGTCATCCATTGCTGATGTTACGACAGTACCGAAAAGTAAACCTGCATCCAGTGTCCTTCTAATGATGTCTATATTAGTTCCGGGACATGGTTTCCTCCGTGCTCCTGATAACTTGCTTTGAAGGGAAAACGACGGCGGCTATAGGCTTGTCTTCCTACCCGCCACCTTGGTCGATGACGAACCTGAGACCGTCCATGTGGATCTTCGCATGATGGCCACTTACAACGATGGTCTGCTTGCCTACCAGATCCTGCAAAAGGACATTCATATATCAGCACAGCACATCGATTGATTTGATAGTAACACATAAGAGATCTGAAGAAAACATGGACTACGTCCACACATGTATTGATCATTAACACCACGGATGACACCTTATAGTCAAGAATCAGTCCTCGTATCGTATCACATCCACCACCTCTATGCACATGCACCGTGTGCTTGTTGTTGCAGCTAAAAGGCTAAACCATCCAACGTTCCGGAGTATCAGAGAACTGGTGTGATTCATGAACAAATCACATCGATATGATGGTGTCATCCCAAGTTGCAACTAAGTATTCCACATAGCCCTCTCCAATTGTATATCATCACCATTTGGTTGGCCTTGAATACCCACACTAGACCTCACCTCCATGGTTGATGCTTGCGGTAATTCCTCCAAACGCAATGAGCTCCTCCATAGTTGGTCTTGGCATGAATGCTTTAGAAGTTCTTGTAATTGTGACCGAGTGCCGCTTTACCGCAGCTGGAAAAACCATTCGTCGCATTAATAGAAATAACTTCAACCGCAGCAGTAGCTACAATTACCGGGGTTATAGAAAATCCAGCTTGAGACGAGATCTCGGCGCACCTGATCCGGTCGGCACGCAGACTCCCACGTTGTCGATGAGCCACGACTTTGCCCGTATGTCTAATCAGTAGACAAAGGCCAACAAAGGCCATATGAGCGACAGAGGGGACCCTTATAATTGCAGAAGGATTTCACATCCCGGCCTCTGCACCAACTAGGGATACAACAACCATTAAGCATGAGTATTAGGATTTTGAATCCTGGTTAAACACCCGGCCTGATTCACAAGATAAATTGCATTAGTATCAGAACAGCCTGGTCCTCCGGTATAAATAGGTACCTAAATTTGTGTCCATGAGGATTTGAACCTAGATGTTGGGTGTAAATCCACTTCCTCAACCAGTTGAGATAGTCTCACTTTCTAAGACCACGTAATTCCTTCGTGCATTCAAGAATGCTTCCATGATATGATCTTCCCTTATTCTCTTGTAATCCTAGCATGCTAGAACTAGGGAACAATTTTTTGGTTTGCTTAAATGCTTGAGATTTTTTGCATGATTTAACGGTTCTCTTGGTTTCGATAACATTTGTATCACTCCACGTCCGCATCGTATTATGTTTGTATCAGTTTTCCATAATATCTACTTTCATTTTTGTTTCTAGGATTTCTGTATTCATTTTTGCTTCCGCAAAAAAATGAAAACAAATGTGACACTACTCACTTTCGTCTGTTTCTCCTTTGATATACCACACAATATTTTGCTCTGCCATTTCGCCGTTCGCAGCCCAAAAGATAGACTAGTTTGCATTGTGTAGACTTGTACACTCCCCCATCGATCCTAGCTCTGTCTATCGAAAGGATATCATAGGTTTATATTGCTTCAGTTTAAAAGAAAAGCTTATGAGTAAACAAGGTCATCGGTGTTCATGATCCACTAGTTGCAGTCCAGACCAGCGATTGTGATGGCTGCTCTTACCTTTTTAATTGAAAAGGGTAGCAAATTCTATTTAGTTTGGGTACTCTTCTTGATCATTATCGTTCAACTGATAATTTCTATTATTGACCCACAAGAAAAGTTCGATTCGTATCTCTGTCCAAGTTATGGCAACTTGTATTCCTTCTTTTAGGGTCGGCTCTATATTTTGCGGGACCCTAGACCAAGCTGAAAATATAGGCCCTAAGACTAATATATATATATATATATATATATATATATATATATATATATATATATATATATGCATGCTTATCTAGATATATAAAGTTTCTTTACACTTAGAAAATTTTAGCAATTAACATTCAACAACATAGAATTTAGTCCCAGATGTCTATAAATAATTGTTAGATAGTTAAACAACGTCATATTAAGGTAGAAAGATCAACAGAGTAGCAAAATAAATAAGTAGTACTTCCTACCGGTTTGATTACCTCAAACAAGAAGCAAATAAGTCTATTGACAATAATGCTTAAGGCGGAATCCATGCTGCAGAATCGAAATCGCCAGCTAAGTCAATCTTGCAGCAGTTTAGTCTGTGCGAAGGATTGAAGAACCGTAGAATTGGTCAAGATCGTTGCCCATTCCATGAACCCACAAAATTCCAACTCAGGGACTGAACCAAGAGAGAGTCAATTGCCACGACTTGGCCACCCCCTTCACCTCTTCTGTCTGAAGAACGAGTACAACGTCCTCCTCGTATACACGCGCTTCCTGCCCTGGAGCCCTGGAGGCAGTCCAACAGACGAAGAGCCGAGGAGATCGATGATCTCTGTAGTTCTACGCTTGAGATCGATCGCATGCAGCTACATGGCCTGTTCGAGCCCTCGTGGTTGGATGGTTAGGAGGGCAGTGGCACCCTCGGTCCACCAGAGTTCAAATCCTAGGTTTGACATTGGTGTCTCATCATGTTCAAAAAAATATTGGTGTCTCATAAAAGGCGGAATATTCTTTAGTGGGAGGCGACGTTTCCGCCTATAGCGAGGCACCTGTGGCGACTTCGTCAAGCTCAAGACCCGTCAGATCAGTCTCAAGAATCAGTATTTCGGAGGTGCTCATAGGGGTAGGGTGTGCTAGCATGCATTTATAGGTTTGAGTGTATGTGCGTATTTGTGAGCGTCTGCGTTTGTACTGGGTTTCGCAAAAAAAAAGCTACAGACCTGGTTCCCATGGCTGCTTCCTCCTCGATGAGCCCATCTGTGCTACCATGCCTTTCCTTGATTTTTTTCCAGTCCAACATGAGAAAGCAGTCGGCAGGGTATAGTGAGGATGCCCCCCCCCCCCCCCCCATAGGCATGGGCCCTAGGCGACTGCACAAGGTTGCCATGGGTCAGATCGTTTATCGATCCTTTTTTAGGATATTAGTGCAGTATAGGGATGCAAGCGGATGTCCGACTGCACGTCCTGGCTTGTCCGCCTAATCAGCTCAGATTTCTAATCACACAAGGCACCATAGTCACATCCGCCTAGACAACTAATTCTTTGGCCATGCAAAAAATCTAGCGGACGGCCCGCCTCGTCCGTTGGACTGGCGGTATGCATCCCTAGTGCAGTAAGTACAATGATGATATTATCAGACATGCTTTGGTTTCGACCAGAGCTGAACAGAACAGGAAATGTATGATATGAGATAATCAATGTCAAGACGCAATGCCAGGTTTGTCTTAATTAGTTACGGATGACCGGCGCCGGTGCCAGAGCACGAGAAGAAAGCATCTCGTAAAATCACATGCTACTGAGAGGATTGTCGCTCCTGGTTACAAGTTGCAAGTCATCATATTGACTAATTGACGCATGCAAAACTGATGACCACTCATCCTTCTGATTTTATAGGGCCAGCCTTGTAATGTTTCCAATGCAAGTCATGCATGCGTTCTAGATATCGGCCGCTTCAAGTTCAGTTCAACAAGCATGCGCGTACCACATGCTACGGAAGGAAAAGAAAGCCAGACGGTAACGAAGAAGAAAATCCAGATCTGCCCTATTCAAATGCTGGAGTGAATGTTGAGATTCCGGTAGGAATCTCCTAGGCGTTGGGGAAAATCTTCGGTAACTTCCCACTAGCTGGGGTTATCAAGGGCCTGTCGTGTAGAGCATGGCAGCATGCACACTCGTGCATACTTCGCAAGAATTTCTAGGAGCTTCCCACTGAAGCATCTGTAGTAGAGATTATCTTCCTGAGGTATCCCATGCTCACGTTGAAAGAAACAAAATAGAAAAATAGGTCCAGATCTAGCACGCCATTGCCACATTGCAATGTGTTCATGAATCTAGAAGGTGCGCACTTAGAGCTACCTCCTCTCTCCGGCCAAATTCACTCACTCTATTGAAGTGCAAGCCACAACAACAATCTATATATGTATGTATACCATTATGAACATTTATAGTTGCTAGATAAAGAGATACTCTTTTATTGCTAGTAGATGCTGCCAGAAACCGAGTGAACGCAGTGAAGTCCTAAATCAAACACATATACTTTTAATGACCTTCATGCTAAAAATCCATTTTATCTGGGTAGTCAGGAGCTTTGACGCTATGCTTTATCTTTCATACAAAGGGTTTACTTTTCCTCTCTAAAAAGGGTCTACTTTAAATAGTGGGAGAAATGCTTGTACAATCGTTTTGTACCCGGTGTGCTTTCAAATAAGTCTGAGAAAATATATGAGTACATATGGATGTTTAATATGTTATACTGATTTCTATCGATATATCTTTTGAGATGTGATCTAGAAAAGAAAAGAAAAATCGAAGGACCAAAATCTTGTTTTACTTTTTAGAGCCATGACTTTATCTTTTTTTGTGTATACCCAAACATAACGTATTATTTAATGAAACTTTACATATACCTTGAATAGAATACTTATATATGTATACACCAAAAAATCAGATTTTTTTAAAAGTAAAAAAATCAGTTTTTTTAACTCATATATATCAGTTTCTCATTGTTTTAAAAAATTTGGCTACCTAGGGGGAGGGGGTGTCAAGGGCAGCCGGATCCCGCGATGACAAGCCTCTGGTGAGGCAGGTTCGTCCAGTCTAACTCGGGGGGTGTAACATCCCAACATTAGAGCTTAGCAATAAGCTGAGATAAGGTGTGTGCATTGCATTCATACATAGAAAATTTAAATAATTTTCGCGCTTTTGAATAAAACTAGTCAAAGTGATTGAAGCTTCTCTTAACTTGGTGGAACTGAAGTAGATCATCAAGTTGACTGCGATAAGTTTCAACATGACCTTTTCTAAAACCTTACCTTTGGGTAATATAATTTGATCTAAGGGTAGATCAAATGTAATAAAACTAAGTCACAACACACTATTTAATAAGGAGTACTTGATCTTCTAGAGATCATTACATGGTATTCCATACAACAACTCAAGGATGAATACTTAATATTCCAAAAATGCTATCAAGGTATTATCTGCCACAAACCTTGAATACCAAGTTAAGTATATAACTTAAGTAAAGAAACTTTATAACTAAATATTGATACACTTGATTGCCATAGTGATTCCTACCATGGGTATCATGGTAGTTCTTAAACATTAACTCTTATCACAAATAGAGTTGAAAGGAAGTTGAGCCAAGACCATTCATCTCATATCTTTGTTGCCATATTAGTAGGTGACATTCCTATTTAACCAAGTCCTAGTGTCAATTGATCATCAATGTGTGTGTGATCAATTCTTGACCTAGCATTTATTGACTCTTAGCTTTGACCTATTATATTGACCTTCCAAACACCTTAAGTAAATCAAAAAGATGAAGGAACTAGCTATGGTGAAGTGTGCCATCATTAATGGAATGTGATCCTTAGTGGTGATCAAACCGTCTGATGCTGGAGGAGTTAACTCACTCATGAGTTAACTATAAGAAGTATCTAAACCTAAGGGTTAAGTTAGTAATTATGGAGCTATGAGAAAGCTAGTAGTGTTAGAGTATCAAGTGATAACCTTGTTAAGAAAAGTACGTGTAAACCTAAAGTAAGTTTCCTCAACAAGATAAACCCTATAAAGAGACTAGTATAAGTCTGCTACTTAGTGATAATAGATCTTGATCAAACAACTAGAAGCCTAAGCTTAGTATGATCAAAGGATGGTGGTCATTATTCTCAAGTCACTTGATAATAGATGAACAGCTGATGAAGAAGAGTTGTGAGTATACCAAATTAGGCAAAACCTTAGTAAGCTGAATCATTTAGCTTGATTATGAGAAGTCAAGCTAGAGTTTGATGAAGTATATAATATGAGTTGTATGGAGTAGTTGGAGGCATAGTAGTTTAACCAAGTTAATACAAGAACAACTTGTATTATGAGAGTAGCACCATACCTATTCCAGAGGATTGATATCACATGTGATATAGAGAGAAGTGTAATCTTGCAAGCCTTGGAAGTAAATGCAAGGTGAATATAAAGGAGTTTATGAATGGAGTTAGAAACAACTACATTGATGGATTCATCAAGGGTAGTTAAGAAGTGCAAGTTAGGCAGTAAAGGAAGAGTGCTAGGAGAATGGAATAACGAAGTTATAACTAACTAGATGAATGACTTCCTCAAGGGTAGATTAGCAATGAAAGTTTCATACTAGAGTAAGAATGAAGGAGGAATATTGTTGAAGTGGCATGACCATGACATCATATGATGATGGATATGGTGGAGTTAGATGATTAGTTCTTTTAGGCAGAGGACAACTTAGTTAATCAGATAAGAGAGATATATGGAGTATATTTAGGAAAGGAATTCCTTGGCTGAAGACAAGCTTAGTGAGGCATTAAGGTAGGAGTGCTTGAGAAACCTTTAACCACTAGTGTATCAAGCCATGATAATACCCATGTCTACCTCTTTGTCCAAAACCCTAGAATTAAGTTAGTAGTGGAACCAATTCCTATTTTTAGGTAACCATTGAATAATATCTCTTGGTCAAATTAAACTACCTAGAGATTGTTAGAATACCAGTTGGGGTGTATTGATGAAAGCGTTGTCCACCTCATCATCTTAAGCCCTATTAGAAACTTAGAACAAAGAACCATCAATACCACATTAGGAGATAATCTCAATATGTCACTCTGAGTTGAGATATAATCCATGGTCACAAAACATGAAGTTAATATATATTAACCCTTAATATTTATCCATATTCATAATAAGATATGATTCTATTAAATTTTCTCAAACTCAGGATAATCACTTGTGCCTCATGAATGATAATGGTTGTTCACCATTATATAATAAACTTATATCAAAACATTAACCACACTTAAGAAAGTAGTGAACAACTAGTTCAAGAAGTGATCAATGCCTACTTTGAAAATAAGTAGAATGGTTGTGAAGAAATTGTAATGGAATTGGAGTAGAAGAAATCACCAAACCTTGAGAACCATGGAATTCAAATCACCATATTATAAACCCCAGGGTTTAATACCTTGTAGTATATTTGCATAGTTCCTTTATGAGGCTAAGTATGAATAGAGTCATATATATATCATTCACCATTTTAAATCCTTACCATTACAATTATCAAGAGAAAAAAAAATCATCTTCAAAGGATCTTTGAATAAGAAGTAATTTCTAAAAACATAATCCCTAATTACTTTGATTAATAAACAATTTCCTTTATAATAGTGGAAATTGTAACACACTAACAAGATTAGGTCAATCAACTAATACCATGTCCTTTGAAATGTTTGAAATACTGTCTAAAAGTTTTAATGCTTAAAGGTTTGGAATTTGAATTGAAAATGGAATATGAAAACAGAAAATCGAAATAGAAAAGGAAAAAGCAGCGCAGTAGAACTGGCCCACGGCCCATTCTCTATTCCTAGCCCGCGAGCAGTAGAAAGTAAAAACCGCTCACTTTCCAAAAGCCCAACAGTAACCCGTGTCTTCCCTCTCTCTCTCACTGATATGTGGGACAACAGATGGACCACGAGTTAATTCGTAGAAACATCCAGGGGGTTTTCTGCAAAACGGTCGTCGTCGTCACTCTCACGCACACAGACAGCTCGCTGGAGCCCCGTGCCGCCGCCCGATGCCCTCGTCATCATCAGCAGTGTGTTGTGATGCGCTCTGTCGTCATCTGCAAGGATAAGAAGGCCATGGAAATGATATCGTCCATCCTCATCCCCATTTTCCCCTACCACTTTGTCAAAACCCGGATTTTTAATCCCAGATGCCTGTTATGCCATACATCGCAATCCCAGGATTACCATTTTTGCGAGACATAACAGATTGGATATCATAGTACATCATCCATTACAAACCATAATAAGGTCTTACACAAATAAAGGATCTCATGATCCAGTCTTAATACAAACAAGCAGCAGAATAATAAGCATAGCGACAGGCTCCATCTTTAGTGTCACACGCAATGCTGACGATGGGAGATGATCCTAGTTGTCATAGTCGTCCTGTTGTCCATCTTCCTGATAGTCCTCCTCATAGTCTGGCCACGGGAATAACCAGAGACAAAGCCATGAGTACCCTTTAAGTACTCACAAACTATCACTAACAAGTAAGGTAGTTCTAGTAGGAATTCTAAGCTCTAAGTTTATTTGAAAAAAGCCAGATTTATCTTAAGCTGAGTTCAGAAGTAAAGAAAGTTAACTACTGTTATAAATCACTTTAAGTTGGGAACCTAGTTTTCAGATTCACAACCCTGTTGTGGTCAAGTCAAAATCATAGATCACTTCACAAGTCATTTTGAAAACATCTGACAATAGAACAGTATGGCCACTCCAACTATCCATGACCGTGGATGCGGCTACTCGAATAGTTTGACACTCTGCAGAGGTGGTACACTTTCACCACAAAATTCGATACATCCGTCAGGGATAACCCTGAATCATCATACTTAGTATGCGGATAATCAATCA
Source organism: Avena sativa (assembly GCA_916181665.1). NCBI lineage: Eukaryota > Viridiplantae > Streptophyta > Magnoliopsida > Poales > Poaceae > Avena > Avena sativa. The sequence continues at coordinate 430,837,290 of OV702287.1, forward strand.
TAACCTTTCCTTTACACACCCTAGTATAAGCACCTCTCCTATGAGCTTGGCCTCCCAGCCATGGCCATCTGCCATCCTAGGCACTGCATAGGTGGACATCATCAAGAGGTAGCCTCAGCTCAAACCTCCCCCGTGAGGGAACCCATACTAATGCATATAAACTTCCGACTAAGCCCTACCCAATTCAGGTATTGTGGTTGTACGGTAAAATTGGAATGGTATCGCATCCGAACCTAACCATCATTTTTTATAAAGGGCTAAGGCTCATGCCTCAAAATTTTCATCATCATAAACCATTTGTGTTTCTCAACACAGGTCAAAACATCTCAATATAATGACTCGTCATTCAAAGGTTTTCATAAGCATTTTCACCAAGTATTCCCATCTAAAGTGATCAAGTTTTATGCTTAGCACTAGCCACTAAGGTTAAGAGTGTTCACTAATGAGGGATGCTAATATCAATCTCATGCCATAGAATGACATTTAGTATATGCCTAGTTTTATACTCTTTATGCTATATATACTACTTTCCAAAATCTCACAAAGCATTACAAAAAGTAAAGAAACTTTGGTAAAGTAAAAGATTAAAGCTTGCAAGTAAAACTTGGGATGGGTATAAATCAAAAATGTATAACCAAGCATGCCTAATGCATCTTGCTTAGGTTAACTTGCATCTACTGATGGCTTGCATAGTTAGGGAACTTGCAAGTGTTAGCTTTCCTTGATTGGTGCAGTGATTGAAGTTCTCCTCATCGTCTTTGGGGTAGAACTCCTCCTCCTCATAGACTTGGTCGGTACTATCGTCTATAAAGGAATACAGGGTACACAATCACCAAACAATACTTAACTAAGTCTATTTAGCACACTAAGGCACATACTTGATGATCTAGCATTATCACAGACATCACATGAATTAAAGAACTAGTTTCATTATTTTATTTGAGAAAAGTAATTTCTACTCATTGAAATTAATTAAGATTTAATATTCTCCAAATAGAATATGGGACCATGTGGACACATGTCATCACCACATATTCTAATACATGGGAATGTGATTTAAAGGATTGGTCACATTTTATAAAGTTGAAGATTATTATTTAATAGATTTAAAGTGACTAGAAATGCCCTAATAGCATTCTTTTGGTACTAGTCCAATGTCACTACATGCAAACCTAAATATTTTTACATATTCAGATAGGTATCATCAAATGTGATTTTTGGGAGTTGGAATCAACTCAAAAGATACAATGGTTGATTTTTTAAAAATGTTTGAATGTAGAAAAGTCTCTGTCTTATTATTTTTGCTATATGTGATCTCTAACTCCAATTGATTTAAATCCAACAGGATTGGATAGATATTTTAATTATATTTCTAACAAAATTTGAATCATGCATTTTGGTTAAGTGAAACTCTCTGAATTGATTTTTGAATAAGTGGATAGAATAAGATTTCAATTTAAAAGGAAAAATACTAATTTGAATTGGTGGGCTAGCGTGGGAAAGGAAATGGGCCGGCCCAGCTGCACTGCGCGGGCACAGCCGGCTGCTGACAGGGGGGGTCCATGCGTCATCAGCTGTTACTACGTGAAGCGGTACCGAGCGATCTGGGCGCTACGATTAGAATCTGATCTAACGGCTGAGGGTCGTCGTCCCCTGTGAACAGGTCTCCGGCGAGAACGAAACCTAGCGGCACGGTGGGGGTGCATTGTGGCTCACCTCGGCTCCAACTAAGGTCGACGATGGGGGCAAATGGTGTTGGAGACGATGGCGATTCGAGGCACGGTTGTGGCAGCTCCTAGGCGGTCGCAATCAACGGCTCCTCTTCTCCTCTGTAGCAGCAAACTCCGGCGAAATTCCGGCGAACGGGTGCTCGCCTTGCTCCAGGGAGAAGTGTGGGGTGGTTCTGAGAGAGAGAGAGGGGAGTGAGGTAGTGTGGAAATGGAGGCTGGGGGTGGCCTCCTTTTATACTGCGGCGAGAGGGGAAAAGCAGCATGGTCGGGCGGTGCTGGCGACATGGCTACGGGCGGCTATCGGCATGGCTGTGGGCGGTGGTCGATGCGGTGCTTCAAGGCGGTTCTCACGGGCTTGATGGCGTGGCAAGGCGCAGTCGCATTTGGTCGGGAGCGGGCGGTGCTCTGCATGGCAGAGCCAGTGTTCGATGCGGCGCACGGTGGCTACGGGTCACACGGCAGCGAACGGGCATGTCTGGGCAGTTTCTGGGGTCATGGCGGAGCAGTGCGTGCGAGGTGAGGTCGAGGCGCTGTCTGTGCGAGCTGGTCGGGCGCGGTGCTCTGGCGCGTGCTCGGCATGGTCGCAGAGAAAAAGGGCACGGTGATCACGGTGGGTCCTGAGCTCGGCTTCGCTCTCAGGGTGGAAAGGGAGTGGCGGTGAGGTCTCGCCTACCTTATAGGCATGGTGGGAGAGAGCGGCGTGGTCGGCTGCGAGTGGTTCATGGTCGGCCTAGCGCATCGGCTTCGGGTGGCATGGCACTAGCGCCAGCAGTGAAGGGGGCGAGGCTTTGATGCTTTGGTTGGTGCTGGGGTGACCAGGGGACAAAGATTGAGCCAAGTGGTGGACAAAACCTTGATCAGCAACAGTGATTGTTAGGCAGGTTTTACTGTGCTCACTAAGTGTTCGACATAGTGCCCGCATGAGATTTAAATTTGAATTTTTGGCTGAGATTTGGTGGGTGTGTTGGTCACAAGCTTGGGCATCTGTGGTTGCTAGGGTTTGCCAAGGTGAACTGGTTTGGTTGGTTTTTTGAGAAATGGTCATCTATACATGTGAACTTAATTCCATTTCCAAATGTCTCTCATTTGAATTTGAAAATAGTTTTTGCAAGTTTGTAAGTGGGCTTGGGTTCACTTTTACTTGGTCTAGCAAGGGGTGAAAAGAATTGAGAAAGTTTCTGTTTGAAATCTTCTTCTAGGAACACTCAAAATGTCCTAGTGGTTAACTTTGGTTAAAATGACCATTTGCCTTATTTAATCTTATTTGATTTCTTTCTCTTTGGATTTTGTTTGTAAATGGTCTAGATGATGTGGTATTTACCTTTAAACCATTTCATAACATTTAGAACAAACAAGCATGGCATTTTCAATCAAATCTACACTAATGCAAACACACATGCATTCATATGCCTTTTTCTTCATAAAAGTTTTTGTTAACCCTAAATTGGGTGATTAGGCACTTGATAACCTTGATTAAAGTTTTGGGATATTACACACTTGTTCTTATCCTCTCCACAGAGGAGGTCACCGAACCCTAGCTTGCCAGAGTTCGCCGTCCTCGCCACCACGGACCACCTCCGAGCCAACCAAGGGCACCGTCGTGCTCACCACCGTCTCCTTGTTCGTCCTCGACAAACCTCGCAAGCAGGCGTGCCATGAGCGGCGTGGAATCGCGCTCAGAATCCCGCCGGCCGTTGCTCCCATTACCGTCGATTCGCCATCGCCTGTCCTCCCCAAGCCTCGTCGATCATTGACATGGGTATACCCTACAGGTACTCGAGCTTGGTATATACCGTCCAAATACATACAGGCCCACGGTGTCGCCAAGGCCCGGAGGGAGGGACTCAAGTAACCTATGGACTCTCGATTGCTTGAAGGACAAGAAGAAGCTAAAGATAGAAAGTTTGAAGGGGAAAACCCTAACTTGTAACCGACTCGACCTGCTACCCGAGACCTAGCCTATCTATATAAGGGCTAGGAGGGGGCGGCGAGGAGGACACACGCAGCCCTAGTTTCCACAACCCTCGCCAGATTTCATCTGCGCACCATTGTAACTTTCGACTCCTTTGATAATTCCACGAGCAGACAAGCAGGAGTAGGGACCCCTACGAGGCCTGAACCTGGGTAAATCCTTTGTCCCCTGTGTGCTTGTTTGCTAGCCGATAGATGTCTCCAGCGCTCCCTCCTTCTCCAAAACCCAAGTCCATAACAATGGGCATTGACGAGTTAAACCCTCGTCAATTGGCGCCATCTGTGGGAAGTGGGAGTGCTGATGTTGCGGCTTCTTCGGCCCCATCAAACGCGATCTACAACTCTGCAACAACGGAGATTCGCCAGCTTTTCGGTGCCTTCGACTTCACCGTCCACACGCCGGCTACTCGCCCGGCCTTCAACTCCGTGGGCGAAGGAATCAGCCTGTCGATTGGGAGCTTCGCTTCCAAGTTGGTCAGATGGGCACGCTACGCATGCCCGATCAACCGACAGCACCGGCGATTGCCCCAGCATCATGGTTCCCTCCATCGATCGGCACCCTCAGTGAGCTCAATGCTCCGGCGGTGGTTGGGAACATGGTCAGCGACAGCAGTTGCGACTCCGATCTAAGCGATCTGGCCACTGAAGATGGAACCTACGGTTCCGCATGGAACTCAGGGAGGAGCTAGGCCACTCAAAGCCCAAGACCATGGACCACCTGATGGAGATCGCGAATCGGTGGGCTGATGGAGAAGATTCATTGAAGAATTGCATTCACTCTGACGAGGAGGCAGAACTCGAACGAAGACGCGACCGCCAAAGTAAACGTCGTATGCACGTCTACAACGATCGCGATGACGTCAACATGGTCACAGCCGGCTACGCCGATAGACGCGACGATAACCGCAACAGCGGATACCGCAGCGGCGATACCGCGACTCCAGGAAAACCACGCAAGTATGGCAACGCCGCACTCGCGATGAAGCACCCGCGACCTCCATCGAAGACCAACTGTCCGGACCATGCACGGTACACTTCTACATCGACAAGCATGACGGCAAGAGAAAGTCCATTCACCTCCTCAAGGACTGCCACGAGTTCCTCAAGCTACATGAGGGGTTGGTTCGAATGAACCGCAATGCAGTCGAAAGAGGCTACGGAACCGCTCTAGGCGCAGTGGCACATGGCGCACCACCACCACCACCTGGGCCACCCCCGAACGGAGCTGCACCGGACCAGCATCACGGAGGCGAACCATACCCACGGGCCATGGGTACCATGATGATCCAAAAGGGACGCCCCTCCAATAGGGTGCAGAAGGCCATCACTCGCCAAGTCAATTTGGCCACGCACTCGCCACCATCCACTACTGAGTACCTCAGCGGTAGTGAGTCGTGCATTATCTTCGACAAACGCGACCACCCGCCTCAAGTACCTCACCCAGGTCATTGCCCCCTCGTACTCGAGGCGCAAATTGGAGGCTTCGACATGAGTCACGTCTTCATGGATGGCGGAAGCGGTATCAACCTCATATTCATGAGTACCTTGCGAGCAATGAGGATCCCTCTAACCTGCTTGGAGGCATCGTACACAACGTTCCACGGCATCGTCCCAGGAAAAGGCGTATACCCCCTGGGCAAAATCAACCTCGACGTCATATTCGGCACGCCGAAGAACTTCCGGCGCGAGCGCATCGACTTTGAAGTTGTCGACTGGCCCTCACAATACCACTGCATCCTCGGGCGCGTCGCGTTCGCTAGGTTCATGGCAGTACCCCACTACGCCTACCTGCAAATGAAAATGCCAGGTCCCAACGGCGTCATCACGATCAACGGAAGTTTCGAGCGATCTGACAGTTGAAACAGGGAATTCAACAGAATCTCCTAGTCCTTCGGCATGCAGGAGGAACTCGCGCGATTGAAGGAAACAATAGACAACAGTCTTCCCCCCTGAGTAGGCCAAGCTCACCTGACCTCTCCTTCGACTCATCTGTGCACACAAAGAAGGTGCAGGTCCATCCATCGGATCCCGCTAAAACGGCCCTCATCGCCAATAACTTGAGTCCCGCATAGGAACTCGCGCTCGTCGAATTCCTCCGTGAGCACTAGGAAATTTTCGCCTGGTGTCCTGCGGACATGCCAGGATTTCCCAGGGAATTCGCCGAGCACGCACTCAACGTCAACCCCGACGCAAGGCCAGTCAAGCAAACAATCAGGCGACTGTCTGGGCCACGGGCACAGGTAGTCAGAATGGAGATCAACAGACTCCTCGAGGCCAAATTCATAATCGAGATCAAGGAAAGCACTTGGCTCACCAATACGGTGCTGGTGCCAAAAAAGGACACGGATATCCTGCGGATGTGCGTGGACTTCAGTTCTCTAAACAAGCACTGCCCAAAAGATCACTTCCCGCTACCACGGATCGATCAAATCATCGACTCCACTGCTGGATGCGAGCGCCTCTGCTTCCTCGACGCCTACTCAGGCTATAACCAAATTCAAATGAAGGAGGAAGACCAGGAGAAGACCGCGTTTACAACGCCCTTCGACGTGTTCTGCTACAACACAATGCCCTTCGGGCTAAAAAACGCAGGAGCCACGTACCAGCGGTGCATGCAGGCCTGCCTCAAGGAACAACTTGGTCGCAACATCCAAGTCTATGTCGACGACATAGTAATCAAGACCAAGGAAGAAGCCTCTTTAATCGACGACTTGCGCGAAACCTTCGCCAACCTCGATCGCTACCGGATAAAGCTCAATCCGGACAAATGCGCCTTCGGCGTACCCTCTGGGCAACTGCTTGGGTATCTCATCTCCGCGAGAGGGATTGAGGCAAACCCGAAAAAGATAAAGGCCATACTGGCCATGGAGAAGCCAAAGAACATAAGAGGCGTTCAGCAACTAGCCGGGCGAATCGCAGTCCTTAGTCGATTTATCAGTCGAATGGGAGAAAAGGCGCTGCCCTTCTATCAGCTCCTCCGCAAAGTTGACAAATTCGAGTGGACCAACGAACCGCAAGAAGCATTCGAGGACCTCAAGCGCCTACTATCCACCTCGCCATTATTGGTAACTCCACAAGAAAGGGAACCACTGCTGCTATACATCTCCGCCACTAACCAAGTGGTTAGCACAGTGCTCGTCGTTGAACGGGCCGAGGAAAACAAGGTCCATGGCGTACAACGCCCGGTATACTACCTTAGCGAGGTCCTCACGCCAACAAAACAGCGGTACCCGCACTACCAGAAGCTAGCGTACGGCGTCTTTATGACCGCCCGGCGACTGCGCCATTACTTCCAGGAACACCCAATCGTGGTAGTCAACGACGCCCCATTGGGACATATCCTCAATAACCCTGACGCCACAGGACGAGACGCACTTTGGGGAATTGAACTGTCTCCACGAGACATCACATACGAAAAGCGCGGCGCAATCAAGTCGCAAGTTCTCCCTGACTTCCTCGTACATTGGATGGAAAACCAACTCCCGGACAAGCCAGACATATCCTACCTCTAGACAATGCACTTCGATGGGTCCAAGAGGAAAGATGGAGTAGGAGCAGGTGTCATACTGACATCGCCTCAAGGGGACAAGCTGAAGTACGTCCTGCGAATGCAGTTCACCGCCTCAAACAACGAGGCTGAATACGAGGCCCTGTTACACGGGATGAGAATGGCAAAAGCCTGCGGTGCAAAGAGGCTAATCATATATGGCGACTCCAAGCTGGTCATCAACCAAACAATGCACGAGTGCGACGCACTAAACGACAACATGATCGCATACCGCGACCTCTACGACACACTTGAAGGAGACTTCGATGGTTGCGAGTTGCGACACATAGGTCGCGAAAGCAATGAGGAGGCGGACGTACTCGCCAACATAGGCTTCACCTGCGCACCCATACCACCTGGGGTATTTCTCGAGCGCATATGCGAACGCTCCATCAAGCCAAAGGCCGCAGAGAAGAAAACAAGCGCAGCAACGAACTCGGGGGCTACGCCACCCAATGAGCCAATGACAATCGATGATTTGGAGCTCGACACAGGACTCGAGGGACCAATGAGCGTCATGATGATCGAACAATCCTGGACGCAGCCGTACATTACGTACCTCCTCAGTAAGCGCCTACCGGATGACCCAACAGACGCACGGCACATCGCGCGACGCTCCAAGGCATTCGCCGTTATCAACGGCAAACTGTATAAACGCAGCATCACAGGCGTGTTACAGCGATGCGTCTCCCTAGCCGATGGAAAAGCAGTACTCCTCGACATCCATGAAGGGACATGCGGGCACCACGCCGGCAGTCGCGCCCTCATTGCCAAAGCTCTACGAGCTGGATTTTACTGGCCCACGGCCATGTGCGACGCCAAAGACATAGTCCAAAAGTGCAATGCTTGCCAGCGATTCGCGGACAAGCCACACGCACCAGGCACAGAACTATGGCCTATTCCATTGGCCTGGCCCTTCGCCCAGTGGGGACTCGACATGGTTGGCAAACTTCCAAGGTCCTCGCAAGGAGGCTACGTCTACCTCTTGGTCGCAGTCGACAAATTCACCAAGTGTATTGAGGCCATGCCGGTGACCAAGCAATCAGGGCACAGCGTAGTCAAGTTCTTCGAGTCCATCGTCTACCGCTTCAGCGTGCCACACAGCATCATCACCGACAACGGAACGAACTTTACATCCAAGGAGTTCCAAGATTTCTGCGAGAACCTGGGGATCAACATCAGCTACGCCTCAGTAGCACACCCACAGACCAACGGTCAGGTGGAAAAGGCAAACGGGCTCGTCTGCAGCGGCGTCAAAAAGCGACTCCTCCGGCCACACGAACAAGCCGCGGGCTGCTGGCCAAACAAACTGCAATCCATACTCTGGAGCCTGCGTACAACTCCAAATAGCGCCACCGGCTACACACTATTCTTTATGGTACATGGAGCAGAGGCAGTATTACCCACCGAGGTACGGTACAGAGCACCACGCGTAGTCGCCTACAGCAAGAAGGAGTCATCCCTCGCACTCGAAGACTCCGTCGACCTCCTTGACGAAGCAAGAGAAATCGCCGCAGAAAGATCTACGATCTACCAGCAGAACCTGCGTAACTACCATAGCAGAAGGCTTCGCCCAAGATCCTTCGTCGAAGATGACCTGGTCATGCGACTGAAGCAGCAGGGGCATCTCAAGCTCGAGTCCCCCTGGGAAGGACCGTACGTGATTACAGAAGTAATCCCAGGTGGCGCCTATCGCCTTCAAGATTTAGAGACAGGAGTCGCATACTCCAACCCTTGGAACGTCGCACAACTGCCATGCTTCTACGCTTAGTTGTTTCTTCTTTACTTTTGCATCGCAAATAAGGCTATTCAGCCAAGGCTACTTAGCCGCACATTGTACTACGTACTGTTCTCTGAATAAATAAAAGCTAAGTGCCCCAAAACTCCGTGTTCTCTTTTCTTTTGTCAACTTTCATACTCAGGGGCTACGCCACCCTATACACATATGTTTTTCGAACAATAACGCGACATCCTGAGTAGCTGGCACATCAATCGAACCCCTTAACACAAATACAACCCAGTTGCGACGCACCTGACAGGTTGACAAGGGAAAGATACAAAGATGGCTAGGCTAATGAAAAGGACTCGCATAACTGCAACGCACCCCACGCTTATAAAGCTATTTGTATACATTCAACAATAAATTATCTACAAATATATATGAACTTTACAACACCAGTACACTTATATGCAGGATACATATTTGGCTACCCTTGCAATAGAAGAACATTAGTTTGTTCCTCGAAGAAGTCGACGATCTCCTCGGCTGGACGATCCACCGCCTGATAGTGCGGCAGCATGTTCCAGGAAGATCCTGCTGGTGGCACCGGTGGCCCAGATGCAATGGCGGCGACATCCACGTCAGGCCTGTGCAAACGCACCACGGAGATGGCAGCCTTGGCACCAGCCACCAGCTGCTGCCTCACGCACTCGTGAACCGCGGACATATCTTGAAATTTCGTCAGAAGGGCCAGCAGGCTTGATGGAGTATCATCCAGCGGGAACATCGCCCGGTAGATGTTCTTCAAACACGACTGTGACTTCTTCAGAAAGAGCAGCACTCGCGAGGCGCGATCCTGCAGGGTCGCTAACGCAGTCGCATGATCATGATCTACCCAGAAGTATCCACTCTCCTGAAGTTGCTCTTGGGTGAGACCATGAAGGAGGATGGCAATCCTATCCCTCTCCTCATGTGGACGGCGTGCGCTAACAACTACACAAAGCAGCATCAACAGCATGAGTACAACGTACCATTGCGATTAACTACAAAGGAAAAGACGAGGATGAGCAAACTAACACTTAGACTGGTTGCCCAGTTGCGTCACCTCTCCAAGCAGATATTGCTCGCGGGCGGCGGCTTTTTCAGCCTTCGACTTCCACATGTCCGCGCTACCACGGATCAAGGGTAACTCACGCTCCAGTTGCTTAACACGATCACGAAGTCACGAAAGCAAGGAAAGCTCCTCTACCCTGGAGCAGGGTGGTGCCATTGTATCCTCAAGAGATGGCGAGTCCGGGGTTCCCCCCATAGGGCCACTTGACGTACCCTACCAAAAATCAAGCCAGAGGCAAAATAAGGTGACCAACTCAAAAGTCAAAAGTAACAGGTGCATTCAGGATCAATAAAAGTATCTACAAACACATTCGCCAACAGGCATGTTCTCCAATCAAAAGAGCAAGTTCATCAGCTATTACAAGGAACTAACTACGGAGCAGCTGGCTTCTTCGACTTCGATGACCTCGGGGGCTTCATCAAGTACGTGGCAGTATCAGATGCCACTGACTTTCCGTCGGCCCCTGAGGCCGAAGTTTTCGCCGCCTTCTTCGCGCGATTGAGCTCCTCCGAATACTTGGCAACAGTGTTTATCAAGGAATGGCCATATTTGGCACAGGCAGTCGCAAAGGGAGTGAATACTACCTGCTGACCATCCGCGCCAATAGGCATCGTCTTCGACACCGTAGAGGGATCCACTTCGACTCCGTGGGCTTGCACCATGGCAAGCGACATGGTAGCACCAGCTGCGCGGAGGGAATTCTTGTACGTGGCAGGCACACCCCCAGCGAGCGACTCCACCAGCTCCTCCACATTGTCGACCAGCTCCGCCTTCGGCATCAGCTCCTCCCGGAGGTGACTCAGGGTGGCCTTGGCTTTGGATAACGTATTTTGGACAGCGGCGCTACGATCTTCGACCGCAGATACCGCGCCCGCTAGAGCGTCATAGCGACCAAGGGCATGTAGATCAAAACTCAAGCCGCCAGCATTTACACCAAAATACACACACGGATCAAACTTCTAATGCCACCGGCACTACAGAGGAAGAGAAGAACATCAATAAAATATATACCAAGTAAAGGTACCTGAGAGGGCCTTGGCGACTGAGAACAGTTGCTCTTCGAACAACTTCTCCCTGGCCGCAAAGGAGGCACGCAGATCCTCTTCGCGCTTCTGGGCTTCATCACGAGCCGTGATTGCCTCGTCGCGCCCCTTCACAGCTGCGGACAACGTCTTCTCCAACGTGGCGACATCACGCAGTAAAGCATTATGCTTAGCTACAGGGTAGTCAAAAATTTGGCTGTCAGTCGATTATACCAAAATACAGAGAAGACGAAAAGAATAAGTATAGAACACTCACTCTCAACCACGCGGTGGCACTTCTCCAGCATCGCATGCTGGCGACCTATCACCATCACCTGCTCCGCCACCTGCGCGGCTTCCTTTACAAGGAGCTGTCGCACAAAACAAGGAGTTAGCAGAGGGCAACATAAGGGCGTTGACTGTCAAATTATAAAAGAAAGAAAGATATACTTACATGGTCCTCCAGCGACTCCAAAGAAGATTGCTGAATCATCATCCGAGCAACTACTCGATGCTCCCCTACGTGAGGAGAGCTCGAAGAATTGTGCCCGGAGTGGGCCGCCACCGGAGGAGAAGGAGCGCGCTCGACCTCTGTCTTGGCTTTTGAGGTCGCGACTCCTAATTCCTTCAAAAATTCGACGTCGCTAGAAGATGACGACGCCTCTTGACTGCAAGACAAAATCCGCACTCAGAATGGGCAAACTCCAGGGCAAAGCCAACAAGAAGAAAGCAAGAGAAGAATGAATGCACTAGCAAACCTACCAGTCAAATCTGTCAAGATCAAACGTGGCCTCCGTCGACTCCGGCGAAGACTCCTTGGGCAATCGCATCTTCTTACGAGAAGACGGTGCCACAGCCCTCACATGAACGGCGGGAATTGGCGATTCCGCGCCAACAGCCGCGCCTCCTAGAGTTGAAGGAGTCGACGCATCGGAATCCCCGCTACGCGAACGCTTGCGAGTATCTGGACTTTTAGACTCGGGGGCTTCCTCTTCCACATCAGAAGGGACAGTCAACTCAGACTCGTCCTCTTCCAAAGCTTCACGAGGAATAATCCCCTCGGGAAGGGGAGGCATGCAAGGCGACACCGCCCACTCCTGCATACAAAAAGTAAAACAGATAAGCAACAGAAGACGCAATCGAGAAAATAAGCTACTACGTAGCACAACCATACCTTAGGAGGAGGATTCGAAGCATCGAAAGGAGGAACGACTGGCTCGTTCGGAAGCACATCCTTGAGGGTATACTTCGTGACCAGTCGCACCCTCTTATCTACATCACTCGCGGACATGCCATCAGCAGACACGCGAGTGGGATCATCAGCGCCACCCCATTGGAACATGGGATGGACCCTGGCCTGGAGAGGCTAGACGCGACGACGCAGCCAAGTCCTGACAAGGGCGCATCCTCCCTCTTTTGCGCCTATGCGACTCTCGAGGTCGTAGACGCGCTGATATAACACGTCTGTTTCCGCGAGTTCGGAAGGCATGATCACGTTTTTCCAAGAATGCATCTTCTTGTAGGGAGTCGCGGGATCGAAGGGCACGAGTCTAAAGTGCTCATCCTTGGCCTTCTGGTCGCGCACATAGAACCATTTGTCCCTCCATCCCTAGACGGACTTGGTGAGCTTGATATCGAAGTAGGTGGCGGATGGGTCAACATGGATTCCACAACCACCTACGTCATAAAATAAAGAGCTAGATGCAGACTGACGCTTCAATTAAAGATGCGTTTGAAAAGACCAAAGTGCGGCTCGATTCTGAGCCAGCACTCGCAGAGAGTGATGAAACAAGTGATGTGGAGGAGAGAATTTGGGGACAGCTAATGGAGCTGGAGCCCATAGAAACAAAGAAGACCCCGAAGAAAGGGGTGAATAGGCAAGGAAAGACCACGAATGATGAATGCAAGAAACATCACTCGATAACCAGCGGGAGGCACAGGAATGGTCTCACCGCTAGGGACGCGCGAATCGGCGACTGCTGCAGAGATCACTCCGTCTTGGCGAAGAAGACGGAGATCCTACGCCTTGATAATAGAGGGGCGCCATGCGCCATTGGTCACACGGGTGCCCGCGACCTTCTTCTTCCAGGCGGCGGCGGCACTGGTGACCGCAGCAGCGGAGGCGCCCTTCTTCTTCGTTGCAGCGAGGGTGGCCGCGGAATCAGCGGCAGCGCCTCCCTTCTTCTTCCCCATTGCACGGCGGCGATGAGAACGAAGGAAATAGCTTGGGAAAGAACGGAGCTGGTCCAGCGTCGTGGGGAAGATGAGCGCAGAGGAAAGCAAAAAAGCAAACGGCAATGGCGATGGCAGCAAGGAAGAAAGAGCACAGATGGGAAATTACCGGCGCAGCATCGCTACTTAACCCCTGGAAGATGCAATCCAACAGCTGACAAAAACCCTATTGGACGCGTGGCACACATCACGTAGGACACGTGGCGAAGAGGAAGCGTGAACCGTCCCCCCACTTCTACCATTATGTGCGGAAATCGAGGAGGCACAGTTAAAAATAAGATTACGCATGTCTAGTCAAATCAAAGTCAGAAAGTGGGACCCACCGCTCGTCACGTCCCGTCAAAACCGCTCACGCGGGCAACTAAGGTCATACAAGCGTGAGGACTAACGTCACCAAGGCTATGCAGTGGAAAACTTCGACTATTTTTAGTCCTTGCTGGAGTCTTCGACTCCACCAAGCACTCGGGGGCTACTCCCATAGGGAGCGCTGGCCGCGCACCCTACGACTTTCTTTTTCTTGTTGCAGGAACATGGATAATCACAAAAGCAAACCCAACCACTCGAAACACAGTTCGATTATGGACATGTGTTACTCCCATAGGGAGCGCCGGAAACAAGCAGGCAAAAGACGACAGCAGTCGCGAAAATATTTTAGTATCTGCCTGAGTCATCGACTGAAACAAGCAGGCAAAAGATGGCAGCAGTCGCGAAAGTGTTTTAGTACCTGTCTGAGTCATCGACTGAACAAGCAACCAAAAGACGACAATAGTCGCAAAAGTTTTTTAGTCCCTGCCTGAGTCTTCGACTCAACCAGGCACTCGGGGGCTACTCCCATAGGGAGCGCTGGCCGCGCACCCTATGATTATTTGTGCAAGAAAAACTGTGTGTTGATAACATCCACACTCGAAACTCATGGCGACACTGCCTCATAATTTTTCCCTACAAAGAGACTGCGTCTCTTGGGTTACCCGAATCGTCTCCGCGATGATAAAATTCGGATGCCGCGGCTACGGCGTGAAGGTAAGACATGAATAAGGCCTGGCAACGCATTTAACTGCGCACTGCCAGAAACATATCCGTGCCTACAGGCACGATGAACATGCCTTGACGGACGCGTCAAGTGCTCACACCCATATAACTGGAATTCGACTCCTGTAAGACCTCCGCGGCCTGAGTCGAATTACACCAGCACTTTTCCGAATTTGAGTCCGGGGACTCGAATTTGAGTAGATTGCGTTGTTTCACCCTAAGGTGGTTAACTGATACCGATACTTCGGTTATATCAGGCACGTATATCAACAATCCCTATGACGCAAATAAAAGCAATCGAAATATACTCATTTAGGCACTTGAAGGCTTCAAAAGTCCCCAGTCGAATCTACGATTCCACTGGGCACTCGGGGGCTACTGATATGGGTATACCCTATAGGTACTCGAGCTTGGTATATACGGTCCAAATACATACAGGCCCACGGTGTCACCAAGGCCCGGAGGGAGGGACTCGAGTAACCTACGGACTCTCGATTGCTTGAAGGACAAGAAGAAGCTAAAGATAGAAAGTTTGAAGGGGAAAACCCTAACTTGTAACCGACTCGACCTGCTACCTGAGGCCTAGCCTATCTATATAAGGGCTAGGAGGGGGCGGCGAGGAGGACACACGCAGCCCTAGTTTCCACAACCCTCGCCAGATTTCATCTGCACCATTGTAACTTTCGACTCCTTCGATAATTCCACGAGCAGACAAGCAGGAGTAGGGACCTCTACGAGGCCTGAACCTGGGTAAATCCTTTGTCCCCTGTGTGCTTGTTTGCTAGCCGATAGATGTCTCCAGCTCTCCCTCCTTCTCCAAAATCCAAGTCCATAACAATGGGCATTGACGAGTTAAACCCTCGTCAATCATAGTACAAGCATCACGGTGAGCTCATGTTTCTCCCAGACCTCTCCAATCTCCCCCTCTTGCCCTGAATCTATATGTCTTCGTGCTCCACCGTGCGCTACCGTTGGTCATTGTCATAGCCACTGTTCAAGAGGGTGTTTGCTAGTAGTGCCGCCCTATTAGGTTTCCCGCACCACGCTGTGTTGAACTGGACCATCCGCGTTTTCTGGGGATGTCAGGTTCGCCATTGGCGACCACTAACTGGCGGTGGTGGCCACGCTTGCGTCACCATGACGTCATGCCTGTGTCACCATCAGCCACCTCAGCTAGTTTAACCAGTCCACACCGACGTGGCCTAGACCCCACATGTCTATGTCTTAGGGTAGAATCGGGGTGAGTAACAAAAGTAGCAGTGACGTCAACGTTAGATATTAAATCTTTTGGAAATTAGTTTTATAATTTTAGAAATTGATTAAATCTTAGATATTCAGTATCTTTTGTTTTATAACTCAGAAAAATATATATTATATATCAAAATGTTTAGGAAAACAAACTCTATTAAAATAAAATAATTAGTATTAGTTAGTAAATCTCCTATTAGGGATAAATCTTAAATAAACATATTCTATTATTTAAAATTTAGAAAAATAAGTATAATATATCAAAAATTCTTAGAAAGACAAAATATACATTTATAAACTTGTTTCATATATTCTTGTGACACTTAACTAAAAATTAGTATTTATTAAGTCTTTATAAAGTGATAAAACATATAAAAATTACATCTTATTATTTAAAAATCACGAAATACTTATAATATACCAAAATGATCACAAGAATTAAATTTATACCTCAAAGTTATCATCTGTCATAATTGAAGTAAAATAAAAGGTAAAGGTTTAATAAATCCCATTTAAAACCATTTTCTTTTATTTTAGTGCATTATAAATATATGAATCCTTACTTTGCCTTTGGCATTATTTGTTTAAAACCTAAAAATGAAATAACAAGTTCAATTGATGTTTAAGTGAAGTCAAATAGGTCTAACCATTTTAAGATGTATTTATTAAAACTACCATCCAAAATAATTATATTTTATTTGCTAAAAAGATTTTATCAACTATAAAACCATCAAAAGTAGGGTATTGCTTATCTTGAGGATTCTCCTCATTCATAAATCGCCAAGCTAATATCCACTAAATCTTTTACTAGTTTGGAAAACTACTTAAAGATTTAAACCAAGTTTTTAAGTAGTTAAAATAATGCCTATTCTGTATTTATGAATCATTAAGAAATAAACCACCTGTAGCTTGATGCCATCTTCAAAATATATAAGTCTCCACCTACTAGAAGAATAGTTATTCAAAAAAGCTAATTATTTTCCTTTTGGATACTTATAGTTAATAAGAAACCCTAACAAAGTGTAACTTTAAATTGAAATGCTTTTTCCTTTGTAAAGTAACATTTTCCTCAAAAGTTATTCTTTTAAGAAACATTAAAAGTAATCCTTAAGTATTTCTATGAAGACTCTAATGAATTAATAAACCTTTTAAGAAATCACTATGTACCATTCCACACTTGAGTTCTTTACTACTGCATGCTACTTGTTGCTTTTACATATTGTTTCACACACACTCATAAGCCTTAATAAGAATCACAAGTGTGAAACTGGTATAAAATGCAACACATTCTAAAGAACTCGTCACAAGCTTCAAACCCTAGATCAGATACGATTAGTCCGGAGATTCGCGTTTATCAAATTACACTTCATTACTTATGCATAATTACATCTTGCTTCTTTAAACATTCGTCCTTATCGGACCAATGATGCTATTAATAGAATTTGGATCTTCTGTTGTCTCGAACACCGTGAGTGCATAATCTTGCAATCACAAAAGGCAAGTTCACACTTGCTCATGTACTTTGGTTATTTTCTATCAAATACTTGTAACTCAAATGTTATCATCACCTGCATTCCAAAAAGGTCAAAAAACACTATTTTCATAATAATATGATTATGGATTATTTACCAAATGGTAATAATCTATTGATATAGTTCTAGTGGTAAAGGAACATAATATCTAGGACTTAACAACCAATGTCTCCAGTGATTCTAGCGCTGTATATTATATGTTAACCATGAGATTTGGAATGGGACGGAGAAGTCAGCTGGATCTTCTTCCTTTTGCATGGACGGGTGACCTTATCGTGAAGCTGCAGATTTCTCGTGGAGAATCTAGCACTGGATGGGACCCCTTAGTGCCCCGTGATATTGGTGTCTAGATTATCTATGCATAGCTATCTTGGTGGAGGTTCACCATAGCTGATGGTGGCTGCCAGGCATAGATGCTTATAGAGTCTTCGAGAGGCTACCCGGACTGTACTCGTGGTAAACCTTC
Source organism: Avena sativa (assembly GCA_916181665.1). Lineage (NCBI taxonomy): Eukaryota > Viridiplantae > Streptophyta > Magnoliopsida > Poales > Poaceae > Avena > Avena sativa. The sequence goes on from OV702287.1 coordinate 430,854,901, forward strand.
TTGGGGGATCGTGTCTTCATGCGGGGTCATGGAGAAGGGCAATGATTGGCTTGGATCTTAGACTAGGCCCCATACCAAGGAAGTGTGGACAAGATCATGACTTGGATGTGCAACAAGGCTAAGGTCTCTCATGGTAAAACAACACACCTTTGCAGAGTGTAAGAACTATGACATGTTACTCCCTGTTCTGGGAAGGAGCTACGAACGTGGCAGGAAAGGAACTCCATGAAAGTTCTAGTAAATCTGTGAAGGTTGATAGACATAGCTTTTCAGAATAAAAGCAATCTTTGAAGAAATGTTTATGAAAACCTGCATTGCCTACGACCTTTGGTTTGTGGCTATAGATTTAGTGCATCAAACACTCCTTTTTAGTGAACTTGCTGAGTACGCTCGTACTCACCCGTACCTTCTTAACCCTTTCTAGGTTCTAAGCCGTTGAATACGACATCAAAACCAACTTCTGTTCAAGAAACCATCATCGACAACTCAAGCTCTCCAAGGAAGTCAACTTGTGCATCAACTAAAGTGAATAAGAGGCTCCTAATTAGATAGGAGTAGATTCTCTAGCCATAAACCTGCTTCTGTAGAGCATTGCATTAGTAGCAATTGCAAGCCAATTAGTTTAGATGCTAGTCTTATTAGCCAGATAGTTCTGAGTTATTACTTTTGGTTCTTCTTTGTAAGAAGTTTCTTTCGCTCTCTGTAACCTAGAGTGTTATCTAGATCCTTTGTAAAGAGTCGAGTTGTAATCTATAGTCATGTCTTGGACCTGCTATGTTTCTGTTGTACCACTCTGAGGGATGTAATACTAGTGAACGGTGTTTCATTGGTATTATGTCAACGACTATAGTGTACTACATCATGAAGTGGCATGCTGGGTCACCGCAGCTGGTATCAGAGCATATGCTTTGAGCTTAGGGTTAAAACCCTTTTAGGAAGATTTGTAGGTTGAATAGTGACTATAGGAGCCATCTAATCTAAAACAAGACTTGTGATGGTATCCACTTGAGGATAGTCTTGTCACACTTAAGTTGGATATTGTTGTCATCTTTCTTAAGGATTAGTTATATGTCTTCTCTAGAGAAATGCCATTTGAGTGTAGCTCTAAATAGGTATACCACCACTAAGAGACCTTAAGTAAGTCAAAATATCAAAGAAGATTAGGACTAAGATTAGAATATCTTGTGGAGTAGTTTAAATGGTGTAGTCTATCCATAGGATCCATGTAAGGTATGAAAATCTTATCATTAGATGGTAATGATAGGCTACATGTTGAAGACCATTAGAACATATGTGGATGTAGTGGGAAGTAAATCATGTGGGATTCACTTGATATTCTACTTGATGGAGTAGGATTTAGTTTAGAATCAAAAATAGTAGATAAGAAGAAGAGTCGTCATGGTGAGATTAGCTCTTCAATCATGATGACTAGGTAAATCTTAACAAGTTATCATGGTAGGATTAGCTCCGAGACCATGATAAGTGTGTAATTAGGACCAATACTTAGTGAATAATCTTGTAACAACAGTAAGTAAAGAACAGTGTAGGTCTATGATAGAAGTCATAGGTGTCATAACCTTATGATAATTTTTGGATTAAGGTAGTAATTACAATTTTGTTAGTAATTTTGAGAGATCATGTTAGATAATTTAGGGTATACTAGAAAGTTGGTAGTCTTTAGTAGTTCCAAAAGAAAGATAAGAGGTTAATCAAAAAAATTAGTGAGACCACTTTGCTCAAAATTATCCAATTGCAATTGAGAAATTTGGGTAAATGTTGAAACAAAGAGTAGTTTAACCCTATGTGCTAAGTATCACGATGTAAACCTATACTAGGAGGTGTCATATATTACATAGCTAAGACTAAATTCTAGGGATGTTTTACTCAAATACTATATTTTGGGCTTAGAATAATGTGTGTTATATGTACCACATTTGGATTTCTTGGTTTTTCTTGGATCTTCTTGGTTGACTAGATCTGTGCATGAAGCTTGACTCGAGTTGCAAATGCATGTTGCATCATCAAGTTATTACTTGATGTTATAGACCTAGATAGAAAAAGGGAATTCGTGTCAGGGAGTGATGAGTTCCGAAGATCAAGATGGAGACTTGCAGGAAGAATGAAGCCAAATATAAGGAGTATCAACACTATTTTGAAGGATGGATCTATCCTGACTCACTATGAGCTGGCAATAAGAAGGAATATTAGTGTTGAAAAGGGTGTGGAGCAACATTAAATGAATGAATTTAAGTTCATCAGAAGCAGGTGTTGTTGCTCGGAAGCTAACGAAGTAGTAGCAGTTGTACCAAGTTCATGGAAGTAACTTGGAAGGGTGCAAAGAAGAAGTCTTGGAACAAAAGTGGTATTGATGGCTCTGTGTATGGCGCCAGAAAAATGCTGGAGCATGGTTGATGTAGAGCTCATTGGGAACCCCAAGAGGAAGGTATGATGAGCACAGCAGCAAGTTTCCCTCAGTTATGAAACCAAGGTTTAATCGAACCAGTAGGAGCAAGAAAACACCCCAAAGGTGTTGCTAGCTGAGCCTTGGCAGGGCGCACTACCGGTGCTAGTAGCAACGTGGAGACCTGCACAACACAACCACAGAACTTTGTCCCCAACTTGCGATGAGGTTGTCAATCTCACCGTGTTTTGCTGAAAACAAAGGATTAAACGTATCGAATGGAAGGAAGTAAAAGTTTGCAGAAAGTAAACACAAAACAGTAACAGTTTATAGATTGTATGTAAAGAAAAGAGGACCGGGATCCATAGTTCACTAGAGGTGGCTCTCCTTAAGATAGATAACATGCTGGGTGAACAAGTTACAGCGGGGCAATTGACAAACATCGAGAAAGCAATACATGCATATACTAATCATTTTGACTCCTTTGGAACTTCATTGGGCATTACAACATTATACATAGGCTGCCATCCAACTGCATCTATGACTAATAATCCACCTTCAGGTTATCATCCGAACCCCCCCCCCCCAGTATTAAGTTGCAAGCAACATATTATTGCTTTACGAACTGCGTGTAAAGTAAACAATACGATTGTTCTATGAACAAATGATTGTTGTTTTCTCCCTAGTAGCAATAGCACATCTAGCACCATAGAGATTTTTGTCACTTCCCCAGATTACCAGAGGCATGAACCCACTATCGAGCATAAATACTAACTCTTGGATTTGCTAGCATCTACTTGGCCAAGATAGCTACTAACAACGGAAAGCATGCAAGATCACAAATAACAAAGACATGATAGAATCAATAATCAATCTGAAATAGCATCCCAATATCCATCGGATCCCCGCAAACACAACATGCAGAATTACAAATAGATGATCTTGATCATGAACGGAGCTCACAAGATCTAGACATGAAAGCACAAAGGAGGAGAACCAGCCATCTAGCTACTACATGGATCCGTAGTCCAAGGATGAACTACTCACGCATCACACTGAAGGCTTGCATGGTGATGAAGAAGGCCTCCAGGGTGAATTCCCCTCTCCGGTAGTCTTGGGACAATGCACATAGAACTAAGAATGGCCACTATGCTCTCAAAGTAGGTGCATAAAGTTAGAAGGTGGAGACTCAATATAATGGTGGAAGAAAGGCCTTTTTATAAAAGGAAGTAGGGATTCAAGTCTCATAAAGAGCTTCCAAAAATTATGGTACTTATAGCTTTCAGCTCTCACTGCCCCTATCATAAGCATCTTGAAGTGATTATAGTTAAAGTGAACAAACTATGGTGTACATGCTTGATGAAGTATAAGTTAGAAATCTCATGTCCCTTGTATACGAGGGCCGCTCCTCATGCTACTCAAGGTTAGTCACCGGTAAGTTCTTTTCATTGTAAGTACATGTGTATCATAGAGAACCGCTAACAGGGTACCCCTTGCCCGATGATACGGAAGAATCCCCATATCAAAATGACAAGGCAAGCAGACAACGAGCATCTCAGCATTCTTCTTATTTACCATGGGAATATGGTGCTTTTTTCTCTCTTTCCTCTTTTCATAATCTCTTTTTTTTTCTTTTCTCTTTTTTTCTCAATATAGGACTCTTTTTTTATAAGAAGAATGCTTCATAGACAGCTCATTATGGTTACGCTGCAGGTTTCCACCATGTCAGCATGGATTAGACCAGCGGGCCAGGTGTTTCTCTAACACATATACATAACTCCATGGACTTACAAGCTCCCCTTTCATTTCACACCGATGACATCCATATACAAAAGAGCATGATATCAAATAGGTACAAGTACCAAGTGCAATGTTGAAAGCGTTCCCCATGAAAGCATGGTTCTGCTAATTCCCAACAAATAAGTGCAAGCATATACAACAGAGACGATACAATGGTTCAAGTTTATTAAGGGCAATAAAAGTAAAGTGTGCCATCAAGTTCGTGAGAGCTTTAATCACTAGTTTTCTCATAACAAGTTTAATTTGGAAGGTAAACAAAAGCATGAATATACTTGGAATATCATAAGCTAGTAGGTAGGTATGGTGGACTCTTTGGAATAACTTGGTTTAGGGAGTTGGATGCATGAGTGGAACTCATACTTTGTTGTGGAGGCTAGCAAAAGACTGGGAGCGACAAACTAAGAGAGCTATAATGGCCATAATCATGCAAGCGATAAAACATCATTGATCAAAGCATAAAGTGATACTACAAGTTGAAAACTAAAGGATCACAAAGGCTATGGTGACTTGAGATAGTCATAACATGGTGTGAGCATGCACCAAGTCAACACAAATAAAGCATCAAAGGAGAATACCACTATACTATGCTTTAATATGCTAAAACAACGCATGATTCATCCAAGGCACATTAAGCAATCTCAATTGTTTATAACAAGTCATGCTACAGCAAATAATACTAAGCATAAAGCCAAAATAATATCAAGCATGGCATGACAAAGCATAGGCCACAGTCAAAAACAAGCTCTTTTTACCACATAAGTATGAACTTTCCTACTCTTTTCCAAACCAAACCAAACTATTTGCAAACCAATGTAAGAAAGAGGGGGTCCAACCAATTTATTCAGAAAACTAATCAAACAAAATCAAATGAAAAACCAAAACGAAAACAAAAAAGAAGACGCTCCAAGAAAAACACAACTGTGCATGAAACAATAAAAATGAAGCGTTTGGAAGAAACCTGGGATTTTTATTGATGAAGAAGGGGATGCCTTGGGCATCCCCAAGCTTTGACGCTTGTACTTCTTGGATATTTCTTGGGGTGACACGCGTGGCATCCCCAAGCTTGAGCTTTAGTCCATCCTTCATCTCATTACCCATTCCTTCCATACACCTGAAATTTTTCCTTCATACAAAACTTCACACAATCTTTATTAGCAACATTAGTGTACTCAAGATAAATAAGTCTTAAGGTTCAGTTCTAACACCAAATAAACTTCCATTAGAACACTAGATACTGCAGCACTTCCCTCAAAAATCTCAATTCCCCAAAAGAACTCAAAAAGGAACCAACAAGAAGCAAATGCAGAAAATGGCAGAAATCTGTCAAAACAGACCAGCAGGTAAAGACGAATTTTTTCGAAGACCTTGTGTTGCTCAAATCAAAAAGTGTTGAACTAACGAAAGTTAGATAACAACCTGGGGCAGAAGCACAAAACTTCACGCCTCAAAAAGGCATTGAGAGATTTTACACGAATTTTTACGGTGAAGCACAGAAATCTGTTTCGAGCAACTTTCCCAATCATTACTTCTCTCTCATTAGAGGTTACTCTTGGCACAAAAACCAACTAAAAAGGATACGGAGAGGTTATTACAGAGGTAATAACTTCAAAGACTCATCTAAAACTTTTGGGTTATCTCCCAATAAGTACTTTTTTAACGCCTTTAAGTTAGGCATAAGAAGCAAGAAAGAATCAAGTGTTCTCAAATGAAGAAGCATCAAAACCAAATTTCTTGACCTTGCCTCTCTTACTTTTATTCTTAACCTTGGGGAAAATATGATTGTTTGGTGGAGAAGAAAGGTACATGGTCCCCTTTCCCACATCTATTATTGCTCCAAGGAGTTCTAATAGGGACCTTCCAAGTGTAATTTGTCCTTTTCCTGCACATTCAATAACAAGATAATCAGTAGAAATCATTTTCCCAAGGATCTTTGTAAACACTCCTTCAGCTATTCCAAGAGGTAATATGGTAGCATTATTAGCAAGATATATTTCTTTTCCTCCTTCAGTAAGCCCCCAAAGATTCAAAGATTCATAAATATCTTTGGGCATAAGGCAAAATTCAGACATGATATCGCAGCGGGCTTGAAAAGTTTCAGTGTTTATCTCAATCTTTACTGTAGGGAGCCACTTTGATGGTTCAGAATTTATTGGAACATAATTGTGATGCTCCCTAAGCGTATTATATCAATCTTTTAAGCTAGTAGTGCTAGTCTCAAGAGTGTTCAATCTAGCAAATATTTTTGCGAAAGAAATATCAGTTTGGCTAGGCAAGTTGTAAGTGAGGATCAATTTCTTTATAGCATTAATAGCATCATCCTCATTACATTGGAGGAAATCTCTTCCCACAACAGCATCTAAAGCATATCTATAGCAAAGAGCAATTCCAAGGTAAAGACTGCTAAGGAACAAGCTTTGAGTCATTTTAGGCTCAGTTTTTTCATGTAGATCACAGATTCTAGACCAAGCTTCCTTAAAACTTTCCTCAATTCCTTGTTTAAAAGTGAAAATCATTTCCTTGGGTGACATAGTGATTGGAGCAAGGCTAGCCATAGTGGCAACGCAAGATAGGAACTAAATTTTTTTGTGTGTTTTTGAATAAGAAAGCAAACTAGTAAAACTATTTTTTTGTGTGTTTTTGATAAAGAAACAAGCAAACAAAGCAAAAAGAAACTAAGCAAAACAAAAATAACAAAGTAAAGATATTGGTTATGAGGGACTCCCCTTGTGAAGATGTCCTTGACACCCTGGCAACGGCGCCAGAAAAATGCTTGATGGCTCTGTGTATGGCGCCAGAAAAATGCTGGAGCGTGGTTGATGTAGAGCTCGTTGGGAACCCCAAGAGGAAGGTATGAGGAGCACAGCAGCAAGTTTCCCTCAGTATGAAACCAAGGGTTAATCGAACCAGTAGGAGCAAGGAAACACCCCAAAGGTGTTGCTAGCTGAGCCTTGGCAGGGCGCACTACCGGTGCTAGTAGCAACGTGGAGACCTGCACAACACAACCACAGAACTTTGTCCCCAACTTGCCATGAGGTTGTCAATATCACCGTGTTTTGCGGAAAACAAAGGATTAAACATATCGAATGGAAAGAAGTAAAAGTTTGCAGAAAGTAAACACAAAGAAGTAAAAGATTGTAGATTGAATGTAAAAGACAAGGATCGGGATCCATAATTCACTAGAGGTGGCTCTCCTTAGATAGATAACATGCTGGATGAACAAATTACAGCGGGGCAATTGAAAAACATCGAGAAAGCAATACATGCATATACTAATCATCTTGACTCCTTTGAGACTTGATTGGGCATTACAACATTATACATAGACCGCCATCCAACTGCATCTATGACTAATAATCCACCTTCAGGTTATCATCCGAACCCCCTCCAGTATTAAGTTGCAAGCAACAGATTATTGCTTTACGAACTGTGTATAAAGTAAACAATACGATTGTTCTATGAACAAAAGGATTGTTGTTTTCTCCCTAGTAGCAACATCACATCTAGTACCTTAGAGATTTCTGTCACTTCCCTAGATTACCAGAGGCATGAACCCACTATCGAGCATAAATACTAACTCTTGGAGTTGCTAGCATCTACTTGGCCAAGATAGCTACTAACAACGAAAAGCATGCAAGATCACAAATAACAAAGACATGATAGAATCAATAATCAATCTGAAATAGCATCTCAATATCCATCGGATCCCCACGAACACAACATGTATGATTACAAATAGATGATCTTGATCATGAACGGATCTCACAAGATCTAGACATGAAAGCACAAAGGAGGAGAACCAGCCATCTAGCTACTACATGGATCTGTAGTCCAAGGATGAACTACTCACGCATAACACCGGAGGCTTGCATGGTGATGAAGAAGGCCTCTGATGACCCACAAGTATAGGGGGTGTATCGCAGTATTTTCGAGGGAAGTGAAACCCAATTTATTGATTCGACACAAGGGAGCCAAAGAATATTTATCAGCCTTAACAACTGAGTTGTCAATTCAGCTGCACCTGGAAACAATCTTGCTCACAGCAGTTTATCAGTAGCAACAGTTTTGTAGTAGGAATAGCAAAGTAACAGCAGTAGTAAAGCAAAGACGGTACTAACAAAAGCTGTAAACAGTGGGATTCGAGTGCGGTAGGCATAGGGATGGATGGACGGGCGTTGCATGGACAAGACAATTCACATAGCAATCAGAACATAGGGCAATTGCAGATAAATAAGATAAAGCATCCAAGTACTAGACAATCCTAGGCATGTGTTCCATATATAGTCATACGTGCTCGCAATGAGAACTTGCACAACATCTTTTGTCCTGCCAGCCTGTTTGCAGCGGGGCCTCTAGGGAACTACTGGTAATTAAGGTGCTCCTTTTAATAGAGCACCGGATCAAAGCATTAACACTTCGTGAACACATGTGATCCTCACATCAAAGCCATTCCCTTCCGGTTATCCCGATTTCTATCACTTCAGGGCCATAGGTTCCGGACAACAACGTGTGTATACAACTTGCAGATAAGACCAAAAACAATACTATCATAATGAATCAATAACATGTTCAGATCTGAAATCATGGCACTCGGGCCCTAGTGACAAGCATTAAGCACAACAAGTCGCAACAAAGTCATAAAGCACTACTAAAGATACTAGGCACCATGCCCTAACAATCTAATGCCATTACATGAACGATCTCATCCAATCCCTACCATCCCCATAGCCTACAGCGGAGGATTACTCACTCATAGATGGGGGAAACATGGATGGTCGATGGAGAAGCGATGGTGATGATGATGGCGATGATCTCCTCCAATTCCCCGTCCTGGCAGGGTGCCAGAACGGAGTTTCTGGTGCTATTTCGTGGAATCTGGTGGTGGCTGCGGAGTGGAACTCTTTCTGGAAAAACGTCGAAAACTCCCGAAGTTTTTAGGTCAGAAGGCTCCTTATAGGCGAAGAGAGAGGCCGAGGGGGTGCCTGGGGGGCCCACACCACCCCCTGGCGCGGCCTGGCCTGGCCCGCGCCACCAGGTGGTGTGGCCACCCCTGGCTCTTCTCCGTCTCGTATTCTGGCTCCTGGAGTCTTCGGGTGAAATAGGATTTTTGGCATATTTTCCGGGATTTTTCCTGATAGTTGATTTTCTGCACAAAAAGTAGACACCAAGGCAATTCTGCTGAAAACAGCGTCCGTCCGCATTAGTTGCATCCAAATCACACAAGTATAGAGGAGAAACAATAGCAAAAGTGTTCGGGAAAGTAGATACATTTTGGACGTATCAACTCCCCCCAAGCTTAGCTTATTGCTTGTCCTCAAGCAATTCAGTTGAAAACTGAGTGCGATAAAAGAACTTTCACGAACACATTTGCTTCATATGATGTAAATATTCTCAGCAATGTGATCAACAAGCATGGTGGCCGCCGAGCGCGCGGAACGGCCGGCGAGGGCATGGGGTAGCAAACACGGGACGGCCGGTGAGGGCGCAGGGCAACGAACGTGGTGGCCGGCGAGCTGCTATGGGGCCAGCGCTCACGCTGGGGCGGCGAGGGTGTAGGGAGGCGAGAACGGTGGCCGGCGAGGGCGCTGCCGCACCGGCTACTTCTCTAGGGAGCACGACAGGGACGCGACCAGTGGCTGCTCGAGGAGTGTTCGACCGATCGACGAAGGCCTGCCACGAACTCCATCTTGACCAGTCGGCGCCCCTCCCCTTGGCCGATTGCTGCTGGCCATGGCATGGGTGGCTAGAGGTTTGGGATAACCCGACAGGCAGGTCCACTTGGCAGGGAGAAAGGAAAGGGGAGGGATATGATAAGTGGGCCCCACACACTTGCAAAAAACCCAGAATATATAACCAGTCTACTGTGTGTCTCAGATTGTTACTGCATTGCCAGGTCAGCCTGACAATAGGCCCAATCATGTCAGAAACGGTGTCAAACAAGTTAATATGACCGGTTACAACGAACTGGTAGTTTTTTAAAGCAATCAAATACCGAGTTGGTATTTTTTGCAAAATTCCTAAATTGTGGTAGTTTTTTGAAACCCTAACCTCAATTGTGGTAGCTAAATGCAATTTTCTCGACTGTCGCCCTTGGTTGCAAGTTGCATGTGATCGTATTGACTAATTGAGGCATGCAAAACTGATGACCACTTATCCTTATGATTTTATATGGTCAGGCCTTGTACGTATCCAATACAAGTCATGCCGGCCGCTTCAAGTTCAGTTCAACAAGCCTGTATCGAGGAGTTCAGTTCAACAAGCATGCGCGTACCAAATGCTATGGAAGGAAAAGAAAGCCAGACGCTAGCGGAGATGAATTTTCAGATCTGGCATATTCAAAAGCTGAAGTGAATGCTAACTTTGGGGTAGGAAACGCCGAGGCGTTAGGGAAAATCTTCGGTAACTTCCCACTAGCTGGGCTTACCAAGGGCCTGTGGTGTAGAGCATAGCAGCATGCACACTCTTGCATAGTTCGCAAGAATTTGTAGGAGCTTCCCAATGAAGCATTTGTAGTAGATATTATCTTCCTGAGGTCTCCCATGCTCATGCTGAAAGAAACAAAATAGAAAAATAGGTCCAAATCTAGCATGACATTGCCACATTGCAATGTGTTCATGAATCTAGAAGGTGCCCACCTAGAGCTACCTCCTCTCTCCGGGCAAATTCACTCACTCTACTGAAGTGCAAGCCACCACAACAACAATCTATATATATATGTATACCATTATGAACATTTGTAGTTGCTAGATAAAGAGATACTACTCTTTTATTGCTAGCAGATGTTGCCAGGCCTTGCTGAATAACTGGTTAGGATCCTAGATAGAGTGAACATAATGAAGTCCTAAATCAACACATGTACCTTTAATGACTTGTACGCTACTATTTTTTTTATTTGGGTAATTATGCCAAAGACCTTATATTTAAGACAAGACAACATGTTCTTCACGTTAGGAGGCAGGAGCTTTGCCGCTATGCTTTACCTTTCATACAAAGGATCTACTTTTCCTCTCTCAAAAGAAGACTCTCTACTTTGAATAGTTGAAGGAATGCTCGAATAATCGTTTTGGATCCCATGTGCTAGGTACTTAGTGTTTTGAATAAAAAATGAAAATTGAAATAATTCTCAGAAAATATAAGTACATATGGATGTCTAGTATGTGTGTAGACGTGATCTAGAAAAGAAAAAGGAAATATAAGGACCAAAAAAGATTTATTTATTTTACTTTGTAGCGCCATGATTTTGTCCTTTTTATGTATCCTAAAACATAACTTACTCCATATAATTTAATAAAACTTTACATATGTAGAATACAGCATACAAACTTATATATTATTATTCCCATTCTTTTCAAAAATACTGCCTACATAATGGGGGTGGGTCGAGGCTACCGGATTCCGCAACAACGAGGCTTTGGCGAGCCAGATTCGTCCCGGCTAACTCGAGGATGATGAGCTGGATGATGGTGGAGGTCAGTTTTTTGGAGAGTTCTTTTTAGATGTTTTTTTGGTAGTTGTAATGTTGCATAGGCTGTTTCGAAATACTACAAACGACTATCGTTCTTGTTGTGTATCCATGAGTAAAATATTGCAGTGATTTCTTGACGTATGCTGCAAAAGAATTTCTTCAATGCTACAAACATGTCCGTAACTTTGGATGTGTGCGTCATATATGGTGGATGCGTTGGGTTTTTTGTTCCAAATGGTAACATGCTTTTTTTTATTTTCCTGAAACCAAATGAGGCTTTGTTACGTACTATGTTGTTTTCCTTTTTTGCTACAAAGGCATGTTTGAAACGTTAACAACTTATTTCACAAGTTTTCTTAGAAAAAAACACCAAAGGGATATTAATTTTTGAAAAATGTTGCACAAGAATGTTGCATTGACCGAATGCCCAAATGGTTCAATAGATTAGAGTTCGGAAGAAAAAAAATTGCGAAAGAAAATTGACTAACCAAATTGCATCGCCATTGGTGTTCATGCGGTTCTCTTCTTACTCCGGCGCCAACCCCACTCTCGCGCCCACGACTCATGCAGAGCCACACAGTCCGCTATCGAACTCAAGCATGCTTCAGCCTTTCCTAGCTTCTAGAAGAGCAGCCATTCTTTCTCCACCGTTGGAGAAAAAGAAAAGCGAGTCGTTTGGTCCAACAAAAACGAAAGAAAAAAACTGTGTGTGAAGAAGCATATGCTCAACCTGATGATGGAAGTGGAGCCGAATCATCGGCGTCAGTTACCACCATAGAAAATACGCACCTGAGAGTGTCTCTGGGTTCCCTGACTTCAGAAGAAGTTCATATCTTTGATTATTCACCTGAACCCGTGCACGGGTGTGCTTAGTTTAAGCCCTCGGTGATCCTAGAATCCTAGATACAAGAGAGATTTTTCTATGCCAAGTTTGGCTACCGGTGCTGACTAGACAGGAAGGGCGGAGTGACCGTCCGAACTCTAAAGCTTGTTTAGCCTCGTGGTCCATCCGCTATCGCTGTCTCGGTGGACATTATCCATTGCTTTCGCTGTACCAGCCAGATCAGGAAGAAACAAATGAGAAAGTCCGGCCTTTGTGCTAGCGCCTACCAAGAGGCTCTCTCTCTCTCTCTCGAGACCGTTGTATGACCTGTCTATAGACCTCTGGAAATGAACTGCAGGTCATAGTACCCAGTAAAAATAATACTCCCCCCAGTCCATATTAATGTTCTCAACTTTGTCTAGATACAAATGCATCTAGTATAAATTCTTAACTAGATACATCTAAATCTAGATAAAATTGAGAACAATAATATGGGTCGGAGGAAGTAGCTGATGTCTAAAAACAAGCAATTGCTATTCATGATTGGTGCCGACAGCCAAGTTGCAAGCATAATGATGCTGTCATACAGGAACTTGTCATAGCTGGCACATTACATGCTAAGGAGATGTTCTGACTAGCCCAAGTTACCGTATACCCAAAGGTTATAGTACAACTTACTCTGTACACCCAAAGGTTATACAACTTACTTATACCCAAAGGTTATACAATAAAAACACGACATTTCTGTGCTTAAATTGCATCCCAGTTTGGCAGATGTATACATATTAGTCATCTGATTGCTGATGTTCCGACAGTAACGAAATATAAACCTGCATCCGTGTCCTTCTAATGGTGCTTAGATTAGTTCTGGGACGTGTTCTCCTCTGTGCTCCTGATAACTTGCTTTGCTGGGAAAACGACAGCGGCTATAGGCTTGTTTTCGTACCCGCCACCTTCGTCGATGACGAACCTGAGACCGTCCATGTGGAGCTTCGCATGATGGCCACTTACAACGATGGTCTGCTTGCCTACCAGATCCTGGAAAAGGACATCCACATATCAGCACATCAATTGATTTGATAGTAACATGTAAGAGATCTGAAGAAAACATGGTCTACGTCCACACAAGTACTGATCATTAACACCACAGACGACACCATGTAGTCATGAATCAGTCGTGGTATCCTATCACATCCACTGCCTCTATGCACATGCACCATGTGCTTGCTGTTTCAACTAAAAGGCTAAACCATCCAAAATGCCAGAGTACCAGAGAAACTGCTGTGATGTCTGAAACCAAACTGCACCCAAATGCACGGCATGACAGGTTAACAGCTGTAATAGTTTTTTCTTGCATGCCCCACTATTCTTTCTATAGATCACCAAGGTGAAAAACAATTTGATATGGTAAACTGGATAAACTGGTACTACTTGTCAGTACTTGCATAGTAACTAGTAAAGATATGTGCTCTGTTCACACATCTGGTGAGAAAACTCTACCCTTTCATTTCAACATTTCACTGGCCTGCAGTCCTATCTATATAAATTAGTCCAGACCAAGCGAAAGATTGTTTTTTTCTTCAAAAAGCAAGCATAAGATTGCTGAGGAAAAAGATGTGAGTTCCACAGTTCAGAATGGAACGCAAACAATTTTGGGGCTAACTATGCAGGCTTCACTCAGCCAAGTAATTCCGTGAAATTCACAAATAGAACTCCAATGTTAATGTTAGACTTCAGTTCTAATGGAACTTAAGATGGTGCAGTACAAGCCAATGACGGCATCATTAATACTGAGGTTGATTTAAAATATGAGTACATGACTGTTTATAGATGCATTCTGAAGAATGTGATGTGTTTTTCCTCTAAAATGCATGCTACAGCCAAAAGAATTTACACAAGCATTATGCAGTCTGTGTTGGTCTTCTTCTATATAATAGACAAGGATGCTAATCTGATACAGTATATGTTATATCCACTTCCAAACTTTGAGAACTACACGAGAGGGCACTGAGGTAGCTGCAACAGCACACGAACATGGAAAATAAACCGAAGCGTACAGCGTTTGTTTCTGGTATGATATAGTGCAATAGGATCACATATTAGCTCACCTGTGGTATGTTCCAAACATCCTGCCTCCCGCTAAGCATTTGCACCTTTGGCACCTTTGTGTCTCTGGTTCTCAAAACTTGAAGCTGCTCATTCAAATCCATGGACTTCTCCAGTCCAGCATGAACCGCAATCAGGTTGCAAACAATCTGGCCTTCATCCGTATCAATAGGCACGTTTTCCTGCCATACAACCATAACATGAAAAACTAAAGAGGAGTACCTCTTGCGTATATAGTATAGTTTGTGCTAGAAAAAGGATACATACCTCTTCATGAACCCAAACCAAGTCATGCAGAAACCTCTTGTGCTCCTCAGGCACAGCTTTGGTGAGATCTACAGTGCAATTAGAACTGCTGGCAAATTAGAAGCTGCTTGGTTAAATTCTGCAGGGAGCATTCCTAGCTATAAATATATGCTTACACACTTTGGATAAGAAAAACGAATTATTGGGTGGTGTCATTGATGGGCCAAATGGTATTTATTCCTTGAGTTACATTCATAAGACAGAGAATATGTTGCTAAATTATATGGTGTCGCATTTAGTGAAAATAAATAAAAATAGGATGCAACAAAAATTCCAGGTTTGCCTCCATTGGAGAAGAGAGAAAGAAAACCAAGAGAGAAGGGAAAGAGAGGAAGTTGAAAAAAGAAGCCTGAGACAAAGCAACAGGTGGCTACGGCACGTGATAGGGACGAAGCATCTCTATAGGCCTGAAACGTCATGCTTTTCACAAAAATCCCATTCTGTTAACCTCATACGTGTTCTCCGACACAACCAACGGGATTGAGAGTTAGGAGGTTACAATCACATTCGACCACACTGCTAGCACACTGCTTGGCGGCTGACAGCCAAAGACTGGTGATGAAACCGAACATCCCCACTGGTTACTAACCATTTCATCTCCGGAGGAAGAGAATTAGATGGGGTTTTACGGAAGAGAATTAGATAGGGTTTTACGGAATGATGTACAATCAGTGCAAATTTGGGAAGTTGAGTTTATTGGTGCTAATAAGCCACAGTTTTTGGTGACTTAATTTCAGTCTTGGATTAACTTCCTGCCTCCGCTTTTGTCTCTTTTCATGAGCATCCATGTAGTATGTCTTTTCTACTTTCATGCTAGGGTTAGTTTTTATGTAGAAGTTTTTAGCGTTATTATCCGTTATTGGAAAGTTCTCCCTTTAGTTCTATTTAAAAGTGATAAGATGTAAATTTCAATGGTTAACAATGAAGCGTCGCATCAATGTTCTCATAGTTGCCGCCATTTTGCACTGCAATCTACCTCTAGCCAATATACTCCCTCCGTCTCAAAATAGATATCTCAGATTTGTCAAAATTTGGATGAATCTAGACACTATTTAGTACATAGATTCATCCAAATTTTGACAAACTTGAGACATCTATTTTGAGACGGAGGGAGTACAATACTGGAGTGTCCATCAGCCACTTGCCAGCATGACTTAGCAGAATAAAAATACAGTATGACACATTGAGGTTGTTCGCTGACGATGCCCGGAAGTACTAATTCAGTCACGTGTGCTAGTTATTTCGTCGGACCTTGAAAAGGAGTCCATTTCCATCTAACCACCATGCTATTTTTACTTCATACAGAAATCCACACCGACAAATTCACAAATCCTGATGCTTCCAAGTCCTAGGATGTCAGTGAGTGGGTTTCAATGACATTGCAAGAGTTGTTCCAACTAAATCGAGAACTACTGTACACTTACATGGTGTATGCTAATATGAGACTAGCAACGCCCAGGTTATAGTCCTTGCTAGGCCTCGGGTGTGTAGAATGGCTTCCATGCGAATCATCGTGTATAATCTCCCATCTCAAGTTTTATATTGGCACCCTATTACATTAATGTTTGGCACCATGTAGTGCAACAAACATATGTTGATGTTTTATGCAATTCAATCTTGCCACAAAGAGGAAATGAACATTAATGTACTGTTTTGTGTACCTCCTTCAATGAAGTAGTCCCCTGATAAATGTTTTGATCATATCAATTGAACTTGCGGTGAGCCTGCACACCACCGGATGGTGTAGGGTGCTGGCCTTAGTCGCAACAACACCATTTCATAAATATTGTAGTCCCTCAAGAGCGATGTTATCCATGCAATCACCAGGCATAGTGTGATACTGTGTCTCCAATTTAATATTAAGAAAATTTCTAGTATTTCTTGTTGTAGGTTTTTGTTTAATTAGGCCAGCAACCTTGATTCAAGGGAAAAAAAATAGGCCAACCGCTATAACGTTGGTACAGACTGATTTTCTTTTCACACATGTTCCTCGATTGGCATTACATGTTCCTGAAGCACGAAACCAAATTGATGTTGCAAGTTCCTGAACTGACCTGGGGATCCATGAGCGACGCCGTAGGACTCGAATGTGGGCTGAGCATCGTAGATAGAGCCCTTGTACGGGAGCCCCTTCTTGTGGTTCCACCTCTCCTTGATCACGCCGCCCCACCTCCTACCTTGCACGTGCATTTCCTCGTGCCCTGGCCCGCGGAACCAACCCTCGTGGGCCTCGTTGTCGATGTACTCGGCCCAGGTGGCGGCGAAAGGGGATCCGTCGGGGGGCGGCGGCAGCGCTCCGACGAAGGCGGCGAAGGCGAGGTCGTGGTTGCCGCAGAGGAAGACGTGGCGCTGGGCGGGGTGCCGGGCCGGGAGCGCGAGGAGGAAGTCGAGGACGCGGCGGGTGTGCGGGCCGCGGTCGTTGTAGTCCCCGAGGAAGATGACGAGCGCGGCGGCGAAGGCGTCGGCGGGGAGCGCGGCCTGGAGGTTCGCCCACAGGCTCTCCAGCTTGGAGATGTAGCCGTGGACGTCGCCCACGCAGATCACCGTGCGGGGAGGAGCCATCTCCTCGGCGCCGGCGTCGTTTCTCCTGTTGCTCCTGCTCAAGTAGGACGGGAGAAGAAGCGGGGAGGGCGATAGAGAGCCACAGAAGCCGAGCTCGATCGAAATCGACCTGTTTGGCAGCAATCGCCAGTGATTTTGTTGCCTTGCGAACCCTATCGGTGTGATCTTGCCGATATTTCCTTGGACCTTAACCACGGGAATTGAAGAAGTATTTACCATTCTGTAATACATGATGGTTACGTCGTGTTCATGCGACCGTACAAATATGATATGGACTACCATATCATATTCCGTACATGGGGTTTACTGCATTATTATTAGTAGGGATATTATATCCAAGCCAAATAGGAGGTCTCTCATGACCCCAACAATTTGGTCGTTCGATTGCATATCTAGAGTATTTTTAGCCATCTAACGTGCCTGACCGAACATCCCTGCCCGCTACTCTAGAGGTAAAATTAGCCTCTCGTTAGATCTCAAACATACGTTTCTGATTGTTTTGATTGTTTCACGTACGCGTCAATAAAACTCACCTCCCGCACCTCATCCTTTGCGGACAACACCCCACCATACCCCAGTCCCCACCCGATTCCATCTCGACCTTGGCCGAAACCTAGATGGGCGCCACCATCGCTGCAGACTGCAGTCACCACCGAATAGAGAGAGAGCAAGAGAATCCACTGGCAACGAATGACGATGCTCCTCGACGCGGCACCCGTAGAACCGAGGATGCAAGGAAGCAACATCGACTTAGGAGCTTCCTAGGATCCTCGTAGTTGTACAACACGTAGACGCCGTTGTGCGCGCCATCGCCCTTGAGTGTCGCTCAATAATCCGCCACCGGCAACGCCATGAGCGCCAGATCCCGTAGAGCCGCAGCAAGCATCATCGTCCCTCTCAAATCAGCAAGTCAGGAAGGGGCGCCGCCGCAACCATGAATCACATTCTAATCCACTAGGTTGTAGACTAGGCAGATGGGCGCGACAGCAGATGAGGACCACCGTCTACCCCTCCCTTTTGGCATCCTTGACCAGCAACGTCAGGTGGTGATACTTCTGAATTTTCCACAACACAAAGCTTCCAATTTTTTCTACGACCGTTTGTCACGTTAGGTTGCAGGAGCAAATCTGACATTTATTGCCTAACGTATCTCCAACTATTTCCTTCACTATGTTTCACATCGAGGAATCACATCGAGGATGTATTTTGTTATATTTTCATCTTTTTTTTGAACGGGAAAAGGTCCGAAGACCCGAGAAGCTGCTCAATTAACAAAGCGGTGGGTACATATTACAAGCAAGCCCCTAAAAAAGGGAAAGTGAGAGCAGAACTGAAACTTTTGCAAAGAAAACCCTAGAACTAAAAATTGAAAAGCAATCAGGTCCTCAGATTTCTTCTCCGCAGACGATGAGCACCCTACGTCGGCCGCCAGAGCGCCGTCGGGGACAAACCACTTGGCAACACCTAGGGGGGACTCCGACGTGGTGCTCCGAATAGGGCCTCCGCACTGGAGGTTGGAGATAGCACAATCTCGACGCATATTGGTCGCCCTTCAACGAGCCACTGCGAATGGACATCAGAGGGAGCAACCAATGGAGAAAACGAAGAAAGTTGATGCTGGCTCGCCGCCCGCCAGGAGCCACCACCACGGTGGAACCATCTTGACAGCTCGCCCACCATCCGCCTGCAACTCTTCTCCATGAAGACAACCTTTCCAACGAGAAAGGTCAAGATCCACTGCGTGGAAGGAAGAAAGGCAGGCCCGATGACGTGGTCCCCATCCTCGCCGCCACGGCCGACCACAGGGAAATCCGCATCAACCGCCTTCCGGGCATTGCACCGCTCCCCCTTGCTGCCTTGGCCGGCCAGGAGCACCACAACACCAACACCTCCTCCGCACAAATGGAGCAAAGCAACTTTATTGACAAAGAAGTCCTCCGCACCGCCCGCCACAACAACTGGATCCGACCGCCGGAGCACCACCGCGAGGAACAGAGGGAGGAGGCAGATCCAGATCCAGCCAGAAAGATCTGGAAGCTTCTTCTCCTGGGCATATCGCCCACACACGACATAGAGCCAAAACCTACATCTACGACCTCTACTGAAACCTAAGACTACGTCGGCGCCAACCTCATGCCACCACTCACCGGCTAGTCTGACGAGGGAGGCAAGGGAGAGGCCCGGGAAGGAGAAGGTGACTCTCAAAGTGCCTCTCGATTCGTGCTGAGTGGGGTGAGAAAAGAGTAATGGGTATTTTTCATCTTTATTGGGATCAAACCCTTGGGCTGAGAGATTGGGATATGCAACCGAGGACTTGAATCTCCAAATGGTGACGCCTGAAAGATTCAACCTTTTTCATATACTTTCAGGGGTACTTCAATGGAGGTATTGTATGTTAACTATTGTATATTTGAATCTCCCGATGGTGACGTCTGAAAGATTCAACTTTTTTCATATACTTTCAAGGAACTTCTTTGGAGTATTGTCTATTAACCGTTGTATATGGGTATATGCACTACACTCTACATCGTCAAAGATGCTACTGGTGCTCAAATGTGATCTACGTCATCAAAGGTACCATTTCAACTTCTTTTAGAGTATAGCCTATTGTATTTCATTTTCATTAGAAACATGTTGTCACCATTATATGTGCTCAATTTGTAGGGAAAAAAAAGGCAAGTGAATTCAGAGTAAAACCATACGAGAATGTAGAAATGGAGGAATCATGAATCAAAAAGCACAATGTTGTCATTACATATTTTTATTTGTGCCTTTTCCACATTGTAGTTTTAGCAAGTAGTTTTATTCAAGAAGGGATATAGTATTGAAGTTTTGTGACACTTGCAAGGGATCTAAATGGCCAATCACATGATTAGATACAACGCATCTCCCAAGAAACGTGCACCCTAGGTTTTGAAATATGGCCGCTGACAGTAGCAACAAATCCATGTATTTAGCTTGATGTCGATGAAAGATCTAAAATATTCTTGGTCTAAATATCTAATTTTGTGCTTGCGGACTCATCTACATTAATTAGATTAACACTTCTAAAAGGATCACTACTCTCGACTAGAGGGGGTGAATATGGGACTACCAAATATTTAAGCTTTTTCCTCAAATTTTGGCTTTGCACAAAATTAAGTTTTCTAGAGCTGCAACTAGATGAACAACCTATATGACAAGCGATACAACAAGTAAACAAAACGGTAATTGCAAGTAGTAAAGGAGAGGAACGAGTAAACCGGTGAGGGACACGGAGATGATTCCCGTAGTTCACTTTCAAGGAAACTACGTCTACGTTGGATAGGTGTTGGGGCCACACAAGGTCACCCAAGCGCCACAAAGGCCTCACCTTCTTCTCCGGTGAACTCACCACAAAGGCAAACCCATGTTTCACTAGCCGGTGACCTTGAAGGCGCCAACCGAAACCTTTACAACAAGGTTGAGGGCAAATCTCCACAACTCAATTGAAGTGTGCCCAAAGACTCCAAGAAGCTTTACAACAATTGCTCGAGCTTCGAGGACTTCCTACATTGTCTATGAAGGAAATATGTCCTGAGAGGCAATAATAAAGTTGTTATTATGTATTCCTTATATATAATAGATGTTTATTTTGCATGCTAGAATTGTATTGATCGGAAACATCAATACATGTGTGTTTAATAAACAAAAATGGTTCCTAGTTATGCCTCTCTTATAGACTAGCTTGTTGATTAACAAGATGATCAAGGTTTTCAGATCATGGATATTGGATGTTGTTAATAACAAGGTCACAACATTTGTGAAATGATGTGATGAACATTCATCCGAAGTATAGCATTACGATCAAGTCATTATGTTTACATTGATATAACATCATACGAAGTAATCTTTATCCTTAGACCATGAGATCATGTTAATTGCTAACACCGAAAGAGTATCTTGATAACATCAAACGTCACACTGTAACATGGTGACTATAAAGATGGGTTGACGACCCACAAGTATAGGGGGTGTATCATAGTATTTTCGAGGGAAGTGAAACCCAATTTATTGATTTGACACAAGGGGAGCCAAAGAATATTTATAAGCCTTAACAACTGAGTTGTCAATTCAGCTACACCTGGAAACAATCTTGCTCACAACAGTTTATCAGTAACAACAGTTTTATAGTAGAAATAGCAAAGTAACAGCAGTAGTAAAGCAAAGACAGTAGTAACAATAGCAGTAAACAGTGGGATTCGAGTGTGGTAGGCATAGGGATGGATGGACGGGCGTTGCATGGACAAGACAATTCACATAGCAAACAGAACATAGGGCAATTGCAGATAAATAAGATAAAGCATCCAAGTACTAGATAATCCTAGGCATGTGTTCCATATATAGTCATACGTGCTCGCAATGAGAGCTTGCAACACATCTTTTGTCCTGCCAGCTCGTTTGCAGCGGGGCCTCTAGGGAACTACTGGCAATTAAGGTGCTCCTTTTAATAGAGCACCGGAGCAAAGCATTAACACTCCGTGAACACATGTGATCCTCACATCAAAGCCATTCCCTTCCGGTTATCCCGATTTCTGTCACTTCGGGGCCATAGGTTCCGGACAACAACATGTGTATACAACTTGCAGATAAGACCAAAAACAATACTATAATAATGAATCAATAACATGTTCAGATCTGAAATCATGGCACTCGGACCCTAGTGACAAGTATTAAGCACAACAAGTCGCAACAAAGTCATAAAGCACTAATAAAAGATACTAGGCACCATGCCCTAACAATCTGATGCCATTACATGAACGATCTCATCCAATCCCTACCATCCCCATAGCCTACAGCGGGGGATTACTCACTCATAGATGGGGGAAACATGGATGGTCGATGGAGATGATGGTGGAGATCGATGGAGATGGCTCTAGGGGCACTTCCCCGTTCCGACAGGGTGCCAGAACAGAGACTTTCTGTCCCTCGAATCTCCCCTTCGGTGGTGGCGGCGCTGCGGAACTTCTTCTAGAAAAACGTCGACCCCCCCTGTAGTTTTTAGGTCAGAAGGCTTCTTATAGGCGAAGAGGGAGACCGAGGGGGTGCCTGGGGCCACCACACCATGCCCTAGCGCGGCCAGGCCCAGCCCGCGCCTGGGGGTGGTGTGGTCAGCCCCTGGCTCTCCTCCGTCTCGTATTCTGGCTCCTAGAGTCTTCTGGAAAAATAGGCACTTTGGCTTTTGTCCCGTCCAATTCCGAGAATATTCATTTTCTGACTTTCCTAGAACCAAAAACAGCAGAAAACAGGCAGCTGGCACTGTGGCTCTTGTTAATAGGTTAGTCCAAGAAATCATATGAAAAGTACTCCAAAGTGTGGACAAAACACAAGAAAGTGGATAAAACCAAGAATGGAGCATCAAAAATTATAGATACATTTGCAATGTATCAATATCCCCAAGCTTAACTCCTGCTCGTCCTCGAGTAGGTAAGTGATAAAAAGAAAGAATAATTTTTGAGGTGACATGCACCATCATAAACTTGATCAAAGTATTTGTAAAACATTCATAGATGGGATCATAGTACTTCAATCATAACATGAAAGACAAAGTTCTAGCAATAAGACAAAGCAACTATGTTGCAATATGAAAAGGCACAAACAAAATATTCATGAATAACAATGCTTTGCAAGACGTTTGTTTGTTCCACATAAAGAAAACATAGCATAATGGCATTTAGCTTGTCCCTCATAGAGTAGCAAACATAAATGCATAGGACACCTTCAAAGTTTATAAGAGTGAGTAGATACAAATAGTTTAAAACAAGCAATATCAAGGTATGCATCAATCAACAAGTCTTGGGACAATGCACATAGAACTAAGAATGTCAACTATGCTCTCAAGAAAGTGCTCATAGAATGTGTGGAGACTCAACAAGGAAATGAACAGGTTTTGAAAAGTTTGAAAGGCTTCCAAATGCTGAAAGTATGGTACTCATTAGCTTTGAGCTCTCATTGCCCCTATCATAAGCATCTTTAAATGGTTAAGGTTAAAGTGACACAACTAAGAGGATATGCTTGACAAGTTATAAATCGTAGTCTCATGCCCCTTACTTACGAAGACCGATCCTCATGCTACTCAACTTCAGTCACGAGTAAGCTCTTGTCATTGTAAGTATATACGTATCAGAGAGAACCACCAACGGGGTACCCCTTGCACATGACACAGGAGCTATCCCATAATCAAAATGACAAGGCAAGCAGACAATGAACATCTCAGCTATCTTTTTATTTACTATGTGCATAGATTTTTTATTGAGGATGCTTCATAGAATGCTCATTATGGTTATGCTATAAGTTTCCACCATGATTAGGCATGGCTTAGGCTAGCGGCCCAGGCATTTCTCTAACATACATACAAACTCCATGATCTTACAAGTTCCACTTTTATTTCACACCACCGGGATCCATAAGCAAAAGAACATGGTATCAACGAGGTACTAAGTACCAATGAAGTGTTGAAAGCGGTCCCCATGATACATGGTTCTGCTAACTTCAACTCATAAAGCGCAAGCATATACGCAACAAAGAAGGACGCAATGGTTCAGGTTTATTAAGTGTAAGAAAATAAAGTGTGCCATCAAGTTCGTGAGAGCTTTACTAACTAACTTTCTCATAACAAGCAAAAAAATTATTCAGAAGAAAACAAGGCATATTGAATATGCATGGAAGTAGCCAATGATGCTAATAGGTAGGTATGATGGACACTTTGGCAATACTTGGTTTAGGGAGTTGGAAACTTGAGTAAAACACACTCAGTGTAAGTGAAGGCTAGCAATAGTAAGGGAGCAACAAACGAGAGAGCAATAATGGCCATAATCATGCAGAGCGACAAAACATCATTGATCAAAGCATAAAGTGATACTACAAGTTGAAAACTAAAGGATCATAAAGGCTTATGGTGACTTGGGATAGTCATAACATGGTGTGAGCATGTGCCAAGTCAACCCAAATAAAGCATCAAAGGAGAATACCACTATACTATGCTTTAATATGCTAAAACAACGCATGATTCATCCAAGGCACATTAAGCAATCTCAATTGTTTATAACAAGTCATGCTACAACAAAGAATACTAAGCATAAAGCCAAAACAATATTAAGCATGGCATGACAAAGCATAGGCCACAGTCAAAAACAAGCTCTCTTTACCACTTAAGCATGAACTTTCCTACTCTTTTCCAAACCAAACCAAACTATTTGAACACCAATGCATGAAAGAGGGAGTCCAACCAATTTATTCAGCAAACTAAGCAAACCACGCAAACTAAAAACCAAAACAAAAACGAAAAAGAAGACGCTCCAAGAAAAACACAATTGTGCATGAAACAATAAAAATGAAGCGTTTGGAAGGAAGCTGGAATTTTTATTGATGAAGAAGGGAATGCCTTGGGCATCCCCAAGCTTTGACGCTTGAACTTCTTGGATATTTCTTGGGGTGACACGCGTGGCATCCCAAAGCTTGAGCTTTAGTCCATCCTTCATCTCATTACTCATTCCTTCCATACACCTGAAATTTTTCCTTCATACAAAACTTCACACAATCTTTATTAGCAACATTAGTGCACTCAAGATAATAGGTCTTAAGGTTCAGTTCTAACACCAAATAAACTTCCATTAGAACACTAGCTACTGTAGCACTTCCCTCAAAAAGCTCAATTCCCCAAAAGAACTCAAAAAGGAATCCACAAGAAGCAAATGCAGAAAATGGCAGAAATCTGTCAAAACAGACCAGCAGATAAAGACGAATTTTTTCGAAGACCTTCTGTTGCTCAAATAAAAAAGTGTTGAACTAAAGAAAGTTAGATAACAACCTGGGGCAGAAGCACAAAAATTCACACCTCAAAAAGACGTTCAGAGGTTTTACACGAATGTTTACGGTGAAGCACATAAATCTATTTCAGAACAGCAACTTTCCCAATCATTACTTCTCTCTCATTAGAGGTTACTCTTGGCACAAAAAGCAAATAAAAAGGATAAGGAGCGGTTATTACAGAGGTAATAACTTCCAAGACTCATCTAAAACTTTTGGGTTATCTCCCAATAAGTACTTTTCTTTAATGCCTTTAAGTTAGGCATAAGGAAAAACTAAAATGGATAGAATAGAAGTAAGCGGAGATAATCAAGGTGAGAACATTGTTTTGTTCAATGAAATCCTTTGTTAACAAGGTTGATCAGGTCTTGTTACCAAAACAATTTCATATGAGACAAAACTTTGTATTCCACTAATGATTATGTTACCTCAACCTTGATAGCAATGGTCCCAATCATAATAGTTTCAAATTTTTTTCTTGGTATGGGACAATATATTTCTCCAACTTGAATGCCCTCAACATGTTCAATTGAATTCAAACCATAAGTCCTTTCAATCTTCTTGGGAAATAGATAGTATGTTCCTTGTCATTGACATTGAAGGTCACCTTCCCTTGATTACAATTAATAACAGCTCTTGTAGTATTTAAGAAAAGGTCTCCCAAGAATAATAGACATATTATCATCTTCAGGCATAATAGTTTGAGAGGATGCTCACATAAGAAATATGAAGTGAAGTAAAAGAGAGAATCAAGAAGCAAATTCAAAACACATTTAAGTCTAACCCACTTCCTATGCATAGGAATCGTGTATGCAAATAAATTCACAAAGAACAAAGTGATAGACATAGGAAGATAAAACAAGAGTGACTTCAAAACTTTCAACACATAGAGAGGTGTTTCAATGCCATGAAAACTTCTACAACCATATTTTACTCTCTCATAATAATTTTTAGTAGCCTCATGAATAAACTCAACAATATAACTATCACATAAAGCATGATTTTCATGATCTACAAGCACTAGAGCTTTATTATAAACATTTTCAAAAGAATCCTCAGGAACATAACATTCATCCTCCTTTAGTAAGCATGGAGGACAATCAAATAATGTAAGGGATAAAGAGTTACTCTCATTAGAAGGTAGGCATGGGTAGCTAATCCATTCTTCCTCCTTTTGTTCATCACTCTCCTCCTCTTTTTCATCTAATGAGAATTCAGATTCAGCAATTTCCTCTTCCATAGGATCATGCAAGGCATTAGTCTCTTCTATTTGTGGAAAGCATATATTAATATATTCAAGAATATAGCCATTTTCATCCTTGTAATTATCAAAGCAAAATTTAAGTATACCATAAACCTCATATTTGTAAGGTGAATCATCAATATTTTCAAGCAAACTAGCAAGTTCAAAAGCACCCTTCCAAGCAATAAATTCTTCAATTTGTTCCGCATCATCAAAGTCATAAATTCCTTTAGCATAAGAAGATATGGTATCATTATCATTATACTCACATTGAAAAGGGAGGTGTTTATACCTCTTTCTGCAACAAGATTTATCACATCAATAAGTAACATTATAAGTAGAGCACACGTTTCTAGCAATGGTATACAATTTATCAATTTGTTCCCATAAGTGTTTCCCTTTTTGTGACAAGCGGTGTTCCTTATAATAATATTTTTGATCTTCCGTGAACCCACCTTGCCAATAAGATTTAGTTTCAAAGAAACCAACCACTGACAACAAGCATGATAAAGCAAGACAATAACAGACCAACGAAAATAACAACTAGAGTAGGAACTACTTTTTTTTGTATTTTTGATAAAGAAACAAGAAAACAAGGCAAAAATAAACTTAGCTTGAACAATAGTGATTCCAAGTGGACTTGATAAATAAAGCTATGCTCCCCGGCAACGGCGCCAGAAAATAGTCTTGATGACCCACAAGTATGAGGGGTGTATCGCAGTATTTTTGAGGGAAGTGAAACCCAATTTATTGATTCGACACAAGGGGAGCCAAAGAATATTTATAAGCCTTAACAACTGAGTTGTCAATTCAGCTGCACCTAGAAATAATCTTGCTCACAGCAGTTTATCAGTAGCAACAGTTTTGTAGTAGGAATAGCAAAGTAACAGCAGTAGTAAAGCAAAGACAGTAGTAACAATAGCAGTAAACAGTGGGATTCGAGTGCGGTAGGCATAGGGATGGATGGACGGGCGTTGCATGGACAAGACAATTCACATAGCAAACAGAACATAGGGCAATTGTAGATAAATAAGATAAAGCATCCAAGTACTAGATAATCCTAGGCATGTGTTCCATATATAGTCATACGTGCTCGCAATGAGAACTTGCACAACATCTTTTGTCCTGCCAGCCCGTTTGCAGCGGGGCCTCTAGGGAACTACTGGCAATTAAGGTCCTCCTTTTAATAGAGCACCAGAGCAAAGCATTAACACTCCCTGAACACATGTGATCCTCACATCAAAGCCATTCCCTTCCGGTTATCCTGATTTCTGTCACTTCAGGGCCATAGGTTCCAAACAACAACGTGTGTATACAACTTGCAGATTAAGACCAAAAACAATACTATCATAATGAATCAATAACATGTTCAGATCTGAAATCATGGCACTCGGGCCCTAGTGACAAGCATTAAGCACAACAAGTCGCAACAAAGTCATAAAGCACTAATAAAAGATACTAGGCACCATGCCCTAACAATCTGATGCCATTACATGAACGATCTCATCCAATCCCTACCATCCCCATAGACTACAGCGGGGGATTACTCACTCATAGATGGGGGAAACATGGATGGTCGATGGAGATGATGGTGGAGATCAATGGAGATGGCTCCGGGGCACTTCCCGTCCCAGCAGGGTGCCGGAACAGAGACTTTCTATCCCCCGAATCTTCTATTCGGTGGTGGCGGCACTGCGGAACTTCTTCTGGAAAAATGTCGAACCCCCCTGAGTTTTTAGGTCAGAAGGCTTCTTATAGGCGAAGAGGGAGACCGAGGGGGTGCCTGGGGCCACCACCCCATGCCCTGGCACGGCCAGGCCCAGCCCGCGCCTGGGGGTGGTGTGGCCAGCCCCTGACTCTCCTCCGTCTCGTATTCTGGCTCCTGGAGTCTTCTGGAAAAATAGGCACTTTGGCTTTTGTCCCGTCCAATTCCGAGAATATTCATTTTCTGACTTTCCTGGAACAAAAAACAGCAGAAAACAGGCAGCTGGCACTGTGGCTCTTGTTAATAGGTTAGTGCAAGAAATCATATGAAAAGTACTCCAAAGTGTGGACAAAACACAAGAAAGTGGATAAAACCAAGCATGGATCATCAAAAATTATAGATACATTTGCAATGTATCATGGGTTCAGTGCTACGAAGGTATTATGTTGAGGCTCATGGATCAAGAGTGGAATTTGTCAATCCCAATGATGGATAGATATACTCTGGGCCCTCTCGGTGATATCACATTGAGATAGCTTGCAAGCAAGTGATGTGATCACTAGAATGTTATATCACGGGAACGAGAAAAGAGTGCATGTCGGTAATGAGATCAAACTAGGTATTTGGATACCGATGATCGAATCTCGGACATGTATTATATCAAGAGACAAAGGGATTAAATTACAAGCGTTCAAGGTTTTCACGATCACATAAGTCATCGTTGAATATGCAGGAGTCAGTATGGACCTCTAGGTCCCGCTTCTGGTTATTGATCTGAGAGGAGTCTCAATCATGTCTGCATTATTCGCGAACCATAGGGTGACACACTTAAGAGTTACCGGACACCATTTTGGAGCACATATGTTTCAGACGAAAGAATTGCAAAGCGTAGGAATTGTTTCGATAGAAACCGGAAATTGTTTCGGGTGAAATTGCAGAAAGTGGTTCTGCATGTGATATTGAAATATTGCAAGGGGTTATATGTGAATGTTTGTTAATTAAAGTAATTAACAAAATTCTGAATAAATTTAATAAAAGAGTTTTATTAAATGAGAGAGCATTAAACTTAGAGAATTTTAATGCATTTAAAGTGGGGACTTTAAAAGGGAATGTGAAGAGGCATTTTAATGTGGGGTTACGACCACATGAATGGGGGAGGTGAGGAGTCACCCCCATGCGCCGGCCATGGAGAGGGGGGTACCCCTCCTTGTGGCATCCCGCTAAAACCACTACTAGAAAATCGCTGTGTTTTAGTGCATTGCATCATCATGACCGCATGCTCATGTCATCATGCCACATTGCATTTGAGCATCGTCATCATCATGCATGGTTTGTTTAAAAACTATTTTCGAAAAGTTTGGTTTTGTTTTCTAAACGCCCCATCTTTATTTCAAATTAAAACTCCGGTCTTTTCCGGATAGTTTTATTTGTCTATAAATTATTTACAAAGGCCTATTTTTTTTAAAAAAAGTTTAAATGTTTTTGGGAGGCAGCCCGCCAGGCCCAAAGGCCCAGCCAGCCACCTCCAAAGAGCTAACCCTAAAATCTATCCTACCCTAATACCCTAGCCACCGACCCTCCTCCCACCTTTTCCCTCCCAGCCACCGCCACCTGGGCGCGCAACCCACCACCACCCATCGCCAGGCCACACACGCACACGCACGCAAGCCTCCCGCAGGCAACCTCCACCAACTCCCGACAACCTCCCCCGGGCACGTACGCTGTCCCACGCCCTCCCGCGCACGTCTCTCTGCCCGCACCCAGTCCCTGCCACGCGGGCCCCACCCCACCGACGCGTGCCTCCCGATTCGGTCCATCCCCACCTGTTTCTCCCCTGCCACCGGGCCCACCCCGCGGTAGCTCGTCCCCCAGGCGTGCCTTCCCCGCTCTCTCTCTTCCTCAGTTTCCCCTTCGTCCTCCTCTGCTTCGCCAACCACCCCGCCGGCCCGCCGCCGGGGCCGCCCCTCTCTCTCTCCTCCCGTCGCACGCCTTTCCTCCTCCTCTTCCCCCGCATCGGCCTTGGCCCCCGAGCTCCCCGTCCGCCTCGCCGCCACCGGCCACCGCCGCCTCCTCCACCTCCCTGTAGGCTCCCGCTCGACCTCACCACCCCGCCTCCATGACCCCATCTCCCGGTTGCCGCCACCTCCCCTGGCCACAATCTCCACCGCCACCACCCCGTTCTTCCTCCTGCATCGCCTCTCCCCGCCTGTCTCCTCGCTCACCACCCGCTCCCCCTCGCGTTCCCCACCACCTCACTGCCAACCTTCCACATCACCAACCCCGCCGCCGTGTCGCTGTTCCTCGCCTCCCAAGGCCATGCGCGCCAGCGTCGCCCTCTACACACTGCTTCCTCTCCGGCGCTCAACAGCCCTTCTCGAGCCCAAGTCTGCCCTCGCCTTGTCGGGCTCTCCCTATGCAGGCACGAACTCGCCCGCCTCGCCGGGGTCCGGCCTGGACCGCGCGCGAGCCCACCCGAGCTCCTCCCTGAGACGCCTCCCCCTCTGCAGTGACGTGCGCCGCCGAGGCCCAGCTCGACCCCGCCCTGGTTACGCCACGCCGATGTCGGCGCCTCCTCCTCCTTCCTTCCTTTATCAGCAGGTGGTCATGTGTGTGTTGTCATGCACACCCGTGTGTACTGCTGCTGCTCTCTGTTTTTGTCTGTTGTTTCTCTGCCTATGCATGTCTGTGGGCTATGGTTCGATGTGAGGCAGTGTGCTCTGATCTGTTGGTGTGGTGGTGTTGTCATGATGTTGAGTGCTACCCTCCCGATGACAAGATCTACCGCCGAACACCATGACCTTCACGGATGCGATGCCCGAGAACCCGGACGCCAAGATCGTCTCTCGGACGCCAAGTCCTTCGGCCCGAGAAAACCAACGACCCGACCAAGATCCGAAGACCGAACCCTAGCGTGCCAAGTTCTTCGACCCCGAGGACCGATCCATCGGATGCGACAAGACCTCCTTCTCGGAACCACCAAGTACTTCCTCTCGGACGCCAAGGCCCAAACCCAAAGACCGCCAAGATCACCGCCAGATACGCCAAGTTCCTCATCCTGGACGCCATGACCGTCTACACGGATTCGAAGACCCCGGTACCCGATCCACTCAAGTTCGCCATTGACGACAAGATCGACCGCTTGGCACCCAAGTTCTCCATCTTGTATCCGAACCTCGCCGTCCCCGTCGAACCCTGAGACCGAACCCCCGAACCCCCAGAACCAAGATCTTCCGAACCCAGATGTGTGACCCTAAGCCCCTATTTTTATAATATGACATATACCTATCGCATCATTAAATCATCATGCTTGCATACATGTCATCTGGTGGGTTGGGTTAAATAGTCGATTCACCTAAATTAAATATGGAGTCCATATGCGGGCCATTCTAGTCTTATTCCGGACTCCATTTAAATTTGTGTAGCGAACTGATGCCCTGTTTCGCCTTGTTAATCCAACATTTAATTTGCGGGGTAGATAAATAACTCGAACCTATTAATTAATTGTCGGGACCCCAGTTCCGCTTAATTTTGACTAGTTGCACCGCATCTGTGCCATGCCATGCATCATATCATAAGCATGCCGGATCTTCTGTCGTAGTATTAAATATTGCATCCGGTGTTTCTTCTAGTGTTTGCTTCTTCGTGGATTAGGCCGATGAGTTGATGCGAGTATCAACGAGTTCTCCGGATATGTCTCTTCGGCTATGTTCTCCCAAGCGAGCATTCTCCCCTTTCTTCCTATTTTGCATTTATAGTCTTTATTCCCTCCTGTTGATCTATTGCTATCCGTGTCGCGATGCTTTAGTTTTCATGCACCAGTTACATCCCGTGCAGCCTCTATATTGCCATGGACACCTCCTCATACCTGTTGTTTGGTAGATAGCTGGCCTTGCAAGTCGTAGTTGCTTGCTCAGGTGCGATCTCGTGTTGTCGAGTACCACAGTTGTTGGTATGCTGGCAGATGTTTATGGTGGAGTTGATAATGTCTTTAATTACAACTATTAAATTGCTGTGATAACTAATAAAAGAGGCACCGGTGGGCAATATATGCTATTTGGTTTTTCATGTCCACTTGAGTCCCGTAGGCCCCGAGTACTTGATACCTGTTCCTTGACTATTCGCACTATCCACATACGGGAGACTCTATGAATCCCCCTTAGCCAGAGCTCGATTCATTTCTTATTTCTTGGGGCCACAAACTAGTTTGGGGCTTTATTACTATCCTCTACTTATGCCATGCTTTACTGCTTTATTTACGATTATGCGTGGAGCACCTGTATTGTTTTGGATCGTGCCACATTTTCACGGTATCGACAAGCCCAGTCACACTTTCGGATTCCCAGTCGTTTACAGCCGTCATCACAAACCCTGGGTCCATTCCGGAGCCGGCCAACTTCGTTGCGGGTAGCTTAGTGGGGTGGTCCCCTGAAATATTTTATGAATCCTGTGATTGCTTTGTCGTGAAAGCCTCGTTGGGTTTTGATTTGGTTTTTCTGAGGTTGATCGTGTGTGTGTTGCTATTTGTGCACCCCTGCAGGGTAAATCTTTTTGAAAGCCGTGTCCGCGGTTATGGACGACTTGGAGCACAGTATCTCGATCATAGACAAGCATAACTAAAGTAGTGTTATAAATTTGACTTAATATGTGACTAGTAATCAGCTTCACTACAATGGAATGGATAATAAAAATGCCCACAACTGGTGAATCTGTGGTGATCTGTGTCATACTATACCTACCTAATAAGTATTGCAACTCCAATGGAATGTGATAAAAGTGCCAACAACTGCTGGGTTTTGTGATTCCTTAGGACAATTATATCTGACTAGTAAATGTCCCAACTACCACGGAATGGTTAATTAAAACTGCCCACTACCTATGCTATCAGGATGACTCATGCTATATATCTGACTAGTAAATGCTGCAACTATAATGGAATGAGTAAAATTGCCAACTGGGTGAGTTCCTCGGTTTGACTTCCTCGTTTGGTCTCGAGGGGGAATACCAGG
Source organism: Avena sativa (assembly GCA_916181665.1). Lineage (NCBI taxonomy): Eukaryota > Viridiplantae > Streptophyta > Magnoliopsida > Poales > Poaceae > Avena > Avena sativa. The sequence goes on from OV702287.1 coordinate 430,888,142, forward strand.
ATGGGTATGATTGGTGTTAGTATCAGGTTGGTTCCGAATAGGTCTTTCTTATCCCTCTCTAATAGCCGCCAGTTTTACTGGGTCTCTATAGGTTGTTTACTGCTACTGCGTTGCCACTTCAGTCCACCATACCTATGTAGGTGAGAGCCGCCGAATTCTAGCCTCGCCGTGTACTGGCCTCAGTACTGACGCTCCTCTTTTTCCTTTGCCCTTTGTTGGCACCCCCTTTTGTTTTAGCAGGTTTGAGATCGACGTCGTTAGCAGGGTTACCCTTCCGGCTTGGCCTGGGCAGGGTTATGGACGCCATTGGTTATTCTTCAGGGCTCTTAGCCCAATTTTCTTCTTGTCCGTACTCGGACGATGTATCGATTTCAAGGTGATTTGGATCTTTGTATTGTATATCTGTATTCTTGACTCGTTGAGTCGCTGTCGTATATATATCTGTTCTGTGGGTCCCATCGAGGACTGTTGTGTAATGGCATTACTTCGTTTTCCACCCGCACGAAAGTGCCTGGTGGGCGTCCTTGGATCATTTCTATGCGGGTTTGGCGGAAAGGGCTAAAACTTGCATAGGGCCGATTTGAGGGTGTTACACCCCTCCTCCTATAAAAGGCCCCCCTCTTCCTCCTTCTTCCTCACACCTCCTCGTGAAGGATCTCTCTCCCCCTCTAGAATTATTCCCCCATGGTCTCGGATTAGCGAGATACATGTTCTTGGTGGCATTTCGTCTGGAAGGAGTTGCTACTTCCGCTGGATCGCTGGAGCGAGGAGGTGGAGGTTGTCTGGTGGCTTGAACGTGTGTGCGAGTACGGATGCGCTGCTGAGTTGCAGCACTCGGACTTCCTCACGATCTTGAGATCGGCAAGTGTACGACTACATCAACCACGAGTTCCTACTCGTTAACAAAACTTGTTGTCTTTGAGGGTAAGTTCTCGATGGATGTATGTCCACCCGTTGCTCTGTACCTAGTAGATAGATCTTGGCGTGTAGTTCTCATCGTAGGAAATTTTTTGTTTTCTATGCTGCGGACCCAACAGTGGTATCAGAGCCTAATCTATGCGTAGGTGCTTTGCACGGGTAGTACACATATGTTTATATGTGGGCGATGATGATCATGTTATTGCATCTTCTATGTATTTTGGATATTGGTGGCATAGTGGGATGAAGTGGCCCAAACCAACCTTACATGTCATCGTACATGAGACCGGTTCCACGACTGACATGCAACTAGTTTTGCATAAGTGGCTGGCGGGTGTCTGTCTCTCCTACTATAGTCAATATCTGATTTACAACGAGTTGCTAATAACTTGGTTATCCTCGTTGTGGTTAATGTTCGTAGGTAAGAACGATTCTATCTCTGAAAGCCCTAAGCCACGTAAAACTTGCAATTGATAAATTAGAGGCATCTAGTTTAGATCGTTGTCGGGCTAGTGTATTGATATGGTATTGTTGTAAGTAGATGTATGATAGATACTCTTACAGCACATTCAACGTGTAAGTTCCATAGACCTTGTCCTTACACGCAAAGGAATGATAGAGATCATACCACGATGCAAATGATAGAGATCAAATGCATGGACCATATCATCTCACTTTACACATTAGATGTTAGCATCTTATACTGCTAGTTTGGCGCTTTCTATAGCATTGTAAGATGATCCCTCATTTAGATATCAAGATAAAAATGTGTTCTTCCTTGAGTATGCACCGTTTTGTGGATCGTGTTTCGAGACATCACGTGATGATCGGGTGTACTCGAATCTACGCTTTCATATGAACGGGTGTAAGACAGTTTTACACACGCGAATACTAAGGTTCTTACTTGGCGAGCCTAGCATGTACAGACATGGCCTCGGAACACGGACCGAAAGGTTAAGCATGAGTCATATAGTTGATGTGATGCCCATATAGATGCTCGCCTTTGAAGCTACACCGACTCACGTGATGATCGGACTTGGTGTAGTGGATTTGGTTCATGTAATCACCAAAAGGACACGAGGGATGTCGTTTTTGAGTGGGAGTTCATTAGTAATTTGGATTAGTTGAACTCACTCTACCATAAACTTAGTCTAAATAAACCTTACAGATTCTGTTGTAGATGGCACCACCTACTTTTAATTTCAATGTGTTCATGGAGAAAGAGAAACTTGCTGCAAATGGTAGCAATTTCACCGACTGGGCTATGAATTTGAGGATTCTCCTCACTGCTGCACAAAAGCAATATGTGCTAGATGCGCCGCTAGGCCCCCCACCAGCTCCTGATGCCCCTGACGAGGAAAAGAATGTCTATGTGACTCGTCAGGAGGACCACAACTTAGTTCATTGCGGCATACTGTATGGGCTAGAGCCAATACTTTGAAAGCGTTTCGAAAACGGCAATGCCTTTGATTCCATGGGAGAATTGAAAATGATTTTCGATACCCATGCTGCCGTAGAGAGTTATAATGCTACTGAAAAGTTCTTTAGCTGCATGATGGAGGAGAACAACTCCGTTAGTGAGCATGTACTCAAAATGTCTGGGTACGCCAATAAGCTTGTGTCCTTGGGAATAACGATTCCCATTGACTTAGGCATACATCGTGTTCTCTAATCTCTGCCACCTAGCTACAAGAGCTTCGTGATGAACTATAATATGCAGGGCATGAAGAAGTCTCTTCCCGAGCTTCTGTCAATGTTTAAGACTACAGAAGTGGATACTAGGAAAAAACATCAAGTGTTGATGATCAATAGGACCACCGGTTTCAAGAAGGACAAGAAAGGCAAGCACAAGGGAAAGAAGGGTGGCAAATCTGTTGCCGCACCTGAAAAGAAACCCCGAGCTGGCCCTAAGTCTGACACCGAGTGTTACTATTGCAAGGGGACTGGCCATTGGAAGCGCAATTGCCCCAAGTATTTAGCGGACAAGAAGTCTGGCAAGGCAAACAAAGGTATATGTGATATACATGTTATTGATGTGTACTTGACTAGTACTCGCAGTAGCACCTGGGTATTTGATACAGGATTGGTTGCTAATATATGTAACTCGATTCAGGGGCTGCGGAACAAGCGACAACTAGCAAGGGATAAGGTCAGGATGCGGGTCGGCAATGGATCAAGAGTTGATGTGATCGTCGTTGGGATGCTACCTCTCCATATGCCATCGGGATTAGTTATAAACCTAAATAATTATTATTTGGCGCCTGCACTGAGCATGAACATTGTATCCGGATCGTGTTTGATGCAAAGTGGTTATTCCTTTAAATCTGAAAACAATGGTTGTTCGATTTATAAGAATGATATCTTTTATGGTCATGCACCTGTGTTGAATGGTTTATTTCTGTTGGATCTCGGTAGTAATATTACGCATATTCATAATGTTAATGCTAAAAAGATTAAACTTGATAATGATATATCTGCATATATGTGGCACTGCCGTCTAGGTCATATTGGCGTTAAACGCATGAAGAAACTCCATTCTGATGGACTTTTGGAATCACTTGATTTTGAATCATTTGATACATGTGAGCCATGCCTTATGGGCAAGATGACTAGAACGCCGTTTTCCTGTTCAATGGAACGGGCGACAGATTTATTGGAAATCATACATACTGATGTGTGTGGACCAATGAGTGTGTCGATGTGAGGTGGATATCGTTATTTTGTTACTTTCACGAATGATTTGAGTAGATACGGGTATATCTATTTGATGAAACACAAGTCTGAAACCTTTGAAAAGTTCAAGGAATTTCAGAATGAAGTGGAAAATCATCATAATAGAAAGATCAAATTTCTGCGGTTTGACCGTGGAGGTGAGTATCTAAGTTACGAGTTTAGCACACACATTAAAGAGTGTGGAATAGTTTCACAACTCACGCCTGCCGGAACACCACAACGTAATGGTGTGTCCGAACGTCGTAATCGTACTTTATTAGATATGGTTCGATCTATGATGTCCCTGGCTGACTTTCCACTATCATTTTGGGGTTATGCACTAGAAACAGCTGCATTCACTTCAAATCGGGCACCATCTAAATCCGTTGAAACGACACCGTATGAATTATGGTTTGGAAACTAACCCAAGTTGTCATTTCTTAAAGTTTGGGGATGCGATGTTTATGTGAAGAAACTTCAACCGGATAAACTCGAACCCAAAGCGGAAAAATGCTTCTTCATAGGATGCCCTAAGGAAATTATTGGGTATACCTTCTATCATAGATCCGAGGGCAAGGTTTTTGTTGCCAAGAATGGATCCTTTCTTGAGAAGGAGTTTCTCGCGAAAGGAGTGAGTAGTCGGAAGGTAGAACTCGAAGAGGTTATTGAACCTTCTCTTCATGAAATGGCGAGTAGCGCAACACCAGAAATTGTTTCGGAGTTGACTTCACCTAATGAAGAGAGAGCTAATGATATTGATCATGAAACTCCGAAAGAGGACACTACCGAACCTCGCAGGTCAAGCAGGACACGTGCAGCTCCTGAACTGTACGGTAATCCTGTTGTGAATTTCATGGTTGATGAAATGGATGACCCTGCGACGTATGAAGAAGCGATGATGAGCCTGAATTCCAACAAATGGCTAGAAGCCATGAAATCCGAGATGGAATCCATGTACGAGAACCAGGTTTGGACCTTGGTGGACTTACCTCACGACCGAAAGGCCGTTGAGAATAAATGGATTTTCAAAAGAAAAACTGATGTTGATGGTAATGTGACCATCTATAAGGCTCGACTTGTCGCAAAGGGGTTTCGAAAAATTCAAGGAGTTGACTATGATGAGACATTCTCTCCCATAGCGATGCTTAAGTCGGTTAGGATTATGTTAGCAATTGCTGCATATTTCGATTATGAAATATGACAGATGGATGTCAAAACTGCGTTCCTCAATGGTAATATTGAAGAAGAGTTGTATATGATACAACCTAAGGGTTTTGTCGATCCTAAGGATGCTAATAAGGTATGCAAACTTCAGAGATCCATCTATGGACTAAAGCAAGCATCCTGGAGTTGGAATCTCCGCTTTGATGAGGTGATCAATGAGTTTGGATTTGTCCAAACTTATGGAGAGGCTTGTATTTACAAGAAAGCGAGTGGGAGAAATGTGGCATTTCTAATATTATATGTGGATGACATATTATTGATTGGAAATGATATAGATCTTTTAAACAGTGTTAAAAGTTATCTAAACAGCAAATTTTCGATGAAAGACCTTGGTGAAGCGTCATATATATTAGGCATTAAAATCTATAGAGATAGATCAAGGCGCCTAATTGGGCTATCGCAGAGTACATACCTTGATAAGATATTAAAGAATTTTAATATGGACGGAAGTAAGAAGGGGTTCTTACCTATGTTGCAAGGCAAGACATTGAGTAAGACTCAAAGTCCGGCTACGGCAGAAGAAAGAGAGATGATGGATAAGATCCCCTATGCCTCGGCCATAGGCTCTATAATGTATTCCATGCTATGTACAAGACCGGATGTTGCACATGCTATTAGTTTGACTAGTAGGTACCAATCTGATCCAGGTTTGGAACACTGGATAGCGGTCAAGGACATCCTCAAGTACTTGAGAAGAACTAGGGATATGTTTCTTATATACGGAGGTGAAGAAGAGCTAGTCGCTAAGTGTTATGTCGATGCTAGCTTTGACAACGATCCGGATGACTCTAAGTCTCAATCCGGATACGTATTTATCTTGAACAGCGCAGCAGTTAGTTGGAGGAGTTCCAAACAACCTGTGGTGGCTGGATCAACGACGGAGGCGGAATATGTTGCTGCTTCAGAAGCGGCGCAGGAAGTGGTTTGGATGAAAGAGTTCATTACGGAACTAGGTGTGGTTCCTAGTGCATTGGACCCGATGGTGATCTATTGTGACAACAATGGAGCCATAGCCAACGCCAAGGAACCGAGGTCTCACAAGAATTCCAAGCATATTAAGCGCCGGTTTCACTCCATCCGCGAACATGTCAAGGATGGAGATATAAAGATTTGTAAAGTACACACAGACCTAAATGTAGCAGATCTGTTGACTAAAGCTCTCCCTAGGGCAAAACATGATCAACACCAGAACTCCATGGGTGTTAGATTTATCACTATGTGAACTAGATTATTGTCTCTAGTGCAAGTGGGAGACTAAAGGAAATATGCCCTGAGAGGCAATAATAAAGTCGTTATTATGTATTCCTTATATATGATAGATGTTTATTTTGCATGCTAGAATTGTATTTATCGGAAACATCAATACATGTGTGTTTAATAAACAAAAAGGGTTCCTAGTTATGCCTCTCTTATAGACTAGCTTGTTGATTAACAAGATGATCAAGGTTTCCTGATCATGGACATTGGATGTTGTTAATAACAAGGTCACAACCTTTCTGAAATGATGTGATGAACATTCATCCGAAGTATAGCATTACGATCAAGTCATTATATTTACATTGCTATAACATCATACGAAGTAATCTTTATCCTTAGACCATGAGATCTTGTTAATTGCTAACACCGGAAGAGTATCTTGATAACATCAAACGTCACACCGTAACAGGGTGACTATAAAGATGGGTTTAGTGCTACGAAAGTGTTATGTTGAGGCTCATGGATCAAGAGTGGAATTTGGTAATCCCGATGACAGGTAGATATACTCTGGGCCCTCTCGGTGATATCACATTGAGATAGCTTGCAAGCAAGTGATGTGATCACTAGAATGTTATATCACGGGAACGAGAAAAGAGTGCATGTCGGTAACGAGATCAAACTAGGTATACCAATGATAGAATCTCGAACATGTATTATATCAAGAGACAAAGGGATTAAATTACAAGCGTTAAAGGTTCTCACGATCACAGAAGTCATCGTTGAATATGCAGGAGTCAGTATGGACCTCCAGGTCCCGCTTCTGATTATTGATCTGAGAGGAGTCTCAATCATGTCTGCATTATTCGTGAACCGTAGGGTGACACACTTAAGAGTTACCGGACACCATTTTGGAGCACATATGTTTCAGACGAAAGAATTGCAAAGCGCAGGAATTGTTTCGATAGAAACCAGAAATTGTTTCGGGTGAAATTGCAGAAAGTGGTTCTGCATGTGATATTAAAATATTGCAAGGGGTTATATGTGAATGTTTGTTAATTAAAGTAATTAACAAAATTCTGAATAAATTTAATAAAAGATTTTTATTAAATGAGAGAGCATTAAACTTAGAGAATTTTAATGCATTTAAAGTGGGGACTTTAAAAGGGAATGTGAAGAGGCATTTTAATGTGGAGGGGTTACCACCACATGAATGGGGGAGGTGAGGAGTAACCCCCCATGCGTCGGCCATGGAGAGGGGGTTACCCTCCTCCTCCTATAAAAGGCCCCCCTCTTCCTCCTTCTTCCTCACACCTCCTCGTGAAGGTTCTCTCTCCCCCTCTAGAATTATTCCCCCATGGTCTCGGATTAGCGAGATACATGTTACCGGTGGCATTTCGTCTGGAAGGAGTTGCTGCTTCCGCTGGATTGCTGGAGCGAGGAGGTGGAGGTTGTCCGGTGGTTTGAACGTGTGTGCGAGTACAGATGCACTGCTGAGTTGCGGCGCTCGGACTTCCTCACGATCTTGAGATCGGCAAGTGTACGACTATATCAACCACGAGTTCCTACTCGTTAACAAAACTCGTTGTCTTTGAGGGTAAGTTCCCGATGGATGTATGTCCACCCGTTGCTCTGTACCTAGTAGATAGATCTTGGCGTGTAGTTCTCATCGTAGGGATTTTTTTGTTTTCTATGATGTGGACTCAATAGTCTAGGGTTTCAAGAACCCAAGAGTAACAAGATCCACAAAGGATGGGTGGGGGAATAAATTCCCTTTGGTGGAAGTGTACATCTAGGTCTCCTCCTCCACTCTTCAAAAGACCAAGAGTTTGGTTGGTTAGAGAGGGATATCTAGCAAGATTGAGCACTGAAATTAATGGAGGAGAGAGAGTGTCAGAGTTAGGTGAGGAGGAAGAAGAAGGGTGCCTTAAATAGTGTAACATCCCAGCATTAGAGCTTAGAAATAAGCTGAGTTCAGGTGTGCGCATTGCATTCATGCATAGAAAATCCGGGGAATTTTCGCGCAAAACTAAAAGTGCGTGGAGGGATCGAGATCTCTCTTGTTCTGATAAAAGCATCTAAGCAAGTGCGACATATTTCGGCATGATCTCTACTATATATTGGTGTTTAAGGGAGGGCAATTCAAAGTTGAATATTTGAAAGGTAAATTTGAAATCTAAAAGAGTTTGAAATAGAATTATAACTAGTAGTTGAGTTACAATTATAAATACATATTTGAGATTTTGTTTACAATAATGATACAAATAATAATAAGTATTTAAGTAAAAAGAGGAGGAATTAAATTATTCCATAATATAATATGATAATACAATTAGAATAACTTAAACAAGGAAATACTTCTTATTTCTTTCCTTTAGTCAATTGCAACTATACAAATACAATTGGATACAAAAATTAATAGAAGAATTCAAATAAGAAAGTTTATCCCTTATTCTTTACTTAGTCCATAATAATAATTCTTATACAAGTAAATAAGTAAGGAAATGTTACAAAAACAATTGTCACACAATAAAAAGAACTTTATTAAATAAACACTTATTACAATGTCTGTATAGAAAGCAAAAGAAAAGATTACAAAGGTAATTAAATAAAACCCTAGACTAATATCTAGCTATTCTTAAACTAGGTTCTTGGTCATCAGTGCTTCTGTACCTGTAACATAAAGGAAAGAAAGAAACCAAAGAAAATGATTTTTGTTAGTTTACTCTTAGTTGTGAACATTAAAGTGTATTGTTCATGGAACATCATTGAGTATTAAAAAGGGCAAGTTTCACCAAGTTGTAGTAAATTGTTCTTATTACTCTACTTTGCCTCGGTACAACCTCATTGGCTAATGGGGCAAGTTCACCAGAGCAGTAAAAGGCAATAGGTAAAAAAACCCAAGAAATACCTGGATGCACTTGACCTGATCCACATCTAGAACAGTGCAAGCAGCACACACACATAACTGCATGGCTGTGTTGTCAACACAACAAAGGGGGCATAAATAGGGAGTCCAGCTGTGGCATGGCAGCTAGAGGAAAGCTCACACAAAGCCTTATCTAACAGACCACCATAAGAACTCAAGAACACCACTGATTTATTCCCAGATCTACATCAATAACACCATAGCCACCATGACTCCATAGCAGAAATAGGCTAGTCTAGCAGATCACGTTCATCAGAGAAATACAAGCTAGGATCACTGGGAGGAAGGGCACCAACATCAAAACGATCAAGTACAATGACAATGATAGTTGGTTGATCAAGCGCATCAACAACAAGTTCTAGTAATTCACCCAGCATCAGGTTATCCTCTATTCCATGATCAACCATAGTATCTGTTCTTACTTTATTTCACCATAAGAAACAAGGGGATCAAATAGGATGTTGCAAATCAATATCTATTCAATTACCCTGCAACTAGAACATATCTAGGAGGATAGGTGGATTGTTTCTCTCAGAACTGCAAAGATTGTTATGCAAAATCATCACAGGGAATTTAAAAGTCATCAAGTAATATCTATTCTTTAATGAAATCTTGCCTCGGCCTATGCATCATTGGATGGGTCATAGTAGCAGGTCATGCTTATTAGGTCCACTTCTGTGCACTCACCTCAAGGGGGCACCAGAGCAGTATATCTAATGACAGCAAAAGCCACCAAGTTATTTACCACAATAGCAAGATCATCTATAAAGGAACCACTGGAGCAATCACTTGGGCACACATTAAAACCACCAATAGGTATCCATATATGATCATGCAAGGGCATGATCAATCATGATTAGTTAGGCAACAAGTAAAAACAAGTGGTTTTTACTTTAAAAAAGATCTCAGACCAGCATCATAGACCAAAGAGGATCTAGTCTTAACTAGATATCAATAAATCACAGCTGCTAGCATACATGGCACATTCCCAGAAGGGTAGCACCTCTGTACCTAACAGATTCATTTTTTGCTTGAGCGCAAGCTCAAGTACACCATCTTAAATACACATAATCATCTTCCTAAAAGATTTTAGGAATCATTTATTCACTTTAATTAGAAAGAATAGCAAGGATCAACACTGTCTAACACCAGGTTACAATATTGAGAACCTCAGCAATCAAGGGAATTAAATCATCTTCCTATAAGCATATAGGAATCATTCTTCTACAAGATCAATTCAATAATCATGATAGAGAATATAATGAATATTATTCGCCATGGTTCTACATAGTATGAAGATAGATTCCTGAGTGAAGCCATAGATTACAAGGTACTTCACAGAAAATTACCAAGTCAATTAACCAAGTAACATCATTTTAGAATAGAGGCATCCCAACTCAAACCATAGTACTGAATTTACCACCAATACCAATAATAACCCGGGTATCTGCACAATCCTAACCATGCATTTACAGGGCGTTCTCTGATAAAGAACATGGTAACAGAATATGATCAAATAGAGTTTAGCAATACACATCAGTAAGGTCATCTGCAAGAGTATTGCCCAGGAAACTGACCAAGAGGCTAAGTTAAACACCACTACAGGGGATGAACCCTAGAATTAGGGATAAACCCTAAATAGGGAAATCCATCGCAAGTAACCGCATGGCATGAAGTAGAGATAAGATAGATCACAGAGAGGAGATGAGAACACTTACTCGAGTTCCTTGTAAGACTATTAGAGAAGAAGCAGAGAGGAGACCGATGGCAGAGAGGTGGCGGCACGGGGAGCACCCCGAGGGGCGCTGCAACCCGCGCCTACAACAATAGTGGCGACCATGGAGGAGCGGCGCCACAAGCACCACAGCGCCATCAAGGATAGTGCCAGAGCACGGTGGACCAAACCCTAGCCATGAGGTGGAGGTCACCACGGCCAGCAGAGAGCACCAGCACCAGATCGAGTCGGATAGCGTCGTGTGGCGTCGTTGTCCACACCGTCTTACACCACAGCGGCGGTTGCGATGGCCTGGGGCCGTCGAAATCGTAGCGGCCAGGGCGTCGCCAGGGCATCACCACGGATAAGGTTGAGAGGGAGAGAGAGGAAAGTGACAGGGCTGATTGAGGCCGGTCCAATGACCCTGGGTTGGTTTGACCCAACTCAGTGGGCCGTATCGGGCCGTACCAACCTAGTGGGACGGATTAGACCGGGCCAACCCAGTGGGCTGGATCAGGCCAGGCCAGTCCAGAGAGCCAGGCCCATGTTTAATAAGAAGGTTTGTTTAAAATTTCTAATTACAAATATACCCGTGAACTTATTTTAACTCTAGGGAAATAAATAAAAATCCTAAAAATATATATAGTATATCAAAATGCTCACAAAAATAATATCTACCTAAGAAAAATATAACTTAACTTATTTAAGTTTAATAAAATGCAAATAAATAATAACACTATTAACTTCTATATGAAATTTCATAAAATAAGTAAAAGTCCTAAAAATTAATAAAAATCGTTTCTGTGTACTAAAATTATTATACTATCTTATAAAAATTATTAACTTTAATTATTACAAATAAAACTTAAAGCAGAGATTCTAATATATTTAATCCTTTGTGGAATTTTATAAAAAATAAGAATAATACTATAAAATAAATAAAAATCATTTTTAAGATCTAGAATACATAGAGTTTACTAGAATAATACTAAATATAATATTCCATTAGTTTTTAAGGTTTTAAAGTAATAATTTTTGACCTATTCTATAGAATACCATTTTATAAATTCTTTAGCAATATTTCTTAAATAAGAAATAATCACAATTTCGTACTAAACCTAAACTTTCTTATATGTAAGTACTTGTTCTAAAGTCATAACTTAGATACACTTTAAGTATAAGATAATAATTTATAGTAGAAAATTCTTTATAAAACCTTAAATCCAAGTAAACCAACAATTTTAACTAAGTTTTTAACATCATACATTTATGATAACAGTAATGCTCTTCACTTCTCAACCACACCATTCTTAACATGATTTTTTCTTAAACCCTAACACATTAATGTTATTATCCAAAAATTGCTTTATCTAATAAGACAAGTCAAACTCATATTAACCAAGTACATTTAAACTCATCATTCCCTTAAATCGGAAGTGAATGATCTCACAGTCTCGAACATGCTTATTATAAAGCTTAAAACTTTTAAATATTTTAAACACATCACACCTAGGTCTATTTATGTTTTACAATTAACTTTAATTCATAAAGTTATATAGATAATGTATAAAGTTTAATTATATTTTATAGTTAACTTTTGTCTATTTCAATCAAATCATAAGGCATCTTAAATTCATATAATCCGAGCCAACACAAACAACATCGATTACATTCTATTAACCACCTAGATTATTTAAACCTTGGCAAAGAAATATTTTCCTCAAATGTTATTCGTTTTGCCACTTCAAACGACAACTTTACAAATAAGTTCTTTAACTCTTACCAATTTATCACACCAACATCCATCATAATTACTAGATAGGAAATCACCTCAACCTCAAAGTGTTATTACACTTCACTTGCACACTTTACATGTTAAACATTTAAATTCTTTGTAGTTATCTTGACTTGAGAAGTAAACCTGAGAATTGGTTAATTCTCAAAAAGTGTCACCTAAAACAACTCATTCATGTTATTGGGGATTTATCTTGGGAGTTTACAAAATGCATTACATTACTTATGCATCAGCATATTGCTTCTTTAAACATTAGTCCTTACTGGACCAATGATGTTGTTTATAGAATTTGGATCTTCTATTGTCTTGAAGACCGTGAGTGCATAATATTGCAATCACAAAAGGCAAGTTCACAACTTGCTCATGTCCTTTGATTATTTTCTATGCTTGTAACTCAACTGTGTCATCACCTGCATTTCAAAAAGGACAGAAAATACTATTTTCATAATAATATGATTATGGATTATTTACCAAGTGGTAATAATCTATTGATACAGTTCCGGTGGTAAAGGAACATAATATCTAGGACTTAACAACCAATGTCACCAGTGATTCTAGCGCCGTATATTACGCGTCAACCATGAGATTTGGAATGGGATGGAGAAGTCAGCTGGATCTTCTCCCTTTCGCATGGACGGATGACCTTATCGTGAGGCTGTTGATTTCTCATGGAGTTCTAGAGAATCCAGCACATGAGTGGGACCCCTTAGTTCCCCACGAGCTAGGTGTCTAGATTATCTGTGCATCTCTGTCTGGGTCAGAGTTCACCATAGCTGATGGTGACTGCCAGGTAGAGCTGCGTACGGAGTCTCCGAGAGGCTACCCGAAGAGTAACCGTGGTAGTTGTCTCGGGGGATCGTGTCTTCATGCGGGGTCGCGAAGAGGGGCAGCGATTGGCTTGGATCTTAGATTGGGCCCCACATTAAGGAATTATGGACGGGAATAAGCTGCCTAGTTGTGCAACAAAGCTAAGGTCTCTTGTGGGAAAAGTGACGCACCTCCGCAGAGTGTAAGAATTGTGACATGTTACTCCCTGTTCCGGGAAGGAGCTAAGAACGCGGCAGGAAAGGAACTCCATGAAGTTCTGGTCAACCTGTGAAGGCTGCCGGACATAGTTTTCAGAATAAAAGCAACCTTTGAAGAAATATTTACGAAAACCTGCATTGCCTACGACCTATGGTGTGTGGCTGTAGATATAGTGCATCATACATTTTTTAGTGAACTTCCTGAGTACGCTCGTACTCAACTGTACCTTCTTAACCCTTGCTAGGTTCTAAGCCGTTGAAGACGACGCCAACATCAACTTCTGCTCAAGAAACCATCATCGATAGCTCAAGTTCTTCAATAAAATCAATGAAGTCAACGTATACATAAGCGGAAGTGAAGACAAAGTCTCTGTTTAGATAGGAGTAGATACTCTAGCCATAAAACCTACTTCTGTAGAGCATTGCATTAGTAGCAATGCAGGCCTTATGGTTTAGATATTAGTCTTTATAGCCAGATAGTTCGGAGTTGTTATTTCTAGTTCTTCTTTGTAAGAAGTTCTTTCTCTCTCTCTCTTTAACCTAGAGAGTTCTCTAGATCTTTTGTAAAGAGTCGAGTTATAATCTATAGTCATGTCTTGGACCTGCTGTGCTTCTGTTGTACCACTCTGAGGGATGTAATACTAGTGAATGGTGTTTCATTAGTGTTATGTCAACGACTATAGTGTACTACATCATGCAGTGGTATGCTGGGTCACCACAAATAGGCCCCATTCAAATTGTACTATTGCCAATTTCGCGACACCATCGGTAGTACCAGTGGGCGGCCGGAACTTCCGATGAGCGTTTTCGAACGGCTTGAAAACTAAAGGAAAAGACTCGGAGTATAGTCGGAAGTTCTGACTCGGTGCGAGTGGAGCTGCTGACCAGTAGTATCGGCCCAACTTTCGGTCCAAGTTTTGTCAAATAGCGCACTTCAAATAGAAGGGTTACTGAGCCGAACCACGGCATCGTTGGAACTTGGAGCGAAGTTAGGCCCGGAAGATCTGAGTCACGAAACCCCTTGGCTAGAACTACCGATGATCGGTCGGCAGTACCGCTCATGGGTACCAAAGGAAGTGGCCAGGCAGTGTCGGTCGTAAGTTCCTTTCAGGGTTGATCGGTACTTCCGACTGGTACTACCACTTAAACTTCTGGCGCAAATTTTGTCAAATAGCACTCTCCAAATAGAGAGTGTACTGAAGTTGAACCAGGGCCACCAGAAGTTTTTCCAATACTAGAGCCGGTACTACCGCCAACACCAGCCCTGCAAGAACCTGCGTGCGAAACTGCCGTGCATAACCGGTACTTTTGGCTAGGGCAGAGACAACTCAAAACCTCCAAACGATCGCTCTCTCTATCTGAATAATAGGAAGGCTATGGAGGTGCAAGTATGGTTTGTGCAAGAAAAGTGTTTTGCCCACGCCCTTCCGAGGTGGACCCCCTCTTGATAGTACGGGATCCTAAAACACAAAATAGAGAGAAAACTGAAAATAAACATCATCTTCAAGAGTTCATCCCAAGAAGGGTCGACCAACCGCAAAGTGCTCACAAATGATTCCTGCAACTTAGGCACACTATTAGACCACAAAAAGGAGTTGTCATCAACACCAAAACACGTAAAGAGATTAATGACCTTTCAATCTCCCCCTTTTTGGTATTTGATGCCAACCCCCATACGATTTGCATAGACAAGGAAGATGAAAGAGATAATTTTTCAAAATAAAAGAGGCTCCCCCTAGATGTGTGCAAGATGTGAAATATGCTCATAGAATGCAACGTACACACAAAAGGAAAGACTCCCTCTTTCCTTTGCAAAACAATACAAGTGTAAAGATACAAGTAAGAAGTAAAAAAGAGACCATACCTTTGCACCAACAAACATATGGTGAGAGACAGTAGATTGGGCAACAAAAGAGACAACTCCACCATATACAATCAATCACATAAATAGAATACCATAAGACATAGTCTCATACATGAAGTTCCACAAATAACAAAGTTCACAAGCACACATATAGGAACAAAAATGTTCACGAGCAGAAAAGATCAAACCAAGAACGAGCTCGTGACATACCCCATGCAAATCCTTTAGCAACCTAATAGACATCTCTCCCCCTTTTCTATCAAGATGCCAAAAGGGGGCAAAGACAAAATCTACGCGCCCCAACCACCAAGATAGAGAGAGAGGGGCTCGGGGTTCTAGGTGGAATTAGCCTAGCTAGAAGACAAAGGACCGATGGCGGTTTCTTGATCTCCATCATCATCATCATCAGACCACTTGCAATTCTCATCAACCCATTGAGCCTTGGGCATGGTGACGGAGCTCAATTCTAGAGATACCTCAATGTCGAGCTTCCTCATAATAGTTTTCTCCCTTTTGACATTGTGACTTCTATCCACATAAGCTTGGTACTCATGGTCTTACATGAAGCAAAAAGTTTTCTTGACTTCCTTTAGCAACTTGTTTTCCCAAGAGGGTTGCCTCTTGAGCTTAGGAGGAGGAGAGGCCCCCTTGGATCCTCACCACTAGACCCACCGTGGCCTAATGCCCAAGCCTTAACTTGCTCGGCCTTCCAAATGGCAGCTTCCTTCTCCTCTTGACTCCTGGGTTGCTCATGTTGTTGCACACGGAGCGACTTCTGCTCATGGATAGAGAATTCATCCTTAGGAAATTTGGTGTGAGTGGTGATGGCTCAATGTTGATGTAGAGCTCGTTGGGGAACCCCAAGAGGAAGGTATGATGAGCACAGCAACAAGTTTCCCTCAGTTATGAAACCAAGGTTTAATCGAACCAGTAGGAGCAAGGAAACACCCCAAAGGTGTTGCTAGCTGAGCGTTGGCAGGGCGCACTACCGATGCTAGTAGCAACATGGATACCTACATAACACAACCACAGAACTTTGTCCCCAACTTGCGATGAGGTTGTCAATCTCACCGGTTTTGCTAAAAACAAAGGATTAAACGTATCGAATGGAAGGAAGTAATAGTTTGCAGAAAGTAAACACAAAGCAGTCAACAGTTTGTAGATTGTATGTAAAATAAAGGACCGGGATCCATAGTTCACTAGAGGTGGCTCTCCTTAAGATAGATAACATGCTGGGTGAACAAATTACAGCGGGGCAATTGACAAACATCGATAAAGTAATACATGCATATACTAATCATCTTGACTCCTTTGGAACTTGATTGGGCATTACAACATTATACATAGACCGCCATCCAACTGCATCTATGACTAATAATCCACCTTCAGGTTATCATCCGACCCCCTCCAGTATTAAATTGCAAGCAAAAAATTATTGCTTTACGAATTGCGTGTAAAGTAAACAATACGATTGTTCTATGAACAAAGGATTGTTGTTTTCTCCCTAGTAGCAACATCACATCTAGTGCCTTAGAGATTTCTGTCACTTCCCCAGATTACCAGAGGCATGAACCCACTATAGATACATTTGCAATGTATCAACATCTCCAAGCTTAACTCCTGCTCGTCCTCGAGTAGGTAAGTGATAAAAAGAAAGAATAATTTTTGAGGTGACATGCACCATCAAAGACTTGATCAAAGTATTTGTAAAACAATCAAAGCTGGGATCATAGTACTTCAATCAAAACATGAAAGACAAAGTTCTAGCAATAAGACAAAGAAACTATGATGCAACATGAAAAGGCACAAACAAAAGATTCATGAATAATAATGCTTTGCAATACGTTTGTTTGTTTCACATAAAGAAAACATAGCATAATAGTATTCAGCTTGTCCCTCATAGAGTAGCAAATATAAATGCATAGGACACCTTCAAAGTTCATAAGAGTGACTAGATACAAATAGTTTAAAACAAGCAATATCAAGTTATGCATCAATCAACTAGTCTTGGGACAATGCACATAGAACTAAGAATGGCCACTATGCTCTCAAAGTAGGTGCATAAAGGTAGAAGGTGGAGACTCAATATAATGGTGGAAGAAAGGCCTTCATAAAAGGAAGTAGGGATTCAAGTCTCATAAAGAGCTTCCAAAAATTATGGTACTTATAGCTTTCAACTCTCATTGCCCCTATCATAAGCATCTTGAAGTGATTAAGGTTAAAGTGAACAAACTATGGTGTACATGCTTGACGGAGTATAAGTTAGAAATACCATGTCCCTTGTATACGAGGGCCTCTCCTCATGCTACTCAAGTTTAGTCACCGGTAAGTTCTTGTCATCGTAAGTACATGTGTACCATAGAGAACCGCCAACGGGGTACCCCTTGCCCGATGATACGGAAGAATCCCCATATCAAAATGACAAGGCAAGCAGACAACGAGCATCTCAGCAATCGTCTTATTTACCATGGGCATATGGTGCTTTTTTCTCTCTTTCCTCTTTTCATAATCTCTTTTTTTCTCAATATAGGACTCTTTTTTATAAGAAGAATGCTTCATAGACAGCTCATTATGGTTACGATGCAGGTTTCCACCATGTCAGCATGGATTAGACCAGCGGCCTAGGCGTTTCTCTAACACATATACATAACTCCATGGACTTACAAGCTCCCCTTTCATTTCACACCGACGACATCCATATACAAAAGAGCATGATATCAACTAGGTACAAGTACCCATGAAATGTTGAAAGCGTTCCCCATGACAGCATGGTTCTGCTAATTCCCAACAAATAAGTGCAAGCATATACAACATAGACGACACAATGGTTCAAGTTTATTAAGGGCAAGAAAAGTAAAGTGTGCCATCAAATTCGTGAGAGCTTTAATCACTAGTTTTCTCATAACAAGTTTAATTCGGAAGGTAAACAAAAGCATGAATATACTTGGAATAGCATAAGATAGTAGGTAGGTATGGTTGAATCTTTGGAATAACTTGGTTTAGGGAGTTGGATGCATGAGTGGAACTCATACTTGGTTGTGGAGGCTAGCAAAAGACTGGGAGCGACATACTAAGAGAGCAATAATGGCCATAATCATGCAGAGCGACAAAACATCATTGATCAAATCATAAAGTGATACTACAAGTTGAAAACTAAAGGATCATAAAGGCTATGGTGACTTGAGATAGTCATAACATGGTGTGAGCATGCGCCAAGTCAACCCAAATAAAGCATCAAAGGAGAATACCACTATACTATGCTTTAATATGCTAAAACAATGCATGATTCATCCAAGGCACATTAAGCAATCTCAATTGTTTATAAAAAGTCATGCTACAGCAAAGAATACTAAGCATAAAGCCAAAAAAATATCAACCATGGCATGACAAAGCATAGGCCACAGTAAAAAACAAGCTCTCTTTACCACTTAAGCATGAACTTTCCTACTCTTTTCCAAACCAAACTATTTGAAAACCAATGTATGAAAGAGGGGTCCAACCAATTTATTCAGAAAACTAAGCAAACCAAGCAAACTAAAAACCAAAACGAAAATGAAAAAGAAGACGCTCCAAGAACAACACAACTGTGCATGAAACAATAAAAATGAAGCGTTTGGAAGAAACCTGGGATTTTTATTGATGAAGGAGGGATGCCTTGGGCATCCCCAAGCTTTGACGCTTGTACTTCTTGGATATTTCTTGGGGTGACATGCGTGGCATCCCCAAGCTTGAGCTTTAGTCCATCCTTCATTTCATTACTCATTCCTTCCATACACCTGAATTTTTTCCTTCATACAAAACTTCACACAATCTTTATTAGCAACATTAGTGCACTCAAGATAATAGGTATTAAGGTTCATTTCTAACACCAATAAACTTCCATTAGAACACTAGCTACTCAAGCACTTCCCTCAAAAATCTCAATTCTCCAAAAGAACTCAAAAAGGAACCAACAAGAAGCAAATGCAGAAAATGGCAGAAATCTGTCAAAACAGACCAGCAGGTAAAGACGAATTTTTTCGAAGACCTTCTGTTGCTCAAATCAAAAAGTTTTGAGCTAATGAAAGTTATATAACAACCTGGGGAAGAAGCACAAAAATTCACGCCTCAAAAAGACATTCAGAGATTTTACACGAATTTGTACGGTGAAGCACAGAAATCTGTTTCTGGATAGCAACTTTTCCAATCATTACTTCTCTCTCATTAGAGGTTACTCTTGGCACAAAAAGCAAATAAAAAGTATAAGGAGCGGTTATTACTAAAGTAATAACTTCCAACACTCATCTAAAACTTTTGGGTTATCTCCCAATAAGTAATTTTCTTTAATGCCTTTAAGTTAGGCATAAGAAGCAAGAAGAATCAAGTGTTCTCAAATGAAGAAGCATTAAAACCAAATTTTGTTTTCATAGGAGAAGAAAAAGAAGACTTCTCTCTCTTCTTAGGGAAGTGTTCTATACCTTTCTTGAGTGGGAGTTGATATTTAATGGTGTCTTCTTTCATATCAATAATGGCACCAACAGTTCTAAGAAAAGGTCTTCCCAAAGTAATAGGGCAAGAAGCATTGCATTCAACATCCAAAACATAGAAATCAACGGGGACATAGGCATTGTTAACCATAATAAGAACATCATTAATACTCCCCATGAGTTTCTTTTTAGCATGATCATTAAGTGGGACATTCAAATAACAATCTTCAAGTGGAGGCAAATCAAGGATATCATAAATCCTTCTAGGCATAATAGAAACACTACTATCAAGATCACATAAAGCTTTGAAATCAAAGTCATTCACTTTCATATTAATGATGGGTTCCCAACCATCTTCTTGTTTTATAGGAATATAATCTTTATGTTTCATCTTTTCTTCTTTAATCTTTATGAGAGCATCAGTAATGTGTTTTGTAAAGGCCATGTTCATAGCACTAGCATTAGGACTTTTAGAAAGCTTTTGTAGGAACTTAATAACTTTAGAGACATTGCAACCATCAAGATCAAAATCAAAATTATCATCTAGAGTGGTAGAGCTATTACTAGCCTCAACACTAGTGGTGGTGATAGTAGAAACACTAATGTTTCTAGCAATTTAATCTTCTCTTTCCCACTTAGCATGTAATTCAGCTAATAGTCTAACATTTTCATCAATCCTTACTTGTATAGCATTAGTGGCTTCAAAGGGATTATCATTAGTTTCAGGTTTAGCAGCCATTTTATTCAAAGAAGATTGAGCTTCTGGCAAAGATGCTATATTTCTTTCAGCATTAGAGAGTTTTTCCTCAATAGTTTTATTGAAAGCAGTTTGCTTACTAATAAAGTCTTTAAGCATAACTTCAAGTTAAGAGGGAACACTCCTATTATTGTTGTAGGAATTTCCGTAAGCATTACCATTGTTGGGAGGATATGGCTTATAATTGTTGTTACCAAAATTATTCTGTAGGCATTGTTGCTAAAATTGTTATTTCTTATAAAGTTCACATCAACTTGCTCTTCTTTAGCAACCAAAGAAGCTAAAGGAACATTATTTGGATCAATATGGGCTTTCCCATTAACAAGCATAGACATAATAATATCAATCTTATCACTCAAGGAGGAGGTTTCCTCAACATAATTTACCTTCTTACCTTGTGAAGCTCTTTCAATATGCCATTCAGAATAGTTAACCATCATATTATCCAGAAGCTTTGTTCCAGCACCCAAAGTAATGGTCATCAAGGTACCTCCAGAAGTAGAATCTGATAGGTTCCTTGAAGAATAGTTCAATCCTGCATAAAAAGTTTGGATGATCATCCAAGCTGTCAGTCCATGAGTGGGACAATTCTTAACCAAAGATTTCATTCTTTCCCAAGCTTGAGCAACATGCTCATTATCAGATTGTTTAAACTTCATTATTTCACTTCTCATAGATATAATCTTAGCAGGAGAATAGTATTTTTCAATGAAAGCATCTTTGCATTTAGTCCAAGAATCAATACTATTCCTAGTTAAGGAATTAAACCATTCTTTAGCTTTTCCTCTCAAAGAGAAAGGAAACAATTTTAGCTTAATAATATCACCATCTATATCCCTATGCTTTTGCATCTCACAAAGTTCAACAAAGTTATTTAGAAGGGCAGCAACATCTTCATTACCAATACCAGAAAATTATTCTCTCATAACAAGATTGAGTAAAGCAGGTTTTATCTCAAAGAAAGTATCTTTAGGCATAGGTGGAGCAATAGGTGTGCTCATAAAATCATTGTTGTTGGTGCTAGTGAAGTCACACAACTTAGTGTTTTCAAGAGTAGTCATTTTTTTGTGTTTTCAATAAAGAAAGCAAAGTTGTAAAACTAATTTTTTGTGTTTTTGATAAAGAAACAAGCAAACAAAGCAAAAAGAAACTAACAAAGTAAAGAGATTGGTTATGAGGGACTCCCCTTGTGAAGATGTCCTTGATTCCCCAGCAACGACGCCAGTAAAGTGCTTGATGGCTCAGTGTTGATGTAGAGCTCGTTGGGGAACCCCAAGAGGAAGGTATAATGAGCACATCAGCAAGTTTCCCTCAGTTATGAAACCAAGGTTTAATCGTACTAGTAGGAGCAAGGAAACACCCCAAAGGTGTTGCTAGCTGAGCCTTGGCAGGGCGCACTACCGGTGCTAGTAGCAACGTGGAGACCTGCACAACACAACCACACAACTTTGTCCCCAACTTGCGATGAGGTTGTCAATCTCACCAGTTTTGCTGAAAACAAAGGATTAAACGTATCGAATGGAAGGAAGTAATAGTTTGCAGAAAGTAAACACAAAGCAGTAAACAGTCTGTAGATTGTATGTAAAAGAAAGGACCGGGATCCATAGTTCACTAGAGGTGGCTCTCCTTAAGATAGATAACATGTTGGGTGAACAAATTACAGCGGGGCAATTGACAAACATCGATAAAGTAATACATGCATATACTAATCATCTTGACTCCTTTGGAACTTGATTGGGCATTACAACATTATACATAGACCGCCATCCAATTGCATCTATGACTAATAATCCACCTTCGGGTTATCATCCGAACCCCCTCCCGTATTAAGTTGCAAGCAATAGATTATTGCTTTACGAATTGCGTGTAAAGTAAACAATACGATTGTTCTATGAACAAAGGATTGTTGTTGTCTCCCTAGTAGAAACAGCACATCTAGTACCTTAGAGATTTCTGTCACTTCCCCAGATTACCAGAGGCATGAACCCACTATCGAGCATAAATACTAACTCTTGGAGTTGCTAGCATCTACTTGGCCAAGATAGCTACTAACAACAAAAAGCATGCAAGATCACAAATAACAAAGACATGATAGAATCAATAATCAATCTGAAATAGCATCTCAATATCCATCGGATCCCCGCAAACACAACATGTAGAATTACAAATAGATGATCTTGATCATGAACGGAGCTCACAAGATCTAGACATGAAAGAACAAAGGAGGAGAACCAGCCATCTAGCTACTACATGGATCCGTAGTCCAAAGATGAACTACTCACGCATCACACCGGAGGCTTGCATGATGATGAAGAAGGCCTACAGGGTGAATTCCCCTCTCCGGCAGGGTGCCGGGAAGAGCTTCAGATCCCTCCCGATCTAGGGATGGAGATGACGGCAGCTACAAACTCTTTCGTGGATTATTTATCGGGTACTTAGGTTTTTCGTCCCGAGGGCAATATATAGGCGGAAGGAGAGGCCGAGGGGGTGTTGGGGTCGGCCAGACCACCCCCTGGCGTAGGCCAGGCCTGGTCGCATGGCCAGGTGGTGTGGCCGGCCCCCAGCCCTTCTCCGTCTCGTATTCTGACATCTGATGACTTCCGGAAAAATAGGCACTTTGGCTTTTGTCCCGTCCAATTTCGAGAATATTCATTTTCTAACTTTCCTAGAACCAAAAACAACAGAAAATAGGCAGCTGGCACTGTGGCTCTTGTTAATAGGTTAGTCTAAGAAATCATATGAAAAGTACTCCAAAGTGTGGACAAAACACAAGAAAGTGGATAAAACCAAGCATGGAACATCAAAAATTATAGATACATTTCCAATGTATCAAGTGGCTTCACGCCACTTGGCATTGATAAGGGTCTAGATGGAAGGAGCATAAGGGCATGACCTCTTCTCAATCATGGCAAGCCAAATATCATGAAATAGATAGTGCATCACATCAAGGCGCTATGAGGAATCCTTGTGGAGATATGTCTGAAACATAAGGTCAATCTGGAAAGCATGGAGCTGATCAAAGTTACCTGCCTTGGGAGAAATTATGTTTTGGTACACGTGATGCATGATGTCGTAGATAGGAAGAAGGTGAGCAAATTGACCATTCACGCCCCAACCCCCAATGTATAGAGCATCCAACACTTCAAACGCATAAGCTTTGTCCTTATGGCATCTCCAACCATTTGCCCTCCTTCTTGATAGAATGGGGTACCCAAGAAGATCCGCGAACTCAGACCACTTGGCAGATAGCAGCTGGTCATGAGACATCCATTTCAATGTCACATCCACGGGGTTGGCATCCATGTGGAGAGTGGTATAGAACTATGCAATGACCCTCTCATCATAGTTCTAATGATGTTGCATGATCTTGAGCAGCCGAAACCTCTTGCACATGTCAAGTGCCTCACCAAAATAAACACTCTTCCCTTCCATGTGGTCCACATTTATACGCTACCGAGGGGCAACCACGTGCTTCTTCTTGGTCGCATACACTTCAAGACAAATCTCTTCTTTACGAGTGGTGTGGAAGAACGGATCACCAAGACAATAGTTAGCAGGAAGAAGATAGGGATCCTTGCGACAAAACTCTTCATAAGCTTGTTGAGGCCACTTGGAGATCTTACTCTTGGTGGAGTTGAGCCCTGGGGTGGTTTTATTCTTGGAGGAAAGAGCAGGACTGTTCCCTTTAGCCTCGAGCGCGTGATGCTCGGCAGAAGCTCTCTGACGGGTTGTCTAAGCAGTAGGACACACAACCTCATAGTCTTCCTCATTGATCTATAGAGGGGGTCCTGCGGATGAACGATTACTCTTGGAGACACCACGGGAACCACCTTTCCCTGAGAATAAAGCATAAGGAAGGGAGGGAACAGGGGATAAGTGCACAGGTTCAACTAGAAACCAAAGGTGAAGATTAAAAATACATAGGTGAATGTCAAATCTGCTTCATCGGAAGTTCCGGTAAACCGCTGGTACTACCACTCGAAAACATCGAGCATAAGTTCCGATCGAGCCCCACCGGACGTACCGGTGAGAGCTCGAGCCATGGCAATTTACAAGATCTAGAAGGAAAGAGATCGAAATTAATCAATGTATTAGGACAATCTACACAAAAGTGAATACCTACCCCTACCAAGATCTCCTTTTGAGGTTCTAGCCAATGAACATGCCAGGACAAGGGTGCCCTAACTCAAGCCAAGAAATAGCTAGATCTCCATGAGGGGAGGGAATTCAGGGCAAAAACCTAGATCCATGGTAGGAGATCGAGGTGGGGAAGAAACACACGGAGCAGATTCGAAGGTGGTGGCCAAAATCGGAGGTGGCTGGTGGCGCCTTCACGAGGTTCCTTCTCCGGCAGCTAGAACTATGCGGGGTGGGTCTGGGAGGAAAGGGGAAAAGATTCCTGTTTTCCTCCTGGGCCCACCACTTATAGTGGGATATCACAGTCGGTAGTACAGGCCAGGGGCCAGAACTTCCGGTCGTGCAGGAGTTCCAAGCTTGGCTGGTAGTACCGTTCTGGGGGAAAAATCTGGAGAATTTGTCCCAGGGCCGGTAGTACCGGTGAACCGGGCCGGAACTTCCAGTGCCGCCAAAAAAGGTTGCCTAAATTTGAATTTTGTAGAGGAGTAGTGAACTTGTGCAAAGACAGAGATGGTTTGAGGGTTTAAGGGAGGGATTAGTATAGATAGAAAGGGTAGGCGAGATCCAAAATGAACACAAAGAAACAAAAAACCAAGAAGACAAGAAAACAATAGACACAACAAAAGAGAAAAAAAGAAAACACAAACAAAGGTTGGTGGCCGAGGCCACCATATATGAGTAAAATTGGCTTGACACCGTGAAGATATATCTTGGGCTTATTACCAAAACTCATCATTGAAGCTCATTTTGTCTCCTTGAGAGACCATAGAGAATGAATACGTTAATGTGCGCATACTATAGGTAGTGTTGGTTCATATGAGGAACCACACTCCTCCTAAATTCATGCTTACATCCAAATGAAGATATCCTTTGAGACACAGGTAGGTGTGGAAGGTACTCAATCCACATTGCTTGAATCTATGATATTTAGCTCATGCCTTAACTCTCAAAACCTTGCTTCATCAAGAGGCTTTGTGAATAGATCTGCTAGATTGGCCTTGGTGGGAACATACTCCAAATAAATATCCCCTCTTGCAACATGATCCCGGATGAAATGATGATGAATATCAATATGCTTGGTCTTGTTGTGTTGCATCGTATTATGAGAAATGGCAATGACACTCTCATTGTCACAAAGAAGGGGCACCTTGTCAAACAAGGGACCAAGATCCTTCAATGTTTGCTTCATCTAGAGTAATCGAGCACACCAACTTGCGGCGGAGATGTACTCGGCTTCGACGGTGGACATACAAACGTAATTTTGCTTCTTAGATGACCAATAAACCAAAGATCTTCCAAGGAATTGCCAAGCTCCGGAGATTGACTTCCTTTCCACTTTGTTGCCCACCCAATCCGAATCTGTGTAGCCAATGAGGTCAAACTTTGCTCCCTTGGGGTACCATAACCCAAAGTGTGGGGTATGAACAAAATATTGAAATATTCGCTTGACCGCCACCATGTGGCTTTATTTTGGTGTGGCTTGGAATCTTGCACACATATACACGCTCAACATGATATCCGGTCGGGATGCACAAAGATAGAGAAAAGAACCAACAATATAACGATCGAGCTTTTGATCCATGATACCTTCGATCTGGATTCACGGATGTAGTATAATAGCTTTTTCCCTAGAAGACCTAGGTTTAATCGAACCTCAGAAAGCAATGCTAAAAGGAAATAAAAAGGACACGTCTACAAGACTTTGTTTGTTTGTTTTACCTTAGTTTACTAGACCA
Organism: Avena sativa; assembly: GCA_916181665.1. Taxonomy (NCBI): domain Eukaryota; kingdom Viridiplantae; phylum Streptophyta; class Magnoliopsida; order Poales; family Poaceae; genus Avena; species Avena sativa. Next base: position 430,914,613 of record OV702287.1, read on the forward strand.
ATCTAGTTTACTTTATAATGGGTTTGAATCAATGGATGGAGATAGGCCAGGGTTGAAGATCCACCTGCAGCTGCACATCAAATGGGATAAAAGATAATAATAAGCATAATCATGTATAATGTTTGAATGGAGATAATCTCTTGTGGGAAATGCATCCTAATATTCTAGAGCCCCCGTGATGCAGCAGGCATAGCAATAGACTTTTAATCCAACCGAGTGCACAACCAAAGCCACGGGTTACAAATAATTATTAAGTGTAGAACACAGATCAAAGCAAGTGGTGATGTTGTTGTTGATCCTAAATGGGGTGCTAAGCAAAGACCGTACTACCCTTTATGTCACTGAGGTACCTATGAGATCGCTGCTAGCGAAGTATCTCACCTTAAGCCTTTATCAATCTATGGGATCTTGGGTACCTACAAGTTCACAGATTGATACAAGAGACAAAGAAACAAAAGATACAAATCTCAATTGCAAACAAAATACAATACTCCCATGATCTAGATGCACATAATCGCTGCGAGGTTTCTCCCCAACCCGCAACCCGTGAGGACTACTCACTCATAACAAATAGATCGGAGATAGAAAACATCATACAAATACTTAGATTGAAATCAAATATTCTTACAATGGTCGCCAAATCACAAGGAGATCTAAAGTACAAAGCAATGGCTATGGCTAGTAGATGGATGGATGGTGGAAGTGATGAACAATGGATGAACAATGGTGTGGATCTCCTTTGGTGGTGTTGTGATGTAATCTGAGAATGGAGGCTCTATGGTCGGCAGCTGGAGCCTCAAAATATATAGGCATCTTCATGAAAGTTGTAGGGTTTGACGAGACGAAGGTGTCACCACTTGGTACGGGCGGGCCCTACCCGTACCAGTGGTCGTTAAGCATGCTGACGCCCTGGCATAGTTCCCAATTACTTGGCAGTGTGTACTTCCTCAAAATCCTTCATTATGACTCCTTATTTCGCATTAGAAGTCGTGATATCCTGCACAACATAATTCAAAGAGAGGTTTTGCATATCTTTGCAATTATTAGTCATTAGTGGCAAGGATTGAGAGTTTCTTGGCAATTGCTTGACCAAAAACAATGTTTAAACATAGTGGAAGATGGCAAATATTGGAGCCATCAAGTTCCTCAAAGCTCAAACCTTGACCTCCCTCGAGCAAGAAGAATCAAAATAACTATAGGGAATTTAGCGTTTAAACTTGAAACAACAAGAATAAGAATTCACTTACGGCTGGTAGTTGTATGTGCTCAACACTTCATTCATTTGCGAGGCTTATCAAAGTTAGAGAGATGACAAGAATACTATACAAGCTTCAGTAAGTCAAGACAATCAAAGTAAAGTTTAATATAAGTATAAGTAACTAGAAGTGTAGCAATCAATCCAATTCTTCTAATTAACTCTCAGCTTGCCAAGGAACATTTGAATGTTTAAATAGCATAATTGAGTAAGAGAGTTTCATGTCCCAAGTAGTATAACAATGAAGTGTCTTATTTACACCCACATCAATAAATCAAGTCTATCAAAAACACTTGTAATCCAATCATTGTCTTTCAAGAAAAATCGTAAAGTAGAAATGAGACCATGCCAAGGGACTTGTTATGTGGATCCTCATAGATATCTTTTTTCTTTCTTTCATTTTTTCAAGGATTGCTGAATGTTTATTTTGCAAGTGTTTGCACAACCTTTGAGAGTACCAATACTTTTGCCCATATATTGACAGGTATGCCACTCATGTCATCAACTCATAGCCAAAATCTGGGGTTATACCATAGATTATTCAAAAGCTAGCAGAGTTGTTGGCATCCCAAAGGTGTGCATTAGAGATATAGAACAAATTTGTCTCACTTCTTTCTCTTTTTTTAGCTAGTACCGCGGTTTGATCCACAAGGTTAGCTTTGGCATGCATCACAATTACCACTAGACTTTATTTCAATCAAACAATTCCTTACATGAGTGTCGTCAAGACTATTAGAATATCTATGGGATTAAGTATCATCTAGGGTATACTCTCAAGACAATCATTCATCAAACAAGTCATAAATTTCAGAATTTTTCTTATTGTACTTGTTTGGCTATATTATTTCCAAGGCAAGACTCGGTTAAATAAAAGAACTAGAGCAAGAGGTTCAACAACTAATGATATGGGCATGAAGGAGGAGGTGAAGACTAATTTCAGGACTCCACCAAGCTAGGTGATGCGGGTATCCCATTGATGATTGGCACACCGGGATGACCTACGATGATCCTTGAGTTTTGTCCCGATCTTTCATAGGGAGTCAACCCGGATAGGAAACCTTCCAATAACGCTGATGAACGTCACATGAAGAAGAGGATAGAATCCAGCAAGCAACATGATGAAGATCACCATGCCTCAAACCACAGCTCGATAATCCTTGATGACGCAAGAACACTCGCAACAATCTTTATTGGATAACACGGTAGTGCCGTTTCCCTGGAGGGATGATACACGGTGGAGCACAATATAGTTTTTAGACTAAACATTTGAACTCCTCTAACCCCTAGGTGGCTGGCTCCTTTATATAGGAGGCCTACAACTAGTCGATTGGATAGACCCAAACCGAACACACAAACGGACTCTAACCGAACCTCGACTCGAACTCAATGACATAGCAACAATGTTTGACACAACCTTAGACTTATCATTACATATCGTAGGTCATCCTGGCATGCCAATCATTAATAGGATGCCCGCATCACCTAGCTTGGCGGAGTCCTAAAATTAGGCTTCACCTCCTCCTTCGTGCCCATATCATCCATGATAAGGATAATGCTGATGATCCTTGAGTTTTGTCCCGATATTTCATAGTGAGTCAACCCGGATAGGAAACCTTCCAATAATGCCGATGAACGTCACATGAAGAAGAGGATAGAATCTAGCAAGCAACATGATGAAGATCACCATGCCTCAAACCACAACTCGATAATCCTTGATGACGCAAGAACTCTCGCAACAATCTTTATTGGATAACACCGCAGTGCCGTTTCCCCGGAGGGATGATACATGGTGGAGAATAATATAGTTTTTAGACTAAATAGTTGAACTCCCCTAAACCCTAGGCGGTTGTCTCCTTTATATAGGAGGCCTGCAACTAGTCGGTTGGATATACCCAAACCGAACACACAAACAGACTCGAAGCTAACCTAGACTCGGACTCAATAACATAGCAACAATGTTTGACACAACCTTAGACTTATCATTACATATCATAGGTCGTCCTGGCGTGCCAATCATCAATGCGATGCCCGCATCACCTAGCTTGGCGGAGTCTTGAAATTAGGCTTCACCTCCTCCTTCATGCCCATATCATCCTCCCCCCTTCAAGAAGCATTGTCCCCAAAGCGTGAAGGTCGGGTCGGAAAGGTGGTGAACAATAGCTTCATGCATCTTCGTCATCTTCAAGTCTTGTGTGCCTTCCACTCCGCATCCTTCCTCTTGGCTTGCTTGACTTGAAACTGCCCTTGGCGCCTGTACCTCCTTGCATCTCCATACGAGCTTGGACCTAGGCGCCACCGTCTTCTTCTTCTCAACTCTTTTTGAAACCCGTAGTTGCTAAACATGGACCTTCTTTGCACGACCTTGCATCAGATGAGTAATGCCTAGACCACACAACTGATGAATATGTCCATCCTTGCCTCTATGCATCCGCACAACTGTCCCAACAAAATGCCTCATAGGTGCGATAACAAAACTGCTCTTGTTACCCCGCTGCACCTCATGCATTGTAACATTAGGAGCACAAATATCATCCGTCTGAACACCTGTGGCAATACAAACAACCTTCTGAACACATGCTACAACATCCTTCCTCTCAGCAATAAGAGGATGCACTTCAACTGGCTTGTCACTAACAAGTTCCACTGGCTTGTTATCTATAGGCATAGCTGAAGCAATATTAACATTGTCGCACTGTGCATCATGCTCTCCCTCCTACACCTTAGCTAGCCCAGATTTTGGCTTAGCCTTGTGCACCTTCTCCTTATGTACCACTAGCTCTACATCAGACTTTATGTGATCATCCTTCATAGGCTTCAAAGTCTACTGTTTGCCACCATGCACAAAAGAATATGTATTTGCTCTTCCAGCATGTGTAACGTTGCGATCATACTACCATGGACGACCAAGTAACATCCCACATACCTCCATTGGCAACACATCGCTCTCAATATCATCAACATAATCACCAACTGTAAATGGCACACGCACCTTATGAGTTACCTTCACCATACCGCGGCTATTTAACCACTGCAGATGCTTAGGTTCAGGAATACGCCATGTGGACAACCCCAACGCTGCCACCATTGCCTTGCTAATGCCATTAGTATAGCTTCCTCCATCAATAATCAACTTGCATGCTTTGCCTTTGATCATACACTTCTCCTAAAATAAATTCCAACACTGGCCCTTGTCAACTGTCATGCAAGCATCGCCTTGTATTTTCTTGAGTTGTAAATTCAGCCCACTGAATGGTACAACATCCTTCATGACATCCTTAACAACATCAGTCTTAACAACATCAACCACTAACGCTTCAAAAATCATGGCTGTCACCTTGCTAACCGTCGGCAATGGAACAATTGTCAACTTCTCATGAGTAGTCACAACCGCCGTTACCTTCGGTATAAGAGCCATAGTCTTGCCAACATCCACTATCCCATTCACAACCTTGGGCGGCTGCTCGATTTCCTCCATATACGGTAATATGAAACCATCACGGAGAAAACTTTTGTAGTCCTCCCAAGTATGAGAAAAACCATCTATTTCAACCGTCTTGGACCACCAACTATCTAACTCCTTGTCCACACGCTGATGAGCAAGAACATACCCATCATACCCACTAAACTTGTCATTGTATTTGCGACATCGATGGAAACCCCGTTCCATGTGCCTTTCCCAATCTTGGTACTCCTCAACTGTCGCAAGTCTATGTAGCCGCCGGCTAAGCTCGGATGCATCACGTGCCACTCCATTTAGGAGATCGAGATAGTCATTGAAAACATCACTAGACTTTTTGCCACGTGTACACCTCAATCCCAAAGTATCTCCTGAAAGAGAATCCATTGTGTCATAGAAAACTTGGCATGAAGTCCTTTCCTGTGCTATTCCTGAAGGGAAAAACTCAAAGAAATGATCCTGCTCTCTAGGCATCAAGGGACCACACACAGGAGGAGCGAACGATCGCTAGCACCAGGGCGCTCGAACACCAGGTCGCGGCCAGGGGAAAACAAAAAAACGATCTAGGCAGTCCTTGTCCGACTAATGGGCTGGCCCAGCAGGCCGCACCGAGCAACAACTCGTGTTGCTTCGATCGTAGTGAGGCGCGCGAAACGTGCAATCCCCGATCGCGACTGCGCCAGGGGACAGAGGCGGGTGCGATCGCCCAAGGGACTTGGTCATGAGGCATACGACGGGTGACCTTCTTCTGTTATATATATATATATATACAATTGCCCCTCCGATAGGACCTGGCAGCCTGGACTGGAACCGCAGCGCGGGATGACCACGCGCGGAACAGAACATATCCGATCACGGGATGGCCATGTTTCGGGGGCAGAAGATCTCTGCGTGTTGTCGCTCTCCCTTTTCCTTGTTTTGATTGGGACTGATCAGATCAAGCAGATGTGAATGGCCTAGACTCTTCAAATAGATTGGATCTAAGAAAAACTACTGACTCGAAGCTGACGAACAACTCGATCTAGATGAACTCGACACTGATGAAACTTCAATGATGAACTAGAACCGATCTAAAAACTGCTCGGAGAAGAACAATCCGCAGATCAGCAGTCAACAGAAAACTCTCATTGTGATCAACCCAGCGCACCACATGATAAGGATCACGCTAATGATCCTTGATTTTTGTCCCAATCTTTCACAGCGAGTCAACCCGGATAGGAATCCTTCCAATAATGATGATGAACGTCACCTGAAGAAGAGGGTAGAATCCAGGAAGCAACATGATGAAGATCACCACGCCTCAAACCACAACTCGATAATCCTTGATGACGCAAGAACCCTCGCAACAATCTTTATTGGATAACACAGCAGCGGCGTTTCCCCGGAGGGATGATACATGATGGAGCACACTATAGTTTTTAGACTAAATAGTTAAACTCCCCTAAACCCTAGGCGGCTGGCTCCTTTATATAGGATGCCTACAACTAGTCGGTTGGATAGACCCAAACCGAACAAACAAACGGACTCGAACCTAACCTAGACTCGGACTCAATAACATAGCAACAATGTTTGACACAACCTTAGACTTATCATTACATATCGTAAGTCGTCTTGGCATGACAATCATCAACGGGATGCCCGCATTACCTAGCTTGGTGGAGTCCTGAAATTAGGCTTCACCTCCTCCTTTGTGCCCATATCGACTAATCATCATACTAATAAAAAGCCTTACTCTAACCATATTAAATTACTTCCCACTAGCACGACATCTTAGCAAATCAACCAACTAAGATAAAGAACTCAAACTTCATAAGTGGGAGACATAGGACATACCTCTCATAAGTGACTTCATGATCCTCTTCCTTATGGGGATATGTTCCTTCAAAACTCAAACACGATTACTCTCACAATAAGATTAAAGCAAAGAGGCAAAGTGCAAATCCACATTTACGAAAAAAGGAAAAAAGGAAAAATATTTTTGTATTTTTGAGGATAGGGATTAAAAAATAGAAAATAACTTGTGACCAAGGAAGGGTTTAAGAAAAGAAAAACAAACAAAAACAAAAACAAACTAAAACGAAAGCAAACTAAAAAGCAAAGGACAAAAGCAAAGTGTTGGAACAAGCCAACACAAGTGTTTCAAAGCTCCCAAGGAGCTGGAGTACAACCTCATTATTACACAAATAAATTTGCCAAGGGAACATATTCCCAAGCTCAGGCTTTTGCAAGCCCTTTTGTTGCTCATTGTGGTGGTGGTGGTGGATAGTCTCCCACGTTCCATTGGGTGCTCCAATCATGGAACTGGGTGGCGAGGCTTGAAGTAGCATCTCGAAGTTTGATGGAGAGGTTGTTCATGTTTTGACTATTTCCTTCAAGTGCATAGATGTCTTCATAGGTGGTGTAGTAGTTTGGTGGCTGCTCATCTTGTTCGGTTCCTCCTTGTTCTACTTCTTCATATTCTCATCCTCCCATGGGTATTTCTTATTGGGGTAGATTAGTTTGACATGCGCGTCAAAATGCAAACATCCATCCTCGATAGAGAATAGACCATTAGGAAAAGGAGCTAGGATCAAGTGATCTGCTCTAGGCATATCAAAGAAATATCTACCATGATTTTTAGAACTCATACCACATGCTCTTAGAGTAGAAAGAACGATACGGTGACTTCATGTCAACGGTTGGATGTTACCTAGGTTGATGTGAAGTGCACGTGCAAGAATGTTCACAACTCCTCCTACGCATATGGGCCCTCAAGATTGAAGAGCCTGATGCTTAAGGTAAAACACGAGAAGAGCGCCCAAATTTGGCATTAAGTTACAATTAATAATAGTAGCTTTTGCGAGGATCAATATGTCCTCCTCATTAACTCTAGTAAACTCACCACGTGCCCGCAAAGTGTTAGCAATTACATAGAATAAATATCGAATACTAGGATGATCAATTTGGATCCCCTTCGGTGTGTTTCCATGAATTCTCATCAAATTAAAGTACTGTGAAGGGGAAGGATCTAAAACAAAAGTAGTTATGCGTACATCGATGGTGTTGTTGGCAAACCCAAAGCATTGAGCCCATTAGCTGAGTGTCAAAGTGAAGGGAATATGCCCCTAGAGGCAATAATAAAGTTGTTATTATATGTATTCCAAGTATATGATAGATGTTTATTTTACATGCTATAATTGTATTAATACGGAAACCTTAATACATGTGTGTTTAATAAACAAATACAAAGTTCCTAGTTATGCCTCTCTATAAACTAGCTCGTCGATTAACAAGATGATCAAGGTTTCCTGAACATGGACATTGGATGTTGTTAATAACAAGGTCACAACATTGGTGAATGATGTGATGAACATTCATCCGAAGTATAGCATTACGATCAAAGTCATTATGTTTATATTGCTATAACATCATACAAAGTAATCTTTATCCTTAGACCATGAGCTCATGTTAATTGCTAACACCGAAAGAATACTTTGATAACATCAAACATCACACCATAACAGGGTGACTATAAAGATGGGTTCGGGTATTCTGAAGGTGTTATGTTGAGGCTCATGGATCAAGAGTGTAATTTGTCAATCCTGATGACGAATAGATATACTCTAGGCCCTCTCGGTGATATCACATTAAGATAGCTTGCAAGCAAGTTATGTGATCACTAGGATGTTATATCACAGGAACGAGAAAAGAGTGCATGTCAGTAACGAGATCAAACTAAGTATTGAGATATTGATGATCGAATCTCGGACATGTAATATATCGCAAGACAAAGGGATTCAGTTACTATCGTTAAAGGTTCTCTCGATCATAGAAGTCATCGTTGAATGTGTGGGAGTCAGTATGGATTTCCAGGTCCCGCTTCTGATTATTAATCTGAGAGGGGTCTCGACCATGTCTGCATTATTCGCACTTAAGGGTTGACAAACACCATTTGGAGCAAATATGTTCTATACAAAAGAATTGCAAAGCGCTAGAATTATTTCAATAGACACCGAAACTGTTTCGGGTGAAATTGCTAAAATTGGTTCTGCATGTGATATTGAAATGTTGCAGGGGGTTTTATGTGAATGTTTGTTAATTAAAATAATTAACAAAATTCTGAATAAAATTAATAAAAGAGTTTTATTAAATGAGAGAGCATTAAATTTGGAGAAATTCAATGCATTTAAAGTGAAGACTTTAAAAGAGAATGTGAAGGGGCAAATTTATGTGGAGGGGGTTACCACCACATGAATGGGGAGGTGAGGGGTCACCCCATGGGGAGCTGGCCATGGGGAGGGGTACCACCCTCCTCCTATGAATGGCCCCCTCTCCCCCTCTAGAATTATTCCTCCATGGTCTCGGATTAGCGAGATAGATGTTCCTGGTGGCATTTCGTTTGGAAGGAGTTGCTGCTTCCGCTGCATCGCTGGAGCAAGGAGGTGGAGGTTGTTCGGTGGCCTGAACGTGTGTGTGAGGACGGATGTGCTGCTGATTTGCGGCGCTAGGACTTCCACATGATCTTGAGATCGGCAAGCGTTCGACTACATCATCCACGAGTTCCATCTTGTTAACAAAGCATTGTTGTTCTTCGATGGTATGTTCTCTATGGATGTATATCCACCCGTTGCTTGTATCTAGTAGATAGATCTTGGTGTATAATAGTTCCCATCGTAGGAAATTTTTTGTTTTCTATGTTGCGAACCCAACACAAAGTGTACTCATAATTCATAAGGCGGAATTTAATGCGATCAACTCCGGGCGTTTATTCCTAGGTACAACCGTAAGGATCCACCGTGTGCGTCAAGGTGCTGAAGAACTCAAACGTCAAGTGGTGATATGTGGCAACATCCTAAAAGAAAAAATTATACAAACCAACATTGCTACAAAGTAAATCGAAATCAGCACGAAGGCCAAGTTGGTTCAGGATATAGGACACGCCCAATTGGTGGACTTGATTTCTCGGAGCTTGAGACGATTGAAACGGTTTAGCTGGAACTCCTCGGTGAACTCAATGCCAAGTGACTCGGCGGTTAACATATCAACGGGTGGTGCGGAGGATTCCACAACCATATCACGTGTACGGCTCCTTGTGTTCATCTAATAAATAAAAATAAGACAAAGTAAATAAAAATTGCGATTTTTTTGGTCCAATAGAAACATAGCATACGTGATTCTCTACACTAACTACAAAAGAAACTCCTCTAAAAATAATGCCAAGCATGCTTAATATCAAGATTGAATCAAGAACAAGACCTAAGTCTAGATTGACAATGATGAAAGATCGAGTGAAGCTTTTGCACAAGTAAGTTGAGGATCGGAGGTGTAACATCCCAAAACTTTAATCCAAGCTTATCAAGATCAAATCATCCAAAAATAGGGTTAACAAAAACTTTTCCCAAATTAAAAATGAAAGCATTCATATGTGTGTGCATTTAAGATAGGAGTTGAATTGAAGTGCCTTGTTTAAGTGATCCAATGCTTGTAAAATGTTTCCTAGGTGATTTAAACATCATCTACATCATTCCCAAACTTTTATGAAGGAAAAATAAAATCAAAAAGAATAAAAAAGGAGGAATGGTCATTTTGGCCATTTTAATCCCCTACACTACTTTGAGTGTTCCTAGCACTCATTTCTTAACAGAAACAATTCATGATCTTTGCACCCCTTGCTAGTACACATAATGAGGTACCAAGGCCCACCTTGTGATCTGCAAAAATCTTTCAAATGCTAATTTTAAATGATAGTTCAAAATTGAATCTAGTTCATATGGGAAGATCCCACTTTTTCAAAAACCATTCAAACAAGCTCCACTTTCAAAACCCTTGCAACCAGAGACTACCTAGCACTAGTGGAGAACACCCAAAAAATTTGAAATCAAAATTCAAAAGTTTTTCTCTTTCGGCCATTTCGTCAAACACCTTGCTGGCAAGATCAAAGTGGCCTAACTATTACTGTTTTGGGGTTGATCTTGTCTAGAAAATTGAAGTGCCTTGATCATCTTTGTCTCCCTCAAGCCCAACCAGACCCACACCAGCACATCCCCTACCTCCTAGCTGCACTGCATTGCCATGTCGAGCCACTCCTCGCCGGTCGACTGTGCACTTGCAGTAGCAGACCTCTCCAGCCTCTCTCGCCATGTCTAGCACGTCGCCAGTGGTCCACCTCTGCCGTCCAACCAGCCCCAGGCCAGAGACAGAGAGCAGAGCGGCCAGGAACCGCCGCGCCTGGAGCTAGTCGACCATGCTGACGCCGCCCGCAGAGCACGCTCTGTCCCCGTGTGCACAGATCGCCCCTTGGCCACCGCTCCGCCATGACCTGGGGAACACCCCAGACACCCCCGCTGGCCGCCCAACTCACCCCAGCCACCGCTCGCCGTGGACACCGCCGCCACTGCCGCTCAGAGCGCCACCTCACCCAGACCGCATGCCACCGCCCCTACGCCCGCATTCACTTCCTAGAGCACCGCCAGGAGACCACCTGTCGACCGCATTCACCCAGACCGCATGCCGCTAGCCGCCCGTAGCCGTGTCGCCGGAGTCGCCTGCCTGTACCCTTCGGTCTCACCGTCGGGCCTATATAAACCGGCCTCCCCCGCACCATTTCTCCACATCCACTCACTCCCCACCTCTCACTGATCCTTTCACCCCTCTCGCCGGAGCCAAGTGAGCTCTGCCTCGCCGGAATTGGAGCCGGAGCAGCCGCGGCAGGAGGAGAAGGGCGCCTAAGATTTGGGGCACCCCAAGCTCCGCCGCAACCGCGCCTCGCCTCTCCGTCATCTTCTAGTTTGTTTACCCGCCTCGCCTACCCCGCTGGAGCCCTGGTACGTCCCTAGCAGACCCCCACCGAGCTGCTAGGGTTCGAGCTCGCCGGCGACCTGTTCGTCGTCGTCGACGACCCTCAGCCGTAGATCCCCTTTCTAATCCTACGACCCACAGCGCGCGTACCGTTTCACGTGTTAAGACCCACTGACAAGCGGGACCCCCTGTCAGCTGAGCCCCGCGCCGCGGAGCGCCACTGGGCCGGCCCAAGTTCTTTCCCGCGCTAGCCCAACCGTTCAAATCTGGATTTTTTGTTTTAAGTTGAATCTAGTTTCTGTCCACTAGTTTAAAATTCAATTCTGGGAGTTTTATAAATCCAAATTGCATGAAACCAATTTTTTCTGAAAGGTATTGAGATGATCTATCCAAGCCCGTTGGATTTAATTCAATTAGAGTTATAGATCCCTCCTAGTAAGAATAATAAAACAGGAGCTTTTGCAACTTGTAACATTTTTATAAAATCAACTAAGATAGGTTTTGAGTTGATTCCAACTCTAAAAAATCACATTTCATCATATCTATCTAAATATGTAATAATATTAAGGTTTACATGCAGTGACTTTGGACTAGTACCAAATTAATGCTATATAGGCATTTCTAGTCACTTTCAATCATTAAATAATGAACTTAAACCAAAGTGATGATGATCCAACCTTTAAATCTCATTCCCACATATTAGAGTATGTGGTGATGACATGTGTCAACATGATCCCATATTTTAAGTGGTGAATATTAAATCTTAGTTAATTTTTCAGTGAGTAGAAATTACTTTTCTAAAACAAAAAGGATGAAACTATTGAATTAAACTTATGATGCTTGTGATGATAATAGATCATCAATTGTGTGTCTTAGAATGCTATCTAGACTAGTTAAGTATTGTTTGGTGATTGTGTACTCCGTATGTATTTATAGAAGATAGTACCGACCAAGCTTACGAGGAGGAGGAGTGCTATCAAGATGAAGACGAAGAAAACTTCAACCACTGCACCAACCAAGGCAAGCCACCATTAACAGTGCAGGCTAACACTTGCAAGTTTAGTGCTTAGCAAGCTAGGATCAAAATAGATGGTTTAGAAAAGATGCCTTCAGCATGCTTTGATCACACCCCTTTTAACTAGTAGTACCTCAAGTCTTGTTTACCAATTTTTACCTCCCTTAGTTTACGCCAAGTTCTTTATTTGTTCTGAAGGTAGCATAAAAATTATAAAACTTGACCTATTTAGAAACCTTTAGATGTCATTCTATGGCATGAGATTGAACCCATCACTTCCACCTTAGTGAACACTCTTAACTTAGTAATTTAGAGTAGATCAAAAACTTGAGTCTTTAGATCGGAACACTTGGTGAAAATGAATTATGAAAACCTTGGAATGATGAGTCATTCTATTGAGATGTTTTGACATGTGTTGAGAAACACAAATGGTTGATGATGAGGAAAATGTTGAGGCATGAGCCTTGACCCTTTTATAAAACTGATGGTTGGATTCGGATGCGATACAATTCCAAATTTACCGTACAACCACACTACCTGAATTGGGTAAGGCTTAGCTAGAAATTTATATGCATTAGTATTAGTTCCCTCGCGGGAGAGGTTTGAGCTGAGGCTACTTCTCATGATGTCCACCTATGTAGTGCCCAAGATGACTGATGGTCATGGTTGGGAGGCGATGCTCATAGGAGAGGTGCTTATACTAGGGTGTGTAAAGGGAAGGTTATGTTTGATTATCTGCATACTAAGTATGATGATTCAGGGTTATCCCTGACAGATGTATCGAATCTTGTGGTGAAAGTGTACCACCTCTGCAGAGTGTCAAACTATTCGAATAGCCGCGTCCGCGGTTATGGACAGTTGGAATGGCCATACTGTTTCGTTATCAGATGTTTTCCAAATAACTTGAAATGAATGATGAATCTTGAGTTGACCACAACAGGGTTGTGTGTATGACATTAGCTTCCCAACTTAAGTGATTCTAGAACTTTACTTTATCTTTCTTTGCTTCTGAACTCATCTTAGGTTTCAAACTTAACTTTATAGCTAAACTTAGATTTAGCACTTTAACTTAGAACTATAGTACCTGTTAATAGTAGTTTGCGAGTACTTAAAGAGTACTCATGGCTTTTATCCCTGGCTATTCTCATGGCCATACTATGAAGGAGACTATCAAGAGGATGGCCATCAGGACGGCTATGATAACTAGGACTATCTGCCTTCGTCAGCATTGCCTGTGCCCCTGAAGATTGACCCCACCGCTACGCTTATCTTTTATTTCCGTTGTTTGTTGTATTAAAGACTCGATCGTGAGATCCTTATTTGTGTAAGACCTTATGTATGGTTTGTAATGGATGATGTACTGTGATATCCAATCCATTATGTCTCGCAAAAATGGTAATCCTGGGATTGTGAGGTATGACATAATGGGCATCTGGGATTAAAAATCCGGGTGTTGACAGGAGGAGAATCATACCTTAGATCGAATGAGTGCGAAGAATCGAAAAAATATTAAGTAAATTTGAAGATCCAATGGAGGTGGTTTGGAGTTTGGAGGAAGAAGAAAAAGAAAGATTGATTTTGGGGATTTTAGGTTACCTCTTCGGGTTGATTATGGCGACCGCGTACGTGGTACGGGCGAGCGGTATGGCCGGAGCCCGCCCGTACCAGTGACTTACCTTGGGGGCAATGGCTGCACCCAACCGGTACACTCGGTATGGGCGCGTGGTACAGGCGCGCGCGCACGTACGACTGGTCGTTATCAGCAGTGACTCTTTACTTGAAATTTGATGTTTGCTCGAGGGTACGGTACGGGCGCGTGGTACGAGCGTGTCCGACCATACCAATGGTCATTATCGGCACTGATACTTGTGGCAAAAATTAGAATTTCTATCTTCCTTTGGCTTAATGTGGTACGGACGCATGGTACGGTCAATTCCGACCGTACTAGTGGTTGTTAAGAACACAGTGAGCTGCAAAACTCAAAGAATTTGATTAGTAGCTCTGTGTGCCTTTGCACATCTTATCAAAGGACAAAATAACAACAAATAAACTAAGTAAAGATCCAACAATACTTCTTAAGCCATGTGTTAGTAAAATAAAATATAGAGGATTACCTTATTTCTTCTCCTCTCTCCATAGGTCTTCTTGAACACTCTTTATTAAAAACAAAAACAAAACTAACACAACAAAAACTAATACATAAAGAAAAAATTATTTCACATGTGTTGCCTCCCATAAAGCGCTTCTAGTTAAGGTCAATTAACTTGACCTTGATGGCAATCACTTAGGTTTATGGAGTGGAACACCCACTCCAAAGTAGTTAGCTTTTAAAGTAATTACACCATCATCATCATTAGGATTGGCCTTCTTTTTCCTAGGGAAGTGGACTACAAAAGAATCTCTAGATGGTAGCCCTATTCTCACATTCCCTTGATGTAAATTAATCAAAGCTTTAATAGTTCTTAGGAATGGCCTACCTAGAATTATAGGTGCTATGGGATCTTCAGGCATGTCCACAATAACAAGATCAATAAGAGCGGGACTATCTTGAATTTCAACAACTATAATTTCGTTAATCCCAACAGCTTGTTTATAAGTTGAATCAGCTAGATGGAGTCTCAATTCAGTTCTAACAAATGGCCCCAAGTTTAATTTATCAAATAAGCTATTGGAAATTGTTGAGACGCTCGCACCAAGATCACAAAGTGTGGATATCTCATTGACTCTCAACTTAATTTTAGTAGTGGGCTCAAATATATCATCTAGCTTAGCTAGAAGCTTATCAGCTAGTCTTTTATACTCCATCTCTAAATCTCGAACTTTAGATGCTACTTGTTGTATAAATTGTTGGTACATATCATCATTATCTTGATCTATACCTGGATTCTTCATGGTGATCATCTTCAATAGATCTTCCATGGTATATTTCGGCGTTGGCGCGTTGTTATAATCCAGCTCTTCAGGTTTTTCTTCATTGGTTACCACCCTCATCATCTTGAGGTCTTCTACTGGATTTGGCTCAGGTTTTCTAGCAAACTTTGCTAGTATGAGAGCTAGGCTCTCAGCTACTTTACCCAGCTGAGCCTCCACGGTCTTTGTCCTTTCTTGTAGAGCCTGCACATCATTTCTAATTGCAACGACCTGGTTAGATAATTTTCTTATACTACTTTCATGGTTCTCCGTGATTTTAATAAGCATATTATTTTGCTCGGTTTGAGCTTGTAGAAATGTTCTAACAGTTTGCTCAAACGGGAGATTGCCACGATTTGCTCCATTAGTATTATCATAATTATTATAAGGAGCTCCTGCAGGATTAGCATGATATTTTTGAACACTGGAAGCATAATTATTTTTCCATGCAGGATTAAAAGGAGTGTGAGCTATAAAATTAACATCATTAACATCGGTAGTGATAGCATTAACTTGGGTATCTTCCTTACCCTTTACTAAGCTAAGCAACTCATCTACCTTAGATGTAAGCTCTTCGTTATTTACCTCGGTAATTGAACTTACTCTCTTCTAGGTTCTTTCCACATGCCATTACTTCTTTGCAACACTCACTTGCTTTCTCATGATCGTTCCTCCTGCTGCAGTATCTAGCATACACTTAGACATTGGGTTAAGACTAGTATAAAACAAATGTAATATAAGACACTCTTCCATCCCATGACCAGGACAGTTCATTATGGTTTCTTTCATCCTTTCCCACGCAAGCGCTAGTGGCTCACAGTCTTCTTGTCTAAAGCTTGTAATGTTGGATCTTCGCAGCATAGTCTTAGTTGGGGGGATTTAGTCATAAACAAATTAGTACATTCCTCCCAAGATTTAATAGTGCCCTTTGGTAGAGCTAGCAACCAATCCTTATCCTTTCCTCTAAGAGAGAAAGGAACAATCTTAGTTTAATAGCATTTGGATGTACATCCTTAATATGCATCATGTCGCAAATTTCAGTAAAAGTATTTAAGTGCAAACCCGAATCTTCAGCGGATGAGCCCCCAAATTGGTTTTGTTGAACCAAACTTAAAAGATTAGGCTTTATTTCATATGTTTCCGCATCAACTGCGGGCTGAGTGATGGGTGCACGAATAAAATCATCAGTGGGAGTAGCATACTACCCTAATCTCTTTTGAGCCATGGCTCTTATCTTTTTGGTATTTTTTTAAGTAATGAAAACAAATAACAAGTAATTAATTTTTTTGGGATTTCAAAATAGATAACAATAAAGTAAACTAATAACAAGAATTAAACTACAACTAATAATAAAACTAAAAACTAGTTCTCTAGTGACCTCACCAGGATAGCGAAATTGCTTCCCTGACAACGGCGCCAGAAAAAGGGTTGATACCTTCCATCCGGATTCACGGATGTAGTATAATAGCTTTTTCCCTATAAGACCTAGGTTTAATCGAACCTTAGAAAGCAATGCTAAAATGAAATAAAAAGTACACGTCTACAAGACTTTGTTTGTTCATTTTACCTTAGTTTATCGGACCAATCTAGTTTACTTTATAATGGGTTTGAATCAATGGATGGACATAGGTGATAACCCACAAGTATAGGGGATCGTGTGTAGCCTTTTCGATAAGTAAGAGTTGAACCCAACGAGGAGCTAAAGGTAGGATAAATGTTCTCTCAAGTTCTATCAACCACTGATACAACTCTACGCACACTAAATGTTTGCATTATCTAGAAAATAAAACTAGAGCAACAATACAAGTACTAGAGATAACTTTGCATGATAATAAATAACAAGAAAGTAAAGCTAGTTGCTACAGCAATAAAATACACTAAACTAACAGAACCATGAGTGTGGAATAGTGGTGGTAATTGTGGTGGCTTTGTCCAAGTTTAAATAGCGAATATATCGGGTTCATTGTCTTCGATGCAGTTTTTTATGTGTAAGAGGCTAAATATACATGTACTTCACTACTTGGAATTACATGTACTATATGATTGGATTGTTAGCAAACATCCGTAACTACTAACAATGCATTAAGGTTTCCCCAACCATAGCCTTAAGTTTAATGGTCCTCTTACTCCCATACATGCAACGTTCCGGTTCGCGTCCTCAGGTTTATGTCACTCCGGCAGAACTGCCCCTTCCTTTTACACATACTACAAACCCTAGGAAGTTTAATCCATGCACGCACATGGACACCAAAGGATTGTACCATATCAACATACAACTCTAATGAACCAAAGACATTGAACCATTCAATCTAAGAAAAAAGAAACTACACAAACATGACATAGATCATAGGATTATAACTTATAACATCAAATACCATGTTTACATAGGACGGTACAGAGGTGTGTGGGAGGATGAATCACTGCATGCTAGGAGGATTAGGTGATGAAGATGGCAGTGAAGAGGGCTGTAACATCCCAAAACTTTAATCCAAGCTTATCAAGATCCAATTCATCAAATTTAGGGTTAACAAAAACTTTTCCAATTAAAAGTATGAAAGCATTCATGTGTATGTGCATTTAAATTAGGAGTTGTTTTGAATTTCCATGGTTCTATGATTCATTGCTTGTAAAATGTTTCTTAGGTGAAATAAACATCATCTAAATCATTCCCAAACTTTTCCAAAAGAAAAACAACTCAAAATGAATAATTGAAGTGAATGGTCATTTTGGCCAAATTAACTACCATGCCTACTTTGGCTATTCCTAGTACTCAAAACTTAACAGAAACATTTGTGGATCTTTACACCCCTTGCTAGTACACATAATGAGGTACCAAGGCCCACTTTATGATCTGCTAAAAATATTCAAATACTTATTTTAAATGACAGTTTAAAATTGAATTCAATGCATATGCCTAGATCACCCCTATTTCAAAAACCATCCATTTTAAGTCCAATTTCAAAACGCTTGCAACCAGAGACTACCTAGTACTAGTGGAGATCACTCAAAAAATTTGAACCCAAAATTCAAATTTTTGCTTCTTGCGGCCATTCTGTCAAGCAGGTGGCAGGCACAAATCTTGCAAATCCTAAAACACTATAGTGAGCAGTAGCTTTGGTCACCACTTGGGCCTAACTTGGTCCCCTGGTTCCCCCAGCTAGAACCCCGTCCCTAACCCTCTCTCCCTCTCCCCTGTCTGCTCCAGTAGCTAGCCGCCCGACGCCATGCCCAGGTCGACCACGGACCGCTCGCCCCAGTCTGTCCCGTGCTCTCCTTCACTTGCTGGGAGACAGGCGCCATCACACCGCTTCGCCTCGACCAGCCCCCGACCAAAAACGAGCGGAGGACAAGCCTCAATTGCTCGCGCCCATGCCGCTGTCCGCCATGCCGATCACTCTGGAGCGCCACGCCCGCCAGAGCAGCACCGACCACGCCTAGCGCTAACATTGCGTGGCAGCACCCGCAGCAGGCCCAGCAACCGCCCAGACATCGTCGTTCGCCGCCTCGTGACCAGCAGACCGGAGGAACAGCGTCGAACACCGCCGTCCACACGTAGTTCACCGCACGCTCCCAACCAGTAGAGACTCTGCCTTGCCGCGCCTTTAAGCCTCAGAGGACCGCCGGGGAGCAGAGTATCCAACGCTGCCCTCGCCCATGCCGAGAGAGCCCCGCAGCATCGTCACCGATGACCTCACCGTCGCCCGCTCTGCCCCCTCGTCGGCCCTATATAAAGCGGCCACCCCAGCCCCATTTCTCCACACTCACACACTCCCCACCTCTCACTGAACCTTACCCACCTCTAGCCGAAGCCGCTCGAGCTCTGTCTCGCTGGAATTGGAGTCGAAGCCGCCGCAGCAGGAGGAGAAGGGCGTTTGCGATTTAGGGCACCCCAAGCTCCACCGCAACCGCGCCTCGCCTCGCTGTCATCTACCAGCCCGTTTGCCCGCCTCACCGACCTTGCTGGAGCCCTGGTATGCCCCCAATCGACCCCCACCGCCGCGTCTAGGTCACGTTCTCGCCGGAGTGATCAGTCGTCGACGATGACTCACCACCGTTGGATCCCCTTTAGATCGTGTGGCCTAGGATGCTAGATACCGCTTCGGTTAAATTGTGCCGCTGACCGGTGGAGCCCGCATGTCAGGCAGCCCGCTGCGCGCACTATGCGTAGATGGTCCGGCCCAGTTAGTTCCTGCGCGTGTTAAAGTTTCAAATTTAGTTTTTTCTATTTAGAGTTAATCTTGTTTATGTCCACTAGTTTAAAAATCAATTCAGAGAGATTGACAAATCCAAATTGCATGAAACCAATTTTGCCTGAAAGGTATTGAAATGATCTATCCAAGCCCGTTGGATTTAATTCAATTAGAGTTATAGATCTCTCCTAGTAAAAATAACAAAACAGAAGCATTTTCACCTTGCAACATTTTTATAAAATCAACCAAGATAGATTTTGAGTTGATTCCAACTCTCAAAATTCACATTTCATCATACCTATCTGAATATGTAATAATATTAAGGCTTACATACAGTGACTTTGGCCTAGTACAGAAATAATGCTATATAGGCATTTCTAGTCACTTTAAATCATAAAATAATGAACTTAAACCAAAGTAATTATGATCCAACCCTTAAATCACATTCCCACATGCTAGAATATGTGGTGAGGACATGTGTCCATATGATCTCACATTTTAAGTGGTGAATATTAAATCTTAGTTAATTTTTCAATGAGTAGAAATTACTTTTCTAAAATAAAAAGGATGAAACTATTAAATTAAACTTGTGATGCTTGAGATGATAACAGATCATCAAATGTGTGTCTTAGAATGCTAATTAGACTAGTTAAGTATTTTTTTGGTGATTGTGTACTCCGTATGTATTTATAGACGATAGTACCGACCAAATTTACGAGGAGGAGGAGTTCTACCAAGAAGAAGAAGAAGAAGAAAACTTCAACCACTTCACCAACCAAGGCAAGCCACCTTTAACAGTGCAAGCTATTGTAGCAAGCTAGAATTAAGCTAGTTAACTTGATCCAAAATGCTATAGGCATGCTTAAGTCATAGCACCCTGACTATTAGTTACCCCAAGTCGTATTTACAATCTTTACTTCCTTTACTTTACCCAAAGTTCTTTACTTGTTTTGAAGGTAGCATAAAGAGTATAAAACTTGGCCTATTTAGAACCCTTTAGATGTCATTCTATGGCATGAGATTGATCCCACCATTTTCCACCTTAGTGAACACTCTTAACTTAGTAGTTTAGAGTAGATCTAAAACTTGAGTCACTTTAGATGGGAACACTTGGTGAAAATGAATTATGAAAACCTTGGAATGATGAGTCATTCTATTAAGATGTTTTGGACATGTGTTGAGAAACACAAATGGTTCATGATGGTGAAATGTTGAGGCATAAGCCTTAACCCTTTTTCAAAACTGATGGTTGGATTCGGATGTGATACCATTCCAAATTTACCATACAACCACACCACCTGAATTGGGTAAGGCTTAGCTGGAAATTTATATGCATTAGTATTAGTTCCCTTGCGGGAGAGGTTTGAGCTGAGGCTACCTCTCAATGTTGTCCACCTATGCAGTGCCCAAGATGACTGATGGTCATGGTTGGGAGGCCATGCTCATAGGAGAGGTGCTTATACTACGGTGTGTAAAGGGAAGGTTATGTTTGGTTATCTGCATACTAAGTATGATGATTCAGGGTTATCCCTGCCAGATGTATCGAATCTTGTGGTGAAAGTGTACCACCTCTGCTGAGCGTCAAACTATTAGAATAGCCGCTTCCGCGGTTATGGACAGTTGGAATGGCCATACTGTTTCGTTGTCAGATGTTTTCCAAACAACTTATGAAATGAATGATGAATCTTGACTTGACCACAACAGGGTGGTGTCTATGACAATAGCTTCCCAACTTAAGTGATTCTAGAACTTTATTTTATCTTTCTTTGCTTCTGAACTCAGCTTAGGTTTCAAACGTAACTTTATAGTTAAACTTAGATTTAGCACTTTAACCTAGAACTATATTACTTGTTAGTGATAGTTTGCGAGTACTTAAAGAGTACTCATGGCTTTTGTCCCTGGCTATTCTCATGGCCAGACTATGAAGGAGAGTACCAAGATGATGGCCAGCAGGACGGCTATGATAACTAGGACTATTTGCCTTCGTCAGCATTGCCTGTGCCCCTGAAGATGGACCCCACCACTACTCTTATCTTTTAATTCCGCTGCTTGTTGTATTCAGACTGGATCATGAGATCCTTATTTGTGTAAGACCTTATGTATGGTTTGTAATGGATGATGTACTGTGATATCCAATCCGTTATGTCTCGCAAAAATAGTAATCCTGGGATTGCGAGTTATGGCATAACGGGCATCTGGGATTAAAAATCCGGGTGTTGACAAGGGCGGTGGCGGCGCCGGCGGTGGAGCGGGGGACTCCTTCCCCGCCACCGGTATCATGGGGGAGCACCGCCCCTTAGCCCCCTTGCTTCATGGCTTATTGGGAGCCCTCCCCCATGGAGATGGGATCCATGGGGAAGGCAAAAACGTGGCTTTGGCGGCTGCAAATTCGTGGGTGGAGGTACCTTGGGAGAATTAGGTTTCCTCCCTTTATATAGCTTCTCGGATTCCCGTCACCCCATCTTGGGCTGCGGTAAATCGGGCCTAGCGGGTCCGTCAGGACTCGGAATCAGCTAAAGTTTATGTACAGAACGTTTGCCGCGAAATTTCCAACAACTTTGTAGTTGAAGAGTTTTTCGTTTGACGCCGTCTTCGACACGAAACATGACCATCTTCAAAAAGATTTCTGAGACAGATTTCGGGAAAAATCCCAATTTGACTCCAACAAGGTTTCCACTTGTATTCTTGGTAATTCCTACACATCAAAGTGTAAAACAAGAACATTGTGCACTTTTGCAACTATTAGTAGGTTAGTCCAAATAAATCATAAACTTTATACAAAAAGGAGTGTCAAAAGCATATTATTAGCATAAAACCATCAAAAATTATAGATATGTTATGGACGTATCAACATCCCCAAGCTTAGTTCCTGCTCGTCCTCGAGTAGGTAAACGATAAAAACAATATAATTTTTGAGGTGACATGCAGACAACACAATCTTGATCATCATTATTGTAAAAGTGTTGATAATTGGGATCAAGGTACTCTAAACATGAAAATGAAAGATAGAGTTCTAACAATAAGACATAGCAACTATGTTGTAACATGAAAAGGTACAAACAAAATATCATGAATAAGAATGCTTTAAAAGACGTTTGTTTGTTTCACATAAAATAAATGAGAATGGTATTCAGCTTGTGCCTCATAGTGTAGCAAAACATAAATGCATGCGACACCTTCAAAGTTCATAAGGGTGACTAGATACAAATAGTTTAAGAACAAGCAATATCAAAGTTATGCATCAATCATAAAGTCTTGGGACAATGCACATTGAACTAAGAATGGCCACTGTGCTCTCCCAATAGGTGCATAAAGATAGAAGATGGAGACTCAACATAAAAGTAAAAGAAAGTCCTTCATAGAAGGAAGCAGGGATTCAAGTCTCATAAAGAGCTTCCAAAAAGTATGGTACTTATTAGCTTTCAGCTCTCATTGCCCCTATCATAAGCATCTTTAGGTGATTAAGGTTAAAGTGACACAACTAAGAGGATATGCTTGACAAGTTATAAGTTGAAATCTCATGCCCCTTACTTATGAGTACCGAACCTCATGCTACTCAACTTCAGTCACAAGTAAGCTCTTGTCAAGTACATATGTATCATAGAGAACCACCAACGGGGTACCCCTTGCACATGATACAGGAGCTATCCCATAATCAAAATGACAACGCAAGCAGACAATGAGCATCTCAACGATCTTTTTATTTGCTATTTGCATAGGTTTTTATTGAGGATGCTTCATAGAATGCTCATTATGGTTATGCTGCAAGTTTCCACCATGATTAGGCATGGCTTAGGCTAGCGGCCCAGGCATTTCTCTAACACACATACAAACTCCATGATCTTACAAGTTCCCCTTTTATTTCACACCACCGGGATCCATAAGCAAAAGAATCAAGATATCAACGGAATAATAAGTGCAATGTTGAAAGCGTTCCCCATGATACATGGTTCTGCTAACTTCAACTTATAAAGCCAAGCATATACGCAACAAAGATGGACTCAATGGTTCAAGATTATTAAGTGCAACAAAGTAAAGTGTGCCATTAAGTTCGTGAGAGCTTTAATCACTAATTTTCACATAACAAGTTTAATTCGGAAGGTAGATAAAAGCATGAATATACTTGGAATAGAAAATGCTAATAGGTAGGTATGGTAGACTCTTTGGAATAACTTGGTTTTATTTGGAGTTGGATGCATGAGTGGAACTCATACTTGGTTATGGAGGTTAGAAAAAGGCTGGGAGCGACAAACTAAGAGAGGAATAATGGCCATAATCATGCAAAGCGACAAAACATCATTAATTAAATCATAAAGTGATATTACAAGTCAAAAACTAAAGGATCATAAAGGCTATGGTGACTTAGGATAGTCTTAACATGTGTGAGCATGCGCTAAGTCAACCCAAATAAAGCATCAAAGGAGAATACCACAATACTATGCTTTAATATGCTAAAACAACGCATGATTCTTTCAAGGCACATTAAGCAATCTCATTTATTTGTAACATGTCATGCTACAGCAAAAATCACTAAGCATAAATCCAAAACAATATCAAGCATGACATGACAAAGCATAGGCCACAGCAAAAAACAATCTCCTTTTGTACCACTTATAAGCTTGAAGCTTCCTACTCTTTTCCAATCACCAATCAACTTATTTAAAACCACATATGAATGCAGGGGTCCAACCAATTTTTATTAAGAAAACCAAACAAAAGAAAACTAAAAAAAAACAAAGACGCTCCAAGAACAACACAACTATGCATGAAACAATAAAATGAAGTGTTTGGAAGAACCTGAGATTTTTATTAATGAAGAAGGGGATGCCTTGGGCATCCCCAAGCTTTGACGCTTGTACTTCTTGGATATTTCTTGGGGTGACATGGGGTGGCATCCCCAAGCTTGAGCTTTAGTCCATTCTTCATCTCATTACATCATTCTTTCCTTAACACCTGAAATTTTTCCTTCATACAAAACTTCACATAATCTTCATTAGCAACATTAGTGTACTCAAGATAATAAGTCTTTGGGTTCAGTTTCAACACCAATAAAACTTCCATTAAAACACAATCTACTGTAGCACTTCGCTTAAAAATCTCAATTCCCCAAAGAGAACCCAAAAAAGGAATCAACAAGAAGCAAATGCAAATAATGACAGAAATCTGTCAAAACAGACCAGCAGATAGAAACCAATTTTTTCAAAGACCTTATGTTGCTCAAATCGAAAAGTGTTGATCTAGCGAAAGTTGAATAACAACCTGGGGCAGAAGCACAAAAAATTACAGCTCAAACCGACGTACAGAGATTTTTGGGGTTTCAAAATAGATAACAATAAAGTAAACTAATAACAAGAATTAAACTACAACTAATAATAAAATTAAAAACTAGTTCTCTAGTGACCTCACCAGGATAGCGAAATTGCTTCCCCGACAACGGCACCAGAAAAAGGGTTGATACCTTCGATCCGGATTCACAGATGTAGTATAATACCTTTTTCCCTAGAAGACCTAGGTTTAATCGAACCTCAGAAAGCAATGCTAAAAGGAAATAACACGTCTACATGACTTTGTTTGTTCATTTTACCTTAGTTTATCGGACCAATCTCGTTTACTTTATAATGGGTTTGAATCAATGGATGGACATAGGTGATAACCCACAAGTATAGGGGATCGTGTGTAGCCTTTTCGATAAGTAAGAGTGTCGAATCCATCGAGGAGCTAAAGGTAGGATAAATGTTCTCTCAAGTTCTATCAACCACTGAAACAACTCTACGCACACTAAACGTTTGCATTATCTAGGAAATAAAACTAGAGCAACAATACAAATACTAGAGATAGCTTTGCATGATAATAAATAACAAGAAAGTAAAGCTAGTTGCTGCAGCAATAAAATACACTAAACTAACAGAACCATGAGTGTGGAATAGTGGTGGTAATTGTGGTGACTTTGTCCAAGTTTAAATAGCGAATATATCGGGTTCATTGTCTTCGATGCAGTTTTCTATGTGGGAGAGGCTAAATATACATGCGCTTCACTACTTGGAATTACATGTACTATATGATTGGATTGTTAGCAAACATCTGTAACTACTAACGATGCATTAAGGTTTCCCCAACCATAGCCTTAAGTTTAATGGTCCTCTTACTCCTATACATGCAACGTTCCGGTTCGCGTCCTCAGGTTTCTGTCACTCCGGCAGAACTCCCCCTTCCTTTTACACATACTACAAACCCTGGGATGTTTAATCCATGCGCGCACAAATATAATGGACACCAAAGGATTGTACCATATCAACATACAACTCTAATGAACCAAAGACGTTCAACCATTCAATCTAAGAACAAAGAAACTACACAAACATGACATAGATCATAGGATTATAACTTATACCATCAAATACCATGTTTACATAGGACGGTACAAAGGTGTGTGGGAGGATGAATCACTACATACTAGGAGGATTAGGTGATGAAGATGGCGGTGAATATGGTGAAGAGGGCGGTGGCGGCGCCGGCGGTGGCGCGAGGGACTCCTTCCCCGCCGCCGGTATCATGGGGGAGCACCGCCCCTTAGCCCCCTTCCTTCATGGCTTATTGGGAGCCCTCCCCCATGGAGATGGGATCCATGGGGGAGGCAAAAACGTGGCTTTAGCGGCTGCAAATTCGTGGGTGGAGGTACCTTGGGCGAATTAGGTTTCCTCCCTTTATATAGCTTCTCGGATTCCCGTCACCCCATCTTGGGCTATAGTAAATCGGGCCTAGCGGGCCCGTCAGGACTCGGAATCAGCTAAAGTTTATGTGCAGAATGTTTGTCGCGAAATTTCCAATAACTTTGTATCTGAAGAGTTTTTCGTTTGATGCCGTCTTCGACATGAAACGTGACTATCTTCAAAAAGAGTTCTGAGACAGATTTCTGCAAAAATCCCAATTTGACTCCAACAAGGTTTCCACGTGTATTCTTGGTAATTACTACACATCAAAGTGTAAAACAAGAACATTGTGCACTTTTGAAACTATTAGTAGGTTAGTCCAAATAAATCATAAACTTTATACAAAAAGGAGTGTCAAAAGCATATTATTAGCATAAAACCATCAAAAATTATAGATACGTTATGGACGTATCAATAGGCCAGGGTTGAAGATCCACCTGCAGCTGCACATCAAATGGGATAAAAGATAATAATAAGCATAGTCATGTATAATGTTTGAATGGAGATAATCTCTTGTGGGCAACATATCCTAATATTCTAGAGCCCCCGTGATGCAGCGGGCATAGCAATAGACTTTTAATCCAATCGAGTGCACAACCGAAGCCACGGGTTACACACAATTATTAAGTGTAAAACACAGATCAAAGCAAGTGGTGATGTTGTTGTTGATCCTGAATGGGGTGCTAAGCAAAGACCGTACTACCATTTTTGTCACTGAGGTACCTATGAGATTGCCTCTAGCCAAGTATCTCACCTCAAGCCTTTATCAATCTATAGGATCTTGGGTACCTATAAGTCCACAGATCGATACAACAGACGAAGAAACAAAAGATACAAATCTCAATTGCAAACAAAATACAATACTCCCATTATCTATATGCACATAATCGCTACGAGGTTTCTCCCTACCCCGCAGCCCGTGAGGACTACTCTTTCATAACAAATAGATCGAAGATAGCAAACATCATACAAATACTTAGATTGAAATCAAATATTCTTACAATGGTCGCCAAATCACAAGGAGATCTAAAGTACAAAGCAATGGCTATGGCTAGTGGATGGATGGATGGTGGAAGTGATGAACAATGGTGTGGATCTCCTTTGATGGTGTTGTGATGTAATCTGAGAATGGAGGCTCTATGGTCGACGGCTGGAGCCTCAAAATATATAGGCGTCTTCATGAAAGTTGTAGGGTTTGACAAGACGAAGCCATCACCACCTGGTACGGGCGGGCGGTACGAGCGGGCCCTACCCGTACCGATGGTCGTTAAGCATGCTGACGCCCTGGCATAGCTTCCCAATTACTTGGCCAGGTTTACTTCCTCAAAATCCTTCATTATGACTCCTTATTTCGCATTAAAAGCCGTGATTTCCTGCACAACATAATTCAAAGAGAGGTTTTGCATATCCTTGCAATTATTAGTCATTAGTGGCAAGGATTGAGAGTTTCTTGTCAATGGCTTGACCAAATACAATGTGTAAACGCAGTGGAAGATGGCAAATATTGGAGCCATCAATCCACATCCTTACCCTTGGAGTCGAGATCAAGATTAACCTTTGTGTGCATAGGAGTCTTGGCACCTTTCACTTGGTCGAAATTGAACTTCTTATATACTTGGCTTGGTTGATGAAGGTCCCTTTAATCAATTGCTTGACTTCAAAACCAAGGAAGAATTCTAACTCCCCCATCATAGACATCTCGAAGCGGTCGGTCATGAGCTTGGTAAAATCCTCATTAAAAGCTTTGTTAGTAGACCCAAAGATAATGTCATCAACATAAATTTGGCAAATTAACAAGTTTCATCCAACTCTCTTAGTAAAAAGAGTGGGCTCAATTAGCCCTACTTCAAAACCACGGTCTAACAAAAGCTCTCTAAGGCACTCATACCACACACGTGGGGCTTGTTTAAGGCCATATAGTGCCTTGTAAAGCTTGTAGACATGGTTCGGGAAGAGAGGATCCTCAAAACCCGGAGGTTGCTTGACATAAACCAACTCCTTTAAGGGACCATTAAGAAAAGCACTCTTAACATCCATTTGTTGCAATTTAAAATTATGATAAGTAGCATAAGAAAGAAGCATGTGAATGGATTCTAGACGATCAAAGGGGGCATAGGTTTCACTATAGTCAATGCCCTCAACTTGAGAGTATCCTTGGGGTACCAACCTTGCCTTGTTGCGGATGACTATCCCACTAGCATCGCACTTGTTCTTGAAAATCCACTTGGTCCCAATGACATTTTGACAATCTCTTGGCCGCTTCACTAATGTCCACACCTTGTTCCTCTTGAAGTTGTGAAGTTCTTCATTCATAGCATCAAGCCAATCATCATCTTCAAGTGCTTCGAAGACCTTTTGGGGTTTAACATGAGAAATAAAAGCATGGTGTGAGCTAAAGGAAGTTAATTGTCTCATAGTAGTAGAACCCCTATTGAAGTCTCCATAAACATTATCAAGGATATGGCCATCTTTGATGAGCTTGGCGAGTCGATATGCTTGACGGCGGGCTTGGGTATCAAGACGAGATTCTTGAGATACCATTTGGTCATCATCATGGTTTGAGTCCCCTCCTTGACTATAAGCACGGACTTGATCACTATCTTCATCAATATCAACCATAGGAGGATCATCAATAATTGGAGAGACATTAGCTTGGCCTTGGTCATTGTTAGCTTGGACATGTTCTTTAAGAGCTTGACCTTGATCAACATTATCTTGAGGAGTCCCACTATCCTAGAGAGGTAGAACTTGAGGATCTTGACATTAACCTGAGCTTAAAGAGTAATGGTCACGAGTAGCTTTGGAAGAGCTTGGAGAGTCTTGAGGTGCAACGGTTGGTCCTGGAGGGGCAAGATGATCTTGTGAGAGTGAGGGATCTACATGAGTGGAGCTTGGTCCTTCTACTTCGGCCACAAGGGGTTCCTCAATGGGTAGGAAGAATCCCACACCCATTCTTCTTATGGCTTGAGGAGGAATTTCATCACTTGGATGACAAACACCATCTTGCCTCACAAGAGACTCATGTTCTTCATCAAACTTCACATTGCTTGTTTCTTTGACTCTTCCATTGGCTTTGTTGTAGACTATATATAAGCATGAGATTGATTTGAGTAACCAATGAAGATACCTTCTTGTGCCTTTGATTCAAACTTTGACAACTGGACTCCCTTCTTGAGAATGAAACATCTACAGCCAAACACCCGAAAATAGCTAACATTACGCTTGTGTCTGGTGAGAAGTTCATATGGAGTGTTGTTATTGTGCTTGCATAGGTAAAGTCGGTTGATAGCATGGCAAGTGGTGGAAATGGCCTCATCCCAAAAGTTATATGGTGATTTGAATTTTGCCAACATGGTCTGGGCTGCATCCATCAAGGTACGGTTCTTCCTTTTGGCAACACCATTTTGTTGAGCGGTATATGGAGTTGAGTATTGGTGCTTGATCCCCTCATCACTAAGGAAATCATCCAAGGTGTAGTTTTTGAACTCGGTGCCATTGTCACTCCGGATGGAAAGAATAGTAGTATTGTGTTTCTGTTGATCATGATTAGCAAAGTCGATGACGGTTTATTGAGTTTCACTCTTGAACTTGAAGAAATAGACCCAAGTGTATCTTGAGAAATCATATACAATCACCAAACAATATTTCTTCACTCCAAGGCTATCATGAGATGGAGGCCCAAAAATATCCATGTGAAGGAGTTCCAAGCATCGTTTGGTGGTAATTTGATTGAGAACCTTGTGGGGTGACTCGTGCATCTTCCCTTCAATATAAGCCCTGCACACACGGTCTTTGGCAAAGGAAATGTATTTTGGTCCAAGGATGTGGCCCCCGTCTAGAGGCTTTGCAAAGACCTCATGTTTAAATGGGCCAAGCGGCAATGCCACAACCAGCCCACATCGTCTTTAGCATAGATACATATAGCATGTGTATAGGGGTTTCCAGAGAAATCCACCACATACAAGTCATGATCTACATGTCCAATGAAATCCACCATGAGTTTCTTGCTCCACATGAGGACCACGGAATGCTCATTAAAGAAGGACAAAATACCCATAATGGCTAAATCACGAATGGAAATGAGGTTATACCCAAGGGTTTTGACAAGAATGACATTAACCAAGGAGACATCCGGGGTTACCACCACCTTACTAAAACCCAATCCTTGAGAACTTGTTTTATCACCGTAGGAGACCATAGTATTAGCGAAGTTTGGCCTAATCTCCGACATGATAAACTTGCTTCCGGTCATATGGCTTGTAGCTCCAATATCAAGCACCCATTTCGCTCCACCAGAAGCAAAGTCCTACAAGACAATCAAGCTTTGGTTTTAGGTACCCATTTTGCAATGGGTCCCCTTTTGTTAGTAACAAGGGACTTTGGTACCCAAATGGTCCAATGATAATCATGAGTATAAGAGGTGCCAATTTATTTTGCATAGACATGACCATCAAAATATTTGTAAAGAATATAGGGTGGGTTATTCTTCTCGGCAAAGTTGTCACTTTGCACCAAGGTAGGACTAAGCGGGCCCTTGAGCAAAGTTCTTGTTCTTCTTCTTCTTGGTCTTAGGAACATATCCAATACCCTTCTTGTCAACTTGCCATTTTGCAAGTTGTTCTTTCATCTCCTTGTTCTTCTCAATAAGTTTCACATGCTTGCAACAAGGGTTAGAAGAACAAGGCAAATCTACAATAGGCATAGCGGAAGACTTTGATTGTTCAAGTTCAATTGAGTTTGGAGTTTCTCATGAGCTTCAAAAAGTCTTGATAATTTTCTCTTCAAGGCGTGGTGTTCCTCTTTGAGTTTCTCAAGATCCTTTAGACATTCATGACCAACACTAAACTCAAACTTTTCATTTTCAAGGATTTTAACCAAAGAAAGAGCATTATCACATTCTTTAATGAGTTGAGACATGGAAGAATTATGATCCTCTACAAGCTTAGAAACACTCTCCTCAAGAGTAAATCTCAGATTTTGTTCATCCTGAAGAGATTGTGAGAGAGAGGCAATTTCATCGGTGGCCTCTCTTTCATTTTTTCCTAGCATGTCAATTAATTATCCCTTTTCATCTAGAATTTCCCTAGCATGGTCAAGTTGGTTTGCAAGAGTTTCAAATCAAATTTTAGTGTCATCATCTAAATGCTCAATGAATTCACACATGCTTACCATCTCCTTCTTTACATCTAGACCATCAAGATCATACAAAGGAAGTTCATTTGAAGGAAACTTGGAAGTGGGTGTTACCTCGGTGGCCTTGGCCATGAGACACTTTTGGTTGGGGTGGATGATGTTCTCATTAGGCGAGTCAAAGAGGCACACTCTGTTGGGTCCGCAGCATAGAAAACAAAAAAATTCCTACGGTGTGAACTACACGCCAAGATCTATCTACTAGGTACAAAGCAACGGGTGGACATACATCCAACGAGAACTTACCCTCGTAGACAACGAGCTTTGTTAACGAGTAGGAACTCGTGGTTGAGGTAGTCGTACACTTGCCGATCTCAAGATCGTGAGGAAGTCCGAGCGCCGCAACTCAGCAGCGCATCCGCACTCGCACACACGTTCAAGCCACCGGACAACCTCCACCTCCTCGCTCCAGCGATCCAACGGAAGCAGCAACTCCTTCCAGACGAAATGCCACCGGGAACATGTATCTCGCTAATCCGAGACCATGGGGGAATAATTCTAGAGGGGGAGAGAGATCCTTCACAAGGAGGTGTGTGGATGAAGGAGGGAATGGGTGGCCTTTTATAGGAGGAGGGGGGTGCCCCCTCTCTCCATGGCCGGGGCATGGGGGTTGACCCCTCACCTCCCCCATTCATGTGGTGGTAACCCCTCCACATTAAAATGCTTCTTCACATTCCCTTTTAAAGTCTCCACTTTAAATGCAATAAATTTCACCAAATTTAATGCTCTCTCATTTAATAAAACTCTTTTTATTAAATTTATTCAGAATTTTGTTAATTACTTTAATTAACAAACATTCACATATAGCCCCTTGCAATATTTCAATATCACATGCAGAACCACCTTCTGCAATTTCACCCGAAACAATTTCTGGTTTCTATTGAAACAATTCCTGCGCTTTGCAATTCTTTCGTTTGAAACATATGTGCTCCAAAATGGTGTCCGGTAACTCTTAAGTGTGCCACCCTACGGTTCAC
The DNA here is from genome assembly GCA_916181665.1 of Avena sativa. NCBI lineage: Eukaryota > Viridiplantae > Streptophyta > Magnoliopsida > Poales > Poaceae > Avena > Avena sativa. The sequence goes on from OV702287.1 coordinate 430,947,094, forward strand.
GAATAATGCAGACATGATCGAGACCCTTCTCTGATCAATAATCAGCAGCAGGACCCAGAGATCCGTACTGACTCCTACACATTCAACGATGACTCCTGTGATCATGAGAACCTTTAACGCTTGTAACTAAATCCCTTTGTCTCTCGATATATTACATGTCCGAGATCCGATCATCATATCTCCATACCTAGTTTGATCTCGTTATCGACATGCACTCTTTTCTTGTTCCCGTGATATAACATTCTAGTGATCACATCACTTGCTTGCAAGCTATCCTAATGTGATATCACCGAGAGGGCCCAGAGTATATCTATCCGTCATCTGGATTGACAAATTCCACTCTTGATCCATGAGCCTCAACATAACACCTTCGTAGTACTGAACCCATCTTTATAGTCACCCTGTTACGGTGTGACGTTTGATGTTATCAAGATACTCTTCCGGTGTTAGCAATTAACATGATCTCATGGTCTAAGGATAAAGATTACTTCGTATGATGTTATAGCAATATAAAAATAATGACTTGATCGTAGTGCTATACTTCGGATGAATGTTCATCACATCATTCCACCAATGGTGTGACCTTGTTATTAACAACATCCAATGTCCATGATCAGGAAACCTTGATCATCCTGTTAATCAACAAGCTAGTCTATAAGAGAGGCATGACTAGGAACCCTTTTTGTTTATTAAACAGACATGTATTGATGTTTCTAAATCAATACATTTCTAGCATGTAAAATAAACATCTATCATGTATAAGGAATATATAATAACAACTTTATTATTGCCTCTCAGGGCATATTTCCTTCAGTCTCCCACTTGCACTAGAGACAATAATCTAGTTCACATAGTGATAAATCTAACACCCATGGAGTTCTGGTGTTGATCATGTTTTGCCCTAGGGAGAACTTTAGTCAACGGATCTGCTACATTCAGGTCCGTGTGTACTTTACAAATCTTTATATCTCCATCCTTGACATGCTCGCGGATGGAGTGAAATCGGCGCTTAATATGTTTGGAATTCTTGTGAGACCTTGGTTCCTTTGCGTTGGCTATGGCTCCATTGTTGTCACAATAGATCACCATCGGGTCCAACGCACTAGGAACCACACCCAGTTCTGTAATGAACTCTTTCATCCAAACTGCCTCCTGCGCCGCTTCTGAAGCAGCAACATATTCCGCCTCCGTTATTGATCCAGCCACCACAGGTTGTTTGGAACTCCTCCAACTAACTGTTGCTCCGTTCAAGATAAATACGTATTCGGATTGAGACTTAGAGTCATCCGGATCGGTGTCAAAGCTAGCATCGACATAACACTTAGCGACTAGCTCTTCTTCACCTCCGTATATGAGAAACATATCCTTAGTTCTTCTCAAGTACTTGAGGATGTTCTTTACCGCTATCTAGTGTTCCGAACCTGGATCAGATTGGTACCTACTAGTCAAACTAATAGCATGTGCCACATCCAGTCTTGTACATAGCATGGCATACATAATAGAGCCTATGGCCGAGGCATAGGGGATCTTATCCATCATCTCTCTTTCTTCCGCCGTAGCCGGACTTTGAGTCTTACTCAATGTCTTGCCTTGCAACATAGGTAAGAACCCCTTCTTACTTTCGTCCATATTAAACTTCTTTAATATCTTATCAAGGTATGTACTCTGCGATAGCCCAATTAGGCGCCTTGATCTATCTCTATAGATTTTAATGCCTAATATATATGATGCTTCACCAAGGTCTTTCATCGAAAATTTGCTATTTAGATAACTTTTAACACTGTTTAAAAGATCTATATCATTTCCAATCAATAATATGTCATCCACATATAATATCAAAAATGCCACATTGCTCCCACTCACTTTCTTGTAAATACAAGCCTCTCCATAAATTTGGACAAATCCAAACTCTTTGATCACCTCATCAAAGCGGAGATTCCCACTTCACGATGCTTGCTTCAGTCCATAGATGGATCGCTGAAGTTTGCATACCTTATTAGCATCCTTAGGATCGACAAAACCCTTAGGTTGTATCATATACAACTCTTCTTCAATCTTACCATTGAGGAACGCAGTTTTGACATCCATCTGCCATATTTCATAATCGAAATATGCAGCAATTGCTAACATAATCCTAACCAATTTAAGCATCGCTACGGGAGAGAATGTCTCATCGTAGTCAACTCCTTGAATTTGTCGAAACCCCTTTGCGACAAGTCGAGCCTTATAGATGGTCACATTACCATCAGCATCAGTTTTCCTTTTGAAAATCCATTTATTCTCAACGGCCTTTCGGTCGTGAGGTAAGTCCACCAAGTTCCAAACTTGGTTCTCGTACATGGATTCCATCACGGATTTCATAGCTTCTAGCCATTTGTTGGAATCCGGGCACATCATCGCTTCTTCATACATCGCAGGGTCATCCATTTCATCAACGATGAAATTCACAACAGGATTGCCGTACAGTTCAGGAGCTGCACGTGTCTTGCTTGACCTGCGAGGTTCGGTAGTGTCCTCTTTCGGAGTTTCATGATCATTATCATTAGCTCTCTCTTCATCAGGTGAAGTCAACTCCGAAACAACTTCCGGTGCTGCGCCACTCACCATTCCATGAAGAGAAGGTTCAATAACCTCTTCGAGTTCTACCTTCCGACTACTCACACCTGTCGTGAGAAACTCCTTCTCAAGAAAGGATCCATTCTTGGCAACAAAAACCTTGCCCTCGGATCTGTGATAGAATGTATACCCAATTGTTTCCTTAGGGTATCCTATGAAGACGCATTTTTCCGCTTTGGGTTCGAGTTTATCCGGTTGAAGTTTCTTCACATAAACATCGCATCCCCAAACCTTAAGAAATGACAGCTTAGGTTTGTTTCCAAACCATAATTCATACGGTGTCATTTCAACGGATTTAGATGGTGCCCGATTTAAAGTGAATGCAGCTGTTTCCAGTGGATAACCCCAAAATGACAGAGGTAAGTCAGTCAGAGACATCATAGATCGAACCATATCCAATAAGGTACGATTACGACGTTCCGACACACCATTACGTTGTGGTGTTCCGGCAGGCGTGAGTTGTGAAACTATTCCACACTCTTTCATGTGTGTGCTAAACTCGTAACTTAGATACTCTCCTCCATGGTCAGACCGTAGAAACTTGATCTTTCTATTACGATGATTTTCCACTTCATTCTGAAATTCCTTGAACTTTTCAAAAGTTTCAGACTTGTGTTTCATCAAATAGATATACCCATATCTACTCAAATCATCCGTGAAAGTAACAAAATAACGATATCCACCTCGCACCGACACACTCATTGGTCCACGCACATCAGTATGTATGATTTCCAATAGATCTGTCGCCCGTTCCATTGAACCGAAAAATGGCGTTCTAGTCATCTTGCCCATAAGGCATGGCTCACATGTATCAAATGATTCAAAATCAAGTGATTCCAAAAGTTCATCAGAATGGAGTTTCTTCATGCGTTTAACGCCAATATGACCTAGACGGCAGTGCCACATATATGTAGACATATCATCATCAAGTTTAATCTTTTTGGCATTAACATTATGAATGTGCATAATATTACTATCGAGATCCAATAGAAATAAACCATTCAACATAGGTGCATGACCATAAAAGATATCATTCTTATAAGTCGAACAACCATTGTTCTCAGATTTAAAGGAATGACCACTTTGCATCAAACACGATCCAGATACAATGTCCATGCTCAGTGCAGGCACCAAATAACAATTATTTAGGTTTATAACTAATCCCGATGGCAAATGGAGAGGTAGCGTCCCGACGGCGATCACATCAACTCTTGATCTATTGCCGACCCACATCCTGACCTCATCCCTTGCTAGCTGTCGCTTGTTCCGTAGCCCTTGAACCGAGTTACATATATTAGCAACCGATCCGGTATCAAATACCCAGGTGCTACTGCGAGTACTAGTCAAGTACACATCAATAACATGTATATCACATATACCTTTGTTTGCCTTGCTGGACTTCTTGTCCGCCAAATACTTGGGGCAGTTGCGCTTCCAATGGCCAGTCCCCTTGCAATAGTAGCACTCGGTGTCAGACTTAGGGCCAGCCCAGGGTTTCTTTTCAGGCGTGGCAACAGACTTGCCACCCTTCTTTCCCTTGTGCTTGCCTTTCTTGTCCTTCTTGAAACCGGTGGTCCTATTGATCATCAACACTTGATGTTCTTTCCTAATCTCCACTTCTGCAGTCTTAAGCATTGATAGAAGCTCGGGAAGAGACTTCTTCATGCCCTGCATATTATAGTTCATCACGAAGCTCTTGTAGCTAGGTGGCAGAGATTGGAGAACACGATGTATGCCTAAGTCAATGGGAATCGTTATTCCCAAGGACACAAGCTTATCGGCGTACCCAGACATTTTGAGTACATGCTCAGACGGAGCTGTTTTCCTGTCGTGGTGGTGTCACAGCAGATGCCATGGATAGGCTAAAGGTGGGGACTAATACACACTAGGGGAATCCAGGGAGGGATAGTGGAGTGATTCTCCACACAGAAGTTTGTATTGCTATATCTCGAGATTACAAGTGCTCCTTGAGCTGTATTGGCGAGAGGAGGAAGAAGGAGCTCTCTTACTCTTGCCTACTATTTTCCCTAGAACCCTAGATCGACTAGCCCTATGGGATCACCAAACCAACTAGAGCTCAACCAACCCCTTCTACCAGAGACCTAGCCCCCCTTATATAGAGGAAGTTCGGTCCCTGCCTAGGGCATACGTGGAGGCATATTCCTAAGAATATGCCCCCTCCCAAAGTGGTAACCCGACCGGGGTGCTTTTCCCCCGCGTCACACATGATTTAGCGACGTAAGCCTCTGCGGCGCCCGCGTCAGCCGACATGGGCGTCGTCACCCTCGTCGGCCACGACCCGGTGGTCCTGCCCTTGCTTTCTCCGCTCATGCAGTGCGTACCTGACCTTCTTTTTGACCAGAGAGATTCCTTCCTTCTCCCAGAAGCTAAGCGAGGACCCGGATCATAGTAGATCCCGCCACACCTGTTCCTACATATAAGTTAGACAAGCACTTCCGACTTACTCCTTAAGTCGGATGAGACAATGTCAGGCGACCCCCCCTAGTCCGGGTTACTCCGTGATCCGGCCTGCCTTGAGGTGACCCGGCCAGCATCCGCTTTGACCTTGCCGAACCTCGGCTAACTCGGCCGTTATACCATGGAGTGACCCTACCCGGGGGTATCCCCCCAACATTTCCTCCATCATGCAGCTAAAGAACTTTTATGTAGCATTATAACTCTCTACGGCAGCATGGGTATCGAAAATCATTTTCAATTCTCCCATGGTATCAAAGGCATTGCCATTTTCGAAACGCTTTCGAAGTTCTGGCTCTAGCCCATACAGTATGCCGCAATGAACTAAGTTGTGGTCCTCCTGACGAGTCACATAGACATTCTTTTCCTCGTCAGGGGCATCAAGAGCTGGTGGGGGGCCTAGCGGTGCATCTAGCACATATTGCTTTTATGCAGCAGTGAGGAGAATCCTCAAATTCATAGCCCAGTTGGTGAAGTTGCTATCATTCGCAGCAAGTTTCTCTTTCTCCATGAACACATTGAAATTAAAAGAAGGTGGTGCCATCTACAAAAGAATTTGTAAAGTTTATTTAGACTCAGTTTATGATAGATTGAGTTCAACTAATCCAAATTACTAATGAACTCCCACTCAAAAACGACATCCCTCGTGTCCTTTTGGTGATTACATGAACCAAATCCACTATACCAAGTCCGATCATCACGTGAGTTGATATTGCTTCAAAGGCGAGCATCTATATGGGCATCATATCAACCATATGACTCATGCTTAACCTTTCGGTCCGTGTTCCGAGGCCATGTCTGTATATGCTAGGCTCGCCAAGTAAGAACCTTAGTATTCGCGTGTGTAAAACTGTCTTACACCCGTTCCTATGAAAGCGTAGATTCGAGTACACCCGATCATCACGTGATGTCTCGAAACACGATCCATAGAACGGTGCATACTCAAGGAAGAACACATTTTTATCTTGATATCTAAAAGAGGGATCATCTTATAATGCTATCAAACGCGCCAAACTAGTAGTATAAGATGCTAACATCTAATGTGTAAAGTGAGATGATATGGTCCATGCATTTGATCTCTATCACTTGCATCGTGGTATGATCTCTATCATTCCTTTGTGTGTAAGGCCAAGGTCTATGGAACTTACACATTGAGTGTGTTGTAAGAGTATCCACCATACATCTACTTACAACAATACCATATCAACACACTAGCCCAGCAACGATCTAAACTAGACGCCTCTAATTTATCAATTGCAAGTTTTACGTGGCTTAGGGCTTTCGGAGATAGAACCGTTCTTACCTACGAACATGAACCACAACGAGGATAACTAAGTTATTAGCAACTCGTTGTAAATCAGATATTGACTATAGTAGGAGAGACAGACACCTGCTAGCCACTTATGCAAAACAAGTTGCATGTCAGTCGTGGAACCGGTCTCATGTACGATGACATGTAAGGTTGGTCCGGGCCGCTTCATCCCACTATGCCACCAATATCCAAAATACATAGAAGATGCAATAACATGATCATCATCGCCCACATATCAACCATATGTGTACTCCCCGTGCTAAGTACCTACGCATAGATCAGGCTCTGATACCACTGTTGGGTCCGCAGCATAGAAAACAAAAAAATTCCTACGGTGTGAACTACACGCCAAGATCTATCTACTAGGTACAAAGCAACGGGTGGACATACATCCAACGAGAACTCACCCTCGTAGACAACGAGCTTTGTTAACGAGTAGGAACTCGTGGTTGATGTAGTCGTACACTTGCCAATCTCAAGATCGTGAGGAAGTCCGAGCGCCGCAACTCAGCAGCGCATTCGCACTCGCACACACGTTCAAGCCACCGGACAACCTCCTCGCTCCAGCAATCCAGCGGAAGCAGCAACTCCTTCTAGACGAAATGCCACCGGGAACATGTATCTCGCTAATCCGAGACCATGGGGGAATAATTCTAGAGGGGGAGAGAGATCCTTCACAAGGAGGTGTGTGGATGAAGGAGGGAATGGGTGGCCTTTTATAGGAGGAGGGGGGTGCCCCCTCTCTCCATGGCCGGCGCATGGGGGGTGACCCCTCACCTCCCCCATTCATGTGGTGGTAACCCCTCCACATTAAAATGCCTCTTCACATTCCCTTTTAAAGTCTCCACTTTAAATGCATTAAATTTCTCCAAATTTAATGCTCTCTCATTTAATAAAACTCTTTTTATTAAATTTATTCAGAATTTTGTTAATTACTTTAATTAACAAACATTCACATATAGCCCCTTGCAATATTTCAATATCACATGCAGAACCACCTTCTGCAATTTCACCCGAAACAATTTCCGGTTTCTATTGAAACAATTCATGCGCTTTGCAATTCTTTCGTCTGAAACATATGTGCTCCAAAATGGTGTCCAGTAACTCTTAAGTGTGCCACCCTACGGTTCGCGAATAATGCAGACATGATCGAGACCCTTCTCCGATCAATAATCAGCCGTGGGACCCGGAGATCCGTACTGACTCCTACACATTCAACGATGACTCCTGTGATCGTGAGAACCTTTAACGCTTGTAACTAAATCCCTTTGTCTCTCGATATATTACATGTCCGAGATTCGATCATCGGTATCTCCATACCTAGTTTGATCTTGTTATCGACATGCACTCTTTTCTCGTTCCCGTGATATAACATTCTAGTGATCACATCACTTGCTTGCAAGCTATGCTAATGTGATATCACCGAGAGGGCCCAGAGTATATCTATCCGTCATCTGGATTGACAAATTCCACTCTTGATCCATGAGCCTCAACATAACACCTTCGTAGTACGGAACCCATCTTTATAGTCACCCTGTTACGGTGTGACGTTTAATGTTATCAAGATACTCTTCCGGTGTTAGCAATTAACATGATCTCATGGTCTAAGGATAAAGATTACTTTGTATGATGTTATAGCAATATAAACATAATGACTTGATCGTAATGCTATACTTCGGATGAATATTCATCACATCATTCCACCAATGGTGTGACCTTGTTATTAACAACATCCAATGTCCATGATCAGGAAACCTTGATCATCCTGTTAATCAACAAGCTAGTCTATAAGAGAGGCATGACTAGGAACCCTTTTTGTTTATTAAACACACATGTATTGATGTTTCCGAATCAATACATTTCTAGCATGTAAAATAAACATCTATCATGTATAAGGAATATATAATAACAACTTTATTATTGCCTCTCAGGGCATATTTCCTTCACACTCATGGAGTATAAGAAGTGGAAATAGCAGTAACTAACTCCCACGATCTCTCCACCTTGACCTTCACTATAATCATCATCCTCCGTGCCCGAGAAGTACTATTCATGGACCACCTTGTTATTTCCTTGTTTGCGAAGTTCTTGTTTGGGAAATTCTTGTTCATTGGATGAGGAGGTCTTGGATTTCTCTTGCAGATGAGACAACCATCATTATCCTCTCTATTTTTGAAAGGACACTGAGCCATGAAGTGACTCTTGTCATTGCAATTGTAGCAAGATCTCGCCTTAGGAGCCTTCATAGCTGAGTTGAATATTGGGTTGTCCCTTGACCTTGACTTCATGTCCGGCTTGTTCCAAAAGGCTCTCGATGCAATAATCAAGTGCTCATTGAAGGCATACTTGATTTCCTCTTGAGACCATTTGCTAGTGTCTTCTTCTTCATCAAATTCCACCACTTGGGTCTTCAAGGCAAGATTCACCTTTTGAGATCAATAGGCCCGAGCACGAGCGGATTCTGCATTCTTATTGGAAATTGTCATGGCAATGACTTCACTCAAAACCTCTTATGATGTCATGATGTGATAGTTGCTTCTTCCCTTGATGGAGTTGAGATTTTGCTCTACAAATAGAAGAAGGGTTTGAACAAACTTTATCTTCATGAACTTGTCATCAACATAGGTAGCTCCAATGTTCATCATGGTGCAACAAAGAACCTTGGTACGCCGATACATGTCTTTGGGACTCTCATCATCTTGCATAGCAAATCCATCGGACTTATTGTTGACTTCATCAAACTTGGAGCTTTGTATACTTGCATTCCCAACAAATAACTTGGTGAGATGATCCCAAGCTTCTTTGGCACACTACTAGGAAACGGCTATAGGTAATCCACACATCCGTGGCGCATGTGCTAGTGGTGCCCCACGGGTAAAATAGGTATGACGCACTGCCCACAGGTGCCCTACGACTAACTGCCGTAAGCGTGGCGCACATGGGGATGGTGCGTCACGGCTACTTGTGGGCCAGGGCACAGGTGGCCGCAGACAACCTAGCCGTAGCGCACTTGTGTGCGGTGCGCTACGGGTGTGAAACTTAGTCATAGCGCACTCTGACATAGTGCGCTACTGGTATGTGGGTTGCGGCCTGCTGTGCGGCTGGACGAACTTACCCGTAGGGCACCCTAGCCTAGTGTGCCACAGGTAAGTTTCCTGCACCAACCCCCCCCCCCCCTGTGGATCGCCTTTTTAGCCTTGCAAAAAAATAAAAGAAAATGATAAACAATTCAAAAAATAAAATCCTTTCACATGTATGTAGGTAATGTGGTCTAGTGTGTAGGAAAATTAACAAACCTGAATTTTGACTTTTTCTGCAAAAAAAGATCATGCCACGGTAAAATAGGCGTAACTTTTGCATACGAATTCGAAAAAAACGTTTAATATACCAACATGACGAGAACGAGATTTCGCATCCGCTCGCAGCGACCTTTGGTCATTTGGCGATTTTTTAGATTTTCAAAATTTGAAAAGAGTAAAAAGTTATGATCAAAAGATCGTTTTTTCCTGCAGAAAAAAAATGGAGGCCACTTACTTGTAGCGCACCACCCCTAGTGCGCCACGAGTAAGTTAGGCGGGATTCGAAATTCGAATCACCACCCGACCACCTAACCCTCCATATATATCTTCCCCACCCACCCCTTATCTCCTCCACTTCCACTTCTCCTCCCTTCTGCACTTCTCCTTCCTTCTCCACCTTCTCCTTCTCCTCCACCTCTCCTACCTTCTTCTTCTCCTCACTTGTCCTTCTCCTCTCTCCGGCTGCACCCACCTTCGACATCGCCCTCCTCCGACCACCTCCGGCTACACCCTCCCCGACCATCCTCCGATGGCGCCCTACCCCATGCACCTCCGGACGCAACCTCCTCCACCATACTCCGACTATGCCCTCCTCCGACTGCACCCTTCTCCACCAGCCTCTGACCACCTCCAGCAGCGACCTCCTTCAACGAGGCTACAACACCGACGATGATGGCGGCCGGCTGCTTGATCTAGATCTGGATCTAGATCAAATCCCGCTTTTTTTGAAATTTGAAATCGTACCCATGGCGCACATCACCTAGTGTGCCACGGCTAACTTTTCATATGTGTGGCGCACCACCTAGTGCGCAAAGGCTAACTTTTCATACTGGCGGCGCACCACCTAGTGCGCCACGCCTAACTTTTACCCGTAGCACGCGCCTCGTGGCGCACCACTAGTGCGCCACGGATGATCAAAACAGGTGCGCCATGGACTAGCTGTTTTCTAGTAGTGACGGTAGAGAATTGGCGAATGTGAGCAAAGTCCTTGGGATTCAATGCCTTTTGAATCATGCCCAAGGCGGTGGCATTGAGATGCTTGTCCACAACCTCGGCTCGAGTCAACTCCTTTGCATCATATGGCGAGAATCCTTCTTCCACAATCCTCATCAATTCAATAGAAGAGCTAGAAATGTGGGATTGTATTAGATATTGCCAATTGGTGAAATTTGAGGTATCTAACATAGGTGGAGCTCCTTGAGGAATGATGTGGGGCATGGGGATAATCGGTTCTGGGTGTACTTCGGAGGTGGGGGAACCGCCGAGTAATCCTTTTCATCCCCTTACCTTTAGAAGATGAGTCACCAAGACCCTTCGTGCTCTCACTTGGTTGTTTCGCATTTTGAGCAACAAAGCCCAAGCCAAAGTGAGTAGCGGTCACACCGGTAGCGACCACGGGGGGAGGCACAACGGTTTGGGGAGTAGTATCTACGACATTAGGCTTAAATGAATGCAAAAGGTTCATCATGTCCTTGAATTTGGTCAACATGGATGTCTCCAAGTTCTTGAGGTCATCCATGGAGGTAAAATTCTTGGTGGCTTCCACCCCACTACCCTCATCATCAACCATAGTATATTTAGGTGGTTAAGCCCGAAGTAAGAGCCTTGGCTCTAATACCAATTAAAAGGATCATTATGGTCGACTAGAGGGGGGGTGAATATGAGACTACCAAATATTTAAGCTTTTTCCTCAAATTTTGGATTTGCATAAAATTAAGTTCTCTAGAGATGCAACTAGATGAACAACTAATACGTTGCTAAGATATCCATAATTTTTGATGTTCCATGCTTGGTTTTTATCTACTTTCTTATGTTTTGTCCACACTTTGGAGTACTTTTTATACACTTTCTTGTACTAACCTATTAACAAGATGCCACGGTGCCAGCTGCTTGTTTTCTGCTATTTTTGGTTCCAGGAAAGTCAGAAAATGAATATTCTCGGAATTGGACAGGACAAAAGCCAAAGTCAGTTTTTCACCAGGGGGCACGGAACCACAAAACGAGACGAAGAGGGGCTAGAGGGCCGCCACACCACCTGGCCGCGTGGCCAGGCCTAGCCCGCGCCGGGGGGTGGTGTGGCCGCCTAGGGCACCCCCTCGGCCTCCCCTTTTGCCTATAAGATGCCTCCGATACAGAAACCCTAAGTACCTGATCAAAATTCCATGAAAGAGTCTATAGCCGCCATCATCTCCATCCCTAGATTAGGAGGGATCTGAAGCTCTTCCCGGCACCCTGCCGGAGGGGAGAATTCACCCTGGAGGCCTTCTTCATCACCATGCAAGCCTCCGGTGTGATGCGTGAGTAGTTCATCCTTGGACTACAAGTCCATGTAGTAGCTAGATGGTTGGTTCTTCTCCTTTGTGTTACCATGTCTAGATCTTGTGAGCTCCGTTCATGATCAAGATCATCTATTTGTAATCCTATATGTTGTGTTTGCAGGGATCCGATGGATATTGAGATGCTATTTCAGATTGATTATTGATTCTATCATATCTTTGCTATTTGTGATCTTGCATGCTCTCCGTTGTTAGTAGATATCTTGGCCGAGTAGATGCTAGCAACTCCAAGAGGGAGTATTTATGCTCGATAGTGGGTTCATGCCTCTAGTAATCTGGGGAAGTGACAGAAATCTCTAAGGTACTAGATGTGTTGTTGCTACTAGGGAGAAAACAGCAATCCTTTGTTCATAGAACAATCGTATTGTTTACTTTACACGCAATACGTAATGCAATTATCTGTTTCTTGCAACTTAATACTGGAGGGGGTTCAGATGATAACCTGAAGGTGGATTATTAGTAATAGATGTAGTTGGATTACGTTCTATGTATAATGTTGTAATGCCCAATCAAATCTCATAGGAGTCAAGATGATTAGTATATGCATGATTGCTTTCTCGATGTTTGTCAATTGCCCTGCTATAATTTGTTCACCCAACATGTTAGCTATCTTAAGGAGAGCCACCACTAGTGAACTATGGACCCCGGTCCTTTCTTTTACCATCAATCTACAACTACTTACTATTTTCTGTTTACTTTCTGCAAGCTTTTACTTTCTTCCACACAATACGTTTAATCCTTTGTTTTCAGCAAAACCGGTGAGATTGACAACCTCACTGTAAGTTGGGGGAAAAGTTCTGTGGTTGTGTTGTGCAGGATTCCAAGTTGGAAACAACACCTTGGAGGTGTTTCCTTGCTCCTACTGGTTCGATAACCTTGGTTTCATAACTGAGGGAAACTTACTATTCTGCGCATCATACCTTCCTCTTGGGGTTCCCCAATAAGCTCGACATTAACCACGAGTCAGCAAGTATTTTTCTGGCGCCGTTGCCGAGGAGTCAAGGACATCTTCACAAGGGGAGTCCCTCATAACCAATCTCTTTACTTTTTTGTTTTTGTTTTTCTTAGTTTATTTTTGCTTTGTTTGCTTGTTTCTTTATCAAAAACACACAAAAAATTAGTTTTACTAGTTTGCTTTCTTTATTAAAAACACACACAAAAATTAAGTCTTTCTATAGTTGTTACCTCTTCCTTAGCTCACCATGTTGATCCTTAAATTCACTCTGAAATACCTTTCAATAGGTAGTGGCTCTATAATTGGAAAAGATAATATTGAAGAATTCTTTAATCATGTTTGTAAGCATGAGAATATTGAGGATAGATCCCTTGCAGAACTTGCTCCAAATTATAAAATTGTTGCAGCTTCTTTGGTTCACATGTTGTAAGCTAGGTTTGTTAACCTTAACTCCTTAATGCAAGTAATATTTCTTAAACTTAAAGAAATTGAGGACCCTGAAAAAAGGGATTTTATTCTGGAAACTTTGCTTAAGGAATTCTATGATGTTGCCAAGGAAGCTAGAAAAGTATTTGAACGTTTTAATATGCTAGGCTCATGTGTAGATGTTATTGGTACACGAGAAAAGATGAACAAAACCGAACCTAATGGGGAGGAAATTAAGATACCAATACCTTTCAAACATGTAGCAATGCATGAAGCCATAGAAAAGAATCTTAATTGGATTGTTCCTGAAAACCCGTTTGATGAAAGTAGTGAACCCAAAAGCATTGAGAGAGGATCCTCTAGAACTTATTTGGATGAGATACCTTGCCTTGTTGAAGATATTTCTGGTAATAATCTTAATGCTTCTTCATTTGAGAACACTTGATTCTTTTCTTGCTTCTTATGCCTAACTTAAAGGCGTTAAAGAAAAGTACTTATTGGGAGATAACCCAATAGTTTTAGATGAGTCTTGGAAGTTATTACTTCAGTAATAACCTCTCCTTATCCTTTTTATTTGCTTTTTGTGCCAAGAGTAACCTCTAATTAGAGAGAAGTAATGCTTGGGAAAGTTGCTGTCCCAAAACAGATTTTTGTGCTTCACCGTAAAAATTCGTGTAAAATATCTGTACGTCATTTTGAGGCTTGAATTTTTGTGCTTATGCCCCAGGTTGTTATCTAACTTTCGTTAATTCAATACTTTTTTATTTGAGCAACAGAAGGTCTTCAAAAAAATTCGTTTTTACCTTCTGGTCTGTTTTGACAGATTTCTATCATTATTTGCATTTGCTTCTTGTTGGTTCCTTCTTGGGTTCTCTTTGGGGAATTGAGCTTTTCAAGGGAAGTGCTTCAGTACCTTGTATTTTAATGGAAGTTTTATTGGTGTTGAAACTGAACCCAAAGACTTATTATCTTGAGTGCACTAATATTGCTAATAAAGATTGTGTGAAGTTTTGTATGAAGGAAAAAAATTTAGGTGTACGGAGAAAATGATGTAATGAGATGAAGAATAGACTAAATCTCAAGCTTGGGGATGCCACCCTGTGTCAACCCAAGAAATATCCAAGAAGTATAAGTTTCAAAGTTTGGGGATACCCAAGGCATCCCCTTCTTCGTCAATAAAAATCTCAGGTTTCTTCCAAACACTTCATTTTTATTGTTTCATGCACAGTTGTGTTGTTCTTGGAGCGTCTTCGTTTTTTGTTTTTGGTTTTCATTTGCTTGGTTTTCTTAGTTTGCTGAATAAATTGGTTGTACCCCCTCTTTCATGCATTGGTTTTCAAATAGTTTGGTTTGGATTGGAAAAGAGTAGGAAAGTTCATGCTTAAGTGGTAAAAGGAGTTTGTTTTTGACTGTGGCATATGCTTTGTCATGCCTTGCTTGATATTGTTTTGGCTTTATGCTTAGTGATTTTTGCTGTAGCATGACATGTTATAAACAATTGAGATTGCTTAATGTGCCTTGGAAGAATCATGCGTTGTTTTAGCATATTAAAGCATAGTATTGTGGTATTCTCCTTTGATGCTTTATTTGGGTTAACTTGGTGCATGCTCACACCATGTTATGACTATCTCAACTCACCATAAGCCTTTATGATCCTTTAGTTTTCCACTTGTAATATCACTTTATGCTTTGATTAATGATGTTGTGTCGCTCTGCATGATTATGGCCATTATTGCTCTCTTAGTTGGTCGCTTCCAGTCTTTTGCTAGCCTCCATAATCAAGTATGAGTTCCACTCATGCATCCAACTCCAAATAAAACCAAGTTATTCCAAAGAGTCCACCATACCTACCTATTAGCATTTGCTATTCCAAGTATATTCATGTTTTTATCTAGCTTCCGAATTAAACTTGTTATGTGAAAATTAGTGATTAAAGCTCTCACAAACTTGATGGCACACTTTACTTTCTTGCAATTAATAAACTTGAAACATTGCGTCCATCTTTGTTGCGTATATGCTTGCGCTTTATAAGTTGAAGTTAGCATAACCATGTATCATGGGGAACGCTTTCAACATTGCACTTGTACATTGTACCTAGTTGATATCATGTTCTTTTGCTTATGGATCCTGGCGGTGTGAAATAAAAGGGGAACTTGTAAGATCATGGAGTTTGTATTTGTGTTAGAAAAACATCTGGGCCGCTAGCCTAAGACATGCCTAATCATGGTGGAAACTTGCAGCATAACCATAATGAGCACTCTATGAAGCATCCTCAATAAAAACCTATGCAAATAGCAAATAAAAAGATCGCTGAGATGCTCATTGTTTGCTTGCCTTGTCATTTTGATTATGGGATAGCTCATGTATCATGTGCAAGGGGTACCCCGTTGGCGGTTCTCTATGATACATATGTACTTACAATGACAAGAGCTTACTTGTGACTGAAGTTGAGTAGCATGAGGTTCGGTCTTCGTAAGTAGGGGGAATGAGATTTCAACTTATAACTTGTCAAGCATATCCTCTTAGTTGTGTAACTTTAACCTTAATCACTTAAAAATGCTTATGATAGGGGAAATGAGAGCTGAAAGCTAATAAGTACCATAATTTTTGGAAGCTCTTTATGAAACTTGAATCCCTGCTTCCTTCTATGAAGGCCTTTCTTTTACTTTTATGTTGAGTCTCCACCTTCTATCTTTACGCACCTATTTTGAGAGCACAGTGCCATTCTTAGTTCTATGTGCATTGTCCCAATACTTGTTCATTGATGCATAACTTTGATATTGCTTGGTCTTAAACTATTTGTATCTAGTCACTCTTATGAACTTTGAAGGTGTCCTATGCATTTATGTTTGCTACTCTATGAGGGACAAGCTGAATGCCACTATGCTATGTTTTCTTTATGTGAAACAAACAAACATCTTGCAAAGCATTGTTATTCATGAATCTTTTGTTTGTGCCTTTTCATGTTACAACATAGTTGCTATGTCTTATTGTTAGAACTTTATCTTTCATGTTATGTTGAAGTACTATGATCCCAGCTATCAATGTTTTACAAATACTTTGATCAAGTTTATGATGGTGCATGTCACCTCAAAAATTATTCTTTCTTTTGTATCACTTACCTACTCGAGGACGAGCAGGAGTTAAGATTGGGGATGTTGATACGTTGCTAACGTATCCATAATTTTTGATGTTCCATGCTTGGTTTTTATCTACTTTCTTATGTTTTACCCAGACTTTGGAGTACTTATTATACACTTTCTTGGACTAACCTATTAACAAGATGCCACAGTGCCAGCTGACTGTTTTCTGCTGTTTTTGGTTCCAGGAAAGTCAGAAAATGAATATTCTCGAAATTGGACGGGACAAAAGCCAAAGTCAGTTTTTCACTAAGAAGGACATGGAGCCAGAATAGGAGACGGAGAGGGGCCAGAGGGCCGTCACACCACCTGGCCGCGCGGCTAGGCCTGGCCCGCGCTATGGGGTGGTGTAGCCGCCTAGGGCACCCCCTCGGCCTCCCCTTTCGCTTATAAGATGCCTCCGATACAGAAACCCTAAGTACCCGATCAAAATTCCACGAAAGAGTATGTAGCCGCCGTCATCTCCATTCCTAGATCGGGAGGGATCTGAAGCTCTTCCCGGCACCCTGCCGGAGGGGAGAATTCACCCTAGAGGCCTTCTTCATCACCATGCAAGCCTCCGGTGTGATGCGTGAGTAGTTCATTCTTGGACTACAGGTCCATGTAGTAGCTAGATGGTTGGTTCTTCTCCTTTGTGCTACCATGTCTAGATCCTGTGAGCTCCGTTCATGATTAAGATCATCTATTTGTAATCTTACATGTTGTGTTTGCGAGGATCCGATGGATATTGAGATGCTATTTCAGATTGATTATTGATTCTATCATGTCTTTGTTATTTGTGATCTTGCATGCTCTCCGTTGTTAGTAGATATCTTGGACGAGTAGATGCTAGCAACTCCAAGAGGGAGTATTTATGCTCGATAGTGGGTTCATGCCTCTAGTAATCTGGGGAAGTGACAGAAATCTCTAAGGTACTATATGTGATTTTGCTACTAGGGAGAAAACAGCAATCCTTTGTTCATAGAACAATTGTATTGTTTACTTTACACGCAATGCATAATGCAATTATCTGTTGCTTGCAACTTAATACTGGAGGGGGTTCGGATGATAACCTGAAGGTGGATTATTAGTCATAGATGCAGTTGGATTACGGTCTATGTATAATGTTGTAATGCCCAATCAAATCTCATAGGAGTCAATATGATTAGTATATGCATGATTGCTTTCTTAATGTTTGTCAATTGCCTCGCTGTAATTTGTTCACCCAACATGTTATCTATCTTAAGGAGAGCCACCAATAGTGAACTATGGACCCCGGACCTTTCTTTTACCATCAATCTACAACTGTTTACTGTTTTCTGTTTACTTTCTGCAAGATTTTACTTTCTTCCACACAATACGTTTAATCCTTTGTTTTCAGCAAGACCAGTGAGATTGACAACCTCACTGTAAGTTGGGGGAAAAGTTATGTGGTTGTGTTGTGCAGGATTCCAAGTTGGCAACAACACCTTGGAGGTGTTTCCTTGCTCCTACTGGTTCGATAACCTTGGTTTCATAACTGAGGGAAACTTACTGTTGTGCTCATCATACCTTCCTCTTAGGGTTCCTCAACAAGCTCGACATCAACCACGAGTCAGCAACAACCTATATGACAAGCGATACGACAAGTAAACAAAACGGTAATTGCAAGTAGTAAAGGAGAGGAACAAGTAAACCGGCGGGGGACACGAAGATGATTCATGTAGTTCACTTCCAAGGAAACTATGTCTATGTTGGAGAGATGTTGGGGACACACAAGGTCACCCAAGCACCACAAAGGCCTCACCTTCTTCTTCAGTGAACTCACCACAAAGGCAAGCCCATGTTCCAGTAACCGGTGACCTTGAAGGCGCCAACCAAAACCTTTACAACAAGGTTGAGGGAAAATCTCCATAAATCAATTGGAGTGCCCCCAACGACTCCAAGAAGCTTTACAACAATTGCTCGAGCTTTGAGGACATCCTACACCGTCTAGGGTTCCAAGAATGCAAGAGTATCAAGATCCACACATGATGGGTGGGGGGAAACAAATTCCCTTTAGTGGAAGTGTAGATCTAGGTATCATCCTCCACTCTTCAAAAGATCAAGAGCTTTGGTTGGGTTAGGGGGGGAGATCTAGCAAGATTGAGCTCTGAAATTAAAGAAGGAGAGAGAGTGTCAGAGTTAGGTGGGGAGGAGGAAGAAGGGTGCCTT
Organism: Avena sativa; assembly: GCA_916181665.1. NCBI lineage: Eukaryota > Viridiplantae > Streptophyta > Magnoliopsida > Poales > Poaceae > Avena > Avena sativa. The sequence continues at coordinate 430,965,825 of OV702287.1, forward strand.
AAATAGGCCCCCTTCAAATTGAATCATTGCCAGTTTTGTGACACCACCGGTAGTATCGGTGGGCGGCTGGAACTTCCGGTGGGCATTTTCCAACGGCTTGAAAACTGAAGGAAAAGACCGGTGGGCTACATTGTTAGAGCAACAAGGCACGGAATATAATTCATCACAAGATGTAGCAATGTCATGAATGGATGAATTACAAGGACTAGCACATGGCAATATGATATTTGGAGTGGATATAGTGCTAATGTCCACATGAGGCTCATTAGATGTTACCTTTGACACAATAGCCTCATGAGCTAACTTTAGCCTATCATGGGAGACTAGAAGATCCTCATGCAAGCTTGAAAGCTTAACATGACTTTCTTCCAACTTCCCATAGTTTCTAGTTAGCAAAGCAAGTTGAGACTTTAGCTAACATTCTCCTTCAAATAGGTGCTTCACAAGAAATAGAGTTAGTAGCACAAGAATCATCATTAATTGCAAGAGGTGAGGGCAACTTGGCGAGTTCTTTTGAATATGAAGCTTTAAGTTGCTCATGCGACTCAGTGAGTTTGATGAGCTCACTCTTAACGACCCAAGAGCCATTTTCGTGGTGCTTAAAATCCTCAACAAGCTTAGCATGGGCAACTGCAAGTTCATCATTTTTAGTTTTCAAAAAAAATCCCACCTCAAGTTCTCTCTCATGGTTTTACTTTACTCTAGATAGTTCTAGAGTGAAATTCTCCTCAAGAGATTCCTTGGTGGTTTGTTCTTATTCAAGGGAGATATTTAGGTAAGAAATATCGTTAGCATACTCACACTCATGTTCATTCTTTTGAAAAATGATGTTTTCTTGTTCCTCAATAAGTTTCTTGCCCTCAATAGCACAAGTCATAATTTCAACAAAGTTGGAGCAAACTATTTTTGTTTTTATGAAGAGCGGGAAAGACAATATCTCCCATCTCTTGAATAGAGGCAATATCATAATAAAAAAGATGATGATCATCATCATCATCATCAACAACAACTTCATCATCATCATCATGAGATACAATGGGATCCAAAGAGGTTACCTTTGTTCCCTTAGCCATAAGGCATATGTGAGAATCGGAAGAAGGTGGTGATGAGGAATTACTTGAAGCTCCAAACAAATCCTTCTCTTGGTCCATAGATTCTTAATTTTCCTCTACATGGTTAGCAACACAATTGCTAGAGGAAATAGAAGCATTTTTATCATGGCAACAAGACAAAAGATGCATATCATCATGAGATTTATTCAAGCCATTTCTACATGATATGCAAGGACTATCAACACAAGCATGTAAGGAGTTTTGAGTGCTAAGAGTGTTAAGGTCCAAAGATAGAACATTGCAACTAGATAGAGATGATGGATTACCAATAGTAAGCTCACTATTGTGAACACCTAGATTTTAAGTCTAGATGTCTGTTATGTCGTACATCGCAATCCCAGGAATACCATTTTTGCGAGACATAATAGAATTGATAGCACAGTACCTCATCCATTACAAACCATAATAGTCTTACAGACAGTTGATCTCATGATCAAGTCTTAATACACATTAAATCAGTGGAAATAAATGTAGTAGAGAGTCCATCTTCATTGTCACATGCAATGCTAGCGATGGGAGATGATCCTAGTTATCATAGACATCCTGATGTCCGTCCTCTAGATAGTCCTCTTCATAGTCTGGCCATGGGAATAGCCAGGGACAAATCCATGAGTACTTTTAAAGTACTCATAAACTATCACTAATGCAAGTAAGACAATTCTAGTAGGAATCCTAAGCTCTAGGATTGTTTGCAATAAGCTAGTTTTATTTCAGAAGTACTTAGTAGTAAAGACCTATTTTAGTTGTCTAGATTACTTAGGTGGAAACATAGTTTTCATTTCCACAACCCTGTTGTGGTCAAGTCAAAGTCATATTTCAAGTCACAAGTCATTTTGAAAACATCTGACAACAGAACAGTATGGCCATCCAACTGTCCATGACCACGGACGCGGCTATTCGAATAGTTTAACACTCTGCAGAGGAGGTACTTTCACCACAAAATTCGATACATCTGTCAGGCATAGCCCTGAATCATCATACTTGGTATGTGGATAATCAAACCTAACCTTTCAATTACACACCCTAGTATAGGCACCTCCCCTATGAGCTTGGCCTCCCAGCCATGGCAATCCTCCATACCGGGAACTACATAGGTAGTCACTTCTTTCACTCACAGTCATGAGGTAGCCTCAGCTTAACCCCTTTTTCAGCGAGGGAACCCATACTAAGACACATAACTTCCAGTTAAGCCCTACCCAATTCAGGTATTGTGGTTGTACGGTAAAAGTTGGAATGGTATCGCATCCGAACCCAACCATCAGTTTTTTATTCAAAGTTAAGGCAGATGCCCCATTCATCATCATCTTCAAGTCATTGTGTTTCATAACCCATGTCAAAACATTTCAATAGAATCACTTATCATTCTAAGGTTTTCATAATCATTTGCTCCAAGTGTTCCCATCTAAGGTGATCAATATTAGTTTAGCACTAGCAACTATCAATGAGGGTATCACTATTGAGGGGTGTTAATCAAGTGTAACTATCCAAGCCTAGTTCTATTCTCTTGATGACATCTGTCCTATTTTTCCACTAATCACCAATAATTAACTATTTAAGAAACTTTGGTAAAGGGAAAAATAAAGCTTGCAGGTAAAACTTGGGATTGGTATAATCAAGGTTGCATCTCAATAGCATGCATGGTTTAGCTTTCCTTGGTTGGTACAGTGGTCGAAGTGCTCCTCTTCTTCTTCATAGAATTCTTCCTCCTCGTAGCCCGGGTTGGTACTAGCGTCTATAAATAAATATGAGGTACACAATCACCAAACAATACTTAGATACTTCTATTCAGCACACAAAGACTCACACTAGATGATCTAGCATCATCCCAATCACCACATGAAATTGTGACATGGTCTTATTTATCTTATTTTGGAAATGCAATTTCTACTCATTGAAAAATACTTAGGATTTAATATTCTCCAATTATAAAATATGGGATCATGTTGACACATATCATTACCACATATTCCAATACTTGGGAATGTGATTTAGAATAGATGGCATATACTACAAAGTTTAATATTGCTATTTAATATAATTAAAATGACTAGAAATGACTATATAGCCATTCTTTTAATCTTAGCCCATGACTACTTCATGTAAAATTATATATTTTTATATATTCAGGTAGATCATAGTAAATGTGATTTTTGACAATTAGAATCAACTCAAAAGCATTTATGGTTGATTTTATAAAAATGTTTGAAGTTGGAAAAGTCACTGCCTTGTTATTTTTTACTGTGGGTGATCTATAATTCCAAAATGTTTGATTCCCATGGGAGTGTTTAGAGATTTTCATTTCCTTTCCAACAAAATTGGAATCATGCAATTTGGTTCAGTGAATCTTCTTGAATTCAATTTCAAAGGCACCCACGCGTCAGCGACTAGTCCAATGCTAAACGGTAAGTTCTATTCCTAGCCGCCCGATTAGAGCACGATTGGCGGCTCTGTGTCATCATCTCCCTCGCACGGCGTGCACGGGATTCAACCCTAACTCTACGACGGAGGTCGTCGGGGCTTACCAGGGCTTCAGCTAGGTACGGGGGTGTGGGTAGATGAACTGGTCGACGACGGCGGTTCGAACGATGGTCACGGCGGCTCCTGGGGCGGCTCCTAGCACTGGCTCCGTTCCGCCACTGCTACGGTGAGCTCCGGTGAAATTCCAACGTTGCTGGCTTCGGCTTACTCCGGGGATGGGTCAGAGAGGTTGCTGGGTGAGAGGTGAGTCGAGTGGGTGCATTTTGAGGCAAGGGGAGGGGTCTATTTATACCCCAGCGAGGGGAGCATTGGGGCATGGCTCGGGCTCGTCGGCGATGTCGTTCAAGTGAGCTATGAGCATGGCAGAGGGTGTAGGCCGACGCAGTGCTCCTTGGCGATCGTCATGAGCACAGTGGCACGGCGAGGCACGGTCTCAATCGGTCGAGGACGTCCATGCCATCCTTGGTTACCGCGGGCGTTCGTCATGGCGTACGGTGTGTACAAGTCGTGCAGGGTCAAACGTGCATGTCTGGGAGGTTGTTGGCATTGCGGCGAGTGCATTGATGCAAGAGGAGAGCAAGGAGTGGCGTGGTTGCGCGGGATTGCTCGACGATCTGGCGCGCGTGCGACATGGCGGACAAAGAAATGGGCGTGGTTGTGCTGGCATCTCCACGGGCTGGCGTTGGTCGAGGCATACACGAGCGGGTGCGGTGAGGTTACGGCTAGCTCCTAGATGTCACGGGCGAGTGCGGTGAGGCGTGTAGCATCGAGTCCATGTCGAGGTGGCATGGTGAGCTCGGGTACGATTTGGCATTGGTCAAAGGGTCGAGTGAGCGAGGCTTAGCTGCACGAGCTTGTACTGGGGTGAGCGTGGGCGAGTTGTGGAGGCCGAGTGATGTACAAATATGATCACAAGAATGATCTAAACAGTGAGGAGTAGGTAGCTTTGTATTGTGCTCATAAGGTGTTTGATCAAATGGCCGCAAGAGAAAAAGATTTGAATTTTCAAATTATATTTAGTGGGTTTGCTGATCATAAGCTGAGAGTCTCTGGTTGCAAGGATTGGTCAAGTGGAGAAGGTTTTGATGGTTTTTGAAAAGTAGCTATCTTAATACATGAGACAGATTCAATTTTGAGAAGTCCTCTAAATGAATTTGAATTTGTTCTGGTGAGTTTTGAAAGTTCACTTGTGTTCATTATCACTTGGTCTAGCAAGGTGAGAAAAGAAATGGAATTGTTTCTGTTTGAAATTATTTAATAGAGATGCTCCAAGTGAGCTAGGTGTTAACATTTGCAAAAGTGACCACTAGCACATATGCTTTATATTTTGATTTTCTTTTGCTTTGGTTTGGTTTTGATTTGACCTAGATAATCTTGTTTTGATCTTTAAATCAATTCTCATCATTTATAACAAATGGCATATCATGCATTCACACATCATTAACAAACACACACTTGCATTCATAGTTGTTTAAGATTAAAACTTTTTGTTAACCCTAATTTTGGTTTGCTTGGAAATTGATATACTCATTTTAATATTTTTGAGATGTTACAAACCTTCCCCCCTTAAACAGAATCTTGTCCCGAGATTCAAGAAAAACTAGGAACTAAAGAGATTTGGAAACTCAGTCCTAATATAATCTTCTCGCTCCCAGGTGGCTTCTTCTTCAGTATGGTTGCTCCATTGGATTTTTAGAAACTTGATACTTCTGGTCCGGGTGGTTCTGAAGGCTTCTTCCAAAATACGAATGGGTACTTCACGATAAGTTAAATCCTTGTTTATATCCAGGGCTCTGTGATTGATGTTCTAGAAAACTTCGGTCTTCTCTAGAACTTCTAAGCATTTACGAAGTAACGAGATATGAAACACATCATGTACAGCTGACATCTCTTCAGGCAGTTCTAGCTGATAGGATACTTCTCCTCGGTGACTTAAAATCTTGAAGGGTCCGACATATCTAGGTGTAAGCTTCCCTTTGAGTTGAAAATGATGTATTCCTTTCAAGGGTGATACTTTGAGATACACAAAGTCTCTGATATTGAAGGTCAGTTCTCGGTGTCTTTTGTCAGCATAACTCTTCTGTCTAGATTGAGTGGTCTTGAGGTGTTCAGGATCTTGTGAACCTTCTCTTCGGCTTCTCGTAGGATGTCTGGTCCGAATATCTGACTCTCTCCTACTTGCGACCAATTTAGGGGGTACGACACTTCCTTCCATACAAAACCTCAAATGGGGCCATTTGCAAACTGGCCTGATAACAGTTGTTGTATGAGAATTCTGCGAAAGGCAGATAGTCTTCCCATTTAGATCCATATTCTTGTACACAGGCTCTCAGCATATCTTCTAGTATCTGGTTTACTCTTTCCGTCTGTCCGTCGGTCTACGGGTGATAAGTTGTGCTGAAGTTCAGTTTGGTTCCTACTCCTTCTTGGACTTTCTTCCAAAACCTTGAGGTAAACTGGGTTCCTCGATCTGACACAATTGGCTTGGGGGTTCCGTGCAGACTGACTATTCTAGCAATATAAAACTCTACTAGCTTCGGGCCTTGGTAAGTGGTCTTGACGGGTATGAAATGAGCTACTTTGGACAGTCTATCTACTATGACCCAAATAGAATCATTGCCTCTACTAGATGTAGGCAAACAGTGATAAAATCCATTCCAATAGAATCCCATTTCCATTCCGGAATTTGCAGCGGCTGCAAAAGTCCCGCGGGTCGCTGGTGTTCTTCTTTGACTCTCTAACAGATATCACACTTAGCGATATATCTTCCGACTTCTCTCTTCATTTTGTGCCACCAAAATTGCTCCTTCAAATCCTGATACATCTTCGTTCCTCTTGGATGAATAGAATAAAGACTATCATGGCCTTCCTGCAAAATGACTTGTTTCAACTCTGAATCTGCTGGCACACATATGCGTCCTTTATACCACAGAATGCCTTCTTCATCTTTAGTGAATCCAGGTACCTTCCCTGTACCGATACGACGCTTAATTCCATTGATACTGGCATTTCCTTTCTGAGCTTCCTTTATCTGACTGATCAAAGTAGGTTGAAGTTCAATACTGGCTAGGAATCCTTCGCTAACTAGCTCCATTCTAAAATTCTCCAACTCCTCATGCAAACTTGACTGGTCTTCCTTAATCATGGTGTTTAACCTACACGGCAGTCTACTAAGAGCATCTGCTACCACATTGGCCTTGTCGGGGTGGTAGTGAATGTCAAGGTCATAATCCTTGATTAACTCTATCCATCTCCGTTGCCTCATATTCAGATCCTTCTGGGTGAAAATATACTTCAGACTCTTGCGATCCGAGTAAATCTCACATCGGTTACCCATGAGGTAATGATGCCATGTCTTCAAGGCTAAAACTACTGCTGCTAATTCTAAGTCATGGGTGGGATAATTCTGCTCATGTCTTCAGTTGCCGGGACAGATATGATATTACTTTGCCTTCCTACATCAACACACATCCGAGACCAATCTTGGATGCATCACAAAATACATCAAATGGTTCCGTGGTATCAGGCATGATCAAAATTGGGGATAAAATAAATCTCTTCTTGAGCTCTTGATAACTTGCTTCACATTTGTCTGTCCATTCAAACTTCTTGTCTTTCTTCAATAGCTAGGTCATTAGCCTTGCGATGCTTGAAAATCCTTCAACGAACTTGTGGTAATATCCCGCTAATCCAAGAAATGCACGGACTTCGATTTGAGTGGTTGGGGCTTTCCATTCTTCAACATCCTTAATCTTGGCGGGATCGATGGCAACTCCTCCTGCCGACAAGATATGTCCTAGAAATCCTACTTCCTTTAACCAGAACTCACATTTGCTAAACTTGTCATACAACTGATGCTCTCTAAGGGTTTCAAGGATGGTTCTTAGGTGCTGCTCATGGTCCTCTTCCGACTTGGAATAGATCAGAATATCATCGATGAACACCACGACAAACTTATCCAAGAAGTTCATAAAAATCTTATTCATGAGATTCATGAAATAAGCGAGGGAATTTGTCAATCCAAATTACATGACATTGTACTCAAACAATCCATATCTGGTAGTGAAAGCAGTCTTTGGGATATCCGTTGCGCGGATCTTTAGTTGATGATAACCAGTTCTAAGATCAATCTTAGAAAACACTCTGGCACCAGTCAGCTGGTCAAACAAATCTTCTATCTTTGGTAGTGGGTACTTGTTCTTGATGGTGACATCATTCAGCTTCCGGTAATCTGTACACAAACGGTTGGCACCGTCTTTCTTATCCACAAACAAAACAGGTGATCTCCACGGCGAGGCACTTAGTTGTATCAGACCTTTTCTCAACATGTCATCAAGTTGCTTCTTCGGCTCCACTAATTCGGCTAGGTTCATACTATAGGGTCTCTGAGCTATGGGTCCAGTTCCAGGAACTAGTTCAATGATAAACTCGATATCCCGATCTGGGGGCATACCGGGTAATTCATCTAGGAACACATCGGGGTATTCACAGACTACTCTGACTTGGTCTAGGGTTGACTAGACTAAACTCTTGTTGCACTTGAATTGACGGGGCAGTGTCTCAAACACATGCTCTACTGATACACCGGTGCTACTGGTCATGGTTATGGCTTTCTTGGCATAGTCTATTAATCCTTGATGTTTCGACATCCAATCCATTCCTAGTACTACTTCCAAACCTTTTGTTCCAAGTACTATTAAATTGGCATAAAAATCTATTCCATGCATTCTGATAGGAACGACCTTGCAAATTTTTCTAGCTTTGGTGGTTGACCTAGGTATTTGGACTATCATAACATGCTTCAAATTTGTTGGTTGAATCTTACTAGTGCATGTAAATTCTTCTATAACAAACAAGTGTGATGCTCTAGAATCAAACAACACTTTTGCAAGTACTGAGTTAGCAGAAAACATACCCATCACAACATCTGGTGCTTCTTAGGCTTCTTCTGCATTCATGTGGAACATACGATCGGTACGGTTGTGCGGGTTGCCTGGGGCAAACCTCTTTCCAGGCTAGACACGGCATTGCTGTTGGGCAGGTGTAGTGACATTGGGGGCTGTAGCAAGCTTCTTGGGGCACTCATTGGAGTAATGACCCGTAACTCCACATTCAAAGAAGGTTATCGTTGACTTGGCCTTCCCGGCAATAGGCACAACATTGCTCCCAATCCTTGCGGCAGTATTGTTGTTGTTGTTGGTAGTGGTGGTGAACCTTGGCGGTGCATGGTTGAAGTTATGGGGGTTTCCGGTGTTGTTGTTGTGGCCTCCAGGCCTCGGGTTTCCTCCGCCACGATTGGAAAAGCTCAGACGGGACATAGGTGGCATGTTGGGTCTTGGTGCAAATCCTGTAGATGAGTTGGGGCGGTACTTCGGGGTATTGTGGGCTCTAGGGTGGTGAATCATACAACGCTTATGGTTCTCACTGGCTTGATTGACTTTTCCTTCCATCTGGATAACAGAATCCACTAGAGCTTCTAGATCGTCAAAAGGAATGTTGACTAACATTGTCTGCATCTCATCATGCAGGCCACTCAAGAATCCTTCCTTCTTCTTTGCCTCGATGTCGGTCTCATCGGGAGCATACCTAGACAGAGATAGAAATCTGTCACGATATTCCACCACAGTCATTCTCCCTTGCTTCAAATCCCTGAATTCATCCCTCATCCTCTTGATCAAACCTGGGGGCACATGAGTCCTGCTGAACTTGATCTTGAATTCCTCCCAGGTCATCATTTGTCCTCCGTTCATTGTACGAGTGCTATTCCACCAGGATCTTGCATAACTTGCCAGATAGTGGGTGGCAAACAGTACTTTCTCCACAGCATCTACTCCTGCAACTTCTAAGTTGTTCTCCATTGACTACAACCAGTCATCAGCATCTAAGGGCTCTTCAGATTTGCTAAACATAGGAGGATTAGTGTTTTGAAAGTTCTTTAGCTTAGATCCATGGTGATCCTGATTTCCATGGCCTTGGTTGTTGTGCGCCATTTGGGCGATCTGCTGAAGAGTGGCGAGATTGGCTTGACGCTCGGCTCTACCGGCTTCTTGATTTGATACTAGCATTTGCAGAATCTGAACCATTGGATCCTGGGATGAGCTGCTCCCACCGGGGTTGCCGCGAGTCATCTGAAGATTGATATAGATCATAAGATAAGAGGGAAATTTCTATGGCTTATGGGTATGGTTCAAAAAGCTTAAAACTTGAGTATTGCTAAGGTTTTGAAAACCAATAACTCTTTTTCATTTATTCCAATCAACACATTCCAAACAACAAACTACCACTACCAAGCAGATGGTTTTAAGAACCATTCTGTCATTCTATGATACATTGGACTGGATACAAATTCACACCTACGATAGTGATCTAGTGATACTACTCATCATCGGAACTGGTGGGTTCTTCGTCATCCAGGAAATCTTCATCCTCCTCGTCGGTGTGGAACTCCATGTTCGTATCCTCCAGATAGTATTCATCATCACTTATGAAAGATGTGATATCCCTACAAAGATCTTCACCTTCGTCTTCCCTCTCCTCAAGCTGAATTTCTTGGTCATGGATGGTTTCTTCAAGGGTTGCCACCTTCTAGCGGAGGCGAGCAATGATGCGGTCCTCGTTGTCACGCTTGGCGGTGAAGTGTCTTGCGCTCTTTAGCTAGGATGGCGAGGGTGCGGTTCTTCTCTTCCTGGATAGTGTGCTTATAGTTGGCATAGGCACGAGCGTTGTCCATCTCTTTCTGAGTCTTGTGCAGCATGAAGTCGAGGTGATCCACATGATGCTTCAGCTCCGGATGTCCTGGCATGGCCAAGGGTTCTCCCATGGAATCGCGTCTTGCATAGTGAGCGAAGCGAGTGCCATTGATCTGATTTACATTCTGCCCACACAGATGGGCAAGTGCTTCCTGCATCGCTCTAGCTAGTCCATCCAGCCAATTGTTCTCCCTCATAGTGAACTGTATCTTCTCCGAGGTGGGTGGCTCCATCTTTCCTCTCAGATCTGTAGTGACTAACCACTTCATTTCTCCTCCTGGCTGATCATTGAGTTGCGCTCCATAGAACTCTGGATGCGAGCGTCCAAGAAACTCTGCTGGATGACTTAAGTCCCTCTCGAAGATGAGTTCTCCTCCATTGCCAAGCTGATAGAACTTGTTGTACTTGAATTCCATCTATAATCAATTAGGATGAGTAAGTTAGTTAGGTGATCAAGTGTGTCAAATTTTATGTAGGATTGCAAGAATTTTGAGGAACATGTGAACTCTCTTTTTTGAAAGAATCTCAAGGATAAGAGTGAGAATAGGTTTTCATAAATACTCCCTTCCTTTGTTTTGAAACTAAGTTTTTCAGACGTCCATTCTAACTAGGGTCTCCTATGGTCAGGATGGCTCCGATACCAACTTGTGAACACCCTGATTTTTAAGTCCAGATGCCTGTTATGTCATACATCGCAATCCCAGGAATACTATTTTTGCAAGACATAACAGAATTGATAACACACTACCTCATCCATTACAAACCATAATAGTCTTTAAGATAGTTGATCTCATGATCAAGTCTTAATACACATCAAAGTAGCGGAAATAAACATAGTAGAGACTCCATCTTCATTGTCACAGGCAATGCTGACGATGGGAGATGATCCTAGTTATCATAGACATCCTGATGTCCGTCCTCTGGATAGTCTCGTTAGGAAACCTGAACCCCCGTTAGGAAACCTTTGCACAAGGGACGTCAAGGTCTTAGAGTTTAAAGTTGTGGTTAGGTTTCTACCTAAATTACTTTCTTCTACTTGCGGATGCTTGCAAGGGGTATAATCACAAGTATGTATTAGTCCTAGGAAGGTCGGTACATTAGCACATGTTCACCCACACAACACTTAGCAAACTAAAGAAGATTAATCAACTATATGAAGCGAAAGCACTTGACGATATTCCCATGTGTCCTCGAGAACGTTTGGTCATCTTAAGTAATACAACCGGCTTGTCCTTTGCTAAAGAAAGGATTGGGCCACTTGCTGCATTTATTCTTATTGTCTTTTATTTACTCATACTTTATTTACCTGCATTATCAAAAACCTCTAAAAATCCGTTTGCTAAGTATTTGCAGAGAATTCCTGCTCCAAGCCACTCGTCAACACCTTCTGCTCCTCGTTGTTTTCGACACTCTTACTTATCGAAAATACTGTGATACACCCCCTATACTTGTGGGTCATCAAGACTATTTTCTGTTACCGTTGCCGGGGAGTGAAGCGCTATTGGAGAGTGGAACTGGTAAAGGAAACTTCTACTGTGAGTATTGTTTACTTCTGTTAGTTGCTTTATTTTCAATATGGATAATTCGTTGAGTTTCTTATTTCGTAATGCTACTACCACTGCTAAGGTAGTAGATGAACCACCACCTGCTGAAAACGATACTTTTAAAATACCTACAAGAATTATTGATCGTGTTATGGATAACTATTATGTTGGAGATGGAACTGTCCATCCTGGTGATCATTTGCTCTTTATACATGAATTATGCGGGTTGTTCAAGTGTGCAGGTATTACAATAGATCAAGTCAAGAAGAAGTTATTCTCATTATCACTGAAAGGAAGAGTTGAAGAATGGTATAAGCTGTTGAAGAATGGTCAAGATCTTGAATGGGAGGAAATAATACCTCTCTTTTATTCAAAGTTTTATCCTCCTAGTGAGATTCATAAAGATCGGAATCAAAGATACAACGTTTGGCCTCTTGATAGAGAGAGTACAGCTCAAGCTTCGGGGAGATTGAAGTTACTAATGCTCAAATGTCCTATTCATGAGCTCCCTCACAATATTATTATCAATAACTTTAATGCAAGGCTTTCTCTTCATAATAAGGATTTATTGGATGCCTCTTGTGCTGGATCATTCACTCGCATGGAAGGAGAAGCTAAGGTCTTTCACAATGGGTGTTTCTTAGCACAGTATCCTAGGTGATTTGCCTATGTGGCATGTCATTTAATGAAGAAAGAAGGTGTTGTTGTATCTTAGCTAAGCTACACTCTTTGCATAGTATCATAGGAAAAAAACTTGGCTAGACCAATCACACACATGCATGAGACTAAAATCATTAAATACAACACTACTAAGAAACACCATCTAAGAAACAATGCATTGTAATTGTTCTTTCTTAAGTTTTAATTACTTCTATGAAAACATGCTAAGAAACACCCCATTGTGAAAGGCCTAAATGGGATCTTTTAGAACGTATTCAAGACAATGTTGAAGCATGGGAGAATGACAAAGGAAGAAAGTCAGGTATAAACTATGATTATGAATGCATTGAATCTTTGATGGGAACTGATGACTTTCGAAATATTAGTAATGCTTATGGTCTTGATTCTCAAGTTATTACAAATTGTTTTAAGGATTTTGCTTCCTATATTGAAATTTTGAAAAAGGGATGGAACAAGTATCATGCACCATATAAAGATATTGTTGATTGTGTTCCTGTTAGGAGTACTGGATTTTGCACTATTGATCACATCCTACCTAAACCTTATATCGAGAAAATACCCTTCCCGGATAAGGTAAAGGAGCATCCTATGATAACTAGTGTAATCAATAAAAGTGCAAAGAGAACTGTAAAACTTGATGAACAAATAAACATTGAACCTGTTGTAGCAATTTTGGAAGACCTTGTCACTAAAAGTGTAGAAGATGGACACATAGTCTTTCATGGCTCAATGCACGGCGCCCAAAAAAGTGCTGGTGCGTGGTTGATGTAGAGCTTGTTGGGAACCCCAAGAGGAAGGTATGATGAGCACAGCAGCAAGTTTCCCTCAGTATGAAACCAAGGTTTAATCGAACCAGTAGGAGCAAGGAAACACCCCAAAGGTGTTACTAGCTAAGCTTTGGCAGGGCGCACTACCGGTGCTAGTAGCAACGTGGAGACCTGCACAACACAACCACAGAACTTTGTCCCCAACTTGCGATGAGGTTGTCAATCTCACCGTGTTTTATGGAAAACAAAGGATTAAACGTATCGAATGGAAAGAAGTAAAAGTTTGCAGAAAGTAAACACAAAGAAGTAAAAGATTGTAGATTGAATGTAAAAGGCAAGGACCGGGATCCATAGTTCACTAGAGGTGGCTCTCCTTAGATAGATAGCATGCTGGGTGAACAAATTACAGCGGGGCAATTGACAAACATCGAGAAAGCAATACATGCATATACTAATCATCTTGACTCCTTTGAGACTTGATTGGGCATTACAACAGTATACATAGACCGCCATCCAACTGCATCTATGCCTAATAATCCACCTTCAGGTTATCATCCGAACCCCCTCCAGTATTAAGTTGCAAGGAACAAATTATTGCTTTACGAACTGCGTGTAAAGTAAACAATACAATTGTTCTATGAACAAAGGATTGTTGTTTTCTCCCTAGTAGCAATAGCACATCTAGTACCTTAGAGATTTCTATCACTTCCCCAGATTACCAGAGGCATGAACCCACTATCGAGCATAAATACTAACTCTTGGAGTTGCTAGCATCTACTTGGCCAAGATAGCTGCTAACAATGGAAAGCATACATGATCACAAATAACAAAGACATGATAAAATCAATAATCAATCTGAAATAGCATCTCAATATCCATCGGATCCCCGCAAACACAACATGCAGAATTACAAATAGATGATCTTGATCATGAACGGAGCTCACAAGATCTAGACATGAAAGCAAAAAGGAGAATAACCAGTCATCTAGCTACTACATGGATCCGTAGTCCAAGGATGAACTACTCACGCATCACACCGGAGGCTTGCATGGTGATGAAGAAGGCCTCTAGGGTGAATTCCCCTCTCCGGCAGGGTGCCGGGAAGAGCTTCAGATCCCTCCCGATCTAGGGATGGAGATGACAGCGGCTACAGACTCTTTCGTGGATTTTTGATCGGGCACTTAGGGTTATCGTCCTGAGGGCATCTTATAGTCGGAAGGGGAGACCAAGGGGGGTTCCAGGGCTAGCCTCATGTGGCGCCCGCAAAACCACTACAAGAAAATCACGTTGTTTTTGTACATTGCATCATCATGACCGCATGCTCATGTCATCATGCCACCTTGCATTTGAGCATCGTCATGTCATCTTGCATTTGTTTGCATAAAACTATTTTCGAAAAGTCTGTTTTCGTTTTCTAAACGCCCCATTATTATTTCAATCAAAACCCGGGTCTCTAGTTTATTTTGTTTCGTCTACCAGCGGTGTTCAAAAGTCCCGTTTTAAATAATAAAATATTTCTTTTATTTTTTTAGGAGGCAGCCCGCCATGCCCGAAAGACCGGTCGGCCACCTCCAAACCCTAACCTACCCCAGCCTAACCCGTCCCCAGCTCCACACATCCGCCACCGCCGTAGCTGGCTGACCCTGCCCCCATCCCGCGCCTGGTCCGCCCTGCAGCCCGGCCCCACCTCCTTGTCCCGCCCACACTCGCGTGCCGCGCACCCGCGCGTAGCCCAACGCCACCTGCCCGCACACCAACACCACCCTACCCCACCACCTACCGCCCTATCACGCTCCACTCCTCGCTCACGTTTTCCCACCCCGCATCGCCTGGCCGTCCCGCGCGCACAGCCCCGCTCCCCTGGCCCACCCTCTACCGACCGGACCAAACCACCCTGCAACTCTCCTGCATGCTACCGCCAACCACCCCGCCTTGACATGTTTTCCGCGACCATCACGCCTGCGCGGTCGAACCTCACCCCACGATCCCCTCTCTCTCCTCCTCCCGTGGTCCCGCAGCCCAGCGACCCACCCTGCTCCTCCTCTCCCTTCCTTCTGTAGACGGCACCGCCGGCCGCCTCTCTGCTCCGGCGCCCTCTGCCCTCCTCGCTTCTCACCTCGGCGCCCTGCAGCACGCCACGGTCTCCGCCGCCCCGGAGCCGGCCTGCCCTCTGCGTCACCGTGGCCGTCCCTGGCGACATCTTCCGCGTGTTGTGGTCGCCTCCCTTGCCCCCGTCCTGCACGGCCCCTCCCCAAGCTCCTCCGACCGGCCCGCCGCCATGTCCGCCGTCAGGGACGTGCCCTCCTCTGCTCCACATCAACCTCGCCACACCAAGCGTGCATCGCTGCCCGCCTCTCTGCCGAGGTCGCCCCCAACCGCATCGGCCCCGTGTGGGCGCCACCATCCTCTGCATCCGCCGGTGCTCCTCCGTCCCGGCCGGTGAGCCCCTGCCGCCGGCTGCCTTCCAGGGCCCCCAAGACGGAGCTCCTCCTTCTAGCGTCTCGGAGCACCACCAGTCGCCCCTCTGCCCTCTTCCGCTTGAGACCCAGCATCATCAGGGGCTCGACGACCACGGCCAGCTCTTCCTTGCCTTGGCCACTCGTGCCTATCCTCGACCTCGCCAGTCCCAGGTGTCCTGGTCGCCTTCATGCCTTCGCCTCGAGCCGACCAAGCTCTGCGCTGAGCCCCTTCATCGACCTGAGGCCGTGGATGGTTCCCTACAGCCTAGGTCTCCACCGGCGCCCGGCACAGTGAAGTGGTGATGTCCATATGAAGGGGCTACTTCTAGTGCCTACAGTAGCCCGATGGACAAGGCTACATCCATCTCCGTTCGGCCTTGTGTGCAATGATGTTGTGCACAGAGACAAGAACATCCGCGGCATAGCCTATGTGATCGAGTACGAGACCGTCACCAAGTTCTTCCAAAGAGAAACCAACGCCAAGTTTGGGGCCGACAAGATCTTCCGAGTGCCAACGGCGCAGGCGAGCAGTACCCCTAGGACTCCGACATGGTGCGACAAGTACTTCTACCTAAGCATAAGACCGGTCGGACATGCCAAGATCTCCAATCGGAATCCGAGGACGCCGAGACCCTGGTATGACAAGACCTTCTTCCCAGAGCCGATGCCCAAGATCCCAGACGACAAGGTCGTCGACATGGATACGCCAAGTACTGCCTCGAGGACGCCAAGTTCTTCATCCCGAATGCCAAGACCGACTCGATGGCGCGGACCCGACAAGATCTTCGCGACGACAAGATCGACACCAACCAGAGCGAATCCGATGAGCCGCCGACGCTGAACCAAGTCCTTCGTCTCGGAACGCCAAGCTCTCTTTCTGTGGTCCGAGAACGATCCCGTCGATCCGAACCCCAGATCCGATCCCCGTCGAACCCTGCCGACCCCCCCCCCCCCCCCCCCGAACCCCGGAACCAAGACCTTCGCCCCTAATGTGTGACCCCTTTATCCGAGCCCTATTTTATAAATTGACATATATATGAATTGTTGCATATCAATTATACATGCTTGCATACATATTTTGTGGGTCCGGGTTGTATAGTCGATTCACCTCATAATTAATTATGGAGACTATATGCGGACTATTTTAGTTTTATATTGACTCCATTTAAATTTGAGTAGCGAACCCGTGCCATGTTTTGCCTTGTTAATTCCACATTTAAATTGTGGGGTACCTAAACAACTTGAACCGTGTAATTAATTATCGGGACCCTGGTTCCGCTTAACATTGCTTGATTGCACCGCATCTGCATCATAGCATAATCATGTCGGATCTTCTGCCGTAGTATTAAATATTGCATCCGGTGTTTCTTCTAGTGTTTGCTTCTTCGCGGATTAGGCCGATGAGTTGATGCGAGTATCGACAAGTTCTCTAGATATGATCCGTCGGCAGTGTTTCCCAGGCGAGCATCTCTCCCCCTTCTACCTATTTTGCATTTATAGTCTTTATTTCCTCCTGTTGATCTATTGCTATCCGTGTCGCGATGCTTTAGTTTCTGTACCCCAGTATATCCCGTGCAGCCTCTATATTTCCTTGGAGACCTCCTATTACCTGTGTTTGGTAGATAGCTGGCCTTGCGAGTCGTAGTTGCTTGCTCAGGTGTGATCTCGTGTTGTCAAGTACCACAGTTGTTGGCAGGTTGGCAGATGCTTATTGGTGGAGATGCTTATTGGTGCATATGATCATGACTTTAAATACAACTATTAAAACTGCTAGCTATAACTAATGCAGAGGCATCGGTGGGCAATAGATGTTATTTGGTTCTTCCACGCTCACTTGTGTCCCATAGGACCCCGAGTACTTGATACCTGTTCCTTGATTTTTCACACTATCCACATCCGGGAGGCCTTATGGACCCCCCTGAGCCAGAGCTTGATTCATTTCTATTTCTTGGGGCCACAAAGTAGTTTGGGGCTTTATTACTATCCTGTACTTATGCCATGCTTTACTGCTTTATTTAAGATTGTGCGAGGAGCGCCTGTACTGTTTAGGATTGCGGAGTGTTTTCGCGGTATCGACAAGCCCAGTCACACTTTCGGGTTCCCAGTCGTTTACCGCCATTGGCGCAAACCTTGGGTCCGTCTCGGAGCCGGCCAACTTCGTTGCGGGTAGCTTAATGGGGTGGCCCCCTGAAATATTTATGAATCCTGTGATTGCTTTGTCGTGAAAGCCTCGTTGGGTTTTGAGTTGGTTTTTCCGAGGTTGATCGAGTGTGTGTTGCTATTTGTGCACCCCTGCAGGGTAAAACTTTCTGAAAGCCGTGTTCGCGGTTATGGACGACTTGGAGCACCGTATCTCGATCATAGACAAGCATAACTAAAGTAGTGCTATAAATTTGACTTAATATATGACTAGTAATTAGATTCAACTATAATGGAATGGATATTAAAAATGCCAACAGCTGGTGGATCTGTGGTGATCTGTGTCATACTATACCTGCCTAGTAAGTATTACAACTCCAATGGAATGTGATAAAAGTGCCAACAACTGCTGGGTTTTGGGATTCCTCGGGACAATTATATCTGACTAGTAAATGTTCCCAACTATAACGGAGTGGTTACTAAAACTGCCCACTACTTATGCTATCAGAATGACTCATGCTATCTATATCTGATTAGTAATTGCTGCAACTATAATGGAAAGAGTAAAATTGCCAACTGTGTGAGTTCCTTGGTCCGACTTCCTCGTTTGGTCTCGAGGGGGAAATACCAGGATGGGTTTGTTTGGTGTTAGCTTCAGGTTGGATCTGAATAGGTCTTTCTTATCCCTCTCTGATAACCGCCAGTTGTATCGAGTCTCTATAGGTTGTTTAGTGCCGCTGTGCTGCCGCTTCAGCCCACCATACCTATGTAGGCGAGAGCCGCCGAATTCTAGCCTCGCCGTGTACTGGCCTCAGTACTGACGCTCCTCTTTTTCCTTTGCCTTTGTCGGCACCCCTTTTGTTATAGCAGGTTTGAGATCGACGTCGTTAGCAGGATTACCCTTCCGGCTTGGCCTGGGCAGGGTTATGGACGCCATTGGTTATTCTTCAGGGCTCTTATCCCCCTTTGCATCTTGTCCGTAGTCGGACGCTCTATCGTTTTCAAGGTGATTTGGATCTTTGTATTGTATATCTGTATTCTTGACTCACTGAGTCGCTGTTGTATATATATTTGTTCTGTGGGTCCCATCGAGGACTATTGTGTAATGTTATTACTTCGTTTTCCACCCGCATGAAAGTGCCTGGTGGGCGTCCTTGAATCATTTCTATGCGGGTTTGGCGGAAAGGGCTAAAACTTGCATAGGGCCGATTCGAGGGTGTTACACCTCACCACCCCCTGGCGCGGGCCAGGCTGGGCCGCATGGCTAGGTGGTGTGGTGGCCCCCTGGCCCCTCTCCGTCTCGTACTCTGGCATCTGATGACTTCCAGAAAAATAGGCACTTTGGCTTTTGTCCCGTCCAATTCCGAGAATATTCATTTTCTGACTTTCCTGGAACCAAAAACAACAGAAAACAGGCATCTGGCACTGTGGCTCTTGTTAATAGGTTAGTCCAAGAAATCATATGAAAAGTACTCCAAAGTTGGAACAAAACACAACAAAGTGGATAAAACCAAGCATGGAACATCAAAAATTATAGATACATTTGCAATGTATCAACATCCCCAAGCTTAACTCCTGCTCGTCCTCGAGTAGGTAAGTGATAAAAAGAAAGAATAATTTTTGAGGTGACATGCACCATCAAAGACTTGATCAAAGTATTTGTAAAACATTCAAAGCTGGGATCATAGTACTTCAATAATAACATGA
The DNA here is from genome assembly GCA_916181665.1 of Avena sativa. NCBI lineage: Eukaryota > Viridiplantae > Streptophyta > Magnoliopsida > Poales > Poaceae > Avena > Avena sativa. The sequence goes on from OV702287.1 coordinate 430,985,461, forward strand.
AAGACAAAGTTCTAGCAATAAGCAAAGAAACTATGATGCAACATGAAAAGGCACAAACAAAAGATTCATGAATAACAATGCTTTGCAAGACATTTGTTTGTTTCACATAAAGAAAACATAGCATAAAAGTATTCAGCTTGTCCCTCAATAGAATAGCAAATATAAATGCATAGGACACCTTCAAAGTTCATAAGAGTGACTAGATACAATAGTTTAAAACAAGCAATATCAAAGTATGCATCAATCAACTAGTCTTGGGACAATGCACATAGAACTAAGAATGGCCACTATGCTCTCAAAGTAGGTGCATAAAGTTAGAAGGTGGAGACTCAATATAATGGTGGAAGAAAGGCGTTTTTATAAAAGGAAGTAGGGATTCAAGTCTCATAAAGAGCTTCAAAAAATTATGGTCTTATAGCTTTCAGCTCTCATTGCCCCTATCATAAGCATCTTGAAGTGATTAATGTTAAAGTGAACAAACTATGGTGTATATGATTGACGAAGTATAAGTCAGAAATCTCATGTCCCTTGTATACGAGGGCCGCTCCTCATGCTACTCAAGTTTAGTCACGGGTAAGTTCTTGTCATTGTAAGTATATGTGTATCATAGAGAACTGCCAGCGGGGTACCCCTTGCCTAATGATACGGAAGAATCCCCATATCAAAATGACAAGGCAAGCAGACAACGAGCATCTCAGCAATCTTCTTATTTACCATGGGAATATGGTGCTTTTTTCTCTCTTTCCTCTTTTCATAGTATCTCTTTTTTTTCTTTTCTCTTTTTTCTCAATATAGGACTCTTTTTTTATAAGAAGAATGCTCCATAGATAGCTCATTATGGTTACGCTGCAGGTTTCCACCATGTCAGCATGGATTAGACCAGCGGCCCAGGCGTTTCTCTAACACATATACATAACTCCATGGACTTACAAGCTCCCCTTTCATTTCACACCGACGACATCCATATACAAAAGAGCATGATATCAACTAGGTACAAGTACCAAGTGCAATGTTGAAAGCGTTACCCATGAAAGCATGGTTCTGCTAATTCCCAACAAATAAGTGCAAGCATATACAACATAGACGACACAATGGTTCAAGTTTATTAAGGGCAAGTAATGTAAAGTGTTCCATCAAGTTCGTGAGAGCTTTAATCACTAGTGTTCTCATAACAAGTTTAATTTGGAAGGTAAACAAAAGCATGAATATACTTGTAATAGCATAAGCTAGTAGGTAGGTATGGTGGACTCTTTGGAATAACTTGGTTTAGGGAGTTGGATGCATGAGTGGAACTCATACTTGGTTGTGGAGGCTAGCAAAAGACTGAACTGAGAGAGTAATAATGGCCATAATCATGCAGAGCGACAAAACATCATTGATCAAAGCATAAAGTGATACTACAAGTTGAAAACTAAAGGATCATAAAGGCTATGGTGACTTGAGATAGTCATAACATGGTGTGAGCATGCGCCAAGTCAACCCAAATAAAGCATCAAAGGAGAATACCACTATACTATGCTTTAATATGCTAAAACAACGCATGATTCATCCAAGGCACATTAAGCAATCTCAATTGTTTATAACAAGTCATGCTACAGCAAAGAATACTAAGCATAAAGCCAAAACGATATCAAGCATGGCATAACAAAGCATAGGCCATAGTCAAAAACGAGCTCTTTTTACCACATAAGCATGAACTTTCCTACTCTTTTCCAAACCAAACCAAACTATTTGCAAACCAATGTATGAAAGAGGGGGTCCAACCAATTTATTCAGAAAACTAAGCAAACTAAAGCAAACGAAAACCAAAACAAAAACCAAAACGAAAAAGAAGACGCTCCAAGAATAACACAACTATGCATGAAACAATAAAAATGAAGCGTTTGGAAGAAACCTGGGATTTTTATTGATGAAGAAGGGGATACCTTGGGCATCCCCAAGCTTTGATGCTTGTACTTCTGGGATATTTCTTGGGGTGACACGCGTGGCATCCCCAAGCTTGAGCTTTAGTCCATCCTTCATCTCATTACTCATTCCTTCCATACACCTGAAAATTTTCTATCGTGGTGGTGTCACGGCAGATGCCATGGATATGCTAAAGGTGGGGACAAGATGCACTAGAGGAATCCAGGGGGATAGTGTGGTGATTCCACACACATTTACTTTGTATTCAATCGGTTTCCAAGGTTTACAAGTGCTCCTTCAGTTGTATTGGGGAGAGGAGGAAGAAGGAACTCTCTTACTCTCACCACTAGCTAGCTCTCAGAGACCAACTAGAGATCAACCAAGTAAAACCCAACCCCTTCTACAAATGCCCTAGCCCTCCTCATATAGGGGTGGCTAGGTCTCCAATTAGGGCATACGTGGAGGCATATTCCAGGGAATATGCCTCCTCCCAAAATAGCAAACCGACCGGGTCACTTTTCCCCATCGTAAGCCATGCAGAGGCTACGTGAGCCTCTGCGGCGCCAGCGTCATCCGACATAGGCAACATCACCCTTGTCGGCCATGCCTCGGTGGTCCTTCTCTCTGTCTGCTTTGCTCACGCTCTAGCGTACAGTGGCCACCTTTTGACCAGCGAGATACCTTCCTTCTCTTGCAAGCCTGATATAACCTGGATCGTGCCTGGTTGATCCGGCCACACCGATACCTGCATACAAGTTATATAAATCCTGCCGGCATACGACATAAGTCGGTCGAGACTCGGTTAGGTGGACATCCTCCGGTCCGGGTTACTCCGTGATTCGGCCTTCCTTGAGGTGACTTGGCCAGCACTTGCTTTGACCTTGCCATACCTCGGCTAACTCAGCCATTATACCCCGGCGTGATCCTACCCGGGGGTATCCCCCCAACATTAGTCCCCGAAGCTGGTACGGTCTTAGCAGCCTCAGCCGCTAAGGCCACAGCAGGTTCAATTTTACCGAGCCTTTTGCTCCCTTTTTCGAGTTATCTCATATCCCGGATTTCATTGGCTAGCTTTTCCCTTGGCACATTCCGAGTTTTCACTCGCTGGTCGGGTCACCCTATAGTTATCCGGGTTATTCTTCCTTCTCTCGTACGCTTCCCCACATGGAGGGTAATCATTATTTTGCCTCATTTTAAGGGCCTGCGCCAGTTACTGCTGCAGTTAATGTCAGGTATTACTGTTGCACACCTCACATCATGTCTGTCTCCTTATTAACTGTATCACCACGTCGCGTCATGGGATTCCCTGCGCCCTGTGGTCCTTCCTGTGGCTCGCCTCTGATTGGCTGATCCGGATAATACACGGCCACACCGTGTGGCCCTTCCGCACCGCACGATCCCAATACCCCGCTGGGGCATGGTTAAATAGGGGAGGGGTGCGCCCCTTGGTGTTTTTCCCCATTCTCGCGCCCCTCTGCCTCTTCTTCTTCTTCTTCTTCCCAGCAACAATGCCGCCACTGCCGCACCTGCTTAGCAGCGCCGCCGCCGCCCCGTGCCTTTCCGCGCCAGCATCGCCGCCACTCCCGCGCAGCTCGGCCACCACGGGTCCGTGCCAATCCAAGGCATTGTACCCCACCGCCGATAGGGCCAGTGAGGACAGCGATTTGGACATGACCGAAGAGGAGCTCACCGTCGCGGAGGCGGAGATGGAGGGAGCGAAGAACGCCGAACGCGGCGCCTGGGCTGGCTCCTGGGTGTGCCAGGACGACCTAGACTGGTTGTATCACACCCGGCGCATCCCAGAGGGCGTGGTTGCCTGTCTCGCCGCCGAGGAGCTTGCTCCCTCACCTAATCCGGGTGAGTTCCTAGTGTTCCTCTCCCACTTCCAGCATGGGTTCGGCCTCCCCGTTAGGGATTTCTTCCACGATTGGCTCAACATCTATGAGCTTCAATCGCACCACCTTCCGGCGAACGCCATCACTTCCCTTTCTTCCTTTGCCTCCACCATAGAGGGGTATGTCGGATTGTGGCCCACTAAAGAGCTCTGGATCCGGTTTTTCGGTCTTCGCCGAAACATGATTCCGAACAAGGAGCTTGACTCGGAGGACAAACATCTCACGCAGTTTGGCGCAGCTTCTATCTCTCCTCAGAAATAGTCCATCTTTCCTCGGGTCACGGGGCTTGATTCTTGCAAGGGCTGGGCCCGAACCTTCTTTTATGTTAGAAATGGCACGACTGAAGATCTGATCCGGCAGAGCCCCTACGCTCCGGGTCCTCCTAATCTGGATCTGTGGGACCGGATCCCCAAGAAACCGAGTGTCCTGGCGAACCAAGTCAACAAACGGTTCCAGGAGCTGAAGGATGCAGGGCTGCGCAACGAGGATGCGATGATCACTTTCATCTGCAACCAGATCTCCCCTCTCCAGAAACGCACTCACAAGCTTTGCCACATGAGCTGGCGCCTTGACCCCAACCGGACCTCCTCATTCGAGTTGAGCAATACCGAGATATTCCGTCGGGTCAAGGCCCTCTTCACCATTGACAAAAACTTCTCCGCTCATTGGGAGTGGGGGATCAAGCACTTCTGCCGAGATAGGCTTCCTCCTGCGGTAAATCTCGTGATCCAATCTTTTTCCGAGTTATATCATATGTCGGAATTTGTTGTTTGTTTGATCCCTTTGCATTTTCTTCTTAGTTGTTTCTTCAGCAAACTCTCGAGGATGGCACCGAGCCTTCTCTCAAGTGGGCGAATGATCAAGATGCCCTAGACGAGGAGGAGCCGGATCAGGAGATGTTCTTGCCGTTCCCCGATGCCACCAAGCGACCCATCGGTAACTTCTCTTCCTTAAGGGATTGGCCTAATGATGAAGATGATTCCGACGTTGAGGTGATGGAAGCATTTGATGTTGTCCCCCTTTCTTACACCTTTCCGGCATCAGCTAACTCGGGTGGGCAGATCCACGAAGATCCTCCTCTCGCCACGGGCGAGCCTGTCCCGGCCGCGTCAAAGAAAAGGGCGGCCGCATATGCTTCTTCCTCCGGAGCTTCTAAGCCAACCAAGAGGCGAAAGAAGTCCGCAGACAAAGCTGCCACCAAGCCTACGACTAAGGCCATAACCCGGAGAGCTCGCAAGCCCAAGGAGCCTTTAACCTCTAATGAGTAAGTCACTTCTTCCTTATCCAATTTTCTGCTTCGTGCTTTGCTATTCATTTGTTTTTCCTTTGTTATAATTTCTTATCATTCATCGTTTGATTCGGTAGGGATGTGGTGGAGGTTCCTCAGAGCGGATCCGGCATCGCTTCGCCCCTCCGGCATAGCCCTTCTCCCCCTCGTGGCGACGATTCACGCCCGTTGAGCCCCATTCAGGAGGGTTCAGCGGCTGCTCCGGGTTCTAGCACACCTCGTCCAGAGGAGGGCAACCTCGGAGCAGGGGGAAGTGGCTCTGCCGAGGCAGCGGTTGCTCCCAGCTCCACTTCAGCTCAGCCGCAACCAGCTGCCTCCGAGGTACCAACAGCACCCCCGCCAAGACAATCACCTGCACCAGCACCAGCATCAGCACCAACTGCAGCAGCACAAGCATCAGCAGCAGCACCAACTCCCTCCGCCTCGTCCGAGTCTTCCAAGGCTCAGCGAGAAGACACAACTAGCACCAAGGCTAGCACCAAGGCTGTGCCCAAGGGCAAATCCGCAGCACAAACTTCAACCTCTCAGCAGCAGCCCAAGGGCAAGAAAGCTTCTGACGCCGCTAGGGCAGCATCTATCGAGGTTGGACAGCGCACGCTCGCGTCCATGCTTCCGAAGAAGACCCCACCGAAGAAAGACACCTCTGCCGGGTCAGCTGATGTGCAACTTGTTTTGCACACCAGCCCCGCTGTTGCACAAGTTGAGAGGAGGGAGGCCCACGCCAAGGGTTTGATCCCGCCCCACATGCTTAGCGGAGAACGCTATCCTCCGGCCTTGATCGAGTTTGTCAATAACTGGAACAAGGCGGAGTTCGTCCATAACGACGATCTCCTGGAGAAATTTGGGCCTGTCGAGTTTGCGGCACAGATGAACACAGCCGCTAAGGCTATCAATCTTGCGGGTCGGATGATGGAGGTACGCTACTTCATCTTTTCTTTAACATGTACTAGTGCTTAGACACATAACCATTAGTCCTGAGCCTCCGAGGGAGTAACTTGTTACTCAGCCGGATGCTCCTTAGAGAATTAGCGTAGCTCCCTAGTAACTTTGAATATGCACACATCTAGAGCCGGGTTAAGTTCCACTTGACCCGGATCTTGTACACTTCGAATATGCACATACCTAGAGTCGGGTTAAGTTCCACTTGGCCCGGATTCTATACACTTCAAATATGCACACACCTAGAGTCGGGTTAAGTTCCACTTGGCCCGGATCTTGTACACTTTGAATATGCACATACCTAGAGCCGGGTTAAGTTCCACTTGGCCCGGATTCTGTACACTTCGAATATGCACACACCTAGAGCCGGGTTAAGTTTCACTTGGCCCGGATCTTGTACACTTAGAATATGCACACACCTAGAGCCGGGTTAAGTTCCACTTGACCCGGATCTTGTACACTTTGAATATGCACATACCTAGAGCCGGGTTAAGTTCCACTTGGCCCAGATTCTGTACACTTCGAAAATGCACACACCTAGAGCCGGGTTAAGTTCCACTTGGCCCGGATCTTGTACACTTCGAATATGCACATACCTAGAGTTGGGTTAAGTTCCACTTGGCTCGGATTCTGTACACTTCGAATATGCACACACCTAGAGCCGGGTTAAGTTCCACTTTACCCGGATCTTGTACACTTCGAATATTCACACACCTAGAGCCGGGTTAAGTTCCACTTGGCCTGGATTTTGTACACTTCGAATATGCACACACCTAGAGCCGGGTTAAGTTCCACTTGGCCTGGATTCTGCACATGACTAAGCTATCTTTGCTCCTTTCAGGTGACCACCAATCGCTGGAGCGCTGAGTTTCAGCGCCTCTTGGACACACACAAGGGGCTACGCTCGAAACATTCTACACTCCTTGCTGAGTTCGAGAAACGGGGTAAGTTTTCACTTTGACTTTTTTCTATGTTTCTTTGTCTTTTCCCACCGAACTAATCTGTTATTCGGATTGGTCAGCCGGAGTGGAGGCCGAGAACATCCTCATGAGGAAGAACTTGGACCAGATAAAAGGTAAGTCACTTCGGTTACTTAACTTCTGTGCTTTCTTTTCCTACTCCTGAGCTCGGCAGACATTCATACCTCGGCTTTGCCGGGTCAACAAACTGTTTCAGCATCTCTTGAAGATAGTGTGCCCGTGCCTGATATGATGCTGCATTTTCTCGAACAAGCAGGGCAGCATCAGGACGAACTTAAGAAGAAGGATGATGAGCTCGCCCTTCTCCGTACCAAGGATGATGAAATTGCCAAGCTCAAGGCAGAAATGAAGAAGCTCAAGGCGCTCCACAAAACCGAGATGGATAAAGCTGGCCAAGATTTCACTGAAGAGCGAGAAACTCTCAACCTCCAAATTGCCAAGGATCAAGAACTGCAGAAGGAGGCCGACGCTAATCTTGAGTCGGCAAAAGCTGAACTTGTGCAACTCCGGAAGAGGCGTGACAACTGCACCAAGGAGCTGACCCGGATCCATAGCCATATTTCTCATAAGTTCTTTTCCTTCAGCCAGCATGAATCTCTCCGGGTCAACCTCCTTCACCTATTTCACTTGTCTTGTTTTCAGACAAATTTCCGGAGGGTGATGCCATTGCAACCACTGCCGTTGCCAAGTTCTGCCAAAAGAGGGGTACCCCAACTGGTCCTGGTGCAGAAAATATTCCCTATGACATGGAGGACCTGCTGGTCAGCTTATCTTCTCGTGTTGAGATTGTGAAGAACTATGGTAAGGATATCCTAGATGTAGCCATCCGGATCTTCAATGCTCTTTGGCCTGGTGAAGATACTCTGGAGGGCTCCACCACTCTGATTAACAAGTTAATGGAGTGCGAGACCCCGCTTGACCTCTGGAGGGAATCCACCGAACACGCTAGAGCTGAGACCGTCCTCCACTACGTGCTCACATGGTATGAAAAAATAAACCTGAATCTTCTTGAGCGCATGCGCACCGGATCAAGATGGTCCAGTGATCCGAATTGGATAGCTCGGCGCAAGGCTTGCGCCCATAGCCTCATTCAGTATGCCCCCATCCATCAATGGAACGAGGGACCAAGCTTCCTTGGCGCTATTGACGACGAATATGTCGAAGATAGTTCGGGTGAGGAGGAAGAGGACGAAGCCTTGTACGTCAAAGAAGGTGAAGATGACGTTGAAGCCGAGGCCGGAGTTGCACCTGCTGGCGCCGAGTTACCTCCCCCTACTGCTCCTTGATCACCAACAAACACTTTGCAGTTTATCAGATCCCCAGTATGCCGGGTGCAAATGTATTAAGCACACAAGTTATATTTTGCTACTAAGTTGCTTGTGCCGGATTAACTTGGGCGTAGTCCCCGAGTTTCATTTTCTTGTTTCTCCAATTTCTTGGCCCGGCTCATGTCTACCTTGGTTCGGTTTTATGATTTACGAGTTCGAGTTTCAAAAATTGACTTAACAATACTTGGAAACTTTAGGACTAGCTCAAAACAATTCAGCATAGTAAAAATGGGGTAAACATAAAGTTAGTCCAAATAACAAATGTCGGCTCGATTACGTTCTTTTCCTTAGTCGTTTTTCGTGTGCTACGCAATTCCAAACTTGTTCTCTTGCTTGCCATGAAGCCAAATCTTGTTGGACAGCAGCAAGTCGAAGAGTTGAGTTTTTGGTGCTCACACACTACTAATCCGGCTTAGGCAGAAGCAACTTAAACTAGCCGACATAAAAATAAATAACAAGTTCAGAAGACAGCAAATATTATTAAGGCAGTCCCCGAGTTACTGCTCGAGGTGCCACGATTTCATTGATAAGCTCATTGCCGGCATACATACCAACGTATGAGAGACTCGGATACACACACTTCTTTGCTAAGTGTAGAACGGACGAAGTAAAGATACATTCCATGGACGCTTAGATTCCTCGCCGGACCTGTCCGCCTTGTTCTTCTCCTGTGGTTTTGCATCGATGATATAATACGAATATTTGTGCAATGCTTTGCTCACAATGAACGGCCCTTCCCATGGGGGGGATAGCTTATGCATGCCCGCGGTACGTTGTACCAACCGGAGTACCAAATCACCTTCCCGGAAGACCCGGGGGTTAACTTTCCGGCTATGATAGTGTCAGAGATTTTGCTGATATATGGCGGATCTGGACAATGCCAACTCTCTCGCTTCTTCCAGCAGATCAACATCGTTTTGCCGGGCTTCTCGCACTTCGGCTTCTGTGTATTGGGTGACCCTAGGCGAGTCATGCTCTATGTCGGCTGGTAATACAGCTTCTGCCCCATATACCAGAAAGAATGGCGTATAGACTGTTGATCGATTCGGAGTTGTTCTTAAACTCCACAGTACTGTTGGTAGTTCTTCTATCCAGCACCCCGCTGATCTTTGTAGCGGCTCAATGAGCCGGGGTTTTATCTCGGATAATACTAATCCGTTGGATCTTTCCACTTGTCCGTTTGATGCAGGGTGGGATACCGAGGCAACGTCCAGCCGGATCTTCTTATCTCAGCAAAATCGCGCAAATGCTCCTTCAGCAAAATTTGTGCCATTATCTGATATGATACTGTGAGGATAGCCGTATCTCAAGATGATATCTTTGAGGAATGTCATGGTTGTAGCTCCATCACATTTTCTTATTGGCTTTACTTCAATCCACTTTGTAAATTTGTCAACCATAACCAAGATATGGGTCATATTCCCTCTTGATGGTTTGAACAGGCCAACCATATCCAAACACCATACGGCAAATGGCCAGGTAATCGGTATAGTCTTGAGCTCCAACATTGGCATATGTGTCTTGGTTGCATACCTCTGACAACCATTGCATTTTCTTACCAGATCTTCTGCTTGTTCTAAGGCACTTGGCCAGTAGAATCCATGCTGGAAAGCTTTTGCCACCAACGCTCTGGATGAGGCGTGATGCCCACATTCCCCTTGATGTATATCCCGGAGGATGTCAAGCCCTTCTTCCGGGTCAACACATCGTTGAAGGACATTTGTGACACTTCTCTTGTATAGTTCGGCATTGATAATTGTGTATGCCTTTGCGCGCCTCTAGATTTGCCTGGAAAGCACCTCTTCACTGGGCAAAGTTCCGTCCCTCGGGAATTGAAATATGGGTAGTGCCCAAGCCGGTATAGCTCGCACTGGAAACACATCCTCATCTACTTCCATTTGATCCACTAGCATAACCTCGGCCGGGTCGCGCTGCACAGTCCCTGGGTTCTGCGTAGCAGTCCCCGGGTTTCCTGAACCACTTCCCACGTCAATGTCCATGGGTACAGCTCCGGACTCTGGATCTGCCAGGATGTAGATTGAGTCGGTTTCTAGGGACGGCCTGATAGATGTTTTTTAAGGTGTTCCAGTGCTACACCCGGTGGAATTGCTTGTCGGGTTGATCCGAGCTTCGACAGTATGTCGGCAGCCTCGTTTTCCAGCCATGGTACATGGTGAAACTCGCATCCCTCAAAGTACCAAGATATCTTTTGCACATGGAATCTGTACAATGCCACGTTTGGATCAAGGGCGTCCCATTGCCCCGAGACTTGCTGAACTACCAAATCCAAGTTGCCAAAGCATTGGATCCGACGTATTCCACTTTCTTTTGCCACTTTGAGCCCATGCACAAGTGCTTCATATTCGGCGACATTGTTTGATGCCGCGAAATGGATTTGCAGCACATACTTCAGTTGGTCGCTCTTTGGCGAGGTAAGTACAACTCCGGCGCCTAACCCGGTTTTTGTTTTTGATACATCAAAGTGCATTATCCAGTAGTTCGGATCCGGTAACGGTGGTTCATATTGCATCTCGGCCCAATCCACGAAAAAGTCGGCCACATCCTGAGACTTGATCGCATCTCTCCTATCATATTGTGGAGCATAAGGGGCTAGCTCAATTGCCCATTTTGCGATTCGACCGCTTGCATCCTTGTTACTCATTATCTCAGATATGGGGGCTTCACATATCACTTTGATTGGGTGTTCTTCAAAGTAGTGTTTTAGCTTCTTTGCTGACATGTACACACCATATGCCATTTTCTGATAGTGAGGATAGTTTTGCTTTGATGCGGATAATACCTCGCTCAGGTAATAGACTGGCCTTTGCACTGACTTACCCTCTTCATCGCGCTCTATCACTACCACAACACTCACAACTCGATTGGTTGCGGCTATATAGAGCAACATTGGCTCTTTCGATAGTGGAGAGGCTAACACTGGTGCAGTGGCTAACATTTTCTTTAATTGGATAAAGGCGTCGTTGGCCTGCGGCGTCCATACGAACTTGTCCACTTTTTTCATCAGTTGATAGAGAGGCAATGCCTTTTCTCCCATCCGCCATACAAACGACTTAAAGATGCCAGGCAACCAGTGAATTTCTGGACATCGTTAAGACACTTCGGCAGCTCCATTCGCTCTATGGCTCGGATTTTAGTTGGGTTAACTTCGATACCTCGACTCGATACAAGAAATCCGAGTAATTTTCCAGCCGGGACACCGAAGGTACATTTCTCCGGGTTAAGCTTCATTCGGAACCTCCTTAGGTTCGTGAACGTCTGCCTGATATCATCAAGGAGCGTTTTGCTTTCCTTGGTTTTTATAACCACATCATCCACATATACTTGCACATTCCGACCGATTTGGTCGTGCAAACATTTTTGCATACATCTTTGGTACGTTGCCCCTGCATTACGTAAACCAAAAGGCATGGTGCGATAGCAATAAGCCCCATACGGGATGATAAACGCAGTCTTTATTTGATTATTCGGATTCAGAGGTATCTGATGGAAACCAGAATATGCATCTATGAATGACAATAGTTCACACCCAACAGTAGAATCTATGACTTGGTATATCCTTGGCAGTGGGAATGGATCTTTTGGGCACGCCTTATTTAGGTTCGTGTAATCGATGCACATACGCCAAACCACTGCCACATTCGGATCATCTTTCTTCTTTTCCACCAGCACCGGATTAGATAGCCAATCCGGGTAAAGCACTTCCATGATAAACCCAGCTGCTAGGAGCCAAGCTATCTCATCTCCAATGACTTTTCTCCTATCTTCGGCGAAGCGGCGGAGAGGTTGCTTCACCGGCCTTGCTTCGGGTCTCACATTCAAAGAGTGCTCTGCCAACTCCCTCGAAACACCTTGCAAGTCCTGTGTGGACCAAGCAAAAATATCCCGATTCTCACGGAGGAAGTTGACGAGCTCGCTTGCCTATTTGTCATTTAACCCGGCACCAATTGTTACGGTGCGCTCTGGGAATAGATCATCAACAGGCACTTTCTTCGTATCTTTTGTTGCTTGAAACGAAACACTTCCATGCGGGTTACTCAGCACCGGCATATACTGCTGAGTGGATTGAGCCAATGCCGCCACCTCCTGGATCTTTCTCTTTTCCTGTGCGATCACGAGTGACTCGGCCAGGTTAGACCTGGCCGATGCACACTCAATGGAGCGTCGGAAATCTCCAGCTATGGTAATTACTCCATTCGGCCCGGGCAACTTCATCTTTAGGTAACTGATGTGACAACTTGCCATGAATTTATTCAGGGCAGGCCTGCTGAGTAACGCGTGATACGCACTTTCTAGGTTCACCACCTCAAACTCCAAATTCTCGGTTCGGCAGTTATCTCTTGTGCCGAATAGCACGTCTACCCGGACCTTGCCAATGGGTTCACAGGAAATGCCTGGCACAATGCCATGGAAAGTTGTTCTTGTGGCCTGGAGCATGTTCTCCGAGATACCCAACTTGCGCATTGTATCCACATACATAATATTGATGCTGCCGCCATTGTCTATCAGCACCTTAGAAAATCTCACATTGATATTTGGCCCGATGAACATCGGGTCCAGCACTAACGCATACGAACCAGGGCTAGGCATGAGCTTGGGGTGATCCTTGATATTCCAGGTGATTTCATGATCCGACCAAGGCATATACCTCGTCACTGCGGGCATTACTGCATTCACCTCCATATGTCGGTGCTGCAAACTCTTTCTATCTGTTTCCTCTGTGGTAAACACACAGTAACTCTGGTGATGCTCTCTGTATTCATTCCTCCCCTCATTTCCGGGATATCCTTGATCTGGCTGATGCTGATTTTCCACCTGATGCATTGCATCCCTTCTCTCATGGTTTTCATACCTCGGCGGAGGGGGTGGCAACATTAACTGTTGCGTGTTCGCTCCGGAGAGTAATTGCTACCGGGGTAACTCCTGCCGAGGTTGATCGTTCCGAGGTGCCTGAGCATTCCCCGAACCACTTTGTTCTATCTTCCTCATCCACTCACATTGCCGAGTCGTATGACCCGCCGGGTTACTCGTATTTGGCGTGTGAAACTTACACGGCTGATCCAGCATTGCCTCATAGGTATACCTCGGACGGTCCTTCTTTTCTTGCCACTGTTTCTTTTGTTCTGGCGTCCAAGTTTTATTGCCATCATTTCTTGGAGTCCATTGCCCTCCGGTTTTCTGGCGCTAACTATTCCCTGTTCCGGGTTGGTCTTGATTTACAGCTGCAACTTGTTGCGAACTGTATCTGTAATCCGGCCTGTCATCTCTTCTCTTACCCCGGTAATCATTCCGCCGGGATGATCCGGCTCCATATCGCTGGTAGTACTCCTCATTTGACTCGTTTGACACAAGCCTAGGTTGAGTCGGATCACCCAAGGTATATGAATCAGCAATCCGGATCGTCTCTGCCAGTGTAGTTGGCATATCCCTTTGTAACCTTTGCCACAGCATGCTCGCATATCTACACCCTTGTGCAAACCAAGCTATGGCCTGTGACTCAATCACGCCCTCACATGACTTTCACACTGTGCACCACCGGGTTAAGAACTCCCGGTCCGTATCATTCGGTCTCTTATTGCACATTGCTAGGGTCTGTGGCCTATTCGGCCTCTGATACGTGCTCGATAAGTTACTGGCAAACATTTCCTCAAAATTGATCCAGCAGTTAATACTTCCGGGTGGCAAATTGTTTAGCCATACCCTCGTTGGCCCCTCCAGCATCTGAGGTACATATCTCACGGCCCATCCTCAAGTTGCCTGTAGAAATTTTCACCGCTGTCGCGTAGTTGATCAACCAATCCTCTGGCTTTGTGCTACCGTCATATGTTTTTGTGCCTCTGGGTAACTGGAAATTAGGTACTGGAGGCTCCTTCATGATCTGGGGCCCAAAACACGCAGGACCTGGAGGACCTTGATACTCAATTTGCTCCGACCTATAGAGCCGATCCAGTTTCAACCTGGCATCGTCAGGCATCAAGTTTCTGCTTCCCAATCTTGACCCTATCATGTGATAGTCCGGCCTAGGGTATCCTGCGTTCACCATCTCCGAATCACCATCATTGTATCTATCTTGCTCTTGTGGAGCTCCTCTCTGTTGCATACCTTGGCCGGCGCTTCGCTCTTGCCATGGTATATTCCACTGCTGCGGTTTCCCTGCACCCAGTTACGCTGTCCGGCATTGTCGTTCATAGCGTTTCCTTGACCGGCATTGCCTTGGTCACGGTTACCTCGGCCAGCTTCACCTCGGCTCACACTTCGTCGATCCTCATTTCCCTGCACTTCTTTTCCTTTCCCTGCCCTTGCCGGGTCATATGGGACTATCTTCTTGTTTCTCCTCGCCGAGGTTACAACTTCCTCTCTCCTTGGGACACCATGAGGGGACGATGCAGCTCTAGCAGATTTCTCTGGGTTACCTACTACTGAATGAACGACTTTGGAGGCCCCAGCTCTTCCCGGATTAGCCCTGAGTAACTCTTCATTTTGTCTGTTCGCGATCCGAACTAACTCATTGACCCTATCCTATTGTCTCTGGCGGGCTTCACCCGTCAAACCCTCTAACTCGGACGCAGCTGCATCTGCTGCTCTGAGGTTCTTTGTGGGGGTACTATACTTCGGCAGCCCCATGGACAGAATGTTCTCTGATTCCTCAACTCTAGTATCACCCTCTTTGTTCATTTCACTAATGAGGTTTCTCCCCTTCACTTTTACAACATCTACCTTATTTGCCTTTGCGTACTCACGCAGTGTCATGTTCAACGACTGCTGAGCCGCTGCTATCTTTTTAGCACCCTCTAGTATTTTCTGCCTAGTCTCCTCTAACTCGGCATGTGCCCGAGCCAGATCTACTGCAGGTGCTATGGGGCTCTCTAGGCTATCTATCGCTTGCTGCAGCACATTCTGTGGCCTCTCTAGTGGAGGACCTCTACTTTTCCTTGGTACCTTGGGTGTTACCTCTAGATCTAGTGCCGGATCCTTGCTCGTGCCAGCATTAGGTGCAGTCATCATCACCTTGGTGCGGTCAGGGGAGCGAGTGATACGCGCCCCACGAGCCACGCTAACGGGTGGCTCGCCTCCCTCGACGACGTGTCGCGGATGAACGCACGACACATCGACAGCGACGTAGATCTTGTGCGCTCCAAGCTTGAAGAAGAGGCCGTTGCGCGGGAGAGGTCGCTTGTCGAAGCAGCCAGCATTGTCGCTGACAAAGTCCAGCGCTCCAAAGCGCTGAACAAGCCCGGAGACGATGTGTTCGCCGGTGCCGATGAGGTTTCCTGTCCGGATCTTCACTCCCGCTAGCGTCGCTAGCCCCACGGTGGGCGCCAACTGTCGTGGTGGTGTCACGGCAGATGCCATGGATAGGATAAAGGTGGGGACAAGATGCACTAGAGGAATCTAGGGGGGATAGTGTGGTGATTCCACACACAGTTGCTTTGTATTCAATCGGTTTCCAAGGTTGACAAGTGCTCCTTGAGCTGTATTGGGGAGAGGAGGAAGAAGGAACTCTCTTACTCTCACCACTAGCTAGCTCTCAGAGACCAACTAGAGATCAACCAAGTAAAACCCAACCCCTTCTACAGATGCCCTAGCGCTCCTTATATAGGGGTGGCTAGGTCTCCAATTAGGGCATACGTGGAGGCATATTCCAGGGAATATGCCTCCTCCCAAAATAGCAAACCGACTAGGTCACTTTTCCCCATCGTAAGCCATGCAGAGGCTACGTGAGCCTCTGTGGCGCCAGCGTCATCCGACACAGGCAACGTCACCCTTGTCAGCCACACCTCGGTGGTCCTTCTCTCTGTCTGCTTCGCTCACGCTCCAGCGTACAGTGGCCACCTTTTGACCAGCGATATACCTTCCTTCTCTTGCAAGCCTGATATAACCCGGACCGTGCCTGGTTGATCCGGCCACACTGGTACCTGCATACAAGTTATATAAATCCTGCCGGCATACGACATAAGTCGGCCGGGACTCAGTTAGGTGGACATCCTCCAGTCCGGGTTACTCCGTGATTCGGCTTGCCTTAAGGTGACTCGGCCAGCACTTGCTTTGACCTTGCCGTACCTCGGCTAACTCGGCCATTATATCCCGGCGTGACCCTACCCGGGGGTATCCCCCCAACATTTTTCTTCATACAAAACTTCACACAATCTTTATTAGCAACATTAGTGCACTTAAGATAAATAAGTCTTAAGGTTCAGTTCTAACACCAAATAAACTTCCATTCGAACACTAGCTACTGTAGCACTTCCCTCAAAAAGCTCAATTCCCAAAAAGAACTCAAAAAGGAACCAACAAAAAGCAAATGCAGAAAATGGCAGAAATCTGTCAAAACAGACCAGCAGGTAAAGACGAATTTTTTCAAAGACCTTATGTTGCTCATATCAAAAAGTGTTGAACTAACAAAAGTTAGAGAACAACCTGGGGCAGAAGCACAAAAAATCACGCCTCAAAAAGACATTCAGACATTTTACACGAATTTGTATGGTGAAGCACAGAAATCTGTTTCGGGACAGCAACTTTCCCAATCATTACTTCTCTCTCATTAGAGGTTACTCTTGGCACAAAAAGCAAATAAAAAGGATAAGGAGAGGTTATTACAGAGGTAATAACTTACAAGACTTATCTAAAACTTTTGGGTTATCTCCCAATAAGTACTTTTCTTTAACGCCTTTAAGTTAGGCATGATAGTTTGAGAAGATGCTCACATAAGAAATATGAATTAAAGTAAAAGAGAGCATCAAGAAGCAAATTAAAAACACATTTAAGTATAACCCACTTCCTATACATAGGAATCTTGTAAGCAAATAAATGCACAAAGAACAAAGTGATAGGCATAGGAAGATAAAACAAAAGTAACTTCAAAACTTTTAGCACATAGAGAGGTGTTTCAGTACCATTAAAACTTTTACAACCATATTTTCCTCTCTCATAATAATTTTCAGTAGCCTCATGAATAAACTCAACAATATAACTATCACATAAAGCATGCTTTTCATGATCTACAAGCACTAGAGCTTTATTATAAACATTTTCAAAAGAATCCTCAGGAACATAACATTCGTCCTCCTTTGGTAAGCATGGGGGACAATCAAATAATGTAAGGGGTAAAGAGTTACTCTCATTAGAAGGTAGGGATGGGTAGATGCATTCTTCCTCCTCTTGATCATCACTCTCCTCCTCTTTTTCATCCAATGAGCTTCCAGTTTCAGCAATTTCTTCTTCCATAGGCTCCTGCAAGGCATAAGTCTCTTCCATTGGTGGAGAGCATCTATTAAGATATTCAAGAATATAGCCATTTTCTTCCTTGTAATTATCAAAGCAAAATTGAAGTATATCATAAACCTCATATTTATAAGGTGCATCATCAGTATTTTCAAGCAAATAAGCTAGTTTGAATGCACCCTTCCAAGCAATAAATTCTTCAATTTGTTCCACATCATAAAAGTCATAATTCCCTTTAACATAAGAAGATATGGTAACATTATCATTATACTCACATTGAAAAGGGAGGTGTTTATACCTCCTACAGCAACAAGATTTATCAAAGCAATAAGTAACATTATAAGTAGAGCACACATTTATAGCAATGGTATACAATTTATCAATTTGTTCCCATAAGTGTTTCCCTTTTTGTGACAAGTGGTGTTCCTTATAATAATATTTTTGTTCTTCCGTGAACCCACCTTGCTAATAAGATTCAGTTTCAAAGAAACCAACCATTGATAGAAAGCATGATAAAATAAGACAATAACAGACCAATGAAAATAACAACTATAGTAGGAACTTTTTTTTTGATAAAGAAACAAGCAAACAAAGCAAAAGGAAACTAAGCAAAACAAAAATAACAAAGTAAAGAGATTGTCTATGAGGGACTCCCCTTGTGAAGATGTCCTTGACTCCCCGGCAACGGCGCCAGAAAAATGCTTGATGGCTCAATGCACGACGCCTAGAAAAGTGCTGGTGCGTGGTTGATGTAGAGCTCGTTGGGAACCCCAAGAGAAAGGTATGATGAGCACAGCAACAAGTTTACCTCAGTATGAAACCAAGGTTTAATCGAACCAGTAGGAGCAACGAAACACCCCAAAGGTGTTACTAGCTGAGCTTTGGCAGGGCGCACTACCGGTGCTAGTAGCAACGTGGAGACCTGCACAACACAACCACAGAACTTTGTCCCCAACTTGCGATGAGGTTATCAATCTCACCGTGTGTTGCGGAAAACAAAGGATTAAACGTATCGAATGGAAAGAAGTAAAAGTTTGCAGAAAGTAAACACAAAGAAGTAAAAGATTGTGGATTGAATGTAAAAGGAAAGGACCGAGATCCATAGTTCACTAGAGGTGGCTCTCCTTAGATAGATAACATGTTGGGTGAACAAATTACAGCAGGGCAATTGACAAACATCGAGAAAGCAATACATGCATATACTAATCATCTTGACTCCTTTGAGACTTGATTGGGCATTACAACAGTATACATAGACCGCCATCCAACTGCATCTATGCCTAATAATCCACCTTCAGGTTATCATCCGAACCCCCTCCAGTATTAAGTTGCAAGGAACAAATTATTGCTTTACGAACTGCGTGTAAAGTAAACAATACAATTGTTCTATGAACAAAGGATTGTTGTTTTCTCCCTAGTAGCAATAGCACATCTAGTACCTTAGAGATTTCTATCACTTCCCCAGATTACCAGAGGCATGAACCCACTATCGAGCATAAATACTAACTCTTGGAGTTGCTAGCATCTACTTGGCCAAGATAGCTGCTAACAATGGAAAGCATGCAAGATCACAAATAACAAAGACATGATAAAATCAATAATCAATCTGAAATAGCATCTCAATATCCATCGGATCCCCGCAAACACAACATGCAGAATTACAAATAGATGATCTTGATCATGAACGGAGCTCACAAGATCTAGACATGAAAGCAAAAAGGAGAATAACCAGTCATCTAGCTACTACATGGATCCGTAGTCCAAGGATGAACTACTCACGCATCACACCGGAGGCTTGCATGGTGATGAAGAAGGCCTCTAGGGTGAATTCCCCTCTCCGGCAGGGTGCCGGGAAGAGCTTCAGATCCCTCCCGATCTAGGGATGGAGATGACAGCGGCTACAAACTCTTTCGTGGATTTTTGATTAGGCACTTAGGGTTTTCGTCCCGAGGGCATCTTATAATCGGAAGGGGAGACCGAGGGGGTGCCATGGCTGGCCTCACCACCCCCTGGCGCGGTCCAGGCTGGGCCGCGCGGCCAGGTGATGTGGTGACCCCCTAGCCCCTCTCCGTCTCGTACTCTGGCATCTGATGACTTCCGGAAAAAATAGGCACTTTGGCTTTTGTCCCGTCCAATTCCGAGAATATTCATTTTCTGACTTTCCTGGAACCAAAAACAACAGAAAACAGGCAGCTGGCACTGTGGCTCTTGTTAATAGGTTAGTCCAAGAAATCATATGAAAAGTACTCCAAAGTTGGAACAAAACACAACAGAGTGGATAAAACCAAGCATGGAATATAAAAAATTATAGATACATTTGCAATGTATCAGTCTTCTGTGAGGATGCTTCTAATATTGTCTCACATCCTAATAGAACTAAAAAGGCTAGTGTCCCTGTGCTTTCTGTTAGAATTGGTGATCAGTGCTATTATGGTTTATGTGATATTGGTGCAAGTTCAAGTGCTATTCCTTATGAGCTTTACAAAGAAATTATGCATGAAATCAGTCCTTGCGAACTAGAAGAGATTGATGTGGTTATTCACCTTGCTAATAGAGAGACCATCTCTCCAATTGGTATTGTTCGGGATGTAGAAGTTCTTTGTGGTAAGATAAAATATCCTACTGATTTTCTACTACTTGGTTCAGCTGCTAGTAAAACCTATCCTATCATTTTTGGTAGACCTTTCTTGAGTACTTGTGGAGCCATTATTGACTGCAAAAGGGAGAAAAATTGAACTAAATTTGATGGGGAATATTATGAGTTTAATTTTTCGAAATTTACCAAAGAACCTTGTGAAAATGAAACCCATAATGAGGATTTTAAAGTTGAACAACTTGCTTCTATTTCTCTTGCTCCTAACAATGCTTTGCAGCAATTTATGAAGACCACGAAAGTGAAATCTTCATGGAAGAAAGAAATGAGATTGATGAGATTTTTCGTCGTCAACCTAAGATGCTTAAGCATAACTTGCATGTGGAAGGATCCGGTCTTCAATCTAAAACCTTTACCTGACGATCTTAAGTATGCTTACATTGATGATAATAAAATATATCATGTTATTATTAGTTCTAAACTTTCAGGGAAGGAAGAGGAAATATTATTGGAGGTATTGAAGAAACACTGAGGGGCTACGGGCTATACTCTGGATGATTTAAAAGGGATTTCCCCTACTATATGTTAGCATGCTATCAATATAGAACCAGATGCAAAGCCAGTGGTAGAGCACCAACGTTGTTTAAATCCTAAGATGAAGGAAGTGGTAAGAAATGAGGTATTAAAACTCCTTGATGCTGGTATTATTTACCCTATTGCTGATAGTGAATGGGTTAGTCATGTTCATTGTGTCCCTAAAAAAGGGGAATTACCGTTGTTCCTAATGATAATGATGAGCTTATTCCCCAAATAATAGTAGTAGGTTATAGGATGTGCATTGATTTTAGAAAAGTTAACAAAGTTACTAAGAAAGATCATTACCCACTTCCTTTTATTGATCAAATGTTAGAAAGGTTGTCTAAAAAGACCCATTTTTGTTTTCTTGATGGATACTCTGGTTTCAATCAAATTGCTGTTAAACAACAAGATCAAGAAAAAACAACTTTTACATGCCCGTATGGAACCTATGCTTATAGACGTATGCCTTTTGGTTTATGCAATGCTCCTGCTACTTTTCAAAGATGCATGTCTGCTATCTTTCATGGTTTTTGTGAGGAAATTGTGGAAGTGTTCATGGATGACTTCTCCGTCTATGGAACTTCTTTTGATAATTGTCTGCACAACCTCGATAAAGTTTTGCAGAGATGTGAAGAAACTAATCTTGTTCTTAATTGGGAGAAATGCCACTTCATGGTGAATGAAGGGATTGTCCTTGGACATAAGATTTCTAAAAGAGGCATAGAAGTTGATAGATCTAAAGTTGAGGCAATTGAGAAAATGCCCTGTCCAAGAGACGTCAAAGGTATTCGTAGTACCCTTGGTCTGGTTTCTATAGAAGGTTTATTAAAGATTTCTCTAAGATATCAAAACCCCTCACTAATCTTCTTCAAAAGGATGTACCCTTTGTCTTTGATGATGATTGTAAGGAAGCTTTTGAAACTCTAAAGAAGGCTTTAACTACTGCTCCTATCGTTCAACCACCTGATTGGAGTTTACCCTTTGAAATAATGTGTGACGCTAGTGATTTTGCTGTAGGTGTTGTCCTTGGGCAACGAATAGATAAAAAGTTAAATGTTATCCATTATGCTAGTAAGACTCTTGACGCTGCTCAAAGGAATTATGCTACTACTGAAAAGAATTCTTAGCTGCTGTCTTTTCTTGTGATAAGTTTAGATCTTATATTATTGACTCAAGAGTTACCATTCATACTGATCATGCTGCTATTAAGTACCTTATGACGAAGAAAGATGCTAAGCCTAGGCTTATTAGATGGGTGCTGCTCTTACAAGAGTTTGACCTACATATTGTAGATAGGAAAGGTGCTGAAAATCCTGTAGCTGATAATTTATCTCGATTGGAAAACATCTCTTTTGATCCTATGCATGTTAATGATAGTTTCCCAAATGAACAGTTGGCTGCAGCAGGGGTAAGCTCGCGGGGGAGCCCTTGGTATGCTGATTATGCTAACTTTATTGTCTCCAAGTATTTGCCTCTAACTTTTACAGCTCAGCAAAGAAGGAAATTCTTTTACGATTTGAGGCATTATTTTTGGGATGACCCACATTTATATAAAGAAGGAGTAGATGGTATTATGCGAAGGTGTGTTCCAGAATATGAACAAAAGGAGATATTGCGGAAATGTCATGGTAGTGCCTATGGAGGACATCACGCGGGAGATAGAACCGCACAGAAGGTACTACAATCAGGTTTTTACTGGCCTACCCTTTTTAAAGATGCAAGAAAATTTGTCGTATCATGTGATGAGTGCCAACGAGTAGGTAACATTTCTAGACGCAATGAGATGCCTATGAATTACTCTCTAGTTATTGAACCATTTAACTGTTGGGGATTTGACTTTATGGGTCCTTTCCCCCTTCAAAGGGTTATACCCATATTCTTGTTGTTGTTGACTATGTTACTAAGTGGGTAGAAGCCATACCTACAAAAAGTGTTGATGGGGAGACCTCTTTAAAAATGCTTAAGGATATTATCTTTCCTAGGTTTGGAGTGCCTAGGTATCTTATGACAGATGGAGGTTCTCACTTTATTCATGGTGGTTTTAGGAAGACCCTTGCTAAATATGATGTTAATCATAGAATTGCTTCAGCTTATCATCCCCAAACTAGTGGACAAGTAGAGTTATCAAATAGAGAAATTAAATCCATCTTGCAAAATACTGTTAATAGATCTAGAAAAAATTGGGCTAAAAAGTTGAACGATGTTCTATGGGCTTATAGGACTGCCTATAAAAATCCTATGGGGATGTCTCCTTACAAAATGGTTTATGGGAAAGCTTGTCACCTGCCTTTAGAATTAGAACACAAAGATTATTGGGCAGTTAAAGAACTTAATAGAGACTGTAAGCTTACTGGTTAAAAAATATTATTTGAATTAAGTTCGTTGGATGAATGGAGGAGTGAAGCATATGAGAATGCTAGACTCTTCAAGGAAAAAGTTAAAAGATGGCATGACAGGAGAATTTTTAAGAGAGAGTTCCATGTTGGTGAGAAAGTTCTATTGTATAGGTCTTGTCTCAGATTTTTTGCAGGGAAACAACTTTCAAAAGGGGAAGGACCTTTTGTTATCGAAGAAGTATATCATTCAGGAGCAATAAAAATTTCTTCTTTAAGAGATAACACTACACAAGCTGTGAATGGTCAGCGACTCAAGCACTATATTGGTGGAGATTCTTACAATGAAGATATTGATGCTATTCAAGTAGTAACTCCGGAAAATTTTATCAAAGATCAAATTCAGAGACCTGCAGAGTCTGTTTTCGAGTAGGTAACAGTTCTGGTAAGAAAAGTTCCGCGAAAATTCTGTCCATTTATATTTGTGCAGTTTTTATCCAACAAGGAAAGCTATAAAGCGAAAGAGGGACGGAAACGGAGCCAGGGTGGCTCACACCACCCCCTGGCGCGGCCCCCCTGGCCGCGCCAGCAGGTGGTGTGGCCACCTCAAACTCCGTCTCCGACCCGTTTTCTCCCAGTACCTTCCTTTTGTTGCAAAACTTCGTAATATGTAATCTCTCGGATCCCCCGAGGTTCGTATATCATGTTCTTGTCATGTTTTTGTTTTGGTCTGTTTTGTTCACATGTCGTTCAGGGGTCACCTTGAAAGGATTACGAGCTGCGACGCCGTCGCGAGCTCCATCGCAATCTTGAGTAGAAGGCCTTCGTAGGATGGGTGGAAGAATAAAGGATCACAACTAGGCGCGAAGACATGGATCGGAATGGCAGGGAGGAAGTAAAGGACATGACAGCAGGCATGAAGGGGCTGATACCTGATGGCTCAATGCACGGTGCCCAGAAAAGTGTTGATGGCTCGTGGTTGATGTAGAGCTCGTTGGGAACCCCAAGAGGAAGGTATGATGAGCACAACAACAAGTTTCCCTTAGTTATGAAACCAAGGTTTAATCGAACCAGTAGGAGCAAGCAAACACCTCAAAGGTGTTACTAGCTGAGCTTTGGCAGGGCGCACTACCGGTGCTAGTAGCAACGTAGAGACCTGCACAACACAACCACAGAACTTTGTCCCCAACTTGCGATGAGGTTATCAATATCACCGTGTTTTGCGGAAAACAAAGGATTAAACGTATCGAATGGAAAGAAGTAAAAGTTTGCAGAAAGTAAACACAAAGCAGTAAACAGTTTATAGATTGTATGTAAAAGAGAAAGGACCGGGATCCATAGTTCACTAGAGGTGGCTCTCCTTAGATAGATAACATGCTGGGTGAACAAATTATAGCGGGGCAATTGACAAACACCAAGAAAGCAATACATGCATATACTAATCATCTTGACTCCTTTGAGACTTGATTGGGCATTACAACATTATACATAGACCGCCATCCAACTGCATCTATGACTAATAATCCACCTTCAGGTTATCATCCGAACCCCCTCCAGTATTAAGTTGTAAGCAACAGATTATTGCTTTACGAACTGCGTGTAAAGTAAACAATACGATTGTTCTATGAACAAAGGATTGTTGTTTTCTCCCTAGTAGCAACAGCACATCTAGTACCTTAGAGATTTCTGTCACTTCCCCAAATTACCAGAGGCATGAACCCACTATCGAGCATAAATACCAACTCTTGGAGTTGCTAGCATCTACTTGGCCAAGATAGCTACTAACAACGGAAAGCATGCAAGATCTCAAATAACAAAGACATGATAGAATCAATAATCAATCTGAAATAGCATCTCAATATCCATCGGATCCCCGCAAACACAACATGTATGAATTACAAATAGATGATCTTGATATGAACAGAGCTCACAAGATCTAAACATGAAAGCACAAAGGAGGAGAAACCAGCCATCTAGCTACTACATGGATCCGTAGTCCAAGGATGAACTACTCACGCATCACACCGGAGGCTTGCATGGTGATGAAGAAGGCCTCCAGGGTGAATTCCCCTCTCCGGCAGGGTGCTGGGAAGAGCTTCAGATCCCTCCCGATCTAGGGATGGAGATGACGGCGGCTACAGACTCTTTCATGGATTTTTGATCGGGCACTTAGGGTTTACATCCCGAGGGCATCTTATAGTCGGAAGGGGAGGCCGAGGGGGTGCCGGGAGCGGCCACACCACCCCCTGGCGCGGGCCAGGCCTGGCCGCGTGGCCAGGTGGTGTGGTGGCTCCCTGGACCTTCTCCGTCTCGTATTCTGGCACTTGATCCCTTCCGGAAAAATAGGCACTTTGGCTTTTGTCCCGTCCAATTCTGAGAATATTCATTTTCTGACTTTCCTGAAACCAAAAACAGCAGAAAACAGGCAGCTGGCACTCTGGCTCTTGTTAATAGGTTAGTCCAAGAAATCATATGAAAAGTACTCCAAAGTTGGAACAAAACACAAGAAAGTGGATAAAACCAAGCATGGAACATCAAAAATTGTAGATACATTTGCAATGTATCAACATCCCCAAGCTTAACTCTTGCTCGTCCTCGAGTAGGTAAGTGATAAAAAGAAAGAATTTTTGAGGTGACATGCACCATCAAAGACTTGATCAAAGTATTTGCAAAACACTCAAAGCTGGGATCATAGTACTTCAATCATAACATGAAAGACAAAGCTCTAGCAATAAGCAAAGAAACTATGATGCAACATGAAAAGGCACAAACAAAAGGTTCATGAATAACAATGCTTTGCAAGACGTTTGTTCGTTTCACATAAAGAAAACATAGCATAATAGTATTCAGCTTATCCCTCAATAGAGTAGCAAATATAAATGCATAGGACACCTTCAAAGTTCATAAGAGTGACTATATACAATAGTTTAAAACAAGCAATATCAAGTTATGCATCAATCAACTAGTCTTGGGACAATGCACATAGAACTAAGAATGGCCACTATGCTCTCAAAGTAAGTGCATAAAGGTAGAAGGTGGAGACTCAATATAATGGTGGAAGAAAGGCCTTTGTAAAAGGAAGTAGGGATTCAAGTCTCATAAAGAGCTTCCAAAAATTATGGTACTTATAGCTTTCAGCTCTCATTGCCCCTATCATAAGCATCTTGAAGTGATTAAGGTTAAAGTGAACAAACTATGGTGTACATGCTTGACAAAGTATAAGTCAGAAATCTCATGTCCCTTGTATACGAGGGCCGCTCCTCATGCTACTCAAGTTTAGTCACCGGTAAGTTCTTGTCATTGTAAGTACATGTGTATCATTGAGAACCGCCAACGGGGTACCCCTTGCCCGATGATACAGAAGAATCCCCATATCAAAATGACAAGGCAAGCAGACAACAAGCATCTCGGCATTCTTCTTATTTACCATGGGAATATGGTGCTTTTTTTCTCTCTTTCCTCTTTTCATAGTATCTTTTTTTTCTTTTCTCTTTTTTCTCAATATAGGACTCTTTTTTTATAAGAAGAATGCTTCATAGACAGCTCATTATGGTTACGTTGCAGGTTTCCACCATGTCAGCATGGATTAGACCAGCGGCCCAGGCGTTTCTCTAACACATATACATAACTCCATGGACTTACAAGCTCCCCTTTCATTTCACACCGACGACATCCATATACAAAAGAGCATGATATCAACTAGGTACAAGTACCAAGTGCAATGTTGAAAGTGTTCCCCATGAAAGCATGGTTCTGCTAATTCCCAACAAATAAGTGCAACCATATACAACATAGACGACACAATGGTTCAAGTTTATTAAGGGCAAGTAAAGTAAAGTGTGCCATCAAGTTCATGATAGCTTTAATCACTAGTTTTATCATAACAAGTGGAAGGTAAACAAAAGCATGAATATACTTGGAATAGCATAAGCTAGTAGGTAGGTATGGTGGCCTCTTTGGAATAACTTGGTTTAGGGAGTTGGATGCATGAGTGGAACTCATACTTTGTTGTGGAGGCTAGCAAAAGACTAGGAGCGACAAACTATGAGAGCAATAATGGCCATAATCATGCAGAGCGACAAAACATCATTGATCAAAGCATAAAGTGATACTACAAGTTGAAAACTAAAGGATCATCAAGGCTATGGTGACTTGAGATAGTCATAACATGGTGTGATCATGTGCCAAGTCAACCCAAATAAAGCATCAAAGGAGAATACCACTATACTATGCTTTAATATGCTAAAACAACGTATGATTCATCCAAGGCACATTAAGCAATCTCAATTGTTTATAACAAGTCATGCTACAGCAAAGAATACTAAGCATAAATCCAAAACAATATCAAGCATGGCATGACAAAGCATAGGCCACAGTCAAAAACGAGCTCTTTTTACCACATAAGCATGAACTTTCCTACTCTTTTCCAAACCAAACCAAACTAATTGCAAACCAATGTATGAAAGAGGGGGTCCAACCAACTTATTCAGAAAACTAAGCAAACCAAAGCAAACGAAAAACCAAAACGAAAACAAAAAAGAAGATGCTCCAAGAAAAACACAATTGTGCATGAAATAATAAAAATGAAGCGTTTGGAAGAAACCTGGAATTTTTATTGATAAAGAAGGGGATGCCTTAGGCATCCCCAAGATTTGACACTTGTACTTCTTGGATATTTCTTGGGGTGACATGCGTGGCATCCCCAAGCTTGAGCTTTAGTCCATCCTTCATCTCATTACTCATTCCTTCCATACACCTGAAAATTTTCCTTCATACAAAACTTCACACAATCTCATTAGCAACATTAGTGCACTTAAGATAAATAAGTCTTAAGGTTCAGTTTTAATACCAAATAAACTTCCGTTAGAACACTAGATACTGTAGAACTTCCCTCAAAAAGCTCAATTCCCCAAAAGAACTCAAGAAGGAACCAACAAGAAGCAAATGCAGAAAATGGCAGAAATCTGTCAAAACAGACCAGCAGGTAAAGATGAATTTTTTCGAAGACCTTATGTTGCTCAAATAAAAAAGTGTTGAACTAACGAAAGTTATATAACAACCTGGGGCAGAAGCACAAACAATTACATCTCAATCCGACATAAAGAAGTCTCTCAGGAATTTTTACGGTGAAGCACAAGAATCTGTTTCGGGACAGCAACTTTCCCAATCATTACTTCACTCTCATTAGAGGTTACTCTTGGCACAAAAAGCAAATAAAAAGGATAAGGAGAGGTTATTACTGAAGTAATAACTTCCAAGACTCATCTAAAACTTTTGGGTTATCTCCCAATAAGTACTTTTCTTTAACGCCTTTAAGTTAGCCATAAGAAGCAAAGAAAGAATCAAGTGTTCTCAAATGAAGAAGCATTAAACCCAACTTTCTTGCCCTTACCTCTCTTATTTTTATTCTTAACCTTTGGGAAAATGTGATTGTTTGGTGGAGAAGAAAGGTGCATGGTCCCCTTTCCCACCTCTATTCTTGCTCCAAAGAGTTCTAATAGGGACCTTCCAAGTGTAATTTGTCCTTTTCCTTCACATTCAATAACAAGATAATCAGTAGAAATCATTTTCCCAAGGATCTTTGTAAACACCCCTTCAGCTATTCCAATAGGAAATAAGGTAGCATTATTAGCAAGAGATATTTCTTTTCCTCCTTCAGTAAGCCCCCAAAGATTCAAAGATTCATAAATATCTTTGGGCATAAGACAAAATTCAGACATGATATCGCAGCGGGCTTGAAAAGTTTCAGTGTTTATCTCAATCTTTACTGTAGGGAGCCACTTTGATGGTTCAGAATTTATTGGAACATAATTGTGATGCTCCCTAAGCGTATTATAGCAACTTTCTAAGCTAGTAGTGCTAGCCTCAAGAGTGTTCAACCTAGCAAATATTTTTGCGAAAGAAATATCAGTTTGGCTAGGCATGTTGTAAGTGAGAATAAATTTCTTTATAACATTAATAGCATTATCCTCATTACATTGGAGGAAATCTCCTCCCACAACAGCATCTAAAGCATATCTATAGCAAAGAGCAATCCCAAGGTAAAAACTGCTAAGGAACAAGCTTTGAGTCATTTTAGGCTCAGTTTTTTCATGTAGATCAGAGATTCTAGACCAAGCTTCCTTAAAACTTTCCTCAATTCCTTGTTTAAAAGTGAAAATCATTTCCTCGGGTGACATAGTGATTGGATCAAGGCTAGACATAGTGGCACTCAAGATAGGAACTATTTTTTTTTTGAAATAAGAAAGCAAACAAGTAAAACTAATTTTTTTTGTGTTTTTTGAAGAACAAAACAAGCAAACAAAGCAAAAAGAAAACTAAGCAAAACAAAAACAAAAAAGTAAAGAGATTGGTTATGAGAGACTCCCCTTGTGAAGATGTCCTTGACTCCCCGGCAATAGCGCCAGAAAAATGTTTGATGGCTCAATGCACGGCCCCTAGAAAAGTGTTGATGGCTCGTGGTTGATGTAGAGCTCGTTGGGAACCCCAAGAGGAAGGTATGATGAGCACAGCAGCAAGTTTCCCTCAGTTATGAAACCAAGGTTTAATCGAACTAGTAGGAGCAAGCAAACACCCCAAAGGTGTTACTATCTGAGCTTTGGCAGGGCGCACTACCGGTGCTAGTAGCAACGTGGAGACCTGCACAACACAACCACAGAACTTTGTCCCCAACTTGCTATGAGGTTGTCAATCTCACCGTGTTTTGCGGAAAACAAAGGATTAAACGTATCGAATGGAAAGAAGTAAAAGTTTGCAGAAAGTAAACACAAAGCAGTAAACAGTTGTAGATTGTATGTAAAGAAGAAGGACCGGGATCCATAGTTCACTAGAGGTGGCTCTCCTTAGATAGATAACATGCTGGGTGAACAAATTACAGCGGGGCAATTGACAAACACCGAGAAAGCAATACATGCATATACTAATCATCTTGACTCCTTTGAGACTTGATTGGGCGATACAACATAATACATAGACCGCCATCCAACTGCATCTATGACTAATAATCCACCTTCAGGTTATCATCCGAACCCCCTCTAGTATTAAGTTGCAAGCAACAGATTATTGCTTTACGAAATGTGTGTAAAGTAAACAATACGATTGTTCTATGAACAAAGGATTGTTGTTTTCTCCCTAGTAGCAACATCACATCTAGTACCTTAGAGATTTCTGTCACTTCCCTAGATTACCAGAGGCATGAACCCACTATCGAGCATAAATACTAACTCTTGGAGTTGCTAGCATCTACTTGGCCAAGATACCTACTAACAACGGAAAGCATGCAAGATCTCAAATAGCAAAGACATGATAGAATCAATAATCAATCTGAAATAGCATCTCAATATCCATTGGATCCCCGCAAACACAACATGTATGAATTACAAATAGATGATCTTGATCATGAACGAAGCTCACAAGATCTAAACATGAAAGCACAAAGGAGGAGAAACCAGCCATCTAGCTACTACATGGATCCGTAGTCGAAGGATGAACTACTCACGCATCACACCGGAGGCTTGCATGGTGATGAAGAAGGCCTCCAGGGTGAATTCCCCTCTCCGGCAGGGTGCTGGGAAGAGCTTCAGATCCCTCCCGATCTAGGGATGGGATGACGGTGGCTACAGACTCGTTCGTGGATTTTTGATCGGGTACTTAGGGTTTACGTCCCCAGGGCATCTTATAGTCGGAAGGGGAGGCCGAGGGGGTGCCAGGAGCGGCCACACCACCCCCTGGCCACGCGGCCAGGTGGTGTGGTGGCTCCCTGGCCCTTCTCCGTCTCGTATTCTGGCACTTAATCCCTTCCGGAAAAATAGGCACTTTGGCTTTTGTCCTGTCTAATTTTGAGAATATTCATTTTCTGACTTTCCTGAAACCAAAAACAGCAGAAAACAGGCAGCTGGCACTGTGGCTCTTATTAATAGGTTAGTCCAAGAAATCATATGAAAAGTACTCCAAAGTTGGAACAAAACACAAGAAAGTGGATAAAACCAAGCATGGAACATCAAAAATTATAGATACATTTGCAATGTATCAATACCTCCAACTCTAGATCTCAGTTCCTGCCCTACAGCAGTGGAAGCTCTACGAGTAACTAATGAGTTCTGCGACAAGTACCGAGTCTTGAGGAGGAAGGTGGATATGCTTCAAGAGGAGAATAACAAGCTTCGCAAGATACTAGAAGATTTCCTCACGCCAATCGAGAGAATACCACCACCACCACCGAAGGAGTCATTCGTCATCAGGTTTTGTCATCCCCTTTGTTTGTTCCAAGCTTGGGGGAGTGTCGCGATATCACATTGCTATCTTCTCTCTTTTTACCTTTTTAGTAGAGTCATATCATGAATAGAGAAGTTATCATGTAGGATGGTTTGCATTATGGAAGTGTCCCCCTCTCGTTAGATATCTATGTATCCCTTGGTGTGAGTTGCCATTATGGAATATTAATGAGAAGTTCTATCATTTACTCTTTTGCATATCTTATATTAGTTTTCAATTCATGGTTTTATGATTGATCTTGTCGTTAGTATTGGTATCACTTTGGGATCATTGAGTTAATTTAGTTGGTTTTGGCAAACCTGGCTCGGTTAGTAGTAATACTATTTTTGAGAGTTGAATAAAAAGATAAAAGTACTCTTAAAGAAATATAATTTCATCATCTTTCTTTCTTGATCTGCTCATAAGTTTAGTATTCTTTAATTAAGATCTTTTGTGCTTCCAAGGAAGATTGCATGTTTGCTTTTTATCACTTGTATGTTTGTTTGTTTCCTTCAACTCTTATGCTTGCTACCCAGCCTTGCTAGCCAAAAACCTGTACTGAGAGGGAATGCTTCTCGTGCATCCAATCCTTAAACCAAAACCTATGCCATTTGTGTCCACCATACCTACCTACTAGCACTATTGCTATTCCAAGTAAATTCATGTTTTTATCTACCTTCCAAATTAAACTTGTTATGTGAAACTTAGTGATTAAAGCTCTCACGAACTTGATGGCACACTTTACTTTCTTGCATTTAATAAACTTGAACCATTGTGTCCATCTTTGTTGCGTATATGCTTGCGCTTTATAAGTTGAAGTTAGCATAACCATGTATCATGGGGAACGCTTTCAACATTGCACTTATATTTCATTGATATCATGATTCTTTTGCTTATGGATCCCGGCGGTGTGAAATAAAAGGGGAACTTGTAAGATCATGGAGTTTATATGTGTGTTAGAGAAACGCCTGGGCCGCTAGCCTAAGCCATGCCTAATCATGGTGGAAACTTGCAGCATAACCATAATGAGCACTCTATGAAGCATCCTCAATAAAAACCTATGCAAATAGCAAATAAAAATATCGCTGGGATGCTCATTGTCTGCTTGCCTTGTCATTTTGATTATGGGATAGCTCCTGTATCATGTGCAAGGGGTACCCCATTGGCGGTTCTCTATGATACATATGTATTTACAATGACAAGAGCTTACTTGTGACTAAATTGAGTAGCATGAGGTTCAGTACTCGTAAGTAAGGGGCATGAGATTTCAACTTATAACTTGTCAAGCATACCCTCTTAGCTGTGTCACTTTGACCTTAATCACCTAAAGATGAATGAGAGCTGAAAGCTAATAAGTATCATAATTTTTGGAAGCTCTTTATGAAACTTGAAATCCCTGCTTCCTTCTACGAAGGGCATATCTTTTACTTTTTAGTTGAGTCAGTAAACCTATTCCCTTCTATCTCAGCAAGTATTTTGAGTTGTTGTGTTTCATTCATTCATATGATGATCTATTCAATCATGTTTCTTATGTTCCTTGTTTTGCACATTGCTCTTACCTTGGTGATTAATACTTTGAAAGCTATCATTGAAACCCAGTTATTTGTGAACTCCTACAAATTTTCAACTATTCTTCGACCAAGAGCTAAGTTTGCCATTACCAAGTATAATTTACTTTATGCATCTTTATTGTGTTTCCTTTACTTATTGCAAGTTAAGTTATATAATAGTGAGTTGTCTTCTATTATGATTTATGTATTGATGAATGTGATGCTTCTTATACGTATTCTTTTATCGACTCTTCACTCCATAAACCTGAGGTCATGTTTATTGAGCTCAGTTTTCGCTTGGGGACAAGTGAAGTCTAAGCTTGGGGGACTTGACATGTCCATTTTGCATCACTATTCTATATCATAATTTACTGTTATTCATTGATATATTTCATATTAAGAGATGATACTTATGTTATTTCATCTATTTTTGCATGGTCGATGACTTTTGGAGCATGGACCGCTGCAGTCAGGATTCTGATGGAAAAGATGCTGTTTGGAGGCAAAATTCGTGAAGATCAGAAAATCCGGGAAAATATACGGAAAATTCTATTTTTCCAGAAGACTCAAGATGCCAGAAGATGGAGTGGAGGTGGGCCACAGGGGGCCCACACCACCCCATGGCGCGGGCAGGCCTAGGCCGCGCCAGGGAGTGGTGTGGCCACCCTGGCCCACTCTAGCCTCTCCCTTCTGGCGTATATCTTCCTCCCGAAACCCTAATACTAGGGGAGCGACCACAAAAAGATTCCACCGCCTCTGCGGGGCGGAAAACACCGAGAGAGAAAGATCTCTCCGGCAGACAGATTTCTGCCGAAGGAATTCCTTCCCGGAGAGGGGAGATCATCGCCATCAACACCACCATCAAGCTGGACTTCATCGGGATCATCATCATCATCACCACCACCATCATCACCCTCATCACCATCTCCATATTGCTGTAACAATTGCGTTGAATCTTGCATAGTTCATAGGGGAAACTTTCCCGGTGTTGATTACTCTTTGTAGTTGATGCTATTGAGTGAACCATTGAATTATTGTTTATGTTCAGATTGTTATACATCATTATTCCATCTCTGATCATGATCCATATGATGTCTTGTGAGTAGTTTGTTTTGTTCTTGAGGACATGGGAGAAGTCATGTTGTTAGTAGTGGAGTTGTGTTGAGAAAGACTCAATGGTTTCATATTTAAGTTGTGTATTTCTTCTAGTGGTGTCATGTGAACGTCGACTACATGACACTTCACCTATATGGGCCTAGGGGAATGCATTGTGTATTTGGCTACTAATCGTAGGGGTTGCTGGAGTGACAGAAACATGAACCCCCGTTAGGAAACCTTTGCACAAGGGACGTCAGGGTCTTAGAGTTTAAAGCTATGGTTAGGTTTCTACCTTAATTACTTTCTTGTACTTGCAGATGCTTGCAAGGGGTATAATCACAAGTATGTATTAGTCCTAGGAAGGTCGGTACATTAGCACAGGTTCACCCACACAACACTTAGCAAGCTAAAGAAGATTAATCAACTATATGAAGCGAAAGCACTTGACGATATTCCCATGTGTCCTCGAGAACGTTTGGTCATCTTAAGTAATACAACCGGCTTGTCCTTTGCTAAAGAAAGGATTGGGCCACTTGCTGCATTTATTCTTATTGTCTTTTATTTACTCGTACTTTATTTACCTACATTATAAAAAAAACCTAAAAATCCGTTTGCTAAGTATTTTACAGAGAATTCCTGCTCCAAGCCACTCGTCAACACCTTATGCTCCTTGTTGGGTTCGACACTCTTACTTATCGAAAATACTGCGATACACACCCTATACTTGTGGGTCATCAATAAGCTAGTTTTATTTCAGAAGTACTTAGTAGTAAAGACCTATTTTAGTTGTCTAGATTACTCAGGTGGAAACATAGTTTCAATTTCCACAACCCTATTGTGGTCAAGTTAAAGTCATATTTCAAGTCACAAGTCATTTTGAAAACATATGACAACAGAACAGTATGGCCATCCAACTGTCCATGACCGCGGACGCGGCTATTCGAATAGTTTGACACTTTGTAGAGGTGGTACACTTTCACCACAAAATTCGATACATCCGTCAGGGATAGCCCTAAATCATCATACTTGGTATGCGGATAATCAAACCTAAGCTTTCAATTACACACCCTAGTATAGGCACCTCCCCTATGAGCTTGGCCTCCCAGCCATGGCAATCCGCCATCCCGGGAACTGCATAGGTGGTCACTTCTTTCACTCACAGTCACGAGGTAGCCTCAGCTTAACCCCTTTTTCCGTGAGGGAACCCATACTAAGACACATAACTTCCAGTTAATCCCTATCCAATTCAGGTATTGTGGTTGTACGGTAAAAGCTGGAATGGTATCGCATCCAAACCAACCATCAGTTTTTTATTCAAAGTCAAGGCACATGCCTCATTCATCATCATCTTCAAGTCATTGTGTTTCATAACCCATGTCAAAACATTTCAATAGAATGACTAATCATTCTAAGGTTTTCATAATCATTTGCTCCAAGTGTTCCCATCTAAGGTGATCAATATTAGTTTAGCACTAGCAACTATCAATGAGGGTATCACTATTGAGGGGTGTGATACATTGCAAATGTATCTATAATTTTTGATGTTCCATGCTTGGTTTTATCCACTTTCTTGTGTTTTGTTCCAACTTTGGAGTACTTTTCATATGATTTCTTGGACTAACCTATTAACAAGAGCCACAGTGCCAGCTGCCTGTTTTCTACTGTTTTTGGTTCCAGGAAAGTTAGAAAAAGAATATTCTCGGAATTGGACGGGACAAAAGCCAAAGTGCCTATTTTTTCGGAAGGGATCAAGTGCCAGAATACGAGACGGAGAAGGGCCAGGGAGCCACCACACCACCTGGCAGCGCAGCCAGGCTTGGCCCGTGCCAGGGGGTGGTGTGGCCACTCCCGGCACCCCCTCAGCCTCTCCTTCCACCTATATATTGCCCTCGGGACGAAAACCCTAAGTGCCCGATCAAAAATCCACGAAAGAGTCTGTAGCCTCCGTCATCTCCATCCCTAGATCGAGAGGGATCTGAAGCTCTTCCCGGCACCCTGCCGGAAAGGGGAATTCACCCTGGAGGCCTTCTTCATCACCATGCAAGCCTCCGGTGTGATGCGTGAGTAGTTCATCCTTGGACTACGGATCCATGTAGTAGCTAGATGGATGGTTCTCCTCCTTTGTGCTTTCATGTTTAGATCTTGTGAGCTCCGTTCATGATCAAGATCATCTATTTGTAATTCATACATGTTATGTTTGCGGGGATCCGATGGATATTGAGATGCTATTTCAGATTGATTATTGATTCTATCATGTCTTTGTTATTTGTGATCTTGCATGCTTTCCGTTGTTAGTAGCTATCTTGGCCAAGTAGATGCTAGCAACTCCAAGAGTTAGTATTTATGCTCGATAGTGGGTTCATGCCTCTGGTAATCTGGGGAAGTGATAGAAATCTCTAAGGTACTAGATGTGCTGTTGCTACTAGGGAGAAAACAATAATCCTTTGTTCATAGAACAATCGTATTGTTTACTTTACACGTAGTTCATAAAGTAATAATCTGTTGCTTGCAACTTAATACTGGAGGGGGTTCGGATGATAACCTGAAGGTGGATTATTAGTCATAGATGCAGTTGGATGGCGGTCTATGTATTATGTTGTAATGCCCAATCAAGTCTCAAAGGAGTCAAGATGATTAGTATATGCATGTATTGCTTTCTCGGTGTTTGTCAATTGCCCCGCTATAATTTGTTCACCCAGCATGTTATCTAACTAAGGAGAGACACCTCTAGTGAACTATGGATCCCGATCCTTGTCTTTTACATACAATCTATAAACTGTTTACTATTTTGTGTTTACTTTCTGCAAACTATTACTTTTTTCCATTCGATATGTTTAATCCTTTGTTTTCCGCAAAACACGGTGAGATTGACAACCTCATCGCAAGTTGGGGACAAAGTTCTGTGGTTGTGTTGTGCAGGTCTCCACATTGCTACTAGCACCGGTAGTGCGCCCCGCCAAGGCTCAGTTAGTAACACCTTTGGGGTGTTTCCTTGCTCCTACTGGTTCGATTAAACCTTGGTTTCATAACTTAGGGGAACTTTCTGCTGTGCTCATCATACCTTCCTCTTGGGGTTCCCAACGAGCTCTACATCAACACCGCACCAGCACTTTTATGGGCGTCGTGCACTGAGCCATCAAGCATTTTTCTGGCACCGTTGCCGGGGAGTCAAGAACATCTTCACAAGGGGAGTCCCTCATAACCAATCTATTTACTTTGTTGTTTTTGTTTTGCTTAGTTTCTTTTTGCTTTGTTTGCTTGTTTTGTTCTTCAAAAACACAAAAAAAATAGTTTTACTAGTTTGCTTTCTTATTTGAAAACACAAAAAAATGACTACTCTTGAAAACACTAAGTTGTGTGACTTCACTAGCACCAACAACAATGATTTTATGAGCACACCTATTGCTCCACCTGTGGCTGAAAATACTTTCTTTGAGATAAAACCTGCTTTGCTCAATCTTGTTATGAGAGAACAAATTTCTGGTATCGGTAATGAAGATGTTGCTTTCCATCTAAATAACTTTGTTGAACTTTGTGAGATGCAAAAGCATAGGGATATAGATGGTGATATTATTAAGCTGAAATTGTTTCCTTTCTCTTTGAGAGGAAAAGCTAAAGAGTGGTTGAATTCCTTAACTAGGAATAGTATTGATTCTTGGACTAAGTGCAAAGATGCTTTTATTGGAAAATACTATCCTCCTGCTAAGATTATATCCATGAGAAGTGAAATAATGAAGTTTAAACAACTTGATAATGAGCATGTTGCTCAAGCTTGGGAAAGAATGAAATCTTTGGTAAAGAATTGTCCCACTCATGGACTGACTGCTTGGATGATCATCCAAACTTTTTATGCAGGACTGAACTACTTTTCAAGGAACCTATTGGATTCTGTTGCTGGAGGTACCTTTATGACCATCACTTTGGGTGCTGCAACAAAACTTCTGGATAATATGATGGTTAATTATTCTAAATGGCATATTGAGAGAGCTCCACAAGGTAGGAAGGTAAATTATGTTGAGGAAACTTCCTCCTTGAGTGATAAGATTGATATTATTATGTCTATGCTTGTTAATGGGAAAGCCCATATTGATCCAAATAATGTTCCTTTAGCCTCTTTGGCTGCTCAAGAAGAGCAAGTTGATGTGAACTTCATAAGAAATAACAACTTTGGCAACAATGCTTATGGTAATAACAATTATAGGCCCTACCCTCCTAATAATACTTATGGCTATAATGGTAAACCTGGATTACCTAGTGAAGGAAGAATTTTAGAAGTTGAAAGAGCCACTAAAAACTTCATGCAAATGCAATATGAGAAAAATAAGCTATTCACTAAAACTATGGAGGAACAATCTATTATTTTGAAGAACATTAGCCATCAACTTGAGAGTCTAAATGAGGAAATTCCTAGTTTACAATTGAAACTCTCTAATGCTAAAAGAAATATATCATCTTT
This sequence comes from Avena sativa, assembly GCA_916181665.1. NCBI lineage: Eukaryota > Viridiplantae > Streptophyta > Magnoliopsida > Poales > Poaceae > Avena > Avena sativa. Next base: position 431,023,898 of record OV702287.1, read on the forward strand.
GTCTGAAGCTCAATCTTCTTTGATCAATAAAATGGCTGCTAAACCTGAAACTAATGATAATCCATTTGCATCTACTAATGCTATACAAGTAAGAATTGATGAAAATGTTAGACTATTAGCTGAATTACATGCTAAGTGGGAAAGAAAAGATGAAATTGCTAGAAACATTAGTGTTTCTACTATCACCACCTCTAGTGTTGAGGCTAGTAATAGTTCTACTACTTTGGATGATAAAGATGATTTTGATCTTGATGGTTGCAATATCTCTGAAGTTATTAAGTTCCTACAAAAGCTTGCTAAAAGTCCTAATGCTAGTGCTATGAACATGGCCTTTACAAAACACATTACCGATGCTCTCATAAAGATTAAGGAAGAAAAGATGAAACATAAAGCTTCTATTCCTATAAAACAAAAGGATGGTTGGGAACCCATCATTATTATGAAAGTGAATGAATTTGATTTCAAAGCTTTGTGTGATCTTGATAGTAGTGTTTCTATTATGCCTAGAAGGATTTATGATATGCTTGATTTGCCTCCTCTTGAAGATTGTTATTTGAATGTCCCACTTGATGATAATGCTAAAAAGAAACTCATGGGAGTCTTAATGATGTTCTTATTATGGTTAACGATTCCTATGTCCCCGTTGATTTCTATGTTTTGGATGTCGAATACAATGCTTCTTGTCCTATTACTTTGGCAAGACCTTTTCTTAGAACTGTTGGTGCCATCATTGATATGAAAGAAGGCACCATTAAATATCAACTCCCACCCAAGAAAGGTATAGAACACTTCCCTAAAAAAAGAGAAAAGATTTCTTTTGCTTCTCCTATGAAAACAAAATTTGGTCTTAATGCTTCTTCATTTGAGAACACTTGATTCTTTTTTGCTTCTTATGCCTAACTTAAAGGCGTTAAAGAAAAGTACTTATTGGGAGATAATCCAAAAGTTTTAGATGAGTCTTGGAAGTTATTACTTCAGTAATAACCTTTCCTTATCCTTTTTATTTGCTTTTTGTGCCAAGAGTAACCTCTAATGAGAGAGAAGTAATGATTGGGAAAGTTGCTGTCCCGAAATAGATTTTTGTGCTTCACCATAAAAATTCGTGAGAGAGCTCTGTATGTCGGATTGAGCTGTAATTTTTTGTGCTTCTTCCCCAGGTTGTTATCTAACTTTAGTTAGTTCAACACTTTTTTATTTGAACAACAGAAGGTCTTCGAAAAAATTCGACTTTACCTGCTGGTCTGTTTTGACAGATTTCTGCCATTTTCTGCATTTGCTTCTTGTGGGTTCCTTTTTGAGTTCTTTTGGGGAATTGAGCTTTTTTGAGGGAAGTGCTACAGTAGCTAGTGTTCTAATGGAAGTTTATTTGGTGATTAGAACTGAACCTTAAGACTTATTTATCTTGAGTGCACTAATGTTGCTAATAAAGATTGTGTGAAGTTTTGTATGAAGGAAAATTTTCAGGTGTATGAAAGGAATGAGTAATGAGATGAAGGATGGACTAAAGCTCAAGCTTGGGGATGCCACGAGTGTCACCCCAAGAAATATCCAAGAAGTACAAGCGTCAAAGCTTGGGGATGCCCAAGGCATCCCCTTCTTCATCAATAAAAAACCCAGGTTTCTTCCAAACGCTTCATTTTTATTGTTTCATGCACAATTGTGTTTTTCTTGGAGCGTCTTCTTTTTCGTTTTCGTTTTGGTTTTTAGTTTGCTTGGTTTTCTTAGTTTTCTGAATAAATTGGTTGGACCCCCTCTTTCATACATTGGTTTGCAAATAGTTTGGTTTGGTTTGGAAAAGAGTAGGAAAGTTCATGCTTATGTGGTAAAAAGAGCTCGTTTTTTACCGTGGCCTGTGCTTTGTCATGCCATGCTTGATTTTGTTTCGGCTTTGTCCTTAGTATTCTTTGTTGTAGCATGACTTGTTATAAACAATTGATATTGCTTAATGTGCCTTGGATGAATCATGCGTTGTTTTAGCATATTAAAGCATAGTATAGTGGTATTCTCCTTTGATGCTTTATTTGGGTTGACTTGGCGCATGCTCACACCATGTTATGACTGTCACAAGTCACCATAGCCTTTATGATCCTTTAGTTTTCAACTTGTAGTATCACTTTATGCTTTGATCAATGATGTTTTGTCGCTCTGCATGATTATGGCCATTATTGCTCTCTTAGTTTGTCGCTCCCAGTCTTTTGCTAGCCTCCACAACCAAGTATGAGTTCCACTCATGCATCCAACTCCCTAAACCAAGTTATTCCAAAGAGTCCACCATACCTACCTACTAGCTTATGCTATTACAAGTATATTCATGCTTTTGTTTACCTTCCAAATTAAACTTGTTATGAGAAAACTAGTGATTAAAGCTCTCACGAACTTGATGGCACACTTTACTTTACTTGCCCTTAATAAACTTGAACCATTGTGTCTTCTATGTTGTATATGCTTGCACTTATATGTTGGGAATTAGCAGAACCATGCTTTCATGAGGAACGCTTTCAACATTGCACTTGGTACTTGTACCTAGTTGATATCATGCTCTTTTGTATATGGATGTCGTCGGTGTGAAATGAAAGGGGAGATTGTAAGTCCATGGAGTTATGTATATGTGTTAGAGAAATGCCTGGGCCGCTGGTCTAATCCATGCTGACATGGTGGAAACCTGCAGCGTAACCATAATGAGCTGTCTATGAAGCATTCTTCTTATAAAAAAAGAGTCCTATATTGAGAAAAAAGAGAAAAAAAGAGATACTATGAAAAGAGGAAAGAGAGAAAAAAGCACCATATTCCCATGGTAAATAAGAAGAATGCTGAGATGCTCGTTGTCTGCTTGCCTTGTCATTTTGATATGGGGATTCTTTCGTATCATCGGGCAAGGGGTACCCCGTTGGCGGTTCTCTATGATACACATATACTTACGATGACAAGAACTTACCGGTGACTAAACTTGAGTAGCATGAGGAGCGGCCCTCGTATACAAGGGATATGAGATTTCTGACTTATACTTCATCAAGCATGTACACCATAGTTTGTTCACTTTAACCTTAATCACTTCAAGATGCTTATGATAGGGGCAATGAGAGCTGAAAGCTATAAGTACCATAATTTTTGGAAGCTCTTTATGAGACTTGAATCCCTACTTCCTTTTACAAAGGCCTTTCTTCCACCATTATATTGAGTCTCCACCTTCTATCTTTATGCACCTACTTTGAGAGCATAGTGGCCATTCTTAGTTCTATGTGCATTGTCCCAAGACTAGTTGATTGATGCATAACTTGATATTGCTTGTTTAAAACTATTGTATCTAGTCACTCTTATGAACTTTGAAGGTGTCCTATGCATTTATATTTGCTACTCTATTGAGGGACAAGCTGGATACTATTATGCTATGTTTTCTTTATGTGAAACAAACAAACGTCTTGCAAAGCATTGTTATTCATGAATATTTTGTTTGTGCCTTTTCATGTTGCATCATAGTTTCTTTGCTTATTGCTAGAATTTTGTCTTTCATGTTATGATTGAAGTACTATGATCCCAGCTTTGAATGTTTTGCAAATACCTTGATCAAGTCTTTGATGGTGCATGTCACCTAAAAAATTATTCTTTCTTTTCATCACTTACCTACTCGAGGACGAGCAGGAGTTAAGCTTGGGGATGTTGATACATTGCAAATGTATCTATAATTTTTGATGTTCCATGCTTGGTTTTATCCACTTTCTTGTGTTTTGTTCCAACTTTGGAGTACTTTTCATATGATTTCTTGGACTAACCTATTAACAAGAGCCAGAGTGCCAGCTGCCTGTTTTCTGCTGTTTTTGGTTCCAGGAAAGTTAGAAAATGAATATTCTTGGAATTGGACGGTACAAAAGCCAAAGTGCCTATTTTTCCGGAAGGTATCAAGTGCTAGAATACGAGACGGAGAAGGGCCAGGGAGCCACCACACCACCTGGCCGTGCGGCCAGGCCTAGCCCGCGCCAGGAGGTGGTGTGGCCGCTCCCGGCACCCCCTCGGCCTCTCCTTCCGCCTATATATTGCCCTCGGGACGAAAACCCTAAGTGCCCGATCAAAAATCCACGAAAGAGTCTGTAGCCCCTGTCATCTCCATCCCTAGATCGGGAGGGATCTGAAGCTCTTCCCGGCACCCTACCGGAGAGGGGAATTCACCCTAGAGCCCTTCTTCATCACCATGCAAGTCTCTGGTGTGATGCGTGAGTAGTTCATCCTTGGACTACGGATCCATGTAGTAGCTAGATGGCTGGTTTCTCCTCCTTTGTGCTTTCATGTTTAGATCTTGTGAGCTCCGTTCATGATCAAGATCATCTATTTGTAATTCATACATGTTGTGTTTGCGGGGATCCGATGGATATTGAGATGTTATTTCAGATTGATTATTGATTCTATCATGTCTTTGTTATTTGTGATCTTGCATGCTTTCCGTTGTTAGTAGCTATCTTGGCCAAGTAGATGCTAGCAACTCCAAGAGTTAGTATTTATGCTCGATAGTGGGTTCATGCCTTTGGTAATCTGGGGAAGTGACAGAAATCTCTAAGGTACTAGATGTGTTGTTGCTACTAGGGAGAAAACAACAATCCTTTGTTCATAGAACAATCGTATTGTTTATTTTACACGCAGTTCGTAAAGCAATAATCTGTTGCTTGCAACTTAATACTGGAGGGGGTTCGGATGATAACCTGAAGGTGGATTATTAGTCATAGATGCAGTTGGATGGCAGTCTATGTATTATGTTGTAATGCCCAATCAAGTCTCAAAGGAGTCAAGATGATTAGTATATGCATGTATTGCTTTCTCGGTGTTTGTCAATTGCCCCGCTGTAATTTGTTCACCCAGCATGTTATCTATCTAAGGAGAGCCACCTCTAGTGAACTATGGATCCCGGTCCTTGTATTTTACATACAATCTATAAATTGTTTACTGTTTTGTGTTTACTTTCTGCAAACTATTACTTTTTTCCATTCGATACGTTTAATCCTTTGTTTTCCGCAAAACACGGTGAGATTGACAACCTCATCGCAAGTTGGGGACAAAGTTCTGTGGTTGTGTTGTGCAGGTCTCCACATTGCTACTAGCACCGGTAGTGCGCCCTGCCAAGGCTCAGCTAGTAACACCTTTGGGGTGTTTCCTTGCTCCTACTAGTTCAATTAAACCTTGGTTTCATAACTGAGGGAAACTTGCTGCTGTGCTCATCGTACCTTCCTCTTGGGGTTCCCAACGAGCTCTACATCAACACCGCACCAGAACTTTTCTGGGCGTCGTGCACTGAGCCATCAGGGTGCTAATCGAGTGTAACTATCCAAGCCTAGTTCTATGCTCTGATGGCATCTGTCCTATTTTTTCACTAATCACCAATAATTAACTATTTAAGAAACTTTGGTAAAGGGAAAAATAAAGCTTGCAGGTAAAACTTGGGATTGGTATAATCAAGGTTGCATCTCAATAGCATGCATGGTTTAGCTTGCCTTGGTTGGTACAGTGGTCGAAGTACTCCTCTTCTTCTTCGTAGAATTCTTCCTCCTCGTAGCCCGGGTTGGTACTAGCGTCTATAAATAAATACGAGGTACACAATCACCAAACAATACTTAGCTACTTATATTTATCAGACAAAGACTCACATTAGATGATATAGCATCATCTCAATCACCACATGAAATTGTGACATGGTCTTATTTATCTTATTTTGGAAATGCAATTTCTACTCATTGAAAAATACTTAGGATTTAATATTCTCCAATTATAAAATATGGGATCATGTTGACACATGTCATCACCACATATTCCAATACTTGGGAATATGATTTAAAATAGATGGCATATACTTCAAAGTTTAATATTGCTATTTAATATAATTAAAATTACTATAAATGACTATATAGCCATTCTTTTAATCTTAGCCCATGACTATTGCATGTAAAACTATATATTTTTACATATTCGGGTAGATCATGGTAAATGTGATTTTTGACAATTGGAATCAACTCAAAAGAATTTATGGTTGATTTAGAAAAATGTTTGAAGTTGGAAAAGTCACTGCCTTGTTATTTTTACTATGGGCGATCTACAATTCCAAAATGTTTGAATCCAATGGGAGTGTTTAGAGATTTTCTTTTCCTTTCTAAAAAAATTGGAATCATGCAATTTGGTTCAGTGAATCTTCTTGAATTCAATTTCAAAGTCACCTACAGAATAGGATTTTGGAAATAAAAGAAAAACCTACATTTAAATTGCTAGGCGCACGCGGGAAATTATTGGGCCGACCCAACTACACAGCGCGCGCAGCGGGCTTCACTTACGCTAGCCCCACACGTCAGTGACTGGTCCAATGCTAAACGGTAAGTTCTATTCCTAGCCGCACGATTGGAGCACGATCGGCGGCTCCGCGTCATCGTCTCCCTAGCACGGCGCGCGCGGGATTCAACCCTAACTCTACGGCGGAGGTCATCGGAGGCTTACCATGGCACTAGCTAGGTACGGGGGTGCGGGCAGATGAACTGGTCAACGACGGCGGTTCGAACGGTGGTCGTGGCGGCTCCTGGGGCGGCTCCTAGCGCTGGCTCCGTTCCGCCACTGCTACGGTGAGCTCTAGTGAAATTTTGGCGTTGCTGGCTTCGGCTTGCTCCGGGGATGGGTCAGAGAGGTTGCTGGTTGAGAGGTGAGTCGAGTGGGGTGCGTTTTGAGGTAAGGGGAGGTGTCTATTTATACCCCAGCGAGGGGAGCATTGGGGCATGGCTCGGGCTCGTCGGCGACGTCGTTACAGTGAGCTATGGGCATGGCGGAGGGTGTAGGCCGACGCGGTGCTCCTTGGCGATCGTCATGAGCACAGTGGCACGGCGAGGCACGGTATCAATCGGTCGAGGACGTCCATGCCATCTCGGGTACCGCGGGCGTTCGTCACGGCATACGACGTGTACAAGTCGTGCGGGGTCAAACGGGCATGTCTGGGAGGTTGCTGGCGTCGCGGCGAGTGCATTGATGCAAGGGGAGAGCGAGGCACGACGCGCGTGCGGCATGGCAGACAGAGAAATGGACACGACTGTGTTGGCGTCTCCATGGGTTGGCGTTGGTCGAGGCATACACGAGCGGGTGCAGTGAGGTCACGGCTAGCTCCTAGATGTCATGGGCGAGTGCGGTGAGGCGTGTAGCATTGAGTCCATGTCGGGGTGGCATGGTGAGCTCGGGTATGATTTGGCACTGGTCAAAGGGTCGAGTGAGCAAGGCTTAGCTGCACGGGCTTGTACTGAGGTGAGTGTGGGCGAGTTGTGGTGGCCGAGTGAGGTACAAATATGATCATAAGAATGATCTAAATAGTGTGGAGTAGGTAGCTCTGTATTGTGCTCATAAGGTGTTTGATCAAATGGTCGCAAGAGAAAAAGATTTGAATTTTCAAATTATATTTAGTGGGTTTGCTGATCATAAGCTTGAGAGTCTCTGGTTGCGAGGATTGGTCAAGTGGAGAAGGTTTTGATGGTTTTTAAAAAGTTGCTATCTTGATACATGAGACAGATTCAATTTTGAAAAGTCCTCCAAATGAATTTGAATTTGTTCTGGTAAGTTTTAAAAGCTCACTTGTGTTCATTGTCACTTGGTATAGCAAGGTGAGAAAAGAAATGGAATTGTTTCTGTTTGAAATTATTTAATAGAGATGCTCCAAGTGAGCTAGGTGTTAACATTTGCAAAAGTGACCATTAGCACATATGCTTTATATTTTGATTTTCTTTTGCTTTGGTTTGGTTTTGATTTGACCTAGATGATCTTGTTTTGATCTTTAAATCAATTCTCATCATTTATAACAAATAGAACATGGCATATCATGCATTCACACATCATTAACAAACACAAACTTACATTCATAGTTGTTTAAGATTAAAAGTTTTTGTTAACCCTAATTTTGGTTTGCTTGGAAATTGATATACTCATTTTAATATTTTTGAGATGTTACAACTATCCACATTGAATTTTCTATCACCACTCACCATATCATTACCTTGTGAAAACTCACATGTTGGTGAAGTGGTAGAAGATGAGAGCTCATCACGGCCGGAGGTGGAGGGAGTACAATCATCCTCAATAATGTTGGACACAACATATTTATCTTTAAGCTTTGTCCATATCTAATGAGCACTCTGATAAGGCTTGATTGAAGAAGTAACTACATTGCTCACAATAAGTAAAAGCACTTCAGTATCTTGAGCATCTATATAAGAGTTCATCTTCTCCTCTAAAGATTCATTTTGGGGATCCATAGGAGGAGAAAAACCCATATATATAATTCCCTCAATAGTTGGGTGAATGCCCTAGAAATAATCAAGCATGCGATATTTCCATTGTGCCATAGAATATATAGAAGGAATCGTGCACGAATCCCCTAGTTGACATCTTTACTCTCAAGGCGGTGAAGCCTAAAAGCGAGAGACCTTGCTCTGATACGAATTGAAAGTGCACAGATGCCACCTAGAGGGGGGTGAATAGGCGGTTAAAAAAACTTTTACGAGATGGGTTAACAAAGGCGAAATAAAACTAGAATTTACTTTGTCAAGCACAAAACCTATATAAACTATGGTTCACCTATGTGCACTAATAACTTATGCTAAGCAAAACAAGAAACTATGTGATAACAAGATATATGACTTCAAGCATGAAGGTTATCACAAAGTAAAGTACATAAGTAAAGAGCTAGGGTATAGAGATAACCGAGGCATGCGGAGACGACGATGTTTTACCGAGTTCCTCCCTATAAGGGAGTACATCTCGTTGGAGGGGTGGGTGGTACTAAGACCACCAACACCACAAGAGGCCACACTCTATTCTCCTGAGCACCCGCCACACGACAAGCACCTGATCCACTATGGGACACTTGAGGGCGGTCATCAAACCCGTACAAGATTGGGGCAATCTCCACAACTTAATTGGAGGCTCCCAATAATCACCACCAAGGCCACTAACTTGGGGAGAACTCCACAACTTAATTGGAGGCCCTAAGAACTCACCACAAAGGCGGTTCCAAGAACCCAAGAGTAACAAGCTTCTTGATTTTCCCAACCAAATCCTCCAAGGAGAACTCAAACCGATGCACCTAATGCAATGGCAAGTCCTTCACTCTCAAATTCCACCAAAGGTACAAAAGCTATTGGGGGAATAAGAGAGGAAGAACACAAGAGGAAATCTACAAAAGAAACCCCAATATCTAGATCCCAAGATGTCCCCCTCACATAGAGGAGAGATGAATTGGTGGAGATGTAGATCTAGATCTCCCCTTTCAAATCCCCCAATAAGATTCAAGAAATATGGGAGGGATTGAGAGTATTTGCAAGCTCTTGAAGGTAGAAACAATGGAGGAGAGAGAGAGAGAGAGAGCACAAAATCAACCCCTTTGGGAAGAAGGGGGCCTTTTATAGCCCCCCACATCAACTAGCTGTTACAAATAACTTATCCCGGAGTTTCCAGCCTTCAGGACTAGAGTCTCCGACCCCTAGGACTGGAGTCCCCAGGGTCCAGACTCCGGCCAGGACTCCGAGCGAGCTCCATATGCTCCCAGTACATCCCCCGGAGTCTGGACCAGAATTTGGGACGGAGTCTCGCCCCCCCCATATTCTTCAGGTGCAACACCGGAGTCTCTGCCCCCTCCCCCCCCCCCCCCCCCCGAAAACTGACAGAACAACCAATACAAAAACGGCCATAACTTTTGCATCTAGACTCCGATTTTGATGATCTTGGGCTCGTTTAGAAGATAGTAATAAGCTCTACAATATCATTCAGGGAACCATCATAGTAAAGCAAAGGGGACATAATAAAATGATGAATAGATTAACCTATCTATAAAAGATAAACTGATAAAACCTCCAAATCAAAAACGCAATAGAGAATGCATATACAATACATTTTCGATAAAATTGAGCCTGTCATGGATATTAACACAAGCTATAAATCCTCTCATGGATAAGAACCAAATAATAACCAAGAAAGATGATGCCAATTATGTAAAGGTTTGAACTCTATCTAAAAGATATGATCAAGTTACTCACTCGAGAGCCCCTCTTGATAGTATGGTTATCTATCCTATAAACCGGTCTCCCAACTAACAACATGAGACCGAAAAATGGGAAAATCTATCAAGATCATACCTTTGCCTTGAGCATTCCACTTGATCTTGATGTAGACGACCTTATCTCCTCAAGATGGAACTTCTTTCTTGATTTCTCTTGCTTGCACTTGCTTAATGAAGACTTGCGCATTGATCCCCCAATACACCATGGGGAACCCCTTCTTTGAACTTGTCTTCATCAATCCATGATCACCGAGGACGGCAAGCTTTAAGCATGTGATCTCCAAGAGATGGTGCAGCTTGAGCTTGCAGTTTATTTCTTCTAACTCCATTAGGATGCTGTCTTGAAGATATACACGAGGAACTTTATCTTCTTCTTAAACACACTCTTGATCTTATTTTCTTTATTCTTCTTCTCTAACATGATTCCAATAGGCCCAAAGCCCTTGAACATTGCTTATTGTTCTTCATTTCTTCAACCTTGAAGCCAACAAATGGTCCAAGCGATGTCAATGGACAAATCCTACAAGTGCATCTCAATGCAAATATTAATCCATAGAGATTGCCATTAATTACCAAAACCACATATGGGACACACACGCCCTTTTAGTTTGGTACTATATTATTTATAGGGATCAGAGGAGATAATCTCAAGGAGATTGCATGAAATCCTATCTTTGCCCAAATCTCTTTGATCTCCATAAATCCCCAATCCCTAATCCATTAGATATAGTGTACTCCCTCCTCCCGAAATACAATGCCACTTTATTTTTCATGTCAAACATGGATTAATAATTTAGTCGACTAAATATAAGTTTATAAGGTATATGCTATCCAAAAATATATTATCGGGTGCACATTCAAAGAACCTCACTATAATATATTGTTGGATGAGATATAGCTCATATTTAATTGATTAAATTATTAGTCAAAGTTTATCTCAAAAATCAAATTGGCCTTATATTCCCTAAATCCTGAAGAAGGGAGTAAGGGCGTGTTCGGTAAGTTGTCCAAGGGCTAGCCAAAGTTGGGCCGATTGGTTGCCTTTCCAGCCTCCACATTGTGGTCTGCATACTTTAAAACACCTCGGGGCAAGCCTGTTAGGAACTGCCGATTTGGCCTTTTCTAGTGAGTCACCCTCGTCGTGCACTTTCCAGATGCAAAAGGGGATATTTCTTGCACGAGTGCGGCTACGCATGGAGATGACGGGAGCACGCATGCTACAACGTAAAGGGAAAAGGGGGCGCACAGAGAATTCCATCACCTCCCGCCGAAACTCTTCCTCTATGTCTATTGTCCATTCGCCCTCCCTCTTGAGATCCATTGCCGGTCGGAGAGTAGGTCAACGGAGCACTCATCTTTGGTTGGCGGCAAGACTACTACCTCCTCTCCATCTAGTTATCCTCCACCTCCAGTGATGAAAATAACTACTCCACAATCTTGAATTCCCCCATTTTTTTGAAGTGTTAGGGTTTGCTTCTGATTTTTGCATTGGTTGAACTTGATTTCGTTACAATTTCACGGCTATTTGAACCTCACGGACGTGTACTATGCTCTAGACTTCATCAAAGACCCCAAATTTTGCAGTATAGATGTGGATTGTGCCGAGGTGTGTCGCGTCCACAAGGTTGAGTCTATCAAGTGTGTTGCATTTAAAGGAAGCAACACTGGCAACAAATATTATGCCTACCAAGTGCAGAATATAAGTTAACAGGTTCTGATTTATCACGCACTAGCTCATCCACAAGCTCTGAGCATGATCTTTTGATTTGTAGGAAATCACAAATTGTGGGTTTGTGGCTTGGTTAGGAAAGAAATGGCCAAAAAATGCGCTAGGAAAACTCGGAGGAATGTATCATTACAGTAACATTAACATTGCAAGAATCAACGAGAGGATTCAGAGTGAAAAGTTGGTGAATGAACTAGCAGACGAGAAGAACACGGTTGAGGAAAAGTACTCAAGTCTGTTAGTTGATGTGAAGAAAATCATGGATGAAACTGAGAAAAAGATGATAGAGAATAATTTGTCCAAGATGAATGATGACACTCCCAAAGTCGAGGAGGAATTGTTGGAGAAGTACAAAAATATAACTGAAGCATTCAATAATAAAATAAATATGCTTAAGTAGGTGGAGCAATGACCAGGCAGTAAAAGTGGGACGAGAAAAAGAGGGTTTGAAGGAGGAAAAAATTTGAGTACATGTTGTTTGATATGCTCAATACTAGCGAGACAAAGAAGGACAAGTTGAAAAACACCAGGAAAATATATGATGAGTGATGTGTAATTTCTATCGATTTCTGCTTGTTGTATCTATGTGGTGGTAGAACGGTAAACTGATGGTGCTAGATTGACATCACTTTTGTAGTGGTGATAGGTTGACACCATCTAAAGATTATGCATGTGCTGTGAACTTTGTGGACATGGTAAGCTCATCATATGTGGATCATGGTAACCATATGTAGTTTCTTGTGACAACCAGTACCTTCTCGTTGCATCAACGCTAAAAAAGTGTCGTGTATGCTTCCAAATAAATGGAAAACAATTATCCACATATGCACAAATGAAAACTGAACAATCAAACAAAACAAAGAAAATGGTCGAGAGACCATTTTTACGGGGCATACCCACCGAGCCTTGCCCCAGCGAGCCCTAAAATTTCGTACGTGATAACAAACACATCATAATAGAATTTGGAAGAAGCGGAGATCTGACAATCCAGTACTACAGAAACAAAAACACGTTGTTTCAATACTCCTTCGTCCAGATCCAGAAATAAGTGACTTGGATTTGTCTAAATTCGGATGTATCTAAACTAACATATCTTTTACTATTAAAAGAAAGTTGGTGTTGGTATGTCCACTTTGACACTTTGACATCAAACATTGAAAGCATCTGAGCCGTCCAATCTGCATCTAATGGCACGGCAAATCGTCCTAATGCTTGGCTTAGCTAATTACTATTAACTGCCACCGAGAAGTGGAAATAATCGGTTTAGAATAGCCCAACAATAAAATAAGCAATGGCCCCGACCTATCATCCTGCAACGTCCCCCGTGAACATGTCAAAAAGATCTCCTCCCATGAAAACCTAGCACATGTCTCGCCGCCGCTCCTCCCGTCTCCCTCACCTGCCCCGCCTAGCCGCCACTAGCATCTACCTTCAAGCCGGATGACCTCCTCCTTTCGGAGCGCCTCCAGCCCGACATGGTTTGAGATCGATCGTCGCCAACGACCTTTCCCAGCAGGCCGAAGAGGATCTAGCGCGATGGGACTTGTGCAAGTTAACCCAAGACCGGCTGTATCCCTTCTACTTGGCACATCTTTCACCCACCACCACTTCCGATCCATACCACTTGCGGCCGTGTGCGGCACTGCGACGACGATGTCCATGGGCATGCCAGCACGGGGCGGTTGATGTTGGCCAATATCTCTGGATTCGTGTCCTGGTTGCTCTTGCAGCAGCGGCTCGCGCGCAGATATCTGGCGGCCGGTGTACCCGACGACGGTGCATGTCGATGTTCAGATCATGGAGTGGAGATCCATCTGGGCCATGTGATTGGTTTCTTTTCTGGTAAGTACCTAACTTCGTCTAATGGATTGTTAGATGTGTGGTCTAGCACTTGCTTAACCAGATCCATCCATGCATGTTTCCATGGATCTTTTTGTTGCTTCCTATGGAAAATCAAATCCAATTCATTTTGTTTAGCACCTCGTCAGTTTATACATGGGGATTTATTAGCTGCATGATGCTATACTAATATGATCCATCCATCCACGGATGGATTCTGTCCCCTATTTTACAGCCTTAGAGATATTGCAGTTGAAATCAGGGATGGGGCTTTCTTGGACTACTCCCGATCATCTAGGGTGTGAAATTTTGGTGGATTTAAAGCTGCAATCTTTAGGCATTGTTGTTTCAGAAATCGGGTGCCTGATTCTGACATGCTACATGGAGAAGAGGGGTGTGGTGTTCGTTGCCTCCTTCAGCCCTCAGTCCCAAATGTTCGTTGCCAACACTCTACCTTGGAACGTCGTTTAGCCATTAATATCCTCTCTGAACTTCTGAAGTCTTAAGAATGTTATTATTTCTTTAGATTACTCTTTGTAAATTACAATAGGTAGACATCAGCCCTATTAGTGTTGATTTAATGATGACTTAATCTTGCAGCGTGCTGGAGTCGATATATAATGATGACCATTATATGTCATTAACTTTCATATTATCTTGTGGGTGAAAATAGAGAAGTAATTTGCACTTTGTGGTACTGTTAATTTGCACTTTGTGGTACTATGAAAATAGAGAAGTAATTTGCACTTTGATATATAATGATGACCATTATTCTCGATCAGGTGAAGCTAGACTTTTTATTCACAGTTGTTGGCGCGATAATTTTAACAGGTTAATCGGCAAGAGATAAGCCCTTCACGGGTGCACCTTGATTAAGTTAGAAGAAATGAGTAGTCAATTGGATGATTAAATTTGTACTTTGTTCTATCTATAGATGCAGGTGGGGCATGCAGCTGGACCTGTATTGTGGTGGTCAAAATGGATGATTTTGATGTAGTGGTAGCCTCACCTTCCCGGTTGAATTTTATCCGATTAAGTGAGCGAGGGCTCTAACATAAAGGAAAATCTTAAAATTTGACCTGCTAGGATAAGCGGTACTTGTTATAGTCTGAATGTATGGTGCCTTATTGATTATGTTTTAAATGACAAGGTCGGTGTGACACCATAAGGTCTGAATTATTTCATGCAACGCGCCTATCCATTTTCTGCATCGTATACTGAACTATGTGTATGTTTTCTATACGACCTGAACTCTGAACATGTTATTGCTAATGGATTACCGTAGTGGAAAGAGACAATTTATTCCTGAGGTATGAAAATGATTTCTATAATTGAGGTACACATACAATGCATAAGCTTCTTCTATGTTGATGTTTCATGTAGTTTATATATACAATATTCCTGAAGTTACTTTTATCTTATTTCTTTTAGATTGTTGCTGAGATGGATGTATTTGTATTTGGCTTGTCAAAGGATGCACTTACCGCTATGATGAAGGGAGTAATTGCGAGTACTAGATCAGTTGTTTGGTTGCACTTTGGGTGTAAATTTATTTTCTATTGAATTATTTGTATTTGAGAGCCCTACCCATATGTCATTGTGGCTTTAGCGGTCCGATGGGATGTCCAGGGCAACATGGGTGGGATGGCTGCTCACTCGCAACAGTTTCAGCGGGGTGTAAGATTATTATCTTCATTGTCACACTTTTACCAATGGTTTTCTTAGGATAGTTTGCATTTGAGAGTACTACCTACATGTCGATGTGGCTTCATATGTTTAAGCATCAGCCAGGGCAAGATCGGTCGTGGCTTCTCACTTGCAGCAGCTTGAGCGGATCACTCTTTACCAATAGGGTATTCTTGGGATTATGTAAGTATCTTCTTCTTTCTTAGAGAAATTTTGTTACTAGGCTTTGAGAAAATAAGGATCAGCACATGGCAGCACCCAGTTCGAACGATCGGCAATTGTGCGTCCATATGCTCCTGAGCATCTAAGATGAGGTAACTTCATAAAAAAAATTCATATATGTTCGGGGATAATATAGATGCATATAATGTGCTTTAATTTTGAAATCCTCCTAACATCTCATGTTACTTCTGTAGGTTAATGGGCTCTTCTAGATATTTATTTTGCCATATTTAAGTAGGCTGAAGGCGACAATAACTTATGATATCTCTATCATTCAGTGATTCGGTCCAAGGGTTCCATCTAGCATTTTGTATTTTTTTCCGGTGCTGCAATTGGAGGGTTCTCACAAGTAAGCTAAATCTTATGCTCCTTTATTTTAACGTGAGATTCAGATTGTTTATATTTTATCTAGCCTTACTTTCTTACATTTTTTATTGAAAGTACTGGGTAAATACCCTTCATATTATGTTAACATATTTTATAGCTTAATATATAGTAGAATCGATTTACTATATAATTTCTCAAATGTTTTAGAAGTTCGAAAATAATCATAAACATAGCCATAGAGCACCACAATAAAAATAGGAATATCTGCTACGTAATCCATATTCATTCTCTCTATCTTTTGGTTGACGTTGTCTAGATTTCAATGGGATATTTTCCTACAAATAAAAGTACATTTGAAATTTTGTGATGACAGCGAAAATGTTAGAGCTATCCCATTTTCCTATGCATATATATGTTTATCCTAAGTTTGTCTTCAGAATTACATGCCTTCTAGGTTCAGTATTTTACTTTTAGCTTATTTTAGATATATGTATCGCAAGCAATTCATTATTATCGTCATGTGCAGATCGGATGAAATGGAGTGTGTCAGTGTCGTTGTTGAGTGTAGAATGGGATACTCTTCTATAGAAGGTAAATGCCTGCAAACATTACCTATATTTGCTAAACACTTACTACCGTTGTTGGAAATAAATAGATATGTTGTGTTCTACACAGGCAATTTTAAATACATATTTGTCCTATATTTTCTCGAGCGGCCTTTTCTAAGTTTGAGCAAGTAGTTGTGCCTGCTTATTTTATTAATCACTCTGTGCGATAAGATATATTTAGATTGTTGGATTCTAAGGTGGTTCTCAAGTCAATTATATTGTAGCTATTTATTTTCGCATTATTGACACATGGAAACCATTCAACAGTGAAGGTATACCTAAACACGCACATGAGATTTTTTTTCAATTTTCATACCGAAGTTCTAACTTACAATCTTTATTCAAATTGTCGAAGCCTATCAAGTTTACTTATGAGCAATGAATTTTTCTGCATGTTGTGAATGATTTGCACATGAAACAGTAGCAAAAACTTGGTGCACTTAACAAGATCCTCTTACTTCATGCTTGCTCCTGTTACTTCATGAAGTGTTGTATGAACCATTTCATTTTATTTTGTAATCTTGTAATGTGCAAAATTCATTGGTTTGTCCATAATATGTTAAATGTGAAATTACGTGCGTTCGTGTAAAAAGATGTAAATCATGGCGAAGGAAACACCACCGCCTAGCCTTCTCACCTCCTGCCGCCGTGACATCAATGTGCCGCCGTCGATCCATCCATCCCCACTACAACGCCATTAAGCCGCCATCCAGCCCCACGGCTAGGCCCTCTTCCCTGCTGTGTTGCTGTCAAGGAGCTCCTCCACCTTTGCCATGGGCGATGACCAGTTTCCTGACAATCGTATTGTTATTGAAGTTATTTACATAGTTTCTTCTTCTAAAAGAACATAAGTTCTTTCAATTCCGTTTGTGCAAATTGGTGATCAGTGTTCTTTCTTGCCCTTTATATGGTTGCACATATAGTCACATAGGAATTATTTGGAGTCAATCAAGTTGAGTAGTCCAAAGAGGTTGGTAGAGAATGCACTTGTTTGCAAATTTATATCCCTTTCTGTAATACCAACCCATGTAATTCAGCAAGGCGAGGTCATCGTCAAAGTGGCCAAGAAGCTTTTGATTCTAGGCAAATACTCACCAAAGCAAAGCCTATGTTTGTTGTATCTCCAATAGCGGGGACTCAAAAGGGACACCATACCTTCTAATGTCTCATGTCATACAAACTACTCCATTTTCCGTGAGGTGGCGCCCTTCGCTCTCCATTTATTTGATCCACTCCTCTTTGCTATTTTCAGTCGTGTTGGAATGTTCGTCATAATTCCATTGCAGGACATGCGAAGATCTCTTCGTGATACATGATATAAAGCTGCAATGACAAAATCCATGCATTTTCTTCAAAGCTTTGACACTGCATTTCAAATAAGGGTGAGGAGCTCCTTTTGATTGTGATGGTCGTATGTATCTCAGAATTACTATTATCTCTTAATGGTCGTAAGTTTATGATTTTGAGTGGGAAGAATAATATTATTTGTATTGTCTTTGTAGATGAAGTTGTATGGCCGTTGTGGTGTACATCAACATAAGTTAATAAAGCGAGCACCATTTTCAGGGTGATGGGTGTAATCTTACATGATAATTGTATGAAGATCAAAAGAGAGATGTCCTGAAACTTGTTAGGCATCCCCTTGTTGTGGGGTTACATGAGGTACATTATCTACTTCTTGCTGGTAGATGTTGGTATTGCTAATATTTATTATTAATTATCTTCTTTAAGTACCGGTAGGATCATTAATTGGCATTCTACTATGCGCAGGTGTTGGCAAGCCCAAAGAAGATATTTATAATATGGAATTTATCATTGGTGAACTATTTTATAATATTGTGCAGCCCCACTCTTCTTTGTAATTTCTGGCATTTCGTGTCTTGACTTTAATATTGAAATTGGAACCAATTCTTCTATATGTAGATTGGATGTCTCACTTATTCCTCTTGGGATGTACATACATTATTTTTCAAACTTCATCTGTTGATTATGAGTTGTGTGCTTAAAGAAAAACTATTTGTAGAAGTGGGATGAAATACTTTGAATCATGTAACACTAGCAAGATTTACACATATATTTCCTAGGTCGTGCGAATGCATGTGATTATATGCTTCTCTTGGTCTAACATTCTTGTACAACAGTTAATGGTATTACATAAGTTTTAGTCGGCACAAGTGTCTTTATTTCATCTGTTTTTAGAAAAATAAAGTAGAGGAAAATAGGGCCTCCTTTGGGCTTTTGAACCTTGTGAAAATACTTCGAAAAAATGCTAGATTTTTCACAACTCTTGTGGCATGTGTGGAAAGCTACAACTACTGTTGTTGGAACTGTAATGCTTGTTGCCACCTATCTAGAGCCTTAGGCTAAGTCTTTGACTAAGGTGATTGAAAAGATTTCAGAGGAGACACTGAGGCGTAGCCACGAGTGACACGTTGAGAACAAGGTGGTTACGGAGCATAGTGGCAGCGAAACAACAAAAGAGGTGAAATTGAGGTGTTGGGTCCTATGAATTGTGGCCTTTAAGTCAGGATGCATATCCATTTTTCATGCAAGAACTAATTAGTTTGGTTCAGTTAAAAACCTGACATCTCACGTGTTCGTGTTGACGATTGTTATTTGCAAACATGTGATATAGATAAGTGATATATGCCTTTATTTCAATTTTATCAGTGTTATTTTAAGTTATTTTATTATATTTTCATTTAAAAAATTCAATTTTACTTATCTCATAGTACTACATATTTTAACAAAAAAGTGAAAGGAAAAAAGGGATAGTCACACAAAATGAGAAATTTACCCATGCTCATTTTTCCCCATCAACGCTTGAATTGACCAATGGCTTTGATGATTAGCTCTCTTTGTCATGTATTTTTTCTTCCTTGAGTAGTTTTGAATTTTGACCAAGGTTGTGCGTTATACATATGTCACATCACTACACATCTATTTAGAAAACATGGATATTAGATCAAGTGAAAATCACCAGGAAAAGAACAAGAAATCCACCAAAAAATTAAATTTATCGCGTTTAATTACCAAAAGTACTTAAAAGAGCCAAGAGAATAATACAAATTATATGGAAAACTAAAATTGGGATTTTCAATGAATTTTATTGCTATATTTTATTTTTATAGATTCTTTTTAGATTTTAATTTACTCCTTTTGGATAATCTTGTTGAACAATCCAAACTGCTTTTGCTCGGACGGATTGTGTTGCCGCTCGCATATCCTCCACGTCACCGTGATCTTTTACGTGTTGGAAATAAATTACCATAATTAGTTATTAAAAAAAAATTAAAATTGAGAGACCGTAGCAACGCACGGGCATTCAACTAGTGAATCTTTAAAAATACAATCCTGACTGTCCAACCCTGTGCAGAACGTTCCCCAAGCCACCCCCTCCTCCTTCGTTGCGGCTTGTCCCCTTCCTCCTCAGTCCTCACGCACGACCACCTCGACATCCGCCGCCGCTTCCTCCGTCGCGGTCGGGCCCGCCCGGCTCGCCCGGCTCGCCCCATTCGGCTCCGCCGCCGCTGCCTCTTGTAGCGGCAGGCGGCCGCTCGATATCGAGGCCATGCTGGAGAAAGACAGGATATCCTACTTCTACGATGGTACGGCCGCTACGCCCCCCTCTTGTCCACTGCACTCTCCCTAACCACTGTACATCCCTAGTTCCCCCCTTAGTTTAAAGTCGCTATTCCTACACCTCCTGCGTGTCTCGTCTGGCAATTTCGATGATAGGGGGAAATATTTGGTGGGCCTGGTGGTTCTTTGTTCTTGTTTCGCTGATTTGTTAATGGCTAGATGTGATCATGGGACATTTTCTCTAAATCTGTGCCGACGTTATACGGGAAAGGAAAATTTCTGGATGCTATGGGCTATTGGATTTTTTCGAGTAGAATTGGTGCTACCCTGTTCATTGACCTACTGTTTGCTTGAGTAGTTCAGCCCTAGCCTTATGTGCGTTCTAAATTTGCATTAGTGTATACCTCATTCTAGGTCAGATAAGGAAGTCAAATGGTAACAATTTCTTCCGTTATGTGTTTATTAACAAGGTAGGCTCAGGGTAGATTATGTTCTCTCGTGTGTGTTCAGATTTATCTGATTCCGGTTTTACAACTAGCTCCTTTATTTAAGGTCCTGAATTACAATTTTTGTATAAATTGTTCAGTATGTTTTAAAGGTTTTCACTGTTCACTTTGTTATGATTGCTTACTTGGTTAATTTTGTGTGACCGAGCATCTCAGGGGATGTTGGCAATGTGTACTTTGGGCCAAATCACCCGATGAAACCGCATCGTCTTTGTATGACACATCATCTCGTTCTTTCATATGAACTTCACAAGAAGATGGAGATATATGTCGGTATTGAATTCACTTTATTCCTTTTCTTCGTACTTACAAAGTGCCTAAATGAGTCTTTTACCTTATTTTGCTCCCAATGGATTTTGCAGAGACCCCACAAAGCATATCCAACAGAGCTTGCCCAGTTCCATTCTGCTGATTATGTGGAATTCTTGCACCGGATAACTCCTGATACTCAGCACTTGTATGCAAGTGAATTAACTAGATGTATGAATGATGACACTTTTCTCTTCTACAGACTACTCTTCCAGGCTTTGCTATTTTCACAATAAAATACACGCCACATATATTGCTGCTTATGTTTGGCTGCTAGCCACGTGTGGCTGCATATTTTTTGTTGAACTTGGTTAGGACATGTTTATGATGAGTAGGCCATGTTCCTAAGAACTTGTGGCGCATAAGTGCTGTTTATATTCCACAGTTGTTTATATCAACCAAACGCCAGCAGAAGTTAGTCAAACTTGTGTAACTTCAGAGTGGCACCAATCGAATTCCCCCGAATTTACTTACCTGGATCTAAGGCAGTGCTATATTAGCTTAGGTCTTAAGATGTATACTTAAATTAGAAGCAGAACATCTTAAGATGGTCTGATCTATCAACAAATTGTTGTATGCAAATGAAAGCTTAGCTGTTTCAGCTTAAATGGAAAACTGTCTGGAATAATTTCCACAATATGCCTGTCTTACCAAATGGTATTGCTATTGGATGAACTTATTTTACTTCACTTATCTGATTTTTTTTTCATAAGTGTACCCAGTTAAATTTTGTAATCGTTGTTGCCAGACAATCTTGGAGAGGACTGCCCTGTCTTTGATGATTTGTTTGAGTTCTGCCAAATCTATGCTGGAGGAACTCTAGGTAATATGAAAATTGTCAGTGCTTCTTTCTATTTTGTGATCTCTCTAAGCTGTTCTTTATTGTTCAGATGCGGCTCGAAGACTAAATCACAAAACATGTGATATTGCTATTAATTGGGCTGGTGGGCTGCATCATGCAAAGAAGTGTGAGGCGTCAGGCTTCTGCTACATTAATGACCTGGTTTTGGGGATTCTGGAGCTTCTCAAGTATCATGCTAGGGTTCTCTATATTGACATTGATGTTCATCATGGAGATGGAGTTGAAGAGGCCTTCTATTTCACTGACAGGTCCATGCATTCTTGAGTAAAAAACATGAATGTGTAATTATTGATAGTTAGTTATTCTTTTGTTTTCACCATTCAGCTTAGTTGCTATTTCTGTCTCTGTCTTCTAATGTGGGTAGTGTGACGGTGCTGTATAATGGTGCCACAGTGTTTTCACGAGCCTGTAGATTTCTTATCTGATTTTGTATATATATTTGCAGGGTAATGACTGTAAGTTTCCACAAGTATGGTGACATGTTCTTTCCTGGCACAGGTGATATTAAGGTATGTTCCACTGATGAATATGATACTTATGTAGTTGCCTTTTTAGTTTCACAGGTTAGTTCATTGTTTTTTTTGCTTATGATGCAGTCAGGGATTAGACCCGTATCTGTATCTTAGTTTGTGCTCACTGTTAGGCATGAAGTGCATGGGGTTTGTTGTCTCCTATTTACTGTATGTCGGTTAAAGTTGGCATTTGAACTCTTAATTGTGTGAAACAACATAAGAGACATTTATCAAACTGAGTTACCGCGGGTGTTGGCATAATGTTACCTCAAAGTTGATGGTACTGGAGGTATTCAATAGTTATAGGAACCATTGCAACATACTTCAGTCTCTTGCTTTCTTCACCGCCTCCTGTCCTCCTAGAAGTTGCAAATATGTGACAGTTTTATCATTGACCTCTTGTTCCTTTACTGGAGAATCTTGGCACAGTATTCTATCTAAATACCCAGTATAATATTTGGGAATAGTGGAGGTTTATAGTCTATATTTGATAAACGGTCATGCTCAAAGGATTTTCTTCATTCTGATGCATGCAATTAAGTGAAATCATCTTTCGTCTGAGCTGAGAAGAATAGAAGCCGTTAAGTGACCAACATAACCGTTTCAGTGGTGTGAACTACCACTTGAAGCTTCACTTTATTGTTTTTTCCATGGGTCATGATGTTTTCTCTTGCCAGCGATGCTTCTTTTGCTCATGTATGTGTGGGTCTGAATGGGTAGGGTTTCTTTATGCAGTTGCAATTTATTGAGCTTTGAATTCTCCAAACAAAATTCTCTCATTAACTTTAGTTTGTAACTCTCAAAGTAATGGAAAGGCAAGGTTCGATATGAGCGCAAATATGTGCCTTTCTGTTTATAAACATGCTGAATAAAGTTGGCACTTACAGAGCTTGCATCTTGCTTTGCCTTCAAAAGTTGAATATCACGTCCTGTTAAGGATGATGAGACCTTTAAATTTATTTAGAGAAAATTCCTTATTTGACACTGGCTTAAAACTAGGTTCCTTATTTGACACTGGACAAGATTTTCTTCCCTATTTGACATCTGCTCAAAATTTGTTTCCCTATATGACACTCTAGTGCATCTTGTCCACTAACGGTGTTAAAGAGAGACATGAAAAGACCTTTGTACCCCCAGGGGCATAATGTGACCAAAATCATTATAGGACAATAGCCGCATATTGTTACATATTTGGCCATCGATCTGCAACCGGGGTACCTGCTGGCTGCTGCCTTGCTCGCTTCTTGGTGCTGTGCCCGGATGCAGCAGCGGAACCAGTGCACCACGACCAGCCCCAGATACCCTACGGCCTCACCCAGCTGGACCTCAAGCCACGGTGTGAGCACCTCTTCCTATCTGGCCTTTTCCCTCCTCCAATACTGTGTATCGTGATATCACTTCCGGCCGAGCATGCATGTCGCCTTGGCGGCCGCCATGTACGAGCATCTCCACCTCCTGATGCCACTCGTGAACACCAGCAACACCGCAACAGCACACACACGCCAGACTTTATTCAACCCAGGCAGCTAGGCAAATGCTAAGTTTTCAGCTGCCTGTCTACTAGCTTGAGCTAGACAATTTTGTACGGATCTTTCGATTCAGCTGATAGGCAGCTTGTTTAGCTAACACATCGCATGAATCATAAGGCCATGCACCCTTTTATCTCTGCTACTGTATTTGGAGATCAATCTGAAGCTGAACCTGCAGCTGCGCCTTCTCCCAAGCCCACAGAGACGCCAAACCTTGCAGCAACAGCACCATGGCCTGACGGGCGCTCCACAGCCGCACCATTCCCCCCCGCCGCTGAGCCTTGGCTTCCTTTCCCAGCCCACCTTGGCCGCCTTCCGCCGTGGCTGGGTTGCCGTCCGCCGCCATCTGGGTTGCCATCCGCCACCACGCCTTGGTCCATGACCCGCAGCACACGCCGCCGCCGCTACCAGCCAACGCTGCCGCTGCTATGGTTCAGGTCGGGTCGGTTCTGAACAATAGTGAATGAGAGGAACAGGTTCTTCGGTTCGGTAGCGATGGGCTTTTTCGTTCCAGGGGTTAGGCTACTTGCAGGGTATTTTGGTCCATCTGATCATTTTTTGACGAAACAGTGGAACGGAAGCAACGGGAATGTCATATAAGGAAACTAATTTTCAGCACATGTCACACAGGGAAGAAATATTTGTCCAGTGTCAAATAAGGAACCTCATTTTAAGGCAGTGTCAAATAAGGAATTTTCTCTTATAGCTTCACTTTAGATGTATTTGCTCTTCATATCGTTTTTCTTGACTGTCATTTGAAGGATATAGGAGACAGGGAAGGAAAATATTATGCCATCAACATCCCACTTAAAGATGGCATAGATGACACTTGCTTTACTCGCCTTTTTAAAACGGCAAGTCAATGTGCATCATTTTATGGTTATTTTCATGTTTTTGTTCTCTAGTCTTATCAAGGTATGTAATGTTGCTTATCATGTAGATAATTGCCAAGGTTGTTGAGACATATCTACCAGGTGCTATCGTTCTTCAATGTGGGGCTGATTCATTGGCGCGGGACCGTCTAGGGTGTTTCAATCTTTCTATTGAAGGTACAATAATTCTTAAAGATATTAAGTGCTACTCATAAATTGCCAAAACTGTAAAGGCTTATATTGTGGAACGGAGGTAGTAATAAACTAAGCCGTGTTTAACCTTTGTCTCCACTTAATTCTAAATTACCGTATTTGGGGAATTTTCTTGCACCATTTCGTGTTTAACTTGTCTGTTTTCATAAACAGGTCATGCTGAATGTGTAAAGTTTGTGAAGAAATTTAAAATTCCCCTGCTGGTAAGGGAGAAAACTATTACTGCATGATTTCATTCTCTTTTTCAAGGATGTCCACTTATTTTCAAACATGCAGGTGACGGGAGGTGGTGGATACACCAAAGAGAATGTAGCACGTTGTTGGGCTGTTGAAACTGGGGTCCTTCTAGACACAGAGCTCCCTAATGGTATCTCATTTCTTTGCTCTGTCCTCTTAGCCTTCTTTTTTGAGTTACAGTAGCTAGTAACCCTTCACTGGTAGCAACACTTTGTCCTGTATTATTTTCCTTATTTCTTGGTCTTTTAAGGCGAGAAGTGAGAACAAATCCAATAGTGCCCTAATGCTCTTTTTTTATTTTGCGGGGGGGCCCTAATGCTCTTACCTTGTAATTTTTTTGTTAGTGATTCTTCCTTAATGGTTATCCATGGTCCGGAATTTTACATGTCATTTTCCTTGCAGATATCCCTGACAATGAGTATATTAAGTACTTCGGTCCGGACTATACATTGAAAGTGCCAAATCTGAACATGGTATGAATCTTTGCTGACTGTGCTTTTCTTTTGCTCCTATGCCTGTCTGGGGTTTACAGAATATTTAACTACTGTTGGGTGCATCATCCTTTTTAAATATTGAGTACGATCAACTAGAATATTCATTTCTTTCTTTAGGGATGTGTAAATGCTAATTGTCTTCGTATTGTTTAATGGAACAGGACAACTTGAATAGTAAGACCTATCTCAGTTCAATCAAAGTGCAAGTCATGGAGAGTTTGCGGGCCATACAACATGCACCTGGCGTTCAGATGCAAGAGGTTAGTTTTGTTGCCTGTTTTTGTTGCTTCCATCAGTATGTGTAGTTTCTTTTTTCTGAACAGAGACCTTATACTGGTTACATGACGAGTCATCTTGCAGGTTCCACCTGATTTCTATGTCCCAGATTTTGATGAAGATGAGCTGGATCCTGATGAACGCGTTGATCGTAAGTAGAATACCTCTGGCATGCCTTACGGTGTTCATGTGTATGAGTAACAACTTCTAGTTTGTCCTTGCTAATTCGCGGGTCTCCCTCGAAGCATATGCATGGCACATAATGAGATTTTTCCCCTTGAAGAAATGTGATCCAGTTTATTATCTATGTATTATTAAATATGCTTTATCTGTTTCCATTCAGCGAGCTCCGTACCTGTACTATTTTCTGTCCTTCGGAACTTCTTCATTGTGCTTCTTACGGAACTGTTGTTATGTTTTGCAGAGCATACCCAAGACAAACAGGTTCACCGTGATGACGAGTACTATGAAGGTGACAACGACAATGATCATGATGACGGCACGCATTGAAATCCTTCTCTTTTCGCTATGTAGTCGGAAACCGAAGGTCTCGTCTTCTTCTGCTGCTGTTCAGTTCCAAGAATCTAGGGTGGAAAATAGTTCGGTCGATTGACAGTTTAGGATCTAACTAGGGCTAGAAATCATTGTGGGAGAACGTAACATTTCCCGACCTGTACAACACAGTACGATTTCATGTTTTTTGCATGCTATAAGTGCAAAATCCTTTGGCGGTGTATGTATTTCGACAGGATAATTCATCAGTTTTGTTGTAAATTCTCAGTTCCAAATTTGGTACACATGTATCATTCTTAGCTGCGTGTACTCTTCAAGTGTCTTTTCAGTTTAACCTTCTGAATCCAATGCTATGTTTCATCTATAAAATGTAAAAAAATTACGTTCACGAAGGCAAAACTAAGGAAACCAATCAGGGAGACGGAGAGAAGCACGGACACGTATTCCTCCCCCTCCTCGTAGGCGTAGCCATCCTCCGCGAGCCACTGCCTCCGTGACAGCACCAGCAACGAACCAAAAACAGAGCAGCTTCCTCCACTGAAACTGCATTTGTCTCGCCGCTTCACGTGCCCTACTACGCGGCACGCAAAGCAGCACGGCCAATCCAATCCCCGCAGCAAACGTTCGCCTAGAGGTTATTCCTCCTGCGCCGCACGCGCATGGCGATCGCGGCAGTGGCCGCCCTGCTGCCGCTGCACCTAGGATGCGCCGACGCGGCGCCCCCGAGGCCCGCTAGTTCTCTCAGAGTCGGAGCCCGTCCGAGGAAAGGCGGGATCAGGGGGAGGCGGCGGAACCCTCCGTGCGCCGCCAACTCGCTGCAACCCAGCACCAACCCGAGAGCGGACCACCATGATCCCTCCCTCAAGGTTCCCCCCGGCGTCGATGGCGGCGCCGCCGCCAAGCCCGACCACGCGCCGCAAAGCCAGAGGAGGCGCGGGCCGCGCGACCTGGAGGAGGAGGCGTGGGGGCTCCTCCGGGAGTCGGTGGTGACCTACTGCGGCAGCCCCGTGGGCACGATCGCCGCGTGCGACCCCAACGACCCCACCCCGCTCAACTACGACCAGGTGTTCATCCGGGACTTCGTGCCCTCGGGCATCGCCTTCCTGCTCAAGGGGGAGCACGAGATCGTCCGCAATTTCATCCTCCACACGCTCCAGCTCCAGGTGATGCACGCTTTGCCCTAGCTAGCCCCTTCATGTTTCGGTCGGTTGGTGTCAATACAGACTTACAGAGCGTGTTGCTTTTGTTGACTGAATAATCAGTGTTG
This sequence comes from Avena sativa, assembly GCA_916181665.1. Classification (NCBI taxonomy): domain Eukaryota; kingdom Viridiplantae; phylum Streptophyta; class Magnoliopsida; order Poales; family Poaceae; genus Avena; species Avena sativa. The sequence goes on from OV702287.1 coordinate 431,051,538, forward strand.
ATGCTTTTAAATCGTGATAAGATTTTTTTACTCCCTCCGATCCAAATTAATTGACTTGGATTTATTTGTGATTCGGATGTATCTAGTACTAAAACATGTCTAGATACATCCGAATCTAGACAAATCTGGGTCAATTAATTTGGATCGGAGGGAGTACATTGAAAAGCACAACCTATATAAAATTGTTAGTTGCAGTACATAAATTTGGATTTTCATTTACTGAAGTCAGCATCCTCCTACTCCTAGCATGTATGTTTTGGGGATATAGCTTTTTGCTAAAAGTATCATTATTACTGCCCATGATGTACCAAGCTTAGCTTCTAATTTGTGAAAACTTGTTGTTAACATAGAGCTGGGAGAAAACGATAGACTGCCATAGTCCAGGCCAAGGGTTGATGCCAGCTAGTTTCAAGGTGCGTGTTATCCCGCTGGATGGTGGCGAAGATGGTGCAACTGAGGAAGTCCTGGATCCTGACTTTGGGGAGGCTGCTATAGGCCGTGTGGCACCAGTTGATTCAGGTACGGATTTTTGAAACCTTTTGATAATTATTGGATCTGATGATTCTGTCAATTAGAATATATCGTAAAAGAGAGCACCGTGATGATGTTTTTCAGGTTTATGGTGGATCATATTGCTTAGGGCATATGGAAAATGTTCAGGGGACCTTTCATTCCACGAGAGAGTCGATGTCCAGACAGGAATAAAATTGATCTTGAAGCTCTGCTTAGCTGATGGGTTTGACATGTTTCCAACATTGCTAGTCACTGATGGCTCCTGCATGATGGATCGTCGAATGGGTATCCATGGACACCCACTGGAAATTCAGGTACCAAACATCAGAAACACACAGAAAAGAAACAGCACATAACATATCGCCATATCAACACAAAGTCTCAAACATATATGATGATGGCACATCACTAAAAAAATAAATCATTATTGAAGCATGATCTTTTCTTACATACTGAATAAGTGAGCTTTCAATATGTCACTTAAGTTTGTTTTGAGTGTTCCTAATTTCACCACATGGAGCACAATCCTGTTCTGGAGCTACAAATGTTGGCCAATTAATGAGACAATATTTTCTGGTCATAGATCCAGCAGGACCTATGCTCCAGACCATTGGATCCCAAGTGGTCTTCTTGTGGATTTGAGCCACATTAAGCAAAGAAGAACAATACTTAGACTAAGTAGGAACGGTAGTTCACCCATCCTTGGTCCTGTGCTTGGATGTTACTTTTTGAATCTTTACGGGCTAGCACAACACCCAATGCTACGATTTAATGTGGGGTTTCTCATAAATTTAAGTTGGGAGGAATGATCGACGTTTTACTGGTTTTAGGAGAAGTTATCAACCTTTTGTTGAGTAAGAACACAGGATGGCTGCAAAATACATCCAAACTGGTTGTTCATCGTACGGCGACTAATGACTAGATTTTTTATGAATATTTTATTGTTTTTTGTAATTAATCATGTGGCGTGGCAGAAACCTATCCTCTGATAGAATTCACTTAGGTAAAGTCCAAATGCAATTATATATGTATGTACGAACAATTCACTAACCTATGCCCAGCAAAATATTTCCGCCTTTTAAAGTACTTGTCATAAGAAAACATGTTAATTCAGGACATTCTAGGATTAGGGCTGGTATTGTCAATGATCTTTCCACAAAAAATGATCCTCACCCCCACTACTCATCCTGGTGGATGAAAGGATGAGTGAGGATTACTTCTGGTATTTATGCATGATTTTCATATTATTTTCATTTCTGGTGTAGGCTCTGTTCTATTCAGCCCTCTTGTGTGCACGTGAGATGCTTACCCCAGAAGATGGATCGGCTGACTTGATCCGTGCCCTAAAGAGCAGGCTTATGGCACTCTCTTTTCATATTAGGGAGTATTATTGGCTTGAAAAGAGAAAGCTAAATGAGATCTATAGATACAAAACAGAAGAGTATTCTTATGATGCTGTCAACAAGTTTAACATATATCCTGATCAGATTCCTCCCTGGCTAGTTGAATGGATCCCTCCGAAAGGGGGTTATTTCATCGGAAACCTGCAACCAGCTCACATGGATTTCCGATTCTTTTCTCTGGGGAACTTGTGGTCTATAGTAAGCAGTTTGGCAACAACCGATCAATCTCATGCTATTCTGGATCTAGTTGAAGCAAAATGGTCTGATCTGGTGGCAGAGATGCCAATGAAGATATGTTATCCTGCTCTTGAGGATCAAGAGTGGAAATTTATTACTGGGAGCGACCCTAAAAACACGTGAGTCCTAGATTATCATCTACTTCTGCGAGTCTTGCAGATCGTTTTGTATTTCTTCTTAACATTTGTTTTGCTTTGCTGCAGACCTTGGTCATACCATAATGGAGGTTCCTGGCCAACATTGTTGTGGCAGGTTAGCAAGAAACTTTGATTTCTGATTACTTGCAAATTGATATGCATTGGCCCAGTTTAGCACCTCAAGACTAAACCTGGAACTGGATCAATATCCAAGTCCAAAGCGCAGGTGTCCAACAGATATCCACTTCAACTTGCTATTATCCATGTCCAGTCCACGCTTCCTTGCTTAGTGTCCAAATCCATCCAAGTCCAAAGCGATTATACATTGGATATCCAAAGTCCAATGGACATTAGTCCTTAATTAAATGATTAGAAATTGGGAGCTTCAGACTATTGTACCGTCGCTTTCTCTGCAGACCGTCAGAAGGAGCTCTCTGAAGTGACGCACCCGGACTCATCACAAGCACTGCGATTCGTGCGCTCCCGGCGACGGAATAATCATCCCTGGTGTCGCCATCGTCGCCGTGTGCCGGCGAGGAGATTCACATAGCTCCAGCGCCGCTTTGACGAGGCTAAGACCATCATGAGCACCGAGCCACTCTGCCGCATCGATTCCGGCCCGGTCCAGTTCCTCCTGTGCCCCTCTTTGTGGAGCGGACTGCGCCGCCGCTGTCTCGGCTGTTGTCGCCGAGCTGTCAACAAGCGCATGTGCCCTGAGCCGAGCCAACTCACGTCGTCTTCTTCAACTCCGGTCGCGGTCGTTTGCGTCGTCTCCGTGTCTCCGTCTCCCCATGTCATTCGACCACCTGTAGGACCTCACAGTGGAGCTCCTTTATTTTATTGCGGGGCCGTCTGTATTGCCGTCTCGTGTAGCACCGTCGTCCACCGTTAGTCACGAGATTGGTCGACTTGGAGCTAAGCACCAAACCCCGCCGTGGTTGAGTTGAGCAGCGGTGACAGCCGCCGCCGGGATGCGGACGTTGAGAGGACGGAGCAAGGCAGTAAGAAGCCGGCCCTGTCAAAATCATCGTTCCCATCGCTGCCTCTGCTGCGGCAGTTGCGGCGGCAAATCGTGTGAGACTAGCGGCGGCTGACACGCGTGGGGTGGATGTCCAATGGATATTGGACTATCCAACTTTCAGGTCCAAAGTCCGTTCGATACTACTGGACGTATTGTCCACGTATATCCATGTCCAAAGAAATCCAGTCCAATTGAATCCAACAATTTTAAATCCAAAGTCCATTGGACTACCTTGCTCCACTTCCAGATTTACTCAAGACCTTGTCGAGTGCTCAGTTGGATTACTTCGCACCACCTGTTGCCCGTCAATCATTTTCTGTGTTTTTCTTTTGCAGCTCACAGTGGCATGTATCAAGATGAACCGGCCTGAGATTGCAGCGAGAGCTGTGGAGGTGGCTGAAAGCCGCATTTCCACGGATAAATGGCCTGAATACTACGATACCAGGCGTGGGCGATTCATTGGCAAACAGGCCCGGCTATTTCAAACTTGGTCCATTGCCGGCTTCCTTGTGGCCAAACTTCTATTGGAAAACCCTGAAAAATCTAGAATACTCTGGAACAACGAAGATGAGGAAATTCTAAATGCTTTAAGTCTCATGGCTGGTCCATCCAGCCCGAAGAGGAAGCGTGGCAGGAAGACCTACATTGTGTAAGTCCATCCAGCCCGAAGAGGAAGAGGAAGCCTGGCAGGAAGACCTACATTGTGTAAGTCCAACAGCAGTTCTAACCTTTAGGGGTTCATGGATGTTGCATTTAGTCGTGTAAGCATCATGCATATACCACTAAATTTGTACATATTACAGTGGATTTTGGAGACGAAATGCCCATTTCGAGATGATAGCATGCTGTTCCAGTGATTTACTATTAGCAAGGTTTTGGGGAACGGATTTTTGGCTCCCGAGCTGCTCTGAGCTTCTTAACTCCAGAAATTCCATTTAAAGTTTAGAAAAATTCCAATGTGTTCTGGGAGTAATATATGAACCTATAAATGATTGTTGCGCAGACGAAATATTTTAATCTTAAGCGTGTGTAGGATAAAAAAAACTACGGCTAGTTCTTGTTGTAACAAGATGCTCATCTATGAATTTTTGTGATTTTTTTAAGATGCAACCGTAAACTGAAACTTCCGGCTAGTTCTTGTTGTAACAAGATGCTCATCTATGAATTTTTGTGATTTTTTAAAGATGCAACCGTAAACTGAAACTTCCAAACACGCACCCTTGCATATGCATTCCCTTTTTAGCATAAGTAAAACTCTGAATTTAAAATTTTGTGCTGCCTGCGAAAACATGGTTTTCCACAAAAAATATGCTTCCTCTGTCCAAAAAAGTATGCCAGAGATTTGTCTAAATTCTCATGTATCTAGATATGTTTTAGTATATAGCTACATGTAAATCTTGACAAATCTCCGGCATCTTTTTTGGATGGAGGAAATATTTTTGTGGTTTTTTAGCCTTCCTCTTCGCAGAAAAAGGGAGGAAAACGCTCCAAAAGGGGGTTTGCACTCTTTGCAGGTTTCCAACCCGGCCTCTTAATAATCACATTTACATCAGTCACTGCAGCAATGAAATCATCTGCACCAGCACAATTATACAACTCACCAGGCAGTAACTGATGCACACCAGTAGTGTAACTGTGTAAGTTTCATCAGAAACACAAAACAAACCCATTAATTGTGAAGTCAGTAACAGACACATAACTGCTAAATCCGTGCTCCTAACTTTATGATATTAACCAACAAGGACACATGTTACATAACTTATTACTGGACCTTACTCGAGTAACCTAACCAGTACTACTTCCCAGCAATACAACTACTGCAACTAGTAATAGCTCACTTCAGATTCCACCAAGGGACGCCTACTACTATTGCATTCAGTACACAGCACAACATCATATTCTACCACAAGCTGCAATTGATCCCAACTCGCAAGACAGTGACTGGCTTCAAACGAAAAATGCTTGCACAAGCCCATGACAACTAACTACCCGTGCTGATCTGATATCTGATGGTATTAACAAGGAATAAAGTTACAGGCACAACAGCCGACCTTACACTGCATCCCAACACTGGCAGGTGACAACAGATACTCATTTTCAACAGAAAAAAACTGCATGGGAGGAGTGGGGAGTGGTGGACTACTACCTTCTACTAGCTACCATGGTATGGATGTTCTTCGGAATACAAAGTACTACTGCTACTGCCACCACTAAAAGAGCTCAAACTCGATGTCGTCTCCATTCATCCGGAACTCAAGACACTTGCCTTCCTTCTTCTTCCGTGCCACCGCCGCCGCAACGGTTGGGGTGTCGACGCTCTTCGGGGTCTCTGGTGGTGCCGTCCAGCGGATCAAGGCCCAGTTCAGGCCTTGGAAGAACGGATGCCGCTTGATCTCGGCAGCTCCTTTCCTCGAGCCTAAACGGTGCTCTGGCTCCTTCACGAGCAACCCTCGGATTAGGTCGCGGGCGTGGTAGCTGACTGCTGGACTCTCAGGGAACTTCAGCCCCTGCGAGACCACATTTGTAAGTGTTTCGTCGTTTCCAGGTCCCCTGAATGGTGTCTTGCCATAGAGCAGTTCATATAGGAAGATGCCAAGAGTCCACCAGTCGACCGAGCTGCCATGGCCATCTCCTCTGATGATCTCTGGGGCAAGGTATTCATGGGTTCCAACGAATGAATTTGACCTTGCATCAGTTGGTTCGACAACAAGCTGCGGAAGCGATGGTTTCTTCGGGGGTTCGGCTCTGGGCCTCCGTGTCCTGGAAGGGGTAGAAGGAACCAGCCGAGGTGTGAAGCAAGAAGAATTGGCCCAGGATGGTTGGATGCACAGTGGATCAATGCAGCTTTCAGCACAAGGCCCCGAAGGCCTAGGAGGCTCATCTCTTCCTACTGATGAGCACCTCACAAGCATAGGACTAACCGAGCACCTCAGGGACAGATCAAAGTCAGAGAGCATGATGTGCCCATCTTCGCGAACAAGAATGTTCTCAGGCTTCAGATCACGATATATAACGCCCAACATATGCAGATACTCCAGCGCTAGGAGAACTTCAGCCACATAAAACCTGCAAAGGGATAACAATCCTTATGAGTTCAAAAGTTAACTTAAAACGCAATTTTTCAGCCAGATTATTTCAGCACGTCAGTTTAATATGACTTAGGTTCAGTCTGTGTAAAGCAGCTCCATGATGGCAAATTCAAGTGCAGTAAGTCATTAGAGGACATGCAAATACCATCACTGAAGTTACATACCTAGCGGCGGCTTCTGAAAAGGTTCTAGTGGGTTGCTTCTGCCTCAGGACATGCAGGTCACCGCCTGGACAATATTCCATGACTAGGCATGACAGATTATCTGTTGTGAAATAAGAATACAGAGTAGGAAGAAATGGGTGGTCAAGCATTTGCAGTATCTCCCTCTCCGTTTGAGCCCTCAGCATCTTCTTTCTGCTTATTAGGTACTCAATGTCCATAACTTTGAGCGCAAACATGCAGTCCGAACCCACCAACTCAGCTAGATAAACAGTTCCAATATCTCCACAGCCAAGTTGTTTCAGAAGCTTGAAGTTCTTCAATCCTAGGGTCCCTTGTTGGATCGCTATGCGCCTCATGGCTCCCCATCTCACATCTTTTGACATGTGAGGCCTGCTGCCATTAGCACTAAAACTGCCATAACTATCTTCGCTGATGCTTGTGCTGGTGCTATTGCTATAGTCACCAATGCTGCTCTTCGAGCTCTGGGAGCTTTCACCCTTTTCCTTTGATCTCGACAATTCACCAGCCTCTGGACCAGGGATCCCGCTAACACCACATCCTTTGCCAAAATCAGCTCCTTCAGCACTGAAAGAGCTATCGGCATCCTTCTTGTTGGTTGATGGTGGAGTTCTGGGTTCATCCTGAAGGTCCTCTTGCAGTTTATTAGCGTGAGAGCTGGAACCTTTTGCTTCAGAATGTTTAAGGGAAGACACTGCTGCAGGTGGTTCGGGTTTAACCTTCTTTTTAGTGGAGGACTTGGTGCGGAACACTGGCCTCACCAGGCGTGAGCCACCTACTGGAACAGCCCGTGGGCTAGATGCTTTTGGAGATTTTCCCTTCCTCTGTTTTGCCACAGCTCTTCCTGCAGATGGATCTTCGCTTGCCATCACATCTTGGATTCTGGTTTTCTGAACCTTACCTTTGGTTGGAGAAGCTGCTCGCAAATGCTTGTTAGCTGAGCTCTTGCTGGGCACCTTCTTACTTGATTCAGTCGACTTAACCGATGAACTTACTACAGTCTTCTCAGGCAGCAGAACAGAGGCCTTCTCAACCTTATTCTCCCCATCTTGCTGCTCCTCGTTGGTCTGAACCACAACGGAGGCGTAGAGCTTCTTAATCGCCCCAGATTCAGAGGCATTCGACGACACAGCTGCGGGCTTGGACATCCTCTTCATGGCGGCCATCTCCGATGCCTGCGAGATGCACATCTTCCTCAGGGCCTGCTTCAGGCTCACCGACTCCATAATCTCCGAGCTCGACATGGGCGCCTTCCCGAGCGCAATAAGCCTCCTGTCCGTGCTCGTTTGCCCGGAAGCCCTGGCCGAGGTGCGCACGTTGAAGGATCTGAGGAGCCTGTCGAGGTCATCCTCGACCGAGCACGACCGCGCCCCGTGCTCCTGCCCCACCGGCTTCACCCTCACCCTCAGGTGGGTGACGCCGCCCGGACGGTCATCTTTCACCTCCTCCGCCATTTCGACTATCTCCGAGCACCCTGAAGAACCCATCCTCACCAGAACTGCTGCTACCTAGAGCACTAACTTACTAGTAACTTGCTGCAGAGCTTCGTAACCGACGACCGCATCTGGGCGGAGGCCGCGAAACGGCTGATGCACTTCAAGTTAGGACCGGCTGTGCCTGCAGTTTGGTGACCAAAGCAGCAGCTTTCCCGGATCAGGAACCGGCATCACGCAACCCTGCGAGATAGTAAGCATAAACTGAATCAGATGGGGAGAGGTAACTGTATTTTTTTCAGAGAAAAAAAGAACCTTGTTGGCACTAACATGGTGGAGGAGGGGAAAAAACATAGGAATCTCAAGATAGAACTGGAGCTTGAGCCGGTCTTGGTGCCCTCCTACTCATTACATCTCCCCCCCAGTGTCCCCGCTCCCCCCACTTCGTAGTTAAAATTTGAAAAATAAAATGATAGAGAAAAAAAGGGAAGCAAAAGGAACATAGATGCGGTAGGTGAGGTGGGGTTTCGCTTCGTATTTTTGAAGCAAAAAATGATGCAAGATCCGTAAACCTCCGGGCTTGAGCTTAAGAGCTAGCCAAAGGCACCGACACGCAGAGACAGAAAAAACGAGAAAGGAAGCAGATTTGGCCGCAAGAGAGCCGGGGGGTGGATTTGGAGCGGGGGAAACTTACCGGCGGGAGGACGGCGGCGGAGGCGGCGGCGAGATTTAGGGTTCTGAAGGGGCCGCGCCGAGTAGGACAGGGAGGAGATGGGGGAAGGAAAGCGAGGAGAGATGCGAGGGCAGAGGCGGCAGTCAGCTTGAGCAGGGGCAGCAGCAATGCGCGCACATCACGAGGAGCAAAAGAGGAAGACGAAATGAGAGCAGCCTCCCTCCCCTCACTCTCTTTCTCGCCTATCCTATCTCCCTCTCTCTCTCACTCTAGCGAGCTACTACTGCTGTGGGTGTGCCCCTTTCTCTCTCTACCACGGGCAACCCTACGCCTATGCCTATGGAAGCGACGCGCCCCCACCGCAAACCAATAAAAACACGCACCACCTCCCCCCCTAGGATTTACGCTTGTTTATTTATGGCCGCCATTTAATATCACTCACTACCTGTTGCAAGGCGAGGCGAGGCGAGGCGTAGCGTGCCTCCCTCTCACCCGTCTCTCTCCTACTGCTACCCTTTTTCGTGTCTCCGTCTCGGTTGTGTCTAGCCAGGTGCTTTTCTTTTCTCTTTTACTTTACTCGTTTTGTAGTATCAACCATCAACGTTCGACAGTGCTCGATTGACACCGGAAGAGGGTGACAAGAATACGACCCGGACTCAGAGAAAGTAATTTAATTAGTAGTGAAAGAAATTCAAACGGTCTAGAGGCTAGCTCTAGGCCTCTAGCAGCAGTTTACATAGTACTACTGGACAGACAGTGGCTGAGGTACTAGAGTGAGCGCTAGCCGCTTGGGAAAAGAATGGGGGAAATGGAACCAGGGCATCGGATTCATGGTCTCGCTATATTCCCGGGAGGCGATTTGGTTCTGCCGTTACGTTACCTGCGTGGTCCGTCACGTCAAACAGCGGCCCGTCGTGTTTATCCTGCCGCTGCCGCGCGGCACATGGTTACCACCTAATCACTGCGCTCTGCGGCGGTGAGCATGGTGCTCCCTAATCTAACCGAACCGGTGCTTGCTTTTTCCAGTAAAAAGAAAGAATAACTACTGCGCGTGCTGTAGCGGTGGCGGGTGAGGCGGTAGTAGTATAGTACTGCGAGTACTGTGTTGGGGGGCGCACCACTGTGCCACTCCGGCCGCCCGCGGCTGCCTGAGGTGCGCGCCCACCGCTCGCTTCACAGGCCCCTCGTGCGCGCCTTGTTTCCCCGCCGCGCCGCGCAGCTCGCTGCCCCACCGCCGCTCGTTCACGTTCGCATTCATTTGCTCCACGCCCCTGGTCCTTTCGTTCGCCAAACACGACGGTGTCTTGTCACCTCGCCCTCGCCAACTGCGGTCCGCCGCTGCCAACGCCGCCCGGTGGGCTCCGGCCGCGATCGCACCTTCCGTGCTGACGCCCACCGGTGCCAATACCACAGTCTTGCCTCTCGATGCATGTTCCAAATCTTCTTCTAGGCTTAAATGGAAGAAAAACATCTTCGTGGGATGAATCGAGCCGACGATTCGAAACTAAATGATGCTTCCTTTGTCGGGTCGGGAGTGGGTGCCAACTGTTTGGAGCAAGAGCGACGATGCCGTCAACGAGAACAGTGGGCACCCGTAGCTAGGCTGCGTGTACCTCCCAAGTGTCCACCACCGTCAGAAACATACTATGCAAGGGATCGATCGTGCAACGTCGCCACCGAATTTTCAATCTACTATCGAACAAAGGAACCAGGAACTACACAAAGGACAGTGCTCAAGATCATCGAAGCAAGGCGCCAGCGCGTCGTTCTCCGTGTACCGCTTGTTGATTCCTCCGTGGCAAAGGACCTGCGCTATGTATGCGACGCCTAGACTTAACATCGGCATGCGGGGAGGAACCAAAAGAAGGCAAATCGCTCGCCGGCCGAGACACTTGCCGGCTGTTGCGAAATGGAAGAACGTGCGAGGCGCTTTCTCGCTCCATGGACATGGATCGTTCCCTCCGGAACCTTTTGAAAACAAAAACAACAGTGCACTCTCTTACTCTAGGGGCAGCCCCAAGATTGTGTGTCTGTCTCTGTTTTCATGGATCCGACGCAAGTAGTACGAACTGCCGTGCTTAATTAAACGGGCATGTGGGCCTGCCTAGGGTCCCATTGTTAATTGTTCCGTGCATCAGCCGTATTCATCATACTACCACTTCTCGTATGAACATGCCTCACCAAGAACAGGTCAGCGAAGCAAGCGCTCTACACTGCTACTAGATCGAGACGGCACTAAATACGGTACTTGGTCACCGTTAGAAAGGGGGGTGGCAGGGATAAAGATTGCGAGGGTCCGTTGCGTTGGGGAGGAGATCGATGTTTTCCCAAAATGCTCATCTCGTGCACGTACCAGCACTAGTACCGCCGATCGGTTATTCGTACGCATGGTTGGTTGACGATCTAGAGAGGCTTTGCGTCGATCTCGAAGCCTTGAAGCACCTAAGACTAGCCCCAATGGGGGTATCATAGGTGGTATCATGCATTACATGCATGCAAAATGCTTATGTGTCATAGCAATTAATGATGAAAGAGATTATGTTGGTATCATAGGTAGATATGGTATCATAGCACATAAAACTAGAAAAATTAATCCCAAACAAATCTTGTCCACAATTTTACATTGAGATTCTACAAAATAATAAATACACCTAGACTATGATACTACTATATGATACTATGCATTGTGGAGATGGTATCTTATACTAGTATCATATGCATGATACTACTATATGATACTTCCCATTATGACTAGTCTAAGATTCCGTTTCACCGGAGTGGAATGCTATGCTAATGCTATCATCTGCGGCTTTGGATTCGGTTGTCCAGTATTCAATTCTTTGCGCCTTTGTCCAAGTCGTGAGGATGCGTGGGGAAATTACGGTGCTAGTAGTATGAGTATTGCCAAAGGAAAATGTTTATGTTATCAAGTGCAAAGCATGGTTCGTGACATGTAGTGATTGTTTGATACGATTTGCATGTACTCCTAGAGATATAATAGGAGCATTGTTTCATGAGTACTGCTGTTTAGCACTTAGCAGTATACTTTAAGTAGTTGAGCCCTGTCTAAAATATGTTTGTACTACTATCGGTGCAGTTTTATATTAGTTCAAGTGTGCACGACCTCGGTCATCACAATCCGCTGGATTTTCTTCAGTCTGGTCATCTCGTGTAACCTACTACTACTACTGCCGTTCAATTCAAATTCAAATCCCGTTCAAAATGGGCGTCCCGTAGTGAAACTGCAATATATGTACAAGTGTACTGTACTAGCTAAGACTCGAAATCAGGTTCGAAACTGAACTTTGAAGACATTGCCCAGAGTCTACAATATTACTTGTTTCTCAAGATATTAGTAGCCATTAGAGAAACATGGTTTCATCATTTTGCACTTACACTTAATGTATTAGTATCAAATGTAATTTCTCAGTTTCCTATTTTGGCAAACTACATATTACGGAACGAAGTGAGTAATTGTTAGCATCGACGTACAAATGCTTGAGAGATAGTAGCAAAACTACCAAAGTTGTAATATCTCCGATCCATAATAAGTGATTGTTGTTTTAGTACAACTTTCTACTAAGACATCGACAATTATTATGGATCAAATGGAGTACTAGTTAAGTTGACAAAGCAGTGACAGAATATGTCGTGGCGTTTCACTGCTACTAAAAGGGTCCTTTTTAGCCAGAAACACCGCTAAGAAAAGATGTTAACGTTTTCATGAATCAGACAAGAGAGAGAACGCAAATGTACAATACGTACCAAGTTTCGCTAAGACAATGTTGTACCTGTTCCGACATTTTCGGTCACAGAGTTTATTCTTCGTAGTAGTGTGAATTAGGATAGTTGTGTTGATTGATCTGTCATCGTTGTTAGCTGAAACAAAAGACAATACTCCCTCCGGTTCATATTAATGATCTCAACTTTGTCTAGATACAAATACATCTACTCTAAATACTTAACTAGATACATACCAATCTAGATAAAACTGAGCCTATTAATATGAATCGGAGGGAGTATTAGAAGTCTCTTCCTCTTGATCAAATTTGTAACCCTCATTAGCGGATTCATTTCCAATATATTCCCTGATTAAACTAGAGGTTACTAAGGAACCATGCATAGCACTGAATAAAAAACCACCGAATACACTAGCTACACCTAACATGTGGAATGGATGCATAGGGATGTTGTGCTGGAATACAATCATAAAGTTGAAAGTACCAGAGATTCCTAAAGGCATACCATCAGAGAAGATTCCTTGATCAATAGGGTAAAACAAGAGTTTCTGTACCAAACAAAAGGCTCCAACTTCTTCCCTGTTTTTGCTGCAAATTTGTCTTCAAGGTTCTTCCACCCTACTTTATTGAAATGTCCTAACGGCCTATGCCCAACGCGAACCTCTTTTCTACATATGTCACAAAAATGCTTCACGGTTGCCTTATCCCATACTGCCTTCTCATCCATACTTCAATCAAACAAAAGCATATACTTCAGCTTTTATGCAAGACCAATCATTGGAATTTATCACCCCACAACAACAATTGCTATATCACACACAATATTTCAACAGATCAATGCAAGAAAAATAACCAGGAAGGGAGTAGGGCATGGCATGGAGGAGGAAGGGCATGGGAAGGAGGGAGAGAGGGAGGAAATCATACCTGTAGGTGACGCGGTCATTCTCCCGCCGGCTCGAGCTGGGCGTCATTGCTAGAGGCGGCAGCGGATCGGGTATGGAGCGGCGGCGAATCGGGTGATGTCGCCTAGGTTCGTAAGGTCGACCGTGAGGTGCATCAAGTAGGGGGAAGGGAGCAGTGGGGTCTTGGGATTCGGTTCCCTGCCGGCGCGCCACTGGAGGTCGCTGGGTAGGGCAGCGAGCTGAAACCCTAGCCTGGTGGCTGGGTCGTGCGGGTTGGGCAAGACAACGAACACATGAGACGGGAGGAGTCGGGAGGAAGGGGAAAAAATCCCACCCCATTTTTTCCACTAGAGAATGGCATGGTGGGTAAATACTTGATTTTTGGTTCGCTGTAACGCAGAGGAATCTGGGTCTCCGGCCGATTCTGATTTGTACTGAGAAAATCTGGTGCGTTGTGAAATCCTGTCCGCATTTGATACCCCTCTGGTTCAGATTCCAGCGTCGTGGTAGTGAATCTAGCCCAAAAATCCCAACCAAGCACAGCCAAGGTCAATCAACGTTAGGTAGGAAGGTACGAGGCGAAAAAGACATCCACGACCTCCTGTGCTTGCCCTCGCGGGCAACACAGGGGCGCAACCCTAATTCGACCTTCTTCCTCCTTCCTCCTCCTTCCCCTTGCCATCACTGGTGGGATCCATCGGGCAAAGCCCAGGAGGTGCCTCCTGCGGCGGTATCTCCTTTCCCGCGCGCTAGGGCAGCCTCATGGGGAGGCTGCGATGCGGAATCAGCGGTGGGGCCTTCGCCTAGCAACGCAGCAACACTCCCTGGTGGCACAGTGGTCTATGAATGGGGCAACGGTGGCGCTTGGTGGCGGGGTGCGCCCGTGACGGGAGCTTCTGCGGGGAGGTGCCGATTTGGGTCTCCATCTTGACCTGCCACGGGCCAGGTGAGCCTGGGTGGTCTGGAACAGACGGTGACGAGGCAAGCCACCTGAGAAGTTGCCAACATTGGTAAAAGGGTAATATGGTTAACCTAGAGGGGGCGAATAGGTTTTTACAAATTTATTTATAATCTTTTGCAAGTTTTAGGCTTTGCGAAATATAAGTATGCATAAATGCAAACTAGGTGAAGCAACCTAGATAATGATACAAGATACTTCAAGCATGAAGGCTATCATAAAGTAAACAACACAAGTAAGAGATTCGGTTAAGAGATAACCTAAGCACGCGGAAACGAAGATGTATTGCCTTGTTCACTCCCTTTAGGGAGGGGGCTACGTCACGTTGGAGAGGTGTGAGATCCCATGAAGGATTCCTCAATACCATAAAGGCTCACCTTCTTCTTCAAGCCTATTCCACGAAGAAATAGCTCACTTAATCATGGTAGACTTTAAGGTAGTCTCCAAACTCTCACAAACTTTCTACGGAGCAAAAAATTACAAGCTGAATGCCTCTATGCGACCCTAGCCGCATAGTTTCCCATAAACCTAAAAGTAACAAGCAAACTCGATGAACTCAAGGGGGAATAAACTTTGGCTTGGTGGAAACATAGACCGGGATCTCCTCTTGGTTTCTACCAAATGGATTTGGCTTTGGTTGGGTAGAATGGGAGATCCTCAAGATTTTGGTGTTTCAACAATGGAGAGAGAGCTCAAAGAATGAATATGAATGATTGACTTAACTTCTCAATGGAGACGAAAGGGGTACTATAGTCTAGGTGGGAAACTAGCCGTTTTGGAGTGACTACGACGGAACCGACTATAAGTTCGGCACCACCAGATTTGACGCCAGAAATTTCCGGTTGTCGCCAAAAAAAACGGTGGTCGCCGAAACACTGGTTAGAAGGCCAGTTTGGTAGACCGAGAATTTCCGGTGGTAGCCAAAACTTTCTGACGCCAGATCCAGTGAACCGGAAACCTCACAGGGAAATTTGGTGGCTGCTAAAAAAATTTGGTGGCTAGCTGAAACACTGGATAGAACAATGCTTCGGTAGGCACCGAGAATTTTTGGCGGTCACCAGATTTTTCCAGCGGGATTTCTGGCGGCACCAAATTTCTTGACGGTTTTGCAGAAACCCTTCTCGGGCTATTTTCCATCTTGAATCTTGGCTCAACTTAGGTGGGTGTGATGGCTATTAGGTATTAGGATGTGTATATGATGTTTGGCATCCCCAAAGAGCTCATCGAGGCTACCCCTCTTAATAGTGTGGTATTTCCTAAATGACTCATTAGATAAAAAGAGAGAAATGTAACGAAAACACCAGCTCATCTCATGATTAGCGAATGGGGGGTCTCACACCACCTCTCACCATCTCTTGTGAACTATAACATGTGTAAAACACTAGTAGCTAACATTAGTCCACACTCTAGCTCCGATTTCATCATTAACCATAATAATGGATAAGGGCATTTTGATGGGTTCGTAGAATGGAAAACAAAAAAACCTACGCACGAACCACTATCTAGCCAAGATCATCTACGAGATGTTAGCAACGGGTAACTCACCCTCGAAGACCATAAGCGGGATTACGTTCTCGTTCAAATGTTGTCGATGAATATGAAGGTGTACACGCGGCGATCTAAGATCGGGTACTCAAGGTGCCACAACTGGCGGCACCTCCGTACTCGGTCACACGTGAGGCTCGTTGACGTCCTCCATGCTCTTGGTCCAGCGGGACAGCGAAAAAAGGGGCCCACTGGAAACTCGTACTCCACTTCTCTAAGTGTAGCCTTCGAACTATTTTACGGCAGAGCTTTGCTAAGCAATGGCAATGGTGGAGCAACAAGGGAAGGAGAAGAAGGAAACTCAATGTAACATCCCAAAACTCTAATCCAAGGTTATTAAGATCAAAACCATCAAAATTAGGGTTAACAAAACTTTTCCAATTGAAAATCATTAAGCATTCATATGTGTGTGCATTTAATTTAGGAGTTGTTTTGAATTGCCATGTTTAAGTGATCAATTGATTGTAAAATGATTCTTAGGTGAATTAAACATCATCTAGATCATTCCCAAACAAATCTCAAAGAAAAACAAATCAAAATGAATAAAAGAAAGAAATGGTCATTTGTGCCATTTTAATCACCATGCCTACTTTAGCTATTCCTAGAACTCAAATCTTAACAGAAACTAATGTGGATCTTTGCGCCCCTTGCTAGTACAAGTAGTGATGTATCAAGGCCCACTTTGTTTCACCCCAAAAACTTTCAAACGCTGAATTTAAATGACCTTTGAAATTTGAATGCAGTTCATATGAGAATATCCCACTTATTCAAAAACCACTCAAATGAACTCCATTTTCAAATCCCAAGCAACCACAGATGCTTAGGCATGTGACTAACAACTCCACCAAAATTCACCTCAAAATTTAAAACTTGAACTCTTTCGACCATTTATATAAATACCTTGTGGGCAAAATTCAAACAAAAACCACAAACACTACTATGAGCAGTGTTTAGACCAAAGCCACCCCAGTGCACCTCCTACCCTTTTATAGCCCGACCAAGCCCCGTGCACATGACCAAATGGTCATGGCCATTAAGGCCGAGCACCATTGAGCACCCTCACCAGCGACAGTGCGCCACAACAGCCGCCAACCTCGCCCACCATGTCCAGCACGTCGCCTGTGGTCCACCTCCACCGCCAAGCCAGCCCCAGCCCGCGGACAGAGCAAGGAGCGGCCAGGAACCGCCACGCCCGGAGCCTGTCTGCCATGCCGACGCCGCCCGTAGAGCGCGCACGGTCCCCGCTCAGCCAGACCCACCTCGCTCCAGCCGCCCGCCTACACGATCACCATCGTCCTAGGAAGCTAATGGACATGCCCATTCCCCCGACCATGCCCCGTAGTCGCCGGCCGCCGCGAAACTTGTCGTCGACAGAGACATCGTGCGTGTCGCGCCACTCACCTCTCCCGACCACTTTTCCCTGCATGCGCACCGACCTGACGACCGCTAGGGAACCGCCCACCGTCCTAGCCCACCGCCCACACCTCTAGCTCGTTGTGGCGTCGTCACCAGCGAGAACTGCCCATGCTCCTCTGCCGCTTCGCCGAGCCTATAAATAGAGGCCTCCCCAGCACCGTCTCCTCACACCACTCTCATCCTCTCCCTCTCAGAACACTCCTAGAGCCCCACCGGAGCAAGCCGCCGTCCGTAGCACTGGAATTTCGCCAAAGTCTGCCGCGGAGGGAGAAGAAGGGGGCCGTTGATCAAGGCCACCTCTCGGGACGCCACCAGTACCAGGAGAACCGCTGTCCTCAACTTGTTTGTTTGCCTGCCTCGCTGACCCTTGCCCGAGCCCCGGTAAGCCGCCCAGACCCCCACCGAGCCGCTAGGGTTACACCTCGCCGGCGACCTGTCCGTCGTTGATGACAAGCCACAACCGTAGATCTTCCTTTTAATCCAACGGTCCACGTCACCCCATAGCGCTTCGCGTTGGATATGTCGCTGACCTGCGGGACCCCCCTGTCAGTTGTCATCCGCGCCGCGGAGCGCCATTGGGCCGGCCCGTTAGTTTTCCCGCGCGACCCAGTTAGTTCAAATATAGATTTTTCTATTTTAGTTTGAACTCACTTATGTCCCTTAGTTTAAAAATCAAATCAAGAAGATCTACTGAACCAAATTGAGTGATTCAAATTTTGTTAGAAAGCTACTGAAAAGATCTATCCGAGCCCGTTGGATTTAATTCATTTAGAGTTAGAGATCTCTCCTAGTAAAAATAACAAGACAGAAGCATTTGCACACTCAAACATTTTTATAAAATCAACCATAATAGCTTTTGAGTTGATTCCAACTCTCGAAATTCACATTTAACCATACCTATCTGAATATGTAATAATATTAAGGTTTACATGCAGTGACTTTGGACTAGTACCAAAATAATGCTATATAGGCATTTCTAGTCACTTTAAATCATTAAATATTAAACTTAAACTTAATTAAAAGTGATCCAACATTTAAATCACATTCCAATATGTTAGAATATGTGGTGATGACATGTGTCAACATGATCCCATATTTTAAGTGGAGAATATTAAATCTTAGTTATTTTAAATGAGTAGAAATTACTTTTCTTAAATAAAAATAATGAAGCTAGTTAATAAAACCTTGTGATGCTTGTGATGATAATAGATCATCAAATGTGTGCTTTAGAGTGCTAAGTAGACTACTTAAGTATTTTTTTGGTGATTACTCCGTATGTATTTATAGACGATAGTACCGACCAAGCTTTCGAGGAGGAGGAGTTCTGCCAAGAGGAGGAGGAAGAAAACTTCAACCACTGCACCAACCAAGGCAAGCTATTGTTAGCAAGCTAGAACTAAGTTAGATAACCTAAGCAAGAAGCATTAAGCATGCTTTGGTTATACCACTTTGACTATTACCTACCCCAAGTTTCATTTCCAAGCTTTTACTTCTTTACTTTATTAAAGTACCTTACTTGTTTGAAGGTAGCATAAAGAGTATAAAACTTGACCTATCTAGATAACCTTAGATTTAATTCTATGGTATGAGATTGAGATTAGCATCCCACCTTAGTGAACACTCTTAACTTAGTAGTTTAGAGCTAAACTAAAACTTGAGTCACTTTAGATGGGAATACTTGGTGAAAATGAATTATGAAAACCTTGGAATGATGAGTCATTCTATTGAGATGTTTTGACATGTGTTGAGAAACACAAATGGTTTATGATGATGAAAATATTGAGGCATGAGCCTTAGCCCTTTTACAAAAAAAAACTGATGGTTGGATTCGGATGCGATACCATTCCAGTTTTACCGTACAACCACAATGCCTGAATTGGGTAAGGCTTAGCCGGGAGTTTATATGCATTAGTATTAGTCCGCTCGCGGGAGAGGTTTGAGCTGAGGCTACCTCTCAATGTTGTCCACCTATGCAGTCCCCAAGATGACAGATGGTCATGGTTGGGAGGCCATGCTCATAGGAGAGGTGCTTATACTAGGGTGTGTAAAGGAAAGGTTATGTTTGATTATCTACATACTAAGTATGATGATTCAGGGTTATCCCTGATAGATGTATCGAATCTTGTGGTGAAAGTGTACCACATCTGCAGAGTGTCAAACTATTCGAATAGCCGCGTCCGCGGTTATGGACAGTTGGAGTGGCCATACCGTTTTGTTGTCAGATATTTTGAAAACGACTTATGAAATGAATGATGAATCTTGACTTGACCACAACAGGGTTGTGACTATGACACTAGCTTCCCAACTTAAGTGATTCTAGAACTTTGTTTTATCTTTCTTTGTTTTAGAACTCAGCTTATGTTTCAAACTTAACTTTATAGTTAAACTTAGAGTTAGCATTTACACTAGAACTATACTACTTGTTAGTGGTAGGTTGCGAGTACTTAAAGAGTACTCATGGCTTTTGTCCCTGGCTATTCCTATGGCCAGATGATACGTCCATTTTGCATCACTATTCTATGTCTTAATTCACTATTATTCATTGATATATTTCGTATTGAGAGGTGATACTTATGTTATTTCATCTATTTTTGCATGGTTGATGACTTTTGGAGCATGGACCGCTGCAGTCAGGATTCTGATGGAAAAGGTGCTGTTTGGAGGCAAAATTCGCGAAGACCAGAAAATCCGAGAAAATATACGGAAAATTCTATTTTTCCAGAAGACTCAAGATGCCAGAAGATGGAGTGGAGGTGGGCCACAGGGGGCCCACACCACCCCATGGCGCGGGCAGGCCTAGGTCGCGCCAGGGAGTGGTGTGGCCACCCTGGCCCACTCCAGCCTCTCCCCTCTAGCGTATATCTTCCTCCCGAAACCCTAAGACTAGGGGAGCGACCACAAAAAGATTCCACCGCCTCTGCGGGGCAGAAAACACCGAGAGAGAAAGGTCTCTCCGGCAGACAGATTTCTACCGGAGGAATTCCTTCCCGGAGAGGGGAGATCGTCGCCATCAACACCACCATCAAGCTGGACTTCATCAGGATCATCATCATCATCACCACCACCATCATCACCATCATCACCCTCATCACCATCTCCATATTGCTGTAACAATTGCGTTGAATCTTGCATAGTTCATAGGGGAAACTTTCCCGGTGTTGATTACTCTTTGTAGTTGATGCTATTGAGTGAACCATTGAATTATTGTTTATGTTCAGATTGTTATACATCATTATTCCATCTCTGATCATGATCCATATGATGTCTTGTGAGTAGTTCGTTTTGTTCTTGAGGACATGGGAGAAGTCTTGTTGTTAGTAGTGGAGTTGCATTGAGAAAGATTCAATAGATTGTTATTTAAGTTGTGGTGTACTTCTTCTAGTGGTGTCATGTGAACGTCGACTACATGACACTTCACCTATATGGGCCTAGGGGAATGCATTGTGAATTTGGCTACTAATCGTAGGGGTTGCCGGAGTGACAGAAACCTAAACCCCCGTTAGGAAACCATTGCACAAGGGACGTAAGGGTCTTAGAGTTTAAAGTTGTGGTTAGGTTTTACCTTAATTACTTTCTTATATTTACGAATGTTTGTAAGGGGGTTTAATCACAAGTATGTATTAAGTCTTGGATGGGACGGTACACTAGCACAGGTTCACCCACACAACACTTAGCAATATAAAGAAGATTAATCGACTATATGAAGCGAAAGCACTTGACAGTCTTTCCATGTGTCCTCGAGAACGTTTGGTCATCTATAGAAATACAACTGGCTTGTCCTTTGCTGCATAAAGGATTGGGCCACTTGCTGCATTCATTCTTACTGTCTTTTGTTTACTCGTACTTTGTTTACTTGCTTTATCGAAAACCCCTAAAAATCCGTTTGCTAAGTATTTGCAGAGAATTCCTGAATTATACCACTAGCCAGTACCTTCTGCTCCTCGTTGGGTTCGACACTCTTACTTATCGAAAATACTGCGATACACCCCCTATACTTGTGGGTCATCAAGACTATTTTCTGGCGTTGTTGCCGGGGAGTGAAGCGCTATTGGAGAGTGGAACTGGTAAAGGAAACTTCTACTGTGAGTATTGTTTACTTCTGGTAGTTGCTTTATTTTCGTTATGGATAATTCGCTGAGTTTCTTATTTGGTAATGATACTACCACTGCTAAGGTAGTAGATAAGCCACCACCTGTTGAGAAAGATGTTTTCAAAATACCTACAAGAATTATTGATCGTGTTTTGGATAACTACTATGTTGGGGATGGAACTGTCTATCCCGGTGATCATTTACTCTTTATACACGAATTATGCGGGTTGTTCAAGTGTGCAGGTATTACTATAGATCAAGTTAAGAAGAAGTTATTCTCATTTCGCTGAAAGGAAGAGCTGAGGAATGGTATAAGCTGCTAAAGAATGGTCAAGCTCTGGAATGGGAGGAAATAGTGCCTCTCTTTTATTCAAAGTTTTATCCTCCTAGTGAGATTCATAAAGATCGGAATCAAATATACAACTTTTGGCCTCTTGATGGAGAGAGTACAGCTCAAGCTTGGGGGAGATTGAAGTTACTAATGCTCAAATGTCCCATTCATGAGCTCCCCAACAATATTATTATCAACAACTTTTATGCAAGGCTCCCTCTACATGGCAAGGATTTATTGGATGCTTCTTGTGCTGGATCATTCACTCGCATGGAAGAAGAAGTTAAATGGGACCTTCTAGATCGTATTCAAGACAATGCTGAAGCTTGGGAGAATGACAAAGGTAGAAAGTCAGGTATAAATTATGATTATGAATGCATTGAATCTTTTATGGGAACTGATGACTTTCAAAATATTAGTAATCTTTATGGTCTTGATTTGCAAGTTATTACAAATTGCTTTAGAGCTTTTGCTTCCTATATCGAAATTCCAAAAAGGGGATGGAACAAGTATCATGCACCTTACAAAGATATTGTAGACTATGCTCCTATTGGAAGTGGTGAGTATTGCATTATTGATCCCATCCTACCCGAGCCTTATATCGAGAAGATTCCCTTTCCCTAAGAGGTAAAGGACCATCCTATGATAACTAATGTAATCACCAAAAGTGAAAAAAGAACTATAAAACCTGATGAACAAATAAACATTGAACCTGTGGTAGCATTTGTGAAAGACCTTGTCACTAAAAGCGTAGAAGACGGGCACATAGTATTTTGTGAGGATGCTTCTAATATTGTTTCACATCCTAATAGAACTAAAAAGGCTAGTGTTCCTGTGCTTTCTGTTAGAATTGGTGATCATTGCTATTATGGTTTATGTGATATTGGTGCAAGTTCCAGTGCTATTCCTTATGATCTTTACAGAGAAATTATGCATGAAATCAGTCCTTGCTAGTTGGAGGAGATTGATGTGGTTATTCACCTTGCTAATAGAGAGACCATCTCTCCAATTGGTATTGTTCGAGACGTGGAAGTTCTTTGTGGTAAGATTAAGTACCCTGCTGATTTTCTAGTACTTGGTTCAGCCGCTAGTAAAACTTATCCTATCATTTTTGGTAGACCTTTCTTGAGTACTTGTGGTGCTATTATTGATTGCAAGAGGGAGAAAATCTTGACTAAGTTTGATGGGGAATCCTATGAGTTTAATTTTTCGAAATTTGCTAAAGAACCTTGCGAAGAGGAAACCCATAATGAGGATTGTAGGGTTGAACAAATTGCTTCTATTTCTCTTGCTCCTAACAATGCTTTGCAGCAATTTATGGAGGAACATGAAAGTGAAATCTTCATGGAAGAAAGAAATGAGATTGACATGATTCTCCGTGATCAACCAGTGATGCTTAAGCACGACCTGCCTGTAGAAGACTTGGGTACCACGATGCCACCTAAAAAGGATCCGGTCTTCGATCTAAAACCTCTCCCTGATGATCTTAAATATGCTTTTATTGATGATAAAAAGATATACCCTGTTATTATTAGCGCTAAACTTTCAGGGGAGGAAGAAGAAAGATTATTGGAAGTTTTGAAGAAACACCGAGGAGCTATGGGCTATACTCTGGATGATTTGAAAGGGATTTCACCTACTATATGTCAGCATTCTATCAACATAGAACCAGATGCGAAGCCAGTAGTGGAGCACCAACAACGTTTAAATCCTAAGATGAAGGAAGTGGTAAGGAATGAGGTATTGAAACTCCTTGATGCTGGTATTATTTACCCTATTGCTGATAGTGAATGGGTTAGTCCTGTTCATTGTGTTCCTAAAAAGGGAGGTATTACCGTTGTCCCTAATGATAACAATGAGCTTATTCCTCAAAGAATAGTAGTAGGCTATAGGATGTGCATCGATTTTAGGAAAGTCAATAAAGTTACTAAGAAAGACCATTACCCGCTTCCTTTTATTGATCAAATGTTGGAAAGATTGTCTAAAAAGACCCATTTTTGTTTTCTTGATGGTTATTCCGGTTTCTCTCAAATTGCTGTTAAACAACAAGACCAAGAAAAAACTACCTTTACTTACCCTTATGGAACTTATGCTTATAGACGTATGCCTTTTGGTTTATGTAATGCTCCTGCTACTTTCCAAAGGTGCATGTCTGCTATCTTTCATGGCTTTTGTGAGGAAATTGTAGAAGTGTTCATGGATGACTTTTCTGTCTACGGAACTTCTTTTGATAATTGTCTGCACAACATTGATAAAGTTTTGCAGAGATGTGAAGAAACTAATCTTGTCCTTAATTGGGAGAAATGCCACTTCATGGTTAACGAAGGGATTGTTCTTGGGCATAAAGTTTCTGAAAGGGGCATAGAAGTTGATAGAGCTAAGGTTGAGGCAATTGAGAAGATGCCCTGCCCAAGAGACATCAAAGGTATTTGTAGTATCCTTGGTCATGCTGGTTTCTATAGAAGGTTTATTAAAGACTTTTCTAGGATATCAAAACCCCTTACTAATCTTCTTCAAAAAGAGGTACCTTTCGTTTTTGATGATGATTGTAAGGAAGCTTTTGAAACTCTTAAGAAGGCTTTAACTACAGCTCCTATTGTTCAACCACCTGATTGGAGTTTACCCTTTGAAATAATGTGTGATGCTAGTGATTTTGCTGTAGGTGCTGTCCTTGGGCAACGTATTGATAAAAAGCTAAACGTTATCCACTATGCTAGTAAGACTTTAGACGCTGCTCAAAGGAACTATGCTACTACTGAAAAGGAATTTCTAGCTGTTGTCTTTGCTTGTGATAAGTTTAGGCCCTATATTGTGGACTCAAAAGTAACTATTCATACTGATCATGTTGTTATTAAATATCTTATGACAAAGAAGGACGCTAAGCCTAGGCTTATTAGATGGGTACTGCTTTTACAAGAGTTTGATCTACATATAGTAGATAGAAAGGGTGTTGAAAATCCTGTAGCTGATAATTTATCTTGCTTGGAAAACATCTCTTTTGATCCTATGCCTGTTAATGATAGTTTTCCAAATGAGCAATTAGCCGCAGTAGGGGTGAACTCGCGAGGAAGCCCTTGGTATGCTGACTATGCTAACTTTATTGTCTCCAAGTATTTGCCTCCAACTTTTACAGCTCAGCAAAGAAGAAAGTTCTTTTATGATCTGAGGCATTATTTTTGGGATGACCCACACTTATACAAAGAAGGGGTTGATGGTATTATGCGAAGATGTGTTCCAGAGTATGAACAAAAAGAGATATTGCATAAATGTCACGGGAGCGCCTATGGAGGACATCATGCAGGAGATAGAACTGCACAAAAGGTACTACAATCAGGTTTCTACTGGCCTACCCTTTTTAAAGATGCAATAAAATTTGTTTTATCTTGTGATGAATGTCAACGTGTTGGTAATATTTCTAGACGCAATGAAATGCCTATGAATTACTCTCTAGTTATTGAACCTTTTGATTGTTGGGGATTCGACTTTATGGGGCCTTTCCCTCCTTCGAAGGGTTACACTCATATTCTTGTCGTCGTTGATTATGTTACTAAGTGGGTAGAAGCCATTCCTACGAAAAGTGCTGATGGGGAAACCTCTCTAAAAATGCTTAAGGATGTTATCTTTCCTAGGTTTGGAGTGCCTAGGTATCTCATGACTGATGGGGGTTCTCATTTCATTCATGGTGGTTTTAGGAAAACCCTCGCTAAGTATGATGTTAATCATAGAATTGCTTCAGCTTATCACCCCCAAACTAGCGGGCAAGTAGAGTTATCAAATAGAGAAATTAAATCTATCTTGCAAAAGACTGTTAATAGGTCTAGAAAAAACTGGGCTAAGAAGTTGAATGATGCTTTATGGGCTTATAGAACTGCTTATAAGAATCCCATGGGAATGTCTCCTTATAAAATGGTTTATGGGAAAGCTTGCCACTTACCCTTAGAATTAGAACACAAAGCTTACTGGGCAGTGAAAGAACTAAATAGAGATTGTAAGCTAGCTGGTGACAAAAGACTTTTTTGACTTAAGCTCTTTAGATGAATGGAGGAGTGAAGCCTATGAGAATGCTAGGCTCTTTAAAGAAAAATTTAAAAGATGGCACGACAAGCGAATACTTAAGAGAGAATTTCATGTTGGTGATAAAGTTCTATTGTATAGGTCTCGTCTCAGATTTTTTGCAGGGAAGCTACTATCAAAATGGGAAGGACCTTTCATCATTGAAGAAGTATACCGTTCAGGAGCAATAAAAATTTCTTCTCTAAAAGATAATACTACACAAGTAGTAAATGGACAACGACTCAAACACTATATTGCTGGAGATTCTTACAATGAGGATGTTGATGCCTTTCAAGTTATAACTCCAGAGAAATTCATTAAGTACCAAATTCATAGACCTGCAGAGTCCGTTTCCAACTAGGTAACAGTTCTGGTAAGAAAAGTTCCACGAAAATACAATCCAACTATATTTTTGCAGTTTTCAGTCAATAAGGAAAGCTACGAAGCAAAAAAGGGACGGAACCGGAGCCAGGGTGGCCCACACCACCCCATGGCGTGGGCTAACCCCTGGCCGCGCCACCAGGTGGTGAGGCCACCCAGGACTCCGTCTCCGACCCGTTTTCTCCTAGTACCTTCCTTTTGATATGAAACTTCGTAATATATAACCCCCCGGATCTTCCGAGGTTCGTATATCGTGTTTTCGTTGTGTTTTTGTTTCGATCTGTTTCTGCCAGGTGTAATCTCATATTTGGAGCCACAATGTCTTCCTCTGGAACATCCAAGGGAGATCCCTTAGAAGATATCATCAACCCATACATGAGAGAATTGAAGATTCATCCCAAGGAGTTGTTGCTCGAAGGTGGGGAGGTCCAGATTAAGGAGGTTCAAGGCCCTAAAGGTGAAGGAAATCTGGAGGACAGGATGGAAGCATTGGAGCAACAAGTCTTCAGGTACAGGAAGATGGCGGAGCGCGAATTGGACATCATCCACAAGATTTGTTCCGAACTCATCGCCGAGCACCAAAAGGATACTTCTGAACTCAAGGATGAAATCTTTTCACTCCGCCAAACAACCAACGAACTGCAAGCACAGTTCTATGACGTACAAAATCAAAACTGTGAGTATGAGGCTAGATTTAAACGCATAAGTGCTGCTGCAAGTTTCAGGATGTTGGAAACCACGATGTCCTTTCTTGATGGGAAGCCTTTACCCTAGAAGACGGACGAATATGAGAATATACCACCACCACCAAAGGAGTATTTCGTCATCAGGTTTGGCATCCCCTTGGTTTGTTCCAAGCTTGGGGGAGTGTCGCGGTATCATATCACTATCTTCTATCTTTTTACCTTGTTAGTGGAGTCATATCATGAATAGAGGAGTTATTTTGTAGTATGGTTTGCATTATGGAAGTGTCCCCTCTCTCGTTAGATATGTATCCCTTGGTGTGCGTTTCCGTTATGGAATATTAATGAGAAGTTCTATCATTCACTCTTTTGCATAGCTTATGTTAGTTTTTAGTTCGTGGTTATATGATTGGTCTTGTTGTTAGTATTGGTAGCACTTTGGGATCATTGAGTTAATTTAGTTGGTTTTGGCAAACCTGGCTCAATTAGTAGCAACACCCTTTTTGAGAGTTGAAAAGAAAAAGATAGAAGTACTCGAGAGAAAAATAATTTCATCATCTTTCTTTCTTGATTTGCTCATAAGTCTAGTATTCTCTAGTTAAGATCTTTTGTGCTTCCAAGGAAGATTGCATGTTTGTCTTTATCACTTGTATGTTTGTTTGTTTCCCTCAATTCTTGTACTTGCTACCCAGCCTTGCTAGCCAAAAACCTATACTGAGAGGGAATTCTTCTCGTGCATCCACCTCCTTTAAACCAAAACCTTTGCCATTTGTGTCCACCATACCTACCTAGTAGCATTATTGCTGTTCCAAGTAAATTCCTATTTTGTCTACCTCCCAAATTAAACTTGTTATGTGAAAATTAGTTATTAAAGCTCTCACGAACTTGATGGCACACTTTATTTTCTTGCATTTAATAAAACTTGAACCATTGGGTCCTTCTTTGTTGCGTATATGCTTGCGCTTTATGAGTTGAAGTTAGCCGAACCATGTATCATGGGGACCGCTTTCAACACTTCATTGGTACTTGTACCTAGTTGATATCATGTTCTTTTGCTTATGGATCCCGACGGTGTGAAATAAAAGTGGAACTTGTAAGATCATGGAGTTTATATGTGTGTTAGAGAAACGCCTGGGCCGCTAGCCTAAGCCATGCCTAATCATGGTGGAAACTTGCAACATAACTATAGTGAGCATTCTATGAAGCATCCTCAATAAAAACCTATGCAAATAGCAAATAAAAAGATCGCTGAGATGCTCATTGTCTGCTTGCCTTGTCACTTTGATTATGGGATAGCTCATGTGTCATGTGCAAGGGGTACCCCATTGGCGGTTCTCAATGATACGCATGTATTTACAATGACAAGAGCTTGCTCGTGACTGAAGTTGAGTAGCATGAGGATCGGTACTCATAAGTAAGGGGCTTGAGATTTCAACTTATAACTTGTCAAGCATATCCTCCTAGTTGTGTCACTTTAACCTTAATCACCTAAAGATGCCTATGATAGGGGCAATGAGAGCTGAAAGCTAGTAAGTATCATAATTTTTGGGAGCTCTTTATGAGACTTGCAATCCCTGATTCCCTCTGCGAAGGGCCTTTCTTTTACTTTGTAGTTGAGTTAGTAAACCTACTCCCTTCTATCTCAGCAAGTATCTTGAGTTGTTGTGTTTCATTCATTCGTATGGTGATTTATTCAATCATGTTTCTTATGTTCCTTGCTTTGTGCATTTCTCTTATCTTGATGTTTACTAGTTTGAAAGCTTTCATTGAAAAACCAGCTATTTGTGAACTCCAGCAAATTATCAACTATTCTTTGACCAAGAGCTAAGTTTGCCATTACCAATTATGATTCACTTTATGTATCTTTATTATGTTTCCTTTACTCATTGCAAGTTGAGTTATATAATAGTGAGTTGTCTTCTATTATGATCTATGTATTTGATGAATGTGATGCTTCTTGTCCGTATCCTTTTATCGACTCTACACTCCATAAACTTGAGGTCATGTTTATTGAGCTCAGTTTCGCTTGGGGACAAGCGAAGTCTAAGCTTGGGGGGAGTTGATATGTCCATTTTGCATCACTATTCTATGTCTTAATTTACTATTATTCATTGATATATTTCGTATTGAGAGGTGATACTTATGTTATTTCATCTATTTTTGCATGGTTGATGACTTTTGGAGCATGGACCGCTGCAGTCAGGATTCTGATGGAAAAGGTGCTATTTGGAGGCAAAATTCGCGAAGATCAAAAAATCCGAGAAAATATACGGAAAATTCTATTTTTCCAGAAGACTCAAGATGCCAGAAGATGGAGTGGAGGTGGGCCACAGGAGGCCCACACCACCCCATGGCGCGGGCAGGCCTAGGCCACGCTAGGGAGTGGTGTGGCCACCCTGGCCCACTCCAGCCTCTCCCCTTTGGCGTATATCTTCCTCCCGAAACCCTAAGACTAGGGGAGCGACCACAAAAATATTCCGCTGCCTCTGCGGGGCGGAAAACACCGAGAGAGAAAGATCTCTCCGGCAGACAGATTTCTGCTGGAGGAGATCCTTCCTGGAGAGGGGAGATCGTCGCCATCAGCACCACCATCAAGCTGGACTTCGTCGGGATCATCATCATCACCACCATCATCACCATCAGCACCCTCATCACCATCTCCATATTGCTGTAACAATTGGTTGAATCTTGCTATAGTTCATAGGGGAAACTTTCTCGGTGTTGATTACTCTTTGTAGTTGATGCTATTGAGTGAACCATTGAATTATTGTTTATGTTCAGATTGTTATACATCATTATTCCATCTCTGATCATGATCCATATGATGTCTTGTGAGTAGTTCATTTTGTTCTTGAGGACATGGGAGAAGTCTTTTTGTTAGTAGTGGAGTTGCGTTAAGAAAGATTCAATAGATTGTTATTTAAGTTGTGGTGTACTTCTTCTAGTGGTGTCATGTGAACGTCGACTACATGACACTTCACCTATATGGGCCTAGGGGAAACTTCTACTGTGAGTACCACTAGCCAGTACCTTCTGCTCCTCGTTGGGTTCGACACTCTTACCTATCGAAAATACTGCGATACACCCCCTATACTTGTGGGTCATCAAGACTATTTTCTAGCGCCGTTGCCGGGGAGTGAAGCGCTATTGGAGAGTGGAACTGGTAAAGGAAACTTCTACTGTGAGTATTGTTTACTTCTGTTAGTTGATTTATTTTCGTTATGGATAATTCGCTGAGTTTCTTATTTGGTAATGCTACTACCACTGCTAAGGTAGTAGATAAGCCACCACCTGCTGAGAATGATGTTTTCAAAATACCTACAAGAATTATTGATCGTGTTATGGATAATTACTATGTTGGGGATGGAACTGTCCATCCCGGTGATCATTTACTCTTTATACACGAACTATGCGGGTTGTTCAAGTGTGCAGGTATTACTACATATCAAGTTAAGAAGAAGTTATTCTCATTTCGCTGAAAGGAAGAGCTGAGGAATGGTATAAGCTGCTAAAGAATGGTCAAGCTCTGGAATGGGAGGAAATAGTGCCTCTCTTTTATTCAAAGTTTTATCCTCCTAGTGAGATTCATAAAGATCGGAATCAAATATACAACTTTTGGCCTCTTGATGGAGAGAGTACAGCTCAAGCTTGGGGGAGATTGAAGTTACTAATGCTCAAATGTCCCATTCATGAGCTCCCCAACAATATTATTATCAACAACTTTTATGCAAGGCTCCCTCTACATGGCAAGGATTTATTGGATGCTTCTTGTGCTGGATCATTCACTCGCATGGAAGAAGAAGTTAAATGGGACCTTCTAGATCGTATTCAAGACAATGCTGAAGCTTGGGAGAATGACAAAGGTAGAAAGTCAGGTATAAATTATGATTATGAATGCATTGAATCTAAATGGGAACTTTTATGCAAGGCTCCCTCTACATGATAAAGATTTATTGGATGCTTCTTGTGCTGGATCATTCACTCGCATGAAAGAAGAAGCTAAATGGGATCTTCTGGACCGTATTCAAGACAATGCTGAAGCTTGGGAGAATGACAAAGTTAGAAAGTCAGGTATAAATTATGATTATGAATGCATTGAATCTTTTATGTGAACTGATGACTTTCAAAATATTAAAAATGCTTATGGTCTAGACTCTCAAGCTATTGCTTCTTATTTTAAGGCTTTTGCTTCCTATATTGAAGTGCCTAAAAAGAAGTGGAATAAGTATCATGAACCTTATAAAGATGTTGCTAAGAGTGTTCCTGCAAGAAATACTGAAGTTTATACTGCTAATCATGTTTTACCTGAACCTTATATTGAGAAAATGCCTTTTCTAGTTAAGGTAAAGGAACATTCTATGATAGCTAGTATGGTTAATGAAAGTATGAGTAAAGCTATTGAACCTGATAAACAAATGGTTGATGAACCTATAATATAAAGTGTGAAAGACTTTGTCACTAAATATGAAAAAGAGGGACACCCTATCCTTTGTAAGGATACCTCTAATATTGTTTCACATAGTAGTGTTATGAGAGCTAGTATTCCCGTGTTTTCTGTTAGAATAAGTGATCATTGCTATGATGGTCCTTGTGATAGCTATATTTTTAAGTTTATTCATGATACTGAAAGCTACTATGAGAGAGGTAAAAGTGTTCTTATGTATCTCAATAATATCAAGTTTCCTCGCTTTATGCTGAAAGTTTTTATGTTGCCCTTCTTTTGCCTTCTTATGCAAGTTGCCTCTAGTTTCAACAAATTGTTTGTTTACAAAATTCCCTTGCATAGGAAGTGGGTTAGACTTAAATGTGTGAGTGTTTTTGCTTCTTAATGCTCTCTTTCACTTCAATTCATATCCCTATGAGAGCTTCTTCAAAACTATCATGCCCATCTTAAAGGCTATAAAGAAAGAGCTTTATGGGAGACAACCCAATTTGTTTTTGCTTTCAGTTTGTTTTTGTTTCTTTGAGTCTTGGAAGTTATTACTTCGGTAATAACCGCTCCTTATTCGTTTTGTTTGGTTTTTGTGTCAAGATCAACCTCTAATGAGAGAGAAGTAATATTTGCGGAAGTTGCTGTCCTGAAACAGATTTTTTTTGCTTCACCGTAAAAATTCGTGAGAGATCTCTGTATGTCGGATTGAGCTGTAATTTTTTGTGCTTCTGCCCCAGGTTGTTATTTAAGTTTCGTTAGTTTTGCACTTTTTGATTTGAGCAACATAAGATTTTCGAAAAAATTGATCTTTACCTGCTGGTCTGTTTTGGCAGATTTTGCCACTCTTGCATCTGCTTCTTTATTCGATTTCCTTTTTGAATTCTTTTTGGGTTTTTGGAATGAGTTGTTTCAGTAGATTTTGTTTTGATGGTTTTCAACTGAAGTTGGACTCAAAAGGTTTTATCACTTCACTTATACTAATGTTGCTAATGAGAATTGTGTGAAAGAAATTTCTAGGAAGTGGAGACAATGGTGTAATAAGGAAGAGAAGGGTTTTATGGCTCAAGTAATAAGTATATGAAGATGAAGATATTGATGTTATTCAAGTGGTGACTCCAAAAGAATCTACTAGATACCAAATTCAAAGACCTGCAGAGTCTGTTGTCAAATAGGTAACAATTCTGGTAAGAAAAGTTCAGTGAAATTACAATACAACTATATTTTTGCAGTTTTTAGTCAATAAGGAAAGTTAGGAAGCGAAAAAGGGACCATGAATGTAGACCCATCGGGCGGGGATAATGAAACGGAGCCAGGGTGGCTCACACCACCCTATGGCACGGGCCCACCCCTGGCCGCGCCACCAGGTGGTGAGTCCACCCCGGACTCCGCCTCCGACTCGTTTTCTCCCAGTACCTTCCTTTTGATATGAAACTTCGTAATATATAACCCCCAGATCCCCCGACGTCCGTATATCGTGTTTTCGTCGTGTTTTTGTTTCGATCTATTTCTGTCAGGACATACTCTTTGAAAGCTTAGAAGCACAACGGTGTCTGCCAAAGATAAAGGGAAGGAGCCTATGGAGGAAGACCTCCAAGACCCCGGGAAGGAGAAGTAGATCAAGAGCGAAGGTGAAGAGGAGCAAGGCCAACATCCGCACACTGACACTACTATTGCAAGCATTGGAGTGGTGACGAAACCTGCCATGGTTAGAAGGATGACACAGATGCAGACTTGGGGGGAGGTTCCCCGTCACAGTTTGGATCCAAGGTCACTTCCTCCACACTCCAAGAATCCCTTCCATACCTTCATCCATAACCATGCAGGAAAAGAAGACTCCAAGAGGGAAGAACGGAAAAAGAATCACAAGAGCTGGGATCCACAAACTAAAATGATCACGAGCCAGATTAAGCACAACTCGGAGTTGATTCGTACTCTCACTTTCGAGATTGAGGACTTGGGGAAACTGATCAGAGAGCTCATCGAGAGGATACCACCACCACCGAAGGAGTAATTCGTCATCAGGTTTGGCATCCCCTTGGTTTGTTCCAAGCTTGGGAGAGTGTCGCGGTATCACATCACTATCTTCTATCTTTTTACCTTTTTAGTAGAGTCATATCATGAATAGAGGAGTTATTATGTAGGATGGTTTGCATTATGGAAGTGTCCCCTCTCTCGTTAGATGTGTATCCCTTGGTGTGAGTTGCCATTATGCAATATTAATGAGAAGTTCTATCATTCACTCTTTTGCATAGCTTATATTAGTTTTCAATTCGTGGTTATATGATTGATCTTGTTGTTAGTATTGGTATCACTCTGGGATCATTGAGTTAATTTAGTTGGTTTTGGCAAACCTGGCTCGGTCAGTAGCAACACTATTTTTGAGAGTTGAATGAAAAATATAGAAGTACTCTAGAGAAAAATAATTTCATCATCTTTCTTTCTTGATTTGCTCATAAGTCTAGTATTCTCTAGCTGAGATCTTTTGTGCTTCCAAGGAAGATTGCATGTTTGCCTTTATCACTTGTATGTTTGTTTGTTTCCTTCAACTCTTATACTTGCTACCCAGCCTTGCTAGCCAAAAACCTGTACTGAGAGGGTATTCTTCTCGTGCATCCACCTCCTTAAAACCAAAACCTTTGCCATTTGTGTCCACCATACCTACCTAGTAGCATTATTGCTATTCCAAGTAAATTCTTGTTTTATCTACCTCCCAAATTAAACTTGTTATGTGAAAATTAGTGATTAAAGCTCTCACGAACTTGATGGCACACTTTACTTTCTTGCACTTAATAAACTTGAACCATTGTGCTCACCTATGTTGCGTATATGCTTGTGCTTTGAAAGTTGTGAATTAGCAGAACCATGCTGTCATGGGGAACGCTTTGAACATTGCCCTGGTACTTTGTACCAAGTTGATATCATGTTCTTTTGTCTATGGATGTCGTCAGTGTGAAATTAAAGGGGAGCTTGTAAGTCCATGGAGTTATGCATGTGTGTTAGAGAAACGCCTAGGCCGTTGGTCTAATCCATGCTGACATGGTGGAAACCTGTAGCGTAACCATAACGAGTATCTATGAAGCATTCTTCTTATAAAAAAAAGAGTCCGATATTGAGATAAAAGAGAGAACGAAAAAAGAGATATTATGAAAAGAGGAAAGAGAGAAAAAAGCACCATATTCCCATGGTAAATAAGAAGATTGCTGAGATGCTTGTTGTCTGCTTGCCTTATCATTTTGATATGGGTATTCTTCCATATCATCGGGCAAGGGGTACCCCGTTGGCGGTTCTCTATGATACACATATGCTTACGATGACAAGAACTTATCGGTGACTAAACTTGAGTAGCATGAGGAGCGGCCCTCGTATTCAAGGGACATGAGATTCTCAACTTACAACTTGTCATTGCATATCCTTATTTTTGATCACTTTAACCTTAATCACCTAAAGATGTCTATGATAGGGACAATGAGAGCTGAAAGCTAGTAAGTATCATAATTTTGGGGAGCTCTTTATGAGACTTGCAATCCCTGCTTCCCTCTTTGAAGGGCCTTTCTTTCACTTTGTAGTTGAGTCAGTAAACCTATTCCCTTCTATCTCCGCAAGTATTTTGAGTTGTTGTGTTTCATTCATTCATATGATGATTTATTCATTCATGTTTCTTATGTTCCTTGTTTTGCACACTGCTCTTATCTTGATGTTTACTACTTTGAAAGCTATCATTGAAAAACCAGTTATTTGTGAACTCCAACAAGTTATCAACTATTCTTCGACCAAGAGCTAAGTTTGCCATTACCAATTATGATTCACTTTATGTATCTTTATTATGTTTCCTTTACTTATTACAAGTTGAGTTATATAATAGTGAGTTGTCTTCTATTATGATCTATGTATTCGATGAATGTGATGCTTCTTGTACATATTCTTTTATTGACTCTTCACTCCATAAACCTAAGGCCATGTTTATTGAGCTCAGTTTCGCTTGGGGACAAGCGAAGTCTAAGCTTGGGGGGAGTTGATACGTCCATTTTGCATCACTATTCTATGTCTTAATTCACTATTATTCATTGATATATTTCATACTAAGAGGTGATACTTATGTTATTTCATCTATTTTTGCATGGTTGATGACTTTTGGAGCATGGACCGCTGCAGTCAGGATTCTGATGGAAAAGGTGCTGTTTGGAGGCAAAATTCGCGAAGATCAGAAAATCTGGGAAAATATACGGAAAATCCTATTTTTCCAGAAGACTAAGGATGCCAGAAGACGGAGTGGAGATGGGCCACAGGGGGCCCACACCACCCCCTGGCGCGGGCAGCCCTAGGCCGCGCCTAGAGGTGGTGTGGCCACCCTGGCCCACTCCAGCCTCTCCCCTCTGGTGTATATCAACCTCTCGAAACCCTAAGACCCAGGAGCGACCACAGAAAGATTCCGTCGCCTCTGCGGGGCGGAAAACACCGAGAGAGAAAGATCTCTCCGGCAGAAAGATTTCTATCGGGGGAATTCCTTCCCGGAGAGGGAAGATCGTCGCCATCAACACCACCATCAAGCTGGACTTCATCGGGATCATCATCATCATCACCACCACCACCATCACCATCATCACCCTCATCACCATCTCCATATTGCTGTAACAATTGCGTTGAATCTTGCATAGTTCATAGGGGAAACTTTCCCGGTGTTGATTACTCTTTGTAGTTGATGCTATTGACTGAACCATTGAATTATTGTTTATGTTCAGATTGTTATACATCATTATTCCATCTCTGATCATGATCCATATGATGTCTTGCGAGTAGTTCGTTTTGTTCTTGATGACATGGGAGAAGTCTTGTTGTTAGTAGTGGAGTTGTGTTGAGAAACATTCAATAGATTGTTATTTAAGTTGTGGTGTACTTCTTCTAGTGGTGTCATGTGAACGTCGACTACATGACACTTCACCTATATGGGCCTAGGGGAATGCATTGTGTATTTGGCTACTAATCATAGGGGTTACCGGAGTGACAGAAACCTGAACCCCCGTTAGGAAGCCATTGCACAAGGGATGTAAGGGTCTTAGAGTTTAAAGTTGTGGTTAGGTTTCTACCTTAATTACTTTCTTGTACTTACGGATGTTTGCAAGGGGTATAATCACAAGTATGTATTAGTCTTGGATGGGGCGGTACATTAGCACAGGTTCACCCACACAACACTTAGCAAGCTAAAGAAGATTAATCAACTATATGAAGCGAAAGCACTTGACAGTCTTCCCATGTGTCCTCGAGAACGTTTGGTCATCTTAAGTAATACAACCGGCTTGTCCTTTGCTGCATAAAGGATTGGGTCACTTGCTGCATCTATTCCTACTGTCTTTTGTTTACTCATACTTTGTTTACTTGCTTTATCAAAAACCCCTAAAAATCCGTTTGCTAAGTATTTGCATAGAATTCCTGATCCATACCACTGGCCAGCACCTTCTGCTCCTCGTTGGGTTCGACACTCTTACTTATCAAAAATACTGCGATACACCCCCTATACTTGTGGGTCATCAATATCTCAATCTGTTATGTCTCGCAAAAATGGTAATCCCGGGATTGCGATGTATGATATAACAGGCATCTGGGATTAAAAATCCGGGTGTTGACACTCAAGTATCTAAAGAAAGAGAGGAGGAGTTGCCACCTTTTATAGGATAGGAGGGAGGCAACCCCTAGGGGCTGCACTGGCCCCTAGAGGTGCCACCTCTCCCTCTTCATGGTGGTAACCCCTCCATCAAGTAGGTAATCCCCTCTCTTATTTTGCTTTTTAATTGCATAACATTCATAATAATTAAACCACACTTATGGAATTAATAAAACATATTTATTTATTTAATATTTTTTAATTTGTTCAATTAACAAACATTAACAATTACCCCCTTGTGTTAACAATTACCTCTTTGTGTTATCTCAATGAATCACGGCACCTCGGTTGGCAATTCTTAGCCATTTCCAAGTTTGCCCGGCTAGAGCTGAATTTTACTTCGGCCCAAACACTATCTCTCACTTCATGTGTTGGCTTGGTAGTGGTCTGGAATATTGTATTATGCTCCTTTTTGTTTTATAATATTTCCTCCTACATGTCACACACTCATCGTGTGTTGTCTTATTTTTCGTACCTAGATGTGGCACGTGACACTGTTGAAACGGCTCGTGGGCTCCACTAGGGGTCAAATCTACCAGTGACACGCAACATCGTAGATACACATTCACCTCATTGGATGATACTTGTAGTTGTGACCAAACCATATGCTTTTAAATTTGATTATTATAGTTCACTAATTATAATTTGATTCTTCTAGTTAGCGACTCTCCAAATGGCTGCACTATAAAGGACAGATGCAGAAAGAGGCGCATGTAGGAACTATGAGTACTGCAAAATGGAAGGGCTGATGCAGAAGGAGCCTACTGTATAACATAGCATCGAAATGCAAGTTTTAAAATTATTCCTACTGACTCTGATATAGTAGTTAAACCTACTATACAATATTAAAACAAAATAATCTAATTACTACGATGTCTATTTAGGTTTCTAAAACAGACGCTAGCTTAATCGATGTCACATCCGATGATGATGGTTATGATGCGAATCAACCTATAGTCAAGAGACCTGAGAAAGCGAGATTCAGAACATATGATGATGATGTGAAGCAACTTGTAGTCCAAAAAGCTAATAAAATGAGGTTAAGAGCATCTAATGATGTTGTTGGAGTAAAGAAAGCTAAGAAAATGAGGTTAAGATCATCTGATACTTTTGTTAGAGTCAACAAAGCTGAGAAAACTAGGATCACAACTCAAGTGTTTAAATTATAATATGTTTGATGTATATACAGTTTATTCCTTTTGAGAGTTTAGTTCTAGATATCATTTAGACATTCATCATTTTTGCCTAACATGATATGGTGTTGTGTCTATTAGGCAAGAGCAACTGCGCATCCCGGTTATCATCGGGCATGTCCTTTTTGTTGGAAATATGCCCTAGAGACAAATAGTACTCCCTCCATCCCAAGGCTTAAGGCATATACTTTTTTTAAAATGTCAAGCCATGTAAAGTTTGACCAAACTTTTAGAAAAAACTATCAAGGACTATTATATTATATATATATACCATGTGAAACTATGTTTCATAATGTATGGAAGGGTATGGATTACGTATTGTAAATATTAATGTTTTTCTCTAAAAACTTGGTCAAACTTTAGTTGGTTTGACTTTTGAAAAAAATTATATGCCTTAAGCCTTGGAACGGAGGTACTAGTAAGGACTATTATCATATTTCATATAGTTTATGGTTAAGTTTTATATCATACTATAACTGTATTGAGTGGAAACATCAATACACGTGTGATATACAAACAACCAGGGGTTTCCAGTGAAACTCTAGCCACTGGTTCATTGGTCAACAGATGATCATGTTTCCTGATCATGTGGCATTTATGCCAGTTGGAAATGGAGTCATGTCATTCTGAGAATGAGATGATGAACCAATACCCAACCTAAACATCGTGACCTGATCATGTCATGAAGTTCAAGTTACGATGATTAGAAATGGATCCTCGTAGACTATTCCTTAGACCATGAGGCTATATCAATCACTGTCTCCCAAGAGTGCTTAGATAGCATCAAGCGCCACTTGGTAATACAATGGTTATAAAGGTGTGTTCAGGTACTTGGAGGAAACCGTAGAGGCAATATATGTCAAGAGCGGGATTTGTCCGTCCATGTGACGGGAAGATACTCAAAGGGCCCACTCAGAGAAGTTATATCCAATAGCTGCACAATGTGTGATTTGATCACGGGGATATCACTTGTCAGAACGAGTCAAGTAGCATTATTCAGTAACAAGATTGAACACGACATGGTGATGTCATTGATCAGATCTCAGGCAATGCAAGTATCGAGAGACAAAGGGAATAAGACACAAATGTCCCGGTTCAAACGACGAAAGATCTTCGTGGAATGCACAGGGGTCACATGGCCATCCAGGTCCCTCTGTCGATCATTGGTGCGGGAGTGTCCTGACCATGTCTGGAGTGTTCCCGAACCTTGGGGTATCACGCTTAAGGGCTTGATGATGCTTAGAGAGTGTTTATAGGATCGGCAGAATCACCGAAGAATAGTAGAGAGAAAACCGGAAGGGTTTCAGTAAGTCCGGAGGATGTCCGGAGTGGAGGTGGAAGTGCTCCATAACCACGGAGGTTGAATAATATGTGAATTAATGTTAAATATTGATTTAATCATTTATTCATAATTATTTAATAAAGAGAAAAATCAATTTAAATGGTCAAAGGCTTCATGGGCCAATTCCCGGAGGGGAGAGGGCCCATTAGGGAAAGGAGAGAGGGAGAAGGGGCAAGGGGGTGGCTAGCTGGTCCTAGCCCCCCTCCCGTGCGGGGCCCACTAGGGTGGCCGACGGCCTCCCCTCTCCCCTCCTCTCCTTTAGTCCTACCCCGGAACTTTGAGGGAGGTAGTACCTCCCCTCCCCCTATATATAGTGGGGGTATTTGGCCAAATAGAATACACTAATAATCAATAAAGGTCTTCTCACTTTTGGGAGGACCTCTAATTGATATTTTCTCTCTCCCCTTCTCTCTCGTGATCGTGGTCTCAAGTCTGGACTGCGCGAACAAGAGACATCTTCACCGCGGAGCGCTGTCGCGCTGCGGGATTCGGATCCGGGAGCTCTACTTCCACAACTGCTGCTGGATCGGGGAAGAGGGAGTCATCATCAAGCACCGGATGTGTGTAACTCCCCGCGAGGTGTCGCACTTGAGGCACTCAAGTCGTTGGAGCCAAGGGAGCACAAGGACTTCATCATGACCTTGCGGTCGGCTTCGGCTCATCTACATCAACCACGCTCTCCTGAGCATTGACAATGCTTTTCGGTCTTCAAGGGTAAGTTCGCAAAAAGCCCCTCTCG
Source organism: Avena sativa (assembly GCA_916181665.1). Lineage (NCBI taxonomy): Eukaryota > Viridiplantae > Streptophyta > Magnoliopsida > Poales > Poaceae > Avena > Avena sativa. The sequence continues at coordinate 431,091,690 of OV702287.1, forward strand.
TAACTATATTACTAATAGATAGGTCCTGGCAGCTTCAGGGGTTCAGGGGCGTAGGGTAAAAATTTATTGTTTTCATGCTTGGAACCCCTACAGTGGTATCAGAGCTAGATCTATGCGTAGTAATGCTAGTAAGGGTAGAACACAGGAGATGTAGCGTGTGGGCGTTGATCTTCTAGTTGTTACCCTCCCACGTGTACTTGTGTATATCGCAGTAATGCTTGATGAAGCGGCCCCCAACTGACTTTACGCGTTCATTCGCGAGACTGGTCCACGCTTGACATATGGCTTATACCGTATAAAGTGTCTTAGGGGGTTGTCTGTCTCTCTCGCATTAGTTGGTATACCATTTGCAACGGAGGGCCCCGAAAGGGGTGTAGTAGAGACAACTACTTGATCAGCGTTGTGCTGAAAGTTCGTAGGTAAGAACGATTCTTGTGCGAAAGCCCATTCAGCCACGTAAAACATGCAAAGATAAAGTAGAGGCGTCTAACTTTGTTTTGCAGGGTGCGTTGCTTTGTGATATGGTTGTCGCAAAGGTAAAGTGATTACCTTATGTTACGTAGTAGTAGATAGTCACGGAGATGACAAACTACCACACCGGAATGACACCGGTACCCTGGTGTCTACGGCGCCGGAACCCTGGCGCCGGAACCCGATGACGACGGATGGAGATCACGACGTGAAGGACCATATCACATCGCATTTACATTCAATGTTATTGTTTGTATATCTTATTGTGTGCTAGTATTAGATACTCAACGGTAGCCTAATAAGATGATCCCTGTTAAAATTACCAATGATTGTGTTCCCCCTTAGTGTGCACCACCAAGAAAGTTCTTCGGTATGAGGCAGGCCGTGATGATAGGGTGTCATACATATCTACGTTCGCATACAGTGGGTGTAAGCCATGTTGCATAGCGAATACAGTAAGGTTGACTTGGCGAGCCTAGGATGTATAGACATGGCCTCGGAACACGGATAGTCGAAAGATCGAGCACGAGTCGCATGAATGATGTGACCGACGTTTAGCGTCCACCCTTGAACCCACATTGATGGTCGTGATGATCGGAGGAGATGTGGCTGATAGGGGTCATGTTATCACTAGGAACCCTTTTGGGGATAGGTGTTTCTGAGTGGAGTTATTATTAACTCATTTAATTATAAACTTAGTCTAAATTCCTTTTGCAATTGTAAATGTAGATGCCACCTTTCCTATTGACGATTGATTGGTTAGAAGGAGAGAAGCTCAGATTAGATGGATCAAACTTCTCCATATGGGTTGCGCGTATCCACGTTCTCCTTAGCGAGAATGACGTGGTCGACTATATACTCGACGGGATGGATTTGGATCAGCCCATTGACCTAGAGACCCTAGAGCAGCGGAAAGACCGCTATCTCCGTCGATAGATGGCCTCCTTCATTTCAGTTACTATGCGTTTCGGAATGGTGGATGAGCTGTGGCCTTTCGTGGGTGATGCCAACCCTCGTTCGGTAATGCTACAGCTTAGGACACATTTCGTGGAACAAGCACGCATATGGGAGCATGAGCTGATGGGAGACTTCCTATCCATTAAGATGGAGGAGAACTCATCACTGGACAACCACTTGGAGCGCATGCATGATGTGTACATGAGGCCTGCATACTTCCTGGATAGCTGGATGACGGGCTCTTTTGCAAACGGTGTTGTGCTGCGGTCGCTGCCACCAAGCTACCAAGCTCAAGTCAGGACTTGCATTATGAGGGGCGACGCGGAATTAATGGAGTTCCACCGGTTCGTGACATATCTCAGGAATGTGTTGGTTGAACCAGATGTCGCTCAGGTCATCGATGACAAAGGTATATATTTGATATACAATTTTATAAATGTTATAATCTTGAAAACACATTTGTAGTGTTAAGTATATTTGATACTTGTTCTGTTTTGCTGAAAATAGGTCCTTCTGCACGAGAGGTGCTTGCTAGAAAGGAGGTGACGTTGCGTGTTGATGGCGAGCATGATGATGATGGCCGACGACATTCTCCCTCAACATTTATCATTTAGTTTGTGTTTAGGATAATTATTGTAATCAAAAGATTGTGAACTTCTTTAGTGTGTCTCACACTTTGTGCGATGGTTATTCATATCAGTTTGTAACAAACAGTTGTTCTACCTTTATGAATGATTTCTATTCGTGTTCATATCTTGTTTGATTATGTGTGAATTATCCTTGTTGTTTGAAACTAATTGATAATGCATGAACATTTGTAAAATATTGAAATGCCTTAAAATACCCAACTTAATGATATTTCATTAATAAATGAAACCATTGTTTAAATTCAAACTTATGTGATAATATGTGAAAGTCATTCGATTTATTGTCACATATAAATCATGCCTAAGTTCGACAAAATAACTTGAACACCGTGTATTAGTTGAATACAAAGTGTTTTAATGAATAGTTAAAAATAAATACATATTCGATGTATTGTGTTTTGACAAAATGGTAATTATCATTATACGATTGTTTAAATGTGTAAAGAAGTTTACCAAAGAAAACATGAATATGAAACTATTTGATTTGATCAAAGTGTTTCATCAACAAAGGGTATAAATATAAAATAGAATCTAATTACTATGATTTGATCAATAGTAATGAAATTTCACTTTATAAAGAATGGCATAAAAGTAATTGTGAAATGCAAAGCGTTTTGAAACGTCAAAATGCAAAGCATCACGATGTGATATTAGATATCAAAATGGGTTAATAGATGACACCAAATAAATCGTTGTAGTGTAGATGTAGAGACCATTAGTTAAGAAATAGTTAGCACTCAATTAGAATTTAGTGAACCATTTGAATTCGTGAAAGTTTTGGGGTTATTCGATATAACCAAAACAATAGCGAATAAGTCCTTGTAGAGTATTCATTGGAAACTTTGAATACAAAGTCCATAGCTAAAACCAAAAAGGAAGCAAAACTTGTATTGCTTGGATTTTGGTGCATTCTAGAGAAAGCTCACTTTTAGTGATATTTCTCAATTATGGAGCAAATGGAAGATAGTGAAAAACACAATGAGGATTCAAAACCCTGCATCAGAGTGTTGAGAAGCGCAACGGACAATGTTCCTGGATGATTCTCTTCACAAAGGAAAGAATCAATGATATTGATCATTGTATTTTCCCCATTAGTGTTTTCACTATATGAAGTAGGATTCAAAATGTAACCCATATCTTGTATGGAGACATTTGTGAATCATTTGTCATGATTCTTGGAATATGACATACCTACGAACTACTAAGGAAATAATGGTAAACTAGAATTATGAGAAATCCTAGAAGCAAAATTCACTTGAGATTAGAAAGTAATTCGTTGCTGAATCTCACAAGTAAAAGGGGTTACTTGAATTTTCCTAGATGACTAAAAAGCCATAGTGGAAAAGGGGGTGAATGACAAAAGCACAATTTGTCAAGTATTGGACGAATTCAAATGAATTTGATTCAAGTGTGCTGAATGTCTAGTGGATTTAAGACTAGTAAAAGTACTAGTGTCTCATAGTAAATCTCTCACTTTGATATTTGATCAAAGGATTTGAAGATGTTCAAAATAGTGAGTAGATATGCAATTTGCATAAAATTGAGTGGGAGCTATGAAAGTCTTCCAAAAACAATATGTGAATAACATATTTTTGAGTGGGAGATTACAGGAGTAATTCTTAAGTGTGTTAAGAATGAAAGCGCAAATAATTATAAATAATGATCTATAAGATGTAGAAGTTGATAATAGGTGTATTCCTTAAGGGATTCTGAACGGGGTTTCAGAATAGATGTTAATTAAGGAACTGGTCCTTAATAACTCAAATTAGGAATAGTATTAAGTTGAACATCAATGGTTGAAAGAAAGAAAAGGATGATCATCATCCACTATGTTGAGACATAGGTTCTATCTTAGAAAAACATGATGATAACTTAACATAATATGTGATCCAAATAAGGAACGTTCGAAAGTGATTAAGTTCGAATCACAGAACGTTGAGCTAAGTTTGTCCGCAGTGTCTAGTAGAGAACTGTAGACATATTTTCCAAATCCATAAAGGATAACATATCTTAAAACATAAAGGGTTATGTTATAAGGGAATATGTTGGAAACTCCTGTAGATACCGATTGATGTCAAGTAGAAAGCGAGGTGAACAAAAACATCGAAAGTTGCATACAGTGCACCACTGTTTCGATGAATACATTTATAATAATAGATAAGGGTACCACCTAAAGTGTTGTATAAAGTTATGGCGGGGCTAGTTCGCTTTTAACGTAGAATGATGTGTCCCAGGGCATAGTGCCCATGAGAAATCCCTCGAGGTTGATCTGAAGTCACTGTAGGCTCCTGGAATCAGGCCTCGTTCTGCTGCCATAGCAACGATGCATACACACAGATCCTATCATGTGATGATAAAGTATTAATGTCAAATCAAGGTGACATTAGTAAGTTGCAAAGGATTTGGTACTATAAAGTACAGACCCAAGACTCAACCTCTTCCATGATCAAGCATGTTCAGGGTACCGGATATATGGTGCCAATGATTAAGGAACAAATGCAGCTAGTGTATTTGTACTCTAGTGCAAGTGGGAGACTGTTGGAAATATGCCCTAGAGACAAATAGTAGTAAGGACTATTATCATATTTCATATAGTTTATGATTAAGTTTTATATCATGCTATAACTGTATTGAGTGGAAACATCAATACACATGTGATATACAAACAACCAGGGGTTCCCAGTGAAACTCTAGTCACTGGTTCATTGGTCAACAGATGATCATGTTTCCTGATCATGTGGCATTTATGCTAGTTGGAAATGGAGTCATCTCATTCCGAGAATGAGATGATGAACCAATACCCAACCTAAACATCATGACCCGATCATGTCACAAAGTTCAAGTTACGATGATTAGAAATGGATCCTCGTAGACTATTCCTTATACCGTGAGGCTATATCAATCACTGTCTCCTGAGAGTGCTTAGATAGCATCAAGCGCCACTTGGTAATACAGTGGTTATAAAGGTGTGTTCAGGTACTCGGAGGAAACGTAGAGGCAATATATGTCAAGAGAAGGATTTGTCCGTCCATGTGACGGGAAGATACTCAAAGGGCCCACTCGGAGAAGTTATATCCAATAGCTGTGCAGCGTGTGATTTGTTCATGGGGATATCACTTGTAGGAACGAGTCAAGTAGCATTATTTAGTAACGAGATTGAACACGACATGGTGATGCCATTGATCAGATCTCGGGCAATGCAAGTATCAAGAGACAAAGGGAATAAGACACGACTGTCCCGGTTCAAACGACGAAAGACCTTCATGGAACGCACAGGGGTCACATGGCCATCCAGGTCCCTCTGTCGATCATTGGTGCGGGAGTGTCCCAACCATGTCTAGAGTGTTCCCTAACCATGGGGTATCATGCTTAAGGGCTTGATGATGCTTAGAGAGTGTTTATAGGATCAGTAGAATCACTGAAGAATAGTAGAGAGAAAACCGGAAGGGTTTCGGTAAGTCCGGAGGATGTCCGGAGTGGAGGTGGAAGTGTTCCATAACCACGGAGGTTGAATAATATGTGAATGAATGTTAAATATTGATTTAATCATTTATTCATAATTATTTAATAAAAAGAAAAATCAATCTAGATGGTTAAAGGCTTAATGGGCCAATTCTCGGAGGGGAGAGGGCCCATTAGGGAAAGGAGAGAGGGAGAAGGGGCAAGGGGGTGGTCGGCTGGGCCTAGCCCCCCGCGCGGGGCCCACTAGGGTGGCCGGTGGACTCCCCTCTACCCTCCTCTCCTTTAGTCCCACCCCGAGACTTTGAGGGAGGTAGTACCTCCCCTCCCCCTATATATAGTGGGGGTATTTGGCCAAATAGAATACACTAATAATCAATAAAGGTCTTCTCACTTTTGGGAGGACCTCTAATTGATATTTTCTCTCTCCCCCTCTCTCTATCTCTCGTGACCGTGGTCCCAAGTCTGGACTACACGGACGAGAGAAATCTTCACCGCAGAGCGCCGTCGTGCTGCGGGATTTGGATCTGAGAGCTCTACTTCCACAACTGGTGCTGGATCGGGGAAGCGGGAGTCATCACCAGGCACCGAACGTGTGTAACTCTCCGCGAGGTGTCGCACTTGAGGCACTCAAGTCGTTGGAGCCAAGGGAGCGCAAGGACTTCATCACGACCTTGAGGTCGGCTTCGGCTCGTCTACATCAACCACGCTCTCCTGAGCGTTGACAACGCTTTTCGGTCTTCAAGGGTAAGTTCGCGAAAAGCTCCTCCCGTTACTGTATTACTATTAGATAGGTCTTGATAGCTTCAGGGGTGCAGGGGCATAGGGTAAAAATTTATTGTTTTCATGCGCGAAACCCCTACACTTTTGTATCTACTTGTCAGAGTCAAGGGGTTTTAGAACTCAATGGTAGCAAACAATTTTCTTTCAGACTACACTATAAGTCTGTAACCGTTTGTTTAATGTCCGGTTCTTTTGTTTTTGGTGCATAGATTGTGTCGTGCATTTCAAGGTTCATCTTTAATGTATCCACAAATGAATGTGAGAGTGAGCACTTCAAGGCGCTTGGGCACACCTACAAGATTACTATCATGCGAGGTGAAGGATGGAGGAAATTCATTACACAGAATGATCTTATCGGGGAAGAAATGCTATGTTTTTCCTTGACAGGACCCGTGCTGAGGATAACTGTTCTCTGTTTATACGGTCTTGATGGCTAGGAAGACGTATATGAATCTACGGTTGTCGCCCAAAGATGCCACCTTAGCGATGATAAGGTGGAACACCTCCTAGATACCCTACCGCCAATCAACACCTTCATCGGGGTTCTATTTGTGACCCATTTGACAAGGTCAAACCTTGTCCAAGATAAGATGGTATGACAACTTTATTTACCTTTATTTGTTCCTTATTTGGCTCCATATATAACTTGCGGTGGTCATCTAACATGATTACTTCTTTCTTTTTTATCCATGACGGGACATCATAGCGATTATCTATGAAAGTGGTTTCCTCCATGGACATCCTTGATGATGGCGTGGCTGGAGTATGTCTAGGAGATTTTGACATCACCCCAATTGCATACAAGACGGACCCCGATGGTCGTATAGTCCTCAACAATCAGGGGTGGGAGAAATTCCACCAGAGTGAACATGATCTAAAGGTTGGACAAACCATGCTAATCACTGGCAGGAATACCACACAAGAGATGTTAGACATGGATTTTATGTTTGAGACCATCTAGAGTAGTTGTGGTTGTGAATTGTTAAGTGTAACTAGTATGACATAGTCTGGAACAGTTAATTAGTCGTTTGATACTTGATGTTAACCTAGTGGTCTATATACTACGTATATATAATTTATTTGTCAATTAGTCTACTTTTAAAAGGTTTTACCGTGTATGGTTATGATTGTGCTACAAAAAATTATAGAAGCTACTACAGATAATTATGGAAGCTACTATAAATAATTTTGAAAGCTTTCCAGTCCACATGAATTCCTGTCCATGCGTATAAAAAGAACGAAGTGGCACCACTAGACCAACAGAGTGTCTGGTCTGGTCGTTTGGCCTGTTCGCGAGTTCACGAGTTCGAAACTGTGAGAAACAACCATGAGACTCTGATCTCCGTGAATTTTTTTGAATCAGTAATTACAACTTGAGTGCTTGAGTAAAAGCTAAAAGGTAGTACTTACACATAATTCTGAAAGCTACTACAAAGATTTCTGAAAGCTACCACACCAAATTCTGAAAGCTACCACACTGAATTCTAAAAATACTAAAAATAAATACATTTTAATTTTATCTAAAAGGTAATCCACATACTACTGAAATAATATAAACACAATACAAATTTCTACTTTGAATATACCTGAACATGCTAGCAAATAACCTAGGATGAATAGGATTCATTCCCCCCTATATATTTCATCGTCGGCATCTCCCGAGTGGTGCATCACATGTTTAGAGAACTCTCTCCGTCTGCAGTGTGTTGTCAATATCTCATCCATAGGGTAAGGCCTCGGTATACGTTCTAGCTCATGATGACCTTAGCCACCAAATACCATTGTTGGTTCCTCTTTCTAGGCTTGAACATCATGATTGTATAGTTTGATATAATTCTTGTAATGGGTTTCACTATGGGGTGCAACCTGGTGTCGATAGAGATAGACCAGTGAAAATCAACAGAGAGGGCACGACTTCCGATGTCACCGATAGCCTTGAGAGAGCGGTTCTCTGTCTCCACCGAGTACACCACCGATTGACCTTTGGAAAAATCCCTGTTCAACACAAAAAGTAGATCACCATCTGACTCCACAAGGTAAAAATTGTAGGTTCCATGTATCTGTTCAAATACTAGGGTTGCAATTATTTTGGCCATCGTGAGAGTGCTCGCGTGCTGCTCTAACTGGATGTTTGTCGACATAATGTCTCCATTCTCAAGTAATGCATATACTTTCCCACGGAATGACATCATGTAGCTCAAAAGCACATCGGATGATGGAGCATAAATTCCTTCTCGAAATGATTCATTAAATTGCCCCATTGGGGTGATCTTATCAGCCCATGCAATAATCTCCGGATAATTTGTGCAGATGAACACCATTGTCGGGGACTTCGTCACGATGACAGATTGTAGAATATCAGACCGTATGTGTGCCTGAGACTCAATGTTAAACTTATGAGTGAATGGGTTCAGAAGCCAAATCTTGTACGACTCCACCCTCTAAGCAAGCACGATGACACCGCGAGAAAAACCGATGAAGTAGAATCTTTTGAAGAAGGAGATAGTTAGCCCTAAGATGTTTACAACGGAAATACAAATAAATGAATGTTATATTGTATGAATGTGAACCTGCGTTGGACGTCCATTAGATTCGTTGTGAAGCAACGACCTATGGCGAGGTTGAGGAAGGTGAAGTCGCCGATGTTTGGAAGTGTGTGATCTATTAGGATCATGTTGTTAAGATGGAATTCAGACTCTTTTAATGTGCATCGCCAATTGATGCGGACTTCCCGACAAGCAACATAGGTGTCGATGTACTCCTCTTTCTCCAACAAGTAGTCAACGATCTTGCGAAGTGGGTCGACCGGGAGATCAAAACAATTCACCTTCATTCGGCTGCTAGACATGGCTTACATGTGGGAATGGTTCCTATCGATCGAGGAAGAATGAAGAACAGGGAGACTAGGAGGGAGACGAGGAGGAAGAAAGAAGAACAAGGAGACAAAGGGGAACTACCACTATAGGTTTGGATCAACATTTTCAGAACTAGCATGTGAACTATTTGCATGCTTTTTTTCAAAACTAGCGTGTGAACTATTGGCATGCTTTTTTTCAAAACTAGCGTGTGAACTATTTGCATGCTTTTTTGAGAACTAGCGTGTGAACTGCCATGCACTACGCGGTCGAGGAACTTGCAAGTTTGGATAAATGGTGTTGATTATGCTTGTGCCAATTTTATTATCTTGTGTTTGTCGTGATTCACAATATGGTATAAGGAGAGTGAAATACTACCTTCTAACCAAAAAGTTTGGTGATCTACCGGTTGGATACTGAAGCGAAGGTCGCGGGTTTGATTCCGTGCATCCGCTACTTCTCCAAACCGATGTTTGTATCATTTAATTTCTTCTATCAAAGAGACTGACATGTGGGGCTGGCCAAAAACCACCTCCATATTGAGCCTTACCGTGAAATACTACCATGCAAACCGTGTTGACATGTGTGGTCAGTTCACGGGTGGCGCGTTGGTTGAAAAATTGAGTCAAACATGCACCATGATGAAATATATGATGATTATACGTGAGACGAAATCGAAAACTGGGCTTTAGGTCCAGGGATGAAATCCGCGATGATTTTGCCGCAACGAAATTCATAAACGTCATGAATGACTAGGCCGAAGGCCATTCGAGCCCCTCCCGATGAAAAAACTAGAACATCACGGATCCGCGATGTTTTTAGGTAGCGTCATAGAAAAACGTCATGCATCATTGGATTATTACAGTGATAGCTTTAGGTACTTTGACATGATGTTTATATATCAAATATGCACCTTGAACAAACAAGTATCATATATTGTTGTCACTAGATGGTTGTAGCACATGCGTCTACTCTCTCCCTAGTGAGGTAACAAACTGTTAGGAATGATGCCCTAGAGGCTCACATTCCGCCTTGTATTTGTAACCTGGAATCCGACTTAGAGCTAGTTGTATGTGTCACTGCAATTGTTGCAGTTGTGGAACCACATACTCATATCTAGCCCTAGGCAGTTTGTCCTTAGTCGTTTGAGGTTGGGAGGGAAACTCACAGCCGAGACTAATTTGTAAGTCAGAAAATGACAATGTTTCACGTGTCATGAGCATGGAGATGCTATTCGCCTTGCATTGGCTAGTCGAAAAAGGTACGATAGTGCGGTGACCTAGCATACCACTGCATGTGTAGTACACTATAGTCATTGACATGACATCCAAAGAACACAGTTCTGTAAATATCACATCCCTCAGAGTGGTACAACAGAAACATTGCGGGTCCACATTACAAACATACACACTTCATTATTATTACAAAACCAGAAGTTCCAAACTTCAAGTGATACGAAATTACAAACCAAACTTAAGTAGTTTCAGTGGAAGATATAAAGTTCAAACTCATACTCTGAATTGAGCTCAACAACTTATTATATAAGGTTTAGGCTGCTCGGCTCAACTGGTTTACTAATAACTAAGGCAACTACTAGGACTCGTTGCCCTCCACTCCATAGCGTATTTCGTAGTCCACCCCTTCCACTCCTCTGGACAGGTCTGGCTCCTCGTAGTAGACATCCTCCTGCCCTTCATCCGCGTAAATCGAAGTGTCTTCTGGCTTCTCAGAGTCTAAACAGGGGGTTCAAAGGAAAGGGTGAGTAATAGCGTTACCCAGCAAGTTCATTATATGCAAGGTGGGAAGTTTGATGCTCTATCTACCACCTCAGACTATCAGTCCTTGGCTCTATGCAGTTTCATAAACATTTCTTCAAAGATTTATTTTATTATCAAAAACTATGCCCATCAGCCTTCACAGGTTGATTAGAACTTCATGGAGTTCCTTTCCTGCCGCGTTTGTAGCTCCTTCCTGGAACAAGGAGTAACAAGTTACAGTTCTTACACTCTGTAGAGGTGTGTTGCTTTACCCATGAGAGATCAACTCCTTGTTGCACAACCAGGTGTACTTTCCCGGTGGGGCCCAGTAGGTGATCCAAGCCAATCACCGCCCCTCTCCGTGACCCCACATGTCTGCACGATCTTTCGGGGCTGACTACACCTCCGTTAAGCCCCCTTTTGGGTAAGCTACAAACCTGATGAGTTCCCGAAGACTCTATGAGCCGGTTATGCCCCTGGCAAGCTCCATAAAGGTCTGACTATACCTCCGCCAGCCGCTCATAGATAATCTAGATACCAAAATCGTGGGGCCTAAGGGTGCCTACCCATATGCTGGATCCGCACAAGGAATCACATCGTCACAATAAGGTCATCTTGCCTGCATATGAAAGGAAGAAGGTCCAGCTGACTTCTCCATCCCATTCCAAATCTCATGGTTAACACGTAATATACGGTGCTAGAATCACTGATGTCATGGGTTGTTAATCCTATGGTGACTTGTGCAATTGGAACCCTAAGTTCCATTGCCAATCTTTATCATCACTTATGATGATAACTACATCTTATTTATTAGAGAAGATACTATTTTTCTTTCTCCAGATCATAGATGATAACACACAATTTGCAATATCTTTGATAAAGACTCGTCAAAGGACATGAGCAAGTGATGAACTTGCCTTGTTACTACAAGGTAGTGAAGTCGGATGCTTCCACCTGACCTTGAGCTCCGGTTTCTACAGAAAACCATTATTGCCCGATAAGGACAATATTTAAAGAAGCAATATGCAATGCATAGTAGTGTCATGCAAGGTTTATTATCTGCTTATTTGCATGTTTTACCCTCTTCGTAAAAGTTTGCTATTTTCAATAAAAAGAAAGTATTACTTAAAGTCTTTGAAATCTTCATAAATATTTATCTTATAGAACTATTTTTATAATGACTAGTATTATTTTAAGAGTTTAAAATTGAATTTAATTAGTTTTTAACTCTTTTATATATTTAACTAAAATTCCTTTAAGGAAATAAGACTTTATTTTTATCACACTTAATTTATTTTTCAAAAATACAAACTAGCATTTTTATATAATAGTACTCTCTTTTAGAATTGTAAAAATGAATTTTATTCAATTTTATGTGTTTAGTAAATTTTTATAAAATTCCAAAGGAATATATACCTTAATAATAATAATTTTAAGTTTAATTACCTCAAATTTCATTTGTTATTTTTCTTAAATAGAGGACATTTTTATGAGTCCATTGATATTTTATTTATATTTTTAGGATTTTTATTTGATTTCTTGGAGCCATTTAAGTCCTAGGGGTATTTTGGTCATTTGATAATTTAATTAGATTTTTCCTTTTAAAACTGGACCTAGCCCATTGGGCTGGCTCAGCCCTGACACGGCCCAACCCTGCTGGTCAAACCCTCTCCAGTGAGGGGTATTGGACCACACCGGCCCAGTACACACCCCTCACTCCTCTCGCCCTCTCGTGTTCTTCCTCGACCTGCTGCGGCGTGGTGTCGCCGACACTGTTGCCGCTCGATTACCGCTGCCCTGGGCCTTCCCGGCCATCACCGTGGTGCATGGTGAGGTAGCCGGCGCCGCTCCGATGACTGGTCCAGTTTGATTCGCCTTTGGACTCCTCTCCCGCCTAGGTTGACTCTGATGACCCACAAGTATATGGGGTGTATCGCAGTATTTTTGAGGGAAGTGAAACCCAATTTATTGATTCGACACAAGGGGAGCCAAAGAAATATTTATAAACCTTAACAACTGAGTTGTCAATTCAGCTGCACCTGGAAACAATCTTGCTCACAGTAGTAAAGCAAAGACAGTAGTAACAAAAGCAGTAAAAAGTGGGATTCGAGTGCGGTAGGCATAGGGATGGATGGACGGGCGTTGCATGGACAAGACAATTCACATAGCCATCAGAACATAGGGCAATTGCAGATAAATAAGATAAAGCATCCAAGTACTAGACAATCCTAGGCATGTGTTCCATATATAGTCATACGTGCTCGCAATGAGAACTTGCACACCATCTTTTGTCCTGCCAGCCCATTTGCAGCAGGGCCTCTAGGGAACTATTGGCAATTAAGGTGCTCCTTTTAATAGAGCACTGGAGCAAAGCATTAACACTCCGTGAACACGTGTGATCCTCACATCAAAGCCTTTCCCTTCCGGTTATCCCGATTTTTGTCACTTCGGGGCCATAGGTTCCGGACAACAACGTGTGTATACAACTTGCAGATAAGACCAAGAACAATACTATCATAATGAATCAATAACATGTTCAGATCTGAAATCATGGCACTCGGGCCCTATTGACAAGCATTAAGCACAACAAGTCGCAACAAAGTCATAAAGCACTAATAAAAGATACTAGGCACCATGCCCCTAACAATCTGATGCCATTACATGAACGATCTCATCCAATCCCTACCATCCCCATAGCCTACAGCGGGGGATTACTCACTCATAGATGGGGGAAACATGGATGGTCGAAGGAGATGATGGTGGAGATCGATGGAGATGGCTCCGGGGGCACTTCCCCGTCCTAGCAGGGTGCCAGAACGGAGACTTTCTGTCCCCCGAATCTCCCCTTCGTTGGTGGCGGCGCTGCAGAACTTCTTCTGGAAAAACGTCGACCCCCCTGGAGTTTTTAGGTCAGAAGGCTTCTTATAGGCAAAGAGGGAGACCGAGGGGGTTCCTGGGGCCACCACACCATACCCTGGAGCGGCTAGGCCCAGCCCGCGCCTGGGGGGGTGTGGCCAGCCCCTGGCCCTCCTCCGTCTCATAATCTGGCTCCTGGAGTCTTCTGGAAAAATAGGCACTTTGGCTTTTGTCCTGTCTAATTCCGAGAATATTCATTTTCTGACTTTCCTGGAACCAAAAACAGTAGAAAACAGGCAGCTGGCACTATGGCTCTTGTTAATAGGTTAGTCCAAGAAATCATATGAAAAGTACTCCAAAGTGTGGACAAAACACAAGAAAGTGGATAAAACTAAGCATGGAGCATCAAAAATTATAGATACATTTGCAATGTATTAACATCCCCATGCTTAACTCATGCTCGTCCTCGAGTAGGTAAGTGATAAAAAGAAAGAATAATTTTTGAGGTGACATGCTCCATCAAAGACTTGATCAAAATATTTGTAAAACATTCAAAGCTGGGATCATAGTACTTCAATCATAACATGAAAGACAAAGTTCTAGCAATAAGACAAAGAAACTATGGTGCAACATGAAAAGGCACAAATAAAAGATTCATGAATAACAATGTTTTGCAAGACGTTTGTTTGTTTCACATAAAGAAAACATACCATAATGGCATTCAGCTTGTCCCTCATAGAGTAGCAAACATAAATGACACCTTCGAAGTTTACAAGAGTGACTAGATACAAATAGTTTAAAACAAGCAATATCAAGGTATGCATCAATCAACAAGTCTTGGGACAATGCACATAGAACTAAGAATGGCCACTATGCTCTCAAGAAGGTGCTCAAAGAATATGTGGAGACTCAACAAGTAGAAGAAAAAGTTTTGAATAATTTGAAAGGCTTCCAAATGCTGAAAGTATGGTACTCGTTAGCTTTGAGCTCTCATTGCCCCTATCATAAGCATCTTTAATGTGGTTAAGGTGAAAGTGAGGTCCAATATGAGTTATATGCTTGACAAACTATAAACTGAAAATCCCAAGTCCCTTGAGTACGAGGGTCGCTCCTCATGCTACTCAACTTTAGTTACCGGTAAGTTCTTGTCATCGTAAGTAAGTGCGTATCATAGAGAACCGCCAACGGGGTACCCCTTGCCCGATGATATGGAAGAATCCCCATATCAAAATGACAAGGCAAGCAGACAATGAGTATCTTAGCAATCTTCTTATTTACCATGGGAAAATGGTGCTTTTTTTTCTCTCTTTCCTCTTTTCATAAATCTCTTTTTTTCCTTCTTTTTCTCAATAGCTATCTCTCTCTTTTTTTATAAGAAGAATGCTTCATAGATATCATTATGGTTACGCTGCAGGTTTCCACCATGTCAGCATGGATTAGACCAGTGGCCCAGGCGTTTCTCTAACACACATACATAACTCCATGGACTTACAAGCTCCCCTTTTATTTCACACCGACGACATCCGCAAACAAAAGAGCAAGGTATCAACTGGGTATATATTTACAAGTGTTGAAAGCGTTCCCCATGACAACACGGTTCTGCTAATCCCCAGCCTATAATTTGCAAGCAATATAACTTTCATGGAGAGTTCACAATGGTTCAGGTTTATTAAGTGCAGGAAATAAAGTGTGCCATCAAGTTCATGAGAGCTTTACTAACTAACTTTCTCATAACAAGGAAACATTTTATTCGGAAGAAAACAAGGCATATTGAATATGCACGGAAGTAGCAAATGATGCTAATAGGTAGGTATGGTGGACACTTTGGAAATATTTGGTTTAGGGAGTTGGAAACATGAGTGGAACTCATACTTTGTTGTGGAGGCTAGCAAAAGACTAGGAGCGACAAACTAAGAGAGCAATAATGGCCATAATCATGCAGAGCGACAAAACATCATTGATCAAAGCATAAAGTGATACTACAAGTTGAAAACTGAAGGATCATAAAGGCTTATGGTGACTTGAGATAGTCATAACATGGTGTGAGCATGCGCCAAGTCAACCCAAATAAAGCATCAAAGGAGAATACCACTATACTATGCTTTAATATGCTAAAACAACGCATGATTCATCCAAGGCACATTAAGCAATCTCAATTGTTTATAACAAGTCATGCTACAACAAAGAATACTAAGCATAAAGCCAAAATGATATCAAACATGGCATGACAAAGCATAGGCCACATTCAAAAACATGCTCTCTTTACCACTTAAGCATGAGCTTTCCTACTCTTTTCCAATCCAAACCAGACTATTTGAACACCAATGCATGAAAGAGGAGGTCCAACCAATTTATTCAGCAAACTAAGAAAACAAAGCAAATGAAAAACCAAAATGAAAAACAAAAAAGAAGACGCTCCAAGAACAACACAACTGTGCATGAAACAATAAAAATGAAGCGTTTGGAAGAAACCTGGGATTTTTATTGATGAAGAAGGGGATGCCTTGGGCATCCCCAAGATTTGACGCTTGTACTTCTTGGATATTTCTTGGGGTGACACGCGTGGCATCCCCAAGCTTGAGCTTTAGTCCATCCTTCATCTCATTACTCATTCCTTCCATACACCTGAAATTTTTCTTTCATACAAAACTTCACACAATCTTTATTAGCAACATTAGTGCACTCAAGATAAATAAGTCTTAAGGTTCAGTTCTAACACCAAATAAAATTCCATTAGAACACTAGCTACTGTAGCACTTCCCTCAAAAATCTCAATTCCCCAAAAGAACTCAAAAAGGAACCAACAAGAAGCAAATGCAAATAATGGCAGAAATCTGTCAAAAAATACCAGGAGGTAAAGGCGAATTTTTTCGAAGACCTTATGTTGCTCAAATCAAAAGTGTTGAACTAACGAAAGTTAGATAACAACCTGGGGCAGAAGCACTAAAAAATACAGCTCAATCCGACATACACAGCTCTCTCACGATTTTTTACGGTGAAGCACATAAATCTGTTTCGGGACAGCAACTTTCCCAATCATTACTTCTCTTTCATTAGAGGTTACTTCTTGGCACAAAAAGCAAATAAAAAGGATAAGGAGCGGTTATTACTGAAGCAATAACTTCCAATACTCATCTAAAACTTTTGGGTTATCTCCCAATAAGTACTTTTCTTTAACGCCTTTAAGTTTGGCAAAAGCAAAAATCAAAATGGATAGAATAGAAGTAAACGGGGATAATCATAGTGAAAACATTGTTTTGTTCAATAAAATCCTTTCCTTAACAAGGTTGATCTGGTATTGTTACCAAAACAATTTCATATGAGACAAAACTTTGTATTCCACTAATGGTTATATTACCTCAACCTTGATAGCAATGGTCCCAATCATAATAGTTTCAAATTTTTCTCTTGGTATGGGAAAATATATCTCTCCTACTTGAATGCCCTCAACATGTTCAATTGAATTCAAACCATAAGTCCTTTCAATCTTCTTGGGGAAATAGATAGTATGTTCCTTGCCATTGACATTGAAGGTCACCTTCCCTTGATTATAATTAATAACAGCTCCTGCAGTATTTAAGAAAATGTCTCCCAAGAATAATAGACATAATATCATCTTCAGGCATAAAAAGTTTGAGAGGATGCAATCATAAGAAATATGAGTTGAAGTAAAAGAGAGCATCAAGAAGCAAATTCAAAACACATTTAAGTCTAACCCACTTCCTATGCATAGGAACGTGCAAGCAAATAACAAAGTGACAGGCATAGGAAGATAAAACAAGAGTAACTTCAAAACTTTCAGCACATAGAGAGGTGTTTCAATACGATGAAAACTTTTACAACCATATTTTCCTCTCTCATAATAATTTTCAGTAGCCTCATGAATAAACTCAACAATATAACTATCACATAAAGCATGCTCTTCATGATCTTCAAACACTAGAGCTTTATCATAAACATCTTCAAAAGAATCCTCAGGAACATAACATTCATCCTCCTTTATTAAGCATGGAGGACAATCAAATAATGTAAGGGATAAAGAGTTACTCTCATTAGAAGGTAGGCATGGGTAGCTAATCCATTCTTCCTCCTTTTGTTCATCACTCTCCTCCTCTTTTTCATCTAATGAGATTTTAGGTTCATCAATTTCTTCTTCCATAGATCCTGCAAGGCATTAGTCTCTTCCATTTGTGGAAATCATCTATTAAAATATTCAAGAATATAGCCATTTTCATCCCTGTAATTATCAAAGCAAAATTTAAGTATACCATAAACCTCATATTTGTAAGGTGAATCATCAATACTTTCAAGCAAACTAGCAAGCTCAAAAGCACCCTTCCAAGCAATAAATTCTTCAATTTGTTCCGCATCATAAAAGTCATAAATTCCTTTAGCATAGGAAGATATGGTATCATTATCATTATACTCACATTGAAAAGGGAGGTGTTTATACCTCTTTCTGCAACGAGATTCATCACAACAATAAGTAGCATTATAAATAGAGCACATGTTTCTAGCAATGGTATACAATCTATCAATTTGTTCCCATAAGTGTTTCCCTTTTTGTGACAAGCGGTGTTCCATATAATAATATTTTTGATCTTCCATGAACCCACCTTGCCAATAAGCTTCAGTTTCAAAGAAACCAACCATTGACAAGAAGCATGATAAAGCAAGACAATAACAGACCAACGAAAATAACAACTAGAGTAGGAACTATTTTTTTTATATTTTCAATAAAGAAAGAAGCAAACAAGGAAGAAATAAACTTAGCTTGAGCAATAGTGAATCCAAGTAGACTTGATAAATAAAGCTATGCTCCCCGGCAACGGCGCCAGAAAATAGTCTTGATGACCCACAAGTATAGGGGGTGTATCGCAGTATTTTCGAGGGAAGTGAAACCCAATTTATTGATTCGACACAAGGGGAGCCAAAGAATATTTATAAGCCTTAACAACTGAGTTGTCAATTCAGCTGCACCTGGAAACAATCTTACTCACAACATTTTATCAGTAGCAATAGTTTTGTAGTAGGAATAGTAAAGTAGCAGCAGTAGTAAAGCAAAGACAGTAGTAACAAAAGCAGTAACAGTGGGATTCGAGTGAGGTAGGCATAGGGATGGATGGACGGGCGTTGCATGGACAAGACAATTCACATAGCCATCAGAACATAGGGCAATTGCAGATAAATAAGATAAAGCATCCAAGTACTAGACAATCCTAGGCATGTGTTCCATATATAGTCATACGTGCTCGCAATGAGAACTTGCACAACATCTTTGTCCTGCCATCCCGTTTGCAGCGGGGCCTCTAGGGAACTATTGGCAATTAAGGTGCTCCTTTTAATAGAGCACCGGAGCAAAGCATTAACACTCCGTGAACACATGTGATCCTCACATCAAAGCCTTTCCCTTCCGGTTATCCCGATTTTTGTCACTTCGGGGCCATAGGTTCCGAACAACAACGTGTGTATACAACTTGTAGATAATACTAAGAACAATACTATCATAATGAATCAATAACATGTTCATATCTGAAATTATGGCACTCGGGCCCTAGTGACAAGCATTAAGCACAACAAGTCGCAACAAAGTCATAAAGCACTAATAAAAGATACTAGGCACCATGCCCCTAACAATCTGATGCCATTACATGAACGATCTCATCCAATCCCTACCATCCCCATAGCCTACAGTGGGGGAGTACTCACTCATAGATGGGGGAAACATGGATGGTCGAAGGAGATGATGGTGGAGATCGATGGAGATGGCTCCGGGGGCACTTCCCCGTCCCGGCAGGGTGCCGGAACAGAGACTTTCTGTCCCCTGAATCTCCCCTTTGGTGGTGGCGGCACTGCGGAACTTCTTCTAGAAAAACGTCGAACCCCCTGGAGTTTTTAGGTTAGAAGGCTTCTTATAGGCGAAGAGGGAGACCGAGGGGGTCACTGGGGCCACCACACCATGCCCTGGCGCGGCCAGGCCCAGCCCGCACCTGGGGGGTGTGGCCAGCCCCTGGCCCTCCTCCGTCTCGTATTCTGGCTCCTGGAGTCTTCTGGAAAAATAGGCACTTTGGTTTTTGTCTCGTCCAATTCCGAGAATATTCATTTTCTAACTTTCCTGGAACCAAAAACAGCAGAAAACATGCAACTGGCACTGTGGCTCTTGTTAATAGGTTAGTCCAAGAAATCATATGAAAAGTACTCCAAAGTGTGGACAAAACACAAGAAAGTGGATAAAACCAAGCATGGAGCATCAAAAATTATAGATACATTTGCAATGTATCAGACTCCACCCCGAACCCTAGGGTTTGGTGACCGCCAGCGATGTGATGCTCTACCACCTCCATGATGCTGTGTTGTGGCTCTGGTGACTCTGTGGTGCCGCCGATGCTACACACGTGACTGTGACCGCTGCCGCATGGCCTGGTGCGGGTTGCAGCGCCCTCGGGTGCTCCCTGTGCCGCCATGTCTACTCGTTGGCCTCTCTACTTCATCTTCTCCACTCTAGCGAGGACCATCACTAAGTTCTTCTACTTCCCCTACTTATTCTCCCTTTACTTATCTTGCTAGCCACTATGTGCTCCCAGAGAAAATTCCTAATTAGGGATTACCTGTTCTATTAAGGTTCCACTCCTCTATGTTAATTATTGAGGATACTGAACGATTTAGGAATATTTCTGGTGGTTATTCTATGTTGATCCATTGCCTACTGATGGGCTTGGGAGTTGATAATAGTTCTGTAAGATAATTTTTTATTTAATCTTGGTTACTGTCATTGTACAAATGGTGATGTTGTGACTCTGATCTAGCCTAGTATCTGATTAGTGATGGTGGTTAACTAGTTTCAGTACTAGAACATGTATTTGGCTATCTGGGAAGTTACTATTGATGCCTCTAGCGATAGTTCTTCTATGTAAGAGAATGATTCCTAATTAAAATATTAGGAAGATGATTGAATATTCTTTTTAAATGACCTAGATTATGTAATCATTGGGTAGATCTGCTTGGTTAGGATAAATCCTTGTGACACCTTCCTTGGAATGGTACACATGGGTTTATTCTAATTCTGGCTTTATTCCTTCTATGTTCTAGAGTGGCTTGATGCTAAAATGAGTTGAAAACTCCTGCTGGATATATTAGCCTATGGTACTCATTAATTTCATTATGCCTGTGATGCTGGTCTGAGGCAAAGCTACAGAGAAGTACCTGTTTTCACCTGCTGCTTTACTTCTTTGATGATCTGTGATGGATACCTCTAGGTATCAGTCCTAAAGTGCTTGTGGAATTTACTTTGGTGGTGCTTAGTAGGTTTAATATGATAGGTCCCCACTGTTTAAGCTGGATCCTGAAACTGCAATTACTTCTGAGGTGCTACCATCCATGGGATGTGCCCAAAATTTTCTACTTAAGTCTGCTGTCAAGTTGGCTGTAGAAATCTGTGTATTTCTCCAAGATCAATGATGCATAGGCTGAGATCTTAGGATTGTTTGAAAAGATTAATTGTTTGGCTTTAGTTCAAATCCCTCTATGATGGATACACCCCACTTGGGTGAATCTAAGAGGATCATGTATAAAACAACACATGCTCATCTAAGAATTTAGCATCAGATAGTTTTGTGTAACTCACCACACAGATTGATTACTGTTGTTGTGATGGTGTTGCTTGTGGCTTGATCTTGTGGACTGGTTCTTGCTGGCTTGATCTTGGCCTGCACCTCCTGGTGCTGCTCCTGCTTCTCCTAGTCATCTGTGATCTGGAACTTGCCCTTGCTATCCTCCTGCACCACCCCCTCCTTATGTCACCATCTTGTGGTGAACTGGTGGTTGATTTGGTAGAGTGACTGGTGGTTTTGTTAAGGCTTTGGCAAGCTCAATGAACTCTAAGCGTGTGCTTGAGAAGGATAGATGAGTTTCCTGTGGATGTGCTTCGACTGAGTGCTCTGTTTGAGTGCTTGTACTGCTACTGTTGTCTTGACAGCACACTCCATGCATTTTGGTGACTAAGCTGTATGGTTGTGTGGTCTGGTTGCGGATCAGTTCAAGTGAAAGTATCTTCACCTGTTACCCTTTTACTAGTAACTGCCCTGGTGAAACTTGCCCCTCTTTTATTACTCAATGATGTAATTTGAATAGTGCATTTCACTGTTCACCACTGAGAGTAAAACTAACTAATTAACCCCTAATTTTCTTTTAGTTGTTTTATCTTATTTATAGGAACAAGATCTGGAGATACAAGATGTAGTATAGGAGTAGATAGGTAGTATAAGTTTTAATTGTAACCTTCTTTTTATTCTTTTTGTAAAGAATCTTGTAAAGATATTATCATAAGTTAATAAAGTTTTATTTCTATTCTCTGTAATCTTCTACTTTTGGTGTATTTATTACTATTTGTAATATTATTATGTAATCAGGGAATAAGAATTCATTCCTTATTTAATTTTCATTGTCTTACATCCTTATTGTTGTGTACTATATCTATAATTCAACCAAACAATGTTAATAAGCTATTTTGGAAAACAATTCAATATTACTAACCTCTAAATTTCAAATACTTTCAAATTGATTTAAATTTCGAATTTGAATTCAAAATAACTTCCCCAAAGACTTAATAATTCCTAAAGGTCATGTCAAAATTCATAGCAATCACTAACAAGAGCTATTCCTACCTCTAGTTAGTGAAAGAAACTCTGATCCCTTTAGGTTTTTATTTGGTGAAAAAATTACCCTAATTTTTACAGATGCATGCATGCACAAACTTAGA
The DNA here is from genome assembly GCA_916181665.1 of Avena sativa. Classification (NCBI taxonomy): domain Eukaryota; kingdom Viridiplantae; phylum Streptophyta; class Magnoliopsida; order Poales; family Poaceae; genus Avena; species Avena sativa. The sequence goes on from OV702287.1 coordinate 431,114,233, forward strand.
TTCCTAATTCTACCTTTTGTTGGATCCTAATGCTGGGGTGTTACAGATAGCCAGATCGATCCAAAGGTTAGTAGGACGTGAGCACACCATCATACGCTCCGATTAACACAATGGAATCCTTAGACCTAAGGGGATCGCACGATCCGAGTTGTGGAAAAGCCGGCTTTGACTCCATCTAACGCTCACCATAACTGGGATTCATAAGGGTGGTGTTGCACCGACTTCAAAGCAAGCTGCATGACGTGGATCAGCCAAGATGGAATTTTCCCCCTCCATCCCGGAGAGATATTCTCTGGACCCTCTCATGTGATATGATTCAGAAGCATGGCCATGCGCTGCTCGATCAAGTGTTAATCAAGGTAGTCCAACTTAGTGAAGCCGGGGGGAATCACTTATCATAGGATCGAGAAGATAGTAAACTGGCACTAGGATGACAGAATCTCCCCCGCAGTTTATCATCAATATCGTGAGGCAAAGGGACTCAGACAAATTTTCACATTTAGGGCACTTGAGGAAACTAGGAGTCAAGAAGTCTTGCTAGAGGCCGCTACCGACTATCAGCTCTAGTCAGAAAGTCACTAAGCTACGACTTTGACTGAATGATTACTAAGTTGTGTGCGGCTTACCATAAGCCTGCGGGATCACACACTTAAGAGAGTGGGACTAGGCGGATGTTGATTCGACTATCACAAGCCGGCAAGTTGGACTCTTCGGAGAAGGACACATGTCAATGGGTTGGACCCACTTTGACTAGGGTTAGGGTTTAGGACCGAGGGACACCAGTGTTGTGTGCCCTCACCTACTCGCCTATATAAAGGAAGGTGGGTGGCGGTGGATAATCCATCCAGTGCTGCTTCCTAGGGTTTTGCTAGACCTAGCAACCACCTTCCTGTCCCGCGGTGGCAAGACCGAGACTAGCATCTCTCTTGCTGTTGTTCCACCTTGTATGTGTGTGTGATAACAGAGGCACCACACCTGCGGTGGTCATCGGTGATGTTGGGCGGTGGTGTAGTCGGAGGCAAGGAGGAGAACGGAGCCAGCGACGAGGTGGTCCCAGATCGAGAAGTTTGCCGGAGCCTGACGAGACGAGGGAAACGTACGACACCACTGCGACGTGCTTCCTTAGCTTCCGCACATGCATGTCGAGAGGTATAGACTATTGCCTTTGACCTTAGCCGGATCTTGGGGTGGATTGCCGGAGTCCTCGCCGGAGCAGAAAAGTTTTTATTTTCAGCCTGGCTTTGTGCATCGCCCGACAATGGTATCAGAGCATCGACTCTAGGTTTTTGGCCTGGTTCTTGCGCATAAATGTGCTAGTAGGAAAGATTGGATCTTTGTTGCTATTTTTGTTTTGCCTTTTTGATCTGTTTTGATCTAGGGCAGTGGCCATATCTGGTTTGTCTTGGCCAAGAAGTTGGTCAAAACTGGTCCATATCTGAATGGAAGATCACGTGGCTGACGTCCATGATCAACCACTAAACTATTTTTTTCATGTTGGACAAGAATAGGATAGTTGTACCCTATCAAAATTTATAGCTAAGAGTTAGCTGGTGTGAGCCGAAAAGGTTTCGACTTGCAAGATTTATTTGCTTCTTTTTCCCTCAAAGAAGGTCTAGTTGAATTATCCTGCCATTTGATGCAACACTACAAGTCAGACATTGTTGGTTAGTGAGCTCATATTGTTGGGGCATTGCCAATTCTCTTCGATAAAGTGTGAGAGATTCAGACTCTCTCAAGCAGGGCACTTGGTAGCTAGACAGAGCTATCATAATAGTTGTGGGCTTCAGGGTAAGGAGGTTTATCGGACAATCCAACAAGAATCAGATAGAGATCTGATTAGCAAGGTGTTGCCTACTCGAAAGGTTCCCCGACTAGTAGTGACACATTGGCTCACTAGTCGTATAACTGACTAGGATCCTGAATCATTGTCGACTGTCGGAGGGATATTAGTCTTAGTGGTAGTATGCATGATTAAAGAGTTTAATTCGCCTTCTCTTGTTATAGATACATTGTCTTAAGTGTTTTGTATCTTTCGTTTGTAGATGGCACCAACTAGCACCGTTCATATTTCTAGTTTTGCGTTGCGTACGATCCTTGATAAGGACAAGTTGAATGGAACAAACTTTACCAACTGGTATCGTAACTTGAGAATCATTCTCAAGCAAGAAAAGAAGGAACATGTCTTGGACAATCCGATTCCCGATGATCCGGGCATTGATGAGCCTAACACTGTAAGAACCGCCTTTCGCCGGGATCAGAATGATGCGACGGAAGTCAGATGCCTAATGCTCGCTCACATGGAGCCAGAACTGCAACAACAGTTCGAGAATGTTGAGGCGTATGATATGATCGTTGCCCCCAAGAGCATGCTTGAGACACAGGCTAGGACGGAGAGGTACAATGTCTCCAGAGCCTTGATCGGGTGCAAGCTAAAAGACGGAGATCCACTTGGATCGCACGTGAGCAAGATGGTCAGATATGTGCAGTCCTTGGATCGTCTGGGTTTTCCCTTGGGTGAAGAATTTGCTACCGACATTCTCCTGAATTCTCTTCCTAGAGCTTATGGTCCGTTCATTTTGAACTACCATATGCATGGTATGGATAAGAAACAGGCAGAACTTCAAGGATTGCTCAAGACAGCAGAGGCCGACATCAAGAGAGGCGATACCAGTCAAGTGTTGATGGTGCAGAACGTTTCCAAGATCAAGAAGAAATCTTGGTCTAAGAAAGCCAAGCCAAAGGGAGACGGCATGCTGGAGCCAAGTCCTAGCGCTAGCTCAATAACTGGCAAGCCGGAAAAACCTCCGGGTATAGTATTGTTTTACTGTAAGGAGGAGGGTCACTGGAAGAGGAACCGAGATAAGTACAAGGCGGATAAATCCAGGAGGGTAAGTATGACTTCCGATTCAGGTACACTTGTTGTGAATTCTATAGACATTCATCTTTCCAACACTCATAGTAGTACCTGGGTATACGATACTGAATCGGTTGTTCATATGTGCAACTCGATGCAGGCACTTGTAAGGGATAGGAGCATGGAGAGAGGGGACATTGACATCAGAGTCGGAAACAAGGCAAGAGTTGCTGTGTTAGCTGTAGGGACGATGCAACTCTAGTTACCTTGAAGATTTGTACTAGAACTAAATAAATGTTATTATGTTCCTGTACTAAGACGAAACATCATTTCTACCTCATGTTTGATGGAGCAAGGTTATGAATCAAGTATTAAGAATAATGGTTGTTCCTTTTATTTGAATAATGTGTTTCACTGCTATGCATCTGTCCAAGCCGAACTTTTTGTGCTTGATCTTGAATGTAAAATAGTTTATAACTTGAATGCTAAAAGGTTGAAGCCGAATGATCTTAGTTATACTTATCTGTGGCACTGTTGCCTTGGTCATATCAGCTAGAAACACATACAGAAGCTCCATGGTGATGGACTCCTGGATTCGTCCATCTTGGAGCCGTTCGAAACTTGCGAATCCTATTTACTGGGAAAGATGACCAAGACACCTTTTGCAAAGAGTTGCGAGAGGGTGTCCGACTTGCTGGACCTGATACATTGTGATGTATGCGGTCTAATGAGTATGATGGCCAAAGGTGGTTATGAGTATTTTGTCATGTTCACGGATGATCTTAGTAGATATGGTTGTGTCTACCTGATGAAATCCAAGTCGGAGACCTTTGAAAAGTTCAAAGAGTTTCATAGTGAAGTGCAAAACCTACTCGGCAAGAATATTAAGTTTCTGTGATCAGATCGTGGAGGCGAATATATGAGCAATGAGTTTGATGACCATCTCAAGAGTTGTTGAATAGTTCCATAGCTCACCCTATCAGGAACACCTTAGAGGAATGGTGTGTCGGAAAGGCAGAACCGAACCTTGTTAGACATGGTAAGGCGATGATGAGTAAGACGGATCTACCTTTATCATTCTGTTTTTTTTGTCTAGAGTAGAAAAGACACCACATGAGATGTGGATGAGAAAGAAGCTAGCCCTGACTTTTCTTAAGATTTGGGGATGTGAAGCTTTCGTCAAGAGGTTACAATCTATAAGCTCAGCCCCAAGTCGGATAAGGTAGTTTTTTTTGTAACATCCCAACATTATAACTTAGAAATAAGATGAGATGAGGTGTGTGCATTGCGTTCATGCATAGAAAATCTGGATAATTTCCACGTGAACTAAAGAAGCTAGCAAGGGATCGGGATCTCTCTTGTTCTGATGGAAACATCCAGGCGAGTGTGATAGATTCCGACAAGACCTCTATTGTATCTTTGTGTTCAAGGGGAATCATTTCATATTTGAGAATAAAAATGATTAAATTGAATTCAAAAGAAATTTGAATTAGATTATAAATAAAGAAATGAGTTATTGAATTCATTAATGTTATATAAATATTACAATGAATAAACAAAATGATTAATATATAAGACTTAATAATGGATAAGGATAATGTTTATTATTACAGAAATACATATAGTATTATTGTTCTTCTACAATAAGAGAATGAAAATAAAGTACATGAAACAAATAAATAGAAAAAGGAATTACAAGAAAGGAAATAGTTAAAAGAATTCTTTATTACAAAACAATATATATATTACAAGGTCTTTTACAAAGGAATAAGTAAAATACAAAAGAATAAAGAAAACACTTATAACTAAATTCCTACATCCAGTAAAGATCTTCCTGTATTTCCTCTTGGTACCTGAAAACAAAGACTAATAAAGCAAAAAAAGGGTTAGTTAGTTAGTTAGTTTTACTCTCAGTAGTGAGCAAGGTGGTGCACTGTTCTTTTTACATCATTGAGTATAGGTAAAGGGGCAGGTTTCACCACTATGTAGTATCTGTTCTATTTCATCAAAAAAGCTTTAGTACCACTTCATAAGCCAATGAGAAAGGGGCAAATTTCACCAACACAGTAACTAGTAAAAGGGTAACAGGTGAAGATACTTTCACTTGAAATGATCCACACGACCAAACCACACAGCCATACATCTCAGTCACCAAAATGCATGGAGTGTGCTGTCAAGACAGCAGCAGCAGTACAAGCACTCAAATAGAGAACTTAGTCGAAGCACAGCTATAGGCAACCCATTTCTACTTCTCAAGCACACGCCCAGAGTTCATTGAGCTTGCCAAAGCCTTAACAAAACCACCTGTCACTCTACCAAATCAACCATCATTGAGTAATAAAAGAGGGGCAAGTTTCACTAGGGCAGTAACTAGTAAAAGGGTAACAGGTGAAGATACTTTCACTTGAACTGGTCCACAACCAGACCACACAGCCATACAGCTTAGTCACCAAAATGCATGGAGTGTGCTGTCAAGACAATAGCAGTAGTACAAGCACTCAAACAGAGCACTCAGTCGAAGCACATCCACAGGAAACTCATCTATCCTTCTCAAGCACATGCTCAGAGTTCATTGAGCTTGCCAAAGCCTTAACAAAACCACCAGCCACTCTACCAAATCAATCACCAGTTCACCACAAGATGGTGACATAAGGAGGGGGTGGTGAAGGAGGATAGCAAGGGCAAGTTCCAGATCACAGGTGACTAGGAGGAGCAAGAGAAGCACCAGGAGGTCCAGGCCAAGATCAAGCCAGGAAGAACCAGTCCACAAGATCAAGCCACAAGCAACTCCATCACAGCAGCAGCAAGCAACCTATGTGGTGAGTTATACAAAACCATCACATGCAAATTCTCAGCTGATCATGTGTTGTTTTATACATGATCCTCTCAGATTCACCCAAGTGGGATGTATCCATCATAGAGGGATTTGAGCTAAAGCCAAACAATCAATCTTTGCAAATATTACCAAGATATCAGCCTATGCATCATTGATCTTGGAGAAATACATAGATTTCTACAACCAACTTGACAGCAGTCTTAAGTAGATAATTCTAGGCACATCCCATGGATGGTAGCACCTCACAAGTAATTGTAGCTTCAGGATCTAGCTCAAACAGTAGGGACCTATCATATTAAACCTACTGAGAACCACCAAAGTAAATTCCACAAGCACTGTAGGACTGATACCTAGAGGTATCCATCACAGATCATCAAAGAAGTAAAGCAACAGGTGAAAATAGCTACTTCTCTGTAGGTTTGCCTCAGACCAGCATCACAGGCATAATGAAATTAATGAGTACCATAGGATAATATATCCAACAGGAGTTTTCAACTCATTTTAGCATCAAGCCACTCTGGAACATAGGTAGAATAAATCCAGAACTAGAATAAACTCGTGTGTACCATTCCAAGGAAGGTGTCACAAGGATTTATCCTAACCAAGCAGATCCTACCCAATGATTACATAATCCAGGTCATTTAAAAAGAATATTCAATCATCTTCCTAATATTTTAATTAGGAATCATTCTCTTACATAGAAGAACTATCGCTAGAGGCATCAATAGTAACTTCCCAGATAGCCAAATACATGTTCTAGTACTGAAACTAGTTAACCACCATCACTAATCAGATACTAGGCTAGATCAGAGTCACAACATCACCATTTGTACAATGACAGTAACCAAGATTAAATAAAAATTTATCTTACAGAACTATTATCAACTCCCAAGCCCATCAGTAGGCAATGGATCTACACAGAATAACAACAAGAAATATTCCTAAATCGTTCAGTATCCTCAATAATTAACATAGAGGAGTGGAACCTTAATAGAACAGGTAATCCTTAATTAGGAATTTTCTCTGGGAGCACATAGTGGCTAGCAAGATAAGTAAAGGGGGAATAAGTAGGGGAAGTAGAAGAACTTAGTGATGGTCCTCGCTAGAGTGGAGAAGATGAAGCAGATAGGCCAACGAGCAGACATGGCGGCACAGGGAGCACCCGAGGGCGCTGCAACCCGCACCAGGCCATGCGGCAGCGGTCACAGTCACGTGTGTAGCATCGGCGGCACCACAGAGTCACTAGAGCCACACCACAGCATCATGGAGGCGGTAGAGCATCACACCGCTGGCGGTCACCAAACCCTAGTGTTCGAGGTGGAGTCAACCTGGGCGGGAGAGGAGTCCAAAGGCGAATCGAACTGGACCAGTCGTTGGAGCGGCGCTGGCTACCTCGCCATGCACCATGGCGACGGCCGGGGAGGCCCAGGGCAACGGTAATCGAGCGGCAACAGCGTCGGCGACACCACGCCGCAGCAGGTCGAGGAAGAACACGAGAGGGCGAGATGAGTGAGGGGTGCGTATTGGGCCAGTGTGGTCCAGTACCCCTCACTGAAGAGGGTTTGACCAACCGAGTTGGGCCGGGTCAGGGCTGGGCCAGCCCAATGGGCTAGGTCCAGTTTTACAAGGAAAAATCTAATTAAATTGTCAAATTACCAAAATACCCATAGGACTTAAATGGCTCTAAGAAATAAAATAAAAATACTAAAAATATAAATAAAATATCAATGGACTCATAGAAATGTCCTTTATTTAAGAAAAATAACAAATGGAATTTTAGGTAATTAAATTTAAGATTATTATTATTAAGGTATATATTCCTTTGGAATTTTATAAAAATATATCAAACACATAAAATTGAATAAAATTCATTTTTACAATTCTAAAAGGGACTGTTATTATAGAAAAATGCTAGTTTGTATTTTTTGAAAGGTAAATTTAATTTGATAAAAATAAAATCTTATTTCCTTAAAGGACTTTTAGTTAAATATTTAAAAGAGTTAAAAACTAAATAAATTCAATTTTAAACTCTTAAAAGTTAATAAAATACAAATAAAAGACAAATAAATGTCAAGGACATTAAAACTCTAATTAAAAGTTAATAAAAGAAGGAAAAAGTCCTAAAAATGAATAAAAAACATTTTTTGCATATGAAAATAAATCTACTATTTTACAAAAATACTAACTTAATTTTTTACAAATAAAACTTAGAACAAGTAGTCAAGGACATTTAATACTTTATCGAATTTTGTAAAAATAATAATAATACTTAAAAATAAATAAAAATCATTTTTTAAGATCTTAAATAAATATAGTTTATTAGAAAAATACTCAATATATTATTCCAATGGGTTACAACATTTTGAAGTAATAAATCCCTATCTATTTTATAAAATACCTATTTTGTAAATTCTATAAAACATCTCTTAAATAATAATATTCACAATTCTAGATATAACACCTTAAATCCCTAATAATTAAATACTAAGTCCAAAACTATAGCTTGGATCTATAATAAAACTTAAGTGTAACTTATTAACCTTATAAAACTCTTTTAAAATCATAAATCCAATCTAAACCAAAAAATTTAAGTAAAATTTTGAACATCATAAAAATGAATGTTATTTATCTCTTAACTATTCTTAAACATGATTCTAGCTCTAGTAGTTTATTCAAATCATCTAAATTTACTTTCATTAATAAGAAAAACTATATTCATAATAACAAATCACATTTAGACTCATCATTCACTTAAGCTGAAAGTGAATGATCCTATACCTTCAAACATGATTGTTGGAAAGTTTAAAGCTTATTAATACTTTTAAACACATCACACCCTAGATCTAATTATGTTTTTATAGTTAACTTCTTTCTGTTCCAAATTAAGTCATAAGGCATCTCAAATCCAAACTTATCGAACAAACGCAAATGACATCAATCATATTCTACTAACCATAAAGATTGGTTAAACCTTATCAAAGAAACCTTTTCTTCAAAAGTTATTCATTTTGCCACTTCAAACAACAATCTCATAGTAAGTTCTTCAACTCTTATCAACCTAAAACATGAACTTCCATAATGGTTGCATAATATCAAATAACTCAAATCATGAGTTGTTATACTTACTTTGAATCATACATGTTAGTATTAAGTTCCTTATATTTATATATTTGTTTAAGTAAACTTATAGACAAAATAAATCTTTAAGAAATCACCCAAACTTAACCTTTTCACCATATTGAATATTACTTTGAGGTTTTCCAAACTACATTACATTACTTATGCATCACAACATATTGCTTCTTTAAACATTAGTCCTTACCGGACCAATGATGTTGTTTATAGAATTTGGATCTTCTATTATCTCAAAGACCGTGAGTGCATAATCTGGCAATCACAAAAGGCAAGTTCACAACTTGCTCATGTACTTTGATTATTTTCTATCAAATTCTTGTAACTCAAATCTTGTCATCACCTGCATTTCAAAAAGGATAGGAAATACTATTTTCATAATAATATAATTATGGATTATTTACAAAGTGGTAATAATCTATTGATACAGCTCCAGTGGTAAAGGAACATAATATCTAGGATTTAACAAACCCATGTCGCCAATGATTCTAGCATCGTATATTACGCATTAACCATGAGATTTGGAATGGGACGGAGAAGTCAGCTGTATCTTCTTCCTCTCGCATGCATTCGGATGGCCAGGTCGTGGCTGTTATCCTTGTAGCTTGCATTTATTGGTAATTCGTAGAGGATATGCAGCATATGGGTGGGAGCCCTCAACGTCCCATGATAGTTCTGGCATCTGACGGTCTGTACTAACCATTGCCATAATTCAAGATATGGGCATGGCGTACACCAAGGGGACATGCGGGGTCGCGAAGGGGGCAGTGATTGGCTTGGATCACCTACTGGGCCCCACATCAAGGAATTGTGGACGGGAAAGATCGCCCAGTTGTGCAACAAGGAGTTGGTCTCTCATGGGTAAAGTAACTGTAACACCCCAGCATTAGAGCTTAGAAATAAGCTGAACACAGGTGTGTGCATTGCATTGATGCATAGAAAATCTAGATAATTTTTGTGCTTTTAAATAAAACTTGTCAAAGTGATTGAAGCTTCTCTTAACCTGGTGGAACTGAAGTAGATCATCAAGTTGACTGTGATAAGTTTCCATATGACCTTTGCTAAAACCTTATCTTTGGGTAATATAATTTGATCTAAGGGTAGATCAAGTGTAATAAAACCAAGTCACAACACACAACTTAATAAGGAGTACTTGATCTTCTAGAGATCATTACATGGTATTTCTTGCAATAACTCAAGGATGAAGACCTAATATTCTAAAGATAATATCCATATATCATCTACCACAAACCTTGAATAGCAAGTTAAGTAGATAACTTAAATAAAGAAACCTCAAGAAACAAATCTTGAAACAGTAACTTTTATTAGAAATAGAGTAGAAAAGGAAGTCAAACAAATACCATTCACCATATATCTTTATTGTCATATTAAAAGATGACATTCCTATTTAACCAAGTCTTAGTGTCAACTGATCATCAATGTGAGTGATCAATTCTTGACCTAGCACTTATTGATTCTTAGCCTTTGACCTATTATATTAACCTTTCAAAGATCTTAAGTAAATTAATCAGAAGGAGGAAGTAGCTATGGTGAAGTATGCCATCATTAATGGAATGAGATCCTTAGTGGTGATTAAGCCATTGGATGTTGGAGGAGTTAACTCTCATGAGTTAACTAGAAGAAGTATCTAAACCCAAGAGTTAAGCTAGTAATTGAGAAGCTATGTGAAGGCTAGTAGTATTAGTACATCAGATAATAATCTTGTTAAGCTAAGTGGATATAAATTTCAAGTAAGTTTCTTTAGCAATATAAGCCTTATAGAAACACTAGTACATGTTTACTATGTAGTGTTAATGGATTTTGATCAAACAATTAGAAGCTTTGCTTGATCAAAAGTTGGTGGTTATTATTCAAGCTAGAGTATAATGAAGTATGTAACATAAGTTGTAGGAGTAGTTGGAAGTATAATAGTTTCACCAAGTTAATACAAGAACAACTTGTATTATGGGAAGTAGTACCATACCTATTCCAAAAGATTGATATCCCTTGTTATCTACAGTGAGGATTGTAATCTTGTAAGCCTTGGATATTGTTGCAAGATGGAGTTAAGGAAGTTAATAGATGGAGTTAGCAGTAGCTATATTGATAGGTGTATCTATGGTAGTTGATTAAGAGAAGTTATATACTAGGAGTAAGGATGGAATAATGTTGAAGGGGCATGACCATGTCATCATGTGATGATGGATATGGTGGAGTCATATGATTGTCTTATTCAGGAAGATGTGATGCTTGTGAATAAAGATTAGAGAGATATATAGAGTAGATTTAGGAAAGGAATTCCTTATCTAAAGATAGCCTTAGTGAGGTATTAAGGTAAGGATTCTTTAGAAGCCTTAACTAAGATCATGTCAAGCCATGAATAGAACCATGTCTACCTCTTTATTTAACATCCTAGAATAAAGAGGGTAGTTAAACCAGTTCCTATCTTTAGGCAGCCAATGGATAGTATCTCTTAATCAAATGAAATGTTTAAGAGATGAGTAGAATACTAGTTGAGAGAGTATTGATGGGAACCTTGTCTGCTTTATGTAATAGAAACTTACTCTCATAGGATCATTAAGATCACATTATGAAAGCAATCCCAATAACTCACTTTAAGTTGAGATGTTATTCAGGGTTACAAAACATGGTGGCAATATGTCTAAACCTTAATATTAATACATATGTATATTTGAATAAACATTGGCATTTCTCCACCAATGTTTATTATTGATTCATCATTACCTAACGAAAAGTGTTCTATGGTAATTATAAACTCTACAAAACAAGTAGAATAGGATTTGGTGAAATCACCAATTAGGGAGAGCCATAAAAATCAAATCATCATATTAAGAACCACAAGGTTTAATACCATATAATGAATATTTATAATTCTTTCAGGAAGTTAAGCATTAATAGGATTTTATATATATTATTCACCATTTTAAACCTTTCCCATTATAATTATTAAGTGAAAAAATAATCATCTTTGTGAAATCTTATTATAAGAAATAATTCCTAAATCCCTAATCCTTATTAATATTTCTTAATGAAAAGGATTTTTTATACAATGTTGAATATTTTTGTTGCCCAATAAGAAATGAAGAGTAGATGATTATAAATTCTACAAACAATAATATTCATGACTTACAAAGTCTCTGCACATTATAAACTCTTGTGGAATTCATATTTGAAATAGTTTGTAAAAAATAGAAAACAGAAAATAGATATGGAAAAGAAAAAAGGAGTCAGCCAGCCGCGTAGCCCACGACCCAGTTATTCTCTCGCTTAACTGTCACTGCGAGCACACCCAGTAACATTTCGCTCACTTTGTTTCAGCCCAGCACCGGCCCAGGCCCAAATAACGCTTCGTGTCGTCTTCCTCGTTCGGCGTCGACCTTTCGATGCCGCAAGCAGCTTGGTGGCCGTTTCCTCATCGCCGGCGAGCGCGGAGATTCGTGCTGCCATCTCCGGGAGAGGATAAGGATGCCACTGGATGTCCTGCTCGTCCTCATCCCCATTTCCCCTCTCTCTATTCCCCATTTCTCTCCTCTAGCCAAAAACCCTAGATGCAGGTACCTCGCCTCCCCGTCGTTCCCGACCACCTCTCGCCTAGATGAGGACCCTAGAAGATTCGCCTCGTCACGCTGGTACTTCACCCTGAAGGAATCGTCCCTGCGTGGTTCCTACCGATGTTGCCGTCCGTTTCCTCTCCGTCTCTAGAAGCCATTCACCGTCGACCATGTCATCATCTCCAAGCTTCCCCGAGCTTGCTGACTAGCCCTACACACTCGGGGTGAGCTCGCCGTGCTTCTACACCCCTCAATTTCTTCTCTTTTGTTGTTGTTCGCCATGCCGCTGGGAACCTCCGACCACCGCCATTGTTGCTCGCCGTGGAGCTAGTCCCAGTGACCAAAAATGGGCGTCGCCGCTACTATTATACTCAGCATGCTCGTCCACATCCAACGCAACCATCCCCGCGATCCCGTGCGTCCCCAATCGATGGATTGAACCCCGATTTGGATGAATCGACCTTAGATGATGTCAGTGTGACGCCATGATTGCATCATCGTTGGCCTGGTCAGCAGGTTTGACCCGGTCGTTGCCCATGTGGCAAGTGACGTGGCCTTGGGCCCGCTTGTCATTGAACCTGGGTAGAAATAGGGTTAGTAACAAAAGTCATTTGACTGGTCTTTGCCTAGGTGGCTGCCGACGTGGCCCTGACCCCACTGGTCAGTGGCTGGGTCTAGTTTGGGTCCGGGTGTAAAAAGGTTATCTATTTAGTAAAGAGATAAAACAAAATAAGTTTAACTATAAATATAATTTCCAGGAATTTAATAAAATGGTTAAATCTTATAAATTCAATATATTTTGTTTTATAATTCAGAAAAATGTATATAATATATCAAAATACTCAGAAAAATAAAATCTATAATTTAACTTTCTTAACAAACATTATTGTGTTACCTATTTAAATAATTATTATTTAATAAATATTTTATAAATTATAATACTTTGAAAATTCATATTTTAATATCGATAAATGAGAAAAATATAAATAATATACTAAAATTCTTGGAAAAATAAGAACTAAAATGTAAAACTATAAACTTAAAATATTATATCACTTAACTAATATTTATTATTTATTTAGTATTTATAAAGTGATAAAATTTGTAAAAACATGTCTTATTATTTAAAAATCACAAAAATACTTATAATATACCAAAATGAGCACAAAAATAAATTCTACACATCAATAATGTCAACTCTCACTTTGGAAGTAAAATAAAAGGTAAAGGTCTAATAAATCTTATTTTAACCCTTTTCTTTTATTTTAATTCTTTGAAAATATATAAACCATTGCTATTACCTTTAGCATTATTTGTTTAAAGTCTAAAAATGTAATAACAAGTTCAATTGATGTTTAATTGAAGTAACATAAGTCTAACCATTTTAAGTTGTACTTACTTAAACTACCATTTAGAATTAAGTAAATCTCTCTCTCCAAAAATATTTTATCAATTATAAAATCATCAATATTTGAATACTAATTCTTTTACAAGTTTGGGAATCCAATCCAAAGGCTAAGGAAAGTTGTAATTATTTAACATGATGCCATTCCCATGTTCATAGAAATGAGTATTAATTCTATAATAAGTAAGTGATTCTATCCACTTATAAAATCAAGAAAACACCACTTCTATCAATGCATAATACTTTTGTCTCACCTTCATGGAGTGTTAAAAATATCCATTTACTAGTAGAATAGCTACTCAACAATACTAGTTGTTTTCTACTTTAGTACTTATAATTAATAAGAAAACCTAAAATTGTTAGCCTTAAGTTTTAATACTTTTTACTTTGTAAAGTAATGTTTTCCTCAAGAGTTATTATTTTAAGGAACATTAAAAGTAAACTTTGAACACTTCTTTAAAAGCTCTAATTGATTCTTAATCTTGTTTAAGAAATATTCTAGATACCATGATTCATTTAAGTGCTTTAATATTGCATATTACTTATTGTATCTACATATTGTTTCACACACTCTCACAAGCCTTAATAAGAAGCACAAGTGTGAAGCTGGTATAAAAGTGCAACACATTCCAAAGAATTCATCACAAACTCCAAACCCTATATCAGATACGATTATTCCAGGGTTTCGCGTTTATCAAACCGCATTACATTACTTATGCATAATTGCATTTGCATCTTTAAACATTAGTCCTTACCAGACCAATGATGCTATTTCCAGATTTTGGATCTTCTATTGTATCGAAGATCGTGAGTGCATAATCTTGTAATCACAAAAGGAAAGTTCACAACTTGCTCATGTCCTTTGATTATTTTCTACCAAATGCTTGTAACTCAAATGTTGCCATCACCTGCATTCCAAAAAGGTGAGAAAACACTATTTTCATAATAATATGATTATGGATTAGATGGTAATAATCTACTGATACAGTTCTAGTGGTAAAGGAACATAATATCTAGGACTTGACAACCAATGTCGCCAGTGATTCTAGCGCCATATATTACGTGTCAACCATGAGATTTGGATTGGGACGGAGAAGTCAGCTGGATCTTCTTCCTTTCGTATGGACGGATGACCTTATCATGTGGCTGTTGATTTCTCGTGGAGTTCCAGAGAATCCAGCACATGGGTGGGACCCCTTAGTTCCCCGCGAACTAGGTGTCTAGATTATCTGAGCATCTCTGATTGGGTTTGAGTTCACCATAGCTGATGGTGACCACCAGACAGAGCTGCGTGCTGAGTCTCTGAGAGGCTACCCAAAGAGTAACCGTGGTAGTTGTCTCGGGGGATCGTGTCTTCATGTGGGGTCGCAGAGAGGGGCAGCGATTGGCTTGGATCTTAAGTTGGGCCTCAAACCATGGAAGTTTGAACGGGGACATACTCCCGGCTGTGCAACAAAGCTTAAGGTCTCTTGTGCGAAAAGTGACGCACCTCTGCAGAGTGTAAGAATTGTGACATGTTACTCCCTGTTCCGGGAAGGAGCTACGAACACGGCAGGAAAAAGGAACCCCCCGAAGGTTCTGGTCAACCTGTGAAGGCTGTCGGACATAGTTTTCAAAATAAAAGCAATCTTTGAAGAAATGTTTACAAAAACCTGCATTGCCTACGACCTATGGTCTGTGGCTATAGAGATAGTGCATCATACACTCCTTTTTAGTGAACTTGCTGAGTACGCTCGTACTCAACCGTACCTTCTTAACCCTTGCTAGGTTCTAAGCCATTGAAGACGATGTCAACATCAATTTCTGCTCAAGAAACCATCATCGACAACTCAAGTCCTTCAATAAAGTCAACATATACATCAACTGAAGTGAAGATAAAGTGTCGGTTTAGATAGGAGTAGATTCTCTAGCCATAAAACCTATTTCTGTAGAGCATTGCAATAGTAGCAATGGCAAGCCAAATAGTTTAGATACTAGTCTTAGTTACTAGATAGTTCTGAGTTATTATTTCTGGTTCTTCTTTGTAAGAAGTTCTTTCTCTCTTTAACCTAGAGTGCTCTCTAGATCTTTTGTAAAGAGTCGAGTTGTAATCTATAGTCATGTCTTGGACCTGTCGTGTTTCTGTTGTACCACTCTGAGGGATGTAATACTAGTGAACGGTGTTTCATTGGTGTTATGTTGACGACTATAGTGTACTACATCATGAAGTGGTATGCTGGGTCACCGCAGTTGGTATCAGAGCATATGCTTTGACCTTAGGATTAAAACCCTTTTAGGAAGATCTATAGGTTGGATAGTGACTATAGGAGCCATCTTATCTAAACCAAGCCTTGTGATGGTATCCACTTGAGGATAGCCTTGTCACACTTAAGTTGGATACTTTTGTTATCTTTCTTAAGGATTAGTTATCCATATTCTTTAGGGAAATTGTCATTTAGAGTAACTCTAAATAGGTATAACACCACTAAGATATCTTAAGTAATAGAAAATATCAAAGAAGATTAGGATATCATGTGGAGTAGTATTAGTGATGGAGTCTATATTCAGAATCCATGTGAAGTAGCAGAATCTTACCATTAGTTGATACCATTATACCATACAGGGTAGACCATTAGAGTATGTATAGATACAATTGGAAGTAAATCATGTGGCATTCACTTGAGAATTCCATGTGATGGAGTAGAATTTTGTTAAGAATCATTAATGGTAAGCTAAGAAAAAGAGTCGTCATGGTGAGATTAGCTCTTTAATCATGATGACTAGGTAAATCTTAACAAGTTTATGGTAAGAATAGCTCCGATACAATGATAAGTTCATAATTAGATTGAGTACTCAGTAACAAATCTTGTAATAATAGTAAGTAAAGAACAATGTAGGTCTATGATAAAATTCATAAGTATTATAACATTACGATAATTTTTGGATTAAGGTAGTAACTACAATTTTGTTAGTAGTTTTGAGAGATCATGTGAGGACAGTTTACTATAGAATAGAAAATTGGTAGTCTTTAGTAGTCCTAAAGGAAAGGTAAGAGATTAGTTAGAACCAAAGTGAGACCACTTTGCTCAAAATTATCCTGTTGCACCTGAGAAAATTGGGTAGATATTGAGATGAAAAGTAATTAACCCTTAAGTGCTAAGTATCACGAAGTGAACCTATATTAGGAGGTGTCATATACTACATAGCTAAGCCTGAATTCTAGAGGTATTATACTCAACTACTATATTCCGTGCTTAGAATAATGTGTGTTATATGTACCACAATTGGATTTCTTGGTTTTTCTTGCATCTTCTTGATTGACTAGATCTATGCATGAAGTTTGACTTGATGTGAAAATGCATGTTGCATCACCAAGTTATTACTTGATGTTATAGACCTAGATAGAAAAGGGAATTCGTGTAAGGGAGTGACGAGTTTCGAAGATCCAGTTGAAGACTTGCATAAAGAAGGAAGCTGAATCTATGGAGTATCAACACTATTTTGAAGGATGGATTAATCCCAACTTATTATTAGTTGGCAACAAGAAGGAATACTAGTGCAGAAAAGGTGTGTGATGGCTCTGTGTATGGCGCCCAGAAAAGTGCTGGTGCGGTGTTGATGTAGAGCATGTTGGGAACCCCAAGAGGAAGGTATAATGAGCTCAACAGCAAGTTTCCCTCAGTTATGAAACCATGGTTTAATCGAACCAGTAGGAGCAAGGAAACACCCCAAAGGTGTTACTAGCTGAGATTTGGCAGGGCGCACTAACGGTGCTAGTAGCAATGTGGAGACCTGCA
The DNA here is from genome assembly GCA_916181665.1 of Avena sativa. Lineage (NCBI taxonomy): Eukaryota > Viridiplantae > Streptophyta > Magnoliopsida > Poales > Poaceae > Avena > Avena sativa. The sequence goes on from OV702287.1 coordinate 431,131,808, forward strand.
CAACACAACCACAGAACTTTGTCCCCAACTTGCGATGAGGTTGTCAATCTCACCGTGTTTTGCTGAAACAAAGTATTAAACGTAGCGAATGGAAAGAAGTAAATGTTTGCAGAAAGTAAAGACAAAGTAGTAAAAGTTTATAGATTGTATGTAAAGAAAAGGACCGGGATCCATAGTTCACTAGAGGTGGCTCTCCTTAGATAAATAACATGCTGGGTGAACAAATTACAGCGGGGCAATTGACAAACACCGAGAAAGCAATACATGCATATACTAATCATCTTGACTCCTTTGAGATTCGATTGGGAATTACAACATTATACATAGACCGCCATCCAACTGCATCTATGACTAATAATCCACCTTCAGGTTATCATCCAAACCCCCTCCAGTATTAAGTTGCAAGCAACAGATTATTTCTTTACGAACTGCGTGTAAAGTAAACAATACGATTGTTCTATGAACAAAGGATTGTTGTTTTCTCCCTAGTAGCAACAAGACATCTAGTACCTTAGAGATTTCTGTCACTTCCCCAGATTACCAGAGGCATGAACCCACTATCGAGCATAAATACTAACTCTTGGAGCTGCTAGCATCTACTTGGCCAACATAGCTACTAACAATGGAAATCATGCAAGATCACAAATAACAAAGACATGATAGAATCAATAATCAATCTGAAATAGCATCTCATTATCCATCAGATCCCCGCAAACACAACATGCAGAATTACAAATAGATGATCTTGATCATGAACGGAGCTCACAAGATCTAGACATGAAAGCACAAAGGAGGAGAACCAGCCATCTAGCTACTACATGGATCCGTAGTCCAAGGATGAACTACTCACGCATCACACCGGAGGCTTGCATTGTGATGAAGAAGACCTCCAGGGTGAATTCCCCTCTCCGGCAGGGTGCCGGGAAGAGCTTCAGATCCCTCCCGATCTAGGGATGGAGATGACGGTGGCTACAGACTCTTTCATGGATTTTTTGATCGGGTACTTAGGGTTTACGTCCCGAGGGCATCTTATAGTCGAAGGGGAGACCGGGGGGGTGCTAGGGGCCACCACACCACCCCCTGGCACGGGCCCAGCCTGGCCGCGCGGCTAGGTGGTGTGGCCGACCTCTGGCCCTTCTCCGTCTCGTATTCTGGCACTTGATGACTTCCAAAAAAATAGGCACTTTGGCTTTTGTCCCGTCCAATTCCGAGAATATTCATTTTCTGACTTTCCTGGAACCAAAAACAGCAGAAAACATGCAGCTAGCATTGTGGCTCTTGTTAATAGGTTAGTCCAAGAAATCATATGAAAAGTACTCCAAAGTTGGAACAAAACACAAGAAAGTGGGTAAAACCAAGCATGGAACATCAAAAATTATAGATACATTTGCAATGTATCAACATCCCCAAGCTTAACTCCTACTCGTCCTCGAGTAGGTAAGTGATAAAAAGAAAGAATAATTTTTGAGGTGACATGCACCATCAAAGACTTGATCAAAGTATTTGCAAAACATTCAAAGCTGGGATCATAGTACTTCAATCATAACATGAAAGACAAAGTTCTAGCAATAAGACAAATAAACTATGATGCAACATGAAAAGGCACAAACAAAAGATTCATGAATAACAATGCTTTGCAAGACGTTTGTTTGTTTCACATAAAGAAAGCATAGCATAATAGCATTCAGTTTGTCCCTCATAGAGTAGCAAATATAATTGCATAGGACACCTTCAAAGTTCATAAGAGTGACTAGATACAAATAGTTTAAAGCAAGGAATATCAAGTTATGCATCAATCAACTAGTCTTGGGACAATGCACATAGAACTAAGAATGGCCACTATGCTCTCAAAGTAGGTGCATAAAGATAGAAGGTGGAGACTCAATATAATGGTGGAAGAAAGGCCTTTTTATAAAAGGATGTAGGGATTCAAGTCTCATAAAGAGCTTCCAAAAATTATGGTACTTATAGCTTTCAGCTCTCATTGCCCCTATCATAAGCATCTTGAAGTGATTAAGGTTAAAGTGAACAAACTATGGTGTACATGCTTGACGAAGTATAAGTTAGAAATCTCATGTCCCTTGTATACGAGGGCCGCTCCTCATGCTACTCATGTTTAGTCACCGGTAAGTTCTTGTCATTGTAAGTACATGTGTATCATAGAGAACCGCCAACAGGGTACCCTTTGCCCGATGATACGGAAAGAATCCCCATATCAAAATGACAAGGCAAGCAGACAACGACCATCTCAGCAATCTTCTTATTTACCATGGGATTATTGTGCTTTTTTTTTCTCTCTTTCCTCTTTTCATAATCTCTTTTTTTCTCTTTTTCTCTTTTTCTTTCAATATAGGACTCTTTTTTTATAAGAAGAATGCTTCATAGACAGCTCATTATGGTTACGCTGCAGGTTTCCACCATGTCAGCATGGATTAGACCAGCGGCCCAGGTGTTTCTCTAACACATATACATAACTCCATGGATTTACAAGCTCCCCTTTCATTTCACACCGATGACATCCATATACAAAAGAGCATGATATCAACTAGGTACAAGTACCAAGTGCAATGTTGAAAGCGTTCCCCATGAAAGCATGGTTCTGCTAATCCCCAACAAATAAGTGCAAGCATATACAACATAGACGACACAATGGTTCAAGTTTATTAAGGGCAAGAAAAGTAAAGTGTGCCATTAAGTTCGTGAGAGCTTTAATCACTAGTTTCTCATAACAAGTTTAATTTGGAAGGTAAACAAAAGCATGAATATACTTGGAATAGCATAAGCTAGTAGGTAGGTATGGTGGACTCTTTGGAATAACTTGGTTTAGGGAGTTGGATGCATGAGTGGAACTCATACTTGGTTGTGGCGGCTAGCAAAAGACTAGGAGCGACAAACTAAGAGAGCAATAATGGCCATAATCATGCAGAGCGACAAAACATCATTGATCAAAGCATAAAGTGATACTACAAGTTGAAAACTAAAGGATCATAAAGGCTATGGTGACTTGGGATAGTCATAAACTGGTGTGAGTATGTGCCAAGTCAACCCAAATAAAGCATCAAAGGAGAATACCACTATACTATGCTTTAATATGCTAAAACAACGCATGATTCATCCAAGGCACATTAATCAATCTCAATTGTTTATAACAAGTCATGCTACAGCAAAGAATACTAAGCATAAAGCCAAAACAATACCAAGCATGGCATGACAAAGCATAGGCCATGTAACATCCCAAAACTTTAATCCAAGCTTACCAAGATCAAATCATCCAAAAATAGGGTTAACAAGAACTTTTCCAAATTTAAAATGAAAGCATTCATATGTGTGTGCATTTAAAATAGGAGTTGTTTTGAATTGCCATGATTGAATGATCCAATGCTTGTAAAATGTTTCTTAGGTAATTTAAACATCATCTACATCATTCCCAAACTTTTCCTAAAGAAAATCAAATAAAAAATAATTAAAAAGGAGGAATGGTCATTTTGGCAAATTTCACTCTCATGCCTACTTTGGCTATTCCTAGTACTCAAAACTTAACAGAAACAATTCTTGATCTTTGCACCCCTTGATAGTACACATAATAAGGTACCAAGGCCCACCTTTTGATCTGCTAAAAACCTTCTGTTAACTATTTTAAATGACAGTTTAAAATTGAATCTAATGCATATGCATAGATCACCCTTATTCCAAAAACCATCCCTTTGAGCACCACTTTCAAAACCCTTGCAACCAGAGACTACCTATCACTAGTGGCGATCACTCAAAAATTTTGAAACCAAAATTCAAAACTTTCTTTCATGCGTCCATTTCATCAAACACTTGGCATGCATAATCTCTACTCTAATCCTAGCTCACTGTTTACTACAGGGTTTTGCCCCCAATTGATATCTCCCCTGTCCCCTCTTGATCTAACCAGAGTCTAACCACCCACTCCCCTAGCCCCTAGTGGCACGGCCATGCCATGCCGAGCCGCCTCTCGCCGGCCAACCTTGCCCTCACCGCAGAAGACCGCCCCTCTCCCTCTCTCCATGTCTAGGAGGTAGCTCACACCTCACCGCCACCCCCTGTCCCTTGCCCGAGCCTAGCCGTGCAGTGGACCACCGAGGACAAGCCGCGCCCAGTGCCACCGCACCATGCCAGTGCCTCCCCCAGAGCGCGCCCTGTCCCCGCTCGCACAGACCGCCCCTTGGCAGCAGCCCGCGCCCGCCGCTCCGCCTCAACCTGGAGAACACCCCAGACACCCCCGCTGGCCGCCCAACGCCTCACAACCACCGCTCGCCATGGACACCGCCGCCTCTGCCTCTCAGAGTGCCACCTCGCCCAGACCGCGTGCCACCGCCCCTACGCTCGCATTTAAGTTCTAGAGCACCGCCAGGGAACCACACATCGATCGCCATCCCCAGCCATGCCTCTACCCCGCCGTAGCCTTGTCGCCGGAGTCGCTTGCCCATCCCGCTCGGTCTCACCGTCGGGCCTATAAAAGGATCCCTCCCTAGCCTCTTCTCTCCAAACCATTCTACTCCCCTCACCTATCTGAACCTCACCCACCTCTAGTCAGAGCAAGTGGAGCAGCAGCTCACCGGAATTGGAGCTGGAGCAGCCGCGGCAGGAGGAGAAGGGCGCCATTGATTGTGACCACCCCAAGCTCTACCGCAACCGCACCTCGCCTCGCCGTCGTCTTCCACGTCGTTTGCTGGCCTCGCCGACCCCGCTGGAGCCCTGGTACGCCCCAGTAGACCCCTACCGAGCCGCTAGGGTTCGAGCTCGCCGGCGACCTGTTCGTCGTCGTCGACGACCCTCAGCCGTACATTCCTATTATAATCGCACGGCCCATAGCGCGCGTACAGTTTCGCGTTTTAAGTGCCGCTGACACGCGGGACCCCCTGTCAGCTGAGCCCCGCGCCACAGAGCACCACTGGGCCGGCCCATTTCTTTTCCCGCGCTATCCCACCGATTCAAATCTGGATTTTTCTTTTTAGTTAAATCTAGTTTCTGTCCTCTAGTTTGAAAATCAATTCAGAGAGTTTTAGAAATCCAAATTGCATGAAACCAATTTTGTCTGAAAGGTATTAAAATGATCTATCCAAGCCGTTGGATTTAATTCAATTAGAGTTATAGATCTCTCCTAATAAAAATAAGAAGACAGAAGCTTTTGCAACTTGCAACATTTTTATAAAATCAACCAAGTTAGATTTTGAGTTGATTCCAACTCTCAAAAATCACATTTCATCATATCTATCTAAATATGTAATAATATTAAGGTTTACATGCAGTGACTTTGGACTAGTACCAAAATAATGCTATATAGGCATTTCTAGTCACTTTAAATCATTAAATAATGAACTTAAACCAAAGTAATATTGATCCAACCCTTAAATCTCATTCCCACCTGTTATAATATGTGGTGATGACATGTGTCATCATGATCCCATGTTTTAAGTGGTGAATATTAAATGTTAGTTAATTTTTCAATGAGTAGAAATTACTTTTCTAAAATAAAAAGAAGGAAACTATTGAATTAAACTTGTGATGCTTGTGATGATAATAGATCATGAATTGTGTGTCTTAGAATGCTATCTAGCCTAGTTAACTATTGTTTGGTGATTGTCTACTCCGTATGTATTGTTATAGAAGATAGTACCGACCAAGCTTACGAGGAGGAGGAGTGCTACCAAGAAGAAGAAAACTTCAACCACTGCACCAACCAAGGAAAGCTATTGTTGGCAAGCTAGAATTAAGCTAGATGAATGAGCAAGGATGCTTTAGGCATGCTTTGATCACACCCTTTTAACTATTAGTACCCCAAGTCGTACTTACAAGTTTTACTCCCCTTAGTACACAAAGTTCTTTACTTGTTTTGAAGGTAGCATACAAAGTATAAAACTTGACCTACTTAGAAACCTTTAGATGTCATTCTATGGCATGAGATTGATCCCATCCTTCCACCTTAGTGAACACTCTTAACTTAGTATTATAGAGTAGATCAAAAACTTGAGTCACTTTAGATGGGAACACTTGGTGAAAATGAATTGTGAAAACCTTGGAATGATGAGTCATTCTATTGAGATGTTTTGACATGTGTTGAGAAACACAACTGGTTCATGATGATGAAAATGATGAGGCAGGAGCCTTAACCCTTTTATAAAACTGATGGTTGGATTCGGATGCGATACCATTCCAAATTTACCATACAACCACATTACCTGAATTGGGTAAAGCTTAGCTGGAAATTTATATGCATTAGTATTAGTTCCCTCACGGGACAGGTTCGAGCTGAGGCTACCTCTCATGATGTCCACCTATGCAATGCCCAAGATGACTGATGGTCATGGTTGGGAGGCCATGCTCATAGGAGAGGTGCTTATACTAGGGTGTGTAAAGGGAAGGTTATGTTTGGTTATCTGCATACCAAGTATGATGATATAGGGTTATCCCTGATAGCTGTATCAAATCTTGTGGTGAAAGTGTACCACCTCTACAGAGTGTCAAACTATTCGAATAGCCGCATGCGCGGTTATGGACAGTTGGAATGGCCATACTGTTTCGTTGTCAGATGTTTTCTAAATAACTTGAAATGAATGATGAACTTTGACTTGACCACAACAGGGTTGTGTTTATGATAATAGCTTCCCAACTTAAGTGATTCTAGAACTTTATTTTATCTTTCTTTGCTTCTGAACTCAACTTAGGTTTCAAACTTAACTTGATAGTTAACTTAGATTCAACACTTTAACTTAGACTTATACTCCTTGTTAGTAGTAGTTTGCGAGTACTTAAAGAGTACTCATGGCTTTTGTCCCTGGCTATTATCATGGCCAGACTATGAAGGAGATTATCAAGATGATGGTCAGCAGGACGACTATGATAACTAGGACTATCTGCCTTCGTCAGCATTTCCTGTGCCCCTGAAGATGGACCCCACCGCTACGCTTATCTTTTATTTCCGCTGCTTGTTGTATTAAAGACTGGATCATGAGATCCCTATTTGTGTAAAACCTTATGTATGGTTTGTAATGGATGATGTATGGTGATATCCAATCCGTTATGTCTCGCAAAAATGGTAATCCTGAGATTGCGAGGTATGGCATAACGGGCATCTGGGATTAAAAATCCAGGTGTTGACAAGTTGGTATCAGAGCCATCCTGACCATAGGAGACCCTAGTTAGAATGGACGTCCAAACCAAAAACTTAGCTTCAAAAACCAAAGTGAGTATTTATGAAAAACTATTCCCTCTCTTACCCTTGTGAACTCATTCTTTCTCAACGATTCACGTTCCTCAAAATTCTTACATTACTACTTAAAATTTGACACACTTTATCACTTCACTAACTTCCTCATCCTTAATCCTTGTAGATGGAGACTCAGTTCAGCAAGTTTTACCAGTTGGGAAATGGAGGTCAACTGATCTTCGAGAGGGATCTGGATTCACTGTCGGAGATACTGGGACGCCCACATCCGGAGTTTCTTGGAGCTCAACTTCCAGGACCCCCAGGAGGAGACCTACAGTGGCTAGTCACCGTAGATCTTTGAGGAAGCATCGAAGCACCAACTTCCGGGAGAATTCAGTTCTCCGTGAGAGAGAACAACTGGCTAGATGGATTAGCCAGGGCAATGCATGAACCTCTCGCACGTCTATGTGCCCTCTGCGTCAACAAGATCCAAGGAACCCGTTTTGCCCACTATGCAAGACGTGACTTCATGGGAATGCCGATGGAGATGCCAAGTCACCTAGAGTTGAGGCGTCAAGTGGAGAACCTTGACTTCTTGCTTCATGACAGACAACAGGAACTGGACAATTCCAGGGAGTTAGCTAACCAGAACCGTGTCATCACCGACCAGAAGACCCAGACTTTTGCACTGCTCGTCCAAGATCGCCAGTCTCTTTGCCGCCAGCGTGCAAAGAAGGATCGCACCATCGCCCGTCTTTGCAAGAAGGTGGCCGACCTCGACAAGACCGTCAAGGAGCAGGAAGCTCAGCTTGCCGCCAAGGAAGAAGAAGATGAGGGTGAAGACATCCAGGGAGCTATGGATTCTTACCTCAGCAACGATGATGACTTTCTGGAGGAGGATGCTGTGGACTTCTACACTGATGATGAAGACTCTGACTTCATCGATGATGAGTAGATGCACTAGATCACTGTCGTAGCATGAGATGTATCATCTCATTGTATCGTAGCTTGCAGAATGGTTCTTCAAACCATCTATTTTCCCCTTTGATTGTTGTGGGGTGTGTTGTATCATGTGCTTGCTTGCATAAATGCAAAAGAAGTTAGTTGAAAACCTAAGTCTAACTCAAAGTTTTGGATTTGAAAAACCCAAAACCATGAACCTTTGAATTTCCCTCTTACCCCTATATCTATCTCAATCTTCAGATGACTCGTGGAAACCAAGGAGGGAGCAGCTCGTCGTAGGACCCAATGCTGCAGATCTTGTAGAATCTCATCGCGGACCGTGAAGCAAGCAGGGCCGAGCGTCAAGCCAACTTAGCAACATTGCAGCAGATCGCCCAAATGGCCCTCAACAACCAAGGACATGGAAATCAGGATCACCAAGGATCCAAACTCAAAAACTTTCAGAACACCAATCCTCCAATCTTTAACTAATCTGAAAACCCATTAGATGCTGATGACTGGTTACAGACCATGGAAAACAACTTAGAGGTTGCCAGAGTTGATGAGAATGAGAAAGTTCTCTTCGCCACCCACTATCTGGCGGGAGATGCAAGAGCTTGGTGGAATAGCATCCACAATATGAACCATGGCCAGGTGATGACCTGGGAAGCATTCAAGGTTAAGTTCAGCCGCACCCACGTGCCGCAAGGTCTTGTCAACAGGATGAGAGATGAATTCCACGAATTAAAGCAAGGAAGAATGACTGTGGTGGAGTACCGTGACAAATTCTTGTCACTTGCCAGATATGCACCGGATGAGATCAACACGGAGGCCAAGAAGAAGGAGAGATTCTTAAAAGGACTGCATGATGAGATGCAGACTGTCCTCGTCAACATCCGTTTCGATGATCTCGAAGAGCTAGTCGAATCTGCCATTCACATGGAAGGGAAGATCAACCAGGCAAACGACAACCGCAAGCGCCGTATGATGCAGCAGTCTGGATCCAGTAGTCACCAGAAGTACTGTCCCAACCCTTCACCAGGATATGCACCAAGAAACAACCGACCCCCAAATTCTCGCCCAAGCTACCCCAACCATAGCGGAGGTAATGTGAAGTCCGGAGGAAACAATCACAGCTCCGGCAATGCCAACAATTTCAACCGTGCCCCTCCCAAGAGCAACAACAACAACAACACTGCACCCAGAACTGGCAGCAATGCTATACCTGTCGCTGTCAAGGACAAGTCCCAGATCACTTGTTTCGAGTGTGGAGTGAAGGGTCACTACTCCAATGAGTGTCCCAAGAAGACCGCCGCCAATGCCCCTGTGAATGCCCTAGCTCAGCAGCAGCGTCGTGTTCAACCAGGAAGGAGATTTGCCCCAGGGAACCCTCACAACCGCAACGGTCGTCTCTTCCACATGCACGTAGAAGGAGCCCAGGAAGCGCCAGATATAGTGCTGGGTATGTTTTCTGTCAACTCAGTTTTAGCAAGAGTATTGTTTGATTCTAGAGCATCGCATTCATTTGTCACCGAAGAATTTGTATGCACTAGTAAGATTCACCCAACCAACCTGAAGCATGTCATGATAGTTCAAATCCCTGGTTCAACAACAAAAGCTAGAAAATTTTGCAAAGTTGTACCTATCAGAATACATGGGATAGATTTTTATGCCAACCTAATTGTACTTGGAACCAAAGGATTGGAAGTAGTACTAGGTATGGATTGGATGTCAAGGCATAAAGGATTGATAGACTGTGCTAAGAAAGCCATCACCATGACCAGTAGTTCTGGAGTAACAGTAGAGCATATCTCTGAAACCTTACCCCATCAATTCAAGTGCAATAAGAGTGTAGCCCTGCCCACCATTGACCAAGTTAGAGTAGTCTATGAATACCCTGACGTATTCCCAGATGAATTGCCAGGTATGCCCCCGGATAGGAATATTGAGTTCATTATCGAACTAATCCCCGGAACCGTACCTATAGCCCAGAGACCCTATACCATGAACCCCTCAGAGTTAGTAGAACTGAAGAAGCAGTTGGATGCCATGTTAGCAACAGGCTTGATTCAGCCAAGCACATCGCCATGGAGATCACCAATGTTCTTCGTCGACAAGAAAGATGGAGGCAATCGCCTGTGTACAGGTTACAGAAAATTGAATGACGTCACCATCAAGAACAAGTACCCCTTGCCAAAGATAGAGGATCTATTTGATTAGTTGACTGGAGCCCAGGTATTCTCAAAGATTGATCTTAGGACTAGTTATCACCAACTTAAGATTTGTGCAACGGATATTCCGAAGACCGCCTTTACTACCCGCTATGGTTTATACGAGTATACGGTTATGTCTTTTGGATTAACCAATGCCCCTGCTTATTTCATGAATCTCATAAATAAGATCTTTATGAATTTCCTAGATAAGTTTGTAGTGGTGTTTATCGACGACATCCTTATCTACTCCAAGTCAGAAGAAGAGCATGAGCAACATCTGAGAATCATCCTAGAAACCCTAAGAGAGCATCAGTTATATGCCAAGTTCAGCAAGTGTGAGTTTTGGCTGAAAGAAGTAGGATTCCTAGGACATATTGTGTCTGCCGGAGGAGTCTCTGTTGATCCCACCAAGATCAAAGATGTCGAAGAATGGGAAGCCCCAACCAATCAAACCCAAGTTCGTTCATTTCTCGAATTAGAGGGATATTACCGCAAGTTCCTAGAAGGATTCTCGAGCATAGCCCGACCAATGACCCAATTGTTGAAGAAGGACAAGAAGTTTGAATGGACAGACAAAAGCGAAGCCAGTTTCCAAGAGCTGAAGAAGAGATTAATATCAGCCCAATTTTGATCATGCCAGACATCAAGAAGCTATTTGATGTGTATTGTGATGCATCCAACATTGGCATAGGATGTGTATTGATGCAAGAAGGCAAAGTCATCGCGTATCTATCTCGACAACTGAAGCAGCATGAGCAGAACTATCTGACACATGATCTTGAGCTAGCAGCCGTGGTTCTAGCATTGAAGACGTGGCGTCATTATTTGATGGGTAATCGCTGTGAGATTTACTCAGATCATAAGAGCTTGAAGTATATCTTCACTCAGAAGGAGATGAATATGAGGCAAAGAAGATGGATAGAGTTAATCAAGGATTATGACCTTGACATTCACTATCACCCCGGCAAAGCCAATGTGGTAGCGGATGCTCTTAGAAGATTGACGTGTAGGCTTAACACGATGATCAAAGAGAAGCAACCAAGTTTGTATGATGAGTTGGAGCAGTTCAAGACTGAGTTAGTTAGCAAAGGATTCCTAGCTAGCATTGAACTTCAACCCACGTTGATTAGCCAAATCAAGGAAGCCTAGAAGGGGAATGAAGGTATCGACGGAATCAAACGTCGTATTGGTACATGAAAGGTGCCTGGATTCACCGAAGACGAAGAAGGAGTACTGTGGTACAAAGGACGTATCTGTGTGCCAACAGATTCGGAGCTAAATGAAATTATCATGAAGGAAGCTCATGATTCTGTTTATTCTATCCACCCCAGAGGAACAAAGATGTATCAGGATTTGAAAGAGCAATTTTGGTGGCACAAGATGAAGAGAGAGATAGGAAGCTACATCACCAAATGTGACATCTGTCAAAGAGTCAAAGCAGAGCATCAGAGACCTGCAGGATTGTTGCAACCATTGCAGATTCCAGAATGGAAATGGGATTCCGTCGGAATGGACTTTATCACCGGTTTACCTACTTCTAGTAGGGGAAATGACTCAATCTGGGTCATAGTTGATAGACTATCCAAGGTAGCCCACTTCATACCTGTCAAGACAACCTACCAGAGTGCAAAACTAGCAGAGCTGTATATTGCTAGGATTGTTAGTCTGCATGGAACCCCCAAGACCATCGTCTCAGATCGAGGAACCCAGTTTACTTCAAGATTTTGGCAGAAAGTTCAGGAAGGTTTAGGAACCAAGTTGAACTTCAGTACCGCTTATCACCCGCAAACAGATGGACAGACTGAGAGTCAACCAGATCCTAGAGGATATGCTTAGAGCTTGTGTGTTGGAATAGGGATCAAAATGGGAAGACTGCCTGCCTTTCGTAGAATTCTCATATAACAACAGTTATCAAGCTAGTTTGCAGATGGCACCATTTGAATTCCTATACGGAAGAAAGTGTCGTACCCCTTTGAATTGGTCGCAAGTAGGAGAGAGTCAGATCTTTGGACCCGACATTCTCCGAGAAGCAGAAGAGAAAGTTCACAAAGTCCGTGAGCACCTCAAGACCGCCCAATCCAGACAGAAGAGCTATGCCGACAAGAGAAGGAGAGACCTGACTTTCAATGTCGTATATTTCGTATATCTCAAGGTTTCACCATTGAAGGGAACTCAACGCTTTAGTCTGAAGGGAAAGTTAGCCCCCAGATATATTGGACCTTTCAAGATTATGAACCGCCGAGGAGAAGTATCGTATCAACTGGAACTGCCCGAGGAGATGTCAGACATCCACAATGTGTTCCATATCTCGTTACTTCGCAAATGTCTGAAAGTGCCTCAGAAGACGGAAGTTTTCAAGAACATCGATCACAGAGCTGTGGAAATCAACAATGACCTGACCTATCGGGGAGTACCCATCCGTATCTGAGAAGAAGCCTACAGAACCACCAGGACCAGGAGTATCAAGTTTCTCAAGATTCAGTGGAACAACCATACCGAGGAGGAAGCTACTTGGGAGCGCGAAGATTACATTAGGACAAAGTTCCCAGATCTCTTTACTTCCTAGTTTTCTTTGTAAATCTCGAGACGAGATTTTGTTTAAGGGGGAAGGTTTGTAACATCCCAAAACTTTAGTCCAAGCTTATCAAGATCAAATCATCCAAAAAATAGGGTTAACAAGAACTTTTCTAAATTTAAAATGAAAGCATTCATATGTGTGTGCATTTAAAATAGGAGTTGTTTTGAATTGCCATGATTGAATGATCCAATGCTTGTAAAATGTTTCTTAGGTGATTTAAACATCATCTACATCATTCCCAAACTTTTCCTAAAGAAAATCAAATCAAAAAGAATTAAAAAGGAGGAATGGTCATTTTGGCAAATTTCACTCTCATGCCTACTTTGGCTATTCCTAGTACTCAAAACTTAACAGAAACAATTCTTGATTTTTGCACCCCTTGCTAGTACACATAATAAGGTACCAAGGCCCACCTTTTGATCTGCTAAAAACCTTCTGTTAACTATGTTAAATGACAGTTTAAAATTTAATCTAATGCATATGCATAGATCACCCCTATTTCAAAAACCATCTCTTTGAGCTCCACTTTCAAAACCCTTGCAACCAGAGACTACCTATCACTAGTGGAGATCACTCAAAAAATTTGAAACCAAAATTCAAAACTTTCTTTTATGCGGCCATTTAATCAAACACTTGGCATGCATAATCTCTACTCTAATCCTAGCTCACTGTTTACTACAGGGTTTTGCCCCCAATTGATATCTCCCCTGTCCCCTCTTGATCTAACCAGAGTCTAACCACCCACTCCCCTAGCCCCTAGTGGCACGGCCATGCCATGCCGAGCCGCCTCTCGCCGGCCAACCTTGCCCTCACCGCAGTAGACCACCCCTCTCCCTCTCTCCATGTCTAGGAGGTAGCTCACACCTCACCGCCACCCCCTGTCCCTTGCCCGAGCCTAGCCATGCAGTGGACCACCGAGGACAAGCCGCGCCCAGTGCCACCGCACCATGCCAGTGCCGCCCCCAGAGCGCGCCCTGTCCCCGCTCGCACAGACCGCCCCTTGGCAGCAGCCCGCGCCCGCCGCTCCGCCTCGATCTGGAGAACACCCCAGACACCCCCGCTGGCCGCCCAACGCCTCACAGCCACCGCTCGCCATGGACACCGTCGCCTCTGCCTCTCAGAGCGCCACCTTTCCCAGACCGCGTGCCACCGCCCCTACGCTCGCATTTAAGTTCTAGAGCACCGCCAGGGAACCACACATCGATCGCCATCCCCAGCCATGCCTCTACCCCGCCGTAGCCTTGTCGCCGGAGTCGCTTGCCCATCCCGCTCAGTCTCACCGTCGGGCCTATAAAAGGATCCCTCCCTAGCCTCTTCTCTCCAAACCATTCTACTCCCCTCACCTCTCTGAACCTCGCCCACCTCTAGCCGGAGCAAGTGGAGCAGCAGCTCGCCGGAATTGGAGCCGGAGCAGCCGCGACAGGAGGAGAAGGGCGCCGTTGATTGTGACCACCCCAAGCTCCGCCGCAACCGCGCCTCGCCTCGCCGTCGTCTTCCATGTCGTTTGCCTGCCTCGCCGACCCCGCTGGAGCCCTGGTACGCCCCCAGTAGACCCCCACCGAGCCGCTAGGGTTCGAGCTCGCCGGCGACCTGTTCGTCGTCGACGACGACCCTCAGCTGTACATTCCTATTCTAATCGCACGGCCCACAGCGCGCGTATAGTTTCGCGTTTTAAGTGCCGCTGACACGCGGGACCCCCTATCAGCTGAGCCCCACGCCGCGGAGCACCACTGGGCCGACCCATTTCTTTTCCCGCGCTATCCCACCGTTTCAAATCTGGATTTTTCTTTTTAGTTAAATCTAGTTTCTGTCCTTTAGTTTGAAAATCAATTCAGAGAGTTTTAGAAATCCAAATCCCATGTTTTAAGTGGTGAATATTAAATGTTAGTTAATTTTTCAATGAGTAGAAATTACTTTTCTAAAATAAAAAGAAGGAAACTATTGAATTAAACTTGTGATGCTTGTGATGATAATAGATCATCAATTGTGTGTCTTAGAATGCTATCTAGCCTAGTTAAGTATTGTTTGGTGATTGTCTATTCCGTATGTATTGTTATAGAAGATAGTACCAACCAAGCTTACGAGGAGGAGGAGTGCTACCAAGAAGAAGAAAACTTCAACCACTGCACCAACCAAGGCAAGCTATTGTTGGCAAGCTAGAATTAAGCTAGATGAATGAGCAAGGATGCTTTAGGCATGCTTTGATCACACCCTTTTAACTATTAGTACCACAAGTCGTACTTACAAGTTTTACTCCCCTTAGTACACAAAGTTCTTTACTTGTTTTGAAGGTAGCATACAAAGTATAAAACTTGACCTACTTAGAAACCTTTAGATGTCATTCTATGGCATGAGATTGATCCCATCCTTCCACCTTAGTGAACACTCTTAACTTAGTATTATAGAGTAGATCAAAAACTTGAGTCACTTTAGATGGGAACACTTGGTGAAAATGAATTGTGAAAACCTTGGAATGATGAGTCATTCTATTGAGATGTTTTGACATGTGTTGAGAAACACAACTGGTTCATGATGATGAAAATGATGAGGCAGGAGCCTTAACCCTTTTATAAAACTGATGGTTGGATTCGGATGCGATACCATTCCAAATTTACCGTACAACCACATTACCTGAATTGGGTAAGGCTTAGCTGGAAATTTATATGCATTAGTATTAGTTCCCTCACGGGAGATGTTTGAGCTGAGGCTACCTCTCATGATGTCCACCTATGCAGTGCCCAAGATGACTGATGGTCATGGTTGGGAGGCCATGCTCATAGGAGAGGTGCTTATACTAGGGTGTGTAAAGGGAAGGTTATGTTTGGTTATCTGCATACCAAGTATGATGATTCAGGGTTATCCCTGACAGCTGTATCAAATCTTGTGATGAAAGTGTACCACCTCTGCAGAGTGTCAAACTATTCGAATAGCCGCGTGCGTGGTTATGGATAGTTGGAATGGCCATACTGTTTCGTTGTCAGATGTTTTCTAAATAACTTGAAATGAATGATGAACTTTGACTTGACCACAACAGGGCTGTGTTTATGATAATAGCTTCCCAACTTAAGTGATTCTAGAACTTTATTTTATCTTTCTTTGCTTCTGAACTCAACTTAGGTTTCAAACTTAACTTGATAGTTAACTTAGATTCAGCACTTTAACTTAGACTTATACTCCTTGTTAGTAGTAGTTTGCGAGTACTTAAAGAGTACTCATGGCTTTTGTCCCTGGCTATTACCATGGCCAGACTATGAAGGAGATTATCAAGATGATGGTCAGCAGGACGGCTATGATAACTAGGACTATCTGCCTTCGTCAGCATTGCCTGTGCCCCTGAAGATGGACCCCACCGCTACGCTTATCTTTTATTTCCGCTGCTTGTTGTATTAAAGACTGGATCATGAGATCCCTATTTGTGTAAAACCTTATGTATGGTTTGTAATGGATGGTGTACGGTGATATCCAATCCGTTATTTCTCGCAAAAATGGTAATCCTGGGATTGCGAGGTATGGCATAACGGGCATCTGTGATTAAAAATCCGGGTGTTGACAGGCCACAGTCAAAAACGAGCTCCTTTTACCACATAAGTATGAACTTTCCTACTCTTTTCCAAACCAAACCAAACTATTTGAAAACCAATGTATGAAAGAGGGGGTCCAACCAATTTATTCAGAAAACTAAGGAAACCAAGCAAATGAAAAACCAAAACGAAAACGAAAAATAAGACGCTCCAACCACAACACAACTATGCATGAAACAATAAACATGAAGCATTTGAAAGAAACCTAGAATTTTTATTGATGAAGAGGGGGTGCCTTGGGCATCCCCAAGCTTTTACGCTTGTACTTCTTGGATATTTCTTGGGGTGACATGCGTGGCATCCCCAAGCTTGAGCTTTAGTCCATCCTTCATATCATTACTCATTCCTTCCATACACCTAAAATTTTTCCTTCATACAAAACTTCATACAATCTTTATTAGCAACATTAGTGCACTCAAGATAATAAGTCTTAAGGTTCAGTTATAACACCAATAAACTTCCATTAGAACACTAGCTACTATAGCACTTCCCTCAAAAAGCTCAAATCCCCAAAAGAACTCAAAAAGGAACCAACAAGAAGCAAATGCAGAAAATGGCAGAAATCTGTCAAAACAGACTAGCAGGTAAAGACGAATTTTCTCGAAGACCTTCTGTTGCTCAAATCAAAAAGTGTTGAACTAACGAAAGTTAGATAACAACCTGGGGAAGAAGAAAAAAAATCACGCCTCAAAAATACATTCAGAGATTTTACACGAATTTTTACGGTGAAGCACAGAAATCTGTTTCAGGACAACAACTTTCCCAACCATTACTTCTCTCTCATTAGAGGTTACTCTTGGCACAAAAAGCAAATAAAAAGGATAAGGAGTGGTTATTACTGAAGTAATAACTTCCAAGACTCATCTAAAACTTTTGGGTTATCTCCCAATAAGTACTTTTCTTTAACGCCTTTAAGTTAGGCATAAGAAGCAAAGAAAGAATCAAGTGTTCTCAAATGAAGAAGCACTAAGATCAATACCATAAATATTTTCAACAAGGCAAGGTATATCATCCAAATAAGTTCGAGAGGATCCTCTCTCAATGCTCTTAGGTTCACTATTCTCATCAAAAGGGTTTGCAAGAACAATCCAATCAAGATTCTTTTCTATGGCATCATGTATTGCTACTAGTTTAAAGGGTATTGGTATCTTAGGTTCCTCCCCATTAGGTTCGGTTTTGTTCATCTTTTCTCGTGTACCAACAACATCTACACATGAGCCTAGCATATTGAAATGTTCAAATACTTTTCTAGCTTCCTTGGCAACATCATAGAACTCCTTAAACAAAGTTTCTAGAATAAAATCCCTCTTTTCAGGGTCCTCAATTTCTTTAAGCTTAAGAAACATTATTTGCATTAAGGGGTTGAGGTTTACAAACCTAGCTTCTAACATGTGAATTAAAGAAGCTACAACAATCTCATAGTTTGGAGCAAGTTCTGCAAGGGATTTATCCTCAGTATCTTCATGTTTGCTAACATGATTAAAGAATTCTTCAATATTATCTTTCCCAATTATAGAACCACTACCAATTGAAAGGTCTTTCAGGGTGAATTTAGGGATCAACATGGTGAGCTAAGGAAGAGGTGACAACTAAAGGAGACTTAAATTTTTTTGTGTTTTTTTAATAAGAAAGCAAACTAGTAAAACTATTTTTTTGTGTTTTTAAATAACAAAACAAGAAAACAAAGCAAAAAGAAACTAAGCAAAACAAAAATAACAAAGTAAAGAGATTGGTTATGAGGAACTCCCCTTGTGAAGATGTCCTTGACTCCCTGGCAATGGCGCCAGAAAAATGCTTGATGGCTCTGTGTATGGCGCCTAGAAAAGTGTTGGTGCGGTGTTGATGTAGAGCTCGTTGGGAACCCCAAGAGGAAGGTATGATGAGCACAACAGCAAGTTTCCCTCAGTTATGAAACCAAGGTTTAATCGAACCAGTAGGAGCAAGGAAACACCCCAAAGGTGTTACTAGCTGAGCTTTGGCAGGGCGCACTACCAGTGCTAGTAGCAACATGGAGACCTGCACAACACAACCACAGAACTTTGTCCCCAACTTGCGATGAGGTTGTCAATCTCACCGTGTTTTGTTGAAAACAAAGGATTAAACGTATCGAATGGAAAGAAGTAAAAGTTTGCAGAAAGTAAACACAAAGTAGTAAAAGTTTATAGATTGTATGTAAAGAAAAGGACCGGGATCCATAGTTCACTAGAGGTGGCTCTCCTTAGGTAAATAACATGCTGGGTGAAAAAATTACAGCGGGGCAATTGACAAACACCGAGAAAGCAATACATGCATATACTAATCATCTTGACTCCTTTGAGATTCGATTAGGCATTACAACATTATACATAGACCGCCATCCAACTGCATCTATGACTAATAATCCACCTTCAGGTTATCATCCGAACCCCCTCCAGTATTAAGTTGCAAGCAACAGATTATTGCTTTACGAACTGCGTGTAAAGTAAACAATACGATTGTTCTAAGGACAAAGGATTGTTGTTTTCTCCCTAGTAGCAACAGCACATATAGTACCTTAGAGATTTCTGTCACCTCCCCGGATTACCAGAGGCATGAACCCACTATCGAGCATAAATACTAACTCTTGGAGCTGCTAGCATCTACTTGGCCAAGATAGCTACTAACAACGGAAAGCATGCAAGATCACAAATAACAAAGACATGATAGAATCAATAATCAATCTGAAATAGCATCTCAATATCCATCGGATCCCCGCAAACACAACATGCAGAATTAGAAATAGATGATCTTGATCATGAACGGAGCTCACAAGATCTAGACATGAAAGCACAAAGGAGGAGAACCAGACATCTAGCTACTACATGGATCCGTAGTCCAAGGATGAACTACTCACGTATCACACCGGAGGCTTGCATAGTGATGAAGAAGACCTCCAGGGTGAATTCCCCTGTCCGGCAGGGTGCCGGGAAGAGCTTCAGATCCCTCCCGATCTAGGGATGGAGATGACGGCGTCTACAGACTCTTTCGTGGATTTTTTGATCGGGTACTTAGGGTTTACGTCCCGAGGGCATCTTATAATCGGAAGGGGAGACCGAGGGGGTGCCAGGGGGCCACCACACCACCCCCTGGCGTGGGCCCAGCCTGGCCGCGCGGCCAGGTGGTGTGGCCGGCCTCTGTCCCTTCTCCGTCTCGTTCTGGCACTTGATGACTTCTGGAAAAATAGGCACTTTGGCTTTTGTCCCGTCCAATTCTGAGAATATTCATTTTCTGACTTTCTTGGAACCAAAAACAGCAGAAAATAGGCAGCTGGCACTATGGCTCTTGTTAATAGGTTAGTCCAAGAAATCATATGAAAATTACTCCAAAGTTGGAACAAAACACATGAAAGTGGGTAAAACCAAGCATGGAACATAAAAAATTATAGATACATTTGCAATGTATCAGTGTGGAGCAACATAAAGGATGAACTTAAGTTCACTCAAGATAGGTGATGTTGCTAAGAAGCTAATGAAGTAGTTGTACCAAGTTCATGGAAGTAACATGAAAGGGTACAAAGAAGAAGTTTTGAAACAAAAGTGGTATTCAAGCTCTGACAACTCAGAGAGAATGCCAGTAAGAAGTCGAAAACCAGTAGGGTAATTCATGCACCAAGGAGGATCCGTAGCTGGTATCCTAGCTGTGTAATGAAGTAGGTCATCTTTGTGTAATTTAAAGAGTATAAAACTTGGCCTAAGTCAAGTTAGACCTAAGGAAGTATGAAATTCAAGATCGTCTTTCGAGACTCTTCATGAAATCAGGCCTACTAAAGCGAAAATGTCCAGAAGGTTAAGAGTAAGTCAAGTAATGTCGGAAGATTCCTTTCGGAGATCCACAATTGTGTGGATATACCACAGATTCTTTCGTGAGACCTTCCAGAGGTAAAATATAAGCTGGACAGATACCAATACCTTAACTAATGGATATTATATATACAGATTAGTGACCATTAGAAAACCCCAAGGGGGAGAGTAAATAATAAACACTGAAGTGTTGTTGTCTAAATTTCTGACTAAAGGTTGGAGAAGAAGTATAAAGTTATGATGAGGTTAAGCCTTAATCACATAAGGATATAAGAAGTCATCTTATATTTCTAGATGAAAGATCGATGGAGATATAACAGACTAAACCTAGTGGACTAGTTCTTAAAGAAACAACTCCTAAGTTGTCCACTAGAGTAAAGACAGTATTCCAAAATAGACCGGTGTAGTGTAATAGGAAAACCGGATTGGAATGGACAAAATGTGTCCACAACCCAATTCTAAGTAGGACTGTAAGAACATAATCCACGAGATTGTAATAAAATAAACCTAGAATAAATTAGAAGTGATAGTGGATATTGTAAAAAATGAAGTGGATTCAAGGAACAAGATCTGGATATGGGATACCACAATTATACCCAATTGTGATCACAATGGAATTTGAGAAATGGCAAGATAAAAACAAGTCAACTCCTTATTCCGAAACACAAGAGAGTACGAACTTTGGGGACAAAGTTTATTTTAAGGGGGAGAGTCTGTAACACCCCAGCATTAGAGCTTAGAAATAAGCTGAACACGGGTGTGTGTATTGCATTCATGCATAGAAAATTCGGATAATTTTCACGCTTTTAAATAAAACTTGTCAAAGTGATTGAAGCTTCTCTTAACCTGGTGGAACTAAAGTAGATCATCAAGTTGACCGTGATAAGTTTCAATATGACCTTTGTTAAAACCTTATCTTTGGGTAATATAATTTGATCTAAGGGTAGATCAAATGTAATAAAACCAAGTCACAACACACTACTTAATAAGGAGTACTTGATCTTCTAGAGATCATTACATGGTATTTCTTGCAACAACTCAAGGATGAAGACCTAATATCCTAAAGATAATATCAAGGTATTATCTACCACAAACCTTGAATATCAAGTTAAGTAGATAACTTAAATAAAGAAACCTCAAGAACCAAATCTTGAAACTGTAACTTTTATTAGAAATAGAGTAGAAAAGTAAGTCAATACAATACCATTCACCATATATCTTTATTGTCATATTAAAAGTTGACATTCCTATTTAACCAAGTCCTAGTGTCAACGGATCATCAATGTGAGTGATCAATTCTTGACCTAGCACTTATTGATTCTTAGCCTTTGACCTATTATATTAACCTTTCAAAGATCTTAAGTAAATTAATCAAAAGGAGGAACTAGCTATGGTGAAGTATGCCATCATCAATGAATGAGATCCTTAGTGGTGATCAAGCCATTAGATGTTGGAGGAGTTAACTCACTCATGAGTTAACTAGAAGAAGTATCTAAACCCAAGAGTTAAGCTAGTAATTGAGAAGCTATGAGAAGGCTAGTAGTATTAGTACATCAGATAATAATCTTGTTAAGCTAAGTGGGTATAAATTTCTAGTAAGTTTCTTTAGCAATATAAGCCTTATAGAAAGACTAGTACAAGTTTACTACTTAGTGTTAATGGATTCTGATCAAACAATTAGAAGCTTTGCTTGATAAAAAGTTGGTGGTTATTATTCAAGCTAGAGTATAATGAAGTATGTAACATAAGTTGTAGGAGTAGTTGGAAGTATAATAGTTTCACCAAGTTAATACAAGAACAACTTGTATTATGGGAAGTAGTACCATACCTATTCCAAAAGATTGATATCCCTTGTTATCTACAGTGAGGATTGTAATCTTGTAAGCCTTGGATATTGTTGCAAGATGGAGTTAAGGAAGTTAATAGATGGAGTTAGCAGTAGCTATATTGATAGGTGTATCTATGGTAGTTGATTAAGAGAAGTTATATACTAGGAGTAAGGATGGAATAATGTTGAAGGGGCATGACCATGTCATCATGTGATGATGGATATGGTGGAGTCATATGATTGTCTTATTCAGGAAGATGTGATGCTTGTGAATAAAGATTAGAGAGATATATAGAGTAGATTTAGGAAAGGAATTCCTTATCTAAAGATAGCCTTAGTGAGGTATTAAGGTAAGGATTCTTTAGAAGCCTTAACTAAGATCATGTCAAGCCATGAATAGAACCATGTCTACCTCTTTATTTAACATCCTAGAATAAAGAGGGTAGTTAAACCAGTTCCTATCTTTAGGCAGCCAATGGATAGTATCTCTTAATCAAATGAAATGTTTAAGAGATGAGTAGAATACTAGTTGAGAGAGTATTGATGGGAACCTTGTCTGCTTTATTATCTTAAACCCTAATAGAAACTTAGTCTCGTAGGATCATTAAGATCACATTATGAAAGCAATCCCAATAACTCACTTTAAGTTGAGATGTTATTCAGGGTTACAAAACATGGTGGCAATATGTCTAAACCTTAATATTAATCCATATGTATATTTGAATAAACATTGGCATTTCTCCACCAATGTTTATTATTGATTCATCATTACCTAACCAAAAGTGTTCTATGGTAATTCTAAACTCTACAAACCAAGTAGAATAGGATTTGGTGAAATCACCAATAAGGGAGAACCATAAAAATCAAATCATCATATTAAGAACCACAAGGTTTAATACCATATAATGAATATTTATAATTCTTTCAGGAAGTTAAGCATTAATAGGATTCTATATATATTATTCACCATTTTAAACTTTACGATTATAATTATTAAGTGAAAACAGAATCATCTTTGTGAAATCTTATTATAAGAAACAAAATTCCTAAAACCCTAATCCCTATTAACATTTCTTAATGAAAAAGATTTTTTTATACAATGTTGAATATTTTTGTTGCCCAATAAGAAATGAAGAGTAGATGATTATAAATTCTACAAACAATAATATTCATGACTTACAAAGTTTCTGCACATTTTTAACTCTTGTGTAATTCATATTTGAAATAGTTTGTAAAAAACAGAAAATATAAAATAGATATGGAAAAGAAAAAAGGAGTCATCCAGCTGCGCAGTCCATGACCCAGTTTTTCTCTCGCTTAACTGTCGCTGTGAGCACACCCAGTAACATTTCACTCACTTCGTTTCAGCCCAGCACTGGCCCAGGCCTAGATAATGCTTCGTGTCGTCTTCCTCGTTCGGCATCGACCTTCCGATGCCGCAAGCAGCTCGGTGGCCGCTTCCTCATCGCTGGCGAGCACGGAGATTCGTGCCACCACCTCCGGGAGAGGATAAGGATGCCACCGGATGCCCTGCTCATCCTCATCCTCATCCCCATTTCCCCTCTCTCTATTCCCCATTTCTCTCCTCTGGCCAGAAACCCTAGATGTAGGTACCTCGCCTCCCTGTCGTTCCCGACCACCTCTCGCCTAGATGAGGACCCTAGAAGATTCGCCTCGTCGTGCTGGTACTTCACCCTGAAGGAATCGTCCCTGCATGGTTCCTACCGACGTCGCTGTCCGTTTCCTGTCCGTCTCTGGAAGCCATTCGTCGTCGACCATGTCGTCATCTCCAAGCTTCCCCGAGCTTGTTGACCAGCCCTACACACTCGGGGTGAGCTCGCCGTGCTTCTACACCTCTCAATTTCTTCTCTTTTGTCATTGTTCGCCATGCCGCTGGGAACCTCCGACCGCCGCCGTTGTTGCTCGTTGTGGAGCTAGTCCTGGTGACCAAAAATGGGCGTCGCCGCTACTATTATACTCAGCATGCTTGTCCGTGTCCAACGCAACCATCCCCGCGATCCCGTGCGTCCCCAATCGATGGATTGAACCCCGATTTGGATGAATCGACCTCAGATGACGTCAGCGTGATGCCATGATTGCATCATCGCTGGCCTGGTCAGTAGGTTTGACCCGGTCCTTACCCATGTGGCAATTGACGTGGCCTCGGCCCGCTTGTCATTGAACCTGGGTAGAAATAGGGTTAGTAACAAAAGACGTTTGACTGGTCTTTGCCTAGGTGGCTGCCGACGTGGCCCTGACGCCACTGGTCAGTGGCTGGGTCTAGTTTGGGTCTCGGTGTAAAAAGGTTATCTGTTTAGTAAAGAGATAAAACAAAATAAGTTTAACTATAAATATAATTTCCAGGAATTTAATAACATGGTTAAATCTTATAAATTCAATATATTTTGTTTTATAATTCAGAAAAATGTATATAATATATCAAAATACTCATAAAAATAAAATCTATAATTTAACTTTATTAACAAACATTATTGTGTTACCTATTTAAATAATTATTATTTAATAAAGATTTTATAAGTTATAATACTTTGAAAATTCATATTTTAATATTGATAAATGAGAAAAATATAAATAATATACTAAAATTCTTGGAAAATAAGAACTAAAATGTAAAACTATAAACTTAAAATATTATATCACTTAACTAATATTTATTATTTATTTAGTATTTATCAAGTGATAAAACTTGTAAAAATCATGTCTTATTATTTAAAAATCACAAAAATACTTATAATATACCAAACTGATCACAAAAATAAATTATACACATCAAAAATGTCAACTCTCACTTTTGAAGTAAAATAAAAGGTAAAGGTCTAATAAATCTTATTTCAACCCTTTTCTTTTATTTTAATTCTTTGAAAATATATAAACCATTACTATTACCTTTAGCATTATTTTTTTAAAGTCGAAAAATGTAATAACAAGTTCAATTGATGTTTAATTGAAGTAACATAAGTCTAACCATTTTAAGTTGTACTTACTTAAACTACCATTTAGAATTAAGTAAATCTTTCTCTCCAAAAATATTTTATCAATTATAAAATCATCAATATTTGAATACTAATTCTTTTACAAGTTTGGGAATCCACTCTAAAGGCTAAGGAAAGTTTTAAGTATTTAACATGATGCCATTCCCATGTTCATAGAAATGAGTATTAATTCTACAATAAGTAAGTGATTCTATCCACTTATAAAATCAAGAAAACACCACTTCTATCAATGCATAATACTTTTGTTTCACCTTCATGGAGTGTTAAATGTCTCCATTTACTAGTAGAATAGCTACTCAACAATACTAGTTGTTTTCTGCTTTAGTACTTATAATTAATAAGAAACCCTAAAATTGTTAGCCTTAAGTTTTAGTACATTTTACATTGTAAAGTAATGTTTTCCTCAAGAGTTATTCTTTTAAGCAACATTAAAAGTAAACCTTGAACACTTCTTTAAAAGCTCTAATTGATTCTTAATCTTGTTTAATAAATATTTTAGATACCATTATTCATTTAAGTGCTTTAATATTGCATATTACTTATTGTATCTACATATTATTTCACACACTCTCACAAGCCTTAATAAGAAGCACAAGTGTGAAGCTGGTATAAAAGTGCAACACATTCCAAAGAACTCATCACAAACTCCAAACCCTAGATCAGATACGATTATTCTGGGGTTTCACGTTTATCAAACCATATTACATTACTTATGCATAATTGCATTTTGCGTCTTTAAACATTAGTCCTTACCGGACCAATGATGCTATTTCCAGATTTTGGATCTTCTATTGTATCAAAGGCTGTGAGTGCATAATCTTGCAATCACAAAAGGCAAGTTCACAACTTGCTCATGTCCTTTGATTATTTTCTATCAAATTCTTGTAACTCAAATCTTGTCATCACCTTCATTCCAAAAAGGTCTGAAAACACTATTTTCATAATAATATGATTATGGATTATTTACCAGATGGTAATAATCTTCTGATATAGTTCCAGTGGTAAAGAAACATAATATCTAGGACTTAAAAACCAATGTCGCCAGTGATTCTAGCGTCGTATATTACGCGTCAACCATGAGATTTGGAATGGGATGGAGAAGTCAGCCGGATCTTCTTCCTTTCGCATGGACGGATGACCTTATCGTGTGGCTGTTGATTTCTCGTGGAGTTCCAGAGAATCCGGCACATGGGTGGGACCCCTTAGTTCCCCTCGATCTAGGTGTCTAGATTATCTGTGCATCTCTGACTGGGTCTGAGTTCACCATAGCTAATGGTGACCGCCAGACAGAGTTGCGTGTGGAGTCTCCGAGAGGATACACAAAGAGTAACTGTGGTAGTTGTCTCGGGGGATCGTGTCTTCATGCGGGGTCGTGGAGAGGGGCAGCGATTGGCTTGGATCTTAACTTGGGCCTGAAACCATGGAAGTTTGAACGGGGACATACTCCTGGCTGTGTAGCAAAGCTTAAGGTATCTTGTGGGAAAAGTGACGCACCTCTGCAGAGTGTAAGAATTGTGACATGTTACTCCCTATTCTGGGAAGGAGCTATAAAAACGGTAGGAAAGGAACCCCACGAAGGTTCTGGTCAACCTGTGAAGGCTATCGGACATAGTTTTCAGAATAAAAGCAATCTATGAAGAAATGTTTATGAAAACTTGCATTGCCTACGACCAATGGACTGTGGCTGTAGAGATAGTGCATCATACACTCCTTTTTAGTGAACTTGCTGAGTACGCTCATACTCAACCATACCTTCTTAACCCTTTCTAGGTTCTAAGCCATTGAAGACGACATCAACATCAATTTTTGCTCAAGAAACCATCATCGACAACTCAAGTCCTTCAATAAAGTCAATGAAGTCAACATATACATCAGCTGAAGTGAAGATAAAGTGTCGGTTTAGATAGGAGTAGATTATCTAGCCATAAAACCTATTTCTGTAGAGCATTCCAATAGCAGCAATGGCAAGCCAAATAGTTTAGATACTAGTCTTAGATACTAGATAGTTCTGAGTTATTATTTCTGGTTCTTCTTTGTAAGAAGTTCTTTCTCTCTCTTTAACCTAGAGTGCTCTCTGGATCTTTTGTAAAGAGTCGAGTTGTAATCTATAGTCATGTCTTGGACCTGCTGTGTTTCTGGTGTACCACTCTGAGGGATGTAATACTAGTGAACAGTGTTTCATTGGTGTTAGGTCAACGACTATAGTGTACTACATCATGAAGTGGTATGCTGGGACACCGCAGTGACGCACCTCTATAGAGTGTAAGAACTGTAACTTATTACTCCCTGTTCAGGGAAGAGCTACGAACACGGAAGGAAAGGAACCCCACGAAGGTTCTGGTCAACCTATGAAGGCTGTCGGACATAGTTTTCAGAATAAAAGCAACCTTTGAAGAAATGTTTACAAAAACATGCATTGCCTACAACCTATGGTCTGTGGTTATAGAGATAGTCCATCATACACTCCTTTTTAGTGAACTTGTTGAGTACGCTCATACTCAACCGTACCTTCTTAACCCTCGCTAGATTTTTAAGCCGTTGAAGACGACGTCAACATAGTTTTGTGCTCAAGAAACCATCATCGACAACTCAAGTTCTTCAATAAAGTCAATGAAGTCAACACATTCATCAACTGAAGTGAAGACAAATATCTTGATTAGATAGGAGTAGATACTCTAGCCATAAAACCTACTTCTGTAGAGCATTGCATTAGGAGCAATTGCAAGCCAGATAGTTCGGAGTTATTATTTCTGGTTCTTCTTTGTAAGAAGCTTCTTTCTCTATCTTTAACCTACAGTGTTCTCTAGATCTTTTGTAAAGAGTCAAGTTGTAATCTATAGTCATGTCTTGGACCTGCTGTGTTTCTGTTGTACCACTCTAAGGGATGTAATACTAGTGAACGGTATTTCATTAGTGCTATGTCAATGACTATAGTGTACTACATCATGCAGTGGTATGCTGGGTCACCGCATTTTTGTAGGCTACCCTAAGGAAACTTTGGGTTACTATTTCTACAACCGGGAAGAGGGTAAAGTGTTTGTCGCTCGAAACAGGGTCTTTCTAGAGAAATAGTTTCTAACCCAGAAAGCTTATGGGAATAGGGTGCACCTCGAAGAAATTTGGGATTCACCAACTCAAGACAAGTCGGCAACCTTGGAGGTTTGGCCGTACATCATGCCTAAGCAGGAAAATGCACCAGAGCCACGAAGATCAGCAAGATTACATGGAGACGTACTTATGCTTGACAACAATGAGCCAACTACCTATCAGGATGCAATGGGAAGTACTGGTTCTGAGTCATGGCTTGGATCCATGAGATCCAAGTTAAAGTCCATGGATGACAATCAAGTTTGGAACTTGGCTGATCTGCCACATGGTGCAAGATCCATCGAGAGCAAATGGGTCTTTAAGAGGAAAACTGACCAAGACGGAAATATTCTGTCTATAAAGAACAGCTTGTCGTGAAAGGGTTCCGACAAGTTCAAGGAGTTGACTATGACGATACCTTCTTGCCAGTAGCGATGCTTAAGTCGGTAAGGATCATGTTAGCACTAGATGCACATTTTGATTGGGAGATATGGCAGATGGATGTCAAAACTGTTTTCCTTAACGGAAATTTAACCGAGGACGTGTATATGATACAGCCAAGGATTTTGTCGATCCAACTAGTCCTAACAAAGTTTGCAAGCTTTGGATATCCATATATATATTGAAGCAAGCAAGTCAGAGTTGGAACATTCGTTTTGATGAAGCGGTCAAATCATTTGGCTTCATCAAAAGCGAACAAGATTCTTGTGTATACAGGAAGTTTAGTGAAAGCTCACTTGTTTTTCTGGTACTGTATGTAGATGACATATTAATAGTCGGAAACAACGTTCCAATGTTGCAAGAAACCAAGGATTCGTTGGAAAGGTGTTTCCGAATGAAGTACTTGGGTGAGGCAGCATTTATACTGGGAATTAAGATCTATAGAGATAGATCCCGGAGACTCATAGGTTTGAGTCAGAGTATATATCTGGATAAGATATTGAAGAAGTTCAATATGGAATTGGCCAAGAAGGGGTTCTTGCCAATTGCACATGGAATTTGACTTAGTAAGACTCAATGCTCAGCGTCGACTGATGAGCAAAGTCGGATGGAGCGAATCCCTTATGCTTCGGCAGTAGGACCGATCATGTATGCAATGATATGTACTAGGCCAGATAAGTGTAATGAGCAGATATTAGTCGGATCCTGGCGAAGGCCACTAGACACCAGTAAATAATATCTTTAAGTACTTGAGACGTACTCAAGATGAGTTCCTAGTCTATAGTGGTGAGGAAGATGTAGGTGTAAAGGGTTACACGGATGCTAGATTTTAAACTGACCTAGATGACTTGCGCTCGCAATTCGGCTGTGTGTTCATAGTAAATGGAGGTGTAGTGAGCTAGAAGATTTCCAAGCAAGAATCGGTGGCTCGTTCTACTACGGAAGGTCAGTATGTTGTTGCATCAGAGGCGGCAAAGGAAGGGGTTTGGATCAGAAATTTTCTGATTGAACTCGGTGTTGTTCTAGGTTCGTCCAACCCATTATACGGGGAATGTTCGTTTGCGGTACCAAACTTGGTGGGTGAGCGCACCGCGGTACCTGAGTTGCCATCAATCGCGCGGAGGGGCCATAGTAGATTCGCCAATTATCCAGAAGGGCCAAATGGGGGTGAATACAAATCTAACAGCCAAATGGTCATTTGAACCAGACGAAAAAGGTTGAACTCAAATACCACCGTTAGGTCAACTCTTCTTGGCCCGCCATGTCAGTATTCCCTGTTATCTTTTGCGGTCGTGGACCAGCTTACCCCTGCGTGGACCAGATCCCTGAGTGGACCAGATCTATTTCTTTGCTCTGCTCTGGTCTTCTCCCCTGCTCCCCTCCCCATAACATTTGCTCAGCTCCGGCTGCTCGTCTCAGATTGGAGCTCGCACTTGCTCTCATTTGTGTCCCCGCCATGTCCGGTCAACCTCCCACGCCTCTAATCGAAGCTCGCAGCCGCGCCGTTGCATCGTCCGTCGTATCGGAGCTTCGCGTCCCCGGACTAATATCTCGCCTCTGGCTAGTCCTTCTCGCACGGCGGAGCGTGTCCCGTCGAGCGATCCAGGCCGGCGACCGGCCTCGGGAAGTTGCGTGCTACCGCGCACCCCAGGCATGGTAACCCTGGCACAACAGTTCGACGACCACGCTCACATGGCCACCATGCTAGGCGTCCGTCCCGCCGTGGCAGAGTTGCTGTCGGCTTTTAGGTCTCGTTTTGGGATCAGACGAAATGAGGTCAACATTGAGGTATGTGTGCCGCCATTCGTTTTTTTCGTCTGGTTTGAGCACAGCTCAGACACCGAGCGTGTTCTGCATTCTTCCCGTTCTTTCGAGTGTTGCAGGGAGAAAATGAGCTTCATGCGTTGGCATCGCGACTGTGGGTAGGACGATCGCTTGGGGCAGCTTCGTTTCTTCTCCAAACTCGGCTTTGACGGCCTCCCATTGGATGCTTGGGAGCCGGAGGCCCTCAAGCAGGTCGTCGGTAGCCTTGGCGGCGAGCTGGTGGAAATCATGCCACCGAGCGACATATGGGTCATCGAGGTAAAGGCGTGCCTGAAAGATCCTGACGCCGTTCCTAAGATGTACGAGGTGCAGATTCCAAGCAGGGCAGGGCGACAGCTTTGCTAGAAGCACCCGGTCATCATCCACCTGGAGGAGGTTCTGGAATCGATACATGGCATTCAGGGCCCCGAAGAGGCTGCCAGAAAGCACCCTTGTCGCCTGTAGTGTTGGCCTGGAAGGATCGATGGCACAGGACCGCCACCGTTTCGCGACGGGGCACACAGTTTCGGTGGGGGGACCGGGCTTGGACGAGCTGGTGGTTCTGATTTCTCTCGAGTGAAGACAGAGCTCTAGTGAATTGCCATGGTATGTGTGGCTAATGAATTTGTAGTATGGAGAGCGTAGCAGGAAGTTAGCATCGACTAAAAATGTGTAATAGTTTGAATCGATGTAGTATGTGTGTGTAATAGTTTGAAGTAGTGTGTGTGTGTGTAATAGTTTGAATCGATGTAGTATGTGTGGGTAATGAATTTGATGTAGTGTGTGTGTAATAGTTTGAATCGATGTAGTTGAACACCGTGCTTTATAATTTCTGTGAATAACCAAGGACAACCTCATGAAAAGAGGGTGGTCTGGCAATGAGCAATGTCAATTCTGTGGATGCCGGGAAAATGTAGTCCATCTCCTCTTCAAGTACAAGGTAGCTACATTTGTAACACGTTGAGCTGCAGGACCATTTTGCAGGCAACACAAGACAAAGGAAAAAATGGCTTACAGCACAGACAGCAGATGCAAAATCTGTAGTCTGGGATAAAAAGATGCCAGTTAACTGGATTGAACCACGACTAGTAATTGAAGGAAATAGGTACTTGATAGTATTTGCTTACAACAGTAGTACTTCCATACAAAAGGGTCTTATACCTGCACAAAAGTGGGCTAAACTTCCTACTAGTTTATAGAACAATTCGTCAGCAATTCATCTACAAAAGTCATTCTTCAGTCTGAACTTAACTATTCTACACTAAAGAAACTACAGATCTCCACCAGAAAAGTTGGCTGGCCAATTGCCTTGAGAGGACATAAGTTCTTTGATCATTTAACCCAAACTGATCTATTGCCTTCCCGCCAAACTACAAGAAATCTGCGTCGTTCATGCACGAGCAATTTGCGTGCGCAAGTCCCGGTTCAGTTGGACCATCCGCGCCGCCGCAACGATTTCTTCGAAACTGAAATTCGACATCTCCTTCTCAGGATTGTAGGTCCATGTGAACTCGAACCTGAATTCCGGGGCTGAGCTGATGCCCGCCGCCGGCTCCGACTGTCGAACAATCCAGCATGCTGAGTGTAGACGCTTGGTCGCCGCCACAGTATGGCCTTCGACGGTGCATAGGATGGAGCGTCTTTGCCGTAGACGGCGTGCTCCTAGCCTACCCCACTGAGGTAAGGTAGTCTGCGTCGAAGCATGGATGCGAGAGTTCCTAGACCTTGGCGCTGCCCTGTTCGAGGGTGTGTACCCTCGGCGGCGGCATGCTCTCATGAACGATTTGATACGTACCTTGTTCCCACTGCCTAGAGCATGCCGTAATGCCGCCGCACGATTTCTCCACATCGCTCTCTTGGCCCTGCTTGCCGCATCTGGCGCCGACGACGGCGCAGTTGCCGCCGCGGCGGATTCAGCACATTCGGGGAAATCATCCGCCTGGTAGGGCAATGGGAGACCGTCCTTGAAGTAGAGCTTCATGGTCTGCCTTAGAGGGGCTAAATACCCCAGTTTCGGCGGATGTCACGGCAGTGGCGGCGGCTTAGGCAGGGCCATGTTACCCTAGTTGGTGCGGCGCGGAGGAGCTGCGCAAGGTGAACTGTGGTTAGTCGGAGAAGGGGAGTGAAAGACTGACAGTAGGTTTGGACTAAGGGCACGCGTGAAAATAACCATTTCTCATTTCCTTAGAGGGTAATAATTCGACACTCGTTGCATTAACAGCTCAATCTTTATTTCCCTTCTCAGCATAAGAGTGCGAACGTATTAAAAAGATCGGTCGTGGCTTTCCACCTCATCGGGCAATGTACAAGGACAGGTAGGAGACGGGACCGGGTTTCATTTTAGAAATGTTGACGACTGTGCCCTTATGTTTATACGATATTATTTATATGCCACCATGTACCGTCGAGTGTAGCAACACCATCAGAAACAGGGGATAACGATGTGGCGTGTTTTATTTTTTTAAAGGGCATCAGAAACAGGGGATGCCGACGTGGCATGTTTTCTGACTGGCGGGCCCGCCCCCTCCACCTTCGACGGCGCGCATCCTAGGTTCGAGGGGTGGTGCCGCCCACCAACACGTTATTGTGCAATTTTCCATGTGGGACCTGAATTCCGGCGCTGAGCTGATGCCCATGTCGAACACAGAGAATTCTGGAAGAAGCTACTAAAAATAAATACTTTGAATTCTGGAAGTACTAAATTTAAATACATTACAATTTTGTCTGAAAGTTAATACGCATACTGCTCATCGAAATAATATAAATACAATACAAATTTCTACTTCGAAAAATAGACCTGAAAATGCTACCAAATAACCTAGGATGAATATAGGATTCATTCTCCCCTATATATTTCGTCGGCGGCGGCTCCCACGTGCTGCAACACACATTCAGAGAACTCTCTCCGTCTGCAATGTGCTACCAGTATCTCGTCCAGAGGGTAAGGCCTCGGTGTATGTTCCAGACTTAAGCCATACGTCATTGTTGGTTCCTCTTCCCAGGCTTGAACCTCATGATCGTACAGTCTGATATAATTCCTGTAGTATATGCAACCGGGTTTGACTATGGGGTGTAACCTGGTGTCAATGGAGATAGACCAACTGTAATAAACAAAGAGGGCACGACTTCCAATGTCACCAACGGCCTCGAGAGAGTGGTTCTCCGTGTCCACCCGGTGCAACATCGCTTGCCCTTTGGCGAAATCCCCGTTTAGCACAAGAAACAGATCACCATCTGACTCCACAAGGTAAAATTTGTAAGTTCCGTGTACCTGTTTAAAGACTGGGGCCGGAATTATTTTGTCCATCGTGATAGTGCTCGCGCGCTGCTCTAACTTGATGTTGGTCGACAAGATGTCTCCATTCTCAAGTAATGCATATACTTCCCCTCGGAATGTCGTCATGCAGTCCAGAAGCATAGCAGGAGGTGGAGAATACAATCCTTCTCCAAATGATTCATTGATTTGCCCCGTTGGGGTGCTCTCATCAGCCCATGCAATATGATCTGGATAATTGGTGCAAACGAACACCATCGTTGGGGACTTCGTCACGACGACAGATTACAGAGGATCAGATGGTATGTGTGCTTGAAACTCAGTGCTAGACTCATGAGTGATTGGGTTCAGAAGCCGAATCTGGTACAACTCCACCCTCTGAGCAAGCACGATGACACCACGAGAAACACCGACGAAGTAGAATCTTTTGGAAGAAGAGGGCATCAGTTAGCACTAAGATGTTTACAATCGAAAATACCAATAAATATCGGATGTGAATGTGAACATGCGATGGACGTCCATTAGATTTGTCCTGAAGCAACAACCAGTGGCGAGGTTGAGGAAGGTGAAGTCGCCAACATTTGGAAGTGTGTGATCTATCATGATCCAGTTGTTGAGATGGAATTCGGGCACCTTTAAAGTGCGGCACCAATCGGTGCAGACGTCCCGACAAGTAGCATAGGTGTCGACGTACTCCTCTTTCTCCAGCAAATAGTCGGCGATCTTGCGAAGTGGGTCGGCCAGGAGATCGGCCCAGTTCCTCTTCATCCAGCTACTGGCCCTGGCTTAGATGCAGGAATGTTTTGATCGAGGAAGAAAGAAGAACTACCACTGTGAGGAGAAGAAGAAGAGGATAACAGACGAGGGAGACGAAGCGGAACTGCCACTGCGAGGAGACGATGAGATGGGGGAGAAGAAGCGGAACTGCCAATTCAAGTTTAGATCAACAGGATTTTTTCGGAACTAGCGCGTGAACCAGCCATGCACTGCATGCAAGTTTTGATCAAACAGACTGACATGTGGGACCTGCTAAAAGTTCCGTGAAGTGCTCCCCGTGCATAGTGCGCTGACAGGTGGCATGTTTTCTAATAGGCGGGCCCGCCTCCTCCACCTACAATGGCGTGCGTCCCAGGTTCGAGGGCTGGTGCTGCCCACCAACACATTATTGTGCAATTTTCCATGCTTTGTCGCAACCAGCTCCGCTCCGCTCCTCTCCTCTGCTCCTGCCGCCGCCACTCCGCTCAGTCGTGCACCGCTCTCGTCGTCCCCTTGGGCTGTCGTCCTCCTACCCTCCCCTCCCTGCCATCCCCTCACGTCCCCTCCCCTCCCCTCCCTGCCCTCTCTCCTTGCCGCCGCCCACCGCCCAGGCACGTCTAGAAAGAAAAACCGAGTGTCGCCCGTTGGGTTAGGGGCCCAACGACGCTGGTGATCCGGATCCCGCTCGGAGATGGATCCTGCGAGGCTTGATAGCACGGATATGGGTCTTGCGCGGCTGGAGAGCATGGAATCTCCTTCAAGTCTGGAGAGCACAGAGGACAACGAAACGGGGGGAGAGGAAGCGGGGTGTAGAGCTTTGGAGGTATGGAGCCCGGGGAAGGTGTCGTGCGTCCACATTGAAGGGTAAGAACTGTGATTCCTTATCTGCATACCCCAATTAGTGTTTCTAGTCCCGTGGTGATGGCAAGGATATGTGTTGGTAACCGCAGGACGTCTGTACAGCTTGTCCTTGAGCATGATGCTTTGTCAAGCGAGCATGAAGGCACTGAAACGTGTGGCGGTGAGGATGATGATGAGAAAGCATATCCAGACGTGGCTGCTAACCTGATAGGATGGAGAGTAGGGAATATTTGGTTGATTCGAACTTTGAGCCTGACTATGGGACTGATGAGGAAGAGGAATGTGAATATGTGGAAATGGGATGTAGATACGACGACGAAGACGTGGACAGGCCAATCATACACTTTAACAGGGACAATCCTACAATTGATGAGGGGACTATCTTTGATAATGTGGAGGACTATAGATATGCAGTTGCAACCTATGCAATCAGAGTTGGGTTCGAATTTATCATTGAAAAGAGTGACCAAAAGAGATTTAGGGTGCACTGCAGGGAAAGTAATGTGTGTAAATGGAGATTACATGCATATCCAATGCGGGGTGGACACCCATTTCAGGTTGCAATAGCTACATTTAGTTTCAGTATTTCTCATATTTATTCTGCTGATAACTAGCTCTGAATTATTTGGATTCTTATCAAATGCAGATCAAAGTAAACACGAATAAACACAACTGCCTTAATACTTCTTTAAGTGGTAAAATTAGACCGGCGACTACCAAGTGGATTGCTGCTACTGTACTTGACTGGGTGAGGCAGGATCATAACATTGGACCTACTAAACTCATAGCAAAGATTAGAAAAAAGTTTAACGTTCTGATTCCTTATCACAGAGTCTTTGATGGGAAGGAGATGGCTCTAGACTTCATTCAAGGCAAGTGGAATGACAGTTTTCATATGTTGTATAGTTTCAAAGCTCAGGTAGAGAAAGCATCACCTGGTAGTGTTGTTGACATCGATTACGAGGTTGTGAAAGGGAGAGAAAATGTCTCGAGGGGGGTCAGGTATAAGCAGGCAGATAAGATATGCTTCAGGAGATGTTTTGTCTGCCTGAAGGCATACTGGAAGGGGTTCCTAGACGGCTGCAGGCCATACTTGGCAATAGGCGCAACTTCTTTAACAGGGAAGTTTAGGGGACATGTTGCTTCTACTTGTGCTTTGGACGTGCATAATTGGCTTCTACCCGTAGCTTATGCTGTTCTTGAGGGTGAATCAAATGAAAGTTGGACATGGTTCATGCAGAGACTATGGGAAGTAATTAGTCACCCTGAAGGCTTGGTGATACACAGCGGTGCATCCGAGGGTCTTGAGAATGCTGTTGATGTTGTGTTTCCTGGGGTTGAGCATAGGGAATGCATGCGGCACCTCGCTACTAACTTCACGAAGAAGTTCAAAGGAAAGATCTTTGAAGAGGACTTGTGGCGATCAGCATACACATACATCCCAAGCACGCATGCTACTTACTTGCAGAACATGTATGTAGTGCCAAAGGTGAAAAAATACCTTGAGGAACATCACACCAAGCTATGGGCCAGAAGCAAGTTTGGTGAGTTAAGCAAGGTGGATTTTGTATGCAATAATTTGGCAGAGAGTTTCAGTGATAAGATTTCGGGCATGAAGACACTTGGAATTGTTATTTTGTTGGATGCAATAAGACAGTGCATAATGGTGAAGATAGATTTAAGGCAAAGAATTTGTGCAAGAAATATTTTAGGCCATAAAATAGTTCCAAAGGTGGTTATGTTACTGAATGCAAGAACCAGGGCAATGAGAACGATAAAGATGAGGGTGGTCAGAAGTTCCAGAACATTGGCTGAGGTTTATGCAGAATACAAGCGTGGAAGTGAACGGAGGTACACTGTAGACATTGGAAACAAGACTTGTTCATGCAGGCAGTGGCAGATTACTGGTCTGCCATGTCACCATGCAATTTACTTCATCTTAAAGCTTAGAGGTAACGGAGCTGAAATAGAGAACTATGTCGACAACTATTTCTCCGTAGACAAGTTTGGTGCAACTTATGCAGAAAATGTACCACCTATGGCCGAAGAAGATGATTGGGAGATTGTCGATCCAGGGTTCAAACTTCAACCACGAGTTCTTAGGAGGCCACCTGGGAGGCCTAGAAAGCTAAGGATCGAAGCCTCCACCGATAAAGGTCCAAGGCTGGGAGCCAGGAAAAGGAAATGTGGACGTTGTGGCGGATTCGGCCATATCAAGAGGTTGTGCAAAAACCCAGTTACACATGCTATTGTCCCTGTTCACACCCTAGTGGCAGAAAATGAGGCTTCTCAGCCAGAACTGGCGGAAGAGCAGCACAAACACGGTGATGAGCACTCAGAGAAAAACGTACATAAGCAGCCAATTTATGAAGAAGGGGGGTGTCGGCGAGAAAAGGGTGTGAAAAGAAACAAAAGGGTAAGCGAAACGGGGAGGAAAGGGCAAATAATGGAGGTGTATTAGAATATGAAGAAGTTGCAGGGGTGATTGAGGATGTTCTTGAGGATCTTTCGGCTAACTACAGGAGAAATAATAAATCCCTGCCAATTTCATCTTTGTACGATTCTCCGGATGAAAGGTAAGCTTAAAAATTGTTTTATTTGCCATTTTATCATTTTTTATCCTCATCAACTGATGCTTAATGCAGCGTGGGCTAGCAGACCAATAAGAGGAGCAGAAAGATGCGGGCACAGTAACGTTGTATGTTGAATTATATCATTGAAACTAAACTAGCCGTGTCGTCTTTATTTATATCTGGCACGTGCAACGTATCTGTGATGGGGTCATGTGGACCAGATTACATTTTTTTAAAATATTATTACATTAATTTTTTACCTGCGTTTGGACGCGGCTACTAGTTCCCATCTCCATTGCATTCCCATCTCCTCTGGTGCACTCCAGAATTATGGTTGTGCCATCAAGTAGCAGAGTCAGCGTATTGTCCCATCAGGTGTGTACGCAATGACTTTGTTTGTTCAGAATTTGACGACTTTTGATTAGTTTGAAAGACAGAGAAACCTAAAACATGTATCTAGACATGTTTTGGGTATAGACACATTTATTAAATATCTAAAAAAACCAAGTCAGTTATATCTGGACAGGAGTAGTATACTATTACAACACGCTCGATCCCTTCTCCTCAGGCGCACTCCAAATTACGGCTGTGCCATCAAGTGCTGGGAGTAGAGTGAGCGTATTGTCCCATTAGATATGCCAGGGAACGCGCGAACTTTATTTTCAGGATCGGACGAGTTTCGATCGACTAGTTTCAAAGACAAAGACAACTAAAACATGGCCAACATATATAGATTATGATGATAATCGACCATGACTCAGGTGACCTAGATCTAAAGAGCGCATTAAGATACCATACATAGATTTAATTTATGCTTAAGTGGCCCTAATCGACTATGACGCTCCCGCAGTCTCCATCATTGACGACGTTGTCCGTGTTGCCGCCAGCTTCCTCCGCGTCGGAATCGATGCCGACGTTCCCGGCAGCGTTCCTCCACCTCATGGATTCTTCACGGCGCGCTACATCGATAACGGTGGAGGTCGTACGCCCAGGCACTGCCCAGAAGCGCTGCCTCCCTTCGGGGTTGCGCAGATCTGGGTGGATCTCCCGTCGGTGGGTTCCGCACAGCTCAATCAATGCAGCCCGCTCCTTCTTGAACAGCTTTTGCCAGTACGCGCTCATACGCGAGTATCGTGCCATTGCCCTCTTCCGCTCCGACAGCTGGCGGCAGCGCTCCTCGATCTGCCTCGCCAACGCGTTGTCGCGCAAGAGCGGCACGACAGGAACCCGGCGTAGCTGAGCTCGAAGCCGGCCGGAAGCCTCGCTAACGGCGGCGCGAGTATGTCGTAGTGGGCGAACATCTAAGCCTCGTGCAAACTGAGTTTGGGCCTCTCCCTCTCCATGGAGATGAAGGAACACGATCTGATTTTCGACCCCGAGGTTAGGGGGATAAGGGCAAGGACGTAGGCCCAATGTAGTTGCCATGACCAATCATTTCGTAGAACATACTTCTCGCGGATCGCCCTCGCGAAGGACATCACTATCGTCCATGCACCCCGATCCAACGGCGCCTAACAATCGGGGATCGGGTCTTCTAGAAGCCCAGAGCGGTTGCTGGTTAGTTCTGCGTCCCGATTGTTTGTGGCCAATGGCGGTAGTTGAAAATAATACACATTTCAATGACACTGGTGGATCCATGTGTGGTCTCTAAAGAGAACACACATCCAATGACTCTGGTTGTTGTTAGTAAAAAGAGCACACATGCAACAACACTGGTGGATCCATATGTGCTATGTGAAAAGAACACACATGCAATGACTCCAGTTGTTGTTAGTGAAAAGAACACACATGCAATGACACTGGTGGATCCATGTGTGGTCTCTAAAGAGAACACACATTTCAATGACACTGGTGGATCCATATGTGGTATGTGAAAATAACAGTCATGAAATGACTCAGTTGTTGTTAGTAAAAAGAACACACATCCAATGACACTGGTGGATCCATGTGTGGTCTCTAAAGAGAACACACATTTCAATGACACTGATGGATCCATATGTGGTATTTGAAAAGAACACACATCCAATGACTCCAGTTGTTGTTAGTGAAAAGAACACACATGTAATGACACTGGTGGATCCATGTGTGGTCTCTGAAGAGAGCACACATTTCAATGACACTGGTTGTTATTACTAAAAAGAACACACATGCAATGACACTGGTGGATCCATATGTGGATTGTGAAAAGAGCACACATGCAATGACTCCAGTTCTTGTTAGTGAAAAGAAAATACATGCAATGACACTGGTGGATCCATGTGTGGTCTCTGTAGAGAAAACACATTTCAATGACACGGGTGGATCCATATGTAGTATGTGAAAAGAACACACATGCAATGACTTTGGTTGTTGTTAGTGAAATGAACACACATGCAATGACTCTGGTTGTTGTTAGTGAAATGAACACACATGCAATGACACTGGTGGATCCATAGGTGGTATGAGAGAAGAACACACATTTCAATGACTCTGGTTGTTGTTACTAAAAAGAACACACATGCAATGACACTGGTGGATCCATGGGTGGATTGTGAAAAGAGCACACATGCAATGACACCGGTGGATCCATACGTGGTATTTGAAAAGAACACACATGCAATGACTCCAGTTGTTGTTAGTGAAAATAACATACATGCAATGACACCGGTGGATCCATGTGTGGTCTCTAAAGAGAGCACACATTTCAATGACTCTGGTTGTTGTTAGTAAAAAGAACACACCTGCAATGACACTGGTGGATCATGTGTGGTCTCTGAAGAGAACACACATGCAATGACACTGGTTTTTGTTACTAAAAAGAACACACATGCAATGACACTAGTGGATCCATGTGTGGATTGTGAAGAGAACACATATGCAATGACACTGGTGGATCCATAGGTGGTATGTGAGAAGAAAAGCCATGAAATGACTCTGGTTGTTGTTAGTAAAAAGAACACACATGCAATGGCACTGGTGGATCCATAGGTGGATTGTGAAAAGAGCACACATGCAATGACTCCAGTTGTTGTTAGTGAAAATAACACACATGTAATGACACTGGTTGTTGTTACTAAAAAGAACACACATGCAATGACACTGGTGGATTCATGTGTGGATTGTGAAAAGAGCACACATGCAATGACTCAGTTGTTGTTAGTGAAAAGAACATACATGCAATGACACTGGTGGATCCATATGTGGTATGTGAAAAGAACACACATGCAATGACTCTGGTTGTTGTTAGTGAAAAGAACACACATGCAATGACACTGGTGGATCCATAGGTGGTATGTGAAAAGAACACACATTTCAATGACTCTGGTTGTTGTTACTAAAAAGAACACACATGCAATGACACTGGTGGATCCATGGGTGGATTGTGAAAAGAACACACATGCAATAACACTGGTGGATCCATAGGTGGTATGTGAAAAGAACACACATTTCAATGACTCTGGTTGTTGTTACTAAAAATAACACACATGCAATGACACTGGTGGATCCATGTGTGGTCTCTGTAGAGAACACACATTTCAATGACACTGGTGGATCCATATGTGGTATGTGAAAAGAACACACATGCAATGACTCTGGTTGTTGTTAGTGAAAAGAACACACATGCAATGAAACTGGTGGATCCATGGGTGGATTGTGAAAAGACCACACATGCAATGACACCGGTGGATCCATATGTGGTATGTGAAAATAACACACATGCAATGACTCTAGTTGTTGTTATTGAAAAGAACATACAAGCAATGACACCGGTGGATCCATATGTGGTCTCTGAAGAGAGCACACATTTCAATGACTCTGGTTGTTGTTAGTAAAAAGAACACACATGCAATAACACTGGTGGATCCATGTGTGGTCTCTGAAGAGAACACACATGCAATGACACTAGTTGTTGTTACTCAAAAGAACACACATGCAATGACACTGGTGGATCCATGGGTGGATTGTGAAAAGAG
Source organism: Avena sativa (assembly GCA_916181665.1). Classification (NCBI taxonomy): domain Eukaryota; kingdom Viridiplantae; phylum Streptophyta; class Magnoliopsida; order Poales; family Poaceae; genus Avena; species Avena sativa. The sequence continues at coordinate 431,173,704 of OV702287.1, forward strand.
CCCACATGCAATGACACCGGTGGATCCATATGTGGTATGTGAAAAGGACACACATGCAATGACTCCAGTTGTTGTTAGTGAAAAGAACAGACATGCAATGACACCGGTGGATCCATGTGTGGTCTCTGAAGAGAGCACACATTTGAATGACTCTGGTTGTTGTTAGTAAAAAGAACACACATGCAATGACACTGGTGGATCCATGTGTGGTCTCTGAAGAGAACACACATGCAATGACACTGGTTGTTGTTACTAGAAAGAACACACATGCAATGACACTGGTGGATCCATGTGTGGATTGTGAACAGAGCACACATGAAGTGACACTCGTGGATCCATAGGTGGTATGTGAGAAGAATAGCCATGAAATGACTCTGGTTGTTGTTAGTAAAAAGAACACACATGCAATGACACTGGTGGATCCATAGGTGGATTGTGAAAAGAGCACACATGCAATGACTCTAGTTGTTGTTAGTGAAAAGAAGACATATGCAATGACACTGGTTGTTGTTACTAAAAAGAACACACGTGCAATGACACTGGTGGATCCATGTGTGGATTGTGAAAAGAGCACACATGCAATGACTCCAGTTGTTGTTAGTGAAAAGAACATACATGCAATGACACTGGTGGATCCATATGTGGTATGTGAAAAGAACACACATGCAATGACTCTGGTTGTTGTTAGTGAAAAGAACACACGTGCGATGACACTGGTGGATCCATAGGTGGTATGTGAAAACAGCACACATTTCAATGACTCTAGTTGTTGTTACTAAAAAGAACACACATGCAATGACACTGGTGGATCCATGGGTGGATTGTGAAAAGAACACACATGCAATGACACCGGTGGATCCATAGGTGGTATGTGAAAAGAACACGCATTTCAATGACTCTGGTTGTTGTTACTAAAAAGAACACACATGCAATGACACCGGTGGATCCATGTGTGGTCTCTGTAGAGAACACACATTTCAATGACTCTGGTTGTTGTTAGTAAAAAGAACAAACATGCAATGACACTGGTGGATCCATGTGTGGTCTTTGAACAGAACACACATGCAATGACACTGGTTATTGTTACTAAAAAGAACACACATGCAATGACACTGGTGGATCCATGTGTGGATTGTAAAGAGAACACACATGCAATGACACTGGTGGATCCATAGGTGGTATGTGAGAAGAATAGCCATGAAATCACTCTGGTTGTTGTTAGTAAATATAGCACACATGCAATGACACTGGTGGATCCATAGGTGGATTGTGAAAAGAGCACACATGAAATGACTCCAGTTGTTGTTAGTGAAAAGAACACACATGCAATGACACTGGTTATTGTTACTAAAAAGAACACACATGCAATGACACTGGTGGATCCATGTGTTGATTGTGAAAAGAGCACACATGCAATGACTCCAGTTGTTGTTAGTGAAAAGAACATACATGCAATGACATTGGTGGATCTATATGTGGTATGTGAAAAGAACACACATGCAATGACTCCGGTTATTGTTAGTGAAAAGAACACACATGCAATGACACTGGTGGATCCATAGGTGGTATGTGAAAAGAACACACATTTTAATGACTCTGGTTGTTGTTACTAAAAAGAACACACATGCAATGACACTTGTGGATCCATGGGTGGATTGTGAAAAGAACACACATGCAATGACACTGGTGGATCCATATGTGGTATGTGAAAAGAACACACATTTCAATTACTCTGGTTGTTGTTAGTAAAAAGAACACACATGCAATGACACTGGTGGATCGAAGTGTGGTCTCTGTAGAGAACACACATTTCAATGACACTGGTGGATCCATATGTGGTATGTGAAAAGAACACACATGCAATGACTCTGGTTGTTGTTAGTGAAATGAACACACATGCAATGAACTGGTGGATCCATAGGTGGTATGTGAGAAGAACGCACATTTCAATGACTCTGGTTGTTGTTACTCAAAAGAACACACATGCAATGACACTGGTGGATCCATGGGTGGATTGTGAAAAGAGCACACATGCAATGACACCAGTGGATCCATATGTGGTATGTGAAAAGAACACACATGCAATGACTCCAATTGTTGTTAGTGAAAAGAACATACATGCAATGACACCGGTGGATCCATGTGTGGTCTATGAAGAGAGCACACATTTCAATGACTCTGGTTGTTGTTAGTAAAAAGAACACACATGCAATGACACTGGTGGATCCATGTGTGGTCTCTAAAGAGAACACACATGCAATGACACTGGTTGTTGTTACTAAAAAGAACACACATGCAATGACACTGGTGGATCCTTGTGTGGATTGTGAAGAGAACACACATGCAATGACACTAGTGGATCCATAGGTCGTATGTGAAAAGAATAGCCATGAAATGACTCTGGTTGTTGTTAGTAAAAAGAACACACATGCAATGACACTGATGGATCCATAGGTGGATTGTGAAAAGAGCACACATGCAATGACTCCAGTTGTTGTTAGTGAAAAGAACACACATGCAATGACACTAGTTATTGTGCAATGACACTGGTGGATGCATGTGTGGATTGTGAAAAGAGCACACATGCAATGACTCCAGTTGTTGTTAGTGAAAAGAACATAGATGCAATGACACTGGTGGATCCATATGTGGTATGTGAAAAGAACACACATGAAATGACTCTTATGTTGTTAGTGAAAAGAACACACATGCAATGACACTAATGGATCCATAGGTGGTATGTGAAAAGTACACATATTTCAATGACTCTGGTTGTTGTTACTAAAAAGAACACACATGCAATGACACTGGTGGATCCATGGGTGGATTGTGAAAAGAACACACATGCAATGACACTGGTGGATCCATAGGTGGTATGTGATAAGAACACACATTTCAATGACTCTAGTTGTTACTAAAAAGAACACACATGCAATGACACTGGTGGACCCATGCGTGGTCTCTTTAGAGAACACACATTTCAATGACACTGGTGGATCCATATGTGGTATGTGAAAAGAACACACATGCAATGACTCTGGTTGTTGTTAGTGAAATGAACACACATGCAATGACACTGGTGGATCCATAGGTGGTATGTGAGAAGAACACACATTTCAATGACTCTGGTTGTTGTTACTAAAAAGAACACACATGCAATGGCACTGGTGGATCCATGGGTGGATTGTGAAAAGAGCACACATGCAATGACACCGGTGGATCCATATGTGGTATGTGAAAAGAACACACATACAATGACTCCAGTTGTTGTTAGTGAAAAGAACATACATGCAATGACACCGGTGGATCCATGTGTGGTATCTAAAGAGAGCACAGATTTCAATGACTCTGGTTGTTGTTAGTAAAAAGAACACACATGCAATGACACTGGTGGATCCATGTGTGGTCTCTGAAGAGAACACACATGCAATGACACTGGTTGTTGTTAGTAAAAAGAACATACATGCAATGACACTTGTGGATCCATGTGTGGATTATGAAGAGAACACACATGCAATGACATTGGTGGATCCATAGGTGGTATGTGAGAAGAACAGCCATGAAATGACTCTGGTTGTTGTTAGTAAAAAGAACACACATGCAATGACACTGGTGGATCCATAGGTGGATTGTGAAAAGAGCACACATGCAATGACTCCAGTTGCTATTAGTGAAAAGAACACACATGCAATGACACTGGTTGTTGTTACTAAAAAGAACACACATGCAATGACACTGGTGGATCCATGTGTGGATTGTGAAAAGAGCACACATGCAATGACTCGAGTTGTTGTTAGTGAAAAGAACATACATGCATTGGCACTGGTGGATCCATATGTGGTATGTGAAAAGAACACACATGCAATGACTCTGGTTGTTAGTGAAAAGAACACACATGCAATGACACTGGTGGATCCATATGTGGTATGTGAAAAGAACACACATTTCAATGACTCTGGTAGTTGTTACTAAAAAGAACACAGATGCAATGACACTAGTGGATCCATGGGTGGATTGTGAAAAGAACACACATGCAATGACACTGGTGGATCCATAGGTGGTATGTGAGAAGAACACACATTTCAATGACTCTGGTTGTTACTAAAAAGAACACACATGCAATGACACTGGTGGATCCATGGGTGGATTGTGAAAAGAGCACACATGAAATGACACTGGTGGATCCATATGTGGTATGTCAAAAGAACACACATGCAATGACTCCAGTTGTTGTTAGTGAAAAGAACATACATGCAATGACATCGGTGGATCCATGTGTGGTCTCTGAAGAGAGCACACATTTCAATGACTCTGGTTGTTGTTAGTAAAAAGAACACACATGCAATGACACTGGTGGATCCACGTGTGGTCTCTGAAGAAAACACACATGCAATGACACTGGTTGTTGTTAGTAAAAAGAACACACATGCAATGACACTAGTGGATCCATGTGTGGATTGTGAAGAGAACACACATGCAATGACACTGGTGGATCCATAGGTGGTATGTGAGAAGAACAGCCATGAAATGACTCTGGTTGTTGTTAGTAAAAATAACACACATGCAATGACACTAGAGGATCCATAGGTTGATTGTGAAAAGAGCACACATGCAATGACACTGGTGGATCCATGTGTGGTCTCTATAGTGAACACACATTTCAATGACACTGGTGAATCCAAATGTGGTATGTGAAAAGAACACACATGCAATGACTCTGGTTGTTGTTAGTGAAATCAACACACATGCAATGACACTGGTGGATCCACAGGTGGTATGTGAAAAGAACACACATTTCAATGACTCTTGTTGTTGTTACTAAAAAGAACACACATGCAATGACACTGGTGGATCCATGGGTGGATTGTGAAAAGAGCACACATGCAATGACACCGGTGGATCCATATGTGGTATGTGAAAAGAACACACATGCAATGACACTGCTTGTTGTTACTAAAAAGAACACACATGCAATGACACTGGTGGATCCATGTGTGGATTGTGAAGAGAACACGCATGCAATGACACTGGTGGATCCATAGGTGGTATGTGAGAAGAACATCCATGAAATGACTCTGGTTGTTGTTAGTAAAAAGAACACACATGCAATGACACCGGTGGATCCATAGGTGGATTGTGAAAAGAGCACACATGCAATGACTCCAGTTGTTGTTAGTGAAAACAACACACATTTCAATGACACTGGTTGTTATTACTAAAAAGAACACACATGCAATGACACTGGTGGATCCATGTGTGGATTGTGAAAAGAGCACACATGCAATGACTCCAGTTGTTGTTAGTGAAAAGAACATACATGCAATGACACTGGTGGATCCATATGTGGTATGTGAAAAGAACACACATTTCAGTGACTCTGGTGGATCCATGGGTGGTCTCTATAGAGAACACACATTTCAATGACTCCAGTTGTTGTTAGTGAAAAGAACACACATGCAATGACACTGGTGGATCCATGTGTGGATTGTGAAAAGAGCACACATGCAATGACTCCAGTTGTTGTTACTAAAAAGAACACACATGCAATGACACTGGTGGATCCATAGGTGGTATGTGAGAAGAACAGCCATGAAATGACTCTGGTTGTTGTTAGTAAAAAGAACACACATGCAATGACACTGATGGATCCATAGGTGGATTGTGAAAAGAGCACACATGCAATGACTCCAGTTGTTGTTAGTGAAAAGAACACACATTTGCAATGACTCCAGTTGTTGTTATTGAAAAGAACATACATGCAGTGACACCGGTGGGTCCATGTGTGGTCTCTGAAGAGAGTACACATTTCAATGACTCTGGTTGTTGTTAGTAAAAAGAACACACATGCAATGACACTGGTGTATCCATAGGTGGTCTCTGAAGAGAGCACACATGCAATGACTCTAGTTGTTATTAGTGAAAAGAACACACCTGCAATGACACTGGTTGTTGTTAGTAAAAAGAACACACATGCAATCACACTGGTGGATTGTGAAAAGAGCACACATGCAATGACTCCAAATGTTGTTAGTGAAAAGAACACACCTGCAATGACATTGGTGGATCCATAGGTGGATTGTGAAAAGAGCACACATGCAATGAAACTGGTGGATCCATATGTGGTATGCGAAAAGAACACACATGCAATGACTCTGGTTGTTGTTAGTAAAAAGAACACACATGCAATGACACTGGTGGATCCATAGGTGGATTGTGAAAAGAGCACACATGAAATGACATTTGAATGGTATTGGTGGATCCATAGGCGGATTGTGAAAAGAGATTTTCCCTCTCTCTCTGTCACAAATCTCACAAAAGCCCAAACGTGTGGAGATCCCAAACATGTGCTCACTCTGGGTGCTATGCCCTGATTGGCTGACACAGATGTCACGCGGATTGTCTCCACCAACCGTTGATCCCATGTGATCCAACGGGCAGGATAACCCCTCCCTTCTCCACTTTTTTTATGCATGGTCAATTCGTGCCACCGATACTTTACCCCCATAAACAAGTGAAAATCCATCTATCTAACTAAAATAAATGATCATATTTCGAAGATGCCATCGTCTTCGTCTTCCGGTTCGTCCCCGTCTTCGTCAACGCTGTAACTACCTCGGTGAATTACGCTCCTAGTTACAAGCCTGGATGAGCAGAAATGGTTGAAATAGTACGGTGGGGCCCAAATGCCACTCACAGGTAGACCTTTCAGCCGTCCCAACCATTTCTAAACATCGGGACAAGAACGGGCGGCGTAATCGGCAGGCGAAGGGATCAACTACATACACAAATGAGTATGTATGCAAGCCACCATACAACAGTACATCAGAGCCATTCCATCTAAAAAGAAAGGAAATATAGCAACGCCATACGGCAAGATCCAAATATCCTAAATAGATATAATAGTTTAGGATATCTCCTCATACATCAAACATCAGAGTATCAAGCGGAAGCGGAAGACAAAATCCGAGTACGGATAAGAAGCAAATCGGCATAAGATGCCCCATAAATAAGCAGATCCCGCCCACAGATCTCACGGATCCCCGTTCCCGGAATCTCTACACCGAACGATCGTTGCCCACATCGTCCGTCTCTTCCACCCAGTATCCATCTTGCGAGTGTACCTGTTCATCTGAACCAATAATTTATCGTGTGAGACCCTAGGGGTACTCAGCAAGTCTTTATGCCTCTAAAGGGGACACAACCTGGGGTGACGCAATTGCAGCAAAAGATAAACCCTAGCAATTCTATAGATACTCGCTAACCATCCGCCTAACCAGAGATAGACGGATGTCCGTGAATTAATAACAACAGTTATAACAGTAATAACGGTAATATCCACAGATCCATCCTCCTCCTCGCTTATCGACGAGGAAGCGGACGAACAACCCCTCCCATCCGTTGGCAGTTTTATTATCCATTCCATGAGTGTTGTACTATTTACTAGTCAGGTACCTAGTCTAGTCAAATTAGAAGCGGTACTTTAGTTATGCTTGTCTATGATCGAGAAACTGTGCTCCAAGTCGTCCATAACCGCGGACACGGCTTTCAGAAAGTTTTACCCTGCAGGGGTGCACAAATAGCAACACACACTCGATATTCCTCGGAAAAACCAAATCAAAACCCAACGAGGCAGTCACGACAAAGCAATCACAGGATTCAGAAATATTTCAGGGGGCCACCCCATTGAGCTACCCGCAACGAAGTTAGCTGACTCCGAGACGGCCTCAAGGTTTGCGTCAGTGGCTGTGAATGACTGGGAACCCGAAAATGTGACTGGGCTTGTCGACACCGCGAAAACACTCCACTTTCCTAAACAGTACAGTGTGCAGTACCTCGCACAATTTTAAATAAAGCAGTAAAACATGGCATAAGTACAGGATAGTAAATAAAACCTCAAACTAGTTTGTGGCCCCAAGAAATAAGAATGAATCAAGCTCTGGCTCAGGGGGTTCATAAGCCTCCCGGATGTGGATAGCGCGAATATTCAAGGAACAGGAATCAAGTACTCGGGGTCCTACGGGACACAAGTGAGCCTGAAAACCAAATAGCAAATATGGCTCACCGATGCCACTTTCATTAGTTATCCCATTACTACTCAGGTTAAGTTTTTTAGGTACCTCGTTATCCATCAGACACTCACATACCCTACACATGCTGTTCTACGACTCGCATGGCTCAAATAACTCCTATAGTAATGGCTCATGGGATGGAGGAACAAGCTTCGGTGGGGTTTAAAAGTAAAGGCTATGCAATACTTGGGATTCAATTTAATGCAATCGCGACTCAATGATGCAAGAATAAGAAAGAGGCAATAGGTACTATATGTATGCAAGCATGTGGTAGTGCTTGCCTGGCAGCTCAGTTGAAGCGAGGGAAGGATCTGGGTAGTGCTCCTGGGTATCTTGATATATCCCCTGCTCAGCGTCTATTCGAAGAAGAACCAAACAAACAAGGGCCAACATAAAAAAAGTGCACAAGCATATGAATTAAATGCGACAAGCAAACAATCATGCCATGATGAATGATGCACAATTTTGCATGGCATTAATGTAGCATGGCATGGTGAGGTGTGAGATACAAGATTAAACATTTTATTGAGTTTTTGGGCCCATTTTATCCTCATATTAGTTGCTGTACACATTATATTATATGATGCATGCTGTAAAACAGACAAAGGATTGCATAAACAGAAAGGTCTCGTCGAGCTAATCATTTTAGACATATTATTTGTTAAATTTGGAGTTATAAAACAAAAGTTATTAATTAATTAAGGTGGAAGGGCAATTTAATGTAATTTTAACTAACTTGGAATTTTAAGTGTCCACAATATATTTTGAAGGCCATATTTGAATTCCTCATATTTTTCTGATTTGAAAACATATATTGTTTGCATTATTTGGGTTTATAAATTAAATGTTATTATAGAACAGATTTGAATTTGAATTTGAAATAGATTTTAAAAGATTTGAATTAAAACCAGAAACAGACAGAAACTTTTCTACTCGGGTGAAGCTAGCCACAGTCAATGACCAGTGGGCCCCACTGCTGACTGGACAACAAACGCGCAGAAAAGGATTTCTCACCGCGGTTGCTGCCAGACACAGAGACTGACAGGTGGGACCTGGGGCCTCGCGGGCCCAGCTGCCAGCGGGTGAACCGTGCCCAACCACGTGGCTTCGCTGGGTATCGCGGGTTGAGGTTTACGAACTTCGGGATCCTTTTTGCAAAAAGACACGGGGAATGACATGTGGGCCAAGGGGGAGCGCGGGTTGATGCAGAAAAAGGTGTGGGGGGGAAGTGCAAAGTGTCCACGCGTGCACTGTTTCTCTTCCTCTCTCTCTGACGAAACTGACAGCGGCAGCGCGCGCGGCACGGGGGCTCGATCCCGTGACCTAGGGCTCGGGCGCGGAGGCGGTGGCCACTGGGCTATGCGGGGGTAGCTGTCAGGGAGGTGGGCGAGGACTAGCTGGGCTTGGCGCTACGCGGGAGCGAGCAGACAGAAGCGAGCTACGGCGCGCGGAGGGCGCTCGACGAAACTAATGGCGAGCACAGGCGACGGCGGGGGAAACGGAGGTGTCAGGGAGGTTAGCCAGCTCACCGAGAGTGCGTCGGTGTAGGTGGATCGGCTTGGGGCGCTGGCGATCGACGATGAAGCAGACGGACCGAGGATTTAGGGTTCCGGCGAGACGCGTCGGTGTGCGGCGGGTTGGGGCTTCCTCTTCTTGGCTCCGTGTACGGGGCTACTGCAGGGGATCTCCTTGTACTCCTCGATCACCTCCACGTCGCTCTCGTCGCCTGGTACGGTGTAGCCGAGAGGAGGCCGAGGGTTGCCGGCGATGGTTAGCTGGTGGCGGTGGAGAAGAGAGGGGAGCGGCCAGGGCGCCTCGGCCAAATCTGGAGATGCAGGAGGACCGAGAGGTGGTGGAAAAGCAGAGGGAGAGAGGGGTGCCGTGGGGAGATGGGGTAGATGGGAAAAGGTGGCCTCGGTGCCACCTTTCTCTCCTCCCCTCCTCACGTGCTGGCAGGCTCGGGCTGGACCAGGGCAGGGCAGGTGGGAGGCTTCCAGGTGGGGTCGACGTGAGGGCAAGGGGGCAGGGACAGGCTCGGGCTGGAGGGGGCCCTATGGCATAGAGAGAAAAAGAGAGAGGGAGGAGTAACCTCGGGCTAGGTTGCACTAGGGTCGGGTTAGGGTTTTGTGGGGTGGAGGGAGTAGCTAGGTGGGGTCAGGGGGAGAGGGTGGCCGGTGGGGCCAGCTGGGAGAGAGGCCGAGAGAGAGAGGTGGGGTGGGGTACTTAGGGTTTGGTTTAGATTAGGTATAGATTAGGGTTTAGGAGAGGGGGAGGTATGGTTAGATGGGTAGGTGATGGGGAGGATCTAGGATAGGTGAGAGAGGGGGTAAGGTGATGATCTTAGACATGATCCACATGACCATGCAAAGAAGGGCATGTAGATGATTAGGGTGGGATTTAGATAGAGGATAGGGTGATGACTTAGGCTTTTAGGAGCTTGCATGCTTCAAGCTTAGATCAAGCAAGAACATGTGGAAAAAGAGAGAGAGATGGATAGGGTGATTCCTTGTGACTAGATCAAGCATGGTTAAGACAAGCTCAAGCACCCACAAGATCTAGACAAGGAAAAGAGAGGGATGTGATGCTAGGGTTTAAGCAAGATCAAAATAGATCAAGCCAAAAGAAAAGATAGAGGTAGAGAGAGAGGGATGATCCACTCAAAAATCAAATAAAAATCCAAATGACAAGCTAAAGGGGTACTTGCATGGCCCATGCAAAATATTTATTGCCATGTGGGTTCTTGTGAAAACAATATTATTACATGGCATTAATATTATGCATTCCCACAATTGGAATAAAAGCCAAGCAAAAAGAATTAAAAGGATGCCCCATGTGGAGTAGATGGAGATGACCATTTTTGAAATACAATGGGACTTGCTAGTGTGTATATGCCACTAGGTAGTTAATAAGCCCACAAAATATCCCAATATGATGATAACCCCAAAACAACACATATGGGAGCTAGAAATAGGGTTCCACCCACAAGGCATGCAAAGGTGGCCATGTGGCTCTCATATATCAATAATGTGAAAACAAAATGATGCCAAGATGAGAGCATGTGGAAAAGAATTGGGTCCATCCCAACCCACATGAGCTAGAGGTAAAACCAATAAGTGCCAAGCTCATATTTAGTTGGATGGTGGAATTATAAGGTGGTGAAAGAAAAAGGTGGTGGAGTTAATAAGAGATATGCCCCAACTCAACTTGGGCATTGAAACAATATATCAAGAACCAAATACAATATCAAGAGGCAAATACAATTAATAATGCATATGAGATAAGAACCAAATGGAAAAGGGTTTTATATGATGCTCAAATGCAAGGTGGCATGATGACATGAGCATGATATAATGATGATGCAACAATTATATATATGAAGTAGCCATTATATTACTAGACCAAGTAGCATTACAATTGTTAGACAATTGGGATGCTACAACTCTCCCCCACTAAACAGGAATCTCGCCCCGAGATTCTAGGAAGAAGAAGAAGACACAAAGAGGGTAGGATACTTGGCACGGAGCTCATCTTCATGTTCCCAAGTGGCTTCATCAACGGAATGGTGCGACCACTGCACCTTGCAGAACTTGATGGACTTGTTGCGAGTCCTTCTTTCTGCGATCTCAACGATTTTTGTGGGGTGTTCTTGATAAGACAGGTCTTCTTGGAGATTGATAAGCTCATGATCCACGGTCCTGCCGAGATCCTTGAAGCACTTCTTGAGCTGAGAGATGTGGAAAACATCATGGACCTTGAGTTTTTTCGGGAGCTCAAGAGCATAAGCAACTTCTCCTCTTCTTCCACGAACTTTGAAAGGGCCGATGTATCTAGGAGCCAGCTTTCCTTTGATACTAAAGCGGTGCGTGCCTCTCATGGGAGTGACACGAAGGTAAACGAGATCACCAGGGACATACTCCATGTCCGTGTGCTTCCTGTCATAATTGCTCTTCTGGCGACTTTGAGCAATCCTCAGATTTTCAAGAATGATATGAACCTTCTCCTCCGCTTGAGTCACAATGTCAGGGCCAAACAAGATCCTTTCACCTGCACCCGACCAACCAATCGGAGTTCTGCATTTGCGACCATAGATAGCCTCAAATGGTGCCATCTTTAGACTTTTCTGGAAGCTATTGTTGTACGAGAATTCAGCATAAGGAAGACATTCTTCCCACTTCATGCCAAAAGAGATGACGCAAGCACGAAGCATATCCTCCAGAATCTGATTGATCCTTTCAACTTGTCCTTGCGACTGAGGGTGGTAAGCTGTGCCGAAGTTCAACTTTGTTCCCAAAGCATTTTGGAAACTCTCCCAGAACTTGGAAGTGAAGATGCTTCCACGGTCTGAACTGATCTCGAGAGGAACCCCATACAGAGAGACAATTCTGTTGATATAGAGCTCAGCCAACTGAATTGCAGAAATTGTTTCCTTGACGGGGAAGAAGTGAGCCACTTTAGAAAGCCTGTCAATGACAACAAAGATTGCATTGTTGCCCTTCTGCGACCTCGGAAAACCAGTGATGAAGTCCATCTCTACTTTCTCCCATTTCCATTCCGGGGTTTTCAATGGCTGTAGAAGACCGGAAGGTTTCTGATGAACAGCTTTCACTCTGCGGCAGACATCACACTCCGAGACATACTTGGCACAATATCATTTCAAACCAGGCCACCAATATTGTGTTTTCAAGTCCATGTACATCTTTGTGCTGCCAGGGTGGATAGAAAGAACAGAATCATGCGCCTCCTTGAGAACTTGCTCTCTCAAACCCGGGTAGTTCGGAACAAACATCCGGTGTTCAAAGAAAAGCGTGCCTTGATCATCGACGTGGAAGGACTCATACTTCGGAAGCTGAAGCCTAGAAATGATCTTTTTGGTGTGCGGATCACCAAGCTGAGAAGAGCGAACCTTTTCTTCCAAGAGAGGGGTTGCTAGGAGGTTCAGGAGATACCCTTGTTCCACAATTTCAAGGTTGAGCTGATGGAATTCCTCGCACAAGAGAGGCTGTTGTTCTTCCATCATGAGGTTGTTGACATAAGCTTTGCGGCTGAGAGCATCTGCCATGACATTAGCTTTGCCCGGAGTGTAGTTGATGGTCAGATCGAAGTCATTGATTGCTTCAATCCACCTCCTCTGCCGAAGGTTGAGATCAGGCTGAGTAAAGATATACTTCAGACTCTTGTGATCAGAAAAGATCTCACAACGGTTGCCAAGCAAGTAGTGCCTCCATACTTTCAAAGCAAAGACAACTGCTGCGAGCTCGAGGTCATGTGTAGGATAGTTGATCTCATGCGTCTTCAACTGACGAGAGGCATAAGCAACAACTTGTTTTTCTTGCATAAGGACCACACCCAATCCTTGCAAAGAGGCGTCACAGAATATCTGAAACGGCTTGGATGTATCCGGAGGAACCAAGACTGGCGTGGAAGTGAGCTTCTCTTTGAGTGTCTCAAAGCTTGTTTGACATGCAGGAGTCCAAAGGTATTTCTTGCCTTTCTTGAGGAGATCGGTAAGAGGCTTCGCTATCTTCGAAAAGTTCTGAACGAAGCGACGGCAATAACTAGCCAAACCAAGGAAACTCCGCACTTCTTTGACATTAACAGGAGGAAGCCATTCAACAATTGTCTTCACAGTTTCCGGATTGACTGCAATGCCCTTGGCAGAGATGACGTGACCAAGTTAGGTGACTTGCGGCAGCCAAAATTCGCACTTGGAGAACTTTGCATATAAGCGGTTCTCACGAAGCTTGTTTAGGACACATCGAAGGTGTTCTTCATGCTCTTCTTGTGACTTAGAATAGACTAGGATGCCATCCAGATAGACCACAACGAACTTGTCAAGATACTCCATGAAAACCGAGTTCATGAGCCTCGAGAAGGTGGCAGGTGCGTTGGTGAGACCGAAAGACATGACCGTGTACTCATACAGGCCATAGCGGGTGGTGAAAGCTGTCTTAGGAACATCTTCCTTGCGAATCTTGATTTGGTGATAACCACTTCCCAAGTCAAGCTTAGAGAATACCACAGCTCCAGCTAGCTGATCGAAGAGATCATTAATCCGTGGAAGGGGATATTTATTCTTGATGGTTTTAGCATTGAGAGCCCGATAGTCAACACAAAGTCTATCAGTCTGGTCTCGCTTCTTCACAAAGAGGGTTGGGCTACCCCAAGAAGAAGTACTATGCTGAATGAAACCCAACTTCTCTTGTTCATCAAGCTGTCGTTTGAGTTCAGCCAACTCAGCAGGACCCATTTTATAAGGCCGCTTGGAGATAGGAGCGGTACCAGGTTCAAGCTCAATTACAAACTCAACCTGACGTTCCGGAGGCATACCTGGCAACTCTTCAGGAAAGACATCTGGGAACTCACAGACCACCGGAACACTCTGAATAGCCTCCATAGCATCAACATTCAGAACTGCCAAAGAGAAAAGCTGGATAGCAGGAGTCAGACTTGGAGAATAGACTATATGTCCTTCAGGAATCTTCAGAGAAACCGAGCGTTCAGCACAATCAATCACAGCTGCATTTGCTGTCAACCAATCCATGCCCAAGATGACATCAATGTCAGAATTGCCCAGAACAATTAAGTAAGCCGAGAACGAAGAGCCACCAATCTCAATTTGATTGCCATGGCTGACTTTAGAAGCTGCCATCTTTGCTCCAGGAGAAAGGACCATTAACCGCTTAAGGAGAGGATCCATCACTAACTCATTCTCATGTGCAAACTTGTGAGACACAAAAGAATGCGATGCACCAGAATCAAACAAAACTCTTGCAGGAACTGAGTTAACGGGAAGCATACCCATCACAACTCCAGGTGCATGCTCAGCTTGAGCGGCGTTGATGCAGTTGGCACGAGCAACAGCAGACCCGGGCTTGGTGTTGATGTTGAGAGCCCGAGGTGGTGGTGCACGAACCAAAGGAGAGCTTGCCGCAGATCTTGGAGGTGGTGGAGGAAGAGCCTTGTTCTTCATCGGACAGTTCCAGCTTTGATGCCCAGAGTCTCCACACGTGTAACAAGCACCAGGTGGACGTGGAGCAACGTAGCCAGGGACTCCGCCAGGCGCTCCAGGGTAGTGGTGGTTGTAGCCCCTGGGAGCAGCAGTGAGGAAGTTTGGTGGCCTTGCTGCGAAGCTTGAAGGTCTTGGTGGAGCCGGAAGCGGCGGTGGGGTGTTAGGAACCCAGACACGACGCTTAGAAGGAGCTGACATAGCTGAAGAGCCTGCTGCATCACGGCTGTGTTTCTTTGACTCCTCAAACACTTGCCTACTTGCTTCTTCCTGCATAGCTGTATGCTGAAGTTCCAGAAAAGACGCCGGCCTTGCATGTGTGATTGCATACTTAATCGATGCATTGAGCCCTTGCCTGAACCTCTTTTGCTTCTTCTTGTCATCAGAGATCTCATCGCCACCATAACGAGAAAGGTTCATGAAGTTCCTGATGTAGGTGTTGACATTATCATTGCCCTGCTTGAGGTTGAGAAACACTTCCTTCATCCTCTCCATGACAATTTCTGACAGATACTGCTCTTTGAAAGCTCCAGTGAACTGTCCCCAAGTAGGCTGAAAACCAGTGCAGTTTGCCTTCAGGTAATTCTCCCACCAGAGAGCTGCATCTCCCTTCAGAAGGTGAGTAGCACACTTTACCCATTCTTGCTCAGGAACATCAGCAGTCATCAGCAACCTTGACATCTCACGCAGCCAATCATCAGCATCAAGTGGTTGATCAGAAACATCAAATTGGCGTGGGTTGAACTTCAGGAAGCTTTTGATGTCTCCTTGCTTGGGAGGTGGAGGTAGCGGAACAAACTCATTCCTCCTGACACTTTCCTCGAAGCGCTGCTGGTTCTGCTGCATTGCTGCCAAGGCATTGGTGATGCTTGACAACGCTGCCCCCAGTTCAGGTTGTATGTCCTCCTCAGAACGGCGTGGTGGTGCCATCCTGTTATTGATATAAAACACAAGTCAGTACTATGATGGAGAATAATAATAATCCAAAATAGTACCAAGATGGAATTAATCAAGATTAAAGGATACAATTTACTAAGATGATATTAAAATATCAACGAAGTTCAAAGCACCTAGAAGATATTAAGCATATCGCACATGACTGAAAAGGAGTGTGGTACACAAATATATCAAAGAAAAAATTTCCACAAATTTCGGCATTAAAATACCAATAGATGCGCAAAATCACTTAACGAATCAAGATTAGTGCCTCTACCAATTCAATATACAAGAGCGAATGATAAGAGTAGTGGTATGGTCGCGACTCCATCCCGCACTCAAATCATTACTCCGCACATGAATAAGTAAAACACATATCCCAACACCTTATTCTCAAGATGATCCTACAGATTAGAGACTACGGAAACGAACACCCCAAACAAGATGACGTCGGATAACAAAGAGTAAGACAGATCGCGTCGGTATACAATGAATCAGATAGATCGCGTCGGTTTGCAAAAGCCTGTCGGTATGGAATGTACCAACAATTGATAACCAAAAGGCCGATAAAGATAACAACTTGGATGCAACAGATAGACAAAGAATTCACACACACACACACACACACACATCCTATGGTACTACGGAAACCCAGAACACGTGAATCCTAGTTTGAATTTTAAGAAGAGGATTGAAAACGTTACACTTCCTTACCAGAAAAAGGGTGGTGGTTAGGTAAGAAGAAAAGTGGAAGCAGTCCTACTCTCGCGTTTTGTTTTTCCCTAGTATACATAACTACCAAAAATATTTGCTAGACAGACAACGACCATTTGGCTGAGACCCTGAAGGGCGGGATGGCTCTGATACCAATTGTAACTACCTCGGTGAATTACGCTCCTAGTTATAAGCCTGGATGAGCAGAAATGGTTGAAATAGTACGGTGGGGCCCAAATGCCACTCACAGGTAGACCTTTCGGCCGTCCCAACCATTTCTAAACATCGGGACAAGAACGGGCGGCGTAATCGGCAGGCGAAGGGATCAACTACATACACAAATGAGTATGTATGCAAGCCACCATACAACAGTACATCAGAGTCATTCCATCTAAAAAGAAAGGAAATATAGCAACGCCATACGGCAAGATCCAAATATCCTAAATAGATATAATAGTTTAGGATATCTCCTCATACATCAAACATCAGAGTATCAAGCGGAAGCGGAAGACAAAATCCGAGTACGGATAAGAAGCAAATCGGCATAAGATGCCCCATAAATAAGCAGATCCCGCCCACAGATCTCACGGATCCCCGTTCCCGGAATCTCTACACCGAACGATCGTTGCCCACATCGTCCGTCTCTTCCACCCAGTATCCATCTTGCGAGTGTACCTGTTCATCTGAACCAATAATTTATCGTGTGAGACCCTAGGGGTACTCAGCAAGTCTTTATGCCTCTAAAGGGGACACAACCTGGGGTGACGCAATTGCAGCAAAAGATAAACCCTAGCATTTCTATAGATACTCGCTAACCATCCGCCTAACCAGAGATAGACGGATGTCCGTGAATTAATAACAATAGTTATAACAGTAATAACGGTAATATCCACAGATCCATCCTCCTCCTCGCTTACCGACGAGGAAGCGGAAGAACAACCCCTCCCATCCGTTGGCTGTTTTATTATCCATTCCATGAGTGTTGTACTATTTACTAGTCAGGTACCTAGTCTAGTCAAATTAGAAGCGGTACTTTAGTTATGCTTGTCTATGATCGAGAAACTGTGCTCCAAGTCGTCCATAACCGCGGACACGGCTTTCAGAAAGTTTTACCCTGCAGGGGTGCTCAAATATCAACACACACTCGATATGCCTCGGAAAAACCAAATCAAAACCCAACGAGGCAGTCACGACAAAGCAATCACAGGATTCAGAAATATTTCAGGGGGCCACCCCATTGAGCTACCCGCAACGAAGTTAGCTGACTCCGAGACGGCCTCAAGGTTTGCGTCAGTGGCTGTGAATGACTGGGAACCCGAAAATGTGACTGGCCTTGTCGACACCGCGAAAACACTCCGCTTTCCTAAACAGTACAGTGTGCAGTACCTCGCACAATTTTAAATAAAGCAGTAAAACATGGCATAAGTACAGGATAGTAAATAAAACCTCAAACTAGTTTGTGGCCCCAAGAAATAAGAATGAATCAAGCTCTGGCTCAGGGGGGTTCATAAGCCTCCCGGATGTGGATAGCGCGAATATTCAAGGAACAGGAATCAAGTACTCGGGGTCCTACGGGACACAAGTGAGCCTGAAAACCAAATAGCAAATATGGCTCACCGATGCCACTTTCATTAGTTATCCCATTACTACTCAGGTTAAGTTGTTTAGGTACCTCGTTATCCATCAGACACTCACATACCCTACACATGCTGTTCTACGACTCGCATGGCTCAAACAACTCCTGTAGTAATGGCTCATGGGATGGAGGAACAAGCTTCGGTGGGGTTTAAAAGTAAAGGCTATGCAATACTTGGGATTCAATTTAATGCAATCGCGACTCAATGATGCAAGAATAAGAAAGAGGCAATAGGTACTATGTGTATGCAAGCATGTGGTAGTGCTTGCCTGGCAGCTCAGTTGAAGCGAGGGAAGGATCTGGGTAGTGCTCCTGGGTATCTTGATATATCCCCTGCTCAGCGTCTATTCGAAGAAGAACCAAACAAACAAGGGCCAACATAAAAAAAGTGCACAAGCATATGAATTAAATGCGACAAGCAAACAATCATGCCATGATGAATGATGCACAATTTTGCATGGCATTAATGTAGCATGGCATGGTGAGGTGTGAGATACAAGATTAAACATTTTATTATGTTTTTGGGCCCATTTTATCCTCATATTAGTTGATGTACACATTATATTATATGATGCATGCTGTAAAACAGACAAAGGATTGCATAAACAGAATGGTCCCGTCGAGCTAATCATTTGACATATTATTTGTTAAATTTGGAGTTATAAAACAAAAGTTATTAATTAATTAAGGTGGAAGGGCAATTTAATGTAATTTTAACTAACTTGGAATTTTAAGTGTCCAAAATATATTTTGAAGGCCATATTTGAATTCCTCATATTTTTCTGATTTGAAAACATATATTATTTGCATTATTTGGGTTTATAAATTAAATGTTATTATAGAACAGATTTGAATTTGAATTTGAAATAGATTTTAAAAGATTTGAATTAAAACCAGAAACAGACAGAAACTTTTTCTACTCGGGTGAAGCTAGCCACAGTCAATGACCAGTGGGCCCCGCTGCTGACTGGACAACAAACGCGCAGAAAAGGATTTCTCACCGCGGTTGCTGCCAGACACAGAGACTGACAGGTGGGACCTGGGGCCTCGCGGGCCCAGCTGCCAGCGGGTGAACCGTGCCCAACCACGTGGCTTCGCTGGGGATCACGGGTTGAGGTTTACGAACTTCGGGATCCTTTTTGCAAAAAGACACGGGGAATGACATGTGGGCCAAGGGGGAGCGCGGGTTGATGCAGAAAAAGGTGTGGGGAGGGAAGTGCAAAGTGTCCACGCGTGCACTGTTTCTCTTCCTCTCTCTCTGACGAAACTGACAGCGGCAGCGCGCGCGGCACGGGGGCTCGATCCCGTGACCTAGGGCTCGGGCGCGGAGGCGGTGGCCACTGGGCTATGCGGGGGTAGCTGTCAGGGAGGTGGGCGAGGACTAGCTGGGCTTGGCGCTACGCGGGAGCGAGCAGACAGAAGCGAGCTACGGCGCGCGGAGGGCGCTCGACGAAACTAACGGCGAGCACAGGCGACGGCGGGGGAAACGGAGGTGTCAGGGAGGTTAGCCAGCTCACCGAGAGTGCGTCGGTGTAGGTGGATCGGCTTGGGGCGCTGGCGATCGACGATGAAGCAGACGGACCGAGGATTTAGGGTTCCGGCGAGACGCGTCGGTGTGCGGCGGGTTGGGGCTTCCTCTTCTTGGCTCCGTGTACGGGGCTACTGCAGGGGATCTCCTTGTACTCCTCGATCACCTCCACGTCGCTCTCGTCGCCTGGTACGGTGTAGCCGAGAGGAGGCCGAGGGTTGCCGGCGATGGTTAGCTGGTGGCGGTGGAGAAGAGAGGGGAGCGGCCAGGGCGCCTCGGCCAAATCTGGAGATGCAGGAGGACCGAGAGGTGGTGGAAAAGCAGAGGGAGAGAGGGGTGCCGTGGGGAGATGGGGTAGATGGGAAAAGGTGGCCTCGGTGCCACCTTTCTCTCCTCCCCTCCTCACGTGCTGGCAGGCTCGGGCTGGACCAGGGCAGGGCAGGTGGGAGGCTTCCAGGTGGGGTCGACGTGAGGGCAAGGGGGCAGGGACAGGCTCGGGCTGGAGGGGGCCCTATGGCATAGAGAGAAAAAGAGAGAGGGAGGAGTAACCTCGGGCTAGGTTGCACTAGGGTCGGGTTAGGGTTTTGTGGGGTGGAGGGAGTAGCTAGGTGGGGTCAGGGGGAGAGGGTGGCCGGTGGGGCCAGCTGGGAGAGAGGCCGAGAGAGAGAGGTGGGGTGGGGTACTTAGGGTTTGGTTTAGATTAGGTATAGATTAGGGTTTAGGAGAGGGGGAGGTATGGTTAGATGGGTAGGTGATGGGGAGGATCTAGGATAGGTGAGAGAGGGGGTAAGGTGATGATCTTAGACATGATCCACATGACCATGCAAAGAAGGGCATGTAGATGATTAGGGTGGGATTTAGATAGAGGATAGGGTGATGACTTAGGCTTTTAGGAGCTTGCATGCTTCAAGCTTAGATCAAGCAAGAACATGTGGAAAAAGAGAGAGAGATGGATAGGGTGATTCCTTGTGACTAGATCAAGCATGGTTAAGACAAGCTCAAGCACCCACAAGATCTAGACAAGGAAAAGAGAGGGATGTGATGCTAGGGTTTAAGCAAGATCAAAATAGATCAAGCCAAAAGAAAAGATAGAGGTAGAGAGAGAGGGATGATCCACTAAAAAATCAAATAAAAATCCAAATGACAAGCTAAAGGGGTACTTGCATGGCCCATGCAAAATATTTATTGCCATGTGGGTTCTTGTGAAAACAATATTATTACATGGCATTAATATTATGCATTCCCAAAATTGGAATAAAAGCCAAGCAAAAAGAATTAAAAGGATGCCCCATGTGGAGTAGATGGAGATGACCATTTTTGAAATACAATGGGACTTGCTAGTGTGTATATGCCACTAGGTAGTTAATAAGCCCACAAAATATCCCAATATGATGATAACCCCAAAACAACACATATGGGAGCTAGAAATAGGGTTCCACCCACAAGGCATGCAAAGGTGGCCATGTGGCTCTCATATATCAATAATGTGAAAACAAAATGATGCCAAGATGAGAGCATGTGGAAAAGAATTGGATCCATCCCAACCCACATGAGCTAGAGGTAAAACCAATAAGTGCCAAGCTCATATTTAGTTGGATGGTGGAATTATAAGGTGGTGAAAGAAAAAGGTGGTGGAGTTAATAAGAGATATGCCCCAACTCAACTTGGGCATTGAAACAATATATCAAGAACCAAATACAATATCAAGAGGCAAATACAATTAATAATGCATATGAGATAAGAACCAAATGGAAAAGGGTTTTATATGATGCTCAAATGCAAGGTGGCATGATGACATGAGCATGATATAATGATGATGCAACAATTATATATATGAAGTAGCCATTATATTACTAGACCAAGTAGCATTACAATTGTTAGACAATTGGGATGCTACAAACGCCATGGTCCCTGCCATCGCCACCGTCGGTGCCCTCCTCTGACGACTTGACACCGCCCCCTTCCTCGAATAAGCGTGCTATCTCCTCATCGGAGTCCTCCTCCTCCTCTTCGTAGTCCCACGGGTCCATGTCACTCTCCTCCACTTCTGCCTCCAACTGATTGATGAACGCCTCCTCGTTGGCCGAGTCGGACTCGTCCAAATAGCTATCTCCTCTCTTCTTCCTGGTCATCTTCTTGTTCCTCTTCTTGTCTGTACTCGCCGGTGCAACATGCGCCCCCATCTTGGCTACTACTTTGCGCTCGTCCGACGCTGCAGGTACCCCATGCTCCTCCTGCGCGGCCGCTACGAGCTTCAACATCGCGGTGTCCTCGAGTGTCGATGTTGATGGATCCTGGCACGGTCGGACACGACGTGCTGCCTCAGCAGGCGACTCGCAAGCACGGACGATGCAGCAAAGAGTCGGGGACGCAGGACGGTCGGTGGATGGCTTGGACCTGCCATTGGCACGACAAGGGGGCATCGTGCTCGAGGTAGTTGCTCTGAATGGTCGATGGCGGGTACACATAGTGGGGTGCCGATCTGATCAAGGACGAGCAACGGTGTCGTGCGTCGTGTCCACGCATGCATTTGTCGATTATGAAAAAAAGTAATATCTCGCGTATTGAACATAATTTGATCACAACAAAAGTGGCACAGCGTATTCTAGACTCACAAATATCCCGTACGTGCCTGTCACATGGAGTTCGACGGAGTTGGATGTGCCGACGTGATCGTGCAGCAGTTGCGCGTGTCATTGCCCCATCAACACGTGACGCACGCACGCGGGATGTGCGCGCCGATTCCCGTGACGACCACCCGGCTCGCACTCCCCTTATTATATACTATATTTTGGGCGGCGCCAAAGACCATTGAAGTGTCCATCGCAATAAAGACAAGTCCCATCGATTCTCTACCCCTGCCTCCCTGGCTTCTTTGAGAAGGTAGACCGTACATGGTGGTCTTGTATAATAGTACTAGTACTACTAGACCACGGCCTGTACTCTTTGACTCTTCTCCCACACTAATCACTATCTCCTTCCTCCTGCCGCCGCCACACTCACCCTGCAAGCCATGGCTCCACTGAGGAGGGGGAGAGGACGGTCGATGATCCTCGTGGAGAAAAGGTAGAGAAATCACCGTGAGGCACTTCTTGCTCTACCAGCCGCTCAAGCCCACCCTCTCATCGAGGCCCAATCTCCCCCGACAATGGCGCCGAATGTTCTAGCAGGCGAGGGCTCCTCCTGGTACGGTCTCCTTGTTCTACTTCTTCTCCATCTCCCTCTCCATCATAATCTTAATCATCTTCTTCTTGTTTTTCTTCTTCTTCTGGCTCTTCTTCTTCTATGTATTACAGGCCGGCCGTGGAGCCCAAATCCACCACGACGAAGGTGTTGCAGGACCCGTTCGGCCCTGTTCCATGTCTCAGCGAGGTAGCAAATCTCCATGCTATTATTTCTCCGAGTTATGATGTGGATTTCTTAGATGTTGTCCGCCCCGCATTGGTTTTTCTTCTTCTTTTGCGAGTTGTATTAGTTTTCATGAATATGACTAGATCTCTTGGTCTTTCCTTAATACCGCTGTTCATAGATTCACTATGAATTTTTTGTGATTAGGATTAGTTTATCCTGGTCATGAATAGATCTCTAGGTCCATTTTTTAACACTGTGGCTGATGACCCACAAGTATAGGGGGTGTATCGCAGTATTTTCGAGGGAAGTGAAACCCAATTTATTGATTCGACACAAGGGGAGCCAAAGAATATTTATAAGCCTTAACAACTGAGTTGTCAATTCAGCTGCACCTGGAAACAATCTTGCTCACAGCAGTTTATCAGTAGCAACAGTTTTGTAGTAGGAATAGCAAAGTAACAGTAGTAGTAAAGCAAAGACAGTAGTAACAAAAGCAGTAACAATGGGATTCGAGTGCGGTAGGCATAGGGATGGATGGACGGGCGTTGCATGGACAAGACAATTCACATAGCAATCAGAACATAGGGCAATTGCAGATAAATAAGATAAAGCATCCAAGTACTAGACAATCCTAGGCATGTGTCCCATATATAGTCATACATGCTCGCAATGAGAACTTACACAACATCTTTTGTCCTGCCAGCCCGTTTGCAGCGGGGCCTCTAGGGAACTACTGGCAATTAAGGTGCTCCTTTTAATAGAGCACCGGAGCAAAGCATTAACACTCCGTGAACACATGTGATCCTCACATCAAAGCCTTTCCCTTCCGGTTATCCCGATTTCTGTCACTTCAGGGCCATAGGTTCCGGACAATGACGTGTGTATAAAACTTGCAGATAAGACCCAAAACAATACTATCATAATGAATCAATAACATGTTCAGATCTAAAATCATGGCACTCGGGCCCTAGTGACAAGCATTAAGCACAACAAGTCGCAACAAAGTCATAAAGCACTAATAAAAGATACTAGGCACCATGCCCTAACAATCTGATGCCATTACATGAACGATCTCATCCAATCCCTACCATCCCCATAGCCTACAGCGGGGGATTACTCCCTCATAGATGGGGGAAACATGGATGGTCGACGGAGAAGCGATGGTGATGATGATGGCGATGATCTCCTCCAATTCCCCATCCCGGCAGGGTGCCAGAACGGAGTTTCTGGTGCTGTTTCGTGGAATCTGGTGGTGGCGGCAGAGCGGAACTCCTTCTGGAAAAACGTCGAACCCCCCGAAGTTTTTAGGTCAGAAGGCTCCTTATAGGCAAAGAGAGAGGCCGAGGGGATGCCTGGGGGCCCACACCACCCCTGGCGCGGCCTGGCCTAGCCCGCGCCAGCAGGTGGTGTGGCCACCCCCTGGCTCTTCTCCGTCTCGTATTCTGGCTCCTGGAGTCTTTGGGTGAAACAGGATTTTTGGCATATTTTCCGGGATTTTTCCTGAAAGTTGATTTTCTGCACAAAAAGTAGACACCAAGGCAATTCTACTGAAAACAGCATCAGTTCGCATTAGTTGCATCTAAATCACACAAGTATAGAGGAGAAACAATAGCAAAAGTGTTCGGGAAAGTAGATACGTTTTGGACGTATCAACTCCCCCCAAGCTTAGCTTATTGCTTGTCCTCAAGCAATTCAGTTGAAAACTGGGTGCGATAAAAGGACTTTCGCGAACACATTTGCTTTATATGATGTAAATATTCTCAGCAATGTGATCAACTACTCAAACAATTCATAATAAAGAGTATGCAACTGAGTTTACTTAATAGTCATTGCAAGCTATGAAGAGATTTCAACTCAAGAATAATAAGTAGCACGAAGCACGAACATAAGCAACATTACAATGCTCATAGAAAGGTATGATAGAGTGGTATCTCGCTTGCCTTTGATTATGAATATCAAGGCACCTCTGAAGTTCAAGTGATGACTAGAAGTAAAGATATCAAGGATACAAGCATCAAAGTCATAACACAAATAATCAAGTAATGGAACAAACACAAAGAATGACAACTATGCTCTCAAGAAGGTGCTCAAAGGATATATGGAGACTCAACAATAGAAGAAAAAGGTTTTGAATAATTTTGAAAGGCTTCCAAATGCTGAAAGTATGGTACTCGTTAGCTTTGAGCTCCCATTGCCCCTATCATAAGCATCTTGAATGTGGTTAAGGTGAAAGTGACACAACTAAGAGGATATGCTTGACAAGTTATAAATCGAAGTCTCATGTCCCTTACTTACGAAGACCGATCCTCATACTACTCAAGTTCAGTCACAAGTAAGCTCTTGTCATTGTAGGTATATACGTATCATAGAGAACCGCCAACGGGGTACCCCTTGCACATGACATGGGAGCTATCCCATAATCAAAATACAAGGCAAGCAGACAATGAGCATCTCGACGATATTTTTATTTACTATGTGCATAGATTTTTATTGAGGATGCTTCATAGAATGCTCATTATGGTTATGCTGCAAGTTTCCACCATGATTAGGCATGGCTTAGGCTAGCGGCCCAGGCGTTTCTCTAACATACATACAAACTCCATGATCTTACAAGTTCCATTTTATTTCACACCACCGGGATCCATAAGCAAAAGAACATGATATCAACTAGGTACAAAGTACCTATGAAGCGTTGAAAGCGGTCCCCATGATACATGGTTCTGCTAACTTCAACTCATAAAGCGCAAGCATATGCGCAACAAAGAAGGACGCAATGGTTCAGGTTTATTAAATGCAAGAAAATAAAGTGTGCCATCAAGTTCGTGAGAGCTTTACTAACTAACTTCCTCATAACAAGCAAACATTTTATTCAGAAGAAAACAAGGCATATTGAATATGCACGGAGGTAGCAAATGATGCTAATGGGTAGGTGGACACTTTGGAAATATTTGGTTTAGGGAGTTGGAAACTTGAGTAAAACACACAGTGGAAGTGAAGGCTAGCAATAATAAGGGAGCGACAAACGAGAGAGAAATAGTTGTCATTATCATGCTTGCAACAAAACAGGACTACTCATGGCATGAAAGTGATTCAAGATCCTCAAGACAAAATAATTCATCAAGGCTTAACTGATTATCACAGTCATGTGCATGCGTGAGCATGTGCCAAGTCAATCAAATGAAACATTCAGAGGAGGATACCACGGTGTCATACCAATTTATGAATAGAGTAATGCAAGCAAACATTCATGAGACATGCTACAAACTATTAGCGGGCTGGATCTAATCACAAGAAAGCAAGAACTACTAAGCATCCAAAGATAACATACACCCTACATGAACGGACTAAGCAAGCTCACAATGATGAGTATATGTACAAAAATGAAGACAAATAGAGTTTGTTACCAGCCTCTTACCACGCCTCAAGTTGTCATTAATCCTCATTATTGCTCTTCACTTCTATGGCTTGAATAATAATATGAAACCAATAATCCACTAAAAACTGCCGAACCCTGCAGCAAACTCGCAAAAACCAAAGAAGAACGACAAATATTTTTGGTGTTTTCGATTTTTAAACAAGAACCAAAAGAGAAAAACAAGCAAAGCAAAATCTTTTTGGGTTTTTCGAATAGTTCAAACAAAACAAAAAGGGAAAAGCAAACCAAGGCGAAAAGAAGAAGCAAACCAAAGAGAAACAACAAAAATATTTTTGGTCTTTTTGTGTTTTTAGAAAGCAAAAGCAAAGAAGAACGAAAACTAAAAAGAGAACAAAAACATGAATATACAAAGTACCGACGCAACATGATATGGAGATGAGTGCGGTGTCGGCGTACCTCCCCCCAAGCTTAGGCTTTTGGCCTAAGTGGGTATCAATCCCAAGCTGGCCAGGATGAAGTGTCACCGGGGTACGATGAGGAGGTACCCTCATCCTGGTGCGAGCTCGAGTACGTCCCTCCGTAATGTGTGGAGTAATCATAGGAGGGCGCATCCTCCTGGTGCTGCTCGTGGAAACCCAACAAGCAAAGCTGCTCGTCCACCTCCTCCTTGGAGCGCGACCACGGTCTCCTGTCAACACTAAACAAAGTAGGCTGTGGCAAAAGGATCTCCCTTTCATCCCCGTCAGTGAAAAGCATCCTATGTACTAGATTGTTCAAATCAGAGGTAGTAGTGACAAAGTGATGAGTTTTCATGGCAACAAGGTCGAGCCTCTGTGGTGCTAGCATAGCATCATCGGGATCCACTGAAAGACCTAATGCATTGACTACACGTGAGGCAATGATGCCCCCATAGATAGCCCCCTAGCAGCTAGGAGGCGAGCAATAAGAGAGCCAAGATTGTACCGAGTATCATTGTTGAGCGCAGCAGCAAGGAAAGATAAGTGATAGTTGGAGATATTACTAGTGTTCTCCCTACCCAATACACTAGTGGCAAGATAGTATGCAAAGTATCTAAGAGCAGGGAGTTGGATATTTCTTATCTTTCCGTGCTGCGCCACGCGGTCATCATCATTGGTCACACCTCGGTAAAGTTCCAACAAATCAGTGGGTCGCCCTTGAATTTTCTTCACGGTCCCTGTCATACGCACACCTACAATACTGCAAAATCTCTCCAAAGGCATGGTGAAGGGCATATCATAGATTTTAAAAGAGACAGTAGATTGATAGGGTGTGTTAGTAAATGAGAAGCTCTCAACAAAAGTTTTGGTGAGCATAGCGTATTGTGCACTCTCATCTTGCATATAAGAGGTCAAGCAAACCCTCTCAATCAGTAGCAAGAAATCATCAAGAATACCTGCAGCTTGCAAGAAAGTAAAACAAGGAAAAGAGGATGGGTGAGCATCTCCATCATCCCTTTCACTGCCAATACATGTTGCAATGAGGTCTTCATTGTATGAAGGCCTAGCTTGAGAGGTTGTTCTTGAGGGCCTCAACCTCCTAGGTGCATCACTCTCAAATATCTCTCCAAAAGTATGGGTGTTCATGCTTGGTATTCTGAAATTTAAACACCTATTAAACAAGTGATTGCAAAGTAAATATAATGAAGGATTCTACTCATAGGGACTTGCAAGAGGCCTAAACATGCATCAAAACTATATCTCTAAGCATCAAACAAGCTTACAAGCTCTCATAACCAGTCACCTACAGTAGCAAAATACTCAACATATAATCCACTAAACACAAATCTACTTGGACAAGGGGAGGAGTCACATACCAAGGAACAAATGCTCCAAATTTCAGCAAGAAAGATGGGCTGAGCAAGGAGATCAAAGAAATCGAGAGCAAGAACAGAAAGAACATGATTTTGAGCTATGAACTGGAGCTTACTCGGGAGAGAGAAGAGAGTGACAGGTGAGAGAGTAAGTGGGGGGGCAGGGGTGGCCCACACTAGGGCATGGCGCCACCCAGGGCTGGCCGCGCCACCACATGGTGTGCTTGCCTGGTGGGACCCCCTAGTACCTACCAGGTACTCCTCTGCCCCTTTTTTCACGTAAAAATTTAATATGAATTTTCTGGAATTTTTCGAGACACTTTATTTTTGGGCTTTTTTCAGAAATAGAAGAATGATTTTTCTGACAGACAGATTTTTGTCTTTTTGAAACATGATGCAAGGACAAAACAAGGCTAGAACTACAGAAGTTCTAGCATGAAAGCAACTAACAACACAAAGAAAACTAAACAAAAGCAAAAACTAAAAAGCAAAAGATAGAAATAAACGGAGATAATCATAATGAAAACATTGTTTTGTTCAATGGAATCCTTTTGTTAGCAAGGTTGATCAAGTCTTGCTACCAAAACAATTGCATATGAGACAAAACTCTGTACTCCACTAATGATTATGTTACCTTAACCTTGATAGCAATGGTCCCAATCATAATAGTTTCAATTTTTTCTCTTGGTATGGGACAATATATTTCTCCAACTTGAATGCCTTCAACATGTTCAATTGAATTCAGACCATAAGTCCTTTCAATCTTCTTGGGGAAATAGACAGTATGTTCCTTGTCATTAACATTGAAGGTCACCTTTCCTTGATTACAATTAATAACAACTCCTGCAGTATTAAGAAAAGGTCTCCCAAGAATAATAGACATATTATCATCTTTAGGCATTTCAAGCACAACAAAATCAGTTAATATCAAGCAATTGTGAGCCACCTGAACAGGTACATCCTCACATATACCCACAGGAATAGTGGTAGATTTATCAGCCATTTGCAAAGATATATCAGTTGGTATCAATTTTTCAAGCTGAAGCCTCTTATAAAGAGAGAAAGGCATAACACTAACTCCAGCTCCCAAATCACACAAAGTAGTTCTAACATAACTGTTCTTAATAGAGCAAGGGATAGTTGGAATCCCTGGGTCTCCAAGTTTCTTAGGAACCTTACCATTGAAGGAATAATTAGCAAGCAAAGTAGAAATTTCTTCATTAGGGATCTTCCTTTTATTCGAGACAATGTCCTTCATATACTTTGAGTAAGGAGGCAATTTAATAGCATCAGTCAAAGTAATTTGCAAGAATAAAGGCTTCATCCACTCACAAAACTTATTATAGTGTTCATCTTCTTTTGACTTGTGTTTCTTATCAGGGAAAGGCATAGGTTTTTGGACCCAAGGTTCTCTTTCACTACCATGTTTCTTAGCAATAAAATCGTCTTTAGTGTATTTAGTATTCTTAGTGTGGTTTTCAGGTTCTTCTTCAACTTTTTCTTCATTAGGCACTTCATTTTCTTCACTACCACTTTCAGTTTCAGCATCAGAGATAGATATACTATTAGCATCTATAGCAGGTTCAGAGGGTTCTACAACAGTTTTATGTTTATTTTTCCTTTTCTTACGAGTAGAACCACTATTTTCATCTTGTTGAGAATCCTGCTCAATTCTTTTGGGATGCCCCTCAGGATATAGAGGATCCTGGGTAGCAGCACCACTTCTAGTTCTAATTTCATAAGCATGTTTTTCTTTAGCAGCATTAACTAGCAAGTCGTTTTGCACTTTAACAAGTTGATCTATTTGAGTTTGAACCATTTGAAAGTGTTTAACAATCATTTTAACATCATTGGAGGTTCTTTCCACAATATCTTTCAACTCAACAATAGCTCTAGTGTTTTCCATTAGATGATTTTGCACCCTTTTATTAAAGTTATCTTGCTTAATAATAAAGATATCAAATTCTTCTAAGAATTGATCAGGAGGTTTAGAGTAAGGGATATCACCTTCATCAAAGTGTTGGAGAGAGTGTACCTCAATAGTGGGTGAGTAGGGAATAGGCTTACATAATTCTTCTATAGGAGGTAAATTCTTGACATTTGCAGCTTTAATTCCCTTCTCCTTAAGACATTTTTTAGCTTCCTTCATCACTTCATCATTTAATTCAATAACTCCCCTCTTCTTTGATGTTGGAATAGGCACATGAATAGATGGTTCAGGTACAATTACTTCAGGTATAGCTTGTTTAGGAGGAGTCCAATCTTCATAATTCTTGCTTATTTTAGCCATTAATTCCTCAGCTTCCTTCGGAGTCCTACTCCTAAAAACACAATCAACACAACTATCCAGGTATGTCCTAGATTCTTCGGTTAGTCCATTATAAAATATATCAAGAAGCTCATTCTTAGGTAATGGACTTCCAGCCTGTGCATGAATCAGAGCACAAAACCTTGCCCAAGATTCGGGCAATACCTCTTTTTCTCCCTGTTTGAAATCAAAAAGTTCCTACAAAATAGCATGTCTAGCACTGGGAGGAAAATATTTTTGCAGGAAAGTACTAATCAAGCACTCAGGGCTATCAATAGATCCAGGAGGTAAATTACTAAACCAAGTTTTAGCTTCTCCTTGCAGTGAAAAGGGAAAAATCTTAGCAACAAAGTAAGTACGCATCTTAATATCATCAGAAAACAAGCCACTCATGGTAGAAAGTTCATTCATATGTGCTACCGCACTTTCATTCTTAGTCCCACAAAAAGGTTCTTTCTCGACAATAGATATGTAGGATAGATCGAGAGAGAAATCATAATCTTCATCTATAATGTTTATGGGAGAAGCAGCAAACTTAGCATCAGGAGACAATTTGGGTCTAATAGTACGCCTCTCAAGGAGACTCTTAGCAGCGCTCCTATCATGGGTGTTCTTACATTCTTTAATAAACTCATCGGTCATCTCAACATAATCTTCTTCAATATCATAACTCTCACTAGACTCAGGTGATCTAACAGGTGTGGTAGTGTCTTCATTAGGAGTTTCGGTATTTCCAGCTATAGTTCTAGCAATCGTAGCATCTAGGAAAGGACCTAATAAACCACTCTTATCAAGCACAGTAGAAGCAGCATCATAAGCATCAGAAGTTTCAGATTTAGCAGTAGTAGCAGTGTGTGTAGCATGTGTATGTGGTGGTGTAACGAGCTTACTTATAACACATGGTGAATCAAGAGCAGCAGAGGTGTTTAGAACCGTACCTCTTCTTGTAGTGGATGGTAAAAGAGGAACCTTGCCATCACGAGACTTACCCATGATGGAGGGATAGCAGCAAACAATAGAGAATCCAAGTGAACTTGATAAATAAAGCTATGCTCCCCAGCAACGACGCCAGAAAATAGTCTTGATGACCCACAAGTATAGGGGGTATATCGTAGTATTTTCGAGGGAAGTGAAACCCAATTTATTGATTCAACACAAGGGGAGCCAAAGAATATTTATAAGCCTTAACAACTGAGTTGTCAATTCAGCTGCACCTGGAAACAATCTTGCTCACAACAGTTTATCAGTAGCAACATTTTTGTAGTAGGAATAGCAAAGTAATAGCAGTAGTAAAGCAAAGACAGTAGTAACAAAAGCAGTAACAGTGGGATTCGAGTGCGGTAGGCATAGGGATGGATGGACGGGCGTTGCATGGACAAGACAATTCACATAGCAATCAGAACATAGGGCAATTGCAGATAAATAAGATAAAGCATCCAAGTACTAGACAATCCTAGGCATGTGTCCCATATATAGTCATACGTGCTCGCAATGAGAACTTGCACAACATCTTTTGTTCTGCCAACCCGTTTGCAGCGGGGCCTCTAGGGAACTACTGGCAATTAAGGTGCTCCTTTTAATAGAGCATCGGAGCAAAGCATTAACACTCCGTGAACACATGTGATCCTCACATCAAAGCCTTTCCCTTCCGGTTATCCCGATTTCTGTCACTTCGGGGCCATAGGTTCCGGACAATGACGTGTGTATACAACTTGCAGATAAGACCCAAAACAATACTATCATAATGAATCAATAACATGTTCAGATCTAAAATCATGGCACTCGGGCCCTAGTGACAAGCATTAAGCACAACAAGTCGCAACAAAGTCATAAAGCACTAATAAAAGATACTAGGCACCATGCCCTAACAATCTGATGCCATTACATGAACGATCTCATCCAATCCCTACCATCCCCATAGCCTACAGCGGGGGATTACTCACTCATAGATGGGGGAAACATGGATGGTCGACGGAGAAGCGATGGTGATGATGATGGCGATGATCTCCTCCAATTCCCCATCCCGACAGGGTGCCAGAACGGAGTTTCTAGTGCTGTTTCGTGGAATCTGGTAGTAGCGGCGGAGCGGAACTCCTTCTGGAAAAACGTCGAACCCCCCCCCAAAGTTTTTAGGTCAGAAGGCTCCTTATAGGCAAAGAGAGAGGCCGAGGGGGTGCCTGGGGGGCCCACACCACCCCTGGTGCGTCTTGGCCTGGCCCGCACCAGCAGGTGGTGTGGCCACCCCTGGCTCTTCTCCGTCTCGTATTCTGGCTCCTGGAGTCTTCGGGTGAAATAGGATGTTTGGCATATTTTCCGGGATTTTTCCTGAAAGTTGATTTTCTGCACAAAAAGTAGACACCAAGGCAATTCTGCTAAAAACAGCGTCAGTTCGCATTAGTTGCATCCAAATCACACAAGTATAGAGGAGAAACGATAGCAAAAGTGTTCGGAAAAGTAGATACGTTTTGGACGTATCAGCGGCCAATAGATTCAACGGGGATTTTTTTGATCTATATTAGTATTCACCTGGGACCTGGAGTGTAATTGTAGAATTCCTATTTCAATTAACATGAACGATGCAGTGATCGAAGGCCGAGTACCATGAGAAGGTGGCCGCGATCAGTTCCAAGATTGCCAACCAACATGAGCTTGCACGCTCCCTCACCCAAGCTAATGAGAGCCTACGCAAGCAATTATCTGTGCAGAAGGAGATATCGCTAGATTTTGCACGTGACGTCGTTAGGCTGCAGAAAGTGCTCGACCATAACTTGATCAGGCAAGAACAGGCCATCAAGATAATCAACGAGCTCACGGAGGAGAAGAAGAATCTCGTGGAAAGGTGCATTCTCCTGCAGGACAAAGTCAGCGAGGCACTTAGAGGACGCGTCGAGGAAACCAAGGCTACCATCCGAGCCTACCATGACAGGAACTGTTGCCTAGATGTAGTCAAGGAGATGAAGGCGTACATGAGCAGAGGGATCACCGTACTCGAGGGTGTTCGGAAAGAGAACGAGGAGCTAAGGGCATGTCTGGAGGCGTATCGGAGCAATGCCCAAGTCTGATTCACGTTAGCAGGGACACGAATACCAGTTCGTCCTCCTCTCCTTTTGTAATGTTTAGGGTTCAAGGAGCAATGCCCATGTCTGCTTCCCATTATAGGGTGCAATAAGAATCCTAGGTCAACTCCTTATCTATCTGGACATGTGTTGGTGTTCATGTTCATGAATGGACACCATGTTCTCTTTCCATTATGTATCTAGACATGGGTTTCTGCATTATGAGTTTGCCACTCTCCCACTACTATTTGGTGATATTAGGAAAAACCCACATCACACTAAACTGCTGATAAATCTTATTTGTCTTCGAAATTGAAATTATGACAGTGCCACTAGTCGATTCATAAAATGTTGATTAGTCCTAGATTGCTTCTTCCTTGAAATTATGACAGTGCCAATAGTCGATTCAGTTAATTATGGAAACTAACCAGCTTGTCCTGGTGAACTGAACAAACCATACTATGTATTTTTGTTGCAGGGAAAGAGGCGAAAGATCGAACCGGTACCTGGCGACCTGGCTAAATGACAAGATAGCAATCCAAAGGGAGAAGTAGAATTCCCAGAAACTGGCCTTTGACCAACTGCGCGCTGAAGTTGCGGTCCTTTCTGACAAGTGCCAGAAACTGAAGGAGTTAAACGCCGAATGGGCGAAGCTACACAGTGAAGGTCGCGCCTCGGCTAGGAAGCAGACGGAGATCATGAAAGGGATATTGAAGGAAAATCGTATGGCTACGGACAAAATTCTCCAATCCGTGATGGAGCGCTAGAACCTACAGCTGAAGCATGACATAGTACTGAAGGAGCTGGCCAATCTTACGGAGGAAAACAGGCAGCTCCGGCCAGGCTCGCTTGAACACAACATATGTCTATTTAGTACTGAACTGCCTGGTTTATCCTCTGCAGTGGTGATTTTGTAAGCGTGAACTTAACTCTATGCACGATATGTGTGTTTGTCTGAATTTAGTTTGCTCGAGGATTGGGTTTGGCTTAGTTCGGAAAGCACAACTGCAAGTCTTACAATTAACTAGTTTCAGGCATTGGTACAACATAAATTATTCATCTCGAATTTCCTTTATCCTCTATAGTATGTCCTTGTTCACCCTCGCGCGCCTTCTTCAGTTCCTTCAACAGAGCCGCAATGCAGTACTCTAGCTTCTTCTTGTCTTCCCTGAGATGATCCCTCTCCTTTTCTGCATTATGAATCAGCAACCTGTGACTATCCTGAAGCTTCTTTGCAGTTCCAACAACCAAGCTCCCATCGATTCCGTCAGTTAGCCCTGACTGCAAATTCTCGATTTCTTGTTCCAGCTCCTTATTTCGTACCGATAGCTTGTAACTTTTTTCAGCTGCATCACTTACATCAGTAAATCTCCCCGACCTTTCCAACTCATACATCTCCCATAACTGTGCCAAACATTTCTTAAGTGCATCTGGCCACTCAAGATCCACCCACTCTACTGCTTTACACACCGGGCCAACCTAAAAACACACACACTATAGTGTTATGAACATGCACGATACATTTTACTTCATGTCATAGTTTCACATAATGTAAACAGACCTGATTTGTATAGCCCAAAAACCTTCTCCCAGTGTTACTGCCTTCGAATGCAACATATCTCCTCAATTTTAGCCCATGGTCACATGGCACTTCTCCATCGAGATCTAGGCCCTCCCATTCGGAGTCGTAGATCATCCTTGGTACCTATAGGTAAACGCAAAGCTGAAATCGAACATGATTGCATGCACATATGGAGCTCAGATCAGAGATTTACCATTGCCTAACCCTAGCCCGAGAAAACAGATGAACTCACATCATGGAAGGGATACTCGATGTCGGAGAGAAGGCTGTCGTTGCTCGACTGGTCGTCCTCACCGTTCAAGGACAGCATGGCGACGGCGTCAGTGTTGGCGAGAGAGAGAGAGAGAGAGAGAGAGAGAGAGAGAGAGAGAGAGAGAGAGAGAGAGAGCCCTTCTACCGCTGCAACGATGACTAAATTGGCATGTTACAATAGTTTAATGGATACCATGCCCTTTCCCTGGATTACTGTCTCCTGCCTGATATGGATTCTCTTCACACATTCTCATTTCAAATATTAAACATGCACTCCCTCCATCCCAATTTCATTGCCTAACGAAAACATACCAGTATATTACATCATCCAAAGAAACAAAATCATGTCAACTACAAGGTACTTATGCATCACTTCTTCGGTCATGGTTTCACAAAACATTACATTATAATCTCCCAACAAACATAACCACAACATGGTTTCACAAAACATCACATTACAATCTCTCAACAAACATAATCACAGAAATAAGTATATTACATCAACTCAAGAAACAAAATCATGTCGACTACAAGGTACTTACACATCACTTGTCCTATCATGGTTTTGCAAAACATTACATTACAGTCTCTCAACAAACAAAATAACAGAAACAAGTATAGTACATCATCTCAAGAAACATAATCATGTCAACTATACTGTATTTATGCATCACTAGTCCAGTCATGGTTTCACAAAACATTACATTACAATGTCCCAACAAACATAATAACAGAAACAAGTACGGTACGTCATCTTAAGAGACATAATCATGTCAACTACAATGTACTTATGTCTTATTACAACAACGATGGTTTCAGTGAGTGACATGTCCGAAAATCTCAACAGCTCGCACAGCATTATATCGCAATCTCTCAACAAACATAATCACAGAAGCACGCTCTAAATGCAACAGCAGTCAATATTAAAAATACAGGCAGGGGAACCCCGCGGTCCATATGACAAGCCCAGGGTAGCAGCTCTCATCAGATCTCATCAACGCCGACCACCTCATTCTGTTCAGCCACTACAGGGGCATCTACATCCACTATAACCTATTCAACAACATCAGAAATGGTACCAAGGAAGAACACCTTCCTGGTTCGCTTCTTTCGCTGCATAATCTACATAAGATCTTCAGTATCCAAAACATCTATGAATTGCTACTTCTTATGATGCCACCACCGGATTTTTGTCATCTGCTTAGGGCCAATACTGATTTCTTTACCGATCATCTCTCTCATTTCATCAAAGAGTTATGTTTTTGGAATCGACAGTGATCTCCACAGTACATGACGAAACTGGCTTATTAACTCCCTCATCAAGTTTTGCCATGTATGAATCCACCTCTGTGCGTATACTGAACTTATCTAGATCATCATCTATTGGTCCGTATTCTTTAGGAGCAGAAGCTCTGGCAGCAAGATCTCCAGCATCTGCATACATATCATCAATCATCGCTTCGACTTTCACCTTACGATCAGCTGCACAACACTCCCAAACCATCTAAAGCTCATGGGAGTGCTCAATTTGCTGATAGGTATCATTCATGTTGCGCCACACCAATTTTGGCCTCTGTCTAGAACCCCAGGGAATTCTAGCGGCAAGCATATCTACCAGCTGCGAAACAGACACAACCTCTTTGCAATTCACAAGCAGATGCACATCTTGCCCGAACACAACCCTCTCGCAGCCAAAATCAAGCTTTGCAGTGTACTGCCGAACATGAACTGTGAACTCATATAGGTCCCTTGTATCAAAGCTATGCCTAATTTGATTAAAAAGGGGAACATTTCAGTTCATTCTATTCTATTATGTCGTAACTAATCTACTTGCAAGATAAGGCACAGATAAGAAAAATTCACCTCTCGCTCTTCTCCCGGGTTTTTTTCTTCAAGATCTGAGTGTTGCATCCGCCCACCGGAACCGAACAATCCGCCGCCGGCCTTGCTTTTCTCTTCAACCCGCTGCTCGTAGGTACCTTGGGAGCAGGATCCTTGCTGGCCTCCTCGCTAACCGGGGCTGAAGACCTCACCGCTGCTACGCATTGAGCCCTAGACTTGGGCCCCGACGGACCCTTTTCAGTCGGCGACGTAGCTACAACCTTCGCCTTGCAAGACATGCTGGGCCACCGCCACCGGATTCAGTGTCGGGGGAGGGAGAAAAAGGTCCTCCGCCGCCGGCAGGTTTAGGGTCGGGGAAGGGAAGAAAAGGGACTACCGCCGCCGCCGCAGCAAGATTCAGTGTCGAGAGTTAGGAAAGTACAGTAATGGATTTGCCCCTACGACACGTGCAGGGTGGCTAAGGAGAGTGATAGTCAAAGGAGGGGCACAATAGGAACTAGTGTAACGGAATATCCTGACTTAACGGGCGCGATTTGAAAATATTGGGTTTGGCCATCATTCACTCGAAAGACCCCTCTCAACAATTGGCGCCCCAACTTTTCGAATCGTGGTGATAAAAATCAACTTGGGTACCACGTTGCCTGGCCATCCCAACTTTCGCGCCACAAAATGATATTCTCCATTATACGTGTACTGTGACAATACTGCTGCTATTGCACAAGCTAAGGAACCACGAGCACACCAGAAGAACAAACACATACTCAGGAAATTTCACCTGATTCGGCAGTTCGTCGATCACGGAGAAATTAAGCTATGCAAGGTACACACAAATGCAAATGTTGTAGACCCATTGACCAAGTCGCTTCCACAACCTAGGTTTGAGGCGCACGTAAGGGCGATGTGCATGAGATGCCTAAGGCCTGGAGATGCCTGAGTGTTCGACTCTAGTGCAGGTGGGAGACTGTTAGGAATGATGCCTAGAGGCTCACTGACGAGGGGAGATGCCTGAGTGTTCGACACTGTCATACGCTCTGACTAACACAATGAAATCCTTAGACCCGAGGGGATCGCACGATCCAAGTTGTGGAAAAGTCGGGTTTGACTCCATCTAACGCTCACCATAACTGGGAGTCATAAGGGTGGCCTTGGGCAGACTTCAAAGCAAGCTGTGTGACGTGGATCAACCAAGATGGAATTTGCCCCTCCATCTCAGAGAGATATTCTCTGGGCCCTCTTGTGTGATATGATTCAGAAGCATGGCCATGCGCTGCTCTGTCAAGTGTTGATCGAGGTAGTCTGACTTAGTGAAGCCGGAGGGAATCACTTATCACTAGAACGAGAAGAGAGTAGACCGACACTAGGATGACGGAATCTCCCCTGCGGTTTATCAGCAATATCGTGAGGCAAAGGGACTCGGACAGATCGTCACATTGAGGGCACTTGCGGAAACTGGGAGTCGGCAATTCTTGCTAGAGGCCGCTACCAACTATCACCTCTTGTCAAAAAGTCACTTAGCTATGGCTTTGACCGAATGATTATTGAGTTGTGTCCAGCTTACCGTAAGCCTGCAGGATCGCACACTTAAGAGAGTGGGACTAGGCGGATGTTGACCTAACTATCACAAGCCGGCAAGTTGGACTTCTTTGGATAGGGACACGTGTCAATGGGTTGGACCAACTTTGACTAGGGTTAGGTTTTAGGACCGAGGGACATAAGTGTTGTGTGCCCTCACCTACTCGCCTATATAAAGGAAGGTGGGCGGCGACAAATAATCCATCAAGTGCTACTTCCTAGGGTTTCGCTAGACTTGGCAACCACCTTCCTGTCTCACGGCGGCAAGACTGAAACTAGCATCTCTCTTGCTATTGTTCCACCTTGTATGTGTGTGTGACAGTAGATGTACCACACCTACGGTGCTCGTCGGTGACGTTGGGCGGCGACGTAGTCGGAGGCGAGGAGGAGCACATATCCGGCGACAAGGTGTTTCTAGGATCGAGAAGTTTGCCGGAGCCAGACGAGGCGAGGGCAACGTACGGCACCACCGTGACGCGCTTCCTCAGCTTACGCACTTGCGCGTCGAGAGGTACAGACTATTGCCTTTGACCTTAGCCGGATCTTAGGGTGGCTTGTCGGAGTGCTTGCCGGAGTAAAAAAGTTCTTGCTTCCGGCCTGGCTCTGCACGTCGCCCAACACAAACCATAGTGGATCTTAGAGTTGTTGTCACTACCCAATCACCACTACCATGTTACTCCATCTAATGCACATGTTCTCCCACACACGCTCTCGCATACAAGTATGATCAAGACAAGTAACTAAGAAAGGGATAGTAATATGCATCTACTCATACATCAATCTCAGAGTAAGAATTCCAATCTCAAATATCATATCATAAGATCTAGATCCACCATATAGAAATTACACATAGATGGCCATGATCATGCTATGCAGCTCACATGGTAATCATAGCACAAGAGAGATAGATGCAGATCAAGATACTCCAATCTTCGAGAGGGTGGAGATGCAACCGATATTGGTTCCAGCGGTGTCCCATCTCCAATCTTCACTGGTTCTAGCTTTGTTTCGTGGTTTCTATGTTTATGCCTCCTCCTCGTCCGATAATGCCTCAGGGGGTCTTTTTATAGGTAGTTTTAGGTCAAGGCGGAGAACCCGAGATGAAGACGGATGGTTGCGGATGCTCGAGGCCCAAGATGGACCAGGTGGCATGTCTAAGGGTGGGACCTAGGACACCACCTGGGTCATGTTGGCCCTCGTGTCTCCTCTCTGTTGCTCCAAAAGCCAAGGATCTTCTCCTTTGATACAAAATGCTTCAGAAAAAATCCTAACCTAATTTGACTTCGTATCGGGTCGTGAACCACAAAAAATATGAAAACTAGGGTTTTGTGCCTTGCAGTGTTATAAACGAAATAAAGGGGATCATTGGTAAATCCACATAAATCAATGCAATCCATGTTTATAATAGTAAATAACATTCAAATATGTTGGAATAGGTGGCAATAAACTACAAATTTATGGATGCATTTTACATGTATCAGCTGCGCAGATGGCTCTACGATGAGTGATGTGGCGGCGACAATGGTCTATATCTTCGGCCATGTGGATGGAATGGAGCAGACGGTGGGGGATCCTAATGTTGGCGATGCTTCGGCTTTGGCATCTCCCAGATCGTGGTTCGGAGGCCTAATTCAGGGGGACATCAGGCGGCTGAGTTCTCGGGAGCGGTGCGAGGATTTTTCCCGGTGAAAGTTCAGCGCCTCGGTGCCAACGACAACTATGCATGCGGGTGTCGTTACCCTCTTGGGAGCATCGTTGTGGTTATCCTCCCTATGATACGACTCCGGGTGAAAACCCTTGACCTTCGCGGTGTCGACGGCGGCGGCACATTGCGTAGTTACCCTCTTGGGGGCATCGTCTTGGAGCTCTGTTTCCACTCGGTCTCGTTTCTATGTTTTCGGTGGCAAGTTTTTGTTTTTCGTGTTTTTCTTGTTTTTCTTTTTGTTTATCTTTGATTTGCTTTGAAAGAGGTTCTCCTCACCACATTGCATCAATTCGGCTGT
The DNA here is from genome assembly GCA_916181665.1 of Avena sativa. Classification (NCBI taxonomy): domain Eukaryota; kingdom Viridiplantae; phylum Streptophyta; class Magnoliopsida; order Poales; family Poaceae; genus Avena; species Avena sativa. Next base: position 431,214,766 of record OV702287.1, read on the forward strand.
TGTGACTTTATTCATAAAGTGGGTAAAGTGGGGCAAAAGCGTGTTTCGAGGAATTAGCGTTAAGTTAAAGGGCCCCACAAACCAACATTTTGAGCCTATCTCGTATTGTCTTACGCGCCTTGATCGGGGGCACCAAAACCAACTCATGGTTTGGTCCCTTGTCGTATTGTGCCATATAGAAGGGAGGGGAGTCTGATAGCGATCGATTGACCATGTTCACGATCTGCTAAACCTGCTCCCCTATATTCCCTCACCCTACCGATCCAGGGAGCCAGGGGCGATGGGAAGACCAACCTACACGACGCTGGTGCCAGGCCAGTGCCGCTGGAGGCCGGAGGGCATCCAGACTTTCACCGGGTCCTCTCCCTCGACAACCGATCACTCCTGCGTGGCGATCACGCCTGCATCACGCAGCGGACGATGGCGTCTTCATCGACCCTAGCACACAGTAATGTTCTGATCATCTACCAATATCTCTTTGTTAATGTGCAATAGGTGTTCTGAATGCTACCATGCGTGATCCTGTGCTGCATTGGATGCTTTAAGTCTAACATGCTGAGCCTAGCAAAAATGTTCGCTATCCCGTTGAACGCAAATGTACAGGAGTACATACCAAACACGGATCGGTCGTCTGTACCAACGACGTGCTTCCACATCATCCCGTAACAACTTCCGTAAAAGTTCATCCGTATGTATAGCATTATTGCTCACAAAATCATCTTTGGAGGGAGGGGCTCCTCACTCACCTGCGCCCGTTTCGACACGCTACACGTGGATCAGCGGTGGAACAAAAACGAGAGATTCACTTCACGCACACATATCGACAGGAAGGCAGGCAGGGAAGGGAAGAATGCTGACAAGACGCACGCACCCTTCCTCTGATCCCTGTCCCCGTCGGCTCGGCACCATCCTCACCCGCCATCGCCGTAGCCACATGCTGACATGCCGACGGGACGGTATCCAAAGCCCGCGCCGTTAGCGGCATGACACTGTCTCACGAAGAGATCGACTGATCAACTATTCGACTGTTACGGATGACACGCACACATGCTCACGTGGAGCAGGCGCCGGTGGTCACCCGCTCCTCGTGGCCGGGTCGGGTCCCCCGCCGCTGCCCTGCTCGTCGTGGCGCTATCGATCTCCGCGTACGTGGATTGGTTCCTACTATCAGCTCGGTTTTGGACGCTTCTGCCTGCGGTCTGCGCCGATCCACTGCTCCCCCGGTCCCCGGGTGGAAGCCCATCGATGTGTGCCTTTTCCTGACGATCACCACCGTCAGACGTGCAAGCGGCGGCCAGGATCATTTCGACGCTACTACATGGGTGGCGTGGCGAGGGACCATGGATGACTCGCCCACCGAGTACAGATATTATCTGACGTCGATCGTTTGCAGCCTCTCGATTGGTACTAGCGTTGTACTAGCTCCGATCGGACCATTCGGAGAGAAGAGCTGTACCGCGCGCTCGATTATGTTCCTTCCGTTCCCTCCCGTGTGCGCTTTTCTCGCGGCAGATGGGCTGTATGCATCCTCGTTTCTCCGTCAGCACAGTAACCTAGCCCTAGACACGCCCAAATTTCCTCGAGCTAGGAGTATTGTTTACTGTACTAGGACTAGTAGTTGTTAAATTACTTCTAGCAGAACAGACCAGCGGTCGCTCTTGTCAAGTCACCGAGGTCAACACAAACGCATCGTCACGGCTACGCTACCTAGACCACGGACACGCAGTAGTTTTTCTCATCAATATATAGGAGTACCAAAACCACGCCATTAATTTAGTTGATCCGGCGGAGCTACTAATGATCGATCGTGCTGTTCTTGCTTTGTCAAACTATGCCTTTTCACGTAGTAGTACGTGGTCCTTCCACGGGTTCATCACACACAGGGGGTTGATACTATTACTGCTACTACGGACTGGACCGATCACCAAACCCGTTCGTTCGGCCACGCACGAAAAGCGGCTAGCCGTGCAATAACGAAGCAGGTTACGGGTGTTGGCCGGCTGTAGCCGTGACAGCAATGAACTTGCAGCTCGCGTGGTGACTTCATTTCGTCCTTAGAAAGTGCCTGGTGTGCGATTAAAAATACTACGTACTACAGCTGCGGCGAGCGACTCTGTACGCGCTTCGGGCCGGCGAATCGCGCGGCCGGCGGCAGTTCATTCAGGTTAACAACAGGAGGCGCTGTGGCGGTGATCATGAGGCTGCCGTGCGGAATTATGGGGGAGTATGATTATGATGGTGGTGGGGTGGGATTATATATAGTACTGTATATCCGAGAATCCAAGAACATAAGTACTCCGTGAGATATAAATATAATACAGCTGCCCTACCTGTCCAACCGACCTCATGATGCAGCGGTGTCCCCTCCTCCATCACTGCCCGTTCGCATTTCGTGAATAACATACAGACTGAACATACAAGCTCACTAAATACAATAAGCGAAGGACTCTCAAGTATCCAGGGACCACGAGTCCCGAGGAGTAAAAGTTCTCAAGAAACTGTCAAGGTAGGCTCTAGACCTGAAAACCTAACACATGACTGAATACTGAACTGAAATCATTTCTATGCCTGGAAATAAGTGACTTAGATCTATGTATACGTAAATCCACATAGAAAACACGTCTAGATACATACGGATCTACTCCCTCTGATCCAAATTAAATACTAGATACATCCGAATCTACATAAATATGAGAATTGGATTGGAGGGAGTAGAAAATCCGAGTTACTTATTTATGAATGAAGGAATGCCACAAATTTATATAAATTTAGATATATGTATATACTCTCTCCGTCTAGAAATATAAGACGTTTTAACTTTGTGAAACGAATTTATCTAGACTATTTTGTGTATAGATCCGGAGTGAACCAATACACTAAAAGACATCTAAATACTTTTGTTTCAGAAAGCTAAAATGTCTTGTATTTCTCGATGGAGGGAGTACTAAATAGTGTCTAGATACATCTAAATTTATGCAAATTTGTGACATCGTTCAGGATGGAGGATTTTGTTTCTCTTAAGTCGGTTTTTACAGCTAGTCTAGGAACTGAAATTTCCTATATCAATTCGGTCTTCGGCCCAAATTAGACGAATTAACCAACTTAGCCGAAGTATGGCCTCTTCACCGTTCCTCAGGCCCAGCCACTAAACTCGTTAGGCAATCACTAAAAAGGCCGAAGCCTGCCAAAGAGCCGAGTAGCGTAACGCATTATGGACTTGAATTGTTTGGCTCGGAAATTGTTATTTATCGCCCGACGCGCGCTCTAATACCGCAGGCCTGAGCGCTTCGACGGTCTGCCACGGACCCAATATGCTCCGCGTTAACGGTTTTTCTTTTTTCTGTTCGTTTTTTTGGCATGATTTTTCTGGTTTTTTCGCATGATTTTCTGTCTGGTTTTTACACAGTTTTTCTTTTTCTTAAATATGTTCTTTATTTGAAAAATTATTGAATATGAATATTTTAAAATTTTGAACAATTTTTTAATATGAACATGTTATAAATTTGAACAGTACAATTTTAATATGAACATTTTTCATTTTTAATTGGATTTTTGTTTGGATTCGAAATTTGTTTAGGTTTGAAATTTGTGCAAATTTGAATTTTATTCATATTTAAAATTTGTTCAATAAAAAAATATAATTTTAAAATCTGTTCAAATTTTACTTTTGTTCAGTTTTGTTTATTGTCATTCAAAACCATAATAGTCTACAAAACCAGTTCAGTCGTAGGTGCAAAAGTAGCTGGTTAGTCATGAATCGAACAGAACAAAGAGCCAACCCGGATAACAGAATTCCAGTAAGGAACAAAGAAACAGATTTTGAGCCTAGCCCATATATGACAAATCACGCAGGCGGAGAGTATTCTAGCACTCGTCGAGCGTGAAATAGCAGCACCCGTTTGGCTCTCTGGTGCGCGAGATTCCTTTTCAATGATTCAATTAAAAAATACTTATAATGTGATAAAGCGTAAATATCGCGTGTAGTGCAGGCATGTGCACTTTTTTGCGGGTACAGGCATGTGCATGTTAAATCTCAATATGATCTAAAATATAAAAGTATGTAACATATACTAAAATACTAAATTGTATTGTTCACAATGTAAGGAATGAAAACGAATCAGGGATTGTACTGTTCACTAGATTTGGTGCACATAAGCACCAGTGATACTGGTTTTAACATAAAATTAAAAATCATTTTTTTCTAGTTTTAATTTTTTTTTAAATCCAGTATGAAACCAATGATTTATCCCATAAACGTGCAAAATAACAATTAAAAATACATAGTTATGAGCTACACAAAAATGACAAAAGTGTGGTTATGAGTATACATAGTTTTACATCTCTAAAGTTTATTAGATTTTGTAATTTTGTGTAGCCCAAAATTTAACGAATTTCGGGTTGAGATTTTTCATGCTTATAGGATACAACAATATTGACTATATCCAGAATTTATTTTTAGATTTTTCTGAAAGTTATAAGTACAGTTTTAATTTTCTTTTAAACAAAGAAAGCACTAGAACTCGGGAGTCAAAGACACTTTTCATAAACTTCACAAACTACATACTCCGTATTATTCTTTGGCAGATGCTAGCCGTCCTAAGTCAGATATTTGCAAAACATGAGCCGCCTCCGTATAAGATGCACTTAAGTGATTGAATCCCGTGCGTCCAATCCATGCAGTAAAGATGTTTCACGTGTAGCAATCTTTTGGGTGCATGTAGCATCATTTTCGCAATATATTTTTATAGTTTATAAAAAGTCGGGAAAAGGGATTGCAAACATTTTTGAGACGACCATGTCGAACAACGAAGAACATGTGCAGCAAATGCTCGTTTGTTACCGGAAAACGTTGAAAATGTGTGTTATTGTATGCAACATTTTGAACAGGCCCATATAGCAAAACCTAACAATCGTGTGTAGCAAATTTCAGTTTGGTTGTAGGAGAACTTAAAAAGCGTATGTCTATGTAGAATTTTTGTGCAACATTTTTTTAAATTTGTTGAATTGTGAATTTTTGGCAACATTTCTAGCACATCCATATAGCAAAAAACCCTAGAGATGATGATGAATTGAGGCATGTGCCAAACCCTGGATGGGAACCCCCTCTTCATAGTAAATCTATGAGTTGTATAAGACCTTGGAGTCAGTTGCATTCTCCAAGTTGTCAAAACCCTCCTCAAGTGTTTGGTCTTTTATTGTTAAGGATTCTAATAGTGCTTGGTCTCTCCCCTTTGGGATTCTACGTGGTTGCTATTCTCTTCTTGATTTAGATTCTATCATCCGCTTGTTGATCTCTCCTTTGGTGATTCTACCACAAGGTCTCTTGCCAAGGATTCTATTGGATTGGTTGTTCAAACCAACGGGAGCAAATAGAATAGTGTGTGTGTTTTGGCGTATGTTTGTATCTTTATCTTGCATTAGAGTTGCGTTCATCGTGTTCATCGGGTTTTCCCTCACCCCCGCCTCAAATTCGTGAAGACCGGGCCACCCAAGGGCCAACCCCATAAGGGCCCCATAACAAACATGTTAAATGATCTGCGGTGATGGATGGCCTAAATGTGCATGTCATTGTGTAAACGATGCTTTAAGATCACTGGAGACTTGTTTAAAATATGGCGAGTCAAGGAAGTAGAGACCACCACGACACCCACCTCTAAGAAGAGTGGACCTCGTATCCAGGTCCTTAACAAAACACTATTAGGATGGAACTCAATAAGGACATTATTATCATGCGAAATTCGATGAACAAATAAGAGATTTTTCAGAACATCGGGAAAATGAAGAGCATTGCATAGATAAAGGGCCCGGAGGATGGAGTAGGAAGAATTGCTTGACCAACATGAGGAATATGCATACCTGAACCATTCATCACGTGGACGTGCTACTTCCCAGGGCAGGCCTCCTTCATGTGCATCCTCACGAGATCATGAGACATGTGATCCATGGCGTTGGTGTCCATGTACCAAGCATGATTAACTGGAAACGAATAAGTCTGCCATTGCCATTGATACAAGAAATTATTGACACAACCATATTGCCATGCTAAAAAATGATCATGGTATTGAAATCATTGACCATGTACAAAAAGCAACATTACTTTTGACATCATTCAAGAATAGATTGGGCCAATGAGCTGAAACATAGATGGTTTTTTATCTTGATAATATGATTACACCTAAGTATTGAGTGAATTGGAAGAGCCATTCTCAAATGAAGAGATTGATTATATCATCAAACATATGCCAAATGATAAATCCCCAGGGCCAGATGGTTTTAGTGGCCTTTTTATGAAAAGATTCTGGAATATATTCAAAATCAATTCTATAGTCTCAATCATAGTTTTTCAGTGGAAAGATTGTTCTACACGGTATCAATACTGCCTAATATTGCTTTGATTCCCAAAATACAAAATCCTATGACTCATAATGATTTCAGACCAATTTCTCTAGATAGGATGGCTCTTAAAATAATCACCAAGCTGATTGCCAACAAAGTTTAGAAGATCATTATTCCTATTATTCCTATTGTTAGCAAAAAGCAATATGGTTTCATTAAATGAAGGACTATCCAAGACAACCTTGCATGGGCTTTTCAATATATTTATATCTGTCACAAATCTAAAAAAATATCCTCCTTCTCAAGCTAGATTTTGAAAAAGCTTTTGACATGGTGGGTCATAAAGCCATTTGGACTATACTAAATTAGTTTGGTTTTGGTGATTTATTCATATCCTAGATTAAGAAAATTTTATGCAGTGCATCAACCTCCATTATCCTCAATGGAGTCCCTGGAAAAATATTAATTGTAAAAGAGGAGTGAGACAGGGTGACCCTGCAGTGACCCAGTACACCACTACATGTTGTAGTGTAGAAGTCGTTGATATGACACTTATAGAAGTTCTCATCCGCAAATATCACATCCCTCAGAACGGTATAACAGAAACATTGTGGGTTCAAAAACTTTCTTTATTAATACATAGCAAGAGCCAAAAGTGTACAAAAGTTTTGAAATCCTCCTCGTTCCATTGAGGATTCACAACGCGATAAAAGTTGAAATACATGAGCAATAACTTCCTAAACAATGGTAATACTAAGCTTAAAACCATTGGAGCTGGCAACTTATTGGAGAAGCTATACTATTGTTAGCTCAACTACCTATGCATTTATCTTTGGGGTTTTCTACATCTACATACTGTCTTATTTCTACTAGTTTGATATTTTGTTGATTCTATCTTCATGTTACTTGTCGTGTCTTCTTATAACCTAAGAAAGGGTTAAGATGATAGATTGAGTATGAGCCTACTCAACAAATTTTAGGGTGGTTGTCTTATGTTTGTTTGAAAGTCATCGATCAAAGATCTAAGACTTGCGCAAGTTATCGAAAACAGTGTTTAGGAAAGGTAAGTTTTAGATTTTTAAAATTCTAAGATGTCAGTCTTCACGGGTTGTTTGAACTTTCATAGAGTTCATTTCCATGCTGCGATCATAGTTCTTTCCCAGAACAAGAAGTAACATGTCACGTCTTTACACTCTCGAGAAGTGCGCTACTTTGCCTACAAACGTCCTTGGCCTTATTACTCATTCCATATTTTCCTAGGTATGAGGTCTTGATACCAAGTTTCAACGAGTCATGCCGAGTCCCCCTCCACGATCCCGCTGCCCACCAATTGTAACAAATTTCGGCCGAGAGACCTATGTTTAATTACCATCAATTCTAATATACTCAGTTGTTACCCTGAAGCATAGTACTATACGTTTATCATGGGCTCCCACCCGATGATCTCCTCTCTAGATCTCAATCCGACTAGATATACGAGGATAAATGAAAGGAAGAAGGTACTTCTGACTCGCTCGCCCCATAACCAGATCTGTGGTTAGCGTGGTACTATACAACACAAGAATGGCCGACTGTTGTTGTTGTTATTCCTAACTTTCCCGGTACAATAGAATCTCCACCACATGATCTTTCAACCATGTATACATCCATGATTCCATCACTTCCCCATTTTATTTATTTCATTCCTAAAACGGTTTTTGCGTTTTAAATGCAAGTAATACTAATGTTTCAAAAACATTTTTGTAAATAAGCCAAAGGACATGTAAGATTTCCCTTGCAACATGGTTGCAAGATTGACCACACAAAGATAATACAAGAATGAACTTGCCTGGTAACTGCGAGATAATGCAGTTCGAAGGTTTTACTTGACCCTGAACCTCGGGTTCTGAAATTCACAACATTATCCGATAAAGACAACGTTTCGTTGGCAGAAATGTGATGCTCTAATGCAATTATACGTAATGCACTCCTCGTGTGTTTTGTTTGAGTTTTATTAACTCAAGTTTATTTTTAAGTGATTTACTTCCTTTTTAGGGTTTTATTATATTTTCTTTGGTGTTTTATTTATTCTAGCAATCCATAAGTATTTATTAGGTATTCACATTGGAATCTTCATAATTCTATGAAAATTCGGGTTTACATAATTATTATGATTTTTCTGGATTTTATTAGAATTTTTAATAGTCTAAGAATTTAATTACTATCACTCAAAAATTCATAAAATTCAAGTGTTTGCAAAAATCTTACAAAAATACTTTTTAGATTCTTTGCATTTTTCTACACATAAAAGTATTTTTATTTTATTTTTCTGTGTTTTTATGTGCAAGTTATGATTTAACTGGGTTTATAGGTATTTGTGAAATGATCAAAATATCCATAAGTGTTTGAGCCCACTAGACAGACCCAAGTGGTCAAAACTACTCTCTGGACTCGGTCCAGCCCAACCCGGCCCACTCCCCGTGTCACTCTCACTCGCTCGCGTCGCTCCTCTCTCCGAAGTGGATCAACCTCGCATCCGACGACGAGGGGTAGGGCCTGGCGGCTCAAACCTTATAGCATCACCGCCACCGCTAGTAGTTTTTTTGGTTTAGTTTGTATTGGGCTAAATTTTATTCAAACTATGTAAAATTACTTAAATTTGAATAAAATTTGGTCTACATTTCAATTTGGATTTGGATCGCGATCGTTGGGTGGCGCCGGTGTGGACGGCTTTCCCAAACCCTTGCGAATGGTGTCTTTGTCTTGGTAGTCGTCGCGGAACGTCTCGAGGTTTTCAACCATGTTGATGTACGACACCACGAGCAGCTCGAAATTCCATCTCTCCACGCGAGGGAAGTCGCAGTACTTGTGCCCGAACTCGTCCATGTACTGCAAATTAGTTGATGAAACAAACATAACGCCGATTCAAATCTCCGATCGAGATACGTACTCGATCGTGTGGGTTCCTTCATTGTGGATCAATGGATTACTAGTACAATTGTGAGGTTGTAGTTGTAGTGCCGTTATATCAAACATGCTCACGTCGTGTGTGTACTTGTTGGGCGTGCCGGCGATCTCCCTGGAGCGGTACCACTCCTCCACGGACCGCAGCATCTCGTCCTCCGACGGCAGCGTCCTCTTGCCGGACAGCACCTGCGCCACCCATTTCGCTTGCGCCTCGAAGAACCAAGGAGCAAATACCTGCAAAAACCGGCAGAGCAATGGTTTCTTTTTCTCCGTATTGACTCAGCTAGCGCTGCTGTATATAGTTCCACACTGTTCCACATAGTACCTTTATGGGTATACCGATGAAGGAGAGCGACGGCGCCAGAGACGGCGGGAACACGTGCTCGAACAGCGGGCCCACGCGATTATCATCGACGGTCACCGCCCCCGCCGTGTCCAGGAACGGGAACGAGTAATCGTACCCCGTGCAGTAGATGATGGCGTCGGCGAGGACACCGGAGCCGTCGCCGAACACCGCCCGCCCGTCCTCGCACAGACGCTCCAGGCGCAGCCGTATGTGCAGGTTGGTGCCGTGCTTGGCGAGCACCTTAGCGAGCCCCGGGGTCACCTCCTCCGTGGACTTGGCGACGAGGTGCACCTCCTTCGCGACCCCTCGCAGCTCCATCGCGATGTCGCTCTCCCCGCACCCGACCACCACCACCACCTCGCCCCGGAACGGCTCCGGCGTCCTGGACGAGTGGCTGTGCACCTGCCTCCCGGTCCACGACTCCATGCCTTCCACGCTCGGCACTCTCGGCTGCGAGTAGTGGCCGTTCGCCACCACCACGGCGTCGAACAACTCCTCCTCCGCCGCCGCCGCCGCCTCCTCGTCATCGCACTTCCCGAGGCGTGCCGACCTCACTGCCCATTGGCGACGACAAGCCGGACCAGGCGGCGCCATCGCCATGGAGACACGAAGGACGCGAGTGTTGAGCCTGACGCACTCCATGATCCCGAAGGCGTCGCAGAAGTCCTTGAGGTAGAGGTACACCTCGCGGTGGCCAGGGAAGCGACGCTGGTCGCGGCCGTCCTTAGGCGCGAAGGTAAAGTCGGTGAACCCCATGTTCTCCCTGGCGCTGATGACCCGGAGGGACGCGTACATGCTGCTGTGCACCTTCACGGGCACCTCGGCGCCGAGCGGGTCCACGACGTCGCTCCTCGGGTCGTACAGCCACTGCCCGCCCACGTCGCCGCTCTGCTCAAGCACCGTCACGTCGTGCCCCTCGCGCCGCAGCTCGCGCGCTGCTGCCAGCCCGGCCATGCCGGCGCCGATCACGCATACCTTCTTCCCTTGCAAAGCCAGGCTAGCGCATTCGGAGACCATGTCGATCGATTGCTCCAGGCACCACGAGTGGAGTGGTTGATAATTTGATACTGTATCAATTATTCTTGGCGCCTGATATACTGATCAGTACGTCCGTCGGCCACTCGCCAGGGACGGAGCTGCATGCATGGCAATTGGCAATGGTGTCAGCTGGCACCAATGGATTTTTAAAATCCTTCACTAATTTAGCACTAAACACTTCTTATTAGTAAAGATGACACCAGTGCTAGAGAGCTGACCTCATCAAACGGTATTTATCTTGCTTCGTCCCTCCCACTCGTCCACGATTAGTGCGCTAGTTGGTGGTGGCATGTGCACTATTACTCCCTTCGTTTTTAAAATATAGATTGAACATACTAAAAAACGTTTAGATAAACTTCTTTTGCAAAGCTAAAAAATCTTATATTTTGAAACAGAGGAAGTACACACTATTAAAGTACACAACAGATATCATTAGCTGATAGCTTTAACATGCACAATAAAATTGGCACGGGGTGCTCGTGGCAACAAGCTGCATATATATAGTGCGTTTAGTGCACTCACTAGTAGGTAGTAGCCTCTTCGATTTCGGCTGCTCATCGTCGCCATTTTGCTATTTTGGAAACTAAAGACTTTCCTTTCGAGAGGACGGGCTCATGGAGCTGTTTTTTGAATTTTTTAAAAATCGATATTCTAAAGTTCCAAAAAATTCTGAAAAATATTATTAGATGTAGATAACGATGTATTCTAGCTGTGTGCAAAAAATCAATGAGAAATATTCCATATTTTGGACTGTGTAAAAATGATAAATTTTCAGATCTAGGATAGTGAACAGTGCACAATTCGAATTCTTCAAATTTATCATAATTTTATTATTTTTGTGCCGGATACAAACTATTTTGTGCTGAAATTATGCAGAGCTGTAGATCAAGTCATTTTCAACATCAAGAATTTTATTTCAGATTTTTCAAAACTTTAAAATATCGACTTTCAAAAAAATTCAAAAACAAGCTCCATGAAGCCTGTCCACTAAAGCCATTTTTCGCTTTCCTCTTGCGTTATATAGAAAAAGCAAAGACTGGGCTTTTGCGAGGTCGACGGTCTTATCAATCAAGGGCGTGATTAGTTGCTCGTATCGATTTTGGGCATTTGGGGAGAATATGGCTCTCGCAAAACTACATGCACATACAGTCTCTAATTCTTTGTTGTGCCACTAGTTTGATTGCCCATATTTCCTTGAATCATAGGAGAAACCAAGCTTTAGGTGTTTGGTTGCTAAGTTCACGTTTTGGCTAAATGCTAGTCGTATGGTGATATGTATTAAGTATGATAACGTTTCCTATTGACCTATGTGGAGAGCTTACCCATCACAAGAACACGGTAGAAAATGTGTTTCAGAGAATTGCGTTAAGGCGAACGACTAATATAATAGTACCAGATAATCTAAACAATCACGATGTAACTTCTCGTGATGCAACACAAGTTAATCAGTCGAGGGGGTATAACTGAATACTATCTCGCAAAATATAGACCTAGCATCACTTTTCATAAATCCTAACTACTACAAAATATACATCAGCCATCATCAATAGCAGTAGCACCACCACAACCAGCACCACCTGTGAGCCGGCTCTTTACATGTAGTGTTTGTTCAGAAAGTCCATGAACCAGCTCATACTGTGATCAGGGTTATAGCAAGATATCAGCTAGCATATGCCTTGTTCTCCATGAGATGGCTAAGAGCACAGTGTATCACAGTGAGAGTGATGTGAACTGTGGAAATATGACCATTGTAGATGATCTTCTTCTAAGCATAGTTCTCAATGGGCTTGTTGATGAACTTAGTGTCCTTGAGGTGAACCTATGTAAGAACACAATTAGTTAGAAGTTTTTTCATATGCGAGCTTACGAACAAGTGAATGTAGTTAAACAAGTGCAAATTTTTCCAACCTTGATGTGCTCATAGTACTACTTGAAGTCCATCATAATAGTTGACGTCTCCTCCTCCCAGCGAACCGCCTCAAGCCTTCTGATCTTCAGCACCTGAACCTATCTAGCTCTCCAATGTCTCAAATGGTTGTTGATCTGAGCCAACTCAACTCGATGGCCATAGAACTTGAACACATCCTCTGCAACAACTTTCATGACCTTCACTTTGAAGCCCCGATCCATCAAGACCCCCTTCTTAATCAACTAATACACTTTGTTGAGGATGAATGTGGACAGAGAAGCTAGCCATGTCCTGATGTTCCTCTTCCGAATTGGGCAGTACCTATCAGGCATTGAAACATATCAAAGAGGCAACATTGAGGTTGCCGATAGATCAGGCGAGGTAACCTTCTCCAACAACAAAAATCGAAGAACTAGAGTAGAAGAACAACAGTGTAAGCATGCAACATACAATCGTTACTCATGATAAGCAACAAGTCATCACTTCTAACATCTACACTCGAACAAGAACTATAAAGAAGAACAATGCAACATTGTCATGCTTGTTAAATGCTCTTTGTTGCATGTTGACATGGATATGACTAATCAGGTTCCTATGATTAGTTACCCTAGCTGCATAAAGGCTCACGGCCCATGAAGCCCATAAAGAGTAAAGGAAAGTTTAGGAAGTATCCGACGGATAGAAAAAGTTCATCTTGGCAATCAAGTAAAGGAGTAGGAACCGACATTGTATTAAGAGTTGTAATTATAACTTGTAACATGTCCGTATACGGCCTCGGGATCCAGCCTATTATATATAGGCTGGGAGGAGCCAATGGGGAGGTACCAAAAAAAGCCTTGAGCGATCTGTAATCATATTGTTCATAAGCAATGAGATGACTTTGACTCCCTTGTTTGTCTGATCAACCGAAGAAATCCCCAGTGTTCTCTTTTCCATGAAACCCTAAGTCTATCATCATGGACATTGCCGAGGTTACCCCTCATCAATTGGTACCAAAAAAAGCCTTGAGCAATCTGTAATCATATTGTTCATATGCAATCAGACGACTTCGACTCCCTTGTTTGTATGATCAGCTGACGAAATCCCCAGCGTTCTATTTTCCAAGAAACCCTAAGTCCATCATCATGGGCATTGCCGAGGTCACCCCGCGTCAATTCGCAAAACCCCAGTACCCAAGGACTTCAAACTTCCACACGATCGCCAAAAGTACGACGGTCTCCAAGAACCCGAAGCTTGGCTGGTGGATTATCTAGCAACTGTTAAACTTTAGGGCGGCTCCAAGGATACTGCGATGCAGAGTTTGTAGTTACACCTAAGCAGCACCACCCGCTCATGGCTCAGGCAGCTACCCAAAGAATCTATCAGCAGCTGGAGCGACCTTGAAGATAAGTTCATCCGAAACTTTACATCCATGTTCAAGCGACCCGCTTCCTTGGAGCAGTTGCGGGTGTGCAAACAGAAAATTGGAGAACCAATACGGGCATTTATCTAGCGATGGAACATTATCAAACACTCAGCAAAAGCCATATCCGACGAAAGAGCGATTGATGCCTTCAACGATGGCCTCCACCGAAGAGAATTTATCGAGGAGATGGGAAGGGTCAAACCCAAAAAACATTCACAATTGATGGACATGGCAAATCGCTGGGCTGATGGTGAAGACGCAGTAAACAACAAACGAGGGCACTCACCCGAAGAAGATCGAGACAGGCGCAACAATGATAGAAGAGGGCACAACAATGATGGATATGGTGGGATAAGCTACGTTGTGGCTGGTTTTTCAGGAGGGGGCACCCGAAGAAACAACAATCATAATGGTGGGTATCGCAGCAACATGGACGACACCGGCAGAAGCCAATCAGTGTAGCGGTACTAGCCAAGAGCCCGGGAACCCCCAATGTCTCCAATGTAGATGCTAGAAGGACCCTGCAATATGCACTTTTACGTTGACTTAGAGGAATGAGGCGATCGAACCACCTTATGAAGGACTGTCACACCTTCTTAAAAATGCGGGAGGTATGTAATGCAAAAGCAACAGAAGCAGCAAACCGAGGATACGTCACCACACTTGGAACCCTATCTATTGGTGCACCACCACTACCACCAGTACAGCCGCCAGCAAGACAGCCACAACCCGCAATAAACATAAGTCAGGAAGATGGGTACCCAAGGTCCAAAGGCGCAATGACAATGATCCAAAAGGGCGCCTGTCCAACAGAATTCAGAAGCTGATCACCTGACAAGTCAACATGGCAGTAACAGCGCCACTACCCACACCCGAATATCTCCACTGGCCAGAACAGGAAATTACATTCAGCAGGGCCGATCACCCACTTCGAGTTCCGCGACCGGTTCATTCGGCTCTGATAATGGAAGCCCAAATCGGCGGGTTCGACATGAGCAAGGTTTTCATGGATGCAGGAAGTAGTATCCACTTAATCTATGCTAAAACCCTAAGAGCAATAAACTGCACCTTAACAAATTTGGCCCCAACGGACACATCTTTCCATGGCATAGTCCTAGGTAAAGCTGATATTCCTTTAGGCAAAATCTATCTTGACATTGTCTTCGAATCAAAGGAAAATTTCAGGCGTGAGAAGCTCGAGTTTGAAGTCATGGACCGGCCATCACAATATCACGCGATCCTGGGTCATCCAGCCTTCGCACGATTCATGGAAATACCAAAAGGAATCATAGCCATTAGGGGTAGCTTCGCCCAATCCGACAACTGTAATCGGGAGTTCAACAAAATCTCTGAATCTTTCGGGATGGAAGCAGAATTTGAGAAATTAAAAATTTCGATGGACATCGAGCCTCTGACAACAACATGGGTCAACCTCGATCAAGCTTTCGACACTGCAAGGACACAAGGGAAGTCCAAGTCCATACTATGGACCCGAAGAAGATGCCCTTTGTGGCTTCCAATCTTGGTCCCGTATAGGAAAACACGCTCATCAAATTCCTCCATAAGCGCTGGGAGATTTTTGCATGGTTACCAGGAATCCCCAGGGAACTCGCTAAACACGCACTCAACCTAAATCCCGATGCCAAGCCGGTAAAACAGTCACTTGTAGAGTCCAAATGCAAGGCCATTGGAAAAGAACTCCATCGCCTAATGGATGCCAAGTTCATCAAAGAAATCAGGAAAGCAGAGTGGGTCACAAATCCAGTATGCATCTCGAAGAAAAATACACAATAATTACGCATGTGCATTGACTTCACCATGCTAAACAAACATTGTCCAAAAGATCACTTCCAGTTACCGCGAATCGATCAAATAATGAATGCAACCGTGGGGTGCGAACGTCTTTCCTTCTTAAACGCATACTCGGAGTATCACCAGATTCGGATGGAGGAAGATTAGGATAAAACAGTATTTATAACACCTTATGGCGTATTCTGCTATACCACAATGCCCTTCGTACTCAAAAATGCGGGTGCCACGTATCAACGAATGATGCAGAGTTGCCTTGGAAGTCAAATTAGAACGAACATACAAGTATATATCGACGATGTCATCATCACGACAAAGAAAGGGTCGACCCTTATCGATGATCTTCGTGAGACATTCGATAACTTCGAAAAATACCGCATCAAATTAAACCCGAAAAAGTGCTCCTTTGGAGTCCCTGCAGGACAACTCCTCGGATTCCTCATATCAGCAAAAGGAATAGAGGCAAATCCTGAGAAAAAGATAGGTAATCCTCACGATGAAGAAGCCATCAAACCTTCGTGGCGTACAACAATTAGCTGGACGTGTGGCAACGCTCACTCGATTTATCGCTCACTTGGGTGAGAAAGCCCTACCGTTCTACGCCCTCATAAAGAAATCAGATAAATTCGAACGGACGGACGAAGCTCAGCGAGCCTTTGAAAACCTCATCGTGTTGCCAAGAGAAAAAGAACCCCTGTTACTCTACACTTTTGCTACTAATCAAGTAGTAAGTACGGTTTTGGTCGTGGGGCGACCCGAAGAAGGAAAAACACGTGGCATCCAAAGACCAGTCTATTTCGTAAGTGAGGTTCTCTCCCCATCTAAACAATGGTATCCGCACTACCAGAAGCTAGCATACGGAGTCTTCATGAGAGCACGCAAGTTACACCACTATTTTTCGGAGCACACGATCATAGTGGTCAATGAAGTGCCTCTCTCCAACATACTCAATAATCCATAAGCCACAGGATGTATTTCTCTATGGGGCATTGAGTTATCACCTCGAGATATCACATATGAAAAGTATACAACAATTAAGTCCTAGTTTTTGCCTGAGATCATTACTAAATGGACACAACTACAATGCGCGTGTCTGTGAGATCTTTCCAGTGCCTAGACAATGTACTTCGATGGTTCCAAGAGAACACAAGGAGCAGAGCTGGGGTTATACTGGTGTCCCCACAAGGCGATAAAACGCTCTATGTACTTCGGATGAGCTTCTCAAATGTGTCAAACAACAAAGCTGAATATGAGACCCTGTTGCACGGCATGCGAATGGCCAAAGCCTGTGGTGTAACTCATCTAAAAATATTTGTTGACTCTAACCTTGTCGCACAACAAGTAATGAACAATTGTGACATCGTCAGCAATAACATGATCACTTATCGGGATATGTGCAGCATTATGGAAGCCCAATTCGACGGATGCGAAGTATCACACATAGGCAGGGCAAGCAACGAGGAAGCCGACAATCTGGCTAACATCGGATCACTCTATTTACCGATACCACCTGGACTTTTTTGGGAAGAGATAAATGAACTCTCCATTAAAGCTAAAAGGGTCTCTGAGGTTATAGCACCAAAGACACACAATAAGGTCAAATCAAGAGCGACTCGGGGGTTGCGCCCACATCCGAAAGTAAAGTAGACGCCTTTGAAGAAGAATCATAACCCGACGAAGTCATGATGATAGAACCCACATGGATGCAGCCATACGTGGCATACATGATGAGAGGAGAACTTTCCGAGGACCTAGTTGAAGCACGATGAATCACCCGCCGATCTAATCTTTCAGAATCATTAAGCGAGAGTTATAGAAAAGGAGTATCTCGGGCGTACTGCAGCAGTGCGTCACACCCAAAGAAGGAAGGTTAATCCTCAAAGCTATACACGAAGGGATATGTGGACATCATGCAAGCAACCAAGCAATTGCAACAAAAGCTTTCCGAGCTGGATTCTACTGGCTTAAAATAGTACAAGATGCGAAAGACATCGTGCGAACATGTGAAGCGTGCCAATGTTTTGCAACCAAACCTAATGCACCTGCCGCAATATTAAACCCCATACCTCTAGCCTGGCCATTTGCTCAGTGGGGACTTGACATGGTGGGCAAGCTCCATGAATCTTCGCCAGCAGGACACGTCTTTCTGCTTGTAGCAGTCGACAAGTTTACAAAATGGATAAAAGCAATGCCCGTCACAAGCCAAGATGGAACTTCAGCTGTGAACTTCATCAAGTCAATAATATTTAGATTTGGAGTGCCAAACAGCATCATCACCGACAACGGAACTAATTTTACCTCCAATGAGTTCAAAGAATATTGCAAGGAGATGGGGATAAAAGTAAGCTACGCCTCCATTGCCCACCTGCAAGCCAATGGCTAGGTGGAAAAAGCAAACAGTCTCGTAACCAATGGCATAAAAACATTGTTGGCACCGCTTGATAGAGCTAAAGGAGTTTGGGTAGATGAGTTACCCTCTGTCCTATGGAGCCTCGGTACCACCCCAAATAACGCAACGCAAGAAACACCTTTCTTTATGGTCCACGGCACGGAGGCCGTTCTTCTAGTCGAAGTAACTCATGAGTCCCCTCGAGTCACTAAGCATGACGAAGAAGTATCCAGAGAAGCACTCGAAGATGATGTTGATGCAATCGACGAAGATCGAGAATTTCCTCTACAGAGAGCAACCATATATCAACAGAATCTATGCAACTACCACAGTTGTTGACTGCGTCCCTGGTCCTTTGTCATAGGGGTTCTGGTCCTTCACCTCAAGCAAGATGGCCATCGAAAGCTGGAATCGCCATGGGAAGGGCCTTATATTGTCACAGAAGTAATCCCTGGTGGAGCATATCGGCTTCAAGATAAGAAAGCAGAAGTCAAGTACTCCAACTCATGGAACGTTGCGCGGCTATGACGTTTCTACGCTTAAGATTTTTATTTTCTACAATTTACATTAAATAAGGCCAATGGCCAAGCGATCATGCCAAAGTTTGTACTTTTGTTTTTAGTATTAAATAAAAAGTATTAAGGAGGGAGGCATAAAGAAAGAGATTGGACTTTAATTTTGAGCCTATGTCCCGATGCAAGCATCGAAACATAACCCCGGGGGCTACTCCCGATAGAAACAACATAGTCCAGTAGGACTAGAATAATTATTATCCTTGTGCGTCGAAAGCGCATCCGATACAAGAAAAATTCCAACGGAGTCGAAAAAACATACGAATTTATGAGTATTACGTCTTTCTATCCTCAGATGATTACTCCCATCGGGAGCACCTATACAATATCCGAGAAAACTGACAAATTTAGTTATTCCAAATAGCCAAACAAGACAGTCGATAAAAATCCAAATAAAATCTCAGACCGCGCCTGCCACGATAATAAAGTCTGAATGTCCTGTCCATGACATGAAGGTAAGACCCCAGGATCTGTCCTATGTGGCCTGGTAACCGCACAAGAATACGCTCTGCCAGAAAATTATTCATATCCATGATACGATGAAAAATCCTGACCGACGCGTTGAGTATCCAAAATAATAGTACTGGAATTCAGCATTCGATAAGACCTTAACTGCTCGGACTGAATTACGCTAGGAAATACTGAGTTCGAGCCTAGGGACTTGAGTTTGATGTAGGTTTACGGTGTTTTTTCCCAGGAGCAATTAACTGATTCCCGATCCGTCAGATGCATCAGGCCCGTTATACCAAATCCCTACAATTACATAAAGAATATTCTACGATTAGGGTGAAATCTCAGGGGCTACTGACATGAGTATGACTAATCAGGTTCCTACGATTATTTACCCTAACTGCATAAAGGCTCACGGCCCATGAAGCCCATAAATAGAAAAGGAAAATTCAGAAAGCATCCGACGGATAGAAAAAGTTTATCTTCGCAATCAAGTAAATGAGTAGGAACTGACATTGTATGAAGAGTTATAATTATAACTTCTAACCTATCCGTATACGGTCTCGGGACCTAGCCTATTATATATAGGCTGAGAGGACCAGCGTGGAGGTACCGAAAAAAGCCTTGATCGATCGGTAATCATATTGTTCATAAGCAATTAGATGACTTCGACTCCCTTGTTTGTCTGATCAGCGGATGAAATCCCTAGCGTTCTATTTTTCACAAAACCCTAAGTCCATCATCATGGACATTGCCGATGTTACCCCTCATCACATGTTGTCATGTATAAATGGATTGTTGGTACAAGGAAAAGAACTATACATTTAGAATTAATCCTCATACCAACTACCGTGCTTATACATGGACTACACGACAATAAAGATCAGTCGACGCAACCACTAGTACCACAACTATAGATCTAATAACTCTTCCCCACACTACATCATGAAGCAAGAGTTACAAAATCTACCATACAACCTCCATGTCTACTAAAAAGGACCACATCTACATAGATCTGAACTAGCACAACTAGGGTTTGATGTTACTTACAGTGATTAGAATATCAGATGAGCAAGACATCTTAGATATGTGGAGGAAGAAGACTTGCCACGATAGAGCTCCACCAGCCAGAGTAGACGGTATTGCTTACCTGCTCATCGGTGCAGAAGGGACTTGGTGGTGAGGAAGATCTTCCTTGGAGGCTCGAATAGGGTATAATGGTGGCGCAAGATTCGGCGCTGAGGCGGAGCTGTGTAAATAGTCGGTGCAAATCGACGGGAGGTGACTCAGTTTCTCCCACCAGATTTACCTGGACGAGGGAAAGCTCCTCTCTCTCTCTCTCTCTCTCTCTCTCTCTCTCTCTCTCTCTCTCTCTTGTATAGGTGATTGCGTGCTGCCGCTGTGTCGCCTAGATGCTTCGGCCTCTTCCTTCACCGCTCCTCCATTAAAACTACTCGCCAGCCTCAGCTCTACCTTCCTACCAAACAGATTCATCTCTCTCGCTCTCTAGCACTCACTCGCAACCCTACCCCGATCTAGGGTTTTGGTGGTGGTTCATATACTCTAACTCCAGCACAACTCCAGCGCTCCCCACCGTCGAGATGGCGATCCTAGGAGTCTACTACATCTACTACGACTTCTCTGGCTAGTGTGGAGTGAGATGCCCCTTGGGGTACTCCTTTGTGCTACCATCCGCCACTGCCATGTCTTCTTCTTCTTCCTCTACTCAGTCAACATGAAATCGGCTCATCCTTTCTAAAGGTAGGTGCTCTCTATTCCCCTCCTTCTTCCTCTGGTTCAATTCCTCCTACTCGTTTCTAGGATTTGTGTTCAGTAGTTCTACTACTATGGTTCTTCTAGTATGTTCTAGGGTGTTCTAGGGCTTTCTAGAGGTTAGTTTAGTTCCTATGTTTCGACTTGATTACTTTGGTTTAGGATTAGGTTCTTAGTTTACTAAATTTTGTCTATTGTTATGGTTGTTAGTTAACATGTGCTATATGGGTTTACTGAATGTCCAGTTGATACATTGTTACACTTGCCAGATGAGGGTTTCTAAAGCTAGGCAAGAGTGTTTGTCAGTAGTTGTTGTTAAGCATTTCTACTTTGATTATTTAGTACCGATCCTTCCATTTGAGGATTAATACTATCATTCCTACTTTCTACTATTAGTTTTAGTTGAGCACTATCAGTTAATATTTCACCCAATGCTTAAGTAGTTGTTTAATTATCTGTTGTTGCTGCTTGAGTCTTTAATTCAAGCTTAGTTTTGTAAGTGTGTTGGTTAAGTGTTGATTACTGCTTTTTATGTAGGTATAGGATATTAGATCATTCTATCCCTTCTCATCCTTAAGCTTATCTTAGGATTTGGTCTAGGGATGAGGGGTGAGATAGATAATTGGTATTCTAATTGGTTGGTTAAATGTATATTGTCCATCTTATTTCTCTAGCTAATGATTGTGAATTGTGCCAGATTAAGGGTGTGGCTATGCATGTGGTGTTCTTCATCTAATGAAGATGCACAGGGTGTAGCTCTCCTTTATTATTGGGTGCATTTCCTATTTAAATCTCTCTCTCTCTCTTTGGACTCTATGACTTTATATCCTAGGGTTTAAGTTAGCAACCTTTGTAGCTTCCAAGTGTGCTTGATGAAGATCCATAACTGCTGCTATAGATCTTCTCCTCCTGTTCTTGAGTTCTTCCTCTCCTTATCTCTTCTCTCTCACTTTTAGATATCTCTCTAAACTCCAAGTGTGTGTGTTTTGGTCCAAGATCGAGTGGTGAGTAATGAGCTATGGGGTCTCAGGTGGTCCTCTATTTATAGTGTTCCTAAGTGGATGTGCTCTTGACACCAATGCCATGCAGTTAGGTGAATCACCTGCTTGTGTAAGTGTGAAACCGCCTCTGTTGGCTAACCTATCCATAGGTGGCAAGTGTTTTTTGGTGGTTAAGCCCATGATGGGTTTAACTTATGCGTGTATGCCAAAAGTGGCATATGTCCCTTTTGTTCGTATGTGTAGGGGTGGTATTTGGATATTCATAATCAGGCATGTTGGTTTGGTCTTTGTCTTGTTCTGGTTTTGGAACATGATGTTTTAAATTTAGTTTTCATCCATGGCCCCTTGTAATTTTGTTTGTACGATTGTTTATACGTTCCATTACTATGAAGTTTGATTAGATTGGAATTTTAATTTATCATGTTTGGAATTCCTAGAGTTCTAGGGTTCTTGGCAGAATCTAATGTCTTGATGATTCCTTTGGTGAATGTTCTCGTTTAGTAGTTACTAAAGTTTCTATTGGTTTAGAATTTTGATTATTGATGATTTAGTTTTCTAGAATTCTACTTGTTCTTGATAGAATCGTGAGCCTAGGGTTTTCCTTTGGTTGATTGTCTTATATTATGGTTTCCAGTAGTTCCATTGGTTTGGTTTTCCTACTTGATCTAGTTGAAATTTCTGGTAGATGACTACCAGGTTGTTATTTGATTTGACTGAAAGTGGTATCAGTTCTTAGGAGCTATCAGTGATTTGTTCTACAGGTTTTTGGGCTATTCTAATTGCTTTCAAATATTCACAGTGAAGCATTTTGACTTTGTTCCTTTCAAACATTCTTTGATTTGCTGCTTCAATACACAGGCTTAGAGTTTAGGGTTTAATCCTAGACTCTTATAAAGGATTCTTATATTAAAGGGTTTTGCCTAATGGCAAACCTACATTTTAACACTGACTTGTGTTTTCTGTGATGTTTGTGTTCACAGGTTGTAGATCACAGGTTTGGGCAAGATTGAGAAGATAGATAATGTAGTGTAGGTTTTTAGTTTAGGTTTATCTGTTATTTGTAAACTACTGTAACTATCTAGGACCATGCACTCATATCAGAATATGAACAAAGATCATTTTTCCTTCACACACTTGTGCTTGTGACTTTCTATTTCTTTTATTTAAGGTTTGTGTGATATTGGTTTTGAATGCACATTTATATTCCATTTTCCGTGATTTGTATGTGAATATGTGTAATTTGAATTTGAATTTGAATTTGACTTAGGTCAACTTCTATTATGAATTCATACAAATCATTTTAAGTATATAGTTTTGAATGAGATTTCAAATCCTAGTGACCATTTGGTTGCAATCAACCTCACTAGAACCAATTCAAACAAGTTATATTTTTTTTTCAAATTGCCCCTAAATTTCTATATGCATGCCATCCAACAATATTAATTCATACATTTACCATTCCTATAATATATATCCCTAGGTCATTATAGACCCACTCTAACCCCTCTTTTTTCGCCACTGTTGAATTATTACAAGTCATCAGTAATCATGCTTGGCAAAATAATGATATTACAATACCCTTGGATGAATCCTATGGACAGAGCTATCATATCCTACAATATACATACAATACCCTTCTAATTCTCCCTGTAGATTCCGATCAGCTAATGAGACTAAAGGGCATTGAACGTGTATTGTCATAGGCCACTTCGCGCATGAATCACAATATAAGGCAGTTGACAATGCGAAGCGACGCTCTCGAGTAAAGCTATCAAAGAAGCTTCTGAAACAAACATCGAGCTACCGTATATCCTGTAATGTAGAGACACATAGGTACCTAGGTTTCTATCTACCCATATGCCTGAAAATATGTTAACATGGAACAAAAAAAGAATTCACTTGCACAAAAAAGGAGCCTAACAGGAACCACCGCTCACACGAACCGGGAGCGAGACACGAAATGTCGAAGAAAACCGCAAGAAAAATCCACAGACGAACCTGGAAAAGGTCGTACGTCGGAGCAGGCTCCTGAAACCTACCATCAGGAGGAAGATAAAATCATCTCTAAGGACAGCCGCGTTGAGTAAATAAAAAAATTATGAGAATCTTACCCGAGGAAAGAAGCAACGAAAAATATCTGAATCAGCAAGAATACAACATCACGTGGAATCAAGAAACCAATCAAACGCAGGAATAGCCACCTAAAAAAAGACGTGTGATCAATAAGAAAGATACGAAAACGACAGAAGAGAAGAGACGTTACCTTCGATAACAACGAAAATAATGCAACATGGATGATGTCGAACAACCTCACATGAACAAAAGCAAAATCTACAAAATGGTATAAAACCTTGTTCCAGCAAAATGAAGGTGATATACAATAGATCGGAAAGGACAACGACACGAAGATCGTGCAGGAAAAAGACGACAGGCGTGTGTCGCAACACATGAGACGCGAAGCAAGTTCATACTGTCAAGGAAGGAAAATGTCCAAGCGGCGAGGAGAGAACGCGAGAGGCGTGGATTGATGATAGATAATAATTTATTCTATGAGCACCGATTTGGGTGAGACAAGGTATGGAAGTACTTAAAAGCGATGGGACGTGGCATAAAAACCGCGCGGGTTTTTGCGGAAAACCTTTTACCCAACGTGTATGGTAAACAGTCGCGACGCGCCTATAGCAGCATGATGGTGATATTTTTCTTTGCGCACACGTGGCCCATCGAACATTGTCTCCGACGCGTGGGTCACTAGTCATGAGGGCTTCAGCGTATAATGACATGAGATAAGACACAGCAGCACGCGAAAAAATGTGAAAATCCGTAGACGTGACCTCCTGTGGGACTGTTTCCGGGAGAACGGGGCTCCTCGATGCTAGATCCATAAATCTGCACTCAGACATGCTAGTGTGTACGTCAGTATGGAATGGAGGCGGTTTCACGCGCGTGGATACCGTAGGCAAGAGCGTTTCTACCGCATGAATGGGACCCACGACATGCTATCACCGCGAGGGCCCACGCGCCCGAATGACGTGGACACGTGAACTGTTCTCTTGACAGGTCCCACCACCTGGTAGTTCCGGATCTCTTTCGTGCGAGCGGGACTCAGCGTGGGCCCTGGCTACGAAGATCCGTGGATGTCGCGAGGTTCCACTGCCTGCTAGACTATTATCCGCGAGAAACCGCGTCCGGTGAGGGTTTCCACAGCTACGTCGGTTATCGACATGCCCCACGAACCGGCGGGTACGGAGCCCTATCTGTCTCCATATGCCTCTCACGGAGCGCATTCTCGCCCACGCATAGCCTAGGGAATGGCGTGCAGCCCACCGTCCGATGAGGTCTCCGCGGCCCAAGGGACGACTCGTGGCCCATGCAGGAAAGGTTGCACGAGATCTCCGCAGCAGGGAATCCTAAGCCGCAGGCCCCGCCTCCGCGGGAGAGCCGGCTCTGCCATGATGGTGCCGTGTGTCCTCTCCGACATCCAACCCATGATCAAAAGGAATCGAGGGGATGTGGATAGCAGAATTGGTCAAAACTTTCATGCACTATTATTTACTATCATAAATATGAAACATTCCATAATATATTTTCTTTTGGCATAGTCTCGTTACTAAGAGATAGATTTTCTGAAAGATCAATAACTGATGTTTGCACTTGGAAGCCTCGACTAGATGACATGAGTGGGATAGCATCGAAAATCTTTATTTCGATTTGTGTTTGACATCTTTTAGTGCTCACCTTGTGTCTTATAAAATTAAAAGGGGTACAATAAAGTGCATGGGAGGATCACAAGTTTGCTTGCAAGCTATTTAACTTTTACATGGGGCATAGAAGTTCTATGAATATCTAGTAATTAAAGTATATAACTAAGCTTGTGTTTCCTTATATTAGTACATGCGATCTTGCGTTGATCTTGCACGAAAATAAGGATGCAAGGCATCAATCTTCGTTTGTAAGCTATATAGTAGCATTAAGTTATCAACTCTCTTACTCGAGGACAAGCAATGTTTAAGTTTGGGGATGTTGATGGGTGCATTTTTTACGCCCTTTAAGCATGACTTTTGTTTATATAATCACTCATCTCATGCTCCATCTAGCTATTACTATGCCTATTATGCATGATTATTGTTTCTATTTACTTTCAAGTGAGATTTGCATAACTCTTAGTTTTAGTAGGATTTTGTTGGTTTTCCTTGCTTTTATGTGTACATAGGTTCTATACGCATTTATGGATAAAGCAAAGAAAGAGGAACAAAGAGGGTGCGAAATGGAAGAGCTACATGCACTTGACTTAGCCACAAGAAGGGTGTAAATATTAAAATTTTCCATCATCACAAAATAAACATCCAAGACCATTATGTTGTAGCTCTCGTCCATAAGAATCCAACAAACCGGAAAACACCGAAATTAGAGTTAATATAAAGAAATGGCGGTCAAAATACTAAAGAGATCAGAAGGTTTAACGGCCGTCGGCACAAGTACTGCAATAACCCTATTGTCAATGTATAGGAACCAAGACATCACTTGGATTTTGGAACACTTTAAATCTCTCCTTCTTCCCCAAACCAACCACCACTTCCATTGACTTTCTCCCACCATTGTTGCTTCTCTAAAGCTTGATTCCTCCACTCAAATGCATATATCTTTGAGGGAATTGATAGAGCAGATCTAGATCTATATTCCCACCTAACAAAATCCCCACGTCTCTCTTCTAAGTGAAGTTGGGATTTGGTATCTAGATATTGAAGATATATGTTGTTCTTCCCCATTGTTCCTCCCCTCTACTCATCTCTCCATAGTATTTGTTGCTTTTGGTGAGATTTGTGAGGGATGGGGATTTGAGCAGTCGGTTCTTGCTTTGCATGTGTTGCATTGGTTTGAGCTCTATACAATCAATCAAGTGAAATTCCAAGAGCTTGGTTTGGTGGTTGTTGGCTAGGTATCCTCTTCGTGGAGATTTTGAAGAGGACCAAGTGAGTTGTGAAGTGGTTTTAGAACTTGCCATCTTCGAAGTGGAGGAAGAAACTAACCATAAAGGAAGGGCTCTTGCTAGGTGTGGAGAGCTCAAGGGTTCTCGCTTAGTTTGGAGAGCTCAAGGGAGAATAAGGCTACATCCGATGAGGAATCATGTTGGCTTTGTCTTCCATGACCTCTCCAACGGAGAGTAGGATATCGGCCGAACTCCGGTAAATACATCACCAATTGATACTTATATCAGTTGTTGTATCCGAACTCTAACGAAGAGTAGGTTACATCTATTGTTGGTGCACATATGTGAGTGTATAGGATTTGTGCTTGAAAAGTATCCTCTAAGTTTAATTCCACATTAGGATAGAGCCAAATCCGTAAGAGTTTTTAACTCGCTTATTCACGCCCCCTCTCTAGGTGCCATCTTTGTTCCTCCATAGCAACCAATAGAACTCTATGAAAGATTAGCTCTACTAGAAGCTTGATAGTAAAGATTGACAACATATATACTAGAATCCACACGGGGAAAGAGTAGCTATACGAACAAGGAGATTCATCTCCTTGGAAGTCTTGGTACACACTAGGGAAAAATAAGGTGCCAAAGCCCAACTCTCAAGTATCATCTAGCTCTAATCTCATATGTTAACCACATGAGGCTATTTATAGTACTAGGTGCAAGGGGCGTATATAAGATTATATGGCTAAGACTATTTCTCCACGCATGCAAAGATAGTACCGGTGACATCGATGGTAGTACCATTAGGTAAGGTAAAAAAATAGTTTATCTCCACATGCGATGATAGTACCGGTGACATCGACGGTAATACCACTAGGTAGGGTCAAAAAAGTAGTTTGTGACTTATCGTGTGGTTCACACGAAGAAGGATAAGGTTATGGGCAAGGTACACCAATACCATACACATACCCATGTAATCAATAGGTTAGAGCATCTCCTCTCCTGTACGGTGTTCGGTGTGGCCTGATTTTGGGCCGTATGGGGGGCGCCGAATGGATTCACGGATTGGGGGGCGCTGGCTCCTAGCCGTGCCCCCCATACAAAAAATCAATAAGTTTATTCGTCAAAGCAATTCAACAAGTTTCAATGTAGCAAAATAAATAATTCAACATAAAAGTTTATTACAAGTTGAATATAGCAAACAAAGGCAAACAAATAAACAAACTAGGTGGCTCCTTTGAGCCTCCATAAATGCTCCACCAGATTATCTTGCAGTTGACTATGAGTATTTGGGTCTCGAACTTCTTGCCACTTTGAGAGAAAAGACGTTTGCTGTGTGGCAAACCAAGCTTTCTTTCCTCCATGCATAGGGTTTGAGATTGTTTTCACAAATGTTGACCATCTTGGGTATATGCCATCTGCCAAGTAGTAGCCCTTGTCATACTGGTGGCCATTGATCTCGAACTGCACTGGAGGAGCTCTGCCTTCAACAAGCTTGGCAAACACATTTGAACACTACAACACGTTGATGTCATTGTGTGATCCTGCCATACCGAAGAAAGCATGTCAAATCCATTGATCCTGATCTGCCATAGCCTCAAGCACCACACTGCATGATCCTTTGTGACATTTGTACATGCCCTGGTGCGCGAATGGGAAGTTCTTCCATGCCCAGTGCAACAATCAATGCTTCCAAGCATTCCTGAAAACCCCATTGTTGTATGTTGTTCCAGGATTCGAGCTGTGTCTTTTGTGTGTTCTCAGATAATTTTTCCCATACACCGCTACAATTGTCCTGCAAAACCTGTACATGTAGTCGATAGCTGTGAACTCGGCCATGCGGAGGCAGTCATCCTATGTGTCTCCAGAAATTCCATATGCGAGCATCCGGAGAGCAACTGTGTATTTTTGGATTATGGAGAAACCAACCGTGCCGACATCATCTCTCTTCAGTTTGAAGTAGTCTTCAAACTCTCTCAATTGTTCAACGATCTTCAGAAAAAGCTTCCATCTCATTCTGAAACGGCGCCAAAATATGACGTCGCCGTGCAATGGGTCATCGGCGAAGTAATCGGCATAGAGCATGCAGTAGCCTTCCATCCTCTGTCCCAGCTTGCTCTTATGCCGCCCAGGATTCGAACCCCCAAGTAGTCGGCTTCTCATCGGCGCCGACGATCATGCCAAGGAGGGATGTGACGATCATGAGATAATCGTCGTCACCGATGCTGTCTCGGACGCCAGCAACAACGATGGCTTCTTCATCCATCAGAGCAGCTAGCATCTTTTCCTCGTTCGAATCCATGCTTTTGGCAAACCGCCGAACACCTAATGGGCAGAGCGGTTGTGTGGCAGGATTGGAGCTACCGGCGGGCGTGGGGAGTATTTCCTGCTACGCTGGTGATTCTAGCGGAATAAATGACCGACAACAACGAGGGATGGTAGCGGTGGCGAGCTGTTGGAGCGGTGGTCATAGGGGAGGAATGGGCTAGTTCGTGTGCGCGTGTCATTGCCGAGGCTAGCCCACGTCGTTTTTGGCTCATCCAACACCCCCGCTTGCATCCTGTGGGTTGGGTTCAGCCTAGGGGTGCAGGGTAACAGAAGTGGTCGTGTCGGCGCGGAGGGGGGGTTGGACATGATTTTGGAGCACACCTCTGAAAGCCCTTTAGGTGGGCTTTAGGGACTAAAGTGGAGATGCTCTTACTCATACCTGTGGGTAAAAACTTACTTATACCCATATCCAACAAGTACATGAAATTATTGAAGTTTAAACAGTATAAACTTACTTATACCCATATCCAACAGGTACATGAAATTATCGAAGTTTAAACGATTGTACAGGACCAGCCCCAATTTGATTGATGGAATGAGACCCCCAATTTGATTGATGGAATGAGACGTTCCATTTCACACAAAGAACCAAACTGTAAAACCACCGCTCAATGGAAGATATTTTTGTTTTTTTTTTAAAAAATTTTAGCTTGAAGTTGAACTTGATTTAAAAGTCAAGCAATTCATTCTGCACAAAATCACAAGAAATTTGTCGACTACCGCCCAAAATCAGGATAAAGAGATCTTCCATTTTTTTCTGTACTTTTTGGAAGATCAAAATAATTTGTTCAATATACTCGTCCAGGCACAACTGATAGATCAGCTCACTCATCCGGCCATACTACAGGGTGATAATTCCAACAATACACTATTTGGTTATGTGTTTTAAGATTAGTTTGTAATATTTTATTAAGGCACACATCAATATCTCTTAACAAGCACACGCTCTAACCAGCCAAGCAGATAAACTGCCATAAAGGTCACGAACTTTCAATCACTAATGTTTTCTAGAATATCATGAACTCTATTACCAACAAATCCCAAGTTCGCGACAGCCACTCAGCCATCAGATAAATCCTTGGCTTCAGAAAACTAAATAATGGTGAGCAGAAACTATGATTTAGAGGCAGATCACTTGATGCAAAACCTAACCAGAGATAACGACCAACAGAAACACAGCTCAAAGTTTGTGCAGCATAAAAGCCAGAACATACAACTTGAAACTAAAACAAAGTACTACTCAAGATAAGCATGTAAAGAAATCAATTTCGGCAGAAACATTAGATAGCTGAGATACCACGAAATTTAGATAGCAAAATGGTACGGTTCACCAGTAAATCAACCGGCAACCTAGGGCTGAATTACATATCAAAACAGTCTTCCAAGTGTTTCACAACTCAGCTAAATAGAACACTAAAACATCATTGACTCTAGTTTCATGGCCAAAGCTCGATACTGAAGATAGAAGATGCCCACCACTTAGTCGAAAAGGCTGAAGCCCATGTCCTGCAAACAGATGTGCATAGAAACTATTAGAAACCATTTTTTATCAAATTACAGCCATGTGCAAAAAAGGATAATGCAAGTGCAATTCCACAACAACTGATGATAGATTACTATATAGGATGATGGGAAGTTTTTGTAAAATGAGCAAAACTGGAGAACAGTTCTTACATCATCACTCTCTTCCTTCTCAACGACCTTCTCTTCTTTCTTTGACTCAGCTGCGGGAGCAGCACCTCCGCTGGTGGGAGCAGCTGCTGCGACAGCAACACCACCACCACCACCACTTGGAACTGAAGCAAACTTCTCCCTACCAGCAGCCAAGAGCTCAGTAATGTCCTTGCCCTTCACTTGGGACAGCAGGAGTTCGAGCCTCTCGTTGTCAATTTCACAACCAACTGACATGTACAGAAAAATTGAAAATTAGATGATGGCATTGCATTTGAAACCTCTTAGTAGAAGATACTGCATTTTCGTATAATAAAGAGTTAATACAACATATACAGTTAACCAAATAGTATAGCAGTTCATTGGCCAAAGCATGATGTTTTACTGTGAGCTTATATGGAAGTCATTAATTTGTACTTCAGTTCTACGCAGTGCTATATTCAAAACTAGCAATTAGGTTCTGAACACATTAGGTTAAAACACTGGAAAATATGAAAACTAATTCCTTAGCATTATGGTAAATTAGCAGGACAGAATGTTATTTCAGATTGAGTGCTGAATTGAATAGAGTTGGTTTGACGAAATTACCTGACTCTAGAGTAGACGTCAGGTCATCTGCAGAGGGGCTGGCGTTGCCAGACAGGTAGGCAAGCAGATAGGCAGCGATGTACTTCATCCTGAACAAACAAGGAATAAACATATTCAGTACATGTGACTTCAACATGACTAAATAAAACACTACATAATCTTATGTTGAGGTAGAATGATTATGATGCGGACGGGCAGTAATATATGCAAGTGTGCAAAGAAACATCATAAAGACCTAACAGGACAATATATTTATCCTAACACAACCGAACAAAATACTTTCCAGGGCAAGTGCAACCACAAAATATTGCGCGATGTCTATCGAATAAGAACGGCGCGCGCCTCACTACTAGATCTAGAATGATAGCACGCAAAGATTTTACCGTACATGCTGGCTAACAAACTTGAAGCAACTATAGCACAAAGGCCAAACCAGGTACCTTGTTCCATGATACATCGAAAGTTATAGAGCTAACAGAACAAACAACTGAACCCATAGCAAAACTAGTATAATTTCATCAAAAGCAACATTTGCATAGCGTATTGACAGCATTCAGAAGGACCAAATTTCACATCTAGCAACAAGATCGTAACAAGGAGATGTTACATGGCAGTATTAGCGAGAACTTACTTGGATCGGCGAGAGAGAGTACTGAAAGCTGGGCGGCGGCGGCGGGGCGCTGGAGTGCTCTCTAGGGTTTCTGCGAGGAAGGGTTCTCGTGTGCGCGGCGGGGCTGCTTATTTATACAGCTAGCGCCCGGGTCGCGCTGCGATCAGCGCCGTCCGTGTGCCATCGGAAGGCAGATTTCATGCCCTAGCTCTGTCACTTCCCGTCTCAGCCGTTGATCTCATCTGATAGACGCCTAGGAGTAAATAATGGGCCTGTTAGCTGCTACTTCGTCGACTAAATATAAGGCCCAGTTACACTTCTAATGGGCTTATTGATCTGCCAAAGCTTATCAACCCAGTGTCAGAAAGCCCACGACTGCCACACTGAGACATAACCCCTTCTTCCTCCTGGTTCCTCCCCTTCGGTGTCCCGGCGCGCCGTTGGTTGCCACGACAAAGGGCTGACCCACCAATAGGACGAGCTCCGGCGCCAGGCGAACCAACCGGTGGTGCACCAACGGAGGTAACGCGGTGATCACCCTCTCTTTCCCCTGGTTTTTCTGAGATTGTTTCGCCCCAATTCGGGAGCTGTGTGTTCCTGCACGTGAGGTGTTCGACGGAATAATGTCGGTGAGTGTTGTGGCGGAGTACAGGCCGAGCAAGCGCGGAGATCGTTCCACGGTGTTTGAGGCGGGTGACCGGGCAGGAGGAAAGATACTTAGCAGCTCGGAGGGCCAGTTCATCTGCACACGACGCCACCGTGTTTGATCCATTTCACGGCGCAAACGCGGGTACTGGTAGTCATATCTTTTTCTTAGCATTGTACTGATTTGCCGAACCTAAATTTTCTTATTTTCTTGGTTGGCTGCAGGAAGTTGATCAGTATTTTTGCTGCTTTGGACTTCTCGCCGGTGTGAAAAGTTGCTAGGCCACCATGGATGGTACGTGTGTGCTGATTCTCCTACCTTTTTCTTATCTATTACCACTCTCCGTGCATATTACGTCTCAATTTTGTGGTATATTGTGGTGTAGTGAGGATGACCATTGAGTAATAGGTTTAGACCTAGGATGATTGTTAAATTTGATTTAAAGGGAAGTTATGGTGCCAAATCTTGTTGGGGGCCCTTATGGTGTGGTATCTTCGAGGTGAGCCTAGTTCATCTTGGAGGAAGAAACCTCAACTCCGAGGAAAATGGGAGTATAGCTGCAGAGTACTGATATTTTATTGCTGAACGAGAAAGAAGAGAGAACAGCGCTCACGCTGTGTTTCAGCACATTGAACGAGTTGTTCTTTCCTAAAATAATTAAACAAAATCAAAAGATGGTAAATCTCCGACCGGGCTTCCGACCGGCCGACAAGCCTAATTTGATAAAAAGTAGTGTCACTAGCCTTGAAATACACTGTTTGCCCAGGCTTTGAATAATTCTTGGATCCACCACTGAGTGTGCCATGCCTATTTTTCAACAGTCGATATACAAGAAACGATGGAAGAGACCATTCTCGTTGGTGATGATCTTATGCGTGGGCCACCTTCCCCTGTCGTACCAAAAGAAATTGCATCGCATGTCCTTGAAGGTGTTGAGCTTTGCGATGGTATCCTCAAGAATCTTTTCCTATGTGAGTAACTGTTTACTCTCAAATCCCAATATGTTTGTCTTTCTTTCCATATGTAAAAAGGTAAGAAGAAAATGTATGTATTTTTGTGATCCAGGCTTACAGATCAATGATATTGAGCCATTTTGTCAAGACGAAATTGTGTTATACAAACAATGTGCTGAGAGAAGGGTCAGTTATATCGAGACCACCTGAAGCTGTACCTTGATTCCTTTTCCTCTTTAACCAATTGTGTCAGATTCTTCTTAATCTTATAGGATAAGGAAATAAGAGAGCGGCTGCAGGATAGTGAATGTAAATTGGGTTTCTCGATGCCCCTTGAAGATGCAAAGGAAAGAGTCACTCAACTCCAATCAGAACTCACACTGCTCGAAAGGTAACCTTAGTACGGATGATCTTTGTTGTGTATATTTACCATGACATATCCTGTTACTAGAAGCGTGTTACTGGACTTGTATTCAAGTTCGTAGATTAACCTTCAAGGTTTATTTTTTTCTTTAGAAGTTTACAAACCGTGGCAAACTGATCCACAGCCTGGACATACATCACATTCTCTTACCCTCAGTGGTATTTCCCAATCTACATCAGAAGCTAGATAAAGAGTGTGAATAAATGTTGGAAGATTTCTGTTGCCCCCTATATACCTTTATCATATACCTTCTTTTTAAACGGAGGCAAGAGCTTTGTCTCATCTCATTACTGAAAAGAGTGCTTCCCAGTTAGTATACCATTTTAGGTATCTCTACTGTTTAAAGTGGATAGTGATTTTAAGAGCTTCACTATTATCGAATCCAATCTTCATATTTATATCTCATTTTCTGATGTCATTCTATAGAAGGGGTTGAGTTACTTGGACACGCTGTTGCCAACTTGCCATGATGGTTTCTGTAAGTACTTGATGGTGTAATAACCTCCGATACTTATTGGGTTGTCTAGTCCCCACATTGATAGAACTGAGAAATAAAACCGACGCCTGAATTGCGGTTCTTTGGCAGCTAAGGATATTGTAGTTTAAATTTCGTCCCTTGAAGTAATATGGTCTAGCAAGCTGAATAAATACTTGCTATGAGCATGCTTGGAGTGTTGGACAGTTGTACCTATTTGACACAGTACTTGTAGTCTTCTATGATTAGTTTATAGCCCTTGAGCTTCCAGGTGTAATCTGTGACATTTGAGATAGCGCATTGTTCTTGCTTAACAGACATTGCTCCTGATTCCCATCAGTTACGCTTGTTCTGGTGTTCCACTGACTTGTGGGCAGCACTAGTTCTCCAAATGGAAGGAACTTGTAATGACCCTGGACCATTTACCAGCATCACACCGAATGAGTTTACAGCTCTTTGCTGAAAGCACAGTTCTTTGTTGCCAAGATTCAGTTATTTTATTGGATTGCCTGGACAAAGGGAATCATCCAGCAATATCATCAGACGATTCTTCTGATAATTTATTCATGCAATTTTTTTTAGTTTTTCTTGCGTCTGATCTTGTAATTTTATTTTAGGCGTATGATTCTTGCTACTGGACTTGGGGGTATGGAAGGATTTCGCCAAAGATGGAGCTTGCATGGACAGCTCGGCGATACAAGGTAACTTTTTTTTCAGCAAACAAGGTACCTGTTTAACAATTGAAAGAGCTTGTTTGTACAAATGAACAGTGAACATGGAGGACCTAGTGTGCCATGGCGTTTACACCGTTCTTGTTACTACAAGGCATATTTCATTTAAACTTCTTGCTCAAAAAGAAAAACTCTAATAATTTCTTAACTCAAATCCAGATGATGGATGTAAGTAGGAAAATGCATACTTCCAAGAAAGGTATCATGACTTTTAGCCAAGAAAAATCATCTGTTTTGCAGTTGAGGAGATACATATTCCATGTGAAAACTATCTATTATGTTACTGTTGATGTCAAAGTGAGATGCCTGCTTCGTTGTTGTCTCCAGAAAACGACAGTGTGTTGGTCTGCGTCTCTGTACTTGTGGGGGCATCCTCTGCTCAGTCTTGTACTTGCCATACTGTTAGGGTTAGGAAAGTGTTTCAATGCTTGGTCCAACTCAAATATCCACTATTTCAAAGGGGCAAAACGAACTTTATTTTCATTTTTTGTGTTCAACTAGTGTTCTCTTATCCTGTTTCTATATGTTTTGCTCTGCAGGAAAAGATTGGAAGCGCTGAACAATGGGATGGCAAAAAGAGAGGGCCCAATTTCTCCAGGTCCAGTGGAAGACGCACCAACACCTGCAGCGAAGAAGAGGTGGTTCTTTTAGTAGGTTAGCACATATTTTTTTCTGACCTGCGAAGCATTGTAACTTATGGTATGATAATGGCAATGCCATGAACTCTTTCTTTTGTATCGCGTTCCCCCTCAGTCTGCTAAACCAGTGGGTTCGCCTATAGGCAGCTGCATGTTTGAATTAAATTTATGGAAATACTTGGACTTGAAACCTTGAAGTTGCCCACGAAATGATGTGCTAGATTTTCCCCTCTGTTGTGCAGATGCACTTTAACGACAGTCTGTATTGTTTTGTTTGTGAAAATGGAGTAATTTGCCAGATACACTCGATCGGGATTGTACTGTAGAAGCTGCTATGGGTAAGCTCCATCCAGCAGTGCGAGTAATACCGATCCAGATGTAACGGAACGAATCAGAACTTAGCTTCGTGCAACTTCCTGAAGCAAGATAACCACTGTTTAGCATAAACGCTAACATGTTCCTGAAAGGTGTGCCTTACGTCTTTCCCCTGAAGATTACACCCGGCTCATTTTTAGACAAACAGGGATAAGGATCCATGATTCCATTGATATACTCAACGAAACCACAGTCACCGCAGAGTCGCAAGCGTACATGAAACATGCAAAAAAACACAGATGCCTCCCAGGGAAACAAACTGGAACACTACTACAAAAGGCTATCCAAACCACCCACATGAAGCAAACACCACCTACACTAAAGAGAAACTTAGAGAGTGAGCAAGGAGGCACAGCCCCCCGATGCCCTACTATCAACCTCAGAAAGCGTCAGTAGGGGAAGAAGCGATGCCCTACTATCAACCTCAGAAAGCGCCAGTAGGGGAAGAAGCAGGGAGTCCAGGGTGGAAATAGGAGTAGCCCTGGTGCCTTGACTTGCCAGCTTCTTCGACTCAGGTGAAGGACACCCATCATCAGGGGGATTGGTTTTCTTCAGCCACCTTCCAGCATCGGCGGTTTCGTTAGCAGCAGAGAAACCTGGTTGTAGAAAAGATCCACCTCTTGCACCATATTCTCTTTGAAAACCAGCCTCCAGCGTTTCACTGTGGCCAGAATCAGATGCCAGACCTGAGGAACATTCAACCAAGGTTGGCCATCAAAAATCATATTATTTCTAGTCTTCCACAGACACCACAGGACTGCAACACAGACAGAATTTAAGACTGCATGCTTATTATTAGCCACCCAAAATCTGGCAATAGAGATGTAATCCTTTCCAACATGAACCCCAAAGAAAGAGGCAATAACAGGCCAGATTTGTTTACCAACTATGCACCGGGAAAAAAGATGATCAATAAATTCAGGATCATCACAGAAAATGCAGCCTTCAGGTTTGTTTATGTGTCTTTTTTTTAGATTATCTCTGGTCACGAGCTTATTCTGAGCTAATAACCAGAGGAATATATGTATTCTGGGGGTGACATGCAATTGCCAAACAACAGGGATAAACATGGGTTGCACCCCCCAAAGTTAATGATGGCATCTAAAGAGGAAGTAGAGTAGACACCATTACTTTCATATTGCCAGACCAAGCTATCTTCATTAGAAGAAAAAGAAATGTTGGAAGAAATCTCCTCTAGCTCATACCATTTCTGCATAAGATCAGTATTGAAAATTCTTCTGAAAGTCAGCCTAAGCTGAGAGCCATCCCAAACTTGACTAACATTTTTTCCTTATTCATTACAAATAAAATAAATGTCAAAAAATTGTACAACAAGAGGGGAGGTACCAACCCAGGTATCTTCCTAGAACCTAACCTTGAACCATCCCCAATCTTCCACCTATATCCAAATTTAACACTCCTCACAACCCACATAAACCCTTTCTAGAATTGAGAAGCACCAGAGCTTGAACTACAAAAAAAATATTAGGAGATTGATGAGGAGTAACCTTGGCAATGTCCATAATGATGGACTTAGGGTTTTGTGGAAAAGAGAACGCTGGGAATTTCGTCGGCTCATCAGACAAATAAGGGAGTCGAAGTCATCTGATTGCTTTGGAACAAACCGATTACAGATCGCTCAAGGCTTTTTTGGTGCCTCTCTATTAGCTCCTCCCAGTCTATATATAATAGGCTATAGGTTGGGTTCCGAGGCCGTATACGGATAGGTTACAAGTTATAATTAGAACACTAATACAATGTCGGTTTCTACTCTTTCCTTGTCTAGCAAGATATGTCTTCCATCGGATGTTTCTTGGGCCTTCCTTGGTTCCTTCTCGGGCCTTGCGGTCTGTAAGCTTAGGGTAACTAATCATAATAACCTGGGTAATCATACCCCAATAGCCCCCGAGACTCCACCTGAATCGTAGATTTGGGTTGGGTCTCAAAGGAAATGTGAGCCGAGGTTTTCTTTATAATGTGTTTTATTTTAACAGTCGTAGGGATATGGTACAATGGGTCTGATGCATCCGACGGATCGAAAATCGGTTAATTGCTCCTGGGAAAAAACACCATGAACCTACATCAAATTCAAGTCCCCGGGCCTAAACTCGGTATTTGCTGGCGTAGTCCAGCTCGAGCCATTGATGTCTGCTGGACTATACTATTTCTATCGGGTGCGCGATAGCGCTCCCATGGGAGTAGCCCCTGAGGCTATGTTCGGATGCTTGTATCGGGACATAGGCTCAAAATTTAAGTCTAACTTCTTCCTTCATATCTGGCACCTTAACACTTTTTAATATTAAAAACTAAAGTACACATTGTGGGCGTAGTCGCTTGGATGTTGGCCTTATTTAATTTAAATTGCAAAAAATAAAAGTCTAAGCATAGAAGCATCGCGGCTATGCAACGTTCCATGGGTTGGAGTATTTGACTCTTGTTTTTTTTATCTTGAAGCCAATATGCTCCACCAGGGATTACTTGGTTGACGATATAAGGTCCTTTCCATGGTGATTCTAGCTTGCGGTGTGATACATTGCAAATGTATCTATAATTTTTTATGTTCCATGCTTGGTTTTATCTACTTTCTTGTGTTTTGTCCACACTTTGGAGTAATTTTCATATGATTTCTTGGACTAACCTATTAACAAGAGCCACAGTGCCAGCTGCTTGTTTTCTGCTGTTTTTGGTTCCAAGAAAGTTAGAAAATGAATATTCTTGGAATTGGACGGGACAAAAGTCAAAGTGCCTATTTTTCCAGAAGACTCACGGAGCCAGAATACGAGACGGATGAGGGCCAGGGCCTGGCTACACCCCCCAGGCGCAGGCTGGGCCTGGCCGCGTCAGGGCATGGTCTGGCCGCCCCAGGCTGCCCCTCGGTCTCTCTCTTCGCCTATAAGTTGCCTTTTGACCTAAAAACTCCGGGGGGTCGACGTTTTTTCAGAAGGAGTTCCGCTCTGCCGCCACCACCAGATTCCACGAAACAGCACCAGAAACTTGTTGGAGATATGCCCAAGAGGCAATAATAAAAGTGGTTATTATTATATCTTTGTGTTTATGATGAATGTTTGCATCCCATGCTATAATTGTATTATAAGGAAACACTAATACATGTGTGTTTTGTAAATATAAAAGAGTCCTAGTAAGCCTCTTGTTGAACTAGCTTGTTGATTAATAGATGATCATGGTTTCCTGATCATGGACATTGGATGTCATTAATAACAAGGTTATATCATTAGGAGAATGATGTGATGGATACACACCCATAGTAAGTGTAGCATAAGATCAAGTCATTAAGTTCGTATTGCTACAAGCTTTCAAATGCATAGTAACCTAATCCTTCGACCATGAGGTCATGTTAATCACCAATCACCGGATGGGTACTTTGATGACATCAAACACCGCTTCATAACTGGGTGGTTATAAAGGTGTCATTGGGTATTCTGAAAGTATGTGTTGAAGCGCATGGACCAAGATTGGGATTTGTCCATCCATATGACGGATAGATATGATCTGGGCCCTCTCGATGGAATGTCATCTAGTTAGCTTGCAAGCATGTGACTAGGTCACAAGGGATGACATATCATGGAACGAGTAAAAGAGTACTTATCAGTAACGAGGTAGAACTAGGTATGGAGATACTGACGATCAAACCTCGGATAAGTAGAGTATCGCATGACAAAGGGAATTGGTTTCGTATGTTAATGGCTCTATCGATCACGAAGTCATCGTTGAGTATGTGGGAGCCATTATGGATCTCCAGATCCCGCTGATGGTTATTGATCGGAGAGGTGTCTCTATCATGTCGGCATATTCACGAACCGTAGGGTAACACACTTAAGGTTCGATGCTATTTAGGTAGATATGGAATATGCGTTGGAGACCGAATGTAGTTTGGAGTCTCAGATTGGATCTGGGACATCACGAGGAGATCCGGAACTGTCCGGAGAATAAGATTCATATAATGGAGATCATTTTTTTAGGTTCGGAAATGTTCCGGAGTGTTTATATGGGGATTCTAGGAAGGTTTCAGAATGTTCCGGAAAGTACTAGAAGGTTTCGTGGACTTTGCTTGAAAACCAAGAAAGGAAAGGGGAAGACTTGGGGGGGAAGGAAACTCCCTCCCGCCTCTCCCTTGTGCGCCGGCCCTAGGAGGTGGGCCTAGGGGTGGGAACCCTAGGCCGCACCCCTCCCTCTATATATAGAGGGGTGGAGGCGCCACCCCCTTGCCCCTCCACTCTTTGCCCTAGCCGCCTCTCTCCTCCTCCTTCGCTCTGCTCAGGCTTAGGCGAAGCCCTGTAGAATTCTCTACTCCACCACCACCACCACGCCGTCGTGCTGCTGGGATTCCATGGAGAGATCTACTACCTCTGCTGCCCGCTGGAACAGGGAGAGGAAGGTCTGCATCGACTCCGCACGTGTGACCGACTGCAGAAGCGCTGCCGGAACGCGACGCCGGAAGGATCGTCCACTCGATCTTGAGATCGGCAAGTGATCGTCTACATCAACCACGAGATCTGATCTCGCACAAGGCTTTCGAATCTACAAGGGTTAGTACAGATCTATCTTGTTGCACATGTCTAATAGATTAGATCTTGGCTTTTATCTAGATTAGATCTGGGTTTTGTTCGTTCTTGCGGTAGAATTTTTTTTGTTTTCCATGCTACGAACCCATCAGTGGTTTCAGAGTCATGTCTATGCGTAGATCTATTGCACGAGTAGAACACAATGGTTTTGTGGGCGTTGGTGCTCGTGCCGTCTTTTGCTTTGTGTACTTTGCATCTTGCGGTATGGTGGGATGAAGCGGCTCGGGCTAACCTTACATGTCATCGCACATGAGACTTGCTCCACGCTTGACGTGTAACTTGCTTTGCACAAGTGGCTTTGCGGGTGTCTGTCTCTCTCACCATAGTATAGATCCAATTTACACTTTGCACTTGATAGCACTTGTATCAACGTTGTGGTTCAGTTTCGTAGGTAAGATCCGTTCTTATTCGAAGGCCCCAAACCACGTAAAACATGCAAGGAAAATTAGAGGCGTCTAACTTGTTTTTGCAGGGGTTTTGTGATGTGATATGGCCATCATGTGATTGTGATTATATTTGATGTATGCAATGATCCTTGTTGTAATATGGCAACCGGCAGGAGCCTAATGGTTATCTTTAATTCTGTTAAGACCTGCGTGTCTATTCATCTTGTAATAGCTTTATTCCAAGTAGTTGTAATAGTTGCTAGTGATGATGGACAACCATGAAGCGGCGCCACTGACCTTGACGCAATGCTAGTGATGATGGAGATCATGTCCGTGCTTTGGAGATGGAGATCATGTCCGTGCTTTGGAGATGGAGATCAAAGGCATAAGAAGAAAGGGCCATATCATATCACACTAATTATGAATTGCCTGTGATGTTAATCCTTTATGCATCTTGTATTGCTTAGATCACGACGGTAGCATTATAAGATGATCCCTCTCACTAAATATCAAGTAATAAAGTGTTCGTCCTTAGTTGGCACCGTTGCTAAGACTCGTCGTTTCGAAGCATCTCGTGATGATCAGATGTGATAGATTCTACGTGTACATACAACAGGTGCAAGCCAGATTTGCACATGCGGAAACTAAGGTTAATCTTGACGAGCCTAGCATGTACAGACATGGTCTCGGAACACGAAATACCAAAAGGTAGAGCATGAGTCATATAAATGATATGATGAACATGAAGATTGTTCGCCGATGAAACTACATCTTCTTTCGTGAAGATCGGACTTGGTGTAGTGGATTTGGTTCGTGTAATCACTAAGACAACGTGAGGAATGTTGTTTTGAGTGGGAGTTCACCTAGTTAATTTAAGAATTAAAATTGAACTCAATTTATCATAAACTTAGTCTAAACTACTTGCAAATTTGTTGTAGATTATGGCGAACCTCTCCATCAATTTCAATGCGCTCCTAGAGAAAGAAAAGCTTAAGAACAATGGAAGCAACTTCACGGACTGGCTCCGTGGACTAAAGATTGTCCTTAGGGCTGGTCAGTTGACCTATGTGCTCGAAGCACTGCTAGGTGACCCACCTGCAGAAGATGCCACCGATGACGTAAAGAATGTTTACGCCACTCGGAAAAATCACTACTCCACAGTTCAGTGTGCCATCCTGTATGGTTTAGAAACGGAGCTTCAGAAGCGCTTTGAGCACCATGACCCGTTTGATATCATCAAAGAGCTCAAGCTGATTTTTGAGACTCATGCGGCCGTGGAGAGCTATGAGGCCTCCGAAAAGTTCTTTAACTAGAAGATGGGAGAAGGCAGCTCCGTTAGTGAGCACGTGCTCACCATGTCTAGGCACGCAAACAAGCTCCAAGAGTTGGGGATAACGATTCCTAATGAG
Organism: Avena sativa; assembly: GCA_916181665.1. Classification (NCBI taxonomy): domain Eukaryota; kingdom Viridiplantae; phylum Streptophyta; class Magnoliopsida; order Poales; family Poaceae; genus Avena; species Avena sativa. The sequence goes on from OV702287.1 coordinate 431,257,481, forward strand.
TTAGGGATTCACCGTGTCCTCCAATCACTGCCACCGAGTTATAAGAACTTTGTGATGAACTATAATATGCACTGCATAAACAAGACGTTGCCTGAACTATCGTCCATGCTGAAAACTGCTGAAGTGGAGATCAAGAAGGAGCACCAAGTGTTGATGGTCAATAAGACCACCAATTTCAAGAAACAAGGCAAGCCTAAGAACAAGGGCAACTTCAAGAAGGACGGCAAGAAAGCTGCCGCACCTGCTAAGAAGCCCAAGGCTGGTCCTAAGCCTGAAACTGAATGCTTCTACTGCAAGGGTGCTGGTCACTGGAAGCGTAACTGCCCCAAGTACCTGACGGATGTAAAGAACGGCAACATCAAGAAGAAAGGTATATTTGATATACATGTTATTGATGTGTATCTTACTAGTAATCGTAGTAGTGCCTGGGTATTTGATACTAGTTCGGTTGCTCATATTTGTAACTCGAAACAGGAGCTGCGGAATAAGCGAAGACTGGCGAGAGACGAGGTGACGATGCGCGTTGGAAATGGCTCCAAGGTTGATGTGATCGCCGTCGGCACGCTCCCTCTACATCTACCATCGGGATTAGTTTTAAATTTGAATAATTGTTATTTGGTGCCTAAGCATGAACATTATATCTAGATCTTATTTATTGCGAGACGGTTACTCTTTTAAGTCCGAGAATAAAGGTTGTTCGATTTATATGAGTAATATCTTTTATGGTAATGCACCTGAGATGAATGGTTTATTCTTACTGAATCTCGGTAGTAGTGATACACATGTTCACAACATAGATGCTAAACGAATAAAATTGAATGATAATTCTACATACATGTGGCACTGTCGTCTTGGTCACATTGGAGTGAAGCGTATGAAGAAACTCCATACTGATGGACTTCATGAATCACTTGATTTTGAATCACTTGAAAGATGTGAAGCATGTCTAATGGGAAAAATGACTAAGACTCCATTCTCTGGAATAATGGAGCGAGCTACAGACTTATTGGAAATAATACATACCGATGTGTGCGGCCCAATGAGTGTAGCATCGCGTGGTGGATATCGTTATGTTCTCACTTTCATGGATGACTTAAGTAGATATGGGTATGTCTACTTTATGAAACATAAGTCCGAAACTTTCGAGAAGTTTAAGGAATTTCAAAGTGAAGTGGAAAATCATCGTAACAAGAAGATTAAGTTTTTGTGTTCTTACTGTGGAGGTGAATATCTAAGTTATGAGTTTGGCATGCATTTAAAGAAATGTGGAATACTTTCGCAATTGACACCGCCGGGAACACCACAGCGTAATGGTGTGTCCGAACGTCGTAATCGAACTCTCTTAGATATGGTTCGGTCTATGATGTCTCTTACAGATTTACCGCTATCGTTTTGGGGCTATGCATTAGAGACAGCCGCATTCACTTTAAATAGGGCACCATCTAAATCCGTTGAAACGACACCGTATGAATTGTGGTTTGGAAAGAAACCTAAGTTGTCGTTCCTTAAAGTTTGGGGTTGCGAAGCGTATGTAAAGAAGTTACAACCTGATAAGCTTGAACCCAAAGCGGAGAAATGCGTCTTCATAGGATACCCTAAAGAAACAATTGGGTATACCTTCTATCATAGATCCGAAGGCAAAGTTTTCATTGCCAAGAATGGATCCTTTCTTGAGAAGGAGTTTCTCTCGAAGGAAGTGATTGGAAGGAAAGTAGAACTCGACGAGGTTATTGAACCTTCTCTCGGAGTTGAGAGTAGCACAGCACCGGAAGATGTTTTTGTGCCGCCTGCACCAATTGGAGAGGAAGCTAATGATGGTGATCATGAAACTTCGAACGAAGTTGCTGCTGAACCTCGCAGGTCAACGTGGGTTCGTACCACTCCTGATTGGTATGACCCTACCTTGAACGTCATGTTGGTGGACAACACTGATGACCCTGCGACGTATGAAGAAGCTATGGTGAGCCCAGATTCTGACAAATGGCTAGAAGCCATGAAATCCGAAATGGGATCCATGTACGAAAACCAAGTGTGGACTTACCGGATGGCCGTAAGGCTGTCGAGAACAAATGGATTTTCAAAAGAAAAACAGATGCTGATGGTAATGTTACTGTCTATAAAGCTCGACTTGTCGCGAGGAGTTGACTACGATGAGACATTCTCACCAGTAGCGAAGCTAAAGTCTATGAGGATTTTGTTAGCAATTGCTGCATATTTCGATTATGAGATTTGACAGATGGATGTCAAAACGGTGTTCCTTGATGGAGACATTGAGGAAGAGTTGTATATGGTACAACCCAAGGGTTTTGTCGATCCTAAAGATGCTAACAAGGTATGCAAACTTCAGCGCTCCATTTATGGACTAAAGCAAGCATCCCGGAGTTGGAATCAACGTTTTGATAAAGTAATCAAAAACTTTGGATTTATACAAACTTATGGAGAAGCTTGTATTTACAAGAAAGTGAGTGGGATCTCTATAGAATTCCTAGTACTATATGTAGATGACATATTGTTGATTGGGAATGATATAGAACTTCTTAATAGTGTCAAAGCCTATTTGAATAATAGTTTTTCAATGAAGGATCTTGGCGAAGCGGCATATATTCTAGGTATCAAGATTTATAGAGATAGATCAAGACGCCTAATAGCACTTTCACAAAGTACATACTTGGACAAAGTTCTAAAGAAGTTTAGAATGGAAGAGAGCAAGAAAGGGTTCATGCCCATGTTGTCAGGTAAGACCTTGGGTAAGACTCAAAGTCTAGCTACGGCAGAAGATAGAGAGAAGATGAATAATATTCCCTATGCCTCGGCCATAGGTTCTATCATGTATGCCATGTTGTGTACAAGACCGGATATAGCACATGTTGTTAGTTTGACTAGCAGATATCAAAGTGATCCTGGAATGGAGCACTGGACAGCGGTCAAGAATATCCTAAAGTACCTAAATAGGACTAAGGATATGGTTCTTTCTTATGGAGGTGATGAACAACTTGTTGTAAACAGTTACACTGATGCTAGTTGGATCACTAATCCAGATGACTCGAAGTCACAATCTGGATACGTATTTATTTTGAATGATGCCGCAGTAAGCTGGAGGAGTGCCAAGCAAAGCGTTGTGGAGAAATCTTCAACTGAATCGGAATACATAGCTGCTTCGGAGGCTGCACAAGAAGCCATATGGATGAAGGAGTTCATTACTGAACTTGGCGTGGTTCCTAGTGCGTTGGACCCGATGGCCATCTACTATGACAACACAGGTGCCATAGATAATGCACAGGAGCCAAGGTCACATAGCAAGCTGAAGCACGTCAAGCTACGTTTCCATGCTATTCACGAGTATGTCCGAGATGGTGACATAAAGATTTGCAAAGTACACACTAATCTGAATGTGGCAGATTCGTTGACTAAACCTCTCCCTAGATCAAAGCATGACCAACACCAGAACGCCATGGGTGTTAGGTATATTACCATGTAATCTAGATTATTGACTCTAGTGCAAGTGGGAGACTGTTGGAGATATGCCCAAGAGGCATCAATAAAAGTGGTTATTATTATATCTTTGTGTTTATGATGAATGTTTGCATCCCATGCTATAATTATATTATAAGGAAACACTAATACATGTGTGTTTTGTAAACATAAATGAGTCCCTAGTAAGCCTCTTGTTGAACTAGCTTGTTGATTAATAGATGATCATGGTTTCCTGATCATGGACATTGGATGTCATTAATAACAAGGTTATATCATTAGGAGAATGATGTGATGGACACACACCCATAGTAAGTGTAGCATAAGATCAAGTCATTAAGTTCGTATTGCTACAATCTTTCAAATGCATAGTAACCTAATCCTTCGACCATGAGGTCATGTTAATTACCATCACCGGATGGGTACTTTGATGACATCAAACACCGCTTCGTAACTGGGTGGTTATAAAGGTGTCATTGGGTATTCTAAAAGTATGTGTTGAAGCGCATGGACCAAGATTGAGATTTGTCCATCCATATGATGGATAGATATGCTCTGGGCCCTCTCAGTGGAATGTCATCTAGTTAGCTTCCAAGCATGTGACTAGGTCACAAGGGATGACATATCATGGAACGAGTAAAAGAGTACTTATCAGTAACGAGGTAGAACTAGGTATGGAGATACCGACGATCAAACCTCGAATAAGTAGAGTATCGCGTGACAAAGGGAATTGGTTTCGTATGTTAATGGTTCTATCGATCATGAAGTCATCGTTGAGTATGTGGGAGCCGTTATGGATCTCCAGATGCCGTTGATGGTTATTGATCGGAGAGGTGTCTCTATCATGTCTGCATATTCACGAACCGTAGGGTGACACACTTAAGGTTCGATGCTATTTAGGTAGATATGGAATATGCGTTGGAGACCGAATGTAGTTCGGAGTCTCGGATTGGATCTGGGACATCACGAGGAGATCCGGAACTGTCCGGAGAATAAGATTCATATAATGGAGATCATTTTTTAGGTTCGGAAATGTTCCGGAGTGTTTATATGGGGATTCTAGAAGGTTTCGGAATGTTCCGGAAAGTACTAGAAGGTTCCGTGGACTTTACTTGAAAACCAAGAAAGGAAAGGGGAAGACTTGGGGGGAAGGAAACTCCCTCCCCCTCTCCCTTGTGCACCGGCCCTAGGAGGTGGGCCTAGGGGTGGGAACCCTAGGCTGCACCCCTCCCTCTATATATAGAGGGGTGGAGGCGCCACCCCCCTTGCCCCTCCACTCTTTGCCCTAGCCGCCTCTCTCCTCCTCCTTCGCTCTGCTCAGGCTTAGGCGAAGCCCTGCAGAATTCTCTACTCCACCACCACCACCACGCCGTCGTGCTGCTGGGATTCCGTGGAGAGATCTACTACCTCCGCTGCTCGCTGGAACGGGGAGAGTAAGGTCTGCATCGACTCTGCACGTGTGACCGACTGCGGAAGCGCTGCCGGAACACGGCGCCAGAAGGATCGTCCACTCGATCTTGAGATCGGCAAGTGATTGTCTACATTAACCATGAGATCCGATCTTGCACAAGGCTTTCGGATCTACAAGGGTTAGTACAAATCTATCTTGTTGCACATGTCTAATAGATTAGATCTTGGCTTTTATCTAGATTAGATCTAGGTTTTGTTTGTTCTTGCAGTAGAATTTTTTTTGTTTTCCATGCTACGAACCCATCAAAACTCCGTTCTGGCACCCTGCCGGGACGGGGAATTGGAGGAGATCATCGCCATCATCATCACCATCGCTTCTCCATTGACCATCCATGTTTCCCCCATCTATGAGTGAGTAATCCCCGCTATAGGCTATGGGGATGGTAGGGATTGGATGAGATCGTTCATGTAATGGCATCAGATTGTTAGGGCATGGTGCCTAGTATCTTTTATTAGTGTTTTATGACTTTGTTGTGACTTGTTGTGCTTAATGCTTGTCACTAGGGCCCGAGTGCCATGATTTTAGATCTGAACATGTTATTGATTCATTATGATAGTATTGTTTCTGGTCTTATCTGCAAGTTGTATACACACGTTGTTGTCCGGAACCAAAGGCCCCGAAGTGACAGAAATCGGGATAACCGGAGGGAATGGCTTTGATGTGAGGATCACATGTGTTCACGGAGTGTTAATGCTTTGCTCTAGTGCTCTATTAAAAGGAGCACCTTAATTGCCAGTAGTTCCCTTGAGGCCCCGCTGCAAACGGGCTGGCAGGACAAAAGATGTTGTGCAAGTTCTCATTGCGAGCACACATGACTATATATGGAACACATGCCTAGGATTATCTAGTACTTGGATGCTTTATCTTATTTATCTGCAATTGCCCTATGTTCTGATTGCTATGTGAATTGTCTTGTCCATGCAACGCCCTTCCATCCATCCCTATGCCTACCGCACTCAAATCCTACTGTTTACTGCTATTGTTACTATTGTCTTTACTTTACTACTGCTGCTACTTTACTATTCCTACTACAAAACTGTTGCTACTGATAAACTGCTGTGAGCAAGATTGTTTCCAGGTGCAGCTGAATTGACAACTCAGTTGTTAAGGCTTATAGTCTCCCCTTGTGTCGAATCAATAAATTGGGTTTCACTTCCCTCGAAAATACTGCGATACACCCCCTATACTTGTGGGTCATCAAGACTATTTTCTGGTGCCGTTGCCGGGGACCATAGCTTTATTTATCAAGTCCACTTGGAATCACTATTGTTCAAGCTAAGTTTATTTTCGCCTTTGTTTGCTTGTTTCTTTATCAAAAATACAAAAAAAGTAGTTCCTACTCTAGTTGTTATTTTCGTTGGTCTGTTATTGTCTTGCTTTATTATGCTTGTTGTCAATGGTTGGTTTCTTTGAAACTGAATCTTATTGGCAAGGTGGGTTCACGGAAGATCAAAAATATTATTATAAGGAACACCGCTTGTCACAAAAAGGGAAACACTTATCGGAACAAATTGATAAATTGTATACCATTGCTAGAAACATGTGCTCTACTTATAATGTTACTTATTGCTATGATAAATCTTGTTATAGTAAGAGGTATAAACACCTCCCTTTTCAATGTGAGTATAATGATAATGTTACCATATCTTCTTATGCTAAAGGAATTTATGACTTTTATGATGCGGAACAAATTGAAGAATTTATTGCTTGGAAGGGTGCTTTTGAACTAGCTAGTTTGCTTGAAAATATTGATGATTCACCTTACAAATATGAGGTTTATGGTATACTTAAATTTTGCTTTGATAATTACAAGGATGAAAATGGCTATATTCTTGAATATATTAATAGATGCTTTCCACAAATGGAAGATACTAATGCCTTGCAGGATCCTATGGAAGAAGAAATTGATGAACCTAAAATCTCATTAGATGAAAAAGAGGAGGAGAGTGATGAACAAAAGGAGGAAGAATGGATTAGCTACCCATGCCTACCTTCTAATGAGAGTAACTCTTTATCCCTTACATTATTTTATTGTCCTCCATGCTTACTAAAGGAGGATGAATGTTATGTTCCTGAGGATTCTTTTGAAAATGTTTATAATAAAGCTCTAGTGCTTGTAGATCATGAAAAGCATGCTTTATGTGATAGTTATATTGTTGAGTTTATTCATGAGGCTACTGAAAATTATTATGAGAGAGGAAAATATGGTTGTAGAAGTTTTTATGGTATTGAAACACCTCTCTATGTGCTGAAAGTTTTGAAGTCACTCTTGTTTTATCTTCCTATGCCTGTCACTTTGCTCTTCGTGAATTTATTTGCATACATGATTCCTATGCATAGGAAGTGGGTTAGACTTAAATGTGTTTTGAATTTGCTTCTTGATGCTCTCTTTTACTTCAACTCATATTTCTTATGTGAGCATCCTCTCAAACTATTATGTCTGAAGATGATAATATGTCTATTATTCTTGGGAGACCTTTTCTTAAATACTACATGAGCTGTTATTAATTGTAATCAAGGGAAGGTTACCTTCAATGTTAATGACAAGGAACATACTGTCTATTTCCCTAAGAAGATTGATAGGACTTATGGTTTTGAATTCAATTGAACATGATGAGGGCATTCAAGTTAGAGAAATATATTGTCCCATACCAAGAGAAAAATTTGAAACTATTATGATTGGGACCATTGCTATCAAGGTTGAGGTAACATAATCACTAGTGGAATACAAAGTTTTGTTTCATATAAAATTGTTTTGGTAACAATACCTGATCAACCTTGTTAACAAAAAGATTTCATTGAACAAAACAATGTTTTCACTATGATTATCTCCGCTTACTTCTATTCTATCCATTTTAGTTTTTGGTTATGCCTAACTTAAAGGCATTAAAGAAAAGTACTCATTGGGAGATAACCCAAAAGTTTTAGATGAGTCTTGGAAGTTATTACTTCAGTAATAACCGCTCCTTATCCTTTTTATTTGCTTTTTGTGCCAAGAGTAACCTCTAATGAGAGAGAAGTAATGGTTGGGAAAGTTGTTGTCCCGAAACAGATTTATGTGCTTCACCGTAAAAATTCGTGTAAAATCTCTGAACGTCCTTTTGAGATGTGAATTTTTTTGATTCTGCCCTAGGTTGTTATCTAACTTTCCTTAGTTCAACACTTTTTGATTTGAGCAACAGAAGGTCTTAGAAAAAATTCGTCTTTACCTGCTGGTCTGTTTTGACAAATTTCTGCCATTTTCTGCATTTGCTTCTTGTTGATTCCTTTTTGAGTTCTTTTGGGGAATTGAGATTTTTGAGGGAAGTGCTTCAGTAGCTAGTGTTCTAATGGAAGTTTATTGGTGTTAGAACGGAACCTTAAGGCTTATTTATCTTGATTGCACTAATGTTGCTATTAAAGATTGTGTAAAGTTTTGTATGAAGGAAAAATTTCAGGTGTATGGAAGAAATGAGTAATGAGATGATGGATGGACTAAAGCTCAAGCTTGGGGATGCCACATGTGTCACCCCAAGAAATATCCAAGAAGTACAAGCGTCAAAGCTTGGGGATGCCCAAGGCATCCCCTTCTTCATCAATAAAAATCTCAGGTTTCTTCCAAACGCTTCATTTTTATTGTTTCATGCACAGTTGTGTTGTTCTTGGAGCGTCTTCTTTTCCGTTTTCGTTTTGGTTTTTAGTTTGCTTGGTTTGCTTAGTTTTCTGAATAAATTGGTTGGACCCCTCTTTCATGCATTGGTTTTCAAATAGTTTGGTTTGGTTTGGAAAAGAGTAGGAAAGTTCATGCTTAAGTGGTAAAGAGAGCTTGTTTTTGACTGTGGCCTATGCTTTGTCATGCCATGCTTGATATTGTTTTGGCTTTATGCTTAGTATTATTTGTTGTAGCATGACTTGTTATAAACAATTGAGATTGCTTAATGTGCCTTGGATGAATCATGCGTTGTTTTAGCATATTAAAGCATAGTATTGTGGTCTTCTCCTTTGATGCTTTATTTGGGTTGACTTGGCGCATGCTCACACCATGTTATGACTATCCCAAGTCACCATAAGCCTTTATGATCCTTTAGTTTTGAACTTGTAGTATCACTTTATGCTTTGATCAATGATGTTTTGTCACTCTGCATGATTATGGCCATTATTGCTCTCTTAGTTTGTCGCTCCCAGTCTTTTGCTAGCCTCCGCAACCAAGTATGAGTTCCACTCATGCATCCAACTCCTTAAACCAAGTTATTCCAAAGAGTCCACCATACCTACCTACTAGCATATGCTATTCCAAGTATATTCATGTTTTTGTTTACCTTCCAAATTAAACTTGTTATGAGAAAACTAGTGATTAAAGCTCTCACGAACTTGATGGCACACTTTACTTTTCTTGCCCTTAATAAACTTGAACCATTGTGTCGTCTATGTTGTATATGCTTGCACTTATTTGTTGGGAATTAGCAGAACCATGCTGTCATGGGGAACGCTTTCAACATTGCACTGGTACTTTGTACCTAGTTGATATCATGCTCTTTTGTCTATGGATGTCGTCGGTGTGAAATGAAAGGGGAGCTTGTAAGTCCATGGAGTTATGTATATGTGTTAGAGAAACACGTGGGCCGCTGGTCTAATCCATGCTGACATGGTGGAAACCTGCAGCGTAACCATAATGAGCTGTCTATGAAGCATTCTTCTTATAAAAAAAGAGTCCTATATTGAGAAAAAAGAGAAAAGAAAAAAAAAGATTATGAAAAGAGGAAAGAGAGAAAAAAGCACCATATTCCCATGGTAAGTAAGAAGATTGCTGAGATGCTCATTGTCTACTTGCCTTGTCATTTTGATATGGGGATTCTTCCGTACCATCGGGCAAGGGGTACCCCGTTGGCGGTTCTCTATGATACACATGTACTTACGATGACAAGAACTTACCGGTAACTAAACTTGAGTAGCATGAGGAGCGACCCTCGTATTCAAGGGACATGAGATTTCTGACTTATACTTCGTGAAGCATGTACACCATAGTTTGTTCACTTTAACCTTAATCACTTCAAGATGCTTATGATAGGGGCAATTAGAGCTGAAAGCTATAAGTACCATAATTTTTGGAAGCTCTTTATGAGACTTGAATCCCTACTTCCTTTTATAAAAAGGCCTTTCTTCCACCATTATATTGAGTCTCCACCTTCTACCTTTATGCACCTACTTTGAGAGCATAGTGGCCATTATTAGTTCTATGTGCATTGTCCCAAGACTAGTTGATTGATGCATACCTTGATATTGCTTGTTTTAAACTATTTGTATCTAGTCACTCTTATGAACTTTGAAGGTGTCCTATGCATTTATATTTGCTACTCTATGAGGGACAAGCTGAATACTATTATGCTATGTTTTCTTTATGTGAAATAAACAAACGTCTTGCAAAGCATTGTTATTCATAAATCTTTTGTTTGTGCTTTTTCATGTTGCATCATAGTTTCTTTGTCTTATTGCTAGAACTTTGTATTTCATGTTATGATTGAAGTACTATGATCCCAGCTTTGAATGTTTTACAAATACTTTGATCAAGTTTATGATGGTGCATGTCACCTCAAAAATTATTCTTTCTTTTTATCACTTACCTACTCGAGGACGAGCAGGAGTTAAGCTTGGGGATGTTGATACATTGCAAATGTATCTATAATTTTTGATGTTCCATGCTTGGTTTTATCTACTTTCTTGTGTTTTGTCCACACTTTGGAGTACTTTTCATATGATTTCTTGGACTAACCTATTAACAAGAGCCACAGTGCCAGCTGCCTGTTTTCTGCTGTTTTTGGTTCTAGGAAAGTCAGAAAATGAATATTCTCAGAATTGGACGGGATAAAAGCCAAAGTGCCTATTTTTCTAGAAGACTCACGGAGCCAGAATACAAGACGGAGGAGGGCCAGGGCCTGGCCACACCCCCTAGGCGCGGGCTGGGCCTGGCCGCGCCAGGGCATGGTCTGGCCGCCCCAGGCTGCCCCTCGGTATCTCTCTTTGCCTATAAGTTGCCTTCTGACCTAAAAACTCTGGGGGGGTCGACATTTTTCCAGAAGGAGTTCCGCTCCACCGCCACCACCAGATTCCACGAAACAGCACCAGAAACTCCATTCTGGCACCCTGCCGGGATGGGAAATTGGAGGAGATCATCGCCATCATCATCGCCATCATCATCACCATCGCTTCACAATCGACCATCCATGTTTCCCCCATCTATGAGTGAGTAATCCCCCGCTGTAGGCTATGGGGATGGTAGGGACTGGATGAGATCGTTCATGTAATGGCATCAGATTGTTAGGGCATGGTGCCTAGTATCTTTCATTAGTGCTTTATGACTTTGTTGCGACTTGTTGTGCTTAATGCTTGTCACTAGGGCCCGAGTGCCATGATTTCAGATCCGAACATGTTATTGATTCATTATGATAGTATTGTTTCTGGTCTTATCTGCAAGTTGTATACACACGTTGTTGTCCGGAAGCAAAGGCCTCGAAGTGACAGAAATGGGGATAACCGGAGGGAATGGCTTTGATTTGAGGATCACATGTGTTCACGGAGTGTTAATGCTTTGCTCCGGTGCTCTATTAAAAGGAGCACCTTAATTGCCAGTAGTTCCTGATACATTGCAAATGTATCTATAATTTTTGATGTTCCATGCTTGGTTTTATCCACTTTCTTGTGTTTTGTTCCAACTTTGGAGTACTTTTCATATGATTTATTGGACTAACCTATTAACAAGAGCCACAGTGCCAGCTGCCTGTTTTCTGCTGTTTTTGGTTCCAGGAAAGTTAGAAAATGAATATTCTCGGAATTGGACGGGACAAAAGCCAAAGTGCCTATTTTTCCGGATGTCATCAAGTGCCAGAATATGAGACGGAGAGGGGCCAGGGGGCCACCACACCACCTGGCCGCGCGGCCAGGCCTGGCCCACGCCAGGGGGTGGTGTGGCCGCTCCCGGCACCCCCTCGGCCTCTCCTTCCGCCTATATATTGCCCTCGGGATGAAAACCCTAAGTACCCGATCAAAAATCCACAAAAGAGTCTGTAGCCGCCGTCATCTCCATCCCTAGATCGGGAGGGATCTGAAGCTCTTCCTGGCACCCTGCCGGAGAGGGGAATTCACCCTGGAGGCCTTCTTCATCACCATGCAAGCCTCCGGTGTGATGCGTGAGTAGTTCATCCTTGGACTAAGGATCCATGTAGTAGCTAGATGGCTGGTTCTCCTCCTTTGTGCTTTCATGTCTAGATCTTGTGAGCTCCGTTCATGATCAAGATCATCTATTTGTAATTCCGCATGTTGTGTTTGCGGGGATCCGATGGATATTGAGATGCTATTTCAGATTGATTATTGATTCTATCATGTCTTTGTTATTTGTGATCTTGCATGCTTTCCATTGTTAGTAGCTATCTTGGCCAAGTAGATGCTAGCAACTCCAAGAGTTAGTATTTATGCTCGATAGTGGGTTCATGCCTCTAGTAATCTGGGGAAGTGACAGAAATCTCTAAGGTACTAGATGTGTTGTTGCTACTAGGGAGAAAACAACAATACTTTGTTCATAGAACAATCGTATTGTTTACTTTACACGCAGTTCGTAAAGCAATAATCTGTTGCTTGTAACTTAATACTGGAGGGGGTTCGGATGATAACCTGAAGGTGGATTATTAGTCATAGATGCAGTTGGATGACGGTCTATGTATAATGTTGTAATTCCCAATCAAGTCTCAAAGGAGTCAAGATGATTAGTATATGCATGTATTGCTTTCTCGGTGTTTGTCAATTGCCCCGCTGTAATTTGTTCACCCAACATGTTATCTATCTAAGGAGAGCCACCTCTAGTGAACTATGGATCCTGGTCCTTTTCTTTACATACAATCTACAACTGTTTACTTCTTTGTGTTTACTTTCTACAAACTTTTACTTCTTTCCATTCAATACGTTTAATCCTTTGTTTTCCGCAAAACACGGTGAGATTGACAACCTCATTGCAAGTTGGGGACAAAGTTCTGTGGTTGTGTTGTGCAGGTCTCCATGTTGCTACTAGCACCGGTAGTGCGCCTGCCAAAGCTCAGCTAGTAACACCTTTGGGGTGTTTCCTTGCTCCTACTGGTTCGATTAAACCTTGGTTTCATAACTGAGGGAAACTTGCTGCTGTGCTCATCATACCTTCCTCTTGGGGTTCCCAACGAGCTCTACATCAACCATGCACCAGCACTTTTCTGGGCGCCGTGCGCTGAGCCATCAGTTCCCTTGAGGCCCCGCTGCAAACGGGCTGGCAGGACAAAAGATGTTGTGCAAGTTCTCATTGCGAGCAATTGTCCTATGTTCTGATTGCTATGTGAATTGTCTTGTCCATGCAACGCCCGTCCATCCATCCCTATGCCTACCGCACTCAAATCCTACTGTTTACTGCTATTGTTACTGTTTTTTTTCTTTACTACTGCTGCTACTTTACTATTCCTACTACAAAATTGTTGCTACTAATAAACTGCTGTGAGCAAGATTGTTTCCAGGTGTAGCTGAATTGACAACTCAGTTGGTAAGGCTTATAGATATTCTTTGGCTCCCCTTGTGTCGAATCAATAAATTGGGTTTCACTTTCGTCGAAAATACTGCGATACACCCCCTATACTTGTGGGTCATCACGGTTCCCATCTTCCTTGAGGCGAAGGATCAAATCCCCTACGACGAAGGACCTGGGACACAGTCGATGGCTATGATAATTACACAGATTCTGCTGATATATGGTTGCCCTTTGTAAAGCAACATCTCGCGCTTCGTCGAGTGCATCAACATCATCTTCAAGTGGTTCTTTGGATGCGTTTTTGTCATATTCTTCGACCCTGGGAGACTCGTGATCTACTTCGACTGGAAGAACAGCCTTTGCACTGTGAACCATAAAGAAAGGTATTTCTTGTGTTGCATTATTTGGGGTGGTACGTATGCTCCATAGGACGGAGGGTAATTCATCTACCCAAGCTCCTTTAACTCTATCGAGTGGCGTGAGCAATCTTTTCTTGATGCCATTGGTTACGAGACCATTGGCTTTTTCCACCACCGTTGGTTTGCGGTGGGCAACCGAAGTGTAGCTTACTTTTATACTCATCTCCTTGCAATATTCTTTGAACTCATTGGAAGTAAAATTAGTTCCTTTGTCGGTAATGATGCTATTTGGTACTCCAAATCTGAATACTATCGACTTGATGAAATTCGCGGCCGAAGTTCCACCTTGACTTGTGACGGGCATTGTTTCGATCCACTTTGTAAATTTTTTGACTGCTACTAGCAGAAAGACGTGTCCTCCTGGCGAAGATTTGTGGAGTTTACCCACCATATCAAGTCCTCATTGAGCAATGGCTAGACGAGAGGTATGGGGTTTAGTTCCGCAATAGGTGCGTTGGGTTTTGTGGCAAATTGTTGACATGCTTCGCATGTTCGTACGATGTCCTTCGCATCTTGTACTATTGTAAGCCAATAAAATCCTGCTCGGAAAGCTTTAGCCACAATTGCTCGACTGCTAGCATGGTGGCCACAAACCCCTTCATGTATGTATTTGAGGATAAGATTTCCTTCATCGGGTGTGACACACCGCTGTAACACGCCCGAGATGCTCCTTTTATATAATTCTCCTTTAATGATCCTGAAAGCTTTAGATCGACGTGTGATCTGTCGTGTCTCGGTTACATATTCGGGTAGTTCTCCTTGGATCATGTATGCTACATATGGCTGCATCTATGTGGATTCTTTTATCAAGACCTCATTGGGTTCCAGCTCTTCTTCAAGGGCGTCTACTTCACTTTCGGCTGCGAGCGCAGCCCCCGTGTCGCTTTTTGATTTGACCTTCTTGCGTATTTTTGGTGCTATGACCCCAGAGACCCTTTTGGCTTTGATGGAACATTCTGTTATTTCTTCCCAAAAAACTCCGGGTGGTACCGGTAAACAGAGGAATCCTATGTTTGCCAAATTGTCGGCTTCCTCGTTGCTTGCCCCTGCCTATGTGTGATACTTCGCATTCGTCAAATTGGGCTTCCATGATACTGTACATATCCCGATAAGCGATCATGTTATCATTGATAGCGTCACATTTGTTCATAGCTAGTTGTGCGACAAGGTTGGAGTCACCAAATATTTTTAGGCGAGTTGCACCGCAGGCCTTGGCCATTTGCATGCCATGCAACAGGGTCTTATATCCGGCTTCGTTGTTTGACGCATTTGTAAAGCTCATTCGAAGTACGTAGTACATTTTTTCGCCTTGTGGTGACACCAGTATAACTCATGCTCCTTATTCCTCTGTTCTCTTGGAGCCATTGAAGTACATTGTCCAAACGCTGGAGAAGACTGGCGGACCCACGCATTGTAACTATCTCCACTCAGTGATAAAGTCAGGCAAAATCTGAGACTTACATTTTTTTTCACTTCTCATACGTGATGTCTCAAGGGGATAACTCGATGCCCTATAGAGAGACACGTCTCGTGGCTTCTGAATTGTTGAGTATGTTGGAAAGAGATGCTTCATTCACTACTATGAGTGGGTGCTCCGAAAAATAGTGGCGCGGCTTGCTTGCTGTCATGAATACCCCGTATGCTAACTTCTAGTAGTGTGGATACCTTTGCTTGGATGGGGAGAGGACCTCGCTTAGGAAACAAACTAGCCTCTGGACTCCATGGGGTTTTCCTTTTTTTGGTCGTTCGACGACCAGAACTGTGCTTATCACCTGATTAGTAGTTGCGATGTAGAGTACTAATGGTTCTTTTTCTCTTGGTGACACGACGACAGGGGATGTCGAGAGTGTTTTCTTGAGGCTTTCAAATGCTCATTGGGCTTTGTCTGTCCACTCGAATTTCTCTGATTTTTTCATGAGTGCGTAGAATGGCGGTACTTTTTCGCCCAAGCGGGTGATAAATCGACTGAGCGCCGCGACTCGTCCGGCCAATTGTTGTACGCCACGAAGATTTGATGGCTTCTTCATCGTCAGGATTTCCTTTTCTCTGGATTTGCTTCTATTCCCCTTGTCGGTACAAGGTAACCGAGGAGTTGTCCCGCATGGATTCCAAAGGAGCATTTTGTAGGGTTGAGCTTAATGCAATATTTGTCAAGGTTATCAAATGTTTCATGAAGATCATTGATAAGGGTTGACCCTTGCTTTGTTGTGACGATAACATCATCGATATATACATGTACATTTGTTCCAATTTGGCTTCCAAGGCAACTCTGCAACATCTGTTGATACGTAGCGCCCATATTTTTTAGTCTGAAGGGCATTGTGGTGTAGCAGAATACGCCATAAGGCGTTATAAATGTTATATTGTCATGATCTTCCCCCTTCATCTGAATTTAGTGATACCCTGAGTATGCGTCTAAAAAGGAAAGACGTTCGCACCTCGTGGTTGCATCGATTCGTGGTAATGGGAAGTGATCCTTTGGACAATGTTTGTTCAGCGCGGTGAAGTCAATGCACAAGCGTAATTATTTTGTGTTTTTCTTTGGGACGCATACTGGGTTGGCGACCCACTCTGTTTTCTTGATTTTTTTGATAAATTTAGCATCCATTAGGCGATGGAGTTTTTTTCCAATGGCCTTGCGTTTGGGCTCTGCAAAACGGTGGAGAGACTATTTTACCGGCTTGGCCTCGGGGTTTAGGTTGAGTGCATGCTCAGCGAGTTCCCTGGGGATTCCTAGCATGTTAGCTGGTAACCATGCAAAAATCTCCCATCGCTCATGGAGGAACTCGATGAGCGCACTTTCCTATGCGGGACCAAGGTTGGAAGCCACAAAGGTCGTCTTTTTCGGGTCCGTAGGGTGGACTTGGACTTCCTTTGTGTCTTTTGCAGTGTCGAAAGCTTGATCTGGATTGACCCGTGCCGTTTTCATAGGCTCTACATCCGTTGAGATTTTTAGTTGCTCGAATTCTGCTTCCATCCTGAAAGATTTGGAGATTTTGTTGAATTCCCGATCACAGTTGTCAGATCGGGTGAAGCTTCCTCTCATGGTTATGATTCCGTTGGGTGATGGCGTTTTCATTACCAGATACGCATAGTGCAGTACTGCCATGAACTGTGCGAAAGCTGGACGCCCCAGAATCACGTGGTATTGTGATGGCCAGTCCATGGCTTCGAACTTGAGCTTCTCACGCCTAAAATTTTCTCTTGATCCGAAGACAACGTCAGGATAAATTTTGCCTAAAGGAATTTCAGCTTTACTTGGGACTATGCCATGGAAGGATGTGTCCGTTAGGGCCAAATTTGTCAGAGAGTAATTCATTGCTCATAGGGTCTTGGCGTAGATTAAGTTGATACTGCTTCCAGCGTCCATGAAGACCTTGCTCATGTTGAACCCGCGTCATGTATGAGTTATTGCTGTTGTCGCTGGATCCACAGGAGATATTGTCTGGAAAGCCAGTAAAATCCCGTGGGTTCTGTTCTGGGTAGATCTCAGCCATCCTAATTCTGAAGTCTATGTTTTCGTTGCTTTCCTCGGGTTTGGTGTTTGCTGGACTTGATCCACGTGGTGGCGTTAGCTGGGAGTCTGACCCGAAGGAGAGACCGTCATATAGATCAGCCAGGTCCCCTAGATCTATGGAGTTTCCGGAATTTTCTTTGCCATTTGCCGGCTGGGGTGCGGCTTCTTCTAATGAGCCTATGGAGGATGCAAGTATCACTGTAGGCGCTGCTATTATGACCGACTGACCCTAACGATATCATGGCCGGTAGGCAGAAATTCTCGGGTTCCTCCATTTGGAAGTGGAAACTTCCGATGATGAGATCGGATCCACCGTTGAAGCTGACGGGGACCAGGATAGGGTGGGTGGGCATAGATCTGCTGAAATGGATCGTATGGGAACCTAGAAGGGGGGGGGGTGAATAGGTGCTACTTCAAATTTTAGTGCTTTTTCAATTTTAGGCTTAACACAAAAGGTAAATTCTCTAGATAACTATTTAGAAGAATTTCTCTATATGAAAACCTATCTACTAGCGAGTAAGAGGCGAGTGGAAAGAGGAACAAGTGAACCGTAGTGAAGCACGCGGAGACACAAGATTTGTTTTACCGCAGTTCCTTCCTTGTTAAGGGAAGTACATCTGCGTTGGAGGGGTGGGCGGTACTAAGACCACCACGCCACAATAGGCCTCACCCTGTTCTCCGATGGATCCTGCCACCAAAGGCCCGATCCACCTTTCCACTATAGGAACCCTTCGAGGCGGGTACCGGCGCCTTTACACAACTAGCGGGGCACAACTCCACAACCAAATTGGAGGCTCCCGTAATGACAACAAGCTGCCACAAGAACAAGTTATCAATAACAATATACAAGATCTAGATATTAGCAAGAATACTAGATCGGGGATTTCTCCAAATGAATGGATAGGAGTTGATGCGCTTGATTCATGATGGCGATGAAGATTGTCTCCTCCTTCAATTCCCCCAAAGATTGAAGCCTTCGGGTGGTTGAAGTGGGAGATCTAGAGAGAGAGCTCTTGCAATGTATCTGGCACTTTTCGAATGAATCAAGAGTTCTGCTCGATGGGGAAGGAGGGGCTTTTATACCCCCTTTCCAAACCAAGCCGTTGGAGCCTTTGGGGGCCGGATTATCCGGCCCAAGTGAGGGCCGGATTATCCAGCCTCGGTAAAACTCTGCCCCAGACTCGGATTATCCGGCAGAAAAACTGCCTTCGGACAGAAGCTCGCGCAGGCTGGCTCTTGATACCTTCTCCTAGGGATCGGATTATCCGGCCCTATGGGAGGGCCGGATTATCCGACCTGGGGAAAAATCTGCCCCAGCCATGGAATATCCGGGGGGAAATTCTGCCCCCAGACAGAAACTCGCGCAGACGCTCTCTTGGGCGATTCCCTGGGGCCGGATTATCCGCCCCAACATGAGGGCCCGATTATCCGGTCCAGGGAGAAAATCCGCCCCAGGGCCGAACTGTCCGGGGGAAATTCCGCCCCCAGACAAAAGCTCACGCAGAGCCAGTCCTGTCCAAAATGGTCTAGCCGGATTATCCAGCCCATGATGGGGGCGGATAATCCGGTCCCCCAAAAGCACAAAACTTTCCTGCAACACTTAGTACACATTAGAACTTCCGTGGTATTGTTATCTAACACACAAAACACAGGAAATCATGAAATGTTCTTTCAATCTCCCCCTTTTTGGTGTTAGGTGACAATACTAGGATTTGCAAGAAAGTTCACAGGACCACCAACAATAAATACATGAAAGAGACTCCCCCTCAATGCGTGCATACTAGAAATTTGTATTTGAATACAAATGCACACACATAGGTGCAAGTCTATTCCATTGCAATATAAACAACATAATCATACCACCAAGATAGGGAGAGGCATCCTTGATATAGCCACAATCATCAATGTGATAACCAATACAAGCGCCTTCCTCGAGATAGATGCCTAGCATAATAGGATATGATAGATGAATCCATAGGTAAAATCCACAAGATAAATCCAGAAATCCACAGACACAAAGTCTCATAAACACCACAAACCACAAATTAAAGTTCAACGCTAAATGGGCACAAGCAAGAAAATGACGAATGAAAAAGTGCAAATGCTTGTGCCCGACCCATGCAAATCCTCTTGGAGACCTAATAGAACTACATCTCCCCCTTTGGCATCGAGACGCCAAAAAGGAAGAAGAGCGATGCTAACGTCCCAAGGTATCACTCGTAGTCGTCATCCTCGTCCTCGTCCTCATTCCCATCGTCGTCCTCATCCTCAAGCTCCTTGGTGTCATCGTCCTCATCATCAGCAGTGGCTGTAGAAGGGAACAAGTGACACTCCAGCTCTCCATAGTTAAGCCCAGAAGAAGAGTTCTACCGGGCATATGGTGTGGGAGGAGTAGGATCCGGGGGATCACCAGAAGCACTGGACACATGGTGAAGGATGAGCTGCTGAGAGTGGGCCAACTCATGGCGCTGCTTGTAAGCCTCGTACTGGCCCTTGTGTGTGTCCATGCCCATGCAAAGAATGTTCCGCTGAAACCAGTTCAACTGCTTGATCTCACGATCAACGGGAGGCACTGGAGGCCTGCGAGCATCCCTCATGAGACTCTCAGGAGCAGAAGAGGGGTGAGAGGTCTTCTGAACCTTGGTGTAGATCTTCTTTGCCTTATGCACAACATCAATGTTGAATTCTTCAGAGGGAAGCAGGTGCTTGATGAGCATCATAATGGAGGGAGCATAAGGAATGCATAGCCGGTTGAACATTGCATCAGTCAATTCATGGTAGATGAAGTCCATCACATCCAGCTTGTACTGCACGGACTCATCCTCGCACGAGGCAACCTCATGAGAGAAGGCTAGGAGCTGGACTAGGTGACCACGAATGCTGTCATTGTTGCCTCCACTCGGAGTGATAGAATCGCAGAACAGGCCCACCAAGGCAGCATAGATGGGAGCAAGACCAGCAAGGATGCCCACAATGCCATTGTCCATCGTGCATGGAGAGAGGACTGCATCTTTATGGGGCTTTAGTTAGGTGATGATGCGGTGGCCACTAGCCCGATCCCTGCTGCGGAAAGAGTACCCAAGCACCTCAGCAAACACACGAAAATCAGCACTCATAGGCATGTCATGAGTCATCCACTTCATAGTGCGATGCTCATCACCACAAATAACCAATGTGGAAAAGAACCGCTTCACAACTTTAGAGTCAAAGGAGCATTGGAGAGCCATGAGATGGTGCAACTCCATCCGCTCAGCCACATACATGGCATCAACAAGGTGAGGCTTCTCCAAGGCCTCAGCATGAATCAGTGGGCGCATAGGCCTAATCTTCAGCCTAGCATACACATCTTCATATATTCCTTTCTGTTCAGCACACCAAAAGCGAGAATCACCCAGCTCAGAATCACGTGCCAACTCAGCAAACAGATCACGGTGACGAATAGAGGAATAAGTGACTGGATCCAAAGACTTGTAGTTGATCTTGGGCTCTTTGCCCTTCCTCTTGGACACACCCCTCCTGGATCTCTCCCTCTTTTCTTGCTCAGCCATGCGATCAGCTTCTTTCTTTCTTCTTCTCACTTCAACTTTGTCCACAGTATTACCCTCACTGTCTACCCTGAAATAGAGACCACGAGGACGACGCTTGTAAGTCTTGGGAGCACTAGAACCACCTGTGAGGAGAACATGGATGATAGTATGGGGATAAGCATACACACAAGTCCAAGAGAGAGCGTAGAAAAAGTAGGCAAAAAGTTCATAGTCCAATCCTACTCAATGCACACAACAAGGCAAAACTGAACCAGTTTTTAGTCTGTCAGGCTGGATTATCCGGCCTGGCTAGGGGAAGATAATCCGGCCCTGGCAGAAATTTTCATATTCGCCTAGATTGAATGCAAAGGAGTAGATCGGGCCTAGAAACCGCAAGACCATGATTTCTATGCGAAACAAAATCCTTCTAGACAATGTTCCACCCAACAAATAACACATCTAGCCAAAGATGGGGAGAGAGGGAGTTACCCTCACTCATTGGAGGAAGAACGCATAGGATAAGGTACTCGGAGGCGCGGAGAATAAGATCCGGGGAGGCCCGGAAAATACGGTGACCGGAGAGGCTCTGGGGAGGGTGGGGGACGGCATGCGGCGGCTGGGGAGAGGGAGAGGGTTGGGGGAGAAGTGCTGCTCGTTATGAGCCCTTCCCCCCGACCCCTGCCCTTAAGGATGAAATCCGCCAGGGCCGGATTATCTGGCCAATACTTGGGCCGGATTATCCAGCCTAAACTCTGAACTTCTGTTACACACAGAGTCAGGCCCGCGCGTCCCCAAACAACACCCCCACAAGATGTACAAGGGACTTGTGTGCAAGAATAGATGGCTTAGGGGTAGGGAAAGGCTTAGGATTAAGAGAGCCAAACTGAGATGGTACTACACACCCAAATTTGCAAGAATCAAAGCAACTAAAAGCCAAAAGTGAGTGTGCTTCCCATAAAAACATGAGAGGAGCTAAAAACGATCAAGGAAGATCCAAATAAATCCAACTCTTCTCAAGGCAGAGGGCGGTGGCCGAAGCCACCTTGTTGGAGTGTATGGTATGACACCGCGAAGATATATCTTGGGTTCATAACCAATACTCATCAATAAGCTCACATATCACAAAATGATATTAAGAGAAATGATTTGACTTGCTTTCAGCATTATGGGGGGGAGGGTTAACCCAATCAATTAGGACCACACTCCCCCTATATCCATGCCCACATCTAGACCAAATAAGACTGAGATGTACGAGTGAGTGCATGGGTAATCAAGACAAGCTCCTTGAATCAACGATATTTAGCTCATTCCTCAAGTAGCAAAACCTTGCTTCATCAAGTGGCTTCATGAAAATATCAGAAAGTTGGTTCTTCTTGCTCACAAAAGATAGATCAATATCGCCTCGAGCAACATGGTCTCGAATAAAATGATTCCGAATCTCAATATGCTTTTTCCTTGTGTGCTGTACCAGATTGTACGCAATTTTGATTGCACTTTCATTATCGCATAAAAGAGGCACTTTGTCACAATTGACACCGTATTCCTTTAAATTTTGCCTCATCCATAATAACTGAGTGCAGGCACTAGCCGCAGCAACATATTCAGCTTCGGCGGTGGAGAGAGAAATACAATTTTGCTTTTTAGATGACCAACAAACTAGAGATCTTCCCAAAAACTGACAAGCACCAGAAGTTGATTTCCGATCATCCTTATCACCGGCCCAATCTGAATCAGTATAACCACATAGAGAGAAATTGGAGCCCTTGGGATACCATAGACCAAAGTTAGGAGAATGAACCAAATATCGGAAGATCCTCTTGACCGCCACTAAGTGGCTTTATTTAGGAGCTGCTTGATACCTTGAACACACCCCACACTCAACACAATATCGGGTCTAGATGCATAGAGGTAAATAAGAGAGCCGGTCATGGACCGGTATACCTTTTGGTCCACATCTTTACCATGGGGGTTAAGTTCAAGGTGACATTTTGTTTGCATCGGAGTGGCGACGCCATTAAGATCCGTCATCTTGAATATCTTGAGCATGTCTTGGATGTATTTAGCTTGATTGATGAAGGTTCCTTCTCTAAGTTGTTTGATCTCGAATCCAAGAAAGAACCATAACTCCCCCATCATAGACATCTCAAACCTGTCAGTCATAAGCTTTGAAAATTCATCATTAAAAGCTTTATTAGTAGAACCAAAGATGATGTCGTCTACATATAGTCGGCATACGAAGATATCCCCCTTAACCTTCTTAGTAAAAAGAGTGGGATCGATTTGCCCAACTTCAAAACCATGGTCTAGCAAAAGCTCTTTAAGGTGCTCATACCACGCACATGGGGCTTGTTTAAGGCCATAGAGTGCCTTATCGAGTTTGTAGACATGGTTCAGGAAGTTAGGATCCTCAAATCCCGGGGGTTGCTTTACATATACCATCTCATGTAGAGGACCATCAAGAAAAACACTCTTAACGTCCATTTGCTGCAATTTAAAATTATTATAGGAAGCATAATCAAGAAGGATACGGATGGACTCAAGACGAGCCACGGGAGCATAGGTCTCGCCGAAGTCAATGCCCTCAACTTGGGAATAGCCTTGTGCCACTAGTCTCGCCTTGTTCCTTACAACAATGCCATTCTCATCTTGCTTGTTTTTAAATATCCATTTAGTGCCGATAACATTACGACAATCCTTGGGCTTCTTCACTAGTTTCTAGACCTTGTTGCACTCAAACTTATTCAACTCTTCATGCATAGAAACAACCCAGTCCGGATCTTCAAGAGCTTCAAACACCTTCTTAGGTTCCACCATAAAGATGTGAGCTTGATTCTCACCAAAACTTGCCAATTCCCTTCTAGTGGAAACCATTCGTCGAAGATCACCTACAACTTTGTCAAGAGTATGACCCCTTAACTCAAGGTTCCGATCAGCACGAGCCTTGCGATGAAGTTCAATAAGCTTGTTGTCTCTTGGTGGAATAGTTTCATCACTTGAGTCTTCATTGGAATCATTTGCTTGGCCTTGATTAGAAGTCTGATTATCAGTAGTAGGAGATGACGAAGCATGCCCTTGAGGTGGGTCAGCATCCATAATAGGAGGCTGCTGATCATTAGGAGTTTTAGGGCCGGATAATCTGGCCGAGGGTGAGGCCGGATAATCTAGCCTGGGAGAACTTGATGCAATTTCATCGGGTTGCCTAGAACTTGCTTGAATTTGCGAGGGGCCGGATAATCTGGGGTCAGCCGGAAATCCCGCCTGGAGCTTGCAGCAGTTTCTTCGATAGGATGCAGAGTTTGGTCGTCAGGGGAGTGGTGGCCAGATAATCCGGCCTAGAGCATCCAGGAGCATGTTGACCTTCAACAATTGGTGGAGTTGGTGTAGAAGTTACTCCCATGGTTGGAGCATGTTGAGTATGTGTAGATGAGGGCTCTTCATGAGTAGAGCATTGTCCTTCCCGATCCGCCACAAGGGGTTCCTCAATGGGGCGGAAAAATCCCACGCCCATTCTTCTTATGGCATCTTGGGGTATTTCAACATATGCATCACAAACATCAACTTGCCCCGCACGGGAGCCGTCATTTTCCTTGAACACCACACTACAAGATTCTACAACAGTTCCGGAGAGCTTATTGTAGACTCTATAAGTGTGGGATTCGGCACCATAACCAACAAAAATACCTTCTAAAGCCTTAGACTCAAATTTAGATAAATGAACTCCCTTGATGAGAAAGAAACACTTACACCCAAATACCCGAAAGTATGAGATGTTTAGCTTGTTACCGGTAAGTATTTCATATGGAGTCTTGTCCAAGATTTTACGGAGGTATAAGTGGTTGGATGAATGACAAGCGGTAGAGATTGCTTCAGCCTAGAATTTATATGGAGACTTGAATTCGGCTAGCATAGACCTTGCCATATCCATTAGAGTCCGGTTCTTCCTCTCGGCAACACCATTTTGTTGAGGGGTGTACGCAGCGGAATATTGATGTCTTATCCCTTCTTCACTTAGGAACTTATTTAAGGTGTAGTTCTTGAACTCGGAGCCGTTATCACTTCTTATTGCCAGAATAGGGACATTGTGTTGACATTTTTGTTTGGCGAGTCAAAGAGAGATGATGGAGTCGATGTGGTAGCTATAGCATCCACCTCGTGAGAACTATCTTCATCCTCTTCATCTTCACTTGCAGAGGAGTATTCTTCTTGTGCCACCAAGACAATCTTGGGTTGCTTCTTGTAAGGGCCATTCTTTTTGATAAATGGCTTATTCTTAGATGCCTTGGATTTTTCTTTAAGAATGAGCCTACCACCATTGTCTTCTCTATTTTGATATGGACACTCAGCCACAAAGTGCAGCCTATCTCCATAATTGTAGCATGTTCTCAGTTTTGGGCCACTTTCTCTTCTTCCACTTGAGCCATTCTTGCGCTCGAGTTCCGACTTGGCCTTGGCAGGATCCTTCCAAAAGTTCCTTGCGTAAAATGCCATGTACTCACCATGAGCACATTTGACTTCATCGGGGCAGTCCATGGAGGCACTCTCGAAAGCTCTTTCGTCCTCATCTTTCTCAACAACATTAGCCTTTAGAGCAACATTAACCCCTTTTTGCATTCCAATGGCACGGGCACGGGCATCTTCCGCGTTCTTTGCAGCAACTTTGAATGATGACATTTCTTGCATGACTTCATTGGACGCCATTTGATGGTAGTTGTGCCTACCTTGCAAGCTCTTCAAGTCCGTTGGCTCAAAAGGCATTAGAGCACTCACATATTTCCTTTTTATCCAAGCATCATCAATGTGAGTGGATCCATGCTTTCTAAATGTTGTTGCGATGCCCTTGAGTCTTCTATACATGTCTTCATGGTTTTCACCATCCAACATGTAGAATCCTTCAGCTTCATTACTAAGGGCATCATACCTATTCCTTCTCATGCTTTCATTTCCAATAAAGAGATCGGTGAGAGCATCCCAAGCTTCTTTAGTTGTGTTGAGATGTTCAATGTGGGGCATGTCCTTGGGACCCACTCCGAGCTGTATCATGTGGAGAGCCGTAGCATTCAATTGGCTATTCATAACTTCTCTTCTTGTCAGGTTGGTGTGATCTCCAATATGAAGACCATCTTCGATAATCCTCCAAAGTTTAATAGAAGAGCTGCAAACATGAGACTTCATTAAGAATTGCCATTGATTAAATGAAGATGCAGTAAGCTTGGGTGGATCACCCCTATTGTTTATCTGAGGATGAGGGATAGGTGGGTCGGGGGAATATAAGTGATGAACCTCACTATATTCCTCCTTACCACTTCCCTTCTTGGAGGTGGAACCATTATGTTTTTCACCTACCACTTCATCTTCCTTGGATCCAGTGTTAGCCTTATCCTTGGATGAGGGAGTGGTGGCCTCAGAGGAGGATGGAGATGGGGCTACGAATGATGTGAGGCGAGCAATCATTTGATGCATCTCCTCCATCTTGGTCTCAAAGGATTTCAACAAGGTTGTTTCCAACGTCTTGAGGTCATCCATTGTGACCTTATTCACAGCCTCATTCTCATTCTCCTTGGTACCCATACTTCTCTTAGGCGGTTAAGCCCGAATAAAGAGCCAGTGCTCTGATACCAATTGAAATGGATCGTATGGGAACCTAGAAGGGGGGGGGTGAATAGGTGCTACTTCAAATTTTAATGCCTTTTCAATTTTAGGCTTAACACAAAAGGTAAATTATCTAGATAACTATTTAGAAGAATTTCCCTATATGCAAACCTATCTACTAGCGAGTAAGAGGCGAGTGGAAAGAGGAACGAGTGAACCATAGTGAAGCACGCGGAGACACAAGATTTGTTTTACCGCAGTTCCTTCCTTGTTAAGGGAAGTACATCTGTGTTGGAGGGGTGGGTGGTACTAAGACCACCACGCCACAATAGGCCTCACCCTGTTCTCCGATGGATCCCTCCACCAAAGGCCTGATCCACCTTTCCACTATAGGAACCCTTCGAGGTGGGTACCGGTGCCTTTACACAACTAGAGGGGCACAACTCCACAACCAAATTGGAGGCTCTCGTAATGACAACAAGCTGCCACAAGAACAAGTTATCAATAACAATATACAAGATCTAGATATTAGCAAGAATACTAGATCGGGGATTTCTCCAAATGAATGGATTGGAGTTGATGTGCTTGATTTGTGATGGCAATGAAGATTATCTCCTCCTTCAATTCCCCCAAAGATCAAAGCCTTCGGGTGGTTGAAGTGGGAGATCTAGAGAGAGAGCTCTTGCAATGTATCTGGCACTTTTCGAATGAATCAAGAGTTCTGATCGATGGGGAAGGAGGGGCTTTTATACCCCCTTTCCAAACCAAGCCGTTGGAGCCTTTGGGGGCCAGATTATCCGACCCAAGTGAGGGCTGGATTATCCGCCCTGGGGAAAACTCCGCCCTAGACTCGGATTATCCGGCAGAAAAACCGCATTCAGACAGAAGCCTGCACAGGTTGGCTCTTGACACCTTCTCCTGGGGACCGGATTATTTGCCCTAGGGGAGGGCTGAATTATCTAGCCTGGGGAAAAATCCGCCAAAACCATGGAATATCCGAGGGAAATTCCGCCCCTAGACAGAAGCTCGCGCAGACGCTCTCTTGGGCGATTCCCCTGGGGCTGGATTATCCGCCCCAACATGAGGGCCGGATTATCCGGTCCAGGGAGAAAATCCTCCCTAGGGCCAGAATGTCCGGGGGAAATTCCTCCCCCAGACAGAAGCTCACGCGGAGCCAGTCCTGGCCAAAATGGTCCGGCCGAATTATCCGGCCCATGATGGGGGCGGATAATCCGGTCCCCCAAAAGCACAAAACTTTCTTGCAACACTTAGTACACATTAGAACTTCCGTGGTATTGTTATCTAACACACAAACCACAGGAAATCATGAAATGTTCTTTCATATGTTGCTTTCAAGATTTTGCTTGGTGAAGAGGGGGCTGCCGAATCCGTGATTCCAGCATCCAGATTTCCCACAAATGGTACCAATTGACGAGGAGTAATCTCGGCAATGTCCATAATGATGGACTTAGGGTTTCGTGGAAAAGAGAACATGGGGAACTTTGTGAAAGTGTAAGATGGTTTACCTAGAGGGGGGGTGAATAGGTTTCTACAAAATTCTTTATAATCTTTTGCAAGTTTTAGGCTTTGCGGAATATAAGTGTGCCTAAATGCAAACTAGGTGAGGCAACCTAGATGATGATACAATATACTTCAAGCACGAAGGCTATCACAAAGTAAACAACACAAGTAAGAGAGTGGTTAAGGAATAACCGAAGCACGTGGAGACGAAGATGTATTCCCATGTTCACCACCTTTGGGAAGGGGGCTACGTCACATTGGAGAGGTGTGAGGTTCCACGAAGGATTCCCCAACGCCATGAAGGCTCACCTTCTTATCCGAGCCTATCCCACGAAGGAATAGCTCACTTACTTGTGGTAGACTTTTAAGGTAGTCTCCAAACCCTCATAAACTTTCCACGGAGAAAATCACAAGCCGAATGCCTCCGGACGACCCTAGCCGCCTAGGGTTTCCCACAAACCCAAGAGTAACAAGCTAACTCGATGAACTCAAGGGGGAATGAACTTTAGCTTAGTGGAAACATAGATCGGGACCTCCTCTTGCTTTCTATCAAAGGGATTTGGATTTGGTTGGGTAGAATGGGAGATCCTCAAGGAATTGTGTTTCAACAATGGGGAGAGAGAGATTCAAGAATGAAATATGAACTGAATGCCTAACCTCCTCAAGGTGGAAAAAGAGGTATTTATACCCAAGGGAGAAATCTATCCGTTTAGAGCATTTCTGTGAAGTCTGGTTTCAGATCGGAAGACCGTAATACAAACTGGGATGGTCTCTGTGCATGAACCCGGATAGACTCGGTTTAATAAACCGAGATTCCCGGTTTGGGTTCGGTTTTCTGGTGCTGGTACCGGACCACCTGGTCTGGGAGCTGGTTCAACCGGCTTGTACACCGAACTTGGTAGAGATGTTATGAAACATAGATTTCTCTCTCCTCTCCCTTTGGTGATGGAACAAGTGGGTGTATGGGATGTGTATAAGGCTAAGAAATTCATCCCCAAACAAGATCATCGAGATAACCTCTCTTAATAGTGCGGTGTTCCTAAATACTCAAGATACATATAAAAGGCAAAACTCCAGCACACCTCTTCATTACCAAAATGGGGGGGGGGTCTCCGATGATCTTCCAACATACCAGCGGACTCAAACCTGTTTTAGACACTAGTAGGTAGCATTAGTTCGCTCTAACTGCGGTGTCATTGTCAACCAAAAACAATAGAGGGTAAACTACCCTTTCAACCTCCCCCTTTTTGGTTGGCGATGACAAACCGAGCTAGAGTTCACAAGGATATAATAGAGAGCTATAAACCGAGGAATCCCATAGAGACATATGTGAGCTCCCCCATAAAGTATGCACTTGGTTGAATTTGTGTTTGAATGCAAGGTGCGCCTAAATAGTGTATGGAGAGCTTACCACATGTCTTTATGGAAGCAAGCATAATATGACAAGATATAAAGCATGGATATCTATGCAAAGCTAGACAAAAAATAGAAGTACACATAGTCATAGCACAATAGACATATCCATGGTTCACACACATAACACAAACTTGTCCAACACCCGAAAGTAGAGCAAATAGTTCCAACATGAAAGCAAATGGGAAGCACAATGCCATAAGAAGCAAAGACAAGGCAAGGGGCATTGTGCAAACGGCGAACCGCGGAAAACCCTGGCAAGGAACCCTGATACATTGCAAATGTATCTATAATTTTTGATGTTCCATGCTTGGTTTTATCTACTTTCTTATGTTTTGTCCATACTTTGGAGTACTTTTCATATGATTTCTTGGACTAACCTATCAACAAGATGCCACAGTGCCAGTTGCCTGTTTTCTGCTGTTTTTGGTTCCAGGAAAGTCAAAACATAAATATTCTCGGAATTGGATGGGACAAAAGCCAAAGTTCCTATTTTCTTGGAAGACTCACGGAGCCAGAAGGAGAGTCGGAGAGGGGCCACAGGGTGGCCACACCCCCCAGGCGCGGGTACCCCCAGTCCGCGCCAGGGCATGGTGTGGGCCCCCTGGCCAGCCACCGACCTTGCCTCTTTCACCTATATATCTCCCCCGAAGCAAAAACCCTAGATCATCAATCAGAAAGCCACGGAAAGTTCCGCAGCATCGCCGCCGCCGAAGGGGAGATTCGGGGGATAGAAAATCTTTGTTCCGGCACACTGCCGAGATGGGGAAGTGCCCCCAGAGCGATCTCCATCGATCTCCACCGCCATCTCCAACACCATTGCTAATTCCCATGATGAGGAGGGAGTAGTTCTCTCTCGAGGCTAAGGGTTCTACCGGTAGCTATGTGTCCATCTCTCTCTCTATGCATGATCATATTGTGATCATGAGCTTTGTAATCAAGTAGATCTACTTTGCTACTCAAGTGCTTTAATAGATCTCTGCTCTCCCCATGTGTGTGAAGTTGACAGTGTGCACACCATGGTGGCACTTAGGCTAGAGATTACAAATACTTGTTATGAGTTATATTTGGAGTTGGATGTCTTTATGAAATTGTGGTGTTTGTTGGAACCATCTAGTACTCAAGGTGACAGTGTGGGGTTATCTAGATGGGAAAAGCGAACTTTGAGGAGTGCTGTTATAGCCCTACCATGGATTAGAGTGTCCAACCGGAGAGTAGTTCAGAGTAGTATCATGAAGAGAAAATATTTATATGAGAGTGTTCACTAGTGAAACTATGATCCCTAGGCCTTGTTTCTTAGCATTGAAACACCGTTTGCAACTAGATATGTTACATGTTTGCTTGCTTCTATCTTTATTTCAGTTTTACTTTAGTCTTTTCCATGCCATCAAGCTATTTTCTAGCACCATTGTCTTATATCCATACCACTTGTATTTCACTATCTCTTCGCTGAACTAGTGCACCTATACACCTGACTAGTGTATTGGGTGTGTTGGGGACACAAGAGACTTCTTGTATCTTGATTGAAGGGTTGCTTGAGAGGGGATACCTTTGACCACTTCCTCCCTCAGTTTGATAAACCTTGGGTGATCCACTTAAGGGAAAACTTGCTGTTGATCTACAAACCTCTGCACTTGGAGGCCCAACAACTGTCTACAAGAATAGAAGTGCGTAGACATCAAGCTATTTTCTGGCGCCGTTGCCGGGGAGGTAAGGTAAAAGGTATTCACACCGGAGGATTAAAGAAGAAGAACCTCCCACAGCAAACGCCTATTTTCTGGCGCTGTTGCCGGGGAGGTAAGGTAAAAGGTACTCACATCCTCCGGTGTGAGTGCTCGAAGTTATTTCCTTTAGATTCTGCAATTTTGTCTTTTTGTTTCTTGTTTTCACTAGTTAGGCTTAATGGAAAACAAAAAAAATAGAGAGCTTTATAGTATTTATCTTGAGTTAGGACATGAAGTGTTTGAAGAGAAAATTAAAAAACCTATGGAACTTTATTTGCATGCTAATAGCAATGTTGTTAGTATGAATTCTTTGGACACCATTATTGCTAATGCTATGGAAAAGTCTAAGCTTGGGGAAGCTAGTTTTTATGGAAATGATCTTTTTAGTTCCCCAGCTTTGAAAGATAGTTATTCTATTGCTTATGATGATACCAAACCTCCAATATATGATGATTACAATGATGGATATGTTATTTTCAATCCACCTACTATTGAGGAGGAAATTAATTATGACTACAATATGCCTCCTATATTTGATGATTATGGTGATGAGAATAATAATGATAGCTATTTTGTTGAATTTGCTCCCACTATAATTAATAAGAATGACTATGCTTATGTGGAGAGTAATAATTATTATATGCATGTGGCTCGTGATAAGAATGTTTCATGTGATAGTTATATTGTTAATTTTATTCATGATGCTACTGAAAGTTATTATGAGAGAGGGAAACATGGTTTTATGCATCTCAATAATATTATGTTTCCCCTCTTTATGTTGAAAGTCTTAAAGTTGCACTTGTTTTGCTTTACTATGCTTGTTGCTTTGTGCTTTCATGACTTGTTTCTTTACAAGATTCCTATGCATAGGAAGTGGGTTAGACTTAAATGTGTTTTGAATTTGCTTCTTGATGCTCTCTTTTACTTCAATTCATATTTCTTATGTGAGCATCTTCTCAAACTATCATGCCTAACTTAAAGGCGTTAAAGAAAAGTACTTATTGGGAGATAACCTAAAAGTTTTAGATGAGTCTTGGAAGTTATTACTTCAGTAATAACCACTCCTTATCCTTTTTATTTGCTTTTTGTGCCAAGAGTAACCTCTAATGAGAGAGAAGTAATGATTGGGAAAGTTGCTGTCCTGAAACAGATTTTTGTGCTTCACCGTACAAATTCGTGTAAAATATCTGTACGTCCTTTTGAGGCATTAATTTTTGTGCTTCTTCCTCAGGTTGTTATCTAACTTTCGTTAGTTCAGCACTTTTCTATTTGAGCAACAAAAGGTCTTTGAACAAAATCGTCTTTACCTGCTGGTCTGTTTTGACAGATTTCTGCCATTATTTGCATTTGCTTCTTGTTGGTTCCTTTTTGAGTTATTTTGGGGAAGTGAGATTTTTGAGGGAAGTGCTATAGTAGCTAGTGTTTTAATGGAAGTTTTATTGGTGTTGAAACTGAACCTTAAAGACTTATTATCTTGAGTGCACTAATGTTGCTAATAAAGATTGTGTGAAGTTTTGTATGAAGGAAAAATTTCAGGTGTATGGAAGGAATGAGTAATGAGATGAAGGATGGACTAAAGCTCAAGCTTGGGGATGCCACGCGTGTCACCCCAAGAAATATCCAAGAAGTACAAGCGTCAAAGCTTGGGGATGCCCAAGGCATCCCCCTCTTCATCAATAAAAATCCCAGGTTTCTTCCAAACGCTTCATTTTTATTGTTTCATGCATAGTTGTGTTGTTCTTGGAGCGTCTTATTTTTCCTTTTTGTTTCGGTTTTTCGTTTTCTTGATTTTCTTAGTTTTCTGAATAAATTGGTTGGACCCCCTCTTTCATACATTGGTTTTCAAATAGTTTGGTTTGGATTGGAAATGAGTAGGAAAGTTCATGCTTATGTGGTAAAAAGAGCTTGTTTTTGACTGTGGCCTATGCTCTGTCATGCCATGCTTGATATTGTTTTGGCTTTATGCTTAGTATTCTTTGCTGTAGCATGAATTGTTATAAACAATTGAGATTGCTTAATGTGCCTTGGAAGAATCATGCGTTGTTTTAACATATTAAAGCATAGTATTGTGGTATTCTCCTTTGATGCTTTATTTGGGTTGACTTGGCACATGCTCACACCATGTTATGACTATCCCAAGTCACCATAGCCTTTATGATCCTTTAGTTTTCAACTTGTAGTATCACTTTATGCTTTGATCAATGATGTTTTGTCGCTCTGCATGATTATGGACATTATTGCTCTCTTAGTTTGTCGCTCCCGGTCTTTTGCTAGCCTCCGCAACCAAGTATGAGTTCCACTCATGTATCCAACTCCTAAAACCAAGTTATTCCAAAAGAGTCCACCATACCTACCTACTAGCATATGCTATTCCAACTATATTCATGTTTTTATCTACCTTCTGAATTAAACTTGTTATGAGAAAACTAGTGATTAAAGCTCTCACGAACTTGATGGCACACTTTACTTTTCTTGCCCTTAATAAACTTGAACCATTGTGTCGTCTATGTTGTATATGCTTGCACTTATTTGTTTGGGATTAGCAGAACCATGCTGTCATGGGGAATGCTTTCAACATTGCACGGGTACTTTGTACCTAGTTGATATCATGCTCTTTTGTCTATGGATGTCGTCGATGTGAAATGAAAGGGGAGCTTGTAAGTCCATGGAGTTATGTATATGTGTTAGAGAAACGCCTAGGCCGCTGGTCTAATCCATGCTGTCATGGTCGAAACCTGCAGCGTAACCATAATGAGCTGTCTATGAAGCATTCTTCTTATAAAAAAAGAGTCAGATATTGAGAAAAAAGAGAAAAAGAAAAAATATGAGAAAAGAGGAAAGAGAGAAAAAAGCACCATATTCCCATTGTAAATAAGAAGATTGCTGAGATGCTCGTTGTCTGCTTGCCTTGTCATTTTGATATGGGGATTCTTCCGTATCATCGGGCAAGGGGTACCCCGTTGGCGGTTCTCTATGATACACATGTACTTACAATGACAAGAACTTATCGGTGACTAAACTTGAGTAGCATGAGGAGCGACCCTCGTATTCAAGGGACATGAGATTTCCAACTTATACTTCGTCAAGCATGTACACCATAGTTTGTTCACTTTAACCTTAATGACTTCAAGATGCTTATGATAGGGGTAATGAGACTTGAATCCCTGCTTCCTTCTATGATGGCCTTTCTTCCACTTATATATTGAGTCTCCACCTTCAATCTTTATGCACCTACTTTGAGAGCATAGTGGCCATTCTTAGTTCTATGTGCATTGTCCCAAGACTTGTTGATTGATGCATAGCTTTGGTATTACTTGTTTTAAACTATCTGTATCTAGTCACTCTTATGAACTTTGAAGGTGTCCTATGCATTTATATATTTGCTACTCTATGAGGGACAAGATGAATGCCATTATGCTATGTTTTCTTTATGTGAAACAAACAAACGTCTTGCAAAGCATTGTTATTCATGAATCTTTTGTTTATTCCTTTTCATGTTGCAACATAGTTTCTTTGACTTATTGCTAGAACTTTGTCTTTTATGTTATGATTGGAGTACTATGATCCTAGCTTTGAATGTTTTACAAATACTTTGATCAAGTTTATGATGGCATGTCACCTCAAAAATTATTCTTTCTTTTTATCACTTACCTACTCGAGGACGAGCAGGAGTTAAGCTTGGGGATGTTGATACATTGCAAATGTATCTATAATTTTTGATGTTCCATGCTTGGTTTTATCTACTTTCTTATGTTTTGTCCATACTTTGGAGTAATTTTCATATGATTTCTTGGACTAACCTATTAACAAGATGCCACAGTGCCAGTTGCCTGTTTTCTGCTGTTTTTGGTTCCAGGAAAGTCAGAAAATAAATATTCTCAGAATTGGACAGGACAAAAGCCAAAGTTCCTATTTTCCCGTAAGACTCACGGAGCCAGAAGGAGAGTCGGAGAGGGGCCACAGGGTGGGCACACCCCCCAGGCGTGGGTACCCCCAGGCCACGCCAGGGCATGGTGTGGGCCCCCTGGCCGGCCATCGACCTTGACTCTTTCGCCTATATATCTCCCCCGAGGCAAAAACCCTATATCGTCAATCAGAAAGCCACGAAAAGTTCCACAGCGCCGGCGCCACCGAAGGGGAGATTCGGGGGACAGAAAGTCTCTATTCTGGCACTCTGCCGGGATGGGGAAGTGCCCTCGGAGCAATCTCCATCGATGTCCACCACCATCTCCATCACCATTGCTGATTCCCATGATGAGGAGGGAGTAGTTCTCTCTCGAGGCTAAGGGTTCTACCGGTAGCTATGTGTCCATCTCTCTCTATGCATGATCATATTGTGATCATGAGCTTTGTAATCAAGTAGATCTACTTTGCTACTCAAGTGCTTTAATAGATCTCTACTCTCCCCATGTGTGTGAAGTTGATAGTGTGCACACAATGGTGGCACTTAGGCTAGAGATTACAAATACTTGTTATGAGTTATATTTGGAGTTGGATGTGTTTATGAAATTGTGGTGTTTGTTGGAACCAGCTAGTACTCAAGGTGACAGTGTGGGGTTATCTAGATGGGAAAAGCGAACTTTGAGGAGTGTTGTTATAGCCCTACCATGGATTAGAGTGTCCAACCGGAGAGTAGTTCAGAGTAGTATCATGAAGAGAAGATATTTATATGAGAGTGTTCACTAGTGAAAGTATGATCCCTAGGCCTTGTTTCTTAGCATTGAAACACCGTTAGATCTGTTACATGTTTGCTTGCTTCTATCTTTATTTTAGTTTTACTTTAGTCTTTTCCACGCCATCAAGCTATTTTCTAGCACCATTGTCTTATATCCACACCACTTGTATTTCACTATCTCTTCGCCGAACTAGTGCACCTATACACCTGACAAGTGTATTGGGTGTGTTGGGGACACAAGAGACTTCTTGTATCTTGATTGCAGGGTTGCTTGAGAGGGGATACCTTTGACCGCTTCCTCCCTGAGTTCGATAAACCTTGGGTGATCCACTTAAGGGAAAACTTGCTGCTGTTCTACAAACCTCTGCACTTGGAGGCCCAACAACTGTCTACAAGAATAGAAGTGCGTAGACATCAAACCCGTAGATACCTAAATGAACTCTACTCTTCTCCCCCATTGGCATCAAAACACCAAAAAGGAAGAGAAGTAGAGTGATGCTAATGGAACCCAACTAGAAGATCGTGGGAGGTAGAGGAGGGTGAACATGGGCATCTTCGTCTTCATGGATCTCCTTTTCATCATCATCATCATCCTCATCATCATCATCAGAACTAGGAGGAGCAACAGAGGAACCACTAGGGCCAACCGGAGGAAACTGACTAGGGAAGTAGCCAAAGAGCATAGCATCATCAAGTGGCGGCATCTCATAGTTGACATAAGGAACCAGAGTCATCTCGGGACCATCCGGTGGAGGAGTGACATTCTGGGTCACGAGAAACTCATTATGCCTGCGCCGAGTCTCTTGGCTCATCTCAAGAGCCTTGTGGCTCACATCATAGGACGAGCGGCACATCTGAAACAGCTGCCTGAAGAACGTGGCAGCACCACCCTTGTGCCTGGGGCGAGAGGAGGAGGACTCTCCAATAGGATGACGAGAACCAGCCCTAGTAGCAAAGTGAGGCTGAGTATCATGAACAGCCTTGGTGCGCTGCTCGGGAGGCCTCATCTCAGGAACCTCAGAAGACAGACCACAAAGAGAAAGGGTAAGCTGCTCCTGTTCCACACGCTCGCTAGCCATCACACCAGAAGGCACAACCTTGTTGGGCAGCTTTTGAACATACACGTAGAAAGTGGGGGTCATCCTGTCCAAAGCAGCCCGCCGCAGCTCGCAGTACACAAAGTCCCAGCCATCAATTTTCCTCAACCGGTCAGGGCGACAATAATATAGGAGATTGGTAAAGAACCCGCGGTAGTTTGTAGTATCTACAACTCGGGGAACAAGCGACTGACGAAAGATGCTGGCCAGTGTGATAGTAGAAGTACATGCTAGAGATGCATGGAGGAGCGTACTCAGATTCCTTGGGATAGCAGAAAGCAAGAGTGTCAGCAGGCTTGATCTTCTCGCTATGAATGCAAAAACCACCTGGCTTGCTAGAGTAGCCCATAACTTCAACCAGATCTGCATAGGTGGCACGAAACCGCCGCGTGCCAGTAATACAAGTCATAGTGATATCATCATCATCATGAAAATAGACTGTGTAGAAGAACTAACGGATATACTCAGGATAGTAGTCCTCCTTGAGACACACAAGGTCAAACAGATCCATTTTCTTCAAGGCATCATCAACAAAATGATAATCTGAGCCAGCATACATGTTGAACCAGTCCACATTGAAAGCAAGAATGTTACCGCGGGAGGTGACCTTGAACTGAGTGTAAATGTGATCCCACATCAAGGCTTCAGTCTCAGTCCAAAACTTCTTGTCAGTGTTAGGATAAGTCCGAGACTTGAAGCGATAGGGATTCTGCTTGCGAAGGGCCTGATACATAGCAATCTCCATATTCTTCAGGTTTTGAGTAGGCATATCTTCCTCGTCATCCTGCACAACAGGTTTCTTGCCCCAGATGGCCTTGCTCTTCATGCGACTAGAATGGGCGATGCCCTCTTCCTCACGCTGCATAGACTGACTGGCTCGACGAGCCCTCTTGCCCCTGCTAGTTTCCTCAAGCACATACTCATCACTCACATAGTCATCATCATCTGCACCTGTGAAAAAGAGAGATAGGTTGGGAGTACAAGGATAAGTACACATGCCAAAAGGAAAAAATGGAGGAAAAACTTGGATTTGGGCAAGTGCATGGTAGAAAAAGAGACATTGCAGAGAGGTTCGATGCCAGGGCCAGTCAGACCGACTCCAGTACCGGAAGGTCCAGTGTCAGCACCGGAAAATCGGACTCAAACTGGATGACCCGGTGTCAGAACCGATTCAACCGGGCTTGAAACCGAACCAGTAAGGGAGCACCCAAAACTGATCTTTGTAATGTAATTTTTTTACCCATGACTCAATACTTGCACAAATACAAACTTCTCAAGAGGTGTAGGCCATGGTTTGACATGGTTGGCATACAAATACAAAGGTGGAAAACCTAACACGGAAAATCCATCAAGATGTGTAGCAAAACATGGGTATTTGACAAGAAAAGGGAGAGGAGCAAGGGATTACCCGAGGACATGGTTCCCGTGGAGGAAAGCACTGCTTGTTGGCCCAAAATATATCGAGCTCGTTGGGGAACCCCAAGAGGAAGGTATGATGAGCACAACAGCAAGTTTTCCCTCAGTTATGAAACCAAGGTTATCGAACCAGTAGGAGCAAGGAACCACCTCCAAGGTGTTGTTTCCAACTTGGAATCCTGCACAACACAACCACGGAACTTTTCCCCCAACTTACAGTGAGGTTGTCAATCTCACCAGTTTTGCTGAAAACAAAGTATTAAACATATTGTGTGGAAGAAAGTAAAATCTTGCAAAAAGTAAATAGAAAGCAGTAAACAATTGTGGATTGATGGTAAAAGAAAGGACCGGGGTCCATAGTTCACTAGTGGTGGTTCTCCTTAAGATAGAGGACATGTTGGGTGAACAAATTACAGCGGGGCAGTTGACAAACATCGGGAAAGCATACATGCATATACTAATCATCTTGACTCCTATGAGATTTGATTGGGCATTACAACATTATACATAGACCGTAATCTGACTGCATCTATGACTAATAATCCACCTTCAGGTTATCAATCCGAACCCCCTCCAGTATTAAGTTGCAAGCAATAGATAATTGCATTACACATTGTGTGTAAAGTAAACAATACGATTGTTCTATGAACAAAGGATTGTTGTTTTCTCCCTAGTAGCAACAACACATCTAGTACCTTAGAGATTTCTGTCACTTCCCCAGATTACTAGAGGCATGAACCCACTATCAAGCATAAATACTCCCTCTTGGAGTTGCTAGCATCTACTCGGCCAAGATATCTACTAACAACGGAGAGCATGCAAGATCACAAATAACAAAGACATGATAGAATCAATAATAAATCTGAAATAACATCTCAATATCCATTGGATCCCCGCAAACACAACATGTAGGATTACAAATAGATGATCTTGATCATGAAAGGAGCTCACAAGATCTAAACATGGTAGCACAAAGGAGAAGAACCAACCATATAGCTACTACATGGACCCGTAGTCCAAGGATGAACTACTCACGCATCACACCAGAAGCTTGCATGGTGATGAAGAAGGCCTCCAGGGTGAATTCTCCCCTCCAACAGGGTGCCGGGAAGAGCTTCAGATCCCTCCCGATCTAGGGATGGAGATGACGGCAGCTATAGACTCTTTCATGGAATTTTGATCGGGTACTTAGGGTTTCTGTATCGGAGGCATCTTATAGGCGAAAGGGGAGGCCGAGGGGGTGCCCTAGGCGGCCACACCACCCCCTGGCACGGGACAGGCCTGGCCGCGTGGCCAGGTGGTGTGGGAGGCCCCTGGACCCTCTCCATCTCGTATTCTGGATCCGTGCCCCCTCGGTGAAATATTGACTTTGGCTTTTGTCCCATCCAATTCCGAGAATATTCATTTTCTGACTTTCTTGGAACCAAAAACAGCAGAAAACAGGCAGCTGGCTCTATGGCATCTTGTTAGTAGGTTAGTCCAAGAAAGTGTATAAAAAGTACTCCAAAGTGTCGACAAAACATAAGAAAGTAGATATAAACCAAGCATGGAACATCAAAAATTATAGATACATTTGCAACGTATCAACATCCCCAAGCTTAACTCCTGCTCGTCCTCAAGTAGGTAAGTGATAAAAAGAAAGAATAATTTTTGAGGTGACATGCACCATCGTATACTTGATCAAAGTATTTGTAAAACATTGATAGCTGGGATCATAGTACTTCAACATAGCATGAAAGATAAAGTTCTAACAATAAGACATAGCAACTATGTTGTAACATGAAAAGGCACAAACAAAAGATTCATGAATAACAATGCTTTGCAAGACGTTTGTTTGTTTCACATAAAGAAAACATAGCATAGTGGCATTCAGCTTGTCCCTCATAATGTAGCAAACATAAATGCATAGGACACCTTCAAAGTTCATAAGGGTGACTAGATACAAATAGTTTAAGAACAAACAATATCAAAGTAATGCATCAATCAACAAGTCTTGGGACAATGCACATTAAACTAAGAATGGCCACTATGGTCTCTCAATAGGTGCATAAAGATAGAAGGTGGAGACTCAATATAAAAGTGGAAGCAAGGCCTTCATAGAAGGAAGCAGGGATTCAAGTCTCATAAAGAGCTTCCAAAAATTATGGTACTTATTAGCTTTCAACTCTCATTGCCCCTATCATAAGCATCTTGAAGTGATTAAGGTTAAAGTGAACAAACTATGGAGTATATGCTTGACAAAGTATAAGTTGGAAATCTCATGTCCCTTGAATACGAGGGCCGCTCCTCATGCTACTCAAGTTTAGTTACCGATAAGTTCTTGTCATAGTAAGTACATGTGTATCATAGAGAACCGCCAACAGGGTACCCCTTGTCGGATGATACGGAAGAATCCTCATATCAAAATGACAAGGCAAGCAGACAACAAGCATCTCATCAATCTTCTTATTTACCATGGGAAAATGGTGCTTTTTTCTCTCTTTCCTCTTTTCTCATATCTTTTTTTTCTTTTTCTCTTGTTCTCAATCTCTATCTCTTTTTTTATAAGAAGAATGCTTCATAGACAACTCATTATGGTTACGCTGCAGGTTTCCACCATGATTAGGCATGGATTAGATCGGCGGCCCATGCGTTTCTCTAACACATAACTCCATGGACTTACAAGCTCCCCTTTCATTTCACACCGATGACATCCATAGACAAAAGAGCATGGTATCAACTAGGTACAAAGTACAAGTGCAATGTTGAAAGCGTTCCCCATGACAGCATGGTTCTGCTAATCCCCAACATATAAGTGCAAGCATATACAACATAGGCGACACAATGGTTCAAGTTTATTAGGGGCAAGAAAAGTAAAGTGTGCCATCAAGCTCGTGAGAGCTTTAATCACTACTTTTCTCATAACAAGTTTAATTCGGAAGGTAGATAAAAACATGAATATACTTGGAATAGAAAATGCTAATAGGTAGGTATGGTGGACTCTTTGAAATAACTTGGTTTTATTTGGAGTTGGATGCATGGGTGGAACTCATACTTGGCTATGGAGGCTAGCAAAAGACTGGGAGCGACCAACTAAGAGAGCAATAATGGTCATAATCATGCAAAGTGAAAAAACATCATTAATTAAAGCATAAAGTGATATTACTAGTCGAAAACTAAAGGATCATAAAGTCTATGGTGACTTGGGATAGTCATAACATGGTGTGAGCATGTGCCAAGTCAACCCAAATAAAGCATCAAAGGAGAATACCACAATACTATGCTTTGATATGCTAAAACAACACATGATTCTTTCAAGGCACATTAAGCAATCTCAATTGTTTATAACATGTCATGCTACAACAAAGATCACTAAGCATAAAGCCAAAACAATATCAAGCATGACATGACAAAGAATAGGCCACAGTAAAAAATAAGCTCTTTTTACCACTTAAGCATGAACTTTTCCTACTCTTTTCCAATCCAAACCAATCTATTTGAAAACTAATGTATGAAAGAGGGGGTCCAACCAATTTATTCAAGCAAACTAAGAAAACCAAGCAAACAAAAACAAAAACAAAGACGCTCCAAGAACAACACAACTGTGCACGAAACAATAAAAATGAAGTGTTTGGAAGAACTAGAGATTTTTTATTAATGAAGAAGGGGACTTGGGCATCCCCAAGCTTTAACGCTTGTACTTCTTGGATATTTCTTGGGGTGACACGGGTGGCATCCCCAAGCTTGAGCTTTAGTCCATTCTTCATCTCATTACATCATTCTCTCCATACACCTGAAATTTTTCCTTCATACAAAACTTCACACAATCTTTATTAGCAACGTTAGTGCACTCAAGATAATAATTCTTTGTGTTCAGTTTCAACACCAATAAAACTTCCACTAAAACACAAGATACTGAAGCACTTTCCTCAAAAATCTCAATTCCCCAAAGAGAACTCAAAAAGGAATTAACAAGAAGCAAATGCAAATAATGGCAG
The DNA here is from genome assembly GCA_916181665.1 of Avena sativa. Taxonomy (NCBI): domain Eukaryota; kingdom Viridiplantae; phylum Streptophyta; class Magnoliopsida; order Poales; family Poaceae; genus Avena; species Avena sativa. The sequence continues at coordinate 431,299,816 of OV702287.1, forward strand.
AAATCTGTCAAAACAGACCAGCAGGTAAAAACCAATTTTTTAGAAGACCTTATGTTGCTCAAATCGAAAAGTGTTGAACTAATGAAAGTTAGATAACAAGTTGGGTCAGAAGCACAAAAATTCACGCGTCAAAACGACATACAGAGATTTTACACGAATATTTACAGTGAAGCACAAAAATCTGTTTCGCGATAGCAACTTTCCCAAGCATTACTTCTCTCTCATTAGAGGTTACTCTTGGCACAAAAAGCAAATATAAATGATAAGGAGCGGTTATTACTGAGGTAATAACTTACAAGACTCATCTAAAACTTTTGGGTTATCTCCCAATAAGTACTTTTCTTTAACGCCTTTAAGTTAGGCATAAGAAGCAAGAAAAGCATCAAGTATTCTCAAATGAAGAAGCATTAAAACCAAATTTCTTGCCCTTACCTCTCTTACTTTTATTCTTAACCTTGGGGAACATATGATTGTTTGGTGGAGAAGCAAAGTGCATGGTGCCCTTTTCCACATGTATTATTGCTCCAAGGAGTTTTAATAGGGATCTTCCAAGTGTAATTTGTCCTTTTTCCTACACATTCAATAACAAGATAATCATTAGAAACCATTTTTCCTAGGATCTTTGTAAACACTCCTTCAGCTATTCCAATGGGTAATATTGTGGCATTATTAGCAAGAAATATTTCTTCTCCTCCTTCAGAAAGTCCCCAAAGATTCATAGATATCTTTAGGCATAAGACAAAATTCAGACATGATATCACAACGAGCATGAAAAGTTTCATTATTTATAACAATCTTTACTGTGGGAAGCCATTTTGAGGGTTCAGAATTTATTGGAACATAGTCATGATGCTCTCTAACTGTATTCTAGCAATCTTTTAAACTAGCAGTGTTGGTCTCAAGAGTGTTCAATCTAGCAAATATGTTTATAAAGGAAGAATCAGATTTGCTAGGCAAGTTGTAAGTAAAGACCAACTTCTTTATGGCATTAAAAGCATCATCCTCATTGCATTGGAGGAAATCTCCTCCCACTATAGCATCCAAAGCATATCTATAGCAAAGAGAAATTCCAAGGTAAAAACTGCTAAGAAATAAGCTTTGAGTCATTTTAGGTTTAGTTTTTTCATGTAAATTAGAGATTCTAGACCAAGCTTCTTTGAAACTCTCTTCAATTCCTTGTTTGAAAGTGAAAATCATTTCCTCAGGTGACAAAGTGATTGGAGCAATACTAGACATAGTCGCAACTTAAGATAGGAACTATTTTTTTTGTGATTTTAATAAAGAAAGCAAACTAGTACAACTATTTTTTGTGTGTTTTGATAAAGAAACAAGCAAACAAAGCAAAAATAAACTAAGCAAAACAAAAATAACAAAGTAAAGAGATTGGTTATGAGGGACTCCCCTTGTGAAGATGTCCTTGAATCCTCGGCAACGGCGCCAGAAAGAGTTGCTTGTTGGCCCAAAATATATCAAGATCGTTGGGGAACCCCAAGACGAAGGTATGATGAGCACAACAACAAGTTTTCCATCAGTTATGAAACCAAGGTTATCGAACCAGTAGGAGCAAGGAAACACCTCCAAGGTGTTGTTTCCAACTTGGAATCCTGCACAACACACCCACCGAACTTTGCCCCCAACTTACAGTGAGGTTGTCAATCTCACCGGTTTTATTGAAAACAAAGGATTAAACGTATTGTGTGGAAGAAAGTAAAAGCTTGTAGAAAGTAAACAGAAAGCAGTAAAAATTTGTAGATTGACGGTAAAAGAAAGGACCGGGGTCCATAGTTCACTAGTGGTGGTTCTCCTTAAGATAGAGGACATGTTGGGTGAACAAATTACAGCGAGGCAGTTGACAAACATCGAGAAAGCATACATGCATATACTAATCATCCTGACTCCTATGAGATTTGATTGGGAATTACAACATTATACATAGACCGTAATCCAACTGCATCTACGACTAATAATCCACCTTTAGGTTATCAATCCGAACCCCCTCCAGTATTAAGTTGCAAGCAACAGATAATTGCATTACGCATTGCGTGTAAAGTAAACAATACGATTGTTCTATGAACAAAGGATTACTGTTTTCTCCCTAGTAACAAAAGCACATCTAGTACCTTAGAGAGTTCTGTCACTTCCCCAGATTACTAGAGGCATGAACCCACTATCGAGCATAAATACTCCCTCTTGGAGTTGCTAGCATCTACTCGGCCAAGATATCTACTAACAATGGAGAGCATGCAAGATCACAAATAACAAAGACATGATAGAATCAATAATCAATCTGAAATAGCATCTCAATATCCATCGGATCCCCGCAAACACAACATGTAGCATTACAAATAGATGATCTTGATCATGAACGGAGCTCACAAGATCTAAACATGGTAGCACAAAGGAGAAGGACCAACCATCTAGCTACTACATGGACCCGTAGTCCAAGGATGAACTACTCACACATCACACCGGAGGCTTGCATGGTGATGGATTAGACCCTTCGCCCAGACGTTTCTCTAACACACATACATAACTCCATGGACTTACAAGCTCCCCTTTCATTTCACACCGACGACATCCATAGACAAAAGAGCAGGATATCAACTAGGTACAAAGTACAAGTGCAATGTTGAAAGCGTTCCCCATGACAGCATGGTTCTGCTAATCCCCAACAAATAAGTGCAAGCATTTACAACATAGACAACACAATGGTTCAAGTTTATTAAGGGCAAGAAAAGTAAAGTGTGCCATCAAGTTCGTGAGAGCTTTAATCACTAGTTTTCTCATAACAAGTTTAATTCAGAAGGTAGATAAAAACATGAATATACTTGGAATAGCAAATGCTAATAGGTAGGTATGGTGGACTCTTTGGAATAACTTGGTTTTAGGAGTTGGATGCATGAGTGGAACTCATACTTGGTTACGGAGGCTAGCAAAAGACTGGGGGCGACCAACTAAGAGAGCAATAATGGCCAGAATCATGCATAGTGACAAAACATCATTAATTAAAGCATAAAGTGATATTACAAGTCGAAAGCTAAATGATCATAGAGGCTAAGGTGACTTGGTATAGTCTTAACATGGTGTGAGCATGCGCCAAGTCAACCCAAATAAAGCATTAAAGGAGAATACCACAATATTATGCTTTAATATGCTAAAACAACGCATGATTCTTTCAAGGCACATTAAGCAATCTCAATTGTTTATAACATGTCATGCTACAGCAATAATCACTAAGCATAAAGCCAAAACAATATCAAGCATGGCATGATAAAGCCTAAGTCACAGTCAAAAACAAGCTCCTTTTATACCACTTAAGCATGAACTTTCATACTCTTTTCCAACACCAATCGACTTATTTGAAACAACTCACAAAGATAATAATCAATAAAGATCAGTGAGCTTGTCTCACAAATACACAAAGAAGAACAAAAAAGTTCTAAGCTGAAAGCACAAGAAAACTAAGGCTAAACACAGTGCTAGCAAAAGAGAACACTCACATAACAATAAGAATGAAAGCTAGAGTGTTCTAGGCAATGAAAATAGAGTGTGTCTCTCTCCAAAAGAAGTGTGCTGGGATCCAACCAACTTATTGCAGCAAACCAAGCAAAATAAAACTAAAACAAAAACAAATACGCTCCAAGAACAACACAACAGTGCATGAAACAATAAAAACGAAGTGTCTAGAAAGACCTGAGATTTTTATTGATGAAGAAGGGGATGCCTTGGGCATCCCCAAGCTTTGACGCTTGTACCTTTTGAATATTTCTTGGGGTGACAAGAGGTGGCATCCCCAAGCTTGAGCTTTTGTCCATTCTTCATCTCATTACATCATTCTTTCACTACACTTGAAAATTTCCTTCATACAAAACTTCACACAATCTTCATTAGCAACATTAGTGCATTCAAAAGATAATAAACCTTTGGGGTTTAGTTTTAAAACTGCAACACTTTCATTAAAAACACAAGCTACTGTAGGAATTCCCTCAAAAAGCTCAATTCACAAAAAAGAACCCAAAAAGAAATCGATAAAGAGGCAAATGCAAATAATGGCAGAAATCTGTCAAAACAGACCAGCAGGTGATTTTTTCGAAGACCTTCTGTTGCTCAAATAAAAAAGTGTTGAACTAACGAAAGTTAGATAACAACCTGGGGGATTTATTTAGAAAATTACAGCTCAATCCGATATACAGAGATTTTTCACGAATGTTTATAGTGAAGCACAAAAATCTGTTTCGGGACAGCACTTCCCCAAATCTTACTTCCCTCTCATTAGAGGTTATTCTTGGCACAAAAATCAAATAAGAAAGGATCAGGAGAGGTTATTACAGAAGTAATAACTTCCAAGACTCAAGAAAACTATTGGGTTATCTCCCAAGAATTACTTTTCTTTAACGCCTTTAAGTTAGGCATGATAGTTTGAGAAGATGCTCACATAAGAAATATGAATTGAAGTAAAAGAGAGCATCAAGAAGCAAATACAAAGCACATTTAAGTCTACCCCACTTCCTATGCATAAGAATCTTGTAAAGAAACAAGTCATGAAAGCACAAAGCATCAAGCATAGGAAAGCAAAACAAGCGCAACTTCAAGACTTTCAACATAAAGAGGGGAAAAATAATATTGTTGAGATACATAAGACCATGTTTCCCTCTCTCATAATAAATTTCAGTAGCATCATGAATAAAATTAACAATATAACTATCACATAAAACATTCTTATCATGAGCCACATGCATAAAATAATTATTACTCTCCACATAAGCATAGTCATTCTTATTAATTGTAGTGGGAGCAAATTCAACAAAATAGCTATCATTATTATTCTCATCACCATAATCATCAAATATAGGAGGCATACAGTAATCATAATTAATTTTCTCCTCAATAGCAGGTGGACTGAAAATATCATATTCATCATTGTAATCATCATATATTGGAGGCATATTATCATCAAAGTAAATTTTCTCCTCTAAAGATGGGGGACTAAAAAGATCATTTTCATCAAAACTAGCTTCCCCAAGCTTAGACTTTTCCATAGGATTAGCAATAATGGTGTCCAAAGAATTCATACTAACAACATTGCTATTAGCATGCAAATAAAGTTCCATAGGTTTTTTAATTCTCTCTTCAAACACTTCATGTCCTAACTCAAGATAAATACTATAAAGCTCTCTAATTTTGTTGTTGTTTTCCATTAAGCCTAACTAGTGAAAATAAAAACAAGAAACAAAAAGATTTAATTGCAGAATATAAGGGAAATAACTTCGAGCACTCACACCTGAGGATGTGAGTACCTTTTACCTTACCTCCCCAGCAACGACGCTAGAAAATAGCTTGATGTCTACGCACTTCTATTCTTGTAGATAGTTGTTGGGCTTCCAAGTGCAGAGGTTTGTAGAACAGCAGCAAATTTTCCCTTAATTGGATCACCCAAGGTTTATCGAACTCAGGGATGAAGTGGTCAAAGGTATCCCTCTCAAGCAACCCTGCAATCAAGATACAAGAAGTCTCTTGTGTCCCCAACACACCCAATACACTTGTCAGGTGTATAGGTGCACTAGTTCAGCGAAGAGATAGTGAAATACAAGTGGTATGGATATACGACAACTGTGCCAGAAAATAGCTTGATGGCGTGGAAGAGACTAAAGGCAAACTGAAATAAAGATGGAAGCAAGCAAACATGTAACAAATCTAATTGCAAACAGTGTTTCAATGTTTAGAAACAAGGCCTAGGGATCATACTTTCACTAGTGAACACTCTCATATAAATATCTTCTCTTCATGATACTACTCTGAACTACTCTCCCGTTGGACACTCTAATCCATGGTAGGGCTATAACAACACTCCTCAAAGTTCCCTTTCCCCATCTAGGTAACCCCATACTGTCACCTTGAGCGCTATATGGTTCCAACAAACACCACAATTTCATAGAGACATCCAACTCCAAATTTAACTCATAACAAGTATTTGTAATCTCTAGCCTAAGTGCCACCATGGTGTGCACGTTGTCACTTCCACACACATGGGGAGAGCAGAGATCTATTAAAGCACTTGAGTAGCAAGGTAGATCTACTTGATTACAAAGCTCATTGTCACAATATGATCATGCATAGAGAGAGATGAACACATAGCTACCGGTAGAACCCTTATACTCGAGGAAGAACTACTCCCTCATCATCATGGGAATCAGCAACGACGATGGAGATGGTGGTGGAGATCGATGGAGATGGCTCCGGGGGTACTTCCCCATCCCGACAGGGTGCCAGAACAGAGACTTTCTGTCCCCGAATCTCCCCTTTCTTGGTGGTGGCGCTGCGGAACTTTTCGTGGCTAGAGGCTGGTCGATTTTAGGGTTTATGCATCGGGAGGCTTCTTATAGGCGAAGAGGCAAGGTCGGTGGGCGGCCAGGGGGCCCACACCATGCCCTGGCGTGGCCTAGGGATGCCCGTGCCAAGGGGGGATGTGGACACCCTGTGGCCCCTCTCCGTCTCGTCTTCTGGCTCCATGAGGCTTCCGGTAAAATATCGACTTTGGCTTTTGTCCAGTCCAATTCCGAGAATATTCATTTTCTGACTTTCCTGGAACCAAAAACAGCAGAAAATAGGCAACTGGCACTGTGGCATATTGTTAATAGGTTAGTCCAAGAAAGTGTATAGAAAGTACTCGAAAGTGTGGGCAAAACATAAGAAAGTAGATAAAACCAAGCATGTAACATAAAAAATTATAGATACGTTTGCAACATATGAAAGGGGTGGGGGCGTCCAGGGAAGAAGAATGGAAATTTTTCAGATCCCGGTGTGAGGTCCGGTCCAACCGAGATGCAAACTGGACCGCTCGGTATACAGGCCAGTCAACCGAACTTAAAACTGAATCTGCAGATTTTTTGTCGCGAGGAAGATTCGGTTGGTAGTCCGGTCAACCGGCTCCACAACTGGAGCACTCAGTTGGACACTGGACTGGCAACCAAACTTCATTCAGTAGATTTCTGTGTGCAGGTTCAGATAGACTCGGTTGAAACCGGGCTGGAAACCGGACGGTCCGGTCCTGGGGCCGGTTGGACCAGGCCAAAAACCAAAAATCCAAAAAACTTCGGAAAAATTTGTGGAAAATAGATTTTTTTTGAGAATGGCATGTGCATGTAGAAGAAGATAGTATACTCCAAAAGGATAGAGGAGGCATGTGATCTAGGCATGCCTATTAGAGAAGAACCAAATCAACACACTCAATAGCAACAATAGGCATGATTCGAAAATAGCAAGAGCCATAAGAGACCAAAGTTGGCGGGGGATTTCTCCCCCTATGTTTAAGCACACATGTCATGGCTCCTCAAATATAGATGCTTGGACCCATATCATGACACAAGATCAATTAATATCGCACACATAGGTATGCATCAAACCAAGACATGGTAAGATGACTATCTCTATATGTGCTACGCGACTAGGCTACATAGCAAGTTAAGAGTAGGAATATAATGCAAGAAGTGAATCAATCCAAGTTTTTAGGATCTAGAATACCAAGTTCTCACCTCAACATGATAAAACGGGCTTCATCCAAAGGCTTCGTGAAAATATCCGCCAATTGGAACATCGTTCCCACATGAGTGAGATTGATGTCACCATTTGCGACATGGTCACGTAGGAAGTGGTAGCGGATGTCAATATGTTTGGTGCGGCAATGTTGGACGGGGTTATTGGTGATCTTTATTGTGCTTTCATTGTCACATAGAAGAGGCACCATACCAAGAGATACACCATAGTCTTTCAAGGTTTGCCTCGTCCATAACAATTGAGCACGGCACGATGCCGCAGAAATGTATTCGGCTTCGGTGGTGGATAGGGTGGTGGAGTTTTGTTTCTTGGAAGACCAACTCACCAACGACCGGCCAAGGAATTGTCAAGCCCTAGAGGTCGACTTCCGGTCAACCTTATCACTGGACCAATCGGAATCCTAATAGCCAACAAGCTCAAAGGTTGACCCCTTTGGATACCAAAGCTCGAGAGTAGGAGTGAGAACAAGATACCTAAAAATCCGTTTGACCGCCATAAAGTGGCACTCCTTGGGAGCGGATTGAAAACGAGCACACATTCCAACACTTAACATGATATCCGGTCTAGAAGCACAAAGGTAGAGCAAGGAGCCAATCATGGAGCGATATACCTTTTGGTCCACATCCTTCTCACCTTCTCCAAGGCCAAGTTTCCCATTGAGTGGCATGGGAGTCTTCATGGGGTTGGCATTGGTCATCTCAAATTTCGTAGGCATGTCCTTCACATACTTTTCTTGGGAGATGAAGGTGCCTTGAGCAAGTTGCTTCACAATGAAGCCTAAGAAATACTTCAACTCCCCCATCATGGACATCATAAATTTCTGTGTCATCAACTCGGCAAAAGCTTTGTTATGAGATTCGTTATCTCCACCAAAGATAATATCATCAACATAAATTTGAACAATAAATAAGCCACCCCCTTTAACCCGTTTGGTGAAAAGGGTGGAATCGACTTTACCCATGCTAAAACCGTCCATGAGTAAGAAATCTCTAAGGTGCTCATACCAAGCACGAGGAGATTGCTTTAGTCCGTAGAGCGCCTTATGGAGTAGATACACATGGTTGGGAAAGCGTGTGTTTTTGAAACCCGGGGGTTGATTTACATATGCAACTTATTTCAAGGGACCATTAAGAAATGCACTTTTCACATACATTTGATAAAGCTTAAAGTTATGAAAAGATGCATATGCAAGCAAGAGACGAATAGCTTCAAGGCGAGCAATGGGCACAAAGGTGTCCTCATAGTCAATACCTTGTATTTGGGCATACCCTTGCGCCACTAACCTTGCTTTGTTCCTTGTGATGGTTCCATTCTCATCTTGCTTGTTCTTGAATACCCACTTGGTGTGCTTCTTGCCTTGCTCGTGGCCTTGAATAGAGGTCACCATCATAGCTTGACGTTGCGGCGTGCCGTGGGGAAGGTACATAGTTCGAAGAGATTCCATCTTCAACCACGGGGGCATCATTGCGTCTTTGAGCACTTTGATGTAGATCTTGTGGAAGAGGTGCATGACGATGCAATGAACTTGCAGAGCTTGAAGCGCGTGAACGTGGTCTGGTCATGCCGTCGATGAGGCGTCGAAGATTGTCATTTGTTTCGGCGACGGGGCGTTGGAGCGCTTCATTTTGGTGGCCGAAGTTGTGATGCATTGCATGCATTTGTTGTTCGAGGCCATCGAAGCGGTTGTCGATGTTCTTGAACTCGGCTTGCGTCTCGCCAAATTGTTCATCTTGTCGCGTCTCAAGTGCTTGGTAACGTTCACGGAACTCTTGGCGGACGATGAAGTGACTTGCACGCGTCATGTATGGACCTTGATCTTCTTCTTGGGGAGGTGGTTGGCTCGTCTCACCGTGCCTATCCATCATGCAAAACACACGAGTATTGTATATGGAAGTGGAATATGGTGGTGTTAGCCTTGTACCTCACCTTGGGGATTGCACCAAACTAGAAACCACAAGTGAGAGCTATAAGCGTGCAAAGTGGAATTGCAAAGAAAACTCACACTAAAGAAAGAACTAACTCTCAAAAGCTTGTTGGTGGTAGGTTAGGATTGTGGAAAGCCAAAGAACCAACCAAAAGAAAAGGGATAGTCAAAAGTGGTAAAAATCCAACAAAACTCAAGTCAAAGGCGAAGGTCAACAACTCAAAAGGGTGACGGGAACGACTATGTACACACACGTGGAGAAAGTTGGGATTGACACGACTATGAAAATGAGCAAACAAAATGTCCTAATGAAGACTAAGCTCGTTGTCGTGCCAATGCAAGGAGAGACCATGGCTCGTTTGGAAAGAGGAAAAGTGAGCAACGGATTTGTGCACTTGCCTTGGGCGCTCTTCTTTCTCTCTTGCTTACAAGCTTTGAGACTCTCTTTGGCAATGGGAGACTATTTTTCTTTTGCTTTTTCTTTGTATCTTTTTCTATTTTTTTTGCTCTCCCTTGGTGCTACCTAGTCACACTTGCTATTGCTCTTGCACTCTCACTATCCAAGGACAAATGCACAATGCTCAAGCAAACACAAGATGAGCCACTCTCATGGGGTAGGTACACACAAAGGAAGATGGGGGTTAACAAGGTGACGCAAGTTATACCTTCTTTGATGATGAACTTGGTGTCGGTGGTGCGGGATGATGTTCGTGGTCCGTGGTGTCGATGAGCGTGGAAGTTGATGATGCGGAAGCTTGCTGGTAGTTGCTGACACGCACACGGGACACGAGCAAACAAAGGAGATTAGCCAATGCGGAAAATGAGGCAAAATTGTCAAAACTGGCGTTACAGCCGGACACTCCGGTCTGTCTGGGCCGGACACTCCGGTCTGGCCGGACACTCCGGTCTGTTTTGGCCGGACACTCCGGTTGGGCCGGACACTCCGGTCGGTATGAGCCGGACACTCCGGCGCGGGTTTCCTGCTCGTGTTCTTGAGCGGAAATCCTCGCCTTCGGGCCTCAAATCCGCGAGAAACTGGCCAAATTAGGCTGGGGAAACGCAGGATAAAGCTGGACCAACTCCTTAGATAAGGTTTGGTCGGATCAAAACCACAAATAACACTCCAAATCAAGAGATCGATCCAAAGGCAAATATGGGCTGTTTTTTTGTGTGGGGATTTTCGAATTTTTTGTGGATAGAAGAAAAATTTGTGGGGGAAATCGTGAGCAACGAAGCTCTTGATACCAATATGTTGAGGGCAAACCTCTAGGGTGGCCCGATCTTTCACGATTCCCTTTCAAATCGAGGGTGGAGTGCGGGGGAAGGAGGGAAGGATGAACACGACGAACACACGCACGAAGAACGCGATGAACACACACACGCAAGACCACGATAAACACCAATAGCTCACGCCAACAGTGACCGGTCCGGCGCAATCCCTAGGATCGGTGTCGGGCGGAGGACTCTCTCTCGAACCGGAACGGCGAGATGGGAGACTCGGTGAGATCTTGACGTCTAGGCAAAGGGACACCGATGCCTAGGCCTTGTACAACGCGGAGGCACGATGCAAACTCCAACGAGGTTTGGGGATATTGGTGCTCCTTAGTCAAGGAGCATGAGGCAAGAATTAGATAGATCCACAAAGGGGTTTCCACTAATTCCAATATCAAGCCTAGGGTTTACAATGGAGGTGGGGGTCTATATATAGGCCATCCACAAGTTCAGAGGTAATTCAGGCATTAAAGTAGAGTTATGGGCGAAGTAGAGGGGTACATGGGCCATAGGGCCCAGCTAGGCTCGTAGGCCCATCGCTTGGGCTGGACAGTCTGGGTCGGCACGGCCGGACATTCCAGGGTGACCGGACACTTCGGGTGGTGTCTGGGGAGTGTCCGATTTGACCTTCTGAATGTCCACGCCAGGTCCGGGCTCGGGCAGGCCGGACACTCCGGCTGAGTCGCGCCAGACACTCCGGTTGCGTCGGACACTCCGGCTTGATTCGGGCGTACACTCTGGCTCAGGTAGCTTCAGCTTAGGTGCAGCTTCAGGGCTCGTGGGTCGACGCGGCGGGGATTCGTACCTGATGATGCACAGAGTAGAGGTATGAAGTAGCACGCCATCCAAGGAGGTATCAAACTGGCACGAGGAGAGGAGTGAGTTCAGCTTAGCTTGTATGAGTTTGGCTCGGGCACGAGTCATGGGTCCACTTGGGGGACTTGTTGGTGTAGATATAGAAGCATCCGTATGACGGGCTGCATCAATCCCCTCATCTTGAACAAACTCTTGCATGGTATAATTCTTAAATTTGGTGCCATTGTTGGTCCTAATGGTCTTGATCTCCACTTCATGAGTGTGTTGATCTTGCTTGGCGAAGATCATGAAGTACTTGTAGGTCTCATACTTTTACTTGAGAAGGAATACCCAAGTGTATGTTGAGTAATCATCAACAATGACAAGACCATACTTTCTTCCACCAAGAGTATCATATGTTGATGGCACAAAGAGATCCAAATGGAGAAGATCCAAAGGTCTTGACATGGCCACCTTGGAAATTGATGGATGACTCCTCCCATGTTGCTTTCCTAAAATGCAAGCACTACACACACGATCTTTCTCGAAAGACCCTGGTTAGTCGAACAATATGTTCACCCTTTAGGAGTTGTTTAAGATTTCTCATGTTGACGTGGCCAAGGCGGCGATGCCAAAGCCAACCCTCGTCAACCTTGGCCATTAAACATGTAGGAATAGATTGAATCTCTTGCGAGAGGTCAACCACATAGAGGTCATCTTCCACATATCTAACAATGACCAACTTGAGATTATCACTCCTAAAGACTTTCACACAAGTTCTAGAGAAATAGGAATCATAACCGGCATCCACAAGATGTTTTATTGAAAGTAAGTTGTAGCCAAGGTTTTCAACAAGCATGACGGTCTCTAGGGTCAAAGCCTTGGAGACCACCAACTTGCCAAAACCTAGTACCTTTCCTTTAGAGTTGTCTCCAAAAGTGATGCTTGACGTTGAATTAACATCATGAATAAATTGGTCAAGCACACTTGTACCTCCGATCATATGATTGGTGCATCCACTATCAAACACCTATTTTGATCCACCGGAGGCATACCCCTACAAAATCAATTCTTTTATTTAGGAACCCATTGAGTAATGGGTCCCCTAGCATTAGAAACAAGATATTTTGGTACCCAAATTGAGTACCACCAATAAGCATAACCACTGCAAGGGCCAACATATTTGGCATATACATCTCCTTGGGTGCCCTTACATAACACATAGGAAGGATTAGATTTTCCCGCAAACTTGTGGTTGGGGTTACCCCTTATGGCTCCCCCATTCACAACATTCTTCTTTACTTGGTCAACCACCTTGTGCCCTTCATTCACAAAGTTGATATTATTAGGTGGGTTGACACCATTCTTGTCGTTCTTGGGGTCATACCCCATACCTTGCCTTGGAGCTCTCACTGTTTGGCGAGCAAGAATCTCATCAAGAATCTTGCCCTTGGTGGTAGGTTTGAGATGCTCCATCTCAAGTTGTTCCTTCAACTTCTTATTCTCCTTAAGGAGACTAGCTTGATCCAAGGAAGGGTTATAAGCACAAGCAATATCCTCAACAATAATAGGATCCTTCAATGTACCAAGAGCCTTTTCATAGGACACTCCAAGTTGATCATGATTCTTCCCAAGTGGTATGATCTCACGCTTGACAAGAAAATTATCTTTCTCAAGGTTATCAAGGTCATTGGTGAGAGAATCATGAACAACCTCAAGTTCTTTCTTTGAAGTATCAAGCTCTTGGGACAAGGTGATAGCTCTATCTATGGTATCCATATCTTTTGCCTTATCTAGTTCATAGATTTCAATTCGTTCTTTAAGAAGGGAAGTAATGTCCTTTTCCTTGCTTAGCTCTTGCTCAAGAAGATTGAATCTTAGTTTCTCATCATCAATATGAGACTCCAAAATATCAATGGTCTCGTCACGTGAATTGACAAGGCTTGTTAATTGTTTGAATCTAGCGCGAGCATTGCTAGGAAGGGACTTCATGATTTTATACATTTCTTGTACATAGTTTTCATCGAATTCATCATCATCACTATCATTGGCACTAACATGATCATCCAAGATGCTAGAGAGAGATGGAGGGGAAGAGATTACCTTGGTACTTATTTCCATGAGGCAAGTACCGGCGACCTTGGGAGTGATGGAGTCATCGGCATAGTCTTTGGTGTAGTCATATGTGAAGAGTGACCCGGGTTCAGAAAAAGCCAAACCGGCCACTCCCACAACCTTCTCCTCATCTTCACTCTCCGCATCAGATAGGTACTCTTGGCCAAGAAAGCCTTTGCCATCACGCTTCTTGTTCCTCTTGTATCTCTCGTTGATGGGGTTTGGCTTTAATCTTGGCTTGGCGCCCTCTTCATACTTGGGCTTGTCAAGTCTCTTATCATATGGGCATTTGTTGGCAAAGTGGTCCGACTCATGACAATTGTAGCAATTCCTCCTCTTCTCACTTGGCCCAGTTGAGCTTCTTCTTCTTCGGAACTTCAACTTCTTGGTGAAGAGAGCAACTTGAGCTAGCATGTCGTCAATGCCCGCACTATCACTCTCTTCATCATTTGCACCACTCTCTTTCACATACTTGGCCTTCAATGCTAGGGATTGAGAAGGCCCAATGGCACGGTTGATCTCCTTGATCTTTTGTCCTTCGTCTGCCATATTATTCGTGGCAACAAGATAAGACACTAGATCATCAGGCGAGAAGTGGTGAGCTGAATCTAGAAGTTGCAAGTTCAAGGCAAGCTTCTTGTCGAAGGCAGCGATCATGGAGAGAACCTTGGACTTGATGAGCTCATCATTCAAGTTGAAACCATCATCATACTTGTCATAGTCAAGACCATCAATCTTCACACGAAGGGCAACAAGTCTCTTGTTTGCTTCTGCGATGGACTCACCATCGTTGTTCATGAATATGCTCATATCTGACTTGGCAACTTCATACTTGGACTTTTGGATAAGGGATGTTCCCTCTTGGAGAATGACAATCCTCTCCCAGAGATCCTTTGCGGTGGGGATGTTGCTAACTTGATCATAGAGAGTGCGCTGAATGGCATTCCTTATCTTGTCACAAGCCATTGCATTTAGTTGACAGTCATAGTATTCTCTCGGAGTGAGATTGTTGGGATCTTGTGGATAGAATCCCTTGCCTAGAATCTCCCAAAGCTCCACACTGCAGCTGCGAAGATGAGATTCCATAGAAACTTTCCAATGAGAGAAGTGAGTTCCATCATAGTGAGGTGCGGGACCCGAACCATTAATATGAGGCATGATATTCTTTTGTTTAGGATATATATACGGAAATGTATTAGGAGCCATAGAGGCTTTCTTTGGGTCACTCTCACTAGAGGCCTCGTTCATGGCCTCCTTACCGATGTCCATCGGCCTCCCTTGAGGTACTACCGAAGGTCCGGCAAGCATGACCCCCTCGCCCATCCCCGTAAACGTCCCTCAAGAAAACTTATTCGTGCAAGGAGATCGGAATCCACCTTAGCCTTTTCAAGCGACTGTTTGGCAAAGAGTTCACGGATCTCCTTGACCGAATAAGTCTTACCCTCCTCATCATCAGAGAAAACTATCTTTTCTCTTAGGCGGTAAAGCCCTTAGAAGAGCACTAGGCTCTGATACCAATTGAAAGTGTAAGATGGTTTACCTAGAGGGGGTGAATAGGTTTCTACAAAATTCTTTATAATCTTTTGCAAGTTTTAGGCTTTGCGGAATATAAGTGTGCCTAAATAAAAACTAGGTGAGGCAACCTAGATGATGATACAAGATACTTCAAGCACGAAGGCTATCACAAAGTAAACAACACAAGTAAGAGAGTGGTTAAGGAATAACCGAAGCACGGGGAGACAAAGATGTATTCCCGTGTTCACCACCTTTGGGAAGGGGGGCTACGTCACGTTGGAGAGGTGTGAGGTTCCACGAAGGATACCCGAACGCCACGAAGGCTCACTGATACATTGCAAATGTATCTATAATTTTTGATGTGAGGTTTGAGGTTTTATCTACTTTCTTGTGTTTTGTCCACACTTTGGAGTACTTTTCATATGATTTCTTGGACTAACCTATTAACAAGATGCCATAGTGCCAATTGCCTGTTTTCTTCTATTTTTGGTTCCAGAAAAGTCAGAAAATGAATATTCTCGGAATTGGACCGGACAAAAGCCAAAGTCGATATTTTACTAGAAGACACTTGGAGCCAGAATACGAGACGGAGAAGGGCCAGAGGGTGGCCACACCACCTGGCCACGCCAGGGCATGGTGTGGCCCCCTGGTCGCCCACCGACCTTGCCTCTTCGCCATAAGATGCCCCTCGAGGCAAAAACCCTAAATCGTCAATCAGAAATCCACGAAAAGTTCCACAGCACCGCCGACACCGAAGGGGAGATTTGGGGGATAGAAAGTCTCTGTTCTGGCACCCTGCCAGGATGGGGAAGTGCCCCGGGAGCCATCTTCATCGATCTCCACCGTCATCTCCATCGTCGTTGCTGATTTCCATGATAAGGAGGGAGTAGTTCTCTCTCGAGGCTAAGGGTTCTACCGGTAGCTATGTGTTCATCTCTCTCTATATATACATGATCTTATTGAGATCATGAGCTTGTAATCTATAGATCTACCTTGCTACTCAAGTGCTTTAATAGATCTCTGCTCTCCCCATGTGTGTGAAGTTGACAGTGTGCACACCATGGTGGCACTTAGGCTAGAGATTTCAAATACTTGTTATGAGTTATATTTGGAGTTGGATGTCTTTATGAAATTGTGGTGTTTGTTTGAACCATCTAGTGCTAATGGTGACAGTGTGGGGTTATCTAGATATGAAAGGCTTACTTTGAGGTGTGCTGTTATAGCCCTACCATTGATTAGAGTGTCCAACCGAAGAGTAGTTAAGAGTAGTATCATAAAGAGATGCTATTTATATGAGAGTGTTCACTAGTGAAAGTATGATCCCTAGGCCTTGTTTCTAAGCATTGAAACACCGTTTGCAATAGATCTGTTACAGGTTTGCTTGCTTCCATCTTTATTTCAGTTTGCCTTTAGTCTCTTTCACGCCATCAAGCTATTTTCTATCATCGTTACCACTTATAATTATCTATACCACTTGTATTTCACTATCTCTTTGCCAAACTAGTGCACCTATACACCTGACAAGTGTATTGGGTGTGTTGGGGACACAAGAGACTTCTTGTATCTTGATTGCAGGGTTGCTTGAGAGGGGATACCTTTGACCACTTCCTCCCTGAGTTCGATAAACCTTGGGTGATCCACTTAAGGGAAAACTTGCTGCTCTTCTACAAACCTCTCCACTTGGAGGCCCAACAACTGTCTACAAGAATAGAAGTGCGTAGACATCAATGTTATCAACACATAGTACGATGTACAAATAATCATAGGGTGCGCGACCAACGCTTCCTATGGGAGTAGCCCCCGAGTGCCTAGTTGAGTCGAAGACTCAGGTAGGGACTAAAGAACTTTTGCGACTAATGTCATTTTATGTTTGCTTATTTTAGTCGAATTTATTTCCGGCGCTCCCTATGGGAGTAACCCATTATCCATAGTTGAATCGTAGAGTCAAGTGGTTGGGTATGCTTTGAATGTCCATATTCCTGCATAAAAGAAAATCGTAGGGTGCGCGACCAGCGCTCCCTATGGGAGTAGCCCTCGAGTGCTTGGTGGAGTCGAAGACTCGAGCAAGGACTAAAATAGTCGAAACCTTTGAGTGCTCAACTTGATGACATCAGTGCTGACGATGTGATGACCTTAGTTGCCCACGTGAGCATCTTCTCAAACTATCATGCCTAACTTAAAGGCGTTAAAGAAAAGTACTTATTGGGAGATAACCAAAAAGTTTTAGATGAGTCTTGGAAGTTATTACTTCAGTAATAACCGCTCCTTATCATTTTTATTTGCTTTTTGTGCCAAGAGTAACCTCTAATGAGAGAGAAGTAATGATTGGGAAAGTTGCTGCCCCGAAACAGATTTCTGTGCTTCACCGTAAAAATTCGTGTAAAATCTCTGTATGTCCTTTTGAGGCGTGATTTTTTGTGCTTCTGCCCCAGGTTGTTATCTAACTTTTGGTAGTTAAATAATTTTTGATTTAAGCAATAGAAGGTCTTCGAATTTTTTTGCCTTTACCTGCTGGTCTGTTTTGACTGATTTCTGCCATTATTTGCATTTGCTTCTTGTTGATTACTTTTTGGGTTCTTTTTGGGGAATTGAGCTTTTTGAAGGAAGTGCTACAGTAGCTTGTGTTTTAATGGAAGTTTTATTGGTGTTGAAACTGAACCCAAAGACTTATTATCTTGAGTGCACTAATGTTGCTAATAAAGATTGTGTGAAGTTTTGTATGAAGGAAAAATTTCAGGTGTATGGAAGGAATGAGTAATGAGATGAAGGACGGACTAAAGCTCAAGCTTGAGGATGCCATGCGTCTCACCCCAAGAAATATCCAAGAAGTACAAGCGTCAAAGCTTGGGGATGCCCAAGGCATCCCCTTCTTCATCAATCAAAATCCCACGTTTCTTCCAAACACTTCATTTTATTGTTTCATGCACAATTGTGTTGTTCTTGGAGCGGCTTCTTTTTCGTTTTCGGTTTCGTTTTTCGTTTGCTTTGTTTGCTTAGTTTGCTGAATAAATTGGTTGGACCCCCTCTTTCGTACTTTGTTTTTCAAATAGTTTGGTTTGGATTGGAAAAGAGTAGGAAAGCTCATGCTTAAGTGGTAAAGAGAGCTTGTTTTTGACTGTGGCCCATGCTTTGTCATGCCATACTTGATATTGTTTTGGCTTTAGGCTTAGTATTCTTTGCTGCAACATGAATTGTTATAAACAATTGAGATTGCTTAATGTTCCTTGGAAGGATCATGCGTTGTTTTAGCATATGAAAGCATAGTATTGTGGTATTCTCCTTTGATGCTTTATTTGGGTTGACTTGGCACATGCTCACACCATGTTATGACTATCCAAAGTCACCATAGCCTTTATGATCCTTTAGTTTTCAACTTGTAGTATCACTTTAAGATTTATCAATGATGTTTTGTCGCTCTGCATGATTATGGCCATTATTGCTCTCTTAGTTGGTCGCTCCCAGTCTTTTGCTAGCCTCCACAACCAAGTATGAGTTCCACTCATGCATCCAACTCCAAATAAAACCAAGTTATTCCAAAGAGTACACCATACCTACCTACTAGCATATGCTATTCCAAGTATATTCATGATTTTGTTTACCTTCCAAATTAAACTTGGTATGAGAAAACTAGTGATTAAAGCTCTCACGAACTTGATGGCACACTTTACTTTTCTTGCCCTTAATAAACTTGAACCATTGTGTCGTCTATGTTGTATATGCTTGCACTTATTTGTTGGGGATTAGCAGAACCATGCTATCATGGGGCACACTTTCAACATTGCACTAGTACTTTATACCTAGTTGATATCATGCTCTTTTGTCTATGGATGTCGCCGGTGTGAAATGAAAGTGGAGCTTGTAAGTCCATGGAGTTATGTATATGTGTTAGAGAAACGCCTGGGCCACTGGTCTAATCCATGCTGACATGGTGGAAACCTGCAGTGTAACCATAATGAGCTATCTATGAAGCATTCTTCTTATAAAAAAAGAGTCCTATATTGAGAAAAAAGAAAAAAAGAGATTATGAAAAGAGGGAAGAGAGAAAAAAGCACCATATTCCCATGGTAAATAAGAAGATTGCTGAGATGCTCGTTGTCTGCTTGCCTTGTCATTTTGATATGGGGATTCTTCCGTATCATCGGGCAAGGGGTACGCCGTTGGTGGTTCTCTATGATACACATGTACTTACGATGACAAGAACTTACCGGTAACTAAACTTGAGTAGCATGAGGAGCGGCCCTCGTATTCAAGGGACATGAGATTTCCAACTTATACTTAATCAAGCATATACACCATAGTTTGTTCACTTTAACCTTAATTACTTCAAGATGCTTATGATAGGGGCAATGAGAGCTGAAAGCTATTTAGTACCATAATTTTTGGAAGCTCTTTATGAAACTTGAATCTCCGCTTCCTTCTATGAAGGCCTTTCTTTTACTTTTATGTTGAGGCTCCAC
Organism: Avena sativa; assembly: GCA_916181665.1. Classification (NCBI taxonomy): domain Eukaryota; kingdom Viridiplantae; phylum Streptophyta; class Magnoliopsida; order Poales; family Poaceae; genus Avena; species Avena sativa. The sequence goes on from OV702287.1 coordinate 431,319,448, forward strand.
CTTCTATCTTTATGCACCTACTTTGAGAGCATAGTGTCCATTCTTAGTTCTAAGTGCATTGTCCCAAGACTTGTTGATTGATACATAACTTGATATTGCTTGATTTAAACTATTTGTATCTAGTCATTGTTGTGAACTTTGAAGGTGTCCTATGCATTTATGTTTGGTACTCTATGAGGGACAAGCTGAATACCACTATGCTATGTTTTCTTTATGTGAAACAAACAAACGTCTTGCAAAGCATTGTTATTCATGAATCTTTTGTTTGTGCCTTTTCATGTTGCAACATAGTTGCTTTGTCTTATTGTTAGAACTTTATCTTTCATGCTATGTTGAAGTACTATGATCCCAGCTTTGAATGTTTTACAAATACTTTAATCAAGTTTATGATGGTGCATGTCACCTCAAAAATTATTCTTTCTTTTTATCACTTACCTACTCGAAGACGAGCAGGAGTTAAGCTTGGGGATGTTGATACATTGCAAATGTATCTATAATTTTTTATGTTCCATGCTTGGTTTTATCTACTTTCTTATGTTTTGTTCCAACTTTGGAGTACTTTTCATACACTTTCTTGGACTAACCTATTAACAAGATGCCACAGTGCCAGTTGCCTGTTTTCTGCTGTTTTTGGTTCTAGGGAAGTCAAAAAATGAATATTCTCGGAATTGGATGGGACAAAAGCCAAAGTTCCAATTTTTACCGGAAGACTCACGGAGCCAGAATACGAGACGGAGGAGGGCTAGGGCCTGGCCACACCCCCTTGGCGCGGCAACCCTAGGCCACGCCAAGGCATGGTGTGGGCCCCCTGGCCGCCCACCGACCTTGCCTCTTCGCCTATAAGATTCCCCCGAGGCAAAAACCCTAAATCGTCAATCAGAAATCCATGAAAAGTTCCGCAGTGCTGCCGCCACCGAAGGGGAGATTCGGGGGATAGAAAGTCTCTGTTCCGGCACCCTGCCGGGATGGGGAAGTGCCCCCGGAGCCATCTCCATCGATCTCCACCACCATCTCCATCGTCGTTGCTGATTTCCATGATAAGGAGGGAGTAGTTCTCTCTCGACGCTAAGGGTTCTACCGATAGCTATGTGTTCATCTCTCTATCTATGCATGATCTTATTGAGATCATGAGCTTGTAATATATAGATCTACCTTGCTACTCAAGTGCTTTAATAGATCTCTGCTCTCCCCATGTGTGTGAAGTTGACAGTGTGCACACCATGGTGGCACTTAGGCTAGAGATTACAAATACTTGTTATGAGTTATATTTGGAGTTGGATGTCTTTATGAAATTGTGGTCTTTGTTTGAACCATCTAGTGCTCAAGGTGACAATGTGGGGTTATCTAGATGGGAAAGGCTTACTTTGAGGTGTGCTGTTATAGCCCTACCATTGATTAGAGTGTCTAACCGGAGAGTAGTTAAGAGTAGTATCATAAAGAGATGATATTTATATGAGAGTGTTCACTAGTGAAAGTATGATCCCTAGGCCTTGTTTCTAAGCATTGAAACACCGTTTGCAATAGATATATTACATGTTTGCTTGCTTCCATCTTTATTTCAGTTTGCCTTTAGTCTCTTTCACGCCATCAAGCTATTTTCTATCATCGTTACCACTTATAATTATCTATACCACTTGTATTTCACTATCTCTTCGCCAAACTAGTGCACGTATACACCTGACAAGTGTATTGGGTGTGTTGGGGACACAAGAGACTTCTTGTATCTTGATTGCAGGGTTGCTTGAGAGGGGATACCTTTGACCACTTCCTCCCTGAGTTCGATAAACCTTGGGTGATCCACTTAAGGGAAAACTTGCTGCTGTTCTACAAACCTCTGCACTTGGAGGCCCAACAACTGTCTACAAGAATAGAAGTGCGTAGACATCAATGTTATCAACACATAGTACGACGTACAAATAATCATAGGGTGCGTGACCAGCGCTCCCTATGGGAGTAGCCCCCGAGTGCCTGGTTGAGTCGAAGACTCAGGCAGGGACTAAAGAACTTTTGCGTCTGCTATCGTCTTTTTTTTGCTTGTTTTAGTCGAATTTATTTCCAGCGCTCCCTATGGGAGTAACCCATTATCCATAGTTGAATCGTAGAGTCGAGTGGTTGGGTATGCTTTGAATGTCCATATTCCTGCATAAAAGAAAATCGTAGGGTGCGCGACCAGCGCTCCCTATGGGAGTAGCCCCCGAGTGCTTGGTGGAGTCGAAGACTCGAGGAAGGACTAAAATAGTCGAAACCTTTGAGTGCTCAACTTGATGACATCAGTGCTGACGATGTGATGACCTTAGTTGCCCGCGTGAGCAACTTCTCAAACTATCATGCCTAACTTAAAGGCGTTAAAGAAAACTACTTATTGGGAGATAACCCAAAAGTTTTAGATGAGTCTTGGAAGTTATTACTTTAGTAATAACCGCTCCTTATCATTTTTATTTGCTTTTTGTGCCAAGAGTAACCTCTAATGAGAGAGAAGTAATGATTGGGAAAGTTGCTGTCCCGAAACAGATTTATGTGCTTCACCGTAAACATTCGTGTAAAATCTCTATACGTCCTTTTGAGGCGTGAATTTTTGTGATTCTGCCCCAGGTTGTTATCTAACTTTTGGTAGTTCAACACTTTTCGATTTGAGCAACAGAAGGTCTTTGAAAAAATTCGTCTTTACGTGCTGGTTTGTTTTGACAGATTTCTGCCATTATTTGCATTTGCTTCTTGTTGATTACTTTTTGGTTTTTTTTTGGGGAATTGAGCTTTTTGAAGGAAGTGCTACAGTAGATTGTGTTTTAGTGGAAGTTTTATTGGTGTTGAAACTGAACCCAAAGACTTATTATCTTGAGTGCGCTAATGTTGCTCATAAAGATTGTGTGAAGTTTTGTATGAAGGAAAATTTTCAGGTGTATAGAAGGAATGAGTAATGAGATGAAGGATGGAGTAAAGCTCAAGCTTGGGGATGCCACGCGTGTCACCCCAAGAAATATCCAAGAAGTACAAGCGTCAAAGCTTGGGGATGCCCAAGGCATCCCCTTCTTCATCAATAAAAATCCTAGGTTTCTTCCAAACACTTCATTTTTATTGTTTCATGCACAGTTGTGTTGTTCTTGGAGCGTCTTCTTTTTTGTTTTCGTTTTGGTTTTTCGTTTGCTTTGTTTGCTTAGTTTGCTGAATAAATTGGTTGGGCCCCCTCTTTCATACTTTGGTTTTCAAATAGTTTGGTTTGGATTGGAAAAGAGTAGGAAAGCTCATGCTTAAGTGGTAAAGAGAGCTTGTTTTTGACTGTGGCCCATGCTTTGTCATGCCATACTTGATATTGTTTTGGCTTTAGGCTTAGTATTCTTTGCTGCATCATGACTTGTTATAAACAATTGAGATTGCTTAATGTGCCTTGGAAGGATCATGCGTTGGTTTAGCATATTAAAGCATAGTATTGTGGTATTCTCATTTGATGCTTTATTTGGGTTGACTTGGCACATGCTCACACCATGTTATGACTATCCAAAGTCACCATAGCCTTTATGATCCTTTAGTTTTCAACTTGTAGTATCACATTATGCTTTGATCAATGATGTTTTGTCGCTCTGCATGATTATGGCCATTATTGCTCACTTAGTTGGTCGCTCCCAGTCTTTTGCTAGCCTCCACAACCAAGTATGAGTTCCACTCATGCATCCAAATCCCTAAACCAAGTTATTCCAAAGAGTCCACCATACCTACCTACTAGCATATGCTATTCCAAGTATATTCATGATTTTGTTTACCTTCCAAACTAAACTTGTTATGAGAAAACTAGTGATTAAAGCTCTCACGAACTTGATGGCACACTTTACTTTTCTTGCCCTTAATAAACTTGAACCATTGTGTTGTTTATGTTGTATATGCTTGCACTTATTTGTTGGGGATTAGCAGAACCATGTTGTCATGGGGAACGCTTTTAACATTGCACTAGTACTTTGTAGCTAGTTGATATCATGCTCTTTTGTCTATGGATGTCGTTGGTGTGACATGAAAGGGGAGCTTGTAAGTCCATGGAGTTATGTATATGTGTTAGAGAAACACCTGGGCCGCTGGTCTAATCCATGCTGACATGGTGGAAACCTGCAGCGTAACCATAATGAGCTGTCTATGAAGCATTCTTCTTATAAAAAAAGAGTCCTATATTGAGAAAAAAGAAAAAAAGAAAAAAAGAAAAAAAAAGAGATTATGAAAAGAGGGAAGAGAAAAAAAGCACCATATTCCCATGGTAAATAAGAAGATTGCTGAGATGCTCGTTGTCTGCTTGCCTTGTCATTTTGATATGGGGATTCTTCCGTATCATCGGGCAAGGGGTACCCCGTTGGCGGTTCTCTATGATACACATGTACTTACGATGACAAGAACTTACCGGTAACTAAACTTGAGTAGCATGAGGAGCGGCCCTCGTATTCAAGGGACATGAGATTTCCAACTTATACTTCGTCAAGCATATACACCATAGTTTGTTCACTTTAACCTTAATCACTTCAAGATGCTTATGATAGGGGCAGTGAGAGCTGAAAGCTATTTAGTACCATAATTTTTGGAAGATCTTTATGAAACTTGAATCTCTGCTTCCTTATATGAAATCCTTTATTTTACTTTTATGTCGAGTCTCCACTTTCTATCTTTATGCACCTAATTTGAGAGCATAGTGGCCATTCTTAGTTCTATGTGCATTGTCCCAAGACTTGTTGATTGATACATAACTTGATATTGCTTGTTTTAAACTATTTGTATCTAGTCACTCTTATGAACTTTGAAGGTGTCCTATGCATTTATGTTTGCTACTCTATGAGGGACAAGATGAATACCACTATGCTATGTTTTCTTTTTGTGAAACAAACAAACGTCTTGCAAAGCATTGTTATTCATGAATCTTTTGTTTGTGCCTTTTCATGTTGCAACATAGTTGCTTTGTCTTATTGTTAGAACTTTATCTTTCATGCTATGTTGAAGTACTATGATCCCAACTTTGAATGTTTCACAAATACTTTGATCAAGTTTATGATGGTGCATGTCACCTCAAAAATTATTCTTTCTTTTTATCACTTACCTACTCAAGGACGAGCAGGAGTTAAGCATGGGGATGTTGATACATTACAAATGTATCTATAATTTTGATGTTCCATGCTTGGTTTTATCTACTTTCTTATGTTTTGTTCCAACTTTGGAGTACTTTTTATACACTTTCTTGGACTAACCTAATAACAACATGCCACAGTGCCAGTTGCCTGTTTTCTGCTGTTTTTGGTTCCAGGAAAGTCAGAAAATGAATATTCTCGGAATTGGATGGGACAAAAGCCAAAGTTCCTATTTTTACCGGAAGACTCACGAAGCCAGAATACGAGACGGAGGAGGGCTAGGGCCTGGCCACACCCCCCATGGCACGGGCAACCCTAGGCCGCGCCAAGGCATGGTGTGGGCCCCCTGGCCGCCCACCAATCTTGCCTCTTTGCCTATAAGATGCCCCCGAGGCAAAAACCCTAAATCGTCAATCAGAAATCCATGAAAAGTTCCGCAGTGCCGCCGCCACTGAAGGGGAGATTCGGTGGACAGAAAGTCTCTGTTCCGGCACCCTGCCGGGACGGGGAAGTGCCCCCGGAGCTATCTCCATCGATCTCCACCACCATCTCCCCGTTGCTGATTTCCATGATGAGGAGGGAGTAGTTCTCTCTCGAGCTAAGGGTTCTACCGGTAGCTATGTGTTCATCTCTCTCTATGCATGATCTTATTGAGATCATGAGCTTGTAATCTATAGATCTACCTTGCTACTCAAGTGCTTTAATAGATCTCTACTCTCCCCATGTGTGTGAAGTTGACAGGGTGCACACCATGGTGGCACTTAGGCTAGAGATTACAAATACTTGTTATGAGTTATATTTGGAGTTGGATGTCTTATAAAATTGTGGTGTTTGTTTGAACCATCTAGTGCTCAAGGTGATAGTGTGGGGTTATCTAGATGGGAAAGGCTTACTTTGAGGTGTGCTGTTATAGCCCTACCATTGATTAGAGTGTCCAACCGGAGAGTAGTTAAGAGTAGTATCATAAATATATGATATTTATATGAGAGTGTTCACTAGTGAAAGTATGATCCCTAGGCCTTGTTTCTAAGAATTGAAACACTGTTTGCAATAGATCTGTTACATGTTTGCTTGCTTCCATCTTTATTTCAGTTTGCCTTTAGTATCTTTCACGCCATCAAGCTATTTTCTATCACCGTTACCACTTATAATTATCTATACCACTTGTATTTCACTATCTCTTCGCTGAACTAGTGCACCTATACAACTGACAAGTGTATTGGGTGTGTTGGGGACACAAGAGACTTCTTGTATCTTGATTGCAGGGTTGCTTGAGAGGGGATACCTTTGACCACTTCCTCCCTAAGTTCGATAAACCTTGGGTGATCCACTTAAGGGAAAACTTGCTGTTGTTCTACAAACCTCTGCACTTGGAGGTCCAACAACTGTCTACAAGAATAGAAGTGCGTAGACATCAATGTTATCAACACATAGTACGACGTACAAATAATCATAGGGTGCGCGACCAGCGCTCCCTATGGGAGTAGCCCCCGAGTGCCTGGTTGAGTCGAAGACTCAGGCAGGGACTAAAGAACGTTTGCGACTGCTGTCGTCTTTTGTTTGCTTGTTTCAGTCGAATTTATTTCCGGTGCTCCCTATGGGAGTAACCCATTATCCATAGTTGAATTTTGACTCAGGCAGGGACTAAAGAACTTTTGTGACTGTTGTCGTCTTTTGTTTGCTTGTTTCAGTCGAATTTATTTCCGGTGCTCCCTATGGGAGTAACCCATTATCCATAATTGAATCGTAGAGTCGAGTGGTTGGGTATGCTTTGAATGTCCATATTCCTACATAAAAGAAAATCGTAGGGTGCGCGACCAGCACTCCCTATGGGAGTAGCCCCCGAGTGCTTGGTGGAGTCGAAGACTCGAGCAAGGACTAAAATAGTCGAAACCTTTGAGTGCTCAACTTGATGACATCAGTGCTGACTATGTGATGACCTTAGTTGCCCGCGTGAGCGGCTTTGACGGGACGTGACGAGCGGTGGGTCCCATTTTCTAACTTTGATTTGACTAGACATGCATAATCTTTCGTTTTAACGGCGCCTCCTCGATTTCCGCGCATAATGGAGATAGTAGGGGACGGTTGGTGCTCTGGCCTCTCGACATGTCGACCGCGATGTGCACCACGCGTTCAATAGGGTTTCTGCTGGCCGTTGGATTGCATCCGCAAGGTGGTTAAGTAGCAGCGTAGCTGCGGTAATTTCCCATTCGCTCTTTCTCTGCTTGTGCTTCCATCGCCATTGCTGCTGCTCTCTGCTTCCTAGAGTTCGTCCCCTTCGTGGCGCTGGACAAACTCCGCGTGTTTCTGAGCTATTTCCTCCGCTCGCACCGCCACCGCAAGATGGGGAAAAAGAAAGGAAGTGCCGCCACTAGGTTTGCTACCGCCACCGTCATCGCCAAGAAGAAAGGTGGCTCCGCCGCCGTGGGTACTAGCGCTACCGGCGCTGACAAGAAGAAGGGTGCGGGCACCCGCGTCACCAATGGCGCATGGCGCGCGTCCACCAAGGCCTCTGACCTCCGTCTTCTGCGTCAAGGTGGAGTTCTTCCTTGCACCGAAGATGATTCGCGAGTGCCTGGTGACGAGGTAATCCCGCGTCCTCCGTCCGGTTTCTGGGTGATGTTCCTCGCATTCATCATCCGTGGCCTGTCTCTGCCCCTGCATCCTTTTGTCAGGGGCCTTCTTTGTTTCTATGGGCTCCAGCTGCACCAGCTGACCCCAAACTCTCTTCTTCACATTGCGTGCTACATCACGCTTTGCGAGTGCTGGCTCGGAGTCGAGCCGCACTTTGGTCTCTTCAAGCGGCTTTTCAAGCTGAAGCGTTAGTCGGCTTCTGGCTCGTTAGTCTACGACGTAGGCGGCTGCGGGATTCATGTCGACTCCTCCGCTACCTACTTCGACATCAAGCTGACGGTGTCCGTCCAAGGGTGGAGAGACAAGTGGTTCTACATCCGCGACCAGAAGGCTGACGGAGAGCACTTCGGACTCGCGCCTTTCAACCCCACAACACCGTGCAAGAGGAGGCGTTCTTGGAAGAACGTGGTTATGCAGGCCAGAGTCCACCCCATGTTCCAATGGGCTGGTGCAGACGATGTCACTCGTGTATCTGCCGATGACATTTCCGCAGGTGAAGTAGATAAGAGGGTGCGACTAGTGACCAAGTACACCACCAAGGATGTCCTCCCTAGTGAACCAGTCGTGCCTCCCTTCGATGCCTCTAACCCTCCTCCTGAGGTATGATTGTGCTACGAAATAGCTTTATTTGTCAATTGCTTCTGAGTTCTTGACGTATACTAAATTGTTTTCTGTATGCAGGATTGGAAGGTATCTCCCAGTTTGCCCCCTCTTCCTGAGGGGGTTATTCCTCGCGAAGTAGATGAAGAGGACGAGTCAGAATCGACCGTCCCACTTGAAGAGGAGGAGGAAGCCCCTGAGTCCAGCGGGCCGGATACTCACAAGCATTCTCGCAGCAAAGATTCGGATGCTTCGTCTCCATCGACTCTAGAAGGCCCAGCTATTGGTGCGGAGTCGCTGATTCCTGCTGTTCCTGTGAGCTCCATGGCGCCATCTGCTCGCAAGAAGATGCGACTGCTGAAGGAGTCATAGGAGTCGGAGGAGCAAACCTTTGATTTTGATAAATTTGACTAGTAAGTCTACAACTCTCATCTTGGTTCTTTTTTGAGTTGCGTTTCCTGAAGCTGGCTTTTGTTTCGTAGTCAAGAGGCATGGTCGTCTTCTGGGGACGTCCAATTTGCGAAGGAATCTAGAGTCACGGATTCCAAGGCCAAGGAAGTGGCTGAATGATCCTCCTCTCCTCCATTGGCGGCCCACTCCGGGCATAACTCATCGAGTTCTCCACACGTTGGGGAGCACCAGATGGTTGCCCGGATGACTGCACGGCAATCGACTTCGGAGTCTCTAGAGGAGCATGTAAGTGTGATTTTTTTTGTAGTTGAATTTGTGGTCCATGCTGTCTGCTGATCTTTTATTTTCTTCTGAGGCAGCTCATTGTGAAGGAAGTTGCTCGTTTGGCGGGGCAGGTACTTGCGATGGGTCGCCAGCACGCAATGCTGGACAATCGCCATCGCGTCGTCGAAAGTTAGTATTTTGCTTTCTTTTTCTTTATTCTTGCGAGATTTATACATTCGACTGATGCTCCATCTTGTATTTTGGCAGCCGACCATAACGAACTCCTTCGCGAAGCTGATTCTCTTGAAAAGACGCTCGTCGCAGTGGTGAAGAGTCATGGCGAGGCAGTCGCTATGCTGGATGAATCACGGAAACGCGAAGAGGATTTGCGCACCTCCATCGCTGCGAGGGAAAAGTTGTTCGAAGAACATCTCTTCTCGATTGCCAAGTCTCTTTCAGGTATTCTTTTGTCTGAATTTTGATTGCTTCTTTCTTCGATATCTTGCTATTGTGCTGACGCTTTTGCTCTATGTAGATGCTGGTGGTCTGACCTTCGACGCCCAGGCGCTTTGTCACGATGATGCTTTGGCAGGCGCCATCGCGGCAGTCGAAGACCGCAGCTCTTCCATTCAGGGGAAGCTGACTAAAGCCAAGGTTGTGCTCAGTCGCATTCGTGAGGAGCTAACGCCGAAGGCTGAGCTGATTGAGAACTTGGAGGACCTGGTGGAATCCCTCACTAGAGGTATCCCCGCGGACTTCAGGAAATCACAGCGTGCGGTTGGCGCTTCCATGTCACTCGCCATGGTGCAAGCCCATGGAGTGGAGGTGGATCTAGCCGCGGTCTCCAAGGCGTTGCCCATCGGCGCACATGGTCAACATGTAGTTTTTGCTCCCTTTGCAACTGTCTGCGGCAAGTACGAGCCACAACTCATCAACACAGTCGCCAAGTATTCCGAGGAGTTGCAGCGATCCAAGAAGGCGGCGAAGGCTGCCGCGTCAGGGGCCGATGGAACGTCTGTGGCGTCTGATACTGCCACGGACTCGATGAGGCCTCCGAAACCGAAGTCCAAGTCGAAAAAGCAAGCTGCTCCTCAGTAGTTATATTGTAATAGTTAATAGTTCAACTCCTTTTGTTGAAAACATGCCGTTGGCTGAGCGTCTCTGTTGATACTTTTGTCATGTTTGAATGTAATTGAGCTTTTTGTCCATGTTTTGCTTGGTCCCTTATTCGCTCTTGCTTGGCTTGTGATAGGGTACGTCGAGTGGTCCTTCGGGTGATCCTCGGGACCCTCCATCCGCTGATGAGACTTTGGTGCAGTCGCATTCAAGGGTGGATGAGTTGTTCCTGCTTTCGCGATTGCACGATCGTGTTAAGCAGCTGGAACGTGAACTGCCCATCCTTCGTGGTAACGCAAATGTGTGGAAGTCAAGGGCAGAGAAGGCTACCGCCTGAGAGCAATATCTGTTGGAGGAGGTGACGTAGTTGGGCGATCAATTCAAATGTTAGCTTCCTGACCTCTTATCTTCTCTTGTAGTCAGTCGCGATAGTTCCTTGTCTTCATATGTTGCCTTTTTTGCTTGGTGTAGTTGTCAGTGCTCGTCATCCACAGGATGAGAAAGATAGGATCGCCGTCCAAATGAACGACCTGGCCCAGGAACAACTTCAGGCAAGTGGGTATTTTTGGGTGGACCGTGATCGCGTGATTGCACTTGCGACCCTGTAGGATCGTGCCTCTCGAGTGCTCCATTTTCTGAAGAAATCACAGTCATGCCTAAGGAATATCTACCAGACGATGTTTCCACTAGACGTCGTCCCTTCGAGCCTGTTGGCTCTCCTGGCTAAGTTTTAGGATTTGAGTGCAGTTCGCGAGTGCGTGCGACAACAGTTAGTGGCTGGTGCCAAGGCTGCTTTGTCGCTGGTGCGACTGCACATGCCTGATGTGGACATTGCAGATGTTGCTGCTGGACCTCCAATGCCGCCAGCAGGCTCGACCTGGAACATGGTTCCCCATTATCAGGCGGTGGATCGTCCAGCAGAAGAAATTGTCGATTTCTTTGAGGAACAGACAAACTTTCTTCTGCTGCAGCAGTAGTTTAACCTGTATCCGACACATAAATATACTAGTATTGTAAAGTTCGTATATGTATGTTGTATATAATTGATTGATATTGATATGTAAAGAGCTTGCTAGCTCGTATATTTTGCGAGTGTATTTGTACTCTACAGTTCCTTTTCGTTAGCCTGACTTATTTTATCTCAGCGCCTTGCCAACCTGTCAGGTGCGTTGCAACTGGGTTGGTGTATCAAGGGTTCGATTGTTGTTGTGTCAGCTACTCGGGATATTGAGTATTGTTTGTAGAACTAGGGTGTAAAGGGTGGCGTAGCCCCCGAGTGATATAATTGCTAGAAAAACACAGAGTTTCAGGACACTTAGCTTTATTTATTCGCAGAATCAGTACGAGGTACAATGTGTGGCTAAGTAGCCTGGCTGAATAGCCTTATTTGCAATGTAAGAAAAAAAGACGACTAAGGGTAGAAGCACCGCAGCTGTGCAATGTTCCAGGGGTTGGAGTATGCGACTCCTGTCTCGAAATATTTGAGGCGATAGGCGCCACCTGGGATTACTTCTGTAATCACGTATGGTCCTTCCCAAGGGGACTCGAGCTTGAGGTGCCCTTTCTGCTTTAGTAGCAGGACCAGGTCTCCTTCGACGAAGGATCTGGGGCGTAGCCTTCTGCTGTGGTAGTTGCACAGGTTCTGCTGGTAGATCATTAATCTTTCTGCTGCGATGTCTCGTGCCTCGTCAAGGAGATCGACAGAGTCTTCGAGTGCAAGTGTTGACTCCTGCTCGCTGTACGCGACTACCCGCGGGGCTTTAAAGCATACTTCTGCGGGTAGCACTGCTTCGGCGCCATGCACCATGAAGAACAGGGTATATCCGGTGGCGCTATTTGGGGTCGTGCGCAGGCTCCATAGCACGGACTGTAGCTCGTCTGGCCAACATCCAGCGGCTTGCTCGAGCGGTCGGAGGAGTCGCTTCTTGATTCCACTGCAAACGAGGCCGTTGGCCTTTTCGACTGGACCGTTGGTCTGTGGATGAGCTACGGAGGCATAGCTTACGTTGATTCCCAGGTTTTCACAGAAACCCTAGAACTCCTTAGAGGTGAAGTTTGTTCCATTGTCCATGATGATGCTGTGTGGCACTCCGAAGCGATAGACAATGGACTCGAAGAACTTGACGGCACTGGCTCCTGACTGGTTTGTCACCGGCATGGCCTCTATCTACTTGGTGAATTTGTCGACGGCGACCAAGAGGTAGACGTATCCTCCTCGCGAGGACTTTGGGAGCTTGCCGACCATGTCGAGTCTCCATTGCACAAAGGGCCAAGCCAATGGTATTGGCCGGAGTTCCACGCTAGGTGCGTGCGGTTTGTCCGCGAATCGCTGATAAGTGTTGCATCTCTGGACGATGTCCTTGGCGTCGCGCATGGCCGTGGGACAGTAGAATCCAGCTCGTAGAGCTTTGGCGACAAGGGCGCAACTGCCGACATGGTGCCCACAGGTCCCTTCATGGATGTCGAGGAGGATGGCCCTTCCGTCCGCGTTGGAGACACACCGTTGGAGTACTCCTATGATGATGCGCTTGTATAGTTCGCTGTTGATGACGGTGAATGCCTTGGATCGTCGTGCGACGTGTCGCGCGTCAGTCGGGTCGTCCGGTAGCCTCTTGCTAAGAAGATATGTGATGTAGGGTTAAGTTCAAGATGGCTCGATCATCATGACTCCCATTGGTCCCTTGAGTCCTGTGTCAAGTTCCAAGTCATCGAGTGTCATTGGCTCATTGAGTGGCGTAGCCCCCGAGTCCATTGTTGCCCTTGTTTTCTTCTCCGCGGCTTTTGGCTTGATGGAGCGTTCGCAGATACGCTCGAGAAATACCCCAGGTGGTATGGGGGCGCAGGTGGAACCAATGTTGGCGAGTGAGTCCGCCTCTTCATTGCTTTCGCGGCCTACGTGCCATATCTCGCAGCCATCGAAGTCCCCTTCGAGTGTATCATAGAGGTCGCGGTAAGCAATCATATTGTCGTTCAGTGCGTCGCACTCGTGCATTGTCTGGTTGACGACCAACTTGGAGTCGCCGTAGATGATAAGCCTCTTGGCGCCGCAGGCTTTTGCCAGCTGCATCCAGTGCAACAGGGCCTCGTATTCAGCTTCGTTGTTGGAGGCGGTGAACTGCATTCGTAGAATGTATTTTAGCTTGTCTCCTTGGGGCGATGTCAGTATGACACCTGCGCCAGCCTCGTCCTTACGCTTGGATCCATCAAAGTGCATTGTCCAGAGGTAAGACATATCTGGCTTTTTGGGGAGCTGGTTCTCCATCCAGTGCACGAGGAAATCAGGGAGGACTTGCGACTTGATCGCGTCACGCTTCTCGTATGTAATGTATCGTGGAGACAACTCGATTCCCCAAAGTGCGACTCATCCGGTGGCGTCGGGGTTGTTGAGAATATGCCCAAGTGGGGCGTCATTGACCACCACGATTGGGTGCTCCTGGAAGTAGTGGCGTAGTCGCCTGGCTATCATGAAGATGCCATATGCCAGCTTCTGGTAGTGCGGGTACTACTGCTTTGTTGACGTGAGCACCTCGCTGAGGTAGTAGACTGGGCGCTGCACCCCATGGACTTTGTTTTCTTCGGCTCGTTCCACCATGAGTACTATGCTGACCACCTGGTTGGTGGCGGAGATGTATAGCAGCAATGGTTCCCTTTTGTGTGGAGTCACCAGTACTGGTGAGGTAGATAGTAGGCGCTTGAGGTCTTCGAATGCTTCCTGCGCCTCGTTGGTCCACTCGAACTTGTCAGTTTTGCGGAGAAGTTGGTAGAAGGGCAGTGCCTTTTTGCCCATACGACTGATGAATCGACTGAGTGCCATGACTCGCCCAGCCAGTTGTTGGACGCCTCTTATATTCTTTGGCTTATCCATGGCCAGTATGGCTTTTATTTTCTTCGGGTTCGCCTCAATTCCCCTCGTGGATATGAGATACCCGAGTAACTGGCCAGATGGTACGCTGAAGGCGCACTTGTCCGGATTGAGCTTGATCCGGTAGCGGTCGAGGTTAGCGAAGGTTTCGCGTAAATCGTCGATTAGCGAGGCTTCCTCCTTTGTTTTGATGACGATGTCGTCGACGTAGACTTGGATATTACGACCAAGTTGATCCTTGAGGCAAGCCTGCATGCATCGTTGATAGGTGGCTCCTGCGTTTTTGAGCCCGAAGGGCATTGTGTTGTAGCAGAACACACCGAAAGGCGTTGTAAACGCCGTTTTCTCTTGATCTTCCTCCTTCATTCGAATCTGATTATAGCCTGAGTAGGCGTCGAGGAAGCAGATGCGCTCACATCCCGTGGTGGATTCGATGATTTGGTCGATTTTCAGAAGCGGGAAGTGATCTTTTGGGGCAGTGCTTGTTCAGGGAGGTAAAGTCCACGAAAATCCGCAGGATATCCGTGTCCTTTTTGGGTACCAGCACCATGTTGGCGAGCCAAGTGCTTTCCTTGATCTCGCGTATGAATTTGGCGTCGAGGAGTCTGTTGATCTCCATTCCAACCGCCTTTGCCCTTGGTTCGGACAGTCGCCGAATTGTCTGTTTGACTGGCCTTGCGTCTGGGTTGACGTTTGAGTGCGTGCTCGGTGAATTCCCTGGAGACCACTGGCATGTCTGCTGGACACCAGACAAAGATTTCCCAGTGCTCACGGAGGAATTCGATGAGCGCGAGTTCCTATGTGGAACATAAGTTGTTGGTGATAAGGGCCGTCTTGGTCGGGTCCGATGGGTGGACCTGGACTTTCTTCGTGTGCACCGACGAGTCGAAGGATAGGTTGGGTGAACTTGGCCGGCTTAGGGGAGGCAGACTGTTGTCTGTCGACTCCTTCAATCTTGCGAGCTCCTCCTGCATGCCGAAGGACTGGGAGATTCTGTTGAATTCCCTGTTGCAGCTGTCGGACCTTTCGAAGCTTCCGTTGATTATGATGACGCTGTTTGAACCTGGCATTTTCATCTGCAGGTAGGCTAGTGCGGTACTGCCATGAACCTAGCGAATACGACGCGTCCGAGGATGCAGTGGTACTGTGAGGGCCAGTTGACGACTTCGAAGTCTATGCGTTCGCGTCGAAAATTTTGTGGCGTGCCGAAGATGACGTTGAGGTTGATTTTGCCCAGGGGATATATGCCCTTCCCTGGGACGATGCCGTGGAACGTTGTGTCTGAGACCTCTAGACACGTCAGCCGGGATCCTCATGGCTCGCAAGGTACTTGCGAACATGAGGTTAATGCCGCTTCCACCATCCATGAAGACGTGATTTATGTCGAAGCCTTCGATCTGCGCCTCGAGTACGAGGGGACAGTGGCCTGGACGAGGTACTTGGCGCGGACAGTTGGCTCCTCCTAGCCTATATATAATACGCTGGGTCCCGAGGCCGTATACGAATAGGTTACAAGTTATAATTACAACACTAATAGAATGTCGGTTCTTACTCTTTCCTTGTCTAGCAAGATACATTTTTCGTCGGATGTTTCTTGGGCCTTTTTTGGTTCCTTCTCAAGCCTTGCGGTCTGTAAACTCAGGGTAACTAATCATAATAACCGGGGTAATCATACCCATGTTAGAGATAGATTACCATACTTAGCATCAACAATGCTCCTCCAGAGCTTCCCATTATCCCTGGCATATCTCTTAAGACAAGAAGCCAACAAGCAGAGGTTAGCATTACCTAAACTAGCTGAATACCCGCGCGTTGCTACGGTTAATATAATAAAATATACATAAGCAATAAGAAAAAATATATATTTTAGAATGTATTGTGCATTTTAATTTTATTTATTTTATTTAATTTGATAAATTTGTGAATGTCAACAATATTATGGTTTTTTATTCTCCTTGATGACCACCTTCCCCTAGTCCCGAAAGTGCCATTGGTGAGGGTACTGCCTATCCAAACCCAAATCCAAAAATACACATTACATCAGTGTGAGATTGCCCATACCAAACAAATTGTATATTTTCCAATAGATTTGGGCACACCCATGGGTAGCTAGCGCAGATGAATAGCTGGCTTGTGGTGGCACTGGACAGGCACACGATGGCCTCTCCGGTGACGATTCAGAGTCATCGTAGTGTACTGGGTGCACTTCTCATTAGAGGAAGAGGTGGTACTGACGACGACCGGCGTGCTGGAAGCAACCAGATCGGTGTTGGAGGTCCACCGCAGGACCAACACGTCGTGTAGTAGGCGGTGTCGCCGCAAGCTATGCTCACAAAACCTCAGTAGTTAGTTGAATAGATATTTGGGTTTCTTTGTGGGCAACAACCTGTTAGGATATGTACAATGGTTGATAAGACCGTCTTATTTTATACATGCCAACTAATCTTGATATAATGACAAAATATGATGTACAATGGGTTATTTTTTAGTCTTATCTCTAGCGCCTAAATATATGGTGAGACATATCATGCTAAGAGATGATCTCTTAGCTAAGAGAAGGCAAATACCTTTTTTTCTCTCTCTCTCTGCCAACTCAGAAATTATCCTACGTGGCGTTCCTAAAATAAGACCATTGTACGTGCCCTTACCCTCCCAGTACCTATATTTCAACGGGTAATTTTCTTTCATCCATACCATACTCAAATAGTGTGGCTATGGGTTTAGACGTGGGTTATGGTTATCCAGTGACACATTTGCTAGTCCATCTATAACCACAAGTTCATATCGCAACTTAAATAATTTAATTTTATATCGTTAAATAGGGTGTGTGAGTTGTTATTTTTAAGGTGTAATTAGAAACTTGTGTGTAGATGATTTTGCACAATGCTGGCTATTTAGATTATTTTCTCAATAGTGCATCAAGATATGATGTTGATGTGTCAATGATGGGTGTGTCATCTTGTTTCTCCTACCGTGATCATTTGTTACTCTCAATAATTTATGCATCACATGTATCTAATTATTTATCCATTTGAAATTTTCATTATTTTCTCATGAATTTCTCTGATCACATCTGAATTACGGAGTTACATGTAATTTCTTAGACATCCCAATTTTCTGCCTTTTTATAGTTTTTCTTGAATTTTGATAACTTCTATGACTCCTGCCTAGACACCGACACTGAACTGACTTTGGATAGATCTACAACTCAAAGCCTATCGTGTATATGAGGCCAGCAGGGATTGCTCTAGATGGACACATTCCATTATGCTATCTGGCTAACCCTAACTTGAGAGCTTACTTTTCTCAACAAAAAAAACTTGAGATCTTACCTTGTAATAGACATACACAAATTTCTTTACGTCCAGAGAGAGGAGCCAAACATGGGTACATCATACATAGCAATCTTGATCGTGGATTATTCCAACTCGCATAACCACGATAATTTTTTTTCTGTAATCTCCGTAAGCCACCCCGTTAGCTATTTTCGTGATGAAACCATGATAAAAGTCATGTAAAATAATTATCTTGAGTATTCATGGTGAATGCATACAAATGATATAAATTAATTTGTTCATTTACCATCCTTTTCAGCATTCTTCATGTATTTTCCTCTTCCATTTTGTTGTCATCACTAAATTCACATTTTTTTCCTTGTTATTCCTAAATTCATTTCTTGAACACCAAGGACAACACAACCATGGGAACATGGGGTGGAGTGTCAATTATCCCACGATGAGATTGATAGTGCTAGGCTAATTTGTTCTGACAGAATAATGTTGCTATTCTACAGTAACTAATTGCAGAGTTGATTAATTAGTGGAGCAGTAGCTTGCGAGTAATCACGTACGTGTTAAAAGAATATATTTGTAGGAGGGAGTAGCTGGTTGTCTGTGATCTCCAGCCATGTATCTTGCAGCTCCTTTTTTTTACTCGACCTTGATCTATCGGTGCCGGTTCAATGTGTCAAACAGCTCTAAAGAAGATCCTTGAATTCAGCACATACATCTTGACAATTTATAAATTATAATTCAAAAAGAACACACCAATGGAGGATAGCCTATTTCATGAGTTGCGTCAATTGGTAATTGTGATATACACTTTGCACTCAGTTCGGTTGATGAAGTCCGTGGACCACCGGTGACGGGCTCCATGGACGCCGATGCCATCGGTGGCTGAGGCTAAGCGTTGGCTCATGGGAAAATAGGACCGCGAGGAGATCGAAGGACGTAGAAGAGCTGGTCTGGGCACACTCGATTTGAAGCATGATATAGTGCGGGGTCACAAAAATGCCCCCTCGACCATGAGAAAACACACAAGGGTTTGTTGTAATTTTTTTGGTTGGATAAGCATGATATTATATGCGTCGTTCATATATTATCCCGTTGTTAGCATGATCTACGGAATTACCAGACGGGATTTGTTGAGATAAGACAAGTTTGTTAGCCAGTTTGTTACACGGTAGAGTAAATCTGAGCTAAAAAGTAGGTGTGCATGATCTGTTTGTTGTTGGGTGGCATTTCACAAGTAATTAGTGCGAAGTGTGACACCGTGGGACACCACTGTTTTGCTTTTAATAGTAAAGTTCATGGACACCTAAACCTCCCTAGCTTTTTCTCTTGCAAATAAGCTTCCAATTTGCCAAATGCAATTTTCTGCGACCC
The DNA here is from genome assembly GCA_916181665.1 of Avena sativa. Classification (NCBI taxonomy): domain Eukaryota; kingdom Viridiplantae; phylum Streptophyta; class Magnoliopsida; order Poales; family Poaceae; genus Avena; species Avena sativa. The sequence goes on from OV702287.1 coordinate 431,338,095, forward strand.
TCAAAATCACTCCACAGACAGTTTACCATTTGGAAGTTGATTAAATCCAATACCCATTTTGGAAACTTAAAAAAAGTAGGATATAAATAGGGATGTTGGCTAGGAAGGCACTAATGAGGGTCAACCTAGCAGCATAAGAGAGAAGTTTCCCCTCCAACCTGCAATCCTTTTGAGAATTTTATCTATCAGAGGCTGCATATCTTCTCTCCTAAGCTGATCATAGTCCAGGGAATACCCATATACTTAATAGGGAAACTACCCCTCACACACCCAAGAATCTCAGAAAAGATAGGAATCTCCTCCTCATGTAGACCTAGGGGGATTAGCTCACTCTTGTTATAATTAATTCTCAACTCAGAGACTTGCTCAAAGCAAGTTAGCACCCACTTCAAGTTGGTTGTCATATCTGGGTTGCTGTCTGAGAAAAGAATAGTATCATCTACATATTGCAGGCAGTTGACACCACCAGGGAAAAAGTCAGAGCAGAGTCCCTGATCAAGTTAGCTTCAAGGTCTTTAATCAACATTCTAGTAAGGACATCTACACTGAATTAAAGAGAAGTGGGGGAAAAAGGCCCCCCTATATCAGACCTTTACTGGTAGTAAAGAAATTGCCAATTGCATTATTCAACTTAACTCCCACAGAGCCATTTTGAGTAATGCATTTAACCTAGCCAACTACCATAGGACAAAACCCCCTTTTAACAAGCAAATCAAGAAGGAAATCTAGATCTACTTTATCAAAAGCTTTTTTATAGTCAAGCTTAATCACCAAACCTTTAGCTTTGTCATGCACAATGGAGTGAATTGTTTCATGGGCAGTGACAACACTCTCTAAGATAAATCTACCTTTAATAAAGGCTGATTGATTATTTGCAATAATATGGTCCATGATCAAAACAAACCTATTGGTAAGAACTTTTGTGAAGATTTTGAAACTATAGTTCAGAAGACTAATTGGCCTAAACATCTTCATCCTATCAGCATTTTCTTCCTTGGGAATGAGAGTGAGAATAGCAAAATTTAGCCTGAAAATGTAAAGTTTGCCAGCATGGAAATCAGCAAACATGGCCATAATGTCCCCCTTAATTATATCCTGAAATTTTTGATAAAAAAGGAAGGGGAGACCATCAGGTCCAGGGGCCCCATCAGAGTAGGACCCAAACACAACTTCTTTAACTTCACTCTCAGAGAAAGGGGCACTAAGCATTATATTCTGATCCTTAGTAATTTTCTCTTGAGGGGAGAAGAAATCCTCCTGAAGAGAAAAACCAGAAGAGTCTTCTTTTTTAAACAGGTTTTTATAAAAAACTATAGCTAGATCCAGCATTGCTGCTTCCTCTGTAATGGTCCCATCAGGGCCTTCCAGGGAGTGGACTGGCATTTTCATCCTCCTCTAATTAGCCACAGCATGAAAATAAATTATATTCCTATGTCCCTCAAGTATATCCGTGTTTCTAGACCTTTGCTTAGTCTTGACTTCTTCTTTGAGTCACATGTTATTCATCTCAGCATAGATCTGCTTAAGCTTGATCTGCTCCTCAACAGATAGCAGTTTCAGATTTAATGTCAAGAGTGTCATACTCTTTCATCAAATCTTTTTTAAGGATTCTAAGCTCAGTTTTTTCTTGGCAGATATCAATGGGGCTCTACCTTTAACAGGTTCCTTACACCCGGCTCATGTCTACTCAAGATTCGCTGGTATCCTGAAATTTCAGAATCATGGGTTTCTTAATGAAGAGTACTAGGGTCGTTGAGCTGTCTTGCCCAAGCTGACCAATAAGATTCTGTTGTGCCATAACGTAGAGCGGATGACACTCGACACCAAGATCGAGAACAAGCCCCAGATTTTCATCAACCGTTCACCCTCTCCGGCGTTGGCCGGGATGGCAAGCTTGGAATCGTTTCATGTGGCGGGGGCAGCCGGCCGAGCGTCGGAGCCATCGAGGGCAGTTGACTTGATAGGTGGAAAGCCATGCGTGGTTCCGACGACACTCGCTTGGTCAGCGGCAGAGCGCCCGGCTTCCGGGGCTATAAGAAGGCTTGCCGCGCCGGCACCACCACATCATCACTCGCATCCTCTTCAGTCCACGCGCTCGCGTACCTAGATCGATCGCCCAGAGACCAGCAGGATGGCGTCTGTCCGGCCCCCTTGCGCGGTGGCGCTGCTCGCCTGCGCCGCCGCGTTCCTCGTTGCTGCGGTCGGCGCGCAGCTGGCGGACCCCAGCGGCAGGCCGTTGGACCCCAGTGGCAGGCCGCTGGACCCCAGACTGTCGGACCCCAACTGGGTACCCGTCTTCATTGTCCCCGGCGAGCCGCCCAACTGGGTGAGCTGCTATAACAACCCGTCGGCGCAGGAACCCGCGTGCAGGATCTTGGGGGAGCAGTGCCCCTCCGGCTGCCCCGACCAGTGCTACGTGCACTGCCCCACCTGCAAGCTCGTCTGCAGTAAGAACACGCATAGCATAGCACTTGACATTTGGCGTTTGCAGTTTAAAGTTTCTGACTGATGAGTTCGATCGATCGTGTCCATGTCTGGTGATCAACAAACAGTGTGCGATCGACCGGGCACGGGGTGCTACGACCCGCGCTTCGTGGGCGGCGACGGCAACAAGTTCCTCTTCCACGGCCGCAGGGACGCCGACTTCTGCCTCCTCTCCGACTCCAACCTGCACATCAACGCGCACTTCATCGGCAAGCCCAACAACGCGCGGGCGGCAGCGGCGCGGGACTTCACCTGGGTGCAGGCGCTCGGCATCCGCTTCGGCGGCCACCGCCTCTACCTCGGCGTCAAACGGACCGTCGTCTGGAACAACGCCGTCGACCGCCTCGCCATCGCCTTCGACGGCGTGCCCGTCGACCTGGAGGCCACCCCGGCCGCCAGCTGGAGCCCGGCCTCCGCGCCGGCCCTGTCCGTCTTCCGCACCGGCGCGGCCAACGGCGTCGTGGTGCGCCTCGACGGGCGGTTCCGGATCGTCGCCAACGCGGTGCCGGTCACCGAGGAGGACTCGAGGATACACGACTACGGCCTCACCGCCGACGACAGCCTCGCGCACCTCAACGTCGCCTTCAAGTTCCACTCCATCACCGCCGACGTGCACGGCGTGCTCGGCCAGACCTACCGCCAGGACTACGTCAGCGCCGCGGTCGACGTGGGCGCCAAGATCCCCGTGATGGGAGGCGCAGGGAAGTACCAGGTGTCCGACATCTTCGGGACGGACTGCGAGGTGGCGCGCTTCGCCGGCGAGGATGTCGGGGAGGTGGGCCTCATCCAGGAGCCGGCCGACTCCATGTGCGGCAGCGGCAAGGGCAGCGCCGGGCTGGTCTGCAAGAAGTGAAGTGCTACTGCGCCGGGCTGGTCTGCAAGAAGTGAAGTGCTACTGCGCCGGGCTGGTCTTGCTTCCACTTATGTGTGTGTCTGCCTATAGTATACGTCAACGTGCCCGCTAAGCTGCTGCTACGTTATCAGTAGTAAGTAGTTCTACGTTTGGTTTCAGAATAAATCACCTGGTGTCTGGTGAATGGTGATGTTTTGTGCTAGTCGTCGTATATTGTAAGTGTGCCGTGCAACGTTGGAAAGCCATGCGTTGCTCGGTGTGTCATGCTAGGATTAGGATCGTCAGTGCATGGTTCGAAGTTCATATGCATGTCGACCGAATCTTAGCTGCTTTTTTCCTCGTGTGTTTGTTTCGAACATAATGATTGAACAATGAAAGCTTGTGTTTTTTATTTTACAATGCTTGATGAATTCCATTGAAATTACTAAATTAATTTGTCTTTGCTTGTACTGTACTGCCTTGTACGGAGTAGAACATGTCTTTTCGAGACCGAACCTGCACATTCATGATGTATATATGCCCTTTATCCACCACGGATAAAATGGATTTCGTCCATCCATCTCTGTCCCCCTCGAGGTTCGAGTTAGCATCCTAGATCGAGTTTGGACATGGATCGCGATTCCTTGCTGAGACTTGAAACAAACGGCACGTGCCAGCCATGGTTCGCGCCCCTTCTTCAGCTCATCCCCTTTGCGGGCCACTGTTGCATCCCTTGTTGTTTGATCGATCGTAACCATATTCGTTGCGTGCCTCGCATTCCTCCGAGACACGCAGCGCGGCGGAGTACCATACAACACCGTGCTTGGGGCTGGATTTCTCTATAGGCTGCCATGTCGGAGAAGCTGGGCGGACCACCGGAGGCGGAGGAGCGCCAGCAACCGCTGCTTCTTCGGCAGCGCCCTGGTCACCATGAGCCTCTCCAGCCACCGCCGACGCAACCACAGCGCGAGAAAAGAAGAAAGCGGCGAGGCCGTGTGAGTCGCCGCCTCCGCAGCCTCGTCCTGATGCTCGGCCTTCTCGCTTTCCTGCTCTACCTGCGAAGGCGCCGGCGTAGGAGGCATCGAGAGAGTCACGGAGGCAGGCGGATCCTCGTCGTCGTCGGGGAGTAGGCCCAAGGTGGAGCAGAGCAAGTCGAGCCCGCGACTGTTCCCATTTTCGTTTTTTTTTATTATTATATGTGTAGAAGAAGACGTTTCTTCTAGTGTCATGTGCTAAGTGCTAACATGGCTGTGTTGTGCAAGTTTTTTTTTGTTTGAAAAAACAGAGATAAAAGCTTTGCCCCGTCTCGTTAAAATAGGAGGAAGTTTTGCAATTTTTTTTATTACATGAGAGCAAAGATGCTCAAAATACAAAGCCTATTCTCCCGACATAATTGACCCCAAGTGTTTTGCACCCGCAACACTCTACTCCCCCGCCTCTTCTTTGATTTTGCAAGCTACCAAGGTCAGCACGGTAAAGATTTTGCGGAAGACCATCACATTGGTTCGTTCAATATTCCCAAGAGACGAGCATGATAAGCGAAGCGAAAGATTTCCATCTAGTGCCACTGGCTTAAATAGCCGATTCCGACCACTCCTCGACGGTATTGTGTGTTGCCCAACTTAACGTATGAATGGAGATGAGCCCAAGCCATGCAACAATCATGTTCCAAACGCGGAGTGTATAGCGACACGTGAAGAAGAGGTGCTTCGCGGACACTTTCTCCCTCTTGCATAGTTGGCAAAGACCAAAATTAGGCCACCTCGTCTTTGTAGGTGGTAGGCTTGCACTTGACAGGAGCCCAATTTTTCCATACCAACTCGGGCATTGAAGATCTAGTCAATCCTTCGAAATGAGTCTTATATGTCGAGCTCGCCGTGTATGCTCCCGAGGCAGAGAATTTCCAGGTGATGTCATCTGGTGTGTCGTCGATAAGTTGCACCTCGCTTACAAGAGTCCATAAGTTGACAAACTCGGAGATATGTTGCATTGTGAGGCCCTGGGAGGTGTTTAATTTTCCTACCCAAGAATTTTTGGAAACTCCCTCTTTGATGGTGAAGTTTTTTCGGGTTGTAGCACAAAGATGGATGGGGCAATGTCCTTCGGTTTATGCCCATATAGCCACAGATCATGCCAAAAATTTGTGATACAACCATCTCCAATGGTAATAGTTGTAGCCACGTAAAAGAACTCCTCCCGCCTTGTCACAAGGGTGATCACACCCAATCCAAGCTTTGGAGGGGTCTTCCCATTGTAGCCAAGGCCAACAGAGTCCCAAAGCCCCCGAGAACTTGTCAACGTCCATAATACAAAGCCCCCTTTATCTATGGGTATACAAATGATTTTCCAATTAGCTTTGCATTTCCCACCGAAAACCTTATCCACCGCCGCTAAAAAAAACCTCTCTAATTTTTTGATGGAGTGTAGGATGTCGGTCAGGATCGAAAGAGGAGTAATGTGGTGGATTGCTTGAGAGGTGATGAAAGACTTAACAAGTGTACCTCTCCTGGCTGCGACAATGTGCCTCCCATGCCACATGACTAACTTGGTGTTGACCTTATCAACAAGGGGTGGCACATCGATAGTTTTAAGACTCCTTGTGGATAGCAGAAGCCCTAGATACTTGATGGGGAAGGAAGTGCGTTGAATCGAGAACCTTGGCATGATATCGTCAAGCAATCAATAACATTTCATGTCCACACTTATTTATTCATTGGTCTTAAATAAGCAATAACTACATAAAAATCCTTATAGGGTACATTAGAAACTTTTATCCCTTCACCGATTTGTACTTCCAGAGGCAGAGGTTATGTATAGGCACAACACCTCCTATTAGTTCTGGAAAAATCAGCTGCATAGATTAAAATTTTCACATGGAAAAATAGATCATCTCCACAATCACGATGATGATCAAAGATTGTACAAAAATCGAGAAATAATGGAGGGCTTTGTCTTGGAGAAATATGGCTTACAGCTTAGAAGCTGAGAATTTCTTGAGTGACATTCGAAAGGCCGAACAATTTCATTGTCTCTAAGAAGATGCACATTCAAACACTTAGCTTGAAACAGAGGAAGCCCCAGATACTTGATTGCTAGGACTTAGGCATCTTCTGATGATAAGGTATTTTTTAAAGAAAATGTGGTAGTGGAAGCCCCTATATTGTTTTTGTTTTTGAAGTAACAGGAATCCAAATTTATCCACGAGAACTTGAACCTAGATGGATGAATGGCACAACCACTGGCCTAACCAAGTGAGTTATTATGTGATGCGTCCTGTCCTACGAACAACTCTACATCTACATCACCAAGTCCCTCAAGTGGACCGAGGACTCGTGCCCAAGCCAAGCTTCTCCAAGGTAAGGTCAACTCGCTTCTATCCTCGTGTGACTTTGACACTCCTTTGAATGACTTGCTACGCTTCTCCAAGATAAGGTCTACTCGCTCCTATCCTGGTATGACTTTGCCACTCCTTTGAATGACTTGCAACTTCATGCAAATACATTTTGTATCCTCAGATATGAGTCACAAGATCATCACCAAGGTGTCAAGGAATATGGACATGTAGCATCACAATCCACGCCGAAATCTCTAGCGTATCGCATCGGAATCTCCGCCACCGGAGTCTCCGGCTATTCCACCCCGGAGTATCCAGTCAAGCTCATCCAAGCTCGCGAACCCAGTGGTGATTGCTTGTAAATGCCCAGATCGCACAGCACCCAGAATCCAACCGGAAACTCTGTAACATCCCAGCATTTAGGACCAAACGAAGGGTAGAACTAGGGTTTTGTGCATCTGCATGCATGCCACTAAAAATCTGGGTATTTTTTTCGCAAACCTAAAAGCTAGAGGGATTAGGATTTCTCTCGCTTTGATGGATGAGAATTTAGATCATCTAAGTGAGTGCTATAAATTCTGACATGATCTCTACATATTTTTTCTATGTTTTGAGGGGAAGTAATTCAAACAAGGCATTTGGATTTCAAATTTAAATTCAAATCAACTTAGAGAATTCAAAATTTTGAATTTGAGAATATTAAAATAATCAGAATAATTTGCATTATTTAATAATATAATATGATATTGCAATTAATTAAATGGACAAAATCAAAGTATTGAATAAAATAATATTTTATTACATAATATAATGTTACATTGTTTTTACAATAAAAGAATAAAAAAGAAATTACAAAAGTAATAAAAATAAAACCTAAATTATTTCCCATCTACTTTCTTGAGCTTCCATATCTTATTTTCTTCTTCACTTTGATCCCTGCAAATAAGAACAAAACAAAAGCCAAACAAAAGTAACTAAAGGAGAAAGAGAGGTTATTGTTAATATGTATAACATTCCAGTATTAGAATTGGAAGGTTACATTGCAAACATGTGCATTGCATCAAACTCATCATGCCAAAAATCTTTTTATCAAATTCATAATTGAATTCTTCTAAATGCATCTAGTAGGGTTTATTTGAAAAACTTATGTTTGTATGGACATGATATAATCCCTAATAGTCCTAAAAAAACTATTTTAAATTTTAGAAAAAAAATACGAGACAAGTTTAAACTTATTTGGAGTTGTTTTGCAAAAGTTATTAAAGAAACTAGAAACAGAAAAAGAAGAAAAGAAAGAATAAGAAAACTAACTATCCTATCTAACCAGGCAAGACCCGGCCACCCACTTCCCTCCCTGAACCCGCGCGGAGCAGCTCCTAGCATGCTGGCAGCCCAGATAGCAGCCCCACATCCTGTTCCTCCTTCTCTCTCTCTCGGACCGGTGGGGCCAGCCCTCGTCGTCCCCTTCCTCCAGCCGGAAGACAGAGACGAGCACACTGCCTCGATCCTGATCAGAAAACCCCTGAATGTTGCGAATACATTCGGTATCGTGCCTCCCTCTGCACAAAAGAAAATCCCTATATAAACCCCCACATCCTCCCATGCATCCTTTTCGATTTTTTTTGGAAAACCCTAGCACCCCAATTCAAACTCCCGATCTCGCCGCCGCCAAAGCTCCAAGTCAAGCATGTTATTGACGTTTCAGTCACTTCTCGCCCCTCCTTTACTCACCATACTATTCCCCTTGATCTTCTACATCGCCTCACCTCTTTCCCCATCTGGCAGGAGCAGCGCAACACACACACGTCGTTGTCGGAGCTCCGCGACAGCTGCACGCCTCTGACCGCATATCGTCGTCTATAGAGGGTGCGAAGGACGACGTGGACGATGTTGTCGAGTTCGTAATTCCATGCCGATCGTCGTCCTCCACTTCTCGTTGACGAAGACCAATTGAACGTCGTCAACCACCACCCTCTGAGTTGTCACCGCCACCCGCCAGTGAGCTCCAGGACGAAGACGTCCTTAACCCTTAGATCCAATCTCAACGCGCCAGATTATACGGACCCGTGAAGGGGTACCAGCCAATCAAAATGCAGCACTTGTTCAGCCATGTCAGCACGCGCAGTCAGCATTGCATCAATGTTTGCTCAGTCCGGTGCAACCAACCAGAGTATGCTGCGTGGCACAGTTGTCGGTTGACTGTGTAATTTTTATTTAAAATTGACACAAATTGCTGCAATCTTGTAAAATTCATATAAAATCGAATATTTAGCAGAAACATACAAATTATATATACCCGGATTCATAAAAATGAGTAGAACATATTTCTATAAAAATATTTGACTTTTGCTGAAGAAAATATTTTATGGAATTAAAAATCTATGTTCTAGTATTTTAATTATAGTTTTAAATCTGTAAACCCAATTGAGGTGAATCCAATTGCATTGGGTTTTAAACTTGTCTAATCATTAGCATCTGGTCAAAATTTTCTACAACTATTTTGTACAGAATTATTATGTATTGCCTTTAGTGCCCTTTTTATCCTTTTTGGGCAATAGAAAATGATCAAAAATGGTTTTCTTCCTATTTTGTTTTCATAAATGCATGCATACTGTATATATGTGTTTGGTATGTTTGTACCTACTATTTATTGATTGTGGTTCATTTTTCGAATGCATAGATTGCTTGGAGTGTAACTCGTGTGATTGTGAAGAGTGTGTGAACCCGAACTACAATCGAGGCAAGTATCACTATCATAATGTCCTATTATTGAAGTGATCCAACCGATTATAAATTGGATCCTATGTTTACTGTGCTAGTCCCTTAGATTGACTAGCTAGCACACATAGTTTTGATGAATAAAAGAGTATCAATGCATCACATTATTACAATGATTGATCCAAGAATATAAATATTACAAAATTGCATAGCTCACAACTAGCTCAAATAACATAGTTCAACAAATAAATAATAGATAAAAGCTCCATCACACCACAGGCAACACGCTGAGTGGAGATTCGCAACCTAAATAAAAACCTTACTCATTCTCAGAATAACCTGCAACATGAAAAGTTGCAGCCACGAATGGTCAATACATTTGAATTATATTGGCAAGATGTCACTGTTATGTGGACACAGTTGGCAACCTATCATATACATGCACAATTTGGCTAGTGGAGTTCAGGCTCATTTGCATAAAAGCGATATAACTTTTCTCCTACTTTTAAAATAGTTTCTTTCTTCAAAATAGTTTTCGATGAACATACAAGCATAAACCCATGTTGAAACAAGATAGTTTAGCTTCGTATGCTCCTAAACCCATGTTCACCCATCAATTTTTATTAGAGAAATTGGAATGAATGATACTTTCCAACTGTGTCAAGAGAAGTTACTCATAATTGTCCATTACCGAGGACACGACTAAATACTTAGTTCTTAAACCATCTGCAGAGGCTAGTACACTTTACCCATAAGACCCAATCAACCCCTTTTGAGAGAAGACCGGGACGAGACCATTTGGAAATAGAATCATCAGCCTAGCCCTGGACCGTACCATCCTATACACACCTACCTCTGCTAGTTACGGTAGGACATGATCCCATAACTTACTCAATCAAATCAGAGCCCATATGGCATGTGGTTGTACATGGAAGTTACTAATCAAGACCGACTATTATCTCTTTGAAGCTTGGGTGGCAATCCCTACCATAATCCACACTCGATGACCCAATCAATGCCATTCCACTCATGTGATTCATTGATTAAGTGGTTTTCATTTTTGCAAAAACATAACCTTCTCATATACATATGTATCATGAAAACCACCCACGCAACTAATAGCATGGCTAAGCATCTAACGATGGCTATCAAGGAATCAACTAGGGGACCTATGACAATTCTATTGGGTACTCACACCATATCATATCATATAAGTAAAACATTTCCAATACATGCAAAGCTACTCAAAACTAGATGCATAAGAAAACAATAGGGGATTTATGATAGTGACACTTCCCTTAATTGTAGTTCTTGTTCACACAGTCGTCACAATCGCAATAATCGCACTCCGGGTAATCTATCGCGGAAAAGTATGAAGGCAATCAACATATAGCAACACAAACACAGCAAAACAATATGCATGCATGCTAGAAAAGAGAAACAAGTCAAAAGCTTTTCATAGGCATTTTTATTAAACAAATAGGCTTAAAATAGGCATTATTGGAATCCGAATACTTTCAGTATGAAATAATTCTAGAAATTTTTGGAAATCATGCTACTGGATAGACAAAGTTCATAGCTTTCATTAGCCACTAATTTCACCTTAAAATGATTTATAGATTAAAAGTTATAGTGAAAATACTCAATTAAGAGATTTAATAATAGATGATTATTTTGTACTGTGACAAAATCAACTAATATTGCAGTGGTGTATATTACAATTTCTGAATCCATAGACATCAAATTTTCCAAATTTGGGGTTGTGGATATTTTTCTATGAATTTTATTCCATTAAATAGATTTAAATAATTTAGAAAATATTAATTTGGAAAAGTGCTAATTTTATTACATAATAAAATTCTAAACATTTTTGTGAATTCAGGGGTATCTTATTTGTATTTTTCTGACTAGAATCCTATTTTCTATGAATTTTACAATGATATTACATTTTCTAGCTCTTTTAAAATTGATTTTTTGTATTACACAGTCAGCCAGCCACATGGCAAGATTTTACTGGTCGATACCTTTTCGCTTAAGTAGTTCGTTGCGGGCCCTAGATCAAGATCTGATGGCATAGACGATGCGACTTAGGTTCGGCCTAGCTTGATCATCGGCTTGAGCTTCGGCTTCGGCTGGGGATCGGCTTGAACAGATCTCGACTATTCGTTGTAGATCTGATGGACGGGAATGAAGGTTTGCAAGCTTGCCATACTGGACGACATGGACGGTGATGGTTGATCTTGGACAAAGACAGTGGAGGCGGTTGCGGCGGTCTCCGACAAGGGCAAAGTGATAGATGAGGTGCGGTAGTGCACGACGGTCACAATGGTGGTCTTGGCACGATCCTTTTATTCACCAGGCGATGGCAGAGGGCGGCTGGAGGTGATGGGTCACACGCGAGCTCTGACGACATCAGTTGCAGGCTCCAGTGGTCCTGCGGGAAGAAGAGGGGCATGAGGAGAAGCGATGCAGCGAGGGGAGTCGAGTAGGATAAGAAGGAGGGCACGGGGTAGAGAGACCTCGAGACTGAACTCGGTCTAAGGAGCTCCTCCGGTGGTGGCTCTGGCGAGTTCGAGGGAGGCGGCTAGGGTTTGCCGTTTTTGAAAAAAATAAATGGAACAAGGTGGATGTCAACACCCGGATTTTTAATCCCAGATGCCTGTAATGCCATACATCGCAATCCCAGAATTACCATTTTTGCGAGACATAACAGATTGGATAACATAGTACATCATCCATTACAAACCATAATAAGGTCTTACACAAATAAAGGATCTCATGATCTAGTCTTAATACAAACAAGCAGCGGAATAATAAGCATAGTAGTGGGATCCATCTTCAGTGTCATAGGCAATGCTGACGATGGGAGATGATCCTAGTTGTCATAGTCGTCCTGATGACCTTCCTCCTGGTAGTCCTCCTCATAGTCTGGTCACGGGAATAGCCAGGGCAAAGCCATGAGTACTCTTTAAGTACTCGCAAACTATCACTAACAAGTAAGGTAGTTCTAGTAGGAATGTTAAGCTCTAAGTTTATTTGCAAAAGCTAAATTCAACCTAAGCTGAGTTCAGAAGTAAAGAAAGTTAACTTAATGTTCTAAATCACCTAAGTGGGAACTTAGTTTTCATAGTCACAACTCTGTTGTGGTCAAGTCAAAGTCATAATTCATTTCACAAGTCGTTTTGAAAACATCTAACAACGGAATAGTATGACCAATCCAACTATCCATGACTGTGGACGTGGCTATTCAAATAGTTTGACACTCTATAGAGGTGGTACACTTTCACCACAAAATTCGATACATCTGTCAGGGATAACCCTAAATCATCATACTTAGTATGCGGATAATCAATCATAACCTTTCCTTTACACACTCTAGTATAAGCACCTCTCCTATGAGCTTGGCCTCCCAACCCTGGCCATCTGCCATCCTGGGCACTGCATAGGTGGACATCATCAAGAGGTAGCCTCAGCTCAAACCTCCTCCGCGAGGGAACCCATACTAATGCATATAAACTTCCGGCTAAGCCTTACCTAATTCAGGTATTGTGGTTGTATGTTAAAATTGGAATGGTATCGCATCCGAACCCAACCATCAGTTTTTATAAAGGGCTAAGGCTCATGCCTCAACATTTTCATCATCAAAATCCATTTGTGTTTCTCAACACATGCCAAAACATCTCAATATAATGACTCATCATTCCAAGGTTTTCATAATTATTTTCACCAAAGTATTCCCATCTAAAGTGATCAAGTTTTATGCTTTAGCACTAGCCACTAAGTTAAGAGTGTTCACTAATGAGGGTGCTACCTTTCAATCTCATGCCATAGAATGACATCTAGTATAGGCCTAGTTTTATACTCTTTATGCTATCTATACTACTTTCCAAAATCTCACAAAGCATTACTAAAAGTAAAGACCTTTGGTAAAGTAAAGAGTAAAGCTTGCAAGTAAAACTTGGGATGGGTATAAATCAAAAGTATATAATCAAAGCATGCCTAATGCACCTTTCTTAGGTCATCTTGTATAATTCTAGCTTTCTAATAATAGCTTGCCTTGATTGGTGCAGTGATTGAAGTTTTCTTCGTCTTCTTCGGGGTAGAACTCCTCCTCCTCGTAGACTTGGTCGGTACTATCGTCTATACAGGAATACAGGGTACACAATCACCAAACAATACTTAACTAAGTCTAATTAGCACACTAAGGCACACATTTGATGATCTAGCATCATCACACTCATCACAAGATTTAATGAACTAGTTTCATTTAGTTTATTTGAGAAAAGTAATTTCTACTCATTAAAATTAATTAAGATTTAATATTCTCCAATTAAAATATGAGATCATGTGGACACATTTCATCACCACATATTCTAATACATGGGAATATGATTTAAAGGGTTGGTCATATTTTATAAAGTTTAAGACTATCATTTAAATGATTTAAAGTGGCTAGAAATGCCTATATAGCATTATTTTGGTACTAGTCCAAAGTCACTGCATTCAAACCTAAATATTATTACATATTCAGATAGGTATTATCAAATGTGATTTTTGAGAGTTGGAATCAACTCAAAAGCTATTATGGTTAATTTTTGAAAAATGTTTGAAGTTGCAAAAGTCTCGGTTTTGTGATTTTTGCGATAGATTATCTCTAACTCCAAATGATTTAAATCCAATGAGCTTGGATAGATATTTTAATTGTCGTTCTAACAAAAATTTGAATCATGCCATTTGGTTAAGTGAAACTCTCTGAATTGATTTTTGAGTAAGTGGACAATATATGATTTCAACTAAATTGGAAAATCACTTATTTGAATTTTTAGGCCAGCGCGGGAAAGCTAACGGGCCGGCCCAATAGCACTCCGCGACGCAGCGGGCTACTGAAAGCACGGACCCATTGTTCAGCGAAATTAACTAAGCGAAACGGTATGGGCGAATCTGAGTCGTGCGATCAACTTCTAATCTAACGGCTAAGAGTCATCGTCGACGACGAACAGCTCCGGCGAGAAATTAACCTAGCGCGGCGGTGGGGGTCTGGCTAGGCTCACCTGGGCTCCAGCTAGGCTCGACAACGGGGGAAAACAGCGTTGTAGACGATGGTGAAGCGAGGCGCGATCATGGCGAGGCTTGGGGTGGTCGCAATTGACGGCGCCCTTCTCCTCCAGCAGCGGCGGACTCCGATGCAATTCCGGCACGGTGGTGCTCGCCTTGCTCCGGGAAGGGGTGTGGGAGGCTCAGTGGTGAGTGGGGAGTCGAGTGGCGTGAGAAATGGAGGCTAGGGTGGCCTCCTTTTATAGCTCGACGAGGGGACCGAGCAGTGCGGGCTGGCGTCTCCGGCGAGGGTGGCACCGAGAGCTAAGGGTATGGCTGGGGTAGGTGGACGGTGCGGTGTCTCCTGGCGGTCGTTGCTGGCTTAAAGGCGAGGCGCGGGGCGGCTAGGTTTGGTTGGGCGCGTGCGGCTCTCTAGACGGAGGCAGAGGTGTTTGCGGCGGCGTGCGGCTGCTGCGGGTCGCGCGGCGGCGAACGGGGGTGTCTGCCGGGGTGGGGTGATCATGGCGAAGCTGCGCTTGCACGGTGAGGGCAAGGCGTGAGCTTCTAGGGCTGGTCGGGCATGACGCACTGGCGCGCTCTGGACACTGCGCAGATAGGCGGTGTGCGGTGGTGCTAGTGTGGTCCAGGGCTGGGCTTCGACCATGGGGTGGACAAGGGTGGCGGTAGTAGCTCGTGTGTCTGGTGCACGTCTTGGGCGAGGCTGGCGTGGCTCCTGGTGTGCTTCCCACTGTCGGCCGGTGATGACCAAGAACGGGTGGTGCTCCATTGTGCCCGCGGCGAAGGGGGAGCTGGTCTGGGGCTGGGTTTGGCTTAGAGGGGACAGGGGGTTAAATTGGAGACCAAATGGTTGATGCTCACTGTACAAAACAGTGTAGCTAGTCTAGTGTTTAATCTGTGCCTGCCAAGTGTTTGATGAAATGGCCGCATGAAAAATTATTTTTGAAAATTTGATTCAAACTTTTTGGGTGAACTTGACTTAAGCTTGAGAGACTAGGTTTGCTTGGGATTGTCAAGGTGAACTCATTTTGATGGATTTTTGATAAAGTGTGATCTTCACATATGAATTGAATTCAATTTTCAAATGTCCTTTAAATTGATTTGCTAGATGTTTTTGTAAGTTTGTAAAGTGGGCCTTGGTACATCTTTACTTGGTCTAGCAAGGGGTGAAAAGAGATAGAAATGTTTCTATTAAAAATTCTCCTCTAGGAACACCTAAAGTGGCCTAGTGGTTCAAAATGGTCAAAATGAGTATTTGCATTCTTTATTCTTATTTGATATCTTTCTCTTTTGATTTTGCTTGTAAATGGTCTAGATGATGTGGCATTCACCTTTAAACCATTTCACAACATTTAAAATAATCAAGCATGGCATTTTCAAACAATTCTATACTAATGCAACACACACAAGCATTCATATTCATTATCTTCATAAAATTTTTTGTTAACCCTAAATTGTGTGATTAGGAACTTGATAACCTTGATTAAAGATTTGGGGTGTTACAAACCTTCCCTCCTTAAACAAAATCTCGTCCTGAGATTTAAGAAGAACTAGGAATTAAAGAGATCTGGAAACTCAGTCCTAATGTAATCTTCTTGCTCCCAGGTAGCTTCTTCTTCGGTATGGTTGCTCCATTGGATCTTGAGAAATTTGATACTCCTGGTCCTGGTGGTTCTGAAGGCTTCTTCCAATATACGAATGGGCACTTCATGCTATGCCATATCCTTGTTGATATCAATGGCTCGGTGATCGATGTTCTTGAATACTCCGGTCTTCTCCGGCACTTCTAGGCATTTGTGAAGTAACGAGATATGGAACATATTATGGATGGCTGACATCTCCTCTGGCAGTTCCAGTTGATAAGATACTTCTCCTCGACGATTCAGAATCTTGAAGGGTCCATATATCTAGGAGCTAACTTTCCTTTCAGCTGGAAACGATGCATTCCTTTCAACGACGACACTTTGAGATACACAAAATCTTCAACGTTGAAAGTCAGGTCTCTACATCTCTTGTCAACATAACTCTTTTGTCTGGATTGGGCGGTCTTGAGGTGCTCATGGAATTTGTGAACCTTCTCTTCGACTTCTCGTAGGATGTCGGGTCCGAAGATCTGACTCTCTCATACTTGCGACCAATTCAAGGGGGTACGACACTTCCTTCCATACAGAAATTCAAATGGAGCCATTTGCAAACTGGCTTGATAACTGTTGTTGTATGAGAATTCTGCGAAAGGCAGACAATCTTCCCATTCTGATCCCATATTCTAGCACATAAGCTCTCAACATATCTTCTAGGATTTGGTTGACTCTTTCAGTCTGTTTGTCGGTCTGCGGGTGATAAGCTGTGCTGAAATTTAACTTGGTCCCTAATCCTTCCTGGACTTTCTGCTAAAATCTCGAGGTAAATTGGGTTCCTCGATCTGATATTATGGTCTTGGGGGTTCCATGCAAACTGACGATTCTAGCAATGTACAGCTCTGCTAGCTTCAAACTCTGGTAGGTTGTCTTGACAGGTATGAAATGGGCTACCTTGGATAGTCTATCAACTATGATCCAGATAGAGTCATTTCCCCTACTAGAAGTAGGCAAACCGGTGATAAAGTCCATTCCGACAGAATCCCATTTCCATTCTAGAATCTGCAATAGTTGCAACAGTCCTGCGGGTCTCTGATGTTCCGCTTTGACTCTCTGACAGATATCACACCTGGCTATGTAGCTTCCGATTTCTCCCTTCATCTTGTGCCACCAAAATTGCTCCTTCAAATCCTGATACATTTTTGTTCCTCCGGGGTGGATAGAATAAAGAGTATCATGAGCTTCTTGCATGATAACTTCCTTCAACTCCGAATCTGCTGGCACACAGATACGCCCTTTGTACCACAAAACTCCTTCTTCATCTTTGGTAAATCTAGGTACCTTTCCTGTACCAATACGACGTTTGATTCCGTCAATACTTGCATTTCCCTTCTGGGCTTCCTTGATTTGACTAATCAACATGGGTTGAAGTTCAATGCTAGCTAAAAATCCTTTGCTAACTAGCTCAGTTCTAAACTCCTCCAACTCTTCATGCAAACTTGGATGGTTCTCTTTGATCATGGTGTTTAACCTACATGGCAATCTGCTAAGGGCATCCGCTACCACATTGGCTTTGTCAGGGTGATAGTGAATGTCAAGGTCATAATCCTTGATTAACTCTATCCATCTCCTCTTCCTCATATTCAGCTCTTTCTAGGTGAAAATATACTTCAGGGTCTTGTGATCTGAATAAATCTCACAGCGATTACCCATCAGGTAATGACACCATGTCTTTAAGGCTAAAACTATAGCTGCTAGTTCAAGATCATGGGTTGGGTAGTTTTGCTCATGCTGCTTCAGTTGTCAAGACAGATATGCGATGACTTTGCCTTCTTGCATCAACACACATCCGAGACCAATCTTAGATGCTTCACAATACACATCAAAAGGCTTCTTGATATCTGGCATAATCAATATTGGGGATAAAATCAATCTTTTCTTGAGCTCTGGAAAACTTGCTTCACATTTGTCGGTCCATTCAAATTTCTTATCTTTCTTCAACAATTGGGTCGTCGGTCTTGCGATGCTTGAAAATCCTTCCACGAACTTGCGGTAATATACCGCTAATCCGAGAAATGCACGGACTTGGGTTTGAGTGGTTGGGGCTTTCCATTCTTCAACATCTTTGATCTTGGCGGGATCAATAGCGACTCCTCCTGCCAACACAATATGTCCGAGGAATCCTACTTCTTTCAGCCAGAAATCACATTTGCTGAACTTGGCATACAACTGATGCTCTCTAAGGGTTTCAAGGATGGTCCTTAGGTGTTGCTCATGGTCTTCTTCTGACTTGGAATAGATAAGAATATCATTGATAAACACAACGACGAACTTATCTAGAAAGTTCATAAAAATCTTATTCATGAGATTCATGAAATAAGCAGGGGCATTGGTTAGTCCAAAAGACATGACCGTATACTCGTACAATCCATATCTGGTGGTAAAGGCGGTCTTTGGAATATCTGTTGCACGAATCTTGAGTTGATGATAACCAGTTCTAAGATCAATCTTAGAGAACACTCTAGCACCAGTCAACTGATCAAACTGATCCTCTATCTTGGGCAGTGGGTACTTGTTCTTGATGGTGACATCATTCCGCTTCCGGTAATCTGTGCACAAACGGTTACCTCCATCTTTCTTGTCGACAAACAAAATAGGCGATCTCCACGGCGATGCGCTTGGTTGAATCAAGACTTTCTCTAGCATAGCATCAAGTTGCTTCTTCAGCTCCACTAATTCAGATGGGTTCATACTATAAGGTCTCTGAGCTATGGGTCCAGTTCCAGGAATTAGCTCAATAATGAACTCGATATCCCGATCTGGGGGCATACCGGGCAATTCATCTGGGAATACGTCGGGGTGTTCACAGACTACTCTGACTGGGTTAATGGTTGGTAGGGCTAGACTCTTGTTGCATTTGAATTGATGGGGCAAGGTCTCAGATACATGCTCTACTGATACTCCCGAGCTACTGATACGTCCAAAACATATCTATTTTCCCGAACACTTTTGTTATTGTTTTTCCTCTAAACTTGTGTGATTTGGATACAACTAACACGGACTGATGCTGTTTTCAGCAGAATTACCTTGGTGTCTAGTTTTTATGTAGAAAATCAACTATCAGGAAAAATCCCGGAAAATATGCCAAAAATCCTATTTCACCAGAAGACTCAAGGAGCCAGAATACGAGACGGAGAGGGGTTGGGGCCTGGCCACACCACCTGGCCGCACGGGCTAGGCCTAGCCGCGCCAGGGGGTGCTCTGGCTGCCCCAGGCACCCCCTCGGTCTGCCTCTTCGCCTATTAGTTGCCTCCTAACCTAAAAACCCAGGGGGTTTGACGTTTTTCTAGAAAGAGTTCCGCTGTGCCATCGCCACCAGATTCCGCGATTTGGAACCAGAAACTCCATTCTGGCACCCTGCCAGGACGAGGAATTGGAGGAGATCATCGCCATCATCATCACCATCGCTTCTCCATCGACCATCCATGTTTCCCCCATATATGAGTGAGTAATATCCCAATGTAGGATATGGGGATGGTAGGGATTGGATGAGATCGTTCATGTAATGGCATCAGATTGTTAGGACATGGTGCCTAGTATCTACTATTACTGCTTTTTGACTTTGTTGCGACTTGTTATGCTTAATGCTTGTCACTAGGGCCCGAGTGCCATGATTTTAGATCTAAACATTTTATTGATTCATTATGATAGTATTGTTTATGGTCTTACCTACAAGTTGTTTACACACGTTGTTGTCCGGAACCAAAGGCTCCGTAGTGACAGAAATCGGGATAACCGGAGGGAATGGCTTTGATGTGAGCATCACATGTGTTCACAAAGTGTTAATGCTTTGCTCCGGTGCTCTATTAAAAGGAGCACCTTAATTGCCAGTAGTTCCCCTGAGGCCCCGCTGCAAACGGGCTGACAGGACAAAAGATGTTGTGCAAGTTCTCATTGCGAGCACGTATGACTATATATGGAACACATGCCTATGATTATCTAGTACTTAGATGCTTTATCTTATTGATCTGCAAATGCCCTATGTCTTGATTGCCATGTGAATTGTCTTGTCCATGCAATGCCCGTCCATCCATCCCTATGCCTACCGCTCTTTAATCCTACTGTTTAGTGCAATTCATACTACTGTCTTTACTACTGCTATTACTTTACTATTGCTACTACAAAACTGTTGCTACTGATAAACTATTGTGAGCAAGATTGTTTCGAGGTGCAGCTAAATTGACAACTAAGTTGTTAAGGCTTATAAATATTCTTTGGCTCCCCTTGTGTAGAATCAATAAATTGGGTTTCACTTCCCTCAAAAATACTACAATACACCCCCTATACTTGTGGGTCATCAAGACTATTTTCTGGCGCCGTTACCCGGGAGCATAGCTTTATTTATCAAGTTGTAGCACCCCGCTAAAACCACTACTAGAAAATTGTTGTGTTTTTGTTTTGTGCATCATCATGACCGCATGCTCATGTCATCATGCCACATTGCATTTGAGCATCGTCTTATCATCATGCATTTGTTGCCTAAAACTATTTTCCAAAAGTCTATCTGTGTTTTCTAAATACCCCCTCTGTATTTCAAATGTAAAACCCCGGACCTCCGGAGTATTTTGTTTGTCTAAACTATTTATTAAATCTTCTATTAAAAATAAAATAAATATTTTTTAAATAACAGTTGCTTTGGGGAAGGCAGCCGGCTAGGCCAAAAGGCCCAACCAGCTACCTACAACCCGACCCAGCCCAAACCAAAACCACCTGGGACCCTAGACCCTAACCTAGACCCAGCCGCCACCCACCACGCAGCTGCGGTGCACCACACACGCACGCTAGCGTGACACGCTGCCCGCCCCGCTACCACCGAACCCCACCCCGCTCGAACCGTGTCCTCCTCCTCGATCTCACCTGCTCGTCCCCACCTGCCACTAGCCCCGCGGCCGACAGTGGCCCCGTCCCCACCTTCTCACGCGTGCGACGCACGCCCCGCACACTGCACTCCTTCCGCCACCACGATCCCCTCTCTCTCCCAGCGCCGCCGCCCGTGCAAGCTCCCAGCAGCGAGCTCGCCCTGCCCCGTCTCGGTTGCCCCGTCGACAGACCCGCTCCCCAACCCCTCCTGCCTCGCTCGCCCTCTCCTCGTCGAGCTCGCCGCTCCGCCTAAGACCACCAACACTGCCGCCCTGCTTCCTCTCTGCGAGGCGCCGCCCTCCAGCATCCCCTGGCACTGCCGCTGGACCGGTCGACCTCGCGCATCCGCCTCGCCATCCCTCCGCAACCCGGGAGCCCCGTCGTCGTTCCCAAGCATCCCCGCGCCCCTGCTCCGCTCCTCGCCGCGTGAGCGCCGCCGCTTGGCCCCTCCTGCAGCACAGCTCTGGCCCGGGCCTCCCTCAGCGCACCAAGCTCGCCGCGCTCTCCGCGGCCTTCCTCGACTCCTTCTCTGGTTGCTGCTCGTGCACGTCCTCGACCGTCCCTCGATCTAGTGCCCCCAAGTCTCCTCTACAGGCCGGCCGTCGGCTTCCTGCAGCGAAACTCCTCTGAGCGCCGCCGTGCCACCCTCGTTTCTGCGGATGCCCATCTCCGACCAGCGTCCCGAGCCCGGTGCCCGTCCCCGTCGATGCAGCAGAGCCTCTTCGGCCGTCGTTGGCCTCTGCTGCCGCGCCGCTCCAGTCACGCCTCACCTCCAGGGCCTTCCCACGCCAGCAAGTTCTCACCTCGAGCACCACCCGGACCTTCTTCTCTGCTTGCCCAGCAGCGTCCCTGCCTAGGCCTGCGAGTCCAAGCAACCGGTGATGCCCCTTTTGATGCACTATGTCACTATGATGCTAAGATATGGTGGTGTCGCAGACTTACCCTTTTGCGATAAGTGGCTTCCTAAGAACTGCTGGATAGTGCACCAATGCGATGATGATGGTGTGGCTATTCAAGATCTACCGTGAACCAATACAACAAGATGGACCCGAAGATCCTAAGAACCCCGGCATCAGCTTCATGCTCTCCTTCATGGACCCAAGTACGACGCTGACTATGAAGATGCCGACCCCGTGTTCTCCCTCTCGAACCATCAAGCACTCCTACACGGATCTAAAGACCGAACCCTAGGCACGCCAAGCTCTCCTTCGCGGATCCAAAGACCGATCCCCATCGAACCCCAAGACCCCGGAGTCCAAAGGCCGAGACCAAACCCGAACCTCTCTGAGCCCCCTAGATCTTCGACCCTAAATATGTGATTCCCTTTCTGAGACCCTTATTTTTATAATATATGATATCAATCTTGTTGCATTAATTGTTCATGCTTGCATACATTTTTCGCGGGTCTGGGTTGTTTAGTCAATTCACCTCATAATTAAATATGGAGGCCATATGCAGGCTTTT
This sequence comes from Avena sativa, assembly GCA_916181665.1. Lineage (NCBI taxonomy): Eukaryota > Viridiplantae > Streptophyta > Magnoliopsida > Poales > Poaceae > Avena > Avena sativa. The sequence continues at coordinate 431,360,476 of OV702287.1, forward strand.
CTAGTCTTATATTGGCTCCATTTAAATTTGAGTAGCGAACCGGTGACATGTTTTGCCTTGTTAATACAACATTTAAATTGCGGGGTACCTAAATAACTTGAACCATATAATTAATTGTCGGGACCCCGGTTCCGCTTAATATTTCCTAATTGCACCGCATCTTTGCCATGCCATGCATCATATCATAATCATGCCGGATCTTCTGTCGTAGTATTAAATAGTGCATTCATGTTTCTTTTAGTGCTTTGGTTCTTCGTGGATTAGGCCATTGCGTTGATGCGAGTATCGACAAGTTCTTCAGATAATGTATCTTCGGTAGTGTTTCCCAGGCGAGCATCTCCCCCTTTTTACCTATTTTTGCATTTATAGTCTTTACTTCCTCCTGTTGATCTATTGCTATCCGTGTTGCGATGCTTTAGTTTCCGTGCACCCTTTATATTCCTTGCAGCCTCTATATTGCCTTGGACACATCCTATTGCCTGTTGTTTGATAGATAGTCGGCCTTGCGAGTCGTAGTTGCTTACTCAGGTGCTGCTTCGTGTTGTTGTCGCTCCACCGTTGTTGAAAGGTTGGCACATGCTTAATGGTGGAGATGATCATGACTTTAAATACAACTTGATTAAAATGCTGGGAATAGATATAACTAATGCAGAGGCATTGGTGGGCAATAGATGTTATTTGGTTTTTCCACGCTCACTTGTGTCTCGTAGGACCCTGAGTACTTGATACCTGTTCCTTGACTATCGCACTATCCGCATATGGGACCATGAATCCCCTTAGCCAGAGCTTGATTCATTTCTTATTTCTTGGGGCCACAAAGTAGTTTGGGGCTTTATTACTATCCTGTACTTATGCCATGCTTTACTGCTTTATTTACGATTGTGCGTGGAGCACCTGTACTGTTTAGGAATGTGGAATGTTTTCACGGTATCGACAAGCCCAGTCACACTTTCGGGTTCCCAGTCGTTTACAGCCATTGGCACAAACCTTGGGTCCATCTCGGAGCCGGCCAACTTCATTGCGGGTAGCTTAATGGGGTGGCCCCCTGAAATAATTTATGAATCATGTGATTGCTTTGTCGTGAAAGCCTCGTTGGGTTTTGAGTTGGTTTTTCCGAGGTTGATCGTGTGTGTGTTGCTATTTGTGCACCCCTGCAGGGTAAATCTTTCTGAAAGTCGTGTCCGCGGTTATGGACGACTTGGAGCACAGTATCTCGATCATAGACAAGCATAACTAAAGTAGTGCTATAAATTTGACTTAATACGTGACTAGTAATCAGCTTCACTACAATGGAATGGATAATAAAAGTGCCAACAACTGGTGGAACTGGTGTGTATCGTGTCATGTTATACCTGCCTAGTAAGTATCACAACTCCAATGGAATGAAATAAAAGTGCCAACAACTGCTGGGTTTGGGATGTCACATGCTAATTGTATCTGACTAGTAAGTACTGCAACTACCACTGAATGGTTAACTAAAATTGCCCACTACTTATGCGATCAGGATGACTCGTGCTATCTATATCTGACTAGTAAGTGCTGCAACTATAATGGAATGAATAAAACTGCCAACTGTGTGAGTTCCTCGGTTTGACTTCCTCGTTTGGTCTCGAGGGGGAATACCAGGACGGGTATGATTGGTGTTAGTATCAGGTGTTCCCAGATAGGACTTTCTTATCCCTCTCTAATAGCCGACAGTTGTATCAAGTCTCTATAGGTTGTTTAGTGCATGCTTTGCTGCCGCTTCAGTCCACCATACCTATGTAGGCGAGAGCCGCCGAATTCTAGCCTCGCCGTGTACTAGCCTCAGTACTGACGCTCCTCCTTTTTCCTTTGTACTTTGTCGACACCCCTTTTGTTTTAGCAGGTTTGAGATCGATGTCGTTAGCAGGGTTACCCTTCCGGCTTGGCCTAGGCAGGGTTATGGACGCCATTGGTTATTCTTCAGGGCTCTTAGCCCCATTTGCATCTTGTTCGTAGTCGAACGCTCTATCGTTTTCAAGTTGATTTGGGATCTTTGTATAGTATATATGTATACTTGACTCATGGAGTTGTTATTGTACATATATGTTCTGTGGTTTCCATCGTGGACTAATGTGTAATGGTATTACTTCATTTTCCACCCGCACGAAAGTGCCTGGTGGGCATCCTTGAATCGTTTCTATGCGGGTTTGGCGGGAAGTGCTAAAACTTGCATAGGGCCGATTCGAGGGTGTTACACAAGTCCACTTGGAATCATTATTGTTCACTGCCATCCATCCATCATGGGTAAGTCTCGTGATGGCAAGGTTCCTATTTTACCATCCACTACAAGAAGCGGTACGGTTCTGAACACCTTTGTTGCTCTTGATTCACCGTCTGTTATGAGTAAGCTCCTTACACCACTACATACACATGCTACACACACTGCTACTACTGCTGAATCTGAAACTTCTGATACTTATGATGCTGCTTCTACTGTGCTTGATAAGAGTGGTTCATTAGGTCCTTTCCTAGATGCAACGATTGCTAGAACTATAGCTAGAAATACTGAAACTCCTAATGAAGACACTACTACACTTGTTAGTTCACCTGAGTCTAGAGAGAGCTATGATATTGAAGACAATTATATTGAGATGACCGATGAATTTATTAAAGAATGTCAAAACACCCATGATAGGAGTGCTATTAAGAGTCTCCTTGAGAGGCGTACGATAAAACCCAAATTGTCTCCTAATGCTAAGTTTGCTGCATCTCCCATAAACATTAAAGATAAGGATTATGATTCTCTCTTGATCTATCTTACATAGCTATTGTTGAGAAAGAACCTTTTTGTGGGACTAAGAATGGAAGTGCGGTAGCACATATGACTGAGCTTTCTACCATGAGTGGCTTGTTTTCTGATGATATTAAGATGCGTACCTACTTTATTGCTAAAATTTTCCCTTTTTCGCTGAAAGGAGAAGCTAAAACTTGGTTTAATAATTTACCTCCTGGTTCTATTAATAGCCCTGATTGCTTGATTAGTACTTTCCTGCGGAAATATTTTCCTCCTAGTGCTAGACATGCTATTTTGCTGGAAATTTTTGATTTTAAACAGGGAGAAAAAGAGATATTGCCTGAATCGTAGGCAAGGTTTTATGCTTTGATTCATGCACATGCTGGATGTCCATTACCTAAGAATGAGCTTCTTGATATATTTTATAATGGACTAACTGAAGAATCTAGGATATACCTAGGGGAATAATCTCTTTCTTATTTATTTCCCATGACGACTAGGAACGGGCAAATCAAGAATTTCACTTCGAATTCCGGACCTCAACATCCTGCTGCTCATGGTGTTTCACGATCAGTATTGGAAATGAACGGAGAAGTGGTGGAACTGATTCGGGCACTGGTGCTGTTCTGCTTCAGGATAACCATCCATTGGCCTTTGTACCTGGATAACTATGCTAATTGTGTTTTCAGGAATAGGACTCCCAAGGAAGCTGAGGAATTAATGGCTAAAATAAGCAAGAATTATGAAGACTGGACTCCTCCTGAACTAGCTATACCTAAGAAAACTATACCTGAACCAACTATTCATGCGTCTAGACCAACATCGAAGAAGAGGGGAGTTATTGAACTAAACGATGAAGTGATGAAGGAAGCTAAGAAATGTCTTAAGGAGAAGGGAATTAAAGCTACAAATGTCAAGAATTTACCTCCTATAGAAGAATTATGTAAGCCAATCCCCCACTCATCCACTATTGAGGTACACTCTCTCCAACACTTTGATGAATGTGATATCCCTTACTCTAAACCTCCTGATCAATGCATAGAAGAATTTGATGTTTTTATTGTTAAGCAAGATAATTTTAATAAAAGGATGCAAAATCATTTAATGGAAAACTCTAGAGCCATTATTGAGTTAAAAGATATTGTGGAAAGAACCTCTAATGATGTTAAAATGCTTGTTAACCATTTTCAAATGGTTCAAACTCAAATAGATCAGCTTATTAAAGTACAAAAAGACTTGCTAGTTAATGCTGCTAAAGAAAAACATGCTTATGAAATTAGAACTAGAAGTGGCGCTGCTACCCAGGATCCTCTATATCCTGAGGGGCATCCTAAAAGAATTGAGCAAGATTATCAACAAGCTAAAAATAGTGGTACTTCTCCTAAGAAAAGGAAAAAGAAACATAAAACTATTGTAGAACCTTCTGAACCTGCTAAAGATCCTAATAGTATATCTGTCTCTGATGCTGAAACTGAAAGTGGTAATGAAGAAAATGATGCCCTTGATAAAGAAAAAGTTGAAGAAGAACCTAAAAGGCACACTAAGAATACTAAATACACTAAAGAAGATTTTGTTGCTAAGAAACATGGTAGTGAAAGAGAGCCTTGGGTCCAAAAACCTATGCCTTTCCGTGATAAGAAACACAAGTCAAAAGAAGATGAACACTATAACAAGTTTTGTGAGTGGATGAAACCTTTATTCTTGCAAACTCCTTTGACTGATGCTATTAAATTGCATCCTATTCAAAGTATATGAAGGATATTGTCTCTAATAAAAGGAAGATCCCTAATGAAGAGATTTCTACTTTGCTTGCTAATTATTCCTTTAATGGTAAGGTTCCAAGGAAACTTGGAGACCCAGGGATTCCAACTATTCCTTGCTCTATTAAAAATAGTTATGTTAGAACTGCTTTGTGTGATTTGGGAGCAGGAGTTAGTGTTATGCCTTTTTCTCTCTATAAGAGACTTCAACTAGAAAAACTAATACCAACTGATGTATCTTTGCAAATGGATAATAAATCTACTACTATTCCTGTTAGTATATGTGAGGATGTACCTGTTCAAGTGGCTCATAATTGCTTGATATTAATTGATTTTGTTGTGCTTGAAATGCGTGAAGATGACAATATGTCTATTATTCTTGGGAGACCTTTTCTTAATATTGCAGGAGCTGTTATTAATTGTAATCAAGGAAAGGTGACTTTTAATGTTAATGACAAGGAGCATACTATCTATTTCCCCAAGAGGACTTATGGCTTAAATTCAATTGAACATGTTGAGGGCATCTAAGTTAGAGAAATATATTGTCCCATACCACGAGAAAAATATGAAACTATTATGATTGGGACCATTGCTATCAAGGTTGAGGTAACATAATCATTAGTGGAATACAAAGTTTTGTTTCATATAAAATTGCTTTGGTAACAAGACCTGATCAACCTTGTTAACAAAGGGATTTTAATGAACAAAACTGTTTTCACCATGATTATCTCCGATTACTTTTATTTTATCCATTTTAGTTTTTGCTTTCGTTTAGTTTACTTTTCTTTGCTAGTTGCTTACATATTAGAGTGTCTTAGAACTTATGAAGTTTTAGTTTTGTTTTGGTTTTGCATCTTTTCAAAAAAATCTTTCTGTCAGAAAATCATTCATCTATGCCTGAAATATTCTCAAAAATAAAGTGTCTCGAAAAATTCCAGAAAATTCATATTAAATTTTTACGTGAAAAAAGGGACAGAGAAGTGCCTGGAAGGTACCAGGGGGCCCAGGCAGGCACACCACCCGGTGGCGTGACCATCCCAGGGGCATGCCTGGCCATGGTGTGGGCCACCCTGGCCATGGTGTGGGCCACCCTGGCCCTCCACTCACTCTCTCATTTCCCACTTTCTTCTCTCTCTCCCGAGAAAACATCAGTTCTTTGCTCGAAATCGCGTTCTTGCTGTTCTTCCCTCGATTTTTCAATCTCCTTGCTCAGCCCATCCTTGCTGCTGAAATTTGGGGCATTTGTTCTCCGGTATGTGACTCCTCCGCTTGTCCAAGTAGATTTGTGTTTAGTGGTTTATATCTTGAGTATTTTGCTACTGTAGGTGACAGGTTATGAGAGCTTGTAAGCTTGTTCAATGCTTAGATATATTGTTTTGATGCATGTTTAAGCCTCTTACAAGTACCTATGAGTAGTGCCCTTCATTACATATTCACTTTGCAATCACTTGTCTAATTGATGTTTAAATTTCGGAATGCCAAAGATGAACAACCACACCTTTGGGGAGATATTTGAGAGGGACACACCTAGGAGGTCAAGGCCTTCAAGATCAGCCTCTCAGTTTAGGCCTTCATACAACGAAGATCCCATTGCACCATGCTTTGGCAATGAAGGAGATGAGGGGGATGCTCACCCATCTACTTTTCCTTGTTATACCTTCTTGCGAGCTGCAGGGATTCTTGATGATTTCTTACTATTGATTCAGAGGGTTGGTTTGACCTCATACATGGAAGATGAGAGTGAGCAATATGCCATGCTCACCAAAACTTTCGTTGAGAGTTTCATTTTAACTAACACCCCCTATCGGTCAACTGTTTCTTTCAGAATTTATAATCTTCCGTTTACCATGCCATTGGAAAGATTTTGCAGCATTATAGGTATAGGCATGACAGGGACCATGAAGAAGATTCAAGGGCGACCTGCTAATTTGCTGGAGCTCTATCGAGGTGTGACCAATGATGATGACCGCGTGGCTCAGCATGGGAAGATAAGAAACATCCAACTCCTAGCTCTTAGATACTTTGCTTATTATCTTGCTACTAGCATTCTTGGTAGGCAGAATATGAGTAATATCTCCAATTATCATTTAGCCTTCCTCGCTGCTATGCTTAATAATGATACTCGGTACAATCTTGGATCTCTCATTGCTCGCTGCCTAGCTGCTAGGGGACCTATTTATGGGGGCATTATTGCCTCACGTATGGTTACTGTGTTAGAGCTTTCTGTGGATCCTAATGATACTATATTGGCACCACAAAGGCTTGATCTTGCTACCATGAAAACACATCACTTCGTCACTGCTGACTCTAATATGGACAGTCTAGTATACAAGATGTTGTTTACTGACGGGGAAGAAAGGGAGATTCCTTTGCCGCAATCTACTTTGTTTAGTGTTCACAGAAGGTCGTGGTCGCGCTCCAAGGAGGAGGTGGACAAGTAGCTCCGCTTGCTTGGTTTCCACAGGCAGCACCAGGAGGATGTGCCCTCCTACGATTACTCTACGGACTATGGTGGGGCGTCCTCGATCTCGCACTAGGACGAGGGTACCTCCTCACTGTACTACGGAGGCACGCCATCTTAGCCAGCTTGGGATTGATACCCACTTAGGCCAAAAGCCTAATCTTCGGGGGAGGTACACCGACATCACACTCATCTCCATATCATGTTTAGTCGGTACTTTGTATATTCATGTTTCGTTCTCTTTTTAGTTGTTGTTCTCTCTTTGTTTTTGCTTCTAAAACACAAAAAGACCACAAATATTTCGGTTGTTTCTCTTTGTTTGTTTCTTTTTTGCCTTGGTTTGTTTTTCCCTTTTTGCTTTGTTTGAACTATTCGAAAAACCCAAAAAGATTTTGCTTTGCTTGTTCTTCCTTTTTGGTTCTTGTTTTTTAAAAAAAATCGAAAACACCAAAAATATTTGTTGTTCTTCTTTGTTTTTGCGAGTTTGTTGCAGGGTTCAACAGTCCTTAGTGGAATTCGATTTCATGTTATTATTCAAGCCACACAAGTGAAGGGCAATAATGAGGATTAATGACAACTTGAGATGTGGTAAGAGGCTGGTAACAAACTCTATTTGTTTTCATTTTTGTACATATACTCATCATTGTGGGCATGCTTAGTATGTTCATGTAGGATGTATGTTATTTATGGATGCTTAGTAGTTCTTGCTTTCTGATGATTAGCTCCAGCTCGCTAATAGTTTGTAGCATGTCATATGAATGTTCGCTTGCATTGCTCTATTCATAACTTGGTATGATATTGTGGTACCCTCCTCTAGTGTTTCACTTGAATTGACTTGGCACATGCTCATGCATGCATATGACTGAATCAATAATCAGTTAAGCCTCAATGAACTATTTTGCCTCAGGGGTCTTGAATCACTTTCATGCCATGATTAGTCCTGTTTTGTTGCAAGCATGATTATGACAATTACTACTCTCCTGTTTGTCGCTCCCTTACTATTTCTAGCCTTAACTTGCACTGAGTATGCTTTACTTGTGTTTCCAACTCCCTAAAACCAATATTGCCAAAATTGTCCACCAAACCTACCTATTAGCATTATTTGTTGTTCTGTGCATATTTAGGATGCCTTGTTTTCTTTCAAATAAAATGTTTGCTTGTTATGTGAAAGTTAGTTAGTAAAGCTCTCATGAACTTGATGGCACACTTTACCTTCTTGCACTTAATAATCTTGAACCATTGTGTCCATCTTTGTTGCGTATATGCTTGCGCTTTATAAGTTGAAGTTAGCAGAACCATGTATCATGGGGAACACTTTCAACATTGCACTGGTACTTTGTACCTCGTTGATATCATGATTCTTTTGCTTATGGATCCCGACGGTGTGAAATAAAAGGGGAACTTGTAAGATCATGGAGTTTGCATGTGTGTTGGAGAAACACCTGGTCCGCTAGCCCAAGCCATGCCTAATCATGCTAGAAACTTGCAGCATAACCATAATGAGCACTCTATGAAGCATCATCAATAAAAACCTATGCAAATAGCAAATAAAAAGATCGCTGAGATGCTCATTGTCTGCTTGCCTTATCATTTTGATTATGGGATAGCTCCTGTATCATGTGCAAGGGGTACCCCGTTGGCGGTTCTCTATGATACATATGTACTTACAATGACAAGAGCTTACTTGTGACTGAAGTTGAGTAGCATTAGGTCTGGTACTCATAAGTAAGGGGCATGAGATTTTAGCTTATAACTTGTCAAGCATATCCTCTTAGTTGTGTCACTTTAACCTTAACCATTTAAAGATGCTTATGATAGGGGCAATGAGAGCTCAAAGCTAATGACTACCATACTTTTAGCATTTGGAAGCCTTTCAAACTATTCAAAACCTTTTCATTTCTTTGTTGAGTCTCCACATATTCTGTGAGCACTTGCTTGAGAGCATAGTTGTCATTCTTAGTGTAATATGCTTATCTCAAAACTTGACTATTTGTGTTATGACTTTGATGCTTGTATCTTTGATATCTTTACTTCTAGTCTTCACTTGAACTTCAGAGGTGCCTTGGCATTTATGTTTGCACTACAATCAAAGGCAAGCGAGATACCACTCTATCATACCTTTTTATGAGTAGTACAATGTTGCTTATGTTTTTGTTTCATGCTACTTATTATTTTTGAGTTAGGATCTCTTCATAGCTTGCATTGACTATTAAGTAAACTTAGTTGCATACTCCCTATTATGAATTGCCTAAGTAGTTGATCACATGCTGAGAATATATACATCATATGAAGCAAATGTGTTCGTGAAAGTTTCTTTTAACGCACTCAGTTTTCAACTGAATTGCTTGAGGACAAGAAATAAGCTAAGCTTGGGGGGAGTTGATACGTCCAAAACGTATCTACTTTCTTGAACACTTTTGCTATTGTTTTTCATCTAAACTTGTGTGATTTGGATACAACTAACACGGACTGACGCTGTTTTCAGCAGAATTACCTTGGTGTCTAGTTTTTGTGCAGAAAATCAACTATCAGGAAAAATCTCGGAAAATATGCCAAAAATCCTATTTCACAGAAGACTCAAGGATCCAGAATACGAGACGGAGAGGGGCTGGGGCTTGGCCACACCACCTGGCTGCACGGGCTAGGCATGGCCGCGCCAGGGGGTGGTCTGGCCGCCCCAGGCACCCCCTCGGTCTCCCTCTTCGCCTATAAGTTGCCTCCTGACCTAAAAACCTAGGGGGGTTCGACGTTTTTCTAGAAAGAGTTCCGCTGCACCGCCACCACCAGATTCCGCGATTCGGAACCAGAAACTCCATTCTAGCACCCTGCCGGGACGGGGAATTGGAGGAGATCGTTGCCATCATCATCACCATCACTTCTCCATCAACCATCCATGTTTCTCCCATCTATGAGTGAGTAATCCCCCGCTGTAGGCTATGGGGATGGTAGGGATTGGATGAGATCGTTCATGTAATGGCATCGGATTGTTAGGACATGGTGCCTAGTATCTACTATTAGTGCTTTTTGACTTTGTTGCGACTTGTTATGCTTAATGCTTGTCACTAGGGCCCGAGTGCCATGATTTCAGATCTGAACATCTTATTGATTCATTATGATAGTATTGTTTATGGTCTTACCTGCAAGTTGTTTACACACGTTGTTGTCCGGAACCAAAGGCCCCGAAGTGACAGAAATTGGGATAACCGGAGGGAATGGCTTTGATGTGAGGATCACATGTGTTCACGGAGTGTTAATGCTTTGCTCCAGTGCTCTATTAAAAGGAGCACCTTAATTTCCAGTAGTTCCCGTGAGGCCCCGCTGCAAATGGGCTGGCAGGACAAAAGATGTTGTGCAAATTCTCATTGTGAGCACGTATGACTATATATGGAACACATGCCTACGATTATCTAGTACTTGGATGTTTTATCTTATTTATCTGCAAATGCCCTATGTCTTGATTGCCATGTGAATTGTCTTGTCCATGCAACGCTCGTCCATCCATCCCTATGCCTACCGCTCTTTAATCCTACGGTTTACTGCAATTCGTACTACACTGCTATTACTTTACTATTGCTACTACAAAATTGTTGCTACTGATAAACTGCTGTGAGCAAGATTGTTTCCAAGTGCAGCTGAATTGACAACTCAGTTGTTAAGGCTTATAAATATTCTTTGGCTCCCCTTGTGTCAAATCAATAAATTGGGTTTCACTTCCCTCGAAAATACTGCGATACACCCCTGTACTTGTGGGTCATCAGCTACTGGTCATGGTTATGGATTTCTTGGCACAGTCTATCAATCCTTTATGTTTCGACATCCAATCCATTCCTAGTACTACATCCAAACGTTTGGTTCCAAGTACTATTATATTGGCATAAAAATCCATCCCATGGATTCTGATAGGTACAACCTTGCAAATTTTTCTAGCTTTGGTGGTTGAACCAAGAATTTGAACTATCATAACATGCTTCAATTTTGTTGGTTTAATCTTACTAGTGCATGCAAATTCTTCTATAACAAACAAGTGTGATGCTCCAAAATCAAACAACACTCTTGCAAGTACTGAGTTAACAGAAAGCATACCCAACATGACATCTGGCGCTTCCTGAGCTTCTTCAGCATTCATGTGGAACATACGGCCATTGCGGTTGAGAGAGTTCCCTGGGGCAAATCCTCTTTCGGGCTGAACATGGCGTTGCTGCTGAGCTAGGACATTCACATTGGTGGTGGCTGCAAGCTTCTTGTACACTCGTTGGAGTAGTGAACCTTGACTCCACATTCAAAGCAAGTAATTTAGGACTTGTCTTTGGTGGCAACAGGCACGGCATTGCTTCCAGTCCTTGGGGCAGTATTGTTGTTTTTGTTGTTGTTGTTGGACTTGGGTGGTGCACGGTTGAAGTTGTTGGAGTTGCCGAGGTTGTTGTTATGGTTTCCTATGGACTTCACATTTCCTCCGCTACGATTGGGGTAGCTTGGACGAGACATTGGGGGTCTATTGTTTCTTGGGGCATATCCTGCAGACGGGTTGGGGCGATACTTCTGGGTATTGTGAGACCCAGTCTAGTGCATCATTCTTCGCTTGCGGTTGTCATTGGCTTGGTTTATCTTCCCTTCCATCTGGATGGCAGAGTCGACTAGCTCTTCTAGGTCGTCAAAACAGATGTTGACTAACACAGTCTACATCGCATCATGCAATCCATTCATGAACCTTTCCTTCTTCTTGGCTTCAGTGTTGATCTCATTAGGGGCATACCTAGTGAGGGACAGAAATTTGTCACGGTACTCAACTACCGTCATCCTTCCTTGCTTCAGTTCCCTGAATTCATCTCTCATTCTGGTGACCAATCCTTGCGGCACATGGGTGCGCCTGAACTTGATCTTGAAAGCTTCCCAAGTCATGACTTGACTGTTGTTCATAGTACGGGTGCTATTCCACTAGGCTCTTGCATCTCCTGCCAGATAATGAGTGGCAAACAGTACCTTCTCGTTGGCGTCAACTCTTGCAACTTCTAGATTATTCTCCATTGTCTGCAACCAGTCATCAACATCTAAAGAATCCTCAGATTTGTTGAATATAGGGGCATTGGTATTCTGAAAGTTCTTAAGCTTGGATCCATGATGATCCTGATTTCCATGGCCTTGATTATTGTCGGCCATCTGAGTTATCTGTTACAGGGTGGCTAGGTTGGCTTGACGCTCTACTCTACTAGCTTCACGGTCAGAAACTAGCATCTGCAGCATCGGGTCCTGCGAGCTGCTTCCTCCTTGGTTTCCACGAGTCATCTGAAGATTGAGATAGATAATGAGGTAAGAGGGAAATCTCTAAGGTTTATGGTTTTGTTTTCAAGGTTAAAACTTTGAGTTTGAACTCAGGTTTTGCAACTAACTTCTTCTCATTCATTCATTCAAGCAAACCATACAACACACCACATAAAAGGGAAACAGATGGTTTTAGGAACCATTCTGTGAGCTAAGATATAGTGGGACCGATACAACTCATTCCTACGGTAGTGATCAAGTGCATCTACTCATCATCAATGAAGTCAGAGTCATCATCATCGGTGTAGAAATTGATGGCATCATCCTCCAGGTAGTCATCGTCATCACTGAGATATGAGTGAATATCTCCCTGGATGTCTTCACCTCCTTCCTCTTCTTCTTTTGCTGCAAGCTGAGCTTCTTGTTCCTGGATGGTCTTCTCGAAGTCGGCCACCTTCTTGCGAAGACGAGCGATGGTGCGATCCTTCTTCTCGCGCTGATGGCGAAGTGATTGGCGATCCTTGACGAGCATGGTGAAAGTCTGGTCCTTCTTGGCAGCAATGGCAAGGTTGTGGTTGGCGTAGGCTCGAGCATTGTCTAATTCCTTCTTCCTATCATACAGTAGGAAATTCAAGATTCTCCACTTGCGCTTCATCTCCGGGTGACTTGGCATTTCCAATAGAATCACGCCTCGCATAATGAGCAAAGCGAGTTTCCTGGATCAAGTTGATGTTTTGCCCACACAGACGGGCAAGAGCTTCATGCATAGCTGATGGCTCAATGCACGGCGCCCAGAAAAGTGCTTGGTGCGTGGTTGATGTAGAGCTCGTTGGGAACCCCAAGATAAAGGTATGATGAGCACAGCAGCAAGTTTCCCTTAGTTACGAAACCAAGGTTTAATCAAACCAGTAGGAGCAAGGAAACACCTCAAAGGTGTTACTAGCTGAGCTTTGGCAGGGCGCACTACCGGTGCTAGTAGCAACGTGGAGACCTGCACAACACAACCATAGAACTTTGTCCCCAACTTGCGATGAGGTTGTCAATCTCACTGTGTTTTGCGGAAAACAAAGGATTAAACATATCGAATGGAAAGAAGTAAAAGTTTGTAGAAAGTAAACACAAAACAGTAAACAGTTGTAGATTGTATGTAAAGAAAAAGGACCGGGATCCATAGTTCACTAGAGGTGGCTCTCCTTAGATAGATAACATGCTGGGTGAACAAATTACAGCGGGGCAATTGACAAACACCGAGAAAACAATACATGCATATACTAATCATCTTGACTCCTTTGAGACTTGATTGGGCACTACAACATAATACATAGACCGCCATCTAACTGCATCTATGACTAATAATCCACCTTCAGGTTATCATCCGAACCCCCTCCAGTATTAAGTTGCAAGTAACAGATTATTGCTTTACGAACTGCGTGTAAAGTAAACAATACAATTGTTCTATGAACAAAGGATTGTTGTTTTCTCCCTAGTAGCAACAACACATCTAGTACCTTAGAGATTTCTGTCACTTCTCCAGATTACTAGAGGCATGAACCCACTATCGAGCATAAATACTCCCTCTTGGAGTTGCTAGCATCTACTCGGCCAAGATATCTACTAACAACGGAGAGCATGCAAGATCACAAATAGCAAAGACATGATAGAATCAATAATCAATCTGAAATAGCATCTCAATATCCATCGGATCCCTGCAAGCACAACATATAGGATTACAAATAGATGATCTTGATCATGAACAGAGCTCACAAGATCTAGACATGGTAACACAAAGGAGAAGAACCAGCTGAAGGAAATATGCCCTGAGAGGCAATAATAAAGTTGTTATTATATATTCCTTATACATGATAGATGTTTATTTTGCATGCTATAATTGTATTGATAGGAAACATCAATACATGTGTGTTTAATAAACAAAAAGGGTTCCTAGTCATGCCTCTCTTATAGACTAGCTTGTTGATTAACAAGATGATCAAGGTTTCCTGATCATGGACACTGGATGTTGTTAATAACAAGGTCACACAATTGATGTGATGAACATTCATCCGAAGTATAGCATTACGATCAAGTCATTGTGTTTATATTGCTATAACATCATACGAAGTAATCTTTATCCTTAGACCATGAGATCATGTTAATTGCTAACACCGGAAGAGTATCTTGATAACATCAAACGTCACACCGTAACAGGGTGACTATAAAGATGGGTTCAGTGCTACGAAGGTGTTATGTTGAGGCTCATGGATCAAGAGTGGAATTTGTCAATCCAGATGACGGATAGATATACTCTGGGCCCTCTCGGTGATATCACATTAGGATAGCTTGCAAGCAAGTGATGTGGTCACTAGAATGTTATATCACGGGAACAAGAAAAGAGTGCATGTCAGTAACGAGATCAAACTAGGTATGGAGATACCGATGATCGAATCTCGGACATGTAATATATCGAGGGACAAAGGGATTTAGTTACAAGCGTTAAAGGTTCTCACGATCACAGGAGTCATCGTTGAATGTGTAGGAGTCAGTACGGATCTGCAGGTCCCGCTGCTGATTATTGATCGGAGAAGGGTCTCGATCATGTCTGCATTATTCGCGAACCGTAGGGTGGCACACTTAAGAGTTATCGGACACCATTTTGTAGCACATATGTTTCAGACAAAAGAATTGCAAAGCGCATGAATTGTTTCAATAGAAACCGGAAATTGTTTCGGGTGAAATTGCAGAAAGTGGTTCTGCATGTGATATTGAAATATTGCAAGGGGCTATATGTGAATGTTTGTTAATTAAAGTAATTAACAAAATTCTGAATAAATTTAATAAAAGAGTTTTATTAAATGAGAGAGCATTATATTTGGAGAAACTTAATGCATTTAAAGTGGAGACTTTAAAAGGGAATGTGAAGAGGCATTTTAATGTGGAGGAGTTACCACCACATGAATGGGGAAGGTGAGGGGTCACCCCCATGCGCCGGCCATGGAGAGAGGGGGCACCCCCCTCCTCCTATAAAAGGCCACCCATTCCCTCCTTCATCCTTACACCTCCTTGTGAAGGATCTCTCTCCCCCTCTAGAATTATTCCCCCATGGTCTCGGATTAGCGAGATACATGTTCCCGGTGACATTTCGTCTGGAAGGAGTTGCTGCTTCCGCTGGATCGCTGGAGTGAGGAGGTGGAGGTTGTCCGGTGGCTTGAACGTGTGTGCGAGTGCGGATGCGCTGCTGAGTTGCGGCGCTCGGACTTCCTCACGATCTTGAGATCGGCAAGTGTACGACTACATCAACCACGAGTTCCTACTCGTTAACAAAGCTCGTTGTCTTCGAGGGTAAGTTCTCTATGGATGTATGTCCACCCGTTTGCTTTGTACCTGGTAGATAGATTTTGGCATGTAGTTCACACCGTAGGAATTTTTTTGTTTTCTATGCTGTGGACCCAACAGTGGTATCAGAGCCTGATCTATGCGTAGGTGCTTTGCACGGGTAATAAACATATGTTTATATGTGGGCGATGATGATCATGTTATTGCATCTTCTATGTACTTTGGATATTGGTGGCATAGTGGGATGAAGCGGCCCGGACCAACCTTACATGTCATCGTACATGAGACCGGTTCCACGACTGACATGCAACTTGTTTTCCATAAGTGGCTGGCGGGTGTCTGTCTCTCCTACTATAGTCAATATCTGATTTACAACGAGTTGCTAATAACTTGGTTATCCTTGTTGTGGTTCATGTTCGTAGGTTAGACAGGTTCTATCTCCAAAAGCCCTAAGCCACGTAAAACTTGCAATTGATAAATTAGAGGCGTCTAGTTTAGATCGTTGCTGGGCTAGTGTTTTGATATGGTATTGTTGTAAGTAGATGTATAATAGATACTCTTACAACTCACTTAACGTGTAAGTTCCATAGACCTTGTCCTTACACACAAAGGAATGATAGAGATCATACCACGATGCAAATGATAGAGATCAAATGCATGGACCATATCACCTCACTTCACACATTAGATGTTAGCATCTTATATTGCTAGTTTGGCGTGTTTGGTAGCATATAAGATGATCCCTCATTTAGATATCAAGATAAAATGTGTTCTTCCTTAAGTATGCACCGTTTTGTGGATCGTGTTTTGAGGCATCACGTGATGATCGGGTGTTTTCAACTCTACGCTTTCATACAATGGGTGTAAGACAGTTTTACACACGCAAATACTAAGGTTCTTACTTGACGAGCCTAGCATGTACAGGCATGGCCTCGGAACACGGACCGAAAGGTTAAGCATGAGTCATATAGTTGATATGATGCCCATATAGATGCTCGCCTTTGAAGCTACACCGACTCACGTGATGATCGGACTTGGTGTAGTGGATTTGGTTCATGTAATCACCAAAAGGACACGAGGGATGTCGTTTTTGAGTGGGAGTTCATTGGTAATTTGGATTAGTTGAACTCAATCTATCATAAAATTAGTCTAAATATACTTTACAAATTTTGTTGTAGATGGCACCACCTGCTTTTAATTTCAATGTGTTCATGGAGAAAGAGAAACTTGGTGCGAATGGTAGCAACTTCACCAACTGGGCTATGAATTTGAGGATTCTCCTCACTGTTGCACAAAAGCAATATGTGCTAGATGCGCCGCTAGGCCCCCCACCAGCTCCTGATGCCCCTGACGAGGAAAAGAACGTCTATATAACTCGTCAGGAGGACCACAACTTAGTTCATTGCGGCATACTGTATGGGCTAGAGCCAGAACTTCGAAAGCGTTTCGAAAATAGCAATGCCTTTGATACCATGGGAGAATTGAAAATGATTTTCGATACCCATGCTGTCGTAGAGAGTTATAATGCTACAGAAAATTTCTTTAGCTGCATGATGGAGGAAAATAGCTCCGTTAGTGAGCACGTACTCAAAATGTCTGGGTACGCCGATAAGCTTGTGTCCTTGGGAATGACGATTCCCATTGACTTAGGCATACATCGTGTTCTCCAATCTCTGCCACCTAGCTACAAGAGCTTCATGATAACTATAATATGCAGGGCATGAAGAAGTCTCTTCCCGAGCTTCTGTCAATGCTTAAGACTGCAGAAGTGGAGATTAGGAAAGAACATCAAGTGTTGATGATCAATAGGACCACCGGTTTCAAGAAGGACAAGAAAGGCAAGCACAAGGGAAAGAAGGGTGGCAAGTCTGTTGCCACGCCTGAAAAGAAACCCCGAGATGGCCCTAAGTCTGACACCGAGTGCTACTATTGCAAGGGGACTGGCCATTGGAAGCGCAACTGCCCCAAGTATTTGGCGGACAAGAAGTCCGACAAGGCAAACAAAGGTATATGTGATATACATGTTATTGATGTGTACTTGACTAGTACTCGCAGTAGCACCTGGGTATTTGATACGAGATCGGTTGCTAATATATGTAACTCGGTTCAGGGGTTGCGGAACAAGCGACAACTAGCAAGGGATGAGGTCTCGATGCGGGTCGGCAATGGATCAAGAGTTGATGTGATCGCCGTCGGAACGCTGCCTCTCCATATGCCATCGGGATTAGTTATAAACATAAATAATTGTTATTTGGTGCCTGCACTGAGCATGAACATTGTATCCGGATCGTGTTTGATGCAAAGTGGTTATTTATTTAAGTCTGAAAACAATGGTTGTTCGATTTATATGAATAATATCTTTTATGGTCATGCACCTATGTTGAATGGTTTATTTCTGTTGGATCTCGATAGTAGTATTACGCATATTCATAATGTTGATGCTAAAAGGATTAAACTTGATAATGATATATCTACATATATGTGGCACTGCCGTCTAGGTCATATTGGCGTTAAATGCATGAAGAAACTCCATTCTGATGGACTTTTGGAATCACTTGATTTTGAATCATTTGATACATGTGAGCCATGCCTTATGGGCAAGATGACTAGAACGCTGTTTTCTGGTTCAATGGAACGGGCGATAGATTTATTGGAAATCATACATACTGATGTGTGTGGACCAATGAGTGTGTCGGCGCGAAGTGGATATCGTTATTTTGTTACTTTCACGGATGATTTGAGTATATATGGGTATATCTATTTGATGAAACACAAGTCTGAAACTTCTGAAAAGTTCAAAGAATTTCAGAATGAAGTGGAAAATCATCGTAACAGAAAGATCAAATTTCTGTGGTCCGACCGTGGAGGAGAGTATCTTAGTTACGAGTTTAGCACACATATGAAAGAGTGTGGAATAGTTTCACAACTCACGCCTGCCGGAACACCACAACGTAATGGTGTGTCAGAACGTCGTAATCATACTTTATTGGATATGGTTTGATCTATGATGTCTCTGACTGACTTGCCATTGTCATTTTGGGGTTATGCACTGGAAACCGCTACATTCACTTTAAATAGGGCACCATCTAAATCCGTTGAAAAGACACCGTATGAATTATGGTTTGGAAACAAACCTAAGCTGTCATTTCTTAAAGTTTGGGGATGCGATGTTTATGTGAAGAAACTTCAACCGGATAAACTCGAACCCAAAGCGGAAAAAAGCATCTTCATAGGATACCCTAAGGAAACGATTGGGTATACCTTCTATCACAGATCCGAGGGCAAGGTCTTTGTTGCCAAGAATGGATCCTTTCTTGAGAAGGAGTTTCTCGCGAAAGGTGTGAGTAGTCGGAAGGTAGAACTCGAAGAGGTTGTTGAACCTTCTCTTCATGAAATGGCGAATAGCGCAGCTCTAGAAGTTGTTCCGGAGTTGACTTCACCTAATGAAGAGAGAGCTAATGATATTGATCATGAAACTCCGAAAGAGGACACTACCGAACCTCACAGGTCAAGCAGGACACGTGCAGCTCCTGAACTGTACGACAATCCTATTATGAATTTCATGATTGATGAAATGGATGACCCTGCGACATATGAAGAAGCGATGATGAGCCCGGATTCCAACAAATGGCTAGAAGCCATGAAATCCGAGATGAAATCCATGTACGAGAACCAAGTTTGGAACTTGGTGGACTTACCTCACGACCGAAAGGCCGTTGAGAATAAATAGATTTTCAAAAGAAAAACTGATGCTGATGGTAATGTGACCATCTATAAGGCTCGACTTGTCGCAAAGGGGTTTCGACAAATTCAAGGAGTTGACTACGATGAGACATTCTCTCCCGTAGCGATGCTTAAGTCGGTTAGGATTATGTTAGCAATTGCTGCGTATTTCGATTATGAAATATGGCAGATGGATGTCAAAACTGCGTTCCTCGATGGTAATATTGAAGAAGAGTTGTATATGATACAACCTAAGGGTTTTGTCGATCCTAAGGATGCTAATAAGGTGTGCAAACTTCAGCGATCCATCTATGGACTGAAGCAAGCATCACGGAGTTGGAATCTACGCTTTGATGAGGTGATCAAAGAGTTTGGATTTGTCCAAACTTATGGAGAGGCTTGTATTTACAAGAAAGTGAGTGGGAGCAATGTGGCATTTCTGATATTATATGTGGATGACATATTATTAATTGGAAATGATTTAGATCTTTTAAACAGTGTTAAAAGTTATCTAAACAACAAATTTTCGATGAAGGACCTTGGTGAAGCTTCATATATATTGGGCATTAAAATCTATAGAGATAGATCAAGACGCCTAATTGGGCTATCGCAGAGTACATACCTTGATAAGATATTAAAGAAGTTTAATATGGACGGAAGTAAGAAGGGGTTATTACCTATGTTGCAAGGCAAGACATTGAGTAAGACTCAAAGTCCGGCTACGGCGGAAGAAAGAGAGATAATGGATAGGATCCCCTATGCCTCAGCCATAGGCTCTATAATGTATGCCATGCTATGTACAAGACAGGATGTGGCACATGCTATTAGTTTGACTAGTAGGTACCAATCTGATCCAGGTTCGGAACACTGGATAGCGGTCAAGAATATCCTTAAGTACTTGAGAAGAACTAAGGATATGTTTCTTATATACGGAGGTGAAGAAGAGCTAGTCGCTAAGTGTTATGTTGATGCTAGCTTTGACATTGATCTGGATGACTCTAAGTCTCAATCCGGATACGTATTTCTCTTGAACGGAGCAGCAGTTAGTTGGAGGAGCTCCAAACAACCTGTGGTGGCTGGATCAACAACAGAGGCGAAATATGTTGCTACTTCAGAAGCAGCGCAGGAAGCGGTTTGGATGAAAGAGTTCATTACGGAACTGGGTGTGGTTCCCAGTGCGTTGGACCCGATGGTGATCTATTGTGACAACAATGGAGCCATAGCCAACGCCAAGGAACCAAGGTCTCACAAGAATTCCAAGCATATTAAGCGCCGGTTTCACTCCATCCGCGAACATGTGAAGGATGGAGATATAAAGATTTGTAAAGTACACACGGACCTAAATGTAGCAGATCCATTGACTAAAGTTCTCCCTAGGGCAAAACATGATCAACACCAGAACTCCATGGGTGTTAGATTTATCACTATGTGAACTAGATTATTGTCTCTAGTGCAAGTGGGAGACTGAAGGAAATATGCCCTGAGAGGCAATAATAAAGTATTAAGTTGCAAGCAACAGATTATTGCTTTACGAACTGCGTGTAAAGTAAACAATACGATTGTTCTATGAACAAAGGATTGTTGTTTTCTCCCTAGTAGCAACAACACATCTAGTACCTTAGAGATTTCTGTCACTTCCCCAGATTACTAGAGGCATGAACCCACTATCGAGCATAAATACTCCCTCTTGGAGTTGCTAGCATCTACTCGGCCAAGATATCTACTAACAACGGAGAGCATACAAGATCACAAATAGCAAAGACATGATAGAATCAATAATCAATCTGAAATAGCATCTCAATATCCATCGGATCCCTGAAAACACAACATATAGGATTACAAATAGATGATCTTGATCATGAACGTAGCTCACAAGATCTAGACATGGTAACACAAAGGAGAAGAACCAGCTGAAGGAAATATGCCCTGAGAGGCAATAATAAAGTTGTTATTATATATTCCTTATACATGATAGATGTTTATTTTGCATGCTATAATTGTATTGATAGGAAACATCAATACATGTGTGTTTAATAAACAAAAAGCATTCATAGTCATGCCTCTCTTATAGACTAGCTTGTTGATTAACAAGATGATCAAGGTTTCCTGATCATGGACATTGGATGTTGTTAATAACAAGGTCACACCATTGGTGGAATGATGTGATGAACATTCATCCGAAGTATAGCATTACGATCAAGTCACTGTGTTTATATTGCTATAACATCATACGAAGTAATCTTTATCCTTAGACCATGAGATCATGTTAATTGCTAACACCGGAAGAGTATCTTGATAACATCAAACGTCACACCGTAACAGGGTGACTATAAAGATGGGTTCAGTGCTACGAAGGTGTTATGTTGAGGCTCATGGATCAAGAGTGGAATTTGTCAATCCAGATGACGGATAGATATACTCTGGGCCCTCTCGGTGATATCACATTAGGATAGCTTGCAAGCAAGTGATGTGGTCACTAGAATGTTATATCACGGGAACGAGAAAAGAGTGCATGTCAGTAACGAGATCAAACTAGGTATGGAGATACCGATGATCGAATCTCGAACATGTAATATATCGAGGGACAAAGGGATTTAGTTACAAGCATTAAAGGTTCTCACGATCACAGGAGTCATCGTTGAATGTGTAGGAGTCAGTACGGATCTGCAGGTCCCGCTGCTGATTATTGATCGGAGAAGGGTCTCGATCATGTCTGCATTATTCACGAACCGTAGGGTGGCACACTTAAGAGTTACCGGACACCATTTTGGAGCACATATGTTTCAGACAAAAGAATTGCAAAGCGCAGGAATTGTTTCAATAGAAACCGGAAATTGTTTCGGGTGAAATTGCAGAAAGTGGTTCTGCATGTGATATTGAAATATTGCAAGGGGCTATATGTGAATGTTTGTTAATTAAAGTAATTAACAAAATTCTGAATAAATTTAATAAAGGAGTTTTATTAAATGAGAGAGCATTAAATTTGGAGAAATTTGATGCATTTAAAGTGGAGACTTTAAAAGGGAATGTGAAGAGGCATTTTAATGTGGAGGAGTTACCACCACATGAATGGGGGAGGTGAGGGGTCACCCCCATGCGTCGGCCATGGAGAGAGGGGGCACCCCCCTCCTCCTATAAAAGGCCACCCATTCCCTCCTTCATCCTTACACCTCCTTATGAAGGATCTCTCTCCCCCTCTAGAATTATTCCCCCATGGTCTCGGATTAGCGAGATACATGTTCCCGGTGGCATTTCATCCGGAAGGAGTTGCTGCTTTCGCTGGATCACTGGAGCGAGGAGGTGGAGGTTATCCGGTGGCTTGAACGTGTGTGTGAGTGCGGATGCGCTGCTGAGTTGCGGCGCTCAGACTTCCTCACGATCTTGAGATCGGCAAGTGTACGACTACATCAACCACGAGTTCCTACTCGTTAACAAAGCTCGTTGTCTTCGAGGGTAAGTTCTCTATGGATGTATGTCCACCCGTTTGCTTTGTACCTGGTAGATAGATCTTGGCGTGTAGTTCACACCGTAGGAAAGTTTTTGTTTTCTATGCTGCGGACCCAACACCAGCCATCTAGCTACTACATGGATCCGTAGTCCAAGGATGAACTACTCACGCATCACACCGGAGGCTTGCATGGTGATGAAGAAGGCCTCCAGGGTGAATTCCCCTCTCCGGCAAGGTGCCGGGAAGAGCTTCAGATCCCTCCCGATCTAGGGATGGAGATGACGGCGGCTACAGACTCTTTCGTGGATTTTTGATTGGGCCCTTAGGGTTTTCGTCCCGAGGGTAATATATAGGCGGAAGGAGAGGCCGAGGGGGTGCCTGTGCTGGCCACACCACCCCCTGGCACGGGCCAGGCCAGGCCGCGCGGCCAGGTGGTGTGGCCGGCCCCTGGCCCTTCTCCGTCTCGTATTCTGGCACTTGATGACATCCGGAAAAATAGGCACTTTGGCTTTTGTCCCGTCCAATTCCGAGAATATTCATTTTCTGACTTCCCTGGAACCAAAAACAGCAGAAAACAGGCAGCTGGCACTGTGGCTCTTGTTAATAGGTTAGTCCAAGAAATCATATGAAAAGTACTCCAAAGTTGGAACAAAACACAAGAAAGTGGATAAAACTAAGGATGGAACATCAAAAATTATAGATACATTTGGAATGTATCAACATCCCCAAGCTTAACTCCTGCTCGTCCTCGAGTACGTAAGTGATAAAAAGAAAGAATAATTTTTGAGGTGACATGCACTATCAAAGACCTCATCAAAGTATTTGTAAAACATTCAAAGCTGGGATCATAGTACTTCAATCATAACATGAAATACAAGGTTCTAGCAATAAGCAAAGAAACTATGATGCAACATGAAAAGGCACAAACAAAAGATTCATGAATAACAATGCTTTGCAAGATGTCTGTTTCACATAAAGAAAACATAGCATAATAGTATTCAGCTTGTCCCTCAATAGAGTAGCAAATATAAATGCATAGGACACCTTCAAAGTTCATAAGTATGACTAGATATAATAGTTTAAAACATGCAATATCAAAGTATGCATCAATCAACTAGTCTTGGGACAATGCACATAGAACTAAGAATGGCCACTATGCTCTCAAAGTAGGTGCATAAAGGTAGAAGGTGGAGACTCAATATAATTGTGGAAGAAAGGCCTTTTGTAAAAGGAAGTAGGGATTCAAGTCTCATAAAGAGCTTCCAAAAATTATGGTACTTATTGCTTTCAGCTCTCATTGCCCCTATCATAAGCATCTTGAAGTGATTAAGGTTAAAGTGAACAAACTATGGTGTACATGCTTGACGAAGTATAAGTCAGAAATCTCATGTCCCTTGTATATGAGGGCTGCTCCTCGTGCTACTCAAGTTTAGTCACCGGTAAGTTCTTGTCATTGTAAGTATATGTGTATCATAGAGAACCGCCAACGGGGTACCCTTTGCCCGATGATACGGAAGAATCCCCATATCAAAATGACAAGGCAAGCAGACAACAAGCATCTCAGCATTCTTCTTATTTACCATGGGAATATGGTGCTTTTTTCTCTCTTTCCTCTTTTCATAGTATCTCTTTTTTTTCTTTTTCCTCAATATAGGACTCTTTTTTTATAAGAAGAATGCTTCATAGACAGCTCATTATGGTTACGCTGTAGGTTTTCACCATGTCAGCATGGATTAGACCAGCGGCCTAGGCGTTTCTCTAACACATATACATAACTCCATGGACTTACAAGCTCCCCTTTCATTTCACACCGACGACATCCATATACAAAAGAGCATGATATCAACTAGGTACAAGTACCAAGTGCAATGTTGAAAGCGTTCCCCATGAAAGCATGGTTCTGCTAATTCCCAACAAATAAGTGCAAGCATATACAACATAGAAGACACAATGGTTCAAGTTTATTAGAGGCAAGTAAAGTAAAGTGTGCCATCAAGTTCGTGAGAGCTTTAATCACTAGTTTTCTCATAACAAGTTTAATTTGGAAGGTAAACAAAAGCATGAATATACTTGGAATAGCATAAGCTAGTAGGTAGGTATGGTGGACTCTTTGGAATAACTTGGTTTAGGGAGTTGGATGCATGAGTGGAACTCATACTTTGTTATGGAGGCTAGCAAAAGACTAGGAGCGACAAACTAAGAGAGCAATAATGGCCATAATCATGTAGAGCGACAAAACATCATTGATCAAAGCATAAAGTGATACTACAAGTTGAAAACTAAAGGATCATAAAGGCTATGCTGACTTGAGATAGTCATAACATGGTGTGAGCATGCGCCAAGTCAACCCAAATAAAGCATCAAAGGAGAATACCACTATACTATGCTTTAATATGCTAAAACAACGCATGATTCATCCAAGGCACATTAAGCAATCTCAATTGTTTATAACAAGTCATGCTACAGCAAATAATACTAAGCATAGAGCCAAAACAATATCAAGCATGGCATGACAAAGCATAGGCCACAGTCAAAAACAAGCTCTTTTTACCACATAAGCATGAACTTTCCTACTCTTTTCCAAACCAAACCAAACTATTTGAAAACCAATGTATGAAAGAGGGGTACAACCAATTTATTCAGAAAACTAAGCAAACCAAAGAAAATGAAAAACCAAAATGAAAATGAAAAATAAGACGCTCCTAGAAAAACACAACTCTGCATGAAACAATAAAAATGAAGTGTTTGGAAGAAACCTGGGATTTTTATTGATGAAGAAGGGGATGCCCAAGGCATCCCCAAGCTTTGACGCTTGTACTTCTTGGATATTTCTTGGGGTGACACGCGTGGCATCCCCAAGCTTGAGCTTTAGTCCATTCTTTATTTCATTACTCATTCCTTCCATACACCTGAAATTTTTCCTTCATACAAAACTTCACACAATCTCATTAGCAACATTAGTGTACTTAAGATAAATAAGTCTTAAGGTTCAGTTCTAACACCAAATAAACTTCCATTAGAACACTAGCTACTGTAGAACTTCCCTCAAAAAGCTCAATTCCCCAAAAGAACTCAAAAAGGAACCCACAAGAAGCAAATGCAGAAAATGGCAGAAATCTGTCAAAACAGACCAGCAGGTAAAGACGAATTTTTTCGAAGACCTTCTGTTGCTCAAATCAAAAAGTGTTGAACTAACGAAAGTTAGAAAACAACCTGGGGCAGAAGCACAAAATATTACATCTCAATCCTACATACATAGATCTCTCACGAATTTTTACGGTGAAGCACAGAAATCTGTTTTGGGACAGCAACTTTCCCAATCATTACTTCTCTCTCGTTAGAGGTTACTCTTGGCACAAAAAGCAAATAAAAAGGATAAGGAGAGGTTATTACCAAGGTAATAACTTCCAAGACTCATCTAAAACTTTTGGGTTATCTCCCAATAAGTACTTTTCTTTAACGCCTTTAAGTTAGGCATAAAAGCAAAGAAAGAATCAAGTGTTCTCAAATGAAGAAGCATTAAGACCAAATTTTGTTTTCATAGGAGAAGCAAAAGAAATCTTTTCTCTCTTTTTAGGGAAGTGTTCTATACCTTTCTTGAGTGGGAGTTGATATTTAATGGTGCCTTCTTTCATATCAATGATGGCACCAACAGTTCTAAGAAAAGGTCTTCCCAAAGTAATAGGACAAGAAGCATTGCATTCAACATCCAAAACATAGAAATCAATGGGGACATAGGAATTGTTAACCATAATAAGAACATCATTAAGACTCCCCATGAGTTTCTTTTTAGCATTATCATCAAGTGGTACATTCAAATAACAATCTTCAAGAGGAGGCAAATCAAGCATATCATAAATCCTTCTAGGCATAATAGAAACACTACTATCAAGATCACACAAAGCTTTGAAATCAAAGTCATTCACTTTCATATTAATGATGGGTTCCCAACCATCTTCTTGTTTTATAGGAATAGAAGCTT
The DNA here is from genome assembly GCA_916181665.1 of Avena sativa. Lineage (NCBI taxonomy): Eukaryota > Viridiplantae > Streptophyta > Magnoliopsida > Poales > Poaceae > Avena > Avena sativa. Next base: position 431,387,197 of record OV702287.1, read on the forward strand.
TATGTTTCATCTTTTCTTCTTTAATCTTTATAATAGCATTAGTAATGTGTTTTGTAAAGGCCATGTTCATAGCACTAGCATTAGGACTTTTAGCAAGCTTTTATAGGAACTTAATAACTTCAGAGATGTTACAACCATCAAGATCAAAATCAAATTTATCATCTAAAGTAGTAGAATTATTAGTAGCCTCAACACTAGTGGTGGTAATAGTAGAAACACTAATGTTTCTAGCAATTTCATCTTCTCTTTCCCACTTAGCATGCAATTCAGCTAATATTCTAACATTTTCATCAATTCTTACTTGTATAACATTAGTAGATGCAAAGGGATTCTCATTAGTTTTAGGTTTAGCAGCCATTTTATTCAGAGTAGATTGAGCTTCAGCCAAAGATGCTATATTTCTTTTAGCATTAGAGAGTTTTTCCTCAATAGTTTTATTGAAAGCAGTTTGTTTACTAATAAACTCTTTAAGCATAACTTCAAGTTCAGAGGGAGCACTCTTATTATTGTTGTAAGAATTTCCATAAGCATTAACATTGTTGGGAGGATATGGCTTATAATTGTTGTTACCAAAATTGTTCCTATAAGCATTATTACCATAAGCATTGTTGCCAAAGTTGTTATTTCTTATGAAGTTCACATCAACTTGCTCTTCTTGAGCAACCAAAGAACCCAAAGGAACATTATTTGGATCAATATGGGCTTTCCCAACAAGCATAGACATAATAATATCAATCTTATCACTCAAGGAAGAGGTTTCCTCAATAGAATTTACCTTCTTACCTTGTGGAGCTCTCTCAGTATGCCATTCAGAATAATTAACCATCATATTGTCCAAAAGTTTTGTTGCAGCACCCAAAGTGATGGTCATAAAGGTACCTCCAACAGCTGAATCCAATAGGTTCCTTGAAGAATAGTTCAATCCTACATAAAAAGTTTGGATGATCATCCAAGCAGTCAGTCCATGAGTGGGACAATTCTTAACCAAAGATTTCATTCTTTCCCAAGCTTGAGCAACATGCTCATTATCAAGTTGTTTAAACTTCATTATTTCACTTCTCATGGATATAATCTTAGCAGGAGGATAGTATTTTCCAATAAAAGCATCTTTGCATTTAGTCCAAGAATCAATACTATTCCTAGTAAAGGAATTCAACCATTCTTTAGCTTTTCCTCTCAAAGAGAAAGGAAACAATTTCAGCTTAATAATATCACCATATATATCCCTATGCTTCTGCATCTCACAAAGTTCAACAAAGTTATTTAGATGGGAAGCAGCATCTTCATTACCAATACCAGAAAATTGTTCTCTCATAACAAGATTGAGCAAAGCAGGTTTTATCTCAAAGAAAGTATTTTCAGCCATAGGTGGAGCAATAGGTGTGCTCATAAAATCATTGTTGTTGGTGCTAGTGAAGTCACACAACTTAGTGTTTTCAAGAGTAGTCATTTTTTTGGGTTTTCAAATAAGAAAGAAAACTTGTAAAACTAATTTTTTTGTGTTTTTGAAGAACAAAACAAGCAAACAAAGCAAAAAGAAAACTAAGCAAAACAAAAACAACAAAGTAAAGAGATTGGTTATGAGGGACTCCCCTTGTGAAGATGTCCTTGACACCCCGGCAACGGCGCCAGAAAATCGCTTGATGGCTCAATGCACGGCGCCCAGAAAAGTGCTTGGTGCGTGGTTGATGTAGAGCTTGTTGGGAACCCCAAGAGGAAGGTATGATGAGCACAGCAGCAAGTTTCCCTCAGTTATGAAACCAAGGTTTAATCGAACCAGTAGGAGCAAGGAAACACCTCAAAGGTGTTACTAGCTGAGCTTTGGCAGGGCGCACTACCGGTGCTAGTAGCAACGTAGAGACCTGCACAACACAACCACAGAAGTTTGTCCCCAACTTGCGATGAGGTTGTCCATCTCACCGTGTTTTGCGGAAAACAAAGGATTAAACGTATCGAATGGAAAGAAGTAAAAGTTTACAAAAGTAAACACAAAATAGTAAACATTTGTAGATTGTATGTAAAGAAAAAGGCTCCAGCTAGGCTCGGCGACAGGGGCAAACAACGTTGTAGACGACGGCAAGCGAGGCGCGGTCACGGCGAGGCTTGGGGTGGTCGCAATCGACGGCGCCCTTCTCCTCTAGCAGCGGCAGACTCTAGTGCAATTCTGGCATGGTGGTGCTCGCCTTGCTCTGGGAAGGGGTGTGGGAGGCTTAGTGGTGAGTGGGGAATCGAGTGGTGTGAGGAATGGAGGCTGGGGTGGCCTTCTTTTATAGCTCGACGAGGGGACCAAGCGGTGTGGGCTGGCGTCTCCGGCGAGGGCGGCACAGAGACCTAAGGGCATGGCTAGGGTACGTGGATGGTGCGGTGTCTCCTGGCAGTCGTTGCTGGCTTAAAGGCGAGGCGTGGGGCAGCTGGGTTTGGTCAGGCACGTGCGGCGCTCTGGACAGAGGCAGAGGTGTTTGCGGCGGCGTGCGGCGGCGTGCGGCTGCTGCGGGTCACGCGGCGGCGAACGGGGGTGTCTGTCGGGGTGGGGTGATCATGGCGAGGCTACACGTGCGCGGTGAGGGCAAGGCGCGAGCTGACGGGGCTGGTTGGGCACGGCGCACTAGCGCGCTCTGGACACTGCGCACAAAGGCGGTGCGTGGCGGTGCTAGTGTGGTCTAGGGCTGGGCTTCGATCGTGGGGTGGACAGGAGGTGGCGGTAGTAGCTCGCGTGTCTAGTGCGCGTCTTGGGCGAGGCTGGCGTGGCTCCTGGCGTGCTGCCCACTATCGGCCGACGATGACCAAGAAAGGGCGGCGCTCCACTGTGCCCGCGGTGAAGGGGGGAGCTGGTCTGTAGCTGGGTTAGGCTTAGAGGGGACAAGGGGTTAAATTGGAGACAGACGCTCCAAGAATGGTCGATGCTCACTGTACCAAACAATGCAGCTAGTCTAGTGTTTAATCTGTGCCTGCCAAGTGTTTGATGAAATGGCCGCATAAAAATTATTTTTGAAAATTTGATTCAAACTTTTTGGGTGAACTTGACTTAAACTTGAGAGACTAGGTTTGCTTGGGATTGTCAAGGTGAACTCATTTGATGGATTTTTGATAAAGTGTGATCTTCACATATGAATTGGATTCAATTTTCAAATGTCCTTTTAAATTGATTTGCTAGATAGTTTTGTAAGTTTGTAAAGTGGGTCTTGGTATATCTTTACTTGGTCTAGCAAGGGGTGAAAAGAGATAGAAATGTTTCTGATAAAAATTCTCCTCTAGGAACACCTAAAGTGGCCTAGTGGTTTAAAATGGTCAAAATGACCATTTTCATTCTTTATTCTTATTTGATTTATTTCTCCTTTGATTTTTCTTGTAAATGGTCTAGATGATGTGGCATTCACCTTTAAACCATTTTACAACATTTAAAACAATCAAGCATGGCATTTTCAAACAATTCTGTACTAGTGCAACACACACATGCATTCATATTCATTATCTTAATAAAAGTTTTTGTTAACCCTAAATTGGGTGATTAGGAACTTGATAACCTTGATTAAAGATTTGGGGTGTTACAGTGCAGGGGGTTATGTAGGGTGTACGCGTGCGAGAGGGAAAAATCCGCGAACAGATTCGACGAAATTTGTGGTAATTCGGTTCGGATCGGGGGCAACGTGTTTGTCCTCTCCGTCACGAGGAAGGGGAATACCTAGTGGTGGGGCCCACTTGCCGGCGGTGGAAACGAGGAGGCGGGCTACGACGTGATGCTTGTTGGGTCGCTGGTGGGCAACTGCGCGCAGCACGCGAGTCATAGGTAGGGAAGGAGAGGAGGGCAGTTCGGATTGGGTCGGTCAGTAAATTAGATTTAGTTTAGCTTTTTTTTTGTTTTGTTTTGTTTCTTTTTATTCTTTTCTGATTTCTGTTTTCCTCATCTTTTGCATAGTAATTCCAAATGATATGAAATTCGTTTCTAAATTTTTTATAAAATAGGTAGATCATCTTAAGATCATTAATATAGTGATTTGACTATTTTAGAAGTAATGGTTTTGTAAATCCTTAATTAATCTCTTCTAGGAGTATTATGACAAATAAATTTGGGGTTTTCAAAATAGGGTTTTAATACTTTGGAGGTTTCTCCAATATCTTGGTTTTGGTTTTTTAATAACATGATGCTTTATGAACGCATAGATGCATAACATATGTCAATCACTCAAATAAAAGCATTTTATGCCATTTTTCCAATAGGGTTACTTAGCATTATAAAAAAGATATAGGTTTTATGCAATTGGCCTTATAAGGCTAATATGCAATATTTATGAATAGTTTCTTAGGGTTTATTGTAACCACTCAACCAAAACACACAATGCCAAAAATTCCCAAAACAACAAGTTCAGTCATATAACATAAATGGACACAGTTTAAATATCCAAATGAAAATGAAGATGTCATGCTATCTTCTCTCTTTTCAAGCAAGTGGTGAAAAGCATCTAGAATGGTTTTACAAATTGAATTAGAGGCTTAAAGAGTCTAATAGGAAAAAAAATATAATATCACTCCACCATAATTTGGGAAAGTCATTTTATTTCCTCCATTTAATCATTTGAGCATGGTTGGATATTTAAAGAATCCAATGGTTGAAAAAAAATGCATTCAAGTTGGATAGTCATGTTAATCCTCTCATACAATTTTTTTTAAAACCATGGTTGAGAGAAATTCAACAAGTTCTCAAAAGTTTCTTTTTCACTCATAAATTTCAACAAAGTCAAACAATTCAAGCAACTTATTTTATTTATTTTCACATTCCAAAATTAGGAAAATTTTGGGATGTGACAATTATTTTCCTATGCACGTAGTTGTCTTTTTAGTAGAGATGCATGTGTAGGATTATTATTTTCTAGTTGCTATTATATGATATGCTATGAAGTCCTAGTAGCTATATTGTTTACCATAGGATTACCTTTTGCCATCGTAGTGTAGATTGCTTATCTATGCTATTTAGAATTCATTGTGGGGAAGTTACATGATCTATGTGGTATGTTGAGTTGTGTTGAAGATATTGTTTTTTAATAAAACAACTCAATTGAATCAAACACCAGGGTAAGGTATCGGGATACCAGTGAAAGGTTGACAATCATAGGGGTTTCCTATGTTTGTTCACTACAGCGGAAAGTACCCCAGTCTTAAAGAGATTGGACATGTTTCTTGTTTGGTAGCTTCCAATACAACCACATGTCATATGGGCTCTAGCTTGACTAAGTAAGTTATGGAACCTTGACCCGTCGTGATCAATAGGTAGCTTATGTAGGATGGTATGGTCCGAGGTGTGGATTGAGGTTCTATTTCCCAAAGGCCTCGGCTTGATATTTTGATCGAGCCATATGGGTAAAGTGTACAAACCTCTCGAGAATGTCAAACTAAGTACTTAGTCGTGTCCTGGGTTATGAATAATTATTAGCAACTAGCCCTAGAACTGTTTGGAATATCTCATCATTCCAGTTTCACAATAAAACTTGATGGGATAACAATGGGTTTAGGAACATACGGAGATAGACCACCATGTATCCAAAGCCGGGGTTCCGTGCGATTAGTTCATTGGGATTATGCTAGTGTGTCCTTAGAAAAGTGTTTTCAAGAATAAAACTATTTGTAAAGTAGGAAAAATTATATTGCTTCTCTACAAATGAGCCTCATATCTACCAGCCAAATAAGCATGTAGGTGTTAGGTTCATTTTATGTCCACCAAAACTAGTGGCATCTTACCAATACAATTCAAATGTATTGATCATTCGTGGCTGTAACCTTTCATGTTGCAGGTTATTCCGACGACGAGTTAGCTACCTAGGTCGCGAGTCTCCACTCAACTAGTCTCCCGTGGCGTGAATGGAGCTCTTTATTCTATTTTATTTGGATCTTCCGCATTTGAAATATTTTATTTGAGCTAGCCATGAGATATGCAAGTGTGTAATAAATATATATTCTGGATCATTATGATGTAATAAATGACGCATTGATATTCGGTTTATTCATCGAACTGTGGGTGCTAGAATATTCGATCCAGGGACTAGCACTGTGGACATAGAGACTCAACCTTTATCAGGTGAGGTTGCTTCAATATTTTACTCTCAGGTTTTGGCATAATGTTTCTTGCTAAAAATCATCACTCATTTTGTTTAGGGGACACCATCATATCTATTATTATTCAATGATTAAGCCTCGGTCCAACGTCATAGGCATAAGAGAAAAATTGACTTGGCAGTTAAACATAATGTTCACAACATGGATAATATCAAACCAACTGAAGCTAATCTTCATAGTCAAAGGATCCTAGCAACCAAGCAAGCATGCAGCATACACATCAACATGCAAATGGTTGCTATCAACATAGGAGAAGCTCCAAGGAACAGATAAAAAGGATCTAGTCGTAGCAGCTAGTAACACACCACCTCACATATACAGATAACCATGACTAGTTCATCTAGGTCATCAAAGAACCACCACATGCAAAACAACCAACAAGTACAACATGGCCACCTAGTCCTTGATTTGTACAAGATATCACTAGGAGGAGAAGGACAAGCTAGGATATAGAGCTAGGAGGAGAAGGACAAGAAAAGTTCTGGAGCTAGGAGGAGCAGGCAATAAGTAGAAGGCCACAAGATCCAGTGTATCTGATGAAGATCAACTACTAGTTCATCCACCACAAGCATCAGCAAAGCAAGCTAAAGCAACAACTACAACAATATGTTGCTAAACCAAAAGCAATTCCTAGTATATGTTCTTATCAGTTCAATTAGGAAGATTGTTTCGGTAAAGGGTATACCCCTAGTATTGCATACTAGTGGTATGCAAGTTCATCCTAGGGTTCTTTAAAAGGCAATAACAAGTATCTTTTTTTATCCTAAAATTAGAGCCTCGGCCTTTTCATCATTGGCAGGGGTTGTACACAAGTTTTACATGTCACATGATCATCAAGAAGGATGATTTAGTCTAACATAGCCAAGCTCAATAGCAGCAAATCATACTACTCTAGTTTATCCACTATGCACACTCTAGTGAGGCACCAGAACGGTAAATCTAGAAATTGCAGAAGCCATTATTTTCTTAACTATATTAAATTCCAAACAAATCATGGGCTCATATACAAGCAAGAAAATTGTTGTTTTAAATCATTTTCCAAAGTTAGATACTTAGGAATCATTTTAATTCATGTAATCACTATCATATTGGACATATAAAATTCATCAAACATCACTGGATGAATTTGGTGAAGCAACATTGAACCAAAGGTTCAGTAAGCACATGTTACCCAAATCATCTCCACTATATAAATAAGCAAAGTACAAACCAACACTAAAGTAAACACTAGCTGCAACATCTCATCTAAACTAGGGCACCACATTGGTCTGTAACCACTAGGGTGGGCTAGTGTGAATTGAATTCAAACTCAATGTTTGAATTCAAATCCGCAAGCACTGGGCAATACTAGTCCAAGCTAAGCCACTAACATATGATCAATAATACCACTAGAAGCACTGATCCTAAGCTAAATTGACCCAAGCATGCTCAACATCATCGCTGAACAAGCCCCGATAAGCTACAAATATAACCAAAAAAGGAGGAACCCTAATTAGGGTTGGCTACTAGGAGGAAGAGAGACCGGGGGAGAGGAGAGGGGAAACGTACCCGTGGTCCTTACTATAACTAGAGAAGAGGAAGCAGACTGGTGGTGACAACCTGGCATGGCGGCATGAAGAGCACAAATGGCGCTCAATCCTCACCAAGCCATGCTAGTAGAACCACCTCGATGAAGACAGTGGTGGCAAAGGACCACCAGTCACCAAAACATCACCACATGGTCACAAATATGAAGGGCCAAGAAGAATAGGGCTCGGTTTTCGAATCGAGTTGGACCAGTCGAAGCAGCGGAGAGAGCAACGTCAATAGCCACCGGCGGTGGTGGCCAGAGTGGCCGGGGTCACCAAAATCGAGCGCAATAACACCCACGCCATGGTCGTCGCCAGTGAGAGGAAGAGAGAGGCGTGCGAGATGAGAGTGGGCCGACTGGGCTGACCCAACCATGCGGGTTAGGGCTAGACCCAACCCTGTGGGCTGTCCCATTGGCTGGGCTGCCCAGTAGGCCGGGATGGTCTATGGGCCAGCCCTAGTTTTAAAAGGAAATTAGAAAATAAAATAAAAATTACAAAATAACCCTATGAATACTATAAGCTCTAGAAAAATATAGAAAAATCCTAAAATTAAATAAAAACATTTTCATGTATGAGGAGTAAATAATAGCGCTAGATTGTTTCGGCTCAAACTGTTATCCATGTCGTCCCGATTCTTTTCGGCTGTGAGATGGACGCCGAGGAGGACACGCGACGACGTCTCAACGGAGCCTACTATCCTATGAGGCGGGCCCCGCTATGGGCCAGGGTGAAAGATTCCATGTCGTGGTGGCAAAGGCCCTGCGTCGCTGGAATGTGGACCACGCGCGCCGTGGAACGCTGTTAGTGTGCACAGGTAGGAACCTAGGTGGTGAGAGGCGTTCCCGGCACGACACGCCTTTGCACCCGCCGGGTGGCGGGGCCCACAGAGAGACAATGTGGCGCCGTGAGCCCGTGTCGGTCGCGGACTCTCGCGGTCGTGGGGCCCTACCACAGTCATCGTGGCGCCGTAAGCTCATGCAGGTCGTGACTTCTCGCGGTTATGGGGCCCAGGTCGCGGCTTCTCGCGGTTATGGGACCTGCACGGAGGATACGTGGCGCCATAAGCTCGTGTCGGCCGTGGATTCTCGCGGGCATGGGAGGATTGGTGGGAAGGGTTCCCACATGATGACAAGGGAGGGGCAGGTAGGTCAAAGCTACGGCAAGTGGTGGACCCGGTCCACCAGAAGATGTCATGGGTATCTTCTCCTCTGCTTCCTCCACGCTCCTTTTCCACCATAGAGAGAGAGAGAGAGAGAGGTGGTCCCCTCCTGGTGACAGTCGCTGTCGGCCACTCCTTGCTTGACGAAGGGGAAGATGCTTTACTTGTGAAAGGGGTTGCCGCCTCCTGTGCGGTAGGTGCGGGTCATGACATTTTGTCCCTGCCATGGTCTTTGTTGACTCCGTCTTCATTCCTCATGAGGCACCGTGTGGTACCGAGGACTTAGGCACCACGATGTAGAGGTGCTTGGCGTGATCCTCGGAGAGGGTAGTCTTGCAGAGGGAAATCCCTCCTTGTGGGGGCTTCAGGATGGGGCCTCGCGAGGGATGTCTTCAATCCTCGTCGAGGGTTGCCCTCTAGAGTATGCCTGGTCGCTTGAGGGAGTTCCCCAGTGGTGTAGTGGCTACTTTCTTTGTTGGGGGGGGCAGTAGAAGATGGGCCGTGGTACCCTGGTTGCCACTGGCCTAACACCTACAAGTGTTGCTACATGCAATATTTCTACTACTGGTTACGAATGCATATGTAAGTGTATATTACTGTATTAGATCCTTGGAATGACAAAAAAAAATAGCACATAAAGATTGTGTTGGCATATGCCCCACCAACAAATGCTTATGCCTTTCACATCACATTAATGCGTTGTTACTTGTTCTATATATGCGATATTGAACAGTTGAGTAACTATGTTTCACACCCAACCACGTGAACCATACAAAAGGAGTACTTGAGTATTCATGAAAATTAAAAATTCTATTTTATCACAACATACATACAAAGAGATAACCAAAAAAATTAACAACTTTGGCCTCGTGTCCAATCAATAACCATTTATCGGTTTCTTCTTATGCCTTTGACAGAATGATTTAATTCTTTCGACACCATCTTGAATAGAAGATGGAACAATAGCAAATGTAATGCGGACCCAGTTTTCCATTCCGAGAACACTTCCTACATGTGGAGACACAAGTAAGTAAGTTGGCTACATATGTGCATCTGAAAAAATTATAAGAGTAGAACGACTCCTACATATATTGAAGAGCGAAACAATAAAAATCATATATGTAATAAAGGATTAGGACTCATTTCCCCCCTACATAGATCAGACTATTTATACACTATGTTTTCAACAAAGGATAGCTTGTGTACATACAGTTGTTTACGGTGCATTTTTATATGATCAAGGGTGCTATGTTTTATGTTTGCAATGAACAACCACAATAATGTGTTTTTGCCTTGCTCTCACGGTTTATGGACATCATATAAGAGGATAACATTTTTTTAGGGGAGTATAAGAGGATAACTATGCTGATCAAATTACTCGCTCATTGGTATCTTTTTTTGTTATGATTAGAATTATGTATTTTGTGGTTCAAACTTTAAAATGAATATATTATGGCATATTTTTTAAATCCAACAAAAACACCTCAAATCAAAATCGTATAATTGAACAGATAAACTGGAATATGTGCTTGATTTTCTTCTGGAGTAACAGCAAACAGTTACACAACTTGTTATCATGGTATTAGAACCATTTATATGTATAGTCATATCAGAAAATAGTTAGAACTGAGAACCAACCCGTGGTTGGATGGTTAGGAGGGCAGTGGTACCCCTAGCCTATCAGAGTTCAAATCCCAGGTTTGACGCTTTGGTGCATCATAAGGTGGACTATTCTTTTAGTGGGAGACGACGTTCCCGTCGATAGCGAGGCGCTTGTGATGATTTCGTCAATCTCAAGACCCGCCGGCTCAGTGTATCGGAGGTGCTCATAAGGGTAGGGTGTGCGTGTGTGTTCATAGGGGTGAGTGTATGTACGCATTGTGAGTGTCTGCGTTTGTATTGTGTTTTAAAAAAAAAACTATCTATATCCATACCAATATAAATCTATACCTTTAATAGTATTGTTCTTAGTTAATTCCAACCAGTCTTAGCCATTGATGTAATTTAATCTGATGGCTATTGTTTTAGTGGGACCACCTGTTAATTCTGCATCAACTCTCCTAATTCAACCTAAGTTAATCCCTCCCGTTTTACCGCTCCGCTCCCTGTCAGTCGCCCCTGCTCCCCATCGCGTCAGTCGCCCCCTCCTCTCCGTCGCGCCGGTAGCCCCAGAGCCCCCTTCTCCCGCGCTAGCTTGTCGCTCACCCCGCCCCCTTGCTGCGACGCCGCCCGTCCGCACTCTTTGGTCCTGACACTCCCGCCTGTGGTTCACTGGTGTGATGCCGTCTCCCGCGCAACTCCCTGCAGGTACTGGGAGGTACGTTCTCTCGGCCCTCGCTCCAGCATCTTACCAAATTGGACCAAGCCTACCCACTTACAGATCAACACAGACCAATGGAGTGGGGGAGCTGAGGACTTGGGGGTGTCTGATAGGTCCGGGGCATGATGGAGACATGTAGTCCTCGGTTTCACGGAGGAGGACGATGTCAATGATGCGTCCGCGACCATGGTGGCCAAATAGCGAGGGGCGCAGTTTCCTGCGTCCATTCAGCTAAGGTTCCTTCTTTTGTCAAATTTTAATGGAAAATGCTGGTTCCGTGCACTGTGTTGGGATAGGAGCTGTGTTTGTAGGTTTTTAAACAGTGTGCTTCAACTACAAATTTCGTTCACGAGGTACCAAAAATCTCAGTTTCTACCTCATTTCGTCCATTTATATTTTTTCATCGAGAACTGAATGAATTGTGCAATTGTGTTAGAGGATGATAAATGAATCTCCAAAATCCCCTGTCAGTGGGGTACTGGGTGAACCACATACTTATCTATGTTTACTGCCATTGTTCTGGAGATTAATTAGGGTGTCGTAATAGTGGACAAAGAGGTATCCACGACTTGATTCTTCTCTTGAAATACAACATAAGTCGATAGCTATCGGTAGTATTCAGAAGTCGCATATGTCAAATATGCCGCTTTCAAGTCACAATGTCACATATAATTATAGGGGTTTAGTACCTTCCAATGATTGATACATATATGTTCAAACTTTTTTTTTAGAAATGGGGGCAATACCCCGGCCTCTGCATCGATTGATTGCATGCAGCCTCTTATTTCAACATATATGTTCAAACACGACTGCTATTCTTTCTGTATGAGTACTAAATCCTGATACACTGGTAACTAACTATTCATACACGCTCCTAGCCTTGGATTATCAGTGTGACAATGTCAGTATAGCTGTCGTAGTCTTCCACATGGTTATATCCTTTGGTACTTTTGACTTTTGATATTTTGTTTAGTGGAAGTATTCCTTGTACAGTGACAGTGGCTAGAATTTGTTGCCAGTAGTTTGGGCATCCTTATATGGTGACAGTGGCTATTGTCTCCGTCGCTCTCACAATTTTTCTTCTCCATTTTAGCTAATTGCTCTACGTCAATATCTTGGCACCTTCAAGCATTGTCATGACTCATTTCGATATTCCTATGTTTTATCTAGCTTATTTTTACCTTCATTCTGAAAAGAACATTGATGCAGCAACTATTATTAATGTTGTTTTCAGTTAGAGAAGCTGAACACTGGATTGCCCTATGTTTGAACAAATTTTGATCTCATGGAAGTAGGGTACCGCTTAGAGCACATGGACCAAATCTATTCTAGGACGAGACATGAAAATATGTGTATTCTGCTTAAATTCACTGAAATTTTACTTGAAATGTAACTCTTAAATTCATGGTATTTATTCAAGGGGGATCTGTTGTTTTCTAACAAATGAGACCTCTGTTTCTTTTGTAGGTTAATATTATGCATCAGTACTTTGATTGAAATTCCCCGGATGATCTTAAAAAATGTGAGAAAATTACAGTGTTGATCAATGCTTCTATTTTCCTGTGTTGCTCGATTAAATTTATATTGGTTGAGACATGCCTTCACGTACCTGATTACTACTAGTAAAACAGTATAATACTATAAATGAATCTACTTTTGACAACTGAGAAGCATCCATCATATTTCTAAAAGTGTTCTAGTCAAATCAGCTCTAATGTTCAGTATGACCAGACAATTTATTATTCTGTAAATGAGCATATACGTTCCTACCTGGGCATAAAATAACCGATTCTTCCTTTGCGAGCTTGCAGCAAAAATCAATGTCATCTTGGATCCCCTCCAAAAGATGCAAGTTCAGTTTCACCTGTTCACATTGATTTTAATATAAGGTTATTGACAATCAGTTAAGCTTTCTAGAAAATAGTAGGGATTTTTTGTAAAATAGTTTTTCCATCATCATTGGGTAGTAGTAATAACAAATATGGACAAAGTATTTTAGCATGACTAGTACTGACAATAGATGTTGCCTATCATCGTTAATCTTCAAAATATATTCATGTTCACAAAGAAAATAAAAACAATCCTTATTGACACTCTCTAAGAACATACTTAATCATATAAAATGGATTTACCACTTACTAAATAAAACTGTGCAATGCATTGTGGTTCCAAATGAATTCTTCTTATTTTGACATTCCCAAAGGATATATAAATGGACTTACCATTACAAACATGGATCCTTCTGGCTTGTGAGGACAGCTGATATATCTGTTTTCCTTTATATCTCTGTAGCATATTTCTGATGATTCCTTTAGCAGACCAATAATTCTCTTAAAGAAATCTTCTTTCGTGTTTTCAAGAATTTTGGGAAGAGCTCCCTAATCAATTTGATAGTACAAGAAATCACTATATCAGTAATGCGAGATAAAAAGCATAAGAGAACAACAATAGAAAAACATGAAGAAATAACAGAAGTTGCTATAGGTAAAGAAAAATAGGATTTCTGATATCCACCTATCCTGATATCCACCAAAGAAAAATAGGATAAGAATGAGTAAATAAAAAAGACAAACCTGAATGAAAGTTGCTGGATCCGTTGACACATTAAGGTAGTTGGTAATAGATGTAGCGATCTACAAGATACATTACATATTTAGCATAATACTAATCCCCATATTAGCATATGAAAAGAGTGTTAGAGAGTTACCTTAGTTTCTTGCAAAATCTTTTTGGGATCATATACAGCTACCCAGCCAAGTCGCCATCCAGGCACTATCCATGACTTTGATAGAGATCCTATGGACAATACAGGGGCAATGTGTCCAAACACACCCATTGGGATAAATGGAGCACTGCCGAAAACCAACTTTCCATATACCTCATCAGCAATGACTAATATCCCAAGCTTTCTTGCCACCTCTGCCACCTAAATGACATCAGTACACGGTTATTACTGCTGGCTAAATGATTAGAAAATGCAATGCACATTTAGATAGAGTGATGAGCAAGGTAAATGATCTCAACCTTGGCTAAATGCTCGTAGGAATAAACACTCCCACATGGATTATTCGGATTTATAATGACCATTGCAGTTGTGTTCTTGTCGGCGATAGATTCCAGCGAGTTGATGTCAACCTCCCAACCCTTGTCGGGGATAAGATCAAAATGTCGAACTTCTAACCCGTTAAATCCTGCGCGTGCCTCGTAATTTGGATAACCTGGTCTTGGAAGCAGAATGTTGGCGCCAGGTTGGGCCAGAACAGGGATTACGACCTCAATGGCTTGAGTTCCGCCAGCAGTCAGGAAGATATCATCGGCTGATAACTCGTAGGGAAGATCCTTTGACAAGTGCTCTGCCACAGCGCTGTTTTTACAAGGTAGAAGGTTATTTGTTTTTTGAAAAGGCGCTAAAAGGCTACCTAGGAAAGAACATAGATAAACTATGTTACAACAAGTGCTCTGCCACAACACTACTATTTTTATAAGCTACTGTACATAGGGAAGAACATAGATAAACTAGGGTGCTCTGCCAAACACTGTTTTATAAGGTGGAAGTTTAAAATTTTGCAGAAGGCGCTAAAAGCTTACATAGGGAAGAACATTGGACAGTGGAAAACCAGAGCAAGCTCTGTTACCTTCGTGCGGCGGGTAGGCCGACGCCGGAGGGGTAGCAGTTGAACTCTCCAGTGCGCAGCGTGGCGGCGACGGCGTCCTCGGCCTCGACGGCCGTGCGGAAGGCTGGGAACATGGACGGGTCGCCGTGCGCCAGAGGCAGCACCGGCCGCGGCCCGTTGTCCTGCACGCTCGCGCTGATCTTGTACCTTATCGCCCGGATGCTCATCTTGGCCCCCGTCGTCGCCAGCACGCCGTCCTTGGCCCTCGCGAAATTCCAGTCCACCTCCGGCGCCACCACATGGCCGTTGCTGTGGCCATTCTCAGCGGTGGCGCTGTGGCCGTTACTCATGCCGTTGCTGTGGCCGCTGTCAGCGGTGGCGCTGTGGCCGTTGCTCTTCACGTTGCCATGGCCCTTCTCAGCGGTGGTGCTGTGGCCGTTGCTCTGGTGCGTCGCCATGAGGAAACGAGTAGTAGTAGCAGCAGTAGGGATGGGTGAGTAATGTTTTGTATGGTTTTACCGTTTGGTGTTTGACTGCGTGGAATCGCTGGAGGTCTTATAAAGCTAGCTTGGGGACATGAACGGGGCCGGCACTGGCACACCAGAGCAGCAAGAAGCACGCGCTTTTCTGACCTCGCTGGTAGCTGCGGGACGTGGTCACCAGCAACGGCAAGGACAGCAAGAAGCACGCACGCAACAAGCGCGCACACATATTTTGGGGCATTGTATTTTGTTTCTATGCAGCCTGCCAGCACAATAGATCAAAGGGAATGGTGGTAAACGGACACCCACAAACCACGTCTTGTCTCTTTCATTTGATCCATCCGCAGTAACATGATCTAGTATCTCTTTCTTTGTTTGAAGGTCCCAAAAAACGATGTGGGTACCCCGACCCAAGGACAGGCAAGATGGGAAAGTAAAACTGGGTGCGCAAGCGCAAATGCAGGCAGAGAAACGGTGGGTGAAGTAGTGACTGGAGTGAAGTTGTCTACCACTACCAGCCCTGCAGAACTGCACCTGCACGCCTGGCAGTTGTGCTGGCGTAGTCAGTCTAACCACCCCCATGCTTTTGGGATGGATGGTGCCGATGATGAAACCCCAAACTATCCATGCCATTGTCGTGTACCCCGGCGAATCTTTCCCCTCGTACCCCGACCGAAACAGCTGCTCTTCCGTGTCCGCCGTTTATCCTCACCCGTGTCGTCCGCCCTTTCTTCGGCATTTCCACTCACGAAAGCAACTCTTTCTTCCCCGCTTCCTTCTCATCGGAGGGAGGAATGTTCTGGATTTGCAAAAGCTACCACCTGGAACACGTCTTAAGCATGTGGCAACCAAACTGCATATTCCACCAGTTTTTTCATTCCTCTTTTGCAATAATATTCCACCAGTTAGACAGAACAACTCTTTCTTCCGCCCTTCGATCGCAGGAATATTCTGGATTTGCGAAAGCTACCACCTGGAACACGTCTTAAGGCGTGTAGTGGCGCACTCTACGTGGTGAGCTGCTGAGCTCATCGTGTTGCTCACGATGAATTACCACATCTCCAGCCCAGAATGTAGACATCCTATGTTCATCCTGTATATTAATGCATTTTCTACAACACATCGTCATCGTGTGCTCGACTTGTTCTCTGGCAGCGCAATTACATCACGAATTAGGACTTCTTTTTTCAGCCACAGATACGAACCAGAGTATTAATCATGTCCATTTCTGTTACCATCATAAGCAGACTACAACGTCCACATACACGTCACGTGTACCATGAAGACACGATGTGTTCATAGGCGGATAGGCGCAGATTTCCCGAGTCATCGTTAACGTGGTTGGTTTTGTTTTTTTTTTTGCGATAAAGGACTGATGATATTAAGCCAAAGTTCTTACAGAAAGGTCCAACACAAACTGAAAAATTACAGATAAGGCCAAGAGGACCCTGATTCCATCGACGATGACAAGGACGTATGACGGCGCGCCGCCGCTGCTTCTCCTCACTGACCCTGGAACGGGAGAAGTCCCTCTTGCGGACGGGAAGTCGACAAACTCAGCTCCGAGGAGCCTCCACCCTACAACGCCGACGTCGTCGCTTTGTTCAGCATCACCAAGACCTCCAACTACTTCAGACTTCCGGCTCCGCCGCACCTCGGACACCGGCGAGGGAACGCCACGCAGCACAACTCCGAGGACCTGCACACATGGCCAAAGTGGTCGATCTGCAGTGAAGCTCCACCGAGCCGCACCACCGGAGAGGACGACCGCCACCACAAAACTCCGCCCCGACCGCGCCGCCCACTCCTCGCCGCCGCCGGCAGGAGACCTACCAGACCCTACTTTATACACACTGCGAGACGGGATCCCCAACCTCCCGCCGCCGGAGCGGCCGACGGAGGCGGGGATCCAGCGAATCGACGGTGGTTTGGTGGATCGGCCGGCGAGATCCAAAAAAATCGCCCCCTGCTACAAGGACGGGAGAGGACAAGGTGGTTGGTCTTGTTGGATAGTATTTATGTGGCTTTCAACATTTTGTTTTAATCTCCTTTTTTTTTAGTTCTGCGTGCGGCACTTTTATGAACTCGGGCCAGACAACTTATGTTTCTAGTAGGCTGTCTAGCAGCCTTTCACCTACTTCCTCCGACCCAAATTAATTGACTTGAATTTGTCTAGATTCGGATGTATCTAGACATGTTTTAGTGCTAGATACATCCGAATGTAGACAAATCCAAGTCAATTAATTTGGGTCAGAGGGAGTATTCTTTTTTATCAAGGTATATATTAAAATCAAGAAGAAACTAATTACACACAACAATGTAATGTTATAAACTAGTTAAGACATCAATGATGCACCTATCCAAAATGACGAAAGAATAGTAAAAGAAAAAAAATATGCCGAAGTGATCAACAACTCATAGTAGGAGGAAATAATCACCACCGTTGATATGACCCGGACTATGGAACTGGTTCTCCAGCAACGATACCTCCAAGAAGGAAGCAATGCTCAACCGATGTCACCGTTGGACCTAACCACCACAGTCTGATCATGGGTTTTCACACCTGAGAGACCCGGGCAACTTCCAAACAATGCCTTCAACAAGGTAGGAGCTAGAAGTCCTCCATTTTAGGGTCAAACCTAGCGTTTTCACTGGGGAGAATGAGACTAAGTACTTGAAGAGCACCACCAATAAGCAAAGTTATCCCGTGTTGCCATCGCGAGCTGCTAAGTACCTTGATGCAAAGCACTGATTGCGAGGCTCATAGTCGCGTGAACATGATTTTGACATGGACATCGCCACACAAACAAAACCGTATCAGCACAATGTGTTGTGTAGCATTGTCTTCACCTCATCCATTGCACACATACATGGAGATAATGGTCACACACATGGTCCTGCATAGATATCGTTGAACAACCATGTCCATGCAAAGCAAACTATTGGCTATCGTTGTCGTTCCTTACCACCGTCATCACTTAGTTATCTCGAACTTGACATGAGTATGGAGATCCTTTGGCCTTCCGAGTGCAACCACACCTTGAATTACCCTGCTTCTGCCAACGCTATGGTAATCAAAATAGTGATGTCGGCCGTAATCTCCCTCCTCTCTCTCTTATTCAGACCAGCTTTGCGACAACCACATTCTCTATCATCTACCACCAACATATTCTTGGGGACCAAATCCACACCACAATAAACAGGATCCAACCTAAAGCACCACACTCCAAGAAGACACATTCAAGAAGGAATTGCCGCCCCATATGCCAATGTTGCCGAGAGATCACATGGAGACAACGCTCCCTTCTCAGCGGCGTTAAAATCTCTCTGCGTGTAGGATCCATACTCTCATAGCCCCTTGTATCTTTGTATGCATGAAAACGGAGCCACTTTTTATTCCACTCAGTTCGTTTACTCTGGCGATTTTCGTAGCAAGTGGCCAGTACACATCTTCGCTGCAACGTATTCTGTCTGACAACCACACAAGCTCCATCTCATCAAGATCCATGCTGGTTGCTTTCCAAACCTCAAACATTGTACAAGCCAACTTTCTTCATGTCACTTTTATCGCCACCGATCTCACGGTCCATCCGAGCAAACCAACCTGCCATCAGAATCTTCACTTTGCAACCAGCTTTAATCATCTCGTTGACATTCACGTCACTAAGATTCCCTGGGTTATTTGAGGCATGCTTCCATGCTACCCCTCCCAAAAGTTCATAAGGGCAACATGGTCTTTTTTATCTTAATTATTGGATTTATCCAAATTAAAAATCGGTTCCATCCAAGGCTAGATTATATGGATATTGTTTTCTGTCCACAACAAAAACTGTTGTCGTCTGCCCCAAATACCCGCATATCCCATGTCCCATGCCCGCGCCATCACCAACCTCTCTCGATGACGGGTCCTAGGTTCCATGGACGAGCTGGCTTCGCCGGCAAATCATCGGTCAATTTTAGAACTGCATGAGTATTCCAGCTTCAGTTTTATGGGCATTCACTCGCACAGTAACTACTTTCCTATGTTTCCCAAGCACCATGGACGAGCTGGCTCTGCCACTATTCAATCAAATTCCTGACGACGATGACGACCAAGGGTCATCCGACGAGCTAGACCATGCTGCTCGCGACCTGTGTTCCAAGAAAGAAGGTGAGGTTCTAGACGTCCAGCAAGTACGCTGCGCCGAGCACCGAATCTAGAGGTGAACATGGGGACGAGGATGAGGAAGCGGAGGTCAACAACGTGCCCGCTACGAACATGGCGGCTATGAAGAGGAAGGCGTGTCGAGCTAGCGCAGGCAGTGTGTCCTGTGGGACATGGAGAATGGTGCTTAGTCCCCCGAGACTAGACTGGCCTGCACAAAAAACCGAAGACCGAAACCAAAACCAAAAAAAGGGTACCAAAAACCGAACTAACGGTATATTGGGAGACCGAATTAATTCCGGTCTTCAAACTAGATGATGGAACTAAATTCGGTCATTTCTGTCTGCCTCAGATGACCGAACTGATCGCATGGACCGGAATATTTTGAAGCCCATGTTTCCTCCGTTATTTTGCAGGCCCAGTATTGCCACTCTAGTCCCTGTAGCCCACGACCTTGCCTTCATTCCTTCTCTGGGACAAACCTTGCCGCTAGTGCCAATCAAAAGAACACGCAGAGGACTCCATACGGCCTGCGCAAGAGGCAAGCCAGGCCCAGTATTGTACGTTTGTTGCATCTCGTGTCTTCATTCATATCCCAGCTTGTATGTGTGCTAATTTTTGTGGGATTAATTTCTTGATTTGATCTTTTTTTTTGTAAAGTCGGTCTGTTTGGTCATGACCCAAGACCAGACCGAATTGACTGAAGACAGAAAAGAACAAAATTAATTCGGTCCCAATCTTAGATAACCGATTTTCTCAAAGATCAAAAAGACATATAACCGAACAGAAGGAACGCCCACCTGAGGAAGAGGACAATATTGACGATGTTGGGCGGCTTGCAGGAGGCGCGGAACGCGGCATACACAGCGAATGTTAGTGCAACACCGTGGAGTTTTTTGACAACTTAAACCTCTTTATTCATTGCTAATAAGAGTTACATCCCTCAATAATAGAGGAATAATCAAGCTAGGTGGATTCTCTATCCAAGTACATTGAAGTGATTCCCTAGCTAGCCTTGCAATATGATGAGCTACGTTATTTGCTTCTCTAAAAACATGGATGAATTGAATCTTTACAAACTCCCTCGCGAGGTGGTAACAGTCATCAAATATTGATGCAGCTATGCCATGACTAGCGGCACCGTTCTTCATAGTTTTGACTACCTCCAGGTTGTCAGATTCCATGATGATTGTGTTACATCCTGAAGCTTGAGCCAGAACCAACCCTTGCTTTAAAGTTATAGCTTCCGTTGTTAATACATCATGAGCATGTTCGATCTTCATAGTTGATGCAGCAATAAACTCTGCTCTGTTGTCCCTAATAATTGATCTTGTGGTATCACATAGATCATCTACATCAAATGAAGCGTTCACATTTATTTTCACAAAGTCTAATGACGGCTTGGTCCAAACTCCTTTCTTCGGTTTTGCTTTAGGGGAGTTTGTAGCCCTAAAGTTAGCTATAAGCGCCATGATTGCCAAAGCAGATTTAGATGACGGTTGTACTTTCTCTCCGTTAACAACTTGCCTACGCTCCCACCAAATGTACCAACACATGATCGCGAAGGTTTCATGGATTGATCGATGTAACACCCCAAAAATATTAATCAAGATTATCAAGTTCTAATCATTCAAGTTTAGGGTTAACAAAAACTTTTATTACTAAATTGAATATGAATGTATGTGTGATTTGCATTAGTGTATGATTGAGTGAAATTGCCATGTGTATTTGCTACAAATGATAAGAAATGGTTTAAAGATGAATACTACATCATCTAGGCCAATTACAAACAAAATCCAAAGAAAAGGAAATCAAATATAAAGCATATGATCAAATGGTCATTTTGACCAAAATTAACCACTAGGCCACTTTGTGAGTTCCTAGTAAAGAATTTCTAACAGAAACATTTCCATTTCTTTTCACCCCTTGCTAGACCAAATCAAAGTGAAACCAAGCCCACTTTACAAACTCACAAAAACTATTTTCAAATATATTTAAAGGACAATTCAAAATTGAATCAAGTGTATGTACTAAGATCACCATGTTGCAAAAACCACTCAAATCAATCCACCTTGACTTTTCTAAGCAACCATAGACCCTCAAGCAAGTGCTCAGAACACTCACCAAATTTTATTCAAAAATTTCAAATTTGAATTCATGTGGCCAGTTGGTCGAACACATTGCACACACAGAAAACTACTGCCTAACTTCCACTGTTTGGAGTAGTGATCACTCAACCATTTGTCCCCTCTTCACTCCCCTGGTCTCCTCCAGCACCTAGCAGCGCATCAGACCACTTCCCCCTTTGCCGTTACGCCGGTGCAGCGCCGCCCAACGCTCACCACGCAAGGTCGACCATGGACAACTCGCCACAGACCGCGTCGCCCTCTCCCATGATGACCAGGAGACATGCTACCGTCCACCACCACCCCCTATCCAACCCTCGACCGTAGGCAGGCCATGGACCACCTAGAATCGCCGCCCCCATTTTCTCTGTGCCATGCAGAGAGCACGCCAGAGCGCCGCAGCCGACCAGCACGCACACACCGCGCCTCACCCTCTCCGCATGTGCACGCACTCGCCGTGACCCTAGTTACCTCCCAGACATGCCCGTTCGCCACCGCGCGACCCGTAGCCCTTGTGCGCCGTCTCGAACGCCGCCAGTTCCGCGCAGAGCACCGCCCGCGCCCGACCATTATCGACCGCCCCGTGCCGCACCTTTAAGCCGGTGATGACCGCCAGGAAGCACCACGTCGCCCCTACCCTCAACCACGCCAATAGCTCGTTGTACCGCCATCGCCAGAGGAGGCAACCCATGCCGCAATGTCCCTCTCGCCGATGTATAAATAGAGGCCACCTCCGCCTCAATTCACCACACCATCTCACTCCCTACTCCTCACAGAACCTCCCACACCTCTCCTCGGAGCAAGGCAAGCACCACATCGCTGGAATTTTGCCGGAGCCCGCCGCTACAGAGGAAGAAGGGAGCCGTTGATTGGAGCCGCCCCAGGAGTCGCGCGACCACCATTCGAACCGCCGTTGTCTACAATGTCATTCACCCCCATCGCCGACCCTAGATGGAGCCCTGGTGACCCTAACACGACCCCCACTGTCGCCGTTAGGGTTCAGTCTCGCCGGAGCTGTTCGTCATAGACGATGCACCTCAGCCATTAGATCCTAGTCTAATCGCACGACCGAGATTAAAACTTACCGTTTCGGTTAGATAGAGCCACTGACTAGTGGGACCGTTCTGTCAGCAGCCCGCTGCGCCCCGCTGTGCAAATTGGGCCGGCCCATTTATTTTCCCGCGCAGAGCCCGGTGATTCAAAGAGTTCTTTTCCATTTTAATTAAAACCAGATTCTGTTAGTGGATTCAAAAATCAATTCAAAGAGATTCACTGAACCAAATTGCATGATTCCAATTTTGTTAGAAAGGTATTTAATCTATATATCCAAGCCCGTTGGATTCAGAGCATTTGAAATTATAGATCACTCTGTGGTAAAAATAATAAGACAAAGACTTTTCCAACTTCACACATTTTTCAAAAATCAACCATAAATGCTTTTGAGTTGATTCCAACTCTCAAAAATCACATTTGACAAGATGTAACTAAATATGTAAAAATATTTCGGTTTACATGCAGTGACATTGTACTAGTACCAAAATAATGCTATATAGGCATTTCTAGTCACTTTAATTCTATTAAATGATAATCTTAAACTTTATAAAATATGACCACCACTTTAAATCACATTCCCATGTATTAGAATATGTGGTGATGACATGTGTCAACATGATCCCATATTTTAATTGGAGAATATTAAATCTTAAGTATTTTCAATGAGTAGAAATTACTTTTCTAAAATAAGATAAACAAGATTAAGTCTTTATTTCATGTGATGTTTGTGACGATGCTAGATCATCAAGTGTGAGCCTTAGTGTGCTAAATAGAAATAGTTAAGTATTGTTTGGTGATTGTGTACCTCGTATTCATTTATAGACGATAGTACCGACCCAAGATACGAGGAGGAGGGGTACTACCAAGAAGAAGAAGAGGAGAACTTCAATCACTGCACCACTCAAGGCAAGCCATCACTAATTGCAAGCTAGAACTATGCAAGTTAATACTTGCCCACTTCATAACCTATGCAAGATGCATTAGGCATGCTTTGGTTATACAACTTTTTTTTGGAGAAACACAGTACAAACATAGACGCTCACAATCCGTACATACACTCAGCCCTATGAACACACGCACGCACACCCTACCCCTATGAGCACCTCCGAGAGACTGAGCCGGCGGGTCTTGAGATTGACGAAGTCACCACAGGCGCCTCGCTATCAACAGGAACGTTGCCTCCCACTGAAAGAATATTCCGCCTTTATAAGACACCAAAGTGTCAAACCTGAGGTTTGAACTCTGGTGGGCTGGGGGTACCACTGCCCTCCTAACCATCCAACCACGGGTTGGTTCTCTTGGTTATACAACTTTGATTATACCAATCCCAAGTTTTACTTGCAAGCTTTATTATTTTACTTTACCAAAGTTCTTTACTTTTAGTTAGTGCCTTGTGAGTATTGGAAAAATAGGATAGATACCATAAAGAGTATAAAACTGGCCTTGATACATTGCAAATGTATCTATAAATTTTAATGTTGCATGCTTGGTTTTATTTACTTTCTTGTGTTTTGTTCCAACTTTGGAGTACTTTTCATATGATTTCTTGGACTAACCTATTAACAAGAAGCCACAGTGCCAGTTGCCTGTTTTCTGCTGTTTTTGGTTCTAGGAAGTCAGAAAATGAATATTCTCGGAATTGGACGGGACAAAAGCTAAAGTTACTATTTTCCCGGAAGACTCACGGAGCCAGAAGGAGAGTCGGAGAGGGGCCATAGGGTGGCCACCCCCCTTGGCGCGAGCTAGCCTAGGCCGCGCCAGGGCATGGTGTGGGCCCCCTGGCTGGCCACCGACCTTGCCTCCTTTGCCTATAAGAGCCTCTCGATACCAAAACCCTAGATAGTCAATCAGAAATCCACGAAAAGTTCCGCAGCGCCGCCGCCACCGAAGGGGAGATTCAAGGGACAGAAATTCTCTATTTCGGCACCCTGCCGGGACGGGGAAGTGCCCCCGGAGCCATCTCCATTGATCTCCACCACCATCTCCATCACCGTTGCTGATTCCCATGATGAGGAGGGAGTAGTTCTCTCTCGAGGCTAATGGTTCTACCGGTAGCTATGTGTTCATCTCTCTCTCTATGCATGATCTTATTGAGATCATAAGCTTTGTAATCAAGTAGATCTACCTTGCTACTCAAGTGCTTTAATAGATCTCTGCTCTCCCCATGTGTGTGAAAGTGACAGCGTGCACACCATGGTGGCACTTAGGCTAGAGTTCTCAAATACTTGTTATGAGTTATATTTGGAATTGGATGTCTTTATGAAATTGTGGTGTTTGTTGGACTCGTCTAGTACTCAAGGTGACAGTGTGGGGTTTCTAGATGGGAAAGATGAACTTTGAGGTGTGTTGTTATAGCCCTACCATCGATTAGAGTGTTCAACCGAAGAGTAGTTAAGAGTAGTATCATAAAGAGAAGATATTTATAGGAGAGTGTTCACTAGTGAAAGTATGATCCCTAGGCCTTGTTTCTAAGCACTGAAACACCGTTTGCTATTAGATCTGTTACATGTTTGCTTGCTTCTATCTTTATTTCAGTTTTACTTTAGTCTTTTCCACGCCATCAAGCTATTTTCTATCACTGTTACCACTTATAATTATCCATACCACTTGTATTTCACTATCTCTTTGCCGAACTAGTGCACCTATACACCTGACAAGTGTATTGGATGTGTTGGGGACACAAGAGACTTCTTGTATCTTGATTGCAGGGTTGCTTGAGAGGGGATACCTTTGACCACTTCCTCCCTAAGTTCGATTAACCTTGGGTGATCCACTTAAGGGAAAACTTGCTGCTATTCTACAAACCTCTGCACTTGGAGGCCCAACAACTGTCTACAAGAATAGAAGTGTGTAAACATCAAGCTATTTTCTG
This sequence comes from Avena sativa, assembly GCA_916181665.1. NCBI lineage: Eukaryota > Viridiplantae > Streptophyta > Magnoliopsida > Poales > Poaceae > Avena > Avena sativa. The sequence continues at coordinate 431,412,646 of OV702287.1, forward strand.
GCGCCGTTGCCGGGGAGGTAAGGTAAAAGGTATTCACACTAGAGGATTTAAGAAGAAGAACCTCCCACGGCAAACGCCTATTTTCTGGCGCCGTTGCCGGGGAGGTAAGGTAAAAGGTACTCACATCCTCCGATGTGAGTGCTCGAAGTTATTTCCTTTAGATTCTGCAATTTTGTCTTTTTGTTTCTTGTTTTCACTAGTTAGGCTTAATGGAAAACAACAACAAAATTAGAGAGCTTTATAGTATTTATCTTGAGTTAGGACATGAAGTGTTTGAAGAGAAAATTAAAAAACCTATGGAACTTTATTCGCATGCTAATAGCAATGTTGTTAGTATGAACTCTTTGAACAGTATTATTGCTAATTCTATGGAAAATTCTAAGCTTGGGGAAGCTAGTTTTTATGAAAATAATATTTTTAGTTCCCCAGCTTGGAAGATAGCTATTCTATTGCTTATGATGATACCAAACCTCCAATATATGATGATTACAATGATGAGTATGATATTTTAAGTCCACCTACTATTGAGGAGAAATTTAATTATGATTATAATATGCCTCCTATATTTGATGATTATGGCGATGAGAATAATAATGATAGATATTTTGTTGAATTTGCTCCCACCACAATTAATAAGAATGACTATGCTTATGTGGAGAGTAATAATTATTATATGCATGTGGCTCATGATAAGAATGTTCCTTGTGATAGTTATATTGTTAATTTTATTCATGATGCTACTGAAAGTTATTATGAGAGAGGGAAACATGGTTTTATGTATCTCAACAATATTAAGTTTCCCCTCTTTATGTTAAAAGTCTTGAAGTTGCACTTGTTTTGCTTTACTATGCTTGTTGCTTTGTGCTTTCATGACTTGTTTCTTTACAAGATTCCTATGCATAGGAAGTGGGTTAGGATTAAATGTGTTTTGAATTTGCTTCTTTATGCTCTCTTTTATTTCAATTCATATTTCTTATATGAGCATCTTCTCAAACTATCATGCCTAACTTAAAGGCGTTAAAGAAAAAGTACTTATTGGAAGATAACCCAAAAGATTTAGATGAGTCTTGGAAGTTATTACCTCTATAATAACCGCTCCTTATCCTTTTTTATTTGCTTTTTTTGCTAAGAGTGACCTCTAATGAGAGAGAAGTAATGATTGGGAAAGTTGCTGTCCCGAAACAGATTTCTGTGCTTCACCGTAAAAATTCGTGTAAAATCTCCGTACGTCCTTTTGAGGCGTGAATTTTTGTGCTTCTTCCTAGGTTGTTATATAACTTTAGTTAGTTCAACACTTTTTAATTTGAGCAATAGAAGGTCCTCGAAAAAATTCGTATTTACCTGCTGGTCTGTTATGACAGATTTCTGCCATTTTCTGCATTTGCTTCTTGTTGGTTCCTTTTTTAGTTCTTTTGGGGAATTGAGCTTTTTGAGGGAAGTTCTACAGTATCTAGTGTTTTAATGGAAGTTTTATTGGTGTTGTAAATGAACCTAAAGACTTATTATCTTGAGTGCACTAATGTTGCTAATAAAGATTGTGTGAAGTTTTATATGAAGGAAAAATTTCAGGTGTATGGAAGTAATGAGTAATGAGATGAAGGATGGACTAAAGCTCAAGCTTGGGGATTCCACGCGTGTCACCCCAAGAAGTACAAGCGTCAAAGCTTGGGGATGCCCAAGGCATCCCCCTCTTCATCAATAAAAATCCCAGGTTTCTTCCAAACGCTTCATTTTTATTGTTTCATCCATAGTTGTGTTGTTCTTGGAGCGTCTTCTTTTTCGTTTTCGTTTTGGTTTTCATTTGCTTGGTTTTCTTACTTTGCTTGAATAAATTGGTTGGACCCCCTCTTTCATACATTGGTTTTCAAATAGTTTGGTTTGATTGGAAAAGAGTAGGAAAAGTTCATGCTTAAGTGGTAAAGAGAGCTTGTTTTTTACTGTGGCCTATGCTTTGTCATGCCATGCTTGATATTGTTTTGGATTTATGCTTAGTATTCTTTGCTGTAGCATGACTTGTTATAAACAATTGAGATTGCTTAATGTGCCTTGGATGAATCATGCGTTGTTTTAGCATATTAAAGCATAGTATAGTGGTATTCTCCTTTGATGCTTTATTTGGGTTGACTTGGCGCATGCTCGCACCATGTTATGACTATCCCAAGTCACCATAGCCTTTATGATCCTTTAGTTCTTGAATTGTAATATCACTTTATGCTTTGATTAATGATGTTTTGTCGCTCTGCATGATTATGGCCATTATTGCTCTCTTAGTTTGTCTCTCCCAGTCTTTTGCTAGCCTCCGTAACCAAGTATGAGTCCCACTCGTGCATCCAATTCCTTAAACCAAGTTATTCCAAAGAGTCCACCATACCTACCTACTACCATATGCTATTCCAAGTATATTCATGTTTTTATCTACCTTCCGAATTAAACTTGTTATGAGAAAACTAGCGATTAAAGCTCTCACGAACTTGATGGCACACTTTACTTTTCTTGCCCTTAATAAACTTGAACCATTGTGTCGTCTATGTTGTATATGCTTGCACTTATTTGTTGGGGATTAGCAGAACCATGCTGTCATGAGGAACGCTTTCAACATTGCACTTGTACTTTGTACCTAGTGATATCATGCTCTTTTGTCTATGTATGTCGTTGGTGTGAAATGAAAGGGGAGCTTGTAAGTCCATGGAGTTATGTATATGTGTTAGAGAAATGCCTGGGCCGCTGGTCTAATCCATGCTGTCATGGTGGAAACCTGTAGCGTAACTATAATGAGCTGTCTATGAAGCATTCTTCTTATAAAAAAATAGTCAGATATTGAGAAAAAAGAGAAAAAGAAAAGAGAAAAAAAGAGATATATGAAAATAGGAAAGAGAGAAAAAAGCACCATATTCCCATGGTAAATAAGAAGATTGCTGAGATGCTCGTTGTCTGCTTGCCTTGTCATTTTGGTATGGGGATTCTTCCATATCATCGGGCAAGGGGTACCCCGTTGGCGGTTCTCTATGATACACATGTACTTACGATGATAAGAACTTACCGATAACTAAACTTGAGTAGCATGAGGAGCGGCCGTCGTATTCAAGGGACATGATATTTCCAACTTATACTTTGTCAAGCATATAATTCATAGTTTGTTCACTTTAACCTTAATCACTTCAAGATTCTTATGATAGGGGCAATGAGAGATGAAAGCTACAAGTACCATAATTTTTGGAAGCTCTTTATGAGACTTGAATCCCTACTTCCTTTTACAAAGGCCTTTCTTCCACCATTATATTGAGTCTCCACCTTCTACCTTTATGCACCTACTTTGAGAGCATAGTGGCCATTCTTAGTTCTATGTGCATTGTCCCAAGACTAGTTGATTGATGCATAACTTGATATTGCTTGTTTTAAACTATTGTATCTAGTCACTCTTATGAACTTTGAAGGTGTCCTATGCATTTATATTTGCTACTCTATGAGGGACAAGCTGAATACTATTATGCTATGTTTTTTTTATGTGAAACAAACAAACGTCTTGCAAAGCATTGTTATTCATGAATCTTTTGTTTGTGCCTTTTCATGTTGCATCTTAGTTTCTTTGTCTTATTGCTAGAACTTTTTCTTCCATGTTATGATTGAAGTACTATGATCCCAGCTTTGAATGTTTTACAAATACTTTGACCAAGTCTTTGATGGTGCATGTCACCTCAAAAATTATTCTATCTTTTTATCACTTACCTACTCGAGGACGAGCAGGAGTTAAGCTTGGGGATGTTGATACATTGCAAATGTATCTATAATTTTTGATGTTCCATGCTTGGTTTTATCTACTTTCTTGTGTTTTGTTCCAACTTTGGAGTACTTTTCTTATGATTTTTTGGACTAACCTATTAACAAGATGCCACAGTGCCAGATGCCTGTTTTCTGCTGTTTTTGGTTCCAGGAAGTCAGAAAATGAATATTCTCGGAATTGGACGGGACAAAAGCCAAAATTACTATTTTCCCCGAAGACTCATGGAGCCAGAAGGAGAGTCGGAGAGGGGCCACAGGGTGGCCACACCCCCCCTTGGCACGGGCCAGCCTAGGCCACGCCAGGGCATGGTGTGGGCCCCTTGGCTGGCCACCGACCTTGCCTCCTTCGCCTATAAGAGCCTCCCGATACCAAAACCCTAGATAGTCAATCAGAAATCCACGAAAAGTTCCGCAGCGCCGCTGCCACCGAATGGGAGATTCGGGGGACAGAAAGTCTCTGTTTCGGCACCCTGTCGGGATAGGGAAGTGCCCCCGGAGCCATCTCCATTGATCTCCACCACCATCTCCATCACCGTTGCTGATTCCCATGATGAGGAGGGAGTAGTTCTCTCTCGAGGCTAATGGTTCTACCGGTAGCTATGTGTTCATCTCTCTCTCTATGCATGATCTTATTGAGATCATAAGCTTTGTAATCAAGTAGATCTACCTTGCTACTCAAGTGCTTTAATAGATCTCTGCTCTCCCCATGTGTGTGAAAGTGACAGCGTGCACACCATGGTGGCACTTAGGCTAGAGTTCTCAAATACTTGTTATGAGTTATATTTGGAATTGGATGTCTTTATGAAATTGTGGTGTTTGTTGGACTCGTCTAGTACTCAAGGTGACAGTGTGGGGTTTCTAGATGGGAAAGATGAACTTTGAGGTGTGTTGTTATAGCCCTACCATCGATTAGAGTGTTCAACCGAAGAGTAGTTAAGAGTAGTATCATAAATAGAAGATATTTATAGGAGAGTGTTCACTAGTGAAAGTATGATCCCTAGGCCTTGTTTCTAAGCACTAAAACACCGTTTGCTATTAGATCTGTTACATGTTTGCTTGCTTCTATCTTTATTTCAGTTTTACTTTAGTCTTTTCCACGCCATCAAGCTATTTTCTATCACTGTTACCACTTATAATTATCCATACCACTTGTATTTCACTATCTCTTTGCCGAACTAGTGCACCTATACACCTGGCAAGTGTATTGGGTGTGTTGGGGACACAAGAGACTTCTTGTATCTTGATTGCAGGGTTGCTTGAGAGGGGATACCTTTGACCACTTCCTCCTTGAGTTCGATAAACCTTGGGTGATCCACTTAAGGGAAAACTTGCTGCTGTTCTACAAACCTCTGCACTTGGAGGCCCAACAACTGTCTACAAGAATAGAAGTGCGTAGACATCATGCCTAACTAGTTATACTTAGATGTCATCAAAAGGCATAAAACTAGAGTTGGATAGTTACACTTGATTAGTCCCTCATTAGTGAATACCCTCAACTTTAGTGGCTAGTGCTAAGCATAAAAGTTGATCACTTTAGATGGGAATACTTGGTGAAAATGATTATGAAAACCTTGGAATGAGGATTCATTCTATTGAAATGTTTTGACATGTGTTGAGAAACACAAAAGGATTTGATGATGAAAATGTTGAGGTATGAGCCTTAGCCCTTTATAAAAACTGATGGTTGGGTTCGGATGCGATACTATTCCAATTTTACCGCACAATCACAATATCTGAATTGGGTAGGGCTTAACTGGAAGTTTATATGCCTTAGTATGGTTTACCTCGCGGAAAGAGGTTGAGCTGAGGCTACCTTGTGAATGTGAATGACCACCTATGCAGTTCCCAGGATGGCTTATGGCCATGGCTGGGAGGCCAAGCTCATAGGGGAGGTGCCTATACTAGAGTGTGTAATTGAAAGGTTATGATTGATTATCCGCATACTAAGTATGATGATTCAGGGTTATCCTTGACGGATGTATCAAATTTTGTGGTGAAAGTGTACCACCTCTGTAGAGTGTCAAACTATCCGAATAGCTGCGTTCGCGGTCATGGACAGTTGGAGTGGCCATACTGTTCCGTCGTTAGATGTTTTCAAAATGAGATGTGAATTGAACTATGACTTTGACTTGACCACAATAGGATTGTGGACATGAAAACTAGGTTCCCACTTAAGTTATCTAGAACATTAACTTAGTTTTCATTACTTCTAAACTCACTATGAGATAAACCTAGCTTTTTGCCAATAAACATAGAGCTTAAGATTCCTACTAGAACTACCTTACTTGTTAGTGATAGTGACATGGGTATACCCTATAGGTACTCGAACTTGGTATATACGGTCCAAATACGTATAGGACCACGGTGTCGCCAAGGCCCAGATAGAAGGACTCGAGTAACCTGCGGACTCTCGATTGCTTGGAGATCAAGAGAAAGCCGAAGATAGAAAGTTTGAAAGGGGAAAACCCTAACTTGTAACCGACTTGACCTGCTACCCGAGACCTAGCCTATCTATATAAGGGCTAGGAGGGGGCGGCGAGGAGGACACACGCAACCCTAGTTTCCACAACCTTCGCCAGATTGCATCTGCGCACCATTGTAACTTTCGACTCCCTCAATAATTCCACGAGCAGACAAGCAGGAGTAGGGACCTCTACGAGGCCTGAACCTGGGTAAATCCTTTGTCCCATGTGTGCTTGTTTGCTAGGCGATAGATGTCTCTAGCGCTCCCTCCTTCTCCAAAACCCAAGTCCATAACAATGGGCATTGATGAGTTAAACCCTCGTCAATTGGCGCCGTCTGTGGGAAGTGGGAGTGCTGATGTTGCAGCTTCTTCGGCCCCATCAAACGCGATCTACAATTCTGCAACAGTGGAGATTCGCCAGCTTTTCGGCGCCTTCGACTTCACCATCCACATGTCGGCTACTCGCCCGGCCTTCGAGTCCGTGGGCGACGGAATCAGCCTGGCGATTGGGAGCTTCCGCTTCCAAGTTGGTCAGATGGGCACGCTTCGCATGCCCGATCAGCCGATGGCACCGGCGATTGCCCCAGCATCATGGTTCCCTCCATCGATCGGCACCCTCAGTGAGCTCAATGCTCCGGCGGCAGTTGGGAACATGGTTAGCGACAGCAATCGCGACTCCGATCTAAGTGATCTGGCCACTGAAGATGGAACCTACGGTTCCGGATCTGAAAGTTATGGAAGCAACAGCTTCCCAAATCACTTCATGTGCGCCGTCATTAATGTGGGCGACACCTCCGCCAACCGTGGCAACGGTGGTAACACCGGCAACGACACCGATCCACCCAATCGCGGCAACGGTGGTAACACCGGCAACGGCACCGACCCGCCCAACACCGGCAACGGTGGTAACGGTGGCAATGGAGGAGCAGTCGAACCTCCTAGCATAATCAACGAGCAAACCGGCGAACGCGTCGTGATCAGGCTCAACGAGCAAGAGTTGGAACGCTGCCGCGAAGCCCTACGAGGTGCACCTCTACCCTTCCGGTCCCCGCAGGAACTACTGATGGGCTACCACTGGCTCCTAAAAGAGGAATTCAAGCGCCAAAAACAAGCAATCGCGCAACTTGAGGCGCGTAAAAAGGCGGCGGACGAGTCGAGCCTTCGTCACGCTGGGCTCTCCTCCTACGGAGGATCCTCCTCAAGAGGCAACGAGCACCTCGCCAGGAAAAGGCAATCGCGGATGGCTCACCTCACCGAACAAGAACGCATAGACGCCGCGAAAGTCCTCGAGTTCGGCTCTATGACAGTCGACACGAGAGGCAACGTGGTTCCCAGGACACCGCATGCCACGGTGACAGCGGCCACCATGTAACTTCTCAATAACCAGCCACCAGCCGGAGATCCTCGAACGTCCATGCACCGATCTACGATCGCGGGCTTGGGGCTAATCGAGGCCGCCCTCGATAAGGAACCGGTACCAGACCCGAAAAAGGGCAAAGCGTTAGCAAAATGCTATTCCTCGCCCTCATCGAGCAATGACAGTCACGACCTGTCTCGGCGCCGCCGCTCATGGCGACATGATCGTGACTACGATGCACACGATGAACTCACACAGCGCAAGATCGACAAGTCAAGGGCACGACGTGCTCGGTCGACTGACTCGGAAGAAGAAGATGGGAGCTCTGCGGCGCCAGATGCTTCAGCAGATCCATCAGGCAAAAGCGAATGTCTAAAGGGTTCAAACTCCCATCGGAGAACCCGAAATTTGACGGCCTGCAGGACCCCAAGATCTGGCTGGAGGATCACGTCTCCTCCGTCAGGCTACATGGAGGCAGTCGAAGTACTTCCATGCAATGCTTGCAGCTACAGCTGCAGGGCGCCGCCCGGGCATGGCTCAATAACCTCCCACGCGGATCCATTCGCAGCTGGGATGAGCTGGTTTACAGCTTCGTGCGCAACTTTAAGGGCACGTACAAACGCCCTGCCTCAATCGAAGAACTAAGATGCTGCCAGCAAAGATCTGGCGAATCGCTGCGCTCTTACATCCAAAGGTGGTCCATCATCAAGAACTCCGCGGAGAACATCTCGGAAGACCGCGCGATTGATGCATTCAACGGTGGTGTCCGCCGCATGGAACTCAGGGAGGAGCTAGGCCGCTCAAAGCCCCAGACCATCAACCACCTGATGGAGATCACGAATCGGTGGGCCGATGGAGAAGATTCGGTGAAGAATCGCGTTCACTCTGACGAGGAGGCAGAACTCGAACGAAGACGCGACCGCCGGAGTAAGCGTCGCATGCGCGTCTATGACGATCGCGATGACGTCAACATGGTCGCAGCTGGCTACGACGATAGACGCAGCGATAATCGCAACAGCGGATATCGCGACTCCGGGAAAACCACGCAAGTGTGGCAACGCCACACTCACGATGAAGCACCCGCGACCTCCATCGAGGACAAACTGTCCGGGCCATGCACGGTACACTTCTACATCGACAAGCATGATGGCAAGAGAAAGTCCAGCCACGTCCTCAAGGACTGCCACAAGTTCCTCAAGCTACATGAGGGATTGGTTCGGATGAACCGCAATGAAGTCGAAAGAGGCTACGGAGCCGCCCTAGGCGCCGTGGCACATGGCGCGCCACCACCACCACCTGGGCCACCCCCGAACGGAGCTGCACCAGACCAGCACCACGGAGGCGAACCGTACCCACGGGCCATGGGTACCATGATGATCCAAAAGGGGCGCCCCTCCAATAGGGTGCAGAAGGCCATCACTCGCCAAGTCAACTTCGCCACGCACTCGCCACCATCCACCACTGAGTACCTCAGTGGCAGTGAGTCGTGCATCACCTTCGACAAACACGACCACCCGCCTCAAATACCTCGCCCAGGTCATTGCCCCCTCGTACTCGAGGCACAAATTGGAGGCTTCGACATGAGTCGCGTCTTCATGGATGGCGGAAGCGGCATCAACCTCATATTCACGAGTACCTTGTGAGCAATGAGGATCCCTCTAACCTGCTTGGAGGCATCGGACACAACGTTCCACGGCATCGTCCCAGGGAAAGGCGTATAACCCCTGGGCAAAATCATCCTCGACGTCATATTCGGCACGCCAAGGAACTTATGGCGCGAGCGCATCGACTTTGAGGTCATCGACTGGCCCTCACAATACCACTGCATCCTCGGACGCGTCGCGTTCACTAGGTTCATGGCGGTACCCCACTACGCCTACCTGCAGATGAAAATGCCAGGTCCCAACAACGTCATTACGATCAACGGGAGCTTCGAGCGATCTGACAGTTGTGACAGGGAATTCAACAGAATCTCCCAGTCCTTCGGCATGCAGGAGGAGCTCGCGCGATTGAAGGAAACGACAGACAACGGTCTACCCCCCTGAGTAGGCCAAGCTCACCTGACCTCTCCTTCGACTCATCTGTGCACACAAAGAAGGTGCAGGTCCATCCATCAGATCCCGCTAAAACGGCCCTCATCGCCAACAACTTGAGTCCCGCATAGGAACTCGCGCTCGTCGAATTCCTCCGTGAGCACTGGGAAATTTTCGCCTGGTGTCCTGCGGACATGCCAGGAGTCCCCAGGGAATTCGCCGAGAACGCACTCAACGTCAACCCCGACGCAAGGCCAGTCAAGCAAACAATTAGGTGACTGTCTGAGCCACGAGCGCAGGCAGTCGGAATGGAGATCAACAGACTCCTCGAGGCCAAATTCATACGCGAGATCAAGGAAAGCACTTGGCTCGCCAATACGGTGCTGGTACCAAAAAAGGACACGGATATCCTACGGATTTGTGTGGACTTCACTTCTTTAAACAAGCACTGTCCAAAAGACCACTTCTCGCTACCACGGATTGATCAAATCATCGACTCCACCGCTGGATGCGAGCGCCTCTGCTTCCTCGATGCCTACTCAGGCTATAACCAAATTCGAATGAAGGAGGAAGACCAGGAGAAGACCGCGTTTACAACGCCCTTCGGTGTGTTCTGCTACAACACAATGCCCTTCGGGCTAAAAAACGCGGGAGCAACATACCAGCAGTGCATGCAGGCTTGCCTCAAGGAGCAACTAGGCCGCAACATCCAAGTCTATGTCGACGACATAGTAATCAAAACCAAGGAAGAAGCCTCTCTAATCGACGACTTGCGTGAAACTTTCACCAATCTCGATCGCTACCGGATAAAGCTCAATCCGGACAAATGTGCCTTCGGCGTACCATCTGGGCAGCTGCTCGGGTATCTCATCTCCGCGAGAGGGATGGAGGCAAACCCGAAAAAGATAAAGGCCATACTGGCTATGGAGAAGCCAAAGAACATAAGAGGCGTTCAGCAACTAGCCGGACGAATCGCGGCCCTTAGTCGATTTATCAGTCGAATGGGAGAAAAGGCGCTGCCCTTCTATCAGCTCCTCCGCAAAGCTGACAAATTTGAGTGGACCAATGAAGCGCAAGAAGCATTCGAAGACCTCAAGTGCCTGCTATCCACCTCGCCAGTATTGGTGACTCCACGAGAAAGGGAACCACTGCTGCTGTACATCTCTGCTACCAACCAAGTGGTTAGCACAGTGCTCGTCGTCGAGCGGGCCGAGGAAAACAAGGTCCACGGCGTACAACGCCCGGTATACTACCTCAGCGAGGTCCTCACGCCAACAAAACAGCGGTACCCGCACTACCAGAAGCTGGCGTACGGCGTCTTTATGACCGCCCGACGACTGCGCCATTACTTCCAGGAACACCCAGTCGTGGTAGTCAACGACGCCCCATTGGGACATATCCTCAATAACCCCGACGCCACGGGGCGAGTCGCGCTTTGGGGAATCGAACTGTCTCCACGAGACATCACATACGAAAAGCGCGACGCAATCAAGTCGCAAGTTCTCCCTGCCTTCCTCGTGCATTGGATGGAAAACCAACTCCTGAACAAGCCAGATATGTCCTACCTCTGGACAATGCACTTCGATGGGTCCAAGAGGAAAGATGGAGCAGGAGCAAGTGTCATACTGACATCACCTCAAGGGGACAAGCTGAAATACATCCTGCGAATGCAGTTCACAGCCTCAAACAACGAGGCTGAATACGAGGCCCTGTTGCACGGGATGAGGATGGCAAAAGCCTGCGGCGCAAAGAGGCTAATCATATATGGCGACTCCAAGCTGGTCATCAACCAAACAATGCACGAGTGCGACGCACTGAACGATAATATGATCACATACCGCGACCTCTACGACACACTCGAAGGAGACTTTGATGGTTGCGAGTTGTGACACATAGGTCGGGAAAGCAATGAGGAGGTGGACGCACTCGCCAACATAGGCTCCACCTGCGCACCCATACCACCTGGGGTATTTCTCGAGCGCATATGCAAACGCTCCATCAAGCCAAAGGCCACAGAGAAGAAAACAAGCGCAGCAATAGACTCGGGGGCTACGCCACCCAATGAGCCAATGGCACTCGATGACTTGGAGCTGGACACAGGACTCGAGGGACCAATGAGCGTCATGATGATCGAACAATCTTGGACGCAGCCGTACATTACGTACCTCCTCAGCAAGAGATTACCGGACGATCTGACAGATGCACGGCACATCGAGCAGCGCTCCAAGGCATTCGCCGTTCTCAACGGCGAACTGTATAAACGCAGCATCACAGGAGTGCTACAACGATGCGTCTCCATGGCCGATGGAAGAGCAGTCCTCCTCAACATCCATGAAGGGACCTGCGGGCACCACGCCGACAGTCGTGCCCTCGTTGCCAAAGCTCTACGAGCTGGATTTTACTGGCCCATGGCCATGCGCGACGCCAAGGATATAGTCCAAAAGTGCAACGCTTGTCAGCGATTCACGGACAAGCCACACGCACCAGGCGCAGAACTATGGCCCATTCCATTGGCCTGGCCCTTCACACAATGGGGGCTTGACATGGTGGGCAAGCTCCCAAGGTCCTCGCAAGGAGGCTGCGTCTACCTCTTGGTCGCAATGGACAAGTTTACCAAATGGATCGAGGCCATGCCAGTGACCAAACAATCAGGACACAACACGGCCAAGTTCTTCGATTCCATTGTTTACCGCTTCGGCGTGCCGCACAGCATCATCACTGACAACGGGACGAACTTCACATCCAAGGAGTTCCAAGAATTCTGCGGAAACCTGGGGATCAACATCAGTTACGCCTCAGTCGCACATCCATAGACCAATGGTTAGGTGGAAAAAGCAAACGGGCTCGTCTGCAGCGGCATCAAGAAGCGACTCCTTCGACCACTCGAGCAAGCCGCGGGTTGCTGGCCAGATGAGCTCCAATCCGTACTCTGGAGCCTAGGAACAACTCCAAACAGCGCCACGGGCTACACACCATTCTTTATGGTGCACGGAGCAGAAGCAGTACTACCCGTCGAAGTGCGATACAAGGCGCCGCGTGTAGTCGCTTACAGCGAACAAGAGTCATCTCTTGCACTCGAAGACTCCGTCAATCTCCTCGATGAGGCAAGAGAAATCGCCACAGCAAGATCCACGATCTACCAGCAGAACCTGCGCAACTACCACAGTAGAAGGCTTCGCCCCAGATCTTTCGTCGAAGGTGACCTGGTCCTGCGACTCAAGCAGCAGGGGCATCTCAAGCTCGAATCCCCCTGGGAAGGACCGTACGTGATTACAGAAGTAATCCCAGGTGGCGCCTATCGCCTTCAAGATTTAGAGACAGGAGTCGCACACTCCAACCCTTGGAACGTCGCACAACTGCGACGCTTCTACCCTTAGTCGTTTTTTCTTTACTTTTGCATCGCAAAAAAGCTATTCAGCCAAGGCTACTTAGCCGCACATTGTACCTCGTACTATTTTTCGAATAAATAAAAGCTAAGTGCCCCGAAACTCTGTGCCCTCCTTTACTTTGTCAATTTTCATACTCGGGGGCTACGCCACCCTATACACATATGTTCTTCGAACAATAACGCGACATCCTGAGTAGCTGGCACATCAATCGAACCCCTTAACACAAACTCAACCTAGCTGCAACGCACCTGACAGGTTGACAAGGGAACGATACAAAGATGGTCAGGCTAACGAAAAGGACTCGCATAAATGCAACGCACCCCACGCTTAAAGCTATTTGTACACATTCAACAGTAAATTATCTACAAATATATACGAGCTTTACAACACTAGTACACTTATGTACAAGATACATATTTGGCTACCCTTGCAACAGAAGAACATTAGTCTATTCCTCGAAGAAGTCGACGACCTCCTCGGCTGGACGGTCCACCGCCTGATAGTGCGGCACCATGTTCCAGGAAGATCCTGCTGGTGGCACCGGAGGCCCAGAGGCAATGGCGGCGACATCCACGTCAGGCCTATGCAAACGCACCATGGAGAGGACAGCCTTGGCACCAGCCACCAACTGCTGCCTCACGCACTCGCGAACCATGGACATATCTTGAAATTTGGTCAGGAGAGCCAGCAGGCTTGATGGAGTATCATCTAGCGGGAACATCACCCAATAGATGTTCTTCAAACACGACTGTGACTTCTTCAGAAAGAGAAGCACTCGCGAGGCGCGATCCTGCAGGGTCGCCAACGCAGTCACACGATCATGATCTACCCAGAAGTATCCACTCTCCTGAAGTTTCTCCTGGGTGAGATCATGAAGGCGGATGGCAATCCTATCCCTCTCCTCCTGCGGATGGCGTGCGCTAACAACTACACGAAGTAGCATCAACAACATGAGTACAAACGTACCATTGCAATTAACTACAAAGGAAAATACGAGGATGAGCAAACTAACACTTAAACTGGTCACCTAGCTGCGTCACCTCGCCAAGCAGATATTGCTTGCAGGCTGCGGCTTTTTCAGCCTTTGACTTCCACACGTCCGCGCTACCACGGATCACGGGCAACTCACGCTCCAGTTGCTTAACGCAATCACGAAGTCGCGAAAGCAAGGACAGCTCCTCTACCCTGGAGCGTGGTGGTGCCATTGTATCCTCAAGAGATGGCGAGTCCGGGGTTCCCCCCACAGGAACACTTGATGTACCCTACCAAAAATCAAGCCAGAGGTAAATAAGGCGACCAACTCAAAAGTCAAAACTAACAGATGCATTCAGGATCAACATAAAGTATTCACAAAACACACTCGCCAATAGGCATGTTCTCCAGTCAAAAGGGAAATTCATCAACTATTACAAGAAACTAACTACGAAGCAGCTGGCTTCTTCGACTTCGATGACCTCGGGGGCTTCATCAAGTCCGTGGCGGTATCAGATGCCACTGACTTTCCGCCGGCCCCTGAGACCGAAGCTTTCGCCGCCTTCTTCGCACGATTGAGCTCCTCCAAATACTTGGCAACAGTATTTATCAAGGAATGGCCATATTTGGCACAGGAAGTCGCAAAGGGAGCGAATACTACCTGTTGACCATCCGCGCCAACAGGCATCGTCTTCGACACCGCAGAAGGATCTACTTCAACTCTGTGGGCTTGCACCATGGCAAGTGACATGGTCGCGCCAGCTGCACGGAAGGAGTTCTTGTACGTGGCAGGCACACCCCCAGCGAGCGACTCCACCAGCTCTTCCACAGTGTCGACCAGCTCTGCCTTCGGCATCAACTCCTCCCGGAGGCGACTCAGGGTGGCCTTGGCCTTGGTTAACGTATTTTGGACAGCGGCGCTACGATCCTCGACCGCAAACACCGCGCCCGCCAGAGCGTCATCGCGGCAAAGGACTTGTGGATCAAAACTCAAGTCGCCAGCATCTACACCAAAATACACACATGGATCAAACTTCTAGTGCCACCGGCACTCCAGATGCAGAGAAGAACATCAATAAAATATCTACCAGTAAAGGTACCTGAGAGGGCCTTGGTGACTGAGAACAGTTGCTCCTCGAACAACTTCTCCCTGGCCGCAAAGGAGGCGCGCAGATCCTCTTCGCGCTTCCGGGCATCATCACGAGCCACGATTGCCTCGTCGCGCCCCTTCACAGCTGCGGCTAGTGTCTTCTCCAACATGGCGACATCATGCAGTAAAGCGTTATGCTCAGCTACATGGCAGTTAATAATTGGTTGTCAGTCGATTATACCAAAACAGAGAGAAGACGAAAAGAATAATTATAGAGCACTCACTCTCGACCACGCGGTGGCGCGTCTCCAGCATCGCATGCTGGCGACCCATCGCCATCACCTGCTCCGCCACCTGCGCGACTTCCTTTACAAGGAGCTGTTGCACAAAACAAGGAGTCAGCAGAGGGCAGCAGAAGGCGTTGACTACCACATTAAAAAAGAAGGAAAGATATACTTACATGGTCCTCCAGCGACTCCGAAGAAGTTTGCTAAACCGTCATCCGAGCAACTACTCGATGCTCCCCCACGTGAGGAGAGCTCGAAGAATTGTGCCCGGAGTGGGCCGCCGCCGGAGGAGAAGGAGCGCGCTCGACCTCTACCTTGGCCCTTGAAGTCGTGACTCCCGATTTCTTTAAAAACTCGACGTCGCCAGAAGATGACGATGCCTCTTGACTACAAGACAAAGTCCACATTGAGAAAAGGGAAAACTCCAGAGCAAAAACCAACAAGAAGAAAACAGAAAAGAATGAATAACCTAGCAAACTTACCAGTTAAAGTTGTCAAGATCAAACGTGGCAGCCGCCGATTCTGACGAAGACTCCTTGGGCAATCGCATCTTCTTGCGAGAAGATGGTGCCACAGCCCTCACAGGAACAACTAGAATTGGTGACTCCGCACCAATAGCCGCGCCTCCTAGAGTTGAAGGAGTCGACGCGTCGGAGTCCCTGCTACGCGAACGCTTGCGAGTATCCGGGCTCTCGGACTCGGGGGCTTCGTCTTCAAAATTAGAAGGGACAGTCGACTCAGACTCGTCCTCTTTCAAAGCTTCACGGGGAATAATCCCCTCAGGGAGGGGAGGCATACAAGGCGACACCGCCCACTCCTGCATACAAACAGTAAAGATCAGCAAACATAACAGGTAAGCAATAGAAAACACAATCGCGAAAATAAGCTACTGCGTAGCACAACTATACCTCAGGAGGAGGATTCGAAGCATCAAAAGGAGGAATGACTGGCTCGTTTGGAAGCACATCCTTGAGGGTGTACTTCGTGACCAGTCGCACCCTCTTATCTACCTCGCTCACGGACATGCCATCAGCAGACACGCGAGTGGCATCATCAGCGCCACCCCATTGAAACATGGGATGGACCCTAGCCTGGAGAGGCTGGACGCGACGATGCAGCCAAGTCCTGACAAGGGCGCAACCTCCCTCTTATGTGCCTATGCGACTCTTGAGGTCGTAGAGGCGCTGATATAGCACGTCTATCTCCGCGAGTTCGGAAGGCATGATCACGTTCTTCCAAGAACGCATCTTCTTGCAGGGAGTCACGGGATCGAAAGGCGCGAGTCCAAAGTGCTCGTCCTTGGCCTTCTGGTCGTGAACATAGAACCATTTGTCCCTCCATCCCTGGACGGACTTGGTAAGCTTGATGTCGAAGTAGGTGGCGGATGGGTCGACGTGGATTCTGCAACCACCTACGTCATAAACCAAAGAGCCAGATGCGGACTGACGCTTCAATTTAAAGATGCGCTTGAAAAGACCAAAGTGTGGCTCGATTCCGAGCCAGCACTCGCAGAGAGTGATGAAACAAGTGATGTGGAGGAGCGAATCTGGGGACAGCTGATGGAGCTGGAGCCCATAGAAACAAAGAAGACCCCTAAGAAAGGGGTGAAGAGGCAAGGAAAGACCGCGAATGATGAATGCAAGAAACATCACTCGAAAACCAGCGGGAGGAGCAGGAATGGTCTCACCGCTGGGGACGCACGCATCGGCGACTGCTGCGGAGATCACTCCATCTTGGCGAAGAAGATGGACATCCGACGCTTTGATGATGGAAGGAAGCCATGCACCATTTGTCACGCGGGTGCCCGTGATTTTCTTCTTCCCGCTGGCGGCGGTGCTGGTGCCTGCAGCAGCGGAGCCACCTTTCTTCTTCGCCTCAGCGACAATGGCCACGGATTCAGTGGCAGCGCCTCCCTTCTTCTTCCCCATTGCGTGGCGGCGATGTGAGCGAAGGAAGTAGCTCGGAAACGAACGGAGCTGGTCCAGCATCGTGGAGAAGATGGGCGCAGGGGAAACCAGAAAAGCAGCAGCAATGGCGATGGCAGCAAGGAAGAAAGAGCGCAGATGGAAAATTACAGCCGCAGCACCGCTACTTAACCCCTGGGAGATGCAATCCAATGGCTGACAAAAACCCTATTGGACACGTGGCACGCATCGCGTTGGACACGTGGAGAAGAGGAAGCGCGAACCGTCCCCCCACTTCTACCATTACGCGCGGAAATCGAGGAGGCGCAGTTAAAAATAAGGTTACGCACGCCCAGTCAAATCAAAGTCAGAAAGTGGGACCCACCGCTCGTCACGTCCCGTCAAACTCGCTCACGCGGGCAACTAAGGTCATACAAGCGTCAGCACTGACGTCACCAAGGCTACGCAATGGAAAACTTCGACTATTTTTAGTCCTTGCTGGAGTCTTCGACTCCACCAAGCACTCGGGGGCTACTCCCATAGGGAGCACTGGCCGCGCACCCTACGACTCTTCTTTTTCTTGTTGCAGGAACATGGACAATCACAAAAGCAAACCCAACCACTCAAAACACAGTCTGATTATGGACATGGGTTACTCCCATAGGGAGCGCCAGAAACAAATTCGACTGAAACAAGCAGGCAAAAGATGATAGAAGTCGCGAAAGTTCTTTGGTCCCTGCCTAAGTCATCGACTGAAACAAGTAAGCAAAAAGACGACAGCAATCCCAAAAGTTTTTAGTCCTTGCCTGAGTCTTCGACTCAACTAGGCACTCGGGGGCTACTCCCATAGGGAGCGCTGGTCGCGCACCCTATGATTATTTGCACAAAAACTGTGTATTGATGACATCCGTACTCGCAACCTTTGGCGACACCGACTCACAAATTTTCCCTACAAAGAGACTATGTCTCCTGGGACGCCCGAATCGTCTCCGCGATGATAAATTTCGGATGCCGCGCCTACGGCGTGAAGGTAAGACCTAAATAAGGCCTGACAACGCATTTAACTGCGCACTACCAGAAACATATACATGCCCACAGGCACGATGAACATGCCTTGACGGACGCGTCAAGTGCTCACACCCATATAACTGGAATTCAACTCCTGTAAGACCTCCACGGCCTGAGTCGAATTACACCAGCACTTTTCCGGGTTCGAGTCCGGGGACTCGAATTTGAGTAGATTGCGTTGTTTCACCCTAAGGTGGTTAACTGATACCGATACTTCGGTTATATCAGGAACGTATAACAACAATCCCTATGACATAAATAAAGGCAGTCGAAAATGTACTCATTCAGGCACTTGAAGACTTCAAAAAAGTCTCCAGTCGAATCTGCGATTCCACTAGACACTCGGGGGCTACTGACATGGGTATACCCTGCAGGTACTCAAACTTGGTATATACGGTCCAAATACGTATAGGACCACAGTGTCGCCATGGCCCTGATAGAAGGACTCGAGTAACCTGTGGACTCTCGATTGCTTGGAGATCAAGAGAAAGCTGAAGATAGAAAGTTTGAAAGGGGAAAACCCTAACTTGTAACCGACTCGACCTGCTACCCGAGACCTAGCCTATCTATATAAGGGCTAGGAGGGGGCGGCGAGGAGGACACACGCAACCCTAGTTTCCACAACCTTCGCCAGATTGCATCTGCGCACCATTGTAACTTTCGACTCCATCAATAATTCCACGAGCAGACAAGCAGGTGTAGGGACCTCTACGAGGCCTGAACCTGGGTAAATCCTTTGTCCCCTGTGTGCTTGTTTGCTAGCCGATAGATGTCTCCAGCGCTCCCTCCTTCTCCAAAACCCAAGTCCATAACAATGGGCATTGATGAGTTAAACCGTCGTCAGATAGTTTGCGAGTACTTAAAGAGTACTCATGGCTTTGTCCTTGGCTATTCCCGTGGCCAGACTATGAGGAGGACTACCAGGATGATGGACAATAGGAGGTTTACGACAACTAGGATCATCTCCCATCACCAGCATTGGCTGTGACCCTGAAGATGGAGCCCCTACTACGTTTATTTTCTGCTACTAGATTTGTATTAAGACTGGATCATGAGATCCTTTATTTGTAAGACCTTATTATGGTTTGTAATGGATGATGTACTATGGTACCAATTCTGTTATGTCTCGCAAAAATGGTAATCCTGGGATTGTGAGGTATGCAATAACATGCATCTAGGATTAAAAATCCGGGTGTTGACAAGTTGGTATCAGAGGCATCATGACCATAGGAGACCCTAGTTAGAATGGACGCCTGAACAAAAACTTAGTTTCAAAACAAAAGAAGTGAATATTTATGAAAACATATTCCCACTCTTATCCTTGAGATTCTTTCAAAAAAAGTCATGTTCCTAAAAAAGTTCTTGCATTCTTACATAAAATTTGACACACTTGATCACCTCACTAACTTACTCACCCTAAATTCTTATAGATGGAAGTCCAGTATTGCAAGTTCTACCAGCTGGGCAACGGAGGCCACCTGATCTTTGAGAGGGATCTACATGCACTGTCAGAGTATCTTGAGCGCCTGCATCCGGAATTCTTTGGGGCACAACTCAACAATCATGTAGGAGGAGATCTACAATGGTTGATAGTTGCAGATATAGGAGGCAAGATGGAAGCACCCACTTCGGAGAAGATCCAATTCAGATTGAGGGAGAACAACTGGCTAGATGGATTAGCCAAGACTATGCATGAAGCTCTTGCCTGTCTATGTGGGCAAAACACCAACCAGATCCAGGGAACTCACTTTGCTCACTACACACGACGTGATTCTATGGGAATGCCCTTGGAGATGCTAGGACACCCGGAGCTGAAGCACCAGGTGGACAATCTTGACTTCATGTTGTATGATAGACAAAAGGAGCTGGACAATGCTCGCGCCTACACCAACCACAACCATGCCATTGTAGTCAAGAAGGACTAGACCCTCGCCATTTTCACCAAGGAGCACCAATCACTTTGTCATCAGCGTGACAAGAAGGATCGCATCATTGTTCATCTTTGCAAGAAGGTGGCCACTCTCGAGAAAACCATCCGTGAACAGGAAATCCAGCTTGAAGCGAAGGAGGAGGAAGGTGAAGATATCGAGGGAGATCTTTACTCTTACCTCAGTGATGACAACGACTACCTGGAGGATGATTGTCAACACTTGGATTTTTAATCCCAGATGCCTGTTATGCCATACCTCGCAATCCCAGGATTACCATTTTTGCGAGACATAATAGAATTGGTACCATAGTACATTGTTGACCCACAAGTATAGGGGGTGTATCACAGTATTTTCGATAAGCAAGAGTGTCGAACCCAACGAGGAGCAGAAGGTGCTGGCTAGTGGTATGGATCAGGAATTCTCTGCAAATACTTAGCAAACTGATTTTTAGGGGTTTTCGATAAAGCAAGTAAACAAAGTACGAGTAAATAAAGACAGTAGGAATAAATGCAGCAAGTGGCCCAATCCTTTATGCAGCAAAGGACAAGCCGGTTGTATTACTTAAGATGACCAAACATTCTCGAGGACACATGGGAAGACTGTCAAGTGCTTTCGCTTCATATAGTTGATTAATCTTCTTTAGCTTTCTAAGTGTTGTGTAGGTGAACCTATGGTAATGTACTGCCCCATCCAAGACTAATACATACTTGTGATTATACCCCTTGCAAACATCCATAAGTACAAGAAAGTAATTAAGGTAGAAACCTAACCACAGCTTTAAACTCTAACACTCTTACGTCCCTTGTGCAATGGTTTCCTAACGGGGGTTCAGGTTTCTGTCACTCTGGCAACCCCTACGATTAGTAGCAAAATACACAATGCATTCCCCTAGGCCCATATAGGTGAAGTGTCATGTAGTCGACGTTCACATGACACCACTAGAAGAAGTACACCACAACTTAAATAACAATCTATTGAATCTTTCTCAACACAACTCCACTACTAACAACATGGCTTCTCCCATGTCCTCAAGAACAAAATGAACTACTCACAAGACATCATATGGATCATGATCAGAGATGGAATAATGATGTATAACAATCTGAATATAAAGAATAATTCAATGGTTCACTCAATAGCATCAACTACAAAGAGTAATCAACACCGGGAAAGTTTCCCCTATGAACTATAGCAAGATTCAACACAATTGTTACAACAATATGGAGATGGTGATGAGGGTGCTGATGGTGATGATGGTGGTGATGATGATGATCCCGATGAAGTCCAGCTTGATGGTGGTGTTGATGGCGACGATCTCCCCTCTCCGGGAAGGAATTCCCCCGGCAGAAATCTATCTGCCGGAGAGATCTTTCTGTCTCGGTGTTTTCTGCCTCGCAGAGGTGGCGGAATATTTCTGTGGTTGCTCCCCGAGTCTTAGGGTTTTGGGAGGATGATATACACCAGAGGGGAGAGGCTGGAGTGGGACAGGGTGGCTACACCACCTCCTGGCGCGGCCTAGGGCTGCCCGCGCCAGGGGGTGGTGTGGGCCCCCTGTGGCCCATCTCCACTCTGTCTTCAGGCATCCTTAGTATTCTGGAAAAATAGGATTTTCCGTATATTTTCCCGGATTTTCTGATCTTCGCGAATTTTGCCTCCAAACAACACCTTTTCCATCAGAATCCTGACTACAGCGGTCCATGCTCTGAAAGTCATCAACCATGAAAAACAGATGAAATAACATAAGTATCACCTCTCAATACGAAATATATCAATGAATAATAGTGAATTAAGACATAGAATAGTGATGCAAAATGGACGTATCAACTCCCCCCAAGCTTAGACTTTGCTTGTCCTCAAGCGAAACTGAGCTCAATAAACATGGCCTCAGGTTTATGGAGTGAAGAGTCGATAAAATAATACAGACAAGAAGCATCACATTCATCAAAATCATAGATCATAATAGAAGACAACTCACTATTATATAACTCAAATTGCAATGAGTGAAGGAAACACAGTAAAGATACATAAAGTGAATCATAATTGGTAATGGCAAACTTAGCTCTTGGTCGAGGAATAGTTGATAATTTGCTGGAGTTCACAAATAGCTGGTTTTTCAATGATAGCTTTCAAAGTAGTAAACATCAAGGTAAGAGCAATGTGCAAAGCAAGGAACATAAGAAACATGATTGAATAAATCATCATATGAATGAATGAAACACATCAACTCAAAATACTTGCTGAGGTAGAAGGGAGTAGGTTTACTGACTCAACTACAAAGTAAAAGAAAGGCCCTTCAAAGAGGGAAGCAGGGATTGCAAGTCTCATAAAGAGCTCCCAAAAATTATGATACTTACTAGCTTTCAGCTCTCATTGCCCCTATCATAGGCATCTTTAGGTGATTAAGGTTAAACTGATCAAATATGAGGATATGTATTGACAAGTTGTAAGTTGAGAATCTCATGTCCCTTGAATACGAGGGCCGCTCCTCATGCTACTCAAGTTTAGTCACCGGTAAGTTCTTGTCATCGTAAGCATATGTGTATCATTGAGAACCGCCAACGGGGTACCCCTTGCCCGATGATATGGAAGAATCCCCATATCAAAATGACAAGGCAAGCAGGCAACAAGTATCTCAGCAATCTTCTTATTTACCATGGGAATATGGTGCTTTTTTTTCTCTCTTTCCTCTTTTCATAATATCTCTTTTTTTATTTTCTCTTTTTCTCAATCTCTATCTCTTTTTTTATAAGAAGAATTCTTTATAGATACTCGTTATGGTTACGCTGCAGGTTTCCACCATGTCAGCATGGATTAGACCAGCGGCCCAGGCGTTTCTCTAACACACATGCATAACTCCATGGACTTACAAGCTCCCCTTTCATTTCACACCGACGACATCCATAGACAAAAGAACATGATATCAACTAGGTACGAAGTACCAGTGCAATGTTGAAAGCGTTCCCCATGATAGCATGGTTCTGCTAATCCACAACTTACAAAGCGCAAGCATATATGCAACATAGGTGAGCACAATGGTTCAAGTTTATTAAGTGCAAGAAAGTAAAGTGTGCCATCAAGTTCGTGAGAGCTTTAATCACTAATTTTCACATAACAAGTTTAATTTGGGAGGTAGATAAAACAAGAATTTACTTGGAATATCAATAATGCTACTAGGTAGGTATGGTGGACACAAATGGCAAAGGTTTTGGTTTAAAGGAGGTGGATGCACGAGAAGAATACCCTCTCAGGACAGGTTTTTGGCTAGCAAGGCTGGGTAGAAAGTATAAGAGTTGAAGGAAACAACCAAACATACAAGTGATAAAAACAAACATGCGATCTTCCTTGGAAGCACAAAAGATCTTAACTAGAGAATACTAAACTTATGAGCAAATCAAGAAAGAAAGATGATGAAATTATTTTTTCTATAGAGTACTTCTATCTTTTCTTTCAACTCTCAAAAATAGTGTGCTACTGACCGAGCCAGGTTTGCCAAAACCAACTAAATTAACTCAATGATCCCAAAGTGATACCAATACTAACAACAAGATCAATCATATAACCACGAATTGAAAACTAATATAAGCTATGCAAAAGAGTAAATGATAGAACTTCTCATTAATATTCCATAACGGCAACTCACACCAAGGGATACATATCTAACGAGAGAGGGGACACTTCCATAATGCAAACCATTCTACATAATAACTCCTATATTCATGATATGACTCTACTAATAAGGTAAAAAGATAGAAGATAGTGATATGATACCGCGACACTCCCCCAAGCTTGGAACAAATCAAGGGGATGCCAAACCTAATGACGAATTACTCCTTTGGTGGTGGTGGTATCCTCTCGATGAGCTCTTTGATAAGTTTCCCCAAGTCCTCAATCTCGAAGGTGAGATTACGAATCAGCTGTGAGTTTTGCTCAATGTGGCTCATGATCATGTCGTGTTGAGAATCCTAGCTCTTGCTATTCTTTCCCCACTCTTCCTCCTTGAAGTCTTCTTTTCCTGCATGGCTAGAACGAGGCAAATCCCAATTGGAGGGTAATTTCCCTTTGGGCATATTTTGGTATTGATGCTCATGGATAAGGGTATGGAAAGGATTCTTGGTGCGTGGAGGAAGTGACCAGGGATCTGAACGGTGATGAGGAGGCTTCCCTCCAATGGCTGGATTTTCCACCACTCCAATCCTTGCAATGGTAGTGCCGTTGTGCGGATGTTGGCCTTGCTCGTCTTCACCTTCACTCTTGATCTCCTTCTCCTTCCCAGGGTCTTGGAGGTCTTCCTCCATAGGCTCCTTCCCTTTATCCTTGGCGGACACCATTGTGCTTCTAAACCTTCAAGAATAGTTCCTGGCAGAAACAGACCGAAACGAAAACACGACGAAAACACGATATACGAACCTCGGAAGATCCGGGGGGTTATATATTACGAAGTTTCATATCAAAAGGAAGGTACTGGGAGAAAATGAGTCGGAGGCGGAGTCCGGGGTGGACTCACCACCTGGTGGCGCGGCCAGGGGTGGGCCTGCGCCACAGGGTGGTGTGAGCCACCCTGGCTCCGGTTCTGTCCTTTTTTCGCTTCGTAACTTTCCTTATCGACTAAAAACTGCAAAAATATAGTTCGATTGTATTTTCGCGGAACTTTTCTTACCAGAACTGTTACCTATTTGAACACGGACTCTACAGGTCTCTGAATTTGGTATCTAGTAGATTCTTCTGGAGTCACCACTTGAATAGTATCAATATCTTCATCTTCATACACTTATTACTTGAGTCATAAAACCCTTCTCTACCTTATTACACCATTATCTCCACTACCTGGAAATTTCTTTCACACAAAACTTCACACAATTCTCATTGGCAACATTAGTATAAGTGAAGTGATAAAACCTTTTGAGTCCAACTTCAACTGAAAACCATCAAAACATAAGCTACTATAGCAACTCCTTCTGAAAACCCAAAAAGAATTCAAAAAGGAAATCGAATAAAGAAGCAAATGCAAGATTTGCAAAATCTGTCAAAACAGACCAGCAGGTAAAGATCAATTTTTTAGAAAATCTTCTGTTGCTCAAATCAAAAAGTGCAAAACTAACGAATGTTAAATAACAACCTGAGGCAGAAGCAAAAAAAATTACAGCTCAATGCGACATACAGAGATCTCTCACGAATTTTTACGGTGAAGCACAAAAATCTATTTTGGGACAGCAACTTCCCCAACTATTACTTCTCTCTCATTAGAGGTTGATCTTTGACACAAAAACCAAACAAAAAGGATAAGGAGCGGTTATTACCAAAGTAATAACTTTGAAGACTCAAAGAAACAAAAACAACCTGAAAGAAAAAACAAATTGGGTTGTCTCCCAAAAAGCTCTTTCTTTAAAGGCATTAAGATGGGCATGATAATTGTGAAGATGCTCACTCAGGAATATGAATTGAAGTGAAAGAGAGCATTAAGAAGCAAAAACACACACACATTTAAGTCTAACCCACTTCCTATGCAAGGGAATTTTGTAAACAAACAAGTTGTTGAAACCAGAGGCAACTTGCATAAGAAGGCAAAAGAAGTGCAACATAAAAACTTTCATCATAAAACGAGGAAACTTGATATTATTGAGATGCATAAGAACACTTTTCCCTCTCCCATAGTAACTTTCAGTATCATGCATAAATTTAACAATATAGCTATTACAAGGGCCATCATAGCAATGATCACTTATTCTAACAGAAAACACAGGAATACTAGCTCTCATAACACTACTATGTGAAACAATATTAGAGGTATCCTTACAAAGGATAGTGTGTCCCTCTTCTTTATGTTTAGTAACAAAGTCTTTCACATTTGCTATTATAGGTTCATCAACCATTTGTTTATCAGGTTCAACAGCTTTATTCATACTTTCATCTACCATACTAGCTATCTTAGAATGTTCCTTCATCTTAACTGGGAAAGGCATTTTCTCAATGTAAGGTTCAGGTAAAACATGATTAGCAGTATAAACTTCAGTATTTCTTGCAGGAACACTCTTAGCAATATCTTTATAAGGTTCATGATACTTATTCCACTTCTTTTTAGGCACTTCAATGTAGGAAGCAAAAGCCTTAAAATAAGAAGCAATAGCTTGAGAGTCTAGACCATAAGAATTTTTAATATTTTGAAAGTCATCAGTTCCCATAAAAGATTCAATGCATTCATAATCATAATTTATACCTGACTTTCTACCTTTGTCATTCTCCCAAGCTTCAGCATTGTCTTGAATACGGTCCAGAAGATCCCATTTAGCTTCTTCTTCCATACGAGTGAATGGTCCAACACAAGAAGCATCCAATAAATCCTTGTCATGCAGAGGGAGCCTTGCATAAAAGTTATTGATAATAATATTGTTGGGGAGCTCATGAATGGGACATTTGAGCATTAGTAACTTCAATCTCCCCCAAGCTTGAGTTGTACTCTCTCCATCAAGAGGCCAAAAGTTGTATATTTGATTCCGATCTTTATGAATCTCACTAGGAGGATAAGACTTTGAATAAAAGAGAGGCACTATTTCCTCCCATTCCAGAGCTTGACCATTCTTCAGCAGCTTATACCATTCCTCAGCTCTTTCTTTCAGTGATAATGAGAATAACTTCTTCTTAACTTGATCTGTAGTAATACCTGCACACTTGAACAACCCGCATAATTCATGTATAAAGAGTAAATGATCACCGGGATGGACAGTTCCATCCCCAACATAGTAGTTATCCATAACACGGTCAATAATTCTTGTAGGTATTTTAAAAACATCATTCTCAGCAGGTGGTGGCTTATCTACTACCTTAGCAGTGGTAGTAGCATTACCAAATAAGAAACTCAGTGAATTATCCATAACAAAAATAAAGCAACTAACAGAAGTAAACAATACTCATAGTAGAAGTTTCCTTTACCAGTTCCACTCTCCAATAGCGCTTCACTCCCGGGCAACGATGCCAGAAAATAGTCTTGATGACCCACAAGTATATGGGGTGTATCGCAGTATTTTCGATAAGTAAGAGTGTCGAACCCAACAAGGAGCAGAAGGTGCTGGCTAGTGGTATGGATCAGGAATTCTCTGCAAATACTTAGCAAACTGATTTTTAGGGGTTTTCGATAAAGCAAGTAAACAAAGTACGAGTAAATAAAGACAGTAGGAATAAATGCAGCAAGTGGCCCAATCCTTTATGCAGCAAAGGACAAGCCGGTTGTATTACTTAAGATGACCAAACATTCTCGAGGACACATGGGAAGACTGTCAAGTGCTTTCGCTTCATATAGTTGATTAATCTTCTTTAGCTTTCTAAGTGTTGTGTAGGTGAACCTGTGGTAATGTACTGCCCCATCCAAGACTAATACATACTTGTGATTATACCCCTTGCAAACATCCATAAGTACAAGAAAGTAATTAAGGTAGAAACCTAACCACAGCTTTAAACTCTAACACTCTTACGTCCCTTGTGCAATGGTTTCCTAACGGGGGTTCAGGTTTCTGTCACTCCGGCAACCCCTACGATTAGTAGCAACATACACAATGCATCCCATAGGCCCATATAGGTGAAGTGTCATGTAGTCGACGTTCACATGACACCACTAGAAGAAGTACACCACAACTTAAATAACAATCTATTGAATCTTTCTCAACACAACTCCACTACTAACAACATGGCTTCTCCCATGTCCTCAAGAACAAAATGAACTACTCACAAGACATCATATGGATCATGATCAGAGATGGAATAATGATGTATAACAATCTGAATATAAAGAATAATTCAATGGTTCACTCAATAGCATCAACTACAAAGAGTAATCAACACCGGGAAAGTTTCCCCTATGAACTATAGCAAGATTCAACACAATTGTTACAACAATATGGAGATGGTGATGAGGGTGCTGATGGTGATGATGGTGGTGATGATGATGATCCCGATGAAGTCCAGCTTGATGGTGGTGTTGATGGCGACGATCTCCCCTCTCCGGGAAGGAATTCCCCCGGCAGAAATCTATCTGCCGGAGAGATCTTTCTGTCTCGGTGTTTTCTGCCTCGCAGAGGTGGCGGAATATTTCTGTGGTTGCTCCCCGAGTCTTAGGGTTTTGGGAGGATGATATACACCAGAGGGGAGAGGCTGGAGTGGGACAGGGTGGCTACACCACCTCCTGGCGCGGCCTAGGGATGCCCGCGCCAGGGGGTGGTGTGGGCCCCCTGTGGCCCATCTCCACTCTGTCTTCAGGCATCCTTAGTATTCTGGAAAAATAGGATTTTCCGTATATTTTCCCGGATTTTCTGATGTTCGCGAATTTTGCCTCCAAACAACACCTTTTCCATCAGAATCCTGACTACAGCGGTCCATGCTCTGAAAGTCATCAACCATGAAAAACAGATGAAATAACATAAGTATCACCTCTCAATACGAAATATATCAATGAATAATAGTGAATTAAGACATAGAATAGTGATGAAAAATGGACGTATCAACTCCCCCCAAGCTTAGACTTTGCTTGTCCTCAAGCGAAACTGAGCTCAATAAACATGGCCTCAGGTTTATGGAGTGAAGAGTCGATAAAATAATACAGACAAGAAGCATCACATTCATCAAAAGCATAGATCATAATAGAAGACAACTCACTATTATATAACTCAACTTGCAATGAGTGAAGGAAACATAGTAAAGATACATAAAGTGAATCATAATTGGTAATGGCAAACTTAGCTCTTGGTCGAGGAATAGTTGATAATTTGCTGGAGTTCACAAATAGCTGGTTTTTCAATGATAGCTTTCAAAGTAGTAAACATCAAGGTAAGAGCAATGTGCAAAGCAAGGAACATAAGAAACATGATTGAATAAATCATCATATGAATGAATGAAACACATCAACTCAAAATACTTGCTGAGGTAGAAGGGAGTAGGTTTACTGACTCAACTACAAAGTAAAAGAAAGGCCCTTCAAAGAGGGAAGCAGGGATTGCAAGTCTCATAAAGAGCTCCCAAAAATTATGATACTTACTAGCTTTCAGCTCTCATTGCCCCTATCATAGGCATCTTTAGGTGATTAAGGTTAAACTGATCAAATATGAGGATATGTATTGACAAGTTGTAAGTTGAGAATCTCATGTCCCTTGAATTCGAGGGCCGCTCCTCATGCTACTCAAGATTAGTCACCGGTAAGTTCTTGTCATCGTAAGCATATGTGTATCATTGAGAACCGCCAACGGGGTACCCCTTGCCCGATGATATGGAAGAATCCCCATATCAAAATGACAAGGCAAGCAGGCAACAAGTATCTCAGCAATCTTCTTATTTACCATGGGAATATGGTGCTTTTTTTCTCTCTTTCCTCTTTTCATAATATCTCTTTTTTTATTCTCTTTTTCTCAATCTCTATCTCTTTTTTTATAAGAAGAATGCTTTATAGATACTCGTTATGGTTACGCTGCAGGTTTCCACCATGTCAGCATGGATTAGACCAGCGGCCCAGGCGTTTCTCTAACACACATGCATAACTCCATGGACTTACAAGCTCCCCTTTCATTTCACACCGACGACATCCATAGACAAAAGAACATGATATCAACTAGGTACGAAGTACCAGTGCAATGTTGAAAGCGTTCCCCATGATAGCATGGTTCTGCTAATCCACAACTTACAAAGCGCAAGCATATATGCAACATAGGTGAGCACAATGGTTCAAGTTTATTAAGTGCAAGAAAGTAAAGTGTGCCATCAAGTTCGTGAGAGCTTTAATCACTAATTTTCACATAACAAGTTTAATTTGGGAGGTAGATAAAACAAGAATTTACTTGGAATAGCAATAATGCTACTAGGTAGGTATGGTGGACACAAATGGCAAAGGTTTTGGTTTAAAGGAGGTGGATGCACGAGAAGAATACCCTCTCAGGACAGGTTTTTGGCTAGCAAGGCTGGGTAGCAAGTATAAGAGTTGAAGGAAACAACCAAACATACAAGTGATAAAAACAAACATGCAATCTTCCTTGGAAGCACAAAAGATCTTAACTAGAGAATACTGAACTTATGAGCAAATCAAGAAAGAAAGATGATGAAATTATTTTTTCTATAGAGTACTTCTATCTTTTCTTTCAACTCTCAAAAATAGTGTGCTACTGACCGAGCCAGGTTTGCCAAAACCAACTAAATTAACTCAATGATCCCAAAGTGATACCAATACTAACAACAAGATCAATCATATAACCACGAATTGAAAACTAATATAAGCTATGCAAAAGAGTAAATGATAGAACTTCTCATTAATATTCCATAACGGCAACTCACACCAAGGGATACATATCTAACGAGAGAGGGGACACTTCCATAATGCAAACCATTCTACATAATAACTCCTATATTCATGATATGACTCTACTAATAAGGTAAAAAGATAGAAGATAGTGATATGATACCGCGGCACTCCCCCAAGCTTGGAACAAACCAAGGGGATGCCAAACCTAATGACGAATTACTCCTTTGGTGGTGGTGGTATCCTCTCGATGAGCTCTTTGATAAGTTTCCCCAAGTCCTCAATCTCGAAGGTGAGATTACGAATCAGCTGTGAGTTTTGCTCAATGTGGCTCATGATCATGTCGTGTTGAGAATCCTAGCTCTTGCTATTCTTTCCCCACTCTTCCTCCTTGAAGTCTTCTTTTCCTGCATGGCTAGAACGAGGCAAATCCCAATTGGAGGGTAATTTCCCTTTGGGCATATTTTGGTATTGATGCTCATGGATAAGGGTATGGAAAGGATTCTTGGTGCGTGGAGGAAGTGACCAGGGATCTGAACGGTGATGAGGAGGCTTCCCTCCAATGGCTGGATTTTCCACCACTCCAATCCTTGCAATGGTAGTGCCGTTGTGCGGATGTTGGCCTTGCTCGTCTTCACCTTCACTCTTGATCTCCTTCTCCTTCCCAGGGTCTTGGAGGTCTTCCTCCATAGGCTCCTTCCCTTTATCCTTGGCGGACACCATTGTGCTTATAAACCTTCAAGAATAGTTCCTGGCAGAAACAGACCGAAACGAAAACACGACGAAAACACGATATACGAACCTCGGAAGATCCGGGGGGTTATATATTACGAAGTTTCATATCAAAAGGAAGGTACTGGGAGAAAATGAGTCGGAGGCGGAGTCCGGGGTGGACTCACCACCTGGTGGCGCGGCCAGGGGTGGGCCTGCGCCACAGGGTGGTGTGAGCCACCCTGGCTCCGGTTCTGTCCTTTTTTCGCTTCGTAACTTTCCTTATCGACTAAAAACTGCAAAAATATAGTTCGATTGTATTTTCGCGGAACTTTTCTTACCAGAACTGTTACCTATTTGAACACGGACTCTACAGGTCTCTGAATTTGGTATCTAGTAGATTCTTCTGGAGTCACCACTTGAATAGTATCAATATCTTCATCTTCATACACTTATTACTTGAGTCATAAAACCCTTCTCTACCTTATTACACCATTATCTCCACTACCTGGAAATTTCTTTCACACAAAACTTCACACAATTCTCATTGGCAACATTAGTATAAGTGAAGTGATAAAACCTTTTGAGTCCAACTTCAACTGAAAACCATCAAAACATAAGCTACTATAGCAACTCCTTCTGAAAACCCAAAAAGAATTCAAAAAGGAAATCGAATAAAGAAGCAAATGCAAGATTTGCAAAATCTGTCAAAACAGACCATAAGGTAAAGATCAATTTTTTAGAAAATCTTCTGTTGCTCAAATCAAAAAGTGCAAAACTAACGAATGTTAAATAACAACCTGAGGCAGAAGCAAAAAAAATTACAGCTCAATGCGACATACAGAGGTCTCTCACGAATTTTTACGGTGAAGCACAAAAATCTATTTTGGGACAGCAACTTCCCCAAATATTACTTCTCTCTCATTAGAGGTTGATCTTTGACACAAAAACCAAACAAAAAGGATAAGGAGCGGTTATTACCAAAGTAATAACTTTCAAGACTCAAAGAAACAAAAACAACCTGAAAGAAAAAACAAATTGGGTTGTCTCCCAAAAAGCTCTTTCTTTAAAGGCATTAAGATGGGCATGATAATTGTGAAGATGCTCACTCAGGAATATGAATTGAAGTGAAAGAGAGCATTAAGAAGCAAAAACACACACACATTTAAGTCTAACCCACTTCCTATGCAAGGGAATTTTGTAAACAAACAAGTTGTTGAAACCAGAGGCAACTTGCATAAGAAGGCAAAAGAAGTGCAACATAAAAACTTTCATCATAAAACGAGGAAACTTGATATTATTGAGATGCATAAGAACACTTTTCCCTCTCCCATAGTAACTTTCAGTATCATGCATAAATTTAACAATATAGCTATTACAAGGGCCATCATAGCAATGATCACTTATTCTAACAGAAAACACAGGAATACTAGCTCTCATAACACTACTATGTGAAACAATATTAGAGGTATCCTTACAAAGGATAGTGTGTCCCTCTTCTTTATGTTTAGTAACAAAGTCTTTCACATTTGCTATTATAGGTTCATCAACCATTTGTTTATCAGGTTCAACAGCTTTATTCATACTTTCATCTACCATACTAGCTATCTTAGAATGTTCCTTCATCTTAACTGGGAAAGGCATTTTCTCAATGTAAGGTTCAGGTAAAACATGATTAGCAGTATAAACTTCAGTATTTCTTGCAGGAACACTCTTAGCAATATCTTTATAAGGTTCATGATACTTATTACACTTCTTTTTAGGCACTTCAATGTAGGAAGCAAAAGCCTTAAAATAAGAAGCAATAGCTTGAGAGTCTAGACCATAAGAATTTTTAATATTTTGAAAGTCATCAGTTCCCATAAAAGATTCAATGCATTCATAATCATAATTTATACCTGACTTTCTACCTTTGTCATTCTCCCAAGCTTCAGCATTGTCTTGAATACGGTCCAGAAGATCCCATTTAGCTTCTTCTTCCATACGAGTGAATGATCCAACACAAGAAGCATCCAATAAATCCTTGTCATGCAGAGGGAGCCTTGCATAAAAGTTATTGATAATAATATTGTTGGGGAGCTCATGAATGGGACATTTGAGCATTAGTAACTTCAATCTCCCCCAAGCTTGAGTTGTACTCTCTCCATCAAGAGGCCAAAAGTTGTATATTTGATTCCGATCTTTATGAATCTCACTAGGAGGATAAGACTTTGAATAAAAGAGAGGCACTATTTCCTCCCATTCCAGAGCTTGACCATTCTTCAGCAGCTTATACCATTCCTCAGCTCTTTCTTTCAGTGATAATGAGAATAACTTCTTCTTAACTTGATCTGTAGTAATACCTGCACACTTGAACAACCCGCATAATTCGTGTATAAAGAGTAAATGATCACCGGGATGGACAGTTCCATCCCCAACATAGTAGTTATCCATAACACGGTCAATAATTCTTGTAGGTATTTTAAAAACATCATTCTCAGTAGGTGGTGGCTTATCTACTACCTTAGCAGTGGTAGTAGCATTACCAAATAAGAAACTCAGTGAATTATCCATAACAAAAATAAAGCAACTAACAGAAGTAAACAATACTCATAGTAGAAGTTTCCTTTACCAGTTCCACTCTCCAATAGCGCTTCACTCCCGGGCAACGATGCCAGAAAATAGTCTTGATGACCCACAAGTATATGGGGTGTATCGCAGTATTTTCGATAAGTAAGAGTGTCGAACCCAACAAGGAGCAGAAGGTGCTGGCTAGTGGTATGGATCAGGAATTCTCTGCAAATACTTAGCAAACTGATTTTTAGGGGTTTTCGATAAAGCAAGTAAACAAAGTACGAGTAAATAAAGACAGTAGGAATAAATGCAGCAAGTGGCCCAATCCTTTATGCAGCAAAGGACAAGCCGGTTGTATTACTTAAGATGACCAAACATTCTCGAGGACACATGGGAAGACTGTCAAGTGCTTTCGCTTCATATAGTTGATTAATCTTCTTTAGCTTGCTAAGTGTTCTGTGGGTGAACCTGTGCTAATGTACCGCCCCATCCAAGACTAATACATACTTGTGATTATACTGCTTGCAAACATCCATAAGTACAACAAAGTAATTAAGGTAGAAACCTAACCAGAGCTTTAAACTCTAACACCCTTACGTCCCTTGTGCAATGGTTTCCTAACGGGGGTTCAGGTTTCTGTCACTCCGGCAACCCCTACGATTAGTAGCCAAATACACAATGCATTCCCCTAGGCCCATATAGGTGAAGTGTCATGTAGTCGATGTTCACATGACATCATGAGAAGAAGTACAACACAACTTAAATAACAATCTGTTGAATCTTTCTCAACACAACTCCACTACTAACAACATGACTTCTCCCATGTCCTCAAGAACAAAACGAACTACTCACAAGACATCATATGGATCATGATCAGAGATGGAATAATGATGTATAACAATCTGAACATAAACAATAATTCAATGGTTCACTCAATAGCATCAACTACAAAGAGTAATCAACACCGGGAAAGTTTCCCCTATGAACTATAGCAAGATTCAACACAATTGTTACAGCAATATGGAGATGGTGATGAGGGTGCTGATGGTGATGATGGTGGTGATGATGATGATCCCGATGAAGTCCAGCTTGATGGTGGTGTTGATGGCGACGATCTCCCCTCTCCGAGAAGGAATTCCCCCGGCAGAAATCTGTCTGCCGGAGAGATCTTTCTCTCTCGGTGTTTTCCGCCCCATAGAGGCGGCGGAATCTTTCTGTGGTCACTCCCCGAGTCTTAGGGTTTCGGGAGGATGATATACGCCAGAGGGGAGAGGCTGGACTGGGCCAGGGTGGCTACACCGCCTCCTGGCGCGGCCTAGGGCTGCCCGCGCCAGGGGTGGTGTGGCCCCCCTGTGGCCCATCTCCACTCCGTCTTCTGGCATCCTTACTCTTCTGGAAAAATAGGATTTTCCGTATATTTTCCTGGATTTTCTGATCGTCGTGAATTTTGCCTCCAAATAGCACCTTTTCATCAGAATCCTGACTGCAGCGGTCCATGCTCCGAAAGTCATCAACCATGCAAAAACAGATGAAATAACATAAGTTTCACTTCTCAATACGAAATATATCAATGAATAATAGTGAATTAAGACATAGAATAGTGATGCAAAATGGACGTATCATACATCATCCATTACAAACCATAATAATGTCTTACAAATAAAGGATCTCATGATCCAGTCTTAATACAAATCAAGTAGTGGAAAATAAACGTAGTAGGGGCTCCATCTTCAGGGTCACAGACAATGCTGACGATGGGGGATGATCCTAGTTGTCGTAGACCTCCTGTTGTCCATCATCCTGGTAGTCCTCCTCATAGTCTGGACACGGGAATAGCCAGGGACAAAGCCATGAGTACTCTTTAAGTACTCGCAAACTATCACTAACAAGTAAGGTAGTTCTAGTAGGAATCTTAAGCTCTAGGTTTATTTGCAAAAAGCCAGGTTTATCTCATACTGAGTTTAGAAGTAAAGAAAACTAACTTAATGTTCTAAATCACTTACGTGGGAACCTAATTTTCATGTTCACAACCCTGTTGTGGTCAAGTCAAAGTCATAGTTCAATTCACAAGTCATTTTGAAAACATCTGACGATGGAACAGTATGGCAACTCCAACTTTCCATGACCACGGACGCGGCTATTCAAATAGTTTGACACTCCGTAGAGGTGGTACACTTTCACCAGAAAATTCGATACATCCGTCAGGAATAACCCTGATTCATCATACTTAGTATGCGGATAATCAATCATAACCTTTCAATTGCACACTCTAGTATAGGCACCTCCCCTATGAGCTTGGCCTCCCAGCCATGGCCATCTGCCATCATGGGCACAGCATAGGTGGACATTCACACTCACGAGGTAGCCTCAGCTCAACCTCTTCCACGAGGGAACCCATCCTAAGGAATATAAACTTCCATTTAAGCCCTACCCAATTCAGGTATTGTGGTTGTATGGTAAAATTGGAATGGTATCGCATCTGAACCCAACCATCAGTTTTTATAAAGGGCTAAGGCTCATGCCTCAACATTTTCATCATCAAAATCCTTTAGTGTTTCTCAACACATGTCAAAACATCTCAATAGAATGAATCATCATTCCAAGGTTTTCATAATCATTTTCACCTAGTGTTCCCATCTAAAGTGATCAAGTTTCATGCTTAGCACTAGCCACTAAAGTTGAGGGTATTCACTAATGAGGGGTTCTAGTCAAGTGTAACTATCCAACTCTAATCTCATGCCTTGGAATGACATCTAAGTATAACTACTTAGGCCTAGTTTTATACTCTTTATGGTATCTATACTATTCTTCCAATACTCACAAAGCACTAACTAAAAGTAAAGAACTTTGGTAAAGTAAAAGAATAAAGCTTGCAAGTAAAACTTGGGATTGGTATAATCAAAGTTATATAACCAAGCGTGCCTAATGCATTTTGCTTAAGTTATCAAGTGGGCAAGTGTTAACTTGCATAGTTAACTTGTAGTGCTAGGCTTGCCTTGAGTAGTGGAGTGGTTTAAGTTTTCTTCTTCTTCTTGGCAGTACTCCTCCTCCTCGTATCCCGGGCCGGTACTATTGTATATAAATGAATACGGGGTACACAATCACCAAACAATACTTAACTATTTCTATAGCACACGAAGGCTCACACTTGATGATCTAGCATCATCACAATCATCACATGAAATAAAGACTTAATCTTGTTTATCTTATTTTAGAAAAGTAATATCTACTCATTGAAAATACTTAAGATTTAATATTCTCCAATTAAAATATGGGATCATGTTGACACATGTCATCACCACATATTCTAATACATGGGAATGTGATTTAAAGTGGTGGTCATATTTTTTAAAGTTTAAAATTACTATTTTTTAGAATTAAAGTGACTAGAAATGCCCATATAGCATTCTTTTGGTACTAGTCCAATGTCACTGCATGTAAACCTAAATATTTTTAAATATTCAGATAGATCTTGTCAAATGTGATTTTTGAGAGTTGGAATCAACTAAAAAGCATTTATGGATGATTTTTGAAAAATGTTTGAATTTGGAAAAGTCTCTATCTTGTTATTTTTGGTATAGGTGATCTCTATCTCCAAATGATTTGAATCCAACGGGCTTGGATAGATAATTTAATTATCTTTCTAACAAAATTTGAATCATGCAATTTGGTTTGGTGAATCTCTTTGAATTGATTTTTAAATCTACTAACAGAAATTGGTTTTAACTAAAATGGAAAATAAATATTTGAATTACTGGGCTCTGCGGGGGAAACTAACTGGGCCAGGCCAATCTGCACAGCGCGGCACAGAGGGATACTGATAGGGGGGTCCCACTAGTCAGCGACTTGATACGTTGCTAACGTATCCATAACTTTTGATGTTCCATGCTTGGTTTTATCTACTTTCTTATGTTTTGTCCACACTTTGGAGTATTTTTTATACGATTTCTTGGACTAACCTATTAACAAGAGCCACAGTGCCAGCTTCCTGTTTTCTGCTATTTTTGGTTCTAGGAAAGTCAGAAAATGAATATTATCGGAATTGGACGGGACAAAAGCCAAAGTCAGTTTTTCACCGAGGGATACCCGGAGCCAGAATACGCGACGGAGAAGGGCCAGAGGGCGGCCACACCACCTGGCCGCGCGGCCAGTCCTGGCTCGCACCAGGGGGTGGTGTGGCAAGCCCAGGCACCCCCTCGGCCTCTCCTTCCGCCTATAAGATGCCTCCGATACAAAAACCCTAAGTACCCGATCAAAATTCCACGAAAGAGTCTGTAGCTGCCGTCATCTCCATCCCTAGATTGGGAGGGATCTGAAGCTCTTCCCGGCACCCTGCCGGAGAGGGGAATTCACCCTGGAGGCCTTCTTCATCATCATGCAAGCCTTCGGTGTGATGCGTGAGTAGTTCATCTCTGGACTACGGGTCCATGTAGTAGCTAGATGGCTGGTTCTCCTCCTTTGTGCTATCATGTCTAGATCTTGTGAGCTCTGTTCATGATCAAGATCATCTATTTGTAATTCCTACATGTTGTGTTTGCGGGGATCCGATGGATATTGAGATGCTATTTTAGATTGATTATTGATTCTATCATGTCTTTGTTATTTGTGATCTTGCATGCTTTCCGTTGTTAGTAGCTATCTTGGCCAAGTAGATGCTAGCAACTCCAAGAGTTAGTATTTATGCTCGATAGTGGGTTCATGCCTCTAGTAATCTGGGGAAGTGACAGAAATCTCTAAGGTACTAGATGTGTTGTTGCTACTAGGGAGAAAACAACAATCCTTTGTTCATAGAACAATCATATTGTTTACTTTACACACAATTCGTAATGCAATTATCCGTTGCTTGTAACTAATACTAGAGGGGGTTCGGATGATAACCAGAAGGTGGATTATTATTCATAGATGCAGTTGGATGGCGGTCTATGTATAATGTTGTAATGCCCAATCGAATCTCAAAGGAGTCAAGATGAGTAGTATGCTTGTATGCTTTCTCGATGTTTGTCAATTGCCCCGTTGTAATTTGTTCACCCAACATGTCATATATCTTAACGAGAACCACCTCTAGTGAACTATGGACCATGGTCCTTTCTTTTACTATCAATCTACAATCAACTGTTTACTGCTTTGTGTTTACTTTCTACAAACTATTACTTTCTTCCACTCGATACGTTTAATCCTTTGTTTTCAGCAAAACCGGTGAGATTGACAACCTCATCGCAAGTTGGGGACAAAGTTTTGTGGTTGTGTTGTGCAGGTCTCCACGTTCCTACTGGCACCGGTAGTGCGCCCTGCCAAAGTTCAGATAGTTACAACTTTGGGGTGTTTTCTTGCTCCTACTGGTTCGATTAAACCTTGGTTTCATAATTGAGGGAAAACTTGCTGCTGTGCTCATCATACCTTCCTCTTGGGGTTCTCCAACAAGCTCGATATATTTTGGGCCATCAAGCTATTTTTCTGGCGCTGTTGCCGAGGAGTCAAGGACATCTTCACAAGGGGAGTCCCTCATAACCAATCTCTTACTTTGTTATTTTTGTTTTGCTTAGTTTACTTTTTCTTTGTTTGCTTGTTTCTTTATCAAAAACACAAAAAAAATTAGTTTTACTAGTTTGCTTTCTTTATTAAAAACACAAAAAAATTAGTCCCTATCTTAAGTTGCCTTTATGTCTAGCATTGCTCCAATCACTATGTCACCTGAGGAAATGATTTTCACTTTTACACAAGGAATGAAGAGAGTTTCAAAGAAGCTTGGTCTAGAATCTCTGATCTATATGAAAAAAACTGAACCTAAAATGACTCAAAGCTTGTTCGTTAGCAGCTTTTACCTTGGAATCGCTCTTTGCTATAGATATGCTTTAGATGTTGTAGTGGGAGGAGATTTCCTCCAATGCAATGAGAATGATGCTATTAAGGCCATAAAGAAGTTGGTATTTACTTAGAACTTGCCTAGCAAATCGGATTCCTCCTTCATAAACATATTTGCTAGATTGAATACTCTTGGGACTAGCACTGCTAGTTTGAAAGATTGCTATAATACACTTAGAGAGCATCATAACTATGTTCCAATAAATTCTGAACCCACAAAATGGTTTCCCACAATAAAGATTGCTATAAACAATGAAACTTTTCATGCTCGCTGTGATATCATGTCTGAATTTTGTCTTATGCCCAAAGATATTTATGAATCTTTAAATCTTTGGGCTTTCTGAAGGAGGAGAAGAAATTTTTCTTGCTAATAATGCCACAATATTACCCATTGGAATAGCTGAAGGAGTGTTTACAAAGATCCTAGGGAAAATGGTTTCTACTGATTATCTTGTTATTGAATGTGTAGGAAAAGGACAAATCACACTTGGAAGATCCCTATTGAAACTCCTTGGAGCAATAATAGATGTGGAAACGAGCACCATGCACTTTGTTTCTCCACCAACCATTCATAAGTTCCCCAAGGTTAAGAATAAAAGTAAGAGCGGTAAGGGCAAGAAATTTGGTTTTAATGCTTCTTCATTTGAGAACACTTGATCCTTTTTCTTTCTTCTTATGCCTAACTTAAAAGCGTTAAAGAAAAGTACTTATTGGGAGATAACCCAAAAGTTTTAGATGAGTCTTAGAAGTTATTACTTCAGTAACAACCGCTCCTTATCCTTTTTATTTGCTTTTTTGTGCCAAGAGTAACCTCTAATGAGAGAGAAGTAATGATTAGGAACGTTGTTGTCCCGAAACAGATTTCTATGCTTCACCGTAAAAGTTTGTGTAAAATCTCTATACGTCCTTTTGAGGCGTGAATTTTTGTGCTTCTGCCCCAGGTTGTTATCTAACTTTCGTTAGTTCAACACTTTTTGATTTGAGCAACATAAGATTTCTGCCATTATTTGCATTTGCTTCTTGTTGGTTCCTTTTTGAGTTCTTTTGGGGAATGGATATTTTTGAGGGAAGTACTACAGTAGCTAGTGTTTTAATGGAAGTTTTATTGGTGTTATAACTGAACCTAAAGACTTATTATCTTGAGTGCACCAATGTTGCTAATAAAGATTATGTGAAGTTTTGTATGAAGGAAAAATTTCAGGTGTATGGAAGGGATGAGTAATGAGATGAAGGATGGACTAAAGCTCAAGCTTGGAGATGCCACGCGTGTCACCCCAAGAAATATCCAAGAAGTACAAGCATAAAATCTTGGGGATGCCCAAGGCATCCCCCTCTTCATCAATAAATATCCCAGGTTTCTTCCAAACACTTCATTTTTATTATTTCATGCACAGTTGTGTTGTTCTTGGAGCGTCTTCTTTTTTGTTTTTGTTTTGGTTTTTCATTTGCTTGGTTTGCTTAGTTTTCTGAATAAATTGGTTGGACCCCCTCTTTCATACATTGGTTTTCAAATAGTTTGGTTTGGATTGTAAAAGAGTAGGACAGTTCATGCTTAAGTGGTAAAGAGAGCTTGTTTTTGACTGTGGCATATACTTTGTCACCCCATGCTCGATATTGTTTTGGCTTTATGCTTAGTATTCTTTGCTATAGCATGACTTGTTATAAACAATTGAGATTTCTTAATGTGCCTTGGAAGGATCATGCGTTGTTTTAGCATATTAAAGCATAGTATTGTGGTATTCTCCTTTGATGCTTTATTTGGGTTGACTTGGCACATGCTCACACCATGTTATGACTATCCCAAGTCACCATAGCCTTTATGATCCTTTAGTTTTCAACTTGTAGTACCACTTTATGCTTTGATCAATGATGTTTTGTCGCTCTGCATGATTATGGCCATTATTGCTCTCTTAGTTGGTCACTCCCAGTCTTTTGTTAGCCTCCACAACCAAGTATGTGTTCCACTCATGCATCCAA
This sequence comes from Avena sativa, assembly GCA_916181665.1. NCBI lineage: Eukaryota > Viridiplantae > Streptophyta > Magnoliopsida > Poales > Poaceae > Avena > Avena sativa. The sequence continues at coordinate 431,454,294 of OV702287.1, forward strand.
CTCCTAAAACCAAGTTATTCCAAAGAGTCCCCATACCTACCTACTAGCGTATGCTATTCCAAGTATATTCATGTTTTTATCTACCTTCCGAATTAAACTTGTTATGATAAAACTAGTGATTAAAGCTCTCAAGAACTTGATGGCACACTTTACTTTTATTGCCCTTAATAAACTGGAACCATTGTGTCGTCTATGTTGTATATGCTTTCACTTATTTGTTGGGGATTTGCAGAACCATGCTGTCATGGGGAACGCTTTCAACATTGCACTTGTACTTTGTACCTACTTGATATCATGCCCTTTTGTCTATGGATGTCGTCGGTGTGAAATGAAAGGGGAGCTTGTAAGTCCATGGAGTTATGTATATGTGTTAGAGAAACGCCTGGGCCGCTGGTCTAATACATGCTGTCATGGTGGAAACCTGCAGCGTAACCATAATGAGCTGTCTATGAAGCATTCTTCTTATAAAAAAAGTCATATATTGAGAAAAAAGAGAAAAAAAGAAAAAAGAGATATGAGAAAAGAGGAAAGAGAGAAAAAGCACCATATTCCCATGGTAAATAAGAAGATTGCTGAGATGCTCGTTGTCTGCTTGCCTTGTCATTTTGATATGGGGATTCTTCCGTATCATCGGGCAAGGGGTACCCCATTGGCGGTTCTATATGATACACATGTACTTAAGATGACAAGAACTTACCGGTGACTAAACTTGAGTAGCATGAGGAGCGGCCCTTGTATTCAAGGGCATGAGATTTCCAACTTATACTTTGTCAAGCATATACTCCATAGTTTGTTCACTTTAACCTTAATCACTTCAAGATGCTTATGATAGGGGCAATGAGAGCTGAAATCTATTAAGTACCATAATGTTTGGAAGCTCTTTATGAAACTTGAATCCCTACTTCCTTCTATGAAGGCCATTCTTTTACCTTTTTGTTGAGTCTCCACCTTCTATCTTTATGCACCTACTTTGAGAGCATAGTGGCCATTCTTAGTTCTATGTGCATTGTCCCAAGACTTGTCGATTGATGCATAACTTTGATATTGCTTGTTTTAAACTATTTGTATCTAGTCACTCTTATGAACTTTGAAGGTGTCCTATGCATTTATGTTTGCTACTCTATGAGGGACAAGCTGAATGCCACTATGCTATGTTTTCTTTATGTGAAACAAACAAACATCTTGAAAAGCATTGTTATTCATTAATCTTTTGTTTGTGCCTTTTCATGTTGCAACATAGTTTCTCTGTCTTATTGCTAGAACTTTGTCTTTCATGTTATGATTGAAGTATTATGATCCCAGCATTGAATGTTTTACAAATACTTTGATCAAGTTTATGATGGTGCATGTCACCTAAAAAAATATTCTTTCTTTTTATCACTTACCTACTCGAGGACGAGCAGGAGTTAAGCTTGGGGATGTTGATACGTTGCTAACGTATCCATAATTTTTGATGTTCCATGCTTGGTTTTATCTACTTTCTTATGTTTTGTCCACACTTTGGAGTACTTTTCATATGATTTCTTGGACTAACCTATTAACAAGAGCCATAGTGCCAGCTGTCTGTTTTCTGCTATTTTTGGTTCCAGGAAAGTCAGAAAATGAATATTCTCGGAATTGGACGGGACAAAAGCCAAAGTCAGTTTTTCACCGAGGGACACCCGGAGCCAGAATACGAGACGGAGAAGGGCCAGAGGGCGGCCACACCAACTGGCCGCGCGGCCAGGCCTGGCCCGCGTGGCCAGGCCTGGCCCGCGCCAGGGGTGGTGTGGCCAGCCCAGGCACCCCCTCGGCCTCTCCTTCCGCCTATAAGATGCCTCTGATACAGAAACCCTAAGTACCCGATCAAAATTCCACGAAAGAGTCTATAGCCGCCATCATCTGCATCCCTAGATCGGGAGGGATCTGAAGCTCTTCCCGGCACCCTACCAGAGAGGGGAATTCACCTTCTTCATCATCATGCAAGCCTCCAGTGTGATGCGTGAGTAGTTCATCTCTGGACTACGGGTCCATGTAGTAGTTAGATAGCTGGTTCTCCTCCTTTGTGCTATCATGTCTAGATCTTGTGAGCTCTGTTCATGATCAAGATAATCTATTTGTAATTCTGCATGTTGTGTTTGCGGGGATCTGATGGAGATTGAGATGCTATTTCAGATTGATTATTGATTCTATCATGTCTTTGTTATTTGTGATCTTGCATGCTTTCCGTTGTTAGTAGCTATCTTGGCTAAGTAGATGCTAGCAACTCCAAGAGTTAGTATTTATGCTCGATAGTGGGTTCATGCCTCTGGTAATCTGGGGAAGTGATAGAAATCTCTCAGGTACTAGATGTGCTATTGCTACTAGGGAGAAAACAACAATCCTTTGTTCATATAACAATCGTATTGTTTACTTTACACGCAATTCATAATGCAATTATCCGTTGTTTGCAACTTAATACTGGAGGGGTTTCGGATGATGACCTGAAGGTGGATTATTAGTCATAGATGCAGTTGGATGGAGGTCTATGTATAATGTTGTAATGCCCAATCGAATCTCAAAGGAGTCAAGATGAGTAGTATGCTTGTATGCTTTCTCGATGTTTGTCAATTGCCCTGCTGTAATTTGTTCACCCAACATGTCATCTATCTTAAGGAGAGCCACCTCTAGTGAACTATGGACCTCGGTCCTTTCTTTTACTATCAATCTACATTCAACTGTTTACTGCTTTGTGTTTACTTTCTGCAAACTATTACTTTCTTCCACTCGATACGTTTAATCCTTTGTTTTCAGCAAAACCGGTGAGATTGACAACCTCCTCGCAAGTTGGGGACAAAGTTCTGTGATTGTGTTGTGCAGGTCTCCACGTTGCTGCTGGCACCGGTAGTGCGCCCTGCCAAAGTTCAGCTAGCTACACCTTTGGGGTGTTTCCTTGCTCCTACTGGTTCGATTAAACCTTGGTTTCATAATTGAGGGAAAACTTGCTGTTGTGCTCATCATACCTTCCTCTTGGGGTTCCCCAACGAGCTCGATATATTTTGGGCCATCACAACTCTATCTAGCTGAAACGGTATCTTTCAATCTAGGCCCTACGATTAGAACCTGATCTAATGGCTAAGGTTCATCATCGACGATGAACAGCTCCGAAGAGGTATGATCGCTAACGCGGTGGTGTGGGTTGTGTGAGGCTCACTAGGGCTCCAGCTAGGGTCGGCGATGGGGGCGAACGATGTTGTAGGTGATGGCGGTTCGAACGATGGTCACGGCGGCTCCTAGGGTGACTCCAATCGACGGCTCCTTTCTTCTTTTGCAGTGGCGGGCTCCGGCCAAATTCCAGCGATGCGGCGCTCGTCTTGCTCCGGGAAAGGGTGTGGGAGGTGTTGTGAGGTGGTGTAGTGAATTGAGGTGGAGGGCCCCTCTATTTATACACCGGCTAGAGGGACATTGCGGCATGGGCTGGCTCCTCCGGTGAAGGCGGTGCAGCGAGCTATCGGCGTGGCTGAGGGTAGGGGTGACGCAGTGCTCCCTGGCGGTCATCACGGGCTTAAAGGCGCGGCACGGGGCGGTATGCACTGGTCGGGCGCGGGCTGTGCTCTGCACGGAACTAGCGGCGTTCGAGACTACGCACGAGGGCTACGGGTCGCGCATCGGCAAACGGGGATGTCTGGGAGCTAGCTGGTGTTATGGCGAGTGTGTGCACACGCGGAGCGGTCGAGGCGCGGCACGTGCGAGCTGGTCGGCTGCGGCGCTCTGGCGTGCTCTCGACACGGTGTAGAGAAAATGGGCGCGGTGGTTTTCTGGTGGTCCATGGCCTGGCTGCGGTCAAGGTCTGGACAGGGGGTGGCGGTGGACGGTGGCCTGCCTGCTGGACATCATGGACGAGGGTGGCACGGTCTAGGGCGAGCGGTCCATGGTCGGCCGGCATGGCAAGCCTCAGGCGGCGCTGCACTAGTGCAACGGCGAAGGGGGGAGGCTGTCCACTACATTGCTAGGTGATGGGGGAGACAGGGGAGTGAAACCAAATAGTGGAGTTAGGCAGTAATTGATCTGTGTCTTCGAGGTGTTCAACTAAATGGCCGCGAGAATTTAAATTTGAAATTTTTGACTGAAATTTGGTGAGTGATCTAAACTTATGCTTGGTAGTCTCTGGTTGCTTGGGTTGGTCAAGGTGAATTGATTTGAGTGGTTTTTCCAAATTGGTGATCTTACCATATGAACTTGATTCAATTTTGAATTGTCCTTTAAATATATTTGAAAATAGTTTCTGTGAGTTTGTAAAGTGGGCTTGGGTTCAGTTGTACTTGGTCTAGCAAGGGGTGAAAAGAAATGGAAATGTTTGTATTAGAAATTCTTTACTAGGAACACTCAAAGTGGCCTAGTGGTTAACTTTGGTCAAAATGACCATTTGATCATATACTTTATATTTGATTTTTTTTCTTTGGATTTTGTTTGTAATTGGCCTAGATGATGTAGTATTCATCTTTAAACCATTTATTATCATTTGTAGCAATAAAAAATGGCAATTTCACTCAATCATACACTAATACAAATCACACATGCATTCATATTCGATTTAGTAATAAAAGTTTTTGTTAACCCTAAACTTGGATGATTAGAACTTGATAATCTTGATTAGTATTTTTGGGCTGTTACAATGATGCCATGGAGTTCCACACTGATGATGATGATTCTGACTTCATTGATGATGATTAGATGCACTTGAGCACTACCGTAGGAGTGAGTTGTACCGGTTCCACTGTATCGTAGTTTCACAAAATCGTTCTTAAAACCATCTGTTTTCTATTTGTGTTGTGGTGTGTGTTTGTATGGTGTGCTTTGAATGAATGAATGAATGAGAGGGAGTTGTTAGTTTGCAAAACCCGAGTCAAACTCAAAGTTTAAAGCTTTTGAAACAAAACCATGAACCCTAGAGATTTCCCTCTTATCTCATTATCTATCTCAATCTTCAGATGACTCGTGGAAATCCCGGAGGAAGCAGTTCATCTCAGGACCCGATGCTGCAGATTTTGCAAATGCTAGTTTTTGACTATGAAGCTAGTAGAGCCGAACGCCAAGCCAACCTAGCCACTCTTCAACGGATAGCTCAGATGGCCCACAATAATCAAGGTCACGGAAACCAGGATCATCATGGATCCAAGCTCAAGAACTTTTAGAATACCAACCCACCTATCTTTAGTAAGTCTGAGGATCCCTTAGATGCTGATGACTGGATGCAAACCATGGAGAACAACTTGGAGGTCACAGGAGTTGAAGCCAATGAAAAAGTACTGTTTGCCACCTATTATCTGGTAGGAGATGCAAGAGCCTGGTGGAATAGCACCCATACAATGAATGAAGGTCAGATGATGACTTGGGAAGCATTCAAGATCAAGTTCAGTCGGACCCATGTGCCCCAAGATTTGGTCACCAGGATGAGGGATGAGTTCAGGGAACTGAAGCAAGGAAGGATGACGGTAGTTGAGTACCATGACAAATTTCTGTCACTAGCTAGATATGTTCCTGATGAGATTAACACCGAAGCAAAGAAGAAGGAAAGGTTGCTGAATGGATTACATGATGAGATGCAGACTGTGTTAGTCAACATCCATTTTGCAGATATAGAAGAACTAGTAGACTCTGCTATCCAGATGGAAGGGAAGATCAACCAAGCCAATGACAACCGTAAGCGTCACATGATGCACCATCCTGGATCCTACAATACCTAGAAGTATCGCCCCAACCCATCTGTAGGATATGCCCCAAGAAACAACAGACGCCCTATGTCCCGTCCAAACTATCCCAATCGTAGCGGAGGAAACCTGAAGTCTGGAGGAAACCACAACAACTACCCCGGAAACTCTAATAACTTCAACCGTGCACCGCCCAAGTCCAACAACAACAACACCAACAACAACAATACTGCCCCAAGGACTGGAAGCAATGTTGTACCTGTTGCAGGAAAAGACAAGTCCCAGATTACTTGCTTTGCCACAACAACTACCCCGGAAACTCTAATAACTTCAACCGTGCACCGCCCAAGTCCAACAACAACAACACCAACAACAACAATACTGCCCCAAGGTGTAGCATCCCAATTGTCTAACAATTGTAATGCTACTTGGTCTAGTAATATAATGGCTACTTCTTAGATATAATTAATTCTTGCATCATAATTATATCATGCTCATATCACCATGCCACCTTGCATTTGAGCGTCATATAAAACACTTTTTCTTTTGGTTCTTCTCTCATATGCATCATTAATTGTTTTTGCCCCTTGATATTGTATTTGGTTATTGATATATTGTTTAAATTCCCAAGTTGAGTTGGGGGCATATCTTTTATTCCAATTCCACAACCTCTCTTTGTCACCACCTTAGAATTCCACCATTCCATTATCCATGAGCTTGTTTTTCTTCTTCTTTTGTTTTTAATCTAGCTCATGTGGGTGGGGTGGATCTAATTCTATAATTTCTTTTGCTTGGTCTTTATTCCACCTTTTGGGAATGCATGGAATCATGCCATGTTATATTATTATTGTTTTCACATAATAACACATGGCATTTAAAGCCCATGCATGGGCCATGCAAAGCTCCACCATCTCTTCTCCTTTGAGTTTTGCCTTTGTTTTAAAGTGGGTCTTGTCTTGTGTTATCATCCTATGTGTTCTTGATCTCTTGTTGATCACACCTTTTTCTTTCATCACCTCACCATCTCCATCTCAACACCTTTTCTAGCTTGATCTAGTTTTGGGCATGTTAAACCCTATACCTCAATCACACCCTACTCTACCTCTCCTTACCATCCCCTCCTTGCTTGCTCATGTGAGGATGTAAAACCCTAAACAACCTCACCACCACTCCCCTAGGCTCTCTATCCTTAACCTCCTCTCTAAACCTAAACCCTAACCAAGCCCTCCACCTAGCTAACCCGAGCCACCCTCTCTAGCTAACCCTAGCTACCCGACCCTCTCTCTCGGCCTCTCTCCCTTCCTCTATGCCATGCAGGCCCCACCTAGCTACCTTCCTACCCCAACCCTAACCCGAGCCTACTCCCTCCTACCCTAGCTCTCTCTCTCCCTGCCACAGCAGCCCCACCCGACGCCCCTAGCTCCGAGCCGGTCCCTCCTCTCGCCTAGGCCCACTGGCATCCCCTCTACTGACCCCCACGACGAGCACGTGAGGGCGAGGTGGAAAGGTGGCCGAGCCACCTTTTTCCACCACCGCGTCCCCCATGGCATCACCTCCCTCTGGGCTCGCCCTTATCCCTTCCCCTCCTTCCTCTGCCTTACCAAACCACCCCTGGCCTCGCGCCGCAACCGTCTCTCCTCCCCCACTACCTTTCTCTCCACCGGCCGGCGACCCGTCGGTCTCCACCGTCCCCCCCTCTTGCAGCCGGTGGCGAGGAGCTGTGGTTGTCGAGGAAGGACGAGGACCATCCTCTGCGTCGCCCCGTACGTGCCAGTAAGGAGGAGAAGGCCCATCTCACCGGAGAGAACCCTCGCCGCTCCGCCGCAAAACCCTAGCTCCGGGTCGTCTGGAACCTCGCCGCTCCGCAGCTCCCTGCCTCGATCCGAGCCCTCCGTCGAGCCCGCGGTGAGCCCCTGTACCTCCCAGACACCCCCTCTTCGCTGTCGTTGTCTGGCCGCGCCGGACCATACACCAAACACCCTCTGCGTGCCGGCGGTCGCTGCGTTCACTCGGCGTAGCGCCTCGCAGACGGCATATCTAGCCCCCATCCACCTTGCTGTCACCAACCCTCAACCGCCGCTTTGGTTACCGCCTCCGCGCGCGAGCCCCAGGTCCCCGGATCGAGTTCCCCGCGCGCCGCGCTCCGCTGTCGCGCACGAAACTGACCGCGGGTCAGAGAGAGAAGAACAACAGTACGGGCCGGTGGTCGTTTGCAAATAGCCCCTCCTTTTTATTTTCGCCTCAACCCGCGGTACACCGAGCCCCACCCGTCAGCCTCTCCGTCCGTTTTGCAATTAAGCCCCCTAGTTCTTCCAGCCTCAACCCGCGCTTCCTTCGCCGCGACACGTGGCTGACCCTCCCCTCTCGCTGTCATGTGGGCCCGGTCCCACCGACGGACCCACCGGTCAGCGACCTGGGCTAGCTAAGGCCGCGGTACAGAAAACCCTTCGGTGCGCCTGTTACCGCTAGATCAGCCCGGACCCACTTGGCGGTGTCAGTGGCTAGGTCTGTGTGAGTACAAATGGTTTCTGCTTGCTGTTTAATTAAAACCTTTTCAAATTTGTTTTAAATTCAAATTCAAATCTGTTTTAAATTCAAATTCAAATCTGTTTTCAAATATCTTTTAAGATATAATTCCAAATTAAACATGTAATATATGTTTTGAAATCAGAAAAATGTGAGGATTTCAAATATGCCATTCAAAATATTATTTGAACACTTTAAAATTTCGAGTTGATTAAAATTACAAATAAAATGCCCTTTGTCTTAATTAATTAATAACTTTTGTTTTATAACTCCGAATTTGACAAATGATATGTCTAAAATGATCAGCGCAACGAGCCCGTTCTATCTATGCATTCCATGTTCTGAATTGCAGCATGTATCATATAAATATAAAGTATACAGCAACTTATTTGAGGATAAAAGGTGACTAAAACTCCATAAAATGCTTATTTCTTGTATTCCACACCTCACCCATGCCATGCTACATTATTGCCATGCAAATTGTGCATCATTCATCATGGCATGATTGTTTGTTTGTCGCATTTTAATTCATATTCTTGTGCACTCTATTTATGTTGGCCCTTGTTTGTTTGGGTCTTCTTCGAATAGACGCTGAGCAGGGGATATATCAGGAAACCCAGGAGCACTACCCAGATCCGTCCCTCGCTTCAACTGAGCTGCCAGGCAAGCACTACCACATGCTTGCATACATATAGTACCTAGTGCCTCCATCTTATTCTTGCATCATTGAGTCGCGATTGCATTAAATAGAATCCCAAGTATTGCATAGCCTTTACTTTTAAACCACACCAAAGCTTGTTCCTCCATCCCATGAGCCATTACTACAGGAGTCGTTTGAGCCATGCGAGTCATAGAACAGCATGCGTAGGGTATGTGAGTGTCTGATGGATAACGAGGTACCTAAACAACTTAACCTGAGTAGTATTGGGATAACTAATGAAAGAGGCACCGGTGAGCAATATCTGCTATTTGGTTCTTCATGCTCACTTGTGTCCCGTAGGACCCCGAGTACTTGATTCCTGTTCCTTGACTATTCACACTATCCACATCCGGGAGGCCTTATGGACCCCCCTGAGCCAGAGCTTGATTCATTCTTATTTCTTGGGGCCACAAAGTAGTTTGGGGCTTTATTACTATCCTATACTTATGCCATGTTTTACTGCTTTATTTAAGATTGTGCGAGGAGCACCTGTACTGCTTTGGATGCGGAGTGTTTTCGCGGTATCGACAAGCCCAGTCACACTTTCGGGTTCCCAGTCGTTTACAGCCATTGACGCAAACCTTGGGTCCGTCTCGGAGCCGGCCAACTTCGTTGCGGGTAGCCTAATGGGGTGGCCCCCTGAAACATTTCTGAATCCTGTGATTGTTTTGTCGTGAATGCCTCGTTGGGTTTTGATTTGGTTTTTCCGAGGTTGATCGAGTGTGTGTTGCTATTTGTGCACCCCTGTAGGGTAAATCTTTCTGAGAGCCGTGTCCGCGGTTATGGACGACTTGGAGCACAGTTTCTCGATCATAGACAAGTATAACTAAAGTACCGTTTTTTTTAAATTGACTAAGTACCTGACTAGTAAATAGTGCAACACTCATGGAATGGATAATAAAACTGCCAACGGATGGGGCTGTTCGTCCGCTTCCTCGTTGGTAAGCGAGGAGGAGGATGGATCTGTTAATATTACTGTTATAACTGTTGTTATTAATTCACGGACATCCGTCTATCTTTGGTTAGGCGGATGGTTAGCGAGTATCCCTAGAATTGTTAGGTATTATCTTTTGCTGCAATTGCGTCACCCCAGGTTGTGTCCCCTTTAGAGGCGTAAAGACTTGCTGAGTACCCCTAGGGTCTCACACGATAAATTGTTTGATTCAGATGAACAGGTAAACTCGCAAGATGGATACTGGGTGGAGGAGACGAACGATGTGGACAACGATCACTCGGTGTAGAGATTCCGGGAACGGGGATCCGTGAGATCTGTGGGCGGGATGTGTTTATTTATGGGGCATCTTATGCCGATTTGCTTCTTATCCGTACTCGGATCTTGTTTTCCGCTTCCGCCTGATACTCTGATGTTTGATGTATGAGGAGATATCCTAAACTATTATATCTATCTAGGATATTTGGATCTTGCCGTATGGCGTTGCAATATTTCTATTTGTTTTAGATGGAATGGCTCTGAGGACTATTGTATGGTGGCTTGCATACATACTCATTTGTGTATGTAGTTGATCCCTTCGCCTGCCGATTACGCCGCTCGTTCTTGTCCCGATGTTTTGGAAATGGTTAGGACGGCCAAAAGGTCTACCTGTGAGTGGCATTTGGCCCCACCGTACTATTTTAACCATTTTCGCTCATCCAGGCTTGCAACTAAGAGCGTAATTCACCGAGGTAGTTACAATTGGTATTAGAGCCATCCCGCCCTTCAGGGTCTCAGCCAAATGGTCGTTGTCAGTCTAGCAAATATTTTTGGTAGATATGTATACTGGGGAAAAAAACAAAACGTGAGAGTAGGACTGCTTCCACTTTTCTTCTTACCCACCCACCCACCCTTTTCTGGTAAGGAAGTGTAACGTTTTCAATCCTCTTCTCAAAATTCAAACTAGGATTCACGTGTTCTGGGTTTCCGTAGTACCATAGAAAGTGTGTGTGTGTGTGTAATTCCTTGTCTATCTGTTGCATCCAATTTGTTATCACAATCTGCCTTTGGTTATCAACTGTTGGTACATTCCATACTGACAGGCTTTTGAAAACCGGCGCGATCTATCTGACTCCTTGTTAACCGGTGCCATCTTCTTAAGGGTGTTCTTCCTTCCAGCATGCTTTCACAGAATGTGGAGTTGCTAATCTCTACCTGATAAGTGATTTTGCGCATCTATTGGTATTTTAATGCCGAAAATGCGGAAAAATTTTCTTTGATACATCTGCGCTTCCACACTCATTTTCAGTCGTGTGCGATATGCTTAATATCTTCTAGGTGCTGTGAACTTTGTTGATATTTTAATATCATCTTAGTAAATTGTATCCTTTAATCTTGGTTAATTCCATCTTGGTACTATTTTGGATTATTATTATTCTCCATTATGGTACTGACTTGTGTTTTATATCAATCACAGGATGGCACCACCACGCCGTTCTGAGGAGGACATACAACCGGAACTGGGGGCCGCGTTGTCAAGCATCGCCAATGCCTTGGCAGCAATGCAGCAGAACCAACAGCGTTTTGAAGAAAGTGTCAGGAGGAATGAGTTTGTTCCGCTACCTCCACCTCCCAAGCGAGGAGACATCAAAAGCTTCCTGAAGTTCAACCCACGCCAATTTGATGTGTCCGATCAACCACTTGATGCTGATGATTGGTTGCGTGAGATGTCAAGGTTACTGGTGACTGCTGATGTTCCTGAGCAAGAATGGGTAAAATGTGCCACTCACCTTATGAAGGGAGATGCAGCTCTGTGGTGGGAGAATTACCTGAAGGCAAACTACACTGGTTTTCAGCCTACTTGGGAACAGTTCACTGGAGCTTTCAAAGAGCAGTATCTGTCAGAAATTGTCATGGAGAGGATGAAGGAAGTGTTTATCAACCTCAAGCAGGGCAATGACAATGTCAATACCCACATCAGGAACTTCATGAACCTTTCTCGTTATGGTGGCGATGAGATCTCTGATGACAAGAAGAAGCAAAAGTGGTTCAGATAAGGGCTCAATGCATCGATTAAATATGCTATCACACATGCAAGGCCGGCGTCTTTTCTGGAACTTCAACATACAGCTCTGTAGGAAGAAGCAAGTAGGCAAGTGTTTGAGGAGTCAAAGAAACACAACCGCGATGCAACAAGCTCTTCAGCTATGTCAACTCCTTCTAAGCGTCGTGTCTGGGTTCTTAACACCCCACCGTCGCTCCCGGCTCCACCAAGACCTTCAAGCTACGCGGCAAGGCCACCAAACTTCCTCACTGCTGCTCCCAGGGGCTACAACCACAACTACCCTGGAGCGCCTGGCGGAGTCCCTGGCTACGTTGCTCCACGTCCACCTGGTGCTTGTTACACTTGTGGAAACACTGGGCATCAACACTGGAACTGTCCTTTGAACAACAAAGCTCTTCCTCCACCACCTCCAAGACCTGCGGCAAACTCTCCTATGGTTCGTGCACCACCACCTCGGGCTCTCAACATCAACACCAAGCCCGGGTCTACTGTTGCTCGTGCCAACTGTGTCAACGCCGCTCAAGCTGAGCATGCACCTGGAGTTGTGATGGGTATGCTTTCCGTTAACTCAGTCCCTGCACGAGTTTTGTTTGATTCTGGTGCATCGCATTCTTTTGTTTCTCACAAATTTGCAAATGAGAATGAGTTAGCTATGGATCCTCTCCTTAAGCGGTTAATGGTCCTTTCTCCTGGAGCAACAATGGCAGCTTCTAAAATCAGCCATGGCAACCAAATTGAGATTGGTGGCTCTTCGTTCTCGGCGTCCTTAATTATTCTGGGCAATTCGTACATTGATGTTATCTTGGGCATGGATTGGTTGACAGCAAATGCAGCTGTGATTGATTGTGCTGAACGCTCGGTTTCTCTGAAAATTCCTGAAGGCCATATAGTCTATTCCCCAAGTCTGACTCCTGCCTTTCAGCTTTTCTCTTTGGCGGCTCTGAATGCTGATGCTATGGAAGCTATTCAGAGTGTTCCGGTAGTCTGTGAGTTCCCAGATGTCTTTCCGGAAGAGTTGCCAGGTATGCCTCCGGATCGTGAGGTTGAGTTTGTAATTGAGCTTGAACCTGGAACGGCTCCTATCTCCAAGCGGCCTTATAAAATGGGTCCTGCTGAGTTGGCTGAACTCAAACGTCAGCTTGATGAACAAGAGAAGTTGGGTTTCATTCAACACAGTACTTCTTCTTGGGGTAGCCCAACCATCTTTGTGAAGAAGCGAGACAAGACTGATAGACTTTGTGTTGACTATCGGGCTCTCAATGCTAAAACCATCAAGAATAAATATCCCCTTCCGCAGATTAATGATCTCTTCGATCAGCTAGCTGGAGCTGTGGTATTCTCTAAGCTTGACTTGAGAAGTGGTTATCATCAAATCAAGATTCGCAAGGAAGATGTTCCTAAAACAGCTTTCACCACCCGCTATGGCCTGTATGAGTACACGGTCATGTCTTTCGGTCTCACCAACGCACCTGCCACCTTCTCGAGACTTATGAACTCGGTTTTCATGGAGTATCTTGATAAGTTTGTTGTGGTCTATCTGGATGACATCCTAGTCTATTCTAAGTCAAAGGAAGAACATGAAGAACACCTTTGGTGTGTCCTAAACAAGCTTTGTGAGAACCGCCTGTATGCAAAGTTCTCCAAATGTGAGTTTTGGCTTCCCCAAGTCACCTATCTTGGTCACGTCATCTCTGCCAAGGGCATTGCCGTCAACCCGGAAACTGTAAAGACAATTGTTGACTGGCTTCCTCCTGTAAATGTCAAAGAAGTCCGGAGCTTCCTTGGTTTGGCTAGTTATTGCCGTCGCTTCGTTCAGAACTTTTCGAAGATAGCGAAACCTCTTACCGATCTCCTCAAGAAAGGCAAGAAATACCTTTGGACTCCTGCATGTCAAGCAAGCTTTGAAACACTCAAAGAGAAGCTCACTTCCACACCAGTCTTGGTTCCTCCAGATGCATCCAAGCCTTTCCAGATATTCTGTGACGCATCTTTGCAAGGATTGGGTGCGGTCCTTATGCAAGAAAAACAAGTTGTTGCTTATGCCTCTCGACAGTTGAAGACGCATGAGATCAACTATCCTACACATGACCTTGAACTCGCAGCAGTTGTCTTTGCTTTGAAAGTATGGAGGCATTACTTGCTTGGCAACCGTTGTGAAATCTTTTCTGATCACAAGAGTCTGAAGTATATCTTCACACAGCCTGATCTCAACCTTCGTCAGAGGAGGTGGATTGAAGTAATCAATGATTTCGATTTGACCATCAGCTACACTCCGGGCAAAGCTAATGTCATGGCCGATGCTCTCAGCCGCAAAGCTTATGTCAGCAACCTCATGATGGAAGAACAACAGCCTCTCTTGTGCGAGGAATTCCGTCAGCTCAACCTTGAAATTGTGGATCAAGGGTATCTTCTGAACCTTCTGGCAACCCCTCTCTTGGAAGAAAAGGTTCGCTCCATTCAACTTGGTGATCCGTACACCAAAAAGATCATCTCCAACTTTCAGCTTCCGAAGTATGAGTCCTTCCACGTCGATGCCCAAGGCACGCTTTTCTTTGAACACCGGATGTTTGTTCCGAACTACCCGGGTTTGAGAGAGCAAGTTCTCAAGGAGGCGCATGATTCTGTTCTTTCTATCCACCCTGGCAGCACAAAGATGTACATGGACTTGAAAACACAATATTGGTGGCCGGGATTGAAACGATATTGTGCCAAGTATGTCTCGGAGTGTGATGTCTGCCGCAGAGTTAAAGCTGTCCATCAGAAACCTTCCGGTCTTCTACAGCCATTGAAACCCCCGGAATGGAAATGGGAGAAAGTAGAGATGGACTTCATCACTGGTTTTCCAAGGTCGCAGAAGGGCAATAATGCAATCTTTGTTGTCATTGACAGGCTTTCTAAAGTGGCTCACTTCTTTCCCGTCAAGGAAACAATTTCTGCAATTCAGTTGGCTGAGCTCTATATCAACAGAATTGTCTCTCTGTATGGGGTTCCTCTTGAGATCAGTTCAGACCGTGGAAGCATCTTCACTTCCAAGTTCTGGGGAAGTTTCCAAAATGCTTTGGGAACAAAATTGAACTTCAGCACAGCTTACCACCCTCAGTCGCAAGGACAAGTTGAAAGGATCAATCAGATTCTGGAAGATATGCTCCGTGCTTGCGTCATCTCTTTCGGCATGAAGTGGGAAGAATATCTTCCTTATGCTGAATTCTCTTACAACAACAGCTTCCAGAAAAGTCTAAAGATGGCACCATTTGAGGCTCTCTATGGTTGCAAATGCAGAACTCCGATTGGTTGGTCGGGTGCAGGAGAAAGAATATTGTTTGGCCCCGACATTGCAACTCAAGCGGAGGAGAAGGTTCACATCATTCTTGAAAATCTGAAGATTGCTCAAAGTCGCCAGAAGAGCAATTATGACAGAAAGCACACGGACATGGAGTATGTCCCTGGTGATCTCGTTTACCTTCGTGTCACTCCCATGAGAGGAATGCACCGCTTTGGTATCAAAGGAAAGCTGGCTCCTAGATACATCGGTCCATTCAAAATTCGTGGAAGAAGAGGAGAAGTTGCTTATGCTCTTGAGCTCCCGGAAAAACTCAAGGTCCATGATGTTTTCCACATCTCTCAACTCAAGAAGTGCTTCAAGGATCCCGGCAGGACCGTGGATCATGATCTCATCAATCTCCAAGAAGACCTGTCTTATCAAGAACACCCCATAAAAATCCTTGAAGTCGCAGAAAGAAGGACTCGCAACAAGTCCAT
Organism: Avena sativa; assembly: GCA_916181665.1. Lineage (NCBI taxonomy): Eukaryota > Viridiplantae > Streptophyta > Magnoliopsida > Poales > Poaceae > Avena > Avena sativa. Next base: position 431,469,944 of record OV702287.1, read on the forward strand.
CAAGTTCTGCAAGGTGCAGTGGTCGCACCATTCCGTTGATGAAGCCACTTGGGAACATGAAGATGAGCTCCGTGCGAAGTATCCTACCCTCTTTGAGTCTTCTTCTTCTTCCTAGAATCTCGGGGCGAGATTCCTGTTTAGTGGGGGAGAGTTGTAGCATCCCAATTGTCTAACAATTGTAATGCTACTTGGTCTACTAATATAATGGCTACTTCTTAGATATAATTAATTGTTGCATCATAATTATATCATGCTCATATCATCATGCCACCTTGCATTTGAGCGTCATATAAAACCCTTTTTCTTTTGGTTCTTCTCTCATATGCATCATTAATTGTTTTTGCCCCTTGATATTGTATTTGGTTATTGATATATTGTTTAAATGCCCAAGTTGAGTTGGGGGCATATCTTTTATTCCAATTCCACAACCTCTCTTTGTCACCACCTTAGAATTCCACCATTCCATTATCCATGAGCTTGTTTTTCTTCTTCTTTTATTTTTAATCTAGCTCATGTGGGTGGGGTGGATCTAATTCTATAATTTATTTTGCTTGGTCTTTATTCCACCTTTTGGGAATGCATGGAATCATGCCATGTTATATTATTATTCTTTTCACATAATAACACATGGCATTTAAAGCCCATGCATGGGCCATGCAAAGCTCCACCATCTCTTCTCCTTTGAGTTTTGCCTTTGTTTTAAAGTGGGTCTTGTCTTGTGTTATCATCCTATGTGTTCATGATCTCTTGTTGATCACACCTTTTTCTTTCATCACCTCACCATCTCCATCTCAACACCTTTTCTAGCTTGATCTAGTTTTGGGCATGTTAAACCCTATACCTCAATCACACCCTGCTCTACCTCTCCTTACCATCCCCTCCTTGCTTGCTCATGTGAGGATGTAAAACCCTAAACAACCTCACCACCACTACCCTAGGCTCTCTATCCTTAACCTCCTCTCTAAACCTAAACCCTAACCAAGCCCTCCACCTAGCTAACCCGAGCCACCCTCTCTAGCTAACCCTAGCTACCCGACCCTCTCTCTCGGCCTCTCTCCCTTCCTCTATGCCATGCAGGCCCCACCTAGCTACCTTCCTACCCCAACCCTAACCCGAGCCTACTCCCTCCTACCCTCGCTCTCTCTCTCTCTCCCTGCCACAGCAGCCCCACCCGACGCCCCTAGCTCTGAGCCGGTCCCTCCTCTCGCCTAGGCCCACTGGCAGCCCCTCTGCTGACCCCCACGACGAGCACGTGAGGGCGAGGTGGAAAGGTGGCCGAGCCACCTTTTTCCACCACCGCGTCCCCCACGGCATCGCCTCCCTCTGGGCTCGCCCTTATCCCTTCCCCTCCTTCCTCTGCCTTACCAAACCACCCCTGGCCTCGCGCCGCAACCGTCTCTCCTCCCCCACTACCTTTCTCTCCACCGGACGGTGACCCGTCGGTCTCCACCGTCCCCCCTCTTGCAGCCGGTGGCGAGGAGCTGTGGTTGTCGAGGAAGGACGAAGACCATCCTCTGCGTCGCCCCGTACGTGCCAGTAAGGAGGAGAAGGCCCAGCTCACCGGAGAGAACCCTCGCCGCTCCGCCGCAAAACCCTAGCTCCGGGTCGTCTGCAACCTCGCTGCTCCGCAGCTCCCTGCCTCGATCCGAGCACTCCATCGAGCCCGCGGTGAGCCCCTGTACCTCCCAGACACCCCCCCTCTTCGTTGTCGTTGTCTGTCCGCGCTGGACCATACACCAAACACCCTCTGCGCGCCGGCGGTCGTTGCGTTCACTCGGCGTAGTGCCTCGCAGACGGCATATCTAGCCCCCATCCACCTTGCTGTCACCAACCCTCAACCGCCGCTTTGGTTACCGCCTCCGCGGGCGAGCCCCAGGTCCCCGGATCGAGTTCCCCGCGCGCCGCGCTCCGCTGTCGCGCACGAAACTGACCGCGGGTCAGAGAGAGAAGAACAACAGTACGGGCCGGTGGTCGTTTGCAAATAGCCCCTCCTTTTTATTTTCGCCTCAACCCGCGGTACACCGAGCCCCACCCGTCAGCCTCTTCGTCCGTTTTGCAATTAAGCCCCCTAGTTCTTCCAGCCTCAACCCGTGCTTCCTTCGCCGCGACACGTGGCTGACCCTCCCCTCTCGCTGTCATGTGGGCCCCGCCCCACCGACGGACCCACCGGTCAGCGACCTGGGCTAGCTAAGGCCGCGGTACAGAAAACCCTTCGGTGCGCCTGTTACCGCCAGATCAGCCCGGACCCACTTGGCGGTGTCAGTGGCTAGGTCTGTGTGAGTACAAATGGTTTCTGCTTGCTGTTTAATTAAAACCTTTTCAAATTTGTTTTAAATTCAAATTCAAATCTGTTTTCAAATATCTTTTAAGATATAATTCCAAATTAAACATGTAATATATGTTTTGAAATCAGAAAAATGTGAGGATTTCAAATATGCCATTCAAAATATTATTTGAACACTTTAAAATTTCGAGTTGATTAAAATTACAAATAAAATGCCCTTTGCCTTAATTAATTAATAACTTTTGTTTTATAACTCCGAATTTGACAAATGATATGTCTAAAATGATCAGCGCGACGAGCCCGTTCTATCTATGCATTCCATGTTCTGAATTGCAGCATGCATCATATAAATATAAAGTATACAGTAACTTATTTGAGGATAAAAGGTGACTAAAACTCCATAAAATGCTTATTTCTTGTATTCCACACCTCACCCATGCCATGCTACATTATTGCCATGCAAATTGTGCATCATTCATCATGGCATGATTGTTTGTTTCTCGCATTTTAATTCATATGCTTGTGCACTCTATTTATGTTGGCCCTTGTTTGTTTGGGTCTTCTTCGAATAGACGCTGAGCAGGGGATATATTAGGAAACCCAGGAGCACTACCCAGATCCGTCCCTCGCTTCAACTGAGCTGCCAGGCAAGCACTACCACATGCTTGCATACATATAGTATCTATTGCCTCCATCTTATTCTTGTATCATTGAGTCGCGATTGCATTAAATTGAATCCCAAGTATTGCATAGCCTTTACTTTTAAACCACACCAAAGCTTGTTCCTCCATCCCATGAGCCATTACTACAGGAGTCGTTTGAGCCATGCGAGTCGTAGAACAGCATGCGTAGGGTATGTGAGTGTCTGATGGATAACGAGGTACCTAAACAACTTAACCTGAGTAGTATTGGGATAATTAATGAAAGAGGCACCGGTGAGAAATATCTTCTATTTGGTTCTTCATGCTCACTTGTGTCCCGTAGGACCCCGAGTACTTGATTCCTGTTCCTTGACTATTCGCACTATCCACATCCGGGAGGCCTTATGGACCCCCCTGAGCCAGAGCTTGATTCATTCTTATTTCTTGGGGCCACAAAGTAGTTTGGGGCTTTATTACTATCCTGTACTTATGCCATGTTTTACTGCTTTATTTAAGATTGTGCGAGGAGCACCTGTACTGTTTTGGATGCGGAGTGTTTTCGCGGTATCGACAAGCCCAGTCACACTTTCGGGTTCCCAGTCGTTTACAGCCATTGACGCAAACCTTGGGTCCGTCTCGGAGCCGGCCAACTTCGTTGCGGGTAGCCTAATGGGGTGGCCCCCTGAAACATTTCTGAATCCTGTGATCGCTTTGTCGTGAATGCCTCGTTGGGTTTTGATTTGGTTTTTCCGAGGTTGATCGAGTGTGTGTTGCTATTTGTGCACCCCTGCAGGGTAAATCTTTCTGAGAGCCATGTCCGCGGTTATGGACGACTTGGAGCACAGTTTCTCGATCATAGACAAGTATAACTAAAGTACCGTTTTTTTAAATTGACTAAGTACCTGACTAGTAAATAGTGCAACACTCATGGAATGGATAATAAAACTGCCAACAGATGGGGCTGTTCGTCCGCTTCCTCGTTGGTAAGCGAGGAGGAGGATGGATCTGTTAATATTACTGTTATAATTGTTGTTATTAATTCACGGACATCCGTCTATCTTTGGTTAGGCGGATGGTTAGCGAGTATCCCTAGAATTGTTAGGGATTATCTTTTGCTGCAATTGCGTCACCCCAGGTTGTGTCCCCTTTAGAGGCATAAAGACTTGCTGAGTACCCCTAGGGTCTCACACGATAAATTGTTTGATTCAGATGAACAAGTAAACTCGCAAGATGGATACTGGGTGGAGGAGACGAACGATGTGGACAACGATCACTCGGTGTAGAGATTCCGGGAACGGGGATCCGTGAGATCTGTGGGCGGGATGTGTTTATTTATGGGGCATCTTATGCCGATTTGCTTCTTATCCGTAATCGGATCTTGTTTTCCGCTTCCGCCTGATACTCTGATGTTTGATGTATGAGGAGATATCCTAAACTATTATATCTATCTAGGATATTTGGATCTTGCCGTATGGCGTTGCAATATTTCTATTTCTTTTAGATGGAATGGCTCTGAGGACTGTTGTATGGTGGCTTGCATACATACTCATTTGTGTATGTAGTTGATCCCTTCGCCTGCCGATTACGCCGCTCGTTCTTGTCCCGATGTTTTGGAAATGGTTAGGACGGCCGAAAGGTCTACCTGTGAGTGGCATTTGGCCCCACCGTACTATTTTAACCATTTTCGCTCATCCAGGCTTGCAACTAAGAGCGTAATTCACCGAGGTAGTTACACAAGGACTGGAAGCAATGTTGTACCTGTTGCAGGAAAAGACAAGTCCCAGATTACTTGCTTTGAATGTGGAGTCAAGGGTCACTACTCCAATGAGTGCCCCAAGAAGCTTGCAACAGCCACCAATGTGAATGCACCCGCTCAGCAGCAACACCATGTTCAGCCCGGAAGGAGATTTGCCCTAGGGAACTCGCTCAACCGCAACGGCCGTCTGTTCCACATGAATGCTGAAGAAGCTCAGGAAGCGCCCGATGTCATGCTGGGTATGTTTTCTGTTAACTCAGTACTTGCAAGAGTGTTGTTTGATTCTGGAACATCGCACTCGTTTGTTACAGAAGAATTTGCATGCACTAGTAAGATTCAACCAACAAAATTGAAGCATGTTATGATAGTTCAAATACCTGGTTCAACCACCAAAGCTAGAAAATTTTGCAAGGCTGTACCTATCAGAATCCATGGAATAGATTTTTATGCCAATCTAATAGTACTTGGAACCAAAGGTTTGGAAGTAGTACTAGGAATGGACTGTATGTCGAAACATAAAGAATTAATCGACTGTTCCAAGAAAGCCATAACCATTACTAGTAGCTCTAGAGTATCAGTAGAGTATGTATCTGAGACTTTGCCCCGTCAATTCAAATGCAACAAGAGTCTAGCCCAACCAACCCTAGACCAAGTTAGAGTAATCTGTGAATACCCTGATGTATTCCCGGATGAATTGCCCGGTATGCCCCCAGATCGGGATATCGAGTTCATCATTGAACTAATTCCAAGAACTGGACCCATAGCTTAGAGACCTTATAGTATGAACCCATCTGAATTAGTGGAGCTGAAGAAACAACTTGATGTTATGTTGGAGAAAGGTCTGATTCAACCAAACGCATCGCCATGGAGATCACCTGTATTGTTTGTGGATAAGAAAGATGGAGCTAACCGTTTGTGCACAGATTACCGGAAGCTGAATGATGTCACCGTCAAGAACAAGTACCCACTACCAAAGATAGAGGATCTGTTTGACCAGTTAACTGGTGCCAGAGTGTTTTCTAAGATTGATCTTAGAACTAGTTATCATCAACTCAAGGTTCTTGCAACGGATATCCCAAAGACCGCCTTTACCACCAGATATGGATTGTATGAGTATACTATCTGATGGCTCAATGCACGACGCCCAGAAAAATGATTGATGGCGGTGTTGATGTAGAGCTCGTTGGGAACCCCAAGAGGAAGGTATGATGAGCACAACAACAAGTTTCCCTCAGTTATGAAACCAAGGTTTAATCGAACCAGTAGGAGCAAGGAAACACCCCAAAGGTGTTACTAGCTGAGCTTTGGCAGGGCGCACTACCGGTGCTAGTAGCAACGTGGAGACCTGCATAACACAGCCACAGAACTTTGTCCCCAACTTGCGATGAGGTTGTCAATCTCACCGTGTTTTGCGGAAAACAAAGGATTAAACGTATTGAATGGAAAGAAGTGAAAGTTTGCAGAAAGTAAACACAAAGCAGTAATAGTTTGTAGATTGTATGTAAAAGACAAAGGACCGGGATCCATAGTTCACTAGAGGTGGCTCTCCTTAGGATAGATAACATGCTGGGTGAACAAATTACAGCGGGGCAATTGACAAACATCGAGAAAGCAATACATGCATATACTAATCATCTTGACTCCTTTGAGACTTGATTGGGCATTACAACATTATACATAGACCGCCATCCAACTGCATCTATGCTTAATAATCCACCTTCAGGTTATCATCCGAACCCCCTCCAGTATTAAGTTGCAAGCAACAGATTATTGCTTTACGAACTGCGTGTAAAGTAAACAATACGATTTTTATATGAACAAAGGATTGTTGTTTTCTCCCTAGTAGCAACAGCACATCTAGTAACTTAGAGATTTCTGTCACTTCCCCAGATTACCAGAGGCATGAACCCACTATCGAGCATAAATACTAACTCTTGGAGTTGCTAGCATCTACTTGGCCAAGATAGCTACTAACAACGGAAATCATGCAAGATCACAAATAACAAAGACATGATAGAATCAATAATCAATCTGAAATAGCATCTCAATATCCATCGGATCCCCGCAAACACAACATGCAGAATTACAAATAGATGATCTTGATCATGAACTGAGCTCACAAGATCTAGACATGAAAGCACAAAGGAGGAGAACCAGCCATCTAGCTACTACATGGATCCATAGTCCAAGGATGAACTACTCACGCATCACACCGGAGGCTTGCATGGTGATGAAGAAGGCCTCCAGGGTGAATTCCCCTCTCCGGTAGGGTGCCGGGAAGAGCTTCAGATCCCTCCTAAACTAGGGATGGAGATGACGGCGGCTACAGACTCTTTCGTGGATTTTTGATCGGGCACTTAGGGTTTTCGTCCCGAGGGCAATATATAGGCAGAAGGAGAGGTGGAGGGGGTGCCGGGAGCGGCCACACCACCCCCTGGCACGGGCCAGGCCTAGCCGCGTGGCCAGGTGGTGTGGTGGCTCCCTGGCCCTTCTCCGTCTCGTATTCTGGCACTTGATGTCTTCCGAAAAAATAGGCACTTTGGCTTTTGTCCCATCCAATTCCGAGAATATTCATTTTCTGACTTTCCTGGAACCAAAAACAGCAGAAAACAGGCAGCTGGCACTGTGGCTCTTGTTAATAGGTTAGTCCAAGAAATCATAAGAAAAGTACTCCAAAGTTGGAACAAAACACAAGAAAGTGGATAAAACCAAGCATGGAACATCAAAAATTATAGATACATTTGCAATGTATCACTATCATGTGTTTTGGATTAACCAATGCCCCCGCTTATTTCTTGAATCTCATGAATAAGATTTTTATGAACTTCCTGGATAGTTTGTTGTTGTTTTTATCGATGATATTCTGATCTATTCCAAGTCAGAATAAGACCATGATATACACTTGAGAACCATCCTTGAAACCCTTAGAGATCATCAGTTGTATGCCAAGTTTAGCAAGTGTGAATTCTGGTTGAAGGAAGTAGGATTCCTAGGACATATTATGTCAGCAGGAGGAGTCACTGTCGATCCCGCCAAGACCAAAGATGTTGAAGAATGGAAAGCCCCAACCACTCAAACCCAAGTCCGCGCATTTCTTGGATTAGCGGGATACTACCGCAAGTTCGTTGAAGGATTTTCGAGCATCGCACGACCGATGACCCAGTTGTTGAAGAAAGATATGAAGTTTGAATGGACGGATAAATGTGAAGCAAGTTTTCAAGAGCTCAAGAAGAGATTGATTTCAGCCCCAATTCTGATTATGCCGGATCTCAAGAAGCCTTTTGATGTGTATTGTGATGCATCCAAGATTGGTCTTGGATGTGCGTTGATGCAGGAAGGCAAAGTCATAGCATATCTGTCCCGACAACTCAAGCAACATGAGCAAAACTACCCTACCCATGACCTTGAACTAGCAGCCGTAGTTTTAGCATTGAAGACATGGCGTCATTACCTTATGGGTAACCACTGTGAGATTTATTCGGATCACAAGAGTCTGAAGTATATTTTCACGCAGAAGGAGCTGAATATGAGGCAAAGGAGATGGATAGAGTTAATCAAGGATTATGACCTTGACATTCACTATCACCCCGACAAGGCTAATGTGGTAGCGGATGCTCTTAGTAGATTTCCGTGTAGATTAAACACCATGATTAAAGAAGCCTAGCCAAGTTTGCATGAATGTTGGAGAAGTTTAGAACAGAGCTAGTTAGCAAAGGATTTTTAGCTAGCATAGAACTTAAACCCACTTTGATCAGTCAGATCAAGGAGGCACAGAAAGGAAATGCAAGTATCGTTGGAATCAAGCGTCGTATCGGTACAGGGGAGGTACCTGGATTCACCGAAGATGAAGAAGGAGTTTTCTGGTACAAAGGACGTATCTGTGTGCCAGCAGATTCTGATCTGAAGCAAGTTATCATGCAGGAAGCTCATGATACTCTTTATTCTATCCACCCAGAGGAACGGACATGTATTGGGATTTGAAGGAGCAATTTTGGTGGCACAAGATGAAGAGAGAAATCAGAAGCTACATAGCTAAGTGTGATATCTGTCAGCGAGTCAAAGCGGAACATCAACGACCCGTAGGACTTTTGGAACCATTGCAGATTCCAAAATGAAAATGGGATTCTGTCGGAATGGATTTCATCACCGGTTTTCCTACTTATAGTAGGGGAAATGACTCTATTTGGGTCATAGTTGATAGACTGTCCAAGGTAGCCCATTTTATACCTGTCAATACTACCTACTAGAGTTCTAAGCTAGCAGAGTTGTACATTGCTAGAATCGTCAGTTTGCATGGAACCCCTAAGACCATAGTGTCGGATCGAGGAACCCAGTTTCCTTAAGATTTTGGCAGAAAGGCGAAGAAGGATTAGGAACCAAGCTGAACTTCAGCACAGCTTACCACCTGTAGATCGACGGACAAACCAAAAGAGTCGACCAAATATTAGAAGATATGTTGAGAGCTTGTGTGTTAGAATATGGATCAAAATGGGAAGATTGTCTGCCTTTCGCATAATTCTCATACAACAATAGTTATCAAGCTAGTTTGCAAATGGCCCCATTTTAATTTTTGTATGGATCAAAATGGGAAGTGTCGTACCCCCTTGAATTGGTCGCAAGTAGGAGAGAGTCAGATTTTTGGACCCGACATCCTACGAGAAGCCAAAGAGAAGGTTCACAAAGTCCGTGAACACCTCAAGAACACCCAATCTAGACAGAAGAGTTATGCTGACAAGAGATGTCGAGATCTAACCTTCAATGTCGGAGATTTTGTGTATCTCAAAGTATCGCCTTTGAAAGGAATGCAACATTTTTGTATGAAAGGGAAGTTAGCCCCCAGATATATTGGACCCTTCAAGATTTTGAATCGCCGAGGAGAAGTATCATATCAACTGGAACTGCCAGAGGAGATGTCATCCATACATTATGTGTTCCATATCTCATTACTTCGCAAATTCTTAGAAGTTTCGGAGAAGACCGAAGTTTTCAAGAACATCGATCACCGAGCCATAGATATCAACAAGGATCTGACGTATCGTGAAGTACCCATTCGTATTTTGGAAGAAGCCTTCAGAACCACCAGCACCCGGAGTATCAAGTTTCTCAAGATCCAGTGGAGCAACCATACCGAAGAAGAAGAAGCTACTTGGGAGCGAGAAGATTACATTAGGACTGAGTTTCAAAATCTCTTTAGTTCCTAGTTTTTCTTAAATCTTGGGACGAGATTTTGTTTAAGGAGGGAAGGTTTGTAATACCTAAAAAATACTAATCAGATTATCAAGTTCTAATCACCCAAGTTTAGGGTTAACAAAAACTTTTATTACTAAATTGAATATGAATGTATGTGTGATTTGCATTAGTGTATGATTGAGTGAAATTGCCATGTGTGTTTGCTACAAATGATAAGAAATGGTTTAAAGATGAATACTACATCATCTAGGCCAATTACAAACAAAATCCAAAGAAAAGGAAATCAAATATAAAGCATATGATCAAATGGTCATTTTGACCAAAATTAACCACTAGGCCATTTTGTGAGTTCCTAGTAAAGAATTTCTAACAGAAACATTTCCATTTCTTTTCACCCCTTGCTAGACCATGTCAAAGTGAACCCAAGCCCACTTTACAAACTCACAAAAACTATTTTCAAATCTATTTAAAGGACAATTCAAAATTGAATCAAGTGTATGTATTAAGATCACCATTTTGCAAAAACCACTCAAATCAATTCACCTTGACTTTTCCAAGCAACCATAGACCCTCAAGCAAGTGCTCAGAACACTCACCAATTTTCATTCAAAAATTTGAAATTTGAATTCAGGCGGCCATTTGGTCGAACACATTGCAAACACAGAAAACTACTGCCTAACTTCCACTGTTTGGAGCAGTGATCACTCAATCATTTGTCCCCTCTTCACTCCCCTGGTCTCCCCAGCACCTAGCAGCGCAGCAGACCACTTCCCCCTTTGCCGTTGCGCCAGTGCAACGCCGCTCGATGCTCACCGTGTCGGTCGACCATGGACAGCTCGCCACAGACCGTGCCGCCCTCTCCCACGGTGACCAGGAGACAGGCGACCGTACATCGCCACCCCCTGTCCAACCCTCGACCCTAGGCAGGCCATGGACCACCCAGAATCACCGCGCCCATTTTCTCTGCGCCATGCCGAGAGCACGCCAGAGCGCCGCAGCCGACCAGTGCGCACACACCGCTCCTTGCTTTCTCCGCGCGTGCACGCACTCGCTGTGACCCTAGCAACCTCCCAGACATGCCCGTTCGCCACCGCGCGACCCGTAGCCCCTATGCACCGTCTCGAACGCCGCTAGTTCTGCGTAGAGCACCGCCTGCCCCTGACCATTCTCGACCGTTCCGTGCCGCGCCTTTAAGCCTGGGACGACCTCCAGGAAGCACCGCGTCGCCCCCTACCGTCAGCCACCCCAATAGCTCATTGTACAACCATCGCCGGAGGAGCCAGCCCATGCCGCAATGTCCTTCTCGCCGGCGTATAAATGGAGGCCACCTCCGCCTCAATTCACCACACCATCTCACTCCTCACTCCTCTCCTCGGAGTAAGGCGAGCACCACATCGCCGGAATTTTGCCGGAGCCCGCCGCTGTAGAGGAAGAAGGGAGCCGTTGATTGGAGCCTCCCTAGGAGATGCCGCGACCACCATTCGAACCGCCGTCGTCTACAACGTCATTCGCCCCCATCGCCGACCCTAGCTGGAGCCCTGGTGAGCCTCACACGACCACCACCGTCGCCGTTAGGGTTCAGTCTCGCTGGAGCTATTCGTCGTAGACGATGCACCTCTGCCGTTAGATCCTAGTCTAATCGCACGTCCTAGATTGAAACTTACCGTTTCGGTTAGATAGAGTCACTGACTAGTGGGACCGTCCTGTCAGCAGCCTTCTACGCCGCGCTGTGCAGATTGGGCCGACCCGTTTATTTTCCCGTGCAGAGCCCAGTGATTCAAATAGTTCTTTTCCATTTTAATTGAAACCAGATTCTTTTAGTAGATTCAAAAATAAATTCAAAGAGATTCAATGAACCAAATTTCATGATTCCAATTTTGTTAGAAAGGTATTCAATCTATCTATCCAAGCCCGTTGGATTCAAACCATTTGAAACTATAGATCACCTATGGTAAAAATAATAAGACAGAGACTTTTCGAACTTCAAACATTTTTCAAAATCAACCATAAATGCTTTTGAGTTGATTCCAACTCTGAAAAATCACATTTGAAAAGATCTATCTGAATAAGTAAAACTATTTAGGTTTACATGCAGTGACATTGGACTAGTACCAAAAGAATGCTATATAGGCATTTCTAGTCACTTTAATTCTATTAAATGATAATCTTAAACTTTATAAAATATGACCACCACTTTAAATCACATCCCCATGTATTAGAATATGTGGTGATGACATGTGTTAGCATGATCCCATATTTTAATTGGAGAATATTAAATCTTAAGTATTTTCAATGTGTAGAAATTACTTTTATAAAATATGATAAAGAAGATTAAGTCTTTATTTCATGTGATGTTTGTGATGATGCTAGATCATCAAGTGTGAGCCTTAGTGTGCTAAATAGAAATAGTTAAGTATTGTTTGGTGATTGTGTACCTCGTATTCATTTATAGACAATAGTACTGACCCGAGATACAAGGAGGAGGAGTACTACCAAGAAGAAGAAGAGGATAACTTCAATCACTACACTACTCAAGGCAAGCCATCACTAATTGCAAGCTAGAACTATGCAAGTTAACACTTGCCCACTTCATAACCTATGCGAGATGCATTAGGCATGCTTTGGTTATACAACTTTGATTATACCAATCCCAAGTTTTACTTGCAAGCTTTATTATTTTACTTTACCAAAGTTCTTTACTTTTTAGTTAGTGCCTTGTGAGTATTGGAAAAATAGGATAGATACCATAAAGAGTATAAAACTAGGCCTATCTAGTTATACTTAGATGTCATCAAAAGGCATAAAACTAGAGTTGGATAGTTACTCATTAGTGAATACCCTCCACTTTAGTGGCTAGTGCTAAGCATAAAAGTTGACCACTTTAGATGGGAATACTTGGTGAAAATGATTATGAAAACCTTGGAATGAGGATTCATTATATTGAAATATTTTGACATGTGTTGAGAAACACAAAAGGATTTGATGATGAAAATGTTGAGGCATGAGCCTTAGCCCTTTATAAAAACTGATGGTTGGGTTCGGATGCGATACCATTCCAATTTTACCAAACAACCACAATACCTGAATTGGGTAGGGCTTAACTGGTTGTTTATATGCCTTAGTATGGGTTCCCTCGTGGAAAAAGGTTGAGATGAGGCTATCTCATGAATGTGAATGACCACCTATGCAGTACCCAGGATGGCAGATGGCCATGGCTGGGAGGCCAAGCTCATAGGGGAGGTGCCTATACTAGAGTGTGTAATTGAAAGGTTATGATTGATTATCCGCATACTAAGTATGATGATTCAGGGTTATCTTTGACGGATGTATCGAATTTTTGGTGAACGTGTACCACCTCTGCAGAGTGTCAAACTATTCGAATAACCGCGTCCGCGGTCATGGACAGTTGGAGTGGCCATACTGTTCTGTTGTTAGATGTTTTCAAAATGACTTGTGAATTGAACTATGACTTTGACTTGACCACAACAAGATTGTGGACAGGAAAAATAGGTTCCCACTTAAGTGATCTAGAACATTAACTTAGTTTTCTTTACTTATAAACTCAGTATGAGATAAACTTAGCTTTTGCAAATAAACATAGAGCTTAAGATTCCTACTAGAACTACCTTACTTGTTAGTGATAGTTTGCGAGTACTCATGGCTTTGTCCCTGGCTATTCCCGTGGCCAGACTATGAGGAGGACTACCAGGATGATGGACAGCAGGAGGTTTATGACAACTAGGATCATCTCCCATCACCAGCATTGCCTGTGACCCTGAAGATGGATCCCCTACTACGTTTATTTTCCGCTTCTTGATTTGTATTAAGACTGGATCATGAGATCCTTTATTTCTAAGACCTTATTATGGTTTGTAATGGATGATGTACTATGGTACCAATTCTGTTATGTCTCGCAAAAATGGTAATCCTAGGATTGCGAGGTATGGCATAACAGGCATCTAGGATTAAAAATCTGGGTGTTGACAATCAAGGACAGAAGCGGTGGTTTGTTCACAACATAGTAATGATTCCAAAATTGCTTGTCCGGCTCTATCTATCTCACAAGCTTCTAAGATTATCAAATCGAGCCCCAATTTCTATATTTGCTTCACATGAGGACAAAGGAAAAGTAGGTGCTTAACATCCTCGGCCCCTCTTAGGAAAACTCGGCATTGACCACTAACCTTGACATGCATGTTGTCCAAGGTAGACCGACATGGAAGTGGATTTTGCATTGTTCGCCATATGAAGATTTTTATCTTCGTCGGTACTCGTAATTTCCATATCGTCTCCCACATCGGATGAGGGTTAGACATCCCAGGGGTTTGTACATGGTTCATGTGTTGGCCAAACTGTGATTCCCATTCAGCATAGTACGCTGATTTGACCAAGAATATCCCATTCTTTGTGAGGTTCTAGGACACAAAATCTGACATCTCAAAATTAGGCAAGGGCAATGCCTTGATTCTGCATGCATCAACCGACTAGAATGTTTGATCAATTAGCTCCTTATGTAGGGGTTCATGCCTGAAAACAATAAAATTTTCCTACACCAAGAACCCTAATGCCAGAAGCTATCTATTAGTAATGCAATAACATGAGGGGATTTTCGCGAACTTACCATGGAAGAACAAAAAGCGTTGTCAATGCTCGGGAGAGCATGGTTGATGTAGTCGTACTAACGCTGACCTCGGTGTCGTGTTGAAGTCTGACGGCTCCTGTGGCTCCAATGACTCCTAGTGCCCCAAGTGTTGCACCTTTGAGGGAGTTACACATGTCCGGTGCCTAACGATGACTCCCGCTCCTCCGATCCAGTAGAAGTTGCAGAAGTAGACCTTCTGGATCCGAATCCCGTAGCATGACAGCGCTCCATGATGAAAAAGACTCCTGGTCGTGCAGTCCAGACTTGGGGCCGCGGTCACAGGAGAGAGAGAGAATATCAACTGGAGGTGACATGGGTATACCCTACAGGTTCTCGAGTTTGGTATATACGGTCCAGATACAGTGGAAGCCCACAGCGTTACCAAGGCCCAATGGAGAATTCGAGTGGCCCACAAACTCTCAATTGCTTGCGAGACAAGAAGAAGCTTAAATAGAAAGTTCAAAGAGAAAACTCTAATCTGTAATCGACCCGATCTTCTACCCGAGATCTAGCCTATCTATATAAAGGCTAGGAGGGGGCGGCGAGGAGGACACACACAACCCTAGTTTCCACAACTCTAGCCAGATTGCATCTGCGCACCCCTGTAATCTTCGATTCCTACGTTAATTCCAAGAGCATACACGCAGGAGTAGGGACCTCTATGAGGCCTGAACCTGGGTAAAACTTGCGTCCCTGTGTGCTTGTTTGCTAGCTGACTGATGCCTCTAGCGCTCCCTCCTTCTCCAAAACCCAAGTCCATAACAATGGGCATTGGCGAGTTAAACCCTCGTCAATTGGCGCCGTCTGTGGGAATTGGGAGTGCTGATCTCGCGGCTTCTTCGGCCCCATCAACCACGATCTACAACTCCACAACAGCGGATATTCACCAGCTCTTCGGTGCATTCGACTTCACCGTCCACACGCCGGCCACTCGCCCAGCTTTCGATTCCATGGATGATGGAATCAGCCTGGTGATTGGGAGCTTCCGCTTCTAGGTTGGTCAACTGGGCACGCTTCGCATGCCTGACCAGCCGACGGGACCCGCAATTGCTCCAGCATCGTGGTTCCCGCCACCAATCGGCACCCTCAGCGAGCTCAACGCCTCGGCAACAGCCAGGAGCACGGACAGCGATAGCAGTCGTGGATCCGATCTGGGTGACCTGGCCACTGAAGACGGAGCCTACGGCTCTAGAACCGAAAGTTGCAGGAGCAACAGCTTCCCCAACCACTTCATGTGCGCAGTCATCAACGCAGGCGACACTACCGCCAATCGTGAAAACGCTGGCACTGGCATTGGCACCAGACCGCCCAACAGCAGCGCGCCCAATGGCACCGGACCGCCCAACGGCAGCACACCCAACGGCGGCCCCACCAACGGTGGCAACGGCGCACCCGTCAACAATGGAGCAGCAGGAGAACCGCCGACCATAGTGAATGAACACACTAGAGAGCGCGTGGTGATCAAGCTCAATGACAACGAGTGGGCCCGCTGTCGAGAAGCTCTGCGAGGCAATCCTCTACCCCTCAACTGCCCGCAAGACATGCTGATGGGCTACCATTGGCTACTGAAGGAGGAATATAGACGCCAACTACATGCAATCGTGCAACTTGAAGCGCGTAAAAAGGCGGCGGACGAATCAAGCCTTCGGCGAGCCGGGCTCTCCTCCCATGGAGGATCCTCGTCCAAAGGCAACGATTACTTGGCCAACAAGAGAATATCTCGACTGGCCCACCTCACTGAGGAGGAGCGCGTGGAAGCCGCGAAAGTCCTCGACTTTGGCTCCATGACGTCGGATACGCGGGGCAACGTGCTCCCAAAGATGCCGCAAGCCGTGGTAACGGCGACCACCATGTACCTCCTCAACAACCAGCCGCCAGCTGGAGATCCACGAGCTACCATGCACCGATCTACGATCGCGGGCTTGGGGCTAGTCGAGGCATCCCTCGACAAAGAGCCTGCACCGGAGCCAAAGAAAAGCAAGGCTCTATCAAAACTATACTCCTCGCCTTTGTCCAGCGACGATAGCCAGTATCTGGCTCGGCGTCGCCGCTCACGGCGGCATGATCGCGACTACGATGTGCGCGATGACCTCATGCAGCGCAAAATCGACAAATCAATGGAAAGATGCGCTCATTCGACTAACTCAAAAGAGGACAAGGCTGAGCTCTGCGGTGCCAGATGCTTCACCAGGGCAATCAGGCAAAAGCGAATGCCTAAAGGGTTCAAACTACTGCCAGAGAACCCAAAATTTGACGGTCTACACGACCCGAAAATCTGTTTGGAGGACCACATATCCTCCGTCAGACTACATGGCGAGAGTCAAAGCACGGCCATGCAATGCCTGCAGCTACAGCTGCACGGCGCCGCTTGCGCATGGCTCAACAATCTCCCGCGCGGATCCATTCATAGCTAGGAAGAGCTCGTCTACAGCTTTGTGTGCAACTTCAAGGGCACCTACAAAAGGCCCGCGTCAATCGAAGAGCAGCTGCCAGCAAAGGTCGGGCAAATCGCTACGTTCGTACATCCAGAGGTGGTCCATCATCAAGAACTCCGCAGAAAACATCTCGGAGGACCATGCAATCGACGCAATCAACGACGACGTTCACTGTATAGAGCTTAGGGAGGAGCTAGGCCGCTCAAAGCCCAAAACGATCGACCACCTGATGGAAATCACGAATCGGTGGGCTGACGGAGAAGACTCAGTGAAAAACCGTACCTACTCCGACGACGACGACCTTGGGCACAGACGCAACCGCCGAAGCAAACGTCGAATGCGCGTCTACAATGACCGCGATGAGGTCAACATGGTCGCAGCCAACTACGCCGACAAACGCGACGATAACCGCAACATCGGATACCGCAGTGGTGGATACCGCGACAGCAGAAAAACCACGCAGGTGTGCCAACGCCGCACTCGCGAAGATGCACCCGCAACATCTATCGAGGACAAACTGTCCGAGCCATGCAACATGCACTTCTACATCGACAAGCACGATGGCAAGAAGAAATCTAGCCACCTTCTCAAGGACTGCCGCGAGTTCCTCAAACTCCACGAAGACCTGGCCCAGATGAATCGCGACGCGGTCAACAGGGGCTATGGTGCCGCCCCAGGCGCTGTGGCACATGGAGCTCCTCCACCACCGCCTGGACCACCACCACCCGTGGCCGCACCGGTCCAGCATCACGGAGGCGAACCATACCCACGAGCCGTGGGCAACATGGGGATGATCCAAAAAGGGCGTCCCTCAAATTGAGTGCAGAAGGCCATCACTCGCCAAGTCAACTTGGCGATAAACTCTCCACCTTCCACCACTGAGTACCTTAGTGGAAGTGACTCATGCATCACCTTCGATAGGCCTGACCACCCGCGCCAAGTTCCTCGTCCAGGCCACTGTCCCCTCGTACTCGAGGCGTAGATTGGGGGTTTCGACATGAGTCGTGTCTTCCTGGATGGCGACAGTGGCATTAACCTCATGTTCGCGAGTACCTTGCGGGCGATGAGGATCCCTCTAACGTGTCTGGAAGTTTCATACATGACGTTCCATGGCATCATCCCAGGGAAAGGCATATATCCCCTGGGAAAAATCAACCTCGATGTCATCTTCGACACGCCGCAAAACTTTCTGCGAGAGCACATTGACTTTGAAGTTGTCGACTGGCCTTCACAATATCACTGCATCCTCGGACGCGTCGCGTTCGCAAGGTTCATGGCAGTGCCACACTACGCCTACCTGCAGATGAAGATGCCAGGTCCAAACAGCGTAATCACAATCAACAGCAACTTCGAGAGGTCCAACAGCTGTGACAGGGAGTTCAATAGAATCTCCTAGTCCTTCGGCATGCAGGATGAACTCGCAAGATTGAAGGAGTCGACAGATAACAGTCTGCCTCCCCTGAGCAGGCCAAGTTCACCTGACCTGTCCTTCGACTCGTCGGTGCACACGAAGAAAGTCCAGGTCCACCCAACGGACCCGACAAAGACGACCCTCATCGCCAACAACTTGAGTTCCGCATAGGAACTTGCGCTCGTCGAATTCCTCCATGAACACTGGGAGATCTTCGCCTGGTGTCCAACGGACATGCTAGGAGTTCCCAGGGAATTCGCCGAGCACTCACTCAACGTAAATCCAGACGCAAGGCCAGTCAAGCAGACAATTCGGCGACTGTCTGAACCAAGAGCAAAAGCAGTCGGAATGGAGATCAACAGACTCCTCGACGCAAAATTCATACGCGAGATCAAGGAAAGCACTTGGCTCGCTAACACAGTGCTTGTACCCAAAAAATACACGGATATCCCGCGGATGTGCGTGGACTTCACCTCCTTTAATAAGCACTGCCCAAAGGATCACTTCCCACTGCCGCGAATTGACCAAATCATCGACTCCACCGCAGGATGTGAGCGTCTCTGCTTCCTCGACGCCTACTCAGGCTACAATCAGATTCGAATGAAGGAGGAGGATCAAGAGAAAACGGTGTTTACGACGCCCTTTGGTGTGTATGCTACAACACAATGCCTTTCGGGCTAAAAAACGCAGGAGCCACCTATCAGCGGTGCATGCAGGCCTGCCTCAAGAACCAACTTGGTCACAACATCCAAGTCTATGTTGATGACATCTTCATCAAAACAAAAGAGGAAGCCTCGCTAATCGACGATCTCCGCGAGACCTTCGCCAACCTCGATCGCTACCGAATCAAGCTCAATCCGGACAAATGCGCCTTCGGCGTACCATCTGGGCAATTACTCGTGTATCTCATCTCTGCGAGAGGGATCAAAGAAAACCTGAAGAAAATAAAGTCCATACTAGCCATGGAGAAGCCAAAGAACGTAAGAGGCGTCCAGTAGCTGGCCAGGCGAATCGCGGCGCTTAGTCGATTCATCAGTCGAATGGGCAAAAAGGCACTGCCCTTCTACCAACTTCTCCGCAAAACTGACAAGTTCGAGTGGATAGACAAAGCACAAGAAGCATTCAAAGACCTTAAACATCTACTATCCACCTCGCTAGTACTAGTGACTCCACAAGAAAAAGAGCCACTATTGCTCTACATCTCCGCGACCAACCAAGTGGTCAGCACGGTGCTTGTGGTGGAACGAGCCGAATAAAACAAGGTCCACGGGGTCCAGCGCTCAGTCTACTACCTCAGCGAGGTGCTCATGCCAACAAAACATCGGTACCCACACTACCAGAAGCTGGCGTACGATGTCTTCATGATAGCCAGGTGACTGCACCACTACTTCTAGGAGCACCCAATCATAGTGGTCAACTACGCCCCGCTCGGGCACATCCTCAATAACCCTGATGCCACTGGGCGAGTCGCGCTTTGGTGAATCGAACTATCTCCACGAGACATCACATACGAAAAGCGCGACGCGATCAAGTCGCAAGTCCTCCCTGATTTCCTCGTGCACTGGATGGAGAACAGCTCCCCGAAAAGCCAGATATGTCCTATCTCTGGACAATGCACTTCGATGGGTCCAAACGAAAGGACGGCGCTGGTGCAGGTGTCATACTGACATCGCCCCAGGGAGACAAGCTGAAATATATTCTGCGAATGCAGTTCACTGCCTCCAACAATGAAGCTGAGTACGAGGCTCTAATCCATGGGATGCGGATGGCGAAAGCCTGTGGCGCCAAGAGGCTCATCATCTATGGTGACTCCAAACTGGTGGTCAACCAAATGATGCACGAGTATGACGCACTGAGAGACAACATGATCGCCTATCACAATCTCTATGAAACACTTGAATGGGAATTCGATGGCTGTGAGCTGCGACATGTAGGCCGCGAAAGCAACGGAGAGGCGGACACACTCGCCAACATTGGCTCCACCTGCGCCCCCATACCACCTGGTGTATTTATCGAGCGCATCTACGAATGCTCCATCAAGCCAAATGCTCTAGAGAAGAAAGCAAGCGTGTCAACGGACTCGGGGGCTACGCCACCCAATGAGCCAATGGCACTCAATGACCTGGGGCCTGATATAGGACTCGAAGGCCAATGGGGGTCATGATGATCGAGCCATCTTGGACACAACCCTACATCACATATCTACTCAACAAGAGGCTTCCAGATGACCCGACTGACGCACGACACACTGCACGATGATCCAAGGCATTCACCGTCATCAACAGCAAACTGTACAAGCACATCATCATAGGAGTGCTCCAACAGTGTGTCTCCAATGGGGACGGAAGGGCCGTCCTCCTCGACATCCATGAAGGGACCTGCGGCACCATGCTGGCAGTCACGCCCTCATCGCCAAAGCTCTACGAGCTGGATTATACTGGCCCACGGCCATGCGCGACGCCAAGGACATCGTCCAGCGCTGCAACCTTGCTAGTGATTCTTGGACAAACTACACGCACCTAGCGCGGAACTCCGGCCAATACCATTGGCTTGGCCCTTCGCGCAATAGGGACTCGACATGGTCGGCAAGCTCCCGAAATCCTCGCGAGGAGGTTACGTCTATCTCCTGGTCGCAGTCGACAAATTCACCAACTGGATCGAGGCCATGCCGGTGACAAATCAATCAGGAGCCAGCGTTGTCAAGTTCTTCGAGTCTATTGTCTATCGCTTTGGAGTGCCACACATCATCATCACGGATAATGGGACGAAATTCACCTCCAAGGAGTTCAAGGAATTTTGCGAAAACCTGGGAATCAACATAATCTACGCCTTGGTGGCTCACCCGCAGACCAACGGTCAAGTCGAAAAGGCCAATGGCCTCGTCTGCGGCGGAATCAAGAAGCGACTCCTATGGCCACTCGAACAAGCCACCAGATGCTGGGCAGACGAGCTGCAATCCGTACTCTAGAGCTTGCGCACAACTCCAAATAGCGCCACGTGATATACCCCGTTCTTCATGGTGCATGGTGCTGAAGCGGTGCTACCCGCAAAAGTACGCTACAAAGCCCCACGGGTGGTCGCCTACAACAAGCAGGAGTCAACTCTTGCACTCGAAGAATCCGTCGACCTTCTTGACGAGGCGCGAGAAATCACAGCGGAGAGATCAATGATATACCAGCAAAGCCTCCGCAACTACCACAGCAGAAGGCTACGCCCAAGATCCTTCGTCAAAGGAGACCTGGTCCTGTGACTCAAGCAACAAGGGCATCTCAAGCTCGAGTCTCCTTGGGAGGGACCTTACGTGATTACCGAAGTAATCCCAGGTGGAGCCTATCGCCTTAAAGATTTCAAGACAGGAGTCGCATACTCCAACCCCTGGAACGTCACACAGCTGCGTCGTTTCTACCCCTAGTCATTTTTACATTACAAATAAGGCTATTCAGCCAGGCTACTTAGCCACACATTGTACCTCGTACTATTCTGCGAATAAATAAAGCTAAGTGCCCCAAAACTCTGTGTTTTCCTCATTTTCCTACTAATTGATCACTCGGGGGCTGCGTCACCCTTTACACTCTCATTCTACAAACAAATCACAGTATCCCGAGTAGCTGACACAACAATAATCGAACCCTTGATAAACACCAACCCAGTTGCAACGCACCTGACAGGTTGGCAAGCTGTTGAGATAACATAAGTCAGGCTAACGAAAAGGAACTGCAGAGTGCAAACACATTCACAAAATATAAAAGCTAGCAAGCTATTCACATATCAATGAGTATTAATTACATCCAACATATTCATATGAACTTTACAACACTTGTACAACTATGTGTAGGATACAAATCATGCTACTCCTGCAACAGGAGAACGTTCGTTTGTTCCTCAAAGAAGTCGACAATTTCTTCCGCTAGGCGATCAACCGCTAGGTAGTGCGGAACCATGTCCCAGGTCATACCCTCTGGCGGAGGTGGCGGCCCAGCGACAACAGCCGCAACATCTACATCTGGCCTATGCAGTTGCACCAGTGACAACGCAGCCTTAACACCCGCTACTAACTGCTGTCGCACACACTCGCGAACCACACTCAAATCCTAGAACTTCGCCATAAGAGCCAACAGGATTGAAGGGACGATGTCCAACGGAAACATCGTTTGATAGATATGCCTAAGGCACGACTGCGCCTTCTTCAAAAAGTGAAGTACTCGAGAAGCACGATCCTGCAGGGTCGCAAGCACGATCGCACGATCGTGGTCCACCCAAAAGTACCCACTCGCCTGTAGTTGCTCCTGGGTCAGATCATTCATTCGAACGGCAATCCAGTCCTTCTCATCCTGCGGATGATGGGCACTGACAACTACACCAAGCAAAAGGGCAAAGTATGAAGACAAGGCATCGCCGCGACTGACTAAAAGAAAAGATAAGAGGGCAGAAAGCTAACATTTGAACTGCTCACTCAGCTGCGTCACCTCCTCCAAGAGATACTGCTCGCGGGCGGTAGCCTTCTCCGCCTTCGACTTCCATACATCCGCGCTACCACGGAGGATGGGAAACTCATGCTCTAGTTGCTTAATGCAATCGTGCAGTTGCGAAAGCAGGGACAACTCATCCACCTTTGAGCGTGGCTGTGCCAAGGTTTCATCGGTGGGTGGAGGATCACGAGGATCACTTGAGGGACCACTCGACGTACCCTATCATAAACCAAGCAAGAGCAAAATAAGGGACCAAGAGTACATTGATAAAAGGCTCGAATGCATTCAGAAACGACAAAATCTCGACAGGGATACTCCCACAAAAAGCATGGTTTCAACACAAAAATAAAACTACAACTATTACAGAATAGCTACTAAGGAGCAGCCTGCTTCTTTGACTTCGACTTGGAGTTTGGGGGCCTTGTTGAATCCGTGGCAGTCTCTGACGCCACAGACTTTCTAGTGCCAGCCCCTAATGCCGCAGCCTTCACCGCATTCTTCGCTCGCTGTAGCTCCTCGGAGTATTTGGCGACTGTATTGATGAGCTGAGGCGATATTTACCACATCCAGTAGCGAAGGGAGAAAACACTACCTGTTGGCCATTTGCGCCGATGGGCATCGCCTTGGAAATCATGGCGGGATCCACCTCCATGCTATGGGCTTGCACCATCGCGAGTGCCATGGTGGCGCCGACAGACCGCTAGGAGTTCCTGAAGTCCATGGGAATACCCCCAGCAAGGGATTCCACCAGGGCCTCAAGGTTGTCAAGCAGCTCAGCCTTGGCAGTTAGATCCCTGCGTATGCGACTGAGCACACCCTTGGCCTTCGTCAGCGTCCCTTGAAGGGAAGCGCTGCGGTCTTCGATTGCAGCGACACTACCAGCCAATGCATCATCACAACAAAGGGCCTAGGTGTCAAAGCTCAGGCCACCGGCATCTACATACAGCAAAGTGTTCGCACAATAACACGATCTCGAAGCAAGAAACAACAAAAATTCAGCTGAAAGAGTACCTGAGAGGGACTTAGCAATCGAGAAAAGATGCTCCTCGAGCAACTTCTCCCTCTCGGCATTGGAGGAACGCAAGTCCTCCTCGTGCTTTCGTAAGTCCTCCTCGTGCTTTTGCGACTCCTCCAGGGCCACGATTGCTTCGTCGTGACTCTTCACCGCCGCGGCAAGTGTCTTTTCGAGTGAAGTAGCATGACGCATAAGTTCGTTATGCTCAACTGCAAAGAACATGATGTGTCGTCAATCGAATCTAGAAACTTCACCAAGACAAAGACAAAGGCAAAACTAACCTTCAACAACGCGATGGTGGTTGTCCAGCCGTGCATGCTGTCGACCCATGTCCAGGACTTGCTCCGCCAGGCGAGCAGCTTCCTTCATGACGAGCTGCATTAGAAGAAAACAAAGTTCAGCAACAACACCAAGTATATATTCAATTGGCAAAACAGCAAAGAGATGCTTACATGGTCCTCCAGAGACTCCGAGGATGACTGTTGCGCAGTCATCCGGGCAACCACCTAGTGTCCCCCAACATGCGGGGAACTCGATGAGTTGTGCCCGGAGTGGGCCGCCAATGGAGGAGAGGAAGATTGTTCGGCCACTTCCTTGGCCTTGGAGTCTACGACTCTGGATTCCTTCACAAATTGGACGTCGCTAGAAGACGATGATGCCGCTTGACTACAAAACACATCTAGCAAAAGCCTCAGGGAATGCTGATACATTGCAAATGTATCTATAATTTTTGATGTTCCATGCTTTGTTTTATCCACTTTCTTGTGTTTTGTCCACACTTTGGAGTACTTTTCATATGATTTCTTGGACTAACCTATTAACAAGAGCCACAGTGCCAGCTGCCTGTTTTCTGCTGTTTTTGGTTCCAGGAAAGTCAGAAAATGAATATTCTTGGAATTAGAGGGGACAAAAGCCAAAGTGCCTATTTTTCTGGAAGTCATCAGATGCCAGAATACGAGACAGAGAAGGGCTAGCGGCCGGCCACACCACCTAGCCACACGGCCAGGCCTGGCCCGCACCAGGAGGTGGTCTGGCCGACCTCAGCACCCCCTCGGCCTCTCCTTCCGCCTATAAGATGCCCTCGGGACGAAAACCCTAAGTACCCGATCAAAAATCCACGAAAGAGTCTGTAGCAGCCGTCATCTCCATCCCTAGATCGGGAGGGATCTGAAGCTCTTCCCGGCACCCTGCCGGAGAGGGGAATTCACCCTGGAGGCCTTCTTCATCACCATGCAAGCCTCCGGTGTGATGCGTGAGTAGTTCATCCTTGGACTACGGATCCATGTAGTAGCTAGATGGCTGGTTCTCCTCCTTTGTGCTTTCATGTTTAGATCTTGTGAGCTCCGTTCATGATCAAGATCATCTATTTGTAATTTTGCATGTTGTGTTTGCGGGGATCCGATGGATATTGAGATGCTATTTCAGATTGATTATTGATTCTATCATGTCTTTGTTATTTGTGATCTTGCATGCTTTCCGTTGTTAGTAGCTATCTTGGCCAAGTAGATGCTAGCAACTCCAAGAGTTAGTATTTATGCTCGATAGTGGGTTCATGCCTCTGATAATCTGGGGAAGTGACAGAAATCTCTAAGGTACTAGATGTGCTGTTGCCACTAGGGAGAAAACAACAATCTTTTGTTCATAGAACAATCGTATTGTTTACTTTACACGCAGTTCATAAAACAATAATCTGTTGCTTGCAACCTAATACTGGACGGGGTTCGGATGATAACCTGAAGGTGGATTATTAGTCATAGATGCAGTTGGATGGCGGTCTATGTATAATGTTGTAATTCCTAATCAAGTCTCAAAGGAGTCATGATTAGTATATGCATGTATTGCTTTCTCGATGTTTGTCAATTGCCCCGCTGTAATTTGTTCACCCAGCATGTTATCTATTTAAGGAGAGCCACCTCTAGTGAACTATGGATCCTGGTCCTTTTATTTTACATACAATCTACAAACTATTTACTCCTTTGTGTTTACTTTCTGCAAACTATTACTTCCTTCCATTCGGTACATTTAATCCTTTGTTTTCAGCAAAACACGGTGAGATTGACAACCTCATCGTAAGTTGGGGACAGAGTTCGGTGGTTGTGTTGTGCAGGTCCCCACGTTGCTACTAGCACCGGTAGTGCGCCCTGCCAAGGCTCAGCTAGTAACACCTTTGGGGTGTTTCCTTGGTCCTACTGGTTTGATTAAACCTTGGTTTCATAACCGAGGGAAACTTGTTGCTGTGCTCATCATACCTTCCTCTTGGGGTTCCCAACGAGCTCTACATCCACACTGAGCCATCAAGCATTTTTCTGGCGCTGTTGCCGGGGAGTCAAGGACATCTTCACTAGAGGAGTCCCTCATAACCAATCTCTTTACTTTGTTATTTTTGTTTTGCTTAGTTTCTTTTTGTTTTGTTTGCTTGTTTCTTTATCAAAAACACACAAAAAATAGTTTTACTAGTTTGCTTTCTTATTTCAAAAACACAAAAAAAATAGTTCCTTTCTTAAGTTGCCACTATATCTAGCCTTGCTCTAGTCACTATGTCACCCGAGGAAATGATTTTCACTTTTAAACAAGGAATTGAGGAAAGTTTTAAGGAAGCGTGGTCTAGAATCTCTGATCTACATGAAAAAACTGAGACTAAAATGACTCAAAGCTTGTTCCTTAGCAGTTTTTACCTTGGGATTACTCTTTGCTATAGATATGCTTTAGATGCTATTGTGGGAGGAATTTCCTCCAATGTAATGAGGATGATGCTATTAATGCTATACAGAAATTGATCCTTACTTACAACTTGCCTAGACAAACTGATATTTCTTTCGCAAGAATATTTGCTAGATTGAACACTCTTGAGACTAGCACTGCTAGCTTAAAAGATTGCTATAATATGCTTAGGGAGCATCACAATTATGTCCCAGTAAATTCTGAACCATCAAAGTGGCTCCCTACAGCAAAGATTGAGATAAACACTGAAACTTTTCAAGCTCGCTGTGATATCATGTCTGAATTTTGTCTTATGCCCAAAGATATTTATGAATCTTTGAATCTTTGGGGCCTTACTGAAGGAGGAAAAGAAATATCTCTTGCTAATAATGCTACCATATTACCTATTGGAATATCTGAAGGAGTGTTTACAAAGATCGTTGGAAAAATGATTTGTACTGATTATCTTGTTATTGAATGTGCAGGAAAAGGACAAATTACACTTGGAAGGTCCCTATTAGAACTCCTTGGAGCAATAATAGATGTGGGAAAGGGGACCATGCACCTTTCTTCTCCACCAAACAATCATATTTTCCCCAAGGTTAAGAATAAAAGTAAGAGAGGTAAGGGCAAGAAATTTGGTTTTAATGCTTCTTCATTTGAGAACACTTGATTCTTTCTTGCTTCTTATGCCTAACCTAAAGCGTTAAAGAAAAGTACTTATTGGGAGATAACCCAAAAGTTTTAGATGAGTCTTGGAAGTTATTACTTTAGTAATAACCGCTCCTTATCCTTTTTATTTGCTTTTTGTGCCAAGAGTAACCTCTAATGAGAGAGAAGTAATGATTGGGAAAGTTGCTGTCCCGAAACAGATTTCTGTGCTTCACCGTAAAAATTCGTGTAAAATCTCTGAACGTCTTTTTGAGGCGTGATTTTTTGTGCTTCTGCCCCAGGTTGTTATATAACTTTTGTTAGTTCAACACTTTTTGATTTGAGCAACAGAAGGTCTTTGACAAAATTCGTCTTTACCTGTTGGTCTGTTTTGACAGATTTCTGCCATTTTCAGCATTTGCTTCTTGTTGGTTCCTTTTTGAGTTCTTTTGGGGAATTCAGATTTTTGAGGGAAGTGATACAGTAGTTAGTGTTCTAATGGAAGTTTATTTGGTGTTAGAACTGAACCTTAAGACTTATTTATCTTGAGTGCACTAATGTTGCTAATAAAGATTGTGTGAAGTTTTGTATGAAGGAAAAATTTCAGGTGTATGGAAGGAATGAGTAATGAGATGAAGGATGGACTAAAGCTCAAGATTGGGGATGCCACATGTGTCAGCCAAAGAAATATCCAAGAAGTACAAGCGTCAAATCTTGGGGATGCCCAAGGCATCCCCTTCTTCGTCAATAAAAAATCCAGGTTTCTTCCAAACGCATTTTTATCGTTTCATGCACAGTTGTGTTGTTCTTGGAACGTCTTCCTTTTTGTTTTCATTTTGTTTTTTCGTTTGCTTTTGTTTGCTTAGTTTTCTGAATAAATTGGTTGGACCCCCTCTTTCATACTTTGGTTTGCAAATAGTTTGGTTTGGATCGGAAAAGAGTAGGAAAGCTTTTGTGGTAAAAAGAGCTCGTTTTTTGACTGTGGCCTATGCTTTGTCATGCCATGCTTGATATTGTTTTGGATTTATGCTTAGTATTCTTTGCTGTAGCATGACTTGTTATAAACAATTGAGATTTCTTAATGTGCCTTGGATGAATCATGCGTTGTTTTAGCATATTAAAGCATATTATAGTGGTATTCTCCTTTGATGCTTTATTTGGGTTGACTTGGCGCATGCTCACACCATGTTATGACTATCTCAAGTCACCATAGCCTTTATGATCCTTTAGTTTTCAACTTGTAGTATCACTTTATGCTTTGATCAATGATGTTTTGTCGCTCTGCATGATTATGGCCATTATTGATCTCTTAGTTTGTCGCTCCTAGTCTTTTGCTAGCCTCCACAACCAAGTATGAGTTCCACTCATGAATCCAACTCCCTAAACCAAGTTATTCCAAAGAGTCCACCATACCTACCTACTAGCTTATGCTATTCCAAGTATATTCATGCTTTTGTTTACCTTCCAAATTAAACTTGTTATGAGAAAACTAGTGATTAAAGCTCTCATGAACTTGATGGCACACTTTACTTTTATTGCCCTTAATAAACTTGAACCATTGTGTCGTCTATGTTGTATATGCTTGCACTTATTTGTTGGGGATTAGCAGAACCGTGCTTTCATGTGAACGCTTTCAACATTGCACTTGGTACTTGTACCTAGTTGATATCATGCTCTTTTGTATATGGATGTCGTCGCTGTGAAATGAAAGGGGAGCTTGCAAATCCATGGAGTTATGTATATGTGTTAGAGAAACGCCTGGGCCGCTGGTCTAATCCATGCTGACATGGTGGAAACCTACAGCGTAACCATAATGAGCTGTCTATGAAGCATTCCTCTTATAAAAAAAGAGTCCTATATTGATAAAAAAGAGAAAAAGAAAAAAAAAGAGATTATGAAAAGAGGAAAGAGAGAAAAAAGCACCATATTCCCATGGTAAATAAGAAGATTGCTGAGATGCACGTTGTCTGCTTGCCTTGTCATTTTGATATGGGGATTCTTCCGTATCATCGGGCAAGGGGTACCCCGTTGGCGGTTCTCTATGATCCACATGTACTTACAATGACAAGAACTTACCGGTGACTAAACTTGAGTAGCATGAGGAGCGGCCCTCGTATACAAGGGACATGAGATTCCTAACTTATACTTCGTCAAGCATGTACACCATAGTTTGTTCACTTTAACCTTAATCACTTCAAGATTCTTACGATAGGGGCAATGAGAGCTGAAAGCTATAAGTACCATAATTTTTGGAAGCTCTTTATGAGACTTGAATCCCTACTTCCTTTTATAAAGGACCTTCTATCTTTATGCACCTACTTTGAGAGCATAGTGGCCATTCTTAGTTCTATGTGCATTGTCCCAAGACTAGCTGATTGATGCATAACTTGATATTGCTTGTTTTAAACTATTTGTATCTAGTCACTCTTATGAACTTTGAAGGTGTCCTATGCATTTATATTTGCTACTCTATGACGGACAAGCTGAATACTACTATGCTATGTTTTCTTTATGTGAAACAAACAAACGTCTTGCAAAGCATTGTTATCCATGAATCTTTTGTTTGTGCCTTTTTATGTTGCATCATAGATTCTTTGTTTTATTGCTAGAACTTTGTCTTTCATGTTATGATTGAAGTACTATGATCCCAGCTTTGAATGTTTTACAAATACTTTGATCAAGTCTTTGATGGTGCATGTCACCTCAAAAAATATTCTTTCTTTTTATCACTTACCTACTCGAGGACGAGCAGGAATTAAGCTTGGGGATGTTGATACATTGCAAATGTATCTATAATTTTTGATGTTCCATGCTTGGTTTTATCCACTTTCTTGTGTTTTGTCCACAGTTTGGAGTACTTTTCATATGATTTCTTGGACTAACCTATTAACAAGAGCCATAGTGCTAGCTACCTGTTTTCTGCTGTTTTTGGTTCCAGGAAAGTCAGAAAATGAATATTCTCAGAATTGGACAGGACAAAAGCCAAAGTGCCTATATTTCCGGAAGTCATCAGATGCCAGAATACGAGACGGAGAAGGGCTAGGAGCCGGCCACACCACCTGGCCGTGTGGCCAGGCCTGGCCCGCGCCAGGGGGTGGTCTGGCCGACCCCAGCACTCCCTCGGCCTCTCCTTCCGCCTATAAGATGCCCTCGAGACGAAAACCCTAAGTACCCGATCAAAAATCCACGAAAGTGTCTATAGCCACTGTCATCTCCATCCCTAGATCGGGAGGGATCTGAAGCTCTTCTCGGGACCCTGCCGGAGAGGGGAATTCACCCTGGAGGCCTTCTTCATCACCATGCAAGCCTCCGGTGTGATGCGTGAGTAGTTCATCCTTGGACTATAGATCCATGTAGTAGCTAGATGGCTAGTTCTCCTCCTTTGTGCTTTCATGTTTAGATCTTGTGAGCTCCGTTCATGATCAAGATCATCTATTTGTAATTCTACATGTTGTGTTTGCGGGGATCCGATGGATACTGAGATGCTATTTCAGATTGATTATTGATTCTATCATGTCTTTGTTATTTGTGATCTTGCATGCTTTCCATTCTTAGTAGCTATCTTGGCCAAGTAGATGCTAGCAACTCCAAGAGTTAGTATTTATGCTCGATAGTGGGTTCATGCCTCTGGTAATCTGGGGAAGTGACAGAAATCTCTAAGGTACTAGATGTGTTGTTGCCACTAGGGAGAAAACAACAATCTTTTGTTCATAGAACAATCGTATTGTTTACTTTACACGCAGTTCGTAAAGCAATAATCTGTTGCTTGCAACTTAATACTGGAGGGGGTTCGGATGATAACCTGAAGGTCGATTATTAGTCATAGATGCAGTTGGATGGCGGTCTATGTATAAAGTTGTAATGCCCAATCAAGTCTCAAAGGAGTCAAGATGATTAGTATATGCATGTATTGATTTCTCGATGTTTGTCAATTGCCCCGCTATAATTTGTTCACCCAGCATGTTATCTATTTTAGGAGAGCCACCTCTAGTGAACTATGGATCCCGGTCCGTTTCTTTTACATACAATCTACAAACTTTTTACTGCTTTGTGTTTACTTTCTGCAAACTATTACTTCCTTCCATTCGATACGTTTAATCCTTTGTTTTCAGGAAAACACGGTGAGATTGACAACCTCATCGTAAGTTGGGGACAGAGTTATGTGGTTGTGTTGTGCAGGTCTCCATGTTGCTACTAGCACCGGTAGTGCGCCCTGCCAAGGCTCAGCTAGTAACACCTTTGGGGTGTTTCCTTGCTCCTACTGGTTCGATTAAACCTTGGTTTCATAACTGAGGGAAACTTGCTGTTGTGCTCATCATACCTTCCTCTTGGGGTTCCCAACAAGCTCTACATCAACACTGAGCCATCAAATGAAACTCCAAAAAAGAAACCAAGGCAAAGTCGTGAACTCACTAGTATAATTTATCAAGGTCGAAGGATTGCTCCTCCGACTCCTCTGACTCCTTTGGCAGTCGCAGCTTCTTCCGGACAGGAGGAGCCATGGAGCGCACATGAACGACGGGGATTGGCTCCTCTGCAACAACAGAAGGGCCTTCCGGCATCACCGGCGACGAGGCATCCGAATCCTTTCTGCGGGAACACTTGCGAGTGTCCGGGTCACTAGACTCGGGGGCTCCCTCCTCCTCTTCGATTGGGACAGTCGACTCCGACTCGTCCTCTTCATCCACCTCGCGAGGGATAACCCCATCAGGATGAGGGGGCAAATTGGGAGACACCTGCCAGTCCTGCATTTAGAAGATACAATATTATATATCACAGCATCGTAAAAGGCAACCAAAAACAAAAGATACTTCGTCATACAATTCTACCTCAGGAGGAGGGTTTGAGGCATCGAAAGGAGGCACAACTGGTTCGCCTAGGAGAACCTCCTTAGTGGTGTATTTGGTCACTAGTCGCACCCTCTTATCAACCTTACCCACAGAAATGCCATCGACAGATACGCGAGTGGCATCGTTCGCACTGGCCTAGCGGAACATGGGGTGGACTCTGGCCTGCAGAGGCTGGACACGACGACACAACCATGTGCGAATGAGGGCAGCTCCTCCCTCTTCTTTGCCTATGCGACTCTTGAGGTCACAGACACGCTTATACAGCACCTCCGTTTCCTCGAACTCGCCAGGCATCACGATATTCTTCCAAGAGTGCCTTGATGTCTACGCACTTCTATTCTTGTAGACAGTTGTTGGGCCTCCAAGTGCAGAGGTTTGTAGAACAGCATCAAGTTTTCCCTTAAGTGGATCACCCAAGGTTTATCGAACTCAGGGATGAAGTGGTCAAAGGTATTCCCTCTCAAGCAACCCTGCAATCAATATAAAAGAAGTCTCTTGTGTCCCCAACACACCCAATACACTTGTCAGGTGTATAGGTGCACTAGTTCGGCGAAGAGATAGTGAAATACAAGTGGTATAGATAATTATAAGTGGTAACGGTGATAGAAGATAGCTCGATGGCGTGGAAAAGACTAAAGTAAAACTGAAATAAAGATATAAGCAAGCAAACATGTAATAGATCTAATAGCAAACAGTGTTTTAGTGCTTAGAAACAAGGCCTAGGGATCATACTTTCACTAGTGAACACTCTCATATAAATATCTTCTCTTCATGATACTACTCTTAACTACTCCCCGGTTGGCACTCTAATCCATGGTAGGGCTATAACAGCACACCTCAAAGTCCGCTTTCCGCATCTAGATAACCCCACACTGTCACCTTGAGCACTAGATGGTTCAACCAAACACCACAATTTCATAAAGACATCCAACTCCAAATATAACTCATAACAAGTATTTGTAATCTCTAGCCTAAGTGCCACCATGGTGTGCACACTGTCAACTTCACACACATGGGGAGAGCAGAGATCTATTAAAGCACTTGATCACAATATGATCATGACTCGAGGGAGAACTACTAGATTACAAATCTCATGATCACAATATGATCATGCATAGAGAGAGAGAGATGAACACATAGCTACCGGTAGAACCCTTAGACTCGAGGGAGAACTACTCCCTCCTCATCATGGGAATCAGCAATGGCGATGGATATGGTGGTGGAGATCGGTGGAGATGGCTCCGGGGGCACTTCCCCGTCCCAGCAGGGTGCCGGAACAGAGAATTTCTGTCCCCCGAATCTCCCCTTCGATGGTGGCGGCGCTGCGGAACTTTTCATGGCTGGAGGCTTGATGATTTACGGTTTATGCATCGGGAGGATTCTTATAGGCGAAGAGGCAAGGTCGATGGGCGGCCAGGGGGCCCACACCACCTGGTGGCACGGACAGGGCTAGCCCGCGCCACCACATGGTGTGGCCACCCTGTGGCCCCTCTCCGTCTCGTCTTCTGGCTCCGTGAGTCTTCCGGTAAAATATCGACTTTGGCTTTTGTCCGGTCCAATTCCGAGAATATTCATTTTCTAACTTTGTTGGAACCAAAAATAACAGAAAACAGGCAACTGGCACTATGGCATCTTGTTAATAGGTTAGTCCAAGAAATCATATGAAAAGTACTCCAAAGTGTGGACGAAACATAAGAAAGTAGATAAAACCAAGCATGGAACATCAAAAATTATGGATACGTTAGCAACGTATCAACATCCCCAAGCTTAACTCCTGCTCGTCCTCGAGTAGGTAAGTGTTAAAAAGAAAGAATAATTTTTTAGGTGACATGCACCATCATAAACTTGATCAAAGTATTTGTAAAAGTTCAAACCTGGGATCATAGTACTTCAATCATAACATGAAAGACAAAGTTCTAGCAATAAGACAAATAAACTATGTTGCAACATGAAAAGGCACAAACAAAAGATTCATGAATAGCAATGCTTTGCAAGACGTTTGTTTGTTTCACATAAAGAAAAATAGCATAGTAGTATTCAGCTTGTCCCTCATAGAGTAGCAAATATAAATGCATAGGACACCTTCAAAGCTCATACGAGTGACTAGATACAAATAGTTTAAAACAAGAAATATCAAGGTATGCATCAATCAACAAGTCTTGGGACAATGCACATAGAACTAAGAATGGCCACTATGCTCTCAAAGTAGGTGCATAAAGATAGAAGGTGGAGAATCAATATAAAGTGGAAGAAAGGCCTTGATAGAAGGAAGCAGGGATTCAAGTCTCATAAAGAGCTTCCAAAAATTATGGTACTTATTAGCTTTCAGCTCTCATTTCCCCTATCATAAGCATCTTGAAGTGATTAAGGTTAAAGTGAACAAACTATGGAGTATAAGTTTAACAAAGTATAAGTTGGAAATCTCATGTCCCTTGAATACGAGGGCCGATCCTCATGCTACTCAAGTTTAGTTACCGGTAAGTTCTTGTCATAGTAAGTACATGTGTATCCTAGAGAACCGCTAACAGGGTACCCCTTGCCCGATGACACAGAAGAATCCCCATATCAAAATGACAAGGCAAGCAGACAACGAGCATCTCAGCAATCTTCTTATTTACCATGGGAATATGGTGCTTTTTTCTCTCTTTCCTCTTTTCATACTCCCTTTTTTCTCTTTTTTTCTCAATATCGTACTCTTTTTTTTATAAGAAGAATGCTTCATAGATAGCTCATTATGGTTACGCTACAGGTTTCCACCATGTCAGCATGGATTAGACCAGCGGCCCAGGTGTTTCTCTAACACATATACATAACTGCATGGACTTACAAGCTCCCCTTTCATTTCACACCGACGACATCCATAGACAAAAGAGCATGATATCAACTAGGTACAAAGTACAAGTGCAATGTTGAAAGTGTTCCCCTTGACAACATGGTTCTGCTAATCCCCAACAAATAAGTGCAAGCATATACAACATAGACGACACAATGGTTCAAGTTTATTAAGGGCAAGAAAAGTAAAGTGTGCCATCAAGTTCGTGAGAGCTTTAATCACTAGTTTTCTCATAACAAGTTTAATTCAGAAGGTAGATAAAAACATGAATATACTTGGAATAGCATATGATAATAGGTAGGTATGGTGGACTCTTTGGAATAACTTGGTTTTAGGAGTTGGATGCATGAGTGG
Source organism: Avena sativa (assembly GCA_916181665.1). Taxonomy (NCBI): domain Eukaryota; kingdom Viridiplantae; phylum Streptophyta; class Magnoliopsida; order Poales; family Poaceae; genus Avena; species Avena sativa. The sequence goes on from OV702287.1 coordinate 431,505,175, forward strand.
AACTCATACTTGGTTATGGAGGCTAGCAAAAGACTGGGAGCGACAAACTAAGAGAGCGATAATGGCCATAATCATGCAGAGCGACAAAACATCATTGATCAAAGAATAAAGTGATACTACAAGTTGAAAACTAAAGTATCATAAAGGCTTATGGTGACTTGGGATAGTCATAACATGGTGTGAGCATGCGCCAAGTCAACCCAAATAAAGCATAAAAGGAGAAAACCACTATACTATGCTTTAATATGCTAAAACAACGCATGATTCTTCCAACACACATTAAGCAATCTCAATTGTTTATAACAAGTCATGCTACAACAAAGAATATTAAGCATAAAGCCAAAACAATATCGAGCATGGCATGAAAAAGCATAGGCCACCGTCAAAAACAAGCTCTCTTTACCACTTAAGCATGAACTTTCCTACTCTTTTTCCAATCCAAACTAAACTATTTGAAAACCAATGTATGAAAGAGGGGGTCCAACCAATTTATTCAGCAAACTAAGCAAACCAAGCAAACGAAAAATCAAAGCGAAAATGAAAAAGAAGACGCTCCAAGAACAACACAACTATGCATGAAACAATAAAAAAGAAGTGTTTGGAAGAAACCTGGGATTTTTATTGTTGAAGAAGGGGATGCCTTGGGCATCCCCAAGCTTTGACGCTTGTAATTCTTGGATATTTTTTGGGGTGACACAAGTGGCATCCCCAAGCTTGAGCTTAGTCCATTCTTCATCTCATTACTCATTCCTTCCATACACCTAAATTTTTTCCTTCATACAAAACTTCACACAATCTTTATTAGCAACATTAGTGTACTCAAGATAATAGGTCTTTAGGTTCAGTTCCAACACCAATAAAAATTCCATTAGAACACTAGCTACTGTATCACTTCCCTCAAAAAGCTCAATTCCCCAAAAGAACTCAAAAAGGAACCAATAAGAAGCAAATGCAGAAAATGGCAGAAATCTGTCAAAAGAGACCAGCAGGTAAAGACCAAATTTTTTGAAGACCTTCTGTTGTTCAAATCAAAAAATGTTGAACTAACAGAAGTTAGATAACAACCTGGGGCAGAAGCACAAAAATTGACGCCTCAAAACGACGTACATAGATTTTACTCAAATATCTTTGGTGAAGCACAGAAATCTGTTTCGCGACAGCAACTTTCCCAATCATTATTTCTCTCTCATTAGAGGTTACTCTTGGCACAAAAAGCAAATAAAAAGGATAAAGAGAGGTTATTACTGAAGCAATAACTTCCAAGACTCAACTTCCAAGACTCATCTAAAACTTTTGGGTTATCTCCCAATAAGTACTTTTCTTTAATGCCTTTAAGTTAGGCTTGATAGTTTGAGAAGATGCTCACATAAGAACTATGAATTGAAGTAAAAGAGAGCATCAAGAAGAAAATTCAAAACACATTTAAGTCTAACCCACTTACTATGCATAGGAATCTTGTAAAGAAACAAGTCATGAAAGCACAAAGCAACAAGCATAGTAAAGCAAAACAAGTGCAACTTCAAGACTTTCAACATAAAGAGGGGAAACTATATATTATTGAGATGCATAAAACCATGTTTCCCTCTCTCATAATAACTTTCAGTAGCATCATGAATAAAATTAACAATATAACTATCACATGAAACATTCTTATCATGAGCCACATGCATAAAATGATTATTACTCTCCACATAAATATAGTCATTCATATTAATTGTAGTGGGAGAAAATTCAACAAAATAGCTATCATTATTATTCTCATCACCATAATCATCAAATATAGGAGGCATATTATAATCATAATTAATTTTCTTCTCAATAGTAGCTGGACTGAAAATATCATATTAATCATTGTAATCATCATATATTGGAGGTTTGGTACCATCATAAGCAATAGAATAGCTACCTTCCAAAGCTGGGGAACTAAAAAGATCATTTTCATAAAAACTAGCTTCCCCAAGCTTAGACTTTTCCATAGCATTAGCAATAATGGTGTCCAAAGAATTCATACTAACAACATTGCTATTAGCATGTAAATAAAGTTCCATAGGATTTTTAATTTTCTCTTCAAACACTTCATGTCCTAACTCAAGATAAATACTATAAAGCTCTGTAATTTTGTTGTTGTTTTCCATTAAGACTAACTAGTGAAAACAATAAAAAAATTGCAGAATCTAAAGGAAATAACTTCGAGCACTCACACCGGAGGATGTGAGTACCTTTTACCTTACCTCCCCGGCAATGGCGCCAGAAAATAGCTTGATGTCTACGCACTTCTATTCTTGTAGACAGTTGTTGGGCCTCCAAGTGCAGAGGTTTGTAGAACTGCAGCAAGTTTTCCCTTAAGTGGATCACCCAAGGTTTATCGAACTCAGGGAGGAAGTGGTCAAAGGTATTCCCTCTCAAGCAACCCTGCAATCAAGATACAAGAAGTCTATTGTGTCCCCAACACACCCAATACACTTGTCAAGTGTATAGGTGCACTAGTTCGGCGAAGAGATAGTGAAATACAAGTGGTATAGATAATTATAAGTGGTAACGGTGATAGAAGATAGCTTGATGGCGTGGAAAAGACTAAAGTAAAACTGAAATATAGATAGAAGCAAGCAAACATGTAATAGATCTAATAGCAAACGGTGTTTAAGTCCTTAGAAACAAGGCCTAGGGATCATACTTTCACTAGTGAACACTCTCATATAAATATCTTCTCTTCATGATACTACTCTTAACTATTCTCCGGTTGGACACTCTAACCCATGGTAGGACTATAATAGCACACCTCAAAGTCCGCTTTCTGCATCTAGATAACCCCACACTGTCACCTTGAGCACTAGATGGTTCAAACAAACACCACAATTTCATAAAGACATCCAACGCCAAATATAACTCATAACAAGTATGCCACCATGGTGTGCACACTGTCAACTTCACACACATGGGGAGAGCAGAGATCTATTAAAGCACTTGAGTAGCAAGGTAGATGTACTAGATTACAAAGCTCATGATCACAATATGATCTTGAATAGAGAGAGAGATGAACACATAGCTACCGGTAGAACCCTTAGCCTCGAGAGAGAACTACTCCCTCCTCATCATGGGAATCAGCAACAACGATGGAGATGGTGGTGGAGATCGGTGGAGATGGTTCTGGGGGCACTTCCCCGTCCCGGCAAGGTGCCGGAACAGAGACTTTCTATCCCCCGAATCTCCCCTTTGGTGGCGGCGGTGCTGTGGAACTTTTCGTGGCTGGAGGCTTCTTATAGGGTTTATGCATCGGGAGGATTCTTATAGGCGAAGAGGCAAGGTCGGTGGGCGGCCAGGGGGCCCACACCACCTAGTGGCGCGGCCAGGGCTAGCCCGCGCCATCACATGGTGTGGCCACCCTGTGGCCCCTCTCCGTCTCGTCTTCTGGCTCCGTGAGTCTTCCGGTAAAATATCGACTTTGGCTTTTGTTCGGTCCAATTCCGAGAATATTGATTTTCTGACTTTCCTGAAACCAAAAACAGCAGAAAGCAGGCAACTGGCACTATGGCATCTTGGTAATAGGTTAGTCCAAGATATCATATGAAAAGTAATCCAAAGTGTGGACAAAACATAAGAAAGTAGATAAAACCAAGCATGGAACATCAAAAATTATGGATACGTTAGCAATGTATCATGCCTCCTCTTGCACGGTGTCGCGGGATCGAAGGGAGCGAGTCTGTAGTGCTCTTCGTTGGCCTTCTGGTCGCGGATGTAGAACCACTTGTCTCTCCACCCTTGGAAGGACGTAGTGAGCTTGATATCAAAGTAAGTGGCAGAAGAGTCGACATGGATTCCGCAGCCTCCTACGTCGTAGACTACCGAACCGGACGCTGACTAGCGTTTCAGCTTAAAAAGCCTCTTAAAGAGGCCAAAGGGCGGCTCGACTCTGAGCCATCACTCGCAAAGGGTAATGAAGCAGGAGATGTGGAGAATAGAATTTGGGGACAACTGATGCAGCTGGAGCACGTAGAAGCAAAGGAGGGGCCTGTTCGTCTGCGGTACCAAAGTTCCCGGGCCAGCGCATGACGGTACCTAAGTTGCTTGAAATTGCCGCGTTTCGAAATGTTGGGCCGCCAACTACCGAGAGGGTCCATTTCGATGCAAACTCATCTCACCCCTGCCAAATTCAAACATTCCGTGAAACTGCTCCGTGAAGTAGGCGGTCGGGACCCTCATGTCGGTCATCTATCTGTGACGGGAGCGCCAACGTGACAACCTCTTAGGCAAATCGAGGAACTAAGTGGATTGGATGTGTTGACCAATTTCACAAATCCATTCCCACCTTTCCCCTAGCACCGGTGGCGTCGGAATTCACCCTCTAGGCAGGACGAAACCTTCAGACATTTGACTTCTTGCGCCAAGTTGCTACGCCCAGTTGTTGCGCTCAGTCGCTGATCCCGAGCTCCAATGGCGCATGGCGTGGCTGCCGCTGCGAGGCTCACTACAAGGAATCTGGCTATATATGACCCTTTATTTTCATCACAGAATCATCATAGTAGTCTGTTTATGACGATTCTATGACGATTTTGATATCGTCGAAAGCTGGGCGTCACAAATGAACTATAACGACGATTTTGGTAAAATCATCATAACCGTCTATGACGATATTGGATCGTCATAAGCGTTATGACGATCCAAAATCGTCATGAGCAAACTAGCCTAGCCAGGTCAGATCCCACGTGGCTGATCCGATGTGGCATAGAATCAGCCCAGTCCATTTCAAAATTTGTATGGGCCAAGCCTAACTATTCGGTCCATTAATATTTTCCAATTAATTCTCGTTTCTGCTTGGGCCAAGCCAACATTTTGGCCTTTTTATTTTTAGGGCCATGGCCTTTATACTGCCCAGCTATTTTTTATTTTGAACCATTTTTTCTAGGAATTGTGAACTGCTCGTGTCCAATATTGTTTTAGGCCGTGGCCTTTTAATAACCCAAGTAGTATTTGGATGAACACACAGGCATTACACAAATAATATTTCAGTAAGCACAGCTCAAATCACATTCAATAATGGTAAGCGAAATTGTAACATATATTATAATCAGAGGCATAATTCACATAACCCAGGAATAGAAAACAGCTACAAAAGTACTCTGTAGTATATTACAAACATTCCATAGTCTAAATCACCCACGACCACAAAAATATGAATATCAAATCTTTGCTAAGTATGAAGCCTTCAGTTCTTCCATCTTTAGCCTGGAGCTCACGTAAAAGAGAGGAAATGTTGGTTATGGCTCAATCAAAGAAAGCAATATCTTCTAAAATTAACATAGATCAGGTAGAAAGAAAATAAACAGATGTACATATCAATTCTGAAGCACGAGGGCATGAATAAAACTAGAAATAGCATGAGGGCATGGATAACAATAAAAACGAGGGCATGGAAAATAAACAGACCATGAGTCCATGACTTCAGGCAACCCTGAATCCACAGTAAAGGCATCAACACTCATTGTCATTACTATCACACTTAACATATATCTCTGGTTAATAACGCGAGCAGAGTGAGATACAAGATCTCATCCTTCAAGTCACAATGTTAAGCATGTCAACTTTCTTTACCTATTCAAGGAAAGGGAGGGATGTCAGTGCAGTTCATATCTGACTTCAAGAATATGATAACAAGAGTGTCGAAATGGACAAAACATTAACAAGAGGACATGGCACAATATCAGTACATCTGCTAACAGCCTCTAAATCAAGTGCATGTTTGATATCAACAGCTCATAGGTTTTCTGGAGAATACAATTGAATGGAAACCTATTTTTCTTACACTATATTGACAAATGAACATAAATTTACCTCTCTAGTCTAGCTAACTGAACTTTATTGAATGTAAAGTCTCACAGGCATTGACTAATGTAATATCAGGCATTTATCTCAAGACTGACACATTCTCTATTCAGAGCCAAATCTTCTTAGACCTATTACACAACAGAGAAAATAAAAGCTGGACGCTAGAAGCAAACACCATGCGAAAAAGGGTTACTCATTGATGGTGAAAAGGGCAGGAGTTATCCTAGAACACGGAGAGAAGCTGGTTGTAGCTGATGTAACCATGCTGACGTATATTTGGGTGCCATTTATGAGCATTGTAGGTGCTTCTCACTGTCAATTTTCTAATAAACAAACATAGAGTATGAAAAAAATAATGATGGGCAATGCACCTAGATAATCAGGCTAGCCATAGATAAAGAATGTGTACAATAGGAGAGCTACCACACACAGATTCATGCTTATTGTTGACTCTTTGACAATGTACTTGTTGCAAACCCAACTACTCTTTGTCAACAACATAATGACATGATGCAGTAAACTATGAAGGTGATTCATGCTTATTGTTCAGACATACATGCCATCAACAGTTGACTCATTCTTTTCATATGTTCGACTAATGTCAAAAAGCAAGTTCATGTTGAATAATTATATGTAACACCATACGTGTCAATATATTATATTTATTTTTGAACTGGATAAAGAGGCCCACTAATTAGAAGCAGAAGAAATAGATCTTCATGAAAAAACATAAAGGATGCACAAACAGCACCCATCAAGAAAGCACTATTGGATAAAAATACATGAATATATGGACTATATATGGCCTTCAATGGTTATTACCTGAAAGATTATGTACTTCAGTTCATGTAAGAATATTAGGCAAAGGTCCATCAATTGTTGGATTCCATACATTCAGTTAAATCCATACAGATTAAGAAAAGATGACGAGTCCATCAAGATATATCAAGGCAAACTAATTAATAAAAAAAGGCATTGCAGTCTTCTTATGCTCAATGATGTTGTGTGAAAGAGTATTGATTATTATTGTTTAGTTCAGTGTCGTAAATGGAAAAATATAAGGGACTACAACATAGGCACCCGGGCGACTCTGTAGGATAATCATCAGTTACCTGCTATAATACTACAGCTTCTCGAGGACATGCTGGGAAGAACATGAGACCATATCCAACAGTAAAAAGGCCATAGCATCCAAGCGCCACTATCAAGTAGATGGGAAGCTACAACAATAAAAGCCACAAGGAAACATCTTAATCTGAATATTGTCATCTTTAAGAAATTAGCAATTGAACAAATTGATGACACTCGCCAACCACGTATAGCTGTAAGGAACGATTGCGGTTTCAAGGAGCACAACCCACACGGCCAATATAGCCACCAACACAGCAATGATATTGTATATGTGCTTCACTAGGATATTTAGTGTCTGTCTGCCATCAAAACAGTGAATCGGAAGTTCAGAACTACAACAGCTAGCTAGTTTACTTGCTAATCCCTCCGTCCAATTCTATTCTATAAAATAGCCCAATGTTCTCCATAGACTATACAACAACCCAATGTTCTCCATAGACTAGCTAAAAATCCCCAACTCGGGCTAGCAGGAAAACAGCACGTTTCTCGAATCGGATGGGGCAGGCGTACCGAAGTGGGAGTATGAGTCTAAGTAGTAGTCGGCGCTGGTCTTCTTGTTGCCGATGACCTCCTCCGGCGGGGCGGGGTTCTCCTGGACCTCCATCCCCACCTCCTCCACCACCTCGTCTGCATCCTCGAACCTGAGCCTGGACGTCGTCGCCTCTATGAGACCATCACCGTTGGAGAGGCGAGGTCGCAGATAGAGAGGATAGTGGCGGCAGCGTTGATCTGGTGCTCTTGGTCCCGCTAGGGGCGGAGGGGGGAAGTGACGGTGGAGGCTAGGAGTGGCCCGTGGTGGGCTGGGCGGCAGATGGCGGGGTGGTCGGCGAGAACTGTGGTAGGGCGCACGGGCTGGAAGAGGATGATAGGATGGGCAGGGAGATGAGTGGTGGAGAGAGGGGTCGAGCGGGGCGGAGAAGGGAGGGAGGGGCGGGGCTAGTGGCGGATCTGGCTCGGGGCGGCTCGATGAGGTGACTCGGGGTAGTGAGGGAGAGAGTGGCTCCGGGAGCTAGGGTTAGCTGGCGGCGCCTCCGGGGAAGGGGTGGCGATGGACGAAAGAAGAAAGGGAAGGGTAATTAGGGTTAGCTTGGGCTGTGGGGCTCGGTCCTTTGTAGCCTGCTCGGCACAACCATTTTAGATCGGTTTCGCACCCCTCGTCCGAAACCCTCAGCGGGAAGGGAAGTGAAATTTCAGACGCTTGGATGGAGGTCATATGTACGGCTGAGATTTATGGCTGAGGTGATCTGTGGGTTGTTTATTCTTGTGTTCTAATTGGTTGGCTCTATTCTTTTTTTTCCAGGACAGAGAATTAATTATCAAATAGGTGGGGTACATTCAGCCCTGATCACATCAGTGATTTTCGGCGGTGAGTTCCTCGGCCAAGTGGTTGTTCTCTCTTGTACTCTACCTAAAAAGGCTAAGCCATGACTAGCACAGTTGGCTTCACGGTTCACCTTACATATTACAACATCTCTCTCCTTGATATCCTCACGAATGACACTAATTCTCCTAGCAAAGCGCGATAGATTGGGGGTTCTCTCGTTGACCATTTTAATTGCTTCAGCACTGTCAGATTCGAGAATAATAGGCGCTAATGTCCAGTGAAGTGCAAGGCCAAGTCCTTCCTCCAATGCTGCAAGCTCTGCCTCCAGAGGCCCAGCACACGATCGGAGTTGTCTACAGGCTGCAAAAATGACCGAACCATTAGCGTCACGCAGTAGCATACCTGCACCAGCTCTCCCATTGTTAGAGTAGGCGCCGTCAACATTTAGCTTTGTTACTCCCTCATCTGATGGCCGCCAATTCTGTTTCACCTGTGGCCTCTCATCCATATGGTGTTTCTTTCTTCACAGGCCACGTCCCACATTGATTACTTGCTTGCCCTTTCCCAGATCAGTTCCTGGGTGTTGTTGGACCAACATGAGCGAGTTCAGATAGCTCTCCAAGAATCTTCACGATACAGTAGTTGGGGCCGGGGTTTTCTGATGTGTAATCTCATTGTGGATGTGCCAAATTCTCCAGAGCAACATTAAGAATGCGGCATGTTGATCCTTATCTAGGCGTACCAGGGCGTGCATGAACCAGTCCAGGTTACGCTGGAAAAGCATATGTTCAGGTGGTAAGTCCCAGATCTCCTTCATGGTACTCCACAACCCGCGCGCGTGGGGGCACTTCACCAGGGCATGGAAGGTGGTTTCATCCTCATTGCCACAGATTATGCACGTCGGCGGCGTGGTAATGCCTCGCCTTGCCATGTTTACCTGGGTAGCCAAAGCATTTCTCGCTAGTTTCCATGCAAAGGTACAGATCTTCGGGGGAGCAACGCTTAGTTGAAGATACGCATATCTTTAAAACCAAGGCCTCCTTGTTCCTTTGGCCGCAACATGCTGTCCCAAGAAACCCAGTGCATTTTCCTCTTTCCATTTTTTGCACCCCACCAGAAGTCGCGAATCATTTTTGTTAGCTCATCTAGCAGACCAAAACGAAGTTTAAAGATGCCCATAATGTAGACCGGGATGGCTTGTGCAACCGCCTTAATCAGTACTTCTTTCCCTCCTAGAGACAAGTAAATCTCTCCCCATTGTAGCAGTCTTTTTGCACCTCCTTTTGCCTCCTTTTGCAACAAAGCTGAGAGGCCATCAGCAACAAAGAGAAACAAAAAGGGGGATAGGGGATCACCTTGTCGAAGACCTCGAGAAGGAGAAAACGAATCCAGAAGGGTTCCATTGAATTTCACCGAGTACCTCACAGTGATGACGCATGCCATTATCCAGTCCACCCATCTGTGAGCAAAACCCAATCTTTCCATCGCTTTCTTGAGAAACGCCCAATCCACCCCGTCGTATGCTTTTGACAAGTCTAGCATATATGCACAAAAATTATTTTCCATATTTGTGTTATTCTCAATGAAGTGCAGGCATTCAAATGCTCTATTCACGGTTAAAGGGTTATATAGAAAGTTGGTCCGATTTGAACTGCAAGTTTGTGATAATGTGCCCATATTATACAAGCATGTGCATCTTGGTATGTCGAACAATGTTGCAGGAGAAAGTTTTCCTTTTCGTCGCAGGAAAAAACCATTTTCTATTTTATGAGTGCCAAAATCGGCGTTTTGTGAAGCAACACCAAATGTTCAATTCAAAATGTTGCCACCCTATTTTTAAAAAATACTAGACCACCTTACATAGAAAATGTTTCAACCGAGGATTTTAAAACCTTTTCGTTCACCCCTGGTGAAAAAGACTAATGTCTGCCGAATCGGTAGGAACTGGGTCCGGTTTGAACTACAGGTACATGATATGATGCTCATGATTTTTTGAAAAAAACTTTTTTAGACTCATAATATGATGTTTTTTCAGAGATCCAATACAATTTTTAGCGAGGCTCAGCCCCTATCTTCATGCCCGCCGTTTTGGCCATAGTTTGAAACGAGTAAATTTGAAAACAGACATAAGAAATTCAAAAACGGTCCGACCAAGGTAAATCCTTCGCGTGGTGTCATATTATGTGACATAGTTGCAAGGAAAAATACAAAACTTGGTATATTGATTGCATCTCGAAAAAACCTTCACAGAAATGACCTATCATGTTCGAGGTTTCTTGGTTTTCAAGACAAACGACCAATATTATGGCAAGAATCAAGACATAGTTTGTGATAATGTGCCCATAATGTGCAAGCATGTGCATCTTTGTATGTCGAACAATGTTGCAGGAGGAAGTTTTCCTTTTAGTCGCACAGAAAAACCATTTTCTATTTTCTAAGTGCCAAAATCGGGGCGTTTTGTGAAGCAACACCAAATGTTCAATTCAAAAATGCTACCACCGTATTTAAAAAAAATACTAGAACACCTTACATAGACAATGTTCCAACCAGGGATTTTAAAACCTTTTTATTCACGCCTGGTGAAAAAGACAAATGTCTGCCGAATCGGTAGGAGATGGGTTCGGTTTGAACTATAGGTACATGATCTGATGCTCATGATTTTTTGAAAATATACTTTTTAGACTCACAATATGATGTTTCTTCAGAGATCCAATACAATTTTTAGCGAGGCTCAGCCCCTATCTTCATGCCCGCCGTTTTGGCCATAGTTTGAAACGAGTAAATTTGAAAACGGGCATAAGAAATTCAAAAACGGTCCGACCAAGGTAAATCCTTCACATGGTGTCATATTATGTGACATAGTTGCAAGGGAAAATACAAAACTTGGTATATTGATTGCATCTCAAAAAAACCTTCACGGAAATGACCTATCAGGTTTGAGATTCCATGGTTTGCAAGACAAACGACCAATGTTATGGCAAGAATCGAGACATAGTTTGTGATAATGTGCTCATAATGTGCAAGCATATGCATCTTGGTATGAAGAACAATGTTGTAGGAGGAAGTTTTCCTTTTCGTCGCACGAAAAAACCATTTTTTATTTTCTGAGTGCCAAAATCGGAGCGTTTTGTGAAGCAACACCAGACGGTAAATACAAAATGGTACCATCCTATTTTTAAAAAAATACTAGACCACCTTACATGGACAATGTCCCAACCGAGGATTATAAAACCTTTTGTTCCACCCTTGGTAAAAAAGACAAATGACTGCCGAATCGGTAGGAAGTGGGTCTAGTTTGAACTACTGGTACATGATCTAATGCTCGTGATTTTTTGAAAAAATCATTTTTAGGCTCATAATATGATGTTTCTTTAGAGATCCAATGCAAGTTTAGCGAGTCTCATCCCCTATCTTCATGCCCGCCGTTTTGGCCATAGTTTGAAATAGGAAAATTTTAAAACGAGCATAAGAAATTCAAAAACGGTCTAAACAATATAAATCCTTCGCGTGGTGTCATATTATGTGACATATTTGCAAGGAAAATACCAAACTTGGAATATATAATGTATCTCATAAAAACCTTCTCAGAATTGAGCTATGATGTTCGAGATTTCATGGCTTTTAGGCCAAACGATCAATGTTATGGCAAGAATCATGGCATATTTTGTGATAATGTGCTCGTATTATGCACGCATGTGTATATTGAGATGACGAATAATGTTGCAAGAGGAAGTTTTCCTTTTCATCGCACAAAAAACCTATTTTCTATTTTCCGACTACAAAAAAGGGGTGTGTTGTGAAGTGACCACCAAATCAAAGTTTTAAAATGGTACCACTTAATTTTTCAAAAATACTAGACCACCTTACATAGAAAATGTCCCAATTGCGGTCCTCATACCTTTCCGTCCACCCCTGATGAAAAAGATAAATTTCTATCGAATTGATAGGAAGTGGGCCAGATTTGAACTACGGGTACATGATCTGATGCTCATAATTTTTTATAAAAATATTTTTTAGGTTCACAATATGCTATTTCATCAGGGATTCACTCCAAGTTTAGCGAGGCTCAACCTTACCTACGAATGATCACGCCCGCTGTTGTGACCAGATTTTTAAATCAACACAAGAAAATAAAAATAAAAGTCAACCAAGCAATGTAAACATAAGAATTTACCAACATCACAGTTTTTGTCTCATCCAGATGAACCAAATTGATTTTTGGATCACCTAAATCTGAGATCGTATGGAAAATGCATGATGAAATTACTCAAAATCTTTTAAAGTTTGAAAAAAATAAAACATATTAGGACTAAAGTACCTATGGGCCATATTTTCCCTCTATATCAAATCTCTGACGGTTGTGGGTCGACCCCAACTGCGAGAAAAAAAACAATTTGGATCCGTCCACTGAGGGCCGAGGTGAAGAATAGAGAGATAAGGCTTAAGCACTGGTATTGGACATCAACAAGTCTGTGGCTTGGTGGTCAACACGGTTGGCATTGCGATTATTTTTGCCATTTATTCTCAGATTTAGCAAGGTTGTTTTAATAGGACCACTGCGTAGACTTTAAACATGAAAGGAGGTCTAGCGTAGTGGTTCACGTCGCGGCAGAGTGAGCGATTCTCGCGGGTTCGAGCCCTATTGGTGTCCTCTTTTTTCGCCATTTATTCTCAGATTTGGCGCAGTTGTTTTAATAGGACTACTACGCATATTTTAACATGAATAATGGTGTAACTTGGTGGTTCACATCAGTGCAGAGTAAGCGAGAGGTTGCTGGTTCGAGCATTGTGGGCAGCCTTTTTTGCGCTTATTTTCTGAATAAGCAGGTTGGTGTCAGTCGAGTGGGCCTACATGTAAGGTAGATGTATATTGACATATGAACATACATATATACAAAAAATTACATATAGACGATATGACGATTTAAATTGATCATAATGAGCAATTATGACGATTTTAACGCAAATCGTCGTAATTATATAGGATTTTGACATCTCCAAACAGCATGTGACAATCTTGTCCAAATCTTCATAGATCTATGACGATTTCATTTTCCGTCACTATGAGAAGGTCATAAGTTAACACATTTCTTATAGTGGCTCTAGCCCGCCGCCGATGAGCCGAGCAGCTCGGAGGATGGCAGATCCTACTACCAAGGAAGAAGAAGTTCTGGCTACAAGCGGGTGAGCTACCCTTCTCTTTGCTATTCACACTAATTATAAATGTTAGCTAGCTACTGAACCTAAAATTGTTTGTTAGCCCAACACTCACAAACATAATTTATTCACAGTTTTCTGTCAAGTGGGATCTTCGCGGACCACCTTACCTAGTTACAGTAGTCCCCTTCAAGTACGACTCTAAGGGCAAGTGGTATGGACACCATTGTATCACGACGGAAGAAGCGCCTGTGCAGATCTGCACTATATCTGGTATGGTTGCTGCTCTGCGTAATCATGATGAATTATGGCCGAAGCAGACTGCAAAGTTTAGCTTCATGGATGAACGTGGCATCATGGTTCCTCTAACGTGTGACAGTCAGCTAATTGGGTTGATGAAAAGGTATGCTTCAGCTTGCATGTTTGAGCTGAATTGTGATGTACTGGATGTGGAAGCTGCTACAACTGGGAGTCGCCCTTCTATTCTTGGACAGGGTGGTTGCTCAAAACCAATTAGCTCCTGGTAAGCAAAAGTCTCTTAGGGTTCGCATGTTTGTGTTGAATTGTAATTTTTGTTTTATTTACTCTATAGATATTGGACAGTTATGCAACAGTCTTGTTTCTTTGACAGGAAGCGCCGCAAGGTTAGAAACATGACTGTCGGGTCAGTCATTTTGTTGCCCGAAGAAATTAAAAATGAGTGGAAAGATGATGTTGGACACGATTCTGGTGCCCATTGTCCCGGCGATGTAGAGTACATGAAGCTAAGAAAATTGGCATCGAGAAAGAGTAAGAAGGCAGGAAATGAAGAAGCCAGTGGACGTGAAGGCTTGGCACCCAGGCTACGGAAGAAGGCTGCTGGCAATGAAGATGCATACTAATGTGTTGAACTTGAACCTATATATGTAATTCGGTAAATTCTAGAGCTCTGTGTGTGGAACTTTGCTAGGCGAAACAATCTACTCACGTTCTCTGAGTAAAATGTACCACGACTTAGGGTTTGGAAACGGCCGAGTCAGTAGTTGAATCCGAAATTGTGATTGTGCCACTACTATCTGAAAACACGCAGCACCGGTTCCACGATTGCTGAGGGGCAGGAGGTCTCCAAATACGACGGAATGTAAGTGGCACAGAAATAAATTATTTAAGCTGCCACACTCCACGAAGCAGCAACTTATTTCAGCTGCTGCACACAACGACATGGCAACATAACCATCAATGGCAACCGATAATGCCCAGATGAGGAGGAAATTGGTACCACTTTCTGGCCTAATCTTGAGCCCGTCTATCTCACCGCCTCTCTGCTCCTGCATCCCCTGCATCTGGCGAAGCTCCCGGATCTCCAGTAACCGGGTGTACGTGCATCCACTTTAAAAATTGTGGTTGTGCCATTTGCATGCGGCACAATCCACGTAGATTACGTTTAAACAAACCACCAATTTCAGAATACCACCATGATCAGACAAAAGGAAGTAATGCAGGGTTAAGACAGATTAACGGGCGACCAATTTTTTTCCTTCCAGGACTCCGGGACCAATAGTTCAGACCGCTAGGTCAACAAGTACAACTATTACAACTTAAAATACACAGAGCTCAAGCTAAATAGAACTAGTTATCACACATCTCCTTGATCTTCCTAATCTTAGCCCGATGCGCATCTTCCTGTGAGAGCAAGGATCGAATCGTCTGCTCCTTCCTTTTAGCATCTTCCTTGCACAGCTTCAATTGTTTCTCTGCATTTTTCCTCATGCACTTGTTAATACTCGTAGTTGTGAACTGCAGGACTTTGGCCTGGTGAAGATCATTCCTTGCTTGAGTCAATTCTTGCTCTGCTTTAGCCTTCAGGGCCAACGTCGCGTCCCTCTCCTTCTCGACTTTGCTAACCTTGTCTTGCACCCACCTGAGATCCCTCTTATGCTTGGTTGTGTCAACTAGTTCCCATAGCTTCATCTCAACACTGTCAAGAAGTGAGCTGAATACAGATTCTTTCAACTCAAAAGTCATTTCCCATAGTTTGTCTAGCGTTTTCTACATTTATTTGGGCCACTCTGGATCTACCCATTTGACAACACCGCAACTTCCGCCTTGCATCATTACATGATGTCCTTGACACCATAGAAACCTCTTGCCTGCTTTTTGTCCTTCGAACGCTACAAATTTAGCGGGCACATATCCATGTTTACATAGTAGAGGACTATCTTCATCCACTAAACCGTGATAGTCGGAGTCATACGTCATCTGATTGGCCTAACACATCATACGCGCATGAGTAAATAGAGTAGATCTAGCTCAAAAAATAGATAACTGGCCACAGATGATAGTGATAGAGATGAGACGACTCACATCAAAATCACCGTCCCTGTCATCACGAGGTGTTTCCTCGCCGTCTCCCCTTGAACCCATGGCGAGAGGGGGCGGAAGGGGGGGTGGCTGCCGGAGAGGGGATTGGGATGGAGGCGCCGTTGGCTTGTGGCTATGGCAGGATGGGAGTGAAGTGGGGAAAGTGTCTTCAAGAGGAAGGAAGAGAAGTACGGGGAGGAAGAGAAGTAATAGGGACGTGACACTAGGATATAGCCCACTTAACTCGTGAGTCGTGACACTCGCAACAGGGGACTGCCCAGTGTTGCTAGTTTGTCCAGAGCAAGCGTGGCCAATCATGACGTAGAAGAGCCTACTCGTGGATCGCTCTCACGAAGACCATCCCAATCGTCTGTGGCATCCCGCAAAAATCACTACTAGAAAATCGTTATGTTTTTGTGCATTGCATCATCATGACCGCATGCTCATATCAACATGCCACATTGCATTTGAGCATCGTCATCATATTGCATGGTTTATTTAAAAACTATTTTCGAAAGGCCTGGTTTTGTTTCCTAAACGCCTCGTCTTTATTTCAAATTAAAACCCCGGGTCTCCAGAATATTTTGTTTCATCTAAAGACGGATTTCAAAAGCCCCATTTTAAGTAAATAAATATTTAAGTTGTTTTTAGGAGGCAGCCCGCCAGGCCCGAAAGCCTGGCCGGCCACCTCCAAACCCTAGTCTAAAATACCCAGACAAACCCAAACCCTATCTAAATCCTACCTACCCCAATCTAGCCCCAACCCTATCTAAAACACCCAAACCCAACCCAGCCACCAACCTCATCCCACCTTTTCCCTCCCAGCCGCACACAACGCACAAGCGCATGCAGCTGGCCCCACCAGGCTCCACACCTGCCACCAATCCCACCCCTGCACCACCCCGACAGCGCGCCGAACCCAGCCCCACCTACCCCCTGCTCGAACCAGTCCCCTTGCCCAGCCGACCCGTTTCCTCTCACCCAATCGCCACCAACCACCAGCCTGGCCCCGGGCCCCACCACCTACCGCGTCGTCAGCCGACCCCCACCCTGCCTCTGATCCCACACGCCACCCCACCCCGCGACAAAACCAACCCGCTCCTTCCGTGACCTGGCCCACCCCGACGCGTACGCCCCCTCTCGCGACGGACACGCGCCCCTGCCCGCGATCCCCTTCCCCTCTGCCTCGCCCCGCATAGCACCAGCACCTCCATCCTCGCTCCCTGTCTCCGGCCTCGGCCTCGCCTTCCCCCGGTCATGCTCCTCCCCCTCTCCGGCCCTACATCGAAGCGCCGTCGGGATCCCGGTCCTATCTCCCTCGCCGGAACGCGCGTCGCTGCATCGCCCTCCATCGCCGACGCGCGGGTCCTCGTCCGCACCGGCACCGCGTCCCGCGCCTCCGCCCTGCGCCTTGCCGCCGTCGTCTGTTGCCTCCCTCCTCGGCGAGCTCGCACGACCCTCCTCTCTGGCCGCGTCGCCCACCCCTCGCGGAGCCCCGTCGGCCTCCTTCCTCCCCGCAAGCCCCGCCACCGAGATCACCTCGTCCCCGCAGCTCCTCTGACCGCCGCCGCAGGCGACCTCGCCTACAGAAGCTCCTCCACGAGCCTGCACCTCCTCTGCCCGGCAGTCATGCGTGAGCTTCCCTTCACCGCTGTCGGCCTGACGGTCTTCTCCCCGAACCGGTGTCTGCAAGCACGGCCGTGCCCCACCTCCTCTGGCCCTGCCCCGTGCCGCTGGCCATTTTGGCTTGGCCTCGCCGCGGTCGCCCATGTGTGTCCCTGTGGTGCTCCGCCTCCTCTGGTGCTAGGCGATTCCGTCGCCCTGGTCCGCACGTCCTCTGCCATGTATGTCTATGGCCGCCTCTTATTCCTCTAGATTGGTTTCAACCGTGTGCTGCTTGTTTGCTAAGTGCAGTGGTACACCGGGTTACGCCTTGTCAGGTTCTCCTCGACCTCGTGTTCTAGCAGAAGTGTGGCCTTTCACTGCCCTGGTGGATGTGTGGAATTGTTGTAACGAAGCCGTGTGAAGCTTGTGTGGTTCTGCTCAAGGTCCCGACACCCGAACCTAAGTCCATCATCGACCACCACAACGTCGAGATACCGGCTTCCGCCAAGATCTTCCAAAGATCGAGACCTCGAGCGTGCCGACACGGATCTGAAGACCGAACCCGAAGACCACAGATGCGACAAGTACTCCTTCCCGGATGCGTGACCCGGATCCGAAGACCGCCAAGATCGCCACCGGAACGCCAAGTTCTTCATCCCGAACGCCAAGACTGACCCGATACGCGGACCCGACAAGATCTTCGCCACGACAAGATCGACACCGACCAGGGCGAATCCGATGTGCCCCCGACGCCAACCAAGTCCTTCTTCCCGGAACGCTAAGCTCTCCTTCCGTTGTCCGAGACCGATCCCGTCGAACCGTTCCCCTTGTCGAACCCCTTCAGAAGCCAAGATCTTCAACCCAGATGTGTGACCCTAAGCCCCTATTTTTATAATATGACATTACCAACTGTCGCATATTAAATTGTTCATGCATGCATACTTGTCTGTGGTTTGAGGGCATTATGCCGATTCACCTCATAATTAAATATGGCGTCAATATGTGGGATACTTTTGTCTTATTCCGGACTCCATTTAAATTTGTGTAGCAAATCTATACCATGTTTTGCCTTGTTAATGCAACATTTAAATTGCGGGGGTTTCAAATAACTTGAACCGTCTAATTAATTGTCGGGACCCCGATTCCGCTTAATACCGCCTAATTGCACCGCATCTGCATCATATCATAATCATGCCGGATCTTTTGCCGTAGTATTAAATAGTGCATCCGGTGTTTCTTCTAGTGTTTGCTTCTTCGCGGACTAGGCCGATGAGTGGATGCGAGTATCGACAAGTTCTCTGGATATGAACCTTCGGCAGTGTTTCCCAGGCGAGCATCTCTCCCCCTTTCTACCTATTTTGCTTTTATAGTCTTTATTTCCTCATGTTGATCTATTGCTATCCGTGTAGCGATGCTTTAGTTTCCGTGCACCATTTATACTCCTTGCAGCCTCTATATTGCCTTGGACACATCCTATTGCCTATTGTTGGATAGACAGTCGGCCTTGCGAGTCGTAGTTGCTTGCTCAGGTGCTGCTTTGCGTCGTTGTTGTCCCACCATTGTTGGAAGGTTGGCACATGCTTAATGGTGGAGATGCTTAATGGTGGAGATGATCATGACTTTAAATACAACTATTAAAATTCTAGATATAACTAATGTAGAGGCATCGGTGGGCAATAGATGCTATTTGGTTCTTCCACGCTCACTTGTGTCCTGTAGGACCCCGAGTACTTGATACCTGTTCCTTGACTATTCGCACTATCCACATACAGGAGACTCTATGAATCCCCCTTAGCCAGAGCTTGATTCATTTCTTATTTCTTGGGGCCACAAACTAGTTTGGGGCGTTATTACTATCCTGTACTTATGCCATGCTTTACTGCTTTATTTAAAATTGTGCGTGGAGCACTTGTACTGTTTTGGATCGTGCCACGTTTTCGCGGTATCGACAAGCCCAGTCACACTTTCGGGTTCCCAGTCGTTTACAACCGTTGTCACAAACCCTGGGTCCGTTCCGGAGCCGGCCAACTTTGTTGCGGGTAGCTTACTGGGGTGGCCCCCTGAAATGTTTTATGAATCCTGTGATCGCTTTCTCGTGAAAGCCTCGCTGGGTTTTGATTTGGTTTTTCCGAGGTTGATCGTGTGTGTGTTGCTATTTGTGCACCCCTGTAGGGTAAAACTTTCTGAAAGCCGTGTCCGCGGTTATGGACGACTTGGAGCACAGTATCTCGATCATACACAAGCATAACTAAAGTAGTGTTATAAATTTGACTTAATATGTGACTAGTAATTCAGCTTCACTACAATGGAATGGATAATAAAAATGCCCACAACTGGTGGATCTGTGGTGATCTGTGTCATACTATACCTGCCTAGTAAGTATTGCAACTCCAATGGAATGTGATAAAAGTGCCAACAACTGCTGGGTTTTGGGATTCCTCAGGACAATTACATCTGACTAGTAAATGTTCCAACTACAACGGAATGTTAACTAAAACTACCCACTACTTATGCTATCAGGATGACTCATGCTATATATCTGACTAGTAAATGCTGCAACTATAATGGAATGAGTAAAATTGCCAACTATGTGAGTTCCTCGATTTGACTTCCTCGTTTGGCCTCGAGGGGGAATACCAGGATGGGTACGATTGGTGTTAGTATCAGGTTGGTTCCGAATAGGTCTTTCTTATCCCTCTCTAATAGCCGCCAGTTTTACTGAGTCTCTATAGGTTGTTTAGTGCTGCTGCGCTGCTGCTTCGGTCCACCATACCTATGTAGGCGAGAGCCGCCGAATTCTAGCCTCGCCATGTACTAGCCTCAGTACTGACGCTCCTCTTTTTCCTTTGCCCTTTGTCGGCACCCCTTTTGTTTTAGCAGGTTTGAGATCGATGTCGTTAGCAGGGTTACCCTTCCGGCTTGGCCTGGGCATGGTTATGGACGCCATTGGTTATTCTTCAGGGCTCTTAGCCCAATTTGCTTCTTGTCCATACTCGGACTGACGAGGTTTAATCTCGTCAATGCCCATTGTTATGGACTTGGGGTTTTGGAGAAGATGGGGATGCCGGAGATCATGGCACGGTTAACAGACAAGCAACCAGGGGACACGAGATTTACCCAGGTTCAGGCCCCCGGAGGGAAAACCCTTCTCCTGCTTGTCTGCTCTTTTATTACGGCGGAACCGAAGGTTACAGGGTGCGCAGATTCGATCTGGCGTGGATGCGTGAAAGTATGAGTCGAGTTGTTGCCCTAGGACGTGCCCTCCTAGCCTTTATATAGACTTAGGCAGGTCCCGGGCGTAGTCCTAGTCGGTTACAAGTTGTATTCAAACTCTAATCTTGCTCTCCAAGGATCCGAAGGCGTCATGGGCCTTGGCCACCCGGAAATCTTCATGGGCCAGCGTATGCCTGCCGTGGGCCTTCCTTGGGATGGACTAGGTATGCTGAAGTTACGTACCCGTAGGGTATAACCATGTCAGTAGCCCCCGAGTGATCAGTTGAATCGTAGATTCGGCTGAGGACTCTTCCATCCTTCGGGAGCAGCTATGTATTAATAGTATATGTGTGTATGGATTGTTCATGCGTGTGCCTGACTCACCCGACGGATCAGGGTCAGTTGACTGTCTTAGGACGAAACAACACGATCTTCTTCAGGTTCGGGTCCCTCAACCCGGACCTGGAACATATGCTGGCGTAATTCGACTCAGGCCGCGGAGGACTTACAGGAGTGGAATTCTAGTGATTTTAATTGGTGTACCCAACGCGTCCGTCGGGATTTTTCATCGTACCTGCTGGTACGGATTCATACTAGCAGAGCGCAGTCAGGTGCGTTGCCAGGCCATCAGATGATATCTGTAGGTCTTATCTTTGCATCGCAGACGCAGCATCCGAATGTTTGTCACCGCGGAGGTGTTTCGGGTGGCCAAGGAGGATGTTACTCACTTAGCATTAATTGGGGCAGAGTTGCCGAAAAGTTTTGCGTGCTGATCCGAAAGATCGCAGTCGAAGATTTCATAGGGTGCACGACCAGCGCTCCCTATGGGAGTAGCCCCCAAGTGTCTGTTCGAGTCGTAGACTCGAACGGAGACTTTTAGTTCAAGCATTGTTCCAATCATAAGTCCGCAGGACTCGAAAATTTTCGGATGCTGAAATCCATCCTCCCTATGGGAGTAGCTCCCGAGTCCGTAGTGGAGTCGTAGACTCGGCGTAGGACTCGAAGATCTTGTGTGTGCGCGACCATCGCTCTAGTTTGGAGTAGCCTCCGAGTGTCTGGCGGAGTCGTAGACTCGGGCAGATACTCGAGTCTTGTATTTTGTAGACGAAGTGGACAATCTCGCGGGCGTACCGCTGACCCGGAAGTACATCGGGTGCGCGACCAGCGCTCCTGATAGGAGTAGCCCCCGAGTGTCTAGTCGAGTCGTAGACTCGAGTGGAGACTCATGCGAGGACAAATCACTGACCCGGAAGTGCATCGAGTCAGCGTCTCATGCATAAGGAGCCAAGAATCGATGATGCAGTCGGAGTTGACGTGGCGGAGTCGTGCGGCGTTTAGCCGAAAGGACTCGACGTTGCGGATGAAGTCAACACCGTTGCTTCTATCGGGTGAGCGACCAATGTCGTGTCTTCGTAGCATAAAGCGATGCAACCATCCAAGGAGAGACTCGACTCGGGTCTTGATTGTATGGCGTAGCCAGCTCTTTTGTCGACTCCTGTTGGAGGACCTAATAGAATAGCTCGACGCGGTCGATGTCCTTGTAAGCTGTAGAAAACATAAAGAATTGTGAAGTACTTGTATCTTGTAAAGAATATTTGCCTGTCGGCTTGTACAGTAAGATTCTGGTGCCGATCGAGTCGACACTTTTGCACTGTATACTAGGCCTTTTCGTTAGCCTGATTACCCTTAGTCTCAGTACCTTGCCGAGGCACTCGGAGTTCAAGGATTCGACGATCAGGCAGAATCAGCTACTCGGGCTATCGCGTTCGAGGTGCTCGAGTGCGTGGAGCCGATGGCACATTAGGTTACTCGAAGAGGGCGCAGCCCCCGAGTGTTTCGAGTGCGAGTTAAAGATAAAAGAAATCAGCTCTAAGTAGAGGGAAACTTAGCTTTATTGGTAGTTGTCGTGGACGAAGTTGATGCGGTAGCGGGTCACGCGGCGGACGTAGTCAACGCGGCGGACCATGTTCATAGAAGCGACGGGTTCCTGGGGTCGATGGCGACAGCGAGCTCCGCATCCGAAGTTTGTCGCGGTCGAAGACCGCACCAAGTCGCCACATCCGAAGGATGTATCGGGTCATCACAGCCGAAAGCCGCATTGGGTCGCCGATGTCGAGGGAGCCCCCGAGTCGTGGTCGCTGAAGCCGATGCGGCCAGTTGCGGCTATCGAAGATCGCGTCGGGTCACCACATCCGAAAGATGCAGCAGGTCACCGCAGCCGAAGGCCATAGTGGGTCACCAGAGCGGATGGAGCCCCCAAGTCGCTGGAGCCGAGGATCGTATCGGGTCGGAACCGTCACGACCGCACAATCAGCAGCCCCAAATCCCACAGACGGCGCCAATTGACGAGGTTTAATCTCATCAATGCCCATTGTTATGGACTTGGGGTTTTGGAGAAGATGGGGATGCTGGAGATCGTGGCACGGTTAACAGACAAGCAACCAGGGGACACGAGATTTACCCAGGTTCAGGCCCCCGGAGGGAAAACCCTACTCCTGCTTGTCTGCTCTTTTATTACGGTGGAACTGAAGGTTACAGGGTGCGCAGATTCGATCTGGCGTGGATGCGTGAAAGTATGAGTCGAGTTGTTGCCCTAGGACGTGCCCTCCTGGCCTTTATATAGACTTAGGCAGGTCCCGAGCGTAGTCCTAGTCGGTTACAAGTTGTATTCAAACTCTAATCTTGCTCTCCAAGGATCCGAAGGCGTCATGGGCCTTGGCCACCCGGAAATCTTCATGGGCCAGCGTATGCCTGCCGTGGGCCTTCCTTGGGCTGGACTAGGTATGCTGAAGTTACGTACCCGTAGGGTATAACCATGTCACGGACGTTGTATCGATTTCAAGGTGATTTTGATCTTTGGATTGTATATCTGTATTCTTGACTCGTGGAGTCGTTGTTGTATATATATGTTCTGTGGGTTCCATCGTGGACTAATGTGTAATGGTATTACTTCGTTTTCCAGCCACACGAAAGTGCCTGGTGGGCATCCTTGAATCGTTTCTATGCGGGTTTGGCGGGAAGCGCTGAAACTTGCATAGGGCCGATTCGAGGGTGTTACAGAGTGGTATCAGAGCTCAGCAGTTGCGATACCCCACAAGTCCAGCCTGTAGGATAACCTAGCTAATGGCCGAAGTAGAGTGTAAAATCTATTTTTCAAAATCGGTTGGATAGATCTGATTAGGTCTGTTTTTACTCCTTACCCTCTTCTATTCCCCTCTTACCTCTGCATGTTTTGGATCTGCTCTCTTATCTTTTCTTCGAGTCCAGGATTCTCGTGGTTGGGTTTCCGTCGTACCTTCAGGGTTTCGGTTCTTACTTTGGTTATGATGTTTCTACATCCATTCTTCATGCTATCTGAGGAATCCTTCATCTGTTGGACTTCCCTTTGTTCCTCCTTGTGCCTTCCGGTGGTTTCCGACGCGACGACCTCATCTACGCCAGATCCGATGCAGAGCCTGCATCACTCCTTTGTTCCGAACCTCGTTTGTCGAGATCTTCAGTCTAATTCCGAGAGTTGGTTGCATAATTCCTCTATTCGTGTGCAGAGTAATAGTTTGGGTGCGTGATGGATTGGCCCCCATGCCGACTACTCAATCTATTTGCTCTCGTACATTGAAGTGGATTAGAATGCATCGTTTCTCTCCTTCTATCGAAGTTAGAGGTGGCTTTGTTTGTTGATACCTTTACCTTCGTCCTTTGTTCCCGGAGTGTTCTCTCGACGATCCCGGACAATGACCTCTTGTTAGTGGTGTCACGAGGATCTACACGAAGCGAGGAGATTCTGACTGTCGGCTTTCTTCCGGTACCATGAGGCGGATCTCGAGGGCGAGATCCCTTGTTAGTGGTGTCAAATTGTGGCATCTCGCAAAAACCACTACTAGAAAATCGTTGTGTTTTTGTGCATTGCATCATCATGACCGCATGCTCATGTCATCATGCCACATTGCATTTGAGCATCGTCATCATATTGCATAGTTTGTTTAAAAACTATTTTCGAAAGGCCTGGTTTTGTTTCCTAAACGCCCCGTCTTTATTTCAAATTAAAACCCAGGGTCTTCGGAATATTTTGTTTCGTCTAAAGACGGATTTCAAAAGCCCCATTTTAAATAAATAAATATTTAAGTTGTTTTTAGGAGGCAGCCCGACAGGCCCGAAAGCCCGGCCGGCCACCTCCAAACCCTAGTCTAAAATACCCAGACAAACCCAAACCCTATCTAAATCCTACCTAACCCAATCTAGCCCCAACCCTATCTAAAACACCCAAACCCAACCCAGCCACCTACCTCATCCCACCTTTTCCCTCCTAGCCGCACACAACACACACGCGCATGCAGCTGGCCCCACCGGGCTCAACACCTGCCACCAATCCCACCCCTGCACCACCCTGACAGCGCGCCGAACCCAGCCCCACCTACCCCATGCTCGAACTAGTCCCCTTGCCCAGCCGACCCGTTTCCTCTCACCCAATCACCACCAACCACCAGCCTGGCCCTGGGCCCCACCACCTACCGCGTCGTCAGCTGACCCCTACCCTGCCTTCGATCCCACATGCCACCCCACCCCGCGACAAAACCAACCCGCTCCTTCCGTGACCTGGCCCACCCCGACGCGTACGCCCCCTCTCGCGATGGACACGCGCCCCTGCTCGCGATCCCCTTCCCCTCTGCCTCGCCCCGCATGGCACCGCCGCCTCCATCCTCGCTCCCTATCTCCAGCCTCGGCCTTGGCCTCACCTTCCCCCAGTCGTGCTCCTCCCCCTCTTCGGCCCTACATCAAAGCGCCGCCGGGCTCCCGATCCCATCTCCCTCACCGGAACGTGCGTCGCTGCATCGCCCTCCGCCGCCGACGCGCGGGTCCTCGTCCGCACCGGCCCCGCGTCCTGCGCCTCCACCCTGCGCCTCGCCGCCGTCGTCTGCTGCCTCCCTCCTTGGCGAGCCCGCGTGATCTTCCTCTCTGGCCGCGTCGCCGGCCCCTCGCGGAGCCCCGTCGGCCTCCTTCCTCCCGCCAAGCCCCGCCACCGAGACCGCCTCGTCCCCGCAGCTCCTCCGACCGCCGCTGCAGGCGACCTCGCCTGCAGAAGCTCCTCCGCGAGCTCGCACCTCCTCTGCCCGGCAGTCACGCGTGAGCTTCCCTTTGCCGCTGTCGGCCTGACGCTCTTCTCCTCGAACCGGTGTCTGCAAGCATGGCCGCGCCCCACCTCCTCTGGCCCTGCCCCGTGCCGCTGGCCGTTTTGGCTTGGCCTCGCCGCGGCCGCCCGTGTGTGTCCCTGCGGTGCTCCGCCTCCTCTGGTGCTAGGCGATTCCGTCGCCCTGGTCCGCACGTCCTCTGCCATGTATGTCTATGGCCGCCGCTTATCGGCGCAGATTCTCTGACTGTGCAACACCAAGTCAGACACTGACTTTGCCCATCCGATGCCACCCATTTCTCATCCCATGGTTGCCGTTTGCCTCTGCTCTCTGAACGTGTACAGTAACAAGACCAGCCCACATAAGGCCTGGTCGGGATTAAAAACGAGCCCAGCTCAGAGCAACACAAAAATAGACACAGTTGTCTGAAAACAGACTGACAGTAAACAGAACATTGCACAGAATAGAGGATTCAGTTCAGCAACTTGTACAAATACTCTGTTTTCGACCAGAATTCAAGCACTTCATCTCTAGAACTGTCATGCTCCAAATAACCAAAACAATCTGGAACAAAAAGGCATTAATGCAGCCACCGAATCTACACCAAAAATCTTAATTTTATAGTTTTTTTCACAGAATTTCAGGAAGTGCTCTCAATATATATCATGTGGCTGCAGGCCCTAAAGTAGAAACCTAAAGTAGAGCACCCCTTTTGTTTTAGCAGGTTTGAGATCGACGTCTTTAGCAGGGTTAGCCTTCCGGCTTGGCATGGGCAGGGTTATGGACGCCATTGGTTATTCTTGAGGGCTCTTAGCCCAATTTGCTTCTTGTCCATGCTCGGACGTTGTATCGATTTCAAGGCGATTTAGATCTTTGTATTGTATATCTGTATTCTTGACTCGTGGAGTCGTTGTTGTATATATATGTTCTGTGGGTTCCATCGTGGAATAATGTGTAATGGTATTACTTCGTTTTCCACCCGCACGAAAGTGCCTGGTGGGCGTCCTTGAATCGTTTCTATGCGGGTTTGGCAGGAAGCGCTGAAACTTGCATAGGGCCGATTCGAGGGTGTTACATCGTCCAAGCACCCCGATCGAACGGTATGTAACAATCGTCAAGCAGAACAACTGTGTTAGGGCGTGCCTTCTAGAAGACTCGGTCTAACAGCCACCCATTGGGGGGCTAAGGTTAGGGCTCTCCTAAGGTTAGGATCCATATGTGGTTTATGAAAAGAACACACATCCAATGACACTGGTGGATCCGTATGTGGTTTGTGAGAATAACACACATGCAATCACACTGGGTGGATCCATATGTGGTTTATGAGAGGAACACACATGCAATGACACTAGTGATATGTGGTTTGTGAAAAGAACACACATGCAATGACTCTAACTATGGTTAATGAAAAGAGCAGACATGCAATGCCACTGGTGGATCCATGTGTGGTTTGTGAGAAGAACACACATGCAATGACACTGGCTGTGGTTCATGAAAAGAACAGACATGCAATGACACCGATGGATCCTTGTGTGGTTTGTGAGAAGAACAGACATACAATGACTCTAGCTGTAGTTCATGAAAGGAACAGACATGCAATGACACTGGTGGATCCATGTGTGGTTTGTGAGAAGAACAGACATGCAATGACTCTAGATGTGGTTCATGAGAAGAACACACATGCAATGACACAGGTGGATCCATGTGTGGTCTGTGAGAAGAACACACATGCAATGACACTGGTGGATCCATGTGTGGTTTATGAGAGGAACAGACATGCAATGATATTGGGTGTGGTTCATGAAAAGAACACACGTCCAATGACACTGGTGGATCCTTATGTGGTTTGTGAGAAGAACACACATGAAATCACACTGGGTGGATCCATATGTGGTTCATGAGAAGAACACACATGCAATGACACTGGTGGATCCATGTGTGGTTTATGAGAGGAAGAGACATGCAATGACACTGGGTGTGGTTCATGAAAAGAACAGACATGCAATGACACTGGTGGATCCATATGTGGTTTGTGAAAAGAACATACATGCAATCACACTTGGTGGATCCATGTGTGGTTCATGAGAAGAACACACATGCAATGAAACTGGTGGATCCATGTGTGGTTTGTGAGAAGAACACACATCCAATGACACTGGGTGTGGTTCATGAAAAGAACACACATGCAATGACACTGGTGTATCCTTATGTGGTTTGTGAGAATAACAGACATACAATGACTCTAGATGTGGTTCATGACAAGAACACACATGCAATGACACTGATGGATCCTTGTGTGGTTTGTGAGAAGAACAGACATACAATGACTCTAGCTGTAGTTCATGAAAGGAACAGACATGCAATGACACTGGTGGATCCATGTGTGGTTTGTGAGAAGAACAGACATGCAATGACTCTAGATGTGGTTCATGAGAAGAACACACATGCAATGACACAGGTGGATCCATGTGTGGTCTGTGAGAAGAACACACATGCAATGACACTGGTGGATCCATGTGTGGTTTATGAGAGGAACAGACATGCAATGATATTGGGTGTGGTTCATGAAAAGAACACACGTCCAATGACACTGGTGGATCCTTATGTGGTTTGTGAGAAGAACACACATGAAATCACACTGGGTGGATCCATATGTGGTTCATGAGAAGAACACACATGCAATGACACTGGTGGATCCATGTGTGGTTTATGAGAGGAAGAGACATGCAATGACACTGGGTGTGGTTCATGAAAAGAACAGACATGCAATGACACTGGTGGATCCATATGTGGTTTGTGAAAAGAACATACATGCAATCACACTTGGTGGATCCATGTGTGGTTCATGAGAAGAACACACATGCAATGAAACTGGTGGATCCATGTGTGGTTTGTGAGAAGAACACACATCCAATGACACTGGGTGTGGTTCATGAAAAGAACACACATGCAATGACACTGGTGTATCCTTATGTGGTTTGTGAGAATAACAGACATACAATGACTCTAGATGTGGTTCATGACAAGAACACACATGCAATGACACTGGTATATCCTTATGTGGTTTGTGAGAATAACACACATGCAATGAGTCTAGCTGTGGTTTGTGAAAAGAACAGACATGCAATGACTCTAGCTGTGGTTCATGAGAAGAACACACATGCAATGACACTGGTGGATCCATGTGTGGTTTGTGAGAGGAACATACATGCAATGACAATGGGTGTGGTTCATGAAAATAAAACACATCCAATGACACTGGTGGATCCTTATGTGGTCTGTGAGAAGAACACACATGCAATCACACTAGGTGTGGTTCATGAAAAGAACACACATGCAATGACATTGGTGGATCCTTATGTACTTTGTGAGAAGAACAGACATGCAATGACTCTAGATGTGGTTCATGAGAATAACACACATGCAATTACACTGGTGGATCCATTGTGGTTTATGAGAGGAACAGACATGCAATGACACTGGGTGTGGTTCATGAAAAGAACAGACATGCAATGACAATGGTGGATCCATATGTGGTTTGTGAAAAGAATAGACATGCAATCACACTGGGTGGATCCATGTGCGGTTCATGAGAACAGCACATGCAATGACACTGGTGGATCCATGTGTGGTTTGTGAGAAGAACACACATCCAATGACACTGTGTGTGGTTCATGAAAAGCACACACATGCAATGACACTGGTGTATCCTTATGTGGTTTGTTAGAAGAACGTGCATACAATGACTCTAGATGTGGTTCATGAGAAGAACACACATGCAATGACACTGGTGGATCCATGTGTGGTTTATGAGAGGATTAGACATGCAATGACAATAGACATGGTTCATGAAAAGAACAGACATGCCATGACACTGGTGGATCGATATGTGGTTTGTGAAAAGAACACACATGCAATCACACTGGGTGGATCCATGTGTGGTTCATGAGAAGAACACACATGCAATGACACTGGTGGATCCATGTGTGGTTTGTGAGAGGAACACACATCCAATGACACTAGATGTGGTTCATGAAAAGCACACACATGCAATGACACTGGTGTATCCTTATGTGGTTTGTGAGAATAACACACATGCAATGAGTCTAGCTGTGGTTTGTGAAAAGAACACACATGCAATGACTCTATATGTGGTTCATGAGAAGAACACACATGCAATAACACTGGTGGATCCATGTGTGGTTTGTGAGAGGACCATACATGCAATGACAATGGGTGTGGTTCATGAAAAGAAAACACATCCAATGACACTGGTGGATCCTTATGTGGCCTATGAGAAGAACACACATGCAATTACACTGGGTGTGGTTCATGAAAAGAACACACATGCAATGACACCGGTGGATCCTTATGTAGTTTGTGAGAAGGACAGACATGCAATGACTCTAGATGTGGTTCATGAGAAGAACACACATGCAATGACACTGGTGGATCCATGTGTGGTTTATGAGAGGAACAGACATGCAATGACACTGGGTGTGGTTCATGAAAAGAACATGCATGCAATGACACTGGTGGATCCATATGTGGTTTGTGAAAAGAATAGACATGCAATCACACTGGATGGATCCATGTGTGGTTCATGAGAAGAACACACATGCAATGACACTGGTGGATCCATGTGTGGTTTGTGAGAAGAACACACATCCAATGACACTGGGTGTGGTTCATGAAAAGCACACACATGCAATGACACTGGTGTATCCTTATGTGGTTTGTGAGAATAACACACATGCAATGAGTCTAGTTGTGGTTTGTGAAAAGAACACACATGCAATGACTGTAGCTGTGGTTCATGAAAAGAACACACATGCAATGACACTGGTGGATCCATGTGTGCTTTGTGAGAGGAACAGACATGCAATGACACTGGGTGTGGTTCATGAAAAGAACACACACCCAATGACACTGGTGGATCCTTATGTGGTTTGTCAGAAGAACACACATGCAATCACACTAGTGATATGTGGTTTGTGAAAAGAACACACATGCAATGACTCTAACTGTGGTTAATGAAAAGAGCAGACATGCAGTGACACTAGTGGATCCATGCGTGATCTGTGAGAAGAACACACATGCAAACACTAGGTGTGGTTCATGAAAAGAACACACATCCCATGACACTGGTGGATCCTTGTGTGGTTTGTGAGAAGAACATACATGCAATGACTCCAGATGTGGTTCATGAGAAGAACACACATGCAATGACACTGGTGGATCCATGTGTAGTTTATGAGAGGAATATACATGCAATGACACTGGGTGTGGTTCATGAAAAGAACACACATCCAATGACACTGGTGGATCCTTATGTGGTTTGTGAGAAGAACACACATAAAATCACACTGGGTGGATCCATATGTGGTTCATGAGAAGAACATACATGTAATGACACTAGTGGATTCATGTGTGGTTTATGAGAGGAGCATACATGCAATGACACTAGGTGTGGTTCATGAAAAGAACAGACATGCAACGACACTGGTGGATAAATATGTGGTTTGTGAAAATAAAACACATGCAATCACACTTGGTGGATCCATGTGTGGTTCATGAGAATAACACACATGCAATGACACTGGTGGATCATGTGTGGTTTGTGAGAAGAACACACATCCAATGACACTGGGTGTGGTTCATGAAAAGAACACACATGCAATGACACTGGTGTATCCTTATGTGGTTTGTGAGAATAACAGACATACAATGACTCTAGATGTGGTTCATGAGAAGAACACACATGCAATGACTCTGGTGTATCCTTATGTGGTTTGTGAGAATAACACACATGTAGTGAGTCTAGCTGTGGTTTGTGAAAAGAACACACATGCAATGACTCTAGTTGTGGTTCATGAGAAGAACACACATGCAATGACACTGGTGGATCCATGTGTGGTTTGTGAGAAGAACACACATCCAATGCCACTGGGTGTGGTTCATGAAAAGCACACACATGCAATGACACTGGTGTATCCTTATGTGGTTTGTTGGAAGAACAGGCATACAATGACTCTAGATGTGGTTCATGTGAAGAACACACATGCAATGACACTGGTGGATCCATGTGTGGTTTATGAGAGGATTAGACATGCAATGACACTGGGCGTGGTTCATGAAAAGAACAGACATGCCATGACACTGGTGGATCGATATGTGGTTTGTGAAAAGAACACACATGCAATCACACTGGGTGGATCCATGTGTGGTTCATGAGAAGAACACACATGCAATGACACTGGTGGATCCATGTGTGGTTTGTGAGAGGAACACACATCCAATGACACTAGGTGTGGTTCATGAAAAGCACACACATCCAATGACACTGGTGTATCCTTATGTGGTTTGTGAGAATAACACACATGCAATGAGTCTAGCTGTGGTTTGTGAAAAGAACACACATGCAATGACTCTAGATGTGGTTCATGAGAAGAACACACATGCAATGACACTGGTGGATCCATGTGTGGTTTGTGAGAGGAACATACATGCAATGACAATGGGTGTGGTTCATGAAAAGAAAACACATCCAATGACACTGGTGGATCCTTATGTGGCCTATGAGAAGAACACACATGCAATTACACTGGGTGTGGTTCATGAAAAGCACACACATGCAATGACACCGGTGGATCCTTATGTAGTTTGTGAGAAGGACAGACATGCAATGACTCTAGATGTGGTTCATGAGAAGAACACACATGCAATGACACTGGTGGATCCATGTGTGGTTTATGAGAGGAACAGACATGCAATGACACTGGGTGTGGTTCATGAAAAGAACATGCATGCAATGACACTAGTGGATCCATATGTGGTTTGTGAAAAGAATAGACATGCAATCACACTGGATGGATCCATGTGTGGTTCATGAGAAGAACACACATGCAATGACACTGGTGGATCCATGTGTGGTTTGTGAGAAGAACACACATCCAATGACACTGGGTGTGGTTCATGAAAAGCACACACATGCAATGACACTGGTGTATCCTTATGTGGTTTGTGAGAATAACACACATGCAATGAGTCTAGCTGTGGTTTGTGAAAAGAACACACATGCAATGACTGTAGCTGTGGTTCATGAAAAGAACACACATGCAATGACACTGGTGGATCCATGTCTGCTTTGTGAGAGGAACAGACATGCAATGA
Source organism: Avena sativa (assembly GCA_916181665.1). Classification (NCBI taxonomy): domain Eukaryota; kingdom Viridiplantae; phylum Streptophyta; class Magnoliopsida; order Poales; family Poaceae; genus Avena; species Avena sativa. The sequence goes on from OV702287.1 coordinate 431,538,067, forward strand.
CACTGGGTGTGGTTCATGAAAAGAACACACACCCAATGACACTGGTGGATCCTTATGTGGTTTGTGAGAAGAACACACATGCAATCACACTGGTGATATGTGGTTTGTGAAAAGAACACACATGCAATGACTCTAACTGTGGTTAATGAAAAGAGCAGACATGCAATGACACTAGTGGATCCATGCGTGATCTGTGAGAAGAACACACATGCAAACACTAGGTGTGGTTCATGAAAAGAACACACATCCAATGACACTGGTGGATCCTTGTGTGGTTTGTGAGAAGAACAGACATGCAATGACTCTAGATGTGGTTCATGAGAAGAACACACATGCAATGACACTGGTGGATCCATGTGTGGTCTATGAGAGGAATATACATGCAATGACACTGGGTGTGGTTCATGAAAAGAACACACATCCAATGACACTGGTGGATCCTTATGTGGTTTGTGAGAAGAACACACATAAAATCACACTGGGTGGATCCATATGTGGTTCATGAGAAGAAAATACATGTAATGACACTAGTGGATTCATGTGTGGTTTATGAGAGGAGCATACATGCAATGACACTGGGTGTGGTTCATGAAAAGAACAGACATGCAATGACACTGGTGGATAAATATGTGGTTTGTGAAAAGAAAACACATGCAATGACACTGGTGGATCATGTGTGGTTTGTGAGAAGAACACACATCCAATGACACTGGGTGTGGTTCATGAAAAGAACACACATGCAATGACATTGGTGTATCCTTATGTGGTTTGTGAGAATAACAGACATACAATGACTCTAGATGTGGTTCATGAGAAGAAGACACATGCAATGACTCTGGTGTATCCTTATGTGGTTTGTGAGAATAACACACATGTAGTGAGTCTAGCTGTGGTTTGTGAAAAGAACACACATGCAATGACACTGGTGGATCTATGTGTGGTTTGTGGGAGGAACAGACATGCAATGACACTGGTTGTGGTTCATGAAAAGAACACACATCCAATGAGACTGGTGGATCCTTATGTGGTCTGTGAGAAGAACACACATGCAATCACACTGGGTGTGGTTCATGAAAAGAACACACATGCAATGGCACTGGTGGATCCTTATGTGGTTTGTTAGAAGAACGTGCATACAATGACTCTAGATGTGGTTCATGAGAAGAACACACATGCAATGACACTGGTGGATCCATGTGTGGTATATGAGAGGAACAGACATCCAATGACACTGGGCATGGTTCATGAAAAGAACAGACATGCCATGACACTGGTGGATCGATATGTGGTTTGTGAAAAGAACACACATGCAATCACACTAGGTGGATCCATGTGTGGTTCATGAGAAGAACACACATGCAATGACACTGGTGGATCCAAGTGTGGTTTGTGAGAAGAACACACATCCAATGACACTAGGTGTGGTTCATGAAAAGCACACACATGCAATGACACTGGTGTATCCTTATGTGGTTTGTGAGAATAACACACATGCAATGAGTCTAGCTGTGGTTTGTGAAAAGAACACACATGCAATGACTCTAGCTGTGGTTCATGAGAAGAACACACATGCAATGACACTGGTGGATCCATGTGTGGTTTGTGAGAGGAATAGACATGCAATGACACTGGGTGTGGTTGATGAAAAGAACATACATCCAATGACAATGGTAGATCCTTATGTGGTTTGTGAGAAGAACACACATGCAATCACACTGATAGTATGTGGTTTGTGTAAAGAACACACATGCAATGACTCTAACTGTGGTTAATGAAAAGAGCAGACATGCAATGACACTGGTGGATTCATGTCTGGTATGTGAGAAGAACACACATGCAATGACACTGGCTGTGGTTCATCAAAAGAACAGACATGCAATGACACCGGTGGATCCTTGTGTGGTTTGTGATAAGAACAGACATGCAATGACTCTAGCTGTGGTTCATGAAAATAACACACATCAAGTGATACTAGCTGTGGTTCATGAGAAGAACACACATGCAATGACACTGGTGGATCCTTATGTGGTTTGTGAGAAGAACACACATAAAATCACACTGGGTGGATCCATATGTGGTTCATGAGAAGAACATACATGTAATGGCACTAGTGGATCCATGTGTGGTTTATGAGAGGAACATACATGCAATGACACTGGGTGTGGTTCATGAAAAGAACAGACATGCAATGACACTGGTGGATCCATATGTGGTTTGTGAAAAAAACACATGCAATCACACTTGGTGGATCCATGTGTGGTTCATGAGAAGAACACACATGCAATGACACTGGTGGATCATGTGTGGTTTGTGAGAAGAACACACATCCAATGACACTGGGTGTGGTTCATGAAAAGAGCACACATGCAATGACACTGGTGTATCCTTGTGTGGTTTGTGAGAATAACAGATATACAATGACTCTAGATGTGGTTCATGAGAAGAACGCACATGCAATGACACTAGTGTATCCTTATTTGGTTTGTGAGAATAACACACATGTAGTGAGTCTAGCTGTGGTTTGTGAAAAGAACACACATGCAATGACTCTAGTTGTGGTTCATGAGAAGAACACACATGCAATGACACTGGTGGATCTATGTCTGGTTTGTGGGAGGAACAGACATGCAATGACACTGGGTGTGGTTCATGAAAAGAACACACATCCAATGAGACTGGTGGATCCTTATGTGGTCTGTGAGAAGAACACACATGCATCACACTGGGTGTGATTCATGAAAAGAACACACATGCAATGACACTGGTGGATCCTTATGTGGTTTGTGAGAAGAACAGGCATACAATGACTCTAGATGTGGTTCATGAGAAGAACACACATGCAATGACACTGGTGGATCCATGTGTGGTTTATGAAAAGAACACACGTCCAATGACACTGGTGGATCCTTATGTGGTTTGTGAGAAGAACACACATGCAATCACACTGGGTGGATCCGTATGTGGTTCATGAGAAGAACACACATGCAATGACACTGGTGGATCCATGTGTGGTTTATGAGAGGAACGGACATGCAATGACACTGGGCATGGTTCATGAAAAGAACAGACATGCCATGACACTGGTGGATCGATATGTGGTTTGTGAAAAGAACAAACATGCAATCACACTGGGTGGATCCATGTGTGGTTCATGAGAAGAACACACATGCAATGACACTGGTGGATCCAAGTGTGGTTTGTGAGAAGAACACACATCCAATGACACTAGGTGTGGTTCATGAAAAGCACACACATGCAATGACACTGGTGTATCCTTATGTGGTTTGTGAGAATAACACACATGCAATGAGTCTAGCTGTGGTTTGTGAAAAGAACACACATGCAATGACTCTAGCTCCGGCTCATGAGAAGAACACACATGCAATGACACTGGTGGATCCATGTGTGGTTTGTGAGAGGAACAGACATGCAATGACACTGGGTGTGGTTCATGAAAAGAACACACATCCAATGACAATGGTGGATCCTTATGTGGTTTGTGAGAAGAACACACATGCAATCACACTGGTAGTATGTGGTTTGTGAAAAGGACACACATGCAATGACTCTAACTGTGGTTAATGAAAAGAGCAGACATGCAATGACACTGGTGGATCCATGTGTGGTTTGTGAGAAGAACACACATGCAATGACACTAGCCGTGGTTCATGAAAAGAATAGACATGCAATGACACCGGTGGATCCTTGTGTGGTGTGTGAGAAGAACAGACATGCAATGACTCTAGCTGTGCTTCATGAAAAGAATACACATCCAATGGCATTGGTGGATCCTTATGTGGTTTGTGCGAAGAACAGACATGCAATGCCTCTAGATGTGGTTCATGAGAAGGACACACATGCAATGACACATGCTGTGGTTCATGAAAAGACCAGACATGCAATAACACCGGTGGATTCTTGTGTGGTTTGTGAGAAGAACAGACATGCAATGACTCTAGCTGTGCTTCATGAAAAGTATACACATCCAATGACATTGGTGGATCCTTATGTGGTTTGTGTGAAGAACAGACATGCAATGCCTCTAGATGTGGTTCATGAGAAGAACACACATTCAATGACACTGGTGGATCCATGTGTGGTTTATGAGAGGAACACACATGCAATGACACTAGGTGTGGTTCATGAAAATAACAAACATGCAATGACACTAGAGGATCAATATGTGGTTTGTGAAAGGAACAGACATGCAATGACACTATGTGTGGTTCATGAAAAGAATAGACGTGCAATGACACTAGTGGATCCATATGTGGTTTGTGAAAAGAACAGACATGCAATGATTCTAGCTATGGTTTGTGAAAAGAACACACATGCAATGACTCTAGCTGTGGTTCATGAGAAGAACAGACATGCAATGACACTGGTGGATCCATGTGTGGTTTGTGAGAGGAACACACATCCAATGACACTAGCCGTGGTTCAAGAGAAGAACACACATGCAATGACACTGGTAGATCCATGAGTGGTTTGTGAGAAGAACAGACATGCAATGACACTAGGTCTGGTTCATGAAAAGAACACACATCCAATGACACTGGTGGATCCTTATGTGGTTTGTGAGAAGAACACACATGCAATCACACTGGTGATATGTGGTTTGCGAAAAGAACACACATGCAATGACTCTAACTATGGTTATTGAAAAGAGCAGACATGCAATGACACTGGTGGATCCATGTGTGGTTTGTGAGAAGAACACACATGCAATGACACTGGCTGTGGTTCATGAAAAGAATAGACATGCAATCACATCGGTGGATCCTTATGTGGTTTGTGAGAAGAATAGACATGCAATGACTCTAGTTGTGGTTCATGAAAAGAATACACATTCAATGACACTAGTGGATCTTGATGTGGTTTGTGGGAAGAACAGACATGCAATGACTCTAGATGTGGTTCATGAGAAGAGCACACATGCAATGACACTGGTGGATCCATGTGTGGTCTGTGAGAGGAACACAGATGCAATGACACTTGGTGCGGTTCATGAAAAGAAGACACATGCAATGACACTGGTGGATCCTTATGTGGTTTGTGAGAATAATAGACATGCAATGACTCTAGATGTGGTTCATGAGAAGAACACACATGCAATGACACTGGTGGATCCATGTGTGGTTTATGAGAGGAACAAACATGCAATAACACTAGGTGTGGTTCATGAAAAGAACAGACATGCAATGACACTGGTGGATCCATATGTGGTTTGTGAAAGGAACATACATGCAATCACACTGGGTGGATCCATGTGTGGTTCATGAAAAGAACATACATGCAATAACATTGGTGGATCCATGTGTGGTTTGTGAGAAGAACGCACATGCAATGACACTGGGTGTGGTTCATGAAAAGAACACACATTAAATGACACTTGTGGATCCTTATGTGGTTTGTGAGAAGAACATACATACAATGACTCTAGCTATGGTTCAAGAGAAGAACACACATGCAATGACACTGATGTATCCTTATGTGGTTTGTGAGAAGAACACACATGCAATGACTCTAGCTATGGTTCATTAAAAGAACATACATCCAATGACACTGGTGGATCCTTATGTGGTTTGTGAGAAGAACAGACATGCAATGACTCTAGATGTGGTTCATGAGAAGAAGACACATGTAATGACACTGGTGGATCCATGTGTGGTTTATGAGAGGAACAGACATGCAATGACACTGGGTGTGGTTCATGAAAAGAACAGACATGCAATGACACTGGTGGATCCATATGTGGTTTGTGAAAAGAACAGACATGCAATCACACTTGGTGGATCCATGTGTGGTTCATGAGAAGAACACACATGCAATGACACTGGTGGATCCATGTGTGGTCTGTGAGAAGAACACACATCCAATGATACTGGGTGTGGTTCATGAAAAGAACACACATGCAATGACACTGGTGTATCCTTATGTTGTTTGTGAGAATAACAGATATGCAATGAATCTGGATGTGGTTCATGAGAAGAACACACATGCAATGACACTACATGTGCTTCATGGGAAGTACACACATGCAATGACACTGGTGGATCCATGTGTGGTTTGTGAGAGGAACAGACATGCAATGACACTGGGTGTGGTTCATGAAAAGAACACACATGCAATGACACTGGTGGATCCTTATGTGGTTTGTGAGAATAACAGAAATGCAATGACTCTAGATGTGGTTCATGAGAAGAACACACATGCAATGACACTGGTGGATCCATGTGTGGTTTATGAGAGGAACATACATGCAATGACACTGGGTTTGGTTCATGAAAAGAACAAACATGCAATGACACTGGTGGATCCATATGTGGTTTGCGAAAAGAACAGACATGCAATGACACTGGTGGATCCATGTGTGCTTCATGAAAAGAACACACATGCAATGACACTGGTGGATCCATGTGTGGTTTGTGAGAAGAACACACATGCAATGACACTGGGTGTGGTTCATGAAAAGAACACACATCCAATGACACTAGTGGATCCTTATGTGGTTTGTGAGAAGAACAGAAATGCAATGACTCTAGATGTGGTTCATGAGAAGAACACATATGCAATGACACTGGTGGATCCATGTGTGGTTTATGAGAGGAATAGACATGCAATAACACTGGGTGTGGTTCATGAAAAGAACAGACATGCAATCACATTGGTGGATCTATATGTGGTTTGTGAAAAGAACAGACATGCAATCACACTTGGTGGATCCATGTGTGGTTTGTGAGAAGAACACACATGCAATGACACTAGGTGTGGTTCATGAAAAGAACATACATGCAATGACACTTGTGTATCCTTATGTGGTTTGTGAGAATAACACACATGCAATGACTCTAGCTGTGGTTCATGTGAACAAAACACATGCAATGACACTAGTGGATCCATGTGTGGTTTGTGAGAGGAATGGACATGCAATGACACTGGGTGTGGTTCATGAAAAGAACACACATCCAATGACACTGGTGGATCCTTATGTGGTTTGTGAGAAGAACACACATGCAATCACACTAGTGATATCTGGTTTGTGAAAAGAACACACATGCAATGACTCTAACTGTGGTTAATGAAAAGAGCAGACATGCAATGACGCTGGTGGATCCATGTGTGGTTTGTGAGAAGAACATACATGCAATGACACAGGTTGTGGTTCATGAAAAGAACAGACATGCAATGACACCGGTGGATCCTTGTGTGGTTTGTGAAAAGAACAGACATGCAATGACTCTAGCTGTGCTTCATGAAAAGAATACACATCCAATGACATTGGTGGATCCTTATGTGGTTTGTGCGAAGAACAGACATGCAATGCCTCTAGATGTGGTTCATGAGAAGAACACACATGCAATGACACAGGCTGTGGTTCATGAAAAGAACAGACATGCAATGACACCGGGGGATCCTTGTGTGGTTGGTGAGAAGAACATACATGCAATTACTCTAGCTGTGCTTCATGAAAAGTATACACATCCAATGACATTGGTGGATCCTTATGTGATTTGTGCAAAGAACAGACATGCAATGCCTCTAGATGTGGTTCAAGAGAAGAACACACATGCAATGCCACTGGTGGATCCATGTGTGGTTTATGAGAGGAACACACATGGAATGACACTAGGTGTGGTTCATGAAAAGAACAGACATGCAATGACACTGGTGGATCCATATGTGGTTTGTGAAAGGAACAGACATGCAATGACACTATGTGTGGTTCATGAAAAGAATAGACATGCAATGACACTGGTGGATCCATATGTGGTTTGTGAAAAGAACAGACATGCAATGACTCTAGCTATGGTTTGTGAAAAGAACACACATGCAATGACTTTAGGTGTGGTTCATGAGAAGAACACACATGCAATGACACTGGTGGATCCATGTGTGGTTTGTGAGAGGAACATACATCCAATGACACTAGTTCTGGTTCATGAGAAGAACACATTGATATGTCCATTTTGCATCGCTATTCTATGTCTTAATTCACTATTATTCATTGATATATTTCGTATTGAGAGGTGATACTTATGTTATTTCATCTATTTTTGCATGGTTGATGACTTTTGGAGCATGGACCGCTGTAGTCAGGATTCTGATGTAAAATGTGCTGTTTGGAGGCAAAATTCGCGAAGATCAGAAAATCCGGGAAAATATACGGAAAATCCTATTTTTCCAGAAGACTAAGGATGCCAGAAGATGGAGTGGAGGTGGGCCACAGGAGGCCCACACCACCCCATGGCGTGGGTAGGCCTAGGCCGCGCCTGGAGGTGGTGTGGCCACCCTGGCCCACTCCAGCCTCTTCCCTCTGGCGTATATCATCCTCCCGAAACCCTAAGACTCGGGGAGTGACCATAGAAAGATTTCGCCGCCTCTGCGGGGCGGAAAACACCGAGAGAGAAAGATCTCTCCGGCAGACAGATTTCTGCCGGGGGAATTCCTTCCCGGGGAGGGGAGATCGTCGCCATCAACACCACCATCAAGCTGGACTTCATCGGGATCATCATCACCATCATCACCACCATCATCACCATCAGCACCCTCATCACCATCTCCATATTGCTGTAACAATTGTGTTGAATCTTGCATAGTTCATATGGGAAACTTTCCCGGTGTTGATTACTCTTTGTAGTTGATGCTATTGAGTGAACTGTTGAATTATTGTTTATGTTCAGATTGTTATACATCATTAGTCCATCCCTGATCATGATCCATATGATGTCTTGTGAGTAGTTCGTTTTGTTCTTGAGGACATGGGATAAGTCTTGTTGTTAGTAGGGGAGTTGTGTTAAGAAAGATTCAATAGATTGTTATTTAAGTTGTGGTGTACTTCTTCTAGTGGTGTCATGTGAACGTCGACTACATGACACTTCACCTATATGGGCCTATGGGAATGCATTGTGTATTTGGCTACTAATCGTAGGGGTTGCCAGAGTGACAGAAACCTGAACCCCCGTTAGGAAACCATTGCACAAGGGACGTAAGGGTCTTAGAGTTTAAAGCTATTGTTAGGTTTCTACCTTAATTACTTTCTTATACTTACGGATGTTTGCAAGGGGTATAATCACAAGTATGTATTAGTCTTGGATGGGGCGGTACATTAGCATAGGTTCACCCACACAACACTTAGCAAGCTAAAGAAGATTAACCGACTATATAAAGCGAAAGCACTTGACAGTCTTCCCATGTGTCCTCGAGAACGTTTGGTCACCTATAGAAATACAACCGGCTTGTCCTTTGTTGCATAAAGGATTGGGCCACTTGCTGAATTTATTCCTACTGTCTTTTATTTACTCGTACTTTGTTTACTTGCTTTATTGAAAACCCCTAAAAATCCGTTTGCTAAGTATTTGCAGAGAATTCCTGATCCATACCACTAGCCAGCACCTTCTGCTCCTCGTTGGGTTCAACACTCTTACTTATCGAAAATACTGCGATACACCCCCTATACTTGTGGGTCATCAAGACTATTTTCTAGCGCCGTTGCCGGGGAGTGAAGCGCTATTGGAGAGTGGAACTGGTAAAGGAAACTTCTACTATGAGTATTGTTTACTTCTGCTAGTTGCTTTATTTTCGTTATGGATAATTCGCTGAGTTTCTTATTTGGTAATGCTACTACCACTGCTAAGGTAGTAGATAAGCCACCACCGGCTGAGAAAGATGTTTTCAAAATACCTACAAGAATTATTGATCGTGTTATGGATAACTACTATGTTGGGGATGGAACTATCCATCCCGGTGATCATTTACTCTTTATACACGAATTATGCGGGTTGTTCAAGTGTGCAGGTATTACTACAGATCAAGTTAAGAAGAAGTTATTCTCATTATCACTGAAAGGAAGAGCTGAGGAATGGTATAAGCTGCTGAAGAATGGTCAAGCTCTGGAATGGGAGGAAATAGTGTCTCTCTTTTATTCAAAGTTTTATCCTCCTAGTGAGATTCATAAAGATCGGAATCAAATATACAACTTTTGGCCTCTTGATGGAGAGAGTACAGCTCAAGCTTGGGGGAGATTGAAGTTACTAATGCTCAAATGTCCCATTCATGAGCTCCCCAACAATATTATTATCAATAACTTTTATGCAAGGCTCCCTCTACATGATAAAGATTTATTGGATGCTTCTTGTGCTGGATCATTCACTCACATGGAAGAATAAGCTAAATGGGATCTTCTGGACCGTATTCAAGACAATGCTGAAGCTTGGGAGAATGACAAAGGTAGAGAGTCAGGTATAAATTATGATTATGAATGCATTGAATCTTTTATGGGAACTGATGACTTTCAAAATATTAAAAATGGTTATGGTCTAGACTCTCAAGCTATTGCTTCTTATTTTAAGGCTTTTGCTTCTTACATTGAAGTGCCTAAAAAGAAGTGGAATAAGTATCATGAACCTTATAAAGATATTGCTAAGAGTGTTCCTGCAAGGAATACTGAAGTTTATACTGCTAATCATGTTTTACCTAAACCTTATATTGAGAAAATGCCTTTTCCAGTTAAGGTAAATGAGCATTCTATGATAGCTAGTATGGTTAATGAAAGTATGAATAAAGCTATTGAACCTGATAAACAAATGGTTGATGAACCTATAATAGCAAATGTGAAAGACTTTGTCACTAAATATGAAAAAGAGGGACACCCTATCCTTTGTAAGGATACCTCTAATATTGTTTCACATAGTAGTGTTATGAGAGCCAGTATTCCCGTGTTTTCTGTTAGAATAAGTGATCATTGCTATGATGGTCCTTGTGATAGCTATATTGTTAAGTTTATGCATGATACTGAAAGCTACTATGAGAGAGGTAAAAGTGTTCTTACGTATCTCAATAATATCAAGTTTCCTCGTTTTATGCTGAAAGTTTTTATGTTGCACTTCTTTTGCCTTCTTATGCAAGTTGCCTTTGGTTTCAATAACTTGTTTGTTTACATAATTCCCTTCCATAGGAAGTGGGTTAGACTTAAATGTGTGTGTGTTTTTGCTTCTTAATGCTCTCTTTCACTTCAATTCATATCCCTATGAGAGCTTCTTCAAAATTATCATGCCCATCTTAAAGGCTATAAAGAAAGAGCTTTATGGGAGACAACCCAATTTGTTTTTGCTTTCAGTTTGTTTTTGTTTCTTTGAGTCTTGGAAGTTATTACTTTGGTAATAACCGTTCCTTATCCGTTTTGTTTGGTTTTTGTGTCAAGATCAACCTCTAATGAGAGAGAAATAAGATTTGGGGAAGTTGCTGTCCCGAAACAGATTTTTGTGCTTCACCATAAATATTCGCGAGAGACCTCTGTATGTCGGATTGAGCTGTAATTTTTTGTGATTCTGCCCCAGGTTGTTATTTAACTTTTGTTAGTTTTGCACTTTTTGATTTGAGCAACATAAGATTTTCGAAAAAATTGATCTTTACCTGCTGGTCTGTTTTGACAGATTTTGCCAACTTGCATTTGCTTCTTTATTCGATTTCCTTTTTGAATTATTTTTGGGTTTTTGGAAGGAGTTGCTACATTAGCCTATGTTTTGATGGTTTTCAGTTGAAGTTGGACTCAAAAGGTTTTATCACTTCACTTATACTAATGTTGCTAATGAGAATTGTGTGAAGTTTTGTGTGAAAGAAATTTCCAGGGAGTGGAGATAATGGTGTAATAAGGAAGAGAAGGGTTTTATGACTCAAGTAATAAGTGTATGAAGATGAAGATATTAATGATATTCAAGTGATGACTCCGTAAGAATCTACTATCTACCAAACTCAGAGACATGCAGAGTCTGTTTCCAAATAGGTAACAATTCTGGTAAGAAAAGTTCCGCGAAAATACAATCCAACTATATTTTTGAAGTTTTCAATCAATAAGGAAAGCTACGAAGCAAAAAAGGGACGGAAATGGAGCCAGGGTGGCCCACACAACCCCATGGCACGGGCCCACCCCTAGTCGCGCCACCAGGTGGTGAGGCCACCCAGGACTCCACCTCCGGCTCGTTTTCTTCCAGTACCTTTCTTTTGAAGTGAAACTTCGTAATATATAACCCCCCGGATCTTCTGAGGTTCGTATATCGTGTTTTCGTCGTGTTTTTGTTTCGATATGTTTCTGCCAGGGCATACTCTTCGAAGGCTTAGAAGCATAATGGTGTCCGCCAAGGATAAAGGGAAGGAGCCTATGGAGGAAGATCTCCAAGACCCCAAGCAGGGGCTAGTACCTTTAGTCTCTTGCCCTGCATCAATGGAAGCTCTATGAGTCACTAAGGAGTTCTGCGATAAGTACCGAGACTTGCGGAGGAAGGTGGACATGCTTCAATGGGAGAATAATAGACTTCGCAAGATGCTGGAAGATTTCCTCACGTCAACGAAGGAAATAATACCACCACCACCGAAGGAGTAACTCGTCATCCGGTTTGGCATCCCCTTGGTTTATTCCAAGCTTGGGGGAGTGCCGCGGTATCTCATCACTATCTTCTATCTCTTTACCTTATTAGTAGAGTCATATCATGAATAAAGGAGTTATTTTGTAGTATGGTTTGCATTATGGAAGTGTCCCCTCTCTCGTTAGATTTGTATCCCTTGGTGTGAGTTTCCGTTATGGAATATTAATGAGAAGTTCTCTCATTCACTCTTTTGCATAGCTTATGTTAGTTTTCAATTCGTGGTTATATGATTGATCTTGTTGTTAGTATTGGTATCACTTTGGGATCATTGAGTTAATTTAGTTGGTTTTGGCAAACCTGGCTCGGTCAATAGCAACACTATTTTCGAGAGTTGAGTGAAAAAGATAGAAGTACTCTAAAGAGAAAAATAATTTCATCATCTTTCTTTCTTGATTTGCTCATAAGTTTAGTATTCTCTAGTTAAGATCTTTTGTGCTTCCGAGTAAGATTGCATGTTTGTCTTTATCACTTGTATGTTTGGTTGTTTCCTTCAACTCTTATACTTGCTACCCAGCCTTACTAACCAAAAACCTGTACTGAGAGGGTATTCTTCTCATGCATCCACCTCCTTTAAACCAAAACCTTTGCCATTTGTGTCCACCATACCTACCTAGTAGCATTAGTGCTATTCCAAGTAAATTCCTGTTTTGTCTACCTCGCAAATTAAACTTGTTATGTGAAAATTAGTGATTAAAGCTCTCACGAACTTGATGGCACACTTTACTTTCTTGCATTTAATAAACTTGAACCATTGGGTCCTTCTTTGTTGCGTATATGCTTGCGCTTTATGAGTTGAAGTTAGCCGAACCATGTATCATGGGGACCGCTTTCAACACTTCGTTGGTACTTGTACCTAGTTGATATCATGATCTTTTGCTTATGGATCCCAGTGGTGTGAAATAAAAGTGGAACTTGTAAGATCATGGAGTTTATATGTGTGTTAGAGAAACGCGTGGGCCGCTAGCCTAAGCCATGCCTAATCATGGTGGAAACTTGCGGCATAACTATAGTGAGCATTCTATGAAGCATCCTCAATAAAAACCTATGCAAATAGCAAATAAAAAGATCGCTGAGATGCTCACTGTCTGCTTGCCTTGTCATTTTGATTATGTGATAGCTCCTGTGTCATGTGCAAGGGGTACCCCGTTGGCGGTTCTCAATGATATGCATCTATTTACAACGACAAGAGCTTGCTCGTGACTAAAGTTGAGTAGCATGAGGATCGGTACTCATAAGTAAGGGGCATGAGATTTCAACTTATAACTTGTCAAGCATATCCTCTTAGTTATGTCACTTTAACCTTAATCACCTAAAGATGCCTATGATAAGGGCAATGAGAACTGAAAGCTAGTAAGTATCATAATTTTTGGGAGCTCTTTATGAGACTTGCAATCCCTGCTTCCTTCTTTGAAGGGCCTTTCTTTTACTTTGTAGTTGAGTCAGTAAACCTACTCCCTCCTATCTCAGCAAGTATTTTGAGTTGATGTGTTTCATTCATTCATATGGTGATTTATTCACTCATGTTTCTTATATCCACTCATGACTCTAGCTGTGGTTCATGAAAAGAACACACATCTAATGACACTAGTGGATCCTTATCTGGTTTGTGAGAAGAACAGAAATGCAATGACTCTAGATGTGGCTCATGAGAAGAACACAGATGCAATGACACCGGTGGATCCATGTGTGGTTTATGAGAGGAACAGACATGCAATAACACTGGGTGTGGTTCATGAAAAGAACAGACATGCAATGACACTGGTGGATCCATATGTGGTTTGTGAAAAGCACAGACATGCAATCACACTTGGTGGATCCATGTGTGGTTTGTGAGAAGAACACACATGCAATGACACTGGGTGTGGTTCATGAAAAGAACACACATGCAATGACACTTGTGTATCCTTATGTGGTTTGTGAGAATAACACACATGCAATGAGTCTAGCTGTGGTTTGTGAAAAGAACACACATGCAATGACTCTAGCTGTGGTTCATGTGAAAAAACACATGCAATGACACTGGTGGATCCATGTGTGGTTTGTGAGAGGAACAGACATGCAATGACACTGGGTGTGGTTCATGAAAAGAACACACATCCAATGACACTGGTGGATCCTTATGTGGTTTGTGAGAAGAACACACATGCAATCACACTAGTGATATGTGGTTTGTGAAAAGAACACACATGCAATGACTCTAACTGTGGTTAATGAAAAGATCAGACATGCAATGACGCTGGTGGATCCATGTGTGGTTTGTGAGAAGAACACACATGCAATGCCACAGGCTGTGGTTCATGAAAAGAACACACATGCAATGACACCGGTGGATCCTTGTGTGGTTTGTGAGAAGAACAGACATGCAATGACTCTAGCTGTGCTTCATGAAAAGAATACACATCCAATGACATTGGTGGATCCTTATGTGGTTTGTGCGAAGAACAGACATGCAATGCCTCTAGATGTGGTTCATGAGAAGAACACACATGTAATGACACAGTCTGTGGTTCATGAAAAGAACATACATGCAATGACACCGGTGGATACTTGTGTGGTTTGTGAGAAGAACAGACATGCAATGACTCTAGCTGTGCTTCATGAAAAGTGTACACATCCAATGACATTGGTGGATCCTTATGTGGTTTGTGCAAAGAACAGACATGCAATGCCTCTAGATGTGGTTCATGAGAAGAACACACATGCAATGCCACTGGTGGATCCATGTGTGGTTTATGAGAGGAACACACATGCAATGACACTAGGCGTGGTTCATGAAAAGAACATACATGCAATGACACTGGTGGATCCATATGTGGTTTGTGAAAGGAACAGACATGCAATGACACTGTGTGTGGTTCATGAAAAAGAATAGACATGCAATGACACTGGTGGATCCATATGTAGTTTGTGAAAAGAACAGACATGCAATGACTCTAGCTATGGTTTGTGAAAAGAACACACATGCAATGACTCTAGCTGTGGTTCATGAGAAGAACACACATGCAATGACACTGGTGGATCCATGTGTGGTTTGTGAGAGGAACACACATCCAATGACACTAGTTGTGGTTCATGAGAAGAACACATTGATATGTCCATTTTGCATCACTATTCTATGTCTTAATTCACTATTATTCATTGATATATTTCGTATTGAGAGGTGATACTTATGTTATTTCATCTATTTTTGCATGGTTGATGACTTTTGGAGCATGGACCGCTATAGTCAGGATTCTGATGGAAAAGGTGCCGTTTGGAGGCAAAATTCGCGAATATCAGAAAATCCGGGAAAATATACGGAAAATCCTATTTTTCCAGAAGACTAAGGATGCCAGAAGATGGAGTGGAGGTGGGCCACAGGGGGCCCACACCACCCCATGGCGCGGGCAGGCCTAGGCCGCGCCTGGAGGTGGTGTGGCCACCCTGGCCCACTCCAGCCTCTCCCCTCTAGCATATATCATTCTCCCGAAACCCTAAGACTCGGGGAGCGACCACAGAAAGATTCCATCGCATCTACGGGGCAGAAAACACCGAGAGAGAAAGATCTCTCCGGCAGACAGATTTCTGCCGGGGGAATTCCTTCCCGGGGAGGGGAGATCGTCGCCATCAACACCACCATCAAGCTGGACTTCATCGGGATCATCATCACCATCATCACCATCATCACCACCATCAGCACCCTCATCACCATCTCCATATTGCTGTAACAATTGCGTTGAATCTTGCATAGTTCATAGGGGAAACTTTCCCGGTGTTGATTACTCTTTGTAGTTGATGCTATTGAGTGAACCATTGAATTATTGTTTATGTTCAGATTGTTATACATCATTATTACATCCCTGATCATGATCCATATGATGTCTTGTGAGTAGTTTGTTTTGTTCCTTAGGACATGGGAGAAGTCTTGTTATTAGTAGTGGAGTTGTGTTGAGAAAGATTCAATAGATTGTTATTTAAGTTGTGGTGTACTTATTCTAGTGGTGTCATGTGAACGTCGACTACATGACACTTCACCTATATGGGCCTAGGGGAATGCACTATGTATTTGGCTACTAATCGTAGGGGTTGCCAGAGTGACAGAAACCTGAACCCCCGTTAGGAAACCATTGCACAAGGAACGTAAGGGTCTTAGAGTTTAAAGCTATGGTTAGGTTTCTACCTTAATTACTTTCTTGTACTTACGGATGTTTGCAAGGGGTATAATCACAAGTATGTATTAGCCTTGGATGGGGCGGAACATTAGCACAGGTTCACCCACACAACACTTAGCAAGCTAAAGAAGATTAATCGACTATATGAAGCGAAAGCACTTGACAGTCTTCCCATGTGTCCTCGAGAACGTTTGGTCATCTATAGAAATACAACCGCCTGTCCTTTGCTACATAAAGGATTGGGCCACTTGCTGCATTTATTCCTATTGTCTTTTATTTACTCGTAGTTTGTTTACTTGCTTTATCGAAAACCCCTAAAAATCCGTTTGCTAAGTATTTGCAGAGAATTCCTGATCCATACCACTAGCCAGCACCTTCTGCTCCTCGTTGGGTTCAACACTCTTACTTATCGAAAATACTGGGATACACCCCCTATATTTGTGGGTCATCACACACATCCAATGACACAGGTGGATCCATGTGTGGTCTATGAGAGGAACACACATGCAATGACACTGGGTGTGGTTCATGAAAAGAACACACATGCAATGACACTGGTGTATCCTTATGTGGTTTGTGAGAATAACAGACATGCAATGACTCTAGATGTGGTTCATGAGAAGAACACACATGCAATGACACTAGATGTGGTTCATGAGAAGAACATAGATGCAATGACACTGGTAGATCCTTGAGTGGTTTGTGAGAGGAACATACATGCAATGACAGTTGGTGTGGTTCATGAAAAGAACACAGATCCAATGACACTGGTGGATCCTTATGTGGTTTGTGAGAAGAACACACATGCAATCACACTAGTGATATGTGGTTTTTGAAAAGAACACACATGCAATGACTCTAACTATGGTTAATGAAAAGAGCAGACATGCAATGACACTGGTGGATCCATGTGTGGATTGTGAGAAAAACACACATGCAATGACACTAGTTGTGGTTCATGAAAAGAACAGACATGCAATGACTGATGGCTCGGTGTTGATGTAGAGCTCGTTGGGAACCCCAAGAGGAAGGTATGATGATCACAGCAGCAAGTTTCCCTTAGTTATGAAACCAAGGTTTAATCGAACCAGTAGGAGCAAGAAAACACCCCAAAGGTGTTACTAGCTGAGCCTTGGCAGGGCGCACTACCGGCGCTAGTAGCAACATGGAGACCTGCACAACACAACCACAGAAATTTGTCCCCAACTTGAGAAGAGGTTGTCAATCTCACTGTGTTTTGCAGAAAACAAAGGATTAAACGTATCGAATGGAAAGAAGTAATAGTTTGTAGAAAGTAAACACAAAGCAGTAAACAGTTTATAGATTGTATGTAAAGAAAAAGGACCAGCATCCATAGTTCACTAGAGGTGGCTCTCCTTAAGATAGATAACATGCTGGGTGAACAAATTACAGCGGGGCAATTGACAAACATCGAGAAAGCAATACATGCATATACTAATCATCTTGACTCCTTTGAGACTTGATTGGGCATTACAACATTATACATAGACAACCATCCAACTGCATCTATGACTACTAATCCACCTTCAGGTTATCATCCGAACCCCCTCTAGTATTAAGTTGCAAACAACAGATTATTGCTTTACGAACTGCGTGTAAAGTAAACAATACAATTGTTCTATGAACAAAGGATTGTTGTTTTCTCCCTAGTAGCAACATCACATCTAGTACCTTAGAGATTTCTGTCACTTCCCCAGATTAACAGAGGCATGAACCCACTATCGAGCATAAATACTAACTCTTGGAGTTGCTAGCATCTACTTGGCCAAGATAGCTACTAACAACGGAAATCATGCAAGATCACAAATAACAAAGACATGATAGAATCAATAATCAATCTGAAATAGCATCTCAATATCCATCGGATCCCCGCAAACACAACATGTATGGATTACAAATAGATGATCTTGATCATGAACGGAGCTCACAAGATCTAAACATGAAAGCACAAAGGAGGAGAACCAGCCATCTAGCTACTACATGGATCCATAGTCTAAAGATGAACTACTCACGCATCACACCGGAGGCTTGCACGGTGATGAAGAAGGCCTCCGGGGTGAATTCCCCTCTCCGACAGGGTGCCGGGAAGAGCTTCAGATCCCTCCCGATCTAGGGATGGAGATGACAGCGGCTATAGACTCTTTCGTGGATTTTTGATCGGGTCCTTAGGATTTTCATCCCGAGGGCAATATATAGGCGGAAGAAGAGGCCGAGGGGCTACTGGGGTCGGCCAGACCACCCCCTGGCGTGGGCCAGGCCTGGCCGCACGACCATGCGGTGTGGCCGGCCCCCAACCCTTCTCCGTCTCGTATTCTGGCATCTGATGACTTCCGGAAAAATAGGCACTTTGGCTTTTGTCCCGTCCAATTCTGAGAATATTCATTTTCTGACTTTCTTGGAACCAAAAACAGTAGAAAACAGGCAGCTGGCACTGTGGCTCTTGTTAATAGGTTAGGCCAAGAAATCATATGAAAAGTATTCCAAAGTGTGGACAAAACACAAGAAAGTGGATAAAACCAAGCATGGAACATCAAAAATTATAGATACATTTGTAATGTATCAACATCCCCAAGCTTAACTCCTGCTCGTCCTCGAGTAGGTAAGTGATAAAAAGAAAGAATAATTTTTGAGGTGACATGCACCATCAAAGACTTGATCAAAGTATTTGCAAAACATTCAAAGCTGGGATCATAGTACTTCAATTATAACATGAAAAACAAAGTTCTAGCAATAAGACAAAGAAACTATGATGCAATATGAAAAGGCACAAACAAAAGATTCATGAATAACAATGCTTTGCAAGACGTTTGTTTGTTTCACATAAAGAAAACATAGCATAATAGTATTCAGCTTGTCCCTCATAGAGTAGCAAATATAAATGCATAGGACACCTTCAAAGTTCATAAGAGTGACTAGATACAAATAGTTTAAAACAAGCAATATCAAGTTATGCATCAATCAACTAGTCTTGGGACAATGCACATAGAACTAAGAATGGCCACTATGCTCTCAAGTAGGTGCATAAAGGTAGAAGGTGGAACTCAACATAATGGTGGAAGAAAGGCCTTCATAGAAGGAAGTAGGGATTCAAGTCTCATAAAGATCTTCCAAAAATTATGGTACTTATAGCTTTCAGCTCTCATTGCCCCTATCATAATCATCTTGAAGTGATTAAGGTTAAAGTGAACAAACTATGGTG
This sequence comes from Avena sativa, assembly GCA_916181665.1. NCBI lineage: Eukaryota > Viridiplantae > Streptophyta > Magnoliopsida > Poales > Poaceae > Avena > Avena sativa. The sequence continues at coordinate 431,557,863 of OV702287.1, forward strand.
TACATGCTTGACGAAGTATAAGTTAGAAATCTCATGTCCCTTGTATACGAGGGCCGCTCCTCATGCTACTCAAGTTTAGTCACCGGTAAGTTCTTGTCATCGTAAGTACATGTGTATCATAGAGAACCGCCAACGGGGTACCCCTTGCCCGATGATACGGAAGAATCCCCATATCAAGATGACAAGGCAAGCAGACAACGAGCATCTCAGCACTCTTCTTATTTACCATGGGAATATGGTGCTTTTTTCTCTCTTTCCTCTTTTCATAATATCTCTTTTTTTCTTTTTCTCTTTTTCTCAATATAGGACTCTTTTTTAGAAGAAGAATGCTTCATAGACAGCTCATTATGGTTACGCTGCAGGTTTCCACCATGTCAGCATGGATTAGACCAGCAGCCCAGGCGTTTCTCTAACACATATACATAACTCCATGGACTTAAAAGTTCCCCTTTCATTTCACACCGACGACATCCATATACAAAAGAGCATGATATCAACTAGGTACAAGTACCAAGTGCAATGTTGAAAGCATTCCCCATGAAAGCATGGTTCTGCTAATCCCCAACAAATAAGTGCAAGCATATACAACATAGACGACACAATGGTTCAAGTTTATTAAGGGCAAGAAAAGTAAAGTGTGCCATCAAGTTCGTGAGAGCTTTAATCACTAGTTTTATCATAACAAGTTTAATTTGGAAGGTAAACAAAAACATGAATATAGTTGGAATAGCATAAGCTAGTAGGTAGGTATGGTGGACTCTTTGGAATAACTTGGTTTAAGGAGTTGGATGCATGAGTGGAACTCATACTTGGTTGTGGAGGCTAGCAAAAGACTAGGAGCGACAAACTAAGAGAGCAATAATGGCCATAATCATGCAGAGCGACAAAACATCATTGATCAAAGCATAAAGTGATACTACAAGTTGAAAACTAAAGGATCATAAAGGCTATGGTGACTTGAGATAGTCATAACATGGTGTGAGCATGAGCCAAGTCAACCCAAATAAAGCATCAAAGGAGAATACCACTATACTATGCTTTAATATGCTAAAACAACGCATGATTCATCCAAGGCACATTAAGCAATCTCAATTGTTTATAACAAGTCATGCTACAACAAAGAATACTAAGCATAAAGCCAAAACAATATCAAGCATGGCATGACAGAGCATATGCCACAGTAAAAAACAAGCTCTTTTTACCACATAAGTATGAACTTTCCTACTCTTTTCCAAACCAAACCAAACTATTTTCAAACCAATGTATGAAAGAGGGGGTCCAACCAATTTATTCAGAAAACTAAGCAAATAGAAGCAAACAAAAACCAAAACAAAAACGAAAAAGAAGACGCTCCAAGAACAACACAACTGCGCATGAAACAATAAAAATGAAGTGTTTGGAAGAAACCTGGAATTTTTATTGATGAAGAAGGGGAAGCCTTGGGCATCCCCAAGCTTTGACGCTTGTACTTCTTGGATATTTCTTGGGGTGACACGCGTGGCATCTCCAAGCTTGAGCTTTAGTCCATCCTTCATCTCATTACTCATTCCTTCCATACACCCAAAATTTTTTCCTTCATACAAAACTTCACACAATCTTTATTAGCAACATTAGTGCACTCAAGATAAATAAGTCTTAAGGTTCAGTTATAACACCAAATAAACTTCCATTAGAACACTAGCTACTAAAGCACTTCCCTCAAAAAGCTCAGTTCCCCAAAAGAACTCAAAAGGGAACCAACAAGAAGCAAATGCAGAAAATGGCAGAAATCTATCAAAACTGACCAGCAGGTAAAGACGAATTTTTTCGGAAACCTTTTGTTGCTCAAATAAAAAAGTGTTGAGCTAACGAAAGTTAGATAACAACCTGGGGAAGAAGCACAAAAATTCACGCCTCAAAAAGACATTCAGAGATTTTACACAAATTTTTACGATGAAGCACAGAAATCTGTTTCGGGACAGCAACTTTCCCAATCATTACTTCTCTCTCATTAGAGGTTACTCTTGGCACAAAAACCAAATAAAAAGGATAAGGAGCGGTTATTACTGAAGTAATAACTTCCAAGACTCATCTAAAACTTTTGGGTTATCTTCCAATAAGTACTTTTCTTTAACGCCTTTAAGTTAGGCATAAGAAGCAAGAAAGAATCAAGTGTTCTCGAATGAAGAAGCATTAAAACCAAATTTCTTACCCTTACCTCTCTTACTTTTATTCTTAACCTTGGGGAAAATATGATTTTTTGGTGGAGAAGACAGGTGCATGGTCCCTTTTCCCACATCTATTATTGCTCCAAGGAGTTCTAATAGGGACCTTCCAAGTGTAATTTGTCCTTTTCCTACACATTCAATAACAAGATAATCAGTAGAAATCATCTTCCCAAGGATCTTTGTAAATACTCCTTCAGCTATTCCAATAGATAATATGGTAACATTATTAGCAAGAGATATTTCTTTTCCTCCTTCAGTAAGCCCCCAAGTATTCAAAGATTCATAAATATCTTTGGGCATAAGACAAAATTCAGACATGATATCACAGTGACCTTGAAAAGTTTCAGTGTTTATCTCAATATTTACTATAGGGAGCCACTTTGATGGTTCAGAATTTCTGGAATATAATTATGATGCTCCCTAAGCGTATTATAGCAATCTTTTAAGCTAGTAGTGCTAGTCTCAAGAGTGTTCAATCTAGGAAATATTCTTGCGAAAGAAATATCACTTTGGCTAGGCAAGTTGTAAGTGAGGATCAATTTCTTTATAGCATTAATAGAATCATCCTCATTACATTCGAGGAAATCTCCTCCCACAACAGCATCTAAGGCATATCTATAGCAAAGAGCAATCCCAAGGTAAAAACTGCTAAGGAACAAGCTTTGAGTCATTTTAGGCTCAGTTTTTTCATGTAGATCAGAGATTCTAGACCAAGCTTCCTTGAAGCTTTCCTCAATTCCTTGTTTAAAAGTGAAAATCATTTCCTCGGGTGACATAGTGACTAGAGCAAGGCTAGACATAATAGCAACTTAAGATAGGAACTAATTTTTTGTGTGTTTTTGATAAAGAAAGCAAACTAGTAAAACTAATTTTTTTGTGTTTTTGATAAAGAAATAAGCAAACTAAGCAAAAAGAAACTAAGCAAAACAAAAATAACAAAGTAAAGAGATTGGTTATGAGGGACTCCCCTTGTGAAGATGTCCTTGACTCCCCGGCAATGGTGCCAGGAAAATGCTTGATGGCTCGGTGCTGATGTAGAGCTCGTTGGGAACCCCAAGAGGAAGGTATGATGAGCACAGCAGCAAGTTTCCCTCAGTTATGAAACCAATGTTTAATCGAACCAATAGGAGCAAGGAAACACCCCAAAGGTGTTACTAGCCGAGCCTTGGTAGGGCACACTACCGGTGCTAGTAGCAACGTGGAGACCTGCACAACACAACCACAAAACTTTGTCCCCAACTTGCGATGAGGTTGTTAATCTCACCGTGTTTTACTGAAAACAAAGGATTAAACGTATCGAATGGAAATAAGTAATAGTTTGTAGAAAGTAAACACAAACCAGTAAACAATTTATAGATTGTATGTAAAGAAAAAGGACCAGCATCCATAGTTCACTAGAGGTGGCTCTCCTTAAGATAGATAACATGCTGGGTGAACAAATTACAGCGGGGTAATTGACAAACATCGAGAAAGAAATACATGCATATACTAATCATCTTGACTACTTTGAGACTTGATTGGGCAATACAACATTATACATAGACTGCCATCCAACTGCATCTATGACTAATAATCCACCTTCAGGTTATCATCCGAACCCCCTCCAGTATTAAGTTGCAAGCAACAGATTATTGCTTTATGAACTGCGTGTCAAGTAAACAATATGATTGTTCTATGAACAAATGATTGTTGTTTTCTCCCTAGTAGCAACAGCACATCTAGTACCTTAGATATTTATCACTTCCCCAGATTACCAGAGGCATGAACCCACTATCGAGCATAAATACTAACTATTGGAGTTGCTAGCATCTACTTGGCCAAGATAGCTACTAACAACGAAAAGCATGCAAGATCACAAATAACAAAGACATGATAGAATCAATAATCAATCTGAAATAGCATCCCAATATCCATCGGATCCCCGCAAACACAACATGCAGAATTACAAATAGATGATCTTGATCATGAACGGAGCTCACAAGATCTAAACATGAAAGCACAAAGGAGGAGAACCAGCCATCTAGCTACTAGATGGATCCGTAGTCCAAAGATGAACTACTCACGCATCACATCGGAGGCTTGCATGGTGATGAAGAAGGCCTCCAGGGTGAATTCCCCTCTCCGGCAGGGTGTCGGAAGAGCTTCAGATCCCTCCCGATCTAGGGATGGAGATGACGGAGGCTACAGACTCTTTTGTGGATTTTTGATCGGGTCCTGAGGGTTTTCGTCTCGAGGGCATCTTATAGGCGGAAGGAGAGGCCGAGGGGGTGCTGGGGTCGGCCAGACCACCCCCAAGCGCGGGCCAGGCCTGGCCACGCGGCCAGGTGGTGTGGACGGCCCCCATCCCTTCTCCGTCTCGTATTTTGGCATCTGATAACTTCCGAAAAAATAGGCACTTTGGCTTTTGTCCCGTCCAATTCGGAAAATATTCATTTTCTGACTTTCCTGGAACCAAAAACAGCAGAAAACAGGCAGCTGGTACTGTGGCTCTTGTTAATAGGTTAGTCCAAGAAATCATATGAAAAGTATTCCAAAGGGTGGACAAAACACAAGAAAGTGGATAAAACCAAGCATGGAACATCAAAAATTATAGATACATTTGCAATGTGTCAATGACATCGGTGAATCCTTATGTGGTTTGTGAGAAGAACATACAAGTAATGACTCTAGTCGTGGTTCATGAAAGGAATACACATCCAATGACACTGGTGGATCCTGATGTGGTTTGTGAGAAGAACAGACATGCAATGACTCTAGATGTGGTTCATGAGAAGAAAACACATGCAATGACACTGGTGGATCCATGTGTGGTCCGTGAGAGGAACACACATGCAATGACACTGAGTGCGGTTCATGAAAAGAACACACATGCAATGACACTGGTGGATCCTTATGTGGTTTGTGAGAATAATAGACATGCAATGACTCTAGATATGGTTCATGAGAAGAACACACATCCAATAACACTAGTGGATCCATGTGTGGTTTATGAGAGGAACAAACAGGAAATGACACTGGGTGTGGTTCATGAAAAGAACATACATGCCATGACACTGGTGGATCCATATGTGGTTTGTGAAAAGAACAGACATGCAATCACACTGGGCGGATCCATGTGTGGTTCACGAAAAGAATACACATGCAATGAGACTGGTGGATCCATATGTGGTTTGTGAGAAGAACACACATGCAATGACACTAGGTGTGGTTCATGAAAAGAACACTCATCCAATGACACTTGTGGATCCTTATGTGGTTTGTGAGAAGAAAAGATATGCAATGATTCTAGTTGTGGTTCATGAGAAGAACACACATGCAATGACACTGGTGTATCCTTATGTGGTTTATGAGAAGAACACACATGCAATGACTCAAGCTATGGTTCATGAAAAGAACATACATCCAATGACGCTGGTGGATCCTTATGTGGTTTGTGAGAAGAACAAACATGCAATGACTCTAGATGTGGTTCATGAGAAGAACACACATGCAATGACACTGGTGGATCCATGTGTGGTTTATGAGAGGAACAGACATGCAATGACGCTAGGTGTGGTTCATGAAAAGAACAGACAAGCAATGACACTGGTGGATCCATATGTGGTTTGTGAAAAGAACAGACATGCAATCACACTTGGTGGATCCATGTGTGGTTCATGAGAAGAACACACATGCAATGACACTGGTGGATCCATGTGTGGTCTGTGAGAAGAACACACATCCAATGACACTGGGTGTAGTTCATGAAAAGAACACACATGCAATGACACTGGTGTATCCTTATGTGGTTTGTGAGAATAACATACATGCAATGACTCTAGATGTGCTTCATGAAAAGAACACACATGCAATGACACTAGATGTGGTTCATGAGAAGAACACACATGCAATGACACTGGTGGATCCACGTGTGGTTTGTGAGAGGACATACATGCAATGACACTGGGTGTGGTTCATGAAAAGAACACACATCCAATGACACTGGTGGATCCTTATGTGGTTTGTGAGAAGAACACACATGCAATCACACTGGTGATTTGTGGTTTGTGAAAAGAACACACATGCAATGACTCTAACTATGGTTAATGAAAAGAGCAGACATGCAATGACACTGGTGGATCCATGTGTGGTTTGTGAGAAGAACACACATGCAAGGACACTGGTTGTGGTTCATGAAAAGAACAGACATCCAATGACACCGGTGGATCATTGTGTGGTTTGTGAGAAGAACACACATGCAAGGACACTAGTTGTGGTTCATGAAAAGAACAGACATCCAATGACACCGATGGATCATTGTGTGGTTTGTGAGAAGAACAGACATGCAATGACTCTAGCTGTGGTTCATGAAAAGAATACACATCCAATGACACTAGTGGATCCTTATGTCGTTTGTGAGAAGAACAGACATGCAATGACTCTAGATGTGGTTCATGAGAAGAACACACATGCAATGACACTGGTGGATCCATGTGTGGTCTGTGAGAGGAACACACATGCAATGACACTCGGTGTGGTTCATGAAAAGAACACACATGCAATGACACTGGTGGATCCTTATGTGGTTTATGAGAATAACAGACATGCAATGACTCTAGATGTGGTTCATGAGAAGAACACTCATGCAATGACACTGGTGGATCCATGTGTGGTTTATGAGAGGAACATACATGCAATGACACTGGGTGTAGTTCATGAAAAGAACAGACATGCAATGACACTGGTGGATCCATATGTGGTTTGTGAAAAGAACAGACAAGCATTCACACTGGTGGATCCATGTGTGCTTCATGAAAAGAACACGCGTGCAATGGCACTGGTGGATCCATGTGTGCTTTGTGATAAGAACACACATGCAATGAAACTGGGTGTGGTTGATGAAAAGAACACGCATCCAATGACACTGGTGGATCCTTATGTGGTTTGTGAGAAGAACATACATGCAATGACTCTAGTTGTGGTTCATGAGAAGAACACACATGCAATGACACTAGTGTATCCTTATGTGGTTTGTGAGAAGAACACATATGCAATGACTCTAGCCGTGGTTCATGAAAAGAACACACATCCAATGACACTAGTGTATCCTTATGTGGTTTGTGAGAAGAACACACATGGAATGACTCTAGCTGTGTTTCATGAAAAGGACACACATCCAATGACACTAGTGGATCCTTATGTGGTTTGTGAGAAGAACAGACATGCAATCACACTTGGTGGATCCATGTGTGGTTCATGAGAAGAACACACATGCAATGAAACTGGTGGATCCATGTGTGGTTTATGAGAGGAACACACATGCAATGACACTAGGTGTGATTCATGAAAAGAACAGACATGCAATGACACTGGTGGATCCATATGTGGTTTGTGAAAGGAACAGACATGCAATGACACTGTGTGTGGTTCATGAAAAGAATAGACATGCAATGACACTGGTGGATCCATATGTGGTTTGTGAAAAGAACAGACATGCAATGACTCTAGCTGTGGTTTATGAAAAGAACACACATGCAATGAATCTAGCTGTGGTTCATGAGAAGAACACACATGCAATGACACTGGTAGATCCATGTGTGGTTTGTGAGAGGAACACAGATCCAATGACACTAGCTGTGGTTCATGAGAAGAACATACATCCAATGACACTGGTGGATCCATGTGTGGTCTACGAGAGGAACACACCTGCAATGACACTGGGTGTGGTTCATGAAAAGAACACACATGCAATTATATTGGTGTATCCTTATGTGGTTTGTGAGAATAACATACATGCAATGACTCTAGATGTGGTTCATGAGAAGAACACACATGCAATGACACTATATGTGGTTCATGAGACGAACACACATGCAATGGCACTGGTAGATCTATGAGTGGTTTGTGAGAGGAACAGACATGCAATGACACTAGGTGTGGTTCATGAAAAGAACACACATGCAATGACACTGGTGGATCCTTATGTGGTTTGTGAGAAGAACACACATGCAATCACACTGGTGATATGTGGTTTGTGAAAAGAACACGCACACTATAAGAAATGTGTTTACTTGTGACCTTCTCATAGTGACGGGGAATGAAATCGTCATAAATCTATGAAGATTTCACACAATATGGTCATAGGACATTTGGAGAGGTCAAAACCCTGTAGAATTACGACGATTCTGACATAAAACGTCGTAATTTCATCAAATGAAATCGTCATAATCTGTACAATACAGGTTATGCTCTTACTTGTTGCATATTATGACCAATCTAAATCGTCATAGTGTCTAAATTTAGATTTATTGATATGACTAGGCGGCCACATCAGCAATTAGGTATGTGTGTCATGTCTACATGTCATTTTTTGCACACGTGGCTTGTCCAAGTGTTAATAGTTATCCATATGTTAATATTTTGCCATAACAAGCCTCCCACGACCTGACATAGAGGCCCCACAACACCCTGGCAGGTAGGCCTCACCCGCGCCACACCGCGACCTGGCAGGGAGGACCCACCCGTGCCCTGGCAAGCATGATCCACCTCCATTGCGAGAATTCTGCAAAAAGATTTCGACTACGGGAGTCGAACACGTGACCTCCACCCCTCACCCTAGCGCGCCAACCACTGCACCACACAACCTTTCTTGTAAAGAGTACGCGTCGCACCCTTATAAACTTTATGTCGCCTGTTCGGTCTGGACCTAAATGGGTTGTGTCCTTCTTTTTTGAATCTGGCCCACCTGTCATTGAGCTAGACTAGCTTCACACCGGTGCAAAATGCCCAACCATGCCAGTGTCCAGTCAGCGTCCCTAGGCCCACCCATCATTCGGTGCGGCCCACTCTCTCTGGGTGAGAAAAACTTCTTTTTCTATTTGATTTGGTTAAAATTCTAGAAAAAGCTTTTATATGGCATAATTCATATATTTTTATTGGTAAGCTAAAATAAAATGTTTTATAGATATATATTGGGCAGAAAAATATGAATATTATATCTATGATTAATTATAGATAATTAAAATTCAAAATCTTTTTAAATCTTTAGAAATTACTTAAATTTTGCCTATGTGTAGTGTCCATGTGTCATTTTTTGCCTACGTGTAGTGTCCAGATGTCAATTTTTTGCCTACGTGTCGCATCCACTTGGCAAATATACGAACTGACGAGAAGGACTATTTGTTAGTCTTATCTATCAACTTTTTCCTACGTGGTGCATGGAGGTGCTAATATTAGGAAAAAAATAAATATATGAGAGAGCTGAGAATTCGAACTACGGATCGAACCCGCGAACCGAGACTCACACATAGAGGACACTTACCACTACAGCAACAAATTTTTCACGTCAAACTTCTACAGCGACCTTATATAAACATTACATTCCTATTGGGCTTGGGCTGATTCTGCTATTGTTGGGAAGGGAGGCGGGCTGCCGTAGATTAGGTCCAGGCCGACTTGACCTTTGCACGTGGTAGATTAGGTCGGGCCAGCTCGGTTGGTCCAGTTTGGATATTTTTTTTTGTTTTTTTATTCTTTTGTATCTTTTTTATAAGAAGTCCAAACGAATTAATAATTTTTAATAAAATTTAGAAGATCATCTTAGGGTGATAATTAAAAAAATATTCATCATTTAAAATAGTGGATTTACTAATCCCATGTTGGTCAATACTAGGGACAATATCATAATTCCAAAATGCGGGAGTGACTATTCTCGTCTAAAAGTTGAGTCTTAACAAAATATTAATGGATTTGTGAAGAAACATCATATTGTGAGTCTAAAAATGATTTTTCTAAAAATCACGAGCATCAGATCATGTACCTGTAGTTCAAATCGGACCCACTTCCTACTAATTGGCAGACATTTGGCTTTTTCACCAGGGGTGTACGAAAAGTTTTCAAATCCCCGGTTGGGACATTGTTCATGTAAGGTGATCTAGTATTTTTGAAAAATAAGGTGGTAGCATTTTTGAATTGAACATTTGGTGTTGCTTCATAAAACGCTCCGATTTTGGTACTTAGAAAATAGAAAATGGTTTTTCCGTGCGACGAAAAGGAAAACTTCCTCCTGCAACATTGTTCGCCCTACCAAGATGCACATGCTTGCACATTATGGGCACATTATCACAAACTATGTCTCGATTCTTGCCATAACATTGGTCGTTTGTCTTGAAAACCAAGAAACGCCGAACATGATAGGTCATTTCTATGAAGGTTTTTTCGAGATGCAATCAATATACCAAGTTTTGTATTTTTTATTGCAACTATGTCACATAATATGACATCACGCGAAGGATTTACCTTGGTCGGACCATTTTTGAATTTCTTATGCCCGTTTTTGAATTTACTCGTTTCAAACTATGGCTAAAACGGCGGGCATGAAGATAGAGGCTGAGCCTCGCTAAAAATTGTATTGGACCTCTGAAGAAACATCATATTTTGAGTCTAAAAAAGATTTTTTCAAAAAATCATGAGCATCAGATCATGTACCTGTATTTCAAACCGGACTCAGTTCCTGCTGATTCGGCAGATATTTGTCTTTTTCACCAGGGGTGAACGAAAAGGTTTAAAATCCCCGGTTAGAACATTGTCTATGTAAGGTGGTCTAGTATTTTCTAAAAATAGGGTGGTAGCATCTTTGAATTGAACATTTGGTGTTGCTTCGCAAAACGCCCCAATTTTGGCACTCAGAAAATATAAAATGGTTTTTCCGTGCGACGAAAAGGAAAACTTCCTCCTGCAACATTGTTCGCCCTACCAAGATGCACATGCTTGCACATTATGGGCACATTATCACAAACTATGTCTCGATTCTTGCCATAACATTGGTCGTTTGTCTTGAAAACCAAGAAACGGTCATTTTTGTGAAGGTTTTTTCGAGATGCAATCAATATACATGGTTTTCTATTTTTTCTTGCAACTATGTCACATAATATGACACCACATGAAGGATTTACCTTGGTCGGACCGTTTTTGAATTTCTTATGCCCGTTTTCAAATTTACTCTTTTCAAACTATGGCTAAAACGGCGGGCATGAAGATAGAGGCCGAGCCTCGCTAAAAAATGTATTGGATCTCTGAAGAAACATCATATTGTGAGTCTAAAAAAGATTTTTTTCAAAAAATCATGAGTATCAGATCATGTACCTGTAGTTCAAACCAGACCCAGTTCCTACCGATTCGGCAGATATTTGTCTTTTTCACCAGGGGTGAACGAAAAGGTTTTAAAATCCTCGGTTGGAATATTGTCTATGTAAGGTGGTCTAGTATTTTCTAAAAATAGGGTGGTAGCATCTTTGAATTGAACATTTGGTGTTGCTTCACAAAACGCCCCGATTTTGGCACTCAGAAAATAGAAAATGGTTTTTCCGTGCGACGAAAAGGAAAACTTCCTCCTGCAACATTTTTTCCCTACCAAGATGCACATGCTTGCACATTATGGGCACATTATCATAAACTATGTCTCGATTCTTGCCATAACATTGGGCGTTTGTCTTGAAAACCAAGAAACCTCGAACATGATAGGTCATTTTTGTGAAGGTTTTTTCGAGACGCAATCAATATACCAAGTTTTATATTTTTTTCTTGCAACTATGTCACATAATATGACACCACACGAAGGATTTACCTTGGTTGGACCGTTTTTGAATTTCTCATGACTGTTTTCAAATTTACTCGTGTCAAACTATGGCTAAAACGGCGAGAATGAAGATAGAGGCTGAGCCTCGCTAAAAATTGTATTGCATCTCTAAAGAAACATCATATTGTGAGTCTAAAAAAGATTTTTTCAAAAAATCATGAGCATCAGATCATGTACTTATAGTTCAAACCGGACCTAGTTCCTACCGATTTGGCAGATATTTGTCTTTTTCACCAGGGGTGAACGAAAAGGTTTTAAAATCCCCGGTTGGAACATTGTCTATGTAAGGTGGTCTAATATTTTCTAAAAATAGGATGTTAGCATCTTTGAATGGAACATTTGGTGTTGCTTCACAAAACGCCCCGATTTTGGCACTCTGAAAATAGAAAATGGTTTTTCCGTGCGACGAAAAGGAAAACTTCCTCCTGCAACATTGTTCGCCATACCAAGATGCACATGCTTGCATATTATGGGCACATTATCATAAACTATGTCTCGATTCTTGCCATAACATTGGTCGTTTGTCTTGAAAACCAAGAAACCTCGAACATGATAGGTCATTTCTGTGAAGGTTTTTTCGAGATGCAATCAATATACCAAGTTTTGTATTTTTCCTTGCAACTATGTCACATAATATGACACCACGCGAAGGATTTACCTTGGTCGGACCATTTTTGAATTTCTTATGCCCGTTTTCAAATTTACTCGTTACAAACTATGGCCAAAACGACGAGCATAAAGATAGGGGCTGAGCCTCGCTAAAAATTGTATTGGATCTCTGAAGAAACATCATATTGTGAGTCTAAAAAAGATATTTTAAAAAAAATCATGAGCATCAGATCATGTACCTGTAGTTCAAACCGGACCTAGTTCCTACCGTTTCGGTAGACATTTGTCTTTTTCACCAGGGGTGAACGAAAAGGGTTTAAAATCCTCGGTTGGAACATTGTCTATGTAAGGTGGTCTAGTATTTTTGAAAAATAGGGTGGTAGCATTTTTGAATTGAACATTTGGTGTTGCTTCATAAAACGGCCAGATTTTGGCACTCAGAAAATAGAAAATGGTTTTTCCGTGCGACGAAAAGGAAAACTTTCTCCTGCAACATTGTTCGCCATACCAAGGTGCACATGCTTGTACAATATGGGCACATTATCACAAACTTGCAGTTCAAATCGGACCAACTTTCTATATAACCCTTTAATCGTGAATAGAGCCAACCAATTAGAACACAAGAATAAACAACCCACAGATCACCTCAGCCGTAAATCTCAGCTGTCCATATGACCTCCATCCAAGCGTCTGAAATTTCACTTCCCTTCCCGCTAAGGATTTAGGACGAGGGGCGCAAATCCGATCTAAAATGGTTGTGCCGAGCAGGCTAGAGAGGACCGAGCCCCACAGCCCAAGCTAACCCTAATTACCCTTCCCCTTCTTTCATCCGTCGCCACCCCCTTCTCCGGAGGCGCCGCCAGCTAACCCTAGCTCCCGGAGCCACTCTCTCCCTCACCGCCCCGAGTCACCTCATCGAGCCGCCCCGAGCCAGATCCGCCACTAGCCTCGCCCCTCCCTCCCTTCTCCGTGCCGCTCGACCCCTCTCTCCACCACTCATCTTCCTGCCCATCCTCTCCTCCTCTTCTAGCCCGTGCACCCTACCACAGTTCTCGCCGGCCACCCTGCCATCCGTCGCCCAGCCCACCACAGGCCACTCCTAGCCTCCACCATCACTTCTCCCCTCCGCCCCTAGCGGGACCAAGAGCACCAGATCGACGCTGCCGCCACTGTCCTCTCTATCCGCGACCTCGCCTCTCCAACGGTGATTGTCTCAGGGAGGCGACGGCGTCCATGCTCAGGTTCGAGGACACGGACGAGGTGGTGGAGGAGGTGGGGATGGAGGTCCAGGAGAACCCCTCCGCGCCGGAGGAGGTCATCAGCAACAAGAAGACTAGTGCCGACTACTACTTAGACTCATACTCCCACTTCGGTACGCCTGCCCCATCCGATTCGAGAAACGCGTTGTTTTCCTGCTAGCCCACGTTGGGGATTTTTAGCTAGTCTATGGAGAACATTGGGCTATTTTATAGAATAGAATTGGACGGAGGGAGTAGCAAGTAAACTAGCTAGCTATTGTAGTTCTGAACTTCTGATTCACTGTTTTGATGGCAGACGGACACTGAATATCCTAGTGAAGCACATATACAAGATCATTGCTATGTTGGTGGCTATATTGGCAGTGTGGGTTGTGCTCCTTAAAACCGCAATCGTTCCTTGCAGCTATACATGTTTGGTGAGTGTCATCAACTTGTTCAATTGCTAATTTCTTGAAGATGACACTATCGGATTAAGATGTTTCCTTGTGGCTTTTATTGTTGTAGCTTCCCATCTACTTGATAGTGGTGCTTGGATGCTATGGCCTTTTTACTATTGGATATGGTATCATGTTCTTCCCAGCGTGTCCTCGAGAAGCTGTAGTATTATAGCAGGTAACTGATGACGATCCTACAGAGTCGCCCGAGTGCCTCTGTTGTAGCCCCTTATTTTTTCCATTTACAACACTGAACTGAACAATAATAATCAGTACTCTTTCACACAACATCATTGAGCATAAGAAGACTGCAATGCCTTTTCTTATTAATTAGTTTGCCTTGATATATCTTGATGGACTTGTCATCTTTTCCTAATTTGTGTGGCTTTAATTGAATGTATGGAATCCAACAATTGATGGACCTCTGCCTAATATTCTTACATGAACTGAAGTACGCAATCTTGCAGGAAATAACCATTGAAGGCCATATATATTCCATATATTCATGTATTTTTATCCAATAGTGCTTTATTGCTAGGTGTTGTTTGTGCATCCTTTATGTTTTTTCATGAAGATCTGTTTCTTCTGCTTCTAATTAGTGGGCCTCTTTATCCAGTTCAAAAATAAATATAATATATTGACCCGTATGGTGTTACATATAATTATTCAACATGAACTTGCTTTTTGACATTAGTCAAACATATGAAGAATGAGTCAACTGTTGATGGCCATGTATGTGTGAACAATAAGCATGAATCACCTTCATAGTTTACTGCATCTTGTCATTATGTTGTTGACAAAGAGTAGTTGGGTTTGCAACAAGTACATTGTCAAAGAGTCAACAATAAGCATGAATCTGTGTGTGGTAGCTCTCCTATTGTAAGCATGAATCTTTATCCATCAGCTACAACCAGCTTCTCTTCGTGTTCCAGGACAACTCCTACCCTTTTCACCATCAATGAGTAACCCTTTTTCGCATGGTGTTTGCTTCTAGCGTCCAGCTTTTATTTTCTCTATTGTGTAATAGGTCTAAGAAGTTTTAGCTGTGAATAGAGAATGTGTCAGTCTTGAGATAAATGCCTGATATTACATTAGTCAATGCCTGTGAGTCTTTACATTCAATAAAGTTCAGTTAGCTAGACTAGAGAGGTAAATTTCTGTTCATTTGTCAATATAGTGTAAGAAAAATATGTTTCCATTCAATTGTCTTCTGTAGAAAACCTATGAGCTATTGATATCAAACATGCACTTGATTTAGTGGCTGTTGGCAGATGTACTGATATTGTGCCATGTCCTCTTGTTAATTTTGTATCCGTTATGACACTCTTGTTATCATATTCTTGAAGTCAGATATGAACTGCACTGACATCCCTCCCTTTCCTTGAATAGGTAAAGAAAGTTGACATGCTTAACGTTGTGACTTGAAGGATGAGATCTTATATCTCACTCTGCTCGCGTTATTGACCAGAGGTATATGCTAAGTGTGATAGTAATGACAATGAGTGTTGATGCCTTTACCGTGGATTCAGGGTTGCTTGAAGTCATGGACTCATGGTCTATTTATTTTTCATGCCCTCATGCTGTTTTTATTGTTATCCATGCCGTCATGCTGTTTTTAGTTTTATCCATGCCCTCATGCTTCAGAATTGATATGCACATCTGTTTAGTTCTACCCGATCTATGTTAATTTTAGAAGATATTGCTTTCTTTGACTGAGCCATAACCAACATTTCCTCTCTTTTACATGAGCTCCAGGCTGAAGATGGAAGAACTGAAGGCTTCATACTTAGCAAAGATTTGATATTCATATTTTTGTGGTCGTGGGTGATTTGGACTATGGAATGTTTGTAATATACTACAGAGTACTTTTGTAGCTGTTTTCTATTCCTGGGTTATGTGAATTATGCCTCTGATTGTAATATATGTTACAATTTCGGTTACCATTATTGAATGTGATTTGAGCTGTGCTTACCGAAATATTATTTGTGTAATGCCTGTGTGTTCATCCAAATACTACTTGGGCTGTTAAAAGGCCACAGCCTAAAAAAATATTGGACACGAGCAGTTCACAATTCCTAGAAAAAATGGTTCAAAATAAAAAATAGCTGGGCAATAAAAAGGCCATGGCCCTAAAAATAAAAAGCCAAAATGTTGGGCTTGGCCCAAGAAGCAACGAGAAT
Source organism: Avena sativa (assembly GCA_916181665.1). Taxonomy (NCBI): domain Eukaryota; kingdom Viridiplantae; phylum Streptophyta; class Magnoliopsida; order Poales; family Poaceae; genus Avena; species Avena sativa. Next base: position 431,574,168 of record OV702287.1, read on the forward strand.
TAATAGGAAAATATTAATGGACCGAATTGTTGGGCTTGGCCCATATAAATTTTGAAATGGACTGGGCTCATTCTATGCCACATCGGATTGGCCACGTGGGATCTGACCTGGCTAGGCTAGCTTGCTCATGACGATTTTGGATCGTCATAACACTTATGACGATCCAATATCGTCATAGACGGTTATGACGATTTTACCAAAATCGTCGTTATAGTTTATTTGCGACACCCAGCTTTCGACGGTATCAAAATCATCATAGAATCGTCAGAAACATACTACTATGACGATTCTGTGACGAAAATAAAGGGTCATATATAGCCAGATTCCTTTTAGTGACATGCAATGACTCTAACTATGTTTATGAAAAGAGCAGACATGCAATGACACTGATGGATCCATGTGTGGTTTGTGAGAAGAACACACATGGATCCACCAGTGTTATTGCATGTTTGCTCAAAGAACACACATGCAAAGACACTGTCCGTGGTTCATGAAAAGAACAGACATGCAATGACACCGGTGGATCCTTATGTGGTTTGTGAGAAGAACATACATGCAATGACTCTAGCTGTGGTTCATGAAAAGAATACACATCCAATGACACTGGTGGATCCTAATGTGGTTTGTGAGAAGAACAGACATGCAATGACTCTAGATGTGGTTCATGAGAAGAACACACATGCAATGACACTGGTGGATCCATGTGTGGCCTGTGAGAGGAACACACATATGCAATGACACTGGGTGCGGTTCATGAAAAGAACACAGATGCAATGGCACTGGTGGATCCTTATGTGGTTTGTGAGAATAATAGACATGCAATGACTCTAGATGTGGTTCATGAGAAGAACACACATGCAATGACACTGGTGGATCCATGTGTGGTTTATGAGAGGAACAAACATGCAATGACATTAGGTGTGGTTCATGAAAAGAACAGACATGCAATGACACTGGTGGATCCATATGTGGTTTGTGAAAAGAACAGACATGCAATCACACTGGGTGGATCCATGTGTGGTTCATGAAAAGAACACACATGCAATGACACTGGGTGTGGTTCATGAAAAGAACACACATCCAATGACACTTGTGGATCCTTATGTGGTTTGTGAGAAAAATAGACATGCAATGACTCTAGCTATGGTTCATGAGAAGAACACACATGCAATGACTCTAGCTATGGTTCATGAAAAGAACATACATCCAATGACACTGGTGGATCCTTATGTGGTTTGTGAGAAGAATAGACATGCAATGACTCTAGATGTCGTTCATGAGAAGAACACATATGCAATGACACTGGTGGATCCATGTGTGGTTTATGAGAGGAACAGACATGCAATGACACTGGGTGTGGTTCATGAAAACAACAGACATGCAATGACACTGGTGTATCCATATGTGGTTTGTGAAAAGAACAGACATGCAATCACACTTGGTGGATCCATGTGTGGTTCATGGGAATAACACACATGCAATGACACTGGTGGATCCATGTGTGGTCTGTGAGAAGAACACACATCCAATGACACTGGGTGTGGTTCATGAAAAGAACACACATGCAATGACACTTGTGTATCCTTATGTGGGTTGTGGGAATAACACACATGCAATGAGTCTAGCTGTGGTTTGTGAAAAGAACACACATGCAATTACTCTAGTTGTGGTTCATGAGAATAAAACACATGCAATGACACTAGTGGATCCATGTGTGGTTTGTGAGAGGAACAGACATGCGATGACACTAGGTGTGGTTCATGAAAAGAACACACATCTAATGACACTGGTGGATCCTTATGTGGTTTGTGAGAAGAACACACATGCAATCACACTAGTGATATGTGGTTTGTGAAAAGAACACACATGCAATGACTCTAACTATGGTTAATGAAAAGAGCAGACATGCAATGACACTAGTGGATCCATGTGTGGTTTGTGAGAAGAACACACATCCAATGACACTGGGTGTGGTTCATGAAAAGAACACACATGCAATGACACTAGTGTATCCTTATGTGGTTTGTGAGAATAACACACATGCAATGAGTCTAGCTGTGGTTTGTGAAAAGAACACACATGCAATGACTCTAGTTATGGTTCATGAGAATAAAACACATGCAATGACACCGGTGGATCCATGTGTGGTTTGTTAGAGGAACAGGCATGCAATGACACCGGGTGTGGTTCATGAAAAGAACACACATCCAATGACACTGGTGGATCCTTATGTGGTTTGTGAGAAGAACACACATGCAATCACACTAGTGATATGTGGTTTGTGAAAAGAACACACATGAAATCACTCTCACTGTGGTTAATGAAAAGAGCAGACATGCAATGACACTGGTGGATCCATGTGTGGTTTGTAAGAAGAACACACATGCAATGACACAGGCTGTGTTTCATGAAAAGAACAGACAAGCAATGACACCGGTGGATCCTTGTGTGGTTTGTGAGAAGAATAGACATGCAATGACTCTAGTTGTTCTTCAGGAAAAGAATACACATCCAATGACACTGGTGGATCCTTATGTGGTTTGTGCGAAGAACAGACATGCAATGCCTCTAGATGTGGTTCAAGAGAAGAACACACATGCAATGACACTGGTGTATCCTTATGTGGTTTGTGAGAAGAACACACATGGAATGACTCTAGCTGTGGTTCATGAAAAGAACACACATCCAATGACACTGGTGGATCCTTATGTGGTTTGTGACAAGAACAGACATGCAATCACACTTGGTGGATCCATGTGTGGTTCATGAGAAGAACACACATGCAATGACACTGGTGGATCCATGTGTGATTTATGAGAGGAACACACATGCAATGACACTAGGTGTGGTTCATGAAAAGAACAGACATGCAATGACACTGGTGGATCCATATGTGCTTTGTGAAAGGAATATACATGCAATGACACTATGTGTGGTTCATGAAAAGAATAGACATGCAATGACACTGGTGGATCCATATGTGGTTTGTGAAAAGAACAGACATGCAATGACTCTAGCTGTGGTTTGTGAAAAGAACACACATGCAATGAGTCTAGCTGTGGTTCATGAGAAGAGCACACATCCAATGACACAGGTGGATCCATTAGTGGTCTGTGAGAGGAACACACATGCAATGACACTGGGTGTGGTTCATGAAAAGATCACACATGCAATGACACTGGTGTATCCTTATGTGGTTTGTGAGAATAACAGACATGCAATGACTCTAGATGTGGTTCATGAGAAGAACACACATGCAATGACACTAGATGTGGTTCATGAGAAGAACACACATGCAATGACACTAGTAGATCCATGAGTGGTTTGTGAGAGGAACAGGCATGCAATGACACTAGGTGTGGTTCATGAAAAGAACACACATCCAATGACACTGGTGGATCCTTATGTGGTTTGTGAGAAGAACACACATGCAATCACACTGGTGATATGTGGTTTGTGAAAAGAACACACATGAATGACTCTAACTAAGGTTAATGAAAAAAGCAGACATGCAATGACACTGGTGGATCCATATGTGGTTTGTGAGAAGAACACACATGCAAAGACACTGGTTGTGGTTCATGAAAAGAACAGATATGCAATGACACCGGTGGATCCTTATGTGGTTTGTGAGAAGAACAGACATGCAATGACTCTAGTTGTGGATCATGAAAAGAATACACATCCAATGACACTAGTGGATCCTGATGTGGTTTGTGAGAAGAACAGACATGCAATGACTGTAAATGTGGTTCATGAGAAGAACACACATGCAATAACACTGGTGGATCCATGTGTGGCCTGTGAGAGGAACACACATGCGATGACACTGGGTGCGGTTCATGAAAAGAACACACATGCAATGACACTGGTGGATCCTTATGTGGTTTGTGAGAATAATAGACATGCAATGACTCTAGATGTGGTTCATGAGAAGAACACACATGCAATGACACTAGTGTATCCATGTGTGGTTTATGAGAGGAACAAACATGCAATGACACTAGGTGTGGTTCATGAAAAGAACAGACATGCAATGACACTGGTGGATCCATATGTGGTTTGTGAGAAGAACACACATGCAATCACACTAGGTGGATCCATGTGTGGTTCATGAAAAGAACACACATGCAATGACACTGGTGGATCCATGTGTGGTTTGTGAGAAGAACACACATGCAATGACACTGGGTGTGGTTCATGAAAAGAACTCACATCCAATGACACTTGTGGATCCTTATGTGGTTTGTGAGAAGAACATACATGCAATGACTCTAGCTGTGGTTCATGAGAAGAACACACATGCAATGACACTTGTGTATCCTTATGTGGTTTGTGAGAAGAACACACATGTAATGACTCTAGCTATGGTTCATGAAAAGAACATACATCCAATGACACTGGTGGATCCTTATGTGGTTTGTGAGAAGAACAGACATTCAATGACTCTAGATGTGGTTCATCAGAAGAATACACATGCAATGACACTGGTGGATCCATGTGTGGTTTGTGAGAGGAACAGACATGCAATGACACTGGGTGTGCTTCATGAAAAGAACAGGCATGCAATGACACTGGTGTATCCATATGTGGTTTGTGAAAAGAACAGACATGCAATCACACTTGGTGGATCCATGTGTGGTTCATGAGAAGAACACACATGCAATGACACTAGTGGATCCATGTGTGGTCTGTGAGAAGAACACACATCCAATGACACTGGGTGTGGTTCATGAAAAGAACACACATGCAATGACACTTGTGTATCCTTACGTGGTTTGTGAGAATAACACACATGCATTCAGTCTAGCTGTGGTTTGTGAAAAGAACACACATGCAATGACTCTAGTTGTGGTTCATGAGAATAAAACACATGCAATGACACTGGTGGATCCATGTGTGGTTTGTGAGAGGAACAGACATGCGATGACACTGGGTGTGGCTCATGAAAAGAACACACATTCAATGACACTGGTGGATCCTTATGTGGTTTGTGAGAAGAACACATATGGAATCACACTAGTGATATGTGGTTTGTGAAAAGAACACACATGCAATGACTCTAACTGTGGTTAATGAAAAGAGAAGACATGCAATGACAGTAGTGGATCCATGTGTGGTTTGTGAGAAGAACACACATCCAATGACACTGGGTGTGGTTCATGAAAAGAACACACATGCAATTACACTAGTGTATCCTTATGTGGTTTGTGAGAATAACACACATGCAATGAGTCTAGCTGTGGTTTGTGAGATAAACAGGCATGCAATGACTCTAGATGTGGTTCATGAGAAGAACACACATGCAATGACACTGGTGGATCCTTGTGTGGTATGTGAGAGGAACACACATGCAATGACACCGGGTGTGGTTCATGAAAAGAACACACATGCAATGAAACTAGTGGATCCTTATGTGGTTTGTGAGAATAACAGACATGCAATGACTCTAGACGTGGTTCATGAGAAGAACACACATGTAATGAAACTGGTGGATCCATGTGTGGTTTATGAGAGGAACATACATGCAATTACACTGGGTGTGGTTCATGAAAAGAACAAACATGCAATGACACTGGTGGATCCCTATGTGGTTTGTGAAAAGAACAGACATGCAATCACACTGGTGGATCCATGTGTGCTTCATGAAAAGAACACACATGCAATGACACTGGTGGATCCATGTGTGGTTTGTGAGAAGAACACACATGCAATGACACTGGGTGTGGTTCATGAAAAGAACACATATCCAATGACACTGGTGGATCCTTATGTGGTTCGTGAGAAGAACATACATGCAGTGACTCTAGTTGTGGTTCATGAGAATAACACACATGCAATGACACTAGTGTATCCTTATGTAGTTTGTGAGAAGAACACACATGCAATGACTCTAGCTGTGGTTCATGAAAAGAACACACATCCAATGACACTAGTGGATCCTTATGTGGTTTGTGAGAAGAACATACATGCAATGACTCTAGTTGTGGTTCATGAAAAGAACACACATGCAATGACACTGGTGGATCCATGTGTGGTTTATGAGAGGAACAAACATGCAATGACACTGGGTGTGGTTCATGAAAAGAACAGACATGGAATGACACTGGTGGATCCATATGTGATTTGTGAAAAGAACACACATGCAATGCCACTAGTGGATCCATGTGTGGTTTGTGAGAAGAACACACATCCAATGACACTTGGTGTGGTTCATGAAAAGAACACACATCCAATGACATAGGTGGATCCTTATGTGGTTTGTGAGAAGAACACACATGCAATCACACTAGTCATATGTGGTTTGTGAAAAGAACACACATGCAATGCCTCTAACTGTGGTTAATGAAACGAGCAGACATGCAATGACACTGGTGGATCCATGTGTGTTTTGTGAGAAGAATACACATGCAATGACACAGGCTATGGTTCATGAAAAGAACAGACATGCAATGACATCGGTGGATCCTTGTGTGGTTTGTGAGAAGAACAGACATGCAATGACTCTAGTTGTGCTTCATGAAAAGAATACACATCCAATGACACTGGTGGATCCTTATGTGGTTTGTGCGAAGAACAGACATGCAATGCCTCTAGCTGTGGTTCATGAAAAGAACACACATCCAATGACACTGGTGGATCCTTATGTGGTTCATGAGAAGAAAACACATGAAATGACACTGGTGGATCCATGTGTGGTTTGTGAGAATAACACACATGCAATGACACTAGGTGTGGTTCATGAAAAGAACACACATCCAATGACACTGGTGGATCCTTATGTGGTTTGCGAGAAGAACATACATGCAATGACTCTAGCTGTGGTTCATGATAAGAACACACATGATGACACTAGTGTATCTTTGTGTGGTTTGTGAGAAGAACACACATGGAATGTGGAATGACTCTAGCTATGGTTAATGAAAAGAACACACGTCCAATGACACTGGTGGATCCTTATGTGGTTTGTGAGAAGAACAGACATGCAATCACACTTGGTGGATCCATGTGTGGTTCATGAGAATAACACACATGCAATGACACTGGTGGATCCATGTGTGGTTTATGAGAGGAACACACATGCAATGACACTACGTGTGGTTCATGAAAAGAACAGCCATGCAATGACACTGGTGGATCCATATGTGGTTTGTGAAAGGAACAGACATGCAATGACACTGTGTGTGGTTCATGAAAAGAATAGACATGCAATGACACTGGTGGATCCATATGTGGTTTGTGAAAAGAACATACATGCAATGACACTAGCTGTGGTTTGTGAAAAGAACACACATGCAATGACTCTAGCTGTAGTTCATGAGAAGAACACACATGCAATGACACTGGTGGATCCATGTGTGGTTTGTGAGAGGAACACACATCCAATGACACTTGTGTATACTTATGTGGTTTGTGAGAAGAACAAACATGCAATGACTCTAGCTATGGTTCATGAAAAGAACATACATCCAATGACACTGGTGGATCCTTATGTGGTTTGTGAGAAGAACAGACATTCAATGACTTCTAGATGTGGTTCATCAGAAGAACACACATGCAATGACACTGGTGGATCCATGTGTGGTTTATCAGAGGAACAGACATGCAATGACACTGGGTGTGGTTCATGAAAAGAACAGGCATGCAATGACACTAGTGTATCCATATGTGGTTTGTGAAAAGAACAGACATGCAATCACACTTGGTGGATCCATGTGTGGTTCATGAGAAGAACACACATGCAATGACACTGGTGGATCCATGTGTGGTCTGTGAGAAGAACACACATCCAATGACACTTGGTGTGGTTCATGAAAAGAACACACATGCAATGACACTTGTGTATCCTTATGTGGTTTGTGAGAATAACACACATGCATTGAGTCTAGCTGTGGTTTGTGAAAAGAATACACATGCAATGAATCTAGCCGTGGTTCATGAGAAGAAAACACATGCAATGACTCTGGTGGATCCATGTGTGGTTTGTGAGAGGAATATACATGCAATGACACTAGGTGTGGTTCATGAAAAGAACACACATCCAATGACACTGGTGGATCCTTATGTGGTTTGTGAGAAGAACACACATGCAATCACACTGGTGATATGTGGTTTGTGAAAAGAACACACATGCAATGACTGTAACTATGGTTAATGAAAAGAGCAGACATGCAATGACACTGGTGGATCCATGTGTGGTTTGTGAGAAGAACACACATGCAATGACACTGGCTGTGGTTCATGAAAAGAACATACATGCAATGACACCGGTAGATCCTTGTGTGGTTTGTGAGAAGAACAGACATGCAATGACTCTAGTTGTGGTTCATGAAAAGAATACACATCCAATGACACTAGTGGATCCTTCTGTGGTTTGTCAGAATAAGAGACATGCAATGACTCTAGATGTGGTTCATGAGAAGAACACACATGAAGTGACACTGGTGGATCCATGTGTGGTGTGTGAGAGGAACACACATGCAATGACACTGGGTGTGGTTCATGAAAAGAACACACATGCAATGACACTGCTGGATCCATATGTGGTTTGTTAGTATAACATACATGCAATGACTCTAGATGTGGTTCATGAGAAGAACAGACATGCAATGACACTGGTGGATCCATGTATGGTTTATGAGAGGAACAGATATGCAATGACACTGGGTGTGTTTCATGAAAAGAACACACATCCAATGAAACTAGTGGATCCTTATGTGGTTTGTGAGAAGAACACACATGCAATCACACTGGTGATATGTGGTTTGTGAAAAGAACACACATGCAATGACTCTAACTGTGGTTACTGAAAAGAGTAGACATGCAATGACACGGGTGGATCCATGTGTGGTTTGTGAGAAGAACACACATGCAATGACACTAGAGGTGCTTCTTGAAAAGAACAGACATGCAATAACACTGGTGGATCCTTGTGTGGTTTGTGAGAAGAACAGACATGCAATGACTCTAGCTGTGGTTCATGAAAAGAATACACATCCAATGACACTGGTGGATCCTTATGTGGTTTGTGAGAAGAAAAGACATGCAATGACTCTAGATGTGGTTCATGAGAAGAACACACATGCAATGACATTGGTGTATCCTTGTGTGGTTTGTGAGAAGAACACACATGCAATGACTCTAGCTGTGGTTCATGCAAAGAACACACATCCAATGACACTGGTGGATCCTTATGTGATTTGTGAGAAGAACAGACATGCAATGACACTGGTGGATCCATATGTGGTTTGTGAAAAGAACAGACATGCAATCACACTGGGTGGATCCATGTGTGGTTCATGAAAAGAACACACATGAAATGACACTGGTGGATCCATCTGTGGTTTGTGAGAAGAACACACATGCAATGACACTGGATGTGGTTCATGAAAAGAACACACATCCAATGACACTGGTGGATCCTTATGTGGTTTATGAGAAGAACATACATGCAATGACTCTAGCTGTGGTTCATGAGAAGAACACACATGCAATGACACTGGTGTATCCTTATGTGGTTTGTGAGAAGAACACACATGCAATGACTCTAGCTGTGGTTCATGAAAAGAACACACATCCAATGACACTGGTGGATCCTTATGTGGTTCATAAGAAGAAAACACATGAAATGACACTAGCGGATCCATGTGTGGTTTATGAGAGGAACAGACATGCAATGACACTGGGTGTGTTTCATGAAAGGAACAGACATGCAATGACACAGGTGGATCCATATGTGGTTTGTGAAAAGAACAGACATGCAATCACACTTGGTGGATCCATGTGTGGTTCATGAGAAGAACACACATGCAATGACACTTGTGTATCCATGTGTGGTTTGTGAGAATAACACACATCCAATGACACTGGGTGTGGTTCATGAAAAGAAAACACATGCAATGACACGGGTGTATCCTTATATGGTTTGTGAGAATAACACACATGCAATGAGTCTAGCTATGGTTTGTGAAAAGAACACACATGCAATGACTCTAGCTGTGGTTCATGAGAAGATAACACATGCAATGACTCTAGTGGATCCATGTGTGGTTTGTGAGAGGAACATACATGCAATGACACTAGGTGTTGTTCATGAAAAGAACACACACGCAATGACACTGGTGGATCCTTATGTGGTTTGTGAGAAGAACACACATGCAATCACACTGGTGATATGTGGTTTGTGAAAAGAACACACATGCAATGACTCTAACTGTGGTTACTGAAAAGAGCAGACATGCAATGACACTGGTGGATCCATGTGTGGTTTGTGAGAAGAACACACATGCAATGACACTGGCTGTGCTTCATGAAAAGAACAGACATGCAATGACACTAGTGGATCCTTGGGTGGTTTGTGAGAAGAACAGACATGCAATGACTGTAGCTGTGCTTCATCAAAAGAATACCCATCCAATGACACTGGTGGATCCTTATGTGGTATGTGAGAAGAACAGACATGCAATGACTCTAGATGTGGATCATGAGAAGAACACACATGCAATGACACTGGTGTATCCTTACGTGGTTTGTGAGAAGAACACACATGCAATGACTCTAGCTGTGGTTCATGAAAAGAACACACATCCAATGACACTGGTGGATCCTTATGTGGTTTGTGAGAAGAACAGAGATGCAATGACTCTAGATGTGGTTCATGAGAAGAACACACATGCAATGACACTGGTGTATCCATGTGTGGTTTATGAGAGGAATAAACATGCAATGACACTGGGTGTGTTTCATGAAACGAACACACATGCAATGACACTGGTGGATCCATATGTGGTTTGTGAAAGGAACAGACATGCAATGACATTGGGTGTGGTTCAGGAAAAGAACAGACATGCAATGACACTGGTGAATCCATATGTGGTTTGTGAAAAGAACAGACATGCAATCACACTGGGTGGATCCTTGTGTGGTTCATGAAAAGAACACACATGCAATGACACTGGTGGATCCATGTGTGGTGTGTGAGAAGAACACACATGCAATGACATTGGGTGTGGTTCATGAAAAGAACACACATCCAATGACACTGGTGGATCCTTACGTGGTTTGTGAGAGGAACACACATACAATGACACTGGTTGTGGTTCATGAGAAGAACACACATCCAATGACACTGGTGGATCCATGTATGTTGTGCGAGTGGAACACACATGCAATGACACTGGGTGTGGTTCATGAAAAGGACACACATGCAATGACACTGGTAGATCCTTGTGTGGTTTGTGAGAAGAACAGACATGCAATGACTCTAGCTGTGGTTCATGAAAAGAATACACATCCAATGATACTGGTGGATCCTTATGTGGTTTGTGAGAAGAACAGACATGCAATGACTCTAGATGTGGTTGATGAGAAGAACAAACATGCAATGACACTGGTGTATCCTTATGTGGTTTGTGAGAAGAACACACATGCAATGACTCTAGCTGTGGTTCATGAAAAGAACACACATCCAATGACACTGGTGGATCCTTATGTGGTTTGTGAGAAGAAAAGACATGCAATGACACTCGTGGATCCATATGTGGTTTGTGAAAAGAACAGACATGCAATCACACTGGGTGGATCCATGTGTGGTTCATGAAAAGAACACACATGCAATGACACCGGTGGATCCATGTGTGGTTTGTGTGAACAACACACATGCAATGACACTGGGTGTGGTTCATGAAAAGAACACACATCCAATGACACTGGTGGATCCTTATGTGGTTTGTGAGACGAACATACATGCAATGACTCTAGCTGTGGTTCATGAGAAGAACACACATGCAATGACACTGGTGTATCCTTATGTGGTTCGTGAGAATAACACACATGCAATGACTCTAGCTGTGGTTCATGAAAAGAACACACATCCAATGACACTAGTGGATCCTTATGTGGTTTGTGAGAAGAACAGACATGCAATGACTCTACATGTGGTTCATCAGAAGAAAACACATGCAATGACACTGGCGGATCCATGTGTGGTTTATGAGAGGAATAGACATGCAATGACGCTGGGTGTGTTTCATGAAAGGAACAGACATGCAATGACACTGGTGGATCCATATGTGGTTTGTGAAAAGAACAGACATGCAATCACACTTGGTGGATCCATGTGTGGTTCATGAGAAGAACACACATGCAATGACACTAGTGGATCCATGTGTGTTTTGTGAGAATAACACACATCCAATGACACTGGGTGTGGTTCATGAAAAGAACACACATGCAATGACACGGGTGTATCCTTATGTGGTTTGTGAGAATAACACACATGCAATGATTCTAGCTATGGTTTGTGAAAAGAACACACCTGCAATGACTCTAGCTGTGGTTCATGAGAAGAAAACACATGCAATGACTCTGGTGGATCCATGTGTGGTTTGTGAGAGGAACATACATGCAATGACACTGGGTGTTGTTCATGAAAAGAACACACAAGCAATGACACTGGTGGATCCTTATGTGGTTTGTGAGAAGAACACACATGCAATCACACTGGTGATATGTGGTTTGTGAAAAGAACACACATGCAATGACTCTAACTGTGGTTACTGAAAAGAGCAGCCACGCAATGACACTGGTGGATCCATGTGTGGTTTGTGAGAAGAACACACATGCAATGACACTGGTTGTGCTTCATGAAAAGAACATACATGCAATGACACCGGTGGATCCTTGTGTGGTTTGTGAGAGGAACACACATCCAATGACACTGGCTGTGGTTCATCAAAAGAATACCCATCAAATGACACTGGTGGATCCATGTGTGGTCTGTGAGAGGAACACACATGCAATGACACTGGGTGTGGTTCATGAAAAGAACACACATGCAATGACACTGGTGGATCCATGTGTGGTGTGTGAGAAGAACACACATGCAATGACATTGGGTGTGGTTCATGAAAATAACACACATCCAATGACACTGGTGGATCCTTACGTGGTTTGTGAGAGGAACACACATCCAATGAAACTGGCTGTGGTTCATGAGAAGAACACACATCCAATGACACTGGTGGATCCATGTGTGGTCTGTGAGAGGAACACACATGCAATGACACTGGTGTGGTTCATGAAAAGAACACACATGCAATGACACTGGTGGATCCTTGTGTGGTTTGTGAGAAGTACAGACATGCAATGACTCTAGCAGTGGTTCATGAAAAGAATACACATCCAATGATACTGGTGGATCCTTATGTGATTTGTGAGAAGAACAGACATGCAATGACTCTAGATGTGGTTCATGAGAAGAACACACATGCAATGACACTGGTGTATCCTTATGTGGTTTGTGAGAATAACACATATACAATGACTCTAGCTGTAGTTCATGAAAAGAACACACATCCAATAACACTGGTGGATCCTTATGTGGTTTGTGAGAAGAACAGACATGCAATGACATTGGTGGATCCATATGTGGTTTGTGAAAAGAACAGACATGCAATCACACTGGGTGGATCCATGTGTGGTTAATGAAAAAAACACACATGCAATGACACTGGTGGATCCATGTGTGGTTTGTGAGAAGAACACACATGCAATGACACTAGGTGTGGTTAATGAAAAGAACACACATCCAATGACACTGGTGGATCCTTATGTGGTTTGTGAGAAGATTATACATGCAATGACTCTAGCTGTGGTTCATGAGAAGAACACACATGCAATGACACTAGTGTATCCTTATGTGGTTTGTGAAAAGAACACACATGCAATGACTCTAGCTGTGGTTCATGAAAAGAACACACATCCAATGACACTAGTGTATCCTTATGTGGTTTGTGAGAAGAATAGACATGCAATGACTCTAGATGTGGTTCATGAGAAGAACACACATGCAATGACACTGGTGGATCCATGTGTGGTTTATGATAGGAACAAACATGCAATGACACTGGGTGTGGTTCATGAAAGGAACAGACATGCAATGACACTGGTGGATCCATATGTGGTTTGTGAAAAGAACAGACATGCAGTCACACTTGGTGGATCCATGTGTGTTTCATGAGAAGAACACACATGCAATGACACTGGTGGATCCATGTGTAGTTTGTGAGAATAACACACATCCAATGTCACTGGGTGTGGTTCATGAAAATAACACACATGCCATGACAAGGGTGTATCCTTATGTGGTTTGTGAGACTAACACACATGCAATGAGTCTAGCTATGGTTTGTGAAAAGAACACACATGCAATGACTCTAGCTGTGGTTCATGAGAAGAAAACACATGCAATGACACTGGTGGATCCATGTGTGGTTTGTGAGAGGAACATACATGCAATGACACTGGGTGTTGTTCATGAAAAGAACACACATGCAATGACACTGGTGGATCCTTATGTGGTTTGTGAGAAGAACACACATGCAATCACACTGGTGATATGTGGTTTGTGAAAAGAACACACATGCAATAACTCTAACTATGGTTACTGAAAAGAGCAAACATGCAATGACACTGGTGGATCCATGTGTGGTTTGTGATAAGAACACACATGCAATGACACTGGCTGTGCTTCATGAAAAGAACAGACATGCAATGACACCGATGGATCCTTGTGTGGTTTGTGAGAAGAACAGACATGCAATGACTCTAGCTGTGGTTCATGAAAAGAATACCCATCCAATGACACTGGTGGATCCTTATGTAGTATGTGAGAAGAACAAACATGCAATGACTCTAGATGTGGTTCATGAGAAGAACACACATGCAATGACACTAGTGTATCCTTATGTGGTTTGTGAGAAGAACACACATGCAATGACTCTAGCTGTGGTTCATGAAAAGAACACACATCCAATGACACTGGTGGATCCTTATGTGGTTTGTGAGAAGAACAGACATGCAATAACTCTAGATGTTGATCATGAGAAGAACACACATGCAATGACACTGGTGGATCCGTGTGTGGTTTATGAGAGGAATAGACATGCAATGACACTGGGTATGGTACATGAAACAAACAGACATGCAATGACAATGGTGGATCCATATGTGGTTTGTGAAAGGAACAGACATGCAATGACATTGGGTGTGGTTCAGGAAAAGAACAAACATGCAATGACACTGGTGGATCCATATGTGGTTTGTGAAAAGAACAGACATGCAATCACGCTGGGTGGATCCATGTGTGGTTCATGAAAAGAACACACATGCAATGACACTGGTGGATCCATGTGTGGTGTGTGAGAACACACATCCATTGACACTGGTGGATCCATGTGTGGTCTATGAGAGGAACACACATGCAATGACACTGGGTGTGGTTCATGAAAAGAACACACATGCAATGACTCTAGCTGTAGTTCATGAAAAGAACACACATCCAATAACACTGGTGGATCCTTATGTGGTTTGTGAGAAGAACAGACATGCAATGACATTGGTGGATCCATATGTGGTTTGTGAAAAGAACAGACATGCAATCACACTGGGTGGATCCATGTATGGTTCATGAAAAGAACACACATGTAATGACACTGATGGATCCTTGTGTGGTTTGTGAGAAGAACAGACATGCAATGACTCTAGCTATGGTTCATGAAAAGAATACACATCCAATGACACTGGTGGATCCTTATGTGGTTTGTGAGAAGAACAGACATGCAATGACTCTGGATGTGGTTCATGAGAAGAACACACATGCAATGACACTGGTGTATCCTTATGTGGTTTGTAAGAAGAACACACATGCAATGACTCTAGCTGTGGTTCATGAAAAGAACACACATCCAATGACACTGGTGGATCCTTATGTGGTTTGTGAGAAGAAGAGACATGCAATGACACTGGTGGATCCATATGTGGTTTGTGAAAAGATCAGACATGCAATCACACTGGGTGGATCCATGTGTGGTTCATGAAAAGAACACACATGCAATGACACTGGTGGATCCATGAGTGGTTTGTGAGAAGAACACACATGCAATGACACTAGGTGTGGTTCATGAAAAGAACACACATCCAATGACACTGGTGGATCCTTATGTGGTTTGTGAGAAGAACATACATGCAATGACTCTAGATGTGGTTCATGAGAAGAACACACATGCAATGACACTGGTGTATCCTTCTGTGGTTTGTGAGAAGAACACACATGAAATGACTCTAGCTATGGTTCATGAAAATAACACAAATCCAATGACACTGGTGGATCCTTATGTGGTTTGTGAGAAGAACATACATGCAATGACTCTAAATGTGGTTCATGAGAAGAACACACATGCAATGACACTGGTGAATCCATGTTTGGTTTATGAGAGGAACAAACATGCAATGATACTGGGTGTGGTTCATGAAACGAACAGACATGCAATGACACTGGTGGATCCATATGTGGTTTGTGAAAGGAACATACATGCAATGACATTGGGTGTGGTTCAGGAAAAGAACAGACATGCAATGACACTGGTGGATCCATATGTGGTTTGTGAAAAGAACAGACATGCAATCACACTGGGTGGATCCATGTGTGGTTCATGAAAAGAACACACATGCAATGACAGTGGTGGATCCATGTGTGGTGTGTGAGAAGAACACACATGCAATGACATTTGGTGTGGTTCATGAAAAGAACACACATCCAATGACACTGGTGGATCCTTACATGGTTTGTGAGAGGAACACACATCCAATGACACTGGCTGTGGTTCATGAGAATAACACACATCCAATGACACTGGTGGATCCATGTGTGGTCTGTGAGAGGAACACACATGCAATGACACTGGGTGTGGTTCATGAAGAGAACACACATGCAATGACACTGGTGGATCCTTATGTGGTTTGTGTGAAGAACAAACATACCATGACTCTAGATGTGGTTCATGAGAAGAACACACATGCAATGACACTGGTGTATCCTTATGTGGTTTGTGATAAAAACACACATGCAATGAATCTAGTTGTGGTTCATGAAAAGAATAGACATCCAATGACACTGGTGGATCCTTATGTGGTTTGTGAGAAGAACAGACATGCAATGACTCTATATGTGGTTCATGAAAAGAACACACATGCAATGACACTGGTGGATACATGTGTGGTTTATGAGAGGAACAGACATGCAATGACACTGGGTGTGGTTCATGAAAAGAACAGACATGCAATGACACTGGTGGATCCATATGTGGTTTGTGAAAGGAACAGACATGCAATGACACTGGGTGTGGTTCAGGAAAAGAACAGACATGGAATGACACTGGTGGATCCATATGTGGTTTGTGAAAAGAACAGACATGCAATCACACTGGGTGGATCCATGTGTGGTTCATGAAAAGAACACACATGCAATGACACTGGTGGATCCATGTGTGGTTTGTGTTGGACATATGCCCTAGAGACAAATAGTAGTAAGGACTATTATCATATTTCATATAGTTTATAATTAAGTTTTATATCATGCTATAACTGTATTGAGTGGAAACATCAATACACGTGTGATATACAAACAACCAGGGGTTCCCAGTGAAACTCTAGTCACTAGTTTATTGGTCAACAGATGATCAAGTTTCCTGATCATGTGGCATTTATGCCAGTTGGAAATGAGGTCATCTCATTCTGAGAATGAGATGATGAACCAATACCCAACCTAAACATTGTGACCCGATCATGTCACGAAGTTCAAGTTACGATGATTAGAAATGGATCCTCGTAGACTATTCCTTAGACCGTGAGGCTATATCAATCACTGTCTCCCGAGAGTGCTTAGATAGCATCAAACGCCATCTGGTAAAACGGTGGTTATAAAGGCGTGTTCAGGTATTCGGAGGAAACCGTAGAGGCAATATATGTCAAGAGCGGTATTTGTCCGTCCATGTGACGGGAAGATACTCAAGGGCCCACTCGGAGAAGTTATATCCAATAGTTGCGCAGCGTGTGATTTGATCACGGGGATATCACTTGTCGAACGAGTCAAGTAGCATTGTTCCGTAATGAGATTGAACATGACATGGTGATGTCATTGATTAGATCTCGGGCAATGCAATTATCGAGTGACAAAGGGAATAAGACACGACTGTCCCGGTTCAAACAACAAAAGATCTTCGTGGAACGCACAGGAGTCACATGGCCATCCAAGTCCCTCTGTCGATCATTGGTGCGGAAGTGTCCCGACCATGTCTGGAGTCTTCCCGAACCATGGGGTATCACGCTTAAGGGCTTGATGATGCTTAGAGAGTGTTTATAGGATAGGTAGAATCACCGAAGAAAAGAAGGTAGAAAACCAGAAGGGTTTCGATAAGTTCGGAGGATGTCTGGAGTGGAGGTGGAAGGTGTTCCATAGCCACGGAGGTTGAATAATATGTGAATGAATGTTAAATGTTCATTAATTCATTTATTCATAATTATTTAATAAAGAGAAAAATCAATTTAATGGTCAAAGGCTTAATGGGCCAATTCCGGAGGGAAAGGGCCCATCAGGGGAAAGGAGAGAGGGAGAGGGGCCAAGGGGGAGGCCGGTTGGGCCTAGAGCCCCCCCCCCCCCCGCGCGGGCCCATGGGGGTGGCCGGCGGTGCCACCCCTCCCCCCTCCTCTCCTTTAGTCCCATCCCGGGACTTTGAGAGAGGGTGTACCCCCTTCTTCCCCTATATATAGTGGGGTATTTGGCCAAGATAAATACACCAATAATCAAAAAAAAGGTCTCCCCACTTTTGCAAGGACCTCCAATTGATATTTTCTCTCTCCCCTCTCTCTCTCGTGAGCGTGGTCCCAAGTCTAGACTGCGCGAGCGAGAGACATCTTCACCGTGGAGCGTCGTCCCGCTGCGGGATTCGGATCCGGGAGCTCTACTTCCGCAACTACTGCTGGATCAGGGAAGCGGGAGTCATCGTCAGGCACCGGACGTGTGTAACTCCCCGCGAGGTGTCGCACTTGAGGCACTCAAGTCGTTGGAGCCTGAAGGAGCGCAAGGACTTCATCACAACCTTGAGGTCGGCTTCGGCTCGTCTACATCAACCACGCTCTCCTGAGCATTGACAACGCTTTTCGGTCTTCAACGGTAAGTTCGTGAAAAGCCCCTCCCGTTACTGTATTACTAATATATAGGTCCTGGCAGCTTCAGGGGTTCAGGGGCGTAGGGTAAAATTTTATTGTTTTCATACGCGGAACCCCAACAATGGTATCAGAGCTAGATCTATGCATAGTAATGCTAGTACGGGTAGAACGCACGAGATGTAGCATGTGGGCGTTGATTTTTTAGTTGTTACCCTCCCACGTGTACTTGTGTATACCGCAGTAATGCTTGATGAAGCAGCCCCCAACCGACTTTACGCGTTCATCCGCGAGACTAGTACACGCTTGACATACGGCTTGTACCGTATAAAGTGGCTTAGGGGGGTGTCTATCTCTCTCGCATTAGTTGGTATACCATTTGCAATGGAGGTCCCCAAAAGGGGTGTAGTAGAGACAACTACTTGATCAACATTGTGCTGAAAGTTCGTAGGTAAGAACGGTTCTTGTGCGAAAGCCCATTCAGCCACGTAAAACATGCAAAGATAAAGTAGAGGCGTCTAACTTTGTTTTGCAGGAGGGCGTTGCTTTGTGATATGGTTGTGGCAAAGGTAAAGTGATTACCTTTTGTTACGTAGTAGTAGATAGTCACGAAGGTGACGGACTACCACGCCGGAATGACACCGGTACCCTGGTGTCTACGGCGCCGGAACCCTGGCGCCAGAACCCGGTGACGGCGGATGGAGATCACGATGTGAAGGACCATATCACATAGCATTTACATTCAATGTTATTGTTTGTATATCTTATTGTGTGCTAGTATTAGATACTCGATGGTAGCCTAATAAGATGATCCCTATTAAAATTACCAACGATTGTGTTCCCCCTTAGTGTGCACCACCAAGAAAGTTCTTCGGTATGAGGAAGGCCGTGATGATTGGGTGTTAGACATATTAGGCTCCAACAATGGGTGTAAGCCATGTTGCACAGCGAAAACACTAAGGTTGAGTTGGTGAGCCTAACATGTACAGACATGGCCTCGGAACACGGATGGTCGAAAGATCGAGCACGAGTCGCATGAATGATGTGACCGACGTTTAACGTCCACCCTTGAACCCACATTGATGGCTGATACATTGCAAATGTATCTATAATTTTTGATGTTCCATGCTTGGTTTTATCTACTTTCTTATGTTTTGTCCACACTTTGGAGTACTTTTCATATGATTTCCTGGACTAACCTATTAACAAGATGCCATAGTGCCAGTTGCCTATTTTCTGTTGTTTTTGGTTCTAGGAAGTCAGAAAATGAATATTCTCGGAATTGGATGGGACAAAAGCCAAAGTTGTTATTTCCCCGGAAGAGTCATGGAGCCAGAAGGAGATACGGAGAGGGGCCACAGGGTGGCCACCCCCCCTTGGCGCGGGCAACCCTAGGCCGCGCCAGGGTATGGTGTGGGCCCCCTGGCTGGCCACCGACCTTGCCTCCTTCACCTATATATTCCTCCCGAGGCAAAAACCCTAGATAGTCAATCAGAAATCCACAAAAAGTTCCGCAGCACCTCCACCACCAAAGGGGAGATTCGGGGGACAGAAAGTCTCTGTTCCGGCACCCTGCAGGGATGGGGAAGTGCCCCCAGAGCCATATCCATCGATCTCCACCACCATCTCCATCACCATTCCTGATTCCCATGATGAGGAGGGAGTAGTTCTCTCTTGAGGCTAAGGGTTCTACCGGTAGCTATGTGTTCATCTCTTTCTATGCATGATCTTATTGAGATCATGAGCTTGTAATCTATAGATCTACCTTGCTACTCAAGTGCTTTAATAGATCTCTGCTCTCCCCATGTGTGTGAAAGTGACAGTGTGCACACCATGGTGGCACTTAGGCTAGAGATTACAAATACTTGTTATGAGTTATATTTGGAGTTGGATGTCTTTATGAAATTGTGGTGTTTGTTGGACTCATTTAGTACTCAAGGTGACAGTGTGGGGTTTCTAGATGGGAAAGATGAACTTTGAGGTGTGCTGTTATAGCCCTACCATGGATTAGAGTGTTCACTAGTGAAAGTATGATCCCTAGGCCTTGTTTGTAAGCACTAAAACACCGTTTGCAATTAGATTTGTTACATGCTTGCTTGCTTCCGTCTTTATTTCAGTTTTACTTTAGTCTTTTCCACGCCATCAAGCTATTTTCTAGCACCGTTATCTTATATCCATACCACTTGTATTTCACTATCTCTTTCTCGAACTAGTGCACCTATACACCTGACAAGTGTATTGGGTGTGTTGGGGACACAAGAGACTTCTTGTCTCTTGATTGCAGGGTTGCTTGAGAGGGGATACGTTTGACCACTTCCTCCCTGAGTTCGATAAACCTTGGGTGATCCACTTAAGGGAAAACTTGCCGTTGTTCTACAAACCTCTGCACTTGGAGGCCCAACAACTGACTACAAGAATAGAAGTGCGTAGACATCAAGCTATTTTCTGGCGCCGTTGCCGGGGATATAGAGGACAGCTTCAACCAGTTTCCTCCCCGTCAAAAGCTATTTTCTGGCGCTGTTGCCGGGGAGGTAAGGTAAAAGGTATTCACACCAGAGGATTAAAGAAGAAGAACCTCCCACGGCAAACGCCTATTTTCTGGCGCCGTTGCCGGGGAGGTAAGGTAAAAGGTACTCACATCCTTCGGTGTGAGTTCTCGAAGTTATTTCCTTTAGATTCTGCAATTTTGTCTTTTTGTTTCTTGTTTTCACTAGTTAGGCTTAATGGAAAACAACAACAAAATTAGAGAGCTTTATAGTATTTATCTTGAGTTAGGACATGAAGTGTTTGAAGAGAAAATTAAAAAACCTATAGAACTTTATTTGCATGCTAATAGCAATGTTGTTATTATGAACTCTTTGGACACCATTATTTCTAATGCTATGGAAAAGTCTAAGCTTGGGGAAGCTAGTTTTTATGAAAATGATCTTTTTAGTTCCCCAGCTTTGGAAGATAGCTATTCTATTGCTTATGATGATACCAAACCTCCAATATATGATGATTACAATGATGAATATGATATTTTCAGTCCACCTACTATTGAGGAGAAAATTAATGATTGTTGGGGATATACTTTTCGGGTATCCTCACAGTTCCTCACTGACCAGGGTTGCCCACTTCGGGTTAGAGCTTTGCTTCACGGGCGGCCCAGTCAGGGAGAAAGACGGAGTCCAATCCGGCTACGGGAAGGCCCAGAAGACTTACCGACTTAGGCCCATAATGTTACTTGTAGTTCAAGATGTACTCTGTAACCGACTCTTAGACGTAGCCGGATAGATCTCTCCTGTAAACCCTAGGCCGGATATCTATATAAGCCGTCCTAGGTGGAGACTTTAGGGCACACCCAATTCTTTAGACCCTCAACTCGCACAGGCGAAACCCTTGTAACCCATATTCCGGCTCTGCCATATTACTAGATTGCTAGCAGGAGTAGGATCCGTCCAAAGCCGGCGGATTTGAACCTGGGTAAACTTGTGTGCTCATCGTCCCAGAACACCGTACGTCTCACACCCCTCTCTTCCGCACGCCTCGAGGAGCCCCTCATGGCGTACTTGTCATCAATCCGATGACAGTTGGCGCCCACCGTGGGGCAAGCGAGATACGGATCTGCATTCCGAGCGAAATC
This sequence comes from Avena sativa, assembly GCA_916181665.1. Taxonomy (NCBI): domain Eukaryota; kingdom Viridiplantae; phylum Streptophyta; class Magnoliopsida; order Poales; family Poaceae; genus Avena; species Avena sativa. The sequence continues at coordinate 431,596,798 of OV702287.1, forward strand.
TGCAAGAATCGGAATTGGCGAGACTATCGCTGTTGGTCGCATCCTCTACTCCAGCGACATCCCTCTCATCGTTCTCGACGAGACTTGGATTCCAGCAAGGGAGGCCGTGACTGCCCACACAATCATGTCTTTTGGTGAGATCGATGTTTACATCGGTTTCACTGAACCTGCCCAACCCACCCCAGCGGTGATGATAGAGGCAGAAGAATTTTCTGGGTCCCCTTTGTCCACGGAGGCGGCAGAGTTCCGGATCTTAGAAAACCCTAATCCCACCCAGCCCGCACCAGTTGTGGAGACAGTGGAGAAATCCGAGCCTAAAGAAGACCCAGCGGAACAAGTCGAATCTGGAGTGGATCTCCTAGGAGGAGCCGGATCCCAGATCGACCCACCCGTGGAAGTCGAAATCCAGGAGGAGCATATAAACGACACTGATTCCGGCTCTGATGTTGCCGGGACAGACAGACCGTTCTTAAGGTACACACTAAAACGTATGATACTGCAAGGCGAAAGCGCAGATGCAATCCTCGAGACCATCAAAAGTTTCGATATGGCTGATCGCGAAAGTCGCAGGTACCTCAGGAGGCACGCGTCGCACTTCGTCGGATACGTAGGATCCGGATCCGGCTCTGCCGATGCTGGAGAAAACACCGACTCGGTGCTGGAGGCAATTGGAACAAACGCTGAAGTACCCGCATCCTCGGATGAATCGATGACATCAGCAGATTTCCGAAAGTTCTCCGCGGAATATGAAGAGGAGTACAACTCCAAAGCTGCAAAAGAAGGAGAAGTCATGGATGAAGGATCCGGCAAACACTCTCCCAAAACACAGGATGAAATGGACGTCGGAGATAATCCCGAGGTCCAGATGTCCGAAAGTACCGATCAGAGCTTGACTCCGGGAAACGGACCCAAAGCCGTCTTTGCTACCGGCGCTGCCAAGAAGGCAAAGAAGAAGAATAAGAAAAACAAGACCCCGACAAAAGACCCTCTGACAGAGGAGGTAATTGCTGAGGAATACGAGGAAGAATCGGATGGAGCACTTATCCCAGATGAGCTGAAAAAAGAAGCATCGGTGGATGGACACGTGATCACTGTAGGTGCGCGTAAACTCATCGATGCCGCATTAACCACACCTATCCCTACAGCTGCAGAACTTACTGCATATGAGCTGGACGAAAGGGCACAAGCCCTAGAAGCGCGTCGTCAACAACTCCTCGATGAAGCGAAAAACATCGAGGTGGAGAAGAAACGCATGTCAAACAAGGAATACATGTCTCGTCTACATCAGAAGACATGGAAGCGTCACATAGATGACAACCAATTCCCACGTGTCCGTGCCGTCCTTTTTGGAGATGAGATGGTGAAGCCATGGAAAGATAGCAACGGAGATTGGGTATACCCAACACGAGTACAAAATACCGTGGCAGCCCGAGAAATTCTATCGGCTAATCCAGGACCAGAGGAGATCTGTTTGGGTATCAAACTACTCAACAAGGGACTGGAGCAGGAAAAGGTAGCCCTGTCCGGAAGTCAAAAGCTGGTCTCGGATTCTGACCAGTGTCGCACAGATCCGGCATGGGCTGGCGTAAGATCCCATTACGTCCAAGCGCAGTACCATCACCCTGAACGCAGGGAAGACAATTATTGAAGAACCAGATCTTCAGGACAGCATCACAAAACTTCGCGTAACTGGAGCAACGTCGCCCAAGCGGCCAAAAAGACGCCATCGCTGCCCTGAATCCGACGAACCCTTCCCGACGAGAATCTAAGGATCGAAGGGGAGAAGATAAGGAGAAACGTCGGGAGGAGGATCGTTAGAGAATGCCACCTCCTAGACATGAAAACCGTCCGACTGAGCCTGACCATGGTGGGAACGACGGACGAAGAAATGACGGAAACCATGCTGGTACAAGACGGCAGGGGGCTCGTCGCAGTCAACATCCTCCCCGGAACTGGAATAATGACATTCCGGATGGAGGCCGGCGATCAGCCGGAAACTATCCAGCTGCCCACCCTCTCCACCTCACAGTCATCACAACGACCCCCATGGAGGGCAAGGAGGACGACATGGCGGAGGAGGTGGTGGTAGAAGCCGAAGTCCGGCTCCACGGCACCACAGCCACAGCCGGCATTCAGAACGATCTCTATCCCGAAACGACGCAAGGCACAGGATCAACTCCAACATAGAGGCTCGGTGCTATGAAAACGATGACGTGTACATGGGCCCAAAGTGCTTCGGACCATGCATTAGAGCTACAAAATTCCCGGAAGGATTTGCTATCTCAAGACATATCCAAGCCTATGAACGCATCGCTCGGCCAGACACCTGGTTACAGGATTTCTTCCAAGCTTGCTGCATTGCCAAAGGCAGAAACAGCCTGGTCGCAACCCGGTATCTCCCACTTATGTTGCGGAAGACGACACGATCATGGCTCAATGAACTTCTGGCAAACACCATCCATAACTGGTATGATTTGCAAAGCGCGTTCTTTCGGAATTTCGAAGGCACATATCGGAGGCCCTGTACGGTTGGAGACCTATAGCGTTGCACCCAAAAAGCCGGAGAAACTTGCCGGGATTACCTCGGACGATGGATCGACACCAAGAACTCCTACGAAGGAGTAAATGATCAAACTGCGATTGAAGCTTTCATCGCAGGTCCCTATTGGTTTACTACGCCATCGCTTGAAGTGTGACAAGGTCACTAATTTGGGAGAGATGATAGAAACAGCGAGCAAGTATGCAGATGCTGACGACGATGCAGAAGGACTACTCAATGCCCTATTTGTGCCTCAGTCGGCAAAACAACCAAAGCAACAAGCTCAGAAGCGTAAAAATACCTCGGAAGAAAAACCCAACACGGAAACGGCGGTAGTTACCACTGTTTCCGGGTCTAGAGGACGAGGAGGACGTGGCGGAGGCCGCGGGCGTGGCTGTGGGGCATCAAGGGTCCAAGGTAGAGGAGAACAACAACCAGACAAAACCTACTCTTGGGCCGACATTGCCAATAACCCATGTGTGCATCACCTAGACGCCAATGGGGGCTCGTCCCACACCAATGTTGAATGTCGTTTCAATGACGACATCAAAAGAGATGACACCGCGGGCTACAAAGCTAAGCGGAAGAAGGGAAAGAAAAATCCCGAAAAAGACAAAGAGACCAAGGAAGATTCCGACATGGAGGAAGTTGATGCTTCAAATCCCAAGTCGGAAGGAAAGAAGACTTTTCCCACCAAGAAGGACACTTATGTCACCTTCCATGGATCTCAACCAGCAAAGGTCAAGAAAGCAGTTCTACACGAACTCAATGCAACAGTTCCGGTTGTTCCCCAGTATCTGGACTGGTCGGAAGTGGCAATCACGTTTGACCGCGATGATCATCCGCCTAAGTTACACAGGCGAGGAAAATACGCCTTAATCGTCAACCCACTTATTGACGGTTATGGTTTCTCCAAGACCCTCATGGACGGTGGTAGCAGCATCAATATTCTCTATGTCGAAATGCTACGCCGGATGGAGATCTCGGAGACCCAGCTGAACCATAGCTCTGTGATTTTTCACGGAGTTGTCCCAGGAAGACAAGCTAATTCCCTGGGAGAGATCACTTTGGATGTTACCTTTGGAACTCCAAAGAATTATCGGACGGAGGCACTTTCCTTCGAAGTGGTCCCGTTCAAGAGCGCATACCACGCTATATTCGGACGTCCGGCTTACTGGGCTTTTATGGCTCGTCCGTGTTACATTTGTAGGGGTTCGTAGCATGGAAAACAAAATTTTTCTATCGCATACAAACAAACAAGCCAAGATCTATCTACTAGATTGTAGCAACGAGTCGATAGAGGAACTCACCCTCGAAGATTCCAAAGCGGTTAACGAGAGCAGATTCTCGTGGGTGATGTAGTCGTACTCTTTCCGATCTCAAGATCGCGTAGACGATCCTTCCAGCGCCGCGTTCCCGCAGCGCTCCCGCAGTCGGTCACACGTTCGGTACTCGATGAAGACCTTCCTCTCCCTTGTTCCAGCAGGCAGCGGAGGTTGTAGCACTCTCCTCGCGATTCCGGCAGCACAACGGCGTGGTACCGGAGGTAGAGGGGAAATCCCGCAGGGCTTCGCCTTAAGCCGGTGCGAGTATGGTGGAGCTTATGAGAGAGGCTATTAGTGGTCTAGTAATTAGACACACCAATTAGAGGGCTCTAAACCAATTAGAAAGCTCTAAACCGAATAGCTCTAAACCGGGGTCTAGATCTAGGGTTTAGTTTAGAGGATAGGAAACTTGTGTGTATTGGGAGGGAGCCCTGCCCCTCCTTATATAGGTGGGAGGGGCTGGCCGGCCAAGGGGAGGGAGTGGAGTCCCTCCCCAACTCGGCCTAGGTGGGGCGCCGGCTTGGGGAGGAGGACTCCTCCCTCAAGTCGGTTTCCTCCTCTCCTCCCACTTCCCAAAAACTGCCGTTTGACTTTCAAACTAGCCGTTTGACTTTTTCAATTTAGGATTCAATTTAATCCTTTATTTGGGACAGCAAGAACACTTAGTACATGATGCAATCATTCCAACATGTAATGACACATTCATGTACCCCTTCCCCCCCGGAGTGCCGGACAATCCGGGACCTTCTAGAATGTTCCCGATGGAAACACCGGAATCATTCCCGAACTCCGAAACGGGACTTTCCTTATATGAATCTTATTCTCCGGACCATTCCGGATCACCTCGTGATATCCCGGATCCCATCCGAGACTCCGAACAACATTCGGTCTCTTTCTCATAATACCATAACTACTCAAACAACGTCGAATCCTTAAGTGTGTCTCCCTACGGTTCGTGAATTATGCGGACATGATCGAGACACTTCTCCGAACAATAACCAATAGAGGAATCTGGAAATTCATATGGCTCCCACATATTTCTACGATTACTTTGCGATCGAATGAACCACTTACATACGATACCAATTTCCCTTTGTCTCACGATATGTTACTTATCCAAGGTTATGATCGTCGGTATCTCTGCATACCTAGTTCAACCTCGTTACTGATAAGTACTCTTTTCTCGTTCCCGTGATATGTGATCCCTTGTGACCAAGTCACATGCTTGCAAGCTAATTGGATGACATTTCACCGAGAGGGCCCAGAGTATATCTATCCGTCATGTGGATGGACAAATCCCACTCTTGATCCATGTGTTTCAACCAATACTTTCCGAACACTCAATGCCACTTTTATAGCCACCCTGTTACGGTGTGGTGTTTGATGACATCAAAGCATCCATCCAGTAAAGGTGATATGCATGATCTCATGGTCGAAGGAATTAGGTTACTATGTATCAGAAAGCATATAGCAATTGAACTATTGAAATGACTTGATCTTTATGCTACGCTTGTCTATAGGAGTATGTCCACCATATCATTCTCCTAATGATATGATCCTGTTGTTAATAACATCTCTATGTTCATGATCAGGAAACCATGATCATATATTAACCAACAAGCCAGTTTAACAAGAGGCTTTACTAGGGACTCTTATTTTAGTTTACAAATCACACAAGTATTAATGTTTCCGTTTAATACAATTATAGCATGGTATGTAAACATTTATCATAAGTGTGAAGACATGATAATAACCACTTTATTATTGCCTCTTGGGCATATCTCCAACAGTCTCCCACTTGCACTAGAGTCAATAATCTAGTTTCGAACCTTTGTGTATTCAACACCTATGGCTTTCCGGTGTTGTATGTACATGATTGCTAGTGGTCAACTGATCTCCGGATCTGACACTTCCAGGTCCGTGTGTAATTGCATGTCTTTGCGTCTCTACGCATCACTCATTCTCTAATGAGATGGCTTTGTATAAATTTGGTCTTTCGGTGTGACCTTTAGTTCTTTAGGGTTAAAACATGTTGACAATATTGTCGTACAATATATCTTCATAGTATTATCCCGCTGTGAACTACACCTAGTTTGATAACAAACTACTTGACACAAATGCCCTCTTTTGCTGCTATAATAGCAGTCATATACTTAGCCTTTTGTTGTAGTATCTGTCACAATGTCTTAACTTTGGAAATCATCCAAATCCATTATGGAACTCACTTTCCATTATATTGTGCCACCCTTAGTTTAGATTGAGATAAACTTAATCTGTACTTTGTGACAAAGCTAGTATCAATGTAGTACTTTTACAATGAACTAACCATCTATTTGTCACTTCTACAAATAATATACTCTTAGTTCTTCCAAAAGATCATAAGAATATCTTTACTATTGTCCAATGATCATCTTACAAATCATTCTGGTATATGCTCACAACATTTAGAGCATAGGACATATCTGGATTTGTACATATCACAGTATGATTGATATAAATACTCTTTGTGATTTCATACATCAAGTATCAATCTATACTTGATTATTTGTTTCACTTTACCAAATGTCAATACACTTGAATATATCATCAACATTGAACTTATTCAATCCTTTCTGTGCAACAAGAACCTTTCTTGTAGTTCCTATATTGAACTCATTCAATATCTTGTCTATGTACTTCTGGCACAACCATATTAGCGTCTATTGATGCCAAAATACTTGGGTTTTGCCTAAGTCTTTCATCGGGATGAAATTCTTAATATGTGTTAATAAAAGATACATTATTTCCAATCAACAATATGTCTTCCACATAATGTATTAGAAACATGTCTTAGCGCTCCCACTTAATTTCTTGCAAACGCAAGCATCTTCATTGTCTCTGATGAACTTTTAAACTCCTTTAACAGTTTCATCACAGTGAAGATTCCAACTCCGCGATGCTCACTTTAACCATTGAAGTTTGCATATACTTTTAGCATCCTTTTGAATTAACAAAACCCTATGGACCATGTTATGCACATGGCCTAGGTAACGATTCTATTAGAAGAACTTGTTTTGTTTATTCAACTACCATATAACAAATTATATGTAGTGGTTGCTTTCATTAATCCGTCTAGACTAAATATCACTATGATAGATCAAATCTTGTCATAGTCAACCTTTGAACATTGTTGTGAACTCTTTCCCAACATGTCGACTATTTCATAGATGTAAAACATCCATGTCTATTTCTTTATAGATCCAGACACAACTGTAAGGTCTTACACCTTTCTCGAGGGTCCTTCAAGTTCAAAACTTGATTTCTCGTGTATGGAACTATCACGGATTTTATGGCTTCAAGCCATTTGACGGAGTCAGGGCCCATCATCGCTTCTTTGCATGTAGTCGGTTCATTATTCTCAAATAATGATTCAACCCTCAAATCTTGGTATTTGATTGTTTACCCGATCTACTTGTTTCAATAGGAACTTAGATCTCCGTGACCACAACCTTTGAGGCACGTGAGCCATGAGCATTGTTGCCGCCTCCGGAACACTTTTCGGCGCTGCGCAACTTTGCACATACAGCTAAGGTTCTTAACCTTATCAAAGTTCTATTGTCCTCCCACTTAACTTTTCACGAAAAATTCCTTCCAAAAGAAACTTGACGTTCTAAGCAACAAACACTTTTGTCTCCGGTGTTTATGGAGGAATACTTAATAGTCATACAAAGACAGGTTCATCCGACTTTGGTTGCAAACATCTTTCTTATGCATAGCATACCAATGTTTAAGAAAGGACAACTTGGGTTTTATCCCAAACCATAACCTTATATGGTGTCATTTCAACGGATTATGATGAAGCTCTTTTCAGTGGAAAAACGGTAATCTCTAAAGCTTTTAATCTTTAAAATACAATGGCAGTTTTATGAATTACACCTTTCGATCTTACCATGTCAAACAAGGTTTAATTACATATCTCGAACGCTCCATACTCTTATGGTGTTTCGGGAAAATGCAAATCCACGGAACGATTCCTTAAATCTTAGGTATTATGCTAAACTTGTAACTCAAATATCTTCCTTTATGATCTTATCATAAACTATTTATATTCTTGTTACAATGATTTTGCACTTCATCTTGAAAGTCTTTTGAACTTTTCAAATATTTCATACTTCATCCTTATCAAGTAAATATTCATATATTCACTCAAATTTTCGGAGAAAGCATATGAAGTTGAAATCCATCGCTCTTGACTACACATAATGGACTTCGTACAACAATATGTACAAGTTCCAATAAGCTAGTCATTCGTTCCCTTTTGGCCTATGGACGAAGTTTTAATTATCTCTAGGAAAGTTTCACAAGCGTCATTTGATCAAAATCAAATAGACTCCAAAATTCCATCCATATGGATTTTTCTTCATGTTTTCTTTCCAATATAATTTTAAACGGCGATGTCACTTCCTAAGTGATCTTTCAATCAATTTGTCTTTCGACATTTTAGCACTAGTTTTATGGATGTGATTTCTCCAACGAGATTTGTGAATCATCCATCTTTTATGGATTACGGCAATTATTTGAACAACCCTTTTGTTCTCATAATACCCGATAAAACAAATCTTTGAAGGCAAGCTTTGATGTTTAACGAGCAACACAATAACCCTTTATTTGTTCTCGATGAACATCATCACATATTCTTTTGCTAGTTACTTAGGCCATTGTAGTTCATGAATTGTGTTGTTTCGTATGACGATTCACACCAACAAATTCAGTATCAAATACTTAAGAACCACATTGTTTAACAAGCAAAGAATATAGCCATAACATGTATATCATCTATATACTTAAACTGAACGATTCTAGTCTTTTCTTTTCTGCCATATATTTATGAGATTCTCTTTCAGTATTTCCTTTTCAGTTTGAAAGAATCTATCAACATCAATAGTGGAGTCATACATATGACATATAGTCCAAAGCGTGTATAGTTAAATACCAATGTCTTTGGACTTGCACTTTGAAGTAGATCACCATCATCAAATGTTTGGTGTTCTTTCAAATTCCTTTCATTAGTAATCTCTTGGTGTAGTAAACATTTTACCTACATCAAATATTCACCCTTATCATGGTATCGTCCATGATCAAGCTACTTTTAGCTTATAACGATGAATTATTAGTATAATGTTGCTATCCAAAACCTTTTGGAGGATTAGGACAACAAGTGTCTCCAACCTTTTTGCAAATTCTCATCAAAATATGAGAACATGAACTTTGCCATATTATACTCTATCATGTTGTAACCAAAACTTCGTTTCAGATATCACAATATCTTCCACACATCATGGTTTCAGAAACAACTCTTTCAGATCCTAGATAACCTTGATATTAAGGGAATCCTTTGAATATCAAGAATCATGGATACAAACATGATACTTATATACTAACACTTGGAATTGTTACTCTTGATTTAATACTAATTATTAAACTTCATGGAGTAACCGGAACTTACTGAAAGTTTGCAATAGGACTTTTAAACTTTAGATTAACACTTAAAACAATACGATACCAGTTCGTAAAGTATCTAACCAGAATTCTATAGTTCTATCATCTCAATTATAACTAAGCGCAAGGTGGTAAACGGATGCCAATGACTACAACAACTATGCAAATTCACTTTGATTTAGTTTATGATAAATTGAGTTCTAATTAATAATTAAATTAATCTAGGTGAACTCCCACTCAAAACAATATCCCTCACATTGTTTTAGTGATCACACGAACCAAATCCACCACATCAAAACCGATCATCACGAGAGTTGATATAGCTTCAATGGCGAACAATCAACATGTTCATCATATCTACTATATGACTCATGCTCTACCTTTCGGTAATCCGTGTTCCTGAGGCCATGTCTGTACATGCTAGGCTCGTCAAGATCAAACCTTAGCTACCGCATAAGCAAATCTGGCTTGCTTACGTTGTATTTACCCGTGGAATCAAAGACACCCGATCATCACGTGGTGCTTCGAAGCAACAAGTTTTAGCAACGGTGCTAACTAAGGGCGAACACTTTAGAACTTGAAATTTATGTGCATGAGGGATCATCTTATAATGCTACCGTCGTCTACTAAGCAATACAAGATGCATAAAGGATTAACATCACATGCAATTCATAATATGTGATATGATATGGCCTTTCTTCTTTGTGCTTCCGATCTCCATCTTCAAGCACGAACATGATCTCCATCATCACCGGCGTAGCATCAAGGTCAATGACGCTTCTTCATGGTTGTCGTCCACCAGCTTCAACTATTACAACTATTTTGAATAGACACGCAGGTCTTAACAGAAATTAAAGACAACCATATGGCTCCTGCCGGTTGCCAACTTACAATAAGGAACATTGCATACATCAAATATAATCACAATCATGGCCATATCACATCACTGCACACCCCTGCAAAACAAAGTTAGACGCTTCTACTTTCTTTGCATATTTTACGTGGTTTGGGGCTTTCCATAAGTGTCGTTCTAACCTACGAACAAGAACCACAACATTGATACTAGCATTGTTGATTACCCGTTGTAAATTGGATCTTTACTATGCTAGGAGAAACTGGCACCCGCAAAGCCACTTATGCAATACAAGTTGCATGTTAAGCGTGGAGCAAGTCTCATGAACGATGTCATGTAAGGTTAGCCCGGGCCGCTTCATCCCAACATACCGCAAGATGCAAAGTACACGCAAAGCAATCTACAATAAAAGCATCAACGCCCACAATGACCATTGTGTTCTACTCGTGCAACAGATCTACATATAGACACGGCTCTGATACCACTGTAGGGGTTCGTAGCATGGAAAACAAAATTTTTCTATCGCATACAAACAAACAAGCCAAGATCTATCTACTAGATTGTAGCAACGAGTCGATAGAGGAACTCACCCTCGAAGATTCCAAAGCGGTTAACGAGAGCAGATTCTCGTGGGTGATGTAGTCGTACTCTTTCCGATCTCAAGATCGCGTAGACGATCCTTCCAGCGCCGCGTTCCCGCAGCGCTCCCGCAGTCGGTCACACGTTCGGTACTCGACGAAGACCTTCCTCTCCCTTGTTCCAGCAGGCAGCGGAGGTTGTAGCACTCTCCTCGCGATTCCGGCAGCACAACGGCGTGGTACCGGAGGTAGAGGGGAAATCCCGCAGGGCTTCGCCTTAAGCCGGTGCGAGTATGGTGGAGCTTATGAGAGAGGCTATTAGTGGTCTAGTAATTAGACACACCAATTAGAGGGCTCTAAACCAATTAGAAAGCTCTAAACCGAATAGCTCTAAACCGGGGTCTAGATCTAGGGTTTAGTTTAGAGGATAGGAAACTTGTGTGTATTGGGAGGGAGCCCTGCCCCTCCTTATATAGGTGGGAGGGGCTGGCCGGCCAAGGGGAGGGAGTGGAGTCCCTCCCCAACTCGGCCTAGGTGGGGCGCCGGCTTGGGGAGGAGGACTCCTCCCTCAAGTCGGTTTCCTCCTCTCCTCCCACTTCCCAAAAACTGCCGTTTGACTTTCAAACTAGCCGTTTGACTTTTTCAATTTAGGATTCAATTTAATCCTTTATTTGGGACAGCAAGAACACTTAGTACATGATGCAATCATTCCAACATGTAATGACACATTCATGTACCCCTTCCCCCCCGGAGTGCCGGACAATCCGGGACCTTCTAGAATGTTCCCGATGGAAACACCGGAATCATTCCCGAACTCCGAAACGGGACTTTCCTTATATGAATCTTATTCTCCGGACCATTCCGGATCACCTCGTGATATCCCGGATCCCATCCGAGACTCCGAACAACATTCGGTCTCTTTCTCATAATACCATAACTACTCAAACAACGTCGAATCCTTAAGTGTGTCTCCCTACGGTTCGTGAATTATGCGGACATGATCGAGACACTTCTCCGAACAATAACCAATAGAGGAATCTGGAAATTCATATGGCTCCCACATATTTCTACGATTACTTTGCGATCGAATGAACCACTTACATACGATACCAATTTCCCTTTGTCTCACGATATGTTACTTATCCAAGGTTATGATCGTCGGTATCTCTGCATACCTAGTTCAACCTCGTTACTGATAAGTACTCTTTTCTCGTTCCCGTGATATGTGATCCCTTGTGACCAAGTCACATGCTTGCAAGCTAATTGGATGACATTTCACCGAGAGGGCCCAGAGTATATCTATCCGTCATGTGGATGGACAAATCCCACTCTTGATCCATGTGTTTCAACCAATACTTTCCGAACACTCAATGCCACTTTTATAGCCACCCTGTTACGGTGTGGTGTTTGATGACATCAAAGCATCCATCCAGTAAAGGTGATATGCATGATCTCATGGTCGAAGGAATTAGGTTACTATGTATCAGAAAGCATATAGCAATTGAACTATTGAAATGACTTGATCTTTATGCTACGCTTGTCTATAGGAGTATGTCCACCATATCATTCTCCTAATGATATGATCCTGTTGTTAATAACATCTCTATGTTCATGATCAGGAAACCATGATCATATATTAACCAACAAGCCAGTTTAACAAGAGGCTTTACTAGGGACTCTTATTTTAGTTTACAAATCACACAAGTATTAATGTTTCCGTTTAATACAATTATAGCATGGTATGTAAACATTTATCATAAGTGTGAAGACATGATAATAACCACTTTATTATTGCCTCTTGGGCATATCTCCAACAACATTTACAATATGATGAAAATTCCAGGTCCCAACGGCGTGATCACCATCAGGGGAGACCCGAAGAAAGCGCGAGAGTGCGAGGATGGAAATGCCGCCTTTGCCGAAGCCGTGCTGCTCGCTCAGGAGTACCAGGAGATCAAGAAGAACATAGATCCGTCCGAGATGCCCACAACGAAGAAGGAGGTTACCAAGCCAAATCCGGAGTTCAAGGCATCAGAAGAGACGAAGAAAGCGTTGTTCAAGGATGATGACCCCTCCAAGGTGACCCAGATAGGCGTAGGCCTAGATAGCGCATAGGAAAGCGTGCTCGTCAAGTTCCTCCAAGCAAATCAAGATATCTTCGCATGGCAGCCATCTGGCATGACCAGAGTACCTAGGGAACTTGCCGAGCACTCTCTAAATGTAAACCCAAACGCTAAACCCGTCAAACAGTCCTTACGATGGTTTGGCGATGAAAAGCGTAAGGCAATAGCTAAGGAACTAGCACAACTCGAGTTAGCCGGATTCATAGAAGAGGTCATCCACACTGAGTGGTCAGCCAATCCTGTAATGGTCCCTAAAAAGGACACCACTGATTTAAGGATGTGTGTTGATTATACTGCCTTGAACAAGGCTTGTCCAGAAGATCCGTTCGCTCTGCCTAGAATTGATCAAGTTATCGATTCTACGGCAGGCTCAGAACTCATCTGTTTTCTCGACGCATATTCCGGTTATCACCAAATCCGGATGAAGGAATCTGACAAAGTCAAAACTTCATTCATAACCCCCTTCAGAACCTTCTGTTTTGTTACGATGCCCTTTGGGCTGAAGAACGCAGGAGCTACGTACCAACGCACGATGCAGCGTTGCCTCCACGACCAACTTGGACGCAATGTACATGCATACGTAGATGATATCACGGTGATGTCCAAAAAGAAAGAAACACTCATTTCCGACTTGGAGGAAACGTTCGCCAATCTACGAAAATACAACATCATGCTTAACCCAAAGAAATGCTTCTTTGGAATACCAGCCGGAAAATTGTTAGGTTTCATCGTGTCTCATAGAGGCATAGAGGTGAACCGCGACAAAATCAAGACTATACTCAATATTTCCAGGCCAACTCGCCTGAAGGACGTACAAAGATTAACTGGTTGCATTGCTGCGGTCAGTCGATTTGTAAGCCGACTTGGTGAAAGAGCCGCACCATTATACAAACTCCTAAAGAAGACCAAAGATTTTGTCTGGACTGACGAAGCTGAAGCTGCACTACAAGACCTGAAGAAAGTACTCTCATCTGCTCCTATCCTCGCAGCGCCGGAACCCCAGGAACCGATGTTGCTTTATATTGCTGCGACAAATAAGGTCGTTAGTATCGTCATGGTGGTGGAGATACCAGAGGAAAATCAGGAACACCTGGTGCAGCGTCTGACTTACTTTGTCAGCGAGGTCCCGACAGAATCAAAACAGCGATATCCGCACTATCAAAAGTTGGCTTACGGTGTTTTCCTAGCATCTCGTAAGTTACGACACTACTTTCAGGAGCATCCAATTACCGTGGTGAGCAAAGCTCCCATGAGAGATATAATCAACAACAGCGACGCTACAGGACGCGTCGCCAAATGGGGCATAGAGCTCTCAACTTTTGATATTGAGTACAAACCTCGGACAGCAATCAAATCCCAGATCCTTGCTGACTTTGTTGCTGATTGGACAGAGACGAAGGAGAATATGATCCTCCCTAAGTCGAAATATTGGACCCTCTTTTTTGACGGGTCTAAGGCTCACCTTTGATAGCAGTTTTGGCTGTAAATTCCCAGCTGGACTCAACCCTACCTCGATTACTTGGTCGATGGCAAAATACCCGAAGACGAGGTGCTGAGCCGGCAGATTATCCGACGAGCAAAATCTTATACTATTGTTAAGGGTGAGCTCCATAAACGGAGTGTTTCTGGGGTTTTTCAGCGCTGTGTATCTCCGGAAGAAGGAGTGGAAATCTTAAGGGAAATCCACGAAGGCGAGTGTGGTCACCATGCTGCAGCCAAATCTTTAGTGGCAAAAGCTTTTTGACATGGATTTTTCTGGCTTACAGCTCAGGCAGATGCCAAACGATTAGTCAAGACATGCAAAGGCTGCCAAAAGTACGCCAAGCAAGCTCATGTTCCGGCTGATCAGCTGCGAACAATACCTATAACATGGACTTTTGCGGTCTGGGGTCTTGATATGGTAGGACCTTTTAAACGAGCTCCAAGTGAATTTACTCACCTCTTAGTGATGGTGGATAAATTCACCAAGTGGATCGAGGCTAAACCTGTCACTAGTTGTGATGGAGCAACAGCCAAAAGATTTGTCGAGGATGTTATAATCCGGTATGGTTATCCACATAGCATTATCACGGACAATGGGAGTAACTTTTCTATGGGAGAACTGGCCGAATTATGCGATGAGAAAAATATCTGGCTTGACATTGCGTCAGTCGCACATCCACAGGCTAACGGACAAGTCGAAAGAGCAAATGGTTTAATTCTACAAGACCTGAAACCAAGACTCGAAGCACCACTACGACGTGCTGCGGGGGCTTGGGCAGAGGAACTACCCTCTGTAATTTGGAGTTTACGAACAACTCCGAGCAGGTCAACAGGATACACACCTTTCTTCTTGGTCTATGGTGCAGAAGCAGTTCTTCCTAGTGATTTAATTCATACTTCTCCTAGAGTGGCCGCGTATATCGAAGAGGATGCCGAGATTTCTCGACAAAATGATCTTGACTTAGTCGAAGAAGTTCGTGTCGTTGCTGAAATGAGATCTACAGCCTATCAGATGAAGTTACGCAAGTATCATAGCCAGAGAGTCCGAAATAGATCTTTCAATAAAGGTGATTTGGTTCTCCGGCTTGTGCAACAAAGAAGGCACAAACTTTCCCCAGTATGGGAAGGGCCCTTTTTAGTTAGTCAAGTATTGCACAATGGATCGTACTACTTAACTGACATGAGGCCAGTCAAATAAAGACCTGCTACTAAGAAGAGAAAGAGAGATGGAGGCAGTACAAATCCGGATGAGTTAGACAGACCGTGGAATATTGCTCAACTACGTCCCTTTTATTCTTAGTTTATCCTTCTTTGTAATTATACATATGTACATGTTCTGTGAGAAATAAAAGTGTTGGTTACCTCAAATTTTTTCTAAGAAGTTCTTAAACCATCTTATTTCCGAATGATCATGTCATAGTCGAAAATCCCAGAATGCTTGAAAGTACTTTATGCTCATGTTCGTTCTGGTCTAGATTTCCGATTCTAAAACTGCTACCTTCGGGTATAACTCTAAAGTTTCTAGTCTTTACTTTGGTTATTTGTCTGATTGCCAGATGCGGGCATTTTCCGAGTAGTGAATTGTTGGTACTGGAAGCCGGCTTTGTTTCTGAGTTTAAACTGGTTTAGCAATTGAGCTCCGTTGCTCAGCAAAGTTTCCGGCGAAAGGTTTAGCCGGCTCATGAAAAGGACGAGGTGGAAAGCCAGATAAATGATAAGTAGAGACAAAAAAATACAAGTGCTTGTGTAAACATTTCAGGCACGCAAAAATCTCAAAGCCGAAAATTGCTGAATAGATCAAAAGCTTAGCACTTGGAAAATAAGTAGTACTTAATATTTACAATTGCATCAGATTTTTTCCAGAATAATACATAGATGTCTGGTCTATGATGCAGGAGGAGATGAAGGATCTGCCGGCTCGCTGGTTACTCTGCCTTGGTATCTTTTCGAGATGTTCGCATCCAAGTTGGTGCATTCATCGTCGGAAACTTCTTCGTTTTCTTCTGCAGGAGGAGGCGGAGTATCCACGCGGTTGAAGAAGGGGATCTCGTAGCTGGTCAGATCAGCTACGTGGCACCCGTATCTGGCGCAGGAGTGCATGATGGCTTGAAGGTCTTGCTCCTGGCCGTCTTCGTCCACCTTGCAGTACCCTCTGGTCACTTGCCATATCTCCATGTTTCCATGGTGGCTCATGACCATAGTGAGAGCGTTCTACGCAGCAGTCCGCGCGTAGGACATGTTCTAGTCCCGAACAAGCTGCGACATCTCCTTGGCCCTGTCCCGCACCTCAAAATCCGACATGCTTGGCATGTCCGGAATCCTGAGAGACTCGCCAATGTCTTCAAGGGACTAGCGGTAGTCATGAAGAAGATCACCGACTTGGGTAAGCTGGTGAGTGCGGGGCTCGGACGAGGAAGAGTCCATCAACTTCAGAGGACCTATACACAAAACAAGTTAAGAAAAAACCGACATTGATAGAAGTCGAAGAAAAAGATAAGTCAGAGAGGTGGAACGTACCAAAAATGACATCGTCAATCTTGGTCTTCTCCTCCCGGAGACTCTGGAGTTTAGCCCGGAGCGCCTGGGATATGTCCTTCTCTCTGCCAAGCTCATCCTTGAGGTCTGAGATTATTTTATCCTGAGCAGCAATCATGCGATCACGCTCATCATTGGCCATGGAGGAGGATTCAAGGACTTGAGCTATGCTCTTTTCATGATCTGCCTTGAGCTTATCCAGCTCTTGGCGAAGTCCCTTGTTCTCGACATTAAAAAAAGCAAAGACAAGGTTTGAATCTCGGAATGTTTACCTTCGGCTTCATCCTTGGCTACTTTGAGCTCAACATTTTTAAGCCGGAGAGCTTTGATCTCTCTCCGCTTATCACAGACATTGGTCAGTAATTCCTGGTTATAGGAACATACTTTCTGTAAGTCAGAATACCCAAAGTCAGAAAGCTACTTAAGACTCAGGCTAATATTTTTACTAAATATCAGCATGAGCCTTGGGGGCCACACTAGTTCGTTCTTTGGCATCCTGATGAAGCATAAACTCGGATTCTATATCCTACTTCATGCTTGGGGGCTAGAGGATATGATATAACATAATGGAAAAAACAAGAGTTGGAGTTCCGACTTACATATTGCTCACGGGTGAGTTTATCTAAACTCGCGTTCACTTCAGCGGCCACCTTCTCGGCAAGAGTAAGAGGGATCACTAGGGCTGTTGGAAGCTTGCCAGTCCTAATCCTCTCGTCGCGAAGGCGGACTTGAGTGAGAAGGTCAGAGAACTTGACGTCCTCTGCTTCTTGCGCTTCCTCCTCGGGGGATAAATGGCTTTTATCCAGGACTTGCCTGGTAGCTGCTGGATCTCCCCTGCAGATTTCTGGGTCAGACCAAACTTGGCAAGACCCGGATTGCTGAGGAGGTTTTTGGCAAAGACTTCAGCCGAGGGATCATTACCCGAAGAGGGTTCACCCTTATCTTGAGTTGACGCACCCACGGTGACGTCAGTTTGCGACCCAAGGATCGCAGGCTCTGTTTGAGGAGCCGGATCTTCTGCAGCATCCGACGAGATAACCGGAGTTGCAGAAGGTTGAGGGGACGGAGTCGGAGGAGCCACGGCTGGGGAAGCTATGGTAAGCTTCGTCTGCCGCAAGGGCTTCGAAGAAACCCCTTTCCCCTTGCCCCTGATGATAAATTCTGCTCTGAGAAGGTAAGAAAGTCAGAAACGTTACATCTCGGAAAGAAGTTTGAGTAAAGTACAAAGGCGGAAAAGTTGTGACTGAAAGTTACCTCTTCACGACAGGCACCTCCTTTGTGCCAACCGCTACTGTCGGAGCTTTGCGCTTCTTGAGCGCAAGATCCGGCAGTGGAACTACTTCTACCTCCTGAGAGAACTCTGGAGGGTATCCTTCGAGCGGAGCAAGTTTCGACTCAGGGATGTCAGCAAGCTGAAAACAAGAAAACATATCAGTATTGCAGTATAACTCGAAGATTGAAACACATAAAAGATGTGATGATGGAAGCTTACCGGCACCATGGGGTTTTCTGCCATGTGCATGTCCAGAGAAACCTCGGGAATCCGCCTTTCGATCCGCTCCTTGATCAGCCATTTGATTTGGCTTATGTAGCCTTGAGTGGTGTAGGCTTTGGGGCTGACGTAGAGGGAGTCGGTTGGAGAAGACGTGATGGAATGCATCAGTCTGTCCCCGTGGTACTGAAGTGGCTGGATCCGACGTGAGACCCAGCACTGGACCAAGTCGGATCCCTTCAGACCATTATGCTTAATCAGATATTCGATCCGCCTCTTAGCGAGGATCAGATCAACAGTGAGAGCCGGAGCAGCCTCGTCCCAGGAAGGCTGGGCCATGGCGGCTCTATCGAGAAAAGCCGGCAAAGCAGTAGCTTTGCTGGGAGCTGGAATATCCCTATGGTAGAAAAAAGTGGCTGGCCATTGTTTGACCGAGTCACTGGCAGAAATTTTGGGATATGCCCGGTCACGTCTAAGAGAAAAGCTAATGCTGCCGGTGATGCAAGGAACACCGGTAGTGATGGAATTCCTCCGGACATGGAAATAAAACCGGAAGAGAAGCAAACTCGTCCTAATGCCGAGACATCCCTCGCAAAGCGCAGCATACACACTCATTTCTAGAAGTGAGTTGGGAGGAAGATTGTGGAGTTGAACTCCATAATGATCTATCACCTCGGAGAAGAACTCCGAGGAAGGAAAAGACAGACCTCGATCAAGATGGGTGCCGAAGTGGACCCGCTTGTCATCGTGCGGATAGGGGACGGTTTCACCGGAGCCGCTCGTCATCGTCCGGATGGGGGACGGTTTCACCGGAGCCGCTCCGCCAGTCGCCGGCGGCGAGAAGCCCCTCCATCTCCACATTCTTGAGGCCTGCTTCGTCAAGGGCGCAGGGGATCCAGATTCCCCTGTAGCTTTCTTTCTCTGTTGATGCTTCCGCCTTCGCCACCGCCACTACTGCCGCCAAACCGGAGGAAGATGATGATGAAGCCATTTTCTCCGGTGAGAGGGTGACCTTAAAGGGGCGGCGCTGGGAGCTCTGTGGAGGGAGGACGAGGAGGCTCTATGCGCGCAAGAAGATTGGGAGGAAAGGAAACAACAAAGGACTGGTGGAAAGGAGAAGAAGAAATCC
The DNA here is from genome assembly GCA_916181665.1 of Avena sativa. Lineage (NCBI taxonomy): Eukaryota > Viridiplantae > Streptophyta > Magnoliopsida > Poales > Poaceae > Avena > Avena sativa. Next base: position 431,616,332 of record OV702287.1, read on the forward strand.
GAACCCCTTATATCCACCTACCTGCGCCAAGATTCGTGCAAACACTACAGTGCAACCGCCATGCGTCATGGAAAGAACTGGGAAGGACCCGCACGATGATTGCGTCGCCTCGATCTCCACGCACGCATTGAAACGGCGCCTCGGTTCCACGGAACATGGACCCACCAACGGTCGTGCTGACGGAACGCCTGTCAGATGACGTGACTTGACCATGCTTGTGCCAGGTGGCGTTAGAGACCAAGTTCCGGCTTAGTTTAAAAAAGATATGGAAAATACGAGTAACCAATTGAAAGGTCCGACTTATTTTTAAGACCCGGATCGTATTTTTTGTTGTGAAGTTTCAGGAACCCTTCAAGATTCTGCAAGCCGAAGATCAAGCTAGACGATGATAAATCCTACTTTGGATCTTGGAGGCCTCCAGGGGCTGCTGTTGGGGATATACTTTCCGGGTATCCTCACAGTTCCTCACTGACCAGGGTGGCCCACTTCGGGTTAGAGATTTGCTTCATGGGCGGCCCAGTCAGGGAGAAAGACGGAGTCCAATCCGGCTACGGGAAGGCCCAGAAGACTTACCGACTTAGGCCCATAATGTTACTTGTAGTTCAAGATATACTCTGTAACCGACTCTTAGACGTAGCCGGATAGATCTCTCCTGTAAACCCTAGGCCGGATATCTATATAAGCCATCCTAGGGAGAGCCTTTAGGGCACAACCAATACTTTAGACCCTCAACTCGCACAGGAGAAACCCTTGTAACCCATATTCCGGCTCTGTCGTATTACTGGATTGCTAGCAGGAGTAGGATCCGTCCAAAGCCGACGGATTCGAACCTGGGTAAACTTGTGTGCTCACCGTCTCGAAACACCGTACGTCTCACACCCCTCTCTTCTTCACGCCTCGAGGACCCCCTCATGGCGTACTTGTCATCAATCCGACGACAATGATTACAATATGCCTCCTATATTTGATGATTATGGTGATGAAAATAATAATAATAATAGCTATTTTGTTGAATTTTCTCCCACTACAACCAATAAGAATGACTATGTTTATGTGGGGAGTATTAATTATTTTATGCATATGGCTCATGATAAGAATGTTTCTTGTGATAGTTATATTGTTAATTTTATTGATGATGCTACTGAATGTTATTATGAGAGAGGGAAACATGGTTTTATGTGTCCCAACAATATTAAGTTTCCCCTCTTTATCTTGAAAATTTTGAAGCTGCACTTGTTTTGCTTTCCTATGCTTGTTGCTTTGTGCTTCCATCACTTGTTTCTTTATAAGATTCCTATGCATAGGAAGTGGGTTAGACTTAAATGTGTTTTGAATTTGCTTCTTGATGCCCTCTTTTAATTCAATTCATATTTCTTATGTGAGCATCTTCTCAAACTATCATGCCTAACTTAAAGGCGTGAAAGAAAAGTACTTATTGGGAGATAACCCAAAAGTTTTAGATGAGTCTTGGAAGTTATTACTTCAGTAATAACCGCCCTTATCCTTTTTATTTGCTTTTTGTGCCAAGAGTAACCTCTAATGAGAGAGAAGTAATGATTGGGAAAGTTGTTGTCCCGAAACAGATTTTTGTGCTTCACCGTAAAAATTCGTGTAAAATCTTTGAACGTCTTTTTGAGGCGTGAAATTTTGTGCTTCTGCCCCAGGTTGTTATCTAACTTTTGTTAGTTCAACACTTTTTTTATTTGAGCAACAAAAGGTCTTCAAAAAAATTCATCTTTACCTGCTGGTCTGTTTTGACAGATTTCTGCCATCATTTGCATTTGCTTCTTGTTGGATCCTTTTTGAGTTCTTTTGGGGAATTGAGCTTTTTGAGGGAAGTGCTACAGTAGCTTGTGTTTTAATGCAAGTTTTATTGGTGTTCGAACTGAACCTAAAGACTTATTATCTTGAGTGCACTAATGTTGCTAATAAAGATTGTGTGAAGTTTTGTATGAAGGAAAAATTTTAGGTGTATGGAAGGAATGAGTAATGAGATGAAGGATGGACTAAAGCTCAAGCTTGGGGATGCCACACGTGTCACCCCAAGAAATATCCAAGAAGTACAAGCGTCAAAGCTTGGGGATGCCTAAGGCATCCCCCTCTTCATCAATAAAAATCCCAGGTTTCTTCCAAACGCTTCATTTTTATTGTTTCATGCAGAGTTGTGTTGTTCTTGGAGCGTCTTATTTTTCATTTTGGTTTTGGTTTTTCATTTGCTTTTGTTTTCTTAGTTTGCTGAATAAATTGGTTGAACCCCCTATTTCGTACATTGGTTTCAAATAGTTTGGTTTGGTTTAGAAAAGAGTAGGAAAAGTAAATGCTTAAGTGGTAAAGAGAGCTTGTTTTTGACTGTGGCCTATTCTTTGTCATGCCATGCTTGATATTGTTTTAGCTTTATGCTTAGTATTCTCTGCTGTAGCATGACTTGTTATAAACAATTGAGATTGCTTAATGTGCCTTGGATGAATCATGCGTTGTTTTAGCATATTAAAGCATATTATAGTGGTATTCTCCTTTGATGCTTTATTTGGGTTGACTTGGCACATGCTCACACCATGTTATGACTATCCCAAGTCACCATATCCTTTATGATCCTTTAGTTTTCAACTTGTAGTATAACTTTATGCTTTGATCAATGATGTTTTGTCGCTCTGCATGATTATGGCCATTATTGCTCTCTTAGTTTGTTGCTCCCAGTCTTTTGCTAGCCTCCACAACCAAGTATGAGTTCCACTCATGCATCCAACTCCTAAAACCAAGTTATTCCAAAGAGCCCACCATACCTACCTATTAGCATATGCTATTCCAAGTATATTCATGTTTTTATCTACCTTCCAAATTAAACTTGTTATGAGAAAACTAGTGATTAAAGCTCTCACGAACTTGATGGCACACTTTACTTTTCTTGCCCTTAATAAACTTGAACCATTGTGTCGTCTATGTTGTATATGCTTGCACTTATTTGTTGGGAATTAGCAGAACCATGCTGTCATGGGGAACGCTTTCAACATTGCACTTGGTACTTGTACCTAGTTCATATCATGCTCTTTTGTATATGGATGTCATCGGTGTGAAATGAAAGGGGAGCTTGTAAGTCCATGGAGTTATGTATATGTGTTAGAGAAACGCCTGGGCCGCTGGTCTGATCCATGCTGACATGGTGGAAACCTGCAGCATAACCATAATGAGCTGTCTATGAAGCATTCTTCTTATAAAAAAAAGAGTACGATATTGAGAAAAAAAGAGAAAAAAGGGATTATGAAAAGAGGAAAGAGAGAAAAAAGCACCATATTCCCATGGTAAATAAGAAGATTGCTGAGATGCTCGTTGTCTGCTTGCCTTGTCATTTTGATATGGGGATTCTTCCGTGTCATCGGGCAAGGGGTACCCGTTAGCGGTTCTCTAGGATACACATGTACTTACTATGACAAGAACTTACCGGTAACTAAACTTGAGTAGCATGAGGAGCGGCCCTCGTATTCAAGGGACATGAGATTTCCAACTTATACTTTGTTAAGCTTATACTCCATAGTTTGTTCACTTTAACCTTAATCACTTCAAGATGCTTATGATAGGGGAAATGAGAGCTGAAAGCTAATAAGTACCATAATTTTTGGAAGCTCTTTATGAGACTTGAATCCCTGCTTCCTTCTATCAAGGCCTTTCTTCCACTTTATATTGATTCTCCACCTTCTATCTTTATGCACCTATTTTGAGAGCATAGTGGCCATTCTTAGTTCTATGTGCATTGTCCCAAGACTTGTTGATTGATGCATACCTTGATATTTCTTGTTTTAAACTATTTGTATCTAGTCACTCGTATGAGCTTTGAAGGTGTCCTATGCATTTATATTTGCTACTCTATGAGGGACAAGCTGAATACTACTATGCTATTTTTCTTTATGTGAAACAAACAAACGTCTTGCAAAGCATTGTTATTCATGAATCTTTTGTTTGTGCCTTTTCATGTTGCAACATAGTTTCTTTGTCTTATTGCTAGAACTTTGTCTTTCATGTTATGATTGAAGTACTATGATCCCAGGTTTGAACTTTTACAAATACTTTGATCAAGTTTATGATGGTGCATGTCACCTAAAAAATTATTCTTTCTTTTTATCACTTACCTACTCGAGGACGAGCAGGAGTTAAGCTTGGGGATGTTGATACATTGCTAACGTATCCATAATTTTTGATGTTCCATGCTTGGTTTTATCTACTTTCTTATGTTTCGTCCACACTTTGGAGTACTTTTCATATGATTTCTTGGACTAACCTATTAACAAGATGCCACAGTGCCAGTTGCCTGTTTTCTGTTGTTTTTGGTTCTAGGAAGTTAGAAAATGAATATTCTCGGAATTGCATGGGACAAAAGCCAAAGTTGTTATTTTCTCGGAAGAGTCACGGAGCCAGAAGGAGATACAGAGAGGGGCCGCAGGGTGGCCACACCCCCCCTTGGCACGGGCAACCCTAGGACGGGCCAGGGCATGGTGTGGGCCCCTTGGCTGGCCATCGACCTTGCCTCCTTCGCCTATATATTCCTCCCGAGGCAAAAACCCTAGATAGTCGATCAGAAATCCACGAAAAGTTCCGCAGCACCACCGCCACCGAAGGGGAGATTCGGGGGATAGAAAGTCTCTGTTCCGGCACCCTGCAGGGACGGGGAAGTGCCTCCGGAGCCATCTCCATCGATCTCCACCACCATCTCCATCACCATTGTTGATTCCCATGATGAGGAGGGAGTAGTTCTCTCTCGAGGCTAAGGGTTCTACCGGTAGCTATGTGTTCATCTCTCTCTATGCATGATCTTATTGAGATCATGAGCTTGTAATCTATAGATATACCTTGCTACTTGATACGTCCATTTTGCATCACTATTCTATATCATAATTCACGATATTCATTGATATATTTCGTATTAAGAGATGATACTTATGTAATTTCATCTGTTTTTGCATGGTTGATGACTTTTGGAGCATGGATCGCTGCAGTCAGGATTCTGATGGAAAAGGTGTTGTTTGGAGGCAACATTCGCGAAGATCAGAAAATCCGGGAAAATATACGGAAAATCCTATTTTTCCAGAAGACGAAGGAAGCCAGAAGGGGGGCTGGAGATGGGCCACAGGGGGCCCACACCACCCCCTGGTGCGGGCCAGCCTAGGCCACGCCACCAGGTGGTGTGGCCGCCCTGATCCACCCTTGGCACTCCCTCTGGAGTATATTATCCTCCCGAAACCCTAAGACTCGGGGAGCAACCACAGAAAGATTTCGCCACCTCTGTGGGGCGGAAAACACCAAGAGAGAAAGATCTCTCCAGCAGACAGATTTCTGCCGGGGGAATTCCTTCCCGGAGAGGGGAGATCGTCGCCATCAACACCACCATCAAGCTGGACTTCATCGGGATCATCATCATCACCACCACCACCATCATCACCATCAGCACCCTCATCACCATCTCCATATTGCTGTAACAATTGGGTTGAACCTTACATAGTTCTTAGGGGAAACTTTCCCGGTGTTGATTACTCTTAGTGGTTGATGCTATTGAGTGAACCATTGAATTATTGTTTATGTTCATATTGTTATACATCATTATTCCATCTCTAATCATGATCCATATGATGTCTTGTGAGTAGTTCGTTTTGTTCTTGAGGACATGGGAGAAGTCATGTTGTTAGTAGTGGAGTTGTGTTGAGAAAGATTCAATAGTTTGATATTTAAGTTGTGGTGTACTTCTTCTAGTGGTGTCATGTGAACGTCGACTACATGACACTTCACCTATATGGGCCTAGGGGAATGCATTGTGTATTTGGCTACTAATCATAGGGGTTGCCGGAGTGACAGAAACCTGAACCCCCATTAGGAAACCATTACACAAGGGACGTAAGGGTCTTAGAGTTTAAAGTTGTGGTTAGGTTTGTACCTTAATTAATTTCTTGTACTTACGGATGTTTGCAAGGGGTATAATCACAAGTATGTATTTGTCCTAGGAAGGTCGGTACATTAGCACAGGTTCACCCACACAACACTTAGCAAGCTAAAGAAGATTAATCAACTATATGAAGCGAAAGCACTTGATAGTCTTCCCATGTGTCCTCGAGAACGTTTGGTCATCTTAAGTAATACAACCGGCTTGTCCTTTGCTCAAAAAGGATTGGGCCACTTGCTGCATTTATTCCTACTGTCTTTTGTTTACTCGTACTTTGTTTACTTGCTTTATCAAAACCCCCTAAAAATCTGTTTGCTAAGTATTTGTAGAGAATTCCTGATCCATACCACTAGCCAGCACCTTCTGCTCCTTGTTGGGTTCGACACTCTTACTTATCGAAAATACTGTGATACACCCCCTAGACTTGTGGGTCATCAAGACTATTTTCTGGCACCGTTGCCGGGGAGTGAAGCGCTATTGGAGAGTGGACTGGTAAAGGAAACTTCTATTGTGAGTATTGTTTACTTCTGCCAGTTGCTTTATTTTCATTATGGATAATTCGTTGAGTTTCTTATTTGGTAATGCTACTACCACTGCTAAGGTAGTAGATGAACCACCACCTGCTGAAATTGATGCTTTCAAAATACCTACAAGAATTATTGATCGTGTTATGGATAACTACTATGTTAGGGATGGAACTGTCCATCATGGTGATCATTTACTCTTTATACACGAATTATGCGGGTTGTTCAAGTGTGCAGGTATTACTACAGATCAAGTTAAGAAGAATTTATTCTCATTATCACTGAAAGGAAGAGCTGAGGAATGGTATAAGCTACTGAAGAATAGTCAAGCTCTGGAACGGGAGGAAATGGTACCTCTCTTTTATTCAAAGTTTTATCCTCCTAGTGAGATTCATAAAGATCGGAATCAAATATACAACTTTTGGCCTCTTGATGGAGAGAGTACAACTCAAGCTTGGGGGAGATTGAAGTTACTAATGCTCAAATGTCCCATTCATGAGTGCCCCAGCAATATTATTATCAATAACTTTTATGCAAGGCTTTCTCTTCATGACAAGGATTTATTGGATGCTTCTTGTGCTGGATCATTCACTCGCATGGAAGAATAAGCTAAATGGGATCTTCTGGACCGTATTCAAGACAATGTTGAAGCGTGAGAGAATGACAAAGGTAGAAAGTCACCTATAAATTATGATTATGAATGCATTGAATCTTTTATGGGGACTGATGACTTACAAAATATTAGAAATGCTTATGGTCTTGATTTACAAGTTATTACGAATTGCTTTAGGGCTTTTGCTTCTTATATTGAAATTCCAAAAAGGGGATGGAACAAGTACCATGAACCTTATAAAGATATTGTTGATTGTGTTCCTGTTGGGAGTGCTGAGTATTGCACTATTGATCCCATTTTACCCGAACCTTATATTGAGAAGATTCCCTTCCCAGATAAGGTAAAGGATCATCCCATGATAACTAATGTAATCACCAAAAGTGAAAAGAGAACTGTAAAACCTGATGAACAAATAAACATTGAACCTGTGGTAGCAATTGTGAAAGACCTTGTCACTAAAAGCATAGAAGATGGACACATAGTCTTTTGTGAGGATGCTTCTAATATTGTTTCACATCCTAATAGAACTAAAAAAGCTAGTGTCCCTGTGCTTTCTGTTAGAATTGGTGATCATTGCTATTATGGTTTATGTGATATTGGTGCAAGTTCCAGTGCTATTCCTTATGATCTTTACAGAGAAATTATGCATGAAATCAGTCCCTGCGAATTGGAAGAGATTGATGTGGTTATTCACCTTGCTAATAGAGAGACCATCTCTCCAATTGGTATTGTACGAGACGTGGAAGTTCTTTGTGGTAAGATTAAGTACCCTGCTGATTTTCTAGTACTTGGTTCAACTGTTAGTAAAACTTATCCTATTATTTTTGGTAGACCTTTCTTGAGTACTTGTGGAGCTATTATAGATTGCAAAAGGGAGAAAATTTTGACTAAGTTTGATGGGGAGGCTTATGAGTTTAATTTATCGAAATTCGCTAAAGAGCCTTGTGAAGAGAAAACCCATAATGAAGATTTTAGAGTTGAACAACTTACTTCTATTTATCTTGCTCCTAACAATGCTTTGCAGCAATTTATGGAAGATCATGAAAGTGAAATCTTCATGGAAGAAAGGAATGAGATTGACAAGATTCTTCGTGATCAGCCTAAGATGCTTAAGCATAACTTGCCTATAGAAGACTTGGGTACCACGTTGCCACCTAAAAAGGATCCGGTCTTCGATCTAAAACCTCTCCCTGATGATCTTAAATATGCTTATATTGATGATAAAAAGATATATCCTGTTATTATTAGCTCTAAACATTCAGGAAAGGAAGAAGAAAGGTTATTGGAGGTTTTGAGGAAACACCGAGGAGCTATGGGCTATACTCTAGATGATTTAAAAGGGATTTCACATATTATATGTCAGCATTCTATCAACATAGAACCAGATGCAAAGCCAGTAGTAGAGCACCAACGACGTTTAAATCCTAGGATGAAGGAAGCGGTAAGGAATGAGGTATTGAAACTCCTTGAAGCTGGTATCATTTACCCTATTGTTGATAGTGAATGGGTTAGTCCTGTTCATTGTGTTCCTAAAAAGGAGGTATTACCGTTGTTCCTAATGATAATGATGATATTATTCCTCAAAGAATAGTAGTAGGTTATAGGATGTGCATTGATTTTAGAAAAGTCAATAAAGTTACTAAGAAAGATCACTACCTGCTTCCTTTTATTGATCAAATGTTGGAAAGGTTGTCTAAAAAGACCCATTTTTGTTTTCTTGATGGTTATTCTGGTTTCTCTCAAATTGCTGTTAAACAACAAGATCAAGAAAAAACTACTTTTACTTGCCCTTACGGAACTTATGCTTATAGACGTATGCCTTTTGGTTTATGTAATGCTCCTGCTACTTTTCAAAGGTGCATGTCTACTATCTTTCATGGTTTTGTGAGGAAATTGTAGAAGTATTCATGGATGACTTTTCTGTCTATGGAACTTCTTTTGATAATTGTCTGCACAACCTTGATAAAGTTTTGCAGAGATGTGAAGAAACTAATCTTATTCTTAATTGGGAGAAATGCCACTTCATGGTTAATGAAGGGATTGTCCTTGGGCATAAAGTTTTTGAAAGAGGTATAGAAGTTGATAGAGCTAAGGTTGAGGCAATTGAGAAGATGCCATGCCCAAGAGACATCAAAGGTATTCGTAGTATCCTTGGTCATGCTCGTTTCTATAGAAGGTTTATTAAAGACTTTTCTAGGATATCAAAACCCCTCACTAATCTTCTTCAAAAAGATGTACCCTTCGTTTTTTATGATGATTGTAAGGGAGCTTTTGAAACCCTTAAGAAGGCTTTAACTACAGCCCCTATTGTTCAACCACCTGATTGGAGTTTACCCTTTGAAATAATGTGTGATGCTAGTGATTTTGCTGTAGGTGCTGTCCTTGGGCAACGAATTGATAAAAAGTTAAACGTTATTCATTATGCTAGTAAGACTTTAGACGCTGCTCAAAGGAATTATGCTACTACTGAAAAGGAATTTCTAGCTGTCGTTTTTTGCTTGTGATAAGTTTAGACCCTATATTGTAGACTCAAAAGTCACCATTCATACTGATCATGCTGCTATTAAATACCTTATGACGAAGAAGGATGCTAAGCCTAGGCTTATTAGATGGGTGCTGCTTTTACAAGAGTTTGATCTACATATAGTAGATAGGAAAGGTGCTAAAAACCCTGTAGCTGATAATTTATCTCGATTGGAAAACATCTCTTTTGACCCTATGCCTGTTAATGATAGTTTTCCAAATGAGCAGTTAGCCGCAGTAGGGGTAAACTCGCGAGGGAGCCCTTGGTACGCTGATTATGCTAACCTTATTGTCTCCAAGTATTTGCCTCCAACTTTTACAGCTCAGCAAAGAAGGAAGTTCTTCTATGATTTGAGGCATTATTTTTGGGATGACCCACACTTATACAAAGAAGGAGTGAATGGTATTATGCGAAGATGTGTTCCAGAATATGAACAAAAGGAGATATTGCGTAAATATCATGGTAGTGCTTATGGAGGACATCATGCAGGAGATAGAACTGCACAAAAGGTGCTACAATCAGGTTTTTACTGGCCTACCCTTTTTAAAGATGCAAGAAAATTTGTTTTATCTTGTGATGAATGTCAGCGTGTTGGTAATATTTCTAGAGGCAATGAAATGCCTATGAACTACTCTCTAGTTATTGAACCCTTTGATTGCTGGGGATTTGACTTTATGGGTCCTTTCCCTCCCTCGAAAGGTTATACTCATATTCTTGCTGCCGTTAATTATGTTACTAAGTGGGTAGAAGCCATTCCTATGAAGAGTGCTAACGGGGAAACTTCTCTAAAAATGCTTAAGGATGTTATTTTTCCTAGGTTTGGAGTGCCTAGGTATCTCATGACTGATGGGGGTTCTCATTTCATTCATGGTGGTTTTAGAAAGACCCTTGCTAAATATGATGTTAATCATAGAATTGCTTCAGCCTATCACCCCCAAACTAGCGGGCAAGTAGAGTTATCAAATAGAGAAATTAAATCCATCTTGCAAAAGACTGTTAATAGATCTAGAAAAAACTGGGCTAAAAAGTTGAATGATGCTTTATGGGCTTATAAAACTACCTACAAAAATCCTATGGGGATGTCTCCTTATAAAATGGTTTATGGGAAAGCTTGTCACCTACCTTTAGAATTAGAACATAAAGCTTACTGGGCAGTTAAAGAGCTAAATAGAGATTGTAAGCTCGCTGGTGAGAAAAGATTATTTGACTTAAGCTCTTCAGATGAATGGAGGAGTGAAGCCTATGAAAATGCTATGCTCTTTAAGGAAAAAGTTAAAAGATGGCGTGACAAGCGAATACTTAAGAGAGAATTTCATGTTGGTGAGAAAGTTCTATTGTATAGGTCTCGTCTCAGATTTTTTGCAGGAAAGCTACTGTCAAAATGGGAAGGACCCTTCATCACTGAAGAAGTATACCGTTCAGGAGCAATAAAAATTTTCTTCTTTAAAAGATAATACTACAGAAGTAGTGAATGGGCAACGACTCAAACACTATATTGCTGGGGATTCTTATAATGAAGATGTTGATGCCTTTCAAGTTATAACTCCAGAAAAATTTATCAAGGACCAAATTCAGAGACCTGCAGAGTCCGCTTTCAAATAGGTAACAGTTCTGGTAAGAAAAGTTCCACGAAAATACTATCCAACTATATTTTTGCAGTTTTTAGTCAATAAGGAAAGCTACGAAGCAAAAGAGGGACGGAAACAGAGCCAGGGTGGCTCACACCCCCTGTGGCGTGGGCCCACCCCTGGCCGCGCCACCAGGTGGTGTGGCCACCCCAGACTCCGTCTCCGACCCGTTTTCTCCCAGTACCTTCCTTTCATCATGAAACTTCGTAATATATAACCCCCCGGATCCCCCGAGGTTCGTATATCGTGTTTTCGTCGTGTTTTCATTTCAATATGTTTCTGACAGGTAGAGTCTCAGATTTGGAGCTACAATGTCTTCTTCTGGATCAGCTAAGGAAGATTCTTTAGAGGATATCATCAACCCATACATGAGAGAGTTGAAGATTCATCCCAAGGAGTTGTTGCTTGAAGATGGGGAACTCCGGATAAAAGAGGTTCGATGCCCTAAAGGTGAAGGAAGTCTGGAGGAAGCGTTGGAGCAAGAAGTCTTTAGGTATAAGAAGATGGCGGAGCGCGAAGTGGATATCATCCATAAGATTTGTTCCGAACTCATCGTCGAGCACCAAAAGGAGACTACTGAGCTCAAGGATGAAGTCCTCTCACTCCGCCAAACAACCAATGAACTTCAAGAACAGCTCTATGATGTTCAAAATCAAAACTGTGAGTACGAAGTTAGATTTAAACGCATAAGTGTTGTTGCAAGTTTCAGGATGCTGGAAACCACGATGTCCTTTGTTGATGGGAAGCCCTTACCCTGGAAGTCGGACGAAGATGAGAGGATACCACCACCACCGAAGGAGTAATTCGTCATCAGGTTTGGCATCCCCTTGGCTTGTTCCAAGCTTGGGGGAGTGTCGCGGTATCACATCACTATCTTCTATCTTTTTTCCTTATTAATAGAGTCATATCATGAATAGAGAAGTTATTATGTAGTATGGTTTGCATTATGGAAGTGTCCCCTCTCTCGTTATATATGTATCCCTTAGTGTGAGTTGTCGTTATGGATTATTAATGAGAAGTTCTATCATTCACTCTTTTGCATAGCTTATATTAGTTTTCAATTCGTGGTTATATGATTGATCTTGTTGTTAGTATTGGTACCACTTTGGGATCATTGAGTTAATTTAGTTGGTTTTGGCAAACCTGGCTCGGTCAATAGCAACACTATTTTTGAGAGTTGAATGAAAAGATAAAATTACTTTAAATAAATATAATTTCATCATCTTTCTTTCTTGATTTGCTCATGAGTCTAGTATTCTCTAGTTAAGATCTTTTGTGCTTCCAAGGAAGATTGCATGTTTGTTTTTATCGCTTGTATGTTTGCTTGTTTCCTTCGACTCCTATACTTGCTACCCAGCCTTGCTAGCCAAAAACCTGTACTGAGAGGGAATTCTTCTCGTCCATCCACTCGTTTAAACCAAAACCCACGCCATTTGTGTCCACCATACCTACCTATTAGCATTATTGCTATTCCAAGTAATTCTTGTTTTATCTACCTCCCAGATTAAACTTGTTATGTGAAAAGTAGTGATTAAAGCTCTCACGAACTTGATGGCACACTTTACTTTCTTGCATTTAATAAACTTGAACCATTGTGCTCACCTATGTTGCGTATATGCTTGCGCTTTGTAAGTTGTGAATTAGCAGAATCATGCTGTCATGGGGAACGCTTTCAACATTGCACTGGTACTTTGTACCTAGTTGATATCATGTTCTTTTGTCTATGGATGTCGTCGGTGTGAAATGAAAGGGGAGCTTGTAAGTCCATGGAGTTATGCGTGTGTGTTAGAGAAACGCCTGGGCTGCTAGTCTAATCCATGCTGACATGGTGGAAACCTGCAGCGTAACCATAACGAGCATCTATGAAGCATTCCTCTTATAAAAAAAGAGTCCGATATTGAGAAAAAAGAGAAAAAGAAAAAAAGGGATTATGAAAAGAGGAAAGAGAGAAAAAAGAACCATATTCCCATGGTAAATAAGAAGATTGCTGAGATGTTTGTTGTCTGCTTGCCTTGTCATTTTGATATGGGGATTCTTCCGTATCATCAGGCAAGGGGTACCTCATTGGCGATTCTCTATGATACACATATGCTTACGATGACAAGAACTTGCAGGTGACTAAACTTGAGTAGCATGAGGAGCGTCCCTCGTATTCAAGGGACATGAGATTCTCAATTTACAACTTGTCAATGCATATCCTCATATTTGATCACTTTAACCTTAATCACCTAAAGATGCCTATGATAGGGGCAATGAGAGTTGAAAGCTAGTAAGTATCATAATTTTTGGGAGCTCTTTATGAGACTTGCAATCCCTGCTTCCCTCTTCGAAGGGCCTTTCTTTTACTTTTTAGTTGAGTCAGTAAACCTACTCCCTTCTATCTCAGCAAGTATTTTGAGTTGTTGTGTTTCATTCATTCATATGATGATTTATTCAATCATGTTTCTTATATTCCTTGTTTTGCACATTGCTCTTATCTTGATGTTTACTACTTTGAAAGCTATCATTGAAAACCAGTTATTTGTGAACTCCAGCAAATTATCATCTATTCTTCGACCAAGAGCTAAGTTTGCCATTACCAATTATGATTTACTTTATGTTTCTTTATTGTGTTTCCTTTACTCATTGCAAGTTGAGTTATATAATAGTGAGTTGTCTTCTATTATGATCTATGTATTGATGAATGTGATGCTTCTTGTATGTATTCTTTTATCGACTCTTCACTCCATAAACCTGAGGCCATGTTTATTGAGCTCAATTTCGCTTGGGGACAAGCGAAGTCTAAGCTTGGGGGAGTTGATACGTCCATTTTGCATCACTATTCTATGTCATAATTCACTGTTATTCATTGATATATTTCGTATTAAGAGATGATACTTATGTAATTTCATCTGTTTTTGCATGGTTGATGACTTTTGGAGCATGGACCACTGCAGTCAGGATTCTGATGGAAAAGGTGCTGTTTGGAGGCAAAATTCGCGAAAATCAGAAAATCCGGGAAAATATACGGAAAATCCTATTCTTCTAGAAGACGAAGGAAGCTAGAAGGGGGGCTGGAGATGGGCCACGGGGGGGGCCACACCACCCCCTGGCGCGAGCCAGCCTAGGCCGTGCCACCAGGTGGTGTGGCCGCCCTGGTCCACCCCTGGCACTCCCCTCTGGCGTATATTATCCTCCTGAAACCCTAAGACTCGGGGAGCGACAACAGAAAGATTCTTCCGCCTCTGCGGGGCGGAAAACACCGAGAGAGAAAGATCTCTCCGGCAGACAGATTTCTACTGGGGGAATTCCTTCCCGGAGAGGGGAGATCGTTGCCATCAACACCACCATCAAGCTGGACTTCATCGAGATCATCATCATCATCACCACCATCATCACCATCAGCACCCTCATCACCATCTCCATATTGCTGTAACAATTGGGTTGAATCTTGCATAGTTCTTAGGGGAAACTTTCCTGGTGTTGATTACTCTTTGTAGTTGATGCTATTGAGTGAACCATTGAATTATTGTTTATGTTCAGATTGTTATACATCATTATTTCATCTCTGATCATGATCCATATGATGTCTTGTGAGTAGTTCGTTTTGTTCTTGAGGACATGGGAGAAGTCATATTGTTAGTAGTGGAGCTGTGTTGAGAAAGATTCAATAGTTTGATATTTAAGATGTGGTGTACTTCTTCTAGTGGTGTCATGTGAACGTCGACTACATGACACTTCACCTATATGGGCCTAGGGGAATGCATTGTGTATTTGGCTACTAATCATAGGGGTTGCCGGAGTGACAGAAACCTGAACCCCCGTTAGGAAACCATTACACAAGGGACGTAAGGGTCTTAGAGTTTAAAGCTGTGGTTTGGTTTCTACCATAATTACTTTCTTGTACTTACACATGTTTGCAAGGGGTATAATCACAAGTATGTATTAGTCCTAGGAAGGTCGGTACATTAGCACAGGTTCACCCACACAACACTTAGCAAGCTAAAGAAGATTAATCAACTATATGAAGCGAAAGCACTTGACAGTCTTCCCATGTGTCCTCGAGAACGTTTGGTCATCTTAAGTAATACAACCGGCTTGTCCTTTGCTGCATAAAGGATTGGGCCACTTGCTGCATTTATTCCTACTGTCTTTTGTTTACTCGTACTTTGTTTACTTGCTTTATCAAAAACCCCTAAAAATCCGTTTGCTAAGTATTTGCAGAGAATTCCTGATCCATACCACTAGCCAGCACCTTCTGCTCCTCGTTGGGTTCGACACTCTTACTTATCGAAAATACTGCGATACACCCCCTATACTTGTGGGTCATCCCTACTCAAGTGCTTTAATAGATCTCTGCTCTCCCCATGTGTCTGAAAGTGACAGCGTGCACACCACGGTGGCACTTAGGGTAGAGATTACAAATACTTGTTATGAGTTATATTTGGAGTTGGGTTTCTTTATGAAATTGTGGTGTTTGTTGGACTCATCTAGTACTCAAGGTGACAGTGTGGGGTTTCTAGATGGGAAAGATGAACTTTGAGGTGTGCTGTTATAGCCCTACCATGGATTAGAGTGTCCAACCGGAGAGTAGTTCAGCGCAGTATCATAAAGAAGAATATATTTATATGAGAGTGTTCACTAGTGAAAGTATGATCCCTGGGCCTTGTTTCTAAGCACTGAAACACCGTTTGCAATTAGATCTGTTACATGCTTGCTTGCTTCCATCTTTATTTCAGTTTTACTTTAGTCTTTTCCATGCCATCAAGCTATTTTCTAGCACCGTTATCTTATATCCATACCACTTGTATTTCACTATCTCTTCGCCGAACTAGTGCACCTATACACCTGACAAGTGTATTGGGTGTGTTGGGGACACAAGAGACTTCTTGTATCTTGATTGCAGGGTTGCTTGAGAGGGGATACCTTTGACCACTTCCTCCCTGAGTTCGATAAACCTTGGGTGATCCACTTAAGGGAAAACTTGCTGTTGTTCTACAAACCTCTGCACTTAGAGGCCCAACAACTGTCTACAAGAATAGAAGTGCGTAGACATCAATGGCCGTGATGATCGGGGGAGATGTGGCTGATAGGGGTCGTGTTATCACTAGGAACCCTTTTGGGGATAGGTGTTTCTGAGTGGAGTTATTATTAACTCATTTAATTATAAACTTAGTCAAAATTCCTTTTGCAATTATAAATGTAGATGGCTCACCGTGAAGCTTACTTTGTCATTGAGGATTGGGTAAAGGGTGAGAAACTTAGACTTGATGGATCCAACTTCCCCAGTTGGCTTGTGCGCCTGAATGATCTCCTTACTAGGAATCATGTGGTAGACTACATACGCCGCACGATGGATTTGACTGAACCAGACTACTATGAGACCCCACAAGAGCTGGCAGACCGCTATTATTGTCAAGAGATGTCCACCTACATTCAGATAATAATGCATTACGGGATGGTGGATGAACTACATCCGCTCATGGGTGATATTGATCCATATTCGATGGTGGATCAGCTGAGAGCAGAGTTCATAGGCCATGTGCACATGTGGAAGCACGAGTTGCTTGGAGAGTTCCTTTCCATACATATGGAGGAACATACATGTCTGAAGGGTCACTTGGAGCGCATGCTTGATGCATACATGAGACTGGTTCACTTCGTGGATTACTGGATGGCTGATCCATTTGCGATAGACGTACTGCTTCGATCGTTGCCTCCCAGCTACGAAGGACATGTCCGGAGTAGCATCATGAGTGGTGATACGGAAACATTGGATTTCCATGAGTTCATATTACGTTTCAGAAACGTAAAGGTTGAACCAATCACCGGAGAGGTCATCGATGACAAAGGTATATATGTGATATACAGTTTTATAAATGTTATAATCTTGCAAACACATTTGCAGTGTTAAGTATATCTGATACTTGTTCTGTTTTACTGAAAACATATCCTTCTACATAAGAGGTGCTTGCTGGAGAGGAGGTGACGTTGCATGCTGATGGCGAGCATGATGATGATGGCCAACGGATCTCTCCCTCGACATTTATCACTTAGTTTATATTTTAGGATGATTTTTGTAATCAAGAGATTGTGAACTTCTTTACTGTGTCTCACACTTCGTGAGACGGTTATTCATATGAGTTTGTAAAAAACAGTTGTTCTGCTTTTATGAATGATTTCTATTCATGTTCATATCTTGTTTGATTACTTGTGAATTATCCTTGTTGTCTGAAACTAATTGATAATGCATGAACATTTGTAAAATATTAAAATGCCTTGTTTAAAGTACCCAACTTAATGAGATGTTCATTAATGAATGAAACCATCGTTTCAATTCAAAGTTATAATGATAATATGTGAAAGTCATTCGATTTCTTATCACATATAAATCATGCCTAAGTTCGGCAAAATAACTTGAACACCGTGTATTACTTGAATACAAAGTGTTTAATGAATTGTTAAAAGTAAATACATATTCGATGTATTGGGTTTTAACGAAAATGGTAATTATCATTATATGATTGTTTAAATGTGTAAATAAGTTTACCAAAGGAAACATGAATATGAAACTATTTGATTTGATCAAAATGTTTCATCAACAAAGGGTATAAATATAAAAGAGAATCTAATTACTATGATTTGATCATTAGTAATGAAATTCGAATTTATAAGAATGGTATAAAAGTAATTGTGAAATGCAAAGCATTCTAAAACATCAGAATGCAGAGCATCACAATTTGATATTAGATATCAAAGGGGTTGAATAGAAGGCACCAAATAAATCGTTGTAGTGTAGATGTAGAGACCATTAGCTTAGAAATAGTTAGCACTCAATTACAAGACAGTGAACCATTTGAATTCGTGAAAGTTTTGGGGTTATTCGATATAACCAAAACAATAGCGAATAAGTCCTTGTAGAGTATTCATTGGAAACTTTGAATACAAAACCCATAGCTGAAACCAAAAGGAAAGCAAGATTCGTATTGCTTGGATTTTGGTGCATTCTTGAGAAAGCTCACTTTTAGTGATGTTTCTCAATTATGGAGCAAATGGGAAATAGTGAAAAACACGATGAGGATTCAAAACCCTGCATCAGAGTGTTGAGAAGCGCAACGGACAACGTTCCTGAACGACTCTCTGCACAGAAGGAAAGAATTAATGATATTTGATCATTGTGTTTTCCCTACTAATGTTTTCACTATATGAAGTAGGGTTCAAAATGTAATCCATATCTTGTATGGAGACATTTGTGAATCACTTGTCATGATTTTTGGAATATGACATACCTATGAACTACTAAGGAAATAATGGTAAACTGGAATTATGAGAAATACTAGAAACAAAATTCCCTAGAGATTAGAAAGCAATTCGTTGCTAAATCTCACAAGTAAAAGGAGTTACTTGAATTTTCCCAAATTACTGCAAAGCCATAGTGGAAAAGGGGGTGAATGACAAAAGTACAATTTGTCAAGTTTTGGACAAATTCAAATGAATTTGATTCATGTGTGCTAAAAGTCTAGTGGATTTAAAACTAGTAATAGTACTAGTATCTCATAGTAAATCTCCAAGTTTGATATTTGATCAAAGGATTTTGAAGTTATTCAAAATAGTAAGGAGATATGCAATTTGCATCAAATTGAGTGGGAGCTATGAAAGTCTTCTTGAAACAATATGTGATTGACATATTTTTAAGTGGGAGCAATATAAGACTCAACTTCAAATATGTAGGAACATATTTTGAGTGGGAGCTTATAGGAGTAATTCTTAAGTATGTTAAAAATGAAAGTGCAAATACTTATAAATAATGATTTATAAGATGTATAAGTTGATAATAGGTGTATTATGATATTATTTAGTATTCCTTAAGGGATTCTGAAAGGGGGTTTCGGAGTAGAAGTTAATTAAGGAACTGGTCCTTAATGACTCAAATTAGGAATAGTATTAAGTTGAACATCAACGGTTGAAAGAAAGAAATGGATGATCATCATCCACTATGTTAAGACATAGGTTCTATCTTAGAAACCATGATGATAACTTAGCATAATATGTGATCCAATAAAGAACGTTTGAAAGTGATTAAGTTTGAATCACAGAACGTTAAGCTAAGTTTGTCCGTAGTGTCTAGTAGAGAACTATGGATATATTTTCCAAATCCATAAAGGCTAACATATCTTAAAACATAAAGGGTTATGTTATAAGGGAATATGTTGGAAACTCCTGTAGATACGGATCAAAGTCAAGTAGGAAGCGAGGTGAACAAAACATCGAAAGTTGCACAGAGTGCACTAGTGTTTCGATGAATACATTTATAATAATAGATAAGGGTACCATCTAAAGTGTTGTATAATGTTATGGCGGGGCTAGTTCACTTTTAACGTAGAATGATGTGTCCTAGGGCACAGTGCCCATGAGAAAGCCCTCGAGCTTGATCTCACGTCACTATGGGCTCCTGGAATCAGGCCTCGTCCTGCTGCCATAGCGACGATGCATGCATAGCTGCTATCATGTGATGATAAAGTATTAATGTCAATTAAGGTGACATTAGTAAGTTGCAAAGGATTTGGGACTGAAAAGTACAGACCCAAGACTCAACCTCTTCCATGATCAAGCATGTTCAGGGTACCGGATATATGGTGCCAATGATTGAGAACAAAATGCAGCTAGTGTATTTGTACTCTAGTGCAAGTGGGAGACTGTTGGAAATATGCCCTAGAGACAAATAGTAGTAAGGACTATTATCATATTTCATATAGTTTATAATTAAGTTTTATATCATGCTATAACTGTATTGAGTGGAAACATCAATACACGTGTGATATACAGACAACTAGGGGTTCCCAATGAAAATCTAGTCACTGGTTCATTGGTCAACAGATGATCAAGTTTCCTGATCATGTGGCATTTATGCCAGTTGGAAATGAGGTCATCTCATTCTGAGAATGAGATGATGAACCAATACCCAACCTAAACATCATGACCCGATCATGTCATGAAGTTCAAGTTACGATGATTAGAAATGGATCCTCGTAGACAATTCCTTAGACTGTGAGGCTATATCAATCACTGTCTCCCGAGAGTGCTTAGATAGCATCAAACGCCATCTGGTAAAACAGTGGTTATAAAGGTGTGTTCAGGTATTCAGAGGAAACCGTAGAGGCAATATATGTCAAGAGCAGGATTTGTCCGTCCACGTGACGGGAAGATACTCAAGGGCCCACTCGGAGAAGTTATATCCAATAGCTGTGCAGCGTGTGATTTGATCACGGGGATATCACTTGTCGGAACGAGTCAAGTAGCATTGTTCAGTAACAAGATTGAACACGACATGGTGATGTCATTGATCAGATCTCGGGCAATGCAAATATCGAGTGACAAAGGGAATAAGACAGGACTGTCTCGGTTCAAACGACGAAAGATCTTCGTGGAACACATAGGGGTCACATGGCCATCCAGGTCCCTCTGTCGATCATTGGTGTGGGAGTGTCCCGACCATGTCTGGAGTGTTCCCGAACTGTGGGGTATCACACTTAAGGGCTTGATGATGCTTAGAGAGTGTTTATAGGATCGGTTCGAAGAAAAGAAGGGAGAAAACCGGAAGGGTTTCGGTAAGTCCGGAGGATGTCCGGAGTGGAGGTGGAAGGTGTTCCATAGCCACAGAGGTTGAATAATATGTGAATGAATGTTAAATGTTGATTTAATCATTTATTCATAATTATTTAATAAAGAGAAAAATCAATTTAATGGTCAAAGACTTAATGGGACAATTCCGAAGGGAGAGGGCCCATTAGGGGAAAGGAGAGAGATAGAGGGGCCAAGGGGGAGGCTGGCTAGGCCTACCCCCCCCCCCCCCCCCCCCCGCGCGGGGCCCATGGGGGTGGCCGGCGGTGCCACCCCTCCACCCTCCTCTCCTTTAGTCCCACCCCGGGACTTTGAGGGAGGGTCTACCCCCCCTCCTTCCCCTATATATAGTGGGGTATTTGGCCAAGATAAACACACCAATAATCAAAAAAAGGTCTCCCCACTTTTGGGAGGACCGCCAATTGATATTTTCTCTCTCCCCCTCTCTCTCTCTCTCTCTCTCGTTACCATGGTCTCAAGTCTGGACTACACGAGCGAGAGACATCTTCACCGCGGAGCACCGTCGCGCTGCGGGATTCGGATCCGGGAGCTCTACTTCCGCAACTGCTGCCGGATCGGGGAAGCGGGAGTCATTGTCAGGCACCGGACGTGTGTAACTCCTCGCGAGGTGTCGCACTTGAGGCACTCAAGTCGTTGGAGCCTAAAGGAGCGCAAGGACTTCATCACGACCTTGAGGTCGGCTTCGGCTCGTCTACATCAACCATGCTCTCCTGAGCGTTGACAACGCTTTTCGGTCTTCAAGGGTAAGTTCGCGAAAAGCCCCTCCTGTTACTGTATTAATAACAGATAGGTCCTGGCAGCTTCAGGGGTTCAGGGGCGTAGGGTAAAATTTTATTGTTTTCATACGCGGAACCCCAACAGTTTGTGAGAAGAACACACATGCAATGACACTGGGTGTGGTTAATGAAAAGAACACACATCCAATGACACTGGTGGATCCATGTGTGGTCTGTGAGAGGAACACACATGCAATGACACTAGGTGTGGTTCATCAAAAGAACACACATGTAATGACACTGGTGGATCCTTATGTGGCTTGTGTGAAGAACAAACATGCCATGACTCTAGATGTGGTTCATGAGAAGAACACACATGCAATGACACTGGTGGATCCATGTATGGTTTATGAGAGGAACAAACATGCAACGACACTGGGTGTGGTTCATGAAAAGAACAGACATGCATTGACACTGGTGGATCCATATGTGGTTTGTGAAAAGAACAGACATGCAATCACACTGGGTGGATCCATGTGTGGATCATGAGAAGAACACACATACAATGACACTGGTGGATCCATGTGTGGTTTGTGAGAATAACACACATCCAATGACACTTGGTGTGGTTCATGAAAAGAACACACATGCAATGACACGGGTGTATCATTATGTGGTTTGCGAGAATAACACACATGCAATGAGTCTAGCTGTGGTTTGTGAAAAGAACACACATGCAATGACTCTAGCTGTGGTTCATGAAAAGAACACACATGCAATGACACTGGTGGATCCATGTGTGGTTTGTGACAGGAACATACATGCAATGACAGTGGGCGTGGTTTATGAAAAGAACACACATCCAATGACACTGGTGGATCCTTATGTGGTTTGTGAGAAGAACACACATGCAATCAGACTGGTGATATGTGGTTTGTGAAAAGAACACACATGCAATGACTCTAACTGTGGTTAATGAAAAGAGCAGACATGCAATGACACTGGTGGATCCATGTGTGGTTTGTGAGAAGAACACACATGCAATGACACTAGCTGTGGTTGATGAAAAGAACAGACATGCAATGACACTGGTGGATCCTTGTGTGGTTTGTGAGAAGAACAGACATGCAATGACTTTAGCTGTGGTTCATGAAAAGAATACACATCCAATGACACTTGTGGATCCTTATGTGGTTTGTGAGAAGAACATACATGCAATGACTCTAGATGTGGTTCATGAGAAGAACACACATGCAATGACACTGGTGGATCCATGTGTGGTCTGTGAGAGGAACACACATGCAATGACACTGGGTGTGGTTCATGAAAAGAACACACATGCAATGACACTAGTGGATCCATATCTGGTTTGTGAGAATAACAGACATGCAATGACTGTAGATGTGGTTCATGAGAAGAACACACATGCAATGACACTGGTGGATCCATGTGTGGTTTGTGAGAATAACACACATTCAATGACACTGGGTGTGGTTCATGAAAAGAACACACATGCAATGACACGGGTGTATCCTTATGTGGTTTGTGAGAATAACACACATGCAATGAGTCTAGCTGTGGTTTGTGAAAAGAACACACATGCAATGACACTAGTGTATCCTTATGTAGTTTGTGAGAAGAACACACATGCAATGACTCTAGCTGTGGTTCATGAAAAGAACACACATCCAATGACACTGGTGGATCCTTATGTGGTTTGTGAGAAGAACAAACATCCAATGACTCTAGATGTGGTTCATGAGAAGAACACACATGCAATGACACTGGTGGATCCATGTGTGGTTTCTGAGAGCAACAGACATGCAATGACACTGGGTGTGGTTCATGAAAAGAATAGACATGCAATGACACTGGTGGATCCATATGTGGTTTGTGAAAAGAACAGACATGCAATCACACTTGGTGGATCCATGTGTGGTTCATGAGAACAACACACATGTAATGACACTGGTGGATCCATGTGTGGTTTGTGAGAATAACACACGTCCAATGACACTGGGTGTGGTTCATGAAAAGAACACACATGCAATGACACGGGTGTATCCTTATGTGGTTTGTGAGAATAACACACATGCAATGAGTCTAGCTATGGTTTGTGAAAAGAACACACATGCAATGACTCTAGTTGTGGTTCATGAGAAGAATGCACATGCAATGACACTGGTGGATCGATGTGTGGTTTGTGAGAGGAACAGACATGCAATGACAATGGGTGTGGTTCATGAAAAGAACACACATCCAATGGCACTGGTGGATCCTTATGTGGTTTGTGAGAAGAACACACATGCAATCACACTGGTGATATGTGGTTTGTGAAAAGAACACACATGCAATGATTCTAACTGTGGTTAATGAAGATAGCAGACATGCAATGACACTGGTGGATCCATGTGTGTTTTGTGAGAAGAACACACATGCAATGACACTGGTTGTGGTTCATGAACAGAATAGACATGCAATGACACCGGTGGATCCTTGTGTGGTTTGTGAGAAGAACAGACATGCAATGACTCTAGCTATGGTTCATGAAAAGAATACACATCCAATGACACTGGTGGATCCTTATGTGGTTTGTGAGAAGAACATACATGTAATGACTCTAGATGTGGTTCATGAGAAGAACACACATGCAATGACACTGGTGGATACATGTGTGGTCTGTGAGAGGAACACACATGAAATGACACTGGGTGTGGTTCATGAAAAGAACACACATGCAATGACACTAGTGGATCCATATGTGGTTTGTGAGAATAACAAACATGCAATGACTCTAGATGTGGTTCATGAGAGGAACACACATGCAATGACACTGGGTGTGGTTCATGAAAAGAACAGACATGCATTAACACTGGTGGATCCATATGTGGTTTGTGAAAAGAGCAGACATGCAATCACACTAGGTGGATCCATGTGTGGTTCATGAGAAGAACACACATGCAATGACACTGGTGGATCCATGTGTGGTTTGTGAGAATAACACACATCCAATGACACTTGGTGTGGTTCATGAAAAGAACACACATGCAATGACACGGGTGTATCCTTATGTGGTTTGTGAGAATAACATACATGCAATGAGTCTAGCTGTGGTTTGTGAAAAGAACACACATGCAATGACTCTAGCTGTGGTTCATGAGAAGAACTCACATGCAATGACACTGGTGGATCCATGTGTGGTTTGTGACAGGAACATACATGCAATGACATTGGGTGTGGTTTATGAAAAGAACACACATCCAATGACACTGGTGGATCCTTATGTGGTTTGTGAGAAGAACACACATGCAATCACACTAGTGATATGTGGTTTGTGAAAAGAACACACATGCAATGACTCTAACTATGGTTAATGAAAAGAGCAGACATGCAATGACACTGGCTGTGGTTGATGAAAAGAAAAGACATGCAATGACACCGGTGGATCCTTGTGTGCTTTGTGAGAAGAACAGACATGCAATGACTCTAGATGTGGTTCATGAAAAGAATACACATCCAATGACACTTTTTGATCCTTATGTGGTTTGTGAGAAGAACACACATGCAATGACTCTAGATGTGGTTCATGAGAAGAACACACATGCAATGACACTGGTGGATCCATGTGTGGTCTGTGAGAGGAACACACATGCAATGACACTGGGTGTGGTTCATGAAAAGAACACACAAGCAATGACACTAGTGGATCAACATGTGGTTTGTGAGAATAACAGACATGCAATGACTCTATATGTGGTTCATGAGAAGAACACACATGCAATGACACTGGTGGATCCATGTGTGGTTTGTGAGAATAACACACATTCAATGACACTAGGTGTGGTTCATGAAAAGAACACGCATGCAATGACACGGGTGTATCCTTATGTGGTTTGTGAGAATAACACACATGCAATGAGTCTAGCTGTGGTTTGTGAAAAGAACACACATGCAATGACACTGGTGTATCCTTATGTGGTTTGTGAGAAGAACACACATGCAATGACTCTATTTGTGGTTCATGAAAATAACACACATCCAATGACACTGGTGGATCCTTATGTGGTTTGTGAGAAGAACAAACATGCAATGACTCTAGATTGTGTTCATGAGAAGAACACACATGCAATGACACTGGTGGATCCATGTGTGGTTTATGAGAGGAACAGACATGCAATGACACTGGGTGTGGTTCATGAAAAGAATAGACATGCAATGACACTGGTGGATCCATATGTGGTTTGTGAAAATAACAGACATGCAATCACACTTGGTGGATCCATGTGTGGTTCATGAGAACAAAACACATGTAATGACACTGGTGGATCCATGTGTGGTTTGTGAGAATAACACACATTCAATGACACCAGGTGTGGTTCATGAAAAGAACACACATGCAATGACACAGGTGTATCCTTATGTGGTTTGTGAGAATAGCACACATGAAATGAGTCTACCTGTGGTTTGTGAAAATAACACACATGCAATGACACTGGTGTATCCTTATGTGGTTTGTGAGAAGAACACACATGCAATGACTCTGGCTGTGGTTCATGAAAAGAACACACATCCAATGACACTAGTGGATCCTTATGTGGTTTGTGAGAATAACAGACATGCAATGACTCTAGATGTGGTTCATGACAAGAACACACATGCAATGACACTGGTGGATCCATGTGTGGTTTATGAGAGGAACAGACATGCAATGACACTGGGTGTGGTTCGTGAATAGAACAGACATGCAATGACACTGGTGGATCCATATGTGGTTTGTGAAAAGAATAGACATGCAATCACACTTGGTGGATCCATGTGTGGTTCATGAGAAGAACACACATGCAATGACACTGGTGGATCCATGTGTGGTTTGTGAGAATAACACACATCCAATGACACTGGGTGTGGTTCATGAAAAGAACACACATGCAATGACACAGGTGTATCCTTATGTGGTTTGTGAGAATAACACACATGCAATGAGTCTAGCTATGGTTTGTGAAAAGAACACACATGTAATGACTCTAGTTGTGGTTCATGAGAAGAACACACATGCAATGACACTGGTGGGTCCATGTGTGGTTTGTGAGAGGAACAGACATGCAATGACATTGGGTGTGGTTCATGAAAAGAACACACATCCAATGACACTTGTGGATCCTTATGTGGTTTGTGAGAAGAACACACATGCAATCACACTGGTAATATGTGGTTTGTGAAAAGAACATACATACAATGACTGTAACTGTGGTTAATGAAAAGAGTAGACATGCAATGACACTGGTGGATCCATGTGTGGTTTGTGAGAAGAGCACACATGCAATGAGACTGGTTATGCTTCGTGGAAAGAACAGACATGCAATGACACCGGTGGATCCTTGTGTGGTTTGTGAGAAGGACATACATGCAATGACTCTAGCTCTGGTTTATGAAAAGAATACACATCCAATGACACTGGTGGATCCTTATGTGGTTTGTGAGAAGAACAGACATGCAATGACTCTAGATGTGGTTCATGAGAAGAACACACATGCAATGACACTGGTGTATCCTTATGTGGTTTGTGAGAAGAACACACATGCAATGACTAGCTATGGTTCATGAAAAGAACACACATCCAATGACACTAGTGGATCCTTATGTGGTTTGTGAGAAGAACACACATGCAATGACTCAGATGTGGTTCATGAGAAGAACACACATGCTAAGACACTGGTGGATCCATGTGTGGTTTATAAGAGGAACATACATGCAATGACACTGGGTGTGGTTCATGAAAAGAACAGACATGCAATAACACTAGTGGATCCATATGTGGTTTGTGAAAAGAACAGACATGCAATCACACTGGGTGGATCCGTGTGTGGTTCATGAAAAGAACACACATGCAATGACACTGGTGGATCCATGTGTGGTTTGTGAGAAGAACACACAAGCACTGACACTGGGTTTGGTTCATGAAAAGAACACACATCCAATGACACTGGTGGATCCTTATGTGGTTTGTGAGAGGAACACACATCCAATGACATTGGCTATGGTTCATGAGAAGAACACACATCCAATGACACTGGTGGATCCATGTGTGGTCTGTGACATGAACACACATGCAATGACATTGGTGTGGTTCATGAGAAGAACACACATGCAATGACACTGGTGGATCCATGTGTGGTTTGTGAGAATAACACACATCCAATGACACTGGGTGTGGTTCATGAAAAGAACACACATGCAATGACACAGGTGTATCCTTATGTGGTTTTTGAGAATATCACACATGCAATGAGTCTAGCTATGGTTTGTGAAAAGAACACACATGCAATGACTCTAGCTGTGGTTCATGAGAAGAACACACATGCAATGACACTGGTGGATCCATGTGTGGTTTGTGAGAGGAACACACATCGAATGACACTAGTTGTGGTTCATGAGAAGAACACACATCCAATGACACTGGTGGATCCATGTGTGGTCTGTGATAGGAACACACATGCAATGACACTGGTGTATCCTGATGTGGTTTGTGAGAAGAACAGACATGCAATGACTCTAGATTTGGTTCATGAGAAGAACACACATGCAATGACACTGGTGGATGCATGTGTGGTTCATGAGAAGAACACACATGCAATGACACTGGTGGATCCATCTGTGGTTTGTGAGAATAACACACATCCAATGACACTGGGTGTGGTTCATGAAAAGAACACACATGCAATGACACAGGTGTTTAAGGAAATATGCCCTGAGAGGCAATAATAAAGTTGTTATTATGTATTCCTTGTATATGATAGATGTTTATTTTACATGCTATAATTGTATTGATAGGAAACATCAATACATGTGTGTTTAATAAACAAAAAGGGTTCCTAGTCATGCCTCTCTTATAGACTAGCTTGTTGATTAACAGGATGATCAAGGTTTCCTGATCATGGACATTGGATGTTGTTAATAACAAGGTCACACCATTGGTGGAATGATGTGATGAACATTCATTCGAAGTATAGCATTACGATCAAGTCATTATGTTTATATTGCTATAACATCATACAAAGTAATCTTTATCCTTAGACCATGAGATCATGTTAATTGCTAACACCGGAAGAGTATCTTGATAACATCAAACGTCACAACGTAACAGGGTGACTATAAAGATGACTTCAGTGCTACGAAGGTGTTATGTTGAGGCTCATGGATCAAGAGTGGAATTTGTCAATCCATATGAGGGATAGATATACTCTAGGCCCTCTCGGTGATATCACATTAAGATAGCTTGCAAGCAAGTGATGTGATCACTAGAATGTTATATCACGGGAACGAGAAAACAGTGCATGTCGGTAACGAGATTAAACTAGGTATTTGGATACCGATGATCGAATCTCGGACATGTATTATATCATAAGACAAAGGGATTAAATTGTTGACGTTAAAGGTTCTCACGATCACAGAAGTCATCGTTGAATATGCAGGAGTCAGTATGGATCTCCAGGTCCCGCTTCTGATTATTGATCTGAGAGGAGTCTCAATCATGTCTGCATTATTTGCGAACCGTAGGGTGACACACTTAAGGGTTGCCGGACACCATTTAGGAGCACATATGTTCCAGACAAAAGGTTTGCAAAGCGCATGAAATGTTTCGATAGAAACAGGAATTGTTTCGATAGAAACCGGAATTGTTTCAGGTGAAATTGCAGAAAGTGGTTCTGCATGTGATATTGAAATGTTGCAAGGGGTTTTATGTGAATGTTTGTTAATTAAAGTAATTAACAAAATTCTGAATAAAATAAATAAAAGAGTTTTATTAATTGAGAGTTGCATTTAATTTGGTGGAAATTAAATACATGAGAGTGGGATTTTGGGTGGAGGCCATGTTTATGTGAGTGGAGGTTCACCACATAAATGAAGGAGGGGAGGAGTCCCCCCCTCATGCGCCGGCTATGGGAGGGGAGGGGTCTCCCTCCCTCCTATATAAAGTCCCCCTCTCCCCTCTCACAAACCACACCTCCTCGTGAAGGATCTCTCTCCCCCTCTAGATATTTCCCCATGGTCTCGGATTAGTGAGATACATGTTCCCGGTGGCCTTGCATCTGGAAGGAGTTGCTGCTTCCGCTGATTCGCTGGAGCGAGGAGGTGGAGGTTGTCCGGTGGCTTGAACGTGTGTGCGAGGACGGATGCGCTGCTGATTTGCGGCGCTCGGACTTCCACACGATCTTGAGATCGGCAAGCGTACGACTACATCAACCACGAGTTCCTACTCATTAACAAAACTCGTTGTCTTCGAGGGTAAGTTCTCCATGGATGTATGTTCACCTGTTGCTTTGTACCTAGTAGATAGATCTTGGCGTGTAGTTCACACCGTAGGAAAATTTTTGTTTTCTATGCTGCGGACCCAACAGGTGTATCCTTATGTGGTATGTGAGAATAACACACATGCAATGAGTCTAGCTATGGTTTTGTGAAAAGAACACACATGCAATGACTCTAGCTATGGTTCATGAGAAGAACACACATGGAATTAAACTGGTGGATCCATGTGTGGTTTGTGAGAGGAACAGACATGCAATGACACTAGGTGTGATTCATGAAAAGAACACGCATCCAATGACACTGGTGGATCCTTATGTGGTTTGTGAGAAGAACACACATGCAATCACACTGGTGATATGTGGTTTGTGAAAAGAACACACATGCAATGACTCTAACTATGGTTAATGAAAAGATCAGATATGCAATGACACTGGTGGATACATGTGTGGTTTGTGAGAAGAACACACATGCAATGACACTAGCTGTGCTTCATGAAAAGAACATACATGCAATGACACCAGTGGATCCTTGTGTGGTTTGTGAGAAGAACAGACATGCAATGACTCTAGCTGTGGTTCATGAAAAGAAGACACATCCAATGACAATGGTGGATCCTTATGTGGTTTGTGAGAAGAACAGACATGCAATGACTCTAGATGTGGTTCATGAGAATAACCCACATGCAATGACACTGGTGGATCCATGTTAGGTCTGTGAGAGGAACGGACATGCAATGACACAGGGTGTGGTTAATGAAAAAAACACATGCAATGACACTAGTATATCCATATGTGGTTTGTGAGAATAATAGACATGCAATGACTCTAGATGTGGTTCATGAGAAGAACACACATGCAATGACACCGGTGGATCCACGTGTGGTTTATGAGAGGAACAGACATGCAATGACACTGGGTGTGGTTCATGAAAAGAACAGACATACAATGACACTGGTGGATCCAAATGTGGTTTGTGAAAAGAACAGACATGCAATCACACTGGCTGGATCCACGTGTGGTTCATGAAAAGAAGACACACGCAATGACACTAGTGGGTCCATGTGTGGTTTGTGAGAAGAACACACATGCAATGACACTAGGTGTGGTTCATGAAAAGAACACACATCCAATGAAACTGGTGGATCCTTATGTGGTTTGTGAGAAGAACAGATATGCAATCACACTGGGTGGATCCATATGTGGTTTATGAGAAGAATACACATGCAATGACACTGGTTATATGTGGTTTGTGAAAAGAACACACATGCAATGACTCTAACTATGGTTAATGAAAAGAGCAGACATGCAATGACACTAGTGGATCCATGTGTGGTTTGTGAGAAGAACACACATGCAATGACACTGGTTGTGGTTCATGAAAAGAACATACATGCAACGATACTAGTGGATCCATGTGTGGTTTGTGAGAAGAACACACATGCAATGGCACTGGGTGTGGTTCATGTGAAGAATACACGTCCAATGACACTGTTGGATCCTTATGTGGTTTGTGAGAAGAACAGACATGCAATACTCTGGGTGTGGTTCATGAGAAGAACACACATGCAATGAAACTGGTGGATCCATGTGTGTTTTGTGAGAAGAACACACATGCAATGACACTGGGTGTGGTTCATGAAAAGAAAACACATGCAATCACACTGGTGGATCCATGTGTGCTTTGTGAGAAGAACAGACATGCAATGACACTGGTGGATCCATATGTGGTTTGTGAAAGGAACAGACATGCAATCACACTTGGTGGATGAATGTGTGGTTCATGAGAAGAACACACATGCAATGACACTGGTGGATCCATGTGTGGTTTGTGAGAAGAACACACATGCAATGATACTGGGTGTGGTTCATGAAAAGAACACACATCCAATTACACTGGTGGATCCTTATGTGGTTTGTGAGAAGAACACACATGCAATCACACTGGGTGGATCCATGTGTGGTTTATGAGAAGAACACACATGCAATGACACTGGTGACATGTGGTTTGTGAAAATAACACACATGCAATGACTCTAAGTGTGGTTAATGAAAAGAGCAGACATGCAATGACACTGGTGGATCCATGTGTGGTTTGTGAGAAGAACACACATGCAATGACACTGGCTGTGGTTCATGAAAAGAACAGACATGCAATGATACTGGTGGATCCATGTGTGGTTTGTGAGAAGAACACACATGCAATGGCACTGGGTGTGGTTCATGAAAAGAATACACATCCAATGACACTTGTGGATCCTTATGTGGTGTGTGAGAAAAACAGACATGCAATGACTCTGCGTGTCGTTCATGAGAAGAACACACATGAAATAACAGTAGTGGATCCATGTGTGGTCTGTCAGAAGAACACACATGCAATAACACTGGGTGTGGTTCATGAAAATAAAACACATGCAATGACACTGGTGGATCCATGTGTGGTTTGTGAGAAGAACAGACATGCAAATGACTCTGGGTGATCCATATGTGGTTTATGCGAAGAACACACATGCAATAAACTCTAGTGGATCTATCTTGTCATAATTTGATGTATGCCATGATGTATTTCATTGTATAAGACACTCAATTTAGATTTTTATACTACTCAGTTTTGCCCTTGGTTTTTTATACTACTCAGTTTTGCCCTTGGTTTTTGATACTACTTAGTTTTACCCTTGGTTCCCCCCTCTCTTTTGTAGAAGCCCAAACCTGTGCTCACTCTGTCTGCTACGCCCTGATTGGTTGTCATAGTTGTCACGCAGATCGTGCGCACCAATCGTTGATCCTGTGTGATCCAATGATGATCGTTGCACACGCCGTGCCCTTCACAGTACAGCGCGAGACATCACGGACGTCTCCCTCTACAAGAAGGAACACGATACCGTCCATGGAAAAAGTCGTCGAGTGGTCATGTCACGTTTAATCTAGTCTGCATAGGCTACTACTGCTACTACAACACATGCACATGGCAACGGGGTCATCGAGTGCACGGTTATCGACGGGATGCTGCAATTTATTGCCACTTGATTTTAATAAGACAAATCCCATTTTTACGCAGCGCTCTCAATCTCACTTCCAACTGGGCCCTACCACAAGTAACTTCCATGAGTCAAGGGCCCCCCTCGAGTAGATCTTACGTTGCTAGAAATTGGTTCTGCGCCACTTGCATGCAGTGGAATTGAGGTCTGCCATGAGCGTGTTTTCAATGCAGCTCTAAAGTGGAGATCGTGGTTGTTCCAAAAAAGGGGAACCCAAAAAAAGGTGGAGATCATGGTAGCCCCCCGCCCACCACACGTGTGCACTCGAGGACTACGAACGGTCCGGTGTTTATAAACCCGCTCGACCTTCTTCTTCCATGTGTTCGTGTCATTTTCCCCTAGTCTGTCTAGTCCCAAGACCTCAATCTGCACCTACCGTGTGCGTCGAAGCTCCCTCAATTGCACTACCTCCTTCCCTAGGTGTGCCATGAAGCGTACGTGTGGAGATGAGTCGGAGGTGAAGCCAGTTGAAGGCACAGCAACAGATGGCTCGGTCGTCGCCAAGCAGGCGGAGGCGTCTTCTCTGGGCACAGACGCCGCTCGTCGCTGTGTCGTCGAGGGTGCGAGCTCATCCGTCCATCCAGTAGCCGTTGCCGCCGAGCAGCAGGTGGCCGACAACATCGTGGTGCCAGCGGCAGATCTGGATGGGGGACAGGTGGCAGGCGGAAGCAGTCTGGTGCTCTACATCAACGACCCCATCACCATACAAGAAATCTTCGACGCAATTGCGGAGAATGACGAGTTCGAGGAGCAGGTCCCTGATGAGGAGTCAGAGGTACTACATTGCTAGCTTCTCTAGTCGCAGCCGCAGATTTCACTATTCATACATAGGATTTGCTCAATCGTGTACAAATTCTTTTGCTCTTGAAGTAGGGTAGTATATATATGGTTCGATCGGTCGATTGATGCATCTGCCATCTAGTCACAAAACCCCAATCCGTCTAGTCACAAAACCCTAATCTGCTCATCTGCCATCTAGTTGAGTTTGCTAGTTGAGTGTTGATTTCGATACACAGCATGCCTATAACATTACATTTCTATTCCTTACTGAGCCCTATGATTCAATTTTGCCCCAAAATAGTGCAAGGCATCTGATGGTGTCGTTTTCTTAGGGATGGTTAGTGAACCTGAGGCAGCAATGCACATAAACAATATAGGTTGTGCTGTTGGTATTTTGGTTCTCCGACTCCATCGCTGAAAAAATGAGGCACTAATTTTTTTCTCATATGGAACCTATATATATAATGTTTGTATTGTTTATTATCTATGAATGCATTGTATGATGCATATGTATATCCCTGAATATTGTTTTGTACGATTACATTTCAATTTCTTATTATGGCCAATGATTCAAATTTGCCCCAAAGAGAGGCAGACACATTGGTGTCAGATTTTTTCAGGGATGAGTTAGCAAACCTGGGGCCATGTACAAGATCAATATAAGCTGTGCAATTGTTACTTGGTTCACTTACGCCAACCCTATAGAAACTTATGTGGCCGCAATCTTTATTCTACATTCATAGAACTATGATATTTGAATTATCTATTCCATGCATTCATAGTGTATAAGAATTACATTTTAGTTTGTCACCGAGGCCAATGATTGAAATTTTCCCCACAAGAGTTCAAGGGGACACACGTATGATGGTGTTGTGTTTCAGGGATGGGTTGGTGAATCTGAGGCAGAAATGCACACAAACAATATAGGTTGTGTTGTTGGTACTTTGGTTCTCCAACTCCATCTCTGAAAGAAATTATGAGGCCCTTGATTTATTCTCATATGGAACTACATATATGATCCTTGATTTGTTTCTGATCTTTTAATGATTGGTATGATGCATATGTATATGAATGGTTTTGATCATAAGTATTTTTAACATGTACCTGAAGATTAATTGTTTGGTTTTTATTTATAATTACAATATTTAGGCTTGTTTTTGTACCTGACTATGTATATCCCTGAATATTGTTTTGTACGATTACATTTCAATTTCTTATTGTGGCCAATGACTCAAATTTTCCCCAAAGAGAGGAAGACACATTGGTCTCAGATTTTTCAGGGATGAGTTAGCGAACCTAGGGCCATGTACAAGATCAATATAAGCTATGCAATTGTTACTTGGTTCGCTTATGCCATCCATGTAGAAACTTATGATGCCGCAATCTTTATTCTACATTCATAGAACTATGATATTTGAATTATCTATTCCATGCATTCATAGTGTATAAGAATTACATTTTAGTTTGTCACCGAGGCCGATGATTGAAATTTGCCCCAAAAGAGTTCAGGGGGGACACATATGATGGTGTCGTGTTTTAGGGATGGGTTGGTAAACCTGAGGAAGCAATGCACACAAACAATATAGGTTGTGTTGTTGGTACTTTGGTTCGCCAACTCCATCTCTGAAACAAATTATGAGGCCCTAGATTTATTCTCATAGGAACTACAGATATGATCCTTGAATTATTTCTGATCTTTTAATGATTGGTATGATGCATATGTATATGAATGGTTTTGATCATAAGTATTTTTAACATGTACCTGAAGATTAATTGTTTGGTTTTTTATTTATAATTACAATATTTAGGATTGTTTTTGTACCTAACTATGTATATCCCTAAATATTGTTTTGTACGATTATATTTCAATTTCTTATTATGGCCAGTGATTCAAATTTGTCCCAAAAGAGAGGAAGACACAATGGTGTCAGATTGTTTCAGGGATGAGTTAGTGAACCTGGGGCGATGTACAAGAACAATATAGGTTGTGCAATTGTTACTTGGTTCACTCACGCCATCCCTGAAGAAACTTATGAGGCTGCAATCTTTATTCTACATACACTCCGATGCAATTATTTGTCATTGTGTTGAGATTAAATGATATATGAACCGATCAAACTATTGCTGAGATGCTTTCTCTTTGATATCCACGTATATATTGTCTTACATGTAAATGTTGTTAATTCTTGAGTTGTAATACAATTCAATCATATGTATGAGTTCTAAGTTATTTTCTTAAAAATCAACATGAGGATGATGATGAAGTGGACGGTAGCAAGGAATCCAGGGACAAGAAGAGCCGCTACGTGCTAAGGCGGTTACGCTGTGGGCTAATCCGTTTCTACCGTAGGGGGAGACTGTTTTGCCCATTCTGTGGTAGAGCAATCAACGTGGACCTCGACAACATGATCCAGCATGCGGTGGCGTTGCCAGAGGCGGAGGCAGAAGCCATAGGCCGATTACCTTGGCGCGGCACGCAGCCTTCGGCAAATTCCTCCGGGATTATGTCAGGACTGGCCTGTATCCCATCGACTAGGCTGTCCCTGCCTCCTGCTAATGCCCCTGCCCTGCTAGGCATGTCCGTGTCCCGGCCTCCTGCTGCCTCCCCTGCTTTTATTTTGTTTTAGTTAATTATTACCTGTGTGTGGCATGTAAGACAATATATCTGTGGTGTCTCTGGTGAACCTTCTATATTAATCTACTCCTTTATATGGAGTGTCTTAAAATTTCTAGTGTTCAATTATATTACTGATCATGCTCATGCACACTACAAAATATTTCTAGTGCTCGATTATATTATAATTGTCAAGGAATACATCAACAAGTTAAAATAGTCGAAATTTTGTATTGAAGTAACTAAATGATCTCACATCGGCGGTGGACGTTGGCAGAAGCCGAAGGCATCAGCCGAAGACCTTGGAGCGGCACGCAGTCTTTAGCAAATTCCTTACAGGTTCAACATAGGGTTGCCGCCGCCCAGCTCCGAATTCGCTTACAGGTCCAACATGGAAGAACTTGAGCTACCACAGAGACCTCGGCAGAGGTGGCAGAATTGGTGCGGGTGCAACCATGGCGATGGCGAGCTCGGATTCTAGAGGAGGAAAACAGTACTGAGCATGGTCGACACGGTGACAGATCTCACCGGGAACCAATTCTCGTCCCCGCACCGTGCCATGGGTGCGTCCATGGTGAGGGCGAGCTCTGACTCGGGATGGGGAGGAGAGCGGGGCCGAGCAGGTTCGTCATGTCCCAACTCTACGCCATGGCCGCGACCACAGATTGCCGCTCCGGGGAAGAAGAAGACGCATAATGGATGCAGGCGCCAACTCTACAAGCCTACAGGGAGGAGAGCTGGGCTGAGCAGGTTCGTCCACGTCCCAGCTTCGCGCCATGGCTGCGACGCCCCACAGATTGCCGTTCCGGGGAAGAAGACGCGTAATGGATGCAGGCGCCAACGCTACAAGCCTAATTGACACCTAAGTGACGGGAGCAACATAACGACGAGAACTGATAGGGGGGCCAACTTGACGGCCGTTAGCCTGATATTTTGTATTGAAGCGTAAAGTTGAATTCGTGCCAAAAAAGACCCTCTGAGTATTTGGCATACCAACTGTAGTCATCGCGGCTAATTTCAGGGAACTTGGGTACCGCGTTGCCTGGGCACCCCAACTTTCGGGCCGCAAAATGATATTCTTGCAAAGGAGGCCCCTGAAGAAAGGATGCAAGGGCAGAGAAAGACCTCGGATGATGAATGCAAGGAACATCACCCAGAAACCAGGAGGAGGACAAGGAATTACCTCCTCGCCGAGCACTCGCGAGTCGTCTTCCACGGAGGGAAGAACTCCATCTCGACGATGAAGATGCAGCTCGGCGGGCTTGATGATGGATGCACGCCAAGCGCCATTGGTGACACGGGTGCCCGCGCCCTTCTTCTTCCTAGCGCCGGCGGTGTTGGTGCCCATAGTGGTGGAGCCGCCCTTCTTCTTGGTGGCAGCAATGGCAGCGGCAGACCTAGCAGCGGCACCTCCCTTCTTCTTGCCCTTCTTCCGATGGCGGTGAGAACGAAGGAAGTAGCTGGGGAAGATACGGAGCTGGTCGAGCGCCACAACGAGAAAGTGCGCAGCGAAGCAGAGAGCAGCAGCAATGGCAATGGAGGCAAGAACAAAGAAGACAGATGGGGAAATTACCGCAGCTGTGCTGCTACTTAACCTCCTCACACAAACCATCCAACGGCCAGCAGAAAGCCTACTACACGCGTGGCGCACATCGCCATCAACACGTGGAAAAGCTGAAGCACGAACCTTCCTCCCATTATTCCCATTACGCACGGAAATCGAGGAGGCACAGTTAAAACAGAAGATTACGCACGCCCGGTCAAATCAAAGTTAGAAAGTGGGACCCACCGCTCGTCACGTCCCGTCAAAGCCGCTCGTGCGGGCAACCGAGGTCATCACATCGTCAGCACTGACGTCATTGATTTTTAGCAGTAGAAGATTTTGACTACTTTAGTCCTTGCTCGAGTCCTCGACTCAACCGAGCACTCGGGGGCTACTCCCATAGGGAGCGCTGGTCGCGCACCCTACGATTATCTTCATGCAGGTATATGAACATTCAGGACATACTCACCACTCGAATCTATGATTCGATTGAGGACTATGGGTAACTCCCATAGGGAGCCCTGGAAGCAAATTCAACTGAAACAAGCAGCAAAAGACGACAACAGTCGCAGAAGGTCTTTTAGTCCCTGCTTGAGTCTTCGACTCAACCAAGCACTCGGGGGCTACTCCCATAGGGAGCGCTGTTCGCGCACCCTATGATTATTCGTACATCGTACTATGTGTTGATAACATCCACACTCGAATTATATGCCGACTCCGCCTCATACTATCCCTACAAAGAGACTGCGTCTCCTGGGTCACCCGAATCATCTCTGTGATGACAAAGTTCGGATGTCGCGCTTACAGCGTGAAGATAATACCTGAATAAGGCCTGGCAATGCATCTGCTGTGCACTACCAGAAACATATTCGTGCATGCAGGTACGATGAACATGCCTTGACGTACGCGTCGAGTGCTCACACTTATACACTGGAATTCGACTCCTGTAAGACCTCCGCGGCCTGAGTCGAATTACACCAGTACTTTTCCGAATTTGAGTCCGGGGACTTGAGTTTGAGTAGATTGCGTTGTTTTTCCCTAAGGCAGTTAACTGATACCGATACATCGGATAAATTGTGCACGTATATCAATAATCCCTATGACACAAATTGAACACTCGAAAATATACTTGGTCATGCACTCGAAAGACTTCATAAAGTCCCCAGTCGAATATGTGATTCCACTGGACACTCGGGGGCTACTAACATGGGTATACCCTACAGGTACTCGAGTTTGGTATATACGGTCCAGATACGGTGGAAGCCCATGGCGTTACCAAGGCCCAATGGAGAATTCGAGTGGCCCACGGACTCTCAATTGCTTGCGAGACAAGAAGAAGCTTAAGATAGAAAGTTCAAAGGGAAAACACTAATCTGTAACCGACTCGATCTGCTACCCGAGACCTAGCCTATTTATATAAAGGCTAGGAGGGGGCGGCGAGGAGGACACGTGCAACCCTAGTTTTCACAACTCTTGCCAGATTGCATCTGTGCACCCCTGTAATCTTGATTCCTCCGTTAGTTGCAAGAGTAGACAAGCAGGAGTAGGGACCTCTACGAGGCCTGAACCTTGGTAAAACTTGTGTCCCTTTGTTCTTGTTTGCTAGCCGACTGATGCCTCCAGCGCTCCCTCCTTCTCCAAAACCCAAGTCCATAACAATGGGCATTGGCAAGTTAAACCCTCGTCAGGAGGTCTCCCCAAAAGAGAGGGAACCTTTATTGATTGTGTATTTAGTTTCCCAAGATACCTCTCAATATATAGGGGAAAAGGCACCACATAGCCAATTGGCTTAGCCATGTGGGACTAAACAAAGGAGAGGGGAGAGGGAGGGCTGGCCACTACCGTATAGGGCGCAAGTGGGCCCCACACGGGGTCCGTTGGCCCATCCGGCCACCTCCCCTCCTTTCTTCCTTTGGTCTTTCTCTCATGGGCCTTTTTCCCTTAGGGATTTTGGCCCAATAGTGAATTTGACCTTTTAATTCCTTTTTATTTTATTAAATAAATATAAATAAATGATTAAATAAATATTTAACACTTAATTACATATTATTCAACCCCCGTGGCTATGGAACTTCTTCCACTCCACTCCGGACATCCTCCGAACTTATCGAAACCCTTCTGATTTTCTCTCTTTCTATTCTTTGGTGATTCCAATAATACCAAAACAATCTCCGAGCATCATCAAGCCCTTAAGCGTGATACCCCATGGTCCGGGAATACTCCAAACATGGTCGAGACCTCTCTCGTGCCAGTGATCATCAGTGGGACCTGGATGCCTATGATGACCCTTGTGCATTCCATGAATCTTTCGTTGTTTGAACCATGAACGTCGTGTCATATTCCTTTTGTCTCTGTGATACTTACTATGCCCGAGATCTGATCAATGACATCACCATGTCATGTTCAATATCATTACTAACAAATGCTATTTAACTCATTCTGACAAGTGATATCCCCATGACCTAGTCACATGCTATGCAGCTTTATGGATATAACTTCTCCGAGTGGGCCCTCGAGTATTTTTCTATCACGCGGATGGACAAATCCTGCTCTTGACACATAAAATGCCTCTACATGCCCCTCCGAATACCTGAACACACCTTTATGATCACCGTTTAACCAAGTGAAGTTTGATGCTATCTAAGTATTCTCGAGTGATAGTGATTGATATTGTCTCACGGTCTGAGAAATAGGACACTAGATCTTTCCAATCATCGTAACTAGAACTTCGTGACATGATTGGGTCACGATGTTTAGGTTGGGTATAGCTCATCATCTCATTCTCGTAATGAGGTGACTCCATTGTCAACTGACATAAATGCCACATGATCAGGAAATCTTAATCATCCATTGACCAATGAACCAGTGACTAGAGATTCACCGAGAACTCTTGGCTATTTGTATATCACATGTGTATTGACGTTTCCTTTCAATATAGTTATAGCATGATATAAAACTTAATCATAAACTTTGTGAAATATGATAATAATCCATATTATTATTTGTCTCTAGGGCATATTTCCAACAGTCTCCCACTTGCACTAGAGTACAAATAAACAAGCTGCATTTGTTTACTAATCATCGACACCATATAACCTGGTATCTTTGATCATGCTTGCACATGGAAAAGGTTGAGTCTAGGGTCTGGACTTTACAACCCCTTATATCCTTTGCAACTTACTAATGTCACCTTAATTGACATTAATACTTTGTCATCTTATGATAACATCTTGTGTATGTATAGTAGTTATGGCAACAGAGTGAAGTTGGTTTTCAGGAGCAAACAGTGACGTTAGATCAGTCAATGCGAACTTTCTCATGGGCACTTGCCTTGGGATACACACTCTATGAAAACATGAACTTGTCTCGCCACAACATTATACATCACTTTAGGTAGTATCCTTATACTTTTATTTGAAATGTAGTTATCAAAACACAAGTGCATCATGTGCATTTTTCGATGTTTACCACCATGCTTCCTCTTTGACTTAAATCGGTATTTTCAACGTAGAGATTTCCAATCTTTTAAGGTTCACATAAGCCCTTATAACATAACCCTTTATGCTTTAAGGAATGTCATCCTTCATATACTAAGAAACATGTCTACAATCATTAGACACTATGGATAAACCTAGCTCAATGTTCAGTGATTCATACTTAATCTCTTCTGAACATTTCTTCTTCGATCATATATTATGTTGAGTTCTCATCATGGTTTCTAAGATAGAACCTATGTTTAAACATAGTGGATGATGATCATCCTTTTCTTTATTTCAACCATTGATGTTGAACTCAATGTCCTTCCTAATTCGAATGATCAAGGACCACTCCTTAATCAATTTCTATTCTGAAACTATTTTGGAATCTCTTTCAGGAATACATTACAACATAATATTTTAATATACTTACTTTCAACTTTTGACCCTAATAAATCATTATGTATCTGTACTTTTGCTTTTATTCTTAATGTGTCGTATACACATAAGAATTAACATTATGCTCCCACTCAAATTATGCTCCCTACATATTCGAGTCCAAAACTTAAATTGCTCCCACTCAAAATGTGTTTCCTACATATTTGAGTCCAAGACTTATATTTCTCCTACTCAAAATATGGCATTCACACATTAATTTAGTAAGACTTTATAGCTCCCACTCAATTTCATGCAAATTGCATATCTTCTCAATATTTTGAATAACTTCAAAATCGCTTGATTAATTATCAAATTGAGAGTTTCTTTTACGATACACTAGTACTTTACTAGTATCAAATCCACTAGACTTCAGCACTTATGAATCAGATTCTTTTGAATTTTCCCAATACATTATTCATGACAAATCGTGCTTTGTCTTTCACCCTTTGCGTCATGACCTTGCGGTCCTTTGGAATAATCAAGTAACCTCTTTTACTTGACAAGATTTAGTAACGCTTTACTTTCTAATCTTAAGTGAAAATCACTTCTAGGATTCCTTGTAACTTTAGTTTGCCATCACTTTCCTTTGTAGTTCGTAGGTATGTCATATTCCGATAACATGACAAGTGATTCATAAATGTCTCCATACAATATGTAGGGTACATTTTCGAATCCTACTTCATGTAGTAAAAACACTAGTAGGGAAACACAATGATCATTATCATTGATCATTTCCTTTATGAAGAGACGCATTCTGGAACACGTTCCGTTGCGCTTCTCAACATTCTGATGCAGGGTCATGAACTTTCATCGTGCTTTCACTCTCTTCCATTAACTTCATTTTCGAGAACATAAACTTCCTCGAGAACACACCAAAATTTCAGCAATACTAGTTTTGCCTACCCTTTTGGTTTTAGCCATGGATTTCGTATTCAAAGTTTCCAATGAATACTCTACAAGAACTTGTTCGTTGTTTCTTCGGTGATATCGAATAACTCCAAAACTTCCACGACAATCCATACAAAATATGGTGCTGATCTCACGAATTCAGATGGTTCACTTTATAATCTAAATGAGTGTTTGCTACGTTCAACTAATGGTATTTAAATTAATACTAACATGCTTTATTTGGTGCCACCTATTCATCCACTTAATATTAAATATCACATCGTGATGCTTTGCATTTCAAAATTATTAAAATATATCGCATTTCACAAGTTCTCATGCCAATCTCATAACATCGAACTTATCACTATTGATCAAATCACAGTAATTTGACTCTCTTTTATTTCAATACCCCTTGATGCTGAAATTCTTTGATCATATCAAATAGTTTCATGCTCTTGTTTCATTTCGTAAACTCTTTTACTGAAATCAACAATCACAAAA
This sequence comes from Avena sativa, assembly GCA_916181665.1. NCBI lineage: Eukaryota > Viridiplantae > Streptophyta > Magnoliopsida > Poales > Poaceae > Avena > Avena sativa. The sequence goes on from OV702287.1 coordinate 431,659,468, forward strand.
TGATAATCACCACTTCGTTGAAATAAGGTACATCAAATATGTATTTTCTTTCAATAATTCATCAAACACTTTGTATTCATACAATATGCGGTGTTTCGGTTATCTTACCGAACATGGGCATGATTTATATGTGACAAGAGATCAAATGACTTTCACATATTATCGACATAACTTTGAATTTCATACAATGGTTTCATTCAAAATGAATATATCATTAAGTTGGGTATTCTCAAGGAATTTTAAAATTTTACAAATGTTCACGCATTATCAATTAGTTTTACAACACAGATAATTCACACATAATCGAAAAACCATATGAACACAAATAAAAATCATTCATAAAATAAGAACAACTGTTTGTTACAAGCTCATATGAATAACAGTCTCACAAAGTGTGAGACACACTAAAGAAGTTCACAATCCATCGATTACAATAATCATGCAAAACGATAAACTAAATGATAAACTGTTAGTGAGAGTGTTGTCGGCCATCATCATTATACTTGCCATCAACACGCAACATCACTTCCTCTCTAGCAAAAAGCTCTCATGCAGAAGGACCTGTTTTCACAAAGCAGGACAAGTATCAGATACTTCAATACTTCAACCAGTGTTTGCAAGATTATAACATTTATAAAACTATATATCATATATACATTCATCATCAATGACCTCTCCAGCAATTGGTTCAACCTTTATGTTCTTGAAACATAATATGAACTCATGGAAATCCAGTGTTTCCGTATCACCACTCATGATGCAAGTACAGATGTATCCTTCGTAGCTGGGAGGCAGGGACCGAAGTAATACGCCTATCTCAAATGAGTCGGTCATACAGTAGTCCACGAAGTAAACTAGTCTCATGTGTGCATCATGCATGCGCTCAAAGTGACTCTTCAGACAAGTGTGTTCCTCCATCTGTATGGAAAGGAAATCTCCAAGTGTGTGTGCTTCCACATGCGCACATGGCTTACGAACTCCGCTCTCAGCTGATCTGCCATTGCATATGGGTCAAGATCACCCATGAGCGGATGTAGTTCGTTCACCATCTCATAGAGCATTATCACTTGAATGTAAGTGGACATATCTTGACGATAATAGCGGTATGCCCGCTCTCGTGGGGTATCATAGTCATCTGGCTTGGCCAAGTCCATCACGAGGCGTATGTAATCTGCCACATTATTCTTAGTAAGGAGATCATTCAGAAACACAAGCCACTCCAGGAAGTTGGATCCATCGAGTCTAAGCTTTTCAACAACTACCATTCAGCAGTTTCAAAATAAACTTCACGGTGAGCCATTTCTACATTTACAACTACAAAAGGAATTTTAGACTAAGTTTATAATTATATGAGTTAACAAGAACTCCACTAAAACTACTATCCCCAAAAAGGTTTTAGTGATTACACGATCCCCATTCATTACACCGCCCCCGATCTTCATGACCGGCGATATAGTTGCAAAGGTGGATGTCGAAACTTCGATCACATCATTCATACGACTCGTGCTCGGTCTTTCGACCATCCGTATTCCGAGGCCATGTCTACACATGCTAGGCTCTCCAAATCAACCTTGCGTGTATTCGATGTGCAACATGGCTTACACCCACCATATGCGAACGCAGATATATCTGACACTCGATCATCATGGCCTGCCTCATAACGGAGAACTTTCTTATATGTGCACACTAAGGGAGAACACATCCGTTGGTATTTTGTTTAGGTATAATCTTATTAGGCTACTGTCGAGTATCTAATTCTAGCACACAACAATATGTACATAAAATAAACATTGAATATAAATGCGATGAGATATGGTCCTTCATGTTGTGATCTCCATCCCATTTTCCGGATCCGGTGCCAGGGTTCCGGTGTCGTGGCACCGGGGTTCCGGCATCTCCGATGTTGTAGTCCATAATCACCGTCACCGTTACTACTTGAACCAAAATGTTTATAAAATATTTATCTATGGTATACCCCTTTCTGGGCCCTCCAATGCAAATGGCGTACCAACTAATGCGAGAGAGACAAACACCCCCCAAAGGCACTTTATACGGTACAAGCCGTATGTCAAGTGTGGACTAGTCTAGCGAATGAACGTGTAAAGTCGGTTGGGGCCGCTTCATCAAGCATTACTGCAGTATGCACAAGTACATGTGGGAGGGTAAAAACTAAAAGATCAACGCCCACACGCTACAAGACGCGTGTTCTACCCGTACTAGCAATACTACGCATAGATCTAGCTTTGATACCACTATAGGGGTTCGCGCCTGAAAACAATAAATTTTTCCTATGCCAAGAACCCTAAAGCAAGGACCTATCTAATAGTAATGCAATAACGGAAGGGGATTTTCGTGAACTTACCCTTGAAGACCGAAAAGCGTTGTCAATGCTCGGGAAAGCGTGGTTGATGTAGTCGTATCAACGCCGACCTTGGGGTTGTGTTGAAGTCCGACGGCTCCTACGGCTCCAGCAACTCCTAGTGCCCCTAGTGTTGCACCTCCGAGGGAGTTACACATGTCTGTTGCCTAATGATGAGTCCTGCTCCTCCGATCCAACAACATTTGCGGAAGTAGACGTTCTGGATCCAAATCCCGCAGCACGACGGCACTCCACGGTGAAAAAGACTCCTGATCACGTAGTCCAGAGTTGGGACTGCGGTCACAGGAGATAGAGAGTATCAACTGGAAGTCTCCCCAAAAGAGAGGGAACCTTTATTGGTTATTGGTGTATTTATTTTCCCAAGATATCTCTCAATATATAGGGTAAAAGGCACCACATAGCCAATCGGCTTAGCCATGTGGGACTAAACAAAGGAGAGGGGAGAGGAGGGTTGGCCGCTACTGGCCAGGGCCCAAGTAGGCCCCACGCGGGGTCCATTGGCCCATCCAGCCACCTCTCCTCCTTTCTCCCTTTGGTCTTTCTCTCATGGGCCTTTTTCCCTTAGGGATTTTGGCCCAACAGTGAATTTGACCTTTTAATTCCTTTTTCTTTTATTAAATAAATATAAATAAATGATTAAATCAATGTTTAACACTTAATTACATATTATTCAACCCCCGTGGCTATGGAACTCCTTCCACTCCACTCCGGACATCCTCCGGACTTATCAAAACCTTTTGATTTTCTCTCTTTGTATTCTTTGGTGATTCCGATAATACCAGAGCAATCTCCGAGCATCATCAAGCCCTTAAGTGTGATATCCACGGTTCGGGAATACTCCAGACATGGTCGAGACCTCTCTCGTGCCAATCATCATTAGCAAGACCTGGATGCCCATGATGATCCCTGTGCATTCCACAAATCTTTTGTCATTTGAACCATGAATGTCGCGTAATATTCCTTTTGTCTCTACGATACTTGTATTGTCCGAGATCTGATCAATGACATCACTATGTCGTGTTAAGTCTTGTTACTAACAAATGTTATTTAACTCGTTCTGACAAGTGATATCTGATACGTCCATAACGTATCTATAATTTTTGATGGTTTTATGCTAATATTATGCTTTTGACACTCCTATTTATATAAAGTTTATGATTTATTTGGACTAACCTACTAATAGTTGCAATAGTGCACAGTGTTCTTGTTTTACACTTTGATGTGTAGGAATTACCAAGAATACAAGTGGAAACCTTGTTGGAGTCAAATTGGGATTTTCCAGAAATCTGTCTTAGAACTCTTTTTGAATATGGTCATGTTTCGGATCGAAGACGGTGTTAAACGGAAAACTCTTCAACTACATAGTTGTTGGAAATTTCGCGACAAACATTCTAGACATAAAATTTAGCTGATTCCAAGTCCGGACGGGCTCGCTGGGTCCGATTTACTGCAGCCAAAGATGGGGTGACGGGAATCCGAGAAGCTATATAAAGAGAGAAAACCTAATTCGTGGACGACATCTCGACCCATGAATTTGCAGCCACCAAAGCCACTTTTTTGCCTCCCCCATGGATCCCGAATCTCCATGGGGGAGGGCTCCCAAGAAGCCATGATGGAAGGGGCTAAGGGTCGGTGCTCCTCCATGATACCGGTGGCGGGGAAGAGTCCCCCGCGCCGCCGCCACCGCCGCCCTCTTCACCATCTTCACCGCCATCTCCATTACCTAATCCTCCTAGTATGAAGTGGTTCATCCTCCCACACACCTCTGTACCATCCTACGTAAACATGGTGTTTGATGCTATAAGTTATAATCCTATGATCTATGTCATGTTTGTGTAGTTTCTTTGTTCTTAGATTGAATGGTTGAACGTCTTTGGTTCATTAGAGTTTTATGTTGATATGGTGTAGTCCTTTGGTATCCATTATATTTGTGCACGCATGGATTAAACATCATAGGGTTTGTAGTATGTCTAAGAGGAAGGAGGAAGTTCTGCCGGAGTGATAGAAACCCGAGGACGCGAACCGGAACGTTGCACATATGGGAGTAAGAGGACCATTAAACTTAAGGCTATGGTTGGGGAAATCTTAATGCATTGTTAGTAGTTATGGATATTTGCTAACAATCCAATCATATAGTACTTGTAATTCCAAGTAGTGAAGCGCATGTATATTTAGCCTCTCCCACATAGAAAACTGCATCGAAGACAATGGACCCGATTTATTCGCTAACTAAACTTGGACAAAGCCATCACAATTACCACCACTATTCCACACTCATGGTTTTGTTAAATTAGTGTATTTTATTGCTGCAGCAACTAACTTTACTTTCTTGTTATTTATTATCATATAAAGTTATCTCTAGTACTCGTATTGTTGCTCTTGTTTTATTTCCTAGATAATGCAAACGTTTAGTGTACATAGAGTTGTATCAGTGGTTGATAGAACTTGAGAGAACATTTATCCTACCTTTAGCTCCTCATTGGGTTCGACACTCTTACTTATCAAAATGACTACACATGATCCCCTATACTTGTGGGATATCAAGACCTTTTCTAGACCCGTTGCCGGGGAGCAATAGCGTGTGGGTGAATATTCTTGTGTGCACTTGTTTGCTTTATCTCTAAGTAGTTTCTACTTTCAGTTTTAAGTTGTTCTCTATTTTAGTATGGATAGGGAATGCGAATTACAAAAAAAATAGTTGTACTTGTTACCTAAAAACATTTTCAAAAAGGAAAGTGATTGGAAAGATGAGTAATGGTTAAGTGGGGGTCGACCTTGAACACTTGTGTTCATGCCTATGAAACCAAAACAAATCTTCCCATGGAAGCTTTGCAGTTAAAAACTTGAATATATCGAAAATACTTGAATCTTGCTTCTATGCATAGCTGAAAGGCGTTAAAGAAAAGCACTATTGGGAGATAACCCAAATTATTTTTACTTTCAGTAAGTTTTTATTTTGTTGAGTCTTGGAAGTTATTACCTTAGTAATAACCTCTCCTTATCCTTTTTATGTGGTTTTTGTGCCAAGAATAAACCTCTAATGAGAGAGATGTAAGACTTGGGAAAGTTGCTGCCCACGAAACAGATTTTTTTGCTTCACTGAAACAAATCGTGAAAAATCCCTGTACGTCGGATTGAGCTGTAATTATTTGTGCTTATGCCCCAGATTATTACCTAACTTCTGTTAGTTTAGCACTTTCTATTTGAGCAACAGAAGGTCTTCTAAAAAATCGGTTTTTACCTGCTGGTCTGTTTTGACAGATTTCTGCCATTATTTGGCCTCTTAATCTCTTTCTCTTTGAGTTCTCTTTGATCACTTGAGCTTTTAGAAGGAATTTCTATAGTAGCTTGTGTTTTAATGGAAGTTTTACTTGTGTTGAAACTAAACCCAAATACTTATTATCTTGAATACACTAATGTTGCTAGTGAAGATTATGTGAACTTTTGGATGAAGGAAATTTTCAAGTGTAGGAAAGAATAATGTGATGAGATGAAGAATGGACAAAAGCTCAAGATTGGGGATGCCACCCGTGTCACCCCAAGAAATATTCAATAAGTACAAGCGTCAAAGCTTGGGGATTCCCAAGGCATCCCCTTCTTCATCAATAAAAATATCAAGTTTTCTTCCAAAACACTTCATTTTTTGTTTCATGCACAATTGTGTTGTTCTTGGAGCGTCTTTGTTTGTTTTTAGTTTTCTTTTGTTTGGTTTGCTTAAATAAATTGATTGGACCCCTGCATTCATATTGATTGGTTGGAAAAGGGTAGGAAACTTCATGCTTATAAGTGGTACAAAAGGAGCTTGTCTTGACTGTGGCCTAGACTTTATTATGTCATGTTGGATGTTGCTTTGACTTTATGCTTAGTGATTATTGATGTAGCATGACTTGTTCCAAACAATTGAGATTGCTTAATGTTCCTTGAAAGAATCATGCGTTGTTTTAGCATACAAAAGCATAATATTGTGGTATTCTCTTTTGATGCTTTATTTGGGTTGACTTGGCACATGCTTACACCATGTTATGACTATGAACCAGTCACCTTAGCCTCTATGATCATTTATTTTTCGACTTGTAATATCACTTTATGCTTTAATTAATAATGTTTTTTTGCTTTGCATGATTATGGCCATTATTGCTCTCTTAGTTGGTCGCTCCCAGTCTTTTGCTAGCCTCCACATGTACCAAGTGTGAGTTCCACTCATGCATCCAACCTCCAAGAAAACCAAGTTATTCTAAAGAGTCCACTATAAATTCCTATGCATGGTGTGTTACACCACTCCAAGTATATTCATGCTTTTATCTAACTTCCAAATTAAACTTGTTATGTGAAAATTAGTGAATAAAGCTCTCACAAACTTGATGGCACACTTTACTTTCTTGCACTAAATAAACTTGAACCATTGTGTCCATATATGTTGCTTATATGCTTGTTCTTTATAAGTTGTAAATTAGTAGAACCATGTACCATGGGGAACGCTTTCAGCATTGCACTTATTATTCAGTTGATATCATGTTCTTTTGTTTATGGATCCCGATGGTGTGAAATAAAAGGGGAGCTTGTAAGCTCATGAAGTTTGTATGTGTGTTAGAGAAACGCCTGGGCAGCTAGCCTAAGCCATGCCTAATCATGGTGGAAACTTGCAGCATAACCATAGTGAGCATTCTATGAAGCACCCTCAGTAAAAACCTATGCAAATAGCAAATAAAAAGATCGCTGAGATGCTCATTGTCTGTTACCTTGTAATTTTGATATGGGATAGCTCCTTTGTCATGGGGCAAGGGGTACCCCGTTGGCGGTTCTCCATGATACAAATGTACTTACAATGACAAGAACTTACTCTTGACTAAAGTTGAGTAGCATGAGGTTTGGTACTCGTAAGCAAGGGGCATGAGATTTTCATCTTATAACTTGGCAAGCATATCATCATATTTGTGTCACTTTAACCTTAAATCACCTCAAGATGCTTATGATAGGGGCAATGAGAGCTGAAAGCTAATAAGTACCATAATTTTTGGAATCTCTTTATGAAACTTGAAATCCCTACTTCCCTCTTTGATGGGCCTTTGTTTTTTACTTTTATGTTGAGTCTCCATCTTCTATCTTTATGAACCAATTGAGAGAGCATAGTGGTCATTCTTAGTTTAATGTGCATTGTCCCAAAACTTGTTGATTGATTCATAACTTTGATATTGCTTGTTCTTAAATTATTTGTATGTAGTCACCCTTATGAACTTTGAAGGTGTCCTATGCATTTATGTTTTGCTATAACATGAGGGACAAGCTAAATACCACTCTTATTATGTTTTCTATATGTGAAGCAAACAAACGTCTTTCAATGCATTGTTATTCATGATCTTTTGTTTGTACCTTTTCATGTTACAACATAGCTGCTATGTCTTATTGTTAGAACTCTATCTTTCATGTTCATGTTTTAAGTACTTTGATCCCAGGTGCAATGCTTTTACAATAATGATGGTCAAGATTGTGTTGGCTGCATGTCACCTCAAAAATTATATTGTTTTTAGCATTTACCTACTCGAGGACGAGCAGGAACTAAGCTTGGGGATGTTGGTACGTCCATAACGTATCTATAGTTTTTGATGCTTTTATGCTAATATTATGCTTTTGACACTCCATTTTATATAAAGTTTATGATTTATTTGGACTAACCTACTAATAGTTGCAAAAGTGCACAATGTTCTTGTTTTACACTTTGATGTGTAGGAATTACCAACAATACAAGTGGAAACCTTGTTGGAGAAAAATTGAGATTTTCTAGAAATCTATCTCAGAACTCTTTTTGAAGATGGTCACGTTTCGGGTCGAAGACGGCGTTAAACGGAAAACTCTTCAACTTCAAAAACCTAATTCATGGAGGAAATCTCCACCCACGAATTTGGAGCCACCAAAGCCACGTTTTTGCCTCCCCATGGATCCCATCTCCATGGGGGAGGGCTCCCAAGAAGCCATGAAGGAAGGGGGCTAAGGGGCGATGCTCCCCCATGATACCGGCGGCAGGGAAGGAGTCCCCCGCGTCGCCGCCGGCACCCACCGCCGCCCTCTTCACCATCTTCACGGCCATCTCCATCACCTAATCCTCCTAGTATGCAGTGGTTCATCCTCCCACACACCTCTGTACCGCCCTATGTAAACATGGTGTTTGATGCTATAAGTTATAATCCTATGATTTATGTCCACTACTAGAGAAAAGGCTATAGGAGACATGCTTATAGGAGGCGCATTAAGAACATATGCGCCTCCTATAAAATAGGCGAGGCGCACTGTCTTGGCATGTGCCTCTAGTATCCAAATAGGCAAGGCACATATTATTAGGATGTGCCTCCTATAATCCCTGACGGATGAAATCTGGCAGCCCCAGATTATGGGAGGCGCATTCTAATAATATGCGCCTCCTATATATCAGATAGGCGAGGTGCATGTGGGAAGAATGCGCCTCGCATAAGCTGCGTGGGCCCGGGAGGAGATCTGTGGTCGAATATGCGAGGCGCATATGGTCATATGTGCCTCCTATACTTGACAATATGCGAGGCGCATATGGCAATATGTGCCTCCTATACTTGATAATATGCGAGGCATATATTGCCATATGCGCCTCCTATAACTCGGCACCACCCCCAGGATTGCCTTTTAAGTTTTTTAAAAAATAAAGAAAAATGATAGAAAATTCAAAAAAATAATTCCTTTGAGTTGTAGTTAGATTTTAGGGTATAGTTGTAGACAAAATTGAAAAACATGAATTTCGATATATTTTATAAAAAAAGGTCATGAAACGGTAAAACGGCCCTAACTTTTGCATACGATGTCGGAAAAAAAGTTTAATATATCAAAATGATCGTCTCGAAATTTCCTACTTGATTTCAACTACTAGAAGCTGTTGAAGATTTTATAGATTCCCCAAATTCGAAAAGAGTAAAAAGTTATGGCAGACAGAAGATTTTTTCCTGCAAAAAAATAAAAAACTATGATATGCGCCTCGCATAAGTGAACCAGGATTCAAATTCGAAATAGCCACATACCACACCTACCACCTCTCCCTCCTTCTCCTTCTTCTCCATCTCTCCTTCTCCCCTTCTCCTCCTCCTCCACTCTCCTCCTCCTCCTCCACCTCCGGTGGCATCCTCCTCCTCTTCCTCCAGCGACCTTCTCCTCCTCCGGCGACCTCCTCCAACTCCTCCGGCGATCACTTCGGCCATGGCCTCCACAACCACACCGACCACCTCCTCCTCCTCCACCTCTGACGACCACCTACGGTGGCCTCATCCTCCTCCACCATCTCCGGCGACCCCCATAGCCATGGCCTCCTGCACATGCCTGCGGTGGTAGGTTCTGGCCACGGGCACGACCTCTAACGAGCTCCGACGAAATTCCGGCCAGGTCCAGATCTGGCCGCAATTTTTTTGAAATTCAAAAATAATATCTGAGGCGCATTCGGATCAATATGCGCCTCGCATATGCAGAATATAGGAGGCGCATTCGGATCAATATGCGCCTCGCATATTCAGAGTATGGGAGGCGCATATCAATATGCGCCTCGCATAAAAAATACTAGAGGCACGACGCTAGAGGCGCATATGATATGCGCCTCGCATAACATTTTTGGTGCGCCTCGCATAGTGTTTTCCCTAGTAGTGGTCATGTTTGTGTAGTTTCTTTGTTCTTGGATTGAATGGTTGAACGTCTTTGGTTCATAGAGTTGTATGTTGATATGGTGCAGTCCTTTGGTATCCATTATATTTGTGCGCGCATGGATTAAACATCATACGGTTTGTAGTATGTGTAAGAGGAAGGGGGAAGTTCTGCCAGAGTGACAGAAACCTGAGGACGCAAACCGAAACGTTGCACGTATGGGAGTAAGAGGACCATTAAACTTAAGGCTATGGTTGGGGAAACCTTAATGCATTGTTACTAGTTACGGATGTTTGCTAACAATCCAATCATATAGTACATGTAATTCCATGTAGTGAAGCGCATGTATATTTAGCCTCTCCCACATAGAAAACTGCATCAAAGACAATGAACCCGATTTATTCGCTAATTAAACTTGGACAAATCCACCACAATTACCACCACTATTCCACACTCATGGTTCTGTTACTTTAGTGTATTTTATTGCTACAGCAACTAACTTTACTTTCTTGTTATTTATTATCATGCAAAGCTATCTCTAGTACTCGTATTGTTGCTCTAGTTTTATTTCCTAGATAATGCAAACGTTTAGTGTGAATAGAGTTGTATTAGTGGTTGATAGAACTTGAGAGAACATTTATCCTACCTTTAGCTCCTCGTTGGGTTCGACACTCTTACTTATCAAAAAGCCTACACACGATCCCCTATACTTGTGGGATATCAATATCCCTATGACCTAGTCACATGTTGCGGAGCTTTATGGATATAACTTCTCCGAGTGGGCCCTGGAGTATCTTTCTATCACGTGGATGGACAAATCCTCCTGTTGACACATAATGCCTCTACATGCCCCTCCAAATACCTGAACGCACCTTTATGATCACCGTTTAACCGAGTGACGTTTGATGCTATCTAAGTATTCTTGGATGATAGTGATTGATATGGTCTCATGGTTTGAGAAATAGGACACTAGGTCTTTCTAATCATCATAACTTGAACTTCGTGACATGATCGGGTCATGATGCTTAGGTTGGGTATAACTCATCATCTGATTCTCACAATGAAGCGACTCCATTGTCAACTAGCATAAATGCCACATGATCAGGAAACTTTGATCATCTATTGACCAATGAACCAGTGACTAGAGATTCACCGTGAACTCCTGGTTGTTTATATATCACACGTGTATTGACGTTTCCTTTAAATACAGTTGTAACATGATATAAAAATTAATCATAAACTTTGTGAAACATGATAATAATCCATATTATTTGTCTCTAGGGCATATTTCCAACACTGATCCCGTTGGTTAGTCACTGGATTAATTAGGTCACACACCATAGGTATAAGGTTGCTTCCTCTTCATGTGAGGACCTTACAATTAGAACTCTTCGGGAGCCATTCATCTTCCCATATATTCACTGTATTTCCATCTCCAATCCGCCATACATAACCTTTCTTCAAAGTCTGAATTCTAGAAATTCTACTATGCCATGTAAAAGAACTACCCTTCTTTAGTTCAGCATTGAGAAGGTCACCGGATGGAAAATATTTTGCATGTAAAATTCTTGCACAAAGAGAATCTGGTTCATGTATGAGCCGCCATGATGGCTTTGCTAGTAATGCAAGATTAAAACAATGGATATCACGAAAATCCATTCCCCATCTCTCTTCAAAACACACAATTTCCACCAGGCTAGCTAGTGCATCTTTTTTCGACTTGCATCGTCACCCCATCAATATTGAGACACCGTGCATTGGTTCATAGGAATCATAGGGATATATATAGAGGCTAACTTTTTGTTACAAACTAGTTTAAGATAATTCCACCCTTAATTACGAAGGGGTGCAATTTAATCTCAGTCATTGACTGAGTTTAGGGGGAGCAATAAAGTGGCAGTGAGGTTGTTGTATGAAGGAGATATGCCCTAGAGGCAAATAATAAATAGGTTTTTATTATCATATCTCAATTAGTTTATAATAGTTTCATATTGTGCTATAACTGTGCCAAGTACAAACATTGGTACAGGTGTGGTATGGAACAACCAAGTCCCTAGTAGCCTCTATTCATACTAGTTCGTTGGTCATGAGGATGATCTGGGTTTCAAGATCATGGGCATTTATGCCAATTGACAATGAGGTCATATCATTGGAGAATGAGGTGATTGGACATTCCTCGAAGGATTGCAACACGATCAAGTCATATAGTTCATTGTTGCAACAACTAAATCTAGACTCTAATTCCTTATACCATGAGGCTATCATTGGAGATATGCCCAAGAGGCAATAATAAAAGTGGTTATTATTATATCTTTGTGTTTATGATGAATGTTTACATCCCATGCTATAATTGTATTGTAAGGAAACACTGATACATGTGTGTTTTGTAAACATAAAAGAGTCCCTAGTAAGCCTCTCGTTGAACTAGCTTGTTGATTAATTGATGATCATGGTTTCCTGATCATGGACATTGGATGTCATTAATAACAAGGTTGTATCATTAGGAGAATGATGTGATGGACACACACCCATAGTAAGCGTAGCATAAGATCAAGTCATTAAGTTCATATTGCTGTAAGCTTTCAAATGCATAGTAACCTAATCCTTCGACCATGAGGTTATGTTAATCACCATCACCGCTTCGTAACTGGGTCGTTATAAAGGTGTCATTGGGTATTCTGAAAGTATGTATTGAAGCGCATGGACCAAGATTGGGATTGTCCATCCATATGACGGATAGATATGTTCTGGGCCCTCTCGGTGGAATGTCATCTAGTTAGCTTGCAAGCATGTGACCAGGTCACAAGGGATGACATAACATGGAACGAGTAAAGAGTACTTATCAGTAACGAGGTATAACTAGGTATGGAGATACCGACGATCAAACCTCGGATAAGTAGAATATCGTGTGACAAAGGGAATTGGTTTCGTATGTTAATGGTTCTATCGATCACAAAGTCATCGTTGAGTATGTGGGAGCCGTTATGGATCTCCAGATCCCGCTGATGGTTATTTATCGGAGAGGTGTCTTCATCATGTCTGCATATTCACGAACCGTAGGGTGACACACTTAAGGTTCGAAGTTGTTTTAAGTAGATATGGAATGTGCGTTGGAAACCGAATGTTGTTCAGAGTCTCGGATTGGATCCGGGACATCACGAGGAGATCCGGAATGGTCCGGAGAATAAGATTCATATATTGGGGATCATTTTCTAAGTTAGGAAATGTTCTGGAGTGTTTGTATGAAGATTCTAGAAGGTTTTGGAATGTTCTGGAAGGTTCTAGAAGAGTTCTTGGTGTTTACTTGAAAACCAAGAAAGGATCAAAGGAAACCTTGTGGGGCAAGACACGGATTCGTGGGGGAGGAGGACTCCTCCCCCCCTTCCCAACCCGCTGGCCATAGGAGGGGAGTCCTACTAGGACTCCCCCTCCCCAGGCGCGCCTCCCTCCTTTAAATAGAAGGGAGGGGGCGCCCCTCCTAGCTCTCTCTCTCATAACAAACCCTAGCCGCCACCTCTCTCCTCCTCCTTCCCTCTGCTCCGGCTTAGGCGAAGCCCTGCAGAAATCTCTACTCCACCACCACCACCACACCGTCGTGCTGCTGGGATTCCGTGGAGAAGATCTACTACCTCTGCTGCTCGCTGGAACGGGGAGAGGAAGGTCTGTTTCGACTCCGCACGTGTGACCGACTGCGGAAGCGCTGCCGGAACATGGGGCCAGAAGGATCGTCCACACGATCTTGAGATCGGCAAGTGATCGACTACATCAACCCCGAGATCTAATCTCGTAACTCTTTCGTATCTACGAGGGTTAGTACAGATCTATCTCGTTGCACATGTCTAATAGATTAGATCTTGGCTTTTATCTAGATTAGATCTGGGTTTTGTTCATTCTTGCGGTAGAAATTTTTTGTTTTCCATGCTACGAACCCATCAGCTATATCAATCACAGTCTCCCGAGAGTGCTTAGATAGCATCAAGCGCCACTTGGTAATACAGTGGTTATAAAGGTGTGTTCAGGTACTCGGAGGAACCGTAGAGGCAATATATGTCAAGAGCGGGATTTGTTCACCCACATGATGGGTAAAGATACATACGGACGGCTTGGTGAGATTACATCCATAAATGTTGCAACATGTGACTCGGTCACGGGGATGTAATATCACGGTAACAAGAAAACAGAACTTGTTGTGAACGAGATTGAATAAGGTATGTGATACCAACGATCAGATCTCGGACAAGTCGTATCAAGAAACAAAAGGAATTGGACGCTACATTTAGCGGTTCAAACGACATTGTCATCAGGAATGCATAGGGGTCACATGGATATCCCTGGTCCCTCTGTTGATCATTGATTTAGATCATATCTAGAGCATTCCCGAGCCGTGAGAGGATACACTTAAGGGTACGATGAGAGCGATCATTCGTAAGACGGAATCACAGTAGAGAAAGAGAAAGTCGGAATCGTTCCGCAGAGAGATCTGAAGTTGTTCGGAGAAAGAATAAACGAAAAGACCCAGAAAAGTGTTTTCGGATAAATGGGAATTTGAATATACATTTAGTATATGTTAATTATGAATTAATATATTCTAAATAATATTTAAATTAAGATTTATAAAGGCAACTTTTATATTAGGCCAAATCCCGGAGGGAAAAGGCCTAGAAATAAAGCTGCTGAAAAAGAAAAAGGAAAAAGAAAAAAAGAAAAGGGCAGACTGCTGCTGTCGGCCGCCGACGCGGGCCACTGAACCCCCCGGCCCATGCGGGCGCGCGGGAGGGAGCTGTCTGCCGCTCGGGCAGGCCTGGCGCGCTGCTGGGCCGCCAGCCAGATTCGGCCCACCCGGGCCGGGGCAGCCAGGCTGCTGCCGCTAGTCGAGCAGGCCGCGCGAGCGCGCGTGGGCCGCGAGGCGGGAATCCGTTCCACCCGGGCCTCTCACCGCTGTCGCCGGTGCTTGGCGCGCTGGGCCGCAGGAGCTCGCCGGCCCACCCGGCTGGTACTCCTCCAGGCTGCTGTTTGCTGCCTTTGCTTGTTGGGCTATGCTGATTCAGCCCAACTGGCCAGGACGAAAATCCCTGGTGTTTTTCCTTTACTATTAGTCCCATATGGCTAACCTAATGGGGAGAGCACACCCCCTCCGCCTATATAAAGGGGTGCCCATGGGTGGGATTAGACACACAATCAGAGAAGTCCTTTGGTTGACTTCCTCCTTCCCTCTCTCGCTAGCCCTTGTGACTATGGCCCCAAGTTTGGGCTGTGCAAACAAGGAACACTTGTAGTACGCCGTTGCGCTGCAGGGATTCCTAGCCGGATATCAACTTCCGCACTCCTGGCGGGATCTGGGAGCCAGAGGTCTCATCGTGCACCGGATGTGTATAAAGACACGAGGCGCAACACTTGGGGCGCTTAAATGTCGTGAGCCGGAGCTGCTGCACAATGAAGGAGCAAGGGGTGACCTACGAGGAGCTTCGCGACCTTGAGGTCGGCTACAAGTATGACTACATCAACCATGTTCCCCTCAGAACGTTAACCACGTACGATCTACAAGGGTATGTATTCTATACGCATTGGTCGTTATGGCATTACTACATAGATAGATCCTAGGCAGTTTTGGGGTTCCAACGTAGGAAAAAATTTGTTTTCTGCTGTGGAGCCGATCTATGCGTAGGAGTGTTGCACAGCCAGTACGCACAAGTATTGTGCGGGCATTGATCCCTTAGTTGTTACCCTCTAACGTGTACTTGTTTATATCGCGACATTGTTTGATGAAGCAGCCCGGACCGACCTTACGCGTATTCGTACGCGAGACTGGTTCCACGCTCAACATACGGCTCGAACCGTATAAGTGGCTAGCGGGTGTCTATCTCTCATTCGATAG
The DNA here is from genome assembly GCA_916181665.1 of Avena sativa. Lineage (NCBI taxonomy): Eukaryota > Viridiplantae > Streptophyta > Magnoliopsida > Poales > Poaceae > Avena > Avena sativa. The sequence continues at coordinate 431,675,373 of OV702287.1, forward strand.
TTGATATAGCATTTACAACGGAGGGCTCCGAAAGGGGTGTAATAGTGACAACTGTCGGATCCATGTTGTGGTTGGAAAGTTCGTAGTTTAGAAACGGTTCTATTCCGAAAGCCCTAACAACCACGTAAAACTTGCAATAGATAAAGTAGAGGCATCTAACTTTATTTTGCAGGGGGCATGTGATTATGATATGGCATTGGTCGTTACGAAGGTAAAATAGTTTACTTTTCTGTTACTAAGTAGTATAGTAATAGTCATCATTCCGATAGATGACCTGGTGGAGGCGTCATGGACTTGGCGTCAAACCAAGGGCAAGATGGAGATCATGCCGGAGCGCTCGATGGAGATCAAGGCGCAAGAAGAAGCACCACATCATATCACATTATACATATGATGTTGATACATGTTTCACATCTTATTGTGTGCTAGTATTAAGATACTCAACGGTAGCAAATAAGATAATCCCTATTGAATTCCAATGTTCTGTGTTCACCTTGTGTGTGCACCACCAAGAAAGTTCTTCGGTATGAGGCGTCCTGCGGGTGAGTAGGGGTCAGACATATCTACGTTCGCATACAGTGGGTGTAACCCATGTTGCACAGCGAATACACACAAGTTAGATTTGGCGAGCCTACCATGTTACAAAGACATGGCCTCGGAACAGAAGATATCGAAAGATCAAGCATGAGTCACATGGATGATGTGATTGGCATTATTGAATGTCTACCTTTGAGGCTTCACTGATGGTCGTGATGATCGGGGGAGGTGTAGAGGATAGGGATCATGCGATCACTAAAATCGTCCAGGGGATGCCAATTTTAGTGGAGACCAATTATAAATTGATCTCTTATTATAAACTTAGTCTAGATGTCTGTTTGCAAATATCTTAGTAGATCTTGGCCTATCCCATTGAGGTCCTTTGCGACCATGGGAATATATTGCTTAATTTGGAACTTATAAAAAGGGTCCAACTTCATAGATTAATACCCACGCCTGAGGGATATCCTCGTAAAAGGTGATCTTCTCTTCTTGACACAATAACCATTAGGAGATAATTCGATGACTCTGGAATGTTTGTGTTTTATCCATAATCATCCAATAAGCCATTCTCCATTCGATGGAGAGTTGGGCTACATTTTATATTCTACAGAATAAGGCACATAGAGTATGAGCCGTTGGATGGGTTTTCCTCCATCATGGATGAAAAGAGAATGTTTGGAAAAAAACTTAGCTATTTTTCATTGGAGTTGAGAACTCTTAGAAGGAATTGATTGCAAATGGAGGTCACGGATGAAAAGGTATATGTAAGATATACAAATTATAAATGTGGTTCTTGCAAAACTCGTTGCAGTTTGCAAAGTATTTGATACTTGTCCCGTTTTGTGAAAACAGGAGGATCTGCTTGAGAATTACTATCTTTGAGGCAGTGTGACTTGATGACGGCAAGCAAAACAATTGATGGCCGACATCACCTCTTCCCTTGAAGTTTATAATTTGGATTAGTGGACTTGAATTTAATTTTGTAATCCTTGTTTGTGTGTCTTGCTTTTGGCGAGACGATTATTCATATGAACAAGTTACAAGCTAGTTTGTACTATTCTTATGAACAATGCCGTTATGGTCACGTCACAATTACAAACAAGTTATTTGCATCACTATGTTAATGATAATAGTTTAACCATTTATAAAGGATTAGAATGCTAAAAGATATCCAAAGTTTAATAATGAAATGACACTATAGTTTAAGTCATTATGGTTATTGCATGTTCTTCATTCTAAATGAAGATCGGGGTCCTAGATGCTTGATCTAGAGACTTTGCAAAACCATGACTCTTGGGCAGAATGACTAAAACTCCGCATTCTGGTAAAACGGTGATATGCAAAAAAATGTTGAAACTTATACATAGTGATGTATCGTATTTTCAACAAGTAGTGGAAATCATTTATTGTGGACTTAAGTGAATAAGCGTATTTACTTAATGAAACATGAGTTCAAAATGATTTGAATTGTTCAAATGAGTTCACAACAATAGGAGGATATTGGATTAACTGAATTAACAAGTCTCTTCGATTTGATCGACATGACTAAAGTATTCAAGTTAAGTTTAGCATAAAAGGGACTTGTGAAAGATGTTTCACAAATTATGATAATTAGATGAATTCAAACTGCATTGAAATGTCTAAATTTCATAATCAATATGTATTAGATACATATGGTATAACATTATCTCTTATAGGGGTTATAGTTGTCGTTTACAGTTAGAGATTAAAATAAGCAAACACTCATTTGAAATGCAAAGTAAAATCTATAGATTCGTGGAAACAACACCATAAATGGTATAGCAAGTTCGAGTTTCTGGCGATTTCGATAAGTCGAAATCGTGGCGAATAAACAAGTCTTTGTAGAGCATTCTTAGGAAGCTATGAATGCATCTTCCACAAAAGGGGCAAATCTGTTGTTATCCAAAGTTGACGTGTCTTGATGAAGATACAAGTGGAAGAAAGTAAAAGATCAAACAAGGTATTTGACCTTGCCTCTGAATTGTTGAGTGGCGCAGCGGAATTTGTTTCGTGAATCCAAACTCTACAAATAGAGGAGAAACTAATGATGATGATCATAAAGTTTCAGGGAATACTTTTACTAAAGAAAGTAGGATTCAACTATATATTCTACAAGTTTGTGGAATTATATTGTTTATTCACTTGTCATGTTTTGAACAAGACATACCTACGAATACAAAGAAGTGTGATGGACCTAAATACGAGAAATGAATGGTCATTGAAATCTCGTTAGTGGAATTCTAGATTTGATGGTGATCAAAGAATTTTGGAATGTCCAAGATTATCAAGAGGACCTAGATTTGAGTGGGAGCAAATTAGCTTGGCTAATTCATAATATGTAGCTAACATATTTTGAGTGGGAGCTAAGTGAAATCACTGGATCTCAAACATGAATGTCATATTTGAGTGGGAGCGTGAAATCATTCTGGGATATGTGGACGACATATATGAATGATGTGATTGGTGTTAAAAACATTTAAATAGATAAATAAGGATGAAGTTGAAGTTATTAAACAATAAGATCTATCGAGATAGATTGGTAAGTTTAATAAACACTGAATGTCGAATGCTTCCTGGACTTGATTCTGAAAGATGTTCAGAATGTCCTAAGCAAGATTTTGAAGAAGCTCAGAATGGAACAAGGTAAGAAATAAGTTCTTACTACATGAAGCATTGAGTTAGTATTGCAACTATGGTTGAAAGAAAGAGATGCGTTGCATCTACTATGCCTCGGTCATAGGTTCTTCCACATAACCATATTGTATACTCGACGTAATGTGACCCGAAGTTCTGGTTGGAAGGACAAAGTCTTAACTATAATAATGTGTCTTTAAGTGATTCCTGAGTTGATCACTGAACCAAAATTAAGTTTGTACTTAAATGGCAAGAATCAAAGTAAGTGGCATAGATGCATTTCATGCACTAGGATCTACATAGATATAGAAGTATAAAGGCTCCATCTGATGTGATGTATAATGTTATGGTGGGGCTAGTTCGCTTTTAGCATAGAATGATGTGTCCCAGGGCCCAGTGCCCATGAGAAAGCCCTCGAGGTTGATCTAAAGTCACTATAAGCTCCTGGAATCCGGCCTCATTCTGCTGCCATGACTACAGTATATACACAAAGGATAGCAAAGTGTGTTTCGAAGTTGTAACTACCTCGGTGAATTACGCTCCTAGTACAAGCCTGGATGTTCAGAAATGGTTGAAATAGTACGGTGGGGCCCAAATGCCACTCACAGGTAGACCTTTCGGCCGTCCCAACCATTTCCAAACATCGGGACAAGAACGGGCGGCGTAATCGGCAGGCGAAGGGATCAACTACATACACAAATGAGTATGTATGCAAGCCACCATACAACAGTACATCAGAGCCATTCCATCTAAAAAGAAAGGAAATATAGCAACGCCATACGGCAAGATCCAAATATCCTAGATAGATATAATAGTTTAGGATATCTCCTCATACATCAATCAACAGAGTATCAAGCGGAAGCGGAAGACAAAATCCGAGTACGGTTAAGAAGCAAATCGGCATAAGATGCCCCATAAATAAGCACATCCCGCCCACAGACCTCACGGATCCCCGTTCCCGGAATCTCTACACCAAATGATCGTTGCCCACATCATCCGTCTCCTCCACCCAGTATCCATCTTGTGAGTGTACCTGTTCATCTGAACCAATAATTTATCGTGTGAGACCCTAGGGGTACTCAGCAAGTCTTTATGCCTCTAAAGGGGACACAACCTGGGGTGACGCAATTGCAGCAAAAGATAAACCCTATCAATTCTATAGATACTCGCTAACCATCCGCCTAACCAGAGATAGACGGATGTCCGTGGATTAATAGCAACAGTTATAACAGTTATAACGGTAATCTTAACAGATCCATCCTCCTCCTCGCTTACCGACGAGGAACCGGAAGAACAACCCCCCATCCGTTGGCAGTTTTATTATCCATTCCGTGAGTATTGCACTATTTACTAGTCAGGTACCTAGTCTAGTCAAATTAAAAGCGGTACTTTAGTTATTCTTGTCTATGATCGAGAAACTGTGCTCCAAGTCGTCCATAACCGCGGACACGGCTTTCAGAAAGTTTTACCCTGCAGGGGTGCACAAATAGCAACACACACTCGATATGCCTCGGAAAAACCAAATCAAAACCCAACGAGGCAGTCACGACAAAGCAATCACAGGATTCAGAAATATTTCAGGGGGCCACCCCATTGAGCTACCCGCAACGAAGTTAGCTGACTCCGAGACGGCCTCAAGGTTTGCGTCAGTGGCTGTGAACGACTGGGAACCCGAAAATGTGACTGGGCTTGTCGACACCGCGAAAACACTCCGCTTTCCTAAACAGTACAGTGTGCAGTACCTCGCACAATTTAAATAAAGCAGTAAAGCATGGCATAAGTACAGGATAGTAAATAAAACCTCAAACTAGTTTGTGGCCCCAAGAAATAAGAATGAATCAAGCTCTGGCTCAGGAGGGTTCATAAGCCTCCCGGATGTGGATAGCGCGAATATTCAAGGAACAGGAATCAAGTACTCGGGGTCCTACGGGACACAAGTGAGCCTGAAAAACCAAATAGCGAATATGGCTCACCGATGCCACTTTCATTAGTTATCCCATTACTACTCAGGTTAAGTTGTTTAGGTACCTCGTTATCCATCAGACACTCACATACCCTACACATGTTGTTCTACGACTCGCATGGCTCAAACAACTCCTGTAGTAATGGCTCATGGGATGGAGGAACAAGCTTCGGTGGGGTTTAAAAGTAAAGGATATGCAATACTTGGGATTCAATTTAATGCAATCGCGACTCAATGATGCAAGAATAATATAGAGGCAATAGGTACTATATGTATGCAAGCATGTGGTAGTGCTTGCCTGGCAGCTCAGTTGAAGCGAGAGAAGGATCTGGGTAGTGCTCCTGGGTGTCTTGATATATCCCCTGCTCAGCGTCTATTCGAAGAAGAACCAAACAAACAACGGCTAACATAAATAAAGTGCACAAGCATATGAACAAAATGCGACAAGCAAACAATCATGCCATGATGAATGATGCACAATTTGCATGGCATTAAAGTAGCATGGCATGGGTGAGGTGTGGAAAACAATAATAAAGCATTTTATTGAGTTTTGGCCCCATTTTATCCTCATATTAGTTGATGTACACATTATATTTATATGATGCATGCTTCAAAACAAAACATGGAATGCATAAACAGAAAGGTCTCGTCGAGCTAATCATTTTAGACATATCATTTGTTAAATTTGGAGTTATAAAACAAAAGTTATTAATTAATTAAGGGAAAAGGCCATTTGTTGTAATTTTAATCAACTTGGAAAATAAAGTGTTCAAAATATATTTTGAAGGCTATATTTTAACTCCTCATATTTTTCTGATTTCAAAACACATATTAATTGTATTATTTGGATTTAAGAATTAAAAGTTATTTAAAACAGATATTAAATCATTTATAAAAACATTTTCTGAAATTGTTTTATTTTAAACAGAAATCCTACCGACTTTTTGTACTCAGGGGATCCTAGCCCGGGTCACTGACGAGCGGGCCAGGCGCTGACTCAGCACGGTGACGCGGCGGGACCTGGCGTGGGGACTTTTGTCACTGCGGGGTGGGCTAGCCGGTGCGGATGACAGGTGGGGCCGGCGTCTAGCGGGTCCACTCGCGGGCGCGTCCAGCAGGCGCACGCCACGCGGCAGATCCAGGGAGCGCGGGTGGGAAAAAGCGGAAGACGAGGTACCTTTTTGCAAAACTCCCGCAGGAGCTGGCGGGTGGGCCAGAAGGGCTGCGGGTTGAGGCGGGAAAAAGGGCGGGGGCCTAAGCGCAAAACGGCATCGGCTGTGAGCTGAACTGACGAAACTGAACCAAAACTGTAGCTAGCTGGACCGATATTTCAGAGACGATGGCGAGCAAACCAGCAAGAATCTCGCGATGCCACAAAAACCAAAAGTGTAGAGGAGACAGAGATCTACAACTTTCGTCTTAGGGTTTTCGTCAGAGGTGGACCAGGTTGGCCGGGATCTTGAGAGGAACAGAGGAAGCGGAGGCGTCTGCTGCGCGGCTGCTGCTGCTGTCGGACAGAGCGCGACGCGCGGCGATGAGCGCGCTCGGTGGCGGGGATGGCGGCGATGCACGGCGAGAGGGGAAGGGAGATGATGTCCAGGGAGGCGGTGGGCTCACCTACGACCCTCAGGTGCAGCGAGAAAGCTCGAAGGCGAGTAGATCGACGGGGAGGCAGAGGCCGGAGTCGTCCTGGTGCTCACGGGCACGGCGGCGGCGGGGCTCCTCCGGCGGTTTCCTGTGGCCTCCCGTGGAGCTAGGCGATGTAGAAGAAGCAGATGGGCACGCCAGAAGCCGAGGGCATGCTTGATGCGCTCCAGAGCATAGGGGAGGGGAGACGTGGCCATGGCTAGGGTTTAGGGCATGCTTGCAAGCTTGCAAGCCTGGGGAGGAAGAAGGGAGGTAGGGGAGGACCTGGGCGCCTCCCAGATGGGATCTGGGTGGGGGTGAGGTGTGGCAGATGAGGGAGGAGGGTAGGGCACATGGGGGAAGGTAGCTTTTGAAAAAGGTGAGGAGGAGGGATAGGGCTAGATCTTTTCTCTCCTTCCTTTTCTCCTTGTCTTGAAGCCAAAGAAAAGGTGGGGCAGAAGAGGGTGCCAGGTGGTCAGGTGGGGCCAGCAAAGAAGGGAGAAGAGAGAGGCCGAGAGAGAGGGAGAAGGGAGAGGGGTAGCTCGGGCTAGGTAGTTTGGGGCTCGGGTGATGTTAGAGGGGTGGATTAGAACTAGGGTTAGCTAGAGAGAAGGTGTGGGGTTGATGGCATGGCCTCGGGTTAGCTATGTAGGATGGATGGTGATAGAGGGATTAGGGTTTTGGGTTAGAGAGGAGGGATATAGGGATAGGGGTAGGGGATGTGGTGGTGAGGGTATGGATGGAGATGGATATAGGGTTTAGCAAGCTCAAACAAAAACAAACAAGAAGAGGGGTAGAGATAGATATGGGGAAAAGATTCCCTCAAAAATCAAATAAAAACCAAAGGATAAGAAAAAGGTGGTACTTGCATGGCCCATGCAAAATATTTAATGCCATGTTTATTTTGTGAGAACAATAATATTAACATGGAATTATTATTATGCATTCCCAAAATTGGAATAAAAGCCAAGCAAAAAGAATTAAAAGGATGCCCCGTGTGGAATAGATGGAGATGACCATGTTTGAGTAAAATTGGGACTTGCTAGTGTGTATATTCCACTAGATGCTTACTAGTCCCAAAATTATTCCCACATGAGCATAAATCCATAATAATCCATATGGAAGCTAGGAAAAGGGTTCCACTCACAAGGCATGCAAAGGTGGCCATGTGGCTCTCATATATCAATAATGTGAAGACATCATGATGCTAAGATGAGGGCATGTGGAAAAGAATTGGATCCATCCCAACCCACATGAGCTAGAGGTAGACTCAAATAAAGTGCAAAGATCATATTTAGCTGGATGGTGGAATTATGGGGTGATGACAAGAAAGGTGGTGGAGTTAATAAAAGATATGCCCCCAACTCAACTTGGGCATTAAACAATATATCAAGAACCAAATACAATATCAAGAGGCAAATACAATTTACAATGCATATGAGAGAAGAACCAAATCAAAAAGGGTTTTGTATGATGCTCAAATGCAAGGTGGCATGATGACATGAGCATGATATAATGATGATGCAACAATTATATATTTGAAGTAGCATATATATAGACTAGGCTAGTAGCATTGCAATTGTTAGACAATTGGGATGCTACAACTCTCCCCCACTAAACAAGAATCTCGCCCCGAGATTCCTAGGAAAAAGAAAACAACACAAGGAGGGGCGGGTGTCCGAACGAAGGCGACCCTCACGTTCCCAAGTTGATGAACATCGGAATGGCGCGACCACTACACCTTGCAAAACTTGCTAGACTTGTTGCGAGTCTTGCGTTTTGCTTGAGAAACAACGGTTAGGAGAGTTGAAGGATTGTCGTGAGACAAGAAGGTAGGATGGACATAGCTCCGGTTTTCTCAAGAAACATGATAAAAGAATAGAACCACTTGTGTAAGAAAGGACAGGATGATGCATCATGGATATAGAAAAGCACCGTTGAGATTAAAGATTTACCGATACTAGAGAGGATGGATCTTTGTGTCGCCGGAAGAAGAAGAGCTAGATTGGAGAGGTTTCAACCACTATGACAATAGCATCGTATCTTCTCTCGGATTTGAGAAAAGAAGTGCAGGAACAATATTGCCTTCAAACAATAGAGTCCCTTGATAACAACAGAAAGATTTAGCCAGACATCATCGGATTAGATTCTGGTTGCGCCGGTATGAAACAACCAAGTCCCTAGTAGCCTCTATTCATACTAGTTCGTTGGTCATGAGGATGATCTGGGTTTCAAGATCATGGGAATTTATGCCAATTGACAACGGGGTCAAATCATTGGAGAATGATATGATTGGACATTCCTCGAAGGATTGCAACACGATCAAGTCATATAGTTCATTGTTGCAATAGCTAAATCTAGACTCCTAATTCCTTAGACCATGAGGCTATATCAACCACAGTCTCCCGAGAGTGCTTAGATAGCATCAAGCGCCACTTAATAATACATTGGTTATAAAGGTGTGTTCAGGTACTCGGAGGAACCGTAGAGGCAATATATGTCAAGAGCGGGATTTGTTCACTCACATGATGGGTAAAGATACATACGGCCGGCTTGGTGAGATTACATCCATAAATGTTGCAACATGTGACTCAGTCACGGGGATGTAATATCACGGTAACAAGAAAACAGAACTTGTTGTGAACGAGATTGAACAAGGTATGTGATACCAATGATTGGATCTCGGACAAGTTGTATCAAGAAACAAAAGGAATTGGATGCTACATTTAGCGGTTCAAACGACATTGTCATCAGGAATGCATAGGGGTCACATGGATATCACTGGTCCCTCAGTTGATCATTGATTTAGATCATGTCTAGAGCATTCGTAAGACGGAATCACAGTAGAGAAAGAGAAAGGCGGAATCGTTCCGCGGAGAGATCCGAAGTTGTTCAGAGAAAGAATAAAGGAAAAGACCCGGTAAAGTGTTTTCGGATAAATGAGAATTTGAATATACATTTAGTATATGTTAATTATGAATTAATATATTCTAAATAATGTTTAAATTATGATTTATAAAGGCAACTTTTATATTAGGCCAAATCTTGGAGGGAAAAGGCCTAGAAATAAAGCTGCAGAAAAAGAAAAAGGAAAAAGGAAAAAGAAAAGGGCAGACTGCTACTGCCGGCCCCCGACCCCTGGCCCATGCGGGTGCGCGGGAGGGAGCTGGCTACCGCTCGAGCAGGCTTGGCACGCTGCTGGGCCGCCGGCCAGATTCGGCCCACCCGGGCCGGGGCAGCCAGGCCGCTGTCGCTGGCCGAGCAGGCCACGCGAGCGCGTGTGGGCCGCGAGGCGGGAATCCGGACCACCCAAGCCTCTCGCCGCTGCCGCCTGTGCTTGGCGCACTGTGCTGCAGGAGCTCGCCGGCCCACCTGGCTGGTACTCCTCCAGGCTTCTGTTTGCTACCTTTGCTTGTTGGGCTATACTGATTCAGCCCAACCGGCCAGGACAAAAATCCCTGGTGTTTTTCCTTTACTATTAGTCCCATATGGCTAACCTAATGGGGAGAGCACACCCCCTCCGCCTATATAAAGGGGTGCCCATGGGTGGGATTAGACACACAATCGGATAAGTCCTTTGGTTCACTTCCTCCTTCCCTCTATCTCTAGCCCTTGTGACCATGGCCCCAAGTTTGGGCTGTGCGAACAAGGCACACCTACAGTACGTTGTCGCGTTGCAGGGATTCCTAGCCGGATATCAACTTCCGCACTCCCGGCGGGATCGGGGAGACGGAGGTCTCATCGTGCACCGGATGTGTACGAAGACACGAGGCGCAACACTTGGGGCACTTAAATGTCGTGAGCCGGAGCTGCTGCACGATGAAGAAGAAGCAAGGGGTGACCTGTGAGGAGCTTCGCGACCTTGAGGTCGGCTACAAGTATGACTACATCAACCACGTTCCCCTTGGAACGTTAACCGCGTACGGTCTACAAGGGTATGTATTATATACGCATTGGCCATTACCGCATTACTACATAGATAGATCCTAGGCAGTTTTGGGGTTCCAACGTAGGAATTTTTTTGTTGTCTGCTGTGGATCCCCTTCATTGTATGCATCTAGGGGAGGGATCAAACCACACATAGAAAATGGGTGTAGTATTCTTCTTCAAGAGTAGCTTGAGCTCATTCTGGCTGATGCATGTCACCAATGATCTTTAGTGTGACAAACCTTTCCTCGAAGCTCCCACTACTTCTTGTAGTACCCTCCCTTGTAGAAGCATCAGCTGAATTCTCCATAGTGGAAAAGCCATGTTGCATGGTCAAGTTTGGATCAAAGACACAAAGAGGAGGAACTCCCGGTTGTTATCTTAAAGCGGGTGTTGTGAACCATGAGCTAGTACTACTAGCCGATGATGGTGGTTCTGAAGCTATTGTGGCATCTGGAAACCGCCACGACACATGACAGGTGCTTGGATGAACACATCCATAACAACCAGAACAGAGACCAATTAACCCAACCTTGTGATTAACACAATCTTAACATGATCTAAAAATACATAGCAGGACAATGTAAATTTTAGCATCACTTGTATACTAATTCATGGATCATTGCTCTTTGCTCGACACAGGCTTTTGTCCTGTTGTACTAATATAGAAAACCACATGATATAATTGCTAGGGTCAACAACACAAGCAACACCAAAAATAGAAACTAATCCCAACATCGGCAGATCAACGAAAAAAGGATGACCCGCAACCGTTGTGCTTTCCGGAATTGTTTCACCATGCTCCTAGTACTCCAAACAACCACGTACCAAGCAACACCTTCAACAAGGAATGCAACAACAATGACACTATTGCATGGATAGGTCCTAGGGTTCCCCTATATTCAGCGGAAGGAAACACATGCAACAACATGTATGGAGAAACTATCTAAGCACTTAACGAGACACATATAGAGCCAATGTATGAAATAAGTCTTATTATTTCAGAACTGAGAGTTGTAGTGGAAAATCAACACACAGAGACACCAATCCTTTTTACGTGGAAAATCTCTCAACTTGATAGAAAACCACGGACCGAATCCACCCAATTTGTTTATCACTATTATAAAATGGGGATACAACTTGTTAATCTCTCGAGATCACTAGAGGATATTGTACCTCAAGATATCACAGATCTTGGATGCCAACACCAAGATTTGCGGCATAAGAGAAAGAGACTGTAACAATCTCGCCAAGATGGTGGAACCACAACTTGAAGGAGAAAAGGTAGCGATCTAGATATCATGACCTTATGACCAGAGTTTGGTGCTTGATTTCAGCTTCTTTCTTCAACTTTATCTTTGTTCCTTGTCTCTTGGTTTTTCTTCTTTCTTCTCGAATGGAGGCTACCCTAGGATTTTCATTACTCCACCTAGTGGTGACTAAATGTAAGGTTTACCCTCTCCATTTCCTCATGTGCAATGTACATGATGATTCTTGGCCATAACCCTAATGGGTAGTGGGCTATTACCCATGTTTGGACCGCTTGAAAGTCTTCATAATATAATGGCCATGTCCTCAGAGCCCACATGACTAGGATGCGCAACAATTCTCCCTTATCCGACTCATGTGGGGGCACCTCCATGCCCGCTACCTTGCAACATACAAGCATCTTATAACTTGTCAATATCTTGGTCATCATTTCTAGCCAATCTTGTCAGCATGGATCTTCTAAAGTTTTAGCAACTTGAAACTCGCAACATCTCGAATCCAATGATACCTCACATCAATATGCTTGGTTTGAGAGTTAAAACTTGAATTTTTGGCAAGAGGTATAACACTCTATGACGAGGGTATAACTCGCCAATGCCCATTGTTATGGACTTGGGTTTTGGAGAAGGAGCGAGCGCTAGAGGCATCAGTCGGCTAGCAAACAAGCACATAGGGACGCAAGTTTTACCCAGGTTCAGGCCTCGTAGAGGTCCCTACTCCTTCTTGTCTGCTCTTGGAATTAACGGAGGAATCGAAGATTACAGGGGTGCGTAGATGCAATATGGCGAGAGTTGTGGAAACTAGGGTTGCGTGTGTCCTCCTCGTCGCCCCTCCTAGCCTTTATATAGATAGGCTAGGTCTCGGGTAGCAGATCGAGTCGGTTACAGATTAGGGTTTTCCCTTTGAACTTTCTATCTTAAGCTTCTTCTTGTCTCGCAAGCAATTGAGAGTCCATGGGCCACTCGAATTCTCCATTGGGCCTTGGCACCGTATCTGGACCGTATATACAAAACTTGGGTACTTGTAGGGTATACCCATGTTAGTAGCCCCTGAGTGTCCAGTGGAATCACAGATTCGACTGGGACTTTATGAAGTCTTTCGAGTGCATGACCGAGTATATTTTCGAGTGTTCAGTTTGTGTCATAGGGATGGTTGATATACGTGCCTGATTTATCTGATGTATCGGTATCAGTTAACTGCCTTAGGGCAAAACAACGCAATCTACTCAAACTCGAGTCCCCGGACTCGAATTCAGAAAAGTGCTGGTGTAATTCGACTCAGGCCGCGGAGGTCTTACAGGAGTCGAATTCCAGTGTATAAGTGTGAGCACTCTATGCGCCCGTCAAGGCATGTTCATCGTACCTGCAGGCATGGATATGTTTCTGGTAGTGCGCAGCAAATGCGTTGCCAGGCCTTATTCAGGTCTTATCTTCACGCTGTAAGCGTGGCATCCGAACTTTGTCATCGCGGAGATGATTTGGGTGACCCAGGAGACACAGTCTCTTTGTAGGAATAGTATGAGGCGGAGTCGCCATATAATTCAAGTGTGGATGTTATCAACACACAGTACGATGTACGAATAATTATAGGGTGCGCGACCAGTGCTCCCTATGGGAGTAGCCCCCGAGTGCCTGGTTGAGTCGAAGACTCAAGCATGGACTAAAAGACCTTTTGCGACTGTTGTCGTCTTTTGCTGCTTGTTTCAGTCGAATTTGCTTCCAGCGCTCCCTATGGGAGTTACCCATAGTCCTCAATCGAATTGTAGATTCAAGTGTTGGGTATGTCATGAATGTTCATATACCGGCATGAAGATAATCGTAGTGTGCGCGACCAGCACTCCCTATGGGAGTAGCCCCCGAGTGCTCGGTTGAGTCGAAGACTCGAGCGAGGACTAAAGTAGTCAAAATCTTCTACTGCTGAAAATTAATGACGTCAGTGCTGAAAATGTGATGGCCTCGGTTGCCCGCGCGAGCGGCTTTGATGGGACGTGACAAGCAGTGGGTCCCACTTTCTGACTTCGATTTGACCGGGCGTGCGTAATCTTCTGTTTTAACTACGTCTCCTTGATTTCCGCACGTAATGGGAATAATGGGGGGATGGTTCGTGCTTCATCTTCGCCATGTGTCGATGGCGATGTGCGCCACACATGTAGTAGGGTTTCTGCTGGCCGTTGGATGGTTTATGCGAGGAGGTTAAGTAGCAGCACAGCTGCAGTAATTTCCCCATCTGTCTTCTTTGTTCTTGCCTCCATTACCATTGCTACTGCTCTCTGCTTCCTTGCGCACTTCCTCATTGCGGCACTGGCCTAGCTCTGTATCTTCCCCAGCTACTTCCTCCGTTCTCACCGCCATCGAAAGATGGGCAAGAAGAAAGGAGGTGCCGCTGCTGGGTCTGCCACCGCCATTGCCACCACCAAGAAGAAGGGTGGCTCCACCACTGTGGGCACCAGCGCCGCTGGTGCTGGAAAGAAGAAGGGAGCGGGCACCCATGTCACCAACGATGCTTGGCGTGCATCCATCATCAAGCCCGCCGAGCTACATATTCATCGTCGAGATGGAATTCTTCCCTCCGTGGAAGACGACTCGCGAGTGCCCGGCGAGGAGGTAATTCCTTATCCTCCTCCTGGTTTCCAGGTGATGTTCCTTGTGTTCATCATCTGAGGTCTTTCTCTACCCCTGCATCCTTTCTCCAGGGGCCTCCTTTGCTTCTATGGGCTCCCGCTGCATCAGTTGTCCCCAAATTCTATTCTCCACATCTCATGCTTCATTACTCTTTGTGAGTGCTGGCTCGGAGTCGAGCCGCACTTTGGCCTCTTTAAGAGGCTTTTAAAGCTGAAACGCTAGTCGGTGTCCGGTTCGGTAGTCTACGACGTAGGAGGCTACCGGAATCCATGTTGACTCTTCTGCCACTTACTTCGATATCAAGCTCACTGCGTCCGTCCAAGGGTGGAGAGACAAATGGTTCTACATCCGCCACCAGAAGGCTGACGGATAGCACTACGGACTCGCGCCCTTCGATCCCGCGACTCCGTGCAAGAGGAGGCGCTCTTGGAAGAATATTGTGATGCCTGGCGAGTTCGAGGAAACGGAGGTGCTATATAAGCGCATTTGCGACCTCGAGAGTCGCATAGGCAAAGAAGAGGGAGGCGCTGCCCCCATTCGCACATGGTTGTGCCGTCGTGTCCAGCCTCTGTAAGCCAGAGTCCACCCCATGTTCCGTTGGGCCGGTGCGAACGATGCCACTCGCATACCTACCGATGGCATTTCTGCGGGTGAGGTTGATAAGAGGGTGCGACTGGTGACCAAATACACCACTAAGGAGGTTCTCCCAGGCGAACCAGTCGTGCCTCCTTTCGACACCTTAAACCCTCGTCCTAAGGTAGAATTGTAGACGAAGTATCTTTCGTTTTCGGTTGCCTTTTACGATGTTGTGATATATAATATTGTATCTTCTGAATGCAGGACTAGCAGGTGTCTCCCAATTTTCCCCCTCGTCCTGAAGGGGTTATCCCTGGCGAGGTGGATGAAGAGGACGAGTCGGAGTCGACCGTCCCAATCGAAGAGGAGTAGGAAGCCCCCGAGTCCAGCGACCCGGACACTCGCAAGCGTTCCCGCAGCAAGGATTCAGATGCCTCGTCACCGATGATGCCGGAAGGCCCTTCTGTTGTTGCAGAGGAGCCAATCCCCGCCGTTCCTGTGCGCTCCATGGCTCCTCCTGCCCAGAAGAAGCTGCGACTGCTAAAGGAGTCGTCGGAGTTGGAGGAGAAATCCTTCGACCTTGATAAATTTCACTGGTGAGTTCACGACTTTGCCTTGGTTTCTTTTTTGGAGTTGTGTTCCTTGAGGCTTTTGCTGGATGTTTTTTGTAGTCAAGCGGCATCGTCGTCTTCTAGCGACGTCCAATTTGTGAAGGAATCCGGAGTCACAGACTCCAAGGCCAAGGAAGTGGTCGAACGATCTTCCTCTCCTCCATTGGTGGCCCACTCCGGGCACAACTCATCAAATTCCCCGCATGCTGGGGGACACCAGGTGGTTGCCCGAATGACTGCACAACAGTCATCCTCGGAGTCTCTAGAGGACCATGTAAGCATCTCTTTGTAGTTTTGTTAGTCGAATATATACTTGGTGCTGTTGCTGAACTTTGATTTCTTCTAATGCAGCTCATCATGAAGGAAGCTACTCGCCTGGCGGAGCAAGTCCTGGACATGGGTCGACAGCATGCGTGGCTGGACAATCGCCATCATGTTGTTGAAGGTTAGTTTTTCCTTTGTCATTGTCTTGGTGAAGTTTCTAGATTCGATTGACGATACATCCTGTTCTTTGCAGTTGAGCATAACGAACTTCTGCGTCATGCTGCTTCACTCGAAAAGACACTTGTCACGGTGGCGAAGAGTCGCGACGAAGCAATCGCAGCCCTGGAGGGGTCACAAAAGCACGAGGAGGACTTGTGTTCCTCCAATGCTGAGAGGGAGAAGTTGCTCGAGGAGCAGCTTTTCTCGATTGCTAAGTCCCTCTCAGGTACTCTTTTAGCTGAATTTTTGTTGTTTCTTGCTTTGACATCGTTTTATTGTGCTAACACTTTGCTGTATGTAGATGCCGGCGGCCTGAGCTTTGGTGCCCAGGCCCTTCGTCACGATGATGCATTGGCTGGTGTTGTCGCCATAGTCGAAGACCGCAGCGCTTCCCTTCAAGGGACACTAACGAAGGCCAAGGGTGTGCTCAGTCGCATACGTAGGGATCTAACTCCCAAGGCTGAGATGCTTGACAACCTTGAGGCCCTGGTGGAATCCCTTGCTGGGGGTATTCCCATGGACTTCAGGAACTCCCAGCGGTCTGTCGGCGCCACCATGGCACTCATGATGGTGCAAGCCCATGGCATGGAGGTGGATCCCGCCATGATTTCCAAGGCTATGCCCGTCGGCGCAGATGGCCAACAGGTAGTGTTTGCCCCCTTCGCTACTGGCTATGGTAAATATGGGCCGCAGCTCATCAATATAGTCGCTAAATACTCCGAGGATCTACATCGAGCGAAGAATGCGGTGAAGGCTGCAGCATCAGGGACTAGCACTAGAAAGTTTGTGGCTTCAGAGACCGCCACGGATTCGACGAGGCCCCTGAAGTCCAAGTCGAAGTCGAAGAAGCAGGCTGCTCCTTAGTAGCTATTCTGTAATAGTTGTAGTTTTATTTTTGTGTTGAAACCATGCTTTTTGTGGGAGTATCCCTATCGATACTTTGCCGTTTCTGAATGCATTCGAGCCTTTTATCAATGTACTCTTGGTCCCTTATTTTGCTCTTGCTTGGTTTATGATAGGGTACGTTGAGTGGTCCCTCGAGTGATCCTCGTGATCCTCCACCCACCGATGAAATCTTGGCGCAACCGCGCTCAAAGGTGGATGAGTTGTCCCTACTTTCGCGACTGCGCGATCGCATTAAGCAACTGGAGCGTGAGTTGCCCATCCTCCATGGTAGCGCTAATGTATGGAAGTCGAAGGCGGAGAAGGCTACCGCCTGTGAGCAGTATCTCTTGGAGGAGGTGACGCAGCTGAGTGAGCAGTTCAAATGTTAGCTTTCTGCCCTCTTATCTTTTCTTTTAGTCAGTCGTGGCGAAGCCTTGTCTTCATACTTTGCCCTTTTGCTTGGTGTAGTTGTCAGTGCCCGTCATCCACATGATGAGAAGGACCAGATTGCCGTTCGAATGAATGATCTGACCCAGGAGCAACTACAGGCGAGTGGGTACTTTTGGGTGGACCACGATCGTGCAATCGCGCTTGCGACCCTACAGGATCGTGCTTCTCGCGTACTTCACTTTTTGAAGAAGGCGCAGTCGTGCCTTAGGCATATCTATCAAATGATGTTTCCATTGGACGTCGTTCCTTCAAGCCTGTTGGCTCTTCTGGCGAAGTTCCAGGATTTGAGTGTGGTTCACGAGTGTGTGCGACAACAGTTAGTAGCAGGTGCTAAGGCTATGTTGTCACTGGTGCGACTGCATAGGCCGGATGTAGATATTGTGGCTATTGCCGCTGGGCCACCACCTCCGCCAGAGGGTATGACCTGGGACATGGTTCCGCACTACCAAGCGGTTGATCGCCCAGCGGAAGAAATTGTCGACTTCTTTGAGGAACAAACGAACGTTCTCCTGTTGCAGCAGTAACATGATTTGTATCCTACATATAGTTGTACAAGTGTTGTAAAGTTCATATGAATATGTTGGATGTAATTAATACTCATTGATATGTGAATAGCTTGCTAGCTTTTATATTTTGCGAATGTGTTTGCACTCTACATTTCCTTTTCGTTAGCCTGACTTATGTTATCTTAGCACCTTGACAACATGTCAGGTGCTTTGCAACTGGGTTGGTGTTTATCAAGGGTTCGATTGTTGTTGTGTCAGATACTCGGGATACTGTGATTTTTTTTGTAGAATGAGAGTGTAAAGGGTGGCGTAGCCCCCGAGTGATCGATTTGTAGGAAAATGAGGAAAACACAGAGTTTTGGGGCACTTAGCTTTATTTATTCGCAGAATAGTACGAGGTTCAATGTGTGGCTAAGTAGCCTGGTTAAATAGCCTTATTTGTAGTGTAAAAATGACTAGGGGTAGAAACGATGCAGCTGTGCGATGTTCCCGGGGTTGGAGTATGCGACTCTTGTCTTGAAATCTTTAAGGATATAGGCGCCACCTGGGGTTACTTCTGTAATCACGTAAGGTCCCTCCCAAGGAGACTCGAGCTTGAGATGCCCTTGTTGCTTGAGTCGTAGGACTAGGTCTCCTTCGACGAAGGATCTTGGGCGTAGCCTTCTGCTATGCTAGTTGTGGAGGCTTTGCTGGTAGATCGTTGATCTCTCCGCTGTGAATTCTCGCTCCTCGTCAAGAAGGTCGATGGAGTCTTTGAGTGTAAGAGTTGACTCATGCTCGCTATAGGCGACCACCCGCAGGGCTTTGTAGCGTACTTCGGCGGGTAGTACCGCTTCAGCATCGTGCACCATGAAGAACAGGGTATATCCCGTGGCGCTATTTGGAGTTGTGCGCAAGATCTAGAGTATGGATTGCAGCGCGTCTGGCCAGCATCCGGCGGCTTGTTCGAGTGGCCGGAGGAGTCGCTTCTTGATTCCGCCGTAGACGAGGTCATTGGCCTTTTCAACTTGACCGTTGGTCTGCGGGTGAGCCACCGAGGCATAGCTTATGTTGATTCCCAGGTTTTCGCAGAATTTCTAGAACTCCTTGGACGTGAAGTTCGTCCCATTGTCTGTGATGATGCTGTGTGGCACTCCAAAGCGGTAGACAATGGACTCGAAGAACTTGGCAGCGCTGGCTTCTAATTGATTTGTCACCGGCATGGCCTCGATCCACTTGGTGAATTTGTCGACTGCGACCAGGAGGTAGACGTAACCTCCTCGCAAGGATTTCGGGAGCTTGCTGACCATGTCGAGTCCCCATTGCGCGAAGAGCAAAGCCAATGGTATTGGCCGGAGTTCCACGCCAGGTGCGTGCGATTTGTCCGCGAATCGCTGGCAAGCGTTGCAGCGCTGGACGATGTCCTTGGCGTCGCGCATGGCCGTGGGCCAGTAGAATCTGGCTCGTAGAGCTTTGGCGACTAGGGCGCGACTACCAGCATGGTGTTCGCAGGTCCCTTCGTGGATGTCGAGGAGGACGGCCCTTCCGTCCCTGTTGGAGCACTCCTGTGATGTTGCGCTTGTACAATTCACCGTTGATGACGGTGAATGCCTTGGATCATCGTGCAATGTGTCACGCGTCAGTCGGATCATCTGGCAGCCTCTTGTTGAGTAGATATGTGATGTAGGGTTGTGTCCAAGATGGCTCGATCATCATGACCCCCATTGGTCCTTCGAGTCTTGTATCAAGCTCCAGGTCATCGAGTGCCATTGGCTCATTGGGTGGCGTAGCCCCCGACTCCGTTGACGCACTTGCTTTCTTCTTTGGAGCCTTTGGCTTGGTGGAGCATTCGCACATGCGCTCGAGAAATACCCCAGGTGGTATGGGGGCGCAGGTGGATCCAATGTTGGCGAGTGTGTCCGCCTCTTCATTGCTTTCACGGCCTACATGTCGCAGCTCACAGCCATCGAAGTCCCCTTCGAGTGTGTCGTAGAGATCGCGATAGGCGGTCGTGTTGTCGCTCAGTGCATCGCACTCGTGCATCATTTGGTTGACCACCAGTTTGGAGTCGCCGTAGATGATGAGCCTCTTGGCGCCACAAGCTTTCGCTATCCGCATCCCATGGATTAGAGCCTCGTACTCAGCTTCATTGTTGGAGGTGGTGAACTGCATTCGCAGAATGTATTTAAGCTTGTCTCCCTAGGGCGATGTCAGTATGACACCTGCGCCAGGCCGTCCTTTCTTTTGGACCCATCGAAGTGCATTGTCCAGAGATAGGACATATCTGGCTTTTTGGGGAGCTGGTTCTCCATCCAGTGCATGAGGAAATCAGGGAGGACTTGCGACTTGATCGCGTCGCACTTTTCATATGTGATGTCTCGTGGAGATAGTTCGATTCCCCAAAGCGTGACTCGCCCGGTGGCATCAGGTTTATTGAGGATGTGACCGAGCGAGGCGTCGTTGACCACTATGATTGGGTGCTCCTGGAAGTAGTGGCGCAGTCGCCTGGCTCTCATGAAGACGCCGTACGCCAGCTTTTTGGTAGTGCGGGTACCGATGTTTTGTTGGCGTGATCACCTAGCTGAGGTAGTAGACTGGGCGCTGGACCCCGTGGACCTTGTTTTCTTTGGCTCGTTCCACCACAAGCACCATACTGACCACTTGGTTGGTGGCAGAGATGTAGAGCAATAGCGACTCTTTTTCTTGTGGAGTCACTAGTACTGGCGAGGTGGATAGTAGACGTTTGAGGTCTTCGAATGCTTCTTACGCCTCGTCTGTCCACTCGAACTTGTCAGTTTTGCGGAGAAGTTGGTAGAAGGGCAGTGCCTTTTCGCCCATTCGACTGATGAATTGACTGAGTGCCGCGATTCGCCCAGCCAGTTGCTGGACGCCTCTTACGTTCTTTGGCTTCTCCATGGCCAGTATGGCCTTTATTTTCTTCGGGTTTGCTTAGATCCCTCTCGCAGAGATGAGATACCCTAGTAATTTTGGTACGCCGAAGGCGCATTTGTCCGGATTGAGCTTGATTCGGTAGCGGTCGAGGTTGGCGAAGGTCTCGTGCAGATCATCGATTAGTGAGGCTTCCTCTTTTGTTTTGATGACGATGTCATCAACGTAGACTTGGATGTTGCGACCAAGCTGGTTCTTGAGGCAGGCCTGCATGCACCACTAATAGGTGGCTCCTGCGTATTTTAGCCCAAAAGGTATTGTGTTGTAGCAGAACACACCAAAGGGCGTCGTAAACGCTGTTTTCTCCTGATCCTCCTCCTTCATTCGAATCTGATTGTAGCCTGAGTACGCGTCGAGGAAGCAGAGACGCTCACATCCTGCGGTGGAGTCGATGATTTGGTCGATTTGCGGTAGCGTGAAGTGATCCTTTGGGCAGTGCTTATTCAAGGAGGTGAAGTCCACGCACATCCGCAGGATATCCGTGTCTTTTTTGGGTACAGGCACTATGTTAGCGAGCCAAGTGCTTTCCTTGATCTCGCGTATGAATTTTTTGTCGAGGAGTCTGTTGATCTCCATTCTGACTGCTTTTTCTCTTAGTTCGGACAGTCGCTGAATTGTCTGCTTGACTGGCCTTGTGTCTGGATTTACATTGAGTGAGTGCTCGGCGAATTCCCTGGGAACTCCTGGCATGTCCGCTGGACACCAGGCGAAGATCTCCTAGTGCTCATGGAGGAATTCGACGAGCGTGAGTTCCTATGCGGAACTCAAGTTGTTGGCAATGAGGGTCGTGTTTGTCGGGTCCGTTGGGTGGACCTGGACTTTCTTCGTGTGCACCGACGAGTCGAAGGACAGGTCGGGTGAACTTGGCCTGCTCAGGGGAGGCAGACTGTTGTCTGTCGACTCCTTCAATCTTGCGAGTTCCTCCTGCATGCCAAAGGACTGGGAGATTCTGTTCAACTCCCTATCACAACTATCGAACCTCTCGAAGTTGCCGTTGATTGTGATTACGCCGTTTGGACCCGACATCTTCATTTACAGGTAGGCGTAGTGTGGCACTGCCATGAACCTCACGAACGCGACACGTCCGAGGATGCGGTGATATTGTGAAGGCCAGTCGACAACCTCAAAGTCAATACGCTCTCACCGAAAGTTGTGCGGCATGCCGAAGATGACGTCGAGGTTGATTTTGCCCAGGGGATATATGCCTTTCCCTAGGACGATGTCGTGGAACGTCGTGTCTGAAACTTCTAGACACGTTAGAGGGATCCTCACCGTCCGCAAGGTACTTGCGAACATGAGGTTAATGCCACTGCCACCATCCATGAAGACGCGACTCATGTCGAAACCCCCAATATGCGCCTTGAGTACGAGGGGATAGTGGCCTAGACGAGGAACTTGGCGTGGGTGGTCACGCCTATCGAAGGTGATGCAGGAGTCGCTTCCACTGAGGTACTTAGTGGTGGAAGGTGGAGAGTTTATCGCCAAGTTGACTTGGCGAGTGATGGCCTTCTACACTCGATTTGAGGGACGCCCTTTTTGGATCATCCCTATGTTACCCACGGCTCGTGGGTATAGTTCGCCTCCGTGATGCTGGACCGGTGTGGCCATGGGTGGTGGTGGTCTGGGCGGTGGTGGAGGAGCTCCATGTGCCATGGCGCCTAGGGCGGTTCCATAGCCCCTGTTGACTGCGTCGCGATTCATCCGGGCCAGGCCTTCGTAGAGTTTGAGGAACTCGCGGCAGTCCTTGAGAAGGTGGTTGTATTTCTCCGCTGTTGTGGAGTTGTAGATCATGGTTGATGGGGCCTAAGAAGCCGCGACATCAGCACTCCCAATTCCCACAGACGGCGCCAATTGACAAGGGTTTAACTCACCAATGCCCATTGTTATGGACTTGGGTTTTGGAGAAGGAGGGAGCACTGGAGGCATCAGTCGGCTATCAAACAAGCACACAGGGACGCAAGTTTTACCCAGGTTCAGGCCTCGTAGAGGTCCCTACTCCTGCTTGTCTGCTCTTGGAATTAATGGAGGAATCAAAGATTACAGGGGTGCGCAGATGCAATCTGGCGAGAGTTGTGGAAACGAGGGTTGCGCGTGTCCTCCTCGCCGCCCCCTCCTAGCCTTTATATAGATAGGCTAGGTCTCGGGTAGACGATCGAGTCGGTAACAGATTAGGGTTTTCCCTTTTAACTTTCTATCTTAAGCTTCTTCTTGTCTCGCAAGCAATTGAGAGTCCGTGGGCCACTCGAATTCTCCATTGGGCCTTGGCAACACCGTGGGCTTCCATCGTATCTGGACCGTATATACCAAATTCGAGTACCTGTAGGGTATACCCATGTCACTCTAACTATCGCAAAAATAGATTACAATTCTCTTGCTTCATGCCCAACTCTTCAAAGAATGTCTTCATCCACAACACATCCTTCTAAGCCTTAGTTGTTGCTATGTACTCAACATCTTTGGCTGGTAGTGAAATGCATTTTTGTAACCTTAATTGACATGAAATTAACCCCTTGCATAAGTCATCAACTACCCAGAAGTAGAATTCCTAGAATCTCCATCACCAACATATAATGTGCATCTGTATAGCCTTGCAATACAGAATCTCCGCTTCTAAAGCATAATTATGATCTAGATATACCTTTCAGATACATGAGATTCCACTTTGCTGCATTCTAGTGAGCTTGCCCTAGATTTGTCATGAACCGACTAACAACACCAACAACATTTGCAACTTCAGGCCTGGTACACATTATGGCATATATCAAATTTCCCATGGTAATTGGTATGGTACGTAATCATTTCTTGTTCCTCCTTCTCGCTTCTAGAACATTGTTTTAAACTCAGTTTGCGATGGCCTACAAGTGGAGAGGTAACAGAATTTGTGCCTTGCATATTGAAACTTTCAAGTACCTTATCAGTGTATCATTCACATGCGAGCCAAAGCAACTTATTGATCTATCATGTGAGATCTTTATGCCAAGAATTTGCATATCTGGTCCTAAATCATTCATGCAAAATGATTTACTCAATGCCTTCTTGAGGAGAGGAATCCTCTTTGTTCCATTTTCATCAATCTACATGCCATGGACATATAGAAAGAGAATACTTAAGTCACACTCGGTGTACCTCTTTATAAAGACATAATGATCAGGTTGTGCGTTATGGTAACCAAGCTCAGTCATGAACAACTCAAACTTCTTATGCCACTGTCGAGGAGCTTGCTTCAATCCAAATAATATCTTCTTTAATCTACACACTTGGTGCTCCTTGCCTGCAACCACGAGTCCTTCTAGATGCTCAATGTATATCTCCTCATCTAGGTCACCATGTAAAAGTTGATGGGATTCACAACATAGAAAACAATAATTTTCCTACGAGAGAGCGAACAAAATCCAGATCTATTATAAGATATGCAAGTAACAAGATGGCTTAGATCTACATACCCTTGTAGAACATACATGATAATGATTGAGAGATCGTGGGATGATGTATCTTTTTGTTGGATCATTCTGATGCAATACCACACGAACGACACCTCTGAGGTCCACACACATGAGGTTCGATGTTGTCTCCTCCTTGATCTAGTAAGCGAGGGGAAGAGGGGTATGAGATCGATTCTGGTATCACGACGACATTGTGGTGGGAGTATGGTGGAAATCCGGTAGAGCTTCGCTAAATTCTGCATGAAGGAGTGTATGGGAGAGAGAGGAGGGAGACGGTGGCTAGGGTTGATGTGCTATGACCTATCCCTCCATCCATCCCTCTTATATAGGCATGCGGGGATGCCTTGTCCCCTCCTCCAAGCTCTAGAATTAGCCAAGAAGGAGGGAGAGTCTTCTCCCCAAGTTAACCCCTATTTTCAAGGGATTATCCCTTATCCCTTAGCACCATGGGGGAAGGTGTGCTGGCCCATGTGAGCCTGTGAACTCCTCCATGGGCCATGTGGGATGTCCGGGACAGTTGGACCCCACTTGGGGACCCCGATAGCCTTCTATAACCTATGGTACAATACTAAAAAATCCCAAACTTTCCTAGTAACCCTGAGAAATTCCCATATGTTTTTCTTTATCTCCAGACCATTCCAAAGTTCCTCGTGATGTCCATGATCCCATCCGAGACTCTGAATCATAATTCTATAACATCATCTTAATATCTCATCAAACCTTACCAACATTGAATATTACGTGGGTGACCCTATGGGTTCGAGAACATATGGACATTATCGAGACAAACTGTATGATTAATAACCAATAAAGGGACCATGGATTTCCATAATGGTCCCCACATATTCCAGAAAGATCTTTCATCGTTTGAACCATGATGTCGATGATTCAAACAATCATCTATGCAAGAGGTTGTGTTGCTCCTTGTACCACGCCTTCCCCTCGTAATAGATCATAGATGTGTCGACCATCAAGAGAGACAAGTCCTCTTACCTCTTATTATCCGCAACCTTACTCTTTTGGAGCCCCGATCTTGACATCATGCTTCTCCAGCATCACCACCCACCTTGCATCGTAATTATCTTCCCTCTAGATGATGTTCAACACAACATTGACGATGCACTTCTCGATAGATGATTGCAACCTCCTAGAGCCTGATGCTACATCCCTTGCCAACTTGTCCTTCTTAATCCCAATGGGACGTTCCTCCGAGGCCACCAGTATTGGTGCTTTATGCTCGAAGGGGGTGTCCTTGGCCTTGGCGAGAGCCACCCGAGGATCTTTCCTCTTGTCTCAAGTCTTGATCCTTTTGAAGACGTGGATAAACTTGAATTCAACATCAACATTATCCTCTCAGTAGGTTGAAACATTTCAACCATCTACAAGGAAATGGACACAACATCGACAGAAATGTAGCATGCAAAAAACGACAAAATGGGCACAAAATGTAGCATGTTAATCAGTGAAATGTGGCTTACTTGATCAGTGATGTTGGTGCCACTATCCATCCGGTTGATGGTATGCTATTGAATTCCATGCCATGTGTTGCAAGAATGTTGGATAATTCTCCAATAGTGTGAAATGTCTGACTCGTTGTGCTCCATGTGTAACATGTTGAAATCAGGATCCAAATTCTTGCACTCATCAAATGCCACCTTCACGCTCACCCTAGGTGTTAGAATTTTGATTTGTACCTAAGAGGATCTAGGCTTACCATCTTCCAAGATTTGGCGAGGCATTCGTCCTCGGTGTACCTTCACTTGGGGCCTTTACTTCCACCATCGATTTTGCATGGCTTTGTTCACTTATTCGTCCTGATGGTGGCTGGGTGTCTCCTCCTCTCCATCCTCCTCTTGTTCATCCTCGGTGTAGGCATGGGATTTCTCTTGTGTATAGGTGGTGGCGTCCTTGGAGATGGATTGTATGAGGTCATGCATGATGGATTTGCCTTGCATAATTGCGTCGAACATGTTGCGGGCGTCCTGGCTGCCGCCTTCAAACTACTGCAAGTCAGCTCCTTGTATGCCACCCTGGCAAAACAGGAGGCCTGCGCTGCATGACCAGTGAGGCGGTGTATGGGTATTGGAAGACATGTAGAAGCCAAGATGCGGTTTTCATTGAAGATGAAATAATACAAGGTATTGGAAAAACCGAAGAAGCCAAAGGACACCACACCTCAGGTTGACTTAGATCTAGTTAACCCTCCCCTAATGCATGGCGATCATGGGGGAGATGATGTTGCTGAAGACAATGATGATACAACTGAGGAAGGAAGTACAAGTGAGGGAAATGAACAGTCATCTGATGAAGAAGATGATGATGATCAAGGTGATGTTAATCCACCTGATTACCCACCACCAGTGTAGCAGTTGAGGAGTGGAAGAGATCTAATACCTTCCAGAAAATATCCACCACATCAATATGTGTTGATGGTTGTTGCAGGTGAGCCCTCATTCTATGATGAGGCAGTGTCTGATGAGCACAAGAGTGAATGGTTGAAAGCCATGCAGGATGAGATGAAATCCTCATATGAGTGTGACACCATTGAGTTTGTGTCTTTGCCAAAGTGCAATAAAGCTCTCAAGGACGGGTGGGTGTACATAGTGAAAACTGAAGAACATAGCTCATATCCAAGGTACAAGGCTAGATTTGTTATGAAAGGTTTTTTCATGGGATTACCATGGCGGGTACCATCGCGAGAGGGACCGATGAAGCAGGGCGTGACGACATCAGGAGGATCAGGGTCAACATTTGTCAAAGATTGTCCCGACAGGGCATCTTGCGAAGTAGGTAGAATCGAATGCAGGGCCAAACGCAATCTCTCCAAGCTACCTCTAGGACCTTAGCGAGGAATAGTAGAATCACGGCGAGGGTGAAACCAGGAGTTTACCCAGGTTCGGGCCACCATGCGGTGTAGAACCCTACTTCCTACTTTGCTTTTATTGCTTGTTGAGGTTTCAAGTACAAGAGGTTGATCGTCCGATCAGAGCAAGAGCACCTGGGAGGAGAAGGCTAGGGTTCTGAGGTCAAAGAAGGATCCCCTCCTATGGTGCCTTAACCGTCCTTTTATAGGATCCCGAGTCCTTTTCCCACCAGTGTTGCAGGAAGGGTTTCCACATGGAGACAAGAGAGGGAGTGGTTGAGCCAAAGATGCTTCTTCTGTCACGCCCTTAGTGCCTCTACTGAGAGATGAGAGTGGTCCCCTATGATAGGTTGATTACTACATTATACAAAGTACATGAACCAAATATAGAACGAATACTTTATGGATTTGGCTCAGAATTATAATTATTTTTTGAGCTTCACCTATTATAATTTTATATCAAAATGATATGCCATACTTCTATTATCTAATTCTCACATAGTAGTTATCATAGTTGCGCGAGCTGGCTAGGATTAACATCCTTTTATTTCGGCATGTGGGTTCAAATACTTTGCGTGCGAGAAATACTATTCTACCATGCATACTATCTAGCGAGGGAGAAATATGGGTTCATGTCCTTTCTTGAAATATAATAAAACTTATTTATGGTTTTATTTAGCTAGTCTAGATGATGGTCATAGTTAGCTAATAGGAAAGCTTGAAATGTGCTAAGACTAGGGAATTATAAGAAAACATGGTCCACTTTTTCTGAAAACCGGGTGGTGTCACTTTATTTTTTTGAAATATGCTTCAATTAATTAACACGGTCAATAAATGCGTACATGTTACATCAAGTATCTCAAAAAAGTGAAAATTACATCCAGGTCTATACATTTAACACAAAGGACCCTGAAATCAAGCAATGAAAAGTAATCGGGTCCTACTCCTCCATCGCAGAGCTGAGCCATGCTCTTCCTAGTAGTACCAGTAAGTTGCGCGTGCCTCACATGTGAGATTCACATAATATATAGAAGTATGACATATCATCACTATATAAAATTATGATTGGTAAAGCTCAAAACATGTATAAATTTGAGCCACATCTATAATGTATGGGTGTATTTTTGATTCTTACGCTTTATATCACGTAGAAATAAACGTTTATTAGCTACCTAATACTTGAAAATTTTGGTACCATGGTCTAGAGAAATGACAGGAAAAATTCTAGAATGATGGATAAGTGTGTTTTGAGGTTTCTACATATATAGCATTCATTGTGCTAAAGACTATCAATAGAATCTTGTAGATGCTAGAATGGAAAAGAAGATCCAATGGTTGGCAATGTTGGAATTTGCGAGTCTTGATCCAATGGTCAATATTCAAAGTTATTCATACACTATAAGGTGGTAATGGTAAGACTAGTACCTGCTTAACAAACTAAAATGGTGCACTGCTAACTTTCGGTAGATCTTGTTGAAGAAGATGCACCCATCTACCATATGTGGAAACTGTATCATAAACTATATATGATATCGATATGGTCGTAACCTTGGCCGTTCGGATAGACACTAGGAATGTTCATATATCGTAGGCCAATATTGTGAAGCAGGCAAAGCATTTTTTGCTATTCAAAGCTATCAAAACACATGTTTCTCATTTTTCAAGGAAAGTAGTACACATAAGAGGATACCACAGGAAAGTATTTTGTTTTTATTTGTTTCATTTGAATGTTTTCAAAATAGGATTGAACTCGTTAGCATGTAGATTCTTCGCACGAAGTTAGTTGCATTTTTCAAAACTCTTGGTGGTGCTTGATACGTGGGGTACCTTTAGACGACATTTAGACAAATCAAGCGGAGTCTATCGCGCTTACTTGTAGTTCAAATTTTACCTAATTTCTTTAAATCTATGTAAACTCATTTAAGTGGATGCATTTAGCTAGGGAAGCTTGAAATATGCTAAGACTAGGGGAATTGTAAGAAACCATCATCAATTTTTTAATCCGGGTGGTGGCACTTTATTTTTCTGACTAGGGTATGTCCCAAGGGAGAAATATGCTTAAATTAACACTGTCAATGGATGTGTACATTTATGTTACACCAAGGACCTCAAAAAAGAGAATATTACATCTAAGTGCATATATTTAGCACAAAGGACCCTGAAATCAAGCAAGGAAAAATAGTCGGGTCCTACTCCTTATCCATCACGGAGCTGAGCCATGCTCTTCCTAGTCGTATGAGTAAGTTGCACATGCCTTGCACGTGAGACTCACATAATATATATAAGTATGACATACCATCACTATGTAAAATTATAATAGGTAAAGCTTGAAAAAATTATAAATTTGAGCCACATCTATAAAGTATGGGTGTATATTTAGTTCTTGTACTTTATATCATGTAGAAATGAACGTTTATTAGCTACCTAATACTTGAAAACTCTCGTACCATGGTCTAGAGAAATGACAAAGAAGATTCTAGAATGATAGAGAAGTATGTTTTGAGGTTTCTACAGAGTGTTCATTGTGCTAAAAATATCAATAGAATCTTGTAGATGCTAGAATGATAAAGAACATACAACAGTTGAAAATATTGGGATTTACGAGTCTAGATCCAACGGCCAATATGCAAATTTACACATACACTATATGGTGGTAATCGTAAGACTAGTACCTACTTAATAAAGGAAAACAGCGCGCTGCTCACTTTCGGAAGATCTTGTTGATGAAATGCATGGAATGCGATGGGATGTATCAAATAATCTATCCCTTGTTCACCATTTAGTAGTACCACGAGTGACGATCCTTTGAATAACCTTCATTCCCGATGTTTGGGAAGGAGGAAAATTCCAAAGTTTGAATTCTACTAATTTTTACCGTCAAGTCCCAAAGTGGTTCCTTTCTATATACACAAACACACATGCCAGAGACACAAGGCTGTCGTACCAAGGCACACATGTGTAACGCCTGTCTGTGGATGAGAGAGATCAGGTGGCTGGTGCGTGTGGAGTTGCCAAGGAGAGATGGATTGTGAGAGGCTGCGAATAAGAGAGAAAAAACAAATTTATTTTGCATGCATATAATTCCTAAAATTTACTACTAGTAGAGTGTGTACGCTATAAATGCTGTAGTAGTACCTCATGTTAGGAACCCATCATAACTCTACTCTGACATCACACCACCTTCAACTGTCCTCTCGCGTTGCCTCCTTTTTATTCTCTGAGTTCATAGTCTCCTCTTGATCATTGGTTTTTTCCCTCCATTTGTAGCCATACTATTTAGTAGTTTGTCCTAGAGCTTAAGGCTTATATTTTTTTAAAGTCAAACTACATAAAATTTGTCCAAGTTTTTAGATAAAAATATTAATATTTATAATACGAAATTCATACCTTTCATACATCATAAAACATATGTTCACACGGTATCTATATAATATCATAGTTCTTGATAATTTTTTCTAAAAGTTTGGTCAAACTTTTCAAGAAAATATAAGCCTTTAAGCTCTGGAACAGAGGGAGTACTAGTACAGTAAGATGTACTCATCGTGTGGGAACTGTATCATAAACTATGATATCGATATGGTCATGACCTTGGTCGTTCAGGTCGAAACCCAAGAATATTCATACACCCTAGGCCAATATTGTGAAGCACCCAAGTAGTTATTAGGGATATTATAACCGAAACAAGAGGAAGCTCTCTCATGACCTATACGTTTCTGGCCATGAGATCACATCATCTACCTATTTCTAACCGTCAGATGCTCTTCAAATCATGCATGGCCCAAATATCCCTTAGGGACGATTCTCTGGATATCAAATAGGCTTTATGTGGTTAATTGGGCCTCTAATGACTCACTAACATGCAATAAAATCAATCCGGGTGTTCAGTTTCTTTTCACGTTAATAGTGTTGCGAACATTCACTACCACATTAGCTCACTACACTGTCTCCTCTGATGCTCATGGTGTCCGATCCTTGGTCCATGGTAACTTTGACCAACCGCTCTCTCATGACCTATACGTTTCTGGCCATGCGATCACATCATCTGCTTATTTCTAACCATCAGATGCTCTTCAAATCATGGAGGGCCCAAATATCCTTAGGGATGCTTCTCTGGATATCAAATAGGCTTTATGTGATTAATTGGGCCTCTAATGACTCACTGACATGCAATAAAACCAATTCGGATGTTCAGTTTTTTTTCACGTTAATAGTGTTGCGAACATTCACTACCACATTAGCGCACTACATTGTCTCCTCCGATGCTCATGGTGTCCGATCCTTGGTGCATGGTAACTTTGACCAACCGATGAAACATTCTACTGGTCCTGAGTGACATATGATCCATCACGTCAAACAACCCAGCAAACATTTCTTAAATAAACCTAGACTACAATACAAACTTTTATTTAAAATACAATTTTACTATTTCATAACTTTACATATTCTGAGTGACATATGATCCATCACGTCAAACAACCCAACAAACATTTCTTAAATAAACCTAGATTACAATACAAACTTTTATTTAAAATATAATTTTACTATTTCATAACTTTTCATATTCTTAATAGACGGGCGCGGCAACACGGGCCTACGTGATCTAGTTTCTATTCAAAGTTGCCAAATCACATGCTTCTCATTTTTCAAGGCAAGTACTACACATAAGAGGATGTCACGAGATTTTTTTTGTTATTCTTTGTTTTATTTGAGTGTTTGCAAAACAGGGTTGAATTCGTCGGCATGTAGATTCTTAGCACGAAGAGTTGCATTTTTCAAAAACCTTGGTGGTGCTTGATATATTGACAGTGTGGGTACCTTTAGACAATATTTGGAAAATTCAAGAGAAATTTATCGAGCTACTTGTAGTTCAAATTTTACCTAATTTATTTAAATTGACATAAAGTCATTTAAGTGGGCGTAATTAGCTTGGGAATCTTAAAATGTACTAAGACTAGGGAATTGTAAGAAAACATGGTCCACTTTTTCTGAAAACCGGGTGGTGGCACTATATTTTTTTATTAGGGTATGTCCCAAGGGAGCGAGATGTTTAAATTAATTAACACGGTCAGTGGATGTGTACATGTTACACCAGGGACCTCAAAAGAGTTAACATTACATCCAAATACATACTTTTAGCATAAAGGACCCTGAAATCAAGCAATGAGAAGTAGTCGGGTCCTCCTCCTTCTCCACCGCGGGGTTGAGTCATGCTCTTCCTAGTAGTATCAGTAACTTGCACGTGCCCTGCACATGAGACTCACATAATGTACAGAAGTATGACATATCATCACTATATAAAATTATAATAGATAAAGCTCAAAATATTTATAAAATTGATCCACATCTATTATGGGTTTATATTTGGTTCTTACACTTTATATCATGTAGAAATAAACGTTTATTAGTTGCCTAATACTTGAAAATTCTAGTACCATGGTCTAGAGAAATATCTGAGAAGATTGTAGAATGATGGATATATGTGTTTTGAGGTTTCTTCATATATAGTATTCATTGTGCTAAAGACTATCAACAAAATCTTGTATATTCTAGAATGGAAAAGAAGATCCAACAGTTGGAAATATTGGGATTTGTGAGTCTTGATCCAACAGTCAATATTCAATATTATCCGTACACTATATAGTGGTAATGGTAAGACTAGTACCTTCTTAACAAAAGAAAACAACACATTGCTCACTTTCAGTAGATCTTGTTGAAGAAGATGCACCCATCTACCAGATGTGGGAACTATATCATAAACTATATATGATGTCGATATGTGAAAGGATCATATGGGCACCTAGAGGAGGGTGCATAGGTGCTACTTCAACTTTTACTCTTTTTTAATTTAGGGTTTGACACAAAAGGTAAATTTTCTAGATATGCAACTAAGGTGAATTTACCTATATGTCACACTAGCACTACTAACTAAGCAAGTGAAAGATATAAGTAAAGTGGATAAAGGATAGAGGTAACCGAAATGGAGCACATGGAGACACAAGGGTGATTTCCTGCAGTTCCTTTCTTTTGATGGAAAGTACATATGCGTTTGGAGAGGTGGTGGTTTCAAACCACTGATGGCTCAAAATATATCGAGCTCGTTGGGGAACTCCAAGAGGAAGGTATGATGAGCACATAAGCAAGTTTTCCCTCAGTTATGAAACCAAGGTTATCGAACCAGTAGGAGCAACAAAACACCTCCAAGGTGTTGTTTCCAACTTGGAATCCTGCACAACACAACCATAGAACTTTGCCCCCAACTTATAGTGAGGTTGTCAATCTCACCGGTTTTGCTGAAAACAAAGGATTAAACGTATTGTGTGGAAGATAGTAATTGCTTGCAGAAAGTAAACAGTAAATAGTAGATTGTAGATTGATGGTAAAAGAATGGACCGGGGTCCATAGTTCACTAGAGGTGATTCTCCTTAAGATAGTTGACATGTTGGGTGAACAAATTACAGCGGGGCAATTGATAGACACCGAGAAAGCATACATGCATATACTAATCATCTTGACTCCTATGAGATTTGATTGGGCATTACAACATTATACATATACCGTAATCCAACTGCATCTATGACTAATAATCCACCTTCGGGTTATCATCTGACCCCCCTCCAGTATTAAGTTGTAAGCAACAGATAATTGCATTAAGCAAAGTGTGTGAAGTAAACAATACGATTGTTCTATAAACAAAGGATTGTTGTTTTCTCCCTAGTAGCAATAGCACATCTAGTACCTTAGAGATTTCTGTCACTTCCCCAGATTACTGGAGGCATGAACCCACTATCGAGCATAAATACTCCCTCTTGGAGTTGCTATCATCTACTCGGCCAAGATAGCTACTAACAACGGAAAGCATGCAAGATCAAAAATAACAAAAACATGATAGAATCAATAATCAATCTGAAATAGCATCTCAATATCCATCGGATCCCCGCAAACACAACATGTAAGATTACAAATAGATGATCTTGATCATGAACAGAGCTCACAAGATCTAAACATGGTGGCACAAAGGAGGAGAACCAACCATCTAGCTACTACATGGACCCGTAGTCCAGGGATGAAATACTCATGCATCACACCGGAGGCAGGCATGGTGATGAAGAAGGCCTCCAGGGTGATCTCTCCCCTCCGGCAGGGTGCCGTGAAGAGCTTCATATCCCTCCTGATCTAGGGATGGAGATGGTGGCGACTACAGACTCTTTCATGGAATTTTGATCGGGTACTTAGGATTTTCGTCCCGACGGGTCTTTATATGCGAAGGGGCAAGGTCGGTGGAGTGCCAGGGGGCCCACACACCCTGGTGGCGCACCCCCCTAGGCCGCGCCGCCACCAGGTGTGGCCGCCCTGGTGCGCCACGTTGTCTCCCCTCCGGACTCTGTGTTGCTTCGGGTAAAATATTGACTTTGGATTTTGTCCGGTCCAATTCTGAAAATATTTCCTTACTAGCTTTTCTGAAACCAAAAATAGCAGAAAACAGGCAACTGGCACTGTGGCATCTTGTTAATAGGTTAGTTCCAGAAAATGTGTAAAAATACTCCGAAGTGTGGACAAAACATAAGAAAGTAGATATAAAACAAGCATGGAACATCAAAAATTATAGATATGTTTCCAACGTATCAACATCCCCAAGCTTAACTCGTGCTCATCCTCGAGTAGGTAAGTGATAAAAAAGAATAATTTTTGAGGTGACATGCACCATCATAATCTTGATCAAGGTATTTGTAAAACATTGATAACTGTGATCATAGTACTTTATCATAGCATGAAAGATATAGTTCTAACAATAAGACGTAGCAACTATGTTATAACATGAAAAGGTACGAACAAAATATTCATGAATAACAATGCTTTGAAAGATGTTTGTTTGTTTCACATATAGAAAACATAATGAGAATGGTATTCAGTTTGTCCCTCATAGTGTAGCAAAACATAAATGCATAGGACACCTTCAAAGATCATAAGGGTGACTATATACAAAGAGTTTAAGAACAAGCAATATCAAAGTTATGAATCAATCAACAAGTCTTGGGACAATGAACATTAAACTAAGAATGGCCACTATGCTATCTCAATAGGTGCATAAAGATAGAAGATGGATACTCAATATAAAAGTAAAAGAAAGGCCCTTCATAGAAGGAAGCAGGGATTCAAGTCTCATAAAGAGCTTCCAAAAATTATGGTACTTATTAGCTCTCATCTCTCATTGCCCCTATCATAAGCATCTTTAGGTGATTAAGGTTAAAGTGAACAAATATGAGGATATGCTTGACAAGTTATAAGCTGAAAATCTCATGTCCCTTACTTACGAGTACTGTTCCTCATGCTACTCAAGTTTAGTCACAAGTAAGTTCTTGTCATTGTAAGTACATGTGTATCATAGAGAACCGCCAACGAGGTACCCCTTTCCCGATGATACGGAAGAATCCCCATATCGAAATGACAAGGCAAGCAGACAATGAGCATCTCAGCAATCCTTTTATTTCCTATTTGCATAGGCTCTTTTTTTCTTTTTTTCTCTCTTTTTTCTTTCCTATTTTCATAGGTTTTTTTATAGAGGATGCTTCATAGATTGCTCACTATGGTTACACTGCAGGTTTCCACCATGATTAGGCATGGATTAGACCAGCCGCCCAGGCATTTCTCTAACACATATACGAAACCCATGAGCCTTACAAGCTCTCCTTTCATTTCACACCGCCGGGATCCATAAGAAAAAGATCATGATATCAACTAAATAAAGTGCAATGTTGAAAACGTTCTCCATGATAGCATGGTTCTGCTAATTCACAACTTACAAAACGCAAGCATATACGCAACATAGATGAGCGCAATGGTTCAAGTTTATTAAGTGCAAGAAAAGTAAAGTGTGCTATCAAGTTTGTGAGAGCTTTAATCACTAATTTTCACATAACAAGTTTAATTCGGAAGGTAGATAAAAACATGAATATACTTGGAATAGCAAATGATAATAGGTAGGTATGGTGGACTCTTTGGAATAACTTGGTTTTATTTGGAGTTGGATGCATGAGTGGAACTCATACTTGGTATGGAGGCTAGCAAAAGACTGGGAGCGACCAACTAAAAGAGAAATAATGGCCATAATCATGCAAAGTGACAAAACATCATTAATTAAAGCATAAAGTGATATTACAAGTCGAAAACTAAATGATCATAGATTCTATGGTGACTTGGTATAGTCTTAACATGGTGTGATCATGCGCCAAGTCAACCCAAATAAAGCATCAAAAGAGAATACCACAATATTATGCTTTTATATGCTAAAACAACGCATGATTCTTTCAAGGCACATTAAGCGATCTCATTTTTTTGTAACAAGTCATGCTACAGCAATAAGCACTAAGCATAGAGTCAAAACAATATCAAGCATGACATGACAAAGTCTAAGCCACAATCAAAAACAAGCTCCTTTTTTACCACTTATAAGCATGAAGTTTCCTACTCTTTTCCAATCCAAATCAACTTATTTGAAAACTATCATATATGAATGAGGGGTCCAAACCAATTTATTCAAGCAAACTAAGCAAACGAAAACTAAAAACAAGAATGAAGACGCTCCAAGAATAACACAACTGTGCATGAAACAATAAAAATGAAGTGTTTGGAAGAAACCTGAGATTTTTATTAATGAAGAAGGGGATGCCTTGGGCATCCCCAAGCTTTGACGCTTGTACTTCTTGAATATTTCTTGGGGTGACACAGGTGGCATCCCCAAGCTTGAGCTTTTGTCCATACTTCATATTATCACATTACTCTTCTCTACACTTTAAAATTTCCTTCATACAACACTTCACACAATCTTCATTACAATATTAGTGTACTCAAGATAATAAGTCTTTTGGTTTTGTTTCAACACAAGTAAAACTTCCATTAAAACAAAAGCTATTGTAGCACTTCCTTTAAAAAGTTCAAATGACCAAGCAGAACTCAAAGAGAAAGAGATTAAGAGGCAAATGCAAATAATGGCAGAAATCTGTCAAAACAGACCAGCAGGTAAAAACCAATTTTTTTGAAGACCTTATGTTGCTCAAATCACCAAATGTTGCACTAACTAAAGTTGGATAACAACCTGGGGCAGAAGCACAAAAAATTACAGCTCAATTCGACGTACAGAGTTTTTTCACGAATTTTTATAGCGAAGCACAAAAATCTGTTTCGAGACAGCAACTTTCCCAAATCTTACTTCTCTCTCATTAGAGGTTACTCTTGGCACAAAAAAAACACAAAAATGATAAGGAGAGGTTATTACTGAAGCAATAACTTCTAAGACTCAACAAAATATTCCTAACGAAATTTAGGTTATCTCCCAATAAGTGCTTTTCTTTAACGCCTTTGAGCTAGGCATAAGAAGCAAGAATCAAGTATTCTCGAATGAAGAAGCATTAAGATCAATACCAGAAATATCTCCAACAAGGCAAGGTATCTCATCCAAATAAGTTCCATAGGATCCTCTCTCAATGCTCTTGGGTTCACTATTTTCATCAAACGGGTTTTCAGGAACAATCCAATCAAAATTCTTTTGTAAGGCTTCATGCATTCCTACAAGTTTAAAAGGTATGGGTATCTTAATCCCCCCCCCCATTAGGTTTGGATTTGTCCATCTTTTATCGTGTACCAATAACATCTACACATGAGCCTAGCATATTGAAACGATCGAAGACTTTTCTAGCTTCTTTAGCAACATCATAGAATTCCTTAAGCAAAGTTTTTAGAATAAAATCTCTCTTTTCAGTATCCTCAGTATCTTTAAGTTTAAGAAACATTACTTGCATTATGGGGTTAAGGTTAACAAACCTAGCTTCCAACATGTGAACTAAAGAAGCTGCAGCAATTTCATAATTTGGAGCAATATCTACTAAGGATCTATCCTCAATATCCTCATGCTTGCTAACATGATTAAAGAATTCTTCAATATTATCTTTCCCAATTATAGAGCCACTACCTATTGAAAGGTCCTTTAGAGTGAACTTAGGTGTCAACATGGTGAGCCAAGAACGAGGTGGCAATTTACAGAAAGAACTAATTTTTTTGTGTTTTTAATATAGAAGAAAACTAGTACTACTATTTTTTTTTATAAAGAAACAAGCAAACAAAGAAGAAATAAACTTAAGCAAAACAAAAAACAAAGTAAAGAGATTGGTTGTGAGGGACTCCCCTTGTGAAGATATCCTTGACTCCCCGGCAACGATGCCAGAAAATAGGCTTGATGGCTCAAAATATATCGAGCTCGTTGGGGAACCCCAAGAGGAAGGTATGATTAGCACAGAAGCAAATTTTCCCTCAGTTATGAAACCAAGGTTATCGAACCAGTAGGAGCAAGGAAACACCTCCAAGGTGTTGTTTCCAACTTGGGATCCTGCACAACATAACCACAGAACTTTGCCCCCAACTTATAGTGATGTTGTCAATCTCACCGGTTTTGCTGAAAACAAAGGATTAAACGTATTGTGTGGAAGATAGTAATTGCTTGCAGAAAGTAAACAGAAAACAGTAAATAGTAGATTGTAGATTGATGGTAAAAGAATGGACCGAGGTCCATAGTTCACTAGAGGTTATTCTCCTTAGGATAGTTGACATGTTGGGTGAACAAATTACAGCGGGGCAATTGACAGACACCGAGAAAGCACACACGCATATACTAATCATCTTGACTCCTATGAGATTTTATTGGGCATTACAACATTATACATAGACCGTAATCCAACTGCATCCACCTTCAGGTTATCATCCGAACCCCCTCCAGTATTAAGTTGCAAGCAACAGATAATTGCGTTAAGCAAAGTGTGTAAAGTAAACAATACAATTGTTCTATGAACAAAGGATTACTGTTTTCTCCCTAGTAGCAACAGCACATCTAGTACCTTAGAGATTTCGGTCACTTCCCCAGATTACTAGAGGCATGAACCCACTATCGAGCATAAATACTCCCTCTTGGAGTTGCTAGCATCTACTCGGCCAAGATAGCTACTAACAACGGAAAGCATGCAAGATCACAAATAACATAGACATGATAGAATCAATAATCAATCTGAAATAGCATCTCAATATCCATCGGATCCCCGCAAACACAACATGTAAGATTACAAATAGATGATCTTGATCATGAATGGAGCTCACAAGATCTAAACATGGTGGCACAAAGGAGGAGAACCAACCATCTAGCTACTACATGGACCCGTAGTCCGGGGATGAAGTACTCACGCATCATACCGGAGGCAGGCATGGTGATGAAGAAGGCCTCCAGGGTGATCTCTCCCCTCTAGCAGAGTGCCGGGAAGAGCTTCATATCCCTCTCGGTCTAGGGATGGAGATGTCGGCAGATACAGACTCTTGCATGGAATTTAGATCGGGTACTTAGGGTTTTCATCCCAAGGGGTCTTTATAGGCGAAGTGGCAAGGTCGGTGGAGCGCTAGGGGGCCCACACCAGCTGGTGGTGCCCCCCAGGCCACGTCGCCACCAGGTGTGGCCGCCCTGGTGCGCCACTTCATCTCCCCTCTAGACTCCGTGTTGCTTCAGGTAAAATATTGACTTTGGCTTTTGTCCGGTCCAATTCCGAGAATATTTCCTTACTAGCATTTCTGAAACCAAAAACAGCATAAAACAGGAAACTGGCACTGTGGCATCTTTTTAATAGGTTAGTTCCAGAAAATGTGTAAAAATACTCAAAAGTGTGGACAAAACATAAGAAAGTAGATATAAAACAAGCATGGAACATAAAAAATTATAGATACGTTTCCAACGTATCAACCACCAACGCCACAAAAGACCTCTCTTGTTCTCCGATGAACCTCAACTTAAAGGGATCGATTCACTCTTCCACTATATCGGTAACCTTCGAGGTGGAAACCAACACCTTTACAACAAGTTCGAGGCACACAAACACAACTGAATTGGAGGCTCCCAAATGCAACCAAGCTATCCCAACAATCAAAGACAAGCTTGTAAGAACCAAATCAAGGCCTAGGGTTTCCAATGAAACAGTAGAGCAAGGGGCCCTCAAGTAAATGAGGGGTAATGAAGATCTCTTTTGGTGAAGATGTAGATCAAGGCCTCCTCCTTCGATTCTCCAAAGATCAAGGACTTTAGATGGTTGGAGGTGGAGATCTTCTTGATTTGGTGGCTCAGCTTTAGGGTTCTTGAGGTTGGGGAACGAGCATCTTCCAAAGGTAGAAGAAGGGCCTTTATATGGGGCCCCAGGAAAATAGTCGTTGGAGTCACTTACCACGGAGTGTCCGGCTATAACCAACCGGACATTCCGGTCCGGGCTGGACACTCCGGCCGCTTCACCCAGGACATTCCGGCCTGCACAAGTTTTTTCAAACAATCCGGCCAGAGTTCGGGTGGAGTTCGATGTGCCATACTGAATGGATGTAGCCTCTGGGGAAAACTCGAGGAAGTCCCTTGCCAGACACTTCGGCCGGCATCATCTGGACATTTCGGCTAGGCTGGATACTCTGGTCGAAACCAGTCAGACAGTCCAGCAAATCTGAGCATTTTGACCACTTAAACTCCCAGAATCCTTTTTAATACACCCACCTAGAACCCTCTTTTCCCTTGAGGGAGCAACAATATACAAGTATGCTGACCAGATAAATATGTCCTGAAACATTTAGCATACGATTAAAAACATCCTAATGTTGTCAACAAATATCAAAACACATGAAGGACAAAAATGCCCTCTCAATATGGTCATGACCTTGACCATTCGGGTTGAAACCAGGAATGTTCATACAGCGTAGGCCAATATTATAAAGTAGCTGAAGCATTTTTTTTCTATTCAAAGCTGTCAAAACACATATTTCTCATTGTTCAAGGAAAGTAGTACACATAATAGGATGCCACGGGGAAGTATTTTATTTTTCTTTGTTTATTTGAATGTTTTCAAAACATGATCAAATTTGTCGGCATGCAGATTTTTCGCACGAAGTTAGTTGCATTTTTTAAAACTCTCGGTGGTGCTTGGTATATTGATATCGTGGGTACCTCTAGACGACATTTGGAAAATTTAAGAGGAGTCTATCGCGCTTACTTGTAGTTCAAATTTTACCTTTTTTTTAAAATCGACGTAAAGTAATTTAAGTGGACGTGGTTAGCTAGGGAAGCTTGAAATATGCTAAGACTAGGGGAATTGTAAGAAAACATCTTCCACTTTTTCTAAAAACAGGGTGGTGGTACTTTATTTTTTTGACTGTGGTATGTTCTGAGGGAGCAAGATGCTTCAATTAACACAGTCAGTGGATGTGTACATATAAGTTATACCAAGGATATAGAAAAGGATAAAATTACATCTAAATTCATATATTTAGCACAAAGGACCCTGAAATCAAGCAAGAAACAGTAGTCGAGTCCTGCACCTTCTCCACCGTGGAGCTGAGCCCTGCTCTTTCTAGTAGTATGAGTAAGTTGCACATGCATTACATGTGAGACTCACATAATGTATAGAAGTATGAAATATCATCACTATGTATTGTATCTAACTATTGTAATGGTGTAATCCCTTATCTATATAATGAAAAGGCTCTAGCCGTCCTGTGTCTACCGAGTTGTTCCACACATATCGTGTTAGGTTTTCAGGAGGATGATTCTACCATTTGATTTCTGCAACCTCTAATATGTGACAAGACTTACAGTCTATTTTATTCATCGGGATAGTGAATTTGCGTCGATTTTCATGGCATTTTCATATCTATGTGTTTCAATTTTGGATGTGGGAAAAATGTTTAGAGGCGACATATTAGGGACGCGACTGGGAGCCGCGCCATGCGCCAGTACCATTCATATGAGGCGAGTGTCGGACAGTGTATTGGGGATGGGTGGAGATGCTCTAAATCAATTAAGCATTCGATTCGAGGTTAACTGGCACCTGAGAAGCAAAACACGCATTAACAAGTTTTCAGCTAAACTAGGTGGACATGCGCGCTTCGTCGCACCGGCTACTGTCTTTTTCATACACTATGGTCGGTGTGTTGTACTCACTTCTAGTAGACACATGTTTCATTTATGTGGTGGACATGTCTAAAACTGAGAGAGTTGACCTTAGACGCAAGAAGTAGGCCCTTATTTCATATTGAAGCTCATAAGAAACATAAGAGTACCAGTATTTCTCGGAGTAAACAAAAAGGTATATCGAGCAAACTTCAAACAAAAATACATTGAGCAATAGACCAAGTTCAGTACCACAAGAAACATGCATTTTACATGATCAAGGTAAAAAATTAATGATGCCAAAACAAGCTAACTTATGAAGATTACACGATAAACTTGTTCGACTACCTCAAAATCGATGTTTGCAACTATTTGAATTGCAGACCTCTAAGGGAAGGCATACTTTTGTATTCAACACTAATAAATGGCTGGATTATTAAATGATTAGTTTAGTTAATATAGACAACCCGATTACATATATACTAATTCTATACAGAATTTATACTTGATATATTCCAAATTATTCACTGATTCAATAAAATTTAAAAGAGAAGGTATGACTGGAAGTTGCCACAAATATTTACATAAATCAAGATCTAATATGTAATCAAGTTTGATAATTTCTGTACATCAAAATGCAAATAGAAGTTATGATATTTTTTTTGGACCCACTTAGTCGATGAAACCCGCTTGTTCATTAATAATAGAGCATGTTCCAAATCAAGGGCACTAAAAATTTTGTTAACTCGTGTAGAAATTGTAGAACAACATAAAACATGTATCAATTTACACAAGTATCTCATGAATTCTCGAGATATGCTAATATATTCAAAAGAAAATTCAGTTGTAGAGTCTAAGAGGGGCCAAAATCAGCTTATTCTGCTTTGTTTCAGGAATACATATATGTTAATTGTTGAAGTGACATGAAAAGCAACCGTTTCTTGCAAGCCACGGGCAGTTATCGTCCTGTTAACATTCCGCGCTTTTCGTTCAGTGATTCTTCGGTTCAGTTACTGTAGATTTCGGGTTCTGGACAACCGCTCTGCGCCGTGTCATCGCATGCCTTGCGAGTCTTCTGCTTTTCAATTCCTTTTTTCTCGCCATCCGTCCTTGATTTTTCCAGTCAAAGCGGTGAGGATGATGCGACATCGTCATGTAGTCCCACATAGGAGCATCTCTACCTGTGCCGCCTCTCTCTCTCACCCCCACCGTCCCACGCGCTCAGCTCCTCCTTATATTCCTCACCACCGGTAAAGCGTTGCATAGGACGGGTGCACGAGGTTGGGGCGATGTGAAGCGATACTGGGTAGGTTCGAGGCGAGAAAGCAGAGGCGGACGATGCTAGATGCGGGAGCTGGACGGGAGGCGGTGGCCTCGTGAGTGGAGGGGGCGGAGGGAGCGTAGGTGAGAGGGAGAGCTCGGGAGCAGAGGGGCCTTCTCCTTTTCAATTCATTTTCCGCCATCCGTCCCTGATTTTTGTAGTCAAAGAAGTGAGGATGATGCGACATCTTCGCATAGTCCCGTATAGGAGCGTCTCTACCAGCGTCGCCCCTCTCTCTCACCCCCACCATCCCACGCACTCACCTCCTCCTTATTTTCCTCACCACCGGCAAAGTGTGGCGGCGGACGGGTGCGCGAGGTTGGGGACGATGTTGAATCGGTACTGAGTAGGTTCGAGGCGAGGAAGAATTAGCGGCCAATGCTAGATGCAGGAGCTAGAAGGGAGACGGTGGCCTTGTGAGTGGAGTGGGCAAAAGGGAGCGGATGTGAGAGGGAGAGCTCAGGAGTGGAGGAGCGACACACGTTGCTAGGGGAGATGGAGGAGGGGTCGGGATGGGCCAGAGCTCAGGACTCGGGAGCTCGGGTGGAGAGGGACGGGATCGAGATGGGGGTGGGGGTAGGGGTGGGGGTGGGGACAAGAGGACCAACTGGTAAGACTTCGGTCAACACCTGAAACTGCACGGTTAAGATGACTCAGAGTGAAGATCGGACTGCTAGAACTGCGCGCAGTGACCTCAGATGACTCGTTTTTGCTCAGGAACATAGGAACTGGAGTAGTATATTTTTTTCCCGCCGAGTTAAGCGCGGGTCCACGGCAAATCGGCAATGCGCCAATACTCGTACCGAGCATGGATTCAGAAATGTTGTGGCACAAAAGTTGAGGATTCCTAAGGCCTTGTTTGGTACTAGAGTTTTTGTGGGGATTAGTAGGGATAATCCCCTAGAATATTGGGTGAAACCTCTACCCTCATCCAATCCCCATAAAACCTCACCCACAATCCACTAGGTAGGAGTAGAGTATTGGGGATCAAGAAAAATACACTAAAATTTGGAAAAAAGTGAGGATAAACAGGGATTAAACTCGCCCAATACTCTAGTATCAAATATATTTTTAGAAGTAAGTGGAGATTTGAGGTTTGGTGGGAATTATCCCCCTAATCCCCACAAAAACTCTAGTACCAAACAAGACCTAACGCGACAAGTCACAAGCCTACAACTCATCGCTCCAAGAATCATCGGCGGGGTTTGCCCGCCGG
This sequence comes from Avena sativa, assembly GCA_916181665.1. Lineage (NCBI taxonomy): Eukaryota > Viridiplantae > Streptophyta > Magnoliopsida > Poales > Poaceae > Avena > Avena sativa. The sequence goes on from OV702287.1 coordinate 431,720,206, forward strand.
CACGCGCCGTTGGCGGAAAGGCTCTCGAGCCAGAGCTCGTCGCGGACGGTGGAGTCGGCGTCGTCGTTGCGGTGCCATGCCCAGCGCGCCGCGGTCGCGTCCACCACGCTCAGGCGGCCGTGCCCGAAGCTCGCCTCCCTCATCAACGACAGTCGCGCCAGCTTGTGGTTCTTCTGAAAGCTGCGTGCGGCCACCACAAAGACAGGACAGAAACAGTTCAGTGTTGCCCACAGAAATGTATACGGCGGTTCGACATGTACTTACTCGAACGCAAGCCCTTCTCTGTTCCCGCCGTCGCCGATGGTGATGTACACCGGCCCACACGGGTTCGCCTCGTCATTATAGATCCTGGTCTGCAACAATGAAACATGCCGAGACATCAAGACGCATCGCGTGTAACTACGTCAGTCTCACACTTCCCCACGCGATCGAAAATGGAACAACTCACGAAGCGCTCGTAGGCGTGGACGTGGCCGGAGAAGACGACGTCGACGCGGGCATCGAACAGGAGTTTCTCCATGGCCTTCCTCATGGCTTCGCCCTCGCCCGCGTGCGCGGCGTTGGTGTTGTACCACGGGGAGTGCAGCAGCACGACGAGCCACGGGGTGGCGCGCCGGTCCACCCGGGCGAGGTCGCGCGCCAGCCACCCGTACTGCTCCGAGGTGGAGTTGAACCCAGCGTAGGAGCCGAGCATGACGACGTGGACGGCGCCGCCGGCCGCGTCGAAGGAGTAGTAGAGCGCGGACGGCGAGCCGCTCTCCTCGTACGGCATGCGCCACCGCGTGGTGTAGGCCAGGAACGGGGCCGGCGAGCCCGGGAGCGCCATCCCGGCCTCCACCTCGTGGTTCCCCTCGGTGACCATCCACGGCCGCCGGCTCGCGTGCTTCTGCACGAACCGCCCGAACGTGTCCCACAGCGGCTGCTGGGTGTCGGCGTAGGCCAGGTCGCCCGGCACCAGCAGCACGTCGTAGTCCGTCTTGCTGACGTGGGCCAGCGTCGACGCCGTCCACTCCGTCTGCCCGAGGTCCCCTGCGAAGATTTTTCGAACGGTTGGTTTTATTTCAAGATCGGACGGTCAGGGCAGCGTGCAACCAGTTAACTGTCGCGCAGTGGATGTCGTATCGTATGTACTGTACCTGCGAGGACGAGCACGATGGGGAGAGCGGCGGGCGGGGTCTTGAGGGTGAACTCGTCGCCGACCATGCCGCACCGGTAGTAGTACACGGTGCCGGGATCCAGCGGCCCGATCGTGACGTGGTGGATCTTGCCGGAGGAGTAGAGGAAGTAGCGGTACGAGGTGTGCTCGCCGGTGGCCGACGAGGTGTAGTTCCCGGAGGCCCTGCCGTAGTCCACCACGGAGTGCCCGTGCTTGGCGTCCGTGACCCATGAGACTCTCATGTGGTTCGCCCCGACAAGCGATACATGGACCTGACACGCACATATGCATGCCAATCAGTCTTCCGTCGGCAAGGACGTTGGTCACTGCAACTGCATTCTGAATTTCTGATCGATATGCGTACCTGCTGTGGGTGCGAGGGGGGTTGGCTGTTCTCCGTCAGGATGACCCGGCCCGGCGGAGGCCGGACATACTCGGCGGCGACAGAGACAAGCAGCGCACCGACGAGCAGGACAAACACGAAACGCGCCGGCATCTTCTTTGGCCGCATCGTGTCGTGTGTGACTTGATCAGGGAGGATCCACTCGACATCGTTGTGCATGCATGGACCATATAGGGCAGGGATGGCACTGGCAGCGCAATTAGCCAGCGGCGATGGGATGGCAATGGCGTCAAGGAACGGGAACGCACGTATTCGTTCGTGCAGGCTTTCGATCGCTTGAAGCGTCCTAGCCGCAGGGCGGTACTGAATCATATCCACGGTACACTTTGCTTGGCGGGGACTTCTCCGCGCGACCCACCCACCTCTCCCTCGCTTCAAGCGTGTGCGTCCTGGTGCGGTGCGGCGACGAGTGATGCAGGAGCTGCAGGAAGGTGCTACTTCTCGCGACAGAAAAGTGGGACGTGGTACTCATATGTTTGTTTTCAAATTTTAAGCATCCCCGTCATGTATGCATAAACTTATTTTTGTCAAATTGCGCAGATTTCACAAATCACATAAACGAAAAACACACACAAAGGGAGCATCAGCAACATCGTCAATGAATTTGCCAAAGCTGGGCCTTCGTAACAAATACCTACTTTTAGACGTCTTGGGCCTCTCAAGGCCTGAGTAGTACGGGCCCACATTAGTGGCTCCTTTTTCGCTCTAATGGACTCCAGATATGTACTTCTTTTTCCACAGAAGTTGAAGTTTTCACGAGTAAGGTGTTGTCTATATTGTTTTATTTTCGCGAAATTCCACCGATATATTAACCATCATCAACTGCAGTATAAAGAGACTTAAAAGTAATAAAATTATAAATAAGTCATTTGACCATCTAGCGATGACTACAAACACTAGCGCGAGCCGAAGACGCGCCGCAGCCATCGCCCCTCAGTATCGAAGCCGGGCAAAGCTTGTCTTAGTAGAGCTTGTTATAGTAGACAAACGGGAAATCGTCATGCTAAGGCCACAAAGGACTAGCGCAACAGAGCAACAACCATTGTCAACGATGAAAACCATAGGTCGGAAGAGGTTGACCTGTAAACAAACCGACGCACACTAAAACGGACCGAATCCCTGGAGATTCGCTGGACAAATGACTCCATGTGCCCTCCATCAGTGCTAGATGCACCACCCGAGCGAGGGTGTAGCCGTCGCTTCACCATCCCGAAAAAGACACAAAAATAGTTTAAACACCGAACGAAAATCTCCCGCCGGCGAGGTCGTGGTCCGCCACACCTTCAAATTCTAGATTGTATCTATCTACACACTGAAGAGAATACTACACATGTATGAAGAACTACTAGGCTTGGCTGAAGCTAACTTCTAGTGCATGATCTAGTCTTCGAGACTCCACAAAAGACGGGGCCATTCGCTTAGAGCACGTACAATGGTCTTATCTTAGCAATGCCACATAGGATGATTGCTGAGTTGGAGGAGAGAGAGAAATGAAAAAAAGACATCTGCCTTATCTTGGCCAAGAGATCATCTCTTAGCAATAATATGTCTCACCACATATTTAGAAACATCTAGTGCTAGAGGTAAGACTAAAAAAAGAACTGTATGTCATATTCTATTGTCATATCAAATGATGTGGCATGTATAAGATAAGACTGTCTTATCAACCGTTGTACATGTCCGGTACCCGACTTGACGAGCGCATGCTCTAAGATACTGGAGTTGCTTGCAATCGAATGGTGGAGACTAAATAGTTGGGAAAACTATTCGGACGGGCCAAATCGGGTTGAATCCAAATCAAACACAAAAGGTAGCGTTTGGACTTGCGAGAAAACGCTTGAGCATAGTTGAACATAGATACTACTGTTACGTAATCTTTTTCTGATCCACCCTGTTAGTATTTCCTGTTATTTCTTCCCTGGCGTGGACTAGTTGACCCCTACCTGGGTCAGGTCTTCTTCACTTCTCTTTCCTTCTTTCCCAAATCGCTAGCTCGGCTCTAGCCGCTCCTCTCCAGACCGAAGCTCTCCGTGGCTCGCCTTGCCTCTTCATCATGGCCAGTAACTTTCCCACGTGATGGGTTCGTAGCATGGAAAACAAAAAAAATCTATCGCAAGAACGAACAAAATCCAGATCTAATCTAGATAAAAGCCAAGATCTAATCTATTAGACATGTGCAACGAGATAGATCTATACTAACCCTTGTAGACCTGAAAGCGTTACAAGATCGGATCTCGTGGTTGATGTAGTCGATCACTTGCCGATCTCAAGATCGTGTGGACGATCCTTCCGGCGCCGCGTTCCGGCAGCGCTACCGCAGTCGGTCACACGTGCGGAGTCGAAGCAGGCCTTCCTTTCCCCGTTCCAGCGAACAGCGGAGGTAGTAGATCTTCTCCACGGAATCCCAGCAGCATGACAGTGTGGTGGTGGTGGTGGAGTAGAGAATTCTGCAGGGCTTCGCCTAAGCCAGAGCAGAGGGAAGGAGGAGGAGAGAGGCGGCTAGGGTTTGCGGATTGTGAGGGGGCTAGGGGGTGGCGCCCCCACCCCTCTATTTAAAGGAGGGAGGCGCCATGGGAGGGGGAGTCCTAGCAGGACTCCCCTCCCTCCTTGGCCGGCGGATTGGGAAGGGGGGAGGAGTCCTCCTCCCCCACTACTCCTTGTCTTGCCCTACAAGGATTCCTTGATCCTTTCTTGGTTTTCAAGCAAACTCCAAGAAATCTTCTAGAACCTTCCGGAACATTCCGAAACCTTCTAGAATCCCCATACAAATACTCCGGAACATTTCCTAACTTAGAAAATGATCCCCAATGTATGAATCTTATTCTCCGGACAATTCTGGATCTCCTCGTGATGTCCTGGATCCAATCCGAGACTCCGAACAACATTCGGTCTCCAACGCACATTCCATATCTACTTAAAACAACTTCGAACCTTAAGTGTGTCACCCTACGGTTCGTGAACATGTAGACATGATGGAGACACATCTCCGATCAATAACCATTAGCGGGATCTGGAGATCCATAACGGCTCCCACATACTCAGCGATGACTTTGTGATCGATAGAACCATTTAACATACGAAACCAATTCCCTTTGTCACGCGATACTCTACTTATCCAAGGTTTGATCGTCGGTATCTCCATACCTAGTTCTACCTCGTTACTGATAAGTACTCTTTACTCGTTCCATGATATGTCATCCCTTGTGACCTAGTCACATGCTTGCAAGCTAACTAGATGACATTCCACCGAGAGGGTCCAGAGTATATCTATTCGTCATATGGATGGACAAATCCCAATCTTGGTCCATGCGCTTCAACATATACTTTCAGAATACCCAATGTCACCTTTATAACCACCCAGTTACGAAGCGGCGTTTGATGTCATCAAAGTACTCATCCGGTGATGGTGATTAACATAGCCTCATGGTCGAAGGATTAGGTTACTATGCATTTGAAAAGCTTGTAGCAAAACGAACTTAATGACTTGATCTTATGTTATGCTTACTATGGGTGTGTGTCCATCACATCATTCTCCTAATGATATGATCTTGTTATTAACGACATCCAATGTCCATGATCAGGAAACCATGATCATCCATTAATCAACAAGCTAGCTTAACAAGAGGCTTACTAGGGACTCTTTTATGTTTACAAAACACACAAGTATTAATGTTTCCTGTTAATACAATTATAGCATGGGATGTAAACATTTATCATAAACATAAAGATATAATAATAACCACTTTATTATTGCCTCTTGGGCATATCTCCAACAGTCTCCCACTTGCACTAGAGTCAATAATCTAGTTAAAAACTTGTGCATTCAACACCTATGGCTTTCTGGTGTTGTATAGACACTATTGCTAGTGGTAAACATAATCTTCGGATCTGACACTTCCAGGTCCGTGTATATTTGCATTTCCTTGCGTCTCTACGTATTACTCATTCTCCAATGAGATGGCATTGTATAAATTTGGTCCTTTGGTGAGACCTTTAGTTCCCTGGGATTAAATCATGTTGATACAATTGTCATACAATGTATCTTCATAGTACTATCCCGCTATGAACCACACCTAGTTTGATAACAAACTACTTGACACAAATGCCCTCATTTGCAGCTACAATAGTAGTCATATACTTAGCCTTTTGTTGTAGTATCTGTCACAATGTTTTAACTTTGGTACTCAACCAAATCCGTTATGGAACTTCCTTTCCATTACATTGTGCCACTCATAGTTTAAATTGAGATAAACTTAACTTGTGACAAAACTAGTATCAATGTAACAATTTACAATGAACTATTTGTCACCACTATATAAATAATATATTCTTAGTTCTTCCAAAGATCATAGGAATATTCCTACTATTGTCCAATGATCATCTTATGGGTCATTCTGGTATATGCTCATAACATTTAGAGCATAGGACATATCTGGATGTGTATATCTCAAAGAATGATTGATCAAAATATTCTTGTGATTTCACCAAGTGTCAAAACACTTGAATCTCGTGTCAACACACTTGAATCTTGATTCAGTCCTACTTCGGAACTTGAGTCTGATTCTATTTTTTTTGTGCGTCAAGAACCTTTCTTGTTGTTTCCATATTGAACTCATTCAACATCTTATCTATGTACATTTGGCAAAACCATATTAGCGCCTCAATCTATCCATATAGACATTGATGCCTAATTCTTGGGTTATGCCTAAGTCTTTCATCGAAATGAAATTCTTAACCTGTATCAATAAAAGATACATCATTTCTAATCAACAATATGTCTTTCACATAATGTATTAGAAATATGTCTTAGCGCTCCCACTTAATTTCTTGCAAAATGCAAACATCTTCATCGTCTCTAATGAAATTAAACCTTTTAACGGTTTCATCACGGTGAAGATTCCAACTCCACGATGCTCACTTCAACCATTGAAGTTTTGCATACTCTCTTAGCATCCTTTGAATTAACAAAACCCTTTAGATCGTGTCATGTACACGTCCTACGTAACCATTCTATTAGAACAAATTGTTTTATTTGTTCAACTACCATATACCAAAATATATGTAGTGGTTGCTACATTAATCCATCCAGACTAAATATCGCTATGAAAGATCAAATCTTATCATAGTCAATTCCTTGAACATTGTCGTAAACTCTTTCCGACATGTCGACTATTTCATAGATGTGAAACATCCACGTCTATTTCTTTATAGATCCATATACGACTGTAAGGTCTTGCACCTTTCCAGAGGGTCTTTCAAATTCAAAGCTTGATTTCTCGTGTATGGAATTATCACGGATTTTATGGCTTCAAGCCACTTAACGAAGTCAGGGCCCATCATTGCTTCTTTGCATGTAATCGGTTCATCATTGTCAAACAATAATGATTTAACTCTCAAATCTTGGCATTTGATTACTTACCCGACCTACTTGGTTCAATAGTAACTTAGATCTCTATGACCACATCCTTTGAGGCACGTGATCCATGAGCATTGTTGCTGCCTTCGGGACACTTACCGACACTGCGCAACTCAGCACATATTAGCCAAGGTTCAACAACCTTGTCAAAGTTTTATTGTCCTCCCACTTAACTTTTTACCAAAAATTCCTTCTCAAGAAACTCGACATTCTAAGTGACAAACACTTTTGTCTTTGGTGTTATGGAGGAATACCCAATGGTTATTCGAAATAACCTACAAAGACATGCTCATCCGACTTTGGTTGTAAACATTTTACTTATGCCTAGCATACCAAAAATTTAAGAAAGGACAACCTGGGTTTATCCCAAACCATGACTTATATGGTGTCATTTCAACGGATCACGATGGAGCTCTTTTCAGTGTAAAAGCGGTAGTCACTAAAGCTTTAATCTTTAAAATATAATGGCAGTTTTATAAATGACATCTTTGATCTTACCATGTCAAACAAGGTTTCATTACATATCTTGAACACTCCATACTCCTATGGTGTTTTGGGAAATGCAAATCCATGGAATGATTCCTCCAATCTTAGGTGTTTTGCTAAACTTGTAACTCAAACATCTTTCTTTATGATCCAATCATAAACTTTTTATTTTCTTGTTACAATGATTTTCCACTTCATCTTGAAAGTCTTTGAACATTTTCAAATGTTTCATACTTCTTCCTTATTGAGTAAGTATATACATATACTCACTCAAATCTTCGAAGAAAGCATATGAAGTTGAAATCCATCGCCCACGACTACACATAATGAACTATATACATCAATATGTACAAATTCCAATCAGTTAGTCGTTTGTTCCTCTTTTGGCCTATGAACGGAGTTTTAATTATCTCCAGAAAAGTATCACAAGCGTCATTTGATCAAAATCAAAGACTCCAAAAATCCATCAACATGGAGTTTCTTCATGTATCCCTTTCAATATAATTTAAACGGCGATGTCACTTCGCAAGTGATCTTTCAATCATTTGTCTTGCGACATTTTAGCATTAGTTTTATGGTCATTATTTCTCCAACCAGACTTGTATATCATCCATCTATTATGAAATACGATAATTATTTGAACAACCTTTTGTCGTCATAATACCTGATCAAAATAACAATTATTGAAACAAATCTTGAAGGTAAGCTTTGATGTTAACGAGCAACACAACAACCCTTTGTTTGTTTTCGATGAACATCATCACATATTCTTTTGCTAGTTACTTAGGCCATTGCAGTTCATGAATTGTCTTGTCCTGCATGACACTTCATACCAACCAATTTAGTATCCAATACCGCAGAACCACATTGTTTAACAACCAAGGAATACAGCCATAACATGTATCTTCTATATACCTAAGTTGGATATCTCCAATATTTTCTTTTCTGCCAAATATTTTATAGATTCTCTTTCAACAATTCCTTTTCTTTTAAAAGAATCTATCAACATCAATAGTGGTGTCATTCACATGACACATAGTACAAAGTGTGTATAGTCAAATACTAATACCTTTTGACTTGCACTTTGAAGTGGATCACCTTCATCAAATGTTTGGCATTTTTTCACAATTCCATTCTTTAGTAATCTTTTAGTGTAGTAAACATTTTACTTACATCTTCTATTCATCCTTATCATGACAACTTTCATGATCAAGCTGTTATAGCTTATAAAGGTGAATTGCGAGTATAATGTTTCTTTTCCAAAACCTTTTGGAGGATTAGGACGACTAGCATCTCCAACCTTCACAAATTCTCATCAAATATGAGGACATATACTCTATCATGTTGTAACCAATACATTGTTTTAGATATCGCGATACCTTTCACATGTGATGGTTTCTAAAACATTGCTTTCAGCTCTTAGATAAACTTGATATTAAAAACAATCTTTTGAGTATCAAGAATCATGGAGGCAAACATGATAAATTAGATACTAACACTGGAATTGTTACTCTTGATTTAATACTGTTTATTAAACTTTACAGAGTAAACGGAGTTTGCTGAAAGTTTGCAACAGGACTTTTAAACTTTAGATTGACACTCAAAACAATACGATACCAGTTCGTAAAGAAAATATCCAGAATTTTTATAGTTCCATTATCTCAACTATAACTAAGCGTAAGGTGGTGAACGGATGCCAATGACTACAACAAACTATGCAAATTCACTTTGATTGTGTTTATGATAAATTGAGTTTGACTAATCCAAATTACAAATGAACTCCCACTCAAAACAACATCCCTCGAGTTGTTTTAGTGATTGCACGAACCAAATCCACTACACCAAGTCCGATCATCACGTGAGATGATGTAGCTTTAAAGGCGAACAATCAACATGTTCATCATATCATCCATATGACTCATGCTTTACCTTTCGGTATTCCGTGTTCCGAGACCATGTATGTACATGCTAGGCTCGTCAAGGTTAACCTTAGTTTCCGCATGTGCAAATCTGGCTTGCACCCATTGTATGCACATGTAGAATCTATCACATCCGATCATCACGAGATGCTTCGAAACGACGAGTCTTAGCAATGGTGCCTACTAAGGACGGACACTTTATTACTTGATATTTAGTGAGAGGGATCATCTTATAATGCTACCATCATGATCTAAGCAATACAAGATGAATAAAGGATTAACATCACAGGCAATTCATAATTAGTGTGATATGATATGGCCCTTTCTTCTTATGCCTTTGATCTCCATCTCCAAAGCACGTACATGATCTCCATCATCACCAGCATTGCGTCAAGGTCAGTGGCGCCGCTTCATGGTTGTCCATCATCACTAGCAACTATTACAACTACTTGGAATAAAGCTATTACAAGATGAATAGACACGCAGGTCTTAACAAAATTAAAGACAACCATTAGGCTCCTGCCGGTTGCCATATTACAACAAGGATCATTGCATACATCAAATATAATCACAATCACATGATGGCCATATCACATCACAAAACCCCTGCAAAAACAAGTTAGACGCCTATAATTTTCTTTGCATGTTTTACGTGGTTTGGGGCTTTCGAATAAGAACGGATCTTACCTACGAAACTGAACCACAACGTTGATACAAGTGATATCAAGTGCAAAGTGTAGATTGGATCTATACTATGGTGAGAGAGATAGACACCCGCAAAGCCACTTGTGCAAAGCAAGTTACACGTCAAGCGTGGAGCAAGTCTCATGTGCGATGACATGTAAGGTTAGCCCGAGCCGCTTCATCCCACCATACCGCAAGATGCAAAGTACACAAAGCAAAAGACGGCACGAGCACCAACGCCCACAAAACCATTGTGTTCTACTCGTGCAACAGATCTACGCATAGACACGGCTCTGATACCACTGATGGGTTCGTAGCATGGAAAACAAAAAATTTCTATCGCAAGAACGAACAAAACCCAGATCTAATCTAGATAAAAGCCAAGATCTAATCTATTAGACATGTGCAACGAGATAGATCTGTACTAACCCTTGTAGACCCGAAAGCGTTACGAGATCGGATCTCGTGGTTGATGTAGTCGATCACTTGCCGATCTCAAGATCGTGTGGACGATCCTTCCGGCGCCGCGTTCCGGCAGCGCTACCGCAGTCGGTCACACGTGCGGAGTCGAAGCAGACCTTCCTCTCCCTGTTCCAGCGAGCAGCGGAGGTAGTAGATCTTCTCCACGGAATCCCAGCAACACGATGGTGTGGTGGTGGTGGTGTAGAGAATTCTGCAGGGCTTTGCCTAAGCCAGAGCAGAGGGAAGGAGGAGGAGAGAGGCAGCTAGGGTTTGCGGATTGTGAGGGGGCTAGGGGTGGCGCCCCCACCCCTCTATTTAAAGGAGGGAGGCGCCATGGGAGGGGGAGTCCTAGTAGGACTCCCCTCCCTCCTTGGCCGGCGGATTGGGAAGGGGGGAGGAGTCCTCCTCCCCCACTACTCCTTGTCTTGCCCTACAAGGATTCCTTGATCCTTTCTTGGTTTTCAAGCAAACTCCAAGAAATCTTCTAGAACCTTCCAGAACATTCCGAAACCTTCTAGAATCCCCATACAAATACTCCGGAACATTTCCTAACTTAGAAAATGATCCCCAATATATGAATCTTATTATCTGGACAATTCCGGATCTCCTCGTGATGTCCCGGATCCAATCCGAGACTCCGAACAACATTCGGTCTCCAACGCACATTCCATATCTACTTAAAACAACTTCGAACCTTAAGTGTGTCACCCTACGGTTCGTGAACATGTAGACATGATGGAGACACATCTCCGATCAATAACCATTAGCAGGATCTGGAGATCCATAATGGCTCCCACATACTCAGCAATGACTTTGTGATCGATAGAACCATTTAACATACGAAACCAATTCCCTTTGTCACGCGATACTCTACTTACCCGAGGTTTGATCGTCGGTATCTCCATACCTAGTTCTACCTCGTTACTGATAAGTACTCTTTACTCGTTCCATGATATGTCATCCCTTGTGACCTAGTCACATGCTTGCAAGCTAACTAGATGACATTCCACCGAGAGGGCCCAGAGTATATCTATCCGTCATATGGATGGACAAATCTCAATCTTGGTCCATGCGCTTCAACACATACTTTCAGAATACCCAATGTCACCTTTATAACCACCCAGTTACGAAGCGGCGTTTGATGTCATCAAAGTACTCATCTGGTGATGGTGATTAACATAGCCTCATGGTCGAAGGATTATGTTACTATGCATTTGAAAAGCTTGTAGCAAAACGAACTTAATGACTTGATCTTATGCTATGCTTACTATGGGTGTGTGTCCATCACATCATTCTCCTAATGATATGATCTTGTTATTAATGACATCCAATGTCCATTATCAGGAAACCATGATCATCCATTAATCAACAAGCTAGTTTAACAAGAGGCTTACTAGGGACTCTTTTATGTTTACAAAACACACAAGTATTAATGTTTCCTGTTAATACAATTATAGCATGGGATGTAAACATTTATCATAAACATAAAGATATAATAATAACCACTTTATTATTGCCTCTTGGGCATATCTCCAACACCACGCCTCTAATCGGAGCTCTCCATCACCAAATTGTCTCAATATCCCGATCGGATCTCAGTATCCCCTCCTAGACTCTCCCATTGACCAGTCCCTCTCCCATGGAGAAATAGGGCCCGTCGGGAGATCCATAGCGATGACCAGCCTCGGGACTTTGTGTTCTATCTCGCACCCTAGGCATGGTAGCCATGGTAGGGGAGTATGACGACCACTCTCGCATGGGCACGTGCTCTGGATAAGGCCCATCATATCATCGCCATACTTGTTATCATCATTGAGGTCACGTTTTGGGATCATACATCAGGTTTTGAAGATTGAGGTATTGCGTTGCCCTTCGATTTATTCTTCGGTTCGAGTACAGCTCAAACTGCGAGCCCATACTTTGTTCTTCTCTTTCATTTGAGTGTTGTGGAGAGAAAATGAGATTTATTTGTTAGCATCCCGCATGTGGGTTGGATAATCGCTTGGGTGATATTTGTTTCTTCTAAAAAATCAGTTTTGGCGGCCTTTCTTTGGATGCTTGGGAACTAGAGGCCCTGAAGCAGGTCGTCAATAGCCTTAGCGGTGAGTTGTTAGAGATTGTGCCCCCTTGAGATAGATGTATCATCGAGGCAATGGCGTGACTGAAAGATCCATATTCTATTCCGAAGATGTACGGAGTTGCAATTACCAGTAGGACAAGGCGACAACTTAACTGTAAACAACAGGTGATTATCCACCTAGAGAAGGTTCTAGACCATGTCCCTAGCATTCAGGACATCGATGAGGCGAGTACAAAGCATACTCGTCGCCTTTACAAAAGCTACTCTTCAGAGTTAGTCTGAACTACTTTATTCTTAACTAAAGAAGCTACATCATACCTGCACATGAAAGTTGGCAGGCCATTTAGTTGGTTAGCAATGATCAATCAACTGCAACCGAACGATTTCCTTCCCGCCAACTCGGACTGATTTGCATTGTTCATGCACGTCGGAGATGGAGCAATCAGTCACGGTTCATGACAAACATCCGCAACGATTTCTTCAAACAAGAACTCTGGCATCTCCCGGCAAGGATCATAGGTACCAGTGAATTGGAATCTACGGACTGGATCCGAGCTATTGTTCTCCATCGGACCCCTCACCGTCTCGCTCGGGCCTCCATCGGTGCGCTTGTTGGATGGTCTGTGTCGCGAACGGTGTATGCCTAGTTTTCCCCATTGAGGCAAGGATACCCTCACCGTAGCCTGAATGTGTGAGTTTCTTGAACTTGGCAGAACCCCTTTCGAGGTTTTTTTTTAGTTGGTGCCATGCTGCAGATACGCAAGGTGTCCATCGCCCCCTCGCTACTTACTCATGCATCGAGCACCCGAAATCGTTGCCGCTTGCTTGGTCGAAAAAATGCGCTCTCGGCTTCGACAGCTACGTTGGCTCCCCTCAGTGAAGTCTTCATCATTGTCGCCATTTTATGCATGCCCCTGCCACCAAATGCGTGAAACCATCCATCTCGGAGGGCAAGGGGAAACCATCCTAGAGTAGGGATTTATGGCCTGCCTTAGGCCTTGTTCGGTTGCACATTTATCCACCGGGTTTGAAGTGTATTGAGGAGGATTAAATCCCCAGTAAGTCAAAATCCCCTCTAATACTCTCCAAACCACCCCAATCCACTTGGGAAGTGGATTAAACGAACAAAGCCTTAGTGTGGCCAAATACCCCTGCGACGGTGCCATTAGCAGAACCTAGGTGGTGCGTTGGGATGGAGCTGCAGAGCTAGAGTGGGGGAGTGGAAGTGACAATAGGTCTGGAGACTGGGAACATGCAAATATCCCCTAGTATTTCCAAATAAAGTGTAGTGTGAAACTCATTGCTTTATTTTCCTTCCCAGCTTAATTTTTTTCATGCTTGGCACACTCATGGGACCCACTAGTCATGGCGATACCGATTGGATACATCAAGGTACGAGGATAGCTGGGAGACGGTAAAAACACGGGTTCCATTTTCACTTCCATTCCCCTCCTACTCACTCTTCATCTTCAACAAAACTAAAATCCCCAACACAGGTGACGGAGCGAACCAACACCCATTCCCTCCCCCCCCCCCCCCTCTAGCAAGTCGATGACTGACCAACCCACGTTGATTTCGGCGGTCTTTCCTCGGATGAGTAGAATCGGGCATTATGCTTCGACTACATTAACCCTTTCGAATTGATAGCATTATTGTTTAGTAGCAACAATTCTACAAATGCTGCGGATCTCATATATCCTTCCAATAGATTCCCTTGATATTTGCAGCAGAAGTGGTGTAGGAACTCGTCCGCTCTAGTGCAAAGTAGTATTTTGTTCTCTTGCCATATATAGGACTAGTATAAAATGAGAATTCAGATCCACGGTATTCTATCAACTCAAGATCTATTAACTAATTGATCTATTAAGAAACAAATCCCATCTCTTAGTTTTCACTAAAAAATTAACAGTATTATTATGAGTATATCACTCATGTAAATAGTATGTGAGATATATTCTGATTGTGGAACTATCTTATTTTATTAAATTTGGTTTGTGCCACTGCCCTGTTTTACTAAAATTCTTCAGTAGAAGTGACGTTGAATCTGAATTGCAGTTGTAGTAGTATTGTTTCATCTTGCCTTATATAGGACTAGTCTAAAGTATGAATTCAGATATGTGGTATTTAATCAACTCAAGATCTATTAAGTGATCGATAAATAAAAAAATGATTACCTTCTCTTAGCTTTCACTCTAAAATTTTGTTTGGTAGTAGTATTATTATGTGTACATCACTGACGTCGAAAGTATGTGAGATATATGTCTATGGCACTATCTTTTTTTATTAAATTTGGTATGTGCCATTGCCCTGTTTTACTAAATTTGGTCTGTAACAGTGACATCGAAGCTGAATTGCAATTGTAGTAGCATTGTGTCATCTTGCCATATATAGGACTAGTATAAAATGTGATTTCAGATCTGCGGTATTTAATCAACTCAAGATCTATTAAATCGTTGAGAAATTAAGAGATGAGTCCCTTCTCTTAGTTTTCATTCTAAAATATTGTCTGTGTGGTAGTGTATATCACTAACGTGTATTTGAGATATATTGTTATGGTGGCACTATCTTCTTTTATTTAATTTGGTATGTGCCACTGCCCTGTTTTACTAAATTTGGTATGTGACATGTGTTACTAAATTTGCATTTTCAGTTAATGTATCAACGGAAGTATTGGGATCTGTTATTAGTGTTTTCTCCATGTGCAATGCAAGTGTGCTTCTTCCTCAATTTTATGATGATAAATGTCTTCTCATGAGCAATCTTGGAAGCTTGCATGTAAAAGGGGCACCCTTTCTCACTGAATCAACCATGATCCTCACATTGTTGTTCCTGTTATAGTTCCTCGATTGAGCAACATGAAATTTCCTAAGAGCTTTTCTACATTGATAAACATCAGTCAAGCACAACTTCACAACTATTTGTTCATGTGGGTTTTCTCTTAACTAATCGTACAAAATCATTGCCTTTGGCTTCTTCATTCTTCTCTTCCTTCCACAAGAAGTACAAATTTTTCAACATGACCAGCATCATCACTTTCACCCAAATCACTTGGGTTGCTGTACTCATCACTTGATGGCATCAAAATAATAACCTCTATTGTCGCTCTGTCTCATGATATGATCTACTTGTTGGCCCTAATCTGGCTAGTTTTGGCTTCAACTTCTCTGCAAAATATTCTTCTTTAGGAACCTCCTCTGGTTCAGACTCTTCACTTTCTTCATAAATCTCTTCAACGTTTGTATCACCTTCATAGTGCAGAAATGGATCATTCCTTTGCATCTTATGTTGCTGTTGGAGATATGCCCTAGAGGCAATAATAAATGTAGTTATTATTATATCTTTGTGTTTATGATAAATGTTTATATTCATGCTATAATAGTATTAACGAGGAAACATTAATACTTGTGTGAATTGTAAACTTAAATTGAAGTCCCTAGTATAGCCTCTATACTTCACTAGCTTGTTGGTTGATAGATGATTGTGGTTTCCCTATCATGAACATTGAGATGTTATTAACAACAAGATCATATCGTTAGGAGAATGATATGGTGGACATACTCCTATAGATAAGCGTAGCATAAAGATCAAGTCATTTCAATAGTTCAATTGCTATATGCTTTCTGATACATAGTAACCTAATTCCTTCGACCATGAGATCATGCATATCACCTTTACCAGATGGATGCTTTGATATCATCAAACACCACACCGTAACAGGGTGGCTATAAAGGTGGCATTGAGTGTTCGGAAAGTATTGGTTGAAACACATGGATCAAGAGTGGGATTTGTCCATCCAGATGACGGATAGATATTCTCTGGGCCCTCTCGGTGAAATGTCATCCAATTAGCTTGCAAGCATGTGACTGGGTCACAAGGGATCACATATCACGGGAACGAGAAAAGAGTACTTATCAGTAACGAGGTTGAACTAGGTATGCAGAGATACCGACGATCATGACCTCGGATAAGTAACATATCATGAGACAAAGGGAAATTGGTATCGTATGTAAGTGGTTCATTCGATCGCAAAGTAATCGTAGAAATATGTGGGAGCCATATGAATTTCCAGATTCCTCTATTGGTTATTGTTCGGAGAAGTGTCTCGATCATGTCCGCATAATTCACGAACCGTAGGGAGACACACTTAAGGATTCGACGTTGTTTGAGTAGTTATGGTATTATGAGAAAGAGACCGAATGTTGTTCGGAGTCTCGGATGGGATCCGAGATATCACGAGGTGATCCGGAATGGTCCGGAGAATAAGATTCATATAAGGAAAGTCCCGTTTCGGAGTTGGGGAATGGTTCCGGTGTTTTCATCGGGAACATTCTAGAAGGTCCCGGAATGTCCGGCACTCCGGAGGGGGAAGGGGTGCATGAATGTGTCATTGCATGTTGGAATGATTGCATCATGTACTAAGTGTTCTCGCTGTCCGAAATAAAGGGTTAATTCAAATCCTAAATTGAAAAAGTCAAACTGCCAGTTTTCGGTCAAACTGCCAGTTTTCGGAAAGAGGAGAAAGAGGAGGAGAGGTGGAGGCCGAGTTGGAGGAGGGTTCCTCCCCTTGGCCGGCGCACCTCCCAAGGCCGAGTTGGGGAGGAACTCCTCCCCTTGGCCGCCGGCCCTCCCACCTATAAAGGGAGGGGCAGGGCTCCCCTCTCTACACAACACAAGTTTCCTATCCTCTAAACTAAACCCTAGATCTAGACCCCGGTTTAGAGCTATTCGGTTTAGAGCCTTCTAATTGGTTTAGAGCCCTCTAATTGGTGTGTCTAATTACTAGACCACTAATAGCCTCTCTCATAAGCTCCACTATACTCGCACCGGCTTAAGGCGAAGCCCTGCGGGATCTCCCCTCTACCTCCGGTACCACGCCGTTGTGCTGCCGGAATCGCGAGGAGAGTGCTACAACCTCCGCTGCCTGCTGGAACAAGGGAGAGGAAGGTCTTCGTCGAGTACCGAACGTGTGACCGACTGCGGGGGCGCTGCTGGAACGTGGCGCCGGAAGGATCGTCTACGCGATCTTGAGATCGGAAAGAGTACGACTACATCACCCACGAGAATCTGCTCTCGTTAAACACTTTGGAATCTTCGAGGGTGAGTTATTCCATCGACTCGTTGCTGCAATCTAGTAGATAGATCTTGGCTTGTTTGTTTGTATGCGATAGAAAATTTTTGTTTTCCATGCTACGAACCCCTACAGTGGTATCAGAGCCGTGTCTATATGTAGATCTGTTGCACGAGTAGAACACAATGGTCATTGTGGGCGTTGATGCTTTTATTGTAGATTGCTTTTTGTGTACTTTGCATCTTGCGGTATGTTGGGATGAAGCGGCCCGGGCTAACCTTACATGACATCGTTCATGAGACTTGCTCCACGCTTGACATGCAACTCGTTTTGCATAAGTGGCTTTGCGGGTGCCTGTTTCTCCTAGCATAGTAAAGATCCAATTTACAACGGGTGATCAACAATGCTAGTATCAATGTTGTGGTTCTTGTTCGTAAGTTAGAACGACACTTATGGAAAGCCCCAAACCACGTAAAATATGCAAAGAAAGTAGAAGCGTCTAACTTTGTTTTGCAGGGGTGTGCAGTGATGTGATATGGCCATGATTGTGATTATATTTGATGTATGCAATGTTCCTTATTGTAAGTTGGCAACCGGCAGGAGCCATATGGTTGTCTTTAATTTCTGTTAAGACCTGCGTGTCTATTCAAAATAGTTGTAATAGTTGAAGCTGGTGGACGACAACCATGAAGAAGCGTCATTGACCTTGATGCCATGCCGGTGATGATGGAGATCATGTTCGTGCTTGAAGATGGAGATCGGAAGCACAAAGAAGAAATGCCATATCATATCACATATTATGAATTGCATGTGATGTTAATCCTTTATGCATCTTGTATTGCTTAGTAGACGACGGTAGCATTATAAGATGATCCCTCATGCACATAAATTTCAAGTCTAAAGTGTTCGCCCTTAGTTAGCACCGTTGCTAAAGCTTGTTGCTTCGAAGCACCACGTGATGATCGGGTGTCTTTGATTCCACGGGTGAATACAACGTAAGCAAGCCAGATTTGCTTATGCGGTAGCTAAGGTTTGATCTTGACGAGCCTAGCATGTACAGACATGGCCTCAGGAACACGGATCGCCGAAAGGTAAAGCATGAATCATATAGCAGATATGATGAACATGTCGATTGTTCGCCATTGAAAACTATATCAACTCTCGTGATGATCGGTGTTGATGTAGTGGATTTGGTTCATGTGATCACTAAAACAATGTGAGGGATGTTGTTTTGAGTGGGAGTTCACCTAGTTTAATTTCATTAATTAATTTGAACTCAATTTGTCATAAACTTAGTCTAAACTATTGCAAATATGTTGTAGATCAATGGCAGCCCCTACCATCAATTTTAATGCGTTCCTAGAGAAAGAAAAGTTGAAAAACAATGGAAGCAACTTCGCGGATTGGTTCCGCAATTTGAGGATTGTCCTCACAGCTGGTAATTTGACCTATGTGCTGGATGCACCGCTAGGTGACCCACCTGCAGCTGATGCTACCGATGAAGTAAAGAATGTTTACCTCGCTCGGAAGAATCAGTACTCCATAGTTCAGTGTACTATCTTGTATGGTTTAGAATCGGAGCTTCAGAAAAGGTTTGAAGAGTCAGACCCATATGATATTGTCGAGGATCTCAAATTAATTTTTGAGACTCATGCGGCAATTGAAAGTTATGAAGCTTCTGAAAAGTTCTTTAACTGCAAGATGGAAGAGGGTAGCTCCGTCAGTGAGCATGTGCTTAAAATGTCTGGGCACGCGAATAAACTTCAAAGCTTGGGTATAGTGATTCCTAATACTTTGGGAGTTTACCGCATCCTCCAATCACTACCACCAAGTTACAAGAACTTTGTGATGAACTACAACATGCAGAACATGAACAAAGAGTTGCCAGAACTATTTGCTATGTTAAAATCTGCAGAAATGGAGATCAAGAAAGAGCACCAAGTGTTGATGGTCAATAAGACCACCAAATTCAAGAAAGGCAAGTCTAAGCAGAAGGGACACTTCAAGAAGGGTGGTAAGAAAGCTACCATGCCGACGAAGAGGACCAAGGCTGGACCTAAGCCTGATACTGAGTGCTTTTACTGCAAAGGGGAAGGTCACTGGAAGCGGAATTGCCCAAAGTACTTGGCGGATTTGAAGAACGGCAACATCAAGAAGAAAGGTATATCTGATATACATGTTATTGATGTGTATTTCACTAGTATTCGTAGTAGTGCCTGGGTATTTGATACTGGTTCGGTTGCTCATATTTGTAACTCGAAACAGGAGCTGCAGAATAAACGAAAGCTAGCGAAGAACGAGGTGACGATGCGCGTAGGAAACGGATCAAAGGTTGATGTGATCGCGGTCGGCACGCTACCTCTTCATCTACCATCGGGATTAGTTTTATACTTAAATAATTGTTATTTGGTGCCTGCGTTGAGCATGAACATTATATCGGGATCTTGTTTATTGCGAGACGGTTACTTGTTTAAATCCGAGAATAATGGTTGTTCGATTTATATGAGTAATATGTTTTATGCACATGCACCTTTGATAGATGGTCTATTCATATTGAATCTCGATAGTGGAAATACACATATTAATAACATTGAAGCTAAACGTTTGAAATCAAGCGATAACTTAACCTATATGTGGCACTGTCGTCTTGGTCACATTGGAGTGAAGCGTATGAAGAAACTCCATTCCGATGGACTTCTTGAATCACTTGATTTTGAATCACTTGAAAGATGCGAAGCATGTCTGATGGGTAAAATGACTAAGACTCCATTTTCTGGTATGATGGAGCGAGCTACGGACTTATTGGAAATCATACATACCGATGTGTGTGGTCCAATGAGTGTAGCATCGCGCGGTGGTTATCGTTATGTTCTTACCTTCACGGATGACTTGAGTAGATATGGGTATATCTATTTCATGAAACATAAGTCCGAAACTTTCGAGAAGTTTAAGGAGTTTCAAAGTGAGGTAGAGAATCAACGTAACAAGAAGATTAAATTTCTACGTTCTGATCGTGGAGGTGAATATCTAAGTTACGAGTTTGGCGAGCATTTGAAGAAATGTGGAATACTTTCGCAGTTGACACCGCCGGGAACACCACAGCGTAATGGTGTGTCTGAACGTCGTAATCGAACTCTCTTAGATATGGTTCGTTCTATGATGTCACTTACAGATTTACCGCTATCATTTTGGGGTTATGCATTAGAAACAGCCGCATTCACTTTAAATAGGGCACCATCTAAATCCGTTGAAACGACACCGTATGAATTATGGTTTGGGAAGAAACCTAAATTGTCGTTCCTTAAAGTTTGGGGATGCGAAGCCTATGTAAAGAAGTTACAGCCGGACAAGCTTGAACCCAAAGCGGAAAAATGCGTCTTCATAGGATACCCGAAGGAAACTATTGGGTATACCTTCTATCATAGATCCGAAGGCAAAATCTTCGTTGCTAAGAATGGATCCTTTCTAGAGAAGGAATTTCTCTCGAAAGAAGTGAATGGAAGGAAAGTAGAACTCGACGAGGTTGTCGAACCTTCTCTCGAAATTGCGAGTAGCGCAGCACCGGAAGAAGTTCCTGTGGTGCCTGCACCAATAAGAGAGGAAGCTAATGATGGTGATCATGAAACTTCGGTTGAAGTTGCTACAGAGCCTCGGAGGTCAACGAGAACTCGTACCACTCCAGATTGGTATGATTCCGTTATGAATGTCATGTTGGTGGACAACACCGATGACCCCGAGACATATGAGGAAGCGATGATGAGCCCAGATTCCAATAAATGGCAAGAAGCCATGAAATCCGAGATTGGATCCATGTACGAAAACCAAGTATGGACTTTGGTGGACTTACCGGATGGCCGGAAGGCTGTCGAGAACAAATGGATTTTCAAGAAGAAAACAGATGCTGATGGTAATGTTACTGTCTATAAAGCTCGACTTGTCGCAAAAGGGTTTCGACAAATTCAAGGAGTTGACTACGATGAGACTTTCTCACCGGTAGCGAAGCTAAAGTCTGTAAGGATTATGTTAGCAATCGCTGCATATTATGATTATGAGATATGGCAGATGGATGTCAAAACAGCATTCCTCAATGGAGACATTGATGAAGAGTTGTATATGATACAACCCAAAGGTTTTGTCGATCCTAAAGATGCTAACAAGGTATGCAAGCTTCAACGGTCCATCTATGGATTGAAGCAAGCATCCCGAAGTTGGAATCAACGTTTTGATAAGGTAATCAAAAGTTTTGGTTTTATACAAACTTATGGAGAAGCTTGTATTTACAAGAAAGTGAGTGGGAGCTCTGTAGCATTCTTAATACTGTATGTGGATGACATATTGTTGATTGGGAATGATGTAGACCTTCTTAATAGTGTCAAAGAGTATTTGAATAAAAGTTTTTCAATGAAGGATCTTGGCGAAGCAGCTTACATATTAGGCATAAAGATTTATAGAGATAGATCGAAACGCCAAATATCATTGTCACAAAGTACATATTTGGACAAAGTTCTAAAGAGGTTTGGAATGGAAGATAGCAAGAAAGGGTTCTTGCCCATGTTGCCCAATACGACCTTGAGTAAAACTCAAAGTCCGACATCGGCAGAAGATAGAGAAAGAATGAGTAAGACTCCCTATGCTTCAGCCATAGGATCTCTAATGTATGCCATGCTATGTACTAGACCCGACATCGCATATGCTGTTAGTCTAACTAGCAGATATCAAAGTGATCCAGGAGTGGATCATTGGACAGCGGTCAAAAACATCCTTAAGTACTTGAGAAGAACTAAGGATATGGTTCTTTCTTATGGAGGTGATGAACAGCTCGTTGTTAATGGTTACACCGATGCTAGTTGGAACACCGATCTGGATGATTCTAAATCACAATCTGGATACGTATTTATTTTGAATGGTGCAGCAGTTAGCTGGAGGAGTGCAAAGCAAAGCGTTGTGGCGAGATCTTCAACTGAATCGGAATACATGGCTGCTTCGGAGGCTTCACAAGAAGCGATATGGATGAAAGAGTTCATTACAGAGCTGGGTGTGGTTCCTAGTGCGCTGGACCCAATGTCTATCTACTGTGATAACATGGGCGCCATAGCCAATGCGCAAGAACCAAGGTCACACAAGAAGCTGAAGCATATCAAGCTACGTTTTCACGCTATTCGAGAACATATCCAGGATGGGGATATAAAGATTTGCAAAGTACACACAGATCTGAATGTGGCGGATCCGTTGACTAAACCTCTCCCGAGGGCAAAACATGACCAACACCAAACTGCCATGGGTGTTCGGTATATTACCATGTAATCTAGATTAGATGACTCTAGTGCAAGTGGGAGACTGTTGGAGATATGCCCTAGAGGCAATAATAAATGTAGTTATTATTATATCTTTGTGTTTATGATAAATGTTTATATTCATGCTATAATAGTATTAACGAGGAAACATTAATACTTGTGTGAATTGTAAACTTAAATTGAAGTCCCTAGTATAGCCTCTATACTTCACTAGCTTGTTGGTTGATAGATGATTGTGGTTTCCCTATCATGAACATTGAGATGTTATTAACAACAAGATCATATCGTTAGGAGAATGATATGGTGGACATACTCCTATAGATAAGCGTAGCATAAAGATCAAGTCATTTCAATAGTTCAATTGCTATATGCTTTCTGATACATAGTAACCTAATTCCTTCGACCATGAGATCATGCATATCACCTTTACCAGATGGATGCTTTGATATCATCAAACACCACACCGTAACAGGGTGGCTATAAAGGTGGCATTGAGTGTTCGGAAAGTATTGGTTGAAACACATGGATCAAGAGTGGGATTTGTCCATCCAGATGACGGATAGATATTCTCTGGGCCCTCTCGGTGAAATGTCATCCAATTAGCTTGCAAGCATGTGACTGGGTCACAAGGGATCACATATCACGGGAACGAGAAAAGAGTACTTATCAGTAACGAGGTTGAACTAGGTATGCAGAGATACCGACGATCATGACCTCGGATAAGTAACATATCATGAGACAAAGGGAAATTGGTATCGTATGTAAGTGGTTCATTCGATCGCAAAGTAATCGTAGAAATATGTGGGAGCCATATGAATTTCCAGATTCCTCTATTGGTTATTGTTCGGAGAAGTGTCTCGATCATGTCCGCATAATTCACGAACCGTAGGGAGACACACTTAAGGATTCGACGTTGTTTGAGTAGTTATGGTATTATGAGAAAGAGACCGAATGTTGTTCGGAGTCTCGGATGGGATCCGAGATATCACGAGGTGATCCGGAATGGTCCGGAGAATAAGATTCATATAAGGAAAGTCCCGTTTCGGAGTTGGGGAATGGTTCCGGTGTTTTCATCGGGAACATTCTAGAAGGTCCCGGAATGTCCGGCACTCCGGAGGGGGAAGGGGTGCATGAATGTGTCATTGCATGTTGGAATGATTGCATCATGTACTAAGTGTTCTCGCTGTCCGAAATAAAGGGTTAATTCAAATCCTAAATTGAAAAAGTCAAACTGCCAGTTTTCGGTCAAACTGCCAGTTTTCGGAAAGAGGAGAAAGAGGAGGAGAGGTGGAGGCCGAGTTGGAGGAGGGTTCCTCCCCTTGGCCGGCGCACCTCCCAAGGCCGAGTTGGGGAGGAACTCCTCCCCTTGGCCGCCGGCCCTCCCACCTATAAAGGGAGGGGCAGGGCTCCCCTCTCTACACAACACAAGTTTCCTATCCTCTAAACTAAACCCTAGATCTAGACCCCGGTTTAGAGCTATTCGGTTTAGAGCCTTCTAATTGGTTTAGAGCCCTCTAATTGGTGTGTCTAATTACTAGACCACTAATAGCCTCTCTCATAAGCTCCACTATACTCGCACCGGCTTAAGGCGAAGCCCTGCGGGATCTCCCCTCTACCTCCGGTACCACGCCGTTGTGCTGCCGGAATCGCGAGGAGAGTGCTACAACCTCCGCTGCCTGCTGGAACAAGGGAGAGGAAGGTCTTCGTCGAGTACCGAACGTGTGACCGACTGCGGGGGCGCTGCTGGAACGTGGCGCCGGAAGGATCGTCTACGCGATCTTGAGATCGGAAAGAGTACGACTACATCACCCACGAGAATCTGCTCTCGTTAAACACTTTGGAATCTTCGAGGGTGAGTTATTCCATCGACTCGTTGCTGCAATCTAGTAGATAGATCTTGGCTTGTTTGTTTGTATGCGATAGAAAATTTTTGTTTTCCATGCTACGAACCCCTACAGTTGCCTCATCTGCTCCAATATTTCCTACTCCTCAGGATCCGGAATTTTTGCCTTCTTCTGCTTCTTAAGCTTCTTAATACACTCAACCTCCTCTACTACAACCACTGTTCAAAAAATCGACCGATATGCCGATAAATTGGCCGATTTATCGCTACTCGGGGGTGTACGATATGCCGATTTTCAGGTTTATTGGCGGATTTTATGATACCTAAAAAATCGCCAATTTTCAGTCGGCCGATAAATTACCAAATAAGTGATATCCTAAATATTGGCTACAACTATGTTGTGGCTTTCAGCTCTATACTCTCCCATGTCATAATACATGTCTTATTCCTCATTTTGTTGCTCATTTGTTTCCTAATTCTCTTCAGCATCTACTTCAACACAAATAGTTTGTTTTCCCTTAGGCATATTTGAACTTTGTTGTGTGCCAAGGTACAACACGTCAAAGAAATCAACAACACCTAGATATAGTGCATCCATACTACCATCATTATCATCATCATCAATATGTGTGACACTAAATATGTTAAATGACATTAGAACTAGCTCATTTATCTGTGCTTGAGCTTCAACTATGTTTAGGTTTAGACCAGCTGGTGGTGCTGCATTTCTGTAAGCATTGTTAACCGCATAACCTTTGAATCCTCAAACTTGCTAAGCATTTTTCTGCACCTTTGCCATACGTCAACCATCTCCATTATTGACATTCATTTTCCCTTCTCCTTAACATAGTACATTGGATCTCTAATCCCACAACCATGTTCTTCTATGAGAGCAAACAGATTGAGCACAAATGTTTGATATGCTCAGTGTCCTCTCTAAATTGTCTTCACCAGCAAAATTGAACCTATCTTCCCATTTTTCATCAACCAAACTACATTCCGAAATTAAATAAATTTGCCGCTAACTTTCACTAAGTAGTTCTAACCCTAACTAGTTCTAGATGCAGATTGACAAAAATGTCAGCGGGGAAGGGGAAGAACACTTACTCCACACCACCACCGAGGGAGGATGCCCACCGGTGGCTGCTCTTCGACGGTAAGGCGTGCACCGCCTTGGCCAGAGGAGCCACCGCAATATGCTTCAATGACCCGACCACAAGCCCGTTGGACCTGCACCGGGGTCCTCGTCGCCACCAACACAGGTTTGCCTCCGAAAAGGTCGGCGCCGTCGGGATTCGCCGTTGTCATCAAGGGTTCAGACGGAGGAACAGGCGTCACGCGGGAGGGGAAAATAACCCCCCCCCCCCCCCCCCCGCACCCCCCCTCCCCCACCCACCTGGACTAGGTGGGTCCCACATAGTCGTTGATGGTTGTTAGGCTGCGCTGTCCAACCGTTGCCATATCAGCCCGACAGGTGGGTCGGTTGTCAGTTCGGCTATTAAACCCTTCTCAGCATCCCATCAGTTTTGCTGATAATACCAGGCTGATATGGAGCTCAGCTCAGCTGCGACCGATCCTCTCAGTTTTTTTTTCTATGAAACCGACCGAAAGCTAGCACGGCTTGGCCCGGTCGTCCCATGGAGATCGCGGGCGGTGCGCCCCACATCTCTGCGCCATGCAACGTGTGTGCGGCCACGCGTTCCCAGCACCTTTTCTTTGTCCCGTGCGTTCGTCCGTCCTCGACGTCCCGGGCTCCTGGCGTCGATCGAGCGGGAGAAGAAAGTGGCAAGAGCCTAATTACAGAGCAGCAGCAGCAGCAGATCGGCCTGCACGTTCCCTGCGCCATTGTTTCAACCGCGCCATCATCCGGCGCGGCTCCATGGCCTGCCTCCGAATTAAATCCCCACCCACAAAGTTTATCCAATCATTTTGGCTTGTTTTTCCTGAGATGCATCATGGCCGATTGCAAGGGCTTTTCAGATTATTAAGGACCAGTTGATACCCAGCTAGCCCGTGCATGCATGCATGTGACGACGTGGAGGCCTTTTGAGCTCGGCGACATAACGTTAAGTACGTGTTCAATTTTTCAGACAGTATGATAAGATACACACATAACATAAGACGAAGAAATCTACTCCCTACAACTCGATTTAATTGTCTAAACCTGCTACAGCTAAATCGGATCAAAGGCAGACCTGATCCTAGCAGCCTGAGAGGAAAACATACACATGTGAGTTGTGAGGTGCCGGTGCATGATATGAGCACAAACGGCCCGGCCAGTCCGACCTGACCCGGCGTCCGCATCGAGAAGAATATGCACGCACGAGGTGGATTAACGTTTGGCGCTATGCCGCTATTCTTTCGCACCCGTGCTGATGCGTGCATGATCGTCCGCCTGCTAGCTACACATCCGACGCGCGCACGATTCCCTGACCCTAGCTCACTGTTGCGATGGCACACGGCCGAAGCCGTGTCAGGCCGAGGACGCCGGAAGAGGCGACCGACCGGCCGGCCGCTAGGCGCCAGCAGAGCATGAGTTCAGCGGCGCAGAGCGACATGCGTGCGTGAACAGTGGACGTGATGCATGCATATCGATTTGCCTCACTCACTCACCAACCCTGCAACAACAATCAATTGACGAGGCGCACGAACAGCAAAAGCAGAGCAGGAGCGCTCCTGTCCTGCCGCAAAAAAAAAAAAGATACATGAAGCCCGTCAGGTTTTATCTCAACCATCCATCAGCAAACACTCTGCCTCCGTGGGCTAGACACACTTCTGGGCGAAGAGGAGCTTAAATGGTACCAAGAATCTAAAACAAAATTTATCTGAAAGGAGATTTAAATATGAGATACTTTCATGGTCTGACCAATGTTAGGCACCGAAAGTTCATTCTCCTGTACAGAATGAGGGCACGATTGAGGGCCATGAGTAACTCAAATCCTATACTCCCTCCGATCCAAATTAATTGACTTGGATTTGTGTAGATTCGGATGTATCTAGCACTAAAACATGTCTAGATACATCCGAATCTAGACAAATTCGAGTCAATTAATTTGGATCGGAGGGAGTATTAAAAATTATTATAAAGGTTTGTTCGGGCTCAGAGGAATGCAACATCCCGATGGATGAGTCCGGTACGGAAGATATACCCCAAGTCTTCATGGAGGAAAAATAATTTTCTGACTACCTCTTATACCGAGGAGATAGTTAAGGAAACAGTTTTCCGAATAGAACACAACAAATCACCGGGGCTAGATGACTTCCCGGTAGAATTCTATAAAAAATTCTAGGATGTTATCGAGGCAGACCTTCTAAAATTTGTTCGGATTTCTTCATGCTGGACAACTAGACTTGTTTCGTCTGAACTTCAGGGAGATAATTTTATTATCTAAGATTAATGAGGCAGAAACGATAAAACAGTATAGAACTATATGTCTTCTTAACGTTAGTTTTAAAATTTTCACTAAAGACGCTACGATCAAGCTAAACTCGGTTGATGATCATGCAGTTCGTCCTACACAAATCGATTTTATGAATGGAAGAAACATCTTGGATGGTGTGATAATTCTTCGTGAAACAATACATGAAATATACATAGTAAAAATTTGAATGTAATATTGTTTAAAATTGATTTCAAAAGGCTTATGATATGGCCACGTGGTCTTTTCTTCAGCAAACACTCAGAATGAAAGATTTTTCTATTTTGTGGTATGCTCTAATCCATAGTTTCGTGACTGGAGATAGTGCTGCCATCAAAGTTAATGATGATATTAGCAATTACTTCCAGACAAGGAAAGAATTGCGACAGGGTGACCCATTATAGCCTTACTATTTAATATAGTGGCAGATCTGTTGACTAGTTAATCGAGAGAGCAAAATCTAATGGCTAAATTGAAGGTATAGTTCCTCATCTAGTAGATGGTCTCTATACTTCAATATGCTGGCAATACAATTCTATTCACGAAACATGACTTGAAAAAAAAGGTAAGAATCTGAAATTAATCCTATCAGCATTTGAACATCTTTCTGGGTTAAAGATAAATTTCCATAAAAATGAATTCTTTTGGCAAGGCCCAAGACAAGGCTCGTATGCTGAGTTATTTGGCCACGGGTAAGGCCAGTTTCCTATCAACTATCTGAGAATCCCGATCTATTATCGGAGACTCACAAATACTGAGTGAAAACTCGTCAAGGAGAGAGTAAAAAAATACTAAGTAGTTGGAAAGGAAAATTGCTATCTCTAGGTTGAAGACTTGTGCCCATAAAATCAGTACTAAGTAATATGGTGTTATATATGATCTCGTTCTTCTAGCTTTATAAAGGAGTCTTGAATAAATTACATTATTTAGTGTTTATATTATTATTTTAATTGTGAATCACGAGAGAGTCATGTCACTGACTAGTATATCCCACCAAATATTACAGACCCATAATACAGACTCTAGATCCATTTCGCAGTACACCTATATAATATAGGGAACACTTGGAGTGCCTTCTATCCACGCCACCGTTCACCACTCTCTCCACTCCCTACCCTAGATATCGCAGTACTCCCCTAACCCACACTTTCAGAACCCGGACACGCCGCCACCCCATATCTGCCCGTTCAGTACTGCGTTCGCAATGCGTGGAGAGGCAACCATTTTAATTGGAGAAAGCACAACGTATTTCGATATACCCCCGGAAGGCTCGTGATGCACGGTAGACGTACGCATTGAATGGGACGAGGTTGACGTCATCGGGACAGGACAATACATGATCTATTGCATTAAGGCTCGTTCCCCACCCTCGAGCCCTGCATATCGATCTGCTGCACAACGACGGGGGAATCCCTTCTTCAACCTCTGGACGGGGTGGGTGCTTACAGGCGAGAGCGTTCGCTGTGCGTCCCAACGGAAGGTTTTCTCTAATGGAGAAGCTCCCGGGTACATCCAGCGGTGTTGAATGGAGGTCAGAATTTTCGATTTCACCTGTATCCTTCCGATTTTGCCATCGGAGATCCCACAGATGCCTATCCATGCAGGTCATTGGAGAGGGTGGAGGAAATATCGGACAACGAGACCATAGACGAATCCCTTGGTGGCCCGGGTGTCGTTCCTAGGATTCCTCGCGGCGAGCAAGGCCTGGACGCCGAGGTTGACAGTGCAGGTTGTGAACGTGTTAGATCTGAAGCAGGGCATCCCTGGATTAGAAGGTATGCATCAGTTACCTGTTCACCGCTGTACGTTTCGGTTATCTCTGTAGATCT
This sequence comes from Avena sativa, assembly GCA_916181665.1. Lineage (NCBI taxonomy): Eukaryota > Viridiplantae > Streptophyta > Magnoliopsida > Poales > Poaceae > Avena > Avena sativa. The sequence goes on from OV702287.1 coordinate 431,750,265, forward strand.
CATTCCCCTAGTGATGATAGAGCTGGACTCTGGCAATTCTAATTTACACAATTCCTGTCGCGTTATGCGATAACTGAATTTGTACCGGTGTATGGTGTGTGTGTTGTTTCCCCATCTATAGCTCATGCTATTAGAGTGTCTTGCATGTTGCCACGAAAACAGGCCTAGACGAGGTGTCATGACCGACGAGAGGCAGTACAAGAAAGGTCGAGCAAGCGCGCTGGAGAATGCTTTTAGAGGCTTCGCAACGCGCAAGACCGATGCGGTGGTGAATCCAGCAGTGGCCACGGTTTTTGATTCGTTATGCGAAGCCTACGACTACTACAACCTATTTTCGTGGGAATGTGGATTTAGCATTCGGTATGCTTCTGTCAGGGGAAGCCAAAAGAAAGTAATACGACCTCCTGTCGCTGCCGTTTCCCGGCAATGATAAGGCTGCTGCGGATTGACAATCAAGGGTGGTACATATGTGAGGCCAGACTAGTTCACAACCACAAGATGCTGCACAATTGTGCAGAGAAATTGCACTTTCCGTCACATCGGCACATAGACAACTATACCCGCGACCTAGTGTGCCAGCTCAGGGAGAACAATGTTAACCTGGCAAAGGTATATAGCATCATAGGGACCTTTCTTGGGAAGATTGAGAATGCCCCATTCACGAAGCGTTCTCTACGGACGCTTTGTGGGAAGATTAGTCGAGAGCAAGCAGACGATGACGTATGGAAGACCATGGAGATCTTCTCGGAGTTGCGAGAGAAGGACAGTGAATTCACGTACACTGTGGAGGTGGATGATTCGAGTAGGGTACAAACACTTCTATGTTCAAACGGTAGAAGCAAGCTCCAGTACAATCATTTCGGAGATGTTGTTACCTTTGACACCACCTACAATACTAACCTCTACGACATGCCTTTTGGCCTATTCGTGGGGGTGAATAATCACTTCCAGAGTATACTATTCACTGGAGTTCTTATGCGTGATGAGAAGATTGAAAGCTTTGAGTGGGTCTTCAAAGAGTTTGAGAAGATGATGGGAGGGAAGCGGCCAGTGACAGTTCTCACAGGTATGGTTCTGATGCATTTGAACATACTGGGTTTTTTCCAAGTATTGGTGGTTGATCTTGCAATGCTATGCTGGTAATACTAATAAAGTTGCTGCTAACAGACCAGGCAAGGGCAATGGAAGTGGAAATTGGAAACGTGTGGCCTGGAGTCACGCATAGGTGGTGCAAGTGGCATGTCTTGCGGAAGGCAAAGGAATCTTTGGGGACCCACTACACAAAGAAGTCTGATTTTCGGGCGGAATTCCACAACCTTGTGAACGAGATGCTGACGGTTGAAGAGTTTGAGAATGGGTGGAAGGCTTTGGTCGCGAAGTATTCTTTGTCGAAGAATACGTTCATGATACAGATCTTTGAAGTGAGGCAGAAATGAATGTGTTCAATGAATGATACAGAGGAGTGAGAGTGCCAATCACATGCTCAAGAATTACGTGCCACCCGCCTGTCCAATGAATGTGTTCGTGAAGCAGTACCGGAAATTGCAGTACGACAGAGAACAAGAGGAGGGTTTCCAAGAGAAACGAACCAGCCTGGTAAGCAATGACCGCCGTTTCATTGTTACATTTTAGGATTTGGCCGCATTTGCACATTCCAGTGGTATCTGATCTGGTAATATTTTGGTTTCCGCAGTCGGGAGCAGTGATCAGGTTCAACCTGCCTATAGAAAGGCATGCGGCCAAGATTTACACTCGTACCATGTTCGAAATGTTCGGCAAGGTCCTCTATGTTGCAGGGTACTACACAGTGGAGGAAATTGAGCCAAGGAAATGTTCCGGCGGCTTTGCACGTGAATCCGTCCACAAGGAAAGAGTGACACAAGGCAAGGTACGAGGTGATCCTTTCGGCAGAAGGCGATAACTACACTTGTGAGTGTGGTAGATTCGAACACATGGGCGTGATATGTTGCCACATATTGAAGGTATGTAACGCTCGCGGTGATGTCTTTGACTTGTCTATTTTTCTTTTTATAGTAATGTCATCACGCTATGACTGCAGTTAATGCTGACGTTGCATGTTCGCAAAATCCCAGAAAAGCACATCATGAAAAGGTGGACGGTTGATGCAAGGGATATCATGCCAGAACATATAAGGCACTACCAGAAAGACATGGGTCCTCCGGAAGCAACTACTTTTAGGCATTCGACAATGTACATAACTGCGCTAGAAGTGGTTCATTTGGGGGACAGCAATCCAGAAGCATTTGAGTGCGTCATGTCAGGACTTTGCGAGCTGAAAGCCAAAGCAGCTGCGTTTGGAAGAAAGAGAGACGGCAGAGGCGACCTTGAGAAGTCATTGAACTCAAGCGTTGGAAATTCGGTTGGATCTAGACAGTCATAGGGCAATACGGTGACTATCCATGCTGGTTTTGATTTCGTAAGGACAGAATTCTGCATGGAAGGATCCTCCGCCGGTCAGGTAATGCCGGCTGGAGAAATCAACGAGGTCACATCAGCGAGCAGGTTGCTCACTGCGCCTGAAAGACGTCTAAAGCGCGGTAGGCCAACAACTGCTAGGCACAAGCCGCCCTACGAGAAGAGCATCTAGAGATCTCGTTTCTGTGGGATTTGCCGCGAGAAAGGTCACAAAAGCACTACATCTCCACACAGAGGGGATATGCCGATGAAACCGCGGAAGGATCCGCAGTGCAGCAATTGCTGGTTGACCGGGCATAGGAAAACCAATTGCAGCAATCCGATGCGCAGCCTCATGCCATCGATACTTGTCGGCGTAACAATTTTTGAGAATGGTTTCTCATAGTACCGCATGCGCTGCAAATAGTCCAGATGGGAAACAATTATTCCCATTTTACAAAATACAGCACACAGAGACTAGTGACCATTTGAGACATATGCCAGCAATATGTGGAGCTCGCACTTGCTGAAAATTAATGTGTATCATTGTTCGTTTGTAACCAAGAATACTAGAGAGGAACCTATTTTATGGATTTTTTATTTTGTCCTGCTTGTCCTGTGTAAGGGCATTTAATTCAGTTAGGCTCGGACCTGTCATTTTTCTGTTCAAGGCTAGTAAATGTGTTTTCAAAATTTGAATCGAAGGGGCGCTGAGTTTCCCTCCCCTACTCACATCTATGCCTATATATACACCCTCCGGAACTGATCCAAGATGCCAAGCCACCCAAATACAGGAGATGGAAACACCAGTAGCTGGCTCCATGAGCGGGTGTGTGCTGCCAGGATGGGGCGCATTACAGGTTCTGTGCTCCGCTGACGTAGCCTCCCAGGTTAGGATTTAGATGTTATCCAAAACTACCGGAAAGAACAACTTTAGTCCAGGTCCCCCGGTAAGTTATTTCCGTGTTGCTGACCTTTTCTCTGCTAAACAGGTACTGGAGCAGGAGAAGCTCTCGTGCGAGGGTATGCTGATGTGCTCCGGAGAGTCAGAAATGGCGGCTGTTGGGGTAGGGGTTAGCACATTTTTCTCATGTGAACTAGCATCAGTCCTAACTAGGATTCCAACTAACAGCAAGAGATTTCGTCTGAGTTTGTCGTTTTATGGGCCGCAACAATGCTACTGGGCCGAGAGATGGTGGCACCCCGTTTTTACAGACTGGTTTGCTGGATCGACAGAGGCTTTCAAGGTCTCCTCTCCCGTCGCCGATCCCGGCAAGCTAAAATTTCTATATTTTCGGGTGGTGGAGACCTGACTTCTTTTTTGTGCAACCACCTTCTTTGTACCGTCAGGTTATTTGTACGGTAGACTCAAGCGAGGGAGAAAGCGTTGGTGACAATTTTTTGCTGCTCAGGCCCACGCTAGAGAGCGACGATCGGTCAATGTTTGGAGACGAGATCGTGAAAGGTGTGGAACCGGCGAGGCAACGTAGGTTATTCGAAACAGATTATGAGGATGACGCAGACAGTTCTAAGTGTAAGAGGAACAAGGTTGTGTGAAAGCACCGGAATGTGGGATGTACTAGCAAATTCATGGATGTAGGACTACCTTTGCTAATTAATAAATTAAGATTGCACCAAAAATATTGGTTCCGAACTGTAGATCACTCGCATTGAACAGATCTATGGAGTGTCGGTAACCAACGACGTGCTGGGCCGGCTCGTGTTTGGAAACAGCTGTGGGGGAAAAAAGCGGGCTAGAGGCCCATGCAGCACAGTAGGCCCGTACAACCTACGCACTGTTTGCTATGCGGTGGAGATGAGGAAGGGGAGCGTTTTCTCCTGGCATGCGTGCATATGGGTCGGTGAAGAACGTATAACTACCATTGACCTTTGTGGGACGGGCGGTATATGTCTGGCATAGTAATGACAGGGAGAACCAATGGGGATTTTTTGATTTCTTTTCGTGCGGCTAGACTGAGTCTAGTATTCTTAAAAAACATGTTTGAGCGGTACAAAATCCTGTCCCACGCACGGCTGTCCATCGGTACTTACTGCCATACCATCAACGCTGGGCAGGCTACATGGCACAGTTGTTGATCAGTAGACAATTTCCTTAGGTTGGAAAAAAGAAGAGAAAGGGAGGGAGTGGTAACTACGACATGACATTGCAGTAGGAGACACGGCGACAAGGCTGCAAGAAGTAATTCCTACCACCTGCAGAGAGCCAAGAACGCTCTGTTCCTCTTCTTCTCGCATTCTTCCCCTGCATCTGTCCTCACGCAGGCGGCCGGAGCTCTCTAGCACAACACGCAGTGCAGGGGGAGGAAGCCTGGTTCGAGGTGCCTATCAGGTCAGTAAACACAACCGCGTTTCTGCATTTGGTTCTGTGGTTCGAAGAAGCATCCATCCCTTAGATCCAAGGGGAGCTGGCGAGTGCTCCTGGTTCTCCTTCGGACTACGGAGATAGCTTAAGCTGCTGCTAAAGTTTGTGCTGACATCTGTTCTTCCCTCCTTTTTTCCGTTTTTTGGTAGGCAGAATGGCAGCGGAGGAGTTTTGTTGTGGGAGAGGGAGTAGGTCATTTTCGGAGGAGTGGGAAAACATCAGTGAACAGCGCATTCGCACCCAAAGTTCTGCACGACGTGGCGCTGGGATGGGGAGAGACAAAGAGGAAGCTAGTTAGATCCATGGGGCTTAGGGGTTGCTACTTGTAGACAAGTTCACTCACTGGAATCGTGATTTCTCCAAGTTCATTTACCAGTGCATTGACGTTAGGAACAAAAGGCTAGTCTTGGTCCAGGGAATTTCGCTGAAATTATCGAACAGGAATTTTCTAGGATATGTGGTATTAGGGAAGGGGGTCTATTTCAATCGTGCGCACTACCGGTTCGCCGACTACTTCGGAGGTTGTAGCCGTGTGCAATTTTCTCCTGGTCCCTCACCAGGAGGTCAGCACGTACCTACTGGTAGATATTCTGAATGAACTAATCCCTGAGGATGAACCTGCACCTGAGATGCAGAGGTTCAAATGCGCCTATGCAATGCTGGTTGTGACAGTCTTCTTCAGTCCTAGGGAGAAAAGGGGCCCCATGCCCCGGGACGCATACCGGGTGGGGATGAACGCTGATGCGCTGCACTGTTTCAGTTGGTCTAGATTAGGAGTGGATGAGCTTCTGTACGGCACCGCATCGGTGCAAACTGCCCTACGACGGCCATGCGTAAGCAGGGTTACACTATATGGCCCTCAGATGGCGTTGCAGGTAGTGACAAAATGTTTTTTCGGTGCTTATTTTCGTAGTAAACTGAACTGGAGCTGGTAACATTGTCTGTTCTTCGCACCTCATTTTACATATCATGTACCTGGATTCAGTAGACCCAGGTTTCGAGGCCGTGTATCCTAATCTGGTGCCTCGCATTGCACACTACACTGTGGCTAAAATGGTGAAGCTTATCAAGCGCGACACCTTCCGCCTCGGATCGTGGAAGATATATGGAATTCTAAGGGTAAATCTCTGCCCTCTCATGAAGTGCAACTAAGGTGTAAGAAATTTTAAGTTACAACTTCTAATGGAAAACGGAAAATATTTGCAGCCCCTTGTTAGTAGGCAAGAACTATGTCGTCAGCTAAGTGCAACATCCACCTCAAGAACTGAGAGTTCAACACCTGGTAGGCGGGAAGTGTTGCTGGGGATATCTATGAACACCCAGGTTGGTCAAGTTGGCGGCGATGGTCTTGATCTGCTGCTTGAGACGGTGAGCACCTGCGACAATCATCATTTTTGATTATTAAAATGTGTAAAAGTGATCCTTACATTCAAGCAGCGAGAACAACATTTTTTTGTCAGTGCAACATCCTGGATTCGGAACATGTGACAGCGGATGGAGTAGCTGCGTGTGTGCGGCAGGGCGACGTGGGTCATTCGAACGGAAGTGGACCGTCAACTACCCCTACTGAGCCTGTACCATCGATTACTCAGGTGTTAGCAATTGTGGCGGAGGTGAGTGAGATGGAGCTAATTCAGTAAGTAGAACTGAATTTTTCTCACAGGTGTGCTCCACATTTGTTTGATCTGGGAAACCTGTTGAATGTGTTCAGGCCAATGCATGGATGGCAAATGGGATCTCAAACCTGGACGGGCTGAGCCGGGCGAGGTCGAGCGAGTTCTACTACGGACTGGCGCATGACATACAGATGTTCGACGCCTCTATCAGAGCAAGAATCAAAAACCATGAGCAAATAGAAAGGATCTTCAAGTTCCAAGGTTTACAGTACATGTGCGAGTATTTGATTTGGAGGGGCCTATCAAAGTACATGCCTCATCTTGTTTCTCACCTAGAGAACATCAAGAACATCCTTGGAGGTTGGTGTTTTCGTAGATCATCGCTCCTACTGGGATATTAATTAGTGATGTCATAATATCTGTTGTTTCAGATCATGTGGGAGCAGACTATGAAAACCCAGGGACTGTGCTAAGCTTCCTTGGACTTGGCCATCTAGCAGGTATGGTCTACGGAAATTTCAAGCCTTTGTAGAGGCATTTTAGTAATGGGTACAATTCCGTTATGCCGCTTTGTTATAACTTCTGAACAGCTGTGTTGTGTTCACCGCCGCTCCTTGTAGATTACTCGAGCCCGAGCAGCGCGGTTGGATTCGCCACCACAGAGGTAGGCGATGTAAGCAATGGGTTGTCATCTGCTGAAGGTGCAGGAGGGTTACCTACTGCTACTGCTACCACCGACGCTATTCCTGGCGATTCAGTCGGTTAGTTTATATTTCCTACCTGAACAACTTGTTTGCTATTTTTCTAGCCTGCCATCATAATGGTGTCTCTGAATGTGGTAGCTACGTATGATTGTGGGGGTCCTTTAGGGATTATGTTCATGAAAGCAATTGTCGGCTGTGCAGGTTTGGCAACGGGCTCAAGTGTGCCATCAGGACAAAATGGTTATTTGGGTGTCGATGACAATGGATTCATCGGATTCATGCATGTGACGTGTCCTGCTACACCACTAGTCCGCACAGGTCTCTCGGATCTTGAATGCCTGTAGGAAGCTGGTGCGTCGACCTATTTTCACTTGGCCAAGTACAGAATCCGGTGTGGCCAATAATTCAACGGTCTTGATATGGTGCATTTTTTGGGTGCAGGAGGGCTAGCTATGGCCACAGGTTTCGATGTCCAATTGCGTGTTCCAGTTAAATTTATTGCGCAGAGGGCGTGAGGTCACAACGTCTATGAAGACCTTGCGAGCAGTGGGGCTCTAAGAGTGCTGCCAGGTGGAAATAACCTTCCATCGATGACGCTAACCATTGGAGGTTCTTTAACCCGGCCTGACAGCAGCACGAGTGTGCGCTTGATGCCCAGCACATCAGGACCAGTGCAGCTGGGAGTGGTTTTAAACCCAATGCCGCTAAGCGTCGTTCCTATGGGATCGGTGAGTTCGACATCCGGTGAAAGTTCTGGCCACTCAAGCTCTAGGATGGTATCTGGTAGTTCTTCTGGTACAGGGAAAAGCAAGGGGATGGATCTAAGCGGTGAGAGCCTATCGGAATGCCATACTAGTTGCCATAATCCGCTGTTCAGTGTCATCTGCTTGGGCAGGGTGAATGTAGGTAACTTTAAATATATATCCGCGTAACCTTCTTGTACTAGCTGGCTGGGTGTTTACCAGTAAACATATAACAGATAATTTTGTTCGACTCGCAGGTGTCGCCGAGGGAGATGAACCGGACGGAGAGCCATCAGATGAGCAAACAGTCAAGAGGAGGAATAAAGGTGAAATCTCGCCATGCTCTGGTGACCTTGAAGTTATTCTATACAGAGGTACGGGAATAAAACTGTAGCGGCCATTCTTTGATGTGGACTACGTGTAAACAATTGGGTGCGTTGTTGTTTGCAGGGAAACCATCCAAGGAATTTGTTATGTGCGATAAGAAGCGTGTCACAAATTTAGTTCCCGGTTTTTGCCCATTTTCGTATGGCTTGGAGATTATCTTTCCAACAAGGGAGGCTGCGGTGGCTATGTACGAGGATATGCTATTCTCGAGCGTGCCGGTCGTGAACAGGTAAGGAAGCTAGGGTCACGTTTTAGGTTAGTTATTTATGCTGACTAAATTAATTTGGGTGGTTCTAGGTTTTGGTTCATTCACTCCAGTCCATCGTTGCTGAAGATGAAGGGCTGCGAGTTGCTGGACTCCTTTGATAGGAATGGTTCACTAAGGGGGAAAGGGTTCAAGGCATCTCGTAGGATGGTCAAAGGAGTGGAGCGCACCTGGTACGCGGCAAATGACAGGTCCAGGTTCAGACATGTCATGCCAGAAAAGTGGGCGGTAAGTAAAATCTGAATTTTTGGTATGAATGGACTCTGAATGTTGCTGAACCACATCTTCTCCCTGAGTACAGAGTAAAATCTTGGCCGCCGATTCAACTATAGTTGACCAAGAACTCAGGGACATGTTTACCGGTGCTAATGTGGATTATGATATAGAGACATGCCACATGGTTAGACCAATTTACCCTGATAGAACTTAACAAATTGAAGAAAGATATCATTTTTTTAAACTGTCCTATTCCCGTGCCAGATCTGGGTTCCTAGGGAGGAGGATGAAGGAGGTATGGTATTGTATGGCTTCGATCTGTGCCTGAAGATTGTCCATGTGTTTGATCCAAGGAGAACAAATGCCGGGACGAACGTGCTTCGCTCGGTTCACTCGGATGTGTGCGAGCGACTTCTGGATGGTTTTGCTCTCTGTGTGGAAATGTTTTTGATGGCTGGGAAGTAGAGAAGGAGGAATGGTCTTTCAGGTTCCATTCATACCAGAATGAGGTGTGCTCTGAGTAAGTTCCCCTTTCAATGTTGGATTTCTACATGGGTTGTCAGTTTCTTTGTAATCTAACAACATGATTCAAACCTTACAGTGCCGAAACCTACATTTACGCTGTGCACTACATCATGAACTTTGACGGCGGCTCTGTCAAAAAATTCCTTAGGAAGGTAAGCTGAGTCAAGATTGCGTGCACTGGGTGCTGGTTTTCTATTTCATATAACAGTGTACTCGATTGCAGGATGCGTTGGAGGATCTCCTGAAGAAGTTACTTGTGATGGTAGTTACAATGGATGACAACCTTGGTCATTCACCAGTGAGGTCTGGGGATTCGGGTTGGGGAGCGGCTTGAATAAAAGTGCAGGCGTGAACCCACATTGGACTGCCAGGCAACTGGTAGTCGGTGCTCCCGCGCCTGTTTATGTATTAGGTAGAGTCACTCATCCAAAAACATTAGCCTGATGGGCCAAGAATATTTCCCGTTATTCGTGAGTGTTGCAGATGACAATGGACCTGACTATCGCGTGGAACCAATCTAAATGTGACCTGTCTGTGGATTTAAATAACAACTATTCCTATATTCGTCCACAATCGCCTAAGAAATGCTTGCTTGGACATACATGTCTTAATGTTGACCATTACTGTGCACGCGATGTGCACGTGTTCTAGGTTTATGGGGATGGTCCAATATAGTGGTTCTTGTTGGCATGGTTTGGGACTGCAAGTCAGGTGCGCGGCCTTGACTGTTTTATGAGGCCATGGCGAGTAAATTAACCGTCGAAGCTTGATTTCTATTTAACGGTATGGTGTAGGGATGATCTGCCCACAGGACCTTCTTTAGGAATACTTGGAAATATGAGTGGCAAGCTGTAGTTGTAGTGCTGCTGGGTGGATTCAGTGCCTAGGGCGAGAAGTGGTGAGTTCTGTGCAATGTGCATTACTAAACGTCTCTGACCTCAAGCTTGGCGGCCTAAATGCTGGCTTGTCATGAGGAAGGGGACGAGGCAGTGGCAGAGTATATGGCGTAATGTTTTCATCAGACCGGTTGTTCTGAAGTACATTTAGATGTACTCTAGGTGCCAGTACTATTGGGTCTAGAATATATCCAACGAATACATGGGGATAAAATGTAACATATTAACTATTATTGCCAGTGAATGGGGTTGGATAAATAAAATCTGTTAGTGGACTAATCATTACAAACTGGTGGATTCCATCTTCAGAGAACTTAGTCTATGGCGATTAAGTCCGTTAATTCCTTTGGTAGCATGGCAGAGTTGCCTTCCATGGCCAGCTGCTGCAGCAGCAAGAACCCTTTTTCGCGAACAATTGCGTCTTGCAAGTTTGGACAGCCTTAGCAAGGTTTTAATACATCGTGCGGTGCGGGCAATTCAAGGAAATTAATAAAGTCCTTACAATGCTAAGCTGGTCTTCAAGGCTATAGGCATTGAAATATCGGGCGATGTGTGCAATACATATTCCAGACTCCTCCCTGTTTTTAGGAAAGCAAGGTCATTGCGAACAGTTTTATTACGAACATTGTGTGCTAAAGTGTACTAACTATTGGGACTTACATTGCGAATGTCGTTGCAGTTACCAACGGAAATTCCTTCTTCCAGTTCATGCAATCCAGATGCCAGTCAGAGAAAAATTTGTAGAAACATGTAAAGAGGGCCATGTGCATCTTGTCAGCAACAAGCCCATGGTATTTCTCCCTGTCTGGGTCTGTCTGGACTAAGGCTGTCGGATCGAACACATATTTTTTTTTCTTCATCATGTCCTAGATGTAGAGGCACCAACCGGTTTCGTGAATTGCTGGTACATGGAACTGCAGGTACGACAGATATGGTTGAAATGTGAGTGCTGCCAAGTGTTTGAAATCAGGTCCTACAGAGTTTAGAAGATAAATGGTGGGAGAACTTACCATATGGAAATGGGATAGTTTGTATTCAGAGACACTAAACTGGTCTTGTATAGATTTCATTTCCCATGCATCCTCTCCAACAAGCACACCTGTCTGGAACACCTACTAGGTCAGAATTTAGGGAATGCGAATGATGAGGAAAATCTTAGAGCGGTATCTTTGTTACATGAAGGTCTTACAGAGAAATCAGCCTCGAAGAGATGTCGCCACACGTCTCCTGCATCTTTGTACAGAACTTGGACATCCAACTGTCAGAGGCGCCGAAAAACCAGCGAGCAAAGTTCGTGCTCCATAATGTCGTTTCCAACAAGCTGGGATTTTGGAGAGTTGGCGGGCATAGATATGTATCTCAGGGAGGCATGAGTGACGCATTCCCTATCGGATTATGAAGTTCGCAAAGTTAGTTGTGCTCCATTGCATGGTACTGAATAAAATGGTGGACTACCTGGTTTGGTAGTAAGCCGCAAAGGTGATGAAGACACTGGCCAACTTATCTTGTACTGATATGGTTGGGTAGTCTAAAGAAGCACCTGAGCTCCAGTGATCAGCTGCGTAGCGCTGGTGACCAGCTTCCTGCTTCCCTGGGCTATGTGGGCCAGCGTGTCCTAGGAGGACCACAGTGTCAGGCGTTTTGGTGTCTTGGTAATACATGAGGATGCTCCCGACAACTGCATCGGCCCATGCCTTCATGCGCTGCGCAGGTGAACTGGCAATTTGTGGGCAAACATTCTTAGGGGTTTTATATGGATTAGGGTTCTCGGAAGCTCCTGCTACAGAAGGAAAACAATTGCAAGGACAAGTTAGACCAAGCATATCAAATGGAATGTGCATAGCTGTAAGTTGTGCCTCGTACCACTGAGTCTGTGCGCGATGTTCTGCTTGTGCACTGGAGTTCTGTCCGAGAAGTCGAGGGTTGTGCCTTCATGGAAAATATCTTTCGCCCGCTTGCTAGAGTAGGAGCTCTCGCCTACGAGAAGTGGCAGGAATCTGTTATTTGGTCGAGCAGCAGCTTACCAAATACAGAAACAAAAACTGTCCCGATAACTTGCCTTCTGAATCGCCCTATTCCCTCGACCGGCGGTCAAGGTTGGAGGAGTGTGGGAAATCCTAACATTTATTTTGTGCCAGGCATGGAAGTGTCCTCAAGCTGCAGCATATGCATGTCTCGGCCATTGTTGCTATGAATTTATCTAGGAATGAACATGGTGTTCTCCTCAAGTATTTGGTTTTTCAGCGCATTGGCTAGTTGGAAAGCGACTGCGTTGTGCCATTTCAGCATGATGCCAACCTTGCTGGATGCCTGCGGTGGAAGGGGAATTCATACTAGGCCCGTGTGGGTAATAAAGTAATCGGCGTAGTAGTAAGGGTAAACTTACAAGCGGTGGGTAGTTTTCCTTCATGTATTTGGCGAAATCGTTAGCTCCTGCAACCTGTGCCGGCGTATTGTCTAGAACAGTGGGCACCGCTGCAGGAACAATTTCTGTCCGACGGTCCATTACGTCAGAACTCCCACCGGCGGCGGCGAGGTGTGAGTTTAGATCATTTAGGCTATTCTTCCCTAGGAAAATATTGGTTGGTGGTAGTTCCTGGGTGTGCTTCGGTGGGTCGGGTAAACTGCGGGAGTTCGTCCTAAAGACGGGTGCGGACCAACAGCCTGGGCGAGCAGCAGGAGTCTGTATATCAGGGGACCTGTCCCAAATGGTGTGTGTGTAGCAAATTTGTTCGGCATCGCTGACCTATAGTAGGAAAATTCAAAAAATTACATGCACCAGATATCAAACAGAATGGATAGATAGGCGACAACAGGATTCAGTGTGACGGCGAAAATACCATAGCACAAGAAAAATCCTCAACGCCTTTTGTAGGAGATGAGCACTGGAGAATCATCCGTCTAAGTTTCACATCATCGAAGCAGGATGCCCGGGGGAGAATGTCATGTCTCGGGTTAAAGATGCCAAGGTTCATATTGTCGAGGAAGAAAACCTACAGGCGGCAGGTACAACGATGTGGTTACCGACTTGTACTAAGGAGAAGTAAATTAAGTGCATCGGGCTTGTTCAAGTGAAGCAATTCTTTACCTGAGCAAACAAGTGGCATCCCTGCAGATGGGTGATGTTCCTCTTGCTCTTTATGTCAGCCTTAAGCTTGGCAACTTCTTCGAATAACTCCTGGAGCACATATTCCCCCCAGTTGAAATCCGGTATGTTGTCGGTGTTGGCCAGTGCTCCCCAGTAATCAACTACCGTGTATTCGTGCTTGGAGGATGGAGCTAATAGGTGACCCATAACAAAAATTACGAATGCCATCTTAAAGCAATCCTCCTCCAGGTTGCTTGAGGTAGACTCTGACAGAGGTCGGGCCACAACCTCCTAGGCAGCTTTCAAAACTGACTTTCCCTTTTCCAGCATGCCTAGGGCAGATTTGATGAACATGACTGTCGTCTCTGGGCACCGAGCATCGTCCGTAGAAATGAGCCGGTTTCCGCAGGGGATGCCGAAAACTTTGTGCACATCCGCAGGCCATATCCTAATAATTCTACGTTGGTCCATACAGATGGATCTGGTCTTCCATTTTAGACATTACCCATTTACTGAACCTCAAATTAAGCTTGGCTAGACAGGGCAGCTCTAAAAGGCCACCAAATCCTATCTGCTTCACTATGAATTTCTTGTAGTCGCAGAAAACTGAGAGGACAGCAAATACCTTGGGTACAGATGTGCGGGAGGTAGGAGCCGGGCCGGTCCCGGCATCATCGTCTGGGGGGATATTGCTGCTTCAGTCGATCCAGCTGACGCCATAGACCCTTCTTTCCTGCAGAATAGATTTGTCGTTAAGGCCATCGTTTCATGTTTCGTGTGACTGAGAAATGGGAGGGAATGATGCAGAGCAAACCTGGGGGGTTTTCGTTCGGTAGTGGTCGAGGTGTGGATGCGTGCTCCGTTGAGATGGGAGGGGGAAAATGGGGAGCAGTGCCTGCAAGACGGACTGGGGGGCGGTGTGGGAGGAGGCCTGTCGACAGCTAAGCCTTAGTGGTACAGGATTGCAGTAATGGTCTGTCAGCAAACAGTAAATGGGGCGCAATAATAGTCTAGAGCAGCATTCATTCATGACAAATCCACTCTTTATTGCACACAAAAGGGGGAAATCATACAACGTATAATTAGGGGAGCGGAGCTACTAGATCTAAGCATTAAACGATATTCCCTGGCTAGTTCCGTCCGGATTACAACTCAGGAGTGCAGTGTGGAGTACATCTAGATCTTGACGGTGGCCATTGCGAGGACGACAATGAGAAGGGCAGCCAGTACGATGAAGATATTCTTCAGATCCGCCTGATTTTGGAGGACAAGCGCCCGGAGGTCGTCAAGCTGGGAGGGTACGGGCGGCGGAGCGAAGAAGTGGCCCCAACGAGCGACGATGTACTCGATGTACTCGTCTTCCCATTTCTAGAATCCGCAGAGGCCGCACTGGGAAAAACGAGCACATAATAAGAACCCTGAGGAGGGTGGAGTAGCGAGCAGGACGACGGGATCTCGAGCTAGGTGGTACCTCATGGCGGCTGCACTTGTAGAATTGCCTTCCAGTTCTTCGTCGTGTGGAAAATTGCCCACTTCATGATGCCCAGATTGCATCTTGGGCACCGAATCAGAGGGAGCGGGGCTTGGTCCTCCTGGTTGACGGCAAGGACTTGTTGCATGGCCGACGAAGAGGCAGACATGGTGGTGGCGTTGACTGGGGGCGGCGGCGGTTCAGGGAAGAACAGGTGTGCGTGGATGCAAGTTAGAGATTAATGCGGCATCACATATTGCCTGTGGCCCCGCTTGCTATAGAACAGGTGTAAAAACAAAACATTAGTACTCACCAACCACTTGGGGCCTGACGTCATCCCAATGGGTACTAAAACATTTCTCTACCCATATACGTGGCTGATATCCATATCTGTGCCCGGAATACGTGATGTGTCTACGTTCTGGGTACTACTAACGGACGGCTGGACGAGCCAATTGAAGGGCGGGATATAGGGGAGGGGCGTCCCCAGGTTCACCGACGGATATTCGAGTACTCCCCTCTCTTCTAACCATAGATCTCCCACTACTCTCTATTACCCTAGCTAGATCCCCCACCACTCTCTCTCCAAGACTAACCCAACATCTCATCACCATCTCCCCCAACGTTTCCTATCGGCGAGGTCATCAACGTCGTGCATATCGATCGCAAGGAGGATGTTGGTCAAGCCAGCGACGCCATGTAGATTCACCGTGCTTAAGATGGTGGTCAAGCCGGCACTGCCATGTAGATCCACCACGTGGAAGTTGGGGGTCAGGCCAGCAATGAGGTCGTCAGCGTCATGCAGATCCACTACACAAAAGATGATCGCCAGGCCAGCAACTATGCAAATTTCCTATTATGATGTGGAGAAATCTCGTGCATAATAGGGAGGAGCTCAATATTATGAATTTAGTTAGATTTTGTAGTTATTTTTTTCTTTTTTTAACACAATAGGAGTTTTTATTTTGGAGGAGAGGTACAAATCCTGTAATGGAATACTCCCTTTGTTCGGTGTATATTTTTTAAGAAAAAAACTGAAATATAAGGTACATTGTATTTGCATCACTCGTTTGGACAATTCTTTTAGTTAGTTGATTACATTTTCTTATCTTATGCAAATTACTCTATTTTCTCATGTCAATTAGTCAGGTGTAATCTCACCCAAAACTTGTATAACTTTCTCTCCACGTGTATTTTTTAATTTCCGTGTGAAAAATTATGCACCCTATATATAGGACTAGGGAGTACATTGTATCTAAATAAAATTCCAATTTCAGAGAAATGAACAAACTAATTTGTTTACCGCTGATTGCGATTACTAATTTTGCCGCTAAAAGTGTAACATGACATATTAATGCATCACACCTTACCGTTACATGACATTAAGATTCCACCGTCTTCTCTAATGTACCGAGGCGCATCCGATCTGGTGCCGTGGAACATATGGCATCACGGATGACCATGCACCGAGCGAAAAAAAGAACTGGCTATGCACTTCTCGCGACGCAGTTATCTTTGACATTTTTTTTGCCATGATAGGGTGAGCCCGACGATTAGATGTATGACTCGACATTTATAACCTCTAGGGTCTATGTGTTCTATTTGTAGTGTTAGCTTTGGTTTGACAAGCTAAAGATGCCGGTTTTATATTTCTTGGGATATGTGAATTAACTAATAAATTAGGTGTTCTAAAGTTATTTTGGTTTCAGCATTCCAAGGACACGGGAAGAAAAGCTTTGCGGACCATGATACCAATGTACATGTCGTACATGCTTCATATTATAATAGTTCAGTAGGCAGACACTACTAGAAAAATCTTATAGGAGACACCTTATCGGGGTGCACCATCACATGCCCGGACCGATGTAGCAACTTGCGGTGCACAATAATGGCCAACGCCCCTGATAATGTGTCACTAGCGCCGTGGTGCAGTGGGAGGCAACACCACCACCTGTGTGCGACCCACGTGTTTGACTGGCGACAACTACTAAGGGTGTGGCCGTTCGTTGCCACGCCACCGGTTGTACAGTATATGAAAAATGGTGTTGTATTTACTCCATGTCTCTAGGAATAACCCCTCAGTGTTGTGGCTACATTTCCTGCGCTCTCATTAATAGATGCCTGCCACGCGGGTCCTGTCGCCGCGCGACTCTTTGCTAAAGCTAACGAGCCGTTTTAATGATGATGCTCCCTCTTCTCATTTTTCAACTTGCCCCACTTCTTCCCCACTTTCCCACGCGCCAACATCCCAATTCTCCACGCCCCGACGTTGTCGCTTCCCCATGTCCCCAATGTACTACTCCCTCTGTTTCAAATTACTCCGCCGGCACGTTTATGTAGGTGAACTAGTACTCCCTCATTTTTCATTCAAAAAAATCCTCAAATTTTTAAAATAGATAGTATAAAATATGTATTACGTATACCAAAAATTCTAAGAATTTTTTGATGAAAAACGAGAGAATACTAGGCCACCTAGGTAAGCGTGCGCGCGGAGTAATTTGAAACAGAGGGAGTAGTAGCTATTTAACGACCCACTGACACCACCATGGGAACATAGACCACAAGCCGATACACTACAACCTGGACAATCATGGCCAGAGCTCCTAGGGGCAAGGGGAGACCTAGGGGCCGTGGCCATGGTGCGCGCGAATGTTCACCACCACCGCCGTGTGGTGGCAAGGGCCATGGCAGACCTAGGGGTTGTGGTCATGGTGGCCGAGGCGTTCGTCTCCCATCTCCGTCGCCAGTGGCGCCGTAGGTGCTAGGGGAGTTTTTCTTGGCGGTCCCGCTGGATAGACCATGGGAGATGTAACTTCTGTCAAAAAAATCCTGGAGATGCTCGACCAAGAAACCTATGAAATCGATATGTGAGAGGAAAGCAACCGCGGCAACTGACGCGTCGAAGTGTAGTTCGACGACTAGATGTACCTCCGCCACGACTGGAAGGAGTTCGCCGAGGCTCACGACCTCGATCAAGGCCTCTTCCTAATGTAGTACTATGATGACCAGGTGCTCACCTCAAGATCTACTACGGCACCATGTTTCGCAGGCGCTATGACAACTATGCCTACAATGTGGTGAACGCCATGGGAACATGTTTCCTTCAGAGTATGGAGCACATGAGGACAAAATCTTCTAATTTATATTCTCGTGCTTCTGTTCACTGGATTGGTGCATGCCTTCAAGGTGGAAGTGTTAGTTTTAACCGAATCCTTGAGCACTCATCAAATCCATGAACTCATATATTTTATGGGCCTCAGTATGAGATTGTTTTACGGGCTGTTATTCCCTTGCAACTAAGATGTTGCCCTGATGGATGTAGCCGTAGAGTGACACCTTATTATCAAGAGTGGCATCTTATTATTATTAGCAGTTAGGATCCTGTGTATGGAGGAAAACCGTGAAAAGATAAATCTCATGCCTACATACCTCTATTTTTCTATGTTACAATAAAATACATGTGTCTTTAGAATATATGAATATACTGATAGTTGCGCTTTTTGTTTAGTGTAGTGTTTTTTAGTATGTAACCCAAAGTTGTCGTGAGTCTTTCTTGTGAAGTCCGGAGTTAGGCTCCTTCGCGAGGCAGACCCCCGCAGCGAAGATTTCTCTTAAACTCTTCTCAACAAAGTAGATGGCATCCTTATTGTGAGAGATTTAAGTCTACAACTGTTGCACCTATTGCCGAAGATATTTGAATCCAGACGACATATTTTTTGCAAAGCTTAATTTGATTGTGTAGCTCATTGTTTAGCACAGGTTTGTGGTACTCAACTAGATGTTTGCTTTGAGGAACCACCTAGCTTTATTCTTTTTGTTGATTGACGATGTAAGTGTGCTTTAAGTAATAAAATCCTCAGTAGGACGGCTGACTGGTTCCTTAAAAAAAGTGCTCTAGACATATTTTTTTTAAATGCGGGATAATGGCCTATGTATATAAATACTACGGTTTTACAGTTCTTTGGTTTTGGTAACACTCTGGTGCCAAACAGAATCTTAAATTATCAATAAAATAAAATGTATATAATTAAGACATAGTTGAGTATACAAGTCATCTATATGTTCATGGTTGAGTATACAAAACTAGACAAAAGATATCTACTTTTTTAATTTGAGTCGAATCCATAAAACATGATACAAATATTCAGAAACATAGTAAAACATTCAACGAAGGCTGAAAAACCATACTCTTTAAATATTAATCAAGAAACTATAAACACTTGGTTAACTATCTTTAATACTACCTTCGTCCTAAAGAAGGATGTCACAAATTTGTCTAGATTAGCATGTATCTAGACACATTTACTACATTATTTTTTGGGATGGAGGGAGTATTAGCATCTGGTGACCATATAAAAATACTACATCAAAGTCAATGACCATATAAAAACATACGGTCATACTTCTCTAACTTTAACTAGCGATAAACATGTTAATGGATCCGCTGTGAAAAATAGTAATTTATGATATAGTGCTATATTTATATTTGTATTTTTTGTAGAATTATATTATTAACATACAAAATAACGTAAAATTTTCACCATTGAACTTAAGGTTTCACGTTTTGAAATTTCATAAGTAGTTGTGAGCAAGAAACACAAACCCAAGGTAACAAATCTAAACCTTTGAGTATGATGATTTTTTTTTTTAAATTTCATCGAGAAAAGTTATCCATGTGAATCAAATTAGCATATTGATCTAATCATCACACACGATTTTACCATTGAGCTAATATTACATATAGATACACACATGCGAGTTTTGATAGATGATGCAACTATTTTATCCCACAAATTTAAGTTACTAGATACATACGAAATCTAGATGAAGTTGGGACTATTAATATGGACCAGAGGGAGTATTTAAAATTTTCAGAACATATGTGATACTTCATTTACTATAACATTTTTATAGTCCTAGATCATATTATTTCTTATCATAAAATGTGATATCCATGAAACCATAACAAAATTTATGACACATTCAACCTTTAAAGAAGTTGTCCTCGAATTTATGAGGGCCGCGGCGCTAGGAAAGGTCTTCGTCAAGAAGATCCTTTCTCGCCAATCCTTTTCAACATAGTTGCGGGTGTACTAGGTATTCTTGTGTCTAAGGCAGAAGAACAATGTTTTATTAAAGGTTTAGTCCCTGAATTTTTTGGTGGAGGCCTGACTATCTTACAGTACGCTGACGACACGATCTTCATGTTTGATGATAATTTGGAGTATGCTAGGAACCTTAGGATTATCTTATGTACGTTGAAGCATCTAACAGACCTGAAGATTAACTTTATGAAAAGTGAGTTATATTGCTTTGTTAACGCAACAAGGAAGCAAAAGGAATACGCCCATGTGTTCACTTGCAAGGCAGGAAAATTTCCCTTTAATCAGAAAAAAATGTGGCCAGAAAATACGTTCTACGCAGGAAATAGCGGAAATTATATACGCAAGAGAAATGCCTCCATACGTAGTTGTTTCAAGTTAGGGCGACCGCCCCGCCTTGCCAAGGCATGATGGGAAGGGCGCGGCGATAGTTTGACTCCAACAGGTGTGGGGGCATACGCTTGAATGCAACGCCATGGATTGCATTGCATCCTCTGCGTAGCGTAGCCATCTCCGCATTGGCGAAACGGCAGGCAGCTAGCTAGGCGCACTGCCGTTCTCTGCCATCTGCAGCATTGTACCCTCGGTTCGAGTAGTGCTCCGTCCAATCTAGATTCTGGGAGCTGACGTAGCCGTGCAATCTAGTACTAGTACTAGTATCGAGTGCTGGCGGTAGGCTAGCCATCATGCCACGCTAAATACACTACTCCTGCATTCTGCAGCGCATCGAGCACCCCTCTTCGCTCGAGCAGCACAGCGCAGCGCGGCACGTAATTAGGCAGGGCCAGCTGCAGGTGCAGGATACGGGGCGCAATGAAGAACTAACTGATGCGCGACATTGACCGGCCCGCGCGCCCCTGCTGTGCTGCCCTTGTTTTTTCTTCCTGCCGATCGAGCCCCAGTCGCCATGCTCACGCTCATGCAATGCGATACTAGCGGCTGTTTGGTTCACAGCTACACTTTGCCAAGCCAAAGTTTGGCAGTTTGGCAAGTGTTTGGTTGTTGCCATATTTTAAAGTTGCCACACTTTACTATACCTATGGCCCATTAGAGTCAATATTTTGCCAACTTTTACCATACTTTGTGGGCCAAATTTTCAGCCACGCTTTTGTGGCTGCCACGTTTGCCAAACTTTGGCTCGGCAAAATGTGGCCGGCAACCAAACAGGCCGGCACGTTCATTGCGTCGATCTTGGCGCCTCCTTCCATCAACCAGACCAGGCAGGTAATTATTTGCCCTGCCCTGGTCGATCTGGTCATGGTCAGGCAAAACAGCTTCTTCCTTCCTGCCACAGCTTTCTTTCTGCTCCACCCGAGGAGGAGAAGATGTGTGCGTGTGTGTGGGTGGGTGGGGGTGGGTACATTTTAAAGCATGCACAGGCAGAGGCAGAGGACAGGATCGTCGGAGTAAACACAGGGGAAGCTTCATCGCATCGTGATTATTATACTATATGGTTCCGGAGTAAATCTACGCAATCGATGTGCATCGGGCTGGGTGGTCTTCCAGTGGACGGAGACACGGAGCTAATGTTGCCTGACACCAGCATCATCACGGTCGACCCTGCCTAGCTTCTTCTACACACAGCACAACTAGCTACTACTACTACTAGTAGTTGGTTGGCAACGGCAGCAAGCATCAGCTGCCTGCCGCGGCGTTTTTCCTTCTTCCTGTTGAGGAAATGCAAACGGCCTGCTCTGCTTTGCTGAATTTTCTCTCTTTATAAGTAAATAATAAACAGACGGGGAGAGAGAAACAAAGCATAAGCCACCGCTAGCCCGATCAGGTAATGTCGCCTTTCCATTTTCCTGCCCATGATCGAGTAGTAGTGGTACTACTTCGTTGTACGTATGCGTGCAGCCCGATCGGGCGGAGGCATCGATCGATGAATGAAGCTTTCGAGTGGTGTGGAAAAAAGAGAGAGTGATGGCAGCTAGGATGAGCACAAGAACGGGGAATCCAAATGATGGCTTTGCTTTTAATCGGCGATCATGGTTTTTGTACTCCCCTAGAATCTTAATTGCCTGTCTCCATGTGCAGCACCACACCAGCTGCGCACGCATACTGCGAGCAAGAACGAGCCCATATGCTGCTTCTACTAGTATGATCGATAGGTGTCGTCGTTACTACTACTACCGCATCAATACACGGCCAGTGTCGTCTATCTAGGATTGGCATCGATGCAGTGGAGCTCGCTCAGTTAGCAAGTTTCCAAGGGCGACGTCGACGTCTACACAGGCCACTGTCCTGTTTCGTTTGCTGCGATCAGCCAAGCGTGTGTTTGGCTCGGGGATCGTATTCGTATTAGCTCCCGAACAAGATTGCTCCCATGCCATGCCACACACACACACAGCCTAGCTAGCATCAAGAGACTCCAAGCTGGCTAGCATCATTACCTCCTTTACCTTTTCTCATTCGAGAGATTCTGTTCCTTGTACTAACAATCACATTCAGCGAAAGGCTCATCGCGAAAAGCAAGAGGCGAGATGCATGCATGGGCCACAAAAGAAAAAGGAAGAGCTAGCCGAAGAAAGAGATGGATGGATGGATGTTGCGAAAAATAAATAAAATAATAATCAAGGTGTGTGTGGCACAGTTGTGATGCATTGAATCGAGGGGATCATGAATCATGATCACCCTCTGGAGGGTGGTAGTGTATTGAAGGAAGGGGTTGCAGTTGCAGTGCAGTAAGAAAAAGAAAAGAGGATCGAAGAGGTGAAAACAAAAGGAGGAATATCGGAACAGGGATATGGGAGCGTGATGATGAGCGAGGACCCGGAGACGAGCCATCATTACGAATCTTGGGCCGGCCGAGGCCCATCATCATCATCATTTGAAGCCCCCCCTCTCTCATCGTCGTATCGTATCCGTCCGCATCCGTGCTGCCTCTCGCTCGCTCTCGCTCTTTCAGCTTTCGATCGCTACCGCCACTCACCATTCGGTTTGCCAAACCTACTAAACCGCTAGAGGTGTCCGTGTTCCACCACGAAATTAGTACGTACTACTACTACTCTGCTTGTGTCGGAGTACGTACTCTCGTGTAATAATAAAAGTAGCCAATGAGTACGCACTGCGCTGTTGACCGTTTAGAAGCAGCCGTGCAGTGCAGGTCGGTCGTCAGAATACTTCGTGGCAATTGATCGAGAGCTGACTTCGTTTAACATGCATGCATGGTCGTTGAATTTAGTTTCGTCCTTATGGGGCTGTTGAATTTAGATTACTCGATCGTACAATGGCTCTCAGGCTGCCAGAGAGCCTCATCATGTTCGGTGCCTCAATCAGAAACGTGGCGATTCGTAAGAAACACCCACGAAAACTCGTTCAGAAATGGATCCTCGTGTGCAACAACTTTTAAACATAATCATAACAATGTGGATTAGTAATCCATAAACAAGTTCATTTTTTTGGAAGCAAGTTTATTATGTTGGATATAAGTGATGTACAGCCAGACTTTTAGAAGGTTAATTAGGGGCTGTTTGGTTTCCAGCTATATTTTGCCAAGCCAAAGTGTGGCTAGCTATAAAAGTGTGACAGCCACAAGAAGTGTGGCTTAAAAATTTGAAGCCAAACTTTGGCAAAAGTTGGAAAAGAATTGACTCTATGACAAGTGGGTCATAAGGACAATAAAATGTGGCAAGCCAAAGTGTAGCAAAAACCAAACATATGCCAACAAAAGTGTGGCTTGCCAAAATTTGGCTTGGCAAAGTATGGCCTAGAACCAAACAGGCCCTTAATCTCAGCCGCTGGATTGCCCTGATTGGGGGCATCCTAGCCGTCCATTTTGGTGTAGAGGTTCCCTAGTGCAGGTGCTAGTATAAAAGAAATCGGAGGTGGGCTGATATGCTACGGCAGCTGCCCCCTCTCTCTTTTTTCCGCTCACTCACCGATCAGGTTAAGCACCCACGACACTAGGAAGAATCCACACATCTATAACACAAGATTCATGACAAGTAGAATCAGGAGGAGGTGATGGTTGGACCTCCAAATCAAGGTAAATACTAAGGTATCATAATGGTATCAGAGCGCCTAGCTCCAAGTTTGAGCCCTCTATTTTAAGTTATCATGTTCAAGTGAGCTTGTTCTTCCTGGTTTGATCAAGTTTTTGTTGCTGGAGTTTTGTTTAAGATCAAGTTCTTGCTCAAAACTAAAGGAAGTTGATGTTTTGGC
Organism: Avena sativa; assembly: GCA_916181665.1. Lineage (NCBI taxonomy): Eukaryota > Viridiplantae > Streptophyta > Magnoliopsida > Poales > Poaceae > Avena > Avena sativa. Next base: position 431,774,240 of record OV702287.1, read on the forward strand.
CCTGATTTTTACTAAGTGTGAGCCCTAACTATGAAGAGATTGACCTAGGGTTTCGGTTTAAGTAATTATGTGTGGGGATTTAAGTTATTATGAGCATACCCTAATGGAAATCCCAAAAACCGAGGAACCCTAACCCTAGTCATCTTTCTTGACGAACCGTAATCCCCAATTACTGACGAACCCTAACCCTATTTCCCAAATTGGAGGAACCCTAACCCTAATCTAATGCCCTAAGGGTGGTGAATGTGTACCTTACGGGCCTTGTCGTCGTCGCTGGCCACGGCGGCGCTGAAGCCAACCTTCTAAGCAGGTAGGTGCGCTTGGGCTCGTACCAAAGCCGCCTAGACGTCCACCATACCGGGTCATGGCGGTGTTCTTTCGGTTGCTTGTCGCCGTAGGAGCCCACCACGGTGCTGGACTTGGCGTTGGTGATCGATGTCATTGCAGGGACGCCTGCACGTGCGCCGTCTCCACGCATAGGGTGCCATCCAAAGCCGCTTGACAGAGGTGCGCGCTAGCTAAAGCCACACGCACCTCTAGTGAGGGGGTCTGATCAACACCGTCGCTATCTTCCATCCCTACGGCGAGCCTCGCCACCTGGCCGTCCACCACACCGGGTCATGGCGGTGTTCTCTTGGTTGCTTGTCGCCAGAGGAGCCCACCGCGGTGCCGGACTTGGCACTGGTGATCGACGTCGTTGCAGGGACGCCTGCACGCGCGTCGTCTCCATGCATAGGGCGCCATCTAGAGCCGCTTGATAGTGGTGCATGCTAGCTAAAGCCACACGCAGCTCCAACGAGGGGGTCTGATCGACGTCGTCGCTCTCTTCCATCCCTGTGGCTAGCCTCGCCACCGCATCACGCGCTCTCGCTCGTCACAGCGGGGGAGGCAGAAGGGGGGAATGGGGGCTAGGGCTCCAGGGGCATCGTCGCGCGTTGGTCTCGTTTCCAACCAAGCGCACCCTCAGCCGTTGGATGGGATCCGATGGCCCGCAGCCTTGGCTGCTTAGCGAACCACTTGGACCGCGGGAGGAGGGACAAAGGGGAGACAGGCTGGGCCAGTTTTGGCCCAGTCCGAAAGATTTTTTTCTTTTTTTCTTTGGGCCAGTATTCTTTATGGGCTCAGATTATGAATAAGTTTAAGAGTCAAATTTTAAGTGTTAGGGCTAATATGAATAAGTTTTGGGGCTAAATATTTTGGCATATTTTATTATGCCAAATTATGGAACATTGTTGTGTGATATTTTATTCTTTTGGCATGCAATTATGTGTCATGATTAATTAGTTTTGATCATTTTATTATGCTTGGTTAATTATTTTTATGATGTCTTCATTTATCATGTTGATAGTGTTTTGCTGCAAAATTAAGTTTATAAATCCTCAAATTAAGCATGGCTTATATCTATCATTCTAGCCAAAGCTGATTGATGGGCATTTTGACCATGAAATTATTGGTTTGGTTCACTTGTAGCCAAAGCTGATGTGTATCGGATTGATGAATGAATTCCATAAATGTGAGGATTCAATTAAGTGTGGCTTATATCTGTCATTTTGACCAAAGCTGATTGGCAGATGTTTTCACCACAACATCTTATTGATCATGTTTATTTCTAGCCAAAGTTGATGTGGACTAGATTAATAAAAGGAGTATAAAATGGTGATGCTTACTTAAAGAATTTGTTTTTTTTTGCAGCATCTAATGTCTCTCAAATTGTCGGAATTATTAATGGCGTACAACAGTTGACTACTAGCAATTTTGGTACATGGAAGGAGAAGCTTGAGATCACGTCAGCTTTGCTGAATATTGACTATGCCCTCCTTAAGGATCCTCCTATAGTACCTGTTGAAGTTGATGAAAATTATGATGCCATGAAAAGGGTTTATGATGATGAGAAAACTAAGTGGGAGGATTCAAATTGTAAGTGTCTCATGATCATTAAGGGCTCTATTACTCAAAGTATGAGGGGAACTGTTTTAGACTCTAAGAATGCCAAGGGTTACCTTGGAAAGATTGCAGACCAGTTTGAGGTATCATCCAAAATTTATTCAATAAGTATCCTTAGAAGGCTTATTGATGAAAGATATGATCCAACTTGGAATCTGAGAGAGAATATCATGAGGAAGATTAATATGGCCACTAAACTTAAGACAATGGAAATGGAAATCTCTGAAGGTTTCTTGTCCATTTTATTATGTGATCCTGTTGGGTCCGCAGCATAGAAAACAAAATTTTCCTACGGTGTGAACTATACACCAAGATCTATCTACTAGATACAGAGCAACGGGTGGACATACATCCATGGAGAACTTACCCTCGAAGACAACGAGTTTTGTTAACGAGTAGGAACTCGTGGTTGATGTAGTCGTACGCTTGCCGATCTCAAGATCGTGTGGAAGTCCGAGCGCCGCAAATCAGCAGCGCATCCGTCCTCGCACACACGTTCAAGCCACCGGACAACCTCCACCTCCTCGCTCCAGCGAATCAGCGGAAGCAGCAACTCCTTCCAGACGCAAGGCCATCGGGAACATGTATCTCGCTAATCCGAGACCATGGGGGAATATCTAGAGGGGGAGAGAGATCCTTCACGAGGAGGTGTGGTTTGTGAGGGGGGAGAGGGGGGCTTTATATAGGAGGGAGGGAGACCCCTCCCCTCCCATAGCCGGCGCATGAGGGGGGGGACTCCTCCCCTCCTTCATTTATGTGGTGAACCTCCACTCACATAAACATGGCCTCCACCCAAAATCCCACTCACATGTATTTAATTTCCACCAAATTAAATGCAACTCTCAATTAATAAAACTCTTTTATTTATTTTATTCAGAATTTTGTTAATTACTTTAATTAACAAATATTCACATAAAACCCCTTGCAACATTTCAATATCACATGCAGAACCACTTTCTGCAATTTCACCCGAAACAATTCCTGCGCTTCGCAAACCTTTTGTCTGGAACATATGTGCTCCTAAATGGTGTCCGGCAACCCTTAAGTGTGTCATCCTACGGTTCGCGAATAATGCAGACATGATTGAGACTCCTCTCAAATCAATAATCAGAAGCGGGACCTGGAGATCCATACTGACTCCTGCATATTCAACGATGACTTCTGTGATCGTGAGAACCTTTAACGTCCGCAATTTAATCCCTTTGTCTTATGATATAATACATGTCCGAGATTCGATCATCGGTATCCAAATACCTAGTTTGATCTCGTTACCGACATGCACTCTTTTCTCGTTCCCGTGATATAACATTCTAGTGATCACATCACTTGCTTGCAAGATATCTTAATGTGATATCACCGAGAGGGCCAAGAGTATATCTATCCATCATCTGGATTGACAAATTCCACTCTTGATCCATGAGCCTCAACATAACACCTTCGTAGCACTGAACCCATCTTTATAGTCACCCTGTTACGGTGTGACGTTTGATGTTATCAAGATACTCTTCCGGTGTTAGCAATTAACATGATATTATGGTCTAAGGATAAAGATTACTTCGTATGATGTTATAGCAATATAAACACAATGACTTGATCGTAATGCTATACTTCGGATGAATGTTCATCACATCATTCCACCAATGGTGTGACCTTGTTATTAACAACATCCAATGTCCATGATCAGGAAACCTTGATCATCCTGTTAATCAACAAGCTAGTCTATAAGAGAGGCATGACTAGGAACCCTTTTTGTTTATTAAACACACATGTATTGATGTTTCCTATCAATACAATTATAGCATGTAAAATAAACATCTATCATATACAAGGAATACATAATAACAACTTTATTATTGCCTCTCAGGGCATATTTCCTTCAGTCTCCCACTTGCACTAGAGACAATAATCTAGTTCACATAGTGATAAATCTAACACCCATGGAGTTCTGGTGTTGATCATGTTTTGCCCTAGGGAGTACTTTAGTCAACGGATCTGCTACATTCAGGTCCGTGTGCACTTTACAAATCTTTATATCTCCATCCTTGACATGCTCACGGATGGAGTGAAACCGGCGCTTAATATGCTTGGAATTCTTGTGAGACCTTGGTTCCTTTGCGTTGGCTATGGCTCCATTGTTGTCACAATAGATCACCATCGGGTCCAATGCACTGGAAACCACACCCAGTTCCGTAATGAACTCCTTCATCCAAACCGCTTCCTGCGCTGCTTCTGAAGCAGCAACATATTCCGCCTCCGTTGTTGATCCAGCCACCACAGGTTGTTTGGAGCTCCTCCAACTAACTGCTGCTCCGTTCAAGAGAAATACGTATCCGGATTGAGACTTAGAGTCATCCGGATCAGTGTCAAAGCTAGCATCGACATAACACTTAGCGACTAGCTCTTCTTCACCTCCGTATACAAGAAACATATCCTTAGTTCTTCTCAAGTACTTAAGGATATTCTTGACTGCTATCCAGTGTTTCAAACCTGGATCAGATTAGTACCTACTAGTCAAACTAATAGCATGTGCCACATCCGGTCTTGTACATAGCATGGCATACATTATAGAGCCTATGGCTGAGGCATAGGGGATCTTATCCATTATCTCTCTTTCTTGCACCGTAGCCGGACTTTGAGTCTTACTCAATGTCTTGCCTTGCAACATAGGTAAGAACCCCTTCTTACTTCCGTCCATATTAAACTTCTTTAATATCTTATCAAGGTATGTACTCTGCGATAGCCCAATTAGGCATCTTGATCTATCTCTATAGATTTTAATGCCTAATATATATGAAGCTTCACCAAGGTCCTTCATCAAAAATTTGCTATTTAGATAACTTTTAACATTGTTTAAAAGATCTATATCATTTCCAATCAATAATATGTCATCCACATATAATATCAGAAATGCCACATTGATCCCACTCACTTTCTTGTAAATACAAGCCTCTCCATATGTTTGGACAAATCCAAACTCTTTGATCACCTCATCAAAGCGGAGATCCCAACTCCGGGATGCTTGCTTCAGTCCATAGATGGATCGCTGAAGTTTGCACACCTTATCAGCATCCTTAGGATCGACAAAACCCTTAGGTTGTATCATATACAACTCTTCTTCAATATTACCATTGAGGAACGCAGTTTTCACATCCATCTGCCATATTTCATAATCGAAATATGCAGCAATTGCTAACATAATCCTAACCGACTTAAGCATCGCTACGGGAGAGAATGTCTCATCGTAGTCAACTCCTTGAATTTGTCGAAACCCCTTTGCGACAAGTCGAGCCTTATAGATGGTCACATTACCATCAGCATCAGTTTTCTTTTTGAAAATCCATTTATTCTCAACGGCCTTTCGGTCGTGAGGTAAGTCCTCCAAGTTCCAAACTTGGTTCTCGTACATGGATTCCATCTCGGATTTCATGGCTTCTAGCCATTTGTTGGAATCCGGGATCATCATCGCTTCTTCATACGTCGCAGGGTCATCCATTTCATCAACCATGAAATTCACAACAGGATTGTCGTACAGTTCAGGAGCTGCACGTGTCCTGCTTGACCTGCGAGGTTCGGTAGTGTCCTCTTTCGGAGTTTCATGATCAATATCATTAGCTCTCTCTTCATTAGGTGAAGTCAACTCCGAAACAACTTCCGGTGCTGCGCTACTCGCCATTTCATGAAGAGAAGGTTCAATAACCTCTTCGAGTTCTACCTTCCGACTACTCACACCTTTCGCGAGAAACTCCTTCTTAAGAAAGGATCCATTCTTGGCAACAAAAACCTTGGCCTCGGATCTGTGATAGAAGGTATACCCAATTGTTTCCTTAGGGTATCCTATGAAGACGCATTTTCCGCTTTGGGTTCGAGTTTATCCGGTTGAAGTTTCTTCACATAAACATCGCATCCCCAAACTTTAAGAAATGACAGCTTAGGTTTGTTTCCAAACCATAATTCATACGGTGTCTTTTCAACGGATTTAGATGGTGCCCTATTTAAAGTGAATGTAGCGGTTTCTAGTGCATAACCCCAAAATGACAGTGGCAAGTCAGTCAGAGACATCATAGATCGAACCATATCCAATAAAGTACGATTACGACGTTCTGACACACCATTACGCTGTGGTGTTCCGGCAGGGGTGAGTTGTGAAACTATTCCACAGTCTTTCATATGTGTGCTAAACTCGTAACTAAGATACTCTCCTCCACGGTCGGACCGCAGAAATTTGATCTTTCTGTTACGATGATTTTCCACTTCATTCTGAAATTCTTTGAACTTTTCAAAGGTTTCAGACTTATGTTTCATCAAATAGATATACCCGTATCTACTCAAATCATCCGTGAAAGTAACAAAATAACGATATCCACCTCGCGCCGACACACTCATTGCTCCACACACATCAATATGTATGATTTCCAATAAATCTTTCGCCCGTTCCATTGAACCGGAAAACAGCGTTCTAGTCATCTTGCCCATAAGGCATGGCTCACATGTATCAAATGATTCAAAATCAAGTGATTCCAAAAGTCCATCAGAATGGAGTTTCTTCATGCGTTTAACGCCAATATGACCTAGACGGCAGTGCCACATATATGCATATATATCATTATCAAGTTTAATCCTTTTAGCATCAACATTATGAATATGCGTAATACTACTATCGAGATCCAATAGAAATAAACCATTCAACACAGGTGCATGACCATAAAAGATATTATTCATATAAATCGAACGACCATTGTTTTTAGACTTAAACGAATAACCACTTTGCATCAAACACGATCCGGATACAATGTTCATGCTCAGTGCAGGCACCAAATAACAATTATTCAGGTTTATAACTAATCCTGACGGCATATGGAGAGGCAGCGTTCCGACGGCGATCACATCAACTATTGATCCATTGCCGACCCGCATCGTGACCTCATCCCCTGCTAGTTGTCGCTTGTTCCGCAGCCCCTGAACCGAGTTACATATATTAGCAACCGATCCCGTATCAAATACCCAGGTGCTACTGCGAGTACTAGTCAAGTACACATCAATAACATGTATATCATATATACCTTTGTTTGCCTTGCCGGCCTTCTTGTCCGCCAAATACTTGGGTAGTTGCGCTTCCAATGGCCAGTCCCCTTGCAATAGTAGCACTAGGTGTCAGACTTAGGGCCAGCTCGGGGTTTCTTTTCAGGCGCGGCAACAGATTTGCCGCCCTTCTTTCCCTTCTGCTTGCTTTCTTGTCCTTCTTGAAATCGGTGGTCTTATTGATCATCAACACTTGATGTTCTTTCCTAATTTCCACTTCTGCAGTCTTAAGCATTGACAGAAGCTCGGGAAGAGACTTCTTCATGCCCTGCATATTATAGTTCATCACGAAGCTCTTGTAGCTAGGTGGCAGAGATTGAAGAACACGATGTATGCCTAAGTCAATGGGAATCGTTATTCCCAAGGACACAAGCTTATCGGCGTACCCAGATATTTTGAGTACGTGCTCACTAACGGAGATATTTTCTTCCATCATGCAGCTAAAGAACTTTTCAGAAGTATTATAACTCTCTACGGCAGCATGGGTATCGAAAATAATTTTCAATTCTCCCATGGTATCAAAGGCATTGCCATTTTCGAAACGTTTTCGAAGTTCTGGCTCTAGCCCATACAGTATGCCGCAATGAATTAAGTTGTGGTCCTCCTGACGAGTTATATAGACGTTCTTTTCCTCATCAGGGGCATCAGGAGCTGGTGGGGGGGCCTAGCGGCGCCTCTAGCACATATTGCTTTTGTGCAGCAGTGAGGAGAATCCTCAAATTTATAGCCCAGTTGGTGAAGTTGCTACCATTCGCAGCAAGTTTCTCTTTCTCCATGAACACATTGAAATTAAAAGCAGGTGGTGCCATCTACAACAAAATTTGTAAAGTTTCTTTAGACTAAGTTTATGATAGATTGAGTTCAACTAATCCAAATTACTAATGAACTCCCACTCAAAAACGACATCCCTCGTGTCCTTTTGGTGATTACATGAACCAAATCCACTACACCAAGTCCGATCATCACGTGAGTCGATGTAGCTTCAAAGGCGAGCATCTATATGGGCATCATATCAACTATATGACTCATGCTTAACCTTTCGGTCCGTGTTCCGAGGCCATGTCTGTACATGCTAGGCTCGTCAAGTAAGAACCTTAGTATTCGCGTGTGTAAAATTTTCTTACACCCGTTGTATGAAAGCGTAGAGTCGAGAACACCCGATCATCACGTGATGCCTCAAAACACGATCCACAAAACAGTGCATACTTAAGGAAGAACACATTTTATCTTGATATCTAAATGAGGGATCATCTTATAATGCTACCAAAAGCGCCAAACTAGCAATATAAGATGCTAACATCTAATGTGTGAAGTGAGGTGATATGGTCCATGCATTTGATCTCTATCATTTGCATCGTGGTATGATCTCTATCATTCCTTTGTGTGTAAGGCCAAGGTCTATGGAACTTACACGTTAAGTGAGTTGTAAGAGTATCTATCATACATCTACTTACAACAATACCATATCAAGACACTAGCCCAGCAACGATCTAAACTAGACGCCTCTAATTTATTAATTGCAAGTTTTACGTGGCTTAGGGCTTTTGGAGATAGAACCGGTCTTACCTACGAACATGAACCACAACGAGGATAACCAAGTTATTAGCAACTCGTTGTAAATCAGATATTGACTATAGTAGGAGAGACAGACACCCGCTAGCCACTTATGCAAAACTAGTTGCATGTCAGTCGTGGAACCGGTCTCATGTACGATGACATGTAAGGTTGGTTCGGGCCGCTTCATCCCACTATGCCACCAATATCCAAAGTACATAGAAGATGGAATAACATGATCATCATCGCCCACATATAAACATATGTGTACTACCCGTGCAAAGCATCTACGCATAGATCAGGCTCTGATACCACTGTTGGGTCCGCAGCATAGAAAACAAAATTTTCCTACGGTGTGAACTATACGCCAAGATCTATCTACTAGATACAGAGCAACGGGTGGAGATACATCCATGGAGAACTTATCCTCGAAGACAACGAGTTTTGTTAACGAGTAGGAACTCGTGGTTGATGTAGTCGTACGCTTGCCGATCTCAAGATCGTGTGGAAGTCCGAGCGCCGCAAATCAGCAGCGCATCCGTCCTCGCACACACGTTCAAGCCACCGGACAACCTCCACCTCCTCGCTCCAGCGAATCAGTGGAAGTAGCAACTCCTTCCAGACGCAAGGCCACTGGGAACATGTATCTCGCAATCCGAGACCATGGGGGAATATCTAGAGGGGGAGAGAGATCCTTCACGAGGAGGTGTGGTTTGTGAGAGGGGAGAGGGGGGCTTTATATAGGAGGGAGGGAGACCCCTCCCCTCCCATAGCCGGCGCATGAGGGGGGGACTCCTCCCCTCCTTCATTTATGTGGTGAACCTCCACTCACATAAACATGGCCTCCACCCAAAATCCCACTCAGATGTATTTAATTTCCACCAAATTAAATGCAACTCTCAATTAATAAAACTCTTTTATTTATTTATTCAGAATTTTGTTAATTACTTTAATTAACAAACATTCACATAAAACCCCTTGCAACATTTCAATATCACATGCAGAACCACTTTCTGCAATTTCACCCGAAACAATTCCGGTTTCTATCGAAACAATTCCTGCGCTTTGCAAACCTTTTGTCTGGAACATATGTGCTCCTAAATAGTGTACGGCAACTCTTAAGTGTGTCACCCTACGGTTCGCGAATAATGCAGACATGATTGAGACTCCTCTCAGATCAATAATCAGAAGCGGGACCTGGAGATCCATACTGACTCCTGCATATTCAACGATGACTTCTGTGATCGTGAGAACCTTTAACGTCAGCAATTTAATCCCTTTGTCTTATGATATAATACATGTCTGAGATTCGATCATCGGTATCCAAATACCTAGTTTGATCTCGTTACCGACATGCACTCTTTTCTCATTCCCGTGATATAACATTCTAGTGATCACATCACTTGCTTGCAAGCTATCTTAATGTGATATCACCGAGAGGGCCCAGAGTATATCTATCCATCATCTGGATTGACAAATTCCACTCTTGATCCATGAGCCTCAACATAACACCTTCGTAGCACTGAACCCATCTTTATAGTCACCCTGTTACGGTGTGACGTTTGATGTTATCAAGATACTCTTCCGGTGTTAGCAATTAACATGATCTCATGGTCTAAGGATAAAGATTACTTTGTATGATGTTATAGCAATATAAACACAATGACTTGATCGTAATGCTATACTTCAGATGAATGTTCATCATATCATTCCACCAATGGTGTGACCTTGTTATTAACAACATCCAATGTCCATGATCAGGAAACCTTGATCATCCTGTTAATCAACAAGCTACTCTATAAGAGAGGCATGACTAGGAACCCTTTTTGTTTATTAAACACACATGTATTGATGTTTCCTATCAATACAATTATAGCATGTAAAATAAACATCTATCATATACAAGGAATACATAATAACAACTTTATTATTGCCTCTCAAGGCATATTTCCTTCACATCCTTTCCCACAGAGTTCTCTCCATTCACCATCAACTACAATGCAATGGATTCTAGATGGGGAATGGATAAAATGATGGCCAAATGTGTACAAGAGGAGGAAAGGCTTAAGGCCGGATGGGTTGATCATGTCAATCAGTTCAAGCACTCTTAGAAGAAGAAAAATCAAAAGTTTATGAAGCCTAAGCCTGCATAGTTTAAAGATAAAGGGCAATCTTCTAAGTTCTTTCAGCAAAAGAATCCTAACAAAGCTCATAATGCAGATGCACTCCCTAATACTGACGGTAAAGATTCTAATGGATGCATGTGAGATCCTGGCGCGCATGGCTTAATAGGATTGATAGGATACCCATATCAAAAAGTTGTAACTTTTTTTCCGGAAGCTCATTTGAAAAGAACTTTGAGGTTAAGCATGCTTGGCCTAGAGCAATTTGAGGATGGGTGACCGACCAGGAAGTGGTTCCCGGGTGCACACGAGTGAGGACAAAGTGCATAGAAAAGACTAGTGTTGGTCTATGGGGGCAGTCTAGATATCCTATTAAGCTGCCAGGAGTGACAGTCCAGGCATGGAGAGTCTAGGGTGTTACAGTTGGTATTAGAGCCAGTTCTCGCTGTTACACAGGCATGTGTGGGTCAGTGGCGGACATGTGCAGCATGGCGCGCGTGGCCTAGAGTGGACACAACATGGCACATGTGATAGCCCTGGACGCACAGAAGTGTGCCAAGAGGGGATGTTCCTGGTTTATGGTTGATTGACGAGGGCGTCGATCTTCTAAGGGTGGGTGTATGTGATATCTTGGCGCATGGCTTAATAGGATTGATAGGATACCCATATCAACAAGTTGCAACTTCTTTTCCGGAAGCTCACCTGGAAAGAACTCTGAGGTTAAGCGTGCTTGGCGTAGAGCAATTTGAGGATGGGTGACCGACTAGAAAGTGGGTCCCGGGTGCACATGAGTGAGGACAAAGTGCGTAGAAAAGACTAGTGTTGGTCTGTGAGGGCAGTTAGATATCCCATTAAGCTGCCAGGAGTGACAGCCCGGGCACGGAGAGTCCGGTGTTACAAATGACCTTTTTGTGGAAAAAGCGAACACGTTCAGAGGGATTGTACTGGGTTCATGAAATGGCTCAATAAGAAAGGTATTAATGTTATAACCTTTATTGATGAATCCCTTTATGTTAATTATGCCACCAATACATGGTGGGTTGACTCAAGTGCAACAATTCATGTTGTAAATTTCTTATATGGATTCGATACGAAGAGGAACCTAAGAAGAGGGGAAAGAACCATTAGAGTTGCTAATGGTGTTACAGCCAAATCTGAGGCTATTGGAGAGTTCACACTTATACTCCATAGTGACTTTATACTTCGTTTACATAATGTACTTTATGTACCCTCTATGCGACAAAACCTTGTGTCTGTCTCATGTTTAAATGATGATGGTTATCATTGTGACTTTGGGAATAAGAGATGTACAATAGTAATGTTGGTCTTGCGTTCCGACAAGACAAACTTTATCTTGTTTCCCTAAGTGATTCCTTAAATTAAGTTGATCCCTCTTCTAATGTGAATGTTAGTATCAAGCATAAGCGTGATGATGATGAGTTCAGAATTATGGCACTATCGTTTGGGCCATATTTCGAGGGGGAATCGAGTGTCTCATTAAGGAGCAAGTCCTCCATCCTTTGGACTTCTCAGATGCAGATATGGATCATTGTATTGATTCATCAAAGGAAAATATGCTAAGAGAATCAAGAAATGTACAAATCAAAGCACGTGAGATTTAGAAATTGTTCACACAGATATTTGTGGTTCGTTTAACATGAAATCAGTGGATGGTTTTGATTCCTTCATAACATTCACCTATGACTTCTCCCGCTATGGATACATCTATCCTATCAAAGAAAATTTTGAGGCATTAGAAAAGTTCAAAATATTTAAAGCTGAAGCTGAGAATTAAGCTAGTCAAAAGATCAAAGTTGTAAGGTCTGATCATGGTGGTGAGTACTATGGTAGACACACTTCTTATGGCCAAATTTCTGGACCTTTTGCTAAGTTCCTACAGGAAAATGATATTGTAGCCCAGTATTCAGCACTGAGCGAACCTCAGCAAAAATGGAGTCGCTGAAAGGCGGAATCGTACTCTTTTGGACATGGTACGAAGTATGTTAAGTAACTCCACTTTACCGCTTGGTTTATGGATAGAATCTCTAAAGAAAGTTGCACATATTCTTAATAAGGTTCCTAGCAAACCGGTGCCAAAAACACTGTATGAATTATGGACTCGGAGAAAACCAGCCCTGAGTTATTTACATGTGTGGGCTGGCCTGCTGAGGCAAGAGTTTTCAATCCAATTATGGGAAAGTTAGACACCAAGACAGTCAGCTGCCATTTCATTGGTTATCCTGACAAATCTAAGGCATATTGTTTCTATTATCCAAAGAAATTCACTAAGTTTGTTGAAACAAGACACGCCGTGTTCTTGAAAAATGTTGAGATTACACCTAAAGTTGAGAGGACTACTAATGCCGCACCTGCTGAGATACCTATGACTCCTTTAGAGTCCATCCCTGATGATACTTCTATGGAAGATGCTTAGTAGCCTGAAGTTCTGGTTGATGTACAAAATAATGAACCTCTCAGAAGGTCAAAGCGGGCTAGAAAGTCTCCTATTCTTGATGATTATGTCACTTATATGAGTGAGGATATGAATGATTCGATGTTGGATGATGATCCCACCTTGTTTAAGGAAGCCATGCAAAGTGATCATTCATTAGCAAGGCTTGATGCTATGAAAGATGAAATGAAGTCCATGAGCATTAATGATGTATGGGACTTAGTAGAAATTCCTGAAGGAGCCAAAACTATGGATAGTAGATGGGTCTATAAGACCAAACGTGACTCCAAAGGTGATATCAAAAGGTTCAAAGTAAGTTTTGTGGCTAAGGGCTTCACTCAAAGAGAAGGTATTGATTAAAATGAAACTTTTTCACCTGTCTCTTCGAAGGACTCGTTCATAATTATTATGGCACTTGTGACACATTATGATTTGGAGTTACATTAGATGGATGTCAAAATGGCATTTTTGAATGGTAACTTACCTGAGGATGTTTACATGGCTCAACCAGAAGGTTTTGTTATGGAAGGAAATGAACATTTAGGATGTTGTTGATACATTGCAAATGTATCTATAATTTTTGATGTTCCATGCTTGGTTTTATCCACTTTCTTGTGTTTTGTTCCAACTTTGGAGTACTTTTCATAAGATTTCTTGGACTAACCTATTAACAAGAGCCACAGTGCCAGCTGCCTGATTTCTGCTGTTTTTGGTTCCAGGAAAGTCAGAAAATGAATATTCTCGGAATTGGACGGGACAAAAGCCAAAGTGCCTATTTTTTCGGAAGGGATCAAGTGCCAGAATACGAGACGGAGAGGGGCCAGGGGCCGGCCACACCACCTAGCCACGCGACCAGGCCTGGCCCGTGCTAGGGGGTGGTGTGGTGGCTCCCGGCACCCCCTCGGCCTCTCCTTCCACCTATAAGTTGCCCTCGGGACGAAAACCCTAAGTACCTGATCAAAAATCCACGAAAGAGTCTGTAGCCGCCATCATCTCCATCCCTAGATCGGGAGGGATCTGAAGCTCTTCCCGGCACCCTGCCGAAGAGGGGAATTCACCCTGGAGGCCTTCTTCATCACCATGCAAGCCTCCGGTGTGATGCGTGAGTAGTTCATCCTTGGACTACGGATCCATGTAGTAGCTAGATGGCTGGTTTCTCCTCCTTTGTGCTTTCATGGTTAGATCTTGTGAGCTCCGTTCATGATCAAGATCATCTATTTGTAATTCATACATGTTGTGTTTGCGGGGATCCGATGGATATTGAGATGCTATTTCAGATTGATTATTGATTCTATCATGTCTTTGTTATTTGAGATCTTGCATGCTTTCCGTTGTTAGTAGCTATCTTGGCCAAGTAGATGCTAGCAACTCCAAGAGTTGGTATTTATGCTCGATAGTGGGTTCATGCCTCTGGTAATCTGGGGAAGTGACAGAAATCTCTAAGGTACTAGATGTGCTATTGCTACTAGGGATAAAACAACGATCCTTTGTTCATAGAACAATTGTATTGTTTACTTTACACGCAGTTCGTAAAGCAATAATCTGTTGCTTGCAACTTAATACTGGAGGGGGTTCGGATGATAACCTGAAGGTGGATTATTAGTCATAGATGAAGTTGGATGGTGGTCTATGTATTATGTTGTAATGCCCAATCAAGTATCAAAGGAGTCAAGATGATTAGTATATGCATGTATTGCTTTCTCGGTGTTTGTCAATTGGCCCGCTGTAATTTGTTCACCCAGCATGTTATCTATCTAAGGAGAGCCACCTCTAGTGCACTATGGATCCCGGTCCTTTTCTTTACATACAATCTACAATCTTTTACTTTTTTGTGTTTACTTTCTGCAAACTTTTACTTCTTTCCATTCAATACGTTTAATCCTTTGTTTTCCGCAAAACACGGTGAGATTGACAACCTCATCGCAAGTTGGTGACAAAGTTCTGTGGTTGTGTTGTGTAGGTCTCCACGTTGCTACTAGCACCGGTAGTGCGCCCTGCCAAAGCTCAGCTAGTAACACCTTTGGGGTGTTTCCTTGCTCCTACTGGTTCGATTAAACCTTGGTTTCATAACTGAGGGAAAACTTACTGTTGTGCTCATCATACCTTCCTCTTGGGGTTCCCAACGAGCTCTACGTTGAAAGTCGAGTGCATCAAGATCTTTTCTGGCGCCGTTGCCGGGGAGTCGAGGACATCTTCACAAGGGGAGTCCCTCATAACCAATCTCTTTACTTTGTTGTTTTTGTTTTGCTTAGTTTCTTTTTTGCTTTGTTTGCTTGTTTTGTTCTTCAAAAACACAAAAAAAATAGTTCTACTAGTTTGCTTTCTTATTTGAAAACCCAAAAAAATGACTACTCTTGAGAACACTAAGTTGTGTGACTTCACTAGCACCAACAACAATGATTTTATGAGCACTCCCATTGCTCCACATGTGGCTGAAAATACTTTCTTTGAGATAAAACCTGATTTGCTCAATCTTGTTATGAGAGAACAATTTTCTGGTATTGGCAATGAAGATGCTGCTTCCCATCTAAATAACTTTATTGAACTTTGTGAGATGCAAAAGCATAGGGATATAGATGGTGATATTATTAAACTGAAATTGTTTCCTTTCTCTTTGAGAGGAAAAGCTAAAGAATGGTTGAATTCCTTAACTAAGAAGAGTATTGATTCTTGGACTAAGTGCAAAGATGCTTTTATTGGAAAATACTATCCTCCTGCTAAGATTATATCCATGAGAAGTGAAATAATGAAGTTTAAACAACTTGATAATGAGCATGTTGCTCAAGCTTGGGAAAGAATGAAGTCTTTGGTTAAGAATTGCCCCACTCATGGACTGACTGCTTGGATGATCATCCAAACTTTTTATGCAGGATTGAACTATTCTTCAAGGAACCTATTGGATTTAGCTGCTGGAGGTACCTTTATGACCATCACTTTGGGTGCTGCAACAAAACTTCAGGATAATATGATGGTTAATTATTCTGAATGGCATACTGAGAGAGCTCCACAAGGTAAGAAGGTAATTTTTGTTGAAGAAACCTCCTCCTTGAGTGATAAGATTGATATTATTATGTCCATGCTTGTTAATGGGAAAGCCCATATTGATCCAAATAATGTTCCTTTAGCCTCTTTGGTTGCTCAAGAAGAGCAAGTTGATGTGAACTTCATAAGAAATAATAATTTTGGCAACAATGCTTATGGTAATAATGCTTATAGGAACAATTTTGGTAACAACAATTATAAGCCATATCCTCCCAACAATGGTAATGCTTATGGAAATTCTTACAACAATAATAAGAGTGCTCCCTCTGAACTTGAGGTTATGCTTAAAGAGTTCATTGGTAAACAAACTGCTTTCAATAAAACAATTGAGGAAAAACTCTCTAATGCTGAAAGAAATATAACATCTTTGGCTGAAGCTCAATCTTCTTTGAATAAAATGGCTGCTAAACCTGAAACTAATGAGAATCCCTTTGCAGCTACTAATGCCATACAAGTAAGAATTGATGAAAATGTTAGACTATTAGCTGAATTACATGCTAAGTGGGAAAGAGAAGATGAAATTGCTAGAAACATTAGTGTTTCTACTATTACCACCACTAGTGTTGAGGCTACTCATAGTTCTACTACTTTAGATGATAAAGTTGATTTTGATCTTGATGGTTGCAACATCTCTGAAGTTATTAAGTTCCTACAAAAGCTTGCTAAAAGTCCTAATGCTAGTGCTATGAACATGGCTTTTACAAAACACATTACCGATGCTCTCATAAAGATTAAGGAAGAAAAGATGAAACATAAAGCTTCTATTCCTATAAAACAAGAAGATGGTTGGGAACCCATCATTAATATGAAAGTGCATGACTTTGATTTCAAAGCTTTGTGTGATCTTGATAGTAGTGTTTCTATTATGCCTAGAAGGATTTATGATATGCTTGATTTTCCTCCTCTTGAAGATTGTTATTTGAATGTCCCACTTGATGCTAATGCTAAAAAGAAACTCATGGGGAGTCTTAATGATGTCCTTATTATGGTTAACGATTCCTATGTCCCCGTTGATTTCTATGTTTTGGATGTTGAATATAATGCTTCTTGTCCTATTACTTTGGGAAGACCTTTTCTTAGAACTGTTGGTGCCATCATTGATATGAAAGAAGGCACCATTAAATATAAACTCCCACTCAAGAAAGGTATAGAACGCTTCCCTAAAAAGAGAGAAAAGATTTCTTTTGCTTCTTCTATGAAAACAAAATTTGGTCTTAATGCTTCTTCATTTGAGAACACTTGATTCTTTCTTTGCTTCTTATGCCAAACTTAAAGGCGTTAAAGAAAGTACTTGTTGGGAGATAACCCAAGAGTTTTAGTTGAGTCTTGGAAGTTATTACCTCTGTAATAACCGCTCCTTATCCTTTTTATTTGCTTTTTGTGCCAAGAGTAACCTCTAATGAGAGTGAAGTAATGATTGGGAAAGTTGCTGTCCCGAAACAGATTTTTGTGCTTCACCGTAAAAATTCCTGAGAGAGATCTGTACGTAGGATTGAGCTGTAATTTTTTGTGCTTCTGCCCCAGGTTGTTATCTAACTTTTGTTAGTTCAACACTTTTTTATTTGAGCAACAGAAGGTCTTCAAAACAAATCGTCTTTACCTGATGGTCTGTTTTGACAGATTTCTGCCATTTTCTGCATTTGCTTCTTGTTAGTTCCTTCTTGAGTTCCTTTCGGGAATTGAGCTTTTTGAGGGAAGTGCTACAGTAGCTAGTGTTCTAATGGAAGTTTATTTGGTGTTAGAACTGAAACTTAAGACTTATTTATCTTGTGTGCACTAATGTTGCTAATGAGATTGTGTGAAGTTTTGTATGAAGGAAAATTTTCAGGTGTATGGAAGGAATGAGTAATGAGATGAAGGATGGACTAAAGCTCAAGCTTGGGGATGCCACGCGTGTCACCCCAAAAAATATCCAAGAAGTACAAGCGTCAAAGCTTGGGGATGCCCAAGGCATCCCCTTCTTCATCAATAAAAATTCCAGATTTCTTCCAAACGGTTCATTTTTATCGGTTCATGCATAGTTGTGTTTTTCTTGGAGCATCTTCTTTTTCGTTTTTGTTTTGGTTTTTAGTTTGCTTGGTTTGCTTAGTTTTCTGAATAAGTTGGTTGGATCCCTTCTTTCATACATTGGTTTGCAAATAGTTTGGTTTGGTTTGGAAAAGAGTGGGAAAGTTCATACTTATGTGGTAAAAAGAGCTCTTTTTGACTGTGGCCTATGCTTTGTCATGCCATGCTTGATATTATTTTGGCTTTATGCTTAGTATTCTTTTCTGTATCATGACTTGTTATAAACAATTGAGATTACTTAATGTGCCTTGGATGAATCATGCGTTGTTTTAGCATATTAAAGCATAGTATAGTGGTATTCTCCTTTGATGCTTTATTTGGGTTGACTTGGCACATGCTTACACCATGTTATGACTGTCACAAGTCACCATAGCCTTTATGATCCTTTAGTTTTCAACTTGTAGTATCACTTTATGCTTTGATCAATGATGTTTTGTCGCTCTACATGATTATGGCCATTATTGCTCTCTTAGTTTGTCGCTCCTAGTCTTTTGCTAGCCTCCACAACCAAGTATGAGTTCCACTCATGCATCCAACTCCCTAAACCAAGTTATTCCAAAGAGTCCACCATAACTACCTACTAGCTTATGCTATTCCAAGTATATTCATGCTTTTGTCTACCTTTCACTTGTTATGAGAAAACTAGTGATTAAAGCTCAAACGAACTTGATGGCACACTTTACTTTTTGCCTCTAATAAACTTGAACCATTGGGTCCTTCTTTGTTGCGTATATGCTTGCGCTTTATAAGTTGAAATTAGCAGAGCCATGTTTCATGGGGAACGCTTTCAACATTGCACTTGTACTTTGTACCCCGTTGATATCATGTTCTTTTGCTTACGGATCCCGGCGGTGTGAAATAAAAGTGAAACTTGTAAGATCATGGAGTTTGTATGTGTGTTAGAGAAACGCCTGTGCCGCTAGCCTAAGCCATGCCTAATCATGGTGGAAACTTGCAGCATCACCATAATGAGCACTCTATGAAGCATCCTCAATAAAAACCTATGGAAATAGCAAATAAAAAGATCGCTGAGATGCTCATTGTCTGCTTGCCTTGTCATTTTGATTATGGGAAAGCTCCCATATCATGTGCAAGGGGTACCCCGTTGGCGGTTCTTAATGATACACATATACTTACAATGACAAGAGCTTACTCGTGACTGAAGTTGAGTAGCATGAGGATCGGTCTTCGTAAGTAAGGGGCATGAGATTTCGGTTTATAACTTGTCAAGCATATCCTCTTAGTTGTGTCACTTTAACCTTAATCACTTAAAGATGCTTATGATAGGGGCAATGAGAGCTGAAAGCTATATGTACCATAATTTTTGGAAGCTCTTTATGAGACTTGAATCCCTACTTCCTTTTACAAAAGGCCTTTCTTCCACCATTATATTGAGTCTCCCCCTTCTATCTTTATGCACTACTTTGAGAGCATAGTGGCCATTCTTAGTTCTATGTGCATTGTCCCAAGACTAGTTGATTGATGCATAACTTGTTATTGCTTGTTTGAAACTATTGTATCTAGTCACTCTTATGAACTTTGAAGATGTCCTATGCATTTATATTTGCTACTCTATTGAGGGACAAGCTGAATACTTTTATGCTATGTTTTCTTGATGTGAAACAAACAAACGTCTTGCAAAGCATGTTATTCATGAATCTTTTGTTTGTGCCTTTTCATGTTGCATCATAGTTTCTTTGCTTATTGCTAGAACTTTGTCTTTCATGTTATGATTGAAGTACTATGATCCTAGCCTTGAATGTTTTGCAAATACTTTGATCAAGTCTTTGATGGTGCATGTCACCTCAAAAATTATTTTTTTTATCACTTACCTACTCGAGGACGAGCAGGAGTTAAGCTTGGGGATGTTGATACATTGCAAATGTATCTATAATTTTTGATGTTCCATGCTTGGTTTTATCCACTTTCTTGTGTTTTGTTCCAACTTTGGAGTACTTTTCATATGATTTCTTGGACTAACCTATTAATAAGAGCCATAGTGCCAGCTGCCTGTTTTCTGCTGTTTTGGGTTCCAGGAAAGTCAGAAAATGAATATTCTCGGAATTGGACGGGACAAAAGCCAAAGTGCCTATTTTTCTAGAAGGGATCAAGTGCCAGAATACGAGACGGAGAGGGGCCAGGGGCCGGCCACACGACCTGGCCGCGCGGCCAGGCCTGGCCCGCGCCAGGGGGTGGTGTGGTGGCTCCTGGCACCCCCTCGGCCTCTCCTTCTGCCTATAAGTTGCCCTCGGGACGAAAACCCTAAGTACCCGATCAAAAATCCACGAAAGAGTCTGTAGCCACCGTCATCTCCATCCCTAGATCGGGAGGGATCTGAAGCTCTTCCTGGCACCCTGCCGGAGAGGGGAATTCACCCTGGAGGCCTTCTTCATCACCATGCAAGCCTCCGGTGTGATGCGTGAGTAGTTCATCCTTGGACTACGGATCCATGTAGTAGCTAGATGGCTGGTTTCTCCTCCTTTGTGCTTTCATGTTTAGATCTTGTGAGCTCCGTTCATGATCAAGATCATCTATTTGTAATTCATACATGTTGTGTTTGCGGGGATCCGATGGATATTGAGATGCTATTTCAGATTGATTATTGATTCTATCATGTCTTTGTTATTTGAGATCTTGCATGCTTTCCGTTGTTACTAGCTATCTTGGCCAAGTAGATGCTAGCAACTCCAAGAGTTAGTATTTATGCTCGATAGTGGGTTCATGCCTCTGGTAATCTGGGGAAGTGACAGAAATCTCTAAGGTACTAGATGTGCTGTTGCTACTAGGGAGAAAACAATGATCCTTTGTTCATAGAACAATTGTATTGTATACTTTACACGCAGTTCGTAAAGCAATAATCTGTTGCTTGCAACTTAATACTGGAGGGGGTTCGGATGATAACCTGAAGGTGGATTATTAGTCATAGATGCAGTTGGATGGCGGTCTATGTATTATGTTGTAATTCCCAATCAAGTCTCAAAGGAGTCAAGATGATTAGTATATGCATGTATTGCTTTCTCGGTGTTTGTCAATTGCCCCGCTGTAATTTGTTCACCCAGCATGTTATCTATCTAAGGAGAGCCACCTCTAGTGAACTATGGATCCCGGTCCTTTTCTTTACATACAATCTACAATCTTTTACTGCTTTGTGTTTACTTTCTACAAACTTTTACTTCTTTCCATTCGATATGTTTAATCCTTTGTTTTCCGCAAAACACGGTGAGATTGACAACCTCATCGCAAGTTGGGGACAAAGTTCTGTGGTTGTGTTGTGCAGGTCTCCACATTGCTACTAGCACCGGTAGTGCGCCCTGCCAAAGCTCAGCTAGTAACACCTTTGGGGTGTTTCCTTGCTCCTACTGGTTCAATTAAACCTTGGTTTCATAACTGAGGGAAAACTTACTGCTGTGCTCATCATACCTTCCTCTTGGGGTTCCCAACGAGCTCTTCATTGAAATTCGAGTGCATCAGTTGTCTTAAGAAATCTATTTATGGATTGAAGCAAGCCTCAAAGAAATGGCACTTCAAGTTTGATCAAGTCATAAAGAACTTTGGTTCAAAGAGAATGAAGTGGACAATTGCATTTATGTGAAGTTTAGGGGGAGCAATTTTGTCTTCCTAATATTGTATGTTGATGACATACTCTTAGCCAGTAGCGATAAGAATATGTTGGTGGAAACTAAAAGGTTTCTCTCTTCAAAGTTTGACACGAAAGATCTCGGTGAAGCCGCTTATTTCTTAGGCATTCAATTTCACCGAGATAGATCCAGAGGTCTCTTGGGGCTATCACAAAAGGCATATATTGAGAAGGTACTCAAAAAGTACAATATGCATAAGTGTTGAGCCTCGCTTGCTCCTATTGTCAAGGACGATAAGTTTGGGACTTTCCAGTGCCCAAGTAATGATTATGAATTTATGTAGATGAAGTTAGTTCCTTATGCTTCAGTTATTAGAAGTATGATGTATGCATAAGTGTGCACTCGCCTTGATTTAGCATTCATAACCGGGATGCTTGGCAGATATCAGTCTCATCTAGGTTTGGATCACTGAAGGGCTGCTAAGAAAGCCATGCATTATTTGCAAGGTACTAAAGGCCTCATGCTCACATATAAGAGAACTGATAACCTTTAGGTGGTGGGTTATTCAGATGCTGATTTTGCGGGGTGTGTTGACACTAGAAATCCACATCATGTTATATCTTGTAAACGTACTAAACAAAATTTCACTACATCGTCAACAATGTAGGTAGAATTTGTGGCATGTTATGAGGAAACTGGGAAGGCAGTATGCTGAAGAACTTTATCCCGGGTTCAAGGGTGATTGACAATATATCTGAGCCACTCTCTCCTTACTACGATAATCAACCCGTAGTGATCTATTCGAGTAACAACAAGTCAAGTGGTGCTGCTAAACACATTGACACCAAGTATGATGTTGTGAAAGATAGAATCTAGGATCAGGCGATAAGTATTGAGCACATAAGAACCAACACAATGTTAGTGGATCCACTTACGAAAGGCTTCCCACCTAGTGTGTTTAAAGAGACGTTGCTAGCATGAGATTAACAAGAAACTTTTGATCCTGAAATTGGGAACATTATGACACCATCTCCCCATAAGCCTAAGAAGGGCTCTTCTCTTCAATGAAATGATCTAGTTTAGTCAATTAGTTCAATGGTACTTAACTAACCGTTGTAATTATTGTCTCTTTATAAGTTTCAACAAAGAGATGAGCTCATAAGTTAGTAATAAGTATAAGTTTATGGAGCTCCTAAGTTAAAGAAGCTTTGTTTGAGATAAAGTGGTGTATTGTAGTAACTGGGTTCTGCGGTACTCAATGACCGTTGTAATTCTATTGTCTCTATGTCGTTCTGTTGAGAGATGGGCTTATAAGTTTAGTCTTACGATCAAGGGGGAGAATGTTGGATATAAGTGGAATATAAGTGGCATATAACCTTTTAGAAGGTTAATTAATCTCAGCTGTTAGATTGCCCTAATCGGGGGGCATCCTGGCCATCCATTTTGGTGTAGGTTCCCCTAGTGCAGGTGCTAGTATAAAAGGAATTGGAGGTGGACTAATATGCTATGTCTTTTGCACTCTCTCTCTCTCTCGCTTTCCCCTCACTCACCGATCAGGTTAACCACCCAGAACACTAGGAAGAACCAACACATCTACATCACAAGATTCAGGACAAGTAGAACCAGGAGGAGGTGATGACTGGACCTCTAGATCAAGGTAAATACTACTGATATTCTTTTGTGTGTCTCATATCTTAATCTAGATGATCCTAAGGTTATCACGGGTTAGATAATGATGTACAATAGGGGTGGTAATGAAAAAACTAACTTTTGCATCACTTGGGGCAAAAAATAAAGAACATCCAATAATTGCCTATATGGTGATGTAATTTTTTTAGGGTAGCCCTAAATTTTGCACCCCATGTGATGCAAAATTTCACCACCTTGGGGCTTCCACAAAATAAAAGTATCATGTGTGTGAGAAGCCAACCGCCAGCTTGAAACTTCCTGCCCCCCGCGCCTTCCATGAAGGAGTTATGCCCTAGAGGCAAATAATAAAGTGTATTATTTGATATATCTCCTATATGTTCATAATACATTTCATATTGTGCTATAACTGTGTTAATACGAAATGTTAATACACGTGTGGTATGTAAACAAATCGTGTCTCTAGTTACCTCTAGTGAACTAGTTCATTGGTCATGAGGATGGTCTGTGTTTCAAGATCATGGGCATTTATGCCAACTGACAATGAGGTCATGTTATTAGTTGAATAACATGATAGACAAACATCCGACCATTATATCTTAATGAGATCTAGTTACAAAGTTCACCATTGATGATAAAACACAGAGAACCTCGCAACCTGATCCTTTGACTATGAGGTAATGCAAATCACCATTCCGGAAGAATCTTAGATGGTTATCAAGAATCATCTCGTAATAGGGTGATCAAAAAGGTGCCACTCAGGTTTTCCGAAGGGATGCGTAGAGGAGTACATATCAAGACCAGGATTTGTCTAGTCCATGCAACAGACAGATACATGTGGCCATCTCGGTGACGTTGTATTGATGAAGCTTGCAAGCATGTGACTAGGTCACGGAATGCAACGACATGAGAATGAGAAAACAAGTTCATCAGTAACAAGATCAAACTAAGGTATGGAGATACCGAATATCAAGTCTCGGATGAATTAGGTATCGAATGACAAAGGGAATGGGGAACGACTATCTCACGGTTCGAGCAATTGTATTCGTGAAACGCACGGGGGTCACATGGCCATACAGGTCCCTCTGTTGATCATTGATATGAGAGTGGTCTCTATCATGTCTAGAGTGTTTCTGAACCGAAGGATGTCACGCTTAAGGGTAGGGACGCTTAGGGTAGATGAGATATCGTATGAGAAATAGAAAGAGAGAAATCGAAATAGTTTCGGTAACATCCGATGGAGATCGGAAGGGGTCCGGAAGGTGTTCCGGAGTAAAGGAATAATATAATATGTGTATTTGAATATTAATTGGAGAATTAATATTAAATATATATTTTATTTTATTTTTAAAAGGCTCCATATTGCTAATGGGCCTCACCCGAAGGGAGGCCCAATAGGGCAAGGTGCATAGGAAGTGGGACCCGGCTGGCCTAGGGCTGATGGGCCGCCCCAGTGGGGCCCACCTAGGGCCGGTGGCTGCCCCTAGGTGGCCGGAGGGTGTGGGGATTAGTCCCACACCCCTGGCCCCTGGGTGGTGTCCTCTCCCCTCCCACTATATAAAGGGGTCCCCCCTCCCCCTTTGGAATCACCCATTCCTCTCATTCTCTCTCTCTCATCCTCTGAGGACTTCCCCGTAATATTGGGGAGGACCTCGTGGTTGAGTTCTCCACCTTCACACTACCGACGCGTGATCGGCGATCCGGCATCTACTTCTTCCGCTGCTCGGCTGTGATCGGAGTCTGGTTGACGTCTCCTACACCGGACGTGTGACAAACTTCGGAGGCACCACACTTGGGGTGCTGCTCGTCTTCATCAATATATGCCTTCCTACGTAAGGCGTGCCTCTGTCTGCAAATGTATGAATACTGTATCCCTTCTCCGTTACTTATGTCTACATAGTATAGATCCTGGTATTAGTGTTCGAGTAGATTGAATTTTTTTGTTTTCTACTACGGAACCCAACAGTGGTATCAGAGCGGGTCTATGGGTAGACATGTCGTACGAATAGAACACATAGGAATATGTGGGCATTGATTCTCTAGTTGCTACCCTCTTTAGTGTTATTGTTCATATCGTGGCACTGTTTGATGAAGCGCCCCCCAACCGACCTCACGTGGTGATTCACGAGACTGGTCCACAAATCAAAGTGGCTTAGGGGGTGTCTGTCTCTCTACAGTAGTTGATATGGCATTGACACTGGAGGGCCCTGAAAACGAAAGAAGAAAGGCAATCATTGAATCCATGTTGCAGCTCGACGTTCGTAGGTGGGAAGGGGTTCTATTGCGAAAGCCCTAAAGCCGCGTAAAACATGCAATAGTTAATATAGAGGCGCATGTCTTCATTATTGCATAGGGGCAAGTATTATAACATGGCATTGACAAGTTTGTGAAACTTTAAGGCTGTTGATGATGATCATAAAGCTATAACCATGTCATAACACTTTACTTTTGAAGTATTACTTATTGTGCTAGTATACTTACTAGACGGTAGCATAATAAGATAATCCCTCATAGTATTCCAGTTATCGTATTCCCCTAGTGTGTGCACCACCAAGAAAGTTCTTCGGTATGAGGCGATCCAGGGTTACAGGCCTGGGTGTCAGACATATCTACGTTCGCATACAGTGGGTGTAAGCCATGTTGCACTGCGAATACACACGAGTTAGAACTGGCAAGCCTAGCACGTTACAGAGACGTGGCCTCGGAATACAAGAGACCGAAAGGTCGAGCATGAATCACATAGTTGATGTGATCGACATTAGGGAATGTCCACCCTTGATATTGCACTGATGGCTATGTTTAACCTGGGGAGGTGCAGGGGATTGGGATCATGTGATCACTAAACGAGTAGAGGTATGTTCGTTTAAGTGGGAGTTCTTTTAGTTAAAACTTGAACTCATTATTATGAACATAGTCAAAATACTTTGCAAATCTTTTGTAGATGCCTCGCCCACCCACCTTCAACCTTAGCACTTTCCTCGAGAAGGACAAGCTGAAAACTGATGGAACCAACTTCACCGCATGGTTCCGCAATCTTAGGATCCTCCTAGTCCCCTACAAGTTGACTTATGTTATCGAGGTTGAGCTTCCGGCTAAGCCTGCAGATTCCGCCTCTTAGGATGAAAAGAATGTCTCGTAGTCCAAGGCGGACGATTTCTCCCTCATCCAGAGTGGAATGCTCTATGCCATGGAGCCAGAGCTTCAAAAGCGTTTTGAGAAGATGACTGCTTTTGAGATCATTGAGGATCTCAAGGATGTCTTTGCTCCACAGGCTTGTGCAGAGAGGTATGATGCTTCCGAGCTCTTCTTCTTTGCTAAAATGGAAGAGCACAACAATATTAGTGAGCACGTGGTTAAAATGTCTAGCTACGTTAAGCGGTTAAACGCCCTGGATTGCAAAATCCTGGAGGAGCTCGCTATAGATAGGGTGCTGCACTCGCTGCCCCTAGCTATAAGAGTTTTGTGATGAACTACAACATGCAAGGGATGACTAAGACCCTTGCTGAGGTGTTCGCCATGCTCAAAACTGTTGAGGTTGAAATCAAGAAGGAGCACACGGTGCTGATGGTCAACAAGACCACCAACTTTAAGAAACCGGGGCAAAAGGGGAAAGGCAAGGGTAAGAAGTCTAAGAAGGATGGCAGATTTGCTTCCAACACCTCAAAGACTGCCAAGCCTGGCCCTAAGCCCGGCACTTCGTGCTTCTACTGCAAAGGGGATGGGCACTAGAAACGCAACTGCCCCAAGTACCTTGAAGACAAGCGAGCTGGTAAGATAGCCATCCCGGACAAAGGTATATATGATATACATGTTATTGATGTATTCCTTACGAGCGCCAGGAGTAACACCTGGGTATTTGATACCGGATCTGTTGCTCACATTTGTAACTCTCAGCAGGATCTGCAGAGTAGGAGGCGCCTGAGGAAGGACGAGGTGACGATGCGCGTCGGCAATGGCTCGAGAGTCGAAGTGATGGCCGTCGGCACCCTGCATCTCCGTCTATCATCAGGATTATTGTTGGTCTTGAATAAATGCTATTATGTACCCGCATTGAGTATGAATATTGTGAGTGGGTCTGGCTTGTTGCAAGACCGTTATTCGTTTAAATCAGGAACAAATGGTTGTTCAATTTATATGAATGATGTTTTCTATGTTCATGCTCCTGTATGTGATGGTTTATTCTTACTTGATCTTGATTGTGATACACACATTCATAGTGTTGATGCTAAACGTTGTAAGCACAGTGACGATAATTCCATGTTCATGTGGCATTGTCGTCTTGGTCATATTGGTGTAAAGCGCATGAAGAAGCTTCATTCAGAAGGGCTTCTTGGATCATTGGATTTTGAATCCCTTGATACATGTGAGCCATGCCTCATGGGCAAGATGACTAGGACACCATTCTCCGGAATAGTGGAGAGAGCTGTAGACCTACTTGGGATCATACATACAGATGTATCTGGACCAATGAGTGTCTCAACACGCAATGGTTATCGTTACTTTGTTACTTTTACTGACGACTTAAGTAGATATGGATATATCTACTTGATGAAGCATAAGTCTGAAACCTTTGAAAAGTTCAAGGAATTTTAGAAAGAGGTAGAGAATCAACTTAACAAGAAAATCAAGCACCTTTGATCGGATCGAGGAGACGAGTATTTGAGTTATGAGTTTAACATGCACTTGAAGGACTGTGAGATTATCCCACAACTTACGCCAGCCGGAACACCACAACGTAATGGTGTGTCGGAACACCATAACCGAACCCTATTGGATAGTGTACGGTCCATGATGTCTTTAACTGATTTGTCTGTGTCTTTTTGGGGATACGCATTAGAAACCGCCTTTTATTTTAAACCGAGCACCATCCAAATCCGTGGAGACAACCCCATATGAGATATGGTATGGGAAGAAGCCCAAGTTGTCATTTCTGAAAGTTTGGGGTTGTGAGGCTTACGTTAAGAAACTGCAGCCTGACAAACTCGAATCCAAATCGGAAAAATGTATCTTTGTGGGATATCAAGGGAAACCGCTGGGTATACTTTCTACAACCAAGCCGAAGGCAGAACGTTTCTCGCAAGAAACGGCACCTTTCTCAAGAAAGAGTTTCTTGCAAAAGGAGTGAGTAGAAGGAAAATTGAGTTAGATGAAATTGTTGACCCTTCTCTCCAAATTCCGAGTAGCGCAACGGAAGTTGTTCCGAAACAGCTCTCCAACATGGAGGAAGAGCAAGTTGATGATGATCAAAACAATGACATCGAGACTCCCGAGGTTTGCAGTTCTACAAGGGTTCGTGCCACTCCTGATTGGTACAGTAGCCTTGTGATGTCTGTCATCCTAGATGAACAGGAAGAACCTGCAAACTACAAAGAAGCTATGGATAGTGCTGACTCCGAGAAATGGCTATAAGCCATGAAATCTGAAATAGGATCCATGCATGAAAACCAAGTTTGGACCTTGGTGGATCTTCCAGAAGGCCGCAAGGCCGTGGAAAATAAATGGATCTTTAAGAAGAAGACATATGCGAATGGTAACGTGACCATTCACAAAGCTCGACTTATCGCAAAGGGGTTTCGACAAATTCAAGGAGTTGACTACGACGAGACTTACTCTCCCGTAGTGATGCTTAAGGCTGTCAGGATTTTAATAGCAATTGCACATTTCGACTATGAAATTTGGCAGATGGATGTCAACACCGCATTCCTCAATGGTCACATTTATGAAGAGTTGTATATGATGCAATTGTAAGGTTTTGTTGATCCTAAGGATGCTGTAAAGGTATGCAAGCTCCAACGATCCATTTATGGGTTGAAGCAAGCATCTCGGAGCTGGAACCAACGTTTTGATCAAGTGATCAAGAGTTTTGGATTTGTCCAAAACCAACAAGAGTTCTGTGTTTACAAGAAAGCGAGTGAGAGCTCGGTTGTTTTCTTAGTAGTATATGTGGATGACATATTACTCATGGGAAACGATGTGGATCTTATGAAAAGCGTGAAAGCATATTTGAGCAACCAATTTTCCATGAAGGATCTAGGTGAAGCTGCATATATATTAGGAATCAAGATCTATAGAGATAGATCAAGGCACCTAATAGCATTGTGTCAGAGTACTTACATAGATAAGATTTTGAAGAGGTTCAAAATGGAAAACACCAAGAGGGGTTTTACACCTATGATGAAGAATTGCAAAATGAGTATGACTCAATGTCTTGTAACAGATGATGATAGAGAGAAGATGTCTTACATCCCCTATGCTTCAGCCATAGGATCTATCATGTATGCAATGCTTAGTACACGACCTGATGTGGCATTGGCTCTTAGTTTGACGAGCCGATATCAGAGTAATCCAGGACCGGATCACTGGACAGCTGTGAAAAATATCCTAGAGTATCTGAGAAGAACAAAGGATATGTTCCTAATCTATGGAGGAAATGATGAAGCTCTAAACGTAACAGGTTACGTAGATGCGAGCTGGAATTCAGATCATGATGACTCAAAGTCTCAAATAGGATTTGTTTTCTTGGTGAATGGTGGGGAGGTAAGCTGGAAGAGCAAGAAGCAGCCGGTGGTGGCACAATCTTCAATGGAGTCTGAATACATTGCTGCAGCTAATGCAGCAAATGAAGCTGTTTGGCTAAGGAATTTCGTCATCGAACTGGGAGTTTTTCCCAATGCGCAAGACCCCGTGACGATCTATTGTGATAACACGGGTGCTATTGCAAATGCAAGGGAACCAAGAACTCATTCCACAGCCAAACACATCAAGCTTAGATTTCACGTCATCCGGCAGAACGTTGACGAAGGTGAAGTCAAGATTTGCAAAGTAGATATGGAACTGAATGTGGCAGATCCTTTGACTAAAGCTCTCCATCTGGATAAGCACGAACAACACCGAGATTCCATTGGTGTTAGGTTCCTGCCTATTGTAAACTAGTTTTGTTTATACTCTAGTGCAAGTGGGAGACTAAAGGAGTAATGCCTTAGAGGCAAATCATAAAGTGTATTATTTGATATATCTCCTATATGTTCATAATATGTTTCATACTATGTTAATACGAAACGTTAATACACGTGTGGTATGTAAACAAACCGTGTCTCTAGTTACCTCTAGTGAACTAGTTCATTGGTCATGAGGATGGTCTGTGTTTCAAGATCATGGGTATTTATGCCAACTGACAATGAGGTCATGTTATTAGTTGAATAACATGATAGACAAACATCCGACCGTTATATCTTAATGAGATCTAGTTACAAAGTTCACCATTGATGATAAAACACAGAGAACCTCGCAACCTGATCCTTTGACTATGAGGTAATGCAAATCACCATTCCGGAAGAAGCTTAGATGGTTATCAAGAATCATCTCGTAATAGGGTGATAAAAAATGTGCCACTCAAGTTTTCCGAAGGGATGCGTAGAGGAGTACATATCAAGACCAGGATTTGTCTAGTCCATGTAACGGACAGATACATGTGGCCATCTCAGTGACGTTGTATTGATGAAGCTTGCAAGCATGTGACTAGGTCACGGAATGCAACGACATGAGAATGAGAAAACAAGTTCATCGGTAACGAGATCGAACTAAGGTATGGAAATACCGAATATCAAGTCTCAGATGAATTAGGTATCGAATGACAAAGGGAATGGGGAACGACTATCTCACGGTTCGAGCGATTGTATTCGTGAAACGCACGGGGGTCACATGGCCATACAGGTCCCTCTATTGATCATTGATATGAGAGTGGTCTCTATCATGTCTGGAGTGTTTCCGAACCAAAGGATGTCACGCTTAAGGGTAGGGACGCTTAGGGTAGATGAGATATCGTATGAGAAATAGAAAGAGAGAAATCGGAATAGTTCCGGTAACATCCGATGGAGATCGGAAGGGGTCCGGAAGGTGTTCCGGAGTAAAGGAATAATATAATATGTGTATTTGAATATTAATTGGAGAATTAATATTAAATATATATTTTATTTTATTTATAAAAGGCTCCATATTGCTAATGGGCCTCACCCGAAGGGAGGCCCAATAGGGCAAGGCGCATAGGGAGTGGGGGCCGGCCGGCCTAGGGCTGATGGGCCACCCCAGTGGGGCCCACCTAGGGCCAGCGGCTGCCCCTAGGTGGCCAGCGGGTGTGGGGATTAGTCCCACACCGCCTGGCCCCTAGGTGGTGTCCTCCCCCCTCCCACTATATAAAGGGGTCCCCCCTCCCCCTTTGGAATCACCCATTCCTCTCATTCTCTCTCTCAGGACTTCCCCGTAATATTGGGGAGGACCTCGTGGTTGAGTTCTCCACCTTCACACTATCGTCGTGTGATCGGTGATCCAGCATCTACTTCTTTTGCTGCTCGGCTGGATCGGAGTCCGGTCGATGTCTCCTATACCAGACGTGTGACGAACTTCGGAGGCACCACACTTGGGGTGCTGCTCGTCTTCATCAATATACGCCTTCCTGCGTAAGGCGTGCCTCTGTCTGCAAAGGTATGAATACTATATTCCTTCTCCTTTACTTATGTCTACATAGTATAGATCCTGGTATTAGTGTTCGAGTAGATATAATTTTTTTGTTTTCTACTATGAAAACCAACATTCCAGCCCTTTGTCGTGATTTGATCATAGACGACCACCAAAACGCCATGGACGACAGCAACGAAAACTCCCCTCACCCCTCCCGCCGTCAATTCCACAACTCTCTTGGTCTAGAAGTTTATGTCGTGGCCCCGTCCAACCTATCGCATCACCCCTCCACCACCAGTCACCACGCCGCCCCGGCCAATCGCTTGCACCGGAGTTTGAGTTAGGGAGTGGCCGCGACAAGGAAGCAACCATTTAGCAGGAAGAAAACTGCTCCACCCATCGAAGGAAAGAGGCAGACAAGGTAGCCACGAGCAAGAAGCTAAAGAAGTAGAAGGTGATCGCCCCCTAACCAAGCTGATCTCCCACGGCCTCTTCCGACACTGTTTGTGCTAGCAACAACCTTTAATGTGTTCGATGATATATCACAAGGGTAATTTTTCCTTTTTTGGTATTCCATGGAGTTTGTTTGTTATCGATTGTTAATGTATGTAGTGTCCATGATGAAGCATTTTTGCAAAGTATGAATGTTTCCCAAGAGTTTGTCTCTCAAGAAACCCCATCAAAAGAATATGAAACACAATTACGAGGACAATCTTGATTTGGATGATGAGGGTTTCTTCGAAGCAAATCCATGGGGAAGAATGACAAACTACACCATGGCAGAAGACATATTGATTATGGAAATGGTGGCAATGATGCATGCGGAGTGGATATGATATGTGTTTGTGGTGAACTATGTTCATGGTGAACTATTTTATGCTTTGAACTATGCAAACATTTCGTTTGTGTTTGTGTTGAAACTATGGTATGTTTTGAACTATGTTATGCTATACCATGTGGATTTGAAGTCCAATTTTATGTGTGTGATGATCTTGCAAAGTTTAAAATTCATTGAGTATACCAACGATTTTGGGTCACCATGGACCAACGAAGATGAGCTCGAGTAGTTGCAGGCTCCATCACTCCCATGCCATGGATTATTAGATCAAAGGGAAGCAACCCTTCTCAAATCCCCAACTCCACCAAGGAGAGGAAAAGAGGAGAGCATGGCTTCATCGGCCGGAGTACCTCCAGCAGCAACCGTCTCCCACTACCCGCTGCATTGAATACCGGCCGCCTTCGAGCTCCAGAAATCTACCACAATCCGGAGGAGGGCAACCAAGAAGAAAGCGGTAGAAGGAGACCCGACCCAGGGCATTATTTGTGGAGCGAGCAGTGTTGCCCCTCTTCGTCGCCATTGGCTCACTCCACCAGAGCACGGCCACAAGCAGGAGAAACACCACCACACATCGAGCTAGGCCCGGATAGCTCGATCCTAAGCTCTAGAAGCGTACCTTATTGAGAGGGATGCGGGAGTCCATGAAGACCATCTGCCTCACCACCTGCCACCAGTGGAAGGAAGAGGGAGGAGGTCGTTCATACATTGCAAACATATCTATAATTTTTTATGTTCCATGCTTGTTTTATATGTACTTTCTTATGTTTTGTCCACACTTTGGAGTATTTTTACACATTTTCTGGAACTAACCTGTTAACAAGATGCGACAGTGCCAGTTGCCTGTTTTCTGCTGTTTTTGGTTTCAGAAAAGTCAGAAAATGAATATTCTCGGAATTGGACGGGACAAAAGCCAAAGTCGATATTTTATCAGAAGACTCACGGAGCCAGAAGACGAGATGGAGAGGGGCCAGGGGCTAGCCACACCATAGGGTGGCGCGGATCCCTCCTAACCACGCCACCTGGTGGTGTGGGCCCCTCAGGCCTCCACCGACCTTTCCCTTTCGCCTATAAGAAGCCTCCGATGCAGAAACCCTAAATAATCCAGCCTCCAGCCACAAAACGTCCCGCGGCACCGCCGCCACCGAAGGGGAGATTCAGGGGATAGAAAGTCTTTGTTCCGGCACCCTACCGGGACGGGGAAGTACCCCCGGAGCCATCTCCATCGATCTCCACCACCATCTCCATCACCGTTGCTGATTCCCATGATGAGGAGGGAGTAGTTCTTCCTCGAGGCTAACGGTTCTACCGGTAGCTATGTGTTCATCTCTCTCTCTATGCATGATCATATTGTGATCATGAGCTTTGTAATCAAGTAGATCTACCTTGCTACTCAAGTGCTTTAATAGATCTCTGGTCTCCCCATGTGTGTGAAAGTGACAGCGTGCACACCATGGTGGCACTTAGGCTAGAGATTATAAATACTTGTTATGAGTTATATTTGGAGTTGGATGTCTCTATGAAATTGTGGTGTTTGTTGGAACCATCTAGAGGTCAAGGTGACAGTGTGGGGTTATCTAGATGGGGAAGGTGAAATTTGAGGTGTGCTGTTATAGCCCTACCGTGGATTAGAGTGTCCAACCGAAGAGTAGTTAAGAGTAGTATCATAAAGATAAGATATTTATATGAGAGTGTTCACTAGTGAAAGTATGATCCCTAGGACTTGTTTCTAAGCATTGAAACACCATTTGCAACTAGATCTGTTACATGTTTGCTTGTTGCCATCTTTATTTTAGTTTGCCTTTAGTCTCTTCCACGCCATCAAGCTATTTTGTGGCACCATTGTCTTATATCCATACCACTTTTATTTTACTATCTCTTCACCGAACTAGTGCACCTATACACCTGACAAGTGTATTGGGTGTGTTGGGGACACAAGAGACTTCTTCTATCTTGATTGCAGGGTTGCTTGAGAGGGATACCTTTGAGCACTTCCTCCCTGAGTTCGATAAACCTTGGGTGATCCACTTAAGGGAAACTTGCTGCTGTTCTACAAACCTCTGCACTTGGAGGCCCAACAATTATCTACAAGAATAGAAGTGCATAGACATCAAGCTATTTTCTGGCGCCGTTGCCGGGGAGGTAAGGTAAAAGGTACTCACATCATCTGGCTACTAAGCTATCTTCTAGTTCTGTTGCTGGTGTGTGAGTGCTCGAAGTTATTTTCTTTAGATCCTGCAATTATATCTTTTTGTTTCTTGTTTTTATTTTCACTAGTTAGGCTTATTGGAAAACAAAAAAAAATAGAGAGCTTTATAGTATTTATCTTGTGTTAGGACATGAAGTGTTTGAAGAGAAAATTTAAAATCCTATAAAACTTTATTTGCATGCTAATAGCAACGTTATTAGTATGAATTCTTTGAACACCATTATTGCTAATGCTATGGAAAAGTCTAAGCTTGGGGAAGATGGTTTTGATGAAAATGATCTTTTTAGTCCCCCGAGCATGGAGGAGAAAGTTTACTTTGATGATACTATGCCTCCAATCTATGATGATTACAATGATGAATATGTTGGGTCCGCAACATAGAAAACAAAAAATTTCCTACGGTGTGAACTACACGCCAAGATCTATCTACTAGGTACAAAGCAACGGGTGGACATACATCCAATGAGAACTTACCCTTGTAGACAACGAGCTTTGTTAACGAGTAGGAACTCGTGGTTGATGTAGTCGTACACTTGCCGATCTCAAGATCGTGAGGAAGTCCGAGCGCCGCAACTCAGCAGCGCATCCGCACTCGCACACACGTTCAAGCCACCGGACAACCTCCACCTCCTTGCTCCAGCGATCCAGCGGAAGCAGCAACTCCTTCTAGGTGAAATGCCACCCGGAACATGTATCTCGCTAATCCGAGACCATGGGGAATAATTCTAGAGGGGAGAGAGATCCTTCACAAGGAGGTGTGAGGATGAAGGAGGGAATGGGTGGCCTTTTATAGGAGGAGGGGGGTGCCCCCTCTCTCCATGGCCGGCGCATGGGGGTGACCCCTCACCTCCCCCATTCATGTGGTGGTAACCCCTCCACATTAAAATGCCTCTTCACAATCCCTTTTAAAGTCTCCACTTTAAATGCATTAAATTTCTCCAAATTTAATGCTCTCTCATTTAATAAAACTCTTTTTATTAAATTTATTCAGAATTTTGTTAATTACTTTAATTAACAAACATTCACATATAGCCCCTTGCAAAATTTCAATATCACATGCAGAACCACCTTCTGCAATTTCACCCGAAACAATTTCTGGTTTCTATTGAAACAATTCCTGCGCTTTGCAATTCTTTCGTCTGAAACATATGTGCTCCAAAATGGTGTTCGGTGACTCTTAACTGTGCCACCCTACGGTTCGCGAATAATGCAGACATGATCGAGACCCTTCTCCGATCAATAATCAGCAGCGGGACCTAGAGATCCGTACTGACTCCTACACATTCAACGATGACTTCTGTGATCGTGAGAACCTTTAACGCTTGTAACTAAATCCCTTTGTCTCTTGATATATTACATGTACGAGATTCGATCATCGGTATCTCCATACCTAGTTTGATCTCGTTACCGACATGCACTCTTTTCTTATTCCCGTGATATAACATTCTAGTGATCACATCACTTGCTTGCAAGCTATCCTAATGTGATATCACCGAGAGGGCCCAGAGTATATCTATTCGTCATCTGGATTGACAAATTCCACTCTTGATCCATGAGCCTCAACATAACACCTTCGTAGTACTGAACCCATCTTTATAGTCACCCTGTTACGGTGTGACGTTTGATGTTATCAAGATACTCTTTTGGTGTCAGCAATTAACATGATCTCATGGTGTAAGGATAAAGATTACTTCGTATGATGTTATAGCAATATAAACATAATGACTTGATCGTAATGCTATACTTCGGATGAATGTTCATCACATCATTCCACCAATGGTGTGACCTTGTTATTAACAACATCCAATGTCCATGATCAGGAAACCTTGATCATCTTATTAATCAACAAGCTAGTCTATAAGAGAGGCATGACTAGGAACCCTTTTTGTTTATTAAACACACATGTATTGATGTTTCCGAATCAATACAATTCTAGCATGTAAAATAAACATCTATCATGTATAAGGAATATATAATAACAACTTTATTATTGCCTGTCAGGGCATATTTCCTTCAGTCTCCCACTTGCACTAGAGACAATAATCTAGTTCACATAGTGATAGATCTAACACCCATGGAGTTCTGGTGTTGATCATGTTTTGCCCTAGGGAGAACTTTAGTCAATGGATCTGCTACATTTAGGTCCGTATGTACTTTACAAATCTTTATATCTCCATCCTTGACATGCTCGCGGATGGAGTGAAACCGGCGCTTAATATGTTTGGAATTCTTGTGAGACCTCGGTTCCTTTGCATTGGCTATGGATCCATTGTTGTCACAATAGATCACCATCGGGTCCAACGCACTGGGAACCACACCCAGTTCCGTAATGAACTCTTTCATCCAAACTGCTTGCTGCGTCGCTTCTAAAGCAGCAACATATTCCGCCTTCGTCGTTGATCCAGCCACCACAGGTTGTTTGGAACTCCTCCAACTAACTGCTGCTCCGTTCAAGAGAAATACGTATCTGGATTGAGACTTAGAGTCATCCGGATCTGTGTCAAATCTAGCATCGACATAACACTTAGCGACTAGCTCTTCTTCACCTCCGTATATAAGAAACATATCCTTAGTTCTTCTCAAGTACTTGAGGATGTTCTTTACCGCTATCCAGTGTTCCGAACCTGGATCAGATTGGTACCTACTAGTCAAACTAATAGCATGTGCCACATCCAGTCTTGTACATAGCATGGCATACATAATAGAGCCTATGGCCGAGGCATGGGGGGTCTTATCCATCATCTCTCTTTCTTCCGCCGTAGCCGGACTTTGAGTCTTACTCAATGTCTTGCCTTGCAACATAGGTAAGAACCCCTTCTTACTTTCGTCCATATTAAACTTTTTTAATATCTTATCAAGGTATGTACTCTGCGATAGCCCAATTAGGCACCTTGATCTATCTCTATAGATTTTAATGCCTAATATATATGATGCTTCACCAAGGTCTTTCATTGAAAATTTGCTGTTTAGATAACTTTTAACATTGTTTAAAAGATCTATATCATTTCCAATCAATAATATGTCATCCACATATAATATCAGAAATGCCACATTGCTCCCACTCACTTTCTTGTAAATACAAGCCTCTCCATAAGTTTGGACAAATCCAAACTCTTTGATCACCTCATCAAAGCGAAGATTCGAACTCTGTGATGCTTGCTTCAGTACATAGATGGATCGTTGAAGTTTGCATAGCTTATTAGCATCCTTAGGATCGACAAAACCCTTAGGTTGTATCATATACAACTCTTCTTCAATCTTACCATTAAGGAACGCAGTTTTGACATCCATCTGCCATATTTCATAATCGAAATATGCAGCAATTGCTAACATAATCCTAACCGACTTAAGCATCGCTACGGGAGAGAATGTCTCATTGTAGTCAACTCCTTGAATTTGTCGAAACCCCTTTGCGACAAATCGAGCCTTATGGATGGTCACAATACCATCAACATCAGTTTTTCTTTTGAAAATCCATTTATTCTCAACGGCCTTTCGGTCGTTAGGTAAGTCCACCAAGTTCCAAACTTGGTTCTCGTACATGGATTCCATCTCGGATTTCATGGCTTCTAGCCATTTGTTGCAATCCGGGCTCATCATCGCTTCTTCATACGTCGCAGGGTCATCCATTTCATCAACCATGAAATTCACAACAGGATTGCCGTACAGTTCAGGAACTGCACGTGTCCTGCTTGACTTGCGAGGTATGGTAGTGTCCTCTTTCGGAGTTTCATGATCATTATCATTAGCTCTCTCTTCATCAGGTGAAGTCAACTCCGAAACAACTTCCGATGGTGCGCCACTCGCCATTCCATGAAGAGAAGGTTCAATAACCTCTTCGAGTTCTACCTTCCGGCTACTCACACCTTTCGCGAGAAACTCCTTCTCAAGAAAGGATCCATTCTTGGCAACAAAAAACTTGCCCTCGGATCTGTGATAGAAGGTATACCCAATTGTTTCCTTAGGGTATCCTATGAAGACGCATTTTTCTGCTTTGGGTTCAAGTTTATCCGGTTGAAGTTTTTTCACATAAACATCGCATCCCCAAACCTTATGAAATGACAGCTTAGGTTTGTTTCCAAACCATAATTCAAACGGTGTTGTTTCAACGGATTTAGACGGTGCCCGATTTTAAAGTGAATGCAGCTGTTTCCAGTGCATAACCCCAAAATGACAGAGGTAAGTCAGTCAGAGACATCATAGATCGAACCATATCCAATAAGGTACGATTACGACGTTCCAACACACTATTACGTTGTGGTGTTCCGGCAGGCGTGAGTTGTGAAACTATTCCACACTCTTTCATGTGTGTGCTAAACTCGTAACTTAGATACTCTCCTCCACGGTCAGACCATAGAAATTTGATCTTTCTATTATGATGATTTTCCACTTCATTCTGAAATTCCTTGAACTTTTCAAAAGTTTCAGACTTGTGTTTCATCAAATAGATATACCCGTATCTACTCAAATCATCCGCGAAAGTAACAAAATAACGATATCCACCTCGCACCGACACACTCATTGGTCCACACACATCAGTATGTATGATTTCCAATAGATCTGTCGCTCGTTCCATTGAACCGGAAAATGGCGTTCTAGTCATCTTGCCCATAAGGCATGGCTCACATGTATCAAATGATTCAAAATCAAGTGATTCCAAATGTCCATCAGAATGGAGTTTCTTCATGCGTTTAACGCCAATATGACCTAGACGGCAGTGCCACATATATGTAGACATATCATCAAGTTTAATCTTTTTAGCATTAACATTATGAATGTGCGTAATATTACTATCGAGATCCAACAGAAATAAACCATTCAACATAGGTGCATGACCATAAAAGATATCATTCTTATAAATCGAACAACCATTGTTTTAAGATTTAAAGGAATGACCACTTTGCATCAAACACGATCCATATACAATGTTCATGCTTAGTGCAGGCACCAAATAACAATTATTTAGGTTTATAACTAATCCCGATGGCAAATGGAGAGGTAGCGTCCCGACGGTGATCACATCAACTCTTGATCCATTGCCGACCCGCATCCTGACCTCATCCCTTGCTAGTTGTCGCTTGTTCCCTAGCCCCTGAACCGAGTTACATATATTAGCAACCGATCCGGTATCAAATACCCAGGTGCTACTGCGGGTACTAGTCAAGTACACATCAATAACATGTATATCACATATACCTTTGTTTGCCTTGCTGGACTTCTTGTCCGCCAAATACTTGGGGCAATTGTGCTTCCAATGGCCATTCCCCTTGCAATAGTAGCACTCGGTGTCAGACTTAGGGCCAGCCCGGGGTTTCTTTTCAGGCGTGGCAACAGACTTACCACCCTTCTTTCCCTTGTGCTTGCCTTTCTTGTCCTTCTTGAAACCGGTGGTCCTATTGATCATCAACACTTGATGTTCTTTCCTAATCTCCACTTCTGCAGTCTTAAGCATTGACAGAAGCTCAGGAAGAGACTTCTTCATGCCCTGCATATTATAGTTCATCACGAAGCTCTTGTAGCTAGGTGGCAGAGATTGGAGAACACGATGTATGCCTAAGTCAATGGGAATCGTTATTCCCAAGGACACAAGCTTATCGGCGTACCCAGACATTTTGAGTACGTGCTCACTAACGGAGCTGTTTTCCTCCATCATGCAGCTAAAGAACTTTTCGGTAGCATTATAACTCTCTACGGCAGCATGGGTATCGAAAATCATTTTCAATTCTCCCATGGTATCAAAGGCATTGCCATTTTCGAAATGCTTTCGAAGCTCTGGCTCTAGCCCATACAGTATGCCGCAATGAACTAAGTTGTGGTCCTCCTGACGAGTCACATAGACATTCTTTTCCTCGTCAGGGGCATCAGGAGCTGGTGGGGGGCCTAGCGGCGCATCTAGCACATATTGCTTTTGTGCAGCAGTGAGGAGAATCCTCAAATTCATAGCCTAGTTGGTGAAGTTGCTACCATTCGCAGCAAGTTCCCCTTTCTCCATGAACACATTGAAATTAAAAGCAGGTGGTGCCATCTACAACAGAATTTGTAAAGTTTATTTAGACTAAGTTTATGATAGATTGATTTCAACTAATCCAAATTACTAATGAACTCCCACTCAAAAACGACATTCCTCGTGTCCTTTTGGTGATTACATGAACCAAATCCACTACACCAAGTCCGATCATCACGTGAGTTGATATAGCTTCAAAGGCGAGCATCTATATGGGCATCATATCAACCATATGACTCATGCTTAACCTTTCGGTCCGTGTTCCGAGGCCATGTCTGTACATGCTAGGCTCGCCAAGTAAGAACCTTAGTATTCGCGTGTGTAAAACTGTCTTACACCAATTCCTATGAAAGCGTAGATTCGAGTACACCCGATCATCACGTGATGTCTCGAAACACGATCCATAGAACGGTGCATACTCAAGGAAGAACACATTTTTATCTTGATATCTAAATGAGGGATCATCTTATAATGCTACCAAACGCGCCAAACTAGCAGTATAAGATGCTAACATCTAATGTGTAAAGTGAGATGATATGGTCCATGCATTTGATCTCTATCACTTGCATCGTGGTATGATCTCTATCATTCCTTTGTGTGTAAGGCCAAGGTCTATGGAACTTACATGTTGACTGTGTTGTAAGAGTATCTACCATACATCTACTTACAACAATACCATATCAATACACTAGCCCAGCAACGATCTAAACTAGACGCCTCTAATTTACCAATTGCAAGTTTTACGTGGCTTGGGGCTTTCGGAGATAGAACCGTTCTCACCTACGAACATGAACCACAACGAGGATAACTAAGTTATTAGCAACTCGTTGTAAATCAGATATTGACTATAGTAGGAGAGACAGACACCCGTCAGCCACTTATGCAAAACATGTTGCATGTCAGTCGTGGAACCGGTCTCATGTACGATGACATGTAAGGTAGGTCCGGGCCGCTTCATCCCACTATGCCACCAATATCCAAAATACATAGAATATGCAATAACATGATCATCATCGCCCACATATCAACATATGTGTACTACCCGTGCTAAGCACCTACGCATAGATTAGGCTCTGATACCACTGTTGGGTCCGCAACATAGAAAACAAAAAATTTCCTACGGTGTGAACTACATGCCAAGATCTATCTACTAGGTACAAAGAAACGGGTGGACATACATCCAACGAGAACTTACCCTCGTAGACAACGAGCTTTGTTAACAAGTAGGAACTCGTGGTTGATGTAGTCGTACACTTGCCGATCTCAAGATCGTGAGGAAGTTCGAGCGCCGCAACTCAGCCGCGCATCCGCACTCGCACACACGTTAAAGCCAGCGGACAACCTCCACCTCCTTGCTCCAGCGATTCAGCGGAAGCAGCAACTCCTTCTACACGAAATGCCACCGGGAACATGTATCTCGCTAATCCGAGACCATGGGGGAATAATTCTAGAGGGGAGAGAGATCCTTCACAAGGAGGTGTGAGGATGAAGGAGGGAATGGGTGGCCTTTTATAGGAGGAGGGGGCCCCTTCTCTCCATGATTGGCGCATGGGGGGTGACCCCTCACCTCCCCCATTCATGTGGTGGTAACCCCTCCACATTAAAATGCCTCTTCACATTCCCTTTTAAAGTCTCCACTTTAAATGCATTAAATTTCTCCAAATTTAATGCTCTCTCATTTAATAAAACTCTTTTTATTAAATTTATTCAGAATTTATTTAATTACTTTAATTAACAAACATTCACATATAGCCCCTTGCAATATTTCAATATCACATGCAGAACCACCTTCTGCAATTTCACCCGAAACAATTTCCGGTTTCTATTGAAACAATTCCTGCGCTTTGCAATTCTTTCGTATAAAACATATGTGCTCCAAAATGGTGTCCGGTAACTCTTAAGTGTGCCACCCTACGGTTCACGAATAATGCAGACATGATCGAGACCCTTCTCCGATCAATAATCAGCAGCGGGACCTGGAGATCCGTACTGACTCCTACACATTCAACGATGACTTCTGTGATCGTGAGAACCTTTAATGCTTGTAACTAAATCCCTTTGTTTCTCGATATATTACATGTCCAAGATTCGATCATCGGTATCTCCATACCTAGTTTGATATCGTTACCGACATGCACTCTTTTCTCGTTCCCGTGATATAACATTCTAGTGATCACATCACTTGCTTGCAAGCTATCCTAATGTGATATCACCGAGAGGGCCCAGAGTATATCTATCCGTCATCTGGATTGACAAATTTCACTCTTGATCCATGAGCCTCAACATAACACCTTCGTAGTACTGAACCCATCTTTATAGTCACCCTGTTACGGTGTGACGTTTGATGTTATCAAGATACTCTTCCGGTATCAGCAATTAACATGATCTCATGGTCTAAGGATAAAGATTACTTCGTATGATGTTATAGCAATATAAACATAATGACTTGATCGTAATGCTATACTTCGGATGAATGTTCATCACATCATTCCACCAATGGTGTGACCTTGTTATTAACAACATCCAATGTCCATGATCAGGAAACCTTGATCATCTTATTAATCAACAAGCTAGTATATAAGAGAGGCAAGACTAGGAACCCTTTTTGTTTATTAAACACACATGTATTGATGTTTCTGAATCAATACAATTCTAGCATGTAAAATAAACATCTATCATGTATAAGGAATATATAATAACAACTTTATTATTGCCTCTTAGGGCATATTTCCTTCAGAATATGATATTTTCAGTCCACCTACTATTGAGGAGAAAATTAATTATGATTACAATATGCCTCCTATATTTGATGATTATGGTGATGAGAATAATAATGATAGCTATTTTGTTGAATTTGCTCCCTCCATAATTAATAAGAATGACTATGCATATGTGGAGAGTAATAATCATTTTATGCACGTGGCTCCTGATAAGAATGTTTTATGTGATAGTTATATTGTTAATTTTATTCATGATGCTACTGAAATTTATTATGAGAGAGGAAAACATGATTTTATGTATCTCAACAATATTAATTTTCCCCTCTTTATGTTGAAAGTCTTGAAGTTGCACTTATTTTGCTTTCCTATGCTTGTTGATTTGTGCTTTCATGACTTGTTTCTTTACACGATTCCTATGCATAGGAAGAGGGTTAGACTTAAATGTGCTTTGAATTTGCTTCTTGATGCTCTCTTTTACTTCAATTCATATTTCTTATGTGAGCATCT
Source organism: Avena sativa (assembly GCA_916181665.1). Taxonomy (NCBI): domain Eukaryota; kingdom Viridiplantae; phylum Streptophyta; class Magnoliopsida; order Poales; family Poaceae; genus Avena; species Avena sativa. The sequence goes on from OV702287.1 coordinate 431,818,458, forward strand.
TCTTAAACTATTATGCCTAACTTAAAGGCGTTAAAGAAAAGTACTTATTGGGAGATAACCCAAAAGTTTTAGTTGAGTCTTGGAAGTTATTGCTTCAGTAATAACCTCTCCTTATCCTTTTTATTTTGTTTTTGTGCCAAGAGTAACCTTTAATGAGAGACAAGTAATGCTTGGGAAAGTTGCTGTCCTGAAACAGATTTTTGTACTTCGTTGTAAAAATTCGTGTAAAATATCTGTACATCTCTTTGAGCTATAATGTTTTGTTCTTCTGCCCCAGGTTGTTATCCAACTTTCGTTAGCTCAATACTTTTCGATTTGAGCAACAGAAGGTCTTCGGAAAAATTGGTTTTTACCTGCTGGTCTGTTTTGACAGATTTCTACCATTATTTCCATTTGCTTCTTGTTGATTCCTTTTTCGGTTCTTTTTGGGGAATTGAGATTTTTGAGGGAATTGCTAAAGTAGCTTGTGTTTTAATGGAAGTCTTACTTGTGTTGGAACTGAACCCAAAGACTTATTATCTTGAGTACACTAATGTTGCTAATGAAGATTGTGTGAAGTTTTGTATGAAGGAAAAATTTCAGATGTAAGGAAAGAATGATGTAATGATATGAAGAATGGACTAAAGCTCAAGCTTGGGGATGCCACCCGTGTCACCCCAAGAAATATCAAAGAATTACAAGCGTCAAAGCTTGGGGATGCCCAAGGCATCCCCTTCTTCATCACTAAAAATTTTAGGTTTCTTCCAAACACTTCATTTTTATTGTTTCATGCACAATTGTGTTGTTCTTGGAGCGTCTTCATTTTTGTTTTTGGTTTTCGTTTGCTTGGTTTTCTTGAATAAATTGGTTGGACCCCCTCATTCATACATTAGTTTTCAAATAAGATTGGTTTGGATTGGAAAAGAGTAGGAAAAGTTGATGCTTAAGTGGTAAAAAGAGCTTGTTTTGACTGTGGCCTATGCTTTCTCATGTCATGCTTGATATTGTTTTGGCTTTTTGCTTAGTGATTTTTGCTGTAGCATGACATGTTATAAACAATTGAGATTGCTTAATGTGCCTTGAAAGAATCATGCGTTGTTTTAGCATATTAAAGCATAGTATTGTGGTATTCTCCTTTGATGCTTTATTTGGGTTGACTTGGCGCATTCTCACACCATGTTAAGGCTATACCAAGTCACCATAGCCTCTATGATCCTTTAGTTTTCGACCTGTAATATCACTTTATGCTTTAATTAATGATGTTTTGTCGCTTTGCATGATTATGGCCATTATTGCTCTCTTAGTTGGTCGCTCCCAGTCTTTTGCTAGCCTCCATAACCAAGTATGACTTCCATTCATGCATACAACTCCAAATAAAACCCAGTATTCCAAAGAATCCACCATACCTACCTATTAGCATTTGCTATTCCAAGTATATTCATGTTTTTATCTACCTTCCGAATTAAACTTGTTATGAGAAAACTAGTGATTAAAGCTCTCATGAATTTGATGGCATACTTTACTTTTCTTCCCCCTAATAAACTTGAACCATTGTGTCATCTATGTTGTATATGATTGCACTTATACGTTGGGAATTAGCAGAACCATGCTGTCATGGGGAACACTTTCAATATTGTACCCAGTTGATATCATGCTCTTTTGTTTATGGATGTCGTCGGTATGAAATGAAAGGTGAGCTTGTAAGTCCATGGAGTTACGTATATGTGTTAGAGAAACGCCTGGGCGGCTGGTCTAATCCATGCCTAATCATGGTGGAAACCTGCAGCGTAACCATAATAAGCTATCTAAGAAGCATTGTTCTTATAAAAAAGAGATAGAGATTGAGAAAAAAGAAAAAAAAGATGAGAAAAGAGGAAAGAGAGAAAAAAGCACCATTTTGCCATGGTAAATAATAAGATGCTGAGATGCTTATTGTCTGCTTACCTTGTCATTTTAATATGGGGATTCTTCCGTATCATCGGGCAGGGGGTACCCCGTTGGCGGTTCTCTATGATACACATGTACTTACTATGACAAGAAATTACCGGTAACTAAACTTGAGTAGCATGAGGAGCGGCCCTCGTATTCAAGGAAAATGAGATTGCCAACTTATACTTTGTCAAGCATATACTCCATAGTTTGTTCACTTTAACCTTACTCACTTCAAGATACTTATGATAGGGGCAATGAGAGCTGAAAGCTAACAAGTACCATAATTTTTGGAAGCTCTTTATGAAACTTGAAATCCATGCTTCCCTATGAAGGGCCTTTCTTCCACTTTTATATTGAGTCTCCACCTTCTATCTTTATGCACCAATTAGGAGAGCATAGTTTCCGTTCTTAGTTCTATGTGCATTGTCCCAAAACTTATTGATTGATTCATAATGTTGATATTGCTTGTTCTTGAACTATTTGTATCTAGTCATCCTTATGAACTTTGAAGGTGTCCTATGCATTTATGTTTTGCTACTCTATGAGGGACAAGTTGAATGCCACTATGATATGTTTTCTATATGTGAAACAAACAAACGTATTTCAGTGCATTGTTATTCATGAACCTTTGTTTGTATCCTTTCATGTTACAGCATAGTTAATATGTCTTATTGTTAGAACTTCATCTTTCATGCTCATGTTTAGAGTACTTTGATCCCAGCTTTCAATGCTTGCAAATGATTTGATCATGATTGTGATGGTGCATGTCACCTAAAAAAATATTCTTTTTATCACTTACCTACTCGAGGACGAGCAGGCGTTAAGCTTGGGGATGTTGATACGTTGCAAACATATCTATAATTTTTGATGTTCCATGCTTGTTTTATATCTACTTTCTTATGTTTTGTCCACACTTTGGAGTATTTTTACACATTTTCTGGAACTAACCTGTTAACAAGATGCGACAGTGCCAGTTGCCTGTTTTCTGCTGTTTTTGGTTTTAGAAAAGTCAGAAAATGAATATTCTCGGAATTGGACGGGACAAAAGCCAAAGTCGATATTTTATCAGAAGACTCACGAAGCCAGAAGACGAGATGGAGAGGGGCCAGGGGCTAGCCACACCATAGGGAGGCTAAGGGTTCTACCGGTAGCTGATTCCCATGATGAGGAGGGAGTAGTTTTTCCTCGAGGCTAAGGGTTCTACCGGTAGCTATGTGTTTATCTCTCTCTATGCATGATCATATTGTGATCACGAGCTTTGTAATCAAGTAGATCTACCTTGCTACTCAAGTGCTTTAATAGATCTCTGCTCTCCCCATGTGTGTGAAAGTGACAGCGTGCACACCATGGTGGCACTTAGGCTAGAGATTACAAATACTTGTTATGAGTTATATTTGGAGTTGGATGTCTCTATGAAATTGTGGTGTTTGTTGGAACCATCTAGAGATCAAGGTAACAATGTGGGGTTATCTAGATGGGGAAGGCGAACTTTGAGGTGTGTTGTTATAGCCCTACCGTGGATTAGAGCGTCCAACCAGAGAGTAGTTAAGAGTAGTATCATAAAGATAAGATATTTATATGAGAGTGTGCACTAGTGAAAGTATGATTCCTAGGCCTTGTTTCTAAGCATTGAAACACCATTTGCAACTAGATCTGTTACATGTTTGCTTGCTGCCATATTTATTTCAGTTTGCTTTTAGTCTCTTCCACGCCATCAAGCTATTTTCTGGCACCGTTGTCTTATATCCATACCACTCGTATTTAACTATCTCTTCGCCGAACTAGTGCACCTATACACCTGACAAGTGTATTGGGTGTGTTGGGGACATAAGAGACTTCTTATATCTTGATTGCAGGGTTGCTTGAGAGGGATACCTTTGACCACTTCCTCCCTGAGTTCGATAAACCTTGGGTGATCTACTTAAGGGAAACTTGCTGCTGTTCTACAAACCTCTGCACTTGGAGGTCCAACAACTGTCTACAAGAATAGAAGTGCGTAGACATCAGTCGTCTCGAGACGCGGTGGCTCCGGCCACCGGCCTACCCTCAGACTCCACTAAGGGAAACACAGGATCCACCCAAAGACTAAGCCTAATCCTAAAACTACTAGGAGGAGGAGGTAGCCGGGGCTCCGATCCGTCTCTACACCAGCCAGCAGGGCCGCCAGCGGTGAGAGGGGTCAGATCCGGCTGGTCAAAGCCGACTCTCAAACCGGGGGAAAAGGAGACTTCGGGAGAGAGGTGGAAGAAAGCCGCGTGGTGTGTCACTTGCGAGCTATTGAACTATGTTGATGGTGAACTATTTTATGCTTTGAACTATGCAATCGTTTTCGTTTGTGTTTGTGTTTGTGTTGAACTATGGTATGTTTTGAACTATGTTATGCTATTCCACGTGGATTTGAAGTCCAATTTTATATGTGTGTGATGATCTTGCAAAGTTTAAAATTCATTTTGTTTTTAGTTAAAATTGAGGAATGTGACAACCCTGTCCTATTTTATTTCATTTTTTGAAAGAAAAGCCATGTCCTATTTTGCATCATCTTGTAAAGTAGGAATTATGTTTGTCAAAAAATCGATTTGGATCCCGAGCTACATGAGCCCTTTACTCTTTGGATTTTGAAAATTTGATTTCAAAGTATCAAAAAATTATGAAAAAAAATTTCTAGACGTAGGTAATAATATACTACTCTATCTAATACACAAAGTCTCACTCCGAAATACTTTGTGTTCTGGGCTGAACAAAAATGAAAAAATCCGATAGATTTTGGTGGTTTGAAATCTTGCCTGTTCGCTACTCTATACGCCAGATTTTGATATATTTGTACAGCCCAAAATACTGGGTATTTTAAGATGAGACTTTGTGTGTTGAATAGAGCATATTATTTCCTACACTCAATTTTTTTTGTCGATTTTTTTGAAACTCCAAACTGACATTTGCAAACGAGTCCAGAAACAGGACCCATGGAGCCCGAGCTCTATATATCCGCACTCTTTGCCTTATAGTGTAGTTTCTGTGGTGTACTCCCTCCGTTAAACACTAAAAAATGTCTACATATACTCTTCATAAAGTTAAAACATCTTATATTTTAAAACGGAGGAAGTACAATTTATAGTGACTAATTTTGAATGCACTGTTATACATCATGTGCTAGAGATACTCTTAGCGTGTGACGGCAATGGTTGCGACGGCGCCTAGACGGAGTTTTCTTGTTGGCGGCGAACCATGATCACGTGAGGGGCTCGGAGGCCAGTCCCTCGGCAGCCCAACCTCATGATTAGGCACCATTTAAGCCTCTGCCGCATCATCGATTGGATCGTCGTCTCCTTACGACCGGCCATGCACGATACCCCTCTGCCCCTCCCGTTCAAAGGCCTCATGAGAGCTTCCCATTCGTACGTGCGAACGCCTAGCCCGTGGACCACGGCCTCGTGCCGACGGGCGGCCCCACCTGTCAGCGAGACGGCTGGAGCGTTTTTTGAGCCAGGAAGAAGAGGAGGGAAGCATGAGCCAGCTGCAACACCTCTACCATGAACTGTTATGAAACGAGGAGGGGGCTTCGTGTTTGCGTGCCTATAAATAAAGCCCCACCCGCCCACCACAACGAGCAAGCACGAGCGCAGCACATCACACAATACCAAGGGGACTTGTTCGTCTCTCTCAACTCCACTGCTTGAGTTCCTCCAGGCTCCAACTCCACAGGAGCAGGAGCAGCGGCAGCAAGCAACTCCAGCAAGGTGATGATCCTCTCAACCAGTCTCATCATCTTCTTTTCCGCTTGCATGCATGCACAATCATATGCTTGTTGCCAATGGGGGCCTCTGCTCTTTCTTGTTCTAAACAAACTCTTGCTTTTTGTTCGTTTCTACTTTACAAATTGCCTAGCTAGCTGCCTCCCCTGCAATCTGCTGCCTCCCCTGCTCAATGTCATTGATTTGTTTATATATGTCTTGAAGTACGTCTTGACATCTTAGAGAGTTGCCACTACTAGTACTAGGAGTATTCTATTAGCATAGCAGTTGCAATAGAGCATTGTTAGCAACTTAACATGGGTGTAGTAACAGTCATGATTTACTTAGAACGAGCAAGCCTCCCCTTTCTTTATTGTATAGATAGAAGCTTCAGCCTCCAGCGCTGCCATGCTTACAGTCTGCTGCTGCTGGTACTCTGTTTTTCCCCACAGTCTGCATAACGCAGCTCCTTCTTGAGGATGTTGCCCCAGCAGCGACATCCTCTGAGTATCCTGGGTATTATACTGGATCTCAGGCACGACACACACTTCACTTCTGTTCAGCTTCCATGCCTCTTCTTTATCTGCAGTCATAGCAGCACACGTATAACACGCGTGACTTAGCAACTGTATAACTGAAAGTCTGTCCGAAACAGGGCCCCCCAAAATATATATTGGCTGCTAACCTTGTTACCCCTGTTCCTTCTCGGTGGCAGGCAGGGATGGACAGGCTGAACGTGAAGCTGTACATGCAGAACTGCTACATCCTCCAGGAGAACGAGCGGCTGCGCAAGAAGGCGCAGATGCTCAACCAGGAGAACCAGGCGCTGCTCACCGAGCTCAAGCAGCGCCTCGCCAAGACCAAGGCGGCCAGCAATGCCGGTGGCGCCGCGGCGGGCGGCGGCCGTGCGCCGCTCCCTGACCTCAACGCGGCTCCGCCGGCACACGCCGTCCACGACAAGGCGGCGGCTCCCAAGTCCAAGAAGGCGGTCGCGAACTAGCGCGGCACCGTCGTACCGGAGAACGCATCCAGTGCTCCCGCCGGTTTAGGTGGCGCGTACTGGGTATATGGTCTCCCCGGTACCGCCGTGTCATGAAGAAGAGTTTGTAACCATTGAGGGTCCGTCTCTAGCTCTGAATGTTAGGAATGTTTGCTTCGTTTTAGCTGTATGGAACTGCACGCCTACTGTTATGAGTAGCAGGGTCCTTCTCCTTATCCATGGATAGATAGATCAACTAGGGGTATATAAACGTGCATTGCTGGGGGGTCAATGTGTGCTACATGGCAGTGGTGTTGGAGCAGCTCTTGCTTCCCAGTCCTGTGAAATGTCATTTACTACTCTACTCAGTTGATGGCAATGTGATCTAGTAATGCACAATGCTACCTTCAACTCTGGATTCTATTTATTTTGAAAGCCTCATTATTCTGAATTGACTATTTTTCAGGTAAAACAGACACAGAAGCGGAACGATATCTCATTATTATGCATGAAATTTCATACCCCCTCTGTTCCAATTTAGTCAAAAGTAAACAACATGTAAATTTGACCAATGCTAATAGACAAGACACGATACCAAATCAATAACGAATAGATTATCCATAAGATATAGTATTTCATAATGCAATTATTTAATATTGTAGTTATTAATATTTCTTCTACTCCCTCCGTCTCAAAATAAGTGACTTGAGTTTGTCTAGATTCGAAACGTGTCTAGATACATCCGAACCTAGACAAACCCACATCACTTATTTTGGGACGGAGGGAGTATATATTTGGTCAAACCTGGTAAGATTGACTCCTGATAATTTATACACCTTATTAATTGGAACAGAGGTACTAGTAGTCAAATCACATCTTCTCTATATATGAGACACACTTTTGAAACTACAAAAATGTTAGCATGCTGATCATATCTCAATACAGGTACACCGTACACACGAAGAGAACTATCGGTTTTATAGTAACTAAATAGGTGTTGGGGGCTGAGTCTCAATTTTTATTTTATTTTGTAAAAGTAGCAATAAAGATGAGTGACATGTGCAACCAAGCAATATACTGACCTCCAGCATAACAGATCACTCTGCCTTCACGTCGAGCATTCACAATCAAGGTGAAACAGAACAGTCGCCACACTTCAGTCATCATCCATATTAATCTGCCAATGACCAAAAGAGATATTATTCACTGGATACTACTCCGCCGGAAGATTTTATCTGAACCTTGCCTTAATTGGGCACACTATTTAGCATTTATGAATAATTGTCAACTAGTGTAAATATCCTCTGAATGAAAACAACGTAAATAGGATACTCCACATCAACAAGGACATGAAAGACAAACAGAGGAGCATGTGCATAATTCAGATTACTCTAAAAGCTGATTTTAGGATACAACGTATGGTAATTGTGATGCTTTTGAGAATAATACTTCCATGTAATGAATCAGATTTACATCACACGGAGCATTACACCAGCTACTAGTTACATATGATCAAACTATGTCCAATTAGGTGTTTTTCATTGTTCACAAATTAAATGTGAACACCAGTCTCATCATAAGAAATGCTAGTTTCTTGCAAGGAGGATGCACTGCTACCCCTAAATTAGCATCTGGTTTAAGACTATAATAATAAGCACACACAATACCTGCACACTAGTAATAAGAAGAATAGGGACAGTTATGTTGAACAATATAGGGATCAGGGGTGGTAACTTAGCACGGCTAAAGTCACATCTATCTCTTCTGTTTCCATTGACTTTACCATAGGACGTTAATCAACAATCATACGGAGTAATACAAATGTCCTACCAGAGCAAAGAACTTTGCACGACAAGATACCAGATGGGTAAGCAAATCTTATCAGATTTCAGATAGCCTTAGCATCCACCATATATGTGGCCACAACTCTTAAGTCTCTAACCCAAAGCAAACCGACGGATCTTGAAGTCCGCACATGTAAGCCTCGCTCAACTCACCGTGGGACCAGCCTGGGGCACACAACGCAAGCAGCCAAGTAGACACGGAAATCTGTATTGATGGCAACGGTACGAGAACACCTGATCAAATTGTCTGAACAATCCCGGTTACTGCATCCCCCTCCACACCAATAACACAACACAATGATCGCTTCCGATAGAGAGAGGACGCACAGCTTGATCAGTGCAACAAGCGGAGAAAGTGGCCTAATTTCCTCCGATTTTACTATACTGAATCATTCGGCACGGTGGCATCCGGGAACCACTAGTAGAAAATGGGCATTTGGTTCAGACCACTAGTCCCGGCCGTGGCTGGGGCAGGCCTAATGGTCCGAACCAGACGGTCCGAGGAGGTCGAGGTACTTTGTCCCGGCCCGTAAGGGCAGACCCATTAGTCCCGGTTTGTATCTCAAACCGGGACTAATGGTCTGACCCTATATATATGCACATAGCCCTCCACTCTCTCCTGTTTTTTTCCTATGTGAGGTGGGTATAACTTTGTGCTAATTTTTTTTCATATGTACTAGAGGTGTTCGGTGAAATGCCTGTTAGAGCGATGTCACTTGAGTTCACACAAGACAAAACATGATATGAGGTGTCAGCGTCACACTTAAGTTTTCTCATCTTTGTTTCCAGGCTAAAAGGTTAGCCACTATTTTCTCATTTAGACCACGCGGTACTAATTTGAGCATCGTGATTGCGTTTGATATATATGCATGGTTGTATGATGCAGATGAGCCATCCATAGATGTACGGTGACCGACGCTCTGACGCTTACAGAGTAGGCGTGTGTTCTTTTCGCCTTGTGGCCGAGGCGAACAAGCGGCGGGATGGTTTTATGTGTTGTCCATGTGTTGAATGTCGAAATGAGCAGGCTCACACTTCCTCAAGAGTCATTCAGAGTCACCTGCTTCGGTCCGGCTATAATGTTTGGACCAAGCACGGAGAAAGAGGGGTTATGATGGAAGACGGCGATGAAGAAGAGAACGATGATGACAACTACCGATCTATGTTCCCTAAATACGCTGATACCACAATGGAAGACAATGAAGAAGAAGGGGGTGAAGAATGGGAACCAGATGAGCCCGCTGATGATCTTGGTCAGGTCATTTCTGATGCAAAGCGAGACTGCGACACAGAAAAAAAAAAGGTTGCAGTTCGAGAAGATGTTACAGGACCACAAAAAATTATTGTACCCAACTTGTGAAGATGGCCAGAAGAAGCTGGGTAGCACACTAGAATTGCTGAAGTGGAAGGCAGGGACCGGTGTGACTGACTCGGGATTTGAAAAGTTGTTGTTAATAATGAAGAAGCGGCTTCCAAGAAATAACGAATTATCCTCCAGTACGTATGAAGCAAAGAAGGTTGTCTGTCCTATAGGATTAGACGTGCAGAAGATACATGCATGCCCTAATGACTGCAGCCTCTACCGTGGTGAGAAGTACGAGAATATGGATAAATGTCCGGTCTGCACTGCATTGCGGTATAAGATCAAAAAAGATAACCCTGGCGATGTTGAGGGCGAGCCACCCAGGAAGAGGGTTCCTGCCAAGGTGATGTGGTATGCTCCTATAATACCACGGTTGAAATATTTGTTCAGAAACAAAGAGCATGCAAAGTTATTGCGATGGCACATGGAAGACCGTAAGAAAGACGGGAAGTTGAGGCACCCTGCTGATGGTCGGCAGTGGAGAAAAATCGAGAGGGACTTCCCGGACTTTGCTGGTGATGCAAGGAACTTATGGTTTGGTCTAAGTACCAATGACATGAATCCTTTTAGGGAGCAGAACTACAGTCACAGCACTGGCCCGTGACGCTATGTATCTACAACCTTCCTCCTTGGTTGTGCATGAAGCGGAAGTTCATTATGATGCCAGTACTCATCCAAGGCCCGAAGCAACCCGGCAACGACATTAATATGTACCTAAGGCCATTAGTTGATGAACTTTTATAGTTGTGGGCTAAACCAGGTGTACGTGTGTGGGATGAGCACAAACAGCAGGAATTTGACCTACAAACGTTGCTGTTCGTAACCATCAATGATTGGCCTACTCTTAGTAATATTTTAGGACAGACGAACAAAGGATACAATGCATGCACGTACTATTTAGATGAGACTCAAAGTATATATCTAGATAAATGTAGGAAGAATGTGTACCCGTATAATCGTCGTTTTCTTCCGCCAAGTCATCACTTAAGGAAGAAAGGCAAGCATTTCAATGGCAAGGGAGAAGCCCGGACGAAGCCTGTCCCCCGTACTGGTGCTGATGTATTTGGTATGGTCAAGGATTTGGATGTAATCTTTGGAAAGGGTCCTGGAGGACAACCTGTTCCGAAAGACGCCGACGGACACGCACCCATGTGGAAGAAGAAATCTATATTTTGGGAGCTATCCTATTGGAAAGTGCATAAGGTCCGCTCTGCAATCGACGTGATGCACCTGACGAAGAATATTTGCGTGAATATTCTAGGCTTCCTGGGCTTGTATGGGAAGTCAAAAGATACCCAGGCAGCACGGGAGGACCAGCAACATCATAAAGGACGAGATGACAAGCATCCAGGGCAGTTCAAGGGCTTGCCAGCTACGCTCTTACCAAAGAAGAGAAGGAAATCTTTTTTGAAGTCCTTTTCAGTATCAAGGTCCCGTTTGGCTTCTCGTCGAATATAAAGGGAATAGTAAATATGAAAGATAAAAAAATTCAAAACCTAAAGTCTCATGACTGCCATGTGCTTATGACGCAATTGCTTCCGGTTGCATTGAGGGGAATTTTACCAGAAAATGTTCGACTAGCCATTGTGAAGGTATGTGCATTCCTCAATGCAATTTCTCAGAAGGTAATCGATCAAGAAAGTCTATCAGGATTACAGATTGATGTGGTCCAATGTCTGGTCAGCTTCGAGTTATTGTTCCCGCCATCCTTCTTCAATATTATGAAGCACCTCCTAGTTCACCTAGTCGAAGAGATTAGAATTCTCGGTCCTGTGTTTCTACACAATATGTTCCCCTTCGAGAGGTTCATGGGAGTCTTAAAGAAATATATTCATAACCGTGCTAGGCCAGAAGGAAGCATCTCCAAGGGCTATGGAACAGAGGAGGTCATTTAGTTTTGTGTTGACTTTCTTCCTGACCTTAAGCCAATTGGTGTTCCTGAATCTCGGTATGAGGGGAGGCTGATTGGAAAAGGTACACTAGGAAGGAAATCAATGGTATGTAGGGACAGGAATTCTTTCACTCAATCACACTACACAGTTCTTCACAATTCCACCGTGGTGGCTCCGTATATCGAGAAACACAAGAATATTCTACGCTCCAAAAACCCGGGGAAGCCTGACTCCTTGGTTAAAGGGGAACATGAGAAGAATTTCGGCAGTTGGTTGCAGACACATCTCATGAATAACACCACTGTTGGAGATCAGTTGTACTTGTTGGCCAGGTTACCATCTTTGACTATATGTACTTTCCAAGGGTACGAGATAAATAGGGATACATTTTACACGATGGCCCAAGATAAAAAGAGCACCAACTGATACGTCCATTTTGCATCACTATTCTATGTCTTAATTCACTATTATTCATTGATATATTTCATACTTAGAGGTGATACTTATGTTATTTCATCTATTTTTGCATGGTTGATGACTTTTGGAGCATGGACCGCTGCAGTCAGGATTCTGATGGAAAATGTGCTGTTTGGAGGCAAAATTCGCGAAGATCAGAAAATCCGGGAAAATATACGGAAAATCCTATTTTTCCAGAAGACTAAGGAAGCCAGAAGACGGAGTGGAGATGGGCCACAGGGGGCCCACACCATCCCATGGCGCGGGCAGCCCTAGGCCGCGCCAGGAGGTGGTGTGGCCACCCTGGCCCACTCCAGCCTCTCCCCTCTAGTGTATATCATCCTCCCGAAACCCTAAGACTCGGGGAGCTGCCACAGAAAGATTCCGCCGCCTCTGCGGGGCGGAAAACACCGAGAGAGAAAGATCTCTCCGGCAGACAGATTTCTGCCAGGGGAATTCCTTCCTAGAGAGGAGAGATCGTCGCCATCAACACCACCATCAAGCCGGACTTCATCGGGATCATCATCATCACCACCATCATCACCATCAGCACCCTCATCACCATCTCCATATTGCTGTAACAATTGCGTTGAATCTTGCATAGTTCATAGGGGAAACTTTCCCGGTGTTGATTACTCTTTGTAGTTGATGCTATTGAGTGAACCATTGAATTATTGTTTATGTTCATATTGTTATACATCATTATTCCATCTCTGATCATGATCCATATGATGTCTTGTGAGTAGTTCGTTTTGTTCTTGAGGACATGGGAGAAGTCTTGTTGTTAGTAGTGGAGTTGTGTTGAGAACGATTCAATAGATTGTTATTTAAGTTGTGGTGTACTTCTCCTAGTGGTGTCATGTGAACATCGACTACATGACACTTCACCTATATGGGCCTAGGGGAATGCATTGTGTATTTGGCTACTAATCGTAGGGGTTGCCGGAGTGACAGAAACCTGAACCCCCGTTAGGAAACCATTGCACAAGGGACGTAAGGGTCTTAGAGTTTAAAGTTGTGGTTAGGTTTCTACCTTAATTACTTTCTTGTACTTACGGATGTCTGCAAGGGGTATAATCACAAGTATGTATTAGTCTTGGATGGGTGGTACATTAGCACAGGTTCACCCACACAACACTTAGCAAGCTAAAGAAGATTAATCAACTATATGAAGCGAAAGCACTTGACAGTCTTCCCATGTGTCCTCGAGAACGTTTGGTCATCTTAAGTAATACAACCGGCTTGTCCTTTGCTGCATAAAGGATTGGGCCACTTGTTGCATTTATTCCTACTGTCTTTTATTTACTCGTACTTTGTTTACTTGCTATATCAAAAACCCCTAAAAATCCGTTTGCTAAGTATTTGCAGAGAATTCCTGATCCATACCACTAGCCACCACCTTCTGCTCCTCGTTGGGTTCGACACTCTTACTTATCGAAAATACTGCGATACACCCCCTATACTTGTGGGTCATCAAAACTATTTTCTGGCGCCGTTGCCGGGGAGTGAAGCGCTATTAGAGAGTGGAACTGGTAAAGGAAACTTCTACTGTGAGTATTGTTTACTTCTGTTAGTTGCTTTATTTTCATTATGAATAATTCGCTGAGTTTCTTATTTGGTAATGCTACTACCACTGCTAAGGTAGTAGATAAACCACCACCTGCTGAGAATGATGTTTTCAAAATACCTACAAGAATTATTGATCGTGTTATGGATAACTACTTGGGGATGGAACTGTCCATCCCGGTGATCATTTACTCTTTATACACGAATTATGCGTGTTGTTCAAGTGTACAGGTATTACTAAAGATCAAGTTAAGAAGAAGTTATTCTCATTATCACTAAAAGGAAGAGCTGAGGAATGGTATAAGCTGCTGAAGAATGGTCAAGCTCTGGAATGGGAGGAAATAGTGCCTCTCTTTTATTCAAAGTTTTATCCTCCTAGTGAGATTCATAAAGATCGGAATCAAATATACAGCTTTTGGCCTCTTGATGGAGAGAGTACAACTCAAGCTTGGGGGAGATTAAAGTTACTAATGCTCAAATGTTCCATTCATGAGCTCCCCAACGATATTATTATCAATAACTTATATGCAAGGCTTTCTCTACATGATAAGGATTTATTGGATGCTTCTTGTGCTGGATCATTCATTCGCATGAAAGAAGAAGCTAAATGGGGTCTTCTGGACCGTATTCAAGACAACGCTGAAGCTTGGGAGAATGAAAAAGGTAGAAAGTCAGGTATAAATTATGATTATGAATGCATTAAATCTTTTATGGGAACTGGTGACTTTCAAAATATTAAAAATGCTTATGGTCTAGACTCTCAAGCTATTGCTTCTTATTTAAAGGCTTTTGCTTCTTACATTGAAGTGCCTAAAAAGAAGTGGAATAAGTATCATGAACCTTATAAAGATATTGCTAAGAGTGTTCCTTCAAGAAATACTGAAGTTTATACTGCTAATCATGTTTTACCTGAACCTTATATTGAGAAAATGCCTTTCCTAGTTAGGATTAAAGAACATTCTATGATAGCTAGTATGGTTAATGAAAGTACAAATAAAGCTGTTGAACCTGATAAACAAATGGTTGATGAACCTATAATGGTAAATGTGAAAGACTTTGTCACTAAATATGAAAAAGAGGGACACACTATCCTTTGTAAGGATACCTCTAATATTGTTTCACAAAGTAGTGTTATGAGAGCTAGTATTCCCGTGTTTTCTGTTAGAATAAGTGATCATTGCTATGATGGTCCTTGTGATAGCTATATTGTTAAGTTTATGCATGATATTGAAAGTTACTACGAGAGAGGGAAAAGTGTTCTTATGCATCTCAATAATATCAAGTTTCCTTGTTTTATGCTGAAAGTTTTTATGTTGCACTTCTTTTGCCCTCTTATGCAAGTTGCTTCTGGTTTTAAAAACTTGTTTGTTTACAAAATTCCCTTGCATAGGAAGTGGGTTAGACTTAAACATGTGTATTTTTTCCTTCTTAATGCTTCATATCCCTATGAGAACTTCTTCAAAATTATCATGCCCATCTTAATGGCTATAAAGAAAGAGCTTTATGGGAGACAACCCAATTTGTTTTTTGATTTCAGTTTGTTTTTGTTTCTTTGAGTCTTGGAAGTTATTACTTTGGTAATAACCGCTCCTTATCCATTTTGTTTGGTTTTTGTGTCAAGATCAACCTCTAATGAGAGAGAAGTAAGATTTGGGGAAGTTGCTGTCCCGAAACAGATTTTTGTGCTTCACCGTAAAAATTCGTGAGAGATCTATGTATGTCTGATTGAGCTGTAATTTTTTGTGCTTCTGACCCAGGTTGTTATTTAACTTTCTTTAGTTTTGCACTTTTTGATTTGAGCAACATAAGATTTTCGAAAAAATTTATCTTTACCTGCTGGTCTGTTTTGACAGATTTTGCCACTCTTGCATTTGCTTCTTTATTCGATTTCCTTTTTGAATTCTTTTTGGGTTTTCGGAAGGAGTTGCTACAGTAGCTTATGTTTTGATGGTTTTCAGTTGAAGTTGGACTCAAAAGGTTTTATCACTTCACTTATACTAATGTTGCTAATGAGAACTGTGTGAAGTTTTGTGTGAAAGAAATTTCCAGGAAGTGGAGATAATGGTGTAATAAGGAAAAGAAGGGTTTTATGACTCAAGTAATAAGTGTATGAAGATGAAGATATTGATGATTCAAGTGGTGACTCCGGAAGGATCCACTAAATACCAAATTCAGAGACCTGCAGAGTCCGTTTCCAACTAGGTAACAGTTCTGGTAAGAAAAGTTCCACGAAAATACAATCCAACTATATTTTTTGCAGTTTTCAGTCAATAAGGAAAGCTATGAAGCGAAAAAGGGACGGAAACGGAGCCAGGGTGGCTCACACCACCCTGTGGCGCGGGCCCACTCCTGTCCATGCCACCAGGTGGTGAGTCCGCCCCGGACTCCGCCTCCGACTCGTTTTCTCCCAGTACCTTCCTTTTGATATGAAACTTCGTAATATATAACCCCCCGGATCCCCCGAGGTTCGTATATCGTGTTTTCGTCATGTTTTTGTTTTGATCTGTTTCTGCCAGGACATACTCTTTGAAAGCCTAGAAGCACAATGGTGTCCGCCAAGGATAATGGGAAGGAGCCCATGGAGGAAGACCTCCAAAACCCCGGGAAGGAGAAGGAGATCAAGAATGAAGGTGAAGAGGAGCAAGGCCAACATCCGCACACCGGCACTACCGTTGCAAGCATTGGAGTGGTGGAAAATCCAGCCATTGGAGGGATGCCTCCTCATCACTGTCCAGATCCCTGGTCACTTCTTCCACGCACCAAGAATCATTTCCATACCCTTATCCATGAGCATCAATACCAGAATATGCCCAAAGGGAAATTACCCTCCAATTGGGATTTGTCTCGTTCTAGCCATGCAGGAAAAGAAGACTTCAAGGAGGAAGAGTGGGGAAAGAATAGCAAGAGCTAAAATTCTCAACACGACATGATCATGAGCCGCATTGAGCAAAACTCACAGTTGATTCGTACTCTCACCTTCGAGATTGAAGACTTGGGGAAACTGATCAAAGAGCTCATTGAGAAGATACCACCACCATCGAAGGAGTAATTCGTCATCAGGTTTGGCATCCCCTTGGTTTGTTCCAAGCTTAGGGGAGTGTCGCGGTATCACATCACTATCTTCTATCTTTTTACCTTTTTAGTAGAGTCATATCATGGATAGAGGAGTTATTATGTAGTATGGTTTGCATTATGGAAGTGTCCCCTCTCTCGTTAGATATGTATCCCTTGGTGTGAGTTGCCGTTATGGAATATTAATGAGAAGTTCTATCATTCACTCTTTTCAATAGCTTATATTAGTTTTCAATTCGTGGTTATATGATTGATCTTGTTTTTAGTATTGGTATCACTTTGGGATCATTGAGTTAATTTAGTTGGTTTTGGAAAACCTGGCTCGGTCAGTAGCAACACTATTTTTGAGAGTTGAATGAAAAAGATAAAGGTACTCTAAAGAAAAATTATTTCATCATATTTCTTTCTTGATTTGCTCATAAGTCTAGTATTCTCTAGTTAAGATCTTTTGTGCTTCCAAGGAAGATTGCATGTTTGTCTTTATCACTTGTATGTTTGTTTGCTTCCTTCAACTCTTATACTTGCTACCCAGCCTTGCTAGCCAAAAACCTGTACTGAGAGGGTATTCTTCTCGTGCATCCACCTCCTTTAAACCAAAACCTTTGCCATGTGTGTCCACCATACCTACCTAGTAGCATTGTTGCTATTCCAAGTAAATTCTTGTTTTATCTATATCCCAAATTAAACTTTTTATGTGAAAATTAGTGATTAAAGCTCTCACGAACTTGATGGCACACTTTACTTTCTTGCATTTAATAAACTTGAACCATTGGGTCCTTCTTTGTTGTGTATATGCTTGCGCTTTATGAGTTGAAGTTAGCAGAACCATGTATCATGGGGACTGCTTTCAACACTTCATTGGTACTTGTACCTAGTTGATATCATGTTCTTTTGCTTATGGATCCCGGCGGTGTGAAATAAAAGTGGAACTTGTAAGATCATGGAGTTTATATGTGTGTTAGAGAAACGCCTGGGCCGCTAGACTAAGCCATGCCTAATCATGGTGGAAACTTGCAGCATAACTATAGTGAGCATTCTATGAAGCATCCTCAATAAAAACCTATGCAAATAGCAAATAAAAAGATCGCTGAGATGCTCACTGTCTGCTTGCCTTGTCATTTTGATTATGGGATAGCTCCTGTGTCATGTGCAAGGGGTACCCCGTTGGCGGTTCTCAATGATACGCATGTATTTACAATGACAAGAGCTTGCTCGTGACTGAAGTTGAGTAGCATGAGGATCGGTACTCATAAGTAAGGGGCATGAGACTTCAATTTATAACTTGTCAAGCATATCCTATTAGTTGTGTCACTTTAACCTTAATCACCTAAAGATGCCTATTATAGGGGCAATGAGAGCTGAAAGCTAGTAAGTATCATAATTTTTGGGAGCTCTTTATGAGACTTGCAATCCCTGCTTCCCTCTTTGAAGGGCCTTTCTATTACTTTGTTGTTGAGTCAGTAAACCTACTCCCTTCTATCTCAGCAAGTATTTTGAGTTGTTGTGTTTCATTCATTCATATGTTGATTTATTCAATCATGTTTCTTATGTTCCTTGTTTTGCACATTGCTCTTATCCTGATGATTACTACTTTGAAAGCTATCATTGAAAAACTAGCTATTTGTGAACTCCAGCAAATTATCAACTATTCTTCGACCAAGAGCTAAGTTTGCCATTACCAATTATGATTCACTTTATGTATATTTATTGTGTTTCCTTTACTTATTACAAGTTGAGTTATATAATAGTGAGTTGTCTTCTATTATGATCTATGTATTTGATGAATGTGATGCTTCTTGTCCGTATTCTTTTATCAGGGGTATAATCACAAGTTTGTATTAGTCCTAGGAAGGTCAGTACATTAGCACAGGTTCACCCACACAACACTTAGCAAGCTAAAGAAGATTAATCAACTATATGAAGCGAAAGCACTTGACAGAATTCCCGTGTGTCCTTGAGAACGTTTGGTCATCTTAAGTAATACAACCGGCTTGTCCTTTGCTGAATAAAGGATTGGGCCACTTGCTGCATTTATTCTTACTGTCTTTTATTTACTCGTACTTTATTTACTTGCATTATCAAAAAACCCTAAAAATCCGTTTGCTAAGTATTTGCAGAGAATTCCTGATCCATAACACTAGCCAGCACCTTCTGCTCCTCGTTGGGTTCGACACTCTTACTTATCGAAAATACTGCGATACACCCCCTATACTTGTGGGTCATCACCAACCAAAACAGTGGTGTCCGCTTTGATGCAACAAATCAAAATGGGCAGAAGGACATATATTATGGGTACATAGAGGAGATATGGGAACTTGATTATGGACCTACTTTTAAGGTCCCTTTGTTTCGGTGCAAATGGGTCAAGTTGACAGGAGGAGGGGTACATGTAGACCAAAAGTACGACATGACAACAGTGGATCTCAACAATCTTGCGTACATGGATGAACCATAGCCAACGATGTGGCCTAGGTTTTCTATGTGAAGGACATGTCTACCAAACCGAGAAAAAGGAAAGATAAGCAAAAGAATACATAATACGATGAGCCAAAGCACCGTATAGTTCTTTCAGGGAAAAGAAACATTGTGGGAGTGGATGACAAGACAGACATGTCAGAAGATTACAATAAGTTTCATGAAATTCCGCCATTCAAAGTGAAAACTGACCCAAGCATCCTGTTAAATGATGAAGATTCTCCATGGCTACGGTGCAGAAGAAAACCACAACACTAGATGTTGGTGATGTGTAATAATGTATTAATTAAACCTTTTATTTGAGACATAAATCTATGTAATGTATTAAACCTTTTATTTGAGACATAAATCTAGGGAATGTGTGGATGTGTGGTGTTTCGCCGGAGGAAGACCACCGGAGCATCAGAATCACATGAAAACTTGCATGTGCCCCTAGGATATTGTGAGAGTGGTGCAGGGTTGGTAGGTGCCATGTGTAGGCCCCAGGCGTGACCCCCTTCCCGGACATGCGTTAACACTTAGTGAAATCCTGGATCGGTACATGGAAACTCCCGTCGCGGGACAACCGGGGCCTAGAATGTGGCAAAGTTGGCCCAACATTTGCTCTACATGTACATATGTCCTAAACAAACCAAAACAAATAGAAAGGTCCATCACGCTACCCTCGTACGGAGAAAGCTATAGGGGTAGACGATCCGGGGCGCCCGGTCTAGGGTTTCGCCGGAGGAAGACCACCGGAGCGTCGAAATCACATGAAAACTTGCATGTGCCCCTAAGATATGTGTGTGAGAGTGGTGCAAGGTTGGTAGGTGCCATGTGTAGGCCCCAGGTGTGACCCCCTTCCCGGATATGCGTTAACACTTAGTGAAATCCTAGATCTGTACGTGGAAACTCCCGTCGCGAGACAACCAGGGCCTAGAATGTGGCAAATTTGGCCCAACATTTGCTCTCCATGTACATATGTCCTAAACAAACCAAAACAAATAGAAAGATCCATCGTGCTACCCTCGTACGGAGAAAGCTATAGGGGTAGACGATTCGGGGCCCCCGATCAAGGGTTTCGCCGGAGGAAGGCCACCGGAGCGTCGGAATCACATTAAAATTTGCATGTGCCCCTAGGATATGTGTGTGAGAGTGGTGCAAGGTTGGTAGGTGCCATGTGTAGGCCCCAGGTGTGACCCCCTTCCCGGATATGCGTTAACACTTAGTGAAATCCTAGATCTGTACGTGGAAACTCCCGTCGCGAGACAACCAGGGCCTAGAATGTGGCAAATTTGGCCCAACATTTGCTCTCCATGTACATATGTCCTAAACAAACCAAAACAAATAGAAAGATCCATCGTGCTACCCTCGTACGGAGAAAGCTATAGGGGTAGACGATTCGGGGCCCCCGATCAAGGGTTTCGCCGGAGGAAGGCCACCGGAGCGTCGGAATCACATTAAAATTTGCATGTGCCCCTAGGATATGTGTGTGAGAGTGGTGCAAGGTTGGTAGGTGCCATGTGTAGGCCCCAGGTGTGACCCCCTTCCCGGACATGCGTTAACACTTAGTGAAATCCTGGATCTGTACGTGGAAACTCCCACCGCGGGACAACCGGGGCCTAGAATGTGGCAAAGTTGGCCCAACATTTGCTCTCCATGTACATATGTCCTAAACAAACCAAAACAAATAGAAAGGTCCACCGCGCTACCCTCGTACGGAGAAAGCTATAGGGGTAGATGATCCGGGGGCCCCGGTCTAGGGTTTCGCCGGAGGAAGACCACCGGAGCGTCAGAATCACATGAAAAAGGCAAAATGGTTAATAGTTTGACTAGTTAGAATAATTATTTTATAAAACAGAAAATGCTACACACCGGGACTAAGGTGCTAAACCCTAAATATAATAGTTAAACCCGAAACCCTAACCCCTAAACCCAAAACTCTAAACCCTAAAGCCGAAACCCTAACCCTAAACCCTAAACCCGAAACCCAAAACTCTAAACCCTAAAACCAAAACCCTAAACCCTAAACCCTAAACCCTAAAATATTGTAAACTTTATCAGATTTAATAATATTGATATATAGTAGTTTATTTAATAACATAGTATGCAATAAGGCGGGAAACAGAGGTTGTAGTCAAATTTTTTAAAAAGGGGCCTTTAGTCTCGGGTTGTGGCATGGCCCGGGACTAAAGGGTGTTGTTGGCGCGCACCCCGTGGGTGGTGCCGAAAAGCCTTTAGTCCCGGGGCGAGCCACGGGCCGGGACTAAAGGTCATACCTTTAGTCCCGGTCCGTGGCTCACACCGGGACTAAAGACCCTTTAGTCCCGGTGCGAGCCACAAACCGGGACTAAAGGTTCATCCACTTAAATATGCCGCTTCGCTCCCCCAATCTCCATCTCCACACTATGCAACAGGACGCGCGCGAGGACGACGACATCGATGCCGGCAAGCTGCCAAAATTTGGACCGCCTCGCTGCCTCTCCAGCCGTCTGCGCAGCCTCCCCGCCGCGCCGCCGCCTCTCCAGACGCCGCGGACGTCCGCCCCGCCGGAGGTAACTCCCTCCCCCCACCGCGTGCCGCGCCTCCTCCATCCCCGGCCCCGGCGAGCCCGCCGGAGGTAACTCCCTCCCTCCGCCGTGCGTCGCGCCTCCTCCATCCTCGTCCCCGGCAAGCCCGGGCGGCGCCCCCGACCGTGCTGCCTCTCTCCGTCCCCGCCGGCCCCGGCGAGCCCGGGCAGCACCCCCCGGACTGGCCACTTTTTTTTTAATTTCATCTTGTATCTTTTTTTATATTGTTAATAATTATTACTAGTATATATATGTTTCTGTATAGTAATAGAGTATATAGATATAGTATATTGTATATATGTTTTTTTACTTCGTGTATCTTTTTTATATGTTAATAATTATTACTAGTATATAGATATAGTATATATATATGTTTGTGTATAGTAATAGAATAGATATAGTATATATATATATGTTTTTTTATCTTGTATCTTTTAGATATAGAATATTGTAATATAATAGATATAGTATATATAGTAGTGCTAAATAAAGATAAGGTAGTAGCATATATATATATATAGTAGCATATATAGTACTATATATAGTAGTGCTAAATAAAGATAAGGTGAACATGGTGGCAAAACTTGTAGCTTGTTTTTTCTTGCCTTTTATTCATCAAGCAAACGATCTGTGTCTGAGTCCACAATAGCTGAAGAAATAACTACCCTAAGTCCGGTAGTGCTTGTGGGTCCCCCGGACTTATGGTTAGGGTGGTGGTGCTCGCGGGCCCCCGGACTTAGGGTTAGGGTGGCAGTGCTCGCGGGCCCCCGGACTTAGGGTTAGGGTGGTGGTGCTCGCGGGCCCCCGGACTTAGGGTTAGGGTGGTGGTGCTCGCGGGCCCCTGGACTTAGGGTTAGGGTGGTAGTGCTCACGGGCCCCCGGACTTAGGGTTAGGGTGGTGGTTCTCGCTGGCCCCCAGACTTAGGGTTAGGGTGGCAGTGCTTGCGGGCCCCCGGACTTTTTGTATATAGGAAATATATTTTTGTATATAGGCAATATTTGTATATAGGAAATAATATTGTGTGCATATCGCATTTTGCAGAAACTATGGATCCACCTAGTCCAATGCGCAGAGACCTAGCACAAGAAGAAATTCTCAAGGATATGATCAACGACGCCCATGTTGATCCACCCGAATCTCCATCAATGTATCTGAAACCCTCCAGTGAGGGTGAGGAGGTTGACCGAAATGATCAGGGAGAAGCCGACAGCTCCGTTGATGGAGAAGCCGACGGCCTCGGTGGAACCTTAACGAAGTCCGACGAGGTATATATATGAAGTCCGGTGATTAGTAGATGCATTAATTGAGTTGTATATATATAAATTGACAAATGTTTCTTCTCTTAGGCCTCCACATCGAGCAAAAAAAAAATCCAAATGAGGCCCGGCCAAAAAGTTGGACGCGTCGCGTTATACAATTACGGTGGTATCACCACAGGGTGAACCGTTGGAACCCGAAAATGCTAAACCTGTATTTGTACAACAATGCGGAGTTATGGTTAGGGATCGCATCCCGATCACCGTTCGAGAGTGGAATAAGACCAAAGGGGTGGAAGAGGGTGAGTATGTCGCTGACAGGTACAAATAGGGTCTTTGGAATGACCTCATGACACATTTCACCCTGCCAGAATGTGAGGATGATGCCGACACAGCTGCATTGAGGAAGAAAGTCAAGCAGTGGACTCTTACGAAGATGGCAGAACTATTCAAGAACTGGAAGAAAGCATTATGGCAAAAGTATCAGAAGACGAAGATTCCTCCTAAATTTGAATGCTATCTAACGAAGCAGCAGGCTAACTGGGATGCATTTGTGAAGTACAAGGAGTCAGAACCTGCTATGGAAAAGTCGGAAAAAAACAAGAAAAATGTCGCGATGAAGAAATATCACCATCACCTGGGGCCAGGGGGGCTATGCGACTGCCATGCCAAAGTGGGATGCTAAACAGAGTGAGCTGCTTGCTAAAGGGATCACTCCAGAACCAATACGCGAAGAATGGGATCTGAGGGCAAGAAATTGGTTCCTTGGGCATGGGAGTGAGTATGACGAAAAAACAGGGGACCTTATTTGCAATGACGTGATTAGGATACCCCGGGAGACATGGCAGAGAGTGGTTAAGGAAATTAAAGAGGGGACAACAAAGTTATGTCCCGATAGAGAGAATGACTTGCTAACAAAGGCCCTTGGGAATAAAGAACGCGGAGGATGAGTACGAGGCCTTGTCACTAGTTATACTTGGGAGATGGGATTTCCCAAAGACAGAGATACTTATAGGAGCCGAGAGAGAGCAAAGAGGCGACGACAGGAGGAGGATGGAGACAGGTTCATCGAGTTGCTAGGAACACTTCGAATGCATCAACAATAGATTGACGAACTTCGAGGAGTAGCACGCCTGCAAGATCCTGCACTCGATATTACCGCCGTTCCATCTCAGCGGAGAAGCAACATGGCTGAATCGGAGGTCCCGTCTGACGATGCACGGATGGTAGATGGCGGTCCCGGCTACCCCGTGGATGGAATCAAGGAGCAGGCATCTTGTGAGCTCCATCAGAAGGTGAAGAACCTATCCATCAAGGTGGCGGTCGGATGTGCTTTACCTTGTCCACCTGACGCACGCTGGCATGGCCGTGAGATTCCAGCTGGCTATGCTAACGTCGGGGTGGATGAAATCGCAACGGGGTGGGACTCAATGGAGCTTGACATCCCTAGACCTGAAGGTGAGAGGACACTCGGAGAAGTATTGGGTGGCATCATTCTATGGGACAAGAACAACATCAAGCTTCCAGGCTCAGCGCCAAGGCCAACACCGCCTCCGAGTCGTCGCATGTCACCTTCACCTCCATCACCTCCAAGAAGCCCACCCCATGACTATGACCACCACAGCGCGAGTCCATCTCGATCTCCGCCGCAGGGTTAGCCGCCTTCTCCGCCCGCTAAGGACAAAAAGCGGAAGCGTGCTCCGTCGATAAGGACTAAACGATGCAGCATCCCAAAACAACAAATGTGGCCCCTCCCAAGAGTACCTCATAAGAATCTTCCCATCAGACCTTACGATCGTACTAACGAGGAAAACGACATGATCGTAAAGGTCGAATGTGTTGCGCAGCTTCAAAAGAAGAAACCCGAGCCTGCCCCGGTATACACCGAGAAGCAAAAAGCGTATGCACTTTCTTTTCTGAACACAAAATCGCAATATGTGTTGCACCATA
The DNA here is from genome assembly GCA_916181665.1 of Avena sativa. Lineage (NCBI taxonomy): Eukaryota > Viridiplantae > Streptophyta > Magnoliopsida > Poales > Poaceae > Avena > Avena sativa. Next base: position 431,843,500 of record OV702287.1, read on the forward strand.
AGCAAGATGACTATCGACGCATACTTCAGAAGGAAGTGAAGAAGAGTAAATCAAGAAGTGCAAGCGGGAGCAAATCATCAAGTCAAAGTGCAACCGGGAAAAGAAAGGACATCCCCCAGCTCGGGGAACAGGCCAAAAAATCGACCCCACCTCTCCAGGTGGTATCCCATGACATTCCCCAACAGAATATGGAAGAAGCTGCGAAGCTTGCGGCCTCTATGAATGTGACTGTTGAGGAATTGCTAGGTCCCAAGGACGACAAGTTACCCAAGGCTCAGGTAGTCCCTACATATGTCCCAAGGAAGCCTCTGGTCAGCTTTGAGCAGTTCCAACAACTGCCAACACAAATGCGGAGTTTACATAACTAGTACTTGAAAGCCGTAAAGCAGGAGAGAATAATGATCGTGGCAAAAGTCCCACATGACTACTACTTTCGAGAAGAAGAGGTCCATGTTGAGTTTCCATAACTCTTCCAGTTATACGCTTTCGACGCCCTCGACAAATCTATCATGAGTTGCTATTGTTTGTAAGTTGTTTAATTCATTGTCTATATATAAGTTGTTCATTTTTTCAGTTGCATGTAATTATCCTAATTATATCCTTTTGTACTCTATTATTATACAGAATAAATATCATGGAATGTAAAAGAAGGTCAATCTTTAGTGTTGGGTTCATTGACCCAGATAAAATACATATAAAGATGCTAACGGATAAACCCGAGGAGATGCAGGAAAACCTTCTAAGGTTTCTAACGGAGCAAAATTTCTGTGACCACATACTGTTTCCTTACAATTTCGCGTGAGGGTCTTACTCTGTTGTACACATTCACTTTTTCTTACTCGATGTTAAGTGTAATTGATGAGTTACTGATGTATATATAAACGTGTGTAGTTTCCACTGGATTCTGCTAGACATTCAACTTGATAAGGGAAGAGTTGAAGTCATAGACCCATTAAAGAGACCCCTGGAAATGTTTAGGGACATGCAGGACATGCTCCAGAGATAATTTTCGCGCTACATCGGTCTCTTTCATTGATTTCCTGAGGTATCATGTAATAAATAACTCATTCATTTTCTTTACCGAGCAGGGTTTGGAACCAGTTCAAGAGTGCGGTTACGGGTGACTTTAGTGAGAAGCTGACGTTTAAGCCGGTCTCGGTAAGTAGTACGTGCATCTCTTTACTTCTAGTTTCAATACAATTATGATGCTAGATTATTATTTTGATTGAATTCTATTCTCGTAAAGTGCGCGAGGCAGCCACCAAAGACGAATCTATGTGGATTCTACGTTTGCGAGTTCATTCACACGTTTACCAGTGAGCTGAATGATTATAGAGTCGATGTAAGCAATACATTCACAACATTATTTTATTACCGTCACTTTTTGTTAGCATGATTGATATTCATATTGATCTCCTCTTCTTATATAGTTTGAGAAAATGCGGGATCAGCTCCTACCAGAGCAACGCGTAGTAGCAATTGCTGAAGAACTGGCAGGATTCTTGATGAACGAGATGATAGATGACGCCGGAGAATTTAGTGTGAATAGGCGCCGATGATCCCTGATGGCTCAATGCACGGCGCCAAGAAAAATGATTGATGGTGGTGTTGATGTAGAGCTCGTTGGGAACCCCAAGAGGAAGGTATGATAGGCACATCAGCAAGTTTCCCTCAGTTATGAAACCAAGGTTTAATCGAACCAGTAGGAGCAAGGAAACACCCCAAAGATGTTACTAGCTGAGCCTTGGTAGGGCGCACTACCGGTGCTAGTAGCAACATGGAGACCTGCACAACACAACCACAGAACTTTGTCCCCAACTTGCGATGAGGTTGTCAATCTCACTGTGTTTTGTGGAAAACAAAGGATTAAACATATCGAATGGAAAGAAGTAAAAGTTTGCAGAAAGTAAACACAAAACAATAACCAGTTTATAGATTGTATGTAAAAGACAAGGACCGGGATCCATAGTTCACTAGAGGTGGCTCTCCTTAGATAGATAACATGCTGGGTGAACAAATTACAACGGGGCAATTGACAAACACCGAGAAAGCAATACATGCATATACTAATCATCTTGACTCCTCTGAGACTTGATTGGGCATTACAACATTATACATAGACCGCCATCCAACTACATCTATGACTAATAATCCACCTTCAGGTTATCATCCGAACCCCCTCTAGTATTAAGTTGCAAGCAACAGATTATTGCTTTACGAACTGCGTGTAAAGTAAACAATACGATTGTTCTATGAACAAAGGATTGTTGTTTTCTCCCTAGTAGCAACAGCACATCTAGTACCTTAGAGATTTCTGTCACTTCCCCAGATTACCAGAGGCATGAACCCACTATCGAGCATAAATACTAACTCCTGGAGTTGCTAGCATCTACTTGGCCAAGATAGCTACTAACAACGGAAAGCATGCAAGATCACAAATAACAAAGACATGATAGAATCAATAATCAATCTGAAATAGCATCTCAATATCCATCGGATCCCCGCAAACACAACATGCAGAATTACAAATAGATGATCTTGATCATGAACGGAGCTCACAAGATCTAAACATGAAAGCAAAAAGGAGGAGAACCAGCCATCTAGCTACTACATGGATCCGTAGTCCAAGGATGAACTACTCACGCATCACACCGGAGGCTTGCATGGTGATGAAGAAGGCCTCCAGGGTGAATTCCCCTCTCTGGCAGGGTGCCGGGAAGAGCTTAAGACCCCTCCCGATCTAGGGATGGAGATGACAGCGGCTACAGACTCTTTCGTGGATTTTTTGATCGGGCACTTAGGGTTTCTGTCCCGAGGGCATCTTATAGGCGGAAGGAGAGGCCGAGGGGGTGCCTGGGCTGGCCACACCACCCTCTGGCGCGGGCCACGCCTAGCCGCGCGTCCAGGTGGTGTGGCCGCCCTCTGGCCCTTCTCCGTCTCGTATTCTGGCACTTGATCCCTTCCGGAAAAATAGGCACTTTGGCTTTTGTCCCGTCCAATTCCGAGAATATTCATTTTCTGACTTTCCTGAAACCAAAAACAGCAGAAAACAGGCAGCTGGCACTGTGGCTCTTGTTAATAGGTTAGTCCAAGAAATCATAAGAAAAGTACTCCAAAGTTGGAACAAAACACAAGAAAGTGGATAAACCAAGCATGGAACATTAAAAATTATAGATACATTTGCAATGTATCAATCCTAGACCGTGTAATTGAATAGACGGGCTCTAGTCCCGATAATTGTTATATCCATGTGTCACTATCATGTATATATTTGTATGCTCGATCTTAAGAGAAGTTATCTTATGTATGCACGAACATGTAAGATATGTGGTAGCGTAGAAAACTATTTTGAAATGAAAAAAAGGATACAAATTGAACTCTCTGCCGCGATAGAGAAAGTGCCTAAAATTCTGCCGCGGCAGAGAAACCATTTGTCTCGGTTCGTAATACGAACCAGGACTAATGGGGGCCACCCCCACGCCCGCAGAGACGGCCACGTGGATGTCCATTGGTCCCGGCTGGTAAGAGGGCCGGGACTAGTGGGTGGGCCTTTAGTTCCGCCTCTCTAGTCCCGGTACCACAACCGGGACTAAAGGCTCTTACGGGCCGAGACTAAAGGCCCGTTCTCCACTAACCCTAATGGGCATTTTCTATTCTTCCTAGAGTACCACCGATCACGCGAGGTAATTCGGGAAAAAAATAAGAAGGGGCCTCGCGAGAGATTCGTCGCTAGGAGCTTAGAGCAAGTCCAGCAGTTTCCTCATCATCTTCCCTATATAGCGTTTTTAGGGGGGAAATAGAAAAAAATACCTTCCAGCAGTTTCCCGACTGATTCCCCTATTCTTCTCCCCAACTCCCTCATCTATAGGGGAATTGGAGGGCTCCCCTATCCATCTCCCGAGCGCGGTAGCAATTCGTTTTCAAATGGTAGTTATGGAAAATTCTTAAAATATAGAATATGGGAGATCTTTTGGGGGACTGATGGAGTCGGCTAATTTTTAGAGGAGAATATTTTTAGGAGAGACCAAAATTTTGAGATATAGGAGAGAAATTTTAGGAGAACTACTGGACTTGCTCTTACGAGGTCGTCGGGTGTGGTTCGCCGGGGCCGGACGCCGAGAAGGGGCCGACGATTCCTATTTCTTTTCCCTTGTCTTTTGAAAGAATCAGGCCGAAACTAGATTTTTTTGAGGGACAACATGGCACTTTATTCATTCAAAATATTGTTCTTGATACAAAGACCCCCTGGCGGCTCAGTCAGCCAAACCTGGCGTCCCACGGTGCTCGAGGTAGCCGAGCGTGCCAGTCTATGTGCTTCAGAGTTAGAAACCTGATTCTCATGTCGAAAGGAGATTACTGCAAGCAAATTAGCAGTTGTCTTCACCTCATCTATCACCATACTGAAGCTCCCCACATAATCCTGGGTTAGCGCCTGCACTACCGCCATGCAGTCAGACGCCATCGTGGCCTTGGTGATCATCAGGTCCTATGCCAACGCCAAGGCTTCCCGACAAGCAATGGCTTCCATCATTGCTGGGTCAGATATCCCCGGCACCGACATGGTCGATGCGCCCAGAAAAACCCCTCTTCGCTCCTGCAAATCACGCCCACCATGCCGCCAGGCCCTGCTTCTTCATGGTAGCATCAACATTAAACTTTGCACATCCTCGAGCTGGGGGATCCATCGCGGGTGTGTGGGTTTCACCGATGAGCCCTGTACCTCCTCCTTAGTCTGTGCGATCGCCAGTTCATTGAGCAGATGCTCAACAAATAGGTGGGTAGCGAGGGGGCTTTGGTACACTTCTTCAAAGATCATCTTCCGGCGGGCGTACCAGATGACCCATAGTGTGGTAGCGACCCGCGCAAAGTTGTCCTGCGGGAGGGAGGATGTCATCTCAACCAACCATAAACGTGCTGACGAGAACTCCGTCATGCAGACGTGTTCGGTCAGGCCCTCGTCCGTCAGCGCCCAAACGCACCTGCAACAGTACAGTCGATCAGCGAGTGGCGTCAGGAGTCTTCAGTGCCACACAGGTTGCACACACTAGACGCCGCCATGTTCCTGCTGCATCGCACATCTCCTGTCGGAATGGACTGGTGCGCCAACCTCCACAAGAACACCCTGATTTTTGGAGGAACTTTTGCAGACCAGATTCGCTTCCACGCACCGCGAGAAGCAGCCATGTCTGAGTTCGCCGTCCGGCCCTCCAGCCAGTCCACCCGACAATGTCGCGTATTAGCCAGGAGCCTATATACCGATCATACGGTCAGAATCCCATTCTTCTCGTAATGCCAAGACCATCTGTCATCCATGCGCCTAGTACTCGGCGGGATCACTTGGATTGCTTCGATGTCCATGGGAATGAAGAATTCCTGAAGCACTTCTGTCCTCCATGTAGCCGAGGATGCGTCAATGAGATCCGCAACTCGAGCAGGAGGATCTTCCTTCAGGCAAGCAAGGGGCCGCAACATATAGTCTCTGGGTAGCCAATTCTGATTCTAGACATGAATTGCTTCCCCTATACCAATCCTGCGGAGCAAACCTTGCTGCATAGTGTCTCTCCCCTCAATCAGCGCCCGCCATACCTGAGATGGGTGGGAGCCAAACTAGGCTTGAAGAAAGTCCGATGTTGGGTAATAAACAACCTTCAGGATGCGTGCACTGAGGGCCTCCGGGCTCTGTAGAATTCGCTAGGCTTGGCGAGCCAGCATAGCCAAGTTGAAGAGCTCAATATCTCGAAAGCCTATATCTCCCGAGAACTTAGGGGAGCACGTAGTCTCCCACAAGACCCAGCAGGTCTTGCGTATAGAATTGATCGCAGCACACAGCCCTGCTGGTAGCTTGAAGCAGGAATTGAAAAACCAGGCCGAAACTAAATAGCAACCCGCAAATCCGTCTCAATATCTCGAAAGCCTATATCTCCCGAGAACTTACGGGAACACGTAGTCTCCCACAAGACCCAGCAGGTCTTACACATAGAATTGATCGCAGCACACAGCCCTGCTGGTAGCTTGAAGCAGGAATTGAAAAACCAGGCCGAAACTAAATAGCGAACCCGCAAATCCGTCTCGGTCTCCTGACGTTAAGAGACGCGAGGGGCCAGATTTCAAGACAGTCCGTTTAGTTGATGGGCTTGCTAAGAATGAACAGACTCAAATGGGTTTTTCTGGGCCCTGACGGGCTTATGGCCTAGCGGAACTCGTATGCGAACCCCCGCATTGGGAAATTTCCCACCGTTTTGGAGGGGTCCCCGCCCTCGGCGGAACGGCGGCGATGGCCGTCGCGACGGCCAGAGCCTGCCAACCAGCAACCGCCGCCCCCAATCCATGACTCATCAGTCCTCATCCACCGCCGCTACCACCACCGTCCCCGCCTGCCGCTGTTTACTGGTTAGTCGCCTCGCGCAAGCTCGAAACCGGCGATGTCTCGAATCCTCCGCTCAACCTAGCCGCGGCGCCCTAAACTTCCCAATTCTCGACGGCCAGGAATCAGTTCTCTGCCACGTCGGGAACGATCGGTCCCCTACCGCATCGCTAGTTTCTGTTTGATTGAGGCGGCGAGGGTTCGATAGCAATCCAAGTGAGTAGATTCTAGATTGGGAAGGGAATGCTGGAGAACTGAATCCGCCATTTTTTTGTAGTTGAAGTTGCAGAAGGGTTAGTGAGGTGAACTGAACCACGAGTCACAGAACTCAAGGCAATGGTTCGGTCTCCTCTGGCGAAAGCATTTCATCGAACAGGTTGCAGGTGGGCATAAGGCTTTTGTGATCATAAGAAATTTCCACGGGTATTTTGCAAAATTTACCGCCTCGTCAGAAAAATCTTGTCCAGTGTGGGCCGTTTGGTGACCTCGGGTGCTCGTTTTGCCAAGTTGTGTGTAGCAGATGAGCACTTCTCAACTTTTTTTTCTGAGCTGAAAACTGTAGGGGAGGCCCCCACAGTAAAATTTTATTAAGAGAAGCACTTCTCAACTTCAGTGACTAATCTGTGCATAATCTGCAAGTTACGTGCTTCCAACTATGGTAACAAACTATTTTAATCTGTCGCAAAAAAAGGTACTCCCAAGCTGGCAGTACATTGATGCATATTCATTCCGTAAATTTTGACCAATGTTATTAGTATTTTTTTGCATCCAGGGGTTCAGGACTTAAAAAATTGCGGTCCCAAGGAACAATGGAATCTGCGCATTGCCGTCCTAAGGAATGTTCAGCTGTTGTTGTGGTTGTGCAGCTTGGGGGTGGAATCTGGATTGCTGGACATTCCTTGTGTTGTTTGACACGTTAACCAGGTATGTGTCAACTGCGGTTCTGCCCTTTGTTTCATCTGGACTTGTTTGTGATCTGTTCATATAATCGTGGATCAGTTTGATATGTTTACAGTATGTTGTACCAATGTGAATCAACCATCTCTAACGCGAAATACTGATAAAACAGGACCGTAACAAACTATCATGTTCCAAATTTGTATAACAGTTAGAAACATGTTATTGGCTATTTTTCAAATTGTATTTTTTTTTTGAAATTTATTAGAATGCGTAGTTGGTTTAGTGTGCATCATGGATGCAATCATTGAAAGGAAGATTATACGGGAATTAATGTTATCGAATAAAGTACTTCCTCCGATCCCAATTAATTGACTCAGGTTTGTCTAGATACGGATGGATCAGAGGGAGTACGAAGAATCCAGTAATCTATCCACCTCCTGTGCCCAGCTTGTGTAGCCAGCGGAGAAGTGATTACAAATTTGTGTTTTTTGAAATAAGTGTCAACAAAAGTAACTTACTTGGGATGATTTAGTCTAGAAAGAAAATAAAACAACGCATTTGCTTTATGGATCCTGTGTCTGCTCATCTGCATCAAAACTCGTTGTCTATATATTCAAACACGCATGATTACAAAATCGTATTTTGTTACTGAGGGTTAGTATTTCAGCAAACCTGGGTGTGTACTGACGAATATTTCAATTTTTTAGGAAAGTAAGTGGTGTAGCTACAGTCTGTTCTTATCCAGAATACAGGACTTATTTGATTACCTTTAGACTTTGCTCCAAAAGGCTGGCCAACATTGCCTGCACTGCCTGTATCGTTGTAATGGCTAGTGAATGTTCTGTGCCCAGAGTACTAGGAGTCTATTATAGGATGTACTAACGCCTTTTGGTGAGTCACAGTCCATGACAATTTAATTGTGTACTTTCTTTGCCAGAACAAGTTTGAGAGGCTCCATTTGAAAAAATATATGCACATATCAGCTATAATCTTATTGTATAGGCTGTCATTTTGAGATTGCAGGAACCAAAACTTCATATCCTAGTCCAGTAAAGCAGGTCTCACCTATATTATATCATTGATTTCCTCGCAAAAAGGGAAATCCCCTAACTGAACTTCCCACAGTGGTCACTGTCAATATCATTGGTGAATCAGCGAGAGGTAGCTAGGACGCGTACACACGGGCAATCTTTTTTTATTTTGAAACAAGGCAAAAGATTCGCCATTTCCATTAATTAAGAAGTTATAGAGGTTTTGGACAAACACCCAGAATGAAGTCTAGGACTTTACTTGAGACTACCTCTCCCGGAATAACGTTACAAACAAATTTAGCCCTGGCTAAGCTTAAAACTCTAGCTTCATCTTTAATTTTTGGCGCCGTTGACGCATGATTTCAGAATTTCTTTCCTTCCAAACTTCCTCCTCGAAACAGGCTTTTGCCCCACTTTAAATAAAGCCAACACGGCCGATCAATACAAGGTAGTGAGGTAACCCTCGTACAAAGCAGACCCCGAGATAAATGGGCAACACAAGCCGCACTGAAAATGCCAAGAGGCGAAAAAACAACACAACTACGAAGCTGAGCATGCACTCTGGAAGGCCAAACACACCACGACAGCTCCCCCAACAGGGTAACAGCGCAAAGTGTCGCCGCTGCCATGTCCAAAAGGACATGAGTTTTCACCAGGGGCGGCGCCAGGGGTATTCCCTGGTATTCAAGTGAATACCAATGCTTTTTCCAACACAAGGGAAAAGAGTTATGATTTTAGCAAAATAAAGATAATTTTTACAAAATGAATACCAAGTTAGCCAAAGGAATACTAGGTTGCAAATTCCTGGAGCCGCCACTGGTTTTCACCCGGAACTCTAACATGGGAAAGGAGCACCTCGACGACATCCTCAAGAGGAGAGCGGCGCCCGCGTGCGTCACCACCACCAGTGCGGAAAGCACGGAGCTTTCGCTTGGTAACTCCTCCGTGTCACGAAGAGGACCCTAATGGCACTCGCGACACGAATGACCAACAAAATCCAGAGCGGCTCATTTATTAGGGAAGCGAAAGATAAACTTATCCTTGGGTTTGTTTATCTTCATCTTCCAGGTTGACTAGAGAGGAGTCGTTCCTTGATTGGAACACTACTCGAAAGCAACCGTAATGTCTGGGAACACTGCAGGTGCAATCCGAATAACCTGGCTTCGTCTGTCTAAGCAACACCGTACCCGAGCCACCCACCGTTGTTCTCATCACCGCCCACATGACCAAAGGAAGCCGTCACCACCACCACCATGGCGCTCTCCGGAGAGACACCCATGCGACCAACACTCAACACTCTACGGCCGGCCATGGTAACATTTTTCCAACTCCCGAAACCAAGCTTCCCGGCAATTTTATCCTCAAGATGTTAGAGCTGCGTGGCGATATTTCTTTGGTAAAAGTTGGATGGTGGAACTAGGCCCATACTTGGCAAAGGCACACAGGTCACAAGTTTTCACTTGCCAAACATGGTACAATAAAAAAGCAGGGCCTTTTGGCCTTTTCTCGAAAAAAAAAAACATGGTACAATATCTGTCGGTACAAGAGTTGGACTGTAAACTGTTCGGCGCATGTGCTTGAGAATGACATCTTTTGCTAGGACGGAAAAATATCTGTATACTTGAAAAATGCTCACTGTGCATGGCTGCAGCGAAGGGTATTTCTGATACAGTGATTGACAGTCTGATAACCTAAGCATCTCCAGCTCTTATAGGAATAGCTACTCTGGTGAATGTGCAGTTCTGCGTGACTTTTGTAATGTATACTCAAGTCATGTATAATTGTGAGCAGGCCAGCAGGGCTATGGATTCTTGCATGCAATCATGTCAAGTGGTCTCGAGGAATATGAAAGGACTCCGGAGAGCATGTCTGTTGTTTCTACGGGCTCCCTGAGAGTGGGGGTTAAATTCTCAAGGTTGAGACAGCTTCCGGTATTCGACACGTCTGTGATGCTACATTGGAGACTGAGTAATATCCTGTTTGTTGCCACGGCTGTGAGTGCCCCTTATCTCACACCTTTTTTCCCTGTCAAATCTGTCTATTGTACCTTCACGTTTGTTAATGTTAGTTTATTGGAGTACTGCCACCAGTTCTGTTTGCATGTTCCATATCCTGTGGGATCGTACGTACTTCTGGGAAAATAGTTGGGAACGATAATGGTAGCAAGCCGATAAGGAAGTGAAGAAAACTTGGCTCAACTGTAACAAGTCTGTGAGTTGCAAACTAGCTAATTTTCTTATTAGCTATATAAATTTGCTTAGGCATAGAATTATGGCTAAACATCATGACATTCTAATGGCATGGGTTAACATCTTACATTAGCTTTTGTACAAAATAGGTAGGTAGGTGGCACCTTCTTTTGTAATTCTGTATGTACTCCCTCCTTTCACTAATATAATTAAGACATTTAAGCTTTTCTCTAACATGTACGTATGTAGACATGTTTTAGTGTGTGGGTTCACTCATTTTAGAATGTATCTAGTCCACTTTAAAATACCTAAAATATCTTATATTAGTGAACGGAGGGAGTATTTTGGTTTAGTAAAAGTTTTGCTGTGGGGCTATTGCCTCATAGTTCAGGGTCAAAAAACAATTGCATTTATATTGAACTTCATTTCGGAAAAATCAGAGTATGGTCACATCACAGTGGTTCATCTGCACGGATTTCGCGTGAAATTCGTGGAAAAAACATAGGCATTTCGGTTGTAATAGGGATCACAAAGCCAAGTGTTATTAACAAAAAATGGGCAAGAGCCATTTTTAAATAGGGAGTCTGTTCAAAATACACTTTTCATGATTTTGGCCTTGTCTTTTTTGTTTATATAAGCACAATTTTTAATTTTTGCAGCATATGAGTGTCAGTACCTGGGGATTCCTATTATTTATTTTCATAAAAGTTCAGGCAGCTGTGCACGCATGGATCGTAATATAACTGTCAAGCATGTGCTCTGGCCGAATCTTCTGTGGCAACCAGTTGATTTAAGATTTGAGAAGATAAGCGTTCTGACAAGTTGAATCTGTTATAAGTGAAAGGTTCTACCACTGTCCAGTCTAAGATTAGAAGATGCAGTAATACGTTCATATTTTGTATAGTTCACAACCTGACAGTTTCTTAGGTCAACCAGTTCACTTCTGTATGGTTCGTTTGGATATGTGATTCTGAGCTGAATACGTTCTGATATCTTGAGCTAGTTGCAGGATGCAATTGCTGATGGCGACGTCGTTGAAAATTACATAAAACTTTTCAATTAGAAATTGCTGATGCCAGCAACTCGTGATACTTAGTGGTCATCCTATGCACGTCCCCACTCATCTACACTTAGAGCCTGATGTCAAGAACATTCGTTGATACAGTATGTAATTGTGCGGCTCTCTTGAACATGATTATAATCTCAGGTAACAATGACCAAAGGCTATGAACAACAGAAGGTATGCGAGACAAATTTTCCATTTTCTTGTTCTTTTTTCTGTGCGTACTTTCTATACTTTATACTATGACTGATAATGACATGAAGTTAAGGATATGCCAACTTGTAACCAAAGAAAAAAGATGTTGATTAATCTTGCATTGAAGTCTGTACTGAAACAGAAATATGACCCTCTAGTAACTATTTTTGCTGTCTTCTCATGCCTATAGGTCTCGCCTGTTCCGTTAGGAATTTGAGTTGATTTCATCCGTTTCCTATTAAGACAAGTTACTCCCTAAACTAGTTACCTCGTTTATGTTCTACTCCCTCTGTTACAAAATATAAGATGTTTTAGCTTTTGTGAAAGCGGAACCTAGACATCTTTTTTAGTGTTTAGGTTCCGCTTTCACAAAATCTAAAACATCTTATATTATGAAACGGAGGGAGTAGGAAGGTAATCTAGCTTGGGATGCAAGTGGGTCGGCCGACCCATTGTCTTCCTAGTTCATTTGCTTGACAAAAGCTCATGTACAGAAATGACTGTCGTTTGAGCTGCAAATGAAAATATTACCAAGAGAAGTGGCCAAATTTGTTGACCTTTTGCATCCCTACTTATAGCCTAGAGGCCTGCAGGAGCTCTCCTTGTTATGTGTGACTGTTTGGTTTTAGGTCAGATAGGCCTCATATGGGAGGCCTGACAAATCAGCTACGGACTTGTTGTCTTCATAAGTGCGATTTATTTAGCTGATGCATATATGCCAAGATTACACTGCTCAAATTTTGATCTATTATTCTCTAGGTGGAGACACGCACTAGCACCTAGTTACTACTCCCTCCGTTCGGAAATATAAGAAGCTTTAGTTTTGTGAATCGAATGTATCTAGACATCTTTTAGTGTATAGATTCGTAGAGGTTTGGAGTGAACCTATACACTAAAAGATGTCTAGATACATTCGTTTCACAAAACTAGATGTCTTATATTTCCGAACAGAGGGAGTACTTGCAGACAGAGCTCTGCCCTTGTGAACGGCCATCTTACCTGTGCACATTTAAAATTTTGGTACTGATTATTTGAGAAAATACACATAAACCACCACAATATCCATTTTGAATTGATTCATCCACTGGAACTACTTGCATGTAAGTTCTGTGATACAATTTCACTGGAACTAGTATATATGGGGTACTTATATATACTATATATAAACCAGCTGACAGTTTAATTTCCCTTTTTGCATGTTAGATAATATTGCTCATATAGTTAAGCATTGTTTTTGATCTGTATGCTAGCTAGGCATATCCAGAAAGTATTCAAACTTAATTAAGGCGCTGTAGGCGCATATTCTAATGATTAATAATGCCAAATCGACGAAAAGGGGACACCCAAATGATGGGAAAAGAGGGGGCCAAGAACTGATGCTTCTTCTCCAGCAGCCATATTAACATTATAAAACACACAAACACACAGCAGTAGATACGTCAAGACCTAACATATATGTACACACAACCGAGGTATATAAATAGCAATGCATTTGTCTTGTCATACAGGAAAGCTCAGAGCAGATGGACAGATAATGGTGACAACATACAAAGGATCTCGTACAAGCTAAGCTGCAGTGAGCCGGCAGCCACACATGCATGCACACAAACGCACACACATGAAAAAATAGTAAGGTTACTGGGAGTCTGTCCTGGAGTACTAGGGGCTCAGGCCAGGGGCCATGGCCACTGCCTTCTCCTCCTTTCACCACCAGACACGTCGACGGTCTTCAGCTATAGATCTGCTCCCTGGGCCACAGTCAACACTAGTACCAACTGTTTTGCCAGCACACTATCTTGGATGCATATATCCTTCGTCTCCAAAAATAGGAGCTGAGCTAAATTGCACACTAGTGGCAGATGTACTCTGCAACGTACACCAGTTCACAGATCGACTAGTAACTAAATTGACTCAACAGCTGAACATTAGAAAGACTACCAAGAAACAGTACGTAGACAGAGGACGCTCACAAGCAAACTCTTATTTGAATGGAGGGCATACAGGGTAGCTAGTAGTAGAGCTAGTTTTTTTTTTTTTGAAACAAGTAGTAGCAGAGCTATTTGTTGATCGATAGGCTTCCATGCATGCACCATGCATGCGCGAGAAGAATGGTTTGACTGAATGTTTCCATCAGCGACGGCGCGCAGCTGTCTCGCGCTGCGCGTTGAAGTAGACGGCAGCGACTGGGAGGCCAAGGTCGTTCTCGGCAGCGAAGCGGCGGGTGTTGAAGTAGTCCCTGGTGGAGGGAGAGCTCATCGCCTGCCGCTGCTTCTGTTTGAACAGCACGAAGGTGAACCTGTGAATGCCGATGTTGGGCTTCGGGCTCTCGTAGCTCACCACCTCCCTTCCTGCATGCATCCACGTGTGTTCATTCAGAGAAATTAAGGATGAAACCAATCAGAGAAAGCTAAATCAAGTGGTGCATGAAAAGGACTTACCAAAGGAAGCATCAGTAGTGCCTGGAATATTAGTGACAATCCTGCATACAAAGTCATAACCTGATCAGCATGTTTTTATGCGTAGCTGATCGGTAAATCTGACCAGTTATGCTCACGAAGCAAAATTTGATAAGTTTCAGCTTGGGGTTAGTAATTACCAGTGGAGATGCTCCCTCAGGTATGGGTCACTAGGCCCTGGCACATCTGGGTCTGTCATGACCTGAAGAGCAGCAACACCGGGTTATCAGCTGGATGTTACACTAGCTAGCTTATATTGTGTAAGCATGAGATAGGCCAGAGAGAAGAGGAAGCACAAACCAGTGTGAAGAAGGATCTCATGTCGCTGCCCTGGACCTCAATGCGTGGTTTGGACACGACAGCCGACGGGAAGAACTCGTGGCCATTGAATACCTGCTTGTTGGAGCTGTAGGTTACCGTCATCTTCTCTGTGGGGGTGAAGTTGTCGATGACCTCCCCGATCACCTTTCCGACGATGAGAGGCTCCACCACCCTAGCCATGGCTAGCTAGCTAGCTTGAACTGAAAAGCTGGTGATGATCGGTGACAAATATCTATAGCCGAGGTAGGTAGTAGTAGCACTAGACAACAACAGTCTTGAGGAATGGGGAACTATAACCTGATGGTTGTTGCTGAGAATGGGTGGCATAGAGGCCCTATTTATAGCTGTGAAGAGCCGCGAATTGTGTGAACTGTGAGTAGGCCACCAGGGTGAGGTTCTATAGCTAGATTATCACTAGCTGATGTTTGATTATTCCATCCTTGGCGCACTATAAAACCGAGGCACACATCTTGAAAAAGTTCCGAACCTGAAAACCGACATTCACTATATATCCGAGATATATGGTTTTTGGGAGAAGTTTATTCGAGTTAATTCACAGAATCCACACAAATGGTAAAAGACGAAAAGCCTATTGCCATGTATGCGCCTACAAAGTCCCAAGCTGACGTAGATAAAATGTATACCATGGGTATAAGTCCTTGAAATAGTTCACAGATCTTTATGGAGGATATTATTGTACCTTATGAAGGATATTATTGTAAGCGACATTGTTTGAGCGGTATTATAACAATTGCTTAAAAGCTTTTTGAAAAATTGGTTTAGTGATGATGGTGAGTATAACCTATGGTGCCGACTCTGAAACAATATATCTATATGCTTGTTGAAATGCCTTTGTCTTTTTGCTTGCAAGTGCATTCGTGCATATATGCATGTAGTTTATATCTACCCAGTCAAAAAAGTTGGTTTGAGCTCTAAATACTATCGCAATTCTGTAATTTTATTACTTCCTCCGATCCAAATTAATGGACTCAGATTGATCGGAGGGAGTAGGTATTTCAATTACATTATGGTGCAATGCGCAGTAGCAAGCCTAGAACAGTGAGATAGGTGCTCCAGCTCTGCTCATGCCCAAAATTTATTGCGGCGAGCACAGTATCAAGGGGTGCAACGACATAGCGGGTGAAGTGCCCCCGCTTGCCATTGGTGTAATTCTGTCGTTGCCCCTAATTTTCTCATCTTTGTTTCTCTTTGTTGGACTTTTTTTCGGTGTTGCTTGTATGTAGGTCGCCTTCTTGGCATTTACCTTCTAGTACAAAATGGCGTGCATTTCAATGCATGTTTGAGACAGGAAAAAGGTTCGTCCATTTTTATCAGGCTTACTGCAGGGGCTCTGTCTGTTACCAGACTCTCTCCCATTTTTAGCTCTTACCATTTCTCTTTTGATCTTCTACTTTGATATATGGCATGCCATTGTTAGTTGAAATGTCTAAGAAGTATTATCATTTTCCTTTACTTATTTGATAGCATAGAACAATTAGTTTTTACCCTTTAGCCAAGGGTTACACCATTAATTGGAGTTTATTTTTGAACCATTGAAATAATCAAACCATCATCAACTGGAGTTTTACTACTGTTATTTGGACAATTTCTGATCTAATGCAACTGTTTGAAACCGGATATTTGATTGTCACTCTTCCCTGTTACAGTTCTTTGTCTTCTGAACGTCAAGGCACTCTCAGAATGTCTGGATCATGTTCCCAGTTTCAGAATTTTTCTGTTCCTCGTAAAATCTGACATGCCTTAAATACTTTTATGTCTGGAAACTAAACACTGGACCAGCTTTGTGTGTTAGCTGTATACCCGGTACACAAACCTAAGGCCAAACAGTGATCTCACTGGTCCTGATAGTCTAGCAAAACCAAAAGGTTAATTCCCATATGCATTTCAGTTCGTGAGGGTTGAAACTCTGGTGATAATCGGGGAATCCCCATGACAAGTCAAGGATGGCTGCCCGTCCGCCAGCTTAATTATGCTAATTGCCATTGCTCTCTTTCCGTCAATTCTTTTCAGTTATTTAAGCATTGATGTGTGAATTCCCTGCGCCGTACCATTTTACTTTCCGGTTCCACTAGGCTTAAACAACTTGTGCCAACCTAGGAAGGATAAGGTTGCATGCCGATTTGATGGCTGCCGAGCTGGGCAACTCAGCAGGGGATCAAATGATGGGGTTGCCCTTTTAGACGATGCTCCAAATATTTATTTTTCAATACCAAAATTTTGTAGCTGATCTGTTATGTTTATTCTTCCTTGAAAATGTATCTGCTTCGGAGAAACACAAAAATATGCTCATGGGGATATTTGGATCTCCCTACCACTGTAGACTCTGTCATGCTCTTCATATTTTTCTCCTTATGTGGTTCTTGTTCTGTTCATGTATGCGCATTGTTCGCAACTATACTGAGGCACATGTATCCGCATGTAAAAAAGATACTCCCTCCGTCCTAAAATAAGTGACGTGTGTTTGTCTAGATTCGGATGTATCTAGACACGTTTTAGTATATAGGTACATTTAAATCTAGACAAACTCAAGTCACTTATTTTGGGACGGAGGGAGTACTTAAAATGTTCCATGTCAAACGTAGTGTAAAATTTGCACTTACAAAATCATGTGAATTAGCAAAC
Source organism: Avena sativa (assembly GCA_916181665.1). Classification (NCBI taxonomy): domain Eukaryota; kingdom Viridiplantae; phylum Streptophyta; class Magnoliopsida; order Poales; family Poaceae; genus Avena; species Avena sativa. The sequence continues at coordinate 431,860,662 of OV702287.1, forward strand.
TGTGTATTGTAAAAGGAAAATCACTAGTATTTTTATTTATTTTTTGTGGATGGGAAAAGACCAGTATTGTAAAATAAATGCTTGTGCACTTTGTTTAACAGTTCACATATGGTCATATTCTGATTTTGCAAGTGACACCTCCTTTTCTTTTTCCACATTTTTGGTTACAATATGGAATTTCTCAGCTCCCTTTTATCAACCGACAGTAATTCGGCATTATATTGAAAATAACATTGGGCTATATAGCTACTGCATGCCTAAGCCAGTTATCCCCGAAGGCCGTACGTTCAGTTTTCCACACGATTAACACGGTTTCAGTGAATAACATAGCTACCCTACTATAACCCTGTTTTTTGTCGTGTCCATGCAGAGCCGTTAGGTAGACAGTGTTCCAAAGAACATTCCGTAAACAGCATTGCATTATGATGGACTTGCCACTATTGGTGATTTGATTATTCTCGTGACAACTGTGAGGCTGTAGCAGGTGCCAATTGACGAGCACAAAACTGTGGACTGGGTCTCTTTCTGGCCGTCAAACTATTTTTTTGTAGCTTTGCACTAAACTAAGTTAGGTTTCCTTTTGTTTCCAGAAATAGTGTACCCAGGTTGATCAAGCACATGATCCTTTGCCATTCTGAGGCCTCCAATCTGTGCTTCCCTTTGCACTCTGAAAACTCCAGTTGGCTTGTGGAACCTGCTACCTGCATGCCGGTGGCCAATAAGCCGCTCGTAGTTGCAGCCTTATCTAAACAACCCCAAGAGCTGCCATGTGCTTTTCTATAAATGGTTGAATGCTCGTGCTTTGCTATAAACAAAATAAATCTGCCCATCCTCAGCACCGCCAATGTGCTCGACATAAAAGATGGAGTGAGCATCAAGCTCTTCAAAATCATGCTTGGGTCTCAAGGATTAAGATGGATGGTAGCTTGACTATTCCTCGCATTCATCGGTTGTGGGCTCACTTTGTACTGTTGTTTATGATTATTAATAGATGAATAGAATTTCGCAAAAAAAAAGACATCAATCTCAACGAAAATATTGAAGACTCCATCACATGGAACCTCTCGGCTAATGGGGAATACCTACAATGTGTAATTCTTGGGAGCTACTCGTACCCAGAAGAACAAGTTGGTTTGGAAAGTGTGGGCGCCGCCTAAAATATTCTTATTCTCATGGCTTGCCATTTAAAACCGGCTTTGGACGACGGATCATCTTCAAAAGTGTGGTCGGGAAAATTGTGGTTTATGCCCACTATGCAAACAAACTCAAGAAACGGTGGCACACCTCTTCTCCCAATGCATACACCAAAAGGTTATGGGGATTAGTTAAAACATGGTTGGAAATCCCATCTATCTGCGTCAACGAAATGGCCAATGAACCAATCTATCAAGACTTGGTGGACTAAGATGGCGAGCAAAGCTACCCCAGATCGCAGGGCAATGGCCTCCCTTACAATGCTCGTGAGTTGGACGGTTTGGAATGAGATGAATGTGAGAGTTTTCCATAACAAGTATGCGCCTATGATGATCCTTCTCGACATCATAAAAAATGAAGCTAGGATTTGGGTCGCCGCCGGGCGAAGCATTTGAGCTATGTAATGTTGGGAGAGTATGCCCCTTGTATATTTTTGTTGTCGCTCGGACTCTCTTGTCATAACTCTCTTCTTTTTAATTGAATGAGGCAAATCTTTTGTCTCCGTTTTTCAAAAAAAGTGCTCGACCAACGACACATCCTCGGTTTTGTTGCCCAAGTTGAGCTTCATCCTGACTCGCGTCCTTCTGTTTCTACCAAGAATATTTGTTTTGTTGTAGTTTGTACAGAGTATCCAGTTTGACACGAAACATTCACTCTATAAGACAAGAAGTAAGAAAACAAGACAAGTGTAAAGACAATCTTCCGGCTAATTTTTTAGAGATTAACGTAGGAGAGCAAGGAATGTCAATGATGTTGTCCTACAATCGGAAAAGAAAGTTGGTAACTCCCAATGGAAAATAAAGTCGGTTTGGTTAAGCATTCGATTCGTTAGGGGAGAGCTTCCAGAATATATTGTCTCCGTGTTATAGGAAAGAAGGGATGGAATGTCTTGGTGACACGCCCAACACGAGAACGTCGCATCTAATTTGGAGGTCATTTTTCATACGCTAACTTCGAGAATGTTCCCCTGCTCCTAGAATGGAAAAGGCATAGACGGAATTACGGGGAAATTGAGAATAACTCCTCAAATGCGTTGGCCCTCAAAAGGTGAAATAGATTATTCTAGTCGGAAAAAATGAAGCTGAAAGTGCACTCGTGAGTTGCCTGTCTCTAATTTTGGAGAAGAACTATAAAGAAATGTCATACTTCGGCTCCATGCAAATGTTCTTTGCTCACTTCAGTTAGAGGTTAGAAAAGTTTTTTTTGTGTGTGTTTGGCATTAATTAAAGGATTTAGTTCTATAGGATAAACTCAAGCATCAATTAAATTCTACAAAAGCACATGAATACTCAAATCGAGAGAGTACTACAACTTGAAAATTATAATACGAAACTTGTTCTCATGTAACTCCAATATATGTACGAGTAGTACAAAAGTTTCTATGCAACGACGGTTTTCTAAAAGACATCCTAAAGCCAAAGTGAGAACAAGACAAATACTTCATGAATCAATCTTGGGATACGACGGGGATGACAATGATGTGTGATAAGTATTAGCTTTAGGGTTGTGTTGGCCCCTAGCTAAACAGAGAAGAAATTAATGCTTGCTGACTTATAGTAAAGGGGGAGAGAAGAGATGGACCAATGATAGAGAGGCAAAAATCACAGAAATAACCTAATTAAAAAATGATCACACAAAATAACCTACTTTCTCAAAGAATTCCCGATCTGACCTGTTTTCATGGCGCTTTACCGGAAGGCGCCATGGTCAGTAGCACGGCGCTCCCGCCAAAAGCGCCATGATACCATAGCGCCCTTTCCAAAAACGTCATGCCCCGTCCGACATGGCAGTCAACGTGGACCATGTGGGCCCGATTTTAATGTTTGGTGCTTTTCGGGGGGGGAGGGGGGGCATGCTACCTAGCACGACGCTTTTGCGGCGGGCGCCATGCCCCTTTAACTAGAAACAACGCGAGCGCTCGCCCGCCCCGACCCCTCCCAGTTATCCCCTCCCAGCGCCATACCCCCCGAGCAGACAGAAGATGGCGGCGGTGGCTCCCCTCCAACCCCCCCCCCCCTCAAATCCACACTCTAGAACCCACAGATCTGAGGTGATTTCTGGTGGATTTTCTTCCTCTCCCCTCACTTGAGGTATTCTCCTTTGATTTTTCTTGTTGTATTGGTTGGAATCCTCACATGGTCCTCTTCCTCTTAACCCTAGTTCTTTGCAAATATGGCATGTATATGAATTTCTTTGGAGAAATCAGTGTGGTGGCATTATAATTTGTTAATGTTAGTTAGTAAATGAGTGAAATTGCTTAGTTAGGGTTAGTAAAATTTATTTGGCATGTATATGGTAGAATGGTGTATCCATATTGTGGTTTTTGTAGATGGGAATATATGAATGTGCATTCATATATGGAGTATAGATGGCATGGTTTATGGATTGGCATAGATGGACATATATTGATTATAGATTGGCATATATGGATTATAGATGGACATATATTGATTATAGATTGGCATAGATGGGCATATATTCATATATGGAGTGTTTGGCATAGATGGGCATATATTCATATATGGGCATAGATTGGCATATATTTTGTGTGTTTATATAGATTCTATGTATATTTGTGGTGGATTAGAGAATGTTCATAACTTAAATATATTCACTCCTCTCGTTGCTCACATATGTAGGATGGAAGAACAATCTATTTTGAATGACCATTATGACCAACGACACCGTGGGTGGTATGATACGTCCATTTTGCATCACTATTCTATATCATAATTCACTGTTATTCATTGATATATTTCATATTAAGAGGTGATACTTATGTTCTTTCATCTGTTTTTGCATGGTTGATGACTTTTGGAGAATGGACCGCTGCAGTCAGGATTCTGATGGAAAAGGTGCTGTTTGGAGGCAAAATTCGCAAAGATCAGAAAATCCGGAAAAATATATGGAAAATCCTATTTTTCTAGAAGACGAAGAGTGCCAGAAGGAGGAGTGGAGATGAGCCACAGGAGGGCCCACACCACCCCCTGGCGCGGGCCAGCCTAGGCCGCGCCACCAGGTGGTGTGGCCGCCCTGGTCCACCTCCAGCTCTCCCCTCTAGCGTATATAATCCTCCCGAAACCCTAATACACAGGGAATGACCACAGAAAGATTCTGCCGCCTCTGTGGGGCGGAAAACACCGAGAGATAAAGATCTCTCCGGCAGACAGAATTCTGCCGGGGAATTCCTTCCCAGAGAGGGGAGATCGTCGCCATCCACACCACCATCAAGCTGGACTTCATCGGGATCATCATCATCATCACCATCATCACCATCAACATCATCATCACCATCTCCATATTGCTGTAACAATTGGGTTAAATCTTGCATAGTTCTTAGGGAAAACTTTCCCGGTGTTGATTACTCTTTGTAGTTGATGCTATTGAGTGGAACCATTGAATTATTGTTTATGTTCAGATTGTTATACATCATTATTTCATCTCTGATCATGATCCATATGATGTCTTATGAGTAGTTCGTTTTGTTCTTGAGGACATGGGAGAAGTCATGTTGTTAGTAGTGGAATTGTGTTGAGAAAGATTCAATAGTTTGATATTTAAGTTGTGGTGTACTTCTTCTATTGGTGTCATGTGAACGTCGACTACATGACACTTCATCTATATGGGCCTAGGGGAATGCATTGTGTATTTGGCTACTAATCGTAGGGGTTGCCGGAGTGACAGAAAACCGAACCCCTGTTAGGAAACCATTGCACAAGGGACGTCAGGGTCTTAGAGTTTAAAGCTGTGGTTAGGTTTCTACCTTAATTACTTTCTTGTACTTACGGATGTTTGCAAGGGGTATAATCACAAGTTTGTATTAGTCCTAGGAAGGTCAGTACATTAGCACAGGTTCACCCACACAACACTTAGCAAGCTAAAGAAGATTAATCAACTATATGAAGCGAAAGCACTTGACAGAATTCCCGTGTGTCCTTGAGAACGTTTGGTCATCTTTATTTACTCGTACTTTATTTACTTGCATTATCAAAAAACCCTAAAAATCCGTTTGCTAAGTATTTGCAGAGAATTCCTGATCCATAACACTAGCCAGCACCTTCTGCTCCTCGTTGGGTTCGACACTCTTACTTATCGAAAATACTGCGATACACCCCCTATACTTGTGGGTCATCAAGACTATTTTCTGGCGCCGTTGCCGGGAGTGAAGTGCTATTGGAGAGTGGAATTGGTAAAGGAAACTTCTACTGTGAGTATTGTTTGTTTCTATTAGTTGCTTTATTTTTGTTATGGATAATTCGCTGAGTTTTTTATTTCATAATGCTACTACCACTGCTAAGGTAGTAGATGAACCACCACCTGCTGAGAATGATGCTTTTAAAACACCTACAAGAATTATTGATCGTGTTATGGATAACTACTATGTTGGGGATGGAACTGTCCATCCCGGTGATCATTTACTCATTATACACGAATTATGCGGGTTGTTCAAGTGTGCAGGTATTACTACCGATCAAGTTAAGAAGAAGTTATTCTCATTATCACTGAAAGGAAGAGCTGAGGAATGGTATAAGTTGCTGAAGAATGGTCAAGCTCTTGAATGGGAGGAAATAGTACCTCTCTTTTATTCAAAGTTTTATCCTCCTAGTGAGATTCATAAAGATCAGAATCAAATACACAACTTTTGGCCTCTTGATGGAGAGAGTACAGCTCAAGCTTGGGGGAGATTGAAGTTACTAATTCTCAAATGTCCCATTCATGAGCTCCCCAACAATATTATTATCAATAACTTTTATGCAAGGCTTTCTCTCCATGATAGGGATTTATTGGATGCTTCTTGCGCTGGATCATTCACTCGCATGGAAGAAGAAGCTAAATGGGATCTCTTAGACCATATTCAATATAATGCTGAAGCATGGGAGAATGAGAAAGGAAGAAAGTCAGGTATAAATTATGATTATGAATGCATTGAATCTTTTATGGGAACTGATGACTTTCAAAATATTAAAAATGCTTATGGTCTAGACTCTCAAGCTATTGCAACTTATTTTAAGGCTTTTGCTTCCTACATTGAAGTGCCTAAAAAGAAGTGGAATAAGTATCATGAACCTTATAAAGCTATTGCTAAGAGTGTTCCTGCAAGAAATACTGAAGTTTATACTGCTAATCATGATTTACCTGAACCTTACATTGAGAAAATCCCTTTCCCAGTTAAGATAAAGGAACATTCTATGATAGCTAGTATGGTTAATGAAAGTACAAGTAAAGTTGTTGAACCTGATAAACATTTGGATGATGAACCCATAATAGCAAATGTGAAAGACTTTGTTACTAAATATGTAGAAGAGGGACACACTATCCTTTGTAAGGATACCTCTAATATTATTTCACAAAGTAGTGTTATGAGAACTAGTGTTCCTGTGTTTTCCGTTAGGATAAGTGATCATTGCTACAGCGGTTCTTGTGATAGTTATATTATTAAGTTTATGCATGAAACTGAAAGTTATTATGAGAGAGGGAAAAGTGTTCTTATGCATCTCAATAATATCAAGTTTCCTCGTTTTATGCTGAAAGTTTTTATGTTGCACTTCTTTTGCCTTCTTATGCTAGTGGTTTCGGGTTTCAACAACTTGTTTGTTTACAAAATTCCCTTGCATAGGAAGTGGGTTAGACTTAAACATGTATATTCTTGCTTCTTAATGCTCTCTTTCACTTCAATTAATATTCTTATGTGAGCATCATCAAAATTATCATGCCCATCTTAATGGCTATAAAGAAAGAGCTTTTTGGGAGACAACCCAGTTTATTTTTGATTTCAGTTTGTTTTTGTTTCTTTGAGTCTTGGAAGTTATTACCTCGGTAATAACCTCTCCTTATCCTTTTTGTTGGGTCCGCATCATAGAAAACAAAAAATTTCCTACGATAAGAACTACACGCCAAGATCTATCTACTAGGTACAAAGCAACGGGTGGACATACATCCAACGAGAACTTACCCTCGAAGACAACGAGTTTTTAACGAGTAGGAACTCGTGGTTGATGTAGTCGTACACTTGCCGATCTCAAGATCGAGTGGAAGTCCGAGCGCCGCAACTCAGCAGCGCATCCGTACTCGCACACACGTTCAAGCCACCGGACAACCTCCACCTCCTCGCTCCAGCGATCTAGCGGAAGCAGCAACTCCTTCCATACAAAATGCCACCGGGAACATGTATCTCGCTAATCCGAGACCATGGGGGAATAATTCTAGAGGTGGAGAGAGATCCTTCACAAGGAGGTGTGAAGAAGAAGGAGGAAGAGGGTGGCCTTTTATAGGAGGAGGGGGGATACCCCCTCTCTCCATGGCCGGCGCATGGGGGGGGAGTAACCCCTCACCTCCCCCATTCATGTGGTGGTAACCCCTCCATATTAAAATGCCTCTTCACATTCCCCTTTAAAGTCCCTACTTTAAATGCATTAAAATTCTCCAAGTTTAATGCTCTCTCATTTAATAAAACTCTTTTATTAAATTTATTCAGAATTTTGTTAATTACTTTAATTAACAAACATTCACATATAGACCCTTGCAATATTTCAATATCACATGCAGAACCACTTTTTGCAATTTCACCCGAAACAATTTCCAGTTTCTATCGAAACAATTCCTGCGCTTTGCAATTCTTTCGTCTAAAACGTATGTGCTCCAAAATGGTGTCTGGTAACTCTTAAGTGTGTCACCCTACGGTTCGCGAATAATGCAGACATGATTGAGACTCCTCTCAGATCAATAGTCAGAAGCGGGACCTGGAGATCCATACTGACTCCTGCATATTCAACGATGACTTCTGTGATCGTGAGAACCATTAACGCTTGTAACTAAATCCCTTTGTCTCTTGACATAATACATGTCTGAGATTTGATCATCGGTATCCAAAATACCTAGTTTGATCTCGTTACCGACATGCACTCTTTTCTCGTTCCCGTGATATAACATTCTAGTGATCACATCACTTGCTTGCAAGCTATCTCAATGTGATATCACCGAGAGGGCCTAGAGTACATCTATCCGTCATCGGGATTGACAAATTCCACTCTTGATCCATGAGCCTCAACATAACACCTTCGTAGTACTGAACCCATCTTTATAGTCACCCTGTTACGGTGTAACGTTTGATGTTATCAAGATACTCTTTAGGTGTTAGCAATTAACATGATCTCATGGTTTAAGGATAAAGATTACTTCGTATGATGTTATAGCAATATAAACATAATGACTTGATCGTAAAGCTATACTTCGGATGAATGATCATCACATCATTCCACCAATGGTGTGACCTTGTTATTAACAACATCCAATGTCCATGATCAGGAAACCTTGATCATCTTGTTAATCAACAAGCTAGTATATAAGAGAGGCATAACTAGGAACCCTTTTTGTTTATTAAACACACATGTATTGATGTTTCCGATCATACAATTCTAGCATGCAAAATAAACATCTATCATATATAAGGAATACATAACAACAACTTTATTATTGCCTCGCAAGGCATATTTTCTTCAGTCTCCCACTTGCACTAGAGACAATAATCTAGTTCACATAGTGATAAATCTAACACCCATGGAGTTCTGGTGTTGATCATGTTTTTCCCTAGGGAGAGCTTTAGTCAACGGATCTGCTACATTTAGGTCCGTGTGTACTTTACAAATCTTTATATCTCCATCCTTGACATGCTCGCGGATAGAGTGAAACCGGCGCTTAATATGCTTGGAATTCTTGTGAGACCTCGGTTCCTTTGCGTTAGCTATGGCTCCATTGTTGTCACAATAGATCACCATCGGGTCCAACGCACTAGGAACCACACCTAGTTCCGTAATGAACTCTTTCATCCAAATCGCTTCCTGCGCTGCTTCTGAAGCAACAACATATTCCGCCTCTGTCGTTGATCCAGCCACCACAGGTTATTTGGAACTCCTCCAACTAACTGTTGCTCCGTTCAAGAGAAATACATATCCGGATTGAGACTTAGAGTCATCCGGATCGGTGTCAAAGCTAGCCTCGACATAACACTTAGCGACTAGCTCTTCTTCACCTCCGTATATAAGAAACATATCCCTAGTTCTTCTCAAATACTTGAGGATGTTCTTGACCGCTATCCAGTGTTCCGAACCTGGATCAGATTGGTACCTACTAGTGAAACTAATAGCATGTGCCACATCCGGTCTTGTACATAGCATGGCATACATTATAGAGCCTATGGCCGAGGCATAGGGGATCTTATCCATCATCTCTCTTTCTTCCGCCGTAGCCGGACTTTGAGTCTTACTCAATGTCTTGCCTTGCAACATAGGTAAGAACCCCTTCTTACTTTCGTCCATATTAAACTTCTTTAATATCTTATGAAGGTATGTACTCTGCGATAGCCCAATTAGGCGCCTTGATCTATCTCTATAGATTTTAATGCCTAATATATATGACGCTTCACCAAGGTCTTTCATCGAAAATTTGCTGTTTAGATAACTTTTAACACTGTTTAAAAGATCTATATCATTTCCAATCAATAATATGTCATCCACATATAATATCAGAAATGCCACATTGCTCCCACTCACTTTCTTGTAAATACAAGCCTCTCCATAAGTTTGGACAAATCCAAACTCTTTGATCACCTCATCAAAGTGGAGATTCCAACTCCGGGATGCTTGCTTCAGTCCATAGATGGATCGCTGAAGTTTGCGTACCTTATTAGCATCCTTAGGATTGATAAAACCCTTAGGTTGTATCATATACAACTCTTCTTCAATATTACCATTGAGGAACACAGTTTTGACATCCATCTGCCATATTTCATAATCGAAACATGCAGCAATTGCTAACATAATCCTAACTGACTTAAGCATCGCTATGGGAGAGAATGTCTCATCGTAGTCAACTCCTTGAATTTGTCGAAACCCCTTTGTGACAAGTCGAGCCTTATAGATGGTCACATTACCATCAGCATCAGTTTTTCTTTTGAAAATCCATTTATTCTCAACGGCCTTTCGATCGTGAGGTAAGTCCACCAAGGTCCAAACTTGGTTCTCGTACATGGACTCCATCTCGGATTTCATGGATTCTAACCATTTGTTGGAATCCGGGCTCATCATCGTTTCTTCATACATCGCAGGGTCATCCATTTCAGCAACCATGAAATTCACAACAGGATTGCCGTACAGTTCAGGAGCTGCACGTGTCCTGCTTGACCTGCGAGGTTCAGTAGTGTCCTCTTTTGGAGTTTCATGATCAATATCATTAGCTCTCTCTTCATTAGGTGAAGTCAACTCCGAAACAACTTCCAGTGCTGCGCTACTCGCCATTTCATGATGAGAAGGTTCAATAACCTCTTCGAGTTCTACCTTTCGACTACTCACACCTTTCACGAGAAACTCCTTCTCAAGAAAGGATCCATTCTTGGCAACAAAAACCTTGCCCTCGGATCTGTGATAGAAGGTATACCCAATCGTTTCCTTAGGGTATCCTATGAAGACGCATTTTTCCGCTTTGGGTTCGAGTTTATCCGGCTGAAGCATAAACATCGCATCCCCAAACTTTAAGAAATGACAACTTAGGTTTGTTTCGAAACCATAATTCATATGGTGTCGTTTCAACGGATTTAGATGGTGCCCGATTTAAAGTGAATGCAACTGTTTCCAGTGCATAACCCCAAAATGACAGTGGCAAGTTAGTCAGAGACATCATAGATCGAACCATATCCAATAAGGTACGATTACGATGTTCCGACACACCATTACGTTGTGGTGTTCCGGCAGGCGTGAGTTGTGAAACTATTCCACACTCTTTCATGTGTGTGCTAAACTCGTAACTTAGATACTCTCCTCCATGATCGGACCGTAGAAATTTGATATTTCTATTACGATGATTTTTCACTTCATTCTGAAATTCCTTGAACTTTTCAAAAGTTTCAGACTTGTGTTTCATCAAATAGATATACCCGTATCTACTCAAATCATCCATGAAAGTAACAAAATAACGATATCCACCTCGCGCCGACACACTCATTGGTCCACACACATCAGTATGTATGATTTCCAATAGATCTGTCGCCCGTTCTATTGAACCGGAAAACAACATTCTAGTCATCTTGCCCATAAGGCATGGCTCACATGTATCAAATGATTCAAAATCAAGTGATTCCAAAAGTCCATCAGAATGGAGTTTCTTCATGCGTTTAACACCAATATGACCTAGACGGCAGTGCCACATATATGCAGATATATCATTATCAAGTTTAATCTTTTTAGCATTAACATTATGAATATGCGTAATATTACTATCGAGATCCATCAGAAATAAACCATTCAACATAGGTGCATGACCATAGAAGATATCATTCTTATAAATCGAACAACCATTGTTTTCAGATTTAAAGGAATGACCACATTGCATCAAACACGATCTAGATACAATATTCATGCTCAGTGTAGGCACCAAATAACAATTATTTAGGTTTATAACTAATCTCGATGGCATATGGAGAGTTAGCGTCCTGACGGCGATCACATCAACTTTTGATCCATTGCCGACCCGCATCCTGACCTCATCCCTTGCTAGTTGTCGCTTGTTCCGTAGCCCCTGAACCGAGTTACATATATTAGCAACCGATCCCGTATCAAATACCCAGGTGCTATTGCGAGTACTAGTCAAGTACACATCAATAACATGTATATCACATATACCTTTGTTTGCCTTGCCGAACTTCTTGTCCGCCAAATACTTGGGGCAGTTGCGCTTCCAATGGCCAGTCCCCTTGCACTAATAGCACTCGGTATCGGACTTAGGGCCAGCTCGGGGTTTTTTTCAGGTGCGGCAACAGATTTTCCACCCTTCTTTCCCTTGTGCTTGCCTTTCTTGTCCTTTTTGAAATCGGTGGTCCTATTGATCATCAACACTTGATGTTCTTTCCTAATCTCCACTTCTGAAGTCTTAAGCATTGACAGAAGCTCGGGAAGAGTCTTCTTCATGCCCTACATATTATAGTTCATCACGAAGCTCTTGTAGCTAGGTGGCAGAGATTGGAGAACACGATGTATGCCCAAGTCAATGGGAATCGTTATTCCCAAGGTCACAAGCTTATCGGCGTACCCAGACATTTTGTGTACATGCTCACTAACAGAGTTGTTCTCCTCCATCATGCAGCTAAAGAACTTTTTAATAGCATTATAACTCTCTACGGCAGCATGGGTATCGAAAATCATTTTCAATTCTCCTATGGTATCAAAGGCATTGCCATTTTCGAAACGCTTTCGAAGTTCTGGCTCTAGCCCATACAGTATGCCGCAATGAACTAAGTTGTGGTCCTCCTGACGAGTCACATAGACATTCTTTTCCTCGTCAGGGGCATCAAGAGCTGGTGGGGGGCCTAGCGGCGCATCTAGCACATATTGCTTTTGTGCAGCAGTGAGGAGAATCCTCAAATTCATAGCCCAGTTGGTGAAGTTGCTACCATTCGCAGCAAGTTTCTCTTTCTCCATGAACACATTGAAACTAAAAGCAGGTGGTGCCATCTACAACAGAATTTGTAAAGTTTATTTAGACTAAGTTTATGATAGATTGAGTTCAACTAATCCAAATTACTAATGAACTCCCACTCAAAAACGACATCCCTTGTGTCCTTTTGGTGATTACATGAACCAAATCCACTACACCAAGTCCGATCATCATGTGAGTTGATGTAGCTTCAAAGGCGAGCATCTATATGGACATCATATCAACTATATGACTCATGCTTAACCTTTCGGTCCGTGTTCCGAGGCCATGTCTGTACATGCTAGGCTCACCAAGTAAGAACCTTAGTATTCGCGTGTGTAAAACTGTCTTACACCCGTTCCTATGAAAGCGTAGATTCGAGTACACTCGATCATCACGTGATGTCTCGAAACACGATCCCTAGAACTGTACTTACTCAAGGAAGAACACATTTTTATCTTGATATCTAAATGAGGGATCATCTTACAATGCTACAGAAAGCGCCAAACTAGCAGTATAAGATGCTAACATCTAATGTGTAAAGTGAGATGATATGGTCCATGCATTTGATCTCTATCATTTGCATCGTGGTAGGATCTCTATAATTCCTTTGTGTGTAAGGCCAAGGTCTATGGAACTTACACGTTGAGTGTGTTGTAAGAGTATCTATCATACATCTACTTGCAACAATACCATATCAATACACTAGCCCAGCAACGATATAAACTAGAGGCCTCTAATTTATCAATTGCAAGTTTTACGTGGCTTAGGGCTTTCGGAGATAGAACCGTTCTCACCTACGAACATGAACCACAACAAGGATAACTAAGTTATTAGCAACTCGTTGTAAATCAGATATTGACTATAGTAGGAGAGACAGACACCCGCCAGCCACTTATGCAAAACAAGTTGCATGTCAGTCGTGGAACCGGTCTCATGTACGATGACATGTAAGGTAGGTCCGGGCCGCTTCATCCCACTATGCCACAAATATCCAAAATACATAGAATATGCAATAACATGATCATCATCGCCCACATATAAACATATGTGTACTACCCGTGCAAAGCACCTACACATAGATCTGGCTCTTATACCACTGTTGGGTCCGTAGCATAGAAAACAAAAAATTTCCTACGATGTGAACTACACGCCAAGATCTATCTACTAGGTACAAAGCAACGGGTGGACATACATCCAACGATAACTTACCCTCGAAGACAACGGGTTTTGTTATGAGTAAGAACTTGTGGTTTATGTAGTCGTACACTTGCCGATCTCAAGATCGAGTGGAAGTCCGAGCGCCGCAACTCAACAGCGCATCCGTACTCGCACACACGTTCAAGCCACCGGACAACCTCCACCTCCTCGCTCCAGCGATCCAACAGAAGCAGCAACTCCTTCCAGACAAAATGCCACCGAGAACATGTATCTCGCTAATCCGAGACCATGGGGGAATAATTCTAGAGGGGGAGAGAGATCCTTCATAAGGAGGTGTGAGGAAGAAGGAGGAAGAGGGTGGCCTTTTATAGGAGGAGGGGGGGTACCCCCTCTCTCCATGGTCGGCGCATGGGGGGGTGACCCCTCACCTCCCCCATTCATGTGGTGGTAACCCCTCCACATTAAAATGCCTCTTCACATTCCCCTTTAAAGTCCCTACTTTATATGCATTAAAATTCTCCAAGTTTAATGCTCTGTCATTTAATAAAACTCTTTTATTAAATTTATTCAGAATTTTGTTAATTACTTTAATTAACAAACATTCACATATATCCCCTTGCAATATTTCAATATCACATGCAGAACCACTTTCTGCAATTTCACCCGAAACAATTTCCGGTTTCTATCGAAACAATTCCCGCGCTTTGCAATTCTTTCTTCTAAAACATATGTGCTCCAAAATGGTTTCCGGTAACTCTTAAGTGTGTCACCCTAAGGTTCGCGAATAATGCAGACATGATTGAGACTCCTCTCAGGGCATATTTCCTTCACTTTTTTTTTGGTTTTTGTGTCAAGATCAACCTTTAATGAGAGAGAAGTAAGATTTGGGTAAGTTGCTGTCTCGAAACAGATTTTTGTGCTTCATCGTAAAAATTCGTGAGAGATCTCTGGATGTCGGATTGAGCTGTAATTTTTTGTGCTTCTGCCCCAGGTTGTTATTTAACTTTCGTTAGTTTTGAACTTTTTGATTTGAGCAACAGAAGGTTTTCGAAAAAATTGATCTTTACCTGCTGGTATGTTTTGACAAATTTGCCTCTCTTGCATTTGCTTCTTTAATCGATTTCCTTTTTGAATTATTTTTGGGTTTTCGGAAGGAGTTGCTACAGTAGCTTATGTTTTGATGGTTTTCAGTTGAAAGTGGACTCAAAGGTTTTATCCCTTCACTTGTAATAATGTTGCTAATGAGAACTGTGTGAAGTTTTGTGTGAAAGAAATTTCCAGGTTATTGGAGAAAATGGTGTAATAAGGAAGAGAAATGTTTCATGACTCGAGCAATAAGTGTATGAAGATGAAGATATTGAAGTTATTCAAGTGGTGACTCTGGAAGAATCTATGAAAGACCAAATTTAGAGACCTGCAGAGTCTGTTTTCGAATAGGTAACATTTCTGATAAGAAAAGTTCCACGAAAAATCTGTCCAGTTATATTTTTGCAGTTTTTATCCAACAAGGAAAGCAACGAAGCGAAAGAGGGACGGAAATGGAGCCTGGGTGGCTCACACCACCCTGTGGCGCGGGCCCACCCCTGGCCGTGCCACCAGGTGGTGTGGCCACCTCGGACTCCGTCTCCGACCCGTTTTCTTCCAGTACCTTCCTTTTGTTGTAAAGCTTCGTAATATATAATCCCCCGGATCCCCCGAGGTTCGTATATCGTGTTCTCGTTGTGTTTTTGTTTCGATCTGTTTCTGACAGGTAGAGTCCTAGAGTTGGAGCCACAATGTCTTCCTCTGGGTCAGACAAGGAAGACTCCTCTGTGGATATCATCAACCCCTACATGAGAGAGTTGAAGATTCATCCCA
This sequence comes from Avena sativa, assembly GCA_916181665.1. Classification (NCBI taxonomy): domain Eukaryota; kingdom Viridiplantae; phylum Streptophyta; class Magnoliopsida; order Poales; family Poaceae; genus Avena; species Avena sativa. Next base: position 431,876,337 of record OV702287.1, read on the forward strand.
AGGAGATGTTGCTTGAAGATGGAGAGGTACAGATAAAGGAGGTTCAAGGCCCTAAAGGTGAAGGAAGTCTGGAAGACAGGATGGAAGCACTGGAGCAAGAAGTCTTTAGGTACAAGAAGATGGCGGAGCGCGAAGTGGATATCATCCATAAGATTTGTTTCGAACTCATCGCCGAGCACCAAAAGGAGACTGCTGATCTCAAGGATGAAGTCCTCTCACTCCGCCAAACAACCAACCAACTGCAAGCACAGCTCTACGATGTTCAAAATCAAAACCGTGAGTACGAGGTTAGGTTTAAACGCATAAGTGTTGCTGCAAGTTTCAGGATGCTGGAGACCACGATGTCCTTTGTTGATGGGGAGCCCTTACCTTGGAAGTCGGACGATGAAGAGAGGATACCACCATCACCGAAGGAGTAATTCGTCATCAGGTTTGGCATCCCCTTGGTTTGTTCCAAGCTTGGGGGAGTGCCGCGATATCACATCACTATCTTCTATCTTTTTACCTTTTTAGTAGAGTCATATCATGAATAGAGAAGTTATCATGTAGGATGGTTTGCATTATGGAAATGTCCCCTCTCTCGTTAGATATGTATCCCTTGGTGTGAGTTGCCGTTATGGAATATTAATGAGAAGTTCTATCATTTACTCTTTTGCATATCTTATATTAATTTTCAATTCGTGGTTATATGATTGATCTTGTTGTTAGTATTGGTATCACTCTGGGATCATTGAGTTAATTTAGTTGGTTTTGGCAAACCTGGCTCGGTCAGTAGCAACACTATTTTTGAGAGTTGAATGAAAAGATAAAAGTACTCTTAAAGAAATATAATTTCATCATCTTTCTTTCTTGATTTTCTCATAAGTCTAGTATTCTCTGGTTAAGATCTTTTGTGCTTCCAAGGAAGATTGCATGTTTGTTTTTATCACTTGTATGTTTGTTTGTTTCCTTCAACTCTTATACTTGCTATCCAGCCTTGCTAGCCAAAAACCTGTACTGAGAGGGAATTCTTCTCGTGCATCCATTCCTTAAGCCAAAAACCTCTGCCATTTGTGTCCACCATACCTACCTATTGGAATTATTGCTATTACAAGTAAATTCTTGTCTTTATCTACCTTCCAAATTAAATTTGTGATGAGAAAATTAGTGATTAAAGCTCTCACAAACTTGATGGCACACCTTACTTTCTTGCATTTAATAAACTTGAACCATTGTGTCCATCTTTGTTGCGTATATGCTTGTGCTTTATAATTTGAAGTTAGCAGAACCATGTATCATGGGGAACGCTTTCAACATTGCACTAGTACTTTGTACCTTGTTGATATCATAATTCTTTTTCCTATGGATCCCAGCGGTGTGAAATAAAAGGGGAACTTGTAAGATCATGGAGTCTATATGTGTGTTAGAGAAACGCCTGGGCCGCTAGCCTAAGCCATGCGTAATCATGGTGGAAACTTGCAGCATAACTATAGTGAGCATTCTATGAAGCATCCTCAATAAAAACCTATGCAAATAGCAAATAAAAAGATCGCTGAGATGCTCATTGTCTGCTTGCCTTGTCATTTTGATTATGGGATAGCTCATGTGTCATGTGCAAGGGGTACCCCGTTGGCGGTTCTCAATGATACACATGTATTTACAATGACAAGAGCTTACTCGTGACTGAAGTTGAGTAGCATGAGGTTCGGCCTTCGTAAGTAAGGGGCATGGGACTTCAATTTATAACTTGTCAAGCATATCATCTTAGTTGTGTCACTTTAACCTTAAAAACCTAAAGATGCCTATGATAGGGGCAATGAGAGCTGAAAGCTAATAAGTACCATAATTTTTGGGAGCTCTTTATGAAACTTGAAATCCCTGCTTCCCTCTGCGAAGGGCCTTTCTTTTACTTTTTTAGTTGAGTCAGTAAACCTATTCCTTTCTATCTCAGCAAGTATTTTGAGTTGTTGTGTTTCATTCATTCATATGATGATTTATTCGATCATGTTTCTTATGTTCCTTATTTTGCACTTTGCTCTTATCTTGGTGTCTACTACTTTGAAAGCTATCATTGAAAATTAGTTATTTGTGAACTCCAGCAAATTATCAACTATTCTTCGACCAAGAGCTAAGTTTGCCATTAGCAATTATGATTCACTTTATGTATCTTTATTGTGTTTCCTTTACTTATTGCAAGTTAAGTTATATAATAGTGAGTTGTCTTATATTATGATATATGTATTGATGAATGTGATGCTTCTTGTCCATATTGTTTTTATCGACTCTTCACTCCATAAACCTGAGGCCATGTTTATTGAGCTTAGTTTCGCTTGGGGACAAGCGAAGTCTAAGCTTGGGGGGAGTTGATACGTCCATTTTGCATCACTATTCTATATCATAATTCACTGTTATTCATTGATATATTTCATATTAAGAGGTGATACTTATGTTATTTCATCTGTTTTTGCATGGTTGATGACTTTTGGAGTATGGACCGCTGCAGTCAGGATTCTGATGGAAAAGGTGTTGTTTGGCGGCAAAATTCGCGAAGATCAGAAAATCCGGAAAAATATATGGAAAATCCTATTTTTCTAGAAGACGAAGACTGCCAGAAGGAGGAGTGGAGATGGGCCACAGGGGGCCACACCACCCCCTGGCGCGGGCCAGCCTAGGCCGCGCCACCAGGTGGTGTGGCCACCCTGGCCCACCTCCAGCTCTCCCCTCTAGTGTATATAATCCTCCCGAAACCCTAATACTCGGGGAGCGACCATAGAAAGATTCTGCCGCCTCTGTTGGGTGGAAAACACCGAGAGAGAAAGATCTCTCCGGCAGACAGAATTCTGCCGGGGAATTCCTTCCCGGAGAGGGGAGATCGTCGCCATCAACACCACCATCAAGCTCGACTTCATTGGGATCATCATCATCACCATCATCACCATCAGCACCATCATCACCATCTCCATATTGCTGTAACAATTGGGTTGAATCTTGCATAGTTCTTAGGGGAAACTTTCCCGGTGTTGATTACTCTTTGTAGTTGATGCTATTGAGTGGAACCATTGAATTATTGTTTATGTTCAGATTGTTATACATCATTATTTCATCTCTGATCATGATCCATATGATGTATTGTGAGTAGTTCGTTTTGTTCTTGAGGACATGGGAGAAGTCATGTTTTTAGTAGTGGAATTGTGTTGAGAAAGATTCAATCGTTTGATATTTAAGTTGTGGTGTACTTCTTCTAGTGGTGTCATGTGAACATCGACTACATGACACTTCACCTATATGGGCCTAGGGGAATGCATTGTGTATTTGGCTACTAATCGTAGGGGTTGCCGGAGTGACAGAAACCTGAACCCCCGTTAGGAAACCATTGCACAAGGGATGTCAGGGCCTTAGAGTTTAAAGCTGTGGTTAGGTTTCTACCTTAATTACTTTCTTGTACTTACGGATGTTTGCAAGGGGTATAATCACAAGTTTGTATTAGTCCTAGGAAGGTTGGTACATTAGCACAGGTTCACCCACACAACACTTAGCAAGCTAAAGAAGATTAATCAACTATATGAAGCGAAAGCACTTGATAGAATTCCCGTGTGTCCTCGAGAACGTTTGGTCATCTTAAGTAATACAACCGGCTTGTCCTTTGCTGAATAAAGGATTGGGCCACTTGCTGCATTTATTCTTACTATCTTTTATTTACTCGTACTTTATTTACTTGCATTATCAAAAAACCCTAAAAATCCGTTTGCTAAGTATTTGCAGAGAATTCCTGATCCATACTACTAGCCAGCACCTTCTGCTCCTTGTTGGGTTCGACACTCTTACTTATCGAAAATACTGCGATACACCCCCTATACTTGTGGGTCATCACGGTACATTGTGGAGAAGAAACATGTCTTTAAGTGGCTGCACCTAAGGTCCAAAGAGGTGCATAGCAAGAAAATGCCATATGACGAGCGCTACACTCCATACGTTGAGCGGACTGAACTTCTCCCCTTCGTCCAGCTTGTCTCGCGTTCGACGCTGCATATGAACCCCTATTTGATCACAGCGCTTGTTGTTAGATGGAGACCGGAGACAGACAGTTTTCACCTCACTTGTGGTGAGATGACGGTGACTTTGCAGGACATCTCCATGATATTTGCGCTTCCCATCAAAGGACAACCCGTGTGTATGAGCTCAGATTTGGAGAAGTGGCGTGAAGTGATGATTGGCCTAATTGGTAAGGCGCCGACGCAAGAGAAGATGTCTGTCAGTGCTACTTACAAATGGATCCAAGAAAATTTTAAGAAATGCCCTAAGGATGTTGATGAGGAGGTGATCCAGATGTATGCCCGTGCATACTTATGGTATGTCATAAGTAGAACTATTTTCTCGGATGGCACGAGAAGGAATGCGTCCTTCATGTGGCTCACTCTATTTGCGAAATGGGGCTATATGCACAGCTAGGGTTCGGCGACACTCGCTTACTTGTACCGACAAGTAATGAACCATACATATTTTATTCTTCTACTACATATGTTTGCTCACCTAGATACTTACCTATGCTTGCTCCATATGCAGCTGGACGAGGCGTGTTGTAGGACCGAAAAAGGAGCAAGTATTGGTGGACCTATGGTTCTACTGACGATATGGTCATGGTTGCGCATACCAGTTGGTCGACCCATTTCGATGAAGGAAAAACCATGGGATGATCATGGCAATAGCCGTCTCCGCATGCCTACATGGGCGTACTTGTGGGATAATACCGAAGTTTTCCACAGTGAATCCGAGGAATGCTACTTGCGGTACACCAACCAACTGGACTTGCTAACCCCAGAGAAGGTAATAGTTTGATTGGTCTCAAGAACTAATCTTTTCCTACAAATGTACTTCGGGTTGACATGATAAGGTTGTGTTCCTCACAGGTGGAATGGGAGCCATACGGAACTCGAGGGAATGTGGGTACGGGTATCTGGTTCCAGGCAGATTTGAACCGCAAAGGTATGCAAGAAGCACATATCTGACGGATTCGTGCCCTGTTAATATGTGTCTATGCTGTTGATTTCCACCTTCCACAACTGGTGATGAGGCAGTTTGGGTTATTCCAGGAGATCCTGCCACCATACAAGGACACTAGCACAGCTCTTCACGAGTGAGTGATTTGTGTACCCTAACTTGCTGCTTTTGTTGGGTGTCTAATGATACTAATAAGGCGATGAAAATGATTGTAGGTTGGACAAGATAAAGCAAAAGAGGGAAAAAATTGGGCAACATATCATCATAAGTATATTCAGAAGTGGTATACAAGGATTGAGGAGATAGAAAATGCAAATGCGGTCTCTCATCCTGAGGTGCCGCATGATGATGCAGCCTTTAATCGGTATCTCGTGTGGCTTGGTGGAGTATCTCGTTTGTACCTGCAACCGTCTGCTTTTACATCTGATGACATAGTGGAGGACCCATATCCTGCTTTTGATGAGCTGAGCCAGCTGGAGTACAACAGACTTGTTCGAGGTGGTAGGGGCGCAAATTCAGCGGGGGTTATCCGCTTTGTGGTAAGTATTGTACCGGTAGATTGTGATGTACAAGTATAGCAACAAAATATTGACTACTTTGTCCTTTTGCTAGCACGAGGAGATCTCAAAACACGTGGATGACGCCACTAAAGCACTAAAACATCCTCCACGGAAGGGATCCGAGTCAGCCCTTCAAGAGTTCGTGGAGGTATGTGTTCATACCGTTCAAATTGCTATAGTACTTTTATCTGTGCTTAAATTGCTATTCTTCAATGTCGTAGCGTACCAAGCGTTGGGGTCGTGGATTAGGTGTTTTGCTTGGTTGCCGCACCATCGAGGCCGCATCGCCAGTGAGGTCTTCTAGCCTTGAGGTGACGGGCATAAGCAACGCAAATGCCCAACTAGAGGATGATCTAGAGGTCGACCAGGATGAAGAGGGCGAGGATGAGGATGAGGATGTTGACGAGGTAATCAATTGCTAACTTGTTATTTTTTTGTTGCCATGGAAATTGCGAGAATGCACTCACTATTGAATGTCGAATGTAGGAGGGACTCGAGAATGTGGACGAGGATGAGGAAGAGGGACAAGATGAGATAGTCATGTCTCAATTACACGATGCCCCCAGTCTAGTCAATGGGCGCGGTGTTTCAACCTAAAGCCGAGGAAACCGAGGGAACCATACACACCAAGTGAATGGGAGAAGAAGAAAATGTTGCCCGAGGAAAGGAAGCATTAGGCGCAGGTGGCACACAATGCTCCTAGCAACGAGGATGAAGACTACGATCCACCTCGGAGGAGTAGGAGGCATGAGGGTCGTAGCAACGCGAACGAGGATCGGGTGGCAAAAAGGGGGAAAGGGAGAAACTGACCTCGTAGCTTGAACTAGTGCTTGTGGCTTCAACTTGTTTGATGTGGTCATTATGAACTTGTATCTTGAACTTGTTGTTTGGTGTGGTCATTTTGAACTTGTGCTTGTGGCTTGAACTTGTTTGATGTGTTGATATGTTAAAAACTGGATGTTTTACATACTCAAGCAAGCACACGACAAATTGGACATGACAATGTTCAAAATAAATTCCACATAGTGGAGTCCATAACGCCCACAGATGGTGACAACTCTATTGTGTCATGTGAGGCTCCTTCCCCTTTGCCTTCCTCTTCCTCTCTTCCGCTTCCTCTTCCTTTTCCGTCAAGTCACGTGCAAGCTGGACCACCGAGTCGAACTCTGCCTCGTATTGGCGTCTACTCTCCTCTTTCCTCTTTCTCTCTTCTTCTTCCTCTCTTATGAGACTCGCCTCTTCACCCACCCTCTCAAGTGTTCGATAATTTCTCATGCTCTTCAAGTACATGTCACTTTCATATTTTGCTTGTTTTTCCTTTCTCTCGTGTTCTTTTTTTGCTTTCTTTATGCTTGCCTCCCGCAATCTCCTGTTGAAATCTTCTTCCCACTACCGTTCTTCTTCAGCCTCCTTCCTTTCCTCTTCCCTTTTCTTGATCAACTAAGCTACTTCATCCTCCCTCTCCTTCACCCTCCTCAAAGCCTCCTCCCATACTTTGGAGTAGCTCATACCGTTCCCATCATCGTTCTCCTTGGTGGGTTGGGTCGACATACCTATAATAAAAATGCAACATATAAGTTAGTAAGGATAAATAAACTTAAATGCAAGATAAAAGGTAGTAAAGAGAAATAAACATGCAAGTAAACATACGAGAATTCTCCTCGGAGGTACGTAAACATACTACTTCCACGACCTCTACCACTGACACGACCTCTACCAATGGTAGGCCCTCTACCACTGCCACGACCTCTACCACCGACACAGCCTCTACCAATGGTAGGCGCTCTACCACCGCCACGACCTCTACCACTGACATGACCACCTCCTTGGCTTGTGCTTCTACCACCATCATCACCTCCTTGGCTTGTGCTTCTACCACCATCACCACCTCATTGGCTAGTGCTTCTACCGCCGTCACCACCTCCTTGGCTCGTGTCTCCAATAGGTGTGTTGGCTCTCTTTGATTTTTTCCTTTGGCTACATGATGTTTTATTATGGCCCTCAACATTAGATTCTCCACAACGGGTTTTGTCACGAGGCTCCGCGAAATACTCGCTCCCACATTCCCGTCGGTATCCACCCACCCAATCATCTATGTCACCTCGAAAATGCTTGGTTTATCTTCTTCCCCGACTAACAACCTTCGTAGACGGATTGGGCCAAAGTTGGACACCATGATATTCTAGCCATTGGGATTGGTCAAGGTAAGGCTGAAATCTACCCGCCCATGTGTTCTTCACCGCTTGGATGGAATGCTCGTCCAACCTAACCGTATCTGGGTGATTAAGACCCACCATTCGTTCATCTGCCGCCTTCATCACGTGTGAGCAAGGGAGATGGTACAATGTAGGCCTCTCGTAGGAGCAATAACCATTGTGTAGCCACACCTTATAGGACAGTCCGCCATGTTGCACACCTCCCCTTGTGCTACCTCCATGCTCATTCACTTGGTAAATCAGTTCTTGGTTGTCAAAACATTCAACCATTTGTGTATCACCTTTCTTTGATTGATATTCCAACCAATTATCAACCAATGGTAGGCACTCATACTTCTTTTTTTCTTGTTATCCCCAGCGATTTGCTTATCCGTTTCATCACTATACTTTAGAAAGTATTCATTCAACTTCTGAAATGTGTACTCCGCTATGGCAGTCACGGGAAATTGACATACACCTTTAAGTACTTTGTTGAAGCATTCTGCCATGTTGCTGGTGGAATCACCGTATCTCTTACCGCCATAGTCATAAGCCCTTGCCCACTTCGTCCTTTCATTAAGGTTCCTTATGAGAAACTCTTTTCCACCATCATTTGTGAGACAATACAATCTATCATATAATTTTTGAAAATGCCGAACGGTGAAGGCAAGACAACAATCTTGTAGATCGTCGGCGTGCTCCTTGTTGCCACATGCTCTATAGAAGTTGGACACGAAATGCCTCATGCACCATCGATGGTGGATACGAGCACACCCGGGAATGTCCGTCTCAACTGTGTTGAGTATTCCTTGATGGCGATCCGAGATGATGCAAACCTCTCTATCAGGTTCTATAACCTTGGTCCTCAATATATGGAAAAACCACTCCCAGTTGTCGTTGTTCTCCACCGAAACCAAGGCAAAAGCCAAAGGCAAAACCCGGTTGTTTGCGTCGTGGCATATGGCAGTCAATAGTGTGCCTTTGAACTTGCCGGTCAAAAATGTTCCATCCACGGATATAACAGGCCGACAATGCTTGAATCCCCTAATGCATGGTCCGAATGTCCAAAATGCACGGCCAAATACTCGGACAGTGGCACCATTGCACAACCTAGTTACCGACCCAAGTGGCTCCACCACATGATACATTCCTGGGTTCCTTGCGGCCATTGCTCCCAACAACCTAGGGAGGCGGTTGTATGCTTCTTCCCAATCACCATACAATAGCTTAAATGCGGCTTGTTTGGCCTTCCACGCATTACCATACTCCACTTTATAACCAAATACTTCTTTAACCAAATCTATGACACCCTTAATAGTATATGTTGGGAGAGACCTTATGCTATTTGCAACTCTATACGCGATGAAATCGGAGGTCAGCTGACGATGGTCATCCTTGACAACTTTGCCATCCTTGATAAACTTGTCATTACACATATGAATGGACTGAAAACTTACAATGGTCCATTGTGGCCCACCCCTCAATGGTCGTGCACGCACAACCCATGGACATCCTTGCTTCTGACACTTGACTGTGTGACGCACCTTAGTGTCCGAGTGAGCCACCTTGTACGGTCGGTGGTACTTCACCGCGTAGTCCTTGATCCACATCTGAAATTCCAACAAGCTATCAAACTTCACCCCGGGATTTATCCCGTACTTTTTTTGGCTTCAAGTCCTTTTTAGAAGGTGCTTGTGGCTCGAGCACTCGACTAATTCCACTGTCAACTTGGGCCTCATCCGCAAGGCTAACATCACAGAACAATGAAGGTCGATGATCCCGACATACTACCTTTTTATGAGCTTCGGCGAATTTAACCGTTAGACCATCCTCATCCACATCTTCATCCGGTCCTTCATTCTCGGAGTCCGATGCATGACACCTCAAATAAGGGAGATCATGGTCCATGTCCTCCTAATCACAATTTGCCTCCACATCTCCTACTTCATTGTCACGAAGGACATGCTCTACTTCATCACCCTCAAGGTCATCATCCTCCATTTGGGGTGCTTCATAGTTCTCATTACAGACGGGACTCATGGGAGGTTGGCTCATTGTTGTGTCACCGTAGGTTGGCTCTACGCGGACCGGGCTCAAGGGAGGTTGGCTCATTGTTGTCTCATACACATGTGGCTCACCTTGAGCCGGGCTCATGGAAGCATGCCGGTTCAAGTCAATTTGCAACCGATCCCCAACCTTTCTTGTGGCAAATATCTCAAGTGACTTATCTTCGGATTCCGCAACCATCTCCTTATATGCACTCCAATTCAACTCGGAGTTGATAGGCATTATCTTCAATCTATTGTGATGGCCAAACCCGACATTATACCTTCTAACCAACTCATACACATCACTAGGATCCATCCATTTCAAATCATTCCTCACTCTTTCCACAACCTCGGCATAGGTAGGACTAGTGCCAAACACCATAACTACCTCCTCCAGGTCACACTCGGCATTGCCTTTAAAATGCGGCCTTGTCCACATGATGAACATTAACGATTCTTGACATCTAAAAACATTGACAACAACTATTACACATCAAAGGGAATTATATTACCAAAAACAACAATAGCAACCTACTAAAACAATTCATACCACTTTGCTACTTCTAACATACAGATCATATCCCTAAGCTACAAATCTAATTACTAGAAGCAACAACACCAACCCTAGGTAGGGTTAGGGTTTCAGAATTTTTGCCAAAAAAAGAACCAAATTGCATAGATCTATTTGGACCAAACCAAGGGGATCGGGGAGATTACCTCTTGAGGCAAGGGGAGTCGAAATCCACGGAGAAAAGCAACATATTTGAAGGGATTTGTGTAGGTGCGCAGCTGGGGGCACGCACGCGCGAGAGAGAGGCACGGTCGGAGACGAACATGTATGAGTGGTAGTGACTGGCAGCAGGCGCTCACATTGTTTCTAGTTAAAGGGGCATGGCACCCGCCGCAAAAGCGTCGTGCTAGGTAGCATGCCCCCCGAAAAGCGCCAAACATTAAAATCAGGCCCATGTGGTCCACATTGATTGCCATGTCGGACGGGGCATGGCGTTTTTGGAAAGGGCACTATGGTATCATGGCGCTTTCGGCGGGAGCGCCGTGCTACTGACCATGGCGCCTTCCGGTAAAGCGCCATGAAAACAGGTCAGATCGGGAATTCTTTGAGAAAGTAGGTTATTTCGTGTGATCATTTTTCAATTAGGTTATTTCTATGATTTTGAAGGCATTTGATGCACTAGGAAGATAGTTGGGGGACTGGTGTTGAAGGGCAGTTGTGATGTGTAAGGCCTACAGCTAAATCAATCGAATAAATGGAAATATTGAGACAAAAAACACATCCATACCACCTCCGAAGACTTTATTGCATATGAAATTCAGCAATTACAAATGTGCGTCTCGACCAAGCCACAAACAGTGGTGATCGGGTATAAACCCTAATAAAAGATACGTGTCAAACACTAAGGGATCCTGGGCTAAATAGGGAAAACCAAGCTAGAACACAAACTACAAAGTGGTTGAAGTGATAAGATCCCAGCTGGATGGGGATACTACTATTTCAAATCTCGACTTGTTGGTGCTCGTGAGTGATACATTGCAAATGTATCTATAATTTTTGATGTTCCATGCTTGGTTTTATCTACTTTCTCATGTTTTGTCCACACTTTGGAGTACTTTTCATATGATTTCTTGGACTAACCTATTAACAGGAGCCACAGTGCCATCTGCCTGTTTTCTGTTGTTTTTGGTTCTAGGAAGTCAGAAAATGAATATTCTCGGAATTGGACGAGACAAAAGCCAAAGTTATTATTTTACCGGGGGACACTTGGAGCCAGAATACGAGACGGAGAAGGGCCAGAGGGCGGCCACACCACCTGGCCGCACGGCCAGGCCTGACCCGCGCCAGGGGGTGGTGTGGCCAGCCCAGGCACCCCCTCGGCCTCTCCTTCCGCCTATATATTGCCTCTGATATGGAAACCCTAAGTACCTGATCAAAATTCCATGGAAGAGTCTGTAGCCGCCGTCATCTCCATCCCTAGATCGGGAGGGATCTGAAACTCTTCCCGGCACCCTGCCAGAGAGGGGAATTCACCCTAGAGGCCTTCTTCATCACCATGCAAGCCTCCGGTGTGATGCGTGAGTAGTTCATCTCTGGACTACGGGTCCATGTAGTAGCTAGATGGCTGGTTCTCCTCCTTTGTACTTGATGGGTTCGTAGCATGGAAAACAAAAAATTTCTACCGCAAGAACGAACAAAACCCAGATCTAATCTAGATAAAAGCCAAGATCTAATCTACTAGACATGAGCAACGAGATAGATCGGTACTAACCCTCGTAGAACCGAAAGCGTTAACGAGATTAGATCTCGTGGATGATGTAGTCGATCACTTGCCGATCTCAAGATCGAGTAGATGATCCTCCCGGCGCCGCGTTCCGGCAGCGCTTCCGCAGACGGTCACACGTGCGGAGTCGAAGCAGACCTTCCTCTCCCCGTTCCAGCGAGCAGCGGAGGTAGTATATCTTCTCCACGCAATCCCAGCAGCACGACGGCGTGGTGGTGGTGGTGGTGGAGAGAATTCTGCAGGGCTTCGCCTAAGCCGGAGCAGATGGAAGGAGGAAGAGAGAGGCGGCTAGGGTTTTGAGTGGGAGGGGGCAAGGAGGGGTGGCGCCTGCACCCCTCTATATATAGAGGGAGGGGTGTGGCCTAGGGTTCCCACCCCTAGGCCCACCCCTTAGGGCCGGCGCACTAGGGAGCTTGGGGGGAGAGTCCTTCCCCCCCAAGTTTCCCCTTTAAACTCCCCTTATCTTATCTTATCTTATCTTGGTTTTCGAATAAACTCCAAGATATCTTCTAGAACCTTCCAGAACATTCCGAAACCTTCTAGAATCCCCATACAAACACTCTGGAACATTTCCTAACTTAGAAAATGATCCCCATTATATGAATCTTATTCTCCGGATAGTTCCGGATCTCCTCGTGATGTCCCGGATCCAATCCAAGACTCCGAACAACATTCGGTCTCCAACGCACATTCAATATCTACTTAAAACAACTTCGAACCTTAAGTGTGTCACCCTACGGTTCGTGAATATGCAGACATGATGAAGACACCTCTCCGATCAATAACCATCAGCGGGATCTGGAGATCCATAACGGCTCCCACATACTCAACGATGACTTCGTGATCGATAGAACCATTAACATACGAAACCAATTCCCTTTGTCACGCGATACTCTATTTATCCGAGGTTTGATCATCGGTATCTCCATACCTAGTTCTGCCTCGTTACTGATAAATACTCTTTACTCGTTCCGTGTTATGCCATCCCTTGTGACCTAGTCACATGCTTGCAAGCTAACTATATGACATTCCACCGAGAGGGCCCAGAGCATATCTATCCGTCATATGGATGGAAAAATCCCAATCTTGGTCCATGCGCTTCAACACATACTTTCAGAATACCTAATGACACCTTTATAACCACCCAGTTACGAAGTGGTGTTTGATGTCATCAAAGTACTCATCCGGTGATGGTGATTAACACAACCTCATGGTCGAAGGATTAGGTTACTATGTATCGAAAGCTTATAGCAATGTGAACATAATGACTTGATCTAATGCTACGCTTACTATGGGTGTGTGTGTGTGTCCATTACATCATTCTCCTAATGATACAACCTTGTTATTAATGACATCCAATGTCCATGATCAGGAAACCATGATCATCAATTAATCAACAAGCTAGTTTAACAAGAGGCTTACTAGGGACCCTTTTATGTTTACAAAACACACATGTATTAGTGTTTCCTTATAATACAATTACAGCATGGGATGCAAACATTCATCATAAACACAAAGATATAATAATAACTACTTTTATTATTGCCTCTTGGGCATATCTCCAACAGTCTCCCACTTGCACTAGAGTCAATAATCTAGATTACATGGTAATATACCTAACACCCATGGCGTTCTGGTGTTGGTCATGCTTTGCTCTAGGGAGAGGTTTAGTCAACGGATCTGCCACATTTAGATCAGTGTGTACTTTGCAAATCTTTATGTCACCATCTCGGACATACTCGCGAATGGCATGGAAATGTAGCTTGATGTGCTTCAGCTTGCTATGTGACCTTGGCTCCTGTGCATTAGCTATGGCACCTGTGTTGTCACAGTATATGGCCATCGGGTCCAATGCACTAGGAACCACGCCAAGTTTAGTAATGAACTCCTTCATCCATATGGCTTCTTGTGCGGCCTCCGAAGTAGCTATGTATTCCGATTCAGTTGAAGATTTCGCCACAACGCTTTGCTTGGCACTTCTCCAGCTCACTGCAGCACCATTCAAAATAAATACGTATCCAAACTGTGACTTCGAGTCATCTGGATCGGTGTTCCAACTAGCATCAGTGTAACTGTTTACAACAAGCTGTTCATCACCTCCATAAGAAAAAACCACATCCTTAGTCCTATTCAGGTACTTAAGGATATTCTTGACCGCTGTCTAGTGCTCCATTCCAGGATCACTTTGATATCTGCTAGTCAAACTAACAGCATGTGCTATATCCGGTCTTGTACACAACATGGCATACATGATAGAACCTATGGCTGAGGCATAGGGAACATTATTCATCTTCTCTCTATCTTCTGCCGTAGCTGGACTTTGAGTCTTACTCAAGGTCTTACCTGACAACATGGGCACGAACCCTTTCTTACTCTCTTCCATTCTAAACTTCTTTAGAACTTTGTCCAAGTATGTACTTTGTGAAAGCGCTAGTAGGCGTCTTGATCTATCTCTATAAATCTTGATGCCTAGAATATATGCCGCTTCGCCAAGATCCTTCATTGAAAAACTATTATTCAAATAGGCTTTGACGCTATTTAGAAGTTTTATATCATTCCCAATCAACAATATGTCATCTACATATAGTACTAGGAATGCTACAGAGCTCCCACTCACTTTATTGTAAATACAAGCTTCTCCATAAGTTTGTATAAATCCAAAGTTTTTGATTACTTTATCAAAACGTTGATTCCAACTCCGGGATGCTTGCTTCAGTCCATAAATGGAGCGCTGAAGTTTGCATACCTTGTCAGCTTCACTAGGATCGACAAAACCCTTGGGTTGTACCATGTACAACTCTTCCTTAATGTCACCATTAAGGAACGCCATTTTGACATCCATCTGCCATATCTCATTGTCGAAATATGCAGCAATTGCTAACAAAATCCTCACAGACTTTAGCTTCGCTACTGGTGAGAAAGTCTCATCATAGTCAACACCTTGAATTTGTCAGAACCCTTTCGCGACAAGTCGAGCTTTATAGACAGTAACATTACCATCAGCATCTGTTTTTCTTTTGAAAATCCATTTGTTCTCGACAGCCTTACGGCCATCCGGTAAGTCCACCAAAGTCCATACTTGGTTTTCGTACATGGATCCCATTTCGGATTTCATGGCTTCTAGCCATTTGTCGGAATCTGGGCTCACCATAGCTTCTTCATACGTCGCAGGGTCATCAGTGTTGTCCACCAACATGACGTTCAAGGCAGAGTCATACCACTCAGGAGTGGTACGAACCCTCGTTGACCTGCGAGGTTCAGTAGTAACTTTGTTCGAAGTTTCATGATCACCATCATTAGCTTCCTCTCTAATTGGTGCAGGCGGCACGAAAACATCTTCCGGTGCTGCGCTACTCTCAACCCCGAGAGAAGGTTCAATAACCTCGTCGAGTTCTACTTTCCTTCCAGTCACTTCTTTCGAGAGAAACTCCTTCTCAAGAAAGGATCCATTCTTGGCAACGAAAACTTTGCCTTCGGATCTTTGATATAAGGTATACCCAATTGTTTCTTTAGGGTATCCTATGAAGACGCATTTCTCCGCTTTGGGTTCTAGCTTATCAGGTTGTAACTTCTTTACATACGCTTCGCAACCCCAAACTTTAAGGAACGACAACTTAGGTTTCTTTCCAAACCACAATTCGTACGGTGTCGTTTCAACGGATTTAGATGGTGCCCTATTTAAAGTGAATGCGGCTGTCTCTAATGCATAGCCCCAAAATGATAGTGGTAAATCTGTAAGAGACATCATAGACCGAACCATATCTAAGAGAGTTCGATTACGACGTTCGGACACACCATTACGCTGTGGTGTTCCCGGCGGTGTCAACTGCGAAAGTATTCCATATTTCTTTAAATGCATGCCAAACTCATAACTTAGATATTCACCTCCGCGGTCAGAACGCAGAAACTTAATCTTCTTGTTACGATGATTTTCCACTTCACTTTGAAATTCCTTAAACTTCTCGAAAGTTTCGGACTTATGTTTCATAAAGTAGACATACCCATATCTACTTAAGTCATCCGTGAAAGTGAGAACATAACGATATCCACCACGCGATGCTACACTCATTGGACCGCACACATCAGTATGTATTATTTCCAATAAGTCTATAGCTCGCTCCATTATTCCAGAGAATGGAGTCTTAGTCATTTTCCCATTAGACATGCTTCGCATCTTTCAAGTGATTCAAGAAGTCCATCAGAATGGAGTTTCTTCATACGCTTCACTCCAATGTGACCAAGACGACAGTGCCACATGTATATAGAATTATCATTCAATTTTGTTCGTTTAGCATCTATGTTGTGAACATGTGTATCACTACTATCGAGATTCAGTAAGAATAAACCATTTATCTTAGGTGCATTACCATAAAAGATATTACTCATATAAATCGAACAACCTTTATTCTCGGACTTAAAAGAGTAACCGTCTCGCAATAAACAAGATCCAGATATAATGTTCATGCTTAACGCAGGCACCAAATAACAATTATTCAAATTTAAAACTAATCCCGAAGGTAGATGTAGAGGGAGCGTGCCGACGGCGATCACATCAACCTTGGAGCCATTTCCAACGCGCATCATCACCTCGTCTCTCGCCAGTCTTCGTTTATTCTGCAGCTCCTGTTTCAAGTTACAAATATGAGCAACCGAACCAGTATCAAATACCCAGGCACTACTACGATTACTAGTAAGATACACATCAATAACATGTATATCGAATATACCTTTCTTCTTGATGTTGCCGTTCTTCAGATCTGCCAGGTACTTGGGGCAGTTGCGCTTCCAGTGACCAGCACCCTTGCAATAGAAGCATTCAGTTTCAGGCTTAGGACCAGCCTTGGGCTTCTTAGCAGGTGCGGCAGCTTTCTTGCCGTCCTTCTTGAAGTTGCCCTTGTTCTTAGGCTTGCCCTGTTTCTTGAAATTGGTGGTCTTATTGACCATCAACACTTGGTGCTCCTTCTTGATCTCCACTTCAGCAGTTTTTAGCATGGACGATAGTTCAGGCAACGTCTTGTTCATGCAGTGCATATTGTAGTTCATCACAAAGTTCTTATAACTCGGTGGCAGTGATTGGAGGACACGGTGAATCCCTAACTCATTAGGAATCGTTATCCCCAACTTTTGGAGCTTGTTTGCGTGCCCAAACATGGTGAGCACGTGCTCGCTAACGGAGCTTCCCTCTTCCATCTTGCAGGTAAAGAACTTTTCGGAGGCCTCATAGCTCTCCACGGCCGCGTGAGTCTCAAAAATGAGCTTGAGCTCCTTAATGATCTCGAACGGGTCGTGGTGCTCAAAGCGCTTCTGAAGCTCCATTTCAAGACCGTACAGGATGGCACACTGAACTGTGGAGTAATGATTTTTCGAGTGGCGTAAACATTTTTACGTCATCGGTGGCATCTTCTGCAGGTGGGTCACCTAGCGGTGCATCGAGCACATAGGTCATCTGACCAGCCCTGAGGACAATCTTCAGACCACGGAGCCAGTCCGTGAAGTTGCTTCCATTGTTCTTAAGTCTTTCTTTCTCTAGGAACGCATTGAAATTGATGGAGAGGTTCGCCATAATCTACAACAAATTTGCAAGTAGTTTAGACTAAGTTTATGATAAATTGAGTTCAACTTCAATTCTTAAATTAACTAGGTGAAATACCACTCAAAACAACATCCCTCACATTGTCTTAGTGATTACACGAACCAAGTCCAGTACACCAAGTCCGATCTTCATGAGAGAAGATGTAGTTTCATCGGCGAACAATCTTCATGTTCATCATATCATTCATATGACTCGTGCTCTACCTTTCGGTATTCCGTGTTCCGAGACCATGTCTGTACATGCTAGGCTCGTCAAGATTAACCTTAGTTTCCGCATGTGCAAATCTGGCTTGCATCCGTTGTATGCACACGTAGAATCTATCACACCCGATCATCACGAGATGCTTCAAAACGACGAGTCTTAGCAACGGTGCCAACTAAGGACGAACACTTTTATTACTTGATATTTAGTGAGAGGGATCATCTTATAATGCTACCGTCGCGATCTAAGCAATACAAGATGCATAAAGTATTAACATCACAGGCAATTCATAATTAATGTGACATGATATGGCCCTTTCTTCTTGTGCCTTTGATCTCCATCTCCAAAGCACGGACATGATCTCCATCATCACCAGCATTGCATCAAGGTCAGTGGCGCCGCTTCATGGTTGTCCATCATCACAAGCAACTATTACAACTACTTGGAATAAAGCTATTACAAGATGAATAGACACGCAGGCCTTAACAGAATTAAAGACAACCATTAGGCTCCTGCCGGTTGCCATATTACAACAAGGATCATTGCATACATCAAATATAATCACAATCACATGATGGCCATATCACATCACAAAACCCCTGCAACAACAAGTTAGACGCCTCTAATTTTCTTTGCAAGTTTTACGTGGTTTGGGGCTTTCGAATAAGAACGGATCTTACCTACGAAACTGAACCACAACGTTGATACAAGTGCTATCAAGTGCAAAGTGTAGATTTGATCTATACTATGATGGGAGAGACAGACACCCGCAAAGCCACTTGTGCAAAGCAAGTTGCACGTCAAGCATGGAGAAAGTCTCATGTGCGATGACATGTAATGTTAGCCCGAGCCGCTTCATCCCACCATACCGCAAGATGCAAAGTACACACAGCAAAATACGGCACGAGCACCAACGCCCACAACACCATTGTGTTCTACTCGTGCAATAGATCTACGCATAGACAAGGCTCTGATACCACTGATGGGTTCGTAGCATGGAAAACAAAAAATTTCTACCGCAAAAACGAACAAAACCCAGATCTAATCTAGATAAAAGCCAAGATCTAATCTACTAGACATGAGCAACGAGATAGATCGGTACTAACCCTCGTAGAACCGAAAGAGTTAACGAGATTAGATCTCGTGGATGATGTAGTCGATCACTTGCCGATCTCAAGATCGAGTAGATGATCCTCCCGGCGCCGCGTTCCGGCAGCGCTTCCGCAGACGGTCACACGTGCGGAGTCGAAGCAGACCTTCCTCTCCCCGTTCCAGCGAGCAGCGGAGGTAGTAGATCTTCTCCACGCAATCCCAGCAGCACGACGGCGTGGTGGTGGTGGTGGTGGAGAGAATTCTGCAGGGCTTATCTTATCTTATCTTATCTCGGTTTTCAAATAAACTCCAAGATATCTTCTAGAACCTTCCGGAACATTCCGAAACCTTCTAGAATCCCCATACAAACACTCTGGAACATTTCCTAACTTAGAAAATGATCCCCATTATATGAATCTTATTCTCCGGACAGTTCCGGATCTCCTCGTGATGTCCCGGATCCAATCCGAGACTCCGAACAACATTCGGTCTCCAACGCACATTCAATATCTACTTAAAACAACTTCGAACCTTAAGTGTGTCACCCTACGGTTCGTGAATATGCAGACATGATGAAGACACCTCTCCGATCAATAACCATCAGCGGGATCTGGAGATCCATAATGGCTCCCACATACTCAACGATGACTTCGTGATCGATAGAACCATTAACATAAGAAACCAATTCCCTTTGTCACGCGATACTCTATTTATCCGAGGTTTGATCATCGGTATCTCCATACCTAGTTCTGCCTCGTTACTGATAAATACTCTTTACTCGTTCCGTGTTATGCCATCCCTTGTGACCTAGTCACATGCTTGCAAGCTAACTAGATGACATTCCACCGAGAGGGCCCAGAGCATATCTATCCGTCATATGGATGGAAAAATCCCAATCTTGGTCCATGCGCTTCAACACATACTTTCAGAATACCTAATGACACCTTTATAACCACCCAGTTACGAAGTGGTGTTTGATGTCATCAAAGTACTCATCCGGTGATGGTGATTAACACAACCTCATGGTCGAAGGATTAGTTTACTATGTATCGAAAGCTTATAGCAATGTGAACATAATGACTTGATCTAATGCTATGCTTACTATGGGTGTGTGTGTGTCCATTACATCATTCTCCTAATGATACAATGTCCATGATCAGGAAACCATGATCATCAATTAATCAACAAGCTAGTTTAACAAGAGGCTTACTAGGGACCCTTTTATGTTTATAAAGCACACATGTATTAGTGTTTCCTTATAATACAATTACAGCATGGGATGCAAACATTCATCATAAACACAAAGATATAATAATAACTACTTTTATTATTGCCTCTTGGGCATATCTCCAACAGTGCTTTCATGTTTAGATCTTGTGAACTCCGTTCATGATCAAGATCATCTATTTGTAATTCTGCATGTTGTATTTGCGGGGATCCGATGGATATTGAGATGCTATTTTAGATTTATTATTGATTCTATCATGTCTTTGTTATTTGTGATCTTTCATGCTTTCCGTTGTTAGTAGCTATCTTGGCCAAGTAGATGCTAGCAACTCCAAGAGTTAGTATTTATGCTCGATAGTGGGTTCATGCCTCTGGTAATCTAGGGAAGTGACAGAAATCTCTAAGGTACTAGATGTGCTATTGCTACTAGGGAGAAAACAACAATCCTTTGTTCATAGAACAATCGTATTGTTTACTTTACACGCAATTCGTAAAACAATAATCTGTTGCTTGCAACTTAATACTGGAGGGGGTTTAGAAGATAACCTAAAGGTGTATTATTAGTCATAGATGCAGTTGGATGGCAGTCTATGTATAATGTTGTAATGCCCAATCGAATCTCAAAGGAGTCAAGATGAGTAGTATATGCTAGTATGCTTTCTCGATGTTTGTCAATTGCCCTGCTATAATTTGTTCACCCAGCATGTTATCTATCTTAAGGAGAGCCACCTGTAGTGAACTATGGACCCTGCTCCTTTCTTTTACTTTCAATCTACAATCAAACTGTTTACTGCTTTGTGTTTACTTTCTGCAAACTATTACTTCCTTCCATTCGATACGTTTAATCCTTTGTTTTAAACAAAACCAGTGAGATTGACAACCTCATCGTAAGTTGGGGGCAAAGTTCTGTGGTTGTGTTGTGCAGGTCTCCACGTTGCTGCTGGCAGTGGTAGTGCGCCCTGTCAACGTTCAGCTAGCTACACCTTTGGGGTGTTTCCTTGCTCCTACTAGATTGATAACCTTGGTTTCGCACTGAGGGAAAACTTTCTGTTGTGCTCATCATACCTTCCTCTTGGGGTTCCCCAACGAGCTCGATATATTTTGGGCCATCATGCTCTTTTTCTGGCACCATTGTCGGGGAGTCAAGGACATCTTCACAAGGGGAGTCCCTCATAACCAATCTCTTTACTTTGTTATTTTTGTTTTGCTTAGTTTACTTTTGCTTTGTTTGCTTGTTTCTTTATCAAAAACACAAAAAAAATAGTTTTACTAGTTTGCTTTCTTTATAAAAAAAAACAAAAAAATTTAAGTCTCCTTTAGTTGTTACCTCTTCCTTAGCTCACCATGTTGATCCCTAAATTCACCTTGAAAGACCTTTCAATAGGTAGTGTTTCTTTAATTGGAAAAGATAATATTAAAGAATTCTTTAATCATGTTAGTAAGCATGAGGATATTGAGGATAGATCCCTTGCAGAACTTGCTCCAAACTATGAGATTGCTGCAGCTTCTTTAGTTCACATGCTAGAAGCTAGGTTTGTTAACCTTAACCCCTTAATGCAAGTAATGTTTCTTAAACTTAAAGAAATTGAGGACCCTGATAAGAGGGATTTTATTCTAGAAACTTTGCTTAAGGAATTCTATGATGTTGCCAAGGAAGCTAGAAAAGTCTTTGAATGTTTCAATATGCTAGGCTCATGTGTAGATGTTGTTGGTACACGAGAAAAGATGAACAAAACTGAACCTAATGGGGAGGAAATTAAGATACCAATACCTTTTAAACTATTAGCAATGCATGAAGCCATAGAAAAGAATCTTGATTGGATTGTTCCCGAAAACCCGTTTGATGAAAATAGTGAACCCAAGAGCGTTGAGATAGGATCCTCTAGAACTTATTTGTATGATATACCTTGCCTCGTTGAAGATATTTCTGGTATTGATCTTAATGCTTCTTCATTTGAGAATAGTTGATTCTTTTTCTTGCTTCTTATGCCTAACTTAAAGGCGTTAAAGAAAAGTACTTACTGGGAGATAACCCAAAAGTTTTAGATTAGTCTTGGAAGTTATTACTTCAGTAATAACCGCTCCTTATCCTTTTTATTTGCTTTTTGTGCCAAGAGTAACCTCTAATGAGAGAGAAGTAATGATTGGGAAAGTTGCTGTCACGAAACAGATTTCTGTGCTTCACCGTAAAAGTTCGTGTAAAATCTCTGTACGTCCTTTTGGGGCGTGCATTTTTGTGCTTCTGACCCAGGTTGTTATCTAACTTTCGTTAGTTCAACACTTCCTTCCATTCAATACGTTTAATCCTTTGTTTTCAGCAAAACCGATGAGATTGATAACCTCATCGTAAGTTGGGGGCAAAATTCTTTGGTTGTGTTGTGTAGGTCTCCACGTTGATGCTGGCACCGGTAGTGCGCCCTGCCAACGTTCAGCTAGCTACACCTTTGGGGCGTTTCCTTGCTTCTACTGGATTGATAACCTTGGTTTCGTACTGAGGGAAAACTTGCTGCTATGCTCATCATACCTTCCTCTTGGGGTTCCCCAACGAGCTCGATATATTTTGGGCCATCAGTGAGCCGTTGGATGCTCAATCGATGGTTGTCAAATGAGATGATGGCGCAAAAATGGTATTGTCAAATATGGGGCATTCACAACTTGATGGACAGTAGATAGATAGCTTTGTTCTACTTTTTTACTCTATTTCTTGTAGTAAGATTGAACTAGTGCCTGACACCCCCTGATTAGATCAAAATTGTCCTCAAGGCTGGAATGCTAGAAAGACTTTCTTGATGAACGTTGCATCTTTCGAGGTAGCTTGATCTGTTGGTAGGTTCTCCCATTTTACTAGCCATTGCACTACTAGAATAGATATTGATCCTTGCACTCTAGGAATTAACTTTCTTTCCAATACAGCTTCAGGTGCTATCAATATTGTTCCATTAGGATTTACCATGGGAAGGTTAGGAGTAGAGATAACATTTGGGCTAGATGCTTTTTCAGCTAGCTCAAATGGAAGGTATGATAAAGAAGACAACCAACTAGCAGTAGTAATTTGTATGAAGTGTGGCCTATCTTGGCCAAAACCCCAAATGACCCATAGTACTTGGAATGCAGTTTTAGGAAGTTTTCTTTGATTTGCTTTGCAATTTCTTCTGTAGTTGCGTTTGGGATTAATGCATGATTAGCTTCATCTCGTGGTAGTACTAATTCAGCTAAACATGGGTGGGGGTATGCCATATAGAGCTTCGAATGGTGTCATCTTAAGAGATGTGTGGAAGGAAATATTGTACCACCATTTAGCAAGAGCCAACTAGTGGTGCCATTTCTTTGGTTCTAAGAATGACATGTTCATCAAATAATTTTCCGAACATTGGTTCGCTCTTTCTGTATGTCCATCAGTCTATGTATTGTATGATGTACTGAATTTTAGTTTGACTCCAAGTGATTTGAAAAGATCTTGGCACAGTGTACTGGTGAAAATGCTATCTATATCAGTAACAATCATAGTTGGCAGTCCATGCATCTTGAAGATGTGTTCCACAAATGTCCTTGCTACATACTTAATAGTGAGAGGATGCTTCTATAACACCCCTCATTATTAACAAAGAAACAATGTTACCACTAAACCAGCAACCAACATCCAACACTTAACATGCTAACGGGAAAACCGACAACACCTCCCTTGTACCCTAGGACATCCACGATAGGTAGTTGGATAAACAAAGTATATATTAACGAAACTTAATCATAAATGTATAAAGAGCTCATATATATCACATATAGCTAGGTGATCAAGCCACAAACCAATATCCTACACCAAAACTGGAAACCATAAGTTCCAAGAACATAACCATACATGGTAGGAACCAGGAAACTTCAACCCACCTCGGTGAGCAGACATAGAGGTCATGGCCACAAACGAAAGCATGATTTACACACAACGGGTAGGTCCTAGCAACCAGGAATCATGAACTAGAGTATGTTTGTTATCATGACAAAGGTAGGTGAGTGAAAGGGTGTATGAAATTTGTGAGTGAACTCTCACGGGATCTACACCTTCCATCTACTTGCAAGGTCTCATAATGTTGTACCTGAAACAAATCCCATAAGGGGTGAGTCCAAAGAGTCAACAAGTACACAATATAAGCATGTAATATATTGGAAATTAGAACATGAATATGAGCCATGCTTGCATAAATTAATTTGATACCCAACAATTCCATGCTTTGAATGGCATGAGGATGCATGAAGATATAATGCAATTGAATAATACCGAGGACTAGGTTGTGAGCTACTGTCGACAAGCTGACGAGGAGGGCCGATGTCTCACCCAAACTCCTTTCCATCCCTCACCCAAGTGAGAATCATTCCTTGAATTGGGAAAATGCACTCATGATGGTATTTCTATCAAGAAGAACCAAGAAGATCCAATACCTATCACATACTATTGGTATGGTATATTGAAATATACACTAGGGAATGACATGTTCACCATTGCGTGAATGTGAATAAATAATGTGAACATGAATATAGTATTAAGTGAGCAATCTAGCCATATTGCCTAGTGTACTCACCTCAACCGTTGCGAGGGAGGTGGTGCGAGGCTACCTCCAGCGGATTGGTGCTGCAACCTGTTGTTAAGACATACATACCAGTCTTCAACATTGTAGCAAGACAAGTTACATAAATCATACTAAACATCATGCATAATCGCATTCCCAAGAGATCAACCCCTTTGTTGTCCCTTCACAAACGAATTCACAACTAGAGATAGGAAGCTCCAAAGCAAGAAAATGATATGGATATGGATTCATGAGCAGCTTATCTACAAAAAGTTCCAACTATTCAATCTCATAATATGAACTTATGAAGGCCAAAGCTAGCAAATACTTCTCTATTGTTTTTCAGATTCACAATAATGAGTAGCCACCCTTGGAAATTCATAGCAAGATGAATACTCATGGGAATCAAATGAAAACTTTTGTTTTATAAACTATGCATCACAATCTAGGAGGGAACAAAAATGAATTTAAATGGATGTCAAAAGCTCCTAAGGCCCATGAGAAAACACTATTCTGCATTGTTGGGTCCGCAGCATAGAAAACAAAAAAATTCCTACGATGAGAACTACACGCCAAGATCTATCTACTAGGTACAAAGCAACGGGTGGACATACATCCAACGAGAACTTACCCTCGAAGACAACGAGTTTTGTTAACGAGTAGGAACTCGTGGTTGATGTAGTCGTACACTTGCCGATCTCAAGATCGATTGGAAGTCCGAGCGCCGCAACTCAGCAGCGCATCCGTACTCGCACACACGTTCAAGCCACCAGACAACCTCCACCTCCTCGCTCCAGCGATCCAGCGGAAGCAGCAACTCCTTCCAGACGAAATGCCACTGGGAACATGTATCTCGCTAATCCGAGACCATGAGGAAATAATTCTAGAGGTGGAGAGAGATCCTTCACAAGGAGGTGTGAAGAAGAAGGAGGAAGAGGGTGGCCTTTTATAGGAGGAGGGGGGATACCCCCTCTCTCCATGGCCGGAGCATGGGCGGGGGGGGGGGGGGGGAGTGACCCCTCACCTCCTCCATTCATGTGGTGGTAACCCCTCCACATTAAAATGCCTCTTCACATTCCCCTTTAAAGTCCCTACTTTAAATGCATTAAAATTTATCCAACTTTAATGCTCTCTCATTTAATAAAACTCTTTTATTAAATTTATTCAGAATTTTGTTAATTATTTTAATTAACAAACATTCATATATAGCCCCTTGCAATATTTCAATATCACATGCAGAACCACTTTCTGCAATTTCACCCGAAACAATTTCCGGTTTCTATCGAAACAATTCCTGCGCTTTGTAATTCTTTCGTCTGAAACATATGTGCTCCAAAATAGTGTCCGGTAACTCTTAAGTGTGTGACCCTACGGTTCGCGAATAATGCAGACATGATTGAGACTCCTCTTAGATCAATAGTCAAAAGCAGGACCTGGAGATCCATACTGACTCCTGCATATTCAACGATGACGTCTGTGATCGTGAGAACCTTCAACGCTTGTAACTAAATCCCTTTGTCTCTTTATATAATACATGTCCGAGATTTGATCATCGGTATCCAAATACCTAGTTTGATCTCGTTACCGACATGCACTCTTTTCTTGTTCCCGTGATATAACATTCTAGTGATCACATCACTTGCTTGCAAGCTATCTCAATGTGATATCACCGAGAGGGCCCAGAGTATATCTATCCATCATCGGGATTGACAACTTCTACTCTTGATCCATGAGCCTCAACATAACACCTTTGTAGTACTGAACCCACCTTTATAGTCACCCTGTTACGGTGTGACGTTTGATGTTATCAAGATACTCTTCAGGTGTTAGCAATTAACATGATCTCATGGTCTAAGGATAAAGATTACTTCGTATGATGTTATAGAAATATAAACATAATGACTTGATCGTAATGCTATACTTCGGATGAATGTTCATCACATCATTCCACCAATGGTGTGACCTTGTTATTAACAACATCCAGTGTCCATGATCAGGAAACCTTGATCATCTTGTTAATCAACAAGCTAGTCTATAAGAGAGGCATAACTAGGAACCCTTTTTGTTTATTAAACACACATGTATTGATGTTTCTGATCAATACAATTCTAGCATGCAAAATAAACATCTATTATATATAAGGAATACATAATAACAACTTTATTATTGCCTCTCAGGGCATATTTCCTTCAGTCTCCCACTTGCACTAGAGACAATAATCTAGTTCACATAGTGATAAATCTAACACCCATGGAGTTCTGGTGTTGATCATGTTTTTCCCTAGGGAGAGCTTTAGTCAACGGATCTGCTACATTTAGGTCCGTGTGTACTTTACAAGTCTTTATATCTCCATCCTTGACATGCTCGCGGATAGAGTGAAACCGGCGCTTAATATGCTTGGAATTCTTGTGAGACCTCGGTTCCTTTGCGTTGGCTATGGCTCCATTGTTGTCACAATAGATCACCATCAGGTCCAACGCACTAGGAACCACACCTAGTTCCGTAATGAACTCTTTCATCCAAACCGCTTCCTGCACCGCTTCTGAAGCAGCAACATATTCCGCCTCCGTCGTTGATCCAGCCACCACAGGTTGTTTGGAACTCCTCCAACTAACTGCTGCTCCGTTCAAGAGAAATACATATCCGGATTGAGACTTAGAGTCATCCGGATCGGTGTCAAAGCTAGCATCGACATAACACTTAGCGACTAGCTCTTCTTCACCTCCGTATATAAGAAACATATCCCTAGTTCTTCTCAAGTACTTGAGGATGTTCTTGACCGCTATCCAGTGTTCCAAACCTGGATCAGATTGGTACCTACTAGTCAAACTAATAGCATGTGCCACATCCGGTCTTGTACATAGCATGGCATACATTATAGAGCCTATGGCTGAGGCATAGGGGATCTTATCCATTATCTCTCTTTCTTCCGCCGTAGCCGGACTTTGAGTCTTACTCAATGTCTTGCCTTGCAACATAGGTAAGAACCCCTTCTTACTTTCGTCCATATTAAACTTTTTTAATATCTTATCAAGGTATGTACTCTGCGATAGCCCAATTAGGCGCCTTGATCTATCTCTATAGATTTTAATGCCTAATATATATGACGCTTCACCAAGGTCTTTCATCGAAAATTTGCTGTTTAGATAACTTTTAACACTGTTTAAAAGATCTATATCATTTCCAATCAATAATATGTCATCCACATATAATATCAGAAATGCCACATTGCTCCCACTCACTTTCTTGTAAATACAAGCCTCTCCATAAGTTTGGACAAATCCAAACTCTTTGATCACCTCATCAAAGCGGAGATTCGAACTCTGTGATGCTTGCTTCAGTCCATAGATGGATCGTTGAAGTTTGCATAGCTTATTAGCATCCTTAGGATCGACAAAACCCTTAGGTTGTATCATATACAACTCTTCTTCAATATTACCATTGAGGAAAGCAGTTTTGACATCCATCTGCCATATTTCATAATCGAAATATGCAGAAATTGCTAACATAATCCTAACTGATTTAAGCATCGCTACAGGAGAGAATGTCTCATCGTAGTCAACTCCTTGAATTTGTCAAAACCCCTTTGCGACAAATCGAGCTTTATAGATGGTCAAATTACCATCAACATCAGTTTTTCTTTTGAAAATCCATTTATTCTCAACAGCCTTTCGATCGTGAGGTAAGTACACCAAGGTCCAAACTTGGTTCTCGTACATGGATTCCATCTCGGATTTCATGGCTTCTAGCCATTTATTGGAATCCGGGATCATCATCGCTTCTTCATACGTCGCAAGGTCATCCATTTCATCAACCATGAAATTCACAACAGGATTGCCGTAAAGTTCAGGAGCTGCACGTGTCCTGCTTAACCTGCAAGGTTCGGTAGTGTCCTCTTTCGGAGTTTCATGATCAATATCATTAGCTCTCTCTTCATTAGGTGAAGTCAACTCCGAA
Source organism: Avena sativa (assembly GCA_916181665.1). Lineage (NCBI taxonomy): Eukaryota > Viridiplantae > Streptophyta > Magnoliopsida > Poales > Poaceae > Avena > Avena sativa. Next base: position 431,905,043 of record OV702287.1, read on the forward strand.
ACAACTTCCGGTGCTGCGCTAATCGCCATTTCATGAAGAGAAGGTGCAATAACCTCTTCGAGTTCTACCTTCCGACTACTCACACCTTTCGCGAGAAACTCCTTCTCAAGAAAGGATCCATTCTTGGCAACAAAAACCTTGCCCTCGGATCTGTGATAGAAGGTATACCCAATCGTTACCTTAGGGTATCCTATGAAGACGCATTTTTCCACTTTGGGTTCGAGTTTATCCGGCTGAAGTTTCTTCACATAAACATCGCATCCCCAAACATTAAGAAATGACAACTTAGGTTTGTTTCCAAACCATGATTCATACGGTGTCGTTTTAACGGATTTAGATGGTGCCCGATTTAAAGTGAATGCAGCTATTTCCAGTGCATAACCCCAAAATGACAGTGGCAAGTCAGTCAGAGACATCATAGATCGAACCATATCCAATAAGGTACGATTACGACGTTCCGACACACCATTACGTTGTGGTGTTCCGGCAGGCGTGAGTTGTGAAACTATTCCACACTCTTTCATGTGTGTGCTAAACTCGTAACTTCGATACTCTCCTCCACGATTGGACCGTAGAAATTTGATCGTTTTATTATGATGATTTTCCACTTCATTCTGAAATTCCTTGAACTTTTCAAAAGTTTCAGACTTGTGTTTCATCAAATAGATATACCCGTATCTACTCAAATCATCCATGAAAGTAACAAAATAATGATATCCACCTCGCGCCGACACACTCATTGGTCCACACACATCAGTATGTATGATTTCCAATAGATCTGTCGCCCGTTCCATTGAACCAGAAAACGGTGTTCTAGTCATCTTGCCCATAAGGCATGGCTCACATGTATCAAATGATTCAAAATCAAGTGATTCCAAAAGTCCATCAGAATGGAGTTTCTTCATGCATTTAACACTAATATGACCTAGACAGCAGTGCCACATATATGCAGATATATCATTATCAAGTTTAATCTTTTTAGCATTAACATTATGAATATGCGTAATATTACTATCGAGATCCATCAAAAATAAACCATTCAACATAGGTGCATGACCATAGAAGATATCATTCTTATAAATCGAACAACCATTGTTTTCAGATTTAAAGGAATGACCACTTTGCAGCAAACACGATCCGGATACAATGTTCATGCTCAGTGCAGGCACTAAATAACAATTGTTTAGGTTTATAACTAATCCCGATGGCATATGGAGAGGTAGCGTCCCGACGGCGATCACATCAACTTTTGATCCATCGCCGACCCGCATCCTGACCTCATCCCTTGCTAGTTGTCACTTGTTCCGTAGCCCCTAAATCGAGTTACATATATTAGCAACCGATCCCGTAACAAATACCCAGGTGCTACTGCGAGTACTAGTCAAGTACACATCAATAACATGTATATCACATATACCTTTGTTTGCCTTGCCAGACTTCTTGTCTGCCAAATACTTGGGGCAGTTGCGCTTCCAATGGCCAGTCCCCTTGCAATAGTAGCACTCGGTATCGGACTTAGGGCCAGCTCGGGGTTTCTTTTCAGGCGCGGCAACATATTTGCCACCCTTCTTTCCCTTGTGCTTGCCTTTCTTGTCCTTCTTGAAACCGGTGGTCCTATTGATCATCAACACTTGATGTTCTTTCCTAATCTCCACTTCTGCAGTCTTAAGCATTGACAGAAGCTCGGGAAGAGTCTTCTTCATGCCCTGCATATTATAGTTCATCACGAAGCTCTTGTAGCTAGGTGGCAGAGATTGGAGAACACGATGTATGCCCAAGTCAATGGGAATCATTATTCCCAAGGACACAAGCTTATCGGCGTACCCAGACATTTTGAGTACATGCTCACTAACGGAGCTGTTCTCCTCCATCATGCAGCTGAAGAACTTTTCAGTAGCATTATAACTCTCTACGGCAGCATGGGTATCGAAAATCATTTTCAATTCTCCCATGGTATCAAAGGCATTGCCATTTTCGAAACGCTTTCGAAGTTCTGGCTCTAGCCCATACAGTATGCCACAATGAACTAAGTTGTGGTCCTCCTGACGAGTCACATAGATATTCTTTTCCTTGTCAGGGGCATCAGGAGCTGGTGGGGGGCCTATCGGCGCATCTAGCACATATTGATTTTGTGTAGCAGTGAGGAGAATCCTCAAATTCATAGCCCAGTTGGTGAAGTTGCTACCATTCGCAGCAAGTTTCTCTTTCTCCATGAACACATTGAAATTAAAAGCAGGTGGTGCCATCTACAACAGAATTTGTAAAGTTTATTTAGACTAAGTTTATGATAGAGTGAGTTCAACTAATCCAAATTACTAATGAACTCCCACTCAAAAACGACATCCCTCGTGTCCTTTTGGTGATTACATGAACCAAATCCACTACACCAAGTCCGATCATCACGTGAGTTGATGTAGCTTCAAAGGCGAGCATCTATATGGGCATCATATAAACTATATGACTCATGCTTAACCTTTCGGTCCGTGTTCCAAGGCCATGTCTGTACATGCTAGGCTCTCCAAGTAAGAACCTTAGTATTCGCGTGTGTAAAATTGTCTTACACCCGTTCCTATGAAAGCATAGATTCGAGTACACCCGATCATCACGTGATGTCTCGAAACACGATCCATAGAACGGTGCATACTCAAGGAAGAACACATTTTATCTTGATATCTAAATGAGGGATCATCTTACAATGCTACCAAAAGCACCAAACTAGCAGTATAAGATGCTAACATCTAATGTGTAAAGTGAGATGATATGGTCCATGCATTTGATCTCTATCACTTGCATCGTGGTATGATCTCTATCATTCCTTTGTGTGTAAGGCCAAGGTCTATGGAACTTACACGTTGAGTGTGTTGTAAGAGTATCTATCATACATCTACTTACAACAATACCATATCAATACACTAGCCCAACAACGATCTAAACTAGACGCCTCTAATTTATCAATTGCAAATTTTACGTGGCTTAGGGCTTTCAGAGATAGAACCGTTCTCACCTACGAACATGAACCACAACGAGGATAACTAAGTTATTAGCAACTCGTTGTAAATCAGATATTGACTATAGTAGGAGAGACAGACACCCGCCAGCCACTTATGCAAAACAAGTTGCATGTCAGTCGTGGAACCGGTCTCATGTACGATGACATGTAAGGTTGGTCCGGACCGCTTCATCCCACTATGCCACCAATATCCAAAATACATAGAAGATGCAATAACATGATCATCATCGCCCACATATAAACATATGTGTACTACCCGTGCAAACACCTACGCATAGATCAGGCTCTGATACCACTGTTGGGTCCGCAGCATAGAAAACAAAAAATTTCCTACGATGAGAACTACACGCCAAGATCTATCTACTAGGTACAAAGCAACATGTGGACATACATCCAACGAGAAGTTACCCTCGAAGACAACGAGTTTTGTTAATGAGTAGGAACTCGTGGTTGATGTAGTCGTACACTTTCCGATCTCAAGATCGAGTGGAAGTCTGAGCGCCGCAACTCAGCAGCACATCCGTACTCGCACACACGTTCAAGCCACCGGAAAACCTCCACCTCCTCGCTCCAACGATCTAGCGGAAGCAACAACTCCTTCCAGACGAAATGCCACCGGGAACATGTATCTCGCTAATCCGAGACCATGGGGGAATAATTCTAGAGGGGGAGAGAGATCCTTCACAAGGAGGTGTGAGGAAGAAGGAGGAAGAGGGTGGCCTTTTATAGGAGGAGGGTGGTACCCCCTCTCTCCATGGCCGGCGCATGGGGGTGACCCCTCACCTCCCCCATTCATGTGGTGGTAACCCCTCCACATTAAAATGCCTCTTCACATTCCCCTTTAAAGTCCCTACTTTAAATGCATTAAAATTCTCCAAGTTTAATGCTCTCTCATTTAATAAAACTCTTTTATTAAATTTATTCAGAATTTTGTTAATTACTTTAATTAACAAACATTCACATATAGCCCCTTGCAATATTTCAATATCACATGCAGAACCACTTTCTGGAATTTCACCCGAAACAATTTTCGGTTTCTATCGAAACAATTCCTGTGCTTTGCAATTCTTTCGTCTAAAACATATGTGCTCCAAAATGGTGTCCGATAACTCTTAAGTGTGTCACCCTATGGTTCGCGAATAATGCAGACATGATTGAGACTCCCCTCAGATCAATAGTCAGAATCGGGACCTTGAGATCCATACTGACTCCTGCATATTCAACGATGACTTCTATGATCGTGAGAACCTTTAACGCTTATAACTAAATCCCTTTGTCTCTTGATATAATACATGTCCAAGATTCGATCATTGGTATCCAAATACCTAGTTTGATCTCGTTACCGACATGCACTCTTTTCTCGTTCCCGTGATATAATATTCTAGTGATCACATCACTTGCTTGCAAGCTATCTCAATGTGATATCATCGAGAGGGCCCAGAGTATATCTATCCATCATCGGGATTGACAAATTCCACCCTTGATCCATGAGCCTCAACATAACACCTTCGTAGTACTGAACCCATCTTTATAGTCACCCTGTTATGGTGTGATGTTTGATGTTATCAAGATACTCTTGAGGTGTTAGCAATTAACATGATCTCATGGTCTAAGGATAAAGATTACTTCGTATGATGTTATAGCAATATAAACACAATGACTTGATCGTAATGCTATACTTTGGATGAATGTTCATCACATCATTCCACCAATGGTGTGACCTTGTTATTAACAACATCCAGTGTCCATGATCAGGAAACCTTGATCATCTTGTTAATCAACAAGCTAGTCTATATGAGAGGCATAACTAGGAACCCTTTTTATTTATTAAACACACATGTATTGATGTTTCCGATCAATACAATTCTAGTATGCAAAATAAACATCTATCATATATAAGGAATACATAATAACAACTTTATTATTGCCTCTCAGGGCATATTTCCTTCATGCATTGCCATTGAATTTCTGACAACTGCAAAATAAATGGGCACATCAGGAGCTTCGCAACTCCAATCGAAATGTTTAACCAATCAAAATGATCGTGGTAACAATGCCTACAAAACAATCCAACTAGTCCTTATATAATATTGCCATATAGGTACTTTAAAATGATGATTTCTGAACCTAGCAATATGAACATTTTGTGCCCTAATTTCCAAAAGATCTTGCTACTCCCCTACCCCAAGAATCTAGGAATCTCCATGTACTACATATGATGGGATCATGGAGGGTGGAAGAACTCAACCTTGAGCCTTGATAAAGGGAAATCAGATAGTGGAGGCAATGATCTTCTTCTATTGTTCTTCCTTCTACTCCTCTCGCTCTTCTTCTTATCGCCTCTTCTTCTTCCTCAAGAAGAGGACATGATGCTGAGGAGAGGGAACATGGGAGAGGATGAGGGGAAGGGAGAGGTGGCACCATGGAGATAGAGAGAGGGAGGATGAGCTTTCAAGTGAGAGAAGAAAGGAGGAGGCGGCAAACTTTCGAGTTGTGTGGATAAGAGGACTTCTAGCAGATCCTGCAAAAGTCGCAAACCCGCAAAAGTTGCCAGTTTGTGGTTTTCGTTTGAAAAATCGGGCAGCACAGGTACTGTAAAAGTGACCAACACACAATTTTTTTGTGGGTTACCGCAAATCCATCTGTGAACCCGGCATATACATGGTTCGGGAGGCAGGATTTGCCTCTTCCGCATTATGCATGGAAATCACGTGGGATAAAATTCCAGGACGCAGCATAAGGGAATCATGTGGGCACAATCTTCACTACCCCGTCCTAGGGTTTTTTTCCATTCCCGCATGTCGCTTCCACTGAGAAGATTCCTACCCCATCGCCTCTCCATTTTCACCTCGTCGCCACCTTCCCGGCCTTCCTAGTCTTCTCGTGGCTGTCAAAGCGTCGTTTCCTTTGCCACCCTTGATTTGGACCTCCTGATGAGTGCATTTTCAGCATTTTTAAGCATAGCTTTCATGCAATTATTCACTCATTTCGTGCTAATTCTAGCCATTACTATGCCTTATATGCATGATTACAAGTTGTTATCATTTTCATACGAGTGTTACACAACTATTGGTTTTTATTAGGATTTTATTATTTTTCCTTATCTTTGACATGTGTGTAGGTGTTATTGCTGATTATGGACAAAGCAAGGCAATAGGAGCAAAGAGAAGGAAATATGGAAGGACTGTAGGCTCCAGATCCAAGGTTATGGTGTTGTAGCCCTCATCCATACGAATCCAGCGAGCCAAAGAACCCCTAAATCGGAGTTCACAAGAAGAAATGGCGGCCAATATACAACATAATTCAGACGCTTTAACGAATAGTGGTACGAGCCCGTCTGCCCATATGGCCCGCCCATACCACGGGTTCTGGGCGTCAGAAACCACTAGAACTGACACATTTATTCATAGAATTCACCCCATTCGTTTCTAGACCTTCCTTAGGTCATAAGGAACATACGAGGGGGTCTTGGAGGCTCTCCTAGGCCTATATAAGAGAGGGAGGAGCCAAGGGAGAAAGGATCCCTCCGCCATACCTCCACGACGGAGCCCTGCCGCAGCCGTCTTCTCCATATCCACTCTGATCTCCATCACCACCACCACACAAGAGGAGAAGAGACTTGGATATTGAAGGCCCCCACATCGATTTACATAGTCATCATCATCAACACCATCTCCATCGTTGATCCCCTTGTTTACTTGGTTGTAATTCCAATGCCCATAATGGATTTGCACTTGTATACATTCATACCTTCATACTCGATTCATATTACCATGATGATGCTTATTGCCTTCATATGTGAGTACTTCCCTTTGTTCTTGGGGAGATATGGTGAAATCCTAGCATTATTATGAATTGAAATAAAATGGTTTATAACTTTGTTTATGAATATGCATTAGTTTGCTTCCTTTAATGTTGTTTGAACGTTGACCACACAACATTTGCCTAAGGGAGAGGAAAGAAACCACCCTTGGGCATGTGATGGTGTGAAGGTGCTAAGTGACATGTTGCATTGGATCATTACTCATGTGTTCAAGGGGAAATAATAGGGGACTCACAAATCCTAATCCATAATCATGGAGACGGCCCTTAATAGTAGGGAATCGCGGGTGGCTTGCCTAATATTACTATTGTGGTTATGAGCGATGATATATAAGATGGCTTGTCTTTGATCATCTAACTTGGAGCTCCTCTCATACATACACATAAATAAAAAGTAGACATATCCTAATTATGAATAACGCAATTGCTAGTGGTGGATCCTACACTCCCCGAGAACGTGTTAGTCATATTGCAACTCCAACAACCACTCTCGTATGCTCTCGGTTACTCTAGTTGTTTATTTTGTCCGTGTTCACTTTAGTTACTTACTTTTGTTCTAGTTACTTTTAATCTCATACACCAACACCCTTTATACATCTTTACTTAGAGTTAGAGATAACTTACAAGTACTCTCTAATGAATACTAATGAGGGGTATAAATACCTCTACCAGTAGCTCTCCGTGGTTCGATACTCTTACTTCGAAACTAGCTATAAATGATCTATGCACTTGTAGTTATCAAGATATTTTTTGGCACCATTATCGGGGAGCTAAGCACTTTTGGTCTTTGTATTTAGTTACTAATTTATTATTGTTGTACTAAAGCTGTTTACAAGTTTAAATTTATTTACATTTATTTCTTTTTGTCTTATTGCTTTTACTTATTTGAAAATGACAAAAAATTACAAAACCAGATATGGCCTACAACCGTCCTTGAATCCCAAGATGCAAGGTTTAAGCACCATGAAAAATCTATTGAAATAAATTTTCCCACCTTCTGATTTAGTGTAAATCTCCACAACACTCCCCGGACACCTAGATTGTACCTCATCCTTGAAGTTGTACAACATCCTGAAGCTATTAGTCCAATCCCCATGCAAGACTTTCAGAGCTTTCTCTTTACCTTTCCAAACCGTGTAATACGGTAGAACAATATTGTATTTAGCAACGAGTCTAGTCTAAATATTCTTCGTGGTCTCCTTAGGGTTATCCTTTAATATGGACATAGCTTGTAAAGCCACTCACTCCGTATCAGCCCTTGAGGATTTCAGCATGCTCCCTGTCGGACACATGTGGGGAGGGCCCAATTGTTTCACCTACAACAAAGATTCATTTACAATATAGGCGGAGTCAAATCATTGCCAGAAAGATCTTGCACAACAATTGTAGTTGTAGAGTGAAAAAAAGAAAGTTCAAATGGTTTGCTCCATTGATTGCCCAACTACCTAATTGCCTTTGACATAGGTAGGGCTCTGGCTGCGATCCTCCATGGACAAGGTATCACCACCGTTCCATTCTTCCACATTAACCGGCAAATGGCCTCATACCTCTGGGCAGTGTTCTTTAGTCTATGAACATCAAACTCCCCCTTGATACAAAAATGCCGGAACGATAGCCTGAACTCATGCATGCTGATGAACTCGGTGCCAACCAAAATTATAGGAACCTCGTGGTCATGTTTGATCTCTTCTATGTAGGCACCCAAATCATCAACTGGAATGCCAGCCTTATCCTTAAGTGTCTCGTCTATTTCATCATCACCAGATTCTTGATCCTCTACAGTGCCCTCTTCTATATCTGATTTAGAATCTTCACTATCATTACCAATGCCTAATACTGCACACATCATATTGACTCTCAGGGGTGGGGTTGCACCATCATTTCCACCTACATGGACCGGAACATTGGCCCAATCTACCTCCATGACAACTCTGTTTTCTCCTAGACGCTCTGTTGGTGCTGCTGCAACCACAGTGGGTAGTCTTACATTGTCAGGCATCCCATGTTCTTTAGCAGACAAATAGTAATCAGATTCTATTTCATCTCGACTGTAAAGAGCCCTCTTGCTCTTCTTGTGTACATCCTCCTTCCTGATGGTATCATTAGGGCTTGACCTCTGCTTTCTATTCCTCATCAAACTAGCCTTTTGCTGATACTCTTGGGTGTGATCTCCTTCCTGCTTCCCCTCATGAGTGTTGGCTCCTACGTACTGGCATTATTGCCTGACCTCTGCGGCGTGTTCCTCTTCGAATTAGCCCTTTTGATGCCACTACTGGGTGTATTCTCCTTCATGATAGAATTATTGCTGGACATTTGTGGCGTGTTCCTCTTCAAATTAGCACTTTTGCTGCTACTATTGGGTGTGGTATCCTCCGTGCTAGCCATCTTAGCCTTTTGCTACTACTTCTGGGTGTGTTCACCATCGTGCTTCTTAGCCTTTTGCTGCTACTATTCAGTGTGGCATTTTGACTAGATCTCAAGGGTGTACTCTGCAGCGTGGTGCCATTTTTCGTGCAATTCTTGGGTGTCCTCTTCTCTGGCGTGGTCTGCTTGGTGATGTTCTTCTTCAAGGTGCGCTTTTTGGGGATGCTCTTCCTGATCCTCTTTATGATGCTCCTCTGTAAGACTCTCCTCTATTCGAAGCTACCCTCAGTCGCACAACCATTAGTGATGCCAACGAGCAGGCCAATCATGTTTTTTACAAATCCATCTTCATTATGGTCAAACTCCAATTCATGTACAACCATTTGCACCATTGCAAACAGGTACACTTCTCGTTTATGACTTATCCTATGAAACAATATGGTTAAATCAGTAGTAACTTTCAGTGGTATAGCCATTTTGGTCTTGTAGCAAAAATATGGCAAATGTGCTACCTGGGAGGACCCCACACCACCTTCACACGTAAAACTGCTATCGGGTCAGATAACTGTACCACTTCAAGATTGTATCAGCCAAGGATTACATCAATATCATCGACGAGATTTTCTGTGCCATCATCTAATTTTGCAGTTAACTTATCGATACCGATACGAACATGTACTTTGCCATCATCATTTTCGGCATGAACGAAACCACCGAGAGGTTTGATAGGTGGAGTGGAACCATTAGACCCAGATACAACACCACCGATGCCATCACCAGCATCATCGGTAGCTGGAGAAACCTCGATGACAGTATCAGCAAGAGGATAAAGGCAAGGGTCCTTAGTATCAGGAGCTACAATACCTGGTGGACCACCAGGGCCACAACAAACGATAGCTACAATAGAAGCAATTACTGACATGCCACAATAACGACTAGTAGCAGTTTCCACAATAACAGGGCTTTGAGTACTAGCACAGTCCAGACCATGAGATTGCTCCACAACAACAGGGCTTTAAGTAGCTGCAACAGCAACCCGCTGAACTTCACCACGGGTTTGAGGAGGACTAGCACCCAAGACAACAGTTTTGGCAACAATAGCGGGGTAGCCTCCAGAAGCCTTAGTTTGCTCAGCAATAGCAGAGATTGGGTCAGCAGCAGCCAAAGCAACAACACCACGATGACGACTAGTACCAGCAGATTCCATATCAGGGGTTTGCACAAAGGCAATACGGGTACTCCTACGAGTAGGTTTCAAAACAGAAGCATGACGCAGACGATGAACCACATTTTGCTTAACAACAACATGGCTTCGAGTTAGACCACCCTGACAGAATAGCAGGGCGACTACTAGTAGCAGTAGCTTCCACATCCAGTATTTTACAATTTAGGAGAAACATGCGAGCCATCAGAGACTTTTTCATCATCCCGCATAGCTTCCTATCACCATGTTGCCTCGTTCATCCTTGAAGCTGAACTGTGAAGTCTGCTTTGACCCCATTTCAGTATATTTACGCATAGCAGCAACCATACCAGGGATAGTGCAGATATGCGCTGGTGCTTCTTCCATCATCATACAAGTACTAGGATTCCACTTGCCCTTACCATTTGCTAATTTAGAGAGGTAGCTGCCGAGGAGTACCATAACCAGGTAAGGGGTCTCTAGGTAGATCCTACTTGACAGAAATCTAGGGACAACAAATAAGAATTGTTTGTCAGTGTTTGGCTAGCAAACAATTCTAGGTACGATCTATCTCTTTAATGTAAATAGCCAGCTAGCAGTTATAGTTAGTGCGAATAGCAAAGAGAAGAGTAGCTAACCCGCATATATCCAACACTTCTTCATGTGTAGTAGGATCTGCCATCCTCTGTGCTGCTCAGCTCGTCCAGCGGAGGAGGCGAGCTAGAGCCTCGCAATAGTGGGCACGACATGTGGCATTGGAGATCGGGATCAACGAGTGGGCGCAACAACTTGGCGCCGGAAGGCAAATGTCCCAAGAGATCGTTCTGGGTGGAGGGTGGATTTCTCCATCGCCAGTGCTAGGGTTCAAGCGAAGGAGGGAGTGAATTTGGTCAACACACTAAGGAATTTAGTTCCTCGCTTTACCTACGTGGTTTCCACGTTGGCGCTCGCGTCACGGACAGAGTACTGAGTGTCTAAACCGTCTGCTTCACGGGACAGTTGACAGAATGTTTGAATTTGGCAGGGGTGGGATGAATTTGCCGCGAATGGGACCTCTCGGTATTTGGTAGCCCAACTTTGCGAAACCCGACAATTACAAGCAACTCGGACCCTGCGATGCACTCGCACAACAATTTTGGGGCCGTAGAGTGAAAAGACCACGCGAGCGTGAGCGCAAAGACTAAGGATGTGCCTCAACGTCTATAAGCGCCAGCACCCGAGCTCCATGTTGTAATGTGTTGATATTGATATACCTTTTATTTTTCACTCACGTGAGTCCATACCCTTTCTTTTTTATCAATTGCTAATTCCGATCTTCCTACCACAAACTACTTATATAAGTTGGCTACACAATAGGCAATTATACCAATTGCATATAATTGCTGGAGAGGGGAGAATGGTGTTCCTGTATGGCAAGTAATGCACACATGCATTGCCTTTTTCTTTAGGCTATGACCATTTTAACATCAGAAGCTCCATAGAACTTTCACATTTTTTCTAGTTTCAAAGCACAAAGAGTTTTTAATGAGATTCACTCGTGTTACTATGAGAAAACTGTTATGATACTGAACCTCATGCCGTATCGAGCATCTTATCCCATCATAAAGTTGGTTTATTCAACATCAACGAATGAGATATGTTTTCTTTTTAAATGTTTTACCATATTATCAAATATTCTCCTTTATTTTTTCTCTAAGTTCAATAGAATAACCTAATTGAAGGGTAATAATCATTCGTCTGTAAATGCATTGGATGTGCGAGAGCGCTAGTAGTTCATTTGCCACTGGGTTCTTGGGATAGCGTAGACCGAAAAGGTACACGGAGAAAAACAGGAAAAAAGGGAAATGCCCTATTCGGTATGGACCGGAAAAAGCTTCTTCAGGCGTCGGGTGGCCTATTTGCCGCTCCGTCGGGCTAGCTTTGACTTTGTACTCAAACTGATGCTCAGGCTAGTTTACTTGGGTGATGATATATGCCGCTTCAAGCGGCACATCCGCTCGCGCCGCCTGAAGGGGTCCGACCAACTTGAACGGCCCAATTGACTCATTTTACCTTTTTCTTTTTCTTTATTCTTTTCTATTTTTCTGTTTCTTTTTTCTGCATTATATTTTGAACTCTGAACAGTATAGTAATGATTTAAGAAATTGTAAATGTTTTTGGATATTCAGGAAGATTTTCCAAATATCATGAACAAAAGTTCAAAAAAATATGAAAAAATTTACAAAAAATGAACAGTTTTTGGAAATCATGAATATTTTTTGAAAATTATGAACCAAAATTCGAAAATTCATGAGCCAAAATTAGAAAATCATGATTTTTTTTCAAAAATATGAACCAATTTCAAAACCATGAACCAAAATTCGGAAATATATTTTTTAAAATAATAATAAGTATTTTTTTAGAATTATGTTTTTTCTCAAAACGTAAGCAAAAAGTAAAAATAAAAGAAAAAGAGAAAAATGAAAACCAAAAAAGAAACAGAAACAAGAAAACAGAAAAAAAAAACAAATAAAAAACAAACGGACAAATCTAACGCGCGCTGGACTGGCCCAACAGGAGGGTATGCCCTGTGCGGCGCTTGCCGCCCGTGCCGCCAAGGGGCGGTATATAGCATTCCGGGGTTTACTTGCCGACTCTGCCCATTGCCAAGATAACAGTTTCTGTTATTGTGAAACCCCATGGTTCCGAGGGAGTATGAGGTATTTTTGGTTCTTCTAAATAGTTCCTGCTGGATGTCTATACGTTGAATCAAATCCTTTTCGGTTTGTGATAGTCTGGTCCTTTTCGGTTTTCGTGCTGGCTGTAAGTCATTGTCCATGTTCTGTAACTTGGGGAAAATAGGGCTATCCCTCTATGTGTATTCTTATACGGCAGGTTCTGCAAGGAAAAGCTGTGGGGCGAAGCATACAGGGCATTATACTAACCATGGATGCAAATTTCCTTTTGTAAAAGATATCAAGATTGGTGACGGGATGTGTGTTTTAAGGATGTCTTCTGAGGAAGGTTGCCATCTTTGATGTGATGGAGGAGGCAGGGTGTGCACCTGACAGCTCACAGCTGACAGTTGTATGAAGAGCCATGAGTAATGTTTCTGATATTGTCACTTGGAGTAGAGTATATATACCTCATAGCTTATGTCGGGACGGCCACACCTTGAAGGCTTTATTTAGCTTTGGTTAGTAACATGGCGGAGAAAGGATTTACACCAACTAGTGCAAACATAAAACAGTCTCCTGATCTTCAGAAGGCATTGCAGATGTTGGATCAGTTTACAACTGCTGTTTTTTGCTACAATTCAGTGTCCTTGAACACGATCTTCTCTGCAGATTGTACGCAGCGGAATGCTTTGATGGTATCAGTACAGATACCCGAAGTTTGCGGAGACTGTTAACCTGGTTGTGAATATGGTAATTGATGGTAACCCACTCTTTGTGCGTGGTAATTGAGGCCAAGAACCAACCATGTCATCACACTGAGCAGATATTTAGCACACACGGCTTGTGGTTCCTTCCAAGATGAACGCACGCATTTAAGTTTGCCCTTTCTGAGTTTGTGATTGTAAGCGCTAAGCAAATTACACGGTTTCTGGAGGTCCTGCACCAGTATTCCAGAATTAACGGTTCAATTCAGAAATAGAGCGGTACACTTAACAACATTAGTCTGATCACTTCGTAGTGCGTGAGGCTTGGTTTCTGGAATACTGGAGCGTGGTATTGGCACCTTAGTGTGTTTGCAGTTCAGCATAAGCAGGTGCTGCTGCGGCAGAGACTTGCAAGCATTCCTCATTTCTTGGTTTCTCCACTGGTACCGATTCCAAGTATAGATTTCTACAATAGGGCACTGTGTACCATGGTTAAATTTTTTCATGTGTCATGTGCTTAGTTCTGCATATTTTTTCAGCAAGAAAATTGTCCACTGAACATCAATCATCAAATGGAAAGAACATTCTACTAGTGAAAATCAGGACATTACCATCTGCATACTGCTTGGCGGTCTTTAACTATATTTGAATGTCTTCTGTTTATTTATTAAGTTTCGAAGCGGATTAATAGAGTGACATTTGTTTTTGAGCTGTCAGTTGTGGCATCCTTTCAATCTTGCATGTAATCTAAATATTTAGAAGTAGCTATTCACCTATCTGAGATCGTTGTGAAACTACAGGAAAAAGTGAGACTTAAATTAGGTACTGAATTATTTAATTTTGAAGAATAAATGTTCTTAACTATTTGCGCCAAAAAAACTAACTGAGGTTCTAAAAAAAGACATACATACAGGACAGTGAACTTTCATGATTATCTATTTTTTATCATGGAAAACTGTTATTCCAATTCACCTAGCAATAAAACATAATTGGCAGTACCCCAATTATTTTGGATTTTTCTCTGTGCTGACTCACTCTCTTTCCTTGTTACATCAAGTGGTATCGATCTCTAACTCTCTAACTATAGACATCAACAGTGACTCACTCCACTAATTAGCAAAGAAGGGCAGATGATGATGTGACAAAAGTAATCACTGGAAAGCACAAATGACAGTGAAATTATCTGCATTTCCTTCATCTGAGAAGATGACCTCTATTTAGGGGACAATGTTGCTGCCGTCCTTACAGTTCTTATTACCCGTTCGAGATATTTGAAATTACATGACCTTACCATACCCAAATGTTATGCAACTCAAGTCAACTGGCATTTTCTGTTTTTCATTGTCTCAGCTAGAACTGTGAAAATTGGCATGAAGCACGTGCCGACGCGATCATGTGTGATCTCCATGTTTCCACTTACCTTACTTACCATTGTTGTGCATTCATTATATCTTGATTAGCTAGCAGAAGACACTGTGTACATATTCCGAGTATAGATTTCTACAATAGGACACTGTGTACCATGGTTAACTTTTTTCATGTGTCATGTGCTTAGTTCTGCATATATTTTCAGCAAGAAATTTTTCCACTGAACATCAATCATCAAATGGAAAGAACATGCTATTAGTGAAAATCAGGACACTACCATCTGCATACTGCTTGGCTGTCTTTAAGTATATTTGAATGTCTTATGTTTATTCATTAAGTTTCAAAGCTGATTAATAGAGTCTATGCTTAAACAACATGCTTTTCTATTGGACAGATCTCCATGCCTACATTTGTTTTTGAGCTGTCAGTTGTGACATCCTTTCAATCTTGCATGTAATCTGAATATTCAGAAGTAGCTGTTAACCTATCTGAGGTCGTAGTGAAACTACAGAAAAGAGGGAGACTTAAATTAGGTATTGAATTATTAAATTTTGAAGAATAGATGTTCTTAATTATTTCCGCCAAAAAACTAACTGAGATTCTAAAAAAGGACATACATATAGGACAGTGAAGTTTCATGATTATCTATTTCTTTTATCATGGAAAACTGTTATTCCAATTCACCTAGCACTAAAACATAATTGGCAGTATCCCAATTATTTTGGATTTTTCTCTGTGCTGACTCACTCGCTTTTCTTGTTACATCCAGTGGTGTCAATCTCTAAGTCTCTAACTATATATAGACAATGAAGGTGATTCACTCCACTAATTAGCAAAGAAGGGCGGATGATGATGTGACAACCAGTGCCACTTTGTTTCCTGGCAGACAAAAGTAATCACTGGAAAGCACAAATGACAGTGAAACTATCTGCATTTCCTTAATATGAGAAGATGACCTCTATTTAGGGGACAATGTTGCTTCCGTCCTTGCAGTTCTTATGACTCGTTCCAGAAATTTGAAAGTACATGACCTTACTGTGCCCAAATGTTATGCAACTCAAGGCAAATGCCATCATTTTCTGTTTTTCATTGTCTCAGCTAGAACTGGAAAATTGGCATGAAGCGTGTGCCGACGTGATCATGTGTGATCTCCATGTTTGCCATTACCCTACTGCTACTTACCATCGTGGTGCATTCATTATATCTTGATTAGCTAGCAGAAGACTTCACTTTTCAGTATGACAAAGTGACCTTAAAAAGGAATATAGTTGGTTGGAAGACTATATGAGTACACTTATATTTACTTAAATTTTAGCTTTTCGGATTTTTAGTAGTATTGCATTTTCCATGGCTGATCAAACAAGGCAAACAGAAGTCCAACAGTTACATCTTTACTAGGTTTGTATGTCCTTCATGACGATATATGTGTACACTAATAATAATATAAAAAGTACATGCTCTAACCAGATTGAATCTAGAGGAGAACTTGTGAAAGGAGAAGACCCTAGAGACGTGGTTCTTCATGGTTCTCTTGCCTTCAACGGCCTATTTGTACTCGGCAGCGAAAGGTGAGGGGAACCACATATCAAAACTTGCACTTATGGACAGTTTTAGTTTCATCTTTGCTAGGTTTTTGTGTCCTTGGTGTCTACATCTCGGTAGAGGTGACACTACATTGAAGTAAGAAACTGACGGCTCTATGGAAATGTCCGGTTGTGGCCATTGTGATTGTGTCGATTCTATGGTGTTTTGGTTATGGGGATTGATAACCTCTGATCTCGTGGATTGTCGTCCGACTCTTTGGTTTATTGATGATGGTGTTATCGAGTGTTTTTTTGTCGGTTGGTCCCTATACGTTTGCTATTTTGTGTTCACAATCTTCTTTCTCTAAAAGTATGGCGATTCTTTTTAAATAATACACTTTTTTAATTAATTTGACAAGTGTTGCACGAATTCAGAATGTTACAAATCTAGCATTTTGTCGGCGATGCCGAGTGGAATCTATTCGGCGACACCCTGACCAAGTGGCCTATTCGGCGTGGGCCTGGCCGAATCATCTGTATTCGTCGACGCTGTGACCGAGTGCATGTGGTGGCGGGGCCCGCTCTGCTCGATAGCCTCACTCGGCGACAGCCTAGCCGAAATCCTCATTCGGCTACAGTATGGCCGAAAGCCTCCTATGACGACCACGCCGCGCGAGCCCGTCCCGCACATCGCCTTCTTCCTCGCGTTGCTCCCTGCCTCTTTCTCTCCAGCCGACGAACCCTCACATATTTTGCACCAGATTTTTTTGATTCAGCCCAGATTAGCCACCAAATCTTCTATCTAAAACCACTATAGAGATAGAGGAACCCCGATCTATTGATGGGTTAGCTCAGGACTCGATTTGGTGGTGGATTTTTGGAGGAATAGTGGTGGTGCTGCGGTGGAGCGATGGCAATAGTGGTGCTGTGGTGGAGCTTGGAGCAGGGCCGTTTATGAGCTGCACCGTGCTGCTTCTTTGGTGAACCGAGGCTGTTATACCGAGTGGCTTCTCACGCTTCAAGGGTAAACTCTAATCCTTCGTTAATCACAGTTATTATATATGGTTATGCGGCTACTCGGGCTGTGGTTAGGAGACTATTAGAATAATTAGGAGGGTTTTATTATATTATTTAGAATATATGTGGATAGTTGTACATAGTTTTATTTAGAATAGGTGGATTTGTAGAGAGATTTGGCAGGTGGATTTGTAGAAATATTAGCCAGGCTATTAGTATTTATTCAGAATATTTGTGGATAGTTGTACATGTATTTACGCACTGTCGATAATTAATTATTTAGATTGATTTTTTTATGTCAGCAGAGATGTGGAATGTAGTGAAGTTCGTGTTTTACTACGGTCCTGGTAATATCCAATACTATGAATATGGAGCAGATTTGCGTGAGTTTCATTTTATGGAGTTGGATTTGATTGCCCCTCGAACCTAGAGTGTTAGTCAGTTGAAGGAATGGTTGACGGACTGTTTAGGATATAATCTCGAAACATACACCGTCAGTGTCCAAGCATTATGGACAAAGTCGACCAAGAATATTTTCTGGATTTTGAAGGATGTAGATCATAACAGAGATTGGTTTAAGTGGTTAAAAGGTTGCCAGGACAGGCACATACACCCTATTGCACTAGTGCTTCTTGTCTTGAAGGAGAACAATCCGCAAGCATCGGAAGGTGGACACGGTCCTGACCATAGTGCTGAATATAGTGGCAGAACGTTCTCTATGTCCAATGCTGGAGGTGGTGGTTATGAATCAGACCAGTCAGATAGGAAGAGGTGGTGGTTATGAACCAGGGCAGAGCAGTCAGGATGTAGGTGGAGGATACGATAGTGGAGAGGTAGATGCGGACGAGGAAGGTAGGCACATGCAGGACTTGATGGAGGATGAGGATTACATGGATGGTGAAAGTGGTGATTCTGATGATTCAGATAGTTCTGATGAAGAAGGCAAAGGAGAGGACATGCTGATTCCTGCATCCGGGAATCAAGACATCTCCGATGTCATGAACGTTAACGACTGTCATGATTCTGCGTGGGAATATCACAAGAATAAAATTGCGCAGGGCGCCAGATATCCAGACAAGAAATATTCGCAAGATGCAATCATTGCTTGAGCATTGTCTACACAGAGGCTTCTCACTACAACCATGTCAAAAAAAAAGATACTTGACAATAGAATGCGTGGATATAAATTGTCCAGCTAGGGTGCATGGATATCTTCCTAAATATGACACAAATTGGTGGTGAGCGACATGGTGATGCACACGTGTCAGCTTTCATCTATCCCTACAGATCATCGTAACCTCTCGTTCACGCTTCTGGCTCGGTTGTTTTACACGGAGATAGTGGAGAGCAAAGCGGTGGAAGTGAATGCTATAATAAATAAAGTAAGGGTCAGGTTTAAATACAACATTTCGTACGGCAAGGCTTGGAGGGCAAAGCAAAGGGCTCTTGAGGACAGGTTTGGTTCGTTTAGAGACGTGTATGACTCTGTAGTCAGACAACTCCTTACACTGCAGGCTAGGAATCCAGCCATCTATGTCGACATCCAACACTATGTGATACCAGAGGATCCATCCGTAAAGGTGCTTCATCAAGTGTTCTTCTCTTTCTTTGTGTGCATCCAAGCTTTCACTTATTGCCTACCAGTTATATGTGTAGAAGACATGTTTCTCACTAGCAATTATAAGGGTCAGATCCTTACCGCCAAAATGTAAAGACGACAATAATCGAAGTATCCCACTCGCATTTTATTTTGTTGAGGGAGAAAACACTGAAAGCTGGACATGGTTCTTCAGGCAGCTCAAGATAGCAGTTGTGAAAGATAAGCCCAATGTGTGTATCATTCATGATAGGCATGTAGTTATACTAAATGTGGTTAAGCGTTTGATATAACCTAGGCCTGAAGAACAAACACCTTGGCTCGACATGCAGAGCCGTTGGTGCATGCGCCATTTGGGAGCTAATTTTTTCTCACAGTTCAGGAACAAGAATCTAATGAATCTTTTCAAAAAACTGTGCGAGCAGAACCAATAATGGAAGTATGATTTCATACGTGCACATCTCGATGACTTCACTCAGAAACATGTCAGGGTGAGGAAAGCGGCCCAAACCGCAGCTATAGTTGCACATCAAGCAGCAGTTGCTGCCCAGGCTGCTACTGGAGAAGTGCATCTAGAAGAAGAGCCTGTAGGGCTTTGTGACTTGTCAGGATTTGATCCGCCTGGTACTAGGAGAAGGCTTGGGAGACAGATTTAAAAAATTTAATACTGGATAGAGCACGAGCCTTTGAAGAGGTGGTCTTTGCTACACGACACCCATAGAGCTAGGTATGGTGTCATGACTACAAACCTAGCCGAGTCATATAACTTTGTCCTCAGAGGTAACAGGGCTCTGCCACTTACAACCATTGTCGAGGGTATTTTGTATGGCACGATCAAATATTTCAGAGACAGACGACAGAGAGCTCAGTTGCATATATTGTACAATCCGAACACACGCTTCTGTGAAAATATTATGGACTACATGGATATAAAGATGGCAAAATCTCAGACGCACACTGTCGTGGCCATCGGTAATGCAGAAAGAAGGTTTAAGGTGCGGTTACCCACCGATAAGTTTAGGTGTGGTAATGAGCTAAGGACGCATGAGGTGAAGATTGGAAATAAGCAATAGCCAACCTATGAGTGCACGTGCAACAAACAAAAATTGCTTCATCTGCCTTGCTCGCATATGCTTGCTGCGTGTGGGCAGCTAGGGTTGGATGCAATCTCGTTTGTGTCTCCGTACTACCCAAAAGAATCTGTGGTCAATACGTGGACCGGTGAGATGTCAGGATTTCGAGTAGTGGGCAATTTCAACACGGTAAACCCTGGTGAAAGGCAGTATATCCTCCATCTTGCTCTAATGCGAACAGGCAGAGGAAGACGCCAGTGTAGGCACATCCGGAATGACATGGATGAATCAGAAGCTGGAGACCTAACGTGACAGTGTTTTATATGCAATGATTTTGGCCATAGGGCAAGGTGTTGTCCCAAGTTCGGTACATGCATAGTACCTACGCGAGGACGTGGTACCCGGGCTCGAAGAGGTAGAGGACGCAGGCGAACTTAGGTTTCAATAAACTATGTTCGATGTGTAATATGTGACGAACTATGTTTTAATTTGTAATATATAGTGAACTATGTTTTAATTTGTAATATATGGTGAACTATGTTTTAATTTGTAATATGTGATGAACTATGTTTTAATATGTGATGAACTATGTTTTAATTTGTAATATGTGGAGGAATGGCGAGATGATACAGTTTGCTCAGTGAAGATATTGAAAAGAAACATCATGCTAGAATCTTGGAGGGTGAGCCTAACTCCCTCGAGCCCTTGGTCACTCGCACTCCCAACATAAATTGGAGGATACACCTGGCTTGGGTTTCTAGGTACGATTTTATTATAATCATGTATTACAATAATGATGATTGGATGCACTAAGTCATAATGACTCTACATGTTGAAGTGGGCCGGGCTTTTACCTTTCGCTCGTCTGGTTGAGGACATTGGAGACTCTACACGTTTGTTATATGACCAGTCGTTGCTCAGCTGCTTGGTTGACCATTGGAGGTCCGAGACACACACTTTTCACTTTCGTTGGGGAGAAATGGCTCCTACTCTACAGGATGTGTCATACCTGTTGGGACTTCCTTTGGCAGGCTAGCCCATTAGGCCGCTGGATGCACCGGCCAGTTGGCAAGGCAATATGGCCCAACATTTTGAGGGTATTAGTGCCTTATCTGGTCCATTTGAGCATGATGATCACGGGCCCAAGTTTGACTAGTTACTAGGATTTCAGGTGTGTTCTCTAACTTGATAGTCCACTTGTCTTTATGCATCGTACCATTCTATGTTTTTTGGTACTAAACTATCTTTGCATTAATGCAGATCGAAAGGTTAGGCTATCCAGAGATCCAGTTGACTGAGCCACAGATCACTCGGTGCTTGGAGGCATACTTACTTTGGCTTCTCGGGAAGATGATGATCACCGAGAACCATGTCACAACTATCACCGCTCGCTACATCCCTATTGCATTGGAGATTGCTAATGCAACAAGCGCCGACATGATTACACAAAGGAGTTGGGGTTCTGCGGTCTTGTTAGCTACGTACCGAGGTATGTGCAGCAGTTGCCAGCATAAAGCTCCTAGGTCAGGCTTGCTTGGATGCCCATTACTATTGCAGCTTTGGTCCTGGGAGTAGTTTCCTATTGGACGACCGGACGTAGTTGTTGAGACGGCATACCCATCGCATGCATTGGGTGACCCTCCGACAGGACTGTTCGATGCAGACCGTATCGACTTACCGACTTTCTGTATAGTTTGGACACGTCGCAAGGTATGTGCAAAGTTTTAATTAGTTCACGTACTATATGACTGGAAATGACACGTGTTCTTTGGCAGAGACGCTTTTCTCATGCTCAGGTGAGGGGTTGCTACCCCGCTTTCTTCGAGCAGTTTGACGTGCTGCTTGCGAGCTCGGTGATGTGGGAGCCCTACACAGATGCACCATTGGTGCTAGATTCTGCAAGGATGGGAACGTCATACTGATTTCTACTCTCTGTACCAGTGACGCGTCATATTGGCTTACAAAATCGAAGATCATCTTCGACATGCAGGTAGAGGAGATGAGCCTACAGAGAGAATGAGGCAGTTCGGCCTTCGCCAGTTGGCCAATCCTCGTCCTACAGAGAGTGTCGTACCTTCGATCGTCAACACGTAAGTTTATTTGAGCATATTTCTTCCATCTTATCTGGTTTATTGACTTATCGCAATCACTCTCCAATTGTAGGTTGTCAAGGAAGGGAAGT
This sequence comes from Avena sativa, assembly GCA_916181665.1. Classification (NCBI taxonomy): domain Eukaryota; kingdom Viridiplantae; phylum Streptophyta; class Magnoliopsida; order Poales; family Poaceae; genus Avena; species Avena sativa. The sequence goes on from OV702287.1 coordinate 431,927,543, forward strand.
AACAAAACCATCACAGGCTGGCTCCATAGAGTTGGGACATACGTAGAGGAGTGGGACATCGCAACAACACGAGTTTGGGACTCAGATGCCTAGTTTGACATGGAAGAGTTCAACCACTATCTGCGAAGCTACATGAGCACCACACGTCTATGCATCGCGCGGCAAAGTGATCATGATACGTCCATTTTGCATCACTATTCTATATCATAATTTACTGTTATTCATTGATATATTTCATATTAAGAGATGCTACTTATGTTATTTTATCTGTTTTTGCATGGTTGGTGACTTTTGGAGGATGGACCGCTGCAGTCAGGATTCTGATGGAAAATCGCTGTTTGGAGGCAAAATTCGCGAAGATCAGAAAATCCCGAAAAATACATGGAAAATCCTATTTTTCCAGAAGACGAAGGATGCCAGAAGGGGAACGGAGTTGGGCCACAGGGGCCCACACCACCCCTGGCGCAGGCCACCCTTGGCCGCGCCACCAGGTGGTGTGGCCACCCTGACCCACTCCTGGCTCTCCCTTTGGTGTATATTATCCCCACGAAACCCTAAGACTCGGAGAGAGACCACAAAAAGATTCTGCTGCCTCTATGGGGCGGAAAACTGCAGAGAGAGAAAGAGCTCTCCGGCAGGCAGAAATCTGCCGGGGAAATTCCTTCCCAGAGAGGGGAGATCGTCGCCATCAACACCACCATCAAGATGTACTTCATCGAGATCATCATCATCATCTCCACCATCACCATCATCACCACTTCATACCGCTGTAACAATTGGGTTGAATCTTGCATAGTTCTTAGGGGAAACTTTCCCGGTGTTGATTACTTGTTGTAGTTGATGCTATTGAGTGGAACCATTAAATTATTGTTATGTTCAGATTGTTACTTATCATTATTCCATCTCTGATCTTGATACATATGATGTCTCTTGAGTAGTTCGTTTAGTTCTTGAGGACATGGGAGAAGTCATGTTGTTAGTAATGGAATTGTGTTGAGAAAGATTCAATAGTTTGTTATTTAAGTTGTGGTGTTATTCTTCTAGTGGTGTCATGTGAACGTTGACTACATGACACTTCACCTTTATGGGCCTAGGGGAATGCATTATGTATTTGGCTACTAATCATAGGGGTTGTCGGAGTGACAGAAACCTGAACCCCCGTTAGGAAACCTTTGCACAAGGGACGTTAGGATCTCAGAGTTTAAAGCTGTGGTTAGGTTTCTATCTTAATTACTTTCTTGTACTTGCGGATGCTTGCAAGGGGTATAATCACAAGTATGTATTAGTCCTAGGAAGGTTGGTACATTAGCACAGGTTCACCCACACAACACTTATCAAACTAAAGAAGATTAATCAACTATATGAAGCGAAAGCACTTGACGATATTCCCATGTGTCCTCGAGAACGTTTGGTCATATTAAGTAATACAACTGGCTTGTCCTTTGCTGAAGAAAGGATTGGGCCACTTGCTGCATCTAATATTATTATCTTTTATTTACTCGCACTTTATTTATCTGTATTATCAAAAAACCCTAAAAATCCGTTTTCTAAGTATTTATAGAGAATTCCTGCTCCAAGCCACTCGTCAACACCTTCTGCTCCTCGTTGGATTCGACACTCTTACTTATCAAAAATACTGCGATACACCCCCTATACTTGTGGGTCATCAAGACTATTTTCAAGCGCCATTGCTGGGGAGTGAAGCGCTATTGGAGAGTGGAACTGGTAAAGGAAACTTCTACTGTGAGTGTTGTTTATTTCGGTTAGTTACTTTATTCTCAATATGGATAATTCACTTAGTTTCTTATTTCGAAATGCTACTACCACTGCTAAGGTAGTAGATGAACCACCACTTGCTGAGAATGATACTTTTAAGATACCTACAAGAATTGTTGATCGTGTTATGGATAACTACTATTTTGGAGATGGAACTATCCATCCCGGTGATCATTTACTCTTTATACATGAATTATGCGGATTGTTCAAGTGTGCAGGTATTACAACAGATCAAGTCAAGAAGAAGTTATTCTCATTATCACTGAAAGGAAGAGCTAAGGAATGGTATAAGCTGCTGAAGAATGGTCAATCTCTTGAATGGGAGGAAATAGTGCCTCTCTTTTATTCAAAAATTTATCCTCCTAGCGAGATTCATAAAGATCAGAATCAAATATACAACTTTTGGCCTCTTGATGGAGAGAGTACAGCTCAAGCTTGGGGGAGATTGAAGTTACTAATGCTCAAATGTCCTATTCATGAGCTCCCCAACAATATTATTATCAATAACTTTTATGCAAGGCTTTCTCTTCATGATAAGGATCTATTGGATGCTTCTTGTGCTAGATCATTTACACGCATGGAAGAAGGAGCTAAATGGGATCTTCTAGACCGTATCCAAGACAATGCTGAAGCATGGGAGAATGATAGAGGAAGAAAGTCAGGTATAAATTATGATTATGAATGCATTGAATCTTTTATGGGAACTGATGACTTTCAAAATATCAGAAATGCTTATGGTCTAGATTCTCAAGTTATTGCAAATTGTCTTAAAGCTTTTGCCTCATACGTTGAGATTCCAAAAGAAGAATGGAACAAGTATCATGCACCATCTAAAGATATTGTTGATTGTGTTCCTGCTAGAAGTACTGAATTTTGCACTATTGATCACATCTTACCTGAACCTTATATCGAGAAAATGCCTTTCTCGGATAAGGTAAAGGAGCATCCTATGATAACTAGTGTAATTAATAAAAGTACAAAGAGAGCTGTAAAACCTGATGAACAAATAAACATCGAACCTGCAGTAGCAATTGTGAAAGACCTTGTCACTGAAAGTGTAGAATATGGACACATTGTCTTTTGTGAGGATGCTTCTAATATTGTCTCACATCCTAATATAACTAAAAAAGCTAGTGTCCCTGTGCTTTCTGTTAGAATTGGTGATCATTGCTATTATGGTTTATGTGATATTGGTGCAAGTTCAAGTGATATTCCTTACGAGCTTTACAAATAAATTATGCATGAAATTAGTCCTTGTGAACTAGAAGAAATTGATGTGGTCATTCACCTTGCAAATAGAGAGACCATCTCTCCAATTGGTATTGTAAGAGATGTGGAAGTTCTTTGTGGTAAGATTAAATATCCAGCTGATTTTCTAGTACTTGGTTCAGCTGCTAGTAAAACCTATCCTATCATTTTTGGTAGACCCTTCTTGAACACATGTGGAGCCATTATAGACTGTAAAAGGGAGAAAATTTTAACTAAATTTGATGGGGAATCTTATGAGTTTAATTTTTTGAAATTTACTAAAGTTCCTTGTGAAAATGAAACTCCTAATGAGGATTTTAGAGTTGAACAACTTGCTTCTATTTCTCTTGCTCCTAACAATGCTTTGCAGCAATTTATGAAAGACCATGAAAGTGAAATCTTCATGGAAGAAAGAAATGAGATTGACGAGATTCTTTGTCGTCAACCTAAAATGCTTAAGCATAACTTGTCTGTGGAAGATTTCTGTACCACATTGCCACCTAAGAAGGATCCAGTTTTCGATCTAAAACCTTTACCTGATGATCTCAAATATACTTACATTGATGATAAGAAAATATATCCTGTTATTATTAGTTCTAAACTTTCAGGGAAGGAAGAGGAAAGATTATTGGAAGTATTGAAGAAACACCGAGGAGCTATGGGTTATACCCTTAATGATTTAAAGGGGATTTCTCCTACTATATGTCAGCACGCTATCAATATAGAACCCGACGCAAAACCAATGGTAGAAAATCAACGTCGTTTAAATCCTAAGATGAAGGAAGTGGTAATAAATGAGGTATTAAAATTCCTTGATGTTGGTATTATTTATCTTATTGCTGATAGTGAATGGGTTAGTCCTGTTCATTGTGTCCCTAAGAAAGGGGAATTACCGTTGTGCCTAATGATAATATTATTCCCCAAAGAATAGTAGTAGGTTATAGGATGTGCACTGATTTCAGAAAGGTTAACAAAGTTACTAAGAAAGATCATTACCCACTGCCTTTTATTGATAAAATGTTAGAAAGGTTGTCTAAAAAGACCCATTTTTGTTTTCTTGATGGATACTCTAGGTTTTCTCAAATTGCTGTTAAACAACAAGATCAAGAAAAAATTACTTTTACGTGCCCTTATGGAACCTATGCTTATAGGCGTATGCCTTTTGGTTTGTGTAATGCTCCTGCTACTTTTCAAAGATGCATGTCTGCTATCTTTCATGGTTTTTGTGAGGAAATTGTGGAAGTATTCATGGACGATTTTTCTGTCTATGGAACTTCTTTAGATAATTGTCTGCACAACCTTGATAAAGTTTTGCAGAGATGTGAAGAAACCAATCTTGTTCTTAATTGGGAGAAATGCCACTTCATGGTCAATGAAGGGATTGTCCTTAGACATAAAATTTCCGAAAGAGGCATTAAAGTTGACAGAGCTAAAGTTGAAGCAATTGAGAAAATGCCCTGTCCAAGAGACGTCAAAGGTATTCATAGTATCCTTATCATGCTGGTTTCTATAGAAGGTTTATTAAAGATTTCTCTAAGATATCAAAACCTCTCACTAATCTTCTCCAAAAAGAGGTACCCTTTGCTTTTGATGATGATTGTAAGGAAGCTTTTGAAACTCTAAAGAAGGCTTTAACTAGTGCTCCTATTGTCCAACCACCTGATTGGAACTTACCCTTTGAAATCATGTGCGACACTAGTGATTTTGCTGTAGGTGCTGTTCTTGGGCAACGAATAGATAAAAAGTTAAATGTTATCCATTATGCTAGTTAGACTCTTGACGCTGCTCAAAAGAATTATGCTACTACTGAAAAAGAATTCTTAGCTGTTGTCTTTGCTTGTGATAAGTTTAGGCCTTATATTGTTGATTCAAAAGTTACCATTCATACTGATCATGCTGCTATTAAGTACCTTATGACGAAGAAAGATGCTAAGTCTAGGCTTATTAGATGGGTGCTGCTTTTACAAGAGTTTGATCTACATATTGTAGATAGGAAAGGAGCTGAAAATCCTGTTGCTGATAATTTATCTCGATTGGAAAACATATCTTTTGATCCTATGCCTGTTAATGATAGTTTCCCAAATGAACAGTTGGCTGCAGTAGGGGTAAGCTCGCGAGGGAGCCCTTGGTATGCTGATTATGCTAACTTTATTGTCTCTAAGTATTTTCCTCCAACTTTTATAGCCCCGCAAAGAAGGAAGTTCTTTTACGATTTAAGGCATTATTTTTGGGATGACCCACATTTATATAAAGAGGGGGTGGATGGTATTATGCGAAGATGTGTTCTAGAACATGAACAAAAGGATATATTGCGGAAATGTCATGGTAGCGCCTATGGAGGACATCATGCGGGAGATAGAACCGCACAAAAGGTGCTACAATCAGGTTTTTACTAGCCTACCCTTTTTAAAGATGCAAAAAAATTTGTCTTATCATGTGATGAGTGTCAACGAGTTGGTAATATTTCTAGACGCAATGAGATGCCTATGAATTACTCTCTTGTTATTAAACCATTTGATTATTGGGGATTTGACTTTATGGGTCCTTTCCCCCCTTCGAAAGGTTATACTCATATTCTGGTTCCTGTTGACTATGTTACTAAGTGGGTAGAAGCCATACCCACGAAAAGTGTTGATGGTGAGACCTCTTTAAAGATGCTTAAGGATATTATCTTTCCTAGGTTTGGAGTGCCTAGGTATCTTATGAATGATGGAGGCTCTCATTTCATTCATGGTGGATCTAGAAAGACCCTTACTAAATATGATGGTAATCATAGAATTGCTTCAGCTTATCATCCCCAAACTAGTGGGCAAGTAGAACTATCAAATAGAGAAATTAAATCCATATTGCAAAAGACTGTTAATAGATCTAGAAAAAATTGGGCTAAAAAGTTGAATGATGCTTTATGGGCTTATAGAACTGCTTATAAGAATCCTATGGGAATGTCTCCTTACAAAATGGTTTATGGGAAATCTTGCCACCTGCCTTTAGAATTAGAACACAAAGCTTATTGGTTAGTGAAAGAACTTAATAGAGACTTAAAACTTGCTGGTGAGAAAAGATTATTTGACTTAAGTTCGTTGGATGAATGGAGGAGTGAAGCATATGAAAATGCTAGACTCTTTAAAGAAAAAGTTAAACGATGGCATGACAGGAGAATTCTTAAGAGAGAGTTCCATGTTGGTGAGAAAGTTCTATTGTATAGGTCTCATCTTAGATTTTTTGTAGGGAAACTATTCTCAAAATGGGAAGGGCCTTTTGTTATTGAAGAAGTGTATCATTTAGGTGCAATAAAGATTTCTTCTTTAAAAGATAATACTACACAAGTGGTGAATGGTCAGAGACTCAAGCATTATATTTCTGGAGATTCTTACAATGAGGATATTGATGCTATTCAAATGGTAACTCCGGAAAAATTTATCAAAGACCAAATTCAGAGACCTGCAGAGTCCAATTTCGAATAGGTAACAGTTCTGGTAAGAAAAGGTCCGCAAAAAATCTGTCAAGTTATAATTTTGTAGTTTTTATCTAACAAGGAACAAAGCGAAAGAGGGATGGAAACGGAGCTAGGGTGGCTAACACCACCCCGTGGCGCGCCCCCTGGCCTCGCCACCAGGTGGTGTGGCCATCCCAGAGTCCGTCTCTGATCCGTTTTCTCCCAGTACCTTCCTTTTATTGTAAAAATTCGTAATATATAATCCTCCTGACCCCCCGAGGTTCGTATATCATGTTCTCGTCGTGTTTTCGTTTCGATCTGTTTCTGCCAGGAACTATTCTTAAAGTTTAGAAGCATAATGGTCTCCACCAACGATAAGGGCAAGGATCCTATGGAGGAAGATCTCCAAGACTCTGAGCAGGAGGAGGAGATCGATAGTGAAGTTGAAGAGGAGGTAAAGGAAGACCAGCATCCGCACACCAGCACCACCATTGCAAGCATTGGAGTGGTGGCAAACCCTGCCAGGTTCAAAAGGACTGCACGGATGTCCACCAGAGGGAAGACTCCGCGTCATTGCTTGGCTTCACGGTCACCTTCTCCATGCACCAAGAATCCTTTCCATACCCTTATCCATGAGCATCAATTCCAGAATATGCCAAAGGAGAAACTACCCTCCAATTGGGATATGCCCCATTCTAACCATGCAGGAAAAGAAGACTTCAAGGAGGAAGAGTGGGGAAAGAATTGTACGAGCTGGGATTCACAACCTGACATGATCATGAACCTCATTGAGCACAACTCGGAGTTGATTCATACTCTCACCTTCAAGATTGAGGACTTGAGGAAATTGATTGAAAAGCTCATCGAGAGAACACCACCACCACCGAAGGAGTAATTTGTCATCAGGTTTTGGCATCCCCTTGGTTTGTTCCAAGCTTGGGGGAGTGTCACGGTATCACATCACTATCTTTTATCTTTTTAACTTTTTAGTAGAGTCATATCATGAATAGATAAGTTATCATGTAGGATGGTTTGCATTTTGGAAGTGTCCCCCTCTCATTAGATATCTATGTATCCCTTGGTGTGAGTTGCCGTTATGGAATATTAATGAGAAGTTCTATGATTTACTCTTTTGCATATCTTATATTAGTTTTCAATTTCTGTTATATGATTGATCTTGTTATTAGTATTGGTATCACTTTGGGATCATTGAGTAAATTTAGTTGGTTTTGGCAAACCTGGCTTGGTCAGTATCAACACTATTATGAGAATTGAATGAAAAGATAAAAGTACTCTTAAGAAATATAATTTCATCATCTTCCTTTCTTGATTTGCTCATAAGCTTAGTCTTCTCTAGTTAAGATCTTTTGTGCTTCCAAGGAATATTGCATGTTTGTTTTTATCACATGTATGTTTGTTTGTTTCCTTCAACTCTTATGCTTGCTACCTAGCCTTGCTAGCCTAAAACCTGTACTGAGAGGGAATGCTTCTCGTGCATCCAATCCTTAAACCAAAACCTATGCCATTTGTGTCCACCATACTTACCTATTAGCACTATTGCTATTCCAAGTAAATTCATGTTTTATCTACCTTCCGAATTAAACTTGTTATGTGAAAATTAGTGATTAAAGCTCTCATGAACTTGATGGCACACTTAATAAACTTGAACCATTGTTCCCATCTATGTTGCGTATATGCTTGCGCTTTATAAGTTGAGAGTTAGCAGAACCATGTTACCATGGGGAACGCTTTCAACATTGCACTTATTTAGTTGATATCATGATTCTTTTGCTTATGGATCCCGGCGGTGTGAAATAAAAGGGAAGCTTGTAAGCTCATGGAGTTTGTACATGTGTTAGAGAAACGCCTGGGCCGCTAGCCTAAGCCATGCCTAATCATGGTGGAAACTTGTAGCATAACCATAATGAGCAATCTATGAAGCATCCTTAATAAAAACCTATGCAAATAGCAAATAAAAAGATCGCTGAGATGCTCATTGTCTGCTTGCCTTGTCATTTTGATATAGGAATGCTTCTGTATCATCGGGCAAGGGGTACCCGTTGGCGGTTCTCCAAGATTCACATGTATTTACAATGACAAGAACTTACTCGTGACTAAAGTTGAGTAGTATGAGGTCTGGTACTCGTAAGCACGGGGCATGCGATTTTCAACTTATAACTTGTCAAGCATATCCTCATATTTGTTCACTTTAACCTTAATCACCTCAAGATGCCTATGGTAGGGGCAATGAGAGCTGAAAACTAATAAGTACCATAATTTTTGGAAGCTCTTTATGAAACTTGAAATCCCGCTTCCCTCTGCGAAGGGCTTATCTTTTACTTTTTATTTGAGTCAGTAAACCTATTCCTTTCTATCTCAAGCAAGTATTTTGATTTGTTGTGTTTCATTCATTCATATGATGATTTATTCAATCATGTTTCTTATGTTACTTGTTTTGCACATTGCTATTATCTTAGTGAATATTACTTTGAAAGCTATCATTGAAAACCCATTATGTTTGAACTCCTGCAAATTGTTAACTATTCTTCGACCAAGAGCAAAGTTTGCCATTACCAATTATGATTTACCTTGTGTATCTTTATTGTGTTTCCATTACTTATTGCAAGTTAAATTGTATAATAGTGAGTTGTCTTATATTATGATTTGTGTATTGATGAATGTGATGCTTCTTATCCGTATTCTTTTTATCGACCCTTCACTCCATAAACCTGAGGTCATGTTTATTGAGCTCAGTTTTCGCTTGGGGACAAGCGAAGTCTAAGCTTGGGGGAGTTGATACGTCCATTTTGCATCTCTATTCTATATCATAATTTACTGTCATTCATTGATGTATTTCATATTAAGAGATGATACTTATGTTATTTCATCTGTTTTTGCATGGTTGATGACTTTTGGAGGATGGACCGCTGTAGTCAGGATTCTGATGGAAAATGCGCTATTTGGAGGCAAAATTCGCGAAGATCAGAAAATCCCGGAAAATACATGGAAAATCCTATTTTTCCAGAAGACGAAGGATGCCAGAAGGGGAGCGGAGTTGGGCCACACGGGGCCCACACCACCCCCCTGGCGCGGTCCACCCTTGGCTGTGCCAGGTGGTGTGGCCACCCTGGCCCACTCCTGGCTCTCCCCTTTGGCGTATATTATCCCCACGAAACCCTAAGACTCAGAGAGAGACCACAGAAAGATTTCGCCGCCTCTACAGGGTAGAAAACTACAGAGAGAAAGAGCTCTCTGGCAGGCAGAAATCTACTGGGGAAATTCCTTCCCGGAGAGGGGAGATCGTCGCCATCAACACCACCATCAAGCTGGACTTCATTGGGATCATCATCATCTCCACCATCACCATCATCACCACTTCATACCGCTATAACAATTGGGTTGAATCTTGTATAGTTCTTAGGGGAAACTTTCCCGGTGTTGATTACTTGTTGTAGTTGATGCTATTGAGTGGAACCATTGAATTATTGTTATGTTTAGGTTGTTACTTATCATTATTCCATCTCTGATCCTGATCCATATGATGTCTCTTGAGTAGTTCGTTTAGTTCTTGAGGACATGGGAGAAGTCATGTTGTTAGTAGTGGAATTGTGTTGAGAAAGATTCAATAGTTTGTTATTTAAGTTGTGGTGTTATTCTTCTAGTGGTGTCATGTGAACGTCGACTACATGACACTTCACCTTTATGGGCCTAGGGGAATGCATTGTGTATTTGGCTACTAATCGTAGGGGTTGCCGGAGTGACAGAAACCTGAACCCCCGTTAGGAAACCTTTGCACAAGGGACGTCAGGATCTCGGAGTTTAAAGCTTTGGTTAGGTTTCTATCTTAATTACTTTCTTGTACTTGCGGATGCTTGCAAGGGTATAATCACAAGTATGTATTAGTCCTAGGAAGGTCGGTACATTAGCACAGGTTCACCCACACAACACTTATCAAACTAAAGAAGATTAATCAACTATATGAAGCGAAAGCACTTAACGATATTCCCATGTGTCTTCGAGAGCGTTTGGTCATCTTAAGTAATACAACCGGCTTGTCCTTTGCTGACGAAAGGATTGGGCCACTTGCTGCATCTATTATTATTATCTTTTATTTACTCGCACTTTATTTATCTGTATTATCAAAAACCCCTAAAAATCCGTTTTCTAAGTATTTACAGAGAATTCCTTCTCCAAGCCACTCGTCAACACCTTCTGCTCCTCGTTGGGTTCGACCCTCTTACTTATCAAAAATACTACGATACACCCCCTATACTTGTGGGTCATCAGACCCAAAGGTGATGCTGAGCGCGGCTACTTGGGATAGTTATCCGAGCCAGTCTACTACGGGCAGCAGACAACACACGGTAACCCATTGTCTTCATCTAATGCACATACTTGTTACATAGTTTCTATTCCATTTTTCACTCTAGTGGTTCAAATTGCAGACACAGCTGCTAGTCGATCTTGAGACAGAGAGTGCTGATTACAGACAGCCCCTTTTGTCTGGACCTCTGCTTATACCACGTCAGGAGCAGCAGACCTGGCTGAGTTGCCTAGAGGAGAAGCTCCGACGTATCCACGGGGTTATCATGTGCACCCGCTCTTCGAACGTTGCTCACCAGTCGGGACCACAGCAGCCTCTGCGTGACTCGATGACCCAGCAGCAGCACCAGCAGCAGCCACGTCCACCCTCGCCCGTACGATAGTCTCCATGTCCATGACTTACACCACAGGCAATATCGCGGCCTCCCCCTCTAGACCAGGCTGGAGGTTTGTCATGGTAGCAGCAGAGTTCTTTCGACTGGTGGCAGTAGCAGCAGCCACCTTTTCAGGGTGGAGGTTCTTCGTGGGAGCCTCAGCAGCAGCAGCCACCTTTTCAGGGTGGAGTTTCATCGTGGCAGCCTCAGCAGCAGCAGCAGGAGCCTTTTGGCCACTCTCCCGCGCCGAACTACGGCTTTCATCCATAGTCGCAGCCACAAGGTACGTGTCTTACACAATATCGAGGCTAGCTTCATATCAATTTCTTATATACTTCGGTATTCATATGCAGGAGCCTTTGGAGTGCATGGGTCTATGCCTGACTATCAGGCATCTTTTTCGGATCCGCATGGACGAGTGATCATGAGGTGGAGCACAACACTCAGGACTTCTTGACACAGAGCAGTTGGATGAACATTTTTCAGACTCCTACCCCAGACCCCACACATGAAACTCAGTACAACGAGCACGGCTCAGTGATTCCTCCTCGAAACGTTCGGGCACCCATTAGGTACGGCTGGATGCCACCAGAGCAACCAGAGTAACCACGTGAGTGTCAAGGCAGACGACGACGCTGATACCTCTCTCAGCCAGATATGTACTAGTTCGCTATCTATCTATCTATCTATCTATCTATCTATCCATCTATCTATCTATCTATCTATCTATGTAGACATATGTCTATCTATGTGTGAGACATGAACATATCTATATGTGAGACATGCACTTATCTATGTGTGAGACATTTCCCAATGTTATTCATTTCTCGGTCGAGATAATTAGGATACGAGATAATTAGGATACAAACAAGATAATTAAGATACACACCCAAGCTACAATGTTATCCAATTCTTCCTGGCATGTGCCTTGCCCTTACCCTTCGACGATGCCTCGATCGATGATGCCTTTCCCTTACCCTTCGATGATGCCTCGCCCTTACCCTTCGACAATGCCTTCTTCGTGGCTAGCCTTTTGTCCCACTCATCTCTCCACTTAGTCCCAACTGCAGGTGTCATGAATATATCATCTTCATCTTCACTCTCTTCTAGCTTGTCAATGCTCTTCTTGGCCTGCGCCTTCTTCAAGGCCTGTGCCTTGTCACGCTCTACTGTATCCCTAGAGCTACCGACCGGCGGCATGAAGATATTGTCGGAGTCTTCACTCTCTTCTATCCACAGCCAAGGGAGCTTGGCTTCCATCTGCCTTGCCTCTTCATTGAAGAATATTTGCTTGCCCCACCTAGCATTGATCCTAAGAAGCTCTTGTTGTATCTCCTCTGGAGTCCTCTTCGGCCACCCTTTTCTACGTAATCCCTCACCCAGCTCAGTGAGGAGACAATCACTAGCAATGAGTTCCTCCAATGGGGCTGGATTGTTGTCTATCCTAAAGTTCCTAGCCAAATGAAAAAGGTCGACAGACATGTCGATCTCGAAACTGCGATCATAGGGAAAATCGGGAAACATACTGGCTTTTCTTACACAACTTCGTGAGGAGGGGGTTTTATAGGGTAACATTCTGGCAGAAAAAAATCTGGCGGGAAAAACTTCTGGCGGGAACCATTTTGGCCGGAAGAACTAAGAGGCATTGTCTCTGAGATTAACTAACACATACAAACTAATGTTGAATTTAAGATACATCACAACACTAAACTAAAATTAAAATACATCATGACACTACAACTGAAATGAGGATACATCAAGACACTATAAGTGAAATTAAGATACATCGGGACAGTACAACTAAAGTGAAGATACATCGGTACTGATACATACGTCTACCTGCCCTGAGTCCAGCACGGGTACTTCCCGGTATTGTCCCCACGTTCCTCTGCCGCCCGCGCCTCGGCAGCCCTTACTCTTAATCTCTTCCTCTCCGCCTCACGGGCCTCCATGCGCACTTGTTCCTGTCGCTCCTCTTCCTCCCTTCTCTTCCTGTTTTGCTCGCGGTTTTGACCTTGCTCTACACAGAATTCTTTCATTTCTCTCTCCCGTTCCTTCTTCTCCTCTTCGGCCATCCTTTTAGCATGTTCATCTTCGTGAAAGGCATCCCACACAGCTCGGTTCCTATCATGACACTCTTTCGCGGCCCAAGCTGGCTGCTCCTTATCAATCCAATGGTACCACTTGCAAAGTGGAGGAGGATACTGCAAGCAAATCAATGGAATGAATAAAAGGATACATGATAACATGAATGGTTCATATTAACTTTGTTCTGCGAACATACATGAGGCCTCTCGTATGACGAACTTGCTTGTCAGGACGGGCTTGGATCGTAGTTGGGACACATGAAAAACTTCATGCCCATGCAGGTGGAGAAATTGATCGACTCCTTGACCTTGGCAAGATGGCCGCACCAACGGCGCTCGTATGTCACCCCTTGTGGCAACCTAGCATCTTTCATCTTACTAGGCCTATACTCTGGGTCCGAACAAGGCACACTCATGATGGAGAGGAGAAGAAATGCGAGAGAAAGAGGAGAACAGCTAAAGTGGGAAAAGAGAGAACATCTCGGTGCCCAAATTTATAGAGGCAATGGGAAGAATAGGCGGGAAAAATGGCAGGAAATCATGGTGGGAGATAGTGGCGGGAATCGGTTGGCGGGATATAAACGGCGGGAACTAAAAACTAATTTAGGTTAAGACGTCACATTTAGTGGAGATGCTACGTTTAGGGCTTGCATTGATCATGTAGGATTTGATTAGGGGTAAGCCGACTTGTCTACTCGGTTTGGGCCTGGCCGATTAATCCTATCGGCCTGGACCTGACCGAAAGGTGCAGTCGGCTTCAGCCTGGCCGATTGGACCAGCCCCAGTCGGCTATGCTCTGTCCGATTAATCCAATCGGCCAGGCCCACGCCGAATAGGCCACTCGGTCTGGGTGTCGCCGAATGGATTCCACTCGGTGTGACCATCGCCGACAAAGCACTAGATATGTAATATCCTGAATTCGTGCAACACTTATCAAATTAATTAAAAGAAGTGTATTACTTAAAAAAATCGCGATGGAGCATCTCGATAGAATGCATTGCAAGGGTGCATCATCGGACAAAGTATATTCAACAACTTAGACTCGGATTTTCCAGGAGAGGGGTGACTCATGCAGCTATTTGACGCATTAGATGTTCCCTTTGATTCTGTCGGCTTGGCCTTGTGTGGACTTTTCATCGGATGTATGGAGAGAAGTCGGTGCAATTGGTTGGCTTGATCTCCAAATTTATTGACAAGGGAAGAACACATGGATGGACACAAGGTGGAAGCATGGGGAAAACACGTGGATATGGGTATAAATAGAAAAGGCAAACCCGACAAGCCAAACCCGGTAACAAGCTCCCAACGGAGTAGCCTCTAGATTTCGAAACCCAAAAACTTATTCCTTTTACTAGAAGATCCAATAGAGCATTGCACAAGGAAGATTGGTCGGTCGTGATTCAATATAACCTCATGTGGGGAAGATTGGCATGCACTACTAGAATCTCAAAGAGAAAGAGTAGATACAAGAAGAGGTCTTGTACATCTCCACCAATTGAGGCCTTGGGATCTTCTCCACTTAGGGAGGGGAAGGATCAAAGCTCTTTATCTTATCATATATATATATATATTTATATATATATATAATCCTCAAGAGAGGACCTAGGAGAGTATAAATAGGCCTATGGATGAAGGGGTAAGTTATAGGCTGAAAAGGTATAATGGGCATTGCCCTATACAAGCACGCATGTGGACCCCGAAAGGTAAGTGGGAGAGGTCTCAGGATCAACCTAGTATGTGCACAAGAAGGCAGTATGGATAGTCTTTAGTTTGTATGCTATGATTCTATAGGGGTGTAGATTGTCCACGGTTTGTCCACGCATGTTAGCGGCGACTCTTCCATCTTCTTATTGGGCTTCTTCCTTCTCTGCTTCAATGGTTCTCTCTTGTTGGGCTTGATACTTCATACACCTTTGGTATCCTCCATTGACTCCATACATCCATGCTCAAACCTTAGGGGGTAAATCAGTATACCATTTATGAGAGACATGTGTAGACACACAAAGGAGAAAGATTCACCTTTGAGTAATGGTCCGACGTGTCACTAGTCATTGAATCATGGTGGTGGCCATGGGTTGTATCGTATCACGCACTCCCCCTTCAAAAAGAATCATTTGCGACGATAACTCGTCATCACCATATATAGAGAGATGGATATTCCTGAACTTTGTGGTTAGCATGTAGTTGTTCTTGAGAGAAATTATGTGAAAGTCCTATATGTTCCTTCGACTTCCAAGAATCCTATAAATTTCATAATAAAAGTGAAGAAATACCCAAAGACTAGACAATTCCATGTGTTCTTTAAGTAGAAAATAGTCACCTTTGCAAGAAGTCGATGTGTTCTTTGTGCTAGATCTTGTGTAGTCTAAGTGTGTGGGTTGAAGAACCACTCATTGGAGGTCAACCACAAGTATCTCTCTAGAGCTCATTTTGTAAAATCTTGTTATTGAGAGTTCCACAAGTAATCCTTTGTACCTATACATGCCAAATACTAAGAAAACCATGTAAGTGAATGAGATAGGAACATATCATCCTTGACATATTTGTTCTTATTCATAGCACACCATTAACACAACACAAATATGTCAAGTATAATGCAAATGCAAGGTCAATCTAAAAGAAATTCATTCAACGTCGTCCAAATGTGGGAACTCAACATCTCCATGAAATTTTGAGAAGAAAATTTCATCTCATGTTGAAATGCATATATATTATTGCACTTAGAGTATCAGAAATAAAATTTTGTCAACATATCCGACACAAATGAGGAGGATTCAACAAAAAAACATGATGAAACATGTCTGAAACATTGACATAGGTGCCAACAAAACATGTGATAGAGCAAGTTTTCAAAATCATTATTGTGACACCAATGGGTAAAAATTGACAACACTCATGGAAAAACATGCTCAAATAAGCATTATTTTTGAAGATAAAACTTCGAAAAGAGCAAGTGTTTAACATGTTTGGTGCATCACACAAAGCATAAATACCAAATATCATGGGAACATAATTGTCACAATGGGAACCGGTATCACCAACATGCTTGAAAACAAACCAAAGAAAAGAAAAAATAACTTGTTTGATGCAACACATTAGAAGTGCATGGATCCCCCATGTGTGGTTTTGGTAATTAATGAAAATCCGTATGGAAATATTTTCATTGACTTATATTTGAATAGTTTCTCCATAGCCAATGCGTGAAGACCATATTTTAGATTCAACTTTGAAAGAAGAAGAAAGTAAAAGAAGATGATGTTCAGGAATCCATGCTTTAACTTATGTGTTAAGCCATGGAGGATCAAGATCTTGAGAGTATGATTTCAACAGAATAACTCAAGATATGGCTCTAAGTTGATGTCATGATAGACTCATGGGTTGAGCTAATGTTGAACAATATAACCCATGATCTATGTTATTTGTGTATCATGTGGGTTAAATATATTTACATGGGAATGCACCAAAAGTAAGTTTCCATAGAGCCCATAATAAGATGACACGGAGTGGTGATGGTATCATGAAGGTTGATAAGTGCAAGCTCAAGATGAGCATCTCGTGAAGATCATATACTTGAAGCTTGTCAATCATTTGGTGATAATACATGTGAATATGTATTTGAATTAAGCTATTAAATCGTGTTTTATGGGGGAGAAAATTATAGGTCTTTACCGAGCAGTAATGATCAAGTAAAGCATTTGGCTTGAAGGAAGCATAAAGCATTGTCATCAAGATCAAGCGGGTTGTGCAAGACAAATGTATTACCTTTGATAGTTTTTTCCAATTTAATGGTATCAAGGTGGTTGTTGGGAGAATAGGTTATAGGATAAATAGATGCACTATCAAGAGGGGCTTTTAGTTGAGTGGTTTGATCACTCTTCATATTGATCTTAATCATTTGCATCTATCTATTTCTGTTGGTTCTTGGAGTTTCACCATGTGAGAATTTATAGCTTGTTTTTTCTTCACAAAAGCCCATGTATAATCGGAAAATATGCATCTTCTCTTTTATTTTCAATCTTGGAGGTTTTGTCGGTTATCTGTTTTGGGAGGTTTTGCACCTCTCCACTCTTATATTTTCTCTATTATTGATTCTTGGTGATTCTCTGAATTAAGATCTAGATATCTTTTTTGGCTTCAAAACAACCTAGGTTCATAGAAATTTGGATTCCAAATGCAAATTTTAGAACTTTTATGGTGTGGGACTATGGGTTGTCTCCTTGTTTTTATCATGTCGTACATCTTAGCCAAAAAATTCCAAACAGTCTGACAACATGTCTATCACATGTCTGAAGACTTCGGGTGCTGGGCGATAGTCTGCCTGGCAAGTTTTGCCGGACTGTCCTACACTTGGGGATCTTGAAGTTAGTTTCTTTGCGTTTTTTATTTGTTTTTAGGCGCTGAACTATCTGGTGCATGCGAGGCGAGGCCCTGTGGTGCTACATTTTATGCACCAAAATGGCTATTTTTTGGGGGTGAGGGCTATAAAAGGGTGTCTTCTTCCCCAATGTGCGTAATTGAATTTCTTAAGCAAGTCTTTCACCTCTATTGTTGAATTTTAAAATCTTGCTTAAATCTCTAACAATCCTACGTTTGTTGCATCTAGTTGAGGGGTCTGAGTGAGGATGTATAGATCTACGGTGCCACCTATCAATTCCCCTTCTAAATGAGGGGTCTTGGGGTCATTAGTTGATTTTCTCCCTAATTCCTCCCCAACATTAATTGTTTTGGTGGGATTTGAGAGTGATGGATCCGAGCACCCGTGGTGTTCTTGATTTGCATCCTTGTATATTGAGCTCTTAATTTTTATTGGTTCGAGTGAGATACCGTGAGCTTGTTACTTTGGAGGGTGGCCTCCTAGTTGGCTTTGTTGTTTGTGACATGGTGACGTCTTTGTGGAAGATTGTGAAGAGGCTCGGACTAATCCTTCATAGAGTTTTCCATCTTCATAGTGGACGAAAATCTTACCATAGGAAGGGGCCCTAACTTCATGAGGGGATCAGAGAAGAAGGTGATATTTCATGGCGTCCGGGTCCATGTGGAAACTCGCACCTCTCTAATGGTGATTATCTTAATTCTTGTAAGTGAACATTGGGATACATCTTTGTCACCACATTCCTTGTCTATCTTTATAAACGATTTTATTTCCTTTCTATAGACATCGAGGTTGAATTTATTTATATACTGTTTATCACTTGTGAGATTTCTATTATGCTCACCTTGCTTAACTTAAGTTGTTGGCGAAGCTAACTTATTTAGGATTTATGCTTGAAAACTAAACATGTGCTCCCCACGATCCATAATAAGTGTCGCTGATTTAGTATAAAGTTGTACTAAATCAGTGACACTTATTATCGATCGGAGGGAGTAGTTTATTTCTGCATTCTTTCAAGATAAATTTGTGATAGTTTTAAAAATCATATTCATACCCCTCTAGGCGACATCTCGATATTTCACACATGTGATCTCATTATCTAGTGTGAAAGGAGAACTCACACTTATCATGATCTCAAGAACTCTTTTATGTTGAAAATATGGCGTAGGGGTAATAATAAATATGTTATTATTATAATTCCATGTGTATAATTATGTTTATATTATTATGTCCTATAATTTCATTAGTCCCTAAATATGATTTTTAGAGGAAAACCTCATTACATGTGTGGAAATATAGAAACAAAATAAGATTGCCTCTAAGACTAGCTCATATATTACCGATATAAATGTTTTACTAGCTATGGACATATGCAAAGTATTACGAGGTTACCAGTAATATGTGAAAATAATAAGGTTTGGATATACAATGGTGTTGGACAAACCATGTCGATATACCATGAGACACATCATTAATGTATTGTCGGTATTTTCTCATAATATGTATTATCGTTATTAGTTTCCTCCGACCATAAGAATATCATAGACATGGATATTGAATGGTTTGCACGAAGTCATGAAATGTTGCATCAATAACTAGGTAACTACAAAGATGCCTTTAGTGCACACCAGAAAGCATACCAAAGCTCTAGATATGTCAAGTATGGGAATTCCTCCTCGAGCAAGGTGATACGCTCTTGACCCTCTTGGTGCTATGATGTAAAACATCGCTTGGACAAGCACCATGACTAAAGTGCTAGTCACACATACATCAAAATATATAACAAATAAAGAGTACATGTTGGGTAATAATAAGGATAACAAAATAGTTTTTCCTCGATTGTGTAAAGTATCATGAAGTAATACGGAAATGTGAATGCACATAATATAAGAGGTTCACACGATAAATATTTTCATGGTACGTGGGAATTGTTGTATCTATCAAGATCCTGATATCGATTATTTTTCGTGGAAACGTTGTTCCGGACATGTCTACATATGCACTCACCCATAGAGTCACACACTTAATGGTTTAACAACATTTAGAAATGCAAGTTCTATGTGAAGATGAGATAGGTGGGTTACGATAAGGTCTCTTATGGTCTTGGAATGGTTTCGAGGGGCCTATGATGATCCCAGAAGTGTCCAAAATAGTCTCAGGAGTGCCCAGAATAGTCTCGGATATATACTAGAAGTTGACAAAAGTACCAGAAGGTTTCAGAAGGATCTTAAACGTCTCATACTATTTTATAAAGTCTAAAAGGTTCCGCAATAGGTGTTGCTACATTGCCTTGGGGGTTAAGATGTTTGCCTCCTTTAGGGAAAACTGAATTAGGTTTGCAGTTTATATTTTAGTAGGATTCCTCAAAGGAGAAACCTACCAGAACTCTACAAAATGTGGGGATGCTACCTTAGAAGAGCTCCCTAAGAGTTGTCCCAAGTTTCCACCCTTGACCATGGCCGTCTCCCAACACCTACACCTCAAACTCTAGCTCTAGTGTTATTGCATCGTGTGCCACTATCGTCCCCCTTGTGTCACCATCACCTCCTTGTCGTCAAACAATACCCTATGGTGCAATATCCTTAGCTTCTCTCCTCCCTCTCTCACGCGGGAGAGCTTATGGATCGTCTACTCCGTTTAGATCTAATCTATATGTTGATTGTCGAGAACCGAGTCTTCATCGACTTGCTTCCATGTTTTGTTTATGTGCTTGATCGTACACCAACACAGTGACACTACACTCGTACATGTGTATACCTTGGAGGCGTCGTGTAACTCTCGTGGATGGGAGGGATATGCCTGGCTGCAGGGGTTAAAGTTAGTTGTCATTAACTCCACTGTGATGACACGTTCTTGAAGGGTATGATCTAGTTTCTTGCAACTCGCTTGTGATCTTGGTTATTCATTTGCGGTAATTTTTGTTTTGTGTAGCACATTGATGGCTCTAGAAATAGCCATCTTTTCTCACGTTTAAACATTTTTTAGTCAAGAAACAGACAAGAAACTCTCTAGCCTTGCCACTAATGACTAATAATTGCAAAGATATGCAAACCATTCATTTGATTTGTGTTGTGCAGGAAATCATGCTTTTAATGCAAAACTAGCAGTCATAATGAAGATTTTGAGAATGTCCACACGACCAAGTAATTCTGGAGCAATTTCTAGGCGTCTGCAGCCATAACGACCACTGGGTACGGGCAGGGTCCGCCCGTACCGTCCACCCGTACCATGTGTTGGCGGCTTCGCATAGTCAACCCTACAACTTCCGTGAATACGCCTATATATTTTGAGGCCTCAGCTACCACGTAGATGGCCGCCATTCTCAGATTGCATCACAACACCACCAAAGGGGATCTACACCTTAGTTCATCCCTTCCATCTCAAATCTCTTCCATTAGCCATAGTCATTACTTTGTACTTGAGATCTTCTTGTGATTCGGCGACCATTGTAAGAATATTTGATTTCAATCTAAGTATTTTTCACAATATTTTCTATCCTTGATCTTATTGTTATGAGTGAGTAATCCTCACGGGCTGCGGGTTGGGGAGAAAACTCGCAGCAATTATGTGTATATAATCTATGGGAGTATTGTGTATTGTTTGAAAGATGGATTTGTATCTTTTGTTTCTTTGTCTCTTGCCTCAATCTTTGGACTTGTAGGTACCCAAGATCCCCGAGATCGATAAAGGCTTGAGGTGAGATATTGTCCAGCGATGATCTCATAGGAAACCCCTTGATAGAAAGGGCGGTACGATCTTTGCTTAGCGACCCATTCGGGATCACAATAACATCACCTCTTAAGGCTTTGATCTGTATTTTGCACTTAATAATCGTTTGTAGCCCGGTTCTTCGTGGTGCACTCAGTTGGATCAAAAGACTATTGCTACGCCTTCTACTCGCAGGGGCTCTAGTATATTAGGATGTGTTGCCCACAAGAGATTATCTCTATTAAAACATTACGCATGACTGCGCTAATTATTATCCTTTATCCCATATGATGTGTAACTTCAGGTGGATCTTCAAATGTGGCATATCTCCATCCATTGAATCAACCCACGATATAAAGTAAACTAGATTGGTCTGATAAACGAAGGTAAAACAAAAAAACAAAGGTTTCTAGACGTGTCCTTTTTAATTCCTTTTAGCGTTGTTTCCTAAGGTTCGATTAAACCTAGGTCTACTAGAGAAAAATACTATTATACTACATCCGTGAATTTGGATCGAAGGTATCAACCCTTTTTATGGCGCTGTTGCCGGGGAAGCAATTCGCTATCCTGGTGATGTCACTAGAGACCTTGTTTTTAGTTTTATTATTGGTTTGTAGTTTATTTCTTGTTATTAGTTTACTTCCTTGTTATCTACTTGAAATCCTAAAAAATTAGTAACTTGTTATTTGTTTCCTTTACTTTAAAAATACCAAAAAGATAAGAGTCATGGATCAAAAGAGACTTGGGTAGTATGCTACTCCCACTAATGATTTTATTCGTGCACCTATTACTTAGCCCAATGTTGATGCGGAAGCATATGAAATTAATCCTAACCTTTTAAATTTGGTTCAAAAAAACCAATTTGGGGGCTCATCTTTTTGAGGATTTGGGTTTGCACTTAAATACTTTTACTAAAATTTGTGACATGATTCATATTAAGGATGTAGATCCAAATGTTGTTAAATTACGTTTGTTTCCTTTCTATCTAAGAGGAAAGGCTAAGCACTGGTTGCTAGCTCTACCTAAGGGCACTAGTAAATCTTGGGAGGAATGCACTAATCTTTTTATGACTAAATTTTTCCCCCAGCTAAGACTATGCAACTAAGATCCAACATTATAAGTTTTAGACAAGAAGATCACGATCCACTAGCGCTTGCATGGGAAAGGATGAAACAAGCCATAATGAACTGTCCTAGTCATGGGACAGAAGAATGGGTTATATTACATTTATTTTATAATGGCCTTAACCCAATGTCTAAGTCTATGCTAGATACTACAATAGGAGGAACAATCATGGGAAAGCAAGTGAGTGTTGCAAAGAAATTACTTGATGATATGCAAAAACCATGCCTAATAGCATGTGAAAAGAACCTCAAAAAGGGTGAATTCAATCACCGAGGTAAACAATGAAGAGCTTACTTCCAAGGTAGACGAGTTACTCAACATAGCAAAGGGTAAGAAAGATACCCAAGTTAATGCTATCGCTGCCGATGTTAATGATGTTAATTTTATAGCTCACATCCCTTATAATCCTGCTTGGAAGAATAAGAAATTTTCTTCAAATGTTCAAAAACATTATTCTAATCCTGCAGGAGCTCCTTACAATAATTATGATAATCATAATAGAGAAAATCATGATAATCTCTCGTTTGAACATACTGTTAGAACCTTTATGCAAGCTCAAACAGAGCAAAATAATATGCTTACTAAAATCACGGAGAACCATGAGAGTAGTATTGGTAAATTATCTAATCAAGCCATTGCAATTAGAAATGATGTGCATGCTCTACAAGAAAGGACAAAGACCATGGAGGCTCAATTGGGAAAGGTAGCTAAGAGCCAAGCTCTCATACTAGCAATTTTTGCTGAAAAGTCCGAGCCAAATCCGGTAGAAGACCTCAAGATGATGAGGGTGGAAATGAATGAAGAGAAGGCCAAAGATCTGGACTATAGCAATGCGCCAACACCTGAATACACCGTGGAAGATCTACTAAAGATGATCACCGTAAAGAATCCCGATCTAGAATAAGGTAATGATGTTATGTACCAACAATTTATTCAACAAGTAGCATCTAAAGTTCGAGATTTAGAAATGGAGTATAAAAGACTAGCTGATAAACTTCCTGCTAAGCTAGATGATATATTTGAGTCCACTATTAAAATTAAAATTGGTATTAATGAGATATCTGTACTTTGTGATCTTGGTGCAAGCGTCTCAACAATTTCCAAAAGTCTATTTGACAAGTTAAACTCGGGGCCTTTTGCAACCACTAAATTGAGATTCCATCTTGCCGATTTAACTTATAGACAAGTTGTTGGGATAAAAGAAAACTTAGTTGTTGAAATTAAAGGAAAATTTGATCTTATTGATCTTGTTATAGTGGACATGCCTGAAGATCCTATAGCACCTATAATTCTAGATAGGCCATTCCTAAGAACTATTAAAGCTTTAATCAATCTACATTAAGGGAATGCAAGAATAGGACTACCATCTAGAGACCCTTTTATAGTCCACTTCCCTAGGAAGAAGGCCAAACCTAATAATGATGATAATGGTATAATTACACTGAGAGCCAATTACTTTAGAGTGGATGTTCCACTCACTAAACCTAAATGATCACCATCTAGGTCAAGCTAATTGACCTTAACTAGAAGCGCTTCATGGGAGGCGACCCATGTGAAATAAAAGTTTTTACTTTTGTGTTAGTTTTGTTTGTTTTGTTTTGTTTTTAATAAAGAGTGTTCAAGAAGTCCTTTGGAGAGAGGAGAAGAAAATAAGGTAATCCATGATATTTTATTCACTAACACATGGCCTAAACGGTATTGCTGATTTTTACAAAGTCTATTTGCTGTTATTTTGTCATCTGCTAAGATGTGTAAAGGCGCGCAAAGCTACTAACCAAATTCTATAAGATCTGCAGCTTATTAGCCGCATAATGACCACTCGTATGACCGGGAGACCCTGTACCGTGCGCCCGTACCACATCGAGGCTCTGGAAAATATAAATATTGATTTTTGCTGCAGGACTCAGTGACCGTAACGACCACTGGTACGACTAGAGGCGGTCGTACCGCCCGCCCGTACCGTACCCTCGAGCAAAATGTCAGTTTTCAAGCAAACATACTGCACGCATAACGATCAGCAGTACAGGCACGCACGACCGTACCACGCGCCCGTACCAAGTGCGCCGCCAGAAGGAGTCCTTTGAACCTAAGGTATGCACCCGGTACGGGCGGGCTCCAGGCATACTGCCCGCATGTACCACGTACTCGGCCGCCATATCATCCCAGGAGGAGGTAACCCTAAATTTCCAAAACACGGAACTTCTCTTTCTTCTACCTCCAAACTCCAAACCATATCCATTGGATCTTCAATTTTATTTAATATTTCTTTGATTCCCTGCATCCAGTCAATCTAAGGTATGTTTCTCTCCCGATCCCCAACTTATTTGCATCAAAACTCCGCTCAATATTTTACCATTATCAATCTAGACTTAGGTCTTGTTCTTAAGTTAATCTTGATATTGAGCATGCTTAGTTTTATTTTTAGAGGAGTTTCTTTTGTAACAAGTGTAGAGGATCGTTTATGCTATGTTTCTATTGTACTAAACTCTTAATTACCATTTTTAGTTATTTTATTTTAGATGAACATGAGAAGCTCTACACGTGTGATGGCCGTGGAACAAGCCGCACCACCCGTTGATACGTTGATCCCCCGAGTCACTTGGTATCAAGTTCACCGAGGAGTTTCAGTTGAATCGTTTCAACCGTCTCAAGCTACGAGAAATCAAGTCCACCAAGTGGGTGTGCCCCTATATACTAAACCAATTTGGCATTCGTGCTGATTTCAACTTACTTTGCAATAATGTTGGTTGTATGACTTTGGCTTTCAGGATGTCGTCACGTACTGCCACTTGACGCTTGAGTTTCTCAGCACCTCGACACATTTGGTGTTCTCACACTATTGTTCTGAGGAGCAAATGCCTGAAGTTGATCGCATCAACTTCTGTCTTATGAATTATGAGTACTCCTTGACACTCGACCAATGGTCTCACTACTTTGGATTTGCCAACAACACCACTAACATATGCTCCACCACCTTTGTTCTAAATCCAACACCTTGGGAGTACTTCAATAGAATGAGAATTCATGGAAACACGCCCAAGGGGAACCAAATTGATCATCCTATTGTTTATTATTTGTTTTATGTTATTGCTAACACCTTGCAAACACGTGGTGAGTTTACTAAAGTCAATGAGGAGGATATGATGATCCTTGCTAAAGCTGCTATTCCTAATTGTAACTTAACACCAAATTTAGGTGCTCTTCTTTTATTTTATCTTAAGCATCAAGCTCTGCAGTCTCGAGGTCCTATATGCGGAGGAGGAGTCATAACCATTCTTGCACGTGCACTTCAAGTCAACCTAGGTAATATCCAACCGTTGGCTGGAAGTCACCATCTTGTTTTTCTAGTCTAAGAGCTTGTGGTATGATTTCTAGAACCAATGGTAGATACTTCCTTGATATACTTGGAGCGGATCACTTGATCCCATCTCCTTTTCCTAATTGTCTATTCTCTATCGAGGAGGCATGTTTGCGTTATGACGTGCAAGTTGAGGCAGGTCTACCCCAACAAGAAGTACCAATGGGAGAGGAAGGATAAGATGAAAAAGTAGAACAAGAAGGACCCAAACAAGATGTGCGGCCACCAAACTACTACACTACCTGTGAAGATATTTATGCTCTCGAAGAAAATATCCAAAACATGAACAACCTCAACCTTCGATATGTTACTGCCAACCTCGCCACCCAGTTCCATGATTGGAGTAGCCAATGGAACGTGAGAGATTATCGACCACCACCACCACAATGAGCAACAAAAGGGCTTGCAAAAGCCTGAGCTTACAGATGTGTTCCCCGACAATTTTATTTGTGTAATAATGAGGTTGTACTCCAGCTCCTTGAGAGCTTTGAAACACTCATGTTGGTTTATTCCAACACTTTGCTTTTCTTTCATTTTTCGTTTGCTTTCGTTTTTTCGTTTTCTTTTTCTTTTCTTAGTTCCTTGCTTGGTTGAAAGTTATTTTCTATTCTCTAATCCCTATCCTCAAAAATACAAAAAGATTTTTCCCTTTTTCCTTTTTTGTTAAAGTGGATTCGTACTTTTCTTCTTTGCTTTAATTTTATTATGGAGTGATTTCACTTGAGTTTTGAAGAAACACATCCCTATAAGGAAGATGATTATAAAGTCACTCATGAGAGGTATGTCCTATGCTCCCATTTTTGAAGTTTGAGTTTTTTTATTTTAGTTGGTTGATATGCTAAGATGCCATGCTAGTGGGAGTAATTCGAAATAGTTAGAGTAAAGCTTTTTATTTGAATGAATGATTAGTTGTGGAAGATTTTTCTCTAGTTCTTTTAGCTAACCTAGTCTTGTCTTGGAAATAATATTGCCAAATAAGTACAACAAGAAAAAGTCTGAAATTTATGACTTGTTTGATGAATGATTTTCTTGAGAGTTTACCCTTGAAAATACATAACCCCATAGACGTTTTGATAGGCTCGACGACACTCTTGAAAGGAGTTTTTTGATTGAAATGAAGTCTACTGGTATTCTGATGCATGCCAAAGCTAACTTTGTGGATCAAACTGTGGTACTATTTAAAGAGTTCTATGTTTCTCATGCACACCTTTGGATTCCAACCACTCCGCTGGCCTACGAACGATCTATGGTACAACCCCTGATTTCAGCCATGAGTTGATGACATGGGTGGCATAAATGTCACTGTAATGGGCTAACGTATTAGTACTCTAAAAGGTTGTGCAACCATTGTGTCAGGGGGATGATCCCCAGGTACCCCACCCGAATAAGAAACAGGACAGCCGGATCGAGCCGGACAGGTTAGGATGAGCCGGCTACCACCCAGTATCCGGATCATGAAGAGGCAGCCGGATACGATGACATAGCCGGATCCAATCAGAGGGACAGGACGACGTGCGTATCAGTGCATGGTATGCCCTGTACAACGACAAGACGGGCAACCACCTGCCCATGCCGAAGACTTTGCGTGGCTGACGCTGGAACAGTGGCCTGTGCTGACGACGGGCTCGCATGGCGTCCACTGTGCCTACGACAGCCATACCGCTCATACACCGAAGGGACAAGCCATGTCGGACACTGTAGATGACTAGTCGGCTGGGACCCGCCTGTGGGGCCCGCTAGTCGGACTAGCCAGTGAGACCCTTGCCTCTCTTCCTATATAAGGAGAGGCAGGGCCTCAGTAGAAAGGGTTGGTCTCAGTGCATTTAAGGCAGTAGCTAGAGAATACAGCTCGAGGAGCACTTCTAGCTCGTATATTCCCCATAGTCAGATCAGGCAGGAGTAGGTGCTTTACCTCACCACGAGGGCCCCGAACCTGGGTACTTCTTGCGTCCTGCTATGCTCGCTTGTATCCAATCCCGCCTGCGGACGCCGTCGATAGCTTCCCTGCTAGTCCCTACACCTCTATCTAACCTCCTCAGGTACTGCCGTTCCCAATACAACGACAGTTGGCGCCCACCGTGGGGCTATGGCTTCAACCGGAGTCACGTTCCGCACGGGACCCCGCACTTCAGCCGGTGAGCGCGTGGCCTCCGGCCTGGTGCTCACGCTCGGCAAGTTTGACTGTGTCATCGACAACGCCTCCTGCTTCGCCGGAACTTCCTTCCCGGCGAACGGCACTGTTCTGCTATTCGGCGACCTCCCCATCTACATTGCCACCATCCCGGAGTGTTTCCCTAGAGAAATCGTCTCTATCGCGGGGTCGCCATGCTCAGGCGGCAGCACCTCCGCCGCACCTCGCGGCGTGGAGGTCATGATGGCCGGATCCAGCTCGCAGCCCCGCCAGCCGCGGGAGCGAGGCGTGGACGAGGTCGGAACTTCCACTCCCCCGCAGCCTCAGAACCCGGTGGAGGATGCCATTGATCGGCTCCTGACCCCGGTTAACCTCGGGGACAACCCGGAGGAGGCAGAGGCCAACTTCACCATGGAGAGACAGATCCTCCTCCAGGAGGCCATGGAACTGGCAGCAGCCCGCAAGCAACTGGAGATTGCTAGACGCGAGTACGACCGCGTGCACGGCCTCACTCCGGCTACCACGGAGCCGAGCCGGCACGGCCAGGTATGGCGCCGGGGCGGTGAGCTGGGCGGCAGGATGGAGAAGGACGGAGAACCGGATCCCACGCCTGCCCCCACACGGCCCACCTACAACACACCCATCAAGAACCTGCGCGCGGCGCGAGCCGTAGCAAAAGAACTACCCAGCCTGGAGGGCGAGGAGCGAGCCCGCCAGCACGCTCGCGTCCAGGAGCTCCTCCGTGTCGCGGACGAGCAGGCCGGCGCCAACCGGCAGACGCAGGAGGACCTTAGCTACTCCAGAGGAGGCAGGCTACCTGCCAACAGCAGGGGCGCACCGTGCGACACCCAGCAGGCGTCCTCCCCTCAGCCGCCCAGGGCCCGCAGCAGGCGTCGTGGCTCCAGCAACAGGGGCCAGCCACGCCAGGAGCAGACGGTGAACAGCAACCCGCCACCTCCCCCACCACCAGCCGGAGCGCCCAGACCAGCCGGCTCCCGCCTCTCGGGCCGGGTGGGCGCACCCAACCCGGATTGTCCGGATGCCCGCGACCGCATCGAGCTCCTCGCTCAAGCGCGCATCACGGAGGAGGAAGATTCTATCGGACCGGTTTGTTTCAGACCCCGCATCTGGAACGAGCCATTTCCGGATAAAATCTCCCTGCCCAGGGACACCCGAAGTACGACAGCAGCATGAAGCCGGAAGGCTGGCTGACCGACTATGCTACAGCAGTCGGCATCGCCCACGGGAATAAGCGCACAGCTGTGCGCTACGTCCCTCTCATGTTAACCGGGTCGGCAAGGACATGGCTCAATAGCCTCGCGCCCAACAGCATCAACGCCTGGCCTGATTTCGAGAAGGTGTTCGTCGCAACTTCAACGGCATGTACAAGCGTCTGGGGCGCCCGCGCGACCTGGCCCTGTGCGTCCAGGGCGACCGCGAATACCTCGCCAAGTGGACAGAGCTCCGCAACACTTGTGAGGGCATTCTGGAGAGCCAGGCCATCGGCTTCTTCATCGAAGGGTGCCGAGAGGGCACCATGCTCCGCCACCGGCTACTGTGTGACGAGCCGAAGACCATGGTGGAGCTCATGACGGTTGTGGACCAGTACGCCACGGCAGATGCCACCATGAAGAAGCCCCTCCGAGTAAACGCGGACGGCCGTCCGACTCCCACGGAGCCGGCTCGCGACCGTCCGAGCAACCCGACTGGCGAAGCCGGATCCTCCAGATGCCACGGCAACGACAACCGGTTCCATGGGGACCGCCAGGCCGGACAACAAAAGCCTCGTTACCACGCGTGGCAGGTCAATGCTGTGGAGGGTGTGCCCGACGCACCAGCTAACGACGCGAGAAGGCAGAAGCCCCGGCTCACCTTCGACCAGATGATCGACGGCCCGTGCAAGTGGCATAGCGGTCCCTTCAAACCGGCTACCCACACCACCCGGAATTGCAGCTGGACTCGCCAGCTAAAGGAACAGGGAAGCCAACCTCGTCTCCCGCCTCCCCCACCGGGTGGACCCCCACCACCGGCTAGGGGAGCCGATAATGACGGTAACAGCGGCAACAACAACAATGGATACCCCCAGCCGCACGCCGCCTACCACATCTTCGAGACGGAGCAGGATGACAAGCACAGCCGCAGGCGACGCTCCAAGGAGGTCAACGCCATCGCTTCTCCTGTCCCCCAGTACCTGAACTGGTCGGAAACCCCCATCACCTGGAGCCGGGCAGATCAGCCTGAGCATCTGCCGACTCCCGGGGGCTACGCCATGGTGCTCGACCCTCTCATCGTCTCCAACGCACGCACCTGCCGATTCTCGTGCGTCCTCATCGACGGAGGCAGCAGCCTAAACCTCCTCTACCAGTCCTCGCTAGAGAATCTGGGCATTCGCGAAAGAGACCTGCGCCCGACTACCACGACGTTCCACGGCGTACTCTCGGGGCCAGCCTGCGCTCCGCTGGGAAAAATCCAGCTGGATGTCATCTTCGGAACCGAGGAGAACTTCCGCCGCGAACCAATCTGGTTCGTGGTGGTAAATTTGACGAGCTCCTACCATGCTCTCCTCGGACGCCCCGCCCTCGCCAAGTTCATGGCCATCCCCCACTACGCGTACCTCAAAACGAAGATGCCAGGACCCCACGGCGTGATCATCGTTGTCGGCTGCTTCAGGCGATCGATGGAGTGCGCCTCAGCCAGTTCCAAACTGGTAGAGGCCCTCATCATAGCCGAAGAAAAGCGCGCGATCATGCGCAATGTGGCCATGGCCTAGCAAGACATCCCGGCTAGCAGCAAACCGGCTGGAGAAGGAGCCTTCCAACTGGCAAAGGAGACGAAGAGGATCCTGCTCGACCCCTCCGACCCGACTAAGTTCGTCACCATTGGTGCCGGCTTAGACAGCAAATAGGAAGGCGCGCTCGTCGAATTCCTCCGTGAGAATCGGGACATCTTCGCATGGTCTCCCAAAGACATGCCGGGTGTGCCGAGGGAGTTCGCCGAGCACTCACTTCATGTGCGCCCGGATGCCAAGCCGGTCAAGCAACCTCTGTGCCGGTTCGCAGAGGAGAAGAGAAAGATAATCGGTGACGAGATCACCCGGCTCCTCGCAGCTGGGTTCATCATGGAAGTATACCACCCGGACTGGCTGGCAAACCCAGTCTTGGTGTTGAAGAAGAACAAGACCTGGCGCATGTGTATCGACTACACCAGCCTAAACAAGGCGTGCCCGAAAGACCCCTTCGCCTTGCCCCGTATCGATCAAGTCATCGATTCCACGGTCGGCTGTGATTTGTTGTCTTTTCTAGATTGTTATTCCGGGTACAATCAGATCCGAGTAAACCCGGATGATCAGATTAAGACATCATTTATCACCCCCTACGGGGCTTTCTGCTATGTAACCATGCCTTTCGGCCTAAAGAACGCAGGCGCCACCTATCAGCGACGCATGCAGAAATGTTTGCACTCGTAGATAGGCCGAAACATGCACGCTTACGTTGATGACGTAGTCATCAAAACCAAGGAGAAACGCACCCTCCTCGAAGATCTGAGAGAGACATTCGGCAACCTCCGTCAGTACCAGATGAAGCTGAACCCAGAAAAGTGCGTCTTCGGAGTACCATCCGGCCAGCTACTCGGTTTCCTCGTATCTCAGCGAGGCATCAAGGCAAATCCGGAGAAGATTACGGCCATCGAGAGAATGCAGCCGCCCAAGAACCTGCTTGGAGTCCAGAAGTTCACCGGATGCCTGGCCTCCCTCAGTCGTTTCGTCAGCTGGCTGGGGGAGAAGGCAC
Source organism: Avena sativa (assembly GCA_916181665.1). NCBI lineage: Eukaryota > Viridiplantae > Streptophyta > Magnoliopsida > Poales > Poaceae > Avena > Avena sativa. Next base: position 431,959,269 of record OV702287.1, read on the forward strand.
TTCCGTTGTACCAACTGATGAAAAAAACAGACAAGTTCTCCTGGACTTCGCAAGCCGACACCGCGTTTCACGACCTCAAGCGCATGTTGTCCACGGCGCCGGTTCTAGCCACGCCGGCTAGCAAGGAGCCGACGTTGCTCTATATAGCAGCCACCAGCCAGGTCTTCAGCGTCGTCCTAGTGGTGGAGCACCCCGAGGAAGGCAAGGCTCAGCCGGTTCAGAGACCCGTCTACTACCTCAGCGAGGTTCTCTCCCTCTCCAAGCAGAACTACCCCCACTACCAAAAGATGTGCTACGGCATGTACCTGGCATGCAAGAAGCTCAAGCACTACTTCCAGGAGCATCCGATCAAGGTCATGTGCACTGCACCCCTTTCGAAAATCGTCGGCAACAAGGACGCCACCGGCCGAGTCGCCAAATGGGCCATCGAGCTCGCCGCCTACTCCATCCAGTACGAGCCCCGGCTCACGATCAAGTCACAGGCGCTGGCGGACTTCCTCGTCGACTGGGCCGAGACCCAGTACCTCCCACCGGTGACGGATTCAGACCACTGGCGGATGCACTTCGACGGATCAAAGATGCTCGGGGGCTTGGGTGCCGGCATCGTGCTCACCTCGCCCAAGGGAGACCGGCTGGAGTACGTGTTGCAGATCCACTTCAAGGCCTCCAACAACGTAGCCGAATACGAGGCACTGGCGCACGGGCTCCCGCTGGCCAAGGAGATCGGTGTCAACCGGATCTTGTGTTTCGGTGATTCGGACCTGGTGGTGCAACAGGTGTCCGGGGAATGGGACACCAGAGATGCCAACATGGCCCTCTACCGGTTCCACATCCAGAAGCTCAGCGCCTCCTTTGACGGGTGCAAATTTCATCACGTCCCCCGCGCCAACAACGAGGCAGCCGACGCGCTCTCCAAGATAGGATCCACCAGGCAGGCCATCCCACCGGGGGTCTCCCTGGAGTATCTGCGCAAGCCATCCATCAACCCGTTGCCGGAATCAGATTCCATCGTCTGGGCGGGAAGTGTTCCGGCGGCTGGAGCAGCGGAAACGGAGCCGGCAGAACCACCAAAGAAGAAAACTCGCGCCAACTCCGGCCAGGCGGTGCCCTCCGGCTCGCAGGACCCAGGGGCTACCGGCTCGCCCAGTGGCTCAGGGGCTGCCGTCCCGGATATCCCACCCGGACGGCCCCCTGACACCCGTCAGCTGGAGGACAGGAGCGTCCTCATAATCCGGGAAGTGCCATCCTGGGCACGGCCTTTCATGAACTACATCGCCAACAGCGAACTCCCGGACGACGAGGTAGAGGCCAGGCAAATCCGCCGCCGCGCGCATACATACACCATCATAAATGGCAAGCTGTACAAGCGCAGTGTATCTGGTATCTTCCAACGATGTGTTGATGTAGACACAGGCTACCGGCTACTCAAGGACATCCACCAGGGTGAGTGTGGGCACCACGCTTCGTCAAGGGCAATAGTCGCCAAGGCGTTTCGCCATGGTTTCTACTGGCCCACCGCCCTCGAGGATGCCGAGCAGCTGGTCCGCGCGTGCAATGGGTGCCAATGCTTCGGGCAGCTCAGGCACATGCCAACCTTGGTGCTCAAGACCATACCGATCACCTGGCCCTTCGCAGTTTGGGGCCTCGACATGGTCGGGCCCTTCAAGCGAGCTCATGTGGGAATGACCCACCTGCTGGTAGCGGTGGAGAAGTTCACAAAGTGGATCGAGGCCAAGCCTATGCGAAGCTGGATGGAGCAACGGTTGTTACCTTCTCCACCGACATCATCAACTGCTTCGGCTACCCCGATAGCATCATCACCGACAATGGCACGAACTTCGCCAAGGGGGCCTTCGCCCGGTTCTGCAGCAACAAGGGCATCCGGCTAGACCTCGCCTCCATTGCACATCCGCAGTCCAACGGGCAAGTCGAACGAGCAAACGGATTGGTGCTAGCCGGCATCAAACCACGTCTCATCGAGCCGTTGGAGCGGTCACCCGGATGCTGGATCGAAGAACTTCCGGCTGTGCTCTGGAGCCTCCGCACCACACCAAATAGGTTAACCGGCTACACGCCATTCTTCCTGGTCTACGGATCGGAAGCCGTCCTCTCCGCCGACATCGAATTCGACTCCCCTCGCAAGCTCCTCTACGACAAGCATGGCAACAAGGAGGCGCGTGAAGATGGGGTGGATCTCCTGGAGGAGGCCCGCGAGCTGGCCCTGTCCAGATCTGCCCTGTACCAGCAGCGACTATGCCGCTACCATTCAAGCCGTATTCGCCCAGTCGCATTCCGCGAGGGCGACCTGGTTCTCTGGCTGGTGCAAGACACGAAGGGCATGCACAAGCTAGCACCACCCTGGGAGGGCCCCTTCATCATCAGTCGGGCGCTGCCCAACGACTCCTACTACCTCATTGACGCACAACAGCCGCGCAAGAACAAGATGGACAAATCGGACGAGGAGACCGAACGTCCTTGGAACGCGGCCCTGCTGCGCCCGTTTTACACCTAGTCGCCAGGCAGTGTATGTATCCCGAAAACCTCATGAATGAAAATGCGGACTCCCACGAGAATCTCGGGGGCTCCTTTTAGAAATGTGTACGCACCTGCGCTTCGATTCAAGTTTTCCGGCTCCGGCAACCCCCTACCCGGGGGCTCGCCGGCTGGCCCGGCCTGTTAAACCAACAAACCGGCTGAGTAGTGTGCCATGATGTCAGAGGCCCACTCTTCGTCTCAGCTACAGACCGCAACCCGGCTGTCCGGCTAGCAAGAGCAAAAGCCCGAGGCATCCCACACGAAAAACGGGGAAGAGGCGTGACAGATCGGGCGTCCCGGCCCCACAACTAGCTCAAACCAATCCAGTCGCTAAGCCGCTAGTACCGTGCGTAATGTACTGTCAGCTCCCTTCGATTCCGGCTGCAGACTACAACCTGGCTGCCCGGCAAGGACGCAGCGAAAACAGCAGAACACACGAGAAGGCGACTAAGTGTCTAGAAAGGAGCAAGCCAGTTTTTGAAAAAATAAGCCGTTCTCCGGCTATGATTTGACAGACTAACCTATTAACCTGTGAAGATGTATGTGTATGCATATGTGCGTTCTTGTCCGACTACTTCGAGTCGGAATTCAGGAGAAGGAAAGAAGATTCGAAGTCCTTGCCTTCATCAAGCGCTCCGAATCTCGGGGGCTACACCCACTGGGTGCGCTCGCGCGCCCCTAGTGGAATCTCGTAGTTCCCGACCGACTAAGGGCGTTTAGCCGGCCGTTCGGAGCCTAGATGAGGGCAAGGGCGGCAGCAAGAAAAGACAAGAAAGATTCGAAGCACCTGGCTACGCCAGCTACTCCGAATCTCGGGGGCTACACCCAGTGGGTGCGCTCGCGCGCCCCCACTAGAATGTTAGTTCCCCCGGCTGAAGGCGTCCAGCCGACGAAAGCAGCCGACTAGGACGAGGCCAGTCGGATAAAGTTAGAAGAGTGAAAAACAAGGAAGATTCGAAGCACCTGGCTATGCCAGCTACTCCGAATCTTGGGGGCTACACCCAGTGGTGCGCTGGCGCGCCCCCACTGGAGGTGTAGTTCGTCCTGCTAAAAGGGTGTAGCCGGCCGAGGTTAGCCGGGCAAAGTGAGCCGGCAAAATATCAAAAGAAGATTCAAGACACAAGACTCAAGAATTCAACATTAACAAGCAAAAGGGAGACGAAGCTCCCATAAGTTACCCGGCATCAAAGATAACCGGTACAAACAGACAAGTTTCACGAATAATCTAAGGCAAGACAAATACACCCGGCATCCCGGGGTAGCAGCTAAATGGCAGGACCTTTGCCGTGGGGGGGTTCTTGGCCGGCAGAAGCTGGGGGTGGGGGTGGAGCCGCAGTGCTCGTTCCGGCACCGGCGCTGGCGGGCGGCGGCACCGGGGACTCCACATCCGGAGTGTCGGGGGACTCCGAGTCAGTGAGCACCTCGTCCGGATCCACATAGTCGGCGATCTTGTTGGCGGATCCGCGAAGCTCCGGATGGGTTTGGCAGATGGCGGCAAGATCAGCTCCAGCACGGAAGCCCCCGTCGATCTTCTCGACGCGAGCATCCTTATACCAGGAAAGCATCAGCGCCAGGGCCATCTCTGCTCCACCCCGCGCCGCCAGGTCCCGCAGCCGGTCCACCGCAGCCGGTACCTCCCCCACCTTCACCGCCAGCTGCGCCATCGTCTCCGGAACCGGAGCCTCCGGCCACATGAAGGAGAATACGTCCCGTGCCGCCTGACGAAGCTTCGCAGCTTCCTCGCCAAGAAGGACGACGAGCTCCTGAGCCGTCGGCTGCGCTCCCGGCTAGTTCTCCTGCAGCCGGTTGTAGGCCAGCAGGTCTATGCCGGGGTAAAAGGCTGTCAGAAAAGAGGAATCAAATCCGGCTACCCGATTCGGAAAGAAAAGAAGACGGAAGAAGGAACTCACCTTTGGCAGTGTGGCCGACCTGCATCAGCTCCTCCACCAGCGCCTTCTCCTTGACCGCTAGCCGTTTTATCTCTTTCTCTTGGTCCTTGTTCTGGGCCTCGAGAAGGGAGAAGGCTTCGGCCCGGCTAGCAAGCGAGGCGTCGCGCTCCTTGACGGTGGCCTCCAAGCCGTCTACTCGCGCGTGCCAGTCCTTGTTCTGTAAGCGCAGCATGGAGTTGGACCTGCTCAGCCGGTCGTTCGCTTTCTTCAAGCGATCTATCTCGCGCTGAGCGCACACGAGGACAGCTGCAACGAAGCCGGCTATTAAAAAAGAGAGAGAGCCAGACGGATAAAGCGAACTTACTCTGGGAGGTCGGGCGGCAGCAAGCTTCTGCTCTAGGGTCCGGTTCCCACCGGCTATGGCCTCAAGCAGCCGGATCTCCTTCACCGCCAGCTCGAGCGTGGCGGCAAGATCCAACAGCGAAGCAGCGGAGGAGGCGTCGTCGTCCACGGCGTTGACGGCCAAGGACTCCTTCGCCGTGAGCACCTCTGTCCGCCACTCCTCCCCGAGCTCCTCGTCTGAGTTGTCGTCGCCAACAACGACGAGCTCCTTTCCAGCAGCCCCCCGCACGCCCGCGGAGGAACCTTCCGGCTGGGAGGGATCCGCTTCCGGCTGGGGACCCTCCGGCTGGGAGGGGGCAGTCGGTTCAGCTTGAGGAGGAGAGGGAGGCTGCGCCTCAGAGGAAGGAGAGGCGCCGGTTGGATCAGTCGGGGCGCGAGGCGGCAAGCCGGCTGGCGTCCGAGCCGGGCTCGCGGCGCCGAAGGAAACCAGCGTGCTAAAGGGAAAGAGGAAAAGGCAAGAGAAAAACAAGCTAAAGTCAGCAAAGCAAGGAAGAGGACAAACAAACAGAAAGCACCGAGGGATGGGGAAAAAAACGTACCCCGGCACGACCAGGGGCGACCCTTTCTTCCGGCCAAGACGGCTTGGCGGCAGAGCACCGGTCCGGCTCCTCTTCGGAGCCGGCTCCTCCACCGCAGGCCGGTGGGAGCCGGAACGGCTGGAGCCGCTCCCACCTGCTTCGCCGTCCGCCATAGAGCGCGTCACCGGCTCCGCGGTCGGCCCGGCCTCCTCCTCCTCGTGCACTTCCGCGTGCGGGTCGGCGGTCGGCTCGTCATTCCGACTGGGGAAGGCGTCACCGTCCCCATCCGATTCCTCGCTGGATCGCCGAGCGCGCGGCTCGGGCAAGTTCGGCGCGAATACCTCGAGGGGAGCCTCGCCCTCCTCGCGGAGGATGCAGGCGAACATCTGACGAATGCAAGAGGTCAACCAGACAGAACAAGAAGATAACACAGGGGGAATAAACAAAATTTCCGGCTACGAGAACTTACCCGGGGCTCGCGGTTCTCCCGGTTGTAGGGCTCCAGGCCTAACTTCCAGTTCTCCGGCAGCCGCTCCTTGCTGATCGTCCACAACCACTCTTTCAAGTTGTGGTAGCGGGGATCACGGCGTGACAGCCGGGTCGGGTCCAGCCGGCCGGAGTAGAAGCACATCTTGTGCGCCCGCTGCTGCAGTGGCATCATCAGCCGGGATATCCAGCTGAGAGTGATGTCCCGACCGGTTAGCTGGCAGGTGACAAGGGAGCGCATGCGTGCTAGCATCGCATCCGTCTCCGCCTTGTCGCCATAGATCTTCAGGTTCCAGTGCTTCCGGCTAGACTCGACATCTTGGAAGGCCGGCAGGTTTATCCGGTCGACGTTGGTGATGTTCTTGACGTAAAAATACGACTGCTGCCACAGCCACACCATGTCCTGGAGCAAGAATTTCAGATAGCCGGATTGGGTGCTGGAGTATATGGAGGCGCCGCCGTAGACGACTAGCGGGCCCTTCGTGTACTGCACCTGCGGTCGAACTCGGAAGAGCCGGCAGAAGAGCCCAAGATCCGGCTGGATCCCGAGGTAACTCTCGCAGAATGCCATGAAACGTGTTGGCGCCGAGATGGTGGAGGCGGAGGTCGAAGAAGGCCAGAAACGTGAGAAAGAAGGGATGCAGCGGCAGCGCAAACCCGCGCGCCAGGTGTGAGAGGAAGATGACCCGCTTCCCCTCCGCCGGATGCGGCGACACTTCCCCCGCCGGTGCCAACCGCACCGCCACTTCCTCCGCCGGCGGGAGGACGCGGGTCGCGCGATACTTCGCGATCTGGTCCTCAGTGACGGAAGAGCCGCACCAGGCTTCGCGGTCAGCGACCATCTCTGGCTGAGGGAGAGGAGCGGCAACGGAGGAGTGACGGGGGCCCGTAACGTCGACGACGGCGAACGGGCGGCGCAGAAGGCAAGAGCGCATGAGCAAGAGCACGCGAAGGAGAGAAAGATTGCAGCGGGGGAGCGAAGGAAAATAACTGCCTCCCCCGCAACGTCCCTTTAAGGGGCCGGAAGGGCAACCACCGGCAGGGCCACGTGGTGCGCATCCGGGCAACCCACATCCCAACCGCCGCCTAGATCCTGTGTGCCGGGACAGGATGTGCAGAAGATCTTGGAGCGAGAACCGAAGCGCCGGACAGCAGTTCCCCGAGGCGACGTGCGACGGGACGTTATGCTGCCCGCCGCAGAGCAATGATGGGCGCGTGCGCGCGTGGCCGGCGTCAGCACTGACGTCACGGGAAGCACAACCTCCAGGCTCAGCCGGATGAAAATTCGAAAAGCAAGAAGGAGCGCGCGCACATTTCGGCTAAGGGCGGAATCCACACGCGCTCGGGGGCTAGTGTCAGGGGGATGATCCCCAGGTACCCCACCTGAATAAGAAACAGGACATCCGAATCGAGCCCGGCTGACCAGATGCAGCTGGACAGGTTAGGATGAGCCGGCTACCACCCAGTAGCCGGATCATGAAGAGGCAGCCGGATACGACGACGTAGCCGGATCCAATCAGAGGGATAGGACGACGTGCATATCAGTGCACGGTACGCCCTGTACGACGATAAGACGGGCAACCACCTGCCCATGCCGAAGACTTTGCATGGCTGACACTAGAACAGCGGCCTGTGCTGACGACGGGCTCGCACGGCGTCCACTGTGCCTACGACAGCCATACCTCTCATACACCGAAGGGACAAGCCATGCCGAACACTGTAGATGACTAGTCGGCTAGGACCCGCCTGTGGGGCCCGCCAGTCGGACTAGCCAGTGAGACCCTTGCCTCTCTTCTTATATAAGGAGAGGTAGGGCCTCAGTAGAAAGGGTTGGTCTCAGTGCATTTAAGGCAGTAGCTAGAGAATACAGCTCGAGGAGCACTTGTAGCTCGTATATTCCCCATAGTCAGATCAGGCAGGAGTAGGGGCTTTACCTCACCACGAGGGCCCCAAACCTGGGCACTTCTTGCGTCCCGCTACGCTCGCTTGTATCCAATCCCGCCTGAGGACGCCGTCGATAGCTTCCCTGCTAGTCCCCACACCTCTATCTAACCTCCTCAGGTACTGCCGTTCCCAATACAACGACACATTGTTTAAAAGAATCACTCGATGATCCTTGAAATAAGGAAGAAAAAAATGAAGATCCACATAACAAGTCCTTGGCATGGTCTCATTACTACTTTATGAATTTTCTTGAAAGGCAATGATTGGAATAGAAGTGTTTTGATAGCCTTGATTTACTGATGTGGGTGTCAATAAGACACTTCACTGTTATGCTACTTAGGACATGAACTCTCTTACTCAATTTTGCTATCATATCATCCTAGTGTTCCTTGGCAAGCTAAGACTTAACTAGAAGAATTGAATTTATTGTTACACTTCTAGTTATTTATACTTATATTAAAATCTACTTTGATTTTGTCTTGATTTACCGAAACTTGTATAGTACTCTTGTCATCTCTCTAACTTTGATGAGCCTTTCAAATGGATGAAGTGTTGGACGAATATGACTGCCAACCGTAAGTGAATTCATATTCTCGTTCTTTCACGTTTAAACGCTGAATTCCTTATAGTTCTTTTGTTTGTTCTTGCTCGAGGGCGATCAAGGTTCGAGCTTTGGGGAGGTTGACGACTCTAAAAATATCCATCTTTTCTGGCTTTTAAACATTGTTTTTAGTCAAGCAATTGACAAGAAACTCTCTAGCCATGCCACTAATGACTAATAATTTCAAAGATATGCAAACCATTGGTTTGATTTGTGTTGTGCAGGAAATCACACTTTTTAATGCGCAATCAGGAGTCATAATGAAGATTTTGAGGAAATCCACACGACCAAATAATTCTGGAGCAATTGCCAGGCGTCTGCAGCCGTAACGACCACTGGTGCGTGCAGGGTCCGCTCGTACCATGTGGCAGCGGCTTCGTCTCGTCAAACCCTACAACTTTCATGAAGATGCCTATATATTTTGAGGCCTTAGTCGTCGTGTAGAAGGCCTCCATTCTCAGATTGCATCACAACACCATCAAAGGAGATCCACACCATAGTTCATCCCTTCTGTCTTCCATCCCCTCCATTAGCCATAGACATTACTTTGTACTTGATATCTTCTTGTGATTTGGCGACCATTGTAAGAATATTTGATTTCAATCTAAGTATTTTGCACAATGTTTTCTATCCTTGATCTTATTGTTATGAGTGAGTAGTCCTCACAGGCTGCGGGTTGGGGAGAAACCTCGTAGCAATTATGTGCATCTAATCTATGGGAGTATTGTGTATTGTTTGAAAGAGGCATTTGCATCTTTTGTTTCTTTGTCTCTTGCATAGATCTTTGGACTTGTAGGTACCCAAGATCCCCGAGATCGATAAAGGCTTGAGGTGAGATACTTGGTTAGCAACGATCTCATACGAAACCTAGTGACAGAAAGGGCGGTACGGTCTTTGCTCAGCAACCCATTTAGGATCACAACAACATCACCTCTTAAGGTTTTGATCTATGTTTTGCACTTAATAATCGTTTGTAGCCCACTACTTCGTGGTGCACTCGGTTGGATCAAAAGAATATTGCTATGCCTGCTGCTCGCAGGGGCTCTTGTATATTAGGATGTGTTGCCCACAAGAGATTATCTCTATCAAAACATTACATATGACTGTGCTTATTATTATCCTTTATCCCATATGATGTGCAGCTGCAGGTGGATCTTCAACCCTGGCCTATCTCCATCCATTGAATCAACCCACTATATAAAGTAAAGGGTTATTTATTCGTTTGCCACTTGAGGCTTCTATGTACTCAGTTTTGCCACTAGAGCCAAATCATCCTCAGTTTTACCACTGCCTTGGGCGCATCTGCTCTGGCGAGGCCAAACGGCCAGTTTTGGCCCGATTCCGTCTCATGCCTTTAGTGGTCGGGTGGGTCTAGATCTTATAGGTGGGACCATGCAACGGTGCTCCCGCCCCTTTTCTCGCCCCTTGATCTTACAGGTGGCACCACGAGCACCATCGCCCCTATTCTCGCTCTCGAACCACCCCTGCTCCCGCCACCACTAGGGCCGTCGCGGCCGTCCGGCGTGTCCACCTGCTCCACCGCCTGTTCCTTTGACGCCACCTGCTCCACCTCCACTTGCTCCGCCGCCACCTGCTCCGTTGCCGCCATCTTGAGACGCCATCGATAGGGCTCTTGTTTCTGCCAGTGCGCCTGCCACCTGCTCGACGAAATGGCGAGCGGCAGCGATGACCTTGACGAGGCAGGGGTCGGGCCGGAGACCCTCCGCATCCACAACTGGGTTCCCTAGGGGTAAGTATTGTTACCATTGAACATTTTTGTGCATTGCAATAGTCGATTCCACATGGTTTAATTAGTTTTTTGGTTGATTTTGGTATTGGTGTGCTAATTGTCTCTCTGTTTTTTGTGGGTTAGGATGGAGTTGCGGTTTGCTTTCTTGGTGAACATTAGAAGGGACTGGTACATCGTGGATGCAAATGATAACAAGAAATTCCAAGGAGGGTTCGATTATCCATTGCCAATGGATTGTAATTGGAGTTTTAGGCAGTTTGGGGAGGTAATTTGCAGTCCATATCCTTGGGGTTTGCATGATGAAGTGGAATTCAGATACTATGCTGGAGGAACTGAATGGGTGAAAGTTAGCAATGATGGAGAGCTCGCTACCATGTTTGCTAAGAAGGAGAAAGGAAAATTTCATGTGAGACTGCAAAATGACGTGGTTGTGCCAGCACTTGGACCTTCTCGGGCAGAATCATGTTGTCGTAATGGCAGCTCTAGCTAGAATAGTTCAGTTAGAGGACCTTCAATTAGTTCACAATGACATGGTGGCTCGACAAGCGTGGGCACCAGCATTAGGGTCTGCCGAGAAGTGGAGCCTGACTACATAGATGATGAAGAGAGGCTATATTCTGACGTTGTTCAGAATTTACGACGGGCATGTCGTGCCAAAAACCAAGATGAGGCTGACAATGATGCTTCTGTAATTGATGACGAGGAGGGTGAGCAGGAAGACCTTCCACATGTTCAATGGAACCCTGAGAACCCTCAGATGGAAGAAGGTTCCATTTTTTCATTCCATTTTTTCATCCATGAGTGAGTGTAGAAATGCACTTGTGACATACTGCATCAAAGCAGAACGTACATTCGTAGTTAACCATAGCGACACTATTCGTTATAGAGTGCACTTTCCGGCTGATGATTGTCCATGGAGGATGCACGCATCTAAAGTGCGAAATAGCACGAATATTCAGGTCAAAGTGAACCCTTTTAGGCACACATGCCTAAAATGAACCCTTAGAAAGGAAACAATCAGTAGAGCCAAGTCAAGATGGGTGGCTGATGAAGTAAAGCGGTGGGTGACAGAAAACCATCAGGTGGGTACAAAGGAGTTGCAGAAGAACCTTAAAGAAAAGTTCAAGATAGAGATACCATACATGAGGGTGTTCAATGGTAAACAACATGCTATGGAATCTATTTATGGTAATTGGCAGGAAAGTTTTAAAATGTTGTATTCATTCAAAGGTGAAGTGGAGAGGACCAGCCCAGGTAGTATTGTAGATATTGACCACCACTCCGTGGAGTACACGTTGAGGGGAGTGACAATAACCAAGGAATGCTTCAGGAGGGTTTTTGTCTGCTTTGAGGCTTGTCGCCGGGGTTTTTTGGAAGGCTGGAGGTTTAAAGGACAGTTAGTAGCAGCTTGTGCAGTTGATGGACACAATTTTGTATTTCTAGTTGTGTATGGTGTGCTAGAGACAGAGTGTGAGGAGAGCTGGACTTGGTTTTTGTAGAATCTGCGCCAGGCTATTGCACATCCCAATGGGTTGGTAATTCATACAGATGCCTGCAAGGGTTTAGAAGTGGCCGTGGACAATGTGTTGCCTGGAGTAGAGCATAGGGAATGCATGCGTCACCTTGCTGCAAATTTTGGGAAGAAATTCAAAGGAAAGGTGTATGCCGACAATTTGTGGCCAGCATCTTTGACTTGTAGTGTGAAGAAGCACAACTACCACATGAGGCAGCTATACAAGAATGACAAAGTGAAGGAATACTTGGAAACACACCACCCCAAGTTATGGGCCAGAAGCCAATTCAGTTAACTGAGCAAAGTTGACTATGTGCACAATAATCTTGCAGAGTCTTTCAATGCAACGATCCGGAAACTAAAGGGTCTTTATTTGGTGGATTTGCTTGACAAGATAAGGATAGAATACATTAAGAAGTTTCATGTTCGTGCAGTAATAGCTGCGGCAAAATTCATGGGCCACATTATCATCCCTTCCGTGATGAATGAATTGAAGCACAAAACAGGAGGCTTGGAAATGGACATGACTCTTTGCTCGGCCACCACAGTAGAGGTGTCATTTTTGGATAAAGAGAAGAGGGAATGGAGATATCCAGTGGATTTAGAAGCTAGAACTTGCAGTTGTAGGCAATGGCAGATAACTGGGTTGCCATGCATTCATGCCTTGTTTTTCATCACAACTCTCTCTGGTCAAGCAGGGAACATACAACAGTATGTGCATGAATACTACCCTGTTGCAAGGTTCAAAGCTACATATGCACATGCCTTACCTGCTCTGGAGGGAAAACAACAATGGGACATAGTGGATCCTGGTTTCAAACTTTGTGCTCCAGTTTTGAAGAGAGCAGCAGGTAGACCGAGGAAGAGTCGAATAAGACCTCGCAGCGAAGGAGCTGGACTTGGAGCAAGGAAGCGTAAGTGCACAAGGTGTGGTGGGTCTGGTCATTTTGCAAAGTATTGTGATAACACAGTAGATCCAGCGTTCAGAGAGTGTTTCAATGATGAAAATGATGGTCAGCAGCCGGTTGCAGACAATGATCAAAATGAGGCTCCAAATGATGATCAAAATGAGGCTTCAAATGATTATCAAATTGATGATCAAAATGATGATCAAATTGAGGATCCAAATGATGATCCAATCGAGGCTCCAAATGATGATCAAATTGATGAGCAAAATAATGCTCCAACTGAGGCTCCAAATGATGATCAAATTGAGGCTCCAAATAATTATCAAGCTGATGAGCAAAATAATGCTCCAACTGAGGCTCCAAATGATGGTGACCAACCTTCTATGGTTGTGAGTTCTGCTTGGTATGTAAATCTTGCCAATACTATTTTATATTTATCACTTGACATGATCTCACAACCCTTTATGTTTGGGTTGTATAGCTCTGTGGTAGGTTTGAACAAAGTGGTGGTAGTGAGCTCTGAGGTACTTGAGGTGCCTCCAACAAAGAGGAGAAGAGTAGAAGAGAAGAGCACAAGGAGAACAAGGAGGAAAGTGGTGGCAATAAGCACAATCATCACAAGGAGCAAAGTGGTGGCAAGAAACACAAGGAGCAAAGTGGTGGCATGAACCAAGTATAATGTTTGAAACATTATGAATGTTGTTGTATTTGTGTTGAATAATGTTGGACCTATGTTATTTGGATGTTGCAATGCTTATTTGGACCAATGTTGTTGTATTTGTGTTTCCAAGTATGTAGACTTTGTTTATATGACATAAGAAGACTATTTGGTCAAACCTAACTTTGTTTATATAAAGCTTTGGTGTGGTTTTTGAAACTTTTCATGATCCAAACCTAAACCCCTTCTCTAAATCCTTGACTTCGTATAACAGAGTTCGAGATATCGCATATTGTACATGAACCTTATGTTTGAAACTATGTAGACCTTGTTTATCGACTTGAATCCTTAGTATATGACATGAGAAGACTATGTGCGCAGATTTTTCATTTTTTTGATTTTTTTTGAATTTTTTATGCTCATTTGACTATTTGGTCAAACCTAACTTTGACCAACATTTAAACAAGTTTTTCAAAAGAAAATGAAAAACTAAGCCTGGAACCTTCTTAGTCACTCCAAAATGAAGCTTTGGTGTGGTTTTTAAAACTTTTCATGATCCAAACCTAAACCCCTTCTCTGAACCCTTGACTTCATACATCAGAGTTCGAGATATCGCATATTATACATGAAACTTTTGTTTGAAACTATGTAGACCTTGTTTATCGACATGAATCTTTAGTATATGACATAAGAAGACTATGTGCACAAGTTTTTCATTTTTTTTGGTTTTTTTTTGAATTTTTTATGCTCATTTGACTATTTGGTCAAACCTAACTTTGACCAACATTTAAACAAGTTTTTCAAAATAAAATGAAAAACTAAGCCTGAATCCTTCTTAGTCACTCCAAAATGAAGCTTTGGTGTGGTTTTTGAAACTTTTCATGATCCAAACCTAAACCCCTTCTCTGAACCCTTGACTTCGTACAACAGAGTTCGAGATATCGCATATTATACATGAACCTTCTGTTTGAAACTATGTAGACCTTGTTTATCGACTTCAATCCTTATTATATGACATAAGAAGACTATGTGCACAGGTTTTTCATTTTTTTGATTTTTTTTGAATTTTTTATGCTCATTTGACTATTTGGTCAAACCTAACTTTGACCAACATTTAAACAAGTTTTTCAAAAGAAAATGAAAAACTAAGCCTGGATCCTTCTTAGTCACTCCAAAATGAAGCTTTGGTGTGGTTTTTGCAACTTTTCATGATCCAAACCTAAACCCTTGACTTCGTACAACAGAGTTCGAGATATCGCATATTGTACATGAACCTTCTGTTTGAAACTATGTAGACCTTGTTTATCGACTTGAATCCTTAGTATATGACATAAGAAGACTATGTGCGCATGTTTTTGATTTTTTTTGAATTTTTTATGCTCATTTGACTATTTAGTCAAACCTAACTTTGACCAACATTTAAACAAGTTTTTCAAAAGAAAATGAAAAACTAAGCCTGGATCCTTCTTAGTCACTCCAAAATGAAGCTTTGGTGTGGTTTTTGAAACTTTTCATGATCCAAACCTAAACCCCTTCTCTGAACCCTTGCCTTCGTACAACAGAGTTCGAGATATCGCATATTGTACATGAACCTTCTGTTTGAAACTATGTAGACCTTGTTTATCGACTTGAATCTTTAGTATATGACATAAGAAGACTATGTACGCATGTTTTTCATTTTTGGTCAAACCTAACTTTGACCAACATTTAAACATGTTTTTCAAAAGAAAATAAAAAACTAAGCCTGGATCCTTCTTAGTCACTCCAAAATGAAGCTTTGGTGTGGTTTTTGAAACTTAAAACTATTTCAAACTCATTTGAGTATTTGGTCAAACTCTAGTCAAACTCGCTTCCAAACCCTGAACAATCTAACCCTAGCGCTGAACAATGACCGTTGATGTAACCCTAAGGCTGAACTGCAGCCGTCCGATCGTCCTTCTAGAAGGAATCTGTGGGCAAGCTTGGGCGATCCGCGAGAAGCTCATTCTACTATCTGATTGGCTGGACGCTTTTTTTTCGAGCGGGCACGCTAGATGGACCGTTGGGCCATGTCGCGGTCTGTGCTCGTGTATGTTGTGCAATGCGCGGGCATGCTAGGTCTCAGTCTTTCCAGGCATGCGCGGGAAGCGACGACGTGGCCATGCATGCGCGGGATGCGAGGACGTCGCCATGCATGCGCGCCTCACCACAGCGATTCGTCGCACTAGAGCCATTAAGTCGATTCAGATGCGCCATCCACATGCATGCGCGCCTTGCCGCAGTGACTCGGCCACCTCCTCGATTCAGATTCACGCACCGTCGCCTGCTTGATTCAGTTCCATGCACCGTCGCCTGCTCGATTCAGTTCCACGCGCCACCGCCTCCTCGATTCAGACGCACGGATACACACGTGTTCATACGCCCATCGTTTCATTGCCTAACCCTAACCCACCGTTTCTAGCCTATTTATACAACCCTTTTCCTCTCCCACACACCACCCAAGCCAGAGCAGAAATCTCCACTCCAAACACCGAGCGAGCCCTCCATCCTCTCGCCCCAAGCACCACCGAAGATGCAGTACAACATACCAACCTTTTGCCGGCTGCCTACCGTGCCAGAGTTGCGCTACCCGCCGGCTGTCCTCGTGGAGAGCATGCTCTGTGTGTGGGCACAGTCGCGGTGGAGGGGCTCCGTCGAGCTCGCCCACGGCTTCCTCACCGTCGGCTTTGCCTACCTCCCACGGGGCTCACCGGTGATGTATCGCCTCAACGACGTTTATGATGGCGTCGCCCTCAAGTTGCTCACGGTCACCTTCGCCAACCCGTTCGACGCGTACGCGCTGCTCGGCCAAGTATTTTGGTGTGGCTGCGAGTCAATCTTCTTCACGATGTACAACATCTTCACCAATATTGACTGCATCTTCCCGACCCCAAACCAGATGCACTGCCTCCCCTACGAGGAGGATGAGTGAAGTTGAAGACGGCAGTGGTGAAGGTGGCCAAGGTGCAAGATGAAGGTGTTCGTGAAGCTACCCTCGAGTTTTTAGTTTCATCGTGTTTATTGTGCTTTTCTATGTCGTGTGTCGTATCGTGTCTGTGGACTTATCTATGTAATGGTGATCGCATTTGCATCTTATTTATCTTGTGTAACCATTTGTGTGTTCAAAAGTGTTCGTGTTCATGCCCAAAGATCTCGTCATTATGTGTTGAAATTTTTCACATGGCTACCAAACTAGACTATAAATTGGGTAACAACTAACAAGTAGTAGACATGTTAGGACGTTTATTACCAAGTTAGTCTAAAAAATAAACACTAGCTTCATTACCAAGCTAGTCTACAAATAATCACTACTTTTATTACCAAGCTAGTCTAGAAATAAACATTGCCTTAATTATCAAGCTAGTATCATCATCAAGTTATTAGAATGAATGGTGTGTTAAAGTGCCCAAACATAAATAAGTGGTGTGTTGAAAAATGTTTGTGACCAAATGATCTTTATGTGTGT
The DNA here is from genome assembly GCA_916181665.1 of Avena sativa. Taxonomy (NCBI): domain Eukaryota; kingdom Viridiplantae; phylum Streptophyta; class Magnoliopsida; order Poales; family Poaceae; genus Avena; species Avena sativa. The sequence goes on from OV702287.1 coordinate 431,975,957, forward strand.
TGAAAAGTGGCAAAAAATCATTTATCTATGTATAAAAATACAGCATGCTCGTGAAAACCACAAACACAACATGTGTTTTAAACCCCTAAACCCAAGCACGATGTATATGTAGCGTTCTTCTCTTTCTTTCTTAGCATCTTTCTATCTGTCCCACTAGTTACCAGCGCAACCCTTCACACTACCAAACCACGCGGTCGTGAGTTCGAATCCTAACCGCACCCCACCTTTTTTTTATTTTCTAACCCTTCTCATTTGCCCACTCTGAATGGGCCTAATTCGATGGAGTTGGCCCATTAGTCAAGCCGACACTGGCCTCTCGGCTCTGGGATACTTTTTTTACAGGAAGTTTTTTCCATTTCTTTTCCCTTACAAATGATAACAAGCCATTTCTTATTTCAAGCATTTTTCATACTATTTCAAGCTTAGAAATTCCTCCCAAATTCATGCATTTTCATACAATTTCAACATTACACCCAGTGCAATTACCATACCACCTACAAATGCCCAAATGTAATTGCAAATTTGTGATTTCTCTTCGAGCATCCTAATCTTCTGGTTCATCCTAATTAGCTCAGTAACTACCTCCCTATCAATGAGTGTTTCACCCTATGTCTCCTCTGCCGGAGCTCATGCTGCGGCTGCTATCGTTTGTGGCAGGATTGACAACCATTCTTCATGCTCTTCGATGAGCTCATTCATTAGCTTCTATGCTAGAACATCAACCCAAAGGAAGAAGCATTTCATCTGCAAGCACGCTAAACAGATCAACCCCCGTATTCTCAAGGATCCCGATCACAAAAATTGCAAAAATGTGTTTAATTATCTTACCCCATTCATGCTGCACACGTAGAACAGACGATTGGCATTCTTGGATGTGTGCGAAAGCTTCCGATCAACACCCGCCTAGCACCGTGGACAGAGGAAGTATTGGGTCCGCAGCATAGAAAACAAAAAATTTCCTACGGTGTGAACTACACGCCAAGATCTATCTATTAGATACAGAGCAACGGGTGAACATACATCCATGGAGAACTTACCCTCGAAGACAACGAGCTTTGTTAACGAGTAGGAACTCGTGGTTGATGTAGTCGTACACTTGCCGATCTCAAGATCATGATGAAGTCCGACAGGTCCGGCTCCAGCACGTCCATCAGATCCAGCTCCAACACCACCAAGTCCAGCACCGCAAAGCAGCGGTGCATCCGTGATCGCACACACGTACGGTACCCCGACAACCTCTGTCCCTCGCTCCAGCAAAGTAGCGGAAGCAGCAACTCCTTTCTAGATAAAGCCACCGGGAACATGTATCTCGCTAATCCGAGACCATGGGGGAATAATACTAGAGGGGGAGAGAGATCCTTCACAAGGAGGTGTGTGTGAGAAGTGAGGAGGGGGTGGCCTTTTATAGGAGGAGGGGGGTGCCCCTCCTTCATGGCCGGCGCATGGAGGAGGTGATTCTTCACCTCCTCCATTCATGTGGTGGTAACTCCCTCCACATAAATTTGCCCCTTCACATTCTCTTTTAAAGTCTCCACTTTAAACGCATTGAATTTCTCCAAATTTAATGCTCTCTCATTTAATAAAACTCTTTTATTATTTTTATTCAGAATTTTGTTAATTACTTTAATTAACAAACATTCACATAAAACCCCCTGCAACATTTCAATATTACATGCAGAACCAATTTCAGTAATTTCACCCGAAACAGTTTCGGTGTCTATTGAAATAATTCCAGCGCTTTCTTAAATCTTTATCTGAAACATATTTGCTCCAAATGGTGTCGGTATCCCTTAAGTGTGTCACCCTACGGTTCGCGAATAATGCAGACATGATCGAGACCCCTCTCCGATCAATAATCAGCAGCGGGACCTGGAGATCCATACTGACTCCTACACATTCAACGATGACTTCTGTGATCGTGAGAACCTTTAACGCTAGTAACTAAATCCTTTTGTCTCGTGATATATTACATGTCCGAGATTCGATCATCGGTATCTCCATACCTAGTTTGGTCTCGTTACCGACATGCACTCTTTTCTCGTTCCCGTGATATAACATTCTAGTGATCACATCACTTGCTTGCAAGCTATTTCAATGTGATATCACCGAGAGGGCCCAGAGTATATCTATCCGTCATCGGGATGGACAAATCCCACTCTTGATCCATGAGCCTCAACATAACACCTTCGTAGCACTGAACCCACCTTTATAGTCACCCAGTTACGGTGTGACGTTTGATGTTGTCAAGATACTCTTCCGGTGTTAGCAATTAACATGATCTCATGGTCTAAGGATAAAGATTACTTCGTATGATGTTATAGCAATATAAACATAATGACTTTGATCGTAATGCTATTCTTCGGATGAATGTTCATCACATCATTCCACCAATGGTGTGACCTTGTTATTAACAACATCCAATGTCTATGATCAGGAAACCTTGATCATCTTGTTAATCAACAAGCTAGTCTATAAGAGAGGCATAACTAGGAACCCCTTTTTGTTTATTAAACACACATGTATTGATGTTTCCGATCAATACAATTATAGCATGCAAAATAAACATTTATCATAAACATGGAATAAGATAATAACCACTTTATTATTGCCTCTCGGGCATATTCCCTTCAGGAAGATCGGCATATCCACGCGCACTGAATTCTCGATTCGCGAGGTAGCGCGGGAGCTTGAGGAAGACATGGAGATCGATTCCTGCTCACCGCTGCAAGCTCCTACCCCGTCCTCCACCTCCAACCCCGCCCCCCGCCTCTAATTCCTGCTCAATGTTGTGATCTCTGCTGACGCGTTCCGCCGGTTTTAACATGCGCGGCCAACGTTCTGCGGTCCCACAGGCGACAACGGTCGTATTTTTGAAATGTGTCTCTACTCGGCCCCACGCGCGCGGTCCACAGCAACAGCTATGTCAAGAACATGGACCTGGCGGAAACGGCAGCAGCGACGGAACGAGTTCGGGCGCCCGAAGTAGTGGTAAAACTGAGGACGGTTTAGCTCTAGTGGCAAAACTGAGTACATAGACACCTCAAGTGGTAAACGAATAAATAACCCTAAAGTAAACTAGATTAGTATGGTAAACGAAGGTAAAATGAAAAAAACAAAGTCTTGCAGATGTGTCCTTTTTAATTCCTTTTAGCTTTGTTTCCCAAGATTCGATTAATCCTAGGTCTACTAGAGAAAAAGAATATTATACTACATCCGTGAATCCGGATCGAAAGGTATCACATGTTCCCCAACATTTTAGTCAACTCATGTTGAGTGGAAGTTGGCATTATACTGCATGTACCTACAAGCACAATAGACCAAACAAACAATGTGTGTGTGGTAGATAAACACATCATCTATATGATGCATCTCTCTTCATTTGCACATCACTATTAATATCAAGCAAGATATTATGATATGCATGTCATGTGTGCAAGCTAGATGTGGGGACATGTTTATCATGGGGTAAGTCAAAAACTCCAATATGTGAGAAAGCTATGGGGCATTCACATTAGCAATCATATAATTATTATTGGAAACAAAACATGGGGATAATTTATTCAACATACTGGATGCAGCAATGGGATAATATTGTAAACATTCATTAGAAAGCATGCCCCAAGCAATATCATGGTTACCAACAAACATAGGGAAGAACAAATTTTCGTCAATTTTTTCGCAACATAACAAGAATTCTTGTTCAAGATCATGGAAAAATGTCCAATATAAGGCAAATGCAAGATTGCAAGGAAACTTTCGAGAACACAAAGTAGTCAAAATGTTTCTCGAAAAACAAGTGGTATCATGAACATATTCCAAGTCAAAAATTTCATGGCACTCCATATGATATTTATTGCCTAAGTTGTGCAGATCTAACATAATAAAATCAATGTAATTTCTGCAATCAAGTTGAATTTCTTGTGTATGGCATGTGTACTATAGAAAGAACTTAAATATATGATTTTAGCAATACTATCCAAAGCGCAATGTATAGATATAGGATTGTCAAACATGGCATGGAATATATAATTTTTGCAAGAAAACCAATTGAGCATATCATCACAACTAGTTACATCCACATGATCAACATTTCTTCAAGGCAAAGCATCACATGAGGAATTTAAAATAGCATGAGAAATGATAATATTAGTAATAATCACAATTATTCAAGTCCACTAGTGGGATGATCTTATCATCAACACCCATACCATTACCTTTGTTGTCCCACGGATAACGCCCAAGTGTAGGAGATAGTTGTAGCACCTCTCAATGTGTGACCATAAGGTACCAAACCATGAGAGAAAGAAGGTAAACTAGTTATTCTCTCAAACTAGAGTGTCACAATTCTAGTATCTATGAACTAAACAAATTAAATAAATAACGGAAATTGATTTAATACTTGACATTGAAATGCAACAAAGTAGAAAATATAAGGAGACTCGCAATTGGCCCAATCATCTATAGTGCAAGAGCACAAGCCAAATGTTTTACTCTTATAGAAACAATGGACCTGGCTTCATGGGTTGTCTCTCTCCCTCCCTCCCTCTCCAACAATGATGGTGATCATGTTACAAATGATATGCACACACAATTGTCATGCTTTAATGGTTAACGTGTATATGTGTAACATGCCCTAAAACACGCAGTTGAGTAGGGAAGTACCTAAAAACTACTAGCGGTCACATAGCATGCTAGCTCATTCTGTCACTTGGCAACAAGTACTTGGTCTCTTTTTACCCCTAGATGAGCGTATACCAAAGGATGTGGTGCTATATGTCACTTAGTGATGCCATTTGTTTCACTTGGCTACATCCCCCAACACCGCACACACCTAATGCACATCATTACCCTTTCATAGCATAACATGTATCGATAAACATCCCAAATTAATGATATGCATAACATATATCATCTCATAACACAATATACACCATATGAATTACATATACCAAGTCGTAATCATGTTGGACAGCTCATATAGACTAATACAATTGAAATAAATGGAGAGATTAGATCAATTTACCACCACAAACCCATAGTTCAGGGGTTGAATACTCCCCTCTCATTGTGGAGAGCGACATGGAGACATTGGTGAAGGAGGAAAGGTGTCTGGAAGAGGTTTAGGTAGCGGTTCCCCTTCCAATCTTCCTCCAATGACGGATTGTAGAATCTCTATTTCAGGTTTTATATCTCCGCATCCATCCATCGTGAAATAAAATATAGGGGTATATAAATACTTTTAGTTCAAAACAACTACACACGTGAACTTATTGAGCTTGATTGGATGACAGAGGGTGGAATTTTCCCCCATGGAGCGGCCATAGAAGCCTGTTGATCTATGGGCCCTCCCGGCCATCCCATTGACATGTTGATGCTCTACTTGGTCTTGTTTGGATTTGTATCGAAATTTTTGAAGCGTGCTCTTTGAACTTGTCCTTTTTGAGTCCCGAAGCTCCCTGAAAGTCAATAATACTGACATATGGTTTTTCTTCCATGCAGAGTTCAATACCAGAATAATAGGATTTTTTGTAAAATCCCGCAATTCGTTAATAACAGTGGTAATAACTCCTAATAAGATGCAAATAGGATGGATTATAACACAATAAACTACAAAGTTCATGAAGACATTTTCAACGTATCACCCACTTGTGAGAAGTAGGTGTTGCGGTAATAGGGGCCTCCATGTGACCACCTTCTTCAGCTTGATGTATCCATAGAGTAGCTTCATCTTCAGCCACCATGTATATAGGCATCATCTTGTCAAGGATTGACGCTTCTTGATCCATGCAACTTAGCAAAATATGACATGACACCCTAGAAGTAGATAGTAAGTTGTTAGAATTTGAGATGGCCACACTTGACCTATCAAATACCTCTCTCAAAAGATGTGGTGTATCACTCATTCCCTCAGAGTGCAAACATATCACATATGGTGAAGTACACATCTCGCTCTCACTCTCACTTAAGTGATTTATGGGTCCCTCATCCTCGCATGGCATTGGTACCATATCACGCCGAGATGGGATTTAGTTTCTAAGATCCGGCCACGAGGAAGCGTAGTCAAAGCGATCATTGATCAAGTTAACGGTTTGAGAGATAAAATATTCTAAGAACCGTCGTACGTCATGCTTATGTGTAATGCTTTTGCGTACTGTTGCGTGCAAGAGAGTGTGTGAACAGCTGCATGGGAGACTAGCTACGAAGCGGCGCTTCCGGGTGCCACATCCCTTGAGTAATGGTGTGGCGTGATCGAAGCATTTGATAACCACGTGCTGTACCGTATGCAAAAGGTGAAGCCGTGAAGGTGTAGTCTTGAATAGACCACTTAAAAAAACTACAATGTGACTTTTGTTTTATTAGATAGAGTTGTTTGGTTCTTTTGTTGTTGTTTTCCTGATTTATTAGGTCGATGTATTTTTGGTCTGGAGCTTTTTCTTAGTTGGGATGGTCCTGCCATGATTGGTGGGGATTTCAATTTAATCAGAGCTCCTAGTGATAAGAGTAGTGGTAATGTAGATTTTAGATGGATGGATAAGTTTAATGAATGGGTAGAACTGTGGGCTCTGATGGAGATTGGGCTAGCTGGTAGATCCTACACATGGGGTAATAATCAGGAAAATATTATTATGAGTAAAATAGATAGGATCTTTTGTTCTACTAATTTTGAATGTTTGTTTCCTTTGTCTAGTGCTAGAGCTCTCTCTAGGAGTGGAAGTGACCATACCCCTCTTATTTGGGAGTCTGGGGTTCCCTGTCTTACTAGGAAGAAAAGTTTTAAGTTTGAAAAATGGTGGTTAACTAGACCTGATTTCAAAGATTTAGTTGTTAAAGCTTGGTCTCTTCCAATAAGAAGCTCAAATGTAATTGATATCTGGCAGGCTAAGATTAGATATTTTAGAAAGTTGGCTAAAGGTTGGAGCATAAACCTGGAGGCTGCTCTTAGAAAAGAGAAGAAGGACCTTATGAAAGAATATGACCACCTCGACATTAAGGCTGAATCTTCAATCCTTAATGATGAGGAGAGGTTTAGATTATATTTTATTCTTAGAGATTTAAATGAGTTTTGGGTTAGGGAAGAAATTAAGGCTAGACAAAGATCTAGGGAAAGAAATATCTTAGAGGGGGATAGGAATACTGCATACTTTCATGTTGTAGCAAATCAGAGAAGAAGGAAAAAGAAAATTCTAGTGCTAGATGGCCCTGAGGGGCCTGTTACTGAGACTTCAGACATGCTTAAGGTAGCTGTAGATTACTATAAAAATCTCTTTGGTTTTGAAGATAGGCCTGATATTAGACTCAGGGATGATTTCTTTAGTGATGATGAGAAAGTTAGAGTTGATGAAAATCTTATCCTCACTGAAAGATTTTCTGAGAATGAGATTAAGACTGTTGTCTTTGATTCCTACTCTGATGGTGCCCCTGGCCCAGATGGTATTTCTTTTATGTTTTATAAGAAATTTTGGGACATAATTAAACATGACCTCCTTACAATGTTTGATGCCTGGTTTCTAGATAAACTAGATATTTATAGACTTAATTTTGCTATGATCACTCTGATTCCAAAAGAAAATGATGCCAGATCCATGAAAAAATTTAGGCCTATTAGTTTGATTAATTGTTATTTTAAGATCTTTACAAAAGTTTTGACAAATAGATTTGCTAGAGTAATTGATAGATTGATTTCCCCTTGTCAATCTGCCTTTATTAAAGGTAGGTTTATTTTGGAAAGTGTAGTCACTGCCCATGAAATCATTCATGAGGTGCATAGGAAAAAGAATAAAGGTCTAGTTCTTAAGATAGATTATGAAAAAGCTTATGATAAGGTTAATTTAGACTTTCTTTATGAACTTTTGGAATGTAGAGGTTTTGGTCAAACCTTTATTAGGATGATCAGACAGACTACCAAAGGAGGCTCAGTAGGGGTCAAGGTTAATGATGAAGAAAGTAATTTGTTCCTTATTGGGAAGGGATTGAGATAAGGGGACCCCATTGCTCCTTTCTTATTTAATTCCATAGTAGATGTTTTCTCTAGAATGCTAATTAAAGGTTCACAGTTAAACCTGATTAGAGGTCTATGTCCAAATTTTATCCCTGGTGGGGTAATTAGTCTTCAATATGCGGATGACACTTTGCTTTTCCTTGAGAATGATTCTAGGTTTGCTAGAAATCTAAAATGGATTCTCACTTGCTTTGAACAACTCTCTGGTATGAGAATCAATTTCCATAAAAGTGAGTTGCTTCCTATAAATGTAACTAGAGAGGAATTAGAACCTTTTCTAGATATGTTTCAATGTGTGGCTGGTGAATTCCCTGTCAAGTACCTAGGCATTCCTCTCCATTTTGAGAGGCTTAGCAGGGAAGATCTACAACCTATCTTTGATAGCTTGTTAGCTAGAATTTCTGGATGAAGGGTAGACTTCTTTCCTCTGCTGCAAAAAGGACACTTATTCAATCTGTTTTAGCTAGCATCCCAATTTATCTTTTGTCCTTTTTTAAATTCCCTAAATGGGCTCTACATTTACTTAATTCACACATGGCAAATTTCATGTGGAATGATGAGGAAGGTAATCATAAGTTACATTTAGCGAATTGGCCTTCTGTTTGTATGAAGAAGGAATTTGGGGGGCTAGGAATTCCAAATATTCAAGACTTAAATGTCTGCTTACTGGGCTCTTGGATTAGGAGATATATTCAGGGAGAGGGATCACTCTGGAAAAAAAGTTAAATACACCACTAATAATCCCAACATTCTATCTTGCCATGACACTCACCCCTCTACTTTCTAGAAAGGGGTGATGTGGGCATCTAAGGTAGTTAAATTAGGCTATAGATGGGTAGTGGGGAATGGTAGACAAGTAAAATTCTGGGAAGACATTTGGTTTGGTAATTCCCCTTTAGCTATTCAATTCTGGGATATTTATTTTATTTCAAATCAACAAACCCAAACCATAGCTGACATTTGGGATGGGGAACAGATTAGAGGATCTTTTAGAAGGACTTTTACTGAGGATCTGATGGTCCAATGGCAAGAATTACTTGTCATTGCTAGAACTATTGTCCTTAGTGATCAAGATGACCAACTTGTTTGGCAATATGAGACCAATGGAATTTACTCTTCTAGTTCTATGTACTCTATTATCAATTTTAGGGGTATTAAACAGATCTTCCTACCTGCAGTTTGGAAGTTAAAGATCCCCCCTAGAGTCCAAGTTTTCTTGTGGCTTCTAAGCCAAAATAAGATTATGACTAGGGATAATCTTAGAGCTAGAGGCATTCCAAAACCTTTAGAATGTGAGTTCTGCAAAGAAATTAAATCTGTTCATCATTTAATGTTTGACTGTATTGTTGCAAAACTTCTATGGGCGGATGTTTTTAAGATTTTTAATATCTAGATAACTGACTTTGAGTCTTTAGCTAGTAAGTGGTTATGCAACAAAAAGTTCTTGCATCTAAATGTTGTTAATGCAGCTGTTCTTTGGGGTATTTGGAATACTAGAAATAGATTAGTTTTTAATAGAACCACCTAGATTAACTTTAAACAGGTCTGGCAGCTGGTTCTATCATATCTAAAAGAGTGGAAAGTACCCTTCAAAGATCTAGAAGGAGGGGGAGCGGGTCTCTTCAGAGATCGCCTGCTGCTAAAATTAAGAAGACCCCTAAGACTGGAGGCAAACTGAGATGTGCTGACTTTGGATGGATTTCTTCTTAGAAGACCACCGCTGAGGGCGAAAAACACGGAGGGAGGGTGACCCTGGAATACTTGCAGAACAACAGGATGGAAGACGAGTTCATCCATGTGGTGACCTGATGCTTCTTCATGCTTCTGTACTGCCTCCTGATGTAATCGCCTTCTAAAAGTCGCTCATGACAGATGTAGACTGCCTTCTGTCCTTCTCGCCTATTTTTCTTCAGGCTGTTTGGGTCTGTAATAGCTTATAAATAGGGCTTATGTCTCTAAACTTAGTTGCGGATACTGCTGCTGTGGACAGATTTTCGTTTCTTTTCTATAAAAAAGGAAAGGGGGAGTGGACTCCCTTTTGATTAAAAAAACGTATTTTTGGCCTGGGGAAAACACCGCCCCAAACTCGGAATATCTGGCAAATAATCCACCCCCTATCTGAGCGCCGCACCAAGCTTGCCCTTGATCAACTTCTGGGGGCCGGATTATGCGGTCCTATGTGAAGGCCGGATTATCCGGCCTGGGGAGGAAAAACCGCCCCAGTTCGGATTTTCCGGGAGAAAATCCGTCCGGATACCGAGCGACGCGCCTTGGCTCCTTTTGCTCAAAAACTGGGGGCCGGATTATCCGGCTCATGCGACTGCCGGATTATCCGGCCTGGGGAGGAAAAACCGCCCCAGTTCAGACTTTTTGGGAGAAAATCCGACCGGGTACTGAGCGACGCGCCTTGGCTCCCTTTGGGCAATGAGGTAGGCCAGATTATCCGGCCCTTGGTGGGGCAGATTATCCGGCCCCCCTCAAAGCTTCCTGCACACTTAGCGAACATGAATAGTCTCCACGGTATTGTTATCTAACACGCAAAACATAGGAAAACATGAAATGTTCTTTCAATCTCCCCCTTTTTGGTGTTAGATGACAATACCAGGATTTGCAGGAAAAAGTCACAAGACAAGCAACAATAACCATGGAAGAGACTCCCCCTCAATGTGTGCATAATAGAATTTTGCATTGGAATACAAATGCACACAAATAGGTGAATCTATTCCATAGACATATGAGCAACATAAACATACCACCGAGGTAGAGGGAAGGCATCCTTGACATAAGCCACAATTATTACTGGATAACCAATATAACCAATATAAGCGCCTTCCGTGATAAAAACCTCTAGCAATAGGATACGAATAGATAGCTCCATAAGCATAATCCATGAGATGAAATCCATAGGCATAATAAACCAGACAACCACATAGAGTCTCAAACAACCACAAACCACAAATTTAAAGTTCAACGCTAAATATGCATAAGCAAGAAAATGACGAATAGAAAAAATGCAAGTGCTTATGCCCGACCCATGCAAATCCACGAATATCCTAATAGAACTACTCCCCCTTTGGCATCGAGACACCAAAAAGGGAGAAGAGCGATGCTAGCGCCCCACGGGACTCGTAGTCCTCGTCCTCACCCTCGTCCTCGTCTTCATTCTCATCCTCATCCTCATCATCAAGCTCCTCGGTGTCACCTTCCTCATCCACATCATCAGCAGCAGGCGCAGAGGGGAACAAGTGACGCTCCAACTCACCATAGTTCAACCCGGAGGAAGAGTTCCACCGAGCTAGAATAGATGGCTTAGGGGTAGGGAAAGGCTTAGGATTAAGAGAGCCAAACTGAGATGGTACTAGACACTCAAAATTGCAAGATCCAAATCAAATAAAAGCCAAGATTGAGTATGTTTCCCATAAGAACATGAGATAGCAAAGAACAGCCAAAAAGATCCAATTCTCCTCAAGGGAGAGGGCGGTGGCCGAAGCCACCTTGTTGGAGTGTATGGTGTGACACCGCAAAGATATATCTTGGGTTCACGACCAATACTCATCAATAATCTCACATATCACAACATGATATTAAGAGAAATGATTTATCTTGCTTTTGGCATTATGGGGGGAGGGTTAGCCCAATGAGTTAGGACCACACTCCCCCTATATCCATGCCCACACCTAGACCAAAGAAGGATTGATATGTACAAGTGAGTGCATGAGTAATCAAGACAAGCTCCTAGAATCAATGATATTTAGCTCATTCCTCAAGTAGCAGAATCTTGCTTCATCAAGTGGCTTTGTAAAAATATCCGCAAGTTGATTCTTCGTGCTCACAAAGGATAAATCAATATCGCCGCGAGCAACATGGTCTCGAATAAAATGATTCTGAATATCAATATGCTTCGTCCTTGTGTGTTGAACAGGATTGTACGCAATTCTGATTGCACTTTCATTATCACATAAAAGAGGCACTTTGTCACAATTGACACCGTATTCCTTTAAAGTTTGCCTCATCCACAATAATTGAGTGCAAGCGCTGGCAGCAGCAACATATTCAGCTTCGGTGGTGGAGAGAGATATACAATTCTGCTTTTTAGATGACCAACATACGAGAGATGTTCCCAAGAATTGACAAGCTCCAGAAGTGGATTTCCGATCATCCTTATCACCAGCCCAATCTGAGTCAGTATAACCACATAAAGAGAAATTGGAGCCCTTGGGATACCAGAGACCAAAGTTAGGGGAATGAACCAAATATCGAAAGATCCTCTTGTCCGCCACTAAGTGGCTTTCTTTAGGAGCTGCTTGATACCTTGCACACACTCCCACACTCAACAGGATATCAGGTCTAGATGCGCAGAGGTAAAGAAGAGAGCCGATCATGGACCGGTATACCTTTTGGTCCACATCTTTACCATGTGGGTTAAGTTCAAGATGACATTTTGTTTGCATCGGAGTGGCGACCCCATTTAGATCCGTCATCTTGAATCTCTTGAGCATGTCTTGGATGCACTTTGCTTGATTAATAAAAGTTCCTTCTCTAAGTTGCTTGATCTCGAATCCAAGAAAGAACCGTAATTCCCCCATCATAGACATCTCAAACCTGTCAGTCATAAGCTTTGAAAATTCATCATTAAAAGCATTATTAGTAGAACCAAAGATGATATCATCTACATATAGTTGGCATACGAAGAGCTCCCCTTTAACCTTCTTAGTAAAAAGAGTGGGATCGATTTGCCCAACTTCGAAGCCACGATCTAACAAAATCTCTTTAAGGTGCTCATACCACGCACGTGGGGCTTGTTTAAGGCCATAGAGTGCCTTATTGAGTTTGTAGACATGGTTCAGAAAGTTAGGATCCTCAAAACCCGGGGGTTGCTTTACATATACCAACTCATGTAGAAGACCGTTAAGGAAGGCACTCTTGACGTCCATTTGCTGCAACTTAAAATTGTTATGGGCAGCATAAGCAAGAAGGATACGGATGGACTCAAGGCGAGCCACTGGAGCATAGGTCTCGCAAAGTCAATGCCCTCAACTTGAGAGTAACCTTGTGCCACAAGTCTTGCCTTGTTCCTCACAATAATGCCATTCTCGTCTTGCTTGTTTTTGAATATCCACTTGGTGCCGATAACATTGCGGCAATCTTTGGGTTTCTCCACGAGTTTCCAGACTTTGTTGTGCTCTAAATTATTCAATTCTTCATGTATAGCAACAACCCAGTCTGGATCTTCAAGTGATTCAAAGACCTTCTTAGGTTCCACCATAGAGATATGAGCTTGATGCTCACCAAAGATGGCCAATTCTCTTCTTTTAGAAACCCTTCGTCGAAGATCACCAACAACCTTGTCGAGGGTGTGACCCCTCAACTCAAGGTTTCGATTAGCCCGAGCCTTGCGACGAAGTTCAATAAGTTTGTTGTCTCTTGGAGGAGTAGATTCATCACTTGAATATTCATTGGAAGCATTTACTCGACCTTGATTAGGAACTGGAATATCGGCAGCAAGTGGTGGTGACGCGTGCCCTTGAGGTGAGTCAGTAGCCGTAACAGAAGGCTGCTGAACCGGTGAGTCAGGGCCGGATAATCCGGCTGATGGAGAGGCCGGATAATCCGGCCTGGGAGTACTTGTATCAGCTTCATCCGGATGCCTAGGGCTTGCTTGAACTGGCGAGGGGCCGGATAATCTGGGGCTTGCCAGAAAATCCGGCCCGGAGCTTGCATTGATATCTTCACCACCAGGAGCAAAATGGTCAGCTGGAGCAAGGTGGCCGGATAATCCGGTGTCAACCAGATAATCCGGCCTGGAGTTTTCTGGAACGTCTTGACCTTCAGCAGTTGATGGAGATGGTGCAGGATTTGCTCCTGTGGTGGGAACATGTTGTGCATGTGTAGATGAGGGCTCTTCATGGGAAGAGCATTGTCCTTCCCGATCCGCCACAAGGGGTTCCTTAATGGGGCAGAAAAATCCCACGCCCATTCTTCTTATGGCATCTTGGGGTATTTCAACATCTGCATCACAAACACCAACTTGCTCCGCACGGGAACCGTCATTTTCCTCGAACACTGATACATTGCAAATGTATCTAAATTTTTTGATGTTCCATGCTTGGTTTTATCCACTTTCTTGTGTTTTGTTCCAACTTTGGAGTACTTTTCATATGATTTCTTGGACTAACCTATTAACAAGAGCCATAGTGCCAGCTGCCTGTTTTCTGCTGTTTTTGGTTCCAGGAAAGTCAGAAAATGAATATTCTCGGAATTGGACGGGACAAAAGCCAAAGTGCCTATTTTTCCGGAAGGGATCAAGTGCCAGAATAAGAGACGGAGAGGGGCCAGGGGCCGGCCACACCACCTGGCCGCGCGGCCAGGCTTGGCCTGTGCTAGGGGGTGGTCTGGCTGACCCCAGCACCCCCTCGGCATCTCCTTCCGCCTATAAGTTGCCCTCGGGACGAAAACCCTAAGTACCCGATCAAAAATCCACGAAAGAGTCTATAGCCGCCGTCATCTCCGTCCCTAGATCGGGAGGGATCTGAAGCTCTTTCCGGCACCCTGCCGGAGAGGGGAATTCACCCTGGAGGCCTTCTTCATCACCATGCAAGCCTCCGGTGTGATGCGTGAGTAGTTCATCTTTGGACTATGGATCCATGTAGTATCTAGATGGCTGGTTTCTCCTCCTTTGTTCTTTCATGATTAGATCTTGTGAGCTCCGTTCATGATCAAGATCATCTATTTGTAATTCATACATGTTGTGTTTGTGGGGATCCGATGGATATTGAGATGCTATTTCAGATTGATTATTGATTTTATCATGTCTTTGTTATTTCTTGCATGCTTTCCGTTTTTAGTAGCTATCTTGGCCAAGTAGATGCTAGCAACTCCAAGAGTTAGTATTTATGCTCGATAGTGAGTTCATGCCTCTGGTAATCTGGGGAAGTGACAGAAATCTCTAAGGTACTAGATGTTCTATTGCTACTAGGGAGAAAAGAACGATCCTTTGTTCATAGAACAATTGTATTGTTTACTTTACATGCAGTTCGTAAAGCAATAATCCGTTGCTTGCAACTTAATACTAGAGGGGGTTCGGATGATAACCTGAAGGTGGATTATTAGTCATAGATGCAGTTGGATGGCGGTCTATGTATTATGTTGTAATGCCCAATCAAGTCTCAAAGGAGTCAAGATGATTAGTATATGCATGTATTGCTTTCTCGGTGTTTGTCAATTGCCCCGCTATAATTTGTTCACCCAGCATGTTATCTATCTAAGGAGAGCCACCTCTAGTGAACTATGGATCCCGGTCCGTGTCTTTTATATACAATCTACAATCTTTTACTGCTTTGTGTTTACTTTTTGCAAACTTTTACTTCCTTCCATTCGATACGTTTAATCCTTTGTTTTCCGCAAAACACGGTGAGATTGACAACCTCATCGCAAGTTGGGGACAAAGTTCTGTGGTTGTGTTGTGCAGGTCTCCACGTTGCTACTAGCACCGGTAGTGCACCCTGCCAAAGCTCAGCTAGTAACACCTTTGGGGTGTTTCCTTGCTCCTATTGGTTCGATTAAACCTTGGTTTCATAACTGAGGGAAAACTTACTGCTGTGCTCATCATACCTTCCTCTTGGGGTTCCGAACGAGCTCTACATTGAAAGTCGAGTGCATCAAACACCACACTACAAGACTCTACAACAGTTCCGGAGAGCTTATTGTAGACTCTATAAGTGTGGGATTCGGCATCATAACCAACAAAAATACCTTCTAGA
This sequence comes from Avena sativa, assembly GCA_916181665.1. NCBI lineage: Eukaryota > Viridiplantae > Streptophyta > Magnoliopsida > Poales > Poaceae > Avena > Avena sativa. The sequence continues at coordinate 431,991,716 of OV702287.1, forward strand.
GCCTTAGATTCAAACTTAGATAAATGAACTCCCTTGATAAGAAAGAAACACTTACACCCGAATACCTGAAAGTATGAGATGTTTGGCTTGTTACCGGTAAGTATTTCATACGGAGTCTTGTCCAAGATCTTGCGGAGGTATAATCGGTTGGATGAATGACAAGCAGTAGAGATTGCTTCAGCCCAGAAGTTATATGGAGATTTAAATTCGGCTAACATTGATCTTGCCATATCCGTTAGAGTTCGATTCTTCCTCTCGGCTACACCATTTTGTTGAGGGGTATACGCAGCGGAATATTGATGTCTTATCCCCTCTTCACTTAGGAACTCATTTAAGGTGTAGTTCTTGAACTCAGAGCCATTATCACTTCTTATAACCAGAATGGGGACGTTGTGTTGACGTTGAACCTCGTTGGCGAAGTCGATGACAGTTTGTTGAGTTTCACTCTTCAACTTGAAGAAATAAACCCAAGTGTATCTTGAGTAATCATCAACAATCACTAGACAATACTTCTTCCCACCGAGGCTTGCATGAGAAGGAGGTCCAAAGAGGTCCACATGAAGGATCTCCAAAATCTTTTTTGATGAGATAATAGTTTTCCTTCGATGAGGTGAGTCATGCATTTTCCCTTCAACACACGCCCTGCAAACACGATCTTTGGCAAAGGAGACATTTTCTTTTAGTCCAAGGATGTGGCCACCCTTGTGGAGACTTTGCAAAGTTCTCATATTGACGTGGGCTAGTCGGCGATGCCATAGACAACCCACGTTAGCCTTTCCGAAAAGACACATCAGGCCTGTAGTGGTTTTCCCCGAAAAGTCCACCACATACAGGTCATTTTCGACGTATCCCACGAAAGCGACTTTTAGAGACTTGCTCCACAAGAGTACCACCAAATCAGCATCAATATAAACTGCAAAGCCCATCTTACCAAGGGTGCGAACTGAAAGTAAGTTGTACCTGAGGGTCTCAACAAGCATGACGTCCATGAGAGAGATATCGTGAGCCACCACAACTTTGCCGAGACCCAATACCTCAGATTTTGACTTGTCACCATAGGAGACGGTTATGTGATCAATGTTTGGCCGCATCTCCGTGATGATCTCCTTGCTTTCGGTCATATGACTCGTGCAACTGCTATCGAGTACCCATTTAGAACCACCGAAAACATAGCCCTGCAATAAAATTACTTCTTGGTTTTAGGTACCCATTTTTCAATGGGTCCTCTCATGTTAGTAACAAGGGTCTTGGGAACCCAAATAGACCAAGGAATGTAACAATCATAAGGGCCTACATAACTAGCATAACTAGCATAAACTATCATAATTAGTCTTGTCATTGGTAATATTGCTAGTCTTTGGTTGAGCAGTCTTGCTCTTCTTCTTCTTCTTCTTCTTCTTGTGTTTCTTGTTCTTTGTCTTGGGGATGTAACCAAGACCTTCTTTACTATTGTTTGTCCTTTGCTTGCTCAGTATCTCATCAATAACTTCTTTACCTTTGTGTTGAGAACTTCTTGCAAGGTCTTCTTTTCCAGAGGATGAAGTAGAGGTACTTGGCACATCATACCGTTTCAATTGATTTTGGAGCTGGTCATGAGACTCATTTAAAGTAGAATGATTACTCTTCAATGCCTTGTGAGCACTTTCAAGATTATCAAACTTCTCCAAAAGTCTAGCATGAACAGCCCCAAAATCAATCTTTTCTTTCTTTAGTTTCTTTACCTTGGCAAGAGCATGGTCACGTTCTTTGATGAGCTGAGCCACATCTTCTTCCTGTGACTCCTCAATGGATTCGAGTCTCTCTTCTAAAGATACTCGAGCTTCCTCTTCTTCTTCCAAGGCATTCTTCAAAGAAGCTATCTCTAAGGCATATTCTCTTTCAATTCTGCCCTTTTCTTCAAGAAGATCTTCGGCTTAAGCAAGTTGACTCATAAGAGCATCAAAATGGAGTTTGTGCTCACCTTGTAGGTTAGTGAATAAAGTATCCAAAGCAATAACTTCTTCTTTCATTTTAAGACTGTCATGATCATCCATATCCAAAATTATGTTAGTCTTAGGAAATGAAGAGCTAGAAGTTGATACCTCGGATCCTCTTGCCATTAGGCAAGTGGCGTTGTTGTTGATGATGTTCTCGTTTGGCGAGTCGAAGAGAGATGAAGGAGTCGATGTGGTGGCTATAGCAGCCACCTCGCGGGAACTATCATCATCCTCTTCATCTTCACTTGCAGAAGAGTATTCTTCTTGTGCAACTAAGACGATATTGGGTTGCTTCTTGAAGGGGCCATTCTTCTTAATAAATGGCTTCTTCTTAGGTGTTTTAGGTTTCTATTTAAGAATGAGCCTGCCACCATTGTCTTCTCTATTTTTATACGGACACTCGGCTACAAAGTGCATTCTATCTCCACAGTTGTAGCAATTTCTCAATCTTGGGCCACTTTCTCTTCTTCCATTTGACCCGTTCTTGCACTCAAGTTCCGACTTGGCTTTGGCAGGGTCCTTCCAAAAATTCCTTGCATAAAATGCCATGTACTCACCATGAGCACGTTTGAATTCATCGGGGCAGTCCATGGAGGCCCCCTCAAAAGCTCTTTCATCTTCCTCTTGCTCAACAACATTGGCTTTGAGAGCCACATTAACACCCTTTTGCATTCCAATGGCCCGAGCACGGGCATCTTCTGTATTCTTTGCTACCACTTTGAATGACGCCATTTCTTGCATGACTTCATTGGATGTCATTTGATGGTAGTTATGTCTACCTTGCAGGCTCTTCAAGTCTATTGGCTCGAAAGGCATTAGGGCACTCACATATTTCCTTTTTATCCATGCATCATCAATGTGAGTGGCCCCATGCTTTCTAAATGTTTTTGCGATGCCCTTGAGTCTTCTATACATGTCCTCATGGTTTTCACCATCCAACATGTAGAATCCCTCAGCTTCATTACTAAGGGCATCATACCTGTTCCTTCTCATGCTTTCATTCCCAACAAAGAGATCTGTAAGAGCATCCCAAGCCTCTTTAGCTGTGTTGAGATGTTCAATGTGTGGCATGTCCTTGGGACCCACACCCAGCTGTATCATGTGGAGAGCGGTGGCATTCAACTGGCTGTCCATAACTTCTCTTCTTGTTAGGTTGGTTTGATCTCCAATATGAAGACCCTCTTCAATAATCCTCCAAAGTTCAATAGAGGAGCTGCAAACATGAGATTTCATTAAGAATTGCCATTGATTGAAAGAGGATGCAGTGAGGTTGGGTGGATCACCCCTATTGTTTATATGAGGATGAGGGATAGGTGGGTCGGGGGAATATATGTGGCGAACCTCACTATATTCCTCCTTACCACTTCCCTTCTTGGAGGTGGAACCATTAAGTTTTTCACCTTCCACATCATCATCCTTGGATCCAGTGTTACCCTTTTCCTTAGATGATGGTGTGGCAGCCTCAGAGGAGGATGGAGTTGGGGCTATGGATGATGTAAGGCGAGCAATCATTTGATTCATCTCCTCCATCTTGGCCTCAAAGGATTTCAACAAGGTTGTTTCCAACGACTTGAGATCATCCATTGTGACCTTATCCATAGCCTCATTCCCATCATACTTGGTACCCATACTACTCTTAGGCGGTTAAGCCCGAATTAAGAGCTGGGGCTCTGATACCAATTGAAATGGATCGTATGGGCACCTAGAGGGGGGGGGGGGTGAATAGGTGCTACACCAAATTTTAATACTTTCTCAATTTTAGGCTTAGCACAAAGGATAAATTCTCTAGATAAACTATTAGGTGGAATTTCCCTATATGTAAACCTATCTACTAGCGAGTAAAGAGCGAGTGGAAGAGGAACGGGTAAACCGTAGTGAAGCACGCGGAGACATAGGATTTGTTTGACCGCAGTTCCTTCCTTGTTAAGGGAAGTACGTCTACGTTGGAGGGGTGGGCGGTACTAAGACCACCACGCCACAATAGGCCTCACCCTGTTCTCCGATGGATCCCGCCACCAAAGGCCTGATCCACCTTTCCACTATAGGTACCCTTCGAGGCGGGCACCGGCGCCTTTACACAACTAGCGGGGCAACAACTCCACAAACAACTTGGAGGCTCCTGAAATGACAACAAGATGCCACAAGAACAAAGTTATCAAATACAATGAACAAGATCTAGGTATTGACAAGAATACTAGATCAGGGATTTCTCCAAGTGAATGGAGAGGAGTTGAAGCGCTTGATTCGTGATAATGATGATGAACTTCTCCTCCTTCAATTCTCCCAAAGATCAAGACCTTCGGGTGGTTGAAGTGGGAGATCGAGAATGAGAGCTCTTGCACAATGTCTGGACAATTTCGAATGAATCAAGAGTTCTGAACGTTGGGGAAGAACGGATATTTACACCCCCTTCAGAAACCAACCGTTGGACACTTTGGGGGCCGGATTATCCGGCCCAAGTGAGGGTCGGATTATCCGGCCTGGGGAAAACACCGCCCCAGACTCGGAATATCCGGCAAATAATCCGCCCCCTATCTGAGCGCCGCGCCAAGCTTGCCCTTGATCAACTTCTAGGGGCCGGATTATCCGGTCCTATGTGAAGGCCGGATTATCCGGCCTGGGGAGGAAAAACCGCCCCAGTTCGGATTTTCTGGGAGAAAATCCGTCCGGATACCGAGCGACGCGCCTTGGCTCCTTTTGCTCAAAAACTGGGGGCCGGATTATCCGGCTCATGCGACTGCCGGATTATCCGGCCTGGGGAGGAAAAACCGCCCCAGTTCGGATTCCGGGAGAAAATCCGACCGGGTACTGAGCGACGCGCCTTGGATCCCTTTGGGCAATGAGGTAGGCCGGATTATCCGGCCCTTGGTGGGGCGGATTATCCGGGCCCCCTCAAAGCTTCCTGCACACTTAGCGCACATGAATAGTCTCCACGGTATTGTTATCTAACACGCAAAACATAGGAAAACATGAAATGTTCTTTCACCCCTAGCAAAATCCTCCTCAACATGTAGTTCCTCGACTTGAGGAGGTACCTCCACATCCCGCAGTGTATCCTCATTGGTTAAAAACATAGTCTTGTGGGTCTTGCATCAAATAACCATAATTATTATTGTTTCCATGATTTATAGCAGGATCTCGCATTACCTCCTAGCCTGTGGTAATTGGACTTGCTGGAACACGAATTGGTAAAGTCTCAATCACCATAGATTGTGGTTGTTGTTCTTGAGCCTGCGCACTATCCTCAATATGAGGTACCAAGTTTGACAAATCTAGTACTTCATTATAAAAGGGCTCAGACTCTCTGAATGTCACACCATAGTGGTGAACATTTTCCTTTCGGAAGAACACCAACACCTGTACCCCTTTTGAGTGCTTGAGTAACCGACAAAGGTACACTTGAGTGCCCTACAATATAGTTTTCCAACAGAAGGTCGGTGATCATGCACGAAACAAACACAGCCAAATACTCTAGGTGGCCCAACATATGAGATTTCACCGTCGAGACACTCCAATGGTGTTTTCCTATTCAATATTCTGGATGGCATCCGATTAATAAGATAGTTTACAGTTTTAACTGCCTCGCTCCACAAAACTTTGGAACGTTCATCTGAAACATTAGGCCTCGAGCAACCTCTAGTAAATGCCTATTTTTCCTTTTAGCTACCCCATTTTGTTTAGGACTGATGTATAATTCCATAAGATGAGCGGTATTCCCTAACCTGATGGTTCACATACTCTGTACCATTGTCATATCTAAGAGTATTTACTCTAGCATCTTACTAAGTCATCAACATTTTGTGAAAATCCTCAAAACAAGTGTAAACCTGAGATTTGTTCTTCATGACATAAAGCCAAGTATACCGACTAGAGCAGACGATAAATGTGACAAACCACCGATGGCCACTCAAGGATGTAGTTTCACATGGCCCCCAAACATCTGAATGAATGGTACAAAATATCTCATTGTTTCTTATACTTGAATAAATGTATGACGACCTTATATGCTTTGCCAACTCAAATGTATCTCCAAAATCGATCTTCGTAGTGGCTACCATCAAATGCGCATGGCGGAAGAGGATGAGTGGAAAACCGCCTTCAAGACCAAACTTGGTCTCTATGAATGGTTGGTCATGCCTTTTGGCTTATCTAATGCCCCATCCACCTTCATGCGCCTTATGAACCATATTTTGAGATCTCTCATTGGAAAAAGTGTTGTTGTCTATTTTGATGATAGCCTTGTTTATAGCAAGTTGCTTTATGAGCATGTTACACATGTTAAGGAGGTTTTACAAATCCTTCGAAATGAAAAGCTATATGCTAATCTCCCCAAGTGCCTTTTGCTAAAGACAAGTTGATTTTTTTTGGTTTTGTTGTCTCTTCAAATGGTATTGAAAGTTGATGTATCTAAATTCAAAGACATACAAGGTTGGCCCATTCCCACAAATATGAGTGAACTTCAAAATTTTCATGGTTTGACTGGTTTCTATCATCACTTTGTCAAAGACTTCTCTACCATTTCTTATCCTCTCAACGAGTTAACCAAAAATAATGTCACCTTTCTGTGGGGCAAAACACAACAAACAACTTTTGATGAACTTAAAAAGAGGCTCAACGAAGCATCTCTTCTTGCATTACCGGATTTATCATACCTTTCGACCATGAGTCGTTGAAGTATCTAAAAGGCCAAGCCAACTTGAGTAAACGACACGCTAAGTGGGTTTAGTTTATGGAGTCTTTTCCTTACATCGACAAGTATGAGAAAGGAAAAGACAATATAGTTGCGGACGCTTTGTATCGCAACAACACATGCCTTCTTATGCGACTCGAAGTAAACGTGTTGGGTCTTGATGACATCAAAACTTTGTATGCGTCCGACCCATTCTTTGGACCAATTTCCGCAAAATTCTCCATTGACAAAGGAGTTGATGATTTATATTTCCATAAGGGTTTCCTTTTAAAATAAAACAAGCTTTGCATTCTAATGTACTTCGTCCAAATTTTGCTTCTCCAAGAGTCACATGGTGGAGGCCTCATGGGTCACTTTAGTCGTGACAAGAAATTGTGCATGCTCTCTACACATTATTATTGGCCCAAGATGAAGTGAGACGTGGAACGCCATGCACTACATGTGTTCAAGCTAAGTCTAAGTCTAACCCATTTGGTATTTAAATGTCGTTGCCTATTTCTCATGCACCTTGGTAAGACATTAGCATGGACTTTGTATTAGGATTGCCTAGGTCTAAAAATGGTCATGATTCTATATTTGTCGTAGTGGATCGCTTTTCCAAAATGACACACTTCATTATGTGTCATAAGACAGACGATGCTTCACATGTTGCCAATTTGTTTTTCAGGGAAATCATCCGTATTCACGGTGTGCAAAGAACAATCGCCTCTGATTGCGACGTCAAATTCATGAGCTACTTATGGAAGACACTCATGGCCAAGCTCGGAGTCAAGCTTATCTTCTCGTCTGCATCGCACCTGCAAACCGATGGCCAAACCGAGGTCGTCAACCGAAGCCTCGACACTCTCCTTCGTGTGTTGATCAAGAAGAACCTAAAGGATTGGGAGGAATGTATACCCCACGCCGAGTTCGCCTACAATCGAGCCAAACACTCTACAACCAATATGAGTCCCTTCACGATCGTGTACGGTTTCAAGCCTCTCATCGGGCTTGACATCCTACCACTTCCTCTCCATGAGCATACCAACATGGACGTCGACAAGCGCACCCAAGCTATGAAGAAACTCCACGAAGACATAAGAGTTACTATCGAGCAACAAGTGCTTCACCAAGCTTCAAGACTAAACAAGATCAAGAAAAAGATGATCTTCGAATAAGGTGACCTCGTGTGGATACACTTAAGCAAGTACCGCTTCCCCAAGGATCACGACTCCAAGCTCAAGCCAAGAGGAGATGGTCCCTTCAGAGTCCTCAAGAGAATCAACAACAATGCTTACGTCATCGACATATACTGACCTCGAAGTACCTTGTGAGCAATATATTCAATGTCAAAGGCCTTTCACCCTAGCATGGAGATATTCAAGATGACAACCATGAAGAGTCGACGACGAATCTTTCCCAAAGGGGGGGGGGAGTTTATATGAAACAACCTACTACGTCTCGCTCTAGCACAGAGGACGAATACAAAGCACTTGCAAATGCTACTGCTGAGTTTATTTGGGTTGAACCTCTTGTTCGAGAATTTGGTGTGACACTCAAGAAAAAACCATGTCTGTGACGTGATAATCCTGGTGCCACCTACCTATATGTTAACCCAGTTTTTCATGCTCGTACTTAGCATATTGAGATTTATTTTTTCTTTGTTCACGAATGGGTTGCTAGCAAGCAACTTGATGTTAGGTTCATCTCTAGCAAGGATGTGATTGCAGATGGCTTCACCAAAACTTTATTTTCACAAAATTAGATGAGTTTAAGCGTAACTTAAACCTCTCATGGGTTTAGATTAAGGGGGTATTAGACATGTAATACCATCCATATATGATATGGTGTAGTACACCACTCGTATACGTATCCAATTCTGTACAAGTCAGGTGAGGGGTTTTTTCTCACCATATAACATGAAATGAGAGCTAATCATTCTAGCCAAAAAAATCCTACAGATACCATGATATATATTTGTCTAACCCTTATATAAAATTTATTTAAAGAATATTAGTAGTACAACTTCTTGGTACTGCGTTTGGAGACTGACTAGTTGGCACCTTTCGTTTCCGGCCATGTTTTCTTTTCGTTTCTGGCCATCTATTTTGAGCAAAAATCTACCGCAGCATATTTCAAAAAGTCGACTCTGTCCCAGACCCCAGGTCCCACCCCATCTGGGCCGGTCGGGCCGTTCTCAGACGTGGGGCCAACTGGATGCTGTAGGCCCCAGTGCTCTGTGCAGGATTAATGCACTGCCACGGGCAGGCCAGTACTAGTAGCAGGCCCCGACTAGTAGCGGAGGAGGAAGCGGAGCAAAGCGGTTGAAGGCAGCGGGACGGCCGGAGGGAAAGGGGCGGCCGCCGTTGTACTCGTGGAAGTTGCTCCTCCTCCACCGCCTCAGCCGAACGATGGCCGAGCCCGCCATCAATCGCCCTCCGACGCCGGCGCCGGCCTCCGGTGGTACGCACGGACACACACTCTCTCGCCTTGTCTGTTTTCGTTTATACCTGGGCGGTTGTTGCTGTGTGATCCGTTTGATCCGCTTGGTTTCTTTTCTGGTTCTTGGTTCGTGGGTATGGATGGATTTGCTCTTGTTCGTGAATTGGTACTGCAGCTGCGAGTAACGACGTGATGCTAGATAGAGATTGTTCGGCGGCGGCCACATGTGAAGTCCACATCTGTTCCCCGCAAAAATGTCCACTTCTCTTTGTTGCTTCGGGGTGCATAGTGGTTCCTTTTCCTTGTGCCTTCTGCTCTGTAGATGCAATCATGTCCACTCCTCGTCTCATTCAGTCGCAAAACTTAATTTGATCCGTCTTCCAAATTCTAATATCCCCGATTCTCTGTCCTCGCACTTTTCAGCACTAGAAAGTTTTTCACCAAGCAAGTTATTCGTATACATGAAACAATAGTTTAGGAGGCCATCCTGGACTCCTTGCGAAATATGTACCACTAGTTGCTTCCCACCAGAGTACAATATATGCTCGGTTTCAGAGCCGTGCACCAGTTCTTCGATTGGTTCTACGGAGTATATGATTCAATTAGGATTTATTTTTCGTGAGAGAACGATTCAGTAATAGTACCACTCTAGTTATTGAAGAGTCTGCACAAATTGTTCAAACATGATTTTGTATTACTATTCGTCACAATGCCTTTTTTTTAAAGGCGCAGAATCGCTAGTATTGGTACTCTTTGCACATCAAAGCCTCTGTTGTCCTGTTATATAATTCTCAGGTGTAGGGATGAGTGCTCATTATTCCTGAACTGATGAACATAGGATTGGAAGTGGCAGTTCAGCATGACATATTTGTTTTATATCTTTTGCTTTCAGCTTCTTCTTGGCTAACAAAGGCTCCTGGTCTAATTAAAATTTTCTTTAGGACCCCTTCAGTTGAGTTATCCCTTTCAGATCTTTTACTAATCTGCATATTGCTCAGAATATTTTCCCTTCTAGAATAATGAAAGTTACCTACCGTTCCTGCTATCCATGTTTATGTTGGTTGCAAAAAATTCTTACCACAGCGTGTCAGTTGTTGAAATTCCCTTGACCACATTTAAATTTGCATCCTGGTGTTGCTTTCCTTGAAAGTACTCTATTGTTTTCTCAGATGTAAAGTAATTACATCGTTTAAAAAAAAGTCACAGAAGGGAACTGGTGTCGATCAGTTGACTGGTGGCGTGCGCCCAGCCCGCCACGGCGCCACCAGCTTTCTAGCGTGTGCCTTGATTGTTTCTTCTTAATTAAAGAAGGCAACAGGGGCTAGTCCCTGTTGGTCGGGTTTTTATAGTGAAATGCTAATTTAAGTCGAGGAGCGACCACGTGCTAATGTTTGCACTCGTCAGTTTGTTTTCTTGTGGCACATGAAACGTTCAAGGCTCCATTGTTTATTTTATTCCATGTAGGGATCGGGTTAACTGTGGATGAACATATGCTTGAAACTGACAGTCCAAGATGATAAATTACTCTGTCTTTTGCTTGTATATACTTTTTGGACGACAGTTCCAACTTGCATACTTAATTGTTTCTTGGGTCCTCTATGTTTAGCATACAATGATTTTTTTTTTTGAAACAGTTTTAGTAGACTATGCTTTCAGACTTCATTAATCTGCCATGTAGTGTCTCGGATTTTTTTTTTCCCTTGGTATAATAGTTTCAGATGTCTGAATGCGGGCCATTCTGTCAATATTCCACAAGACTTATTCAAAATTCCAATGCCAGTGATGTCAATGTCATGAAAAATGTCTCGAGATAGGTCCAACATCTCGTATACTATACAGAAAATATCATGAAAGCATTGGTGTCAGGTTGGACCTGTAATAATAAGCCTTCTTTTTTCGATAAAGGGCGTTTTTTATTGTAGTAGAAATGTATGATGTTGCAACTTGGTGCATGTTCAAACCCTCCATCTCCGATTTAGGTGAAAAGCTAAGTTGAAACCGTCAATTTCTTACAAGACAATTTACAACCTGCACTATAAATGAACAAAGTGCAGAAGTTCAAACTGCATTAGTACAGAACCAATTTCAGGTGTTTATTTTTCATTTCACAGGTATGGCGAGGAAGCTCTCTTTAGTTCTGCTTGTGATCCTGTCGGCGCTGCTGTACCAGCAGATTCAGCCTCCGCCTCCGAGAATCTGTGGCTCGCCCAACGGCCCCCCGGTTACAGCACCAAGAACGAAGCTCAAAGACGGCAGGCATTTGGCATACAAGGAATCCGGTGTCCCAAAGGAGGAGGCCAAGTACAAGATCATCTATGTTCATGGGTTCGAATCCTGCAGACACGACGCTCTTCCAATTTCCCCGGTACATATCTGTAATTGCTCTCCTAAGGAACATTTTACTGACTGAACAATCTGCTCTTAAGCTGACACGAAGTGATTCCCATGCTATGGCCTGAAATCGGGTACAGGAGGTGGCACAAGAGCTCGGCATCTACCTGCTGTCCTTCGACCGGCCTGGGTATGGTGAAAGTGACGCGAACCTGGCCCGGACTGAGAAGAGCATCGCCCTCGACATCGAAGAGCTTGCCGACAACATGGAGCTTGGTCCTAAGTTTCACCTCATCGGCTTCTCCATGGGCGGCGAGATCATGTGGAGCTGCCTCAAGTACATCCCACACAGGTAACACAGCATACTGAACTTGTCAACGCTCAAGCTGACAACCGTGCATCTTTCTTCACTGCAACATCAGAGTATCAGTGGCTTCAAGTCTGAATGTTTGTTTGACCGTGGTGGAAGAACAGGCTCTTGGGTGTCGCTATTCTCGGGCCGGTGGGCAACTACTGGTGGTCCGGCTTCCCGGCGAACGTGTCGCGGGACGCCTGGTACCAGCAGCTCCCGCAGGACCAGTGGGCGGTCTGGGTCTCCCATCACCTGCCATGGCTAACCTACTGGTGGAACACCCAGAAGCTCTTCCCACCCTCCAGCGTCATCACATACAACCCTGCGATCCTGTCTGAAGAAGACGCGGCGCTCATGCGGAAGTTTGGCATGCGAACCTACTTCGTAAGAAACGCGCTCCTGAATCACTCGATCCTCGCGTCGCTAAGCTAACTACAGAATTCCGATGTTATAAACTGACTACTCGTTTCTCTGCTCTGTCTGTGCATCGCCGATCATGTCGCAGCCGATGATAAGGCAGCAGGGGGAGTACAACAGCCTGCACCGTGACATGATGGTCGGGTTCGGGAAGTGGGACTGGAGCCCCCTTGAGCTCAAGGACCCGTTCGCCGGGGGCGAAGGGAAGGTGCACCTGTGGCACGGCGCCGAGGATTTCATCGTGCCGGCCATTTTGTCGAGGTACATCAGCGAGAGGCTCCCCTGGGTCATCTACCACGAGCTTCCCAAGTCCGGCCACCTCTTCCCGGTCGACAGCGGGAACGCCGACGCCATCGTCAAGTCCCTGCTACTCGGAGATGACCTGGTGAGCTCGTAGCACACGCACTGCACGTCTCCACCGTGCAGCTAGCTAGCTGCCCACGGGAACCCAAAATGGTGCGGAATAAGGAGTAATTGCATATTTATTTCTTATTAAGACCTTAAGAGGATATGTCCTGCTACCTGCCATCGTCGAGTCCCTGCTACTCGGAGATCAGTGACATCAACTCTCCGTCTCTAGGTATAGTACATGACTGTTTGCAAAGAGCTGTATCCGTGGCACAGGCACTGCGCCCTATAGTAAGCTGCTCACGGGCACAAATGTACTTTGTATAGATCGTGCAGAAAAATGGTGTGGAATCATGTGAAACTCTGCTTTTTTTTAGCAGACTGAAATTCTCCTATTTGCAGCTTGTTTGTATTCCGTTCCATTTGGGCCACGAAACACGGGCCATAAGGCTTGACCTGGGCTGGCAGCTGGCCTCGTCGCGACTCGCGATCCGGGGCATCCGTCCGTGGCGAGTCCGTGAGGCGGACAGGCGGCAAGCGGCATGATCATGGACCAATGCGGTTTTGGAGACTTGCTCTTCCGGTGAACCAATGACCAGCCGAGAAAGCATGATCATGCACAACACAAGACGCCCAGCGCTTTCGCTGTCCGTGGTCCATACGTACTATAGTTGCCTGGCACGTAGCCACGTAGGGACTGATAATTTGAAATGGAGAAACTGCCACCGGATTGAGATGCAAATTGACTATCTGCGGTATCATATGCACATTTTCTTACCGAAGGGGATGCAAATATGTTGGCTACTAGACCGACTCTCTCCGATATATGTGGCCAATATCTGTTACAGGATCTGGATTACAACTCTATTGCAAGGGGAAAGATAGTAGCTAGGCTATTACAGATGAACATCGTTGCCGCCGCCGCCAAGGATACCCTCCTTGTCAGGTGCCCCGCATATCAAGGAAGCAAGTAGTGTCATCTCACGTTGTCTAGTCTGCACCCAGGAACCTTCTGTTGGGCTGCACCAAGCGTGTGGGCCAGGTCATGCGCAAGGACAAGCCCATATTGGCATTACTAGTGTTGGCATCGTCTTGGGCCCTAACATCCCCTTCTTTGATGCTAGTGCTGGAAAGTGTTGCACCAGTTCTTCCTTGTCCTCCTAGGTGATGTCAGCGTCAGATGACACGGACCACTAGACTTGCACTTGTTCTTGACACCCCCTAGGTCCTCGACGCCATCGGTGAGCGATGATCTTCACCGGAGTAACAGGTGCATCAGTAATGACTGGAGGGGTGGCAGATGCAACTATACCTAAGCGAAGGACCCATCGGAGCTGGGACACATTGAAAATGGGGTGGATACGAGATGACGGTGGCAATGCCACCTCATAAGCCACCGGATTGATTTCCATGATGATGTTGTACAGGACGAAATATTTGAAAGTCAGTTTGTGGTTTGCCCTTCTGGCCACTAAAGATTGCACATAGGGTTGAAGTTTGATGAAAACTTCATCCCCAATTTTGAATGTGCGCGCAGATCGCTTCTTGTCTACTTGGGCCTTCATCTGTTGTTTGGCATGGTGCAAATTGTGTTGCAAGAGTAATTGCATGAGCTGCCTTTCTTTCAGCCACTCTTCCAGCGAGGGGGCAGAGTAGGTAGATGTGCAGTCAATGCCCCAGTGCCTTAGTTCTCTGCCATATAGAGCAACAAACGGGGACATCTTGATAGCTGAGTGTTCAAATGTATTGTACCAATACTCTGCTGAGGACAAGTATTGAGTCCATTTGTGTGAAGTGGCATGAGTGAAGCATCTCATATAAATCTCCAAACACTGATTCACGAGCTCAGATTTCCCATCTGTCTTTGGATGGTATGCTGAGCTCATTCTCAGTTCAGAGCCCATTTGTGAGAAGAGTTCATTCTAGAATTTGCTTGTGAAAATAGGGTCTCTATCAGAGATCATGACCCCAGGTAGGCTGTGCAGTTTCATAACATTGTCGATGTATGCAGTGGCAATTTCTGCAACAGTGAAAGTACGGTGTAGAGGTATAAAATGAGCATAGTATGTAAATTTATCCACTACTGCAATTATGTTGTTGGTCGTACCTGAAGTTGGTAACCCTTCTATAAAGTCCATAGTTACCTTCTTCCATGTAGCATCTGGTGTAGGTAGGGGTTGGAGAAGTCCAGGATACTTGACTCTTTCGGGTTTGGCTTGTTGGCAGATTAAACATGCTTGAACCAAAGATTTCACCTGGCTCTTCATTTTGGCCAAGCAAGCAGCTTCCTCAAACAGTTGTAAGTGGCGGGGAATCCAGAGTGCCCTCCCAACTTGTTGTAATGAAAGGATGTGATGATCTTGTCTTGCATAACAGGATAGCCTCCCAACCATATCCTTTTTCTAAACTACAAGATACCATTGTCGATTGAAACTCTACCTTTGTTGTCAGGAGTACTAGCCAATTTTCTAAGCCATTTGGTTGCTTGAGGGTTACTAGCATAACTGTCTTTGATTTCTTCTAACCATGCCGGTTGACGGGTACTAATTGCTTGCAAAGACACCATGTCCTGATGATTTCTGTGAGATAGGGTGCCAGCTGCATTGTTTTTAGGCCCTTTATGATAACAAATCGTGTATTGTAGCCCTAGTAGTTTAGTGAATGCCTTTTGTTGCCACACTATTTTAAGTTTCTGATCTTCTAAGTGCACCAGACTTTTTTGATCTATTCTGGTAACAAACTCCATGTGTTGTAGGTAGGGGTGCCACTGTTCTATGGCCATGAGAATATAGAGACACCCCTTCTCGTAGGTGGATAAACCATGGCTTCTCGGGCTCAAAGGTTTTGGCGAGGGGTGACCTCAGCAATGTCCATAGAGAAGGACTTAGGGTTTTGCGGAAAAGAGAACGCTGGGGATTTCGTCGGATGTCAAGAGAATAATGGAGTCAAAGTCGCCTGAATATTTGGCGAATCGCACTATTATAGATCGCTTGGGGATTTTTCGGTGTCTAATGTCTACGCACTTCTATTCTTGTAGACAGTTGTTGGGCCTCCAAGTGCAGAGGTTTGTAGAACAGCAGCAAGTTTTCCCTTAAATGGATTACCCAAGGTTTATCGAACTCAGGGAGGAAGTGGTCAAAGGTATCCCCTCTCAAGCAACCCTACAATCAAGATACAAGAAGTCTCTTGTGTCCCCAACACACCCAATACATTTTTCAGGTGTATAGGTGCACTAGTTCGGCGAAGAGATAGTGAAATACAAGTGGTATGGATAATTATAAGTGGTAACAGTGATATAAGATAGCTTGATGGCGTGGAAAAGACTAAAGGCAAACTGAAATAAAGATGGAAGCAAGCAAACATGTAACAGATCTAGTTGCAAACAGTGTTTTAATGTTTAGAAACAAGACCTAGGGATCATACTTTCACTAGTGAACACTCTCATATAAATATATTCTCTTTATGATACTACTCTTAACTACTATCCGGTTGGACACTCTAATCCATGGTAGGGCTATAACAACACTCTTCAAAGTATGTCTTTCCCATCTAGATAACCCCACACTGTCACCTTGAGTACTAGATGGTTCCAACAAACACCACAATTTCATAGAGACATCCAACTCCAAATATAACTCATAACAAGTATTTGAAATCTCTAGCCTAAGTGCCACCATGGTGTGCACACTGTCAACTTCACACACATGGGGAGAGCAGAGATCTATTAACGCACTTGAGTAGCAAGGTAGATCTATAGATTACAAGCTCGTGATCTCAATAAGATCATGCATAGAGAGAGAGATGAACACATAGCTACCCGTAGAACCCTTAGCCTCGAGAGATAACTACTCCCTCCTCATCATGGGAATCAGCAACAGCGATGGAGATGGTGGTGGAGATCGATGGAGATGGCTCCGGGGGCACTTCCCCGTCCCGGCAGGGTGCCGGAACAGAGACTTTCTGTCCCCCGAATCTCCCCTTCGGTGGAGGCGGCGCTATGGAAATTTTCATGGATGGAGGCTTGACGATTTAGGGTTTTTGCATCGGGAGGCATCTTATAGACGAAGAGGCAAGGTCGGTGGGCGGCCAGGGGGCTGTGGCATCCCGCTAAAACCACTACTAGAAAATCGCTGTGTTTTGTGCATTGCATCATCATGACCGCATGCTCATGTCATCATGCCACATTACATTTGAGCATCGTCATCATCATGCATGGTTTGTTTAAAAACTATTTTCGAAAAGCCTGGTTTTGTTTTCTAAACGCCCCGTCTTTATTTCAAATTAAAACCCCGGGTCTTCGGAATATTTTGTTTCGTCTAAAGACGGATTTCAAAAGCCCCATTTAAAAAAAAATATTTAAGTTGTTTCTAGGAGGCAGCCCGCCAGGCCCAAAAGCCCGGCCGACCACCTCCAAACCCTAGTCTAAAATACCCAGATAAACCCTAACCCTTATCCTACCACAAACCCACACCCAGTCGCGCGCGCAGCTCCCTCCCGCTCCCATCCCCTCCTGCCAGCACACCCCATCGCCACCTCACCTGAGCCAATCCGTGCTCGCCACCTCACCCCGCCTAGCCCACTTCCCAGCCGCACTCCCAGGCTAACCGCTTCCCCAGGCCACCGCCCGCTCCCTTGTCGCGCGCCCCACACGCACGCCTGGCAACCCCCATGCCCTATCTCCCATACCCGGCCCCACCTCGCGTCCCCACCCCCGTCCATGTGCATCTTCCCTCGATGCCACCACCCACCACATCGCCACCTTCCTCCGCCCTCATTCCGGGCTGAGCCCCGCCGCCACCATCCGCAACGCCTCCTCCCGTAGCGCAGGCCTCGTCTCACCGGAGCTCCTCCGGCTAAGCTCTGCCTCTCTCGACCTCGTCTCCCTGCGGCCCCGCCACCTCGCAGAGCCCATTCCCGCCGCCCATCTCCGGCCCCGCCCGTCGCTGGCCTCCCCTCCTCTTGTGCCTCCTACCGCCGACCTCCACTTTCCGCCTCACCGGGTCCCCGCTCCGCTCCGGCCAGAGACTCGCCTCTGCCGTCCCTCTCGCCGCTGTCTCGCAAGCTCTGCTGCCGCCTTCGCACCGCGCCGCCGCCCGCAGGAGCCCTCCAT
Organism: Avena sativa; assembly: GCA_916181665.1. Lineage (NCBI taxonomy): Eukaryota > Viridiplantae > Streptophyta > Magnoliopsida > Poales > Poaceae > Avena > Avena sativa. The sequence goes on from OV702287.1 coordinate 432,009,361, forward strand.
CGGCCTCCTCCTGGCCGCCTCTCCATCACCGGTGTCGCTGGCCCAAGGCCGCACAGCTTCTGCTCGCTCGGTCCATGCGGACGTGTCGCCGACCTGCCCTCTCCTCTCCATCCCGTGCCTCTCCTTCACCTGCATCCACCGCTGGCCCCGTAGCACCAACCGCCGCCCCCTCTCTCCTGGCTGCATCGAGCCCGAGCTCACCCTGCCACCTGCGCGTGTATGTGCGTCCCTGTTCCATGTGTCTGTGGCAGTGTGCTACCTATGAGGTTTTTCTGCTAGTGAAGTGGTGTGCTGTTTGGTCCTCTGTGGAGTTGGTGTATGCTTCAGGGCTATGCAGAGGCGAAAATGATGATCATGGTGTGGTGATGTGAGAATGGTGCTAGTGTTGAAAGCCTCCGGTTTCGACGCCCGAGGAACAATGTTGTGACAATGTGGCTCGCCAAAATCGACCCCGCCTCGTGCCACCTAAAGACCGCACCGGTACCGAAACCAAGTACATCATCGACAACCGAAGCCAGAACGCCAAGATCTCCAATCGGAATCCGAGAATGCCGAGACCCTGGCGCGCCAAGTTCTCCGACCCCGAGGACCGATCCATCGGTAGGACAAGACCTTCTTCCCTCACCGATGTGCGAGGACCAGACGCCAAGTTCACCTCATAATTAAATATGGAGTCTATATGCGGGATATCTTTGTCTTATTCCGAACTCCATTTAAATTTGTGTAGCGAACCGATGCCATGTTTTGCCATGTTAATACAACATTTAAATTGCGGGGTATCTAAACAACATAAACCATCTAATTAATTGTCGGGACCCCGGTTCCGCTTAATACTGCCTAATTGCATCGCATCTGCATCATATCATAATCATGCCGGATCTTCTGCCGTAGTATTAAATATTGCATCCGGTGTTTCTTCTAGTGTTTGCTTCTTCGCGGATTAGGCCGATGAGTTGATGTGAGTATCGACAAGTTCTCCAGATATGATCCGTCGGCAGTGTTTCCCAGGCGAGCATCTCCGCCTTTCTACCTATTTTGCTTTTATAGTCTTTATTTCCTCTTGTTGATCTATTGCTATCCGTGTTGTGATGCTTTAGTTTCCGTGCACCATTTATACTCCTTGCAGCCTCTATATTGCCATGGACACATCCTATTGCCTGTTATTTGATAGATAGTCAGCCTTGCGAGTCGTAGTTGCTTGCTTATGTGTTGCTTCGCGTCGTTGTCGTTTCACCGTTGACGGCAAGTTGACACATGATAAATGGTGGAGATGCTTAATGGTGGCGATGATCATGACTTTAAATACAACTATTAAAATGCTAGATATAACTAATGCAGAGGCATCGGTGGGCAATAGATGCTATTTGGTTCTTCCACGCTCACTTGTGTCCCGTAGGACCCCGAGTACTTGATACCTGTTCCTTGACTATTCACACTATCCACATACGGGAGAGTCTATGAATCCCCCTTAGCCAGAGCTTGATTCATTTCTTATTTCTTGGGGCCACAAACTAGTTTGGGGCTTTATTACTATCCTGTACTTATGCCATGCTTTACTGCTTTATTTACGATTGTGCGTGGAGCACCTGTACTCTTTAGGAATTGCGGAGTGTTTTCGCGGTATCGACAAGCCCAGTCACACTTTCGGGTTCCCAGTCGTTTACAGCTATTGGCGCAAACCTTGGGTCCATCTCGGAGCCGGCCAACTTCGTTGCGGGTAGCTTAATGGGGTGGCCCCCTGAAATATTTTATGAATCCTATGATTGCTTTGTCGTGAAAGCCTCGTTGGGTTTTGATTTGGTTTTTCCGAGGTTGATCGTGTGTGTGTTGCTATTTGTGCACCCCTGCAGGGTAAATCTTTCTGAAAGCCGTGTCCACGGTTATGGACGACTTGGAGCATAGTATCTCGATCCTAGACAAGCATAACTAAAGTAGTGCTATAAACTTGACTTAATATATGACTAGTAATCAGATTCAACTATCACAGAATGGATATTAAAATGCCAACAACTGGTGGATCTGGGGTTGTTTTGTGACATGCTGTACCAGCCTAGTAAGTATTGCAACTCTAATGGAATGTGATAAAAGTGCCAACAATTGTTGGGTTTTGGGATTCCTCAGGACAATTATATCTGACTAGTAAATGTTCCAACTATAACGGAATGGTGATTAAAACTGCCCACTACTTATGCTTCAGGATGACTCGTGCTATCTTTATCAGATTAGTAAGAGCTTCAACAAAAATGGAATGAATAAAACTGCCAACTGTGTGAGTTCCTTGGTCTGACTTCCTCGTTTGGTCTCGAGGGGGAAATACCAGGATGGGTATGTTTGGTGTTAGTATCAGGTTGGATCCGAATAGGTCTTTCTTATCCCTCTCTAATAGCCGCAAGTTTTACCGAGTCTCTATAGGTTGTTTAGTGCTGTTGCGCTGCCGCTTCAGTCCACCATACCTATGTAGGCGAGAGCCGCCAAATTCTAGCCTCGCCGTGTACTGGCCTCAGTACTGACGCTCCTCTTTTTCTTTTGCCCTTTGTCGGCACCCCCTTTTGTTTTAGCAGGTTTGAGATCGACGTCGTTAGCAGGGTTACCCTTCCGGCTTGGCCTGGGCAGGGTTATGGACGCCATTGGTTATTCTTCAGGGCTCTTAGCCCCATTTGCATCTTGTCCGTACTCGGATGCTGTATCGTTTTCAAGGTGATTTGGGTCTTTGTAGTGTATATCTGTATTCTTGACTCTCGGAGTCGTGCTGTATATATATCTGTTCTATGGGTCCCATCAAGGACTGTTGTGTAATGGTATTACTTCGTTTTCCACCCGCACGAAAGTGCCTGGTGGGCGTCCTTGAATCGTTTCTATGCGGGTTTGGCGGAAAGGGCTAAAACTTGCATGGGGCCGATTCGAGGGTGTTACAGAGTGGTATCAGAGCTCAGCAGTTGCGATACCCCACAAGTCCAGCCTGTAGGATAACCTAGCTAATGGCCGAAGTAGAGTGTCAAACTATTTTCGCAAAATCGGTTGGATAGATCTGATTAGGTCTGCTTTTACTCCTTACCCTCTGCTATTCTCCTCTTACCTCTGCGTGTTTTGAATCTGCTCTCTTACCTTCTTCTAATCCAGGATTTCTCGTGGGTGGGTTTTCTGTCGTACCTTCAGGGTTTCGCTTCCTCCTTTGGTAACGGTGTTTCTACATCCGGTCTTCATGTTATCTAAGTAATCCTTCATTTGTTGGACTTCTCTCTGTTCCTTGTTGTGCCTACCGGTGTTTTCCGACGCGATGTCATCATCTACGCCAGATCCGATGCAGAGTCTGCATCACTCTTTTATTTCCGAACCTCGCTTGTCGAGATCTCCAGTCTGATTCCGAGAATGGATGCATGCTTTTCTACTGATTGTGCGGAGTAATAGTTTGGGTGCGTGATGGATTGGCCCCCATGCCGACTACTCACTCTATTTGCTTGTGTACATTGAAGTGGATGAGAATGCATCGGTTCTCTCTTTCTATCGAAGTTAGAGGTGGCTTTATTTGTGGATACCTTTACCTTCGTCCTTTATTTCCCGGAGTGTTCTCTCGACGATCACGGACAACGACCTCTTATTAGTGGTGTCGCGAGCATCTACACGAAGCGTGAAGAATCTGATCGTCGATCTTCTTCCCCGTTCCATGAGGCGGATCTCGAGGGCGAGATCCCTTGTTAGTGGTGTCGAATTGTGGCATCCCGCTAAAACCACTACTAGAAAATCGCTGTGTTTTGTGCATTGCATCATCATGACCGCATGCTCATGTCATCATGCCACATTGCATTTGAGCATCGTCATCATCATGCATGGTTTGTTTAAAAACTATTTTTGAAAAGCCTGGTTTTGTTTTCTAAACGCCCTGTCTTTATTTCAAATTAAAACTCCGGGTCTTCGGAATATTTTGTTTCGTCTAAAGACGGATTTCAAAAGCTCCATTTAAAAAGAAATATTTAAGTTGTTTCTAGGAGGCAGCCCGCCAGGCCCGAAAGCCCGGCCGGCCACCTCCAAAACCTAGTCTAAAATACCTAGACAAACCCTAACCCTTATCCTACCCCAAACCCACACCCAACTGCGCACGCAGCTCCCTCCCGCTCCCATCCCCTCCTGCCAGCACACCCCATCGCCACCTCACCTGAGCCAATCCATGCTCGCCACCTCACCCCGCATGGACCACTTCCCAGCCACACTCCCAGGCCAACCGCTTCCCCAGGCCACCGCCCACTCCCTTGTCGCGCGCCCCACGCGCCCGCCTGGCAACCCCCATGCCCTATATCCCGTACCCGGCCCCACCTCGCGTCCCCACCCCCGTCCCTGTGCATCTTCCCTCGATGCCACCACACACCACATCGCCACCTTCCTCCGCCCTTGATCCAGCCTGAGCCCCGCCGCCACCATCCGCAACGCCTCCTCCCGCAGCGTAGGCCTCGTCTCGCCGGAGCTCCTCCGGCTAAGCTCCGCCTCTCTCGACCCCGTCTCCCTGCGGCCCCGCCACCTCGCAGAGCCCATTCCCACCGCCCATCTCCGGCCGCGCCCGTCGCTGGCCTCCCCTCCTCTTGCGCCTCCTACCGCCGACCTCCACCTTCCGCCTCACCGGGTCCCCGCTCTGCTCCGGCCAGAGACTCGCCTCCGCCGCCCCTCTCGCCGCTGTCTCGCAAGCTCTGCCTCTACCTTCGCACCACGCCGCCGCCCGCTGGAGCCCTCCGTCGGCCTCCTCCTGGCTGCCTCTCCATCACCAGCATCGCTGGCCCGAGGCCGCACAATTCCTCCTCGCCTGGTCCACGCGGACGCGTCGCCGGCCTGCCCTCTCCTCTCCACCCCGTGCCTCTCCTTCACCTGCATCCACCGCTGGCCCCGCAGCACCAACCGCTGCCCCCTCTCTCTTGACTGCATCGAGCCCGAGCTCGCCCTGCCACCTGCGCGTGTATGTGCGTCCCTGTTCCATGTGTCCGTGGCAGTGTGCTGCCAATGAGGTTTTTCTGCTAGTGAAGTGGTGTGCTGTTTGGTCCTCTGTGGAGTTGGTGTATGCTTCAGGGCTATGCAGAGGCGAAAATGATGATCATGGTGTGGTGATTTGAGAATGGTGCTAGTGTTGAAAGCCTCCGGTTTCGACGCTCGAGGAACAATGTTGTGACAATGTGGCTCGCCAAGATCGACCCCGCCTCGTGCCACCTGAAGACCGCACTGGTACCGAAACCAAGTACATCGTCGACAACCGAAGCCGGAACGCCAAGATCTCCAATCGGAATCCGAGAACACCGAGACCCTGGCGCGCCAAGTTCTCCGACCCCGAGGACTGATCCATCGGTACGACAAGACCTTCTTCCCATACCGATGCGTGAGGACCGGACACCAAGTTCGCCGAGGACCCGGACGCCAAGGTCACCGACACGGAACGCCAAGTTCTTCATCCCGGACGCCATGACCGTCTACACGGACCCGAAGACCACCGGTACCCGATCCATTCAAGTTCGCCATCGACGACAAGGTCGACCGCTTGGAACCCAAGTTCTCCGTATTGACACGACAAGTTCTCCATCTTGTATCCGAACCTCGTCATTCCCGTCAAACCCTGAGACCGGACCCCGGACCCCCGGAACCCAAGACCTTCCGAACCCAGATGTGTGACCCTAAGCCCTTATTTTTATAATATGACACTATCAACTGTCGCATATTAAATTGATCATGCTTGCATACATGTTTGTGGTTTGGGGGCATTATACCGATTCACCTCATAATTAAATATGGAGTCTATATGCGGGATATCTTTGTCTTATTCCGAACTCCATTTAAATTTGTGTAGCGAACCGATGCCATGTTTTGCCATGTTAATACAACATTTAAATTGCGGGGTATCTAAACAACATAAACCATATAATTAATTGTCGGGACCCCGGTTCCGCTTAATACTGCCTAATTGCACCGCATCTGCATCATATCATAATCATGTCGGATCTTCTGCCGTAGTATTAAATATTGCATCTAGTGTTTCTTCTAGTGTTTGCTTCTTCGCGGATTAGGCCGATGAGTTGATGCGAGTATCGATAAGTTCTCCGGATATGATCCGTCGGTAGTGTTTCCCAGGCGAGCATCTCCCCCTTTCTACCTATTTTGCTTTTATAGTCTTTATTTCCTCCTGTTGATCTATTTCTATCCGTGTTGCGATGCTTTAGTTTCTGTGCACCATTTATACTCCTTGCAGCCTCTATATTGCCATGGACACATCCTATTGCCTGTTGTTTGATAGATAGTCAGCCTTGCGAGTCGTAGTTGCTTGCTTATGTGTTGCTTCGCGTTGTTGTCGTTTCACCGTTGACGGCAAGTTAACACATGATAAATGGTAGAGATGCTTAATGGTGGAGATGATCATGACTTTAAATACAACTATTAAAATGCTAGATATAACTAATGCAGAGGCATCGGTGGGCAATATATGTTATTTGGTTCTTCCACGCTCACTTGTGTCCCGTAGGACCCCGAGTACTTGATACCTGTTCCTTGACTATTCGCACTATCCACATACGGGAGAGTCTATGAATCCCCCTTAGCCAGAGATTGATTCATTTCTTATTTCTTGGGGCCACAAACTAGTTTGGGGCTTTATTAATATCCTGTACTTATGCAATGCTTTACTGCTTTATTTATGATTGTGCGTGGAGCACCTGTACTGTTTAGGAATTGCGGAGTGTTTTCGCGGTATCGACAAGCCCAGTCACACTTTCGGGGTCCCAGTCGTTTACAGACATTGGCGCAAACCTTGGGTGCATCTCGGAGCCGGCCAACTTTGTTGCGGGTAGCTTAATGGGGTGGCCCCCTGAAATATTTTATGAATCATGTGATTGCTTTATCGTGAAAGCCTCGTTGGGTTTTGATTTGGTTTTTCCGAGGTTGATCGTGTGTGTGTGTTGCTATTGGTGCACCCCTGCAGGGTAAATCTTTCTGAAAGCCGTGTCCGCGGTTATGGACGACTTGGAGCACAGTATCTCGATCATAGACAAGCATAACTAAAGTAGTGCTATAAACTTGACTTAATATATGACTAGTAATCAGATTCAACTATCACAGAATGGATATTAAAATGCCAACAACTGGTGGATCTGGGGTTGTTTTGTGACATGATGTACCTGCCTAGTAAGTATTGCAACTCCAATGGAATGTGATAAAAGTGCCAACAATTGCTGTGTTTTGGGATTCCTCAGGACAATTATATCTGACTAGTAAATGTTCCAACTGTAATGGAATGGTGATTAAAACTGCCCACTACTTATGCTTCAGGATGACTCATGCTATCTTTATCAGATTAGTAAGAGCTTCAACAAAAATGGAATGAATAAAACTGCCAACTGTGTGAGTTCCTTGGTCTGACTTCCTCATTTGGTCTCGAGGGGGAAATACCAGGATGGGTATGTTTGGTGTTAGTATCAGGTTGGATCCGAATAGGTCTTTCTTATCCTTCTCTAATAGCCACCAGTTTTGCTGAGTCTCTATAGGTTGTTTAGTGCTGCTGCGTTGCCGCTTCAGTCCACCATACCTATGTAGGCGAGAGCCGCCGAATTCTAGCCTCGCCGTGTACTGGCCTCAGTACCGACGCTCCTCTTTTTCTTTTGCCCTTTGTCGGCACCCCCTTTTGTTTTAGCAGGTTTGAGATCGACATCGTTAGCAGGGTTACCCTTCCGGCTTGGCCTAGGCAGGGTTATGGATGCCATTGGTTATTCTTCAGGGCTCTTAGCCCCATTTGCATCTTGTCCATACTCGGACGCTGTATCGTTTTCAAGGTGATTTGGATCTTTGTAGTGTATATCTGTATTCTTGACTCTTGGAGTCGTGCTGTATATATATCTGTTCTGTGGGTCCCATCGAGGACTGTTGTGTAATGGTATTACTTTGTTTTCCACCCGCACGAAAGTGCCTTGTGGGTGCCCTTGAATCGTTTCTTTGCGGGTTTGGCGGAAAGGGCTAAAACTTGCATGGGGCCAATTCGAGGGTGTTACAGGTGCCCACACCATGCCCTGGCGCGGCCAGGGGGACCCACGCCTAGGGGTGGTTTGGCCACCCTGTGGCCCCCCTTCGTCTCTCCTTCTGGCTCCATGAATCTTTCGGGAAAATAACGACTTTGGCTTTTGTCCGGTCTAATTCTGAAAATATTCATTTTCTGACTTTCTGGAACCAAAAATAGCAGAAAACAGGCAACTGGCACTGTGGCTCTTGTTAATAGGTTAGTCCAAGAAATCATATGAAAAGTACTCCAAAGTGTGGACAAAACATAAGAAAGTAGATAAAACCAAGTATGGAACATCAAAAAATTAAGGATACGTTAGGAACGTATCAGTGTCCTTGACTAGGCTTCTCCCGCCCTATATATAATTGGCTGGGTCTCAAAGCTGTATGCAGATAGGTTACATATGCATAATTACAATAGCAACACGGTGTCGGTCCTTTGTTCCCTTTCCTAATACAACTAAAGAGTTTGTCGGTTGCTTCTTTTGGGCCATCATCTTGAGTCTTCATGGCCGTAAGCCTTTTATACAGCCAGGATAGCAAATCATAGGTACTCGAGTAACTGTACCTATGTCAGTAGCCCCCGAGACTCTATCGGAACCGTAGATTCGGGTCGAGTCTCAAATATATGCTTAATTTTTACTATTTTTAGTTTTATAGGGATTTGGTACAACAAGCCTGATGCATCCGACAGATCGGGAATCAGTTAATTGCTCCTAGGCAAAGGCAAGGTTGTCCTACATCAAATTCAAGTCCACGGGCCTGAATTTGGAATTTATTACTGGCGTAATTCAGTTCGGGCCACTGGGGTCTTATCGAATACTAAATCCCAGTTTTATTTTATCGAGTACCTAATGCGTCTGTCGGGATTTTTCATTGTATCATATATACGGATATATGACTGGCAGAGCGCATTCTTGTGCGATAACTAGGCCACACAGGACAAATCCCGGGGTCTTACCTTCATATTTTTGAATATGGCATTCAGAGTTTTATCGCATCTGGATGCGATCTGAGATTTTTTTATTTGATTTTTTGTCAGCTGCCCTGCTGGGCTGCTAGATATTTTGATACTTTATGAAAGCTCTCGATGGGAGTAACTTTCTGAGGATACATTAATGTAAAACTCATAGGTTTTTAGGCAATGATTGTCTTTAGGTTATATGCATAGTTTTTCTATCGGGTGCGCGCCAACGCTCCCGATGGGAGTAGCCCCTAAGGCTATGTTCGGATGCATGTATCTGGACATAGGCTCATAATTGCTGTTAATTTGATCAGAAATATAAAATTCTTTGAGTTGATATGAACAAAAACTGAAGGTACGAATAACTTATTTTTATATATACATGGCACAATCGATGATACATTATTTTGGCCGCCTGGCCATTGGCCTAGATATTCTGTCTTAAATGCTGAGCCATAGGCCTTATTGAATTGTAAGTAAACATAAAATCTTAAGCGTAAAAGTGTCGTAGTTGTGCAACGTTCCATGGATTGGAATATTTGACTCTTGTCTTCTTGTCTTGTAGATGATATGCTCCTCCAGGAATACCTTCTATAATAAGGTAGGGTCCTTCTCAATGTGATTCCAGCTTTCGGTGGCTGTCTTGTTTGAGGCGAAGAACTAGGTCCCCTACTGCGAAGGACCTTGGATGTAATCGTCGGCCATGATAGTTGTGCAAGTTTTTCTGATATATAGTAGCTCTTTGTAGGGATTCATCTCGAGCTTCATCGAGTGCATCAACGTCATCCTCGAGTGCTTCTCTTGATTCCTCTTCATCATATACAGCTACTCTAGGGGATTCATGTGATACTTCGACTGGAAGGATGGCTTCAGCGCCGTGGACCATAAAGAAGGGTGTTTCTTGTGTTGAAGTATTAGGGGTGGTTCGTAAACTCCACAAAACAGATGGTAACTCATCAAACCATGCTCCTTTCGCTCTATCGAGTGGTGCGAGCAACCTTTTCTTGAGGCCAGCAGTTACTAAGTCATTGGCTTTGTCCACTTGTTCATTGGTTTGTGGATGAGCTACTGAGGCATAGCTTACCTTGATTCCCATCTCCTTGCGGTATTCCTTAAACTCATTGGAAGTAAAATTAGTTCCATTATCTGTAATGATGCTTTTTGGCATGCCGAACCAAAATACTATGGACTGTATAAAATTCACAACCGAAACTCCATCTTGAGTGGTGATCGGCATTGCTTCGATCCATTTAGTAAATTTTTTGACTGCTACTAGCAGAAAGACGTGTCCTCCTAGAGATGACTTGTGAAGTTTACCCACCATATCAAGTCCCCATTGAGCGAAGGGCCAAGCCATAGGTATAGGGTTTAATTCAGCGGCGGGTTCTCTAAGTTTTGTTTGCAAATTGTTGACATGCTTCACATGTTCTGACTATGTCTTTTGCATCTGGAACTGCCATGAACCAATAAAATCCTACTCTGAATGCTTTGGCAGCAATTGCTCGGCTGCTAGCATGATGGCCACAAATTCCTTCATGTATTTCCTTGAGTATGGTTTTCCCTTCTTTGGGTGTGACGCATCGTTGCAACACACCCGAAATACTTCTTTTATATAACTCTCTTATCCCGAAGGCTTTCGATCTTCAAGTGATTCACCGGGCTTCTATCACATCTTCGGGTAGTTCTCCTCGAGTCATATAGTCTATGTATGGCTGCATCCATGTAGGTTCTATTATCAAGACCTCATCAATTTCGGGTTCTTCTTCAATGGCCTCTTCTGTGCTTGTACTGACTGATGGAGCCCCCGAGTCTTTTCGTGGCTTATTCTTTTTCTCTGTTTTGGGTGCTATGATCTCAGAAACTCTTTTTTCTTTGATAGAACGCTCAGATATTTCTTTCCAAAAAAAACTGGGTGGCACTGGTAAGCACAAGGACCCGATGTTTGCCAAATTGTCGGCTTCTTCATTACTTGTTCTTCCTACGTGTGATACTTCGTATCCATCGAATTGAGCTTCCATGATGATGTATAGATCACGGTAAGCAATCATGTTGTCGCTGACAACATCGCACTTGTTCATTGCTTGCTATTCTACAATATTGGAATCACTAAAAATTATTAGGCAAGATATGTCCCGTCCAATTCCGAGAATATTTCCTTACTAACTTTTCTGAAACCAAAAATAGCAGAAAACATGCAACTGGCATTGCGGCATCTTGTTAATAGGTTAGTTCCAGAAAATGTATAAAAATACCTTAAAGTGTAAACAAAACATAAGAAAGTTGATACAAAACAAGCATGGAGCATAAAAAATTATAGATATGTTTATGACGTATCACCCGCAACTGCTCTAAAGACGCGGGTCGTTTGAATGTGGAATGAAAGTTTCAGATGAACTTATCTTCGAGATTGTTCTAGCTACCAATAGAATCTTCAGGTAGCTGTCTGAGCCATGACCTTGCAGCGCCAGCAAGGTGCAATTGTAAACTTTGCATTGCGGTGGCTGTGGAGCTGCCCTGTAACTTGGCAGTGCCCAAATAATCTGCTAGCCAAGCTTCGGGCTCTTAGAGTCCATCGTACTTTTGGAGGTCATGCGGAAGTTTAAAGTCCTTGGGTAGTGAGATTTTGTGAATTTGCTGAGTGAAATAGTTGGCTCCGCATAACTCATAGTCGTCTTTATTATCGCTGTCATGATCTCTTCGGTGTGGTTTTCGTCTCTTGCCTCGTCGTCCCTGTATTGCGTATTGTCGCCTCTTGTGTTTCTTCGTGGTTCCGGTCCTAAGAGATGTGCTCGGTGTGGCGACCGACATCGCGGGGTATGACCCGCTTGCCGAGGTCTGCTGCGACGGCGTGGGGGTATGTTAGGTTGATGCGTGATTCCCTGTTCTGCTTGTGCGAGAGATGCTCCTACCATGCCGAGGTTCATCAGGGTGGAACAGTGAAGAGCCACACGAGGATCATCGGGTGCAGGTTGAGTTGTGATCAGATATGTTTGTGCAGCCACAATTGCTGCTTGAGCTGTTTTTGCCTTGATGTTTCCTGCTTGATCTATTGACATGAACGATAGATCAAGGTCTCAAAACAGTTCTCTTCTTTCTTCTTTGGGGATGTTCTGTAATTGAGATGTTCCCCTTCTTGGCGATGCTCCTCCTGTTACGCTCCCGGATCCTTGGGTAGAGCTTAGTTGTGCCCGTTGTAAGTTGGATTTGTCGACTAACCTCTTTCTTTCGTTGAGTTTCCTCTGCATCCTTAGTAGGTATCTCTTCTTGTGGTGAAACAAATATTGATATGCTAATAAATCTTCATGTGAGGCATCGGCTGTCATTGGAACTGCACCCGAAATTGCTTCCCTGGCCTTTTGCCATGCCGTCGCTGGTAGCCAAAGAGTTCGCCTCTCTTCTCGATTTGGTTCTGCTCTTCCTCCTGGGACTATGCGGTTGTCCGTTGTTTCTCCTCCATTTCCATGTTTCCCTTTGTTGCTATGATTTCCTGCATTGTCATCCGATGAAATATCATTGGGGTCAAGGATAGGGTTACCGTATCGTGCGGTGTCGAGGTATTCCCATTGACCATGCACACTTGGTGGCGTGTCATGCCTGGGCTAGTGTCATCGTCGTCTGAACCGAGGGAGACACTGTCGGGTGGACCAGTGAAATCCATTGGTTTCTTTTCTGGGTAGATTTCTGCCATCCTTATCCCGAAGTCGATGCTTTCACCACTTTCCTCGGGTTCAGAGTTTGTTGGGCTTGTTCCACGTGGTGGAGTTAGTTGAGAATATGATCCAAAGGAGAGATTGTCGTAAATACCATCAAGGTCCCTCAGATCCATCTCGTCTTGCTTGTTTTCTTTGGCTTTTTTGATTCCCGCCGTGATTTCCATGGAGGATGTAATTAGGGACGAAGGGTGTGATTCTTGGTGGTCTTCTACTTGGAAGTGGAAGCTTCCAATGATTATATCAGATCCGTCGTTGAATTCGACGGGTACTATCACAGGGGTGGGAGTGCATGGATCTGCTTTTGTTGGGTTGCTGCTTGGAAAAAGGGGTCCGCTAAATCCATGGTTCTAGCATTCAAGTTTCCCACACGGTGCCAATTAACGAGGGGTGACCTCGGCAATGTCCATACAGAAGGACTTAGGGTTTTGCGGAAAAGAGAATGCTGGGGATTTTGTCGGATGTTAGGAGAACAATGGAGTCAAAGTCGCCTGAATATTTGGTGAATCGCACTATTACAGATCACTTGGGGATTTTTTTGGTGTCCATGCCTAGGCTTCTCTCGCCCTATATAAAATAGGTCAGGTCTCAAAGTTGTATGCGGATAGGTTACATATGCATAATTACAATACCAACACGGTGTCGGTCCTTTGTTCCCTTTCCTAATACAACTAAAGCCTTTGTCGGTTGCTTCTTTTGGGACATCATCTTGACTCTTCATGGGCCGTAAGCCTTTTATATAGCCAGGGTAGCAAATCATAGGTACCCAAGTAACTGTACCTATGTCAGGTTTACTCATGTAGGCAATTGGATGGTCATCCTGCTGTAAGACTACTCCGACGCTAGTGTCACATCCACCAGTATCTATCATGAACTTCTTGCTAAAAGATGGTAGCCGAAGCACCGATGCATTGATCAATTTTTGTTTCATAAGTTGGAATGCAGTCTCTGATTCAGCTATCCACTAGAACTGCATGTTTTTCTTCAGGAAGTTGAATCGGGGTCATGCAGTTATGCCGAAATGCTACATGAATTTTTGGTAGTACCATGTGAGACCGAGAAAACTATGCACCTCTTTGATGTTGGTTGGAGTGGGCCAGCTGTTCACCTTGGCAATCTTGGTTGGATCCGAGGACATCCCTTGTTGATCAATGACATGCCCCAGCCCCTAGGTAAGATATCCTCTGTTGACTGAATGAGCATTTTGATAATTTCACTTGCCATTGGTTTCTTCATAGCAGTTCCAACATAGATTTTAGATGATCGATGTGTTCAGGCAATGTTTTGTTGTATACCTATATATCGTCAAAGAAAATGATGACACACTTGCGTAATAGGATGCTCAAGGTCATATTCATGGCACCGATAAATGTTGCGGGCGCGCCAGCCAGACCGAAGGGCATCACCTTGTACTCCCAATTGGAATGTGTCTGGAATACCGTTTTGAACTCTTCACCGGGTGCCAGTCTAATTTGATGATAACCTACGCGGAGATCCAATTAGAGAACCATCTTGCACCCGCGATCTTGTCTAGCACCTCATCCATGATGGGCACGGGATACTTGCTGATAATTTTCATTGTGTTGACTCACCGGTAGTCGACATATAGTCTCCATGTACCATCCTTCTTATGCACCAAGATAGATGCCAGATTCGAGCAATTCCGCGACCTGTGATTCAATCTCTATCTTTAGCTCTGGTTTGTGGCGATAGGGGCGCATGTTGACAGGTTGCACCCAGTCATGAGTGGGATTTTATGGTCACAATCACGTTTGGGTGGCAGGGTTGTTGGAGAAGCAAATACATCAGGAAATTCAGCCAATACTGCTTCAATCTGTTCTAGAATAACTTCTTCAACCTGAATCACTTTGTCCAGTGCATACATATGTATCAGGTTGGCCACAGAATTCTGACGGCAGAGGGTATTGAGCTCAGTAACAGAAATAGCAGAACACTATACTTGACATGTTTGGTGGCCTTGCAGTTGGATGAGCCCCTGATTGGACTTTATCTAGTAAAAAGTAAACTATTAGTTGTGTCTCCACTATGGTTGATTGAGTGAGGCTAAGTTTGTATATTTATTTTTATTACATGTGGACACTGAAGGAGATATGCCCTAGAGGCAAATAATAAAGGTGTTTTATTATCATATATCATTAGTTCATAATAGTTTTATATCATGCTATAATTGTATCAAGCGAAAACATTGATACAGGTGTGATATATTTAAACAATCTTAGGTCCCTAGTAGCCTCTATTGAACTAGTTCATTGGGCAACTGATGATCAAGGTTTCCTGATCATGGTGCTTCTATAGCCAACTAACAATGAAGTCATATCATCTGAGATGGTGTGATGGACATTTCCCACCGAGGATTGTTGAAACACAATCATGTCACTTAGTTCATGGTTGCAATTGTCAGAAACGGAGTGTCCTAATCCTTAGACCGTGAGATCATATATTAATCACTATTACCCAAGGATTGCTTTGACTGCATCAAATGTCCTGACCATAACTAGGTGACTATAAAGGTATATGTTGGGTATTCCAAAGGGGCATGTTGAGGCCTATGCATCAAGATTGGGATTTGTTCTCATGTGTGACGGTAAGATACACCGGGCTCACTCAGTGAATTACATCAATACGCTGCGCATCATATAACTAGGTCATAGGATGGAATATCACGTGAACAAGTAAACTAGTACTTGTTGGAAACAAGATTGAACAAGGTATCGTGATACCGATGATCAGATCTTGGACAAGTCTAGTATCGAGTAGCAAAGGGAATTGGATATATCGTTTAAGGTTCGACACAAAGGTGATTTATGGAGTGCATAGGAGTCAATATGGGCATCCCGGTACCTGACATGGGTATGATTACTCGGGTGCTTATGTTTGGTTACCCTAGCTACATAAAGGCTCACGGCCCATGAAGACTAAGGAAGAAGGCCCATCAAGCATATGACAGAAGGCATAGTTTTACTAGATAAGGAAATAGAAACCAGAATTCTACCGCTATTGTAATAGTAGTTTGTAACCTATCCGTGTACGGCCTCGGGACCCAGCCTATTATATATAGGCTAGGAGGAGCCAGCAGAGAGGCTCCGAAAAACACTTGAGCAATCTATAACCTTATTGTCCACCAATAATCAGAAGACTTTGACTCCCTTGTTTGTCTGACATTCGATGAAATTCCTAGTGTTCTCTTTTCCTCGAAACCCTAAGTCCATAACCATGGGCATTACCGAGGTTACCCCTCGTCAATTGGCGTCGTCTATGGGAAACCTGAATGTTGGTGTCATGGATTTGGTGTACCCTTCTTCATCAAGCAAGAATCCAACGGAAGCGACACCAAGCCTGCCCACCCTTGTATCGGTTCCCGTCAACTTCAATGGTGGATCCGATCTCATCATTGGAAGTTTCCACTTTCCAATAGAGGAACCCAAAGAACTACACCTCTCGGCTCCGATTTCGTCAGGACCGTTGGTCAAAAAAGTTGTGCCTACAGCGATACCTGCATCTTCTATCGGATCATCCTCAGAATCTGTGCTACAGCCAGCAAATGGCAAAGAAAACTCTAGAGAATTAGTAGATCTAGGGGATCTTGACACGCTCTTCAATTGGTCTATCCCTCGGATCAGACTCCCAGCCAACACCACCATGTCGAGCAAGCCCATTAAACACGGACCCCGAAGAAAGTGGTGAAAGTATCAACTTTGGAGTTAGGATGGCTGAAATCTACCTAGAATAGAAACTACCGGGTTTCACTAATCCTCTGAACTATGTCTCCCTCGGATCTGACAACGACGTCACTAGTGCATACATAACGCACCACCAAGTGTGCGTGATCATCGGGGATGCCTCAACTCAGCGTGACTCGAACGGTAACCTCATCCTTGATCCCAATGATATTTTGTCAGATGACAATGCAGGAGATCATGGGAATGAAGGAGACCCGAAAAATAACCGCATAATCTAAGGAGGAGGAGAACCACGTGGAGACGAGCGGCAAAACCTCCGACTATTGCCCGGAGCATGGCAAAAAATCAAGGGACACAATATCGGGTCCGGCCTCAATGACAGTTGAATCCACATGCGAGGAATTAGTGGACTTTGCGTCAAACTGGTGGCCTGATGGAGATCGTGCCGAAGCACCTGATGGAGATCATGCAGCGCTAAGACAACCATATCATATCACATTTAGATTACATGTGATGTTTATCTCTCTATGCATCTTGTTTGAGTGCTAGTATTAGATACACAACGGTAGCATTTAAATAGGATGACCCCTAATTAATACTAACGATAGTGTTCTCCCACTAGTCCACAACCACCAAGAAAGTTCGTAGTTATGAAGCAAACCGCGATGATCGGGTGATAGACATCTCTGCGTTCGCATATAGTGGGTGCAATCCATGTATGCACAACGAATACACTATGGTTGTGACGAGGGGTAACCTCAGCAATGCCCATGGTGATGGACTTAGGGTTTTGCGGAAGAGAGAACGTTGGGGATTTCATTGGATGTCAGGCAAACAAGGGAGTCGAAGTCGCCTGATTACTTGATGAATAGAACTATTACAGATTGCTTAGGTTGTTTTCGGTACCTCCTCATAGGCTTCTCCCACCCTATTTATAATAGGTCGGGTCTCAAAGTTGTATACGGATAGGTCACATATGGATGATTACAACTCCAACACAACATTGGTTCATATTTCCTTTCCTAATACAACTAAAGCATTTATCGGTTGCTTATTTGGGCCATCATCTTGAATCTTCATGGGCCGCGAGCCTTTATGCAGCTAGGTTAGCAAATCATAAGCACCCGAGTAATCATACCTATGTCAGGTTGAGTTGGCGATCCTAGCATGTACAGACATGGCCTCGGAACACAAAGATTGAAAGGTCAAGCATGCATCACATGGATGATGTGATCAACGGATATAGTCCACCCTGGCAGCCGCATCAAAGGCCGTGATGATCGGGGATGATGTGTTGTAAAGGGGTCATGTAATCACTAAACTGTCTTTAGGGATGATAGTTTAAGTGGGAGCTCATTTGTTAATATGATTGCAAATTTGAACTCCAATTATGAACTTAGTCTAAGTACTTTTTGCAAATATCTTGTAGATTATGGCCATTCCCTCAGTTCGGGACATATTTGGTCCATTAATGAACGGGGAGAAACTTAAAGTAGATGGGTCAAATTTCATAGACTGGTACCAATGCCTCAGGAGGACCCTCATAGAAAACCATCTCCTCTATGTCCTTCATGAAACCCTAGAAGATTTCCCTGATGAATCCGATGGTAGAGAATATGTGACTCTTTGTGACCGTCGTGATACCTTCATGACCGTCAAGTACACCATAATCCATGCCATGGAATTTGGCTTGAGGATGCACTTTCATGAAATCGATGCATTAGATATGCTCGATGGATTGAAGAGCTTCTTCCTGGAACAGATCAGGCGCATGCGATATGAGTACATGGACGATTTTTCTTGGGCGGATGATCCCCAAATACCCCAAGAATGCCCAAATACAGACCAAAAAGGCAAAATCGGCATCAAGAAAGGGAAAAGAGGCCGCAAACTCGTCCTGGGCCAGCTGAAGCCACCCAGCCGTCCTGCCTCGCCCTCCCTAGCTGGGCCACACCTCTCTTCTCGTGCCCCCTGGCTGAGCCAGTCTCCAATCCAGTCCGAATGGCCCACCTAGCCTCTAGTGCTCCCACATCCCGTGCCCCCACGTCTACCTCCTGGCTGGTCTGCGTCGCCTGCCGCCCAGCTGGGATGGCTCCCGCCTTACCCCGGCTAGGCCTGCATCATCTCCACCCGGCTAGGTCGGGTGGCCTCCGTACAGATGCTACTGCTCTACTTGAACAATCAGTGAGATCGTTGACCTTCCTATCCACTTGGGCGCTCCCAGCTGCTACCGCTCACTCTGATCAATCTCCCGTCAATCGCTGCACCTGGCCGAGCATCGGATCCTCTAGCGTCATCAGATCCCCTAGCACACCTTGGATTCCCTACACCATGCAGAAGGACGCCCCATACCTATACAGTACTGCTACAATGTAACTTTATTCATATGCTACAGCAAGTTAGGCCACCTAGGCCCTACCTTGTCCCATGGGCACCCCTTTATAAGGTGCACCAGGAAGCCTCTCACATGCAACCCCAAGCTCATACGTTTGCCCACTTGGTGCGGTGACCCAGCGTACCCCTGCATGAAGTAGTACACTATAGTCGTTGACATAACACCAGTGAAGACTGTTCACCAGTATTACATTCCTCGGAATGGCACAACAAAAACATTGCGGGTCCATAACATGTCTTTATATTACATATAACACATTACAGAAGATCCAAAGAACTTCCTCTATATAACGAGGATTATAATATACAAAAGATTACCAGAAATGGCAACTCGAAATCGATTCTAGAAATACAACTACTATATAACTATGGCTTGCACTGCTACAACAATGCTCTACAGAAGTAGGTTCGGGTCTCTAAGATTATTTACATTCTACGCTTCATCTTGACTTCTATGACTTCAGATGTAGACGTTGACCCCGCTGATCTCCGTTGGATATCTTCAGTTCTTCAAGTAGTTCAGATCCTAGGTTTGCCATTGAGTGCTCCCGAATATAGCAAGGGTTAAGAAGGTACGATTGAGTACGAGCATACTCACCAAGTTCACTAAAGAGGAGTGTTTGATGCACTAACTACAACCACAGACCAAAAGGTCATAGGTTATGCAGTTTTTTGTAAACATTTCTTCAAAGGGTTCTTTTATTCTGAAAAACTATGTCCATCGGCCTTCATAGGTTGATTAGAACTTTTGTGGAGTTCCTTTCCTGCAGCGTTTGCAGCTCCTTCCTGGAATAGGAAGTAACATGTCATAGTTCTTACACTCTACAGAGGTGCGCTACTTTACCCACAAGAGACCTTAAGCTTTGTTGCGCAGCCGGGAATATGTCCCTGTTCAAACTTCCTTGGTTTAACGCCCAACCTAAGACCCAAGCCAATCACTACCCCTCTCCTCGAGCCCCATATGCCAGTTGGATTGCACGCCAGACCCAGGATAAATCTTGTTTCAAATTATGGCCAAAAACACACAACCCTCATAGATACCAGAAGTCGTGGGACGTTGAGGGATCCCACCCATATGCTGCCAAACCTCTTAGAGGAGTTACAGCCATGACCTGGTTATCTATTGACATATGGGAGGGAGAAGATCCATCTGACTTCCCTAGAGCCATTGTAGATCTCATGGTTAACACGTGATATACTGCGCTAGAATCACTGGCGACATTGGTTGTTAAGTCCTAGATGATATATTCCTGGACAATGTTATTCCAATTGCTAGGCTTAATAAATTAGTTGATCACCCTAGATTAGTAACCAATAGTTTACATTATTATCAAAAATAGTATTTTCTGACCTTTTTGAAATGCAGGTGATGACAACACAGTTTGCAAATACTTGATAGAAAATAATCAAAGGACATGAGCAAGTGTGAACTTGCCTTTTTAACTGCAAGATTATGTAGTCAAGGTCTTCTACTTGGTATAAACTCCAGTATCTGGAAACAACATCATTGGTTCGGTAAGGACTAATGTTTAAAGAAGAAATATGCTATTATGCATAATAATGACATGCATTTTGTATAAATCCCAAAATGAATCCCCATGTATCAATATGGATTGAGTTTGGTGATTTATGAAAGATTTGTGTTACAATCAAGTTTTACTTTACAAGGAAATTTGTATTAAGCTTCTAAAAGTAATTGAGAAGTTATGAAAGTAAAGTACAACGAAAGTTGTTAGTACATGTTGATTGGTATACAATTTTAAGGGTATTATAATTCAAGTGGGTGGTTGTTAGCATATTGACTAAAACTTTTGGTTTAAAGTGGCAAAACGAATAACTTTTGAAGAAATTACTTATTACATTCAGTTAAGTAATGTGTGGTGTTCTTAGATTACACTTGATGGATATCTAGATCGCTTCATCGATCTTTAAGTTAATGTGCTCCTGGTTGATTAAGTAACAGACCAAAGTTAACTATAAAATATTACTTTGATTAAGATGTAGTACTTTTATATCATGATCGAGTTTAAGAACTTCTTCTATAAGATCAAAGACAGATTTGTATAGATATTGAGCATAACTTTATGAATCTAAGCTTAGCAAATAGATGCTAAGGATATTATAGAGTTAAATCTAATTATGAGATACAGTGATCTCATTATAGGGTTTGTTTAACTCCTATTAAACTTTAAATTCATTTTAGGTAAGGTTTGAGATATGAGATCATTCACCACCAATATAAGTGAATGATGCTAAAGGTTAATTTGAAGTTATTAGTTATAATTGATTTAAGACTCTAAAAGAGTATTAATAATTGACACATAGGTTTTATTATAGACCATAATTATTTTTAGACTTAATGGATTATTCAAGACTAAAGTATTTTATGAAGTTATAAGTTTAAATAAGAATTTCTATAAAATAGATAAATAGGAATTTGATACTTTATGTAATACCTCGGACGTTACGCTCTAAGCACGAGCCTGGATGAACCTAAAAGTGGATAAGGGATTCTACCGCAGAGGCCCAAGGCTACCCACGTGTAGGCCCATCGAAGCGGAGTAGGGCATGGTACCGGCCGAACACCTTATCCACTTTCAAGAACATCGGGATAAGAGCGAGCAGCATAAGCGACAGGTAACGCCACCACGGCATACACAAATGAGTATGTATGTCTGCGACTTACAATAGACAGCAGAGTCACACCATCTAGAAACAATAGAAACAGAGATATTCAACATCATACGGCAAGATCCGAATATCCTAGATAGATATAATATTTTAGGATGCATCCTCATACATCACGCAACAGAGTATCAAGTGGAAGCGGAAAACATGATCCGAGTACGGATAAGAAGCAAACCAGCATAAGATGCCCTGAAAGTAAGCACATCTCACCCACAAATCTCATGGATCTCCATCCTCGGAATCTCTACACCTGATAGTCATTGCCACCATCATCCGTCTCATCAACCCAGTAACCTTTCTGGGAGTATACATGTCCATCTGAACCAAATATTTATCGTGTGAGACCCTAGGGGTACTCACCAAGTCTTAATGCATCTAAAGGGAACAACCTGGGGGTGATGCAATTGTAGTGAAAGATAATATCTATAAAGTTCTATAGAAACACGCTCCGCATCCGCCCAACCAGAGATGGACGGACGCCCGTTAATTAGTAACAACAGTTATATAAGCAACACAAATAACCTCGCTTGCCCTCCTTCTCGCTTACCGACGAGAAGGCGGAAGATCATCCCATCCGTTGGCTATTTTATTAACCATTCCATGAGCGTTGCACTATTTACTAGTCATGTCTTAGTCAAATTCAAGGTGCTACTTTAGTTATTCTTGTCTATGATCGAGAAACTGTGCTCCAAGTCATCCGTAACCGCGGACACGACTTTTAGAAAGATTTACCCTATAGGGGTGCACAAATAGCAAAACACGCACGATCAACCTCGGGAAGAACCAAATAAAACGCAACGAGGCCTCATGATAAAGCATTCACAAGATTCATAAAATTATTTCAGGTGGCCACCCCATTAAGCTATCCGCTACGAAGTTGGTCGGCTCCGAGATGGACCAAAGGTTTGTGTAGACGGTTGTAAATGACTGGGAACCCGAAAGTGTCACTGGGCTTGTCGATACCACGGAAACGTGTCACAAGTCCTAAACAGTACATGTGCTCCACGCATAATCGTAATAAAGCAGTAAAGCATGGCATAAGTATATGATAGTAATAAACCCCCAAACTAGTTTGTGGCCCCAAGAAATAAAGTGTGAATCAAGCTCAGACGAAGGGGATTCATGGTCCCACATGCAGATAGTGCGATAGTCAAGGAACAGGAATCAAGTACTCGGGGTCCTACGGGACACAAGTGAGCTTAAAGAACCAAATAGCAGATAATGCTCACCGATGTCTCTTTCATTAGTTCTCCCATTACTACTCAGATTAAGTTGTTTAGGTACCTCGTTATCCAAAGACGAGCACAAACCCTACACATGCAATTCCATGACTCGCATGGCTCAAACAACTCCTGTAGTAATGACTCATGGGATTGAGGATACAAGCTTTGGTGGGGTTTAAAAGTAAAGGCTATGCAATACTTGTGATTCAATTTAATACAATCGTGACCCAATGATGCAAGAGTAAGATAGAAGCATAGGTACTATATGTATGCAAGCATGGGGAATTGCTTGCCTGACAGTTCTGTTGCAGGATAAGAAGGATCCGGGTAATACTCCTGAGGCTCCTGGTATTCTCCTTGATTAGTGTCTATCCGGATAAAAATCCAAACACACAAAGGGCCGAAATAAATACATTGCACAATCATATAAACCATATGCAACAAGCAAACAAGGCATGCCATGATAGAATGATGCACAATTGCATGGTATAATATAGCATGGCATGGGTTAGGTGTGGAAACAAGAAATAAGCACTTTTATTAATTATTTGGTCAAGTTTTACTTGCATAAACCATTCAGGTTTTAAAGTATTTATATGATGCATGCTTCAATTTATATCATGGAATGCATAAATAGAACAGGCTCATCGCGCTGATCGATTTAGACATATTATTTGCCGAATTCCGATTTGCGATTGTAAAGATTTTAATTATTTTGCTTATAATTAAAAAGGCAAAAACTTTAATAGTTGATCTATTTAAGATAATCCAAACTGAAACAAATTTTATATTTGCAAGATTTAATGAAAAATCTAATGCTTGTCTTTTTAAAAGTCTCTAAATTTGAGTCTTGATTTGAAAATTATTGGATACTTAATTAAGAGGGGTGTTTATGCTAATTCTCCTAGGCCAAGGCTGTTTTACGCGAGTATATGGATATAAACATGAGGGCTCATGTGCAAATGGCGCTAACTGAAACTTCTAAACTTCTCTACGCTGAACACCACACTGGGACAAAACAAAATTGGCAAACAAAATAAAAAGGGACTAATTTGAACTCATAAACTCTAGGGTGGCAGATTGAGATGCAAGCCACCGGCCTACACATAGGATCTGGGCTAGTGCTAGTGGTTGAAAGGGTCCATGTTTTGTTTATGATGGATACTGGTGAGGGTATGGACTATCGAAACGAAACATCTCTGAATTCCTTTAGTTCACCACAAAAGATAAAAAAAGGTAGCCTAAATTGGCCACGCTGAGAATTGATCTAGGGACCACACAATGCAACGACCAAGTTAAGACCACAAGGCTATGCTGTTGTTGCTATACAAGATGGATAGTGCGGCTCTATAAACCAGATAAAACCGGACCTGCGGATGCAACACGGGCGAACAGAGACAGTTTTCTACCCGGCATCCGAACCCATAACATCCACTCACCAGCAGAAATCGAGTCCGTGAGCAGAGATATTAAGAGCGAGCTGCTCACCAAAAGGATACTAGTCGAACCTGGAGTAGCTACAGCACGCTGAACCAAGATTTCCTGGACCTGTCTGATACGCTGCAGAAGCCTGGAATTAACTGACGAACCAAACACATTGTAGAGAACTATGAACTCAAAAACTTGGCCGCACTGACCGGCTCTGTGACGGTGAAACGGAAACGGAAAGGACACGGGGAGGAGGGAAATGATGCGGGAAGGTGGGGAATTGGAAGGTGGTCCTCACCTTGATCGGTTCCCATCGAGGACGGTGATGATGGTGCCCAGAGACGGACGGAGCTGGCGAAGCTCTTGGTTCCGATAGGAGGAAAAGGGAATGGACACCTGATGGGTCAAGATACGTAGAGCTTTTTGGGAACCCTAAGAGGAAGGTATGATGAGCACAATACCAAGTTTCCCTGAGTTATGAAACCAAGGTTATCGAATCAGTAGGAGCAAGGAAACAACTCCAAGGTGTTGCTAGCAACTTGCGCACAATACAACCACAGAACTTTGCCCCAACTTACAGTTAGGTTGTCAATCTCACTGGTTTTGCTAAAAACAAATGATTAAACGTTTATTGTGGAAGATAGTAATTGCTTGCAAAAAGTAAATAGTAAACGGTAAAAAGTAGATGGTATACCAATGGTAAAGGAATGGACTAGGGTTCCACAGTTCACTAAAGGTGTTTATATTAAGATAAATAGCATGTTGGGTGAACAAATTACAGCGAGGCAATTGACAGATTGAGAAAGCATAACAATGCATATACTAGACATCTTGATTCCTATGAGATTTGATTGGGCATTACAACATTATATATAGACCGTAATCCAACTGCATTTATGACTAATAATCCACCTTCAAGTTATCGTCTGAACCCCCTCCATTATTAAGTTGCAAGAAACAGATAATTGCATTAAGCAAAGTGTGTAAAGTAAACAATACGATTGCCCCATGGACAAAGTATTGTTGTTTTCTCCCTAGTAGCAACAACACATCTACAACCTTAGAGATTCCTGTCACTTCCCCAGATTACTAGAGGCATGAACCCACTATCGAGCATAAATACTCCCTCTTAGAGTTACAAGCATCTACTTGGCCAAGATAGCTACTAACAACGAAGAGCATGCAAGATTACAAATAACATAGACATGATAGAATCAATAATCAATAATCAATCTGAAATAGTATCTCAATATCCATTGGATCCCCGCAAACACAACATGTAGGATTACAAATAGATGATCTTGATCATGAACGGAGCTCACAAGATCTAAACATGATAGCACATAGGAGGAGAACCAACCATCTAGCTACTGTATGGACCCATAGTCCAAAGGTGAACTACTCACGCATCACTCCGGAGGCTGGCATGGTGATGAATAAGGCCTCCAGGGTGATCTCTGATGGCCCAAAATATATCGAGCTCGTTGGGGAACCCCAAGAGGAAGGTATGATGAGCACAACAACAAGTTTTCCTTCAGTTATGAAACCAAGGTTTAATCGAACTAGTAGGAGAAAGGAAACAACTTGAAGGTGTTGCTAGCTGAACTTTGGCAGGGCGCACTACCGGTGCCAGCATCAACGTGGAGACCTGCACAACACAACCACAGAACTTTGCCCCCAACTTGCTATGAGGTTGTCAATTTCACCGGTTTTGCTGAAAACAAAGGATTAAACGTATCGAGTGGAAGAAAGTAATAGTTTGCAGAAAGTAAACGGAAAATAGTAAACAATTGTAGATTGATGGTAAAAGAAAGGACTGGGGTCCATAGTTCACTAGTGGTGGCTCTCCTTAAAATAGATGACATGTTGGGTGAACAAATTATAGCGGGGCAATTGACAAACATTGAGAAAGCAATACAAGCATATACTACTCATGTTGACTCCTTTGAGACTTTATTGGGCATTACAACATTATACATAGACCGTAATCCAACTGCATCTATGACTAATAATCCACCTTCAGGTTATCATCCGAACCCCCTTCAATATTAAGTTGCAGGCAACGGATAATTGCATTACGCATTGCGTGTAAAGTAAACAATACGATTGTTCTATGAACAAAGGATTGTTGTTTTCTCCCTAGTTGCAACAACACATCTAGTACCTTAGAGATTTCTGTCACTTCCCCAGATTACTAGAGGCATGAACCCACTATCGAGCATAAATACTAACTCTTGGAGTTACTAGCATCTACTTGGCCAAGATAGATACTAACAACGGAAGGCATGCAAGATCACAAATAACAAAGACATCATAGAATCAACAATCAATCTGAAATAGCATCTCAATATCCATCGGAGCCCCGCAAACACAACATGTAGGAATTACAAATAGATGATCTTGATCATGAATGGAGCTCACAAGATCTAAACGTGATAGCACAAAGGAAGAGAACCAGCCATCTAGCTACTACATGGACCCGTAGTCCAGAGATGAACTACTCACGCATCACACCGGAGGCTTGCATGATGATGAAGAAGGCCTCCAGGGTGAATTCTCCCCTCCGGTAGGGTTCCAGGAAGAGCTTCAGATCCCTCCCGATCTAGGGATGGAGATGACGGCGGCTACAGACTCTTTCGTGAAATTTTGATTGGGTACTTAGGGTTTCTGTATCGGAGGCATCTTATAGGTAAAAGGAGAGGCCGAGGGGGTGCCTAGGGCGGCCAGACCACCCCCTAGCACGGGCCAGGCTAGGCCGCGCGGCCAGGTGGTGTGGCGGCCCCCTGGACCCTCTCCATCTCGTATTCTGGCTTCGGGTGTCCCTCGGTGAAAAACTGACTTTGGCTTTTGTCCCGTCCAATTCCGAGAATATTCATTTTCTGACTTTCTGGAACCAAAAACAGCAGCACACAGGCAGCTGGCACTGTGGCTCTTGTTAATAGGTTAGTCCAAGAAAGTGTATAGAAAGTACTCCAAAGTGTGGACAAAACATAAGAAAGTAGATAAAACCAAGCATGGAACATAAAAAATTATGGATACATTAGCAATGTATCAACATCCCCAAGCTTAACTCCTGCTCGTCCTCGAGTAGGTAAGTGATAAAAAGAAAGAATAATTTTTGAGGTGACATGCACCATCATAAACTTGATCAAAGTATTTGTAAAACATTGATAGCTGGGATCATAGTACTTCAATCATAACATGAAAGGCAAAGTTCTAGCAATAAGGCAAAGCAACTATGTTGCAACATGAAAAGGCACAAACAAAAGATTCATGAATAACAATGCTTTGCAAGACGTTTGTTTGTTTCACATAAAGAAAACATAGCATAGTGGCATTCAGCTTGTCCCTCATAGAGTAGCAAACATAAATACATAGGACACCTTCAAAGTTCATAAGAGTGACTAGATACAAATAGTTTAAAACAAGCAATGTCAAAGCTATGCATCAATCAACAAGTCTTGGGACAATGCACATAGAACTAAGAATGGCCACTATGCTCTCAAAGTAGGTGCATAAAAATTGAAGGTGGAGACTCCACATAAAAGTAAAAGAAAGACCTTCATTGAAGGAAGTAGGGATTCAAGTTTCATAAAGAGCTTCCAAAAATTATGGTACTTAGTATCTTTCAGCTCTCATTGCCCCTATCATAAGCATCTTTAAGGTGATTAAGGTTAAAGTGACACAACTAAGAGGATATGCTTGACAAGTTATAAGCTGAAATCTCATGCCCCTTACTTACGAAGACCGAACCTCATGCTAATCAACTTTAGTCACAAGTAAGCTCTTGTCATTGTAAGTACATATGTATCATAGATTACCGCCAACAGGGTACCCCTTGCACATGATACAGGAGCTATCCCATAATCAAAATGACAAGGCAAGCAGACAATGAGCATCTTAGCGATCTTTTTATTTGCTATTTGCATAGGTTTTTATTGAGGATGCTTCATAGAGTGCTCATTATGGTTATGCTGCAAGTTTCCACCATGATTAGGCTTGGCTTAGGCTAGCGACCCAGGCGTTTTTCTAACACAAATACAAACTCCATGATCTTACAAGTTCCCCTTTTATTTCACACTTCGGGGATCCATAAGCAAAACAACATGATATCAATGGGGTACAAAGTACAAGTGCAATGTTGGAAGCGTTCCCCATGATACATGGTTCTGCTAACTTCAACTTATAAAGCACAAGCATATACGCAACAAAGATGGACGCAATGGTTCAAGTTTATTAAATGCAAAAAAGTAAAGTGCGCCATCAAGTTCGTGAGACTTTGATCACTAGTTTTCTCATAACAAGTTTAATTCGGAAGGTAGACAAAAACAAGAATATACTTGGAATAGAATATGCTAATAGGTAGGTATGGTGGACTCTTTGGAATAACTTGGTTTTAGGAGTTGGATGCATGAGTGGAACTCATACTTGGTTATGGAGGCTAGCAAAAGACTAGGAGCGACCAACTAAGAGAGCAATAATGGCCATAATCATGCAGAGCGACAAAACATCATTAATCAAAGCATAAAGTGATACTACAAGTTGAAAACTAAAGGATCATAGAGGCTATGGTGACTTGGGATAGTCATAACATGGTGTGAGCATGTGCCAAGTCAACCCAAATAAAGCATCAAAGGAGAATACCACAATACTATGCTTCCATATGCTAAAACAACGCATGATTCTTCCAAAGGCACATTAAGAAATATCAATTGTTTATAACAAGTCATGCTACAGCAAAGAATACTAAGCATAAAGCCAAAAAAATATCAAGCATGGCATGACAAAGCATAGGCCACAGTCAAAAACAAGCTCTCTTTACCACTTAAGCATGCACTTTCCTACTCTTTTCCAACCCAAACCAAACTATTTGAAAACCAATGTATGAAAGAGGGGGTCCAACCAATTTATTCAGAAAACTAAGAAAAACCAAGCAAACGAAAACCAAAAATGAAAAACGAAAAATAAGACACTCCAAGAACAACACCACTATGCATGAAACAATAAAAATGAGGTGTTTGGAAGAAACCTAGGATTTTTATTGATGAAGAATGGGATGCCTTGGGCATCCCCAAGCTTTGACGCTTGTACCTCCTGTATATTTCTTGGGGTGACACGCGTGGCATCCCCAAGCTTGAGCTTTAGTCCATTATTCATCTCATTACTCATTCCTTCCATACACCTGAAATTTTTCCTTCATACAAAACTCCACACAATCTTTATTAGCAACATTAATGCACTCAAGATAATAAGTCTTTAGGTTCAGTTCCAACACAAATAAAACTTTCATTAACACACAAGCTATTGTAGCACTTCCCTCAAATAGCTCAATTCCCCAAAAGAACTCAAAAAGGAACCAACAAGAAGTGAATGCAAATAATGGCAGAAATCTGTCAAAACAGACCAGCAGGTAAAGACAATTTTTTCGAAGACCTTATGTTGCTCAAATCAAAAAGTGTTGAACTAACTAAAGTTAGATAACAACCTGGGGCAGAATCAAAAAAATTCACGCCTCAAAAGAACGTACAGAGATTTTACACGAATTTGTACGGTGAAGCACAGAAATCTGTTTCGGGACAGCAACTTTCCCAATCATTACTTCTCTCTCATTAGAGGTTACTCTTGGCACAAAAAGCAAATAAAAAGGATAAGGAGCGATTATTACTGAAGTAATAACTTCCAAGACTCATCTAAAACTTTTGGGTTATCTCCCAATAAGTACTTTTCTTTAACGCCTTTAAGTTAGGCATAAGAAGCAAGAAAAACATCAAGTGTTCTCAAATGAAGAAGCATTAAAACCAAATATCTTGCCCTTACCTCTCTTACTTTTATTCTTAACCTTGGGGAACATATGATTGTTTTGGTGGAGAAGCAAAGTGCATGGTGCCCTTTTCCACATCTATTATTTCTCCAAGGAGTTTCAATAGGGATCTTCCAAGTGTGATTTGTCCTTTTCCTACACATTCAATAACAAGATAATCAGTAGAAACCATTTTACCTAGGATCTTTGTAAACACTCATTCAGCTATTCCAATGGGTAATATTGTGGCATTATTAGCAAGAAATATTTCTTCTCCTCCTTCAGAAAGCCCCCAAAGATTCATAGATATCTTTGGGCATAAGACAAAATTCAGACATGATATCACAGCAAGCATGAAAAGTTTCATTATTTATAACAATCTTTACTGTAGGGATCCATTTTGAGGGTTCAGAATTTATTGGAACATAGTCATGATGCTCTCTAAGTGTATTATAGCAATCTTTTAAGCTGATAGTGCTGGTCTCAAGAGTATTCAATCTAGCAAATATGTTTATGAAGGAAGAATCAGATTTGCTAGGCAAGTTGTAAGTTAAGACCAACTTCTTTATGGCATTAACATCATCATCCTCATTGCATTGGAGGAAATCTCCTCCCACTACAACATCCAAAGCATATCTATAGCAAAGAGCAATTCCAAGGTAAAAACTGCTAAGGGACAAGCTTTGAGTCATTTTAGGTTTTGTTTTTTCATGTAGATCAGAGATTCTAGACCAAGCTTCTTTGAAACTCTCTTCAATTCTTTGTTTAAAAGTGAAAATCATTTCCTCGGGTGACATAGTGATTGGAGCAATGCTAGACATAATGGCAACTTAAGATAGGAACTAATTTTTTTGTGTGTTTTTAATAAAGAAAGCAAAGTAGAACAACTATTTTTTTGTGTTTTTATAAAGAAACAAGCAAACAAAGCAAAAGTAAACTAAGCAAAACAAAAACAACAAAGTAAAGAGATTGGTTATGAGGGACTCCCCTTGTGAAGATGTCCTTGACTCCCCGGCAACGGCGCCAGAAAAATAACTTTTGATGGCGCGTGGTTGACGTGGGAGCTTCTTCTTCTTCTTCTTCTTCAGTCCGCGGCAACGACGCCAGAAAAATAGCTTGGTGGCACAAAATATATCGAGCTCGTTGGGGAACCCCAAGAGGAAGGTATGATGAGCACAAAAGCAAGTTTTCCCTCAGTTATGAAACCAAGGTTATCAATCCAGTAGGAGCAAGGAAACACCCCAAAGGTGTTGCTAGCTGAACTTTGGTAGGGTGCACTACCGGTGCCAGCAGCAACGTGGAGACCTGCACAACACAACCATAGTACTTTGCCCCCAACTTGCGATGAGGTTGTCAATCTCACCGGTTTTGCTGAAAACAAAGGATTAAACGTATCGAGTGGAAGAAAGTAATAGTTTGCAGAAAGTAAACGGAAAACAGTAAACAATTGTAGATTGATGGTAAAAGAAAGGACCAGGGTCCATAGTTCACTAGTGGTGGCTCTCCTTAAGATAGATGACATGTTGGGTGAACAAATTACAGCAGGGGAATTGACAAACATCAAGAAAGCAATACAAGCATATACTACTCATCTTGACTCCTTTGAGACTTGATTGGGCATTACAGCATTATACATAGACCGTAATCCAACTGCATCTATGACTAATAATCCACCTTCAGGTTATCATCCGAACCCCCTCCAGTATTAAGTTGCAAGCAACGGATAATTGCATTACACATTGTGTGTAAAGTAAACAATATGATTGTTCTATGAATAGAGGATTGCCGTTTTCTCCCTAGTAGCAACATCACATCTAGTACCTTAGAGATTTCTGTCACTTCCCCAGATTACTAGAGGCATGAACCCACTATCAAGCATAAATACTAACTCTTGGAGTTGATAGCATCTACTTGGCCAAGATAGCTACTAACAACGGAAAGCATGCAAGATCACAAATAACAAATACATGATAGAATCAATAATCAATCTGAAATAGCATCTCAATATCCATCGGATCCCCACAAACACAACATGTAGGAATTACAAATAGATGATCTTGATCATGAACGGAGCTCACAAGATCTAAACATGATAGCACAAAGGAGGAGAACCAGCCATCTAGCTACTACATGTACCCGTAGTCCAGAGATTAACTACTCACGCATCACACCAGAGGCTTGCATGATGATGAAGAAGGCCTCCAGGGTGAATTCTCGCCTCCGGCAGGGTGTCGGGAAGAGCTTCAGATCCCTCCCGATCTAGAGATGGAGATGACGGCGGCTATAGACTCTTTCATGGAATTTTGATTGGGTACTTAGGGTTTCTGTATCAGAGGCATCTTATAGGCGAAAGGAGAGGCCGAGGGGGTGCCTAGGGCGGCCAGACCACCCCCTGGCGCGGGCCAGGCTGGGACGCGCGTCCAGGTGGTGTGGCGGCCCCCTGGCCCCTCTCCGTCTCGTATTCTGGCTCCGAGTGTCCCTCGGTGAAAAACTGACTTTGGCTTTTGTCCCGTCCAATTCTGAGAATATTCATTTTCTCACCTTCTGGAACCAAAAATAGCAGAAAACAGGCAGTTGGCACCGTGGCTCTTGTTAATAGTTTAGTCCAAGAAAGTGTATAGAAAGTACTCCAAAGTGTGGACAAAACATAAGAAAGTAGATAAAACCAAGCATGGAACATCAAAAAATATGGATACTTTAGCAACGTATCAATCTCTCCCCTCCAGCAGGGTGCCGAGAAGAGCTTCGGATCCCCCCGATCTAGGGATGGATATGGTGGCGGCTACAGACTCTTTCGTGAAATTTTGATCGCGTACTTAGGGTTTTCGTCCCGGGAGGCTTTTATAGGTGAAGGGGCAAGGTCGGTGGAGCACCAGGGGGCCCACACCCCTGGAGGCGCGCCCCTGGCCGCGCGGCCACCAGGTGTGGCGCCCTGGTGCACCACTTCGTCTCCCCTTCGGTCTTCGTATTGCTTCGGGTAAAAATATTGACTTTGGCTTTTGTCTGTCCAATTCCGAGAATATTTCCTTACTAGCTTTTCTGAAACCAAAAACAACAAAAAACAGGCAACTGACACTGTGGCATCTTGTTAATAGGTTAGTTCCAGAAAATGTGTAAAAATACCTCAAAGTGTGAACAAAACATAAGAAAGTAGATATAAAACAAGCATGGAACATAAACAATTATAGATACGTTTACGACGTATCAACATCCCCAAGCTTAACTCCTGCTCGTCCCCGAGTAAGTAAGTGATAAAAAGAATAATTTTTTAGGTGACATGTGATGGGTTCATAGCATGGAAAACAAAAAATTTCTACCGCAAGAACGAACAAAACCCAGATCTAATCTAGATAAAAGCCAAGATCTAATCTATTAGACATGTGCAACGAGATAGATTTGTACTAACCCTCGTAGAACCGAAAGCGTTACGATATTAGATCTCGGGGTTGATGTAGTCGATCACTTGACGATCTCAAGATCGTGTGGACGATCCTTCCGGCGCCGCGTTCCGGCAGCGCTTCCGCAGTCGGTCACACGTGCGGAGTCGAAGCAGACCTTCCTCTCCCCGTTCCAGCGAGCAGCGGAGGTAGTAGATCTTCTCCACGGAATCCCAGCAGCACGACGGTGTGGTGGTGGTGGTGGAGTAGAGAATTCTGCAGGGCTTTGCCTAAGCCGGAGCAGAGCGAAGGAGGAGGAGAGAGGCGGCGGCTAGGGTTTGTTATGGGAGAGAGCTAGGAGGGGGCACCCCCTCCCCTCTATTTAAAGGAGGGAGGCGCGCCATGGGAGGTGGAGTCCTAGTAGGACTCCCCTCCTTGGCCGGCGGGTTGGGAAGGGGGGGAGGAGTCCTCGTCCCCCATGAATCCGTGTCTAGCCCCCACAAGGTTTCCTTGACCCTTTCTTGGTTTTCAAGCAAACACCAAGAACTCTTCTAGAACCTTCCAGAACATTCCCAAACCTTCTAGAATCTCCATACAAATACTCTGGAACATTTCCTAACTTAGAAAATGATCCCCAATATATGAATCTTATTCTCTGGACCATTCCGGATCTCCTCGTGATGTCCCGGATCCAATCCGAGACTCCGAACAACATTCGGTCTCCAACGCATATTCCATATCTACTTAAAACAACTTCGAACCTTAAGTGTGTCACCCTACAGTTCGTGAATATGCAGACATGATGGAGACACATCTCCGATCAATAACCATTAGCGGGATATGGAGATCCATAACAGCTCCCACATACTCAACGATGACTTTGTGATCGATAGAACCATTTAACATATGAAACCAATTCCCTTTGTCACGCGATATTCTACTTATCCGAGGTTTGATCGTCGGTATCTCCATACCTAGTTCTACCTCGTTACTGATAAGTACTCTTTACTCGATCTATGTTATGTCATCCCTTGTGACCTAGTCACATGCTTGCAAGCTAACTATATGACAGTCCACCGAGAGGGCCCAGAGCATATCTATCCGTCATATGGATGGACAAATCCCAATCTTGGTCCATGCGCTTCAACACATACTAACGGAGTTTTAATTATCTCCAGGAAAGTATCACAAGCGTCATTTGATCAAAATCAAAGACTCCAAAAATCCATCAACATGGAGTTTCTTCATGTATCCCTTTCAATATAATTTAAACGGCGATGTCACTTCGCAAGTGATCTTTCAATCATTTGTCTTGCGACATTTTAGCATTAGTTTTATGGTCGTTATTTCTCCAACCAGACTTGTATATCATCCATCTATTATGGAATACGGTAATTATTTGAACAACCTTTTGTCGTCATAATACCTGATCAAAATAACAATTATTGAAACAAATCTTGAAGGTAAGCTTCGATGTTAACGAGCAACATAACAACCCTTTGTTTGTTTTCGATGAACATCATCACATATTCTCTTGCTAGTTACTTAGGCCATTGTAGTTCATTAATTGTGTTGTCCTGTATGACACTTCATACCAACCAATTCGGTATCCAATACCGCAGAACCACATTGTTTAACAACCAAGGAATATAGCCATAACATGTATCTTCTATATACCTAAGTTGGATATCTCCAATCTTTTCTTTTCTGCCAAATATTTTATAGATTCTCTTTCAACAATTCCTTTTCTTTTAAAAGAATCTATCAACATCAATAGTGGTGTCGTTCACATGACACATAGTACAAAGTGTGTATAGTCAAATACTAATACCTTTGGACTTGCACTTTGAAGTGGATCACCTTCATCAAATGTTTGGCATTCTTTCAAAATTCCATTCTTTAGTAATCTTTTAGTGTAGTAAACATTTTACTTACATCTTCTATTCATCCTTATCATGACAATTTTCATGATCAAGGTGCTATAGCTTATAAAGGTGAATTGCGAGTATAATGTTTCTTTTACAAAACCTTTTTGGAGGATTAGGACGACCAGTGTCTCCAACCTTCACAAATTCTCATCAAATATGAGGACGTATACTCTATCATGTTGTAACCAATACATAGTTTAAGATATCATAATACCTTTCACATATGATGGTTTCTGAAACATTGCTTTCAACTCTTAGATAAACTTGATATTAAAACAATCTTTTGAGTATCAAGAATCATGGAGGCAAACATGATACATTAGATACTAACACTGGAATTGTTACTCTTGATTTAATACTGTTTATTAAACTTCACAGAGTAAACGGAGTTTGCTGAAAGTCTGCAATATGACTTTTAAACTTTAGATTGACACTCAAAACAATACGATACCAGTTCGTAAAGCAAATATCCAGAATTTCTATAGTTCTACTATCTCAACTATAACTAAGTGTAAGGTGGTGAACGGATGCCAATGACTACAACAAACTATGCAAATTCACTTTGATTTTGTTTATGATAAATTGAGTTTGACTAATCCAAATTACAAAAGAACTCCCACTCAAAACAACATCCCTCCAGTTGTTTTAGTGATTACACGAACCAAATCCACTACACCAAGTCCGATCATCGCGTGAGATGATGTAGCTTTAAAGGCGAACAATCAACATGTTCATCATATCATCCATATGACTCATGCTTTACCTTTCGGTATTCCGTGTTCCGAGACCATGTCTGTACATGCTAGGCTCGTCAAGATTAACCTTAGTATCCGCATGTGCAAATCTGGCTTGCACCCGTCGTATGCACACGTAGAATCTATCACACCCGATCATCACGAGATGCTTCGAAACGACGAGTCTTAGCAACGGTGCCAACCAAGGACGAACACTTTATTACTTGATATTTAGTGAGAGGGATCATCTTATAATGCTACCGTCGCGATCTAAGCAATACAAGATGCATAAAGGATTAACATCACAGGCAATTCATAATTAGTGTGATATGATATGGCCTTTCTTCTTATGCCTTTGATCTCCATCTCCAAAGCACGGACATGATCTCCATCATCACTAGCATTGCGTCAAGATTAGTGGCGCCGCTTCATGGTTGCCATCATCACTAGCAACTATTACAACTACTTGGAATAAAGCTATTACAAGATGAATAGACATGCATGTCTTAACAGAATTAAAGACAACCATTAGGCTCCTGCCGGTTGCCATATTACAACAAGGATCATTGCATACATCAAATATAATCACAATCACATGATGGCCATATCACATCACAAAACCCCTGCAAAAACAAGTTAGACACCTCTAATATTCTTTGCATGTTTTACGTGGTTTGGGGCTTTCGAATAAGAACGGATCTTACCTACGAAACTGAACCACAACGTTGATACAAGTGCTATCAAGTGCAAACTGTAGATTGGATCTATACTATGATGGGAGAGACAGACACCCGCAAAGCCACTTGTGCAATACGAGTTGCACGTCAACTGTGCAGCAAGTCTCATGTGCGATGACATGTAAGGTTAGCCCGAGCCGCTTCATCCCACCATACCGTAAGATGCAAAGTACACAAAGCAAAAGATGGCACGAGCACCAACGCCCACAAAAACATTGTGTTCTACTCGTGCAACAGATCTACGCATAGACATGGCTCTGATACCACTTATGGGTTCGTAGCATGGAAAACAAAAAAATTCTACCGCAAGAACGAATAAAACCCAGATCTAATCTAGATAAAAGCCAATATCTAATCTATTAGACATGTGCACCGAGATAGATCTGTACTAACCCTCGTAGAACCGAAAGCGTTACGAGATTAGATCTCGGGGTTGATGTAGTCGATCACTTGCCGATCTCAAGATCGTGTGGACGATCCTTCCGGCGCCGCGTTCTAGCAGCGCTTCCGTAGTCGGTCACACGTGCGGAGTCGAAGCAGACCTTCCTCTCCCCGTTCCAGCGAGCAGCAGAGGTAGTAGATCTTCTCCACGGAATCCTAGCAGCACGACGGTGTGGTGGTGGTGGTGGAGTAGAGAATTCTGCAGGGCTTCGCCTAAGCCGGAGCAGAGCAAAGGAGGAGGAGAGAGGCGACGGCTAGGGTTTGTTATGGGAGAGAGCTAGGAGGGGGCACCCCCTCCCCTCTATTTAAAGGAGGGAGGCGCGCCATGGGAGGGGAGTCCTAGTAGGACTCCCCTCCTTGGCCGGCGAGTTGGGAAGGGGGGAGGAGTCCTCGTCCCCCATGAATCCGTGTCTAGCCCCCACAAGGTTTCCTTGACCCTTTCTTGGTTTTCAAGCAAACACCAAGAACTCTTCTAGAACCTTCCAGAACATTCCAAAACCTTCTAGAATCTCCATACAAACACTCTGGAACATTTCCTAACTTAGAAAATGATCCCCAATATATGAATCTTATTCTCCGGACCATTCCGGATCTCCTCGTGATGTCCCGGATCCAATCCGAGACTCCGAACAACATTCGGTCTCCAACGCATATTCCATATCTACTTAAAACAACTTCGAACCTTAAGTGTGTCACCCTACAGTTCGTGAATATGCAGACATGATGGAGACACATCTCCGATCAATAACCATTAGCGGGATCTGGAGATCCATAACAGCTCCCACATACTCAACGATGACTTTGTGATCGATAGAACCATTTAACATACGACACCAATTCCCTTTTTCACGCGATATTCTACTTATCCGAGGTTTGATCGTCGGTATCTCCATACCTAGTTCTACCTCGTTACTGATAAGTACTCTTTACTCGTTCTATGTTATGTCATCCCTTGTGACCTAGTCACATGCTTGCAAGCTAACTAGATGACAGTCCACCGAGAGGGCCCAGAGCATATCTATCCGTCATATGGATGGACAAATCCCAACCTTGGTCCATGCGCTTCAACACATACTTTCAGAATACCCAATGACACCTTTATAACCACCCAGTTACGAAGCGGCGTTTGATGTCATCAAAGTACCCTTCCGGTGATGGTGATTAACATAACCTCATGGTCGAAGGATTAGGTTACTATGCATTTGGAAAGCTTGTAGCAAAACAAACTTAATGACTTGATCTTATGCTATGCTTACTATGGGTGTGTGTCCATTACATCATTCTCCTAATGACATGATCTTGTTATTAACGACATCCAATGCCCATGATCAGGAAACCATTTTCATCCATTAATCAACAAGCTAGTTTAACAAGAGGCTTACTAGGGACTCTTTTATGTTTACAAAACACACAAGTATTAATGTTTCCTGTTAATACAATTATAGCATGGGATGTAAACATTTATCATAAACATAAAGATAAAATAATAACCACTTTATTATTGCCTCTTGGGCATATCTCCAACAGTCTCCCAGTTGCACTAGAGTCAATAATCTAGTTAAATAACTTTGTGCATTCCACACCTATGGCTTTCTGGTGTTGTATAGACACTATTGCTAGTGGTAAACATAATCTTCGGATCTGACACTTCCAGGTTCGTGTGTATTTGCATGTCTTTGTGTCTCTACGCATTACTCATTCTCCAATGAGATGGCATTGTATAAATTTGGTCCTTTGGTGAGACCTTTAGTTCCTTGGGATTAAATCATGTTGATACAATTGTCGTACAATGTATCTTCATAGTATTATCCTGCTATGAACCACACCTAGTTTGATAACAAACTACTTGACGCAAATGCCCTCATTTGCTGCTACAATAGCAGTCATATACTTAGCCTTTTGTTGTACTATCTGTCACAATGTTTTAACTTTGGTACTCAACCAAATCCGTTATGGAACTTCCTTTCCATTACATTGTGCCACCCATAGTTTAAATTGAGATAAACTTAATTTGTGACAAAACTAGTATCAATGCAACAATTTACAATGAACTATTTGTCACCACTATATAAATAATATATTCTTAGTTCTTCCAAAGATCATAGGAATATCCCTATTATTGTCCAATGATCATCTTATGAGTCATTCTGGTATATGCTCATAACATTTAGAGCATAGGACATATCTGGATGTGTACATCTCAAAGAATGATTGATCAAAATATTCTTGTGATTTCACCAAGTGTCAAAACACTTGAATCTCGTGTCAACACACTTGAATCTTGATTCAGTCCTTTCCGTGCGTCAAGAACCTTTCTTGTTGTTTCCATATTGAACTCATTCAACATCTTATCTATGCACATTTGGCAAAACCATATTAGCGCCTCAATCTATCCATATAAACATTGATGCCTAATTCTTGGGTTATGCCTAAGTCTTTCATCGAAATGAAATTCTTAACCTGTGTCAATAAAAGATACATCATTTCTAATCAACGATATGTCTTTCACATAATGTATTAGAAATATGTCGTAGCGCTCCCACTTAATTTCTTGCAAAAATGCAAGCATCTTCATCGTCTCTGATGAAATTAAACCTTTTAACGGTTTCAGCACGGTGAAGATTCCAACTCCGCGATGCTCACTTCAACCATTGAAGTTTTGCATACTCTTTTAGCATCCTTTGAATTAACAAAACCCTTTGGATCATGTCAAGGACACATCCTAGGTAACCATTCTATTAGAAGAACTTGTTTTGTTTGTTCAACTACCATATACCAAAATATATGTA
This sequence comes from Avena sativa, assembly GCA_916181665.1. Taxonomy (NCBI): domain Eukaryota; kingdom Viridiplantae; phylum Streptophyta; class Magnoliopsida; order Poales; family Poaceae; genus Avena; species Avena sativa. Next base: position 432,049,291 of record OV702287.1, read on the forward strand.
GTGGTTGCTACATTAATCCGTCCAGACTAAATATCGCTATGAAAGATCAAATCTTATCACATTCAATTCCTTGAACATTGTCGTAAACTCTTTCCGACATGTCGATTATTTCATAGATGTGAAATATCCATGTCTATTTCTTTATAGATCCATATACGACTGTAAGGTCTTGCACCTTTCCAGAGGGTCTTTCAAATTCAAAGCTTGATTTCTCGTGTATGGAATTATCACGGATTTTATGGCTTCAAGCCACTTAACGAAGTCAGGGCCCATCATTGCTTCTTTGCATGTAGTCGGTTCATCACTGTCAAACAACAATGATTTAACTCTCAAATCTTGGCATTTGATTACTTACTCGACCTACTTGGTCCAATAGGAACTTAGATCTCCGTGACCACAGCCTTTGAGGCACGTGAGCCATGAGCATTGTTGCTGCCTCCGGGACACTTACCGATGCTGCGCAACTCAGCACATATTAGCCAAGGTTCAACAACCTTGTCAAAGTTCTATTGTCCTCCCACTTAACTTTTCACCAAAATTCCTTCTCAAGAAACTCGACATTCTAAGCGACAAACAATTTTGTCTTCGGTGTTATGGAGGAATACCCAATGGTTATTCGAAATAACCTACAAAGACATGCTCATCCGACTTTGGTTGTAAAAACTTTACTTATGCCTAGCATACCAAAAAATTTAAGAAAGGACAACCTGGGTTTTATCCCAAACCATGACTTATATGGTGTCATTTCAACGGATCATGATGGAGCTCTTTTCAGTGTAAAAGCAGTAGTCACTAAAGCTTTAATCTTTAAAGTATAATGGCAGTTTTATAAATGACACCTTTGATCTTACCATGTCAAACAAGGTTTCATTACATATCTTGAACACTCCATACTCCTATGGTGTTTTGGGAAATGCAAATCCATGGAACGATTCCTCAAATCTTAGGTGTTTTGCTAAACTTGTAACTCAAACATCTTTCTTTATGATCCAATCATAAACTTTTTATTTTCTTGTTACAATGATTTTCCACTTCATCTTGAAAGTCTTTGAACATTTTCAAATGTTTCATACTTCTTCCTTATTGAGTAAGTATATACATATACTCACTCAAATCTTCGGAGAAAGCATATGAAGTTGAAATCCATCGCCCACGACTACACATAATGGACTATATACATCAATATGTACAAATTCCATATTAGTTAGTCGCCCGTTCCTCTTTTGGCCTACTAACAGAGTTTTAATTATCTCCAGGAAAGTATCACAAGCGTCATTTGATCAAAATCAAAGACTCCAAAAATCCATCAACATGGAGTTTCTTCATGTATCCCTTTCAATATAATTTAAACGGCGATGTCACTTCGCAAGTGATCTTTCAATCATTTGTCTTGCGACATTTTAGCATTAGTTTTATGGTCGTTATTTCTCCAACCAGACTTGTATATCATCCATCTATTATGGAATACGGTAATTATTTGAACAACCTTTTTTCGTCATAATACCTGATCAAAATAACAATTATTGAAACAAATCTTGAAGGTAAGCTTTGATGTTAACGAGCAACATAACAACCCTTTGTTTGTTTTCGATGAACATCATCACATATTATCTTGCTAGTTACTTAGGCCATTGTAGTTCATTAATTGTGTTGTCCTGTATGACACTTCATACCAACCAATTCGGTATCCAATACCGCAGAACCACATTGTTTAACAACCAAGGAATATAGCCATAACATGTATCTTCTATATACCTAAGTTGGATATCTCCAATCTTTTCTTTTCTGCCAAATATTTTATAGATTCTCTTTCAACAATTCCTTTTCTTTTAAAAGAATCTATCAACATCAATAGTGGTGTCATTCACATGACACATAGTACAAAGTGTGTATAGTCAAATACTAATACCTTTGGACTTGCACTTTGAAGTGGATCACCTTCATCAAATGTTTGGCATTCTTTCAAAATTCCATTCTTTAGTAATCTTTTAGTGTAGTAAACATTTTACTTACATCTTCTATTCATCCTTATCATGACAATTTTCATGATCAAGCTGCTATAGCTTATAAAGGTGAATTGCGAGTATAATGTTTCTTTTCCAAAACCTTTTTGGAGGATTAGGACGACCAGTGTCTCCAACCTTCACAAATTCTCATCAAATATGAGGACGTATACTCTATCATGTTGTAACCAATACATAGTTTAAGATATCATAATACCTTTCACATATGATGGTTTCTGAAACATTGCTTTCAACTCTTAGATAAACTTGATATTAAAAACAATCTTTTGAGTATCAAGAATCATGGAGGCAAACATGATACATTAGATACTAACACTGGAATTGTTACTCTTGATTTAATACTGTTTATTAAACTTCACAGAGTAAACGGAGTTTGCTGAAAGTCTGCAATATGACTTTTAAACTTTAGATTGACACTCAAAACAATACGATACCAGTTCGTAAAGCAAATATCCAGAATTTCTATAGTTCTACTATCTCAACTATAACTAAGCTTAAGGTGGTGAACGGATGCCAATGACTACAACAAACTATGCAAATTCACTTTGATTTTGTTTATGATAAATTGAGTTTGACTAATCCAAATTACAAAAGAACTCCCACTCAAAACAACATCCCTCCAGTTGTTTTAGTGATTACACGAACCAAATCCACTACACCAAGTCCGATCATCACGTGAGATGATGTAGCTTTAAAGGCGAACAATCAACATGTTCATCATATCATCCATATGACTCATGCTTTACCTTTCGGTATTCCGTGTTCCGAGACCATGTCTGTACATGCTAGGCTCGTCAAGATTAACCTTAGTATCCGCATGTGCAAATCTGGCTTGCACCCGTCGTATGCACACGTAGAATCTATCACACCTGATCATCACGAGATGCTTCGAAACGACGAGTCTTAGCAACGGTGCCAACCAAGGACGAACACTTTATTACTTGATATTTAGTGAGAGGGATCATCTTATAATGCTACCGTCGCGATCTAAGCAATACAAGATGCATAAAGGATTAACATCATAGGCAATTCATAATTAGTGTGATATGATATGGCCCTTTCTTCTTATGCCTTTGATCTCCATCTCCAAAGCACGGACATGATCTCCATCATCACTAGCATTGCGTCAAGATTAGTGGCGCCGCTTCATGGTTGCCATCATCACTAGCAACTATTACAACTACTTGGTATAAAGCTATTACAAGATGAATAGACACGCATGTCTTAACAGAATTAAAGACAACCATTAGGCTCCTGCCGGTTGCCATATTACAACAAGGATCATTGCATACATCAAATATAATCACAATCACATGATGGCCATATCACATCACAAAACCCCTGCAAAAACAAGTTAGACACCTCTAATATACTTTGCATGTTTTACGTGGTTTGGGGCTTTCGAATAAGAACGGATCTTACCTACGAAACTGAACCACAACGTTGATACAAGTGCTATCAAGTGCAAACTGTAGATTGGATCTATACTATGATGGGAGAGACAGACACCCGCAAAGCCACTTGTGCAATACGAGTTGCACGTCAACTGTGCAGCAAGTCTCATGTGCGATGACATGTAAGGTTAGCCCGAGCCGCTTCATCCCACCATACCGCAAGATGCAAAGTACACAAAGCAAAAGACGGCACGAGCACCAACGCCCACAAAAACATTGTGTTCTACTCGTGCAACAGATCTACGCATAGACATGGCTTTGATACCACTTATGGGTTCGTAGCATGGAAAACAAAAAATTTCTACCGCAAGAATGAATAAAACCCAGATCTAATCTAGATAAAAGCCAATATCTAATCTATTAGACATGTGCACCGAGATAGATCTGTACTAACCCTCGTAGAACCGAAAGCGTTACGAGATTAGATCTCGGGGTTGATGTAGTCGATCACTTGCCGATCTCAAGATCGTGTGGACGATCCTTCCGGCGCCGCGTTCTAGCAGCGCTTCCGTAGTCAGTCACACGTGCGGAGTCGAAGCAGACCTTCCTCTCCCCGTTCCAGCGAGCAGCAGAGGTAGTAGATCTTCTCCACGGAATCCTAGCAGCACGACGGTGTGGTGGTGGTGGTGGAGTAGAGAATTCTGCAGGGCTTCGCCTAAGCCGGAGCAGAGCGAAGGAGGAGGAGAGAGGCGACGACTAGGGTTTGTTATGGGAGAGAGCTAGGAGGGGGCACCCCCTCCCCTCTATTTAAAGGAGGGAGGCGCGCCATGGGAGGGGAGTCCTAGGAGGACTCCCCTCCTTGGCCGGCGAGTTGGGAAGGGGGGGTGGAGTCCTCGTCCCCCATGAATCCGTGTCTAGCCCCCACAAGGTTTCCTTGACCCTTTCTTGGTTTTCAAGCAAACACCAAGAACTCTTCTAGAACCTTCCAGAACATTCCGAAACCTTCTAGAATCTCCATACAAACACTCTGGAACATTTCCTAACTTAGAAAATGATCCCCAATATATGAATCTTATTCTCCGGACCATTCCGGATCTCCTCGTGATGTCCCGGATCCAATCCGAGACTCCGAACAACATTCGGTCTCCAACGCATATTCCATATCTACTTAAAACAACTTCGAACCTTAAGTGTGTCACCCTACAGTTCGTGAATATGCAGACATGATGGAGACACATCTCCGATCAATAACCATTAGCGGGATCTGGAGATCCATAACAGCTCCCACATACTCAACGATGACTTTGTGATCGATAGAACCATTTAACATACGAAACCAATTCCCTTTGTCACGCGATATTCTACTTATCCGAGGTTTGATCGTCGGTATCTCCATACCTAGTTCTACCTCGTTACTGATAAGTACTCTTTACTCGTTCTATGTTATGTCATCCCTTGTGACCTAGTCACATGCTTGCAAGCTAACTAGATGAGAGTCCACCGAGAGGGCCCAGAGCATATCTATCCGTCATATGGATGGACAAATCCCAACCTTGGTCCATGCGCTTCAACACATACTTTCAGAATACCCAATGACACCTTTATAACAACCCAGTTACGAAGCGGCGTTTGATGTCATCAAAGTACCCTTCCGGTGATGGTGATTAACATAACCTCATGGTCGAAGGATTAGGTTACTATGCATTTGAAAAGCTTGTAGCAAAACAAACTTAATGACTTGATCTTATGCTATGCTTACTATGGGTGTGTGTCCATTACATCATTCTCCTAATGACATGATCTTGTTATTAACGACATCCAATGCCCATGATCAGGAAACCATGATCATCCATTAATCAACAAGCTAGTTTAACAAGAGGCTTACTAGGGACTCTTTTATGTTTACAAAACACACAAGTATTAATGTTTCCTGTTAATACAATTATAGCATGGGATGTAAACATTTATCATAAACATAAATATAAAATAATAACCACTTTATTATTGCCTCTTGGGCATATCTCCAACAGTCTCCCAGTTGCACTAGAGTCAATAATCTAGTTAAATAACTTTGTGCATTCCACACCTATGGCTTTCTGGTGTTGTATAGACACTATTGCTAGTGGTAAACATAATCTTCGGATCTGACACTTCCAGGTTCGTGTGTATTTGCATGTCTTTGTGTCTCTACGCATTACTCATTCTCCAATGAGATGGCATTGTATAAATTTGGTCCTTTGGTGAGACCTTTAGTTCCTTGGGATTAAATCATGTTGATACAATTGTCGTACAATGTATCTTCATAGTATTATCCTGCTATGAACCACACCTAGTTTGATAACAAACTACTTGACGCAAATGCCCTCATTTGCTGCTACAATAGCAGTCATATACTTAGCCTTTTGTTGTACTATCTGTCACAATGTTTTAACTTTGGTACTCAACCAAATCCGTTATGGAACTTCCTTTCCATTACATTGTGCCACCCATAGTTTAAATTGAGATAAACTTAATTTGTGACAAAACTAGTATCAATGCAACAATTTACAATGAACTATTTGTCACCACTATATAAATAATATATTCTTAGTTCTTCCAAAGATCATAGGAATATCCCTATTATTGTCCAATGATCATCTTATGAGTCATTCTGGTATATGCTCATAACATTTAGAGCATAGGACATATCTGGATGTGTACATCTCAAAGAATGATTGATCAAAATATTCTTGTGATTTCACCAAGTGTCAAAACACTTGAATCTCGTGTCAACACACTTGAATCTTGATTCAGTCCTTTCCGTGCGTCAAGAACCTTTCTTGTTGTTTCCATATTGAACTCATTCAACATCTTATCTATGTACATTTGGCAAAACCATATTAGCGCCTCAATCTATCCATATAAACATTGATGCCTAATTCTTGGGTTATGCCTAAGTCTTTCATCGAAATGAAATTCTTAACCTGTGTCAATAAAAGATACATCATTTCTAATCAACGATATGTCTTTCACATAATGTATTAGAAATATGTCGTAGCGCTCCCACTTAATTTCTTGCAAAAATGCAAGCATCTTCATCGTCTCTGATGAAATTAAACCTTTTAACGGTTTCAGCACGGTGAAGATTCCAACTCCGCGATGCTCACTTCAACCATTGAAGTTTTGCATACTCTTTTAGCATCCTTTGAATTAACAAAACCCTTTGGATCATGTCAAGGACACATCCTAGGTAACCATTCTATTAGAAGAACTTGTTTTGTTTGTTCAACTACCATATACCAAAATATATGTAGTGGTTGCTACATTAATCCGTCCAGACTAAATATCGCTATGAAAGATCAAATCTTATCACAGTCAATTCCTTGAACATTGTCGTAAACTCTTTCCGACATGTCGATTATTTCATAGATGTGAAATATCCATGTCTATTTCTTTATAGATCCATATACGACTATAAGGTCTTGCACCTTTCCAGAGGGTCTTTCAAATTCAAAGCTTGATTTCTCGTGTATGGAATTATCACGGATTTTATGGCTTCAAGCCACTTAACGAAGTCAGGGCCCATCATTGCTTCTTTGCATGTAGTCGGTTCATCACTGTCAAACAACAATGATTTAACTCTCAAATCTTGGCATTTGATTACTTACTCGACCTACTTGGTCCAATAGGAACTTAGATCTCCGTGACCACAGCCTTTGAGGCACGTGAGCCATGAGCATTGTTGCTGCCTCCGGGACACTTACCGATGCTGCGCAACTCAGCACATATTAGCCAAGGTTCAACAACCTTGTCAAAGTTCTATTGTCCTCCCACTTAACTTTTCACCAAAATTCCTTCTCAAGAAACTCGACATTCTAAGCGACAAACAATTTTGTCTTCGGTGTTATGGAGGAATACCCAATGGTTATTCGAAATAACCTACAAAGACATGCTCATCCGACTTTGGTTGTAAAAACTTTACTTATGCCTAGCATACCAAAAAATTTAAGAAAGGACAACCTGGGTTTTATCCCAAACCATGACTTATATGGTGTCATTTCAACGGATCATGATGGAGCTCTTTTCAGTGTAAAAGCGGTAGTCACTAAAGCTTTAATCTTTAAAATATAATGGCAGTTTTATAAATGACACCTTTGATCTTACCATGTCAAACAAGGTTTCATTACATATCTTGAACACTCCATACTCCTATGGTGTTTTGGGAAATGCAAATCCATGGAACGATTCCTCAAATCTTAGGTGTTTTGCTAAACTTGTAACTCAAACATCTTTCTTTATGATCCAATCATAAACTTTTTATTTTCTTGTTACAATGATTTTCCACTTCATCTTGAAAGTCTTTGAACATTTTCAAATGTTTCATACTTCTTCCTTATTGAGTAAGTATATACATATACTCACTCAAATCTTCGGAGAAAGCATATGAAGTTGAAATCCATCGCCCACGACTACACATAATGGACTATATACATCAATATGTACAAATTCCATATTAGTTAGTCGCCCGTTCCTCTTTTGGCCTACTAACAGAGTTTTAATTATCTCCAGGAAAGTATCACAAGCGTCATTTGATCAAAATCAAAGACTCCAAAAATCCATCAACATGGAGTTTCTTCATGTATCCCTTTCAATATAATTTAAACGGCGATGTCACTTCGCAAGTGATCTTTCAATCATTTGTCTTGCGACATTTTAGCATTAGTTTTATGGTCGTTATTTCTCCAACCAGACTTGTATATCATCCATCTATTATGGAATACGGTACTTATTTGAACAACCTTTTTTCGTCATAATACCTGATCAAAATAACAATTATTGAAACAAATCTTGAAGGTAAGCTTTGATGTTAACGAGCAACATAACAACCCTTTGTTTGTTTTCGATGAACATCATCACATATTATCTTGCTAGTTACTTAGGCCATTGTAGTTCATTAATTGTGTTGTCCTGTATGACACTTCATACCAACCAATTCGGTATCCAATACCGCAGAACCACATTGTTTAACAACCAAGGAATATAGCCATAACATGTATCTTCTATATACCTAAGTTGGATATCTCCAATCTTTTCTTTTCTGCCAAATATTTTATAGATTCTCTTTCAACAATTCCTTTTCTTTTAAAAGAATCTATCAACATCAATAGTGGTGTCATTCACATGACACATAGTACAAAGTGTGTATAGTCAAATACTAATACCTTTGGACTTGCACTTTGAAGTGGATCACCTTCATCAAATGTTTGGCATTCTTTCAAAATTCCATTCTTTAGTAATCTTTTAGTGTAGTAAACATTTTACTTACATCTTCTATTCATCCTTATCATGACAATTTTCATGATCAAGCTGCTATAGCTTATAAAGGTGAATTGCGAGTATAATGTTTCTTTTCCAAAACCTTTTTGGAGGATTAGGACGACCAGTGTCTCCAACCTTCACAAATTCTCATCAAATATGAGGACGTATACTCTATCATGTTGTAACCAATACATAGTTTAAGATATCATAATACCTTTCACATATGATGGTTTCTGAAACATTGCTTTCAACTCTTAGATAAACTTGATATTAAAAACAATCTTTTGAGTATCAAGAATCATGGAGGCAAACATGATACATTAGATACTAACACTGGAATTGTTACTCTTGATTTAATACTGTTTATTAAACTTCACAGAGTAAACGGAGTTTGCTGAAAGTCTGCAATATGACTTTTAAACTTTAGATTGACACTCAAAACAATACGATACCAGTTCGTAAAGCAAATATCCAGAATTTCTATAGTTCTACTATCTCAACTATAACTAAGCGTAAGGTGGTGAACGGATGCCAATGACTACAACAAACTATGCAAATTCACTTTGATTTTGTTTATGATAAATTGAGTTTGACTAATCCAAATTACAAAAGAACTCCCACTCAAAACAACATCCCTCCAGTTGTTTTAGTGATTACACGAACCAAATCCACTACACCAAGTCCGATCATCACGTGAGATGATGTAGCTTTAAAGGCGAACAATCAACATGTTCATCATATCATCCATATGACTCATGCTTTACCTTTCGGTATTCCGTGTTCCGAGACCATGTCTATACATGCTAGGCTCGTCAAGATTAACCTTAGTATCCGCATGTGCAAATCTGGCTTGCACCCGTCGTATGCACACGTAGAATCTATCACACCCGATCATCACGAGATGCTTCGAAACGACGAGTCTTAGCAACGGTGCCAACCAAGGACGAACACTTTATTACTTGATATTTAGTGAGAGGGATCATCTTATAATGCTACCGTCGCGATCTAAGCAATACAAGATGCATAAAGGATTAACATCACAGGCAATTCATAATTAGTGTGATATGATATGGCCTTTCTTCTTATGCCTTTGATCTCCATCTCCAAAGCACGGACATGATCTCCATCATCACTAGCATTGCGTCAAGATTAGTGGCGCCGCTTCATGGTTTCCATCATCACTAGCAACTATTACAACTACTTGGTATAAAGCTATTACAAGATGAATAGACACGCATGTCTTAACAGAATTAAAGACAACCATTAGGCTCCTGCCGGTTGCCATATTACAACAAGGATCATTGCATACATCAAATATAATCACAATCACATGATGGCCATATCACATCACAAAACCCCTGCAAAAACAAGTTAGACACCTCTAATATTCTTTGCATGTTTTACGTGGTTTGGGGCTTTCGAATAAGAACGGATCTTACCTACGAAACTGAACCACAACGTTGATACAAGTGCTATCAAGTGCAAACTGTAGATTGGATCTATACTATGATGGGAGAGACAGACACCCGCAAAGCCACTTGTGCAATACGAGTTGCACGTCAACTGTGCAGCAAGTCTCATGTGCGATGACATGTAAGGTTAGCCCGAGCCGCTTCATCCCACCATACCGCAAGATGCAAAGTACACAAAGCAAAAGATTGCACGAGCACCAACGCCCACAAAAACATTGTGTTCTACTCGTGCAACAGATCTACGCATAGACATGGCTCTGATACCACTTATGGGTTCGTAGCATGGAAAACAAAAAAATTCTACCGCAAGAACGAATAAAACCCAGATCTAATCTAGATAAAAGCCAAGATCTAATCTATTAGACATGTGCACCGAGATAGATCTGTACTAACCCTCGTAGAACCGAAAGAGTTACGAGATTAGATCTCGGGGTTGATGTAGTCGATCACTTGCCGATCTCAAGATCGTGTGGACGATCCTTCCGGCGCCGCGTTCTAGCAGCGCTTCCGTAGTCGGTCACACGTGCGGAGTCGAAGCAGACCTTCCTCTCCCCGTTCCAGCGAGCAGCAGAGGTAGTAGATCTTCTCCACGGAATCCTAGCAGCACGACGGTGTGGTGGTGGTGGTGGAGTAGAGAATTCTGCAGGGCTTCGCCTAAGCCGGAGCAGAGCGAAGGAGGAGGAGAGAGGCGACGGCTAGGGTTTGTTATGGGAGAGAGCTAGGAGGGGGCACCCCCTCCCCTCTATTTAAAGGAGGGAGGCGCGCCATGGGAGTTGGGAAGGGGGGAGGAGTCCTCGTCCCCCATGAATCCGTGTCTAGCCCCCACAAGGTTTCCTTGACCCTTTCTTGGTTTTCAAGCAAACACCAAGAACTCTTCTAGAACCTTCCAGAACATTCCGAAACCTTCTAGAATCTCCATACAAACACTCTAGAACATTTCCTAACTTAGAAAATGATCCCCAATATATGAATCTTATTCTCCGGACCATTCCGGATCTCCTCGTGATGTCCCGGATCCAATCCGAGACTCCGAACAACATTCGGTCTCCAACGCATATTCCATATCTACTTAAAACAACTTCGAACCTTAAGTGTGTCACCCTACAGTTCATGAATATGCAGACAAGATGGAGACACATCTCCAATCAATAACCATTAGCGGGATCTGGAGATCCATAACAGCTCCCACATACTCAACGATGACTTTGTGATCGATAGAACCATTTAACATACGAAACCAATTCCCTTTGTCACGCGATATTCTACTTATCCGAGGTTTGATCATCGGTATCTCCATACCTAGTTCTACCTCGTTACTGATAAGTACTCTTTACTCGTTCTATGTTATGTCATCCCTTGTGACCTAGTCACATGCTTGCAAGCTAACTAGATGACAGTCCACCGAGAGGGCCCATAGCATATCTATCCGTCATATGGATGGACAAATCCCAATCTTGGTCCATGCGCTTCAACACATACTTTCAGAATACCCAATGACACCTTTATAACCACCCAGTTACGAAGCGGCGTTTGATGTCATCAAAGCACCCTTCCGGTGATGGTGATTAACATAACCTCATGGTCGAAGGATTAGGTTACTATGCATTTGAAAAGCTTGTAGCAAAACAAACTTAATGACTTGATCTTATGCTATGCTTACTATGGGTGTGTGTCCATTACATCATTCTCCTAATGACATGATCTTGTTATTAACGACATCCAATGCCCATGATCAGGAAACCATGATCATCCATTAATCAACAAGCTAGTTTAACAAGAGGCTTACTAGGGACTCTTTTATGTTTACAAAACACACAAGTATTAATGTTTCCTGTTAATACAATTATAGCATGGGATGTAAACATTTATCATAAACATAAAGATATAATAATAACCACTTTATTATTGCCTCTTGGGCATATCTCCAACAACATGCACCATCACAATCTTGATCAAGGTATTTGTAAAGCATTGATAACTAGGATCAAAGTAATCTAAACATAAGCATGAAAGATAGAGTTCTAACAATAAGACATAGCAACTATGTTGTAACATGAAAAGGTACAAACAAAATATCATGAATAACAATGCATTGAAAGACATTTGTTTGTTTCACATACAGAAAACATAATAAGAGTGGTACTCAGCTTGTCCCTCATGGTATAGCAAAACATAAATGCATAGGACACCTTCAAAGTTCATAAGGGTGACTAGATACAAATAGTTTAAGAGCAAGCAATATCAAAGTTATGAATCAATCAACAAGTTTTGGGATAATGCACATTAAACTAAGAATGACCACTATGCTCTCTCAATTGGTGCATAAAGATAGAAGATGGAGACTCAACATAAAATCAAAAAGAAAGGCCCTTCACAAAGGGAAGCAGGGATTCAAGTTTCATAAAGAGCTTCCAAAAATTATGTTACTTATTAGCTTTCAGCTCTCATTACCCCTATCATAAGCATCTTGAGGTGATTAAGGTTAAAGTGACACAAATATGAAGATATGCTTGACAAGTTATAAGTTGAAAATGTCATGCCCCTTGCTTACGAGTACTGAACCTCATGCTACTCAACTTTAGTCACAAGTAAGTTCTAGTCATTGTAAGTACATGTGTGTCATAGAGAACCGCCAATGGGGTACCCCTTGCCCCATGATACAGGAACTATCCCATATCAAAATGACAAGGCAACAGACAATGAGCATCTCAGTGATCTTTTTATTTTCTATTTGCATAGGTTCTTATTGAGGATGCTTCATAGAATGCTCACTATGGTTATGCTGCAAGTTTCCGCCATGATTAGGCATGGCTTAGGCTAGCCGCCCAGGTGTTTCTCTAACACACATACAAACTCCATGAGCTTACAAGCTCCACTTTTATTTCACACCGTCGGGATCCATAAGCAAAAGAACATGATATTCACTGAATAATAAGTGCAATGTTGAAAGCGTTCCCCATGACAGCATGGTTCTGCTAATTCACAACTTATAAAGTGCAAGCATATAAGCAACATAGATGGACACAATGGTTCAAGTTTATTAAGTGCAAGAAAGTAAAGTGTGTCATCAAGTTTGTGAGAGCTTTAATCACTAATTTTCTCATATCAAGTTTAATTCGGAAGGTAGATAAAAACATGAATATACTTGGAATGGTGTAACACACCATGCATATGAATTTATAGTGGACTCTTTGGAATAACTTGGTTTCATTGGGAGTTGGATGCATGGGTGGAACTCATACTTGGTACAAGTGGAGGCTAGCAAAAGACTAGGAGCGACCAACTAAGAGAGCAATAATGGCCATAATCATGCACAGAGACAAAACATTATTAATTAAAGCATAAAGTGATATTTCAAGTCATAAACTAAATGATCATAGAGGCTGGGGTGACTAGTTCATAGTCTTAACATGGTGTAAGTATGTGCCAAGTCAACCCAAATAAAGCATCAAAGGAGAATGCCATAATATTATGCTTTTGTATGCTAAAACAACGCATGATTCTTTCAAGGCACATTAAGCAATCTCAATTGTTTGGAACAATTCATGCTACACCAATAATCACTAAGCATAAGGTAAAAGCAATATCAAACATGAAATGATAAAGTCTAGGCCACAGTCAAAACAAACTCCTTCTGTACCACTTATAAGCATGAAGCTTCCTACTCTTTTCCAATCACCAATCAACTTATTTGAAACCACGTATGAATGCGGGGGTCCAACCAATTTATTTAAGCAAACCAAACAAAAGAAAACTAAAAACAAAAACAAAGACATTCCAAGAACACCACAATTGTGCATGAAACAATAAAAATGAAGTGTTTTGGAAGAAAACCTGAGATTTTTATTGATGAAGAAGGGGATGTCTTGGGAATCCCCAAGCTTTGACGCTTGTACTTCTTGAATATTTCTTGGGGTGACACGGGTGGCATCCCCAAGCTTGAGCTTTTGTCCATACTTCATCTCATCGCATTATTCTTCCCTACACTTTAAAATTTCCTTCATACAAAACTTCACACAATCTTCATTAGCAACATTAGTGTATTGAAGATAATAAGTCTTTGGTTCAGTTTCAACACAAGTAAAACTTCCATTAAAACACAAGCTACTGTAGCAATTCCTTCTAATAGCTCAAGTGATCAAAGAGAACTCAAAGAGAAAGAGATTAAGAGGCAAATGCAAATAATGGCAGAAATATGTCAAAACAGACCATCAGGTAAAAACCGATTTTTTCGAAGACCTTCTGTTGCTCAAATTGAAAAGTGATAAACTAAGTAAAGTTAGATAATAACCTGGGACATAAGCATAGAAAATTACAGCTCAATTTTATGTACGGAGATTTTTCCCGATTGTTTACAGTGAAGCACAAAAAAACTGTTTTGGGACAGCAACTTTCCCAAGTCTTACTTCTCTCTCATTAGAGGTTATTCTTGGCACAAAAACCACACAAAAAGGATAGGGAGAGATTATTACTGAAGCAATAACTTCCAAGACTCAACAAAAGAAAAACTTACTGAATAAAAATTTGGCTTATCTCCCAATAGTGCTTTTCTTTAACGCCTTTCAGCTAGGCATAGGAAGCAAGATACAAGTATTTTCAAATGAAGAAGCATTAAGATCAATACCAGAAATATCTTCAACAAGGAAAGGTATCTCATCCAAATAAGTTCTAGAGGATCCTCTCTCAATACTCTTGGGTCAACTGGTTTCATCAAACGAGTTTTCAGGAACAATCCAATCAAAATTCTTTTCTAAGGCTTCATGCATTCCTACAAGTTTAAAAGGTATTGGTATTTAAATTTCCTTTCCATTTTTGTGTTTGGTTTTGTCCATATTTTCTTGTGTACCAATAACATCTACACATGAGCCTAGCATATTAAAACGATCGAAGACCTTTCTAGCTTCCTTAGTGTAACACCCTCAAATCGGCCCTATGCAAGTTTTAGCCCTTTCCGCCAAACCCGCATAGAAACGATTCAAGGACGCCCACCAGGCACTTTCGTGCGGGTGGAAAACGAAGTAATACCATTACACAACAGTCCTCGATGGGACCCACAGAACAGATATATATACAACAACGACTCAACAAGTCAAGAATATAGGTATACAATACAAAGATCCAAATCACCTTGAAATTGATACAACGTCCGAGTACGGACAAGAAGCAAATTGGGCTAAGAGCCCTCAAGAATAACCAATGGCGTCCATAACCCTGCCTAGGCCAAGCCGGAAGGGTAACCCTGCTAACGACGTCGATCTCAACCTACTAAAACAAAAGGGGTGACGACAAAGGGCAAAGGAAAAAGAGGAGCGTCAGTACTGAGGCCAGTACACGACAAGGCTAGAATTCGGCGGCTCTCGCCTACATAGGTATGGTGGGCTGAAGCGGCAGCGCAGCGGCACTAATCAACCTATAGAGACTCGATACAACTGGAGGTTATCAGAGAGGGGTAAGAAAGACCTATCCGGATCCAACCTGAAGCTAACACCAAACAAACCCATCCTGGTATTTCCCCCTCGAGACCAAACGAGGAAGTCGGACCAAGGAACTCACACCGTTGGCAATTTTACTCATTTCGTTATAGTTGCAGCAATTACTAATCAGATATAGATAGCATGAGTCATCTTGATAGCATAAGTAGTGGGCAGGTTTAATTAACATTCCATTGTAGTTGGAACAGTTACTAGCCAGATATAATTGTCCCGAGGAATCCCAAACCCAACAGTTGTTGACACTTTTATCAAATTCCATTGGAGTTGCAATACTTACTATGCAGGTATAGTATGTCACAAGACAACCCAGATCCACCAGCTGTTGGCATTTTTATTATCCATTCCATTGTAGTGAAGCTGATTACTAGTCACATATTAAGTCAAATTTATAACACTACTTTAGTTATGCTTGTCTATGATCGAGATACTGTGCTCCAAGTCGTCCATAACCGCGGACACGGCTTTCAGAAAGTTTTACCCTGCAGGGGTGCACAAATAGCAACACACACTCGATCAACCTCGGAAAAACCAACTCAAAACCCAATGAGGCATTCACGACAAAGCGATCACGGGATTCAGAAATATTTCAGGGGGACACCCCACTAAGCTACCCGCAACGAAGTTGGCCGGCTCCGGAACGGACCCAGGGTTTGTGTGGACGGCTGTAAATGACTGGGAACCCGAAAGTGTGACTGGGCTTATCGATACAGCGAAAACGTGTCACGATCCTAAACAGTACAGGTGCTCCACGCACAATCGTAAATAAAGCAGTAACATGGCAGAAGTACAGGATAGTAATAAAGCCCCAAACTACTTTGTGGCCCCAAGAAATAGAAATGAATCAAGCTCTGGCTCAGGGGGGTCCATAAGGACTCCCGGATGTGGATAGTGCGAATAGTCAAGGAACAGGTATCAAGTACTCGGGGTCCTACGGGACCCAAGTGAGCATGGAAGAACCAAATAACATCTATTTCCCACCGATGCCTCTGCATTAGTTATATCTAGCAATTTAATAGTTGTATTTAAAGTCATGATCATCTCCACCAATAAGCATCTCCACCATTAAGCATCTGCCAACCTTCCAACAAATGTGGTACTTGACAACACGAGATCGCACCTGAGCAAGCAACTACGACTCGCAAGGCCAGCTATCTACCAAACATAGGTAATAGGAGGTGTCCAAGGCAATATAGAGGCTGCGCGGGATATAACTGGTGTTCGGAAACTAAAGGATCGTGACAGGGATAGCAATAGATCAACAAGAGGAAATAAAGACTATAAATGCAAAATAGGTAGAAGGGGGAGAGATGCTCGCCTGGGAAACACTGTCGACGGTTCATATCCGGAGAACTTGTCGGTACTCGCATCCACTCATCGGTCTAATCCGTGAAGAAGCAAACACTAGCAGAAACACCGGATACAATATTTAATACTACGGCAGAAGATCCGGCATGATCATGATATGCATGCGAGATGAACAATTATTATGCAACAGGTTTTATATATAGCATTTATAAAATAGGGACTCAGAAAAGGTTCACACATCTGGGTTTGGTAGATCTTGGGTTCCGGGGGTCCGGGGTCCGACAGGGTTCGACGGAGACAGCAGAAACGGTTTGGCGGGATCGGTCTCAGACACGGGAGCTAGATCTTGTCGCGTCCGAGGTCTTCGGGTCTAGGTAGAAGAGCTCGTCGTCCGGGGTGAAGTACTTGTCGTTCCGGTGGCGATCTTGGCGGTCTCCGGGTTCGGGTCTTGGCGCTTGAGAGGAAGTACTTGGCGTATCCGTGTTGACGACCTTGGAGTCCGAGAGACGATCTTGGTGTTCCGGGTTCTCGGGCATCGGAAGGATCGGTCTTCGGATCTGGGTCTCGCATCCAGGAAGGAGTACTTGTCATACCGGGGTCTCGGCATCCTCGGGTTCCGATTGGATATCTTGGCGTTTTCGACCGGTCTTATGCTTGGGTAGAAGTACTTGTCGCACCATGTCGGAGTCCTTGAATCCGGAAAGGAGAACTTGACACGCCGGGGTTCGGGGTTCATGAAGGAGGTCTAGCTGAGCTACAGGGACGAGTACTCTCAGGCCGGTACCGCAGAAGATGACGCGCGTGGCAACGCTGACCAAAGGCAAAACTCAGATGGTGGGGCGCTGGGAGGAGACTGTTGCAGGCGGCGACCTGTGCATGCTCGACGCAGAGGTGGGGCACGGCCCGAGCAGGGGAAGGGATCGCGAGGCCGAGGCGTGCAGAGAGACGGCCACGGGCCGCATCGACGGGTGGTGCGGCTTGCTGGAGGTGGATGCCGCAGGTCGGGGGCACGGCCGGCGGTAGGGCCGAGGCGGGGCGGCGGGGCTCGGCGTAGAGCCGGCAGGCAATCGACGGCCAGACGGTGAGCAGAGGGGAGGCCACCGGCGACTCGAGGACGGGTCGGCGACGGAGGGGGCGGCCGACGAGATCCTCTGGCTCGCTGACGAAGGCGACACGACCGAGGCCGGTGGCGCTTGGGGCCGTGGCCGTGAGTGAGGGAGGCGGAGGCTCGGACGGCGACGCCATGGGGACGGCGGCAGGAAGAAGGTTGGCAGGGAGAGGAGCAGGGTGTAGGGGTGGGGATCCTGGCGAGGGAGAGAGGGGTAGGTGGGGCTTGCGACGAGGTAGGGAGAGAGAGTCGAGCGAGGTAGGGCTGGGGTTATCGGGCGGGAGGAAGGAGGTGACGAGGCAGGGAGTTGGTGGACGGGACGGAAGTGGTGGGGCCGGGCGGGGCGTGGCCAGGCCGCATGGGGTGCGTGGGGTGGTGGACCAAGGCGCGGGAGCGGGCGGGAAAAACGGCGGCTGCGTGTGTGTGCGCGCCTAGGCGGGGTGTGTCCACGCGTGGGGCAGGGCAGGTGGAGCTGGTCGGTGGCCAGGTGGCTAGGCAGGGAGTAGGTGGTCTAGTGAGGTGGCGCGGCGGGATTGGAGGGAGTGAGGTGGAGGGGCTGGGTAGGATAGGGCTGGGTAGGGTATTTGGTAGCAAAGGGTTTGGGTAGTCTGGTTTTTGTACTGGGGGTGGCCGACTGGGTCGGATCGGCCTGGTACGGCTGCCCCCTAAAAATAAAATAAATATTTTATTATTTAAAACGGGGCTTTTTTGAAAACCGTTGGTAGACGAAACAAACTATTCCGGAGACCCGGATTTTAATTTGAATAAAGACAGGAATATTTAGAAAACAAAACTAGGCATTTCGAAAATAGTTTTGAGACAAACCATGCATGATGATGACGATGCTCAAATGCAATGTGGCATGATGACATGAGCATGCGGTCATGACGATGCAATGCACAAAAACAATGCGATTTTCTAGTAGTGGTTTTTCGGGGCGCCACACTTAGCAACATCATAGAATTATTTAGGCAAAGTTTCTAGAATAAAATCTCTCTTTTCAGTATCCTCAATATCTTTAAGTTTAAGAAACATTACTTGCATCATGGGGTTAAGGTTAACAAACCTAGCCTCCAACATGTGAACTAAAGAAGCTGCAACAATTTCATAATTTGGAGCAAGTTATTCTAAGGATCTATCCTCAATATCCTCATGCTTGCTAACATGATTAAAGAATTCTTCAATATTATCTTTCCCAATTATAGAGCCACTACCTATTGAAAGGTCTTTCAGGGTGAACTTAGGGATCAACATGGTGCCTTAAGAACGAGGTGACAACTATAAAAAGAACTAATTTTTTTTGTATTTTTTGATAAAGAAACAAACCAGTACAACTGTTTTTTTGTGTTTTTGATACAAAGAAACAAGCAAACAAAGCAAAAATAAACTAAGCAAAACAAAAAACAAAGTAAAGAGATTGGTTGTGAGAGACTCCCCTTGTGAAGTTGTCCTTAAGTCCCCGACAACAGTGCCAGAAAAAGGCTTGATGGCTCAAGATACGTAGAGCTCGTTGGGAACCCCAAGAGGAAGGTATGATGAGCACAGCAGCAAGTTTCCCTCAGTTATGAAACCAGTTTATCGAACCAGTAGGAGCAAGGAAACAACTCCAAGGTGTTGCTAGGAACTTGGAATCCTGCACAACACAACCACAGAACTTTGCCCCAACTTACAGTGAGGTTGTCAATCTCACTGGTTTTGCTGAAAACAAAGGATTAAACGTATAGTGTGGAAGATAGTAATTTCTTGTAGAAAGTAAACAGAAAACGGTAAATAGTAGATGGTATATCAATGATAAAGGAATGGACTGGGGTCCACAGTTCACTAGAGGTGTTTCTCCTTAAGATAAATAGCATGTTGGGTGAACAAATTACAGCGAGGCAATTGACAGATTGAGAAAGCATAACAATGCATATACTAGACATCTTGATTCCTATGAGATTTGATTGGGCATTACAACATTATACATAGACCGTACTCCAACTGCATCTATGACTAATAATCCACCTTCAGGTTATCATCCAAACCCCCTCCAGAATTAAGATGCAAGCAACAGATAATTGCATTGAGCAAAGTGTGTAAAGTAAACAATACGATTGCCCCATGGACAAAGGATTGTTGTTTTCTCCCTAGTAGCAGCAGCACATCTAAAACCTTAGAGATTCCTGTCATTTCCCCACATTACTGGAGGCATGAACCCACTATCGAGAATAAATACTCCCCCTTGGAGTTGCAAGCATCTACTTGGCCAAGATAGCTACTAACAACAGAGAGCATGCAAGATCACAAATAACATAGACATGATAGAATCAATAATCAATCTGAAATAGTATCTCAATATCCATCGGATCCCCGCAAACACAACATTTAGGATTACCAATAGATGATCTTGATCATGAACGGTGCTCACAAGATCTAAACATGATAGCACAAAGGAGGAGAACCAACCATCTAGCTACTGTATGGACCCATAGTCCAAGGGTGAACTACTCAGGCATCACTCCAGAGGCTAGCATGGTGATGAAGAAGGCCTCCAGGGTGATCCCTCCCCTCAGGCAGGGTGCCAGGAAGAGCTTCGGATCCCCCGATCTAGGGATGGAGATGGCGGTGGCTACAGACACTTTCGTGGAATTTTGATCGGGTACTTAGAGTTTTCATCCAGGGAGGCTTTTATAGGAGAAGGGTGAAATGGATCATATGGGCACCTAGAGGTGGGGGTGAATAGGTGCTACACCAAAATTTAATACTTTTTCAACTTTAGGCTTAGCACAAAGGGTAAATTCTCTAGATAAACTATTAGGTGGAATTTCCCTGTATGCAAACCTATCTACTAGCGAGTAAAGAGCGAGTGGAAGAGGAACGGGTAAACTGTAGTGAAGCACGCGGAGACACAAGATTTGTTTGACCGCAGTTCCTTCCTTGTTAAGGGAAGTACGTCTGCATTGGAGGGGTGGGCGGTACTAAGACCACCACGCCACAATAGGCCTAACCCTGTTCTCTGATGGATCCCGCCACCAAAGGCCTGATCCACCTTTCCACTATAGGTACCCTTCGAGGCGGGCACCGGCGCCTTTACACAACTAGCGGGGAAACAACTCCATAAACAAATTGGAGGCTCCTGAAATGACAACAAGCTGCCACAAGAACAAAGTTATCAAATACAATGAACAAGATCTAGGTATTGACAAGAATACTAGATCAGGGATTTCTCCAAGTGAATGGAGAGGAGTTGAAGCGCTTGATTCGTGATGATGATGAACTTCTCCTCCTTCAGTTCCCCCAAAGATCAAGACTTTCGGGTGGTTGAAGTGGGAGATCGAGAATGAGAGCTCTTGCACAATGTCTGGACAATTTCGAATGAATCAAGAGTTCTAAACATTGGGGAAGAAGGGGTATTTATACCCCCTTCAGAAACCAGCTGTTGGACACTTTGGGGGCCGGATTATCCGGCCCAAGTGAGGGCCGGATTATCTGGCCTAGGGACAGCCGGATTATCCGTCCTGAGGAGGAAAAACCGCCCTAGTTCGGATTTTCCAGGAGAAAATCCGACTAGGTACCGAGCGACGCGCCTTGGCTCCCTTTGAGCAATGAGGTAGGCCAGATTATCCGGCCCTTGGTGGGGCGGATAATCCGGCCCCCCTCAAAGCTTCCTGCACACTTAGTGCACATAAATAATCTCCACAGTATTGTTATCTAACACGCAAAACATAGGAAAAATGAAATGTTCTTTCAATCTCCCCCTTTTTGGTGTTAGATGACAATACAGGATTTGCAGGAGAAAGTCACAAGACAAACAGTAATAACCATGAAAGAGACTCCCCCTCAATGTGTGCATAATAGAATTTTGCATTGGAATACAAATGCACACAAATAGGTGAATCTATTCCATAGACATATGAGCAACATACACATACCACCGAGGTAGAGGGAAAGCATCCTTGAGATAAGCCACAATCATTACCGGATAACCAATATAAGCGCCTTCTGTGATAAAAACCTCCAGCAATAGGATATGAATAGATAGATCCATACGCATAATCCATGAGATGAAATCCATAGGCATAATCCAGGCAACCACGTAGAGTCTCAAACAACCACAAACCACAAATTTAAAGTTCAACGCTAAATGGGCATAAGCAAGAAAACAACGAATAGAAAAATGCAAGTGCTTATGCCCGACCCATGCAAATCCACAGACATCCTAATAGAACTACTTCTCCCCCTTTGGCATCGAGACACCAAAAAGGGAGAAGAGTGATGCTAGCGCCCCACGGGATCACTCGTAGTCCTCGTCCTCATCCTCTTCCTCGTCTTCATTCTCATCCTCATCCTCATCTTCAAGCTCCTCAGTGTCACCTTCCTCATCCTCATCATCAGCAGCAGGCGCAGAGGGGAACAAGTGACGCTCCAGCTCACCATAGTTCAACCCGGAGGAAGAGTTCCACTGAGCATATGGAGTGGGAGGTGTAGGAGCCGGAGGATCACCCGAAGCAACGGACACATGGTGGAGAATGAGCTGCTGGGAGTGAGCCAACTCATGGCGCTGCTTGTATGCCTCGTACTGACCCTTGCGTGTGTCCACTCCCATGCACAGAATGTTACGCTGGAACCAGTTCAGCTGCTTGATCTCACGGGCAACGGGAGGCACTGGGGGCCTGCGAGCATCCCTCATGAGGCCCTCAGGAGTAGAGGAGGGGTGAGAGGTCTTCCGAACCTTGTTGTAGATCTTCTTGGCCTTATGCACCGAGTCAATGTGGAACTCCTTAGCAGGAAGCAGGTGCCTGATGAGCATCATGATGTAGGGTGCATAGGGAATGGACAGACGGTTGAACATAGCATCAGTCAACTCATGGTAAATGAAGTCCATGACATCCAGCATGTACTGCACCGACTCGTCCTTGCAAGAGGCAACCTCATGAGAAAATTGAAGTAGCTGAACAAGGTGACCACGGATGCTGTCATTGTTGCCCCCACTCGGAGTAATGGAGTCACGGAAGAGACCCACTAAGGCAGCATAGATGGGAGCAAGGCCAGCCAGAGTGCCCACAATGCCATTTTCCACAGTGCAAGGAGAGAGAGTTGCATCTTTGTTGGGCTTCAGCTGGGTGATGATGCGGTGGCCACTGGCTCTATCCCTGCTGCGGAAAGAGTATCCAAGAACCTCAGCAAACACGTGAAAATCAGCAGTCATAGGCCTGTCATGAGTCATCCACTTCATAGTGCAACGCTCATCCCCACAAATAACCAAAGTGGAGAAGAACTGCTTCACCACCTCAGAGTCAAAGGAGCACTAGAGAGACATGAGATGGTGCAACCCCATCCTCTCAGCCACAAACATCACATCCACAAGATGAGCCTTCTCCAAAGCTTCAGCAAGTACCAGTGGGTGCATAGGCCTAATGTTCAGCCTGGCATACACATCTTCATAGATTCCCTTCTGTTCTGCACACCAAAAACGAGTATCCCCCAGCTCATCATCATGAGGCAGCTCAGCAAACAAGTCACGGTGACGGATGGAGGAATAGGTGACTGCATCCAGAGTCCTATAGTTGATCTTGGGCTCCTTGCCCTTCCTCTTGGACACCCCCTTCCTAGTCCTCTTATCTTGTTCAGCCATGCGCTTCTCTTCATTCTTTCTTCTCCTCAACTCAACTTCGTCCACTAAGTTACCCTGTCCGTCGTCCCGAAAGTATTTGGCGCGAGGGCGGCGCTTGTAGGTCTTGGGAACACTGGAACCACCTGTGAGGAGAATAAGGGCGATAGAAAGGGGATAAGAATACACACAAGTCCAGGAGAGAGCATGGAAAAAGTAGGCAACAGTTCATAGGAAAAATCTACTCAATGCATACTCCATAGTGAAACTAAACCAGAATCGAATTTGTCAGGCCGGATTATCCGGCCTGGCCAGGGGCAGATAATCCGGCCCTGGCAGAAAATTTCGATTTCACCTAGATTGAGTGCAAAAAACTAGATCGGGCCTAGAAAACGCAAGACTACGATTTCTATGCGAAAACACATCCTTCTAGAGAACGTTCCACCCAACAAGTAACACATCTAGCCAAAGATGGGGAGAGAGGGAGTTACCCTCACTCATTGGAGGAAGAACGCGGAGGAGAAGGTACCCAGAGGCGCGGAGAAGAAGATCCGGGGAGGCCCGGAAAATCCGGTGGCCGGAGAGGCTCCGGGGAGGATGGGGGACTGCAGGCGGAGGCTAAGGAGGAGGAGAGGGTTGGGGGAGAAGTGCTTTCCCCCGATCCCTTCCCTTTAAGATGAAATCCGCCAGGGCCGGATTATCCGGCCTACACTTGGGCCGGATTATCCAGCCTCAAATCTGGAATTCTGTTGTACACAGAACCAGGCCCGCACGTCCCCAAACAACACCCCCACAAGGTGTACAAGGGACTTGTGTGCTAGAATAGATGGCTTAGGGGTAGGGAAAGGCTTAGGATTAAGAGAGCCAAACTGATATGGTACTAGACACTCAAAATTGCAAGATCCAAATCAAAGAAAAGCCAAGATTGAGTGTGATTCCCATAAGAACATGAGATAGCAAAGAACAGCCAAAAAGATCCAGTTCTCCTCAAGGGAGAGGGCAGTGGCCGAAGCCACCTTGTTGGAGTGTATGGTGTGACACCGCGAAGATATATCTTGGGTTCACGACCAATACTCATCAATAAGCTCACATATCACAAAATGATATTAAGAGAAATGATTTATCTTGCTTTTGGCATTATGGGGGAAGGGTTAGCCCAGTGAGTTAGGACCACACTCCCCCTATATCCATGCCCACACCTAGACCAAAGAAGGATTGAGATGTACGAGTGAGTGCATGGGTAATCAAGAGAAGCTCCTGGAATCAATGATATTTAGCTCATTCCTCAAGTAGCAGAATCTTGCTTCATCAAGTGGCTTTGTAAAAATATCCGCAAGTTGGTTCTTCGTGCTCACAAAGGATAGATCAATATCGCCGCGAGCAACATGGTCTCGAATAAAATGATTCCGAATCTCAATATGCTTCGTCCTTGTGTGCTGAACAGGATTGTACGCAATTTTGATTGCACTTTCATTATCACATAAAAGAGGCACTTTGTCACAATTGACACTGTATTCCTTTAAAGTTTGCCTCATCCAGCGCTGGCAGTAGCAACATATTCAGCTTTAGCGGTGGAGAGAGATATACAATTCTGCTTTTTAGAGGACCAACATACAAGAGATCTTCCCAAGAATTGACAAGCTCTAGAAGTGGATTTCCGATCATCCTTATCACCAGCCCAATCTGAGTCAGTATAACCACATAAAGAGAAATTAGAGCCCTTGGGATACCAAATACCAAAGTTAGGGGAATGAACCAAATATCGAAAGATCCTCTTGACCGCCACTAAGTGGCTTTCTTTAGGAGCTGCTTGATACCTTGCACACACTCCCACACTCAACACGATATCGGGTCTAGATGCGCAGAGGTAAAGAAGAGAGCCGATCATGGACCGATATACCTTTTGGTCCACATCTTTACCATGTGGGTTAAGTTCAAGATGACATTTTGTTTGCATCGGAGTGGCGACCCCATTTAGATCCGTCATCTTGAATCTCTTGAGAATGTCTTGGATGTACTTTGCTTGATTAATAAAAGTTCCTTCTCTAAGTTGCTTGATCTCGAATCCAAGAAATAACCGTAATTCCCCCATCATATACATCTCAAACATGTTAGTCATAAGCTTTGAAAATTCATCATTAAAAGCTTTATTAGTAGAACCAAAGATGATATCATCTACATATAGTTGGCATACAAAGAGCTCCCCCTTAACCTTCTTAGTAAAAAGAGTGGGATCGATTTGTCCAACCTTGAAGCCACGATCTAACAAAAGCTATTTAAGGTGCTCATACCACGCACGTGGGGCTTGTTTAAGGCCATAGAGTGCCTTATCGAGTTTGTAGACATGATTCGGAAAGTTAGGATCCTCAAAACCTGGGGGTTGCTTTACGTATACCAACTCATGTAGAGGACCATTAAGGAAGGCACTCTTGACGTCCATTTGCTGCAACTTAAAATTGTTATGGGCAGCATAAGCAAGAAGGATACGGATGGACTCAAGGCGAGCCACTGGAGCATAGGTCTCGCCAAAGTCAATGCCCTCAACTTGGGAGTAACCTTGTGCCACAAGTCTTACCTTGTTCCTCACAACAATGCCATTCTCATCTTGCTTGTTTTTAAATATCCACTTGGTGTCGATAACATTGCGGCAATCTTTGGGTTTCTCCACGAGTTTCCAGACTTTGTTACGCTCGAAATTATTCAATTCTTCATGCATAGCAATAAACCAGTCTGGATCTTCAAGAGCTTCAAAGACCTTCTTAGGTTCCACCATAGAGATATGAGCTTGATGCTCACCAAAACTGGCCAATTCTCTTCTTGTAGAAACCCTTCATCGAAGATCACCAACAACCTTGTTGAGGGTGTGACCCCTCAACTCAAGGTTTCGATTAGCCCGAGCCTTGCGAAGAAGTTCAATAAGTGTGTTGTCTCTTGGAGGAGTAGATTCATCACTTGAATCTTCATTGGAAGCATTTACTCGACCTTGATCAGGAACTAGAATATCAGCAGCAGGTGGTGGTGACGCGTGCCCTTGAGGTGAGTCAGTAGCCGTAACAGGAGGTTGCTGAACCGGTGAGTCAGGGCCGGATAATCCGGCCTAGGAGTACTTGTATCAGCTTCATCCGGAAGCCTAGGGCTTGCTTGAACTGGCGAGGGGCCGGATCATCCGGGGCTTGCCGGAAAATCCGGCCTAGAGCTTGCATTGATATCTTCACCACCAGGAGCAATATGGTCAGCTGGAGCGGGGTGGCCGGATAATCCGGTGTCCACCGGATAATCCGGCCTAGAGTTTTGTGGAACAACTTGACCTTCAGCAGTTGATGGAGATGGTGCAGAATTTTCTCCCGTGGTGGGAACATGTTGTGCATGTGTAGATGAGGGCTCTTCATGGGAAGAGCATTGTCCTTCCCGATCCGCCACAAGGGGTTCCTCAATGGGGCGGAAAAATCCCACGCCCATTCTTCTTATGGCATCTTGGGGTATTTCAACATCTGCATCACAAACACCAACTTGCTCCGCACGGGAACCGTCATTTTCCTCAAACACCATACTACAAGATTCTACACAGTTCCGGAGAGCTTATTGTAGACTCTATAAGTGTGGGATTCGGCACCAAAACCAACAAAAATACCTTCTAGAGCCTTAGATTCAAACTTAGATAAACGAACTCCCTTGATAAGAAATAAACACTTACACCCGAATACCCGAAAGTATGAGATGTTTGGCTTGTTACCGGTAAGTATTTCATATGGAGTCTTGTCCAAGATCTTGCGGGGGTATAATTGGTTGGATGAATGACAAGCAGTAGAGATTGCTTCAGCCCAGAAGTTATATGGAGATTTAAATTCGGCTAACATTGATCTTGCCATATCCATTAGAGTTTGATTCTTCCTCTCGGCTACACCATTTTGTTGAGGGGTGTACGCAGCGGAATATTGATGTCTTATCCCCTCTTCACTTAGGAACTCATTTAAGGTGTAGTTCTTGAACTCAGAGCCGTTATCACTTCTTATAGCCAGAATGGGGATGTTGTGTTGACGTTGAACCTCGTTGGCGAAGTCGATGATTGTTTGTTGAGTTTCACTCTTCAACTTGAAGAAATAAACCCAAGTGTATCTTGAGTAATCATCAACAATCACAAGACAATACTTCTTCCCACCGAGGCTTGCATGATATGGAGGTCCGAAGAGGTCCACATGAAGGAGCTCCAAAATCCTTTTTGATGAGATAATAGTTTTCCTTCGATGAGGTGAGTCATGCATTTTCCCTTCAACACACGCCCTGCAAACACGATCTTTGGCAAAGGAGACATTTTCTTTTAGTCCAAGGATGTGGCCACCCTTGTGGAGACTTTGCAAAGTTCTCATATTGACGTGGGCTAGTCGGTGATGCCATAGCCAACCCATGTCAGCCTTTCCGAAAAGACACATCGGGCCTGTAGTGGTTTTCCCTGAAAAGTCCACCACGTACAGGTCATTTTTGACATATCCCACGAAAGCGAATTTTAGAGACTTGCTCTACAAGAGTACCACCAAATCAGCATCAATATAAGCTGCAAAGCCCATCTTACCAAGGGCGCAAACTGAAAGTAAGTTGTACCCGAGGGTCTCAACAAGCATGACGCCCACGAGAGAGATATCGTGAGCCACCACAACTTTGCCGAGACCCAATACCTCAGATTTTGACTTGTGACCATAGGAGACGGTTATGTGATCAAGGTTTGGCCGCATCTCTATGATGATCTCCTTGCTTCCGGTCATATGAATCGTGCAACCGCTATCGAGTACCCATTTAGAACCACCGGAAGCATAGCCCTGCAAGAAAATTACTTCTTGGTTTTAGGTACCCATTTTTCAATGGGTCCTCTCATGTTAGTAACAAGGGTCTTGGGAACCCAAATAGACCAAGGAATGTAACAATCATAAGGGCCTACATAACTAGCATAAACATCACCATAATAATCGCAATATAGTTCAAAGTTAGGATTGTTGGCCCCTACAAAACCATCATAATTAGTCTTGTCATTGGTAATGTTGCTACTCTTTGATTGAGCAGTCTTGCTCTTCTTCTTCTTCTTGTTTTTCTTGTTCTTTGTCTTGGGTGTGTAACCAAGACCTTCTTTACTATTGTGCCTGCTCAGTATCTCATCAATAACTCCTTTACCTTTGTGTTGAGAACTTCTCACAAGGTCTTCTTTTCCAGAGGATGAAGTGGAGGTACTTGGCACATCATACCATTTCAATTGAGTTTGGAGCTGGTCATGAGACTCATTTAAAGTAGAATGATCACTCTTCAATGCCTTGTGAGCACTTTCAAGATTATCAAACTTCTCCAAAAGTCTAGCATGAATATCCCCAAAGTCAATCTTTTCTTTCTTTAGTTTCTTTACCTTGGCAAGAGCATGGTCACGTTCTTTGATGAGCTGAGCTACAGCTTCTTCCTGTGACTCCTCAATGGATTCGAGTCTCTCTTCCAAAGATACTCGAGCTTCCTCTTCCTCTTCCAAGGCATTCTTCAAAGAAGCTATCTCCAAAGCATCTTCTCTTTCAATTCTGCCCTTTTCTTCAAGAAGATCTTCGGCTTGAGCAAGTTGACTCATAAGAGCATCAAAATGGAGTTTGTGCTCACCTTGCAGGTTAGTGAAAAAGGTATCCAAAGCAATAACTTCTTCTTTCATTTTAAGACTGTCATGATCATCCATATCCAAAAATATGTTAGTCTTAGGAAATGAAGAGCTAGAAGTTGATACCTCGGGCCCTCTTGCCATTAGGCAAGTGGCGTTGTTGTTGATGACGTTCTCGTTTGGTGAGTCGAAGAGAGATGAAGGAGTCGATGTGGTGGCTATAGCAGCCACCTCGCGGGAACTATCATCATCCTCTTCATCTTCACTTGCAGAGGAGTATTCTTCTTGTGCAACTAAGACGATCTTGGGTTGCTTCTTGAAGGGGCCATTCTTCTTAATAGATGGATTCTTCTTAGGTGCTTTAGACTTCTCTTTAAGAATGATCCTGCCACCATTGTCTTCTCTATTTTGATAAGGACACTCAGCTACAAAGTGCATTCTATCTCCACAGTTGTAGCAAGTTCTCAATCTTGGGCCACTTTCTCTTCTTCCATTTGACCCATTCTTGTGCTCAAGTTCCGACTTGGCTTTGGCAGGGTCCTTCCAAAAGTTCCTTGCATAAAACGCCATGTACTCACCATGAGCACGTTTAAATTCATCGGGGCAGTCCATGGATGCCCCCTCAAAAGCTCTTTCGTCTTCCTCTTGCTCAACAACATTGGCTTTGAGAGCCACATTGACACCCTTTTGCATTCCAATGGCCCGAGCACGGGAATCTTCAGCATTCTTTGCTGCCACTTTGAATGATGCCATTTCTTGCATGACTTCATTAGATGTCATTTGATGGTAGTTATGTCTACCTTGCAAGGTCTTCAAGTCCGTTGGCTCGAAAGGCATTAAGGCACTCACATATTTCCTTTTTATCCATGCATCATCAATGTGAGTGGCCCCATGCTTTCTAAATGTTGTTGCGATGCCCTTGAGTCTTCTATACATGTCCTCATGGTTTTCACCATCCAACATGTAGAATCCCTCGGCTTCATTACTAAGGGCATCATACCTGTTCCTTCTCATGCTTTCATTCCCAACAAAGAGATCCGTAAGACTATCCCAAGCTTCTTTAGCTGTGTTGAGATGTTCAATCTGTGGCATGTCCTTGGGACCCACACAAAGATGTATCATGTGGAGAGCGGTGGCATTCAATTGGCTGTCCACAACCTCTCTTCTTGTTTTTTTTTTGACATAACAACCTCTCTTCTTGTTAGGTTGGTTTGATCTCCAATATGAAGACCCTCTTCAATAATCCTCCAAAGTTCAATAGAGGAGCTGCAAACATGAGATTTCGTTAAGAATTGCCATTGATTGAAAGAGGATGCAGTGAGCTTGGGTGGATCACCCCTATTGTTTATATGAGGATGAGGGATAGGTGGGTCAGGGGAATATATGTGGCGAACCTCACTATATTCCTCCTTACCACTTCCCTTCTTGGAGGTGGAACCATTAAGTTTTTCACCCTCCACATCATCATCCTTGGATCCGGTGTTACCCTTTTCCTTAGATGATGGTGTGGCTGCCTCAGAGGAGGATGGAGATGGGGCTATGGATGATGTGAGGCGAGCAATCATTTGATTCATCTCCTCCATCTTGGCCTCAAAGGATTTCAACAAGGTTGTTTCCAACGACTTGAGATCATCCATTGTGACCTTATCCACAGCCTCACTCCCATCATCCTTGGTACCCATACTACTCTTAGGCGGTTAAGCCTGAATTAAGAGCCGGGGCTCTGATACCAATTGAAATGGATCGTATGGGCACCTAGAGGGGGGTGAATAGGTGCTACACCAAATTTTAATACATTTTCAATTTTAGGCTTAGCACAAAGGGTAAATTCTCTAGATAAATTATTAGGTGGAATTTCCCTGTATGCAAACCTATCTACTAGCGAGTAAAGAGCGAGTGGAAGAGGAACGGGTAAACCATAGTGAAGCACGTGGAGACACAGGATTTGTTTGACCGCAGTTCCTTCCTTGTTAAGGGAAGTACGTCTGTGTTGGAGGGGTGGGCGGTACTAAGACCACCACGCCACAGTAGGCATCACCCTATTCTCCGATGGATCCCGCCACCAAAGGCCTGATCCACCTTTCCACTATAGGTACCCTTCAAGGCGGGCACCGGCGCCTTTACACAACTAGCGGGGCAACAAATCCACAAACAACTTGGAGGCTCCCGAAATGACAACAAGCTGCCACAAGAACAAAGTTATCAAATACAATGAATAAGATCTAGGTATTGACAAGAATACTAGATCAGGGATTTCTCCAAGTGAATGGAGAGGAGTTGAAGCGCTTGATTCATGATCATGATGATGAACTTCTCCTCCTTCAGTTCCCCCAAAGATCAAGACCTTCAGGTGGTTGAAGTGGGAGATCGAGAATGAGAGCTCTTGCACAATGTCTGGATAATTTCGAATGAATCAAGAGTTCTGAATGTTGGGGAAGAAGGGGTATTTATACCCCCTTCAGAAACCAGCCATTGGACACTTTGGGGGCCGGATTATCCAGCCCAAGTGAGGGCCGGATTATCCGGCATGGGGACAGCCGGATTATCCGGCCTGGGGAGGAAAAACCACCCCAGTTCGGATTTTCCGAGAGAAAATCCGATCGGGTACCGAGCGACGCGCCTTGGCTCCCTTTGAGAAATGAGGTAGGCCGGATTATCCGGCCCTTGGTGGGGCGGATAATCCGGCCCCCCTCAAAGCTTCATGCACACTTAGCGCACATAAATAATCTCCACAGTATTGTTATCTAACACATAAAACATAGCAAAACATGAAATGTTCTTTCAAAGGGGCAAGGTCGATGGAGCACCAGGGGGCCCACACCCCCTACTAGCGCACCCCCTGGCCGTGTGGCCACCAGGTGTGGCCGCCCTGGTGCGCCACTTCGTCTCCCCTTCGGTCTTTGTATTGGTTTGAGTAAAATATTGACTATGGCTTTTTTTCCGTCCAATTCCGAGAATATTTTCTTACTAGCTTTTCTGAAACCAAAAACAGCAGAAAATAGGCAACTGGCACTGTGGCGTCTTGTTAATAGGTTAGTTCCAGAAAATGTATAAGAATACCTCAAAGTGTGAACAAAACATAAGAAAGTAGATATAAAACAAGCATGGAATATCAAAAATTATAGATACGTTTACGACGTATCAACACCTGCAGTTGTGGCTCCTGTGCTACTCTGTGGAGGACGGCGATGACAATCTTAGGCGACTCTCGTGCTCAGGTGCTCTTGGTGTTTCCCATGGCATCATCTTGGGGCTCCCTCTCCCGCGTCTCCCTCGTGGTTCTCGGTCATAGATGAAGAAGAGTAAGGAGAGCAAGAGAGGTGGCGGCATTGTGGGGGAAGAAGATGGGTCTAGGGCTCTAGAGGAGGAGCTCTAGGGTGGATAAGAAGGAGGGGAAGGACTCACACGGGTGGCATGGGCAGACGGTGGCGTCGACGGCCACCTGCCCCTTGCCGTTAAGCTGCAGAGATAGAGGAAGGGGACAGAACAAAGCACAGTAACAGAATCGAGACTCTCTCTCGAACGAAGGGGTACGACCAAGCAGAGGAAGGATTAGAAGCTGATGTTGCCTCTTGCTGCTATCACAGTACCACTGCTGCTCCTCTCTGAAATTTCCTGAAGAACAATAGTACTGGTTATTGTTCTACCTGCTAGGACTGGAATTTTCTCAGACTAATGTTTGCCCAGATTGGTCTAGAATTCGAATTAAACGAAGGTTTAAAACAACTCAGAACAAAAGGAAATCAAAGGAAGAAAAGAAAGACCACGGTTGCTTCCCCCCTTGTTTTAATTCCAAACTAATGAAACCACCTTGATAAAATAAAAAGAATATAAAAGCAAGATAAGACAAAGCATTATGCATGGGTCATGCAATAGAGGGTTTTTGATCTAGGTTGTAGTGCAAGCAAGATCAAGTAGGAATGCTCCCATGCTTTAAGTGGAAACATCCAATTCAATACATGGCATATTTAATATAAAGTCTAATTGAATTCAAAAGCCAAACTAGAGTGTATTTGTCTTCTAGGTTTTAACATGGCCTTAGGAATTCAACTAGGCCCCATATTTAAATAAAACATGATTTTAAATGAGTCTTCCACTTCTACATAGCAATTCAGAAAAAGCCATAGATAATCCCATACAATATTGTGAAAACAATATAGACCATATATGGGAGCAAGGATAACAAGATAGGAACCGTCCAAATTAATTATGAGCTAGAATTAAATACCAATAGAAATGCATGTGCTCATATATAATTAAGATAGTAGGAAAGGTGGATGGAACAAAGAGGAAGGTTGAAATGTGGATGGTGGAAAAGTAAGAAATATGCCCCCAACTCAACTTGGGCATCAAACATTTATCAAGAACCAAATACAATGTATCAAGAGGCGACAACAATATATAATGCATATGGGATAAGAACCAAAAAGAGGGGTTTTATATGATGCTCAATTGCAAGGTGGCATGGTGACATGATCATGATATAATAATGATGCAACAATACATGTAGGAAGTAGCATTTTATTATTAAACCATGTAGCATTACAGATGTTAGACAGATGGGATGCTACACTTTATAATTTGAAATCCCTTTCAAATAATACATCTTGTATATTTCTACTAAAGTAAACCTAGTAAAGATCTTAAAGCTGGTTGTTTATTTATTTTCAAATATTATTTTGATCTTTGGAAAATTCCATAAAAGAATAAGTGTTTGGAAACACCTCACTTAATTTTCTTGACCAAAATACGAACTAGTATTTTTCTTATACTTAAAATTTATTTACAATCACAAAAGTGAATTTTAATTATTTTTAGGTCTTATCTTTATTTTTAGAAAATTCCATGTAAGAATAGATGTTCTTAATCTTTCATTTTCAATTTATCAACTCAAAATATAATTTAGTATTTTTCTAGTAAAATATAATTATTCAAGTTCTTAAAAATGGTTTTTATTTATTTTTAAGAAGTGTTCTTATTTTTATAAAAGTCCACAAAGTATTAAATTTTCTTACATATTAGTTTCAAGTTTTATTTGTAAAAAGTATAGCTAGTATTTCTATAAAATAGTGGATTTATTTTTGTATGCAAAAATGATTTTTTATTCATTTTTAGGACTTCTCCTTATTTTATTAACTTTCAATTAGAGTTTTGGTGTCCTTAATATTTATTTGTATTTTATTTAACTTAAACAAGTAAGGTTATATTTTTCTTAGGTAGATATTATTTTCATGGTCTTTTTAATATATTATATAT
Source organism: Avena sativa (assembly GCA_916181665.1). NCBI lineage: Eukaryota > Viridiplantae > Streptophyta > Magnoliopsida > Poales > Poaceae > Avena > Avena sativa. Next base: position 432,083,853 of record OV702287.1, read on the forward strand.
ATTTTTAGAATATTTCTATATTTTTCTAGAATTCGTTTAACTTCATTAAGTATTAATAATATGTCTTCTTTTAAAACTTGGGCCTGGCCCACTAGGTTGGCCTGGCCCGACCCTGCCCACTAGGGCTGGTCAATACCCACCTAGGGTTGTACTGGGCTTGCCTCACCCGGCCCACTACCCCCACTCTCTCCTTCATCTCTCCTCTCTCGTGACGCTCACTCCTCTCCGAGATGACCCGATGCTGCAATTGCCGCACTCGATCCTGGTCCCTCCTGGCCGCCTCGACCACCGCTAAGGTGCTAAACAACATGGACGACAATGTCGCACCCTCCTATCTAGCTCGATTTGTCCCTCGTGCCCTCTGCTGGCCATGCCGACCCTACCCTGGTGGTTAGGGTTTGGGCTTCGTCGCGGTTTCGACACTCCAGCGCCCCCTGATGCTGCTTTGGTGCCAGTAGTGTTGTATTCTTCTCCACGACTGCCCCCGTCGTGGCTCGGCACGGGTTGCAGCACCCCTCTAGGGTGCTCCTCATGTTGTCATGCACTTCGGCCTCCTCCTCTACTTCCTATTCAATTAATTAGCGAGGACCTAGGGTAAGATCATTTCTTCCTCGCCCTTCTAGCTCTCTGCTTCTCTATGTTCCCTCCTATGCAGCTACTACACTGAATTCCCATTTGGGTTCCTCCCTGTTTTTAGGGTTCATCCCCTATGGTGATGCTTAACAGTGACCCTAGGATTCATTTCCTGTGGACATCCTTTACTGGTAGTTTATGAACAATGTGTTGCTATGTGTTACAGATCGAGTTCCCTTGATTGATATACTACTATGGAGTTTGCTGGTTCTTTATGCTGGTAGCTTGCTTATAAATAACCCCTGTGATTACTTGCTTGACTCAGGATGTAATCCCGAGGCTATGCAGAAACTGTGGTTAAGCATGCCTAATCTATTCTCTATGTTTAACTATTGTGATTATCTAGAAGAAAAGAATGATTCCTAGATGGTTTTAAGAAGATGATTTGCTTGTTTGATTTCTGAAAACTTGCCTACTATGACTTAATGATAAACAGAGATGTCACTTGTTGTTCTGATTGAATCAATGGAATGATTCCTAGAATATTTAGGAAGATGATTTATTGTTTTTCTTGAGAAGATGTGCTTGATACAGATCTGTTTAATACAAAGGTGCTACCCTCTGTTGGGATGTGCCCTGTATGTCCATATACTCTAACATGTTGCTATATAGCTTAGGCTTCGTCATTTGGTCAATGATGCTGGTCTGACACCATTTTTTACTAAAGCGCTCCTACAAGTCAAGCACGAACAACACCGAGATTCCATTGGTGTTAGGTTCCTGCCTATTGTAAACTAGTTTTATTTGTACTCTAGTGCAAGTGGGAGACTGAAGGAGTTATGCCCTAGAGGCAAATAATAAAGTGTATTGTTTGATATATCTCCCATATGTTCATAATGCGTTTCATACTGTGCTATAACTGTATTAATACGAAACATTAATACATGTGTGGTATGTAAACAAACCGTGTCTCTAGTTACCTGTAGTGAACTAGTTCATTGGTCATGAGGATGATCTGGGTTTCAAGATCATGGGCACTTATGCCAATTGACAATGAGGTCATGTCATTGGTTGAATGATGTGATAGACAAACATCCGGCAGTTATATCTTAATGACATCTAGTTACAAAGTTCACCATTGATGATAAACACAGAAAACGTCGTAACCTGATCCTTTGATTGTGAGGTAATGCAAATCACTATTCTAGAGGAAGCGTTGATGGTTATCAAGTATCATCTCGTAAAAGGGTGATCAAAAAGGTGCAACTCATGTTTTCCAAAGGGACGCGTAGAGGAGTACATATCAAGACCAGGACTTGTCAAATCCATGTAACGGATAGATACATGTGGTCATTCGGTGGCATTGCATTAACAAAGCTTGCAAGCATGTGACTTGGTCATAGAATGCAATGACATGGGAACGAGTAAACAAGTTCATGGGTAATGAGACCGAACTAAGGTATGGGGATATCGAATATCAAGTCTCGGATGAATTAGGTATCAAATGACAAAGGGAACGGGAAACGACTATTTCATGGTTCGAGCGATAATATTCATGAAACACATGGGGGTCACATGACCATCCAGGTCCCTCTGTTGATCATTGATGTGAGAGTAGTCTCGATCATGTCCGGAGTGTTTCTGAAATGAAGGATGCCATGCTTAAGGGTGGGGACTCTTAGGGTAGATGCGGTATCGTAGGAGAAATAGAGAAAGAGAAATCAGAATAGTTCCGGGTAACATCCGATGTAGATCGTAAGAGGTCCGGAAGGTATTCCAGAGTGAAGGAATATGATAATGTGTGTATTTGAATGTTAATTGGAGAATTAATATTAAATATATATATATATATTATTTTATTATTAAAGGTATCCCAATGCTAATGGGCCTCACCCGAAGGGGAGGCCCAAGGGACAAGGGGCCTAGGGAGAGGGGGCTAGCTGGCCTAGGCTTAGTGGGTCGCCCAAGTGGGGCCCACCTAGGGCTGGCGGATACCCCTAGGTGGCTGGCGGGTGTGGGAATTAGTCCCACACCGCCTGGCCCCTGGGTGGTGCGCCCCCTTCCTACTATATATAGGGGTCCCCCTCCCCTTTGGAATCATCCCATTCTCCCATTCTTTCTCTCTCACCTCCATGGAGGACTTCTCCATAATATTGGAGAGGGCCTCTCGGGTTGTGAATTCTCCACCTTCACACTACCGTCATGTGATCATCGATCCGGTATCTACTTCTTTTGTTGCTCAGCTGGATCAGAGTCCAGGAGACGTCACCTACACCGGACGTGTGACGAACTTTGGAGGCACCACACTTAGGTGCTTCTCTTCTTCATCAATATACTCCTTCCTACGTAAGGTGTGCCTCATTATTCAAAGATATGAATATCATCTCTCTCTTCTGTTATTTATGTCTACATAGTATAGATCCTAGTATTAGTGTTCGCATAGTTAGATTTTTTTTGTTTTCTGCTACAAAACCCAATAGTGGCTTGATGCTGGTGTAACCTTTAATGGCTTCTACTACATTGGATCTACTACTGTGGTGCCCCCTAGAGTGTGCACAGTAGTATATTCCATAGTGGTATGATCTGCTATTGATTATGCTAGTTGGATAAGAAACACAACAATTATTGCCCCAAATACTCAATGATGAGTCTTGCATACCATTTGTATGCAAGGCTGAGAGTAATCCATGCATCCACCACAAATATTCCTTGATATGATTAGGTAAGAATAGCTACTGCAATATGATGTTGGTGATTAACCTGATGCTTGTAGAGTGATTGCTACTCCATGGTGTATATGCTTAAGCTGCTGTTTAGCCTTCTCTTCTAGTTCCAGTGGTTGATCTTCTCCTTGAACTGCTATCCTGGCTTGGTATTGTTGCTCCAAGCTCCAGCTTGCCCTTGCTGTCCATCCAGACCACCCCCTCCTTTAAGTCACCATCTTGTTGGTGATCTACTTAGTTTTTCTATGGTGAAAGATGGTTTGATCTAGTGGAGATCTTGTAAGAACTAGTGGTGTTTCTTGTGTGTGCTTGTGAAAGAACTATGGCTGGGCTTGGGAAGTGGTGAGAAAAGCTTGCTTTGCTAAGCTCAAATGTGGTTTTATCCTTTCCTTGCTATCACTGCTGGTTGACAGCTCACTACATGCAGTTTGGTGTGTGATCTGCTTCACTGTTGCCTTTATCTATGGATCAAATCAAGTGAATTTGATTAACTGCCCCTCCTTTTACTATTATCTGCCCTGGTGAAACTTGGCCCTTCTAGCTAATGATTTTGTCCTGAAGTTTTTAAATTTGAATAGAACAGATACTTCACTTGATGGAATTTGTACCTTTTTAATTGAATTCGCTCAATGATGTATTGAAAACAGTGCATCACACTGTTTATGATTGAGAGCACTTCTAACACTAACCCCTCCTGTTTAGTGTATTTTCTGTCTTTATTTGCAGGTACAAGTCTTAGTGATGAAGAATAAGAAGATTTAGGATAGGATCTAGTTTATGATTTTCATTTGTAATCTTTTCCTTTTCTAAGAACAATGTAATATATATGTTTTATTCAATAAAGCTCTCATTTTCCTTTATTTCAATTGTTTCTATATTGTAATTTCTTATTTCTTGAGTAATTCTTGTATTACTATTATTGAATAAGAAAAGAATATAAGAATAGAACTTTCCTATTTGAATTCCTTTATTTATATTGTATTAATTTCCTTTTCATGTATCATATTTAATATATATTCAAGAATTCATACTTTATACTTACAAATATTCTTTTTAAAACAATTAAACTTTAATACTCCTAATATCTAAATCTTTTAGAAAGTGATTCAATTTTAAATATGAATTCAAATTATTCGCCCAAAATCATTATAATTCCTAGAGATCATGTCAAAATTTATCACAATCACTATAAAGAGCTAAATCCTAACTCAAAGTAGTCAAAGAAACTCCGATCTCTCCAGGGTTTTAGTTTGCCAAAAATTTACCCCAAATTTTCTTATGCATGAATGCGAATGCACAAACTCTCTTATGTAGCCGTAAATGTTAGGGCATTACACTTGGGATCTCCTCTCTTATAGCTCTAGCTTAGCACAATTGCTACATAGCTCAAGGAGCACCACTGTAACAGTTGTATACCCCACATATAGTCTAGACATGCAGGAGTATAGGTTTTACCTCACCACGAGGGCCCTGAACCTGGGTATACTGTTTTGTTTGTGTATGCCCAATCCTGTTCCGGACGCTGTCGCCACACCATGTGTTTCTCGCACAGTATTGCCATCCACATGGTTATGCCGTTGATCAAGGCGACAACAAGTTTACTTCTATCAAGATGGAAGGAAACTCCAGCTTGTAAATATACATGGATAACACGATAGAGATCCATGAATGTCTTGTGGATGCTATGGATGACTGGTTGGCTGACGACTTTGCATTAGATGCGGTGTTATGTACGCTTCCTCCCATCTACAAAGACGTTGTCACCAACTATGCCATGAAAGGGATATCACATACCTTTCATGAGTTCATAGCAAAGCTGAGGACTACCAAGGTCGAACCCAAAGTTGGGATCGTCGTCAAAGTTGTTGTATATGTTGATATACAAGTAATAAATGTTTCCATGAAACACTTATGCAGTTCTCAAGTATTGGGTACATAATCTTATTTTATTGAAAACATGACACTTTGCGGGAGAGTTACAGAATGGAATGAGACGCTGATGGCATGATGAAGGCAAGCAATCTGGTTAATGGCCGATGAGACTCCTTCCCTCGAAGTTTATCATTAGGATTAGAAGATTTGAATAAAGGATTTGTAATCAAGTTTGTGAAACTTATTAGTGTGTCTTGCTTATTGCGAGACGGTTATTCATATTAATAAGAAACAATTCAGTTGTTCTATTTTTATGAATGATTTCTTTTATGATTCACATTGGGATTATAAACAAGCTATTCTAGTCTTTATATGTATGATAATAGAACATTTATGAAAATTGCCAAAAGATATCCAAACATGAATCGGAAACTATTTGAATCGATCAAAGATGTTCAGAATCAAGGTAGATATAGAATTCACAAGAATTTCATAAGTCTCTATGATTTGATCAAAGTGATTATGAATTCAAGTTAATAACAATTTGGCATAAAAGGACTTGTAAAAAAAACTGTTTCACAAATTATGACAATTAGACAAATTCAAGGTGTATTGACTTGTCTTAATATCATGGTCATAATGTATAAGATACATATGGTCCAAAACGATCTTTGGATGGATTAACGTTATAAATTATAGTCTAGAGATTGAAATAGTAAGCAATCAATGAAAAGTATAAGGAACATCTAAAGATTCGTGGAAACAGCACCATATGAGATATGGCAAGCTCAAGTTTCTAGGGATCTCGACTTGCAAATAGTAAGTTTTTGTGGTGTATTCTTAGTAATACTATGAATACAAATTCCAAACTAATACCCGAAGAACACAAAGTATGTATTGTCTCGGCATGGTACTTCTTTGAGAAATAGTTTCTTATAGAAGTGTTAGTGGAAGGGTATAAGTGTAAGCTAAAGTTTCAGCTAATACTTTATAAAAGTAGGATTCAAGAATTTGTTCTGCCATATGTAGAATTTCATTCTTGATTCACTTGTCTTATTATTGACATACCTACGAACTACAAAGAAAGATTGATGGGCCTAAGTGCAAGAAATGACTTGGATTCATGAAATCCCAAATTTAAGTTATATTTGAGATTATGAAGTGAAAGAGCATGTGGGCCCCCGTGTGTGGTTTTGGTAATTAATGACAATCTCTATGGACTAATGTTTGCATTGAGTTACACTTGTAGGATTTGTCCATTGGCATCGCTTGGAGCATGTGTTGGATTCAAGGTAGAAGACATGAAGAAAATGTGTTGTGCAAGCTCAAAATGCGCCCTCTCTAGAATATCTCATGTTTGATGCTTGCCATCCTCGGTGATCATGGATCGATGAAGACAATGTCAAAGTAAAGGTTTCCCCATGGTGTATGGGGGAGCAAAGTGCAAGTCTTCATCTAGCATGTGCAAGGTAGAGGACTCAAGAAAGGTGTTCCATCTTGAGAAGGACAAGATTGTCTACATTGTGCTCAAGTGGATTGCTCAAGGCAAAGGTATAAACGTGATAGGTTTTCTCTTTTGCCGGTCTCATGTTGGTAGTTGGGAGACTGGGTTTAGGATAGATAACCGTACTATAAAGAGGGGCTCTCGAGTGAGTAGCTCGATCATATATTTCAAAGAGAGCACAAATCATTGCATTCTTAGCATCATCTTTCTTGCTTGTTTGTTGGATCTTATCCATGTTTGGTTCTAGAGCTTGTGTTTATTACAAGCTCTAGATCATCAAAATCGGATCTCCTTTTATATCTTATTGTGATTTTGTTCTAGGAGGTTTTTCGGATCCTCACCAAGTGAGGTATCTCACATTATAATACTTGATACATTCTCACTTGGTGATATCCAATATTTTCAACAAAATTGGTTTCTGGTCAATCGGAGTTTCCTAACTCAAGTTATTGCCATTTGCATTTTGCCTCTTATTTGATTTGTTAAAAGAAAAAGGAAAGGGGATTTGTCTCTAGGCCGAGTGGTAGTACCGCTGATGGTACCAGCAGCATCTGACCGCGGCCTAGCTCTCTGTGCCACCTGGTACCGTTTCGGGCCCAGGCCGGTAGTACCGGCCCAAGCAGCTCTACCACTGGTCGACCGGTACTACTGGGCCGGCCCAGCATGCCTAGCTTGCTGCCCTGTTGCTCACTCGCGAGCCAGCCAACCTAGTGCATGCATACTCTGCCCGATCCCCTCCACGCGCGCCCTCCGGCTCGCTCGCTCCCGCTCTCACGCCCTTGATCTCCTGCTGCCTCGCTTGCTTCCAGCCAGGTTCCCAGCGACGAGCTGTTGCGCCTATTCCTGGGCCGCCTGGTCAGGGTCCGGTAGTACCTGCCTAGTGCGATACTACATGCCTAGGCAGGAAAAAGGCCCCAATGGAAATAAAATCCGCCCCCCTATTTATACCCCTTCTCTCTCCTTTTTATCTACTTCTTCTTCCTCTATTTGCTCAAGCTTTTTCCATTGCTTTGACCCTCTTTTGAGCTTTATTATTTCCTTCCGCTCCAATGAATCTTGCATATATTTGAGAGGAAGATATAGGAGATCTAGATCTACATTTTAACCAAACCAAATCACCTCTTTGTGAGTGAATCTTTAATTTGGGATTGATCTTGGGGGATTTTTTGTTCCCCTTTGATTCTTCCTCTCTTGTTTCCCCAATAGCTTTAGTAGCTTTGTTGGAACATTAGAGTGAAGGATTGGAGAATCTTTGTGGTGTTCTTGCCTTTTGCATTAGGTGCATCGGTTTGAGTCCTCCTCGGAGGATTTGCTTGGTGAAATCAAGAAGATTGTCCCTCTTGGGTTCATGGAACCCTAGATGGTTGTGTGCCCTTTGTGGCGTGTTCTTGGGGCCTTCAATTAAGTGGTGAAGCTCTCCCCAAGATTGAGGCCTTGGTGGCGATTATTGGGAGCCTCCGATTAAGTTGTGGAGATAGCCCCAATCATGTATGGGTTTGGTGACCGCCCTCAAGTGTCCATAGTGGAACGGGTGCTTTCCATGCGGCCGGTGCTCGGGAGAATAGGGTGAGGCCTCTTGTGGTGTTGATGGTCTTAGTACCGCCCACCCCTCCAACGAGACGTACTCCCTTGTTGGGAGGAACTCGGTAAAATATCATCGTCCCCGCGTGCCTCGGTTATCTCTATACCCGAGATCTTTACTTATGCACTTTACATTGTGATAGCCTTCGTGCTTGAAGTAATCTATTGCTATAACATTGTTGCTTGTCTTGCTTAGCATAAGTTGCTAGTGCACATAGGTGAACCTTAGTATATCTAGGCTTTGTGCTTGATGATACATTGCAAATGTATCTATAATTTTTGATGTTCCATGCTTGGTTTTATCCACTTTCTTGTGTTTTGTTCCAACTTTGGAGTACTTTTCATATGATTTCTTGGACTAACCTATTAACAAGAGCCACAGTGCCAACTGCCTGTTTTCTGCTGTTTTTGGTTCCAGGAAAGTCAGAAAATGAATATTCTCGGAATTGGATGGGACAATAGCCAAAGTGCCTATTTTTCCGAAAGTCATCAGATGCCAGAATACGAGACGGAGAGGGGCCAGAGGCCGGCAACACCACCTGGCCACACGGCCAGGCTGGGCCCGCGCCAGGGGGTGGTGTGGTGGCCCCTGGCACCCCCTCGGGCTCCCCTTCCGCCTATAAGTTGCCCTTAGGACGAAAACCCTAAGGACCCGATCCAAAATCCACGAAAGAGTCTGTAGCCGCCATCATCTCCATCCCTAGATCGGGAGGGATCTGAAGCTCTTCCCGGCACCCTGCCGGAGAGGGGAATTCACCCTGGAGGCCTTCTTCATCACCATGCAAGCCTCCGGTGTGATGCGTGAGTAGTTCATCCTTGGACTACGGATCCATGTAGTAGCTAGATGGATGGTTTCTCCTCCTTTGTGCTTTCATGTTTAGATCTTGTGAGCTCCGTTCATGATCAAGATCATCTATTTGTAATCCATACATGTTGTGTTTGTGGGGATCCGATGGATATTGAGATGCTATTTCAGATTGATTATTGATTCTATCATGTCTTTGTTATTTGTGATCTTGCATGCTTTTCGTTGTTAGTAGCTATCTTGGCCAAGTAGATGCTAGCAACTCCAAGAGTTAGTATTTATGCTCGATAGTGGGTTCATGCCTCTGGTAATCTGGGGAAGTGACAGAAATATCTAAGGTACTAGATGTGCTGTTGCTACTAGGGATAAAACAACAATCCTTTGTTCATAGAACAATCGTATTGTTTACCTTACACGCAGTTCGTAAAGCAATAATCTGTTGCTTGCAACTTAATACTGGAGGGGGTTCGGATGATAACCTGAAGGTGGATTATTAGTCATAGATGCAATTGGATGGCGGTCTATGTATTATGTTGTATTGCCCAATCAAGTCTCAAAGGAGTCAAGATGATTAGTATACGCATGTATTGCTTTCTCGGTGTTTGTCAATTGCCTCGCTGTAATTTGTTTACCCAGCATGTTATCTATCTAAGGAGAGCCACCTCTAGTGAACTATGGATCCCGGTCCTTTGTCTTTACATACAATCTACAATCCTTTACTGCTTTGTGTTTACTTTCTGCAAACTTTTACTTCTTTCCATTCGATACATTTAATCCTTTGTTTTCTGTAAAACACGGTGAGATTGACAACCTCATCGCAAGTTGGGGACAAAGTTATCTGGTTGTGTTGTGCAGGTCTCCACGTTGCTACTAGCACCGGTAGTGCGCCCTGGCAAAGCTCAGATAGTAACACCTTTGGGGTGTTTCCTTGCTCCTACTGATTCGATTAAACCTTGGTTTCATAACTGAGGGAAAACTTGCTATTGTGCTCATCATACCTTCCTCTTGGGTCTGGAAGCTTGGTCTGGAATCTCTGATCTACCTGAAAAAACTGAGCCTAAAATGACTCAAAGCTTGTTCCTTAGCAGTTTTTACCTTGGGATTGCTCTTTGCTATAGATATGCCCTAGATGCTATTGTGGGAGGAGATTTCCTCCAATGTAATGAGGATGATGCTATTAATGCTATAAAGAAATTGATCCTCACTTACAACATGCCTAGCCAAACTGATACTTCCTTCATAAAAATATTTGCTAGGTTGGATACTCTTGAGGCTAGCACTACTAGATTAGAAGGGTGCTATAATACGCTTAGGGAGTATCACAATTATGTTCCAATAAATTCTGAACCATCAAAGTGGCTCCCTACAGTAAAGATTGAGATAAACACTAAAACTTTTCAATCCCGCTGTGATATCGTGTCTGAATTTTGCCTTATGCCCAAGGATATTTATGAATCTTTGAATCTTTGGGGGCTTACGGAAGGAAGAAAAAAAATATCTCTTGCTAATAATACTACCATATTACCTCTTGGAATAGCTGAATGAGTGTTTACAAAGATCCTTGGGAAAATGATTTCTATTGATTATCTTGTTGTTGAATGTGCAGGAAAAGGACAAATTAAACTTGGAAGGTCCCTATTAGAACTCCTTGGAGCAATAATAGATGTGGGAAAGGGGACCATGCACCTTTCTTCTCCACCAAAAAATCACATTTTCCCAAAGGATCAGAATAAAAATACGAGAGGTAAGGGCAAGAAAGTTGGTTTTAATGCTTCTTCATTTGAGAACACTTGATTCTTTCTTTGCTTCTTATGCCTAACTTAAAGGCGTTAAAGAAAAGTACTTGTTGGGAGATAACACAAGAGTTTTAGATGAGTCTTGGAAGTTATTACCTCTGTAATAACCGCTCCTTATCCTTTTTATTTGCTTTTTATGCCAAGAGTAACCTCTAATGAGAGTGAAGTAATGATTGGGAAAGTTGTTGTCCCGAAACAGATTTCTGTGCTTCACCGTAAAAATTCCTGAGAGAGATCTGTACGTCGGAATGAGCTGTAATTTTTTGTGCTTCTGCCCCAGGTTGTTATATAACTTTCGTCAGTTTAACACTTTTTGATTTGAGCAACAGAAGGTCTTCGAAAAAATTCGTCTTCGCCTGCTGGTCTATTTTGACAAATTTCTGCCATTTTCTGCATTTGCTTCTTGTGGGTTCCTTTTTGAGTTCTTTTGGGGAATTGAGCTTTTTGAGGGAAGTGCTATAGTATCTAGTGTTCTAATGGAAGTTTATTTGGTGTTGGAACTGAACCTTAAGACTTATTTATCTTGAGTGCACTAATGTTGCTAATAAAGATTGTGTGAAGTTTTGTATGAAGGAAAATTTTCAGGTGTATGGAAGGAATGAGTAATGAGATGAAGGATGGACTAAAGCTCAAGCTTGGGGATTCCACGCGTGTCACCCCAAAAAATATCCAAGAAGTACAAGCGTCATCGCTTGGGGATGCCCAAGGAATCCCCTTCTTCATCAATAAAAATTCCAGGTTTCTTCCAAACGCTTCATTTTTATTGTTTCATGCACAGTTGTGTTGTTCTTGGAGCGTCTTCCTTTTCTTTTTCGTTTTGGTTTTTAGTTTGCTTGGTTTTCTGAATAAGTTGGTTGGACCCCCTCTTTCATACATTGGTTTGCAAATAGTTTGGTTTGGTTTGGAAAAGAGTAGGAAAGTTCATACTTGTGTGGTAAAAAGAGCTTGTTTTTGACTGTGGCTATGCTTTGCCATGCCATGCTTGATATTGTTTTGGCTTTATGCTTAGTATTATTTGTTGTAGCATGACTTGTTATAAACAATTGAGATTGCTCAATGTGCCTTGGATGAATCATGCGTTGTTTTAGCATATTAAAGCATAGTATAGTGGTATTCTCCTTTGATGCTTTATTTGGGTTGACTTGGCGCATGCTCATACCATGTTATGACTATCTCAAGTCACCATAGCCTTTATGATCCTCTAGTTTTCAACTTGTAGTATCACTTTATGCTTTGGTCAATGATGTTTTGTCGCTCTGCATGATTATGGCCATTATTGCTCTCTTAGTTTGTCGCTCCCAGTCTTTTGCTAGCCTCCACAACAAAGTATGAGTTCCACTTATGCATCCAACTCCCTAAACCAAGTTTTTCCAAAGAGTCCACCATACCTACCTACTAGCTTATGCTATTCCAAGTATATTCTTGCTTTTGTCGACCTTCCAATTGTTATGAGAAAACTAGTGATTAAAGCTCTCACGAACTTGATGGCACACTTTACTTTATTGCCTCTAATAAACTTGAACCATTGGGTCCTTCTTTGTTGCGTATATGCTTGCGCTTTATAAGTTGAAGTTAGCAGAACCATGTTTCATGGGGAATGCTTTCAACATTGCACTTGTACTTTGTACCCCGTTGATATCATGTTCTTTTGCTTACGGATCCTGGCGGTGTGAAATAAAAGTGGAACTTGTAAGATCATGGAGTTTGTATGTGTGTTAGAGAAACGCCTGGGCTGCTAGCCTAAGCCATGCCTAATCATGGTGGAAACTTGCAGCATCACCATAATGAGCACTCTATGAAGCATCCTCAATAAAAACCTATGCAAATAGCAAATAAAAAGATCGCTGAGATGCTCATTGTCTGCTTGCCTTGTCATTTTGATTATGGGAAAGCTCCCGTATCATGTGCAAGGGGTACCCCGTTGGCAGTTCTTAATGATACACATATACTTACAATGACAAGAGCTTACTCGTGACTGAAGTTGAGTAGCATGAGGATCGGTCTTCATAAGTAAGGGGCATGAGATTTCGGTTTATAACGTGTCAAGCATATCCTCTTAGTTGTGTCACTTTAACCTTAATCACCTTCAAGATGCTTATGATAGGGGCAATGAGAGTTGAAAGCTATAAGTACCATAATTTTTGGAAGCTCTTTATGAGACTTGAATCCCTACTTCCTTTTACAAAGGCCTTTCTTCCACCATAATATTGAGTCTCCACCTTCTATCTTTATGCACCTACTTTGAGAGCATAGTGGCCATTCTTAGTTCTATGCGCATTGTCCCAAGACTAGTTGCTTGATGCATAACTTGTTATTGCTTGTTTTAAACTATTGTATCTAGTCACTCTTATGAACTTTGAAGGTGTCCTTTGCATTTATATTTGCTACTCTATTGAGGGACAAGCTGAATACTATTATGCTATGTTTTCTTTATGTGAAACAAACAAACGTCTTGCAACGCATTGTTATTCATGAATCTTTTGTTTGTGCCTTTTCATGTTGCATCATAGTTTCTTTGCTTATTGCTAGAACTTTGTATTTCATGTTATGATTGAAGTACTATGATCCCAGCCTTGAATGTTTTGCAAATACTTTGATCAAGTCTTTGATGGTGCATGTCACCTCAAAAATTCTTTCGTTTTATCACTTACCTACTCGAGGATGAGCAGGAGTTAAGCTTGGGGATGTTGATACATTGCAAATGTATCTATAATTTTTGATGTTCCATGATTGGTTTTATCCACTTTCTTGTGTTTTGTTCCAACATTGGAGTACTTTTCGTATGATTTCTTGGACTAACCTATTAACAAGAGCCATAGTGCCAGCTGCCTGTTTTCTGCTGTTTTTGGTTCCAAGAAAGTCAAAAAATGAATATTCTCGGAATTGGACGGGACAAAAGCCAAAGTGCCTATTTTTTCGGAAGTCATCAGATGCCAGAATACGAGACGGAGAGGGGACAAAGGCCGGCCACATCACCTGGTCACGCGGCCAGGCTGGGCCCGCGCCAGGGGGTGGTATGGTGGCCCCTGGCACCCCCTTGGCCTCCCCTTCCGCCTATAAGTTGCCCTCGGGACAAAAACCCTAAGGACCGGATCAAAAATCCACGAAAGAGTCTGTAGCCGCCGTCATCTCCATCCCTAGATCGGGAGGGATCTGAAGCTCTTCCCGGCACCCTGCCGGAGAGGGGAATTCACCCTGGAGGCCTTCTTCATCACCATGCAAGCCTCCGGTGTGATGCGTGAGTAGTTCATCCTTGGACTACGGATCCATGTAGTAGCTAGATGGCTGGTTTCTCCTCCTTTGTGCTTTCATGTTTAGATCTTGTGAGCTCCGTTCATGATCAAGATCATCTATTTGTAATCAATACATGTTGTGTTTGCGGGGATCCGATGGATATTGAGATGCTATTTTAGATTGATTATTGATTCTATCATGTCTTTGTTATTTGTGATCTTGCATGCTTTCTGTTGTTAGTAGCTATCTTGGCCAAGTAGATGCTAGCAACTCCAAGAGTTAGTATTTATGCTCGATAGTGGGTTCATGCCTCTGGTAATCTGGGGAAGTGACAGAAATATCTAAGGTACTAGATGTGCTGTTGCTACTAGGGATAAAACAACAATCCTTTGTTCATAGAACAATCGTATTGTTTACCTTACACGCAGTTCGTAAAGCAATAATTTGTTGCTTGCAACTTAATACTGGAGGGGGTTCGGATGATAACCTGAAGGTGGATTATTAGTCATAGATGCAGTTGGATGGCGGTCTATGTATTATGTTGTATTGCCCAATCAAGTCTCAAAGGAGTCAAGATGATTAGTATATGCATGTATTGCTTTCTCGGTGTTTGTCAATTGCCCCGCTGTAATTTGTTTGCCCAGCATGTTATCTATCTAAGGAGAGCCACCTCTAGTGAACTATGGATCCCAGTCCTTTGTTTTTACATACAATCTACAATCCTTTATTGCTTTGTGTTTACTTTCTACAAACTTTTACTTCTTTCCATTCGATACATTTAATCCTTTGTTTTCCGCTAAACACGGTGAGATTGACAACCTCATCGCAAGTTGGGGACAAAGTTCTGTGGTTGTGTTGTGCAGGTCTCCACGTTGCTACTAGCACCGGTAGTGCGCCCTGCCAAAGCTCAGCTAGTAACACCTTTGGGGTGTTTCCTTGCTCCTACTGGTTCGATTTAACCTTGGTTTCATAATTGAGGGAAAACTTGCTGTTGTGCTCAGCATACCTTCCTCTTGGGGTTCCCAACGAGCTCTATGTCGATCGTCGAGCGCATCACTTGACAAAAGAAAACGCTAGTTTTATTCCGCCATTGTTAAGCCCATCTCATAAAAGTTTTAAACCGCCTATTTCACCCCCCTCTAGGCGACATCCGTGATATTTCATGAAGTAAAAGTTACTTCATCTCATTAAATAATGGAATTTACTTAATCCTTCCCAGTAAACTGAAAAGTTGAAAGGATGGAAATGAAACTTAAAAGGAAGACATAAAAGCTCAATTTGTCACAAAGGATGTTTTTGACAAATGCTTAAAGTCTATTGGATTTAATCATCAAATAAGTCCAATTTGGAAATTCACAGAGGAATGTTCAAAACTGCAAAGTCTTCAAAGTTTTGAAGAAAAGGTTGTAACTAGTACAATAGGTAGATTTTTACCAATCAGGAATTGCTGAAGTCTTGTAGCATAAAATTCTTGATTTGATGAAAGATCAAATAATTTTAAATTTGCCAAGATTATCGAGAAAGTCTGTAAATTGTGTGGAAGCTAAGAAGTTTTCCAAGTCGAATATGTGGATGACATATTTGAGTGGGAGATGAGTGATATCCTAGAGCAATAAATATTGATGATATATTTGAGTGGGAGCATAACAGTCTTCTTGAATATGTGATTGACATATTAGTTACAAATATGTTTGGTATTAGGAATGATTAGATCATTAGATGGATGAGATTTAACTTAGATTAAACATAAAGTATCTATGTGAATAAATCAGGATGTTTAATAAATATTAAAATGTCGAAATACTTCGTGTATTCTAAAAGTAGTTCAGAAGGACCTTGAGATTCTGAAAAAGTTTTAGAATGGATTCAAGTGAAGAATTGTTTCTTGCTTGCGAAATTAGGAGAAGTATTGAGTAGTGACTCAGTATTCATGATAGTGGTTAAAAAGGGAAAGAGAGATGCATCGCATCACCTGTGCCTTGGCCATAGTTTTTCTAGAAAAACTCATGTTATTTATACTTGACATAATGTGACCCAAATTCTTAAATATAAGAACAGGTTTCTGAGTGAATAAAGTTAATAACTGAATCAGAATCTAGTTTAGCACAATGGAAGCATGGCTAGGAATCAAAATTGCAAATATTGCAATTTGATCAGAGTCTATATAGATATAGAAGTATTAGAATACTTCATAATAAGCAGAAATGGTTTTGGTTTAAGAAAGTTCAACTTTCGACCAAGTGTGTTTTATGGATACACATGACATCTTGAAAGTCCAATTGATTGATAGATTGTCATTGTATACTAAAAACAAAAGCCTCACTTTGTCACCAAAAATGAAATGTTGTGAATGTCAAATACGTGACATTAATGATTTGCAAATTGGACCTTATGAATCCGGTAAAACAAATTTAGGATAGGAAGTCCTCCATGAGCAACCATGATCAATAAACACATATGAGATATGGTTTATGATTAGTAACAATGCAGCTAGATTATTTGTACTCGAGTGCAAGTGGGAGACTGAAGGAGATATGCCCTAGAGTCAAATAATAAAAGTGTTTTATTATCATATCTCATTAGTTCATAATAGTTTTATATCATGCTATAACTATATTAAGCGAAAACATTGATACATTTGTGATATATAAAAAACCCATGTCCCTAGTTGACATGGGTATACCCTACATGTACTCTAGCTTGGTATATACGGCCAGAATACAGCGGAAGCCCACAGTGTCGCCAAGGCCCAAATAGAGAACTCGAGTAACCTACGGATTCTCGATTGCTTGAGGAACAAGAAGAAGCTAAAGATAGAAAGTTCAAAGGGGAAAAACCCTAACCTGTAACCGACTCAACCTGTCACCCGAGACCTAGCCTATCTATATAAAGGCTAGGAGGGGGCAGCGAGGAGGACACATGCAACCCTAGTTTCCACAACCCTCGCCAGATTGCATCTGCGCACCATTGTAATCTTCGATTCCACTGTTAATTACACGAGCAGACAAGCACGAGTAGGGACCTCTACGAGGCCTGAACCTGGGTAAATCTTTGAGTCCCCTGTGTGCTTGTTTGCTAGCCGATTGATGCTTCCAACGCTCCCTTCTTCTCCAAAACCCAAGTCCATAACAATGGGCATTGATGAGTTAAACCCTCGTCAATTGGCGATGTCTGTGGGAATTGGGAGTGCTGATGTTGCGGCTTCTTCGGCCCCATCAACTGCGATCTACAACTCCGCAACAGCGGAGATTTGCCAGCTCTTCGGCGCGCTCGACTTCACCGTCCACATGCCGGCCACTCGCCCGGCTTTCGGGTCCGTGGGCGACGGAATTAGCCTGGCGATTGGGATCCTCCGCTTCCAAGTTGGTCAGATGGGCACGCTTTGCATGCCTGACCAGCCGACAACACCATCGATTGCTCCAGCATCATGGTTCCCTCCGCCGATCGGCACCCTCAGTGAGCTCAATGCTTCGACAACAGTCGAGAATATGGTCAGCGACAGCAGTCGCGAATCCGATCTGGGTGATCTGGTGTCTGAAGGTGGAGCCTAAGGTTCTGGATCTGAAAGTTGTGGGAGCAACAGCTTCCCCAACCACTTCATGTGCGCCGTCATCAATGCGGGCGATTCCTCTGCCAATCGCGACAACACGGGCAACGGTGGCCATGGAGCCGATCCGCCAAACGGTGGCATACCCAATGGCGGACCACCCAACGGCGGCCCTACCAACGGCGCCCCCATCAATAACGGAGGGGCAGCCGAACCCCCCACCATGGTGAACGAGCAAACCGGCGAACACGTCGTGATCAGGCTCAATGATCTTGAGTGGGCCTGCTGCCGAGAAGCCCTACGAGGCCACCCTCTGCCTTTCGGCTCCCCACAAGAACTACTGATGGGCTACCATTGGCTCCTAAAAGAGGAATACAAAAGCCAACTACAAACAGTCGCGCAACTCGAGGCGCGTAAAAAGGCGGCAGACGAGTCGAGCCTCCGACGAGCTGGGCTCTCCTCCCACGGAGGATCCTCCTCCAAGTGCAACGAGTACGTCGCTAACAAGAGACGATCTTGATTGGCCCACCTCACTGAACAAGAGCGAGTAGAAGACACAAAGTTCCTCAACTTTGGCTCCATGATGGTGGATACGCGTGGCAACGTGCTTCCAAAAACGCCACAAGCTACGGTAACGGCGACCACCATGTACCTCATCAACAACCAACCGCGAGCTAGAGATCCTCGAGCTGCCATGCATCAATCTACGACCGCAGGCTTGGGGTTAATCGAGGCCCCTCTTGACAAGGAGCCGGCACCAGACCCGAAGAAAGGCAAGGCTCCGGAAAAACGCTATTCCTCGCCCTCATCCAGCGACGACAGTCACGACCTGTCTCGACGCTGCCGCTCACGGCGACACGACCACGACTACGACGCGCGTGACGACATCACGCAGTGCAAGATCGACAAATCAAGGGCACGATGTGCCTGATCGACTGACTCAGAAGACGAAGATGTGGAGCTCTGTGGCGCCAGATGCTTCAGCAGGGCCATCAGGCAAAAGAGAATGCCCAAGGGGTTTAAGATCCCATCAGAGAACCCAAAGATTGATGGTCTGCAGGACCGAAAATCTGGTTAGAGGACCATATCTCCTCCATCAGGCTCCACGGCGGAAGTCGAAGCATGGCTATGCAATGCCTGCAGCTACAGCTATAGGGCGCCGCCCGGGCATGGTTGAACAACCTCCCACACGAATCCATTCGCAGTTGGGAAGAGCTGGTTTAAAACTTTGTGTGCAACTTCAAGGGCACCTACAAAAGGCCCGCATCAATCGAAGAACTGAGGTGCTGCCAGCAAAGGTCGGGCGAATCGGTACGCTCGTACATCCAGAGGTGGTCCATCATCAAGAACTCCACGGAAAATATCTCGGAGGACCGCGCAATCGACGCATTCAATGGCGGTGTTCGCCGCATAGAGCTCAGGGAGGAGCTGGGCCGCTCAAAGCCCAAAACCATTGACCACCTGATGGAAATCACGAATCGGTGGGCAGATGGAGAAGATTCAGTGAAAAATCACGTCCACTATGACGATGAAGCAGAACTCGAGCGCAGACACTATCGCCGAAGCAAACGTCGAATGCACATCTACGATGACCGCGACGACGTCAACATGGTCGCATCCGGCTACACCGACAGACGTGACGACAACCGCAACAGCGGCTACCTCAGCGGTGGACACCACGACTCCGGGAAAACCACACAAGTATGGCAGCATCGCACTCGCGACGAGACACCCGCAGCATCCATCGAAGACAAGCTGTCCGAGCCATGCACCGTGCACTTCTATATCGACAAGCATGACGGCAAAAAGAAATCCAGCCACCTCCTGAAGGATTGTCGCGAGTTCCTCAAACTTCATGAAGGTCTGGCTCGGATGAATCGTGACGCAGTCAACAGGGGCTACGGAGCCGCCCCAGGCGCTGTGGCACATGGAGCTCCTCCACCACCACCCGGACCACCACCAAACGCAGCTGCGCCAGACCAGCACCACGGAGGCGAACCGTACCCACGGGCCATGGGTACCATGATGATCCAAAAGTGCCGCCCCTCCAATCGGGTGCAAAATTCCATCACTCGCCAAGTGAATCTAGCGACAAACTCACCACCATCCACCACTGAGTACCTCAGTGGAAGCGACTCCTGCATCACCTTCGACAAGCGCGACCATCCGCGCCAAGTACCTCGTCCAGGCCACAGTCCCCTCGTACTCGAGGCGCAAATCGGAAGCTTCGACATGAGCCGCGTCTTCATGGACGGCAGAAGCGGCATCAACCTTATGTTCGTGAGTACCTTGCGAGCAATGAGGATCCCTCTAACCTACCTAGAGGCCTCGAACACAACATTCCAAGGCATCGTCCTAGGCAAGGGTGTATATCCCCTTGGCAAAATCAACCTCGACGTCATCTTTGGCACGCCGAAAAACTTTTGACGCGAGCGCATCGACTTTGAAGTCGTCGACTGGCCCTCACAGTACCACTGCATCCTCGGTCGTGTCGCGTTCTCCAGGTTCATGGCAGTACCACACTACGCCTATCTGCAGATGAAAATGCCAGGCCCTAATGGCGTCATCACAATCAATGGGAGCTTCGAGAGGTCCGACAGTTGCGACAGGGAGTTCAACAGAATTTCCCAGTCCTTTAGAATGCAGGAAGAGCTCGCGAGACTGAAGGAGTCGACAGACAACAGTCTGCCTCCCCTAAGCCGGCCAAGTTCATCTGACCTTTCCTTCGACTCATCGGTGCACACGAAGAAAATTCAGGTCCACCCTTCAGATCCCGCCAAGATGGCCCTCATCGCCAACAACTTGAGTCCCGCATACGAACTCACGCTCGTCGAATTCCTCCATGAGCACTGGGAAATCTTTGCCTGGTGTCCAGCGGACATGCCAGAAGTTCCTAGGGAATTCGCCGAGCACGCACTCAATGTCAACCCAGACGCAAGGCCAGTCAAACAAACAATTTGGCGACTGTCTGAACCAAGAGCAAAGGCAGTCGGAATGGAGATCAACAGACTCCTCGACGTCAAATTCATACACGAGATCAAAGAAAGCACTTGGCTCGCTAACATGGTGCTAGTACCAAAAAAGGACACGGATATCCTGCGGATGTGTGTGGACTTCACCTCTCTGAATAAGCACTGCCCGAAGGACCACTTTCCGCTACCACTAATCGACCAGATCATCGACTCCACCATGGGATGTGAGCGCCTCTACTTCCTCGACACCTACTTAGGCTAAAATCAGATTCGAATGAAGGAGGAGGATCAAGAGAAAACGGCGTTTACAACACCTTTCGGTGTGTTCTGCTATAACACAATGCCCTTCGGGCTAAAAAACGCAGGAGCCACCTACCAGCGGTGCATGCAAGCGTGCCTCAAGAACCAACTTGGTCGCAACATCCAAGTCTATGTTGACGACATAGTAATCAAGACCAAAGAGGAAGCTTCACTAATCGACGATTTGCGCGAAACCTTCGCCAACCTCGATCGCTACCGGATCAAGCTCAATCCGGACAAGTGCGCCTTCGGCGTACCATCTGGGCAACTACTCGGGTACCTCATCTCCACGAGAGGTATCGAAGTGAACCCAAAGAAAATAAAAGCCATACTAGCCATGGAGAAGCCGAAAAACATAAGAGGCGTCCAGCAGCTGGCTGGGCGAATTGTGGTGCTCAGTCGAATGGGAGAAAAGGCACTGCCCTTCTACCAACTCCTCCGCAAGGCTGACAAGTTTGAATGGACCAATGAGGCACAGGAAGCATTCGAAGATCTCAAGCGCCTACTGTCCACCTCGCCAGTACTGGTGACCCCACGCAAAAGGGAACCATTGTTGCTGTACATCTCCGCCACCAATCAAATGGTCAGCACATAACTCGTGGTGGAATGAGCCGAGGAAAACAAGGTCCACGGGGTGCAGCACCCAGTCTACTACCTCAGCGAGGTACTCACGCCAACAAAGCAGCAGTACCCGCACTACCAGAAGCTGCCGTACGGCGTCTTCATGACAGCCCGGTTACTGTGCCACTACTTCCAGGAACACCCAATCATGGTAGTCAACGGCGCCCCGCTTGGGCATATCCTCAACAATCCTGATGCCACCGGACGAGTCGCGCTTTGGGGAATCGAACTGTCTCCACGAGACATTACATATGAAAAACGTGATGCAATCAAGTCACAAGTTCTCCCTGACTTCCTCGTGCAATGGATGGAGAACCAGCTCCCTGAAAAACTAGATATGTCCTACCTCTAGACAATGCACTTCGACGGATCCAAGCGAAAGGACGGAGCTAGCGTAGGTGTCATACTGACATCGCCCTAGGGAGACAAACTGAAATACATCCTGCGAATGCAGTTCACTGCCTCCAATAATGGAGCTGAATACGAGGCCCTGCTACACAGGATGAGGATGGCAAAAGCTTGCGGCGCCAAGAGGCTCATAATATATGGCGACTCCAAGTTGGTCGTCAACCAGACAATGCACGAGTGCGACGCACTGAACGACAATATGATCGCCTACCGCGACCTCTACGACACACTCGAAGGGGACTTCGACGGCTGCGAGCTGCGGCACATAGGCCGCGAAAGCAATGAAGAGGTGGACGCACTCGCCAACATTGGCTCTACCTGCACCCCCATACCACCTGGGGTATTTCTCGAGCGCATCTGTGAACGCTCCATCAAGCTAAAGGCCGCAGAGAAGAAAACAAGCGCAACAACGGACTCGGGGGCTGCGCCGCCCAATGAGCCAACAACACTCGACGACCTGGAGCTTGACACAGGACTTGAGGGACCAATGAGCATCATGATGATCGAGCCATCTTGGACTCAACCGTACATCACATACCTTCTCAGCAAAAGGCTATCGGACGACCCGACTGACGCACAGCACATTGCGCGGTGATCCAAAGCATTCGCTGTTATCAATGGTGAACTGTACAAACGCAGCATCACAGGAGTACTCCAACGATGCGTCTCCAATGCCGATGGACGAGTTGTTCTACTCGACATCCATGAGGGGACTTGCGGGCATGATACGTCCATTTTGCATCACTATTCTATGTCATAATTCACTGTTATTCATTGATATATTTCGTATTGAGAGGTGATGCTTATGTTATTTCATCTGTTTTTGCATGGTTGATGACTTTTGGAGCATGGACCGCTGCAGCCAGGATTCTGATGGAAAAAGGTGCTATTTGGACGCAAAATTCGCGAAGATCGGAAAATCCGGGAAAATACATGGAAAATCCTATTTTTCCAGAAGACGAAGGAAGCCAGAAGGGGGGCTGGAGATGGGCCACAGGGGGCCCACACCACCCCCTGGCACGGGACAGCCTAGGCCGCGCCACCAGGTGGTGTGGCCTCCCTGGTCCACCACTGGCACTCCCCTCTGGTGTATATTATCCTCCCGAAACCCTAAGACTCGAGGAGCAACCACAAAAAGAATTTTGCTGCCTCTGCGGGGCGGAAAACACCGAGAGAGAAAGATCTCTCCGGCAGACAGATTTCTGCCGGGGGAATTCCTTCCCGGAGAGGGGAGATCGTCGCCATCAACACCATCATCAAGCTGGACTTCATCGGGATCATCATCATCACCACCATCATCACCATCAGCACCCTCATCACCATCTCCATAATACTGTAACAATTGTGTTGAATCTTGCATAGTTCATAGGGGAAACTTTCTCGGTGTTGATTACTCTTTGTAGTTGATGCTATTGAGTGAACCATTGAATTATTGTTTATGGTCAGGTTGTTATACATCATTATTCCATCTCTGATCATGATCCATATGATGTCTTGTGAGTAGTTCGTTTTGTTCTTGAGGACATGGGAGAAGTCATGTTGTTAATAGTGGAATTGTGTTGAGAAAGATTCAATAGTTTGATATTTAAGTTGTGGTGTACTTCTTATAGTGGTGTCATGTGAACGTCGACTACATGACACTTCACCTATATGGGCCTAGGAGAATGCATTGTGTATTTGGCTACTAATCGTAGGGGTTGCCGGAGTGATAGAAACCTGAACCCCCATTAGGAAACCATTGCACAAGGGACGTAAGGGTCTTAGAGTTTAAAGTTGTGGTTAGGTTTCTACCTTAATTACTTTCTTGTACTTATGGATGTTTGCAAGGGGTATAATCACAAGTATGCATTAGTCCTAGGAAGGTCGGTACATTAGCACAGGTTCACCCACACAACACTTAGCAAGCTAAAGAAGATTAATCAACTATATGAAGCGAAAGCACTTGACAGTCTTCCCATGTGTCCTCGAGAATGTTTGGTCATCTTAAGTAATACAACCGGCTTGTCCTTTGCTACATAAAGGATTGGGCCACTTGTTACATTTATTCTTATTGTCTTTTTCTTACTCGTACTTTGTTTACTTGCTTTATAAAAAACCCTAAAAATCCGTTTGCTAAGTATTTGCAGAGAATTCCTGATCCATACCACTAGCCAGCACCTTCTGCTCCTCGTTGGGTTCGACACTCTTACTTATCGAAAATACTACGATACACCCCCTATACTTGTGGGTCATCAAGACTATTTTCTGGCGCCGTTGCCGGGGAATGAAGCTCTATTGGAGAGTGGAATTGGTAAAGGAAACTTCTATTGTGAGTATTGTTTACTTCTGTTAGTTGCTCTATTTTCGTGATGGATAATCCACTGAGTTTCTTATTTGGTAATGCTACTACCACTGCTAAGGTAGTAGATAAGCCACAACCTGTTGAGAATGATGATTTCAAAATACCTACAAGAATTATTGATCGTGTTATGGATAACTACTATGTTGGGGATGGAACTGTCCATCCCGGTGATCATTTGCTCTTTATACACGAATTATGCGGGTTGTTCAAGTGTGCAGGTATTACTACAGATCAAGTTAAGAAGAAGTTATTCTCATTATCACTAAAAGGAAGAGCTGAGGACTGGTATAAGCTGCTGAAGAATGGTCAAGCTCTAGAATGGGAGGAAATAGTGCCTCTCTTTTATTCAAAGTTTTATCCTCCTAGTGAGATTCATAAAGATCGGAATCAAATATATAACTTTTGGCCTCTTGATGGAGAGAGTACAGCTCAAGCTTGGGGGAGATTGAAGTTACTAATGCGCAAATGTCCCATTCATGAGCTCCCCAACAATATTATTATCAATAACTTTTATGCAAGGCTCCCTCTACATGACAAGGATTTATTGGATGCTTCTTGTGCTGGATCATTCACTCGCATGGAAGAAGAAGCTAAATGGGATCTTCTGGACCATATTCAAGACAATGCTGAAGCATGGGAGAATGACAAAGGTAGAAAGTCAGGTATAAATTATGATTATGAATGCATTGAATCCTTTATGGGAACTGATGACTTTCAAAATATTAAAAATTCTTATGGTCTTGATTTACAAGTTATTATGAATTGCTTTAGGGCTTTTGCTTATTATATTGAAATTCCAAAAAGGGGATGGAACAAGTACCATGAACCTTCTAAAGATAGTGTTGACTGTGTTCCTATTGGGTGTTGAGTATTGCACTATTGATCCCATCTTACCTGAACCTTATATTGAGAAGATTCCCTTCCCAGATAAGGTAAAGGATCATCCTATGATAACTAATGTAATCACCAAAAGTGAAAAGAGAACTATGAAACCTGATTAACAAATAAACGTTGAACCTGTGGTAGGAATTGTGAAAGACCTTGTCACTAAAAGCATAGAAGATGGACACATAGTCTTTTGTGAGGATGCTTCTAACATTGTTTCACATCCTAATAGAACTAAAAAAGCTAGTGTCCCTGTGCTTTCTGTTAGAATTGGTGATCATTGCTATTATGGTTTATGTGATATTGGTGCAAGTTCCAGTGTTATTCCTTATGAGCTTTACAGAGAAATTATGCATGAAATCAGTCCCTGCGAATTGGAAGAGATTGATGTGGTTATTCACCTTGCTAATAGAGAGACCATCTCTCCAAGTGGTATTGTACGAGACGTGGAAGTTCTTTGTGGTAAGATTAAGTACCCTGCTAATTTTCTAGTACTTGGTTCAGCTGCTAGTAAAACTTATCCTATTATTTTTGGTAGACCTTTCTTGAGTACTTGTGGAGCTATTATAGATTGCAAAAGGGAGAAAATCTTGACTAAGTTTGATGGGGAATCTTATGAGTTTAATTTCTTGAAATTCGCTAAAGAACCTTGTGAAGAGGAAACCCATAATGAGGATTTTAGAGTTGAACAACTTGCTTCTATTTCTCTTGCTCCTAAAAATGCTTTGCAGCAATTTATGGAAGATCATGAAAGTGAAATTTTCATGGAAGAAAGGAGTGATATTGACAAGATTCTCCGTGATCAGCCTAAGATGCTTAAGCATAACTTGCCTATAGAAGACTTAGGTACCACGTTGCCACCTAAAAAGGATCCGGACTTCGATCTAAAACCTCTCCCTGATGATCTTAAATATTCTTATATTGATGATAAAAAGATATATCCTGTTATTATTAGCTCTAAACTTTCAGGAAAGGAAGAAGAAAGGTTATTGGAGGTTTTAAAGAAACACTAAGGAGCTATGGGTTATACTCTAGATGATTTAAAAGGGATTTCACCTACTATATGTCAGCATTCTATCAACATAGAACTAGATGCAAAGCCAGTAGTAGAGCACCAACGACGTTTAAATCCTAAAATGAAGGAAGTGGTAAGGAATGAGGTCTTGAAACTCCTTGATGCTAGTATTACTTACCCTATTGCTAATAGTGAATGGGTTAGTCCTGTTCATTGTGTTCCTAAAAAGGGAGGTATTACCATTGTTCCTAATGATAATGATGAGCTTATTCCTCAAAGAATAGTGGTAGGCTATAGGATGTGCATTGATTTTAGAAAAGTCAATAAAGTTACAAAGAAAGATCACTACCCGCTTCCTTTTATTGATCAAATGTTGGAAAGATTGTCTAAAAAGACCCATTTTTGTTTTCTTGATGGTTATTCTGGTTTCTCTCAAATTACTGTTAAACAACAAGATCAAGAAAAAACTAATTTTACTTGCCCTTACGGAACTTATGCTTATAGACGTATGCCTTTTGGTTTATGTAGTGCTCCTGCTACTTTCCAAAGATGCATGTCTGCCCTTTTTCATGGTTTTTGTGAGGAAATTGTGAAGTGTTCATGGATGACTTTTCTATCTATGGAACTTCTTTTGATAATTATCCGCACAACCTTGATAAAGTTTTGCAGATATGTGAAGAAACTAATCTTGTTCTTAATTGGGAGAAATGCCACTTCATGGTTAATGAAGGGATTGTCCTTGGGCATAAAGTTTCTGAAAGAGGCATAGAAGTTGATAGAGCTAAGGTTGAGGCAATTGAGAATATGCCATGCCCAAGAGACATCAAAGGTATTTGTAGTATCCTTGGTCATGCTGGTTTCTATAGAAGGTTTATTAAAGAATTTTCTAGGATTTCAAAACCCCTCACTAATCTTCTTCAAAAAGATGTACCCTTCGTTTTTTATGATGATTGTAAGGGAGATTTTGAAACTCTTAAGAAGGCTTTAACTACAGCCCCTATTGTTCAACCACCTGATTGGAGTTTACCCTTTGAAATAATGTGTGATGCTAGTGATTTTGCTGTAGGTGCTGTCCCTGGGCAACGAATTGATAAAAAGTTAAACGTTATTCATTATGCTAGTAAGACTTTAGACGTTGCTCAAAGGAATTATGCTACTACTGAAAAGGAATTTCTAGCTGTCGTTTTTGCTTGTGATAAGTTTAGACCCTATATTGTAGACTCAAAAGTAGCCATTCATACTGATCATGCTGCTATTAAATACCTTATGACGAAGAAGGACGCTAAGCCTAGGCTTATTAGATGGGTGCTGCTTTTACAAGAGTTTGATCTACATATAGTAGATAGGAAAGGTGCTGAAAACCCTAAAGCTGATAATTTATCTCGATTAGAAAACATCTCTTTTGACCCTATGCCTATTAATGATAGTTTCCCAAATGAGCAGTTAGCCGCAGTAGGGGTAAGCTCGCGAGGGAGCCCTTGGTATGCTGATTATGCTAACTTTATTGTCTCCAAGTATTTGCCTCCAACTTTTACAGCTCAGCAAAGAAGGAAGTTCTTCTATGATTTGAGGCATATTTTGGGATGACCCACACTTATACAAAGAAGGAGTGGATGGTATTATGCGAAGATGTGTTCTAGAATATGAACAAAACGAGATATTGCGTAAATGTCATGGTAGTGCTTACGGACGACGTCATGCAGGAGATAGAACTGCACAAAAGGTGCTACAATCAGGTTTCTACTGGCCTACCCTTTTTAAAGATGCAAGAAAATTTGTTTTATCTTGTGATGAATGTCAGCGTGTTGGTAATATTTCTAGACGCAATGAAATGCCTATGAACTACTCTCTAGTTATTGAACCCTTTGATTGCTGGGGATTTGACTTTATGGGTCCTTTCCCTCCCTCGAAAGGTTATACTCATATTCTTGTTGCCATTGATTATGTTACTAAGTGGGTAGAAGCCATTCCTACGAAGAGTGGTGACGGGGAAACCTCTCTAAAAATGCTTAAATATGTTATCTTTCCTAGGTTTGGAGTGCCTAGGTATCTCATGACTGATGGGGGTTCTCATTTCATTCATGGTGGTTTTAGAAAGACCCTTGCTAAATATGATGTTAATCATATAATTGCTTCAGCTTATCACCCCCAAACTAGCGGGCAAGTAGAGTTATCAAATAGAGAAATTAAATCCATCTTGCAAAAGGCTGTTAATAGATCTAGAAAAAACTGAGCTAAAAAGTTGAATGATGCTTTATGGGCTTATAGGACTGCCTACAAAAATCCTATGGGGATGTCCCTTATAAAATGGTTTACGGGAAAGCTTGTCACCTACCTTTAGAATTAGAACACAAAGCTTACTTGGCAGGTTAAAGAACTAAATAGAGATTGTAAGCTCGCTGGTGAGAAAAGGTTATTTGACTTAAGTTCTTTAGATGAATGGAGGAGTGAAGCCTATGAAAATGCTAGGCTCTTTAAGGAAAAAGTTAAAAGATGGCATGACAAGCGAATACTTAAGAGATAATTTCATGTTGGTGAGAAAGTTCTATTATATAGGTCTCGTCTCAGATTTTTTGCAGGAAAGCTACTATCAAAATGCGAAGGACCTTTCATTATTGAAGAAGTATACCGTTCTGGAGCAATAAAAATTTCTTCTTTAAAAGATAATACTACACAAGTAGTGAATGGGCAGCGACTCAAACACTATATTGCTGGGGATTCTTACAATGAAGATGTTGATGCCTTTCAAGTTATAACTCCGAATTTTTTTATCAAGGACCAAATTCAGAGACCTACAGAGTCCGCTTTCAAATAGGTAACAGTTCTGTAAAAGAAAAGTTCCGTGAAAACACTATCCAACTATATTTTTGCAGTTTTTAGTCAGTATGGAAAGCTACGAAGTGAAAGGGGGACAGAAACAGAGCCAGGGTGGCTCACAGCACCCTGTGGCACGGGCCCACCCCAGGCCGCGCCACCAGGTGGTGTGGCCACCCCAGACTCCGCCTCCAACTCGTTTTCTCTCAGTACTTTCCTTTTGTTATGAAACTCCGTAATATATAACCCCCCAAATCTCCCGAGGTTCGTATATCGTGTTTTCGTCATGTTTTTGTTTCGATCTGTTTCTGACAGACAGAGTCCCAGATTTGGAGCTACAATGTCTTCCTCTGGATCAGTCAAGGAAGATTCTTTAGAGGATATCATCAACCCATACATGAGATTGTTGAAGATTCATCCCAAGGAGTTGTTGCTTGAAGATGGGGAGCTCCGGATAAAAGAGGTTTGAGGC
Organism: Avena sativa; assembly: GCA_916181665.1. Taxonomy (NCBI): domain Eukaryota; kingdom Viridiplantae; phylum Streptophyta; class Magnoliopsida; order Poales; family Poaceae; genus Avena; species Avena sativa. The sequence continues at coordinate 432,113,316 of OV702287.1, forward strand.
CCTAAAGGTGAAGGAAGTCTGGAGGACAGGATGGAAGCACTGGAGCAAGAAGTCTTTAGGTACAAGAAGATGGCGGAACGCGAAGTGGATATCATCCATAAGATTTGTTCCAAACTCATCGCCGAGCGTCAAAAGGAGACTGCTAAACTCAAGGATGAAGTCCTCTCACTTCGCCAAACAACCAACAAACTGCAAGCACGGCTCTACGATGTTTAAAATCAAAACTGTGAGTATGAGGTTAGGTTTAAACGCATAAGTGCTGCTGCAAGTTTCAGGATGCTGGAAACCATGATGTCCTTTGTTGATGGGAAACCCTTACCCTGGAAGTCGGACGATGATGAGAGAATACCACCACCACCGAAGGAGTAATTCGTCATCAGGTTTGGCATCCCCTTGGTTTGTTCTAAGCTTGGGTGAGTGTCGCGGTATCTCATCACTATCTTCTATCTTTTTACCTTTTTAGTAGAGTCATATCATGAATAGAGAAGTTATTATGTAGGATGGTTTGCATTATGGAAGTGTCCCCTCTCTCGTTAGATATGTATCCCTTGGTGTGAGTTACCGTTATGGAATATTAATGAGAAGTTCTATCATTTACTCTTTTGCATAGCTTATATTAGTTTTAAGTCCCTGGTTATATGATTGATCTTGTTGTTAGTATTGGTATCACTTTGGGATCATTAAGTTAATTTAGTTGGTTTTGGCAAACCTGGCTCGGTCAGTAGCAACACTATTTTTTGAGAGTTGAATGAAAAGATAAAATTACTCTAAAAGAAAAATAATTTCATCATCTTTCTTTCTTGATTTTCTCATAAGTTTAGTATTCTCTAGTTAAGATATTTTGTGCTTCCAAGGAAGATTGCATGTTTGTCTTTATCACTTGTATGTTTGCTTGTTTCCTTCAACTCTTATACTTGCTACCCAACCTTGCTAGCCAAAGACTTGTACTGAGAAGGAATTCTTCTCGTGCATCCACTTCCTTAAACCAAAACCTCTGCCATTTGTGTCCACCATACCTACCTAGTAGCGTTATTGCTATTTCAAGTAAATTCTTGTTTTATCTACCTCCCAAATTATACTTGTTATGTGAAAATTAGTGATTAAAGCTCTCACGAACTTGATGGCACACTTTACTTTCTTGCATCTAATAAACTTGAACCATTGTGCCCATCTATGTTGCGTATATGCTTGCGCTTTGTGAGTTGTGAATTAGCAGAACCATGCTATCATGGGGAACGCTTTCAACATTGCACTGGTACTTTGTACCTAGTTGATATCATGTTCTTTTGTCTATGGATGTCATCGGTGTGAAATGAAAGGGGAGATTGTAAGTCCATGGAGTTATGCATGTGTGTTAGAGAAACGCCTGGGCCGCTGGTCTAATCCATGCTGACATGGTGGAAACCTGCAGTGTAACCATAACGAGCATCTATGAAGCATTCTTCTTATAAAAAAGAGTCCGATATTGCCAAAAAAGAGATTATGAAAAGAGGAAAGAGAGAAAAAAAAGCACCATATTCCCATGGTAAATAAGAAGATTGCTGAGATGTTTTTTGTCTGCTTGCCTTGTCATTTTGATATGGCGATTCTTCCGTATCATCGGGCAAGGGGTACCCTGTTGGAGGTTCTCTATGATACACATGTGCTTAGGATGACAAGAACTTACCAGTGATTAAACTTGAGTAGCATGAGGAGCAGCCCTCGTATTCAAGGGACATGAGATTCTCAATTTATAACTTGTCAATGCATATCCTCAAATTTGATCAATTTAACCTTAATCACCTAAAGCTGCCTATGAAAGGGGCAATCAGAGCTGAAAGCTAATAAGTATCATAATTTTTGGGAGCTCTTTATGAGACTTGCAATCCCTGCTTCCCTCTGCGAAGGGCCTTTCTTTTACTTTTTAGTTGAGTCAGTAAACCTATTCCCTTCTATCTCAGCAAGTATTTTGAGTTGTTGTGTTTCATTCATTCATATGATGATTTATTCAATCATGTTTCTTATGTTCCTTGTTTTGCACATGGCTCTTATCTTGATGTTTACTACTTTGAAAGCTATCATTGAAAACCAGTTATTTGTGAACTCCAGCAAATTATCAACTATTCTTCGACCAAGAGCTAAGTTTGCCATTACCAATTATGATTCACTTTATGTATATTTTTATTGAGTTTCCTTTACTTATTGCAAGTTAAGTTATATAATAGTGAGTTGTCTTCTATTATGATCTATGTAATGATGAATGTGATGCTTCTTAGACGTATTCTTTTATCGACTCTTCACTCCATAAACCTGAGGCCATGTTTATTGAGCTCAGTTTCGCTTGGGGACAAGCGGAGTCTAAGCTTGGGGGGAGTTGATACGTCCATTTTGCATCACTATTCTATGTCATAATTCACTGTTATTCATTGATATATTTCATATTGAGAGGTGATACTTATGTTATTTCATCTGTTTTTGCATGGTTGATGACTTTTGGAGCATGGACCACTGCAGCCAGGATTCTAATGGAAAAGGTGTTGTTTGGAGGCAAAATTCACGAAGATCAGAAAATCCAGGAAAATACATGGAAAATCCTATTTTTCCAGAAGACGAAGGAAGCCAGAAGGGGGGCTGGAGATGGGCCACAGGGGGCCCACACCACCCCCTGGCGCGGGACAGCCTAGGCCGCGCCACCAGGTGGTGTGGCCTCCCTGGTCCACCACTGGCACTCCCCTCTGGTGTATATTATCCTCCCGAAACCCTAAGACTCGAGGAGCGACCACAAAAAGATTATGCTGCCTCTGTGGGGCGGAAAACACCGAGAGCGAAAGATCTCTCTGGCAGACAGATTTCTGCCAGGGGAATTCCTTTCCGGAGAGGGGAGATCATCGCCATCAACACCACCATCAAGCTGGACTTCATCGGGATCATCATCATCACCACCATCATCACCATCAGCACCCTCATCACCATCTCCATATTGCTGTAACAATTGCGTTGAATCTTGCATAGTTCATAGGGGAAACTTTCCCGGTGTTGATTACTCTTTGTAGTTGATGCTATTGAGTGAACCATTGAATTATTGTTTATGTTCAGATTGTTATACATCATTATTCCATCTCTGATCATGATACGTATGATGTCTTGTGAGTAGTTAGTTTTGTTCTTGAGGACATGGGAGAAGTCATGTTGTTAGTAGTGGAATTGTGTTGAGAAAGATTCAATAGTTTGATATTTAAGTTGTGGTGTACTTCTTCTAGTGGTGTCATGTGAACGTCGACTACATGACACTTGACCTATATGGGCCTAGGGGAATGCATTGTGTATTTGGCTACTAATCGTAGGGGTTGCCGGAGTGATAGAAACCTGAACCCCCATTAGGAAACCATTGCACAAGGGACGTAAGGGTCTTAGAGTTTAAAGCTGTGGTTAGGTTTCTACCTTAATTACCTTCTTGTACTTACGGATGTTTGCAAGGGGTATAATCACAAGTATGTATTAGTCCTAGGAAGGTCGGTACATTAGCACAGGATCACCCACACAACACTTAGCAAGCTAAAGAAGATTAATCAACTATATCAAGCGAAATCACTTGATAGTCTTCCCATGTGTGCTCGAGAACGTTTGGTCATCTTAAGTAATACAACCGGCTTGTCCTTTGCTGCATAAAGGATTGGGCCACTTGCTGCATTTATTCTTATTGTATTTTGTTTAGTCGTACTTTGTTTCCTTGCTTTATCAAAAACCCCTAAAAATCCGTTTGCTAAGTATTTGCAGAGAATTCCTGATCCATACCACTAGCCAGCACCTTCTGCTCCTCGTTGGGTTCGACACTCTTACTTATCGAAAATACTGCGATACACCCCCTATACTTGTGGGTCATCAGGGCACCACGCTGGCAGTCGAGCCCTCGTCGCCAAAGCTCTACGATCTGGACTCTACTGGCCTACGGCCATGCGTGACGCCAAGGACATTGTCCAAAAATGCAACGCTTTCCCACGATTCGTGGACAAGCCACACGCACCTGGCGTGGAACTCTGGCCAATTCCATTGGCCTGGCCCTTCGTGCAATGGGGGCTCGACATGGTCGGCAAGCTCCCAAAGTCCTCACGAGGAGGCTACGTCTACCTCCTGGTCGCAGTCGGCAAATTCACCAAGTGGATAGAGGCCATGCCAGTGACTAACCAGTCAGGATACAGCACAGTCAAGTTCTTCGAGTCCATCGTCTATCGTTTCGGAGTACCACACAGCATCATCACGGACAATGGGACAAACTTCACATCCAAGGAGTTCCAAGAATTCTCCGAGAACCTGGGAATCAACGTAAGCTACGCCTTCGTAGCACATCCACAGACCAACGGTCAGGTCAAAAAAGCCAATGGGCTCGTCTGCGGCGGCATCAAAAAGCGACTCCTCAGGCCACTCGAACAAGCCGCAGGCTGCTGGACAGACGAGCTGCAATCAATACTCTGGAGCCTGCGCACAACTCCAAACAGCGCCACGGGGTACACCCCGTTCTTCATGGTGCACAGCGCTGAAGCGGTGCTACCCGCGGAGGTACGATATAAAGCACCATGAGTGGTTGCTTACAGCGAGCAGGAGTCAAAGAAGGAGTGGATTGTATTATGCGAAGATGTGTTCCAGAATATGAACAAAAGGAGATATTGCGTAAATGTCATGGTAGTGCTTACGGAGGACATCATGCAGGAGATAGAACTGCACAAAAGGTGCTACAATTAGGTTTCTACTGGCCTACCCTTTTTAAGGATGCAAGAAAATTTGTTTTATCTTGTGATGAATGTCAGCGTGTTGGTAATATTTCTAGACGCAATGAAATGCCTATGAACTACTCTCTAGTTATTGAACCCTTTGATTGCTGGGGATTTGACTTTATGGGTCCTTTCCCTCCCTCGAAAGGTTATACTCATATTCTTGTTGCCATTGATTATGTTACTAAGTGGGTAGAAGCCATTCCTACGAAGAGTGCTGACGGGGAAACCTCTCTAAAAATGCTTAAAGATGTTATCTTTCCTAGGTTTGGAGTGCCTAGGTATCTCATGACTGATGGGGGTTCTCATTTCATTCATGGTGGTTTTAGAAAGACCCTTGCTAAATATGATGTTAATCATAGAATTGCTTCAGCTTATCACCCCCAAACTAGCGAGCAAGTAGAGTTATCAAATAGAGAAATTAAATCCATCTTGCAAAAGGCTGTTAATAGATCTAGAAAAAACTGAGCTAAAAAGTTGAATGATGCTTTATGGGCTTATAGGACTGCCTACAAAAATCCTATGGGGATGTCCCTTATAAAATGGTTTACGGGAAAGCTTGTCACCTACCTTTAGAATTAGAACACAAAGCTTACTTGGCAGGTTAAAGAACTAAATAGAGATTGTAAGCTCGCTGGTGAGAAAAGGTTATTTGACTTAAGTTCTTTAGATGAATGGAGGAGTGAAGCCTATGAAAATGCTAGGCTCTTTAAGGAAAAAGTTAAAAGATGGCATGACAAGCGAATACTTAAGAGAGAATTTCATGTTGGTGAGAAAGTTCTATTGTATAGGTCTCGTCTCAGATTTTTTGCAGGAAAGCTACTATCAAAATGGGAAGGACCTTTCATTATTGAAGAAGTATACCGTTCTGGAGCAATAAAAATTTCTTCTTTAAAAGATAATACTACACAAGTAGTGAATGGGCAGCGACTCAAACACTATATTGCTGGGGATTCTTACAATGAAGATGTTGATGCCTTTCAAGTTATAACTCCGAATTTTTTTATCAAGGACCAAATTCAGAGACCTGCAGAGTCCGCTTTCAAATAGGTAACAGTTCTGGTAAAGAAACGTTCCGCAAAAACACTATCCAACTATATTTTTGCAGTTTTTAGTCCGTATGGAAAGCTACGAAGCAAAAGGGGGGCGGAAACAGAGCTAGGGTGGCTCACACCACCCTGTGGCGCGGGCCCACCCCAGGCCGCGCCACCAGGTGGTGTGGCCACCCCAGACTCCGCTTCCGACTCGTTTTCTCCCAGTACTTTCCTTTTGTTATGAAACTCCGTAATATATAACCCCCCGAATCTCCCGAGGTTCGTATATCGTGTTTTCGTCATGTTTTTGTTTCGATCTGTTTCTGACAGACAGAGTCCCAGATTTGGAGCTACAATGTCTTCCTCTGGATCAGTCAAGGAAGATTCTTTAGAGGATATCATCAACCCATACATGAGATTGTTGAAGATTCATCCCAAGGAGTTGTTGCTTGAAGATGGGGAGCTCCGGATAAAAGAGGTTCGAGGCCCTAAAGGTGAAGGAAGTCTAGAGGACAAGATGGAAGCACTGGAGCAAGAAGTCTTTAGGTACAAGAAGATGGCGGAACGCGAAGTGGATATCATCCATAAGATTTGTTCTAAACTCATCGCCGAGCGTCAAAAGGAGACTGCTGAACTCAAGGATAAAGTCCTCTCACTTCGCCAAACAACCAACAAACTGCAAGCACAGCTCTACGATGTTTAAAATCAAAACTGTGAGTATGAGGTTAGGTTTAAACGCATAAGTGCTACTGCAAGTTTCAGGATGCTGGAAACCATGATGTCCTTTGTTGATGGGAAACCCTTACCCTGGAAGTCGGACGATGATGACAGAATACCACCACCACCGAAGGAGTAATTCGTCATCAGTTGGCATCCCCTTGGTTTGTTCTAAGCTTGGGGGAGTGTGTCGGTATCTCATCACTATATTCTATCTTTTTACCTTTTTAGTAGAGTCATATCATGAATAGAGAAGTTATTATGTAGGATGGTTTGCATTATGGAAGTGTCCCCTCTCTCGTTAGATATGTATCCCTTGGTGTGAGTTGCCGTTATGGAATATTAATGAGAAGTTCTATCATTTACTCTTTTGCATAGCTTATATTAGTTTTAAGTTCGTGGTTATATGATTGATCTTGTTGTTAGTATTAGTATTACTTTGGGATCATTAAGTTAATTTAGTTGGTTTTGGCAAACCTGGCTCGGTCAGTAGCAACACCATTTTTGAGAGTTGAATGAAAAGATAAAAGTACTCTAAAAGAAAAATAATTTCATCATCTTTCTTTCTTGATTTTCTCATAAGTTTAGTATTCTCTAGTTAAGATATTTTGTGCTTCCAAGGAAGATTGCATGTTTGTCTTTATCACTTGTATGTTTGCTTGTTTCCTTCAACTCTTATACTTGCTACCCAACCTTGCTAGCCAAAGACCTGTACTGAGAGGGAATTCTTCTCGTGCATCCACTTCCTTAAACCAAAACCTCTGCCATTTGTGTCCACCATACCTACCTAGTAGCGTTATTGCTATTTCAAGTAAATTCTTGTTTTATCTACCTCCCAAATTAAACTTGTTATGTGAAAATTAGTAATTAAAGCTCTCACGAACTTGATGGCACACTTTACTTTCTTGCATCTAATAAACTTGAACCATTGTGCCCATATATGTTGCGTATATGCTTGCGCTTTGTGAGTTGTGAATTAGCAGAACCATGCTGTCATGGGGAACGCTTTCAACATTGCACTGGTACTTTGTACCTAGTTGATATCATGTTCTTTTGTCTATGGATGTCGTCGGTGTGAAATGAAAGGGGAGCTTGTAAGTCCATGGAGTTATGCATGTGTGTTAGAGAAACGCCTGGGCCGCTGGTCTAATCCATGCTGACATGGTGGAAACCTGCAGCGTAACCATAACGAGCATCTATGAAGCATTCTTCTTATAAAAAAAGAGTCCGATATTGAGAAAAAAGAGAAAAAGAAAAAAAAGATAATGAAAAGAGGAAAGAGAGAAAAAAGCACCATATTCCCATGGTAAATAAGAAGATTGTTGAGATGTTTTTTGTGTGCTTGCCTTGTCATTTTTATATGGCAATTCTTCCGTATCATCGGGCAAGGGGTACCCTGTTGGCGGTTCTCTATGATACACATGTGCTTAGGATGACAAGAACTTACCGGTGATTAAACTTGAGTAGCATGAGGAGCGGCTCTCGTATTCAAGGGACATGAAATTCTCAATTTATAACTTGTCAATGCATATCCTCATATTTGATCACTTTAACCTTAATCACCTAAAGATGCCTATGATAGGGGCAATGAGAGCTGAAAGCTAATAAGTATCATAATTTTTGGGAGCCCTTTATGAGACTTGCAATCCCTGCTTCCCTCTGCGAAGGGCCTTTCTTTTACTTTTTAGTTGAGTCAGTAAACCTATTCCCTTCTATATCAGCAAGTATTTTGAGTTGTTGTGTTTCATTCATTCATATGATGATTTATTCAATCATGTTTCTTATGTTCCTTGTTTATCACATTGCTCTTATCTTGATGTTTACTACTTTGAAAGCTATCATTGAAAACCAGTTATTTGTGAACTCCAGCAAATTATCAACTATTCTTCGACCAAGAGCTAAGTTTGCCATTACCAATTATGATTCACTTTATGTATCTTTATTGAGTTTCCTTTACTTATTGCAAGTTAAGTTATATAATAGTGAGTTGTCTTCTGTTATGATCTATGTAATGATGAATGTGATGCTTCTTGTCTGTATTCTTTTATCGACTCTTCACTCCATAAACCTGAGGCCATGTTTATTGAGCTCAGTTTCGCTTGGGGACAAGCGAAGTCTAAGCTTGGGGGGAGTTGATACGTCCATTTTGCATCACTATTCTATGTCATAATTCACTGTTATTCATTGATATATTTCGTATTGAGAGGTGATACTTATGTTATTTCATCTGTTTTTGCATGGTTGATGACTTTTGGAGCATGGACCGCTGTAGCCAGGATTCTGATGGAAAAGGTGTTGTTTGGAGGCAAAATTCACGAAGATCAGAAAATCCGGGAAAATACATGGAAAATCCTATTTTTCCAGAAGACGAAGGAAGCCAGAAGGGGGCTGGAGATGGGCCACAGGGGGCCCACACCACCCCCTGGCGTGGGCAAGCCTAGGCCGCGCCACCAGGTGGTGTGGCCGCCCTGGTCAACCCCTGGCACTCCCCTCTGGTGTATATTATCCTCCCGAAACCCTAAGACTCGAGGAGAGACCACAGAAAGATTCCGCCGCCTCTGTGGGGCGGAAAACACCGAGAGAGAAAGATCTCTCCAGCAGACAGATTTCTGCCAGGGGAATTCCTTCCCGGAGAGGGGAGATCATCGCCATCAACACCACCATCAAGCTGGACTTCATCGGGATCATCATCATCATCCCCACCACCATCAGCACCCTCATCACCATCTCCATATTGATGTAACAATTGCGTTGAATCTTGCATAGTTCATAGGGGAAACTTTCTCGGTGTTGATTACTCTTTGTCGTTGATGCTATTGAGTGAACCATTGAATTATTGTTTATGTTCAGATTGTTATACATCATTATTCCATCTCTGATCATGATCCATATGATGTCTTGTGAGTAGTTCATTTTGTTCTTGAGGACATGGGAGAAGTCATGTTGTTAGTAGTGGAATTGTGTTGAGAAAGATTCAATAGTTTGATATTTAAGTTGTGGTGTACTTCTTCTAGTGGTGTCATGTGAACGTCGACTACATGACACTTCACCTATATGGGCCTAGGGCAATGCATTGTGTATTTGGCTACTAATCGTAGGGGTTGCCGGAGTGACAGAAACGTGAACCCCCGTTAGGAAACCATTGCACAAGGGACGTAAGGGTCTTAGAGTTTAAAGTTGTGGTTAGGTTTCTACCTTAATTACTTTCTTGTACTTACGGATGTTTGCAAGGGGTATCATCACAAGTATGTATTAGTCCTAGGAAGGTCGGTACATTAGCATAGGTTCACCCACACAACACTTAGCAAGCTAAAGCAGATTAATCAACTATATGAAGCGAAATCACTTGATAGTCTTCCCATGTGTCCTCGAGAATGTTTGGTCATCTTAAGTAATACAACTGGCTTGTCCTTTGCTGCATAAAGGATTGGGTCACTTGCTGCATTTATTCTTATTGTCTTTTGTTTACTCGTACTTTGTTTACTTGCTTTATCAAAAACCCCTAAAAATCCGTTTGCTAAGTATTTGCAGAGAATTCCTGATCCATACCACTAGCCAGCACCTTCTGCTCCTCGTTGGGTTCGACACTCTTACTTATCGAAAATACTGCGATACACCCCCTATACTTGTGGGTCATCAGGGCACCACGCTGGCAGTCGAGCCCTCGTCGCCAAAGCTCTACGAGCTGGATTCTACTGGCCTACGACCATGCGTAACGCCAAGGACATTGTCCAAAAATGCAACGCTTGACAGCGATTCGTGGACAAGCCACACGCACCTGGCGTGGAACTCCGGCCAATTCCATTGGCCTGGCCCTTCGTGCAATGGGGGATCGACATGGTCGGCAAGCTCCCAAAGTCCTCACGAGGAGGCTACGTCTACCTCCTGGTCGCAGTCGACAAATTCACCAAGTGGATAGAGGCCATGCCAGTGACTAACCAGTCAGGATACAGCACAGTCAAGTTCTTCGAGTCCATCATCTATCGCTTCGGAGCACCACACAGCATCATCACGGATAATGGGACAAACTTCATATCTAAGGAGTTCAAAGAATTCTGCGAGAATCTGGGAATCAACATAAGCTACACCTCCGTAGCACATCGACAGACCAACGATCAGGTCGAAAAAGCCAACGGGCTCGTCTGCGGCAGCATCAAAAAGCGACTCCTCAGGCCACTCGAACAAGCCGCAGGCTGCTGGACAGACGAGCTGCAATCAATACTCTGGAGCCTGCGCACAACTCCAAACAGCGCCACGGGGTACACCCCGTTCTTCATGGTGCACAGCGCTGAAGCGGTGCTACCCGCGGAGGTACGATACAAAGCACCATGAGTGGTCGCTTATAGCGAGCAGGAGTCAACTCTTGCACTCGAAGACTCCATCGACCTCCTTGACGAGGCATGGGAAATCGCCACGGAAAGATCAACGATCTACCAGCAGAACCTGCACAACTACCACAGCAGAAGGTTGCGCCCCAGGTCCTTCGTCGAAGGAGACCTGGTCCTCCGACTGAAACACCAAGGGCATCTCAAGCTCGAGTCCCCCTGGGAGGGACCATACGTGATTACAGAAGTGATCCCATGTGGCGCCTATCATCTTAAAGATTTCGAGACAGGAGTCACGTACTCCAACTCCTGGAACGTCGCGCAACTACGACGCTTCTACCCTTAGTCGTCTTTTATTTCTTACATTGCAAATAAGGCTATTCAGCCAAGGCTACTTAGCCACACATTGTACCTCGTACTATCCTACGAATAAATAAAGCTAAGTGCCCCAAAACTCTGTGTTCCTTTTATTTTTGCAAATTATCCACTCGGGGGCTGCGCCACCCTATACACATGTGTTCTACGAACCAATGCGATATCCTGAGTAGCTGACGTACTAATCGAATCCTTGACAAACACCAACCCAGTTGCAATGCATCTGACAGGTTGGGAAGGTGCTGAGATAAACACAAGTCAGACTAACAAAAAGGAATCGCATAGTGCAACGCACTCGCAAAACATACACGCTAACAAGCTTTGTATATACATCAATGTCAATCAATTATACACAGTATATATATATATATGAACTTTACAACACTGGTGCAACTATATGCAGGATACAAACTAAACTACTGCTGCAACAAAGGAACGTTTGTCTGCTCCTCGAAGAAGTCGACGATTTCCTCCGCTGGGCGATCAACCGCTTGATAGTGAGGAACCATATTCCAAGTTGAACCTGCTGGCGGCGCTGGCAGTCCGGCAGCAACTGCTGCAACATCCACATCCGGCATGTGCAGTCGCACCAGCGACAGAGCAGCCTTGGCACCAGCCACTAATTGTTGCCGTACACACTCGCGGACCGCACTCAAGTCTTGAAATTTGGCAAGAAGGGCCAGCAGGCTCAATGGAACAATGTCCAACGGGAACATCGTCCGATAAATATTCTTCAAGCACGATTGTGACTTCTTCAGGAAGTGAAGTACTCATGAAACACGATCCTGCAGGGTCGCAAGTGCGATTGCACGATCATGATCCACCCAGAAGTATCCACTCGCCTGAAGCTGCTCTTGGATCAGGTCATTCATGCGAATGGAAATCCTGTCCTTCTCATCCTGCGGATGGCGTGCACTGACAACTATAGTAGGCAAAAAGCAAAAATAAGAAGACAACGAACTACTGCGAGTGACTACAAGGAAAAGATAAGGAAGAAGAGAGCTAACACTTAAATTGGTCGCCCAACTGCGTCACCTCCCCTAGCAGATATTGCTCTCGGGCGATGGCCTTCTCCACCCTCGACTTCCACACATTCGCGTTACCACGGAGCACAGGCAGTTTGCGCTCCAACTGCTTCACGCGGTCACGAAGTCGCGAGAGCAGAGACAGCTCATCCACCCTTGAGCGCGACTGCGCCAAAGTATCATCAGTAGGTGGCATATTCCGAGGTTCACTCGAAGGACCACTCGATGTGCCCTATCACAAGCCAAGCAAGAGACAATAAGAAGACTAAGGCAATGCATAGACAAAATACTCAAGTGCATTCAGGCATAATAAAAGTATCAATAGATACATTCGCCAAAGGCATGTTCCAGACAAAAGAGATAGGCTATTTAACTATTACAAACACGACTACTGAGGATCAACTGGCTTCTTCGACTTGGACTTCGGCTTTGGGGGCCTCATCGAATATGTGGCAGTATCAGACGCCACAGACTTTCCGCCGGCCCCTGACGCCACAGCCTTCGCCGCCTTCTTGGCTCACTGCAATTCCTCAGAATACTTTGCAACTGTATTGATCAGTTGCGGCCCGTACTTGCCACAGGCAGCTGCGAAGGGAGCAAAGACTACCTGTTGGCCATCCGTGTTGACAGGCATTGCCTTGGAGACCGCAGCAAGATCAACCTCGACTCCATGGGCTTGAACCATCGCGAGTGACATTGAAGCACCAGCAACACGAAGTGAGCTCTTGAAGCCTGCGGGAAGGCCTCTGGCAAGGGACTCCACCAGATCGTCTACATTTTCGATTAGCTCAGCCTTGGGCGCCAGCTCCTCACGGAGGCGACTGAGCACGCCCTTGGCCTTGGTGAGCGTCCCTTGAACGGCAACACTATGACCTTTGACTGCCGAGATGGCGCTTGCCAAGGCATCATCATGACGAAGTGCCTGGGCATCGAAGCTCAGATCGCTGGCATCTACACAAGAATCAAGCATTAGCACAAAAGTCAGCACAACAGCAAAATCAGAAGAAGGCACGGCGAAAATCCAGACAAGGAAAAACCTGAAAGAGCTTTGGCAATTGAGAGAAGCTGCTCTTCGAACAACTTCTCCCTAGCCGCGATGGAGGCGCGCAGATCCTCTTCGTGTTTCCTCGATTCGTCACGTGCCGCGATTGCCTCATCGTGACTCTTCATGGCCGTGGCAAGCGTCTTTTCTAGGGAAGCAGCGTCACGAAGGAGTGCATTATGCTCAGCTGTGAAACAAACAAAGATAGACCGTCAGTCGAATATATCACAAAGATGAAGAAGAAGCAAAAAAAACTCACTTTCAACCATGCGATGGCGATTGTCCAGCATTGCATGCTGGCGACCCATCGCAAGCACCTGCTCCGCCAGGCGAGCGGCTTCCTTCACAATGAGCTACGACATGAGAAACAGTAAAGGATCAGTAGATGGTATGGATGAAAAAAATTCGACTACAAAAATCAGAGGAAGCAATACTATACATACATAATCCTCCAATGACTCCGAAGTAGATTGACGCACAGTCGTCCAGACAACCATCTGGTGCTCCACATCGTGGGGAGAACTCGATGAATTATGCCCGGAGTGGGCCGCCAATGGAGGAGAAGGAGTGCGCTCAGCCACTTTCTTGGCCTTGGAGGTCGCGATTCCAGATTCCTTCAAAAATTGGACGTCGCCAGAAGATGACGACGCCGGTTGACTGCAGAATCAAACCAACCTCAAGAGAATGAAACTCAAAAGAAGAACCAAAAGGAAGACCCATGTACTTATCAGTCAAACTTGTCAAAATCGAAGGTTTGATCCCCCGACTCCGGCGACTCTGCACCAATAGTTGCGGGAAGATGGTGCCGCAGCACTCACAGGAACGGCAGGTATCGGCGACTCCGCACCAATAGTTGCGCCTTCTGGAGTCGAAGGAGATGATGCATCCGAATCCTCGCTGCACGAACGCTTGCGAGTGTCCGGACTGCTCAACTCGGGGGGGCTTCCTCCTCCACATCAGATGGGACGGTCGACTCCGACTCGTCCTCTTCCAAGACTTCACGAGGAATAACCCCCTCAGGAAGAGGGGGCATACAGGGTGACACCCTCCAATCCTGCATACGGGAAACAAGTCAGAGGAAGTCAAGAAAAAATAAGCATTCGACAAACAAAGCTACTTCGTAGCATAACCATACCTTTGGAGGAGGATTAGTAGAATCGAATGGAGGTATGACTGGTTCACTAGGGAGCACATCCTTGGCAGTGTACTTAGTGAGTAGTCGCACCCTCTTATCAACTTCACTCGCGGAAATGCCATCGGCAGATACGCGAGTGACATCGTCTGTGCCAGCCCCCTAGAACATAGGGTGGACTCTGGCCTGCAGGGGCTGGACGCGACGGCGCAGCCACGTGCGAATGAGGGAGCAACCTCCCTCTTCTTTACCCATGTGACTCTCGATGTTGCAGACGCGCTCGTACAAGAAATCTGTCTCCGCGGATTCGCCGAGCATCACTACGTTCTTCTAGGAACGCCTCCTCTTGCACGGCATCTGCTGGCTCGTGGTTGATGTCGAGCTCATTGGGGAACCCCATGAGGAAGTTATGATGAGCACAGCAGTAAGTTTCCCTCAGTTATGAAACCAAGGTTATCAATCCAAAGGAAACACCCCAAAGGTGTAGCTAGCTGAACATTGGCAGGGCGCACTACCGGTGCCAGCAGCAACGTGGAGACCTGCACAACACAACCACAGAACTCTGTCCCCAACTTGCGATGAGGTTGTCAATCTCGCCGGTTTTGCTGAAAACAAAGGATTAAACATATTGAATGGAAGGAAGTAATAGTTTGCAGAAAGTAAACACAAAGCAGTAAACAGTTTGTATATTGTATGTAAAAGAAAGGACCGGGGTCCATAGTTCACTAGAGGTCGCTCTCCTTAAGATAGATAACATGCTAGGTGAACAAATTACAGCAGGGCAATTGACAAACATCGAGAAAGCATACACGCATTTACTAATCATCTTGACTCCTTTGAGACTTGATTGGGCATTACAACATTATACATAGACCGTCATCCAACTGCATCTATGACTAATAATCCACCTTCAGGTTATCATCCGAAACCCCTCCAGTATTAAGTTGCAAGCAATAGATTATTGCTTTACGAATTGCGTGTAAAGTAAACAATATGATTGTTCTATGAACAAAGGATTGTTGTTTTCTCCCTAGTAGCAACAGCACATCTAGTACCTTAGAGATTTCTGTCACTTCCCTAGATTACCAGAGGCATGAACCCACTATCGAGCATAAATACTAACTCTTGGAGTTGCTAGCATCTACTTGGCCAAGATAGCTACTAACAACGGAAAGCATGCAAGATCACAAATAACAAAGACATGATAGAATCAATAATCAATCTGAAATAGCGTCTCAATATCCATCGGATCCCCGCAAACACAACATGTATGGATTACAAATAGATGATCTTGATCATGAACGGAGCTCACAAGATCTAAACATGAAAGCACAAAGGAGGAGAACCAGCCATCTAGCTACTACATGGACCCGTAGTCCAGAGATGAACTACTCACGCATCACACCGGAGGCTTGCATGGTGATGAAGAAGGCCTCTAGGGTGAATTCCCCTCTCCGGAAGGGTGCTGGGAAGAGCTTTAGATCCCTCCCGATCTAGGGATAGAGATGGCGGCGGCTACATACTCTTTTGTGGATTTTTGATCGGGTACTTAGGGTTTTGGTATCGGAGGCAATATATAGGCGGAAGGAGAGGCCGAGGGGGTGCTGGGGTCAGCCAGACCACCCCCTGGCGCGGGCCAGGCCTAGCTGTGCGGCCAGGTGGTGTGGCTGGGCCCCAGCCCTTCTCCGTCTTGTATTCTGGCTCCAGATGTCTTTTGGTAAAATAGCAACTTTGGCTTTTGTCCCGTCCAATTCCGAGAATATTCATTTTCTGACTTCCTGGAACCAAAAACAGCAGAAAACAGGCAGTTGGCACTGTGGCTCTTGTTAATAGGTTAGTCCAAGAAATCATAAGAAAAGTACTCCAAAGTGTGGACAAAACACAAGAAAGTATATAAAACCAAGCATGAAACATCAAAAATTATAGATACATTTGCAATGTATCAACATCCCCAAGCTTACCTCCTGCTCGTCCTCGAGTAGGTAAGTGATAAAAGAAAGAATAATTTTTGAGGTGACATCCACCATCATAAACTTGATCAAAGTATTTGTAAAACATTCAAAGCTAGGATCATAGTACTTCAATCATAACATGAAAGACAAAGTTCTAGCAATAAGACAAAGAAACTATGATGCAACATGAAAAGGCACAAATAAAAGATTCATGAATAACAATGCTTTGCAAGACATTTGTTTGTTTCACATAAAGAAAACATAGCATAATAGTATTCAGCTTGTCCCTCATAGAGTAGCAAATATAAATGCATAGGACACCTTCAAAGTTCATAAGAGTGACTAGATACAAAAAGTTTAAAACTAGCAATATCAAGGTATGCATCAATCAACTAGTATTGGGACAATGCACATAGAACTAAGAATGGCCACTATGCTCTCAAAGTAGGTGCATAAAGGTAGAAGGTGGAGACTCAATATAATAGTGGAAGAAAGGCCTTCATAGAAGGAAGCAGAGATTCAAGTTTCATAAAGAGCTTCCAAAAATTATGGTACTTAATAGCTTTCAGCTCTCATTGCCCCTATCATAAGCAGCTTGAAGTGATTAAGGTTAAAGTGAACAAACTATGGTGTACATGCTTGACGAAGTATAAGTTAGAAATCTCATGTCCCTTGAATACGAGGGCCGCTCCTCATGCTACTCAAGTTTAGTCACCGGTAAGTTCTTGTCATCGTAAGTACATGTGTATCATAGAGAACCGCCAACGGGGTACCCCTTGCCCGATGATACGGAAGAATCCCCATATCAAAATGACAAGGCAAGCAGACAACAAGCATCTCAGCAATCTTCTTATTTACCATGGGAAATATGGTGCTTTTTCTCTCTTTCCTCTTTTCACAATCTCTTTTTATTCTTTTTCTCAATATAGGACTCTTTTTTTATAAGAAGAGTGCTTCATAGACAGCTCATTATGGTTACGCTGCAGGTTTCAACCATGTCAGCATGGATTAGACCAGCGGCCCAGGCGTTTCTCTAACACATATACATAACTCCATGGACTTACAAGCTCCCCTTTCATTTCACACCGACGACATCCATAGACAAAAGAGCATGATATCAACTAGGTACAAAGTACCCGTGCAATGTTGAAAGCGTTCCCCATGACAGCATAGTTCTGCTAATCCCCAATAAATAAGTGCAAGCATATACAACACAGACGACACAATGGTTCAAGTTTATTAAGGGCAAGAAAAGTAAAGTGTGCCATCAAGTTTGTGAGATCTTTAATCACTAGTTTTCTCATAACAAGTTTAATTCAGAAGGTAAACAAAAACATGAATATAGTTGGAATAGCATAAGCTAGTAGGTAGGTATGGTGGACTCTTTGGAATAACTTGGTTTAGGGAGTTGGATGCATGAGTGGAACTCATACTTGGTTACTGAGGCTAGCAAAAGACTGGGAGCGACAAACTAAGAGAGCAATAATGGCCATAATCATGTAGAGCGACAAAACATCATTGATCAAAGCATAAAGTGATACTACAAGTTGAAAACTAAAGGAACATAAAGGCTTATGGTGACTTGATATAGTCATAACATGGTGTGAGCATGCGCCAAGTCAACCCAAATAAAGCATCAAAGGAGAATACCACAATACTATGCTTTAATATGCTAAAACAACGCATGATTCATCCAAGGCACATTAAGAAATCTCAATTGTTTATAACAAGTCAGGCTACATCAAAGAATACTAAGCATAAAGCCAAAACAATATCAAGCATGGCATGACAAAGCATAGGCCATAGTCAAAAACAAGCTCTCTTTAACACTTAAGCATGAACTTTCCTACTCTTTTCCAAACTAAACCAAACTATTTGAAACCAATGTATGAAAGAGGGGGTACAACCAATTTATTCAGCAAACTAAGAAAACAAAGCAAACGAAAAACTAAAACGAAAACGAAAAAGAAGATGCTCCAAGAACAACACAACTGTGCATGAAACAATAAAAATGAAGCGTTTGGAAGGAACCTGGGATTTTTATTGATGAAGAAGGGGATGCCTTGGGCATCCCCAAGCTTTGACGCTGTACTTCTCGGATATTTCTTGGGGTGACACGCGTGGCATCCCCAAGCTTGAGCTTTAGTCCATCCTTCATCTCATTACTCATTCCTTCCATACACCTGAAATTTTTCCTTCATACAAAACTTCACACAATCTTTATTAGCAACATTAGTGCACTCAAGATAATAAGTCTTTAAGGTTCAGTTCTAACACCAATAAAAATTACATTAAAACACTAGCTATTGTAGCACTTCCCTCAAAAAGCTCAATTCCCCAAAAGAACTCAAAAAGGAACCAACAAGAAGCAAATGCAAAAAATGGCAGAAATCTGTCAAAACAGACCAGCAGGTAAAGACGATTTTTTTCGAAAACCTTCTGTTGCTCAAATCAAAAAGTATTGAACTAAATAAAGTTAGATAACAACCTGGGGCAGAAGCACAAAACTTCATGCCTCAAAAGGATGTTCAGAGATTTTACACGAATTTTTACGGTGAAGCACAAAAATTTGTTTCGGGACAGCAACTTTCCCAGTCATTACTTCTCTCTCATTAGAGGTTACTCTTGGCACAAAAAGCAAATAAAAAGGATAAGGAGCGGTTATTACTGAAGTAATAACTTCAAGACTCATCTAAAACTTTTGGGTTTATCTCCCAATAAGTACTTTTCTTTAACGTCTTTAAGTTAGGCATAAGAACCAAGAAAAAGAATCAAGTGTCTTCAAGAATTAAGACCAAATTTCTTGCCCTTACCTCTCTTACTTTTATTCTTAACCTTGGGGAAAATATGATTGTTTGGTGGAGAAGCAAGGTGCATGGTCCCCTTTCCCACATCTATTATTGCTCCAAGGAGTTCTAATAGGGACCTTCCAAGTGTAATTTGTCCTTTTCCTGCACATTCAATAACAAGATAATCAGTAGAAATCATTTTCCCAAGGATATTTGTAAACACTCCTTCAACTATTCCAATAGGTAATATTGTAACATTATTAGCAAGAGATATTTCTTTTCCCCCTTCAGAAAGCCCCCAAAGATTCAAAGATTCATAAATATCTTTGGACATAAGACAAAATTCAGACATGATATCACAGCGACCTTGAAAAGTTTCATTATTTATATCAATATTTACTATCGGGGGCCACTTTGATGGTTCATAATTTATTGGAACATAATTATGATGCTCCCTAAGCGTATTATAGAAATATTTTAAGCTAGTAGTACGGGTCTCAAGAGTGTTTAATCTAGCAAATATGCTTGCGAAAGAAATATCAGTTTTGCTAGGCAAGTTGTAAGTAAAGATCAATTTCTTTATAGCATTAATAGCATCATCCTCATTACATTGGAGGAAATCTCCTCCCACAACAGCATCTAAAGCATATCTATAGGAAAGTGCAATCCCAAGATAAAAACTGCTAAGGAACAAGCTTTGAGTCATTTTAGGCTTAGTTTTTTCATGTAGATCAGAGATTCTAGACCAAGCTTCCTTGAAACTTTCCTAAATTCCTTGTTTAAAAGTGAAAATCATTTCCTCGGGTGACATAGTGATTGGAGCAAGGCTAGACATAAAGGCAACTTAGGATAGGAACAAATTTTTTGTGTGTTTTCAATAAAGAAAGCAAACTGGTAAAACTAATTTTTTTGTGTTTTTGATAAAGAAACAAGCAAACAAAGCAAAAGAAACTAAGAAAAACAAAAATAACAAAGTAAAGAGATTGGTTATGAGGGACTCCCCTTGTGAAGATGTCCTTGACTCCCCGGCAACAGCGCCAGAAAAATACTTGCTGGCTCGTGGTTGATGTCGAGCTCATTAGGGAACCCCAAGAGGAAGGTATGATGAGCACAACACTAAGTTTTCCCTCAGTACGAAACCAAGGTTATCAATCCAGTAGGAGCAAGGAAACACCCCAAAGATGTAGCTAGCTGAACGTTGGCAGGGCGCACTACCGGTGCCAGCAGCAACGTGGAGACCCACACAACACAACCACAGAACTCTGTCCCCAACTTGGGATGAGGTTGTCAATCTCACCGGTTTTGCTGAAAACAAAGGATTAAACGTATCGAATGGAAGGAAGTAATAGTTTGCAGAAAATAAACACAAAGCAGTAAATAGTTTGTAGATTGTACGTAAAAGAAAGGACCGGGGTCCATAGTTTACTAGAGGTGGCTCTCCTTAAGATAGATAACATGTTGGGTGAACAAATTACAGCGGGGCAATTGAAAAACATCGAGAAAGCATACAAGCATATACTAATCATCTTGACTCCTTTGAGACTTGATTGGGCATTACAACATTATACATAGACCGTCATCCAACTGCATCTATGACTAATAATCCACCTTCAGGTTATCATCCGAACCCCCTCCAGTATTAAGTTGCAAGCAACAGATTATTGCTTTACGAATTGCATGTAAAGTAAACAATACGATTGTTCTATGAACAAAGGATTGTTGTTTTCTCCCTAGTAGCAACAGCACATCTAGTACCTTAGAGATTTCTGTCACTTCCCCAGATTACCAGAGGCATGAACCCACTATCGAGCATAAATACTAACTCTTGGAGTTGCTAGCATCTACTTGGCTAAGATAGCTACTAACAACGGAAAGCATGCAAGATCACAAATAACAAAGACATGATAGAATCAATAATCAATCTGAAATAGCATCTCAATATCCATCGGATCCCCACAAACACAACATGTATGGATTACAAATAGATGATCATCTAAACATGAAAGCACAAAGGAGGAGAACCAGCCATCTAGCTACTACATGGACCCGTAGTCCAGAGATGAACTACTCACGCATCACACCGGAGGCTTGCATGGTGATGAAGAAGGCCTCCAGGGTGAATTCCCCTCTTCGGTAGGGTGCCGAGAAGAGCTTCAGATCCCTCCCGATCTAGGGATGGAGATGACGGCGGCTACAGACTCTTTCGTGGATTTTTGATCGGGTACTTAGGATTTTGGTATCAGAGGCAATATATAGGCGGAAGGAGTGGCCGAGGGGGTGTTGGGGTCGGCCAAACCACCCCCTGGCGTGGGCCAGGCCTGGCCGCGCGTCCAGGTGGTGTGGCCGGTCCCCATCCCTTCTCCGTCTCATATTCTGGCTCCAGATGTCTTCCGATAAAATAGCAACTTTGGCTTTTGTCCTGTCCAATTCTGAGAATATTCATTTTCTGACTTCCTGGAACCAAAAATAGCAGAAAACAGGCAGCTGGCATTGTGGCTCTTGTTAATAGGTTGGTCCAAGAAATCATAAGAAAAGTACTCCAAAGTGTGGACAAAACACAAGAAAGTAGATAAAACCAAGCATGGAACATCAAAAATTATAGATACATTTGCAATGTATCAGTGTCGCGGGATCGAAAGACGCCAGTCCGAAGTGGTATCCGTCGGCCTTCTGGTCGCGGATGTAGAACCACTTGTCCCTCGACCCTTGGGCGGACGCCATGAGTTTGATGTCGAAGTACGTGATGGAGGAGTCGACGTGGATACCGCAGCCTCCTACATCGTAGACTGTGGAGCCAAACGTCGATTGTCGCTTCAGCTTGAAGAGGCATTTGAAAAGACCAAAGTGTGGCTCGATTCCGAGCCAGCACTTGCAAAGAGTAATGTAGCAAGCTACATGGAGGATGGAGTTGGGGGACAGCTGATGCAGCTGGAGCCCGTAGAAATAGAGAAGGCCCTTGAAGAAAGGATGCAGGGGTAGCGAGAGACCGCGGATGATGAACACTAGGAACATCACCCGAAAACCGACAGGAGGAAAAGGAGTTACCTCGCCACCTGGGACTCACGAGTCAGCGACCGTGGAGGACAGAACTCCGTCCTGGCAAAGGAGACGGAGCTCAGACAACTTGATCTCGGACGCACGCCACGCGGCATTGGTGACGCGAGTGCCCGCACCCTTCTTCTTTCCGGTGATGGCAGTGCTGGTGCCTGCGGTGGCAGAGCCTCCCTTCTTCTTGGCAGCAACAGTGGCGCGGCGGAGTCAGTCGCAGCACCTCCCTTCTTCTTCCCCATCTTACGGTGGCGGTGTGACCGGAGGAAGTAACTAGGGAATACGCGGAGCTAGTCCAGCACCGTGAGAAAGATGAACACAAAGGAGTAGAGGAGCAGCGGCAATGGCGACGGAGGCAAAGGCAGATAAAAGAGCAGATGTGAAAAATTACCATCGCAGTACTTCTACTTAACCCCCTAGAAGATGTAATCCAACAGCCAGCAAAAACCCTATCAGACGCGTGGCATCCATCATGACCGACACGTGGAGGACCCGAAGCGCGAACCGTCCCCCACTAACCCCATTACGCGCGGAAATCATGGAGGTGCAGTTAAAACAAAGATTACACATACCCGGTCAAGTTAGAGTCAGAAAATGGGACCCATCGCTCGTCACGTCCCGTCAAACCCGCTCATGCGGGCAAATGAGATCATCATATCGTCAGCACTGATGTCATCAAAGATTGAGCAGTAGAAGACTTCGACTACTTTAGTCCTTGCTCGAGTCTTCGACTCCACCAAGCGCTCGGGGGCTACTCCCATAGGAAGCCCTGGTCGCGCACCCTACGATTTTTCTTTTTCTCTTCTGCAGGAATATCGACATTCAAAGCATACCCAACCACTCGAATCCGCAATTCGACTATGGACATGGGTTACTCCCATAGGGACCGCCGGAAATAAATTCGACTGAAACAAGCAAACAAAAGACGACAGTAGTCGCAAAAGTTCTTTAGTCCCTGCCTGAGTCTTTGACTCAACCAGGCACTCGGGGGCTACTCCCATAGGGAGCTGACACGTCCATTTTGCATCACTATTCTATGTCATAATTCACTGTTATTCATTGATATATTTCGTATTGAGAGGTGATACTTATGTTATTTCATCTGTTTTTGCATGGTTGATGACTTTTGGAGCATGGACCGCTGCAGTCAGGATTCTGATGGAAAAGGTGCTATTTGGAGTCAAAATTCACGAAGATCAGAAAATCCGGGAAAATATATGGAAAATCCTATTTTTCCAAAAGACAAAGGAAGCCAGAAGGGGAGCTCGAGATGGGCCACAGGGGGCACACACCACCCCCTGGCGCGGTAGCCCTAGGCCACGCCAACAGGTGGTGTGGCCGCCCTGGCCCACTCCAGGCTCTCCCCTCTAGCGTATATTATCCTCCCGAAACCCTAAGACTCGGGGAGCAACCATAGAAAGATTCCGCCGCCTCTGCGGGGCGGAAAACACCGAGAGAGAAAGATCTCTCTGGTAGACAGATTTCTGCCGAGGGAAATCCTTCCCGGAGAGGGGAGATCGTCGCCATCAACACCACCATCAAGCTGGACTTCGTCGGGATCATCATCAGCAGCAGCACCACCATCAGCACCCTCATCACCATCTCCATATTGCTATAACAATTGAGTTGAATCTTGCATAGTTCATAGGGGAAACTTTCCCGGTGTTGATTACTCTTTGTAGTTGATGCTATTGAGTGAACCATTGAATTATTGTTTATGTTCAGATTGTTATACATCATTATTCCATCTGTGATCATGATCCATATGTTGTCTTGTGAGTAGTTCATTTTGTTCTTGTGGACATGGAAGAAGTCATGTTGTTAGTAGTGGAATTGTGTTGAGAAAGATTCAATAGTTTGATATTTAAGTTGTGGTATACTTCTTCTAGTGGTGTCATGTGAATGTCGACTACATGACACTTCACCTATATGGGCCTAGGGGAATGCATTGTGTATTTGGCTACTAATCGTAGGGGTTGTCGGAGTGACAGAAACCTGAACCCCGTTAGGGAACCATTGCACAAAGGACGTAAGGGTCTTAGAGTTTAAAGCTGTGGTTAGGTTTTTACCTTAATTACTTTCTTGTACTTACAGATGTTTGCAAGGGGTATAATCACAATTATGTATTAGTCGTAGGAAGGTCGGTACATTAGCACGGGTTCACCCACACAACACTTAGCAAGCTAAAGAAGATTAATCAACTATATGAAGCGAAAGCACTTGACAGTCTTCCCATGTGTCCTCGAGAACGTTTGGTCATCTTAAGTAATACAACCGGCTTGTCCTTTGCTGCATAAAGGATTGGGCCACTTGCTGCATTTATTCCTACTGTCTTTTATTTACTCGTACTTTGTTTACTTGCTTTATCAAAAAACCCTAAAAATCCGTTTGCTAAGTATTTGCAGAGAATTCCTGATCCATACCACTAGCCAGCACCTTCTTCTCCTCATTGGTTCGACATTCTTACTTATCGAAAATATTGCGATACACCCCCTATACTTGTGGGTCATCAAGACTATTTTCTGGCGCCGTTGCCGGGGAGTGAAGCGCTATTGGAGAGTGGAACTGGTAAAGGAAACTTCTACTGTGAGTATTGTTTACTTCTGCTAGTTGCTTTATTTTCGTTATGGATAATTCGCTGAGTTTCTTATTTGGTAATGCTACTACCACTGCTAAGGTAGTAGATAAGCCACAACCTGTTGAGAATGATGTTTTCAAAATACCTACAAGAATTATTGATTGTGTTATGAATAACTACTATGTTGGGGATGGAACTGTCCATCCCGGTGATCATTTGCTCTTTATACACAAATTATGCGGGTTGTTCAAGTGTGCAGGTATTACTACAGATCAAGTTAAGAAGAAGTTATTCTCATTATCACTGAAAGGAAGAGCTGAGGACTGGTATAAGCTGCTGAAGAATGGTCAAGCTCTAGAATGGGAGGAAATAGTGCCTCTCTTTTATTCAAAGTTTTATCCTCCTAGTGAGATTCATAAAGATCGGAATCAAATATACAACTTTTGGCCTCTTGATGGAGAGAGTACAGCTCAAGCTTGGGGGAGATTGAAGTTTCTAATGCTCAAATGTCCCATTCATGAGCTCCCCAACAATATTATTATCAATAACTTTTATGCAAGGCTCCCTCTACATGATAAGGATTTATTGGATGCTTCTTGTGCTGGATCATTCACTCGCATGGAAGAAGAAGCTAAATGGGATCTTTTGGACCGTATTCAAGACAATGCTGAAGCTTGGGAGAATGACAAAGGTGGAAAGTCAGGTATAAATTATGATTATGAATGCATTGAATCTTTTATGGGAACTGATGACTTTCAAAATATTAAAAATGCTTATGGTTTAGACTCTCAAGCTATTGCTTCTTATTTTAAGGCTTTTGCTTCCTACATTGAAGTGCCTAAAAAGAAGTGGAATAAGTATCATGAACCTTATAAAGATATTGCTAAGAGTGTTCCTGCAAGAAATACTGAAGTTTATACTGCTAATCATGTCTTACCTAAACCTTATATTGAGAAAATGCCTTTCCCAGTTAAGATAAGGGAACATTCTATGATGGCTAGTATGGTAGATGAAAGTATGAATAAAGCTGTTGAACCTGATAAACAAATGGTTGATGAACCTATAATAGCAAATGTGAAAGACTTTGTTACTAAATATGAAAAAGAGGGACACACTATCCTTTGTAAGGATACCTCTAATATTGTTTCACAAAGTAGTGTTATGAGAGCTAGTATTCCTGTGTTTTCTGTTAGAATAAGTGATCATTGCTACGATGGTCCTTGTGATAGTTATATTGTTAAGTTTATGCATGATACTGAAAGCTACTATGAGAGAGGGAAAAGTGTTCTTATGCATCTCAATAATATCAAGTTTCCTCGTTTTATGCTGAAAGTTTTTATGTTGCACTTCTTTTGCCTTCCTATGCTAGTAGCCTCTGGTTTCAACAACTTGTTTGTTTACAAAATTCCCTTGCATATGAAGTGGGTTAGACTTAAATTTGTGTACTTTTGCTTATTAATGCTCTCTTTCACTTCAATTCATATTCCTATGTGAGCATCTTCAAAATTATCGTGCCCATCTTAATGGCTATAAAGAAAGAGCTTTTTGGGAGACAACCCAATTTGTTTTTGCTTTCAGTTTGTTTTTGTTTCTTTGAGTCTTGGAAGTTATTACTTCGGTAATAACCGCTCCTTATCCGTTTTGTTTGGTTTTTTTGTCAAGATCAACCTCTAATGAGAGAGAAGTAATATTTGGGGAAGTTGCTGTCCCGAAACAGATTTTTTGTGCTTCGCCGTAAAAATTCGTGAGAGATCTCTGTATGTCGGATTGAGATGTAATTTTTTGTGCTTCTGACCCAGGTTGTTATTTAACTTTCATTAGTTTTGCACTTTTTGATTTAAGCAATAGAAGATTTTCGAAAAAATTAATCTTTACCTGCTGGTCTGTTTTGACAGATTTAGCCATTCTTGCATTTGCTTCTTTATTCGATTTCTTTAAATTCTTTTTACGTTTTCGGAAGGAGTTGTTTCAGTAGCTTATGTTTTGATGGTTTTAATTTGAAGTTGGACCCAAAAGGTTTTATCACTTCACTTATACTAATGTTGCTAATGAGAACTGTGTGAAGTTTTGTGTGAAAGAAATTTCCAGGAAGTGGAGATAATGGTGCAATAAGGAAGAGAAGGGTTTTATGACTCAAGTAATAAGTGTATGAAGATGAAGATATTGATGTTATTCAAGTGATCACTCCGGAATAATCTACTAGATACCAAATTCAGAGACCTGCAGAGTCTGTTTTCAAATAGGTAATAGTTCTGGTAAGAAAAGTTCCACGAAAATACTATCCAACTATATTTTTGCAGGTTTTAGTCAATAAGGAAAGCTACGAAGCGAAAAAGGGATGGAAACAGAGCCAGGGTGGCTCACACCACCCTGTGGCGCGGGCCCTCCCCTGGCCGCGCCACCAGGTGGTGAGTCCACCCCGGACTCCGCCTCCGACTCGTTTTCTCGTAGTACCTTCCTTTTGCTATGAAACTTCATAATATATAACCCCCCGGATCTTCTGAGGTTCGTATATCGTGTTTTCGTTGTGTTTTTGTTTCGATCTGTTTTTGCCAGGACATACTCTTTGAAAGTTTAGAAGCACAATGGTGTCTGCCAAGGATAAAGGGAAGGAGCCTATGGAGGAAGACCTCCAAGACCCCGGGAAGGAGAAGGAGATCAAGAGTGAAGGTGAAGAGGAGCAAGGCCAACATCCGCACACCGGCGCTACCATTGCAAGCATTGGAGTGGTGACGAAACCTGCCAGGGTTAGAAGGACTGCACGGATGCAGACTGGGGGGAAAGCTCCTCGTCACAGTTTGGCTCCACGGACACTTCCTCCACACACACCAAGAATCCTTTCCATACCCTTGTCCATGAGCATCAATACCAGAATATGCCCAAAGGGAAATTACCCTCCAACTGGGATTTGCCTCGTTCTAGCCATGCAGGAAAAGAAGACTTCAAGGAGGAAGAGTGGGGAAAGAATAGCAAGAGCTGGAATTCTCAACCCGACATGATCATGAGCCGCATTGAGCAAAACTCATAGCTGATTCGTAATTTCACCTTCGAGATTGAGGACTTGGGGAAACTCATCAGAGAGCTCATCGAGAGGATACCACCACCACCTAAGGAGTAATTCGTCATCAGGTTTGGCATCCCCTTGGTTTGTTCCAAGCTTGGGGGAGTGCCGCGGTATCATATCACTATCTTCTATCTTTTTACCTTATTAGTAGAGTCATATCATGAATAGAGGAGTTATTATGTAGGATGGTTTGCATTATGGAAGTGTCCCCTCTCTCGTTAGGTATGTATCCCTTGGTGTGAGTTGCCGTTATGGATTATTAATGAGAAGTTCTATCATTTACTCTTTTGCATAGCTTATATTAGTTTTTAATTCGTGGTTATATGATTGATCTTGTTGTTAGTATTGGTATCACTTTGGGATTGTTGAGTTAATTTAGTTGGTTTTGGCAAACCTGGCTCGGTCAGTAGCAACACTATTTTTGAGAGTTGAATGAAAAAGATAAAAGTACTCAAAAGAAATATAATTTCATCATCTTTCTTTCTTGATTTGCTCATAAGTTTAGTATTCTCTAGTTAAGATCTTTTGTGCTTCCAAAGAAGATTGCTTTTTGTCTTTATCATTTGTATGTTTGTTTGTTTCCTTCAACTCTTGTACTTGCTACCCAGCCTTGCTAGCCAAAAACCTATACTGAGAGGGAATTCTTCTTGTGCATCCACCTCCTTTAAACCAAACATATGCCATTTGTGTCCACCATACCTAGCTATTAGCATTATTGCTATTCCAAGTAAATTCTTCTTTTATCTACCTCCCAAATTAAACTTGTTATGTGAAAATTAGTGATTAAAGCTCTCACGAACTTGATGGCACACTTTAGTTTTCTTGCATTTAATTAACCTGAACCATTGGGTCCTTCTTTGTTGCGTATATGCTTGCACTTTATGAGTTGAAGTTAGCAGAACCATGAATCATGGGAAACGGGTTCAACACTGCATTGGTACTTTGTACCTAGTTGATATCATGATCTTTTGCTTATGGATCCCGACAGTGTGAAATAAAAGTGGAACTTGTAAGATCATGGAGTTTTTATGTGTGTTAGAGAAACGCCTGGACCGCTAGCCTAAGCCATGCCTAATCATGGTGGAAACTTGCAGCATAACTATAGTGAGCATTCTATGAAGCATCCTCAATAAAAACCTATGCAAATAGCAAATAAAAAGATCGTTGAGATGCTCACTGTCTACTTGCCTTGTCATTTTGATTATGGGATAGCTCCTGTGTCATGTGCAAGGGGTACCCCGTTGGCGGTTCTCAATGATACACGTGTATTTACAATGACAAGAGCTTACTCGTGACTGAAGTTGAGTAGCATGAGGTTCGGTACTCATAAGTAAGGGGCATGGGACTTCAATTTATAACTTGTCAAGCATATCCTCTTAGTTGTGTCACTTTAACCTTAATCACCAAAAGATGCCTATGATAGGGGCAATGAGAGTTGAAAGCTAGTAAGTATCATAATTTTTGGGAGCTCTTTATGAGACTTGCAATCCCTGCTTCCCTCTGCGAAGGGCCTTTCTTTTACTTTGTAGTTGAGTCAGTAAACCTACTCCCTTTTACCTCAGCAAGTATTTTGAGTTGTTGTGTTTCATTCATTCATATGATGATTTATTCAATCATGTTTCTTATGTTCCTTGTTTTGCACATTGCTCTTATCTTGATGTTTACTACTTTGAAAGCTATCATTGAAAACCAGTTATTTGTAAACTCCAGCAAATTATCAACTATTCTTCAACCAAGAGCTAAGTTTGCCATTACCAATTATGATTCACTTTATGTATCTTTATTGTGTTTCCTTTACCGATTGCAAGTTGAGTTATATAATAGTAAATTGTATTCTATTATGATCTATGTATTGATGAATGTGATGCTTCTTGTCTGTATTCTTTTATCGACTCTTCACTCCATAAACCTGAGGCCATGTTTATTGAGCTCAGTTTCGCTTGGGGACAAGCAAAGTCTAAGCTTGGGGGGAGTTGATACGTCCATTTTGCATCACTATTCTATGTCATAATCCACTGTTATTCATTGATATATTTCGTATTGAGAGGTGATACTTATGTTATTTCATCTGTTTTTGCATGGTTGATGAATTTTGGAGCATGGACCGCTATAGTCAGGATTCTAATGGAAAAGGTGCTGTTTGGAGGCAAAATTCACGAAGATCAGAAAATCCGGGAAAATATACTAAAAATCCTATTTTTCCAGAAGACGAAGGAAGCCAGAAGGGGACCTGGAGATGGTCCACAGGGGGCCCACACCACCCCCTGGCGTGGGCAGCCCTAGGCCGCGCCAGCAGGTGGTGTGGCCGCCCTGGCCTACTCTAGGCTCTCTCCTCTAGCGTATATTATCCTCCCGAGACCCTAAGACTCGGGGAGCGACCACAGAAAGATTCCGCCGCCTCTGCGGGGCGGAAAACAACGAGAGAGAAAGATCTCTCCGGCAGACAGATTTCTGCCGGGGGAAATCTTTCCCGGAGAGGGGAGATCGTCGCCATCAACACCACCATCAAGCTGGACTTCGTCGGGATCATCATCATCAGCAGCACCACCATCATCACCATCAGCACCCTCATCACCATCTCCATATTGCTATAACAATTGAGTTGAATCTTGCATAGTTCATAGGGGAAACTTTCCGGTGTTGATTACTCTTTGTAGTTGATGCTATTGAGTGAACCATTGAATTATTGTTTATGTTCAGATTGTTATACATCATTATTCCATCTCTGATCATGATCCATATGATGTCTTGTGAGTAGTTCGTTTTGTTCTTGAGGACATGGAAGAAGTCATGTTGTTAGTAGTGGAATTGTGTTGAGAAAGATTCAATAGTTTGATATTTAAGTTGTGGTGTACTTCTTTTAGTGGTGTCATGTGAACGTCGACTACATGACACTTCAGCTATATGGGCCTAGGGGAATGCATTGTGTATTTGGCTACTAATCGTAGGGGTTGCCGGAGTGACAGAAACCTGAACCCCCGTTAGGAAACCATTGCACAAGGGACGTAAGGGTCTTAGAGTTTAGAGTTATGGTTAGGTTTTTACCTTAATTACTTTCTTATACTTACGGATGTTTGCAAGAGGTATAATCACAAGTATGTATTAGTCCTAGGAAGGTCGGTACATTAGCACAGGTTCACCCACACAACACTTAGCAAGCTAAAGAAGATTAATCAACTATATGAAGCGAAAGCACTTGACAGTCTTCCCATGTGTCCTCGAGAACGTTTGGTCATCTTAAGTAATACAACCGGCTTGTCCTTTGCTGCATAAAGGATTGGGCCACTTGCTGCATTTATTCCTACTGTCTTTTATTTACTCGTACTTTGTTTACTTTCTTTATAAAAAAACCCTAAAAATCCGTTTGCTAAGTATTTGCAGAGAATTCCTGATCCATACCACTAGCCAGCACCTTCTGCTCCTCGTTGGGTTCGACACTCTTACTTATCGAAAATACTGCGATACACCCCCTATACTTGTGGGTCATCAGGAGCACTGGGCACGCACCCTATGATTATTTGTACATCGTACTATGTGTCGATAACATCCACACTCGAAGCTTATGGCGACACCGCCTCATAATTCTTCCCTACAAAGAGATTATGTCTCCTGGGTCACCCGAATCATCTCCGCGATGATAAAATTTGGATGTCGCGCTTACAGCGTGAAGATAAGACCTGAATAAGGCTTAGCAACGCATTCACTGCGTACTACCAGAAATATATCCGTGCCTACAGGCACGATGAACATGCCTTGACAAACGCGTCGAGTGCTCACAGCCATATACTGGAATTTGACTCCTGTAAGACCTCCGCGGCTTGAGTCGAATTACACCAGCACTTTTCCGGATTCGAGTTCGGGGGCTCGAGTTTGAGTAGATTGCGTTGTTTTACCCTAAGGTAGTTAACTGATACCGATACATCGGTTAAATTAGGCACGCACACCAACGATCCCTATGACAAGAACTAAACACTCAAAAAATACTCAATCATGCACTCGAAAGGCTTCATAAAGTCCCCAATCGAATCTGCGATTCCACTGGACACTCGGGGGGCTACTGACATGGGTATACGCTACAGGTACTCGAGCTTGGTATATACGGCCTGAATACAGCGGAATCCCATGGTGTCGCCAAGGCCTAAATAGGGAACTCGAGTAACCTACGTACTCTCGATTGCTTGAGGAACAAGAAGAAGCTAAAGATAGAAAGTTTAAAGGGGAAAAACCCTAACTTGTAACCGACTTAACCTGTCACCTAAGACCTAGCCCATCTATATAAAGGCTAGGAGGAGGCGGCGAGGAGGACACACGCAACCCTAGTTTCCACAACCCTCGCTAGATTGCATCTGCGCACCATTGTAATCTTCGATTCCTTTGTTAATTCCACGAGCAGACAAGTAGGACTAGGGACATCTACGAGGCCGGAACCTGGGTAAATCTTCGAGTCCCCTGTGTGCTTGTTTGCTAGCCGATTGATGCTTCCAGCGCTCCTTTCTTCTCCAAAACTCAAGTCCATAACAATGGGCATTGATGAGTTAAACCCTCATTACTAGTAGCCTCTATTCAACTAGTTCATTGGACAGCTGATGATCAAGGTTTCCTGATCATGGTGCTTCTATAGCCAACTGACAATGAAGTCATATCATCTGAGATAGTGTGATGGACATTTCTCACCGATGATTGTTGCAACACAATCATGTCACTTAGTTCACAGTTGCATTTGTCAGAAACAGAGTGTCATAATCCTTAGACTATGAGATCATATTAATCACTCTTACCCGAGGATTTCTTTGACTACATCAACCTTCATGACCATAACTGGGTGACTACAAAGGTGTATGTCGGGTATTCCAAAGGGGCATGTTGAGGCCTATGCATCAAGATCGGGATTTGTTCTCTCGTGTGAAGGGAAGATACACCGGGCCCACTCGGTGAATTACATCCATAAGTTGCGTAGCGTATGACTAGGTCATGGGGATGGAATATCACGTGAATAAGTAAAATAATACTTGTTGGAAACAAGATTGAACAAGGTATTATGATACCGATGATCAGATCTTGGACAAGTCTAGTATCGAGTAACAAAGGGAATTGGATATATCGTTTAAGGTTCGACACGAAGGTGATTCGTGGAGTGCATAGGGGTCAATATGGGCATCCCGATCCCGCTATTGACCATTGATTGTAGATCGTCTCAATAATTTCCGTGACATTCCCGAACCACAGGAAGACACACTTAAGGGCACTACGACGCTTAGAGATCTTCATGTAAGATGGAATCACATAAGAGAGAACGGAATTATTCTAGAGAGAAATCCGAGGTAGTTCGGAGAAATAAATAAAGGAAAGGACCAAAAGTTGTTTCGAATAAATAGCGATTTATAATATGTTAATTGCAAATTAATATATATTAAATTAATATTTAAATTAGAATTTATAAGGCAACTTCCTCAATAGGCCAAAACCCCGGAGGGAATTGGCCCAGGAGAAAGTCTACCAAGAAAAAGACATAAAACAACACCAAAACACTACTGGGCCGCATTTGAACAGCCCACACAGGTAAGCAGGCGGGCGAGCGTTAGGCGCCGCTCAGGAGGGCAGCTGCTGGCCAGTTCTAGCGACCTGCTCAGCCCGGCCCAATGCGGGCGCACGGGGGCGAGGGTAGGTGTGGCTAGTCGGCCGCGCTGGCGGACCGCGCGCGTGCAACCGGCCCACCCGGGTCGCTGCGGCCGCTCCAGCTGAACCGCGGGTGGACGCGCCAGCCCACCCGACTGCAGCGCTGGCCGCTGTTGTTAGCAGGTCGCGCGAGCTGGTGCTGGCCCACCCAGCCAGGCAGTGGAGGTCGCCGTCGCTGTGATCTGTTGCTGGGTCGCGCCACGGGTGGCCCACCCGGGTGCACCTGCTGGCCCAACCAGCTGACAGGTCTTTTCCCTACTTCCTTTGTCTAATTTTCGTCCCACATGGCAAACCTTAGGTGGGAAGTACCCCTCTTCCACCTATATAAAGGGGTGCCTATGGGAGGGATTAGAACACACCAATTGAGATATTCTCTAAGGTATTCTTCCTTAGAGAAAATTCGCTCACTCTCTTAGTCGCCTTTGCGGTGGCATGGCCCCGGAGAAGGACTGTACACGCAAAGTCAACACCGCTGCGACAAGCCGTTGTGCTGCAGGGATTCCAGTCAGGAGTTCTACTTCCACAACCTCAGTAGGGATCAGAGCCCGGGAGTCGTTGTCTTGCACCATATGTGTGCGATAACTTGGGGGAGCTACCAAATGTACCGACCTGATCATCGTGCAAGGACCTGGACAAGAGGTGACATACGAGGAGCTGCATGACCTCGAGGTCGGACGGGTACGACTAAATCACCCACGCTCCCGCATGAGCGTAACACGCTTATGGTCTACAAGGGTATATTACTGCTGATTTACTCCGTTACTATATTACTTACTAGATAGATCCTGGGCGTTCGAGCATTCCAACGTAGTAAAGTTTTTATTTTCTACCACAGAGCCCCTTCATACACTTTGCGAGGGCTCCAAGCTTAGCACGCTGTTGATCACAGAGAGGTGTATAAGTTGTGTTATCAACAAATACCAACTGATCTGTTACATGTTTTGTCCCTACTTATATTTTCTCTATTGCAAGAGCAAGAATCAGGTGACGAAGATCAAAGTGAGGTAAAGAAGTCAGTCCTTTGCTATATTTTATTTTGCTTCATGTTACCTTTCAGAACATTTGTATATGGGGTTTTGAAAATTGGATATGACAATTTTGAGCCAGCTCTGCATATGCATCATGATAATAATTTATCAAGCTTTCATATGCATATACAACATTGCCTTGATTCAATAAATGTTTCTCCTTCCTTTTCCTGCAAACATACCGGTGCTCGATCTGTCTTCCACTTGCGTTGTTGAAAATGAAATTGTATGTTAGAGTTTCTCTCTCTTAGTAACTGGCTCATGCTAGCCAGGACAATTGATTTGTGAAAATTATGTGGGTAGATTTGTATCTATTCCCTATCATGCTCAAACACGAATCCATTTACTTATGGTGCATAATAGTTTGCTATGTTTTGTCAGTCCAACAATGTAGTTGATTCAAGATATGGTTGTTCTTTAAAGCCTCCTTGTGAGGACAATGGAAGTTCTTGGAGTGACAGGAAGGAAGGCAAAGCCATAATAATGCTCATTACACAAGAAAGAGATGAAAGGATCGCTAATATCATGGGACAAATTCATATGGAATCTGTGGACTAAAGTTTGTCTTTGATGACCTTGAAATTGTAGGTTGTCGTCTCCGAGGTACACTCTGTAACACGGTGTGATATGAATGAGTGAAATACAATTGTTTATGCACTTTTGCCAACCGATATTCACTTTTTGCCAGTTGCATCCCACCGATATTTATTTTACTACTAGCAAATTGCTTTCCTATTGTGATGTAAATGATGTCGACATTAAGCAATTGTGAATGTGGTTATTCTTTCATGTCCTTGGACTTATAAAAAGATAGGAGGTGTGCACTTATTTCCCATAACCATGTTTTTCTTTAATCACACATGCTATTAAGTACCATTGAATTTGTAGCAGACTCTTGGTGTTACGTCATAAATAAGAATAGCAGACATGTAATTCTTTCAAGGTTTGTAAATTAAATGTTAATGAGAGGTGGTGCAAGTCTTGTGTCTCATTTTTTTTAGTTTCGAATAGTCTGACTTAAACATGTCTGCTGTTACTCGCTTAATTTTGGATCGGTGGTATGCCTGTCCTATTTAATTTACTTGATACTCAAAAAAGAAAATAAATAGATAAACGTATTGCATGCAAGTCCATCACATTTACCCCACAATGCCCAAGCACATTGTAAGCGGCGGGACGAAGCGCGCTTATCCATCTGTAGTAGTAGGATATCCTAACAGTTTGCTACTATGAAACAAATTTAGGTTGTCCAACCTTGGCAGCAAACAGAACCGCCATCTCCAACATTTGGCTTGATTTGCCAGAGGATTTACTCTCCACCTTGTATCGATCGATTTGTACCTTTATTTATAAGAAACGGACGAAAAACAGTTTAGAGACAACTTGGCAGGAAAAGAAAACACCGTCTCCGACATTTACAATACAGCTCACAATAGCAAAGGACGAGAAGACTGACACGACATGCCCACAAATTGTCATCTTTACATTAATAATACTACTACAAGATCTTTATACTGGTATAAAGAGAAGAATTAACCCGGACAGCTTTGGTAGCAAACAGAACCACATGTTCCGTCTCACTCAGCCAGGTCTTGGCTCTAGGGGTTTAGCGGAAAGCCGCAAACCCACCAGCCAACAGATTCCAGATTCCACCACCTCCGAACAAAATCCTAAACTGAAACCCCTCTCCATCCCCTCTTGACGACGAGGCGGCCGACCACCTCAAATCCTCCACCTCGTTCCCCAAATCTCAAGCGCTCGCTGGTTCCGTTGCGAAGCACGCGGCGGGGATTTCCTAGGATCGCGACGCGGCGGCCTAGCCTGAATCGCTCCTGGTAAGGTTCCTGGCCCTCGTCTTCTCCGCCCCGAACTTTTTGCTACATTTCATCTGATAATTCTTCTGTTTCTTTTTTATACAACCAAATCTCAGTCATTGCCGTGCCCTAGAGCTGCCGCTGCCGTGGTCCGCCCCTCACCCGCGCCGCCGCCAAGGCCGTTCCCGTCCTGCGAACTAACCTCCGGAAATTTTGGGTGCGCCGGCGCACACCCGGGACAGCTTCTGGATCCGCCCCTGCTGCGTGCCTTTTAAGCTTGCTGGGATGGCGACGCAGCTGCCGTGCTTCACGCAGCTCACTCCGCCGTCACCTGGATGGAGAGGCGAAGCCGGGAGCCTCGGGGCTACATCTGGGAGTGCGCTGGTCAGAGGCATTCCATTTTCGGGCCACTCTCACTTCAGGTGTTGCGCGAGCCCACGCAGCGCTAACTCGTTTCAGAAGAAAGACTCCTTCCTCGACCTCCACCCAGAGGTGTCCCTGCTCCGAGGTGAGCAGAACGACGAGGTTATTATTAACCCAAGGAAAGATTCTTCTAACGGGAGCACGCTGGAGGGACTGGGGGCGCCTTCTGACCGTGATGATTACAACGCTGCAAAGATCAAGGTCATTGGAGTCGGGGGTGGGGGTTCAAATGCTGTCAACAGGATGATTGAGTGCTCCATGAACGGTGTCGAGTTTTGGATTGTGAACACTGATGTGCAGGCTATAAGGATGTCCCCGGTGCATTCCCAGAACAGGCTGCAGATTGGGCAGGAGCTGACTCGGGGTCTGGGTGCGGGTGGAAACCCTGATATTGGGATGAATGCTGCCAAGGAGAGTTGTGAGTCCATAGAAGAAGCACTGCACGATGCTGACATGGTTTTTGTGACGGTAAATGCCTCACCCTCTAGATGGCTTGACGTATGAAACTATGATATTATTATGTGTGGATATGCGATAATACTGTTTTGGTGCCCAATTGCAGGCTGGAATGGGTGGGGGAACTGGAACTGGAGGCGCTCCTGTAATTGCTGGAATCGCCAAGTCGATGGGTATACTGACCGTGGGTATCGTCACAACACCCTTTTCATTTGAGGGGAGGAGGCGGGCAGTTCAGGCTCAAGAAGGAATAGCAGCCTTGAGAAATAGCGTGGACACTCTAATTGTCATTCCAAATGACAAGTTGTTGTCTGCTGTTTCTCCAAACACTCCTGTCACCGAAGCATTCAATTTGGCTGATGATATTCTTTGGCAAGGAATTCGTGGTATCTCTGATATCATTACGGTAAGTAAAGTGATGACTGCATTTAAAACTCCTTACCGCGAAAGGCAGTACAATGAATTTGGGAATGTCAGGGTGATATAACTTACAGAAATTCATTGTCCTATTTTCCTATCCTCCTTTGCAGGTTCCCGGGTTGGTTAATGTTGATTTTGCTGATGTGCGAGCCATCATGCAAAATGCAGGGTCATCTCTGATGGGTATAGGGACTGCTACAGGTATAACATTTTTAAATGAGGGTTATAATGTATTTTCGTTTATATTTGTATGGCTGCTGCACGCAATCCAACACTATTCTTTACAACTTGAATTCTAGTCTGCACCCTGTTCATTGAGAAAACTTCATTACATGGTGCAGCTATGAGCAAACACTGTTAGCGAGAGAAAAGTGATTGCTTGCCATCAATGGGCTATTAGCTCCTATGCAATATGCATGCTACCAAAACATGAATCTGTGGATGTTTTTAGTTTCATCTGCACCCTGTTCATTGGGAAAACTTCATTAAATGGTGTAGCTATGACCAAACACTGTTAGAAAGCGAAAAGTGATTGCTTTCCATCAATGGGCTATTAGCTCCTATGCAATATGCATGCTACCAAAACATGAACCTGTGGATGTTTTGTAGCTTCGGAACTGTTTTACTCTCACCTGATGGCATCAAGTTAATAGCACTAACCATTTCCTCCCACTGACGCTAACATAGCATCACTGTTGACTCTACTTGACTAACAACGAAATCAATTATTAATGATCGAAACATAATTTATGTGCACAAGAAGTCAAGAATACATAACACAGAAGCCAGGTCGAAATTGAGAATTGAGTTCAGTTTTCTTGGTGTTGCACTGCAGTTTGCAGCTTCCATGCAGATGACATAATACCTTTCTTTGTTTATTTTAATGTGTTGGCTTAAAATTTCAGGCAAGTCAAGAGCAAGAGATGCTGCTCTTAATGCCATCCAATCACCACTGCTAGATATTGGAATTGAGAGGGCTACAGGCATCGTGTGGAATATCACCGGGGGAACTGATTTGACTTTGTTTGAGGTCTGCTCCATCTTTTTTGCCAGTATTTTTCTCACATCATGCATTGTTTGATGAAATTATTTTTTGTACGTTGCTGTGCTGTTTGGCATATTATATGGTTGTAAAGTTGTCATACGTCTTGTATAACATGAATAACATTAAACAGAAAAGTTTCTACTAGGATACAAAATATTTTGTTTGATTTGTACATTAAAGTATTAGTACAAGTGGGTATGACAATGACTAGGAAACAGACATCTGGTATTTGTTGTTTAGTGGCTAGTATTCCTTGGGGCCATATTTTAATTGCTTTGTTTCTTGTGGGTGTTTCTCTCAGGCTCCTGTTGACTGATTTGAGTGATCCCACGAAAGATCTGTACAATAATACTATCTATAGAAAAATGGTTTTAAGGGGGTTTGATGTACGATTAGGTAGTGTTCCACTGTTCTATAATCGTTGTTTACCCCATAATGTTATTTATTTATGTTAAAATTCTGGTATTGCCTTTATCTGAAGCTGTCAATGTTATACCTCTCTACCATGGACTCCAGGATATCAAATTGTCACCTCATTATTAACCTGCTTTTACAAACAGAATGTAGCAAAGTGGCAAACACTTCAACTAAGACGTATCTTCTATTTATTGGACGGTGGAAGCAAATTCTGAATTGTTGAGGGATGGTTTATGGAATCATGATAATACTGTGATCGGTTTGGCTGTATGATGAGCTGCCTTCCTCCAACATGTAGTCATGCACGCATTGTTTCCAGACTTAACCATGTTAACATACAAGGTTGATGCCACTGATTAGACATATTGTTCTTGCAAAACTATACTATCAGTTGCACTGCATGTTTTGATTGCTATAGGCTGATAATATACGCTCCGTCATGAGATATATTCAACATTCAGCATGGTCCATCCATGTTAACATACAAGGTTGATGCCTTCGATTAGACATATTGTTGCTGCAAAACTATACTATCAGTTGCACTGCATGTTTTGATTGCTGTAAGCTGATAATATATGCTCTATCAGGAGACATTCAACATTCAGCATGGTCCACCTGTCCAATAGTGTATGCCAACAAGGAACTTCCTATTTCAAAACTGCAAATATTAAGTTCCTGGCACCAATATAGCTCTTACTTCGATGAGATGTTCGCTTGATTTTGATAACTTGCTCATGAGAGCCACTTGTCTTGAAAGCAATCGTAGTGCTCTCATGTTGAGATGTGTGCTTGGCATCAAAGTTTACCTGTTTTCTGGATGTTGCTTTCATGTTTCCATGGCGGTGATGGAATTTCAAAATCAGCTTATGTAGTCACCATTTGGTTCTTGTGCCCAGGTTAAGCACTTATGGAGACCTGGTTTTCTTATTGTTTAGGTAAATGCTGCTGCTGAAATAATCTACAATCTTGTTGATCCAAATGCTAATCTGATATTTGGTTCTGTCATAGACCCATCACTCAGTGGACAGGTAAGTCGTAGACATGTTTATTTCAATGTAGTTTATCCTATCCAATAAATGATTGATTGCACTTCAACACTTGCACTATAAGTTTCTCACAAGTATAGCGACTGGTGTAATATGATTAACCCGTTTATTATTTATACTTGGAAATGCTTATGCACATAATTTTGTTCATGCAGGTGAGCATAACCTTGATCGCAACTGGCTTTAAACGACAGGATGAACCGGAAGGTCAGACCTCAAAGGTAAATATAGCTAGACGATTAGTGGTCTAAATTGTGAGAGGAATTTCTTACGCGATCTCACGTTTTGAACCAGGGGGGCCAGCAAACGCAGGGAGACAATGGTCGACAACCATCCACAGGTGGCAGCAAGGTGGAGATTCCTGAGTTCCTTCGGAGGAGAGGACCATCCCGCTTTAAACGAATTTGACTCTTCTCCAAACTCCCTCTCTAGAGATATGCCTGATGGCACTCGCCCCTCTTTAGGTTAGCTTCCCACTTGTAAGATACCAGGACTGTAAAGTCTAGTTGTTTTCCGTAGAGGTTTCTTCTTCAGTTTTGTTTTGGTCTTTCTGTTCTTTATCTTGGAATGATACTAGCAATAATGTGTAGCAGTGAGCTTTGCCAGTGCTGTAGAAGATGTTACTGGCTTCCTAGCCTGCCCTTCTATCCTTGCTCCCTCTGCTAAAATTTGTCTCATCTAATGGCCGTGCTCTTCTTCATGTCCCCTCATGGCTGATCGGTCTCCTGGCCCTTTGCCGGTTCTTTGCCTACTGTGTAATAATGCCGTAATGGCTGATGACTCTGGTGGCTCGAATGGCGATCAATAAACTTGATCTGTGATACAAGGTGCCCTATTCTTTGAGAAAGTCGTGTACACCACAACATTGTTGGAACACATGAAAAACACGGGAATGCGGAAAACATATGAATTAGATGTTGGATAATGTTATATCCTTGGATAAGAAATTGTTTGTGTTGTTTGCTTGCAACTTGCACTCATGAAATATGTATGCCTTTTTTTGGGGATGATGTGTTTGCCATACTTGTGAATTATCAGTGAATTCTTTCATGGAAATCGAAATAGTAAGGCTTGTAATTATCAACCAAACAACCCCTATGTTTGCCTCGGTACACAGCTCGTCCCCATAACAACGTCCCATGTCGCAAAATTGAAGAACGTACTACATTGCCACCCCGCCGGCAGGAACATTTGGTGTTTGCTGATTGACGCTCGTTGGGGAACACCTAACGTGTCCCATCGTACAAGGCGGGATGCTTCCGGGAACGCGGAACATAGACGAGAACACCATCATGGTCATGGAGCACCCAAGCCGCGTCCAAGTCTTCTGTGAGTGAAATCCCTTGCCCGGCAACTACCTGCCGATTTTAGGCCCGTTCAGAGGAGGAGCGGCAGCGCACGTCGCCATGCCGGGGCCGGAGGATGGCCGCCACGTCGCCCTCGGACCAAAGGGGTAAGCCGACAGTAGGAATATGTATCAGGACGCCATATACGACACGCAACGGCCGCGCGCAGCTGGCGCCGAGCGCATGAACGTTATCTGCGGCCGAGCTGGTTTGGTCAGGTACTCGTGTAAGGCGCAAGCCGTTAGAGCATATAAGGTACTTTTTTTTTTGGCGAAATAGAGCATAGGTACCTGTAAATGCACGAAACTCTAAACGATAAATACAGGTTACGAATCACTCACAAATATCAGTCACTGTAAACGTAAACTGCATATTTAAACTTGGACAGGGCTAGCTAGCACTCGAGGGCTGGTTAGTGCCAACCGGCCCTCGCCGGATAAGAAAAATTCCGTCTGACCCACCCAACCCTGAAAAAGAAAGGCACACCCCGTGACCCCTTGCCTCCTGCTCGTGCGCTTTCCGAGCCAACCGCTCGCTCCAACAACTATCATTTCTCAAACCACATGACGTCCCATACCTTCCTTTACTCCCTCCATGTCTCTCTCTCTTTCTCTTCATTTTTTCTTCTTCCTCTACAAGACAGCACTTTTTTCTTCCTCTCTTGCAAATCTCCATTAAAACCTGCATTTTTTTTAGACTTTCCCTGAATCAAAAGACTTGGATTAAGAAGGAAAACAAAGGGAGGAGGAAAATACACATAAAAAATCGTGTGACAACAGACAAAAGTCATGAACAAAAATATGTAGAAACACAACTTAGATTGGATCCAAAATGAAAATATTAGTTTTGGGGCCTTCCCTGCAGCAACTTAGTGCATAGAAAACTACAACCACCATTGATCCGGGAACAACAAAAGAGTTTATAGCCGCAACTTAATTAAATGCCTAGACCTTTTGTTAGATCCCACACGAGGTTGTAGAAAAAATAGGAACCCTGATTGTGTTTTAGAAATAGCAATGCAGCCTAAAACAGGAAGTAGCATGCATGTTCCTTGTGTGCAAAAATAATCCATGCACAAGCCTGAAAAGCAACACAACTTTGGATGAGTAGACATCATGCATCAAAATAGATAGCACCTTCAACTCACTGGACTAAAACCTGCAATTTCAGCAGATTCCTCTAAACCCTATAGAAACATGTTTCTCCAAAATGAGGAACTGAAAAATTCAGCGACACCTAGTAGTTTTAAACACTTAACACCTAGTAGATATGTGTCACACTAAATTTACTGTTTTATTTTGTACAGTGTCCTAGAGTCGATATAAGTGATAACATCTTCCCTTAGCTGATAATGCTGACGCTGCGGTCACTGGTTCTTGTCGAGGAAACCTGAAAGAGTTGTAATCACATAAGAATAGTGGTATTGGATAGTACAGGAAAAATGCAAGTTACTTATTATTTTCCATGCATGACCAATGTTTTATGATGCAAAAAGGCAACTTTGTAAAAAGGTACCGATGCAACTTAAGGTGGTGTTGAGAACTAAGCATGTCAGTAGGACCAACTTAATTCATTTGGTATCCAACTTAGGTCTGTTATAAAATGCAACTTAAACATACTGGTGGAACCAGATTAATTCATTCAAGTACCAAACTTAGGCATATTGGCAATACACATTAATTAACCCAAAGTAGCCAACTTATGGATGTTGCTCAAAAAAAGAAAGAGAAAATTAACTAGACTATAAAACACAACTTAAAGACGCTAGTCGAACCAACTTAATTAATCTCAGTACCCAACTTAGGCATATTGACAATACAACTTTAACTAACCCAAGTAGCCAACCTAGTACAAACATGCTTAAGAAACTTAGGAATCAACTTAATTTATTTTAATACGCAACTTAAGCATATTGATAAAACAACTTAGTTAAACCACTAGCTAACTTATCTATATAGCTCAAACAGAAAACAACATGCATAAATTATGGCATCGAGAAGACCTAAAACTGCCTCCCTATAAGTACATGTAATTTGTTCAGTTTGTCTATTACAACAAGAACATTTCATACTCTTGATTCATGAATTCAATGGTTCAGTTTCCATCTCGCAACAGTTAAGAGGTCCCTGTAATTGTATCTCATCCTTAAACACGTATATGCTGACAAGTTTCCAGACAAGGAACCAGACGGTTCCCTGTTCCTGCATCAACTTCTGGTAAATGCATGCAAGAACGCTTCTCATCTCCTTCTCAATTTCTTGTTAAAGCAAGTTTCTAATTAGAAAGTCATTATTAAGCTTAGGAAGGCCATATTTTGTTTAACCAAAAATTAAATGC
This sequence comes from Avena sativa, assembly GCA_916181665.1. NCBI lineage: Eukaryota > Viridiplantae > Streptophyta > Magnoliopsida > Poales > Poaceae > Avena > Avena sativa. Next base: position 432,157,153 of record OV702287.1, read on the forward strand.
ATAGTGGAAAGCAACTTAGTTAGGTGATAAAAAACAACTTAGTCAGTCTAACAAAGTAACTTAGCCAGATGACGAGAAGCAACTTAATTCAATCGGTATATACTAGTGATGGGCATTTGGGTGTAACTCACAAACTTAAAGGATGTTGGCAATAAGTAACTTAGGTAGATTAATAGGGAACCTGAGGCATGCTGACAAACTGAATCTCTTGCAATAAAACAACTTAAAATTAATATGTAACTAGGACCATTTGAATGCAATCAACTTAGTTTAGATGATAGAACCAAATTAGTGAGATGATAACAGTAACTTGGGCATGGTTTCAAAAGCAACTTAATTAATATAGAAGATGATGAAAACAGAAAACACCTCCCCCTCGACAAAAACATTGCACAGCGTGAACTAAAAAATACCATGTTACAAAGCATGTAATTACACATCAAAAAAGTGCGACCAAAACATGACGGTGTGATAATGGTTCATCAAAAAGCAACTCACTAAGTACATGGGTAAGCAGTTCTGTGATCTGTATGACTGTCTACAATCAAAAATCAAACAACAACAGTTACTACCAAGGTAGTGCTCAGTAAACATTTTATGGGTTATGTAAAAAAGGACATATGAGTAGAACCATGAACTAAACAAAAGGACCTTGGTACCCCTGTTATGGATGTACAAAATATTTGACAAGTTTTAAAAAAGCAACTTAACAAGTAGCAGTGTGCAATTTAATTAAAATGGATAAGCGACTTACACTGGATAGGGACCACGACCGGTACAAATTTCCTTCTATGTTGAAGGCCCTTCTTGGTGGAGCTCCAAATGCCGCGGGATAATCCGTGTGAAGATTTCATCTTCGATAGGAGTTGTTGTTGTCGCTGCTATCAACCGCAGGACCCTGGATGCCCTGGCTTTCTGAAGTAGGTCTGCATGCTGCACACCATGTCGATCGCCCGGGATAGTGAGTTGCATCATTAGAGACACTAATCATTATAATGCAGTATCGTCACAGCAAGATTCGAATATGCATTCATCATTTGCTTCACATCAGGTCAAATATCATGAATTTAGATGAATAAAATAGAATAATGGAGGGAGAAGGGAAGAACAATGCCCTTGTGCCTAGACATAGACAAAAGCATGACTAAACATATTGCATGCTTCAGTTGATAATACTGATAAGAATACATTATTACATGTTGCAAACTTGAGAAAGTCAGTGTATTTGTAATTACCCAAAAGGCATGCCCCATATGCTCTACATCAAGGCAACCCTTTTGAAGTTATACTAGTTGTTGACCGTGTATAAAACAAGAACCAGCAAAAAGCTGCACAAGCTCACAAAACTGATAGAGGATTCCGAAGCATGCCAAATCTAGCAATATCAGCTCAACTAAAATTAAAACAACAATTAGTATCACTGGGTGAACTCATGAACTCAGCAGGGTCCATCGGCACCCAGCAACCTCAACTACTGGATTGCTATCACAGGCAATCATGAACAGCAAGGAAGTATCCAAAAAATACTGAGACTGTTTTGCCTTCACCTACCTAAGTCACATCTTTGTTTTGAGCCGAACATACAATGTAGTCGTGGCCCTTGCCGTTGAAATGTAAGAACGGCAGAATCATACGAACTCTGTAATCCCTAGATGAAGAACAGAAAGTTACACAATGGCAAAATCATCTATGGCGTGGAGGTGCTACTTGTGGTTCCAGTATGCTACGATAAAAAGGATCTAGGTAGGATCACCCACCCACTATGGTGACAGCCGTCGTCTTCGTGCTCAGACAGGGCCACGACTACACGATTTGGTATCAGATCGAGCATAGGAAGCCGGTTGGGACCCCTCCAACACCAGGTCGAGCGCCACGTACCTCCAGATCTGTGGCAGTTGCCACCGCAGCCTTGATCGGTGGCAGCAGAGACGAAGGCGCTTTCATTCCGTCGATGCCTTGATCTGGTGCTTGAGGAAGAAGATCCGAAGGCGCGAGAAGCCACGCCGGCGTCCATGGCGCCGGCCCGCCGGGGCTCGAAGCGGCTAGGGCTAGACGAATTGGGAGGACCCAATAACCGCGTCATCTCTGGAGGGGAGGAACAGGAGGCGGCGCCGGAGGTGCGGGGAGGGTCTTCGATGCCGTCGGAGCGAGGAGACGGTGGGGTGAGGTGGTGTGCGCGCTGTGGGGATTGGGCATGGAGTGGTGGGCGCGGCGCACTGTCAAAGTGGGACTCAAGCAATGTCATAATGGCGTGTCTTCACACAGGTTGATCAGGCGCATCGGATGGCTCAAAATCGAGGGCTCAAAAGAGCAAGCCAGCCCCTGAGCACTTTTTAGCAATTGGGTTTAAACTTTATACTCCCGGCACGACATCAGATTCGACGAACGGGTTCAGATTACACAACATTTACATATAGTAGCAGCAGCAGATCAAAAGCTGCACATAGCTACTGGAGGTCACCGCCGCTCTCAATCTACCAAAATTGAGCTCCGAAGAGCTACTGAGAGCAGCGGCGCAGCTGCGACTCTGTGCCTACTCGGTAAGGTCGATGAGCTCGGACGCCTCGAGCTTGACGACGCCGGAGCGCGCCACGCGTGCCGCCCTCTCCCTCGCCCGGTGCGCCTCGACGAGCGCCACGACTCTGCGCCTCTCCGCCTGCTCGCGGAGGATCTCCGCTTCACGCTCGTGGAGGATCTTCGCTTCGTGCTCGTGGAGGGATCTCCCGCATCATGTCAAGGGCGATGTCCTCCTTGTCTGTGTCCATGGCGTAGTCGGTGCGGCCGACAACGGAGGAGCGAGGAGGGGATGGCGAGCTCCATTTGCCGATGTCGGAGTAGGAGTTGGAGAGAGAGGGAGAGGGAGGAGCCGGGATGCGAGAAGACGAACCCGGAGGAGGCAACTCCTACGACGGCGTGCGGTACGACGTGGGAGCGTAGCGCGCGAGGGAAGGCGGTGGTGGCAGGCCGCGGTTTGTCCAGCGCTGCGCCGAGCGCCCTCCGAGCGGACGAGCCTCTTCACGAGCTCCTCCGTGCACGGGTTCGTCGACACGGGGTGTCTTGGGGGCCCTCATCCGTCTCCTCCGCCACCGCTGCGGCCGCGCGCCAGCCCCAAATAGGCTACGCCGATGAGACATCGCCGGTCCGCGCTGTTGGGGATATGCTAAATGGGCATCAACATTGCATGTCTCTAAACCGGATAACCCGGGTGGCTCACAGTTGGTAGCACGGCCCATGGCCTGCTGGGCTGCCCAGTTAGATGGATCCAGAAGGAAAGCCCATGCTGAATCAAGGAAGGCTACGATGCAGTCACCGGCCTACTCGGAGCCTTGGAGTACAAGACACGAAGACTAGTTAGTATTAGTGTAGGAATCTGTAACCTGTCCGGCAAGGTCCTTTCCCTGTAACCCTAGGTTCTGGCGCCTTTATAAGCCGAACCTATGGGAGCCTTTTGGGCAACAATCATAGTGCTTAGTGCAACACTTTGCACAGCGAACCGATCCCTATAACTCGACTTATTGCCATTATAGTGATTTATAGTAGGAGTAGAGTTCCGCCACCGTTGCGGGACTTGAACTTGGGCAAGCTGTGTTACCTCGTACCTGTCAACTCACCGCCTTCCCCCACCTCTCTAAACATGCTCTGTGAGGACCCCTCCATGGTGTACTCGACGACAATACCACGACAGTTGGTGCCCACCGTAGAGCAAGAGGCGCTTCGAGCTCTACACCGGGCGATGTCCAATCTCTTCGCGGGAATCGACGACACTATGGCCATTGGGCGTGTTCTCTTCTCCGACAATGTTTCGATCGCCCTTCCGGATGAGTTCTGGATCCCGGCAAAGACGAACCCCCACCCACTGCTCCATTGATCTAATCGGGGACATCCATCTCTTCATCGGCAAAACTGACTCGGGTCCTAGCTCCCAGGAAGTCGGAAACACGTCAAGCCCCGCACGGACCGCCTCCGGGAAGGACACGTTCGCGGAAGGATCGGGCTCGGACCTTTCTCCAGAGTTTGCCGACTCAGATTAGGAAAAATTAAGGCCCACCCAAACCACCCCTGTGCAGGATATAATGGTGGAAGAACCCCGTAGACCCACTTGGCTTCCCCGAGTGTTCAAGAAGCAGAGGTCACACTTTGTCGGTGTCGTCACCATCTTTGATCTGGCTAGATGTGTCCAGAGGGCGGGGAATCCCCCCGTGAGTACCTTGCCAGATGGATGAGGGTGAGGGAAACCCTGGAAGGTGACCACACTAATGAACTGGTGTACCACTTCATAGAGGGGCTTACGCCCGGAACACTTCTCCGGCATACGCTCAGGAGGCGACATCTGCTTGCTTGCTTACCCTCAACAAGATGATCGCAACTATTTACAGTTTCGCTGATGCCAATGAGGAAGATGAGGCCGAGATCACCATCGCAACAGGAAAAGCCAAGGCTACCGGTCCCGCACCCACCACATCCAACTTCACCATCGAAAACACCAAGGCCAACTCCAACTTAGTGCTTGACGCACTTTCCGCCGACATCAACATTGATGGCGGTGGTTTAGAGACCAGCTTGGAGGAATACGATGCTGCTATGAGGGAGAGCGAGAAGGAGTTCGGAAAGGAGGAGCACGTCGAGAAAGACGTCACTTCCCGTTAGGTACTGGTGGACATCGGGAACGTGATAGAAGAAGATCGGCAGGACCAGGTAGCTGGAAAAGCTCTGCCAGCAGCGGCTGATACCGGGGCTACGATAGAAAGTGCTAAGAAAGTCGTCGACCCTCCAGGTACGGCTAAGGCCATGCCTCCTCTGGCTATCCCCCCACATCAGCCACAGGAACTCACTACCAGACCCAATGCTACAAACCAAACAAACCTACCGCCTCCGCCATCCATGTCAGCAGCTGGCAACCCCGTGGTCACTCCCACCGACAAGGTGATGTACGGTCAACTCCTCGTCGACTGATAACGATCACCATATCTAGAGCATTACAAAGCTTGATGAGAAGCACCAGGAGATCCTCGCGGAGGCCAAGTGCATCGCAGAACAGGGCTCTCAGCTGGACAAGGATATGGCCAAGGCACATCAATCGATCAAGGTGGCAAGAGCAATGGAGGCTGAGTACAAGCGGTTGATGTTGAAGCACAAGGAAAAGAAATCCCTGGCTCATGTTGTTGGTGATCCCGGTGTCCGATGCAATTTGGGGTGGGCTCCATCCAAACTGGCAAAAGCTACCCCTACATTGATTCAGATGAGAAGCAAGTCATGCCAACCCCCGCCCTCAATATGGCCATCACCAAGAACTTACTCGGACAGGACAGGTCGCCTGAAGTGGTGGCTCAGGTCTATGACCTTGTAGCCAAGGCTTGCAAGCAGCAGGAGAAGGCCACCTCACAGAGGCTCGAGTCCAATCCGGAGCTTTGCCAGTCAAGCATGAACAACCGCCACAGACCAAGATCTGCTCATAATGAAGGATCCCACACAGGCTCCACAGAACATAGGCGGAGGGATGCATGCAACATGACTGATGCTATCCCAATATCCTCCAGCAACGGAGACAAGGTTCACCCCCATCGCTCGCCGCCACCCCCGTAGTACCCACATTATGAGGAACCACAGTTGTGCCACCGCATAAGCATGCCACCTCCTAGGCATCCCTAGGGCGGCATTGTTATACGCGACCAGGGAGAGCAGCCTTGGCATGACGGAGAACGCAACGGCAATGATGGACGCAGGAGCAGATCTCTCAAGGAAGCCCCGCGTCCGGCAAGCAACCGTGACAGATGCGAGGATTCACATGGAGGAAGTAACAAGAAGGCTAACCCACTGCTGCCACCGCAACCGTCTCCACCCATCAGCCACCATGGCGGAGGACTGTGCAGGTCTCACGACTCGCACCACAACTCTCCTCCCCATGAAGGAAATGGGAACAAGAAGCAACCGGAGCCGTACGATGCATGATCACGCCTTGATAAGATCCATGAAGCCCGTGAAGAGCCATACTTAGGGACACGTTGTTTCATACTGGTTATCCGTGCCATAACCTACCCTAAGGGCCTCCGGATTGACAAGACTATCAAGCCTTATGACGGCACTACCAGACCAGCCACGTGGTTGTAGGACTACCACAAAGCGACTGAAATCGCAGGGGGTAACCCCAACGCCACCGTCAAGTATCTCCCACTCATGCTCTCTAGCACTGTCCGACAATGGATAGACGACTTGCCAGAGAAATCAATCTATAAATGGTTGGACATGCATGAAGCGTTCACCAAGAACTTCGAGGGTACATGTTGGGTCTGCAGCATAGAAAACAAAAATTTTCCTACGGTGTGAACTACACGCCAAGATCTATCTACTAGGTACAAAGCAACGGGTGGACATACATCCATGGAGAACATACCCTCAAAGACAACGAGTTTTGTTAACGAGTAGGAACTCGTGGTTGATGTAGTCATACGCTTGCCGATCTCAAGATCGTGTGGAAGTCCGAGCGCCGCAAATCAGCAGCGCATCCGTCCTCGCACACACGTTCAAGCCACCGGACAACCTCCAACTCCTCGCTCCAGCGAATCAGCAGAAGCAACAACTCCTTCCAGACGCAAGGCCACCAGGAACATGTACCTCGCTAATCCGAGACCATGGGGGAATATCTAGAGGGGGAGAGAGATCCTTCACGAGGAGGTGTGGTTTGTGAGAGGGGAGAGGGGGGCTTTATATAGGAGGGAGGGAGACCCCTCCCCTCCCATAGCCGGCGCATGAGGGGGGGACTCCTCCCCTCCTTCATTTATGTGGTGAACCTCCACTCACATAAACATGGCCTCCACCCAAAATCCCACTCACATGTATTTAATTTCCACCAAATTAAATGCAACTCTCAATTAATAAAACTCTTTTATTTATTTTATTCAGAATTTTGTTAATTACTTTAATTAACAAACATTCACATAAAACCCCTTGCAACATTTCAATATCACATGCAGAACCACTTTCTGCAATTTCACCCGAAACAATTCCGGTTTCTATCGAAACAATTCCTGTTTCTATCGAAACATTTCCTGCGCTTTGCAAACCTTTTGTCTGGAACATATGTGCTCCTAAATGGTGTCCGGCAACCCTTAAGTGTGTCACCCTATGGTTCACGAATAATGCAGACATGATTGAGACTCCTCTCAGATCAATAATCAGAAGCGGAACCTGGAGATCCATACTGACTCCTGCATATTCAACGATGACTTCTGTGATCGTAAGAACCTTTAACGTCAGCAATTTAATCCCTTTGTCTTATGATATAATACATGTCCGAGATTCGATCATCGGTATCCAAATACCTAGTTTGATCTCGTTACCAACATGCACTCTTTTCTCGTTCCCGTGATATAACATTCTAGTGATCACATCACTTGCTTGCAAGCTATCTTAATGTGATATCACCGAGAGGGCCCAGAGTATATCTATCCGTCATCTGGATTGACAAATTCCACTCTTGATCCATGATCCTCAACATAACACCTTCGTAGCACTGAACCCATCTTTATAGTCACCCTGTTACGGTGTGACGTTTGATGTTATCAAGATACTCTTCCGGTGTTAGCAATTAACATGATCTCATGGTCTAAGGATAAAGATTACTTCGTATGATGTTATAGCAATATAAACACAATGACTTGATCGTAATGCTATACTTCGGATGAATGTTCATCACATCATTCCACCAATGGTGTGACCTTGTTATTAACAACATCCAATGTCCATGATCAGGAAACCTTGATCATCCTGTTAATCAACAAGCTAGTCTATAAGAGAGGCATGACTAGGAACCCTTTTTGTTTATTAAACACACATGTATTGATGTTTCCTATCAATACAATTATAGCATGTAAAATAAACATCTATCATATACAAGGAATACATAATAACAACTTTATTATTGCCTCTCAGGGCATATTTCCTTCAGTACATACAAACATCCCTGCACTGTCGGTGACCTACAATGTTGTGTGTAGGAGAAGGACAAATCTTCTCGCGCCTACCTATCTCGTTGGCTTGATATGAAAAATTCATGCGCGGGAGTGCACGATCAAACCGCTATGGCCGCCTTCATCGACGGCCTGGAAAAGGGAACACTGCTCCGGCATACGCTGAAGCGCACTCAAGACAAGGGAAAACTTGACCTCAACTCGATAATTTCCAAGGCTAGCGAGTTCATCGCTGCCGATGATGATGCCCGCGGGTCCTTACTCGGCGTGGCTATTCCCACCTAGGCCAAGAAGAACAACAACAAGCGGAATAATCTTCCAGAAGACAAGCAAGCAACCGACATGGTCACCACAACTTTCACTGGCAGGGGCGATGGCGGACAACACAGTCGTGGCCAGCAGTAGAGTGACTACACTCGCAGCGCCCCGGGTTCCGTCCATCTTGATGCAAACGGTAAAGCCACTCATACCAACCGCCGATGGAAGTTTGTCAACGACCTCAAGGAAGACCTTGAGTCCGGCTACAAGCGAAGTCAGAAGAACAGACCCTACGGAAAGGGCAAGGGGAAGAACAAGGAGGAAGAGTCCAAGGATTCCGATGACATGGATGAAGACACGGACCCCAAGCTCACCGACAAGGGCGATGGCAAGGGAAATAATCCCTTTGAAAAGAAGGCTCCGGTCTACCACACTTTCCTTGGTACTCACACCGTCTGGGCCTAGAAAACCTATCTGAGGATACTGATGGCCCCCTCCCCGCAGTCCCCCAATATGTCAAGTGGTCGGAGATTCCAATCACTTGGGACAGAGAAGATCACCTAGATCTCATCCCAACAGAGAACCATTATGCCATGGTCATCAACCCCTTGATTGACGGCATCGATTTCACCAAGTGCCTCATGGATAGTGGAAGCAGCATCAACATTATGTACCTTGATACACTGCACAAGATGAACTTGATGGAGACCCAGCTAAGGCAGAGCAACACCGTGTTCCATGGCATCGTTCTTGGCCGGCAAGCTCAGTCCCATGGCTGCATCACCCTTCCGGTCGCCTTTGGTGATGTCAACAATTACCGCCAAGAGAGCATGACCTTTGAAGTGGTGCCTTTCAAGAGCGTGTACCACATCATATTTGGACGTGACATCTTCCACTCCTTCCTCACCAGGCCATGCTTCATCTACAACAAGCTCAAAATACCCGGACCAAACGACATCATCACTGTTGCTGGAAGCTTCACCAAGGAAAGGGAGTGCGAGCTAAGTGAAGCCGCCTTCGCCGAAGTGGTCCTCTACGGTGAAGAGTTCAAGGAGATCCAGAGCCAGGTCGATGCCTCAGAGATGCCGGCTTCGAAGACGCAAATTTCTGATTCTGAACCCGCATTCAAGGCCACCATCAAGACCAAGTAGGTGGAACTTGTGGAAGGAGATTCCTCCAAGACCACCTCCATTGGCATGGACCTGGATCCTAAATAGGAAAGCACGCTCGTCGAGTTCCTCCATGAGAATAGGGACATCTTTGCCTGGCAACCTGCCGACATGAAGGGTATACCTAGGGAACTTGCCGAGCATGACTTAAACATCGATCCTAAAGCAAAACCGATGAAACAACCTCTATGATGCTTTAGTGATGAAAAATGATGAGCCATAGGCAAGGAGCTAGCTAGGTTACTTAAGGCTAGTTTTATCCGAGAAGTTATTCACACCAGTGGGTGGCCAATCCTGTACTTGTCCCTAAAAGGGGAACCAAAGAATTAAGAATGTGCGTTGATTACACTGCCTTGAAAAAATCGTGCCTGAAGGATCCGTTTGCTTTGCCTCGCATTGACCAAGTCATTGGCTTAATGGCTGGCTCGGAACTTCTATGTTTTCTCGATGCGTACTCAGGATACCACCAAATCAAGATGCAAAAGTCGGACCAATTGGCCACTTCGTTCATCACACCTTACAACACGTACTGCTATGTCACGATGCCATTTGGGTTGAAAAACGCTGGGGCTACGTACCAGTGGACGATGTAGCGTTGCTTACATGACCAAATAGGTCACAACGTACACGCTTATGTGGACGACATTGCGGTGATGTCAAAGAAATCAAATGACCTCATCGCCGACTTACAGGAAACTTTTGACAACCTTCGGAAATACAACATGATGCTCAACCCCAAGTGTGTTTTCAGGGTCCCAGTCGACAAATTGTTGGGCTTCATTGTTTCACATCACGGAATTGAGGTCAACCCAGAGAAGATCAAGTCCATCCTCGACATCAAACACCCGACATGCTTGAAGGACATACAACGGCTCATAGGCTATGTCGTAGTAGTAAGCCGGTTCATCAGCCGACTTGGAGAGAAGGCAATGCCGCTCTACAAGTTACTCAAGAAGGCGGACAAATTCATATGGACGGACGAAGAAGATGCAACTCTTCAAGAGTTGAAGAGAATACTCTCCTCCGCACCAATACTTGCAGCACCGGAGTCAATGGAGCAAATGTTAATATACATGTCGGCAACCAACCAGGTTATCAACATCGTTATTGTGGTAGAGCGCAAGGAACCAACACACGAGCACGGAGTTCAGCGACCAGTTTACTATGCAAGCGAGGTCTTGATGGAATCCAAGCAGCGTTACCTGCACTACCACAAGATAGCTTATGGAGTTTTCCTTGCTTCACGCAAGCTAAGGCACTACTTCCAGGAGCACCCTATCACAATATTGAGCAAAGCTCTATTGTCTGACATTATCAACAACAACGACACTACAGGAAGGGTAGAGAAGTGGGGCATTGAGCTTGCTGCCTTCGAATCACTTACAAGAGGCGCGACACTATCAAATCTCAAGCATTGTCAGATTTTATCGCAGATTGGACAGGACTGCCGGAAGACACCCCTGTGCTAGAACCAGAGTTTTGGGTCATGCACTTTGACGGATCCAAATTACTCAATGGCTCGGGGGCTGGTGTATTACGAGAATCACCAACATGTGAGAAGCTGCAGTACGTTCTGTAGATCCACTTCAATGCTACCAATAACATGGAGGAATATGAAGCCCTCATTCATGGACTTCGTGTGGCCAAGGATATTGGCATCAAGCGCATAGTTTGCTGTGAAGATTCTGACTTGGTTGCCTAGCGGGTGGCTGGCACCTGGAATGCGCGGAACCCTATGATGGCGGCATATCGAGACGAAGTAGACAATATAACCAAGTGTTTCGACGGCTATGAAGTTAAGTACGTCAAAAGGGAGGACAATGAGGCAACAGATCTGTTGTCTAAGCTTGGATCAGCCCGTCGACCAATTTCGCCGGGTGTTTTCCTTGAGAATTTATGGACTTCATACGTGAAAGGAGCGGACCTCGACTACCCGGATAGAGTGGACTCATTTGTTAACACAGTAATAGTGACCTCTCTGACTTGGACAAAACCGTTCTTGGACTACCTTCAAGATGGAACACTACCCGCTGACGAAGTCAAAAGCCGGTAGATAGTACATAGAGCAAAAGGCTACGTCATAATAGAGGGCCAACTATATAAAAGAAGTACCACAGGAGTATTCCTATGGTGCGTCTCCCAGCAGCAAGGTATCGATATCCTTAGAGAGATACATATCGGAGATTGCGGGCATCATGCCGCCCCTCGATCATTGGTCTCCAAAGCCTTCCTGCAAGGATTCTACTGGTTGACCGCCATGGCGGACACCGACAAACTGGTGCAGACTTGTGTTGGGTGTCAGTTTTATGCAAGGCAACCACATGTTCCCGCTGAAGAATTGCGAACAATACCAATTACTTGGCCATTTGCAGTCTAGGGGCTTGACATAGTTGGTCCTTTGCAAACAACACCTTGTGGATTTACGCATATGTTCATAGCAGTTGACAAATTCACTAAATTGATTGATGCTAAACCCATTAGAAAGCTCGATGGGGGCAATAACCCTGAAATTTGTCCGGGATCTAGTGGTGAGGTTTGGTCTCCCACATAGCATCATCACCGATAACGACATCAACTTATCACTCGGAGAAGTTGAGGAGTATTGTCATGAAAAAGGCATCTGCCTTGACCTAGCATCTGTGGCACATCCATAGTCAAATGGGCAAGTAGAGCGAGCCAGTGGACTAATTCTGAAAGGAATCAAGCCACGCTTAGAGGCACCGCTACATAGAGCAGCTGGAGCCTAGGCGGAGGAGTTACCATCTGTCTTAGAGAGTTTACGAACAACACCCAACAGATCTACCGGCTTGACCCCTTTCTTTATGGTTTATGGAGCAGAAGCCGTTCTACCATCCGATATCCTCCACGATGCACCGAGAGTTGCCGCCTATGACGAAGATGATGCTGAAGAATCCTGATGCCTATCAGTGGACCTGCTCAAGGAAGGACACATCTTGGCATGCCAGAGATCCGCCATCTACCAGTAGAAGCTACACAGCTACCATAGTCACCATGTTAGGCATCGCTCGTTTAAATAGAGGGATTTGGTGCTCCATCTCAAGCAGAAAAAGTCTCACAAACTATCTCTGCCTTGGGATGGACCATTCATCATAAGCAAAGCGCTACTCAATGGTTCCTATTACCTCGTCGATATTTGCGAGTTGAAAGATAGGCCAAAGAACACAAGAGCATGTAACGTGACCCCGATGATGATTATTCGCAGAATGATCTGCCATGGAACATAGCACATCTACGTCCTTTTTTCACTTAGCATATTTTATATTATGTAATAAGTACCTTATATGATCAATGAAATAAAGCTTTTGGTTCACTCATATTTGCTGAGTCTTTTACCTCCTTTAGGGTTCATTTTTGGATCATGTAAACCCTTTATGCGCAAGTTTGCATTTGCACTTGTGAAAATTCCTCCTATGGGCGTTAGCTTAAGTTTTCTGGTCTACATGTTTTCTGTCGTTTTTATGTGGATTCCGGAGTAGTGACTTTTCAGCACTCAAAGCTAGCGATTTTGTTCTTGGGTTCTTGATGGTGCTATTTGTAGGGGTTCGCGTATGAAAACAATAAAATTTTACCCTATGCCCCTAAACCCCTGATGCTGCCAAGACCTATCTATTAGTAATGTAGTTACGGGAGGGGCTTTTCGCGAACTTACCCTTGAAGACCGAAAAGCGTTATCAACGCTCAAGAGAGCGTGGTTGATGTAGACGAGCCGAAGCCTACCTCAAGGTCGTGATGAAGTCCTTGCGCTCCTTCGGCTCCAATGACTCCTAGTGCCTAAAGTGTGACACTTCACGGGGAGTTACATGCATATGGTGCTTGGCGATGACTCCCGCTTCCCCGATCCAGCAGCAGTTGCGGAAGTAGAGCTCTTGGATCCGAATCCCGCAACGCGACGGTGCTCCGCTGTGAAGATGTCTTTCATTCGCATAGTCCGAACTTGGGACCACGGTCACGGGAGAGAGAGAGAGAGAGAGAGAGAGAGAGAGAGAGAGAGAGAGAGATCAATTGGAAGTCTCCCCAAAAGTGAGGAAACCTTTATTGAATGTTGTGTGTATTTTCTGGTCAAAATACCCCACTATATATAGGGGGAACACTACTAGGAAAATGGCTATAGGTAATCAACACATCCGTGGCTCACATGGTTGAAATGCCCCACGGCTAAAACATGCGTGGCTCACCTATGGGCAGTGCCCTACTAGTAACTAGAACAACCGTGGCGCACATGACCATAGTGCCCCACAGATATGTGTGGGCCAGGGCCCTGTTGGCCGCACGCCAAACATCCGTAGCGCACATAGGGTAGGTGCGCTACGTTTGTTAGTGTCAACCGTGGCGCACATGGAGGGGGTGCGCTACGCCTAAGCGCATGCCCCTCTCTGCTGTGAAACGACCAGACACATCCGTGGTGCACTATGGCATGTGCGCCACAGATGTATAAACTTAGTAGTAGGGCACCTTGCCCTAGTGCCCTACGCCTAACTATCCTGCACCAACTCCACCCCCCCTTGGATCGCCTTTTTAGGCTTTGCAAAAAATAAAAGAAAATGATAAACACTTCAAAAAATTAAATCCTTTCATATTTAGGAAGATAATGTGGTATAGCTTCTAGGAAAATTAACAAACATGAGTTTTGACTTTTTCTGCAAAAAAAAGTCATGCCACGGTAAAAAGGCCGTAACTTTTGCATACGATATCGAAAAAAATCGTATAATATACCAAAATGACGAGAACGAGATTTCGCATCCGCTCGCAACACCTACGGTCGTTTAGCGATTTTTTAGATTTTCAAAATTCGAAAAGAGTAAAAAGTTACGGTTAAAAGACCGTTTTTTCCTGCAGAAAAAAATAGAGGGTGACTTACCCGTAGCGCACCACCACCTAGTGCGCCACTGATAAGCTTGGGCGGGATTCAAATTTCGAATCCCCACCCCGCCCACCTTCCCTCCCCTTCTCTCCTTTACCTTTTCCTCCCTTCTCATTTCCTTCTTCTCCTCCTCCTCCTCCTCCTCCTTCTCCTTCTCTTTCTCTTTCTCCTTCTCCTCCTCTTCCTCCTCCTTGCAGTAAAGATGGTGATGGCGGCGGCCTCCTCCTTGCAGTTCCGATGACAAGACGGCGGGCTCCTCTTCTCCTCCTCTTCCTCCTCCTCCTTGTAGTTCCGACGACGACGAGGCCCTCCTCCTCTTCTTCTCCTCCTCCTCTTCTTCTCCTTCTTCTCCTCCTCCTCTTCTTCTCCTTCTCCTCCTCCTCCTCTTCTTCTCCTCCTCTTCCTCCTCTTCTTCTTCTCCTCCTCCTCTTCTTCTCCTCCTCTTCCTCCTATTCTCCTCCTCCTCCTTGCAGTTCCGACAACGACGACGAGGGGACGACGAGGAGGCGACAACGAGGCGACGACGGCGACCTGCACCGACGCGCGACGGCACTGACGACGGGATCCAGATCTGCTGCTTTTTTTTTTGAATTTTGAAATTTATATCCGTGGCGCACAGCACCTAGTGCGCCACGGTTATCGTTTCATACGCGTGGCGCACCTGGACTACTTTCTGTGGCGCACTGGCATGTGCGCCACGCCTATCTTGACACAACCGTGGCGCACCAGGTAGTGCGCCACGGCTAGGAGATAGCCGTAGCGCGAGGCCCGTGGCGCACTGCTAGTGCGCCACAGATGGCCTTTTCAGGTGTGCCACGAACAAGCGTTTTCCTAGTAGTGGAAGGGGAGGTACTACCTCCCTCAATGTCCCAGGGTGGGACTAAAGGAGGGGAGAGGGGGGCAGCTGCCGGCTGGCCCAAGTGGGCCTCACGCGGGTGGCCAAGTCCTAGCCGGCCACCCCATCCTCCTTTCTTCTCTTGCCTTTCCCTCATGGGCCCTTCTCCCTCCGGAATTTGGCCCATTAAGGCTGTTGACCATTTAATTGATTTTCTATTTTATTAAATAATTATGAATACATGATTAAATCAATATTTAACATTCATTCACATATTATTCAATATCCGTGGCTATGGAACACCTTCCACCTCCACTCCGGACATCCTCCAGACTTACCGAAACCCTTCCAGTTTTCTCTCTTTCCTTCTTCGGTGATTCTACCGATCCTATAAACACTCTCTAAGCATCATCAAGCCCTTAAGCGTGATACCCCACGGTTCGGGAACACTCCAGACATGGTCGGGACACTCCTGGACCAATGATCGATAGAGGGATCTGGATGGCCATGTGACCCCTGTGCATTCCACGAAGATCTTTCATCGTTTGAACCGTGACTGTCGCGCCTTATTCCTTTTGTCTCTCGATACTTGCATTGTACGAGATCTGATCAATGACATCACCATGCAATGTTCAATCTCGTTACCAAACAAATGCTACTTGACTCGTTTCGACAAGTGATATCCCTATGATCAAATCACACGCTGCACAGCTATTGGATATAACTTCTCCGAGTGGGCCCTCGAGTATCTTTCTATCATGCGGATGGACAAATCCCGCTCTCGACATATATTTCCTCAAAAGTTCCTAAGAATACCTGAACACACCTTTATGATCCCTGTATTACCAAGTGACGTTTGATGCTATGAAAGCACCCTCGGGAGACAGTGATTTATATAGCCTCACGGTCTAAGGAATAGTCTACTAGGTCTATTCTAATCATCGTAACTTGAACTTCATGACATGATCGGGTCATGATGTTTAGGTTGGGTATTGGTTCATCATCTCATTCTCATAATGAGATGACTCCATTTCCAACTGCCATAAATGCCACATGATCAGGAAACCTTGGTCATCTGTTGACCAATGAACCAGTGACTAGAGTTTCACTGGGAACCCCTGGTTGTTTATATATCACACATGTATTGATGTTTCCTTTCAATACAGTTATAGCATGATATAAAACTTAATCATAAACTTTGTGAAATATGATAATAGTCCTCATTACTATTTGTCTCTAGGGCATATTTCCAACGATCTCCCACTTGCACTAGAGTACAAATAAACTAGCTGCATTTGTTCTTAATCATTGGCACCATATATCTTGGTACCCTGAACATGCTTGCTCATGAAAGAGGTTGAGTCTTGGGCCTATACTTTATAGTCCCAAATACTTTGCAACTTACTAATGTCACCTTGATTAACATTAATATTTTATCATCACATGATAACATCTCTGTGTACACATCGTCGTTATGGCAGCAGAATGATGCCGGTTTCTAGGAGCCTACAGTGACTTTAGATCAACCTAATGGGCTTTCTCATTGGCACAGTGCCCTGTGACACATCATTCTAGGTTAAAATCGAACTAGCCCTGTCATAACATTATACATCACTCTAGATGGTACCCTTATCTATTATTATAAATGTAATTATTGAAACACTAGTGCACCCTGAGAAACTTTTGATGTTTTGTTCACCTCACTTCCTACTTGACTTTAGTCGGTATTATTGATGTAGGAGGTTCCAATCTTCTTACAACATAAACCTTTATGCTTTTAAGATATGTCATCCTTTATGGATTTGGAATTATGTCTATTGTTCTCTATTAGACACTACTAACAAACTTAGCTCAATGTTCCGTGATTCGAACTTAATCACTTTTGAAACATTCCTTCTTGGATCATATATTATGTTAAGTTGTCATCATGGTTTTCCAAGACATAACCTATGTCTCAACATAGTGGATGATGATCATCCTATTCTTTCTTTTAACCATTGATGTTAAACTTAATGCTATTCCTAATTTGAATTGACCAAGGACCAATTCCTTAATTAACTTCTATTCCGAAACCCTTTTCAGAATCCCTTTTAGGAATACTACATAATATTGTAATATACTTACTATCCACTTCTACTCCCTATAAATCTTTATTTACCGGCACTTGCGCTTTTATTCTTAATGTGTCGTATACACACATAAGAATCACTCCTTAAGCTCCCACTCAAAATATGTTCTCAACATATTTGAGTATGAGTCATTACTCCTACTCAAAATACGTTCCTACATATTTGAATTCGAGACTTATATTGCTCCCACTCAAAAATATGTCATTCACATATTGTTTTAGGAAGACTTTCATAGCTCCCACTCAATTTTATGCAAATTGCATATCCACTCACTATTTTGAATGACTTCAAAATCCTTTGATCAATTATCAAACTGATAGATTTACTATGAGATATGAGTACCCTACTAGTTTTCAATCCACTAGACTTTCAGCACACTTTAATCAAATTCTTTTGAATTTGTCCAATGCTTGAAAAATTGTGCTTTTGTCATTCACCCCTTTTCCACTATGGATTTGCAGTCATTTGGGAAAATTCAAGTAACTCATTACTTGTTGAGATTCAGCAATAAATTGCTTTCTAATCGTAAGTGAATTTTATCTTTAGGATTTCTCATAATTTCAGTTCACCATTATTTCCTTAGTAGTTCGTAGGTATGTCATATTCTAGTAATCATGACAAATGATTCACAAATATCTCCATAAAATATGCGGAGTACATTTTGAATCCTACTTTATGTAGTGAAAACACTAGTAGGGAAACACAATTATCATTATCATTGATTCTTTCCTCTGTGAATAGAATCGTTCAGGAATACTTTTCGTTGCGCTTCTCAACACTCTGATGCAAGGTTTTGAATCCTCATCGTGTTTTCACTATCTTCCAAAAGCTTCATAATCGAGAAATACCACTAAATATAAACTTTCTCGAGAATGCACCAAAATCCAAGCAATACTAGTTTTGCTTCCCTTTTGGTTCTAGCCATGGATTTCGTATTCAAAGTTTCCAATGAATACTCTACAAGGACTTAATCGCTATTGTTTTGGTTATATCGAATAACTCCAAAACTTCCACGACGATCCATACAATGTATGGTGCCGATCTCACGAACTTAGATGGTTCACTATATATATTCTAATTGAGTGCTAACTATTTCTAACTAATGGTCTTTACATCTACACTACAATGATTTATTTGGCGCCATCTATTCTCCCACTTTGATATCAAATATCATATTGCGATGCATTTCATTTTTGACATTTCAAACACATTGCATTCCACAATTTTCTTTATGCCATTCTTATAATGTCGAATTTAATTACTATTGATCAAATCATAGTAATTAGATTCTCTTTTATCTTTATACCCTTCATATGCTGAAATTCTTTGATCATATCAAATAATTTCATGCCCATGTTTTATTTAGTAAACCCTTTTACAAAATTCAAACAATCATATAATGATAATTACCATTTTGTTGAAATACAATACATTGAATATGCATTCACTTTCAACAATTCATCAAACACTTAGTATTCCTGTAATACACAGTGTTTAAGTTATTTTGCCAAACTTGGCATGATTCATATGTGACAAGAATACAAGTGTCATTCACATATTATCAACATAACTTTGAATTTAAACAATGGTTTCATTCAAAATGAATATATCACTAATTTGGGTATTTTCAAGGCATTTTAATATTTTATAAATGTTCATGTATTATCAATTAGTTTCATAAAAAAGACAATTCACATATAATCGAACAAGATATGAACACAAATAGAAATCATTCATAAAAGTGTAACAACTGTTTGTTACAAACTCATATGAATAACCGTCTCACGAAGTGTGAGACACACTAAAGAAGTTCACAATATTTTGATCACAATAATCATCCTAAAACAATAAACTAAGTGATAAGTGTCGAGGGAGAGTGTCGTTGGCCATCATCATGCTCGCCATCAACACACAACGTCACCTTCTCTCCAGCAAGCACCTCTCATGCAGAAGGACCTATTTTCATCAAAACAGAACAAGTATCAAATATATACTTAACACTACAATATGTGTTTGCAAGATTATAATATTTATAAAACTGTATATCAAATATATACCTTCGTCATCGATGACCACTCCCGCAATGGGTTCAACCTTCACATTCTTGAGATGTGATATGAACCTGTGGAAATCCTGTGTTTCCGCATCGCCTCTCATGATGCAAATCCTAGCATGTGCTTGGTGGCTTGGTGTCAGCGACCGCAGCACAACGCCATTTGCAAAAGTGCTCGTCATCCAGCTATCTAGGAAGTATGCAGGCCTCATGTATGCATCATGCATGCACTCCAAGTGGTCGTCAAGCGAAGAGTTCTCCTCCATCTTAATGGAGAGGAAATCTCCCATCATCTCATGCTCCCATATGCGTGCTTGTTCCACAAAATGTGTCCTAAGCTATACCATTACTGTACGAGGGTCAAGATTACCCATGACTGGAAATAGCTCATCCACCATCCCAAAACATATCGTCACTAATATGAAAGTGGACATCTCATGACGATAATAGTGGTCTTCCCGCTCTCGTGGGGTCTCATAGCCATCAGGCTCAGCCAATTCCATCGTGCGACATATGTAATCTACCACATGATTCCTAGTAAGGAGATCATTCAGGCGCACAAGCCAACTAGGGAAGTTGGATCCATCAAGTCTAAGTTTCTCACCAACTACCCACTCCTCAATGTCAAAGTAAGCTTCACGATGAGCCATCTCTACATTTATAATTGCAAAAAGGAATTTAGACTAATTTTATATTTAAATGAGTTAATATAATAACTCTACTAAAAACACCTATCCCCTGAAGGGTTCTAGTGATTACATGACCCCTTTTCCCCATATCTCCCCCAATCGTCACGACCATCAATGTGGGTGCTAGGGTGGACGCCTAAACGTTGGTCACATCATTCATGTGACTCGTGCCCGATCTTTCGACCATCCGTGTTCCGAGGCCATGCCTACACATGCTAGGCTCGCCAACTCAACCTTAGTGTATTCGCTGTGCAACATGGCTTACACCCACTGTATGCGAACATAGATATGTCTGACACCCGATCATCACGGCCTGCCTCATATCGAAGAACTTTCTTGGTGGTGCATGATACATTGCAAATGTATCTATAATTTTTGATGTTCCATGCTTGGTTTTATCCACTTTCTTGTGTTTTGTTCCAACTTTGGAGTACTTTTCATATGATTTCTTGGACTAACCTATTAACAAGATCCACAGTGCCAGCTGCCTGTTTTCTGCTGTTTTTGGTTCCAGGAAAGTCAGAAAATGAATATTCTCATAATTGGACGGGACAAAAGCCAAAGTGCCTATTTTTCGGAAGGGATCAAGTGCCAGAACACGAGACGGAGAGGGGCCAGGGGCCGGCCACACCACCTGGCCACGCGGCCAGGCCTGGCCCGCGCCAGGGGGTGGTATGGTGGCTCCCGACACCCCCTTAGCCTCTCCTTCCGCCTATATATTGCCCTCAGGACGTAAACCCTAAGTAACCGATCAAAAATCCATGAAAGAGTCTGTAGCCGCCGTCATCTCCATCCCTAGATCGGGAGGGATCTGAAGCTCTTCCCAGCACCCTGCCCGAGAGGGGAATTCACCCTGGAGGCCTTCTTCATCACCATACAAGCCTCCGGTGTGATGCGTGAGTAGTTCATCCTTGGACTACGGATCCATGTAGTAGCTAGATGGCTAGTTTCTCCTCCTTTGTGCTTTCATGTTTAGATCTTGTGAGCTCCGTTCATGATCAAGATCATCTATTTGTAATCCATACATGTTGTGTTTGCGGGGATGCGATGGATATTGAGATGCTATTTCAGATTGATTATTGATTCTATCATGTCTTTGTTATTTGAGATCTTGCATGCTTTCCGTTGTTAGTAGCTATCTTAGCCAAGTAGATGCTAGCAACTCCAAGAGTTAGTATTTATGCTCGATAGTGGGTTCATGCCTCTGGTAATCTGGGGAAGTGACAGCAATCTCTAAGGTACTAGATGTGATGTTGCTACTAGGGAGAAAACAACAATCCTTTGTTCATAGAACAATCGTATTGTTTACTTTACACGCAGTTCGTAAAGCAATAATCTGTTGCTTGCAACTTAATACTGGAGGGGGTTCGGATGATAACCTGAAGGTGGATTATTAGTCATAGATGTAGTTGGATGGCGGTCTATGTATTATGTTGTAATGCCCAATCAAGTCTCAAAGGAGTCAAGATGATTAGTATATGCATGTATTGCTTTCTCGATGTTTGTCAATTGCCCCGCTGTAATTTGTTCACCCAACATGTTATCTATCTTAAGGAGAGCCACCTCTAGTGAACTATGGATCCCAGTCCTTTTTATTTACATACAATCTACAACTGTTTACTGCTTTGTGTTTACTTTCTGCAAACTATTACTTCTTTCCATTCGATACATTTAATCCTTTGTTTTCCGCAAAACACGGTGAGATTGACAACCACATCGCAAGTTGGGGACAAAGTTCTGTGGTTGTGTTGTGCAGGTCTCCACGTTGCTACTAGCACCGGTAGTGCGCCCTACCAAAGCTCAGCTAGCAACAACTTTGGGGTGTTTCCTTGATTCTACTGGTTCAATTAAACCTTGGTTTCATAACTGAGGGAAAACTTACTGTTGTGCTCATCATACCTTCCTCTTGGGGTTCCCAACAAGCTCAAGATCTTTTCTGGCGCCGTTGCCGGGGAGTCAAGGACATCTTCACAAGGGGAGTCCCTCATAACCAATCTCTTTACTTTGTTGTTTTTGTTTTTCTTAGTTTCTTTTTTGCTTTGTTTGCTTGTTTTTTTCTTCAAAAAACACAAAAAAAAATTAGTTTTACTAGTTTGCTTTCTTATTTGAAAAACACAAAAAAATTAGTTCCTATCTTAAGTTGCCTTCATGTCTAGCCTTCTCCAATCACTATGTCACCCGAGGAAATGATTTTCACTTTTAAACAAGGAATTGAGGAAAGTTTTAAGGAATCTTGGTCTAGAATCTCTGATCTACATGAAAAAACTAAGCCTAAAATGACTCAAAGCTTGTTCCTTAGCAGTTTTTACCTTGGGATTGCTCTTTGCTATAGATATGCTTTAGATTCTATTGTGGGAGGAGATTTCCTCCAATGTAACGAGGATGATGCTATTAATTCTATAAAGAAATTGATACTCACTTACAACATGCCTAGCCAAACTGATATTTCTTTCGCAAAAATATTTGCTAGGTTGAACACTCTTGAGGCTAGCACTACTAGCTTAGAAAGTTGCTATAATATGCTTAGGGAGCATCACAATTACGTTCCAATAAATTCTGAACCATCAAAGTGGCTCCCTACAGTAAAGATTGAGATAAACACTGAAACTTTTCAAGCCCGCTGCGATACCTTGTCTGAATTTTGTTTGATGCCCAAAGATATTTATAAATATTTGAATCTTTAGGGGCTTACTGATGGAGGAAAAGAAATATCTCTTGCTAATAATGCTACCTTATTTCCTATTGGAATAGCTGAAGGAGTGTTTATAAATATCCTTGGGAAAATGATTTCTATTGATTATCTTGTTATTGAATGTGCAGGAAAAGGACAAATTACACTTGGAAGGTCCCTATTAGAACTCCTTGGAGCAATAATAGATGTGGGAAGGGGGACCATGCACCTTTCTTATCCACCAAACAATCATTTTTTCCCAAAGGTTAATAATAAAAACAAGAGAGGTAAGGGCAAGAAAGTTGGTTTTAATGCTTCTTCATTTGAGAACACTTGATTCTTTCTTTGCTTCTTATGCCTAACTTAAAGGCGTTAAAGAAAAGTACTTGTTGGGAGATAACCCAAGAGTTTTAGATGAGTCTTGGAAGTTATTACCTCTGTAATAACCTCTCCTTATCCTTTTTATTTGCTTTTTGTGCCAAGAGTAACCTCTAATGAGAGTGAAGTAATGATTGGGAAAGTTGCTGTCCCGAAACAGATTTTTGTGCTTCACCGTAAAAATTCCTGAGAGAACTCTGTATGTCGGATTGAGCTGTAATTTTTTATGCTTCTGCCCCAGGTTGTTATATAACTTTAGTTAGATCAACACTTTTTGATTTGAGCAACAGAAGGTCTTCGAAAAAATTCGACTTTACCTGCTGGTCTGTTTTGACAGATTTCTGCCATTTTCTACATTTGCTTCTTGTTGGTTCCTTCTTGAGTTCTTTTGGGGAATTGAGCTTTTTGAGGGAATTGCTACAGTAGCTAGTGTTCTAATGGAAGTTTATTTGGTGTTAGAACTGAACCTTGAGACTTATTTATCTTAAGTGCACTAATGTTGCTAATGAGATTGTGTGAAGTTTTGTATGAAGGAAAATTTTCAGGTGTATGGAAGGAATGAGTAATGAGATGAAGGATGGACTAAAGCTCAAGCTTGGGGATACCACGCATGTCACCCGAATAAATATCCAATAAGTACAAGCGTCAAAGCTTGGGGATGCCCAAGGCATCCCCTTCTTCATCAATAAAAATTCCAGGTTTCTTCCAAACGCTTCATTTTTATTGTTTCATGCATAGTTGTGTTGTTCTTGGAGCGTCTTCTTTTTCGTTTTCATTTTGGTTTTTAGTTTGCTTGGTTTGCTTAGTTTTCTGAATAAATTGGTTGTACCCCCTCTTTCATACTTTGGTTTGCAAATAGTTTGGTTTGGTTTGGAAAAGAGTAGGAAAGTTCATGCTTATGTGGTAAAAAGAGCTTGTTTTTGACTGTGGCCTGTGCTTTGTCATGCCATGCTTGATATTGTTTTGGATTTATGCTTAGTATTCTTTGCTGTAGCATGACTTGTTATAAACAATTGAGATTGCTTAATGTGCCTTGGATGAATCATGTGTTGTTTTAGCATATTAAAGCATAGTATAGTGGTATTCTCCTTTGATGCTTTATTTGAGTTGACTTGGCACATGCTCATACCATGTTATGACTATCTCAAGTCACCATAGCCTTTATGATCCTTTAGTTTTCAACTTGTAGTATCACTTTATGCTTTGATCAATGATGTTTTGTCGCTCTGCATGATTATGGCCATTATTGCTCTCTTAGTTTGTCGCTCCCAGTCTTTTGCTAGCCTCCACCACCAAGTATGAGTTCCACTCATGCATCCAACTCCCTAAACCAAGTTACTCCAAAGAGTCCACCATACCTACCTACTAGCTTATGCTATTCCAAGTATATTCATGCTTTTGTTTACCTTCCACTTGTTATGAGAAAACTAGTGATTAAAGCTCTCACGAACTTGATGGCACACTTTACTTTACTTGCCCTTAATAAACTTGAACCATTGTGTCTTCTATGTTGTATATGCTTGCACTTATTTGTCGGGAATTAGCAGAACCATGCTTTCATGGGGAACGCTTTCAACATTGCACTTGGTACTTGTACCTAGTTGATATCATGTTCTTTTGTATATGGATGTCGTCAGTGTGAAATGAAAGGGGAGCTTGTAAGTCCATGGAGTTATGTATATGTGTTAGAGAAACGCCTGGGCCGCTGGTGTAATCCATGCTGACATGGTGGAAACCTGCAGCGTAACCATAATGAGCTGTCTATGAAGCATTCTTCTTATAAAAAAGAGTCCTATATTGAGAAAAAAAGAGAAAAAAGAGAGATACTATGAAAAGAGGAAAGAGAGAAAAAAGCACCATATTCCCATGGTAAATAAGAAGAATGCTGAGATGCTCGTTATCTGCTTGCCTTGTCATTTTGATATGGAGATTCTTCTATATCATAGGGCAAGGGGTACCCCGTTGGCGGTTCTCAATGATACACATGTACTTACAATGACAAGAACTTACCGGTGACTAAACTTGAGTAGCATGAGGAGAGGCCCTCGTATACAAGGGACATGAGATTTCTGACTTATACTTCGTCAAGCATGTACACCATAGTTTGTTCACTTTAAACTTAATCACTTCAAGATGCTGATGATAGGGGCAATGGGAGCTGAAAGCTATAAGTACCATAATTTTTGGAAGCTCTTTATGAGACTTGAATCCCTACTTCCTTTTACAAAAGGCCTTTCTTCCACCATTATATTGAGTCTCCACTTGTTATCTTTATGCACCTTCTTTGAGAGCATAGTGGCCATTCTTAGTTCTATGTGCATTGTCCCAAGACTAGTTGATTGATGCATAACTTGATATTGCTTGTTTTAAACTATTGTATCTAGTCACTCTTATGAACTTTGAAGGTGTCCTATGCATTTATGTTTGCTACTCTATTGAGGGACAAGCTGAATACTATTATGCCATGTTTTCTTTATGTGAAACAAACAAACGTCTTGCAAAGCATGTTATTCATGATTCTTTTGTTTGTGCCTTTTCATGTTGCATCATAGTTTCTTTGCTTATTGCTAGAACTTTTTCTTTCATGTTATGATTGAAGTACTATGATCCCAGCTTTGAATGTTTTGCAAATACTTTGATCAAGTCTTTGATGGTGCATGTCACCTCAAAAATTATTTCTTTTTATCACTTACCTACTCGAGGACGAGCAGGAGTTAAGCTTGGGGATGTTGATACATTGCAAATGTATCTATAATTTTTGATGTTCCATGCTTGGTTTTATCCACTTTCTTGTGTTTTGTTCCAACTTTGGAGTACTTTTCATATGATTTCTTGGACTAACCTATTAACAAGAGGCACAGTGCCAGCTGCCTGTTTTCTGCTGTTTTTGGTTCCAGGAAAGTCAGAAAATGAATATTCTCAGAATTGGATGGGACAAAAGCCAAAGTGCCTATTTTTTTTGGAAGGGATCAAGTGCCAGAACACGAGACGGAGAGGGGCCAGGGGCCAGCCACACCACCTGGCCGCGCGGCCAGGCCTGGCCCGTGCCAGGGGGTGGTGTGGTGGCTCCCGGCACCCCCCTCAGCCTCTCCTTCCGCCTATATATTGCCCTCATGACGTAAACCCTAAGTACCCGATCAAAAATCCACGAAAGAGTTTGTAGCCGCCGTCATCTCCATCCCTAGATCGGGAGGGATCTGAAGCTCTTCCCGGCACCCTGCCGGAGAGGGGAATTCACCCTGGAGGCCTTCTTCATCACCATGCAAGCCTCCGGTGTGATGCGTGAGTAGTTCATCCTTGGACTACGGATCCATGTAGTAGCTAGATGGATGGTTTCTCCTCCTTTGTGCTTTCATGTTTAGATCTTGTGAGCTCCGTTCATGATCAAGATCATCTATTTGTAATCCATACATGTTGTGTTTGCGGGGATCCGATGGATATTGAGATGCTATTTCAGATTGATTATTGATTCTATCACGTCTTTGTTATTTGAGATCTTGCATGCTTTCCGTTGTTAGTAGCTATCTTGGCCAAGTAGATGCTAGCAACTCCAAGAGTTAGTATTTATGCTCGATAGTGGGTTCATGCCTCTGGTAATCTGGGGAAGTGACAGAAATCTCTAAGGTACTAGATGTGCTGTTGCTACTAGGGAGAAAACAACAATCCTTTGTTCATAGAACAATCGTATTGTTTACTTTACACGCAGTTCATAAAGCAATAATCTGTTGCTTGCAACTTAATACTGGAGGGGGTTCGGATGATAACCTGAAGGTGGATTATTAGTCATAGATGTAGTTGGATGGAGGTCTATGTATTATGTTGTAATGCCCAATCAAGTCTCAAAGGAGTCAAGATGATTAGTATATGCATGTATTGCTTTCTCGGTGTTTGTCAATTGCCCCGCTGTAATTTGTTCACCCAGCATGTTATCTATCTTAAGGAGAGCCACCTCTAGTGAACTATGGATCCCGGTCCTTTTTCTTTACATACAATCTACAACTGTTTACTGCTTTGTGTTTACTTTCTGCAAACTATTACTTCTTTCCATTTGATACGTTTAATCCTTTGTTTTCCGCAAAACATGGTGAGATTGACAACCTCATCGCAAGTTGGCGACAAAGTTCTGTGGTTGTGTTGTGCAGGTCTCCACGTTGCTACTAGCACCGGTAGTGCGCCCTGCCAAAGCTCAACTAGCAACGCTTTTGGGGTGTTTCCTTGCTCAAAAATTACAAATAGATGATATTGATCATGAACGG
Source organism: Avena sativa (assembly GCA_916181665.1). Lineage (NCBI taxonomy): Eukaryota > Viridiplantae > Streptophyta > Magnoliopsida > Poales > Poaceae > Avena > Avena sativa. The sequence goes on from OV702287.1 coordinate 432,184,440, forward strand.
AGCTCACAAGATCTAAACATGAAAGCACAAAGGAGGAGAAACCAGCCATCTAGCTACCACATGGATCCGTAGTCCAAGGATGAACTACTCACGCATCACACCGAAGGCTTGCATGGTAATGAAGAAGGCCTCCAGGGTGAATTCCCCTCTCTGGCAGGGTGCCGGGAAGAGCTTCAGATCCCTCCTGATCTAGGGATGGAGATGACGGCGGCTACAGACTCTTTCGTGGATTTTTGATCGGGTACCTAGGGTTTTCGTCCTGAGGGCAACTTATAGGCGGAAGGAGAGGCCGAGGGGGTGCTGGGGGCGGCCAGACCACCCCCTGGTGCGGGCCAGGCCTGACCACCCGACCAGGTGGTGTGGCCGGCCCCCAGCCCTTCTCCATCTCGTATTCTGGCACTTGATCCCTTCTAGAAAAATAGGCACTTTGGCTTTTGTCCCGTCCAATTCCGAGAATATTCATTTTCTGACTTTTCTGGAACCAAAAACAACAGAAAACAGGCAGCTGGACTATGGCTCTTGTTAATAGGTTAGTCCAAGAAATCATAATAAAAGTACTCCAAAGTTGGAACAAAACACAAGAAAGTGGATAAAACTAAGCATGGAACATCAAAAATTATAGATACATTTGCAATGTATCAACATCCCCAAGCTTAACTCCTGCTCGTCCTCGAGTAGGTAAGTGATAAAAAGAAATAATTTTTGAGGTGACATGCACCATCAAAGACTTGATCAAAGTATTTGCAAAACATTCAAGGCTGGGATCATAGTACTTCAATCATAACATGAAAGACAAAGTTCTAGCAATAAGCAAAGAAACTATGATGCAACATGAAAAGGCACAAACAAAATATTCATGAATAACATGCTTTGCATGACGTTTGTTTGTTTCACATAAATAAAACATAGCATAATAGTATTCAGCTTGTCCCTCAATAGAGTAGCAAATATAAATGCATGGGACACCTTCAAAGTTCATAAGAGTGACTAGATACAATAGTTTCAAACAAGCAATAACAAGTTATGCATCAATCAACTAGTCTTGGGACAATGCACATAGAACTAAGAATGGCCACTATGCTCTCAAAGTAGGTGCATAAAGATAGAAGGTGGAGACTCAATATAATGGTGGAAGAAAAGCCTTTTGTAAAAAGGAAGTAGGGATTCAAGTCTCATAAAGAGCTTCCAAAAATTATGGTACTTATTGCTTTCAGCTCTCATTGCCCCTATCATAAGCATCTTGAAGGTGGTTAAGGTTAAAGTGACACAACTAAGAGGATATGCTTGACAAGTTATAAACCGAAATCTCATGCCCCTTACTTACAAAGACCGATCCTCATGCTATTCAACTTCAATCACGAGTAAGCTCTTGTCATTGTAAGTATATGTGTATCATTAAGAACCGCCAACGGGGTACCCCTTGCACATGATACGAGAGCTTTCCCATAATCAAAATGACAAGGCAAGCAGACAATGAGCATCTCAGTGATCTTTTTATTTGCTATTTGCATAGGTTTTTATTGAGGATGCTTCATAGAGTGCTCATTATGGTGATGCTGCAAGTTTCCACCATGATTAGGCATGGCTTAGGCTAGCGGCCTAGATGTTTCTCTAACACACATACAAACTCCATGATCATACAAGTTCCACATTTATTTCACACCGCCGGGATCCATAAGCAAAAGAACATAATATCAACGGGGTACAAAGTACAAGTGCAATGTTGAAAGCGTTCCCCATGAAACATGGTTCTGCTAATTTCAACTTATAAAGCGCAAGCATATACGCAACAGAGAAGGACCCAATGGTTCAAGTTTATTAGAGGCAATAAAGTAAAGTGTGCCATCAAGTTCGTGAGAGCTTTAATCACTAGTTTTCTCATAACAAGTGAAAGGTAGACAAAAGCATGAATATACTTGGAATAACATAAGCTAGTAGGTAGGTATGGTGGACTCTCTGGAAAAACTTGGTTTAGGGAGTTGGATGCATGAGTGGAACTCATACTTTGTGGTGGAGGCTAGCAAAAGACTGGGAGCGACAAACTAAGAGAGCAATAATGGCCATAATCATGCAGGGCGACAAAACATCATTGATAAAAGCATAAAGTGATACTACAAGTTGAAAACTAAAGGATCATAAAGGCTATGGTGACTTGTGACAGTCATAACATGGTGTGAGCATGCGCCAAGTCAACCCAAATAAAGCATCAAAGGAGAATACCACTATACTATGCTTTAATATGCTAAAACAACGCATGATTCATCCAAGGCACATTAAGCAATCTCAATTGTTTATAACAAGTCATGCTACAACAAATAATACTAAGCATAAATCCAAAACAATATGAAGCATGGCATGACAAAGCATAGCCACAGTCAAAAACGAGCTCTTTTTACCACATAAGCATGAACTTTCCTACTCTTTTCCAAACCAAACCAAACTATTTGCAAACCAACGTATGAAAGAGGGGGTCCAACTGACTTATTCAGAAAACTAAGCAAATCAAGCAAACTAAAAACCAAAACAAAAACAAAAAAGAAGACGCTCCAAGAGAAACACAACTGTGCACGAAACAATAAAAATGAAGCGTTTGGAAGAAACCTGAAATTTTTATTGATGAAGAAGGGGATGCCTTGGGCATCCCCAAGCTTTTACACTTGTACTTCTTGGATATTTCTTGGGGTGACATGCGTGGCATCCCCAATCTTGAGCTTTAGTCCATCCTTCATCTCATTACTCATTCCTTCCATACACCTGAAAATTTTCCTTCATACAAAACTTCACACAATCTCATTAGCAACATTAGTGCACTTAAGATAAATAAGTCTCAAGGTTCAGTTCTAACACCAGATAAACTTCCATTAGAACACTAGATATTGTAGCACTTCCCTCAAAAATCTCAATTCCCCAAAAGAACTCAAGAAGGAACCAACAACAAGCAAATGCAGAAAATGGCAGAAATCTGTCAAAACAGACCAGCAGGTAAAGACAATTTTTTTCGAAGACCTTGTGCTGCTCAAATAAAAAAGTGTTGCACTAACGAAAGTTAGATAACAACCTGGGGCAGAAGCACAAAATATTACAGCTCAATCCGACATACAGAACTCTCTCAGGAATTTTTACGGTGAAACACAAAAATCTGTTTCGGGACAGCAACTTTCCCAATCATTACTTCACTCTCATTAGAGTTTACTCTTGGCACAAAAAGCAAATAAAAAGGATAAGGAGAGGTTATTACAGAGGTAATAACAAGACTCAACTAAAACTCTTGGGTTATCTCCCAACAAGTACTTTTCTTTAACGCCTTTAAGTTAGGCATAAAAAGCAAAGAAAGAATCAAGTGTTCTCAAATGAAGAAGCATTAAGACCAAATTTTGTTTTCATAGGAGAAGCAAAAGAAATCTTTTCTCTCTTTTTAGGGAAGTGTTCTATACCTTTCTTGAGTGGGATTTGATATTTAATGGTGCCTTCTTTCATATCAATGATGGCACCAACAGTTCTAGGAAAGGGTCTTCCCAAAGTAATAGGACAAGAAGCATTGTATTCAACATCCAAAACATAGAAATCAACGGGGACATAGGAATCATTAACCATAATAAGAACATCATTAAGACTCCCCATGAGTTTCTTTTTAGCATTAGCATCAAGTGGGACATTCAAATAACAATCTTCAAGAGGAGGCAAATCAAGCATATCATAAATCCTTCTAGGCATAATAGAAACACTACTATCAAGATCACACAAGGCTTTGAAATCAAAGTCATTCACTTTCATATTAATGATGGGTTCCCAACCATCTTCTTGCTTTATAGGAATAGAAGCTTTATGTTTCATCTTTTCTTACTTAATCTTTATGAGAGCATCAGTAATGTGTTTTGTAAAAGCCATGTTCATAGCACTAGCATTAGGACTTTTAGCAAGCTTTTGTAGGAACTTAATAAGTTCAGAGATATTGCAACCATCAAGATCAAAATCAACTTTATCATCTAAAGTAGTAGAACTATTACTGGCCTCAACACTAGTGGTGGTAATAGTAGAAACACTAATGTTTCTAGCAATTTCATCTTCTCTTTCCCACTTAGCATGTAATTCAGCTAATAGTCTAACATTTTCATCAATTCTTACTTGTATGGCATTAGTAGCTGCAAAGGGATTCTCATTAGTTTCAGGTTTAGCAGCCATTTTATTCAAAGTAGATTGAGCTTCAGCCAAAGATGCTATATTTCTTTCAGCATTAGAAAGTTTATCCTCAATAGTTTTATTGAAAGCAGTTTGTTTACTAATAAACTCTTTAAGCATAACTTCAAGTTCAGAGGGAGCACTCTTATTGTTGTTGTAAGGATTTCCATAAGCATTACCATTGTTGGGAGGATATGGCTTATAATTGCTGTTACCAAAATTGTTCCTATAAGCATTATTCCCATAAGCATTGTTGCCAAAATTATTATTCTTATGAAGTTCACATCAACTTGCTCTTCTTGAGCAACCAAAGAGGCTAAAGGAACATTGTTTGGATCCATATGGGCTTTCCCATTAACAAGCATAGACATAATAATATCAATCTTATCACTCAAGGAGGAGGTTTCTTCAACAGAATTTACCTTCTTACCTTGTGGAGCTCTCTCAGTATGCCATTCAGAATAATTAACCATCATATTATCCAATAGTTTTGTTGCAGCACCCAAAGTGATGGTCATAAAGGTACCTCCAGCAGCTGAATCCAATAGGTTCCTCGAAGAATAGTTCAATCCTGCATAAAAAGTTTGGATGATCATCCAAGCAGTCAGTCCATGAGTGGGACAATTCTTTACCAAAGATTTCATTCTTTCCCAAGCTTGAGCAACGTGTTCATTATCAAGTTGTTTAAACTTCATTATTTCACTTCTCATAGATATAATCTTAGCAGGAGGATAGTATTTTCCAATAAAAGCATCTTTGCATTTAGTCCAAGAATCAATACTATTCCTAGTTAAGGAATTCAACCACTCTTTAGGTTTTCCTCTCAAAGAGAAAGGAAACAATTTCATCTTAATAATATCACCATCTATATCCTTATGCTTTTGCATCTCACAAAGTTCAACAAAGTTATTTAGATGGGAAGCAGCATCTTCATTACCAATACCAGAAAATTGTTCTCTCATAACAAGATTGAGCAAAGCAGGTTTTATCTCAAAGAAAGTATTTTCAGCCACAGGTGGAGCAATGGGAGTGCTCATAAAATCATTGTTGTTGGTGCTAGTGAAGTCACACAACTTAGTGTTTTCAAGAGTAGTCATTTTTTTGGGTTTTCAAATAAGAAAGCAAACAAGTAAAACTAAGTTTTTTGTGTTTTTTGAAGAACAAAACAAGCAAACAAAGCAAAAATAAAACTAAGCAAAACAAAAAGAACAAAGTAAAGAGATTGGTTATGAGGGACTCCCCTTGTGAAGATGTTCTTGACTCCCCGGAAACAGCGCCAGAAAAATGCTGGATGGCTCAATGCACGGCGCCCAGAAAAATGCTTGATGGCGTGTTGATGTAGAGCTCGTTGGGAACCCCAAGAGGAAGGTATGATGAGCACAACAGCAAGTTTCCCTCAGTTATGAAACCAAGGTTTAATCGAACCAGTAGGAGCAAGGAAACACCTCAAAGGTGTTACTAGCTGAGCTTTGGCAGGGCGCACTACCGGTGCTAGTAGCAACATGGAGACCTGCACAACACAACCACAGAACTTTGTCCCCAACTTGCGATGAGGTTGTCAATCTCACCGTGTTTTGCGGAAAACAAAGGATTAAACGTATCGAATGGAAAGAAGTAAAAGTTTGCAGAAAGTAAACACAAAAAGTAAATAGTTTATAGATTGTATGTAAAGAAAAGGACCGGGATCCATAGTTCACTAGAGGTGGCTCTCCTTAAGATAGATAACATGCTGGGTGAACAAATTACAGCGGGGCAATTGACAAACACCGAGAAAGCAATACATGCATATACTAATCATCTTGACTCCTTTGAGACTTGATTGGGCAATACAACATAATACATAGACCGCCATCCAACTGCATCTATGACTAATAATCCACCTTCAGGTTATCATCCGAACCCCCTCCAGTATTAAGTTGCAAGCAACAGATTATTGCTTTACGAACTGCGTGTAAGGTAAACAATACGATTGCTCTATGAACAAAGGATTGTTGTTTTCTCCCTAGTAGCAACAGCACATCTAGTACCTTAGAGATTTCTGTCACTTCCCCAGATTACCAGAGGCATGAACCCACTATCGAGCATAAATACTAACTCTTGGAGTTGCTAGCATCTACTTGGCCAAGATAACTACTAACAACGGAAAACATGCAAGATCTCAAATAACAAAGACATGATAGAATCAATAATCAATCTGAAATAGCATCTCAATATCCATCGGATCCCCACAAACACAACATGTATGAATTACAAATAGATGATCTTGATCATGAACGGAGCTCACAAGATCTAAACATGAAAGCACAAAGGAGGAGAAACCAGCCATCTAGCTACTACATGGATCCGTAGTCCAAGGATGAACTACTCACGCATCACACCGGAGGCTTGCATGGTGATGAAGAAGGCCTCCAGGTTGAATTCCCCTCTCCGGCAGGGTGCCAGGAAGAGCTTCAGATCCCTCCTGATCTAGGGATGGAGATGACGGCGGCTACAGACTCTTTCGTGGATTTTTGATCGGGTACCTAGGGTTTTCGTCCCGAGGGCAACTTATAGGCGGAAGGAGAGGCCGAGGGGGTGCTGGGGGCGGCCAGACCACCCCTGGCGCGTGCCAGGCCTGGCCGCGCGGCCAGGTGGTGTGGCCGGCCCCCAGCCCTTCTCCGTCTCGTATTCTGGCACCCTTCCGGAAAAATAGGCACTTTGGCTTTTGTCCCGTCCAATTCCGAGAATATTCATTTTCTGACTTTTCTGGAACCAAAAACAACAGAAAACAGGCAACTGGCACTGTGGCTCTTGTTAATAGGTTAGTCCAAGAAATCATAATAAAATTACTCCAAAGTTGGAACAAAACACAAGAAAGTGGATAAAACTAAGCATGGAACATCAAAAATTATAGATACTTTTGCAATGTATTAGAGGGTAACAACTAAAAGATCAACACCCACACGCTACATCTCTTGTGTTCTACCCGTACTAGCAATACTACGCATAGATCTAGCTCTGATACCACTGTAGGGGTTCGCGTATGAAAACAATAAAATTTTACCCTACGCCCCTGAACCCCTGATGCTGCCAGGACCTATCTATTAGTAATGCAGTAACGGGAGAGGCTTTTCACGAACTTACCCTTGAAGACCGAAAAGCATTATCAACGCTGAGGAGAGCGTGGTTGATGTAGACGAGCCGAAGCCGACCTCAAGGTCGCGATGAAGTCCTTGTGCTCCTGTGGCTCCAACGACTCCTAGTGCTTCAATTGTGACACCTCACATGGAGTTACATGCATCCGGTTCTTGGCAATGACTCCTGCTTCCCCGGTCCAGCATCAGTTGTGGAAGTAGAGCTCCTGGATCCGAATCCCGTAGCGCGATGGTGCTCCGCGGTGATGATGTCTTTCGTTCGTGCAGTCTGAACTTGGGACCACGGTCATGGGAGAGAGAGATATCAATTGGAGGTCTCCCCCAAAGTGAGGAAACCTTTATTGAATATTGTGTGTATTTTTTGGTCAAAATACCCCACTATATATAGGGGAAAGGGGAGGGGAATGTTCGTTTGCGGTACCAAACTTGGTGGGTGAGCGCACCGCGGTACCCGAGTTGTCATCAATCGCGCGAAGGGGCCATAGTAGATTCGCCAATTGTCTAGAAGGGCCAAATGGGGGTGAATACAAATCTAACGACCAAACGGTCGTTTGAACCAGACAAAAAACGATTGAACTCAAATACTGCCGTTAGGTCAACTCTTCTTGGCCCGCCATGTCAGTATTCCTCGTTATCTTTTGCGGTCGTGGACTAGCTTACCCCTGCGTGGACCAGATCTATTTCTTTGCTCTTCTCTGGTCTTCTCCCCTCCTCCCCTCCCCATAACATTTGCTCAGCTCCGGCTGCTTGTCTCAGATCGGAGCTCGCACTTGCTCTAATTTGCATCCCCGCCATGTCCGGTCGACCTCCCACGCCTCTAATCGAAGCTCGCAGCCGTCGCCTTTGCATCGTCCGCCGTATCGGAGCTTCGCGTCCCCGGACTAATATCTCGCCTCTGGCTAGTCCTTCTCGCACGGCGGAGCTCGTCCCATTGGGCGATCCAGGCCGGCGACCAGCCTTAGGAAGTTGCGTGCTGCCGCGCACCCTAGGCATGGTAGCCCTGGCACAGCAGTTCGACGACCATGCTCTCATGGCCACCGTGCTGGGCGTCCGTCCCGCCATGTCGCCGGCAGAGTTGCTGTCGGCTTTCAGGTCTCGTTTTGGGATCAAACGAAATGAGGTCAACATTGAGGTATGTGCGCCGCCATTCGATTTTTTTGTCCGGTTCGAGCACAGCTCAGACACCAAGCGTGTTCTGCATTCTTCCCATTCTTTCGAGTGCTGCGGGGAGAAAATGAGCTTCATGCGTTGGCATCGCGCCTGTGGGTGGGACGATCGCTTGGGGCAGCTTCGTTTCTTCTCCAAACTCGGCTTTGACGGCCTCCCATTGGATGCTTGGGAGCCGGAGGCCCTCAAGAAGGTCGTCAGTAGCCTTGGTGGCGAGCTGGTAGAAATCGTGCCACCGAGTGACAGATGGGTCATCGAGGTAAAGGCGTGGCTGAAAGATCCTGACGCCGTTCCTAAGATGTACGAGGTGCAGATTCCAAGCAGGGCAGGGCGACAGCTTGGCTGGAAGCACCCGGTCATCATCCACCTGGAGGAGGTTCTGGAATCGGTACATGGCATTCAGGGCCCTGAAGAGGCTGCCAGAAAGCGTCCTCATCGCCTACAGTGTTGGCCTAGAAGGATCGATGGCACAGGACCACCACTGTTTCGCGACGGCGCACAGGGACCGGGCTTGGACGAGCTGGTGGTTCTGATTTCCCTCGAGTGAAGACAGAGCTCTAGTGAATTGCCGTGGTATGTGTGGCTAATGAATTTGTAGTATGGAGAGCGTAGCAGGAAGTTAGCATCGACTAAAAATGTGTAATAGTTTGAATCGATGTAGTACGTGTGTGTAATAGTTTGAAGTAGTATGTGTGTGTAATAGTTTGAATCGATGTAGTATGTGTGGGTAATGAATTTGATGTAGTGTGTTGTGTAATAGTTTGAATCGATGTAGTTGAACACCGTGTTTTATAATTTCTGTGAATAACCAAGGACAACCTCATGAAAAGAGGGTGGTCTGACAATGAGCAATGTCAATTCTGTGGATGCCAGGAAAATGTAGTCCATCTCCTCTTCAAGTACAAGATAGATACATTTGTAACACGTTGAACTGCAGGACCATTTTGCAGGCAACACAAGACAAAGGAAAAATGGTTTACAGCACAGATAGCAGACGCAAAATCTGTAGTCTGGGATAAAAAGATGCCAGTTAACTGGATTGAAGCACGACTAGTAATTGAAGGAAATAGATACTTGATAGTATTTGCTTACAATAGTAGTACTTCCATACAAAAGGGTCTTATACCTGCACAAAAGTGGGCTAAACTTCCTACTAGTTTATAGAACAATTCGTCAGCATTTCATCTACAAAACCCATTCTTCAGTCTGAACTTAACTATTCTACACTAAAGAAACTACAAATCTCCACCAGAAAAGTTGACTGGCCAATTGCCTTGAGAGGACATAAGTTCTTTGATCATTTAACCCAAACTGATCTATTGCCTTCCCGCTAAACTACAAGAAATCTGCATCGTTCATACACGAGTGATTTGCGTGCGCTAGTCCTGGTTCAGTTGGACCATCCGCGCCGCCGCAACGATTTCTTCGAAACTGAAATTCGACATCTCCTTCTCGGGATCATAGGTCCGTGTGAACTCGAACCTGAATTTCGGGGCTGAGCTGATGCCCGCCGTCGGCTCTGGCTGTCGAACAATCCAGCATGCTGAGTGTAGACGCTTGGTCGCCGCCACGGTATGGCCTTCGACGGTGCGTAGGATGGAGCGTCTTTGCCGTAGACGGCGTGCTCCCAGCCTCCCCACTGAGGTAAGGTAGTCCGCACTGAAGCGTGGACGCGAGAGTTCCTAGACCTTGGCACTGCCCTATTCGAGGGTGTGTACCCTCGGCGGCGGCATGCTCTCATGAATGATTTGATACGTACCTTGTTCCTACTGCCTAGAGCATGCCGTAATGCCGCCACGTGATTTCTCCACACCGCTCTCTTGGCCCTGCTTGCCGCATCCGGCACCGACGACGGCATAGTCGCCGCTGCGGCCGATTCGGAACATTCAGGGAAATCATCTGTCTGGCAGGGCAATGGGAGACCGGCCTTGAAGTAGAGCTTCATGGCCTGCCTTAGAGGGGCTAAATACCCTAGTTTTGGCGGCTGTCGTGGCAGCGGCGGCTTAGGCGGGGCCATGTTACCCTAGTTGGTGCGGCGCGGATGTAACACCCTCGAATCGGCCCTATGCAAGTTTTAGCGATTCCCGCCAAACCCGCATAGAAACGATTCAAGGACGCCCACCAGGCACTTGCGTGCGGGTGGAAAACAAAGTAATACCATTACACATTAGTCCACGATGGGACCCACAGAACATATATATACAACAACGACTCAACGAGTCAAGAATACAGATATACAGTACAAAGATTCAAATCACCTTGAAAACAATACAACGTCCGAGTACGGACAAGATGCAAATGGGGCTAAGAACCCTGAAGAATAACCAATGGCGTCCATAACCCTGCCCAGGCCAAGCCGGAAGGGTAACCTTGCTAACGACGTCGATCTCAAACCTGCTAAAACAAAAGGGGTGCTGACAAAGGGCAAAGGAAAAAGAGGAGCGTCAGTACTGAGGCCAGTACACGGCGAGGCTAGAATTCGGCGGCTCTCGCCTACATAGGTATGGTGGACTGAAGCGGCACCGAAGCATGCACTAAACAACCTATAGAGACTTGAAACCACTATCGGCTATTAGAGAGGGATAAGAAAGACCTATACGGGACCAACCTGATACTAACACCAATCATACCCATCCTGGTATTCCCCCTCGAGACCAAACGAGGAAGTCAAACCAAGGAACTCACACAGTTGGCAACTTTACTCATTCCATTATAGTTGAAGCACTTACTGGTCAGATATAGATAGCATGGGTCATCCCAAACCCAGCAGTTGTTGGCACTTTTATTTCATTCCATTGGAGTTGCGATACTTACTAGGCAGGTATAACATGACACGATACACCCCAGTTCCACCAGTTGTTGGCACTTTTATTATCCATTGCAGTGAAGCTGATTAGTAGTCACATATTAAGTCAAATTTATAGCACTACTTTAGTTATGCTTGTCTATGATCGAGATACTGTGCTCCCAGTCGTCCATAACCGCGGACACGGCTTTCATAAAGATTTACCCTGCAGGGGTGCACAAATAGCAACACACACATGATCAACCTCGGAAAAACCAAATCAAAACCCAACGAGGCTTTCACGATAAACCAATCACATGATTCATAAAAGATTTCAGGGGGCCACCCCACTAAGCTACCCGCAACGAAGTTGGCCGGCTCCAAGACGGGCCCAGGGTTTATGTCAATGGCTGTAAACAACTGGGAGCCCAAAAGTGTGATTGGGCTTGTCGATACCGCGAAAACATTCCATGTTCCAAAACAATATAGGTGCTCCACGCACAATCGTAAATAAAGCAGTAAAGCATGGCATAAGTACAAGATAGTAATAAAGCCCCAAACTACTTTGTGGCCCCAAGAAATAAGAAATGAATCAAGCTCTGGCTAAGGGGATTCATGGTCCCACATGCGGATAGTGCGATAGTCAAGGAACATGTATCAAGTTCTCGGGGTCCTACGGGACACAAGTGAGCGTGGAAGAACAAAATAACATCTATTGCTCACCGATGCCTCTGCATTAGTTATATCTATTCCCAGCAATTTAATAGTTGTATTTAAAGTCATGATCCTCTTCACCATAAAGCATATGACAATATTCCAACAACTGTGTGGTACTTCATGACACGGGATCGCACCTGAGCAAGCGACTACGACTCGCAAGACCATCTATCTACCAAACAACAGGTAATAGGAGGTGTCCAAGGCAATATAAAGGATGCACGGAATATATCTGGTACGGAACACTAAAGCATCATGACACGGATAGCAATAGATCAACAGGAAGGAAGTAAAGACTATAAATGCAAAAATAGGTAGAAAGGGGGAGATTGCTCACCTGGGAAAACATAGACGAAGAGACATTATCCGAAGAACTTGTTGATACTCGCATCAACTCATCGGTCTAATCCGCGAAGAAGCAAGTACTAAAAGAAACAATGAATGCACTATTTAATACTACGGTAGAAGATCGGGCATGATGCATGTATGATGTATGACATGGCAAAGATGCGATGCGACTAGACAAAATTAAGCGAAACCGGGGTCCTGGCAATTAATTAGAAGGTTCAAGTTCGTTTAGATACCCCACAATTTAAATGTTGATTAACAAGGCAAAACATGGTATCGGTTCACTACGCAAATTTAAATGGAGGCAATATAAGACTAGAATAGGCCGCATATAGCCTTCATATTTAATTTAGGTGAATCATCGAAATACCCCCAAACACCAACAAATATGTATGCAAACATGTTCAATTAATATGCAACAAGTAGCAAGGTCATATTATAAAAATAGGGGTCTCGGATAGGGGTCACACATTGGCATTTGGCGATCTTGGGGTTTCGAGGGTTTGACGAGGTTCGACCTCGGCAGGATCGGCCTTCGGGGTCTCGGCCACCGGATTCGTGGATCGAGGGTCTTCGGTCTTGGCGCCCAAGGTCTCGGAAAGAAGATCTTGAGGGGCAGCGTCCTTCGGTTCCCTGTCGGCGATCTTGTTGTCCATGAAGGAGAACTTGGTGTTCTGTGTCAAAGGCATCGAGGTTCCACGGTCTTATGCTCGGGTAGAAGTACTTGTCGCACCATGTCGGAGGCCTAGGGGTTCCGTTCGGTGCTGCCGAGATCACTCCAACTTCACAGGGCTACCACCATGTAATTCTCAACACCTCTCCCACACGCATCAACTAGACCAAAAGGACTTGATAGACTCGCTGCAGAGAACCAACACGGATGCGCATAATCCAAAGGAGTCGGTGGAGACAGGGCGTGCATGGCGCTCACGGGGAGGCGATGGCTGTAGAGGCCCATGGCGGCACTCCTGCGGGTAGATGGCCACATCGGTGCGGAGGCGATGGGGCACGCGGGGCCACGCTGGGCGAGGTAGACGGAGGTGCTCGGGTGGTGCTAGGGCAGAGGGGCAGCGAAGAGGAGGATGCCCGCGAGGTGGAGGTTGCACAGGGAGGTGGTCGAGCCGGCCGGTGTGGCTGCGCCTGGACAGCCAGACTCGCGCCAGAGTCAAGGCTGAGACGGCCGGTGGTAATGGCGAGGACCGACGGCAGGTCGACGGCGACCTGGGGCCGCAAACACGATGCAGAAGACGGGCGAGGTTGGGCCTCCGATGGCGGCGACGGGGCCGGATGGAAGGGCGCCCGCGCCGGAGCTCTTGGCGGCGGATCGAGTTGTGGCAGTGCGGGTCGAGGGGGAGCCGAGGCGAGAGACAGGCAAGGCTCCAAGGACGGCGGCAGGCTGGAGATTGAAGCAGCGAGGCACCTCGCCGTGGGAAGCGAGCGGGAGGCGGCGGTGCCATGCGGCTAGAGAGGAGGCGCGATGCGACAGGGGTCGCGGGGTTGGTGGAGGGGATCGTGGGCGCGGGGTGGGCTAGCATTGCGGGGCGCGTTGTGGGGCCAGGGGCGCAGGCGGGTGAGGGCGACGTGGTCGCCTAGCGGTTAGCATGCACGGGTGGAGTGTGGCGGCGGCTGAGCGGTAGGTGGGGATTGGGTGGGACTGGTTAGGGTAGATTTTGTCTAGGGTTTGGTTGGTCTAGTTTGGGCCAGGCCTGCCCGGGTAGTAGGTGGTCTGGCCTACGGGCTGGGCTGCCTCCCCGGTAAAACACTTTATAAAATAGTTTTCTTTTATTTATTTTGAAATATTCTTTTGTAAAATAGTTTAGACAAATAAAAGATCCGGACGGACCGGGAGTTTTATATTTTAAATAGAGAGGGGTTATTTAGAAAACAAAGATAGACTTTTGGAAAATAGTTTTAGCCAAAAAAATGCATGCTGACATGACGATGCTCAACTGCAATGTGGCATGATGACATGAGCATGTGGTCATGATGATGCACAAACAGAAACACCAAGCGATTTTCTAGTAGTGGTTTTATCGGGGTGCTACAATTCGACACCACTAACAATGGATCTCGCCCTCGAGATCCGCCTCATGGTACAGGGAAGAAGGATGATGGTCAGACTCTCGCGACACGACTAACAAAGATTTTTGCTCCATCTTGAAATCGACGACACCACCAACAAGGATTGTTGCTCACATCCATTGAGGGAACACTCCGGAGAGACAAAGACGCAGGGAGAGGTCTCAAAAGATAAGGCCACCTCTAACTTCTGTGAGAGAAGAGAATAAGTGCAATCTAATCCACTCCATTGTACAAGAGCGAATAGAATGAGTAGTCGGCATGGGGGCCAATCCATCACGCACCCAAACTATTACTCCACACATGCAGTAGAAAAGCATGACAACCATTCTTGGAACTCAGACTGAAGATCTCGACAAGCGAGGTTCGGAAACTTCGGAAAACCAAGGAGTGATGCAGGCTCTTCATCGGGTCTGACGCAGAAGACATCGTCGCATTTGGAAAACACCAGAAGATACAAAAGAAAGATTTCAGTGGATTTTGATCCACCGAATGGTACAAGAGATGAAGGGTTACTCAGATAACACGAAGACCGTATGTGGAAACACCATTGCAAGAGAAAGGAATCGAAACCCTAAAGGTACAACGTAAACCCAACCACGAGAAATCCTGGACTCGAAGAGAAGATAAGAGTAGATTCAAAACACGCGGGGGTAAGAGGAGAATAGCATAGGGATAAGGAGTAAAAACGACCTAATCAGATGTATCCAACCAATTTTGCAAAATAGTTTTGAAACTCTACATTGTCCGTTAGCTAGGTTATCCTACAGGCTGGACCAGTGGGGTATCGTAACTGTTGAGCTCTGATACCACTCTATAACACCCTCGAATCGGCCCTATGCAAGTTTTAGCGATTCCCGCCAAACCTGCATAGAAACGATTCAAGGACGCCCACCAGGCACTTGCGTGCGGGTGGAAAACGAAGTAATACCATTACACATTAGTCCACAATGGGACCCACAGAACATATATATACAACAACGACTCAACGAGTCAAGAATACAGATATACAGTACAAAGATTCAAATCACCTTGAAAACAATACAACGTCCGAGTACGGACAAGATGCAAATGGGGCTAAGAGCCCTAAAGAATAACCAATGGCGTCCATAACCCTGCCCAGGCCAAGCCGGAAGGGTAACCCTGCTAACGACATCGATCTCAAACCTGCAAAAACAAAAGGGGTGCCGACAAAGGGCAAAGGAAAAAGAGGAGCGTTAGTAGTGAGGCCAGTACACGGCGAGGCTAGAATTCGGCGGCTCTCGCCTACATAGGTATGGTGGACTGAAGCGGCAGCGAAGCATGCACTAAACAACCTATAGAGACTTGAAGCCACTGTCGGCTATTAGAGAGGGATAAGAAAGACCTATTCGGGACCAACCTAATACTAACACCAATCATACCCATCCTGGTATTCCCCCTCGAGACCAAACGAGGAAGTCAAACCGAGGAACTCACACAGTTGGCAGTTTTACTCATTCCATTATAGTTGAAGCACTTACTAGTCAGATATAGATAACATGGGTCATCCCAAACCCAGCAGTTGTTGGCACTTTTATTTCATTCCATTGGAGTTGCGATACTTACTAGGAAGGTATAACATGACACAATACACCCCAGTTACACCAGTTGTTGGCACTTTTATTATCCATTCCATTGTAGTGAATCTGATTTCTAGTCACATATTAAGTCAAATTTATAGCACTACTTTAGTTATGCTTGTCTATGATCGAGATACTGTGCTCCAAGTCTTCCATAACCGCGGACACGGCTTTCAAAAAGATTTACCCTGCAGGGGTGCACAAATAGCAACACACACACGATCAACCTCGAAAAAACCAAATCAAAACCCAACGAGGCTTTCATGACAAAGCAATCACAGGATTCATAAAAGATTTCAGGGGGCCACCCCACTAAGCTACCCGCAACAAAGTTGGCCAGCTTCGAGACAGACCCAGGGTTTGTGTCAATGGCTGTAAACAACTAGGAACCCGAAAGTGTGACTGGGCTTGTCGATACCGCGAAAACATTCCACGTTCCAAAACAGTACAGGTGCTCCACGCACAATCGTAAATAAAGCAGTAAAGCATGGCATAAGTACAGGATAGTAATAAAGCCCCAAACTACTTTGTGGCCCCAAGAAATAAGAAATGAATCAAGCTCTGGCTAAGGGGATTCATGGTCCCACATGCGGATAGTGCGATAGTCAAGGAACATGTATCAAGTACTCGGGGTCCTACGGGACACAAGTGAGCGTGGAAGAACCAAATAACATCTATTGCCCACCGATGCCTCTGCATTAGTTATATCTATTCCCAGCAATTTAATAGTTGTATTTAAAGTCATGATCCTCTTCACCATAAAGCATATGACAATATTCCAACAACTGTGTGGTACTTCACGACACAGGATCGCACCTGAGCAAGCGACTACGACTCGCAAGACCATCTATCTACCAAACAACAGGTAATAGGAGGTGTCCAAGGCAATATAAAGGCTGCACGGAATATATCTGGTACGGAACACTAAAGCATCGCGACACGGATAGCAATAGATCAACAGGAAGGAAGTAAAGACTATAAATGCAAAAATAGGTAGAAAGGGGTAGATTGCTCGCCTGGGAAAACATAGCCGAAGAGACATTATCCGAAGAACTTGTCGATACTCGCATCAACTCATCGGTCTAATCCGCAAAGAAGCAAGTACTAAAAGAAACACCGAATGCACTATTTAATACTACGGTAGAAGATCGGGCATGATGCATGTATGATGTATGACATGGCAAAGATGCGATGCGACTAGACAAAATTAAGCAGAACCGGGGTCCCGACAATTAATTAGAAGGTTCAAGTTCGTTTAGATACCCCGCAATTTAAATGTTGATTAACAAGGAAAAACATGGCATCGGTTCACTACACAAATTTAAATGGAGGCAATATAAGACTAGAATAGCCCGCATATAGCCTTCATATTTAATTTAGGTGAATCATCGAAATACCCCCCAAAACCAACAAATATGTATGCAAACATGTTCAATTAATATGCAACAAGTAGCAAGGTCATATTATAAAAATAGGGGTCTCGGATAGGGGTCACACATTGGCATTTGGCGATCTTGGGGTTCCGAGGGTTTGACGAGGTTTGACCTTGACAGGATCGGTCTTTGGGGTCTCGGCCACCGGATTCATGGATTGGGGGTCTTCGGTCTTGGCGCCCGAGGTCTCGGAAAGAAGATCTTGAGGGGTGGCGTCCTTCGGTTCCCTGCCGGCGATCTTGTTGTCCATGAAGGCGAACTTGGTGTTCCATGTCAAAGGCATCGAGGTTCCACGGCCTTATGCTCGAGTAGAAGTACTTGTCGCACCATGTCGGAGGCCTAGGTGTTCCGTTCGGTGCTGCCGAGATCACTCCAACTTCACAGGGCTACCACCATGTAATTCGCAACACCTCTCCCACACGCATCAACTAGACCAAAAGGACTTGATAGACTCGCTGCAGAGAACCAACACGGATGCGCATAATCCAAAGGAGTAGGTCGAGACAGGGCGTGCGTGGCGCTCACAGGGAGGCGATGGCTGTAGAGGCCCATGGCGGCACTCCTGCGGGTGGACGGCCATATCGGTGCGGAGGCGATGGGGCACGCGGGGCCACGCTGGGCGAGGTAGACGGATGTGCTCTGGCGGCGCCGACGCAGAGGGGCAGCGAAGAGGAGGATGCCCGCGAGGTGGAGGTCGCACATGGAGGTGGTCGAGCCGGCCGGTGTGGCTGCGCCTGGACAGCCAAACTCGCGCCAGTGTCAAGGCTGAGACGGCCGGTGGTAATGGCGAGGACCGACGGCGGGTCGACGATGATCCGGGGCCGCAAACACGATGCAGAAGACGGGCGAGGTCGGGCCTCCGATGGTGGCGACTGGGCCGGATGGAAGGGCGCCCGCGGCGGAGCTCTTGGCGGCGGATCGAGTTGTGGCAGTGCGGGTCGAGGGGGAGCCGGGGCGAGAGACAGGCGAGGCGCCAAGGACGGCGGCAGGCTGGAGATCGAAGCAGCGAGGCACCTCGCCGTGGGAAGCGAGTGGGAGGCGGCGGCGCCATGCGGCTAGAGAGGAGGCGCGATGCGACATGGGTCGCGGGGTTGGTGGAGGGGATCATGGGCGCAGGGTGGGCTAGCGTTGTGGGGCCAGGGGCGCAGGCGGGTATGGGCGACGTGGTCGCCTAGCGGTTAGCGTACACGGGTGGAGTGTGGCGGCGGCTGAGCGGTAGGTGGGGATTGGGTGGGACTGGTTAGGGTAGATTTGGTCTAGGGTTTGGTTGGTCTAGTTTGGGCCAGGCCTGCCCGGGTAGTAGGTGGTCTGGCCTACGGGCTGGGCTGCCTCCCCGGTAAAACACTTTATAAAATAGTTTTCTTTTATTTATTTTGAAATATTCTTTTGTAAAATAGTTTAGACAAATAAAAGATCTGGACGGACCGGGAGTTTTATATTTTAAATAGAGAGGGGGTATTTAGAAAACAAAGATAGACTTTTGGAAAATAGTTTTAGCCAAAAAGATGCATGCTGACATGACGATGCTCAATTGCAATGTGGCATGATGACATGAGCATGTGGTCATGATGATGCACAAACAGAAACACCGAGCGATTTTCTAGTAGTGGTTTTATCGGGGTGCTACAGCGGAGGAGCTGCGCAAGATGAACTATGGTTAGTCGGAGAAGGGGAGTGAATGACTGACAGTAGGTTTGGACTATGGGCACGCATGAAAATAACCATTTCCCATTTCCTTAGAGGGTAATAATTCGACACTCGTTGCATTAACAGCTCAATCTTTATTTCCCTTCTTAGCATAAGAGTGCAAACGTATTAAAAAGATCGGTCGTGGCTATCCACCTCATCGAGCAATGTACCAGGACAGGTAGGAGACGTGACCGGGTTTCATTTTAGAAATGTTGACGACTGTGCCCTTATGTTTATACGATATTATTTATATGCCACCATGTACCGTCGAGTGTAACAACACCATCAGAGACAGGGGATAACGACGTGGCGTGTTTTATTTTTTTAAAGGGCATCAGAAACAGGGGATGCCGACGTGGCATGTTTTCTGACTGGCGGGCCTGCCCCGTCCACCTTCGACGGCGCGCATCCCAGGTTCGAGGGGTGGTGCTGCCCACCAACACATTATTGTGCAATTTTCCATGCGGGACCTGAATTTCGACGCTGAGCTGATGCCCATGTCGAACACAGAGAATTCTGAAAGAAGCTACTAAAAAATAAATACTTTGAATTCTGAAAGTACTAAATTTAAATACATTACAATTTTGTCTGAAATTTAATACGCATACTGCTCATCGAAATAATATAAATACAGTACAAATTTCTACTTCGAAAAATAGACCTGAAAATGCTAGCAAATAACCTAGGATGAATATAGGATTCATTCTCTCCTATATATTTCGTCGGCGGCGGCTCCCGCGTGCTGCAACACACATTCAGAGAACTCTCTCCGTCTGCATTGTGCTGCCAGTATCTCGTTCAGAGGGTAAGGCCTCAGTGTATGTTCCAAACTTAAGCCATACGTCATTGTTGGTTCCTCTTCCTAGGCTTGAACCTCATGATTGTACAGTCTGATATAATTCCTGTAGTATATGCAACCGGGTTTGACTGTGGGGTGTAACCTGGTGTCAATGGAGATAGACCGACTGTAATCAACAAAGAGGGCACGACTTCCAATGTCACCGACGGCCTCGAGAGAGCGGTTCTCCGTGTCCACCCGGTACAACACCGCTTGCCCTTTGGCGAAATCCCCGTTCAACACAAAAAGCAGATCACCATCTGACTCCACAAGGTAAAATTTGTAAGTTCCGCATACCTGTTCAAAGACTGGGGCCGAAATTATTTTGGCCATCGTGACAGTGCTCACGCGCTGTTCTAACTTGATGTTGGTCGACAAGATGTCTCCATTCTCAAGTAATGCATATACTTCCCCTTAGAATGTCGTCATGCAGTCCAGAAGCATAGCAGGAGGTGGCGAATACAATCCTTCTCCAAATGATTCATTGATTTGCCCCGTTGGGGTGCTCTCATCGGCCCATGCAATACGATCTGGATAATTAGTGCAAATGAACACCATCGTCGGGGACTTCGTCACGACGACAAATTGCAGAGGATTAGATGGTATGTGTGCTTGAAACTCCGTGTTAGACTTACGAGTGATTGGGTTCAGAAGACGAATTTGGTACGGCTCCACCCTCTGAGCAAGCACGATGACGCCACGAGAAACACTGACGAAGTAGAACCTTTTGGAAGAAGAGGGCATCAATTAGCACTAAGATGTTTACAATGGAAAATACCAATAAATGTTGGATGTGAATGTGAACCTACGATGGACGTCCATTAGATTTGTCCTAAAGCAACGACTAGTGGCGAGGTTGAGGAAGGTGAAGTCGCCAACGTCTGGAAGTGTGTGATCTATCATGATCCAGTTGTTGAGATGGAATTCGGGCACCTTTAAAGTGCGGCGCCAATCGGTGCAGACTTCCCGACAAGCAGCATAGGTGTCGACGTACTCCTCTTTCTCCGGCAAATAGTCAGCGATTTTGCGAAGTGGGTCGGCCGGGAGATCGGCCCAGTTCCTCTTCATCCGGCTACTGGCCATGTCTTACATGTGGGAATGTTTTGATCGAGGAAGAAAGAAGAACTACCACTATGAGGAGAATAAGAAGAGGATAACAGACGAGGGAGACGAAGCCGAACTGCCACTGCGAGAAGACGAGGAGACGGGGGAGAAGAAGCGGAACTGCCAATTCAAGTTTGTATCAACGGGCTTTTTTTCGGAACTAGCGCGTGAACCAGCCATGCACTGCATGCAAGGTTTGATCAAACAGACTGACATGTGGGACCTGCTAAAAAATTCCGTGAAGTGCTCCCCGTGCATAGTGCGCTGACAGGTGGCATGTTTTCTGGCAGGCGGGCCCGCCTCCTCCACCTACGGCGGCGTGCATCCTAGGTTCGAGGGCTGGTGCCGCCCACCAACACATTATTATGCAATTTTCCATGCTTTGTCGCAACCAGCTCCGCTCCGCTCCGCTCCTCTCCTCTGCTCCTGCCGCCGCCACTCCGCTCGGTCGTGCACCGCTCTCGTCGTCTCCTTGGGCCGTCGTCCTCCCGCCCTCCCCTCCTTGCCATCCCCTCATGTCCCCTCCCCTCCCTGCCCTGTCTCCTTGCCGCCGCCCATTGCCTAGGCGCGTCTGGAAATGAAAACCGAGAGTCGGCCGTTGGGTTAGGGGCCCAACAACGCTGGTGATCCGGATCCCGCTCGGAGATGGATCCTGCGAGGCTTAAGAGCACGGATATGGGTCCTGCGCGGCTGGAGAGAACGGAATCTCCTTCAAGTCTGGAGAGCACAGAGGACAACGAAACAGGGAGAGAGGAAGCAGGGTGCAGAGCTTTGGAGGTATGGAGCCCGGAGAAGGTGTCGTGCGTCCACATTAAAGGGTAAGAACTGTGATTCCTTATATGCATACCCCAAATAGCGTTTCTAGTCCCGTGGTGATGGCAAGGATATGTGTTGGTAACCGCAGGACGTCTGTACATCTTGTCCTTGAGCATGATGCTTTGTCAAGCGAGCATGAAGGCACTAAAACATGTGGCGGTGCGGATGATGATGAGAAAGCATATCTAGACGTGGCTGTTGACCCTGATAGGATGGAGAGTAGGGAATATTTGGTTGATTCGAACTTTGAGCCTGACTATGGGACTGATGAGGAAGAGGAATGTGAAGATGTGGAAATGGGATGTAGATACGACGACGAAGACGTGGATAGGCCAGTGATACACTTTGATAGGGACAATCCTACAATTGATGAGGGGACTGTCTTTGATAATGTGGAGGACTGCAGATATGTAGTTGCAACCTATGCAATCAGAGTTGGGTTCAAATTTATCATTGAAAAGAGCGACCAAAAGAGATTTAGGGTGCACTGTAGGGAAAGTAATGTGTGTAAATGGAGATTACATGCATCTCCAATGCGTGGTGGACACCCATTTCAGGTTGCAATAGCTACATTTAGTTTCAGTCTTTCTCATATTTATTCTGCTGATAACTAGCTCTGAATTATTTGGATTCTTATCGAATGCAGATCAAAGTAAACACGAAGAAACACAACTGCCCTAATACTTCTTTAAGTGGTAAAATTAGACCGACAACTACCAAGTGGATTGCTACTACTGTACTTGACTGGGTGAGGCAGGATCATAACATTGGACCTGCTGAACTTAGAGCAAAGATTAGCAAAAAGTTTAACGTTCTGATTCATTACCATAGAGTCTTTGATGGGAAGGAGATGGCTCTAGACTTCATTCAAGGCAAGTGGAATGACAGTTTTCATATGTTGTATAGTTTCAAATCTCAGATAGAGAAAACATCACCTGGTAGTGTTGTTGACATCGATTACGAGGTTGTGAAAGGGAGAGAAAAGGTCTCGAGGGGGGTCAGGTATAAGCAGGCAGATAAGATATGCTTCAGGAGATGTTTTGTCTGCCTGAAGGCATGCTAGAAGGGGTTCCTAGACGGCTGCAGGCCATACATGGCAATAGGCGCAACTTCTTTAACAGGGAAGTTCAGGGGACATGTTGCTTCTGCTTGTGCTTTGGACGCACATAATTGGCTTCTACCCATAGCTTATGCTGTTCTTGAGGGTGAATCAAATGAAAGCTGGACATGGTTCATGCAGAGACTACGGGAAGTAATTGGTCACCCTGAAGGCTTGGTGATACACACCGGTGCATCTGAGGGTCTTGCGAATGCTATTGATGTTGTGTTTCCTGAGGTTGGGCATAGGGAATGCATGCGGCACCTCGCTACTAACTTCACGAAGAAGTTCAAAGGACAGATCTTTGAAGAGGACTTGTGGCGATCAGCATACACATACATCCCAAGCATGCATGCTACTTACTTGCAGAACATGTATGTAGTGCCAAAGGTGAAAAAATACCTTGAGGAACATCACACCAAGCTATGGGCCAGAAGCAAGTTTGGTGAGTTAAGCAAGGTGGATTTTGTATGCAATAATTTGGCAGAGAGTTTCAATGATAAGATTTCGGGCATGAAGACACTTGGAATTGTTATTTAGTTGGATGCAGTAAGATAGTGCATAATGGTGAAGATAGGTTTAAGGCAAAGAATTTGTGCAAGAAATTTTTTAGGCCATAAAATAGTTCCAAAGGTGGTTATGTTACTGAATGCAAGAACCAGGGCAATGAGAACGATAAAGATGAGGGTGGTCAGAAGTTCCAAAACATTGGCTAAGGTTTATGCAGAATACAAGTGTGGAAGTGAACGGAGGTACACTGTAGACATTGGAAACAAGACTTGTTCATGCAGGCAGTGGCAGATTACTGGTCTGCCATGTCACCATGCAATTTACTTCATCTTAAAGCTTAGAGGTAACGGACCTGAAATAGAGAACTATGTCGACAACTATTTCTCCGTGGACAAGTTTGCTGCAACTTATGCAGAAAACGTACCACCTATGGCCAATGAAAATGATTGGGAGATTTTCGATCCAAGGTTCAAACTTCAACCACCAGTTCTTAGGAGGCCACCTGGGAGGCCTAAAAAGCTAAGGATCGAAGCCTCCACCGATAAAGGTCCAAGGCTGGGAGCTAGGAAAAGGAAATGCGGATGTTGTGGCGGATTCGGCCATATCAAGAGGTTGTGCAAAAACCCAGTTACACATGCTATTGTCCCTGTTCACACCCGGTGGCAGAAAATGAGGCTTCTCAGCCAGAACTGGCGGAAGAGCAGCGCGAAGACGGTGATGAGCACTCGGAGGAAAACGTATGTAAGCAGCCAATTTATGAAGAAGTGGAGGTGCTGGCGAGAAAAGGGTGTGAAAAGAAACAAAAGGGTAAGTGGAACAGGGAGGAAAGGGCAAATAATGGAGGTGTATTAGAATATGAAGAAGTTGCAGGGGTGATTGAGGATGTTCTCGAGGATCTTTCAGCTAACTGTAGGAGAAATAATAAATCCCTGCCAATTTCATCTTTGTACGATTCTCCGGATGAAAGGTAAGCTTAAAAATTGTTTTATTTGCCATTTTATCATTTTTTTATCCTCATTAACTGATGCTTAATGCAGCGTGGGCTAGCAGACTAATAAGAGGAGCAGAAAGATGCGGGCACAGTAACGTCGTATGTTGAATTATATCATTGAAACTAAACTAGCCATGTCGTCTTTATTTATATCTGGCGCATGCAACGTGTCTGTGATGGGGTCATGTGGACCAGATTACATTTTTCTTAAATATTATTACATTAATTTTTACCTACGTTTGGACCTGGCTACTAGTTCCCATCTCCCTTGCATTCCCATCTCCTCTGGCGCACTCTAGAATTATGGCTGTGCCATCAAGTAGCAGAGTCAGCGTATTGTCCTAGTAGGTGTGAACGCAATGAATTTGTTTGTTTAGAATTTGACGACTTTTGATTAGTTTGAAAGACAGAGAAACCTAAAACATGTATCTAGACATGTTTTGGGTATAGACACATTTATTAAATATCTAAAAAAACTAAGTCAGTTATATCTGGACAGGAGCAGTACACTTACAACATGATCGATCCCTTCTCCTCAGGCGCACTCCAAATTACGGTTGTGCCATCAAGTGCTGGGAGCAGAGTCAGCGTATTGTCCCATCAGATATGCCAGGGAACGCGCGAACTTTATTTTCAGGATCAGACGAGTTTCGATCGACTAGTTTCAAAGACAAAGACAACTAAAACATGGCCAACATATATAGATTATGACGATAATCGACCATGACTCAGGTGACCCAGATCCAAAGAGCGCATTAAGATACCGTACATAGATTTAATTTGTGCTTAAGTGGCCCTAATCGACTATGATGCTCCCGTAGTCTCCATCATTGACGATGTTGTCCGCGTCGCCGCCAGCCTCCTCCATGTCGGAATCGATGCCGACGTTCCCGACAACATTTCTCCTCCTCATGGATTCTTCACGGCGCGTTGCATCGATAACGGTGGAGGTCGTACGCCCAGGCACTGCCCAGAAGCGCTGCCTCCCTTCGGGGTTGTGCAGATCCGGGTGTCTCTCCCGCCGGTGTGTTCCGCACAGCTCAATCAACGAAGCCCGCTCCTTCTTGAACAACATTCGCCAGTACGCACTCGTACACGAGTATCGCGCCATTGCCCTCTTCCGCTCCGACAGCTGGCGGCAGCGCTCCTCAATCTGCCTCGCCAACGTGTTGTCGCGCAAGAGCGGAGTGACAGGAACCCTGGCGTAGCTGAGCTCGAAGCCAGCCGGAAGCCTCGCTAATGGAGGCGCGAGTATGTCGTAGTGGGCGAACATCTGAGCCTCATGCAAGCTGAGTTTGGGCCTCTCCCTCTCCATGGCGATGAAGGAACACGATCTGATTTTCGGCCCTGAGGTTAAGGGGATAAGGGCAAGGACGTAGGCCCAGCAAAGTTGCCACGGCCAATCAGTTCGCAGAACAGACTTCTCGCGGATCGCCCTCACGAAGGACATCACTATCATCCACGCACCCCGATCCAATGGCGCCTAACAATCGGGAATCGGGTCTTCTAGAAGCTCAGAGGGGTTGCTGGTTAGTTCTGCGTCCCGATTGTTTGTGGCCAACGGCGGTAGTTGAAAATAATACACATTTCAATGACACTGGTGGATCCATATGTGGTCTCTAAAGAGAACACACAACCAATGACTCTGGTTGTTGTTAGTAAAAAGAGCACACATGCAATGACACCGGTGGATCCATATGTGGTATGTGAAAAGAACACACATGCAATGACTCCAGTTGTTGTTAGTGAAAAGAACACACATGCAATGACACTGGTGGATCTATAGGTGGTATGTGAAAAGAACACACATATGGATCTAAAGAGAACACACATTTCAATAACACTGGTGGATCCATATGTGGTATGTGAAAAGAACAGTCATGAAATAACTCAGTTGTTGTTAGTAAAAAGAACACACATGCAATGACGCTGGTGGATCCATAGGTGGTATGTGAAAACAGCACACATGCAATGACACTGCTGGATCCATATGTGGTATGTGAAAAGAACACACATGCAATGACTCCAGTTGTTGTTAGTGAAAAGAACATACATGCAATGACAATGGTGGATCCATGTGTGGTCTCTGTAGAGAACACACATTTCAATGACACTGGTGGATCCATATGTGGTATGTGAAAATAATACACATGCAATGACTCTGGTTGTTGTTACTAAAAAGAACACACATGCAACAACACTGGTGGATCCATAGGTGGTATGTGAAAAGACCACACATTTCAATGACTCTGCTTGTTGTTACTAAAAAGAACACACATGCAATGACACTAGTGGATCCATAGGTGGATTGTGAAAAGAGCACACATGTAATGACACTAGTGGATCCATATGTGGTATGTGAAAAGAACACACATGCAATGCCTCCAGTTGTTGTTAGTGAAAAGAACATACATGCAATGACACTGGTGGATCCATGTGTGGTCTCTGAAGAGAACACACATTTCAATGACACTGGTGGATCCATATGTGGTATGTGAAAAGAACACAGATACAATGACTCTGGTTTTTTTACTAAAAAGAACACAAATGCAATGACACTGGTGGATCCATAGGTGGTATGTGAAAATAACACACATTTCTATGACTCTGGTTGTTGTTACTAAAAAGAACACACATTCAATGACACTGGTGGATCCATATGTGGATTGTGAAAAGAGCACACATGCAATGACACTGGTGGATCCATATGTGGTATGTGAAAAGAACACACATGCAATGACACTGGTGGATCCATAGGTGGATTGTGAAAAGAACACACATGCAATGACACTGGTTGTTGTTAGTAAAAAGAACACACATGCAATGACACTGGTGGATCCATAGGTGGATTGTGAAAAGAACACACATGCAATGACACTGGTGGATCCATATGTGGTATGTGAAAAGAACACACATGCAATGACTCTGGTTGTTGTTACTAAAAAGAACACACATGTAGTGACACTGATGGATCCATAGGTGGTATGTGAAAAGAACACACATTTCAATGACTCTGGTTGTTGTTACTAAAAAGAACACACATGCAATGACACTGGTGGATCCATGTGTGGTCTCTGAAGAGAACACACATGCAATGACTGTGGTTGTTGTTACTAAAAAGAACACACATGCAATGACACTGGTGGATCCATGTGTGGATTGTGAAGAGAGCACACATGCAATGACACTGGTGGATCCATATGTGGTATGTGAGAAGAACAGTCATGAAATGACTCTGGTTGTTGGTAGTAAAAAGAACACACATGCAATGACATTGGTGGATCCATAGGTGGATTGTGAAAAGAGCACACATGCAATGACACTGGTGGATCCATATGTGGTATGTGAAAAGAACACACATGCAATGACTCCAGTTGTTGTTAGTGAAAAGAACATACATGCAATGACACTGGTGGATCCATGTGTTGTCTCTTAAGAGAACACACATTTCAATGACACTAGTGGATCCATATGTGGTATGTGAAAAGAACACACATGGAATGACTCTGGTTGTTGTTACTAAAAAGAACACACATGCAATGACACTAGTGGATCCATAGGTGGTATGTGAAAACAACACACATTCAATGTCTCTGGTTGTTGTTACTAAAAAGAACACACATGCAATGACACTGGTGGATCCATAGGTGGATTGTGAAAAGAGCACACATGCAATGACACTGGTGGATCCATATGTGGTATTTGAAAAGAACACACATGCAATGACTCGAGTTGTTGTTAGTGAAAAGTGAAGGGTTTTGCAGTATAGTAAATCAAAATTTTCTACGGAAGCGAACAGAGGGAAAGCCAAGATCTAATCTAGGAGATGCAAACAACGAGAGAGATTGGATTAGATCTTCATACCCTTGAAGATTCGCACAGCGGAACGTTCGTCGGAACGTGGGTGATGTAGTCGTACTCGCTTCTCCTCCTCGCGATCCGATCCGATCCAGCACCACAAGTGGCGGTGCCTCCGTGAGATGCACACGTGTAGCACCTCGACGTCTCCTCCTTCCTCGGACCAGCAAGTATGGTGGAGAGATGGATTGGATCTACAACACGACGGCGTGGTGTATATGGTGGAGAATTTCTGCCGCAGGGCTTCGCCTACAAACAGTCGGGAGGGAAAGAGGAGGGCAGCAGGGCAACTAGAGTTTGGAGGAAGGTGTAGGTTGGGGGGGAGGGGGCGCACCAGCCCTCTATATATAGAGGGGGGGTGCGGCCAGCCCTTGCCCATCCTCCAAGCCAATCTCTAGTTTAAACGATTTAAACTCTCCCTTCTAGAAACCCTATCTTATCTCTAGTTTAAACGATTTAAACTTATCTAGGATCGGCTGGGCCCTATGGGGCCTTGTGCCCCTGGCCCAATGCGGCCAGGACACTCCCTCATAGGCCCATGCCCCCTCCCGGAAGGTGGGACCACGTTGGCCCCCTTCCGGAAGGTTCTAGAAGCTTCCGGTACAATACCGATTAACCCGGAACAATTCCGAACTCCAAAAACTGCACTGCCTTATATGAATCTTATTCTCCGGACCATTCCGGAACCTCTCGTGATGTCCCGGATCCCATCCGAGACTCCGAACAAAAATTCATAAACCAAGTATCCAATCTATCCTAGCGTCAAGACACGTTAAGTGTGTGACCCTGCGGGTTCGAGAATATGCAGACATGATCTTCTATCAATAATCAACAGCGGGGTCTGGGCACCCATATTGACTCCCACACATTCATCGATGATCATATCGGATGAACCACGATGCCAGGATTCAATCAATCCCATATATATATTCCCTTCGTCTCGCGATATTTTACTTGCCCGAGATTCGATCGTCGGTATCGTCATACCTAGTTCAATCTCGTTCACAGCAAGTACTTTACTCGTTCCGTAATCCGATATCACTTTGTGATTAACTCCTTAACCACATGCTTGCAAGCGGTGTTGATATCGATTACCGAGTGGGCCCGAAGTATATCTCTCCGACTTGGGAGGGACAAATTCCATCTCGATACATACAACCCAACAGATACTTTCCGATCACCTGAGAGACACCTTTATGATCACCCTCTCATAGGATGACGTTTGATGACCTCAAAGCTTTCTTCCGATACCAGGGAGTTGTATTATCTCATGGTCTAAGGAATACAATATTTGACATAAGAAAAGCTTCGCAAAGACGAACACGATGACACGATCTAATTGCTTCGCTTAGTTTGGGTCTATCCACCATATCATTCTCCAATGATATGATCTCATTATCAATTGACAACTCATGTCTATGGTTAGGAAACCTTAACCATCATTGATCAATGAGCTAGTCCATAGAGGCGTACTAGGGACACGGTGTTGTTCACAAACCACACAAGTATTAAAGTTTCCGCTTAATACAATTCTAGCATGGAATATAAACTTTATCATGAACAAGAATTATAATAATAACATCTTTATTATTGCCTCTAGGGCATAATTCCAACAGTCTCCCACTTGCACTAGAGTCAATAATCTAGTTTACATTTGGCAACAATCTCACACCCATGGCACTGAGGTGCTGATCATGTTTTACACGTGAAAGAGGTTTAGTCAATGGATCTGCGACATTCAGATCTGTATGTACTTTGCTGATCTGCAGATCTCCATCTGCTATATAATCTCGGATTATATGAAACTTGCAGTTGATATGCTTGGTCTTTGGATGATATCTTGGTTCCTTAGCGAGTGCTATGGCGCCAGTGTTGTCACATAATATCTCCAGTGGGTCCAATGCACTTGGAACCACGCCAAGCTCAGTGATGAAGTTCCTGATCCAAACTCCTTCACTTGACGCTTCTGCAGCAGCCATGTATTCCGCTTCTACTGTAGATCCCGCGACCATGCTTTGCTTGCAGCTTCTCTAGCTCACAGCTCCTCCATTCAAAATATACACGTATCCTGTCTGAGATTTAGAATCATCCTTGTCGGTGTCGAAACTAGCATCGACGTAACCTTTTACGACGAGCTGTTCATCACCCCCATAGACCAAGAACATTTCTTTAGTCCTATTTAGGTACCTTA
Organism: Avena sativa; assembly: GCA_916181665.1. NCBI lineage: Eukaryota > Viridiplantae > Streptophyta > Magnoliopsida > Poales > Poaceae > Avena > Avena sativa. Next base: position 432,214,979 of record OV702287.1, read on the forward strand.
GGATGTTCTTCACGGCTGTCCAGTGTTCCACTCCTGGATCACTTTGATATCTGCTCGTCAAACTAAGACCATTGGACACATCCGGTCTAGTACACAGCATGGCATACATGATGGAACCTATGGCCGAGGCATAAGGCACTTTGCTCATAGCTTCCCTATCATTTACCGTAGCTGGACACTGAGCCTTGCTCAATATCTTACCTGACAACATAGGCACTGAACCTTTCAATGCCTTATCCATTCTGAACCTTTTCAGAACTTTGTCTAGGTATGTACTTTGGCTTAAAGCTATCAGGCGTCTTTGTCTATCTCTATAGATTTTGATGCCCAATATATAAGCAGCTTCACCTAGGTCTTTCATTGAAAAACACTTGTTCAAATAACTCTTCACATCGTTAAGCATGTTGATGTCATTTCCAATAATCAATATGTCATCCACATATAGTACCAGAAATGTCACCGAGCTCCCACTCACTTTCTTGTAGATGCAAGCTTCATAGCAATTTGGAACAAATCCAAAGCTCTTGATCACTTGATCAAAACGAAGGTTCCAACTCCGAGATGCTTGCTTCAGTCCATAAATGGAACGCTGAAGTTTGCATACTTTATCAGCATCCTTAGGATCGGCAAAACCTTCGGGTTGCATCATATACAACTCTTCATCAATGTTGCCATTGAGGAACGCAGTCTTGACATCCATCTGCCATATTTCATAATCATGAAACGCAGCAATTGCTAACAAAATCCGAATAGACTTAAACATCGCTACGGGAGAGAAAGTCTCATCGTAGTCAACACCTTGAACTTGTCGAAAACCTTTCGCGACAAGCCGTGCTTTATAGACGGTAACATTACCATCCGCGTCCGTTTTCTTCTTGAAGATCCATTTGCACTCAACGGCCTTTCGGTTGCTAGGAGGGTCCACCAAAGTCCATACTTGGTTTTCGCTCATGGATCCCAATTCGGATTTCATGGCTTCTAGCCATTTCTCAGAGTCTGGGCTCATCATCGCTTCCTCATAGTTCGTAGGTTCACTGTCTTCTACTAACAAGACAGTCAAGACAGGGTTGCCGTACCACTCAGGAGGGGCACGCGACCTTGTCGACCTGCGACGTTCAGTAGCAGCATCGTCCGAAGCTTCATGATCCTTGTCATTAGCTTCCTCTATTGTTGGTGCAGGCGGCACTGGAACAATTTCAGGTGCTGCGCTACTCTCCAATTCAAGAGAAGGTTCAATAACCTCGTCTAGCTCTACTTTCCTCCCACTCACTTCTTTCGAGATAAACTCCTTCTCAAGAAAGGAACCGTTCTTTGCGACAAACACTTTGCCTTCGGTTCTGTGATAGAAGGTATACCCAATAGTTTCCTCAGGGTATCCTATGAAGACGCATTTCTCCGCTTTGGGTTCGAGCTTGTCCGGCATCAACTTCTTGACGTAAGCTTCGCATCCCCAAACTTTAAGAAACGACAACTTAGGTTTAGCACCAAACCATAGTTCATACGGTGTCGTCTCAACGGATTTAGATGGAGCCCTATTTAAAGTGAATGCAGCGGTTTCTAATGCATAACCCCAAAATGATAACGGCAAATCAGTAAGAGACATCATCGATCGGACCATATCTAATAGGGTTCGATTCCGGCGTTCAGACACACCATTGCGCTGTGGTGTTCCGGGTGGTGTGAGTTGTGAAACGATTCCACTTGCTTTGAGATGCGTGAGAAAATCATAACTCAAATATTCGCCCCCACGATCGGATCGTAGAAACTTAATCTTTCTGTTACGATGGTTCTCCACTTCATTCTGAAATTCTTTGAACTTTTCAAACGTTTCAGATTTATGTTTCATTAAATAGATATACCCATATCTACTTAAGTCATCGGTAAAAGTGAGAAAATAGCGATATCCACCACGCGTCGAAACACTCATCGGTCCGCATACATTGGTATGTATGATTTCCAACAAGTCCGTTGCTCGCTCCATCATACCGGAGAACGGGGTTTTGATCATCTTGCCCATGAGGCATGGTTCGCATGTGTCAAATGATTCAAAATCAAGAGACTCCAAAAGTCCATCAGAATGGAGTTTCTTCATGCGCTTTACACCAATATGACCTAGACGACAGTGCCACAAATAAGTAGTATTATCACTATCTACTTTGCATCTCTTAGCCTCAATGTTATGGATGTGTGTTTCATCCCTTTCGAGATTTAGAAGAAATAAACCACTCACAAGAGGTGCATGACCATAAAAGATGTTACTCATATAAATAGAACAACCATTATTCTCCGATTTAAATGAATAACCGTCTTGCAATAAACACGATCCAGAAATAATGTTCATGCTCAACGCAGGCACATAATAACATTTATTAAGGTTTAAAACTAATCCCGAAGGTAAAACTAAGGAGAGCGTGCCGACGGCCATCACATCAACTCTTGATCCGTTGCCAACGCGCATCGTCACCTCATCCCTCGCAAGCCGCCGTCTATTCCGCAGCTCCTGTTTCGAGTTACAAATATTAGCAACTGAACCTGTATCAAATACCCAGGCACTACAACGAGGGCTAGTAAGGAAAACATCAATAACATGTATATCAAATATACCTTTGATGGTGCCAGCCTTCTTGTCCGCTAAGTACTTCGGATAGTTGCGCTTCCAGTGACCCTTGTCCTTGCAATAGAAGCACTCAGTTTCCGGCTTGGGACCAGACCTGAGCTTCTTCTCAGCAGGGGCATTGTGCTTGCCGCCGCCCTTCTTGAAGGGCTTCTTTGCACCTTTACCTTTCTTAAAGGAGGGCTTGTTGACCATCAACACATGATTATCCTTCTTGATGTCCACCTCCATAGCCTTCCGCTTTGCGAAGAGCTCGGTGATCGTATCAGTGGAACCAATCTGATTATGAGTCACTACAAAACTTTTGTAGCTGGGAGGGAGTGATTGCAGAACCCTGTCAATCTTGAGCTCCTCTGGAATCTTGCAGTCCAGTTGCTCAAGGCGTTGAGTGTAGCCCGACATCTTAATGGCGTGCTCACTAACGGAACTCCCTTCCTCCATCTTGCAGTTAAATAACTTCTCAGAGATCTCATATCTCTCAGAACGGGCCTGAGTCTGAAACATGGTTTTCAACTCTTCGAGAATCTCAAAGGGCCCGGGATAGTTTTCAAAACGATTTTGAAGTTCCGGTTCCATAGCAAACAACATGGTGCTCTTAATCACACCATAATCATCTTTGCGCGACTGATAGACAGCTTTCTCATCAGCCGGCGCAGTTGCAGCAGGGGGGTTACCTAACGCTTTTCTCAAGGACATAGTCCTTTTGACCGCCAGAGAGAATGATTCTCAGATTGCGGAACCAGTTGGTGAAGTTAGACCCATTGTTTCTAAGCTTTTCTTTCTCAGCAAAAACGTTGAAGTTGAAGTTGGACTTAGCCATGTGATCTACAATATTTGCAAGTACAAATTAGACTATGTTCATGATAACTAGTTCAACTTTTAATCAAATTACTAGATGAACTCGCGCTAAATTCAACATCCCTCAAGTTGTTTAGTGAACACGATCCAAATTCACCACACCTAATCCGATCTTCACGAGAAGAGATGTGGTTTCAATGGTGGACAACGAAGTGTCGATCATATCATTCATATGACTCATGCTTAACCTTTCGGTTCATGTGTTCCGAGGCCATGTCTGTACATGCTAGGCTCGTCAAGTTAGACCCAAGTATTTCCGCGTGTGCAAAACTGGCTTGCACCCGTTGTATGTGAGCGTAGAGTCTATAGCACCCGATCATCACGTGATGCTTGGACACGACGAACTTTCGCAACGGTGCATACTTGGGGAGAACACAGTTTTTATCTTGATCTTTAAGTGAGGAATCATCTTATAATGCTACCGTCGCGATCTAAGCATAATAAGATACATAAAAGGATAAACATCACATGCATATAACTTTATGTGGCATGGTATAGCCAATCTTCGCGCAATGATCTCCATCTTGTGCGTTCCGGCATGATCTCCATCACTTCACCATGATTGCCTCCACCACGAATAGCAACTACAACTATTGCTAACTACTTAGCGATAAAGTAAAGCTATTACATGGCGTATAAGAAGTTGACTCGCAGGTCATACACAATTATAAAGACAACCATATGGCTCCTGCCGATTGTGTACTCATCGACATGCAAGTCGTGAAACATTACAAAACATGATCATCGCATACATTATACACATCACATCTTGGGCCATACCATATTACAGAAAACACTCCCTGCAAAAACAAGTTAGACGCCTCTACTTTGTTGTTGCATGTTTTACGTGGCTTATGGGAGTAGATGCTAAGAACGATTCTTACCTACGGAAAGCCACAACGGTGATATTATGGTTGCCAAACTCCGGTGTTAATCCCATGAAAACTATAGTGAGAGAAACTGACATCCACCAGCCGCATGTGTGGAACAAGCCACACGTCAAGTGCGGAGCCGGTCTCGCGAGCGACGTCGCGTAAGGTTGGCCTGGACCGCTTCAATCTCACTATCTCGCGTCATAAGAAGAACACAAATAAGAGGCTTGCAACAGAAAACATCAACGCCCGCAACAACCATGTTGCGTTCTCCTCATGAAACACATCTACGCATAGATCTAGCTCTGATACCACTGAAGGGTTTCGCAGCATAGTAAATCAAAATTTTCTACGGAAGCGAACAGAGGGAAAGCCAAGATCTAATCTAGGAGATGCAAACAACAAGAGAGATTGGATTAGATCTTCATTCCCTTGAAGATTCGCACAGCGGAACGTTCGTCGGAACGTGGGTGATGTAGTCGTACTCGCTTCTCCTCCTCGCGATCCGATCTGATCCAGCACCACAGGTGGCGGTGCCTCCGTGAGATGCACACGTGCAGCACCTCGACGTCTCCTCCTTCCTCGGACCTGCAAGTATGGTGGAGAGATGGATTGGATCTACAACACGACGGCGTGGTGTATATGGTGGAGAATTTCTGCCGCAGGGCTTCGCCTACAAACAGTCGGGAGGGAAAGAGGAGGGCAGCAGGGCAACTAGAGTTTGGAGGAAGGTGTAGGCTGGGGGGGAGGGGGCGCACCAACCCTCTATATATAGAGGGGGGGTGCGGCCAGCCCTTGCCCATCCTCCAAGCCTATCTCTAGTTTAAACGATTTAAACTCTCCCTTCTAGAAACCCTATCTTATCTCTAGTTTAAACGATTTAAACTTATCTAGGATCGGCTGGGCCCTATGGGGCCTTGTGCCCCTGGCCCTATGGGGCCTTGTGCCCCTGGCCCAATGCGGCCAGGACACTCCCTCATAGGCCCATGCTCCCTCCCGGAAGGTGGGACCACGTTGGCCCCCTTCCGGAAGGTTCTAGAAGCTTCCGGTACAATACCGATTAACCCGGAACAATTCCGAACTCCAAAAACTGCACTGCCTTATATGAATCTTATTCTCCGGACCATTCCGGAACCTCTCGTGATGTCCCGGATCCCATCCGAGACTCCGAACAAAAATTCATAAACCAAGTATCCAATCTATCCTAGCGTCGAGACACGTTAAGTGTGTGACCCTGCGGGTTCGAGAATATGCAGACATGATCTTCTATCAATAATCAACAGCGGGGTCTGGGCACCCATATTGACTCCCACACATTCATCGATGATCATATCGGATGAACCACGATGCCAGGATTCAATCAATCCCATATATATATTCCCTTCGTCTCGCGATATTTTACTTGCCCGAGATTCGATCGTCGGTATCGTCATACCTAGTTCAATCTCGTTCACAGCAAGTACTTTACTCGTTCCGTAATCCGATATCACTTTGTGATTAACTCCTTAACCACATGCTTGCAAGCGGTGTTGATATCGATTACCGAGTGGGCCCGAAGTATATCTCTCCGACTTGGGAGGGACAAATTCCATCTCGATACATACAACCCAACAGATACTTTCCGATCACCTGAGAGACACCTTTATGATCACCCTCTCATAGGATGACGTTTGATGACCTCAAAGCTTTCTTCCGATACCAGGGAGTTGTATTATCTCATGGTCTAAGGAATACAATATTTGACATAAGAAAAGCTTCGCAAAGACGAACACGATGACACGATCTAATTGCTTCGCTTAGTTTGGGTCTATCCACCATATCATTCTCCAATGATATGATCTCATTATCAATTTACAACTCATGTCTATGGTTAGGAAACCTTAACCATCATTAATCAATGAGCTAGTCCATAGAGGCGTACTAGGGACACGGTGTTGTTCACAAACCACACAAGTATTAAAGTTTCCGCTTAATACAATTCTAGCATGGAATATAAACTTTATCATGAACAAGAATTACAATAATGACATCTTTATTATTGCCTCTAGGGCATAATTCCAACAAAAAGAACATACATGCAATGACACTGGTGGATCCATATGTGGTATGTGAAAAGAACACACATGCAATGACTCTGGTTGTTGTTACTAAAAAGAACACACATGCAATGACACTGATGGATCCATAGGTGGTATGTGAAAAGAACACACATTTCAATGACTCTGGTTGTTGTTACTAAAAAGAACACACATGCAATGACACTGGTGGATCCATAGGTGGATTGTGAAAAGAGCACACATACAATGACACTGGTGGATCCATATGTGGTATGTGAAAAGAACACACGTGAAATGACTCCAGTTGTTGTTACTAAAAAGAACATACATGCAATGACACTGGTGGATCCATATGTGGTATATGAAAAGGACACACATGCAATGACTCTGGTTGTTGTTACTAAAAAGAACACAGATGCAATGATAGTGGTGGATCTATAGGTGGTATGTGAAAAGAACACACATTTCAATGACTCTGGTTGTTGTTACTAAAAAGTACACACATGCAATGACAATGGTGGATCCATAGGTGGATTGTGAAAAGAGCACACATGCAATGACACTAGTGGATCCATATGTGGTATGTGAAAAGAACACACATCCAATGACTCCAGTTGTTGTTAGTGAAAAGAACATACATGCAATGACACTGGTGGATCCATATGTGGTATGTGAAAAGAACACACATGCAATGACTCTGGTTGTTGTTACTAAAAAGAACACACATGCAATGACACTGGTGGATCCATATGTGGTATGTGAAAAGAACACACATGCAATGGCTCCAGTTGTTGTTAGTGAAAAGAACATACATGCAATGACACTGGTGGATCCATGTGTGGTCTCTGTAGAGAACACACATTTCAATGACACTGGTGGATCCATATGTGGTATGTGAAAAGAATACACATGCAATGACTCTGGTTGTTTTTTACTAAAAAGAACACACATGCAACGACACTGGTGGATCCATAGGTGGTATGTGAAAAGACCACACATTTCAATGACTCTGCTTGTTGTTACTAAAAAGAACACACATGCAATGACACTAGTGGGTCCATAGGTGGATTGTGAAAAGAGCACACATGCAATGACACTGGTGGATCCATAGGTGGTATGTGAAAGCAACACACATTTCAATGACTCTGGTTGTTGTTACTAAAAAGAACACACATGCAATGACACTGGTGGATCCATGTGTGGTCTCTGAAGAGAACACACATTTCAATGACACTGGTGGATCCATATGTGGTATGTGAAAAGAACACACATGCAATGACTCTGGTTGTTGTTACTAAAAAGAACACACATGCAATGACACAGGTGGATCCATAGGTGGTATGTGAAAGCAACACACATTTCAATGACTCTGGTTGTTGTTACTAAAAAGAACACACATGCAATGAAACTGGTGGATCCATAGGTGGATTGTGAAAAGAGCACACATACAATGACACTGGTGGATCCATATGTCGTATTTGAAAAGAACACACATGCAATGACTCCAGTTGTTGTTAGTGAAAAGAACATACATGCAATGACACTGGTGGATCCATATGTGGTATGTGAAAAGAACACACATGCAATGACTCTAGTTGTTGTTACTAAAAAGAACACACATGCAATGACACTGGTGGATCCGTAGGTGGTATGTGAAAAGAACACACATTTATTGACTCTGGTTGTTGTTACTAAAAAGAACACACGTGCAATGACACTGGTGGATCCATAGGTGGATTGTGAAAAGAGCACACATGCAATGACACTGGTGGATCCATATGTGGTATGTGAAAAGAACACACATGCAATGACTGTAGTTGTTTTTAGTGAAAAGAACATACATGCAATGACACTGGTGGATCCATATGTGGTATGTGAAAAGAACACACATGCAATGACTCTAGTTGTTGTTACTAAAAAGAAACACATGCAATGACACTGGTGGATCCATAGGTGGTATGTTAAAAGAACACACATTTCAATGACTCTGGTTGTTGTTACTAAAAAGAACACACATGCAATGACACTGGTGGATCCATAGGTGGATTGTGAAAAGAGCACACATGCAATGACAGTGGTGGATCCATATGTGGTATGTGAAAAGAACACACATGCAATGACTGTAGTTGTTGTTAGTGAAAAGAACATACATGCAATGACACTGGTGGATCCATGTGTGGTCCGTGAAGAGAACACACATTTCAATGACACTGGTGGATCCATATGTGGTATGTGAAAAGAACACACATGCAATAACACTGGTTGTTTTTACTAAAAATAACACACATGCAATGACACTAGTGGATCCATAGGTGGTATGTGAAAAGAACACACATTTCAATGACTCTGGTTGTTGTTACTAAAAAGAACACACATGCAATGACACTGGTGGATCCATATGTGGATTGTGAAAAGAGCACACATGAATGACACGGGTGGATCCATATGTGGTATGTGAAAAGAATGCACATGCAATGACTCCAGTTGTTGTTAGTGAATAGAACACACATGCAATGACACTGGTGGATCCATAGGTGGATTGTGAAAAGAACACACATGCAATGTCACTAGTTGTTGTTAGTAAAAAGGACACACATGCAATGACACTGGTGCATCCATGTGTGGTCTCTAAAAAGAACATACATGCAATGACACTGGTGGATCCATATGTGGTATGTGAAAATAAGACATATGCAATGACTCTAGTTGTTGTTAGTGAAAAGAACATACATGCAATGACACTTGTGGATCCATGTGTGGTCTCTGAAGAGAGCACACATTTCAATGACTCTGGTTGTTGTTAGTAAAAAGAACACTCATGCAATGACACTGGTGGATCCATGTGTGGTCTCTAAAGAGAACACACATGCAATGACTCTGGTTGTTGTTACTAAAAAGAACACACATGCAATAACAGTGGTGGATCCATGTGTGGATTGTGAAGAGAGCACACATGCAATGACACTGGTGGATCCATATGTGGTATGTGAGAAGAACACACATTTCAATGACTCTGGTTGTTGTTGCTAAAAAGAACACACATGCAATGACACTGGTGGATCCATAGGTGGATTGTGAAAAGAGCACACATGCAATGGCATTGGTGGATCCATATGTGGTATGTGAAAAGAACACACATGCAATGACTCCAGTTGTTGTTAGTGAAAAGAACATACATGCAATGCCACTGGTGGATCCATGTGTGGTTTCTGAAGAGAACACACATTTCAATGACATTGGTGGATCCATATGTGGTATGTGAAAAGAAAACACATGCAATGACTCTGGTTGTTTTACTAAAAAGAACAGACCTACAATGACACTGGTGGATCCATAGGTGGTATGTGAAAAGAACACACATTTCAATGACTCTGGTTGTTGTTACTAAAAAGAACACACATGCAATGACACTGGTGGATCCATATGTTGATTGTGAAAAGAGCACACATGCAATGACACTGGTGGATCCATATGTGGTATGTGAAAAGAACACACATGCAATGACTCCAGTTGTTGTTAGTGAGAAGAACACACATGCAATGACACTGGTGGATCCATAGGTGGATTGTGAAAAGAACACACATGCAATGACACTGGTTGTTGTTAGTAAAAAGAACACACATGCAATGACACTGGTGGATCCATGTGTGGTCTCTAAAAAGAACACACATTTCAATGACACTAGTGGATCCATATAAGGTATGTGAAAAACACACACATTTCAATGACTCAGTTGTTGTTAGTAAAAAGAACACACAGGCAATGACACTGGTGGATCCAAAGGTGGATTGTGAAAAGAGCACACATTTCAATGACTCTGGTTGTTGTTAGTAAAAAGAACACACATGCAATGACACTGCTGGATCCATGTGTGGTCTCTGAAGAGACAACACATGCAATGAGTCTGGTTGTTGTTACTAAAAAGAACACACATGCAATGACACTGGTGGATCCATGTGTGGATTGTGAAGAGAGCACACATGCAATGACACTGGTGGATCCATATGTGGTATGTGAGAAGAACAGTCATGAAGTGACTCTGGTTGTTGTTAGTAAAAAGAACACACATGCAACGACACTGGTGGATCCATAGGTGGATTGTGAAAAGAGCACACATGCAATGACACTGGTGGATCCATATGTGGTATGTGAAAAGAACACACGTGCAATGACTCCAGTTGTTGTTATTGGAAAGAAAACTCAAGCAACGACACTGGTGGATCCATGTGTGGTCTCTGAAGAGAACACACATGCAATGACAGTGGTGGATCCATATGTGGTATGTGAGAAGAACACACATTTCAATGACTCTGGTTGTTGTTACTAAAAATAACACACATGCAATGACACTGGTGGATCCATAGGTGGATTGTGAAAAGAGCACACATGAAATGACACTGGTGGAACCATATGTGGTATTTGAAAAGAACAGACATGGAATGACTCCAGTTGTTGTTAGTGAAAAGAACATACATGCAATGACACTGGTGGATCCATGTGTGGTATGTGAAAAGAACACACATGCAATGACTCTAGTTGTTGTTACTAAAAAGAACAGACATGCAATGACACTGATGGATCCATAGGTGGTATGTGAACAAAACACACATTTCAATGACTCTGGTTGTTGTTACTAAAAAGAACACACATGTAATGACACTGGTGGATCCATAGGTGGATTGTGAAAAGAGCACACATGCAATGACACTGGTGGATCCATATGTGGTATGTGCAAAGAACACACAAGCAATGACTCCAGTTGTTGTTAGTGAAAAGAACATACATGCAATGACAATGGTGGATCCATGTGTGGTCTCTGTAGAGAACACACATTTCAATGACACTGGTGGATCCATATGTGGTATGTGAAAAGAATACACATGCAATGACTCTGGTTGTTGTTACTAAAAAGAACACACATGCAACAACACTGGTGGATCCATAGGTGGTATGTGAAAAGACCACACATTTCAATGACTCTGCTTGTTGTTACTAAAAAGAACACACATGCAATGACACTAGTGGATCCATAGGTGGATTGTGAAAAGAGCACACATGTAATGACACTAGTGGATCCATATGTGGTATGTGAAAAGAACACACATGCAATGCCTCCAGTTGTTGTTAGTGAAAAGAACATACATGCAATGACACTGGTGGATCCATGTGTGGTCTCTGAAGAGAACACACATTTCAATGACACTGGTGGATCCATATGTGGTATGTGAAAAGAACACAGATGCAATGACTCTGGTTTTTTTACTAAAAAGAACACACATGCAATGACACTGGTGGATCCATAGGTGGTATGTGAAAATAACACACATTTCTATGACTCTGGTTGTTGTTACTAAAAAGAACACACATTCAATGACACTGGTGGATCCATATGTGGATTGTGATAAGAGCACACATGCAATGACACTGGTCGATCCATATGTGGTATGTGAAAAGAACACACGTGCAATGACTCCAGTTGTTGTTATTGGAAAGAAAACTCAAGCAATGACACTGGTGGATCCATGTGTGGTCTCTGAAGAGAACACACATGCAATGACAATGGTGGATCCATATGTGGTATGTGAGAAGAACACACATTTCAATGACTCTGGTTGTTGTTACTAAAAATAACACACATGCAATGACACTGGTGGATCCATAGGTGGATTGTGAAAAGAGCACACATGAAATGACACTGGTGGAACCATATGTGGTATTTGAAAAGAACAGACATGGAATGACTCCAGTTGTTGTTAGTGAAAAGAACATACATGCAATGACACTGGTGGATCCATGTGTGGTATGTGAAAAGAACACACATGCAATGACTCTAGTTGTTGTTACTAAAAAGAACAGACATGCAATGACACTGATGGATCCATAGGTGGTATGTGAACAAAACACACATTTCAATGACTCTGGTTGTTGTTACTAAAAAGAACACACATGTATTGACACTGGTGGATCCATAGGTGGATTGTGAAAAGAGCACACATGCAATGACACTGGTGGATCCATATGTGGTATGTGCAAAGAACACACAAGCAATGACTCCAGTTGTTGTTAGTGAAAAGAACATACATTCAATGACACTGGTGGTTCCATATGTGGTATGTGAAAAGAACACACATGCAATGACTCTGGTTATTGTTACTAAAAAGATAACACATGCAATGACACTAGTGGATCCATAGGTGGTATGTGAAAAGAACACATATTTCAATGACTCTGGTTGTTGTTACTAAAGAACTCACATGCAATGACACTGGTGGATCCATAGGTGGATTGTGAAAAGAGCACACATGCAATGACACTGGTGGATCCATATGTGGTATGTGAAAAGAACACACATGCAATGACTCCAGTTGTTGTTAGTGAAAAGAACATACATGCAATGACACTGGTGGATCCATATGTGGTATGTGAAAAGAACACACATGCAATGACTCTGGTTGTTGTTACTAAAAAGAACACACATGCAATGCTACTGGTGGATCCATAGGTGGTATGTGAAAATAACACACATTTCAATGACTCTGGTTGTTGTTACTAAGAAGAACACACATGCAATGACACTGGTGGATCCATAGGTGGATTGTGAAAAGAGCACACATGCAATGACACTGGTGGATCCATATGTGGTATGTGAAAAGAACTCACATGCAATGACTCTAGTTGTTGTTAGTGAAAAGAACATACATGCAATGACACTGGTGGATCCATGTGTGGTCTGTGAAGAGAACACACATTTCAATGACACTAGTGGATCCATCTGTGGTATGTGAAAAGAACACACATGCAATGGCATCGGTTGTTTTTACTAAAAATAACACACATGCAATGACACTGGTGGATCCATAGGTGCTATGTGAAAAGAACACACATTTCAATGACTCTGGTTGTTGTTACTAAAAAGAACACACATGCAATGACACTGGTGGATCCATATGTGGATTGTGAAAAGAGCACACATGAATGACACTGGTGGATCCATATGTGGTATGTGAAAAGAACACACATGCAATGACTCCAGTTGTTGTTAGTGAAAAGAACACACATGCAATGACACTGGTGGATCCATAGGTGGATTGTGAAAAGAACACACATGCAATGACACTAGTTGTTGTTAGTAAAAAGAACACACATGCAATGACACTGGTGGATCCATGTGTGGTCTCTAAAAAGAACATACATGCAATGACACTTGTGGATCCATATGTGGTATGTGAGAAGAAGACACATGCAATGACTCTAGTTGTTGTTAGTGTAAAGAACATACATGCAATGACACTGGTGGATCCATGTGTGGTCTCTGAAGAGAGCACACATTTCAATGACTCTAGTTGTTGTTAGTAAAAAGAACACTCATGCAATGACACTGGTGGATCCATGTGTGGTCTCTGAAGAGAACACACATGCAATGACTCTGGTTGTTGTTACTAAAAAGAACACACATGCAATGACACTGGTGGATCCATGTGTGGATTGTGAAGAGAGCACACGTGCAATGACACTGGTGGATCCATATGTGGTATGTGAGAAGAACACACATTTCAATGACTCTGGTTGTTGTTGCTAAAAAGAACACACATGCAATGACACTGGTGGATCCATAGGTGGATTGTGAAAAGAGCACACATGCAATGACACTGGTGGATCCATATGTGGTATGTGAAAAGAACACACATGGAATGACTCAATTTGTTGTTAGTGAAAAGAACATACATGCAATGACACTGGTGGATCCATGTGTGGTCTCTGAAGAGAACACACATTTCAATGACACTGGTGGATCCATATGTGGTATGTGAAAAGAAAACACATGCAATGACTCTGGTTGTTTTACTAAAAAGAACACACCTGTAATGACACTGGTGGATCCATAGGTGGTATGTGAAAAGAACACACATTTCAATGACTCTAGTTGTTGTTACTAAAAAGAACACACATGCAATGACACTGGTGGATCCATATGTTGATTGTGAAAAGAGCACACATGCAATGACACTGGTGGATCCATATGTGGTATGTGAAAAGAGCACACATGCAATATCTCCAGTTGGTGTTAGTGAAAAGAACACACATGCAATGACACTGGTGGATCCATAGGTGGATTGTGAAAAGAACACACATGCAATGACACTGGTTGTTGTTAGTAAAAAGAACACACATGCAATGACACTGGTGGATCCATGTGTGGTCTCTAAAAAGAACACACATTTCAATGACACTAGTGGATCCATATAAGGTATGTGAAAAACACACACATTTCAATGACTCAGTTGTTGTTAGTAAAAAGAACACATAGGCAATGACACTGGTGGATCCAAAGGTGGATTATGAAAAGAGCACACATTTCAATGACTCTGGTTGTTGTTAGTAAAAAGAACACACATGCAATGACACTGCTGGATCCATGTGTGGTATCTAAAGAGACCACACATGCAATGAGTCTGGTTGTTGTTACTAAAAAGAACACACATGCAATGACACTGGTGGATCCATGTGTGGATTGTGAAGAGAGCACACATGCAATGACACTGGTGGATCCATATGTGGTATGTGAGAAGAACAGTCATGAAATGACTCTGGTTGTTGTTAGTAAAAAGAACACACATGCAATGACACTGGTGGATCAATAGGTGGATTGTGAAAAGAGCACACATGCAATGACACTGGTGGATCCATATGTGGTATGTGAAAAGAACACACGTGCAATGACTCCAGTTGTTGTTATTGGAAAGAAAACTCAAGCAACAACACTGGTGGATCCATGTGTGGTCTCTGAAGAGAACACACATGCAATGACAGTGGTGGATCCATATGTGGTATGTGAGAAGAACACACATTTCAATGACTCTGGTTGTTGTTAATAAAAATAACACACATGCAATGACACTGGTGGATCCATAGGTGGATTGTGAAAAGAGCACACATGAAATGACACTGGTGGAACCATATGTGGTATTTGAAAAGAACACACATGGAATGACTCCAGTTGTTGTTTTGTGAAAAGAACATACATGCAATGACACTGGTGGATCCATATGTGGTATGTGAAAAGAACACACATGCAATGACTCTAGTTGTTGTTACTAAAAAGAACAGACATGCAATGACACTGATGGATCCATAGGTGGTATGTGAACAAAACACACATTTCAATGACTCTGGTTGTTGTTACTAAAAAGAACACACATGCAATGACACTGGTGGATCCATAGGTGGATTGTGAAAAGAGCACAGATGCAATGACACTGGTGGATCCATATGTGGTATGTGCAAAGAACACACAAGCAATGACTCCAGTTGTTGTTAGTGAAAAGAACATACATGCAATGACACTGGTGGATCCATATGTGGTATGTGAAAAGAACACACATGCAATGACTCTGGTTGTTGTTACTAAAAAGAACACACATGCAATGACACTAGTGGATCCATAGGTGGTATGTGAAAGGAACACATATTTCAATGACTCTGGTTGTTGTTACTAAAGAACTCACATGGAATGACACTGGTGGATCCATAGGTGGATTGTGAAAAGAGCACACATGCAATGACACTGGTGGATCCATATGTGGTATGTGAAAAGAACACACATGCAATGACTCCAGTTGTTGTTAGTGAAAAGAACATACATGCAATGACACTGGTGGATCCATATTTGGTATGTGAAAAGAACACACATGCAATGACTCTGGTTGTTGTTACTAAAAAGAACACACATGCAATGCTACTGGTGGATCCATAGGTGGTATGTGAAAAGAACACACATTTCAATGACTCTGGTTGTTGTTACTTAGAAGAACACACATGCAATGACACTGGTGGATCCATTGGTGGATAGTGAAAAGAGCACACATGCAATGACACTGGTGGATCCATATGTGGTATGTGAAAAGAACACACATGCAATGACTCTAGTTGTTGTTAGTGAAAAGAACATACATGCAATGACACTGGTGGATCCATGTGTGGTCTGTGAAGAGAACACACATTTCAATGACACTAGTGGATCCATCTGTGGTATGTGAAAAGAACACACATGCAATGACATCGGTTGTTTTTACTAAAAATAACACACATGCAATGACACTGGTGGATCCATAGGTGCTATGTGAAAAGAACACACATTTCAATGACTCTGGTTGTTGTTACTAAAAAGAACACACATGCAATGACACTGGTGGATCCATATGTGGATTGTGAAAAGAGCACACATGAATGACACTGGTGGATCCATATGTGGTATGTGAAAAGAACACACATACAATGACTCCAGTTGTTGTTAGTGAAAAGAACACACATGCAATGACACTGGTGGATCCATAGGTGGATTGTGAAAAGAACACACATGCAATGACACTAGTTGTTGTTAGTAAAAAGAACACACATGCAATGACACTGGTGGATCCATGTGTGGTCTCTAAAAATAACATACATGCAATGACACTTGTGGATCCATATGTGGTATGTGAGAAGAAGACACATGCAATGACTCTAGTTATTGTTACTGAAAAGAACATACATGCAATGACACTGGTGGATCCATGTGTGGTCTCTGAAGAGAGCACACATTTCAATGACTCTAGTTGTTGTTAGTAAAAAGAACACTCATGCAATGACACTGGTGGATCCATGTGTGGTCTCTGAAGAGAACACACATGCAATGACTCTGGTTGTTGTTAATAAAAAGAACACACATGCAATGACACTGGTGGATCCATGTGTGGATTGTGAAGAGAGCACACATGCAATGACACTGGTGGATCCATATGTGGTATGTGAGAAGAACACACATTTCAATGACTCTGGTTGTTGTTGGTAAGAAGAACACACATGCAATGACACTGGTGGATCCATAGGTGGATTGTGAAAAGAGCACACATGCAATGACACTGGTGGATCCATATGTGGTATGTGAAAAGAACACACATGGAATGACTCCATTTGTTGTTAGTGAAAAGAACATACATGCAATGACACTTGTGGATCCATGTGTGGTCTCTGAAGAGAACACACATTTCAATGACACTGGTGGATCCATATGTGGTATGTGAAAAGAAAACACATGCAATGACTCTGGTTGTTTTACTAAAAAGAACACACCTGCAATGACACTGGTGGATCCATAGGTGGTATGTGAAAAGAACACATATTTCAATGACTCTGGTTGTTGTTACTAAAAAGAACACACATGCAATGACACTGGTGGATCCATATGTTGATTGTGAAAAGAGCACACATACAATGACACTGGTGGATCCATATGTGGTATGTGAAAAGAACACACATGCAATGACTCCAGTTGTTGTTAGTGAAAAGAGCACACATGCAATGACACTGGTGGATCCATAGGTGGATTGTGAAAAGAACACACATGCAATGACACTGGTTGTTGTTAGTAAAAAGAACACACATGCAATGACACTGGTGGATCCATGTGTGGTCTCTAAAAAGAACACACATTTCAATGACACTAGTGGATCCATATAAGGTATGTGAAAAACACACACATTTCAATGACTCAGTTGTTGTTAGTAAAAAGAACACACAGGCAATGACACTGGTGGATCCAAAGGTGGATTGTGAAAAGAGCACACATTTCAATGACTCTGGTTGTTGTTAGTAAAAAGAACACACATGCAATGACACTGCTGGATCCATGTGTGGTCTCTGAAGAGACCACACATGCAATGAGTCTGGTTGTTGTTACTAAAAAGAACACACATGCAATGACACTGCTGGATCCATGTGTGGTCTCGGAAGAGAGCACACATGCAATGACACTGGTGGATCCATATGTGGTATGTGAGAAGAACAGTCATGAAATGACTCTGGTTGTTGTTAGTAAAAAGAACACACATGCAATGACACTGGTGGATCCATAGGTGGATTGTGAAAAGAGCACACATGCAATGACACTGGTGGATCCATATGTGGTATGTGAAAAGAACACACGTGCAATGACTCCAGTTGTTGTTATTGGAAAGAAAACTCTAGCAACGACACTGGTGGATCCATGTGTGGTCTCTGAAGAGAACACACATGCAATGACAGTGGTGGATCCATATGTGGTATGTGAGAAGAACACACATTTCAATGACTCTGGTTGTTGTTACTAAAAATAACACACATGCAATGACACTGGTGGATCCATAGGTGGATTGTGAAAAGAGCACACATGAAATGACACTGGTGGAACCATATGTGGTATTTGAAAAGAACACACATGGAATGACTCTAGTTGTTGTTTTGTGAAAAGAACATACATGCAATGACACTGGTGGATCCATATGTGGTATGTGAAAAGAACACACATGCAATGACTCTAGTTGTTGTTACTAAAAAGAACAGACATGCAATGACACTGATGGATCCATAGGTGGTATGTGAACAAAACACACATTTCAATGACTCTGGTTGTTGTTACTAAAAAGAACACACATGCAATGACACTGGTGGATCCATAGGTGGATTGTGAAAAGAGCACACATGCAATGACACTGGTGGATCCATATGTGGTATGTGCAAAGAACACACAAGCAATGACTCCAGTTGTTGTTAGTGAAAAGAACATACATGCAATGACACTGGTGGATCCATATGTGGTATGTGAAAAGAACACACATGCAATGACTCTGGTTGTTGTTACTAAAAAGAACACACATGCAATGACACTAGTGGATCCATAGGTGGTATGTGAAAAGAACACATATTTCAATGACTCTGGTTGTTGTTACTAAAGAACTCACATGCAATGACACTGGTGGATCCATAGGTGGATTGTGAAAAGAGCACACATGCAATGACACTGGTGGATCCATATGTGGTATGTGAAAAGAACACACATGCAATGACTCCAGTTGTTGTTAGTGAAAAGAACATACATGCAATGACACTGGTGGATCCATATTTGGTATGTGAAAAGAACACACATGCAATGACTCTGGTTGTTGTTACTAAAAAGAACACATATAATGCTACTGGTGGATCCATAGGTGGTATGTGAAAAGAACACACATTTCAATGACTCTGGTTGTTGTTACTAAGAAGAACACACATGCAATGACACTGGTGGATCCATAGGTGGATTGTGAAAAGAGCACACATGCAATGACACTGGTGGATCCATATGTGGTATGTGAAAAGAACACACATGCAATGACTCTAGTTGTTGTTAGTGAAAAGAACATACATGCAATGACACTGGTGGATCCATGTGTGGTCTGTGAAGAGAACACACATTTCAATGACACTAGTGGATCCATCTGTGGTATGTGAAAAGAACACACATGCAATGACATCGGTTGTTTTTACTAAAAATAACACACATGCAATGACACTGGTGGATCCATAGGTGGTATGTGAAAAGAACACACATTTCAATGACTCTGGTTGTTGTTACTAAAAAGAACACACATGCAATGACACTGGTGGATCCATATGTGGATTGTGAAAAGAGCACACATGAATGACACTGGTGGATCCATATGTGGTATGTGAAAAGAACACACATGCAATGACTCCATTTGTTGTTAGTGAAAAGAACATACATGCAATGACACTGGTGGATCCATGTGTGGTCTCTGAAGAGAACACACATTTCAATGACACTGGTGGATCCATATGTGGTATGTGAAAAGAAAACACATGCAATGACACTGGTGGATCCATAGGTGGATTGTGAAAAGAACACACATGCAATGACACTAGTTGTTGTTAGTAAAAAGAACACACATGCAATGACACTGGTGGATCCATGTGTGGTCTCTGAAAAGAACATACATGCAATGACACTTGTGGATCCATATGTGGTATGTGAAAAGAAGACACATGCAATGACTCTAGTTGTTGTTAGTGAAAAGAACATACATGCAATGACACTGGTGGATCCATGTGTGGTCTCTGAAGAGAGCACACATTTCAATGACTCTAGTTGTTGTTAGTAAAAAGAACACTCATGCAATGACACTGGTGGATCCATGTGTGGTCTCTGAAGAGAACACACATGCAATGACTCTGGTTGTTGTTACTAAAAAGAACACACATGCAATGACACTGGTGGATCCATGTGTGGATTGTGAAGAGAGCACACATGCAATGACACTGGTGGATCCATATGTGGTATGTGAGAAGAACACACATTTCAATGACTCTGGTTGTTGTTGCTAAAAAGAACACACATGCAATGACACTGGTGGATCCATAGGTGGATTATGAAAAGAGCACACATGCAATGACACTGGTGGATCCATATGTGGTATGTGAAAAGAACACACATGGAATGACTCCATTTGTTGTTAGTGAAAAGAACATACATGCAATGACACTGGTGGATCCATGTGTGGTCTCTGAAGAGAACACACATTTCAATGACACTGGTGGATCCATATGTGGTATGTGAAAAGAAAACACATGCAATGACTCTGGTTGTTTTTACTAAAAAGAACATACGTGCAATGACACTTGTGGATCCATAGGTGGTATGTGAAAAGAACACACATTTCAATGACTCTGGTTGTTGTTACTAAAAAGAACACACATGCAATGACACTGGTGGATCCATATGTGGATTGTGAAAAGAGCACACATGCAATGACACTAGTGGATCCATATGTGGTATGTGAAAAGAACACACATGCAATGACTCTGGTTGTTGTTAGTGAAAAGAACACACATGCAATGACACTGGTGGATCCATAGGTGGATTGTGAAAAGAACACAAATGCAATGACACTGGTTGTTGTTAGTAAAAAGAACACACATGCAATGACACTGGTGGATCCATGTGTGTTCTCTAAAAAGAACACACATTTCAATGACACTAGTGGATCCATATGTGGTATGTGAAAAGAACACACATTTCAATGACTAAGTTGTTGTTAGTAAAAAGAACACACATGCAATGACACTGGTGGATCCAAAGGTGGATTGTGAAAAGAGCACACATTTCAATGACTCTGGTTGTTGTTAGTAAAAAGAACACACATGCAATGACACTGCTTGTGGCATGCCACTAAAACCACTACTAGAAAATCACGGTGTTTTTGTGCATTGCATCAACATGATCGCATGCTCATGTCATCATGCCACATTGCATTTGAGCATCGTCATCATCATGCATGGTTTTGTCTAAAACTATTTTCTAAAAGCCTAGTTTGTTTTCTAAAATATCCCCCGTCTTTAATTTCAAATTAAAATCCTGGTCCTTCGGATTATTTTGTTTTGTCTAGAAACGGATTACAAAAGCCTTGTTGAAAATAAATAAAAATTTTAGATTATTTTTGGGAGGCAGCCCGCCATGCCCGAAAGCCCGGTCGGCCACCTCCAAACCCTAAGTCTAAACCATCCCTACCTAACCCCAATCTACCCAGCCGCCACCAACCCTCCACCTCACCCTGGCCAATCCCAAGCCTCCACCTCACCTGCACCAATCGGTGCTCGCCACCTCACCCACCTATCCCCACTCGCACGCAGCCACTCCTCCCTCTTTTTCCCTCCCCCAGCTGCCAACGCTCTCCCCTCCTCTCGTTTTCCCGCTCAACCCCTTCGCCACCTCACCCACTCCTGGACACGCACACCACGCCACACGCAAACCCACATCGCCACCCACCCGCACACCTGCCGCCCCGACAGCCCTACCCCTGGCCCGCTCTCCCACGCCCTTCGGCCCCACACCCGACCAACCCCTCTCTCTCCCCGCACTTCCATCCCATCTTCCCCGTCCTCGTCCTCCCCCGAGGCAGAGCACCGCCGTCGATGGGACCTCGCCGCCTGGGCCTCGACCCCCGCCTACCGCGCCTCCCCCGTCTCCAGATCCCCATCGCCACCCTCCGCCGGAGCCGTCCCCGCCACCATCTCCTCCCCTCGCTGCCATGTGCGCCCTGGTCGCCGCCCAGCTCGGCTCCGCGAGTCCCTTCCGCGGCGCCCGTCTACCCCGCGACCCCGCCGCTGCCGGCGTCCCCTCTGCCTCACCACCCTGTCGCCCGCCGGGTCTCGTCTATGCAGAGGACGCGCGCCCCGCTGCCACATCCTCCCCAGCCCCGGCCGCATCTCCGTTGCCGCCCTCTCAGCCTCATCCCCGCGAGCGGCCGACCCTCCAGTCCCAGTTGCCGCCTCGGGCCCCCTCCGCTCCAGCCTCGTCATCCCTGCTCGACCTCCCCGTGCTCGGCTCCGGTCGCCACCGCTGGCCGCCCTCACCTTCGGCCTCCCTCGCCATCGCCCCTCTCTCCTCGTTGCCGCCGGTCATTCTCCGTCGCCGTCCCGCGAGCGCCCCGTTCCGTCCCTGCCGATGCACCCCTGGTCGAGCCCCGCATCTCCGCCTCCTGCAGACGCTGCTTCCCACCTCGCGCGCTTGCGCAGGTAGCAACATCGGGTCTCCCAGGAGCCTCCTTGTTATTATTCAGCCTAGTGGTCATGTCCGTTCGGGTGCTTCTACAGATACATCTTAGAGACCCACACGATGGACAGAATTGACGGAATTTTTGACAAGATCGTCTCGCCAGCAAGACCGAAGTGACGCGGATCCAAGTCTGACCCGCTAGGATCCAAGACCTCCTTCACGGACAACATGCTCGTCGACACGGAAACCAGACACGACGGTGCCCCTCCCAAGATCCTCGTCATGGAACTTCGAGTACTTCTTCGCGGGCTAAAAGAACCCCGGTCCCATACACAAAGACGACGACACCCCGGACACCAAGATCTCCTTCGCGGATGCGAATCCGAAAGACCTTCGAGGCGGACGCCAAGATCTTCTTCCCGAAGTCTGAAGACCCAAACCCGAAGACCGCCAAGGTCGCGGACCTGGAACGCCGAGTTCTCCATCTGAGGCGCCAAGCACGTCGACGTGAGACCGAAGTACGCCGCACACCAAGTCCTTCTTCCCGGAACGTCAAGCTCTCCTTCCCGGATCCGATGTTCGAAGCCCCGGAGACTGATCCCGCCGAAACGATCCCGCTATCTCCATCAAACCCTGAGACCGGACCCCGACCCCACAGAACCCAAGATCTTTCGAACCCAGATGTGTGAACCTTTTCCCGAGCCCCTATTTTATAAATGCTATATATAAAATCTGTTGCATATAAATTGATCATGCTGGCATACATGTTTGTGGGTATGGGGGCATTATGCCGATTCACCTCATAATTAAATATGGAGTCCATATGCGGGATATCTTTGTCTTAATACGGACTCCATTTAATTTTGTGTAGCAAACCGATGCCATGTTTTGCCTTGTTAATAAACATTTAAATTGCGGGGTAGTTAAACAACTCGAACCTATTAATTAATTGCCGGGACCCCGGTTCCGCTTAATATTGCCTAATTGCACCGCATCTGTGCCATGCCATGCATCATATCATAAGCATGCCGGATATTCTACCATAGTATTAAATATTGCATCCGGTGTTTCTTCTAGTGTTTGCTTCTTCGCGGATTAGGCCGATGAGTGGATGCGAGTATCGACAAGTTCTTCGGATATGATCCGTCGGTAGTGTTTCCCAGGCGAGCATCCTCCCCCTTTCTACCTATTTTGCATTTATAGTCTTTATTTCCTCCTGTTGATCTATTGCTATCCATGTCACGATGCTTTAGTTTCCGTGCACTAGTTATATCCTGTGCAGTCTCTATATTGCCTTGGACACCTCCTATTACCTGTGTTTGGTAGATAGCTGGCCTTGCGAGTCGTAGTTGCTTTCTCAGGTGCGATCTCGTGTTGTCGAGCACCATAGTTGTTGGTATGCTGGCAGAAGTTTATGGTGGAGATGTATAGTGGTGGAGATGAACATGACTTTAAATACAACTATTAAAATGCTAGATATAACTAACACAGAGGCATCGGTGGGCAATAGATGTTATTTGGTTCTTCCACGCTCACTTGTGTCTCGTAGGACCCCGAGTACTTGATACTTGTTCCTTGATTTTTCGCACTATCCACATCTGGGAGGCCTTATGGACCCCCCTGAGCTAGAGCTTGATTCATTTCTATTTCTTGGGGCCACAAACTAGTTTGGGGCTTTATTACTATCTTGTACTTATGCCATGCTTTACTGCTTTATTTACGATTGTGCGTGGAGCACCTGTACTGTTTAGGATCGTGACACGTTTTCGCTGTATCGATAAGCCCAGTCACACTTTTGGGTTCCCAGTCATTTACAGCCGTCCACACAAACCCTGGGTCCGTTCCGGAGCCGGCCAACTTTGTTGCGGGTAGCTTAGTGGGGTGGCCCCTTGAAATATTTAATGAATCCTGTGATCGCTTTGTCGTGAATGCCTCGTTGGGTTTTGAGTTGGTTTTTCCTAGGTTGATCGAGTGTGTGTTGCTATTTGTGCACCCCTGCAGGGTAAAACTTTCTGAAAGCCGTGTCCGCGGTTATGGACGACTTGGAGCACAGTATCTCGATCATAGACAAGCATAACTAAAGTAGTGCTATAAATTTGACTTAATATGTGACTAGTAATCAGCTCAATTATAACGGAATGGATATTAAAAATGCCAACAACTGGAGGATCTTGGTCGTATCGTGTTCTGATGTACCTGCCTAGTAAGTATTGCAACTCCAATGCAATGTGATAAAAGTGTCAACAACTGTTGGGTTTTGAGATTCCTCATGACAATTATATCTGACTAGTAAATGTCCCAACTATAACGGAATGGTGATTAAAACTTCCCACTACTTAGGTTTCAGGATGACTCATGCTACCTATATCTGACTAGTAAATGCTACAACTAAAACGGAATGAGTAAAATTGACAACTGTGTGAGTTCCTCGGTCCGACTTCCTCGTTTGGTCTCGAGGGGGGGAACACCAGGATGGGTTTGTTTGGTGTTACCTTCAGGTTGGATCCGAATAGGTCTTTCTTATCCCTCTCTAATAACCGCCAGTTATATTGAGTCTATATAGGTTGTTAGCACCGCCGCGCTGCCGCTTCAGCCCACCATACCTATGTAGGCGAGAGCCGCCGAATTCTAGCCTCGCCATGTACTGGCCTTAGTACAGACGCTCCTCTTTTTTCCTTTGCCCTTTGTCGGCACCCCTTTTGTTTTAGCAGGTTTGAGATCGACGTCGTTAGCAGGGTTACCCTTCCGGCTTGGCCTGGGCAGGGTTATGGACGCCATTGGTTATTCTTCAGGGCTCTTAGCCCCATTTGCATCTTGTCCGTACTCGGACGCTGTATCGTTTTCCAGGTGATTTGGATCTTTGTATCGTCTATCTGTATTCTTGACTCGTTGAGTCGCTGTTGTATATATATCTGTTCTGTGGGTCCCATCGAGGACTGTTGTGTAATGGTATTACTTCGTTTTCCACCCGCATGAAAGTGCCTGGTGGGCGTCCTTGAATCGTTTCTATGCGGGTTTGGTGGAAAGGGCTAAAACTTGCATAGGGCCGATTTGAGGGTGTTACACTACTAGATCCATGTGTGGTCACTGAAGAGACC
Organism: Avena sativa; assembly: GCA_916181665.1. Lineage (NCBI taxonomy): Eukaryota > Viridiplantae > Streptophyta > Magnoliopsida > Poales > Poaceae > Avena > Avena sativa. The sequence continues at coordinate 432,240,826 of OV702287.1, forward strand.
ACACATGCAATGACTCTGGTTGTTGTTACTAAAAAGAACACACATGCAATGACACTGGTGGATCCATGTGTGGATTGTGAAGAGAGCACACATGCAATGACACTGGTGGATCCATATGTGGTATGTGAGAAGAACAGTCATGAAATGACTCTGGTTGTTGTTAGTAAAAAGAACACAAATGCAATGACATTGGTAGATCCATAGGTGGATTGTGAAAAGAGCACACATGCAATGACACTGGTGGATCCATATGTGGTATGTGAAAAGAACACACATGCAATGACTCTAGTTGTTGTTAGTGAAAAGAACATACATGCAATGACACTGGTGGATCCATGTGTGGTCTCTGAAGAGAACACACATTTCAATGACACTGGTGGATCCATATGTGGTATGTGAAAAGAACACACATGCAGTGACTCTGGTTGTTGTTACTAAAAAGAACACACATGCAATGACACTGGTGGATCCATAGGTGGATTGTGAAAAGAACAAACATTTCAATGACTCTGGTTGTTGTTACTAAAAAGAACACACATGCAATGACACTGGTGGATCCATAGGTGGATTGTGAAAAGAGCACACATGCAATGACACTGGTGGATCCATATGTCGTATGTGAAAAGGACACACATGCAATGACTCCAGTTGTTGTTAGTGAAAAGAACATACATGCAATGACACTGGTGGATCCATATGTGGTATGTGAAAAGGACACACATGCAATGACTCTGGTTGTTGTTACTAAAAAGAACATGTTGGGTCCGCAGCATAGAAAACAAAAATGTTCCTACGATGAGAACTATACGCCAAGATCTATCTACTAGATTTAGAGCAACGGGTGGACATACATCCATGTAGAACTTACCCTCGAAGACAACGAGTTTTGTTAACGAGTAGGAACTCGTGGTTGATGTAGTCGTACGCTTGCCGATCTCAAGATCGTGTGGAAGTCCGAGCGCCGCAAATCAGCAGCGCATCCGTCCTCGCACACACGTTCAAGCCACCGGACAACCTCCACCTCCTCGCTCTAGCGAATCAGTGGAAGCAACAACTCCTTCTAGATGCAAGGCCACCGGGAACATGTATCTCGCTAATCCGGGACCATGGGGGAATATCTAGAGGGGGAGAGAGATCCTTCACGAGGAGGTGTGGTTTGTGAGAGGGGAGAGGGGGGCTTTATATAGGAGGGAGGGAGACCCCTCCCCTCCCATAGCCGGCGCATGAGGGGGGGACTCCTCCCCTCCTTCATTCATGTGGTGAACCTCCACTCACATAAACATGGCCTCCACCCAAAATCCCACTCACATGTATTTAATTTCCACCAAATTAAATGCAACTCTCAATTAATAAAACTCTTTTATTTATTTTATTCAGAATTTTGTTAATTACTTTAATTAACAAACATTCACATAAAACCCCTTGCAACATTTCAATATCACATGCAGAACCACTTTCTGCAATTTCACCCGAAACAATTCCGGTTTCTATCGAAATAATTCCTGTTTCTATCGAAACATTTCCTGCGCTTTGCAAACCTTTTGTCTAGAACATATGTGCTCCTAAATGGTGTCCGGCAACCCTTAAGTGTGTCACCCTACGGTTCGCGAATAATGCAGACATGATTGAGACTCCTCTCAGATCAATAATCAGAAGCGGGACCTGGAGATCCATACTGACTCCTGCATATTCAACGATGACTTCTGCGATCGTGAGAAACTTTAACGTCAGCAATTTAATCCCTTTGTCTCATGATATAATACATGTCCGAGATTCGATCATCGGTTTCCAAATACCTAGTTTGATATCGTTACCGACATGCACTCTTTTCTCGTTCCCGTGATATAACATTCTAGTGATCACATCACTTGCTTGCAAGCTATCTTAATGTGATATCACCGAGAGGGCCCAGAGTATATCTATCCGTCATCGGGATTGACAAATTCCACTCTTGATCCATGATCCTCAACATAACACCTTCATAGCACTGAACCCATCTTTATGGTCACCCTGTTACGGTGTGACATTTGATGTTATCAAGATACTCTTCCGGTGTTAGCAATTAACATGATCTCATGGTCTAAGGACTAAGACTACTTTGTATGATGTTATAGCAATATAAACATAATGACTTGATCGTAATGCTATACTTCGGATGAATGTTCATCACATCATTTCACAAATGCTGTGACCTTGTTATTAATAACCTCCAATGTCCATGATCAGGAAACCTTGATCATCTTGTTAATCAACAAGCTAGTCCATAAGAGAGGCATAACTAGGAACCCTTTTGTTTATTAAACACACATGTATTGATGTTTCCTATCAATACAATTATAGCATGCAAAATAAACATCTATCATATACAAGGAATACATAATAACAACTTTATTATTGCCTCTCAGGGCATATTTCCTTCAGTCTCCCACTTGCACTAGAGTCAATAATCTAGTTTATATAGTGATAAATCTAACACCCATGGAGTTCTGGTGTTGATCATGTTTTGCAACTAGGGAGTACTTTAGTCAACGGATCTGCTACATTCAGGTCCGTGTGCACTTTAGAAATCTTTATATCTCCATCCTTGACATGCTCGCGGATGGAGTAAAACCGGCGCTTAATATGCTTGGAATTCTTGTGAGACCTTGGTTCCTTGGCATTGGCTATGGCTCCATTATTGTCACAATAGATCACCATTCGGTCCAACGCACTAGGAACCACACCTAGTTCCGTTATGAACTCCTTCATCCGAACCGCTTCCTGCGCCGCTTCTGAAGCAGCAACATATTCCGCCTCCGTCGTTGATCCAGCCACCACAGGTTGTTTGGAGCTCCTCCAACTAACTGCTACTCCGTTCAAGAGAAATACGTATCCGGATTGAGACTTAGAGTCATCCGGATCAGTGTCAAAGCTAGCATCGACATAACACTTAGCGACTAGCTCTTCTTCACCTCCGTATACAAGAAACATATCCTTAGTTCTTCTCAAGTACTTAAGGATATTTTTGACCGCTATCCAGTGTTCCGAACTTGGATCAGATTGGTACCGACTAGTCAAACTAATAGCATGTGCCACATCCGATCTTGTACATAGCATGCCATACATTATAGAGCCTATGGCTGAGGCATAGGGGATCTTATCCATTATCTCTCTTTCTTCCGCCGTAGCCGGACTTTGAGTCTTACTCAATGTCTTGCCTTGCAACATAGGTAAGTACGCCTTCTTACTTCCGTCCATATTAAACTTCTTTAATATCTTATCAAGGTATGTACTCTGCGATAGCCCAATTAGGCATCTTGATCTATCTCTATAGATTTTAATGCCTAATATATATGAAGCTTCACCAAGGTCCTTCATCGAAAATTTGCTGTTTAGATAACTTTTAACACTGTTTAAAAGATCTATATAATTTCCAATCAATAATATGTCATCCACATATAATATCAGAAATGCCACATTGCTCCCACTCACTTTCTTGTAGATACAAGCCTCTCCATAAGTTTGGACAAATCCAAACTCTTTGATCACCTCATCAAAGCGGAGATTCCAACTCCGGGATGCTTGCTTCAGTCCATAGATGGATCGCTGAAGTTCGCACACCTTATCAACATCCTTAGGATCGACAAAACCCTTAGGTTGTATCATATACAACTCTTCTTCAATATTACCATTGAGGAACGCAGTTTTGACATCCATCTGCCATATTTCATAATCGAAATATGCAACAATTGCTAACATAATCCTAACCGACTTAAGCATCACTACGGGAGAGGATGTCTCATCGTAGTCAACTCCTTGAATTTGTCGAAACCCCTTTGCGACAAGTTGAGCCTTATAGATGGTTACATTACCATCAACATCTGTTTTTCTTTTGAAAATCCATTTATTCTCAACGGCCTTTCGATCGTGAGGTAAGTCCACCAAGGTCCAAACCTCGTTTTCGTACATGGATTCCATCTCGGATTTCATGGCTTCTAGCCATTTGTTGGAATCAGGGCTCATCATCGTTTCTTCATACGTCGCAGGGTCATCTATTTCATCAATCATGAAATTCATAACAGGATTGCCGTACAGTTCAGGAGCTGGACGTGTCCTGCATGACCTGCGAGGTTCGGTAGTGTTCTCTTTCGGAGTTTCATGACCAATATCATTAGCTCTCTCTTCATTAGGTGAAGTCAACTCCGAAACAACTTCCGGTGCTGCGCTACTCGCCATTTCATGAAGAGAAGGTTCAATAACCTCTTCGAGTTCTACCTTCCGACTACTCACACCTTTCGCGAGAAACTCCTTCTCAAGAAAGGATCCATTCTTGGCAACAAAGACCTTTCCCTCGGATCTATGATAGAAGGTATACCCAATCGTTTCCTTAGGGTATCCTATGAAGACGCATTTTTCCGCTTTGGGTTCGAGTTTATCCGGTTGAAGTTTCTTCACATAAACATCGCATCCCCAAACTTTAAGAAATGACAGCTTAGGTTTGTTTCCAAACCATAATTCATACGGTGTCTTTTCAACGGATTTAGATGGTGCCCTATTTAAAGTGAATACAGCGGTTTCCAGTGCATAACCCCAAAATGATAGTGGCAAGTCAGTCAGAGACATCATAGATCGAACCATATCCAATAAAGTACGATTACGACGTTCTGACACACCATTATGTTGTGGTGTTCTGGCAGGCGTGAGTTGTGAAACTATTCCACAGTCTTTCATATGTGTGCTAAACTCGTAACTAAGATACTCTCCTCCACGATCGGACCACAGAAATTTGATCTTTCTGTTATGATGATTTTCCACTTCATTCTGAAATTCTTTGAAGTTTTCAAAGGTTTCAGACTTATGTTTCATCAAATAGATATACCCGTATCTACTCAAATCATCCGTGAAAGTAAAAAAATAACGATATCCACCTCGCGCCGACACACTCATTGGTCCACACACATCAGTATGTATGATTTCTAATAAATCTGTCGCCCGTTTCATTGAACCGGAAAACGGCGTTCTAGTCATCTTGCCCATAAGGCATGGTTCACATGTATCAAATGATTCAAAATCAAGTGATTCCAAAAGTCCATCAGAATGGAGTTTCTTCATGCGTTTAACGCCAATATGACCTAGACGGCAGTGCCACATATACGCAGATATATCATTATCAAGTTTAATCCTTTTAGCATCCACATTATGAATATGCGTAATACTACTATCGAGATCCAACAGAAATAAACCATTCAACACAGGTGCATGACCATAAAAGATATTATTCATATAAATCGAACAACCATTGCTTTCAGACTTAAACGAATAACCACTTTGCATCAAACACGACCCGGATATAATGTTCATGCTCAGTGCAGGCACCAAATAACAATTATTCAGGTTTATAACTAATCCCGACGGCATATGGAGAGGCAGCGTTCCGACGGCGATCACATCAACTCTTGATCCATTGCCGACCTACATCGTGACCTCATCCCTTGCTAGTTGTCGCTTGTTCCGCAGCCCCTGAACCGAGTTACATATATTAGCAACCGATCCCGTATCAAATACCCAGGTGCTACTGCGAGTACTAGTCAAGTACACATCAATAACATGTATATCACATATACCTTTGTTTGCCTTGCCGGCCTTCTTGTCTGCCAAATACTTGGGGCAGTTGCGCTTCCAATGGCCAGTCCCCTTGCAATAGTAGCACTCGGTGTCAGACTTAGGGCCAGCTCGGGGTTTCTTTTCAGGCACGGCAACAGTTTTGCCGCCCTTCTTTCCCTTCTGCTTGCCTTTCTTGTCCTTCTTGAAACCGGTGGTCTTATTGATCATCAACACTTGATATTCTTTCCTAATCTCCACTTCTGCAGTCTTAAGCATTGACAGAAGCTCGGGAAGAGACTTCTTCATGCCCTGCATATTATAGTTCATCACGAAGCTCTTGTAGCTAGGTGGCAGAGATTGGAGAACACGATGTATGCCTAAGTCAATGGGAATCGTTATTCCCAAGGACACAAGCTTATTGGCGTACCCAGACATTTTGAGTACGTGCTCACTAACGGAGCTGTTCTCTTCCATCATGCAGCTAAAGAACTTTTCAGAAGCATTATAACTCTCTACGGCAGCATGGGTATCGAAAATCATTTTCAATTCTCCCATGGTATCAAAGGCATTGCCATTTTCGAAACGTTTTCGAAGTTCTGGCTCTAGCCCATACAGTATGCCGCAATGAACTAAGTTGTGGTCCTCCTGACGAGTTATATAGACGTTCTTTTCCTCGTCAGGGGCATTAGGATCTGGTGGGGGGCCTAGCGGCGCCTCTAGCACATATTGCTTTTGTGCAGCAGTGAGGAGAATCCTCAAATTCATAGCCCAGTTGGTGAAGTTGCTACCATTCGCAGCAAGCTTCTCTTTCTCCATGAACACATTGAAATTAAAAGCAGGTGGTGGCATCTACAACAGAATTTGTAAAATATATTTAGACTAAGTTTATGATAGATTGAGTTCAACTAATCCAAATTACTAATGAACTCCCACTCAAAAATGACATCCCTCGTGTCCTTTTGGTGATTACATGAACCAAATCCACTACACCAAGTCCGATCATCACGTGAGTTGGTGTAGCTTCAAAGGCGAGCATCTATATGGGCATCATATCAACTATATGACTCATGCTTAACCTTTCGGTCCGTGTTCCGAGGCCATGTATGTACATGCTAGGCTCGTCAAGTAAGAACCTTAGTATTCACGTGTGTAAAACCGTCTTACACCCGTTGTATGAAAGCGTAGAGTCGAGAACACCCGATCATCACGTGATGCCTCAAAACACGATCCACAAAACGGTGCATACTTAAGGAAGAACACATTTTATCTTGATATCTAAATGAGGGATCATCTTATAATGCTACCAAAAGCGCCAAACTAGCAATATAAGATGCTAACATCTAATGTGTGAAGTGAGGTGATATGGTCCATGCATTTGATCTCTATCATTTGCATCGTGGTATGATCTCTATCATTCCTTTGTGTGTAAGGCCAAGGTCTATGGAACTTACACGTTAAGTGAGTTGTAAGAGTATATATCATACATCTACTTACAACAATACCATATCAAGACACTAGCCCAACAACGATCTAAACTAGACGCCTCTAATTTATCAATTGCAAGTTTTACGTGGCTTAGGGCTTTCGGAGATAGAACCGATCTTACCTACGAACATGAACCACAATAAGGATAACCAAGTTATTAGCAACTCGTTGTAAATCAGATATTGAATATAGTAGGAGAGACAGACACCCGCTAGCCACTTATGCAAAACTAGTTGCATGTCAGTCGTGGAACCGGTCTCATGTACGATGACATGTAAGGTTGGTCCGGGCCACTTCATCCCACTATGCCACCAATATCCAAAGTACATAGAAGATGCAATAACATGATCATCATCGCCCACATATAAACATATGTGTTCTACCCGTGCAAAGCACCTACGCATAGATCAGGCTCTGATACCACTATTGGGTCCGTAGCATAGAAAACAAAAATTTTCCTACAATGAGAACTATACGCCAAGATCTATCTACTAGATACAGAGCAACGGGTGGACATATGTCCATGGAGAACTTACCCTCAAAGACAACGAGTTTTGTTAACGAGTAGGAACTCGTGGTTGATGTAGTCGTACGCTTGCCGATCTCAAGATCGTGTGGAAGTCCGAGCGCCCCAAATCAGCAGCGCATCCGTCCTCGCACACACGTTCAAGCCACCGGACAACCTCCACCTCCTCGCTCCAGAGAATTAGCGGAAGCAGCAACTCCTTCCAGACGCAAGGCCACCGGGAACATGTATCTCGCTAATCCGAGACCATGGGGGAATATCTAGAGGGGGAGAGAGATCCTTCACGAGGAGGTGTGGTTTGTGAGAGGGGAGAGGGGGGCTTTATATAGGAGGGACGGAGACCCCTCCCCTCCCATAGCCGGCGCATGAGGGGGGGACTCCTCCCCTCCTTCATTCATGTGGTGAACCTCCACTCACATAAACATGGCCTCCACCCAAAATCCCACTCACATGTATTTAATTTCCACCAAATTAAATGCAACTCTCAATTAATAAAACTCTTTTATTTATTTTATTCAGAATTTTGTTAATTACTTTAATTAACAAACATTCACATAAACCCCTTGCAACATTTCAATATCACATGCAGAACCACTTTCTGCAATTTCACCCGAAACAATTCCTGTTTCTATCAAAACATTTCCTGCGCTTTGCAAACCTTTTGTCTGGAACATATGTGCTCCTAAATGGTGTCCGGTAACCCTTAAGTGTGTCACCCTACGGTTCACGAATAATGCATACATGATTGAGACTCCTCTCAGATCAATAATCAGAAGCAGGACCTGGAGATCCATACTGACTCCTTATTCAACGATGACTTCTGTGACCGTGAGAACCTTTAACGTCAGCAATTTAATCCCTTTGTCTCATGATATAATACATGTCTGAGATTCGATCATCGGTATCCAAATACCTAGTTTGATCTCGTTACCGACATGCACTCTTTTCTTGTTCCCGTGATATAACATTCTAGTGATCACATCACTTGCTTGCAAGCTATCTTAATGTGATATCACCGAGAGGGCCCAGAGTATATCTATCCGTCATCGGGATTGACAAATTCCACTCTTGATCCATGAGCCTCAACATAACACCTTCATAGCACTGAACCCACCTTTATGGTCACCCTGTTACGGTGTGACGTTTGATGTTATCAAGATACTCTTCTGGTGTTAGCAATTAACATGATCTCATGGTCTAAGGACTAAGACTACTTTGTATGATGTTATATCAATATAAACATAATGACTTGATCGTAATGCTATACTTCGGATGAATGTTCATCACATCATTTCACAAATATTGTGACCTTGTTATTAACAACATCCAATGTCCATGATCAGGAAACCTTGATCATCTTGTTAATCAACAAGCTAGTCTATAAGAGAGGCATAACTAGGAACCCTTTTGTTTATTAAACACACATGTATTGATGTTTCCTATCAATACAATTATAGCATGCAAAATAAACATCTATCATATACAAGGAATACATAATAACAACTTTATTATTGCCTCTCAGGGCATATTTCCTTCAGAACACACATGCAATGACACTGGTGGATCCATAGGTGGATTGTGAAAAGAACACATATGCAATGACACTGGTTGTTGTTAGTAAAAAGAACACACATGCAATGACACTGGTGAATCCATGTGTGGTCTCTAAAAAGAACACACATTTCAATGACACTAGTCGATCCATATGTGGTATGTGAAAGGAACACACATTTCAATGACTCAGTTGTTGTTATTAAAAAGAACACGCATGCAATGACACTGGTGGATCCAAAGGTGGATTGTGAAAAGAGCACACATTTCAATGACTCTGGTTGTTGTTAGTAAAAAGAACACACATGCAATGACAGTGGTGGATCCATGTGTGGTATCTGAAGAGAACACACATGCAATGACTCTGGCTATTGTTACTAAAAAGAACGCACATGCAATGACACTGGTGGATCCATGTGTGGATTATGAAGAGAGCACACATGCAATGACACTGGTGGATCCAAATGTGGTATGTGAGAAGAACACACATTTCAATGACTCTGGTTGTTGTTACTAAAAAGAACACACATGCAATGACACTGGTGGATCCATAGGTGGATTGTGAAAAGAGCACACATGCAATGACACTGGTGGATCCATATGTGGTATGTGAAAAGAACATACATGCAATGACACTGGTGGATCCATGTGTGGTATCTATAGAGAACACACATTTCAATGACACTGGTGGATCCATATGTGGTATGTGAAAAGAACACACATGCAATGACTCTGGTTGTTGTTACTAAAAAGAACACACATGCAATGACACTGGTGGATCCATAGGTGGTATGTGAAAAGAACCCACATTTCAATGACTCTGGTTGTTGTTACTAAAAAGAGCACACATGCAATGACATTGGTGGGTCCATAGGTGGATTGTGAAAAGAGCACACATGCAATGACACTGGTGGATCCATATGTGGTATGTGAAAAGACCACACATGCAATGACTCCGGTTGTTGTTAGTGAAAAGAACATACATGCAATGACACTGGGGGATCCATATGTGCTATGTGAAAAGAAGGCACATGCAATGACTCCAGTTGTTGTTAGTGAAAAGAACATACATGCAATGATACTGGTGGATCCATGTGTCGTCTCTTAAGAGAGCACACATTTCAAAGACTCTGGTTGTTGTTAGTAAAAAGAACACACATGCAATGACACTGGTGGATCCTTGTGTGGTCTCTGAAGACAACACACATGCAATGACTCTGGTTGTTGTTACTAAAAAGAACACACATCCAATGACACTGGTGGATCCATGTGTGGATTGTGAAGAGAGCACACATGCAATGACACTGGTGGATCTATATGTAGTTTGTGAGAAGAACAGTCATGAAATGACTCTGGTTGTTGTTAGTAAAAAGAACACACCTGCAATGACACTGGTGGATCCATAGGTGGATTGTGAAAAGAGCACACATGCAATGACACTGGTGGATCCATATGTGGTATGTGAAAAGAACACACATGAAATGACTCCAGTTGTTAGTGAAAAGAACACACATGCAATGACACTTGTGGATCCATGTGTGGTCTCTGAAGAGAACACACATGCAATGACACTGGTGGATCCATATGTGGTATGTGAGAAGAACACACATTTCAATGACTCTAGTTGTTGTTACTAAAAAGAACACACATGCAATGACACTGGTGGATCCATAGGTGGATTGTGAAAAGAGCACACATGCAATGACACTGGTGGATCCATATGTGGTATGTGAAAAGAGCACACATGGAATGACTCCAGTTGTTGTTAGTGAAAAAAACATACATGCAATGACACTGGTGGATCCATGTGTGGTCTCTATAGAGAACACATATTTCAATGACACTGGTGGATCCATATGTGGTATGTGAAACGAACACACATGCAATGACTCTGGTTGTTGTTACTAAAAAGAACACACATGCAATGATACTGGTGGATCCATAGGTGGTATGTGAAAAGAACACACATTTCAATGACTCTGGTTGTTATTACTAAAAAGAACACACATGCAATGACACTGGTGGATCCATAGGTGGATTGTGAAAAGAGCACATATGCAATGACACTGGTGGATCCATACGTGGTATGTGAAAATAACACACATGCAATGACTCTAGTTGTTGTTAGTGAAAAGAACATACATGCAATGACACTGATGGATCCATGTGTGGTCTCTAAAGAGAACACATATTTCAATGACACTGGTGGATGCATATGTGGTATGTGAAAAGAACACACATGCAATGACTCTAGTTGTTGTTAGTGAAAAGAACATACATGCAATGACACTGGTGGATCCATGTGTGGATTGTGAAGAGATCACCAATGCAATGACACTAGTGGATCCATATGTGGTATGTGAGAAGAACAGTCATGAAATGACTCTGGTTGTTGTTAGTAAAAAGAACACACATGCAATGACACTGGTGGATCCATAGGTGGATTGTCAAAAGAGCACACATGTAATGAAACTGGTGGATCCATATGTGGTATGTGAAAAGAACACACATGCAATGACTCCAGTTGTTGTTAGTGAAAAGAACATACATGCAATGACACTGGTGGATCAATGTGTGGTCTCTGAACAGAGCACACATTTCAATGACTCTGGTTGTTGTTAGTAAAAAGAACACACATGCAATGACACTGGTAGATCCATGTGTCGTCTCTGAAGAGAACACACATGCAATGACACTGGTTGTTGTTACTAAAAAGAACACACATGCAATGACACTGGTGGATCCATGTGTGGATTGTGAAGAGAGCACACATGCAATGACACTGGTGGATCCATATGTGGTATGTGAGAAGAACACACATTTCAATGACTCTAGTTGTTGTTACTAAAAAGAACACACATGCAATGACACTGGTGGATCCATAGGTGGATTGTGAAAAGAGCACACACGCACTGACACTAGTGGATCCATATGTGGTATGTGAAAAGAACACATATGCAATGACTCCAGTTGTTATTAGTGAAAAGAACGTACATGCAATGACACTGGTGGATCCATATGTGGTCTCTGAAGAGAACACACATTTCAATGACACTGGTGGATCCATATGTGGTATGTGAAAAGAACACACATGCAATGACTCTGGTTGTTGTTACTAAAAAGAACACACATGCAATGACACTGGTGCATCCATAGGTGGTAGGTCAAAAGAACACACATGTCAATGACTTTTGTTGTTGTTAGTAAAAAGAACACATAGGCAATGACACTGGTGGATCCATAGGTGGATTGTGAAAAGTGGACACATGCAATAACACTGGTGGATCCATATATGGTATGTGAAAAGAACACACATGAAATGACTCCAGTTGTTGTTAGTGAAAAGAACATACATGCAATGACACTGGTGGATCCATGTGTGGTCTCTGAAGAGAGCACACATTTCAATGACTCTGGTTGTTGTTAGTAAAAAGAACACACATGCAATGACACTGGTGGATCCATGTGTGGTCTCTGAAGAGAACACACATGCAATGACACTGGTTGTTGTTACTAAAAAGAACACACATGCAATGACACTGGTGGATCCATGTGTGGATTGTGAAGAGAGCACACATGCAATGACACTGGTGGATCCATATGTGGTATGTGAGAAGAACACACATTTCAATGACTCTGGTTGTTGTTACTAAAAAGAACACACATGCAATGACACTGGGGGATCCATAGGTGAATTGTGAAAAGAGCACACACGCACTGACACTAGTGGATCCATATGTGGTATGTATAAAGAACACATATGCAATGACTCCAGTTGTTGTTAGTGAAAAGAACATACATGCAATGACACTGGTGGATCCATGTGTGGTCTCTGAAGAGAACACACATTTCAATGACACTGGTGGATCCATATGTGGTATGTGAAAAGAACACACATGCAATGACTCTGGTTGTTGTTACTAAAAAGAACACACATGCAATGACACTGGTGGATCCATAGGTGGTATGTCAAAAGAACACACATTTCAATGACTTTTGTTGTTGTTAGTAAAAAGAACACACAGGCAATGACACTGGTGGATCCATAGGTGGATTGTGAAAAGAGCACACATGCAATGACACTGGTGGATCCATATATGGTATGTGAAAAGAACACACATGAAATGACTCCAGTTGTTGTTAGTGAAAAGAACACACATGCAATGACACTTGTGGATCCATGTGTGGTCTCTGGAGAGAACACACATGCAATGACACTGGTGGATCCATATGTGGTATGTGAGAAGAACACACATTTCAATGACTCTGGTTGTTGTTACTAAAAAGAACACACATGCAATGACACTGGTGGATCCATAGGTGGATTGTGAAAAGAGCACACATGCAATGACACTGGTGGATCCATATGTGGTATGTGAAAAGAACACACATGGAATGACTCCAGTTGTTGTTAGTGAAAAAAACATACATGCAATGACACTGGTGGATCCATGTGTGGTCTCTATAGAGAACACACATTTCAATGACACTAGTGGATCCATATGTGGTATGTTAAAAGAACACACATGCAATGACTCTGGTTGTTGTTACTAAAAAGAACACACATGCAATGATACTGGTGGATCCATAGGGTGTATGTGAAAAGAACACACATTTCAATGACTCTGGTTGTTATTACTAAAAAGAACACACATGCAATGACACTGGTGGATCCATAGGTGGATTGTGAAAAGAGCACACATGCAATGACACTGGTGGATCCATATGTGGTATGTGAAAAGAACACACATGGAATGACTCCAGTTGTTGTTAGTGAAAAAAACATACATGCAATGACACTGGTGGATCCATGTGTGGTCTCTATAGAGAACACACATTTCAATGACACTGGTGGATCCATATGTGGTATGTGAAAAGAACACACATGTAATGACTCTGGTTGTTGTTACTAAAAAGAACACACATGCAATGATACTGGTGGATCCATAGGGTGTATGTGAAAAGAACACACATTTCAATGACTCTGGTTGTTATTACTAAAAAGAACACACATGCAATGACACTGGTGGATCCATAGGTGGATTGTGAAAAGAGCACACATGCAATGACACTGGTGGATCCATATGTGGTATGTGAAAATAACACACATGCAATGACTCTAGTTGTTGTTAGTGAAAAGGATATACATGCAATGACACTGATGGATCCATGTGTGGTCTCTAAAGAGAACACATATTTCAATGACATTGGTGGATCCATATGTGGTATGTGAAAAGAACACACATGCAATGACTCTAGTTGTTGTTAGTGAAAAGAACATACATGCAATGACACTGGTGGATCCATGTGTGGATTGTGAAGAGATCACCAATGCAATGACACTAGTGGATCCATATGTGGTATGTGAGAAGAACAGTCATGAAATGACTCTGGTTGTTGTTAGTAAAAAGAACACACATGCAATGACACTAGTGGATCCATAGGTGGATTGTGAAAAGAGCACACATGTAATGACACTGGTGGATCCATATGTGGTATGTGAAAACAACACACATGCAGTGACTCCAGTTGTTGTTAGTGAAAAGAACATACATGCAATGACACTGGTGGATCCATGTGTGGTCTCTGAAGAGAGCACACATTTCAATGACTCTGGTTGTTGTTAGTAAAAAGAACACACATGCAATGACACTGGTGGATCCATGTGTGGTCTCTGAAGAGAACACACATGCAATGACACTGGTTGTTGTTACTAAAAAGAACACACATGCAATGACACTAGTGGATCCATGTGTGGATTGTGAAGAGAGCACACATGCAATGACACTGGTGGATCCATATGTGGTATGTGAGAAGAACACACATTTCAATGACTCTGGTTGTTGTTACTAAAAAGAACACAGATGCAATGACACTGGTGGATCCATAGGTGGATTGTGAAAAGAGCACACACGCACTGACACTAGTGGATCCATATGTGGTATGTGAAAAGAACACATATGCAATGACTCCAGTTGTTGTTAGTGAAAAGAACATACATGCAATGACACTGGTGGATCCATGTGTGGTCTCTGAAGAGAACACACATTTCAATGACACTGGTGGATCCATATGTGGTATGTGAAAAGAACACACATGCAATGACTCTGGTTGTTGTTACTAAAAAGAACACACATGCAATGACACTGGTGGATCCATAGGTGGTATGTGAAAAGAACACACATTTCAATGACTTTTGTTGTTGTTAGTAAAAAGAACACACAGGCAATGACACTGGTGGATCCATAGGTGGATTGTGAAAAGAGCACACATGCAATGACACTGGTGGATCCATATGTGGTATGTGAAAAGAACACACATGCAATGACTCCAGTTGTTGTTAGTGAAAAGAACATACATGCAATGGCACTGGTGGATCCATGTGTGGTCTCTGAAGAGAGCACACATTACAATGACTCCGGTTGTTGTTAGTAAAAAGAACACACATGCAATGACACTGGTGGATCCATGTGTGGTCTCTGAAGAGAACACACATGCAATGACTCTGGTTGTTGTTACTAAAAAGAGCACACATGCAATGACACCGGTGGATCCATTTGTGGATTGTGAAGAGAGCACCAATGCAATGACACTAGTGGATCCATATGTGGTATGTGAGAAGAACAGTCATGAAATGACTCTAGTTGTTGTTAGAAAAAGAGCACACATGCAATGACACTGGTTATTGCTAGTAAAAAGAGCAAACATTTGAATGGTACTGGTGGATCCATAGGCGTATTGTGAAAAGAGATTTTCCCTCTCTCTCGGTCACAAATCTCACAAAAGCCCAAACGTGTGGAGATCCCAAACATGTGCTCACTCTGGGTGCTATGCCCTGATTGGCTGACACAGATGTCACGCGGATCGTCTCCACCAACCGTTGATCCCATGTGATCCAACGAGCAGTATAACCCCTCCCTTCTCCACTTTTTTTATGCATGGTCAATCCGTACCACCTCTCTATCCGTGCCACCGATACTTTACCTCCATAAACAAGTGAAAATCCATCTATCTAACTAAAATAAATAAAATAAATGATCATATTTCGAAGAAGCCATCGTCTTCATCTTCTAGTTCGTCCTCGTCTTCGTCAATGCCATGGTCCCTGCCATCGCCGCTGTCAGTGTCCTCCTCTAACGACTCGACACCGCCCCCTTCCTCGAATAAGCGCGCTATCTCCTCGTCGGAGTCCCCCTCCTCCTCCTCCTCTTCGTAGTCCCACGGGTCCACTTCACTCTCCTACGCTTCTGCCTCCAACTGATCGATGAACGCCTCCTCGTTGGCCGAGTCGGACTCGTCGAAATAGCTATCTCCTCTCTTCTTCCTGGTCTTCTTCTCGTTCCTCTTCTTGTCCGTACTCGCCAGTGCAACACGCACCCCCGTCCTGTCTGCTGCTTTGCGCTTGTCCGATGCTACAGGTACCCCACGCTCCTCCTGCGCGGCCGGTATGAGCTTCGACGTTGCGGTGTCCTCGAGTGCCGATGTCGATGGATCCTGGCGCGGTCGGACACGACGTGCTGCCTCAGCAGGCGACTCACGAGCGCGAACGATGCAGCGAAGAGCCGGGGATGCAGGATAGTCAGTGGACGGCTTGGACCTGCCATTGCCACGGCGAGGGGGCATCGTGCTCGAGGTAGTTGCTCCGAATGGTCGATGGCGGGTACACAGAGTGGGGTGCCAATCTGATCAAGGACGAGCAGCGGTTTCGTGTGTCGTGTCCATGCATTCATTTGTTGATTATAAAAAAAAGTAATATCTCGCGTACTGAACATAATTTGATCACAACAAAAGTGGCACAACGTATTCTAGACTCGTAAATATCCCGTGCATGCCTGTTACGTGGATTTCAACGGAGTTAGACGTGCCGACATGATCGTGCAGCAGTTGCGCGCGTCATTGCCCCATCAACACGTGACACACTCACGCGGGATGTGCGCGCCGATTCCCGTGACGACCACCCGGCTCGCACTCCCCTTATTATATACTGGATTTTGGGCGGCGCCGAAGACCATTGAAGTGTCCATCGCAATAAAGACAAGTCCCATTGATTCCCTACCCCTGCCTCCCTGGCTTCTTTGAGAAGGTAGACCGTACATGGTGGTCTTGTATACTAGTACTAGTACTACTGGACCACGGCTGTACTCTTTACTCTTCTCCCACACTAATAATCACTATCTCCTTCCTCCTGCCACCGCCACACTCACCCTGCAAGCCATGGCTCCACTGAGGAGGGGGAGAGTCCGGTCGACGATCCTCGTGGAGAAAAGGGAGAGAAATCGCCGCGAGGCACTTCTTGCTCTACCAGCCGCTCAAGCCCACCCTCTCATCGAGGCCCAATCTCCCCCGACAATGGTGCCGAATGTTCTAGCAGGCAAGGGCTCCTCCTGGTACGGTCTCCTTATTCTACTTCTTCTCCATCTCCCTCTCCATCATGATCTTAATCAGCTTCTTCTTGTTTTTATTCTTCTTCTGGCTCTTCCTATTCTACGTATTACAGGTCGGCCGTGGAGCCCGAATCCACCACGATAGAGGCGTTGCAGGACCCGTTCGGCCCCGTTCCATGTCTCAGCGAGGTAGCAAATCTCCACGCTGTTATTTCTCCGAGTTATGATGTGGATTTCTTAGATGCTGTCCGCCCCACATTGGTTTTTCTTCTTCTTTTGCGAGTTGTATTAGTTTTCATGAATATGACTGGATCTCTTGGTCTTTCCTTAATACTACTGTTCATAGATTCACTATGGATTTTTTGTGATTAGGATTAGTTTATCATGGTCATGAATAGATCTCCAGGTCCATTTTTTAACACTTCGGCCAATAGATTCAACGGGGATTTTTTTTGATCTATATTAGTATTCACCTGGGACCTAGAATGTAATTGTAGAATTCCTATTTCAATTAACATGAACGATGCAACGATCGAAGGCCGAGTACCTTGAGAAGGTGGCCGCGATCAGTTCCAAGATTACCAACCAACATGAGCTTGCACGCTCCCTCACCCAAACTAATGAGAGCCTACGCAAGCAATTATCTGTGCAGAAGGAGATCTCGCTAGATTTTGCACGTGACGTCGTTAGGCTGCGAAAAGTGCTCGACCATAACTTGAACAGGCAAGAACAGGCCATCAAGATAATCAACGAGCTCACGGAGGAGAAGAAGAATCTCGTGGAAATGTGCATTCTCCTGCAGGACGAAGTCAGCGAGGCACTCAGAGGACGCGTCAAGGAAACCAAGGCTACCATCCGAGCCTACCATGATAGGAACCATTGCCTGGATGCAGTCAAGGAGATGAAGGCGGACATGAGCAAAGGGATCACCGTACTCGAGGGTGTTCGGAAAGAGAACGAGGAGCTAAGGGCATGTCTCGAGGCGTATCGGAGCAATGCCCAAGTCTGATTCCCGTTAGCGGGGACACGAATACTAGTTCGTCCTCCTCTCCTTTTGTAATGTTTAGGGTTCAGGGAGCAATGCCCATGTCTGCTTCCCATTATAGGGTGCAATAAGAATCCTAGGGCAACTCCTTATCTATCTGGACATGTGTTGGTGTTCATGTTCATGAATGGACACCATGTTCTCTTTCCATTATGTATCTGGACATGGGTTTCTGCATTATGAGTTTGCCACTCTCCCACTACTATTTGGTGATATTGGGAAGAACCCACAACACACTAAACTGCTGATAAATCTTATTTGTCTTTGAAATTGAAATTATGACAGTGCCACTAGTCGATTCAGTTAATTATGGAAACTAACCAGCTTGTCCTGGTGAACTGAACAAACCATACTATGTATTTTTATTGCAGGGAAAGAGGCGAAAGATCGACCAGGACCTGGCGACCTGGCTAAAAGACAAGATAGCAATCCAAAGGGAGAAGCAGAATTCCTAGAAACTTGCCTTTGACCACATGCGCGCTGAAGTCGCGGTCCTTTCTAACAAGTAACAGAAACTGAAGGAGTTAAACGCCGACTGGGCGAAGCTACATAGTGAAGGTCGTGCCTCAGCTAGGAAGCAGACGGAGATCATGAAAGGGATCTTGAAGGAAAATCGTATGGCTACGGACAAAATTCTCCAATCCGTGACGGAGCGCTAGAACCTACAGCTGAAGCACAACATAGTACTGAAGGAGCTGGCCAATCTTAGGGAGGAAAACAGGCAGCTCCGGGCCAGGCTCGCTTGAGCACAACATATGTCTATTTAGTACTGAACTGCCTGGTTTATCCTCTGCAGTGGTGATTTTGTAAGCGTGAACTTAACTTTATGCACGATATGTGTGTTCGTCTAAAATTAGTTTGCTCGAGGATTGAGTTTGGCTTAGTTCAGAAAGCGCAATTGCAAGTCTTACAATTAACTAGTTTCAGGCATTGGTACAACATAAATTATTCATCTCGAATTTCCTTTATCCTCTATAGTCTGTCCTTATTCACCCTCGCGCGCTTCTTCAGTTCCTTCAACAGATCCACAATGCAGTACTCTAGCTTCTTCTTGTCTTCCCTGAGCTGATCCCTCTCCTTTTCTGCATTATGAATCAGCAACCTGTGACTATCCTAAAGCTTCTTTGCAGTTCCAACAACCAAGCTCCCATCGATTCCGTCAGTTAGCTCTGACTGCAAATTCTCGATTTCTTGTTCTAGCTCCTTATTTCGTACCGACAGCTTGTAATTTTTTTCAGCTGCATCACTTACATCAGTAAATCTCCCCGACCTTTCCAACTCATACATCTCCCATAACTGTGCCAAACATTTCTTAAGTGCATCTGGCCACTCAAGATCCACCCACTCTACTACTTTACACACCGGGCCAACCTAAAAACACACACACTATAGTGTTATGAATATGCACGATACATTTTACTTCATGTCATAGTTGCACATAATGTAAACAAACCTAATTTGTACAGCCCAAAAACCTTCTCCTAGTGTTACTGTCTTCGAATGCAACATATCTCCTCAGTTTTAGCCCATGGTCACATGGCACTTCTCCATCGAGATCTAGGCCCTCCCATTCGGAGTCGTAGATCATCCTTGGTACCTATAGGTAAATGCAAAGCTGAAATCGAACACGATTGCATGCACATATGGAGCTCAGATCGAGAGATTTACCATTGCCTAACCCTATCCCGAGAAAACAGAGGAACTCACATCGTGGAAGGAATACTCGATGTCAGAGAGAAGGCTGTCACTGCTCGACTGGTCGTCCTCACCGTTCAAGGACAGCATGGCGAATGCGTCGTCGCAGGCGACGGCGATGGCGACGGCATCGGCGTCGGCGAGAGAGAGAGAGAGAGAGAGAGAGAGAGAGAGAGAGAGAGAGAGAGAGAGAGAGAGAGATAGATAGAGCAGCCCTTCTACCGCTGCAACAATGACTAAATTGGCATGTTACAATAGTTTAATGGATACCACGCCCTTTCCCTGGATTACTGTCTCCTACCTGATATGGATTCTCTTCACACATTCTCATTTCAAATATTAAACCTGCACTCCCTCCATCCCAATTTCATTGCCTAATGAAAACATACCAGTATATTACATCATCCAAAGAAACAAAATCATGGCGAATGCATCGTCGTAAGCGACGGTGATGGCGACGGCATCGGCGTTGGCGAGAGAGAGAGAGAGAGAGAGAGAGAGAGAGAGAGAGAGAGAGAGAGAGAGAGAGAGAGAGAGAGAGAG
Organism: Avena sativa; assembly: GCA_916181665.1. Taxonomy (NCBI): domain Eukaryota; kingdom Viridiplantae; phylum Streptophyta; class Magnoliopsida; order Poales; family Poaceae; genus Avena; species Avena sativa. Next base: position 432,261,638 of record OV702287.1, read on the forward strand.
AGAGAGAGAGAGAGAGAGATCAGCCCTTCTACCGCTACAACAATGACTAAATTGGCATGTTACAATAGTTTAATGGATACCATGCCCTTTCCCTAGATTACTGTCTCCTACCTGATATGGATTCTCTTCACACATTCTCATTTCAAATATTAAACCTGCACTCCCTCCATCCCAATTTCATTGCCTAACGAAAACATACCAGTATATTACATCATCCAAAGAAACAAAATCATGTCAACTACAAGGTACTTATGCATCACTTCTTCAGTCATGGTTTCACAAAACATTACATTATAATCTCTCAACAAACATAACCACAACATGGTTTCACAAAACATCACATTACAATCTCTCAACAAACGTAATCATAGAAACAAGTATATTACATCAACTCAAGAAACAAAATCATGTCGACTACAAGGTAGTTACACATCACTTGTCCTGTCATGGTTTCGCAAAACATTACATTACAGTCTCTCAACAAATAAAATAACAAAAACAAGTACAGTACATCATCTCAAGAAACATAATCATGTCAACTACAATGTATTTATACATCACTAGTCCAGTCATGGTTTCACAAAACATTACATTACAATGTCCCAACAAACATAATAACAGAAACAAGTACGTTACGTCATCTTAAGAAACATAATCATGTCAACTACAATGTACTTATGTCTTATTACAACAACGATGGTTTCAGTGAGTGACATGTCCAAAAATCTCAACAGCTCGCACATCATTATATCGCAATCTCTCAACAAACATAACCACAGAAGCACACTCTAAATGCAACAACAGTCAATATTACAAATACAGGCAGGGGAACCCCGCGGTCCATATGACAAGCCCAGGGTAGCAGCTCTCATCAGATCTCATCAACGTCGACCACCTCATTCTATTCAGCCACTACAGGGGCATCTACATCCACTATAACCTGTTCAACAACATCAAAAATGGTACCAAGGAAGAACACCTTCCTGGTTCGCTTCTTTCGCCGCATAATCTGCATAAGGTCTTCAGTATCCAAAACATCTATGAATTGTTGCTTATTATGATGCCACCACCGGATTTTTGCCATCTGCTTAGGGCCAATACTGATTTCCTTACCGATCATCTCTCTCATTTCATCAAGCGTTATGTTTTTGGAATCAACAGTGATCTCCACAGTACATGACGAAACTGGCTTATTAACTCCCTCATCAAGTTTTGCCATGTATGAATCCACCTCTATGCGTATACTGAACTTATCTAGATCAGCATCTATTGGTCCGTATTCTCTAGGAGCAGAAGCTCTAGCAGCAAGATCTCTAGCATCTGCATACATATCATCAATCATCGCTTCAACTTTCACCTTACGATCAACTGCACAACACTCCCAAATCATCTGAAGCTCATGGGAGTGCTCAATTTGCTGATAGGTATCATTCATGTTGCACCACACCAATTTTGTCCTCTGTCTAGAACCCCAGGGAATTCTAGCGACAAGCATATCTACCAGCTACAAAATAGACACAACCTCTTAGCAATTCACAAGCAGATGCACATCTTGCCCGAACACAACCCTCTCGCAACTAAAATCAAGCTTTGAAGTGTACTGCCGAACATGTACTGTGAACTCATATAGGTCCCTTGTATCAAAGCTGTGCCTAATTTGATTAAAAAGGGGAACATTTCAGTTCATTCGTTTCTATTATGCCGTAACCAATCTACTTGCAAGATAAGGCATAGATAAGAAAAATTCACCTCTCGCTCTTCTCCCGGTTTTTTTTCTTCGAGATCTGAGAGCTGCATCCGCCCACCGGAGCCGAACAATCCGCCACCGGCCTTGCTTTTCTCTTCAACCCGCTACTCGTAGGTACCTTGGGAACAGAATCCTTGCTGGCCTCCTCGCTAACCGGGGCTGAAGACCTCGCCGCTGCTACGCGTTGAGCCCTAGACTTGGGCCCCGACGGACCCTTTTCAGTCGGCGACGTAGCTACAACCTTCGCCTTGCAAGACATGCTGGGCCGCCACCGCCGGATTCAGTGTCGGGGGAGGGAGAAAAAAGGTCCTCCACCGCCGGCAGATTTAGGGTCGGGGAAGGGAAGAAAAGGGACTGCCGCCGCTGCCACAGCAAGATTCAGTGTCGAGAGTTAGGAAAGTACAGTAATGGATTTGCCCCTACGACACGTGCAGGGTGGCTAAGAAGAGTGACCGATGAAGGAGGGCATAGCAGGAACTAGTGTAACAGAATATCCTGACTTAACGGGCGCGATTTGAAAATATTGGGTTTGTCCATCATTCACTCGAAAGACCCCTCTCAACAATTGGCGCCCCAACTTTTCGAATCGCGGTGATAAAAATCAACTTGGGTACCGCGTTGCCTGGCCACCCCAACTTTCGGGCCGCAAAATGATATTCTCGAAGGGGAGGTACTACCTCCCTCAAAGTCCCGGGGTGGTACTAAAGGAGGGGAGAGGGGGGCAGCCGCCGGTCGGCCCAAGTGGGCCCCACGCGGGTGGCCAAGGCCCATCTTGTTGGAAATATGCCCTAGAGACAAATAGTAGTAAGGACTATTATCATATTTCATATAGTTTATGATTAAGTTTTATATCATGCTATAACTGTATTGAGTGGAAACATCAATACACATGTGATATACAAACAACCAGGGGTTCCTAGTGAAACTTTAGTCACTGGTTCATTGGTCAACAGATGACCATGTTTCCTAATCATGTGGCATTTATGCCAGTTGGAAATGAGGTCATCTCATTTGGAGAATGAGATGATGAACCAATACCCAACCTAAACATCGTGACCCGATCATGTCACGAAGTTCAAGTTATGATGATTAGAAATGGATCCTCGTAGACTATTCCTTAGACCGTGAGGCTATATCAATCATTGTCTCCCGAGAGTACTTAGATAGCATCAAACGCCATCTGGTAAAACGGTGGTTACAAAGGTGTGTTCAGGTGCTCAGAGGAAACCGTAGAGGCAATATATGTCAATAGCAGGATTTGTCCGTCCATGTGACGGGAAGATACTCAAGGGCCCACTTGGAGAGGTTATATCCAATAGTTGCGCAACATGTGATTAGATCACGAGGATATCACTTGTCGGAACGAGTTAAGTAGCATTGTTCAGTAACAAGATTGAACACGACATGGTGATGTCATTGATCAGATCTCGGGCAATGCAAGTATCGAATGACAAAGGGAATAAGACACGACTGTCCCGGTTCAAACGACGAAAGATCTTCGTGGAACGCATAGGGATCACATGGCCATCCAGGTCCCTCTGTCGATCATTGGTGCGGGAGTGTCCCGACCATGTCTGGAGTGTTCCTGAACCGTGTGGTATCACGCTTAAGGTCTTGATGATGCTTAGAGAGTGTTTATATGATCGGTGGAATCATAGAAGAAAAGAAGGGAGAAAACCGAAAGGGTTTCGGTAAGTCCAGAGGATGTCCGGAGTAGAGGTGGAAGGTGTTCCATAGCCACGAAGATTGAATAATATGTAAATGAATGTTAAATGTTGATTTAATCATTTATTCATATTTATTTAATAAAGAGAAAATTCAATTAAAGGTCAAAAAGGCTTAATGGGCCAATTCCGGAGGGAGAGGGCCCATTAGGGAAAAGGAGAGAGGGAGAAGGGGCAAAGGGGAGGCTGGCTGGGCCTAGCCCCCCTGCGCGGGGCCCACTATGTGGTCGGCGGCCACCTCCTCCCCCTCCTCTCATTTAGTCCCACCCCAGGACTTTGAGGGAGGTAGTACCTCCCCTCCCCCTATATATAGTGGGGTATTTGGCATAGAAAAATACACCAATAATCAATAAAGGTCTCCCCAACTTTTGGGAGGACCTCCAATTGATATTTTCTCTCTCCCCCTCTCTCTCTCGTGACCGTGGTCCCAAGTCTGGACTGCACGAGCGAGAGACATCTTCACCGCGGAGCGCCGTCGCGCTGTGGGATTTGGATCCGGGAGCTCTACTTCCGCAACTGCTGCTGGATTAGGGAAGCGGGAGTCATCGTCAGGCACCGGACATGTGTAACTCCCCAAGAGGTGTCGCACTTGAGGCACTCAAGTCGTTGGATCCAGAAGGAGCGCAAGGACTTCATCACGACCTTGAGGTCGGCTTCGGCTCGTCTACATCAACCACGCTATCCTGAGCGTTGACAACGCTTTTCGGTCTTCAAGGGTAAGTTCGCGAAAAGCCCCTCCCGTTACTGTATTACTAATAGATAGGTCCTGGAAGCTTCAGGGGTTCAAGGGCGTAGAGTAAAATTTATTGTTTTCATACGCGGAACACCAACAGTGGTATCAGAGCTAGATCTATGCGTAGTAATACTAGTATCAGTAGAACACACGATATGTAGCGTGTGGGCATTGATCTTTTAGTTGTTACCCTCCCACGTGTACTCGTGTATACCGTAGTAATGCTTGATGAAGCGGCTCCCAACCGAATTTACGCGTTCATTCGCGAGACTGGTCCATGCTTGACATATGTCTTGTACCGTATAAAGTGGCTTAGGGGGGTGTCTGTCTCTCTCGCATTAGTTGGTATACCATTTGAAACGGAGGGCCCCGAAAGGGGTGTAGTAGAGACAACTACTTGATCAGCGTTGTGCTGAAAGTTCGTAGGTAAGAACGGTTCTTATGCGAAAGACCATTCAGCCACGTAAAACATGCAAAGATAAAGTAGAGGTGTCTAATTTTGTTTTGCAGGAGGGCGTTGCTTTATGTTATTGTTGTGGCAAAGGTAAAGTGATTACCTTTTGTTACATAGTAGTAGATAGTCACGGAGGTGACGGACTACCACGCCGGAATGACACCGGTACCTTGGTGTCTACAGCGCCGGAACCCTGGCGCCAGAACCTGGTGACGGCGGATGGAGATCACGACGTGAAGAACCATATCACATAGCATTTACATTCAATGTTATTGTTTGTATGTCTTATTGTGTGCTAGTATTAGATACTCGACGGTAGCCTAATAAGATGATCCCTGTTAAAATTACCAACGATTGTGTTCCCCCTTAGTGTGCACCACCAAGAAAGTTCTTCGGTATGAGGTGATCCAGGGTTACAGGCCTGGGTGTCAGACATATCTACGTTCACATACAGTGGGTGTAAGCCATGTTGCATAGCAGAGGTTGAGTTGGCGAGCCTAGCACGCCACAGAAGCGTGGCCTCGGAACACAGATGGTCGAAAGATCAAGCACGAGTCACATGAATGATGTGACCGACGTTTAGCGTCCACCTTTGAACCCACATCGATGGCTGTGATCAATCGGGGGAGATGTGGCTGATAGGGGTCGTGTTATCACTAGGAACCCTCTTTGGGGATAGGTGTTTCTGATTGGATTTATTATTAACTCATTTAATTATGAACTTAGTCTAAATTCCTTTTGCAATTATAAATGTAGAAAATGGTTCTTCCTGAGATTACCTTTCCTATCGACGATTGGTTAAAAGGAGAAAAGCTCAAGTTAGATGGATCCAACTTTTCTGCATGGGTCATACACCTCTTTGATCTCCTTGGGGAGAACAATGTAGCTGACTACATGACCTGCGAGATGTATCTGGAGCCACCCTATTCTCATGAGACCCAAGAGTAGCGGGATCTGCGTTATTATCGTCGTGTGATGGCCATGTTTATATCAATGACCATGCGCCTCAAAATGGAGGATGGGCTATGGCCAATGCTGGGGAGTCTCAAACCCCGAATGGTCATGACACATCTGAGAGCACATTTCGTGGAACAAGTGCGCATGTGGGAGTATGAGCTGATGGGGGACTTCCTCTCCATAAAGATGGAGGAGGGCTCCTCACCGGATGAGCACTTATTGTGCCTCTATGATGCGTACATGAGTCTGGCATACTACCTGGACAACTGGTACTCAAGCTCATTTGCGATGGGAGTTGTGCTGTGGTCGCTTTCTCCAAGCTTCCAAGCACAAGTCAGGTTCTGCGTTATGAGAGGCGACACGGAAACACTGGATTTCCTCGAGTTCATATCACATTTCAGAAATGTGATAGATGAGCCCAACATCGCTGGGGTCATCGATGACCAAGGTATATATTTGATATACAGTTTTATAAATGCTATAATCTTGCAAACACATTGCAGTGTTAAGTATATCTGATAGTTGTTCTGTTTTGGTGAAAACAGGTCCTTCTGCATGAGAGGTGCTTGCTGGAGAGGAGGTGACGTTGCGTGTTGATGGCGAGCATGATGATGATAGCCGACGACACTCTCCCTCGACATTTATCACTTACTTTCTGTTTTAGGATGATTATTGTAATCAAGAGATTGTGAACTTCTTTAGTGTGTCTCACACTTCGTGAGACGGTTATTCATATGAGTTTGTAACAAACAGTTGTTCCACTTTTATGAATGATTTCTATTTGTGTTCATATCTTGTTTGATTATGTGTGAATTATCCTTGTTGTTTGAAACTAATTGATAATGCATGAACATTTGTAAAATATTAAAATGCCTTGTTTAAAATACCCAATTTAATGATATGTTCATTAATGAATGAATGAAACCATTGTTTAAATTCAAAGTTATGATGATAATATGTGAAAGTCATTTGATTTCTTTTCACATATAAATCATGCCTAAGTTCGGCAAAATAACTTGAACACCGTGTATTACTTGAATACAAAGTGTTTAAAGAATTGTTAAAAGTAAATACATATTCGATGTATTGTGTTTTAACGAAAATGGTAGTTATCATTAATTGATTGTTTAAATGTGTAAAGTAGTTTACCAAAGGAAACATGAATATGAAATTATTTGATTTGATCAGAGTGTTTCATCAACAAAGGGTATAAATATAAAAGAGAATCCAATTACTATGATTTGATCAATAGTAATGAAATTCAACTTTATAAGAATGGCATAAAAGAAATTGTGAAATGCAATGTGTTTTGAAACGTCAGAATGCAGAGCATCATAATGTGATATTAGATATCAAAGGGGTTGAATAGAAGGCACCAAATAAATCGTTGTAGTGTATATGTAGAGACCATTAGCTTAGAAATAGTTAGCACTCAATTAGAATTGGTAAACCATTAGAATTCGTGAATTTTTTGGGGGTTATTCGATATAACCAAAACAATAGCGAATAAGTCCTTGTAGTGTGTTCATTGGAAACTTTGAATATGAAATCCATAGCTGAGATCAAAAAGAAAAGCAAGATTCATATTGCTAGGATTTTGGTGCATTCTTGAGAAAGCTCACTTCTAGTGATGTCTCTCAATTATGAAGCAAATGGAAATTAGTGTAAAACACGATGAGGATTCAAAACCCTGCATCAGAGTGTTGAGAAGTGAAACGGACAATGTTCCTGAACGATTCTTTTCACAGAAGGAAAGAACCAATGATTTTGATCATTGTGTTTTTCCCTCCACTATTGTTTTTCACTACATAAAGTAGGATTCAAAATGTAAATCCATATCTTGTATGGAGACATTTGTGAATCACTTGTCATGATTTTTGGAATATGACATACCAACGAACTACAAAGAAAATAATGGTAAACTAAATTATGAGAAATCCTAGAAGCAAAATTCCCTTGAGAGTAGAAAGCAATTCGTTGCTGAATCTCACAAGTAAAAGGGGTTACTTGAATTTTCCCAAATGACTGCAAAGCCATAGTAGGAAAAAGGGGTAAATGACAAAAGCGCAATTTGTCAAGTATTGGATGAATTCAAATGAATTTGATTCATGTGTGCTAAATGTCTAGTGGATTTAAAACTGGTAAAGTACTAGTATCTCATAGTAAATCTCCAAGTTTGATATTTGATCAAAAGATTTTTGAAGTTGTTCAAAATAGTAAGGAGATATGCAATTTGCATAAAATTGAGTGTGAGCTATAAAAGTCTTCCTGAAATGATATGTGATTGACATATTTTTGAGTGGGAGCAATGTAAGTCTCAAATTCAAATATGTGCGAACATATTTTGAGTGGGATCTTATAAGAGTAATTCTTAAACATGTTAAGAATGAAAGGCACAAATACTTATGAATAATGATTCATAAGATGTAGAAGTTGATAATAGGTGTATTATGATATTAAGTATTATGATTCCTTAAGGGATTCTGAAAAGGGTTTTAGGATAGAAGTTAATTAAGGAACTGGTCCTTAATAACTCAAATTAGGAATAGCATTAAGTTTAACATCAACAGTTGAAAGAAAGAAAAGGATGATCGTCATCCACTATGTTGAGACATAGGTTTTATCTTAGAAACCATGATGATAACTTGGCATAATATGTGATCTAAATAAGGAACATGCGAAAGTGATTAAGTTCGAATCACAGAATGTTTGAGCTAAGTTTTGTCCGTAATGTCTAATAGAGAACTGTGGACATGTTTTACAAATCCATAAAGGATATCATATCTTAAAAGCATAAAGAGTTATGTTATAAGGGAATATGTTGGAAACTCCTGTAGATACCAATTAGAGTCAAGTAGGAGGCGAGGTGAACAAAACATCGAAAGTTGCACAGAGTGCACTAGTGTTTCGATGAATACATTTATAATAATAGATAAGGATACCATCTAAAGTGTTGTATAATGTTATGGCGGGGCTAGTTTGCTTTTAACGTAGAATGATGTGTCCCAGGGCACAGTGCCCATGAGAAAGCCCTCGAGGTTGATCTAACATCACTGTAGGCTCCTAGAATTAGGCCTCGTTCTGCTGCCATAGCGATGATGCATACACATAGATGCTATCATGTGATAATAAAGTATTGATGTCAATCAAGGTGATATTAGTAAGTTGAAAAGGATTTGGGACTGTAAAGTACAGACCCAAGACTCAACCTCTTCCATGAGCAAGCATGTTCAGGGTACCGGATATATGGTGCCAATGATTGAGAACAAGATGCAGCTAGTGTATTTGTACTCTAGTGCAAGTGGGAGACTGTTGGAAATATGCCCTAGAGACAAATAGTAGTAAGGACTATTATCATATTTCATATAGTTTATGATTAAGTTTTATATCATGCTATAACTGTATTGAGTGGAAACATCAATACACGTGTGATATACAAACAACCAGGGGTTCCCAGTGAAACTTTAGTCACTGGTTCATTGGTCAACAGATGATCATGTTTCCTGATCATGTGGCATTTATGCCAGTTGGAAATGCGGTCATCTCATTTGGAGAATGAGATGATGAACCAATACCCAACCTAAACATCGTGACCCGATCATGTCACGAAGTTCAAGTTATGATGATTAGAAATGGATCCTTGTAGACTATTCCTTAGACCGTGAGGCTATATCAATCACTGTCTCCCGAGAGTACTTAGATAGCATCAAACGCCATCTGGTAAAATGGTGGTTACAAAGGTGTGTTCAGGTGCTCAGAGGAAACCGTAGAGGTGATATATGTCAAGAGCGGGATTTGTCCGTCCATGTGATGGGAAGATACTCAAGGACCCACTCGGAGAGGTTATATCCAATAGCTGCGCAGCGTGTGATTAGATCACGGGGATATCACTTGTCGGAACGAGTTAAGTAGCATTGTTCAGTAACGAGATTGAACACGACATGGTGATGTCATTGATCAGATCTCGGGCAATGCAAGTATCGAATGACAAAGGGAATAATACAAGACTGTCTCGGTTCAAACGACGAAAGATCTTCGTGGAACGCACAGGGGTCACATGGCCATCCAGGTCCCTCTGTCGATCATTGGTGCGGGAGTGTCCCGACCATGTCTGGAGTGTTCCCGAACCGTGGGGTATCATGCTTAAGGGCTTGATGATGCTTAGAGAGTGTTTATATGATCGGTGGAATCACAGAAGAAAAGATTGGAGAAAACCGGAAGGGTTTCGGTAAGTCTAGAGGATGTCCGGAGTGGAGGTGGAAGGTGTTCCGTAGCCACGGAGATTGAATAATATGTTAATGAATGTTAAATGTTGATTTGATCATTTATTCATAAAGAGAAAATTCAATTAAAGGTCAAAAAGGCTTAATGGGCCAATTCTGGAGGGAGAGGGCCCATTAGGGAAAAGGAGAGAGGGAGAAGGGGCAAAGGGGAGGCCGGCTGGGCCTATCCCCCCCCCCCCCACGTGGGGCCCACTAGGTGGTCGGTGGCCATCTCCTCCCCCTCCTCTCCTTTAGTACCACCCCGGGACTTTGAGGGAGGTAGTACCTCCCTACCCCCTATATATAGTGGGGTATTTGGCCTAGAAAAATACACCAATAATCAATAAAGGTCTCCCCAACTTTTGGGAGGACCTCCAATTGATATTTTCTCTCTCCCCCTCTCTCTCGTGACCGTGGTCCCAAGTCTGGACTGCACGAGCGAGATACATCTTCAACGCGGAGCGCCGTCGTGCTGCGGGATTCGGATCCGGGAGCTCTACTTCCGCAACTGCTGCTGGATCAGGGAAGCGGGAGTCATCGTCAGGCACCGGACGTGTGTAACTCTCTGGGAGGTGTTGTGCTTGAGGAACTCAAGTCGTTGGAGCCAGAAGGAGCACAAGGACTTCATCACGACCTTGAGGTCGGCTTTGGCTCGTCTACATCAACCACGCTCTCCTGAGCGTTGACAACGCTTTTCGGTCTTCAAGGGTAAGTTCGCGAAAAGCCCCTCCAGTTACTGTATTACTAATAGATAGGTCCTAGCAGCTTCAGGGGGTCAGGGGCGTAGAGTAAAATGTATTGTTTTCATACGCGGAACCCCAACACATCTGGCCACCCCTTCCTCCTTTCTCCTCTTGCCTTTCCCTCATGGGCCCTTCTCCCACTAGAATTTGGCCCATTAAGGCTTTTGACCATTTAATTGATTTTCTCTTTTATTAAATAATTATGAATAAATGATTAAATTAATATTTAACATTCATTCACATATTATTCAATCTCTGTGGCTATGGAACACCTTCCACCTCCACTCCGGACATCCTCCGGACTTACCAAAACCCTTCCGATTTTCTCTCTTTCCTTCTTCGGTAATTTTACCGATCCTATAAACACTCTCTAAGCATCATCAAGCCCTTAAGCGTGATACCCATGGTTCGGGAACACTCCATACATGGTTGGGACACTCCCGGACCAATGATCGACAGAGGTACCTGGATGGCCATGTGACCCCTATGCATTCCACGAAGATCTTTCGTCGTTTGAACCGTGACTATCGCGTCTTATTCCTTTTGTCTCTCGATACTTCCATTGTCTGAGATCTGATCAATGACATCACCATATCGTGTTCAATCTCGTTACTGAACAAATGCTACTTGACTCGTTTTGACAAGTGATATCCCTGTGATAAAATCACACACTATGTAGCTATTGGATATAACTTCTCTGAGTGGGCCCTCGAGTATCTTTCTATCACGCAGATGGACAAATACCGCTCTTGACACATATTGCCTCAAAAGTTCCTCCTAATACCTGAACACACCTTTATGATCACTGTATTACCAAGTGACGTTTGATCTATCAAAGCACCCTCGGGAGACAGTGATTGATATGGCCTCACAGTCTAAGGAATAGTCTACTAGGTCTATTCTAATCATCATAACTTGAATTTCGTGACATGATCAGGTCATGAGTTTTAGGTTGGGTATTGGTTCATCATCTCATTCTCAAAATGAGAATACTCCATTTCCGACTGGCATAAATGCCACATGATCAGAAAACCTTAATCATTTGTTGACCAATGAACCAGCGACTAGAGTTTCACCGGGAACCCCTAGTTGTTTATATATCACACGTGTATTGACGTTTCCTTTCAATACATTTATAGCATGATATAAAACTTAATCATAAACTTTATGAAATATGATAATAGTCCTCATTACTATTTGTCTCTAGGGAATATTTCCAACACTATTAAGTATCATCACCTTAGAACATGGTTTTGTGCTACGAGTCTTCTATCTCACGAAAGGTTAAGCATACAAACCAAAATAATGGATAAGCCAGCACTTGCTTAAAAAATATATACATGCTGGATATAGATAAGTAGAAGGAGGCTTGCAACCAAGTTTTCCGCCTTACTTCCACAAGTTTTTTTGCATACACAACACACGGCAGAGATACATTAGACACAACAAAGTTTTTTATGGCTCTGCTATAGGGCACTTCGAGGCTGCATCATCAGCAATAGGAGAATCAGACTTAGCGAGATCATCTAACTCGGAGGATCGAGGCTAGAGTCTGAGGCTACTGGTTCGTCATCCATCTCTTTGGCAGGCGCAAAGACGTCTGCCTTGACCATCTTGGGAACCCTGGTGTCGTAGCCGACGAGGGAGTTCTAGATAGCATCGCTATCAATTTTGTGCCCTTCCTCGTCAAACTTCGGCATGCCAGAGGACACCGGGTCCATGTTGGCTTCGTCATAATGTGCCTTGACCAAAGACATGGCCATCCTTGCACCAGCCCGGACGCAAGATGCTTTCTAGCTCTTCACTTTCTCGAGAGCTCGACATAGGATTTCAGAATACTTGGCGATAGAATCTGCTGCCTTGATGGTAATGCCCAGCGGCTGTGCTATCTCCTTGGCCTAGGAAATGGCAGTGTGGATGAAGTTGCCGGCAAGAATCATGCACTCCTTTGAATCCGGAGCACCTTCACCCATGTTGGTTAAATGAATGGGAGTTGTGTTTACGTAAGATACAAGGATCATGAGTACAACAGTAATATACATTTATCTGACTTATAGAATTGAGAAATACGGAGGAAAGTACCGAAGATGATGGTTTTAGCTTGGTGGGAGGTTTCCGCCATGATTGTTGGGCCACAAAGAGATAAACAAAACTTTTTCCCTACGCGATGATCCCAAGATCTAGCTCAGGTGACATGCCACGAGATTTATCACTAGACGTGCAAAGTGCGGATTATCGATGAAGCGCGCCAGTTGATGCCGTGTCGAACGACCCCACGTACAACACGTACAAATCCCCATGACCTCCTTGTATCCAGCGCCGCGCGTGCAACGCCTCTACCGGTATCCACATGTATAGGAAGGAGCTCCAGGCAGATGACTGCTAGATCATGTCTAGCCCAAAATGGGAGTGGAGAAAGTGATATCTAGGTCAGGGACTATCCCTTGTCACTCCACTTATATATACTCCTAGCTGGGCTCAATGCTTGAGTCCCATCTAGGCCATTTCCCAATCTCCACTTTTATCGAATCCACATGGGCTCCTTTACTTTAAGTGCGTGACCCTGTAGGTTCACGTACACCTAGACACGACACGAGTCACCACTCCAAGTCGATAGCTGGTAGCGGCCTCTAGCAAGACGTGCCAACTCCCAAGCGTCGTAAAGTCAGAAGACAAACCTTTCTCAATGTGACTCTCGCCCAAGTCTCTTTGCCTCACGATATATCTTGTCAAGCTATAGGCGAGTTGTTGCCATCCCTTTAATAGCTCGACTCTCTCTTCTCATTCCGTGATATACGATTCACTGGACTAACACTTAGTCTGACTCCTTGGTTAACACTTAACCAAGTCGCGCATGGCCATGCTTCCGAATCATATCACATGAGAGGGCCCAGAGAATATCTCTCCATTACAGAGGGGAAAATCCCATCTTGGTAATGCACGTCACGCAGCTTGCTTCACAACCAACCCAAACTCTACCTTTATAACTGCCCATTTACGGAACAACGTTTGATAGAACCTAAGATGGCGATTCACAACTCAGATCATGCGATCACCTCAGGTCGAAGGATTCCATTGCTTGAGACTACAAATGATAACATGCTCGTTGCATCTCAACTATTGGTCAGTCCGTCTTGCTAAACTCTTTAGCAGAATTCGTGTAAATCGGAATAGCATCTCCATGCTATGACAAGTGGAACCGAGTCATCACCCGACTTTCACATTAGTCTAAGTTGTGTGTCCAACACAATCTCAACGACCAAGGACAATGAGTATGAACAACATGAATATATAGTTCTGATGACTGCAAGTGCACATATCATTTGTAGCTAGTTTCGAAATAAAGATATCGATTCCACATGGAGTAGTAGGCAAAAGACTAAAATGCTTTTAACTACAACTAAACGAAGTACTTAAGAAATAACTTTAAGAAGCAAGAAACGTAGAGTTTTTTTTTTGGGTTTTTGGTTGAACTAGGTAATATAAAGTAAAGCAAAACTTAATACTGAAAGTAAGAATCACTTGTGTAATAGAACTTTGGAACTGCAATAGGGAAAAAGGCGTTCTTGGGGAGTGGTGGATACACCGCTAGCAATTTAGACTAAGCAATCAAGATTATTATGACGAATATTCTCATAATGTGTATGTATGTGGGAGGAGCTCCATATATGGACAAATAGACAACAACCACTGTTCACATCATCCTTCATAACCACATCGGACGAATAAACGACATCAATTGTATTATCCCGCTATTAAGGGATTTCTCTCGTGGCATGGACATGGCTTAATGAGTTCTCCTTGATTCCCCAAGTTAGCATGTAAGGATTGACAATAGCTTTATAGTCACAGTAAGTGCTATCATCCATCCGTCTACCAACAAGTAATCCCCTTCATCGAGTCCCCACAGGAGGCAAATATTAAGGAGGTGCACAACTCCCAACATCAAGATGAAGACAATTAACACATACACATAATGATGTATAACATAATAATATCTATCTCATCTCAATTATATGCTAGGGTTTGTCCATCTCCCCAAGAACTAGAGATCTACTCAGACATGGAGGCAATCAACATCATAGCAATGGTAATGGAAACAATCATGGATGAATAGTACTTGTATAAATCCACAACGAGTACGGGAATTATAACAAGATATAGACAAGACATAGATGGGATGGATGGAGATGGTGGTGATGCAGCTGTAGATGATGAAGATCGATGTCTTAGCCTCCCGGATCTACGCAGGTTGAAGATGGATCCCCGGCGGATGAGTTCCCCCTCCAGATGCCTTCCGGAGGTGAGGTTTCAGTGATTTCTAGGTCTTCTGTATGTCGTCTCGCTGAACCAGCTGCACAGGGTGAGACTATTTGAGGAGGCGGAGGCGGCGCCAACTATATGGCAAGAACTATATGGCCGGAAATTTTATTCCGGTCGTATAGTTGGTCGTTGAACCCTCTGTCTCCTTTGTTCGCTTCTGGTTTTCTTCTGGTATTATTAATATTTACCAAATAAGATTGTTTTTGACTCCTTTTCTCCTCAGTACAACTGCTCCAAGAATTGTATCCATTGGATCCATCATCTGTCCTAATCCTGCTGAAAATAGACATAAAACATGCGTGCGAGCACTGTAAAATACCAAGATCCTACATCTACAATGCAAAATAATAATGTAAAACATGATGCAAATATGCACTCATCAACTTCCCCAAGCTGAGACTCTTGCTTGTCCCGAGCAAGTTTAGCTTAATGGATGTGATCCTCATATTCATGAAGCTGAGTCGATAAAATAAATGAGGCGGTTGCAACATGTGTTTATCATATATGATATATAGGAATAAGTTCATGAATAGTACCCTACTCGAACCATCAGAATAGTATTAGCAGGCTTCCATACCTTAGTGATCAACAGTTCATAAAAGATGAATCTCAACATAATGTAAAAGTATCCGGTTTAATCGAATGAGTTAGCGAGGTAGTCCCAAGTGTTTTAGGATCAACGTATTCACTTGGGATTCAAAATCTCAAAAGTGTCTCTTTGTCATACTACAATATAGTGGTATATGCCTATTTTATCTTTGCACACTCGCTCTTTTTCTTCTTCTTTTTCTTTTCTTTTGTATATATGCTCACACTTTTGTTTAAGTGCTGTGCAAAGGAGCTAGCCATACATTCCACTTCATGTAGGAATTCAAAGTTTAACGATCTCAATTATCAAATTCCAATTGTATATGAAGCATTCTTATGACTTGGAGATTCTACCTCGACTTGTTCTCACTCTATTTTGATAGCACTTTCTTTTTCCTTTGTTCAAGGTTTCATCTTCTTCAATTGTATGGATGGTTTTTATTTGTAAATCAAATCGTAGACTTACAACATATTGACCAAATTATCTTTATGTGTTATATTAATACCAATGGTGTGGAAGACTCATACTACTATCATCAAGTGCAAGTAAAATTATACTCAAACCATTCATATATCCAATAAAACAAACACAAACTCAATATTGCTCCATATATAATAATAAACTCGGAATTTCATTAAAGGGATCGACTATTCTTGAAGGGAATTCTAATGACGCAAACTTTATTTCTAGTTTGAGCTAATGCAAAAACGACAATATAAAACTTATAAGATAGATTACAAGGTCTTTAAAGATCTCCCCAAGCTTGGAATCAAGCCAGGAGGGATCAATAAACTCCTTCTTGGTACCTATTCCTCCTCCTGGGTAGAAAGAGAGTCGCCCTCTTCTTTTATGTTTCCATCTTTAACTATGCTTGCAAAGCGAATGCTAAGCTCAGCCATGTCATATTGGAGCTTCAACATTTTATTCTTGAGGAATTTCTTCTCATCTGTCACTCAAAGATAGTTTTAATCAAGAAACCAACTCTACCATCGATGTCATTAACCTTCTTCTCAAGGTATTTGCTCATCATCCAGTAGGAGTCAATCCCTTCTCCAATTGTTTCAACGCATGACTTAGAGGCTTTTTCTAACTCATAGATCTTATCATGAATCTCATATTGTCGCACCTTCTTAGGTTTAAGAGGTGATGGACCAAGAGGAGGTTTATAATAGGATCCTATGTTGTAATGATAAGGATTAGGGAGATACTCATCCTTGTTCCTTCCCCGCTCATCTTGCCTCATCATCTCCATCCTTTGTGGGAACATGTCCTCCCAATTTGGAATAGTCTTGATCTCTAGGTTGGATGATGATGATGATCCTTTAGGTTCTACTTCTTCGATCCTCTTCACGGGCTTCTCTTCTTTCATCTTACAGGTCTTGTTGACATGGAAGGGCTGCATGGCGTCGCTGCACGGATGTTGTTAGAGGGGCTTCTATAGGTATGGCGAGGATTTTTCGAGGTTGGAGGCTATGGATCTACGAAAACTTAATGAAAAAGGTTAGATGTGATCATCTTTAAAAGGAGAGGTCAAAAACCCTAGCCGCCTTTCATAACGAGCAACTATACGGGCATGGCCCGTATAGCTCCCGCCGTATAGTTGTGAACTAACTATAGATTAGATCTACAGTGGAATTAACTATACGGCCGGAACTATAAGGGCAGGAATTTTTATTCTCGCCGTATAGTTGGTCGTTAAACTCCCTGGACTCTGAATATTTTTTTTGGAGATGGGTTGATAACTATACGACCACAACTATACAGGCGGAATTTTTAATTCCGGCCGTATAGTTAGTCGTTAAACTCTCATTACTCAGGAAATTATTTTGTCAAAGGCATTGATATCTATATGACCCAACTAGACGGGCGGAATTTTTAATTCCAGCCGTATAGTTGGTCGTTAAACTCTCAGTACCTTTTGTGGATGGAAGAGGTGATGTCACAACAACTATATGACCACAACTATACGGCAGTAATTTTTATTCCCACCGTATAGTTAGTCGTTAAACCTTCTATGTCCACCAAAAAATTTCTGCTTCTCCAAGGATTCTTTATTAATCTGAAACTTAATGAAATATCAAGTTTTGATAGAAAAATGTCAGCTTAGATTTTTGACCAATTTTGGCATTATCAATCTTCCTTCTTCTTCGCTAGAGCATCAATTGTTCCTTATTTAACACAATGCTCAAATAAAACTTTAATTGAAAATTTAAAAACTTACTCAAACCTTCATTTTTCATGGGTTGCCTCCCATGAAGCGCTCTTTTATGGTCATTAGCTTGACCATAGCGTTTCTCATTCCATCTCGAGTCCGTTCTTCTTGCAGTTTGCATCCCTTGTATACCTTTGTTTAATCACTTCTTCTGAGGTGATTACTTCTATGGTGACTGTACTTATATCTTCTTTTCCTTGATAGTGCTTCAAGCGTTGTCCATTTACCACTCATGCAAGAGAGGGTGTTTTTCCTTGGAGCTTCACCGCTCCCAATGAATAAGATTTTTCAACTATATATGGGCCTTCCCACTTCAATCTGAGCTTTCCTGGAAACAACTTTAGACGAGAATTATAGAGCAACACTTTATATCCACTTTTAAAAGTCTTATTCTCTATTTTTCTATCATGCCATCTTTTCACCTTTTCCTTAAACAACCTAGCATTCTTATAGGCTTCACTTCTAAACTCATCTAAAGCATGAATATCTAATAAACTCTTCTCCCCTACTGCTTTAAGATCATAATTTAGGTTCTTGATTGCCCAAAAAGCTTAGTTTTCCAATTCTAAAGGTAAATGGCATGCCTTACCATACACCATATTATAAGGTGTCATACCCATTGGATTTTTAAACGCAGTAAGGTATGCCCATAGAGTGTCATTTAACTTGTATGACCAATCTTTTCTTGATTTGTCCATCGTCTTCTCGAGTATGGTCTTCAATTCTCTATTAGAGAGTTCCACTTGACCACTTGTTTGGGGATGATATGGTGAAGCAACGCGGTAAGTTACTCCATATTTGCTAAGGATTTTCCTAAAAGTTCCTTTCATAAAATGAGAACCACCGCCAGTAATTAAAAATCTAGGAACTCCAAACCTGGGGAATATGACATCCTTGATCATCTTCACTAAGGTAGCTGCATCCGCATGATTTGTTGGAATAGCTTCAAGCCATTTAGTAACATAGTCAATAGCAACAAGAATATGAGTATAAACATTCGACTCTATAAATGGTCCCATGTAATCCATTCCCCATACATCAAAGGGTTCAATTATGAGACTATAATTCATTGCCATTTCTTGCCTCCTACCTATATTACCTCTTCTTTGGCAAGCATCGCAATATTCCACATGCCTGTGTGCATCCTTGAGCAAGGTGGGCCAATAGAATCCGGATTGAAGTACCTTTTCAGCAGTTCTCTTACATGCATGATGCCCTCCATACGGACTGTCATGACAAGCTTTCAATATCGCATTCATTTCATGGTTAGGAACACACTTCCGAATCATTCCGTCAAGTCCATGACGATATAGATACGGATCATCCCAAAAGTAATATTTAAGATCATTAAAGAATTTCATCCTTTGATTTCTTGACATACCAGGAGGTATAAATTTTGTTGCGATAGTTAGCATAATCTGCATACCATGGATCAACAATTTCAACGTTTGCTAAATATTCTCCCAGAAATGATTCATTAATAGGTATGAGATTATTGATTATTCCCTCCATCCTAGAGAGATGATCTGCTACATGATTATCTTTACCCCTCCTATCTACTATTTGCAAATCGTATTCTTGTAGTAATAAAACCCACCTAATTAACCTGGGCTTAGCATCCCTTTTCACAAGGAGGTGACACAAAGCTTGGTGATCCGTATGAGTATTACCTTAGAATTAATGATGTAAGATCTAAATTTGTCGCAAGAAAAAAATATAGCTAGAAACTCTTTTTCTATAGTAGCATAATGTTTCTGAATCTTATTAAGAGGTTTGCTAGCATAATAAATATCATTCAAATTCTTTCCATCTCGCTATCCCAAAACAGCCCCTAAAGTATAGTCACTAGCATCACACATGATTTCGAAAGGTTCATCCCATTTTGAAGATTGCATGATAGGTGATGAAACTAGTTTATTCTTAAGGTTCTCAAAAGCTGCAATGCAGTCATGATCTAAGTAGAATGGAGTTTTTTATCAAGAATATTGGTGAAGGGCATAGCTATTTTAGTAGAATCTTTTATAAACCGCTTATAAAAACCCGCATGTCCTAGATTTTTTTTAAGTTTTTAATGTCCTCAGGTATTGGAAGATTTTCTATAGCATTTAGATTAGTTTTATCTATTTCTATTCCCTTCTCCAAAACTTTACCTTCTCTTTCCATGAAACGACATTGTTCCCAATTCAGAACCAAGTTTCATTGCCTGCATCTCTACAAGACTTTCGTCAGATTGTAGATGCAATTATCGAAAGTTGTTCCACAAACAACAAAATCATTTGTTAGAACTTCCATAGTTTTCTGAACAAAATCATTGAAAATCTTTAGAACACACTCCTGAAAAGTTGTTGCTACATTACATAAGCCAAACATAATTAATCTATAAGCATATGTGCCATAAGGACAAGTGAAGGTTGTTTTCTCTTGATCTTCCGGTGGTATGGAAATTTGAGAATATCCAGAATAACCATCGAGAAAACAAAAATAAGAATTATTACTAAGTCTTTCTAAAATGTTATCCATGAATGGTATAGGTTTATGGTTTTTCTGTGTCTCGCGGTTTAGCTTCCTAAAATCAATGCACATACGGTATCCAACAATGGGCCTTACAAGAACTAGCTCACCATCCTCATTCATAGCAGCATCAAGACCACCTTGTCTTGGTATGCATTGAGCTGGGCTAACCCACTTACTGTCAGAAATAGGATTTATTATGCCAGCATCTAGTAAGCATATAACCTCTTTTCTTACTACTTCCTTCATTTTAGGATTAATCCTTCTTTGTGTATCTACTACAAGTTCAGCATCATCAAGCATGGTAATCTTATGTGTTATGATAGATGGATCTATTCCTTTAATATCACCCAGTGTGTATCGAAAGGCTTCACGATGCTTAACCAAAACTGAAATGAGTTTATTTGTTTCAATTTCCGATAGATTCTTGCTAATAATAACAGGACATTTATCTTCATTATCTCAAAACTCATACCTCATATCGTCTGGAAGTGGTTTCAATTCAATTGGTGGAGGCTCTTCATCTCCTTTTCTTACCAGTTCTTCATAGTCATGTGGATTTTGTTCTTCCAGAATTGAATCAAGGTAATCATCCATGTCTTCTTTCTCCTCATCATCTGGTGCTTCCTCCCAATTAATTAGGCTTCTCTCTAATTCATCTTGTGGAGTACTGAAATGAATTGTCACCAGCTCGGCAATCGTTTTATCTTCCTTGGTATCCTCCACATCATATGGCCTCTTCTTTAGTTTGGCAAAGTGGAATGTCATTTCCTCTTCTCCAAACATCAGTGAAATAGTCTCCTTCTTATTATCAACTCGAGCTTTGGTGATGGAAATAAAAGGCCTGCCTAAAAGAATAGGACAAAAAGAATCTCGAGGCATATCAATAATATGAAAATCAAGGGGGTACATGAGGGACCCAATAAAGACATAGATATTTCTGATTACTCCTTTCGGTTTTATATTGGTTCTATTAGACAATTTAATAGTGGTGTCTACCGGTTCCACATATGGATTATTTAAGTTGTAGCGAAGTTCCTCATAAAGTGATGAAGGCATAATATTTATAGTGGAAATTGGCTCACAAATTCCATATAAGAAAGTTTCTCCACAATATATAGGGGTTATTTGTTTAGAAGTCTCGTTACCTCGAACCTTACCTTTGATGAATTCTGATGTTTCAAGGTCTAGCATAACCACTTCATCGTCCACTATTCGTGCTTCCATAAGATCCTTTAATATAACATTATTTATATTGGTAGCTTTGGAATTCCTTTCTGGTTTCTTTGATCTCTACTTTATTTGTTCTTCCTCCTTTTTCCTTTTTCCGACTATCCCTTGAACAGGTATCCAGGAGAATTCATTCATCAGCGCTCTTGCACGCTTCTTTTCTTCGAGGGGTTTACGGGGTTCCCAATCTATAGGTACCTACAAATGCCCTACATAATTCTCAATAATTTTCTTTACTGAGTAAGAATCAATACCAAGGGTTTTAATCATTGCATCTGTCCTTTCATCTGCAAGGAAATTGTTAATGCAAGCATATTCAGAAAAACTATTTGTAATGTTTTCCTTATTTTTAAGATTTTCCGTTGCTTCTCTCATTTTTATTATTAGATTCCAAGCTTCACATAGGTATAAGATAGAAAACTGCCATTAGAAGCAGTGTCTAGATTCATCCTATTTTCGATATTTAGCCCTCCATAAAAAGTATGGGTGACTAACCAATCAGGTAAACGACGATGGGGGCAATTATCTAGGTAGCTTTTGTACCTTAGATATCCTTCATATAAGCCCTCACCAGGATTATTTTTGAAACTGATAATAATACCTCTCATCCTGTGAGCTTTGCTCCTAAGTCCTTGGTGCTTCTGCACAAAAAGATCTATACCAGTCACAAACATTACTAGAGAGAGTTTGTCTAAACAACTGGGTTTTAACCATGTCAAGATTACAGTCGTCAAAAATAAAGGAACTAAGAATGTATTCAAAGAATTGTAGGTGCCCATATGGACTTTCTTCATTGGTTCCTGCAAATTTCTTAAAGTGCAATAGTTCAAACAATAAAGGGTGGATCTCCATTCCATCCGGATTTATGCTTTTATTGACAGCTATAAAAGCGTCCATGGGCGAACCTATCTTCCTTACTGCCTCAAGCTAGTTTAAATGCTGAGTATTGTCCATAGTTGCGGTCCTGCAACTCAAGTAAAAATTAGTACAACGAAAGTAAATAACTAAAAGTAAAGTGACTTATAGTGCTAAGCTCCCGGCAACGGCGCCAGAAAATAGCTTGATGACTGCAAGTGCACAAATCGTTTGTAGCTAGTTTCGAAATAAAGATATCGATCCCACAGGGATCAGTAGGCGAAAGACTAAAATGTTTTTAACTACAACTAAACGAAGTACTTAAGAAATAACTTTAAGATGCAAGAAAAGTAGAGTTGTTTTTTGGGTTTTTGGTTGAACTAGGTAATTTAAAGTAAAGCAAAACTTAATACTGAAAGTAAGAATCGCGTGTGTAATAGAACTTTGGAACTGCAATAGGGAAAAAGGTGTTCTTGGGGAGTGGTGGATACACCGCTAGCAATTTAGACTAAGCAATCAAGATTATTATGACGAATATTCTCATAATGTGTACGTATGTGGGAGGAGCTCCATATATGGACAAATAGGCAGCAACCGCTGCTCACATCATCCTTCATAACCACAGCAGATGAATAAACAACATCAATCATATTATTCCGCTATTAAGGAATTTCTCCCGTGGCATGGACATGGCTTAATGAGTTCTCCTTGATTCCCCAAGTTAGCATGTAAGGATTGACAATAGCTTTACAGTCACAGTAAGTGTTATCATCCCTCCGTCTACCAACAAGTAATCCCCTTCATCGAGTCCCCATAGGAGGCAAATATTAAGGAGGTGCACAACTCCCAACATCAAGATGAAGACAATTAACACATACACATAATGATGTATAACATAATAATCTCTATCTCATCTCAATCATATGCTAGGGTTTCGCCATCTCCCAAGAACTAGAGATCTACTCAGACATGGAGGCAATCAACATCATAGCAATGGTAATGGAAACTATCATGGATGAATAGTACTTGTATAAATCCACAACGAGTACGGGAATTACAACAAGATCTAGACAAGACGTAGATGGGATGGATGGAGATGGTGGTGATGCAACTGTAGATGATGAAGATTGATGCCTTAGCCTCCCGGATCTGCGCCGGTTGAAGATGGATCCCCGGCGGATGAGTTTCCCCTCCAGATGGCTTCCAGAGGTGAGGTTTCTGTGATTTCTGGGTGTTCTGTATGTCATCTCACTGAACAGTTGCACGGGGTGAAACTATTTGAGGAGGCGGAGGCAGCGCCAACTATACAACCGGAACTATATGGTCGGAAATTTTATTCCGGTCGTATAGTTGGTCATTAAACCCTCTGTCTCCTTTGTTCGCTTCTGGTTTTCTTATGGTATTATTAATATTTCCCAAATAAGCGATTTACGTTGTTTTTACTCCTTTTATCCTTAGTACAACTGCTCCAAGAATTGTATCCATTGGATCCATCATCTGTCCTGATCCTGGTGAAAACATACATAAAACATGCACACGAGCGCCGTAAAATACCAAGATCCTATATCTACAATGCAAAATAATAATGTAAAACATGATGCAAATATGCACTCATCAAGTTCCACAATCGAATCACATACGCGATGATGCATATCAGTAGTTCATACATGGACAATAACTTTATGAATACATTGGAAATAACATCATACATGATTGCCTCTAAGGCATATTTCCAACAATGATATCATGTTCCTTCTGAAGCTTCTTGTACACCTCAAGGCCCCGAGAATTCTGCTCTTTGGCAGCCTGGTTTTGTTCCTTAAGTTGTTCAATTTCCTTCTTCAGGCACTGCATATCAGCGTCAGCATATTCTTGCAGAACCTTCATTTCCTCCTCATACCCTTTGACAACAGCAGCCAAATCTTTCTTCAAGATCTTATTCTCATCCTCGAGCTCCTGAATATGCTTGGATTTATCAATGATGCTCTTTGCCTTGGTAATGGTCTCTATAAGACGGAACAACAACGCCATTGTGAGAATTCGGATGACGTGGTTACAAGTTATAGATTGGGGAGCTGTTGGAGGAAAACAGAAGCTTGCTATTTGTGATCCGTTCCTTCCAAAAGGTTGTTTTACCCCTTTCAAGTTCTAGCTCTTTTTGTAGCTTGGCATACTTCTCATTGGCAGCCTTCCTCCGAGTATTCTCATTCTGCAAAACAGAAGCATGCTTAGATTCTCTGGAGCATCTAGTCGGAACTTTGTTAGTTTCAAAGTAGACAGTCGGGGGCTACAGTTTAAAATTTAAATGCATGTATGCTTTCTCTAAGAGCATCTAGTCGAAATTATTCATTCTAACTAGAAGCTCAGGGGCTACACTATCAATTTCTACACCTAGTTCCTCTTTGGAGCACTCAGGCCGATAACTAATGGTTTTCCGCCAAAGAGCTCGAGGGCTACAGTGGGATATATTATAAAGTAAAATGTAAAGATCAAAGACTTACAATAGCAATAATCTTGAGATTGTTGGCCAAGTTGGCATATGTATTGTGGAATTTTCGGTCATTGTTATAAATAGCACATGCCTGCTGAATAAGATCATCCAGGCACAGTGTCGGAGGAGTTAGAGGCAAATTATATGTAGAAGCCGGAGGCATGGATGAATCCCTAGCTGTCTGCTGCATAATAATGGAAACTGATGGCGTAGAGATTCCCAGCTTGGCCGTTGCTGCTGTTGCTACTGCTTCTACTTCCTCCGATAGCTGCTTCCCTTCTTTGGTGGCATCCTTAGACAGAGCTTCAACCAATTTGGAAGAGGTACTTTTCTGCGTCGCTTGGCCACTGGGAGCAAGGTCCATGCCGGCAGAACCTGAGACATCTGGTGTTGGATCGATGTCTATCTCCATGACAGAGGTCTCAGGTATGACCAGGGATGAGGTTCTAGTGGAGCTTGTCGCAGGCTTGGCAGTAGGAGTCAGGGGAGCAATGGCGGGCAATGACTTGGTCAACATATCACGAATATTTTTAGAGCCTCCAACATCTTTGGAGGTTTGTTTAAAACTAATACCGGATCTCTTTCTGAAACGTACAAAGTATAATTACATGGATTGAGTACTTACAAAGTAAAGTCGCATGAATATGCTTACACCACAGTAGGTGTCTTGGTTAAGGGGATGCCAGTGGACTTCTTATTCTCCGCCTCTAAGGTGGCAGTGGACTTCTTGGAGACTCCACTCTCTGATTTCTTCTTCTTACCCTTGGCAGCAACGTTATAGGTGGAGCTCTTCCTCTTTCGCGTTGCCAGAGCTAGATGATCCTTTAAGGTATCATCGTCGTACACGACTGCACACCCTTCAGCCTTGGATCATATACCTGAGAGGCCATGTCTTCCTCCACGAAGGTCACTAGCTAACGAGACAAAAGCATGTCAGATGATTGGTAAACCCAAGTCGGAAACCTTAGAGTATACATGAAAGAAATAAGGAAACATAGTTACCTCTGGATATTCGCTGCATTCGAACATGTCGAAGGTGATGTTGAAGCCACGCTTATTGTCCTTCACCTTGATGATGTCCTTAAGCTGAAGCTCGATGGAGTCCTGGGAGAAGTTGTCCTCGGAAATCCGCATAGGATGTTTCCTCTCCTTGGAATGTTTATGCATCAGCTCGGTGTGGTGTTGCAGGGGTTGGATCTGCCTTACGAACCAGCACATGGTCAGGTCCAAGCCGGTTAGCCCTCCGTATACTAGCCATTCTATCTGCCTTACGTCGCGAGAGGGTTCATTGTCAAACAAGAGGGGGCCTTGGGATCTCTAGGTGGGGGCCCCGGCAGCAGCTCCATCGACAAAGTTAGGATACGAGTCTTGATGTCCAGCTAGAGGAATATCTGGGCCATAGAAGTACGTCCGTTGCCAGTTCTTGCAAGACTCATGGCCGATGATGTCGGGGAACTGCCGGTTAGGATGGATCCTGAAGCTAATGGTTCCACAGTTACGCATTTCATCCTTGGACTCTACGGACTCTCTATTGACGGTGAAAAAATAAATAAAGACATCTAACCTAGGATTGATTCCTAGGTATCCTTCACACAAAGCTATGTAATTGCTAAGTACTAGGATGCTATTGGGAGGCAGATTTTGGGGAAGAGCTCAGAAGTGTCGTAGGACTTCTAGGAAGAAGTCGGAGACTGGAAGGCTAACACCACGTACCAGTTGAGATTTGAGGTAGACCTTCTCTCCGGCTTGGGGAGAAGGGACCACCTCGCCGGCCGGTGCGGGCCGCCAGACCAACCCCTCCGTCGCAGGGAGATATCCCTCGGTGATGAGTTCTTGCAGTTGCTCAGCAGAGAGATCGGAGCCCCTCCACACTCCCTTGTGGGAGTCAGCGTCCTCCTCCATGGCTTCGAGCACCGCCCTTTTCTGGTGACCACCGATGGACTCCACCACGGCGGAGACAGGGATCACTACTCCCTCCGACGACACGGGCATGCCCTTGGATGGCTCGATTGATGCCTCAGGATCCGTCGCCATTGACGGAGTATTGCTGCTGCTGGCCATTGGATGGATTGGTGTAGGAAAAGGAGAATAGATTTTCTCAACTAGGTTTTTTTTGCTAGGAGTTCGAACAGTCGTTCGGTGAGAGGAAGAAAACTATGCAGGGGAGAATGCGGGTAAAAGAGATTGCTCTGGCCATAGTAAATATTTATAGCCCCTGACATCAAGATCCTTGCATGGAAGATCTAATGGTTGTAGCGTTGACAACATGTGTGCGAACGTGCGTGGTAATTTCGCCACGTCCCCGTGTTCCTCTTAACATTTCAGATTAAGCCACTACCATATGTGAGTTTCGAGGTAGCGTAGGCTGTAGCCTATGTCATCCTACTAACCGTTACAGTGGAGTAGTCACGTCTGAAGATTCCGTTGAAGGAGGACACTGTCTGACTCTGGGAAAGAAGACTTAGAGAATCTTTTTCTTACATTGTGAAGACGGAGATGATTGTAGGATTCTTTGGGAGACTTTCGAGATATTGTTTGACGAACTACCGACATCACCTAGAAGGAGCATTTTAGACCAAAGGGCAAGACAGCGCAAGATCTTAAAGTCCTCCGGGGCTACTGCTATGGATATGCTAAATGGGTATCACCATTGCATGTCTCTAAACCGGATAACCCGAGTGGCCCACAGTTGGTAGCATGGCTCATGGCCTGCTGGGCGCCCGAGTTAGATGGATCTAGAAGGGAGGCCCATGTCGGATCATGTAAGGCTACGATGCAGTCACTGACCTACTCGGAGCCTTGGATACAAGACACAAAGACTAGTTTGTATTTGTGTAGGACTCTGTAACCTGTCCGGCAAGGTCCTTTCCTATAACCCTAGGTTCTGGCGCCTTTATAAGCCGGACCTATGGGAGCCTTTAGGACAACAATCATAGTGCTTAGCGCAACACCTCGCACAGCGAACCGGTCCCTGTAACTCGGCGTATTGCTATTATAGTGATTTATAGCAGGAGTAGAGGTCCACCACCATCGCGGGACTTGAACCTGGGTAAGCCGTGTTACCTTGGACGCCTCCATGGCGTACTCATTGGCAATACGACACGCGCCCGGAGCTCGAGGAATCACTCGTCGGAGTAGAAGATCTACGTGGCGGAGCTAGCGAGGAGCTAGGGTTGTGTAGTGGGGGAAGTGAGGGTTTCGACCCGCACCCACCGCTCTGGTCGGTATTTGTATCGGCTAGGCTCGCACAAGTACATGCCACAAAAAAAGAATTTATGGGTTGGGCTGGTTTATGGGGACTACTAGCTGGGTAGTCTGGACCTGGACCCATTAACTCGCTGGACTAATACATGTTTCGTGCATTTACATTGATCGATTTCGCTATCGTTGAGCATATCCACGTACGATTCTGTGATCGCATGAGCATTGTAGCTGCATCGGAGCAAAATTATGTACTACAAGAACCTAAATCGTGGGCACCGCATCGTGGATAAGAGAGAGGTTGTACCTTGGGGGTGGAGGCAGAGCGGCGACGGGGGGAGGCAAAGCAGCGTCGGGGGGGGGGGGGGGGCAGAGCGGCGACGGGAGGGAGGCCTATGCGGTGCACGACCTGCTTGTACTTCTTGCCGTCCGCTGCACGCGCGCGTGGCTTTTGCTTGGGCGCCTTGGTGGAGGAAGGTTGGGCCGCCGACGACGCAGCAGCTACCAGCGAGGCGTCGTTCTTCCCCAACTGCTTCCTCTTCGACGGGATGGTGGCCCCAATCAGGTTCGCGACGGATCCAAATCGAGCGGTGACACTTGGTGGGGGTGTCGCCACATCGGTAGCGGCCTGCGGAAGCTTGGTGGGGTCCATGGGGCCGGATCAGGAGATCGACGGTGGCGGCGACACAGAAGCGGGAAGGGGGAAAGTTGACATGTCACTCCCGTGCGAACGGATCGAGTAGTACATGCTAGGGCTCAGCACACCTCACATATAGGGTTTGGGAGGCGGGTTGCCCCGCGGACGGTAAAAGTGTTTACAATTTCGATATCTTATATGAGTACGGACAGAGCGAAAGTTTTTTCGGAGACGGTAAACTAGCGGTTTATTTAGGCACGGTTAGAGATGCTCACTTTCTCATCAACGGCTGTCCCACTCCACTCCATTTCAGTGCTTATAAATTGACTTCATCGCTACGACGTGCCCAATTACCAAACTCTAACGGAACACACAAAGAAGTCTAGCCGTCCCCATTCGCCAACCTCGAGCACAAACCAAGATGCCGTCGACGGTCATGGAACGCGAGCGCCTGATGGCCGAGATGGCCTTCGCGCCGCCGATCGACGGCCACGATGTGGCGGAGGATCAGGCGCGGGCGCCTAACATCGTGATCAAAATCCGGCGACGGCTCCCGGACTTCACACGGTCAATCAACCTCAAGTACGTAAAGCTCGGCATCTGCTCCGGGATCTGCCCGGTGCCACCGTCTTGGACCCTACTCGCGCTGGCGTCTCCTCTCCTCGCTGCGGCAACGTACTGGTCCCGCCGTCTCGGTCGCGATGTCGACCCGGCTGTGCTCCAGTCCTCTGATCCTGTCGCTTGGCTTGGCACGGCCATGCTCATAGTCGCCGTCTGCTTCATCAAGCGCCCCCGGCCAGTGTACCTCGTGGAGTTCGCCTGCTACAGGCCCGGCGACGAGCACGCGATCTCCAAGGACGGCTTCCTGGACATGACCAAGAGCACCGGCGTATTCAAAGCTGACGCGCTCGACTTCCAGACAAAGATCACCAAGCGTTCCGGGCTGGGCGACCGGACTTACCTGCCGTCGGGGATACAGTCGCGGCCCCCGCAGCTGTCCATGGCGGAGGCGCGAGCCGAGGCCGAGGCCGTCATGTTTGGCTGCCTTGACGAGCTGTTCGCTGCCACGGGGATCGATCCGTGCCGGGACGTGCAGGTCCTCATCGTCAACTGCAGCCTCTTCAACCCGACGCCGTCCCTTGCGTCCATGGTCGTCAACCACTACAAGATGCGCGAGGACATCAAGTCCTTCAACCTCGGCGGCATGGGCTGCAGCGCCGGGCTGGTCGCCGTCGACCTCGCGCGGGACCTCCTCCAGGCGAACCCGGACTCCTACGCCGTCGTCTTAAGCACGGAGAACATCACGCTCAACTGGTACTTCGGCAACGACCGGTCCATGCTCCTGTCCAACTGCATCTTCCGCATGGGCGGCGCGGCGGTGCTGCTGTCCAACCGCGGCGCGGACGCCCCGCGCGCCAAGTACCGGCTCCTCCACACGGTGCGAACACACAAGGGCGCGGCGGACGAGTGCTTGAACTGCGTCTACCAGCGCGAGGACGCCGGCGGGAATGTCGGCGTGTCGCTTGCACGTGAGCTCATGGCCGTCGCCGGCGACGCGCTCAAGACGAACATCACCACCCTGGGCCCCCTCGTCCTCCCGCTCACCGAGCAGCTCAAGTTCCTCCGGTCCCTCGTGCTCCACCGCGTCCTACGCGCACGCGGCGTGCGTCCCTACATGCCTGACTTCCGCCGCGCGTTCGAGCACTTCTGCGTGCACGCTGGCGGCCGCGCCGTGCTGGAGGAGGTGCAGCGGAGCCTCGGCCTCGACGACGCTGACATGGAGCCCAGCAAGTGTACGCTGCACCGGTTCGGCAACACCAGCAGCAGCTCCCTGTGGTACGAGCTGGCCTACGCGGAGGCGAAAGGCCGCGTCCGCCGCGGTCACCGTGTGTGGCAGATCGGATTCGGCTCCGGGTTCAAGTGCAACAGCGCAGTCTGGCGGGCGCTCCGCGACGTGCCAGCCGTGACCCCCGCCGGCGCCCGTGCTGACCGGCGTGGCTGCAACCCGTGGGTGGATAGCCTGGACAGCTGCCCTCCGAAGGCATACATTTCATGATCTTTGTGGTACGAGATAAGTTGTTCAGCTTCATGCACGAGAATTGTATGATGATACAACAACAAAGTATGTACTGTACTGTATATTATTTGTCTTCTGTTGCTTCTTCCTTTGTTCCGTTCTTTTTTACGAGTAGTAGTTCTTTTAAGTATTTGCTATTTCATAGCTATGGATATGATCCTAGTGATGTGAAAGTGTACTTAAATGAAAGTTGTCTGGTGTAAATGGAAGTAGTTTTTTTAAATTTCTTTTAGGATGTATATATGTACTCGGTATATGATTTGCTTATCTCAAGTGTATATCGGATGTCGAGCTAATTTTGAGATTTGATCATGAGTAGCTTAATACTAGCTCGTTGCGACGAGGGAGAAAAACAGATTACATGTTCTATTTCAAGACCTGATACCAGGCCGTCTCCAGAAATTTGGGGACCCGGTACAAAATGTAAATAGGGACTCATTTTTAAAATTCATGTACTGTAACTAATAGAAAATATAACTAATGACTTAGTTATAACTCTATATGTACTAACATGTCGAGTCAATTGTATCCATAACTTAACGGAATAAATCCAATTATAAATTGATTTGCAGCCAGGACATCGACACCGGCTGGACAAGCAGGGAGGAACTTGAAACGCCGAAATGTGGCACGCCAGAGGCAGGGTCGCGGTTCGGGGGCAACTGCGGAACAGACTTAATCTTTCATGAAATAAATCTTTCTTTGTGGGACAAAACAAAAGAAGATAATGTATGCATTGAGAGTAATCTAGACACATCCCTACGCATTGCATATTTATAATAACGCATTAAAGTCGGGAAACGATGCAACCCATTACACAACCAAACCAATGGCATTGAAAGGTCCATAAACCGAGAGAACAACAAAAGAAACCTAGGATAGATAAGAGACTCACCGTGACTTCTAGAGAGCAGCCTCCAAGAACTTCCAGGATGGCATGCCGCCTCCCTGTCTCGTCCCTGCATCTGGGCCGCCTTCCCGCATGGATAAAGGACCACCACACACTTGGAGGCCCACGCCGGCCAGATCAATACCTTTCTGTCCTTGGCAGCATCGCTGGATCGATCAATCTGTGCTTAGATCATCGATTGATCTGGTCTAGGTTCACGCATGGCTAGCGCCAAAAAATCATGTGCTGGTCATAGCTGCGGGAGATAGAAGATATGGCAGGATCCATCGAGCTTGGGCCTGAATTTTTGGGGCCCCAAATTTTTAGGGGGCCCGTGCCGTCGCACAGTTCACACGTGCTTATGGACGGGCCTGGGCTGATACAAATATGTTTTTCTAGTCTTTTCATCCATTGTGACACGTGTCTTCACGTGACAAAATATGAATCGTCTTCATTAATTAAGGAATATATGTGGCTAGGTAACTAAATATATTTTCATTACTATGTACTGACTCCGAATCTACACACTAAAAGTTGTCTAGATACGTTATCTTCACAAATCTAAAACATCTTATATTATGAAACAGAAGGAGTATATGCCTTCTTCTTGACCGCTCTATCCACAACTATAACTCTTCTTCCTCAAATCAGGCTTTCTAACAGGATGGCGGCTCGGGACGAGTTTCCAGGCACCTCATCCTCTTCCTCCCCTTCTTGTTCTACTTCATGTGCTCGGCTACCATCTGGTTCTAGGTTCTCAGTCTTGGAGGCGGTCCCGCTAGAGCACATGAGTACTGTCGCTTTAGACAAAGGCATCGTCTTCCGTGGGGAGAGGGGTCCCCGGGTTGAGCAGTTAGCGGCCATCAAGTCTAGGGAGGTGTATGAGGGCTAGATCGCCGTGGCCCGTGCGCGTGACGCACGAGAGCGGGAACAGGCCCTTACGCTAGTTGGATCTGGTTCAAGCGAACCTAGATCCAGCTCGGCTACACCTCTCGGGCCTGATCGTGTTGGGGATCCTAAGGGGACTCCTCGAGAGGGGAGACCTCGTAGGAGACCACCTAAAGCTCCCACCCGCCAGACCCCGTCCAAACGTGCCCGCTCTGTCCCTAGTAAGGGGGCCTTGTCTCAGTGATCTCCCTCATGAATAGCCTTAGAGCGATCCGAGCGTTCATCTAGAACATCCAGGGCTTTGGGCAGGATGGCAAGACTTCAGGAATACCTCTGCCAAGAAGAGGTTGATATTGTGGGGCTTTAGGAGACTATTCGGTAGGACTTCTCGATTGTGGAGTTGGAGGGCCTGTCTCGCCACAAGTTCATGTGGTCTTGGCTACCCGCTTGTGTGGCCACTCGGGTGGTATCCTCAGTGTCAAGGAGGATACATTCGAGGTAGATGATATGGACCACAGGGAATTCTTTGTGAGCATGGCGCTCACCCATAAACAATCCAACCTCAAATGGGAGGTGATCATTCTTTATGGCCCCACGGACCATAGGATGTCCCCGACGTTCTTGCTAGAGCTCAAGGCTAAGGTGGAGCGTACGAAGATCCCGTTTATTGTGGCTGGGGACTTCAACCTCATTTGCTCCGCTGAAGACAAGAACTCGCTGAACATGGACCTCCATAGGATTCGCATGTTCAATGACTGCATCGCAGACCTCGCCCTTAGATAAATCGCCTGCGTTGGGGCTAGATTCACTTGGACCAACAAGCAGCTCGACCCGATTTGTAGTGTCCTAGATAGAGTCTTTGTATCGGTGGAATAGGAAGTGGCCTTCCCGTTGTGCTCACTTCGTGTTGTCACCAGGGTTGGCTCTGACCATACCCCCTCCTTCTCTCGTCACGAGGGGGGCTAGTGCCTAGACTGAACCGTTTCCACTTTGAGAACTTCTGGCTTAAGCAACGGGGGTTTATGGAGGCGGTGCGATATAGATGGACGGAGGTTGCCTACTCCTCCCCCATGCGTTTACTGTGCCGTTGATGTCTGGCACCACTGTGCCAAGATGCCACGACAATTCATGCGGGGATGGGGGCGAACCTGGGGGCCGCACTTAGAGGGCAAAAGGAAGCCATTCTATAGGAGATCCGGGCCTTGGACCAGGAATAGGACCTTGTGGGCCTGTCGGCTGATGCCTGGTCCCATAGATACTCCCTAGAGACCTTCATTATGGAGATCTACCAGGGAGAGGAGGCGTTCTGGAGACAGAGGATTCGCCAGAACTAGACCCTCCAGGGGGAATCGAACACATCCTACTTCCATGCCATTGCAAATGGCAGGCGTAGGAAGTGCTCTATCCCCTGCCTCTAGGATACAGACTCCCTTCTGGTGGACCAGAGGGAGATATCTTACCATATTTATGCGTTTTTCCCTTCTCGGCAGCGCCACGATCGGGCCTTGCGCTGAGTATGGACTTCTAGACCAAGGGAGCCAAGGTGACCATGGAGGAGAATCTGGAGCTCATACTCCCCTTTCTTCATATCGAGGTCACCGAGGCCACCAAGTCTATGAAAACCAACTCAGCCCTAGGGCCGGATGGGCTGCCGATGATCTTTTTCTAGACTTTCTAGGAGCAACTTCTCGCGGTGGTTATGCCGATGTTTTAGGAGTTCTACTCTAGGACCCTTATCATGTCTAGGCTTAACTTTGGCATGATTACCTTGATCCCCAAACTAGTGGGGGCCACAGATATTCGCCAATTTAGACTGATAACGGTGATCAATGAAATTCAGCACATTTTTGCAAAGGTCTGCACCATTAGGCTAGCCCCAGTCATGGAACGCTTAACCCATCCTCTCTAGTTTGCCTTCTTGAAAGGTCGCTTGATTCATGATGGAGTACTTGTGCTTCATGAAATCATTCATGAGGTGAAGGTGCGCCATCAGAAAGGGGTATTCTTCAAGCTAGACTTTCAGAAGGCTTAGAATAGGCTAGAATGGGCATTCCTTAGACAGGTCCTCGAGCGTCGAGGACTTGATGATAGGGTGATCTGCTAGATTATGCAGTTTGTCGTCAGTGGTAGCACTGCTATCAATATTAATAGGGAAGTGGGTCCGTACTTTAGACCCTCCTATGGAGTTAGGCAAGGGACCCGATCTCTCCCCTTATCTTTATCTCTGCGGTGGATTCCCTAGCAGAGATCTTGGACAAAGCCAAGATTGTTGGCCACCTTTCTGGGGTTGTAGGGCATCTGATCCCCGGAGGTGGGATCACCCACCTCCAATATGCGAATGATACTATGATCATGGTGCAGGGATCATACCTTGACATCATTAACCTCAAGTTCCTGCTCCTGTGCTTTGAATCCATGTAGGGCCTCAAGATTAACTTTGACAAAAGCGAGGTCATGATCCTGGGCTTTCCAGATGAGGATAGGCAACACATTGCCGATCTTCTGAACTGCCGCTTGGTGGATTTCCCGATAACATATCTGGGAATGCCCATGAGAGACTCTCGAGTGCTGATCAGGGCGTCTAATGCCAAACCATGGCATGCGCGCCTCACATCCAAGGGGAGTAAGACTATCCTGATCAACTCATGCATGTCCAGCCTCACCATGTATCAGATGGGCCTATACCTACTTCCTAAGGGTACCCACATAGACTTTGTGAAAGAGCTATCTAGGTTCTTTTGGGTAGCTAGAGATGGGCACTAGAAGTACCATACGATAAAGTGAGCAGATATCTGTACCCCCAAACTCCTTGGGGGCTTAGGGGTTCTAGACTCGCACCGCTTCAATGTGGCCTTGTTACTGAAGTGGGTGTGGCGGATCCTCCAAGATGATCGAGGCCTTTGGCTGCAACTCATTGAGGCTAAGTACCTCAGGGGCCGCTCATGTTATCGTGTGAGTGGTGGGAGGGATCCCAATTCTGGCAGGCCATCCAAGACATTAAACACTTCATTCGTCGAGGTGTTCGCTTTGTGGTGGGGAATGGTCGAGAAGTCCTATTTTGGCTTGACCCCTGGTTACATGGTGTCACCCTCTCCCACGAATTCTCGGCCTTGTTTTCCATATACGCAGTTCCCACGATGTTAGTTGCCAAAGCAGCTCGAGGGGGCCACTAGAACATCCTGTTCCAGAGGACTTTCAATGATGCTGAGGCTGCTGACTTCCTGAGGCTGCGGGGTTCATTGCCCTTTTCCATCGCAGAGGCGAGGGATAAGGTAACATGGGACCAGTCTCCCTTGGGATCCTTCTCGGTTAATTCGGCTTATAGGACCCTCTTCCAGGGTCCTGAATTACCTTGGACGACCCACCTGTGGAAGTCACCCCTGCCCTTGAGCTTGCGTATTTTTGTGTGGCAACTACTTCGGGATCGTCTCCCGTTGGGGGTGGAGGTGTCAATACGTAATGGCCCGGGAAATGGGTTGTGTCCGCTATGTGGGACACCAGAGACGTGTGCCCACATTATGTTCACATGACCTGCCGCTCGGTTCCCGTGGGACTTTATCCGAGAAGCTCTGGGGCCTACTTGGCAGGCCCAAGACCTCAGCGAGTTCCTAGAGACGGAGGCAAACCGCACCGGAAGGAGGCGTCACCTCTTATGGATTGTGTTTGCGGCCATTACATGGACACTATGGAGCATTCAAAATAAGATGGTGATAGAGTGGATCTTTACTCGCCGTTCTTCTGACTATGTGTTCTCTTTGCTTGCCTACCTTCAGTAGTGGTACCCGTTGTCTAGGAAGAGGGACTAGAAGAGCATGGATGGCATCTTGCAGGCTCTCAAGACATCGGTACAACGCTTCACAGCTCCTGCTAGTGCCTCTGCACCTTCCTAGAGGGAGCTAGTCGCCAGCTCTTCTTTTCCTTTTTGTTTTTGTTTTTGTTGCCTTGGACATGTTGTGTTGTGGCCCCAGCGGACCTTCCTTTTCTGTTTATCTTTTGGCGCATGGGCATCGGTGACTTGGTCGTACTTTGTATGGTTGTGGATTTATTTATAAAGCGGGGTGTAATGCCTGTTTTGAGGAATCGGGCTTTCGCCCAGCTATATTAATATAGCAACCGTTTGAGATCGCTGCTAGGCCAGACAACACAACGCCCAAAAGAAAAAACAAAGAAAGCAAAGAAGAACAAGAAGAAAAAGCAAAGCCGACAACAGTGGCTTGACAAACAAGGATGACCCGCCACCGCTGCACCCTCCGGATAATTCCACCACGCTCCTAGCGCTCTGTAGCATCACGTACCGAGCAGCACCCCTAAGAGGGAAAGCGACGACAATGACGCTGCTGCCCAAACTAGTCCTAGGGTTTATCCTGATACACTACGTGAGGTGGGGAAGAGATACACTCGACGCCCTTCAACAAGGACAATGACACCCACAGGCGTCACCGCCGGTGTCAAGACGACAAGGATTTCTCCTGATCTCTCAAAAAACCACACTCCCGGACGCTTCGTATTGCTCCACCAGGCTAGCCGCCCACCAGCACACACGACCATGTTCTTGCAGTCACTACCGTCGTCTCACCGTGACCCACAATGTGAGGCTGGTATGACCGAAAAGAAGAAAGTTCAACAGGGTCGGCGGTATAGTAACACGCGGGAGGGAACTACCTCCACCATCGGAGAGCGATAGTCGATCGGATGTAGCAGCAGGGGAAACCAAGCCCTCTCTGGCACGGCCGAGCCCAAATGGAATCGTGAAGCCCCACGCCACACTGTAGTAGTGGTGTCACCGTCGCCACCAACCCTAGCCCAAGTCCCTACTCGTCTATCCACCAGTGGATCCACCGCCACCGCATATCCCCACCGCCAAGCAGTAGCACCATCGCCACCGTGATCACCCGGGCCAACCGGGACCACTACCGATCTGAGGAGCACCGGACTCATACCATCAGCCAAGAGCCTCGACTATAGCTAACCCATTGGTACGTGCTAGGAGAATTGGTGAAGAAGCCGACGACGCCAAGCAAACCGGACACAACAACCTCCACGCGGCCCGTGGGCCATACCTAGAAACGGTGGTAACCAAACGTGATCCCATATGTACCTTATCTAACCATGCCACCAATGTGGCTGGGCAAAGCTTCAGCACGCAGATCAGGCCCAGATCTAGGCCCGC
The DNA here is from genome assembly GCA_916181665.1 of Avena sativa. NCBI lineage: Eukaryota > Viridiplantae > Streptophyta > Magnoliopsida > Poales > Poaceae > Avena > Avena sativa. The sequence continues at coordinate 432,299,331 of OV702287.1, forward strand.
CTGGCCCAGATTGAGCCCGCGGGACCCTGCAGCCAAGCCACGCTGCCCCGTGCCTGCACCTACCTATAGCCACCTCCACTACCAGTCAGCCGAGCCTCACTGCCGGTAAAAGGGGCCGAGCCCGCGCCATCTAGAGCCACAGACTATCGCCACCCGAAGGTAACTGCTGCCGCCGCTCAGGACCAGCCTGCCCAGCAAGGCTGCCACACCGTCGGATACCGGTCGCGCCGACACGCCCCTCGCCCAGCGCGCCGCCCTCCATGGCCACCACGACCCGCTCGCCATCTCCACGCGAGAGGGGAAGGGAGAGCCCCGCCGCCGCCAATGCCCGGGCTTTGCCCGGTGATGCCGACTGATGGTGGCGAGACGGAGAAGGCGAGAAGGGGTCTCCTGGGCGGTGGTGGTTAGGGTTCCCTCCCCGTCGCCCACGGGAGTGACGCAGGAGGGAGAGAACACCAGAGCACTATAACTCCTCTTAGCACTCTCGTTCTTGAAATTGTGTGACATTATTTAAACTTTTGTACTCTATCCGATCCAAATTAGTTGATTTGGTTTTATCTAGATTCGAATGTATCTAGCACTAAAACAAATCTATATACATACAAATTTAGACAAATCTAAGTCAAATCTAAGTCAACTAACTTGGATGGGAGGGAGTAATCTTTTTTGAAGGAGCTTGAGTGACATTTTGCATCATTGGATCTCCTCCATTTACGTTGCCCCAACCCGAGTTTCATCTCAGTGCAAACATGTTCACCAAACACATTAAGTAACCACCATAATAGGAATAACCTAGAATTTAAGTTTGATTCTAGTCTTTTTGGATATCGCATTGATATCTAATTCATATCCATACTGTTGATTAAATAAGAAATATTTTAGTTATATTCATGTGATGGATTTATACACTGAAGTTTTTTAACTTCTATCTCATAAAACATCATGTTTTCTACCTTTTTGTTGCCTGGCCTCGTGAGTGTGTGTATACAAACTAATTTATTTATCTCTATCGCATACTCTCCCAGTTCTAATTTAGTTGAACTTTCATGTATCCTAAGTCAAACTTCTCTAAGTTTGACCGAGTTTTATAAAAAATGTATCAATATCAAATCTATATGATACATAAATATCTTATATAAAAAATATAATAAAACTATTTCTGTGATGTAGTTTCATATATTTTTCTACAAACTTAAAGCATTTGACTTGATACAATTTTTGAGCCTCAATTATTATGGAGTGGAGAGATCAAAATACCATATTGTATTTTTTCATATTTTTACTATTTGTTGTCGCCACATATATATTCTCCTTATGCTCTAGTTGCCACATGCAACGAAACAAAAGACGGACAGCACACAATATGCGCCCAGACTAGCAATAGTTGGCAGAGACAATTATGTGACAGTGTCAAGAACCTGGGTATTATGCTGGTGGTGATGGAGATCATGTCGGTGCTTTGAAAATGGAGCTCGAAAGAACAATAAGAAATGCTATACCATGTCACGTTATTTATGCAGGTGATGTTAATTATCTGTATGCATCTTATTTTGCTTTGATCGTGACAGTAGAATTATAAGATGATCACTCACACTTAATATCAAAATAAAATGCGTTTCCCTTAGTATGCCCATTGCGAAAGACCATCGTTTTTAAGCACCACATAATAATCAGATGTGGTAAACTCTACGTTCACATACAACGCGTGTAAACCAGTTTTAAATATGCGAAAATACTTTCGTTCAAACTAATGAGCCTAGCATACATGATCTCGAAACACATCAAATTAAAAGGTTAAACATAAGTCATATGAATGATATGATCAACATTTTTATGTTCACCATTGACACTACTCCATCTCACTTGATGATCGAACTTGGGTTAGTGAATTTGGATCATGTATCACTAAACAACCAGAGGGATGTTGAGTGTAGTGGGAGTTCATTAGTAATTTGACTAATTTGAACTAATTATCATGACCATAGTTTAAAAGTATCCTTGCAATTTTTTTTGTTGTAGATGGCTATGACAATTACGTCGTTCAACTTTACTGTGTTCCTTGAGAAATAAAAACTTAAGTCTTATGGGTTCAACTTCACTAACTGACAACGCAACTTGAGGATTATCCCATCATCCCAAATGTGAACCCTAGAGTAGATGACGAGAGGAGATAGAGCTATGGCTCCCCTCCCCTTAATGGAGAAGATCCCCATGTGGATTCCAAGGCCTCCAGTCCATGGAGTTGTATTGCTCTTGTTTTAGCTACCCTTTCAACTTTTGGATTGTGCGTAACCCTATGTCCTGCAACGATGATCTTTTTGGTGGATAATAAAATAGATACAAAGATTGTTTCCAAGAATGTACTCAATGGCTTACTTCTAGCAGGTCGTCTTCAGAAATTTAGGGGTCCGGTGCGAAATGTAAATGGGGACTCATTTTTAAAATTCATGTACTGTAACTAATAGAAAATATAACTAACGACTTAGTTATAACTCTATATGTACTAACATGTCGAGTCTATTTTATCCATAACTTAACGGAATAAATCTAATTATGAATTGATTTGCAGCCAGGACATCGACACCGGCTAGGCAAGCAGGGAGGAACTTGAAACGCCAAAATGTGGCACGCCAGAGGCAGGGTCGGGGTTCGGGGGCAACAGCGGAACATACTTAATCTTTCATGAAATCACTTAATTTTTCATGAAATAATCTTTCGGGGCTTTGTGGGACAAAATAAAAGAAGATAATGTCTGCATTGAGAGTAATCTAGACACATTCCTACGCATTGCATATTATAATAACGCATTGAAGCCGGGAAACGATACAACCCATTACACAACCAAACCAATGGCATTGAAAGGTCCATAAACCGAGAGGACAACAGAAGAAACCTATGATAGATAAGAGACTCACCGTGACTTTCAGAGAGCAGCCTCCAAGAACTTCCAGGATCACATGCCGCCTCCCTGTCTCGTCCCTGCATCTGGGCCGCCTTCCCGTCATGGATAAAGGACCACCACACACTGGGAGGCCCCCGCCGGCCAGATCAATACCTTTCTGTCCTTGGCAGCATTGCTGGATCGATCAATTTGTGCTTAGATCGTCGATTGATCTGGTCTAGGTTCACGCATGGCTAGCGCCAAAAATCATGTGCTGGTCATAGCTGCGGGAGATAGAAGATATAGCAGGATCAATCGAGCTTGGGCCTGAAATTTTGGGGCCCAAATTTTTAGGGGGTCCCGTGCCGTCGCACAGTTCGCATGTGCTTATGGACGGGCCTGCCTGATACAAATATGTTTTTCTAGTATTTCCATCCATTGTGACACGATGTCTTCACCTAGACAAAATATGAATCGTCTTCATTAATCAAGGAATATATGTGGCTAGGTAACTAAATATATTTCCATTACTATATACTCACTCCAAATCTACACACTAAAAGTTGTCTAGATACATTATCTTCAGAAAGCTAAAACATCTTATATTATGAAACGGAGGGAGTATATGCCTTCTTCTTGATCGCTCTATCAACAACAATAACTGCTCTTCCTCGAATCAGTCTTTCTAACAGGGTGGCGGCTTGGGACGAGTTTCCAGGTACCTCATCCTCTTCCTCCCCTTCTTGTTCTACTTCATGTGCTTGGATACCATCTGGTTCTAGGTTCTCAGTCTTGGAGGCGGTCCTGCTGGAGCACCTGAGTACCGTCGCTTTAGACAGCGACATCGTCTTCCGAGGGGAGAGGGGTCCCCGGGTTGAGCAGTTAGCGGCCATCAAGGCTAGGGAGGTGTATGAGGTCCAGATCGCCGCAGCCCGTGCGCGTCACGCACAAGAGCGGGAACGGGCCCTTACGCTAGTTGGATCTGGTTCAAGTGAACCTGGATCCAGCTCGGCTACACCTCTCGGGCCTGATCGTGCTGGGGATCCTAAGGGGACTCCCCGAGAGGGGAGATCTCGTGGGATACCACCTAAAGCTCCCACCCGCCAGACCCCGTCCAGACGTGCCCGCTCTGTCCCTAGTAAGGGGGCCTTGTCTCAGTGATCTCCCTCATGAACAGCCTTAGAGCGATCCGAGCGTTCATCTAGAACATCCAGGGCTTTGGGCAGGACGACAAGACTTCTGGAATACCTCTGCCAAGAAGAGGTTGATATTGTGGGGCTTTAGGAGACTATTGGGCAGGACTTCTCGATTATGGAGTTGGAGGGCCTGTCTCGCCACAAGTTCGCGTGGTCTTGGCTACCCGCTTGTGGCCACTCGGGTGGTATCCTCGGTGTCAAGGAGGATACATTCGAGGTAGAGGATATGGACCGCAGGGAATTCTTTGTGAGCATGGCGCTCATCCATAAACAATCCAACCTCAAATGGGAGGTGATCATTGTTTATGGCCCCACGGACCATAGGAGGTCCCTGTCGTTTTTGCTTGAGCTCAAGGCTAAGGTGGAGCGTACGGAGATCCCAGTCATTGTGGCTGGGGACTTCAACCTCATTTGCTCCGCCGAAGACAAGATCTCGCCGAACGTGGACCTCCATAGGATTTGCATGTTCAATGACGGCATCGTGGACCTCGCCCTTAGAGAGATCACCTGCGTTGGGGCTAGATTCACTTGGACCAACGAGCAGCTCGACCTGATTTGCAGTGTCCTTGATAGAATCTTTGTCTCGGTGGAATGGGAGGTGGCCTTCCAGTTGTGCTCACTCCGCGTGGTCACCATGGTTGGCTCTGACCAGACCCTCCTTCTCTCGTTAGGAGGGGGCCACCACCTAGACTGAACAGCTTCCACTTTGAGAACTTCTAGCTTAAGCAACGAGGCTTTATGGAGGCGGTGCGATCTAGATGGACGGAGGTTGCCGCCTCCCTCCCCCCCGTGTTTAATGTGCCGTTGATGTCTGGCACCATTGTGCCAAGATGTCACGACAACTCATGCGGGGATGGGGCGAACCTGGCGACCGCGCTTAGAGGGCAAAAGGACGCCATTCTGTAGGAGATCCGTGCCTTGGACCAGGAAGCGGACCTGGTGGGCCTATTGGTTGATGCCTGGTCCCATAGATACACCCTGGAGACCTCCATTATGGAGATATACTAGGGAGAGGAGCTGTTCTAGAGACAGAGGATTCGCTAGAACTGGACCCTCTAGGAGGAATCGAACAGAACCTACTTCCATGCCATTGCAAATGGCAGGCGTAGGAAGTGCTATATCCCCTGCCTCTGGGAAACAGACTCCCTTCTGGCGGACCAGAGGGAGATGTCATACCATATTTATGCGTTTTACCAGGACATGTTCTCGGTAGCGCCGCGATCGGGCCTTTAGCGGAGTATGGACTTTTGGACTGAGGGAGCCAAGGTGACCGCGTAGGAGAATCTGGAGCTCGCACTCCCCTTTCTTCATATCGAGGTCACCGAGGCCATCAAGTCTATGAAAACCAACTCGGCCCCAGGGCCGAATGGGCTGCCGGTGATCTTCTTCTAGACTTTCTGGGAGCAATTTTGCCCGGTGGTTATGCTGATATTTTAGGAGTTCTACTCTAGGACCCTTATCATGTCTAGGCTTAACTTTGGCATGATTACCTTGATCCCCAAACTAGTGGGGGCCACGGATATTCGCCAATTTAGACTAATAACGATGATCAATGTAATTGAGCGCATTTTTGCAAAGGTCTGTGCCATTAGGCTAGCCCCAGTCATGGAACGCTTAACCCATCCTCTCCAGTTTGCCTTCTTGAAAGGTCGCTTGATTCATGATGGAGTACTTGTGCTTCATGAAAGCATTCATTAGGTGAAGGTGCGCCATTAGAAAGGGGTCTTCCTCAAGCTAGACTTTTAGAAGTCTTACGAGAGGCTAGACTGGGTATTCCTTAGACAAGTCCTCGAGCATTGAGGACTTGATGACAGGGTGATCTACTAGATTATGCAGTTTGTCATGAGTGGTAGCACCGCTATCAATATTAATGGGGAAGTGGGTCCGTAATTTAGACCCTCCTACGGAGTTAGGCAAGGGGACCCGATCTCTCCCCTTCTCTTTAACTCTGTGGTGGATTACCTAGCAGAGATCTTGGACAAAGCCAAGATTGTTGGCCACCTTTCATGGGTTGTAGGGCATCTGATCCCCGGAGGTGGGATCACCCACCTCCAATATGTGAATGATACTATGATCATGGTGCAGGGATCGTACCTTGACATCATTAACCTCAAGTTCCTGCTCCTGTGCTTTGAATCCATGTAGGGTCTCAAGATTAACTTTGACAAAATCAAGGTCATGATCCTGGGATTTCTAGATGAGGAGAGGCAACACATTGCCGATCTTATAAACTGCTGCTTGGCAGACTTCACGATCACATATCTGGGAATGCCCATGAGACACTCTCGAGTGCTGATTAGGGCCCTTGCCCTCATGGTTGCGAAGGTTAGGTCTAAGGCCAAACCGTGGCGTGCGTGCCTCATGTCCAAGGGGAGTAAGACTATCCTGATCAACTCATGCCTGTCCAGCCTCACCATGTATCAGATGGGCCTATACCTACTTCCAGAGGGTACCCACGTAGACTTTGCGAAAGAGCTGTCTAGGTTCTTTTGGGTAGCTAGAGATGGGCACTAGAAGTATCATATGGTGAAGTGAGCAGATATCTATACCCCCAAACTCCTTGGGGGCCTAGGGGTTCTAGAGTCGCACCGCCTCAATGTGGCCTTGTTACTGAAGTGGGTGTGGCGGATCCTCCAAGATGATGGAGGCCTTTGCCTGCAACTCATTGAGGCTAAGTACCTCAAGGGCTGCTCCCTGTTACTGTGTGAGTGGCGGGTGGGATCCCAATTCTAGCGGGCCATCCAAGACATTAAACACTTCATTCGTGGAGGTGTTCGCTTTGTGGTGGGGAATGGTCGAGAAGTCCTGTTTTGGCTTGACCCCTGGTTACAGGGTGTCACCCTTTGCCAGGAATTCCCGGCCCTGTTTGCCAACTACGCAGTTCCCACAATGTTAGTGGCCGAAGCAGCTCGAGGGGCCCACTAGAACATCCTGTTCCAGAGGACCTTTAATGACGCTGCGGCTACTGACTTCTTGAGGCTGCGTGGTTCCTTACCCTTGTCCCTCGTAGAGGCGAGGGATAAAGTAACATGGGACAAGTCTCCCTCGGGAGCCTTCTCGGTTAATTCGGCTTATAGGACCCTCTTCCAGGGTCTTGAGTTACCTTGGATGACCCACCTATGGAAGTCACCCCTGCCCTTGAGCTTGCGTATTTTTGTGTGGCAACTACTACGGGATCGTCTCCCGTCGGGGGTGGAGATGTCCAAACATAATGGCCCGGGCAATGGGCTATGTCCGTTATGTGGGACACTAGAGACGTGTGCCCATGTTATGTTCACATGACCTGCCGCTCGGTTCCCATGGGACTTTATCCGAGAAGCTCTGGGGCCTACTTGGCAGGCCCAAGACCTCAGCGAGTTCCTAGAGACGGAGGCAAACCGCATCGGAAGGAGGCGTCACCTCTTATGGATCGTGTTTGCGGCCATTACATGGACACTATGGAACATTCGAAATAAGATGGTGATAGAGCGGATCTTTCCTCTTCGTGCTTCTGACTCTATGTTCTCTTTGCTTGCCTACCTTCAGTAGTGGTACCCGTTGTCTAGGTAGAGGGACTAGGAGAGCGTGGACGACATCTTATAGGCTCTCAGGACATCGACACAATGCTTTATGGCTCCTGCTAGTGCCTCCGCAGCTTCCTAGAGGGAGCTAGTCACCAGCTCTTCTTTCCTTTTTGTTTTTGTTTTTGTTGCCTTGGACATGTTGTGTTGTGGCCCCAGCAGACCTTCCTTTCTATTTATCTTTTGGCGCCTGGGCGTCGGTGACTTGGTCGTACTTCTGGCCACGTGGATGGCTGGTCCCTGCTCGGAGAATCGTGCACCCTTGGTTTCCACAGGAACGACAATGGCCCCCGAGTAAGGTGTTGTCTCGCAAAGGGCCGGGCAGGATAGAGCCTTGCCCTCTTGGGAAATGGACCACGCTCATCCTCGGGTGTGAAGCAGGTATGTCCTCTTGGTCTCGACCAGGCCTTGATGGGAGTAGATTCAGTATCATGCCAACAAGAAGTTTCTCTACTCTATCGCCTCAAGTGCCACTAAAGCTGCAGCGGGTAGTTAAAGCAAGCGCCCAGGCCATGACGGGTGGTGCCACACGACTTAATCAAGGGGCTCCGGAAGGGATTTGCTGCCCATACAGTTTTCTTCTTATTCTATCCTCAACTTCTCATGATCATCCATGATGGTCGCAGTGTAGGGCGGTGGGAGAGATCAAGGCATGGAGAGGCTGCTGCTTCTGGCGCTTGAGAGCTAGAATCTGCCATGCGATGTTGCAAGGGAGGCACAGTCGAGGAGGGTGTGGTGGTTCTCGAGGAAGGGTCCATCATCTGGCGCTAGATCGTTCCACTCTACCCACGATACCCTAGGACTCGTGGCTGGACTTGGCCAGTTTTGAGTTCTACACGAGGGTGTTTCATGATTAGGCAGGGACGCTGGGACTCCCCGCCGTGTTCGTGTGGTCCTTCAATGGATGTCTCCATCCTCGGAAGCTGATGGTCCCCTCGGTTGCTGCAACACCATCTGTTGGGCGAGAGTCTTCACTGACGAGGTCGGAATCATGTGCCTTAGGAGAGGCTGTGCGCAATTCTCCGAGGCACCTTTCCTCCAGAGAGACAACATCCTCTTCTTCAGTTTTTATTTCTCAAGGGTTCCTTGAGAAATAAAAACTGAAGTCTTATGGGTACAACTTCACTAACTGACACCACAACTTGAGGATTATCCCATCACCCCAAATGTGAACCCTAGAGTAGATGATGAGAGGAGATAGAGATATGGATCCCCTCCCCTTAATGGAGAATATTCCCATGTGGATTCCAAGGCCTCCATTCCATGGAGTTGTATTGCTCTTCTTTTAGCTACCCTTTCAACTTTTGGATTCTAGTATTATGCACATGCATGTCGTGTCCAAGGTTTTGACACCGGGGATGGGAGGTATCCTTTTAGTTCGGCCAGGGGTGCAAAGTACGGAGAGCTCGATCGGCGGGCGAGAAGAACTCACAATCACATAGAGACACAAGTTTTTTACCTAGGTTCAGGTCGCATTGTGCGTAACCCTGCTTCCTGCAACGATGATCTTTCTGGTGGATGATAAACTAGATACAAAGATTGTTCCCAAGGATGTATTAAGTGGCTCACTTCTAGCTATGCTTATGCTTTTCTTAACCTCCCTCTTCTTCTTCTGGCTTGGGCCTCCTTTTATAATGGTAAGTGGACACCACAAATACCGCAGCCACGCAACGAGGTGGAGATACCACGCGGCGGGGTGATGCGCGCATGGTCATGACGTGGAGACACTGTTCTGCTGGCCATCAGCATGGGATAGCACTTGTGTGCACAGAGGTGGCCTAGGTTTCTTGGATAGGCATATGCAGCCATCTGTTCGCTCCCTCCTTGGGCTTCGTCCATGGGGCATCAAGGGTATGTCCCCGATCTTTCGAGCTTGTGTTTGTTGCGAATGGTGCTTGGCCGTTCTTATCCTTTGTAGGAGTCCGAAGCCCTGATCGCCCGAAGAGCTACTAGGATCCTTCCTTCTGGCCCCATGGACGGCTGGTCCCTGCTTGGAGAACCGTGCACCCTTGGTGTCCACAGGAACGACAATGGCCCCCGAGTAAGGTGTTGTCCCGCAGAGGGCCGGGAGGGATATTGCCTTGCCCTCTTTGGAAATGGACCACTGTCGTCCTCGGGTCTGAAGCAGGTATGTCCTCTTGCTCTCGCCCAGGCCTTGATGGGACTAGATTTGGTATCGTGCCAACAGGAAGTTTCACTACTCTATCGCCTCAAGTGCCACTAAAGCTGCAGCAGGTTGTTAAAGCTAGCGCCCAGCCATGACGGGTGGTGCCACATGGCTTATTTAAGGGGCTCCGGAGGGGATTGGCTACCCATACATGATCCTTCTTATTCCATCCTCATCTTCTCACGATCATCCATGATGGCCGCAGTGCAGGGCGGTGGGAGAGATCAAGACCTAGAGAGTTTGTCGCTTCTGGCGCCTGAGGGCTGGAATTTGCCACGTGATGTTGCGAGGGAGGTGTAGTCGAGGAGGGCTTGGTGGTGCTCAAGGAAGGGTCCGTCGTCTGGTGCTAGATCGTTCCACTCTACCCGCGACACCCTAGGACTCGTGGCTGGACTTGGCCAGCTTTGAGTTCTACATGAGGGTGTTTCATGATTAGACAGGGACACTGGGACTCCTCGACATGTTCGTGTGGTCCTTCAATGGATGTCTCCATCCTCGGAAGCTGATGGTCCTCCCTATTGCTGCAACACCATCTGTTGGGCGAGAGTCTTCACTGACGAGGTCGGAAGCATGTGCCTTAGGAGAGGATGTGCATAATTATGCGAGACACATTTCCTCTAGAGAGACAACATCCTCTTCTTCACCAATGACATGACAGAGGATCTCTTTATCAAGGTGTTCTACGATAACCATTGCTGCGTCGAGTTCTTCAATGAATAAGGACTTTGACCCCATGAAGGGTTGAGCCCTCCTGGTTCGTCTTTGGTCCCCTCGTTAGGAAAGAAGTACAGCATGGACCTACGCAGTGTAATGTGAAGCAGGTGGCATGTAAAATGTAGGAAAAGGGAATGTTGCTTTTTCTACCTTATAATGCTTTGTACTTTTGCTTTTGAAAGGTACTTATCTTGTAACAAGGGAGCCTGCATGAGGCGCTTATCCTCTTTGCTTCTTTCTTGCCTAGGATTATCATGATGGTGACAGTTGAAGGGAATGGCCCTTAAATTTCCATGAAAGATATATCAAGGGAACTCTCTATTAATGGAAAGCCCACGGATGAATGATAATAAAAAATGAGTGTGCAAAAAAACATTTCATTTTTATTCATCAACTGGGCAGTCCTGGATACACTTCTTGTGCTATGGAACCCAGCCGACACACAAGCCTTTTAAGTTAACACTCGAGGGTAGCGCCCAATAATTCTACTCAGTGGTTAGCCCAGCTACCAATAGATACCAATTGCGGGCAAGCTTGGCTATGCCTGCTTTGGTGGCGCATCCACCAGGGTAGGCAAGACACACAAGGTTATCCCGCTGAAGCTCGCGTGCTACACAGCTAACTCAGCAGCACGCAACCTTATTCTTTAGATCCTTACTGGTTGAACTTATAGATATGGTACTCGTGTAAGTGCTCGATATTCCACGCGTTTTCCACCAGCATACCATCTTTGGTTTCAAGCAGACCGCTCCGTTCCTAGAAATTTGGACTACCCGGTAAGGGCCCTCCCACTTTGGTTGCAACTTGTTGGTTCCCTTTGTGAGTCGGGCCCGGTGAAGTACCAAGTCGCCTTCTTCTATTGTTCAAGGTCGGACCAAGTGGTTGTGATATAAATGCAGGCTCCGTTGGTAGCGAGTTGAGCACACAACGTCATGGTTTTGAACATCTTCAAGGAAGTTGACATTGTCGATTCTTCGTTCTCCCTAGGCAACCTCTTCGTAAGCTTGCCTAAAAAATCCCGACGCCTGCCAGCACGACCCGTGGCCCTGCCGGTCCGACCAATTCCTCAATATTCTCTACCTAGGCCTAGCCCGAGGTAAAGCCCGGCGTCCCGAGGCCCGACCCGACAATCCGACAACAGGAAACATAACAACAATTTTCAGCACACAGGTAGCAGTTTTTAGCAGCAAACAACAACACTTTTACAACAAGAAACATAGAAGTCTTCACAGCAGTAATAACAGCAAAACAACACATTTTTCACACCAGTAATAACAATAGTTTTTAGTACCAAAACAACACTAACATGGGCAGATTAAGTAGCAGAATATCACTAACAACATCATATTACAACATCTAAAGAACACTAATAGTGGCAGTTTTAAACAACATAAATAGTAGAAGTTTTCAACAGAAGCATTATAGTGACTAAGAGTCCACAATTATTACAGTCCATACAAGTTTGAGAAAACACAACTAAGAGTCCACGATTATTACAATCTGTACAAGGTTTGAGCAAATATAACTAAAAGTCCAGTCATGATTCATGACACCAGTCACCATCTCCTCTTCTCCTCTTCTCTATCCAACAACAACTTTGTACAAGGTAATTGCCAAAATTTCAGAATACGTATGAAACAATGTATCAAGTTGACATGTATAAAAATAGTGAACTAGAGATGTACATTCTTCCTCTGAAGACCAGTTCACCAAGATCAACAACCTCTTTTTTCCATGATCTACAATAGTTTGGGTAAATAAAATTAGCAAGGCAAACATATAAATAGGAATGCGAACAAACAAGGTAGAAGTAGCTAGGTCAAGTAGATACCTATTTTTTGCATCATGCAATGATACCAATCCTTCAAGCACATTAAGGCCTCAACTGTCTTTGGTTGAAGTGAGCTCCGGTTCGGGGTTATCACCTTTTTACTCAAGCTGAAAGCATATTCTGAAGCAATACTTTACACTAAAATTACAAGTATATCACGTGCCATTCTTGCTAGTTGCGGATACCTAGATGCAGACTTACTCTTATAATCCAAGATATCAACATTCTCATTTAGCCTCTTCACAGGTTCAACCAAGTACAAATCCAATTCAGATTTCCCTTCTTGTGAGTTGGTTGTTGCCACATACTGATCATAGTCATCAAAGGCACCAAGTCCACAAGTTCTTGAGGAACCCGATGTTGCTACATTTTCATTACTAGCTACTCCTCTACCATACTCATTAAATAAAGAGGTCAATCTATTCCTAACATCCGTAATGCGTATGTGGGCATCAACATCATCATATAGCTTGGAGTAGGAATACATTAAGAACTTGAATTTGATGCGTGTATCAAGGACAGTAGCACAAGATAGAAATACACTATAATCTCACCAATATTTCAATAATTTCTCTCTCATAACATGCAACATATCATCCACGTAACTATTTATTCCAGCACTAGCCTCCATAATAGCACTATGAACAAGATAAACATTCATGAAGTACAAGTTGACTGTTGGATATTTAGTACCTGAGAAAACTGTAGTCACCTTGAAGGAAACCTCCAAGAACTAATACATATGAGATACCTTGGCCCATTATTCTTCGGATGGGAAAAAATGCTCCTTGAATATGATGTCCCTCTTAGAATACCATTGCATTACTTCTCTATAATACAAATAGCATCCAAGCATTGTGTATGTTAAATTCCAACGTATGGGCATATCAGGTTTCAACCTTCTTGATTCTTCTAGATTGAAAATAATTTTTGCAGTGCTATACAACTTATGCAGCCTAGTGCCTGAAGCCTTTAGGTACATTATGCCAAGCAGGATCAAATCAATGTCAAACCAGTTTGAACTACTAAATTTAGTATATGTGCACAACAGCGGATTTGAAAGAATTTACCGGTCAAAGGTAAAGCACCTTTTGACAAGCAGGTTCGCAAGAAATTAATCATCCTATCATTGTATGATGTATTATCAAGAGTGATGCACATAACGTTTTGTTCAAACCTCCATTCACAGAAAGCTAAGTGCACCTCATCAGCAATAGAAGCTCCATCATATGGTGGATCAATTTTTTTGAACCATGCAATTCTCTTGTTCAGTTTCCAATCATCATCTATGTAATGACAAGTAATACAAATGTAGCTATCCTTTGATACTTCAGATTTCCAATTATCAGATATGAAACTAAGTCTACCAGGGGAAGCAAGAATAGCTTCCATTGGCTCCTTTATCTCACTAAGAAACATGGACATTATCTCTCTTTTTATTGTGCAACGACTAATAGCCTTGAATTGTGGATAATAAAAAGTCATTATATGTCTAAATCATTCTTCTTCTACTGTTGTAAATGGATGAGAACCGGACACAAGATAAATAGAGATTGCCATTCTAGCATCTTGAAAATCAAATTTACCATTTTAAATGTAGTTGTTCCATCATCATTGGTTTCATATTTCAAGAAATAGTTATTCATTGTTGCATTATCAGTCTTATGCATAGCTTCAGTATGCCTAAGGAGATGAGATGTACCATTTGAAGATTTACAGACAATTGTTTCTTGCAATGGTTACATTCAGTTATGATTAGATCATCATCTTCTTTGGAGATCCTGGTGAAATCTTTGCACACCTTTGACTTAAATCTGGAAGAAGTAGAAGAGACAGCATGCTTTGGTTGTTCCACTTCTACACTGCGCTGCGCTTGCTCTGATTCAGAAGCAGGTTGCGGCTGTTTTGCTGCCTTTGGCTTTGCCCTTGATCTGCCATGTTTGGCCCAAGTACGAGGAGGATTTGGAGGTACAATAAACAACTCCATCTCACCCTGCTGCCCTTGTAATTCTTCCGGATGATAATCTGGTTCATCACCCTCAGGTCCTTCTAGATCCATCTCCATCCTTCTCAATCTTCATATGATGCATGTAATGGATGAGTTTTCAGTAACACATCTTCTAAATTTACCCTAAATCCAATGTAATGGATGAGCCAGTATGCTACGTATGTACTAAAAAAGAGAAGGTAATTCCTCATCTAGTAATTCCTACAGGCATCGGAATGCAATTTAGACTTCAAACATACGATTCCTACATGCTCTACAATAGACTACGGGAAGTGAGCCAGTAACCATCTTCTAAATCATATGCAGTGTAGACATATGATTCCTACATCAGATGCTAGCTAGTTGGGAGGCTTGGAAGTTGGAACTCGGAAGGATAATTACCTATCTTCGGCTTGGACAGAGGAGGTGAGCCGGCCGCAAGGAGGTCTAGTCGTTGACAGAGGAGGTGAGGCTGCCACGAGCATGGTGGTCAGTCCATGCCTCCACGGTGACAAATCTTGACATTGCTGCGGTGGACGTCGAGGAGAACAACGGCAGCGGTCGTCTAGGAAGGATATGCAGCGACGTCAAATGGCCAGATCTACGTTAGGTTGGGTGCCGTTGCCGCGCTGTCATGTCGTGTAGAGGGAGGGAGGAGAGCGGGTCGTGGTATCGTGGAGTCGTGGTGTGCGGCTGTGAGAGTGCGTGTGGGGGATTAGGGCAGTTCGTGTCGTGCCAAGCTGGGCCGGTCCTGGGCTGCTTGTATGCATATGTGATAAGTGGAGAGCTGAATCGCTGAAGGCAGACCATATGCTTGGCGGGGCCGGGGCAAATTTTAGGCCAAAACTTAAGCCCAGGCTCGGCCTAGGATGGTCATCGGGCCGGTTTTCTAGGCTCAGGCCCGGCCCGCGGGCCAAATTTGACCCTACCCATGGGATTTTTCGGGCTTGGCTACCCATGCCCATATTTGGACGCTACAGGTACCGGAGCCACGCAGCGAGGTGGAGATACCACGCGGTGGGGTGATGTGTGCATCGCCACGACATGGAGACAATATTCTGCTAGCAGTCAGTGTGGGCCAGCGCTTGCATGCGCAAAGGTGGCCTAGGCTTCATGGATAGGAATATGATGTCATATGTTCCCTCCCTCCTCGGGCTTCCTCCACAGGGCACCGATGGTATGTCCCCGATCTTTCGAGCTTGAGTTTGCTGTGAACGGTGCTTTGGCCTTCTTAGCCTTTGTAGGAGTCGGAAGCCCTGATCACCCGAAGAGCAGTCATACTCCTTCCTTCTGGCCCCGTGGACGGCTGGTCCCTGCTTGGAGAACTATGCACCCCTGGTTTCCACATGAATGACAATGGCCCCCGAGTAAGGTGTTGTCCCACAGAGGGTCGGGCGGGACAGTGTGTTGCCCTCTTGGCAAATAGACCATGGTCTTCCTCGGGCCTTAAGCGGGCATGTCCTCTTGGTCTTGTCAAGGCCTTGATGGGAGAAGACTTGGTATCATGCCAACAGGAAGTTTCACTACTCTATCGCCTCGAGTGCCAGTAAAGCTGCAACGGGTAGTTAAAGCTAGCGCCCAGGCCATGACGGGTGGTGCCACACGTCTTATTTAAGGGGATCTGGAGGGGATTTGATGCCCATATATGATCCTTCTTATTCCATCCTCATCTTCTCACAGTCATCCATGATGGCCATAGTGCAGGACGGTGGGAGAGATCAAGTCCTGGAGTGGCTGCTACTTCCGACGCCTGAGGGCTGGAATCTGCCAAGCGATGTTGCTAGGGAGGTGCGGCCGAGGAGGGCATGGTGGTGGTCAGGAAGGGGCCGTTGTTCGGTGCCAGATCATTCCATTCTAGCCGCAGCACCCTAGGACTTGTGGCCGGACCTAGCTAACTTTGAGTTCTACATGAAGGTGTTTCGTGATCAGGTAGGGACGCTGGAACTCCCCGACGTGTTCATGTGGTCCTTCAATGGATGTCGCCATCCTCGCAAGCTAATGGTTTGCCCCCCGGTTGCTGCAACACCATCTGTTGGGCGAGAGTCTTCACTGACGAGGTTGGAAGCATGTGCCTTAGGAGAGGATGTGCGCAATTCTCCGAGACGCATTTTCTCTAGAGAGGCAACATCCTCTTCTTCATCAATGACATGGAAGAGGAGCTCTCCGTCAAGGTGTTCTATGGCAACCAGTGCTGCGTCGAGTTCTTCCATAAATAAGGGCTTTGACCCCACGAAGGGTCGATCCCTCCTGGTTCGTCTTTGGTCGCCTCATTAGGAAAGAAGTTCAGGATGGGCCCACGCAGTGTAATGAGAAGTAGGTTGCATGTAAAATGTAGGAAAAGGGAATGTTACTTTGGCTACCTTATAATGCTTTGTACTTTTGCCTTTGAAAGGTACTTATATGGTAACCAGGGAGCCCGCATGAGGCGCGTTGTATGGAATGTTTTTAGAATGCAATCTAACCTAGTTTGACTTGGTAAGATAAAATATAAAACAACCATTATAACTTAAAAGATTATGCTATGGTGACATACCGCTTTTACACTAAAAAGAGCAACATCATGATCCATTGAAATGGCAAGGGGTAAAACCCAGTTTTCCTTTTATTAAATTTTGGTATGCAAGGCATATGTAAATTGTTTAGAAAACCAAAATAGGATATCCACGTCTTTGTAGGTTATCGCAAAAGTAAAGTTGAGAATTCCTCCACCATAACACTAAAGACAAAAGTGTTTGCCACTAGAACATCAAGTTCTTTGAGATGGATCTTTTCTTGAAAAGTTGAGTGGGAGGACAATAGAAACTTTTATGTGGTTATTTGAACCTAAGTGACATGATCAGAGTAGCGCAACACCAGAAAGTATTCTAGAGGTTGCTAAAATGCTCATGGCTGCCGTTTCTGCAAATGCAGTAGTTCCGGAAATCTAAATTCCTATTTGAACCATGTGGATTGGGTGAGAACCAAATAACAAGATTTGAGGAAAAGTGTCATTGTTGGAGAATGATAATACCAATTACATGCAAAGAAGCAATAATGAGCCCTAAATACGTTAAATGGCTGGAGGCCATAAGAAATTCATGATAGTATCTATATACAAAAAACAAGTTATTAACTTGGTAAGACTCTTAGGACGGCGTGAAGCTTTTCAAGGCTTAAATAGATCTATAAAGAAATAGACACTAATGTTTACATTTATAAAATGGTCAACATGTCGGAAACTAGTTTACAACAAAGTTCAAAAGTTGACTATAACAAGATTTGATCTTCCATAATGATATTTAGTCTGTATGGATTATTGTAGCAGCCACTACATATTGAGATATGGTAGTTGAATAAACAAAAACAACGTTATGCTGATAGAATGGTTACCTAGGATGTGTACATGACATATCCAAAGGGTTTTGTTAATTCGAAGGATGCTAGAATATGCAAACTTCAATGGTTGAAATAAGCATAGTGGAGTTGGAATCTTTGCCGTGATAAAACTATTAAAGAGTTTAAGTTCATCAGAAATGATGAAGATGCTTGTGTTTATAAGAAACTAAGTGGGAGCATTAAGACATATTTCCAATGCCTTATGAAAAAAGACATTATGTTGATTGGAAATGATGTATCTTTTATGAGACACGAATTAAGAATTTTATTAAATTTGGATTTTGATGCAATACTTAGGCAAAACCAAAATGTTAGACATCTAAGTCTATACAGATAGATTGAAATGCTAATATGGTTATGTTGAAGTACATATATGAAATATTGAATTAGTTCAATAGGGTGGCATATTTGAGTGGGAGCTGTGTGAGTCTCCTGGTCAATATTTGACAAGAAAAGTTCTTCCACATGGTAGCAAGATCAATTGTATTAACAATTGGTACATGAAACCTTGTGAATGATTGATTAATCATGAATGCTATGAATATGTACATATCTAGATGAGTCCTATGCTCTAAGTGTTAGGAGCATATACCAGAATGATTCCTAAGATGATCATAGGACAATAGTGATGATATTCTTGTGTACTTTGGAATGATCAAGAATATGCAATGTATGCAGAAGTGACAAAATAGTTCAATGTAATGTGTTACATTGATACGAGTTTTTGTAACATATGCAAATGAAGTTTATCTCAATTAGGCTATGTGTTAAGAAATACGGTGGCACAATGTAATGGAAGAAAGTTCCACGATGGATTTGGACAAGTTCCAAAGTTGTAATATTGTGAAGGATACTACAACGATGGCTGATTATATGAATGCTTTAGAAGCATCATAGAGGTTTTTTTGTGTAAAATAGTTTTGTCATCAAAACTAGGTGCAGTTCTAGGTGGGCTATACTAAGAAGATCTATTGCACCACAATAGTTTCAACATAGTTTTGGCTTAAGGATTGAAGTCTCACCAGAAGACTTAATTTATACAATGCCATCTCATTCGAGAATGAGTAGTGCATAGTGACACATAGACATGCAAATACACATAGAGCTGAAAGTGTCAGTTTTGGAGATTGGCTTTACCACAAGCAAACACGTGTGGATAACACTGAATGCCTTGTGTTAAAATGTGTAAAGCAATAACTAGATTACCGACTCTAATGCAAGTGGGAGACTGAAGGAGATATGCCCTAGAGGCCAATAATAAAGATGTTTTTATTGACATATCTCATTAGTTCGTAATAGTTTTGTATCATGCTATAACTATATTAAGTGGAAACATTAATACATGTGGGGTATATAAACAAACCAGGTCCCTAGTATCCTCTAAACTAGTTCGTTGGGCAGCCGATGGTCGGGGTTTCCCGATCATGGACTTTACCATAGCAACTAACAATGAGGTTACTTCATTAGATGAATAAAGTGATGGACACACACCAAACTATAGTATTGCAATTGATCCATTCACAAAGTTCAACATTGTGATATCTAAAAAAGCGTAGTAACTTAGTCCTTAGACCGAGAGATCATATTTAATCACTATCTCTAGCGGCTGCTTTAATCACACCAACCATCATGACCGTAACTGGGTGACCATAAATGTGTTTATTGGGTATTCTAAAGTAATAGGTTGAGGCATATGCATCGAGATAGGGATTTGCCCATCCAAGTGGCGGATAGATACCATAGGCCCACTCGGTGAGATTACATCTATAAGTTTGCAAACATGTGACTAGGTCACGGGAATGTAATATCAAGGGAATGAGTAAATATGTTTGTCGGTAACAAGATCGAACTAGGTATGTGATGCATACAAAATGCATACATGAACTTTGCACTTTATTACTTGATATTCCAACATATTTGCATCATATATGGGTTATATTCATGTTCTATAATGATTATTGGGAATAATTCACACTTCCCATATTGCTTTGGAATTAACCATGCTGAGGCAGAAAACCACTATTTCAATGTTTTTGACTTTCAGGTACCCAAACGACGTCCAATTGACCTGAAACTTCATGGGACCCAGCATTTATTAGAATGAAGAACAATTGGCCAAAGATCCGCGATAAAAGAAGACCGAGGAGGGAACAGGCACAACAGCCGTGGCCCACCCCCTAGCCACGACTAGTATGCTCTTTCCTCCCTCGAGTCTCTGATGTCGTTGATTCTTTCACCAAATGACTTGTCTTGACCTAAAACCTACTATATATACCCCCTTTCAGCGATCCTAGACAGAGACAGAGGTGGACATAAAAAACACGGAAACAGAGAGTCATAAGGCTACCACCGGAGAAGATCCGAGGGAGGAAACACCAGCGTGTTCATCATCAACACCTACAGTAATCTCTTGGCAAACATGATGTGTGGAGCAATATTTTATCTTCCCTTGATCTATTGTGACTCCATGTCTTTGTCTGTGTAATGAATTGTTATGGGAAAGTAAAATAGTTCATTTATTGGTTGCATTCAGTGTTGTTATCTTTTATGATTGTCTTCTTGTACAATATATGAGTGCACGCATATGTTGCGGAGTGCACGTAAGGTGATCACCATGATGTAATGGAGTGGGGAGGACCATGGAGGACAGAAAATCATGGTCCAATACATAAAGTTACACTAGGGGGACATATATCAAGGACCCTAGAGTTTATAGCTATGGTGGGACAATTATGTCTTAATAATTCCTATGTTTTCTCAGTAACATGGCCTTAGGATCCATCATAAGAGTTGTGTATGCACATTTATTTGGCTGCAAATTTTGGGAAAGTAAATGAGAAAGATGAGCAATGAAGAAGTTGGGGTCGACCTTGAACATGTGTTGTTCATGCCAATGGAACCATTACAAAATCTCTATCATTAAAACTTCTCCCATTATAAAACAAAATAAAAAGAGTGTTTATTCGAGATATGCTAAATGGTTATCATCATAGAATGTCTCTAATCCGGCTAACCCGGGTGACCCACAGTTGGTCAAGGCCTATGGCCTGCTCGGCGGCCCAGTTAGACGGACCCAGAAGGGAGGCCCATGCCGGATAAAGGAAGGCTACGCAGGAGTCACCGACATACTCGGAGCCTTGGAGTGCAAGACACGAAAGACTAGTTAGTATTAGTGTAGGACTCTTTACCTTGTCCGGCTAGGTCCTTTCCCTGTAACCCTAGGTTCTGGTGCCTTTATAAACCGGACATGCGGGAGCCTTAGGGCAATGATTCATAACACCCTCGCATAGCGAACCATTCTCTCTAACTCAGCGTATTGCCATTATAGTGATTTATAGCAGGAGTAGAGTTCCGCCACCATTGTGGGACTTGAACCTGGGTAAATTGAGTTACCCCGTACCCGCCAATTCTCTGCCTTACCCCACATCTCTAAACACGCACTATGAGGACCCCTCCATGGCGTACTCGTCAGCAATACCATGACAGTTGGCGCCCACTATGGGGGCAGGAGGCGCTACCATCTCTACAACGGGCGAGGTCCAAGCTCTTCATGGGAATCGGTGACACCGTAGCCATCAGACATGTTCTCTTCTCCGGTAATGTTCTAATCGTCCCTCCAGATGAGTTCTGGGTTCCAGCGAAGACAAGCCCAACGTGCTACTCCGTCATCCCCTTCAGAGACATCCACATCTTCATTGGCAAAACTGACTCGGGTCCTAGCTCCCAGGAAGTCGGAAACTCATCAAGACCCACACGGACCGCCTATGGGCAGGATACATTCGTGGAAGAATCTGGGCCGTACCTTCTCTGGAGTATGGTGGCTCAGATGAGGAAAATTCAAGGCCCACCCAAACCGCCCCTATGCATGATACAAAGGTGGATGGACCCCACAAATCTGCTTGGCTTCCTCGAGCGTTAGAGATGCACATGTCACACTTTGTCGGTGTCGTCACCATCTTCGATCTGGCCAGATGCGTTCAAAGGGACAGAGAACCTCCCTGTGAATACCTTGCCAGATGGATGAGGGCGAGGGAAACTCTAGAGGTGATCGTGCCGATGAACTCGTCTACCACTTCATGGAAGGGATCACACCCAGAACACTCCTCCGACATACCTTCCGAAGACGGCAGGCCGTGGGCCCTCTCACCCTTGGCAAGATTGTCGTAATTGTCAATCAATATGTGGATTCCGAGGAGAACACCCATGCTATGCTTGGGCCTAAAGTTGGAGGAAACAACAACAACGACCCGCCTCCATCACCCTCCACATCTGCCGTCAATAACACCGAAGCCAACTCCGACTCCGTCCTTGACGCGCTATACGCCCACATCAATATGGATGGCGGTGGATCAAATGCTAATTTAGAGGAATACGATGTTGTTATGAGGGAGATCGAGTAGGATATTGAGAAGGAGGACCGCGCCGAGAAGGCCAACACATCCCACCAGGTGCTAGTCGCCATTGCGAGCGTGATGGAAGAAGATGGGCAGGAACCATAGCGTGAGAGAGCTCCGCCCACACCTGCAGTTACTAGAGCGGTAGCAGCCAAGAAAGCCGCCGAGCCTCCGGCTCTGGCCAAGGCTATGCACCCTCCGGTTATCCTCCCACAGCAGGCGCAGGAACTCACCATGGCGCCCAGTACTGCCAAGCAATAAAATTAGCCGCCAATGCCACTGTCAATGTCTGCAGCTAGCAATCCATTGGTTACTCCCGCCGACAAGGATATCTATGGTGCACTCCTCGTTGATCCCATTACCGTTGCCCATATCCGGAGCATTACGGAGCTTGATGAGAAGCGTGCAGCAATCCTAGCGGAGGCCAAGTGCATCATGGTGCAGGGCGCTAAGATGGATGAACACATGGCCAAGGCACATCAATCTATCAAGGTGACAAGGGCTATGGAGGCTGAGTACAAGCAGTTGCTGCTGAAGCACAAAGTGAAGAAAGCACCAGCTCACATTGTCAAAGACCCCAACATTCAGCGCAAGTTGGGATATGGCGGATACAAGCTAGCAAAAGCCACCCCATACATTGATTCAATGGGGCGACAAGTAATGCCAACTCCTGCCCACAACATTGTCATCGCCAAGACCCTCATAGAGCAGGACAGGTCACCAGAAGCAGTTGCTCAGGTGTATGGCCTCATTGCCAAGGCATGCAAGCAACAGGAGAAGGCTACCTCGCAGAGGCTTGAGTCCAACCCGGAGCTTTGCCAGTCAACCCTAAACAGCCGCAGAAGGCCAAGATATCACCGTGACGAGGGGTCCCACATGGACTCCACGGAGTGAAGACGGAGGGACGCGTGCAACAGGGCTGATGCCATACCCATATCCTCTGATCACGGAGAAAAGGCTCGCCCGCGTCAAGCACTGCCATCCCCGCCATCCCGGCGTCACGAGAAACCACAGCCATGCCACCGTACAAGCATGCCACCACCTAGGCGTCCCCAGGCCTGTATCGTTATACGCGACCAGGGAGAGAAGCCCCGGCATGTCAGAGAGCACAGTGGCTTGAAGGACACAGGAGTAGATCCTACAAGGAAGCACCACGTCCGATAAGCAACCACGACAGGCGTGAGGAGTCGCAGGAGAGGGACATCAAGAAGGCTAACCCACCACCTCCACCACCACCATCGCCACCTAGCAGCCATCGTGGCAGAGGACACGGTGGACCTTGTAAATCACACCACAACTCCCCTCCCAATGACGGAAAAGGGAAGCAACCGGAGCCGTACGACACACGTTCACAGCTGGACAAGATCCAAGAAGCTCGGGAGCTCCCATACCTTGGGCCACATTGTTTTGGACCAGTAATATGGGCCACAACCTACCCCCAAGGCCTCCGTATAGACACGACTATCAAGCCCTATGATGACACTGCCATGCCAGTTACATGGTTGCAGGACTACAGCAGAGTGATCCACATCACAGGGGGAACCCTAATGTCGCTGTCAAGTACCTCCCACTTATGCTCACTGACACTGCCCGACAATTGATTGATGACTTGCCGGAGAAATCAATATGCAATTGGTTGGACATGCATGAAGCGTTCACCAAGAACTTCGAGGGTACATACAAACGTCCCTGCACTGTCGGAGACCTACAACAGTGCATACAAGAAAAGGATGAAACCTCTCATGCCTACCTCTCTTGCTGGCTGGATATGAAAAATTCCTGCGCAGGGGTACACGAACAAACCGCTATGGCCACCTTCATCGACGATCTAGAGAAGGGAACTTTGCTCCAGCATACGTTGATGCGCAAGCAAGACAACAATGAGCTCAACCTCAATGCAATGATCACCATGGATAGCGAGTTCGTCGCTGCTGATGACGACGCGCACAGATTGTTGCCGACAATAGCAATCCCTACCCAGGACAGAAAGAACAACAATAACAAGCGGAAGACTCCGCTTGAAGAAAAGCAAACAGCCGACATGGTCACCACAACATTCACTTTGCTAAAAAGTTTCAATTAGAAGCTCGGGGGCTACAGGATTAAATTTCAAAGACAAGTATGCTACTCTTAGAGCATCTAGCCAGAACTTTTTCTAGTTTCACCTAGACGCTCGGGGGCTACACTATCAAGTTCTACTCTTAGTTCTTTGGAGCACTCATGCCAATAACTATTGTTTATCCGCCTAAGAGCTTAGGGGCTACAGATGGATATGTTATGCGATAAAAGATCAAGTTTAAAAGACTTACAATGGCAGTAACTATGAGATTGTTAGCCAAATTGGCATATGCAGTGTGGAAGATGCCGACATTGCTATACACGGCATCCGCCTTCTAGATAAGATCGTCCAAGCTCAAAGTCAGAGGCACAGGAGGAAGTGGCATAGTAGAAGCTAGAGGCGTAGATGAAGCTCTGGCCGACTACCATGTTACTATGACAGTTGAAGGCGCAGAAGCTCACGCCTTGTCAGTTGCTGCCGTTGCTCCCTCTACCTCCCTCGACAGCTCTTTCCCTTTCTCGGTGGCATCCTTAGTCGGAGCTTCAGCCACTTTGGAGGAAGTACTTTCTTGCGTTGCCTGTCCACTAGGAACGACATCCATCCCGGCAAAGTCTGAGACATCAAAGATTGGATTGATATTTGTGTCGTGGTGTGGAACACGGCAGTGCCATTGGGGATGGCATGAAAGGGGACAATCAGGATGCTATCGGTGGCTACTCGCAACGGGTTGGGCACAAATACTGCAAACACAGTGATGTACCTAGGTTCAGAGCCCTCTTGTCGAGCTAACACTCCTACTCCCGCAAGGATCTACCATATGGGGAGCGAATGCTCGATACAAATGCTCCTTGAGCTGTTTCCTTAGCTATTCTTGGGAGCTAGAGGAAGATGAACTACTTGACTTGGTGATTGTGGCTGTAACTCGTAATGCCTTACCTAGAACCCTAGCACTACCCTTCCTTATATACTGGTAGAAGGGTAGGTTACAATGTGGGCTCTAGGGTTTACTGTTTTGGGCTTTGGGTTTACAAAGCGGGTCGGCTAACCGGGTGCAGCTGATGGTCCAGGACCTAGTCAAGCTTTAGTACAAGTAGGGACAGTGCCATAGCGTCTCAGTGCCTCTGCTTTGGGCGTCACCCGGTGCTTTAACGATTAGCTTGGAGCTTTATCCATCAGCCGGAGCTTTATCCATCATCCGGAGCTTTATCTATCACCTCCCAGCCTTAGCGCTTTGGCGCCCTCGTATGGTAGTGCCGGTGGGGAGGCATGCCAGCCTGTCTGATCAAGGGTGCGCTCAACAAGGAGCATCACCCCCTCTCGTACCTTTGGACAACGGATCTGAGGGGTCTGGGTAGAGGTGGCCACCCGGCCGGCTATCCTGGCCCCGGCTAGACGGGCCAGCTGGGGAGCCTTGATGCGGACCGGGTGAAGCGTATCACCCAACTGAGGTTCTTCATCTTGCGGCCATCTGGCCAGCTTTCCCTGGAGCCGGCCAGTTAACGCTGGCTTGGCCTATCCGGGGGTCATCCCCCGACACTAGTCCCTGAGCATGTTGGGGCTTGGCCTTGCAAGAAAGCTCCTGCGTGCTCATTGGTTGCTCTTGAAATGATTGCTTGGTGAAGACTATATCACGAATTTTTCTTTTAGTACTTGTCGTTTTCCGTCTTGAGATGCTCGCTTTCCCGGTTGGAGTTTACCGGCTATGGGTCCGGTGGCCCACCCATAGGGTGTGAGCGGCGATTGCGTCTCCTGGCTGCCGCACTTGGCTAGGGAGGCGAATCAGCCTGTTGATGATGTCAATGCTGTCATTAGGCATGCCTGCCTCCTCTGTCGCGCATCGTGTCAGTTTGACTTCTTGGCCTACCGCCGTAGTTTTTGTAATCGTGCCCACACCTTCATCATAGCAGTTTCTCGGAGATCATGCGCACGCTTGGCCTTCTTGGTAACACCCATGGGATCCTTTGTGGCATTTCCTTTGGTGCAAACGATCCGGCACTAAAGTGTCGTGGGGGTAGTGGAGAAGTTCTTGTGCCACATGGCGTTGGGGAGTGCAGGAGGCGTGGTTGCCCTCCCTTGGTAAATAGGGGCACCAGGGGAGGGCTGCTCCCCTAGTTCGCCTTCTTCCTGCGCCATTGCCCTTTGCACTTCTGCCTCCTTGCTGCCACCTTGCACCACCGCTCTTCTTGAACACCGGCGCCACAGTTCCATTGTTGCAACGATGGGCCCCACTTCTCCAACACAGCCACCACGCCGACGGAGATGCTTCCTGATCAGGCAGGGGCTGGTGCGGGTCGTATGTCACCGATGACTTGGTGCAGAAGTATCGGCGGGGGAAACTCATCCCGTCAGAGCGCTTGGTGAAGCATCGCCCGACGCCAGAGGAGGAGCGTGTTCGCAACCCTCGGCCTGGGGAGGTCGTCGTCTTCCTCGCCCACTTTGCTCGTGGGCTCTGCCTGCCTCTGAGTAGGTTTGTCTTGGAGATGATGGTCTCCTTTGACCTCCAGCTCCACCACCTTGGCTCCAATACTGTCGCGCAGCTGTCGTATCACGCAGCCTGCTACGAGGCCTACCTGGGGATTTGCCTAGACGCGACAAACTTCTTGAAGTTCTTCTACTTCAAGGTCCAGGTGGTGGGGAAGGGCGGCCCCCTCACGGATATTGGCTGCTGCGCCGTCTAGCCCCGGGCGATGTCACCGATGCCATGGCTGGACATCACCGACACTGTCAAGTTGTGGCAATGCTCGTACTTCTACGTGCGCAACAACACCGACATCGAATGGATCAAGGCGCCGGTGTTCTCCAGCATCCCCTCCAGCCGGAAGGCTTGGACCGTCCAGAAGTTGGGCGCCCAGGCAGACATGGAGCGGATGGCCGCCCGGGTGACGGTGCTAGTGGAGAAGGAGTGTCTCATTGCCCGGGACATTCTGCTGTCCTGGATGATGAGTCGCGTGCTTCCGCTGTAGCAGTGGTCGCACAAGATCTACCACTTGTCCGGACCGCTGGATCCCACCCGGGTGTCCCAGCTAGAGGTGCCATTGATGGCCCTTCAAGAATGGCTCGCACCATCTCAAAGGAGGTGCTGGCGGAGAACTGGGTCTTCTCCTGCCGGCCGTATCACCGCGGCCAGCTGCCCCCGAAGGTCAGGCTTTCTTCCTTTTCTCTGGGTTGACCTTCAACAAAGAATTCCTCTCCTTGTCTCTTATGTTCCTTGTTGAGTAGATTTTTACAGTGCAGCTAGAAGAAGACGACATGGGGGAGGACGATCTTCTCGAGTTCACCGCCGACCGCAAGCCACCGAGGTACCCTCCGATGGAGCCAGAGCGGTTCCCTACCCAGGCCGATGAGGGCTGCGAGTTTCCACCTGGTGAGCTGCTTTTCTTGCTCGGATTTTTCTTGTTCTTATTTTGTCATGTGCCTGACGTCGTTCCCGTGTCTTGGTTTAGCCGCCCATGGAGAGGATGTGGATCTGGCCGAGGCCGCCGCGTCAAAGGCTTGTGGGAAGCGGGCTGCCTCGACAAGCGCCGCTGCGACAGGGGGAGGGGCAAAGAGGAGCCACCTCCCAAGGGCTGCCGCCGTCGTGCCGAGCGTTACCTAGCAACTGACCAGGCGAGCTTGGAGAGCTTGGTCCGTCTTCCCTTTCAGTCGGAAAGTTGACGTTTTCCTTTTTCCTTGTGCAGCCCAGTATCCTGAGGCGACCGACCAAGCTCTGGCGCGTGTCCCCAAGGTGGACGTCGGCCATGACCTGCACCC
Source organism: Avena sativa (assembly GCA_916181665.1). Classification (NCBI taxonomy): domain Eukaryota; kingdom Viridiplantae; phylum Streptophyta; class Magnoliopsida; order Poales; family Poaceae; genus Avena; species Avena sativa. The sequence continues at coordinate 432,327,245 of OV702287.1, forward strand.
GTTCGAACTGGTGACGGTCATCAGCAAGGAGGCCAACCAGCTACATGGCGCTGCCCTTGAGGTCTTCGACTATGTCTAGCCTAAGGCCAACTGCCCGGGCACGATGGCCGCCTTGGCTAGGACGCTCTCTGGTGCCCCGGAGCTCATGGACGTGGCGCGAGACTGGGATGCTCGTGGCGGTGCTGAGGTGGTCTTGGCGCTGCTGAAGTCCTGGTACCCGGACGTGGACCTGCAGAGTCTCTCTAGAGGGTTTCGTCAAGGCACCAGCTACGACCAGCTTCGGGCTGAGGTTCCTGACATCCGCTCCTGCGGTGTCAAGATTGGGAGCTTCGTCCAGCTGGATCGTGACTTCACCGACCCGTCTATTGAGGATGGATATCACTTCAGCCTGATGCGCAGCAATGCCCCAACTGCGCCAAGCTCCACCTCCGCCAACCATGCCTCCAGCAGCCGCACCCCAGCCGGTGCCTCTGGCCCTTCTGATGACTCTCAGGCCTGATCCCCAGAATGCTTGGTGTATTTATACTTGCTGAAGTCTTTGCTTGCTTGTGGTACTGATTGTGTTCTGTGGTGAACACTTGACTTTTGTCATTTTTGACAAATTCTATTTGGAGCTTCGCCTCCTTTTTTTGATGTTATCTTTTGTTGCACTTGTTGTGTGCTTTCTTCTGTGTGGGGGCGCGAGAGCGCACCCACAGGGTGTAGTCCCCGAGGTTCAGGCCGACTGGAGGATCTAGCCGGGTCGAAGCTCCTTTGAGTTGTTGTTTGTTGCATGTTTCCTGCGTGGGGGCACGCGAGCGCATCCACAAGGTGTAGTCCCCGAGGTTCAGGCCGTTGGAGAATCTAGGCGGGCCGAAACTCCTGTGAGTTTTTGTTTGTTGCAGGTTTCCTGTGTAGGGGCGCGCGAGCGCACCCACAGGGTGTAGTCCCCAAGGTTCGGGCCGACTGGAAAATCCAGGCAGGCCGAAACTCTTTCTTTGCCATCTAGGTGTTGACCTCCGGCGCTGGCACTTTGGCTCATGCGGAAATGAAACACAAGAAGCATATTGTATGTTAGACATTTGTAACGATGAACATGATCTTTAACTTCTCTTTTGTTTTAAAAGTTTGCCGTTTCGCGCAAGGCTAGTATCTTAGTCCTTTTCTTAGCTAGCATGGCCTTTGAAGTTGTGCCCTTATCAGCGCTTGGCCAAAAGCAAGGGTTTGCTTAAGTGGCGTACTTGTGTAATACTTTAGATTTTGACTACCCACTTTGAGCGAGCAGGCGCAGCTAGAACGTCCAGACTTCTCGTTTTCCTTAGGAGTTTTCCTGTACTAGCCTTCGACTTTGTACGCTCTTGCCGTGTCTATCAGCCGGCTTGCGGTCTGCAGCCGGAATCAAAGAGGGGTCTCTTGGAACTGCATACAGTACTTCGCCCCTTCAGAGTTTGCGACCGTCTGGGCTATCCGACGAGCCCCCGAAGGAAACTGCCGGGTCCAAGGTTAAAAACAATGCAACCGGAAAGTTTGCGAGTGCAGCGAGAAATGCCAAATTATTACGGAGTTCCCGAAACTATGTCGAGGCCCCTCAACTTGTTCATTACATAAAAGTAAGATACATTTGCCCTTTACTCAGGTGTAGAATGGATGAAGCAGGTTCGCATTCCACGGGCACTCAGTTTCTTCACCGAAGCGGTCCATCTTGTTTTTTGCCAGTTGGCGGGTGAATATCAGGTAGTACGAGTTGTTATGCAATGCCTAGCTGATGATGAATGGCCCCTCCCAAGACAGAGCTAGCTTGTGCATCCCCTTGGTGTCTTGTACCAGCCGTAAGACGAGGTCACCCTCACGGAACGAGACGTCATGGATCCGGCTGGCGTGATAGCGTCGCAGGCTCTGCTGGTAGATGGCGGACCTGGACAAGGCCAGCTCTCGTGCCTCCTCAACAAGATCAATAGTCTTCTCGTGCTTCCTTGGCTTGCTACTCTGTGTATAGAAGTTTGAGAGGCGCATCGAATTCAATGTCGGTTGGTAGGACTAGCTCTGCCCCATGGACGAGGAAGAATGGCGTGAAGCTGGTGGAGCAGTTGGGAGTTACGCGTAGGCTCCACAGTGCTGCCGACAGTTCCTCTATCCAACACTCGGGTGTTGTCATCAGTGGCTCAACCAGTCTTGGCTTGATTCCGGCTAGGACCAAGCCATTTGCTCGCTCGCACTGTCCATTGGATTGGGGGTGTGCAACAAAGGCTAGTTCCAGACTGATGCCCTTGTCACCATAGAAACACGCGAAGGCCTCTTTGGTGAAGTTGGTGCCATTGTCTATGATGATGCTATTGGGGTAGCCGAACCGCGTGATGATGTCAGTGAAGAACTTGACCACTATCGGTCCGTCCAGTTTCTTGATTGGCTTTGCCTCAATCCACTTGGTGAACTTGTCTACGGCCACCAGCAAGTGTGTCATGCCGGATCGTGCTATTTTGAACGGGCCCACCATATCTAGACCCCAGATGGCAAACAACCAGGTGAGGGGGATTGTCTTGAGTGTGGATGACTAAGTATGCTTTTGCTGGGAGAACCGCTGACATCTATTGCATGCCTACACTAGCTGCTCGGCGTCCTCCAGCGCCGTGGGACATTAGAATCTGTGGCGAAATGCCTTTGCCACTATTGCTCTCGATGATGCGTGGTGACCGCATTCGCCTTGGTGAATGTCCACCAGCAGCTGGATTCCTTCCTCTTGGCTTACTCAGCGCTGGTATATTCCTCCCACGCTACACTTGTAAAGCTCGTTGTTGATGATGGTGTATGCACTTGCCCTGCACTTTACCTTCCTTGCCGCTACTTCTTCATCCGACAGCTCTCCTTTTGCCAAAAAATTCATGAACAGCTTGCCCCACGACGGTGTTTCCCAGATGGAGAGGATGGTTTGCATGATCAGCTTGACTTCCTCACTCCCAGGGCTTGTCAGGTGGCCTACTGGGTGGGAGACCGGAGCCGGCAGTCCCCGGGCTACTGGAGCCGGCTGAGGGTGTCATGACCTGTGGCTTTGCATCCCCTGAGGTTGAGGCTGCAATCCCCTGGGTGTGGCGTGGCAGTACCCGAGACGGAGGTGGCATTCCCTAGGTGCAGTGTGGCAGTCCCCGGGATGGAGGCGGTAGTCCTCGGGTGCGGCGTGGCAATCCCCGGGGCAGAGGCGACAGTCCCTAGGTGCGGTGTGGCAGTCCCCGGGTCCGCGTCCAGCATGATGGAGTCGGATTCCGGTGATGGCGTGATGGAGGGCTTGCACAAGTGTTCGAGGGCGACTCTAGGCGAGGATTGCCGCTCTTGTTATGCCTACACGGGTGAGCGCGTCCGCGGCTTCATTGTTCGCTCGAGGCACGTGGTGGAACTCGCTTCCTTCGAAATAGGCGCATAACTACTATATGAAGAAGCGGTATAGTGCCATATTTGCGTCCTTGGCGTCCTAGACACCTGATACTTGTTGCGCCACCAGGTCAGAGTCGCCGAAGCAGAGGATGCGCCTGATGCCGATCTCTCTTGCCATATTGAGGCCATGGACGAGTGCTTCATATCCAGCGACATTGTTGGATCCACGAAAGTGGATTTGTAGCACGTACTCCAGCCGGTCTCCTTTTGGAGAGGTGATGACGACCCTGGCTCCGAGCCCACCCTACATCTTGGAGCCGTCGAAGTGAAGCTTCCAGTGCGTGGAGTCAGGACATGGAGGCAGGTACTGCGTCTCTACCCAATCGACGAGGAAGTCTGCCAGGGCCTGAGAATTGATCTCCGTTCTTGGCTCGTACCGGATGTAGTGTGCGGAGAGCTCTATCGCCCACTTCGCCACCCGGCCTGTAGCGTCCTTGTTGCCTATGATCTCCGCCAGGGGGCCAGCGCCACTACCTGGATGGCGTGCTCTTGGAAGTAATGCTTTAGCTTCTTGGCGGCCATGTACACGCCATACACTAGCTTCTGGTAGTAAGGGTAGTTCTGCTTTGACAGCGAGAGTACCTCACTCAAGTACTACACCGGGCGTTGGACCGGCTGAGCCTTTCCTTCTTCTGGTCTCTCTACCACCAGTACAACACTAACGATCCGGTTGGTAGCTGCAATATACATCAGCATTGGCTCCTTTGCGTCTGGGGCCACCAGTATCGGTGGAGAGGACAACATGCACTTGAGGTCGCGGAAGGCCTCGCCCGCCTGCGCCGTCCAGACGAACTTGTCTGTTTTCTTCATGAGATGCTACAGCGGGAGTGCCTTCTCGCCCAACCGACTGACGAACCGGCTGAGGGAGGCCAGGAATCCGGTGAACTTTTGCACGTCGTGCATGTTCTGCGACGGCTGCATGCACTCGATTGCGCCGATTTTATCTGGGTTAGCCTCGATCCCGTGTTCTGAAACGAGGAAACCGAGGAGCTGGCCGGCTGGGACGCCGAACACGGACTTCTCTGGGTTTAGCTTCATCTAGAACCGGCGAAGGTTGGTGAACGTCTCCTATAGGTCTTCCAAGAGTGTCTGTTTCTCCTTTGTTTTGACCACTACGTCATCGACATAGGCGTGCACGTTTCTGCCAATTTGCGATTGTAGGCCCTTTTGCATGCAGCACTGATATGTGGCACCTGCATTTTTTAGTACAAATGGCATAGTGGTGTAGCAGTAGGCCCCATACAGGGTAATGAATGTTGTCTTGATTTGATCAGCGGGATTTAGCCGGGTTTGGTGGTAGCCAGAGTACGCACCCAGAAATGACAATAGTTTGTAACTGGCTGTGGAGTCGATCACTTGGTCTATCCTTGGTAGGGCGAATGGATCTTTGGGGCATGCTTTGTTGAGGCTGGTGTAGTCAACACTCATGCGCCATGTCTTGTTCTTTTTCAGCACAAGTACTGGGTTTGCCAACCATTCCATGTGGAAAACCTCCATGATGAATCCGACTACGAGCAGCCAGGTGATCTCTTCACCGATTGTTCTTTTTTCTTCTGCGAAGCAGCGTAGTGACTGCTTGACTGACTTTGCATCTGGCCTAACCTGTAAAGAGTGCTCGGCGAGCTCCCTCAGAACACTAGGGGCATGTCCTTGGGGGACCATGCGAAGATATCCCGATTCTCACGGAGGAAGTCGATGAGCAAGCTTTCCTATTTGCTGTCGAGGTCGTCTCCGACCAGGACGAATTTGTCTGGCTCGACCTTGTTCAGCAGGATCTTCTTAGTTCCCTTTGATGGCTTGAATTATTCCTCTCCGGCTGGCTTCGGCTCGCCAGCCGGCATATCCGCCTGGAGGGTGGACACGTTCTGCATGATGATGTGTTTCTCCTCTGCAATGATCATGGCGTCCGCGATCTTGGAGCCGTCCATGGCGCATTCCACCGAACGCCTGTAGTCACCCGCTACGGTGATTACTCCCTTTGGCCCACGGAGCTTCATCTTGAGGTACGCGTAGTGCGGACGTGAACTTGGTGAGTGTGGGGTGTCCCAGGATGGCATGATAAGCGCTGCGGAGGTTAACCACCTAGAACCATATCGGCTCACGGTGGAAGTTATCATCTGTGCCGAAGATGACGTCCAGCCGGATCCTACCAATGGGCGAATGTGATGGACCTAGAACAGCTCCATGGAAGGAGGTGCTAGATGGCTCCAACTGGGACTCGCTGATGCCAAGCTGGTCGAGGGAGCTGCTGTATAGGAGGTTGATGTTGCTTCCTGCATCCACCAAGACACGGGAGAACCTGCACGAGTGTTTCTTGGAGATGATGATGGGGTCCAGGACCATGGCGTACGTGCCCGGATGTGGCAGTATGTCTAGCTAGTCCTTTTGGCTCCACTTGACTTATTGCTCCGACTAGTTCAGGAACTGGGGAATAGGAGGGACAATTGCGTTCACCTCCGCCTCGTGGCGCCTTTTGCTATGCTTGGTTTCTGGCTCAGTGGTGAAGATATGGTAGTTCCCTACCTAGCGAGGGTAGTCTCCACCATCGTCGTATTGGCGGTTCTGGCGCTCGCGGTTGTCTTGTTGCCCACCGGCTGGTGGAGGAGGGGGTGGCAGTGGTAGACCACAGACTTCGGACATCTTCTTCATCCAGGTGCACTGGCGGGTTGTATGTGTAGCCGGCTTGTTGTTGCTGCTATGGAACTTGCGTGGGCCATCAAGCATCATCTTGATGGTGTACTTGGGCCAAGGTGGCCGGTCGTTGGGTGATGGCTCAAAATGTAGAGCTCGTTGGGAACCCCAAGAGGAATGTATGATGAGCACAGTAGCAAGTTTTCCCTTAATTATGAAACCAAGGTTATCGAACCAGTAGGAGCAAGGAAACAACTCCAAGGTGTTGCTAACAACTGGGAATCCTTCACAACACAACCACATAACTTTTCCCCAACTTACAGTGAGGTTGTTAATTTCACTGGTTTTGCTGAAAACAAAGGATTAAACGTATAGTGTTGAATATAGTAATTGCTTGCAGAAAGTAAAACAATAAACGGTAAGCAGTAGATGGTATATCAATGGTAAAGGAATGGACTGGGGTCCATAGTTCACTAGAGGTGTTTCTCCTTAAGATAAATAGCATGTTGGGTGAATAAATTACAGTGGGGCAATTGACAGATTTTATGGCATTAGAACATAATACATAGACCGTAATCCAACTGCATCTATCTATGACTAATAATCCACCTTCTGGTTATCGTCCGAACCCCTTTCAGTATTAAGTTGCAAGCAACGGATAATTCCATTAAGCAAAGTGTGTAAAGTAAACAATACAATTGCCCCATGACCGAAGGATTGGTATTTTCTCCCTAGTAGCAACAACACATCTACAACCTTAGAGATTTCTGTCACTTCTCCAGATTACTAGAGGCATGAACCTACTATCGAGCATAAATACTCCCTCTTGGAGTTGCAAGCATCTACTTGGCCAAGATAGTTACTAACAACGGAGAGCATGCAAGATCACAAATAACATAGACATGATATAATCAATAATCAATCTGAGATAGTATCTCAATATCCATCGGATCCCCGCAAACACAACATATAGGATTACAAATTGATGATCTTGATCATGAACGAAGCTCACAAGATCTAAACATGATAGCACAAAGGAGGAGAACCAACCATCTAGCTACTACATGGACCCATAGTCCAAGGATGAACTACTCACGCATCACTGATGTCTATGCACTTCTATTCTTGTAGACAGTTGTTGGGCCTCCAAGTGCAAAGGTTTGTAGAATAGCAGCAAGTTTTCCCTTAAGTGGATCACCCAAGGTTTATCGAACTCAGAGAGGAAGTGGTCAAAGGTATCCCCTCTCAAGCAACCCTGCAATCAAGATACAAGAAGTCTCTTGTGTCCCCAACACACCCAATACACTTTCCAGGTGTATAGGTGCACTAGTTCGGCGAAGAGATAGTGAAATACAAGTGGTATAGATAATTATAAGTGGTAATGGTGATAGAAGATAGCTTGATGGCGTGTGGTTGATGTGGGAAAATACTAAAGCAAAACTAAAATCAGGATGGAAGCAAGCAAACATGTAATAGATCTAATAGCAAATGGTGTTTCAATGCTAAGAAACAAGGCCTAGGGATCATACTTTCACTAGTGAACACTCTCATATAAATATCTTCTCTTTATGATACTACTCTTAACTACTCTCCGGTTGGACACTCTAATCCATGGTAGGGCTATAACAGCACACCTCAAAGTAAGCCTTTCCCATCTAGATAACCCCACACTGTCACCTTGAGTACTAGATGGTTCCAACAAACACCACAATTTCATAAAGACATCCAACTCCAAATATAACTCATAACAAGTATTTGTAATCTCTAGCCTAAGTGCCACCATGGTGTGCACGCTGTCACTTTCACACACATGGGGAGAGTAGAGATTTATTAAAGCACTTGAGTAGCAAGATAGATCTAGTTGATTACAAAGCTCATGATCACAATATGATCATGCATAGAGAGAGAGATGAACACATAGCTACCGGTAGAACCCTTAGCCTCGAGGAAGAACTACTCCCTCCTCATCACGGGAATCAGCAATGGTGATGGAGATGGTGGTGGAGATTGATGGAGATGGCTCCGGGGGCACTTCCCCATCCCGGCAGGGTTCCGGAACAAAGACTTTCTGTCCCCCAAATCTCCCCTTCGGTGGCGGCGGCGCAGCGGAACTTTTCATAGATTTCTGATTGACTATTTAGGGTTTTGGTATCGGGAGGCTCTTATAGGCGAAGGAGGCAAGGTCGGTGGCCGGCCAGGGGGCCCACACCATGCCCTGGTGTGGCCTAGGGTTGCCCGCGCCTAGGGGTGGTGTGGCCACCCTGTGGCCCCTCTCCGACTCTCCTTCTGGCTCCGTGAGTCTTCTGGGAAAATAGTAACTTTGGCTTTTGTCCCATCCAATTCCGAGAATATTCATTTTCTGACTTCCTGGAACCAAAAACAACAGAAAATAGGCAACTGGCACTATGGCATCTTGTTAATAGGTTAGTCCAAGAAATCATATGAAAATCACTCCAAAGTTGGAACAAAACACAAGAAAGTAGATAAAACCAAGCATGGAACATCAAAAATTATAGATACATTTGCAATGTATCAACATCCCCAAGCTTAACTCCTGCTCGTCCTCGAGTAGGTAAGTGATAAAAAGAAAGAATAATTTTTGTGGTGACATGCACCATCATAAACTTGATCAAAGTATTTGTAAAACATTCAAAGCTGGGATCATAGTACTTCAATCATAACATGAAAGACAAAGTTCTAGCAATAAGACAAAGAAACTAAGATGCAACATGAAAAGGCACAAATAAAAGATTCATGAATAACAATGCTTTGCAAGACGTTTGTTTGTTTCACATAAAGAAAACATAGCATAATAGTATTCATCTTGTCCCTCATGGTATAGCAAAACATAAATGCATAAGACACCTTCATAGTTCATAAGGGTGACTAGATACAAATAATTTAAGAACAAGAAATATCAAAGTTATGAATCAATCAACAAGTTTTGGGACAATGCACATTAAACTAAGAATGACCACTATGCTCTCTCAATTGGTGTATAAAGATAGAAGATGGAGACTCAACATAAAAGTAAAAAGAAAGGCCCTTCATAGAGGGAAGCAGGGATTTCAAGTTTCATAAAGAGCTTCCAAAAATTATGGTACTTATTAGCTTTCAGCTCTCATTGCCCCTAACATAAGCATCTTGAGGTGATTAATGTTAAAGTGACACAAATATGAGGATATGCTTGACAAGTTATAAGTTGAAAAATTCATGCCCCTTGCTTACGAGTACCGAACCTCATGCTACTCAACTTTAGTCACAAGTAAGTTCTTGTCATTGTAAGTACATGTGTATCATTGAGAACCGCCAATGGGGTACCCCTTGCCCCATGACACAGGAGCTATCCCATATCAAAATGACAAGGCAACAGACAATGAGCATCTCAGTGATCTTTTTATTTGCTATTTGCATAGGTTTTTTATTGAGGATACTTCACAGAATGCTCAATATGGTTATGCTGCAAGTTTCCACCATGATTAGGCATGGCTTAGGCTAGCCGCCCAGGCGTTTCTCTAACACACATACAAACTCCATGGGCTTCCAAGCTCCCCTTTTATTTCACACCATCGGGATCCATAAACAAAAGAACATGATATCAACTGAACAATAAGTGCAATGTTGAAAGCTTCCCCATGGTACATGGTTCTACTAATTCACAACATATAAAGTGCAATCATATAAGCAACATAGATGGACACAATGGTTCAAGTTTATTAATTGCAAGAAAGTAAAGTGTGCCATCTAGTTTGTGAGAGCTTTAATCACTAATTTTCACATAACAAGTTTAATTCGGAAGGTAGATAAGAACATGAATATACTTGGAACGGTGTAACACACCATGCATAGGAATTATAATGGACTCTTTGGAATAACTTGGTTTTCTTGGGGGTTGTATGCATGAGTGGAACTCACACTTGGTACATGTGGAGGCTAGCAAAAGACTAGGAGCGACCAACTAAGAGAGCAATAATGGCCATAATCATGCATAGCGACAAAACATTATTAATTAAAGCATAAAGTGATATTACAAGTCAAAAACTAAATGATCATAGAGGCTAAGGTGACTAGTTCATAGTCTTAACATGGTGTAAGCATGCACCAAGTCAACGCAAATAAAGCATCAAAGGAGAATACCGTAATATTATGATTTTGTATGCTAAAACAACACATGATTCTTCCAAGGCACATTAAGCAATCTCAGTTGTTTGGAACAAGTCATGCTACAGCAATAATTACTAAGTATAAAGTCAAAGAAACATCAAACATGGCATGATAAAGTCTAGACCACAGTCAAAATGAGCTCCTTTTGTACCACTTATAAGCATGAAGCTTCCTACTCTTTTCCAACACAAATCATATTATTTGAAACAATGTATGAATGCAGGAGTCCAACCAATTTATTTAAGCAAACCAAAAAAATAAAAGAAAAACAAAAAACAAAAAACAAAGAGGCTCCAAGAACAACACAACTGTGCATGACACAATAAAAATGAAGTGTTTGGAGGAAAACCTGAGATTTTTATTGATGAAGAAGGGGATGCCTTGGGCATCCCCAAGCTTTGACGCTTGTACTTCTTGAATATTTCTTGGGGTGACACAGGTGGCATTCCCAAGCTTGAGCTTTTTTCCATTCTTCATCTCATCACATTATTCCTCCCTACACTTAAAAAATTCCTACATACAGAACTTCACACAATCTTCATTAGTAGTGTATTCAAGATAATAACTCTTTAGTTTTAGTTTCAACACAAGTAAAACTTCCATTAAAACACGAGATATTGTAGTAATTCCTTCTTAAAGGTCAAGTGATCAAAGAGAACTCAAAGAGAACTAAAAGAGAAAGAGATTAAGAGGCAAATGCAAATAATGGCAGAAATCTGTCAAAACAGACTGTTGGGGGATACCCCCGGGTAGGCTCACGCCAGGGTATAAAGGCTGAGTTAGCCGAGGTACGGCAAGGTCAAAGCGAATGCTGGCCAAGTCACCTCAAGGCAGGCCAAATCTCGGGGTAACCGGACCAGGGGATGTCCACCTAACCGGGTCTCAACCGACTTAAGCCGTAAGTCGGATGGATGAATCTAACTTGTATGCAGGAACAGGTGTGGCCAGATCAACTATGATCCGGGTCATATCAAGCTTGTAGGAGAAGGAAGGTATCTCGCTGGTCAAAGGTGACCCCGGTATGCACATCATGAGCGAAGCGGACAGATGCAGGCCCACCGAGGTGTGGCCGACAAAGGTGACGACGCCAATGTCGGCTGACGCGGGTGCCGCAAAGGCTCACGTAGCCTCTACATGGATGACACGGGGGAAAAGTGACCCGATCGGCTTACTATTTTGGGAGGAGGCATATTCCCTAGAATGTGCCTCCACGTATGCCCTAATTGGAGACCTAGCTACCCCTATATAAGGAGGGCTAGGGCCTCTGTAGAAAGGGTTGATCTCTATTGGCTAGATTTTACTTGGTTCCTGAGGGCTAGCTAGCGGTGAGAGTAAGAGAGCTCCTTCTTCCTCCTCTCTCCAATACAGCTCGAGGAGCACTTGTAAACCTTGGAAGTGAATTGAATACAAAGCTACTGTGTGTGGAATCACCACACTATCCCTCCCTGGATTCCCCTAGTGCATTTAGTCCCCACCTTTAGCCTATCCATGGCATCTGCCGTGACACCACCACGACAGTTGGCGCCCACCGTGGGGCTAGCGACGCTAGCAGGGGTCAAGATCTGGACGGGAAACCTCATCAGCACCGGTGAACGCATCGTCTCCAGGCTCGTTCAGCGCTTTGGAGCGCTGGACTTTGTCAGCGACAACGCTGGCTGCTTCGGCAAGCGCCCTCTTCCGCCCAACGGCCTCTTCGTCAAGCTCGGCGCGCACAAGGTCTACGTTGTTGTCGATGTGTCATGCGTTCATCTGTGGCACGTCGTCGAGGCAGGGGAGCCACCCCTTAGCATGGTCCACGGGGCGCGTATTACTCGCTCCCCGGACCGTGCTGAGGTGATAATGACTGCGCCTGGCGCTGGCGCGAGCAAGGATCCGGCACCAGATCCGGAAGTAACGCCTAACGCACCGAGGAAAGGTAGAGGTCCTCCACTAGAGAGGCCAGAGAATGTGCTGCGGGAAGCGATGGATAGCTTGGCAAACCCGGTAGCAGTAGTGGTAGATCCGGTTCAGGCACAGGCCGAGATAGAAGAAACTAGGCAAAAAATTCTAGAGGGAGCGAAAAAGATAGCCACGGCTCAGCAGTCGTTGAACATGATGCTGCGTGAGTACGCAAAGGAAAATAAAGTAGATGCTGTAAAAGTGAAGGGTAGAAATCTCATGAGTGAAATGAACAAAGAGGGTGATACTAGGATTGAGGAATCCGAGAACTGCTTGTCCGTGGGGCTGCCGAAGTATAGTACCTCGGCGAAAAACCTCAGGGCAGCAGATGCAGCTGCATCCGAGTTAGAAGGTCTGACGGGTGAAGCCCGTCAGAGACAGTAAGATAGGGTCAATGAGTTGGTTCGGATCGCGAACAGGCAAAATGAGGAATTACTCAGAGCTAACCCGGAGAGAGCTGGGGCCTCCAAGATCGTTCATTCGGCGGTGGGTAACCCGGAGAAATCTGCGGGAGCCGCATCGTCTCCTTATGGTGGTCCTAGGAGAGAAGAGGTAGTAACCTCGGCCAGGAGGAACAAACAGATCGTCCCGTATGACCCGACAAGGGCAGGGAAAGGAAAAGAAGTACAGAGAAATGACGATCGACGGAGTGTGAGCCGAGGTGAAGCTGGCCGAGGTAACCGTGACCAAGGCAATGCCGGTCAAGGAAACACTGTAAATGGCAATGCCGGACAGCGCAACTCGGCAGGACAACTGCAGCAGCAGAATATACCAAGGCAAGAGCAAAGTGCTGGCCGAGGTACGCAACAGAGAGGTGCTCCACGAGAGCAAGACCGGTATAACGATGGAGATTCGGAAATGGTGAATGCAGGATACCCAAGGCCGGACTATCATGTGATAGGGTCAAGATTGGGAAGCGGGGATTTGATGCCTGATGATGCCAGATTGAAACTGGATCGGCTGTATAGGTCGGAACAGATTGAATGTCAAGGTCCTCCGCGTCCCGTGTGTTTTGGGCCCCGGATCATGAAGGAGCCTCCAGTACCTAATTTCCAGTTACCTAGAGGCACAAAGACGTATGACGGCAGTACTAAGCCGGAAGATTGGTTGATAAACTATGCTACGGCTGTGAAAATTGCTACAGGCAACTTGATATGGGATGTGAGATACGCACCCCAGATGTTGGAGGGGCCAGCAAGGGTATGGCTAAACAATGTGCCACCCGGAAGTATTAACTGCTGGATCGATTTTGAAGAAATGTTGATCAACAATTTCTCAAGTACGTATCAGAGGCCAAATAGGCCACAGACCCTAGCTATGTGTAAGCAGAGACCAAATGAGACGGACCGAGAGTTTTTAACCCGGTGGTGTACCGTGAGAAACTCGTGTGAGGGTGTGATAGAGTCACAGGCCATAGCATGGTTTGTGCAAGGATGCAGATATGCGAGCATGTTGTGATCCGACTCAAGGTTTGTGCAAATATTGCAAAGGGATATGCCAACTACATTGGCAGAGATGATCCGGATTGCTGATTCGTATGCTTTGGGTGATCCGACTCAACCTAGGCTCGTGTCAAACGAGTCAAATGAGGAGTGTTACCAGAGAGATGGAGCCGGGTCATCCCGGAGGAATGACTACCGGGGTAAAAGAAGAGATGACCGACCGGATTACCGGTATAGTTCGCAACAAGTTGCTGCTGTGAATCAAGATCAGCCCGGAGCAGGGGGAAATCAACGACAGAAAACTGGAGGCCAATAATGGACGCCAAGAAATGATGGCAAGAAAACTTGGATGCCAGAGCAAAAGAAACAGTGGCAAGAAAAGAAGGACCGTCCGAGGTATACTTATGAGTCAATGTTGGATCAGCCGTGTAAATTTCACACGCCAAATCCGAGTAACCCAGTAGGTCATACAACGAGGCAATGTGAGTGGATGCGTAAGATAGAACAAGGTGGTTCGGGGAATGCTCAGGCACCTCAGAACGATCAACCTCGACAGGAGTTACCCTGGCAGCAATTGCTCTCCGGAGCGAACACGCAACAGCTAATGTTGCCTCCCCCTCCGCCGAGGTATGATAACCATGAGAGAAGGGATGCAGTGCATCAAGTGGAAGACCAACATCAGCCGGATCAGATGTACCCCGGAAACAATGGGAGGAATGAGTACAGAGAGCATCATCAGAGTTACTATGTGTTTACCACTGAGGAAACAGATAGAAAGAGCTTGCATCACCGACATATGGAGGTCAATGCGGTAATGCCACCAGTGACGAGGTATATGCCTTGGTTGGACCAGGAGATTACCTGGGGCATCAAAGATCATCCCAAGCTTATGCCAAGTCCTGGTTCATATGTGCTAGTGCTGGACCCGACATTCATTGGGCCTAACATCAATGTAAGGTTCTCCAAGGTACTGATTGACAATGGCAGTAGCATTAACATCATGTATGCGGATACAATGCGCAAGTTGGGTATCTCGGAGAACATGCTCCAAGCTACAAGGACAACTTTCCATGGCATTGTGCCAGGCATTTCTTGTGAGCCCATAGGCAAAGTCTGGGTTGACGTATTGTTCAGCACGAGAGATAATTGCCGAACTGAGAACTTGAAGTTTGAAGTGGTGAACTTAGAAAGTGCGTATCATGCATTACTCGGAAGACCAGCGCTGAACAAGTTCATGGCAAGCTGCCACATCAGTTATCTGAAGATGAAGTTGCCCGGGCCAAATGGAGTGATTACCATGGATGGAGATTTCCGATGTTCCATTGAGTGTGCCTCGGTCGGGTCTAACCTAGCCGAGTCACTCATGATTGCACAAGAGAAAAGAAAAATTAAGGAGGTGGCAGCGTTGGCTCAGTCCGCGCAGTAGTATATGCCGACATTGAGTAATCCGCATGGTAGTGTTTCGTTCCAAGCCACAAAGGATACCAAGAAAGTGCCTGTTGATGATATGTTCCCAGAGCGCACCGTAAAAATTGGTGCCAGGTTAAATGATAAATAGGAAAGCGAGCTCGTCAACTTCCTCCATGAGAATCGGGATATTTTTGCTTGGTCCACACAGGACTTGCAAGGTGTTCCGAGGGAGTTGGCCGAGCATTCTTTGAACGTGAGACCCGGAGCAAGGCCGGTGAAGCAACCTCTCTGCCGCTTCACCGAGGATAGGAGAAAAGTCATTGGAGACGAGATAGCTCGGTTACTGGCAGCATGATTTATCATGGAAGTTCTTTACCCGGATTGGCTATCTAATCCGGTGCTGGTGGAGAAGAAGAAGGATGATCCGAATGTGGCAGTGGTTTGGCGTATGTGTATCGATTACACGAACCTAAATAAGGCGTGTCCAAAAGATCCATTTCCACTGCCAAGGATAGATTAGGTCATAGACTCAACTGCTGGATGTGAACTGTTGTCATTCATTGATGCATATTCTGGTTTCCACCAGACACCTCTGAATCTGGATGATCAAATAAAGACTACATTTATCACCCCTTATGGGGCTTATTTCTATCACACCATGCCATTTGGTTTACGTAATGCAGGGGCAACGTACCAAAGATGTACGCAGAAATATTTGCACGACCAAATAGGTCAAAATGTACAGGTGTATGTGGATGATGTGGTTA
The DNA here is from genome assembly GCA_916181665.1 of Avena sativa. NCBI lineage: Eukaryota > Viridiplantae > Streptophyta > Magnoliopsida > Poales > Poaceae > Avena > Avena sativa. Next base: position 432,343,002 of record OV702287.1, read on the forward strand.
TCAAGACCAAGGAAAGCAAAACGCTCCTTGATGATATCAGGCAGACATTCGCAAACCTAAGAAGGTTCCGGATGAAGCTTAACCGGGAAAAATGTACCTTCGGTGTCTCGGCTGGAAAATTACTCGGATTTCTTGTCTCCAGCCGAGGTATCGAAGTTAATCCAACTAAAATCCGGGCCATTGAACGAATGGAACTGCCAAAGTGTCTTAACGATGTCCAGAAGTTCACTGGTTGCCTGGCATCGTTAAGTCGGTTTGTATGTCGGTTGGGAGAAAAGGCATTGCCTCTCTATCAACTCATGAAAAAGTCGGACAAGTTCATTTGGACGCCGCAGGCCAATCAAGCCTTTATACAATTAAAGAAAATGTTAGCCACTACACCGGTGTTAGCCTCTCCACTATCAAAGGAGCCAATGTTGCTCTATATAGCCGCAACCAACTGAGTTGTAAGTGCAGTAATTGTGGTAGAGCGCGACGAAGAGGGTAAGTCAGTGCAAAGGCCAGTATATTATCTGAGCGAGGTATTGTCAGCATCAAAGCAAAATTATCCGCACTATCAGAAAGTGGCATATGGCGTGTATATGTCGGCAAAGAAGCTAAAACATTATTTTGAGGAACACCCTATCAAGGTAATATATGAAGCCCCAATATCCGAGATAATGAGTAACAAGGATGCAAGTGGCAGAATTGCAAAATGGGCAATTGAACTAGCTCCCTATGCGCCACAATACGATAGAAGAGAAGCAATCAAGTCTCAGGCTGTAGCCGACTTTTTTGTGGACTGGGCCGAGGTACAATATGAACCACCGCTACCAGATCCGAACTACTGGAGAATGCACTTTGACGGGTCAAAAACAAAAACCGGGTTAGGCGCTGGAGTTGTGCTTACCTCGCCAAAGAATGACCAGTTGAAGTATGTGCTACAGATCCATTTTGCAGCGTCGAACAATGTCGCTGAATATGAAGCACTTGTGCATGGGCTCAAAGTGGCAAAATAAATTGGGATACGTCGGATCCAATGCTTTGGCGACTCGGATTTGGTAGTTCAGCAAGTGTCGGGGATGTGGAACGCTCTTGATCCAAACATGGCATTATACATATTTCATGTGCAGAAAATATCTGGTTATTTTGAGGGATGCGAATTTCGCCATGTACCCCGGGTGGAAAATGAGGCTACCGACGTATTGTCGAAGCTCGGATCAACCCGACAAGCAATTCCACCGGGTGTAGCATTAGAACACCTCAGAAAACCATCCATCAGACCGTCCCTAGAAACCGACTTAATCTACGTCCCGGAGGATCCGGAGTCCGGAGCTGTGCCCATGGACATTGACATGGGAGGTGGTGCATGAAACTCAGGGACTGCCTCAGCAAACCCGGGGACTGCTCAGCGTGATCTGGTTCAAGTTATGCTGGTGGATCAGATGGAAATTGATGAGGATGTGTTCCCTGTGCGAGCAATACCAGCTTGGGCACTGCCGATATTTCAATTCCTGAAAGATGGAATTTTACCCACTAAGGAGGTGCTATCCAGGCAAACTCAGAGGAGAGCAAAGGCATACACAATCATCAATTCCGAGCTATACAAAAGGAGTGTGACCAATGTCCTCCAGCGATGCATTGACCCGGAAGAAGGCTTGACATCCTCTGAGATATACATCAAGGGGAGTGCGGGCATCATGCCTCGTCCCGAGCCTTGGTGGCAAAAGCTTTCCGGCATGGATTCTACTGGCCAAGTGCCTTAGAACAAGCAGAAGATTTGGTACGAAAATGTAATGGTTGTCAGAGGTATGCTACCAAGACACATATGCCGATGTCGGAACTCAAGACCATACCAATCACATGGCCATTTGCCGTATGGTGCTTGGACATGGTTGGCCCGTTCAAACCAGCAAGGGAAAACATGACCCACATCCTAGTCATGGTTAACAAATTTACAAAGTGGATTGAAGTAAAGCCAATAAGAAAATGTGATGGAGCTACGGCCGTGATATTTCTCAAAGACATCATCTTGAGATACGGTTATCCTCACAGTATCATAACTGATAATGGCACAAATTTTGCTGAAGGAGCATTTGCGCGATTCTGCCAAGATAAAAAGATCCGGCTGGACGTTGCCTCGGTAGCCCACCCTCGCATCAAACGGACAAGTGGAGAGATCCAACGGATTAGTATTATCCGAGATAAAACCACGGCTCATTGAGCCGCTACAAAGATCAGCGGGGTGCTAGATAGAAGAACTACCAGCGGTACTGTGGAGTTTAAGAACAACTCCGAATCGATCAACAGGCTATACGCCATTTTTTCTGGTATATGGGGCAGAAGCTGTATTACCAGCCGACATAGAGCATGACTCGCCTAGGGTCACCCAATACACAGAAGCCGAAGTGCAAGAAGCCCGGCAAAATGATGTTGATCTGCTGGAAGAAGCGAGAGAATTGGCATTGTCCAGATCCGCCATATATCAGCAAAATCTCTGATGCTATCATAGCCAGAAAGTAAACCCCCGAGTCTTTCAGGAAGGTGATCTAGTACTCCGGTTGGTACAACGTATTGCTGGCATGCATAAGTTATCCCCCCATGGGAAGGGCCATTCATTGTGAGCAAAGCATTGCACAATGATTCTTACTATCTTATCGATGCAAAACCACAGGAAAAGAACAAGGCGGACAGGTTCGACGAGGAATCTAAGCGTCCATGGAATGTAGCTCTACTTCGTCCTTTCTACACTTAGCAGAGAAGTGTATGTATCCGAGTCTCTCATATGTTGGTATGTATGCCGGCAATGAGCTTATCAATGAAATGTTGGCGCCTCGAGCAGTACCTCGGGGACTGCCTTAATAATAATTATTGTCTTCTGTATTTATTTTTTATACGTCGGCTGGCGTAAGTTGTTCTACTTAGGTCGGATTAGTAATGTGTGAGCACCAAGAACCCAACTCTCCGACTTGCTGCTGTCCAACAAGAATTGGCTTCATGGCAAGCAAGAGAACACGTTTGGAATTGTGTAGCACATGAAAAACTACTAAGGAAAAGAACTTAATCGAGCCGACGTTTGTTTTTGGACTAACCTTGTGTTTACTTTCGAATTATTATGCTGAATTATTTTGAGCTAAGCCTAAAGTTTCCAAGTATTGTTAAGACAATTTTTGAAGCTCGGATTCGTAAGTCGTAAAACCGAATCAAGGTACACGAGCCGAGCCAAAAGATTGGAGGAACAAGAAAATGAAACTCGGGGACTACGCCCAAGTTAATCCGGCATAAAAAACTTAGTAGAAAAATATCACATGTGTACTGGATACAATTCCACCCGGCATACCGGGGATCTGATAAACTTTAAAGTTTTTTTTACTCAAGGAGCAGCAAGAGGAGGAAGTTTGGCGTCATCTTCACTATCTTCGATGCCCGAGGCATCGTCTTCTTCATCCTCATCTGAGCCATCTTCAACGTTCTCAGCATTTTCATCACCGGCGGCTTCCAGGAAGCTCGGTCCCTCAGTCCATTCATGAACGGGGGCATACTCGACGAGGCTATGGGCGCAAGCCTTGCGCCGAGCTACCCACCCTGGGTCACTGGTCCACTTGGATCCGGTGCGCATGCGCGCTAAGAGGTTGAGGTCGATCTTCTCGTACCACGTAAGCACGTAATGAAGAACGGTCTCGGCTCCGGCACGCCCAGCGGATTCCCTCCAAAGGTCGAGTTGGGTCTCGCATTCCATCAACTTATCAACAAGAACTGTGGTTCCCTCTGGAGTGTCTTCTGCAGGCCAAAAAGTGTTGAAGATCCGAACTGCAACGTCAAGGATATCCTTGCCATAGTTCTTCACGATTTCCACGCGAGAAGACAAGCTGACCAAGAGGTCCTCCATGTCGTAGGGAATCTCTTCAGCGTCAGGAGCAACGAGGGTACCCCTCTATCAGCAGAAATTAGCAACTGCGGTGCTCGCAATGGCATTGCTCTCTGGAAATTTGCCTGAAAACAAGACAAGAGAAGCGGGTAAAGAAAAGACATGTGAAGTAACCCGGAGAAATATGCCGGATGAAGGAAAGGAGCTTACGTGAAATATGGCTGTGGATCCGGGTCAACTCCTTGGTATAGTCATCACGCCTTTTGCGAAGCTGCACAAGTTCAGTATTCGCCGACTCAAGTTTAACATCGGCCTCCTGGAGAAGTTCTCGGTCCTTGTCAATCTGGAGATTGAGGCGCTCGCGCTCTTTAGTATAGTCCTGGCCAGCTTTCTCAAGGTCGGTTTGGTGCTGCGCTTTCAACTTCTTCATATCGGCCTTGAGATTGGCAATTTCATTATCCTTGGTTCGGAGGAGGGCAAGCTCATCATCTTTCTTTTTGAGCTCGGCCTGATGCTACCTTGCTTGTTCGCGAAAATGCAGCATCATATCTGGCACGGGCACACTATCTTCCAGCGATACTGAAATAGTTTGTTGACCCGGCAAAGCCAAGAAGAAAAGGAGATAGAAAGCATAACAACGTCGCACAAAAGTAACTTACCCTTGTTCTGGTCAAGATTCTTCCGCATGAGGATATTCTCAGCTTCAACCCCAGCTGCGAAAACCGAATGATGGGTTAGTTCGGCAGAAAAAGAGGAAGAAAACAAGGAGAGGTGTCAAGAAGAGAACTTACCCCTTTTCTCGTGTTCAGCGAGAAGTGCATTATGCTTTACACGCAGCATCTTGTGAGTGTCCAGGAGACGTTGAAATTCAGCGCTCTGGCAGTTGGTGGTCACCTGAAAAGAGTACAGAAATATAGCTTAGTCCTGTGCATATTCGAAGTGTACAAAATCTGGGCCAAGTGGAACTTAACCCGGCTCTAGGTGTGTGCATATTCGAAGTGTACAAAATCCGGGCCAAGTGGAACTTAACCCGGCTCTAGGTGTGTGCATATTCGAAGTGTACAAGATCCGGGCCAAGTAGAACTTAACCCGGCTCTAGGTGTGTGCATATTCGAAGTGTACAAAATCCGGGCCAAGTGGAACTTAACCCGGCTCTAGGTGTGTGCATATTCGAAGTGTATAAAATCCGGGCCAAGTGGAACTTAACCCGGCTCTAGGTGTGTGCATATTCGAAGTGTACAAGATCCGGGCCAAGTGGAACTTAACCCGACTCTAGGTGTGTGCATATTTGAAGTGTACAAGATCCAGGCCAAGTGGAACTTAACCCGGCTCTAGGTGTGTGCATATTTGAAGTTATCAAGGAGCTACGTTAGTTTTCTAAGGAGCATTCGGCCGAGTAACAAGTTACTCCCCCGGAGGCTCGGGGACTAATGGTTATATCACCAATATCTACAGCATGCTAAGGAAAAGGTGAAGTAACGTACCTCCATCATCTGACCCGCAAGGTTAATTGCCTTAGCGGCTGTGTTCATTTGAGCAGAAAACTCGGCGGGAACGAACTTCTCCGGGAGATCGTCGTTGTGGACGAACTCTGCCTTGTTCCAGTTGTTCACGAACTCGATCAAGGTCGGAGGGTATCCTTCGCCGCTAAGCATGTGGGGTGCCACCAAGCCCTTAGCATGTGCTTCCCTCCTTTCAACCTGGGCAAGGGCCAGGCTGGTGTGCAAAATGAGTTGCGCGTCAGCTGTGTCAGCAGGGACGTCCTTCGGTGGTGGAGTTTTCTTCGAGAGCATGGACGCGAGTGACTGTCCAGCCTCGATGGACGTTGCCCTGGTGGCGTCAGGGGCCTTCTTGCCCTTAGGCTGCCCGCTGAGAAGTGGAAGTTGTTGCAGCAAATTTACCCTTGGAAGTTGCCTTGGTGCTTTCTCGCCGAGACTGAGAAGACTCGGACGAGGCGGAGGGGCTTGGTGCTGCTGCTGTTGCTTTGGCTGCTGGTGCTTGAGTTGGTGCTGGTGCTGGTTTCTTCTTCGGTGGGGGTGCTGAGGTAACCTCGTTGGTAGCTGGTTGCGGCGGAGCCGAAGTAGTGGTGGCCGCTGCCTCGGCAGAGCCAGTCTCCCCCGCTCCAAGGTTGCCCTCCTCTTGACGAGGTGGGCTAGAACCTGGAGCAGCCGCTGAACCCTCTGGGATTGGGCTCAGCGGGCGTGAATCGTCGCCACAAGGGGGAGAAGGGCTATGTCGGAGTGGGGAGGCAATGCCGGATCCACTCTGTGGGACCTCCACCGCGGCCCTTCCGAATCAAACAGCGTCGGATGAGAAACTATAACAACAGAAGAACAAGTAAATGGCAGAGGGAAAAGAGGCTTACTCATCCGAGGTCAGGGGCTCCTTGGGCTTCCGAGCTCTTCGTGCTAGGGCCTTGGTTGCAGGCTTGGAGGCAGTTTTGTCCCCAGACTTCTTTCGCCTTTTGGTTGGCTGAGAAGGTCCGGAGGAAGAAGTTGATGCGGCTCCCCTTTTCTTCTTCGGCGCAACCGGAACAGGATCACCCACAACAAGGGGAGGGTCCTCATGGATCTGCCCACCGGGGTTAGCTGATGCCGGAAAAGCATAAGAAAGGGGGACAACATCAAATGCTTCCATCAACTCAACATCCGAGTCATCTTCATTGTCGGGCTAATCTCTAATGGAAGAGAGTTTACCGTGGGTCGCTTGGTCGCGTCGTCCATTGGAAGGAACATCTCCTGATCCGGTTCCTCCTCGTCAGAGGTATCCCGGTCAGGCGCCCATTTGAGGGAGGGATCAGTGCCATCCTCGATAGTTTGCTGAAGGAATTGCTAAGGAAAGAAAAGACAACAGAGTTAAGTATACAACAACGACCGACATATAATTTAATTTGGAGAAAGTTTGCGGCATGAAGCTTACCACGGGAGGAAGCCTATCTCAGCAATAATGTTCCATTCCCCACGCCCACTCAGAGGAGAAGTCCTTGTGGATGGTGAAGAGGGCCTTGACCCGGCGGTAGATATCTGTGTTGCTCAACTCGAAAGACGAGGTCTGGTTGGGGTCACGGCCCTAGCTCATGTGACAGACTTTCTGTGTGCGCTTCTGGAGGGGGGAGATCCGGTTGCGCACGAATGTAATCATGGCGTCCTCATTGTGCAATCCGAGGTCCTTCAACTCCTGGAACCTCTTGTTGACGTGGTTCGCCAGGACGGTGGGCTTCTTGGGGACCATGTCACATAGCTCCGGATTGGGAGGACCCGGAACGTAGGGGCGCAGCCGGATCAGATCCTCGGTAGAATCGTTCCGGACATAGAAGAAAGTCCCTGCCCATCCTTTGCAAGAGTCCATCCCAGTGACTCGGGGGAAGACGGACAGTCTCCGGGGAGAAATTGACACAGCACCGAACTGCGTGAGCTGCTTATCCTCCAGGTCAAGCTGGATGTTCGGGATCATGTTCCGGCGAAGGCCAAAGAACCCGATCTAGAGCTCCTTCGTGGGCCACAGTCCGGCATAACCTTTGATGGTGGAGGCGAAGGCAGAGAGAGAGATGTGATGGCATTGGCTGGAAGGTGGTGCGGCTGGAGTTCGTATGTGTTTAACCAGTCGTGGAAAAAGTCGCTCACTGGCAGACCAAATTCGTGCTGAAAATGAGATAAGAACACCACATACTCACCCGGATTGGGTGAGGGTGCTAACTCGGAGGAAGCAAGGCGTGCGGTGACGCCCTCCGGGATGCGCCTGGTGCGGTAGAACCAAACCAGGTCATCCTGGCAGACCCAGGAGCCTGCCCACGCGCCGCGGTCGGCGCCCGCAGCATCTTCCTCCATCTCCTTCTCGGCAACGGCGAGCTCCTCCTCAGTCATCTCGAGTTCGCTGCCCTCACTGGCGCTAGCGGCGGTGGGAAGGAGCGGCCTAGACTGGCAGCGACCCGTGGCGGAAGAGATGCGCGGAGGGGGCGGCGACGCTGGTGAGCGTGGAGGCAGTGCGGCGGTGACACTGGTGAGCGTGGAGGCAGTGCGGTGGCGGCGCTGCTACTCAGACGCGGTGGCGGCGGCGCTGTCACGGAAGAAGAAGAAGAAATAGAGGCAGCGGGGCGCGGAAGTGGGGAAAAGACCCAAGGGGCGCGCCCCTCCCCTATTTAACCACTCCCTCGAGGGGGAAGTGGGATCGTGTTATGTGGGTGTGCCACACGGTGTGGCCGTGTATAGCCCGGATCGACCAATCAGCGATGAGCCCCACGGAGGACCACGGGGCGTAGTCCATCCCATGACGCGACGTCATGATGCAGTTAACGAGGAGGCATGCACGATGTGACGTGCGCACTGTAACTCCTGACAATAACTGTGGCGGTTACTGTTGCTGGCCTTTAAAATAAGGCAAACTAATGATTAGCCTCCACGTGGAGAAGCGTACGAGAGAAGGAAGAACGACCCGGACAAGAATGTGGTAACCCGGCCAGCAAGTTAAAACTTGGAATGTGCCAAGGGAAAGTAAACCCATGAGATCCGAGGTAAGAGGTAACTCGGAAAAGGAACACAAAGCTCGGTGAAATTGAACCTGCTGTGGCCTTAGCGGCTAAGGCAACTAAGACCGCACCAGCTTCGGGGACTAATGTTGGGGGGATACCCCCGGGTAGGGTCACGCCAGGGTATAAAGGCCGAGTTAGCCGAGGTACAGCAAGGTCAAAGCGAATGCTGGCCGAGTCACCTCAAGGCAGGACGAATCTCGGGGTAACCCGGACCAGGGGATGGACACCTAACCGGGTCTCAACCGACTTAAGCCGTAAGTCGGATGGATGAATCTAACTTGTATGCAGGAACAGGTGTGGCCGGATCAACTATGATCCGGGTCATATCAAGCTTATAGGAGAAGGAAGGTATCTTGCTGGTCAAAGGTGACCCCGGTACGCACAACATGAGCGAAGCGGACAGAGGCAGGACCACCGAGGCGTGGCCGACAAAGGTGACGACGCCAATGTCGGCTGACGCGGGCGCCGCAGAGGCTCACGTAGCCTCTGCATGGATGACGCGGGGGAAAAGCGACCCGGTCGGCTTACTATTTTGGGAGGAGGCATATTCCCTGGAATATGCCTCCACATATGCCCTAATTGGAGACCTAGCTACCCTTATATAAGGAGGGCTAGGGCCTCTGTAGAAAGGGTTGATCTCTATTGGCTAGATTTTACTTGGTTCCTGAGGGCTAGCTAGCGGTGAGAGTAAGAGAGCTCCTTCTTCCTCCTGTCTCCAATACAACTCGAGGAGCACCTGTAAACCTTGGAAGTGAATTGAATACAAAGCTAGTGTGGAATCACCGCACTATCCCTCCCTAGATTCCCCTAGTGCATTTAGTCCCCACCTTTAGCCTATCCATGGCATCTGCCGTGACACCACCACGACACAGACCAGTAGGTAAAACAGATTTTTTCGAAGACCTTCTATTGCTCAAATCGAAAAGTGCTAAACTAACAAAAGTTATATAATAACCTAGGGCATAAGCACAAACAAGTACAGCTCAATCCGAGGTACAGCTATTTTGCATGATTTTTTATAGTGAAGACAAAAATTTGTTTAGGGACAACAACTTTCCCAAGTCTTACTTCTCTTTCATTAGAGGTTATTCTTGGCACAAAAACCACACAAAAAGGATAAGGAGAGGTTATTACTGAGGCAATAACTTCCAAGACTCAACAAAAGAAAAACTTGCTGAAAGTAAAAATATAATTTGGGTTATCTCCTAATAGTGCTTTTCTTTAACGCCTTTCAGCTAGGCATAGGAAGCAAGATTCAAGTATTTTCAAATGAAGAAGCATTAAGACCAAATTTCTTGCCCTACCTTTATTACCTTTATTATAATCTTTAGGGAACGTATGATTGTTTGGTATAGAAGCAAAATGCATGATGCCTTTTTTCACATCTATTATTGCTCCAAGGAGTTTAAGTAGGGATCTTCCAAGTGTAATTTGTCCTTTTCCTACACATTCAATAGCAAGATAATCAGTAGACACCACTTTCCCTAAGATCTTTGTAAAAATTCCTTCAGCTATTCCAATGGGTAATATTGTGGCATTATTGGTAAGAGATATTTCTTCTCCTCCCTCAGAAAGTCCCCAAAGATTTAAAGATTCATAGATATCTTTAGGCATAAGACATAATTCGGACATGATATCACAATGAGCATAAAAAGTTTCATTATTTATAACAACTTTTACTGTATGAAGCCATTTTGAAGATTCAGAATTTATTGAACATATTCATGATGCTCTCTAAGCATGTTATAGCGTTCTTTTAAACTAGCTGTGTTGGTCTCAAGAGTGTTTAATCTAGCAAATATGTTTATAAAGGAGGAAAAAGATTTGCTAGGCAAGTTATATGTTGAAACCAAATTTTTTATGGCATTAAAAGCTTCACCCTCATTACACTGGAGGAAATCTCCTCCTACTACAGCATCCAAAGCATATCTATAACAAAGAGCAAGACCAAAGTAGAAACTGCTAAGAAACAAGCTTAGAGTCATTTTAGGTTCAGTTTTTTCATGTAAATCAGAAATTCTAGATCAAGATTCTTTGAAACTCTCTTCAATTACTTGTTTGAAAGTTAAAATCATTTCCTCCGGTGACATAGTGATTGGAGAAATGCTAGACATAAAAGCAACTTGAAATAGGAATTTTGTTTTGTGTTTTTAATAAAAAGAGACAAACTAGTACAACTAATTTTTGTGTGTTTTTGATAAAAAGAAACAAGCAAACAAAGAAAAATAAACTAAGCAAAACAAAAACAAAGTAAAGAGATTGGTTGTGAGGGACTCCCCTTGCGAGAATCTTCTTTCTCCTTGAAAAGTGACTGACGAGGAGGAAGAGATGGAAGTTGTCCTTAAATCCCCGGCAACGGTGCCAGAAAAAGTGCTTGATGGCTCAAAATGTAGAGCTTGTTGGGAACCCCAAGAGTAAGGTATGATGAGCACAATAACAAGTTTTCCCTCAGTTATTAAACCAAGGTTATCGAACTTGTAGGAGCAAGGAAACAACTCCAAGGTGTTGCTAACAACTTGGAATCCTGCACAACACAACCATGGAACTTTGCCCCAACTTATAGTGAGGTTGTCAATCTCACTGGTTTTGCTGAAAACAAAGAATTAAATGTATAGTGTAGAAGATAGTAATTGCTTGCAGAAAGTAAAACAGTAAACAGTAGGCAGTAGATGGTATATCAATGGTAAAGGAATGGACTGGGGTCCATAGTTCACTTAAGATGAGTATGAGTAAATAAAAGACAATAATAATAAATGCAACAAGTGGCCCAATCCTTTCTTTAGGAAAGGACAAGCCGGTTGTATTACTTAAGATGACCAAACATTCTCGAGGACACATGGGAATATTGTCAAGTGCTTTCGCTTCATATAGTTGATTAATCTTCTTTGGTTGGGTAAGTGTTTTGTGGGTGAACCTATGCTAATGTACTGACCTTCCTAGGACTAATACATACTTGTGATTATACCCCTTCCAACGATCTGCAACTACAAGAAAGTAATTAAGATAAAAACCTAACCACAGCCTTAAACTTTGAGATCCTACACTCCCTTATGCAAAGGTTTCCTAACGGGGGTTCAGGTTTCTGTCACTCCGGCAACCCCATGATTAGTAGCCAAATACACAATGCATTCCCTTAGGGCCATAAAAGTGAAGTACCATGTAGTCAATGTTCACATGACACCACTAGAAGAATAACACCACAACTTAATTATCAGACCATTGAATCTTTCTTAACACAATTCCACTACTAACAACATGACTTCTCCCATGTCCTCAAGAACTAAACGAACTACTCAGGAGACATCATATGGATCAAGATCAGAGATGAAATAATGATAAGTAACAATCTGAACATAACAATAATTCAATGGTTCCACTCAATAGCATCAACTACAATAAGTAATCAACACCGAGAAAGTTCCCCCTAAGAACTATGCAAGATTCAACCCAATTGTTACAGCGGTACATAGTGGTGATGATGGTGCTGGTGATGATGATGGTGGATATGATGATGATGATGATCCCGATGAAGTCTAGCTCGATGACGGTGTTGATGGCGACGATCTCCCCTCTTCGAGAAGGAATTTCCTCGGCAGATTTCTGCCTGCCGGAGAGCTCTTTCTCTCTCTGTAGTTTCTGCCCCGTAGAGGCGACGGAACCTTTTTATGGTCTCTCCCCGAATCTTAGGGTTTCGAGGGGATTATATACGCCAAAGGGCAATGCCAGAGGTGGGCCATGGAGGCCACACCACCTGGTGGCGCGACCAGGGGTGGCCCGCGCTAGGGGGTGGTGTGGGCCCCCTGTGGCCCATCTCCACTTCCCCTTCTGGCCTCCTTCGTCTTCTGTAAAAATAGGAATTTCTGTATATTTTTTGGGATTTTCTGATCTTTGCCAATTTTGCACCTGGGCAGTGCCTTTTCCATCAGAATCCTGACTTCAGTGGTTCATCCTCCAAAAGTCATCAACCATGCAAAAATAGATGAAATAACATAAGTATCATCTCTTAATATGAAATATATCAATGAATAACAGTAAATTATGATATAGAATAGTGATGCAAAATGGACCTATCAACTCCCCCCAAGCTTAAACCTCGCTTATCCCCAAGCGAAAACTGAGCTCAATAAACATGACCACAGGTTTATGGAGTGAAGTGTCGATAAAGAGGATATGGACAAGAAGCATCACATTCATCAATACACAATCATAATAGAAAGCAACTCACTACTATATAAGTTAACTAGCATTAGTAAAGGAAACACAATAAAGATACACAAATTAAATCATAATTGGTAATGGCAAACTTTGTTCTTGGTAAGAAAACGGTTAACAAATTGCAGGAGTTAAACATAATGGGGTTTTCAATGTCAGCTTTCAAAGTAATATTCACTAAGATAAGAGTAGTGTGCAAAACAAGGAACATAAGAAACATGATTGAATATATCATCATATGAATGATTGAATCACAACAACTCAAATAATTGCTTGAGATAGAAAGGAATAGGTTTACTGACTCAACTAAAAAGTAAAAGATAGGCCCTTCGCAGAGGGAAGCAGGGATTTCAAGTTTCATAAAGAGCTTCCAAAAATTATGGTACTCCCTCCGATCCAAATTAATTGACTCAAGTTTGTCTAGATTCGGATGTATATAATACTAAAACATGTATAGATACATCCGAATCTAGACAAATCTAAGTCAATTAATTTGGATCAAAGGGAGTACTTACTAGCTTTTAGCTCACATTTCCCCTACCATAAGCATCTTGAGGTGATTAAGGTTAAAGTGACACAAATATGAGGATATGCTTGACAAGTTATAAGTTCAAAACCTCATGTCCCTTGCTTACGAGTACCGAACCTCATGCTACTCAACTTTAGTCACAAGTAAGTTCTTGTCATTGTAAATACATGTGTTCATGGAGAACCGCCAACGGGGTACCCCTTGCCCCATGACACAGGAGCTATCCCATATCAAAATGACAAGGTAACAGACAATGAGCATCTTAGCGATCTTTTTATTTGCTATTTGCATAGGCTTTTATTGAGGATGCTTCACAGAATGCTCACTATGGTTATGCTACAAGTTTCCACCATGATTAAGCATGGCTTAGGCTAGCCGCCCAGGCGTTTATCTAACACATATACAAACTCCATGAGCTTACAAGCTCCCCTTTTATTTCACACCGCCGGGATCCATAAACAAAAGAACATGATATCAACAGAGTAATAAGTACAATGTTGAAAGCGTTCCCCATGGTACATGGTTCTGCTAATTCACAACTTAGCGCAAGCATATACGCAACATAGATGGACACAATGGTTCAAGTTTATTAAGTGCAAGAAAATAAAGTGTGCCACCAAGTCTGTGAGAGGTTTAATCACTAGTTTTCACATAACAAGTTTAATTCGGAAGATAGATAAAAACATGAATATACTTGGAATAGCAATAATGCTAATAGGTAGGTATGGTGGACACAAATGGCATAGGTTTTGGGTTAAGGATTGGATGCACGAGAAGCATTCCCTCTCAGTACAGGTTTTTGGCTAGCAAGGCTGGGTAGCAAGCATAAGAGTTGAAGGAAACAAACAAACATACAAATGATAGAAACAATCATGCAATCTTCCTTGGAAACACAAAGTATCTTAACTAGAGAATACTAAGCTTATGAGCCAAACAAGAAAGAAAGATGATGAAATTATATTTCTAAAAGTACTTTTCTCTTTTCCATTCGATTCTCAAATAGTGTTGCTACTGACCAGAGCTTGGTTTGCCAAAACCAATTAAATTTACTTAATGATCCCAAAGTAATACCAATACTAACAACAAGATCAATCATATAACAAAAATTTCAAACTAAAATAAGATGTGCAAAAAGTAAATGATAGAACTTCTCATTAATATTCTATAACGGCAACTCACACCAATGGATACATAGATAACTAGCTAGAGGGGAGATACTTCCACAATGCAAACCATCCTATATGATAACTTCTCTATTCATGATATGACTCTACTAAAAAGGTAAAAATATAAAAGATAATGATGTGATACCACGACACTCCCCCAAGCTTGGAACAAACCAAGGGGATGCCAAAACCTAATGACGAATTACTCCTTCGGTGGTGGTGGTTGTGATCATGATCAGAGTGAGCAAATCTTCCAGGATCTTGCGAAGCCTATTATTCTCCTCTTGAAGTATATCCACCTTTCTCCTTAGGACTAGATACTTATTGCAAAACTCATTAGTGGCTCCTAGAGCTTCCACTGCTGCAGGGCAGGAACTGAGGTCTAGAACTGGAGGTATCAGCCCCTGCCCCTTCATGCCTGCTGACATGCTCTTCACTTCCTCCTCGATGCTCCGATCCATGTCTTCGTTCCTAGCTGTGATCCTTTCTTCTTCCATCCATCCCACGAAGGTCCTCTGCTCGAGATTGCGATGGAGCTCACGCTGGTGTCACAGCTCATAGTCCTTCGAAGACGAATCCTGGAACGACATCTCAGTAGAACAGATCGAAACAAAAACACGATGAGAACACGATATACGGACCTCGGGGGATCCGGGGGATTATATTTTGCAAAGTTTAACAACAAAAGGAAGGTACTGGGAGAAAACGGGTCGGAGACGGGCTCCGAGGTGGCCACACTCCCTGGTGGCACGGCCAGGTGGGCCTACGCCACGGGGTGGTGTGAGCCACCCGGGCTCTGTTTCCGTCCCTTTTTCGACTCATAATATTCCATGTTAGATAAAAACTGCAAAAACATAAATTGAAAGGTTTTTTCACGGATCTTTTCTTACCAGAACTGTTACCTATTCGAAAATGGACTCTGCAGGTTTCTGAATTTGGTCTTTAATAAATTTTTCCGAAGTCACCAATTGAATGACATCAATATCTTCATTGTAAGAATCTCCAGAAGTATAGTGCTTGAGTCTTTGACCATTCACCACTTGTGTAGTGTTGTATTTTAAGGAAGAAATTTTTATTGCACCTGAATGATACACCTCTTCAATAACAAAAGGTCCTTCCCATTTTGAAAGTAGTTTTCCTGCAAAAAATCTGAGACGAGACCTATACAATAGAACCTTCTCACCAACATGGAACTCTCTCTTAAGAATTCTCCTATCATGCCATCTTTTAACTTTTTATTTAAAGAGTCTAGCATTTTCATAAGCTTCACTTCTCCACTCATCTAAAGAACTCAAGTCAAACAATCTTTTCTTACCAGCAAGTTTGAAATCTCTATTAAGTTCTTTCACTGCCCAATAAGCTTTGTGTTCTAATTCTAAAGGAAGGTGAGAAGATTTTCCGTAAACCATTTTGTAAGGGGACATTCCCATAGGATTTTTATAAGAAGTTCTATAAGCCCATATAGCATCCTTCAACTTTTTAGCCCAATTTTTTCTAGATCTATTAACAATCTTTTGCAAGATGGATTTAATTTCTCTATTTGATAGTTCTATTTGCCCACTGGTTTGGGTATGATAAGCTGAAGCAATTCTATGATTAATGTCATATTTAGCAAGGGTCTTCCTAAAGCCACCATGAATGAAATGTGAACCTCCACCAGTCATAAGATACCTAGGCACTCCAAACCTAGGAAAGATAACATCCTTAAGCATTTTTAAAGAGGTCTCACCATCAACACTTTTTGTAGGTATGGCTTCTACCCACTTAGTAACATAATCAACGGCAACAAGAATATGAGTTTAACCTTTTGAAGGAGGAAAAGGACCCATAAAGTCAAATCCACAACAGTCAAATGGTTCAATAACAAGAGAGTAATTCATAGGCATTTCATTGCGTCTAGAAATATTACCAACTCATTGACATTCATCACATGATAAGATAAACTTTCTTGCATCTTTAAAAGGGGTAGGCCAATAAAAACCTGATTGTAGAACCTTTTGTTCGGTTCTATCTCCAGCATGATGTCCTCCATAGGCACTACCATGACATTTCCACAATATCTCCTTTTGTTCATATTCTAGAACACATCTTCGCATAATACCATCCACTCCTTCTTTATATAAATGTGGGTCATACCAAAAATAATGTGTCAAATCATAAAAGAATTTCCTTCTTTGCTGGGCTATAAAAGTTGGAGGCAAATACTTGGAAGCATAATCAGCATACCAAGGATTCTCTCGTGATCTTACCCCTATTGCAGCCAACTGTTCATTTGGAAAACTATCATTAACAGGCATAGGGTGAAAAGAAATGTTTTCCAATCAAGATAAATTATCAGCAATAGGATTTTCAGCACCTTTTCTATCTATAATATGTAGATCAAACTCTTGTAAAAGCAACACCCATCTAATAAGCCTAGGATTAGCATCTTTCTTTGTCATAAGGTACTTAATAGCAGCATGATCAGTATGAATGGTAACTTTTGAATCAACAATATAAGGTCTAAACTTATCACAAGCAAAGACAACAGCTAAGAACTCTTTTTCAGTAGTAGCATAATTCTTTTGAGTAGCATCAAGAGTCTTACTAGCATAATGGATAACGTTCAACTTTTTATCTATTCATTGCCCAAGAACATCACCTACAACAAAATCACTAGCATCACACATAATTTCAAAGGGTAAATTCCAATCAGATGGTTGGATAATAGAGCAGTAGTTAAAGCTTTCTTTAGAGTTTCAAAAGCTTCCTTACAATCATCATAAAAAACAAAAGGTACATCTTTTTGGAGAAGATTAGTAAGAGGTTTTGATATCTTGGAGAAATCTTTAATAAACCTTCTATAGAAACCAGCATGACCAAGGATACTACGAATACCTTTGACGTTCCTAGGATAGGGAATTTTCTCAATTGCTTTAACTTTGGCTCTGTCAACTTCAATGCCTCTTTCAGAAATTTTATGTCCAAGGACAATTCCTTCATTAACCATGAAGTGGCATTTCTCCTAATTAATAACAAGATTAGTTTCTTTGCATCTCTACAAAACTTTATCAAGGTTGTGTAGACAATTATCAAAAGAAGTTCCATAGACAGAAAAATCATCCATGAATACATCCACAATTTCCTCACAAAAACCATGAAAGATAGCAACCATGCATCTTTGAAAAGTAGCAGGAGCATTACACAAACCAAAAGGCATACGCTTATAAGCATAGGTCCCATAAGGACACGTAAAAGTAGTTTTTTCTTGATCTTGTTGTTTAACAGCAATTTGAGAGAACCCAGAGTATCCATCCAGAAAGCAAAAATGAGTCTTTTTAGACAACCTTTCTGACATTTGATCAATAAAAGGCAGTAGGTAATGATCTTTCTTAGTAGCTTCGTTAACCTTTCTGAAGTCAATGCACATCCTATAACCAACTACTACTCTTTGGGGGATAATCTCATTATTCTCATTAGGCACAATAGTAATTCCTCCTTTCTTAGGGACACAATGAACATGACTAACCCATTGACTATCAGCAATAGGATAAATAATACCAGCATCAAGGAGTTTTAATACCTCATTTCTTACCACTTCCTTCATCTTAGGATTTAAACGACGTTGATGTTCTACCACTGGTTTTGCATCAGGTTTTATATTAATAGCATGCTGACATATAGTAGGAGAAATCCCCTTTAAATCATCAAGGGTATAACCCATAGCTCCTCAGTGTTTCTTCAATACTTCTAATAATCTTTCCTCTTCCTTTCCTGAAAGTTTAGAACTAATAATAACAGGATATGTTTTCTTATCATCGATGTAAGCATACTTAAGATTGTCAGGTAAAGGTTTCAGATTGAAAACCGGATCCTTTTTAGGCGGTAATGTGGTACCCAAATCTTCCACAGGTAAGTTATGCTTAAGCATCTTGGGTTGGCGATGGAGAATCTCGTCAATCTCATTTCTTTCTTCCATGAAGATCTCACTTTCGTGGTCTTCCTGTAATTGCTACAAAGCATTGTTAGCAGCAAGAAAAATAGAAGCAAGTTTTTCAACTCTAAAATCCTCATCAGGCAATTCATTTTCATAAGGAACTTTAGCAAATTTTGAAAAATTAAACACATAAAATTCTGTATCAAATTTAGTTAAAATTTTCTCCCTCTTACAATCTATAATGGCTCCACAAGTGTTCAAGAAAGGTCTACCAAAAATGATAGGATAGGTTTTACTAGCAGCTGAACCAAGTACTAGAAAATCAGCAGGATATTTAATCTTACCACAAAGAACTTCCACATCTCTTACAATACCAATTGGAGAGATGGTCTCTCTATTGGCAAGGTGAATAACCACATCAATTTCTTCTAGTTCGCAGGGACCAATTTCATGCATAATTTCTTTGTAAAGCTCATAAGGAATAGCACTTGAACTTGCACCAATATCACATAAACCATAATAGCAATGATCACCAATTCTAACAGAAAGCACGGGGACACTAGCTTTCCTAGTTCTACTAGGATGTGAAACAATATTAGTGTGTCCATCTTCTACACTTTTAGTGACAAGGTCTTTCACAATTGCTACTACAGCTTCAACATTTATTTGTTCATCGGGTTTTACATCTCTCTTTGTACTTTTGTTAACCACACTAGTTATCATAAAATGCTCCTTTACTTTATCCGGGAAATGTATTTTCTCGATGTAAGGTTCAGGTAAAATGCGATCAATGGTACAAACTTCAGTACTTCTAGCAGGAATACAATCAACAATATCTTTATATGGTGCATGATACTAGATCCATTCCTTTTTGGGAATTTCAATATATGAGGCAAAAGCCTTAAAACAATTTGCAATAACTTGAGAATCAAGACCATAAGCATTACTAATATTATGAAAGTCATCAGTTCCCATAAAAGACTTAATGCATTCATAATCATAATGTATACCTGACTTTCTTCCTTTATCATTCTCCCATGCTTTAGCATTGTCTTGAATACGGTCTAGAAGATCCCATTTAGCTTCTTCTTCCATACATGTAAATGATCCAACACAAGAAGCATCCAATAGATCCTTATCATGAAGAGAAAGCCTTGCATAAAAGTTATTGATAATAATATTATTAGGGAGCTCATGAATAGGACATTTGAGCATTAGTAACTTCAATCTCCCCCAATCTTGGGCGGTACTCTCTCCATCACGAGGCCAAAAGTTATATATTTGATTCTGATCTTTATGAATCTCATTAGGAGGATAGAATTTGGAATAAAAGAGAGGCACAATTTCCTCCCATTCAAGAGATTGGCCATTCATCAGTAGCTTATACCGTTCCTCTGCTCTGCCTTTCAATGATAACAAGAATAAATTCTTCTTAACTTGATCTGTTGTAATATCTGCACACTTGAACAATCCGCATAATTCATGTATAAAGAGCAAATGATCACCAGATGGACAGTTCCATCTCCAAAATAGTAGTTATCCATAACACGATCAACAATTTTTGTAGGTATTTTAAAAGTATCAATTTTAGCAGATGGTGGTTCATCTACTACCTTAGCAGTGGTAGTAGCATTCTAAAATAAGAAACTAAGTGAACTATCCATATTGAAAATAAAGTAACAAACATAAATAAACAATACTCATAGTAGAAGTTTCCTTTACCAGTTCCACTCTTTAATAAGGCTTCACTCCCCAGCAACAGCGCTAGAAAATAGTCTTGATGACCCACAAGTATAGGGGGTGTATCGTAGTATTTTTGATAAGTAAGAGTGTCGAACCCAATGAGGAGCAGAAGGTGTTGACAAGTGGCTTGGATCAGGAATTCTTTGTAAATACTTAGCAACCGGAGTTTTAGGGGTTTTTGATAATGCAGATAAATAGAGTATGAGTAAATAAAAGACAATAGTAATAAATGCAGCAAGTGGCCCAATCATTTCTTTAGCAAAGGACAAGCCGGTTGTATTACTTAAGATGACCAAACATTCTTGAGGACACATGAGAATATTGCCAAGTGCTTTCGCTTCATATAGTTGATAATCTTCTTTGGTTGGATAAGTGTTGTGTGGGTGAACCTATGCTAATGTACGACCTTCCTAGGACTAATACATACTTGTTATTATACCCCTTGCAAGCATCCGCAACTACAAGAAAGTAACTAAGATAAAAACCTAACCACAGCCTTAAACTTTGAGATCCTACACTCCCTTATGCAAAGGTTTCCTAATAGGGGTTCAGGTTTCTGACACTCCGGCAACCCCACGATTAGTATCCAAATACATAATGCATTCTCCTAGGCCCATAAGGGTGAAGTACCATGTAGTCGACGTTCACATGACACCACTAGAAGAATAACACCACAACTTAATTATCAAACCATTGAATCTTTCTCAACAAAATTCCACTACTAACACCATGACTTCTCTCGTGTCCTCAATAACTAAACGAACTACTCACGAGACATCATATGGATCAAGATCAGAGATGAAATAATGATAAGTAACAACTGAACATAAACAATAATTCAATGGTTCCACTCAATAGCATCAACTACAACAAGTAATCAACACCGAGAAAGTTTCCCCTAAGAACTATGCAAGATTCAACCCAATTGTTACCGCGGTACGGAGTGGTGATGATGATGTTGGTGATGATGATGGTGGATATGATCATGATGATCCCGATGAAGTCTAGCTTGATGATGGTGTTGATGGCGATGATCTCCCCTCTCCGGGAAGGAATTTCCCCGGCAGATTTCTGCCTGCCGGAGAGCTCTTTCTCTCTCTGTAGTTTCTACCCTGTAGAGGCGGTGGAACCTTTCTGTGGTCGCTGCCCTAGTCTTAGGGTTTCGAGGGGATTATAAACGCCAAAGGACGATGCCAGAGGTGGGCCATGGTGGCCACACCACCTGGTGGCGCGGCCAGGGGTGGCCTGCGCCAGGGGGTGGTGTGGGCCCCTTGTGGCCCATCTCCACTTCCCCTTCTGGCCTCCTTCGTCTTCTGGAAAAATAGGAATTTCCATATATTTTCTGGGATTTTCTGATCTTCGCCAATTTTGCACCTGGGCAGTGGCTTTTCCATCAGAATCCTGACTTCAGTGGTTCATCCTCCAAAAGTCATCAACCATGCAAAAAATATATGAAATAACATAAGTATCATCTCTTAATATGAAATATATCAATGAATAACAGTAAATTATGATATAGAATAGTGATGCAAAAAGGACGTATCAACTACCTCTATTCTTTCTCCTACTAAGGTAAATAGGTGCCGTTGCAGGAAATGGGGCCAGTGCTAGCAGCTTGATGCTAGCACCCTTTTGGGGTACATAAGGGGAAGCGGACTGTAGAAGTGGTCAGGGTCATATGATGAATAAAGACAATGGTGCAGAACAGTTAGTCGCAAGAAAATCATTAGAGGTTGTGATGAGTATAGAAGCAAATTAATTAGTACTACCTCTGTTCTTGGTCCTTAGGTCAACAGGTGTACGATGGTGTGCAAGTATCTGCCCAGGCTTGATAAAATCGAATGTTGTCTCGTCCCCCTGCTTCAGACCATTCTCACTGACATACTTGGACCAACCTCGGCCACCCAAATAGGTGGTGTCCATTGTTTGGAAGACATCCACATCATATAGTTGCCGCATGCCTTTAGGGCCCTCGCTATACAGAGTTAGAAACTTGTCATTTCCGAACATCTTGTTTATAATGGGGTGAGCGACACAAGGGATAGCCTTCATGAGAAAATTGATAGGGAAGTAAGGCGATAGCAAAAAAAAGTGAGATACAAGATCTTACATCAAGTCGGTCTAAACCACTTGGAATCCATACCTGATACATTGGGTACCCTTTGCGAAGGGTGGCCATGCACCATTTTTCTTCCCTCTACCTTTGGAAGGGCATACATGCCCCCCTTTCAATCCACAAGCTTGACAAGAGGATGGTAGCAGAAAGCGCTGAGCAGCTGATGCGTGGTACTGATTCAAATTAAGTGGAAAGGTTAAATTATGCAAAGAGCAAGTAAATCTAATAATATAAGACAAAACCATTGCCTATAAAGCAAATAGATTTGATTTTTGTGAACTTCTAATGAGCGTAAAGATATAGTACTAGCTGATAACAATAATACGGAAAATCATAACATGTGAAATTGTGGATTTCCAAATTATACCCACTTCTTAGAGAGGACACTGCCCACCTAGGTACTGTGTTGGCGCTTCCTCGTCGTGTAGACGATGTCTACTTTTGGTGCGGGCATCATCAATCTACTAGCCTCTACAGCAGCCCCAGCCTCCACAGCAGCACCTTCAATCTGCATAAATAGCAACAGAGCTCAACAGTTCAATACAATACATAGTAGTCATATACTGACTGTATGAGACAGTCAGACAGATCCAGATCTGGATTCACATAAACACAATGCAAGAATTAATAAGATCACACATATGTTTCTAAACATCCGATAAGCATGCATGACACCAAGCGGGTAATAATTAAATCAGACTGCACCATGGTAATAAGGGTATTAAGAAAAAATACCTTTCTCTTTAAGCTGGGCCCTCCCAGCTGGTCAGTGGCCTTGAGCTTGTTTGGTGAGTAGTGGTACTGGTCGGATCCTATGGCATGTGGGGGTACCATCCTTTTTGCCGCACTTGGAGCACCGCACGTTCGTATGTATGTACCACCGTGCTACCGTAAATAAAGAAGAGATGGTGTCACAGAGGCTTCCACAAAAATAGGATGCAGATAGAGACAACTTTTAGCACAAGGATACATCCAGGTTGCAGCCAACCACTTTTAGCATTGGAAAGAATATAAGAGCGCAACGAATATACTGCTACATTACCTTTTTTAGGCAACTTTTAAGGGAACTGACGAGACCATCCCTGTCCGAAGTGGCCATGTGCACCACTGACCCATAGTTCTCCATATAGAATCTGACGCAAAATCCACTGCACATTAGGAGGAGCAACTAAAGGTTACAGAAGTGAAGAACACCGAAATCGAACCCGACCAAATGCCCCAACCAGACCAGCGGTGACCATGCCCCGATCCCAAATCCATACAAAATCAGTACCCCACCCCACCCCCACCCAAATGACCCAATCGATTAGAGCAGAGGGAAAATATCCTGATTAGGTGATTCCGAGGTGAGCAATAAGCAAGAACTCCATAATCAAAGCATACCGAATAATACTACTAGTACTAATAGTACCCCAATGGCCCAATCGGAAGCAAATTAAACAAAGACGGATTTCGAGATGAGCAAATACACCCACCTATTTTAGCAAGAACTACCCAATCAGAGGTTGCACCAGTTCCAACACTTGCTTGCTGGATGGGAGCTAGCTAGTGGCGGTTTCTTGTCGTTTCATCGATAGAAAGGCATGGCCAAGGGAGTAGTAGTACTAGTAGTAGTAGGGTTGGTCAGTACACTTTTTCTACAGTGAGTATTTTTAAGTGGCAGTGCAGGAACATTTTTCCAGGAGAGATTCCCGAATTTTTTATCCCAGCTATCACATGGGGCCTATAGCTGTTTCAAGCAGGACCCATGTCAAGGGTCAGTTAAAGAGGGTCCCACATAAGGGGGTGAGATAATTGACCAAGCCAACCTCCTCCTTCCCTTGGTACTCCTTCCAAGGACCAAGAAAATTACCCCTCTTCGATTCAAATTGATCCCAGCTTATACAGTATATGCTTTTGCTAATTTGGCTCATGGAGCATTGAGGGAGGGGAAGGGCTAGCAGCATAGGGCACCAGCGCTGGGGCCTCAAAAACCGTTTAGGAACCAATAAAAGCATAAGCTCGGATTTCAGACTAGAAACACACACAAACACACATATATATACTAATATATGGAATAGTTTCCAATTATAGTTCTACTAACAAAGGCCTAGAAATCATAAGGTAGCTCCCTATTATAGAACTATGATAGTAGCAAACCAATCATGGGATAGATCTACACCCCAAGAGTTTTGCAGCTGGGATAGTGGTCATGAGACTACCCAGAAGGCACCAAAAGTACACCCCTGATGATCAACAGCCCTACATCAAATCCATCAAGAAGCTGTGTACCCGATCCACAGCCTAAGGTGCAGGCTCATCAATGAACAGGTCATCGTCATTACCATCAAAGTCCTCTTTGGTCGTCTGCTTCTATGATTAGTAGATTAACATATACGTTTATAGAGAAACATCAAAGACACACAACCTAAACATTTGTCATTCTACAGATATACCTTGTCATCTGGCAGTGTGGTAGTACCAAGAAATGAAACCCATTTCATGCAGCTTGCGCTTTTTCTCTCCTCTCTCTTCTCCAAGTTGATATAGATGCTCAGGAGCTGCCTCTGTCAGTTGATCTAGTTGATCAACATCTGCTTCCCCTACTTGATCTTGATGATAAATATGTGCTTCCCCTGGCTCATATGGAGGATCATATGGTTCACCATGAAATACCCATCTAACATATGTGCTTAGCATCCCAAATGTAAAAATATGTTCTTCCACTATACTTTGTGGCAGCACCCTACGATTCACACACAACCGGCAGGGGCAATGTACTTTTGAGTTGTCACAATGAGCTCTAACAAACCCTATAAATCGTAGAACACCAAGAATATGTTTAGCACTGCCTAATTGAGCAATCTCTATCCAAAATTTACACATCTATTTAATTATGACATACAAGGTTGGTTATTATTATAAGAAAAGCAGGAAACATATAGATGGAGTACAAAAACTATATATGCCTATGAATTTCAGCAAACATATTGATAGCAAAAATCGCCGAAGGTATTTAGGAACACTAATTGAGCATAGAATAAACTATGACCATGCAGACTGAGGACAAATTAAACTACGTATTTGAGGAGGCAGATCGGGTGAAAGGGTAATAAAATGCCAACCAGATTGAGCTAGAGATAGAAGGACTACTGTGGGATCAACGTGCCCACCGGTGCCTCTCAAGAAGACCGATGGGTAGGGAAATATTCTTCACACACGGTGGTGATGAGGAGCGGCAGTGAGCGCGTCTGTTTTATGGGCAAGGGGGTGAGGACTAGGCAGCAGAGGGTGGAAGTTATTAGACAACGCGAAGGAGTTGGGAGGGATCTTTGGAAATTCTGACCTACCTTGCTTTGGGCACCACCATATACGTGGCCCACCTGCCAGTCACCATGGATCAAAATTGATGCAAAAGTTGTTAGAATACAAGTTTATGTTTTACCATGGAAATTAATGCACATAACATTGCACTTTGCGAACGGATGGCTTTATTTTAACATATATTTAATTTCGTCCCTAATTTTTTTTAAAAGGCAAAAATTGGAAATTAGAAAGTAAACTTCAAATTTTGAACCAGACATATTGGTTGATTTGCCAAGATGCATCGATATACCAAATGCGAATACGTTATCATAAATTATGGCCATGACCTTGGTCACCTTTTTTTGGACGATGGTCATCTTTTTGAAAGCGTTGAATTGTTCGATAACTTTAGCAAATGCCTAAAACCTCATTTAAATGTTGGAAGGAAACTCTCACTGGCATGTGGGTCTAGAGTGTAATAGCGCATCTGAGAGGCCCACGTCGGAGCAGCGTATGTTTGAAGCTTTGACCTCAAAATTTTGGTACTGCGCCCAAACGTCGCAAACATCCATTCAAATATCTCGTGCATCCATTCAGACATACTTCATCTTTTTTTAGAATGCATAATTACTCTTCTATCCCTGCTCCTCTTGTTTGAAAGCCTTGAATTAATGTTCATTAATTTTGGCAGATGTCTATGAAGTCATTAAATGCTGGAAAGCATATAGGCCTGTGGGTCTATCTGACGGGGACAACATCCCAAGTGGGAGTAGCGTACCTTAGAAGCTTCAACTTCAAAAATTTGACAGAGCACCAAAATATCCCGCCCACCCATTCAAACATCCAACCCCAAAAATTATTTTATTGCACAAATTTAGCCTAGAAGCTTGAAAGCGCGTTATACATTGTGTGAAAAAGGCGGCGGTAGCATTTTGAGCCATCATCTTTGTAGTTGCTCCAAAACAAAATGAATTGTTATTACTTGGAAATTCGAAAACAAACTTAAAATTTGGAAATAGACATATTGGTTAATTTGCCAAGATGCACCGATCTACCAAATGCGGACACGTCATCATAAACTATTTCCATGACCTTGATCACCTTTTTTGGACGATGGTCATCTTCTTGAAAGCCTTAAATTGTTCAAAAATTTCAGCAAATGCCTAGAAACTCGTTTAAATGTGGGAAAACAACTCTCGCTGGCGTGTGGGTCTAGATGGTGATAGCGCATCTGGGAGGCCCCATGCTAGAGTAGCGTATGCTAGAAGCTTCGACCTCAAAATTTCGGTACGGTGCCCAAACATTGCACCCATCCATTAAAATATCCCGCGCATCCATTCAAACATGCTTCACCTCTTTCTAGAATATGGACACATTATCATAAACTATGGTAAACATATTGCCATGATCTTGGTCATCTCGTTTGAAAGCCATGAATGTTCATACATGGTACGCCATATTGTGAAACGGGTTTCTTCAAAAGTTGTCAAATTTTAGCATACTTTTTCATGGAAACTAGGTGGTGCACATAACAAAATACTCTATCAGAGAAAGACATTTGTCGTGGTGGTGTCACGGTAGATGCCATGGATAGGCTAAAGGTGGGGACTAATACACGCTAGGGGAATCCAGGGAGGGATAGTGGAGTGATTCTCCACACAGAAGTTTGTATTGCTGTTCCTCCAAGATTACAAGTGCTCCTTGAGCTGTATTGGCGAGAGGAGGAAGAAGGAGCTATCTTACTCTTGCCCACTGTTTTTCCCTAGAACCTTCACCAAAACACTATGGCCTCAAAAGAACTCAACCAGCGCTCAACCAACCCCTTCTACCAGAAACCTAGCCCCCCTTATATAGAGGAGGCTCGGTCCCTGCCTAGGGCATACGTGGAGGCATATTCTTAGGAATATGCCTCCTCCCAAAGTGGTAACCCGACCGGGGTGCTTCTCCCCCGCGTCACACATGCTTTAGCTACGTAAGCCTCTGCGGCGCCTGCGTCAGCCGACATGGGCGTCGTCACCCTTGTTGGCCATGACCCGGTGGTCCTTCCCTTGCTTTCTTCGCTCATGCAGTGCGTATCGGACCTTCTTTTTGACCATAGAGATTCCTTCCTTCTCCCAAAAGCTAAGCGAGGACCTGGATTATAGTAGATCCGGCCACACCTGTTCCTGCATATAAGTTAGACAAGCACTTCCGACTTACTCCTTAAGTCGGATGAGACAATGTTAGGCGACCCCCCTGGTCCGGGTTACTCCGTGATTTTGCCTGCCTTGAGGTGACCCGGCCAGCATCCGCTTTAACCTTGCCGAACCTCGGCTAACTCGTCCCTTATACCCCGGAGTGACCCTACCCGAGGGTATCCCCCCAACATTAGTCCCCGAAGCTGGTGCGGTCTTAGCTGCCTTGGCCGCTAAGGCCACATCAGGTTCATCTATGTTCGAGCCTTGGACATTTGTTTCCGGGTTAGCTCTTTATCTCGCATTATATGGATTTATGTTCCCTTCGCACGTTTCAAGTTTTCACTTGCCGGCCGGGTTACCATTTTGGCTCGGATCCCATGGTTACCACGGTTTGATCCGGGCCTTGCTTCCTTCTCTCATACGCCAACCCACGCGGAGGCTAATCATCAGGTTGTCTTATTTTAAGGGCCTGCACAGTAACCGCCACAGTAATTGTCAGTTATCACTGTGCAAGGGTCACGTCACGCCTGCCTCCTCGTTTACCGCATCGGCGCGTCACGTCATGGGATTGCTTCTGCTCTGTGGCCCTCTGTGTGGCTCTTCTCCGATTGGTTGAGGCGTGCGATACACAGCCACACCATGTGGCTCGTTGGCGCAGCACGATCCCACTCACTCTCTCAGGGGGTGGTTAAGTAGCGGAGGGGCGCACCCCTTAGCGTTTTTCTCACTTCTGCGCCCCTCTGATCGTTGCCCTTCTCCTTCGTCTTCCTAGCGACCGCGCCGCCGCCAGTGCTTCTAGCAGCAGCGCCGCCGTCGCACTTTCCCCGTGCTTCTGCATCGTAGCCACCGCTGCGCAAGTTCTTCGCTACGGGTCCTCGCCAATCCAGGCCTCAGATTCCCGCCGCCGCCAGCGCCAGCGAGGGTAGCGAGCACGAGATGACGGAGGAGGAGCTCACCGTCGCCGAGCAAGAAATGGAGGAGGACGTCGCCGCGCCGGACCGTGGCATGTGGGCCGGATCATGGATCTATCAAGATGACCTTGACTGGCTCTACCGGACCAGACGCATTCCTGCCGGTGTCGTCGCTCGTCTCCCCTCCGCCGAACTGGCCCCCTCACCCAATCCGGGTGAGTTCGTCGTGTTTCTGTCCCACTTCCAACGGGGATTTGGTCTGTCGGTGAGCGATTTCTTCTGGGACTGGCTTAGCACCTACCACTTGCTGCCGCACCATCTCCCAGCCAACGCTATCACCTCTCTCTCTGCTTTTGCTTCTACGATCGAAGGCTACACCGGACTATGGCCCACGAAGGAGCTGTGGATCCGGTTTTTTGGCCTTCGTCGCAACGTCATCCCCAACATCCAAGTAGATTTGGAGGATAAGCAGCTCACCCAATTCGGAGCTGCCTCCATCTCGCCCCGGAGACTTTCCGTTTTCCCCCGGGTTACCGGGCTTGACTCCTGCAAAGGATGGGCCCGGACCTTCTTCTATGTCCGGAATGAGGGCACTGAAGATTTGATTCGGTTGCTTCCCTATGCTCCGGGTCCACCTGACACGGAATTCTGGGAGGAGGTCCCCAAGAAGCCTACAGCTCTGGCCAACCAAGTCAACAAGAGGTTCGCGGAGCTGAAGAAACTCGGATTGCGCAACGAGGATGATATGATCACGTTCATGCGCAACCGAATCTCCCCCCTCCAGAAGCGCACCCACAAGTTGTGCCACATGAGTTTTGGCCGCGACCCCAACCGGACCTCTTCCTTTGAGTTGAGCAACACGGAGATTTTTCGCCGTGTTAAGGCTCTCTTCACCACCCACCGGGACTTCTCCGCCGAATGGACGTGGGGAATTGAGCACTACTGTCGTGACAGGCTCCCTCCCGCGGTAAGCTTCGCGGGGCAAACTTATTTCGGATCAAATATGTGTTGGTTTTTGTTGTATTTTTGACTCTGTTCTTCATGCTTTTTCTCAGCTGTTCCTTCAGCAAACTCTCGAGGATGGTACGGATCCGACCCTTAAGTGGGCGCCGGACCAAGAAATCCTGGATGAGGAGGAGCCAGACCAGGAGATGTTCCTCCCTATGACCGACGCTACCAAATGACCCAGTGGTAAATTCTCTTCTCTTAGAGATTGGCCCGATGATGAGGATGACTCGGATGTCGATGTGATTGAACCTGTTGAGGCTGTCCCTCTTTCTTTTGCCTTTCCGGCATCAGCTAACCCCGATGGGCATATCTACGAGGATCCTCCACTTGCTACAGGCGACCCGGTTCCGGTGGCGTCGAAGAAGAAGCGCGGAGCCGCATCAAGTTCTTCCTCCGAACCTTCTCAGCCCATAAAAAGGCAAAAGAAGGTCGGAGACAAGATTGCCTCCAAGCGGGCAGGCAAAGCCCCGGCACGAAGGGCTCGGAAACCCAAGGAGGCCGAAACCTCGGATGCGTAAGTCATTTTTCGTTGCGTAATTTACTTCTCCTTGCATCGTGGTAATTTCTCTTCTGACATTATTTTCTTCTTTAGACCTCCGGTGGAGGTCCCTCAGAGCGTATCAAGCATCTCTTCACCACTTTGATCTGGCCCTTCTCCTCCTCGTGACGACGAGTCACGTCCGTTGAGCCCTATTCCAGAGGGTTCTGCGGCTGCTCCGGGTTCCGCACTACCTCGTCAAGAGGAACGCGACCTCGGAGCGGGAGGGGTCGGTCCGGCCGAGGAGACGGCGTCCACCACTTCGGCATTGCCGCAACCAGCAGCCACCGAGTCTAACTCAACACCAGCACCAGCATCAGTTCCAGTATCAGCGACCGAACCAGCTCCATCATCTGTCCCGGCACCAAGAAAACTAACCACAGCTCCAAGTCCAGCTACAAGAGCTCCTGTGCCAAGTTCTTCCGCCTCGTCCGAGTCATATCAACCTCGGCGAGGAACTACTCCAGCAGCCTCTAAGGGGAAATCCACTGCAGTTACTTCTTCCCAGCAAGCTAAGGGCAAAAAGGCTCCGGATATTACCAAGTCAGCATCCGTCGAGGCTAGGCAGTGAACCCTATCGTCGATGCTTCCCAAGAAAGCCCCATCAGCGAAGGATGTTCCTGCCGAGCCAACTGACGCGCAGCAGATGGTTCTGCATAACAGCCCAGCCCTTGCCTTGGTTGAGAGGAAAGAAGCGCACGCAAAGGGCTTGGTGGCACCCCATATGCCCACCGGTGAGCAGTACCCTCTGAGTCTTATTGAGTTCGTCATGAACTGGAATAAGGCGGAGTTCATCCACAACGACGATCTCCCGGAAAAGTTCGGCCCCACAGAATTTTCCGCCCAGATGAATACCGCCGCTAAGGCAATTAACCTCGCGGGGCGAATGATGGAGGTATGTCGTTTCTCTTTTACATGCTATAGATAATAACCATTAGTCCCCGAGCCTCGGTTGGAGTAGCTTGTTACTCGGCCGGATGCTCATTAGAAAACTAACGTAGCTCCATGTGAACTTCGAATATGCACACACCTAGAGCCGGGTTAAGTTCCACTTGGCCCGGATCTTGTACACTTCAAATATGCACACACCTAGAGCCGGGTTAAGTTCCACTTGGCCCGGATCTTGTACACTTCGAATATGCACACACCTTTAGCCGGGTTAAGTTCCACTTGGCCCGGATCTTGTACACTTCGAATATGCACACACCTAGAGCCGAGTTAAGTTCCACTTGGCCCGGATCTTGTACACTTCGAATATGCACACACCTAGAGCCGGGTTAAGTTCCACTTGGCCCGGATCTTGTACACTTCGAATATGCACACACCTAGAGTCAGGTTAAGTTCCACTGGGCCCGGATCTTGTACACTTCGAATATGCACACACCTAGAGTCGGGTTAAGTTCCACTTGGCCCGGATCTTGTACACTTCAAATATGCACCAAGCTAATTTTACACTTCTGTACTTTTTTTAGGTAACCACCAACCGCCGGAGCGCTGAATTCCAACGCCTGCTGGATACCCACAAGATGCTACGCGCAAAACATGTTGCACTTATTGCAGAACATGAAAAGAGGGGTAATTTTCTCCCTCGGCACTTCTCCGTTTTTCTTCACCTTCTTCTGCCAAACTAATCTCCTTATTTGATTTCTGCAGCTGGGGTGGAGGCTGAGAACAAGATCATGCGGAAGAACTTGGAGGAAATCCGGGGTATGTCTTCTTTTTTCCGACCTCGTAGTGTTTTCCATTTCCTCTTCTCCTTGGCTCGGCAAACATTCACTCCTCGGCTCTGTCGGGTCAACATACTATTTCAGCATCGCTTGAGGATAGTGTGCCCGTGCCTGATATGATGCTGCATTTTCTCGAACAAGCAGGACAGCATCAAGCCGAGCTGAAGAAAAAGGATGATGAGCTCGCTCTCCTCCGGACTAAGGACAACGAGATTGCCAAGCTCAAGGCTGAGATGGAGAAGATGAAGGCCCAGCACCAAACTGAGCTCCAAAAGGTTGGCCAGAACTTCACAGAAGAGCGTGAGCGCCTTACTCTCCAGATTTCCAAGGACCAGGATCTACTCAAAGAATCCGACATCCAGCTTGGGTCGGCGATCGCTGAGCTTGAACAACTTCGCAAGAGACGCGATGACTGCATCAAGGAGTTAACCCGGATCCATAGCCACATTTCTCGTAAGTTCCTTTCCCTTATCCAACATAATTCTCCAGGTTACCTCATATGTCTTTTCTTTACCTTCTTCCTTTGCCTTGTTTCTAGGCCACTTTCCAGAGAGTACTCCTATTGCAAGCGCAGCAGTTGCAGATTTTGCCGAGAGAGGGGTATTCCCGTCGCTCTTGATGGTGAGGGCATTCCCTTAGACATGGAGGACCTATTGGTCAGCCTGCCATCTCGCGTGGAAATCATCAAGAACTATGGCAAAGATCTCCTCGACGTTTCAGTCCGGATTTTCAACACGTTCTGGCCCAGTGAGAGCGCTCCGAAGAGGATCACACTTCTTGCTGAAAAGCTGTCAGATATCGAGACCCAGCTCGACCTTTAGAGGGAGTCTGCTGGGCATGCCACAGCTGATACTATCCTTCACCATATTCTCACATGGTACGAGAAGATCGACCTCAGCCTCCTTACGCGTCGACGCACCGGATCCAGATGGACCGATGATCCGGAGTGGGTAGCTCGGCGCCAGGCTTGTGCCTACAGCCTCGTCGAATATTCTCCTATCCATGACTGGGTTGAAGGACCGACCTTCCTGGAATCCGCTGGGGACGAGCACGTTGAGAATGTTGAGGATGGGTCGGATGAGGGCGGACAAGATGATTCCTCAGATATTGAAGACAGCGATGACGACGCCAAACTTCCTCCTCCTGCTGCTCCTTAGTTCAAAAAACTTGAAAATTTATCAGATCCCCGGTATGCCGGGTGCAATTGTATGCTAGATATGTGATATTTTGCTACTACATTTCTATGCCGGATTAACTTGGGCGTAGTCCCCGAGTTTCATTTTCTTGTTCGTCCAATTCTCTGGCTCGGTCCGTGTCTACCTTGATTCAGTTTTACGACTTACGAATCCGAGCTTCAAAAATTGTTTTAACAATACTTAGAAACTTTTAGGCTTAGCTCAAAATAATTCAGCAAAATAACTTGAAAATAATTACAGGGTTAGTCCGAAAAACAAACGTTAGCTCGAACAAATTAGTTTCCTTAGTCGTTTTTCATGTGCTACGCAATTCCAAACTTGTTCTCTTGCTTGCCATGAAGCCAATTCTTGTTGGACAGCAGCAAGTCAAAGAGTTGGGTTTTTGGTGCTCACACATTACTAATCTGGGTTAAGTAGAACAACTTATTCCAGCTAACGTACAAGAGACAATAACAATAATTATTAAGGCAGTCCCTGAGTTACTGCTCGAGGCGCTGCTATTTCATTGATAAGCTCATTGCCGACATACATACCGACATATGAGACGACTCGGATACATACACTTCTTAGCTAAGTGTAGAAGGGACGAAGTAGTGCTACATTCCACGGTCGCTTAGATTCCTCTCCGGACCTGTCCGCCTTGTTCTTTTCCTATG
This sequence comes from Avena sativa, assembly GCA_916181665.1. Lineage (NCBI taxonomy): Eukaryota > Viridiplantae > Streptophyta > Magnoliopsida > Poales > Poaceae > Avena > Avena sativa. Next base: position 432,376,557 of record OV702287.1, read on the forward strand.
GCTTTGCATCTATAAGATAGTAAGAGTCATTGTGCAATGCTTTGCTCACAATGAATGGCCCTTCCCATGGGGGGATAACTTATGCATGCCAGCAGTATGTTGTACCAACCGGAGCACCAGATCGCCTTCCCGAAAGACCCGGGGGCACACTTTTCGGCTATGATAGCGTCGGAGATTTTGCTGATATATGGCGGATCTGGACAGTGCCAGTTCTCTCGCTTCTTCCAGCAGATCAACATCATTTTGGCAGGCTTCTTGCACTTCGGCTTCTGTGTATTGGGTGACCCTAGGCGAATCATGCTCTATGTCGGCTGGTAATACAGCTTCTGCCCCATATACCAAAAAAACGGCGTATAGCCTGTTGATCGATTCGGAGTTGTTCTTAAACTCCACAGTACCGCCGGTAGTTCTTCTATCCAGCATCCCGCTGATCTTTGCAGTGGCTCAATGAGCCGGGGTTTTATCCCGGATAATACTAATCCGTTGGATCTTTCCACTTGTCCGTTCGATGCGGGGTGGGCTACCGAGGCGACATCGAGTCGGATCTTCTTGTCTCCGCAAAAGCACGCAAATGCTCCTTCCGCAAAATTTGTTCCATTATTAGTTATAATACTGTGTGGATAACCGTATCTCAAGATGATGTCTTTGAGAAATGTCACGGCCGTAGCTCCATCACATTTTCTTATAGGTTTCACTTCAATCCATGTTGTAAACTTGTCCACCATGACCAAAATGTGTGTCATGTTTCCTCTTGCTAGTCTGAACGAGACAACCATATCCAAGCACCATACAGCGAATGGCCATGTAATTGGTATGGTCTTGAGTTACGACATAGGCACTTGGTGGCGTACCTTTGACAACCATTGCATTTTCTCACGAGATCTTCTTCTTGTTCTAAGGCACTTGGCCAGTAGAATCCATGCCGGAACGCCTTTGCCACCAAGGCTCGGGATGAGGCATGATGCCCTAATTCTCCTTGGTGTATATCTCGGAGGATGTCAAGTCCTTCTTCCGGGTCAACACATCGCTGGAGGACGTTGGTTACACTTTGTTTGTACAGCTCGAATTGATAATCGTGTATGCTTTTGCTCTCCTCTAAGTTTGCCTGGCTAACACCTCCTCAGCGGATAGCGTTCCGTCTTTCAGGAATTGGAATATAGGCAGTGCCCAAGCTGGTATCGCTCGTGGAGGCAACATCTCATCATCAATTTCCATCTGATCCACCGGCATAACTTCAGCCGGATCACGCTGAGCAGTCCCCGAGTCTAGCGAGGTAGTCCCCGGGTTTGCCGAGGCAGTCCCCGGGTTTGCTGATGAAGTCCCCGGGTCTCGCGTACTACCTCCAATCTTGACCCTATCACATGATAGTCCGGTCTCGGGTAGCCCGCGTTCATCATTTCCGAATCACCATCATTGTATCGGTTTTGCACTTGGGGCGCACCTTTCTGTTGCATACCTCGGCCGGCGCTTTGCTCTTGCCTTGGTATATTCCGTTGCTGCGGTTGTCCTGCTCCTGCAGAGTTTCGCTGTTCGGCATTGCCGTTGGCAGCGTTTCCTTGACCGGCATTGCCTTGGTCGTGGTTACCTCGGCCAGCTTCACCTCGGCTCACACTCTGTCGATCATCATTTTTCCGCGTTTCTTTTACTTTTCCTGCACGTGTCGGGTCATACGGTACGATCTGTTTGTTCTGTCTGGCCGAGGTTACTACCTCCTCTCTCCTTGGACCTCCATGAGGTGATGATGCGGCTCCAGCGGATTTCTCCGGGTTACCCATCACCGAATGGACGATTTTGGAAGCTCCGGCTCTCTCCGGGTTAACTCTCAGTAGCTCTTCATTCTGTCTGTTCGTTATCTGAACCAGCTCATTAACCCTATCTTGCTGTCTTTGACGGGCGTCACCCGTCAGACCCTCTAACTCGGACGCAGCCGCATCTGCTGCTCTGAGGTTCTTCGCCGGGGTACTATACTTCGGCAACCCCATAGACAGATAGTTTTCCGACCCCTCGGCTCCATCATCACCTTCTCTGTTCATCTCGCTTATGAGATTTCTCCCTTTTACTTTTACCGTATCAACTTTGTTTGCCTTTGCATACTCACGCAGCGTCATGTTCAGCGACTGCTGAGCCGCGGCTATTTTCTTTGAGCCCTCTAGTATCTTTTGCCTAGTTTCCTCTAGCTCGGCCTGTGCCTGAGCCGGATCTACCACTGCTGCTACCGGGTTAGCCAAGCTATCAATAGCTTCTCTCAGTATGTTCTCAGGCCTCTCTAGTGGAGGTCCTCTACCTTTCCTTGGTGCCTTAGGTGTTACCTTCGGGTCCGGCGCCGGATCCTTGCTCGCGCCTGCACCTGGCGCAGTCATCATCACCTCCGCATGGTCCGGGGAGCGAGCGGTATGCGCCCCGCGAGCCACAGTGAGGGGTGGTTCCCCCGCGTCAACGACGCGGCGCAGATGAACGCATGATACGTCCACCGCAACGTAGACCTTGTGCACTCCCAACTTGACGAAGAGGCCGTTGCACGGAAGTGGGCGCGTGCCAAAGCAACCAGCATTGTCGCTGACGAAATCCAGCGCTCCAAAGTGCTGAACGAGCCCGGAGACGATGCGTTCGTCGGTGCCGATGAGGTTTCCCGTCTGGATCTTCACCCCTGCTAGCGCCGCTAGCCCCACGGTGGGCGCCAACTGTCGTGGTGGTGTCACGGCAGATGCCATGGATAGGCTAAAGGTGGGGACTAATACACGCTAGGAGAATCGAGGGAGGGATAGTGGAGTGATTCTCCACACAGAAGTTTGTATTGCTGTTCCTCCAAGATTACAAGTGCTCCTTGAGCTGTATTGGCGAGAGGAGGAAGAAGGATCTCTCTTACTCTTGCCTACTGTTTTTCCCTAAAACCTTCACCAAAACACTATGGCCTCAAAAGAACTCAACCAGCGCTCAACCAACCCCTTCTACCAGAAACCTAGCCCCCCTTATATAGAGGAGGCTTGGTCCCTGCCTAGGGCATACGTGGAGGCATATTCCTAAGAATATGCCTCCTCCCAAAGTGGTAACCCGACCGGGGTGATTTTCCCCCGCGTCACACATGCTTTAGCTACGTAAGCCTCTGCGGCACCTGCGTCAGCCGACATGGGCGTCGTCACCCTTATCGGCCATGACCCGGTGGTCCTGCGCTTGCTTTCTTCGCTCATGCAGTGCGTACCGGACCTTCTTTTTAACCAGAGAGATTCCTTCCTTCTCCCAGAAGCTAAGCGAGGACCCAGATCATAGTAGATCCGGCCACACCTGTTCCTGCATATAAGTTAGACAAGCACTTCCGACTTACTCCTTAAGTCGGATGAGACAATGTTAGGCGACCCCCCTGGTCCGGGTTACTCTGTGATCCGGCCTGCCTTGAGGTGACCCGGCCAGCATCCGCTTTGACCTTGCCGAACCTCGCCTAACTCGGCCGTTATACCCCGGAGTGACCCTACCCGGGGGTATCCCCCCAACAACATTGCTTCAATTTATGTATTTATATTTGGATTTTTCTTTCAAAAGGTCCCAAATTAGGCTGCATTATTAGCATTCATATCAAGAAGTTGAGGGGTTGTTTGGTTAAGCTTATCTATTGCTTTTAGCTTTATTTTATAAGACACTTTATATTTTTTGCTTTTGTCTTATACAAAGCTAAAAACATGTTCCTCGCTTTATAAGCCAAAAATCAAAAGCCAGAATTAGAGCCCAACCAAACAACACCTAAATCTCATAGAACTCTTGGTGTTTCTCCCTTGTTTTAGTACTTGGGTACCTTTAATTGTATTTAACAAAAAATATGACCAAGCACGGTATCATCGACTTGTAGATCAAATTTTGAGATACTTTCATTAAACTGCGGTAACACCATTCTATTCCACTAATATATATAACCATAAAGTTCGAACATATTATTCAGAATTCATGGAATCCTAAACCATAAAATCTAAAACACTAAACCCTAACCAAGAAGGTATTGTGCACTTATAGATCAAAATTTGAGATACTTTCGTTAAATTGGGTAACACCATTCTATTCCATGAATATAAGCATAAAGCTTGAACATTATTGAAAATTCCCGAAACCCTAATCCCTAGCTAAGCCCCTAAAACTCAAACCCTAAACCCCTATACCCCAAAACCTGAACAAGCACGTAGAATGCACCTATAGATCAAAATTTGAGATGCTTTCATTAAATTGGGTAACACCATTCTATTTGCTGAATATAAGCATAAATACTGGGCATTATTGAAAATTCCCTAAATCCTAAACCCTAAAACCCTAACCAAGCAGGTGTCATGCACTCATAGATCAAAAATTTGAGATACTTTCAATAAATTAGGTAATGCCATTCTATTAGAAGAATATAAGCATAAATCATGAGCATTACTGAATGCTAAACCCTAAACTGGAAACAACCCAAAAAAATTAAACTACAAAACCCTAAAACCTCGACCCATAACCCTAACCAAGCAGGTACCATGCACTTATAGATCAAAATTTGAGATACTTCCATTAAATTGCGTTAACGCCATTCTATTCCACGAATATAAGCATAAAGCTTGAACATTATCAAAAATTCTCTAAACCCTAAACAAAACGTAAAACCTAAACCCTAATAAACCCTAAAATCCCAAACCCTCAACCCATAAACCCTAACCAAGAAGGTATCATGCACTTATAGATCAAAATTTGAGATACTTCTAATAAATTAGGTAATGCCATTCTATTCGACGAATATAAGCATAAAGCCTGAGCATTATTGAAAATTCGCTACACCCCCAAAACCCTATACAATCCATAAAACCTAAACCACAAAACCCTAAAACCCTAAACCCTCGACCCATAAACCTAACCAAGCAGGTACCATGCACTTATAGATCAAAATCTGAGATTTTTCATTAAATTGCGGTAACACCATTCTATTCCACGAATATAACCATAAAGCTTGAACATTATTGAAAATGCCCTAAACCATAAACCCTAAAACCCTAAACCCTCAACCCTGCCGACCCTAGCAAATGAGGTATCATGCACTTGTAGATCAAAATTTTAGATATACTTTCATCAAATTGTGCTATAGACATTCCATTCCACGAATATAAGCATAAAGAAGCTTGAAAATTATCAGAAATTCCCCAAAAACCTAAACCCTAAAAACCATAAACCCTAAACCCTCATCCCCTCAATCCCTTACTAAGCAGGTATCATGCACTTATACAACAAAATCCAAGATACTTTCATTAAATTGCGATAACACTAGTCTATTTCACGAATATATACGCATATATATAAAGCTTGAACATTATTATTGAAAATTCCCTAATAAACCCTAAAACCTAGAAAACCCTAAACCCTCAATCTTGAACCATAAACCCTAAATACCAACCTTAAACTCCTAAACCCTAAACCCTAAAATCCTAAACCATATACCATAAACCATAAACCCCAAAACCCTCAACCCAAAAAACACGAACCTAAACCCCAGGCTATATATATCTTGTGTGAAAACTAGGACAGTGGGATTTTCAGCCATACTTATTTGTAGTTTCGTCACGACAATAGCCATTGTCATCGCTTGAAAATCAAAATAACTTCAAATTCATAAGCTTCCTTTGTAAATAATATTTTAAATGTAACGCACCAATCTACCAAATACAGACATGTTATAAACTATAGAAAATATATGGCCATGACCTTGGTCATCTGGTTTGAAAGTCTTGCATATTCATACATGGTACGCCATATATCGTAAGACGAAATTAAAGCCATTATTATCGATTGGGGCTTTTAAAATAACTTCAAATATGGAAGCTCTTTTTGTAAACAATGTTGAAATGGCAATATGGACCAATCTACCAAACATGGTTCCATTATCATAAAGTCTAGTAACACATATGGACTTACATTGGTCATCTAGTTTTTGATAGCCAGGAATGTTCAAACATGGTACACCATATTGTGAAACAAGTTTTTCAAGAGTTATCAAATTTTATATATTTTTTATGGAAATTAGCTAATGCACATAGTGAGACACCAACACAGAAACAAATGGTTGTACTCCCTCCGACCCATATTAGTTGACGTGGGTTTGTCTAAATTTGGATGTATCTAGACATGTTTTAGTGCTAGATACATCCAAATCTAGACAAACCCAAGTCAACTAATATGGGCCGGAGGGAGTATTTCATTTTAGATTTTGTTTCTTTAATATTTTTTAAAATGGCATGGTGTCATTACCATTCATATAAAAAAATTGAAATCTTGCAGAACTCTCGGCGGTTCTCCAATATCTCTACTACTATAATGGAGGAGTTTTGAATTGGATCCATAACACCAATCCTGACTGTTAGGCTGTTAGATCCAATGGTCCAGAGCAGCTAGATTCATGTTGAAGGAGTAGTACCTAGAGCAAACTCCACCATGTTCTAGAACCATCATGTCACCACCCCAAAAATTTCATAGCATAGTAGGTTGTATTCTCAATATATGTAGATAATTATTATTAATAGACTTAATGTATGCATTTTTTCTCTAACAAGACTATTGACTTAATGTTTGTTAAATCACATTTCATATAGTATATACGTGTGTGGCACATGCCTTTTACTAGTTTGACTAATTCGGTACCTTTAAATTATTTTTAAAAAGTCAAGAGCAAGCTATATCACAGACTTTCTAGTTCGTAATTAGACATACTTACTTTAAATTGTCAAAAGGTTATTTTATTGCACATCTTTAGCTAGGAAGCTTGGAAACTCATGAAAGTAGGGCATTATCCATCAAATCTGGAATCTCCTTTTAAAAACAATTGCTTGAAATGCCAAGATGCACGGATCTACCAAATATGGACACGTTTGTAAGCTTGATTGGGGAATATGATTTAATGTATGGAGTAGTAAAAAACATGAAGAAGGTACAGAAACTATGGTTGTGACCTTGCTCCTCTTGTTTGAAAGCCTTGATTTAATGTTCATTAATTTCGGAAGATGTATATCAAGTCATTAAATGTTGGAAAGCATAGAGGCATGTGGGTCTATCTAACGGGGATAACATCCCAAGTGGGAATAGCGTACCTTAGAAGCTTCAACTTCAAAATTTTGGCACACCACTGAAATATCCTGCCCACCAATTCAAACATCCCACCCATCCATTCAAACATCCAGCCCCAAAAATTTTATTGCACAAATTTAGCCTGGAAGCTTGAAAGGGTGTTATAACTTGTGTGAAAAAGGGGCTGGTGGCATTTTGAGCCATCATCTTTGTAGTTGCTCCACAACAAAACAGATTGTTGTTATTTGGAAATTCAAAAACAAACTTCAAATTTGGAAACAGACATATTGGTTGATCTGCCAAGATGAACCGATCTACCAAATGCAGACACGTCATCATAAACTATTTCCATGACCTTGGTCACCTTTTTTTTGGATGATGGTTATCTTCTTGAAAGCCTTAAATTGTTCAAAAACTTCAGAAAATGCTTAGAAACTCGTTTAAATGCTGGAAAGCAACTCTCGCTGACGTGTGGGTCTAGACTCTGATAGCGCATCTGAGAGGCCCCACGTCAGAGTAGCGTATGCTAGAAGCTTCGACCTCAAAATTTTGGTACAGCACCCAAACATCGCACCCATCCATTAAAATATCCCGCACATCCATTCAAACATGCTTCACCTCTTTCTAGAATACAAAATTCCTCTTCTATCCCTGCTCTAGAAACCAGAATCTGAGGAGCACTGTAATAACAAAGGGATATATGTGGTAAATTTATGTTCTCCCAAGTGCATCACCCCATCGATGTTTCCCAGCCCTTCTACAATATTTACTTGCCCGCCCATTCCAACATACACAGCATGCAAGTCATCCACATGTCAGTGAGACAGAATTACGGGAAGTAGAGACTCCCATTGATTGTTGGTCCAAATTCGAACATTTTTTGCTAAACCGAGATAAAATCATTAAAATCATTGAACCTGGCTCGGAAGCTTGAAAATTCATGAAATTTGGGCATTATCCGTCAAAAAAATTATACTTTGTGAGAAAATTGGTGCGGTGAGATTTTGAACCACATATAGTCTTTGTAGTTGCTTCACAACGGAAGCCATTGTTCTCACTTGGATAATTTGAATTAACTTCGAATTTGGATGCACCTTTTTTGTAAACATTGTTTGAAATGCCAATACGCATTTATGCACCGATCTACCAAACATGGACACATTATCATAAACTATGGCAAACATATTGCCATGACCTTGGTCATCTCGTTTGAAAGCCATGAATGTTCATACATGGTACACCATATTGTGAAACGGGTTTCTTTGAAAGTTGTCAAATTTTAGCATAATTTTCCATGGAAACTAGGCAGTGCACATAACAAAATACTCTACAAAAGAAAGACACTACTTCAATTTATATATTTTTTATTTGGATTGTTCTTCCAAAAGGTCCCAAATTAGGCTGCATTATTAGCATTCATATCAAAAAGTTGAGTGGTTGTTTGGTTAACCTTATCTATCGCTTTTAGCTTTATTTTATAAGACACTTTAGATTTTGTTTCTTTTGGTTTATACCATCATTCAACTATTCAGAGTAAAATCTAAAAAAAACAAATCCAAAAACACGTTCCTCACTTTATAAGCCAAAAATCAAAAGCCAGAATTAGAGCCCAACCAAATAGCGCCTAAATCTCATGGAACTATTGGTGTTTCTCCCTTGTTTTAGTACTTGGGTACCTTCAATTGTATTTAACAAAAAATATGACAAAGCAGGGTATCATCGACTTGTAGATCAAATTTTGAGATACTTTCATTAAATTGGAGTAACACCATTCTATTCTATGAATATATATAACCATAAAGTCTGAACATATTATTGAGAATTCACAGAATCCTAAACCATAAACTCGAAACCCCTAAACCCTAACCGAGTAGGTATCATGCACTTATATATCAAAATTTGAGATACTTTTATCAAATTGGGTAACCCCATTCTATTCCACGAATATAAGCATAAATCTTGAAAATTATTGAAAATTCCCGAAACCCTAAACCCCTAAAACCCAAACCCTAGACCCCTAAACCCTATAACCCTAAACCCTCACCAAGCACGTAACATGTACTTATAGATCAAAATTTAAGATAATTTCGTTAAATTGGGTAACACCATTCTATTTGACGAATATAAGCATAAATCCTGAGCAATATCAAAAATTCTCTAAACCCTAAACCCTAAACAACCCCTAAAACCTAAACCCTAAATCCTAAAGCCCTAAACCCTCAGCCATAAACCCTAACCAAGCAGGTCTCATGCACTCATTGATGAAAATTTGAAATACTTTCATTAAATCAGCTAACACCATTCTATTCTATGAATAAAAACATAAATCTTGAGCATTATTTAAAATGTGCTAAACCATAAACCCGAAAGAACCCAAAAAACTAAACCGTAAAACCATAAACCCTCGAGCCATAAACCCTAACCAAGCAGGTATCATGCACTTATAGAACAGAATTTGAGATACTTTCAATAAATTGATGTAACCCCATTCTATTCCATGAATATAAGCATAAAGCAGCTTGAACATTATTGAAAATTCATGAAACCCTAAACCCTAAACCCCTAAAACCCCAAACCCTAAACCCTTACCAAGCTCGTAGCATGCACTTATAGATCAAAATTTGATATACTTTTGTTTAATTGCTAACGCCACTCTATTCGACGAATATAAGCATAAATCTTGAGCATTATCGAAAAACCCCAAACCCTCAACCCATAAACACTAACCAAGCAGGTATGATGCACTTATAGATCAAAATTTGAGATACTTTCAATAAATTAGGTAACGCCATTCTATTTGACGAATATAAGCATAAAGCTTGAGCATTATTCTAAATTCGCTAAACCCTAAACCCTATACAACCATAAAACCTAAAATATAAAACGCTAAAACCCAAAACCCTCGACCCATAAACCCTAACCAAGCACGTATCATGCACTTATAGATCAAAATTTGAGATACTTTCATTAAATCGGGTAACGCCATTCTATTCGACGATATAATCATAAATATTTGAGCATTATTGAAAAATTTCTAATCCCTAAACTCTAAACAACCCATAAAACCTAAACTGTAAAACCATAAAACCCTAAATCCTTGACCCATAAACCCTAAACCTAGCAGGTACCATGCACTTATAGATCAAAATTTGAGATACTTTCATTAAATTGCGGTAACGCCATTTTATTCCATGAATGTAAGCATAAAGCTTGAACATTATTGAAATTCAAAAAACCTTAGCCCTAAACCCTAGCATCCTAACCCTAGAACCCTAAACCCTTACCAAGCAGGTATAATGCACTTATAGATCCAAATTTGAGATACTTTCTTAAATTGCGATAATGCCATTCTATTCCATGAATATAACCATATATATAAAGCTTGAACATTATTATTGAAATTTCCCTAAACCCTAAAACCAAAATAATCATAAACCCTAAAACCCTGAACAACCCTTAACCCTAAACCCCTAAACCCTAAAAGCCTAAACCCTAAAATCCTAAACCATAAACCATGAACCCTTAAACCCTCAACCCAAAATAAATCCCGAATACTAAACTTAACCCTAGGCTATATATACTTCGTGTGAAAACTGGGGCAGTGGGATTTTGAGCCATATTTTGTAGTTGCTTCATGACAAAAGCCATTGTTGTGCCTTAGAAAATTGAAATAACTTCGAATTCAGAAGCTTCCTTTGTAAATAATATTTTAAATGCCAATACGCACCAGCTACCAAATATATGGACAAGTTATTATAAACTATAGAAAAGATATGGCCATGACCTTGGTCATATGGTTTGAAAGCCATGCACATTCGTACATGATACTCCATATATTGTGATACAATTTTTTCTAAAAGTTATCAAATTTTAAGATTACACTTTCCATGGAAACAAGCTAGTGCACATAGTGAGACACAAAGAGAGAAAAGAATGGTTGTATTTCGTTTTATATTTTGTTTCTTTGTATTTTTAAAAAATGGCCGAAATTTGGTGTCATTTCCATTCATATCAAAAAGTTGAATTTTGCGAAGCTCTCGGTGGTTCTCCAATATTTGACTACTTGGTATCTTTGAATTATTTTTAAAAAGTTAAGAGCAAGGTATATCACACCCTTTGTAGTTCAAAATTAGACACACTTACTTCAAACTGTCAAAAAGACATTTTATTGCATAGATTTAGCTAGGAAGTTTGGAAATTCATGAAAGTTGGGCATTATCCATCAAATCTAGATTTTTCTTTTGAAATTCCAAGATGCAGCAATCTACCAGATATGGACACGCTATCATAAACTATAGCAAAGATATGGTCATGACCTTGGTCATCTTGTGTGAAAGCCTTCAAAAAATAATGTTTATCAATTCTAGCAAATGTGTGAAAACTCATTTATATGTTGGTAAGCATACTGTCACTGGCGTGTGGGTCTAGACGGGGTTAACATGTGAGAGCTGCGGCGTCATAGTAGCGTACGTCAGAAACTTCAACCTCAAAATTTCCGCAAGGCGTCGAAACATCCCGCGCACATCTATTGAAATATCCTGCGAATCTATTCAAATATCCCGCCCCACTTTTTGCAAATGCAAAAGTCCTCTTCTATCCCTGCTCCCGAAACAAGAACCATGGGAGTACTGCAATAATAGAGGGTATAGGTGGTAAATGTGCGTCATCCCACCTACATCCCCCCATCGCCTCTTCCCCGCCCACACGCCTCCAACCTCACCTGCCTCTAGGTGCTTCACCACCGGCCCTCTCTTCGACACCGGAGCTCCTCCTTTGCCGGCACTCTTCACCGGAACTATTTCACCGACACCCTCGCTGCACCGGATCTGCTTTACCAACATTGTCGTCTTCCCTACTAGGGCCGCTTCACTAAATCACTCGTCGCTAACCCCGAAATGCCGATCGCCGCTCCCGTCGCCCTCTTACCTGTCCCACCGGTCCTCGCCGCGTAGTGGTAATTTCTCTTGCCCATTTGCTATATTTTTGGTACTCGTAAGCTACAAAATCGTTAGAATGTTGCTTAGTATCCTACATGCTATTGCCATTTCATTTGCATCCCACATCTGGTAGGTCCTATCCACATCATTAGCTTCTCGCTTTTATTCCCTTTCTTACATTCTAACGCTATCAGTTTAATCTTACAACACCAACTCATAGATGCTATTCTTTTCGAGCGCTTGCACGGGTCTTGCAAACAGCTCATAGAGGATCCAACACTAACAATCTGATGCCCAACAAGGCTGAAGTCTGAGGTTTCCTTGTGTTACTTAGGCCAGTTTCTTGTCATGTTAATAAGTTGTATAACCTGCATGCCTAATAAGTTAATAAGTCATTCTACCTAAGACCTTCCCATGACATTTGCATTCATGTTCTATTGTGTTTCTATCTGCGAATGATTAATTTAGAAATTTCCATCTAGTTTGAATCATATATCTGGTCATTTTTAATGCTATATTTTGGTGTTTTCACCTGCTTTCATCCTTCCAAACCAACTATCTAGTTTGAATCATACATCTGGTAATTTTTAATGCTATGTTTTTGGTGTTTTTCAAGAGTTTTCATCCTTCCAAACCAGCAAACTAGGTTTTAAATGTCACGCCTTAATTAAGAGAAATGACAATGGAGTACAAGGACAAGAGTTCCAATTGCTAAGCTTAGATTCTTCTGGAAGATTAACTAGGAGTCGCACCCACTCGAGAAGGAGCTATTGTCAGCCTAAACATGCTACTGTAAGTTAATACTTACGTTAAATGATCTCTACTTTATATAATACTACTTGTTTCCCTTGTTCTTTGTTTTAACCTCTTACATCATATTTTAGCAGGCTACAGTTAAAACCAAGAAGGAGTCATTGGAAGGCAGGACTGAAAGTTGTGATCCCTCTTCCCATTCATCTTCCCATTGCATTAGCGAAGCAAACAACTTACTTAATGGTCCACCTAGAACAATTCTTGCAGGTGATAAATATATAAACATTGTATTGCATGCAAAAAGAAAGGGTGTAGCTGCTCTTAGATCTGTAGCTAAATTGTTGAAGAAGAGGACAGCTGATACATTGAAGCGAATCGCCATGTACAAATCTCTTTTTGATGATACCGACACTTTGTAATTTTTCAGAATTTTGATCTTGTTGTATAACCTATTGTAACAAACTTTTATTGTTGTGTAATAAGTAGTTTTAATTTGTGTGTGTCTATTAATAGATGTCTTGATATTCCTCTGTTCTGCCAAAAAGTAGGCGCTAGCAAAAAAGGCCAAAACAGTAACATGCCAAACGTTGAAACAACGTGCGCATGGATGGCCCAAAATGACCAGAACAGTAAAAGGCTAGAAGGGTAAAAGGCCGGAATGGTATAAGACCAGAATAGTGAAAAGCTATAATAGTAAAAGGCCAGAACAGTAAAAGGGCCAGAACAGTAAAAAGTCCAGAATAGTAAACGTCTAGAACGGTAAAGGCCTGAACAGTAAAGGACCAGAATAGTGAATGACCAGAACAGTAAAAGGCCAGAACAGTAAAAGGCCAGAACAATAGAAACCTAGAGCAGAGAAAGGCCAGAAGTTTGAAAGGCCTGAACAGTGGAAGACCGGAACCGTGAATGTCAGTTGATGGCTCAATGCACGGCGCCCAGAAAAATGCTTGATGGCGGTGTTGATGTAGAGCTCGTTGGGAACCCCAAGAGGAAGGTATGATGAGCACAGCAGCAAGTTTCCCTCAGTTATGAAACCAAGGTTTAATTGAACCAGTAGGAGCAAGGAAACACCCCAAAGGTGTTACTAGCTGAGCTTTGGCAGGGCGCACTACCGGTGCTAGTAGCAACATGGAGACCTGCACAACACAACCACAGAACTTTGTCCCCAACTTGCGATGAGGTTGTCAATCTCACCGTGTTTTGCGGAAAACAAAGGATTAAACATATCGAATGGAAAGAAGTAATAGTTTGCAGAAAGTAAACACAAAGAAGTAAACAGTTGTAGATTGTATGTAAAGAAAAAGGAGCGGGATCCATAGTTCACTAGAGATGGCTCTCCTTAAGATAGATAACATGCTGGGTGAACAAATTACAGCGTGGCAATTGACAAACACCGAGAAAGCAATACATGCATATACTAATCATCTTGACTCCTTTGAGACTTGATTGGGCATTACAACATTATACATAGACCGCCATCCAACTTCATCTATGACTAACAATCCACCTTCAGGTTATCATCCGAACCCCCTCCAGTATTAAGTTGCAAGCAACAGATTATTGCTTTATGAACTGCGTGTAAAGTAAACAATACGATTGTTCTATGAACAAAGGATTGTTGTTTTATCCCTAGTAGCAACAACACATCTAGTACCTTAGAGATCTATGCCACTTCCCCAGATTACCAGAGGCATGAACCCACTATCGAGCATAAATACTAACTCTTGGAGTTGCTAGCATCTACTTGGCCAAGATAGCTACTAACAACGGAAAGCATGCAAGATCACAAATAACAAAGACAAGATAGAATCAATAATAAATCTGAAATAGCATCTCAATATCCATCGGATCCCCGCAAACACAACATGCAGAATTACAAATAGATGATCTTGATCATGAACGGAGCTCACAAGATCTAAACATGAAAGCACAAAGGAGGAGAACCAGCCATCTAGCTACTACATGGATCCGTAGTCCAAGGATGAACTACTCACGCATCACACCGGAGGCTTGCATGGTGATGAAGAAGGCCTCTAGGGTGAATTCCCCTCTCTGACAGGGTGTCGGGAAGAGCTTCAGATCCCTCCCGATCTAGGGATGGAGATGACGGCGGCTACAGACTCTTTCATGGATTTTTGATCGGGCCCTTAGGGTTTTCGTCCCGAGGGAAATATATAGGCGGAAGGAGAGGCCGAGGGGGCGCCGGGAGCAGCAACACCACCCCCTGGCGCGGGTCAGGCCTGGCCGCGCGGCCAGGTGGTGTGGTGGCCCCCTGGCCCCTCTCCGTCTCGTATTCTGGCACTTGATGACATCCGAAAAAATAGGCACTTTGGCTTTTGTCCCATCCAATTCCGAGAATATTCATTTTCTGACTTTCCTGGAACCAAAAACAGCAGAAAATAGGCAGCTGGCACTATGGCTCTTGTTAATAGGTTAGTCTAACAAATCATAAGAAAAGTACTCCAAAGTTGGAACAAAACACAAGAAAGTGGATAAAACCAACCATGGAACATCAAAAATTATAGATACATTTGCAATGTATCAACATCCCCAAGCTTAACTCCTACTCGTCCTCGAGTAGGTAAGTGATAAAAAGAAAGAATAATTTTTGAAGTGACATGTGATGCGCTCGATGATCGACGTAGAGCTCGTTGGGAACCCCAAGAGGAAGGTATGATGAGCACAACAGCAAGTTTTTCCTCAGTTATGAAACCAAGGTTTAATCGAACCAGTAGGAGCAAGGAAACACCCCAAAGGTGTTACTAGCTGAGCTTTGGCAGGGCGCACTACCGGTGCTAGTAGCAACGTGGAGACCTGCACAACACAACCATAGAACTTTGCCCCCAACTTGCGATGAGGTTGTCAATCTCACCGTGTTTTGCGGAAAACAAAGGATTAAATGTATCGAATGGAAAGAAGTATAAGTTTGCAGAAAGTAAACACAGAGCAGTAAAGGATTGTAGATTGTATGTAAAGAGAAAGGACTGGGATCCATAGTTCACTAGAGGTGGCTCTCCTTAGATAGATAACATGCTGGGTGAACAAATTACAGCGGGGCAATTGACAAACACCGCGAAAGCAATACATGCATATACTAATCATCTTGACTCCTTTGAGACTTGATTGGGCAATACAACATAATAAATAGAACGCCATCCAACTGCATCTATGACTAATAATCCACCTTCAGGTTATCATACGAACCCCCTCCAGTATTAAGCTGCAAGCAACAGATTATTGCTTTACGAACTGCGTGTAAGGTAAACAATACGATTGTTCTATGAACAAAGGATTGTTGTTTTCTCCCTAGTAGCAACATCAAATCTAGTACCTTAGAGATTTCTGTCACTTCCCTAGATTTCCAGAGGCATGAACCCACTATCGAGCATAAATACTAACTCTTGGAGTTGCTAGCATCTACTTGGCCAAGATAGCTACTAACAATGGAAAGCATGCAAGATCACAAATAACAAAGACATGACAGAATCAATAATCAATCTGAAATAGCATCTCAATATCCATCTGATCCCCGCAAACACAACATGTATGGATTACAAATAGATGATCTTGATCATGAACGGAGCTCACAAGATCTAAACATGAAAGAACAAAGGAGGAGAAACCAGCCATCTAGCTACTACATGGATCCGTAATCCAAGGATGAACTACTCACGCATCACACCGGAGGCTTGCATGGTGATGAAGAAGGCCTCTAGGGTGAATTCCCCTCTCCGGCAGGGTGCCGGGAAGAGCTTCAGATCCCTCCCGATCTAGGGATGGAGATGACGGCGCCTACAGACTCTTTCGTGGATTTTTGATCAGGTACTTAGTATTTTCGTCCCGTGGGCAATATATAGGCGGAAGGAGAGGCTGAGGGGGTGCCGGGAGCCACCACACCACCCTCTAGCGCGGGCCCATCCTAGCCACGTGGCCAGGTGGTGTGGCTGGCCCCTGGCCCTTCTCTGTCTCCTATTCTGGCACTTGGTCCCTTCCAGAAAAATAGGCACTTTGACTTTTGTCCCGTCCAATTCCGAGAATATTCAATTTCTGACTTTCTTGGAACCAAAAACAGCAGAAAACAGGCAGCTGGCACTATGGCTCTTGTTAATAGGTTAGTCCAAGAAATCATATGAAAAGTACTCCAAAGTTGGAACAAAACACAAGAAAGTGGATAAAACCAAGCATGGAACATAAAAAATTATAGATACATTCGCAATGTATCAACATCCCCAAGCTTAACTCCTGCTCGTCCTCGAGTAGGTAAGTGACAAAAAGAAAGATTAATTTTTGAGGTGACATGCACCATCAAAGACTTGATCAAAGTATTTGCAAAACATTCAAAGCTGGGATCATAGTACTCCAATCATAACATGAAACACAAAGTTCTAGCAATAAGCAAAGAAACTATGATGCAACATGAAAAGTCACAAACAAAAGATTCATGAATAACAATGCTTTGCAAGACGTTTGTTTGTTTCACATAAAGAAAACATAGCATAATAGTATTCAGCTTGTCCCTCAATAGAGTAGCAAATATAAATGCATAGGACACCTTCAAAGTTCATATGAGTGACTAGATACAATAGTTTAAAAACAAGCAATAACAAGTTATGCATCAATCAACTAGTCTTGGGATAATGCACATAGAACTAAGAATGGCCACTATGCTCTCAAAGTAGGTGCATAAAGATAGAAGGTGGAGACTCAATATAATGGTGGAAGAAAGGCCTTTTGTAAAAGGAAGTAAGGATTCAAGTCTCATAAAGAGCTTCCAAAAATTATGGTACTTGTAGCTTTCAGCTCTCATTACCCCTATCATAAGCATCTTGAAGGTGATTAAGGTTAAAGTGACACAACTAAGAGGATATGCTTGACAAGTTATAAACCGAAATCTCATGCCCCTTACTTACGAAGACCGATCCTCATGCTACTCAACTTCAGTCACGAGTAAGCTCTTGTCATTGTAAGTATATGTGTATCATTAAGAACCACCAACGGGGTACCCCTTGCACATGATACAGGAGCTTTCCCATAATCAAAATGACAAGGCAAGCAAATAATGAGCATCTCAACAATCTTTTTATTTGCTATTTGCATAGGTTTTTATTGAGGATGCTTCATAGAGTTCTCATTATGGTGATGCTGCAAGTTTCCACCATGATTAGGCATGGCTTAGGCTAGCGGCCGAAGCGTTTCACTAACACACATACAAACTCCATGATCTTACAAGTTCCACTTTTATTTCACACCGCCGGGATCCGTAAGCAAAAGAACATGATATCAACGGGGTACAAAGTACAAGTGCAATGTTGAAAGCGTTCCCCATGGTACATGGTTCTGATAATTTCAACTTATAAAGCGCAAGCATATACGCAACAAACAAGGACCCAATGGTTCAAGTTTATTAGAGGCAAAAAGTAAAGTGTGCCGTCAAGTTCGTGAGAGCTTTAATCACTAGTTTTCTCATAACAAGTGAAAGGTAAACAAAAGCATGAATATACTTGGAATAGCATAAGCTAGTAGGTAGGTATGGTGGACTCTTTGGAATAGCTTGGTTTAGGGAGTTGGATGCATGAGTGGAACTCATACTATGTTGTGAGGCTAGCAAAAGACTGGGAGCGACAAACTAAGAGAGCAATAATGGCCATAATCATGCAGAGCGACAAAACATCATTGATCAAAGCATAAAGTGATACGACAAGTTGAAAACTAAAGGATCATAAAGGCTATGGTGACTTGTGACAGTCATAACATGGTGTGAGCATGTGCCAAGTCAACCCAAATAAAGCATCAAAGGAGAATACAATTATACTATGCTTTAATATGCTAAAACAACGCATGATTCATCCAAGGCACATTAAGCAATCTAAATTGTTTATAACAAGTCATGCTACAGCAAAGAATACTAAGCATAAAGCCAAAACAATATCAAGCATGGCATGACGAAGCATAGGCCACAGTCAAAAATGAGCTCTTTTTACCACATAAGCATGAGTTTTCCTACTCTTCTCCAAACTAAACCAAACTAATTGCAAACCAATGTATGAAAGAGGGGGTCCAACCAACTTATTCAGAAAACTAAGCAAACCAAGCAAACTAAAAACCAAAATGAAAACGAAAAGGAAGACGCTCCAAGAAAAACACAACTGTGCATGAAACAATAAAAATGAAGCGTTTGGAAGAAACCTGGAATTTTTATTGATGAAGAAGGGGATGCCTTGGGCATCCCCAAGCTTTGACGCTTGTACTTCTTGGATATTTCTTGGGGTGACACGCGTGGCATCCCCAAGCTTGAGCTTTAGTCCATCCTTCATCTCATTACTCATTCCTTTCATACACCTGAAATTTTTCCTTCATACAAAACTTCACACAATCTCATTAGCAACATTAGTGCACTTAAGATAAATAAGTCTCAAGGTTCATTTCTCACACCAAATAAACTTCCATTAGAACACTAGCTACTGTATCACTTCCCTCAAAAATCTCAATTCCCCAAAGGAACTCAAGAAGGAACTAACAAGAAGCAAATGCAAAAAATGGCAGAAATCTGTCAAAACAGACCAGCAGGTAAAGACGGATTTTTTCGAAGACCTTATGTTGCTCAAATCAAAAAGTGTTGAACTAACTAAAGTTATATAACAACCTGGGTCAGAAGCACGAACAATTACAGCTCAATCCGACTTACAGAGCTCTCTGAGGAATTTTTACGGTGAAGCACAAATATCTGTTTCGGGACAGCAACTTTCCCAATCATTACTTCACTCTCATTAGAGGTTACTCTTGGCACAAAAAGCAAATAAAAAGGATAAGGAGCGGTTATTACAGAGGTAATAACTTCCAAGACTCAACTAAAACTCTTGGGTTATCTCCCAACAAGTACTTTTCTTTAACGCCTTTAAGTTAGGCATGAAAATTTGAGAAGATGCTCTCATAGGAAATATGAATTGAAGTAAAAGAGAGCATCAAAAGCAAATTCAAAACACATTTAAGTCTAACCCACTTCCTATGCATAGGAATCTTGTATGCAAATAAATGCACAAAGAGCAAAGTGACAGGCATAGGAAGATAAAACAAAAGTAACTTCAAAACTTTCAGCACATAGAGAGGTGTTTCATTACCATAAAAACTTCTACAAACATATTTTCCTCTCTCATAATAATTTTTAGTAGCCTCGTGAATAAACTCAACAATATAAATATCACATAAGGCATGATTTTCATGATCTACAAGCACTAGAGCTTTATTATAAACAATTTCAAAAGAATCCTCGGGAACATAACATTCACCCTCCTTTGATAAGCAAGGAGGACAATCAAATAATGTAAGAGTTACTCTCATTAGAAGGCAGGCATGGGTAGATCCATTCTTCCTCCTTTTTTCCATCACTCTCCTCCTCTTTTTCATCTAATGAGCTTTCAGGTTCAGCAATTTCTTCTTCCATGGAGGTTCTAGCAGGCGGTGGTTCATCTATTACCTGAGCAGTCATAATACTGTTCCCAAATAGGAAACTAAGTGAGCTATCCATAATGAAATAGTAATTGGAGCAGAGCTAGTCATAAAGACAACTTAAGAAAGGAACTAACTTTTTTTGTTTTTCCAATAAGAAAGCAAACTAGTAAAACTAATTTTTTTTGTGTTTTTGAAGAACAAAACAAGCAAACAAAGCAAAAAGAAACTAAGCAAAACAAAAACAACAAAGTAAAGAGATTGGTTATGAGGGACTCCCCTTGTGAAGATGTCCTTGACTCCCCGGCAACATCGCCAGAAAATGTCTTGATGCGCTCGACGATCGACGTAGAGCTCGTTGGGAACCCCAAGAGGAAGGTATGAAGAGCACAGCAGCAAGTTTTCCCTCAGTTATGAAACCAAGGTTTAATCGAACCAGTAGGAGCAAGGAAACACCCCAAATGTGTTACTAGCTGAGCTTTGGCAGGGCGCACTACCGGTGCTAGTAGCAACGTGGAGATCTGCACAACACAACCACAGAACTTTGTTCCCAACTTGCGATGAGGTTGTCAATCTCACCGTGTTTTGCGGAAAACAAAGGATTAAACGTATCGAATGGAAAGAAGTAAAAGTTTGCAGAAAGTAAACACAAAGCAGTAAAGGATTGTAGATTGTATGTAAAGACAAAGGACCGGGATCCATAGTTCACTAGAGGTGGCTCTCCTTAGATAGATAACATGCTGGGTGAACAAATTACAGCGGGGCAATTGAGAAACACCGAGAAAGCAATACATGCATATACTAATCATCTTGACTCCTTTGAGACTTGATTGGGCAATACAACATAATACATAGACCGCCATCCAACTGCATCTATGACTAATAATCCACCTTCAGGTTATCATCCGAACCCCCTCCAGTATTAAGTTGCAAGCAACAGATTATTGCTTTACGAACTGCGTGTAAGGTAAACAATACGATTGTTCTATGAACAAAGGATTGTTGTTTTCACCCTAGTAGCAACAACACATCTAGTACCTTAGAGATTTCTGTCACTTCTCTAGATTACCAGAGGCATGAACCCACTATCGAGCATAAATACTAACTCTTGGAGTTGCTAGCATCTACTTGGCCAAGATAGCTACTAACAACGGAAAGCATGCAAGATCACAAATAACAAAGACATGATAGAATCAATAATCAATCTGAAATAGCATCTCAATATCCATCGGATCCCCGCAAACACAACATGTATGGATTACAAATAGATGATCTTGATCATGAACGGAGCTCACAAGATCTAAACATGAAAGCACAAAGGAGGAGAAACCAGCCATCTAGCTACTACATGGATCCGTAATCCAAGGATGAACTACTCACGCATCACACCGGAGGCTTGCATGGTGATGAAGAAGGCCTCTAGGGTGAATTCCCCTCTCCGGCATGGTGCCGGGAAGAGCTTCAGATCCCTCCCGATCTAGGGATGGAGATGACAGCGGCTACAGACTCTTTCGTGGATTTTTGATCAGGTACTTAGGATTTTCGTCTCGAGGGAAATATATAGGCGGAAGGAGAGGCCGAGGGGGTGCCGGGAGCCACCACACCACCCCCTGGCACGGGCCCAGCCTAGCCGTGCAGCCAGGTGGTGTGGCCGGCCCCTGGCCCTTCTCCGTCTCGTATTCTAGCACTTGATCCCTTCCGGAAAAATAGGCACTTTGGCTTCTGTCCCATCCAATTCCGAGAATATTCATTTTCTGACTTTGCTGGAACCAAAAATAGCAGAAAACAGGCAGCTGGCACTGTGGCTCTTGTTAATAGGTTAGTCCAAGAAATCATATGAGAAGTACTCCAAAGTTGGAACAAAACACAAGAAAGTGGACAAAACTAAGCATGGAACATCAAAAATTGAAGATACATTTGCAATGTATCAACATGCACCATCAAAGACTTGATCAAGGTATTTGCAAAACATTCAAAGCTGGGATCATACTACTTCAATCATAACATGAAAGACAAAGTTCTAGCAATAAGACAAAGAAACTATGATGTAACATGAAAAGGCACAAACAAAAGATTCATGAATAACAATGCTCTGTAAGACGTTTGTTTGTTTCACATAAAGAAAACATAGCATAATAGTATTCAGCTTGTCCCTCAATAGAGTAGCAAATATAAATGCATAGGACACCTTCAAAGTTCATACGAGTGACTAGATACAATAGTTTAAAAACAAGCAATAACAAGTTATGCATCAATCAACTAGTCTTGGGATAATGCACATAGAACTAAGAATGGCCACTATGCTCTCAAAGTAGGTGCATAAAGATAGAAGGTGGAGACTCAATATAATGGTGGAAGAAAGGCCTTTTGTAAAAGAAAGTAAGGATTCAAGTCTCATAAAGAGCTTCCAAAAATTATGGTACTTGTAGCTTTCAGCTCTCATTACCCCTATCATAAGCATCTTGAAGGTGATTAAGGTTAAAGTGACACAACTAAGAGGATATGCTTGACAAGTTATAAACCGAAATCTCATGCCCCTGACTTACAAAGACCGATCCTCATGCTACTCAACTTCAGTCACGAGTAAGCTCTTGTCATTGTAAGTATATGTGTATCATTAAGAACCGCCAACGGGTACCCCTTGCACATGATACGAGAGCTTTCCCATAATCAAAATGACAAGGCAAGCAGACAATGAGCATCTCAGTGATCTTTTTATTTGCTATTTGCATAGGTTTTTATTGAGGATGCTTCATAGAGTGCTCATTATGGTGATGCTGCAAGTTTCCACCATGATTAGGCATGGCTTAGGCTAGCGGCCTAGATGTTTCTCTAACACACATACAAACTCCATGATCTTACAAGTTCCACATTTATTTCACACCGCCAGGATCCGTAAGCAAAAGAACATGATATCAACGGGGTACAAAGTACAAGTGCAATGTTGAAAGCGTTCCCCATGAAACATGGTTCTGCTAATTTCAACTTATAAAGCGCAAGCATATACGCAACAGAGAAGGACCCAATGGTTCAAGTTTATTAGAGGCAATAAAGTAAAGTGTGCCATCAAGTTCGTGAGAGCTTTAATCACTAATTTTCTCATAACAAGTTTAATTTGGAAGGTAAACAAAAGCATGAATATACTTGGAATAGCATAAGCTAGTAGGTAGGTATGGTGGACTCTTTGGAATAACTTGGTTTAGGGAGTTGGATGCATGAGTGGAACTCATACTTGGTTGTGGAGGCTAGCAAAAGACTGGGAGCGACAAACTAAGAGAGCAACAATGGCCATAATCATGCAGAGTGACAAAACATCATTGATCAAAGCATAAAGTGATACTACAAGTTGAAAACTAAAGGATCATAAAGGCTATGGTGACTTGAGATAGTCATAACGTGGTGTGAGCATGTGCCAAGTCAACCCAAATAAAACATCAAAGGAGAATACCACTATACTATGCTTTAATATGCTAAAACAACGCATGATTCATCCAAGGCACATTAAGAAATCTCAATTGTTTATAAAAAGTCATGCTACAGCAAAGAATACTAAGCATAAGGCCAAAAAAATACCAAGCATGGCATGACAAAGCATAGGCCACAGTCAAAAACAAGCTCTTTTTACCACATAAGCATGAACTTTCCTACTCTTTTCCAAACCAAACCAAACTATTTGCAAACCAATGTATGAAAGAGGGGGTTCAACCAATTTATTCAGCAAACTAAGCAAACAAAAGTAAACGAAAACGAAAAAGAAGACGCTCCAAGAAAAACACAACTGTGCATGAAACAATAAAAATGAAGCGTTTGGAAGAAACTTGGGATTTTTATTGATGAAGAAGGGGATGCCTTGGGCATCCCCAAGCTTTGATGCTTGTACTTATTGGAGATTTCTTGGGGTGACACGTGTGGCATCCCCAAGCTTGAGCTTTAGTCCATTCTTCATCTCATTACTCATTCCTTCCATACACCTGAAATTTTTCCTTCATACATAACTTCACACAATCTTTATTAGCAACATTAGTGCACTTAAGATAAATAAGTCTTAAGGTTTAGTTCTAACACCAAATAAACTTCCATTAGAAAACTAGCTACTGTAGCACTTCAAGAACTCAAAAAGGAACCAACAAGAAGCAAATGCAGAAAATGGCAGAAATCTGTCAAAACAGACCAGCAGGTAAAGACGAATTTTTTCGAAGACCTTATGTTGCTCAAATAAAAAAGTGTTGAACTAACGAAAGTTAGATAACAACCTGGGGCAGAAGAACAAAAAATGACAGCTCAATCCGACATACAGAGCTCTCTCATGAATTTTTACGGTGAAGCACAGAAATCTGTTTCGGGACAGCAACTTTCCCAATCATTACTTCTCTCTCATTAGAGGTTACTCTTGGCACAAAAAGAAAATAAAAAGGATAAGGAGAGGTTATTACAGAGGTAATAACTTCCAAGATTCATCTAAAACTTTTGGGTTATCTCCCAATAAGTACTTTTCTTTAACACCTTTAAGTTAGGCATGATAGTTTGAGAATATACTCACATAAGAAATATGAATTGAAGTAAAAGAGAGCATCAAGAAGCAAATTCAAAACACATTTAAGTCTAACCCACTTCCTATGCATAGGAACCTTGTAAGAAAATAAATCAAATAAGCACATAGTAGCAAGAATGGGTAGATAAAACAAGAGCAACTTCAAAACTTTCAGCACATAGAGAGGTGTCTCAATACCATGAAAACTTCTACAACCATATTTTCCTCTCTCATAATAATTTTCAGTAGCCTCATGAATAAACTCAACAATATAACTATCACATAAAGCATGCTTTTCATGATCTACAAACACTAGAGCTTTATTATAAACATTTTCGAAAGAATCCTCAGGAACTTGACATTCGTCCTCCTTTGGTAAGCATGGGGGACAATAAAATAATGTAAGGGGTAAAGAGTTACTCTCATTAGAAGGTAGGGATGGGTAGATACATTCTTCCTCCTCTTGATCATCACTCTGCTCCTCTTTTTATCCAATGAGCTTCCAATTTCAGCAATTTCTTCTTCCATAGGCTCTTGCAAGGCATTAGTCTCTTCCGTTGGTGGAGAGCATCTATTAAGATATTCAAGAATATATCCATTCTCTACCATGTAATTATCAAAGAAAAATTTAAGTATATCATAAACCTCATATTTATAAGGTGCATCATCAGTATTTTCAAGCAAATAAGCAAGTTTGAATGCACCCTTCCAAGCAATAAATTCTTCAATTTGTTCCACATCATAAAAGTCATAATTCCCTTTAACATAAGAAGATATGGTAACATTATCATTATACTCACATTGAAAAGGGAGGTGTTTATACCTCCTACAGCAACAAGATTTATCAAAGCAATAAGTAACATTATAAGTAGAGCACACGTTTCTAGCAATGGTATACAATTTATCAATTTGTTCCCATAAGTGTTTCCCTTTCTGTGACAAGCGGTGATCCTTATAATAATATTTTTGTTCTTCCATGAACCCACCTTGCCAATAAGATTCAGTTTCAAAGAAACCAACCATTGATAGAAAGCATAATAAAGCAAGACAATAACAGACCAACGAAAATACCAACTATAGTAGAAACTAATTTTTTTGTGTTTTTGATAACAAAACAAGCAAACAAAGAAAAAGAAACTAAGCAAAAAAACAACAAAGTAAAGAGATTGGTTATGAGGGACTCCCCTTGTGAAGATGTCCTTGACTCCCCGGCAACGGCGCCAGAAAATCGCTTGATGGCTCAATGCACGGCGCCCAGAAAAATGCTTGATGGCAGTGTTGATGTAGAGCTCGTTGGGAACCCCAAGAGGAAGGTATGATGAGCACAGCAGCAAGTTTCCCTCAGTTATGAAACCAAGGTTTAATCGAACCAGTAGGAGCAAGGAAACACCCCAAAGGTGTTACTAGGTGAGCTTTGGCAGGGCGCACTACCGGTGCTAGTAGCAACGTGGAGACCTGCACAACACAACCACATAACTTTGTCCCCAACTTGCGATGAGGTTGTCAATCTCACCGTGTTTTGCGGAAAACAAAGGATTAAACGTATCGAATGGAAAGAAGTAATAGTTTGCAGAAAGTAAACACAAAGAAGTAAACAGTTGTAGATTGTATGTAAAGAAAAAGGACCGGGATCCATAGTTCACTAGAGGTGGCTCTCCTTAAGATAGATAACATGCTGGGTGAACAAATTACAGCGGGGCAATTGCCAAACACCGAGAAAGCAATACATGCATATACTAATCATCTTGACTCCTTTGAGACTTGTTTGGGCATTACAACATTATACATAGATGGCCATCCAACTGCATCTATGACTAATAATCCACCTTCAGGTTATCATCCGAACCCCCTCTAGTATTAAGTTGCAAGCAACATATTATTGCTTTACGAACTGCGTGTAAAGTAAACAATACGATTGTTCTATGAACAAAGGATTGTTGTTTTCTCCCTAGTAGCAACAGCACATCTAGTACCTTAGAGATTTCTGTCACTTCCCCAGATTATCAGAGGCATGAACCCACTATCGAGCATAAATACTAACTCTTGGAGTTGCTAGCATCTACTTGGCCAAGATAGCTACTAACAACGGAAAGCATGCAAGATCACAAATAACAAAGACATGATAGAATCAATAATCAATCTGAAATAGCATCTCAATATCCATCGGATCCCCGCAAACACAACATGTAGAATTACAAATAGATGATCTTGATCATGAACGGAGCTCAGAAGATCTAAACATGAAAGCACAAAGGAGGAGAACCAGCCATCTAGCTACTGCATGGATCCGTAGTCCAAGGATGAACTACTCACGCATCACACAAGAGGCTTTCATGGTGATGAAGAAGGCCTCTAGGGTGAATTCCCCTCTCTGGCAGGGTGTCGGGAAGAGCTTCAGATCCCTCCTGATCTAGGGATGGAGATGACAGCGGCTACAGACTCTTTCGTGGATTTTTGATCGGTCCCTTAGGGTTTTCGTCCCAAGGGAAATATATAGGCGGAAGGAGAGGCCGAGGGGGCACCGGGAGCAGCCACACCACCCCCTGGCACAGGTCAGGCCTGGCCACGCGGCCAGGTGGTGTGGTGGCCCCCTGGCCCCTCTCCGTCTCGTATTCTGGCACTTGATGACATTCGGAAAAATAGGCACTTTGGCTTTTGTCCCGTCCAATTCCGAGAATATTCATTTTCTGACTTTCCTGGAACCAAAAATAGCAGAAAACAGGCAGCTGGCACTGTGGCTCTTGTTAATAGGTTAGTCCAAGAAATCATAAGAAAAGTACTCCAAAGTTGGAACAAAACACAAGAAAGTGGATAAAACCAAGCATGGAACATCAAAAATTATAGATACATTTGCAATGTATCATCAACACCCGGATTTTTAAGTCCAAATGCCTGTTGTTGGGTTCGCAGCATAGAAAACAAAAAAAATCCTATGATGGGAACTATATGCCAAGATCTACCTACTAGATACAAGGAACGGGTGGATATACATCCATAGAGAACTTACCCTTGAAGACAACAAAGCTTTGTTAACGAGTTGGAACTCGTGGATGATGTAGTTGTACACTTGCCGATCTCAAGATCGTGATGAAGTCCTGCAGGTCCGGCTCTAGCACGTCCATCAGATCTAGCTCCAGCAAGTCTAGCACCACCAAGTCTAGCACCGCAAAGCAGCAGTGCATCCGTGATCGCACACACGTCCGGTACCCCGACAACCTCCGTCCCTCGCTCCATCAAAGCAGCGTAAGCAGCAACTCCTTTCAAGATAAAGTCACCGGAAACATGTATCTCGCTAATCCGAGACCATGGGGAATAACTAGAGGGGGAGAGAGATCCTTCATGAGGAGGTGTGTCTTGTGAGGAGGAGAGGGGGGACTTTTATAGGGAAGAGGGGGGCAGCCAAGGGCCATGGCGTGGCAGCCATGGTGGTGCCCCCACCTCTTCCACATTCATGTGGGTGGAGCTCCCACTCCCATAAAAAGCCTCCACTTCAAATTCCACTCACACATGCATTAATTTCCACCAAATTTAATGCAAGCTCCAATTAAATAAAACCATTTTATTTATTTTATTCAGAATTTTTTAATTACATTAATTAACAAACATTCAGATAAAACCCCCTGCAATATTTCAATATCACATGCAGAACCAGTTTCAGAAATTTCACCCGAAACAATTCCGGTTTCCATCGAAATGATTCTAGCGCTTTCTTAAATATTTATCTGAAACATATTTGCTCCGAATGGTGTCGGTATCCCTTAAGTGTGTCACCCTACGGTTCACGAATAATGCAGACATGATCGAGACCCCTCTCCGATCAATAATCAGCAGCGGGACCTGGAGATCCGTACTGACTCCCACATATTCAATGATGACTCTTGTGATCGTGTGAACCTTTAACACCGTAACTAAATCCCTTTGTCTCGCGATATATTACATGTCCGAGATTCGATCATTGGCCTCCAAATACCTAGTTTGATCTCGTTACCGACATGCACTCTTTTCTCGTTCCCGTGATATAACATTCTAGTGATCACATCACTTGCTTCTAAGCTATTTCAATGTGATATCACCGAGAGAGCCTAGAGTATATCTATCTGTCAACAGGATGGAAAAATCAAACTCTTGATCCATGAGCCTCAACATAACACCTTCGTAGCACTGAACCCACCTTTATAGTCACCCTGTTATGGTGTGACGTTTGATGTTATCAAGATACTCTTCCGGTGTTAGCAATTAACATGATCTCATGGTCTAAGGACTAAGATTACTTCGTATGATGTTATAGCAATATAAACATAATGACTCTGATCGTAATGCTATACTTCGGATGAATGTTCATCACATCATTCCACCAATGTTGTGACCCATTATTAACAACATCCAATGTCCATGATCAGGAAACCTTGATCATCTTGTTAATCAACGAGCTAGTTTATATGAGAGGCATTACTAGGAACTTTGTATTTTGTTTATTAAACACACATGTATTAATGTTTCCAATTAATACAATTATAGCACTCAAAATAAACATTTATCATAAACATGGAATAAGATAATAACCACTTTATTATTAACTCTCGGGCATATTCCCTTCAGTCTCCCACTTGCACTAGAGTCAATAATCTAGTTTGAACAACTTTGAGTATTGAACACCTATGGCTTTCTGGTGTTGCATATACGCGATTGGTAGTGGTTAACATAATCTCCTTATCTGACAGTTTCAGGTCCGTGTGTATTTGCATGTCTTTGCGTCTCTACGCATCACTCATTCTCAAATGAGATGGCATTGTATAAATTTGGTCCTTTGGTGAGACCTTTAGTTCGTTCGGGTTAAAATATATTGATATTATTGTCATACAATATATCTTCATAGTATTAGCCCACTTTGAACCACATCTAGTTTGATAACAAACTACTTAACACAAATGCCCTCCTTTGCTGCTACTATAGCAGTCATATACTTAGCCATTTGTTGTAGTATCCCTCACAATGTCTCAACTTGGGAACTCATCCAAATCCATCATGGAACATCCTTTCCATTACATTGTGCCTCCCATAGTATAAATTGAGATAAATTTAATTTGTATCTTGTGACAAAACTAGTACCAATGTAACACTTTACAATGAACTACATTTTACTATTTGTCACTTATACATGATATATTCTTAGTTCTTCCAAAGCTCATAAGAATATCTTTACTATCATCCAATGATCATCTTATGAATCATTCTGGTATGTGCTCATAACATTTAGAGCACCAGGCATAACTTGATATATGCATATCACGGTATAATCGATCAAAATATTCATGTGATTTTACTCACCAAGTGTTGAAACACTTGAATCTTGATACAATCCTTTCCATGTAGCAAGAACCTTTCTTGTTGTTTCCATATTGAACCCTTTCAATATCTCATATATGTACGTCTAGCATAACCATATTAGCGCCTCAATCTATCCATATAGACATTGATGCCAAATATTCTGGTTTTGCCCAAGTCTTTCATCAAAATCCTATTTTAATAAAATTCTTAACTTGTGTCAATAAAAGATCAATCGTTTCTAATCAACAATATGTACTCTGCATAATGTATTGGAAACTTGTCTTAGCGCTCCCACTTAATTTCTTGCAAATGCAAGCATCTTCATCATCTCTGATGAAATTAAACTCCTTTAACATTTTCATCATGGTGAAGATTCCAACTCCGCTATGCTCACTTCAACTATTGAAGTTTGCATGCCCTTTTTGCACCCTTTGAATTAACAAAACCCTTCGGACCGTGTCATGTACACGTCCTAGGTAACCATTCTATTAGAAGAACCTTGTTTTTGTTTATTCAACTACCATATACCAAATTATATGTAGTGGTTGCTACACTAATCCGTCAAGACTAAATATCGCTATGAAAGATCAAATCTTGTCATAGTCAACTCCTTGAACATTGTCGTAAATTTCTTTTCAACATGTCGACTATTTCATAGATGTGAAACATCCATGTCTATTTATTTATAGATCCAAACACGACCGATAGGATTCACGTCTTTTCGGAGGGTCTTCCAAGTTCAGAAACTTGATTTCTCGTGTATGGATACTATCATGGATTCTATGACCTCCAGTCATTTTATGGAGTCAGGGCCCATCACCGCTTCTTTGCATGCAGTCGGTTCATCATTGTCAAAACAATAAGGACTTATGTTTCAAATCTTATTATTTGATTCTTACTGACCCACATGGTTCAATAGGAACTCTAATCTCCAAGATCACACCCTTTGTAATCATGGGAGCCATGAGCATTGTGGCCGCCACCGGGACACTTTCTGGCGCTGCGCTACTTAGCACATATAGCTAAGGTTCAACAACCTTATCAAAGTTCTATTATCCTCCCACTTAAATTTTCACGAAAAATTCCTTCTCAAGAAACTTGACGTTCTAAGCGACAAACTCTTTTGTCCTCGGTGTTATGGAGGAATTCCCAACAAATTCTTTGGGATAACCTACAAAGACATTCTTATCCGACTTTGGTAGAAAACATTTTACTTATGCATATCATACCAAAATTTAAGAAAAGACAATTCGGGTTTTATCCCAAACCATAACTCATATGGTGTCATTTCAACGGATCACGATGGTGCTCTTTTCAGTGTAAAACCGGTAGTCTCTAAAGCTTTAATACTTAAAACATAATGACAGTTTTATAAATGACACCTTTGATCTTACCATGTCAAACAAGGTTTGATTTGATCTCTCGAACATACCATACTCCTGTGGTTTATTGGGAAATGCAAATTCATGGAACAATTCCTAAGATCTTAGTGGTTTGCTAAACCTGTAACTCAAATATCTTTCTTTATGATCAAATCATAAAATCTTTCATTTTGTTCTTACAATGATTTTTCACTTCGTCTTGAAAGTCTTTGAACAATTTTCAAATGTTTCATACTTCTTCCTTATTAAGTAAATATATAGATATATTCACTCAAGTTTCTGGAGAAAGCATATGAAGCAAAATGATCCATCGCATATGGCTACACATAACTATATACATCAACATGCATAATATCCAATAAGTTAGTATTCCTCTTTGGCCTATGGACGGAGTTTCAATTATCTCGAGGGAAGTTTCACAAGCATCAATTGATCAAAATCAAAAGACTCCAAAAATCCATCAACATGGAGTTTCTTCATGTTTACTTTCCAATATAATTCAAACAGCAATGTCACTTCATAAGTGATCTTCCAATCATTTGTCTTACGACATTTTAGCAATAATGTTTATGGATGTGATTTCTCCAACTAGACTTGTAAAAGTTCATCCATACTTTATGGAATATGGTAATTATTTGAACAACCATTGTTCTCATAATACCGGAACAAAATAACAATTATTAAAACAAATCTTGAAGGCTAGGTTTGACGACAATGAAAACACAATAACACTTTATTTGTTTTTGATGAACATCATCACTTATTCTCTTGCTAGTTTCTTAGGCCGCTGCAGTTCATGAATTGTGTTGTTCTGTATGAAAATTCACACCAACCAATTCGATATCCAATACCGGTATCCAATACCTCAGAACCACATTATTTGACAAGCAAGGAATACAGCCATAACATGTATATCTTCTATATACCTAAGTTGGACATCTCCAACATTTTCTTTTATGCCAAATATTTTATAGATTCTCTTTCAACAATTCCTTTTCTTTTAAAAGAATCTATCAACATCAATAGTGGTGTCATTCACATGACACATAGTACAAAGTTTATATAGTCAAATACTAATAACTTTGGACTTGCACTTTGAAGTGGATCACCATCATCAAATGTTTGGTGTTCTTTCAAAAATCCATTATTTAGTAATCTATTAGTGTAGTAAACATTTTACCTACATCTTCTATTCATCCTTATCATGACAACTTTCATGATCAAGCTACTATAGCCTATAAGGAAGAATCGCGAGTATAATGTTAGTTCCCAAAACCTTTTTGGGAGATCCGGATGCCTAGCATCTCCATCCTTCAGAAATTCTCATACAATAT
This sequence comes from Avena sativa, assembly GCA_916181665.1. NCBI lineage: Eukaryota > Viridiplantae > Streptophyta > Magnoliopsida > Poales > Poaceae > Avena > Avena sativa. The sequence continues at coordinate 432,409,333 of OV702287.1, forward strand.
GAGAACATGTATTTTGCTAAATTATACTCAATCATAATGCAACCAAAAACATTGTTTCAGATATCACAATATCTTCCACACATGATGGTTTTTGAAACAATTTTTCAGCTCCTAGATAATCTTGATATTAAAACAACTTTTGAATATCAATAATCATGGAGGCAAACATGATACTTTAGATACTAACATTGGAATTCTTACTCTTGATTTAATACCACTTATTAAACTTCATGGAGTAAATAGAGTTTGCTGAAACTTTGCAATAGGACTTCTAAACCTTAAATTGACATTCAAAACAATACGATACCAGTTCGTAAAGTAAATATCCAGAATTCTATAGTTCTATTATCTAAATTAAAACTAAGCATAAGGTAGTGAACAAATGCCAATGACTACAACAAATTATGCAATTTCACTTCAATTTCCTTTATGACAAATTGAGTTCGACTAATCCAAATTAGAAATGAACTCCCACTCAAAAATGACATCCCTTGTGCCTTTTTGGTGATTACATGAACCAAATTCACTACACCAAGTTCGATCATCACGTGAGTCGGTGTAGCTTCAAAGGTGAGCATCAGTATGGGCATCACATCAACTATATGACTCGTGCTTAACCTTTCGGTCCGTGTTCCGAGGCCATGTCTGACGAGGGTTTAACTCGTCAATGCCCATTGTGATGGACTTGGGTTTTGGAGAAGGAGGGAGAGCTGGAGACATCTATCGGCTAGCAAACAAGCACACAGGGGACAAAGGATTTACCCAGGTTTAGGCCTCGTTGAGGTCCTTACTCCTGCTTGTCTGCTCGTGGAATTATTGAGGGAGTCGAAAGTTACAACGGTGCGCAGATGCAATCTAGCGAGGGTTTGTGGAAGCTAGGGTTGCGTGTGTCCTCCTCGCCGCCCCCTCCTAGCCCTTATATAGATAGGCTAGGTCTCGGGTAGCAGGTCGAGTCGGTTACAAGTTAGGGTTTTCCCCTTCAAATTTTCTATCTTTAGCTTCTTCTTGTCCTTCAAGCAATCGAGAGTCCACAGGTTACTCGAGTCCTTTCATCTGGGCCTTGGCGACACCGTGGGCTTGTATGTATTTGGACCGTATATACCAAGCTTGAGTACATGTAGGGTATACCCATGTCAGTAGCCCCCGAGTGTCCAGTGGAATCGCAGATTCGACTGGGGACTTTTGAAGCCTTCAAATGCCTAAATGAGTACATTTTGATTGCTTTTATTCGTGTCATAGGGATTGTTGATATACGTGCATGATATAACCGAAGTATTGGTATCAGTTAACCACCTTAGGGTAAAACAACACAATCTACTCAAATTCGAGTCCCCGGACTTGAATCCGGAAAAGTGCTGGTGTAATTCGACTCAGGCCGCGGAGGTCTTACAGGAGTCAAATTCCAGTTATATGGGTGTGAGCACTTGATGCGTCCGTCAAGGCATGTTCATCGTGCCTGTAGGCACGGATATGTTTCTAGTAGTGCGCAGTTAAATGCATTGCCAGGCCTTATTTTGGTCTTACCTTCACGCCGTAGGCGCGGCATCCGAATTTTATCATCGCGGAGACAATTCGGGTGACCCAGGAGACGCAGTCTCTTTGTAGGGGGGAAGTTATGAGGCGGTGTCGCCATGAGTTTCGAGTGTGGATGTTATCAACACACAGTTTTTTGTACAAATAATCATAGGGTGCGCGACCAGCGCTCCCTATGGGAGTAGCCCCCGAGTTCCTGGTTGAGTCGAAGACTCAGGCAGGGACTAAAGAACTTTTGTGACTGCTGTCGTCTTTTTCTTGCTTGTTTCAGTCAATGACTCAGGCAGGTACTAAAACACTTTTGTGACTGCTATCGTCTTTTGCCTGCTTGTTTTAGTCGAACTTGTTTCCGGCGCTCCCTATGGGAGTAACCCATGTCCATAATCGAACTGTTTTCGAGTGCTTGGGTTTGCTTTTGTGATTGTCCATGTTCCTGCAACAAGAAAAAGAAAAGTCATAGGGTGCGCAGCCAGCGCTCTCTATGGGAGTAGCCCTCGAGTGCTTGGTGGAGTCGAAGACTCCAGCAAGGACTAAAAATAGTCGAAGTTTTCCACTTCGTAGCCTTGGTGACGTCAGTGCTGACGCTTGTATGACCTTAGTTTCCCGCGTGAGCAATTTTGACAGGACGTGACGAGCGGTGGGTCCCACTTTCTGACTTTAATTTGACTGGGCGTGCGTAATCTTATTTTTAACTGCGCCTCCTCGATTTCCGCGCGTAATAGTATAAGTGGGGGGACGGTTCGCGCTTCCTCTTCTCCATGCGTCCGACGCGATGCGTGCCACGCGTCCAATAGGGTTTTTGTCAGCCGTTGGATTGCATCTCCCAGGGGTTAAGTAGCGGTGCTGCGGCGGTAATTTCCCATCTGCGCTCTTTCTTCCTTGCTGCCATCGCCATTGTTGCTGCTTTTCTGCTTTCCCCTGCGCCCATCTTCTCCACGACGCTGGACCAGCTCCGTTCATTCCCGAGCTACTTCCTTCGCTCACATCGCCGCCGCGCAATGGGAAAGAAGAAGGGAGGTGCTGCCGCTGATTCCGCGGCCACCGTCGCTGCGGCGAATAAGAATGGTGGCTCCGCTGCTGCGGGCACCAGCACCGCCGCCGGCGGGAAGAAGAAGGTCGCGGGCACCCGCGTGAACAATGGCGCATGGCTTCCCTCTATCATCAAGGCGTCGGATCTCCGTCTTCTTCACCAAGATGGAGTTATCTCTGCGGCAGTCGCCGATGCGCCGTCCCTAGTGGTGAGACCATTCCTGCTCCTCCCGCTGGTTTTCGAGTGATGTTTCTTGCATTCATCATTCGCGGTCTTTCCTTGCCTCTTCACCCCTTTCTTAGGGGTCTTCTTTGTTTCTATGGGCTCCAGCTCCATCAGCTGTCCCCAAATTTGCTCATCCACATCACTTGTTTCATCACTCTCTGCGAGTGCTGGCTCAGAATTGAGCCACACTTTGGTCTTTTCAAGCGCATCTTTAAATTGAAGCGTCAGTCCGCATCTGGCACTTTAGTTTATGGCGTAGGTGGTTGCGGAATCCACGTCGACCCATCCACCACCTACTTCGACATCAAGCTTACCAAGTCCGTCCAGGGATGGAGGGACAAATGGTTCTATGTTCGCGACCAGAAGGCCAAGGACGAGCACTTTGGACTCGCGCCTTTCGATCCCGTGACTCCCTACAAGAAGATGCGTTCTTGGAAGAACATGATCATGCCTTCCGAACTCGCGGAGACAGACATGCTATATCAGTGCGTCTGCGACCTCGAGAGTCGCATAGGCACAGAAGAGGGAGGCTGCGCCCTTGTCAAGACTTGGCTGCGTCGTTGCATCCAGCCTCTCTAGGCCAGGGTCCATCCCATGTTTCAATGGGGTGGCGCTGATGATGCCACTCGCGTGTCTACTGATGGCATGTCCGCGAGTGAGGTAGATAAGAGGGTGCGACTGGTCACGAAGTACACCCTCAAGGATGTGCTTCCGAACGAGCCAGTCGTTCCTCCTTTCGATGCTTAGAATCCTCCTCCTGAGGTACAGTTGTGCTACATAGTAGCTTATTTTCTCAATTGCGTTTTTTGTTGCTTACCTGTTATGTTTGCTGATCTTTACTGTTTGTATGCAGGAGTGGGCGGTGTCGCCTTGTATGCCTCCCCTCCCTGAGGGGATTATTCCTCGTGAAGCTTTGGAAGAGGACGAGTCTGAGTCGACTGTCCCTTCTGATGTGGAAGAGGAAGCCCCCGAGTCCGAGAGCCCAGATACTCGCAAGCGTTCGCGTAGCGGGGATTCCGATGCGTCGACTCCTTCAACTCCAGGAGGCGCGGCTGTTGGCGTGGAGTCGCCAATTCCAGCTGTTCATGTGAGGGCTGTGGCACCGTCTTCTCACAAGAAGATGCGATTGCCCAAGGAGTCTTTGTCAGAATCGACGGCTGCCACGTTTGATCTTGACAACTTTAACTGGTAAGTTTGCTGAGTTATTCATTCTTTTCTGTTTTCTTCTTGTTGGTTTTTGCCCTGGAGTTTGCCCTTTTCTCAATCTTGATTTTGTCTTGCAGTCAAGAGGCGTCGTCATCTTCTGGCGACGTCGAATTTTTGAAGGAATCGGGAGTCACGACTTCAAGGGCCAAGATAGAGGTCGAGCGCGCTCCTTCTCCGGCGGCGGCCCACTCCGGCACAATTCTTCGAGCTCTCCTCACGTAGGGGAGCATCGAGTATTTGCTCGGATGACGGTTCAACAAACTTCTTCAGAGTCGCTGGAGGACCATGTAAGTATAGCTTTCCTTCTTTTTTAATGTGGTAGTCAATGCCTTCTGCTGCCCTCTGCTGACTCCTTGTTTTGTGCGACAGCTCCTTGTAAAGGAAGCCACGCAGGTGGCGGAGCAGGTGATGGCGATGGGTCGTCAGCATGCGATGCTGGAGACGCGCCACCGCGTGGTCGAGAGTGAGTGTTCTATACTTATTCTTTTCGTCTTCTCTCTGTTTGGTATAATCGACTGACAGCCAATTATTGACTGCCATGTAGCTGAGCATAACACTTTATTGTGCGATGTCGCCACGTTGGAGAAGACACTAGCCGCAGCTGTGAAGGGGCGCGACGAGGCAATCGCGGTTCGTCATGATGCCCAGAAGCGCGAAGAGGATCTGTGCGCCTCCTTTGCGGCTAGGGAGAAGTTGTTCGAAGAGCAACTATTCTCAGTCGCCAAGGCCCTCTCAGGTACCTTTACTGGTAGATATTTTATTGATGTTCTTCTCTGCATCTGTAGTGCCGGTGGCACTAGAAGTTTGATCCATGTGTGTATTTTGGTGTAGATGCTGGCGGCTTGAGTTTTGATCCACAAGCCCTCTGTCACGATGACGCTTTGGCGGGCGTGGTATCTGCGGTCGAGGATCGTAGCGCCGCTGTCCAAAATACGTTGTCCAAGGCCAAGGCCACCCTGAGTCGCCTCCGGGAGGAGTTTATGCCGAAGGCGGATCTGGTCGACAATGTGGAAGATCTGGTGGAGTCGCTCGCTGGGGGTGTGCCTGCCACGTACAAGAACTCCCTCCGTGCAGCTGGCGTGACCATGTCGCTTGCCATGGTGCAAGCCCACGGAGTCGAAGTAGATCCTTCTGCGGTGTCGAAGATGATGCCTATTGGCGCGGATGGTCAATAGGTAGTATTTGCTCCCTTTGCGACTGCCTATGCCAAATATGGCCATTCCTTGAAAAACACTGTTGCCAAGTATTCGGAGGAGCTCAATCGTGTGAAGAAGGCGGCGAAAACTTCGGCCTCAGGGGCCGGCGGAAATTCAGTGGCATCTGATACTGCCACGGACTTGATGAAGCCCCTGAGGTCATCGGAGTCGAAGAAGCCAGCTGCTTTGTAGTTAGTTTCTTGTAATAGTTGATGAATTTCTCTTTTGATTGGAGAACATGCCTGTTGGCGAATGTGTTTGTAGATACTTTTATGCTGATCCTGAATGCATCTGTTACTTTTGACTTTTGAGTTGGTCGCCTTATTTGCCTCTGGCTTGATTTTTGGTAGGGTACATCAAGTGGTCTTGTGGGGGGGACCCCGGACTCGCCATCTCTTGAGGATACAGTGGCACCACCACGCTCCAGGGTAGAGGAGCTGTCCTTGCTTTCGCGACTTTGTGATCGTGTTAAGCAACTGGAGCGTGAGTTGTCCGTGATCCGCAGTAGCGCGGACGTGTGGAAGTCAAAGGCTGAAAAAGCCGCCGCCCGCGAGCAATATCTGCTTGGCGAGGTGACACAGCTGGGCGACCAGTTTAAGTGTTAGTTTGCTCATCCTCGTCTTTTCCTTTGTAGTTAATCGCAATGGTATGTTGTACTCATGCTGTTGATGTTGCTTCGTGTAGTTGTTAGCGCACGCCATCCGCAGGAGGAGAGGGATAGGATTGCCATCCGCCTTCATGATCTCACCCAGGAGCAACTTCAGGAGAGTGGATACTTCTGGGTAGATCATGATCATGCGACTGCGTTGGCGACCCTACAGGATCGCGCCTCGCGAGTGCTGCTCTTTCTGAAGAAGTTGCAGTCGTGTTTGAAGAACATCTATCGGGCGATGTTCCCGCTGGATGATACTCCATCAAGCCTGCTGGCTCTCCTGACCAAATTTCAAGATATGTTCGCGGTTCGCGAGTGCATGAGGCAGCAGTTGGTGGCTGGTGCCAAGGCTGCCCTCTCCATGGTGCGTTTGCACAAGCCTGACGTGGATGTCGCCGTCATTGTTGGAGATATGCCCTAGAGGCAATAATAAATATAGTTATTATTATATCTTTGTGTTTATGATAAATGTTTATATTCATGCTATAATAGTATTAACAAGGAAACATTAATACTTGTGTGAATTGTAAACTTAAATTGAAGTCCCTAGTATAGCCTCTATACTTCACTAGCTTGTTGGTTAATAGATGATTGTGGTTTCCTTATCATGAACATTGAGATGTTATTAACAACAAGATCATATCGTTAGGAGAATGATATGGTGGACATACTCCTATAGATAAGCGTAGCATAAAGATCAAGTCATTTCAATAGTTCAATTGCTATATGCTTTCTGATACATAGTAACCTAATTCCTTCGACCATGAGATCATGCATATCACCTTTACTGGATGGATGCTTTGATGTCATCAAACACCACACCGTAACAGGGTGGCTATAAAGGTGGTATTGAGTGTTCGGAAAGTATTGGTTGAGACACATGGATCAAGAGTGGGATTTGTCCATCCATATGACGGATAGATATTCTCTGGGCCCTCTCGGTGAAATGTCATCCAATTAGCTTGCAAGCATGTGACTGGGTCACAAGGGATCACATATCACGGGAACGAGAAAAGAGTACTTATCAGTAACGAGGTTGAACTAGGTATGCAGAGATACCGACGATCATGACCTCGGATAAGTAACATATCATGAGACAAAGGGAAATTGGTATCGTATGTAAGTGGTTCATTCGATCGCAAAGTAATCGTAGAAATATGTGGGAGCCATATGAATTTCCAGATTCCTCTATTGGTTATTGTTCGGAGAAGTGTCTCGATCATGTCCGCATAATTCACGAACCGTAGGGAGACACACTTAAGGATTCGACGTTGTTTGAGTAGTTATGGTATTATGAGAAAGAGACCGAATGTTGTTCGGAGTCTCGGATGGGATCCGAGATATCACGAGGTGATCCGGAATGGTCCGGAGAATAAGATTCATATAAGGAAAGTCCCGTTTCGGAGTTGGGGAATGGTTCCGGTGTTTTCATCGGGAACATTCTAGAAGGTCCCGGAATGTCCGGCACTCCGGAGGGGAAGGGGTGCATGAATGTGTCATTGCATGTTGGAATGATTGCATCATGTACTAAGTGTTCTCGCTGTCCGAAATAAAGGGTTAATTCAAATCCTAAATTGAAAAAAGTCAAACTGCCAGTTTTCGGTCAAACTGCCAGTTTTCGGAAAGAGGAGAAAGAGGAGGAGAGGTGGAGGCCGAGTTGGAGGAGGGTTCCTCCCCTTGGCCGGCGCACCTCCCAAGGCCGAGTTGGGGAGGAACTCCTCCCCTTGGCCGCCGGCCCTCCCACCTATAAAGGGAGGGGCAGGGCTCCCCTCTCTACACAACACAAGTTTCCTATCCTCTAAACTAAACCCTAGATCTAGACCCCGGTTTAGAGCTATTCGGTTTAGAGCCTTCTAAATTAGTTTGGAGCCCTCTAATTGGTGTGTCTAATTACTAGACCACTAATAGCCTCTCTCATAAGCTCCACCATACTCGCACCGGCTTAAGGCGAAGCCCTGCGGGATCTCCCCTCTACCTCCGGTACCACGCCGTTGTGCTGCCGGAATCACGAGGAGAGTGCTACAACCTCCGCTGCCTGCTGGAACAAGGGAGAGGAAGGTCTTCGTCGAGTACCGAACGTGTGACCGACTGCGGGGGCGCTGCTGGAACGTGGCGCCGGAAGGATCGTCTACGCGATCTTGAGATCGGAAAGAGTACGACTACATCACCCACGAGAATCTGCTCTCGTTAAACACTTTGGAATCTTCGAGGGTGAGTTATTCCATCGACTCGTTGCTACAATCTAGTAGATAGATCTTGGCTTGTTTGTTTGTATGCGATAGAAAATTTTTGTTTTCCATGCTACGAACCCCTACAGTGGTATCAGAGCCGTGTCTATATGTAGATCTGTTGCACGAGTAGAACACAATGGTCATTGTGGGCGTTGATGCTTTTATTGTAGATTGCTTTTTGTGTACTTTGCATCTTGCGGTATGTTGGGATGAAGCGGCCCGGGCTAACCTTACATGACATCGTTCATGAGACTTGCTCCACGCTTGACATGCAACTCGTTTTGCATAAGTGGCTTTGCGGGTGCCTGTTTCTCCTAGCATAGTAAAGATCCAATTTACAACGGGTGATCAACAATGCTAGTATCAATGTTGTGGTTCTTGTTCGTAAGTTAGAACGACACTTATGGAAAGCCCCAAACCACGTAAAATATGCAAAGAAAGTAGAAGCGTCTAACTTTGTTTTGCAGGGGTGTGCAGTGATGTGATATGGCCATGATTGTGATTATATTTGATGTATGCAATGTTCCTTATTGTAAGTTGGCAACCGGCAGGAGCCATATGGTTGTCTTTAATTTCTGTTAAGACCTGCGTGTCTATTCAAAATAGTTGTAATAGTTGAAGCTGGTGGACGACAACCATGAAGAAGCGTCATTGACCTTGATGCCATGCCGGTGATGATGGAGATCATGTTCGTGCTTGAAGATGGAGATCGGAAGCACAAAGAAGAAAGGCCATATCATATCACATATTATGAATTGCATGTGATGTTAATCCTTTATGCATCTTGTATTGCTTAGTAGACGACGGTAGCATTATAAGATGATCCCTCATGCACATAAATTTCAAGTCTAAAGTGTTCGCCCTTAGTTAGCACCGTTGCTAAAGCTTGTTGCTTCGAAGCACCACGTGATGATCGGGTGTCTTTGATTCCACGGGTGAATACAACGTAAGCAAGCCAGATTTGCTTATGCGGTAGCTAAGGTTTGATCTTGACGAGCCTAGCATGTACAGACATGGCCTCAGGAACACGGATCGCCGAAAGGTAAAGCATGAATCATATAGCAGATATGATGAACATGTCGATTGTTCGCCATTGAAAACTATATCAACTCTCGTGATGATCGGTGTTGATGTAGTGGATTTGGTTCATGTGATCACTAAAACAATGTGAGGGATGTTGTTTTGAGTGGGAGTTCACCTAGTTTAATTTCATTAATTAATTTGAACTCAATTTGTCATAAACTTAGTCTAAACTATTGCAAATATGTTGTAGATCAATGGCAGCCCCTACCATCAATTTTAATGCGTTCCTAGAGAAAGAAAAGTTGAAAAACAATGGAAGCAACTTCGCGGATTGGTTCCGCAATTTGAGGATTGTCCTCACAGCTGGTAATTTGACCTATGTGCTGGATGCACCGCTAGGTGACCCACCTGCAGCTGATGCTACCGATGAAGTAAAGAATGTTTACCTTGCTCGGAAGAATCAGTACTCCATAGTTCAGTGTACTATCTTGTATGGTTTAGAATCGGAGCTTCAGAAAAGGTTTGAAGAGTCAGACCCATATGATATTGTCGAGGATCTCAAATTAATTTTTGAGACTCATGCGGCAATTGAAAGTTATGAAGCTTCTGAAAAGTTCTTTAACTGCAAGATGGAAGAGGGTAGCTCCGTCAGTGAGCATGTGCTTAAAATGTCTGGGCACGCGAACAAACTTCAAAGCTTGGGTATAGTGATTCCTAATACTTTGGGAGTTTACCGCATCCTCCAATCACTACCACCAAGTTACAAGAACTTTGTGATGAACTACAACATGCAGAACATGAACAAAGAGTTGCCAGAACTATTTGCTATGTTAAAGTCTGCAGAAGTGGAGATCAAGAAAGAGCACCAAGTGTTGATGGTCAATAAGACCACCAAATTCAAGAAAGGCAAGTCTAAGCAGAAGGGACACTTCAAGAAGGGTGGTAAGCAAGTTACCATGCCGACGAAGAGGACCAAGGCTGGACCTAAGCCTGATACTGAGTGCTTTTACTGCAAAGGGGAAGGTCACTGGAAACGGAATTGCCCAAAGTACTTGGCGGATTTGAAGAACGGCAACATCAAGAAGAAAGGTATATTTGATATACATATTATTGATGTGTATTTCACTAGTATTCGTAGTAGTGCCTGGGTATTTGATACTGGTTCGGTTGCTCATATTTGTAACTCGAAACAGGAGCTGCAGAATAAACGAAAGCTAGCGAAGAACGAGGTGACGATGCGCGTGGGAAACGGATCAAAGGTTGATGTGATCGCGGTCGGCACGCTACCTCTTCATCTACCATCGGGATTAGTTTTATACTTAAATAATTGTTATTTGGTGCCTGCGTTGAGCATGAACATTATATCTGGATCTTGTTTATTGCGAGACGGTTACTTGTTTAAATCCGAGAATAATGGTTGTTCGATTTATATGAGTAATATGTTTTATGCACATGCACCTTTGATAGATGGTCTATTCATATTGAATCTCGATAGTGGAAATACACATATTAATAACATTGAAGCTAAACGTTTGAAATCAAGCGATAACTTGACCTATATGTGGCACTGTCGTCTTGGTCACATTGGAGTGAAGCGTATGAAGAAACTCCATTCCGATGGACTTCTTGAATCACTTGATTTTGAATCACTTGAAAGATGCGAAGCATGTCTGATGGGTAAAATGACTAAGACTCCATTTTCTGGTATGATGGAGCGAGCTACAGACTTATTGGAAATCATACATACCGATGTGTGTGGTCCAATGAGTGTAGCATCGCGCAGTGGTTATCGTTATGTTCTTACCTTCACAGATGACTTGAGTAGATATGGGTATATCTATTTCATGAAACATAAGTCCGAAACTTTCGAGAAAGTTTAAGGAGTTTCAAAGTGAGGTAGAGAATCAACGTAACAAGAAGATTAAATTTCTACGTTCTGATCGTGGAGGTGAATATCTAAGTTACGAGTTTGGTGAGCATTTGAAGAAATGTGGAATACTTTCGCAGTTGACACCGCCGGGAACACCACAGCGTAATGGTGTGTCTGAACGTCGTAATCGAACTCTCTTAGATATGGTTCGTTCTATGATGTCACTTACAGATTTACCGCTATCATTTTGGGGTTATGCATTAGAAACAGCCGCATTCACTTTAAATAGGGCACCATCTAAATCCGTTGAAACGACACCGTATGAATTATGGTTTGGGAAGAAACCTAAATTGTCGTTCCTTAAAGTTTGGGGATGCGAAGCCTATGTAAAGAAGTTACAGCCGGACAAGCTTGAACCCAAAGCGGAAAAATGCGTCTTCATAGGATACCCGAAGGAAACTATTGGGTATACCTTCTATCATAGATCCGAAGGCAAAATCTTTGTTGCCAAGAATGGATCCTTTCTAGAGAAGGAATTTCTCTCGAAAGAAGTGACTAGAAGGAAAGTAGAACTCGACGAGGTTGTTGAACCTTCTCTCGAAATTGCGAGTAGCGCAGCACCGGAAGAAGTTCCTGTGGTGCCTGCACCAATAAGAGAGGAAGCTAATGATGGTGATCATGAAACTTCGGTTGAAGTTGCTACAGAGCCTCGGAGGTCAACGAGAACTCGTACCACTCCAGATTGGTATGATTCCGTTATGAATGTCATGTTGGTGGACAACACCGATGACCCCGAGACATATGAGGAAGCGATGATGAGCCCAGATTCCAATAAATGGCAAGAAGCCATGAAATCCGAGATTGGATCCATGTACGAAAACCAAGTATGGACTTTGGTGGACTTACCGGATGGCCGGAAGGCTGTCGAGAACAAATGGATTTTCAAGAAGAAAACAGATGATGATGGTAATGTTACTGTCTATAAAGCTCGACTTGTCGCAAAAGGGTTTCGACAAATTCAAGGAGTTGACTACGATGAGACTTTCTCACCGGTAGCGAAGCTAAAGTCTGTGAGGATTATGTTAGCAATCGCTGCATATTATGATTATGAGATATGGCAGATGGATGTCAAAACAGCATTCCTCAATGGAGACATTGATGAAGAATTGTATATGATGCAACCCAAAGGTTTTGTCGATCCTAAAGATGCTAACAAGGTATGCAAACTTCAACGGTCCATCTATGGATTGAAGCAAGCATCCCGAAGTTGGAATCAACGTTTTGATAAGGTAATCAAAAGTTTTGGTTTTATACAAACTTATGGAGAAGCTTGTATTTACAAGAAAGTGAGTGGGAGCTCTGTAGCATTCTTAATACTGTATGTGGATGACATATTGTTGATTGGGAATGATGTAGACCTTCTTAATAGTGTCAAAGAGTATTTGAATAATAGTTTTTCAATGAAGGATCTTGGCGAAGCAGCTTACATATTAGGCATAAAGATTTATAGAGATAGATCGAAACGCCAAATATCATTGTCACAAAGTACATATTTGGACAAAGTTCTAAAGAGGTTTGGAATGGAAGATAGCAAGAAAGGGTTCTTGCCCATGTTGCCCAATACGACCTTGAGTAAAACTCAAAGTCCGACATCGGCAGAAGATAGAGAAAGGATGAGTAAGACTCCCTATGCCTCAGCCATAGGATCTCTAATGTATGCCATGCTATGTACTAGACCCGACATCGCATATGCTGTTAGTTTAACTAGCAGATATCAAAGTGATCCAGGAGTGGATCATTGGACAGCGGTCAAAAACATCCTTAAGTACTTGAGAAGAACTAAGGATATGGTTCTTTCTTATGGAGGTGATGAACAGCTCGTTGTTAATGGTTACACCGATGCTAGTTGGAACACCGATCCAGATGATTCTAAATCACAATCTGGATACGTATTTATTTTGAATGGTGCAGCAGTTAGCTGGAGGAGTGCAAAGCAAAGCGTTGTGGCGAGATCTTCAACTGAATCGGAATACATGGCTGCTTCGGAGGCTTCACAAGAAGCGATATGGATGAAAGAGTTCATTACAGAGCTGGGTGTGGTTCCTAGTGCGCTGGACCCAATGTCTATCTACTGTGATAACATGGGCGCCATAGCCAATGCGCAAGAACCAAGGTCACACAAGAAGCTGAAGCATATCAAGCTACGTTTTCACGCTATTCGAGAACATATCCAGGATGGGGATATAAAGATTTGCAAAGTACACTCAGATCTGAATGTGGCGGATCCGTTGACTAAACCTCTCCCGAGGGCAAAACATGACCAACACCAAACTGCCATGGGTGTTCGGTATATTACCATGTAATCTAGATTAGATGACTCTAGTGCAAGTGGGAGACTGTTGGAGATATGCCCTAGAGGCAATAATAAATATAGTTATTATTATATCTTTGTGTTTATGATAAATGTTTATATTCATGCTATAATAGTATTAACAAGGAAACATTAATACTTGTGTGAATTGTAAACTTAAATTGAAGTCCCTAGTATAGCCTCTATACTTCACTAGCTTGTTGGTTAATAGATGATTGTGGTTTCCTTATCATGAACATTGAGATGTTATTAACAACAAGATCATATCGTTAGGAGAATGATATGGTGGACATACTCCTATAGATAAGCGTAGCATAAAGATCAAGTCATTTCAATAGTTCAATTGCTATATGCTTTCTGATACATAGTAACCTAATTCCTTCGACCATGAGATCATGCATATCACCTTTACTGGATGGATGCTTTGATGTCATCAAACACCACACCGTAACAGGGTGGCTATAAAGGTGGTATTGAGTGTTCGGAAAGTATTGGTTGAGACACATGGATCAAGAGTGGGATTTGTCCATCCATATGACGGATAGATATTCTCTGGGCCCTCTCGGTGAAATGTCATCCAATTAGCTTGCAAGCATGTGACTGGGTCACAAGGGATCACATATCACGGGAACGAGAAAAGAGTACTTATCAGTAACGAGGTTGAACTAGGTATGCAGAGATACCGACGATCATGACCTCGGATAAGTAACATATCATGAGACAAAGGGAAATTGGTATCGTATGTAAGTGGTTCATTCGATCGCAAAGTAATCGTAGAAATATGTGGGAGCCATATGAATTTCCAGATTCCTCTATTGGTTATTGTTCGGAGAAGTGTCTCGATCATGTCCGCATAATTCACGAACCGTAGGGAGACACACTTAAGGATTCGACGTTGTTTGAGTAGTTATGGTATTATGAGAAAGAGACCGAATGTTGTTCGGAGTCTCGGATGGGATCCGAGATATCACGAGGTGATCCGGAATGGTCCGGAGAATAAGATTCATATAAGGAAAGTCCCGTTTCGGAGTTGGGGAATGGTTCCGGTGTTTTCATCGGGAACATTCTAGAAGGTCCCGGAATGTCCGGCACTCCGGAGGGGAAGGGGTGCATGAATGTGTCATTGCATGTTGGAATGATTGCATCATGTACTAAGTGTTCTCGCTGTCCGAAATAAAGGGTTAATTCAAATCCTAAATTGAAAAAAGTCAAACTGCCAGTTTTCGGTCAAACTGCCAGTTTTCGGAAAGAGGAGAAAGAGGAGGAGAGGTGGAGGCCGAGTTGGAGGAGGGTTCCTCCCCTTGGCCGGCGCACCTCCCAAGGCCGAGTTGGGGAGGAACTCCTCCCCTTGGCCGCCGGCCCTCCCACCTATAAAGGGAGGGGCAGGGCTCCCCTCTCTACACAACACAAGTTTCCTATCCTCTAAACTAAACCCTAGATCTAGACCCCGGTTTAGAGCTATTCGGTTTAGAGCCTTCTAAATTAGTTTGGAGCCCTCTAATTGGTGTGTCTAATTACTAGACCACTAATAGCCTCTCTCATAAGCTCCACCATACTCGCACCGGCTTAAGGCGAAGCCCTGCGGGATCTCCCCTCTACCTCCGGTACCACGCCGTTGTGCTGCCGGAATCACGAGGAGAGTGCTACAACCTCCGCTGCCTGCTGGAACAAGGGAGAGGAAGGTCTTCGTCGAGTACCGAACGTGTGACCGACTGCGGGGGCGCTGCTGGAACGTGGCGCCGGAAGGATCGTCTACGCGATCTTGAGATCGGAAAGAGTACGACTACATCACCCACGAGAATCTGCTCTCGTTAAACACTTTGGAATCTTCGAGGGTGAGTTATTCCATCGACTCGTTGCTACAATCTAGTAGATAGATCTTGGCTTGTTTGTTTGTATGCGATAGAAAATTTTTGTTTTCCATGCTACGAACCCCTACAGTCATTGCCTCTGGGCCACCGGTGCCACCAGCAGGATCTTCCTGGAACATGGTGCCGCACTATCAGGCGGTGGACCGTCTAGCCGAGGAGGTCATCGACTTCTTCGAGGAACAGACTAATGTTCTTCTGTTGCAAGGGTAGCCAAATATGTATCCTGCACTTTAAGCGGGGGGTGCGTTGCACTTATGCAAGTCCTTTTCGTTAGCCTGGCCATCTTTGTATTGTTCCCTTATCAACCTGTCAGGTGCGTTGCAGCTGGGTTGAGTTTGTATTAAGGGGTTCGATTGATGTGTCAGCTACTCAGGATGTCGCGTTATTGTTCGAAGAACATATGTGTATAGGGTGGCGTAGCCCCCGAGTATGAAAATTGACAAAGTAAAGGAGAACACGGAGTTTTGGGGCACTTAGCTTTTATTTATTTGAAGAACAGTGCGAAGTACAATGTGCGGCTAAGTAGCCTTGGCTGAGTAGCCTTATTTGCGATGTAAAATGTAAAACTACTAGGGGTAGAAGCGTCGCAGTTGTGCAACGTTCCAAGGGTTGGAGTATGCGACTCCTGTCTCTAGATCTTTAAGGCGATAGGCGCTCCCTGGGATTATTTTTGTAATCACGTACGGTCCTTCCCAAGGGGACTCGAGCTTGAGATGCCCTTGCTGCTTCAGTCGCAGGACCAAGTCACCTTCGATGAAGGATCTGGGGCGAAGCCTTCTGCTATGGTAGTTGCGCAGGTTCTGCTGGTAGATCGTGGATCTTTCTGCGGTGATTTCTCTTGCTTCGTCAAGGAGGTCGACGGAGTCTTCGAGTGCGAGGGATGACTCCTGCTCGCTATAGGCGACTACGCATGGCGCTTTGTACCGTACCTCGGTGGGTAGTACTGCCTCTGCTCCGTGTACCATAAAGAATGGCGTGTAGCCGGTGGCGCTATTTGGAGTTGTACGCAGGCTCCAGAGTACGGATTGCAGTTCGTCCGGCCAGCAGCCCGCGACTTGTTCGAGTGGTCAGAGGAGTCGCTTCTTGATGCCGCTGCAGACGAGCCCGTTTGCCTTTTCCACCTGACCGTTGGTCTGTGTGTGTGCTACTGAGGCGTAGCTGATGTTGATCCCCAGGTTCTCGCAGAATTCTTGGAACTCCTTGGATGTGAAGTTTGTTCCGTTGTCAGTGATGATGTTGTGTGGCACGCCGAAGCGGTAGACGATGGACTCGAAGAACTTGACTGTGTTGTGCCCTGATTGCTTGGTCACCAGCATGGCCTCAATCCACTTGGTGAATTTGTCGACTGCGACCAAGAGGTAGACGTAGCCTCCTTGCGAGGACCTTGGAAGTTTGCCAATCATGTCGAGTCCCCACTGGGCGAAGGGCCAGGCCAATGGAATAGGCCGTAGTTCTGCGCCTGGTGCGTGTGGCTTGTCCGCGAATCGTTGGCAAGCATTGCATTTTTGGAAAATGTCCTTGGCATCGCGCATGGCCGTGGGCCAGTAAAATCCAGCTCATAGAGCTTTGGCGACGAGGGCGCGACTGCCTGCGTGGTGCCCGCAGGTCCCTTCATGGATGTCGAGGAGAATTGCTCTTCCATCAGCCATGGAGACACATCGTTGTAGCACTCCTGTGATGCTGTGTTTGTATAGTTCGTCGTTGATAACGGCGAATGCCTTGGAGCGTCGCGCGATGTGCCGTGCGTCTGTCGGGTCGTCCGGTAGGCGCTTACTGAGGAGGTACGTAATGTACGACTGCGTCCAGGATTGTTCGATCATCATGACGCTCATTGGCCCTTCGAGTCCTGTGTCTAGCTCCAAGTCGTCGAGTGCCATTGGCTCATTGGGTGGCGTAGCCCCCGAGTCCATTGCTGCGCTTGTTTTCTTCTCTGCGGCCTTTGGCATGATGGAGCGTTCACAGATGCGCTCGAGAAATACACCAGGTGGTATGGGGGCGCAGGTAGAGCCTATGTTTGTGAGTGCATCCGCCTCCTCGTTGATTTCGCGACCTACGTGTCGCAGCTCGCAACCATCGAAGTCCCCTTCGAGTGTATCGTAGAGGTCGCGGTACGCGATCATGTTGTCATTCAGTGCGTCGCACTCGTGCATTGTTTGGTTGATGACCATCTTGGAGTCACCGTATATGATGAGCCTTTTTGCGCCGCAGGCTTTTGCCATCCTCATCTCGTGCAACAGGGCCTCGTATTCAGCTTCGTTGTTTGAGGCTGTGAACTGCATTCGCAGGATGTATTTCAGCTTGTCTCCTTGAGGTGATGTCAGTATGACACCTGCTCCTGCTCCATCTTTCCGTTTGGATCCATCGAAGTGCATGGTCCAGAGGTAGGACATATCTGGCTTGTCTGGGAGTTGATTTTCCATCCAATGCACGAGGAAGTCAGGGAGAATTTGCGACTTGATTGCGTTGCGCCTTTTCGTATGTGATGTCTCGTGGAGATAGTTCGATTCCCCAAAGCGCGACTCATCCCGTGGGGTCGGGGTTATTGAGGATATGTCCCAATGGGGCGTCGTTGACTACCATGATTGGGTGTTCCTGGAAGTAATGGCGCAGTCGCCGGGCGGTCATGAAGACGTCGTACGCCAGCTTCTGGTAGTGTGGGTACCGCTGTTTTGTTGGCGTGAGGACCTCGCTGAGGTAGTATACCGGGCGTTGTACGCCATGGACCTTGTTTTCCTCTGCCCGTTCGACGACGAGCACTGTACTAACCACTTGGTTGGTAGCGGAGATGTACAGCAGTAGTGGTTCCCTTTCCCGTGGAGTCACCAGTACTGGCGATGTGGATAACAGGCGCTTGAGATCTTCGAATGCTTCTTGCGCTTCATTGGTCCACTCGAATTTATTAGCTTTGCGGAGGAGTTGATAGAAGGGCAGTGCCTTTTCTCCCATTCGACTGATGAATCGACTGAGGGCCGCGATTCGTCCGGCTAGTTGCTGGACGCCTCTTATGTTCTTTGGCTTCTCCATGGCTAGTATGGCCTTTATCTTTTTCGGGTTTACCTCAATCCCTCTCGCGGAGATGAGATACCCGAGCAGCTGCCCAGATGGTATGTCGAAGGCGCATTTGTCCGGATTGAGCTTAATCCGGTAACGGTCGAGATTGGCGAATGTTTTCGTGCAAGTCATCGATTAGAGAGGCTTCCTTTTTGGTTTTGATTACTATGTCATCGACATAGACTTGGATGTTGCGACCCAGCTGCTCCTTGAGGCAAGCCTGCATGCACCGTTGGTAGGTAGCTCCCATGTTTTTTAGCCCGAAGGGCATTGTGTTGTAGCAGAACACACCGAAGGGCGTTGTAAACGCGGTCTTCTCCTGGTCTTCCTCCTTCATTCGAATTTGGTTGTAGACTGAGTAGGCATCGAGGAAGCAGAGGCGCTCGCATCCAGCGGTGGAGTCGATGATTTGGTCGATCCGTGGTAGCGGGAAGTGATCTTTTGGGCAGTGCTTGTTTAAAGAAGTGAAGTCCACGCACATCCGTAGGATATCCGTGTCCATTTTTGGCACCAGCACCATATTGGCGAGCCAAGTGCTTTCCTTGATATCGCGTATGAATTTGGCCTCGACGAGTCTGTTGATCTCCATTCCGACTGCCTGCGCTCGTGGCTCAGACAGTCGCCTGATTGTTTGCTTAACTGGCCTTACGTCGGGGTTGACATTGAGTGCGTGCTCGGCGAATTCCCTGGGAACTCCTGGCATGTCCGCAGGACACCAGGAAAAAAAATTCCAGTGCTCACGGAGGAATTCGACGAGCACGAGTTCCTATGCGGGACTCAAGTTGCTGGCGATGAGGGCCGTTTTGGCAGGATCTGATGGATGGACCTGCACCTTCTTTGTGTGCACAGATGAGTCGAAGGAGATGTCAGGTGAGCTTGGCCTACTCAGGGGCGGCAGACTGTTGTCCGTCGTTTCCTTCAATCGCGTGAGCTCCTCCTGCATGCCGAAGGACTGGGATATTCTGTTGAATTCCCTGTCGCAACTGTCAGATCGCTCAAAGCTCCCGTTGATCGTGATGACACCGTTGGGACTTAGCATCTTCATCTGCAGGTAGGCGTAGTGGGGTACCGCCATGAACCTAGCGAACGCGATGCGTCCGAGGATGAAGTGGTATTGTGAGGGCCAGTCGACAACTTCAAAGTCGATGCGCTCGCGCCGGAAGTTCTTCGGTGTGCCGAATATGACGTCGAGGTTGATTTGCCCAGGGGGTATACACCTTTCCCTGGGACGATGTCATGGAACGTTGTGTCCGATGCCTCCAAGCAGGTTAGAGGGATCCTCATTGCTCGCAAGGTACTCGCGAATATGAGGTTGATACCGCTTCCACCATCCATGAAGACGCGACTCATGTCGAAGCCTCCAATTTGCGCCTCGAGTACGAGGGGGCAATGACTTGGGTGAGGTACTTGAGGCGGGTGGTCGCGTTTGTCGAAAGTAATGCACGACCCACTGCCACTGAGGTACTCAGTGGTGGATGGTAGCGAGTGCGTGGCCAAGTTGACTTGGCGAGTGATGGCCTTCTGCACCCTATTGGAGGGGCGCCCCTTTTGGATCATCATGGTACCCATGGCCCGTGGGTACGGTTCGCCTCCGTGGTGTTGGTTCGGTGTAGCTCCGTTCGGGGGTGGCCCAGGTGGTGGTGGTGGTGTGCCATGTGCCACGGCGCCTGGAGCGGCTCCGTAGCCTCTTTCGACTGCATTGCGGTTCATCCGAACCAATCCCTCATGTAGCTTGAGGAACTCGCGCCAGTCCTTGAGGAGGTGGCTGGACTCTCTCTTGCCTTCATGCTTGTCGATGTAGAAGTGTACCGTGCATGGCCCGGACAGTTTGTCCTCCATGGAGGTCGCGGGTGCTTCATTGCGAGTGCGGCGTTGCCACACTTGCGTGGTTTTCCCGGAGTCGCGGTGTCCGCCACTGCGGTATCCGCTGTTGCGGTTATCGTCGCGTCTATCAGCGTAGCCGGCTGCGACCATGTTGACGTCATCACGATCGTCGTAGACGCGCATGCGATTCTTACTCCGGTGGTCGTGTCTTCGTTTGAGTTCTGCCTCCTCGTCAGAGTGAACGCGATTCTTCACCGAATCTTCTCCATCAGCCCACCGATTCGCGATCTCCATCAGGTGGTCGATGGTCTGGGGCTTTGAGCGGCCTAGCTCCTCCCTGAGTTCCATGCGGCGGACACCACCATTGAATGCATCAATCGTGCGGTCTTCCGAGATGTTCTCCACGGAGTTCTTGATGATGGACCACCTTTGGATGCAAGAGCGCAGCGATTCGCCAGATCTTTGCTGGCAGCATCTTAGTTCTTCGATTGAGGTGGGGCGTTTGTACGTGCCCTTAAAGTTGCGCACGAAGCTATAGACCAGATCATCCCAGCTGCGAATGGATCCGCGTGGGAGGTTATTGAGACATGCCCGGGCGGCGCCCTGCAGCTATAGCTGCAAGCATTGCATGGGAGTACTTCGACTGCCTCCATGTGGCCTGACGGAGGAGATGTGATCCTCCAGCCAGATCTTGGGGTCCTGCAGACCGTCAAATTTTGGGTTCTCCGATGGGAGTTTGAACCCTTTAGGCATTCGCTTTTTCCTGATGGATCTGCTAAAGCATCTGGCGCCGCAGAGCTCCCCATCTTCTTCTTCTGAGTCAGTCGACCGAGCACGTCGTGCCCTTGACTTGTCGATCTTGCGCTGCGTGAGTTCATCGCGTGCATCGTAGTCGCGATCGTGTCGCTGTGAGCGGCGGCGCCGAGACAGGTCGTGACTGTCATTGCTGGACGAGGGCGAGGAGTAGCGCTTTGCTAACGCTTTGCCCTTTTTTGGGTCTGGTACCGGTTCCTTGTCGAGGGCGGCCTCGATTAGCCCTAGGCCCGCGATCGTAGATCGGTGCATGGCCATTCGAGGATCTCCAGCTGGTGGCTGGTTATTGAGAAGGTACATGGTGGCCGCTTTCACCGCGGCCTGTGGTGTCCTGGAAACCACGTTGCCTCTCGTGTCGACTGTCATAGAGCCGAAGTCGAGGACTTTCACGGCGTCTATGCGTTCTTGTTCGCTGAGGTGAGCCATCCGCGATTGCCTTTTCCTGGCGAGGTGCTCGTTTCCTCTTGAGGAGGATCCCCCGTAGGAGGAGAGCCCAGCGCGACGAAGGCTTGACCCATCTGCCGCCTTTTTACACGCCTCAAGTTGCGCGATTGCTTGTTTTTGGCGCTTGAATTCCTCTTTTAGGAGCCAGTGGTAGCCCATCAGTAGCTCCTGCGGGGACCCGAAGGGTAGAGGTGCACCTAGTAGGGCTTCGCGGCAGCGTTCCCACTCTTGCTCGTTGAGCCTGATCACGACGCGTTCGCCGGTTTGCTCGTTGATTGTGCTAGGAGGTTCGACTGCTCCTCCGTTGCCACCGTTACCGCCGTTGCCGGTGTTGGGCGGGTCGGTGCCGTTGCCGGTGTTACCACCGTTGCCGCGATTGGGTGGATCGGTGCCGTTGCCGGTGTTGCCACCGTTACTGTTGGGTCCCCAGCATAGAAAACAAAAAATTTCCTACGGTGTGAACTACACGCCAAGATCTATCTACTAGGTACAAAGCAACGGTTGGACATACATCCAACGAGAACTTACCCTCATAGACAACGATCTTTGTTAACGAGTAGGAACTCGTGGTTGATGTAGTCGTACACTTGTCGATCTCAAGATCGTGAGGAAGTCCAGCAGGTCCGGCTCCAGCACGTCCATCAGATCCAGCTCCATCAGCACCAAGTCCAGCACCGCAAAGCAGCGGTGCATCCGTGATCGCACACACGTCCGGTACCCGACAACCTCCATCCCTCGCTCCAGCAAAGCAGCGGAAGCAGCAACTCCTTTCCAGATAAAGCCACCGGGAACATGTATCTCGCTAATCCGAGACCATGGGGGAATAATACTAGAGGGGGGAGAGATCCTTCACAAGGAGGTGTGTGTGAGAAGTGAGGAGGGGGTGGCCTTTTATAGGAGGAGGGGGTGCCCCTCCTTCATGGCCGGCGCATGGAGGAGGTGACCCTTCACCTCCTCCATTCATGTGGTGGTAACTCCCTCCACATAAATTTGCCCCTTCACATTCTCTTTTAAAGTCTCCACTTTAAATGCACTAAATTTCTCCAAATTTAATGCTCTCTCATTTAATAAAACTCTTTTATTATTTTTATTCAGAATTTTGTTAATTACTTTAATTAACAAACATTCACTTAAAACCCCCTGCAACATTTCAATATTACATGCAGAACCAATTTCAGCAATTTCACTCGAAACAGTTTTGGTGTCTATTGGAATAATTCTAGCGCTTTCTTAAATCTTTATCTGAATCATATTTGCTCCAAATGGTGTCAGTATCCCTTAAGTGTGTCACCCTACGGTTCGCAAATAATGCAGACATGATCGAGACCCCTCTCCGATCAATAATCAGCAGCGGGACCTGGAGATCCATACTGACTCCTACACATTCAACGATGACTTATGTGATCGTGAGAACCTTTAACGCTAGTAACTAAATCCCCTTGTCCCGCGATATATTACATGTCCGAGATTCGATCATTGGTATCTCCATACCTAGTTTGATCTCGTTACCGACATGTACTCTTTTCTTGTTCTCATGATATAACATTCTAGTGATCACATCACTTGCTTGCAAGCTATTTCAATGTGATATCACTGAGAGGGCCTAGAGTATATCTATCCGTCATTGGGATTGACAAATTCCACTCTTGATCCATGAGCCTCAACATAACACCTTCGTAGTACTGAACCCATCTTTATAGTCACCCTGTTATGGTGTGACGTTTGATGTTATCAAGATACTCTTCCGGTGTTAGCAATTAACATGATCTCATGGTCTAAGGATAAAGATTACTTCGTATGATGTTATAGCAATATAAACATAATGACTTGATCGTAATGCTATACTTCGGATGAATGTTCATCACATCATTCCACCAATGGTGTGACCTTGTTATTAACAGCATCCAATGTCCATGATCAGGAAACCTTGATCATCTTGTTAATCAACAAGCTAGTCTATAAGAGAGGCATGACTAGGAACCCTTTTTGTTTATTAAACACACATGTATTGATGTTTCCGAATCAATACAATTCTAGCATGTAAAATAAACATTTATCATAAACATGGAATAAGATAATAACCACTTTATTATTGCCTCTTGGGCATATTCCCTTCAGTCTCCCACTTGCACTAGAGTCAATAATCTAGTTTGAAAAACTTTGCGCATTGAACACCTATGGCTTTCTGGTGTTGCATATATGCTATTGCTAGTGGTTAACATAATCTCCGGATGTGATAGTTTCAGATCTGTGTGTATTTGCATGTCTTTGCGTCTCTACGCATCACTCATTCTCAAATGAGATGGCATTGTATAAATTTGGTCCTCTGGTGAGACCTTTAGTTCGCTCGGCGCAAAATATGTTGATATTATTGTCACACAATATATCTTCATAGTATTAGCCCACTTTGAACCACACCTAGTTTGATAACAAACTACTTAACACAAATGCCCTCCTTTGCTGCTCCTATAGCAGTTATATACTTAGCCTTTTGTTGTAGTATCCGTCACAATATCTCAACTTTGGAACTCATCCAAATCCATCATGGAACATCCTTTCCATTATATTGTGCCACCCATAGTCTAAATTGAGATAAATTTAATTTGTATCTTGCGACAAAACTAGTATCAATGTAACACTTTACAATGAACTGCCTTTAACTATTTGTCACTTATACATGATATATTCTTAGTTCTTCCAAAGCTCATAAGAATATCTTTACTATTGTCCAATGTTCATCTTATGAATCATTCTGGTATATGCTCATAACATTTAGAGCATAGGACATTCTGGATATATACATATCATGGTATAATCGATCAGAATCTTCATGTGATTTTACTCACCAAGTGTTGAAACACTTGAATCTGAATACAATTCTTTCCATGCAGCAAGAACCTTTCTTGTTGTTTCCATATTGAACCCTTTCAATATCTTATATATGTATGTCTGGCACAACCATATTAGCGCCTTAATCTATCCATATAGATATTGATGCCTAATATTCTAGGTTTGCCCAAGTCTTTCATCGAAATCTTATTTTAATGAAATCTTTAACCCGTGTCAATTCAAGATACATCATTTCCAATCAACAATATGTCCTCTACATAATGTATTGGAAATATGTCTCAGCGCTCCCACTTAATTTCTTGCAAATGCAAGCATCTTCATCATCTCCGATGAATTTAAACTCTTTTAACAATTTCATCATGGTGAAGATTCCAACTCCGCTATGCTTACTTCAACTATTGAAGTTTACATGCCCTTTTAGCACCCTTTGAATTAACAAAACCCTTCGGACCATGTCATGTACATGTCCTAGGTTACCGTTCTATTAGAAGGACCTTGTTTTGTTTATTCAACTACCATATACCAAATTATATGTAGTGGTTGCTACATTAATCCGTCAAGACTATATATCGCTATGAAAGATCAAATCTTGTCATAGTCAACTCCTTGAACATTGTCATAAACTTCTTTCCGACATGTCAACTATTTCATAGATGTTAAACATCCATGTCTTATTTCTTTATAGATCCAAACACGACCGATAGGCTTCACGCCTTTCCGGAGGGTCTTCCAAGTTCAGAAACTTGTTTTCTCGTGTATGGATACTATCACGGATTCTATGACTTCTAGTCATTTTATGGAGTCAGGGCCCATCATCGCTTCTTTGCATGTAGTCGGTTCATCATTGTCAAAACAATAACGACTTGCTTATCAAATATTACTATTTGATTCTTACCGACCCACACGGTTCTATAGGAACTCTAATCTCCGAGATCACACCTTTTGTAATCACGAGAGCCATGAGCATTGTGACCGCCACCGGGACACTTTCCGGCGCTGCGCTACTTAGCACATATAGCTAAGGTTCAACAACCTTATCAAAGTTCTATTGTCCTCCCACTTAACTTTTCATGAAAAATTCCTTCTCAAGAAACTTGACGTTCCAAGTAACAAACTCTTTTGTCCTCGGTGTTAGGGAGAAATTCCAAACAAATTCTTTGGGATAACCTACAAAGACGTGCTTATCCGACTTTGGTTGTAAACATTTTACTTATGCATAGCATACCAAAATTTAAGAAAAGACAATTCGGGTTTTATCCCAAACCATAACTCATATGGTGTCATTTCAATGGATCACGATGGTGCTCTTTTCAGTGTAAAAGCGGTAGTCTATAAAGCTTTAATCCTTAAAACATAATGGCAGTTTTATAAATGACACCTTTGATCTTACCATGTCAAACATGGTTTGATTTCATCTCTCGAATATGCCATACTCCTATGGTTTATCGGGGAACACAAATCATGGAACAATTCCTCAAGTCTTAGGTGTTTTTGCTAAACATGTAACTCAAATATCTTCCTTTATGATCGAATCATAAACTCTTTATTTTCTTGCTACAATGATTTTTCACTTCATCTTGAAAGTCTTTGAAAAACTTTCAAATGTTTCATACTTCTTACTTATTAAGTAAATATACAGATATATTCACTCAAATTCTTGAAGAAAGCATATGAAGCAAAAAGATCCATCGCATATGGCTACACATAATGGACTTATGCACATCAGCATGCACAATTTA
This sequence comes from Avena sativa, assembly GCA_916181665.1. Classification (NCBI taxonomy): domain Eukaryota; kingdom Viridiplantae; phylum Streptophyta; class Magnoliopsida; order Poales; family Poaceae; genus Avena; species Avena sativa. Next base: position 432,435,262 of record OV702287.1, read on the forward strand.
AAATAAGCTAGTCATCCGTTCCTCTTTGGCCTATGAACGGAGTTTCTATTATCTCGAGGAAAGTCTCACATGCGTCAATTGATCAAAATCAAGGACTCCAAAATTCCATCAACATGGAGTTTCTTCATGTTTTCTTTCAAATAAAATTCAAACAGCGATGTCACTTCATAAGTGATCTTTCAATCATTTGTCTTGCGACATTTTAGCAATAGTGTTTATGGATGTGATTTATCCAACTAGACTTGTAAAAGTTCATCCATCCTTTATGGAATACGGTAATTATTTGAACAACCATTATTCTCATAATACCGGAACAAAATAACAATTATTTAAACAAATCCTGAAGGCTTGGTTTGATGACAATGAAAAACACAATAACACTTTATTTGTTTTTGATGAACATCATCACTCATTCTCTTGCTAGTTACTTAGGCCATTGTAGTTCATGAATTGCATTGTCCTGTATGACACTTCATACCAACCAATTCGGTATCCAATACCGGTATCCAATACCTCATAACCACATTGTTTAACAAGCAAGGAATATAGCCATAACATGTATATCTTCTATATACCCAAGTTGGACATCTCCAACCTTTTATTTTCTGCCAAATATTTTATAGATTCTCTTTCAGCAATTCCTTTTTCTTTTAAAAGAATCTATCAACATCAATAGTGGTGTCATCAACATGACACATGGTACAAAGCGTATATAGTCAACTACTAATACCTTTGGACTTGCACTTTGAAGTGGATCACCATCATCAAATGTTTGGTGTTCTTTCAAAAATCCATTCTTTAGTAATCTATTAGTGTAGTAAACATTTTACTAACATCTTCTATTCATCCTTATCATGACAACTTTCATGATCAAGCTACTATAGCTTATAAGGAAGAATCACGAGTATAATATCAGTTCCCAAAACCTTTTTGGTAGATTCGGATGCCTAGCATCTCCATCCTTCACAAATTCTCATACAATATGAGAACATGTATTTTGCTAAATTATACTCTATCATAATGCAACCAAAAACATTGTTTCAGATATCACAATATCTTTCACACATGATGGTTTCTGAAACAATTTCCAGCTCCAATATAATCTTGATATTAAAATAACTTTTTGAATATCAATAATCATGGAGGCAAACATGATACTTTAGATACTAACATTGGAATTCTTACTCTTGATTTAATACTACTTATTAAACTTCATGGAGTAAATAGAGTTTGCTGAAAGTTTGCAATAGGACTTATAAACTTTAAATTGACATTCAAAACAATACGATACCAGTTCGTAAAGTAAATATCCAGAATTCTATAGTTCTATTATCTCAAATAAAAACTAAGCATAAGGTAGAAAACGAATGCCAATGACTACAACAAACTATGCAAATTCACTTTGATTTAATTTATGACAAATTTGGTTCGACTAATCCAAATTAGAAATGAACTCCCACTCAGAAACGACATCCCTCGTGCCTTTTTGGTGATTACATGAACCAAATCCACTACACCAAGTCCGATCATCACGTGAGTTGATGTAGCTTCAAAGGCGAGCATCTATATGGGCATCATATCAACTATATGACTCATGCTTAATCTTTCGGTCCGTGTTCCGAGGCCATGTCTGTAAATGCTAGGCTCGCCAAGTAAGAACCTTAGTACTCGCATGTGTAAAACTGTCTTACACCCATTTGTATGAAAGCATAGAGTCGAGTACACCCGATCATCACGTGATGTCTCGAAATACGATCCACAAAACGGTGCATACTTAAGAAGAACACATTTTTATCTTGATATCTAAAAGAGGGATCATCTTACAATGCTACAAAAAGCGCCAAACTAGCAGTATAAGATGCTAACATCTAATGTGTAAAGTGAGATGATGTGGTCCATGCATTTGATCTCTATCACTTGCATCGTGGTATGATCTCTATCATTCCTTTGTGTGTAAGGCCAAGGTCTATGGAACTTACACGTTGAGGGTGTTGTAAGAGTATCTATCATACATCTACTTACAAAAATACCATATCAATACACTAGCCCAGCAACGATCTAAACTAGTCGCCTCTAATTTATCAATTGCAAGTTTTACGTGGCTTAGGGCTTTCGGAGATAGAACCGTTCTTACCTACTAACATGAACCACAACGAGGATAACTAAGTTATTAGCAACTCGTTGTAAATCAGATATTGACTATAGTAGGAGAGACAGAAACCCGCTAGCCACTTATGCAAAACAAGTTGCATGTCAGTCGTGGAACCGGTCTCATGTACGATGACATGTAAGGTTGGTCCGGGCCGCTTCATCCCACTATGCCACCAATATCCAAAATACATAGAAGATGCAATAACATGATCATCATCGCCCACATATCAACATATGTGTACTACCCGTGCTAAGAACCTACGCATAGATCAGGCTCTGATACCACTGTTGGGTCCCCAGCATAGAAAACAAAAAATTTCCTACGGTGTGAACTACATGCCAAGATCTATCTACTAGGTACAAAGCAACGGGTGGACATACATCCAACGAGAACTTACCCTCGTAGACAACGAGCTTTGTTAACAAGTAGGAACTCGTGGTTGATGTAGTCGTACACTTGTCGATCTCAAGATCGTGAATAAGTCTAGCAGGTCCGGCTCCAGAACGTCCATCAGATCCAGCTCCAGCAGCACCAAGTCCAGCACCGCAAAGCAGCGGTGCATCCGTGATCGCACACACGTCCGGTACCCTGAAAACCTCCGTCCCTCGCTCCAGCAAAGCAGCGGAAGCAGCAACTCCTTTCCAGATAAAGCCACCGGGAACATGTATCTCGCTAATCCGAGACCATGGGGGAATAATACTAGAGGGGGGAGAGATCCTTCACAAGGAGGTGTGTGTGAGAAGTGAGGAGGGGTGGCCTTTTATAGGAAAAGGGGGTGCCCCTCCTTCATGGCCGGCGCATGGAGGAGGTGACCCTTCACCTCCTCCATTCATGTGGTGGTAACTCCCTCCACATAAATTTGCCCCTTCACATTCTCTTTTAAAGTCTCCACTTTAAATGCATTAAATTTCTCCAAATTTAATGCTCTCTCATTTAATAAAACTCTTTTATTATTTTTATTCAGAATTTTGTTAATTACTTTAATTAACAAACATTCACATAAAACCCCCTGCAACATTTCAATATTACATGCAGAACCAATTTCAGCAATTTTACCCGAAACAGTTTTGGTGTCTATTGAAATAATTCCAGCGCTTTCTTAAATCTTTATATGAAACATATTTGCTCCAAATGGTGTTGGTATCCCTTAAGTGTGTCACCCTACGGTTCGTGAATAATGCAGACATGATCGAGACCCCTCTCCGATCAATAATCAGCAGCGGGACCTGGAGATCCATACTGACTCCTACACATTCAACGATGACTTCTGTGATCGTGAGAACCTTTAACGCTAGTAACTAAATCCCTTTGTCCCGTGATATATTACATGTCCGAGATTCGATCATTGGTATCTCCATACCTAGTTTGATCTCGTTACCGACATGTACTCTTTTCTCGTTCCCGTGATATAACATTCTAGTGATCACATCACTTGCTTGCAAGCTATTTCAATGTGATATCACCGAGAGGGCCCAGAGTATATCTATCCATCATCGGGATTGACAAATTCCACTCTTGATCCATGAGCCTCAACATAACACCTTCGTAGTACTGAACCCATCTTTATAGTCACCCTGTTACGGTGTGACGTTTGATGTTATCAAGATACTCTTCCGGTGTTAGCAATTAACATGATCTCATGGTCTAAGGATAAAGATTACTTCATATGATGTTATAGCAATATAAACAAAATGACTTGATCGTAATGCTATACTTTGGATGAATGTTCATCACATCATTCCACCAATGGTGTGACCTTGTTATTAACAACATCCAATGTCTATGATCAGGAAACCTTGATCATCTTGTTAATCAACAAGCTAGTCTATAAGAGAGGCATGACTAGGAACCATTTTTGTTTATTAAACACACATGTATTGATGTTTCCGAATCAATACAATTCTAGCATGTAAAATAAACATTTATCATAAACATGGAATAAGATAATAACCACTTTATTATTGCCTCTCGGGCATATTCCCTTCAGTTACCACGGTTGGCGGAGGTGTCTCCTGCGTTGATGACGGCGCACATGAAGTGATTTGGGAAGTTGTTGCTTCCACAACTTTCAGATTCGGAACCGTAGGTTCCATCTTCAGTGGCCAGATCGCTTAGATCGGAGTCGCGACTCCTGTCGCTGACCATGTTCCCAACTACCGTCGGAGCATTGAGCTCACTGAGGGTGTCGATCGATGGAGGGAACCATAATGCTGGGGCAATCGCCGGTGCCGTCGGCTTATCGGGCATGCGAAGCGTGCCCATCTGACCAACTTGGAAGCGGAAGCTCCCAATCACCAGGCTGATTCCGTCTCCCACGGACTCGAAGGCCGGGCGAGTAGCCGGCGTGTGGATGGTGAAGTCGAAGGCGCCGAAAAGCTGGCGAATCTCCATTGTTGCAGAGTTGTAGATCGCGTTTGATGGGGCCGAAGAAGCCGCAACATCAGTATTCCCAATTCCCACAGACGGCGCCAATTGACGAGGGTTTAACTCGTCAATGCCCATTGTTATGGACTTGGGTTTTGGAGAAGGAGGGAGCGCTGGAGACATCTATCGGCTAGCAAACAAGCACACAGGGGACAAAGGATTTACCCAGGTTCAGGCCTCGTAGAGGTCCCTACTCCTGCTTGTCTGCTCGTGGAATTATTGAGGGAGTCAAAAGTTACAACGGTGCGCAGATGCAATCTGTCGAGGGTTTGTGGAAGCTAGGGTTGCATGTGTCCTCCTCGCCGCCCCCTCCTAGCCCTTATATAGATAGACTAGGTCTCGGGTAGTAGGTCGAGTCAGTTACAAGTTAGGGTTTTCCCCTTCAAACTTTCTATCTTTAGCTTCTTGTTGTCCTTCAAGCAATCGAGAGTCCACAGGTTACTCGAGTCCTTTCATCTGGGCCTTGGCGACACCGTGGGCCTGTACGTATTTGGACCGTATATACCAAGCTCGAGTACATGTAGGGTATACCCATGTCAATGTCTGTACATGCTAGGCTCGCCAAGTAAGAACCTTAGTATTCGTGTGTGTAAAACTGTCTTACACCCGTTGTATGAAAGCGCGGAGTCGAGTACACCCGATCATCACTTGATGTCTCGAAACACGATCCATAGAACGGTGCATACTCAAGAAAGAACACATTTTATCTTGATATCTAAATGAGGGATCATCTTACAATGCTATTAAAAGCGCCAAACTAGCAGTATAAGATGTAAACATCTAATGTGTAAAGTGAGATAATATGGTCCATGCATTTGATCTCTATCATTTGCATCGTGGTATGATCTCTATCATTTCTTTGTGTGTAAGGCAAAGGTCTATGGAACTTACACGTTAAGTGTGTTGTAAGAGTATCTACCATACATCTACTTACAACATTACCATATCAATACACTAGCCCAGCAATAATCTAAACTAGACGCCTCAAATTTATCTATTGCAAGTTTTACGTGGCTTAGGGCTTTCGAATATAGAACCGGTCTTACCTACGAATATGGAACCACAACGAGTATAACCAAGTTATTAGCAACTCGTTGTAAATCAGATATTGACTATAGTAGGAGAGACAGACACCTGCCAACCACTTATGCAAAACTAGTTGCATGTCAGTCGTGGAACCGGTCTCATGTACGATGACATGTCAGGTTTGTCCGGGCCGCTTCATCCCAACTATGCCACCAATATCCAAAATACATGAAAGAAGCAATAACATGATCATCATCGCCCACATATAAACATATGTGTACTACCCGTGCAAAGCACCTACACAAAGATCAGGCTCTGATACCACTGTTGGGTTCGCAGCATAGAAAACAAAAAAATTCCTATGATGGGAACTATAAACGAAGATCTATCTACTAGATACAAGCAACGCGTGGATATACATCCATAGAGAACTCGTGGATGATGTAGTCGTACACTTGCTGATCTCAAGATCGTGATGAAGTCCAGCAGGTCCGCCTCCAGCACGTCCATCAGATCCAGCTCCAGCAAGTCCAGCACCGCAAAGCAGCAGTGCATCCATGATCACACACACGTCCGGTACCCCGACAACCTCCATCCCTCGCTCCAGCAAAGTAGCGGAAGCAGCAACTCCTTTCTAGATAAAGCCACCAGGAACATGTATCTCGCTAATCAGAGACCATGGGGAATAACTAGAGGGGGAGAAAGATCCTTCACGAGGAGGTGTGTATTGTGAGGAGGAGAGGGGGACTATTATAGGGAAGAGGGGGAAGCCAAGGGCCATGGCGTGGCGGCCATGGTGGTACCCCCACCTCTTCCACATTCATGTGGGTGGAGCTCCCACTCCCATAAAAAGCCTCCACTCAAAATTCCACTCACACATGCATTAATTTCTACCAAATTTAATGCAAGCTCTCATTAAATAAAACCATTTTATTTATTTTATTCAGAATTTTGTTATTTACATTAATTAACAAACATTCACATAAAACCCCCCGCAATATTTCAATATCACATGCAGAACCAGTTTCAGCAATTTCACCCGAAATAATTCCGGTTTCCATCGAAATGATTCCAGCGCTTTCTTAAATCTTTATCTGAAACATATTTGCTCCGAATGGTGTCGGTATCCCTTAAATGTGTCACCCTACGGTTCGCGAATAATGCAGACATGATCGAGACCCCTCTCCGATCAATAATCAGCAGCGGGACATGTAGATTCGTACTGACTCCCACATATTCAACGATGACTCTTGTGATCGTGTGAACCTTTAACATCGTAACTAAATCCCTTTGTATCGCGATATATTACATGTCCGAGATTCGATCATTTCCATACAAATACCTAGTTTTATCTCGTTACTAACATGCACTCTTTTCTCATTCCCGTGATATTATATTCTAGTGATCACATCACTTGCTTGCAAGCTATTTCAATATGATATCACCGAGAGGGCCCAGAGTATATCTATCTGTCATCGGGATGGAAAAATCCCACTCTTGATCCATGAGCCTCAACATAACACCTTCGTAGCACTGAACCCACCTTTATAGTCACCCTATTATGGTGTGACGTTTGATGTTATCAAGATACTCTTCCGGTGTTAGCAATTAACATGATCTCATGGTCTAAGGACTAAGATTACTTCGTATGATGTTATAGCAATATAAACATAATGACTCTAATCGTAATGCTATACTTCGGATGAATGTTCATCACATCATTCGACCAATGTTGTGACCTCGTTATTAACAACATCCAATGTCCATGATCAGGAAACCTTGATCATCTTGTTAATCAACGAGCTAGTTTATATGAGAGGCATTATTAGGAACTTTGTAATTTGTTTATTAAACACGGGTATTAACGTTTCCAATTAGTACAATTATAGCATGCAAAATAAACATTTATCATAAACATGGAATAAGATAATAACCACTTTATTATTGCCTCTCGGGCATATTCCCTTCAGTCTCCCACTTGCACTAGAGTCAATAATCTAGTTTGAAAAACTTTGTGTATTGAACACCTATGGATTTCTGGTGTTGCATATACGCAATTGCTAGTGGTTAACATAATCTCCAGATCTGACAGTTTCAGGTCTGTGTGTATTTGCATGTCTTTGCGTCTCTACGCATCACTCATTCTCAAATTAGATGGCATTGTATAAATTTGGTCCTTTGGTGAGACCTTTAGTTCGTTCGGGTTAAAATATATTGATATTATTGTCATACAATATATCTTCATAGTATTAGCCCACTTTGAACCAGACCCAGTTTGATAATAAACTACTTAACACAAATGCCCTCCTTTGCTGCTACTATAGCAGTCATATACTTAGCCTTTTGTTGTAGTATCCGTCACAATGTCTCAACTTTAGAACTCATCCAAATCCATCATGGAACATCCTTTCCATTACATTGTGCCACCCATAGTCTAAATTGAGGTAAATTTAATTTGTATCTTGTGACAAAACTAGTATCAACGTAACACTTTACAATGAACTACCTTTAACTATTTGTCACTTATACATGATATATTCTTAGTTCTTCCAAAGCTCATAAGAATATATTTACTATCATCCAATGATCATCTTATGAATCATTCTGGTATGTGCTCATAACATTTAGAGCATCGTGCATATCTAGATATATACATATCACGGTATAATCGATCAAAATATTCATGTGATTTTACTCACCAAGTGTTGAAACACTTGAATCTTGATACAATCCTTTCCATGCAGCAAGAACCTTTCTTGTTGTTTCCATATTGAACCCTTTCAATATCTCATATTTGTACGTCTGGCATAACCATTTAGTGCCTCAATCTATCCATATAGACATTGATGCCAAATATTCCGGTTTTGCCCAAGTCTTTCATCGAAATCCTATTTTAATGAAATTCTTAACTTGTGTCAATAAAAGATACATCATTTCTAGTCAACAATATGTACTCTGCATAATGTATTGGAAATTTGTCTTAGCGCTCCCACTTAATTTCTTGAAAATGCAAGCATCTTCATCATCTCTGATGAAATTAAACTCCTTTAACATTTTCATCATGGTGAAGATTCCAACTCCGCTATGCTCACTTCAACTATTGAAGTTTGCATGCCCTTTTTGCACCCTTTGAATTAACAGAACCCTTCGGACCGTATCATGTACACATCCTAGGTAACCATTCTATTAGAAGAACCTTGTTTTTGTTTATTCAACTACCATATACCAAATTATATGTAGTGGTTGCTACATTAATCTGTCAAGACTAAATATTGCTATGGAAGATCAAATCTTGTCATACTCAACTCCTTGAACATTGTCGTAAATTTCTTTTCGACATGTCGATTATTTCATAGATGTGAAACATCCATGTCTATTTATTTATAGATCCAAACACGACCGATAGGCTTCACGCCTTTCTGGAGGGTCTTCCAAGTTCAGAAACTTGATTTCTCGTGTATGGATACTATCATGGATTCTACGACTTCTAGTAAAAGACTTAAGAGTAAAAGACCTAATTTTAGTTCTCTACATCACTTAAGTGGGGACTTAGATTTCATGTCCACAACTCTGTTCTGGTCAAGTCAAAGTCATCTTTCAAGTCACAAGTCATTTTGAAAACATATGACAACGGAATAGTATGGCCACTCCAACTGTCCATAACCGAGGCCGCGGCTATTTGAATAGTTTGACACTCTGTAGAGGTGGTACACTTTCACCACAAAATTCGATACATCCGTCAGGGATAACCCTGAATCATCATACTTGGTATGTAGATAATTAATCCTAACCTTTCAATTACACACCTAGTATAGGCACCTCCCCTATGATCTTGGCCTCCCAGCCATGGCCAACTGCCATCCTGGGAACTACATAGGTGGATATTCATTTTCACGAGGTAGCCTCAACTCAAACTCTTCCGCAAGTTAACCCATACTAAGATATGAAAACTTCTAGTTAAGCCCTACCCAACTCAGATATTGTGGTTGTACGGTAAAATTGGAATGGTATCGCATCCGAACCCAACCATTAGTTTTTATCAAAGTCAAGGCTCATGCCTCATTCAGTTTCATCATCAACCCATTGTGCTTCATAACACATGTCAAAACATTTCAATAGAATGAATCATCATTCTAAGGTTTTCATAATCATTTTCATTAACATGATAGGTATTAGTGTAGCACTAGCCATCTAAAGTGATCAAGTTTTAGTGTAGCACTAGCCACTAGTATTGAGGGTATCACTATTAAGGGGCACAAATCAAGTATAAGTATCCAAGACTAGTTCTATGATTATGATGGTATCCATCCTATTTTCCACTAATCACAATTCATTAACTAAGTAAGAAACTTTAGTAAAAGGAAAAGTAAAGTTTGCAAGTAAAACTTGGGATGGGTATAATCAAAGTTGCATAACCAAGCATGCCTAGTGCATCTTGCATAGGTTAGCTTGCATGGATGACTTGTATTAGTTAGCTTGCACCGATAGCTTGCATGGATGGCTTGTAATAGTTAGCTTGCACTGATAGCTTGCCTTGTTGGGTACAGTCGTCGAAGTTCTCTTCTTCTTCCTCGAAGTACTCCTCCTCGTCATAGCTCGGGTAGGTACTAGCGTCTATAAATACATTCAATGTACAAAATCACCAAATAATCCTTAACTACTTCTATTTATCAAACATGGCTCACACTAGATGATCTAGCATCATCTCTATCATCACATGTAATATTTACACTTTCTTATTTATCTTATTTTGGAAAAGTAATTTCTACTCATTAAAAGTACTTAAGATTGAATATCCTTTAATTAAAATATGGGATCATGTTGACACATGCCATCACCACATATTTCAATACTTGAGAAAGTGTTTTAAAGTGGTGATCATATATTACAAGATTTAATATTACTATTTAATAATATTAAAGTGGCTAGAAAATCCTATATAGCATCCTTTTAATACTAGTCCATGTTTAATATCTGTAAAACCAAATATTTTTACATATTCATGTAGAGCATGGCAAATGTGATTTTTGAGAGTTGGAATCAACTCAAAGCATTTATGGTTGATTTTATAAAAATGTTTAAAGTGGTAAAAGTCTCTATCTTGTTATTTTTACTACAAGTGATCTGTAATTTCAAATGGTTTGAATCCGATGGGAGTGTGTAGATATTTTCAATACCTTTCTAACAAAATTGGAATCATGCAATTTGGTTCAGTACATCTCTTGGAATTGAATTTTGAATCTACTGATAGAATAGGGTTTTTACCTAAATAGATAAATTCTATTTGAATTGTTGGGCTCTGCGCGGGAAAAGAAATGGGCTGGCCCAACTGCACAATGCGCGTGCAGCGAGCCGCTGACAGGTTGGTCCTACGCGTTAGTGGCTCTATCTAACTGAAACGGTATCAGCAAATCCCAGTGCTACGATTAGAATAAGATCTACAGCCGAGGTTCATCGTCTATGTCGCGGTGCTCCAGCGAGATTCTAAACCTAGCGGCATGGCGGGGGTTGCTGGGGGCTTACTAGGGCTCTAGCTAGGTCCGGCGATGGGGGCGAACGGGCTTGTCGACGATGGCGAGTCGATTGGCGGTCACGGTGGCTCCTGGGGTGGCTCCAATCAATGGCTCTCTTTCTTCACTGCAGCGGCGGGCTCCGATCAAATTCCGGCGGGGTGGTGCTCGCCTTGCTCCAGGAAAGGGTCTTGGTGGTTCTAAGAGAGAGGAGTGAACTGGTGTGCCGTTTTAGGTCTGGGTGGCTCCTATTTATACACCAGCGGTGCAGGCAGGGCGGCATGGTCGGGCTTCATTGGCGATGCTGCTATAGGTCGCGATAGGCATGGCGGATGGCATGGGTCGACGTGGTGGACTGCGGCGGTCATCACGCATGTAGTGGCGCGGCAAGGGACGGTCTCAGTCGGTCGAGCGACATCGGCGCTCTGTTCGGGTACGGCGGTGTCCGTCATCGAGTACGGTGATCACGGGGTGCGGGGCGGCGAATGGTCATGTATGGGCGGTCGCTGGTGACGCGGCGGGTGCCGGTATGAGCAGAGAGATCAAGGTACGGCGTGGCTGCGCGAGGCGGCTTCGGCACTCCGTGGTGCTCTCGACATGGCAGAGGCTTAAATGGGTGCAGCTATTCTAGCTTCTCCACTTCTCGCCGTTGGTGAAGGGGTGGACAGAGTGGGGCGGTGAGGTCATGGCTACTCGTTAGACATCGTGGGAGAGGGCGGTGCAGCGTGTGGTGTCTTGTCCATGGTCGACCGGCGTGACATGCTCACTGGCGCAGGGGGCGAGTGAGGTTGCTCCATTGCATGGCCAAGGTACTAGGGTGATCGTGGGATATTTATTGGATTGATTGTAGTACAAGAGATGATCAATTGATTGATCAAAACAGTAGATAGTTGTTGAACTCGTACTTTGTTTGCTAAGTGTTTGACTAAATGGCCGCATGAACTTAATCTTTGAATTTTTCAATGATTTTTGGGGGGTGAGCTGGTCACATACTTGGTAGTCTCTGGTTGCTAGGAATTGTCAAGTGGTGTTGGTTTGAGTGGTTTTTGTAAAATGATGATCTATGTACCTACACTTGATTCAATTTTGAATTGCCTCTCAAATGAATTTGAAAATAGTTTCTGTACGTTCGTAAAGCTTGCTTAGGTTCATTTTTACTTGGTCTAGCAAGGGGTGAAAAGAATTAGAGTTGTTTCTGTTAGAAATCTTTTACTAGAGATGACCAAAGTAGGCTAGTGGTTTAACTTTGGCCAAAGTGACCATATGATCATATGCTTCATATATGGTTTTATTTTTATTTGATTTTGCTTGGAAAAGATTTATATGATGTGGTATTCATCTTTAAACTAATCCTTATCATTTCTATCAATCAATCATCGCAAATGTAATCATTCATGCATTAATGGAAATCACACATGCATTCATATAAAGTTTAATAATAAAAGTTTTTGTTAACCCTACACTTCACTACAAGAATTGTGCTAACTAGTGACCCCAAATATTGGTCACTGAAAGTTCATAGTAATTCAAGTATGACCTTTCTATGACCAAAATCGGTAGGTCACATACCGAGGGTCACTATAGACAACTAAGGACCTTTTTTCAAATTGGTCATAAACAACTATGACCAAAACAGATGGTCATAGAGTCTATGACCAAAATTTTGGTCATGAGCAATCTGGACTGTCCACGTAAGACAATCCCACGTGGCATCCAACGTGGCAGCAAATTTAGCCCAGTCCTATTCAGTTCTATAGAGAGGCCAGGCCCAAAAAACCATCCCATTATTTAGTGAACTCTGTTCCTTTTTGGGCTTTCTATTTTCTAGCACATGGCCTTTTTACAGTCCATTTTTGTTTTGGGTATTGGCCTTTTAGCATTCCATTTCCTTTTAACCATTGGTCCTGTTACGTTACAAATAATTTTAAATTTCGAAATTCTAATGTTATTTTTTGGATATTCAATTGGGCCAAGGCCTTTTAACAGCCCATTTACTAGATCTAGTAATATTTAGGCCTTTTCCAGCATATTTCTTAGCACAACACACATGAAATCGGCAGTAAATAATCTCAGGTCATATTAATAGCAGTAATTTATATTTGCACATCATCATAGGTTCATAGTTTCACGAAAATACATACATCCATCTCACAGGTTTATGACTAGTTTATAGAACTAGTACACATAACTAGGCCAACACAGTTCACCAAAGTACCAAAATGGAGCAAACCTCCAAACAACTCTAGAAGTACCAAAATGATCTAAATAATGTATAATTAGAGCAACACTGCTCTTCGCTGATTGGTTCTACGAGCTTCTTTGAATTTCTTTCCCTGGCCTTGGCAGCGCAGCTGCCATGTGATCATCTTCTCACCGACTTCCTCTTAGTCTAGGAGCTCCTTCACAAATAAACAACACAAAACCACAAGTGGACAGTTAATATTGATATACATTCGGTTCGTCTATTTGAACATGCCACAGTCTAGTACTCAAGATAAACAGAAAAGTGCCAAATTGACACAAGTAGCTATGCCAAGAAGATCAAGTCATATCATAGTAGTAGTCCACAGAAAATTGCAAACAATAAAGAGAAAAATAGAGGGTTCGAATGGAGTAAATCGAAGGTGAGCTTCTATGGTGAGGGCGCATGGGCTCTTTGATGTTGAGGTCCGCTGCAGCTCATCCTACACCGACAGCAAACAAGCAACCTAGATCAGACTACCAACTCAAATAAATACTCTTTTCTTATTGAGATACCCATGCATAATGTAGGAAACAAACCAAGGCATCAAAAATATTTAGATATATTTGTGCATACTGTATGTAACAGACCAAGCAATCCAAAATATTTAGTAGAGTAACAAAACTGCAAATTTCACCTTGTTTGCAATATTTTGACCTAGTTAAAATGAGAGCAGTCATTTATTCGTTGGACAACACCTGTAACTGATGATTATTCCTGCACACCCGTACTAATTAACATGCAGCACATCACAAGTTCACTAGTTAAAGACTGTAAATCACAAGTTCCCAGGATAGACGATTTACATAGAAGCTAAATAGAAAACAAGAAGACACAACAGTATATATATAACAACAAACAAATATGAGTTATTTCATGATTTGTGAACCAAAAGCTAGATAGACGAAGAAATTGATCTCATGATTTTCCTACGTACTAGAAGTAAAAATCCAACCTGGTTGCATGTTAATCCATTAGATAGTGGTGTACCAGTATCATAGCAATTACCCAATGGAACACAAAGTATCAAGTTAACCTGATGATTTTCATACATATCTGTAGGACTTGAGTTATAACAAGTAATTGTTTTACTGTCTCCTAGGTTATATTGCACATCTCTATGGGACTTTGAGCTCTATCTTATTTTTTACACGACCGGAGAACTAAAATCAGCCACATAAAACGCACTGAGGATAAAGAGGATCATCGGAGGGAGAACTTACTCTGAAGAGGCCAATACGAATTGGGTCGGGGAGGCAGGAGAGGTCGGGGATGAGGGGAAGAGAGCGGTCGGGGTCGGGCAGATCGGCTCCAAATCGGGATCTCGCGCCAGGCCGTAGGGCATCCGTACTTGCGAGCGCCGCGGTAGATTCATGGTCCGAGCTCCAGGACAACATCGTCGGTTCCTCGTCTGAATTCACCTCACCGCCTCCATCGTCGCACCTTCCAACTTGATCGATGTGCTCCAGCGATAGTGTAGAGAGAGGGTGGAGGGAGGGACGTAGTGAGGGAGACGGGTTAGGGTGTAGGGAGGCACGTACGTGCATGTTGGGGAGATATGGTTAGGGTTATATGGGGAGGAGATGGATCCAGGAGGACGCGGCCGCCATCTCCTCTTGCAGCGGCGTGGGGATTCTATGGGGAGGATGCGGCGCAACAGCTTAGGGTTAGGGGTAGCAGCGTGGGAGGCATAGTACATGGCGGCAATGGAGCGAGAGGAGGAGGAGCTCGCGGGGTTGACGATCTATGTCGACTAAAGCGGCGGACGATGGCAAGGATGCGAGGGAGATGGGCAGATGCGGCGGCGGTAGAAGGGGATCTGGATGGGTTCAAGGTGGCGGCGGCAGAAGGGGATCTAGATGGGTTCGAGGTGGCGGCGGTGGAGGGGAGAGAGGAGGTGGATCATGATCTGGTAGGTTCGTGCTGGGGGAGAGAAGACGAGCGGGGCATGAAGGGTTAGGTTAGGATTTCGCTCGCAATCTGGATGGGTGGTCGTTTTTACGAAACTACCCTAAATCACTTTTGTGTCCAGTTTCAGAACTCTAGGGCCTTTCCGTTATTTCATGTCCAAACTGTGTGGTGGCCCGGTGGGGGAAGGCGCGGGATTTGGAGGCAGGAGATGAATCTTTGGGCGTTGGATGGTGGTCACACAAACGGCTGAGATCTGCTTGTTAGGGCGATCCGTGGGAAGGCATATTCCGTGTTTTGATTGGAAGGCAGAAGAAAAGGCATTTTTCAATTTATGAGTGCCAAAATTGGGGCGTTTTGTGAAGCAACGACTAAATAAAAGTTTTAAAATGGCACCACCCCATTTAAAAAAAATACGAGACCATATTACATGGACAATGTCTGAACCGGAGGATCTCAAACCTTTTTGTCCACCACTCGCGAAAAAGACAAATGTTTGCCGAATCGGCTGAAAGTGGGTCCATTTCGAACTATGGGTACATGATATAATGCTCATGATTTTTTGAAAAAATCTTTTTTAGACTCACAATATGATGTTTCTTCAGAGATGCAATGAAAGTTTAGCGAGGCTCATCCCCTAACTAAGAACCTTCATGCCTGCCGTTTTGACCATAGTTTGAAACAGGGATAAAAAATTCAAAAACGGTCCAAACAACGTAAATCCTTCGCACGGTGTCATATCATGTGGTATAGTTGCAAGAAAAAAATACCAAACTTGGTATATTAATTGCATCTCCAAAAAACCTTCACAGAAATGGCCTATCTTGTTCGAGGTTTCATGGCTTTCGGGTCAAACGACCAATGTTATGGTAAGAATCGCGACATAGTTTGTGATAATGTGCCCATATTGTGCATTCATGTGCATCTTGGGATGGCGAACAATGTTGAAGGAGGAAGTTTTCCTTTTCATCGCACAGAAAATGCATTTTTCATTTTCCGAATGCCAAAAATGGGTTGTTTTGTGAAGCAGCCACCAAAGTGCTCATTCAAAATGATACCACCATATTTTTCAAAAATACTAGACCATATTACATGGACAATATCCGAACCGGGGGATCTTAAACCTTTCCGTCCATCCCTCACGAAAAAGACAAATGTCTGCCGAATCGATAGGAAGTGGGTCCGATTCGAACTACAGGTACATGATATAATGCTCATGATATTTTGCAAAAATCATTTTAAACTCACAATATGATGTTTCTTCAGAGATCCAATGAAAGTTTAGCGAGGCCCATCCCCTAGCTAAGAACCTTCATGCCCGCCGTTTTGACCATAGTTTGAAATAGGGATAAAAAATTAAAAAATGGTCCAAACAAGGTAAATCCTTCGCATGGTGTCATACCATGTGGTATAGTTGCAAGAAAAAATACCAAACTTGGTATATTAATTGCATCTTGAAAAAACCTTCACAGAAATAACCTATCTTGTTCGAGGTTTCATGGCTTTCGGGTCAAACGACCAATGTTATGGTAAGAATCACGACATAGTTTGTGATAATATACTCATATTGTGCATTCATGTGCATCTTGGGATGGTGAACAATGTTGAAGGAGCAAGTTTTCCTTTTCATCGCACAGAAAATGCATTTTTCATTTTCCGAATGCCAACCATGGGGCGTTTTGTGAAGCAGCCACCAAAGTGATCATTCAAAATGATACCACCATATTTTTCAAAAATACTAGACCATATTATAGGGACAATATTCGAACCAGGGGATCTCAAACTTTTCCATCCATCCCTCGCAAAAAAGACAAATGTTGGCCGAATCGGTTGAAAGTAGGTCCGATTCGAACTACAGGTACATGATATAATGCTCATGATTTTTTTGAAAAATCATTTTTAGACTCACAATATGATGTTTCTTCAGAGATCCAATGAAAGTTTAGCGAGGCTCATCTCCTAGCTAAGAACCTTCATGCCCGTCGTTTTAACCATAGTTTGAAACAGGGATAAAAAATTCAAAAATGGTCCAAACAAGGTAAATCCTTCGCATCGTGTCATATCATGTGGTATAGTTGCAAGAAAAAAATACTAAACTTGGTATATTAATTGCATCTTAAAAAAACCTTCACAGAAATGGCCTATCTTGTTCGAGGTTTCATGGCTTTCGGGTCAAACGACCAATATTATGGTAAGAATCGTGACATAGTTTGTGATAATGTGCCTATATTGTGCATTCATGTGCATCTTGGGATGGCTAACAATGTTGAAGGAGGAAGTTTTCCTTTTCATCGCACAGAAAATGCATTTTTCATTTTCCGAATGCCAAAAATGGGGAGTTTTGTGAAGCAGACACCAAAGTGCTCATTGAAAATGATACCACCATATTTTTCAAAAATACTAGACCATATTACATGGACAATATCCGAACCGGGGGATCTCAAACCTTTCCGTCCATCCCTCGCGAAAAAGACAAATGTCTGCCGAATCAATAGGAAGTGGGTCCGATTCGAACTACAGGTACATGATATAATGCTCATGATTTTTTGCAAAAATCATTTTTAGACTCACAATATGATGTTTATTCGGAGATCCAATGAAAGTTTACTGAGGCTCATCCCCTAGCTAAGAACCTTCATGCCCGCCATTTTGACCATAGTTTGAAACAGGGATAAAAAATTAAAAAATGGTCCAAACAAAGTAAATCCTCCGCATGGTGTCATATCATGTGGTATAGTTGCAAGAAAAAATACCAAACTTGGTATATTAATTGCATCTCCAAAAAACCTTCACAGAAATGGCCTATCTTGTTCGAGGTTTCATGGCTTTCGGGTCAAACGATCAATATTATGGTAAGAATCGCGACATAGTTGGTGATAATGTGCCCATATTGTGCATTCATGTGCATCTTGAGATGGCGAACAATGTTGAAGGAGGAAGTTTTCCTTTTCATCACACAGAAAATGCATTTTTCATTTTCTGAATGCCAAAAATGGGGCGTTTTGTGAAGCAGCCACCAAAGTGCTCATTCAAAATGATACCACCATATTTTTTCAAAAATGCTAGACCATATTACATGGACAATATCTGAACCGGGGGATCTCAAACCTTTTTGTCCATTCGTCACGAAAAAGACAAATGTCTGCCGAATCGATAGGAAGTGGGTCCGATTCGAACTACAGGTACATGATATAATGCTCATGATTTTTTGCAAAAATCATTTTTAGACTCACAATATCATGTTTCTTCAGAGATCCAGTACAAGTTTTAGCGAGGCTCATCCCCTATTTTCATGCCAGCCGTTTTGACCATAGTTTGAAATGGGGAAATTTGGAAACGGACATGAAAAATTCAAAAATGGTCCGAACAAGGTAAATCCTTCGCGTGGTGTCATATTATGTGACATAGTTGCAAGGAAAAATACCAAATTTGGTATATTGATTGCATCTCGAAAAAAACTTCACAGAAATGACCCATCATGTTTGAGGTTTCATGTCTTTCAGGCCATCCCCTAGAAAATATGTCATTATAGTTTTCCTATTAATTAAAAGACTTTCAAAATGTTTTTAAAATATTCTCTGAAATTTTACAAGTTCCCTGAATTTTGTTTGACTTAATTTGGAGTTACGAATAAAAAGATACAAAAGAATTAAAAGTAACAAAGAGAAAAAAATATTGGGGGATGCCGGCCAGGCTAATCCGCTAGTAGCCCAGCAACCCTTGCCCATTCGCATGCTGAAGACGGCCCAAGGCCAGCCCAAGTGTAGCCTTAGGTCGAATGCCGCAACGTCCACCCAAGCCCACCATCGTGGCTATTGTCTTATGGGAATCGTGTGCATATCGTGCACGAAAGGTTGGTGCGGTGTGATGGCTATCTTCGTGGAATAGGTGAGGGAGGTCGTGGGATCGAATTCTCCTTCTCCCTTCTTTTTTATGTTGTTATTTCTGAGGAGCGACGAGCCTATAGGTCGTGGTGGCATATCTCGTGGGTCCCGCATGCAGGTCCTGGTGGGGGCGTGTGTTTTCCTGCCTACATGTCTTGATGCATCCCGCGTAGGGCCTGTTTGTCAATCCACGTGGGATGTTTAAATAATATAATTACCCAAGACATGATATGTGGACGGAAATTGACACATGGATATGTCACGTAGTCAAAAATTGACATGTAGACATGACACGTAGGTGAAACTGGTTAGTTGGCAGTCTACTCATTTTAACAAATCATGTATTAGCACTAACGACCATTTAACTTGGTCATAGTCGCCTAAAATTAAGGTCATATACTAGTGATGTCTATGTTATGACCTATTGGTTTAATCAAGTTATGACCTTCCTGACAAGAAAGGTCATTATTTTCCAAGGTTTGGATCCTCCCAAATCGTCTACGACCATTTGGTTCGCAATGGTCATAATTTTATGACCAAAAAAATCCATGATCGTTAAGAAAAGGTCACTAGTTGACACATTTCTTGTAGTGCCTGGGTGATTAGAAGTTGATAATCTTTTTTAATATTTTTGAGGTGTTACAAACCTTCCCTCCTTAAACAGAATCTCATCCCGAGATTCAGGAAAAATTAGGAACTAAAGAGATTGGGAAACTCAGTCCTAATATAATCTTCTCGCTCCCAAGTAGCTTCTTCTTCGGTATGGTTACTCCACTGGATTTTGAGAAACTTGATACTTCTGGTCCGGGTGGTTCTGAAGGATTCTTCCAAAATACGGATGGGTACTTCACGATAGGTTAAATCCTTGTTGATATCCACGGCTCTGTGGTTGATGTTCTTGAAAACTTTGGTATTCTCCGGAACTTCTAGGCATTTCCTAAGTAACGAGATATGGAACACATCATGTACGGCTGATATCTCCTCAGGCAGTTCTAACTACTAGGATACTTCTCCTCGACGATTTAGGATTTTGAAGGGCCCAATATATCTTGGGGCAAGCTTCCCTTTCAGTTGAAAATGCTACATTCCCTTCAGAGGTGATACTTTGAGATACACAAACTCTCTGATATTGAAGGTCAGGTCTCGACATCTTTTATCAGCACAACTCTTATGTCTGGATTGGGCGGTCTTGAGGTGTTCATGGACTTTGTGAACCATCTCTTCGGCTTCTCGTAGGATGTTAGGTCCAAAAATCTGACTCTCTCCTACTTGCAACCAATTCAAAGGTGTATGGTACTTTCTTCCATACAAAAACTAAAATAGGGTCATTTGCAAACTGGCTTGGTAACTGTTGTTGTATGAGAATTCCGCGAAAGGTAGACAATCTTCCCATTTAGATCCATATTCTAACACACAAGCTCTGAACATATTTTCTAAGATCTGGTTTACTCTTTATGTTTGTCCGTCAGTTTGCAGGTGATAAGTTGTGCTAAAATTCAGTTTGGTTCCCAATCCTTCTTGGACTTTCTTCCAAAATCTTGAGGTAAACTAGGTTCCTCGATCTGACACTATGGTCTTGGGGGTTCCATGCAGACTGAATATTGTAGTAATATACAACTCTGGTAGCTTCGAACTCTGATAAGTGGTCTTAACGGGTATGAAATGAGCTACTTTCGACAGTCTATCCACTATGACCCAAATAGAGTCATTTCCCCTACTAGATGTAGGAAAACCTGTGATGAAATCTATTCCGACAGAATCCCATTTCCATTCCGGAGTCTGTAATGGTTGCAAAAGTCCCACGAGTCGCTGATGTTCTGCTATGACTCTCTGACAGATATCACACTTGGCGATGCAGCTTCCGACTTCTCTCTTCATTTTGTGCCACCAAAATTGCTCCTTCAAATCCTGATACATCTTGCTTCCTCCCGGGTGAATAGAATATAGGGTATCATGGGCTTACTGCATAATGACTTGCTTCAACTCTGAATCTGCTGGCACACAGATATGTCCTTTATACCATAGAACTCCTTCTTCATCTTCGGTGAATCCAGGTACCTTCCATGTATCGATACGATGCTTAATTCCATCAATACTGGCATTTCCTTTCTGGGATTCCTTGATCAGACTGATCAAAGTGGGTTGAAGCTCAATACTGGCTATAAATCCTTCGCTAACTAGCTCTACTCTGAAATTCTCCATCTCCTCATGCAGACTTGGCTGGGCTTCCTTAATCATGGTGTTTAATCTACACGATAGTCTACTAAGAACATTTGCTACCACATTGGCCTTGCTGGGGTGATAGTGAATGTCAAGGTCATAATCATTGATTAACTCTATCCATCTCCTTTGCCTCATATTCAAATCCTTCTAGGTAAAAATATACTTCAGACTCTTGTGATCCGAATAAATCTCACAGCGGTTACCCATAAGGTAATGACGCCATGTTTTCAAAGCTAACACTACGGCTGCCAGTTCTAAGTCATGGGTAGGGTAGTTCTGTTCATGTTGCTTCAGTTGTCTGGATAGGTATGATATGACTTTGCCTTATTGCATCAACACACATCCGAGACCAATCTTGGATGCATCACAATATACATCAAAAGGCTTCTTGATATCGTGCATAAACAAAATTGGGCTGAAATTAATCTCTTCTTGAGATCTTGAAAACTTGCTTCACATTTTTCCGTCCATTCAAACTTCATATCTTTTTTTAACAGTTGAGTCATCGGCCTAGCGATGCTTGAAAATCCTTCAACAAACTTGCGGTAGTATCTGGCTAATCCAAGGAATGCACAGACTTCGGTTTGGGTGGTTGGGGCTTTCCATTCTTCAACATCCTTAATCTTGGCGGGATTGACAGCAACTCTCCTGCCGACAAAATATGGCCTAGGAATCCTACTTCTTTTAACCAGAACTCACATTTGCTAAACTTGGCATACAACTGATGCTCCCTAAGGCTTTCAAGAATGGTTCTTAGATGTTGTTCATGGTCTTCTTCTGATTTGGATTAGATCAGAATGTCATCGATAAAAACAACAACAAACTTATCCAGAAAATTCATAAAAATCTTATTCATGAGGTTCATGAAATAAGCAGGGGCATTGATTAATCCAAAATACATGACATTGTACTCATACAATCCATATCTGGTGGTGAAGGCAGTCTTTGGAATATTCATTGCACGAATCTTCAATTGATGATAACCAGTTCTAAGATCAATCTTAGAAAACACTTTGGCACCAGTCAGTTGATCAAACAGATCTTCTATCTTTGGCAGTGGGTACTTGTTCTTGATGGTGACATCATTCAACTTCCGATAATCCGTACATAGACAGTTGGCACCATCCTTCTTATCTACAAACAAAACAGGTAATCTCCATGGTCATGCACTTGGTTGAATCTGACCTTTTCCCAACATGTCATCAAGTTGCTTCTTGAGCTCCACTAATTCTGATGGGTTCATACTATAAGGTCTCTAAGCTATGGGTCTAGTTCCAGAAACTAGTTCAATGATAAACTCGATATCCTGATCTAGGGGCATACCGGGCAACTCATCTGGGAATACATCGGGGTATTCACAGACTACTCTCACTTGGTCTATGGTGGACTGAGCTAAACTCTTGTTGCATTTGAATTGATGGGTTAGTGTCTCAGATACATGCTCTACTGATACTCCAGTGCTACTGATCATGGTTATGGCTTTCTTGGCACAGTTGATCAATCCTTGATGTTTCGACATCCAATCCATCCCTAGTACTACTTCCAAACCTTTGGTTCCAAGTACTATTAGATTGGCATAAAAATCTATCCCATGAATTTTGATAGGTACGACCTTGCAAATTTTTCTAGCTTTGGTGGTTGAACCGGGTATTTGAACTATCATAACATGCTTCAAATTTGTTGGTTGAATCTTACTAGTGCATGAAAATTCTTCTATAACAAACGAATGCGATGCTCTAGAATCAAACAACACTCTTGCAAGTACTGAGTTAACAGAAAACATACCCAGCACGCCATCTGGCGCTTCCTGGGCTTCTTCAGCATTCATGTGGAACAGACGGCTGGTACGATTGTGTGAGTTTCCTAGGGCAAACCTCTTTCCAGGCTGGACACGGCACTGTTGCTGGGCTGGTGTAGTAACATTGGTGGCTGCAGCAAGCTTCTTGGGGCACTCATTGTAGTAGTGAACCGTGACTCCACACTCAAAGCAAGTTATCATTGACTTGTCTTTCCCCGTGACAGGCACAACATTGCTTCCAGTCCTTGGGGCAGTATTGTTGTTGTTGTTGATGTTGTTGTTGGAACTTGGCGGTGCACGGTTGAAGTTATTGGGGTTGCCGGGGTTGTTTCTATTGTGGTGGCCTCTGAGCCTCGGGTTTCCTCTGCCATGATTGGGGTAGTTCGGACGAGACATAGGGGGTCTATTGTTTCTGGGTGCATATCCTGTAGACAGGTTGGGGTGATACTTTGGTGTATGGTGGGGTCCTGGTTGGTGCATTATACGACGCTTGCGGTTCTCACTGGGTTGGTTTATCTTTCCTTCCATCTGAATGGCGGAATCCACTAAAGCTTCAAGGTCATCAAAGGGAATGTTGACTAGCACTGTTTGCATCTCATCATGCAGACCATTCAGGAATCTCTCTTTCTTCTTCGCTTCTATGTTAATCTCATCAGAGGCATATCTAGCTAAAGACAAGAATTTGTCACGATACTCCACCATAGTCATCCTTCCATGCTTTAAATCTCTGAACTCATCCCTCATCCTCTTGATCAGACCTAGGGGCACATGGGTCCTACTGAACTTGAGCTTGAACTCTTCCCACATCATCATCTGACCTCCATTCATGGTATGGGTGCTATTCCACCAGGATCTGGCATAACCGGACAGATAGTGGGTGGCAAACAGTACCTCCTCATTGGCATCAACTCCTGTGACTTCTAAATTGTTTTCCATGGTCTGCAGCCAGTCATCAGCATCTAAGGGCTCTTCTGACTTGCGAAACATAGGAGGATTGGTATTCTGGAAGTTTTTGAGTTTGGATCCATGGTGATCTTGGTTTCCATGGCCCTGATTATTGTGAGCCATCTGGGCTATCTATTGAAGAGTGGCTAAGTTGGCTTGGCGTTCTGCTCTACCAGTTTCACGGTCAGAAACTAACATTTGCAGAATCTGCAGCATTGGGTCCTGAGATGAGCTGCTTCCTCCGGGGTTACCGCGAGTCATCTGAAGATTGAGATAGATAATGAGACAAGAGGGAAATTTCTAGGGTTCATGGGTTTTTTTCAAAAAGCTTTAAACTTTGAGCATGACTAAAGTTTGAAAACTAACAACTTCTTCGCATTCATTCATTCTAGGCACACAATACAAACACACACCACAAATATTAAAGCAGATGGTCGTAAGGACCATTCTAGTAAGCTACAATACAAAGGGGACTGGATACAACTTCACACCTACGATAGTGCTCAGGTGCGACTACTAATCATCAGAATGGTCAGGCTCCTCGTCATCTATGAAGTCAGCATCATCCTCATCAGTGTGGTCCTCGATGGCGGTGTCCTCCAGGTAGTCATCATCATCACTGAGGTAAGAGTATGGATCACCACAAATGTCTTCACCTTCCTCTTCCTTCTCCTCCAGCTGGATCTCCTGGTTGTGGATGGTCTCCTCCAGGGTGGCTACCTTCTAACAAAGACGGGCGATGATGCGATCCTTTTTATCGCACTGGCGACAAAGTGACTTGCGCTCCTTGGCAAGCATGGCGAGGGTTTGCTTCCTTTCAACAGCTTCAACATGGTTCGGATTGGCATAAGCACGGGCGTTTTCCAACTCCTTCTGAGTCTCATGTAGCATGAAGTCCAAGTGGTCCACATGATTCCTTAACTCCGGATGTGACGGCATGACCAAAGTCTGTCCCGTAGAGTCACGTCTTGCATAGTGGGCGAAACGGGTGTCGTTGAGTTGGTTGATGTTCTGTGCACACAAGCAAGCAAGTGCCTCCTACATTGCCCTGGCTAGTCCATCTAACCAGTTGTTCTCCCTCAAGTTGAACTGAATCTTCTCTAAAAGTGGTGGATTCATTTTGCCTCTCAGGTTGGCAACAATCAGCCACTGTAGCTCCCCTCCAGATTGGTCGTTGAGCTGTGCTCCGAAGAACTCCGGGTGCAGGCATCCAAGATACTCTGAGAGCTGGTCCAAATCTCTCTCAAAGGTCAGCTCCCCTCCATTGCCCAACTGGTAAAACTTGTTATATTTGACCTCCATCTATAAGCAATTAAGATGAGTAAGTTAGTGAAGTGATCAAGTGTGTCAAATTTTATGTAGAATTGCAAGAATTTTGAGGAGTAAGTGATCTCTTTTTGGAAAGAATCTCAAGGATAAGAGTGAGAATAGGTTTTTGTAAATACTCACTTCTTTTGTTTTGAAACTAGGTTTTTCAGGCATCCATTCTAACTAGGGTCTCATATGGTCAGGATGGCCCTGATACCAACTTGTCAACACCCGGATTTTAAAGTCCAGATGCCTGTTATGCCATACATCACAATCCCAGGATTACCATTTTTGCGAGACATAATAGAATTGGTACCATAGTACATCATACATTACAAACCATATTAAAGGTCTTACAAATAGAGGATCTCATGATCCAGTCTTAACACAATCAAAGCAGCGGAAAGTAAACATAGTAGGGCTCCATCTTCAGGGTCACAGGCAATGCTGACGATGGGATATGATCTTAGTTGTCATAGACCTCCTGTTGTCCATCTTTCGGGTAGTCTTCCTCGTAGTCTAGCCATGGGAATAGCCAGGGACAAAGCCATGAGTACTCTTTAAGTACTCGCAAACTACCACTAACATAGGTAAGGTAAAATCTAGTAGGAATCTTAAGCTCTAGGTTTGTTTGCAAAAAGCCAGGTTTATTCCATAAAGACTTAAGAGTAAAAGACCAAATTTTAGTTCTCTACATCACTTAAGTGGGGACTTAGATTTCATTCCACAACTTGTTGTGGTCAAGTCAAAGTCATCTTTCAAGTCACAAGTCATTTTGAAAACATCTGACAATGGAACAGTATGACCACTCCAACTATCCATAACCGCGGACGCGGCTATTCACATAGTATGACACTCTGCAGAGGTGGTACACTTTTGAAAGAACATTTCATGGTTCCCTGTGTTTTGCGTGTTAGATAACAATACCGTGGAGTTTTCTCATGTGCGCTAAGTGTGCATGGAAAAGTTATTGTGTTTGGGGGCCGGATTATCAGCCCCCCAAGGGCTGGATAATCCGGCCTGACTCATTGGGAAAAGGCAGGCAGGGTGCGTCGCTCTGACTAGGGGCGGATTTTTCCCTGGAAATTCCGAAAAGGGGCGTATTTTCCTCCCCTGACTGGATAATCTGGCCTGACTCACTGGCAAAGGCAGGCAGGGCGCGTCGCTCTGACTGGGGGCGGATTTTCCCCCAGAAATTCTGAAAAGGGGCGGATTTTCCTTCCCTGACCGGATAATCCGGCCCATGCCTTGGGCCGGATAATCCGGCCCCCAAGAGACGATCAAGGACAGGCAAGGCACGACGCTCTGACTGGGGGCGGATTTTCCCCTGGAAAATCCGAAGTGGGGTGGACTTTCTTCCCCCGACCGGATAATCTGGCCCTCACCTTGGGCCGGATAATCCGGCCCCCAGAAGACGAGCAAGGGCTGGCTCGGCGCATCGCTCTGACTGGGGGCGGATTATGTGCCGGATAATCCGAGTCTAGGGGCGGTGTTTTCCCTAGACCGGTAATCCGGCCCTCACTTGGGCCGGATAATCCGGTCCCCAAAGGCTCCAACGGCTCTGTTGGGGCAGGGGGTATAAAAGCCCCTTCACCCCCTTCAGTCAGAACTCTTGATTCATTCAAAAAAGACCAGACCTAATGCAAGAGCTCTCTCTCTAGAATTCCCGCTTCAACCACCTGAAGGCTTCGATCTTTGGGGGAATTGAAGGAGGAGGCAACCTACATCATCATATCGAATAAAGCGCATCAACTCCTCTCCATTCACTTGGAGAAATCCCCGATCTAGTATTCTCATTAATATCTAGATCTTGTGTTTTGTTATTGATAACTTATTCTTGTGGCAGCTTGTTGTCATTACAGGAGCCTCCAATTTGGTTGTGGAGTTGTGCCCCGCTAGTTGTGTAAAGGCGCCGGTTCCCGCCTCGAAGGGTACCTATAGTGGAAAGGTGGATCACGCCTTTGGTGGCGGGATCCATCAGAGAACAGGGTGAGGCCTATTGCGGCGTGGTGGTCTTAGTACCGCCCACCCCTCCAATGCAGATGTACTTCCCTTAACAAGGAAGGAACTATGGTAAAACAAATCATGTGTCTCCGCGTGCTTCATCACGGTTTCCTCGTTCCTCACTTTACTCGCCTTTACTCGCTAGTAGTTAGGTTTGCATATAGGGAAATTCTACATAATCGTTTATCTAGAGAATTTACCTTTTGTGTCAAGCCTAAAATTGAAAAAGCATTTAAATTTGAAGTAGCACCTATTCACCCTCCTCTAGGTGCCCATACGATCCATTTCAATTGGTATCAGAGCCCCGGCTCTTTATTCGGGCTTAACCGCCTAAGAGAAGTATGGGTACTAAGGAAAATGGGAATGAGGCTATGGATAAGGTCACAATGGATGACCTCAAGACGTCGGAAACAACCTTGTTGAAATCCTTTGAGACCAAGATGGAGGAGATGCAACAAATGATTGCTCGCCTCACATCATCTACAACCCCATCTCCATCTCCCTCTGAGGCTACCACTCCTTCATCCAAGGATAAGGCTCATGCCGGATCTAAGGAAGATGAAGTGGTAGATGAAAAACATAATGGTTCCGCCTCCAAGAAGGGAAGTGGTAAGGAGGACTATAGTGAGGTTCCTCATCTATATTCTCCTGACCCACCTATCCATCATCCTCGTATAAACAATAGGGGTGATCCACCCAAGCTTACTTCATCTTCATTTAATCAATGGCAATTCTTAATGAAATCTCATGTATGCAGTTCGTCTATTGAGCTTTGGAGGATTATCGAAGATGGTCTTCATATTGGAGATCCCACCAACTTGACTAGGAGAGAAGTTGTGGATAGTCAACTAAATGCAATGGTTCTCCACATGATTCAGCTCGGAGTGGGTCCCAAGGACATGCCCCACATTGAGCACTTCAACACAGCCAAAGAAGCTTGGGATGCACTCACTGGCCTATTTATTGGAAATGAAAGCATGAGAAGAAATAGGTATGATGCCCTTAGAAATGAAGCTAAAGCATTCTACATGTTGGATGGTGAAGACCATCAAGATATGTATAGAAGGCTCAAGGGCATTGCAACAACATTTAGAAAGCATGGAGGCACTCACATTGATGATGCTTGGATAAAAAGGAAATATGTGAGTGCTCTAATGCCATTTGAGCCAACGGACTTGAAGAGCTTGCAAGGTAGACACAACTACCATCAAATGACTTCCAATGAAGTCATGCAAAAAATGGCATCATTCAAGGTTGTAGCTAAGAACACTGAAGATGCTCAAGCCCGGGCTATTGGAATGCAGAAAGGAGTCAATGTTGCTCTAAAGGCAAATGTTGTTGAACAAGATGAGGATGAAAGAGGATACGAGGGTGTCTCTATGGGCTGTCCCGAGGAAGTCAAGCGTGCTCATGGTGAGTACATGGCTTTCTATGCTAGGAATTTTTGGAAGGATCCACCCAAGGCCAAGTCAGAACTCGAGCGCAAGAATGGGTCAAATGGAAGAAGAGAGAATGGACCAAAACTGAGAACATGCTACAATTGTGGAGATAGATTACACTTTGTGGCTGAATGCCCATATCAAAATAGAGAAGACAATGGTGGCAGGCTCATCCTTAAAGAAAAGTCCAAGGCACCTCGAAAGAAGCCATTTATCAAAAAGAATGGTCCTCACAAGAAGCAACCCAAGATTGTCTTGGTGGCACAAGAAGAATATTCCTCTGTAAGTGAAGACGAAGAGGATGAAGATAGTTCTCGTGAGGTGGCTGCTATAGCCACCACATCTACCCCATCATCACTCTTCGACTCTCCAAATGAAAACATCATCAACAACAATGTCACTTGCCTTATGGCAAGAGGTTCCGAGGTATCAACTTCTATTTCTTCATTTCCTAAGACTAACATAAATATGGATATGGATGATCACACTAGTCTTAAGATAAAAGAAGAAGTTATTGCTTTGGACAATTTTTTCACTAACTTGCAAGGTGAGCATAAACTTCACTTTGATGCTCTTATGAGTCAACTTGCCCATTCTGAAGCTCTTCTCGGAGAAAAGGGTAGAATTGAGAGAGAAGACGCTTTGGAGATAGCCTCCTTGAAGAATGCCTTAGAATAAGAAGAGGAAGCTCGAGTATCCTTGGAGGAGAAACCCGATTCAGTTGAGGAATCCCATGAAGAGGTTGTTTCCTAGCTCATGAAAGAACGTGACAATGCTCTCGCTAAGGTAAAGAAACTAAAAGAAAAGGTTGAATTTGGGGCTTATCATGCTAGACTCTCGGAGAAGTTTGAGAAACTTGACATTGCTCACAAGGCATTGGAGAGTGAACATTCTACTCTAAATGAGTCTCGTGATCAGCTCCAAACTCAATTGGACAAGTATGATATTCCCAGCACCTCCACTCTATCTTGTGGACATGAAGACATTGTTGAGGAAAATGCAAGGCTAAAAAGAAGAACTTGTAAAGGGATCTAAACATAAAGGTAAAGAAGTCCTAGATGAGGTGCTTAGCAAACAAAGGACAAACAATGGGAAAGAAGGTCTTGGTTATGTCCCTAAGACAAAGAAGAAGAAGAAGAAGAAGAAGAAGAAGAAGAGCAAAACTGCTCAACCAAAGACAAGCACCACCTCTAATGACAAGACTAACTATGATGGTTTTGCAGGGGCTAATAATCCTAACTATGAGTTATATTGTGATTATTATGGTGATGTTTATGCTAGTTATGTAGGTCCTTATGATAATTACATTTCTTGGTCTATTTGGGTTCCCAAGATCCTTGTCACTAACATGAGAGTACCCATTGAAAAATGGGTACCTAAAAGAAGTAACTCTCTTGCAGGGCTATGCTTCCGGTGGGTCTAAATGGGTACTCGATAGCAGGTGCACTAGTCATATGACCGGAAGCAAGGAGACCATCTCGGAGATGCGGCCAAACCATGATCACATAACCGTCTCAAATCTAAGGTATTGGGTCTTGGCAAAGTTGTGGTTGCTCACGATATCTCTCTCGTGGACGTCATGCTTATTGAGACTCTCGATTACAATTTACTTTCAGTTCGTGCCATTGGTAAGATGAGCTTTGCAGTTTTTATTCATGCTGATTTGGTGGTACTCTTGTGGAGCAAGTCTCCAAAAGTCGCTTTCGTGGGATATGTCGAAAATGACCTGTACGTGGTGGACTTTTCGGGGAAAACCACTACAGGCCCGATGTGTCTTTTCAGAAAGGCCGATGCGGGCTAGCTATGGCATCACCGACTAGCCCATGTCAATATGAGAACTTTGCAAAGTCTCCACAAGGGTGGCCACATCCTTGGACTAAAATAAAATGTTTCCTTTGCCAAAGATCGTGTTTGCAGGGCTTGTGTTGAAGGAAAAATGCATGCTTCTCCCCATCGAAGGAAGACCATTATTTCATCAATAGGATTTTAGAGCTCCTCCATTTGGATCTCTTTGGTCCTCCATATCATGCAAGTCTCGGTGGGAAGAAATATTGCCTCGTGATTGTTGACGAATACTCAAGATACACATGGGTCTATTTCTTCAAGTTGAAGAGCGAGACTCAACAAATGGTCATCGATTTCACCAACGAAGTTCAACGTCAACACAATGTCCCTATATTGGCAATAAGAAGTGATAACGGCTCCGAATTCAAGAACTACACCTTAAATGAATTTCTAAGTGAAGAGGGGATAAGACATCAATATTCCGCTGCGTACACCCCTCAACAAAATGGTGTTGCCGAGAGGAAGAACCAGACCTTAATGGATATGGCCAGATCTATGCTAGCTGAATTTAAGTCTCCTTATAACTTCTGGGCTGAAGCAATCTCTACCGCGTGCCATTCATCCAACCGGCTCTATCTCCGCAAGATCTTGGACAAGACTCCATATGAAATACTTACTAGTAACAAGCCAAACATATCCTACTTCTGGGTATATGGTTGTGAGTGTTTCTTTCTCCTTAAAGGAGTTCGTTTATCTACATTTGAGTCTAAGGCTTTAGAAGGCATTTTTATTGGTTATGGTGCCGAATCCCACACTTATAGAGTCTACAATAAGCTCTCCGGAACTGTTGTAGAATCTTGTAGTGTGGTGTTCGAGCAAAATGATGGCTCCTGTGCGGGGCAAGTTAATGTTTGTGATGCAGATGTTAAAATACCCCAAGATGCCATAAGAAGAATGGGCGTGGGATTTTTCCGCCCCATTGAGGAACCCCTTGTGGCAGATCGGGAAGGACAATGCTCTACTCAAGTGGAGCCCTCATCGACACAAGCTCAACATGCTCCAACCATCGAAGAATCTTCTACACCAACCACACAAAATGTTGAAGATCAAAATGCTCCTGAAATCTCTAGGCCGGATTATCCGGTGGACACTGGATTATCCGGCCATAACTCCTCAACTGGAAAAAATGATCAACCTATCAAAGAAATTGCTGCAAGTCCCAGGCCGGATTTTCTGGCTGACCCCGGATTATCCGGCCACTATCCAGTTCGAGCAAGATCCAGTCCAGCATGTGAAGATGTTTCAGGTTCTCCCAGGATGGATTATCTGGCCTCACCCACAACCGGATTATCCAGGCCTGAAACTCCTGAAGAGCAGTAGCCTCCTGTTACGGCTGTTTATCAATATCAAGGGCAAGGTTCATCATCTCCTACTACTACTAATCAAGCTACAGATCAAGGCCAAGACAATGATTCCAACAAAGACTCAAATGATGAAGTTTTTCCCCCAAGAGACAACAAGCTAATTGAACTTCGTCGCAAATCTCGTGCAGATAGGAACCTTGAGTTAAGGGGTCACAGTCTGGACAAAGTTGTAGGTGATCTTCGACGAAGGGTATCCACAAGAAGGGAGTTGGCAAGTTTCAGTGAGCATCGAGCTCACATCTCAATGGTGGAACCCAAGAAAGTGTTTGAAGCTCTTGAAGATCCGGACTGGATTGTTGCTATGCGCGAAGAGTTGAATAACTTTGAACGCAACAAGGTTTGGAAATTAGTCGAGAAAACCAAGGATTGCCGCAATGTTATCGGCACAAAATGGATTTTTAAAAACAAGCAAGATGAGAATGGCATTATTGTGAGGAACAAGGCAAGACTCGTGGCACAAGGCTATTCCCAAGTTGAGGGAATGGACTTCGGCGAGACTTATGCTCCTGTGGCTCGTCTTAAGTCCATCCGTATCCTTCTTGCTTATGCTGCTCATAATAATTTTAAATTACAGCAAATGGATGTTAAGAGTGCTTTTCTTAATGGTCCTCTACATGAGTTGGTATATGTAAAGCAACCCTCAGGATTTGAGGATCCTAACTTCCCGAACCATGTCTACAAACTCGATAAGGAACTCTATGGCCTTAAACAAGCCCCACGTGCGTGGTATGAGCACCTTAAAGAGCTTTTGTTAGACCGTGGCTTCGAAGTTGGGAAAATCGATCCTACCCTTTTTACTAAGAAGGTGAAGGGGTAGCTCTTCGTATGCCAACTATATGTAGACGACATTATCTTTGGCTCTACTAATAAAGCTTTTAATGATGAATTTTCAAAGCTTATGACTGACAGGTTTGAGATGTCTATGATGGGGGAGTTACAGTTGTTTCTTGGATTCGAGATCAAACAACTTAGAGAAGGAACCTTCATCAATCAAGCAAAATACATCCAAGACATGCTCAAGAGATTCAAGATGACGGATCTTAAAGGTGTCACCACTCTGATGCAAACAAAATGTCACCTTGAACTTAATCCCCATGGTAAAGATGTGGACCAAAAGGTATACCGGTCCATGATCGGCTCTCTTCTTTACCTCTGTGCATCTAGACCCGATATTGTGTTGAGTGTAGGGGTGTGTGAAAGGTATCAAGAAGATCCTAAAGAAATCCACTTAGTGGCGGTCAAGAGGATCTTCCGATATTTGGATCATTCCCCTAATTTCGGTCTTTGGTATCCCAAGGGCTCCAATTTCTCTCTATGTGGATATACTGATTCAGATTGGGCTGGTGATAAGGATGATCAGAAATCAACTTCTGGAGCTTGTCAATTCTTGGGAAGATCTCTAGTATGTTGGTCTTCTAGAAAGCATAATTCTATATCTCTTGTTGGGTCCGTAGCATAGAAAACAAAAAAATTCCTATGGTGTGAACTACACGCCAAGATCTATCTACTAGGTACAAAGCAACGGGTGGACATACATCCAACAAGGACTTACCCTCGTAGACAACGAGCTTTGTTAACGAGTAGGAACTCGTGGTTCATGTAGTCGTACACTTGCCGATCTCAAGACCGTGAGGAAGTCCGAGCGCCGCAACTCAGCAGCACATCCACACTCGCACACATGTTCAAGCCACCGGACAACCTCCACCTCCTCGCTCAAGCGATCTAGTGGAAGCAGCAACTCCTTCCAGACGAAATGCCACCGGGAACATGTATCTCGCTAATCCGGGGCCATGGGGGAATAAATCTAGAGGGGAGAGAGATCCTTCACAAGGAGGTGTGTGGATGAAGGAGGGAATGGGTGGCCTTTTATAGGAGGAGGGGGGTGCCCCCTCTCTCCATGGCCGGCGCATGGGGGGGTGACCCCTCACCTCCCCAATTCATGTGGTGGTAACCCCTCCACATTAAAATGCCTCTTCACATTCCCTTTTAAAGTCTCCACTTTAAATGCATTAAATTTCTCCAAATTTAATGCTCTCTCATTTAATAAAACTCTTTTTTATTAAATTTATTCAGAATTTTGTTAATTACTTTAATTAAAAAATATTCACATATAGCCCCTTGCAATATTTCAATATCACATGCAGAACCACCTTCTGCAATTTCACCCGAAACAATTTCCGGTTTCTATTGAAACAATTCCTGCGCTTTGCAATTCTTTTGTCTGAAACATATGTGCTCCAAAATGGTGTCCGGTAACTCTTAAGTGTGCCACCCTACGGTTCGCGAATAATGCAGACATGATCGAGACCCTTCTCCGATCAATAATCAGCAGCGGGACCTGGAGATCCGTACTGACTCCTACACATTCAACGATGACTTCTGTGCTCGTGAGAACCTTTAACGCTTGTAACTAAATCCCTTTGTCTCTCGATATATTACATGTCCGAGATTCGATCATCGGTATCTCCATACCTAGTTTGATCTCGTTACCGACATGCACTCTTTTCTCGTTCCCGTGATATAACATTCTAGTGATCACATCACTTGCTTGCAAGCTATCCTAATGTGATATCACTGAGAGGGCCCAGAGTATATCTATCCGTCATCTGGATTGACAAATTCCACTCTTGATCCATGAGCCTCAACATAACACCTTCGTAGTACTGAACCCATCTTTATAGTCACCTTGTTACGGTGTGACGTTTGATGTTATCAAGATACTCTTCCGGTGTCAGCAATTAACATGATCTCATGGTCTAAGGATAAAGATTACTTCGTATGAGGTTATAGCAATATAAACATAATGACTTGATCGTAATGCTATACTTCGGATGAATGTTCATCACATCATTCCACCAATGGTGTGCCCTTGTTATTAACAACATCCAATGTCCATGATCAGGAAACCTTGATCATCTTGTTAATCAACAAGCTAGTCTATAAGAGAGGCATGACTAGGAACCCTTTTTGTTTATTAAACACACATGTATTGATGTTTCCGAATCAATACAATTCTAGCATGTAAAATAAACATCTATCATGTATAAGGAATATATAATAACAACTTTATTATTGCCTCTCATGGCAAATTTCCTTCAGTCTCCCACTTGCACTAGAGACAATAATCTAGTTCACATAGTGATAAATCTAACACCCATGGAGTTCTGGTGTTGATCATGTTTTTCCCTAGGGAGAACTTTAGTCAACGGATCTGCTACATTTAGGTCCGTGTGTACTGTACAAATCTTTATATCTCCATCCTTGACATGCTCGCGGATGGAGTGAAACCGGCTCTTAATATGATTGGAATTCTTGTGAGACCTCGGTTCCTTTGTGTTGGCTATGGCTCCATTGTTGTCACAATAGATCACCATCGGGTCCAACGCACTGGGAACCACACCCAGCTCCGTAATGAACTCTTTCATCCAAACTGCTTCCTGCGCCGCTTCTGAAGCAGCAACATATTCCGCCTCCGTCGTTGATCCAGCCACCATAGGTTGTTTGGAACTCCTCCAACTAACTGCTGCTCCGTTCAAGAGAAATACGTATCCGGATTGAGACTTAGAGTCATCCGGATCGGTGTCAAAGCTAGCATCGACATAACACTTAGCGACTAGCTCTTCTTCACCTCCGTATATAAGAAACATATCCTTAGTTCTTCTCAAGTACTTGAGGATGTTCTTTACCGCTATCCAGTGTTCCGAACCTGGATCAGATTGGTACCTACTAGTCAAACTAATAGCATGTGCCACATCCGGTCTTGTACATAGCATGGCATACATAATAGAGCCTATGGCCGAGGCATAGGGGATCTTATCCATCATCTATCTTTCTTCCGCCGTAGCCGGACTTTGAGTCTTACTCAATGTCTTGCCTTGCAACATAGGTAAGAACCCCTTCTTACTTTCGTCCATATTAAACTTCTTTAATATCTTATCAAGGTATGTACTCTGCGATAGCCCAATTAGGCGCCTTGATCTATCTCTATAGATTTTATTGCCTAATATATATGACGCTTCACCAAGGTCTTTCATTGAAAATTTGCTGTTTAGATAACTTTTAACACTGTTTAAAAGATCTATACCATTCCCAATCAATAATATGTCATCCACATATAATATCAGAAATCCCACATTGCTCCCACTCACTTTCTTGTAAATACAAGCCTCTCCATAAGTTTGGACAAATCCAAACTCTTTGATCACCTCATCAAAGCGGAGATTCCAACTCCGTGATGCTTGCTTCAGTCCATAGATGGATCGCTGAAGTTTGCATACCTTATTAGCATCCTTAGGATCAACAAAACCCTTAGGTTGTATCATATACAACTCTTCTTCAATCTTACCATTGAGGAACGCAGTTTTGACATCCATCTGCCATATTTCATAATTGAAATATGCAGCAATTGCTAACATAATCCTAACCGACTTAAGAATCGCTACAGGAGAGAATGTCTCATTTTAGTCAACTCCTTGAATTTGTCGAAACCCCTTTGCGACAGGTCGAGCCTTATAGATGGTCACATTACCATCAACATCAGTTTTTCTTTTGAAAATCCATTTATTCTCAACGGCCTTTCGGTCGTGAGGTAAGTCCACCAAGTTCCAAACTTGGTTCTCGTACATGGATTCCATCTCGGATTTCATGGCTTCTAGCCATTTGTTGGAATCCGGGCTCATCATTGCTTCTTCATACGTCGCAGGGTCATCCATTTCATCAACCATGAAATTCACAATAGGATTGTCATACAGTTCAGGAGCTGCACGTGTCCTGCTTGACCTGCGAGGTACGGTAGTGTCCTCTTTCGGAGTTTCATGATCATTATCATTAGCTCTCTCTTCATCAGGTGAAGTCAACTCCGAAACAACTTCCGGTGCTGCGCCACTCGCCATTCCATGAAGAGAAGGTTCAATAACTTCTTCAGTTCTACCTTCCGACTACTCACACCTTTCGCGAGAAACTCCTTCTCAAGAAAGGATCCATTCTTGGCAACAAAAACCTAGCCCTCGGATCTGTGATAGAAGGTATACCCAATTGTTTCCTTAGGGTATCCTATGAAGACGCATTTTTCCACTTTGGGTTCGAGTTTATCCGGTTGAAGTTTCTTCACATAAACATCGCATCCCCAAACCTTAAGAAATGACAGCTTAGGTTTGTTTCCAAACCATAATTCATACGGTGTCGTTTCAATGGATTTAGATGGTGCCCGATTTAAAGTGAATGCAGCTGTTTCTAGTGCATAACCCCAAAATGACAGAGGTAAGTCAGTCAGAGACATCATAGATCGAACCATATCCAATAAGGTACGATTACGACGTTCCGACACACCATTACGTTGTGGTGTTCCGGCATGCGTGAGTTGTGAAACTATTCCACACTCTTTCACGTGTGTGCTAAACTCGTAACTTAGATACTCTCCTCCACTGTCAGACCGTAGAAATTTGATCTTTCTATTACGATGATTTTCCACTTCATTCTGAAATTTCTTGAACTTTTCAAAAGTTTCAAACTTGTGTTTCATCAAATAGATATACCCGTATCTACTCAAATCATCCGTGAAAGTAACAAAATAACGATATCCACCTCGCGCCGACACACTCATTGGTCCACACACATCAGTATGTATGATTTCCAATAGATCTGTCGCCCGTTCCATTGAACCGAAAAACGGCATTCTAGGCATCTTGCCCATAAGGCATGGCTCACATGTATCAAATGATTCAAAATAAAGTGATTCCAAAAGTCCATCAGAATGGAGTTTCTTCATGCGTTTAACGCCAATATGACCTAGACGGTAGTGCCACATATATGTATACATATCATCATCAAGTTTAATCTTTTTAGCATTAACATTATGAATGTGCGTAATATTACTATCGAGGCCCAACAGAAATAAACCATTCAACATAGGTGCATGACCATAAAAGATATCATTCTTATAAATCGAACAACCATTGTTTTCAGATTTAAAGGAATGACCACTTTGCATCAAACACGATCCAGATACAATGTTCATGCTTAGTGCAGACACCAAATAACAATTATTTAGGTTTATAACTAATCCTGATGGCAAATGGAGAGGTAGCGTCCTGACGGCGATCACATCAACTCTTGATCCATTGTCGACCCGCATCCTGACCTCATCCCTTGCTAGTTGTCGCTTGTTCCATAGCCCCTGAACCGAGTTACATATATTAGCAACTGATCCGGTATCAAATACCCAGGTGCTACTGCGAGTACTAGTCAAGTACACATCAATAACATGTATATCACATATACCTTTGTTTGCCTTGCTGGACTTCTTGTCCGCCAAATACTTGGGGCAGTTGCGCTTCCAATGGCCATTCCTTGCAATAGTAGCACTCGATGTCAGACTTAGGACCAGCCCGGGGTTTCTTTTCAGGTGTGCAACAGACTTGCCACCCTTCTTTCCCTTGTGCTTGCCTTTCTTGTCCTTCTTGAAACCGGTGGTCCTATTGAGCATCAACACTTGATG
Source organism: Avena sativa (assembly GCA_916181665.1). Lineage (NCBI taxonomy): Eukaryota > Viridiplantae > Streptophyta > Magnoliopsida > Poales > Poaceae > Avena > Avena sativa. Next base: position 432,473,830 of record OV702287.1, read on the forward strand.
TTCTTTCCTAATCTCCACTTCTGCAGTCTTAAGCATTGACAGAAGCTCGGGAAGAGACTTCTTCATGCCCTGCATATTATAGTTCATCACGAAGCTCTTGTAGCTAGGTGGCAGAGATTGGAGAACACGATGTATGCCTAAGTCAATGGGAATCGTTATTCCCAGGGACACAAGCTTATCGGCGTACCCATACATTTTGAGTACGTGCTCACTAACAGAGCTGTTTTCCTCCATCATGCAGCTAAAGAACCTTTCTGTAGCATTATAACTCTCTACGGCAGCATGGGTATCAAAAATCATTTTCAATTCTCCCATGGTATCAAAGGCATTGCCATTTTCAAAACGCTTTCGAAGTTCTGGCTCTAGCCCATACAGTATGCCGCAATGAACTAAATTGTGGTCCTCCTGACGAGTCACATAGACATTCTTTTCCTTGTCAGGGGCATCAGGAGCTGGTGGGGGGCCTAGCGGCGCATCTAGCACATATTGCTTTTGTGCAGCAGTGAGGAGAATCCTCAAATTCATAGCCCAGTTGGTGAAGTTGCTACCATTCGCAGCAAGTTTCTCTTTCTCCATGAACACATTGAAATTAAAAGCAGGTGGTGCCATCTACAACAGAATTTGTAAAGTTTATTTGGACTAAGTTTATGATAGATTGAGTTCAACTAATCCAAATTACTAATGAACTCCCACTCAAAAACGACATCCCTCGTGTCCTTTTGGTGATTACATGAACCAAATCCACTACACCAAGTCCGATCATCACGTGAGTTGATATAGCTTCAAAGGCGAGCATCTATATGGGCATCATATCAACCATATGACTCATGCTTAACCTTTCGGTCCGTGTTCCGAGGCCATGTTTGTACATGCTAGGCTCGCCAAGTAAGAACCTTAGTATTCGCGTGTGTAAAACTGTCTTACACCCGTTCCTATGAAAGCGTAGATTCGAGTACACCCGATCATCACGTGATGTCTCGAAACATGATCCATAGAACGGTGCATACTCAAGGAAGAACACATTTTTATCTTGATATCTAAATGAGAGATCATCTTATAATGCTACCAAACGCGCCAAACTAGCAGTATAAGATGCTAACATCTAATGTGTAAAGTGAGATGATATGGTCCATGCATTTGATCTCTATCACTTGCATCGTGGTATGATCTCTATCATTCCTTTGTGTGTAAGGCCAAGGTCTATGGAACTTACACGTTGACTGTATTGTAAGAGTATCTACCATACATCTACTTACAACAATACCATATCAATACACTAGCCCAGCAACGATCTAAACTAGACGCCTCTAATTTATCAATTGCAAGTTTTACGTGGCTTAGGGCTTTCGGAGATAGAACCGTTCTCACCTACAAACAAGAACCACAATGAGGATAACTAAGTTATTAGCAACTCGTTGTAAATCAGATATTGACTATAGTAGGAGAGACAGACACCCGCCAGCCACTTATGCAAAACTAGTTGCATGTCAGTCGTGGAACCGGTCTCATGTACGATGACATGTAAGGTTGGTCCGGGCTGCTTCATCCCACTATGCCACCAATATCCAAAATACATAGAAGATGCAATAACATGATCATCATTGCCCACATATCAACATATGTGTACTACCCGTGCTAAGCACCTACGCATAGATCAGGCTCTGATACCACTGTTGGGTCCGCAGCATAGAAAACAAAAAAATTCCTACGGTGTGAACTACACGCCAAGATCTATCTACTAGGTACAAAGCAACGGGTGGACATACATCCAATGAGAACTTACCCTCGTAGACAACGAGCTTTGTTAACGAGTAGGAACTCGTGGTTGATGTAGTCGTACACTTGCCAATCTCAAGATCGTGAGGAAGTCCGAGCGCCGCAACTCAGCAGCGCATCCGCACTCGCACACACGTTCAAGCCACCGGACAACCTCCACATCCTTGCTCCAGCGATCCAACGGAAGCAGCAACTCCTTCCAGACGAAATGCCACCGGGAACATGTATCTCGCTAATCCGAGACCATGGGGAATAATTCTAGAGGGGGAGAGAGATCCTTCACAAGGAGGTGTGTGGATGAAGGAGGGAATGGGTGGCCTTTTATAGGAGGAGGGGGTGCCCCCTCTCTCCTTGGCCGGCGCATGGGGGGTGACCCCTCACCTCCCCCATTCATGTGGTGGTAACCCCTCCACATTAAAATGCCTCTTCACATTCCCTTTTAAAGTCTCCACTTTAAATGCATTAAATTTCTCCAAATTTAATGCTCTATCATTTAATAAAACTCTTTTTTATTAAATTTATTCAGAATTTTGTTAATTACTTTAATTAACAAACATTCACATATAGCCCCTTGCAATATTTCAATATCACATGCAGAACCACCTTCTGCAATTTCACCCGAAACAATTTCCGGTTTCTATTGAAACAATTCCTGTGCTTTGCAATTCTTTCGTCTGAAACATATGTGCTCCAAAATGGTGTCCGGTAACTCTTAAGTGTGCCACCCTACGGTTCGCGAATAATGCAGACATGATCGAGACCCTTCTCCCATCAATAATCAGCAGCGGGACCTGGAGATCCGTACTGACTCCTACACATTCAACGATGACTTCTGTGATCGTGAGAACCTTTAACTCTTGTAACTAAATCCCTTTGTCTCTCGATATATTACATGTCCGAGATTCGATCATCGGTATCTCCATACCTAGTTTGATCTCGTTACCGACATGCACTCTTTTCTCGTTCCCGTGATATAACATTCTAGTGATCACATCACTTGCTTGCAAGCTATCCTAATGTGATATCACTGAGAGGGCCCAGAGTATATCTATCTGTCATCTGGATTGAAAAATTCCACTATTGATCCATGAGCCTCAACATAACAACTTGTAGTACTGAACCCATCTTTATAGTCACCCTGTTACGGTGTGACGTTTGATGTTATCAAGATACTCTTCCGGTGTCAGCAATTAACATGATCTCATGGTCTAAGGATAAAGATTACTTCGTATGATGTTATAGAAATATAAACATAATGACTTGATCGTAATGCTATACTTCGGATGAATGTTCATCACATCATTCCACCAATGGTGTGACCTTGTTATTAACAACATCCAATGTCCATGATCAGGAAACCTTGATCATCTTGTTAATCAACAAGCTAGTCTATAAGAGAGGCATGACTAGGAACCCTTTTTTTATTAAACACACATGTATTGATGTTTCCGAATCAATACAATTCTAGCATGTAAAATAAACATCTATCATGTATAAGGAATATATAATAACAACTTTATTATTGCCTCTCAGGGCATATTTCCTTCATCTCTCTCCACCGCCGAAGCTGAATATGTGGCTGTTGCTAGTGCATGTACTCAATTATTATGGATGAGGCAAACTTTAAAGGAATACGGTGTCAATTGTGACAAAGTTCCTCTTTTATGCGATAATGAAAGTGCAATGAAAATTGCGTACAATCCAGTACAGCACACAAGGACGAAGCATATTGAGATTCAGAATCATTTTATTCGGGACAATGTAGCTCGAGGCAATATTGATCTATCTTTTGTGAGCACGAAGAACCAACTTGCTGATATATTCACGAAGCCACTTGATGAAGCAAGATTTTGTTTCTTGAGTAATGAGCTAAATATCGTTGATTCAAGGAGCTTATCTTGATTACCCATGCACCCACTCTTACATCTCAGTCTTATTTGGTCTAGGTGTGGGCATGGATATAGGGGGAGTGTGGTCCTAATTGATTGGGCTAACCCTCCCCCCATAATGCTGAAAGCAAGTCAAATCATTTCTCTTTATATCATTCTGTGATATGTGAGCTTATTGATGAGTATTGGTCATGAACCTAAGATATATCTTCGCGGTGTCATACCATGCACTTCTACAAGGTGGCCTGGGCCACCACCCTCTTCCATGAGAAGAGTTGGATTTATGTGGATCTTGTTGGTTGTTTTTGCTCCTCTCATGTTCTTATGGGAATCATACTCAATTTTGGCCTTTAGTTGATTGGATTCTTGCAATTTTGATGATGAGGAGGAGGATGACACCGAGGAGCTTGAGGATGAGGATGAGGACGGGGACGAGGAAAACAATGATGACTACGAGTGATCCCTTGGGGCGCTAGCATCGCTCTTCTTCCTTTTTGGCGTTTCGATGCAAAAGGGGGAGAAGTAGTTCTATTAGGTCTTCGTGGATTTGCATGGTGGGTCGAGCACACGCATTTGCACTTTAGCTTTTCGGTCTTTATCTCGCTTGTGCCCATTTAGCGTTGAACTTTTATTTGTGATTTGTGTTGTATGAGACTATGTTTGTGTGGCTCTGGATTTATCTTGTGGATTATTCTTATGGATTCATCTATCATATTGGCTATATTGGATATCTATTGAAGGAGGCACTCATTATGTCTATCATTGGATATTCTTATAATATTTTGAGGACGCATCTATCTCCCCTCCGGTGGTATGAATTTTTCGCGTATGTTTCAATGAAATAGACTTGTACCTTCTTGTGTGTATTTGTAATCAAATGCAAATTTTAGTATGCACACATTTAGGGGGAGTATTTTTCATTCACTAAAATATTGTTGTCTTGAGAACTATCTTTCAAATCCTAGTATTGTCATCTAACACCAAAAAGGGGGACATGGAAAGAACATTTCATGGTTCCCTATGTTTTGCGTGTTAGATAACAATATCATGGAGTTTTCTGATGTGTGCTAAGTGTGCAGGGAAAAGTTATTGTGTTTGGGGGACGGATTATCCACCTCCCAAGGGCCGGATAATCTAGCCTGACTCACTAGGCAAAGGAAGGCAGGGCGCGTCGCTCTGACTGGGGGCGGATTTTCCCCCGGAAATTCTGAAAAGGGGCAGATTTTCCTCTCCTGGCCAGATAATCTAGCCCACGCCTTGGGCCAGATAATCCGCCCCCCAGGAGATGATCAAGGACAGTCAAGGCGCGACGCTCTGACTGGGGGCAGATTTCCCCCCGGAAAATCCAAAGTGGGGCGGACTTTCTTCCCCGACCTGATAATCCGGCCCTCACCTTGGGCCGGATAATCCGGCCCCCAGAAGACGAGCAAGGGCTGGCTCGGCGTGTCACTCTGACTGGGGGCGGATTATGTGCCGGATAATCCGAGCCTAGGGGTGGTGTTTTCCCCAAGCCGGATAATCCGGCCCTCACTTGGGCCGGATAATCTGGCCCCCAAAGGCTCCAACGGCTCGGTTGGGACAGGGGGTATAAAAGCCCCTTCACCCCCCTTCAGTAAGAACTCTTGATTCATTCGAAAAAGACCAGACCTGTTGCAAGAGCTGTCTCTCTAGATCTCCCACTTCAACCACCCGAAGGGAGGAGGCAGCCTACATCGTCATATCGAATCAAGCGCATCAACTCCTCTCCATTCACTTGGAGAAATCCCCGATCTAGTATTCTCATTAATATCTAGATCTTGTGTTTTGTTATTGAGAACTTATTCTTGTGGTAGCTTGTTTTCATTACGGGAGCCTCCAATTTGGTTGTGGAGTTGTGCCCTGCTAGTTGTGTAAAGGTGTCGATTCCCGCCTCGAAGGGTACCTATATTTGAAAGGTGGATCAGACCTTTGGTGGCGGGATCCATCGGAGAACAGGGTGAGGCCTATTGTGGCGTGGTGGTCTTACTATCGCCCATCCCTCCAACGCATACGTACTTCCCTTAACAAGGAAGGAACTACGGTAAAACAAATCTTTTATCTCCGCGTGCTTCATCATGGTTTCCTCGTTCCTCACTTTACTCTCCTTTACTCGCTAGTAGTTAGGTTTGCATATAGGGAAATTCTACATAATAGTTTATCTAGAGAATTTGCCTTTTGTGTCAAGCCTAAAATTGAAAAGGCATTAAATTTGAAGTAGCACCTATTCATGCCCCCCCCCTCTAGGTGCCCATACGATCCATTTCAACTTTCACCATGAAATTTGATACATCCGTCAGGGATAACCCTGAATCATCATACTTGGTATGCGTATAATCAATCCTAACCTTTCAATTACACACCCTAGTATAGGCACCTCCCCTATGAGCTTGGCCTCCCATCCATGGCCAACTGCCATCCCGGGAACTACATAGGTGGATATTCATTTTCACGAGGTAGCCTCAGCTCAACCTCTTCCGCAAGGGAACCCATAAGATATGTAAACTTCCAGTTAAGCCCTACCCAACTCAGGTATTGTGGTTGTACGGTAAAATTGGAATGGTATCGCATCCGAACCCAATCATCAGTTTTTATCAAAGTCAAGGCTCATGCCTCATTCCGTTTCATCATCAACCCATTGTGTTTCATAACACATGTCAAAACATTTCAATAGAATGAATCATCATTCCAAGGTTTTCATAATCATTTTCACCAAGTGCTCCCATCTAAAGTGATCAAGTTTTAGTTTAGCACTAGCCACTAGTATTGAGGGTATCACTATTGAGGGGCGCAAATCAAGTATAAGTATCCAGGACTAGTTCTATGTATTTGATGGTATCCATCCTATTTTCCACTAATCACAATTCATTAACTAAGTAAGAAACTTTAGTAAAAGGAAAAGTAAAGCTTGCAAGTAAAACTTGGGATGGGTATAATCAAAGTTGCATAACCAAGCATGCCTAGTGCATAGGTTAGCTTGCATGGATGGCTTGTATTAGTTAGCTTGCACTGATAGCTTGCATGAATGACTTGTATTAGTTAGCTTGCACTGATAGCTTGCATTGTTGGGTGCAGTCGTTGAAGTTCTCTTCTTCTTCCTCGAACTACTCCTCCTCGTCGTAGCCTAGATCGGTACTAGCGTCTATAAATACATTCAATGTACACAATCATCAAACAATCCTTAACTACTTCTATTTAGCAAACATGGCTCACACTAGATGATCTAGCATCATCTCTATCATCACATGTAATATTTACACTTTCTTATTTATCTTATTTTGGAAAAGTAATTTCTACTCATTAAAAGTACTTAAGATTTAATATCCTTTAATTAAAATTTGGGATCATGTTGACACATGTCATCACCACATATTTCAATACTTGAGAAAGTGTTTTAAAGTGGTGATCATATATTACAAGATTTAATATTACTATTTAATAATATTAAAGTGGCTAGAAAAGCCTATATAGCATCCTTTTAATACTAGTCCATGTTTAATATCTGTAAAACCAAATATTTTTACATATTCATGTATAGCATGGCAAATGTGATTTTTGAGAGTTGGAATCAACTCAAATGCATTTATGGTTAGTTTTATAAAAATGTTTAAAGTGGTAAAAGTCTCTATCTTGTTATTTTTACTACATGTGATCTATAATTTCAAATGGTTTGAATCCCACGGGAGTGTGTAGATATTTTCAATACCTTTCTAACAAAATTGGAATCATGCAATTTGGTTCAGTACATCTCTTGAAATTGAATTTTGAATCTACTGACAAAATAGGGTTTTTAACTAAATAGACAAATTCTATTTGAATTGCTGGGGTCTACGCGGGAAAAGAAATGGGCCGGCCCAACTGCACGACATGCGCATCGCGAGCTGTTGACAGGTTGGTCCTATGCGTTAGTGTCTCTATCTAACCGAAACGGTATCAGCAAATCTCAGCGCTACGATTAGAATAAGATCTACGGCTGAGGTTCGTCGTCTATGTGATGGTGCTCCGGCGAGATTCTAAACCTAGCGGCACGGCGAGGGTTGCTGGGGGATTACCAGGGCTCCAGATTGGTCCGGCGATGGGGGCGAACGGGCTTGTCAATGATGGAGAGTCGATTGGCGGTCATGATGGCTCCTGGGGTGGCTCCAATCAATGGCTCCCTTTCTTCACTACAGCGGCGGGCTCCGGTCAAATTCTGGTGGGGTGGTGCTCGCCTTGCTCTGGGAAAGGGTATGGGGTGGTTCTGAGAGAGAGAGAGACAGAGAGAGGAGTGAAATGGTGTGTCGTTTGAGGTCTGGGGTGGCTCCTATTTATATGCCGGCGGTGGAGGCAGGGCGGCATGGTCGGGCTTCATCAGCGACTCTGCTACAGGTCGCGATAGGCATGGCGGATGGCATGGGTCGACGCGGTGGACCACGGCAGTCATCACACACGTAGTGGCGCGGCAAGGGGCGGTCTCAGTCAGCCGGGCGATGTCGGCGCTCTGTTCAGGTACAACGGTGTTCGTCATCGAGTACGGTGATCACGGGGCGCGCGGCGGCAAATGGTCATGTTTGGGCGGCCGCTGGTGATGCGGCGGGTGCGAGTACGAGTGGAGAGAGCGAGGCGTGGCCTGGCTGCGCGAGGCAGCTTCGGCGCTCCGTTGTGCTCTCGGCATGGCAGAGGCTTAAATGGGCGCGGCTGTTCTAGCTTCTCCACTTCTCGCTGTTGGTCAAGGGGTGGATAGAGAGGGGCGGTGAGGTCATGGCTACTCGCTAGACATCATGGGAGAGGGCGGTGCGGCCTGTGGCGTCTTGTCCATGGTCGACCGGCGTGACATGCTCGGTACGGTCATGGCACTAGCGTAGGGGGCGAGTGAGATTACTCCAATGCATGGCCAAGGTACTAGGGTGATCGTGGGAGATTTAGTGGATTAATTTTAGTACAAGATATGATCAATTGATTGATCAAAACAGTAGATAGTTGTTGAACTCGTACTTTGTCTGCTAAGTGTTCGACTAAATGGCCCCATGAACTTAATCTTTGAATTTTTCAATGATTTTTGGTGTGTGAGACGGTCACATACTTGGTAGTCTTTGGTTGCTAGGAATTTTCAAGTGGTGTTGGTTTGAGTGGTTTTTGTAAAATGATGATCTATGTACCTACACTTGATTCAATTTTGAATTATCTCTCAAATGAATTTGAAAATAGTTTCTGTAGGTTTGTAAAGCTTGCTTAGGTTCATTTTTACTTGGTCTAGCAAGGGGTGAAAGGAATTAGAATTGTTTCTGTTAGAAATCTTTTACTAGAGATGGTCAAAGTAGGCTAGTGGTTAACTTTGGCCAAAGTGACCATATGATCATATGCTTCATATATGGTTTTCTTTTTATTTGATTTTGCTTGGAAAAGATTTATATGATGTGGTATTCATCTTTAAACTAATACTTATCATTTCTAGCAATCAATCATGGCAAATTCAATCATTCATGCATTAATGGAAATCACACATGCATTCATATAAAGTTCAATAATAAAAGTTTTTTTAACCCTAAACTTGGGTAATTAGAACTTGATAATCTTGTTTAATATTTTTGAGGTGTTACAGTGAATAGTCTCAATAGTAAATGGCCGGAACAGTAAAAGGCTTGTACGATGGCAGGCCACTATAGTAACAGGTCGAACAGTACCGGCCTAAATAGGAAAATCCTAAACTCTAAAGGGCCTAAATAGTAGCAGGGCGAAATTCTTAAAAGGCTGGAACAATAATATGACTGAATAGTAAAAGACTAGATTGGCAATAGGCTTCAACAGTACTGGGTCGTCTTGGTGCAGGCCTCAAGTTGCAGCATAGTGTTGGGCTAACTTGGGCCTTAAGTAGGCCGAAATGGTGTTGGGCCCGAAAGTGTGCGAGCCGCTACTGGCTGCAGTACTGGGCCGATTCCAGACAGTGCAGGACAAAAGAGTAAAGGGTCATATTCCTATTGGGCTCTCCACATGGGCCGGCCTATTTAATTATTAGCAGGTCTTGGCTGGGCCTAGCTTCTACCATGGTTTCTGCGACCGTTAACAGCGGTAACCGGACGTTAACGGCAGAGCCATGTGGCAGTTTGTGTGACGTCAGCAGTCAGCACGGCTGGCAAATAGATCTACGATGGAACAAGTTTTCGTTGCTGAAGGATGCGATCCCCATGGTCAGAAAAAAACCGTGGTTGATTCATTTGTGACGGGGCTTTTACCACGAAGGCCATCCATCGCGGAAGATTTTTTAGCCATGAAAAACGGGCCTTCAACCATGAAAATTGTCCGTTGTAAAAGCCAACTTTTCTTATAGTGCAATCCAAATAGTAACATTAGGAGGACATATATCGGGGACCCTAGAGTTTATAGCTATGGTGGGACAATTATGTCTTAATAATTCCTATGTTTGCTCATTAACATGGCCTTAGATCCATCATAAGAGTTGTATATACACATTTATTTGGCTGTACCTAATTAAGGCTCCGTCCTGTAAGAAACAATAAACAACCAAACATACGAATGAAATAACAATTGCCTAAACATTTACTCTCTTAGAGAAACTTGCTACTTGAGAAAACTTGCCACCACTCCACTCCACTTCATTATATCAATTTAACTTGCACTAGTTACTTGTAGTTTCCACTAACATATACTTTATTTATTTTCTACCTAGTACCAAAACAAAACACACACGCACTTAGATCCTAGCTTTGCATCGAAGGTCATATAAGAGGGTTATAGGGCCTTAGAGAATAGATATTTTACCTTCAGCTGCTTGTGGATTCGACACTCAAATACTTATCGAATTGTACTACGGTGATCCCCTGCACTTGAGGGTTATCAGTATGGCAATACCTATGATCAGATCTTGGACAAACTAGGTATCATAGAGCAAAGAGAATGAGACTCGGCGTTCAAGGTTCAAGCAATCAAGTTATTTGTGGAATGCATGGGAGCCATCATGAAGTTCTAGACACTGTTGTTGGTCATTGATTAGAGAGTGTCTCGATCATGTCTGTGTATTACCGAACCATAGGCTGTCATGCTTAAGGGTAGATGACACTTAGGGATTGATCCGAGCTTGTAGGAGAAAAGAGAGAGAACTCCTGAATTGTTCTGGGGTGATACTGGAATGTTTTCAGGGATATCTGATGATGATCAGAGGGGTTTGAAAGGTGTTTCAGAGTGATAGGTATTAAATAATATGTATTTAATATTAATTAAATGAACTAATATTAAAAATATATTTTTAATTCAATTATGGGGCAGCCCACCTAAATGGGCCTCACCGGAGGAGGCGCAAGAGGGGGTCATGCCCTAGGGAAGGCAAGGGGAGGTCGGAGGCCACTAATGGGCCTCTTCACCACGTGAGGCCCATGTGGAGGCAGGCCAGCAGCCGCCTCCTCCCTCTTGATTAGTCCCACCCCAGGACTTTGAGGGAGGTGGTGCCTCCCTTCCACCTATATAAAGAGGGAAGCCCCTCCCCTCAATCCCACCAAATCAATTGAATTTTCATATTCTCTCTCTCCCTCTCCCTCACATGTGGTTCCTAAGATTGGAACTGCATACAGGGATATGGGATTCTCCACCATACGCACGCGGTTGTGCTATTGGAATCGGCCCGGATCAATTTTTTTCACTGTTTTGATGGACTGGAGTCCGGGAGACGTCTCTACACCAGATGTGTGTAAGGCCACAAGGCACCGCCACTTGTGGTGCTATTCTCTTGGAGCTTGGAGCTTGGAGCTTGGACGTCTACATGATCTTAAGGTCGGCTACATTGTTCAACTATCATCCACGTTCCCCGTGAAATGTTAATCTCTTTCGGTGTTCAAAGATATGAACACCGAATACTTCTCATTACCTTACATCTACATAGATAGATCTTGGATAGGTGTGTTCTCACCGTAGGAATTTTTATTGTTTTCTGCTGCGGAACCCCTTTAGTTATGACAAGATTGTATGGTGAAACCAGAGTATTTGTTCCGCCGTGTGACCACTTTTGTGGGAACCTTAATACTCGTATCGACAAGATGATATCCCCTCTAAATGTAAGTTGGTAAGTTAAGTCCAACTGTTTAACTTGGACTCGAAAATTATATTTTGTGCCTATATCCTTCTACCATTCAGAACCTATGCCATGTCATATAGCTCCTAAGTTGTTCGTCTTTTCTTGACGACTTGCGAGTATATTCAAACATACCTAGGCAGGCTTCTAACATGTCAGATTCTGCCTCCCTCGCTGCCGCAAACCTACTTTACGAGAAATAGGAATCAGTATCCCAAGCAGAACCCTGCGTCTAAAGCCTACCACATCTACTTCATTATCTATGTCACCGTGGACATAAGATCTGGCTGAGGCCCCAATGTGGAATAAATAATGTACAAACTATTGTGTGCACATGTGGCGTGATGAGCTAAGCCTCACCATCCGTTGTAATATATGAAACTATTTCATTTCTCTGCCATAATATATATATTGGTCTTGTCTTTGTTTGCTGAGTTGCCACATTTGCCGTGTTTCTGGGGCAGGAATGTGAGGCATTTTGATCCAATAGATAGGGGCCCCACATCCCCTCCCCTCGAATCCCATGAATCCGTGAAGATCGGGCCAACCCGAGTGACATTATTGTTGCTATGTTTCTTCTTATTGTAGTTCATAACTAGATGTTTAGGGTGATCCACAACACATTCAAGAGATCCATAGAGACAATATCCCTCTATTTTAAACAAGTCCTGTTTGCAATATGATATCCTAGAGATGGGATGATCGAGGCACCAATATCTCAAACACCTAGAGAGCTAAAAAAAAGCTTTAGATGGATTCCATATTTCAAGGTGAGTAGTGATTGCAAAAAACAACGTGTTCACCAATTTGTTAGGAATCCAAACGCAAAGTGGTGTAGCAAGAGTGTTTTTTACCTCAAGAGTGACTCAAGGTTTAATATTGAACTTTCGGGCAAATAGTAGAGCCCCATCCTCTCCCTCTTCTAACAACCTACAAAATAAAATAATTTTTTTCTTGTATCCCCAACTCCACCCTAATAGTGGTTATCAAGCATGATGAACACAAAACTAAAAGAAAAAAGTAAAAACTAATGCAATGGTGGTAGATAATTTTTTTGATGATGCTTTAATAAGTAAACTATAGATGCAAGTGAAATAGATGTTTTATAATTTTGAAAATAATTACAAAACATAAATGTTCTTGTAAATTAATGTAAAAGGTGTCTCTCATGCTTAAAAATGGACCGGGGTTCATGGGTTTACTTTACTCCTCTCTCTCATAAAAATGGTAGCACAAGTATAGCTTTTTAGATAAGATAATGTTGATGCTACTCCCATGTAGTGTTTGGTTCACATTCATATGGGCATCACGTCTCAACATAGATATGATACAACACATCTCACTAACACTTAGCAAGAGAAAACTCTGGATAGTAAGATTTAAGTGGATGCACTCTCGTAGTTGCACAGAATATTGCTTTGTATTTTGACATGATGTTGAATAACACATATGCTAGCTCAAACAAAGGAGCTCATGTTTGCTTCCACTAGATGATAATAACATATGCACATAACCAATTTATTACAAAGCGGAAAACTACATGGACAAAACCTAGTAGCCACAAGAAAGGCCAAAACCATCTCTTTAGTCATTGTTTTCAACAATTTATAATTTTTTGTACAATTTGATTTTTTACTATTATACTTGTTACCTGGCTTTTTAACATGTGGTATTCAATACTATGACTATTCTCAAGGTGATACCTTACATGGTAAGTTGATATGCTGGCTGGCATTCATAAAAACTAAGGCCACATAATGATTAGTTTGATCCATGTTTGAGCACAACTTTTTTTATGAAACAATCATGAGTGGGTTATTTATTGTCAAAGAAGCGACCACAAAACCATTAGCATAGTAGTTCATGTTTTTAGTTACTGTTTTGTATCTTTACAACGATTTTTGAAGTGAAGAAGGAATATCAAAAACTTGACTCACAATAACTTCAACCGCCCATAAGGTGTGCACCCAAATTAACAACTACATAGTTGAATTCAATATGAGTTGAATTAATCATCAGTAAAAAGATTGGAATTAATAGCTATGTTTTTGACCATCTCTTGTTGTTTACTGACCCTAAATTTGACCGCTAAAATGACAGTATAGTCCGGTGCGAACAAAACATGGTGTAACAAATGTACTTTCTTTTCTTAGGCCACCACAGAATAATCCACCAACAATAGAAAAAATATATCCATTTTGCCGGACCACTGAATACCGCTCTGGTACATGGGATTTCGAAAATGTCGGATTATGAAAACTATTTGAACAAGATGCAATGACATGTTGATCCAGCATGAACTTAAAATAAAGCAATTGTAAGAGGCCTGTGTCATGGAACAAATATTTTTCCTGAAGAATTTCGCTTATATCATAGTTTTTTTTTAGAATAACATACGGTTACTCCCGGCTCCATTGCATGAAACCCACGAACATGCAGAGTAACATAGTTTCGGTTTGAACTCTTAGTGAGGCAGTTGCCTCAATGACTAAAAGTTTCAGTAAGGTGCAAGAAATAGATGTAACATAATGCCAAAACTAGTGGCAAAAGCAGCTACATGGCTCTCATAGCACCACATCGGTTCACATTTTGGAGAGGCAGACATGTGTATACCGTAGTTGTCACTGAACCAAATACAGTTTTTCCTTAGTATGAACTGTGCAAAATTTTCCTTGCAAAAAAAAGAACTGTGCAAAATTTGGAAAAATCCTATGGTTTCTACGGTATGCAGAAAGAAACTTAAGGGATAAAATGTGGAAAATCCCTACTCCCTCCGATCCATATTAATGTTTTCGGATTTATCTAAATTTGGATGTATTTAATTCTAGATATATCTGAATCTAGACAAATCTGAAAACGTTAATTTGGATCAGAATGGATCGGAAGGAGTATGAAATTTAACCAAATAGGTCTGATGCGCGAAAATTGGGCTTAGGTCCAGACGTCCATTGAGCTCGTTTCTTAATAAGCTCAAAAGCTTTATTTTGAAATCTGAAATCTTTCATCGCATATGTTTCGAGCAGTGATCTACCTAGAAATACAAACATGTAGAGCCGAACAGAGTTTTTTTTTGGTTTGCCTCCCAGCTACAAATTTATCCTTTTCTATAGCCTACAATTTAACACATTATGTCCTCTCTCCGATCTAACTTAGTTGGCTCAAATTTGTCTATATTCGAATGTATCTAGATTTATTTTACTACTAGATACATTTGAATGTAGAGAAAACCAAGCAACTAATTTCGATCGGAGGGAGTAACAAACTTCGCATATCCGTGCAAGACATATGTGATATGTATGCATCTATGGAATTTTTTACTTCTAAATTTTATTTTGCAAACGTATTTCAGATTCCAGGCTCTGTGGAGACAAGAACATCGCGCTCCCTGATGCGGGGATAGCTACAGGCGATTCGTGGCAAGCCGCTTGTCGTTTTCTTCTTTGGCTGCCCAGCTTCTCGTTTGCTTGTTTCCTTGGGCCTTGGGCCGTTGTCAAAGCTGCAGAAGATCGAGCAAACGGGCCGCCGTGTGCCATGTTGAACACGGCGTATGCGTGGCCAAGATTGTCCACAAAAAGAGTTCCACGTACGCGCGACAGGGTGAACCACCAGTCAAAACTCAAAAGGTAAGGACTAAATTAATTAAGCACTCCTTCTAAAAAAAAATTAATTAAGCACTACTCGTCTTATCAGAAATATAAGACGTTTTAGCTTTGGGAATCGAATGTATTTAGACGTCTTTTAGTGTATAGGTTTATATAGATTTAAAGTGAATGTGTACACCAAAAGACGTCTAGATATATTTATTTCACAATATTTTATATTTTTGAACGGAGAAAGTACTAATAGAAATAGACATGGTCGTGGATCGTTCCTCCTACCTTCCTCTCTCGTATTCCCATCAGTAATGTCGGGTCAGAGTCTTGAAGTTAATGGGGGATATACGAACAGTAGACTACAGTAGCGGTGGCTCCCCCAAAAGATCAAATCTACTGGTGGTATCAACCAACTGGCGGTGGTGCATCCAGCTCGCCCCCGGGTGGCCACCAGCCTCAGAAACACGAACGGAACCACGCAGACGCAGTCCCGCACACACACATTTACGCCCTGCTAGCGCGCGCGCGCGCCTCGCGGTTTACTTTACCTACTACTTCTACGGCTCCGGCCACGTCGCGACGGCAAGGGCAGCCACATGATACGCCGCAGCGGCAGGCCACGCTCACCTCGCAGCCACCATAGGCGACCCCCTTCCTGCTCCTCATAACGTGTCCGTCTCTTCCCCCACCTCCCCCCATCTTTAATCTGCCCGGCCTTGGGGCAAGAAGGGCAGAATAGAGCCGGTGCTGTGCTGCCAAGGTCGACTGAAGATTCGTTGCTCTTCTACTTCTAGCTCGCTTTTGCCAAGGCTGCGTCCGTGTGTGTGTTGCTCGGCGATCCGCTGCATGGCATACTCAGGCGACGTCGAAGCGGTGCCGGAGCACTGCGCGGCTCACCCGGCCGACGCTGGCATGGACGGCTTCGCGGAGGCGACCAAGAAAAGCGGCCGACCAGTCGCGGCCGAGACGACGTCCTCCGATCACCACGAGGCGGTGGAGGCGTCCGAACAAGCTGCAAGAATGTCTACGTCCATGGAGGAGCGGGAGGAGGAGCAGAAGCTGCTGTCGCCGACGGCCAAGGAGGAGGAGGCGGAGAGCACGCGGGACAGGCTGAAGCGGCACAGGCGGGAGATGGCGGGGAGGGTGTGGGTGCCGGAGATGTGGGGGCAGGAAAAGCTGCTCAAGGACTGGCTGGACTGCTCCGCCTTCGACCGCCCGCTCGTCCCCGCCGGATTGCTCACGGCGCGCCGCGCGCTCGTCGCCGAGTCCTGCGCGCGCCGCCCGGCACCGGAGCCCCGCGCCAGCTCCAGCCCTCTCCGGGTGCAAAACGGCTGCTCCTGAGCTCGCGCTTCAGCTATATCTACATGCACATATGCCTATTAGCTTTAATCTCTTCTTGCTCGAATAAGATACCATATATCCTTCTTGTTTCGGAGCTGTGAAGGTTGTTCATCTTTTTGTGATTCAGTGGTGATACTTTTCAAGAATTACATTTGCACTTCAGCTTATTTACTTAGCTTATACTGCCAATAATCCAGAACAGTCATTTCTATATATCGGTTGATTGACAAAATTTTATTACTAGTGATTATCGATCGAGGAGCGTCGCTCTGTATAGATGGATGTATTGTTCCGTGGTTTGATTATTTTGCTATTAGTACTGTTAAGAGGCATATCATATGTGACTACGCACCTTTGGTTTAATTGGCTCCTATATATATTTGATTATTAGACCGTTTGCTGGTTTTATATGTAATAGTTTGGTCAAAAAAAATATCTATGGAGAGACTTTAATGAGTCAATAGGATTGGATTGCAGGTATAGATCGCCATAAAGCTTAGGATCGAATTAATTTGTGCTTGTTGTTTCGTCAGGTGAACCTTTTCAACGCTAGTGACGTGGTTTCCTGCCATTCTTTCGTTTCTTCTTCTCCTTTTGAGGAACAGATTCTCGCCTCTTTCCTTCGGTTCCAACTTGCTAGGTTTCATTTGGCATTATAGCACGTGACCTGGTACACATGTTGTGCGCATACCCTAGCTTGTTATATGTAGCACTCGCTTTAGAACAAGTTCAGAAGTGCACTCGATGTATATTGTATTTTTTATAAAAACACTCGATATCTTGCAACTAGCACACTTCTTGGTTCAAATTTTACGGGCATCTCTTGCTAGCTAATGGCTGCTTCTAGAAGTTCCATATATATCTGCATGCGTGGTCAGTTCGCTATGATCGTGGACTAAGGAGTGCCACTGAATAGCCCTGTAGGACTCTTGTTGGCCTACTACATCATGCTTGTACTTCTTTTAGAAAGTGGGAAATCCGCACAGTAGTTACCAACCTCTTAAATACATGACCTCTGAACATAGACACATGCAACCACACAGTACTGTGTAATACTACGTATTTGTGTTGAGTCGCAGATAATCATAGCCCTGCTGAAGTTTTTGTTCTTTGATTTACTGGCCTTGTTTTAAAGCAAATTGAAGTATAGCAGCATGTCTCCGTTTGGACTTTACGTAGCTAGTAAAGTATAGCAAAAATTAAAATTTGATAGTCTGTCTTTGGTTTGGAGTTGTGTCTAACTATGAAGTGAAACAGTCGTCAATTACAGTCTAGAAGAACAACGCACCAACTCTTTTACAGACCTAATCAAGCTTGTAGCTCCAGCGGCGGACGCAGGAAAAAACTGTAGGATGGGCACGTTCTAAGTTTTTTCGTTGTTATGACCGGCATTGTATATAGCTGGAGGAAGCCCAATAATGGGCCCATTAGGGGCCTAGCCCAATTTATCTTTATTTTTATTAGCTGGTGAGAATTATATAAGAACTTGTAAACACTATGTTTGAAATTAAGCAATAAACATATTTATTGCCGACTCCTTCAGGAGTCGGAGTTCCTAGCCCTAGCCACCTTGCCCTGCGCCACCTCCTCCTTCCTCACGTGACCACGGCGCTGACGCACCGCCGCTCGCGCCCAGCTCACCGCCATCCTCCCTTCCACCCCTACAACCTACGCCCTAGACCTGGTAGGAGCTTAGATCCTATCAATCTGGTATTAGTTTCCTCGGGCTCGATCATGTCTACACCGCTCTCCACCGCCACCATGTTCCTGGCAACCTCCGCGGCGGCCATGCCGGGCCTCTCCGGGCCGATCTCCTCCGCCGCTTCGCCCACGCTGCTAGCTCCCGCCGCCGTCTACACCCCCGAGGAGATGACCTCGGCCCTCCGGGACCTCACCATGGCGGTCGCGGGCATCCACATGTTCCTCGCTAGCCCCTATGGCCACCGCTGCCGGGCTCCTTTTCACCCATCCTAATGCCACATCAACCGTCATGGCCGCCGACGTCGTCACCGGCCACCTGGGCCCAAGCTCCATCAACGATGACACAAGGGGTGCCCATCACCCAGATCAGTTTCCCCCCATCGCCATCCCCGCTGCCGGCGTGGCTCACGTCGCCAGTTTACACGACATCCTCGGTTCTGCCGAACGTGATGGCATCGCCGGTGTTGCCCTCAGCCGACCACTTCAATGGGCCCTCGGGCTACACCGGCCTCTCCACATCGTCGTTGGGCCGCCATGAGGAGGCGTACCCCGCCCACGGCCACGCCAACCGCTACCACGCTACGCCACGATGGAGTTCAACACCTACGACGGCACGGTGGACCCCCTAAACTGGCTCAACTAGTGCGACCAGTTTTTCTGGGGGCAACGCACGCTCGCGTTGGACCTCACATGGGTCGCCTCCTATCACCTCTGCGGCGCTACGTGGACGTGGTATTACGCCCTCGAGCAGGACGCGGGGGACATGCCTTCATGGGAGCATTTCCGCGAGCTTTGACTATTACGCTTTGGACCGTCGATCCAAGGAAGCCGGCTAGCGGAGTTGGGGCGACTACCCTTCACCTCCTCGGTGCAAGACTTCGCTGACTGCTTTCAGGCCCTGGCGTGCCACGCGCCCGGCATCACGGCCTGCCTGCGGGCCGAGATCTTCGTTGGAGGCCTTTCGGATCACATCCGCGTGGACGTGAAGCTGCGGGATCCCCAGGACCTACAGGCGGCCATGTAATATGCCCGCGCATTCGAGCATCGTGCGACATCCATGCAGCAGGCGTTCCCGCCCAGAGGCGCACGTCCACCTACCCAGCCTCTTCCGACACCACCGGCTTCGGGGCGCCCAGCCTAGGCCCCTGCAGTGCCCCCCGCCCCGGCCGTGACGCGGCTGTTCCGTCGGTTGACCCCGGCCGAGCAGCTCGAGCATCGTCGCAAGGGGCTGTGCTTCAACTGCGACGAGCCCTACGTACCAGGCCATGTTTGCCCACGCCTATTCTACTTGGAGGCCACAGACTAAATTGAGGAGGATGTCGCCGCTGTGCTGGATGACCCGGCCCACCCCGCGACCGACGTGGTGCCTGCGGGGCCGGCACCCGTAGCCGCCTTCGTCGTCTCCCTCCATGCACTCGCGGGTCTCCGGACGGAGAAGACTATGCTGCTACCGGTGACAATCAACGGAGAACGGCTCATCCCACTAGTTGACACATGCTCCACTCACAACTTTCTGTTAGGGGCGACCATGCATCGCCTCAGACTGCAACCATCCAGCGGGGAGCAGTTCCGCGTTACCGTCGCCAACGGTGACCGTCTGATGTGCGAGGGTCTCACTCAGCATGTTCCCATCATCATCATCGGTGATGAGCACTTCTCCATTACCTGCATCGACATCAACTTGGGCTGCTTCGACTTCATCCTAGGCATCGACTTCTTATGGACTCTGGGTCCCATTCTCTAGGATTTCGACACCCTAACGATGATCTTCTGGCATCTGGGTCGCTGCATTCCGTGGGAGGCCGTACGGGGCACCTCCCCGGCGGTTCCTCCGCCCCAGCTAGTGGCAGCCGCCGTCGACGCGGAGCACCCCCTCTTCGCTAGCCTCCTGCAGCAGCATAGTGATCTCTTCGATGAGCCACAGGGCCTGCCTCCAGCCCAGGCCTGTGACCACCACATTCACCAGCTGTCGGGCACGGCTCCTGTGGTCGTGCGGCCGTACCGTTACCTCCAGCTACAGAAGGACGAGCTCGAGCGCTAGTGTGCGATCATGATCGCCCAGGGCATCATTCGGATCTAGACCTCACCGTTCTTCGCGCCGGTGCTCCTCGTGCACAAGCCCGATGGCTCCTGACGTTTCTGCATTGACTACCGGACTCTCAACACCAAGACATCCAAGGACAAGTTTCCTATCCCCGTCGTGGATGAGCTCTTGGATGAGTTACACGGGGCATGCTTCTTCACCAAGCTCGGAGTCCGCTCCGGATATCACCAGGTGCGCATGCATCTGGATGATGTCGAGAAGACGGCTTTCCGCACCCATCATGGCCACTTCGAATTCTTTGTGATGCCATTTGGCCTCTCCAATGCCCCGGCGATGTTCCAGGCATTGATGAACAACGTGCTCCAACCCTACTTGCGCCGATTTGTGCTTGTTTTCTTTGATGACATTCTGATCTACAGTTCGTCATGGGCGGAGCACTTGCAGCACGTGGACATCGTCTTCAACGAGCTTCGAGCGCACCATCTCCACATCAAGCGCTCGAAGTGCTCGTTCGGCACATCATCCGTGGCGTATCTCGACCACGTCATCTCGGCGGACGGCGTCGCTATGGATGCCGGCAAGGTCGCGGCGGTTGCGGCATGGCCAATGCCACAGTCGCCACAGGCCCTCCGCAGGTTCTTGGGCCTCGCCAGCTACTACCAAAAATTCATCCGGGACTTCGGCCTCGTCACAGTGCCATTGACGTGCCTACTTCGTCGTGACGCTTTTGCCTGGGATACAGAGGGACCGAGGCGTTCCAGGCCCTCCAGCAGGCTCTCACCACGGGGCCAGTCCTCCAAATGCTTGACTTCGACAAGCCATTCGTGGTGGACTGTGATGCCTTAGGCATGGGGTTTGGTGTCGTCCTTCATCAGTGCGACATGCCGCTTGGATTCTTCAGTAGGCCTTTTGTCGCTCGCCATCACAAGCTCGCGGCCTACAAGCGGGATCTCATCGGCTTGGTGCAGGCTGTGCGCCACTAGCAGCCGTATTTTTGGGGACGTCCATTCCACATTCGCACGGATCACTATAGTCTCAAGTACATGTTGGATCATCGTCTCTCTACCGTGCCGCAGCACTAGTGGATCAACAAGCTCTTTGTCTTCGACTTCACTGTCGAGTATCGCCCGGGCCACCTCAACATTGTTGCCGATGCGCTGTCCCGCCGCGATGCCGCCTCGGACTTGGATGCCGACCCGGACTCGGACGATGCCCCAGACTCGGCGACGGCCTTGTGCATCTGCTCCGGGCCCTCCTTTGCCTTCATCCACGACATCCGTCGGTCCACTGCTAGCGCTGCGGACACAGAGCTTCTACGATAGTGTGTCGAGGCCGACAAACTGGAGGAGCCATGGTGTTTGAAGGATGGCCTTCTCCTGCACGGGCACCAGCTCTTTGTGCCAGACCACGGTGATCTACGGCATCAAGCGCTCTGTCTGGACCATGTGGTGGGTCACGAGGGCGTGCAGAAGACCCTCCACCATCTCCGTGCTGATTTTTACATCCTTGGTGACCGTGCGCTGGTGCACAACTAGGTGCGGTCTTGTGTGACGTGACAATGCAGACACAGCGACCAGCGGGACTACTACAACCCCTAAAGGTACCATCCCAAGTTTGGGCGGATATCTCCATGGACTTTATCGAGGGCCTTCCCAAGATGGGCGGTAAGTCCGTCATCCTCACGATGGTCAACCGCTTCTCCAAGTATGCGCACTTTATTGTGCTTGGCCACCCCTACACTGCCGCCTCCGTGGCGCGTGCCTTCTTCGATGGCATCATCCGCCTCCACGGGTTTCCTTCTTCGATCGTCAGTGACCGTGACCCGGTGTTCACGGGTCATGTCTGGCGCAATCTCTTTCGGCTAGCGATTGTGAAGCTGCGCTTGAGTACAACATTTCATCCTCAGACAGACGGCCAATTTGAGGTGGTTAACAAGGTCATTTCTATGTATCTGCATTGTGTGACAGGTGATTGTCACCATGCGTGGGTGGAATACTGCTACAACACATCCTACCACTCCGTCATGTGCGCCACTCCCTTCGAGGTGGTCTACGGTCACCCACCTCCACCCATGCTGTCGTTTGAGCCTAGGATGGCTCGGATGGAAGCGGCAGGCGCCCTACTCCACAATAGGGACGAGATCCTTGCTGAGGTGCACTAGCGTCTTCTTCAATCTCAGCAGCTGTCCAAGAAATATTATGACGACCACCACCATGAGGCGGAGTTCATGGTGGGCGACTAGGTATGGTTGTGGCTCCTTCACCACTCCACGTAGTCTCTTGATCCTCGCACAAGCGCAAGTTGGGCCCTCTTTACGTGGGACCGTTTCCTGTGCTCTAACGGATTGGCAAGGTCGCCTACCGCCTTCAGCTTTCAGCAGGCACACGCATTCACGACATCTTCCATGTGGGCTTGCTGAAGCCTTTCCGGGGTGAGCCGCCGGCAGCACCGCCGGCAGCGTCGCCTGTACTTCAACCAACATACGATGGACGTCTTCTTCCGGCTCTGGTGAAGGTGTTGAAGGCCAAGCAGAGCTGGGGAGTTTGGCGTCTGTTAATCCAGTGGGAGGGCCTTCCGGTGGAGGACGCCATCTGGGAGCGGCTCGAGGAGATTCACCAGCATTTTCCAGACTTCCAGCTCGAGGACGAGATGTTTGCACGGGCGGGGAGACATGTTATGACTGGCATTGTATACAACCGGAGGAAGCCCAATAATGGGCCCAATTAGGGGCCTAGCCCAATTTATCTTTATTTTTATGAGCTGGTGAGAATTATATAAGAACTTGTAAACACTACATTTGGAATTAAGCAATAAACATATTTGTTGTCGACTCCTTCAGGAGTCGGAGTTCCCAGCCCTAGCCGCCTTGCCCCTGCGCCACCTCTTCCTTCCTCGCGCGACCATGGCGCCAACGCGCCACCGTTCGCGCCTAGCTCACCGCCATCCTTCCTTCCACCCCTACAACCTACGCCCTAGACCTGGTAAGAGCTTAGATCCTATCACTAGCACTTGTGCGATGAAAATTTTCCAAGTGAATAATATAAGTAGATAATTGATTCACAACATTGTAGTTCAATACACATGTTCATCATTCCAATACAAATAGTTCAAAATATCAAGAGAGTCTTACATGCCAAAATATAACATAATGGTTTTACATGACATCAAGATAGCTATTTGGTAACTCTACGTTCTCGCATTGTCATGAAAGTATCAACTATGTCTTCTTCACTTACCTTGAAGAACACATCTCACTCAATAAATGTCACTAAGCAATGGTTCAAGAGATCATCACCCATGCTATTTCTTAACTTGTTCTTCACAACACTCATTGCAGAAAATACTCTTTCAACACTAGCGGTTGCCACTAGTAAGATCAATATCAATTTGAGAAGCAAGTAGACGAAATTATAAACAAGATACTTTTTTGTCTCAACAATCTTAATAGAGAGCTCACCAAGATGATTTAGAAATTTAAACCTATCATCTCTTCTCATATATTTGATAAAAGTATCAAGTTGATATTCAAGTCTCATCAAATCAACACTTGTATAGTCATCGGGGTAAAATTTGGCAAGTTTCATTACCTTCCGTGCATCATTAGAAGCAAATTAATTCACGAGATTCAAAGTTGACATGCAAATAAGAAACTCCATGTTAACCTCATAAAACTGATTGTCAAACTCTTGAATAATTTGATCAACAACACCAAGATACACTTCTCTTCTATAACGATCATCATTTTTTTGTACTTCATAATACTGACGTGATCTTCCATGAGCCACATAATTATCTTCTAGCAAAGGAATTTCAATGCCATCTTTGTTGCAAAACAATATCATGTTTGCAAGAAATCCCTCCCATCCTTGAGACCTCATACGTTGCATTTGATGATTTGCCAATCTAACAAGTGCCATTGCACTAACAATATCTTGATCCATCTTTTGCAAGGATTGAGAGAAGTCATTTGTATAGCCAAGAGTAACAAGCATCAAGTGAAGATTGAAATCAAAGTCAAATGATTCAAAGGCCGTGGAAACTCCACTTTTTCTTGTCCACTCACTCTTTTGTGAAGGATCTTTCCCAATCCTTACAATCACTTCAAGAATTGTGGGATACATATCAAGAATGTGTAGAATGGTTTTAAAATGAGAACCCCACCGAGTATCACCACGTCTAGACAAACCCATTTCTTGATTTAATCCACTTCCACTTTCAATTTCACCCATTTCAAGTGCTTCCAAAAGTTTTTGAGCTCTATGATACGTTGCAAACGTATCTATAATTTTTGATGTTCCATGCTTGTTTTATATCTACTTTCTTATGTTTTGTCCATACTTTGGAGTATTTTTATACACTTTTGGGACTAGACTATTAACAAGATGCCACAGTTTCAGTTGCATGTTTTCTGCTGTTTTTGGTTCCAAAAAAGTCAGAAAATGAATATTCTCGGAATTGGACGGGACAAAAGCCAAAGTCAATATTTCACCAAGGGGGACACGGAGCCAGAAGACGAGACGGAGAGGGGCTAGAGGCCGGCCACACCACCTGGCCGCGCGGCCAGGCCTAGCCCACGCTAGGGGTGGTGTGGCTATCTAGGGCACCCCCTCAGCCTCCCCTTTCGCCTATAAGAAGCCTCTGATACATAAACCCTAAAAAATCCAGCCTCCAGCCACGAAAAGTTCTGCAGCGCCGCCGCCACCGAAGGGGAGATTTGGGGGAAAGAAAGTCTCTGTTCCAGCACCCTACCGGGACGGGGAATTGCCCTCGGAGCCATCTCCATCGATCTCCACCACTATCTCCATCGCCGTTGCTGATTCCCATGATGAGGAGGGAGTAGTTCTTCCTCGAGGCTAAGGGTTCTACCGGTAGCTATGTGTTCATCTCTCTCTCTATGCATGACAATATTGTGAACATGAGCTTTGTAATCAAGTAGATATACCTTGCTACTCAAGTACTTTAATAGATCTCTGGCTCTCCCCACGCGTGTGAAAGTGATAGCGTGCACACCATGGTGGCACTTAGGCTAGAGATTACAAATACTTGTTATGAGTTATATTTTGAGTTGGATGTTTCTATGAAATTGTGGTGTTTGTTGGAACCATCTAGAGCTCAAGGTGACAGTGTGGGGTTATCTAGATGGGGAAAGCAGACTTTGAGGAGTGCTGTTATAGCCC
This sequence comes from Avena sativa, assembly GCA_916181665.1. Classification (NCBI taxonomy): domain Eukaryota; kingdom Viridiplantae; phylum Streptophyta; class Magnoliopsida; order Poales; family Poaceae; genus Avena; species Avena sativa. The sequence continues at coordinate 432,499,428 of OV702287.1, forward strand.
TACCATGGATTAGAGTGTCCAACCGGAGAGTAGTTCAGAGTAGTATCATAAAGAGAAGATATTTATATGAGAGTGTTCACTAGTGAAAGTATGATCCCTAGGCCTTGTTTCTAAGCACTGAAACACCATTTGCAACTAGATCTGTTACATGTTTGCTAGCTTCCATCTTTATTTCAGTGTGCATTTAGTCTCTTCCATGCCATCAAGCTATTTTCTGGCACCGTTGTCTTATATCCATACCACTTGTATTTTACTATCTCTCCGCCGAACTAGTGCACCTATACACCTGACAAGTGTATTGGGTGTGTTGGGGACACAAGAGACTTCTTGTATCTTGATTGCAGGGTTGCTTGAGAGGGGATACCTTTGACCACTTCCTCCCTGAGTTCGATAAACCTTGGGTGACCCACTTAAGGGAAACTTGCTGCTGTTCTACAAACCTCTGCACTTGGAGGCCCAACAACTGTCTACAAGAATAGAAGTGCGTAGACATCACTCTAACATCTCAAAGCATGTCATGATGCTTGCAAAAAAACCACACACATGCTTCATTTTCTTTTGCCACCGCAATAAGAACCAATTGGAGTTGATGTGCAAAGAAATGGATATAATAAGAAGATGGTGACTCTTTCATGATCAATGCTTTCAACCCCTTTATCTCACCCTTCATGTTGCTATCCCCATCATATCCTTGTCCATAAACTTGAGTGGGATTCAAATGATGATCTTTTAGCAACGATAAAATTGCAACCTTAAGTGACAATGAAGTAGTATCGGAAACATGAACTACTCCAAGGGAACCTCTCACATATTCTTCCCAATTTATCAACATAACACAAGCAAAGAGCAAGTTTTTCTTTCTGAGACACATCACTAGACTCATCAATTAGAATTACATAGTGGTCATAATCAAGATCTTCAATAATTAGTTTTGTAGTTTCTGTCGCACGACATTCAATAATGTCATGTTGTATCCTAGGACTATTCAAGATACAATTTTCGGGAGAATTCTTCAAAACAACCTCATCAACTTCTTCAATATTTTTAGCAAGCTATTTGAGAAATTCAATAAAATTCTCCCGGTTGCTTGATTCTTCACTCTCATCATGTCCACGGAATTCCAATCCTTGATTCAAAAGAAACCTCAAGCATCTAATAGAATGAGTTAGCCTTGTATTGTAAAGAAGTAGATCCTTGTTAGACACCCTCATAATAACATTATCAATTTTGGTGTCGGGTGCAACAAATAAGTTATACTTCTCATAAGCTTCATTGTGAATGCTACTAACACCATCCACATGTTTTCTAAATGCTTCGGGTCTTTTCCAATCTCTAACAAAGGGATCACCCTAGGCCATCCGTCGGATCTTTCTTTGAACAAGTAACATATAAAGCAAAATGCTGCATCCTTTCCAATACTATATTCGAGCCAATTGTACTTAAGAAACCAAACAGGGTTGAAGTGTCGATTTTTACCCTGTATTTTTCTGGTTGGGAAAGAATGTTCATATGTGTCAACACCCAGATTTTTAATCCCAGATTCCCGTTATGCCATACCTCGCAATCCCAGAATTACCATTTTTGCGAGACATAACGGATTGGATATCATAGTACATCATCCATTACATACCATACATAAGGTTTTACACAAATAAGGATCTCATGATCCAGTCTTTAATACAACAAGCAGCGGAAATAAAAGATAAGCGTAGCGATGGGGTCCATCTTTAGAGGCACAGGAAATGCTGACGAAGGCAGATAGTCCTAGTTATCATAGTCGTCCTGCTGACCATCATCTTGATAATCTCCTTCATAGTCTGGCCATGATAATAGCGAGGGACAAAAGCCATGAGTACTCTTCAAGTACTCGCAAACTACTACTTACAAGGAGTATAATTCTAAGTTAAAGTGTTGAATCTAAGTTAACTATCAAGTTAAGTTTGAAACCTAAGCTGAGTTCTGAAGCAAAGAAAGATAAAGTAAAGTTCTAGAATCACTTAAGTTGGGAAGCTATTATCATCAACACAACCCTGTTGTGGTCAAGTCAAAGTTCATCATTCATTTCAAGTCATTTAGAAAACATTTGACAATGAAACAGTATGGCCATTCCAACTGTCCATAACCGCGGACGCGGCTATTCGAATAGTTTGACACTCTGCAGAGGTGGTACACTTTCACCACAAGATTCGATACATCTGTCAGGGATAACCCTGAATCATCATACTTAGTATGCAGATAATCAAACATAACCTTCCCTTTACACACCCTAGTATAAGCACCTCTCCTATGAGCATGGCCTCCCAACCATGACCATCAGTCATCTTGGGCACTGCATAGGTGGACAACATTGAGAGGTAGCCTCAGCTCAAACCTCTCCCTTGAGGGAACTAATACTGATGCATATAAATTTCTAGCTAAGCCATACCCAATTCAGGTAGTGTGGTTGTACGGTAAATTTGGAATGGTATCGCATCTGAATCCAACCATCGGTTTTATAAAAGGGTTGAGGCTCATGCCTCATCATTTTCATCATCATAAACCAGTTGTGTCTCTCAGCACATGTCAAAACATCTCAATAGAATGACTCATCATTCCAAGGTTTTCACAATTCATTTTCACCAAGTGTTCCCATCTAAAGTGACTCAAGTTTTTGATCTATTCTAAAATACTAAGTTAAGAGTTTTCACTAAGGTGGAAAAGATGGGTTCAATCTCATGCCATAAAATGACATCTAAAGGTTTCTAAGTAGGTCAAGTTTTATACTTTTTATGCTACCTTCAAATTAAGTAAGGAACTTTGCATACTAAGGGGAGTAAAACTTGTAAGTAAGGCTTGGGGTACTAATAGTTAAAAAGAGGGGGTGATCAAAGCATGCCTAAAGCATCTTTGCTCATTCATCTATCTTAATTTTAGCTGGCTAACAATAGCTTGCCTTGGTTGGTGCAGTGGTTGAAGTTTTCTTCTTCTTCTTGGTAGAACTCCTCCTCCTCGAAAGCTTGGTCGGTACTAGCGTCTATAAATACATAGGGAGTGCACAATCACCAAACAATACTTAACTAGGCTAAGTAGCATTCTAAAACACACAATTGATGATCTATTATCATCACAAGTTTAATTTCAATAGTTTCATCCTTTTTATTTTAGAAAAGTAATTTCTACTCATTGAAATATTAACTAAAATTTAATATTCACCAACAAAATATGGGATCATGTGGACACATGTCCTCACCACATATTCTAACCTGTGGGAATGAGATTTAAGGGTTGGATCAATATTACTTTAGGTTTAAGTTCATTATTTAATGAATTAAAGTGACTAGAAATGCCTATATAGCATTATTTTGGTACTAGTCCAAAGTCACTGCATTTCAAACTTAATATTATTACCTGGTTAGATATATATGATGAAATGTGATTTTTGAGAGTTGGAATCAACTCAAAAGCTAACTTGGTTGATTTTATAAAAATGTTGCAAGTTGCAAAAGCTTCTATCTTCTTATTTTTTATTAGGAAAGATCTATAACTCTAATTGAATTAAATCCAACGGGCTTGGATAGATCATTTTAATACCTTTCAGACAAAATTGGTTTCATGCAATTTGGATTTCTAAAACTCTCTGAATTGATTTTCAAACTAGGGGACAGAAACTAGATTTAACTAAAAAAGAAAAGTCTAGATTTGAATCGATCGGCTAGCGCGGGAAAAGGAATGGGCCGGCCCAGTGGTGCTCCACAGCGCGAGGCTCAGCTGACAGGGGGGTCCCGCGTGTCAGCGGCACTTAAAACGCGAAACGGTACGCGCGCTGTGGGCCGTGCGATTAGAATAGGAATCTACGGCTGAGGGTCGTCGTTGACGACGAACAGGTCACCGGCGAGCTCGAACCCTAGCGCCTCGGTGGGGGTCTACTGGGGGCGTACCGAGGCTCCAGCAGGGTCGGCGAGGCGGGCAAACGACGTGGAAGACGACGGCGAGGCGAGGCGTGGTTGTAGTGGAGCTTGGGGTGGTCGAAATCAACGGCGCCCTTCTCCTCCAGAGGCGGCTGCTCCGGCTCCAATTCCGGTGAGTTGCTGCTCCCTTTGCTCCGGCTAGAGGTGGGTGAGGTTCAGAGAGGTGAGGGGAGTGGAATGGTGTGGAGACAAGAGGCTGGGGAGGGCTCCTTTCATAGGTCCGACGGTGAGACCGAGCGGGATGGGCAGGCGACTCCGGCGACAAGGCTACGGCGGGGTAGAGGCATGGCTGAGGGTGGAGATTGATGGGCGGTTCCCTGGCGGTGCTCTAGAACTTAAATGCGATCATAGGGGCGGTGGCACGCGGTCTGGGCGAGGTGGCGCTCTGTGCGGCCGAAGCGGCGGTGTCCACGGCGAGCGGTGGTTGTGAGGCTTTGGGCGGCGAACGGGGATGTCTGGGGTGTTCTCCAGGTCGAGGTGGAGCGGCGGGCGCGGGCTGGTGCCAAGGGATGGTCTGTGCGAGCGGGGACAGGGCATTCTCTGGGGGCGGCGTCGGCATGCTCGACAAGCTCCGAGCGCGGCGGTTCCTGGCCGCTCTGCTCTCTGTCTCTGGCCTGGGGCTGGTTGGGCGGTGGAGGTGGACCACAGGCAAGCTGCTAGAAATGAGGAGAGGGGCTGGAGAGAGCTGCTGCTGCGAGTGCACTGTCGACCGGCGAGGTGGTGCTCGACATGGCATGGCAGTGCAGCTAGGGGTAGGGGAGATGTTGGTTAGGCTCTGGTTAGATCAGGAGGGGACAACGGGATTAAATGGGGATCAATTGGGGGCAAAACCCTGTAGTAAACAGTGAGCTAGGATTAGAGATGATATTATGCATGCCAAGTGTTTGATGAAATGGCCGCATGAAAGGAAGTTTTGACTTTTGGTTTCAAAAATTTTGAGTGATCTCCACTAGTGATAGGTAGTCTCTAGTTGCAAGGGTTTTGAAAATGGAGCTCAAAAAGATGGTTTTTGAAATAGGGGTGATCTATGCATATGCATTAGATTCAATTTTAAACTGTCATTTAAAATAGTTAACAGAATGTTTTTAGCATATCCAAAGGTGGGCCTTGGTACCTCATTATGTGTACTAGCAAGGGGTGCAAAGATCAAGAATTGTTTCTGTTAAGAATTGAGTACTAGGAATAGCCAAAGTAGGCATGAGAGTTAAATTTGCCAAAATGACCATTCCTCCTTTTTAATTTTTTTGATTTGATTTTCTTTAGGAAAAGTTTGGGAATGATATAGATGATGTTCAAATCACCTAAGAAACATTTTACAAGCATTGGATCATTCAATCATGGCAATTCAAACAACTCCTATTTTAAATGCACACACATATGAATGCTTTTATCTTAAATTTGGAAAACTTTTGTTAACCCTATTTTTGGATGATTTGATCTTGATAAGCTTGAATTAAAGTTCTGGGATGTTACAAACCTTCCCCCCTTAAACAAAATCTCGTCCCGAGATTTATAAAGAAAACTAGGAACTAAAGAGATCTGGAAACTCTGTCGTAATGTAATCTTCACGCTCCCAAGTAGCTTCCTCCTCGGTATGGTTGCTCCACTGAATCTTGAGAAACTTGATACTCCTGGTCCTGGTGGTTCTGTAGGCTTCTTCTAAGATACGGATGGGTACTTCCCGATAGGTCAGGTCATTGTTGATTTCCACAGCTCTGTGATCGATATTCTTGAAAACTTCAGTCTTCTCAGGCACTTCCAAGCATTTGCGAAGTAACGAGATATGGAACACATTGTGGATGGCTGACATCTCTTCAGGCAGTTCCAGTTGATACGATACTTCTCCTCGGTGATTCAGAATCTTGAAAGGTACGATATATCTGGGAGCTAACTTTCCCTTTAGACTAAAGCGTTGAGTTCCTTTCAATGGTGAAACCTTGAGATATACGAAATCTCCGACATTAAAAGTCAGGTCTCTCCTTCTTTTGTCAGCATAACTCTTCTGTCTGGATTGGGCGGTCTTGAGGTGCTCACGGACTTTGTGAACTTTCTTTTCTGCTTCTCGGAGAATGTCGGGTCCAAAGATCCGACTCTCTCCTACTTGCGACCAATTCAAAGGGGTACGGCACTTTCTTCCGCATAGGAATTCAAATGGTGCCATCTGCAAACTAGCCTGATAACTGTTGTTATATGAGAATTCTGTGAAAGGCAGGCAGTCTTCCCATTTTGATCTGTATTCCAACACACAAGCTCTAAGCATATCCTCTAGGATCTGGTTGACTCTCTCGGTCTGTCCATCTGTTTGCGGGTGATAAGCGGTGCTGAAGTTCAACTTGGTTCCTAAACCTTCCTGTACTTTCTGCCAAAATCTTGAAGTAAACTGGGTTCCTCGATCTGAGACGATGGTCTTGGGGGTTCCATGCAGACTAACAATCCTAGCAATATATAGCTCTGCTAGTTTTGCACTGGTTGTCTTGACAGGTATGAAGTGGGCTACCTTGGATAGTCTATCAACTATGACCCAGATTGAGTCATTTCCCCTACTAGAAGTAGGTAAACCGGTGATAAAGTCCATTCCGACGGAATCCCATTTCCATTCCGGAATCTGCAAAGGTTGCAACAATCCTGCAGGTCTCTGATGCTCTGCTTTGACTCTTTGACAGATGTCACATTTGGCGATGTAGCTTCCGATCTCTCTCTTCATCTTGTGCCACCAAAATTGCTCTTTCAAATCCTGATACATCTTCGTTCCTTCGGGGTGGATAGAATAAAGAGTATCATGAGCTTCCTTCATGATAATTTATTTCAGCTCCGAATCTGCTGGAACACAGATACGTCCTTTGTACCACAGTACTCCTTCTTCGTCTTCTGTGAATCCAGGTACCTTTCCTGTACCAATACGACGTTTGATTCCGTCGATACTTTCATTTCCCTTCTGGGCTTCCTTGATTTGGCTAATCAACGTGGGTTGAAGTTCAATGCTAGCTAGGAATCCTTTGCTAACTAACTCAGTCCTGAACTGTTCCAACTCCTCATACAAACTTGGTTGCTTCTCCTTGATCATGGTGTTAAGCCTGCACGGCAATCTGCTAAGAGCATCCGCTACCACATTGGCTTTGCCGGGGTGATAGTGAATGTCAAGGTCATAATCCTTGATTAACTCTATCCATCTTCTTTGCCTCATATTCAGCTCCTTCTGAGTGAAGATATACTTCAAGCTCTTATGATCTGAGTAAATCTCACAGCGATTACCCATCAAATAATGATGCCATGTCTTCAATGCTAGAACCACGGCTGCTAGCTCAAGATCATGGGTCGGATAGTTCTGCTCATGTTGCTTCAATTGTCGATACAGATACGCGATGACTTTTCCTTCTTGCATCAATACACATCCTGGGCCAATCTTGGATGCATCACAATATACATCAAACGGCTTCTTGATGTCTGGCATGATCAAAATTGGGGCGGATATCAATCTCTTCTTCAGCTCTTGGAAACTGGCTTCACACTTGTCTGTCCATTCAAACTTCTTGTCCTTCTTCAACAATTGGGTCATTGGTCAGGCTAGGCTCGAGAATCCTTCTACGAACTTGCGGTAATATCCCGCTAATCTGAGAAATGAACGAACTTGGGTTTGATTGGTTGGGCTTCCCATTCCTCGACATCTTTGATCTTGGTGGGATCAACAGAGACTCCTCCGGCAGACACAATATGTCCTAGGAATCCTACTTCTTTCAGCCAAAACTCACACTTGCTGAACTTGGCATATAACTGATGCTCTCTTAGGGTTTCTAGGATGATTCTCAGATGTTCCTCATGCTCTTCTTCTGACTTGGAGTAGATAAGGATGTCGTCGATAAACACAACTACAAACTTGTCTAGGAAATTCATAAAGATCTTATTCATGAAATAAGCAGGGGCATTGGTTAATCCAAAAGACATAACCATATACTCGTATAAACCATAGCGAGTAGTAAAGGCGGTCTTCGGAATATCTGTTGCACGAATCTTAAGTTGGTGATAACCAGACCTAAGATCAATCTTTGAGAATACCTGGGCTCCAGTCAACTGATCAAATAGATCCTATATCTTTGGCAAGGGGTACTTGTTCTTGATGGTGACGTCATTCAACTTTCTGTAATCTGTACACAAACGATTGCCTCCATCTTTCTTGTCGACGAATAACACTGGTGATCTCCATGGCGATGCGCTTGGCTAAATCAAGCCTGTTGCTAACATGGCATCCAACTGCTTCTTCAGTTCCACTAACTCTGAGGGGTTCATGGTATAGGGTCTCTGGGCTATAGGTCCGGTTCCGGGGATTAGTTCGATAATGAACTCAATATCCCTATCCGGGGGCATACCTAGCAATTCATCTGGGAATACGTCGGGGTATTCACAGACTACTCTGACTTGGTCAATGGTGGGAAGGGCTACACTCTTGTTGCACTTGAATTGACGGGGTAAGGTTTCAGAGATATGCTCTACTGTTACTCAGAACTACTGGTCATGGTGATGGATTTCTTAGCATAGTCTATCAATCCTTTATGCCTTGACATCTAGTCCATACCTAGTACTACTTCCAATCCTTTGGTTCCAAGTACAATTAGGTTGGCATAAAAATCTATCCCATGTATTCTGATAGGTACAGCTTTGCAAAATTTTCTAGCTTTTGTTGTTGAACCGGGGATTTGAACTATCATGACATGCTTCAGGTTGGTTGGGTGAATCTTACTAGTGCATACAAATTCTTCGGTGACAAATGAATGCGATGCTCCAGAATCAAACAATACTCTTGCTAAAACTGAGTTGACAGAAAACATACCTAGCACTACATCTGGCGCTTCCTGGGCTTCTTCTGCGTTCATGTGGAATAGACAACTGTTGCGGTTGTGCGGGTTCCCTAGGGCAAATCTCCTTCCTGGTTGAACACGTCGCTGCTGCTGAGCTGGGGCATTCACAGGGGCATTGGCGGCAGTCTTCTTGGGACACTCATTGGAGTAGTGACCCTTCACTCCACACTCGAAGAAAGTGATCTGGGACTTGTCCTTGACAGCGACAGGTACATCATTGCTGCCAGTTCTGGGTGCAGTGTTGTTGTTGTTGCTCTTGGGACGGGCACGGTTGAAATTGTTGGCATTGCAGGAGTTGTGATTGTTTCCTCCGGACTTCACATTGCCTCTGCTACGGTTGGGGTAGCTTGGGCGAGAATTTGGGGGTCGGTTGTTCCTTGGTGCATATCCTGGTGAGGGGTTGGGACGGTACTTCTAGTGACTACTGGATCCAGACTGCTGCATCATACGGCGCTTGCGGTTTTCGTTTCCCTAGTTAATCTTCCCTTCCATCTGAATGGCAGAGTCAACTAGCTCTTCGAGATCATCGAAACGGATGTTGACGAGGACAGTCTGCATCTCATCATGCAGTCCATTTAAGAATCTCTCCTTCTTCTTGGCCTCCATGTTGATCTCATCCGGTGCATATCTGGCAAGTGACAAGAATCTGCCACGGTACTCCACCACAGTCATTCTTCCTTGCTTCAATTCGCGGAATTCATCTCTCATCCTGTTGACAAGACCTTGCGGCACGTGGGTGTGGCTGAACTTGACCTTGAATGCTTCCCAGGTCATCACCTGGCCATGGTTCATATTGCGGATGCTATTCCACCAAGCTCTTGCATCTCCCGCCAGATAGTGGGTGGCGAAGAGAACTTTCTCATTCTCATCAACTCTGGCAACCTCTAAGTTGTTTTCCATGTTCTGTAACCAGTCATCAGCATTTAATGGGTTTTTAGATTGGTTAAAGATTGGGGGATTTGTGTTCTGAAAGTTTTTGAGTTTGGATCCTTGGTGATCCTGATTTCCATGTCCTTGGTTGTTGAGAGCCATTTGGGCGATCTGCTGCAATGTTGCTAAGTTGGCTTGACGCTCGGCCCTGCTTGCTTCACGGTCCGCGATGAGATTCTGCAAGATCTGCAGCATTGGGTCCTGCGACGAGCTGCTCCCTCCTTGGTTCCCACGATTCATATGAAGATTGAGATAGATATAGGGGTAAGAGGGAAAGTCTAAGGTTCATGGTTTTGGGTTTTAAAAGCTAAAACATTGAGTTAGACTTAGGTTTTTCAACTAACTTCACTTTCATTCATGCAAGCAAGCACACGATATAACACACACCACAACAATCAAAGGGGAAAACAGATGGTTTGAAGAACCATTCTGCAAGCTACGATACAATGAGATGATACATCTCATGCTACAACAGTGATCTAGTGCATCTACTCATCATCGATGAAGTCGGAGTCTTCATCATCAGTGTAGAAGTCCATAGCATCCTCCTCCAGAAAGTCATCATCGTTGCTGAGGTAAGAATCCATATCTCCCTGGATGTCTTCACCCTCATCTTCTTCTTCCTTGGCGGCAAGCTGGGCTTCCTGCTCCTTGACGGTCTTCTCGAGGTCGGCCACCTTCTTGCAAAGACGGGCGATGGTGCAATCCTTCTTTGCACGCTGGCGACGAAGAGACTGACGATCTTGGACGAGCAGTGCGAAAGTCTGGGCCTTCTGGTCGGCAATGGCACGGTTATGGTTGGCTAACTCCCTGGCATTATCCAGTTCCTGCTGTCTGTCATGAAGCAAGAAATCAAGGTTCTCCACTTGATGCCTCAACTCTGGGTGACTTGGCATCTCCATCGGCATTCCCATGAAGTCACGTCTTGCATAGTGTGCAAAACGGGTTCCTTGGATCTTGTTGACGCTTAGGGCACATAGACGTGCGAGAGCTTCATGCATTGCCCTAGCTAATCCATCTAGCCAGTTGTTCTCTCTTACGGAGAACTGAATTCTCTCGGAAGTTGGTGCTTCGATGCTTCCTCGAAGATCCACGGTGACTAACCACTGTAGGTCTCCTCCTGGGGGTCCTGGAAGTTGAGCTCCAAGAAACTCCGGATGTGGGCGTCCCAGTAACTCCGACAGTGAATCCAGATCCCTCTCAAAGATCAGCTGACCTCCGTTTCCCAACTGGTAAAACTTGCTGAACCGAGTCTCCATCTACAAGGATTAAGGATGAGGAAGTTAGTGAAGTGATCAAGTGTATCAAATTTTAGGTAGTAATGTAAGAACTTTGAGGAACGTGAATTTTGAGAAAGAATGAGTTCACAAGGGTAAGAGGGGAAATAGTTTTTCATAAATACTCACTTTGGTTTTGAAGTTAAGTTTTTGGTTTGGACGTCCATTCTAACTAGGGTCTCCTATGGTCAGGATGGCTCTGATACCAACTTGTCAACACCCGGATTTTTAATCCCAGATGCACGTTATGCCATACCTCGAATCCTAGAATTACCATTTTTGCGAGACATAACGGATTGGATATCACAGTACATCATCCATTACATACCATACATAAGGTTTTACACAAATAAGGATCTCACGATCTAGTCTTTAATACAACAAGCAGCGGAAATAAAAGATAAGTGTAGCGGTGGGGTCCATCTTTAGGGGCACAGGCAATGCTGACGAAGGCAGATAGTCCTAGTTATCATAGCCGTCCTGCTGACCATCATCTTGATAATCTCCTTCATAGTCTGGCCATGATAATAGCCAGGGACAAAAGCCATGAGTACTCTTCAAGTACTCGCAAACTACTACTAACAAGGAGTATAATTCTAAGTTAAAGTGTTGAATCTAAGTTAACTATCAAGTTAAGTTTGAAACCTAAGCTGAGTTCTGAAACAAAGAAAGATAAAGTAAAGTTCTAGAATCACTTAAGTTGGGAAGCTATTATCATCAACACAACCCTGTTGTGGTCAAGTCAAAGTTCATCATTCATTTCAAGTCATTTAGAAAACATCTGACAATGAAACAGTATGGCCATTCCAACTGTCCATAACCGCGGACGCGGCTATTCGAATAGTTTGACACTCTGCAGAGGTGGTACACTTTCACCACAAGATTTGATACATCTGTCAGGGATAACCCTGAATCATCATACTTAGTATGCAGATAATCAAACATAACCTTCCCTTTACACACCCTAGTATAAGCACCTCTCCTATGAGCATGGCCTCCCAACCATGACCATCAGTCATCTTGGGCACTGCATAGGTGGACAACATTGAGAGGTAGCCTCAGCTCAAACCTCTCCCGTGAGGGAACTAATACTAATGCATATAAATTTCTAGCTAAGCCATACCCAATTCAGGTAGTGTGGTTGTACGGTAAATTTGGAATGGTATCGCATCCGAATCCAACCATCGGTTTTATAGAAGGGTTAAGGCTCATGCCTCATCATTTTCATCATCATAAACCAGTTGTGTCTCTCAGCACATGTTAAAACATCTCAATAGAATGACTCATCGTTCCAAGGTTTTCACAATTCATTTTCACCAAGTGTTCCCATCTAAAGTGACTCAAGTTTTTGATCTATTCTAAAATACTAAGTTAAGAGTTTTCACTAAGGTGGAAAAGATGGGTTCAATCTCATGCCATAGAATGACATCTAAAGGTTTCTAAGTAGGTCAAGTTTTATACTTTTTATGCTACCTTCAAAATAAGTAAGGAACTTTGCATACTAAGGGGAGTAAAACTTGTAAGTAAGGCTTGGGGTACTAATAGTTAAAAAGACGGGGTGATCAAAGCATGCCTAAAGCATCTTTGCTCATTCATCTATCTTAATTTTAGCTGGCTAACAATAGCTTGCCTTGGTTGGTGCAGTGGTTCAAGTTTTCTTCTTCTTCTTGGTAGAACTCCTCCTCCTCGAAAGCTTGGTCGATACTAGCGTCTATAAATACATAGGGAGTGCACAATCACCAAACAATACTTAACTAGGCTAAGTAGCATTCTAAAACACACAATTGATGATCTATTATCATCACAAGCATCACAAGTTTAATTTCAATAGTTTCATCCTTTTTATTTTAGAAAAGTAATTTCTACTCATTGAAATATTAACTAAAATTTAATATTCACCAACAAAATATGGGATCATGTGGACACATGTCCTCACCACATATTCTAACCTGTGGGAATGAGATTTAAGGGTTGGATCAATATTACTTTAGGTTTAAGTTCATTATTTAATGATTTAAAGTGACTAGAAATGCCTATATAGCATTATTTTGGTACTAGTCCAAAGTCACTGCATTTCAAACTTAATATTATTACTTGGTTAGATAGATATGATGAAATGTGATTTTTGAGAGTTGGAATCAACTCAAAAGCTAACTTGGTTGATTTTATAAAAATGTTACAAGTTGCAAAAGCTTCTGTCTTCTTATTTTTATTAGGAGAGATCTATAACTCTAATTGAATTAAATCCAATAGGCTTGTATAGATCATTTTAATACCTTTCAGACAAAATTGGTTTCATGCAATTTGGATTTCTAAAACTCTCTGAATTGATTTTCAAACTAGGGGACAGAAACTAGATTTAACTAAAAAAGAAAAGTCCAGATTTGAATCGATGGGCTAGCGCGGGAAAGGAATGGGTCGGCCCAGTGGCGCTCCGCGGCACGGGGCTCAGCTGACAGGGGGGTCCCGCGTGTCAGCGGCACTTAAAACGCGAAACGGTACGCGCGTTGTGGGTCGTGCGATTAGAATAGGAATCTACGGCTGAGTGTCATCGTCGACGACGAACAGGTCGCGGGCGAGCTCGAACCCTAGCGGCTCGTTGGGGGTCTACTGGGGCGTACCAGGGCTCCAGCAGGGTCGGCGAGGTGGGCAAACGACATGGAAGACAACAGGGAGGCGAGGCGCGGTTACAGTGGAGCTTGGGGTGGTCAAAATCAACGGCGCCCTTCTCCTCCAGAGGTGGCTGCTCCGGCTCCAATTCCGGCAAGCTGCTGCTCCCTTTGCTCCGGCTAGAGGTGGGTGAGGTTCAAAGAGGTGAGGGGAGTGGAATGGTGTGGAGAGAAGAGGCTAGGGAGGGCTCCTTTTATAGGCCCGACGGTGAGACCGAGCGGGATGGGCAGGCGACTCCAGCGACAAGGCTACGGCGGGGTAGAGGCATGGCCGGGGGTGGCGATCGATGGGCAGTTCCCTGGCGGTGCTCTAGAACTTAAATGCGATCGTAGGGGCGGTGGCACGCGGTCTAGGTGAGGTGGCGCTCTGCGCGGCCGAAGCGGCGGTGTCCATGGCGAGCGGTAGCTGTGAGGCTTTGGGCGGCGAACGGGGATGTCTGGGGTGTTCTCCAGGTCGAGGTGGAGCGGCGGGCGCGGGCTGGTGCCAAGGGATGGTCTGTGCGAGCGAGGACAGGGCATGCTCTAGGGGCGGCGTCGGCATGCTCGACAAGCTCCGAGCGCGGCGGTTCCTGGCCGCTCTGCTCTCTGTCTCTGGCCTGGGGCTGGTTGGGCGGTGGAGGTGGACCACAGGCAAGCTGCTAGACATGAGGAGAGGGGCTGGAGAGAGCTGCTGCTGCGAGTGCACTGTCGACCGGCGAGGTGGTGCTCGACATGGCATGGCAGTGCAGCTAGGGGGTAGGGGAGATGTTGGTTAGGCTCTGGTTAGATCAGGAGGGGACAACGGGATTAAATGGGGATCAATTGGGGGCAAAACCCTGTAGTAAACAGTGAGCTAGGATTAGAGGTGATATTATGCATGCCAAGTATTTGATGAAATGGCCGCATGAAAGGAAGTTTTGAATTTTGGTTTCAAAATTTTTGAGTGATCTCCACTAGTGATAGGTAGTCTCTAGTTGCAAGGGTTTTGAAAATGGAGCTCAAAAAGATGGTTTTTGAAATAGGGGTGATCTATGCATATGCATTAGATTCAATTTTAAACTATCATTTAAAATAGTTAACAGAATGTTTTTAGCAGATCCAAAGGTGGGCCTTGCTACCTCATTATGTGTACTAGCAAGGGGTGCAAAGATCAAGAATTGTTTCTGTTAAGAATTGAGTACTAGGAATAGCCAAAGTAGGCATGAGAGTTAAATTTGCCAAAATGACCATTCCTCCTTTTTAATTCTTTTTTATTTGATTTTCTTTAGGAAAAGTTTGGGAATGATGTAGATGATGTTCAAATCACCTAAGAAACATTTTACAAGCATTGGATCATTCAATCATGGAAATTCAAACAACTCCTATTTTAAATGCACACATATATGAATGCTTTTATCTTAAATTTGGAAAAGTTTTTGTTAACCCTATTTTTGGATGATTTGATCTTGATAAGCTTGAATTAAAGTTTTGGGATGTTACAATATGGTTGGCATGCACATTTTAAGATATATCCTCTCTGAACAACATTTGATCATTAGCATTATATATTGAAATAGGAATCCTTTCTCATGGATCATATGGAAGGAAATGAGCATCATATGACCTTGCAGACAGTAGTTGGGGTGATGGTGGATGTGGTATTGCTTCTTCCTCAATCTCTCTATAAGATTGGACCGGAGGTGCAGAATCAAGACATGTCAACCAAAGCCCAACATCTTCTATTTGTTCATCATATACCACCAAAAGTGATGAAGAAGGTGCAATCTTCTTTGCTCCATGTTTCTCAAAAAGTGCCACAATGTGGTTTTCTCTCTTCATATTCAATTCTACAATTCACATATAAAACATATAAGCAATATGGCAAAAGAGCATAAACACAAATTTGTAGACAATTACATTAGACATTAGATCAGACAATTTAGTGCATCAGATCAAACAAATTTGGAGACAATTTAGACTTTAGAGCATACAAATTTAGGGCATGAGACCAATTCTTCCCCTTTGGGAATTTGCAAATTTAGGATTTAATCAAAATTGGCTCTAGCCCCAATGCCCCATATTATACCTGCTGGAACAGGAGGCGGCAAGAGTTAGCAGGGCAGCAGCGGTCAGATCAAGAGGGAGGCGACTAGAGTAGCAGACGGCAGCAGCAACCAGCGGAGGCGGTCAGAGGGGCGAGTGGAGGAGGGCATAAGGCAGGCAGGCGGCTGGTCGGGAGGGGGTGAATTGAGGAGGCGGCTAGTCAGGAGGGTCAGAGGGGACACCGGAGGCCCGGAGCCAGTGGTCGCCGCCCGACGGTTTGCCTCTCACACTCGCATTCCGATAGTCTCGCTCCATGTTTGATATAGTATAACACCCCAGTTTTAGCTAATATTAATTAGGGCTTTGTTTGTGCATTCATGAGCATCATCTTTTAAATTGCATGCAAAGAAATAATGCAAAACCCTAAACCCTAGCTATTTTTTCCCTCTCCCTAAAATGAATTCAAAAGGTTTTCAATATTTGGAAAAGTTCAAAAAGTGTGGAGCCCAAATGGACTAATAGGGCCCCACAATATTTTCCATAGTTTTACAAATGTTCTGGTATTTTTGAAATGATTCAAAACAGAAAAGAAATTCAAATATAAAAGGGATAAAATAAAACGGAAATGGAAAATCGTTTTCTGTTAAAAAAGAGAGAGCTAGAGCCTCCAGGCCGTGCAGCCCAGCAGCCCACCTTGCCTCTTCTCTCTATCTGCCACTCGCGTGCAGCTCGGAACCCCATAGCCGGCCCAACAGCAGCCCACCCAGCCGTACCGCTTCGACGCGCTCTGTTCGTCGTCTTTGCAGACGACGGCGAGCAGCTGCATGTCCACCGCGCCGTCGTCGATCGCTTCAGCGTCAAGATCCCTGCTCTGTCGCCCTAGAGCCGAGGATAAGACCGCCCCGAGGATCTCTCCCACCCTCATCCTCTCTTGCTCTCCTTGGCAACCTCCCTCTCTCTTACCTCTCCATGGCCGAACCCTAGCTGCCGCAGTTGCCGTTCGTCATCGTTGTTCCCGACTGAAAGGGTAATTTACCCTATATTGTTTTTGGTTGACAATGACACCGTAATTAGTGCGGACTAATGCTACCTTACCAGTGTCTTGTACAGGTTTTAGTCCGCCGTTATGTTGGAAGATCATCGAAGACCCCCCCCCCCCCCATTTTGATAATGAAGAGAAGTGCCGGAGTTTTACCTTTTATATGTTTCTTGAGTTTTTAGGAACACCGCACTATTAAGAGAGGTTTTTCTCGATGAGCTTGCTGGGGATGTTTTTCTAAGCCTTATACACATCATATAGACACACTTGTTCCATCACCAAAGATAAAGGAGAAAGAAATCTAAGTTTGATAACATCTCTGCAAAACTCGATTCTCAGGCCGGTTGAACCGGTTCCTAGACCAGACGGTCCGATACCAGCGTCGGTCAATCGAACCCAAACCAGGATTCTCGGTTTCGTATACCGAGTCTATCCGGGGCTCACAAACAGTGAGTATCCTGGTTTGGATTCTGGTTGACCGGGATGTACACCGGGTGGTCCGGTGTGTGGCCCGGTCCAACCGAACTTAAAACCGAACTTAAAACCGGCCCTTGAGTATAAATACCTCTTCTTCTAGCTTGAGGAGGTTGGGCATTCAGTTTATATCTCATACTTGGAGCTCTCTCTCTCTCTCCCCATTGTTGAAACACAATTTCTTGAGGATCTCCCATTCTACCCAATCAAACTCAAATCCCTTTGGTAGAAAGCAAGAGGAGGTCCCGATCTACGTTTCCACCAAGCCAAATTTCATTCCCCCTTGAGTTCATCGAGTTAGCTTGTTACTCTTGGGTTTGTGGGAAACCCTAGGCGGTTAGGGTCGCCCGGAGGCATTCGGCTTGTGATTTGCTCCGTGGAAAGTTTGTGAGGGTTTGGAGACTACCTTAAAAGTCTACCACGATTAAGTGAGCTACTCCTTCGTGGGATAGGCTCGGAGAAGAAGGTGAGCCTTCATGGTGTTGGGGAATACTTCATGGAACCTCACACCTCTCCAACGTGATGTAGCCCCCTTCCCAAAGGTGGTGAACACGGGAATACATCTTTGTCTCCGCGTGCTTGGGTTATTCCTTAACCCCTCTCTTACTTGTGTTGTTTACTTTGTGATAGCCTTCGTGCTTGAAGTATCTTGTATCATCATCTAGGTTGCCTCACCTAGTTTGCATTTAGGCACACTTATATTCCGCAAAGCCTAAAACTTGCAAAAGATTATAAAGAATTTGTTAGAAACCTATTCACCCCCCTCTAGGTAAACTATCTTACACTTTCAATTGGTATCAGAGCCAAGTGCTCTTCTAAGGGCTTTACCGCCTAAGAGAAAAGATGGTTTTCTTCGATGATGAGGAGGGAAAGACTTATTCGGTCAAGGAGATCCGTGAACTCTTTGCCAAACAATCCCTTGAAAAGGCTAAGGCGGATTCCGATCTCCTTGCTTGAATAAGTTTTCTTGAAGGACGTTTTACGGGGATGGGCAAGGGGGTCATGCTTGCCGGACCTTCGGTAGTACCTCAAGGGACGCCGATGGACACTGGTAAGGAGGCTATGAACGAGGCCTCCAGCGAGAGTGACCTGATGAAAGCCTCCATGCCCCCTAATCCATTTCCGTATATATATCCCAAACAAAAGAACGTCATGCCTCATATTAATGGTTCGGGTCCCGCACCTCACTATGATGGAACTCACTTCTCTCATTGGAAAGTTTCTATGGAATCTCATCTTCGCAGTTGCAGCGTGGAGCTTTGGGAGATTGTGGGAGAGGATTGTCATTCACCGCACTCTCTATGATCAAGTTAGCAACATTCCCACCGCAAAAGAGTTGTGGGAGAGGATTGTCATTCTCCAAGAGGGATCTTCCCTTATCCAAAAATCCAAGTATGAAGCCGCCAAGTCAGAGATGAGCATGTTCATGAACAATGATGGTGAGTCCATCGCCGAAGCATACAAGAGACTTGTTACCCTCCGTGTCAAGATTGATGGTCTTGGTTGTGACAAGTATGAAGATGGGTTCAAGTTGAATGATGAGCTTATCAAGTCCAACATTCTATCCATGATTGCCGCCTCCGACAAGAAGCTTGCCTTGAACTTGCAACTTCTTGATTCAGCTCGCCACTTCTCGCCTGATGATCTCGTGTCCTATCTTGTTGCCATGGACAATATGGTGGATGAAGGACAAAAGATCAAGGAGATCAATGGTGCCATTGGGCCTTCTCAATCCCTTGCATTGAAGTCCAAGTATGCGCAAGAAAGTGGTGTGAATGATGAATATAGTGATAGTGAGGGCATCGATGACATGCTAGCTCAAGTTGCTCTCTTCACCAAGAACTTGAAGTTTCGAACAAGAAGAAGAAGCTCAACCAGACCAAGCGAGAAGAAGATAAATTGCTACAATTGTGATGAGTCGGACCACTTTGCCGATAAATGCCCATATGAGAAGAGACTTGACAAGCCCAAGTATGAAGAGGGCGCCAAGCCAAGATTAAAGCCAAACCCCATCAATGAGAGATACAAGAGGAACAAGAAGCATGCTGGCAAAGGCTTTCTTGGCCAAGAGTACCTATCCGATGCGGAGAGTGAAGATGAGGAGAAGGTTGTGGGGGTGGCCGGTTTGGCATTTGCCGAACCCGGGTCACTCTTCACATATGACTACACCAAAGACTATGCCGATGACTCCATCACTCCCAAGGTCGCCGGTACTTGCCTCATGGCAAGGAGTACCAAGGTAATCTGTTCCCCTCCATCTCTCTCTAGCATCTTGGATGATCATGTTAGTACCAATGATAGTGACGATGATGAATTCGATGAAAACTATGTTCAAGAAATGTGTAAAATCATGAAGTCCCTTCCTAGCAATGCTCGTGCTAGATTCAAACAATTAATGAGCCTTGTCAATTCACGTGATGAGACCATTGATAGTTTGGAGTCTCATATTGATGATGAGAAACTAAGATTCAATCTTCTTGAGCACGAGCTAAGCAAGGAAAGGGACATTACTTCTCTTCTTAAGGAACGAATTGAAATCTATGAACTAGATAAGGCAAAATATATGGATACCATAGATAGAGCTATCACCTTGTCCCAAGAGCTTGATACTTCGAAGAAAGAACTTGAAGTTGCTCATGCTTCTCTCACCAATGACATTGATAACCTTGAGAAAGCTAATTTTCTTGGCAAGCGTGAGCTCATAAAACTTGGGGAGAATCATGATCAACTTCGAGTGTCCTATGAGAAAGCTCTTGGTACATTGAAGGATCCTATTATTGTCAAGGATATTACTTGTGCTTCTAACCCTTCCTTGGATCAAGCTAGTCTCCTTGAGGAGAATAAGAAGTTGAGGGAACAACTCGAGATGGAGCATCTCAAACCTATCACCAAGGGCAAGATTCTTGATGAGATTCTTGCTCGACAAACGATAAGAGCTCCAAGGCAAGGTATGGGGTATGACCCCAAGAACGACAAGAATGGTGCCAGCCCACCTAAAAGGGTCAACTTTGTGCGTGAAGGGCACAAAGTGGTTGACCAAGTAAAGAAGAGTGTTGTGAACGGGGGAGACACTAGGGGCAACCCCAACCACAAGTTTGCGGGAAAATATAATCCCTCATATGTGCTATGTAAGGGCGCTCAAGGAGATGTATATGCCAAGTATGTTGGCCCTCATAATGGTTTTGCTTATAGGTGGTACTCAATTTGGGTACCAAAAGATCTTGTTGCTAATGCTAGGGGACCCATTACTCAATGGGTTCCTAAATCAAAGAATTGATCTTGTAGGGGTATGCCTCCGGTGGAACAAAATGGGTGTTTGATAGTGGATGCACCAATCATATGACCGAAGGTAGAAGTGCGCTTGACCAATTTATTCATGATGTCAATTCAACGTCAAGCATCACTTTTGGAGACAACTCTAAAGTAAAGGTACTAGGTTTTGGCAAGTTGGTGGTCTCCAAGGACTTGTCCCTAGAGACCATCATGCTTGTTGAAAATCTTGGTTACAACTTACTCTCCATAAAACATCTTGCGGATGCCGGTTATGATTCCTATTTCTCTAGAACTTGTGTGAAAGTCTTTAGGAGTGATAATCTCAAGTTGGTGCTTGTTGGATATGTGGAAGATGACCTCTATGTGGTTGACCTCTCGCAAGAGAGTCAATCTCTTCCTACATGTCTAATGGCCAAAGTTGATGAGGGATGGCTTTGGCATCGCCGCCTTGGCCATGTCAACATGAGAAATCTTAAACAACTCCTAAAGGGTGAACATATTGTTGGACTAACCGGTGTGTCTTTTGAGAAAGATCGTGTGTGTAGTGCTTGCATTTCAGGAAAACAACATGGGAGGAGTCATCCATCAATATCAAAGGTGGCCACGTCAAGACCTTTGGAGCTTCTCCATTTGGATCTCTTCAGACCATCAACATATGATTCTCTTGGTGGAAGGAGATATGGTCTTGTCATCGTCGATGATTACTCAAGATACACTTGGGTATTCCTTCTCAAGTCAAAGGATGAGACCTACAAGTACTTCATGATCTTTGCCAAGCAAGCTCAACGGACCCATGGAGTGGAGATCAAGACCATTAGGACCGACAATGGCACCGAATTCAAGAACTATACCATGCAAATGAGGGAATCAAGCATGAATTCTCGGCTCCTTATACTCCTCAACAAAATGGCGTTGTTGAAAGGAAGAACCGGACTATCATTGAGATGGCAAGAACTATGTTGAGTGAGTACAAGTCACCCCACAACTTTTGGGGAGAAGCCATCGCCACTGTGGTTCACTACTCGAACCGGCTTTTCCTCCGAGCTCCCTTTGACATGACTCCGTACGAGATTCTCACAAAGAACAAGCCCAATGTGAACTACTTCCGAGTCTTTGGGTGCAAGTGCCTCGTCAAGAACAAGAAAGAAAAACTCGGTAAATTCGAATCTAGAACTATCGAGGGTATCTTTGTTGGTTATGCGGAAAACTCTCACGTCTATAGATACTACAACAAAGCCAATGGTTGTGTTGAAGTATCTTGTGACGTGGAGTTTTTGGAAGATAATGGTCCCCAAGGGGGGCAAGTTGTTCCACATGTTGTAGGTGATGGAGATTCCTCTCAAGTCATCAAGTTGATGGGAATTGGGCATATCTTGCCCACCGAGCATTACTCTCATGATCAAGATGTTGATGGGGGAGAATCAAGTCCCACTCAAGAAGAGCCAAGCTCTACTCAAGTTGAACCATCAAGTGTACCTCATGACGAACAACTCTCGCAAACCGAAGAACAAGAACCAAACCCTCAACCCGGTGAGCAAGACCAAGAAGACGTTCTAGGTTCCCATGATCAAGGTCAAGCTCAATATGTGGTCAATGATCAAGGACCAATGAAGGATGAATTCGTTGATCATGAAGGAACTATCCGGAAGATCAAGTCCGCCTCTATTGCAAGTGGACTCCAAGTCAATAATATACTTGGAAGCATATCAAGAGGAATTGAGACTCGCAACAAGAAGAAGCAACTCACTACCTTTTGTGGCCATCATGCTTTTGTGTCCAACTTCGAGCCACTCAAGGTCCATGAAGCTCTAGAAGATCCGGATTGGGTAATTGCCATGCAAGAAGAACTCGAGTGCTTCACCCGCAACTAAGTTTGGTCTCTTGTGCAGAGACCTAAAGATCATCGCATCAATGTTATTGGGACCAAGTGGGTATTCAAGAATAAGCAAGATGAGAACGGAACCGTCACAAGGAACAAAGCAAGGTTAGTGGCGCAAGGGTATGCCCAGATAGAAGGCATTGACTATGAGGACACCTTTGCGCCCGTCGCTCGCCTTGAAGCTATTCGTCTCTTGCTTGCATATGCATCTTTTCATAACTTCAAGCTTTATTAAATGGATGTGAAGAGTGCATTTCTTAATGGTCCCTTGAAAGAGGTTGCATATGTATCTCAACCCCCGGGTTTCGAAAACACACGCTTTTCCAACCATGTGTATCTACTCCATAAGGCGCTCTACAGACTAAAGCAAGCTCCTCGTGCTTGGTATGAGCACCTTAGGGATTTCCTACTCATGGACAGGTTTAGTGTGGGTAAAGTCGATTCCACCCTTTTCACCAAACGGGTTAAAGGGGGTGGCTTGTTTATTGTTCAAATTTATGTTGATGATATTATTTTTGGTGGAGCTAACGAATCACATAACAAAGCTTTTGCCGAGTTGATGACCCGGAAATTTAGGATGTCCATGATGGGGGAGTTGAAGTACTTATTAGGCTTCATTGTGAAGCAACTTGCTCAAGGCACCTTCATCTCCCAAGAGAAGTACGTGAAGGACATGCGTGCGAAATTTGACATGACCAATGCCAACCCCATGAAGACGCCCATGCCACTCAATGGGCAACTTGACCTTGGAGAAGGTGAGAAGGATGTGGACCAAAAGGTATATCGCTCCATGATTGCTCCTTGCTCTACCTTTGTGCTTCTAGGCCGAATATCATGTTAAGTGTTGGAATGTGTGCTTGTTTTCAATCCGCTCCTAAGGAGTGCCACTTGATGGCAGTCAAACGGATTTTTAGGTACCTTGTTCTCACTCCTACTCTCGGGCTTTGGTATCCAAAGGGGTCAACCTTTGAGCTTCTTGGCTATTCGGATTCCGATTGGGCCGGTGATAAGGTTGACCGGAAGTCGACCTCTGGGGCTTTCCAATTTATTGGCAGGTCGTTGGTGAGTTGGTCATCCAAGAAACAAAACTCCACCGCCTTATCCACCGCTGAAGCCGAATACATTTCCGCGGCATCTTGTTGCGCTCAATTGTTATGGATGAGGTAAACCTTGAAAGAATATGGTGTGTCTCTTGGTACGGTGCCTCTTCTATGCGATAATGAAAGCACAATAAAGATCGCCAATAACCCCGTCCAACATTTCCGCACCAAACATATTAACATCTGCCACCACTTCCTACGTGACCATGTCGCAAATGGTGACATCAATCTCACTCGTGTGGGAACAATGTTCCAATTGGCGGATATTTTCACGAAGCCTTTGGATGAAGCCTGTTTTGTCATGTTGAGGCGAGAACTTGGTATTCTAGATCCCAAAAACTTGGATTGATTCACTTCTTGCATTATATTTCAGCTCTTAACTTGCTATGTAGCCTAGTTGCACAACACACATAGGGATAATCATCTTACCATGTCTTGGTTTGATGCATACCTATGCGTGCGATATTAATTGATCTTCTGTCATGATATGGGTCCAAGCATATATCTTTGAGGCGCCATGAAATGTGTGCTTAAACATAGGGGAGAAATCCGCCGCCAACTTTGGTCTCTTGTGGCTCTTGATATTTTCGAATCATGCCTATTGTTGCTATTAACTGTGTTGTTTTGGTTCTTCTCCAATAGGCATGCCTAGATCACCTGCCTCCTCTACCCTTTTGGAGTCTACTATCTTCTTCCTTGCACATGCCATTCTCGAAAATTTTCTGTTTTCACAAACTATTCCGAAGTTTTTTCCTAAAGTTCGGTTTCTGGCCCGGTCCAACCGGCTCTAGAACCGAACCGTCCGGTTTCCAGCCCGGTTCTCAACCGAGTCTATCCGGGTCTACAGACAGAAGTTTACTGAACGAGTTTGGTTGCCAGTTCGGTTTTCAACCGAGTACTCCGGTTGTGGAGCCGGTTGACCGGACTGAAAACCGAATCTCCCTCGCGTCAGAATTCCTGCATATTCGGTTTATGGCTCGGTTGACCGGCCTGTGCACCGAGTGGCCCGATTTACATCTCGGTTGGACCGAACTCAAACCGGGATCTGAAAAATCTTTTTCCCTTCTTCTTCCCTGGACACCCCCACTCCTCCACAAGTTACCCCTTCACTTTCCCCGACCCGTCCACTCTCCATTGCCACCCCTCCCACCTTCGCCCCCTCTCTTAGGGTGTTTCCACCCCTAGGATTCATAGATCGGGCCACCATTTTGCGGAGAAGGACCTTTGGAGGCTCTCCACCGAAGGAATCTCTCCATCTCGTGGTGGTTTGGGAGATTTTTGCAATCTTCTTCCTCAAGAACTTTTGGGGCTTTCCTCCACGGGAAGCCATGTACTCGGGTAATCCCTTGCTCCTCTCCCTCTTCCTTGTCAAATCCCCATGTTTTGCTACACATTTTGTTGGATTTGCTAAGTTAGGGTTTCCACATTCGTTCTTGTATGCCAACCACGTCAAACCATGGTCTACCTCTCTTGAGAAGTTTGTATTTGTGCAAGTATTGAGACATGGGTAGATTTTTTACATTGCACAGAGCAATTTTGGGGCCTCCCCGACCAACTTGGTTCCAGGCCCAGTTGGACCGGATCTGCCATCGGGTCGTCCGGTTCCGGTTCGGTTGTCCAGTGCTGTCACCGGACCGTCCGGTTTCGGTTTGGTTGTCCGGTGCAAACACCGGACCGTCCGGCTCTAGAGCCGGTCTGACCGGCCCTAGCACCGAATCTCTCTGCAATGTCTCTTTTCTACCATGCACTTGCCCAAATCCAAGTTTTTCCTCCATTTTTGTTGCTTGGCATGTGTACTTATCCTTGTGCTCCCCAACCTCTCTCTCTTTTTCATAGGTGCCGATGATGATGACTATGTGAGTGATGAGTATGTGCCTGAGGAAACCGGACGGGGTAAGAGGGCTCATCGAGCTAGTCAGGCTGTGCAGCGTGAGGAAGAGGGCAGCGCCCGTTCTGGTCGCTTCAAGAGCAAGGCCACCAGGGGCAAGAAACCTATCGTGCGAGATGACGAAGAAGATGTACCTACTCAAAACCTGAAGAATGTGGATATTGCTATGTACCGGACCCTTCTCAAGCAGAATCCCTATCACTTCAAGTCTCGCACTTACCCTACCACTGACAAGAAGTCTTGGACTGAGACTCAAGCCTTGATGTGAGATCATATTTACACTCAGTTCAAGGTCACCTCCTGCGGTAACATTCTTGCTTTCAATGTGGACTAGTTCAACATGTATGCTGCCTCAGATTATCGCTTTGTTGATGATGCCTTGAAGAAAATGGATCTCTTTGACCTTGTGTGTCTCAAGGAGGATTACTATCCTGAGTATATTTGCCAGTTCTTCTGCACAGTCTATTTTCAAGATGATGATGACCGCACTATGTCATGGATGACCGGCACGCGGCATTTCCGTGCCACCTTTGCGGATCTGGTTGAGGTCATGGGCTATTCTGATAAGCCAGGTGGTTTTTGCATTCATAGTGAGAAGATCAAGCATGCTGACTCTCTGGCTTTCTGCTATCCGAAGAATTCTGAGTATGCTCCTCCATGCATCTCTGGCATGTACTTTTACTACCACACTTTGGCCAGCATCTTTCGTTAATCGCTTGTTCCCCGTGTTGGACATACTACAAACTACCATGGGTATTTTGCCAACCTCCTGTATTATTGTCATCCTGACAGGTTGAGGAAGATTGATGGTTGTGATTTTGTGTACTTTGAGCTACGGCGGGCTGCTTTGGACAGGATGACCCCCACTTTCTGCGTATATGTCCAAAAGCTGCTCAACAGGGTTGTGCCTCTTGGTGTGATGGCTAGTGAGCATGTGGAACAAGAGCAGCTTACTCTTTCTCTCCGTGGTCAGTCTCCTGAGGTTCCATCGATGAGACCCCCCGAGCAGCACACCAAGGTTGTCCATGATCCTCAGCCTCACTTTGCTACTCGGTCGAGTTCTTGTCGTTCTATTGGAGAGTCCTCCTCCTCACGCCCTAGGCCCAAGGGTGGTGCTGCCACTTTCTTCAAGCGGCTGTTTCAGATGTGCCACTCGTCCTATGTTGTGAGCCACAAGGCTCTTGAGATGAGCCAAGAGACTCGGCGTAGGCACAATGAGTTTCTCGTGACCCAGCATGTCACTCCTCCTCTAGATGGTCCCGATATGACTCCTGTTCCTTATGTCAACTATGAGATGCCGCCCCTTGATGATGATAAGCTCTTCGGCTACTTCCCCAGTCAGTTTCCTCATGGTGGTCCTAGTGCCTCCTCTACTGCTCGTCGTGGTTCTGTTGATGCTGATGAGGATGATGAAGAAGAGGAGATCCATGAAGATGCAGATGCTCCTGTTCACCCTCCGCCGCCTCCTAAGTTTTTCTAGTTGGGTTCGTTAGCATCACCCTACTCCTCTTCCTTTTTGGTGTTTCGATGTCAATGGGGGAGAAGAGTAGAGTTCTTTTAGGTCTCTACGGGTTCCTTGCCGGGGTTTTTCCAGGGTTCGTCGTTTGCACAATGCCCTTTGCCTTATCTTTGCTTCTTATGGCATTGTGCTTGCCATTTGCTTTCGTGTTTGGAACTATCTGCTTTACTTCCGTATGTTGGACAAGTGTGTGCTATGTGTGTGAACCATGGATATGTCTATTGTGCTATGACTATGTGTACTTCTTTCTTTTGTCTAGACTTGCATAGATATCCATGCTCTATATCTTGTCATATTATGCTTGTTTCCATAAAGACATGTGGGATGCTCCCTATACTTTATTTAGGTGCACCTTGCATTCAAATGCAAATTCAACCAAGTGCACACTTTATGGGGGAGCTCACATATGTCTCTATGGAATCCCTTAGTATATAGCTCTTTATTATATCCTTGTGAACTCTAGCTCGGTTTGTCATCGCCAACCAAAAAGGGGGAGATTGAAAGGGTAATTTACCCTATATTGGTTTTGGTTGACAATGACACCGTAGTTAGTGCGGACTAATGCTACCTTACCAGTGTCTTGAACAGGTTTTAGTCTGCCGGTATGTTGGAAGATCATCGAAGACCCCCCCCCCCCATTTCGATAATGAAGAGAAGTGCCTGAGTTTTACCTTTTATATGTTTCTTGAGTTTTTAGGAACACCGCACTATTAAGAGAGGTTTTCTCGATGAGCTTGCTGGGGATGTTTTTCTAAGCCTTATACACATCCTATACACCCACTTGTTCCATCACCAAAGAGAGAGGAGAGAGAAATCTAAGTTTGATAACATCTCTACCAAACTCGGTTCTCAGGCCGGTTGAACCGATTCCCAGACCGGACGGTCCGGTACCAGCGCCGGTCAACCAAACCCAAACCGGGATTCTCGGTTTCATATACCGAGTCTATCCAGGGCTCACACACAGTGAGTATCCCGGTTTGGATTCCGGTTGACCGGGATGTACACCGGGCGGTCTGGTGTGTGGCCCGGTCCAACCGAACTTAAAACTGAGTTTCGCAGAAAGTGCTACAAACGGCTATATTTCTCCCTTGTGTATAAATACCTCTTCTTCCAGCTTAAGGAGGTCAGGCATTCAGTTCATATCACATACTTGGATCTCTCTCTCTCTCCCCATTGTTGAAACACAATTTCTTGAGGATCTTCCATTCTACCCAATCAAACTCAAATCCCTTTGGTAGAAAGCAAGAGGAGGTCCTGATCTACGTTTCCACCAAGCCAAATTTCATTCCCCTTGAGTTCATTGAGTTAGCTTGTTAATCTTGGGTTTGTGGGAAACCCTAGGCGGCTAGGGTCGCCCGGAGGCATTCGGCTTGTGATTTGCTCCGTGGAAAGTTTGTGAGGGTTTGGAGACTACCTTAAAAGTATACCACGAGTAAGTGAGCTATTCCTTCGTGGGATAGGCTCGGAGAAGAAGGTGGGCCTTCGTGGCGTTTTGGAATCCTTCATGGAACCTCACACCTCTCCAATGTGACGTAGCCCCCTTCTCAAAGGTGGTGAACATGGGAATACATCTTCGTCTCCGCGTGCTTGGGTTATTCCTTAACCCCTCTCTTACTTGTGTTGTTTACTTTGTGATAGCCTTTGTGCTTGAAGTATCTTGTATCATCATCTAGGTTGCCTCACCTAGTTTGCATTTAGGCACACTTATATTCCGCAAAGCCTAAAACTTGCAAAAGATTATAAAGAATTTGTTAGAAACCTATTCACCCCCCTCTAGATAAACTATCTTACACTTTCACCGACCACCCCGAGTCCATCTACAACCACCATCGGCTCTGCCTCGTCGCGCTGGTGCCCCTCCTCGAAGGAATTTTCCTCGGTCGGCCGCAATCGAGCGCAACATTGTTGTCTTCCCCGCCATCGATGAGCACTGTCATCGCCATTGCTGTTGTTACCGACCTTGTCTAGCCTCTTCGACCCCTCCATCGTCTTTGTGGTCAGCTTCTGGTCCTGCTAGACCTCTCCACCCTCTCCCTCTCGCTCCGGTTAGAGCTCACATCGCGCGCCACCGTCTGCCTTCGCCGCTCACCGCCGTAGTCGCGTCTCTGGTGATCATTAACCAGTGGCGCCGCCTTAGTTCGAACCGCCCAGTCGTGCTCGTCTCGAAGCGCCATCCCACGCCTCCTGGCTTGTCCTGGATCGCCGGCTCCGGCCACCATCCGCGGGTCAACGGCCAGGTGACGTGGCGTCGACCAAGCTCCGCCATGGTGGCAGCCTGACGTGGCCCTGGCCCACAGGTCAGCCTCTAGGGCTAGACCCAGCCCTAGTGAGGAATAACCTCCACCTCATGGTGACGCTAGCCCCGCATCGTGCTGACGCAGTAAACCTTTTAAATTGCTTTAATGAATTCCAGAAAATGGTATAAATCTTGTAAATTTAATAAGTAATTATTTATAAGTCAGAAAAATGTGTATAATATATCAAAATGTTCAAAAAAATGAGATCTACACTTTAGCATCAATATCATACATTGTTCAACAACTTTAATTACAAGTTTAATTAGAAGAATCAATTGAATCCCGCAGGTGATTCCGAGGTCTCTCCTGTATTAGGGTTTGGACCCCTCGGATCCCGCTTAAATTGCCAAGCATGCTTTAGGGTTTCATTTCAATACTATTAAACCTGCCATATCATCATCCTTGTTTGAGCATTGCATCGATGCCATGTGTTGATTGTTGTTTCCCTTTCTTTCCGGTGTTTGATTCTTCTCGGTAGAATATGATATCGAGATCGAGATCGAAGACCGAGATCAACACCATCGAAGATCGAGGAACAATACTTGATCAACTATATCCAAGTCAAGTACAAGGATTCCGAAGATCTATAACTGAGTTATCAACAGGCAAAGGCAAGCATAGCCCCACCATTATACAATCCTATGGTTTTGAAAGCATTTCAATTCTTGCCATGATGCATACGATTCTACTATGGTCTTTTATCGATAGATAGAGTATCCTATCTATTGCATTACTCCCTTTGAGCTTATATTACTTGATCCACTGCTCCTAGCATATCTAGGTTTGGCTTGTGTGCACTGCTAGAGCTTTTATCTGTGTCTTTCTTTGCCATGCTTAGCTATCAGTGCTGGTTCATCTAGATGATGTATCAGATGCAAACAATCTAGTATGATAGGAGAATGAGCTATACTGATGAGGTAAGATCAGTGGTGAAGGTTAAACATGCTAAGGCTTGTATGGGAGGCCACGGTGGGATGTGGTTTTTGTAGTCCCATGCTTGCCACTACTAGGACCCGAGTTCTAGCCTCTTGAACCAAGACGAGCATACAACCACATGGGGCCTAGAAAACCTCATGAGCAACTAACTTGCCTTGTAGATTCCATGAGTCACATAGTTCGGGCGTTCCATTCGACACATGCATAGAAAATGTTTTGAAAGATTTGGCGGGTGCAGGTGCATCATAACAGGTAGGTAAGCATGGACGGGGTTACTTGGGGTCAATGGAGCCCCTGGTAAACCAACCTCACCTCACATCTCTAGGGACCGGCTTCGGGATTTGACCCATTACGATGGAACCCTCCTTAGGGTGTGACTCATGGTCTTGACGAAAGCAAGGTAAAGGTCGTGTCCAATCACCCTCTGCCAGCCTTCTAAGGACGAGGGCACAACTATAGTGGCATTAAGAGTCGGTTCGTACGTATGGGTGAAGTTGTACACCCCTACAGGGTATTAAATCTTTTCGAAAAGCCGTGTCCACGTTTATGGACGACTTGGGAATAGACGTGAAGATCATAGAGAATATTAACCTAATCGTAAAACTTGGCAATTCAACGAGTGCTTAAGGATGCTTCCTCATGGGTACGAGGTGGTGATCCTAGTTGTGAGATGAGGATTACTTTGGTGGATATCAAAAGATGATGATCAATTCTTCGGAGATGTTGCTCTCTTATCCTCTTTTAAAATATTCTAAGTAGACGAGTTTCTTCTCCCTCTTGTTTTATAAACAAAGATGGCTTTATGCAAAATAACCCCACCAGCCATAAGTCTTGCAGAGTACACTCTGTACTCACCCTTGCTTTGTTGATACTTTTATAGCAGAATAAGTGTTCCCCTGAAGACAAGTTTGGTATGATATCAACACCGATGAGTATCTTGGGGTTCCCGGCCGGCAGCCTGGAATCTATGGGTTGGGACGTCATCGTTATGCTTCACGCCTCTTAGACCATTTGTTAAGTTTGCTATACTTATTAGCATAATTTGCCTTCCTTTGTTTGATGTTTGTGGTCAGTGACCTATGCTTGTAATATTTTAGTTCTTTGCTTAATTATGAGCTTGCTGTAATAATTTTTGTGTCGCAGGGTTACTGTTGTGTTACCGATTTCTCACTGGATATCCTCGAGCTCTAGGTTAAGCTTATGTCAGACTAAGGTCTGGATTTGTTTAACCCTAATCTCGGGGGTGTTACATACATAGATGAGTCAGATAGACAAGTCCGCTCTCCAGGCCTCTTTTCCTCTCGATTGCTCGCTGAGTGCCTGAGTTGCCAGGGTCAATTTTTTTGCCCAAAATTCTGGGTGGGCCATGGCCCATCCGGCCCGTCCCCTGCGTCCGCCAATGTGTAGCTCAGGCTCCGTTCCAATGGCGAGTTAATAACAAGACTGACGTTATATGAGCTACAATATTTAATTTTATTGCACCTTGGTTGGATGTACTTTTTTTCCCATTGTGTGGATCTAAGAGCATCTCCACTGGCGCCCCAAAAGGACAGCTGGCAAGATCGGCGGTGAATTTGCACTGGTGAAAAACGGACCTTTAGTCCCGGTTTCCCAACCGAGACAGTCAAATCGGGACTAAAGGCCCCACCATTTAGTCTCGGTTGACTTACAAGCCGAGACAAAAGGCCGTCCATGTGGCTCGGGAGGTGGGCTGGAGGACCTTTAGTCCCGGTTGGTTATACCAACCGAGACTAAAGGTTCCTGTCGCGGCAGCATTTTGGAGCAATCGGCTACCGCGGCATGAGATGGGTTTTTAGCGTTTATGGTTTTGTGTTTTCCTTTTCATTTAGTGTTTTGTGTCCGGCTTATTTTTCATTTTGTGTTTTCATTTGAAATAAGTTTTCATATATATATTCTACGCTACTACATACCGTACACGTTGATGCACACATGTATATACAATTTGTCTTACGAGCGCACACATATATACAATTTGGTATATGAGTCCCAACCGGGACTAGAGCCCGTTTATTTGATTACATGGAGATTATTAAATTACATGGATTCTTTATACTCTACCTATACTGTATTCTCCCATTGGGGATATGACCTTGTCAAGCAAAAATCATGCCAATTTCTCTTAAATTGCTAGTAGGCGGTCCTGTGGTAGGAGGTCCTCCCGCATCGCATACAACTATAAAGAAGGAGATCAATATGAATATACCAATCATCATAGCAATTATGAATATAACTTAACACAAATTATGGTAATAAAAATAAATTATGAATATATTATTTACGTACTTGAATAAATTACAAGTCATGCTCAATAGTCAACATGCGAATGAACTCGCAAACGTAATATCCACATAAATTAGTCCCCTGTGGCTGCGTCGCGCACTTTACAAGAATAGAATTCAAACAAATAATAATCAAACATGATAATTGTATTGAAACTAGAATTAAAGAGATGTACGGACCTAGCTTGTACTACTTACCTGAACCGGAATAAAACTCAGCTCCTCACACCATTGACCGGGTAACAAATTCTTGAACCATTTCCAAACACTGCATGGCAAAGAAAATAAATGAATGAGTTAATAATTACTTGATATCTCAGAAAATAAACGAAAGAGACCGATATAGTGCTATAATAATTGAAAATACTTCTGGAGCATATCAAGCATGTCGCGGTACTCTTCCATGTTTTTCTTTAATGAGTCCATGATTTCAACTCCTCCACTGTCAACGGCAATACATAGCAGAATCCAGTGAAAGTTGTGCAGAGTTTATATACGTTAGTAACTCATAAATTACACTTAACATCGAGTAAGAAAAAGTTAATGTGTACAAGATAGTAACAATATCACCTGAAGTTGTAAGGAAATAGTATTTCCTTATAATAATGCTGCTTCTTGAAAAACCTTAGCAAGTTATGCTCCGTGTCCACGAGATTCATATTTAGCGTAACAGAACTAACTCGATTTGGGTCAATGAACCCAATGCAATAGGTTGTCATTTTTTTTATTCCAGAATATTCATTATGCATAATAGCGTACGAAAGGATATAGTGAGGATAATTACCAGCAATGGATTGAACGAGCTGAGCTAGAGATTTAATTTCATAAATAAATCAATCACTTATAGACAATAACAACTGAGGAGAGATTTGTCATGTTCCCTTTGATTGAATAACTGAAAGATTTCTAAAAGGTCAATATGGATCTCGTCTTTAAGGAAGTAATGCACCTCTCTAACTTTCGCTATGAGCATTTCTTGCCCTTGATCTATGACTTTCAACTACCAGTTATGCAATTGTCGCATTTTTGTTGGCAGACGCCGGAGTATCTCATTGTTGACTGGAGGCTCTCCGCGGACATATTGTTGTGCTACATCAGCCTTAGGGATAGCAGCGCCAAATTTCATCAACAAACATATTACATTGTTGTGCTAATAGCTCAACTGTTTGCATATCCAAAGGTTCTTCCATGTATATTTGATGTTCGGGTAACACCATGAGCAGAGTGTCGATACTATGCCGTGAGTGGCGACACTATCCGGTGGGTAGCGGCACTATGTCATGGGTGAGTGTCGACACTATGTTGTGGCGCTTAATCTATAAATAGGCAAGATGCATCCTTGCGAGAGGGACACCACTATGGCGGAGCTTCTCGAAGATGTCTTAGGATCCCATCCTCAGCCATCTTTGAGGAGCTCGCCATAGAGGCACTCCCATATATGTGAAATTTATTAGCTCCCAGGCGTATTGATCTAGCTAGAGCAGTTATAAACTGGAAGATGGTGCGACAGGGACACCACTACGACGGAGCTTCTTGAAGATGTCTTAGGATCCCGTCCTCAGACATCTTCGAGGAGCTCTCCATAGAGGCACTCCCATATATTGATCTCGAGGAGCTTCTTGAAGATGTATTGAGCTAGTGTATCTTCTTATGAAGCTTTTTCAATTAACCCTATTTTTGTTAAAAAATTGTGATTATTATTGTTTACTATGTACATATATATGTCTATGCATAATGATGATGTTATTTTGTTTATATCCATCTGGATTTTGAAGATGAAGTGGTTACAAATCTCTCTACTTCGAGAGCATGAAATGAGATAAACAAGCAATTACAGATGAAAGAATGGAGTTGCTAACCTTTTAGAACAATTGGATAGATAGGGCGCTGCCAAATCTTGATAAATCGTGTAAAAAAGGGGGTGAACTCGAGCTCGGGAAAGAGTGTCGCCAAATCTGCATTATATAATTAAGTATATTAAAAACCATTACATGACATCATTAATATAGAAGTGACCTAATTAATACAAGTTTATCACATTAAAACCAAAGTAAAATAGTGACCAAATGTTATTATTGCCAAAATTATTCCCAAATTAAACCCAAAAATCCCTCTACTTCTAAAGCATCAAATGAGATAAACTAGCAATGAAAGATGAAAGTTTGAAGTTGCTTACCTTTTAGAATCCTTGGATAGATGGGAAGCCACCAAATCTTGATAAATCTTGTGAAAAAATGGGGATGAACTCGAGCTTAATGGAGGAAAACAGAGAGGAGAATGAAGCAACTTGAAAATGGAGTGTGGCTTGGGAAGGGAGGAATTGAAGGGGTTCGTAGCATGGAAAACAAAAATTTTCTATCGCATACAAACAAACAAGCCAAGATCTATCTACTAGATTGCAGCAACGAGTCGATGGAATAACTCACCCTCGAAGATTCCAAAGTGTTTAACGAGAGCAGATTCTCGTGGGTGATGTAGTCGTACTCTTTCCGATCTCAAGATCGCGTAGACGATCCTTCCGGCGCCACGTTCCGGCAGCGCTCCCGTAGTCGGTCACACGTTCGGTACTCGACGAAGACCTTCCTCTCCCTTGTTCCAGCAGGCAGCGGAGGTTGTAGCACTCTCCTCGCGATTCCGGCAGCACAACGGCGTGGTACCGGAAGTAGAGGGGAGATCCCGCAGGGCTTCGCCTTAAGCCGGTGCGAGTATGGTGGAGCTTATGAGAGAGGCTATTAGTGGTCTAGTAATTAGACACACCAATTAGAGGGCTCTAAACCAATTAGAAGGCTCTAAACCGAATAGCTCTAAACCGGGGTCTAGATCTAGGGTTTAGTTTAGAGGATAGGAAACTTGTGTGTATAGGAGGGGAGCCCTGCCCCTCCTTATATAGGTGGGAGGGTGTGGGCGCGCCAGGGGAGGGAGGGAGTCCCTCCCCAACTCGGCCTTGGGCTGGGCGCCGGCCTGGAGGAGTCCAACTCCTCCTCCAGGTTGGTTCCAACTCCTCTTGCTTGTTTCCCACAGTTTCTTGTTTTGGCAGTTTGACTTTCAAACTGGACATTTGACTTTTCTGTTTTAGGATTCAATTTAATCCTATATTTGGGACAGCAAGAACACTTAGTACATGATGCAATCATTCCAATATGTAATGACACATTCATGTACCCCTTCCCCCCCGGAGTGCCGGACAATCCGGAACCTTCTAGAATATCCCCGATGAAAACACCGGAATCATTCCCGAACTCCGAAACGGGACTTTCCTTATATGAATCTTATTCTCCGGACCATTCCGGATCACCTCGTGATATCCCGGATCCCATCCGAGACTCCGAACAACATTCGGTCTCTTTCTCATAATACCATAACTACTCAAACAACGTCGAATCCTTAAGTGTGTCTCCCTACGGTTCGTGAATTATGCGGACATGATCGAGACACTTCTCCGATCAATAACCAATAGAGGAATCTGGAAATTCATATGGCTCCCACATATTTCTACGATTACTTTGCGATCGAATGAACCACTTACATACGATACCAATTTCCCTTTGTCTCACGATATGTTACTTATCCGAGGTTATGATCGTCGGTATCTCTGCATACCTAGTTCAACCTCGTTACTGATAAGTACTCTTTTCTCGTTCCCGTGATATGTGATCCCTTGTGACCCAGTCACATGCTTGCAAGCTAATTGGATGACATTTCACCGAGAGGGCCCAGAGAATATCTATCCGTCATATGGATGGACAAATCCCACTCTTGATCCATGTGTTTCAACCAATACCTTCCGAACACTCAATGCCACCTTTATAGCCACCCTGTTACGGTGTGGTGTTTGATGATATCAAAGCATCCATCCGGTAAAGGTGATATGCATGATCTCATGGTCGAAGGAATTAGGTTACTATGTATCAGAAAGCATATAGCAATTGAACTATTGAAATGACTTGATCTTTATGCTACGCTTATCTATAGGAGTATGTCCATCACATCATTCTCCTAATGATATGACCCTGTTGTTAATAACATCTTCTATGTTCATGATCAGGAAACAATGATCATCTATTAACCAACAAGCTAGTTTAACAAGAGGCTTTACTAGGGACTCTTATTTTATGTTTACAAATCACACAAGTATTAATGTTTCCTGTTAATACAATTATAGCATGGTATGTAAACATTTATCATAAATATGAAGATATGATAATAACCATTTTATTATTGCCTCTTGGGCATATCTCCAACAGTCTCCCACTTGCACTAGAGTCAATAATCTAGTTTCAAACTTTTGTGTATTCAACACCTATGGCTTTACGGTGTTGTATGTACACGATTGCTAGTGGTTAACTGATCTCCGGATCTGACACTTCCAGGTCCGTGTGTAATTGCATGTCTTTGCGTCTCTACGCATCACTCATTCTCTAATGAGATGGCTTTGTGTGATTTGGTCTTTCGGTGTGACCTTTAGTTCTTTGGGGTTAAAACATGTTGATAATATTGTCGCACAATATATCTTCATAGTATTATCCCACTGTGAACTACACCTAGTTTGATAACAAACTACTTGACACAAATGCCCTCTTTTGCTGCTAAAATAGCAGTCATACACTTAGCCTTTTGTTGTAGTATCTGTCACAATGTCTTTAACTTTGGAACTCATCCAAATCCATTATGGAACTCACTTTCCATTATAT
Source organism: Avena sativa (assembly GCA_916181665.1). Lineage (NCBI taxonomy): Eukaryota > Viridiplantae > Streptophyta > Magnoliopsida > Poales > Poaceae > Avena > Avena sativa. The sequence continues at coordinate 432,536,501 of OV702287.1, forward strand.
TGTGCCACCCTTAGTTTAGATTGAGATAAACTTAATTTGTACTTTGTGACAAAACTAGTATCAATGTAGTACTTTTACAATGAACTAACCATCTATTTGTCACTTCTACAAATAATATACTCTTAGTTCTTTCAAAAGATCATAAGAATATCCTTACTATCGTCCAATGATCATCTTATGAATCATTCTGGTATATGCTCATAACTTTTTAGAGCATAGGACATATCTGGATTTGTACATATCACAGTATGATTGATATAAATACTCTTTGTGATTTCATACATCAAGTATCAATCTATACTTGAATCTTTGTTTCACTTACCAAATGTCAATACACTTGAATATATCATCAACATTGAACTCTTTCAATCCTTTCTGTGCGACAAGAACCTTTTCTTGTAGTTTCTATATTGAACTCATTCAATATCTCGTTTATGTACTTCTGGCACAACCATATTAGCATCTATTGATGCCAAATATTTGGGTTTTGCCTAAGTCTTTCATCAGGATGAAATTCTTAATATGTGTTAATAAAAGATACATTATTTCCAATCAACAATATGTCTTCCACATAATGTATTAGAAACATGTCTTAGCGCTCCCACTTAATTTCTTGCAAATGCAAGCATCTTCATTGTCTCCGATGAAATTGAACTCTTTTAACAGTTTCATCATAGTGAAGATTCCAACTCCGCTATGCTCACTTTAACCATTGAAGTTTGCATATACTTTTAGCATCCTTTTGAATTAACAAAACCCTATGGACCGTGTTATGCACATGTCCTAGGTAATGATTCTATTAGAAGAATTTGTTTTGTTTATTCAACTACCATATAACAAATTATATGTAGTGGTTGCTACATTAATCCATCTAGACTAAATATCACTATGACAGATCAAATCTTGTCATAGTCAACCTTTGAACATTGTTGTGAACTCTTTCTCAACATGTCGACTATTTCATAGATGTAAAACATCCATGTCTGTTTCTATATAGATCCAGACACAACTGTAAGGTCTTACACCTTTCTCGAGGGTCCTTCAAGTTCAAAACTTGATTTCTCGTGTATGGAACTATCACGGATTTTATGGCTTCAAGCCATTTGACGGAGTCAGGGCCCATCATCGCTTCTTTGCATGTAGTCGGTTCATTATTCTCAAATAATGATTCAACCCTCAAATCTTGGTATTTGATTGTTTACCCGATCTACTTGTTTCAATAGGAACTTAGATCTCCGTGACCACAACCTTTGAGGCACGTGAGCCATGAGCATTGTTGCCGCCTCCGGAACACTTTTCGGCGCTGCGCAACTTTGCACATATAGCTAAGGTTCTTTTAACCTTATCAAAGTTCTATTGTCCTCCCACTTAACTTTTCACGAAAAATTTCTTCTCAAAGAAACTTGACGATCTAAGCAACAAACACTTTTGTCTCCGGTGTTTTATGGAGGAACAGTTTATATAAAGACATGTTCATCCGACTTTGGTTGCACACAACTTTTTTATGCATAGCATACCAATGTTTAAGAAAGGACATCTTGGGTTTTATCCCAAACCATAACTTTATATGGTGTCATTTCAACGGATTATGATGGAGCTCTTTTTCAGTGGAAAAACGGTAACCTCTAAAGCTTTTAATCTTTAAAATACAATGGCAGTTTTATGAATTACTCCTTTCGATCTTACCATGTCAAACAAGGTTTAATTACATATCTCGAACGCTCCATACTCTTATGGTGTTTCGGGAAAATGCAAATCCACGGAACGATTCCTTAAATCTTAGGTATTATGCTAAACTTGTAACTCAAATATCTTCCTTTATGATCTTATCATAAACTATTTATATTCTTGTTACAATGATCTTGCACTTCATCTTTGAAAGTCTTTGAACTTTTCAAGTGTTTCATACTTTATCCTTATTAAGTAAATATTCATATATTCACTTAAATTTTCGGAGAAAGCATATGAAGTTGAAATCCATCGCTCTTGACTACACATAACGGACTTCGTACAACAATATGTACAAGTTCCAATAAGCTAGTCATTCGTTCCCTTTTGGCCTATGAACGAAGTTTTAATTATCTCTAGGAAAGTTTCACAAGCGTTATTTGATCAAAATCAAAAGACTCCAAAATTCCATCCACATGGAGTTTCTTCATGTTTATCTTTCCAATATAATTCAAACAGCGATGTCACTTCCTAAGTGATCTTTCAATCAATTTGTCTTTCGACATTTTAGCACTAGTTTTATGGATGTGATTTCTCCAACGAGATTTGCGAATCATCCATCTTTTATGGATTACGGCAATTATTTGAACAACCCTTTTGTTCTCATAATACCTGATAAAACAAATCTTTGAAGGCAAGCTTTGATGTTTAACGAGCAACACAATAACCCTTTATTTGTTCTCGATGAACATCATCACATATTCTTTTGCTAGTTACTTAGGCCATTGTAGTTCATGAATTGTGTTGTTTCGTATGACGATTCACACCAACAAATTCAGTATCAAATACTTGAGAACCACATTGTTTAATAAGCAAAGAATATAGCCATAACATGTATATCATCTATATACTTAAACTGAACAATTCTAGTCTTTTCTTTTCTGCCATATATTTATGAGATTCTCTTTCAATATTTCCTTTTCTATTTGAAAGAATCTATCAATATCAATAGTGGAGTCATACATATGACATATAGTCCAAAGTGTGTATAATTAAATACCAATGTCTTTGGACTTGCACTTTGAAGTAGATCACCATCATCAAATGTTTGGTATTCTTTCAAATTCCTTTAATTAGTAATCTCTTGGTGTAGTAAACATTTTACATACATCAAATATTCACCCTTATCATGGAATCATCCATGATCAAGCTACTTTTAGCTTATAACGATGAATTATGAGTATAATGTTGCTATCCAAAACCTTTTGGAGGATTAGGACAACAAGTGTCTCTAACCTTTTTGCAAATTCTCATCAAATATGAGAACATGACTTTTGCCATATTATACTCTATCATGTTGCAACCAAAACTTCGTTTCAGATATCACAATATCTTCCACACATCATGGTTTCTGAAACAACTCTTTCAGATCCTAGATAACCTTGATATTAAGGGAATCCTTTGAATATCAAGAATCATGGATACAACATGATACTTATATACTAACACTTGGAATTGTTACTCTCGACTTAATACTAATTATTAAACTTCATGGAGTAACCGGAACTTACTGAAAGTTTGCAATAGGACTTTTAAACTTTAGATTAACACTTAAAACAATACGATACCAGTTCGTAAAGTATCTAACCAGAATTCTATAGTTCTATCATCTCAATTATAACTAAGCGCAAGGTGGTAAACGGATGCCAATGACTACAACAACTATGCAATTTCACTTTGATTTAGTTTATGATAAATTGGGTTCTAATTAATAATTAAATTAATCTAGGTGAACTCCCACTCAAAACAATATCCCTCACATTGTTTTAGTGATCACACGAACCAAATCAACCACATCAAAACCGATCATCACGAGAGTTGATATAGCTTCAATGGCGAACAATCAACATGTTCATCATATCTACTATATGATTCATGCTTTACCTTTCGGTGATCCGTGTTCCTGAGGCCATGTCTGTACATGCTAGGCTCGTCAAGATCAAACCTTAGCTACCGCATAAGCAAATCTGGCTTGCTTACGTTGTATTCACCCGTGGAATCAAAGACACCCGATCATCACGTGGTGCTTCGAAGCAACAAGCTTTAGCAACGGTGCTAACTAAGGGCGAACACTTTAGACTTGAAATTTATGTGCATGAGGGATCATCTTATAATGCTACCGTCGTCTACTAAGCAATACAAGATGCATAAAGGATTAACATCACATGCAATTCATAATATGTGATATGATATGGCCTTTCTTCTTTGTGCTTCCGATCTCCATCTTCAAGCACGAACATGATCTCCATCATCACCGGCATGGCATCAAGGTCAATGATGCTTCTGCATGGTTGTCGTCCACCAGCTTCAACTATTACAACTATTTTGAATAGACACGCAGGTCTTAACAGAAATTAAAGACAACCATATGGCTCCTGCCGGTTGCCAACTTACAATAAGGAACATTGCATACATCAAATATAATCACAATCATGGCCATATCACATCACTGCACACCCCTGCAAAACAAAGTTAGACGCTTCTACTTTCTTTGCATATTTTACGTGGTTTGGGGCTTTCCATAGGTGTCGTTCTAACCTACGAACAAGAACCACAACATTGATACTAGCATTGTTGATTACCCGTTGTAAATTGGATCTTTACTATGCTAGGAGAAACAGGCACCCGCAAAGCCACTTATGCAATACGAGTTGCATGTCAAGCGTGGAGCAAGTCTCATGAACGATGTCATGTAAGGTTAGCCCGGGCCGCTTCATCCCAACATACCGCAAGATGCAAAGTACACAAAAAGCAATCTACAATAAAAGCATCAACGCCCACAATGACCATTGTGTTCTACTCGTGCAACAGATCTACATATAGACACGGCTCTGATACCACTGAAGGGGTTCGTAGCATGGAAAACAAAAATTTTCTATCGCATACAAACAAACAAGCCAAGATCTATCTACTAGATTGCAGCAACGAGTCGATGGAATAACTCACCCTCGAAGATTCCAAAGTGTTTAACGAGAGCAGATTCTCGTGGGTGATGTAGTCGTACTCTTTCCGATCTCAAGATCGCGTAGACGATCCTTCCGGCGCCACGTTCCGGCAGCGCTCCCGTAGTCGGTCACACGTTCGGTACTCGACGAAGACCTTCCTCTCCCTTGTTCCAGCAGGCAGCGGAGGTTGTAGCACTCTCCTCGCGATTCCGGCAGCACAACGGCGTGGTACCGGAAGTAGAGGGGAGATCCCGCAGGGCTTCGCCTTAAGCCGGTGCGAGTATGGTGGAGCTTATGAGAGAGGCTATTAGTGGTCTAGTAATTAGACACACCAATTAGAGGGCTCTAAACCAATTAGAAGGCTCTAAACCGAATAGCTCTAAACCGGGGTCTAGATCTAGGGTTTAGTTTAGAGGATAGGAAACTTGTGTGTATAGGAGGGGAGCCCTGCCCCTCCTTATATAGGTGGGAGGGTGTGGGCGCGCCAGGGGAGGGAGGGAGTCCCTCCCCAACTCGGCCTTGGGCTGGGCGCCGGCCTGGAGGAGTCCAACTCCTCCTCCAGGTTGGTTCCAACTCCTCTTGCTTGTTTCCCACAGTTTCTTGTTTTGGCAGTTTGACTTTCAAACTGGACATTTGACTTTTCTGTTTTAGGATTCAATTTAATCCTATATTTGGGACAGCAAGAACACTTAGTACATGATGCAATCATTCCAATATGTAATGACACATTCATGTACCCCTTCCCCCCCGGAGTGCCGGACAATCCGGAACCTTCTAGAATATCCCCGATGAAAACACCGGAATCATTCCCGAACTCCGAAACGGGACTTTCCTTATATGAATCTTATTCTCCGGACCATTCCGGATCACCTCGTGATATCCCGGATCCCATCCGAGACTCCGAACAACATTCGGTCTCTTTCTCATAATACCATAACTACTCAAACAACGTCGAATCCTTAAGTGTGTCTCCCTACGGTTCGTGAATTATGCGGACATGATCGAGACACTTCTCCGATCAATAACCAATAGAGGAATCTGGAAATTCATATGGCTCCCACATATTTCTACGATTACTTTGCGATCGAATGAACCACTTACATACGATACCAATTTCCCTTTGTCTCACGATATGTTACTTATCCGAGGTTATGATCGTCGGTATCTCTGCATACCTAGTTCAACCTCGTTACTGATAAGTACTCTTTTCTCGTTCCCGTGATATGTGATCCCTTGTGACCCAGTCACATGCTTGCAAGCTAATTGGATGACATTTCACCGAGAGGGCCCAGAGAATATCTATCCGTCATATGGATGGACAAATCCCACTCTTGATCCATGTGTTTCAACCAATACCTTCCGAACACTCAATGCCACCTTTATAGCCACCCTGTTACGGTGTGGTGTTTGATGATATCAAAGCATCCATCCGGTAAAGGTGATATGCATGATCTCATGGTCGAAGGAATTAGGTTACTATGTATCAGAAAGCATATAGCAATTGAACTATTGAAATGACTTGATCTTTATGCTACGCTTATCTATAGGAGTATGTCCATCACATCATTCTCCTAATGATATGACCCTGTTGTTAATAACATCTTCTATGTTCATGATCAGGAAACAATGATCATCTATTAACCAACAAGCTAGTTTAACAAGAGGCTTTACTAGGGACTCTTATTTTATGTTTACAAATCACACAAGTATTAATGTTTCCTGTTAATACAATTATAGCATGGTATGTAAACATTTATCATAAATATGAAGATATGATAATAACCATTTTATTATTGCCTCTTGGGCATATCTCCAACAGGAATATGATATAGGAATCACATTAGTCCCGGATGGACACACCAACCGGGACTAAAGTTCCATCTTTAGTCCTAGTTGGAGAAGCGCGAGCCCAGCCAGCTCCAGCCTGCCGGAAACCCTTTAGTCCCGGTCGGAGCCTCCAACCGGGACTAAAGGTCCCGTTTGAACCGGGACTAGAGGTCATCGAGCCCTACGGGGTTTTCTGGCTGTTGGGACCGGAGCATTAGTCCCGGTTGTAACACAACTAGGACTAATGCTCCGAACCAAAGGCCTATTTTTCTACTAGTGTTGGGAGCCTGTGCTAAAACTGTCGGCTTCGTGGAAGCCACACCCACCGGCGACCCCCCACGATCGCGCACAACAATCACGTCAGGGGTCAAAACGCCCAAGTGGAAAATATCACACAGTTAGAGCATGTTTATTACAACAAATGCAAATACAATCAAGTTTAATACAACAAATTGAATGTTTCATGGGATAAATAAAATTTAAAAATATATCAAGCAGTAGGGGGTCCATTGGCTTGGGGTTTTGAGGTGCATTTACTTTGAGCGCCCATAAATGCTCGACAAGATCTTCTTGTAAATGATCGTGCGCCTAGTGATGACTACAAGTGCATAGACCAATTGTAGCTAGTTTCGAAGTAAAGATATCGAACCCATAGAGAACTATTGGTAAAGGTCTTTATGCCCCTCGTTACTCTCTACCAAAGTATACTTATAAGTTGTCTTTGATCTCAAGTAAAGGGTGTTTGAAAGGTTTATGATTGTTTGCATAAAAGTAATTAAAACAAGTAACAAGATTGTATGAAAGTGTGGTTGAACTCAATAGGGCTAAAATGTTCTCGGGGATGTAGGATATACCACTAGCATAGTATTATTATTATATGTAATCTATATAACATACTCCTTGTGTAATGATATGTGTGGAGAGAGCCCCATAATAATATGTTCACTACAAGGCTCGTAGGAAGCCACTTCGTTGAGCCAAGAGTGAGGTTACCTCTAAATAACCACTGTGATGTCTGAGAGCAGTCACCCATACAAACCACTGCAATTAAGGGTTTCCCCGTGGATATCGTAATTAGCTTAGGGAGTCCCTCTTTAATCATTCTTTGACCGTGTAGGTTACGAGCCGACGCTAATCTGTCACGAGGCATTCGGGTATGCTTCCAAGACACGTCCAAATGATTTCTCCCTCCCTTTAGTCCCAAGGTAAAATGATATGTGGTCGACTTCACATATCATCTAAATAGAGAGATCAAACACAAATCATAATTATATCATAGACAAGCAAGTCATCTGGACACAAGAATAGATATCTTTATTATAAGTTCATAATGGTGCTAGGGTTTCTCCATCTCCCCAAGAACAATGGAACTACTCACTCATGCAATCAACAACATCATCATAATCAAATGGATGGATAAAAGTACGAAGGTAGATCTAATGCAAACCACAATTAGATCTGGAATTATAAAGAGATCTAATAGATGAGAGATGAGGGTAATGGTGGCAATGGAGATGCAGCGGTTGATGATGAAGGGGATGATGCGTTGTCCTCGAATGATCCGTGAATCAGCTAGGATTTTACCCCAGCCAAGTTCCTCCTTCAGATCCTATCGGATGTGGTATTTCGTGGTTTCTGGTGGCTGTGAATGTCGGATATCTTTCTCGTCTTTGCTAGGAGAAAGTATTTGACAAGGCGGTCATGATGGCGCCTGGTACGGGAAGACGGTACGGGCGGGCTCCGCCCGTACTAGTGATCGTTATCGGTACTAGTGCCTCCTCCTTGTTTGGTATTCTTCCAGGTGCGAAGGTAAATCCATAAAATGACTTTTATCACTTAGAAATATCATATAGTTACACAATATGACAGCTCTAATTGATATGTTCATATATGACTTCATGATTTGGGATCCTGTTGAAACAAGAATAAAATAGCGCGCATAGACGCAGTGAAATACAAAAATCCCTACTCTATTTATGCAAGAACAAAAGGTAAATATGCTTCAATTTTAGACTCGTCAACTCCCACAAACTAGGCTCTTGCTTGTCCCCGAGCAAGATGGTGGCTTATGGACACGATCATCATGTTCATGAGACACGAGTCGTTACAATAAATGAGGTAGAAATTGAAGCAAGAATACAACATCGTATGTAGAGATACATCGGGGGTATTACCATACCCTTACACATTACATAACTTAGAGGCTTCCACACCTTTTTCAGTATTAATGAATTATAAGAAGCTGCTAGTGATTCAATATATCATATAATCACAGAGTTTAAAGATATAGAGCACTAGGTTTAGTAATGAAGATTCATGATCATTTTCTCTCTCTTCTTTTTTTCTATGTTTGATTCTTTTGATGGTTGCTTTCTTCTTTTATTTTGATACTTGTATGTCTATATTTTTACTTACTCCCTTTTCTCTTTGTCTTTTCAGCACAGCTATTTGATCATGCCCACTACTTCAATGGCTTTCAAAAACTCTTAATTATAATATGCTACCAGAACTCTTCTTCTCATAACTTAATCAGTACCTTTCAAAAACTCTTAATTATAATATACTACTTCAATGGCTTCTCACAACTTCAATTATCGTAAAGTCTCATTACTCAACGGATATAAGTCCTCTCTTGAACAAAGGGAACTCGAAGTTGATGCAACTAATGCAAATTTGGAATTTTAAGCCTAACCATGCATGCCAAAAAGTAAACATGCAAAAACTGTAAGATAGATTACAAGGTTCTCATAGATCCCCCCCCCCAAGCTTGGAATCAAGCCAAGTGGATCAAATAACCCCTTGCGATTATTTGATACCGTGGTGTGCTCCTCTAATTTATAGGGGGAGAAACTCCAGAATCGCGAAGACTTGCGGGGAGCATCTTGTTTGATGTCTCCAAGATCAAGATACGGATCCGGCGTTGCTCATTGACTTTCTCCAACTGTTCAACAAGAGTCTTGTACATCTCTATTGTTTGCTTCTGAGTATTAATGGATCTGAGGCTGATGTTGATATTCGCTTCCAGCTCTTTCATTATCTTCAGATCCATCTTGTCCAGGTAGCAACGCAACAGTTCAATATGTTTAGAAGATCCTAAAGATTTTACCTCAATCTTCTTGATGCGGCGATCGAGCTTGTCCAGGGAGTCTTGGATCCTCTCCCCTTGTTTCTTCACCTTCTTTAAGAAGAGCTCCTCGTCTCCTTCTAAATCAAGTTGAACTTCATCAAACTTGAAGGGTTCCACAGCAGAAAACAAAAAAATTCCTACGTTGGAACCGCCTAATACTGCCAAGATCCATCTATGTAGTAATGCAGTAACGACCGAGCGTATAACCTACATACCCTTGTAGACCGTACGCGGTTAACATTTTGAGGGGAACGTGGTTGAAGTAGTCGAACTCATAGCCGACCTCAAGGTCGCGAAGCTCCTCGCAGGTCACCCCTTGCTCCTTCTTCATCGTGCAGCAGCTCCGGCTCACAACATCCAAGGTGCCTCAAGTGAGGCTCCTCGTGGTTTCGTACACATACGATATACGATGACGACCTCTGGCTCCTTGATCCCTGCTGGGAGTGCGGAAGTAGATCTCCGGCTTGGAATCCCTGCAGCGCAATGGCGTGTTGTAGGTGCGGTGTCTCTTGCTCAGACAGTCCTTACTTGGGACCATGCCAATGCATAGAGACGAGAGAGAGAGGGAAGGAGAAATTCAACCAAAGGACTTTTCCAAATATTGGTGTGTCTATTCCCACCCATGGGCACCCCTTTATATAAGGGGAGAGGGTGTGCCCTCCCCTTTGGGTTTCCCATGTGGGACTAAACAAGGGAGAGAGGGGGAAGGTGCATGGGCATCATGGGCCAGCCGGCCAGGGGTGGGCCCCATCCTATGCACAACCCTAGGCTGGCCGGGTGGGCCCCCTTGAGGTACCCGGGCCTTGGCCCTTTGGCCCTTGCCCCTTCCCTCCTTCGGTTTTCCCTCATGGGCCCTTTTTCCCTAGGAAGTTTGGCCCATTAGTGGAATACCCCTTCAAATTAGATTTTAATATTATATTTAATATTAATTATATTAATTAATATGTAAATACATATTACAAAACCCGATTTGACCCGAAACACCTTACGATTCCCTTTTGATTTCCTCCGAACGACTTCGGATCTTTCCCGGAACGATTCTGGTTCTCTCACGAAACTTTTCCGGTTTCCTTTTCTCTTTCATATGGTGATTCCAACTTACAGAGGTTCTCTAGCTCATCGTACCCTTAAGTGTATTTCCCTACGGCTCGGGAATGGCACAGACATGATCTCCATCAATGATCAATAGCGGGACCGGGATGCCCATAATGACCCCTATGCACTCCATGATGATAATGTCATTTGAACCGTAAACAGTCGTTTCCCATTTCCTTTGCCACTTGATACCTAGTTCACCCGAGATTTGATCTACGGTATCTTCATACCTTCGTTCGATCTCGTTACCGATGAACTTGTTTTCTCGTGTCCATGTCGTTGCATTCCGTGACCCAGTCACACGCTTACAAGCTTCATTAATGCAACGCACCGAGATGGCCACTAATGTATCTATCCGTTACATGGATGGGCAAATCCTGGTCTTGATATGTACTCCTCTACACGCCCCTTTGGGAAACCTGAGTGGCACATTTTCGATCACCCAGTCACGGAGTGATACTTGATAACCATCTAAGCTCCCTCCAGAACGGTGATTTGCATTACCTCACAGTCTAAGGATCAGGTTGCGAGGTTTCCTTAGTTTATCATTAATGGTGAACTTTGTAACTAGATCTCATTAAGATACAACTGGTTGGGTTGTTTGTCTATCACATCATTCAACTAATGATGTGACCTCATTGTCAATTGGCATAAATGTCCATGATCTCGAAACCCTAGATCATCCTCATGACCAATGAACTAGTTCGCTAGAGGTAACTAGAGACTTGGTTTGTTTACATACCACACGTGTATTAACATTTCGTATTAATACAGTTATAGCACAGTATGAAATTATTATAAATTAATTGAGATATGACAATAAAAACCTATTTATTATTTCCTCTAGGGCATATCTCCTTCAAAAGTCACCTTCATTTCCAATGCTTAGGCTGAACACCTTGCTCCCATCCTTTAGTGTTTCCATCAGTTTGAATCTATCCTCGTCTTCCAATCCCTTCTCTTCTGGTACATCAACTTTGTATTTCTCCGTAATTCTCGAGGACGATCCATAGAGAACTTCCTTCTCTTGAAGGTTACTCCATGCGAAGGACATGGTTCCAAAGAGTTTACGAGAAAGAAGTAGACCGTGAAGAAGATCTGTATTGTCAATACAAGGATAGAGCTCTTCTAAAAGGCTTATAAAGGGTTAGATGCAGGGTAAAATTTGTACCGAGAGAAAAAGGACCGTCCAAGAAAAGAATCCTAACAAACAGGAAAACAAATAAGTGCAAAAAAAAGAAAATTTGGATCGTAACGACTGTCAGTATAGGCGCACGCCCATACGGCGCGTCCGTACCGGGTCGTTTTCAAAAACAACACGGATCGAAGTCGGTAATTAGTCAACCGACTAAATGGTATGGGCGGGTCCCACCCGTACTGCCTGTCCGTACCGTCTTCGCGATGTTTTTTTTTACACAAGAACAAACGAAAAGCTGAAGGCGGTCACAGAATAGATAACGACCAGCTATACGTGGGGCTGTGTCCGTAGGGTGCGATCTAAGCAACGACATCAGGAGGATTAACGACCATCGGTACAGGCAGATCTGACTGTATCGCTCGCCCGTACCGATCTCATAAGACCGACAATGAACTCAGAAAAATAAGAGGAAATCAAATATGCAAAAGAAAATAACAGAAAATCATCCAGAACAAAGATGTTTGACGGATTTCATAAGCCATGATCATCGAGGTAATATAGACTCATTTGAGTATCTTCTCTTCCTCTCTTCGAATAAAATAGGTCCGATCCAGGTTGCGAGATTTCCGTTTTTATTCTTTCTTTTTTCTGTATTTTCTATTTAAACTCTGAACATACTCTATAATTATGATTTAAGAACCAGGAATATTTTTGAATATTCGTGAAGAATTTTTAATATCGTAAACAAATTTCCAAAAAAAAATCAAAAATCATGATTTTTTTTGAAAATTATAAACCGTTTCCGAAAATTATGAATCGGTTCCAAAAAATTCATGAACCATTTTCGAAAATCATAAATAAATTTAAAAAACATGAACCAATTTTAGAAAAATCATGAACCAAAAATTAAAAACATGAACCAATTTAAAAAATCATAAACCAAAATTTGGAAAAACATAATTTAAAAAAAAATAATGAACATCTTTAAAAATGGTGTTTCTAAAATGTAACAAAAAACGAAAAAAGAAACAGAAATAAAAACAGATAAAAAGAAAAAGATAACTAAAAGAAACTGGAAATGCCTCTGCCAACTGGCCTGGCTCAACGGGGCTCCCGCCCTGTGCGGCGCTAGCCTCCCGCGACGGCAAATAGCATTTCCGAGCCTAACGTGTTGAGCCATTTCTTACTTCCAACCCAGCAACCAGCAGCCCGCAGGATAGCTCTCCTGGCCCGCGTTCGCAGGCGCAGCCATCGCGCTCTCGCGGCCGTCTAAGCCCAACACGGGCGGAGCAACCGAAGCATCCGGAACACGCCGAGTGCGACCGTCGGATCCGGACTCCAGCGCGAGCACGCTGATCCCAGCCGTGGACGCGAGATCCGACAGAGGTCCACGGCGCTACAGTTAAAACCGAAAGCTGTAGTGCAGGCGGCGTCGACGCCTTCCTCTCCCCTAATCCGTATCCCAGCCCTCCGTGACCGTTCCATCTCCAGGCTCCCCCCTTCCCCTTCGTCGTCGCCTCGGCGTCTTCCTAATTGCAGCTCCATTCTACTGGGTCAGTCACTCCTCTGATATGCTCTTCTCATAGTCTCATCCTGTCCTCCTGACTCCTGACTCTTACATTGCATCCTGGGCTTATATGTAGAGCAATGCCCACTCTTCTTTTTTTACATGAATCTGGGAGAAGGCAGCATACTGCCCTAGCTAGGGTCGGATTTAGTCAAACAACGGTAGCAGGTTACGTTTCATCACTAGTTTGACTTCTGTAGTGCAAATATGCAATGCTCATCTTTCCTGGCTTCGTCACTCATGCTCTGAATCCTCTGGTGGATGTGTGAGACTTGCCCTGGTTTGATCAAGGTTCAGGCTTCTATAGGGGGGCCAAATCTTTTTTACTTGTCACAATGCATCCTGCTCTCCATGTTTCTCAAGTGGAAATAAGCATCAGTACTCCTGAATTGATTGTATCTGCACCAGTCCAAGTGTCCAACACTGGAAATGCAATTTGCTCTCATGACTCATGAGGAGCAGTAACATTACCTTTGTTTCGACATCAGATACACTCTGACCACAAATAACCACAACCTTATCTGCAACTATTTAAACTATTGTGTTTGGACAGCACATGCTGCCGTAGATGCCAATGCTTACTCTTATGGGCATTACTTATGTCGTAAGGGTTTCCGCTTACTCTGAAAGGGCTTCGTGGTCAAAAGGAACCCTAAAAGATACAATATCACGGTAATTCCAGTGCGGATGACAAAGCTCCACATAGGGTTTCCCACATAAATGGAAAAGTCGATTCACTACGACATATCTGATATGTGCCGTGCACCTGCAATCTCATCCATATCCAAATCCGAACTACTAGTTGTGGAAAACTATTGGTTGGAATTGGATATCTTATATCCGTCAGGCACCTGACTGTGATAGCATTGTTCCTACTTTTAGCAGGTGTAGGCCAATGGTTTTATAGTTCACTGTCAGATATTCATATTATTTAAATGACTCACGGTAATCGATCAGCTTCTAGTGACTACTTTTTATGGCCTATTGAAATATTCTCCCGCTTTTTAATTAAAAAAGTAGTCCAGGGGAAAGCATTAGAAATGGATTTGCCAAACTTGTGTGATCCGACGCCATTGTTGCTCTTGTGTAACTGCAACTTGCTAAGGTTGTTATGATGTATTTGTGACGCTTTACTTTATTAGCAATTGCTTTCAGATCTATTCTTTAGTCAGAAATACTGATCTGGTTGCTTGGTCACATCCTACAGCTCAACACAGTACTCAGAACTTCTGCTATCATATGAAAAAGTACTTTTTTTTGCTTACGGTCTTAAAGCATACCGGTGGATAGGTCTAAGTGAAGGCTTGAGTTTTCAGAATCAAAGGACCAACCCTTAAGGTCCTATTTTATTCATAGGATTTTCACAGAAATTTCATAGAAGTTATTTTGCTGTTTCATTTTGGTTTTTAGGATCTATTTCCATAGGAACTTTTCTAAAGATTTTACTTTACACTACATGTAAAAGAAAATTATTCATCCACTCAAACCTCTTGGAAAGAATCACCTTTTTCCTGTGGTGCAACTCAACAAACTTTGATTCAAATTGAAAATTGTATTATTCAAATGGGATTTCAGTGCAATACTTAGTTTTGCAAGCCTTCGTTTTAACTTGGTCTCAGAGCCGGAGAAATGAAAAATTGGGGGCCAAACACTTCTGCTTAATTTTTCTTTGTGCCATTAAAACCTTACATTTTATTTTATTTTTTCACCTGTCTAGTATCTCCTCTCTTGTTGCTGATAACCATTTTTTAGATCTCAAAGATTCAGGATGGCAACTACTTTCACAACACCAGTTCTCTGCAGCTTCAGGGGCAACCCACGCCTGCAGCTGCGTCCCCTGAACCTGAGCACCAGACAGCCACTGCATTTACACCTGAGCCCCGCGAGGATGACGCCAATATTCCCAGGCTCTGGAGCGTCGAGGGACTTCCGTGCCGCGGCCGTGTACAAGGTGAAGCTGATCGGTCCGGACGGGAAGGAGAGCGTGATCAACGTGCCGGAGGACAACTACATCCTGGACGCGGCCGAGGAGGCCGGCCTGGATCTGCCCTACTCGTGCCGCGCCGGCGCCTGCTCCACCTGCGCCGGCAAGGTCCTGGAGGGCGGTGTGGACCAATCGGACCAGTCGTTCCTCGACGACGAGCAGATCGGCGCCGGCTACACGCTCACCTGCGTCGCCTACCCCACCTCCGACTGCGTTATCGAGACTCACAAGGAGTCCGACCTGTACTAGCCAGTAGTTCCATTTCATGCAATCTTGACAGTGCGATCTGATTGATCTGCATTACTGCATATGTAGCTGTCACTGAATCTTGGCTAAATTTTATTCCCAGTTTATCGCGGTCTACTTTACCCCCGAGCCCCCATCTCAGATTGGTTGGAACCCCTGTCCTAACGCACGAGGCACGTCTCTTTCTCTTCTCTGTAGCTTTGAGAGTCTCATGTGAGCAGAGTAGCCGGAGGGAGGCGACGGTGGGGGGGTCGCCGGAGTAGTTGTAGTTGCTAGGGTTCTTGGCCCTGTGCCGGTAGTGGGCGTTTTGCCTAGTAGAGGCTGCGGTGCTTCAGATCTAGGCGGCTAGATCTTGAAGCTTGTAGGGTTCTTCTTTGTTTCTCTTTTGCTCCGATGGCCGGAGCTAAGGAAGAGCAGAAGGACAACCGCGCCGTTCAATAATATCGGTGCCACGGGTCTTCATTCGAAAGGTGGTGGTGGAGGGTGCCCTGTTTCGGCCGGCCGTGGAGGCGAGGGGGAAGGGTGCATCTGCACCAAGCTCGGCGAGGCTGCTACGCTCCTGGACGGCCGTGGAGGCGAGGGGGAGTGGAGGAGCCGGTCTGTGCTCATCTTGTCGATCTGGAGAAGGTTGCTCTGGTTCCCTGCGGAGGGGATGGATTTGGTGCGGCGGGATGGGGAAGCCCTTTTTTCTCCTTCTCCAAGTTGCCATGGTGGCGATGAGGCGAAGAACGGTGAGTTGGTCTTGTTCCTCCTCGAGCTCCAATGGAAAGTTGGTGGTGCTGCTTCTGGAGCTTCTTCGCAGTGGTCTGATGGCGGCGGCGATGCTGCTGGACTACTGCCTTTTCTTCTCGAATAGCGACTACGGGATCAAACCTCCATCGGAGACCCTCTTGCGAAGCGCAGTGTTGGTGCTCGACGCCTCGCCGTCAGCAAGTGGTGCGTCCTCGCTGATTGCAAGGTGGCTGGTGGTGTAGCTTCTTCTCCGGATAGTGGAGCGTCACGAGCAAGAGACTCCCTTGACCTCGCCATAGGCTGGAGCTCTCCGGAGATCGGTGGTGGAGGCACTCGAGGACTTGATTGCTTTTCATTTTCTAGTCCCAGGATGTTTTTTGTAAGAGAGAGGCCCTATTCATTTTTATCTAGTTTTATTAGGGTGCTTTATGTAAAGGGCCTTTCTGTAATTTGTACATGCCACGTATATTAACCTGCAGCTTCTCGGCTCTTCTGGACCTAGTTATCGTTCAAAAAAAAAACTTTACCCCGAGCAAGTGCGCTCGCTCTTGTCTCTACGTTCTCCTATGGATATCTCAGAATCTGTCGAGCCACCTTTGAAGTAGACGGCCGCGTTGGTCTATTACTATTAGGGCCGGTACGATGTGTGCGTGTCAAAAATGGATTCGATGTATATGTATCGGGCATCCCATCGGCGTTAGGTGTGCACTGTGGGAGGGAGACAGTATGCAACTGGCTATCCACGATCATGGGGGAGGGAGACAGAAAGGGATGAAACACAAGACGATGAACTGGCTGAAAGACGATTTGTAGGGTAATAGTGCCGACTTAAAGAAGCCAAATGGAGAAAAGGAACCGATGATTACGATGTTGTTCACATGGAGCATATCGAATTATTGGCATGAATCATAAATCATAAGATGGAGTCGCGGCCTCGTGGATCAGAGGTTCTAAGCTAATTCTACAAGCTCGGTCTAATTCGTTCGACTAAATGCATGTTCAGAACTTATGAGTGAATCCAACTAACCGCATTGGTGCAACTGATGTATTATGTTTTTGAGCGACCGGTTCCTTTTAATTCAGATTAAAAAAGGGAAACAAATATGCTTACGCGCACATGTTTCTAGTGAAACCAAAAAAACACACACGCACACACGCCGCTAGCCCCTCTGCTCTCCCATAACAAGATTTCACTACGGAATCAGGACAAAGCTATAGACATCGATTCGATGTCCATATGCACAAGGATGACAACTTTCAAATAAGTTGGTCGTTGTTTTGTGAAGATACAGTGGTTCGTCTACTCCTCAACATTGCGCATTGCATAAATGAACCGCATACAATGTAGCTGTTTCTAGCCTTTCAATATATTATTAGCATGTTGTTGTGGGATATCTAATCTCACACACAGTGACGCCTAGTCCTAAGTAGCATCTACCTGATAAGTTGTCAAAATTAACTAAAAAAATCATCTCATGTCAACAAGTAAAATGGAGAAGAATAAAAGATATCTTGCTCTCTTGAGGGTAACCTTAGTCATGTTATCAAGTAACACTAGTAATCAAGCACGTCCAATGCACGTTTGTCATAACATCTACAAACTCCCACATATAAAAATTTCAATTGCACATATAATAACATTTTTACAATTCTAAATTGTGTTGTTAGACAAAATCAACATTGCAGATCTTCGCAAATGCGTTACACAACTTAAAAAAATAAACAACTGGCACGCAACATTGTCGTCGCTAATGGCCACGGGACCTAAATCCCATTAGACACAATCCCTTCTGACTCGAAGCACCGTCAGTTCAAGAGTATATGCTGACCTTTTCAAAAAATAATTTATGTTAAACATATTCTATCAAATTCATCTGCCATCTGGCTGAAAATTTCATTACAGTTGTGCTATGTCAGTTTCAGGTATTTGGGAGAACAAAAAAACAAGACAGAAATCAGTAGCATACATGAAACAATATAAAGTAGATATCAAGGTTTGAAGAACATGATTTCGAATACGATTCCGTCTTTTACTGTCGGTGCCTTTCCTACATTTTCTGTTCAAGAATACATATGGTCATCCAAAGTGATAAATACTCAAGGTCCAAGTACTTGAAGTAGAGGAAGTTTCCGGGCACCATTGCTCCCAAAAAAGATGCCTCCGGAATTTAATCACGTTTAACAGCACAAGTATTACATCCATATCTCTGCATGTAATAATTTTAAAATTCTGAATCGCTGATTAGCATATAAAACATACATGCATGCCTCATGGTGATGACCGGATCGGATAAGACTTCCCAGAATTTGGCATAATGGATGGAAGCTCAGTATGAGAATAAATGACCATGTTGAATGAAACCCTGAAAATAACCAATGACATATTTGCATGATTTGCACTGAATCCCTAGAGATATTTGTATTCAGGCCTCTGGTGTATAAGAGTGGACAGTTTGTGATGTCTATCACCCATCTTCTCAATTGAAGGTAGTGGAGCTGCTACAGTGAGCAAAGTACCTTGAAGCAGGCTGTTTCATTGTAGTCACGTTTCACCAATTACCATTGTAGCTGAAGCAAATTCTAAGGAGATGGACATGAAATAAGTAGTTCCATGGATATCTGCCTCAAATTCTTAACCACCAATCTTGACACAACTTGTCTCACCAAAGAAGATCTTCAAGCAAATGCATAACCAATTACTTGTTAATAAAACCAATAATAGATGTCAAAAAGGGGAACAAATATGCTTACGCGCACACGTTTTTAGTGAAACCAAAAAAAAAAACACGCACGCACGCTGCTAGCCCCTGTGCTCTCCCATAACAAGATTTCACTACGGAATCAGGACAAAGCTATAGACATCGATTCGATGTCCATATGCACAAGGACGACAACTTTCAAATAAGTTGGTCGTTGTTTCGTGAAGATACAATGTTTCGTCTACTCCTCAACATTGCGCATTGCATAAATGAACTGCACATAATGTAGTTGTTTCTAGCCTTTCAATACATTATTAGCATGTTGTTGTGGGATATCTAATCTCACACATGTTGTTGTGGGATATCTAATCTCACACACAGTGACGCCTAGTCCTATGTAGCATCTACCTGATAAGTTGTCAAAATTAAGTAAAAAATCATCTCATGTCAACAAGTAAAATGGAGAAGAATAAAAGATATATCTTGCTCTCTTGAGGGTAACCTTAGTCATGTTATCAAGTAACACTAGTAACGAAGCACGTCCAATGCACGTTTGTCATAACATCTACAAACTCTCACATATAAAAATTTCAATTGCACATATAATAACATTTTTACAATTCTAAATTGTGTTGTTAGACAAAACCAACATTGCAAATCTTCGCAAATGCGTTACACAACTTAAGAGAATAAACAACTGGCAAGCGACATTGCCGTCGCTGATGGCCACGAGACCTAAATCCCATTAGACACAATCCCTTCTGACTCAAAGCACCGTTAGTTCAAGATAATACACCAACCTTTTCAAATTGAAGACAGAATAATTTATGTTAAGCATATTCTATCAAATTCATCTGCCATATGTATGAAAAATTATTAGAGTTGTGCTATGTCAGTTTCAGGTATTTGGAAGAACAAAAAAAACAAGACAGAAATCAGTAGCATACGTAGATATCAAGGTTTGAAGAACATGATTTCGAATACAATTTTATATTTTACTGCCGGTGCCTTTCCTACATTTTCTGTTCAAGAATACATATCGTCATCCAAAGTGATGAATACTCGAGGTCCAAGTACTTGAAGTAGAGGAACTTTCCGGGCACCATTGCCCCCAAAAAGGATGTCTCCAGAATTTAATCACTACAGGAATGAGATGCTAGCCCGAGGGTTAAAAGCCGTCGGCGTAGCCACAATACCCGTTGGCATAGGCTACGCCGAGGGCTGCCGTTGGCGTAGGCTCCTCGGGGTAGCCTTCCCTCGGCACAGCCATGGAGGTAGTCGGTGTATGACCATGCCATCGGCATAGGCTACGCCAACGGTTTTGTCCTCGGCATAGCCCTGTCGGCATAGCCTAACGGCCGGTCGTAAAAAAATAATAAAAAGAAAATTTTAAATTTTTTCTCAAATTTTTTTAATCTTTGAATTGTTTGACTCGTTAATCTCTCACTTGGAATATTTTTAACACTAATTACACTTAATCTTCGATCAAATTGTAGTCTTGATCAAACTTTCCGGTCGGTCATCCATCCTCACACTACTCCACCATCAGCACGCTTAACTTCTCTATTCCTTTCGAATCAGTTCTCGCGAAGCAATTTGTACCTTATTATCAATACTATGATATCAATCATATTAACACTTATATCATTATGTCACACATTTTTATTTTTTGAAATTACAAACAATTATTTAAGTAAACAACAATGAATAATAAAAATATTATTGAATTCAAATAAAAATATAATAATTTTACTTTTTTGTATTTTTCTATTTAATATGGAATAATTAATATCTTTAAATCCATAAACCGGAATTCAATAAATAATATGTCTAAATTGATTAGAAAAATAAGACGAATCCAAATATGATATCCATATCAACTTATCACAAACTATGTCGTGATTCTAGATATAATTTTATTTTCTCATTTCAAACTATGGTCAAAATTGATTAAGTTCCTATCGATTAGGCGGGAATTTGTCTTTTTCATGAGACAGTTTTTTATGATATTTACAATATTCCAATTTATATATTTTTACTTGTAACTATATCACATAATATGACACCATGTGAAGGTTTTACATTATTTAGATCGTTTTTGAATTTCTCATGCCTGTTTGAAACTATGGTCGAAACGGCGGGTATGAAGATTCTTAGCTCGGGATTGAGCCTCGCTAAATTTGAAGTGGATCTCTAATGAAACAGCTTATTGTGAATCTAAAAATGATTTTTTCCAAAAAAAATAATGAGCATTAGATCATGTACATGTAGTTCAAATCTGACCGACTTCCTACAGATTTGACAAGAATTTATCGTTTTCATGAGGGGTGGACGGAAAGATTTTAAGATACCATGATTGAGAAATTGTCCATGTAAGAGGGTCTAGTACTTTTGTAAAATGGGATAATACCAATGTGAAACTTTCATTTGGTGGTTCCTTCACAAAACATCCCGTTTTTTACACTTGAAATTGGAAAATGGCTTTTTGGTGCGATAAAAATAAAAACTTTCTCTTGCAAGTATGCCATCTCAATATGCACATGTGTGCATAATATGAACATATTATCACAAAGTATACCGCGATTCTGACCATAACATTGGTCATTTGGTTCGAAAGCCATGAAACCTCAAACATAATAGCTCATTTTGAGAAGGATTTTTCGAGATGCAATCAATATACCAAGTTTGGTATTTTTTCTTGCAACTATGTCATATAATATGACACCACGTGAAGGATTTATATTGTTCGGACCGTTTTTGAATTTCTTATGTCCGTTTCTAAATTTTCCCGTTTTAAACTATGGTCAAAACGGCATACATGAAGATAGAGGATGTGCCTGCCTAAACTTGCATTGGATCTCTGGAGAAACATCATATTGTGAGTCTAAAAATGATTTTCTTTCAAAAAATCATGAGCATTAGATCATGTATCTGTAGTTCAAACCGGAGCCACTTCCTACCGATTCAGCAGACATTTGTCTTTTTCACCCAGGATGGAAGGAAATGTTTGAGATATCCCGGTTGGGACATTGTCTATGTAAGGTGGTCTAGTATTTTTGAAAAATATGATGGTAGCATTTTGAATTATGCCTTTGGTGGTTGCTTCACAAAATGCCTCGTTTTTTTGGCACTCGTAAAATAGAAAATGGCTTTTCCGTGTGACGAAAAGAAAAACATCCTCGTGCAACATTGTTCACCATCCCAAGATACACATGTATGCATGATATGGGTACACTATCACAAACTATGTGACAATTCTGGCCATAACATTGGTCATTTTATCTAGAAGCCATGAAACCTCGAACATGATAACTCATTTTGAGAAGAACTTTTCGAGATGCAATCAATATATCAAGTTTGGTATTTTTTTCTTTCAACTATGTCACATAATATGATACCACGTGAAGGATTTACATTGTTCGGACCGTTTTTGAATTTCTTATGCTCGTTTCCAAATTTTCTCGTTTCAAACTATGGTCAAAACGGCGAGCATGAAGATAGAAAATGAGTCTCGCTAAACTTGCATTAGATCTCTGGAGAAATATCATATTATGAGTCTAAAAATGATTTTTTTTCAAAAAATCATGAGCATTAGATCATGTACCTGTATTTCAAACCGGACCCACTTCCTATCAATTTGTTAGACATTTGTCTTTTTCACCCGGGGTGGATGGAAAAGTTTGAGATATCCCGGTTGGGGACAATGTCCATGTAAGGTGGTCTAGTATTTTTGAAAAATAGGGTGGTAGCATTTTGAATTATGCCTTTGGTGATTGCTTCACAAAACACCCCTTTTTCCTCGGAAAATAGAAAATGGATTTTTGGTATGATAAAAAGGAAAACTTTCTCTTGCAAGGTTCTAAGCCATCCCAAGATGCACACGTGTGCATAATATAGACACATTATCATAAACTATGTTATGATTTTAGTCATAACATTGGTCTTTAGCTTCAAAGGCATAAAACCTTAAACATGATAGCTCTTTTTGAGAAGGTTTTTTTATGATATTTACAATATTTTAAGTTTTATATTTTTGTTTGCAACTATATCACATAATATGACACAACACGAAGGTTGTACATTATTTGGATCGTTTTTAAATTTTTTATACCCATTTCAAATTATATGTAATGTTTAATGTTTTATTTAATTTTTATTTATAAACGTGTAATATTTGAGTGTAGATAGATAGATCTTATTTTTCTGCAAATTTTGATATATTATTTATATTTTTATGAATTAGAATGATTTTGTATAATTTTTAAAGATTAATGTGGTAAAAGATGTCAAACTGAGCTACTCGATTACAAAATTAACAGTTATTGTTGAAATAAATTTTCTAGCTTTTTCCATCAGTTTAGACTTTTGATCTATTTGATCTATTTGGCTATACATGCAAATTAATATGGTATCAGAGCAAGAATAAATTTTTTCTAGCCCTTTCTTTTAGTTCGGGCTTTCGGTTGAGTTGGTATGTACATGCAATTCAATATGATATCGGAGTAAGAGGTCTTAAGATCAAATCCTGGCCAATGCAAGAATTAAAAAGATACTACAGCTCCTAGAAAACGCATCACAATAGGCCAGAGGGTAAAGACGTAGGGTGGGTGTTAAAAAATTGCCTAGCTCATTCTATCAGCTCAGACTTTTGGTCTAGTTGACTAGTGCATGCAATTCAATAGTTATTTCTTAAAAATGTATACTAATACATTGAGCACCTTGTGCATTCCCCCGTCTCGGGGCGTTGTTGTTCAAGGATGCGGAGATCCCAATCAGTGTCGGGGCGTCGTTCCCACATGGTGCCGACGTTCGTCTGCTTCACACCTACGCCGGTCCTGCGTTTGTCGGCGCCAAGACTGCATCAACATTTGTCACTCTCTACTGTTGGAACATTTGGAAGAATCGGAATGGTGTTGCCTTCCAAGGTGATCGTCCAAGCCTCCCTCGTCTACTAGCGGTGTACCGTGAGAAAAAAATGAAATAATGCTAGGAGGAACTAGACACTTTTTCGATACAGTAGAAGCGGATTGATGTGAGAATTCCAAAATTTTGTCTCTAATAGGGATCGAACTCTGGTCGTTAGGATGCATCAACTATGATCCAACCACTAGGCTATTGCCCGGTTCTCACGGTGTGCCCTGAGGATGTTATACTTTGGCGGCTCTAGGTTCCCTCGTCCTTCCTGGACGAACCTGAAACATGGGATGCTTGTCTTACTCTTAACGGACACGGTTAGGCCTGTCTTCCCGTGCTCCTCTCTATTTTCTCTCTATTCTCGATATGTCTCTGCTAAAAACATCCCGCTTTTAAGGGGCAAGTGTGTAGATATATCTTGGCTTTTGACCGAAACTGCCGAGTGTGTAGATATATCTATCTATCTATTTATACTACTAGCAAAATACCCACGTGTTGCAGTGGAAGGGAAACAACATGCTTATATACCTTTTCTCTGAGCAAACACATATCCGTCGCATGTCAAAGGACCTGAAAATGTGCGGGAGACCGACTCGTATTCGGCATATCTACTTTTTGCC
Source organism: Avena sativa (assembly GCA_916181665.1). Lineage (NCBI taxonomy): Eukaryota > Viridiplantae > Streptophyta > Magnoliopsida > Poales > Poaceae > Avena > Avena sativa. The sequence goes on from OV702287.1 coordinate 432,561,123, forward strand.
CCGCGAACAGCCTCGTGACGACATTTAGATCACCATTGTTGTCCACATTTAGACTTGTAGCGCTAAAACAAATCTCAAACGAATCAAGCCCCAATCCTCTAATTCCTGTTACCAAATCTCGATTCCCACGCTGAGCAGCCTGTTCGTAGATTGTTCTTCTGCTATTCATCTCTCGGAGATAAACCACAAGATGGTAATCGACTAATTGAGCACAACATTACAAGCACTCCAGTCCAGTCCACAGGTGCTGACTTGTTCCTTGGAAAAAAAAGATCACAATATTAAATAAAAAAAATGGCTAGACAGTCTTATTGAATCATGATCATCGAGAAGAAACAAGTCTTGGCCTACATGATCAATTCTTCTTTTCCAAAGAGAGCGAGGAGGGAGGCCGCACGAGCAATATGGCTTTATAAATTGTGCACGACTCTTTTTTTTAAGAAGCCTCGTTTAATTATATGCATCATATACATGTATCTTGTGAAGGCCACAAATACCCGCTTAAACATGGCTCGCTCCTTTTAAACATGTACACTCACTTTCAAGGTAGCACACGATTCCCCCTTAATACTCTCCTTTAATCAACCAGCCATGTGCAGCAGCAGGCCAGCCCACACACAATTCCGTTTAGCTCGCTCACGGCGCACATGCATACGTAATTAGGCAACCATTATATCCAAACCAATCAAAGGTGGGCTGCTTGGTGATTACCAAGTTGGCTTGCTGATACCCTGAGCTATTTTCCAACCTATATAAACCGGTGGGGCGAGGTTTAAGGAAGCAGTATGGGACTAAACGTTATACCTATAACCTTAAATCCACGTGAAGGTCCTCGTTTGCTGCTAGTGCACTTGGCCTGTACGCATAGGCCTGGACGCACAAGTAACGTCGAGGGCTTGAGGCAGCTGTTCTGGGCTTCGAGCGAGACGTAGGAATTTGTTTGGGGCCAACCTTTTTATAACGCCCATAATTAAACATAGCATTGTCACATGTGGCCGTGACATGCTGGGCCGGGTCTTGCAACCAGACGCGGAAATTTTGGTGACTAGGTGCCTTGCGGACCAGGCAGGAGTCCTCACGGCAATCGTTCGGGTGGGAGTTTGACCAATGCCACGCCTTCTGATCGTTAGCGCGCGCCGCACGTTCTGATCGTTCGCGCGCGCCGTTTTTTAACTAACCGATGGCATTAGTGGTAATATGCGATATGATGGGAGGACAATCCGGTTTAGAAAAGAGTTGGACCAGAAGAAACAATCCGTCATTTATTATTACTAGCAAAAGTGCCCGTGCTTTACACCGGGTTTATAATTGATAATTAGTTCATGCGAGAAATAAAATAAAATTATGTTCTCAATGGACGTGATAATCAGATTTTGAGTGCTTTAGTGCATAATGTAATAAGATTGGGGGCTCAAGTGACAAATGCTGAATCTTTTGTGTAATATAATAGGTGCATGGACTAAGATAAAAAACCGGCATCCTCTTCATGGGACAAATCAACTCATTTGCTAACTCTCTAAAATGATTTGCTCCCCGCGTGGGTGGTTCGAGCAACACCGGACGGGCGCCATGGCACAGAGCTGGGCCATTGGCTGCCTTCCCGTCGAGATCCTTAGCATGAGGAGCCACCCTGGTTGGACTTCTTCGTGGGTGCCAAACCCGCCTCCTCGTTCCGTCCGGCCACCGCCAAGCACGCACACACAGGCCACAGGCACAACCTCGCCTTCCTCTGCCATTCCCCTCGTCCTCTTCCTCTCAAGCTAGCTATGGTCCATCCCCGTCTAGGCGATTTTGCACCATGCAAGGTGTTGTGCGTCCGTGTCGTCTCTCTCTTTCAATCTCTCACTATCACCATTAAATTCTAGACATTTAATATGTGTGGCTCTCTTTCCCGCTACATATTGGCCGACACGGCTGCAGTGATACACAGGAGACATGCTCCGACATCGCCACCTCACCCTACTCCATGAAGGCCTTCGCCTCCCATGGAGCTGGTGAGTAGATGAAGTAGAGGATGTCGAATAAATATTTGGGATATGAATTGGGATGCAGATACCTGTTAAGCGATGCCAAGGACTTTGTTAAAGAATTCTCATCAATGTCAACCTATGTGGATGTGGGTTTAATATTGGAATGATCGATATTTTTTTAAAGAAATCCAACTTTATCCACCGATTTATTTTTTGAAAAGGAAACAAAAGCTTTGCCCATACATTAATTAAGAAGAAGGTGTCCGGTTTTTTAGGAGAAAACCAAAAGCCTTTTTTAGGAGAAAACCGGGAAAAAACCTACAACACCAGGGCCAAGTCGCCCCAAACACCAACACAACAGGGGCAAACGCCCACACGCACTGACAACCACACACCGATGACCAAACCTAATAGAACGTCCAAATAGCCACACGAATGAACACACCAACCACGATATTCCTACACCGCGCCGACAAAGATATGCAATTGGCTTTTTATTAAGCGGCCGCAATTAAGGGTGAGCATATAACCCGAAAACCAATCTATCGAACCGACTTAACCTGGACCGAACCCGAAGTGACCGGAACCGAAATATTCGGTACTCAGCTCGGTCATTGATTCTCAGAAACCGAATTAAGTTCAGTGTGTACCATCCGCGCACCGAACAGACCGAAGCACCGAGATCCTTCTATAATCCCCCGATTCCCCTCCACCACAGAACAACAAAACTGGTGCGACCCCTTCTCAAAATTCCAACCAATACTACACGCTGCCCAAAATCGCCTTGCAGAAATCGTGGCTCTGAGGGATCGATATTTCCCTTCCCCAATCCCTCAAATCTCGCGTGAGTTCCTGCCGGCCCGATTGATATTTGCCTCCCCAAATCCTTATACGAGCCATGAGTTCCTGCTGCCCAGGCCATAGTTGTGCGCGATAGACGCCGTCCTGCTGAACTCCATTCCGGCACCATAAGAACAACAGCGGCCGCGGCAAGCCACGGTAGGTTACTGGACATATTCCGCTCCAAAAAGTGAGTTCTAGCTCTTGATTCAATCCATTTCTTATTTATATTACCCATCCTAGTTCCCATTTTCTTCATATTTTGATGTCGTCAGACATAGGAGTCCCATGGCCATGGATGGGGAGAAGGCGAGGTGCTAGCTTTTTGATGTCTGCATGTCTCGCTGAACACTGATGTCCTATGCTCCTGTCTTTGTAAGCTCCGCCCAGCCCTAGGGCGTTGGGGATGTGGAGACCATGCACGTTCTCCTGTAATTCTCGTTCGTTTAGTTACAAGCGTAAATCCGTTCAATTTTACCATCCAACTCCATGCCTCTCTCCCGTTGGGAGATGTGGAATATAATTCCTTTCAATCGTTTATAATTTCAGATCAATCAATCTGTGGTGATGCTTGCTGATTCTAGGGACCTTGCAAACATATATAAACTGGTCGGATTCTGTATAAAGGAGCGAGGTGAGACTATATGACATTATAAAATATTCATCCGTTCTCTCATCAATGCCTACAGAATCGTATTTGTTTTCAATCATTTTTGGGCCTTAATACCCGTGCTAGCAACTTTGGGCCGCAGTACCCGTGCTAGCCCAAGTGACCGTGAGGAGCAAAGCAGCGATGCGTGCAGTACATAAGCGCCCGTGCTAGCAACTTTGGGCCGCAGTATCCGTGCTAGCCCAAGCGACCGTAAGGAGCAATGCAGCGATGCGTGCAGTACATAAGCGATGGCACTTGGGGTAATACATGATTTTATGGGAGGGTAAATCAGTCCAGAAAAGAGTTGGACCGGGAGAAATAATCCGTCGTTTATTATTAGGTATAGATCTATCTATATCTATATCTATATCTATATCTATATCTATACCTAATAATAAAGGAAGGAGCGTTTCTTGTAATACCTACACTTTTTTGGACGGCTTTACCCTTTGAGCAAAAAATAAATTACCCACTAATACCACCGGTAAGTGAAAAAGAAAAAATAAAGAAAGAGCGTTTCATGTCGTTGGAGTTATTACATCCTATGCCACCGGTTAAATGAAACTGTCAGCCGTTTGGAAATATTCAGCTCTCCGGTGTGGACTCTGTTTCTGAACGTCTCCTGGCCACAGATTTGACCTTCAATCGAGGTGCCATGGCGTACGTCACGTCGTTTCTTTGTGCAGATTGAGCGATATAGACCTGAAAAAGAGTGCTGGACAGGAGGAGATCTACACGTTGATCCTTAGTAAATACCACAATTTATCGGTAGCTTTGTCATCAAATCCGTAACGCTATCAGATGCCGGCTTCTCGGTAAGTTCATCCATCATGTGCATGTCATGTGGGTCAACTATAAATTCTCTCTGACTCATTTCTTATATTCCACGGTGGTCGGCAGTCTTGGAAATTGGAATGTTGCGACGGAGGCACAGAGCAAGACATCTGAAAATATGGCTGAAATTTTTTAGTTTGTTGTTGAGAGTTACCGTAATAGCCAACTGATCCATCAGTATATTTCCTAGCCGTGGGTCTAGGTAAAGTATTTATGAGTTCCTTCGCAATTAGTTGTGGGCATATTACCCTCATGATAGAAAAAATGATAATCACAAATCTCATTTAGTTATTTCAGCAAGTTAAGTAAAAAATAAAATTTGCCTGCTCTTATACGTATACTAATCTACCTTTCAAAACTACACAAATATATATCTGGTCAAGAATGAACATTTATCCCGGTGCAACGCACGGACACTTCTGCTAGTCTATATCTATATCTATATCTATACTATGCTACTTATAAAGGAGCAAATATTTTCTTTTCTAAGGCCACCCTGTTTAGTGTACCCAACCTTTATTCTACCATTAGATCATCTCAACTAAATAGATCCAACCGCCTGAATTGATCTAATCTAATGCTCGGGTGCGCGTAGCAATTAGTTTTGACGGAACGTACTCTGTCGAGCGGCTTAAGTTTTCCTGGGCATGCGAGAAAAATAACTCCCACAATCCAGTCATCCAGATCACGATCCCTACATGTCCCCATTCTTCCAATGCGATCCCCAATGCTCCCGCCTCCTCTCCCCGCGACCTCCCCTGCTACGCCGCTGCCTGAATCCCCGCCCTAGCAGTTCCATGCCATGCCGCATGACCCGTGCCCCCGCTGTCGTGCTGCTTCGAGCGTCTCCTCGATGACTGATCGTGGCGATGCGGAACCACGGTCGGCTCCATGGATTCCTCTCTAACGATTCTAAAATCAGGCAACAACAGGGACAAGGGTTGGGATATACGTGGATATGGTGGCGCTCGACTGCCCAAGGACTCTCTCGAGGGGCGACGAAGGAGGGGTTGCGCGACGACTTGGAAGAGATTGTCATTTCCCCTCTCCAATTTGGTAGTACTGTTGTTTTTTGCTTTACAGTTGATGAAGAACCGATAGATGTTTGTACTGGAAATCCAGTTCCTGAACTATGACACTGCGTGCTCATCTTGCAGGTGGTGCCAATCCACATCTGACTATCTCCTGTGTTACCTCACGTGCTCCCTATCCTACAGAACTCACCAAGGTCTGGTTCTCCATTCGAGTATGTATTTAATTGATTTGGAGACACAGGTCTTCACCTGCTAGGCAATGTCTTCCGAAAGTATAGAGTTATCTGATGTTCAAATAAATAATTCTTGCAAAAAATACCACCACGATATGATAGTTATGGATTTTTTCGTATTGCAGCTAAACTGTGTGTCTCTAATCTGCTTTCATTATGAAGATGCAAGTATTCGGTAATTTTGGTTTAGGTATGTCATGACTTCAGCAATCGAATCCTTATCTTTACATACAGTTGTTTGTTCTCAAAAGATGAGTTATCTCTTAGGAAAGTGATACAGTAGTATTACTCCTCTATACTTCTGTTTTTGTTAGATTTTGAGTTGACGAGACAAGAACGAGAATGATGGATGTTCGGTACTTCTTGCAAAGACATTACTAAATTAGAGTACGCTCATTGGTAACACTTTTTTTTTGCTTAACGGAGATGATAATGGCATTTGCTCAGAATGTGTCTGTGTAGAGGGCTAAGGCAAGCGATATGTTTTCTTGTTCCTTCGTTGCGTGCATTTCTCTCACTAGGATGGTTCCACAATCAATTCTTGGTTTTATTTTCATTGTAGATACTATTTCGGATGCGCCGGTTCTTACAAGCGAGCATCAAGCAGAGGCAATCGGTTGTGCCATGGTCGCAGGGCTGATCATTTTTAGAGGTAATAGATCTCTGCTGCTCGGCTGTTTGTTTCTTGTGCTTATATGGACCATGTTCTGGACGCCCATGTTTACAGAGACATGGGGACTCAATGGAAACAGGGAGTGAGGAAAAACAATATAGTTTCGCGAGTACTATGATCCATCCACATGCTGCCAGTTTTTTTTATATACCTACTTGTTTACAAATGTTCGAAGTAATTTTAACATGAGAAAGCAAGAAAAGCTAGATGCCGCTTAGACATACTAATGAAAGAGAGTTCAGTTAGCAAACTGCGCAAATAATGATTTCACTTATGAATTATGTGTATATTGTTAGCTGATGGATCCAATGAGTGACCATGGTCTAGAATGGCCTCCATAACGATCTGCCGATGACTAAACATGGTATGATTAGTTTGATAGGTAGCCATATTAGGCTTTGCATGTTGATTTTGGGCGTCAAGGCCGCGATGGTGCTTGGAAAATGCTTTACTCAGGCTGTTGAGATTGATGCATCATTGGCTTATACCGTCAGTGTCAGATAGTCTGATACTCAATTCGTGGAGTGGTATAATAGCTCCTTCTGTGCCAATCCTAGATGGTGATGTCGGCAGTGGCAAACCATTGGTGCATTAGTGAGTTTTTGGTTCCCAGACGTTGATAATACCTTAATTTTTTCATTAGGAGTGTATACTATCTGTATCGCATAATACTGCGATGTGAGTTGAGGTTAGACAGTGGTGTCAAAATAGGAATATAAAGAGTATTATTAGGGGCTTGATGGATATAAAATATAACAGGTTAATTTGTTCATATGGGTGACAAAGAAGTATGAATGACGAGATAGCATAACCAGGTTTAGTTATTCATATGGGTTACAAAGAACTACAAATCCAGTTATTCATATGGTTTAGTTATTCAGGCGGTTAGATCTATTTAGTTGAGATGATCTGATGGTAGAATAAAGGCTGGGTACACTAAATGGGGTGGCCTTAGAAAAGAAAATGTTTGCTCCTTTATAAGTAGTATAGATATAGATGCAGTTTTGTGCTCCAGCTTTTAAATATTCCTGGTATTTAGTTCAATTTTTGTAAACAATTCTGACAGAAATGAATTTAAAACAGCAACTCTGAATTTCTGTACATGGGTTGATCTGCAGGCTGGTATACTAAACCAGCTTAGCGTTTTCTTTATTACAGTAAGGGTAAATCAACTTTTTTTTCTTGCAGGTCCTATATGAGTTGTTTGAAAAAAAGAGGGTAGAGCAATGCATCGGCAGCTACATGCAAGTCATAGTTTTCAATAAGGGCACTTCAGTAAAGGTCGAGATACACACATGAGCATCATCATTAACAGGTCACATATTAATTCAACAAGGTAGTCCTGCTAGGAGAATAACCTGTGAATCTGATTGTGAGGAGCTGGTGTGGCTCTGGAAGGAAAGGTAGAACTGAAATCGCTACGGAGTACTATATTTAGTGAGGTCGACACACTTCGTTCTTTTGAGTCTTGATTTGTGTTTTGCCCGGCGGATAACCAATACGGTTGTTGACGAGTGCATTTGTTATGCGTGCAAGAGTATCAGTGTGGTTCTTGATCATAGCCTTCTGATCATTGTATTACTTCGGTGTCAAATTAATAAAGCTCGCAACATTCCTTAAAAAATAAGACAATTCTTCATAACTATCTCTTGTTACAAGGGAAACTCGGGACATGTACAATCTGATCTCCGGATATAACATCAGCTATCAAAAATTCGAAAATAAATGCATCAATATATAGATGGATTTCAGATACATGGCAAACACTCACAAATCGAGACAGAAACCAGCGCATCGACAATTTTATTTGAGTTTTCAGATGGATCCACACTTGCCTAAATTTCAAGTGCAAGAAGTTGATTTATAAAACGTGTGTTTACACGTGCACGCTTACTAGTTACGTATAGATAATTTTCCTTGCGGTAGGTTCGTTCACACAGATTTTGGTTCCGATTTTTAGCTGAACGGATTTACCCCTGGTAGTTCGGAGATTTTACACCACCTGCCACCGCCAAGTCACAAACTAAACGGTTCCTTCGGTGCTAAAAGAAAATCCCTGAGCGCTAGCCCCCATCGATGCGCCACCGAAGCCACAGCCGCAGCCGAACTACATCGGCCGGAAAAATAGATCCCTTCCTCCCTTAGCATCCCCTGTTCTCCCTCAAACAAATGATGGCCTTGGATCCGAGCTAGCGCCGCCAACCGGCTGTGGACGACGTGTCCCTAATGCTCGTTGGCTCTCGCCGACGTCTAGCACCGCTACCTCGATGGTCGCATCCAGTCGAATCTAAGGAAGCTGGTGGGGCGGGGGAGTGGATGCAGGACGTGGTTGTGACCTCATCACCCAGATTCAGATCAGTCAGCTCAGATTCGTCCAAAATCCGTGATTCCCCTCCGTATTTTTCCTCTTGTAGGTCTCTGACCCTGGTGGTGTTACCTTGCCTGCCTCCGTGTGCAGGACGAGTCTGCCGGCGCGGTGCGTGTGTGGCCGGGGGCAACGTTCTGGGTAGGTGGACGAGAGCGGTGCACACCGTAGAGGGGCTGGGGGTTGGATGGCGCATCGAGCGAGGAGGTGATGCGGGAGTTCCATAGTGCCAGGGTACGACATGGTCTGTCGTCGTGAAGATCGCCAAGCAGGTGAGGGACCCGAAGGAAGGCACGGGTTGTATTGGCACGAGAGCAACGCTGAGAGCGAGATACAGCCACGATTTTATTTTCTCCTGCTTACGAGCAGGCACTGGGCTAGAGAGCTACTGGTATGTTCCCCTTAATCTTTATGAACGAGTACTTTTAAGTCTCTGAACTTTTCTCTAAACTACTGTGGTATCGCCTTCCTGCTCATCGTAGAGCACGCCTGTTGAGTCCAGTTTCAGAAGAGAAGTTCTGTCTGGAATGAACTTAGACAAATTCCAATGGCCTGTAAAACGGTATCGTGGTTCTGTAAGATGCCTGCTTAAGTGCTTATGGCTGTTGCGGAATAATTAGCCGGAGCAAGGCTAGACACCTATCATCATGCCATTACGCTGCAGCATAAGTTTAGATATTTAGTAGTTACGGCTCTCTCCGTCCCAAATTAGTTGTCGCAAAGTTGTTAAAATATGGATATATCTAGACATGTTTTAGTTTACAGATATATTTTGCTAAATCTGTGACAACTAATTCAGGACAGAGAGAGTATGATTTTTGGACAAGTTGACATGGTGCCAATTTGCTTGATATCTTTTTTACGTGCCGACAAACATGACACATCTATCTTTTTCTTTTGGACAAAGGGAATATATTAAAATCGCGATGATACCAATTACATCTAGCCTCTGTAAAAGAAAATATTCTAAAGACACGGATGCACACAACCTTATTAAAAACAAGAAGAAAAAACAAAGGTGATCAAAATCTTGAAGCTACAACACAAACCACTGCCAATACAACACTTGAAGTCCGCGCTCACAAAATAATATCTTCAATAACATCACCAAGGGGTCAGCCGTAACAAATAGCACCTCCACCCCCTTCAGTGTCGGCCTGCCGCCACCGAATTGACAATTGAAAAATTAATTGCGAATTGACACTTGAAAAAATTGTGGTATACCAATCAATCGTGACAGCTGTTTTTATATCCCACAAAATATTTTTTCTTACAAAAATTACACCCTCATGTTATTTTTAGTATACTACTTCCTCCGTCCTAAAATAAGTGACTTATGTTTGTCTAGATTTGAATGTATCAAAACACGTTTTAATATATAGATACATGCGAATCGACACAAACCCAAGTCACTTATTTAGGGACGCAGGTAGTATGTGTTTATCAAGTTTTAAAAATTCAAGTTCTCCTGGTTAGAAATATATTGTTCATACTATTAATTTTCCTTCATGAAGGACCAAAATATTTGTTTCTATAACGATTTTGATTATGAGATTAACTCGTTTAGCCGAAACATACAGGGAGTGACTAATAAAGTGCTAATGATCAGAACAGTGGATTTGATACAAATAGAAGATTACTGTCGAGCTTTCCGCTACTGAGTTTCTTGCACCTCCACATCGGTTAAAATACGATGCATCTAATTTAGTCGCAAGATCATAGTTGAGCTTGCTCTACCTACATATTTAAAGAGCAGAACCGTTTAGACCGCTAGCATTTTTTGCATTTTCTTTTCTGATACAGGCTAGCCGTGCATTTATTATAAAGGCATCATCTATCTTTTTTTCTTTAAATTTTTGATTTAGTTGATACTTTCTCTTTCCCAAATTAGGATGCATATTAGGTTTGGTCAAAGTCAATCCTTATAAAGTTTGACTAACTATACGTAAAAACATACTAACGTTTTTAATATAAAATACATATAGTATGAAAATATAGTTCATGATGATTCTAATAACATTGAGTTGATATCGTAGATGTTCATATAATTTTCTAGACATTTAATCAAAATTTATTAAATTTGACTTTGACCAAACTAATATACGTCCTAGTTTGGGAAGGAGTGAGTACTGTGATGGATATTGGATCCAACGGAAAACATTGAAATATATTCTACGCTGACAATTGTTCCACTTATGTGTTTATATAATTTTATTATCCCATAGTAACGCATGGACATTCAGCTAATTCAAGTAACAAGGGGCAAGTGTTGAAGAATTCGGTGTTCCTGGACGGTGGCGTCCGTTGCAGACGTGTCGACTGAGCTCGCCGGTAACAAGGGGCAAGTGTTGAAGAATCCGGATCTGCACCAGATCGTAAAAAAAAATCAACCTAATCCATCTGATGTGACAGCAAGCAAATCTAACCTCAAAACAATTTGTTGATTTGTATGTCATTCCACAATCTTACAAAGATCAGAGGAAAGGCTAATTACATATTGAAAAATACTGCAAGATTAATTTAAAGGAGATGGAACTAGTTTCTAGGCGATGTCGTGAGCTCCACATTAGACATGTATTAGGTACGTATATGAGATGGTGTAGTACACCACTCGTATACGTATCAAATTCTTTGTTGGCCACACGAGGGGCTATTCCTCGTCTATAACACGTAACCGAGAACCACCGAAAGGGATTATCTCGTTCCACCCAGGAAAATCGACATGGTATACAGAGCCCTTCTTCTCTCTAGCTAGCCGCCGCCGCGGTGTCCTCCACGCCGTGCTGCCAAGGATACTGATTGGAACCGATCGGCAAGACCAGGACATAGATCGCCGCCGGTGCGGTCAATTCCCTGCCTCCAATTTTTCTTCAACGACCCCAGTTCTCTTTCTTTTTCCCACGTCAGGATCCGACCGGGACTGTTCCGTGGAACCGATCTCGATTTCCACACCAACCACCTACAGATTACCTTCAAACAAATCTCCTACAATTTTTTATTCCACCCTTCCAATCCCTACCAAGCTACTCGATGGCAACTTCATCGCCCTCCTCGGTGCTGGCCACCATCGGTGTGCCGCCCGCCATTAAGCTGGCCCGAGAAAACTTCCTGTACTGGGCAGGCTCTTGTGTTGCCCACTCTTCGCAGCGCACATGTGATGGGTCTCCTCGAGGGCACTGACCTTGCACCGCCAGAAAAGCTTGAGGCTGAAGATGAAAATCAGAAAAAGTGTCGGTACCGAACCCGGCATACGACTTCTGGACGACCAAGGACCAGCAGGTGGTCATTTTCCTCGTCAACTCCCTCTCCGAGGATGTGTTACCCCATGTTTTCGGCCTTCATCACGTCATCGACTTGTGGCATGCGCTTCATGCCATGTACTGCACTCAATCCAAGTATGGCACCTCCAACCTTCGTGGAGCTCTCACCAACACAAAAAAGCTCGAGATGACTGCTCAACAATACATCACAAAGATGAAAGGTTTTGCCTCTGAGCTGGACGCTGCCGAGAAGATGGTCGATGATGATGAGCTCAAGGACTATATTTTGAAGGTCTTGATGGCACGTTCAACTCGCTTGTTGCTGCCATTAACGTCGTTCCCACTACTACCCTCAATGACATGTGCTCTTAGCCGCTCTCCTATGAGAATCATGATGCTATGCTTCTCTTGACATGCCAAGCTCTTGGTTGTTTTACCTCCTCTATCAATGTTGCATACCGCCACCGCCTCCCAATTATGCGGTCGCTCCTCCACACGCACCACCACAACCCTACATGCCACCTCCACCTAGCTATCAACAGCCGTATATGCTTCCTCCACCCTCATATCAGCAGCCCACTCCACAACAGTACATGCCTCAAGCATATCCGCAATAGCCACAATATTTTATGTCCCAATTTCTATCTTATCTGCCTTCACCCATGCCCTATATGCCTCTGCAAATGCGCCCTCCTACTCCACCTCCCTAGCGCCCACCTCCCCCTTCGAACCGTGGCCCAGCTAAGCCTGATCAGCAGCGCCGGCCCAAGGGGGCTGTGGAAAGATCCGCGACCATGGTCGTGTTGCTACACCATGGCAGGAAGGTGTGATCTGTTAGATATGCAAGAAGGAAGGACACCCAGCTAGTGATTGCTGGCGGCGTTATAGTGGTGATGATGATGATGATGATGAGATGACACACATACCGACTCCAATGGTGGTTATGGAGTTGACAATAATTGGATCATGGACACTGGAGCTACAAACCACACAACAGGACACTTCAACAAGCTTAAAGTTCATGAGACATATCAAGAGCGTGATTAAGTTCATAATGCTAGTGGACAAGTGATGCGCTCGACTTTCGACGTAGAGCTCGTTGGGAACCCCAAGAGGAAGGTATGATAAGCACAACAATAAGTTTTCCCTCAGTTATGAAACCAAGGTTTAATCGAACTAGTAGGAGCAAGAAAACACCCCAAAGGTGTTGCTAGCTGAGTTTTGGCAGGGCGCACTACCGGTGCTAGTAGCAACGTGGATACCTGCACAACACAACCACAGAACTCTGTCCCCAACTTGCGATGAGGTTGTCAGTCTCACCGTGTTTTGCGGAAAACAAAGGATTAAACGTATCGAATGGAAAGAAGTAATAGTTTATAGAAAGTAAACACAAAGCATAAACAGTTTATAGATTGTATGTAAATAAAAAGGACCGGGATCCATAGTTCACTAGAGGTGGCTCTCCTTAGATAGATAACATGCTGGGTGAACAAATTACAGCGGGGCAATTGACAAACACTGAGAAAGCAATATATGCATATACTAATCATCTTGACTCCTTTGAGACTTGATTGGGCATTACAACATAATACATAGACCGCCATCCAACTACATCTATGACTAATAATCCACCTTCAGGTTATTATCCGAACCCCCTCCAGTATTAAGTTGCAAGCAACAGATTATTGCTTTACGAATTGCGTGTAAAGTAAACAATACGATTGTTCTATGAACAAAGGATTGTTGTTTTCTCCCTAGTAGCAACAACACATCTAGTACTGTTCGACAATGTTTTTATCACATATCACTATATGATATGGTGTCAGTGGACACTAGCAGAAATTATGGTGATAAGAATTCTCGGGAGTATTATAAATAATTATTGATCAAAAGAAGTAAAGGAGAATCACTGTGACATTCCGTTTAGCAGAGTTATTTTGGCTATCAGATTGATTAGCTATTCATGCATGGAGTGATAATCAACAATTGCATGCATTATGTCAGATGGACTCGTTGGTAATTTATTAAGCAACAAGAAATTCAAATATTGTTGGCTCATATCAGCTAGCAACGAGAAATTCAAATATTGCTGGCTCATATCAGCTACCTAGCTAGCATGTATATCGTGTGAACGGACCTACGATCCAGGCTAAAGTGAATACTCGTATGTATAAAATACGCATGCAAAGATGACTGGCCGGGTCAATGGATCGAACGGCCGAGTACCTCACCTAGCGGAGCAGCTAGCTCAGGATAAGATCACGTTGCTAACAGCCGCGTCGGTGGCGCTGATGTACTTATCTCTTTATCTCTATGCATGGCTGGTGGTGGGATGCTAATATAAATACCACCCGGTGTGATCATTAGAGGGAGGTTAGACACACACGCACTGGCCACACACATACTCGTACACCTATTTTCATCACCATCACATACGAATATTCATTCTTCTTCATACTAGTTCATCTCATCTACCACACACCCACGCCACTGACACGGCTTCCAATCCGCACTCGGTGGCCTTCTTCACGTTGCAAATCGATGGCATCACATGGTAAGTAAAATCGCATGAAGGTAGCATGCGCATATTCTTTCTTGTTTTTTGTGCATTTCATGTTGCAGATTTCTGCTTTCTCGGCTCTACGCGATTTATTCGCCGCCGATGCGATTCTTGATCTAAGAAATTCCTTTCTCGGCTCTACGCGATTTATTCGCCGCCGATGTGATTCTTGATCTAAGAAATTCCTTTCTCGGCTCTTCGCGATTTATTCGCCGCCGATGTGATTCTTGATCTAAGAAATTCCTTTCTCGGCTCTACGCGATTTATTCGCCGCCGATGTGATTCTTGATCTAAAAAATTCCTTTCTCGGCTCTACGCGATTTATTCGCCGCCGATGTGATTCTTGATCTAAAAAAGTCCTTTCTCGGCTCTACGCGATTTATTCGCCGCCGATGTGGCTCTTGATCTAAAAAAGTCTTTTCTCGGCTCTACGCGATTTATTCGCCGCTGATGTGGCTCTTGATCTAAAAAGAATATTCTCTCGGATCTACGCGATGTATATCGCCGCCGATGAGTTTCATAGCCTGATTCATGAGATTCGTGGTGTCCCGGCTCTACGCGAATCTATTTCGCCGCCGAGGAGTTTAGTAGTCCGAGTTACAAAATTTGTGTCGTCTTGGCTCTACGCGATTTATATCGCTGCCAATGATATTCATAGTCAATATACGAAATTGTTTCATCTCGGCTCTACGCGATTTATATCGCCGCCATGGACATTGCATGATTTGATCTACCAAAGATTAAGTGTCTTGGCTCTACGCAATTGACATCGCCGCCGGCTCGCTTATAGACATTTCCTGCGACATCAAATGGCTCACGATGCTTCACTAAAATACAAGTGTTGTTGTTCATGTGTCATGTTCACACGGACACGCACCAAAAGGCATATGCGTGTGTTATTTAAATCCAGTACGGCCACCTACTCTGGAATAAGCAAGGCCCCGTTGTTAACTTTAACAATTTATGGAGCTACAATTCATGTTAGTCGAGTGATTCAGTATTTTGTCTCAGCCAATTTACTTTTCTTCTGTGACCGACGAGGCCGGAACCTACATATCTATCCTGACCGACGAGGTGGGATACACACCGTTCGTGACCGACGAGGCCGAACATCTATTGAGACTTTGTCTGAATTCACTGACTGACTGGATAAGACATCCATACTTTGTCGATATGGCTGCGAACTACATTAATCAGTATTTGCATGTTATGTGCCCTTGGAGAAAATGAGCTATGAGGTGATGATGATGATGACCGTATGATGCAGCATAATCGGAGGTCTTTCACGGTCATAAACCCGTGAATGTAATTAACTAGAAGTCCTCTCGAGGCTCTAGGGGTCAAGAACTACACAATCGTTTCTTTTGTATGTCAGATGTCGCACAAGGAAGATGTACAATGAGATTTGTATGTTCTTATGAATATCAATGAAGACTACAAATTTCCCGCATAATCTTTGTGTTTGCTTTATTTAATTTGTATACTATCGTATACTGGCACGCCCGCACTCCATAGTACCAGCGCTAAGAAATTTAATTATTTCTCTCGCGTAAAACAAATGGCACGCCCGGTGGGACATGGCTCTCCTTCCATCTTTGCTGCTCATCATCGGTCGTCAGAGTCTACTCATGTTTCATCTCCTTGACACTTGTTCTACAGGAAAAGTTTGTCCAACATTATTGGTGGGGTGAAGTTCTAACCAAATGTACATCTCGTGCAGGTGAGGGCTTCACCAATTTTGGCTCATGGGATGACAAGAAACGATCAGAGTCTTTTGTCTTCCAATTTGGGTCACTGCCAACAGTTGTGACTTCAAGAATCGGTTCCACCATGCATGTATGTCAGGCAGAACACTCCTATGAGAGGGACATCACCAAGAAGGTTTACAAGTACGCAACTAAAAGAGCTAGGGAAGAGTATCAAGCACTAACAAGAGATGCTAGAAGAGTGCTGAAGCATAATGGAGTTGATAAGGATGCTTCCGAAAAACAGGGGCACCCATCTATTTTAAGGGTCTCGGCTGCTCCCAAGAGGTCGATTTCGTCAGGATTATGCGAAGCTGAACTCCTTCAAGGACTAGAAGCTATTAGGCATCGCCTAGACTTTGATATCACACGTGCCCGTGCTTTAAGTAACAAGAATGCTCATCGCAACTATAGGAGGAAGAGACAACAAGTAAAAAAGTTGCAGGCGCAATTAAGTGCTCGCGTTTGCCAACCTAATGTGCCACATGCCAACTCAGATGTGATTCCAGAGCACGGAGGCCAAAATGCTGATTTTAAAAACAAGTCTTTTGTTCTTTCACCTGAACAATGGGCTTCGCAGAAACAGCCAGCTTGCGAGCTCGTTAGAGAGGCTATCATGGATGAATTTTGGAGGCAAACCATTAGAGAGCAAAGAAAGTTGAGAAAATTTCGTCCGAGAAACTCTATTGGTCAATACCAGCATACACATGTGCCATGTTTCCAAGTTTCGGGAAAGAACAACTTTACTTCACGAAACAACAGGTATGAAGTGCTGGCCAATGAGGCTCCAGCTCCGAGAGCAGATGAGCTTCGACATCAGTTGGAACAAATGCAACATCATATTAGAGGGATGCAGAGGCAACTTCACGGTCAAGGTGAAGAGAGGTCAAGGTTTAATGGTCAACACGCTCGACGTACAAGTCATGACTTGCCACCGAGACATGGGTCGTTATCCACATCTTCCCGTTATCACACAAGCACTCCTGCTCCATCACATGGATATCATCGAGGTCTCCGCTACCCACCACCCAAGACAAGGGGATACAAGCCACAGTGGCAAGTGAAAACCCCACCTAGAAACTCTGGGCCACCAAGTCATGAGTCACAACGTCTTGCTTCATTAAGTCGGCATGATGCTAGGGCAACAATGCGATGGGAACAACGGACACTAGCACGGGCAGCACCATTCACCAATATGGCCCCGAGGGTTCCTTATGCATCAACAATTAATCAACGCAAGCGTGAGAGGCGCAGGAGAGCCCGTGAATCCATGTATCATGAGCTACAAGATTTGGTGTTGAAACATGTGCACGTACGTGTCCGGGCTGATGGCCGGATATACAGAGACAACGAGCAAGTAACGCTCCAGATCTCCCCAAATTTGGGAAGGAATGAAAGATATAATTTCTTGATAGAGAATTTGGCTCCTAGACCACGGAGAGTTGAGCAGACAGACATCGTTATGCAAAGAGGAAGGGACAATTATGGAGCAACCCTACAAGAATCACGCTCTCGTAGGTCTGATAATGATGAGAACAAAGCAAGACGAACCATTAGAACAGTACAAGGGACAAATAATGCAACATGTAGCACGACAACAGTCAGATCAGTGCAAAGTTCAGACACTGAGTGGGAACCACCAGTTGTTCTTCATGAGTTTTCCTACTCCTCGGATGAGGAAATCTTACCAAATCCCATTCCTTTATTCACGAGAAATTCGACGCATTTAGAGGAACACTCAAAAAGGCATCCTCTAACAAATGAAAGGAAAGAGGCGATAGTATCTGCATCATGTCTCCCGTTGACATCAACTGGTGACCAAACTCCTGACAAGAAAATATTATTAAGTACAGGTGATTATAGTAGACCGTATGCAAGCATTAGTTCTCGACTCCCCGCTGATCAATGTCAGGTCAAGCAAATCGCAAAACGAAGCGGAGCTGTTACACGGTTGAGAAAAGTAGCTCAAGGAACTACAATATTTTCACATACTAGTTCCAGCGATGGACAAACAAGTGACGAGGAATCGGACGAAAATCCCTCTTCATCGTCGCGAGAAATAGTGGGTTCTCCTGGTCATCCTGAATTTTCAGCC
Organism: Avena sativa; assembly: GCA_916181665.1. NCBI lineage: Eukaryota > Viridiplantae > Streptophyta > Magnoliopsida > Poales > Poaceae > Avena > Avena sativa. The sequence continues at coordinate 432,579,384 of OV702287.1, forward strand.
TCAGGGTCTTCGGATAATGGAGGTGTTTTCGGCGCTATGAACCTCGCGTCAGTTCAAGTTCATTCTGATCAGGATAGCGAAGCAGCAGCTGCACGAGCTAGCCTAAAAAATCATAGTGACTTACCACCAGCACCATTATCAACTCAGATCGGAGGTGAAGGAACTAAACTCCCCCATAATCAAGAAGGAACTTCAGATGATCAACATATGGGTTCACAAGGGCCAGATTATGGCAGAAGGATAGATTCTATCGACTCAAAGATTGACCAACTATTTGGTATGATCGCGAACCTCGCCGCAAATGGAGCGCAGCCTGCTAATCCTCCTCCCCAAACAATAGACCCACAAGTTGCTGAACTAGAATCCATGGCGCAATTTCAACATACACCTCGTGCACATGTGGTTTTTGAACAACCTCGGTCTATGGGTGGAATACATCTCAATGCGCCGGTTGGGCCCACACACTCTACATCAGCCGTGCAACCAGGATCACTAAGAGGTTATCATGACATGACAGAATATTTCAATAGAAAGATGAAGCAAATAGCGGAAGAACATACCCCTAGAGTTCTTGAAAGTGAGCTAGAGAAACCATACGAGGCATGGCATGATAAAGTGGCCTTTCCGGCCGGATGGCATCCACCTACGTTCAGGCAGTTTGATGGGAATGGAGACGCACGGGAGCATCTTGTGTATTTTGAGGCAGCTTGTGGAGACACGGCTAATACACCCTCCCTTTTACTTCGTCAATTTTCGTCAACTTTAACGGGTCCGGCTTTTCATTGGTACAGCCGCCTTCCAGCAGGTTCGGTGCGTAATTGGCAGACAATGAAAGATCTATTCAAATCTCACTTCATTAGCATGAGTAAAGATACATCCATACTCGAGCTGTCACAAATAAAACAAGGAAGAGATGAAAAGATTGATGACTACATTGTTCGGTTTCGCAATAGCTATGTGCGTTTGACCCGAGAGATGCATCCGGAAGATGCGGTTGATATGTGTGTCCATGGAATGCAACAACACTGGTCATTAGAAGTGTCTCGGCGTGAACCAAAAACATTCAGTGCTCTTGGTAACGCCGTAGCTACTACTAAATTGGAGTTCGAAAAGGCTCCACATATCATGGAATTGTATAGGAATGCAGGCACCTCGGATTACACAAAAAAGTTCCAGTCTACGGCGAAACCATTTAATAATGGCAACAAGCCTAAAGTACAACAAGCAGAAAGTAATACTACTAGATTATCTGGAATGGCTACGGCACCCCGTCAAAAGATGCATGTCTTCGGATAAAGGAATGATCAGGGGCAGAGAATTCGTCCTAGCATTCATGAATTGCTTAAAAAGCAATACATATTCCGGAGGGAATTAGTAAAGACTTTCTTTAATCAACTACTGCAGCAAGGGGTTTTAAACTTACCGGAACCGCGTCGACCTGATCAGGCAGGGATGACAGAAAACCCGCTTTATTGTCCATACCATAGATATGTTGGTCATGTGATTGAAGATTGCGTTGCCTTTAAAGAGTGGTTACAAAGAGCAATTGATGAAAAGAAATTAAACTTGGATCCAGAAGCAGTAAATCCTAGCTTTCATCAAGCCAACATGGTGTCAACTCAGAAAACAACGACATCAGAAAATCAGAATGCAGAAGATACATATTGGATGCCATTCTCTGAGGTCGAGTGTCAGTTAGAGGGACTTTGCCTTACCCCTGTGACATCTGATCATGCCAAACAATCTTGGAATAGGGTCCATCATAGACGCTATCAAGGAAATAGGTATCATAGTGCACCACGTACTCCCCATGTACCACCCACTACATCACCATATATTATGAGGAGGCCTGATCCGAGTCGTCGACGTATGCCACCAAGATTTATTCCCAACTCAGAAGGGGATGAGCCCTTCCCGCGAGCAAAACCAACGCATCAAACCTTAGCCCATTTCTTTCCACAAAATTGGGATTGGTCGTCTCAGAATACAAAAAGTGACTTGACGGATACACCAGAATCAAGTACACAAAATGTTTCATGTAACATGGTGGGCTCGAATGAGGACCCATATGACTCTGAAGGCGAAGTAATTCTGACGCAGCAAGAACATGAAATACTGCGGGGTGATGCAGGACCGAGTGAAGAGAGATTGGAAGTAAACATGAACTTGCGTGGGGGAATAGAATTGACAGAACCCATAAAAACTAAGCAATACAGGATGGAAAAAGAGAAATCAGCGGTTAATAGAGAAACGACTATTTCCAAAGGTCTGCCAGAAAAGACGAGAGAAGAACATGAAAAGGAGCATGATGTAGAATATAACGTCATAGCTCACTTGAAACGTATCCCAGCTCTCCTAAGTGTTTATGATGCATTGGTACTTCTACCAGAGCTTAGAGAGGCTCTCATCAAAGCTCTACAAAAACCTGAACATTATCAAGCAGCAATGGCAAAACATAGGTTATTCGAAAACCTGCTTTATGCTAATCAAATATCATTTTCTGATGAAGATCAAGTATTGGAACATGGGAATCATAATCGACCACTCTACATTGAGGGAAATATTGGATTTGCACATCTTCGGAGGATACTCATCGACCCCGGTTCCGCGGTGAATATTTTGCCCATCCGAAGCTTGGCTCGAGCGGGATATGTAATGGATGATCTAAGCCCCACCGAGGTGGTGATTTATGGGTACGACAATCATGCTAAGCCAGCGTTGGGTGTTATCACACTGAAGCTCCAGATGTCATCATATAGCTTCAAAGTGAAATTTTTTGTCATAGAAGCCAACGCCTCATATTCTGCACTTTTGGGGCGACCATGGATACATAAATACCGAGTGGTCCCATCAACATTGCATCAATGCCTGAAATTCATGGACAACAACGGAGAACAACAATATATTGCCGGGAACACGACGCCATACACAATCCAAGAAGTGCATCATGCCGATGCAAAGTATTATTTCCCAACTATTGAGCAAGGGAAGCATCAGGGGAGAACGACACCCAATGCTGACATACTAATTGCGCCGAACACTACCCCTTCCACGACAGAGATGAAATTCCTCATTGCACCCTGCGCGAGTCAACTAAAACATGGTATTTCAGGAGGGAAGCAGGGAGACATACCTCGTGGTTATAATAATTCAGAAATAAAAGGATCAATGCCCAAACATCTTGGGAAAGGTCTATCAATGGCTGAGCCAATAATGTTGAAGGCAAATGTCGCTACCCCTTTTCCCCAGATCACACAAATAAGGAAGAGTGAAGGAGGAAATACATTGTCTACAACGGCTCCTATCCTATTACGTGCACGAATTTCCCAAAATCCTACGATTACTTCAACAAAGACAAGCACAGAATCACCAGACGCCATATCTAGGGTTTCAAGTTCAACTCCTCTTTCACAACCACCTTCACTGTATATTTCGGTTACTACACCATTGGATGTGCTTGCAGTTCGGGATGTACATGATCACACCTTTCCAACTATATTTTACAAGGTGCCAGAAAAACAGCCATGTGTTGTTGAATGTCAGCTGCCAAGAGTGAAGAGTAAGGAGGAGCCAGCGCTTATGACCATGAAGGTGGAAGAGAGAATGATCCCTTTGTTGAAGAAAGCCGGATTCCTCCTGCAAATAAATAGCAGATTACCCCCGCCGCCTTCTGTTTGTGAAGAATGGTGGGAGGAAGCAGAGAGACTGATCAAGAATGGTACATCATTTAGGCCCAAGTACGGTCTTGGTTATCATGATGTGGATCCTTCGGACGATGAAGAAGGAATGTATAAAAATCAACGAGTTAATAGTTGCACCACTTCTGCAAATACAAAGGGAAACTTCTTCAACCAAGAAGAGGAGGAGTCTTCGGATGAGGAGGGTTTAGTGCCAATATACCCATCTCAACATCAACCTCGATCTTTTAAGGCTGCAGCCAATGCATGCCAAGGTTTAAGAAATAAGCAATATCTCCTCTCAAGGATGCATGAAGCAATGCCAATAGCTCACGGGGAAGTTCTTGATGCTGCTCCAGCTCCCCAACAATTAGAGGATGAGGTTCAACTCACTATTGATGAGCTAATAGAGATTAATTTGGGAACTGAAGAAGATCCACGGCCTACATATGTTAGTGCCAATCTCTCTCCTGAAGAACGGGAGGAATATAGAGTGTTCCTGACAGAATATCGTGACTGTTTTGCATGGTCATACAAGGAGATGCCCGGACTTGACCCCCAGGTTGCCACACACAAATTATCAATTGATCCACAGTTCCGCCCAGTAAAGCAACAACCAAGGCGTTTTCGGCCCGAGCTACAAGATCAAATAGTCGCCGAGGTGGACAAGATGATCAACGCTAATTTTATAAAGGAGGTGCAGTATGCTCGCTGGTTAGCAAACATTGTCCCGGTAATGAAGAAGAATAATCAAGTACGTGTTTGTGGGGACTTCCGTGACCTAAACCGTGCTTGTCCCAAGGATGACTTTCCCATTCCGGTTACCGAGATAGTAATTGACTCGACCACAGGATATGGTGCTTTATCTTTCATGGATGGATTTTCTGGTTATAATCAAATAAAAATGGACGAGTATGATGCAATTGACACGGCCTTCAGAACACCTAGGGGCAACTTCCACTATACGGTTATGCCTTTTGGGTTAAAAAATGCCGGTTCCACTTATCAAAGGGCCATGACACGCATTCTTGATGAGCTCATACATCAAACCGTAGAATGTTATGTTAATGACATGGTGGTAAAAAGTAGAGAACGAGGTGAACACATGGAGGATCTCCGTGTTGTGTTTGAAAGGTTGAGAAAACATCAATTGAAGATGAATCCCCACAAATGTGCATTTGCCGTTCAATCGGGTGCGTTTCTTGGATTTATCGTTCACCATCGTGGCATAGAAATTCAGCCAAGTAGAATTAAGGCAATTCTTCAAATGCCACCACCTGGAAATCTAAAAGAATTAAAGTCTTTGCAGGGGAAGTTGGCGTATATTCGGAGGTTCATATCCAATCTTTCAGGGCGTATTCAACCCTTCTCCAAGCTCATGAAGAAAGGCGCACCCTTCAATTGGGACGAACAATGCCAAAATGCCTTTGAAAGCATCAAACGGTACTTGTTAAATCCTCCTATATTAGCGGCACCTGTAAAAGGAAGACCACTTATCCTTTATATCTCAGCTCAACCTGCCTCTTTAGGTGCCCTCCTTGCACAACAGAATGATGATGGGAAGGAGGTAGCATGCTATTATCTCAGTCGTACGGTGGTGGGCGCTGAGTGTAATTATTCAGGTATCGAAAAGTTGTGCCTTGCTTTGATTTTCTCCCTAAAGAAACTAAGACACTACATGTTGTCTCATGAAATCCAGCTAATTGCAAGAGCGGATCCTGTGAAGTATGTTCTAAGCCAACCAGCGCTCCTAGGAAGGCTTGGTAAATGGGCCGTTTTGATGATGGAGTTCGACATCACGTATGTGCCACAAAAGGCGGTCAAGGGGCAAGCTTTGGCTGACTTTCTCGCGGCACACCCTGTACCTGATGATTCTCCTTTGATAACTGACCTCCCTGATGAGGAGGTGTTCTCTGTTAACTCCAATACATGGGAGTTGTACTTTGATGGTGCTTCTCGCATGGAGAAAGACCTCAATGGAACACCCAGGAAGAGAGCTGGAGTCGGGATCGTGTTCAAAAATCCGACGAGTGAAACCTTCTACCATTCATTTTCCCTTCTTAAAGAAGGATGCTCGAACAATGAAGCAGAGTATGAAGCTCTCATCTTTGGTTTATTGTTAGCACTCTCTATGAATATACACACCTTGCATGTTTTTGGTGATTCCCAATTAATAATTAGACAAGTTAATGGTGTCTATGAAGTTCGCAAGCCAGAGTTGGTACCTTATTGCCAAGCCGCTCGGAAGCTAATGACAAAATTCGAAAATATTCAGGTTGATCATATTCCACGGGGGGAGAACTCATCAGCTGATGCATTGGCAAAGCTAGCGGCATCACTTGTCTTCCCTGAGGGTGATCATGCACAAGTAAGGGTAGAAGAAAGATGGCTGCTTCCCGCTGTACTAGAGCTTGTCCCGCAGGAGTCTGAGGTAAATGCTGTTGTAATCGCTAATATTGAAGAAGAAGATTGGCGCATCCCCTTCTTAGAGTATTTCAATCACGGCAGGCTCCCTGATGATGCTGTGACTAGGCGTCAATTCTTGCGAAGGGCCCCTTCCTACCTAATAAAAGTGGGCGTTCTGTATAAGAGAGCTTTTGATGGAGTCCTCCTACGATGTGTTTCCCGATGTGAGGCAGACAAAATATTGAATGAAGTGCACTCTGGCGTGTGCGGAGGACATCAAAGTGGGGCAAAGATGTATCATAGCATTAAATTGGCTGGGTATTATTGGCCAAAAATTATGGTTGATTGTTTGGATGTTGCCAAGACATGCCACATGTGTCAAGTACATGGAGACTTTAAGCATAGACCTCCTGTCCCATTGCATCCCACTATCCCCGCCTGGCCATTTGATGCTTGGGGCATTGATGTCATTGGTCCAATTGACCCACCAACCTCCGAAGGTCATCGTTTTATCCTGGCAGCTACAGATTACTTCTCAAGATGGGCCGAAGCAGTCCCACTACGTGAAGTGAAGACTAACAATGTCATCAACTTCTTGGAGCGGAACATCATCCACCGCTTCGGAATCCCTCACCGTATTACTTCCGATAACGGCAAGGCCTTCAAATCTCATAAGATGCTTAGGTTTGCCGCGAAGTACAAAATACAATGGAATTACACCACCGGATACTATGCACAAGCCAATGGTTTAATCGAAGCATTTAATAAAACCTTGGGGAAGATACTAAAAAAAACAGTCAATAAGCACAGAAAGGACTGGAACAATCGCATGTTTGAAGCTTTGTGGGCATATCGTGTGACAGTTCGCACTCCAACACAATGTACACCATATGCTCTAGTCTTCGGAAGTGAAGCTGTCCTTCCTCTTGAAGTTGAGGTACCTTCGCTTCGAGTTTCGATACATGATGAAATCACTAAGGACGAGCAAGTACGTCGACGGTATGAAGAGCTGAATACCCTCGAGGGAGAACGTCTACAAGCACTTCAGAATCTTGAGCTATACCGTAAAAATATGGTGCGAGCCTATGACAAACTCGTCAAACCGCGAGTATTCAAGAAGGGGGAGTTGGTACTTGTTCTCAGACGCCCGATTGTTCTGATGGGGAAAAGCAAAGGAAAGTTTGAGCCCAAATGGGAAGGACCCTACATTATTGAGCAAGTATATGATGGTGGAGCCTATCAACTAATTGATCAAGATGGAGAACGCCCAATGCCTCCTATCAATGGAAAATATCTCAAGAAATATTTTGCCTGATAGTTGTTGAGTTGTAATCCGAAATTCAAATGAAGGCTAACTTTGGACAGAGCAGAGCAGAGACTTCCTGTCGAAGGCTGGGTCGCAACAGGGCAGACCCTCTTTTAAACAAGAGCGGAGAAACATGGATTAAGCTTGGCCAACATAGCTACAGAGTATACCTCTTGTAAGATTCCGCATGGGGTCGTAGTATCATTGTGAAACCCCGGCGTTGTGTAAACTCTCCCGATATAGTGATTTTTTTTGCTGGCTGGCGCCCGTGGTTTTTTTCCCTTCTCTTTGGAGGGGTTTTCCACGTTAAAATCGTTGTGTCGTTCTGTGTTGTTTTGATCCATTTTTCTTTCTCTTCTGTCATGATTTTTTATTATTATTATTATTATTTTTGTGACACCATACATAATCCTCATTGCTGTTCATGGGTTGCAATGTTTTCCTTTAAAAAAAAAAGGGGCCGTAGTCTGCCCCACATAAAAATAACAGGGCTCCCCTTCCCAATGTCTGATTGTGGCACATGAGTATAAGTTGCACATATGCTTGATCTTTGGTGAAGCTAGCCAAAGCAGCGATTTTCTTTCTCGGCATGTGACTTAGAGAAACACGTTCTACAAGAAGCCCATAGCATGAGAGCAGCCTCAAAGTATGAGTTCACATTCCTTATGGACTCCAGAACTATGGACATACAATTATCTTAGACCAATAATTGATCACACAGTTACCTCACCAAGAACGACATAGACGTGTAATTACCAGCAGAGATGTACATAAGCGCCCAAGATGCATATAACGCTTGCAACATTACTCATGGGTCACCTCATAGTCTGACAATTGAAGGCGGAGCCCACAAACCAAAAAAAGCAATACCATCTTTATTTTTTGCAGTTATATGTCTTGTTCCTGTTGTGTTTCCTTTGGTTCTTTTTTGACTCCACTGGCTGGCACTGTGGGTATATAACGGTCGCAGTAGAGTTGATGAAATCTCTTGAGGATGGCAGGTCCTTTCGCCTCACCTCAACATTTCAGAAATAGTGACTTGGTGTGCGAAAATTCTCTGGTTGGCACCGAGCAGTAGTACGGTCGCAGAGAAATTCCGTTGTGATGGCACGGTACTTCGTCAGAATTCGGAACATATACGTCACGCAGTCATTGTATCAGTATTCCTATTGGCTGGCACCATATGGTCGCAATTGGATTTATTGATATTTATTTAACATATACACAACATGGACTTTCGTTGTGGCTTGTGTAATTCAGTAATACGGTCGCAGAGAAATTCCGTTGTGACGGCACGGTACTTCGTCAGAATTCGAACATATTCTGTCACACGGTCATTATCCTATTGGCTGGCACCATCATGGTCACAATTGGATTTACTGAAATTTGACACATACACAACATGGACTTCCGTTGTGACTTGTGTAATTCAGGTTTAACCTGACCTAAACAATATGATCAATTTACAGTAGAGACCGACACTATGAACATCAACACCGCAACATGGCAGGGATTTCGCCGTGATCTTGCTAAAACACTGATTTTACTCATCGACAGTTAAGTATGCCTATGTTATTCACTAATACAAAAGGCGCATGCAACACATTACAAGGAAAATAAAGGGTAATGAAACGAGCTGATTTGCAAAGGCTTGTTTCCCAAAGCTTGAGTTGAGGGATCTACATGCAGATATGGCCTGTTAGAGCGCAAGTTGGCCACCCCTTTTCCTGATAAAAAAAAGGAAATTTTGATGGTGGTCAGGTGTACTGGTCCAGAGTTTATTTTACATGCACAGCACAACTGTTAGTACATCTAAGCTTGACCATGAAAAAGTGGAAGTACTCAAAAGTAGGGGATCATACAGGTTAGGGGTGTGACCATACAAGAACATGTAGTAAAAAAATCATACAAAGAGGATACCAAAGATAAATGTATTCTTTTATTGATAAATAATATCCTCGATTACAATTCTGAAGTTCAGCGATAACGAAGCAAACTATGGCGACCTCGACTAAAAAGGGAAAGAGATGAAAAACTTGGCTATGTGAGCTATGACAGATGCGTTGGTGAATGACTACTCATCATTATCATCAACACCTTCAACCACGCATGATTCCACGAACTTAAGCTGTTCGCGCAGACCGATTGGCAGTTCAGAATCACCTAGGCTTCCTGCCTTTTCAATGGCCTTAGTGATACTCTCCAAACAAGAACTTCCTTGTGCCAATGTTTTTTCAAGACGAGAAAGAGCATCAGACGCCCCACTAACTATTTCATCATACTGACTATGGAGTTGGTGGAGCTTCTTTTCATATTCCTGCTCCAAGAAGAGTTTGGACCTGGCATTCCCTAGTGCATCAGTGAGTTCCTTGATCTTCGCGACTTGCTCTTTCTTTCGTTGCTTCACTTCATCCTTGAGGGTATCCCAGACGCTGTCGTAGTCCTTAAGAGAATTAAAGCCCACCATGATAGATCCATGAGACTTCTGACCAATACTGAGTTGCTCTTTCACGTGCTCTTCATCAGCTCTCATACTAGAAATGCTAAAGGAAACTGCATGTTCCACTTTGCTATTCAAATTCTCCCTCAGTCGCTCCAACTCACTCATGAGTTCTTGTACCTCTTGAGGAATTTTGTCCTGCAACATATTTCTCCAGCTGTTCAAGACTCTCCCAATCCTGGTGCTCAAAGAAATCTTATCTAAAATTGGCGAGGCAATCAGCTTGTGGATACGTTTAAGATCAGAATGGATGTATCCCATCATGCTTCTCAGAATAGGGTCAGTGAACTGGGGCACCACGATGCCCGTACGTTCTCCATGTTTGCTGATGCAGTTTTGATCAGGGTTACGCTTAAGGACAGTGAACTCATCGCCAACACTGTTCAAATAGCATTCTATGGTCTGATCCAGGCTGGATTTCAGTGCCGCAGCTTTGGATAATGCCACTTCCAAGTTATGTCCTCCATCTGACATAACACAAAAAAAAAGGAGGGGCTACGTGAGCTATATGTTTATGTCGTACGATGGTACAAATTCGAAGTTGGGTGTTTTTAATTACCTGGACAATCCAAACGTTGCTTCTTTATTGGGCTACCATCATTGTGATCCCCCTGTTGTTCAGTTATCACATCAAGTTCTTGATCTTCAACAACAGGTGCCAATAAGTCTGCCTTTTCCTCGTCAGGTATATGCTGAGGAGAAGAACGTTTTCCCCTGTTCCCTTGCAGAACATTGATGTCTCCTGGTAAAGAGACTTCAGTCCCAGAAGAGATAGAAACAGGAGCTTCAATAATGGCCACATCCTCCTTTTGGTCACGACCATCCTTGTGTGAACTTGATAGCCTGAGGAATCGAGCAGCCAAGTCTTTGGGATTGCTTCTCTTTCTAATAAAAACTTTATCTACCGGTGGGATGACAGTCATGGTTTCTGCGATTCAAGAATTCATGGTTATGCTCTAAACGGTTTTTTGCATACCGGAATCAAGAGGCAGTTGGCCAGAATTGGCAAAGTAAATTTCTCATTACCTAGTTCAGGGACGGTCCTGATTTTCTCTCCGTCAGAAGCCATATTCTTCTTCTTACCGGAGGCGGGAATATTTTCCTCCGACAAGTGAGTAACTACTGGTATGAAAGAGCCTGCAAAACCAACAAAAAAATCAGTACCAAGTCAACTTGGGTTCCTTTCAAAGAGGTGGCTTTTGAGAGAAGGTATCTCTCACGTTTAGAGGCTTTGTTTTTTATGGCTTTTGAAACACCTTGAGTTCTCTTGGATAAAAGAGTGGCCCCGATGGTGGACATACCTGAGTTTATTTAAATAAAAGTAAGTATGTCGTCATTGTGTGAGAGAAAGCAAGATTGTAAAGTGAACATCATTTACCTGAATTAGGGGCAGTTTCATTCCCTTTGCTACCGGTGGAAGCGGGTGTGACCACCCTTGCTGTGTTCTTATTTTTGATCTTCGACGCGCATGCAGCTACAGTCCAAATATACTGTGTTAATTACGTGAGTCATTTAAAGGTTTAAAGGAAATTGTTGTTTACCTGTGATAGATGAGGCATTTATCTCGTCCCCTTGAGGGGTGCATGGCGGTTCTTGGCCAGAACAAATCATATCAGCTTTTGTAAAGAAATTTAGCGCGGACATACACCATTTCATATATTCAGCTGAACACTTGGTTCTCCGAGAGAGGGGCTGTAAATGGAATCGGTGACCCGTTGGAAAGTAATAGGCCAAATGTCTCCTCTGCAAATGTTCAGTTGTCTCCTCACGAGTACCCTTCAAATAGGTAGAAAATTGCAGAAGAAATTGCCCGTTTGGTCCTTCCATGAAGAAGTCAGGGACGTCTTGATCACACGCATGCATGCGAGCGAAACGATGCGGACAATATACCAAGTTGTGATGAAACTGACACCTAGTGTGTGTGACGGCGCCGACACTAGAGCTAATCAGCATGTCTATAGTGGTAATCCGGATGGTATTGCGGGTACCATCGACAGACTCGCGTGCATCACTTAACAAAACTTCAGATTCTGACTTAGGGAAACGGATGCAAGATTTTCCCAAGAAGGACAGTGAGAGTAGAGATTCATTGTCCGTTGCCAAGTCAATAAACAGCCGATGGGCCTCAAACAAACTGATTTCAGTTGAGGTGATTCTCCAGGCGTCCGTGACGAATGGGGGGAAGTGGGTAATTTTGGGATTCACACCCGGCTGTGAAGGCGTCATCTTCCAGTAAGAAGAGAACCAACCCATAATGAAGTGGGCTGGTATTGCCAATTGACATTCACTAGCTGATTCAGATCCATCAATAATGTTCTGACTAGCATTGTCGAGGCTTTGATACAAATGAGCCATACTTGCTGTACCAATCGCAAGGCGAACGCCTTGAGCAAGTCGTGCCGCAGCACAAAAAACCTCTGGCCGGATATAGGCCCCCATATGAACTGGGACACAATATGTGCATAGCCAAGCTGCAATAAATGCTGCACGGTATATCACTCGTCCATATTGTTGCTGATGAAATACTCTGTAATTGCTGAAACGAGCAGACCACCGGTTTTGCAGCTCAAGTGTGCGGAAATCAAGTCGTGAGAGTAATGGATCTTCCGGGTCTGCATAAAAGTGACTTGGCATTGGTGCTTGCGTTTTAACGGTGGCTCCGAGGTCTTCACCTACAAAGGAGGAGTATGTCAGCGAGTTATCCATGCTGTTGAAACTAAGATATATGAAGAGGTAAAAGTGAAGTAAGTCTACCTATGAAATGATCTATCCAACTTTGGAGCGTCACATGGGAATAACTCCCTTCCTGCTGCAGCACCCATGCGTCTGTGTATGCTGTATGAAGGACCCTCACAATCCCTGAAACCTCGGACTCAAGAGGGATATGCTCCTCATAAAGGTGACCAGAAATGGGGATTCCCATGGTATCATACATGGCTATGAGAGGATATCCCATCTCTCCTTGAGTGGTGACCAAAGTATGCCCCTCTGAATTCCAAAATGTAAGGAAGGCAGCAAGTAGTGACGTATTGATGGGAATCTGATATAGAGATGCTAGAACGCCGCGGAAAATGTCAGCCTTCAGCAACATTTCCTTGTCCTCCGCCGAGACGAGCATCATCCGAGCCCACAATAGGAGCTTATGATGATACGGAATTGATGTTTGGAGCTTAAGAGAAGAGTCATTCCACCACAACTTAGAAGGGCTACGGATGAACTCTTGGGCCAAGGTGTTAGTCATTGCTGACGGCGCCTCCTTCAGGACCGGCTCTAGAACAGTAAACGTTGTGCTCTTTTCAGCAAAGGCAAGTTCTGCATCTTTCGAAAATCCTTCACAACGGAAGAATTTATTGGTCAGGTCCCTAGGAGGGGTGGGAACTTGGCATTTGTTGAGAGGTCGAGATGTAATCTTCATCCTTTCAGTACGTTCGAGACCCAACATTCTTATAGCTTCATTAATGTATTGCTCGGCGTCATGGTCTACCATATCCTTACCAACATCTGGAAGCTTTAGAATGGCATCACTATAGATTTCGTTAGCCTCTTCCCACAGGATGGCTTCACCATCAGCACCTGCTCTTTCATCAACATCAGTGTCACTTAAACTGTTGTTGCTCATATCCTTTTGGGAGGAAAAACTTCTTGAATGAGTGTCGGGCTTCTAAAAAAATAGAAAAGTGTAAGCGGATTATGCACAACAAAGATGGGTTTTTTTTAAAAAAAAGGGGTTTATATGCAGTACCATCGCAGCATCAGACTCCACTGTGGTCTTTTGAGTGTTTCCTCTAGTTGAGGATCCAGCTTTCGAGTTGTTCTTCCCACGTTTGTTACCCATGCCGACACCGACACGGTTGGACCTGTGCTGATGTTGGGTTGTTGGGTAATTTCTTATCCCCGGGTAAGAATTACCTTTGTGGAAAGAATCTCTTGAGCCTTGATATTGTGGGCGTATGTAGCGTTGTGGCCTGGGCGGTTGAGCCACAGTATTACGGTAAGGCTGATGGTTGGGACCCTCTCTTTCACGAACGTATCTATAGCTATTATTATAGCCCCGTTCGTTGTACTCCTCAGATTCTTCCCACCTATCTTCCGGGTGCCTGCGCCAATGAGGCCTGTAATGCATTAGTGAGAGCAAGAGATAAGTTCCTACCTGCAAAGGACAGAAAGGGTAACTTCACAATGTGTAAAAAGTATGGGGCAGAATAATGTTGTTGTCAAATTGATGATGAGTCAGATGCCGAAGTCAGCCTTACTAATGATACAGAGAATATTTATGATATGTATTTCCTTTACGGAAAATAATCAGTAATGAATAATGTAACCTGAGGCATCACTGTCATTTGTCGAAGTCTATGTCTGATCTACTATAACAGAGAATTTTTCAAGGCTTGATCAGCAGCAGATCCTAGATATGCTTCCTGTAGCCCATCCGTTATATCTTATCAAGGCCAACTTAAGGGCAGTGCAGCTTCAGTTTATAAAAAAGAGGATCAGTAACAATTTGTGATAATTAATGATCTGATGTGTTGCCGCTTCCATGATCACAGTGTATTTTTAACCGAACCTATCGTTAACTAGACAAGCAGTTTAATATCAAGCAATAACTGTGACCTGTTAATCCTAACGAGGGCTATTCAACGGCAACTGGTGAAAGGGGTTATATCTTGTCAACAACGATGTTGCCTCCATGATCATTAAAGTGCAGTCAACGTAACTTAGCAGAGAGTACTACACCAAGCTTTCAAATGGCAGTTGTGGTACTCCACAATATTTATCTGATCCTGCGTCGGAGTCGGTCACTTCGCCGCCTTAACTGCGAGGCAAAGATATTTTGCAGCAATTTTCTCACGACCAGATGTCAGTCTGATGCTTTTACGATCGGATTGTAGCTTCAAGTGCCTGGACCAATATTATATGATGCCGACCCTGCTGAGATGAAAGGCGAGCGCACTGCTTCAATGATCAGCTTCAGCTGTACCTAACGAGGACTACTCCACAACGAGTGCAATGGTCCAAGGATCAGCTTCAGCTGTACCTAACGAGGACTACTTGATGTCGCGGCGGCAAGGCTGACATGATCAGATCTGACTTCAGCTGTACCTAACGAGGACTACTCCGAAACAAGTGCATATGCTATTTTGCTCAAACCGATCTCATTGGTATTGCACGGATCAATCTACAACAGATGGATTGTTGATGGAGTCTCCGTGGTGAGGCTTGGTGCAATCATTCATGCAGAGCCTGCTAACAAGGTAAAAAATAATTCAAAAGGAAGAGGAAAATAGATGCACCTGAGAATTCCGGTGGAGGAGGTTAAGCTCCGTTACGTGGCGGCGTGTGTAGAGGAAATTTGATGGAAGAGTTTGTGGAACTTGACCTTGGGGCTGCGGCCGTACTTATAATGGCATGCAGTTGAGATTTTGATGTTACGTAGCAAACAAGGAGTCAACTCGGTTGTTAACGATTGAACCCCATACGTACTCTACAGTTAGGATTGTTGGTTCGTTCAGGCAGTTTGGATTGAGTTATTCTGGCGAAATATGGATCAATGTTGTTTCACCAAGTCAAGTGCAAATTGCTCCGCATTTGAACTTAACTTGGCGAGGGACATTTGTTCGACAGTGTTTTTATCACATAGCACTATATGATATGGTGTCAGTGGACACTAGCAGAAATTATGGTGATAAGAATTCTCGGGAGTATTATAAATAATTATTGATCAAAAGAAGTAAAGGAGAATCACTGTGACATTCCGTTTAGCAGAGTTATTTTGGCTATCGGATTGATTAGCTATTCATGCATGGAGTGATAATCAACAATTGCATGCATTATGTCAGATGGACTCGTTGGTAATTTATTAAGCAACAAGAAATTCAACTATTGTTGGCTCATATCAGCTAGCAACGAGAAATTCAAATATTGCTGGCTCATATCAGCTACCTAGCTAGCATGTATATCGTGTGAACGGACCTACGATCCAGGCTAAAGTGAATACTCGTATGTATAAAATACGCATGCAAAGATGACTGGCCGGGTCAATGGATCGAACGGCCGAGTACCTCACCTAGCGGAGCAGCTAGCTCAGGATAAGATCACGTTGCTAACAGCCGCGTCGGTGGCGCTGATGTACTTATCTCTTTATCTCTATGCATGGCTGGTGGTGGGATGCTAATATAAATACCACCCGGTGTGATCATTAGAGGGAGGTTAGACACACACGCACTGGCCACACACATACTCGTACACCTATTTTCATCACCATCACATACGAATATTCATTCTTCTTCATACTAGTTCATCTCATCTACCACACACCCACGCCACTGACACGGCTTCCAATCCGCACTCGGTGGCCTTCTTCACGTTGCAAATCGATGGCATCACATGGTAAGTAAAATCGCATGAAGGTAGCATGCGCATATTCTTTCTTGTTTTTTGTGCATTTCATGTTGCAGATTTCTGCTTTCTCGGCTCTACGCGATTTATTCGCCGCCGATGCGATTCTTGATCTAAGAAATTCCTTTCTCGGCTCTACGCGATTTATTCGCCGCCGATGTGATTCTTGATCTAAGAAATTCCTTTCTCGGCTCTTCGCGATTTATTCGCCGCCGATGTGATTCTTGATCTAAGAAATTCCTTTCTCGGCTCTACGCGATTTATTCGCCGCCGATGTGATTCTTGATCTAAAAAATTCCTTTCTCGGCTCTACGCGATTTATTCGCCGCCGATGTGATTCTTGATCTAAAAAAGTCCTTTCTCGGCTTTACGCGATTTATTCGCCGCCGATGTGGCTCTTGATCTAAAAAGTCTTTTCTCGGCTCTACGCGATTTATTCGCCGCTGATGTGGCTCTTGATCTAAAAAGAATATTCTCTCGGATCTACGCGATGTATATCGCCGCCGATGAGTTTCATAGCCTGATTCATGAGATTCGTGGTGTCCCGGCTCTACGCGAATCTATTTCGCCGCCGAGGAGTTTAGTAGTCCGAGTTACAAAATTTGTGTCGTCTTGGCTCTACGCGATTTATATCGCTGCCAATGATATTCATAGTCAATATACGAAATTGTTTCATCTCGGCTCTACGCGATTTATATCGCCGCCATGGACATTGCATGATTTGATCTACCAAAGATTAAGTGTCTTGGCTCTACGCAATTTACATCGCCGCCGGCTCGCTTATAGACATTTCCTGCGACATCAAATGGCTCACGATGCTTCACTAAAATACAAGTGTTGTTGTTCATGTGTCATGTTCACACGGACACGCACCAAAAGGCATATGCGTGTGTTATTTAAATCCAGTACGGCCACCTACTCTGGAATAAGCAAGGCCCCGTTGTTAACTTTAACAATTTATGGAGCTACAATTCATGTTAGTCGAGTGATTCAGTATTTTGTCTCAGCCAATTTACTTTTCTTCTGTGACCGACGAGGCCGGAACCTACATATCTATCCTGACCGACGAGGTGGGATACACACCGTTCGTGACCGACGAGGCCGAACATCTATCGAGACTTTGTCTGAATTCACTGACTGACTGGATAAGACATCCATACTTTGTCGATATGGCTGCGAACTACATTAATCAGTATTTGCATGTTATGTGCCCTTGGAGAAAATGAGCTATGAGGTGATGATGATGATGACCGTATGATGCAGCATAATCGGAGGTCTTTCACGGTCATAAACCCGTGAATGTAATTAACTAGAAGTCCTCTCGAGGCTCTAGGGGTCAAGAACTACACAATCGTTTCTTTTGTATGTCAGATGTCGCACAAGGAAGATGTACAATGAGATTTGTATGTTCTTATGAATATCAATGAAGACTACAAATTTCCCGCATAATCTTTGTGTTTGCTTTATTTAATTTGTATACTATCGTATACTGGCACGCCCACACTCCATAGTACCAGCGCTAAGAAATTTAATTATTTCTCTCGCGTAAAACAAGTACCTTAGAGATTTCTGTCACTTCCCCAGATTACCAGAGGCATGAACCCACTATCGAGCATAAATACTAACTCTTGGAGTTGCTAGCATCTACTTGGCCAAGATAGCTACTAACAACGAAAAGCATGCAATATATAAAATAACAAAGACATGATAGAATCAATAATCAATCTGAAATAGCATCTCAATATCCATCGGATCCCCGCAAACACAACATGTATGGATTACAAATAGATGATCTTGATCATGAACGGAGCTCACAAGATCTAAACATGAAAGCACAAAGGAGGAGAAACCAGCCATCTAGCTACTACATGGATCCGTAGTCCAAGGATGAACTACTCACGCATCACATCGGAGGCTTGCATGGTGATGAAGAAGGCCTCCAGGGTGAATTCCCCTCTCCGGCAGGGTGCCGGGAAGAGCTTCAGATCCCTCCCGATCTAGGGATGGAGATGACAGCGGCTATAGACTCTTTCGTGGATTTTTGATCGGGTACTTAGGGTTTTCGTCCCGAGGGCAATATATAGGCGGAAGGAGAGGCCGAGGGGGGTGCCGGGAGCCACCACACCACCCCCTGGCGCGGGCCAGGCCTGGCCGCGCGGCCAGGTGGTGTGGCCGGCCCCTGGCCCCTCTCCGTCTCGTATTCTGGCACTTGATCCCTTCCGGAAAAATAGGCACTTTGGCTTTTGTCCCGTCCAATTCCGAGAATATTCATTTTCTGACTTTCCTAGAACCAAAAACAGCAGAAAACAGGCAGCTGACACTGTGGCTCTTGTTAATAGGTTAGTCCAAGAAATCATATGAAACGTACTCCAAAGTTGGAACAAAACACAAGAAAGTGGATAAAACCAAGCATGGAACATCAAAAATTATAGATACATTTGCAATGTATCAACATCCCCAAGCTTAACTCCTGCTCGTCCTCGAGTAGGTAAGTGATAAAAAGAAAGAATAATTTTTGAGGTGACATGCACCATCAAAGACTTGATCAAAGTATTTGCAAAACATTCAAAGCTGGGATCATAGTACTTTAATCATAACATGAAAGACAAAGTTCTAGCAATAAGCAAAGAAACTATGATGCAACATGAAAAGGCACAAACAAAAGATTCATGAATAACATGCTTTGCAAGACGTTTGTTTGTTTCACATAAAGAAAACATAGCATACTAGTATTCATCTTGTCCCTCAATAGAGTAGCAAATATAAATGCATAGGACACCTTCAAAGTTCATAAGAGTGACTAGATACAATAGTTTAAAACAAGCAATGTCAAAGTACGCATCAATCAACTAGTCTTGGGACAATGCACATAGAACTAAGAATGACCACTATGCTCTCAAAGTAGGTGCATAAAGGTAGAAGGTGGAGACTCAATATAATGGTGGAAGAAAGGCCTTTGTAAAAGGAAGTAGGGATTCAAGTCTCATAAAGAGCTTCCAAAAATTATGGTACTTATAGCTTTCAGCTCTCATTGCCCCTATCATAAGCATCTTGAAGTGATTAAGGTTAAAGTGAGCAAACTATGGTGTACATGCTTGACGAAGTATAAGTCAGAAATCTCATGTCCCTTGTATACGAGGGCCGCTCCTCATGCTACTCAAGTTTAGTCACTGGTAAGTTCTTGTCATTGTAAGTACATGTGTATCATTGAGAACCGCCAACGGGGTACCCCTTGCCCGATGATACGGAAGAATCCCCATATAAAAATGACAAGGCAAGCAGACAACGAGTATCTCAGCATTCTTCTTATTTACCATGGGAATATGGTGCTTTTTTCTCTCTTTCCTCTTTCCATAGTATCTCTTTTTTTTCTTTTTTTTCTCAATATAGGACTCTTTTTTTATAAGAAGAATGCTTCATAGACAGCTCATTATGGTTACGCTGCAGGTTTCCACCATGTCAGCATGGATTAGACCAGCGGCCCAGGTGTTTCTCTAACACATATACATAACTCCATGGACTTAGAAGCTCCCCTTTCATTTTTCACACCGACGACATCCATATACAAAAGAGCATGATATCAACTAGGTACAAGTACCAAGTGCAATGTTGAAAGCGTTCCCCATGAAAGCATGGTTCTGCTAATTCCCAACAAATAAGTGCAAGCATATACAACATAGAAGACACAATGGTTCAAGTTTATTAAGGGCAAGTAAAGTAAAGTGTGCCATCAAGTTCGTGAGAGCTTTAATCACTAGTTTTCTCATAACAAGTGGAAGGTAAACAAAAGCATGAATATACTTGGAATAGCATAAGCTAGTAGGTAGGTATGGTGGACTCTTTGTAATAACTTGGTTTAGGTAGTTGGATGCATGAGTGGAACTCATACTTGGTGGTGGAGGCTAGCAAAAGACTGGGAGCGACAACCTAAGAGAGCAATAATGGCCATAATTATGCAGAGTGACAAAACATCATTGATCAAAGCATAAAGTGATACTACAAGTTGAAAACTAAAGGATCATAAAGGCTATGGTGACTTGAGATAGTCATAACATGGTGTGAGCATGTGCTAAGTCAACCCAAATAAAGCATCAAAGAAGAATACCACTATAATATGCTTTAATATGATAAAACAACGCATGATTCATCCAAGGCACATTAAGCAATATCAATTGTTTATAACAAGTCATGCTACAACATAGAATACTAAGCATAAAGCCAAAACAATATCAAGCATGACATGACAAAGCATAGGCCACAGTAAAAAACGAACCCTTTTTACCACATAAGCATGAACTTTCCTACTCTTTTCCAAACCAAACCAAACCAAACCAATGTATGAAAGAAGGGGTCCAACCAATTTATTCAGAAAACTAAGCAACCCAAGCAAACTAAAAACCAAAACGAAAACGAAAAAAAAGACGCTCCAAGAAAAACACAACTGTGCATGAAACAATAAAAATGAAGCGTTTGGAAGAAACCTGGGATTTTTATTGATGAAGGGGATGCCTTGGGAATCCCCAAGCTTTGACGCTTGTACTTCTTGGATATTTCTTGGGGTGACACGCGTGGCATCCCCAAGCTTGAGCTTTAGTCCATCCTTCATCTCATTACTCATTCCTTCCATACACCTGAAAATTTTCCTTCATACAAAACTTCACACAATCTCATTAGCAACATTAGTGCACTTAAGATAGATAAGTCTCAAGGTTTAGTTCTAACACCAAATAAATTTCTATTAGAACACTAGCTACTGTAGCACTTCCTTCAAAAAGCTCAATTCCCCAAAAGAACTCAAAAAGGAACCCACAAGAAGTAAATGCAGAAAATAGCAGAAATCTGTCAAAACAGACCAGTAGGTAAATATGATTTTTGTCGAAGACCTTCTGTTGCTCAAATCTAAAAGTGTTGAACTAACGAAAGTTAGATAACAACCAGGGACAGAAGCACAAAAAATTACAGCTCAATCCGACATACAGAGCTCTCTCAGGAATTTTTACGGTGAAGCACAAAAATATATTTCGGGACAGCAACTTTCCCAATCATTACTTCACTCTCATTAGAGGTTACTCTTGGCACAAAAAGCATATAAAAAGGATAAGAAGAGGTTATTACAGAGGTAATAACTTCCAAGACTTAACTAAAACTCTTGGGTTATTTCCCAACAAGTACTTTTCTTTAATGCCTTTAAGTTAGGCATGAAAATTTGAGAAGATGCTCTCATAGGAAATATGAATTGAAGTAAAAGAGAGCATCAAGAAGAAAATTCAAAACACATTTAAGTCTAACCCACTTCCTATGCATAGGAATCTTGTATGCAAATAAATGTACAAAGAACAAAGTGACAGGCATAGGAAGATAAAACAAAAGTAACTTTAAAACTTTCAGCACATAGAGAGGTGTTTCATTACCATAAAAACTTCTATAACCATATTTTACTCTCTCTCATAATAATTTTCAGTAGCCTCATGAATAAACTCAACAATATAACTATAACATAAGGCATGCTTTTCATGATCTACAAGCACTAGAGCTTTATTATAAACATTTTCAAAAGAATCCTCGGGAACATAACATTCACCCTCCTTTGATAAGCATGGGGGACAATCAAATAATGTAAGGGATAAAGAGTTACTCTCATTAGAAGGTAGGCATGGGTAGATCCATTCTTCCTCCTTTTGTCCATCACTCTCCTCCTATTTTTCATCTAATGGGATTTTAGGTTCAGCAATTTCTTCTTCCATGGAGGTTCTAGCAGGCGGTGGTTCACCTATTACCTTAACAGTCATAATACTATTCCCAAATAGGAAACTGAGTGAGCTATCCATAATGAAATAGTGATTGGAGCAGAGCTAGTCATAAAGGCAACTTAAGAAAGGAACTATTTTTTTTTGTGTTTTTGAAATAAGAAAGCAAACTAGTAAAACTTATTTTTTTTGTGTTTTTGAAAAACAAAACAAGCAAACAAAGCAAAAAGAAAGCTAAGCAAAACAAAAATAACAAAGTAAAGAGATTGGTTATGAGGGACTTCCCTTGTGAAGATGTCCTTGACTCCCCGGCAACGGCGCCAGAAAAGATCTTGATGCGCTCGACTTTCAACGTAGAGCTTGTTGGGAACCCCAAGAGGAAGGTATGATGAGCACAACAGTAAGTTTTCTCTCATTTATGAAACCAAGGTTTAATCGAACCAGTAGGAGCAAGGAAACACCCCAAAGGTGTTGCTAGCTGAGATTTGGCAGGGCACACTACCGGTGCTAGTAGCAACATGGAGACCTGCACAACACAACCACAGAACTTTGTCCCCAACTTGTGATGAGGTTGTCAATCTCACCATGTTTTGCGGAAAACAAAGGATTAAACGTATCGAATAGAAATAAGTAATAGTTTGCAGAAAGTAAACACAAAGCAGAAACAATTTATAGATTGTATGTAAAGAAAAAGGACCAAGATCCATCGTTCACTAGAGGTGGCTCTCCTTAGATAGATAACATGCTGGGTGAACAAATTACAGCGGGGCAATTGACAAACACCGAGAAAGCAATACATGCATATACTAATCATCTTGACTCCTTTGAGACTTGATTGGGCATTACAACATAATATATAGACCGCCATCCAACTGCATCTATGACTAATAATCCACCTTCAGGTTATCATCCGAACCCCCTCTAGTATTAAGTTGCAAGCAACAGATTATTGCTTTACGAACTGCGTATAAAGTAAACAATACGATTGTTCTATGAACAAAGGATTGTTGTTTTCTCCCTAGTAGCAACAACACATCTAGTACCTTAGAGATTTTTGTCACTTCCCCAGATTACCAGAGGCATGAACCCACTATCGAGCATAAATACTAACTCTTGGAGTTGCTAGCATCTACTTGGCAAAGATAGCTACTAACAACGGAAAGCATGCAAGATCTCAAATAACAAAGACATGATAGAATCAATAATCAATCTGAAATAGCATCTCAATATCCATTGGATCCCCGTAAACACAACATGTATGGATTACAAATAGATGATCTTGATCATGAACGGAGCTCACAAGATCTAAACATGAAAGCACAAAGGAGGAGAAACCACCCATCTAGCTACTACATGGATCCGTAATCCAAGGATGAACTACTCACGCATCACACCGGAGGCTTGCATGGTGATGAAGAAGGCCTCCAGGGCGAATTCCCCTCTCCGGCAGGGTGCCGGGAAGAGCTTCAGATCCCTCCCGATCTAGGGATGGAGATGACGGCGACTACAGACTCTTTCGTGGATTTTTGATCGGGTACTTAGGGTTTTCGTCCCGAGGGCAATATATAGGCGGAAGGAGAGGCTGAAGGAAATATGCCCCGAGAGGCAATAATAAAGTTGTTATTATGTATTTCTTGTATATGATAGATGTTTATTTTGTATGCTATAATTGTATTGATAGGAAACATCAATACATGTGTGTTTAATAAACAAAAGGGTTCCTAGTTATGCCTCTCTTATAGACCAGCTTGTTGATTAACAAGATGATCAAGGTTTCCTGATCATGGACATTGGATGTTGTTAATAACAAGGTCACAGCATTTGTGAAATGATGTGATGAACATTCATCCGAAGTATAGCATTACGATCAAGTCATTATGTTTATATTGCTATAACATCATACAAAGTAGTCTTAGTCCTTAGACCATGAGATCATGTTAATTGCTAACACCGGAAGAGTATCTTGATAACATCAAACGTCACACCGTAACAGGGTGACCATAAAGGTGGGTTCAGTGCTATGAAGGTGTTATGTTGAGGCTCATGGATCAAGAGTGGAATTTGTCAATCCCGATGACGGATAGATATACTCTGGGCCCTCTCGGTGATATCACATTAAGATAGCTTGCAAGCAAGTGATGTGATCACTAGAATGTTATATCACGGGAACGAGAAAAGAGTGCATGTCGGTAACGAGATCAAACTAAGTATTTGGATACCGATGATCGAATCTCGGACATGTATTATATCATGAGACAAAGGGATTAAATTGCGGACGTTAAAGGTTCTCACGATCACAGAAGTCATCGTTGAATATGCAGGAGTCAGTATGGATCTCGAGGTCCCGCTTCTGATTATTGATCTGAGAGGAGTCTCAATCATGTCTGCATTATTCGCGAACCGTAGGGTGACACACTTAAGGGTTTCCAGACACCATTTAGGAGCACATATGTTCCAGACAAAAGGTTTGCAAAGCGCAGGAAATGTTTCGATAGAAACAGGAATTGTTTCGATAAAAACCGGAATTATTTCGGGTGAAATTGCAGAAAGTGGTTCTGCATGGCATATTGAAATGTTGCAAGGGGTTTTATGTGAATTTTTGTTAATTAAAGTAATTAACAAAATTCTGAATAAAATAAATAAAAGAGTTTTATTAATTGAGAGTTGCATTTAATTTGGTGGAAATTAAATACATGTGAGTGGGATTTTGGGTGGAGGCCATGTTTATGTGAGTGGAGGTTCACCACATGAATGAAGGAGGGGAGGAGTCCCCTCCCCCTCATGCGCCGGCTATGGGAGGGGAGGGGTGATGGGTTCGTAGCATGGAAAACAAAAAATTTCTACCACAAGAACGAACAAAACCCAGATCTAATCTAGATAAAAGCCAAGATCTAATCTATTAGACATGTGCAACGAGATAGATCTGTACTAACCCTCGTAGATCCGAAAGCGTTACGAGATTGGATCTCGGGGTTGATGTAGTCGATCACTTGCTGATCTCAAGATCGTGTGGACGATCCTTCCGGCGCCGTGTTCCGGCAGCGCTTCCGCAGTCGGTCACACGTGCGGAGTCGAAGCATACCTTCCTCTCCCTGTTCCAGCGAGCAGCGGAGGTAGTAGATCTTCTCCACGGAATCCCAGCAGCACGACGGCATGGTGGTGGTGGTGGAGTAGAGAATTCTGCAGGGCTTCGCCTAAGCCAGAGCAGATGGAAGGAGGAGGAGAGAGGCGGCTAGGGTTTGGAGTGGGAAGGGGCAAGGGGGGTGGCGCCTCCACCCCTCTATATATAGAGGGAGGGGTGCGGCCTAGGGTTCCCACCCCTAGGCCCACCCCTTAGGGCCGGCGCACCAAGGAGGGTTGGGGGGAGAGTCCTCCCCCCCCCCCAAGTTTCCTTTACTTATCCCTTAAGTTTCCCTTATCTTATCTTGGTTTTCAAATAAACTCCAAAATATCTTCTAGAACCTTCCGGAACATTCCAAAACTTTCTAGAATCCCCATACAAACACTTCGGAACATTTCCTAACTTAGAAAATGATCCCCATTATATGAATCTTATTCTCCGGACAATTCCGGATCTCCTCGTGATGTCCCGGATCCAATCCGAGACTCCGAACAATATTCGGTCTCCAACGCACATTCAATATCTACTTAAAACAACTTTGAACCTTAAGTGTGTCACCCTACGGTTCGTGAACATGCAGACATGATGGAGACACCTCTCCGATCAATAACCACCAGCGGGATCTGGAGATCCATAATGGCTCCCACATACTCAACAATGACTTCGTGATCGATAGAACCATTAACATACGAAACCAATTCCCTTTGTCACACGATATTCTACTTATCCGAGGTTTGATCGTCGGTATCTCCATACCTAGTTCTACCTCGTTACTGATAAGTACTCTTTACTCGTTTCATGTTATGTCATCCCTTGTGACCTAGTCACATGCTTGCAAGCTAACTAGATGACATTCCACCGAGAGGGCCCAGAGCATATCTATCCGTCATATGGATGGACAAATCCCAATCTTGGTCCATGCGCTTCAACACATACTTTCAGAATACCCAATGACACCTTTATAACCACCCAGTTACGAAGCGGTGTTTGATGTCATCAAAGTACCCATCCGGTGATGGTGATTAACATAACCTCATGGTCGAAGGATTAGGTTACTATGCATTTGAAAGCTTATAGCAATACGAACTAAATGACTTGATCTTATGCTACGCTTACTATGGGTGTGTGTCCATCACATCATTCTCCTAATGATATAACCTTGTTATTAATGACATCCAATGTCCATGATTAGGAAACCATGATCATCAATTAACGAACAAGCTAGTTCAACAAGAGGCTTACTAGGGACTCTTTTATGTTTACAAAACACACATGTATTAGTGTTTCCTTATAATACAATTATAGCATGGGATGCAAACATTCATCATAAACACAAAGATATAATAATAACCACTTTTATTATTGCCTCTTGGGCATATCTCCAACAGTCTCCCACTTGCACTAGAGTCAATAATCTAGATTACATGGTAATATACCTAACACCCATGGCGTTCTGGTGTTGGTCATGCTTTGCTCTAGGGAGAGGTTTAGTCAACGGATCTGCCACATTCAGATCAGTGTGTACTTTGCAAATCTTTATGTCACCATCTCGGACATACTCGCGAATAGCATGGAAACGTAGCTTGATGTGCTTCAGCTTGCTATGTGACCTTGGCTCCTGTGCATTAGCTATGGCACCTGTGTTGTCACAGTAGATGGCCATCGGGTCCAACGCACTAGGAACCACGCCAAGTTCAGTAATGAACTCCTTCATCCATATGGCTTCTTGTGCAGCCTCCGAAGCAGCTATGTATTCCGATTCAGTTGAAGATTTCGCCACAACGCTTTGCTTGGCACTCCTCCAGCTCACTGCAGCACCATTCAAAATAAATACGTATCCAGACTGTGACTTCGAGTCATCTGGATCGGTGTTCCAACTAGCATCAGTGTAACTGTTTACAACAAGCTGTTCATCACCTCCATAAGAAAGAACCATATCCTTAGTCCTATTTAGGTACTTTAGGATATTCTTGACCGCTGTCCAGTGCTCCATTTCAGGATCACTTTGATATCTGCTAGTCAAACTAACAACATGTGCTATATCCGGTCTTGTACACAACATGGCATACATGATAGAACATATGGCCGAGGCATAGGGAATATTATTCATCTTTTCTCTATCTTCTGCCGTAGCCGGACTTTGAGTCTTACTCAAGGTCTTACCTGACAACATGGGCATGAACCCCTTCTTGCTCTCTTCCATTCTAAACTTCTTTAGAACTTTGTCTAAGTATGTACTTTGTGAAAGCGCTATTAGGCGTCTTGATCTATCTCTATAAATCTTGATGCCTAGAATATATGCCGCTTCGCCAAGATCCTTCAATGAAAAACTATTATTCAAATAGGTTTTGACGCTATTAAGAAGTTCTATATCATTCCCAATCAACAATATGTCATCTACATATGGTACTAGGAATGCCACAGAGCTCCCACTCACTTTCTTCTAAATACAAGCTTCTCCATAAGTTTGTATAAATCCAAAGTTTTTGATTACTTTATCAAAGCGTTGATTCCAACTCCGGGATGCTTGCTTCAGTCCATAAATGGAGCGCTGAAGTTTGCATACCTTGTCAGCATCTTTAGGATCGACAAAACCCTTGGGTTGTACCATATACAACTCTTCCTCAATGTCACCATTAAGGAATGCCGTTTTGACATCCATCTGCCAAATCTCATAATAAAAATATGCAGCTATTGCTAACAAAATCCTTATAGACTTTAGCTTTGCTACTGGTGAGAAAGTCTCATCGTAGTGAACTCCTTGAATTTGTCAGAACCCTTTCGCGACAAGTCGAGCTTTATAGACGATCACGTTACCATCAGCATCTGTTTTTCTTTTGAAAATCCATTTGTTCTCGACAGCCTTACGGCCATCCGGTAAGTCCACCAAAGTCCATACTTGGTTTTCGTACATGGATCCCATTTCGGATTTCATGGCTTCTAGCCATTTGTCGGAATCTGGGCTCACCATAGCTTCTTCATACGTCGCAGGGTCATCAGTGTTGTCCACCAACATGACGTTCAAAGCAGAGTCATACCAATCAGGAGTGGCACAAACCCTTGTTGACCTGCGAGGTTCAGTAGTAACTTCGTTCGAAGTTTCATGATCACCATCATGAGCTTCCTCTCCAATTGGTGCAGGCGGCACAAAAACATATTCCGGTGCTGCGCTACTCTCAACTCCGAGAGAAGGTTCAATAACCTCGTCGAGTTCTACTTTCCTTCCAGTCACTTCCTTTGAGAGAAACTCCTTCTCAAGAAAGGATCCATTCTTGGCAACGAAAACTTTGCCTTCGGATCTATGATAGAAGGTATGCCCAATTGTTTCTTTAGGGTATCCTATGAAGACGCATTTCTCCGCTTTGGGTTCAAGCTTATCAGGTTGTAACTTCTTTACATACGCTTCACAACCCCAAACTTTAAGGAACGACAACTTAGGTTTCTTTCCAAACCACAATTCATACGGTGTCGTTTCAACGGATTTAGATGGTGCCCTATTTAAAGTGAATGCGGCTGTCTCTAATGCATAGCCCCAAAACGATAGCGGTAAATCTGTAAGAGACATCATAGACCGAACCATATCTAAGAGAGTTCGATTACGACGTTCGGACACACCATTACGCTGTGGTGTTCCCGGTGGTGTCAACTGTGAAAGTATCCCACATTTCTTTAAATGCATGCCAAACTCATAACTTAGATATTCACCTCTGCGGTCAGAACGCAGAAACTTAATCTTCTTGTTACGATGATTTTCCACTTCACTTTGAAATTCCTTAAACTTCTCGAAAGTTTCGGACTTATGTTTCATAAAGTAGACATACCCATATCTACTTAAGTCATCCGTGAAAGTGAGAACATAACGATATCCACCACGCGACGCTACACTCATTAGACCGCACACATCGGTATGTATTATTTCCAATAAGTCTATAGCTCGCTCCATTATTCTAGAGAATGGAGTCTTAGTCATTTTTCCCATTAGACATGCTTCACATCTTTCAAGTGATTCAAAATCAAGTGATTCAAGAAGTCCATCAGAATGGAGTTTCTTCATACGCTTCACTCCAATGTGACCAAGACGACAGTGCCACATGTATGTAGAATTATCATTCAATTTTGTTCATTTAGCATCTATGTTGTGAACATGTGTATCACTACTATCGAGATTTAGTAAGAATAAACCATTCATCTCAGGTGCATTACCATAAAAGATATTACTCATATAAATCGAACAACCTTTATTCTTGGACTTAAAAGAGTAACCGTCTCGCAATAAACAAGATCCAGATATAATGCTCATGCTTAACGCATGCACCAAATAACAATTATTTAAATTTAAAACTAATCCCGAAGGTAGATGTAGAGGGAGCGTGCCGACGGCGATCACATCAACCTTGGAGCCATTTCCAACGCGCGTCATCACCTTGTCTCTCGCCAGTCTTCGTTTATTCTGCAGCTCCTGTTTTGAGTTACAAATATGAGCAACCGAATCAGTATTAAATACCCAGGCACTACTACGATTACTAGTAAGATACACATCAATAACATGTATATCGAATATACCTTTCTTCTTGATGTTGCCGTTCTTCAGATCTGCCAGGTACTTGGGGCAGTTACGCTTCCAGTGACCAGCACCCTTGCAGTAGAAGCACTCAGTTTCAGGCTTAGGACCAGCCTTGGGCTTCTTAGCAGGTGCGGCAGCTTTCTTGCCGTCCTTCTTGAAGTTGCCCTTGTTCTTAGGCTTTCCCTGTTTCTTGAAATTGGTGGTCTTATTGACCATCAACACTTGGTGCTCCTTCTTGATCTCCACTTCAGCAGTTTTCAGCATGGACGATAGTTCAGGCAACGTCTTGTTCATGCAGTGCATATTGTAGTTCATCACAAAGTTCTTATAACTTGGTGGCAGTGATTGGAGGACACGGTGAATCCCTAACTCATTAGGAATCGTTATCCCCAACTCTTGGAGCTTGTTTGCGTGCCCATACATGGTGAGCACGTGCTCGCTAACGGAGCTACCCTCTTCCATCTTGCAGGTAAAGAACTTTTCAGAGGCCTCATAGCTCTCCACGGCCACGTGAGTCTCAAAAATGAGCTTGAGCTCCTTAATGATCTCGAACGGGTCGTGGTGCTCAAAGCGCTTCTAAAGCTCCGTTTCTAAACCATACAGGATGGCACACTGAACTGTGGAGTAATGATTCTTCCGAGTGGCGTAAACATTCTTTACGTCATCGGTGGCATCTTCTGTAGGTGGGTCACCTAGCGGTGCTTCGAGCACATAGGTCAACTGACCAGCCCTGAGGACAGTCTTCAGTCCACGGAGCCAGTCCGTGAAGTTGCTTCCATTGTTCTTAAGCTTTTCTTTCTCTAGGAACGCATTGAAATTGATGGAGAGGTTCGCCATAATCTACAACAAATTTGCAAGTAGTTTAGACTAAGTTTATGATAAATTGAGTTCAATTTTAATTCTTAAATTAACTTAGGTGAACTCCCACTCAAAACAACATCCCTCACATTGTCTTAGTGATTACACGAACCAAGTTCACTACACCAAGTCCGATCTTCACGAGAGAAGATGTAGTTTCATCGGCGAACAATCTTCATGTTCATCACATCATTTATATGACTCATGCTCTACCTTTCGGTATTCCGTGTTTCGAGACCATGTCTGTACATGCTAGGCTCGTCAAGATTAACCTTAGTTTCCGCATGTGCAAATCTGGCTTGCACCCATTGTATGCACACGTAGAATCTATCACATCCGATCATCACGAGATGCTTCGAAACGACGAGTCTTAGCAACGGTGCCAACTAAGGACGAACACTTTATTACTTGATATTTAGTGAGAGGGATCATCTTATAATGCCACCGTCGCGAACTAAGCAATACAAGATGCATAAAGGATTACCATCACAGGCAATTCATAATTAGTGTGATATGATATGGCCCTTTCTTCTTATGCCTTTGATCTCCATCTCCAAAGCACGGACATGATCTCCATCATCACCAGCATTGCGTCAAGGTCAGTGGCGCCACTTCATGGTTGTCCATCATCACTAGCAACTATTACAACTACTTGGAATAAAGCTATTACAAGATGAATAGACACGCAGGTCTTAACAGAATTAAAGACAACCATTAGGCTCCTGCCGGTTGCCATATTACAATAAGGATCATTGCATACATCAAATATAATCACAATCACATGATGGCCATATCACATCACAAAACCCCTGCAAAAACAAGTTAGACGCCTCTAATTTTCTTTGCAAGTTTTACGTGGTTTGGGGCTTTCGAATAAGAACGGATCTTACCTACGAAACTGAACCACAATGTTGATACAAGTGCTATCAAGTGCAAAGTGTAGATTGGATCTATACTATGGTGGGAGAGACAGACACCCGCAAAGCCACTTGTGCAAAGCAAGTTACACGTCAAGCGTGGAGCAAGTCTCATGTGCGATGGCATGTAAGGTTAGCCCGAGCCGCTTCATCCCACCATACCGCAAGATGCAAAGTACACAAAGCAAAAGACGGCACGAGCACCAACGCCCACAAAACCATTGTGTTCTACTCGTGCAACAGATCTACGCATAGACAAGGCTCTGATACCACTGATGGGTTCGTAGCATGGAAAACAAAAAATTTCTACCGCAAGAACGAACAAAACCCATATCTAATCTAGATAAAAGCCAAGATCTAATTTATTAGACATGTGCAACGAGATAGATCTGTACTAACCCTCGTAGATCCGAAAGCGTTACGAGATTGGATCTCGGGGTTGATGTAGTCGATCACTTGCTGATCTCAAGATCGTGTGGACGATCCTTCCGGCGCCGCGTTCCGGCAGCGCTTCCGCAGTCGGTCACACGTGCGGAGTCGAAGCATACCTTCCTCTCCCTGTTCCAGCGAGCAGCGGAGGTAGTAGATCTTCTCCACGGAATCCCAGCAGCACGACGGCATGGTGGTGGTGGTGGAGTAGAGAATTCTGCAGGGCTTCGCCTAAGCCAGAGCAGATGGAAGGAGGAGGAGAGAGGCGGCTAGGGTTTGGAGTGGGAAGGGGCAAGGGGGGTGGCGCCTCCACCCCTCTATATATAGAGGGAGGGGTGCGGCCTAGGGTTCCCACCCCTAGGCCCACCCCTTAGGGCCGGCGCACCAAGGAGGGTTGGGGGGAGAGTCCTCCCCCCCCCCCAAGTTTCCTTTACTTATCCCTTAAGTTTCCCTTATCTTATCTTGGTTTTCAAATAAACTCCAAAATATCTTCTAGAACCTTCCGGAACATTCCGAAACTTTCTAGAATCCCCATACAAACACTTCGGAACATTTCCTAACTTAGAAAATGATCCCCATTATATGAATCTTATTCTACAGACAATTCCGGATCTCCTCATGATGTCCCGGATCCAATCCGAGACTCCGAACAATATTCGGTCTCCAACGCACATTCAATATCTACTTAAAACAACTTCGAACCTTAAGTGTGTCACCCTACGGTTCGTGAACATGCAGACATGATGGAGACACCTCTCCGATCAATAACCATCAGCGGGATCTGGATATCCATAATGGCTCCCACATACTCAACGATGACTTCGTGATCGATAGAACCATTAACATACGAAACCAATTCCCTTTGTCACGCGATATTCTACTTACCCGAGGTTTGATCGTCAGTATCTCCATACCTAGTTCTACCTCGTTACTGATAAGTACTCTTTACTCATTCCATGTTATGTCATCCCTTGTGACCTAGTCACATGCTTGCAAGCTAACTAGATGACATTCCATCGAGAGGGCCCAGAGCATATCTATCCATCATATGGATGGACAAATCCCAATCTTGGTCCATGCGCTTCAACACATACTTTCAGAATACCCAATGACACCTTTATAACCACCCAGTTACGAAGCGGTGTTTGATGTCATCAAAGTACCCATCCGGTGATGGTGATTAACATAACCTCATGGTCGAAGGATTAGGTTACTATGCATTTGAAAGCTTATAGAAATACGAACTAAATGACTTGATCTTATGCTATGCTTACTATGGGTGTGTGTCCATCACATCATTCTCCTAATGATATAACCTTGTTATTAATGACATCCAATGTCCATGATCAGGAAACCATGATCATCAATTAACCAACAAGCTAGTTCAACAAGAGGCTTACTAGGGACTCTTTTATGTTTACAAAACACACATGTATTAGTGTTTCCTTATAATACAATTATAGAATGGGATGCAAACATTCATCATAAACACAAAGATATAATAATAACCACTTTTATTATTGCCTCTTGGGCATATCTCCAACAAGGGGTCTCCCTCCCTCCTATATAAAGCCCCCCTCTCCCCTCTCACAAACCACACCTCCTCGTGAAGGATCTCTCTCCCCCTCTAGATATTCCCCCGTGGTCTCGGATTAGCGAGATAGATGTTCCCGGTGGCCTTGCGTCTGGAAGGAGTTGCTGCTTCCGCTGATTCGCTGGAGCAAGGAGGTGGAGGTTGTCCGGTGGCTTGAACGTGTGTGCGAGGACGGATGCGCTGCTGATTTGCGGCGCTCGGACTTCCACACGATCTTGAGATCGGCAAGCGTATGACTACATCAACCACGAGTTCCTACTTGTTAACAAAACTCGTTGTCTTCGAGGTTAAGTTCTCCATGGATGTATGTCCACCCGTTGCTCTGTATCTAGTAGATAGATCTTGGCGTATAGTTCTCATCGTAGGAAATTTTTTGTTTTCTATGCTGCGGACCCAACAGTGGTATCAGAGCCTGATCTATGCGTAGGTGCTTTGCACGGGTAGTACACATATGTTTATATGTGGGCGATGATGATCATGTTATTGCATCTTCTATGTACTTTGGATATTGGTGGCATAGTGGGATGAAGCGGCCCGGACCAACCTTACATGTCATCGTACATGAGACCGGTTCCACGACCGACATGCAACTAGTTTTGCATAAGTGGCTAGCGGGTGTCTGTCTCTCCTACTATAGTCAATATCTGATTTACAACGAGTTGCTAATAACTTGGTTATCCTCGCTGTGGTTCATTTTCGTAGGTAAGACCGGTTCTATCTCCGAAAGCCCTAAGCCACGTAAAACTTGCAATTGATAAATTAGAGGCGTCTAGTTTAGATTGTTACTGGGCTAGTGTCTTGATATGGTATTGTTGTAAGTAGATGTATGATAGATACTCTTACAACTCACTTAACGTGTAAGTTCCATAGACCTTGGCCTTACACACAAAGGAATGATAGAGATCATACCACGATGCAAATGATAGAGATCAAATGCATGGACCATATCACCTCACTTCACACATTAGATGTTAGCATCTTATATTGCTAGTTTGGCGCTTTTGGTAGCATTATAAGATGATCCCTCATTTAGATATCAAGATAAAATGTGTTCTTCCTTAAGTATGCACCGTTTTGTGGATCGTGTTTTGAGGCATCACGTGATGATCGGGTGTTCTCGACTCTACGCTTTCATACAATGGGTGTAAGACAGTTTTACACACGCGAATACTAAGGTTCTTACTTGACAAGCCTAGCATGTACAGACATGGCCTCGGAACACGGACCGAAAGGTTAAGCATGAGTCATATAGTTGATATGATGCCCATATAGATGCTTGCCTTTGAAGCTACACCGACTCATGTGATGATCGGACTTGGTGTAGTGGATTTGGTTCATGTAATCACCAAAAGGACACGAGGGATGTCGTTTTTGAGTGGGAGTTCATTTGTAATTTGGATTAGTTGAACTCAATCTATCATAAACTTAGTCTAAATATATTTTACAAATTCTGTTGTAGATGGCACCACCTGCTTTTAATTTCAATGTGTTCATGGAGAAAGAGAAGCTTGCTGCGATTGGTAGCAACTTCACCAGCTGGGCTATGAATTTGAGGATTCTCCTCACTGCTGCACAAAAGCAATATGTGCTAGAGGCGCCGCTAGGCCCCCCACCAGCTCCTGATGCCCCTGACGAGGAAAAGAACGTCTATATAACTCGTCAGGAGGACCACAACTTAGTTCATTGCGGCATACTGTATGGGCTAGAGCCAGAACTTCGAAAACGTTTCGAAAATGGCAATGCCTTTGATACCATGGGAGAATTGAAAATGATTTTCGATACCCATGCTGCCGTAGAGAGTTATAATGCTTCTGAAAAGTTCTTTAGCTGCATGATGGAAGAGAACAGCTCCGTTAGTGAGCACGTACTCAAAATGTCTGGGTACACCGATAAGCTTGTGTCCTTGGGATAACGATTCCCATTGACTTAGGCATACATCGTGTTCTCCAATCTCTGCCACCTAGCTACAAGAGCTTCATGATGAACTATAATATGCAGGGCTTCCCGAGCTTCTGTCAATGCTTAAGACTGCAGAAGTGGAGATTAGGAAAGAACATCAAGTTTTGATGATCAATAAGACCACCGGTTTCAAGAAGGACAAGAAAGGTAAGCAGAAGGGACAGAAGGGCGGCAAATCTGTTGCCACGCCTGAAAAGAAACCCCGAGCTGGCCCTAAGTCTGAC
Source organism: Avena sativa (assembly GCA_916181665.1). Taxonomy (NCBI): domain Eukaryota; kingdom Viridiplantae; phylum Streptophyta; class Magnoliopsida; order Poales; family Poaceae; genus Avena; species Avena sativa. The sequence continues at coordinate 432,615,082 of OV702287.1, forward strand.
ACCGAGTGCTACTATTGCAAGGGGACTGGCCATTGGAAGCGCAACTGCCCCAAGTATTTGGCAGACAAGAAGGCCGGCAAGGCAAACAAAGGTATATGTGATATACATGTTATTGATGTGTACTTGACTAGTACTCGCAGTAGCACCTGGGTATTTGATACGGGATCGGTTGCTAATATATGTAACTCGGTTCAGGGGCTGCGGAACAAGCGACAACTAGCAAGGGATGAGGTCACGATGAGGGTCGGCAATGGATCAAGAGTTGATGTGATCGCCGTCGGAATGCTGCCTCTCCATATGCCGTCGGGATTAGTTATAAACCCGAATAATTGTTATTTGGTGCCTGCACTGAGAATGAACATTGTATCTAGATCGTGTTTGATGCAAAGTGGTTATTCGTTTAAGTCTGAAAACAATGGTTGTTCAATTTATATGAATAATATATTTTATGGTCATGCACCTGTGTTGAATGGTTTATTTCTGTTGGATCTCGATAGTAGTATTACGCATATTCATAATGTTGATGCTAAAAGGATTAAACTTGATAATGATATATCTGCATATATGTGGCACTGCCGTCTAGGTCATATTGGCGTTAAACGCATGAAGAAACTCCATTCCGATGGACTTTTGGAATCACTTGATTTTGAATCATTTGATACATGTGAACCATGCCTTATGGGCAAGATGACTAGAACGCCGTTTTCCGGTTCAATGGAACGGGCGACAGATTTATTGGAAATCATACATACTGATGTGTGTGGACCAATGAGTGTGTCGGCGCGAGGTGGATATCGTTATTTTTTTACTTTCACGGATGATTTGAGTAGATACGGGTATATCTATTTGATGAAACATAAGTCTGAAACCTTTGAAAAGTTCAAAGAATTTCAGAATGAAGTGGAAAATCATCGTAACAGAAAGATCAAATTTCTGCGGTCCGACCGTGGAGGAGAGTATCTTAGTTACGAGTTTAGCACACATATGAAAGACTGTGGAATAGTTTCACAACTCACGCCTGCCGGAACACCACAACGTAATGGTGTGTCAGAATGTCGTAATCGTACTTTATTGGATATGGTTCGATCTATGATGTCTCTGACTGACTTGCCACTGTCATTTTGGGGTTATGCACTGGAAACCGCTGCATTCACTTTAAATAGGGCACCATCTAAATCCGTTGAAAAGACACCGTATGAATTATGGTTTAGAAACAAACCTAAGCTGTCATTTCTTAAGGTTTGGGGATGCGATGTTTATGTGAAGAAACTTCAACCGGATAAACTCGAACCCAAAGCGGAAAAATGCGTCTTCATAGGATACCCTAAGGAAACAATTGGGTATACCTTCTATCACAGATCCGAGGGCAAGGTTTTTGTTGCCAAGAATGGATCCTTTCTTGAGAAGGAGTTTCTCGCGAAAGGTGTGAGTAGTCGGAAGGTAGAACTCGAAGAGGTTATTGAACCTTCTCTTCATGAAATGGCGAGTAGCGCATCACCGGAAGTTGTTTTGGAGTTAACTTCACCTAATGAAGAGAGAGATAATGATATTGATCATGAAACTCTGAAAGAGGACACTACCAAACCTCGCAGGTCAAGCAGGACACATACAGCTCCTGAACTATACGGCAATCCTGTTATGAATTTCACGATTGATGAAATAGATGACCCTGCGACGTATGAAGAAGCGATGATGAGCCCTGATTCCAACAAATGGCTAGAATCCATGAAATCCGAGATGGAATCCATGTATGAAAACCAGGTTTGGACCTTGGTGGACTTACCTCACGATCGAAAGGCGTTGAGAATAAATGGATTTTCAAAAGAAAAACTGATGCTGATGGTGATGTAACCATCTATAAGGCTCGACTTATCGCAAAGGGGTTTCGACAAATTCAAGGAGTTGACTACGATGAGACATTCTCTCCCGTAGCGATGCTTAAGTCGGTTAGGATTATGTTAGCAATTGCTGCATATTTCGATTATGAAATATGGCATATGGATGTCCAAACTGCGTTCCTCAATGGTAATATTGAAGAAGAGTTGTATATGATACAACCTAAGGGTTTTGTCAATCCTAAGGATGCTGATAAGGTGTGCAAACTTCAGCGATCCATCTATGGACTGAAGCAAGCATCCCGGTGTCGTGGTGGTGTCACGGCAGATGCCATGGATAGGCTAAAGGTGGGGACTAATATGCGCTAGGGGAATCCAGGGAGGGATAGTGGAGTGATTCTCCACACAGAAGTTTGTATTGCTATATCTCCAAGATTACAAGTGCTCCTTGAGCTGTATTGGCGAGAGGAGGAAGAAGGTGCTCTCTTACTCTTGCCTACTATCTTGCCCAAGAACCCTAGATCAACTAGTGCTATGGATCTACCAAACCAACTAGTGCTCAACCAACCCCCTCTACCAGAACCCTAAACCCCCTTATATAGAGGAGATTCAGTCCTGGCCTAGGGCATACGTGGAGGCATATTCCTAAGAATATGCCCCCTCCCAAAGTGGTAACCCGACCGGGGTGCTTTTCCCTCGCGTCACACATGCTTTAGCGACGTAAGCCTCTACGGCGCCCGCGTCAGCCAACGTGAGCGTCATCACCCTTGTCGGCCATGACCCGGTGGTCCTGCCCTTGCTTTATTCGCTCATGCAGTGCGTATCGGACCTTCTTTTTTGACCAGAGAGATTCCTTCCTTCTCCCAGAAGCTAGGCGAGGATCCGGATCATAGTAGATCCGGCCACACCTGTTCCTGCATATAAGTTAGACAAGTACTTCCGACTTACTCCTTAAGCCGGATAAGACAATGTTAGGCGACCCCCCCTGGTCCGGGTTACTCTGTGATCTGGCCTGTCTTGAGGTGACTCGGCCAGCATCCGCTTTGACCTTGCCGAACCTCGGCTAACTCGGCCCTTATACCCCGGAGTGACCCTACCCGGGGTATCCCCCAACATTAGTCCCCGAAGCTGGTGCGGTCTTAGCTGCCTTGGCCGCTAAGGCCACATCAGGTTCATTTATGTCCGAGACTCGGACGTTTAATTCCGGGTTAGCTCCTTATCTCGGATTATATGGATTTACATTCCCTTCACACGTTCCAAGTTTTCACTTGCCGGCCGAGTCACCACTTTGGCTCGGATCCCATGGTTATCACGGTCTGATCCGGGCCCCGTTTCCTTCTCTCATACGCCAACCCACATGGAGGCTAATCATTGTCTTGTCTTATTTTAAGGGCCTGCACAGTAACCGCCGCAGTAATTGTCAGTTTCACTGTGCGTGGGTCACGTCATGCCTGCCTCCTCGTTTACCGCAACAGCACGTCACGTCATGGGATCACATCTGCTATGTGGCCCCCTGTGTGGCTTTTCTCTGATTGGCTGATGCCGGTGATACACGGCCACACCGTGTGGCTCGTCGGCGCAGCGTGATCCCACTCATCGATCACTGGGGGTGGTTAAATAGAGGAGGGGCGCATCCCTTAGCGTTTTTCCACCTCTGTGCCCCTCTGCCTGTTGCGTTTTCTCCATCGTCTTCCCTGCGACCACGCCGCCGCCGGTGCTTGCCAGCAGCAACGCCGCCGCACCTCCCCGTGCCTCCGCACCGCAGCCACCGCTGCGCAGCTTCTTTGCCACGGGTCCGCGCCAATCTAGGCCTCAGATCCCCGCCGCCACTAGCTCCAGCGAGGATAGCGGATACGAGATGACGGAGGAGGAGCTCATCGTCGCCGAGCAGGAGATGGAGGAGGACGCCGGCGCGGCGGACCGCGGCGCGTGGGCCGGGTCATAGGTCTGTCAAGACAACATTGACTGGCTCTACCGGACCAGGCGTATTCCCGCCGGCGTCGCCGCTCGTCTCCCCTCTGCCGAACTGGCCCCCTCACCCAATCCGGGTGAGTTCGTTGTATTCCTGTCCCACTTCCAACGAGGATTTGGTCTCCCGGTGAGCGATTTCTTCCGGGATTGGGTTAGGACATACCACCTGCAGCCGCACCATCTCCCAGCAAACGCTATCACCTCCCTTTCCGCCTTTGCCTCTACGATCGAAGGCTACACCGGACTATGGCCCACGAAGGAGCTGTGGATCCGGTTTTTCGGCCTCCGTCGCAATGTTGTCCCCAATATCCACGTTGAGTCGGAGGACAAGCAGCTCACCCAGTTCGGAGCTGCCTCCATCTTGCCCTGGAGATTTTCAGTCTTTCCCCGGGTTACCAGGCTCGACTCCTGCAAAGGATGGGCCCGGACCTTCTTCTACGTCCAGAACGAGGGTACCGAAGACTTGATTCGGTTGCTGCCCTGCGCTCCGGGCCTACCTGACACGGATTTCTGGGAGGAGGTCCCCAAGAAGCCTACCGCTCTGGCCAACCAAGTCAACAAGAGGTTCGCGGAGATGAAGAAGCTCGGATTGCACAACGAGGATGCTATGATCACGTTCGTGCGCAACCGAATCTCTCCCCTCCAGAAGCGCACCCACAAGTTGTGCCATATGAGTTTCTGCCGCGACCCCAACCGAACCTCCTCCTTCGAATTGAGCAACACAGAGATCTTTCGCTGGGTCAAGGCTCTTTTCACCACCCACAAGGATTTCTCCGCCAAATGGATGTGGGGAATCGAGCACTACTGTCGTGACAGGCTCCCTCCCGCGGTAAGCTTCGCGGGGCAAACTTATTTCGGATCAAGTATGTGTCGGTTTTTGTTATATTTCTGACTCTGTTCTTCATGCTTTTTCTCAGCTGTTCCTTCAGCAAACTCTCGAGGATGGTACGGATCCGACCCTTAAGTGGGCGCCGGACCGAGAAATCCTGGATGAGGAGGAGCCGGACCAGGAGATGTTCCTCCCTATGACCGACGCCACCAAACGACCCAGCGGTAAATTCTCTTCTCTTAGAGATTGGCCTGATGATGAGGATGACTCGGATATCGACGTGATTGAACCCGTTGAGGCTGTCCCTCTTTCTTTTGCCTCTCCGGCATCAGCTAACCCCGATGGGCATATCCACGAGGATCCTCCACTTGCCACGGGCGAGCCGGTTCCGGTGGCGTCAAAGAAGAAGCGCGGAGCCGCATCGAGTTCTTCCTCTGGACCTTCTCAGCCCACAAAAAGGCAAAAGAAGGCCGGAGACAAGACTGCCTCCAAGCGGGCAGGCAAAGCCCCGGCACGGAGGGCCCGGAAACCCAAGGAGGCCGAGACCTCGGATGCGTAAGTCATTTTTCACTGCGCAACTCACTTCCCTTGCACCGGGGTAATTTCACTCCTGACATCATTCTCTTTTGCAGGCCTCCTGTGGAGGTCCCTCAGAGCGGATCGAGCATCTCTTCTCCCCTTCGGTACGGCCCTTCTCCTCCTCATGACGACGAGTCACGCCCGCTGAGCCCTATTCCGGAGGGCTCTGTGGCTGCTCCAGGTTTCGCAATACCTCATCAAGAGGAACACGACCTCGGAGCGGGAGGGGTCGGTTCGGCCGAGGCGACGGCGTCCACCACTTCGGCATTGCCACAACCAGCAACCACCGAGTCTATCACAACACCAGCACCAGCAGCAGCTCCAGTACCAGCAACCGAGCCAGCACCTGCCCCGGCACCAAGGAAACCAACAACAGCTCCAGTGCCAAGTTCCTTCGCCTCTTCTGAGTCATCTCAGCCCCGGCGAGGAACCATTCCAGCAGCTTCCAAAGGGAAATCCACCATGGTTACTTCTTCCCAGCAAGCTAAAGGCAAGAAGGCTCCGGATACTGCCAAGTCTACATCCGTCGAGGCCGGGCAGCGAACCCTGTCATCGATGGTTCCAAAGAAATCACCACCAGCGACGGATGTTCCTGCCGAGCCAACAGATGCGCAGTAGATGGTTCTGCACACCAGCCCAACTCTTGCTCTAGTTGAGAGGAAGGAAGCTCATGCAAAGGGCTTGGTGGCACCCCACATGCCCACTAGCGAACGGTACCCTCCGAGCCTTATCGAGTTCGTCATGAACTAGAACAAGGCGGAGTTCATCCACAACGACGATCTCCCGGAAAAGTTCGGCCCCGCAGAATTTTCTGCCCAGATGAATACTGCCGCCAAGGCAATTAACCTCGCGGGGCGAATGATGGAGGTATGTCGTTTCTCCTTTACATGCTGTAGATAATAACCATTAGTCCCCGAGCCTCCGGTGGAGTAGCTTGTTACTCGGCCGGATGCTCATTAGAAAACTAACATAGCTGCATGTAAACTTCAAATGTGCACACACCTAGAGCCGGGTTAAGTTCCACTTGGCCCGAATCTTGCACACTTCGAATATGCACACACCTAGAGCCGGGTTAAGTTCCACTTGGCCCGGATCTTACATACTTCGAATATGCACACACCTAGAGCCGGATTAAGTTCCACTTGGCCCGGATCTTGTACACTTCGAATATGCACACACCTAGAGCCGGGTTAAGTTCCACTTGGCCCGGATCTTACACACTTCAAATATGCACCAAGCTAATTTTACACTTCTGTACTTTTTTCAGGTAACTACCAATCGCCGGAGCGCCGAATTCCAATGCATGCTTGATACCCACAAGATCCTACGCGCAAAACATGTTGCACTTGGTGCGGAACATGAAAAGAGAGGTAATTTTCTCCCTCGGCACCTCTCCGTTTTTCTTTACTTTTTTCCTCCGAACTAATCTCCTCATTCGGTTTTCGCAGCTGGGGTGGAGGCTGAGAACAAAATCATGCGGAAGAACTTGGAGGAAATCCGGGGTATGTCCTCTTTTGTTCGACCTCTCAGTGTTTTCCATTTCTTCTTCTCCTTGGCTCGGCAAACATTCACTCCTCGGCTCTGCCAGGTCAACATATTATTTCAGCATCGCTTGAGGATAGTGTGCCCGTGCCTGATATGATGCTGCATTTTCTCGAATAAGCAGGGCAGCATCAAGCTGAGCTGAAGAAGAAGAATGATGAGCTTGCCCTCCTCCGGACCAAGGACGACGAGATAGCCAAGCTCAAGGCTAAGATGGAGAAGATGAAGGCCCAACACAAAACCGAGCTCCAAAAAGTTGGCCAGAACTTCACCGAAGAGTGTGAGCGCCTTACTCTCCAGATCTCTAAGGGCCAGGACCTACTCAAAGAATCCGACCTCCAGCTTGGGTCGGCCAACGCTGAGCTTGAGCAACTTCGTAAAAGACGCGATGCCTGCATCAAGGAGTTAACCCGGATCCATAGCCACATTTCGCGTAAGTTCCTTTCCCTTATCCGACATACTTCTCCGGGTTACCTCATATGTCTTTCCTTCACCTTCTTCCTTTGCCTTGTTTCCAGACCACTTTCCAGAGGGTACTGCCATTGCAAGCCCTGCTGTCGCCAAATTTCGCCGAGAGAGGGGTACCCCCATTGCTCCTGATGGTGAGAACATTCCCTTGGACATGGAGGACCTATTGGTCAGCTTGTCCTCTCGCGTGGAGACCATCAAAAATTATGGCAAGGATATCCTCGACATTGCAGTGCGCATCTTCAATACGTTCTGGCCCGGAGAGAGTAGCCCGGAGACCATCGCAACTCTCGTCGAGAAATTAATGGAAGTTGAGACCCAGCTTGACCTCTGGAGAGAGTCCGCTAGTCGTGCCGCAGCTGATACCATCCTTCACCACATTCTCACATGGTACGAGAAGATCGACCTCAGCCTCCTCACACGCCGGCATACCGGATCCAGATTGACCGATGATCCGGAGTGGGTAGCTCGGCGCCAGGCCTGCGCCTACAGCCTCATCGAATATTCTCCTATTCATGACTAGGTTGAAGGACCGAGCTTCCTGGAATCCGCTGGGGACGAGCAGAATGAGAATGTTGAAGATGGGTCGGATGAGGACGGGGAAGATGATGCTTCAGATATTGAAGACATCGACGACGACGCCGAACCTGCTCCCCTGCTGCTCCTTAGTTCTAAAAAACTTGAAAATTTATCAGATCCCCGGTATGCCAGGTGCAATTGTATGCTGGATATGTGATATTTTGCTACTACGTTTTTATGCCGGATTAACTTGGGTGTAGTCCCCGAGTTTCATTTTCTTGTTCGTCCAATTCTTTGGCTCGGTCCGTGTCTACCTTGATTCGGTTTTACGACTGACGAATCCGAGCTTCAAAAATTGTCTTAACAATACTTAGAAACTTTGAGGCTTGGCTCAAAATAATTCAGCATAATAACTTGAAAATAAATACAGGGTTAGTCCGAAAAAACAAACGTTAGCTCAAATAAATTCGTTTCCTTAGTCGTTTTTCATGTGCTACGCAATTCCAAACTTGTTCCCTTGCTTGCCATGAAGCCAATTCTTGTTGGACAGCAGCAAGTCGAAGGGTTGGGTTTTTGGTGCTCACACATTACTAATCCGGGTTAAGTAGAACGACTTATTCCAGCTACCGCCTAAGAAATTACGACAAATATTATTAAGGCAGTCCCCAAGTTACTGCTCGAGGCGCTGCTATTTCATTGATAAGCTCATTGCCGACATACATACCGACATATGAGATGACTCGGATACATACATTTCTTAGCTAAGTGTAGAAGGGACGAAGTAGTGCTACATTCCACGGTCGCTTGGATTCCTCTCCGGACCTGTCCGCCTTGTTCTTTTCCTGTGGCTTTGCATCTATAAGATAGTAAGAATCATTGTGCAATGCTTTACTCACAATGAACGACCCTTCCCATGGAGGGGATAATTTATGCATGCCAGTAGTACGTTGTACCAACCGGAGCACCAGATCGCCTTCCCGGAAGACTCGGGGGCACACTTTCCGGCTATGATAGCGTCGGAGATTTTGCTGATATATGGCGGATCTGGACAGTGCCAGTTCTCTCGCTTCTTCCAGCAGATCAACATCATTTTGCTAGGCTTCTTGCACTTCGGCTTCTATGTATTGGGTGACCCTAGGTGAATCATGCTCTATGTCGGCTGGTAATACAGCTTCTGCCCCATATACCAGAAAGAATGGCGTATAGCCTGTTGATCGATTCAGAGTTGTTCTTAAGCTCCACAGTACCGCTGGTAGTTCTTCTATCCAGCACCCCGCTGATCTTTGCAGCAGCTCAATGAGCCGGGGTTTTATCCCGGATAATACTAATCCGTTGGATCTTTCCACTTGTCCGTTTGATGTGGGGTGGGCTACCGAGGCGACATCGAGTCGGATCTTCTTATCTTGGCAGAAGCGCGCAAATGCTCCTTCCGCAAAAAAATTTCCATTATCAGTTATAATACTGTGTGGATAACCGTACCTCAAGATGATGTCTTTGAGAAATGTCACGGCCGTAGCTCCATCACATTTTCTTATAGGTTTCACTTCAATCCATTTTGTAAACTTGTCTACCATGACCAAAATGTGTGTCATGTTTCCTCTCGCCGGTTTGAACGAGCCAACCATATCCAAGCACCATACAACAAATGGACACGTAATTGGTATGGTCTTGAGTTCCGACATAGGCATATGTGTCTTGGTGGCGTACCTCTGACAACCATTGCATTTTCTCACCAGATCTTCTGCTTGTTCCAAGGCACTTGGCCAGTAGAATCCATGTCGGAACGCCTTTGCCACCAGGGCTCGGGATGAGGCATGATGCCCGCATTCTCCTTGGTGTATATCTCGGAGGATGTCAAGCCCTTCTTTCGGGTCAACGCATCTTTGGAGGACATTGGTTACACTCTGTTTGTACAACTCGGAATTGATGATTGTGTATGCTTTTGCTCTCCTCTGAGTTTGCCTGGCTAACACCTCCTCAGCGGGTAACGTTCCATCTTTCAGGAATTGGAATATAGGCAGTGCCCAAGCTGGTATGGCTCGTGGAGGGAATATCTCCTCATCAATTTCCATCTGATCCACCGGCATAACTTCAGCCGGATCACGCTGAGCAGTGCCCGGGTCTAGTGAGGTAGTCCCCGGGTTTGCCGAGGCAGTCCCCGGGTTTGCTGTTGCAGTCCCCGGGTTTCGCGTACTACCTCCCGTGTCAATGTCCATGGGCTCAGCTCCGGATTCTGTATTTTCTGGGACATAGATCGAGTCGGTTCCTGGGGACGGCCTGATAGATGGTTTTCTGAGGTGTTCCAATGCTACACCCGGTGGAATTGCCTGTCTGGTCGATCCGAGTTTCGACAACATGTCGGCAACCTCGTTTTCCGCCAGGGGTACATGGTGAAATTCACACCCCTCGAAGTAACCAGATATCTTCTGCACGTGAAATTTGTATAGTGCCATGTTTGGGTCCAGGGCGTCCCACACTCCGGACACCTGCTGCACCACCAGATCCGAGTCGCCAAAGCATATTATCCGACGTATGCCAATCTCCTTTGCCACTTTGAGCCCATGCACAAGAGCCTCATACTCAGCGACATTGTTCGATGCCGCGAAATGGATCTGCAATACGTACTTTAGCTGGTCCTTCTTTGGCGAGGTAAGCACCACCCGGCGCCCAGTCCGGTTTTGGTTTTTGACCCGTCAAAGTGCATCCTCCAGTAATTCGGATCCGGTGGAGGTGGTTCGTATTGTACCTCGGCCCAATCCACAAAAAAGTCCGCCACAGCCTGAGATTTGATCGCTTCTCTTCTGTCGTATTGGGGCGCATAAGGGGCTAGCTCAATTGCCCATTTTGCGATTCTGCCACTCGCATCTTTGTTACCCATTATCTCGGATATGGGAGCTTCACATATTACTTTGATGGGGTGCTCCTCAAAGTAATGCTTTAACTTCTTTGCCGCCATATAGACACCATATGCCACCTTTTGAAAGTGCGGGTAGTTCTGTTTTGAGGCAGACAATACCTCGCTCAGGTAATACACTGGCCTCTGCACCGACTTACCCTCTTTATTGCGTTCCACTACGATTACTGCACTTACAACTCAGTTGGTTGCGGATACGTAGAGCAACATTGGCTCCTTTGATAGTGGAGAAGCTAACACTGGCGCGGTGGCCAACATCTTCTTTAAGTGGGCAAAGGCTTCATCGGCCTGTGGCGTCCAAACGAATTTATCCGACTTTTTCATGAGTTGGTAGAGAGGCAGTTCCTTTTCTCCCAACCGACATACAAACCGACTCAACGACGCCAGGCATCCAGTGAACTTCTGGACATCGTTAAGACACTTCGGCAGCTCCATTCGTTCGATTGCTCGGATCTTAGTTGGATTAACTTCGATACCTCGGCTGGAGATGAGAAATCCGAGTAGTTTTCTAGCTGGGACACCGAAGGTACATTTTTCCGGGTTAAGCTTCATTCGGAACCTTCTCAAGTTCACGAATATTTGCCTTATGTCGTCAAGGAGCGTTGCGCTTTCAAACCACATCATCCATGTATACTTGTATGTTTTGACCTATTTGGTCATGTAAACATTTTTGCATACATCTTTGGTACGTTGCACCTGCATTACGTAAACCGAACGGCATAGTGCGATAGCAGTAAGCCCCGTATGGGGTAATAAACGCGGTCTTTATTTGATCATCCGGGTTTAGAGGTATCTGGTGGAAGCCAGAATATGCATCAATGAGTGACAACAGTTCGCATCCCGCGGTTGAGTCTATGATCTAATCTATCCTCGGCAGTGGAAATGGATCTTTTGGACACGCCTTGTTCAGGTTCGTGTAATCGATACACATGCGCCAAACCACTGCCACGTTCGGATCGTCCTTCTTCTTTTCTACCAGCACCGGATTAGAGAGCCAATCCGGATATACTCCATGATAAATCCTGCTGCTAGTAACTGAGCTATCTCATCTCCAATGACTTTTCTCCTATCCTCGGCGAAGCGGCGGAGAGGTTGCTTCACTGGCCTTGCTCCGGGTCTTACGTTCAAAGAGTGCTCAGCCAACTCCCTCGGAACACCTTGCAAGTCCCGTGTAGACCAAGCAAAAATATCCCGATTCTCACGGAGGAAGTTGACGAGCTCGCTTTCCTATTTGTCAGTTAACCTGGCACCAATTGTTACGGTGCGCTCCGGAAACATGGTATCAACTGGAATCTTCTTGGTGTCCTTTGCGGCTTGAAATGAGACGCTGCCATGCGGGTTACTTAATGCCGGCATATATTACTGCGGGGACTGAGCCAATGCCTCCACCTCTTGGATTTTTCTTTTCTCTTGCGCAATCACGAGTGACTCGGCTAGGTTAGACCCGGCTGAAGCACACTCCATGGAACATCGGAAATCTCCAGCAATGGTAATCACTCCATTTGGCTCGGGCAACTTCATCTTCAGATAACTGATGTGACAGCTTGCCATGAATTTGTTCAATGCTGGTCTTCCGAGTAATGCATGATATGCACTTTCCAAGTTCACCACCTCAAACTCCAGATTTTCAGTTCGGCAGTTATCCCTTGTGCCGAATAACACGTCGACCCGGATTTTGCCTATGGGCTCGCAAGAAATGCCTGGTACAATACCATGGAAAGTTGTTCTCGTAGCCTGGAGCATGTTCTCCGAGATGCCCAGCTTGCGCATCGTATCCGCATACATTATGTTAATGCTACTCCCATTATCAATCAAAACCTTGGAGAACTTCGCATTGATGTTCGGTCCAATGAATGTCGGATCTAGCACTAGCGCATACGAACCTGGGCTCGGCATAAGTTTAGGATGATCTTTGATGTTCCAGGTGATTTCCTGGTCCGACCAAGGCATGTACCTCGTCACCGCTGGCATGACCGCATTGACCTCCATATGTCGGCGCTGCAAGCTCTTTCTATCTGTTTCCTCAGTCATGAACACACAATAACTCTGGTGATGTTCCTTGTACTCATTCCTTCCCTCGTTTCCGGGGTACCTCTGATCCGGTTGTTGCTGATTTTCCACCTGATGCACTGCATCCCTTCTCTCATTGTTATCATACCTCGGCAGAGGGGGAGGCAACATTAGCTGCTGCGTGTTTGCTCTGGAGAGCAACTGCTGCCGGGTAACTCCTGCCGAGGTTGATCATTCCGGGGTGCCTGAGCATTCCCCAAACCACCTTGCTCTATCTTTCGCATCCACTCACATTGCCTCGTCGTGTGACCCGCCGGGCTATTCGGATTTGGCGTGTGAAACTTACACGGCTGGTCCAGCATCGACTCATAGGTATACCTCGGACGGTCTTTCTTTTCCTGCCACTGTTTCTTCTGCTCCGGAGTCCATGTTTTCTTGCCATCATTTCTTGGAGTCCACTGCCCTCCAGTTCTCTGGTGTTGGTTACTCCCTGATCCGGGTTGATCTTGATTCACGGCTGCAACTTGTTGCGAACCATAACGATGATCCAGTCTATCATCTCTCCTCTTTCCTCTGTAATCATTCCTCCGAGATGACCCGGCTCCATCCCTCTGATAGTATTCCTCGTTTGACTCGTTTGAGGTGAGCCTAGGTTGAGTCGGATCGCCCAAAGCATACGAATCAGCAATCCGGATCATTTCTGCCAGGGTAACTGGCATTTCCTTTGCAACTTCATCCACAGCTCGCTGCCATATCTGCATCCCTGTGCAAACCACGCTATGGCCTGCGACTCTATGACACCCTCACACGATTTTCTCACTGTGCACCACCAGGTCAAGAATTCAGGATCCGTCTCGTTGGGTCTTTGCTTGCACATTGCCAGGGTCTGCGGTCTATTCGGCCTCTGGTATGTACTTGAGAAGTTGCTGATAAACATTTCTTCAAAATCTATCCAGCAGTTGATACTTCCAGGTGGTAAATTATTCATCCATACTCTGGCCGGGCCTTCCAACATCTGGGGCACGTAACGTACAACCCATCTCAAGTTGCCAGTTGCAATTTTCACCGCCGTATCGTAGTTTATCAGCCAAGCCTCCGGCTTGGTACTGCCGTCATACGTCTTCGTGCCTCTGGGTAATTGGAAGTTGGGTACCGGTGGTTTCTTCATGATCAGGGGTCCAAAGCACGCTGGACCCGGAGGACCTTGACATTCGATCTGTTCCGACATGTACAGGCGATCCAGTTTTAACCTGGCGTCATCCGGCATTAAGTCCCCGCTTCCCAATCTCGACCCTATCACATGATTGTCTGGTCTGGGGTACCCTGCATTCACCATCTCCAAATCACCGTCGTTGTACCGGTTTTGCTCTCGTTGCGCACCTTTCTGCGGCATACCTCGGCTGGCGCTTTGCTCTTGCCTCGGTATATTCCGCTGCTGCGGTTGTCCTGCTACTGCGGAGTTGCGCTGTCCGGCATTGCCATTGGCAGCGTTCCCTTGACCGGCATTGCCTTGGTCGTGATTACCTCGGCCAGCTTCACCTCGGCTCACACTCCGTCGATCATCACCTTTCTGCATCTCTTTTTCTTTTCCCGCACACGTTGGGTCGTACGGGATGATCTGTTTGTTCCGTCTGGCCGAGGTTACTACCTCTTCTCTCCTTGGGCCGCCATGAGGCGATGATGCGGCTCCAGCGGATTTCTCCGGGTTACCCATCACCGAATGGACGATCTTGGAAGCCCCAGCTCTCTCCGGGTTAGCTCTTAGCAGCTCCTCGTTCTGCCTGTTCGCGATCCGAACCAGCTCGTTAACCCTATCTTGCTGTCTTTGACGGGCCTCGTCCGTCAGACCCTCTAGCTCGGACGCAGCCGCATCTGCTGCTCTGAGGTTCTTTGCCGGGGTACTATACTTCGGCAACCCCACAGACAGATAGTTTTCCGACCCTTCTGCTCCATCATCACCTTCTCTGTTCATCTCACTTATGAGATTTCTCCCTTTTACCCTTACTGCATCAACCTTGTTTGCCTTTGCGTACTCACGCAGCGTCATGTTCAGCGACTGCTGAGCCGCGGCTATTTTCTTTGCACCCTCCAGTATCTTTTGACGAGTTTCCTCAAGCTCGGCCTGTGCCTGAGCCGGATCTACCACTGCTGCTACCGGGTTAGCCAAGCTATCCATAGCTTCCCTCAGTACGTTCTCAGGCCTCTCTAGTGGAGGTCCTCTACCTTTCCTCGGTGCCTTAGGTGTTACCTCCGGGTCTGGCGCCGGGTCCTTGCTTGCGCCTGCACCTGGCACAGTCATCATCACCTCCGCATGGTCCGGGGAGCGAGCGATACGCGCCCCGCGAGCCACCGTGAGGGGTGGTTTCCCCGCATCAACGACGCGACGCGGATGAACGCACGAGATGTCCACAGTAACGTAGACCTTGTGCACGCCGAGCTTGACGAAGAGGCCGTTGCACGGAAGCGGGCGCGTGCCGAAGCAGCCAGCGTTGTCGCTGACAAAATCCAACGCTCCAAAGTGCTGAACGAGCCCAGAGACGATGCGTTCGCCGGTGCCGATGAAGTTTCCCGTCCGGATCTTCACCCCTGCTAGCGTCGCTAGCCCCACGGTGGGCGCCAACTGTCGTGGTGGTGTCACGGCAGATGCCATGGATAGGCTAAAGGTGGGGACTAATATGCGCTAGGGGAATCCAGGGAGGGATAATGGAGTGATTCTCCACACAAAAGTTTGTATTGCTATATCTCCAAGATTACAAGTGCTCCTTGAGCTGTATTGGCGAGAGGAGGAAGAAGGTGCTCTCTTACTCTTGCCTACTATCTTGCCCAAGAACCCTAGATCAACTAGTGCTATGGATCTACCAAACCAACTAGTGCTCAACCAACCCCCTCTACCAGAACCCTAACCCCCCCCTTATATAGAGGAGATTCAGTCCTGGCCTAGGGCATACGTGGAGGCATATTCCTAAGAATATGCCCCCTCCCAAAGTGGTAACCCGACCGGGGTGCTTTTCCCCCGCGTCACACATGCTTTAGCGACGTAAGCCTCTGCGGCGCCCGCGTCAGCCAACGTGAGCGTCGTCACCCTTGTCGGCCATGACCCGGTGGTCCTGCCCTTGCTTTATTCGCTCATGCAGTGCGTACCGAACCTTCTTTTTTGACCAGAGAGATTCCTTCGTTCTCCCAGAAGCTAGGCGAGGATCCGGATCATAGTAGATCCAGCCACACCTGTTCCTGCATATAAGTTAGACAAGTACTTTCGACTTACTCCTTAAGCCGGATAAGACAATGTTAGGCGACCCCCCTGGTCCGGGTTACTCCGTGATCCGGCCTGCCTTGAGGTGACTCGGCCAGCATCCGCTTTGACCTTGCCGAACCTCGGCTAACTCGGCCCTTATACCCCGGAGTGACCCTACCCGGGGGTATCCCCCCAACACCCGGAGTTGGAATCTCCGCTTTGATGAGGTGATCAAAGAGTTTGGATTTGTCCAAACTTATGGAGAGGCTTGTATTTACAAGAAAGTGAGTGGGAGCAATGTGGCATTTCTGATATTATATGTGGATGACATATTATTGATTGGAAATGATATAGATCTTTTAAACAGTGTTAAAAGTTATCTAAACAACAAATTTTCGATGAAGGACCTTGGTGAAGCTTCATATATATTAGGCATTAAAATCTATAGAGATAGATCAAGACGCCTAATTGGGCTATCATAGAGTACATACCTTGATAAGATATTAAAGAAGTTTAATATGGACGGAAGTAAGAAGGGGTACTTACCTATGTTGCAAGGCAAGACATTGAGTAAGACTCAAAGTCCGGCTACGATGGAAGAAAGAGAGATAATGGATAAGATCCCCTATGCCTCAGCCATAGGCTCTATAATGTATGCCATGCTATGTACAAGACCGGATGTGGCACATGCTATTAGTTTGACTAGTAGGTACCAATCTGATCCAGGTTCGGAACACTGGATAGCGGTCAAAAATATCCTTAAGTACTTGAGAAGAACTAAGGATATGTTTCTTGTATACGGAGGTGAAGAAGAGCTAGTCGCTAAGTGTTATGTCGATGCTAGCTTTGACACTGATCCGGATGACTCTAAGTCTCAATCCGGATACGTATTTCTCTTGAACGGAGCAACAATTAGTTGGAGGAGCTCCAAACAACCTTTGGTGGCTGGATCAACGACGGAGGCGGAATATATTGCTGCTTCAGAAGCGGCGCATGAAGCGGTTTGGATGAAGGAGTTCATAACGGAACTAGGTGTGGTTCCTAGTGCGTTGGACCCAATGGTGATCTATTGTGACAATAATGGAGGCATAGCCAACGCCAAGGAACCAAGGTCTCACAAGAATTCCAAGCATATTAAGCGTCGGTTTCACTCCATCCGCGAGCATGTCAAGGATGGAGATATAAAGATTTGTAAAGTGCACACGGACCTGAATGTAGCAGATCCGTTGACTAAAGTACTCCCTAGGGCAAAACATGATCAACACCAGAACTCCATGGGTGTATTTATCACTATATAAACTAGATTACTGTCTCTAGTGCAAGTGGGAGACTGAAGGAAATATGCCCTGAGAGGCAATAATAAAGTTGTTATTATGTATTCCTTGTATATGATAGATGTTTATTTTGCATGCTATAATTGTATTGATAGGAAACATCAATACATGTGTGTTTAATAAACAAAAGGGTTCCTAGTTATGCCTCTCTTATAGACTAGCTTGTTGATTAATAAGATGATCAAGGTTTCCTGATCATGGACATTAGATGTTGTCAATAACAAGGTCACAGCATTTGTGAAATGATCTGATGAACATTCATCCGAAGTATAGCATTACGATCAAGTCATTATGTTTATATTGCTATAACATCATACAAAGTAGTCTTAGTCCTTGGACCATGAGATCATGTTAATTGCTAACACCGGAAGAGTATCTTGATAACATCAAACGTCACACCGTAACAGGGTGACCATAAAGGTGGGTTCAGTGCTATGAAGGTGTTATGTTGAGGCTCATGGATCAAGAGTGGAATTTGTCAATCCCGATGATGGATAGATATACTCTGGGCCCTCTCGGTGATATCACATTAAGATAGCTTGCAAGCAAGTGATGTGATAACTAGAATGTTATATCACGGGAACGAGAAAAGAGTGCATGTCGGTAACGAGATCAAACTAGGTATTTGGATAGCGATGATCGAATCTCAGACATGTATTATATCATGAGACAAAGGGATTAAATTGTTGACGTTAAAGGTTCTCACGATCACAGAAGTCATCGTTGAATATGCAGGAGTCAGTATGGATCTCCAGGTCTCGCTTCTGATTATTGATCTGAGAGGAGTCTCAATCATGTCTGCATTATTCGCGAACCGTAGGGTGACACACTTAAGGGTTTCCGGACACCATTTAGGAGCACATATGTTCCAGACAAAAGGTTTGCAAAGCGTAGGAAATGTTTCGATAGAAACAGGAATTGTTTCGGGTGAAATTGCAGAAAGTGGTTCTGCATGTGATATTGAAATGTTGCAAGGGGTTTTATGTGAATGTTTGTTAATTAAAGTAATTAACAAAATTCTGAATAAAATAAATAAAAGATTTTTATTAATTGAGAGTTGCATTTAATTTGGTGGAAATTAAATAAATGTGAGTGGGATTTTGGGTGGAGGCCATGTTTATGTGAGTGGAGGTTCACCACATGAATGAAGGAGTGGAGGAGTCCCCCCCCCTCATGCGCCGGATATGGGAGGGGAGGGGTCTCCCTCCCTCCTATATAAAGCCCCCCTCTCCCCTCTCACAAACCACACCTCCTCGTGAAGGATCTCTCTCCCCCTCTAGATATTACCCCATGGTCTCGGATTAGCGAGATACATGTTCCCGGTGGCCTTGCGTCTGGAAGGAGTTGCTGCTTCCGCTGATTCGCTGGAGCGAGGAGGTGGAGGTTGTTCGATGGCTTGAACGTGTGTGCGAGGTGGGATGCGCTGCTGATTTGCGGCGCTCGGATTTCCACACGATCTTGAGATCGGCAAGCGTACGACTACATCAACCATGAGTTCCTACTCGTTAACAAAACTCGTTGTCTTCGAGGGTAAGTTCTCCATGGATGTATGTCCACCCGTTGCTCTGTATCTAGTAGATAGATCTTGGTGTATAGTTCTCATCATAGGAATTTTTTTGTTTTCTATGTTGCGGACCCAACAGAGGCCGAGGGGGTGCCGGGAGCCACCACACCACCCCCTGGCGCGGGCCAGGCCTGGCCGCGCGGCCAGGTGGTGTGGCCGGCCCCTGGCCCCTCTCCGTATCGTATTCTGGCACTTGATCCCTTCCGGAAAAATAGGCACTTTGGCTTTTGTCCCGTCGAATTCTGAGAATATTCATTTTCTGACTTTCCTGGAACCAAAAACAGTAGAAAACAGGCAGCTGGCACTGTGGCTCTTGTTAATAGGTTAGTCCAAGAAATCATATGAAAAGTACTCCAAAGTTGGAACAAAACACAAGAAAGTGGATAAAACCAAGCATGGAACATCAAAAATTATAGATACATTTGCAATGTATCAACAAGGTGTGGAAATTGCTAATGTTGGTCATTCAGTTTTGCACACCCCATATTGTTCTTTAAAACTTAACAACATCCTTCATGTTCCTTCATCCTATATGAACTTGCTTTCTGCACATAAAATTGCCTTAGACAATAATGCCTTTATTGAAATTCACCTATTCTTTTTCTTGATTAAGGATCAGGCCACGCAACAAATCATGTTTAGAGGTCCTTATCATGGTGGTCTCTATCCTCTTGTTCCTGTCTCAACGGGTTCATCATCCAAGCATGCACTTGTCATCGTCTGGCATCGTCGTCTAGGGTATCCTTCATCTTTTATTGTTCAGCAAGTTCTTAGAAAACATAAGTTGTCATACACTCTTAAAATAAATTCTTACATATGTGATCCATGCCAGCAAGCTAAGAGTCATCAGCTACCATATTCTATTTCTACTAGTGTTTCTACAGTTCCTTTGGAACAAATATTTTCTGATGTGTGGGGCCCAGCTCCTCTTTCTGTAGGCAAACATGCATATTATGTAAGCTTCATTGATGATTTTAGCAAGTATACTTGGATCTATTTACTTAAGAAACGTTCTGATGTGTATCATGTTTTTCTTGACTTCCAACAATATGTTGAGCACCAATTTGGCAGAAAGATTCTCACCATGCAAACTGATTGGGGGTGGAAGTATGAAAAGTTAAATAGTTTCTTCCAATGAGTAGGCATTGTTCATCATGTATCATGTCCCCATGCTTATCAACAAAATGGTTCTGCCGAACGTAAACATCGTCACATTGTTGAAGTAGGCATTGCTCTTCTATGCCTCTTAAATATTGGGATGATGCTTTTATTATAGCTGAAAGAACATTTCATGTTTTCCTATGTTTTCTGTGTTAGATAACAATACTGTGGAGTTTTCTCATGTGCGCTAAGTGTGCAGGAGTTTTTTTTGGGGGGGGGGGGCGGATTATCCGCCCCACCAAGGGCCGGATAATCCGGCCTACCTCATTGATCAAAGGATGCCAAGGTGTGTCACCCAGAGAGGGGGCGGATTATCGCCCGGAAAATCCGAACTGGGGCAGTTTTTCTTCCCTGGGCCGGATAATCCGGCTTTCGCATGGGCCGGATAATCCAGCCCCTAGAATTTGACCAAAGCCTACCAAGGCGCGTCGCTCAGAGTCCGGTCGGATTTTCTCCCGGAAAATCCAAACCGGGGCGGTTTTTCCTCCCCAGGCCGGATAATCTGGCCTTCACATGGGGCCGGATAATCCGGCCCCCAGAAGACGATCAAGTGCAAGATCGGCGCGACACTCAGAGAGGGGGCGGATTATCTGCCGGATATTCCGAGTCTGGGGCGGAGATTCCCCAGGCCGGATAATCCGGCCCCCAAAGACTCCAACGGCTTGGTTTTGAAAGGGGGTATAAATATCCCTCCTTTCCCAACATTCAAAACTCTTGATTCACTCGAAATTATTCAGACACTTTGCAAGAGCTCTCATTCTAGATCTCCCACTTCAACCAGCCGAAGGCTTCGATCTTTGGGGGAATTGAAGGAGGAGAGAATCATCATCGTCATCACGAATCAAGCGCATCAACTCCTCTCCATTCATTTGGAGAAATCCCTAATCTAGTATTCTTGTCAATATCTAGATTTCGTTCTTTGTTATTGATAACTTGTTCTTGTGGCAGCTTGTTGTCATTACGGGAGCCTCCAAGTTGATTGTGGAGTTGTGCCCCGCTAGTTGTGTAAAGGCACCGGTACCCGCCTCGAAGGCTCCCTATAGTGGAAAGGTGGATCAGGCCTTTGGTGGCGGGATCCATCGGAGAACCACAGGGTGAGGCCTATTGTGGCGTGGTGGTCTTAGTACCGCCCACCCCTCCAACGCAGACGTACTTCCCTTAACAAGGAAGGAACTGCGGTCAAACAATCCTGTGTCTCCGCGTGCTTCACTATGGTTTACCCGTTCCTCTTCCACTCGCTCTTTACTCGCTAGTAGATAGGTTTGCATATAGGGAAATTCCACCTAATAGTTTATCTAGAGAATTTACCTTTGTCCTAAGCCTAAAATTGAAAAAGCATTAAAATTTGAAGTAGCACCTATTCACCCCCCCTCTAGGTGCCCATACGATCCATTTCAATTGGTATCAGAGCCCCGGCTCTTTATTCGGGCTTAACCGCCTAAGAGAAGTATGGGTACCAAGGGAGATGGGGATGATGCTGTGGATAAGGTCACAATAGATGAGCTCAAGACGTTGGAAACAACCTTGTTGAAATCCTTTGAGTCCAAGATGGAGGAGATGAATCAAATGATTGCTCGTCTCACATCATCCATAGACCCATCTCCATCCTCCTCTGAGGCTGCCACACCATCATCCAAGGATAAGGCTAACACCGGATCCAAGGATGATGAAGTGGTAGGTGAAAAACATAATGGTTCCACCTCCAAGAAGGGAAGTGGTAAGGAGGAATATAGTGAGGTTCGTCACGTATATTCCCTCGATCCACCTATCCCTCATCCTCATATAAACAATAGGGATGATCCACCCAAGCTTACTGCATCCTCTTTTAATCAATGGCAATTCTTAATGAAGTCTCATGTTTGCAGCTCCTCAATTGAACTTTGGAGGATTATTGAAGAGGGTCTTCATATTGGAGATCATTCCAATCTGACAAGAAGAGAAGTCGTGGACAGCCAATTGAATGCTACGGCTCTCCACATGATACAACTCGGTATGGGTCCCAAGGACATGTCCCACATTGAACATCTCAACACATCTAAAGAAGCTTGGGATGCCCTCACCGATCTCTTTATTGGGAATGAAAGCATGAGAAGGAATAGGTATGATGCCCTGAGTAATGAAGCTGAAGGGTTCTACATGTTGGATGGTGAAAACCATGAAGACATCTATAGAAGACGCAAGGGCATTGCAACAACATTTAGAAAGCATGGAGCCACCCACATTCATGATGCATGGATAAAAATAAAATATGTGAGTGCCTTAATGCCTTTCGAGCCAACTGATTTGAAGAGCTTGCAAGGTAGACACAACTACCATCAAATGACATCCAATGAAGTCATGCAAGAAATGGCATCATTCAAAGTTGCCGCGAAGAATGCTGAAGATGCCCGGGCTCGTGCCATTGGAATGCAAAAGGGAGTCAATGTTGCTCTAAAGGCCAATGTTGTTGAGCAAGATGAGGATGAAAGAGCTTTTGAGGGGGGCTCCATGGACTGTCCCGATGAAGTCAAACATGCTCATGGTGAGTACATGGCGTTTTACGCAAGGAACTTTTGGAAGGATCCTGCCAAGGCAAAGTCGGAACTCGAGCGCAAGAATGGGTCGAGTGGAAGAAGAGAAAGCGGCCCAAAACTGAGAACATGCTACAACTGTGGAGATAGGCTGCACTTTGTAGCCGAGTGTCCTTATCAAAATAGAGAAGACAATGGTGGCAGGCTCATTCTTAAAGAAAAATCCAAGGCACCAAAGAAGAAGCCATTTATTAAAAAGAATGGCCCCTACAAGAAGCAACCCAAGATCGTCTTAGTGGCAAAAGAAGAATACTCCTCTTCAAGTGAAGATGAAGAGGATGAAGATAGTTCTCGCGAGGTGGCTGCTATAGCCACCACATCGACTCCATCATCTCTCTTCGACTCACCAAACGAGAATGTCATCAAGAACAACTCCACTTGCCTTATGGCAAGAGGGTCCAAGGTATCAAGTTCTAGATCTTCATTTCCTAAGACTAACATAAATTTGGATATGGATGATCATGATAGTCTTAAAATGAAAGAAGAATTTATTGCTTTGGACAACTTTTTCACTAACCTGCAAGGTGACCACAAACTCCATTTTGATGCTCTTATGAGTCAACTTGATCAAGCCAAAGATCTTCTTGAAGAAAAGGGCAGAATTGAAAGAGAAGATGCCTTGGAGATAGCTTCTTTGAAGAATGCTTTGGAAGAAGAAGAGGAAGCTCGAGTATCTTTGGAAGAGAGACTCGGATCCATTGAGGAGTCACATGAAGAAGTTGTGACTCAGCTCATCAAAGAACGTGACAATGTTCTTACCAAGGTAAAGAAACTAAAGAGAGAAAGGATTGAATTTGGGGCTGCTCATGCTAAACTCTTGGAGAAGTTTGATAAACTTGACAGTGCTCACAAGGCATTGAAGAGTGATCACTCTACTCTAAATGAGTCTCATGATCAGCTCCAAACTCAATTGAAGTTGTATGATGTGCCAAGTACCTCCACATCATCTTATGGAAAAGAAGATCTTGCAAGAGGTTCTCAACACAAAGGTAAAGATGTTCTTGATGAGATACTAAGCAAGCAAAGGATAAACAATAGAAAAGAAGGTCTTGGTTACATTCCCAAGACAAAGAACAAGAAAAACAACAAGAAGAAGAAGAGCAAGACTGCTCAACCAAAGACTAGCAACATCACCAATGACAAGTCTAATTATGATGGTTTTGCAGGGGCTAACAATCCTAACTTTGAGTTATATTGCGATTATTATGGTGATGTTTATGCTAGTTATGTAGTCTCTTATGATTGTTACATTCCTTGGTCTATTTGGATCCCCAAGACCCTTGTCACTAACATGAGAGGACCCATTGAAAAATGGGTACCTAAAACCAAGAAGTAACTTTCTTGCAGGGCTATGCTTCTGGTGGGTCTAAATGGGTACTCGATAGCGGATGCACGAGTCATATGACCGGAAGCAAGGAGATCATCACGGAGATGCGGCCAAATCATGATAATATAATCGTCTCCTATGGTGACAAGTGAAAATCTGAGGTATTGGGTCTCGGCAAAGTTGTGGTAGCTCACGATATCTCTCTCGTGGACGTCATGCTTGTTGAGACCCTCGGGTACAATTTACTTTCAGTTCACGCCCTTGGTAAGATGGGCTTTGCAGTTTATATTGATGCTGATTTGGTGGTACTCTTGTGGAGCAAGTCTATAAAAGTCGCTTTCGTGGGATATGTCGAAAATGACCTGTACGTGGTGGACTTTTCGGGGAAAACCACTGTAGGACCGATGTGTCTTTTCGAAAAGGCTGACGTGGGTTGGCTATGGCATCGCCGACTAGCCCATGTCAATATGAGAACTTTGCAAAGTCTCCACAAGGGTGGCCACATCCTTGGACTAAAAGAAAATGTCTCCTTTGCCAAAGATCGTGTTTGCAAGGCTTGTGTTGAAGGGAAAATGCATGACTCTCTTCATCGTAGGAAGACTATTATCTCGTCAAAAAGAATCTTAGAGCTCCTACATGTGGACCTCTTCGGATCTCCATCTCATGCAAGCCTCGGTGGGAATAAGTACTGTCTTGTGATCGTTGATGATTACTTAAGATACACTTGGGTTTATTTCTTCAAGTTGAAGAGTGAAACTCAACAAACGGTCATCGACTTCGCCAACGAGGTTCAACGTCAACACAACATTCCTATTCTGGCTATAAGAAGTGATAACGGCTCTGAGTTCAAGAACTACACCTTAAATGAGTTCCTAAGTGAAGAGGGGATAAGACATCAATATTCCGCTGCGTACACCCCTCAACAAAATGGTGTAGCCGAGAGGAAAAATCGGACTCTAATGGATATGGCAAGGTCAATGCAAGCCGAATTCAAGTCTCCTTATAATTTCTGGGCTGAAGAAATATCTGCCGCTTGCCACTCATCCAACCGTTTATACCTCCGTAAAATCTTGGACAAGACTCCATGTGAAATACTTACCGGTAACAAGCCAAACATCTCATACTTTCGGGTATTCGGGTGTAAGTGTTTCTTTCTCATCAAGGGATTTTGTTTATCTAAGTTTGAATCTAAGGCTCTAGAAGGTATTTTTGTTGGTTATGGTGCCGAATCCCACACTTATAGAGTCTACAATAAGCTCTCCGGAACTGTTGTAGAATCTTGTAGTGTGGTGTTTGAATAAAATGATGGCTCCCGTGCGGGGAAAGTTGATGTTTGTGATGCAGATGTTGAAATACCCCAAGATGCCATAAGAAGAATGGGCGTGGGATTTTTCCACCCCATTGAGGAACCCCTTGTGGAAGATCGGGAAGGACAATGCTCTACTCATGAAGAGCCCTCATCTACACTTACTCATCATGTTCCAACCACGGGAGTAACTTCTACACCATCTCCATCAACTGCTGAAGGTCAAGATGTTCCAGAAAGCTCCAGGCCGGATTATCCGGTTGACACCGGATTATCCGGCCACCCCACTCCTGACGACCAAATTGCTCCTGGTGCTAAAGATATCGCTGCAAGCTCCAGGCCGTATTTTCCGGCTGGCCCCGGATTATCCGGCCCCTCGCCAGTTCAAGCAAGTCCCAGGCAGCCTGATGAGGCTGCTACAAGTTTTCCTAGGCCGGATTATCCGGCCTCTCCATCGGCTGAATTATCCGGCCCTGACTCACCTGTTTTTCAACAGTCTTCTGTTACGGCTGCTGACCTACCTCAAGGGCATATTTCATCACCGCCTACTACTGTTATCCCAGATTCTAATCAAGGTCGAGCAAATGATTCCAATGTAGATTCAAGTGATGAAACTATTCCACCAAGAGACAACAAGCCTATTGAACTTTGCCGCAAGGCTCGTGCTGATCAGAACCTTGAGTTAAGGGATCACACCCTCGACAAGGTTGTAGGTGACCTTCGACGAAGGGTTTCTACAAGAAGGGAATTGGCAAGTTTTGGTGAGCATCAAGCTCACATCTCAATGGTGGAACCCAAGAAAGTTTTTGAAGCTCTTGAAGATCCGGACTAGGTTGTTGCTATGCATGAAGAATTGAATAATTTCAAGCGCAACAAGGTCTGGAAACTCGTGGAGAAACCCAAAGATTGCCACAATGTTATCAGCACTAAATGGATATTTAAAAACAAGCAAGATGAGAATGGCATTGTTGTGAGGAACAATGCGAGACTTGTGGCACAAGGCTACTCTCAAGTTGAGGGCATTGACTTCGGCGAGACCTATGCTCCAGTGGCTCGGCTTGACTCCATTCGTATCCTTCTTGCTTATGCTGCCCATAACAATTTTAAATTGCAGCAAATGGACGTCAAGAGTGCTTTCCTTAATGGTCCTCTACATGAGTTGGTATATGCAAAGCAACCCCCGGGATTTGAGGATCCTAACTTCCCGAACCATGTCTACAAACTCGATAAGGCACTCTATGGCCTTAAACAAGCCCCACGTGCATGGTATGAGCACCTTAAAGAGCTTTTGCTAGACCGTGGCTTCGAAGTTGGGCAAATCGATCCCACTCTTTTTACTAAGAAGGTTAAGGGGGAGCTCTTCGTATGCCAACTATATGTAGACGATATCATCTTTGGTTCTACTAATAAAGCTTTTAATGATGAATTTTCAAAGCTTATGACTAACAGGTTTGAGATGTCTATGATGGGGGAATTACGGTTCTTTCTTGGATTCAAGATCAAGCAACTTAGAGAAGGAACCTTCATCAATCAAGCAAAGTACATCCAAGACATGCTCAAGAGATTCAAGATGATGGATCTTAATGGTGTCGCCACTCCGATGCAAACAAAATGTCATCTTGAACTTAACCCACATGGTAAAGATGTGGACCAAAAGGTATACCGGTCCATGATCGGCTCTCTTCTTTACCTCTGCGCATCTAGACCCGATATTGTGTTGAGTGTGGGGGTGTGTGCAAGGTATCAAGAAGCTCCTAAAGAAATCCACTTAGTGGCGGTCAAGAGGATCTTTCGATATTTGGTGCATTCCCCTAACTTTGGTCTATGGTATCCCAAGGGCTCCAATTTCTCTCTATGTGGTTATACCGATTTAGATTGGGCTGGTGATAAGGATGATCGGAAATCCACTTCTGGAGCTTGTCAATTCTTGGGAAGATCTCTAGTGTGTTGGTCATCTAAAAAGCAGAATTATATCTCTCTCTCCACCGCCGAAGCTGAATATGTTGCTGCTGCTAGTGCTTGCACTCAATTATTGTGGATGAGGCAAACTTTAAAGGAATATAGTGTCAATTGTGACAACGTGCCTCTTTTATGTGATAATGAAAGTGCAATCAAAATTGCGTACAATCCGGTACAGCACACAAGGACAAAGCATATTGAGATTCGGAATCATTTTATTTGAGACCATGTTGCTCGAGGCGATATTGATCTATCTTTTGTGAGCACGAAGAACCAACTTGCTGATATTTTTATGAAGCCACTTGATGAAGCAAGATTCTGCTACTTGAGGAATGAGCTAAATATCATTGATTCCAGGAGTTTGTCTTGATTACCCATGCACTCACTCATACATCTCAGTCTTTTGGTCTAAATGTGGGCATGGATATAGGGGGAGTGTGGTCCTAATTAATTGGGCTAACCCTCCCCCCATAATGCCAAAAGAAAGATAAATCATTTCTCTTAATATCATCTTGTGATATGTGAGCTTATTGATGAGTATTGGTCGTGAACCCAAGATATATCTTCGCGGTGTCACACCATACACTCCAACAAGGTGGCTTCGGCCACCGCCCTCTCCCTTGAGGAGAACTGGATTTATGGATCTCTTTGGTTGTTTTTGCTCATCTCATGTTCTTATGGGAATCACACTCAATTTTGGCTTTTATTTGATTTGGTTCTTGCAATATTGAGTGTATAGTACCATCACAGTTTGTCTTTCTTAATCCTAAGCCTTTCTCCACCCCTAAGCCATCTATTCTTGTACACAAGTCCCTTGTACACCTAGCATCACTCTTCTTCCTTTTTGGCGTATTGATGCCAAAGGGGGAGAAGTAGTTCTATTAGGTCTTCGAAGATTTGCATGGGTCAGGCATAAGCACTTGCATTTTTTCCTATTCGTCGTTTTCTCGCTTGTGCCCATTTAGCGTTGAACTTTAAATTTGTGATTTGTGGTTTGTTTGAGACTCTGTGACGGTGGTTGTCTGGATTTATCTCATGGATTATGCTTATGGATTCATATATTCAGATCCTATTATGCTAGGAATCTTTATCCTATTATGCTGGGAATCTTTATCGAGGAAGGCGCTTATATTGGTTATCACGTTGATAATTGTGGCTATTTCAAGGATGCCTCTCTCCCTATCTCGGTGGTATGATTATGTTGTTCATATGTCAATGGAATAGATTCACCTATTTGTGTGCATTTGTATTCAAATGCAAAATTCTAATATGCACACTTTGAGGGGGAGTCTCTTCCATGTTTATTGCTGGTAGTCTTGTGATCCTTTCCTGCAAATCCTAGTATTGTCATCTAACACAAAAAAGGGGGAGACTGAAAGAACATTTCATGTTTTCCTGTGTTTTGTGTGTTAGATAACAATATTGTGGAGTTTTCTCATGTACACTAAGTGTGCAGGAGTTTTGGGGGGGGGGGAGGATTATCCGCCCCACCAAGGGCCGGATAATCCGTCCTACCTCATTGATCAAAGGATGCCAAGGCGTGTCACCCAGAGAGGGGGCGGATTATCGCCCGGAAAATCCGAACTGGGGCAGTTTTTCTTCCCTAGGCCGGATAATCCGGCTTTCGCATGGGCCGGATAATCTAGCCCCTAGAATTTGACCAAAGCCTGCCAAGGCGCGTCGCTCGGAGTCCGGTCGGATTTTCTCCCGGAAAATCCAAACCGGGGCGGTTTTTCCTCCCCAGGCCGGATAATCCGGCCTTCACATGGGGCCGGATAATCCGGCCCCCAGAAGACGATCAAGTGCAAGCTCGGAACGACACTCAGAGAGGGGGCGGATTATCTGCCGGATATTCCGAGTCTGCGGCGGAGTTTTCCCCAGGCCGGATAATCCGGCCCTCACTTGGGCCGGATAATCCGGCCCCCAAAGACTCCAACAGCTTGGTTTTGAAAGGGGGTATAAATATCCCTCCTTCCCCAACATTCAAAACTCTTGATTCACTCGAAATTATTCAGACACTTTGCAAGAGCTCTCATTCTAGATCTCCCACTTCAACCACCCGAAGGCTTCGATCTTTGGGGGAATTGAAGGAGGAGAGAATCGTCATCGTCATCACGAATCAAGCGCATCAACTCCTCTCCATTCATTTGGAGAAATCCCTAATCTAGTATTCTTGTCAATATCTAGATTTCGTTCTTTGTTATTGATAACTTGTTCTTGTGGCAGCTTGTTGTCATTACGGGAGCCTCCAAGTTGATTGTGGAGTTGTGCCCCGCTAGTTGTGTAAAGGCACCGGTACCCGCCTCGAAGGCTCCCTATAGTGGAAAGGTGGATCAGGCCTTTGGTGGCGGGATCCATCGGAGAACCACAGGGTGAGGCCTATTGTGGCGTGGTGGTCTTAGTACCGCCCACCCCTCCAACGCAGACGTACTTCCCTTAACAAGGAAGGAACTGCGGTCAAACAAATCATGTGTCTCCGTGTGCTTCACTACGGTTTACCCGTTCCTCTTCCACTCGCTCTTTACTCGCTAGTAGATAGGTTTGCATATAGGGAAATTCCACCTAATAGTTTATCTAGAGAATTTACCTTTGTGCTAAGCCTAAAATTGAAAAAGCATTAAAATCTGAAGTAGCACCTATTCACCCCCCCCCCCCTCTAGGCGCCCATACGATCCATTTCAACAGCCACCTTTCTTATAAACTTATTACCCACAAAAGTTCTAAACCTTGAGACTCTTATAGAGAAACTTCTTCATGTCAAACCCAACTATGAGCCACTTCGTGTTTTCGGCTGTGCATGTTGGCCCAACCTCCATCCATACAATAAACACAAACTCTCTTTTCATTCCAAGCGTTGTGTGTTTCTTGGCTATAGTTTTCGCCATAAAAGAGTCAAATGTATTGATGTCACTACTGGGTGTGTTTATGTCTCCCGTGATATTGTTTTTGATGAAAATATTTTTCCTTTTGCCTCTCTTCATCCAAATGTTGGGTGTCATCTTCGTGAAGAGATTCTTCTACTTCCAACAAACAAATCCTCCTCGGCATCTCATGACATGGGTGTGCATGCTAATGACCACTATTTACCAATTATTCCTGTTATTAACCTTCCTCAGGTCTCTGCTGAAGATCTCTCTACAAGCTTGTCTCAAGAAACTACTCAAAATTCTGTTCAAAACGGAGAAAACAGCACAGGAAATAATGCCTCAGAAGAAGAGAGTGTGCCATGGGACAATACCAATCCCGAGACCAATACGCCTGACTGATTTGTCTTGGATCAGGCGCCTGTCACGCCGACTCGTGCGCGCGCACTAACATGTCGCAGCGGGTCAGCTCTCCCGAGCGGTCCCGTGCAGGTGACTCGTTCGTGTTTGTCACGCCACTGCGGTCCCGTTCCCACGCGCCCATGTTACGTCGACCGATGTCTCCTTCCCGCGCCCATGTGTTGCCGACGCGTCCTTGGGCTCCGTGTCGCATGCGACCCCTAGTATTCCATCCCGCCTGTGTCACCATCGCCACCAGAAAAGGAAGCTACGCCTGGCAGTTGCTGCGCAGCCACAACCTCGCTTGCTACTTCGCCCGATGATTCATTTGCAATGAATCTGTACCAGGAGCACATATCAACATCAGGATCTTCTATGAAGTCCGAGTTTGCACCAATTCCTGCTGTTGGGGTCCAAACACGCCTACAAAAAGGTATTCGACAACCAAAAAATATATGGACGGTACTGTTAGATATGCTTTACTCGCTTCTACAGGAGAACCAAAGAATCTGTCAGGGGCTCTCACAGATGAAAACTAGAAGCTTGCAATGCAGGATGAGTATAATGCACTTCTTGCTAATCACACATGGCACCTTGTTCTCCAAGCTCCAATAAGAATATCATTGATTGCAAATGGGTTTATCGCATCAAAAAAATGCTAATGGCACTATTGACTGATACAAAGCTTATCTTGTTGCAAAAGGATTCAGACAAAGGTATGGCATAGACTATGAAGATACTTTTAGTCCTGTTGTCAAGGCTACAACTATCAGACTTGTTCTATCCATATCATTCTCTAGAGGATGGAATCTATGGAAGCTATGTCAAGAACGCGTTTTTACATGGTGTTCTGGAAGAGGAAGTCTACATGAAACAACTACCTAGTTTTGAGTTTTCCGCTAACCCAAATTACATTTACAAACTTGACAAGACATTATATGGTCTAAAATAGGCACCTCGAGCTTGGTAATCCTGTCTTAGTTCCAAGCTTCATCCTCTTGGTTTCATTCCATCCAAGGCAGATACATCACTATATTTTTACAACAAGTCAGGTGTTACTATGTTTATTCTAATTTATGTTGATGATATCATCATGACAAGCTCATCTGATTCAGCCATCTCAGCTCTTCTTCATCATTTGAGTTTAGAGTTTGCCCTTAAGGATCTCGGTGACCTGCATTTCTTTTTAGGACTTGAGGTTCACAAAACATCTAATGGTTTGCTATTGACTCAGGAAAAGTATGCCATAGATTTGTTGACTCGTGTTGGGATGATTACATGCACTTCATGTCCAACACCCCTCTCTACGACAGATACATTGTCATTGACAGATGGGTCTCCTCTTGGCC
Organism: Avena sativa; assembly: GCA_916181665.1. NCBI lineage: Eukaryota > Viridiplantae > Streptophyta > Magnoliopsida > Poales > Poaceae > Avena > Avena sativa. The sequence goes on from OV702287.1 coordinate 432,646,817, forward strand.
CTGAGGATGTCACTCGGAGTATTGTAGGTGCTCTTCAATATCTGACTCTGACCAGGTCTGATCTCTGTTTCTTAGTGAATAAAGTTTATCAGTTTCTTCATGCCCCTACTACTACACATTGGACTGCAGTTAAGAGGATTTTGAGGTATATTCATGGCACATGCAAGGTTGGTCTTACTTTTTAAAGGTCAAATTCTATACTTCTTAGTGCCTACTCAGATGCAGACTAGACAGGTGATTTAGATGACAGACGCTCTACTGATGGGTTTGCTATATTTTTTGGTTCCAATCTCATCTCTTGGAGTGTCAGGAAACAACCTACTGTATCTAGGTCAAGTACAGAAGCCGAGTATAAATCCCTTGCAAATGCCATTGCTGAGCTTATTTGGGTTGAGGCACTGGTTCGTGAACTAGGTGTTTCACTCAAAGAAAAACCATATCTATGGTGTGATAATATTGGATCCACATACCTATCTGCAAATCCAGTTTTTTATGCACGCACCAAGCATATTAAGATTGATTTTTTCTTTGTTCGAGAACGAGTTTCTAGCAAGCAACTTGATGTCAGATTCATATCCAGCAAGGATCAGATTGCCGATGATTTTACCAAGACTTTGTGTACTAAAAAATTAGATGAGTTTAAGCATAATCTAAACCTCTCTCAGACCTAGATTAAGAGGTGTTAGACATGTATTATAGTACATACACCATCTCGTATACGTACCGAACTCTATATTGGGCCACACGAGAGGCTATTCCTCGTCTACCACCGAAAGGGGTTGTCTCGTTCACCCAGGAAAATCGACACTCCAATGCCCCCGCCTCCACTCCTAATGCTCCAACCATCCGTAGGCGAAGGGTGCTTTTAGTGCTTCCAGCACCGGTGCTAATTTCTCCAGGGAAAGAATAGTTGCAATATTCATAGCGGACATGCGAAGCTCAACCTGAACCTGCCCGCATCCAGCACTACGTGGATCCGGCAACCCTCTCATACCAGCATCATGCAGGTTCCGGTGTTGCTACAACCGTGGGATGGCGTCGGAGAAGAAGTCTGGGACGGTGCTGGTAGCAAAGTAGCAGATTGGGGACGGTGTCGGCTGTCGTCGGGGAGGCGAGCAGGGCACAAATGGAGGTGGGCTGCATCGGCGAGTGGGTTGGCAGCAGGGCGCGGCCGTGAGCAGGATGGGACCGGAGCCGGGACACGCCGGCGAGCATGATGGGGCAGACCAGTGCGATAGAGCGGAGGGAGAGGGGCGGGGGCGTGCACGGAACCGGCCAGCGGCACACGTGGATCGTGGACTCGAGAGTGGGAAGGGAATCATGTGGACGTGACTACGTGAGACGGAGGCAATGTCTATTATTTGTCCAAACTGCCAGTGATAAAATCGTCCAAAAAATGACGGGAGCAAAATTTTGGTGGAAAAACATGTCTCTAGAAATTTAATACCCCTTCCAATCCAAATTAGTTGACTTAAATTTATCAAGATACAGATGTATCTAATACTAAATCATGTCATACAATCAAATCTAAACAAATCTAAGTCAACAAATTTAGATCCGAGAGAGTAGTATATGCACGTGCAACGCACATCACCTGTAATACAAGCCCACGCAACATATAGCTCAACAACTTCTCATTTCTGATCCACGTATCACAATCCCTTAGCCATATCTGTGTATTTCCAGGTCACATTTTACCCATGCACCCAACTTACACTTTGGGGTGGGCGAGGGAGCGGAAAATGAGGGATGAAATGTCACTCCCGCGACGTCTCACTGACACGGACAACAAACTCTTTCTTTCGCCTCTCCCCACCACTCTCGCCCCCGCTTCTTGAGAGTCTCTTGTGCGTCGGCGGCGCCTACCTCCATCCTCTCCGGCGGCCTTGCCGGCCAGAGGCAATGAGGGGATGGTAGCCAGCCTCTGTATAGCAGTAGTTGTAGGCGTTTCGGCCTAGTGCCGGTAGTGGGACTTGTGCCTGTAGATTGGAGTAGTGTTCCAGATCCCGATCTGATCTGGATACTAGAGTTTCTTGTCGGCGTCTTCTTGCTCCTCTGGTTGAAGGAGAGGACGAAGGTGAGTATCTCAGCTCCTCAAATAAAGATCCGGTTCTGCCGGCTTGTCCTGTGGCAGAGCATCGGCGTGGATGAGCTTCCTCAGGCCTGCCGTGGTGGCGAGGTGAGGATGCAGGCTATCTTCCCCTGCTCTGGTGCAGGCGTTCGGCGGGGCGACCTGCTGTTGCTGGGGATGTTTGCGGTGGTTCTCCATCCGGCCGACCGTGTAGGCTGGGGGAGGATGAATTGCACCAACTCACTCTACAGATCGGGAGGTCGGCAGTGTGGATGCACCGGTGTTGCGTCTTGTTGCAGCGAGATCTCGACGACGTGTTCGCCGTTGAAGACATCAGCTGAAGGGCAGCCGCTCCATGGCTCTAGGAGCTTCTCTCCGGCGGCGCATCGACGACAAGGTTCCGTCCTGCCGCGGGACTCAAAGGTTGTAGGGCAGCCGGTCCCTCCCTTTGCGCCCCGCTGCTGGCGCAAGGTGTTTTTCCTCCAGGCCATTGAGCCGAAACGGAGGTCCTCTGGCTCCGAGGTGGTGTGCTCCCGCTGCATCACTCTAAGTGGCAAAGTCCCGGTGGTGGCGCAGTTGGCCGTGCTCGGCAGCATGGTGGTTCCGGTGGAAAATTAGCTTGGAGAAGATGAGGACCTGATTGTGTTTTCCAGTTTCTTTTGGGGTCTTCTCTGTTTATTTGCAGGGCTATGTTGTGTTTCCCTTTTCTTCTGAAGGCCTCCCTGTAATTGTTACTCCACCGACACTAATATAAGCAGCATCGGGGTCTTTCAAGACCCATTCCCGTTCAAAAAAAACATACATTTTGGCTACGTGATCACATATTCTTGATTTCGTTTCTCTCCTCAAAATCGCCTCTAATTTAAAACTTATTTATCATGCAATCTAAATGTAAGACAATGCAACATACAATCAAATGTACAATCCATGAATCTTAGTATCATCCCATGTTAATAACACTAACCTAGTAAATTGTGTAACCCACAATTGCCAGGAACTCACAAACACACAATCTTATAGAAGGTAGAGTGTTTATGTATAGCGTGGCATATTGTGTAACACACAATTGTTAGGAACTCTAGGAAAAGAAAAACTACTCTCTCGTTGTGTCTCAGTCTTCTCACCATATTAATCTCCTCCAGAATGATGCCTGATATCACCATCGCTGAGTGTGGGCACTGCACATTCAGGAAGTACCAGGAATTTTTTATTTAGCCAGAGAGTGTAGCACGCCGTGCTTACCAGACCGTCGAACCGCTTCTTTTCTTTTTCTCTGAATCTCGCTCTATCCTTCATCCACCATTGCTCCAGGATATCCTCAAATGTTGGCACACTGAACTCAATTGCAAGCCACTATTTTACTAGTGCCAAACCTCCCTAGCTGTCACACATTGGACTAAAATGTGTTCCGACGAGTCCTCTTCCTGCAGGCATACGAAACATGTTGACGTTTGTTGCTAAAGACCGTGGCTCGTGGGCCGATTGGCAGTCCAAATCCGGTGTTGCACTGGTAGCCACATAAAGAACTTGCTTTTAGGTGTTGCCACTCCTTGCATATACTAGTAGAAAAGCCCCTCTTTCATCCCGATTCATAAGGGCCATTGGTCCCGGTTTTTAAACTGGGACCAATGCTGGTCCCGTTTCTGGCACGAACCGGGAGCAATGTGTCTCCATGTCAGCGCGCGCGCAATGAGGGGGTGGATCATTGGTCCCGGTTCGTGGCACGAATCGGGATCGTTGGTCTCTGCATTTCGGGCTATTTTTGTACCGCGGCAGGTTTTTGTGTTTTTTCTATTTATTTATTTGGTGTTTTGTATTTAATTTAATGGTACTATATATATACATATAGTAATAATGAAACCACGATATATATATATATATATATATATATAGGACATATTCATACTACACCCGGGTGTAGTTATACCCATACGTGTTTCACACTATATAGGCAGTATCTATCATGCCGGAAGGTATGTACGTATATAAGAATATTTGGGCAGTATATATACTACTTTTTTGATAGTATGTAATTTTTATTCACATACTTCTTTTATACATACAAATATGACGGTATTATATATATAGTGCAAACTATGGGTGCACTTGCAATTTTTTCATCTAACTTGCCTGTAAGTATCTTAGATATAGTATATGAACATACTCAAATAGATAAAGTATTACAAATACTTCCGTAAGGTAGTATATGAGACGTGGGTGTAGTAACACCCGGGAGTAAGAAGTATTTTTCCTATATATATATATATATATATATATATATATATATATATATATATATATATATATATATATATATATATCATGGTCACGAATATATTATACACCGTCTCATGTGTCGTGTTTGGTCGAAACATATTAATTACAAACGGTACTCACATGAATTTCTAATTTACATCTTCTTTTTTACACTTCACCCTTCCAAATGAACCGGGTAATAGTATTCTTCTTTTGAATCTATGACATGTTCTAATAAGAATCTGACAATTTCCTCTTGAATTGCTTGCACGTGTTCTTGTGATAGAAGACCGTCCCGCATCCTTTCGATCTAATTTAAAGAAGGGGATCAATATATATGAATGAAACTAAACACAATTGGTGGTAATAAAATAAAGTTGTGATTATTTTTTATCGTACTTCAATTTTTTTGAAGTTCCGGTAGCGCCCTTCTCTTTGATCGTCTGACGAATGAACTCGCAGACACATAAGTTATTTCCAGCTTCCTGTCTCAAGCACTTTACGAAAACGGAGTTCAATCAAAATAATAATCAAGCATGATAATAGTATTGAAACTAGAATCAAAGAGATGCGTGGATCTAGTACTTACAGTCAATGATTGAAATGTAAGCTCTAGCTTCCAAACACCCCTAGTATTGGTGGTGAACCATTTCCAAGCCTTCTGGAGGCATTCCTGCATGTTCGCCAACTTTTCTAAAGGTGTGCATTTCGAGTCCATGACTTTTACTACTCCTTGGTCAACAACAATGATTAACAGAATATAGTGGAAGCTGGACACACTAACAGAATATAACACGAGTCAATTATACGCTTAACATCGAGTAAGCGAAAATAGAATGTGTACAAGACAGTAACACTCACCCAGCGTTATAAGGAAATAGTATTTCTCTTCTGTTGCCGAAATACGTCACCGCTTGTACCAAGTTATCCTCTATCTCTTTGGGTTTTGTTTTTAGAGTAACTTCATGAACGAAATTGCAGTCAACAAACCCAAGGTCATAGATTTGTTCTTTGTTGTATTCGAGAATCTTCATTCTGCATATATAATTAGTATAGTGATGAGTAAGATTATACAAGCGACGAATGAGCTGAGCTAGAAAGACTTAATTATAGAAATTAATAATACTTACAAACAATAGTCACTGACAATAGTTTTATCGAGGGCATTTCATTGGTAAAACTGAAATAATTCTAAAAATTCAATCAGTAGGAAGCCATCTCCATGACCGTAATGATGGTGTTTATATCCAGCATAGATCCAGTTTTTGGATTCGGCAGAGGCTTGCATGTACCAGTTATGCAATCTTCGCATTTTTGTTGGTAGATCTTTGACTAATTCGGGTTTGACGAGAGGAGCCCCGTGCCGATATACATATGCTATTTGTTGGTACCCCTCGAACTCATCCATACGACTCATGTGCTCAGTAATAGACAGTTCATATAATTTGACATTTTCTCTGTACAGTTAAATAAAATCCGGATCAATGTTTGGATCATGCCGCTCTTGGGCTCTCCACTCATTGGTATCGTATACTTTGAGCGATTTGATCGATTGATTTTTCGGTTGTCCGAGCTGGGCAACTTCTTTCCTGACTCTCCGCTCTTTTGCCTCAGCCGACTTGGTAATATAGTGATTATAGTCTGATGTGAGCGCTATGGGTTGGTAAAGCTGAAACTCAAGCGCGGCTGCTTTGGCTTTATCTTCTGTGGTGACCGGGAAGAATGGCTCTATCGCCTTTTTCTTGTTAGTCATGTCAATCTTCCATTTTTCTTAATGGGCATCCGCGGCCGCAGCAATTTCCTCATCTATCTTCTCGCAAGGTAGATTCTTCATATTCTTATGAGGTACTCTTGGGAGGGGCAATAGCTTACGTTTCGGTGATCAGAACGTGCTCTTGCTGCTGCTGTTGGTCCTGCCCCTCTTAGTATACTTCCATTTTTGTCTCTGAGGCTCAGGGAACGGAGACGGCTGACGCGGCAGCGGAGACTGCTGAGGCGGCGGTGGAGACGGCTGCGCTGAGTGGTGAGGCAGTGAAAGCGACGGTTGCGCTGGAGAATGGTGAGGTGGCGGCGAAGGTGGATTGCTGCTCTGAGGAGTGGGTGGCCTTGGCGTCACATAATTTGGAAGCACGATGTGCTCCTTTGGCCATACAACAGTCCCCCCTTTGGCTTCTCCTAGTTCAGTCAGCTCCATATCTTCCCCTGCAGGGTGGTCCAGCTTCAACTCCTCAAAATCTTGCTTCACATCATCCACCATGACGACAGCGTACCCTTTTGGAACTGGTCTGCAATGCCAAGTTGGGTTAGGCGCAATTGGTATGGCCATGCTGACCGCCGCCGTCACCCTTAAGTTCATAACTTGCACCTTTAGCTCACAAGTTGTGCTCTCCGTGATATCATCCACTAGGTAGCATTTACGAGGAGCCGTCGTTAGTGCATCATCATCAAAATCCTGGAGATGCGTGGAAGCGACGCTGCTTTTCTTATTCGATAGGGCACCGGTACCATCGAATATAGCTTCTACCATGTGCCGCTGAGATTGGCCGCTAATACCTTGCTGGCTAAGTCTGTCGAGTTGATCCTGGTGCCGCTTTAATGCTTCTTCTACATTACGCAGCCAGTCTGCAGCAGCCGCTTTCTCAGCTGTCTCCCTTTCTCCTCTGATGGCTTTTATCGGAATAGCTCTTCATTTCCGCGGGGAAGGCAACATTCCACGACTTGGAGCCTGGTGTGCCTCATGCTCGTCCTTTGTGTTCAGGATTTTTAAGGGTGCGTGTGAGCTCGTCGTTCTCTCTATCAGGAATGAACCGTCCTGCTGCAACATCATGTACTGCATTTCTAATATCGTCTATGGGCAGTAGGGGATGATCTTTGTGTTTCTGATTATATATTGCCCTCCCTTCTTCGTCCAACGTTCCCTCATGGCCGTAAAACAAGTTCCTCGCCCGTGGTGTCCATGTTGTGGGCTCTGGTCTAATCCCGCCAGCAATATACTTGACCTCAAGTGCATCCCACTTAGGCATGCAACCGGCGTAGCCAGCAGGCCCCATATTATGATGGTACACTTTCTTAGCAGCGTTCTTCGTATTTATTCTAGACATTTCCAAAGCTTTCTCTGATGTCTTGTACTTCACAAAATCAGCCCACTGGTGTCTTAACTTAGCATAGCCGCCTTGATTGAAATCCGGAGTCTTCTCTACTTTGACAAAGTTATTGTACAGTTACTTCTTCTAGATCTTCAATGCATCGGCCATCTTGATGAGAGCAAACTTCTTGACTCTTTGTATAAGCTCCTTTTTTGCTCTCTCCTCCTCATCTGGATTCACATCTGGCCTTGGCAGGAGGAAATTAATCATGAGCTTGGCAAAAAGCTTATCTTTGGCGATGTCGCTGACATACGGGACTCCACCGCCGCTTGGCCGATTCCATTCTTGAACGGTGATCGGGATGTAGTCCCTCACAAGAACTCCGCATTGCTTGACAAATTTTTTTGCGACATCGTCGGGAGCTTGCGGTTCGCCGTCTACACCGACCACTTCGATCCTATACCTCACAGTGTCATCCAACTTTTTTGTTGGGCCTCGTTTCATTCTTACGGAAGAAGTTCTCGATCTGGAGGGCTAAAAGAATAAAGAGTGTTAATATATGCATGTATATATATAGACAACAACATTTTAAGTACAAAAATACATATATACACCTCGCCGGAGTTTGTGAGATTTAAGGTTCCGCCGGAGCCATCGCCTTCTCCCTCGTCGGCTTCTCCCCCATCCTAGGCTTCGCCTTCGACCTCACCGGATCGGTCTCCTCGGTTGAGAGACCCATCTCCCTCGCCGGATTCGTTCAGAAACTTCTTGGTGACATCGACATCGATAAATTCATTTTCATAGATCATTCCGTGGAGGATGTTTTCCTGATGTTCTGGATTCATAGTACCTTGGTGTGTTGGATCCATAGTATCTGCAAATTAAGATTTGCAAGTTACTATAATGCAAATAATACAAAACACTATGCACTTATTTTCTAAAATGCAATAGTTCTATAGAAGAACAAAATGCAATATTTTCCTTATTTTTGAGTGGCAACGCGGCGTCAGGAGGGGTTCGCAACATGGGCCGCGATATGTCGATATGTCAAAACCTAAAATTTCGAGACCTCCAACACAAATAGAGCTGCATACAAGTATTACAAACCAGGGGTCAAAGACCCATCAAACACCAAGCAACAGAAGCAAATACGTTGTTCTAAACAACAAACTTAGCAATGGAATCTACTAGGCAAGTTAGTTAGTCGAGGCGGTTTCTAGGCTCCCGTGTGGTTGTATGCTCGTGTTGGTTCAAGAGGCGAGAACTCAGGTCCTAAGGGTGGCTAGCCTGGGACTACAAAAACCACACCCAACATGGCCTCCCATACTTGCCTTAGCATGTTTATTAACCATCTCCGATCATATCTCAACATCCTATCAAACTAGGTTCATCGCATCTCCGATGCATCATTTGGATGGATCGGTCTTTTAATACTAAGCATGGCTAAGCTTGACTGAAATATGGCACTAGCAACGCTCATAATCTCAACCCTAATTATGCTAGGAGCGGTGGATCGGTATACAAAGGACAACATGCAGCAGATAGGATACTCTATCTTAAACAAAAGACCACATTGGAATCGTATGCATATAGCGGGAATGAAATACTTTGTAAACATAGGTTCAGAATGATGGGGCTATGCTTGCCTTGTCCGTCGTTGAAACGGTACTGCTCTTCGGTGGCGTTGACTTCAGGTTCGGTCTCGGTTCCTATTCGCGAAGAACCAACACCGGAAAGAAGAAGCAAAAATCAACACATGGCATGTGCAATGCTCATACAATATGGATGATATGATGGATTTTATGTATTAGAATAGCCCTAGGTGCCACATCGATTTAAATGGGTTCGGAATGCCCTAGGTGGACAAACCACCGAACCCATGGTACTTAGGGGGTGTCGGTGTTCCTCTATGTAAAGTAAGGTTCAAAGTTGTATGAATATGAATGCTTACATTTTTAAATGGTAGAGCTCATTTTTCTGAACATTTTGATATATTATACACATTTTTCTGATTTAAAATGAATTAGTTATGATTTTTCCCAATTTTAATCCATTTTTAATCATTTTTAAATAAATAAACATTTTTGGAATTATTAAAATTATTTTCCATCTGGCCCCACATGTCAGACTTTTATTAATTTCAGAAAACATTTCCAAAAAGAATAAAAACTTGACATGCTGGACCCACCTGTCAGCATATTCAGTTAATAAAACAAATACAGAAAACATTTTAAAAAGAAAAACCTTTATGACCTCATGATGACGTCACCCTGACGTCATCAATGGAGGATCTCCTCTGTCGACCAAGGATCTCCCATTCCTTTGCGCGCGGGGCAACGAGAGAAAGGGCGCCAGATGCGGGCGTGCGTGTTGAACCTATATGTGGCCGCGCCGCTCGAAATAGGTCACCGGAGCCACGCCGGTGACAAGCTTCTGCGGCAGCGGTGGACGGTGATCGACGCAGAGATGACTAAGAGTGAGAGGAAGCAAGATAGAGGGTCCATGAGGACCGCTGGCTCACCACGAGCACGATGTCGGGGTCGGGGAAGCAAGGAGAGGCCGGACGGAGGTGAATCGACGGCGGCCGGAGCTCGGGAAGGTGACGACTTCGGGCTCGATTCCGGCCATAGGAGAGCGTCTGGGCTTGCGTGGCTTCACGAAAATGACGAGGGTGATGAGGGGCTTCTCCTTTCTACCGTTGGGGGGAGGTTCCATGGGCGCGCACGGACGCGGCGACAGCCTCCTCCTCCACGGGAATCTGACGCGGGCAGCGGTTGCATGGCGGACGTCGATAGTGGTGGCGTGGCGGCAGCGGGCGTCGACGGCATGAAGCGGCTCTAGATTTGGGTAGCCTGACGGCGTGAATTTGATCCGCCGCAATTTTTCCTTAGCCGCGTCGATGTGCTTGATGGCTCAGTGTTGATGTAGATCTCGTTGGGAACCCCAAGAGGAAGGTATGATGAGCACAACAGCAAGTTTCCCTCAGTTATGAGACCAAGGTTTAATCGAACCAGTAGGAGCAAAGAAACACCCCAAAGGTGTTGCTAGCTGAGCCTTGGCAGGGAGTACTACCGGTGCTAGTAGCAACGTGGAGACCTGCACAACACAACCACAGAACTCTGTCCCCAACTTGCGATAAGGTTGTCAATCTCACCGTGTTTTGCTGAAAACAAAGGATTAAACGTATCGAATGGAAGGAAGTAATAGTTTGCAGAAAGTAAACACAAAGCAGTAAACAGTTTATAGATTGTATGTAAAAGAAAGGACCGGGATCCATAGTTCACTAGAGGTGGCTCTCCTTGATAGATAACATGCTGGGTGAACAAATTACAGCGGGGCAATTGACAAACACCGAGAAAGCAATACATGCATATACTAATCATCTTGACTCCTTTGGAACTTGATTGGGCATTACAACATTATACATAGACCGCCATCCAACTGCATGTATGACTAACAATCCACCTTCAGGTTATCATCCGAACCCCCTCCAGTATTAAGTTGCAAGCAACAAAATATTCCTTTATGAATTATGTGTAAAGTAAACAATATGATTGTTCTATGAACAAAGGATTGTTGTTTTCTCCCTAGTAGCAACAGCACATCTAGTACCTTAGAGATTTTTGTCACTTCCCCAGATTACCAGAGGCATGAACCCACTATCGAGCATAAATACTAACTCTTGGAGTTGCTAGCATCTACTTGGCCAAGATAGCTACTAACAACGGAAAGCATGCAAGATCACAAATAACAAAGACATGATAGAATCAATAATCAATCTGAAATAGCATCTCAATATCCATCAAATCCCCACAAACACAACATGCAGAATTACAAATAGATGATCTTGATCATGAACGGAGCTCACAAGATCTAGACATGAAAGCACAAAGGAGGAGAACCAGCCATCTAGCTACTACATGCATCCGTAGTCCAAGGATGAACTACTCACGCATCACACTGGAGGCTTGCATGGTGATGAAGAAGGCCTCCAGGGTGAATTCCCCTCTCCGGCAGGGTGCCGGGAAAAGCTTCAGATCCCTCCCGATCTAGGGATGGAGATGACGGTGTCTACAGACTCTTTTGTGGATTTTTGATCGGATACTTAGGGTTTTTGTCCCGAGGGCATCTTATAGGCGGAAGGGGAGGCCGAGGGGGTGCCGGAGGCGGCCAGACCACCCCCTGGCACGGGTCAGGCTGGGTCGCGTGGCTAGGTGGTGTGGTGGCCCCCTTGCTCCTCTCCGTCTCGTACTCTGGCATCTGATGAATTCCGAAACAATAGGCACTTTGGCTTTTGTCCCGTCCAATTCCGAGAATATTCATTTTCTGACTTTCTTGGAACCAAAAACAGCAGAAAACAGGCAGCTGGCACCGTGGATCTTGTTAATAGGTTAGTCCAAGAAATCATATGAAAAGTACTCCAAAGTGTGGACAAAACACAAGAAAGTGGATAAAACCAAGCATGGAACATCAAAAATTATAGATACATTTGCAATGTATCAACATCCCCAAGCTTAACTCCTGCTCGTCCTCGAGTAGGTAAGTGATAAAAAGAAAGAATGATTTTTGAGGTGACATGCACCATCAAAGACTTGATCAAAGTATATGTAAAACATTCAAAGCTGGGATCGTAGTACTTCAATCATAACATGAAAGACAAAGTTCTAGAAATAAGACAAAGAAACTATGATGCAACATGAAAAGGCACAAACAAAAGATTCATGAATAACAATGCTTTGCAAGACGTTTGTTTGTTTCACATAAAGAAAACATAGCATAATAGTATTCAGCTTGTCCCTCAATAGAGTAGCAAATATAAATGCATAGGACACCTTCAAAGTTCATAAGAGTGACTAGATACAAATAGTTTAAAACAAGCAATATCAAGTTATGCATCAATCAACTAGTCTTGGGACAATGCACATAGAACTAAGAATGGCCACTATGCTCTCAAAGTAGGTGCATAAAGATAGAAGGTGGAGACTCAATATAATGGTGGAAGAAAGGCCTTCATAGAAGGAACTAGGGATTCAAGTCTCATAAAGAGCTTCCAAAAATTATGGTACTTATAGCTTTCACCTCTCATTGCCCCTATCATAAGCATCTTGAAGTGATTAAGGTTAAAGTGAACAAACTATGGTGTACATGCTTGACGAAGTATAAGTTAGAAATCCCATGTCCCTTGTATACGAGGGCTGCTCCTCATGCTACTCAAGTTTAGTCACCGGTAAGTTCTTGTCATTGTAAGTACATGTGTATCATAGAGAACCGCCAATGGGGTACCTCTTGCCCGATGATACGGAAGAATCCCCATATCAAAATGGTAAGGCAAGCAGACAACGAGCATCTCAGCAATCTTCTTATTTACCATGGGAATATCGTGCTTTTTTCTCTCTTTCCTCTTTTCATAATCTCTTTTTTTTCTTTTTCTCTTTTTTCGCAATATAGGACTTCTTTTTTATAATAAGAATGCTTCATAGACAGCTCATTATGGTTACGCTGCAGGTTTCCACCATGTTAGCATGGATTAGACCAGTGGCCCAGGCATTTCTCTAACACATATACATAACTCCATGGACTTACAAGCTCCCCTTTCATTTCACACTGACAACATCCATATACAAAAGAGCATGATATCAACTAGGTACAAGTACCAAGTGCAATGTTGAAAGCGTTCCCCATGAAAGCATGGTTCTGCTAATTCCCAACAAATAAGTGCAAGCATATACAACATAGACGACACAATGGTTCAAGATTGTTAAGGGCAAGAAAACTAAAGTGTGCCATCAAGTTCGTGAGAGCTTTAATCACTAGTTTTCTCATAACAAGTTTAATTTGGAAGGTAAACAAAAGCATGAATATACTTGGAATAGCATAAGCTAGTAGGTAGGTATGGTGGACTCTTTGGAATAACCTGGTTTAGGGAGTTGGATGCATGAGTGGAATTCATACTTGGTTGTGGAGGCTAGCAAAAGACTGAGAGCGACAAACTAAGAGAGCAATAATGGCCATAATCATGCAGAGCGACAAAACATCATTGATCAAAGCATAAAGTGATACTACAAGTTCAAAACTAAAGGATCATAAAGGCTATGGTGACTTGAGATAGTCATAACATGGTGTGAGCATGCGCCAAGTCAACCCAAATAAAGCATCAAAGGAGAATACCACTATACTATGCTTTAATATGCTAAAACAACGCATAATTCATCCAAGGCACATTAAGCAATCTCAATTGTTTATAACAAGTCATGCTACACCAAAGAATACTAAGCATAAAGCCAAAACAATATCAAGCATGGCATGACAGAGCATAGGCCACAGTCAAAAACGAGCTCTTTTTACCACATAAGCATGAACTTTCCTACTCTTTTCCAAACCAAACCAAACTATTTGAAAACCAATGTATGAAAGAGGGGTTCCAACCAATTTAGTCAGCAAACTAAGAAAACCAAGCAAACGAAAAACCAAAACGAAAACGAAAAAGAAGACGCTCCAAGAACAACACAACTGTGCATGAAACAATAAAAATGAAGCGTTTGGAAGAAACCTGGAATTTTTATTGATGAAGAAGGGGATGCCCAAGAGGCATCCCCAAGCTTTGATGCTTGTACTTCTTAGATATTTCTTGGGGTGACACGTGTGGCATCCCCAAGCTTGAGCTTTAGTCCATCCTTCATCTTATTACTCATTCCTTCTATACACCTGAATTTTTTCCTTCATACAAAACTTCACACAATCTTTATTAGCAACATTAGTGCACTCAAGATAAACAAGTCTTAAGGTTCAGTTCTAACACCAAATAAACTTCCATTAGAACACTAGATACTGTAGCACTTCCCTCAAAAAGCTCAATTCCCCAAAAGAACTCAAAAAGGAACCAACAAGAAGCAAATGCAGAAAATGGCAGAAATCTGTCAAAACAGACCAGCAGGTAAAGACGAATTTTTTCGAAGACGTTCTGTTGCTCAAATAAAAAATTTCTGAACTAAAGAAAGTTCGATAAAACCTGGGGCAGAAGCACAAAAATTCACGCCTCAAAAAGACGTTCAGAGGTTTTACACGAATTTTTACGGTGAAGCACAGAAATTTGTTTTGGGACAGCAACTTTCCCAATCATTACTTCTCTCTCATTAGAGGTTACTCTTGGCACAAAAAGCAAATAAAAAGGATAAGGAGCGGTTATTACCGAAGTAATAACTTCCAAGACTCATCTAAAACTTTTGGGTTATCTCCCAATAAGTACTTTTCTTTAACGCCTTTAAGTTAGGCATAAGAAGCAAGAAAGAATCAAGTGTTCTCAAATGAAGAAGCATTAAGATCAATACCAGAAATATTTTCAACAAGGCAAGGTATATCATCCAAATAAGTTCTAGAGGATCCTCTCTCAATGCTCTTAGGTTCACTATTCTCATCAAAAGGGTTTGCAGGAACAATCCAATCAAGATTCTTTTCTATGGCATCATGTATTGCTACTAGTTTAAAGGGTATTGGTATCTTAGGTTCCTCCCCATTAGGTTCAGTTTTGTTCATCTTTTCTCGTGTACCAACAACATCTACGCATGAGCCAAGCATATTGAAACGTTCAAAGACTTTCCTAGCTTCCTTGGCAACATCATAGAACTCCTTAAACAAAGTTTCTAGAATAAAATCCCTCTTTTCAGGGTCCTCAATTTCTTTGAGTTTAAGAAACATTATTTGCATTAAGGGGTTGAGGTTAACAAACCTAGCTTCTAACATATGAATTAAAGAAGCTGCAGCAATCTCATAGTTTGGAGCAAGTTCTGCAAGGGGTCTATCCTCGGTATCTTCATGTTTTCTAACATGATTAAAGAATTCTTCAATATTATCTTTCCCAACTATAGAACCACTACCAATTGAAAGGTCTTTCAGGGTGAATTTGGGGATCAACATGGTGAGCTAAGGAAGAGGTGACAACTAAAGGAGACTTAATTTTTTTGTGTTTTTGGATAAGAAGGCAAACTTGTAAAACTATTTTTTTTGTGTTTTTGATAAAGAAACAAGCAAACAAAGCAAAAAGAAACTAAGCAAAACAAAAATAACAAAGTAAAGAGATTGGTTATGAGGGACTCCCCTTGTGAAGATGTCCTTGACTCCCCGGCAGCGGCGCCAGAAAAATGCTTGATGGCTCAGTGTTGATGTAGAGCTCGTTGGGAACCCCAAGAGGAAGGTATTATGAGCACAACAACAAGTTTCCCGCAGTTATGAAACCAAGGTTTAATCAAACCAGTAGGAGCAAGGAAACACCCCAAAGGTGTTGCTAGCTGAGCCTTGGCAGGGCGCACTACCGATGCTAGTAGCAACGTGGAGACCTGCACAACACAACCACAGAACTCTGTCCCCAACTTGCGATGAGGTTGTCAATCTCACCGTGTTTTGCTGAAAACAAAGGATTAAACGTATCGAATGGAAGGAAGTAATAGTTTGCAGAAAGTAAACACAAAGCAGTAAACAGTTTATAGATTGTATGTAAAAGAAAGGACTGGGATCCATAGTTCACTAGATGTGGCTCTCCTTGATAGATAACATGCTGGGTGAACAAATTACAGCGGGGCAATTGACAAACACCGAGAAAGCAATACATGCATATACTAATCATCTTGACTCCTTTGGAACTTGATTGGGCATTACAACATTATACATAGACCGTCGTCCAACTGCATCTATGACTAATAATCCACCTTCAGGTTATCATCTGAACCCCCTCCAGTATTAAGTTGCAAGCAACAGATTATTGCTTTACGAATTGCGTGTAAAGTAAACAATACAATTGTTCTATGAACAAAGGATTGTTGTTTTCTCCCTAGTAGCAACATCACATCTAGTACCTTAGAGATTTCTGTCACTTCCCCATATTACCAGAGGCATGAGCCCACTATCGAGCATAAATACTAACTCTTGGAGTTGCTAGCATCTACTTGGCCAAGATATCTACTAACAGCGGAAAGCATGCAAGATCACAAATAACAAAGACATGATAGAATCAATAATCAATCTGAAATAGCATCTCAATATCCATCGGATCCCCGCAAACACAACATGTATGGATTACAAATAGATGATCTTGATCATGAACGGAGCTCACAAGATCTAGACATGAAAGCACAAAGGAGGAGAAACCAGCCATCTAGCTACTACATGGATCCGTATTCCAAGGATGAACTACTCACGCATCACACCGGAGGCTTGCATGGTGATGAAGAAGGCCTCCAGGGTGAATTCCCCTCTCCGGCGGGGTGCCGGGAAGAGCTTCAGATCCCTCCCGATCTAGGGATGGAGATGACGGCGGCTACAGACTCTTTTGTGGATTTTTGATCGGGTACTTAGGGTTTTCGTCCCGAGGGCATCTTATAGGCGGAAGGGGAGGCCGAGGGGGTGCCGGAGGCGGCTAGACCACCCCCTGGCGCGGGCCAGGCTGCGTCACGCGGCCAGGTGGTGTGGTGGCCCCCTGGCCCCTCTCTGTCTCGTACTCTGGTATCTGATGAATTCCGGAAAAATAGGCACTTTGGCTTTTGTCCCGTCCAATTTCGAGAATATTCATTTTCTGACTTTTCTTGAACCAAAAACAGCAGAAAACTGGCAGCTGGCACTGTGGCTCTTGTTAATAGGTTAGTCCAAGAAATCATATGAAAAGTACTCCAAAGTGTGGACAAAACACAAGAAAGTGGATAAAACCAAGCATGGAACATCAAAAATTATAGATACATTTGCAATGTATCAGTGCTCTGTGATTTGGGGGAGTTGGGGAGGAAGAAGGGTCGGCGCTGTATATAGTACAGACCATCGGTCCCGGTTCATTGCATCAACCGGGACCTTTGATGCATCGGTGCCGGATGATGGGATGAACCGGGATCAATAGCCTGGGGGTGGAGCGTTCCTGGGGCCGCCACGTGCGCGCGCGTACCCAGGGTCATTGGTCCCGGTTGGTAGGACGAACCGAGACCGATGACCCCTTTTTCAGCCTTTTGGCAAACTTTTGGTGTTCCCGCCCTTTAATTAATAAGATGTTTCAATTTAATTAATAAGATGTTTCAATTTAAAATGATTATTTATTTGGAATTTCAAAAAGCTTTTAACAGGAAAAGTGCTTCAATTTAAATAACTAATCAAAAACCATTTTCTATTTTCAAATATTTTTCTTTTAACTATACAATTTTACTATTTTCAATTAAAATTGCATTAACAAATATTTATTGCATAATTTGGAATTTGAAAAAACTTTCAACAGGAAAGTGCATCTATTTAAATAACTAATCCAAAATCATTTTCTGTTTTCAAAAATATTTATTCTAACTATACAAACTATTAACAACTTTACCATTTTCAATTAAAAATGCACTAACTCGTTTGAAACGGGCATAAGAAATTCAAAAATGGCTAGAATCAGGGCATAGTTTGTGATAATGTTCCCATATTGTGCACACATGTGCATCTTGGGATGACTTACGATGTTGCAGGAGCAAGTTTTCCTTTTCATCACACGAAATAGCCATTTTTGAGGTACCGAAATCGGGGTGTTCTGTGAAGCAACCACCAAATTAAAGTTTGCCATTGGTACTGACGAGGGTTTAACTCGTCAATGCCCATTGTTATGGACTTGGGTTTTGGAGAAGGAGGGAGCGCTGGAAGCATCAATCGGCTAGCAAACAAGCACACAGGGACACAAGGTTTACCCAGGTTCAGGCATCATTGAGGTCCCTACTCCTGCTTATCTGCTCTGGGAATTAACGAAGGAATCGAAGATTACAGGGGCGCGTAGATGCAATCTAGCGAGAGTTGTGGAAACTAGGGTTGCATGTATCCTCCTCGCCGTCCCCTCCTATCCTTTATATAGATAGGCCAGGTCTCGGGTAGCAGGTCGAGTCGGTTACAGATTAGGGTTTTCCTTTTAAACTTTCTATCTTTAAACTTCTTCTTGTCTCGCAAGTCATCGAGAGTCCGTGGGCCACTCGAAGTCTTTATTGGGCCGTGGAAACGCCGTGGGCTTCCACTGTATCTGGACTGTATATATCACACTGGAGTACCTACTGGGTATACCCATGTTAGTAGCCCCCGAGTGTCTAGTGGAATCGTAGATTCGACTGGGGACTTTACGAAGCCTTTTGAGTGCACGACTGAGTATTTTTCGAGTGTTCTGTTTATGTCATAGGGATTGTTGATATGCGTGCCTTATTTAACCGATGTATCGGTATCAGTTAACTACCTTAGGGCAAAACAACGCAATCTACTCGAACTCGTGTCCTCAGACTCGAATTCGGAAAAGTGCATGTGTAATTCGACTCAAGCCATGAAGGTCTTATAGGAGTCGAATTCTAGTATAATGGTGTGAGCACTCGACGCGTCCGTCAAGGCATGTTCATCATACCTGTAGACACGGATATATTTCTGGTAGTGCGCAGCAAATGCGTTGCCAGGCCTTATTCATGTCTTATCTTCACGCTGCAAGCGCGACATCCGAATTTTGTCATCGCGGAGATGATTCGGGTGACCCAGGAGACGCAGTCTATTTGTAGGGAAAATATGAGGCGGTGTTGACATAGGCTTCGAGTGTGGATGTTATCAACACATAGTACGATGTACAAATAATCATAGGGTGCACGACCAGCGCTCCCTATGGGAGTAGCTCCCGAGTGCCAGGTTGAGTCGAAGACTCAGGCAGGGACTAAAGAACTTTTGCGGCTGCTGTCGTCTTTTGTTTGCTTGTTTTAGTCGAATTTATTTCCGGCGCTCCCTATGGGAGTAACCCATGATCCATAATCGAATTGTAGATTCGAGTGGTTGGGTATGCTTTGAATGTCCATATTCCTGCAGAAAAGAAAATCGTAGGGTGCGCGACCAGCGCTCCCTATGGGAGTAGCCCCCGAGTGCTTGGTGGAGTCGAAGACTCGAGCAAGGACTAAAGTAGTCGAAGTCTTCTAGTGTTCAATTTGGTGACATCAGTGCTGACAATGTGATGACCTCAGTTGCCCGCGTGAGCGGCTTTGATGGGACGTGACGAGCGGTGGGTCCCATTTTCTAACCCTGACTTGACCGGGCGTGCGTAGTCTTTCATTTTAACTGCGCCTCCTCGATTTCCGCGTGTAATGGAGGTAGTGGGGGACGGTTCGTGCTTCAGGCCCTCCACGTGTCGATCGCGATGTGCGCCACACGTCCAATAGGATATCTGCTGGCCGTTGGATTGCATCCGCTAGGGGATTAAGTAGCAGCGCAGCTGCGGTAATTTCCCATCT
Organism: Avena sativa; assembly: GCA_916181665.1. Lineage (NCBI taxonomy): Eukaryota > Viridiplantae > Streptophyta > Magnoliopsida > Poales > Poaceae > Avena > Avena sativa. Next base: position 432,666,481 of record OV702287.1, read on the forward strand.
GCTCTTTCTCTGCTTTGTGCCTCCATCGCCATTGCTGCTGCTCTCTGCCTCCGAGAGTTTGTCCCGTTCACGGCGCTGGACCAACTCCGTGTGTTTCCAAGTTATTTTCTTCGCTCGCATCGCCACCGCAAGATGGGGAAGAAGAAAGAAGGCGTTGCCGCTGATGAAATGGATCGTATGGGCACCTAGAGGGGGGGGGTGAATAGGTGCTACACCAATTTTTAATAATTTTTCAAATTTAGGCTTAGCACAAAGGGTAAATTCTCTAGATAAACTAATAGGTGGAATTTTCTCTATATGCAAACCTATCTACTAGCGAGTAAAGAGCGAGTGGAAGAGGAACGGGTAAACCGAAGTGAAGCACGCGGAGACATAGGATTTGTTTGACCGCAATTCCTTCCTTGTTAAGGGAAGTACATCTGCGTTGGAGGGGTGGGCGGTACTAAGACCACCACGCCACAATAGGCCTCAACCTGTTCTCCGATGGTTCTCGCCACCAAAGGCCTGAACCACCTTTCCACTATAGGTACCCTTCGAGGCGGGCACCGGCGCCTTTACACAACTAGCGGGGCAACAACTCCACAACAACTTGGAGGCTCCCAAAATGACAACAAGCTGCCACAAGAACAAGGTTATCAAATACAATAAACAAGATCTAGGTATTGACAAGAATACTAGATCAGGGATTTCTCCAAGTGAATGGAGAGGAGTTGAAGCGCTTGATTCTTGATGATGATGATGAACTTCTCCTCCTTCAATTCCCCCAAAGATCAAGACCTTCGGGTAGTTGAAGTGGGAGATCGAGAATGAGAGCTCTTGCACAATGTCTGGACAATTTCGAATGAATCAAGAGTTCTGGATGTTGGGGAAGACAGGGTATTTATACCCCCTTCAGAAACCAGCCGTTGGACACTTTGGGGGCCGGATTATCCGGCCCAAGTGATGGCCGGATTATCCGGCCTGGGGAAAACACCGCCCCAGACTCGGAATATCCGGCAGATAATCCACCCCCTATCTGAGCATCGCGCCGAGATTGCCCTTGATCAACTTCTGGGGGTCAGATTATCCGGTCCTATGTGAGGGCCGGATTATCCGGCCTGGGGAGAAAAAACCGCCCCAGGTCAGATTTTCCGGGAGAAAATCCGACCGGATACCGAGCGACGCGCCTTAGCTCCTTTTGCTCGAAAACTGGGGGCTGGATTATCCGGCCCATGCGACAGCCGGATTATCCTGCCTGGGGAGGAAAAACTGCCCCAGTTCGGACTTTCCGGGAGAAAATCTGACCGGATACCGAGCAACGCGCCTTGGCTCTCTTTGAGTAATGAGGTAGGCCGAATTATCCGGCCCCCCTCAAAGCTTCCTGCACACTTAGGGCACATGAATAATCTCCACATTATTGTTATCTAACAGACAAAACATAGGAAAACATGAAATGTTCTTTCAATCTCCCCCTTTTTGGTGTTAGATGACAATACCAGGATTTGCAGGAGAAAGTCACAAGACAAACAGTAGTAACTATGAAAGAGACTCCCCCTCAATGTGTGCATAATAGAGTTTTGCATTGGAATACAAATGCACACAAATAGGTGAGTCTATTCCATAGACATATGAGCAACAAAAACATACCACCAAGGTAGAGGAAAGGCATCCTTGACATAAGTCACAAATATTACCAGATAACCAATATGAGCGCCTTCCGTGATAAACCTCCAGCAATAGGATATGAATAGATAGATCCATAAGCATAATCCATGATATGAAATCCATAGGCATAATCCAGACAACCACATAAAGTCTCAACCAACCACAAATCACAAATTAACGCTAAATGGGCATAAGCAAGAAAACGACGAATAAAAAAGTGCAAGTGCTTATGCCCGACCCATGCAAATCCACGGACACCCTAATAGAACTACTTCTCCCCCTTTGGCATCGAGACACCAAAAAGGGAGAAGAGCGATGATAGCGCCCCAAAGGATCACTCGTAGTCCTCGTCCTCGTCCTCTTCCTCGTCTTCATTCTCATCCTCATCCTCATCTTCAAGCTCCTCAGTGTCACCTTCCTCATCCTCATCATCAGCAGCAGGCGCAGAGGGGAACAAGTGACGCTCCAGCTCACCATAGTTCAACCCGGAGGAAGAGTTCCACCGAGCATACGGAGTGGGAGGTGTAGGAGACGGAGGACCACCCAAAGCACCGGACACATGGTGGAGAATGAGCTGCTGGGAGTGAGCCAACTCATGGCGCTGCTTGTATGCCTCGTACTGACCCTTGCGCGTGTCCACTCCCATGCACAGAATGTTGCGCTGGAACCAGTTCAGCTGCTTGATCTCACGGGCAACAGGAGGCACAGGTGGCCTGCGAGCATCCACTGGAGGCCTGCGAGCATCCCTCATGAGGCCCTCAGGAGCAGACGAGGGGTGAGAGGTCTTCCGAACCTTGTTGTAGATCTTCTTGGCCTTATGCACCGAGTCAATGTGGAACTCCTCAGCAGGAAGCAGGTGCTTGATTAGCAACATAATGTAGGGTGCATAGGGAATGGACAGACGGTTGAACATAGCATCAGTCAACTCATGGTAAATGAAGTCCATGACATCCAGCCTGTACTGCACCGACTCATCCTCGCAAGAGGCAGCCTCATGAGAAAATTGAAGTAGCTGAACAAGGTGACCACGGATGCTGTCATTGTTGCCCCCACTCGGAGTAATGGAGTCACGGAAGAGACCCACTAAGGCAACATAGATGGGAGCAAGGCCAGCCAGAGTGTCCACAATGCCATTGTCCACACTGCAAGGAGAGAGAGCTGCATCTTTGTTGGGCTTCAGCTGGGTGATGATGCGATGGCCACTGGCTCTATCCCTGCTGCGGAAAGAGTATCCAAGAACCTCAACAAACACGTGAAAATCAGCAGTCATAGGCCTATCATGAGTCATCCACTTCATAGTGCGACGCTCATCCCCACAAATAACCAAAGTGGAGAAGAACTGCTTCACCACCTCAGAGTCAAAGGAGAACTGGAGAGCCATGAGATGGTGCAGCCCCATCCTCTCAGCCACAAACATCGCATCCACAAGATGATCCTTCTCCAAAGCATCAGCAAGTACCAGTGGGTGCATAGGCCTAATGTTCAGCCTGGCATACACATCTTCATAGATTCCCTTCTGTTCTGCACACCAGAAACGAGTATCCCCCAGCTCATCATCACGAGGCAGCTCAGCAAACAAGTCACAGTGACGGATGGAGGAATAGGTGACCGCATCCAAAGTCTTGTAGTTGATCTTGGGCTCCTTGCCCGTCCTCTTGGACACCCCCTTCCTAGTCCTCTTAGCTTGATTAGCCATGCGCTTCTCCTCGTTCTTTCTCCTCCTCAACTCAACTTCGTCCACCAAGTTACCTTGACCGTCGTCCCGAAAGTATTTGGCGCGGGGGCGGCACTTGTAGGTCTTGGGAACACTGGAACCACCTGTGAGGAGAATAAGGGCGATAGCAAGGGGATAAGCATACACACAAGTGCAGGAGAGAGCATGGAAAAAGTAGTCAAAAAGTTCATAGGACAAATCTACCCAATGCATACTCCATAGTGAAACTGAACCAGAATCGAATCTGTCAGGCCGGATTATCTGGCCTGGCCAGGGGCGGATAATCCGGCCCTGGCAGAAAAATTTCGATTTCACCTAGATTGAATGCAAAAAAGTAGATCGGGCCTAGAAACTGCAAGACTACATTTTCTATGCGAAAACACATCCTTCTAGACACCGTTCCACCCAACAAGTAACACATCTAGCCAAAGATGGGGAGAGAGGGAGTTACCCTCACTCATTGGAGGAAGAACACGGAGGAGAAGGTACCCGAAGGCGCAGAGAAGAAGATCCGAGGAGGCCTGGAAAATCTGGTGGCCGGAGAGGCTCCGGGGAGGGTGGGGGACTGCAGGCGGCGGCTGAGGAGGAGGAGAGGGTTGGGGAGAAGTGTTGCTCGTTATGAGCCCTTCCCCCCGATCCCTGCCCTTTAAGACGAAATCCGCCAGGGACGGATTATCCGGCCTACACTTGGGCCAGATTATCCGGCCTCAAATCTGGAATTCTATTGTACACAGAACCAGGCCCGCGTGTCTCCAAACAACACCCCCACAAGGTGTACAAGGGACTTGTGTGCTAGAATAGATGGCTTAGGGGTAGGGAAAGGCTTAGGATTAAGAGAGCCAAACTGAGATGGTACTAGACATCAAAATTGCAAAATCCAAATCAAATAAAAGCCAAGATTGAGTGTGATTCCCATAAGAACAAGAGATAGCAAAGAACATCCAAAAAGATCCAATTCTCCTCAAGGGAGAGGGCGGTGGCCGAGGCCACCTTGTTGGAGTGTATGGTGTGACACCACGAAGATATATATCTTGGTTCACGACCAATACTCATCAAGAAGCTCACATATCACAAAATGATATTAAGAGAAATGATTTATCTTGCTTTTGGCATTATGGGGGGAGGGTTAGCCCAATGAGTTAGGACCACACTCCCCCTATATCCATGCCCTCACCTAGACCAAAGAAGGATTGAGATGAACGAGTGAGTGCATGGGTAATCAAGACAAGCTCCTGGAATCAATGATATTTAGCTCATTCCTCAAGTAGCAGAATCTTTCTTCATCAAGTGGCTTTGTAAAGATATTCGCAAGTTGGTTCTTCATGCTCACAAAAGATAGATCAATATCTTCGCGAGCAACATGGTCTCAAATAAAATGATTCCGAATCTCAATATGCTTTGTCCTAGTGTGTTGAACAGGTTTGTACGCAATTTTGATTGCACTTTAATTATCACATAAAAGAGGCACTTTGTCACAATTGACACCGTATTCCTTTAAAGTTTGCCTCATCCATAATAATTGAGTGCAAGCGCTGGCAGCAGCAACATATTCAGCTTCGGCGGTGGAGAGAGATATACAATTCTGCTTTTTAGAGGACCAACATACAAGAGATCTTCCCAAGAATTGACAAGCTCTAGAAGTGGATTTCCGATCATCCTTATCACCAGCCCAATCTGAGTCAGTATAACCACATAGAGAGAAATTGGAGCCCTTGGGATACCAGAGACCAAAGTTAGGGGAATGAACCAAATATCGAAAGATCCTCTTGACCGCCACTAAGTGGCTTTCTTTAGGAGCTGCTTGATACCTTGCACACACTCCCACACTCAACACGATATCGGGTCTAGATGCACAGAGGTAAAGAAGAGAGCCGATCATGGACCGGTATACCTTTTGGTCCACATCTTTACCATGTGGGTTAAGTTCAAGATGACATTTTGTTTGCATCGGAGTGGCGACCCCATTTAGATCCGTCATCTTGAATCTCTTGAGCATGTCTTGGATGTACTTTGCTTGATTAATAAAAGTTCCTTCTCTAAGTTGCTTGATCTCGAATCCAAGAAAAAACCGTAATTCCCCCATCATAGACATCTCAAACCTGTCAGTCATAAGCTTTGAAAATTCATCATTAAAAGCTTTATTAGTAGAACCAAAAATGATATAGTCTACATATAGTTGGCATATGAAGAGCTCCCCCTTAACCTTCTTAGTAAAAAGAGTGGGGTCGATTTGCCCAACTTCAAAGCCACGATCTAACAAAAGCTCTTTAAGGTGCTCATACCACGCACGTGGGGCTTGTTTAAGGCCATAGAGTGCCTTATCGAGTTTGTAGACATGGTTCGGAAAGTTAGGATCCTCAAAACCCGGGGGTTGCTTTACATATACCAACTCATGTGGAGGACCGTTAAGGAAGTCACTCTTGACGTCCATTTGCTGCAACTTAAAATTTTTATGGGCAGCATAAGCAAGAAGGATACGGATGGACTCAAGGCGAGCCACTAGAGCATAGGTCTCGCTAAAGTCAATGCCCTCAACTTGGGAGTAACCTTGTGCCACAAGTCTTGCCTTGTTCCTCACAACAATGCCATTCTCGTCTTGCTTGTTTTTGAATATCCACTTGGTGCCGATAACATTGCGGCAATCTTGGGGTTTCTCCACGAGTTTCCGGACTTTGTTGCGCTCGAAATTATTCAATTCTTCATGCATAGCAACAACCCAGTCTGGATATTCAAGTGCTTCAAAGACCTTCTTAGGTTCCACCATAGAGATATGAGCTTGATGCTCACCAAAACTAGCCAATTCTCTTCTTGTAGATACCCTTCATCGAAGATCACCAACAACCTTGTCGAGGGTGTGACCCCCCAACTCAAGGTTACGATCAGCCCGAGCCTTGCGACGAAGTTCAATAAGTTTGTTGTATCTTGGAGGAGTAGATTCATCACTTGAATCTTCATTGGAAGCATTTACTCGACCTTGATCAGGAACAGGAATATCAGTAGCAGGTGGTGATGATGCGTTCCCTTAAGGTGAGATAGTAGTCGTATCAGGAGGCTACTGAATTGGAGAGTCAGGGCCGGATAATCTGGCCGATGGAGAGGCCGGATAATCTGGCCTGGGAATATTTGTAGCAGTATCATCAGGAAGCCTGGGGCTTGCTTGAACTGGCGAGGGGCCGGATAATCCGGGGCTTGCTGGAAAATCCGGCCTGGAGCTTGCGTGAATATCTTCACCACCAGGAGCAAAATGGTCAGCTGGAGCGGGGTGGCCGGATAATCCGGTGTCCACCTAATAATATGGCCTAGAGTTTTCTGGAACAGCTTGACCTTCAGCAGTTGATGGAGGTGGTGCAGAATTTGCTCCCGTGGTGGGAACTTGTTGGGCATGTGTAGATGAGGGCTCTTCATGGGAAGAGCATTGTCCTTCTCGATCCGCCACAAGGGGTTCCTCAATGGGGCGGAAAAATCCCACACCCATTCTTCTTATGGCATCTTGGGGTATTTCAACATCTGCATCACAAACACCAACTTGCTCCGCGCGGGAACCATCACTTTCCTCGAACACCACACTACAAGATTCTACAACAGTTCCGGAGAGCTTATTGTAGACTCTATAAGTGTGGGATTCGGCACCATAACCAACAAAAATACCTTCTAAGGCCTTAGATTCAAACTTAGATAAACGAACTCCTTTGATAAGAAAGAAACACTTACACCCAAATACCCGAAAGTATGAGATGTTTGGCTTGTTACCGGTAAGTATCTCATATAGAGTCTTGTCCAAGATCTTGCGGAGGTATAATCGGTTGGATGAATGACAAGCAGTGGAGATTGCTTCAGCCCAGAAGTTATATGGAGATTTAAATTCGGCTAACATTGATCTTGCCATATCCATTAGAGTTCGATTCTTCCTCTCGGCTACACCATTTTGTTGAGGGGTGTACGCAGCGGAATATTGATGTCTTATCCCCTCTTCACTTAGGAACTAATTTAAGGTGTAGTTCTTGAACTTAGAGCCATTATCACTTCTTATAGCCAGAATGGGGATGTTGTGTTGACGTTGAACCTCGTTGGCGAAGTCGATGAAAGTTTGTTGAGTTTCGCTCTTCAACTTGAAGAAATAAACCCAAGTGTATCTTGAGTCATCATCAACAATCACTAGACAATACTTCTTCCCACCGAGGCTTGCATGAGATGGAGGTCCGAAGAGGTCCACATGAAGGAGCTCCAAAATCCTTTTTGAAGAGATAATAGTTTTCCTTAGAAGAGGTGAGTCATGCATTTTCCCTTCAACACACGCCCTGCAAACACGATCTTTGGCAAAGGAGACATTTTCTTTTAGTCCAAGAATGTGGCCACCCTTGTGGAGACTTTGCACAGTTCTCATATTGACGTGGGCTAGTCGGCGATGCCATAGCCAACCCGCGTCAGCCTTTCCGAAAAGACACATCGTGCCTGTAGTGGTTTTCCCCGAAAAGTCCACCACATACAGGTCGTTTTCGACATATCCCATGAAAGCGACTTTTAGAGACTTGCTCCACAAGAGTACCACCAAATCAGCATCAATATAAACTGCAAAGCCCATCTTACCAAGGGCGCAAACTGAAAGTAAGTTGTACCCGAGGGTCTCAACAAGCATGACGTCCACGTGAGAGATATCGTGAGCCACCACAACTTTGCCGAGACCCAATACCCCAGATTTTGACCTGTCACCATAGGAGACGGTTATGTGATCAAGGTTTGGCCGCATCTCCGTGATGATCTCCCTGCTTCCGGTCATATGACTTGTGCAACCGCTATCGAGTACCCATTTAGAACCACCGGAAGCATAGCCCTGCAAGAAAATTACTTCTTGGTTTTAGGTACCCATTTTTCAATGGGTCCTCTCATGTTAGTAACAAGGGTCTCGGGAACCCAAATAGACCAAGGAATGTAACAATCATAAGGGCCTACATAACTAGCATAAACATCACCATAATAATCACAATATAGTTCAAAGTTAGGATTGTTGATCCCTGCAAAACCATCATAATTAGTCTTGTCATTGGTAATGTTGCTAGTCTTTGGTTGAGCAGTCTTGCTCTTCTTCTTCTTATTGTTTTTCTTGCTCTTTGTCTTGGGTATGTAACCAAGACCTTCTTTACTATTGTTTGTCCTCTGCCTGCTCAGTATCTCATCAATAACCCCTTTACCTTTGTGTTGAGAACTTCTTGCAAGGTCTTCTTTTCCAGAGGATGAAGTGGAGGTACTTGGCACATCATACCGTTTCAATTGAGTTTTGAGCTGGTCATGAGACTCATTTAAAGTAGAATGATCACTCTTCAATGCCTTGTGAGCACTTTCAAGATTATCAAACTTCTCCAAAAGTCTAGCATGAACAGCCCCAAAGTCAATCTTTTCTTTCTTTAGTTTCTTTACCTTGGCAAGAGCATGGTCATGTTCTTTAATGAGCTGAGCTACAGCTTCTTCTTGTGACTCCTCAAAGGATCCGAGTCTCTCTTCCAAAGATACTCGAGCTTCCTCTTCCTCTTCCAAGGCATTCTTCAAAGAAGCTATCTGCAAGGCATCTTCTCTTTCAATTCTGCCCTTTTCTTCAAGAAGATCTTCGGCTTGAGCAAGTTGACTCATAAGAGCATCAAAATGGAGTTTGTGCTCACCTTGTAGGTTAGTGAAAAAGGTATCCAAAGCAATAACTTCTTCTTTCATTTTAAGATTGTCATGATCATCCATATCCAAAATTATGTTAGTCTTAGGAAATGAAGAGCTAGAAGTTGATACCTCGGACCCTCTTGCCATTAGGAAAGTGGCGTTGTTGTTGATGACGTTCTCGTTTGGCGAGTCAAAGAGGGATGAGGGAGTCGATGTGGTGGCTACAGCAGCCACCTCGCGGGAACTATCATCATCCTCTTCATCTTCACTTGTGGAGGAGTATTCCTCTTGAGCTACCAAGACAATCTTGGGTTGCTTCTTGAAAAGGCCATTCTTCTTAATAAATGTCTTCTTCTTAGGTGCTTTAGATTTCTCTTTAAGAATGAGCCTGCCACCATTGTCTTCTCTATTTTGATAAGGACACTCGGCTACAAAGTGCATTCTATCTCCATAGTTGAAGCAAGTTCTCAATCTTGGGCCACTTTCTCTTCTTCCATTTGATCCGTTCTTACGCTCAGGTTCAGACTTGGCTTTCGCAGGGTCCTTCCAAAAGTTCCTTGCATAAAATGCCATGTACTCACCATGAGCATGTTTGACCTCATCAGGGAAGTCAATGGATACCCCCTCAAAAGCTCCTTCATCTTCCTCTTGCTCAGCAACATTGGCTTTGAGAGCCACATTGACACTGTTTTGCATTCCAATGGCCCGAGCACGAGCATCTTCAGCATTCTTTGCTGCCACTTTGAATGACGCCATTTCTTGCATGACTTCGTTGGATGTCATTTGATGATAGTTATGTCTACCTTGCAGGATCTTCAAGTCTGTTGGATCGAAAGGCATTAAGGCGCTCACATATTTCCTTTTTATCCATGCATCATCAATGTGAGTGGCCCCATGCTTTCGAAATGTTGTTGTGATGCCCTTGAGTCTTATATACATGTCCTCATGGTTTTCACCATCCAACATGTAGAATCCCTCAGCTTCATTACTAAGGGCATCATACCTGTTTCTTCTCATGCTTTCATTTCCAACGAAGAGATCCGTAAGAGCATCCCAAGCTTCTTTAGCTATGTTGAGATGTTCAATGTGTGGCATGTCCTTGGGACCCACACCCAGCTGTATCATGTGGAGAGCGGTGGCATTCAACTGGCTGTCCACAACTTCTCTTCTCGTTAGGTTGGTTTGATCTCCAATGTGAAGACCCTCTTCAATAATCCTCCACAATTCAATAGAGGAGCTGCAAACATGAGATTTCATTAGGAATTGCCATTGATTAAAGGAGGATGCAGTGAGCTTGGGTGGATCACCCCTATTGTTTATATGAGGATGAGGGATAGGTGGGTCGGGGGAATATACGTGGCGAACCTCACTATATTCCTCCTTACTACTTCCCTTCTTGGAGGTGGAACCATTAAGTTTTTCACCTTCCAGATCATCGTCCTTGGATCCGGTGTTACCCATTTCCTTAGATGATGGTGTGGCAGCCTCAGAGGAGGATGGAGATGGGGCTATGGATGATGTAAGGCGAGCAATCATTTGATTCATCTCCTCCATCTTGGCCTCAAAGGATTTCAACAAGGTTGTTTCCAACGACTTGAGATCATCCATTGTGACCTTATCCATAGCCTCATTTCCATCATCCTTGGTACCCATACTACTCTTAGGCGGTTAAGCCTGAATTAAGAGCCGGGGCTCTGATACCAATTGAAATGGATCGTATGGGCACCTAGAGGGGGGGGGGTGAATAGGTGCTACACCAATTTTTAATACTTTTTCAATTTTAGGCTTAGCACAAAGGGTAAATTCTCTAGATAAACTAATAGGTGGAATTTTCCCTATATGCAAACCTATCTACTAGCGAGTAAATAGCGAGTGGAAGAGGAACGGGTAAACCAAAGTGAAGCACGCGGAGACACAGGATTTGTTTGACCGCAGTTCCTTCCTTGTTAAGGGAAGTACGTCTGCGTTGGAGGGGTGGGCGGTACTAAGACCACCACACCACAATAGGCCTCACCCTGTTCTCCGATGGTTCTCGCCACCAAAGGCCTGAACCACCTTTCCACTATAGGTACCCTTCGAGGCGGGCACCGACGCCTTTACACAACTAGCGGGGCAACAACTCCACAACAACTTGGAGGCTCTCGAAATGACAACAAGCTGCCACAAGAACAAGGTTATCAAATACAATAAAAAAGATCTAGGTATTGACAAGAATACTAGATCAGGGATTTCTCCAAGTGAATGGAGACGAGTGATACATTGCAAATCTATCTATAATTTTTGATGTTCCATGCTTGGTTTTATCTACTTTCTTGTGTTTTGTTCCAACTTTGGAGTACTTTTCATATGATTTCTTGGACTAACCTATTAACAAGAGCCACAGTGCCAGTTGCCTGTTTTCTGCTGTTTTTGGTTCCAGGAAAGTCAGAAAATCAATATTCTTGGAATTGGACGGGACAAAAGCCAAAGTTCCTATTTTACCGGAAGACTCACGGAGCCAGAAGCAGAGACGGAGGATGGCCAGGGCCTGGCCACACCATATGGTGGCGCGGGCTATCCCTGGCCGCGCCACCAGGTGGTGTGGGCCCCCTAGCACTCCACCGACCTTGCCCTTTCGCCTATAAGAAGCCTCCGATACGAAAACCCTAAATCATCAATCAGAAAGCCACGAAAAGTTCCACAGTGCCACCGCCACCGAAGGGGAGATTCGGGGGACAGAAAGTCTATGTTCCGGCACCCTGCCGGGATGGGGAAGTGCCCCCGGAGCCATCTCCATCGATCTCCACCACCATCTCCATCACCATTGCTGATTCCCATGATAAGGAGGGAGTAGTTCTCTCTCGAGGCTAAGGGTTCTACCGGTAGCTATGTGTTCATCACTCTCTCTGTGCGTGATCATATTGTGATCATGAGCTTTGTAATCAAGTAGATCTACCTTGCTACTCAAGTGCTTTAATAGATCTCTGCTCTCCCCATGTGTGTGAAAGTGACAGCGTGCACACCATGGTGGCACTTAAGCTAGAGATTACAAATACTTGTTATGAGTTATATTTGGAGTTGGATATCTTTATGAAATTGTGCTGTTTGTTGGACTCATCTAGTACTCAAGGTGACAGTGTGGGGTTTCTAGATGGGAAAGATGAACTTTGAGGTGTGTTGTTATAGCCCTACCATCGATTAGAGTGTTCAGCCGAAGAGTAGTTAAGAGTAGTATCATAAAGAGAAGATATTTATATGAGAGTGTTCACTAGTGAAAGTATGATCCCTAGGCCTTGTTTCTAAGCATTGATACACCGTTTGCTATTAGATCTATTACATGTTTGCTTCCTTCCATCTTTATTTCAGTTTGCCTTTAGTCTTTTCCACGCCATCAAGTTATTTTCTAGCACCGTTACCACTTATAATTATCCATACCAGTTGTATTTCATTATCTCTTCGCCGAACTAGTGCACCTATACACCTAACAAGTGTATTGGGTGTGTTGGGGACACAAGAGACTTCTTGTATCTTCATTGCAGGGTTGCTTGAGAGGGGATACCTTTGACCACTTCCTCCCTGAGTTCGATAAACCTTGGGTGATCCACTTAAGGGAAAACTTGCTGCTGTTCTACAAACCTCTGCACTTGGAGGCCCAACAACTGTCTACAAGAATAGAAGTGCGTAGACATCAAGCTATTTTTTGGCGCCGTTGCCGGGGATGTAAGGTAAAAGGTATTCACACAGGAGGATTAAAGAAGAAGAACCTCCCACGGCAAACGCCTATTTTCTGGCGCCGTTGCCGGGGACGTAAGGTAAAAGGTACTCATATCCTCCAGTGTGAGTGCTTGAAGTTATTTCCTTTAGATTCTGCAATTTTGTCTTTTTGTTTCTTGTTTTCACTAGTTAGGCTTAATGGAAAACAACAACAAAATTAGAGAGCTTTATAGTATTTATCTTGAGTTGGGACATGAAGTGTTTGAAGAGAAAATTAAAACACCTATGGAACTTTATTTGCATGCTAATAGCAATGTTGTTAGTATGAATTCTTTGGACACCATTATTGTCAATGCTATGGAAAAGTCTAAGCTTGGGGAAGCTAGTTTTTATGAAAATGATCTTTTTAGTTCCCTAGCTTTGGAAGATAGCTATTCTATTGCTTATGATGATACCAAACCTCTGATATATGATGATTACAATGATGAGTATGATATTTTCAGTCCACCTACTATTGAGGAGAAAATTAATGATTACAATATGCCTCCTATATTTGATGATTATGGTGATGAAAATAATAATGATAGCTATTTTTTTGAATTTTCTCCCACTACAATCAATAAGAATGACTATGTTTATGTGGAGAGTATTAATTATTTTATGCATGTGGATCATGATAAGAATGTTTTATGTGATAGTTATATTGTTACTTTTATTCATGATGCTACTGAAAGTTATTATGAGAGAGGGAAACATGGTTTTATGTGTCTCAACAATATTAAGTTTCCCCTCTTTATGTTGAAAGTCTTGAAGTTGCACTTGTTTTGCTTTTCTATGCTTGTTTCTTTGTGCTTTCATGACTTGTTTCTTTACAAGATTCCTATGCATGGGAAGTGGGTAGACTTAAATGTGTTTTGAATTGCTTCTTGATGCTCTCTTTTACTTCAATTCATATTTCTTATGTGAGCATCTTCTCAAACTATCATGCCTAACTTAAAGGCGTTAAAGAAAAGTACTTGTTGGGACATAACCCAAGAGTTTTAGATGAGTCTTGGAAGTTATTACTTCAGTAATAACCGCTCCTTATCCTTTTTATTTGCTTTTTGTGCCAAGAGTAACCTCTAATGAGAGAGAAGTAATGATTGGGAAAGTTGCTGTCCCAAAACAGATTTTTGTGCTTCGCCGTAAAAATTTGTGTAAAATCTCTGAACGTCTTTTTGAGACGTGAATGTTTGTGCTTCTGCCCCAGGTTGTTATCTAACTTTCGTTAGTTCAACACTTTTTGATTTGAGCAACAGAAGGTCTTCTAAAAAAATCGTCTTTACCTGCTGGTCTGTTTTGACAGATTTCTGCCATTATTTGCATTTGCTTCTTGTTGGTTCCTTTTTGAGTTCTTTTGGGGAATTGAGCTTTTTGAGGGAAGTGCTACAGTAGCTAGTGTTCTAATGGAAGTTTATTTGGTGTTAGAAATGAACCTTAAGACTTATTTATATTGAGTGCACTAATGTTGCTAATAAAGATTGTGTGAACTTTTGTATGAAGGAAAAATTTCAGGTGTATGGGAGGAATGAGTAATGAGATGAAGAATGGACTAAAGCTCAAGCTTGGGGATGCCACGCGTGTCACCCCAAGAAATATACAAGAAGTACAAGCGTCAAAGCTTGGGGATGTCCAAGTCACCCCTTCTTCATCAATAAAAATCCCAGGTTTCTTCCAAACGCTTCATTTTTATTGTTTCATGCACAGTTGTGTTGTTCTTGGAGCGTCTTCTTTTTCGTTTTCATTTTGGTTTTTCGTTTGCTTAGTTTTCTTAGTTTTCTGAATAAATTGGTTGTACCCCCTCTTTCATACATTGGTTTTCAAATAGTTTGGTTTGGATTGGAAAAGAGTAGGAAAGTTCATGCTTAAGTGGTAAAGAGAGCTTATTTTTGACTGTGGCCCATGCTTTGTCATGCCATGCTCGATATTGTTTTGGCTTTATGCTTAGTGATCTTTGCTGTAGCATGACTTGTTATAAACAATTGAGATTGCTTAATGTGCCTTGGATGAATCATGCGTTGTTTTAGCATATTAAAGCATAGTATAGTGGTATTCTCCTTTAATGCTTTATTTGGGTTGACTTGGCGCATTCTCACACCATGTTATAACTATGTCAAGTCACCTAAGCCTTTATGATCATTTAGTTCTCAACTTGTAGTATCACTTTATGCTTTGATCAATGATGTTTTGTCGATCTACATGATTATGGCCATTATTGCTCTCTTAGTTTGTCGCTCCCAGTCTTTCGCTAGCCTCCACAACCAAGTATGAGTCCCACTCATGCATCCAACTCCCTAAACCAAGTTATTCCAAAGAGTCCACCATACCTACCTACTAGCTTATGCTATTCCAAGTATATTCATGCTTTTGTTTACCTTCCAAATTAAACTTGTTATGAGAAAACTAGTGATTAAAGCTCTCATGAACTTGATGGCACACTTTACTTTTCTTGCCCCTAATAAACTTGAACCATTGTGTCGTCTATGTTGTATATGCTTGCACTTATTTGTTGGGAATTAGCAGAATCATGCTTTCATGGGGAACGCTTTCAACATTGCACTTGGTACTTGTACCTAGTTGATATCATGGTCTTTTGTATATGGATGTCGTCGGTGTGAAATGGAAGGGGAGCTTGTAAGTCCATGGAGTTATGTATATGTGTTAGAGAAACGCCTGGGCCGCTGGTCTAATCCATGCTGACATGGTGGAAACCTGTAGCGTAACCATAATGAGCTATCTATGAAGCATTCTTCTTATAAAAAAGAGTCTTATATTGAGAAAAAGAGAAAAAGGAAAAAAAGAGATTATGAAAAGAGGAAAGAGAGAAAAAAACACCATATTCCCATGGTAAATAAGAAGATTGCTGAGATGCTCGTTGTCTGCTTGCCTTGTCATTTTGATATGGGGATTCTTCCGTATCATCGGGCAAGGGTACCCCATTGGCGGTTCTCTATGATACACATGTACTTACGATGACAAGAACTTACCGGTGACTAAACTTGAGTAGCATGAGGAGCGGCCCTCGTATACAAGGGACATGAGATTTCTAATTTATACTTCGTCAAGCATGTACACCATAGTTTGTTCACTTTAACCTTAATCACTTCAAGATGCTTATGATAGGGGCAATGAGAGCTGAAAGTATAAGTACCATAATTTTTGGAAGCTCTTTATGAAACTTGAATCCCTACTTCCTTTTATAAAAAGGTCTTTCTTCCACCATTATATTGAGTCTCCACCTTCTACCTTTATGAACCTACTTTGAGAGCATAGTGGCCATTCTTAGTTCTATGTGCATTGTCCCAAGACTAGTTGATTGATGCATAACTTGATATTGCTTGTTTTAAACTATTTGTATCTAGTCACTCTTATGAACTTTGAAGGTGTCCTATGCATTTATATTTGCTACTCTATTGAGGGACAAGCTGAATACTATTATGCTATGTTTTCTTTATGTGAAACAAACAAACGTCTTGCGAAGCATTATTATTCATGAATATTTTGTTTGTACCTTTTCATGTTACATCATAGTTTCTTTGTCTTGTTGCTAGAACTTTGTCTTTCATGTTATGATTGAAGTACTATGATCCCAGCTTTGAATGTTTTACAAATACTTTGATCAAGTTTATGATGGTGCATGTCACCTCAAAAATCATTCTTTCTTTTTATCACTTGCCTACTCGAGGACGAGCAGGAGTTAAGCTTGGGGATGTTGATACATTGCAAATGTATCTATATTTTTTGATGTTCCATGCTTGGTTTTATCTACTTTCTTGTGTTTTGTTCCAACTTTGGAGTACTTTTCATATGATTTCTTGGACTAACCTATTAACAAGAGCCACAGTGCCAGTTGTCTGTTTTCTGCTGTTTTTGGTTCCAGGAAAGTCAGAAAATCAATATTCTTGGAATTGGACGGGACAAAAGCCAAAGTTCCTATTTTACCGGAAGACTCACGGAGCCAGAAGCAGAGACGGAGGATGGCCAGGGCCTGGCCACACCATATGGTGGCGCGGGCTAGCCCTGGCCGCGCCACCAGGTGGTGTGGGCCCCCTAGCACTCCACCGACCTTGCCCTTTCGCCTATAAGAAGCCTCCGATACGAAAACCCTAAATCATCAATCAGAAAGCCACGAAAAGTTCCACAGTGCCACCGCCACCGAAGGGGAGATTCGGGGGACAGAAAGTCTATGTTCCGGCACCCTGCCGGGATGGGGAAGTGCCCCCGGAGCCATCTCCATCGATCTCCACCACCATCTCCATCACCATTGCTGATTCCCATGATAAGGAGGGAGTAGTTCTCTCTCGAGGCTAAGGGTTCTACCGGTAGCTATGTGTTCATCACTCTCTCTGTGCGTGATCATATTGTGATCATGAGCTTTGTAATCAAGTAGATCTACCTTGCTACTCAAGTGCTTTAATAGATCTCTGCTCTCCCCATGTGTGTGAAAGTGACAGCGTGCACACCATGGTGGCACTTAAGCTAGAGATTACAAATACTTGTTATGAGTTATATTTGGAGTTGGATATCTTTATGAAATTGTGCTGTTTGTTGGACTCATCTAGTACTCAAGGTGACAGTGTGGGGTTTCTAGATGGGAAAGATGAACTTTGAGGTGTGTTGTTATAGCCCTACCATCGATTAGAGTGTTCAGCCGAAGAGTAGTTAAGAGTAGTATCATAAAGAGAAGATATTTATATGAGAGTGTTCACTAGTGAAAGTATGATCCCTAGGCCTTGTTTCTAAGCATTGATACACCGTTTGCTATTAGATCTATTACATGTTTGCTTCCTTCCATCTTTATTTCAGTTTGCCTTTAGTCTTTTCCACGCCATCAAGTTATTTTCTAGCACCGTTACCACTTATAATTATCCATACCAGTTGTATTTCATTATCTCTTCGCCGAACTAGTGCACCTATACACCTAACAAGTGTATTGGGTGTGTTGGGGACACAAGAGACTTCTTGTATCTTGATTGCAGGGTTGCTTGAGAGGGGATACCTTTGACCACTTCCTCCCTGAGTTCGATAAACCTTGGGTGATCCACTTAAGGGAAAACTTGCTGCTGTTCTACAAACCTCTGCACTTGGAGGCCCAACAACTGTCTACAAGAATAGAAGTGCGTAGACATCAAGGAGTTGAAGCGCTTGATTCTTGATGATGATGATGATGAACTTCTCCTCCTTCAATTCCCCCAAAGATCAAGACCTTCGGGTGGTTGAAGTGGGAGATCAAGAATGAGAGCTCTTGCACAATGTCTGGACAATTTCGAATGAATCAAGAGTTCTGAACGTTGGGGAAGAAAGGTTATTTATACCCCCTTCAGAAACCAGCCGTTGGAAACTTTGGGGGCCGGATTATCCGGCCCAAGTGATGGCCGGATTATCCGGACTGGGGAAAACACCGCCCCAGACTCGGAATATCCGGCAGATAATCCGCCCCTATCTGTGCATTGCGTCGAGCTTGCCCTTGATCAACTTCTGGGGGTCGGATTATCCGGTCCTATGTGAGGGCCGGATTATCCGGCCTGGGGGAGAAAAAAACCGCCCCAGTTCAGATTTTCCGGGAGAAAATCCGACCGGATACCGAGCAACGCGCCTTAGCTCCTTTTGCTCGAAAACTAGGGGCCGGATTATCCGGCCCATGCGACAGCCGGATTATCCGGCCTGGGGAGGAAAAACCGCCCCGGTTCGGATTTTCCGGGAGAAAATCCGACCGGATACCGATTGACGCGCCTTGGCTCTCTTTGAGCAATGAGGTAGGCCGGATTATCCGGCCCTTGGTGGGGTAGATTATCCGGCCCCCTCAAAGCTTCCTGCACACTTAGCGCACATGAATAATCTCCATAGTATTGTTATCTAACACGCAAAACATAGGAAAACATCAAATGTTCTTTTAGCTGAGTCCACCGCCGCCATTGCTGCTGCCAAGAAGAAGGGCGGCTCCGCCGTTGCAGGCACCAGCACCGCCGTCGCCGGGAAAAAGAAGGGCGCGGGCACCCGCGTCACCAATGGTGTGTGGCGCGCGTCCATCATCAAATCGTACGAGCTTTGTCTTCTGTGCCAAGATGGAGTTCTATCTTCCGCAGTTGGTGACTCGTGAGTCCCAGGTGGTGAGGTAACCCCTTGTACTCCTGCTGGTTTCCGGGTGATGTTCCTAGTGTTCATCATCCGCGGTCTGTCTTTGCCCCTGCATCCTTTCTCTAGGGGCCTCCTTTGTTTCTATGGGCTCCAACTGCATCAGCTGTCCCCCAACTCTATTCTCCACATCGCCTGCTATATTACACTTTGCGAGTGCTGGCTCGGAGTCAAGCCACACTTTGGTCTCTTCAAACGACTTTTCAAGCTGAAGCGTCAGTCAACATCTGGCTCCGTAGTCTATGACGTAGGAGGCTGTGGGATCCATGTCGACTCCTCCATCACATATTTCGATATCAAGCTCATGGCGTCCGTCCAAGGGTGGAGGGACAAGTGGTTCTACATCCGCGACCAGAAGGCTAACGGAGAACACTTCGGACTCGCGCCCTTTGATCCCGCGATGCTGTGTAGGAGGAGGCGTTCTTGGAAGAACGTGGTGATGCCCGGCGAGTCTGAGGAGACTGATGTGCTGTACGAGCATGTCTGTGACCTTGAGAGTCGTATGGGTAAAGAAGAGGGAGGTTGCGCCCTCATTCGCACATGGTTGCATCGTCGCATCCAGCCCTTGCAGGCCAGAATCCACCCTATGTTCCAATGGGCTGGTGCGGACGATGTCACTCGCGTATCTGCCGATGGCATTTCCGCGAGTGAAGTAGATAAGAGGGTGCGACTGCTGACCAAGTACACTGCCAAGGATGTACTCCCCAGTGAACCAGTCGTACCTCCATTCGATGCTTCTAACCCTCCTCCTGAGGTATGATTGTGCTACGAAGTAGCTTTATTTGTCGAGTGCTTTTGATTTTCTTGATGTGTGCTGACTTGTTTTCTGTATGCAGGATTGGAAGGTGTCTCCCAGTTTTCCCCCTCTTCCTGAGGGGGTTATTCCTCGAGAAGTAGATGAGGAGGACGAGTCGGAGTTGAGCGTCCCATTTGAAGAGGAGGAGGAAGCCCCCGAGTCCAGCAGTCCGGACACTCGCAAGCGTTCACGCAGCAAAGATTCGGATGCATCGTCTCCTTCGACTCCAGAAGGACCAACTATTGAGGCGGTGTCGCCAATTCCTGCTATTCCTGTGAGTTCCATGGCGCCATCTGCCCGCAAGAAGATGAGGCTGCCGAAGGAGTCGTCGGAGTCGGAGGACCAAACCTTCGATTTTGATAAGTTTGACTGTTAAGTATGCAATTCTCATCTTGGTTCTTTTTGGAGTTGCATCTCCTGATGTTGGTTTTGTTCCGTAGTCAATCAGCGTCGTCATCTTCTGGCGACGTCCAATTTTTGAAAGAATCTGGAGTCGCGGATTCCAAGGCCAAGGAAGTGGCTGAGCAAACTCCTTCCTCTCCATTGGCGGCCCACTCTAGGCACAATTCATCAAGTTCTCCACACGCTGTGGAGCACCAGATGGTTGTCCGGACGACTGCCTTGGGTCAGATCTCCATTCCGGGATTCCAGATCAAAATGATCCCAAACGAATGGATTTAGCTTGCCGAAATCATTCAATCGGTACAACCCAGGAATATTTGGACAATGTTATATTATTAAAAAGAAAGGAAATGTTTGTTCGGTAGATCGCCTTGCTTTTCTTTCACATTGGGGTTTAGTGGCAGCAAGAGGCAAGCAACTCTCTTCCGGCAGAAGCTAGCTTTGTTTACACGACGACAATCGACTTCGGAGTCTCTGGAGGAGCACGTATGTGTGATGTTGTTTTTACTTTTCAGTCGAATTAGTCATCCATGTTGTCTGCTGATCCTTTTGTTTTTCTCCTGTTGCAGCTTATTGTGAAGGAAACTGCTCGCCTGGCGGAGCAAGTACTTGAAATGGGTCGCCGGCACGCATTGCTGGACAATCGCCATTGCGTGGTTGAAAGTTAGTGTTTTTTCTTCTTCTTCTTCTTCATCATTTGTATACTCGACTAACGGTATGTCTTGTCCTCGACTCCCGCGATGTTTCTTTTCCCTGAAAGAACTATGTGACGCCTGGGCTCATCGTCTGATGTATTCGTTTCCTTATTTTTTCTTTTTTTTGGTATGGAGGACATGTCCTTCACATAGAAAACCTGAGCCACATCATTGGCTAGGACGAATGGTTCGTCTCTATAACCAAGATTCTTGAGATCCACTGTTGTCATTCCGTACAGCTGGTCTACCTTTACCCCTTCTCCATTCATGTTGACCCAACTACACCGAAACAAAGGGACCTTAAAAGTAGGTCCATAGTCAAGTTCCCATATCTCCTCTATGTAACCATAATATGTGTTCTTTTTCCCATTCTCGCATCTTGCATCAAAGCGGACACCACTGTTTTGGTTGGTGCTCTTTTTTTATCTTGGGCAATCGTGTAAAATGTATTCCCATTTATCTCGTACCCTTGGAAAGTCAATACAGTCGCAGTTGGTGTCGCGGCCAACAAGTAGAGCTTATCTCCAATAGTGGTGTCATTCATGAGATGTAATTGCAACCAAGTTCTAAAAGTCTCCATGTGATTTTCTTTAATCCAGTAGTCATCCTTCCTCGAGAACTTGGAGCATACAACATTCATGTGTTCCTCGATATACGGAGCCACAATGGTAGAACTTTGTAGAACGGTGTAGTGTGCTTGATTCAAAGAATGCCCGTCCCTAAATATCATTGTTTTCTTTCCTAGCATGCCTTTTCCACTCAGTCTCCCCTCATACCGTGATTCAGGAACACCAACCGGCTTAAGGTCAAGAAGAAAGTCTACACAGAACCCAATGACCTCCTCTGTTCCATAGCCCTTGGAGATACTTCCTTCTGGCCTAGCACGGTTATGAACATATTTCTTTAATACTCCCATGAACCTCTCGAAGGGGAACATATTGTGCAGAAATACAGGACCAAGAATGGAAATCTCTTCGACTAGGTGAACTAGATGCGTCATAATATTGAAGAAGGACGGGGGAACACCAACTCAAAACTGACAAGACATTGGACCACATCCTTCTGTAGCCTTTCTAGACTTTCTCGATTGATTACCTTCTGAGATATTGCATTGAGGAATGCACATAGCTTCACAATGGGTACTCGAACATTTTCCGGTAGAAGGCCCCTCAATGCAACCGGAAGCAACTGCGTCATAATCACATGGCAATCATGAGACTTCAGGTTCTGGAATTTTTTCTCTACCATATTTATTATTCCCTTTATATTTGACGAGAAGCCAGCCGGGACCTTGATACTGCTCAGGCATTCAAAAAAGATTTCCTTCTCTACTTTGGTAAGAGCGTATATGCTTAAGTATTGATGGCCTTTATCAGTATGCTTGTTGTATGGATCTTTGATACGTTGCTGGTCCTCCCGTGCTCCTGGTGTATCTTTTGTCTTCCCATACACGCCTAGGAAGCCTAGTAGGTTCACACAAAGATTCTTCGTCACGTGCATCACGTCGATTGAAGAACGGACCTCTAGGTCTTTCCAATACTCAAGCTCCCAAATTATAGATTTCTTATTCCACATGGCCGTGTGTCTGGTAATGGGGTCTTTCGGAACAGATTGACCGCCAGGACCCTTTCCAAAGATTACTTCTAGGTCCTTCACCATACCAAATACATCAGCACCTTTAGGGAGCTTAGGCTTCTTTCGGTAATCTGCCTCACCGTTGAAATGCTTGCCTTTCTTTCTTACTTGATGATTGGTCGGAAGAAATTTACGACACCCCAGGTACACAACCTTCTTACATTTATCCAAATATGTACCTTTAGTATTATCTAAACAGTGCGTGCATGCATTGTATCCCTTGTTTGACTGTCCTAAAATGCCACTAAGAGCAAGCCAATCATTGATGGTTACGAACAACAACGCTCGTAGGTCAAATGGCTCCTGTTTGTGCTCATCCCACACCTTTACACCTGGTTCTCCCCACAACTGCAAAAGTTCATCGACTAATGGCCTTAGGTACACATCAATGTCGTTGCCGGGTTGCTTCGGTCCTTGGATGAGCACTGGCTCATAATGAACTTCCGCTTCATGCACAACCAAGGAGGAAGGTTGTAGATACATAGAGTCACTGGCCAGGTGTTGTGACTGCAGCTTTGCTCCCCAAAAGGATTCATGTCGTCTGTACTTAGACCAAACCATAAGTTCCTCACGTCACCTACAAAGTTCGAGTACTTTCTCTCGATGTTTCTCCACTGCGACCCATCGGCGGGTGTCTTAGTTTCCCGTCTTTCTTACGCTCTTCTTTGTGCCATCGCAACAACCTGGCATGTTCTTTGTTTCTGAACAGATGTTTCAACCGTGGTATTATAGGAGCATACCACATAACCTTAGGAGGAACCCTCTTCCTGGGGGGCTCGTCATCGCCCTCAACATCACCAGGGTCATCTTGTCTGATCTTGTACCGACATGCAGTGCATACCGGGCATTTATCCATATTCTCGTACTTCTCACTGCGGTACAGGATGCAGTCATTAATGCATGCATGTATCTTCTCCACATCTAATCCTAGAGGGCAGATAGTCTTCTTTGCTTCATACGTTGTCTCGGGCAGCTCGTTATCCTTTGGAAGCTTCGGCTTCATTATTTTCAGTAACTTCTCAAATCCCTTGTCAGATAAACCAGCCTCTGCCTTCCATTTCAGCACTTCAAGTGTGGTACCGAGCTTTGTGCTGCCATCTTCGCAATTTGGGTACAACAACTTTTTGTGATCCTTTTGCATGGCCTCCAACTTAAGCTTCTCCCTTTCTATATCGCATTGTTGCTTTGCATCAGAAATGACCCTACCAAGACCATCAGCGGGCTCATCCGATGCCCGTTCTTCTTCTTCATTGTCGCCTCCCTCTTCTTCATTGTCTTCCATTGCAGTATCACCGTATTCTTTAGGGGACATAGGATAGTTGTCATCATCCTCCTCTTCTTCATTTTCTTCCAGCCTAACCCCTCTTTCTCTGTGCATGGCCCAATGATGTATACACACTTCTATTCTTGTAGACAGTTGTTGGGCCTGCAAGTGCAGAGGTTTGTAGAACAACAGCAAGTTTTCCCTTAAGTGGATCACCCAAGATTTATCAAACTCGGGGAGGAAGTGTTCAAAGGTATCCCCTCTCAAGCAACCCTGCAATCAAGATACAAGAAGTCTCTTGTGTCCCCAACACACCCAATATACTTGTCAGGTGTATATGTGCACTAGTTCGGCGAAGAGATAGTGAAATACAAGTGGTATAGATAATTATAAGTGGTAACGGTGATAGAAGATAGCTTGATGGCGTGGAAAAGACTAAAGTAAAACTGAAATAAAGATAGAAGCAAGCAAACATGTAATAGATCTAACAGCAAATGGTGTTTAAATGCTTAAAAACAAGGCCTAGGGATCATACTTTCACTAGTGAACACTCTCATATAAATATATTATCTTCATGATACTACTCTAAACTACTCTCCGGTTGAACACTAATCGATGGTAGGGCTATAACAACACTCCTCAAAGTTCGCCTTTTCGCATCTAGATAACCCCACACCGTCACCTTGAGCACTAGATGGTTCCAACAAACACCACAATTTCATAGAGACATCCAACTCCAAATATAACTCATAACAAGTATTTCAAATCTCTATCCTAAGTGCCACCATGGTGTGCACACTGTCAACTTCACACACATAGGGAGAGCAGAGATCTATTAAAGCACTTGAGTAGCAAGGTAAATCTATAGATTACAAGCTCATGATCTCAATAAGATCATGCATAGAGAGAGATGAACACATAGCTACCGATAGAACCCTTAGCCTCGAGAGAGAACTACTCCCTCCTCATCATGGGAATCAGCAACGGTGATGGAGATGGCGGTGGAGATCGATGGAGATGGCTCCGGGGGCACTTCCCCGTCCTGGCAGGGTGCCGGAACAGAGACTTTCTGTCCCCCGAATCTCCCCTTCGGTGGCGGCGGCATTACGGAACTTTTCGTGGCTGGAGGCTGGACGATTTGGGGTTTTTGCATCGGGAGGCATCTTATAGGCGAAGAGGCAAGGTCGGTGGGCGGCCAGGGGGCCCACACCACCTGGTGGAGCGACCAGGGCTAGCCCGCGCCACCACATGGTGTGGCCGCCCTGTGGCCCCTCTGCGTCTCGTCTTCTGGCTCCGTGAGTCTTCCGGGAAAATAACGACTTTGGCTTTTGTCCGGTCCAATTCCGAGAATATTCATTTTCTGACTTTCTTGGAACCAAAAATAGCAGAAAACAGGCAACTGGCACTGTGACATCTTGTTAATAGGTTAGTCCAAGAAAGTGTATAAAAATACTCTAAAGTTGGAACAAAACATAAGAAAGTAGATAAAAACCAAGCATGAAACATCAAAAATTATAGATATATTAGCAACGTATCACCCAACAATAATATCCAGGCATGAAACCTCTCCG
The DNA here is from genome assembly GCA_916181665.1 of Avena sativa. Classification (NCBI taxonomy): domain Eukaryota; kingdom Viridiplantae; phylum Streptophyta; class Magnoliopsida; order Poales; family Poaceae; genus Avena; species Avena sativa. Next base: position 432,691,715 of record OV702287.1, read on the forward strand.
AAGCAGATGGCTTTGAAGGATTCTCGGAGCAGAGTGCTCCGCCACGTTCCGACAGTCGACGCAGGAACAAGGTATAAAATTATCCAGTTTATTTGCCTTAGGCACATCGATAAATTTATGCAGGCCTGCAATAAAATCGAAATCGCGTTGGTCGCCATACATCCATCGCATCCGTGCATCGATCTGCGTCATAATAATTAACCATTACAATAACATCGTGAATAGTGAAATGACCACCCTATATGGACACATACAATATTTTTGTATCAGTTATAGATAAAGAAGATAAGGTTGCTAACTTCAGCCGAGGATACCGTGTTGTGCAAACTTAAGTGTGGCTTGGACATTTCGTCGAACACCTTGTGTGCAGTGTGAAAAAAAAACCTAGCATCCACCTCCCACACAAAATCCAGAAAAAATAAGTGGTTAGGCTAGGCTTATTTATAACCAGGGAAGGGTTTTTGGTCCCGATTCGTGGTATGAACCGGGACCGTTTCTTAGAGATGAACCAGGACCAATGACCAGGCGGCATGAACCGGGACCGGTGAGCCGAACCGGGACAGATGGCATTTGGATGCTGGACCAAAGACCCTTTTTCAACTAGTGATATAACCTCATGTAACTGAAATGTGATGTTCACCTACATGAGCATCTTGTATGTGGATTTCACGGAGTAAATTCCAGTTACAGACCATGGCCAACTGAAACTATCAAGGGCATTTGTATCTCTCAACTCCTTGGGTCACCAGCCATAGGGACAAGCACTCTCTCACTCCTCTTGCTATGTTGCCTGGCAAATCTATGAGCCAATAGTTTTCCACCATGGCAGGTTCCACGGTTCTTCTGTTTCTTGTTCTCGTACTAACCAACGACTTTCCACGATGGCTTGTTCCACGGTTCTTCTGCTGCTTGCCCTTGTACTAACCGTTAGTGACAGTCCTGGTGCAAAGTCCTCTGCTCTTGTATTGATCCAATGATCTCGCTAAAAAAGTACTGCTTTCTTGTCCCCTGTGGCTGCCAAACGTTTCCAAGGCTTCAAAATCCTTTACCATTGGTAATCCCTGACATGGCCGGTCGCGGTTTGTTCGCCAACGCACTCTCAATGCACAGTGAGTATGACTAGGTACCAAATCAAGAAATAATCAAACAAAATGGCTAGGAATAACACGGAGTTCTCTTCTTATCTTACATGACAAACCAATGGTACAATTAGTAATCATCTCCTTGAAACTTTCGTTACGAGAAAAATAAATATTTTCCACTTTATCCTTGACCGGAAGAAAATAAGAAAAACACTTTGCTACATAAAATTCTAACCACATAACAACAAATAGTGCCTCCCCCCTCACATACTCTCCGTGCACAATGATGCTCCTGGCGGTAGAAATAAATTTTCCAAAGGTACTCCCTAGTATTTGGAAATAGTGGCCTCCCTCACATACTTTGCTAAATAAAATTCTAACCACATAACAACAAATAGTGGCCTCCCTCACATACGCCGATCTTAACCTTGACACAAACAAAGCTAGCGCTAATTAAGAGCATACAAATCAACACTCAAAACTTCACCAATCTGCGCTACCAGGTCCTTAACAATCTCTTCTTTGCAGAACATCGACGGTATTCTCTCACCTACACCTATGCATGGATGCGATCAAGCACCACTGACTTAGGGTCGGTTATTCCATCGTAGGGATCCAGCAGCACACCCAACTGACAAAATATCTAGGGGCCCCCAAGCATATTCTTGCTCCAATTCCCTAGGCACGAAACCTAAAGGATGAAAAGGTTTTCCTCCACATGACGGATCGACCATTGCTTGGCAAATCCTCATGCAACATCCACGCCTTTCTTCAGATTCACGAACTCCTTCCACGGGAGGATCACGTCATCCAGCTCTTCGTCTATCAGAACGAGCTTTTTCAATAACTCCTGCAGATCTGGTGGAGGTTTGGAGCTAGAGGAGCCCTCCTTTGGGATCTTGGCCGCCATTGTCCGGGAACCAAGATCGGACCCTCGTCTCTCCGTTCTCGCCAAGTCTGGGTAGACGTGTAGGACGTCCCCTGAGTTAGGTCGATTAGGGATCAAGATGATGATCGGGAATACCGGAGTCGCAGAAAATAGCCTTTTCACCACCGGATTCGTCAGCAAAAGTCAAAGCCCCGGCAGAGCGGCTAGGTACTATTTCTTTGCACTACTCTCGATGATTGCTAACGAGTTGCTCTATTGCTATCCAGATGCAGCCATTTCCTACTTCCAACCCAGCAACCAGCCGCCCACAGCCCACAGCCCATCCGTAGCCATCGCGCTCTCGCGGCCGTGTCCCCGCGTCCGTAGCCATCGCGCTCTCGCGGCAGTCCAAGCCCAACACGGGCGGAAGAACGGAAGCATCCTGAACACGCCGAGCGCGACCGAAGCATCCGGAACACTCCAGCGTGAGCACGCTGATCGGAGCCGTGGACGCGACATCCTACAGTGATCCCCGGCGAAGGCTGTACGTGAGGCGGAGGTCGACGCATTCCTCTCCCCCATCCATCATCCGTTTCCCAGCCCTCCATGACCATCAGGAAGAAATATTCTAGCCCCCTAAGGAAGCTCTTAGAGGCCACCAGCATCGTGAACCGTCGGATTAGGCTTCCAAACCGATCCTGCCCGTCCGCTTCGTCCACTCCTTTGCACCTGCACATCCACACCTGCTAGCTAACATCCCTGAAGGGTGGGTCCTGCGTTTCGCAAGGCCCGCTCGTCGGAGACAGGGGGTACGTGTCTCTATGTGAGAGAGCGAATCGGCGGTCTTGAGAGGCTGTACACGGTGGCTCCACGGTGGTTTCCATGACCGCGTAGGGGTAGTTTTGTACTTCCGCTAGCCAAACCCTATCACCGTGCGTCGATCCAGCAGCCTCCCGTGGCGGCGCGTCCAGGATCCAGTCGCCTCCTCCGTTCGCCCACACGTTCCCCTCCTCTCCCTTTGTCTCCCTCGTCTCTCCCATGGCACGGCCGCCGCGGAAAGAAAGCAGGCGACGACGGGGATAAAAAGAGCTAGCGGTGGAGGGCTCTAGGTTCCTGGCAGCGCCTCCATCGTTTCCCCGAGAGATTGCAGGTCGTCGCTGGGTCGAGCTCACGGGCAGTGGCGCAGAGCTCGCAGGGCAAGCGGCGGCGGCCGACACGGGGGAGGGAGGAGAGGATGTTGGGGTCTTGGGGATGCAGAGATGGAGCCGTGAGGAGCAGGGGCTCTGCCAGCTCGTTCCGGGTCCATGGTGACCGGCAACAGTGGCACCTTGTGTGAGACCACGACCAGGAGGCACGGCGGCTCGTGTCCCCGACCATGAGCACGGCGGCTCCCTCTGTCCCCACTTTGAGGGCGGCATGCTGCGCGCGCGGCCGCCTGGAAATAGGGGGAGCATCACCGTCTCCTCCATCTGGTCTGCAGGTACATGTGCTGCCTCATTCCCTATCTCTCTGCTCTCTCTCTTTCCCGACCCACTTTCTCTTCCTCCCCGAGCGTGGCGGCGGTGCTGGCGGCGTGGTGTGCTGCCCTGAGCGCGGAAATCGACCTCCGCCGGCGCGTCCCAAGCACACACGCTGCAATGGCAATGGATACGGAGGTTACCACCCTTTGACGACAATGGACCAGGAGAAGGAGCTTACCTGAGCGGCCACCAACCCCCTCTCGTCTCCACCTACGTGCAAGAGCAGCTACAAAAACAGCCCGGGCCACCGCTGCAGCTGAGCTCACGTGAAAGGCAGGTAGCCAAAATCCCCTCTTCCTCTCTCCCTGTAATAATCTTGAGTATTATTTGTTTCTGCAGATTCAATGTTATGCCTAGAAGGTGCTCGACAAAAGTCACAGCAGCTTGAAGTGGTCCAGGGCCTGGTGTTGGTGGTGGATGTGTGTGAGAAAGCTTGCATATGATTTCAATGGAATGGGCAGCCTTTGCATGCCAGCCACTATGTGCTAAAAGTTAGGCTTCGAGGTAGTAGAATATGATGTCCGATTGTTAGTCTAATCATCGCTACTACATTGGTCAATCAGTTAATGCTTGAAAGAATATGGTTGATTTGTTAAGCTTTCATATAAAATATATTCTCGAGCAACCAATTCTTTTGCATTTGCTGAGCAATCTACGGATTCTGATACCTCACAGATTGAAGATCCTGGGTTCTTGGTGGAGACAAGGGAGATAACAGTATCACGGACTAATGATGCTGTTCAGCATATTCTAACGGTTAATTTCATAGCTGGAGTGTTTGATTATCCATTCTCAGACCCGTGTCTGCTCAATTTAATTCACTAAAAGGTAGAATGCATGTACACATATCTATGATTATGTTGTTGCTGTTAATTCTTCTCCTTTTTCTGTTGGATTTATGTCACATTGGATATCACTCACCATTTATCATATGTTAAATTCTTAACCTTTCAGGAGCATCGGCTATTGGCAGTTGAGGTTGTACGGAACTCTTTGGTACTTCTGAAATGACAAGAATCAGAAGGAACCATTCCTTCCATTGGCAAGAAATGCAAAAGGAATACTCATTGCAGGGACAGGCTGAATAATGGATATTGGTGTGGTTGGTGGACAATAGCTTGGCAGGAGAGAGAATGGAAGGATAGCTCTTGGTAAGCAAAACACTCAACTCTGTGAGAATATATCGGGCATGGCATTTTCTATTTGAGGGAACACTTATCATAACCTTTTTGCTAAGCACTGTTTGTCATCGGAAATACTATCCTTCTAGCTGATAAGTAGACGTGGATAATTTATGCCATGTTTTTAGGTGCCATGATTCATATAGAATTGAAATTGTTGCTTCAAAATTGATGTTCAGGATTTTACAGGGAAATCGATGCATACAAAACTGAAATTGTTTCATTTTAGGATAAAGATTACCCTTCTTTTAGTTCATGATAGGCTTTATCGAGCCAGAGCATGTTAGAACAATTTTTTCTTATATTTACTTTAGCCGCACACTAATATCTAAATAAACATTATCAGAATCTTTGGGCGACATTTCCAGCCTATATGATTACTTGAAACAGAAAATCCCAGCATTTGCAACTTGCAACCATTTCCAAAATATACTCTTGTGCAATTATTATTTTTAGAACAATACAAAGATTTGGTTCTTGCTTCCACAGCAAATGAAAATGAACCTTGGCCGTGTCCATGTGTTATTTAGAGGAGAACTGGGAAGGGAACTGGAAGGATAAAAAGTACCCACGGAGATGGAAGCTTTCTTATATATATGGAACATTGCCAGGTATATCAACACTCCAAGTGGTTTTATTTTGAGTTGTTAGAAAATATGGTTAGGTATTATATTAAACTGTAGAATCTCATAGAAGTACTTGTGAGCTTAAATGTCATTAAACTTATGGACTACTTTTTTGTTTACATGTTTAGCTGAGAGAACATAGAGTCCCAACGGGGATATACTAATAGCCTGAGTTATTTATACTCAATCTAACCGTCACATCTCTTGCCAGATTATGGCCATGCCACACCTTCAGTAGCCATCCTTTTAATACTGATTTGACTTATAATCCTTTTAAGATCAAGGTATGGAAGCCTCCTCTTGCTTCTTCCTTTCTCGCTTGTTTTGGATCTTTCGCCCGAGGCTCTGGATGCCGGTCTTATGTCTAGCTTTTTTGCCATATGAAATTGTGGTATTTTACTTGTTACGAATAGTATGTATGATCTACTGTATTATTTGTGTTGGGTGTTCTCTTCCTGATTATATTCTAAGAAGATGAAATTGCTCATAATCCATATGTTATACTCCCTGCGTCCCAAAATATAAGGCGCCTAATGACGTTGACTTTTGACTAAACCTTAGGCGCCTTATATTTTGGGACGGAGGGAGTACGTGTTACAGGTGTGGACTTCATTGGTTCTGTGAATTTTTATTTTGGATCTACAGGATTCTGGTTAGTTTCTATCACGTATAACTCATTCTCCCTCATGTCGTGCTCCCAAGATGATTATTATTTTGCTAATATTGAGTTGTCTGATGTTTCCGTGTTGGGTGGGCTGCTATTTTCCCTTTATGAGCATATGGCAATACTCGACTCGGTTGCACCAATATATTAGAACTAGGATACTTGCCAAAGCTATCTAATTTGTCTTGGCTAGACCCTCGGTATAGTTAGTTAGATGTAAAATGGCTCAGAGATATACAGGTCCAGCTAGAAGTTCATCTTCCAATTGTACAAAGATACATAGTCTCTCTTTGGCAAATGGCTCAGTACAACTAAAGCTGTACAAAGGTGCCGCTAGAACAGAGGTCGGGAATTAAAATCAAGTGAAGTGTACTGGGCTAGCTCAAATTGGTTGCTGAATGAGCTTGCATTGAATTAAAATATGGCCAATAACTTGCATGCTCCCATAATTTCATCGCCCTAGCATGACATCTCAATGCACTGGATCAATACGGTTATTGGTGATTTTGTCCCAGTTTCAAAGACCACTCATCTCTTGGTATTCAACTTAGCCAGGAAATGGTTCTGGAGACCATATTTCCTTATTTTCACTGTTGTGCTATCAAAATTTATATTCTACCTATGTACTCGAGCATAATAAGTTGTATTATATCTATCTTAAGTTGTATTATATCCATCATCAGACTACAACTCTGTTTTTGTGATATTTTGGTTCATTCGTTGTTGTACAAAATATGGGCGTCAAGCTGTGGATGTGGCATTTGCATATTCTCACAGGAGTCATGGACACCAATCTTGCCAAGTATTGTTCGATAGATCACATTGGTGGTGTATCTTCGCTGGACTATTAATCGTTTTAAGCTTACTTGTGCTTGCTCATACATGAGCAGCGCTTCTCTTGTGCTTATTCATATAAGCGCATGTATTTAATCTTTATCCTATAATGTTATACTTATTTTATCATTGAAACCATACCTTTTAGATTATTCTAGATGTCATCTCCAGTTGGCATAAACTATTATAGAGTGTTCAAACTAAGCTGAAATGATTCCCAAATTTTGTTCAGGACAGATCAATTGACTTCGACGGTGCGGTGTAAAGGCGAGCGGAACACGCAGTAGAGCAGGCATGTGCCACCTAAGATCTATGCATGAGATCGAGACCAACTAGCAGTGCGGTGGCCTCCTCAAGAAAGCGTGTGAGATCTCAGTTAGTACTCCATCTTTCACGGTCGCGATGGTATGAAAGTGCAGGTACATTTGACATATATGAGAACCAGCACTTTTCCTGCAAATGGATAAAGTATCCTGGCATTTATGCATCAAATGAATGTGTTAACAAGCCGATATTACACGAGATTAGTCTTTCATGGTCCTGTCATTTTGCTAATGTTACATACATGGGTGCTTAGTCATGGTCTTTTTGCAGTGAAGGTTGTCTGCTAGGATTCCAAAGAAGATGTACTCCTATATTTTATCGAAGATGCACTATGTAAGTGCAGAATGGAGGTGCTAACAAATCGGTAACTTTTGGTGGTGAATATAAATAGACTGGCATTTAGAATGAATTGAGAACCTCAGTCTATTATGTGCCAAAAACTTATTATAAAGCATGATAATTTGAGGAAGCTCAGTCTATTGGGCTGTTCAGCAATAGATGTTAGACTCGAATTTTACCAGCAGCAATTCATTCAAATCATTGATGAATATGGTGTCATTACTAATTTTACATATGCAGGCTTTGTATGTGAAATGTCCCGAGTTGATTGATCTGAACCTCAACTCTTGTACGAATCTGCACCCAGGCATTATGTCCTTTCCTGTTTCATCAGGTTGTCAAGTCAGTAACTGTTATTATCATTGTCAAGAATGTGCATGCATTTGGGTGTCAAGATATGTTGATTGGTGCGGTTAGAAACTAGGCATTACATTGTTAACCCATTTCTCACTCCCAAGTAAATTTCGTTTGAGCTTGAGATTCTTACCATAACTCAGCCAGTAATTTCAAGGTTATTAGATGGTCGATGTTTAAAGTGCTAAGCAGCAAACCATTTGCTATCAGCAATCAGAAATTGGAAGATACATTATCGCAGAATTAGTTGCATACTATTTAGGAATGTTGCTCACCTGATGGATGTAAGCTTGGACATAATTAGACTGAACCAAACAAACCCGAACTGAACTAAAAACTTCTTACTCCTGTTTGAACTGCAACTCAGTAAGAAAAAATAGTGCTGTGTTTCCATTTTGGTCGGATATTTTTAATTTGGCTTTTGATTTTTGGCTTGGTTTTTTCTTCAAAAACTGATAAACAGAAAGAATCTAATGTCGCAATGTGTATCAATTGGAGTCTAGCAAGGAGTAGGCAGTGAGGTTGAAGGTGTATCGGCTTGTAAGCTTATTTAGCTTACTAATCATATTATCGGGTATGGTGCATATACATTATAATAGTCTGCCCTATGTTGCATGTAACTATGTTGTAACCTAAGGGTTTGAAATTTTTGCTGACTTGCTGTACCTAAAAAAGGTATATGGTAGCATACATCTGAAGTGTGGATTATCTGCTGCTGTTGTGTTTTAAATTTCAGTAGCATACATCTGAAGAGTCAGGCCATGGGCTGTTATAAATTTCAGTAGCTAAGAACTTGACGTCGCCCTTTTCTTGGCCCAGTTTATTGAATTATTACCAGGCCTTTTATTCGTGCTTACAGCCCATTGTGATGTTCCAGGGTCATAATATATTATACCAAAGATCTGGGTCGTTTTCACTTGCCATTCTTCTCTCTGGTCGATGGCGATTCGACACATCCAATCAACCTAGATCCATCTACGGCCTACCCCTCGGCAAGGAGCTGATCCTCCTTCGTTCTGAATGCTACCGAGATCCATCAACTTCAGTTGGGTTCAGATTGGAACTCCTATTCAACTTGACCTTTCGTCAGGATCCTTTTGGTGCTGTTACATGGAGATTCTTTAAACAATGCCATGTGCAAATCACGTTAAAGTTGTTAGTCAGCTGGCTGTTCTTATGCAACATGTAATCTGCGTTTTCAGATGTGCTGCTCTCTCATACTATCTTCTACTAACGTATTATAAAGTATTAAAGTACGATTAGATTGAACGCTTCTTTATCTGAAATCTACTTGAATGTCTTCATCGATTTTTCACATCGGCTTACATCTTATATTTTTTCTTATATGTTGGACGCTCGAGAGTCGAGGCGCCATTGCTGCAAGGCGGCGCCACCTCCTTCCTGTGGTGGAGCAAGCCACCGATGTCGGTGATGTGCTACATACAGTCACTGCACTGCTATAAGAGAACAATTTTTTCAACATTGTTGCAAGCGCCCTAAACCCCTACTGCCTCGATCTTCACCTGCCATAGCACTAGCCACACCAACATGGCAGTGACACTGGCGGAATCAAGCCTAGGCAGGCTTAGGGCCTAACACAGAAGGTTAACTCGCAAGTATGGTTATCTTTTACTTATGACGTAAAATAACTTGCTGGCTAATAGAATTGCCTATGTATAATATTTTAGCTTCATTGTCTTTTAAAGCGATTGTTTATACCGTGCTGCCCGCGAAGCGGGCAAGCGAGCGGCAAGCCGCGTTTCCTACCTAGTTATATATATATCCAGGCCCATCTCCTTCCCCTTGGTCGCCTCGGCGTGTTCCTGATTGCAGCCCCATTCTACTGGGTCAATCATTCCTCTGCTATGCTCTTCTCATAGACTCATCCTGTCTCCCTGACTCTTGCATTGCATCCTTGGCTTATATGTTGGGCAATGTCCACTCTTTTTTTTTTACGTACATGAATTTGGGCGAACTAGGGTCGGATGAACCTGCGGGATTTAGTCAAGCAACGGTAGCAGGTTACTTTTCATCACTACTGTAGTGCAAATATGCAATGCTCATCTTTCCTGGCTTCGCCACTCATGCTCTGACCCCTCTGGTGGATGTGGATGTGGATGTGTATGACTTGACCTGGTTTGCTCCAGATTCTTTGTCAAAATGCATCCTGCTCTCCAGCTTTCTTAAGTGGAGATATAAGCATAAGTAGTCCTGAATTGACTGTATCTGCACCAGTCCAAGTGTCTAACACTGGAACTGCAATCTGCTGTTGAAAATATAAGCAAATTACCATAATATTTAATCCGAAATAAGTAATAATAAATCATGACTATAAGTGCTAGAATTAATCTAATCATGTATACTAGCAGAACAAACGAACAGATCATATTCAACCAGAATAAACAGATCACATCTATTCCAAGAGCTAGTACAAGAAACTGCAACAGAAACTGAACTAGATAGGAACAGATTACGTACGGTGCTGGAGGAGGAATCGGGTTCGCGTTCAGGTTGGGGTTGAGGTTGACACCAGTGTCGTCAGCCATGACGTCAATGTAGAGGCTGCTGATGTCCGGGAAGAAGTCCTCGTCGGGGAAGGAGTGGTCGGTCGACGTGATGCCGTCAGTAGTCGCGCAGACGCGCTCCCCAAAAACCTGATCGCCCCTCACCCGTACAGGTTCACGAGAGGCGGTGGTTCCGGAGGCCTACTGTCCCGTCGTCCGGTGCACGCCGGAAGAGGGGATGGAGAAGGTGTAGCGGCGGCGCAAGGTTCTGGAGGCAGAGAGATGTGTATTTCTCGTATTAGGGTTTTAGCCTAAGGCCGTCTATATATAGGCGCCGGTCGGGTAAGACGTGGGGCGTAGTCCACGTCCGAGTAGTAACAGCCCACGTTTCCGGAAAAACCGGAAACGGTTGACAGAAAAATAACTCGCACAATAATTTTCCCGAGCAGCAAAAAGATAAGATCGGCACCGAGGCACAATTCCGCAAACCGCGGCGCGCGCGTCGTGACGAGGCGAGGCGGGCGGCGGAGGAGGAGGAGCGCGCGTGTATGCCACTCCTCTTCACTCTCTTTAGGAGGTAGTGAAACACTCCACTATATATATTGGTCCAACTCCCTCTAAACTAGCAAGGTGGGACTAAACTTTGGTGCCATCCCTTGCTAGGCATGAATGGGCCAAGAGAATTTCAGAATTTGTATTAGGCTATGGGCCAAGGCCCACACCCAAATTCCAATAATCCCCCACAAATTCTCATAGGCACATATCATCACATCACATCAATCAGTTCCAGAGCATTGTTTATATACTGGTGCGAGGTGGAGACTGTTAAGTTGAACTTCCACTTAGAACTTCATGCTACACTAGATTGCAACTTGAATAGTGGACTATGCCTTGAACTACAAGTTTGGTGCGCACTAGTTTCACATAAGGTCTAGACCGATACAGGGCTGCCGCGAAGCTTCTCCGCGATTTGGAGCTTATGCGTCATACTCCATGGCCTTTCATGAGTTTATTAGAGAGCACCCAACTCTCACGGACTGCGACGTTTGACAGTCAGACTCATATAGGTGTGTTCTTCAAAAGATGTTCTGCAGGACAACATCTTTGCTTAAACAAGCCACTCAGAACACATTAAGGTAAATACCAACCTGCCATGCAGAATAGGAGAGTATTGCATCTATACGGAGTGGTAGTATGCTATAAGGATACTCTCCTCCCAGTTGACCAACAGCTTGTCTCCCAACTCTACTTCACGGGATCTCCGATCACATAGAGCGGGTTACCACTGTGAGCAACTCAAAAAGTGGGTCTCAAACCCATCTCCCTCGATGCATTATCTATCACATTACGTGATAGACCCTTTGTGAAGGGATCTGCCAGATTTTTAGATGTTTGGATATAATCCAATGCAATAACTCCGGAGTTTCTCATTTTCCTGACAGATTTCAATCTCCTCTTCACATGTCTTGATGACTTCATATTGTCCTTAGAACTGTTTATTTTTATGATCACAGTTTGATTATCACAGTTCATAAGGATTGCGGGTATTGGTTTTTCAACCACAGGTAAGTTCATCAAGAGTTCACGAAGCCACTCTGCTTCAACAGTGGATGTGTCTAATGCTGTGAGTTCTGCTTCCATAGTTGACCTCGTTAAGATGGTCTGCTTGCAAGACTTCCAAGAAACAGCGCCACCACCAAGTGTAAACACATAACCACTCGTGGCCTTAGTCTCATCAGCATCAGAAATCCAGTTTGAGTCACTATACCCTTCAAGTACCCTTGGATACCCGGAGTAGTGAATCCCATAGCTCGCAGTGCCTTTCAAATAACGCAAAACCCTTTCAAGGGCCTGCCAATGAACATCTCCAGGATTTGAGACAAATCGACTTAACTTGCTTACAGCAAAGGAGATGTCAGGCCTCGTAGCGCTGGCTAAATACATAAGCGAGCCAATAATCTGAGAATATCTCAGCTGATCTTTAGCATCCTTAGGATCTCCCTGATTCTTTCGAACCAACACGCTAGGATCATATGGTGTAGGAGAGGATCTACATTCGCTATACCCAAAACGACTCAAGATCTTCTCCACATAGTGAGACTGAAGCAGTGTTATCCCACCATCATCATCTTTCAGCAGCTTGATGTTCAATATCACATCAGCCACTCCTAGATCTTTCATCTCAAAACAACGAGATAGAAAGTATTTGACCTCATTTATAACATTAATATTGGTCCCGAATATCAGTATATCATCAACATACAGACATAAGATGACTCCCTCGCCCCCACCATAGCGATAGTACACACACTTGTCAGCTTCGTTTACAATAAAGCCTTCATCAGTTAAAGTCCTTTCAAACTTCTCATGCCACTGCTTAGGTGCTTGCTTAAGACCATACAGAGACTTCAGTAACTTGCACACCTTGCCTTGTTGACCATCTATCACGAATCCATCCGGCTGATTCATATAAATTTCCTCATCTAACTCTCCATTTAGGAAAGCCGTCTTAACGTCCATTTGATGAACGAGAAGATCATGCGAGGCAGCCAAGGATAGCAGTACTCGAATGGTGGTCAATCTAGCCACAGGTGAATAAGTATCAAAGAAGTCTTCGCCTTCTTTCTGGGTATAACCCTTGGCAACAAGGCGTGCCTTATACTTCTCAATAGTACCATCAGGTCTAAGCTTCTTCTTAAACACCCACTTACATCCTACAGGTTTGCACCCATAAGGACGATCAGTAATTTCCCAAGTTCCATTTGCTATGATGGAATCCATCTCACTGCGAACGGCTTCTTTCCAGTAGTCAGCATCTTGAGATGCATAAGCTTCTGAAATAGAAGTGGGAGTATCATCCACGAGGTATACAATGAAATCATCACCAAAGGACTTCGCAGTCCTTTGTCTCTTACTTCTGGTAGGAGCTTCACTGTTATCCTCCACAGGATTATCAGGGTGTTCTATCGAAATGGTGGGTTCAGGAATTGTGATTAATTCTTGACTAGATAAACTAGGCATCTCCTGATTTGATGAACTAGACGAATCTTTCATGGGAAAGATGTCTTCAAAGAAAGTCGCATCATTCGACTCCATGATTGTACCAACATGCATGTCAGATACCTGAGATTTCACTATCAAAAATCTATAGCCAATGCTATGAAATGCATATCCCAGAAAGACACAATCCACGGTTTTTGGTCCAAGCTTGCGCTTCTTGGGTATCGACACATTCACTTTCGCCAAACAACCCCAAGTTCGTAAGTAGGAGAGTTTAAGCCTTTTCCTTTCCCATTCCTCAAATGGAGTAATGGTTTTGTTCTTTTTGGGAACACGGTTTAGGACATGACACGCAGTCTTTATCGCCTCCCCCCACCATTCCTTGGATAGACCCGATGTATCTAACATGGCGTTAACCAAATCAGTTAGAGTGCGGTTCTTTCTTTCGGCCACCCCATTTGACTGAGGTGAGTAGGGAGGCGTCCTCTCATGGATAATACCATGCTCCGCACAAAAAGAATCAAATTCGTTGGAAAAATACTCTCCACCACGATCAGACCAAAGTCGCTTAATCTTTCGATCAAGTTGGTTTTCTGATTCAGCTTTATAGATTTTGAAGTGATTAAAAGCTTCATCTTTAGATTTCAGAAGATACACATAACAGTATCGAGTGGAATCATCAATTAAAGTCATGAAATATCGCTTTCCACCTTTTGTCAACTCACCATTCATCTCACAAAGATCTGAATGTATTAGTTCCAGTGGTGCCAAATCTCGTACCTCGGCAGTCTTGTGAGACTTGCGAGGTTGCTTAGCTTGCACACATACTTGACACTTGGAACTTTTGACAGTAGTAAATTTCGGAATTAAATTCATATCGGCAAGCCGCGTCATGCACCCAAAATTAATATGACAAAGTCGTGAATGCCAAATATTGGACTCACTATCATTGCAAACATGATTAATAACTTGAGTACATAAGTCTGACAAAGATAAGCGGAACAAGCCTCCGCACTCATAACCCTTTCCAACAAATTGTCCACACTTAGAAACTACAACTTTATTGGACTCAAAGACTAACTTAAAACCATCTCGACACAGAAGAGATCCGCTGACGAGATTCTTATTGATTGAGGGAACGTGCTGCACATTCTTCAGTTGTACGATCTTCCCCGAAGTAAACTTCAGATCCACCGTACCAACACCTTGAACAGAAGCACGTGAGCCGTTTCCCATCAGCACGGAGCCAGCCCGTTCGACCTGATAAGAAGAGAACATGGAAATATCAGCACATACATGTATATTTGCACCAGTGTCTATCCACCAATCAGGTGAATTACAAACTGAAAGAACAGTGGGAAATATACCGTACCCAGCATCCTTCATCTCAATATCACCAAGGACAACATTAGCGGACTTGCCACTATTTCCATGTAAACGCTTGTCAAAGCGATTGGGGCAGCTAGGAGCCCAATGATTAGGATCACCACAGACATGGCAGGATCCTTTCTTCTTATACTCAGTCTTCTTCTTGAAGTTGGTAGTCTGTGCGGCCTTGTTTTTGCCATCAAACTTTCCTTTGCCATCAGACCTGTTCTTATTCTTGAACTTGTGGGACTGGAAGTTGTTTTTCTGCACTACATGTGCGCTAGAACTTCCATCAAAGCCTCGAGGACGTGTATCTTTTGCTCTCGCCTTTTCTTCAACATGAAGAGATCCGATGAGATCCGAAACAGAAAACTCCTGTCTCTTATGTTTCAGAGAGGTAGCAAAGTTCCTCCAAGAAGGAGGAAGCTTGGCAATAATGCCTCCGGCCACGAACTTGTCCGGTAAGTTACACTTGAACTGCTCGAGTTCTTTGGCAAGAGACTGTATCTCATGAGCCTGATCCACGATGGGACGGTCATCAGTCATCTTGTAGTCATAGAATTGCTCCATGATATACAGTTCAGTGCCAGCATCCGAAACACCAAACTTGGCGTCCAGTGCATCCCACGCATCCTTGCCATTATCAAATGACATATAGGTGTCAACAATGTTGTCACCAAGAATATTGAACAAAGCCCCCATAAACATGGTATCGACTTTCTGAAACGCTTCCTCCTGAACAGGAGAAAGGTCTCCCTCAGGTTTGCCAAGAGTGGCGCTATAGCAGCCTAGGTTTTTCAACCATAGAACTGCTCTCGTGCGCCATCTCTTATAATTGACACCGTCAAAAGGAGGCAGCCTTGTAGCCGCGGCTAAACCAGTTGAATTCAGTTGCCTATAATCAGGTTTTTGGATTGTTGAAAATATAAGCAAATTACCATAATATTTAATCCGAAATAAGTAATAATAAATCATGACTATAAGTGCTAGAATTAATCTAATCATGTATACTAGCAGAACAAACGAACAGATCATATTCAACCAGAATAAACATATCACATCTATTCCAAGAGCTAGTACAAGAAACTGCAACAGAAACTGAACTAGATAGGAACAGATTACGTACGGTGCTGGAGGAGGAATCGGGTTCGCGTTCAGGTTGGGGTTGAGGTTGACACCAGTGTCGTCAGCCATGACGTCGATGTAGAGGCTGCTGATGTCCGGGAAGAAGTCCTCGTCGGGGAAGGAGTGGTCGGTCGACGTGATGCCGTTAGTAGTCGCGCAGACCCGCTCCCCAAAAACCTGATCGCCCCTCACCCGTACAGGTTCACGAGAGGCGGTGGTTCCGGAGGCCTACTGTCCCGTCATCCGGTGCACGCCGGAAGAGGGGATGGAGAAGGTGTAGCGGCGATGCAAGGTTCTGGAGGCAGAGAGATGTGTATTTCTCGTATTAGAGTTTTAGCCTAAGGCCGTCTATATATAGGCGCCGGTCGGGTAAGATAAGATCGGCACCGAGGCACAATTCCGCAAACCGCAAACCGCAAACCGCGACGCGCGCGCGCGCGCGTCGTGACGAGGCGAGGCGAGGCGTGGCGAGGCGGGCGGCGGAGGAGGAGCGCGCGTGTATGCCACTCCTCTTCACTCTCTTTAGGAGGTAGTGAAACACTCCACTATATATATTGGTCCAACTCCCTCTAAACTAGCAAGGTGGGACTAAACTTTGGTGCCATCCCTTGTTAGGCATGAATGGGCCAAGAGAATTTCAGAATTTGTATTAGGCTATGGGCCAAGGCCCACACCCAAATTCCAACATCTGCTCTGTCATGAGGAGCAGTAACATTACTTTTGTTTTGACATCAGATGTAATGTGACCTAGGGCAAAGACCACAAAGAACCGCCACCTTACCTTATCTGCAACTATTTAGATTATATCGTGTTTGGATAATATACAGTACATGCTGCTGCCGTAGATGTCAATGCTTACTCTTATGGGCATTACTTATGCCGTAAGGGTTTCCGCTTACTCCGAAAGGGCTTTGTGGTCAAAAGGAACACCAAAAGAGCTTGCATGATACCATATCATGGTAATTCCAGTGCGGATGACAAAGCTCCACATAGAGTTTCCCACATAAATGGAAAAGTCGATTCACTACGACATACCTGATATGTGTCGTGCACCTGCAATCTCATCCATAAGCAAATCCGAACTACTAGTTGTGAAAAACTATTGGTTGGAATTGGGTATCTTATATCCGTCAGGCGCTTGACTGTGATTGCATTGTTCCTACTTTTAGCAGGTGTAGACCAATGATTTTATAGTTCACTGTCAGATATTATAACTATGACTCACGGTGATCGATCAGCTTCTAGTGGCTACTTTTTATGGCCTATGGAAATAAATATTCTCCCGTTTTTTAATTAAGAAAGGAGTCCACGGGAAACATTAGAAATGGATTTGCCAAACTTGTGTGATCAGACGCCATTCTTGCTCTTTATTGTAACTGCAACTTGCTAAGATTGTTATGACGTATTTGTGACGCTTTACTTTATTAGCAATTGCTTTCAGATCTATTCTTTAGTCAGAAATACTGATCTGGTTGCTTGGTCACATCCTACAGCTCAATCAACACAGTTCTCACAACTTCTGCTAC
The DNA here is from genome assembly GCA_916181665.1 of Avena sativa. NCBI lineage: Eukaryota > Viridiplantae > Streptophyta > Magnoliopsida > Poales > Poaceae > Avena > Avena sativa. The sequence continues at coordinate 432,709,030 of OV702287.1, forward strand.
CGTATCATATGATAAAGTACCTTTTTTGCTTACGGTCTTAAAGCATAACTGTGGATAGGTCTAAGTGAAGTCTTGAGCTTTCAAGTAGTAATAGAATCAAAGGACCAAGCCTTAAGGTCCTATTTGATTCAGAGGATTTTCACAGAAATTTTGGAGAACCAGAATCCTCGGGAATTTTTGCTGTTTGAGTTTGATTTCTAGGATCTATTTCCATAGGAATTTTTCTAAAGATTATTTTACACTACATGTGAAGAAGATTATTCATCCACTCAGACCTCTTGGAAAGAATCATCTTTTTCCCACGGTGCAACTCAACAAACATGGGTTCAAATTGAAATTTGTATCATTCAAGCAGGCTTTCAGTGCAATCCTTCGTTTTAACCTTGTCTCAGAGCTGGAAAAAAAATGAAAAATTGGGGGCCAAACACTTCTACTGTACTTATTGTGTGTGCCGTTAATCCTTACTTTTTATTTTATTTTTCCTCCTGTCTAGTATCTCCTCTCTTGTTGCTCATTACCATTTTTTTTCAGTTCTCAAAGATTGAAGATGGCAACTGCTTTCACAACACCAGTTGTGTGCAGCTTCAGGGGCAACCCACGCCTGCAGCCGCGTCCCCTGAACCAGAACACCAGGCAACCACTGCATTTGCAGCTGAGCCCGGCCAGGATCACACCCACATTCCCAGGCTCCGGGGCGTCGTCGAGGGAGTTCCGCGCCGCAGCCGTGTACAAGGTGAAGCTGATCGGTCCGGACGGGAAGGAGAGCATGATCAAAGTGCCCAAGGACAAGTACATCCTGGACGCGGCCGAGGAGGCCGGCCTGGATCTGCCCTACTCGTGCCGCGCTGGCGCCTGCTCCTCCTGCCTCGGCAAGGTCCTGAAGGGCGACGTCGACCAGTCGGACCAGTCGTTCCTCGACGACGAGCAGGTCGACGCCGGCTACGTGCTCACCTGCGTCGCCTGCCCCACCTCCGACTGCGTCATCGAGACGCACAAGGAGTCCGACCTGTACTAGCCAGTAATTTCATTTCATGCAGATCTCGACAGTGCGATCTGATTGATCTCCATTACTGCATATGTAACTGTCACTGAATCTCAGCTAAATTTTATTCCCAGCTAATAGACCAACGCCCTTGTCTCTACGTTCTCCTGTGGATATCTCGGCATCTGTCGAGCCACCTTGAAGTAGACGGCCGCGGGTATCGCCGTGCCGCCTGCCGCATCAATCGGTTTCAGGCTCGCCGCCGTTGCTGCGACGTCCACGAGCAAAAAACGGGCGAATCTTGCGGGAACGTTGCGCCGCGCGCGTTGCCACGCAGAGGAGATCATACCGGTGAAAGGCCAGCCGGTGTATATATGGCGCCATTATTTGGATGCTTTGGTACAGAAAAGACGTGTAAAGTTACCACCACCAAAAACATCGATCTCGACAGCGTGAGAGATGCCTCTGAATTTTCTGTGATCTTTGGATGGTATGTGTTGGTTGGTTTATGAAGCGTAAGTTTCAAAAACCGAAGTAGAGTACTTTTTTTGATGTTTAGTGCCAAGAAAAGCGTTGGTCTATTACTATTAGGGCCGGTACGATGTGTGCGTGTCCAAAACTTATTCGGTGTATCTGTATCGGATATCCCATCGGCGTTAGGTGTGCACTGTGGGAGAGAGAGATTATGCAACTGGCGGCTGTCCATGATCATGGGGGAGGGAGACAAAAAGGGATGAAACAAAAGACAATGAACTGGCTGAAAGACGATTTGTAGCGTAATAGTGTCGAATTAAAGATGCCAAATGCTGAAAAGGAATCGATGATTACGATGTTGTTCACATGGAGCATATGCATATCGAATTATTGGCATGAATCATAAATCAGATGGAGGCACGGCCGCGTCGGTCTCAGGCTCTGAGCTAATTCTACAAGCTCGGTCTAGTTCGTTCGACTAAATGCATGTTCAGAATCCAACTAACCGCATTGGTGCAACTGATGTTTGTATTATGTTTTTGAGCAACTGGTTTCTTTTAATTCAGATGCAAAAAGGGGAACAAATATGCTTACGGGTGCACAGGTTTTAACGAAATCCAAGAGAAAAAAAGCCTGCACGCGGCTAGCAGTAGCACAGATCAGCCATTCGCACACTGTAGAAATAACCCTTTATTTTTTTTATTTTTTTTGCAGGTGTAGAAATAATACACGATAAAACAAAGAAGAGCATGCGATAAGCCTCTACTACGTACACGGTTTTCCATCCCGTGTGCGAATAGACACATGATTCGTTAAAACCAACTGTTTGCGAAAGGATCAATGTTTCGCACACATTTTTCGTCTTGCTCGTGTGCATTCATATTAGATGGGAGATGGTATAAAATATTGGTCGTGTGAGTTTACCTTTGTTCGCACGCAGTGATTTTAATCTAATTGTCTTTGCGAAACAACACGAACGATTTTTGTGTGCTAATGGTGACATGTACCAGCAACTCATGTAGCATCCCCAGCCATACCAGCAACCCATGCAGCATTTCATCAAAATACAGTAGCAAATTTTATATTTGATTGTATATTTCATACACCATAGGTATACATGCATTTTTTATGTATATTGGATTGCTAGTTATACAAATAAATTTTTCTTGGTTATGTCTTTGTCTCCATAATCTGCCAAGTTTTCCCAATACTCTCGCTTTCAGCCCTCGTTAAACTTGTAGCTTTGTGTTGAAAAAATAGAGGAATTTGGAGTAGGTTCGCTAACCACATATGTTGCATTGTGTATGTCATGTTTACAAAAAAAGAGAGGAAGTGATATAAATTGAATCAATGATATGATCAAAGCAAATAGATCGATTACGATTTATCAACATAGGTACTTAAATTTTCGATAGCACGGAAAGAGAATGGATTAAGAAGGAAGACACTTAAGAACTCGTGATCATGGCATGCTAGAGTGATATTTAACCCTCTAGTACCTCACAACATCCATATTGCATGACTTGACATCCAAAGCAAAAGCTAGGAAAAACTAGACAAAACATTTATCATGTGAGAATAAAAACACATAAAGATAGAATTACATGATGCTAGTTTAAATGATTAGTAGACTTACTCCTATATGTTGCGTGTGAGGAGGTCGTACAATTCAACGAGATGAGAAAATAAGCAAGACAACTTTCTCCGCTATAAGACAACATTTCCTCTTGGTTACGTCTTTGTCCATTTGTTCTTAGCAGACATAAGATCGGTAACCAACTCTTCCTATGCAGTATCCCCAAAATAATCCTACAAAATGCTACCTAGATTTAAATATGTGAAACATGTAGCAAAATTACTAAAATAGTAACTAGAGATATATAGAGATAAAATGCTACTTAGAGACAAAACATTTATCATGTGGAAATAAATAGATCTAATAAACCCATTTGTACATTGGGCTTGACTAAATATATATTAGATCTAGTCCAATTAACACATTTGTACATCTGCCTAAATAACACAATAAAGTAGATCTAATTAAAACATTTGTACATCTACCCCAAATAAATAATGGATCTAACTCACATATCAAATCATGTCACGAACATGTACACATGAACGAATAAAAATCAATCACATAGAACCGGTCCCTAACAATATTCTACCGAATCGAGCATTGTTAACAGTGCTGAGAGTAGATATGTACTATAGAGGGGGTGGTTGTGGAGCGCAGTGAATGTAAACCACTAGGAGGGTGAGGCGGTGTTGTGTCCACAATGGAGGGAGAGGACAAGCCAATGTGATCGGAGGTGGCGGCGGTAGGAAATGCCTACGAGCATCGGCACGAGTCCACTGCGAACATGCCGCCAAGGAGGTCATCGGCACTCCAACGAGAAAGGCCTCCGTGTCATCTACTAGGTGGGTTCTCAGGGAACCAAATGTGTCCTAAAGAGGGAGCGGTTGTGGAGTGAAGTGAGACCGGATAAGGCATTGATGGTCCTAATATATACAATAAAGTTGGTAGGGTTGCGTATGTTCGGTCCTGATGGGCCCAACTATCGCACACCTAGAAACTGTGTGCATTGTAACAACATTGCACACGATCCACATGAAATAACTGTGTGTGATATGATTTCCAAAATACTTTATTATTTTCTCATTATATTTCCAAATTTTCACCTATCAGGATTGTACAGAATGTCTACTACTTGCACTTACTTAACCCTGAAAAGTGCTATTACAACACATATCAGGATTGTACAGAAATCTTTACTACTTCCACTTACTTCAGAATGAAATTGCTACTACAACATTCCACTTACTTCAGAATGAAATTGCTACTACAACACCAATTAGGATTACAATAGCAACCAAAGCATAATGCATCTTATTTTCCATGTCATAGATATATTTTTTAATCTTCTTCATCTTCGAGTTGTTTGCCTCTGCCTTTTATCTTTTGTCTATCGAGAATATCTGCCAAATAGAGTTCCATCTTCATATTTTCTTCTTTAAAGTTCTTTGCTTCTTCCTCTTCTTTCTTCTTCTCCTCCTCGATGATACCTTCGATCTGAATTACGGATTCAGTATAGTAGCTTTTTCTGTAGAAGACCTAGGTTTATCAAATCTTGGGAAACACTTGCTGATGGTTAAGGAACATCTACTAGACTTGCTAGTTCATTTTATCTTACGTTTAACGGACCTTTCTAGTTTACTTTGTATCTAGGGTTGTGTCTATGGCTGAGATAGGCCAGGGTTGAAGATTTACCTGCAGCTATGCATATATATGTGATCAAGATAATGTTAAGCATATTCATGTGTAAATGATCTAATATATATATAGGATTTATGGGCATCACATCCATAATTACTAGAGCTCCTACAAGCCACTATCAGTGGGTTTCAAGCGTAGACACCATTCACTACTCATCTTAACTCAAACCTTGATCAATCCATGGGGTCTTGGGGTACCTAACAAGTGCTCATATCGAGATATGAGACAAAGATACAATATAAAAATCTCTTATAAAATCACCACACAATATTCCCATGTAATTAGATGCACATAATCACTGTGAGGCTGCTCCTCAACCTGCAGCACATGAGGACTACTCACTCATATAATAGGATCAAGGATAGAAAACATTGTAGAATTACTTAGATTGAAATTAAATATTCTTACAATAGTCACCAATCATGAGGAGATCTCAAATACAAAGCTTATGGCTATGGCTATGGAGGGGATTGCAGATGGAGATGATGAACTATGGTGGTGGTGAAGTGGTCGATCTTCCTCGGTGTGTTTCTAATGTAATATGATAATGACGGCTCTCTGCGCGGCGGATGGAGTCTCGAATTTATGGAGCCCTTCGTAGAAGTTATTGTGTTTGACCTGGCGAAGGCGGTGTCGGGTGGTATGGGCACAGGTTATAGGCGGGGCTTGCCCATACCAGCGGTCGTTAGCACTCCTATATGCAGATTTTCGACCCTAGTTGATTTGGTTGTGTTGGCAATGTCTTATTCTTCCATAATTTTTCCTGATTTTGTCATAAAAGTGTGATTTCTAGTATCACACAAATAAGGACAAAGGTTTGTACATCTTTGCAATAATTAGTCATTTGTGGCAAAGCTAGAGAGTTATTTAGTTAATTCCTTGACATAAAATAAGATTTAAACATGGACAAAGATGGGTATTTTCACAACCATCAACATCCCCAAGCTTAAACCTTGATCGTTCTCGAGTAAGAAACCAAAAATCATAAGGAACTCAGCGTTTAAACTAAAATAACGAGAAAGTAAACTCACTTACGATTAGTAGCCTTGTGAGTATAACACTTCTTTCATTTGAAAGCTTGGTATAGTTAGAGCAGTGCTAAGAATATCATACAAGATTTGGTAACTCAATACAATCAAAATAAAGATTTTACAAGCATAAATAACTAGAAGTGTGGCAATCATTCCAATTCTTCTAGTTAACTCTCAGCTTTCCAAGGAACACTAAGAAGTTTCACATTAGCATATTAAGTGTGAGAGATAATGTCGAAATAAGCATAACAATGAAGCATCTCATTAGATAACACCGACATCAATAAATCAAGACTATTAAAACACTTCTTTTCTATTCATTGTCTTTCAAGAAAATCCATCTAGTAGTAACAAGACTATGACAAAAATTCTAGATGATTCATTTGGTTTTCATAACAGTTTCCAATAGCAACTTTGTTCATAACCCTTAAGAGTACCAATACTTTTGCCCATTGGTAGCATAGCTACCCATGTCATCAACTCATAGCTGAAATCAGGAGTTATCCATAGATCATTCGAAGTCTAGCGAAGTTGTTGGCATCTCAGGGTGTGCATCAACAACTTGTAGATAAGATTGAAGCAATATCATACTTTTGATTCACAACTTTCAATTTTGGCATGCATCTCAATCACCACTAAACTTTATTTCCTTCAAACAAATCCTTTCAAGAGTGTTATCAAGTCTATCATCATATCTATTGGGTTGAGTATCTTCAAAATTAAACTCTTAAGACAATTACACATCACATAAGTCATAATTGGAGACTTTTTCTTGTTGTACTTGTTTGGCATAATTATTTCCAAGGAAAAACTCGGTTAACTACAAGAATTAGAGAAAAAGCCTACACAACTAATTAATCATGCAAATAAAAAGGTTCACTCTAACTATCTCGAATTACTCCCACTAGCATAATATGTTAACAAAACTACTAACTAGCATAAACATTTAAAACTTCTAAAGTAGGAGACATAAAACATACCTCTCATGAGTGAATTTACAATTTTATTTTGTATTATGTGTTACCTCAAAACTCAAAGTAGATAAATATCATTAAAAATATTAAAGCAAAGAGGCAAATGGCAATCCACTTTTCACAAATAAAGATAAAGGAAAAATATTTTTGTATTTTTGAAGATTGGGTTTAGAGAATATAAGGGATTGATGACGAAGCAAGGAAATTAAAATAAACAAAAATAAAATAAAACAAAAGCAAACGAAAAAGCAAAGTGTTGGAACAAGTCCAATACGAGTTTTCAAAGCTCACTTGATGACGCGGGTCCCCACGGCAATGCCCATGGTTTATGGACTTGGGTTTTCAGGAAGGTGATATGCGCTCGTGACTTCATCGACTGATAGACAAACAAGGGGGCACGATTTACCCAAGTCCAGGCCCCCGAAGGTAAAACCCTACTATGACTTGTCTATTCCTGATTGATGATGAAGGTTACCAGTTTGCCAAGATGGTTGTGGATGTGCATATTGGATCTATCATAAGCTATGGATTGAGCGTAAGGTGAGGTGCCCTCCTTGTCGGACCCTCCTAGGTTTTATATGCGTAAGATAGGTCTTAGGTACCATCCGAGTTGGTTACAGATCAAGGGTGAAACCCTAATACTTTCCTATCTCTAGTCTTGTTCTTGCTTCGCATGTCAGGAGTCGGTGTCCTTATGGGCTTTGCATCAGCCGAACCTCCATGGGCTTCGTGGATCGTAGCAGATCATCATGTGGGCCTCTCTTTGGTCCAAGCCAGGTAGGCTAGAGGAAGGTGCCTGTTAGGAATACCTATGTCAGTAACCCTCGAGTATCCAGTCAAATCAAATATTCTGGTGGAGACTTCGAAGTCTCTAGTGCGTAATCGAAGTCAACAATATCATGAAGGGAAAAGGTACTAGCCCAGAAGTACATAAAGTCATCCAATTGTAAATGTTTTAAAAGTTCATAGAGGTGCTGGTAAACGAGTTCATAGGGCCAAAGGTTCATAGGCCAATTAATTTCTCTTGGACAAAAATGATGTTACCTACTCAGACTCGATTCCCTAGACTCGAAGCTAGTATAGGCTGGGGTAATTGGACTCACGCCGCAGAGTCCTACTGAGTAAAATACTGACAAATATATACCCAACTGAAATGGGTCGTATGAGCACCTAGAGAGGGGGTGAATAGGTGCTACTCCAAATTCTAATACTTTTTCAATTTTAGGCTTGACATAAAGGTAAATTCTCTAGATATGCAACTACGAAGAATTTCCCTATATGTAAACCTAACTACTAAGAGAGTAAAAGTAAGAGAGAGTGACGAGCGAGGAAACCGTAGTGGAGCACGCGGAGACACATGATTTGTTTTACCGCAGTTCCTTCCTTGTTAAGGGAAGTACGTCTGCGTTGGAGGGTGGGCGGTACTACAGACCATCACGCCACAATAGGCCTCACCCTGATCTCCGATGGATCTCGCCACCAAAGGCCTGATCCACCTTTCCACTATTGGTACCCTTCGAGGCGGGAACCGATGCCTTTACACAACTAGCAGGGCACACATCCACAACCGAATTGGAGGCTCCTATATTGACAACAAGCTGCCACAAGAACAAATATTATCAAAACCGAAACACGAGATCTAGATATTAGCAAATAATACTAGATCAAGAATCCTCCAAGTAAATGGAGGGGAAGTGATGCGCTTGATTCGTGATGTCGATGATTGAAGTCTCCTCCTTTGATTCCCCAAAGATTGGAGCCTTCGGGTGGTTGAAGTGAGAGATCTCGATTAGGAGCTTGAAGAACTGGCCAACACTTTTTCGAATGAATCAAGAGATCTGACAGGAGGAGTTATTAGGGCTTTTATACCCCCTGTCTAGACATGGCCGTTGAATAAGTTGGGGGTCGGATTATCTGGCTGGGGCAATCCTCCACCCCAGAATAGGATTTTTCGGGGGGAAATCCGCCCCCTATACCGCATGACGTGCCTTGGCTCCCTTTGCAAACTTTCCTGGGGGTGGATCATCTGTACCCCTTTGGGGGCAGATTATCCAGTCCAAGCAAAACCTCCGGCTCTGGCCGGATAATCCGAGAGATATTTCTGCCCCTTTACTACATGACGCGCCTAGCCAGCCTTTGCAAAACTTCTCGGGGGCGGATTATCCAGCCCCTGTAGGGGCGGATGATCCGGCCTGGGCAAATCCACCGGCCCTGTCCAGACAATCCGAAACATAATCCGCCCCTCATACTGCATGACGCGCCTTGCCTGCGTTTGTTGATTGGGCAAGGCCGGATTATCTGGCCCTTGGCAGGGGCGAATAATCCACCCCCACCAATGGATTTGGCATCTTTTCATATGAGCAATCATCTGCAGTACTTAGCAAACATGAGATGATCCATGGTATTGTTATCTAACACACAGAACACTAGAGATCATGAAATGTTCTTTCAATCTCCCCCCTTTTGGTGTTAGATGACAATACTAGGATTTGCAATAGAGATCTCTTAATAATCAACATTTCTAGCATGAAAGAGACCCTCCCCCCTAATGTTGGAGATATGCCCAAGAGGCAATAATAAAGTGGTTATTATTATATCTTTAAGTTTATGATAAATGTTTACATCCCATGCTATAATTGTATTAACAAGAAACATTAATACTTGTGTGTTTTGTAAACATAAAAGAGTCCCTAGTAAGCCTCTTGTTAAACTAGCTTGTTGATTAATGGATGATCATGGTTTCCTGATCATGGACATTGGATGTCATTGATAACAAGATCATATCATTAGGAGAATGATGTGATGGACACACACCCATAGAAGCGTAGCATAAGATCAAGTCATTAAGTTCGTATTGCTATAAGCTTTCAAATGCATAGTAACCTAATCCTTCAACCATGAGGTTATGTTAATCACCATCACCGGATGGGTACTTTGATGACATCAAACACCTCTTCATAACTGGGTGGTTATAAAGGTGTTATTGGGTATTCTGAAAGTATGTGTTGAGGCGCATGGACCAAGATTGGGATTTTTCCATCCATATGACGGATAGATATGCTCTAGGCCCTCTCGGTGGAATGTCATCTAGATAGCTTGCAAGCATGTGACTAGGTCACAAGGGATGACATATCACGGAACGAGTAAAGAGTATTTATTAGTAACGAGGTAGAACTAGGTATGGAGATATCGATGATCAAACCTCGGATAAGTAGAGTATCGTGTGACAAAGGGAATTGGTTTCGTATGTTAATGGTTCTATCGATCACAAAGTCATCGTTGAGTATGTGGGAGCTATTATGGATCTCCAGATCCCGCTGATGGTTATTGATCGGAGAGGTGTCTCCATCATGTCTGCATATTCACGAACCGTAGGGTGACACACTTAAGGTTTGAAGTTGTTTTAATTAGATATGGAATATGCGTTGGAGACCGAATGTTGTTCGGGGTCTCAGATTGAATCCGGGACATCATGAGGAGATCCAGAATGGTCCGGAGAATAAGATTCATATATTGGGGATCATTTTCTAAGTTAGGAAATGTTCCGGAGTGTTTGTATGGAGATTCTAAAAGGTTTCGGAATGTTCTGGAAGGTTCTAGAAGAGTTCTTGGTGTTTACTTGAAAACCAAGAAAGGGTCAAAGGAAACCTTGTGGGGCGAGACACGGATTCGTGGGGGAGGAGGACTCCTCCCCCCTTCCCAACCTGCCGGCCATAGGAGGGGAGTCCTACTAGGACTCCCCCTCCCCAGGCGCGCCTTCCTCCTTTAAATAGAAGGGAGGGGGCGCCCCCTCCTAGCCCTCTCTCATAACAAGCTCTAGCCGCCGCCTCTCTCCTCTATCTTTGCTCTGCTCCGGCTTAGGCGAAGCCCTGCAGAATTCTCTACTCCACCACCACCACCACACCATCGTGCTGCTGGGATTCCGTGGAGAAGATCTACTACCTCTGCTGCTCGCTGGAACAGGGAGAGGAAGGTCTGCTTCGACTCTGCACGTGTGACCGACTGCGGAAGCGCTGCCGAACGCGGCGCCGGAAGGATCGTCCACACGATCTTGAGATCGGCAAGTGATCGACTACATCAACCACGAGATCCAATCTCGTAACGCTTTCGGTTCTACGAGGGTTAGTACCGATCTATCTCGTTGCTCATGTCTAATAGATTAGATCTTGGCTTTTATCTAGATTAGATCTGGGTTTTGTTCGTTCTTGCGATAGAAATTTTTTGTTTTCCATGCTACGAACCCATCAGTGGTATCAGAGCCGTGTCTATGCGTAGATCTATTGCACGAGTAGAACACAATGGTTTTGTGGGCGTTGGTGCTCGTGTCGTCTTTTGCTTTGTGTACTTTGCATCTTGCGGTATGGTGGGATGAAGCGGCTCGGGCTAACCTTACATGTCATCGCACATGAGACTTGCTCCACAGTTGACGTGCAATTCGTATTGCACAAGTGGCTTTGCGGGTGTCTGTCTCTCCCATCATAGTATAGATCCAATCTACACTTTGCACTTGATAGCACCTGTATCAACATTGTGGTTCAGTTTCGTAGGTAAGATCCGTTCTTATTCGAAATCCCCAAACCATGTAAAACATGCAAAGAAAATTAGAGGCATCTAACTTGTTTTTGCAGGGGTTTTGTGATGTGATATGGCCATCATGTGATTGTGATTATATTTGATGTATGCAATGATCCTTGTTGTAATATGGCAACCAGCAGGAGCCTAATGGTTGTCTTTAATTCTGTTAAGACCTGCGTGTCTATTCATCTTGTAATAGCTTTATTCCAAGTAGTTGTAATAGTTGCTAGTGATGATGGACAACCATGAATCGGCGCCACTGACCTTGACGCAATGCTGGTGATGATGGAGATCATGTCCGTGCTTTGGAGATGGAGATCAAAGGCATAATAAGAAAGGGCCATATCATATCACACTAATTATGAATTGCCTGTGATGTTAATCCTTTATGCATCTTGTATTGCTTAGATCGCGACGGTAGCATTATAAGATGATCCCTCTCACTAAATATCAAGTAATAAAGTGTTTGTCCTTAGTAGGCACCGTTGCTAAGACTCGTCGTTTCGAAGCATCTCGTGATGATCGGGTGTGATAGATTCTACGTGTGCATACGACGGGTGCAAGCCAGATTTGCACATGCGGATACTAAGGTTAACCTTGACGAGCCTAGCATGTACAGACATGGTCTCGGAACACGGAATACCGAAAGGCAAAGCATGAGTCATATGGATGATATGATGAACATGTTGATTGTTCGCCTTTAAAGCTACATCATCTCACGTGATGATCGGACTTGGTGTAGTGGATTTGGTTCGTGTAATCACTAAAACAACTCGAGGGATGTTGTTTTGAGTGGGAGTTCATTTATAATTTGGATTAGTCAAACTCAATTTATCATAAACACAATCAAAGTGAATTTGCATAGTTTGTTGTAGTCATTGGCATCCGTTCACCACCTTACGCTTAGTTATAGTTGAGATAGTGGAACTATAGAAATTCTGGATATTTGCTTTACGAACTGGTATCATATTGTTTTGAGTGTCAATCTAAAGTTTAAAAGTCCTGTTGCAAACTTTCAGCAAACTTCGTTTACTCTGTGAAGTTTAATAAACAGTATTAAATCAAGAGTAACAATTCCAGTGTTAGTATCTAATGTATCATGTTTGCCTCCATGATTCTTGATAGTCAAAAGATTGTTTTTTAATATCAAGTTTATCTAAGAGCTGAAAGCAATGTTTCAGAAACTATCATATGTGAAAGGTATTGCGATATCTAAAACAATGTGTTGGTTACAACATGATAGAGTATATGTCCTCATATTTGATGAGAATTTGTGAAGGTTGGAGACGCTAGTCGTCCTAATCCTCCAAAAGGTTTTGGAAAAGAAACATTATACTCGCAATTCACCTTTATAAGCTATAGCAGCTTGATCATGAAAGTTGTCATGATAAGGATGAATAGAAGATGTAAGTAAAATGTTTACTACACTAAAAGATTACTAAAGAATGGAATTTTGAAAGAATGCCAAACATTTGATGAAGGTGATCCACTTCAAAGTGCAAGTCCAAAGGTATTAGTATTTTACTATACACACTTTGTACTATGTGTCATGTGAATGACACCACTATTGATATTGATAGATTCTTTTAAAAGAAAAGGAATTATTGAAAGAGAATCTATAAAATATTTGGCAGAAAAAAAAAGTATTAGAGATATCCAACTTAGGTATATAGAAGATACATGTTATGGCTGTATTCCTTGGTTGTTAAACAATGTGGTTCTGCGGTATTGGATGCCGAATTGGTTAGTATGAAGTGTCATACAGGACAACACAATTCATGAACTGCAATGGCCTAAGTAACTAGCAAGAGAATATGTGATGATGTTCATCGAAAACAAACAAAGGGTTGTTGTGTTGCTCGTTAACATCAAAGCTTACCTTCAAGATTTGTTTCAATAATTGTTATTCTGATCAGGTATTATGACGACAAAAGGTTGTTCAAATAATTACCGTATTCCATAATAGATTGATGATATACAAGTCTAGTTGGAGAAATAACGACCATAAAACTAATGCTAAAATGTCGCAAGACAAATAATTGAAAGATCACTTGCGAAGTGACATCACCGTTTAAATTATATTGAAAGGGATACATGAAGAAACTCCATGTTGATGGATTTTTGGAGTCTTTGATTTTGATCAAATGACGCTTGTGATACTTTCCTGGAGATAATTAAAACTCCGTTCGTAGGCCAAAAGAGGAACGGACGACTAACTGATTGGAATTTGTACATATTGATGTATATAGTCCATTATGTGTAGTCGTAGGCGATGGATTTCAACTTCATATGCTTTCTCCGAAGATTTGAGTGAGTATATGTATATACTTACTCAATAAGGAATAAGTATGAAACATTTGAAAATGTTCAAAGACTTTTCAGATGAAGTGGAAAATTATTGTAACAAGAAAATAAAAAGTTTATGATTGGATCATAAAGAAAGATGTTTTGAGTTACAAGTTTAGCAAAACACCTAAGATTTGAGGAATCGTTCCATAGATTTGCATTTCCCAAAACACCATAGGAGTATGGAGTGTTCAAGATATGTAATGAAACCTTGTTTGACATGGTAAGATCAAAGGTGTCATTTATAAAACTGCCATTATATTTTAAAGATTAAAGCTTTAGTGACTACCGCTTTTACATTGAAAAGAGCTCCATCGTGACCCGTTGAAATGACACCATATAAGTCATGGTTTGGGATAAAACCCAGGTTGTCCTTTCTTAAATTTTTGGTATGCTAGGCATAAGTAAAATGTTTACAACCAAAGTCGGATGAGCATGTCTTATAGGTTATTTCGAATAACCATTGGGTATTCCTCCATAACACCGAAGACAAAAGTGTTTGTCACTTAGAATGTCGAGTTTCTTGAGAAGGAATTTTTGGTGAAAAGTTAAGTGGGAGGACAATAGAACTTTGACAAGGTTGTTGAACCTTGGCTAATATGTGCTGACTTGTGCAGGGTCGGTAAGTGTCCCGGAGGCAGCAACAATGCTCATGGCTCACGTGTCTCAAAAGTTGTGGTCACGGAGATCTAAGTTCCTATTGAACCAAGTAGGTCGGGTAAGTAATCAAATGCCAAGATTTGAGAGTTAAATCATTGTTGTTTGACAATGATGAACCGACTACATGCAAATAATCAATGATGGGCCCTGACTTCGTTAAGTGGCTTGAAGCCATAAAATCCATGATAATTCCATACACGAGAAATCAAGCTTTGAATTTGAAAGACCCTCTGGAAAGGTGCAAGACCTTACAGTCGTATATGGATCTATAAAGAAATAGACATGGACGTTTCACATCTATGAAATAGTCGACATGTCGGAAAAAGTTTACGACAATGTTCAAGGAATTGACTATGATAAGATTTGATCTTTCATAGCGATATTTAGTCTGGACGGATTAATGTAGCAACCACTACATATATTTTGGTATATGGTAGTTGAACAAGCAAAACAAGTTCTTCTAATAGAATGGTTACCTAGGATGTGTCCATGACACGATCCAAAGGGTTTTGTTAATTCAAAGGATGCTAAAAGAGTATGTAAAACTTCAATGGTTGAAGTGAGCATCGCGGAGTTGGAATCTTCACCGTCATGAGACTGTTAAAAGGTTTAAATTCCATCAGAGACGATGAAGATGTTTGCATTTTGCAAGAAATTAAGTGGGAGCGCTAAGACATATTTCTAATACATTATGTGAAAGACATATTGTTGATTAGAAATGATGTATCTTTTATTGACACAGGTTAAGAATTTCATTTCGATGAAAGACTTAGGCATAACCCAAGAATTAGGCATCAATGTCTATATGGATAGATTGAGGCGCTAATATGGTTTTGCCAAATGTACATAGATAAGATGTTGAATGAGTTCAATATGGAAACAACAAGAAAGGTTCTTGACGCACGGAAAGGACTGAATCAAGATTCAAGTGTGTTGACACTAGATTCAAGTGTTTTGACACTTGGTGAAATCACAAGAATATTTTGATCAATCATTCTTTGAGATGTACACATCCAGATATGTCCTATGCTCTAAATGTTATGAGAATATACCAGAATGACTCATAAGATGATCATTGGACAATAGTAGGGATATTCCTATGATCTTTGGAAGAACTAAGAATATATTATTTATATAGTGGTGACAAATAGTTCATTGAAAATTGTTACATTGATACTAGTTTTGTCACAAATTAAGTTTATCTCAATTTAAACTATGGGTGGCACAATGTAATGGAAAGGAAGTTCCATAACGGATTTGGTTGAGTACCAAAGTTAAAACATTGTGACAGATACTACAACAAAAGGCTAAGTATATGACTGTTATTGTAGCAGCAAATGAGGGCATTTGCGTCAAGTAGTTTGTTATCAAACTAGGTGTGGTTCATAGCGGGATAATACTATGAAGATACATTGTATGACAATTGTATCAACATGATTTAATCCCAAGGAACTAAAGGTCTCACCAAAGGACCAAATTTATACAATGCCATCTCATTGGAGAATGAGTAATGCGTAGAGACGCAAGGACATGCAAATACACACGGACCTGGAAGTGTCAGATCCGAAGATTATGTTTACCACTAGCAATAGTGTCTATACAACACCAGAAAGCCATAGGTGTTGAATGCACAAGTTTTTAACTAGATTATTGACTCTAGTGCAAGTGGGAGACTGTTGGAGATATGCCCAAGAGGCAATAATAAAGTGGTTATTATTATATCTTTAAGTTTATGATAAATGTTTACATCCCATGCTATAATTGTATTAACAGGAAACATTAATACTTGTGTGTTTTGTAAACATAAAAGAGTCCCTAGTAAGCCTCTTGTTAAACTAGCTTGTTGATTAATGGATGATCATGGTTTCCTGATCATGGACATTGGATGTCGTTGATAACAAGATCATATCATTAGGAGAATGATGTGATGGACACACACCCATAGAAGCGTAGCATAAGATCAAGTCATTAAGTTCATATTGCTATAAGCTTTCAAATGCATAGTAACCTAATCCTTCAACCATGAGGTTATGTTAATCACCATCACCGGATGGGTACTTTGATGACAGTAAACACCGCTTCGTAACTGGGTGGTTATAAAGGTGTTATTGGGTATTCTGAAAGTATGTGTTGAAGCGCATGGACCAAGATTGGGATTTGTCCATCCATATGACGGATAGATATGCTCTAGGCCCTCTCGGTGGAATGTCATCTAGATAGCTTGCAAGCATGTGACTAGGTCACAAGGGATGACATATCACGGAACGAGTAAAGAGTATTTATCAGTAACGAGGTAGAACTAGGTATGGAGATACCGATGACAAAGGGAATTGGTTTCGTATGTTAATGGTTCTATCGATCACAAAGTCATCGTTGAGTATGTGGGAGCTATTATGGATCTCCAGATCCCGCTGATGGTTATTGATCAGAGAGGTTTCTCCATCATGTCTGCATATTCACAAACCGTAGGGTGACACACTTAAGGTTCGAAGTTGTTTTAAGTAGATATGGAATATGCGTTGGAGACCGAATGTTGTTCGGGGTCTCGGATTGAATCCGGGACACCACGAGGAGATCCGGAATGGTCCGGAGAATAAGATTCATATGTTGGGGATCATTTTCTAAGTTAGGAAATGTTCCGGAGTGTTTGTATGGAGATTCTAAAAGGTTTCGGAATGTTCTGGAAGGTTCTAGAAGAGTTCTTGGTGTTTACTTGAAAACCAAGAAAGGGTCAAAGGAAACCTTGTGGGGCGAGACACAGATTCGTGGGGGAGGAGGACTCCTCCCCCCTTCCCAACCCGCCGGCCATAGGAGAGGAGTCCTACTAGGACTCCCCCTCCCCAGGCGCGCCTCCCTCCTTTAAATAGAAGGGAGGGGGCGCCCCCTCCTAGCCCTCTCTCATAACAAGCTCTAGCCGCCGCCTCTCTCCTCTATCTTCGCTCTGCTCCGGCTTAGGCGAAGCCCTGCAGAATTCTCTACTCCACCACCACCACCACACCGTCATGCTGCTGGGATTCCGTGGAGAAGATCTACTACCTCTGCTGCTCGCTGGAACAGGGAGAGGAAGGTCTGCTTTGACTCTGCACGTGTGACCGACTGGGGAATTCCTTCCGGAACGCGGCGCCGGAAGGATCGTCCACACGATCTTGAGATCGGCAAGTGATCGACTACATCAACCACGAGATCCAATCTCATAACGCTTTCGGTTCTACGAGGGTTAGTACCGATCTATCTCGTTGCTCATGTCTAATAGATTAGATCTTGGCTTTTATCTAGATTAGATCTGGGTTTTGTTCGTTCTTGCGATAGAAATATTTTGTTTTCCATGCTACGAACCCATCACCTAAATGCGTGCATCATTAGAATATTTGCATTTGAATACAAATGCACACAAATAGGTACGTGGCTAATTCATTAGAGTGGAAGTGACAAATTAGAACAAGAACATCATACCACTGTGAGAGAGAAGTCCTCAATATAATATAGGGATAGTTAACAAGATAATCATTATTGAGGCCTCCCACTATGAGATAGACAACCACAATAGGTAGCCAGTTTGATAGAAGGTATATCCAATATGATAGATGGATCCATAATCATCAAGATCCCATACGAGAATTGTAGTGATAAATCCACAACTGAACCACAGTGACCACAGTGCCACACAAACCATAGTCTCATACAAATCAACTCATGAATAAAAGTTCAACGCTAAATGGGCACAAGTGAGAATAAAACTGAAACGATAAAGTGCAAATGCTTGTGCCCGACCCATGCAAATCCTCTAAATCCTAATAGAACTACTTCTCCCCCTCTGGCATCAAAATGCCAAAAAGGAAGAAGAGTGATGCTAGCACCCCAAGAGATCACTCGTAGTCCTCGTCATCTTCCTCTTCCTCTTCTTCTTCATCATCCTCCTCCTCATCTTCCTCTTACTCATCAGCTGGTGGAGTGGGATCCCTCGCCAGGGCAGGAAACAAGTGTAGCATCCCATCTGTCTAACATATGTAATGCTACATGGTCTAGTAATATAATGGCTACTTCCTACATATAATTGTTGCATCATAATTATATCATGCTCATGTCATCATGCCACCTTGCATTTGAGCATCATATAAAACCCTTTTTCTTTGGTTCTTCTCTCATATGCATTATTAATTGTATTTGCCTCTTGATATTGTTTTTGGCTATTGATATATTGTTTAATGCCCAAGTTGAGTTGGGGGCATATCTTTTATTCAACTCCACCACCTTTCTTTGTCACCACCTTATTATTCCACCATCCTAATTACCATGGGCTTTTATTTTATTTTGGCATTTACTCTAGCTCATGTGGGGTGGGATGGATCTAATTCTAATTCCTTTTGCTTGGCCTTTATTTCACATTTTGGGAATGCATAATAATAATGCCATGTTATTATTATTGTTTTCACAAGCATAAACATGGCCATTAATTATTGTGCATGGGCCATGCAACCATCACCACCATGTGTTTCTCTTTTGGTTATTATTTGTTTTTTTAAGTGGACCATCTTCTTGAGCTCTCTTTTTCTCTAAACCCCTTTCCACCTTGATCTTGTATCTTTGCCATGTGCATAAATCCTTCTTCCTCTTTTTCTCTCACATGTGCATGCATCCATGTATGGACATGTGGGACCTTTCCCTCACCTCTCTTCTCTCACCATGTCGAGGCTGGCCCTCTCCCTCTCCCTACCAGCAGGTCCCACCAGCCCCTCTCCCTCCAACCATGCCGAAGCTAGCCCCAACCCTAGCCATCTACCCTCCTAACCGAGCTCCACCCGACCCTCTTCTTCTCTTTCTCTACCTCGCTCTCTCTCTGCCAGAGGCCCCCACCAGCCGAGCCTGTCCCTCCCTCTCTGCTGGCACACCTACCATGCCCCTGCCTGGCCAAGCCGAGCCCCAGCTCGTGCACGCGAGGAGGAGGAGGAAAAGGTGGCCGGGGACACCTTTATCATTACCCCACTCCCGCACGTCACCCCCATCCCCCTTCCCTATCTACTCCCTCGCCTCATGCGCCCTGGCATCGCCAGATTCATCCCAGGTCCCTGCCTCTCCCCTCCTTCCTCTCCACCGATGCATCTTCCCTCTCGCCGGTCACCGCCAGTACCGCCGCCGCTCCCTCGTTCCAGCGGTCGTGGTTGACGTGGAGGTGGTCAAGGAGTCCGAGGAGGTTCCCCTGCTTCACCCGGTACACGCCAGCGAGGAGGAGAAGGCCACCACTACCGTAGTACGTCGACGCCCCGACGAAACCCTAGGTCGCCGGCCGCCAGCCTCGTCGTCGCCCTGCTGCGCCCCAAGCCGATCCGCCGCCGCCAACCTCTCCGCGGTGAGTCCCTCTGCCGCCCAGACAACCTCCGCCCTGCCGTAAAACCCTAGCCGCGGTAGACGTTCTGCCGAGCACACCCAGTACGCCATGGTCGCGCGCGTCTGCACGTCGCCGCATCGCGCAGCGACCTATCTAGCGCCCGCCCGCTTCCCTGTCACCATCCCTCGCTCAGCCGCACTGGTTACCGCCGCCGAGCGTGAGCCCCAGGTCCCCAGATCGAATCCCCACCGCGTCGCGCGCCCGCTGTCGCCGTGCGTGCCGTCAGTTTCGTCAGAAACGCGTAGAAGAAGAACAGTAGCCGCGCGCGATTTGCAAATTTCCCCCCAGCCTTTTGGTTTCCTAAACCCACGGTCCAACAGAGCCCCACCAGCCAGCCTCTGTGAGCTTTTTGCAAAAAGCACCCCAGCTTTCGCAGTCTCAACCCGTGCTCCAGCTCACCCCCCCCCACCACCTGTCAGTCTCTGCGAGTTCCGCCACTGGCACATGGGCCATAGCCCGCTGGCCCACCTGTCATTCGCGATGGCTATCTAGACCCAGAGTGAGAAAAGCCGCGGCTGTGCAACGTTGACCACTGGGCCCAGTTTGCGCCGACCCCATCCGTCAGTGGCTTGGGCTGGAATATTCCAGGTGTAAAAAGTCCTGGCGATTTCTGTTAAAATAAAAATGATTTCAGTAAATGTTCAAATTCAAATTCAAATCTGTTTTTAAATAACTTTAATATTATAAATCCAGATAATACAAATGATATATGTTTTGGAATCAGAAAAATGTGAGGAATTCAAATATGCTATTCAAAATAATGTTTGAGCACTTTAATTTTTCGAGCTAATTAAAATTACAATAAAATGTCCTTTTCTTAATTATTTAATAACTTTAGTTTTATAACTCCAAATTTAACAAATAATATGTCTAAATCGATCAGCGCGACGAGCCCGTTCTAGCTGTGCATTCCTTGTTCTGCATTGCAGCATGCATCATATAAATATAAAGTATACAACAAGTGTTATGAGAGCAAACCAGAATAAAAACTCAATAAAATGCTTTAATCTTGTACCCCACGCCTCACCCATACCATGCTACTTTATTGCCATGCAATTGTGCATCATTCATCATGGCATTCTTTTTTGCTTGTCGCATTTCAATATATATGCTTGTGCACTTTATTTATGTTGGCCCTTGTTTGTTTGGTTCTTCTTCGAATAGACGCTGAGCAGGGGATATATCAGGAATCCCAGGAGCACTACCCAGATCCGACTCTCGCTTCAACTGAGCTGCCAGGCAAGTACTACCACATGCTTGCATACATATAGTACCTATTGCCTCTATCTTATTCTTGCATCATTGAGTCGCGATTGCATCAAATTGAATCCCAAGTACTGCATAGCCTTTACTTTTAAACCCCACCGAAGCTTGTTCCTCCATCCCATGAGCCATTACTACAGGAGTTGTTTGAGCCATGCGGGTCGTAGAACAGCATGTGTAGGGTATGTGAGAGTCTGATGGATAACGAGGTACCTAAACAACTTAACCTGAGTAGTAATGGGATAACTAATGAAAGTGGCATCGGTGAGCAATATCTGCTATTTGGTTCTTCATGCTCACTTGTGTCCCGTAGGACCCCGAGTACTTGATTCCTATTCCTTGACTATTCGCACTATCCACATCCGGGAGGCCTTATAGACCCTCCTGAGCCAGAGCTTGATTCATTCTTATTTCTTGGGGCCACAAAGTAGTTTGGGGCTTTATTACTATCCTGTACTTATGCCATGCTTTACTGCTTTATTTAAGATTGTGCGTGGAGCACCTGTACTGTTTAGGACCGTGACACGTTTTCGCTGTATCGACAATCCCAGTCACATTTTTGGGTTCCCAGTCATTTACCGCCATCCACACAAACCCTGGGTCCGTTCCGGAGCCGGCCAACTTCGTTGCGGGTAGCTTAGTGGGGTGGCCCCCTGAAACATTTCTGAATCCTGTGATCACTTTGTCGTGAATGCCTCGTTGGGTTTTGATTTGGTTTTTCCGAGGTTGATCGAGTATGTGTTGCTATTTGTGCACCCCTGCAGGGTAAAACTTTCTGAAAGCCGTGTCTACGGTTATGGACGACTTGGAGCATAGTTTCTCGATCATAGACAAGTATAACTAAAGTACCGCTTTTAATTTGACTAAGTACTTGACTAGTAAATAGTGCAATACCCATGGAATGGTTAATAAAACTACCAACGGATGGGGGTTGTTCGTCCGCTTCCTCGTTGGTAAGCGAGGAGGAGGATGGATCTGTTAATTATACTGTTATAACTGTTGTTTCTTAATTCACGGACATCCGTCTATCATTGGTTAGGCGGATGGTTAGCGAGTATCTATAGACTTGTTAGTTATTATCTTTTGCTGCAATTGCGTCACCCCAGGTATATGTCCCCTTTAGAGGCATAAAGACTTGTTGAGTACCCCTAGGGTCTCACACGATAAATTGTTTGATTCAGATGAACAGGTGTATTCGCAAGATGGATACTGGGTGGAGGAGACGGATGATGTTGGCAACGATCACTCGGTGTAGAGACTCCGGGAACAGGGATCCGTGAGATCTATGGGCGGGATGTGTTTATTTATGTGGCATCTTATGCCGATTTGCTTCTTATCCGTACTCGGATCTTGTTTTCCGCTTCCGCCTGATACTCTGATGTTTGATGTATGAGGAGCTATCCTAAAATATTATCTCTATCTAGGACATTTGGATCTTGCCGTATGGCGTTGCAATATTTCTATTTCTTTTAGATGGAATGACTCTAAGGACTGTTGTATGTGGCTTGCATACATACTCATTTGTGTATGTAGTTGATCCCTTCGCCTGCCGATTACGCCGCTCGTTCTTGTCCAGATGTTCTGAAAATGGTTAGGACGGCCGAAAGGTCTACCTGTGAGTGGCCCTTGGCCCCACCGTACTATTTTAACCATTTTCGCTCATCCAGGCATGTAACTAAGAGCATAATTCACCGAGGTAGTTACAACAAGTGGCGCTCGAGCTTTCCATAGTTGAGTCCAGAAGAGTTCCACTGAGCATACGGAGTGGGAGCAGCAGGGGCTGGGGGATGCCTGATGCCCCAGACACATGGTAAAGAATGAGCTACTGGGTGTGAGTCGTCTCGTGGCGCTGCTTGTATGCCTCGTACTACCCCTTGTGAGTATCCACCCCCATGCACAATATGTTCTGCTAAAACCAATTCTGCTGCTTCATCTTATGAGCAAGAAGAGGCACTGGGGGCCGACAAGCACTAGTACGAGCATCCCTAATAAGACCCTCTGGAGCAAAAGATGGATGAGCGGTCTTCCTTGACTTGTTGTAGATCTTTTTCACCTTATGGTCAACATCATAGTGGAATTCCCCAGTGGGAAGCAAGTACTTGATGAGCATCATGATGTAAGGGGTATATGGAATGGAGAGCCTATTAAACATGGCATCAGTCAACTCATGATAGATGAATTCCATCACATCTAGCTTGTAGTCCACAGTATCATCCTCACAGGTGGCCACCTCATAAGAAAAAAGCAAGCAGCTGAACCAAGTGGCCACAAATACTGTCATTGTTGCCCCACTAGGCGTGATGGAGTCACGAAAAACACCAACCAACCGAGCATAAAGAGTGGAGAGGCGTGCAAGCATACCCACGATACCATCAGGAGCCATGCAAGGAGAAAGAGCAGAATCCTTGTTGGGCTTGAGTTGAGTGATGATACGATGGCCACAAGGATGGTCCTAACCATTGAATGGATAGCCAAGCACCCCAACAAAGGTCCGAAAGTCAGATTGCATCATAGTGTCACGGGTCATCCACTTCATGGTGCGGTTCTCATCGCCACAAATCACCAAAGTGAAGAAGAATTGCTTCACCACCTCGGAGTCATAGGAACACTGTAGGGCCATAAGAGTATGCAGCCCCATCCGCTTAGTCACAATCATAGCATCAGCAAGTTGAGGCTTCTCCATAGCCTCAGCAATAACCATGGGACACATAGAACGAATCTTCAGAGATGAATAGACGTCCTCATAGATGAACTTCTGGTTAACACACGAAAAGCGAGAATCCCCAAGCTGTCCATCTCTCTTAGTTTCCTCATATAGATCACGATGATGAATAGGGGAATAAGTGACAGGATCCATTGCCTTATAGTTTACCCTTGGTGCCTTACCCTTCCGTTTGGTGACACCCCTTCCGTTCAGCCATCCGGTCAGCCTCTCATTGCCAACTCCGTAATTCAACCTCGTCCACAAGACCACCTTCTCTGTCGGGCTTGAAATAGCGACCACGGGGACGACGCTTGTATGTCTTAGGAGCACTGGAACCACCTGTGAAGAGAATAAGATGGGTAGCAAGGAGATGAGTATGCACACAAGTCCAGGAGAGATGTAGAAACAGTAGACCAAGAATCCATAGCACAGAAATACATTATGCACAAAATCTGAGAAATTCTGAATTAGAGGTGAATCTTCTAGGACGGATAATCCGACTTTTCTAGGGGCGGATAATCCGGCCTTGGCGAAATTTTCCGAATCGACCTAGATTAAGTGCATCAAATTAGATCAGGCACAGGAATTGCAAGACTATGATTTCTAACCCGAATATGAACCACAAGGCGACTCCTAGTCCAAGTTCCTCCAACAAGCAATACATGTATACAAAATATGGTAGAGAGGGAGTTACCCTCACTCATTGAAGGAAGAACGCGGAGGAGAATGTACTCAGATGCATGGGGAAGAAGATCCAGGGGAGGCCCAGAGAATTCGGTGGCTGGAACAGCTCCGGGGAGGGTTGGGGTGGCAGGCGGCGGCTTCGAGAGAGAGAGAGAGGGGCCAGGGGAGAGGAATTGCTCTGTTTGATCTCTTCCCCTGTTGCCCTGCCTTTAGAAGACAAAAGTTGCCAGGGGCGGATTATCCAGCCCCCACTTGGGGCGGATAATCCGGCCCATTTTCTGAATTTCTGTTGAACAGAGATTCAGGCCTGCACACCCCTAAACAAACCCCCACAAGATAACCAAAGGACTTGTTTCCAAGAATAGATGGCTCAGAGATGGAAAAAGGCTTGGGTTTAGAAAACCAAACTGAGATGGTACTACACACCCAAGGTTGCAAGAACCAAATCAAATAAAAGCCAAACTTGGGTGTGTTTTCCATAAGAACATAAGATATGCAAGAAGCTCCAGAAAAATCCACAAGGAAACAACTCTTCTTACGGAAGAGGGCGGTGGCTGAGGCCACCATGTGGGAGTACATGGTATGACACCACGAAGATATATCTTCGGTTCATGACCAATACTAATCAATAAGCTCACATATCACAAAATGATATTAAGAGAAATGATTTTTCTTGCTTTCGACATTATGGGGGAGGGTTAGCCCAATCAATTAGGACCACACTCCCCCTATATCCATGCCCACACCTAAACCAAATAAAGGAGGAGATGTAAGTGGGTATGCATGAGTAATCAAGACAAGCTCGTTGAATCAACGATATTTAGCTCATTCCTCAAATAACAAAACCTTGCTTCATCAAGTGGCTTTGTGAAAATATCAGCAAGTTGGTTCTTTGTTCTCACAAAGGATACATCAACATCACCACGAGCAACATGATCCCGAATAAAATGATTATGAATCTCAATATGCTTTGTTCTTGTATGCTGCACCGGATTGTACGCAATTTTGATTGCACTTTCATTATCACATAAAAGAGGCACATTGTCACAATTGACACCGTATTCCTTTAAAGTTTGCCTCATCCATAATAATTGGGTACATGCACTTGCATCAGCCACATATTCAGCTTTAGCGGTGGAGAGAGATATACAATTTTGTTTCTTCGAAGACCAACATACCAAAGACCTTTCCAAAAATTGACAAGCTCCAGAAGTTGATTTCTTGTCATCCTTGTCACCAGCCCAATCTGAATTGGTATAACCACATAGAGAGAAATTGGAGCCCTTGGGATACCACAAACCAAAATTAGGGGAATAAACTAAATATCGAAAGATTCTCTTGACCACCACTAAGTGGCTTTCTTTAGGAGCTGCTTGATACCTTGCACACACACCTACACTCAACACAATATCGGTTCTAGATGCACAAAGGTAAAGGAGAGAGCCGATCATGGACCGGTATACCTTTTGGTCCACATCTTTACCATTGGGATTGAGTTCAAGATGACATTTAGTTTGCATCGGTGTAGAGACGCCATTAAGATCCATCATCTTGAATCTCTTGATCATGTCTTGGATGTACTTTGCTTGATTTATGAAGGTTCCTTCTCTAAGTTGTTTGATCTCAAATCCAAGAAAGAACTGTAATTACCCCATCATAGACATCTCAAACCTGTCAATCATAAGCTTTCAAAATTCATCATTAAAAGCTTTATTAGTAGAGCCAAAGATGATGTCGTCTACATATAGTTGGCATACGAAGAGCTCCCCCTTAACCTTCTTAGTAAAAATAGTGGGATCAATTTGCCCAACCTCGAAGCCACGGTCTAGCAAAAGCTCTTTAAGGTGCTCATACCACGCACGTGGGGCTTGTTTAAGGCCATAGAGCACCTTATCGAGTTTGTAAACATGGTTTGGGAAGTTGGCATCCTCGAAACCCGGAGGTTGCTTTACATATACCAACTCATGTAGAGGACCATTAAGAAAATCACTCTTAATGTCCATTTGCTATAATTTAAAATTATTATGAGTTGCATAAGTAAGGAGGATATGGATGGACTCAAGACGAGCCACTGGAGCATAAGTTTTGTTGAAGTCGATGCCTTCAACTTGGGAAAATCCTTGTGCCACGAGTATTGCCTTGTTCCTTACAACAATTCCATTCTCATCTTGCTTATTCTTAAAAATCCACTTTGTGCCGATAACATTGCGGCAATCTTTGGGCTTCTCTACTAATTTCTAGACCTTGTTGTGCTCGAAATTATTTAACTCTTCATGCATAGCAGCAACCCATTACAGATCTTCAAGAGCTTCAAACACTTTCTTGGGTTCCACCATGGATATGTGAGCTTGATGCTCTCCGAAGCTTGCTATCTCCCTTCTTGTGGACACCCTTCGTCTGAGGTCACCTACAACTTTATCAAGAGTGTATCCTCTTAATTCAAGATTTCTTTCTGCACGAGCTTTGCGACGAAGTTCAATTAACTTGCTATTTCTAGGTGGAATTTCTTCATCATTCGAGTCTTCATCGGGACCACTAGCTTGGCCTTGATCAACAACTTGTTCAGCATGAACAGGAGATGAAGAACCTTGCCCTTGTTTTTGATCAGCAGCCATAACAGGAGGCTGCTTCTGTTCTAAGTCTTCAGGGCCGGATAATCCGGTCGAGGGAGCAGCCGGATAATCCGGCCTGGGAGTACTTGGTCGTTCTTGATCATCTTGTATGCTTCTGTCATGAGTTGGAGAAGGGCCGGATAATCCGGTGTCACCTGAAAAATCCAGCCTGGGAGTTGTATCTTTTTCTTGGTCGTTCTGTTAGTTCCTTGCATGAGATGAAGTATGACCAGATAATCCGGTGTCACACGGAAAATCCGGCATGGATCTTCCAGAAACTTCAGTCGAGGGAAGACCTTCAACAGGTTGAGGTGTTGGTGTAGTGGTTTCTCCAGCGAGTGGAGCTTGTTGAGCTTGTGTCGATGAGGGCTCTACTTGAGTAGAGCATTGTCCTTCCTAATCCACCACAAGGGGTTCCTCAATGGGGCAGAAACATCCCACGCCCATTCTTCTTATGGCATCTTGGGATATTTCAATATCTGCATCACAAACATCAACTTGCCCCGCACGGAAGCCATCATTTTCCTCGAACACCACACTACAAGATTCTACAACAGTTCCGGAGATCTTATTGTAGACTCTATAAGTGTGGGATTCGACACCATAACCAACAAAAATTCCTTCTAATGCCTTAGACTCAAATTTAGATAAACGAACTCCTTTGATAAGAAAGAAACACTTACAACCAAATACCCGGAAGTATGAAATGTCGGGCTTGTTGCCGGTAAATATTTCATAAAGTTTCTTGTCCAAGATCTTGCGGAGGTAAAGCTGTTTGGATGAATGGCATGCGGTGGAAATGGCTTCAGCCCAGAAGTTATATGGTGACTTGAATTCAGCCAACATAGACCTTGTCGTATCCATTAATGTCCGGTTTTTCCTCTCAGCTACACCATTTTTATTAAGGGGTGTACGCAGCGGAATATTGGTGTATTATCCCCTCTTCACTTAGGAATTCATTCAGAGTAGGGACATTGTGTCGATGCTAGACCTCGTTAGAAAAATCAATGACCGTTTGTTGAGTCTCACTCTTCAGCTTGAAGAAGTAGACCCAAGTATATCTTGAATAATCGTCAACTATTACAATACAATATTTCTTTCCACCGAGGCTCGCATGATACGGAGGACCAAAGAGGTCCACATGAAGGAGCTCCAAGATCCTCTTTGATGAAATATTTTTTCCTTCGATGGGGAGAGTCATGCATCTTCCCTTCAACGCAAGCCCTGCAAACACGATCTTTGGCAAAGGAAACATTTTCTTTTAGTCCAAGAATGTGGCCACCCTTGTGAAGACTTTGCAAAGTTCTCATATTGACGTGGGCTAGACGGTGATGCCATAACCAACCCGCGTCGGCCTTTCCGAAAAGACACATCGGACCTGAAGTGGTTTTCCCTGAAAAGTCCACCACATACAGGTCATTTTCGACATATCCCACAAAAGCGACCTTTAGAGACTTGCTCCACAAGAGTACCACTAAATCACCATCAATAAAAACAGCAAAGCCCATCTTACCAAGGGCATGAACAGAAAGTAAGTTGTAACCGAGGGTCTCAACAAGCATAACATCCACGAGGGAAATATCGTGAGCAACCACAACCTTGCCAATACCAAATACCTCAGATTTAGACTTATCACCATAGGAGATGGTTATATGATCATGATTTGGCCTCATCTTCGTGATGATTTCCTTGCTTCCGGTCATATGACTTGTGCACCTGCTATCGAGCACCCATTTAGAACCACCAGAAGCATAGCCCTGCAAGAGAATTACTTCTTGGTTTTAGGTACCCATTTTTTAATGGGTCCTCTCATGTTAGTAACAAGGGTCTTTGGAGCCCAAATAGACCAAAAAATATAATTATCAAAAGGATCAACATAAGCAGCATAGACATCACCATAGTAATCACGAAATAATTCATAATGAGGATTGTTAGACCCTGCAAAACCATAGTAATCAATTTTGTCTTTCATGACATTGTTTTTAGAGGTGCTTGTCTTTTCTTGAACGCTCTTGGCCTTCTTATTATTATTATTTATCTTCTTGGTCTTGGGAACATAGACAAGTCCCTCTTTTCCATTGCTTTCCCTTTGCTTACCAAGGATATCATCTAGGACTTCCTTACCTTTGGGTTGGGATCCCTTGATAAGCTCATCTTTCAACCTAGCATTTTTTTCAACGACATCTTCATGTCCACGTGATGGTGTAGAGGTGCTAGGCATATCAAACTTGTCCAATCGAGTTTGGAACTGATCACAAAACTCATTTAGAGTAGAGTTTTCACCCTCCAATGCCTTGTAGGCAATGCCAAGTTTCTCTAATTTCTCAGAGAGTCTAGCATGAGTAGCCCCAAAGTCAATCTTCTACTTCTTTAATTTATTTACCTTGGCAAGAGCATTATCACGTTCCTTTATGATCTAGGCTACAACTTCATCATGTGACTCCTCAATTGACTCAAGCCTCTCCTCTAGTGTGACTCGAGTCTCTTCTTCTTCTACTAGAGCATTCTTCAAAGAAGCAATCTCTATGGCATCCTCCCTTTCAATTCTGCCTTTTTCTTCGAGGATCTCTTCGGAGTGAGCAAGTTGGCTCATGAGAGCCTCAAAATGTAGTTTGTGCTCACCTTGCAAGTTAGTGATAAAAAGGTCCAAAGCAATAACTTCTTCCTTTACTCTAAGACTTGTATGATCATCCATATCAACATTCATAATAGTCTTAGGAAAAGAAGAGATAGAAGATGATACCTTGGAACCTCTTGCCATAAGGCAAGTGACGTTCTTGTTGATGGCGTTTTCATTTGGAGAGTTGAAGAGTGATGTGGGGATGGATGTGGTGGCTATTGCAGCCACTTCTCGAGTGTTATCTTCATCCTCTTCATCCCCACTTCCTGATAAATACTCTTCTTGTGCCACGAAGACAATCTTGGGTTGCTTCTTATAGGGAGCATTTTTCTTGACAAATGGATTCTTTTGAGGTGCCTTGAATTTTTATTTGAGGATGATCCTGCCCCCATTATCTTCTCTACTTTGGTAGGGACACTCAGCCACAAAGTGCAAACGGTCTCCACAATTGTAGCAAGTTCTCAGTTTTTGGCTGTTTTCCTTTCACCCACTTGACCCATTCTTGCGCTCAAGTTCAGATTTAGCCTTAGCTGGGTCCTTCCAAAAGTTTCTTGCATAGAAGGCCATGTACTCACCATAAGAACGCTTGACCTCCTCGGGACAACTCATGGAAACAATGTCAAACCCTCTATCATATTCATCTTGTTCAACTACATTTGCCTTGAATGCTACATTAACTCCTTTTTGCATCCCAAGTGCCTGAGGATGAGCATCTTCGGCGTTCTTAGCTGCCACTTTAAAAGCCGCCATTTCTTGCATGACTTTGTTGGAAGTCATTGGTGGTAGTTGTGTCTATCTTGCAAACTCTTCAAGTTTGTGGGCTCAAATGACATGAGGGCACTCACATACTTCCTTTTGATCCAAGCATCATCAATATGAGTTGCCCCATGTTTTCTAAATGTTGTTGCAATGCTCTTGAGCCTTCTATACATGTCTTCGTGGTCCTCACCATCCAACATGTAGAATCCTTCAGCTTCATTTCTTAGAGAATCATACATATTTCTTCTCATGCTTTCATTGCTAATAAACAAGTTGGTGAGAGCATCCCAAGCTTCCTTGGCGGTGTTGAGGTGTTCAATATGTGGCATGTCCTTGGGACCCACACCAAGCGGAATCATGTGAAGGGCCGTTGCATTGAGTTGGCTGTCTACGACTTCTCTTCTTGTCAAGTTGGTGGAGTCTCCAATGTGGAGGCCATCTTCAATGATCCTCCAAAGCTCAATGGACGAACTGCACACATGAGATTTCATTAAGAATTGCCATTGATTAAACAAGGATGCAGTAAGCTTGGGTGGATCACCCCTATTATTTATATGAGGGTGAGGGATTGGTGGGTCGAGAGAATATAGGTGAGATACCTCACTATAGTCCTCCTTTCCATTTCCCTTCTTGGAGGACGAGCCATTATGTTTCTTACCACCCAACTCGTCTTCCTTGGAGTTAGCATTAGCTTTATCCTTAGATAGCGGAGTGGAGGCCTCAGAGGTAGATGGAGGTGGGGCTATAGATGAAGTCAGACGAGCAACCATTTGCTGCATCTCTTCCATTTTGGTCTCAAAGGATTTCAACAAGGTTGTTTCCAACATCTTGAGGTCATCCATTGTGACCTTGTCCATAGCCTCACTCCCATCTCCCTTAGTACCCATACTTCTCTTAGGCTGTTAAGCCCGAATAAAGAGTCGAGGCTCTGATACCAATTGAAATGGGTCGTATGGGCACCTAGAGGGGGGTGAATAGGTGCTACTTCAAATTTTAATACTTCTTCAATTTTAGGCTTGACACAAAAGTAAATTCTCTAGATATGCAAATACGGAGAATTTCCCTATATGTAAACCTAACTACTAAGCGAGTAAAGGCAAGAGAGAGTGAGGAGTGAGGAAACCGTAGTAGAGCACGCGGAGACACAGGATTTATTTTACTGCAGTTCCTTCCTTGTTAAGGGAAGTACGTCTGCGTTGGAGGGGTGGGCGGTACTAAGACCACCACACCACAATAGGCCTCACCCTGTTCTCTGATGGATCTAGCCACCAAAGGCCTGATCCACCTTTCCACTATTGGTACCCTTCTAGGCGGGAACCGGTGCCTTTACACAACTAGCGGGACACACATCCACAACCGAATTAGAGGCTCCCATATTGATAACAAGCTGCCACAAGAACAAATATTATCAAAACCGAAACACAAGATCTAGATATTAGCAAGTAATACTAGATCAAGAATCCTCCAAGTAAATGGAGGGGAAGTGATGCGCTTGATTTGTGATGTCGATGATTGAAGTCTTCTCCTTCGATTCCCCAAAGGTTGGAGCCTTCGGGTGGTTGAAGTGAGATATCTCGATTAGGAGCTTGAAGAACTGGCCAGCACTTTTTCAAATGAATCAAGAGATCTGACAGGAGGAGTGATTGGGGCTTTTATACCCCCTGTCCAGACATGGCCGTTGAAGAAGTTGGGGGCCGGATTATCTGTCCCAAGTGGGGGCCGGATTGTCCGGCTGGGGCAATCCTCTGCCCTAGAATTGTATTTTTTTGGGGGAAATCCGCCCCCTATACCGCACGACGCGCCTTGGCTCCCATTGCAAACTTTCCTGGGGGCGGATTATCCGGCCCGAGCAAAACTTTCAGCTCTGGCCGGACAATCCGAGATATATTCTGCCCCCTTACTGCATGACGCGCCTGGCCAACCTTTGCAAAACTTCTCGGGGGGATTATTCGGCCAGGGAAAAACCTCCAGCCCTGGCCGGACAATCCGAAACATAATCCGCCCCCATACTGCATGACGCGCCTTGCTTGTGTTTGTTGATTAGGCAAGACCAGATTATCCGGCCCTTGGAAGGGGCGGATAATCCGTCCCCCAACAATGGATTTGGCAGGTTTTCATATGAACAATCATCTGCAGCACTTAGGAAACATGAGATGATCTATGGTATTGTTATATAACACACAAAATACTAAAGATCATGAAATGTTCTTTCACCAACGCGTCAGTCAGGATTTTCTTCACGTCGTAGGCATGGTATTTATCCGATAGAGCATAGCAGATGCAGTTTCCAAGCGAGCAGATTAGATCTGTAGGTATTATCTTTGCATTGTAGACGCATCATCCGAATATGTTTTTACAGCGGATGTGATCCGGGTTAGATAATCGAGTCTGTTATAAGGTAGGTACTGTGTGAAGTCACAAAACACTTTGATTGCATGAAAGTATGGAGTCAATATTGTGGACACAATCGACACAATGGACAAAATGTATGCATTTGTTTTTATAAGGTGTGCGACCAGTGCTGCCTATGGGAATAGCTCCCGAGTGTCTAGTTGAGTTATAGACTCGAGCAGAGACTCGGTCATAATTCACGTAGTTATCAGTCAACATTGTGGACGCAGTCGATAAAATGGACAATTGTTTTTGTAGGGTGCATGACAACGGTCCCTATGGGAGTAGCCCCCGAGTGTATGGTAGAGTCGTAGACTCGAGCAGAGACTCAAGTCGAAAGTCATGTAGCCATCAGTCAATAACTATAAAAATAATACATTGATGCCAAATTCGACTCACATAGGTCTAGATTCTATTGGGAAGGATGGGGATCTAAAAGTAAATGTCATATGGTTAACTGGCTAGAGGTTTGTAGACCATTGCAGTGGTCTAGGGCTGATCAACACCAAACACATGAACATTGCGCTAATGCTAAAGTGGGTTTAGAAATTGTTCTAGAGTGGTAATTCCCTTTGGTAGAAAATTATCCATGTAAAATATAACAACGCTAGCGATATCTTTGCGGGCTCAGGGTAGGGAAGCTCCCCGTTTTGGAAAACCCTAAACAAGATGGAATGCTACTTCAAATTAGGTTCCAAGCATGAGGTAGTTGACCGCAGAAGGACGTTATTCTGATTTGATTGCTGGTCAGGTAGTAGGCCGCTCAAAGACATGTTTCCGAAGCTGTTTACGATCGTTGTTGATCCTATGATCAGAGTGGATTAAGTGGTCCAAGGAGAAGCTTGGTTCCTTCTCTTCCAACGTGTTCTAACTCAGGCAGGTCTGGCCTAGTGGCATCAACTCTGTTCAAAGATTGGGTAACCGTAGCTGGAGATTGGTTTAGATAAGATCAGCTGGTGATGGCACTACAACAAGTGTGTAAATTCGTTGGGACTCCAAGTGCAGAGTGATGCAACATGAGAAATTTTCTCCACAAGGTTGACTCGGGGTTTATATCGAACTCTCAGGAAACAAAGGTGAAGCTTCTTCCAACCTCGCCTGGCAACCTGCAAAGCAAAGTCTTTGTCTTCTGCCCCCAACTCCACCATGTGGTTGTCAAGCACAAGGCTTCGGTATTAGTAAAGTAAAATAACAATAAATAAAATACTAGAAAGAAAACTAAAACTAGAAAGTAAACTAAAACAAGTAAATATATATGATTTTGGGTTTTTGGTTGTAGTTGAAAGAAGTAAAATATTTTTATTCTTTGAAAATTAATTAAAGCTAAAAATGTAAAGGTAAGTAAAAGTTGTTTCTTATATGATAAAAAGTGGATCGAGGTTCATCGGTTCACTTGTCTACTCTCTCATAAAGGTGTGGTGGCATTAATAACATGATAGATAACTAAATATTGATGAGATTTTATTATGTGTCTTGATTAGCATTCATATGGGCATTACGTCCTAACATAAAGATGATACTACACATTTTACTTATACTCCACTAGAAAG
Organism: Avena sativa; assembly: GCA_916181665.1. Lineage (NCBI taxonomy): Eukaryota > Viridiplantae > Streptophyta > Magnoliopsida > Poales > Poaceae > Avena > Avena sativa. Next base: position 432,743,318 of record OV702287.1, read on the forward strand.
GGATACACTGCGAGTAATCTAGATTTAAGAATTAACAGAGCATATATTTAGGTACTTTGACATGGTGTTTGAACAACAAATATGCTACCTTGAATTAAACATATCACAATAGATCAAGCATATGATCCATAGATTAAACAAGACTTCTTAGCTGTCACTAAGAATTATATAGCACATGCATTCATTTTATCCCTAGTGAGGTAACAAAAGAATTGGTAAAGACCATAGTAGATATGAGGCTTGCTGTCACAACTCATTACTACCACCATGTTACTCCATCTAATACACACCACCTTCCACACATGCTCTTGCATATAATTTTGATCAAAACAAGTAATAAAGAACGTGGTAATAATATGCATCTATTAATACGTCAAGAACACAATAAAGATTCGGATCTCAGAGATCATCTAGTAGAACAAAAGATCCACCACATAAAAATTATAAATATGGCCATAATCATGATAGCAGCTCATATGGCATCTAAACAACATAGCACACGAGAGAGAGATCAAGCTACTTCCACAAACCCATAGTCCAGAGGTGTACTACTCCCTCTTTATCATGGCGGCGGTGTTGATGATGTTGGAGAGTGTGGAGATGCAACCGGGGATGGCTCCGACAGCATTTCCCTTCCAATCTTTGCAGGTTCAGGTTCAGTTTTATGGTTTTCGTGTTCCTTCGGTGCCTCCCCCGAGAACGCCTCGGGGGGTCTATATATAGTGGTTTTTAGGTCAAACCCGCCGGTTTGAGATTAAAACGGACAATTACGTATGCTCGAGGAGGGAACGAGACATGGTGGCACAGCCTAGGGTAGGGCACATGCCACATGTGCTCGTTCGGGCCTCGTGGGCCCCATCTAGTACTTGTTCTTCACATATTGTGTCTCCGGGGAAAATATTAGCTCCAGAAAAATCATCGCTCCCTTTCGGTTCCGTAAGGTCCCTAAAACTTAAAAATACACAAAACAGGGGTTTCCTGTTCTGCAGAGTTTTATACTAATAAAAGGGGATCAATAGTAAATCCCCATAAATCAATGCAAGACATGAATATAACATCTTACAACATACAAATATGTTGGAATATATGACAAAGAACTACAAAGTTCATGTATGCATTTTACATGCATCAGCTGGGCGCTAGAACCTTCCGGGATTTATTCAGTGCGAGCAGTGTATGCCAAACTGTCAGAGGGAGCGGCGGTGGCGTATTTTAGAGATATTTGGAGAGCCAAATTACCTCTAAAGGTTCGTATCATTTCTTGGCAGCTGGCGCTTGATAGGATACCAAGCAGTGAACAAATTGCGAAATGGCTAGGGCATGTTACTGGTAGATGCAAGCTGTGTGACACATCTGAAAATGCAGCTCACATGTTTTTCAGTTGTCCCCTTGCTAGATTTGCCTAGAGTGTCCTAGGCGAGATATTGGGATGCTCCTTGGCGCGGGTAAATTTTGCACAATACTATTCTATTCTAGAGGGCTATGTGGGATAACCTAAAAGATTACTTGGCTTTTGTTGTGGCACAGTGTTGGGCACTGTTGCGCATTAGAGACAAATTCAGTGTTGAGAATAAATTCCCCAAGCACCCTGCGGATGTTATTTACAAATCTCTCATATCTATGCAGCAATGAAGTATCTCGGCTAAGCCAAAAGTCAAGGCCGCTCTAGAAGCCCTGAGGAGCTAAAACGTATGCACGCAAGAAATACGTTGGCCAGAAGATCGTCCCGGCCTGATGCTCTGCCTGTCGTGGCGCCTTAGCCTGGGCTGGCTTTATTTGCTATAGTTTATGGCGAAGCTGTATGCCAACACTTGTTAAACTCTCTACTTTTGGCGAAGCTGTATGCCTCGGCAGTTGTAGAACTATCAGCATGGTTGTTGGCTTTATTAAGTTAGAGTCGGGTTTATGGCCTATTATCTAAAAAAACACTCAGCCAACCTAGATGATAATCAAGCATAGTAGCCATGTTTCCGATCAATCGGGTCTAGGGACGGAAACGAGGAACGGGAAACGCGCAGTGGAAAAACTTGGGATCGGCGACGGTATACATCGCTCGATCGACCCGATCGATCAGCGGAACGCGAATCGGCCAACTTCGGGACGATGGCGGAACGACGCTTGGTTGAAGTAGATGGGCCATATATCTAGGCATAGTCCAGAACAATTGAGATCCATTTAGTCCTAGGCCTGCGCTGCCGAACGGCCTCAACCCAACCCTTAACCTGTACGCTGACTCTTTCCCTGACCTAGCCGAATAACTGCAGTTCATTCCGTCGCCGCATGCCGCCATTTTCTAACCTTTCACACGACCCTGCCTCAGCTTCCTGGTTGAGTCTCACCAGATGCGCCACCGGGTTGGGATGCTCGTTGGCTGCAACGGACAATATTATGGAGGTGCGCACGCTCTTGCAGCAGTCTTCGGCGCGTCGCCTCCGAGCTCCTGTTGCTGCGCGGCCGTCGCTTGCCTTGAGAAGCTGGGCTGCAGCGACCATTTGGCGGGTCCGGCGAACCTGGTGACCTGGGTCGCGTTCCGGCAGCCGACTCGTACCGTTCCTTACGTCGACCCTGACTCCGAATCTGGGACGATGAACCCGGGTCGAGGGACGCGGCACCGTACCGCGTTTCCTGCTACTAATCAAGTAAACAAAATACTTCCTCCGTCCCAAAATAAGTGATGTGGATTTCTCTAGATTCAAACGTATCTAGACGCGTTTTAGTATATAGATACGTTCTAATCTAGACAAATGCAAGTCATTTATTCTGGGCTCGGAGGGAGTATTTTTTATGCTTCAGTACCTACTACTGATGGGCAACAACCCGATCTAGGAGGCAAGAAGTCATTGCATTCAGCAGCCTTTTATCTGAATCTACCTGAATCCTGTGCGATGATGCAGGGGGGAACTTTCGTAGTAGTACTACTGGCTTCAATGTGTGCACCTTGTAAGTGTAGGGCTGTAGGCCCATATGTGGCAATGTCGCAGGTACGGCTGGACAAAAGCGGCAGTAGCAGCAGGAGCTGGAGAGGATCCGTGCGGATCCCGCGTGAGTCCGTGACTGGAGTGGGAGCCTGACGCGCACAACGGCCTGCGGTGCGGGCCCGGTCGACGTGCCGCCGAGTCGGAGCGGCGTCACCCAGCCGGGCAGAGCCGCGTCGATCGCCACCGCCCCATCACCCCGCACCGACGCCAGCCAGCCTGCGTGCCTCCCTTCCCGTGGTCCAGCCCGTCCCGCTCCAGGACTCCGGAGTAGCAGTAGTACTAGTAAACTTGCTTCCCTTTTGGGAGTAAACCATCTGGGGAACCTCTAGGTCGGCCAGTAGAAAATGCATACGCTCGTGTGGCCTTGAGCTTGCTTGCCGTCGTTGCCCAACGATGCCGTACGTGTTCCCCCAAATGTGCAGCATGGTTCGTGCCGCGGGCGTCTATTTTCGCCTGACCGAGCAAGCGCTGATCTCATCGGCCGGCCGGGCTCGACGGAGGATTCTGCCGAGAAGAGCTGCAGAGACCACGAAGGGGGAATACAGGTACTCAGGTAGTACTACCAAACTGACGACGCACACGTCGGATGCGTCCCAAACGTGGAATGGTCGGCGCGGCGGCATCCGATCGAGATCGACACGCGTCGAGGGCGCACATGTACAGGACGACTGACAGGTGGCAGCGAGAAGTGTACTGGTAACGGCCGTCGGACCGACCCACGCACACATCGACACTGCGTTTCCGTTTCAGGATCCCCTCGCTCTGAAGAAGCACATGCACCGCACCGCGGCCTGACTAACGGCTGTAACTGCCCAGGGGCCAGCGGGTCTGCCTCTCCCGCTGCTTAAATATCCTCGAGTACACCCGCGCGCTGCCGAAGCCCAAGAACTCGCAGCGAGCGACAGAAGCACTCTCTCTGACCACACAAGCATTAGCGCAACGCCTCGGCTACCTGCTCTCCATCGGTTGGCTTACTCCCCGTCCAGTGGCCTACTGCCTGGAATCGGAGCTCGGAGCTACCTAGCTGCGTGGCCCGTCGAGTAATTAACCCGGCCATGGCTGTGGCGAAGCCGTCGAATCGATCGTCGCTGCTGCTTCCTCGCCGCTTCCTCCTCGTCCTCACGGTCCTCCTCGTAGCAACAGGTGAGCGCTGCGCAATCTGCAGACCTCCTTGCATGCATGTTCGTCGAATACGGAGGTTTTTGCGGCCGGGGAGTGCATAGGGTCTCTCCGATCCAAGTACGCGATCCTTTCGCATCAAGCTCCAACAGGTCTCTCGCAATATCTATGTGATTGACACCGGGTAGCGCTAACTGGATTTGATGTAGGCTCAGAGTGAACTTTTTAGAAATAGCTACAGCTCAAAGTGATCTTTACTTGTCAATTCTTACACTCCATTGCCATACTTACACCACGCGTCATCAATCCTCAATTCGTCACGGAGGGAAGTGACTACAAGTGGCTTCTTTTACACTACTAGTCACTCCATTGTCATCTCTACCAGTGCCTTCTTCATTTTCTGTTTTACTCTGTGCTGAATTTCAAATTTGATCAAAGGAGTGTGGCTGAATTTCTATTTGTTCATATTTGTGGCCCACCCGCCCTGGTTCGAGTGTCCGTACTCGCATCCGGTGCGTACGCACAACTACCGCTCAGAGTGTGATGCACTCCCTTTGATTTTCTCAAGTACCAGTATGACATGACGATCTAACAATCGATGGTGGTGCCTTGGTGTACTTGCTGAGATTATATTATCTTCGTTTTAAACGAATATCCACTGAGCTCACATGGTCCCTCGAGGTGCTCCATGGCGTAAGACACACCCACTACCGTAGCATAGCATCTGCCAATCCCAACACTAAATCAAAGCCATTCTCGTGTTATTTTACCTAAATATGCTGATTCTATTTGCTGCCATTTTCCCTCTGCTTTACTTCCTAATTAATTTTGAGGTGGATCCGATCTGGTACTGACCTGTGATAACTTTACCCCTAAAGTATGTTTGAAAGGGCAGCCAAGTGGCTTGCTTATTACAGTTGGTAATCGTATTTTCCAGCTAATACTGGCGTACTTTTCGATCACTTGAGGGCTTGTGGCCACTGGGACAGAAACAAAATGAAACATGTTGGCTAGCTAAAAGGTGTTTGACAACGTACGTGGTATTTTATTGGGTTGATTCTTGGTAGGATACCCCTATCACATGCTCGCATGTGGACCCACCCGAGCTTGATATCTAAGACTGCGTGCAGAGCTGGTGCATAGTGCAGCTTACGTTGCCTGTTCATTTATTTTAGCAAGTTGTCCGTTTTATTTTGATCTTGCCGACATACTTCCCTTTCCTGCTCGTCAAAAATGTATTGTGATAATTTGATTTTGGTACATGCATGCGGATCGTGGTTTCTGACTCTGTTACAATCATGTGCAGATGACGAGGCGGCGGCAGCTGCAGGAGGGGGCCTGTCGATCGGGATCAACTACGGTCAGATCGCGGACAACCTCCCTTCCCCGTCCCGGGTGTCTCGGCTGGTCCGGTCGATGCAGGTGAGCAAGGTGAAGCTGTACGACGCGGACCAGGACGTGCTGAGCGCGTTCCTGAACACGGGCGTGGAGTTCGTGATCGGCATCGGGAACGAGAACGTGTCGGCGATGGTGGACCCGGCGACCGCGCAGGCGTGGGTCCAGCACCACGTCCGCCCCTACCTCCCCAGCACGCGGATCACCTGCATCACCGTCGGGAACGAGGTGTTCAAGGGCAACGACACCGCGCTCAAGGACAACCTCCTGCCGGCCATGAAGTCCGTGTACGGGGCCCTCGCCGCGCTGGGGCTGCAGGGGCAGGTGAACGTCACCACGGCGCACTCCCTGGACATCATGGGCAGCTCCTACCCTCCCTCCGCCGGCGCGTTCCGGCCCGACATGGCCCCGTACATCACCCCGCTCCTCGACTTCCTCTCCACGGCGAGGTCGCCGTTCCTCATCAACTGCTACCCGTACTTCGCCTACAAGGACGACCCCAGCGGCGTGCCGCTGGAGTACGTGCTCTTCCAGCCCAACGCCGGGGTGACCGACCCGACCACGGGGCTCAACTACGACAACATGCTGTACGCCCAGGTGGACTCCGTGTACGCCGCGATCCAGGCGCTGGGCCACACCGACGTCGACGTGAAGATCTCCGAGACCGGGTGGCCGTCCAGGGGAGACCCCGACGAGGCGGGCGCCACGCCGCAGTACGCCGGGATCTACATCGGGAACCTGCTGCGGAGGATCCAGATGAAGCAGGGGACGCCGCTCAGGCCGGCGGTGCCGATAGATGTCTACGTGTTCGCGCTCTTCAACGAGAACCTGAAGCCGGGGCCGGCCTCCGAGCGGAACTACGGCCTCTTCTACCCTGACGGCACGCCGGTCTACAACGTCGGGCTGCGCGGGTACCTGCCGCCCATGGATGAATCAGACGGAACGCGATCGGTAAGCAGGCTCTTTTCTTATTCAGGCTTCCTGTTGTCACATTCTGCGAATTTGTTAGGACTACAAACTCTCTGAATGTCGATGATATGCAAAGTCTTGATTCCTTACGAGACGACGCTGTCATATTTTACAGTTCTACTTTGTACGATACCTGAATCTGGCATACAGGGAAATGATTTTCGTCTTTTGCAGGTGGTTCATCTGTTTGCCCTAATCGCCATGGCATCTATCGCTCTCGTGTTATCCTGATAGTATATACTATTACCACTGCGCGCAGTAGGTAAAGCGGAGGAAGATGTAAGATGTTGGCCCTGAGCATCTCCTGCCGCTAGGGATTACACACGCAGATAAGAAGGTATGAAAACTGACTGAAACCTGCTTCTGAAAATCGCTTGGCGGGGGATGCCTCATGGAGAACCTCCAATGCCGATTGCAAATATTCATCTACCACAGTTCATAATCAAGATTCTGTTTTGCTGAAAGAAATCTAACCAATGTGGTATGTTTCTCCAGGTTGCTTGTGACCATCAGAGACACACAATTAGCAGTGGCAATCACTCTGTGAACTTAAGTCCATACCGACGATGAAGTAGAACTAACTGCTTGTACATGATAGGCCTATATTTGTACATACGACATTGATTTTATAGGATTCCTCTTCCGATTCATTCTGGAGATATCATCTCTATGAAAATTGTATAGTATTTGTAGCAAGTGTACAAGTGGAAGATACTTTACAAGAGATACATTCAGAGTTTCAGACAAGCCAAGGCCGATTGTCACATATATAGTACTTCCCATCATGCTTCTTAATTGCTTATTCTAGTATTTGTTAAAGCCTCTGGCAACCTTGTGATGACCAACATGGTGTTGAGTACTACTAATATTATAACATCATTGATCAAGAAAGAAGATGATTACCAAAAAAAAAGACAGTGACAGGGCAATACTGGTTAGAGTGCAACTGGCTATCTTCTCTTTGTTTTTCTGTGAAGTACTGATATCTTCTCAGGAAAAAACAACTTTCATTTTTCCACGAGAAGTAAAAATCTCCAAACCATACAAAGTCTAAACTAATGCCTCGCAGAAGCAGAAAAATGAACCACGCCTTGTCGCCTTGGTTTAGATGATTTTTTAGGGTATCTAACAAGTTGATGGGGATACAAGTGATATCAGGCGTATCTAAAACCAGACATGTCTACCAGCTGACAAACAAATTACTGCTTTCACAAGCAAATGGGCATCCCCATTAATTAGACTCCCTAGATTTATGTAAAAAAAAAGGGGGCTACATTAAAAGACCTTCTGAACTCTATCTCCTTCAGGTTCATAACATAGCGGCAAGGCTTGTTCAAAGACCACAATTGTTTAATTTAAGCAAAATCAAACACCAGAGAGGCCCAGTGGCAAGTCCTCACCACAGCACAGAAAGCCCAGTTGCAGGAAAAGTCCTATTTGCAGCTCAATGCGTCCATCGAGGAGGTGCTATGTGCCGCTCTTTATGGTGCCAGTGCGAAACCTCCTATTTATCGCCTGATCCGGGCAATATTAGTACACGCTTGCACGCTTCCATTCATGGGCCTCTCTCGATGTGGCCTAATAACACGTACAATTTTACTTTTATGTTTTTAGTTTATCTTTCCTTTTCTGTTTTTGGAATATGAACATTTATGTTTATGTGAACGCTTATTTAATAAGAACATATATCTTATTTAAATATTTTTATAATATTGACATTTATTGTTATCTGAATGTTTTCAAAAAATCTGAATATTTTTCAAATCTAAACATTTTTTGGATTTGAATATTTTTTAAAATCCAAAAAAACAAAATTCTGATTTTTTAAAAAAAAATCTGAACATTTTTATTTAATTCCAAAACATTTTCAAATTTAAATGATTTTTAAAAGCTACATGTTTTGAATCCAAACATAAAAAGAAACAGGGAAAGAGAAAAAACAAAAGAAACAAGAAAGAAAGAAAAATAAAATGAAAATGAAAAACCGAAAAAGATAAAAAGCTAATGACAACAACCATGCCTAATGGGTCGGCCCAGCAGCGTCCGCGTGAGTGGACTCTATTATCGTGCGTATCTAGCGATAAATAGGAAACACTCGCCTGTGGGGGAGCATCGCTCACCCCTTCTTCTGGCGGTCCCGAGTTAGACCTAGGTCCATTAAGGCACTATCTCTTTTCTTTCGTCATTTGTTTTTCAATTTCTTTTTTTGTTGTTTTTTCCTTTTTGTTTTCTTTTAAATTTTAAATTTTACAAAGCTGAATTAAATCATCAAATTAAAAATTCAAAACTTTTTTAAAAAAACATGAACATTTTTAAAATGTCATGAACCAAAAATTTAAAACATTGAAATAAATTTTAAATTTATGAATAATTTTTCAAATTTCATGAACAAATTTTCATAAGCATGAACAAAATTTTAAAATCATGAGTATTTTTTCAAAAATCTTGAACAAATTTTATAAAATCATGAATTAAAAAAACATGATTTTTCGAAATCATGAATAGTTTTTGAAAAATCATAAACAAATTATAAAAATCAAAACCTTTAAAAGGAAAAAGGAAAAGAAAAAAGAAAAGTAGGCAGAAATATAGAAGAAAGAAGAACCGAAGCAAAATGGGCCGACCCACAGGTGGAAGCCCCCATGCGGTGCCAACTACCCACGCTGCTGATTTGCCGTCCATTAGGGGATCGCTTCTCCTCCGGGTGAGAAGTGATTTTCTCACATTATCAAATAATCACGAGGGATTGTTTCATATCGCCTAGATTGATTTCAAGATTGGGAACATCTTTAACACCTTGTAATTTTATAGTTTTAGCATGTTTATTTTTATCGCAATCATGTTAGTTTTATCTTAAAGTTTTTGCATAAGAATTTACAACTTTAGCTCTCCATGATTAGGGAATGCATTATATTATTTTGACTTCCAACCTTTATTATAGATAAACTTTTTAGTTCGTGGTTATTTAAATTGATGTATGAATTCGGATATGTTTTAATGAATGTGTATTTTATGATGATTATAGGATCTTTCACACCACTAATGCTAATTCTAAAAGTCTAATATTTTGATATTATTGTTGGAAATATGCCCTAGAGACAAATAGTAGTAAGGACTATTATCATATTTTATATAGTTTATGATTAAGTTTTATATCATGATATAACTGTATTGAGTGGAAACATCAATACACGTGTGATATACAAACAACCAGGGGTTCCTAGTGAAACTCTAGTCACTGATTCGTTGGTCAACGGGTGATCATGTTTCCTGATCATGTGGCATTTATGCTAGTTGGAAATAAGGTCATCTCATTATGAGAATGAGATGATGAACCAATACCCAACCTAAAAATCATGACCCTATCATGTCACGAAGTTCAAGTTATGATGATTAGAAAAGGATCCTCGTATACTATTCCTTAGGCCTTGAGGCTATATTAATCACTGTCTCCCGAGAATGCTTAGATCGCATCAAACGCCATCTGGTAATACGGTGGTTATAAAGGTGTGTTCAGGTATTCGGAGGAAACCGTAGAGGCAATATATGTCAAGAGCGGGATTTGTCCGTCCATGTGATGGGAAGATACTCAATGGCCCACTCGGAGAAGTTATATCCAATAGATGCACAGCGTGTGATTTGATCACGGGGATATCACTTGTCGGAATGAGTCAAGTAGCATTGTTCAGTAACGAGATTGAACACGACGTGGTGATGTCATTGATCAGATCTCGGGCAATGCAAGTATCGAGTGACAAAGGGAATAAGACACAACTGTCCCGGTTCAAACGACGAAAGATCTTTGTGGAACGCACAGGGGTCACATGGCCATCCAGGTCCTTCTGTCGATCATTGGTGCGGGAGTGTCCCGACCATGTCTGGAGTGTTCCCGAACCGTGGGGTGTCACGCTTAAGGGCTTTATGATGCTTAGAGAGTGTTTATAGGATCGGTGGAATCACCGAAGAAGAGTAGGGAAAAAACCAGAAGGGTTTCGGTAAGTCCGGAGGATGTCGGGAGTGGAGGTGGAAGGTGTTCCATAGCCACGGAGGTTGAATAATATGTGAATGAATGTTATATATTGATTTAATCATTTATTCATAATTATTTAATAAAGAGAAAATCAATTTTAATGGTCAAAGGCTTAATGGGCCAATTCCGGAGGGAGAGGGCCCATTAGGGGAAAGGAGAGAGGGAGAAGGGCAAAGGGGGCTATCAGGCTGGGCCTAGCCCCCCGTGCGGGGCCCACTAGGTGGCCGGCAGCCACCCCCTCCCCCTCCTCTCCTTTAGTCCCACCCCAGGACTTTGCGGGAGGTAGTACCTCCCCTCCCCCTATATATAGTGGGGGTATTTGGCCAATTTAAATACACCAATAATCAATAAAGGTCTCCCCACTTTTGGGAGGACCTCCAATTGATATTTTCTCTCTTCCCCTCTCTCTCTCGTGACCGTGGTCCCAAGTCTGGACTGCGCGAGCGAGAGACATCTTCACCGTGGAGCGCCGTCGCGCTGTGGGATTCGGATCCGGGAGCTCTACTTCGCAACTGCTGCTGGATCAGGGAAGCGGGAGTCATCGTCAGGCACCGGACGTGTGTAACTCCCCGCGAGGTGTCACACTTGCGGCACTCAAGTCGTTGGAGCCAGAAGGAGCGCAAGGACTTCATCACGACCTTGAGGTCGGCTTCGGCTCGTCTACATCAACCACGCTCTCCTGAGCGTTGACAACGCTTTTCGGTCTTCAAGGGTAAGTTTGCGAAAAGCCCCTCCCGTTATTGTATTACTAATAGATAGGTCCTGGCAGCTTCAGCGGTTCAGGGGCATAGAGTAAAATTTATTGTTTTCATACGCGGAACCCCTACAGTGGTATCAGAGCTAGATCTATGCATAGTAATGCTAGTACAGGTAGAACACACGAGATGTAGCGTGTGGGCGTTGATCTTTTAGTTGTTACCCTACCATGTGTACTTTTGTATACCGCAGTAATGCTTGATGAAGCAGCCCCAACCGACTTTACGTGTTCATTCACGAGACTGGTCCACGCTTGACATACGGCTTGTACCGTATAAAGTGGCTTAGGGGGTGTCTGTCTCTCTCGCATTAGTTGGTATGCTATTTGCAACGGAGGGCCCTGAAAGGGGTGTAGTAGAGAGAACTAATTGATCAACGTTGTGCTGAAAGTTCGCAGGTAAGAACGGTTCTTGTGCGAAAGCCCATTCAGCCACGTAAAACATGCAAAGATAAAGTAGAGGCGTCTAACTTTGTTTTGCAGGGGGGCGTTGCTTTGTGATATGGTTGTGGCAAAGGTAAAGTGATTACCTTTTGTTACATAGTAGTAGATAGTCACGGAGGTGACGAACTACCACGCCGGAAAGACACCAGTACCCTGGTGTCTACGGCGCCGGAACCCTGGCACCGGAACCTGATGACGGCGGATGGAGATCACGACGTGAAGGACCATATCACATAGCATTTACATTCAATGTTATTGTTTGTATGTCTTATTGTGTGCTAGTATTAGATACTCGATGGTAGCCTAATAAGATGATCCCTGTTAAAATTACCAATGATTGTGTTCCCCCTTAGTGTGCACCACCAAGAAAGTTCTTCGGTATGAGGCAATCCAGGGTTATAGGCCTGGGTGTCAGACATATCTACGTTCACATATAGTGGGTGTAAGCCATGTTGCACAGCGAATACACTAAGGTTGAGTTGGCGAGCCTAGCATGTGCAGACATGGCCTCGGAACGCGGATGGTCGAAAGATCGAGCACGAGTCGCATGAATGATGTGATAGACGTTTTAGCGTCCACCCTTGAACCCACATTGATGGCCGTGACGATCGGGGGAGATGTGGCTGATAGGGGTCGTGTTATCACTAGGAACCCTTTTGGGGATAGGTGTTTCTGAGTGGAGTTATAATTAACTCATTTAATTATAAACCTAGTCTAAATTCCTTTTGCAATTATAAATGTAGCTGGCTCACCATGAAGCTTACTTTGTCATTGAGGATTGGGTAAAGGGTGAGAAACTTAGACTTGATGGATCCAACTTCCCTAGTTGGCTTGTGCGCCTGAATGATCTCCTTAGTAGGAATCATGTGGTAGACTACATACGCCGCACGATAGGATTTGACTGAGCCAGACTACTATGATACCCCACAAGAGCTGGCAGACCGCTACTATCGTCAAGAGATGTCCACCTACATTCAGATAATAATGCGTTACGGGATGGTGGATGAACTACATCCGCTCATGGGTGATCTTGATCCATATTCGATGGTGGATCAGCTGAGATCAGAGTTCATAGGCCATGTGCGCATATGGAAGCACGAGCTTTCTTAGAGAGTTCCTTTCCATACAGATGGAGGAGCATACATGTCTGATGGGTCACTTGGAGCGCATGCTTGATGCACACACAAGACTAGTTCACTTCATGGATTACTGGATGGCTGATCCATTTGTGATAGACGTACTGCTTCGGTCATTGCCTCCCAGCTATGAAGGACATATCCGGAGTAGCATCATGAGTGGTGATACGGAAGCATTGGATTTCCATGAGTTCATATTACGTTTCAGGAACGTAAAGGTTGAACCAATCACCGGAGAGGTCATCGATGACAAAGGTATATATTTGATATACAGTTTTATAAATGTTATAATCTTGCAAACACATGTGCAGTGTTAAGTATATCTGATACTTGTTTCTGTTTTGCTAAAAACAGGTCCTTCTGCATGAGAGGTGCTTGCTGGAGAGGAGGTGATGTTGCGTGTTGATGGCGAGCATGATGATGATGGCCGACGACACTCTCCCTTGACATTTATCATTTAGTTTATGTTTTAGGATGATTATTGTAATCAAGAGATTATGAATTTCTCTAGTGTGTCTCACACTTCGTGAGACGGTTATTCATATGAGTTTGTAACAAACAGTTGTTCCACTTTTATGGATGATTTCTATTCATGTTCATATCTTGTTTGATTATGTGTGAATTATCCTTGTTGTTTGAAACTAATTGATAATGCATGAACATTTATAAAACATTAAAATGCCTTGTTTAAAATACTTAACTTAATGATATGTTCATTAATGAATGAAAAACCATTGTTTAATTTCAAAGTTATGTGATAATATGTGAAAGTCATTCGATTTCTTATCACATATAAATCATGCCTAAGTTCGGCAAATTAACTTGAACACCGTGTATTACTTGAATACAAAGTGTTTAAATGAATTGCTAAAGTTAATACATATTCGATGTATTGGGTTTTAACGAAAATGGTGATTATCATTATATGATTGTTTAAATGTGTAAAGTAGTTTACCAAAGGAAACATGAGTATGAAACTATTTGATTTGATCAAAATGTTTCATCAACAATGGGTATGAAGATAAAATAGAATCTAATTACTATGATTTGATCAATAGTAATGAAATTCGAATTTATAAGAATGGCATAAAAGAAATTGTGGGATGCAAAGCATTTTGAAACGTCAAAATGCAAAGCATCACAATGTGATATTAGATATCAAAGTGGGTTCAATAGAAGGCACCAAATAAATTGTTGTAGTATAGATGTAGAGACCATTAGCTTAGAAATAATTAGCACTCAATTAGAAGGCAGTGAACCATTTGAATTCGTGAAAGTTTTGGGGTTATTCGATACAACCAAAACAATAGCGAATACGTCCTTGTAGCGTATTCATTGGAAACTTTGAATACAAAACCCATAGCTGAAACCAAAAGGAAAGCAAGATTCGTATTGCTTGGATTTTGGTACATTTTTTAGAAAGCTCACTTTTTAGTGATGTTTCTCGATTATGGAGCAAATAGAAGATAGTGAAAAACATGATGAGGATTCAAAACCCTGCATCAGAGTGTTGAGAAGTGCAACGGACAACGTTCCTGAACGATTCTCTTCACAGAAGGAAAGAATCAATGATATTGATCATTGTGTTTTCTCCACTAGTGTTTTCACTACATAAAGTAGGATTCAAAATGTAAATCCATATCTAGTATGGAGACACTTGTGAATCAATTGTCATGATTCTTGGAATGTGACATACCTACGAACTATTAAGGAAATAATGGTAAACTAAAATTATGAGAAATCCTAATAGTAAAACTCACTTGAGATTAGAAAGCAATTCGTTGCTAAATCTTACAAGTAAAAGGAGTTGCTTGAATTTTCCCAAATGACTGCTGACATGGGTATTGAAGGAAATATGCCCTGAGAGGCAATAATAAAGTTGTTATTATATATTCCTTATACATGATAGATGTTTATTTTACATGCTAGAAATGTATTGATTTGGAAACATCAATACATGTGTGTTTAATAAACAAAAAGGGTTCCTAGTCATGCCTCTCTTATAGACTAGCTTGTTGATTAACAGGATGATCAAGGTTTCCTGATCATGGACATTGGATGTTGTTAATAACAAGGTCACACCATTGGTGGAATGATGTGATGAACATTCATCCGAAGTATAGCATTACGATCAAGTCATTATGTTTATATTTCTATAACATCATACGAAGTAATCTTTATCCTTAGACCACGAGATCATGTTAATTGCTAACACCGGAAGAGTATCTTGATAACATCAAACGTCACACCGTAACAGGGTGACTATAAAGATGGGTTCAGTACTACGAAGGTGTTATGTTGAGGCTCATGGCTCAAGAGTGGAATTTGTCAATCCAGATGACGGATAGATATACTCTGGGCCCTCTCGGTGATATCACATTAGGATAGCTTGCAAGCAAGTGATGTGATCACTAGAATGTTATATCACGGGAACAAGAAAAGAGTGCATGTCGATAACGAGATCAAACTAGGTATGGAGATACCGATGATTGAATCTCGGACATGTAATATATCGAGAGACAAAGGGATTTAGTTACAAGAGTTAAAGGTTCTCACGATCACAGGAGTCATCGTTGAATGTGTAGGAGTCACACTTAATAATTACCGGACACCATTTTGGAGCACATATGTTTCAGACGAAAGAATTGCAAAGCGCAAGAATTGTTTCAATAGAAATCGGAAATTGTTTCAGGTGAAATTGCAGAAGGTGGTTCTGCATGTGATATTGAAATATTGCAAGGGGATATATGTGAATGTTTGTTAATTAAAGTAATTAACAAAATTCTGAATAAAGAGCATTAAATTTGGAGAAATTTAATGCATTTAAAGTGGAGACTTTAAAAGGGAATGTGAAGAGGCATTTTAATGTGGAGGGGTTACCACCACATGAATGGGGGAGGTGAGGGGTCACACCCCTCCTCCTATAAAAGGCCACCCATTCCCTACTTCATTCTTACACCTCCTTATGGAGGATCTCTCTCCCCCTCTAGAATTATTTCCCCATGGTCTCGGATTAGCGAGATACATGTTCCCGGTGGCATTTCATCTGGAAGGAGTTGCTGCTTCCGCTTGGATCGCTGGAGCGAGGAGGTGGAGGTTGTCTGGTGGCTTGAACGTGTGTGCGAGTGCGGATGCGCTGCTGAGTTGCGGCGCTCGGACTTCCTCACGATCTTGAGATCGGCAAGTGTACGACTACATCAACCACGAGTTCCTACTCGTTAACAAAGCTCGTTGTCTATGAGGGTAAGTTCTCATTGGATGTATGTCCACCCGTTGCTTTGTACCTAGTAGATAGATCTTGGTGTGTAGTTCACACCGTAGAAAATTTTTTGTTTTCTATGCTGCGGACCCAACAGTGGTATCAGAGCCTGATCTATGCGTAGGTGCTTAGCACGGGTAGTACACATATGGTTGATATGTGGGCGATGATGATCATGTTATTGCATCTTCTATGTATTTTAGATATTGGTGGCATAGTGGGATGAAGCGGCCCAGACCAACCTTACATGTCATCGTACATGAGACCGGTTCCATGACTGACATGCAACTTGTTTTGCATAAGTGGCTGGCGGGTGTCTGTCTCTCCTACTATAGTCAATATCTGATTTACAACAAGTTGCTAATAACTCAGTTATCCTCGTTGTGGTTCATGTTCATAGGTAAGAACGGTTCTATCTCCGAAAGCCCTAAGCCACGTAAAACTTGCAGTTGATAAATTAGAGGCGTCTAATTTATATCGTTGCTGGGCTAGTGTGTTGATATGGTATTGTTGTAAGTAGATGTATGGTGGATACTCTTACAACACACTCAACGTGTAAGTTCCATAGACCTTGGCCTTACACACAAAGGAATGATAGAGATCATACCATGATGCAAGTGA
The DNA here is from genome assembly GCA_916181665.1 of Avena sativa. Taxonomy (NCBI): domain Eukaryota; kingdom Viridiplantae; phylum Streptophyta; class Magnoliopsida; order Poales; family Poaceae; genus Avena; species Avena sativa. The sequence continues at coordinate 432,760,023 of OV702287.1, forward strand.
TAGAGATCAAATGCATGGACCATATCATCTCACTTTACACATTAGATGTTAGCATCTTATACTGCTAGTTTGGCGCGTTTGATAGCATTATAAGATGATCTCTCTTTTAGATATCAAGATAAAAATCTGTTCTTCCTTAAGTATGCACCGTTCTATGGATCTTGTTTCGAGACATCACGTGATGATCGGGTGTACTCGAATCTACGCTTTCATAGGAACGGGTGTAAGACAGTTTTACACACGCGAATACTAAGGTTCTTACTTGGCGATCCTAGCATGTACAGACATGTCCTCGGAACACGGACCGAAAGGTTAAGCATGAGTCATATGGTTGATATGATGCCCATATAGATGCTCGCCTTTGAAGCTATATCAACTCACGTGATGATCGGACTTGGTATAGTGGATTTGGTTCATCTAATCACCAAAAGGACACGAGGGATGTCGTTTTTGAGTGGGAGTTCATTAGTAATTTGGATTAGTTGAACTCAATCTATCATAAACTTAGTCTAAATAAACTTTACAAATTCTGTTGTAGATGGCACCATCTGTTTTTAATTTCAATGTGTTCATGGAGAAAGAGAAACTTGCTGCGAATGGTAGCAACTTCACCAACTGGGCTATGAATTTGAGGATTCTCCTCACTGCCGCACAAAAGAAATATGTGCTAGATGCGCCGCTAGGCCCCCCACCAGCTCCTGATGCCCCTGACGAGGAAAATAATGTCTATGTGACTCGTCAGGAGGACCACAACTTAGTTCATTGCGGCATACTGTATGGGATAGAGCCAGAACTTTGAAAGCGTTTCAAAAATGGCAATGCCTTTGATACCATGGGAGAATTGAAAATGATTTTCGATACACATGCTGCCGTAGAGAGTTATAATGCTACAGAAAAGTTCTTTAGCTGCATGATGGAGGAAAACAACTCCGTTAGTGAGCACGTACTCAAAATGTCTGGGTACACCGATAAGCTTGTGTCCTTGGGAATAACGATTCCCATTGACTTAGGCATACATCATGTTCTCCAATCTCTGCCACCTAGCTACAAGAGCTTCGTGATGAACTATAATATGCAGGGCATGAAGAAGTCTCTTCCCGAGCTTCTGTCAATGCTTAAGACTGTAGAAGTGGAGATTAGGAAAGAACATCAAGTGTTGATGATCAATAGGACCATCGGTTTCAAGAAGGACAAAAAAGGCAAGCACAAGGGAAAGAAGGGTGGCAAGTCTGTTGCCACGCCTGAAAAGAAACCCCGGGCTAGCCCTAAGTCTGACACCGAGTGCTACTATTGCAAGGGGACTGGCCATTGGAAGCGCAACTGCCCCAAGTATTTGGCGGACAAGAAGTTCAGCAAGGCAAACAAAGGTATATGTGATATACATGTTATTGATGTGTACTTGACTAGTACTCGCAGTAGCACCTGGGTATTTGATACCGGATCAGTTGCTAATATATGTAACTCGATTCAGGGGCTACGGAACAAGCGACAACTAGCAAGGGACGAGGTCAGGATGTGGGTCGGCAATGGATCAAGAGTTGATGTGATCGCCGTAGGGATGCTACCTCTCCATTTGCCATCGGGATTAGTTATAAACCTAAATAATTGTTATTTGGAGCCTGCACTGAGCATGAACATTGTATCTGGATCATGTTTGATGCAAAGTGGTCATTCCTTTAAATCTGAGAACAATGGTTGTTCGATTTATAAGAATGATATCTTTTATGGTCATGCACCTATGTTGGATGGTTTATTTCTATTGGATCTCGATAGTAATATTACGCACATTCATAATGTTAATGCTAAAAAGATTAAACTTGATGATGATATGTCTACATATATGTGGCACTGCGTCTAGGTCATATTGGTGTTAAACGCATGAAGAAACTCCATTCTGATGGACTTTTGGAATCACTTGATTTTGAATCATTTGATACATGTGAGCCATGCCTTATGGGCAAGATGACTAGAACGCCATTTTCTGGTTCAATGGAACAGGCGACAGATCTATTGGAAATCATACATACTAATGTGTGTGGACCAATGAGTGTGTCGGCGCGAGGTGGATATCGTTATTTTGTTACTTTCACGGATGATTTGAGTAGATATGGGTATATCTATTTGATGAAACACAAGTATGAAACTTTTGAAAAGTTCAAGGAATTTTAGAATGAAGTGGAAAATCATCGTAATAGAAAGATCAAGTTTCTACGGTCTAACCGTGGAGGAGAGTATCTAAGTTACGAGTTTAGCACACACATGAAAAAGTGTAGAATAGTTTCACAACTCACGCCTGCCGGAACACCACAACGTAATGGTGCGTCGGAACGTCGTAATCGTACCTTATTGGATATGGTTCGATCTATGATGTCTCTGACTGACTTACCTCTGTCATTTTGGGGTTATGCACTGGAAACAGCTGCATTCACTTTAAATTGGGCACCATCTAAATCCATTGAAACGACACCATATGAATTATGGTTTGGAAACAAACCTAAGCTGTCATTTCTTAAGGTTTGGGGATGCGATGTTTATGTGAAGAAACTTCAACCGGATAAACTCGAACCCAAAGCGGAAAAATGCGTCTTCATAGGATACCCTAAGGAAACAATTGGGTATACCTTCTATCACAGATCCGAGGGCAAGGTTTTTGTTTCCAAGAATGGATCCTTTCTTGAGAAGGAGTTTCTCGTGAAAGGTGTGAGTAGTCGGAAGGTAGAACTCGAAGAGGTTATTGAACCTTCTCTTCATGGAATGTCGAGTGGCACGGCACCAGAAGTTGTTTCGGAGTTGACTTCACCTGATGAAGAGAGAGCTAATGATAATGATCATGAAACTCCGAAAGAGGACACTACCGAACCTCGCAGGTCAAGCAGGACACGTGCAGCTCCTGAACTGTACGGCAATCCTGTTGTGAATTTCATGGTTGATGAAATGGATGACCCTACGACGTATGAAGAAGCGATGATGAGCTCGGATTCCAACAAATGGCTAGAAGCCATGAAATCCGAGATGGAATCCATGTACGAGAACCAAGTTTGGAACTTGGTGGACTTATCTCACGACCGAAAGGCCGTTGAGAATAAATGGATTTTCAAATGAAAAACTGATGCTGATGGTAACATGAACATCTATAAGGCTCGACTTGTCGCAAAGGGGTTTCGTCAAATTCAAGGAGTTGACTACGATGAGACATTCTCTCCCGTAGCGATGCTTAAATCGGTTAGGATTATGTTAGCAATTGCTGCATATTTCGATTATGAAATATGGCAGATGGATGTCAAAACTGCGTTCGTCAATGGTAAGATTGAAGAAGAGTTGTATATGATACAACCTAAGGGTTTTGTCGACCCTAAGGATGCTAATAAGGTGTGCAAACTTCAGCGATCCATCTATGGACTGAAGCAAGCATCATGAAGTTAGAATCTCCGCTTTGATGAGGTGATCAAAGAGTTTGGATTTGTCCAAACTTATGGAGAGGCTTGTATTTCTGATATTATATGTGGATGATATATTATTGATTGGAAATGAAATAGATCTTTTAAACAGTGTTAAAAGTTATCTAAACAGCAAATTTTCGATGAAAGACCTTGGTGAAGCGTCATATATATTAGGCATTAAAATCTATAGAGATAGATCAAGGCGCCTAATTGGGCTATCGCAGAGTACATAACTTGATAAGATATTAAAGAAGTTTAATATGGACGCAAGTAAGAAGGGGTTCTTACCTATGTTGCAAGGCAAGACATTGAGTAAGACTCAAAGTCCGGCTACGGCGGAAGAAAGAGAGATGATGGATAAGATCCCCTATGCCTCGGCCATAGGCTCTATTATGTATGCCATGCTATGTACAAGACCGGATGTGGCACATGCTATTAGTTTGACTAGTAGGTACCAATCTGATCCAGGTTCGGAACACTGGATAGCGGTAAAGAACATCCTCAAGTACTTGAGAAGAACTAAGGATATGTTTCTCATATACGGGGGTGAAGAAGAGCTAGTCGCTAAGTGTTATGTCGATGCTAGCTTTGACACCGATCCGGATGACTCTTAGTCTCAATCCGGATACGTATTTCTCTTGAATGGAGCAGTAGTTAGTTGGAGGAGTTCCAAACAACCTGTGGTGGCTGGATCAACAACGGAGGCGGAATATGTTGCTGCTTCAGAAGCGGCGCAGGAGGCAGTTTGGATGAAAGAGTTCATTACGGAACTGGGTGTGGTTCCCAGTGCGTTGGACCCGATGGTGATCTATTGTGACAACAATGGAGCCATAGCCAACACAAAGGAACCAAGGTCTCACAAGAATTCCAAACATATTAAGCGCCGGTTTCACTCCATCCGCGAGCATGTCAAGGATGGAGATATAAAGATTTGTAAAGTACACACGGACCTGAATGTAGTAGATCCGTTGACTAAATTTCTCCCTAGGGCAAAACATGATCAACACCAGAAATCCATGGGTGTTAGATTTATCACTATGTGAACTAGATTATTGTCTCTAGTGCAAGTGGGAGACTGAAGGAAATATGCCCTGAGAGGCAATAATAAAGTTGTTATTATAAATTCCTTATACATGATAGATGTTTATTTTACATGCTAGAAATGTATTGATTCGGAAACATTAATACATGTGTGTTTAATAAACAAAAAGGGTTCCTAGTCATGCCTCTCTTATAGACTAGCTTGTTGATTAACAGGATGATCAAGGTTTCCTGATCATGGACATTGGATGTTGTTAATAACAAGGTCACACCATTGGTGGAATGATGTGATGAACATTCATCCGAAGTATAGCATTACGATCAAGTCATTATGTTTATATTGCTATAACATCATACAAAGTAATCTTTATCCTTAGACCATGAGATCATGTTAATTGCTAACACCGGAAGAGTATCTTGATAACATCAAACGTCACACCGTAACAGGGTGACTATAAAGATGGGTTCAGTACTACGAAGGTGTTATGTTGAGGCTCATGGATCAAGAGTGGAATTTGTCAATCCAGATGACGGATAGATATACTCTGGGCCCTCTCGGTGATATCACATTAGGATAGCTTGCAAGCAAGTGATGTGATCACTAGAATGTTATATCACGGGAACAAGAAAAGAGTGCATGTCGGTAACGAGATCAAACTAGGTATGGAGATACCGATGATCGAATCTCGGACATGTAATATATCGAGAGACAAAGGGATTTAGTTACAAGCGTTAAAGGTTCTCACGATCACAGGAGTCATCGTTGAATGTGTAGGAGTCAGTACGGATCTCCAGGTCCCGCTGCTGATTATTGATCGGAGAAGGGTCTCGATCATGTCTGCATTATTCGCGAACCGTAGGGTGGCACACTTAATAATTACCGGACACCATTTTGGAGCACATATGTTTCAGACGAAAGAATTGCAAAGCGCAAGAATTGTTTCAATAGAAACCGGAAATTGTTTCGGGTGAAATTGCAGAAGGTGGTTCTGCATGTGATATTGAAATATTGCAAGGGGCTATATGTGAATGTTTGTTAATTAAAGTAATTAACAAAATTCTGAATAAATTTAATAAAAAGAGTTTTATTAAACGAGAGAGAACATTAAATTTGGAGAAATTTAATGCATTTAAAGTGGAGACTTTAAAAGGGAATGTGAAGAGGCATTTTAATGTGGAGGGGTTACCACCACATGAATGGGGGAGGTGAGGGTTCACCCCCCCATGCACCGTCCATAGAGAGAGGGGGCACCCCCCTCCTCCTATAAAAGGCCACCCATTCCCTCCTTCATTCTTACACCTCCTTGTGAAGGATCTCTCTTCCCCTCTAGAATTATTTCCCCATGGTCTCGGATTAGCGAGATACATGTTCCCGGTGGCATTTCGTCTGGAAGGAGTTGCTGCTTCCGCTGGATCGCTAGAGGTTGTCCGGTGGCTTGAATGTGTGTGCGAGTGCGGATGCACTGCTGAGTTGCGGCGCTCGGACTTCCTCACGATCTTGAGATCGGCAAGTGTACGACTATATCAACCACGAGTTCCTACTCGTTAACAAAGCTCGTTGTCTACGAGGGTAAGTTCTGGTTGGACGTATGTCCACCCGTTGCTTTGTACCTAGTAGATAGATCTTGGCGTGTAGTTCACACCGTAGGAAATTTTTTGTTTTCTATGCTGCGGACCCAACAGGTATACCCTACAGGTACTCGAGCTTGGTATATATGGCCTAAATACGTAAAGGCCCATGGTGTCGCCATGGCTCAAATGAAGGACTCGAGTAACCTATGGACTCTAGATTGCTTGAAGAACAAGAAGAAACTAAAGATAGAAAGTTTGAAGGGGAAAACCCTAACTTGTAACCGACTCGACCTGCTACCCGAGAACTAGCCTACCTATATAAAGGCTAGGATGGGGCGGCGAGGAGGACACACACAACCCTAGTTTCCACAACCCTCGCCAGATTGCATCTGCGCACCATTGTAATCTTCGATTCCTCTGATAATTCCACGAGCAGACAAGCAGGAGTAGGGACCTCTACGAGGCCTGAACCTGGGTAAATCCTTGAGTCCCCTGTGTGCTTGTTTGCTAGCCGATAGATGTCTCTAGTGCTCCCTCCTTCTCCAAAACCCAAGTCCATTACAATGGGCATTGATGAGTTAATCCCTCGTCCATTGGTTCTGTCTGTGGGAAATGGGAGTGCTAATGTTGCGGCTTCTTCGGCCCCATCAACCGCGATCTACAACTCCGCAACAGCGGAGATCCGCCAGCTCTTCGACGCGTTTGACTTCACCGTCCACACACAAGCCACTCGCCCGGCCTTTGAGTCCGTGGGCGACGGAATCAGCCTAGCGATAGGGAGCTTCCACTTCCAAGTCGGTCAGATGGGCACGCTCCGCATACCTGATCAGCCGATGGCACCATCGATTGCCCCAGCATCATGGTTCCCTCCATCGATCGGCACCCTCAGTGAGCTCAACGCCCCGACAACAGTCGAGAACACGGTCAGCGACAGCAGTCGCGACTCCGATCTGGCCACTGAAGATGGAACCTACGGTTCCGGATCTGAGAGTTGTGGAAGCAGCAGCTTCCCCAATCACTTCATGTGCGCTGTCATCAACATAGGCGATACCTCTGCCAACCGCGCCAACACGGGCAATCGCAGTAACAGAACCAACCCGCCTAACAGTGGCAACGGTGGCAATCGCACCCCTGTCAACAATGGAGGAGCAGTCGAACCTCCAACCATATTAAACGAGCAAACCGGCGAACACGTCGTGATCAGGCTTAATGAGCAAGAATGGGCCCGCTGCCGCGAGGCCCTACGAGGCGCCCCTCTACCCTTCGGATCCCCGCAAGAACTGCTGATGGGCTATCACTGACTCCTAAATGAAGAATTCAAGCGCCAAGTACAAACAATCGCGCAACTCAAGGCGCGCAAAAAAGGCAGCAGACGAGTCGAGCCTTCGTCGTGCTGGGCTCTCCTCCCACGGAGGATCCTCCTCAAAGGGCAACGAGTACATCGCCAAGAAGAGGCAATCTCGGATGGCCCATCTCACCGAGCAAGAACGCATAGAAGCTGCAAAAGTCCTCGACTTCAGCTCTATGACAGTCGACACATGGGGCAATGTGGTCCCCAAGACGCCGCAGGCTGCAGTGACAGCGGCCACCATGTATCTCCTTAACAACCAGCCGCCAGCTGGAGATCCCCGAGCCGCCATGCACCGATCTACGATCGCGGGCTTGGGATTAATCGAGGCCGCCCTTGACAAGGAGCCAACACCAGAGCCGAAAAAGGGCAAAGCGCTACTCCTCGCCCTCATCTAGCGACGACAGTCACGATCTGTCTCGATGTCGCCGCTCACGGCGACACGACCAAAACTATGATGCACGCGACGACCTCACGCAGCACAAGATTGACAAATCAAGGGCGCGACGTGCTTGGTCAACTGACTCGGAAGAGGAAGATGTGGAGCTCTGCGGCACCAGATGCTTCAGCAGATCCATTAGGCAGAAGCGAATGCCTAAGGGGTTCAAACTCCCATCGGAGAACCCGAAGTTTGACGGTCTACAAGACCCAAAGATCTAGCTAGAGGATCACATCTCCTCTGTCAGACTCCACGGTGGTAGTCGAAGCACAGCCATGCAATGCTTACAGCTACAGCTGCAGGGCGCCGCCCGAGCATGGCTCAACAACCTCCCGCGCTGATCCATTCGCAGTTGGGATGAGCTAGTTTACAGCTTCGTGCGCAGCTTCAAAGGCACGTACAAGTGGCCATCATCAATCGAGGAGCTAAGATGCTGCCAGCAAAGATCGGGCGAATCGCTATGCTCCTACATCCAAAGGTGGTCCATCATCAAGAACTCCGCAGAAAACATCTCGAAGGATCGTGCAATTGATGCATTCAACGGGGGTGTCCGCCGCATAGAGCTCAGGGAGGAGCTGGGATGCTCGAAGCCCAAGACCATTGACCACTTGATGGAAATCGCGAATCGGTGGGCTGATGGAGAAGATTCGGTGAAAAATCGCGTTCACTTCGACGAGGAGGCAGAACTCGAGCGCAGACGCGACCGCCGAAGCAAACGCCGTATGCGCATCTATGATGACCGCGACGACGTCAACATGGTCGCAGCCGGCTATGCCGACAGACACGACGACAACCGCAACAGCGGATACCATAACGATGGATACCGCGACTCCGGGAAGACCACGCAAGTGTGGCAACGCCGCGATCGTGACGAAGCACCCGCAACATCCATTGAAGACAATCTGTCCGGGCCATGTACGGTGCACTTCTACATCGACAAGCATGATGGGAAGAAGAAGTCCAGCCACCTCGTCAAAGACTGCCTCGAGTTCCTCAAACTACACGAGGGATTAGCTCGGATGAACCGCAACGCAGTCGAAAGAGGCTACAAAGCCGCTCCAGGCGCCGTGGCACATGGCACTCCGCCACCACCACCTGGAATGCCCCCAAACGCAGCTGCACCGGACCAGCACTAGGGAGGCGAACCCTACCCAAGGGCCATGGGTACCATGATGATCCAAAAATGACGCCCCTCCAATCGGGTGCAGAAGGCCATCACTCGCCAAGTCAACTTGGCCACACACTCGCCACCATCTACCACTGAGTACCTCAGTGGAAGCGAGTCATGCATTACCTTCGACAAACGTGACCACCCGCCTCAAGTACCTCGTCTAGGCCATTGTCCCCTCGTACTCGAGGCGCAAATCAGAGGCTTCGACATGAGCCGCGTCTTCATGGATGGCGGAAGCGGCATCAACCTTATATTTGCGAGTACCTTGCGAGCAATGAGGATCCCTCTAACTTGCCTAGAGGCTTCAGACACAACATTCCATGAAATCGTCCCAGGAAAAGGCGTATATCCCCTGGGCAAAATCAACCTCGACGTTATCTTCGGCACACCGAAAAAATTTCGGCGCAAGCGCATCGACTTCGAAGTCGTCCACTGGCCTTCGCGGTACCACTGCATCCTCGGACGTGTCGCGTTCGCTAGGTTCATGGCAGTACCACACTACGCCTACCTGCAGATGAAAATGCCAGCTCCCAATGGCGTCAGCACGATCAACAGGGACTTCGAGAGATCTGATAGTTGTGACAGGGAATTCAACAGAATTTCCCAGTCCTTCGGCATGTAGGAAGAACTCGCGAGACTAAAGTAGTCGACAAACAACAGTCTGCCTCCCTTGAGCCGGCCAAGTTCGCCTGATCTATCCTTCGACTCATCGGTGCACACAAAGAAAGTGCAGGTCCACCCATCGAATCCTGCCAAGACGTCCCTCATCGCCAAAAAACTTGAGTCCCGCATAGGAACTCACGCTCGTCGAATTCCTCCGTGAGCACTGGGAAATTTTCGCCTGGTGTCCTGCGGACATGCCAGGAGTTCCTAGGGAATTCGCCGAGCACGCACTCAACATCAACCCCGACGCAAGGCCAGTCAAGCAAACAATTCGGCGATTGTCCGAGCCACGAGCGCAGGCAGTTGGAATGGAGATCAACAGACTCCTCGATGCCAAGTTCATATGCGAGATCAAGGAAAGCACTTGGCTCGCCAACACGGTGCTGGTACCAAAAAAGGACACGGATATCCTGTGGATGTGCGTGGACTTCACCTCTTTGAATAAGCACTGCCCAAAGGATCACTTCCCGTTGCCGCGCATCGACCAGATCATCGACTCCGCCGTGGGATGCGAGCGCCTCTACTTCCTCGACGCCTACTCAGGCTACAATCAGATTCGAATGAAGGAGGAAGACCAAGAGAAAACAGTGTTTACAATGCCCTTTGGTGTGTTCTGCTACAACACAATGCCCTTCGGGCTAAAGAACGCGGGAGCCACCTACCAGCGGTGTATGCAGGCTTGCCTCAAGTAACAAATGGGTCGCAATATTCAAGTCTATGTCAACGACATAGTAATCAAGACCAAGGAAGAAGCCTCCCTAATCGACGATTTGCGCGAAACCTTCGTCAACCTCGACCGCTACCGGATCAAGCTCAATCTGGACAAATGCGCCTTTGGCGTGCCATCTGGGCAACTACTCGGGTACCTCATCTCCGCGAGGGGAATCAAGGCAAACCCGAAGAAAATAAAAGCCATACTAGCCATGGAGAAGCCGAAAAACATAAGGGGTGTTTAGCAGCTGGCTGGGCGAATCGTGGCCCTCAGTGGATTCATTTGTCGGATGGGTGAAAAGGCGCTGCCCTTCTACCAACTCCTCCGCAAATCTGAAAAGTTTGAGTGGACCAACGAAGCGCAGGAAGCATTTGAAGACCTCAAGCGCCTTCTATCCACCTCTCTAGTACTAGTGACCCCACGGGAAAGGGAACCACTGTTTCTATATATCTCCACCACCAACCAGGTGGTCAGCACAGTGCTCGTCGTCGAGCGATCCGAGGAAAACAAGGTCCACGGGGTACAACGCCCAATATACTACCTCAGCGAGGTCCTCACGCCAACAAAACAGTGGTACCCGCACTACTAGAAGCTGGCGTATGGTGTCTTCATGACCGCCCGGCGACTGCGCCATTACTTCCAGGAACACCCAATCGTGGTGGTCAACGATGCCCCGTTGGGACATATCCTCAATAACCCCGACGCCACGGGACGAGTCACGCTTTGGGGAATAGAATTGTCTCCACGAGACACCACATACGAAAAGCACGACGCAATCAAGTCACAAGTTCTCCCTGACTTCCTCATTCACTGGATGGAGAACCAGCTCCCGGACAAACCAGATATGTCCTACCTCTAGACAATCCACTTCGATGGGTCCAAGCGGAAGGACGGAGCAGGCGCAGGTGTCATACTGACATCACCTCAAGGGGACAAGTTGAAGTATATCCTGCGAATGCAGTTCACAGCCTCCAACAACGAGGCTGAATACGAGGCCCTGTTGCACGGGATGAGGATGGCAAAAGCCTGCGACACCAAGAGGCTCATCATATACGACGACTCCAAGCTGGCCGTCAACCAAACAATGCATGAGTGCGACGCACTAAATGATAACATGATTGTGTACCGCGACCTCTATGACACACTCGAAGGAGACTTTGACGGTTGCGAGCTGCGGCACGTAGGTCGCGAAAGCAATGAAGAGGCGGACGCACTCGCCAACATAAGCTCTACCTGTGCCCCCATACTACCCGGGGTATTTCTCGAGCGCATCTATGAACGCTCCATTAAGCCAAAGGCCGCAGAGAAGAAAACAAGCGCAACAACGAACTCGGGGGCTACGCCGCCCAATGAGTCAATGGCACTCGATGACTTGGAGTTGGACATAGGACTCGAGGGACCAATGAGCATCATGATGATTGAGCAATCCTGGACGCAACCATACATCACGTACCTCCTCAGCAAAAGGCTCCCGGACGATCCGACGGATGCACGACACATCGCGCGGTGATCCAAGGCATTCGCTGTTATCAACGGCGATCTGTATAAACGCAGCATCACAGGAGTACTCCAGCGATGCGTCTCCACGGCCGATGGAAGAGATGTTCTCCTCGACATCCATGAGGGGACCTGCAGGCACCACGCCGACAGTCGTGCCCTCGTCGCCAAAGCTCTACGAGCTAGATTCTATTGGCCTACGGCCATGCGTGATGCCAAGGACATCGTCCAAAAATGCAACGCTTGCCAATGATTCGTGGACAAGCCACACGCACCGGGCGTAGAGCTCCGGCCAATTCCATTGGCCTGGCCCTTTGTGCAATGGGGACTCGACGTGGCTGGCAAACTCCCAAGATCCTCACGAGGAGGCTACATCGACCTCTTGGTCGCAGTCGACAAATTCACCAAGTGTATTGAGGCCATGCCAGTGACCAACCAATTAGGACACAGCGCAGTTAAGTTCTTCGAATCCATCGTCTACCACTTCGGAGTGCCGCACAGCATCATCACCGACAATGGGACAAACTTCACATCCAAGGAGTTCCAAGAATTCTGCGAGAATCTGGGGATCAACATCAGCTACGCCATGTAGCACATCCACAGACCAACAGTCAGGTGGAAAAAGCAAACAAGCTCGTCTGCGGCGGCATCAAGAAGCGACTCCTCTAGCCACTCGAACAAGCCGTGGGTTGCTGGCCAGACAAACTGCAATCCGTACTCCAGAGCCTACGCACAACTCCAAACAGTGCCACGGGCTACACACCATTCTTTATGGTGCACGGAGGTGAGGCAGTGCTACCCGCCGAGGTACGGTACAAGGCGCCGCGCGTGGTCGCTTATAGCGAACAAGAGTCATCCCTCGTACTCGAAGACTCCATCGACCTCTTTGATGAGGCAAGAGAAATCGCCATGGAAAGATCAACGATCTACCAGCAGAACCTGCGCAACTATCACAGTAGGAGGCTACGTCCCAGATCCTTCGTCGAAGGCGACCTGGTCCTATGATTGAAGCAGCAGGGACATCTCAAGCTCGAGTCCCCCTGGGAAAGACCATATGTTATTACCGAAGTAATCCCAGGTGGCGCCTATCGCCTTCAAGATTTAGAGACAGGAGTCGCATACTCCAACCCCTGGAACGTCGCACAGTTGCGACGCTTCTACCCTTAGTCGATTTTACTTTTGCATCGCAAAATAAGGCACTCAGCCAGGGCTACTTAGCCACACATTGTACTTCATACTGTCCTTCGAATAAATAAAGCTAAGTGCCCCAAAACTCTGTGTTCTCCTTTATTTTCTTCAATTTATCTACTCGGGGGTTGTGCCACCCTATATACATCTGTTCTACGAACCAAAACGCGATATCCTGAGTAGCTGACACATCAATCGAAACCCTTGACACAACATCAATCCAGCTGCAACGCACCTGACAGGTTGACAAGGGACTAAGATAAGAGCATGGCCAGGCTAACGAAAAGGACTCGCATAGTGCAATGCACTTCATGCTCACAAAGCTCTTTATACATATTCAACAATAAATTATATACAACATTTATACGAACTTTACAAACGGGTACACTTATGTGCATGATACAAATTAAGCTACTACTGCAACAAGAGAACGTTGGTTTGTTCCTCAAAGAAGTCGACGATCTCTTCTGCTGGGCGATCCACAGCCTGGTAGTGCGGCACCATATTCCAGGCAGAACCTGCTGGTGGCGCAGGTGGCCCAGCCGCAATTGCCACAACATCTACGTCAGGCCTATGCAGTCGCACCAGCGATAGAGCGGCCTTGGCACCAGCCACCAACTGTTGCCTCACGCACTCGCGAACCGCGGTCAGGTCTTGAAACTTGGCAAGAAGGGCCAGCAAGCTCAAAGGAGTAACATCCAGCAGAAACATCGTCCGACAAATGTTCTTCAAGCATGACTCTGACTTCTTCAGGAAGTGCAGCACTCGCGACGCACGATCCTACAGGGTCGCCAGCGCAATCGCATGATCATGATCTACCCAGAAGTATCCACTCTCTTGAAGTTGCTCCTGGGTGAGATCATGCATACGAATGGCAATTATATCCTTCTCATCCTACGGATGACGTGCGCTGATAACTACACGAAGCAGCAACAGCAGCATAAGTACAACGCACCATCGCGAGTGACTACAAGGAAAAGATAAGAGCAAGCAAACTAACACTTGAATTGGTCGCCCAACTGCGTCACCTCGCCAAGCAGATACTGCTCTCGGGTAGCAGCTTTCTCCGCCTTCGACTTCCATACATCCGTGTTACCACGGAGCACGGGCAACTCACGCTCCAGCTGCTTCACGCGGTCACGCAGTCACGAAAGCAGCGACAGCTCATCTACCCTGGAGCGCGGCGGTGCCAAAGTATCATCAAGAGGCGGCGAGTCCTGAGTTTCCCTCAAAGGATTACTCGATGTACCCTACCACAAGCCAAGATAGAAACAAATAAGACGACCAAATCAACACAAAGACAAAAGATTCAAGTGCATTCAAGACTAGATACACTCGCCAGCAGGCATGTTCTTAACAAAGGACATAAACTAGTTAACTATTACAAAGCTACTAAGGAGCGATTGGCTTCTTCGACTTCGACGGCTTTGGGGGCTTCATCGAGTCTGTGGCAGTGTCAGATGCCACTGACTTTCCGCCAACCCCTGATGCCGCAGCCTTTGCCGCCTTCTTGGCATGTTGCAGCTCCTCAGAATACTTCACGACCGTGTTTATTAGCTGCGGCCCATATTTACCACAGGCAGTCGCGAAAGGAGCAAAGACTACCTACTGGCCGTCCGCGCTAACAGGCATCGCCTTCGACACAGCGACAGGATCCTTGCCCGTTAACACGACTTTGATGGCGATGTTCCGAAGAATGAGCATGGTGCCACTCGAAAAACAACCGACAAGACCTACCTCGCAGATGCCAAGACCAACCGTACCCGATTGTCGAGACCCGAAGATTTCATGGCACGCCAAGATCTTCTACTCGATCCCCAAGACCGATTCGGAGCGCCAAGGCCTTTGACATGGAACTGACAAGATCTCCTTCCCAGAATATCAAGATCTTTCGGCGCCGAGACCCAAGACCGTCACCGTCACTCGAGGACTACGACAAGATCGTCCCAACCCGCCAAGTTCGCCTACCCGGGCACCATGCGACAAGATCTACTTCCCGGATCCGAAGACCCCGGTATCCGATCCGCACAAGTTCGCCATCGACGACAAGATCGACCGCGTGGAAACCAAGTTCTCTATCTTGTATCTGATCCTTATTGTCCCCGTCAACCCTGAGACCCAGACTCGGACCCCCGAAACCCAAGATCTTCCGAACCTAGATGTGTGCCCCTAAGCCTCTATTTTTATAATATGACATAAAACTGTTGCATATAAATTGTTCATACATGGATACCTGTCTGTGGGTTGGGGGCATTATGCCGATTCACCCCATAATTAAATATGGAGTCGATATGCGGGATACCTTTGTCTTATTCCGGACTCCATTTAAATTGGCGTAGCGAACCGATGCCATGTTTCGTCCTCTTAATACAACATTTAATTTGCGGGGTAGATAAATAACTTGAACCATATAATTAATTATCGGGACCCCGGTTCCGCTTAAATTGCCTAATAGCATCGCATCTGTGCCATGCCATGCATCATATCATAATCATGCCGGATCTTCTGCCGTAGTATTAAATATTGCATCCGGTGTTTCTTCTAGTGTTTTCTTCTTCGCGGATTAGGACGATGAGTTGATGCGAGTATCGACAAGTTCTCCGGAGATGATCCTTCGGCAGTGTTTCCCAGGCGAGCATCTCCCCCCTTCTACCTATTTTGCATTTATAGTCTTTATTTCCTCCTGTTGATATATTGCTATCCGTGTCGTGATGCTTTAGTTTCCGTGCACCAGTTATATCCCGAGCAACCTCTATATTGCCTTGGACACATCCTATTACTTGTGTTTGGTAGATAGCTAGCCTTGCGAGTCGTAGTTGCTTGCTCAGGTGCGATCTCGTGTTGTCGAGTACCACAATTGTTGGAATGCGGGCAGATGTTTATGGTGGAGTTGATCATGACTTTAAACACAACTATTAAATTGCTAGATATAACTAATGCAGAGGCATTGGTGGGAAATAGATGTTATTTGGTTCTTCCATGCTCACTTGTGTCCCGTAGGACCCTGAGTACTTGATACCTGTTCCTTGATTTTGCGCACTATCCACATCCGGGAGGCCTTATGGACCCCCCTGAGCTAGAGCTTGATTCATTTCTATTTCTTGGGGCCACAAACTAGTTTGGGGTTTTATTTACTATCTTGTACTTATGCCATGTTTACTGCTTTATTTAAGATTGTGCGTGGAGCACCTGTACTGTTTAGGATTGCATAGTGTTTTCGCGGTATCGACAAGCCCAGTCACACTTTCGGGTTCCCAGTCGTTTACAGCCATTGACGTAAACCCTGGGTCTATTCCGGAGCCGGCCAACTTCATTGCGGGTAGCTTAGTGGGGTGGCCCCATGAAATATTTTATGAATCCTGTGACCGCATTGTCGTGAATGCCTCGTTGGGTTTTGAGTTGGTTTTTCCGAGGTTGATCGAGTGTGTGTTGCTATTTATGCACCCCTGCAGGGTAAAACTTTCTGAAAGCCGTGTCCGTAGTTATGGACGACCTGGAGCAGAGTATCTCGATCATAGACAAGCGTAACTAAAGTAGTGCTATAAATTTGACTTAATATATCTGACTAGTAATCAGCTTCACTATAACAGAATGGATATTAAAAATGCCAACCACTGGTGGACCTGGGTTGTTTTGTTATATCTGCCTAGTAAGTATTGCAACTCCAATGGAATGTGATAAAAGTGCCAACAAATGCTGGGTTTGGGATTCCTCAGGACAATTATATCTGACTAGTAAATGTTCCAACTACAACGGAATGTTAACTAAAACTGCCACTACTTATGCTATTAGGATGACTCATGCTATCTATATCTGATTAGTAATTGCTGCAACTATAACGGAATGAGTAAAATTGCCAACTGTGTGAGTTACTTGGTCCGACTTCCTCGTTTGGTCTCGAGGGGGAAATACCAGGATGGGTTTGTTTGGTGTTAGCTTCAGGTTGGATCCAAATAGGTCTTTCTTACCCCTCTCTGATAACCGCTAGTTGTCTCGAGTCTCTATAGGTTGTTTAGTGCCGCTGCGCTGCCGCTCCAGCCCACCTTACCTGTGTAGGCGAGGACCGCCGAATTCTATACTCGCCATGTACTGGCCTCAGTACTGACGCTCCTCTTTTTCCTTTGCCCTTTGTCGGCACCCCTTTTGTTTTAGCAGGTTTGAGATCGACATCGTTAGCAGAACCCTTCCGGCTTGGCCTGGGCAGGGTTATGGACGCCATTGGTTATTCTTCAGGGCTCTTAGCCCAATTTGCATCTTGTCCGTACTCGGACGCTGTATCGTTTTCAAGGTGCTTTGGGTCTTTGTACCGTATATCTATATTCTTGACTCTTGGAGTCGTGTTGTATATATATATATATCTGTTCTGTGGGTCCCATCGAGGACTGTTGTGTAATGGTATTACTTTGTTTTCCACCCGCACGAAAGTGCCTGGTGGGCGTCCTTGAATCGTTTCTATGCGGGTTTGGCGGGAAGCGCTAAAACTTGCATAGGGCCGATTCGAGGGTGTTACAGACACCGCCCAATCCTGCATACAGACAACAAAATTAGCACAAAGACAAGAAACAGCAAAGAAGCAATCGACAAACTAAGCTACTGCGTAGCACAACTATACCTCAGGAGGAGGATTAACAACATCAAATGGAGGAACAACTGGCTCACTGGGGAGCACACCCTTGACAGTGTACTTGGTGACCAGCCGAACCCTTTTGTCCACCTCACTCACGGACATGCCATTGGCAGACACGCGAGTGGCATCGTCAGCGCCAGTCCACTAAAACATGGGGTGGACTCTGGCTTGCAGGGGCTGGACGCGACGGCGCAGCCACGTGCGAATGAGGGCGCAACCTCCTTCCTCTTTGCCTATGCAACTCTCGAGGTCACAGACTGCTCGTACAGCACATCTATCTCCGCGGACTCGCCGGGCATAACTACATTCTTCCAGGAGCGCCTCCTCATGCATGGCGTAGAGGGGTCGAAGGGCGCGAGTCCGAAGTGGTCTCCGTCGGCCTTCTCATCGCGGATGTAGAACCACTTGTCCCTCCACCCTTGGACGGACGCTGTGAGCTTGATGTCGAAATAGGTGGCGGATGGGTCGACGTGAATTCTGCAACCACCTACATCATACACTAAGGAGACAGAAGCAGATTGGCGCTTCAACTTGAACAGGCGCTTGAAGAGGCCGAAGTGCGGCTTGATTTCGAGCCAGCACTGCAGAGGGTAATGAAGCAAGAGATGTGGAGGATAGAGTTCGGGGACAACTGATGGAGCTGAAGCCCGTAGAAACAAAGGAGGCCCCTAAAAAAAGGATGCAGGGGCAACGAGAGGCCGTGAATGATGAATGCCAAAAAACATCACTCGAAAACCAGCAGGAGGAGAAGGAATTGTCTCACTGCCGGGGACACGCGCGTCGGTGACTGTGTCAGACAGCACTCCGTCTTGACGAAGAAGAAGGAGATCTGATGACTTGATGATGGAGGGACGCCACGCGCCATTCGTGACGCGGGTGCCCGTGCCCTTCTTTTTCCCACCGGTGGCGGTGCTGGTGCCTGCAGCGATGGAGCCGCCTTTCTTCTTCGCCGCAGCAGCGGTAGCTGCGGAATCGGCAGCAGCACCTCCCTTCTTCTTCCCCATTGCACGGCAGCGGTGCGACCGAAGGAAATAGCTCGGAAACGAGCGGAGCTGGTCCAGCGTCATGGAAGAAACGAGCGCAGAGAAAGAAGAGGAGTAGCGGCAATGGCAATGGAAGCAAAGGATGAATGAGAGCAGATGAGAAATTACCGTCGCAGCACCACTGCTTAACCCCTGGAAGATGCAATCCAACGGCTCAGAAAAACCCTACTGGATGCGTGGCAAACATCATGCTAGACACGTGGAGGAATGGAAACGCGAACCGTCCCCCCACTGCTCCCATTACGCGCGGAAATCGAGGAGGCGCAGTTAAAATAAAAGATTACGCACACCCAGTCAAATCAAAGTCAGGAGTGGGACCCACTACTTGTCACGTCCCGTCAAACTCGCTCACGCGGGCAACTAATGTCATGACATTGTCAGCACTGACGTCACCAAAGCTACGCAGCAGAAGACCTTGACTACTTTAGTCCTTGCTCGAGTCTCAACTCCACCAAGCACTCAGGGGCTACTCCCATAGGAAGCGCTGGTTGCGCACCCTACGATCTTTCTTTTTCTTTTTCAGGAACATGGATAATCAAAGAAAACCCAACCACTCGAAGCATGGCTTGACTATGGACATGGGTTACTTCCATAGGGAGCGCCAGAAGCAAACTCGACTGAAACAAGCAAACAAAAGACGACAGCAGTCGCAAAAGTTACTTAGTCCCTGCCTGAGTCTTCGACTCAACCAGGCACTCTGGGGCTACTCCCGCTGGTCGCGCACCCTATGATTATTTGTACTAAGTATTGTGTGTTGATAAAATCCACACTCGAAGTTTATGGCGACACCACCTCATTTCCCTACAAAGAGACTGCGTCTCCTGGGTCACCCGAATCATCTCCACGATGATAAAATTTCGGATGTCGCGCTTACAGCGTGAAGGTAAGACCTGAATAAGGCCTAGAAACGCATTTGCTGCGCACTACCAGACATATATCCGTGCCTACAGGTACGATGAATATGCCTTGACGGACGCGTCAAGTGCTCACACCCATATAACTGGAATTCGACTCCTGTAAGACCTCTGCGGCTTGAGTCGAATTACACCAGCACTTTTCCGGATTTGAGTCCGAGGACTCGAATTCAAGTAGATTGCGTTGTTTCACCCTAAGGTGGTTAACTGATACCGATACTTCAATTAAATCAGGCACGCACATCAACAATCCCTATGACACAAACAAAGCAGTCGAAATATACTCATTCATGCACTCGAAAGACTTCAAAAAGTCCCAGTCGAATCTGCAATTCCACTGGACACTCGGGGGCTACTGACATGGGTATACCCTATAGGTACTCGAGCTTGGTATATACGGCCTAAATACGTAAAGGCCCACGGTGTCGCCAAGGCCCAAATGAAGGACTCAAGTAACCTACGGACTCTAGATTGCTTGAAGAACAAGAAGAAGCTAAAGATAGAAAGTTTGAAGGGGAAAACCCTAACTTGTAACCGACTCGACCTGCTACCCGAGACCTAGCCTACCTATATAAAGGCTATGAGGGGGCAGTAAGGAGGACACACACAACCCTAGTTTCCACAACCCTCGCCAGATTGCATCTACGCACCATTGTAATCTTCGATTACTCTGATAATTTCACGAGCAGACAAGCAGGAGTAGGGACCTCTACGAGGCCTGAACTTGGGTAAATCCTTGAGTCCCCTGTGTGCTTGTTTGCTAGCCGATAGATGTCTCCAGCGCTCCCTCCTTCTCCAAACCCAAGTCCATAACAATGGGCATTGATGAGTTAAACCCTCGTCAACTGCAAAGCCATAGTGGAAAAGGGGGTGAATGACAAAAGCACAATTTGTCAAGTTTTGGACAAATTCAAATAAATTTGATTCATGTGTGCTAAAAGTCTAGTGGATTTAAAACTAG
Source organism: Avena sativa (assembly GCA_916181665.1). Lineage (NCBI taxonomy): Eukaryota > Viridiplantae > Streptophyta > Magnoliopsida > Poales > Poaceae > Avena > Avena sativa. The sequence goes on from OV702287.1 coordinate 432,780,639, forward strand.
TAATAGTACTAGTATCTCATAGTAAATCCCCATGTTTGATATTTGATCAAAGGATTTTGAAGTTGTTCAAAATAGTGAGTGGATGTGCAATTTGCATAGAATTGAGTGGGAGTTATGAAAGCCTTCCATGAAACAATATGTGATTGACATATTTTTAAGTGGGGGAAATATAAGTCTCAAATTCAAATATCTAGGAACATATTCTGAGTGGGAGCTTATAGGAGTAATTCTTAAGTATGTTAAGAATGAAAGCGCAAATACTTATAAATAATGATTTATAAGATGTAGAAGTTGACAATAAGTGTATTATGATATTATGTAGTATTCCTTAAGGGATTCTGAAAGGGGTTTCAGAATAAATTTTAATTAAGGAACTAATCCTCAGTAACTCAAATTAGGAATAGTATTAAGTTTAACATCAATGGTTGAAAAGAAAGAAAAGGATGATCGTCATCCACTATGTTGAGACATAGGTTCTATCTTAGTAAACCATGATGATAACTTAACATAATATGAGATCCAATAAAGAACATTTGAAAGTGATTAAGTTCAAATCACAGAACGTTGAGCTAAGTTTGTCCGTAGTGTCTAGTAGAGAACTGCATACATGTTTTCCAAATCCATAAAGGATGCCATATCTTAAAGCATAAAGAGTTATGTTATAAGAGAATATGTTGGAAACTCTTGTAGATACCAATTAAAGTCAAGACGGAAGCGAGGTGAACAAAAACATCGAAAGTTGCACAGAGTGCACTAGTGTTTCGATGAATACATTTATAATAATAGATAAGGGTACCATCTAAAGTGTTGTATAATGTTATGGCGGGGCTAGTTTGCTTTTAACGTAGAATGATGTGTCCCAGGGCACAGTGCCCATGAGAAAGCCCTCGAGGTTGATCTAACGTCACTATAGGCTCCTAGAATCAGGCCTCGTTCTGCTGCCATGGAGACGATGCATACACACAGATGCTATCATGTGATGATAAAGTATTCATGTCAATCAAGGTGACATTAGTAAGTTGCAAAGGATTTGGGACTGTAAAGTACAGACCCCAAGACTCAACCTCTTCCATGAGCAAGCATGATCAGGGTACCGAGTATATGGTGCCAATGATTGAGAACAAATGCAGTTAGTGTATTTGTACTCTAGTGCAAGTGGGATACTATTGGAAATATGCCCTAGAGACAAATAGTAGTAAGGGCTATTATCATATTTCATATAGTTTATGATTAAGTTTTATATCATGCTATAACTGTATTGAGTGGAAATATCAATACACATGTGATATACAAACAACCAGGGGTTCCTAGTGAAACTCTAGTCACTGATTCATTGGTCAACGGATGATCATGTTTCCTGATCATGTGGCATTTATGCCAGTGGGAAATGAGGTCATCTCATTATGAGAATGAGATGATGAACCAATACCCAACCTAAACATCGTGACCCGATCATGTCACGAAGTTCAAGTTACGATGATTAGAAAAGGATCCTCGTAGACTATTCCTTAGACCGTGAGGCTATATCAATCACTGTCTCCCGAGAATGCTTAGATAGCATCAAATTGAAGGAGATTTGCCCTAGAGGCAAATAATAAATAGTTTTTTATTGTCATATCTCAATTAGTTTATAATAGTTTCATATTGTGCTATAACTGTGCCAAGTAGAAACATTGGTACATGTGTGGTATGAAACAACAAAGTCCCTAGTAGCCTCTATTCATACTAGTTCATTGGTCACGAAGATGATCCAGGTTTCAAGATCATGGGCATTTATGCCGACTGACAACGAGATCATATCATTGGAGAATGATGTGATTGGATATTCCTCGAAGGATTGCAACACGATCAAGTCATATAATTCATTGTTGCAACAGCTATACCTAGACTCCTTCTCCTTAGACCGTGAGCTCATATTACTCACTGTTTCCCTAGGCTGCTTTGACTGCATCAAACGTCATCTGGTAATGCGGTGGCCATAAAGGTGTACGTTGGGTATTCCGAAGGAACAGTAGATGACATGTGACTGCAAGACCGGGATTTGTTCACCCACATGACGGGTAAAGATACATACGACCGACTTGGTGAGATTACATCTATAAATGTTGCAACATGTGACTAGGTCGCGGGGATGTAATATCACGGTAACAAGAAAACAGAACTTGTTGTGAATGAGATTGAACAAGGTATGGGATACCAATGATCGGATCTCAGACAAGTTGTATCGAGAAACAAAAGGAAGAGGATGCTACATTTAGACGGTTCAAACGACATTGTCATCAGGAATGCATAGGGGTCACATGGACATCCCTGGTCCCTCTGTTGATCATTGATATAGATCATGTCTAGAGCATTCCCGAGCCGTGAGAGGATACACTTAAGGGTACGATGAGAGTGATCATTCGTAAGATGGAATCACAGTAGAGAAAGAGAAAGCCGGAATCATTCCGCGGAAAGATCCGAAGTTGTTCGGAGAAAGAATAAAGGAAAAGTCCAGAAAAGTGTTTTCGGATAAATGAGAATTTAAATATATATTTATTATATGTTAATTGGGAATTAATATATTATAAATAATATTTAGATTAAGATTTATAAAGTCAACTTTTATATTAGGCCAAATCCCAGAGGGAAAAGGTCTAGAATAAAAGCCACAGAAAAATAAAAGGGAAAAAGAAAACAGCCAACTCAAGTGGGCGACGGATAATAGTCGCCGCACTAGGCGGCAGATAACTGGGCCACGCCCGTCAGCGGGCGGCAGATAATGCGCGCCGCGCGGGGCAGGCCGCAGCCGCCAGCCGCCTGGGCCTGCTCGACCCGGTCCACAAGAGCGCGCGGGGAGCTGGCGCCAGGGGCGGTAGCTGGGCCACCGAGGGCGGTGAGCTGGGCCGCGGGGGCGGGCGCCGGCCCACCTGGGGATCCCCCTTCTAGGCCACTGCAGCGAGAGAGCTAGGCGCGGGGTGGGCCACGCCAAGGCCCACCCGGCCAGCCCCTGCTGCTCCCCTTTTTCTTTTTGTTGTTTATTTTCTGTTTGCCTATTGGGCTAAGTAGAAACAGCCCATTTGGCAGTCCGAATTTCTGCTGACTTTTTTCCTTTAGTATTAGTCCCACATGGCTTAGCCTTTGAGAAAGGTACACCCCCTTAGCCTATATAAAGGGGTGCCCATGGGTGGGATTAAACACACCAAATACACCAATATTTGGAGAAGTTCTTTGGTTGACTTTCTCCTTCTCTCTCTCTCTATGCCTTGTGACCATTGCCCCAAGTCTGGGCTGATCAAGGCACACCTGCAGTACGCCGTTGCGCTGCAGGGATTCCTAGCCGGATATCAACTTCCGCACTCCCGACGGGATCGGGGAGCCAGAGGTATCATCGTGCATCGGATGTGTACGAAGACATGAGGCGCAACACTTGGGGAGCTTAAATGTCGTGAGCCGGAGCTGTTGCACGATGAAGATGATGAAGATCAAGAAGGAGCAAGGGGTGACCTGCGAGGAGCTTCGTGACCTTGAGGTCGGCTTCGAGTACGACTACATCAACCACGTTCCCCGCGGAACGTTAACCGCGTACAGACTACAAGGGTATGTATTCTCTACGCATTGGCCGTTATTGCATTACTACATAGATAGATCCTAGGCTAAGTTTCCGGGGATCCTTGGTAGGAAAAAAATTGTTTTCTGCACCGATCCCCAACACAAACGCCATCTGGTAATACGATGGTTATAAAGGTGTGTTCATGTATTCGGAGGAAACCGTAGAGGCAATGTATGTCAAGAGCAGGATTTTCCCGTCCATGTGACAGGAAGATACTCAAGGGCCCACTCGGAGAAGTTATATCCAATAGCTGTGCAGCGTGTGATTTGATCACGGGGATATCACTTGTCGGAACGAGTCAAGTACCATTGTTCAGTAACGAGATTGAACATGACATGGTGATGCCATTGATCATATCTCGGGAAATGCAAGTATCGAGTGACAAAGGGAATAAGACACGACTGTCCTGGCTCAAACGACGAAAGATCTTCATGGAACGCACAGGGGTCACATGGCCATCCAGGTCCCTCTGTCGATCATTGGTGCGGGAGTGTCCCGGCCATGTGTGGAGTGTTCCCGAACCAAGGGGTATCACGCTTAAGGGCTTGATGATGCTTAGAGAGTGTTTATAGGATCGGTGGAATCACCGAAGAAGAGTAGGGAGAAAACCGGAAGGGTTTCGGTAAGTCCGGAGGATGTCCGGAGTGGAGGTGGAAGGTGTTACATAGCCACGAAGGTTGAATAATATGTGAATGAATGTTAAATATTGATTTAATCATTTATTCATAATTATTTAATAAAGAGAAAATCAATTTTAATGGTCAAAGGCTTAATGGGCCAATTCCGGAGGGAGAGGGCCCATTAGGGGAAAGGAGATAGGGAGAAGGGGCAAGGGGCTGGCCGGCTAGGCCTAGCCCCCCGCGCGGGGCCCACTAGGTGGCCGACAGCCACCCCCTCCCCCCTCCTCTCCTTTAGTCCCACCTCGGGACTTTGAGGGAGGTAGTACCTCTATTCCCCCTATATATATAGTGGGGGTATTTGGCCAATTTAAATACACCAATAATCAATAAAGGTCTCCCCACTTTTGGGAGGACCTCCAATTGATATTTTCTCTCCCCCTCTCTCTCGTGACCGTGGTCCCAAGTCTGGACTGCGCGAGCGAGAGACATCTTCACCATGGAGCGCCGTCGTGCTGCGGGATTCGGATCCGGGAGCTCTACTTCCGCAACTGCTGCTGGATCAGGGAAGCGAGAGTCATCGTCAGGCACCGGATGTGTGTAACTCCCCGCGAGGTGTCGCACTTGAGGCACTCAAGTCGTTGGAGCCAGAAGGAGCGCAAGGACTTCATCACGACCTTGAGGTCGGCTTCGGCTCGTCTACATCAACCATGCTCTCCTGAGCGTTGGCAACGCTTTTCGGTCTTCAAGGGTAATTTCATGAAAATCCCCTCCCGTTACTGTATTACTAATAGATAGGTCCTGGCAGCTTCAGGGGTTCAGAGGCGTAGAGTAAATTTTATTGTTTTCATACGCGGAACCCCTACAATTATGTTGTAGATCATTGAATTTATTATAGAAAGAAGAATTGAATAATAAAACAAAAGAAAGAAGGAAACAAGTACAAACCATGATACTATTGAATATTTAGAATGACTACAAGTTGAGCTAGATACTTAAACCACAAACATAAATTGCTTCATACCCGATTTGGAAGTTGATGCTATGTTTGACCTTTTTTTATCTTCCCATGAGATCGAAACATGTTAGTTCACTTGGAGAACTCCCAAAATGAGTTAAAGTATTATGCAAATATATAAACAAATATGTGGTGTGATTGTGAGAGGGAATAAAAGCAAACATCCAAACTTTTGAATACTAAGGGGATGTGAATAGCTCTAAATATGTTTGGGGGTCTCCTCACTAACTTAGTTTGGTTGAATTTAATGTTTTATATCATAATGATGATTACTCCTCACATAACAATTAGTGATAAAGGTTTGAAAACCTTCCATATCATCTTATTTGTGAAAGTATGATAGAAACTGTGAAAGGTCATATATATTGTATTATCACTATCTGCCACGATTCTCTCAATTATTTTGATGACTCAATCTTTATTAAAATGATGAACTTGTTCTTTAAGTTTCTATGTTGCTCGGGGACGAGTAAAAGTCTAAGCTTGGGATGTTGATAAGTGCATCATGCATCATGTTTTACCTTGTTTTTGCATTAGTAGTGTTAGGATTTTATTATTTTACTATGTGCACACACACCTTTTCTGCTGATTTCCACACGATCTGTGATTTAAAGAGGTTGAAAGTCAAATCAATTAAAGAGATCATTTTTACCTAAAAAATGATAACTAAAAGTAATACATATATCCCATACAGTTATCCACATACCTGGGAGTAAACGTAATGAGAAAATCATGGAACAAGTTTTCAAACGGTTAACAAGCACTTGTATGGGTACACGGTGCAGTACTAGGTGATGTTTGACTCGTCTTGTCAAACACTTTCTCCCTCTATGAAAGTCATCAGAATATAGCCATTTAGAGAGGCCACAAAACACTGAACCTAACCTCCGGAAGAGATCTGGAGGAGGGACTCACAAAAAGGCATCCATCTCCAGTGATGTTTGTGCCTTGGAGGATGCAACATTGTTCTTCATCATCAACACCATCATCTCCATCACCATAGCCGAATCCTTCATTCGTCTTGTTGTAATTCCAAACCCTAGTATGGTTTTGCATGTGTATATGTTCAATCATTCATACTCCATTCATATTACCATGATGATGTTGATTGCCTTCATGGGTGAGTAGTTTCTTTTTTATTAGGGAGACAGAGAAATCCTAGCACATATATGAATTAAAATAATTATTTTTGTTTTTAGTCGTATAAGTTTGTAGTAACTTTCATCTTGATATTATGCAAACGTCGACTGTATTGTATTTGCCCTTGGGGACCTGATGAAAGTTATTGCTGGTGTATGGTGGATGGCGGACGTAACAGTGTCATAACATGTTTCCCTCCTAAGCCATGCATGAACAAGAGAGCATGTAGATCCAAGAGTGGATATCCACAACCATGGGGTAACCCTTAATTGCTAGTGTACTCTCACGAATGCATAAAAATGATCATATGTGTCTGCAAGAAATTGCAACATTATTCTTCTAGAGCACTAGCAATAGTTGTGAGTGGTGTGATATCCATGATTCTTGGCACACCTATATGTGGGGCTCCACCCGTGCACATGTAATACATATAAAATAATATATCTCCTAATCGTATTCTATAAATGCTACTGGTGGATCCAACACTTCATGAGAACGCTTTTAGCCGTATTGCAGTTTCATGATCATTTACTCAATTATTCTTTGCCTACTTTCTACTTGGTTTATTTTAGTATTATTTATGCTTGTTCACAAACACTTTCAACACTCTCTTGTGTTTGACCAAAGATAACTTGAAGGTACACTTTGATAAATTAATAATAAGAAGCATAAAGACTATTACCAAGAGCTCCCCTTGGTCTGATATTCTTACTTTGGGATTAGCTATAATATGTGCACTTGCAGAAGTCAAGACCAACATATGGTCTACAAGCCCTGTCCATGGACAAACCCTTCAAGTATAACTCAATACAAACATTAATTCATAGATTTTCATTAATTAACAAAACCATACATAACATGGAGCCTCCATGCATTATCAAACCTTCATGGTTTCTCGGATAGATTAGACCTAGGAACTAAACCTACTTCATGTTAATCCAGTAGTCCAAAACATCCACAAGGCACCCATGAATCCATGCATTATTTCCAAGTGACTCTCTAAGAAGGTGTTTTACTCCATCTTAGTTGAAAGAAACTTGTCCAGATACTCATTGACATGGGTATGATTTATCGGGTCCCTATGGTTAGTTACCCTAGGCCCATAAAAGCTTATGGCTCATAAAGGCCAACTGAATCCAAGAGGCACCCGGCAAATAGGGACTTGCCTTAATGATTAAGGAATAATCATGAATCGACATAGAGTTTGCATTGTACTCATAAACTTATAACCTCTCTAGCTACGGATCCAGGACCCAACCTCTCATATAAAGGCTGAGAGGACCCGATGGAGAGGGCACCTTAGTTTTCCAGCAATTCGTCGTGAGCTAGATCGCAACTAGCGAATCAACGACTTTGTAACCGAGCTTTCTCTATAAACAGACTACATCGACTTCCTTGTTTGTATGATCAGCCGACAAAATCCCCAAATTCTCTCTTTTCCATGAAACCCTAAGTCCATAACAATGGGCATTGCCGAGGTTATCCCTAGTCAATTAGCATCGTCTGTGGGAAATCTGAGCGTTGGGATCATGGATACGGCGGCTTCTCCTTCACCAAGCAACAACCCGATGATCCAGGTTGGCGAGGTCCACTATGATCTTGCTGATCAACGCTCGCTCACCCCTTTGTAGGCTCTTGTCGATTTCAACTAGGAGACCGATCTAATGATCGGAAGTTTCCACTTTCGCGTGGGAGCACCCGAGAATCTCTACCATTCGGATCCAATCTATTCGGATCCGTCAGCCGCACCCACATCGCCTATGGTGACACTAGCATCATCCATAGGCTCAACTGGAGAGGCCGCATCCAAGCCAACAAACATCAAAGAAACTCGCGGAAACTCTAAAGATAAGGAAGATTTGGCTGATCTATATGACAGTCTCTCTTTTGGCTCAAACTCGCGATCAGCATTGCAGCGCAGCCGAAGTTCTTCTAGTATAATTCCTGATGAAGCCAAAGAAAGCATCAACTCCAGAATCAGGAAGGGAGAGTCATATCTAGAGCAAGAACCATGGGACTTCACTAGCTTGCAAGTCAGTCTCTCCTATGGGTACGGCAGTGATAATAGTCGGTAATACATCAAGCACCATCAAGGGTGTGCAACCGTGGAAGAAGGAGAAACCTCGGCACCCGTAGAATCCAATGGTAACCCCATCATTAACCTTGACGATATTTTGTCGGATGATGCCACAGGACATCGTGAGGATAGGCATGACCCACTAGAGGGGGGTCGTCGTGTCATGTGAAGAGAGGGAGAACACAATGGTGAGCGCATAACACTTCGTTTGCCCCTAGCAACTTGGTAGAAGGCCAGAGACACCATATCGGGTGCAGTACCAATAACAGCAGATGCCACGAGGGAAGAACTAATGGCTTACCAATATTTGCTACACCGCAAGAGAAGGGATCTGCTTCACTTACAGTGGTCTCTAGATGAGAGGAAAAGGGTAGGCTATGAATTCATCCTCTGCCGAGCACATCTCAACTCCACCTAAAATTCTGGCAGCATCACTGGAGGACCACCACCCAAGAGGGGAAATTTGCGGCTGCAGCACATCCCAGAAGCCGAAAGGCGTGATCTGGCAAGAGATTTGGATCTGTCATTCTTGTTAGTAGATTCTATAGGCAACATAAAAGAAAAGACAACACATGCCGCCCTCTTCACCGCCCAAACCTACCTCCTAACGACCCAACCTGCATCTGATGATCCGCGGGCAGCCATTCACCGTTCCGCCCTCATGGGATTGGGTATGGTAGGCAAAACTCCTGCACAGGGAGAACAAGGAGTGCACAACAAGCCAATAAATCATCACGCCGTCACAGCATCCCTCGGCACGCAGGGAACACCCTACAATAAAACTCTCCTCACAATGCGCGATTCACACACTCTTTGCATGGAGACGACACCAGAAACAATATCACACAGAGAAGGGTCGATAGATCCAGGGAAGAACGCAGTAGCCAAAAATATTCTGATGGGGAAGAGAGGATGAGCATGAGCCTTATTGCGCCAGTTGCTTTACCTATCAGGATTGCAAGACTCCGGTGCCCAAGGACTTTAAGATCCCCCATGACCGCCAAAAATACGACGGCCTCCAGGATCCTGAAGCATGGCTCTCTGGTTATTTGTAGATCGTCAAACTTCAGGGTGGCTCAAAAGCCACAGCTATGCAAAGCCTCCACTTGCACTGCGGTGCATCACGTTCATGGCTCAAGCAGTTACCCCAAGAATCCATCAGTACCTGGAGTGATCTAGAGAACCAGTTCATATGAAACTTCAAATCCACATTCAAGCGACCTGCGTCTATCGAGGAGCTGCAAGCTTGCAAGCAGAAACCCGAAGAATCTATCAAATCATATATTCAACGCTGTAACATTATAAAAAACTCCGCCGAATATATTTCTGACGAAAGGGCAATCGATGCCTTCAATGATGGATTAAGGCGAAATGATTTCAACGAAGAGCTAGGACAGGTGAAGCCAAAAACAATTTCCCAACTATTTGAACATGGAAAACCGCTGGTTTGATGGCAAAGATGCTATGCATAACAAGCACGGGCACTCACCCAAATAAGATCGTGACAGACGAAACAATGATAATAGAAGAATGTGCAGTTTTGATGGTTACAACAAACCAAATTATGTAGCAGCTGGCTTCACCGAGGAGGATAACAGGATAAGTGACAACCGCAGTGGCGGATACCGTACATGAGAGGAGGCAAGAAAAAGCAGGCCAAGTCAGCCATATCGACCAGGGAACCCCGATGTCCCCAATGCAGATGCTGGAAGGACCGTGCAATATGCACTTCTACGTCGACTCCGAGGGAAGGCGATGATCATGTACGAGAAACCACGGAATGCAGGCAGTGTGCAATGCAAAAGTGAACGAGGCAACAAACCACAGGTACAACACAGCACCAGGAACACTTTCTCTTGCGGGACCACCACCACCACCAAGACCAGCGCCGGCAGGGCAACCGCAACTCGCTGGAAATAGAAATCAAGAGGAGGAGTACCTGAGATCTAGAGGAGCGATGTTTATGATCCAAAAAAGGTGGCCATCTAACATGCTCCAAAAATTAATTACCTGATAGGTCAATATGGCGGTAACAATGCCACCCCAACTCCTGAGTTTCTCCACCGATCGGAGCAGGAATTCACCTTTAGTAGAGGTGGTCATCTGCTTCGGGTACCAAGACCGGGTCATTCGGCTCTCATTGTCGATGCATAGATATGCAGGTTTGATATGAGCAAGGTCTTCATGGACGCTGGTAGCAGCATCAACCTCATCTACGCCAAGACTCTACGAGCCATGAACATTTCCCTAATCAACTTGGTGGCAACAGACACATCCTTTCATGGAATAGTCCTAGGTAAAAACTTGAAATTCCTCTAGGAAAAATCTATCTTGATGTTGTCTTCGGACTGCGAGATAATTTTAGGCGGGAGAGACTCGAATTCGAAGTCATGGATTGGCCATCACAGTACCACGTGATCCTGGGTCGCCCACCTTTCACAAGATTCATGGCAGTACCACACTATGCCTACCTACTGATGAAAATGCCGGCACTCGACAGGAGCATCACAGTTAGAGGAAGCTTCACTCGATCCGACAACTGCGATCAGGAATTCAACAAAATCTCCAAATCTTTCGGGATGGAGACAAAGTTTGAGCAGCTGAGGATATCGACAGACGCAGAACCCCTACCAGAATCACGGCTCATCCCTGACCTAGCTTTCGACACCGCAGATTTTTGCATGGGTACCATTAGATATGCCAGGAATCCCTATGGAACTTGTTGAGTACACACTAAACTTATATCCCGATGACAAGCCTATGAAGAAGTTGCTTCGCCATTTTGCGGAACCCAAAAGAAAGGCCATTGGATGAGAAATCTATTGCCTCATGGACGCCAAGTTCATCAAGGAAATTAAGTAAGCAGTATGGGTCGCCAACCCTGTGTGCGTCCTGAAGAAAAATACAAAAGATCTATGCATGTGTATCAACTTCACCGCCCTCAATAAACGTTATCTGAAGGATCACTTTACACTCCCACGAATCGATCAAATTATCGACGCAACTGCCAGATGCGAACGCCTTTCCTTCCTGGACGCGTACTCCGGATACCACAAAATCTGGATGAAAGAAGAGGGATCAAGACAAAACAACATTTATCACACCCTACGGCATATTCTATTACATGACGATGTGGTTTGGCCTAAAAATGCGGCTGCCACATACTAGCAGATGATGCAGAATTGTCTTGGAAGCCAGATTGGTCACACCGTTCAAGTCTACATAGACGATGTCATCATCACCACCAAAAAAGAGTCGACCTTTATCAGTGACCTGCGGTAAACATATGATAATCTTGACAGGTACCACATTAAGCTCAACCCGATAAAGTGCTCTTAGCTGGCCAACTCCTCGGGTACCTAGTATCGACGAGAGGAATCGAGGCAAATCCTGAGAATATATAGGCAATACCCACAATGAAGAAACCGACAAATCTCCGGGGTGTCCAGCAATTGGCCATGCATGTGGTAGCACTGAGCAGATTCGTTGCCCAGCTTGGAGAAAAGGCGCTCCCCTTCTACGCCCTCATGAACAAATCAGAAAAGTTCTAATGGACCGACAAATCCCAGCGAGCGTTTAAAGCACTCAAGAAAACACATTTGAGATCACCTGTCATCATGTCACCCAAGGAAAAATAACCCTTGATGCTCTACATAGCCGCCACAAATTAGGTGGTGAGTACAGTTTTGGTTGTCGAGAGACCCAAGGAAGGAAAAACCCACAACGTCCAAAGGCTGGTATATTACCTTAGTGAGGTTCTATCACCATCCAAGCAAAGGCACCCCCACTACTAGAAACTCGCATATGGCGTCATCATGACAGCGCGCAAACTACACCATTATTTCTCGAAGCACCCGATAGTGGTAGTCAACGAGGCCCCACTCTCTAAGTTACTCAACAATCCAGAAGCTACAGGATGTGTCTCTCTTTGGTTCATCGAACTATCCCCTTGAGACATCATGTACGAGAAGCGAAAGGCGATAAAATCACAAGTACTACCTGACTTCATCACGGAATGGATAGAACTCCAATGCATGGGTCCTCCAGACGTATCCAGTGCATGGATAATGTACTTCGATGGATCCAAGCAGACAGAAGGAGTAGGAGCTGGTGTAATCTTAATTTCTCCACAAGGCGACAAGATGCGATACTTTTTGCGGATGAGCTTCCCCAATGCATCAAACAACGAAGCCGAATGGCTAGAGCCTGCGGTGCAACTTGCCTCAAAATCTTCAGTGATTCAAATCTCGTGGCGCACCAAGTAATGAATAAGTGCAATGCTATCAATGATAACATGGTCGCATATCAGGACCTGTACAACATTACGGAAGCCCACTTTGATGGGTGCTAGGTATCTCATATAAGTCGAGTGAGCAACGAGGAAGCTGACAACTTGGAAAACATTGGCTCTCTTTGTAGCCCCATACCACCTGGCGTACTTTGGGAAGAAATAGTGGAGTGTTCCATCAAGCCCAAGAAAATTACAAAAGTTGCGGTCAAAACCACAGGCAAAAGGGCCAAACCAGCAAAGGGATTGTGGGATGCGCCAATAGAGGAACCCGGAGAGGAGGACCCTGAGGAAAAAGAGGATCTTGCACAAGTAATGATCATAGAATCCACATGGATGCAGCCATATGTAGCATACATGATGCGCGGAGAACTTCTCGAGGATATAGTCGAGGCGAGGTGCATCACCCTACGCTCTAAGGCTTTCAGAATCGTCAAGGGTGAACTCTATAAGAGGAGCATATCGGGAGTACTGCAATGGTGCATCACACCAGAAGAAGGGCATCTCATACTCAAGGACATACACGAAGGAATCTGCAGACATCACGCCAGCAGCCGAGTGATCGCAGCAAAAGCCTTCCGGGGAGAATTTTATTGGCTTACAGCAGTACAGGACACAGAGGAAATTGTGAGAACATGTGAATCATACCAGCGCTTCGCGAACAAGCCCAATGCACCAATAGCGGAACTGCCCCCATACCATTGGCCTGGCCATTCGCTCAATGGGGACTCGATATGTTGGGAAAACTCTACAAATCTTGGCCTGGTGGCCACGTATTTTTGCTAGTTGCTATCGACAAATTCACAAAGTGGATCGAGGCAGTACCTGTCACCAGCCAAGACGCAACCTCGGCCGTAAATTTCATCAAGTCGATAATTATTTTCTTCGGGGTGCCGCACAACATCATCACCAATAATGGCACAAACTTCATGTCTAGTGAATTCAAGGATTACTACAAGGAAATGGGCATACATGTTAGCTGATGCATCCAAAATTGAAGCATATTTACCTTTTGTTTTTGCATAAATAGAGTAGGGATTTTTGTATTTCACTGCGTCTATGCGCACTATTTTGTTCTTGTTTCAATAGGATCCCAAACCAAGGAGTCATATATGAACATATCAATTAGAGTTGTCATATTGTGTAATTATATGATATTTCTAAGTGATAAAAGTCATTTTATGAATTTGCCTTCACACCTGGAAGAATACCAATCAAAGAGAAGCATTGGTATGGTTAACGACCACTGGTACGGGCGGAGGCCGTCTGTACTGTCCGCCCGTACTAGGTGCCATCGCGACCGCCTCGTCAAATACTTCTCCCTAGCAAAGACGAGAGGGATATCTGACATTCACATCCACTAGAAACCACGAAACACCACATCCGAGAGGGGTATGAAGGAGGAACTTGGCTGGGGTAAAATCTCGGCTGCTTCACGGATCATTGGAGGACAATGCATCATTCCCTTCATCATCAACCAGTGCATCTTCATGACCACCATTACTCCCATCTTTCATCTATTAGATCTCTTTGTAATTCTAGATACAATTGTGGTTTGCATTAGGTCTACCATCGTACTTTTATCCATCCATTTGATTATGATGATGTTGTTGATTGCTTCCATGAGTGAGTAGTTCCTTTGTTCTTGGGGAGATGGAGAAACCCTAGCACCATTATGAACTTGTAATAAAGATGATCTATTCTTATGTCTATATGACTTGCTTGTCTATGAAATAATAATGATTTGTGTTTGATGTCTCTCTTTAGATGGTATGCATAGTCATCCGCATATCATTTGCCTCCAGGACTAAAGGGATGGAGAAATCCTTTAGACGTGTCTTGGAATCGTACCCGGAATGCCTCGTGACATATTGGCGCTGACTTGTAACATGCACGGTCAAAGGAGGATTAAAGAGCGACTCCCTAAGCTAATTACGATATCTATGGGGAAACCGTTAATTGTAGTGGTTTGTATGGGTGATTTCTCTCAGACATCGCAGTGGTTATTTAAAGGTGACCTCACACTTGGCTCAACAAAGTGGCTTCCTACGAGCCTTGTCGTGAACATCTTATTATGGGGCTCTCTCCACACATATCATGACACAAGAAACATGTTATCTTGGTTACACATAACAATATAACTATGCTAGTGGTGTATCCTACATCCCCGATAATGTTTTAGCCCTATTGAGTTCGACCATATTTTCACATAAACTTGTTACTTGTTTTCTTTTACTTCTTTTAATTACTTTTCTGCAAACAACCATAAACCTTTCAAACACCCTTTACTTGAGATCAAAGATAACTTACAAGTATACTTTGGTAGAGAGTAACGGAGGGCATAAAGACCTTTACCAATAGCTCTCGGTGGGTTCGATATATTTTCTAGCACCGTTGCCGGGGAGCTAAGCGCTTTTGGTCTTTGTTCTTAGTTACTTATTTTACTTATTGTTTTACTAAAGTTGTTTATTAGTTTCAGGTGATATATTATGGGTGAGTACCAACATATAATACAGCTAGAGGCTGTAAGGAATTCTGGTTTGCCCATGGATGCTTATTTAAAATCCAATAACCCAAGAGGGTATGATATTAACCCCATGCTTTTAGATCTTTTACATGCAAAGAAATTTGCAGGAGATGGTACGGAAGATCTGTATGATCATGTAGGGTTCTTTTAAGATATTTGTGAGACTTTCCACCTCAATTTACAAACTGAGGATGAGGTTAAGTTTGCTCTCTTTGCTCAAACTCTCATTGATGAGGTCCGTTCTTGGTACATCCAAAGTTCTGCAAAAATTACTAACTTCTAGGAGAGGCTAGCCTCTCTATTCTTAGTTGATTTCTTTTCTAGGACAAAAACTCTTGGCGTAAGGCGCATGATTACGAATTTTAAAGGAAAACCTAAAGAAAGCCTGCATGAAGAGTATACAAGATTTCGAGGGTTGCATGATCGTTGTCCCCATCATAACTTCCCACCTTGGCTAGTTATACACACCTTCTACGCAGGTTTGAATGATAATAATAGAAATGAACTCGATTCCCTTACCAATGGGTCGTTCACCGAATTCAGTATTGAGAGGGCATGGAACTTGCTAGATATGGTGAATAGGATAGAGAAAGCGTATTGTGAGGCAGAGTTTAACAAGGAGAACCCAATAGACTATAATTGCTTAAAAAGGTTTCTAGCTTCTGGAAATGTAGAAAAAATGCTTGGGAATTTTAATCATGACCATCGCATGATTATCCAAATTATTAGATCTTATGCTGACTACATGTAGATTCCAAAAGATTGGGAACATTATACACCACCTGTGGAAGAAAAACCCTCTAAAGCTTGCCACGATGATGAATATTCAAAAACGCAAAATAAAATGTTAGCCGAAGAGGAAACTATTCTAACTAAAGCAATGGATAGTAGGGGTGAAGAAAATAAAAGAATAGGAAAGTTAACTAGGAACTTGGGAGCAATTAAAGAAAATATTTTAATATAAAAGAACTTTTGGAACCCGAATTGTTAAAAAAAGAAGTGATAATGGTGAGTAAAGAATATGCAAAATAATAGGAGGAAAGCTTGATGATAAGAATAGAAGTCAGCAGAAAATTCCTTTTTGTTTAGGAGGGATTACTTATGTAGGATTGTGTGACGTAAGTTCTTCAATAAACATCATGCCTTACACTATTTATGCAGAGTTGCATGATCACCTTGATGAATCTTACCTTGAGACATCGGAAGCTACTTTCATGTTTTCTAATCAAACTTTGCATCCCGTTCCATTCTTCGCCTGTGTCAGGTTGTATCCCGTCAATGGGTTCGGATCAACAGTAAAGATAGCAACCAGATCATTGAGTTTGGTGGGTACCTACCTCTTAGGGAAAATTTCGGCATGAAGAGTCTTGAAAGCGCGCGGTGAGCGAATCAAGAGATTGCGCCCGTGAACGCTATTCACCTCCAGGACTCCAACAACATCCGACAAAGGATCGGATCGGAGATCCTCTTCCAAGGTCAGGGACTGGCCAGTTGTTTCTGCAGGGAGCAGAAATTTAGCACACAATAAAACAAAAGTATGATAGCCAAGAAAACAAAGGAATATATGGTCCAACTTACTGGTCAAGGAGGAGTTAAAAGCCTCAATACGAAGATGAAGATCCTCGTCCCGCATAGTTGCAGCTTCAGCTTTCTTCCGGAATGACTCGGTTTTGGCAGTGGCGTTCTATTTGGTTTCCTCGAGCGCCGATTTCACCTTTTTTAGTTCGGCCTCCAGCTCGTCCACCCACTACAGAGCTTGGTCCCGAATAACCGCAGATTCCTTAGCATCTGCTACAATAGAGTATGATTATTGGGTAAGTAAAGTATCAAAACAAGGATAAGCGGGTAAAATCAATCGGAGGAAAAACTTTTGAATTCTTCGACTTCATGATGGATCTTGATGAAACGAGAAGCCATGTAAACCATCTCGCGCATCAGCGGTTACACAAAGACGAGAGAATCACTTGGGGGCTGCAGTAGATACAAATTTCAGAACATAAGGAGAAGTTAAATACTCACATCTTTCATATCAGGCTCTGGTGGGTTCTCGGCTATCATCACTTCTTTGATCGTAGTTTTCTTGTTCTTCAAAGGTGGCTCGAGTGGTGATGATGTCGTATCCTTCGGGTCCAGTTTGGTGGCGGTTTACTTCGAAAGCTCCGTTGTGCCCATTGGCTGGCCCGTGGACGTGGTCGGAGGAGGATGCTTAGAAGCTCCAACTGGCGACTTTGGAGAGATATCCTCATCCTTGTTGCCCTTGGAAAAGCAAGATTTTCATCGAGTGGTTACTTTTTAAAAAATTAAAATGTTAAAAATAGAGATAAGGAGCAAGTCACTTATGAGTTGATGTCTTGTGTCATCCGAAATATCCCCTTGCGGGAAGGGGCAACAGAAACAAGCTTGATGTTTTGTGGTTTGGAGCCTATTGAATCATCGGAGTCTTTGACCCTTTCGATAGGCTCAGCGTGTTTCCGTTTTCCCGCCATATTAACTACTTCGAATCCCTTAGAATTTGCTAAGGGAATAGAAACAGTGTCTTTAGACAAGCAGGTAGAGGACACCTCGTCATCTTCAGCTGCGGTAGGAGCTTCAGCATATTCTTTGGAAACGGTGGTGCTATCGGGTAGCTCACCAGATTCCAACAGTGGAGGCATGGACAATAGGTGGTCATGAGCCTAGTAAAAATAAACCACAAGGGAAAAGTGAAGCCAAGAAACTATAAAGTAGGACATGATGGAACACAAAGTACAAAGTGCAGAAACATGGTAAAAACTTACTTCAGGAACCAAGTTCTTCTTGCTAAAAGGCTTCACCCGACAGTTAGCGGGAATGGGGCTTTTCTTCGTCAGAGTCATGAAGAAGCGCACCCTCTTTCCAAGACCTTGATTGTCAAATCATTGGGTATAAAAATCATTGGATCCTTTTTTCAGCGTAATTCCACATGCCCGCTAGCCGAGCTTGGAGGGGTTGGACACGGATCCACAAAAAATATGCCAGGATCTGGAGACCCGACAATTGTGTGGTTTGTAGCTTCTCGATCCAGTCCAGGAGTGGCTGGATTTCTTTCATTTCTTCAGCTGAAGGGCACTGATCCCAAGAGCTAAGCCTCCGGGAAGTTTTCATCGGGTTGAAGGGGGCTAGCCTAAACTTCTAACCCTCGACTTGTCAGTCCTTAATGTAAAACCATTTAGTCTTCCAACCTTGGATGGAGTCCGCGGTTTTCAAATCAAAATAGTCAATGTCAGGGCGGACAGAGATAATCGCGCCTATGACGTCATGGACGATAGTGTCGGAGGCGTTGCGGCGAACAAAGAAAAAATATTTCCATAGGCCCCAATGGGGATGGATCCCGAGGAAACATTCACAGAAAGCAATAAAGAAGTCAATGTGAAGAATCTAATTTGGCGTGAGCTGGTAGAGCTGCACGCCATACACAAAAAATAAGCCCATGAAGAAATTCATGGGCGGGGAGAGATAGACCACGGTAAAGAAAGGACAGGAACATTACCCGCCACCCGCTTCGGACGCATGCATGACCTCATCACCGGGGAGATTGAATGAGTCCTCCTCCAACAGATTGGCGTTGCGGGCCCCACGTAGGTCGCGCGTGGTGCACTTGGATGCCACCCACCCGATGGCCTTTTTCTTCCTTGATGTGGTGTCAGCAACGAAGGAAGCTCCCTTGGACCTGCCCATGGTCGTTCTATGAGGGAGTAACACAAAGGAGCGGCGCAAAGGAACTAGGAGGCAAGGGCGCAATGGAGCACTGGTGCGGCGCGAAATAGGAAGAAGACGATGGCAACAAAGGGATGAGTAGTAAAATTCTACTCATTGCAATATAAAGTAATGTGGGATAAGTGTAAGCTATTGATCAAAGGCGATGAATTGCTAGAATGAAGAAGATGATGACACGTGGCTACAATGGAAAAGAAAAAATCATGCGTATTTAAAATATCATGGTAAATCCGGAGGCGACCGCACGACGCCTTAATTCTCGCGCAATCATGGGGCCACGTGGTAAAAGTAGCACCGCTACACCGCCCACACATCAACATGCACTAGAGCAATGGGGCCCACTACTGTCACGTCCCATCGGGTCTCGATTTAATCACAGAACTATGGCATGCCATCTTCATCATCTCTAACGTCATGGGCGGTCAAAAAAGATCAAGTAAATCTCATTCGAGTAAAAGGCTTGGAGTCTATGTTCCGATGCAAGCACCCGAATACAGACTCGGGGGATACTCCTATCGGAAGCACTATCGCGCACCCGATATAATTCAGCATAACATTTTCCTCGACTAGAGGATCTGATTCGAGTCTATGCTCCGATGCAAGCAAAGCAACATAGCCTCGGGGGCTACTACCATCAGGAGCGTTTGTCGCGCATCTGATAAAACAAATCCTCCTATGGAGTCGACATATGAGCAAGAACAAAGCATACATTTTGAGCCTACACTCGAATCCAAGTATTCGTCTGTAGCCTCGGGGGCTACTCCCATCGGGAGCGCTGTCGTGCACCAGATAGAAAAGAATACAAGTCATCAATAGAAGCAAACCTATGAGTATTACATACTTGTATCCTCATACGGCTACTCCCATCGGGAGCACCCGACAAAATCTATGAAGTCGAAAACTTCAGCTATTCCAACAGCCAAACAAGGTAGTCGATTAAATTTCTCAGACCGTGTCTGCCGCGATACCATGTCTGAATGTCATGTCCACGACATGAATATAAGACCCCAGGATATGTCATGTGCGTCCTGGTAATCGCACACGAATGCGCTCTGCCAGTATTTAATCCATATCCACGATACAATGAAAAGTACCAACAGGCGTGTCGTGTGCCTGAAATAAAAGCACTGGGATTCAGTACTCGATAATACCTCCACGGCCCGAACTGAATTACGCCAGCAAATATCGAGTTCAAGCCCGGGGACTTGAATTTGATGTAGGTTCATGTTGTTTTTGCCCAAAAGCAATAAACTGATTCCCGATCCATTGGATGCATCAGACTCGTTATACCAAATCCCTACAACAATTGAATAAACATATAAAGAACATCTGCTTACAACAAAACTTCGGCTTATAGCTAAACAGGGTTTTGAGACTCGGCCCAAATATAAGATTTGGATAGAGTCTCGGAGGCTACTGACATGGGTATGACCTATCAGGTCCCTATGGTTAGTTACCCTAGGCGCATAAAATATTATGGCCCATAAAGGCCCAACAAAATCCAAGAGGCACCCGACAAATAGGGACTTGCCTTACTGATTAAGGAATAATCATGAACCAACATAGAGTTTGCATTGTACTCATAAACTTGTAACCTCTCCGGCTATGGATCAGAACCCAGCCTCTCATATAAAGGCTGAGAGGACCCGACGGAGAGGGCAACTTAGTTTTATAGCAATCCGTCGTGAGCTAGATCGCAACTAGCGAATTGGCAACTTTGTAACCGAGCTTTGTCTATAATAAAACTACATCGACTTCCTTGTTTATATGATCAGCCGACGAAATCCCCAAACGTTCTATTTTCCACGAAACCCTGAGTCCATAACAATGGGCATTGCCGAGGTTATCCCTCGTCACTCATACTTAATAACTCTAACTTGCGATATAAAGAGCGCCTCAAATTCATCGACCATCTTGATGGCTCAAGATATGTAGAGCTCGTTGGGAACCCCAAGAGGAAAGTATGATGAGCAACAACAACAAGTTTCCCTCAGTTATGAAACTAAGGTTATCGAACTAGTAGGAGTAAGGAAACAACTCCAAGGTGTTGCTAGCAACTTG
This sequence comes from Avena sativa, assembly GCA_916181665.1. Lineage (NCBI taxonomy): Eukaryota > Viridiplantae > Streptophyta > Magnoliopsida > Poales > Poaceae > Avena > Avena sativa. Next base: position 432,801,694 of record OV702287.1, read on the forward strand.
GAATCCTGCACAACACAACCACATAACTTTGCCCGAACTTACAATGAGGTTGTCAATCTCACTGGTTTTGCTGAAAACAAAGGATTAAACGTATAGTGTGGAAGATAGTAAATTCTTGCAGAAAGTAAATAGTAAACGGTAAACAGTAGATGGTATATTAATGGTAAAGGAATGGACTGGGGTCCACAGTTCACTAGATATGTTTCTCCTTAATATAAATAACATGTTGGGTGAACAAATTACAGCGAGGAAATTGACAAATTGAGAAAACATAACAATGCATATACTAGACATCTTGACTCCTACGAGATTTGATTGGGCATTACAACATAATACATAGACCATAATCCAACTACATCCATGACTAATAATCCACCTTCAGGTTATCATCCGAACCCCTTCCAGTATTAAGTTGCAAGCAACAGATAATTGCATTAAGCAAAGTGTGTAAAGTAAACAATACAATTGCCCCATGGACAAAGGATTGTTGTTTTCTCCCTAGTAGCAACAGCACATCTACAACCTTAGAGATTTCTGTCACTTCCCCAAATTACTAGAGGCATGAACCTACTATCGAGCATAAATACTCCCTCTTGGAGTTACAAGCATCTACTTGGCCAAGATAGCTACTAGCAATAGAGAGCATGCAAGATCACAAATAACATAGACATGATAGAATCAATAATCAATCTAACATAGTATCGCAATATCCATCGGATCCCCGCAAACACAACATATAGGATTACAAATAGATGATCTTGATCATGAACGGAGCTCACAAGATCTAAACATGATAGCACAAAGAAGGAGAACCAACCATCTAGCTACTGTATGGACCCATAGTCCAAGGGTGAACTACTCACGCATAACTCCGGAGGCTGGCATGGTGATGAAGAAGGCCTCCGGGATGATCTCTCCCCTCCGGCAGGGTGCCGGGAAGAGCTTTGGATCCCCTCCGATCTAGGGATGGAGATGGCGGCAACTACAGACTCTTCCATGGATTTTTGATCGGGTCCTTAGGGTTTCTGCATCGGGGTACTTTTATACGCGAAGGGGCAAGGTTGGTGGGTGCCTGAGGGGCCCACACCATGGGGAGGTGCACCCTAGGGGGTGGCCGCGCCAGCCCTACGTGTGGCCACCTCGTGGCTCCACTTCGGCTACCCTTCGGACTCTGTGTTCCTTCTGGTAAAATATTGACTTTGGCTTTTGTCCCATCCAATTCCGAGAATATTTCCTTACTAGCTTTTCTGAAACCAAAAACAGCAGAAAACAGGCAACTGGCACTATGGCATCTTGTTAATAGGTTAGTTCCAGAAAATGTATAAAAATACCTCAAAGTGTAAACAAAACATAAGAAAGTTGATACAAAACAAGCATGGAGCATCAAAAATTATAGATACGTTTATGACGTATCAAGCATCCCTAAGCTTAACTCATGCTCGTCCTCGAGTAGGTAAGTGATAAAAAGAATAATTTTTGAGGTGACATGCACCATCACAATCTTGATCAAGGCATTTGTAAATCATTGATAGTTGGGATCAAAGTACTCTAAACATGAGCATGAAAGATAGAGTTCTAACAATAAGACATAGAAACTATGTTGTAACATGAAAAGGTACAAACAAAAGATCATGAATAACAATACATTGAAAGACGTTTAATTGTTTCACATATAGAAAACATAATAAGAGTGGTATTCAGCTTGTCCCTCATGGTATAGCAAAACATAAATGCATAGGACACCTTCAAAGTTCATAAGGGTGACTAGATACAAATAATTTAAGAAGAAGCAATATCAAAGTTATGAATCAATCAACAAGTTTTTGGACAATGCACATTAAACTAAGAATGACCACTATTCTCTCTCAATTGGTGCATAAAGATGAAGATGGAGACTCAACATAAAAGTAAAAAAGAAAGGCCCTTCACAGAGGGAAGCAGGGATTTCAAGTTTCATAAAGAGCTTCCAAAAATTATGATACTCATTAGCTTTCAGCTCGCATTGCCCCTATCATAAGCATCTTGAGGTGATTAAGGTTAAAGTGACACAAATATGAGGATATGCTTGACAAGTTATAAGTTGAAAATCTCATGCCCCTTGCTTACGAGTACCGAACCTCATGCTACTCAACTATAGTCACAAGTAAGTTCTTGTCATTGTATGTACATGTGTATCATGGAGAACCGCCAATGGGGTACCCCTTGCCCAATGACATAGGAGCTTTCCCATATCAAAATGATAAGGCAACAGACAATGAGCATCTCAGCGATCTTTTTATTTGCTATTTGCATAGGTTTTTATTGAGGATGCTTCACAGAATGCTCACTATGGTTATGCTGCAAGTTTCCACCATGATTAGGCATGGCTTAGGCTAGCCGCCTAGGCATTTCTCTAACACACATACAAACTCCATGAGCTTACAAGCTACCCTTTATTTCACACCTCCGGGATCCATAAACAAAAGAACATGATATCAACTGAATAATAAGTGCAATGTTGAAAGCGTTCCCCATGGTATGATGGTTCTGCTAATTCACAACTTATAAAGTGCAAGCATATAAGCAACATAGATGGACACAATGGTTCAAGTTTATTAAGTGAAAGAAAATAAAGTGTGCCATCAAGTTTGTGAGAGCTTTAATCACTAATTTTCACATAACAAGTTTAATTTGGAAGATAGATAAAAACCTGAATATACTTGGAATGGTGTAACACACCATGCATAGAAATTTATAGTGGACTCTTTGGAATAACTTGGTTTTCTTGGAGGTTGGATGCATGAGTGGAACTCATACGTGGTAGAGGTGGAGGCTAGCAAAAAACTGGGAGCGACCAACTAAGAGAGCAATAATGGTCATAATCATGCAAAGCGACAAAACATTATTAATTAAAGCATAAAGTGATATTACAAGTCAAAAACTAAATGATCATATAGGCTAAGGTGACTGGTTCATAGTCTTAACATGGTGTAAGCATGTGCCAAGTCAACCCAAATAAAGCATCAAAGGAGAATACCACAATATTATGCTTTGTATGCTAAAACAACACATGATTCTTTCAAGGCACATTAGGCAATCTCGATTGTTTGGAATAAGTCATGATACAATAATAATCACTAAGCATAAGGTCAAAGCAACATCAAACATGACATGATAAAGTCTAGGCCACAGTCAAAACAAGCTCCTTTTGTACCACTTATAAGCATGAAGCTTCCTACTCTTTTCCAACACCAATCAACTTATTTGAAACAACATATGAATGCGGGGGTCCAACCAATTTATTTAAGCAAACCAAACAAAATAAAACTAAAAAACAAAGATGCTCCAAGAACAACACAATCGTGCATGAAACAATAAAAATGAAGTGTTTTGGAAGAAAACTTGAGATATTTATTGATGAAGAAGGGGATGCCTTGGGCATCCCCAAGCTTTGATGCTTGTACCTCTTGAATATTTCTTGGTGTGACATGGGTGGCATCCCCAAGCTTGAGCTTTTTTCCATACTTCATCTCATTATATTATTCTTCCCTACACTTGAAAATTTCCTTCATACAAAACTTCGCACAATCTTTATTAGCAACATTAGTGTATTCAAGATAATAAGTCTTTGGGTTTAGTTTAAACACAAGTAAAACTTCCATTAAAACACAATCTACTTTAGCAATTCCTTCTAAAAGGTCAAGTGATCAAAGAGAACTCAAAGAGAAAGAGATTAAGAGGCAAATGCAAATAATGGTAGAAATCTATCAAAATAGACCAGCAGGTAAAAATCGATTTTTTCGAAGACCTTCTGTTGCTCAAATCTAAAAGTGTTAAACTAACGATTGTTAGATAATAACCTAGGACATAGGCACATAAAATTACAGCTCAATCTGACATACAGGGATTTTTCATGATGTTTTACAGTGAAGCACAAAAATCTGCTTCGGGACAACAACTTTCCCAAGTCTTACTTCTCTCTCATTAGAGGTTATTCTTGGCACAAAAACCACAAAAAAAGGATAAGGACATGTTATTAATGAGGCAATAACTTCCAAGACTCAACAAAAGAAAAACTTACTGAACATAAAAATAATTTGGGTTATCTCCCAATAGTGTTTTTCTTTAACGCCTTTCATCTAGGCATAGGAGCAAGATTCAAATATTTTAGAATGAAGAAGCATTAATATCAAATTTTGTTTTAATAGGAGAGGCAAAAGGTATCTTCTCTCTCTTCCTAGGGAAATATTGTATACCTTTCTTGAGTGGGAATTGATATTTAATGGTGCCTTCCTTTGTATCAATAATGGCACCAATAGTTCTAAGAAAAGGTCTTCCCAAAAAAATAGGACAAGAAGCATTGCATTCAACATCCAAAACATAGAAATCAACGGGGACATAGGTATTGTTAACCATAATAAGGACATCATTAATACTCCCCATGAGTTTCTTTTTAGCATTATCATCAAGTTAGACATCTAAATAACAATCTTCCAATGGTGGCAAATCAAGCATTTCATAAATCTTTCTAGGCATAATAGAGACACTAGTACCAAGATCACATAAAGCTTTGAGATCAAAATCATTCACTTTCATATTAATGATGGGTTCCCAACCATCTTCTAATTTCCTAGGAATAGAAGCTTTATGTTTCAATTTTTCTTCTTTATTTTTTATGAGAGCATTTGTAATGTGTTTTGTAAAGGCCATATTCATAGCACTAGCATTAGGACTTTTAGCAAGATTTTGTAGGAACATAATTACTTCAAAAATATTGCAACCATCAAGATCAAAATCAAAATTACCATCCAAGGTAGTAGAACTATTGTTTCCCATATTTCGAAGAATTTTAGCATTTTTATTGGAAAAGGTTCCATTGGTTTTAGGCATTGTTCCAAAAGGAATGGGAACTTCATGTGGTTTGCTAGCATCAACATTGGTGGTGGTAATAGTACAAATACTACTATTTCTAGCAATTTCATCTTCTCTTTCCCACTTATCATGACATTCAGCTAACGGTCTAACATTTTCATCAATTCTAACTTGTATGGCATTAGTAGCTGCAAAGGGGTTTTCCATAGTTTCAGGTTTAGCATCCATTTTATTAATCAAAGAGGATTGTGCTTCAGACAAAGATGAAATATTTTTTTAGCATTCGAAAGTTTTTCCTCAACAGTTTTATTAAAAGCAGTTAGTTTACTAATAAAATCCTTAAGCATGACTTCAAGTTCAGAGGGTGCACTTCTATTGTTGTTGTAGGAATTTCCATAAGCATTACCATTATTGGGAGGATATGGCCTATAATTATTACTACCATAAGCATTGTTGCCAAAATTATTATTTCTAATGAAGTTCACATCAACTTGATATTCTTGAGCAACCAAAGAGGCTAAGGGAACATGATTTGGATCAATATGAGCTTTTCCATTAACAAGCATAGACATAATAATATCAATTTTATCACTCAAGGAGGAGGTTTCTTCAACAGAATTTACCTTCTTATCTTGTGGAGCTCTCTCAGTGTGCCATTCAGAATATTTAACCATCATATTATCAAGGAGCTTTGTTGCAGCACCCAAAGTAATGGTCATAAAGGTGCCTCTAGCAGCAGAATCTAACATATTTCTTGAAGAATAATTCAGTCCTGCATAAAAAGTTTGGATAATCATCTAAGCAGTCAGTCCATGAGTGGGGCAATTCTTTACCAAAGATTTCATTCTTTCCCAAGCTTGAGAAACATGTTCATTATCAAATTGTTTAAATTTCATTATTCCACTTCTCATAGATATAATCTTAGCAGGAGGATAATATTTTCCAATGAAAGCATCTTTGCATTTAATCCAAGAATCAATACTATTTCTAGGTAGGGATAGCAAACATTCTTTAGATTTTCCTCTCGAAGAGAAAGGAAACAATTTAAGCTTAATAATATTTCCATCTATATCCCTATGTTTTTGCATCTCACAAAGTCCAACAAAGCTATTAAGGTGAGTAGCAGCATCATCAGTACCAGCACCAGAGAATTGTTCTTTCATAACAAGATTGAGCAAAGCAGGTTTAATTTCAAAGAAAGCAGCTTTAAGAACATGTGGAGCAATAGGTGTGCACATGAAATCATTGTTATTTGTGCTAGTGAAGTCACACAACTTTGTGTTTTCAGGAGTAGTCATTTTTTGCAAGATTAAAGCAAGCCAACAGAAATAGAAACTGAAATAGGAACTAATTTTTTTTGTGTTTTTGATAAAAGAAGAAAACCAGTACAACTATTTTTGTGTGTTTTTGATAAAAAGAAACAATCAAACAAAACAAAATAAACTAAGCAAAACAAAAAACAAAGTAAAGAGATTGGTTGTGAGAGACTCCCCTTGCAAGAATCTTATTTCTCACTGAAAAGTGATTGACGAGGAGGAAGAGATTGAAGCTATCCTTAACTCCCTAGCAACGGCGCTAGAAAAGTGCTTGATGGCTCAAGATATGTAGAGCTCCTTGGGAACCAAGAGGTAGGTATGATGAGCACAACAACAAGTTTTCCTTAGTTATGAAACCAAGGTTATCGAACCAGTAGGAGTAAGGAAACAACTCCAAGGTGTTGCTAGCAACTTGGAATCCTGCACAACACAACCACAAAACTTTGCCCCAACTTACAGTGAGGTTGTCAATCTCACTGGTTTTGCTGAAAACAAAGGATTAAACGTATAGTGTGGAAGATAGTAATTGCTTGCAGAAAGTAAATAGTAAACGGTAAATAGTAGATAGTATATTAATGGTAAAGGAATGGACTGGGGTCCACAGTTCACTAGAGGTGTTTCTTCTTAATATAAATAGCATGTTGGGTGAACAAATTACAGCGGGGCAATTGACAGATTGAGAAAGCATAACAATGCATATACTAGACATCTTGAATCCTACGAGATTTGATTGGGCATTACAACATAATACATAGACCGTAATCCAACTACATCTATGACTAATAATCCACCTTCAGGTTATCATCCAAACCCCTTCCAGTATTAAGTTGTAAGCAACAGATAATTGCATTAAGCAAAGTGTGTAAAGTAAACAATACAATTGCCCCATGGACAAAGGATTGTTGTTTTCTCCCTAGTAGCAACACCACATCTACAACCTTAGAGATTTCTATCACTTCCCCAAATTACTAGAGGCATGAACCTACTATCGAGCATAAATACTCCCTCTTGGAGTTACAAGCATCTACTTGGCCAAGATAGCTACTAGCAAGGGAGAGCATGCAAGATCACAAATAACATAGACATGATAAAAACAATAATCATTCTGATATAGTATCTCAGTATCCATTGGATCCCCTCAAACACAACATATAGGATTACAAATAGATGATCTTGATCATGAACTGAGCTCACAAGATCTAAACATGATAGTACAAAGGAGGAGAACCAACCATCTAGCTACTCTATGGACCCATAGGCCAAGGGTGAACTACTCACGCATCACTCCGGAGGCTGGCATGGTGATGAAGAAGGCCTCCGGGATGATCTCTCCCCTCCGGTAGGGTGCTGGGAAGAGCTTCGGATCCCCCCGATCTTGGGATGGAGATGGCGGCGGCTACAAACTCTTTCATGGATTTTTGATCGGGTCCTTAGGGTTTCTGCATCGGGTACTTTTATAGGCAAAGGGGCAAGGTCGGTGGGCACCTAGGGGGGCCACACCATGGGGCAGCGCGCCCTAGGGGGTGGCCGCGCTAGCCCTAGGTGTGGCCACCTCGTGGCCCCACTTTGGTTGCCCTTCGGACTCCGTGTTCCTTCTGGTAAAATATTGACTTTGGCTTTTCTCCCGTCCAATTCCGAGAATATTTCCTTACTAGCTTTTCTGAAACCAAAAACAGCAGAAAACAGGCAACTGGCACTGCGGCATCTTGTTAACAGGTTAGTTCCAGAAAATCTATAAAAATACCTCAAAGTGTAAACAAAACATAAGAAAGTTGATACAAAACAAGCATGGAGAATCAAATATTATAGATACATTTATGACGTATCACATCTCATATGCGGTGGTGCTGAAAAAGCATAACCGCAAATTAGTCTCCATGGAATGAGGCATGGCGCGTTGGAATATTATGGAAATTTCACGGCGAGTATGATAATCATCATCATCATCCTCACTCGCCGAGTCCTCGGGAAAATCTCCTAGCGGTTCTTGTATCATGTAGAGAAAGTCAGTACTAATGAGGATGTTCCTCAGGCATTGGTACCAATCAATGAAGTTAGACCATCAACTTTAAGTTCTTCATCGCACATTAAAGAGTCGAAGTCGACATGAACATTGGGGGTATGACATGATCTACAAAGATATTTGCAAATACATTAAGACTAAGTTCGTAACACGAGTTTAAATTGTAATCGTATTATCAAATGAGGTCCCACTAAAACTATCATCCCTAAAATATTTTAGTGATTACATGATCCTAATCCACTATACCACCCCCGATAGTCACAGCCGGTAGCATAGCTACAAAGGTGGATATCGAAATATCGTTCACATCATTCATTTGACTCATGCTTGATATTTCGATTACTTTTGCTCTGGGGCCATGTTTGTACATGCTAGGCTCGCCAAATTAATCTTAGTGTATTTGCTATGCAACATGGCTATGCAAACACACGGATGTGTAACACCCGATCGTCACAGCGTGCTTCATAACGGAGAACTTTCCTGTTTGTGCACGCTAAGAGGGACACTTTTATTGGTATTAAATTAAGTGATCATCTTATAATGCTACCGTCAAATATCTAATACTAGAAATAAATAATATGCATAAAGGATTAACATCACATGCAATTAAAATATGTGGTATGATATGGTCCTTCATTAATGCGCCTTAATCTCCATCGAGCGCTCTGGTATGATCTCCATCTTGCCCAAACGCCAAGTCTACAACTCCTCTAGTTGGTCGTCCATCATGATGATTGACTACTATTACAACTTAGCAACAGAAAGTAACACTATTTTACATCATGATCTTGGCACATATGCCATCAAATAAAATGAACAACCAAACGGCTCTTGTTGGCTGCTTTACATAAGGTGCATTTCATACAACATATAAAATTCACATCATGATCATATCATATCACATGCCCCCCATAAAATAAATTTAGACACATCTACTTTATCTCTCGCAAGTTTTATGTGGTTGCTAGGGCTTTTGCGAAAAAACCATTTCTTACCTATGAACTTTCAACCACAACATTGATCAATTAATTGTCTCTATGACACCTATTTCGAGGCCCTTCATTGAAAATACCGTATCAACTACTATGAGAGGGATAGACACCTGCTAGCCACATATACGGTTCAAGACATATGTCAAGTGCAGAACTAGTCTCGCGTAAGAGTACACGTAAGGTCGGTCCGAGCCGCTTCATTAAACAGTACCGCAATATGAACAAGTGCAAGTGAGAGGGTAACAATTATATAATCAATGTACACATTCAATATGTGTTTTAACCGTACAAGCATAACTACGCATATATCAGCTCTGATACCACTATAGGGGTTCGCAGCAGAAAACAATAATTTTTCTAACCAGTGTATGCTAACTTCCAAGTATATCTATCCAGAAATAATGTTGTAATAGGAAGGTTTCAGTGACATACCATTATATACCGAAAGCTTTTAATGTTCACGATGAACATGGATGATGTAGTCGAACGTTGTAGTCGATCTCAAGGTCACATTGACCCTCGCACGATGACAGGAGCCACAACTGGAAGCACCGCCGTGGTCTCACACATGTACGTTGCTCAACGACGACTCCCGGTACTCCGATCCATCTAAGATTGTGGAAGTAGATCTTTTGGATTTAGGTAGCAGTAGCGCGACGACATGAAGTGGTGAAGTCGAATCCCATGTACACAGTTCTTCTAGGAATCGCGAGCATGAAAGGCAACGAGGGAGAGAGAGACACGTGGGAGGAGGAGAAAATGACCTCAGGGAATTGAGATTGTGAGCCACCCCTCCCCCACATGTTCCCCTCATTAGAGCAACTCTAGCAGATACTGTAAATCCATCGAAACTGTGAAATTCTGGCGGATTTACAGTTTCGGCCCAACTCGGATGATCTAGCAGTAATTCTATCGCGGCCTGGCCCATGATTTTTTTACCATGGACCGTTACCGCCCTAGAGTGGCCACTATATGTACCGGCCACGGCGGCGGGTGCGGGTCACAATCCACACTTGCTCCATCGCGAAACCTTAGCCGCTACCATGACCTCATCCCATCTCCGGCGAGTGATTCATCGAGCTCGAGCTCTAGATCCAGCATGGTATGCATGCATGGACACCACGGCCACTTCGGGCAAGGCGACGGGCACGTCAGAGGTGGTGGGAGCGGCCACGACCACGAGGACAATAGGATGTTGTGCCGGTGCGGCTTTGATGAGCTCGAGAAGAAGCGCCGCTAGTCGGAGGGCGCGAAGAAGCGCGCGGCGCTCAAGTGGTGCAACCGCGACTTGTCGCTGCCGCCAACGCTGCGCGCGTACGCACCGTCGTGGTTCCTCCCCTCTCGCCGCACTCCAGAGCCCCTCCTCAGGTACGCGTATGCCAGCGAAGGCTCTGTAGTCGTGCTCCTCCATCTCCTTCGTCCTCCGATGAGTGCAGCTCGACCTCCCCTCCACGCACTGAGGTCGTCATGCAGGCCACGCACACTCTGACGAGGAGCGTCTCACAGTGGAGATGCTCCTGTGCGAGTCCGAGCTCGACCGCGAGCACGAGATCATCCACGAGCAGGAGGAGACTCGCCGCGACGTGGAGCTCGTGAACCGCCGGATCGTGAGGGAGGAAGTGGCATGCGTCGTGAGATGGAGTTGGAAGACCTCATCGACCTCACCGGCGAGTGATGTCCTCGCCACCGCCAGATCTACTCCGTGTCCCAGAGCTCTCTGTCGAGCTCCATTTTGACCCCGCAGACGCTGCGGTAGCTAGGCCTTAACTAATTACCCGCTAATGTAAATGCGACCAGCTTTTGATCCGCTGTCTATGTACGTATGTTAATATGATCAAACTTGGAATTCCCCACGAGTTGCTCAAGTTTTAAATTTTGAATTTATCAGTTCGTATTTACAGGCACTGATCTACCCCGCGATGCTTAGAACTGAAAAACACGAGTATTTGCTAGAGTTGCTATTATATAGGGGAAGGGGTGTGCCCAAGGGGAAGGCGGTCGGCCAGGGGCAGTGGAGGCGGCAGCCCTAGGTGGGCCCCATCCCAAACCCTAGGCACCCAATCGCCCCTCCCTTATCCATATAGGGCGGCGACCCCCACATTGAATGTCCTCCGGTAGTGGCCCATTAAGGTGGGCTACCCCTAAAATTCAATAAAATATATTTTTAATATTAATTTTATTAATTAATATGAAATACATATTATTTAATTCCCTTTGATCCAAAACACCTTTCGGATTTAGACGGAACATTTCCGGTTCTCTCTTCTCTTTTATCCGGTGATCTCGATGATTCCAAAACTATCTCTAATGTGTCATCGAACCCTCAAGTGTGTTATCCTATGGTTCGGAAACACTTCAGACATGATCGAGAAGCTTCTCTGATCAATAGTCATCAGCGGGACCTGGATTCCCATAATGACCATGTGCATTCAACGAATATGTCATTAAACCATAAACATCGAGTCCTATTCTCTTTATTACTTTGATAATTGACTTGTCTAAGATCTGATCGTCGGTATCATCGTACCTAGTTCAATCTCGTTACCAACAAGTGCTACTTAACTCATTTCCCTGATCTTCCATCCTCATGTTCTAGTCATATGCTACGCAACTTCATGGATGTAATTTCACCGAGTGGGCCCAGAGTATCTTCTCGTCAAGCGGGAGAACAAGTCCCGATCTTGATACATATACCTCAGCCTATCCATTTGGAATACCTGAGATACACCTTTATGATCACCATGTTACAGTGTGACGGTTGATGCAGTCAAGGAAGCCTCCGATGATAGTGATTAGATATGATCTCACGGTCTAAGGAGTAGGTTACTACATTTTCCTAATTATCGCAATAATGAATTTTTTGACTTGATCGTGTTGCAATACTTATATTGGGTATGTCCATTATATCATTCACCTAATGATATAACCCTATTGTCAATTGACATAAATATCCATGATCAGGAAACTTGACCATCAGTTGACCAATGAGCTAGTTTTTATAGAGGTTCACTAGGGACCCTGATTTGTTCACATACCACACGTCTACCAATGTTTCCAATTGATACAGTTATAGCATGGCATAAAACTTATTATAAACTAATGAGATATGATAATAAACACATTTTATTATTCCTCTCTAGGGCATATCTCCAACAAACGACACCACCATTGAAATCTTCATTGACCTCACAAATGGAGCTCTTGAGGTTGAAGAGGCCAATGCTCGATCAAGAGCCATGGAGGTCGAGGCCAAACTTATGAATTCATGATGATGAACTTGAGAGTCTTGGAACCGACACAAAGGGCTTGGTTTGAGAAGAAGCAAAATGACATTCGCGAGCACCAATCGTGATCTCTCCGAAGATCTCTCTTGTTTTGTGCATTACGGATGGAACTTGTGTTACTTTGCACTATGGTTCGGTATAATGGCTTGTGAACTAAGTGATATGCTAATTAGTGGTAATTTATTTGTTAGTGAATATGTTGTTAGTTGTCATTTTTATGCATATATGTGCCATTTTGGAAAAAACTAGCCAAAATGGCCTGATGGGACCAAAATGGATCGCGCCGCTGGGTGGACCCCACAAAAAAATGGCCAAGTCTAGACAACAGCCATTTTGTTGTCCGCATGCCGACCCATACGAACTAATTTAGACACATTTCATATCTAAAATGGATAGGCCCGCTAGAGATGCCTTTATAGCTTAGACAAAGTAGAGAATGGCTATGCACCAAACCGGCCTCCCTAGTTCTGAAAAAAGGAGAAAGGTGTATTTGGTGACACAGTAATCTTCTAATATACTCCATGCTTGCCGCAATATAAGTTCTTTTAGTAGTTTAATTTGAACTACTAAAAAGTTTTACATTTTGGAACATAGGTAGGATTCGTGTTTTCCCCTATTCTTGTGTAGTGAACACCCAAATTTACAAAAAATATTTGTTTTCAATCCTTTATTTTGCACATGAAGCCCTATCATATTCATGTGTTTTTTTTAACATTCAATGTAACATCCACTAATCGGCCAAAATGTTTAGTGCTGAATATGAGAGATCATGTGCATGCAGCCAATAGCCTTTTCTCATGTGCATCTCCATGTTATAGTCTTGGCATCTTCTTTCTGTGCTCCATGCAATTTGCTTACATATTCATGGATGGCTCGTGAACGGTGTGTGGTGATGCTTTGCACGTACTAGACAGACCCATGGACCGACCTTATCTTCCCGCACTAAACGATCATGGGGCGGCAAATATGAAGGTACGTAAACCCCCGAAACCCCTTGCTGAGATTTGAAGTGGCCATGTCACAGATTTTGCCTACCATAGGCTGTACCGCTGTTCAATTATTCCCTTGACTACTGCTGACGATTTGACCTTCAGCTTATTATTGGAGTGAACTTTTTGTGCCTGCTGAAGTGGTAGGCAATGGCGGAGGCATCATGCAGCATGGATAAACTTATCAATTTCATGCTCCTCGAGGTGCATCCATTATTTCGTCCATGATTCCGTGCAGAATGTGCCGTCGGCTATGGACCTTGCAAAGTTGTGGTCCTTGTGTTGTGGTCTCCTATTGTGGGATATATTCCTGTAACAAAACGATGTGTGTCCTGCCATTTTCACGACGCCTGTTTAGCTAGTGATGAACCTTTTTTTTTCCTGACAGCAACTGATGAATCTTGCTCTCACAAGTGCTGCCAAAAGTAACGGTTTTTTTTCTTTGAATTGTGTTAGTGTCTGTTGTTTGGAATAATAATTGTGCCTCCTCTCATTAATTAAGCAGAGTTTACGGACTAAGAAGAGTTTACAGGCAATTTGTGACGTCAGTGGACATCACAAACCATGCAAATCGCTCTTAGATCTTTTTATATTCACATCACAAAATTCATACTGTAGAATTATCGAGACTTTGGATGGTTGACATGATATGATTGAAAGTCTAGCGCCACTACTGGATCCGATGATTGATTGAGCATGGAAAAAAAAGGTGGAACCTGGAGACATACATATGTGGCAACTCTAGTCTAGGGGAAAATGACCGGGCCCGCCACAAAGATTCACACGCGTATAGTCACTCACTGCGCTTGGATGGGGTCTGGTGTCCTGGCGGCTGGCCCCGGCTACAATGCTCGCGATTACGCGCGACCTACTATTCAAATAGCGCGGGAAAAAGTGGCGCGAAAGAAGCTGAACCTCCCCTAATAAAAAGAAACAAACATGGCCTAGATTTTCCCAGTACATGTCCGACCGAGCCTTCAGTCGTGCAGGGTGAGGAGGACGTGGCGCATGGCTCGTGCGTGCATCGGTGCATGCCTGCACGAAGTCGATCCACAGAGATGTACGTGCTGCGTGATATTTCCACGGGTAGCACTAGCCACTACTCCCACGCATGCGACCTCAGCTCTCGACGCGCGAATTTCTCACACGAACCATGCATCAGCGATCTGAAAACATTTTCGCAGCGAAGAGAAAACCCCAGATAGAAAGAACGGTTGCGCAAGTGATGGGCCACATCGATCGGCAAGTGGCGTCGTGGCGACCTGCCTAGCGTTTGTGTATATATACGCGGCCGCCTGTGGAAAGACCAAAACCCAAGCTCCATCACCGTTCTACCTCCTCGTTCGCTCCTCTCTCGTCTCGTAAGAAAGATTCCTGCCGCCCAGCTCCATCACCGATCGAGAGGTCGAATCGCCCAGCTCCATCACCGATCGAGAGGTCGAATCACCTTTCCGGAAAGGTTCGTGCTCTTCTCAAGCTTGAGGTCATCGTCTAGGTCTAGGTCGAGGTCAGGTCACGGTCACTGTGAGCTTTGTTTTTGCATGATTACCCACCTCCTCCTTTACGTGCGATCTTGTGACGGATACAGGGAATAACCCCATCTTCCGCCTGTCCTTTTTCAGGAACTTGCATCTCTGCAGCAGATCGGAAGGTCGCAACGTCCACTTTGGGTTCAGGGACCAGAGCATCGGCCGAAGTTGATCTCCACGCAGCAAAGCAGAGGTAGGCGGAGCTCCGGCCGGCCGATCAAGATTGGCCATGGCATTGCCACAGCCCGCAAGCCCTACCTATCTATCTATCCGCGCCTATTTATTTCCGCATTCTCTCTATCGCTTAACCTGGAACCCGGCCACTCTGTTGCAGGAGAAGATGGACACTCGCGGCGGAACTGCAGCGGCCATTGCTCTGCTGGTGCTGCTCTGCGCCTGCTTCCTCACGACCCGTGCATGCGACACCAGTACGTTCCTCACGACCAGATTTGCAGTGTTCCTTTCTTTTGGTTTCGCTATGTGTCGTCGTCGCCGATGTATGCATGATCTGTCCATTTCTTGACGCGTGCAGGTGGCGCGGAGTTTGGGTACTTCGGTCCGCTCGGTCCCAAGCACTGGGACAGACTGAGCCCCAACTTCACCCGTTGCGGCAACGGGACGATGCAGTCCCCGATCGACATCAGGACCGACCAGGCGGTCTACAACCCGTACCTGGGGCGTCTCCACCGGAACTACACCGCCGCAAATGCCACGCTCGTCGACAACATCTACAACATCGCGGTAAACTCTTCTGATTCACCTCCCAGTTTTTGGTTTCGTCCTGTTGCCGCAGACTTATCTTGCTCATCTCCCCGTGTTATTTTTTGATTCTGTATGATGATTGATCGACGCAGCTGCGGTACGAGGAGGCGCCTGGGGCGGTGCAGATCGACGGGGTGAATTACACGCTCAAGAACATCCATTGGCACTCTCCTTCGGAGCACACCATCAACGGCCAGAGGTTTGCAGACCCAAACGTGCACATACTACTAGGATGTACTACTATCGTCTTTTATCTAAAAAAAATGATGCTAGATTTGTCACGAGCGCGTGAATGATCACCTGTCTGTCTGTCGAGCGTGCAGGTTTGCGGTGGAGCAACACATGGTGCACATCAGTGACGAGGGCAACATTACTGTTGTGGCCATCCTGTACCGACTCGGCAGGCCAGAGCCTTTCCTTATGCAGGTACATGTAAATCTTTGAGAGTACTAAAACTGGATAATCTGTAGCATATGCCATTAGAATCTTGTGTGTAACTACTGCTTCCTCTGTTCTGATGTACCACAACAGATTCAGGATAAGCTATCCGAGCTCTACGTGGAGGCCTGCCAGGCAGAGAAAGGTGCCCCGATTCCAGCCGGAGTGCTGAGCATGTGGTCGCTGCGGCGGTACACCCACATGTACTACCGATACATCGGATCGCTCACCACACCGCCGTGCACCGAGAACGTCATCTGGAACATCCTCGGCCAGGTACGTATGCCTGTCCATCTCCTCCACAGGAAACGAAGCTTGTGCTGCGAATTCACCATGGATGATGATGCCTTGAAACTTGCTGCAGGTGAGGGAGATAACGATGGAGCAGGCTGCATCCCTGATCGCGCCCCTGGAGGAAGCCTACCGGCGCAACAACAGGCCCACGCAGCAGCTCAACGGCCGCACCGTGCAGTTCTACCGCCGCTTCTGGAAGAACAAGACGAGCGAGACGCCCTAGGCCCTTGTCGTCGATGCGCGTCCATCTTTCGGAGATGATGATGATGACGCCAAAGTTATAGTCGCGTCTTTGGGTTTCGGTTCAGCAAAAGTTATATACTCCTAGTGGTTATTTCTGCAAGTCGTGTCAGCCTATATAGGTTCTGCTTTGTCAGTTAGGGGCTATCTATCATCTGCCTAGTGTTTAAGTCTGAATGTCGTAAGTTCGTTTGCGTCTGTCAATGTGTCCGGGAGGGTTGATGTGATCCTTCCTTCTGTCTATAAGTTATTATCGTAATCAAGAAGTTTCAATTGATCAGAGTCATATGTCTTGCTCTCGTGCTCTGTCCTGTGAGAGGATGTGACAAGTACTGAAGATTTCGTTTTGCGAACGCTTGTCACAGTCAGCTTTTGCTGGCTCGATGCCGCCGGATATGCTCATTTGTCCCTACGCAGTACGCACGTGCTGGTCGAGTTGTCGTGTGCAGAGCTAAATGCCCAAGTGGGCGCCAGGGGGGGGGGGGGGGGGGGGGGGGGGCGTGGTGTTCCTTCCGCCGTGCTCTCAGCGTCCGCAACGCCCACGCGCTTCTCAGGGTTTGGCTGCAGCTTCGCGCGCGCGTTCTGGCGGGCTCTCGGCGCGCCGATCAACCACTCACGAGCACTGCCCGCTCCCCGCCTAGGCCCCTGCTCGTTCGGCGTCGACTCTACGCATCCTGTGCTTTTGGCACCTATGGTCTATGGAAACGCGGGAACGGCGTTGTGTTCAGCAGGCTGTCCCCCTCGCTCGCCCTCGTCAGGAAGAACTGCCGCGACGATGCAACTCTCTGGCGTGCTCGGCTACCCGTGGCGATGCGCGGTGATGTGGACATCTGGCTAACTTACCTCCTCCACGTGCGACATTGACGCCTTCCTGCTGTCAACGTTTCCTCCTTGTAGACATTCAGAAAATATGATGTAAACTTGAGGTTGCCTCCACTCGATCTCAAAAAACTTAGAGCACTAAAAGCCTCCATATAATAGATGAATGTATTTTTGCTTCTTTAAACGGTGGCCACCACCGATTCCAAAATTTTAAAGCACTAAAAAAATTAGCATCATTTTCAAACCATACACAAAATTCAAGCATGCATAATATATTATCCAAAAAAGCACTACATCGATCAAGTTTGATCCAAAAGCACAACATAACATGCTTTATGTTGTCGACATCACCACCATCGCAGCCACCTCAAACGCCATCTCGGCCACCACCACCATCGCCACCATGGCGCAACGCAACATCTTCCTCTTTGTTGTAGTTGGCGGACCTCTTGCCCTTGTCGCCGGCCTTGGCTTTGGTTTGTGTTGGAGCCTCCACCTCGGTCATCTCTTCCTCACTGTCATCCTCGACGACCTCCTCTTCCTTGGCCGTACTCATGGTCCACCTCTTCATCGACCGCTTCTTCATAGGCTGTCTCTTTGTACATACCACTAAAGTGGAGGTCGTCGATCCCTTGAGAGTGTGAAGAATCCAATTGCGACATGAATTCGGCGACATGAATCCAATTAGCCGTCGTGGTTGACGTTGCGGCCTTCCTCTTCTTCTTCTCCTCTATCGCCTGTGAATGGGCTATCATGGCCTCCGTGGCTTCCGCGCCCGAAGTCTGCTCACCACCACTGCATGGGGCAGCCATCCCATCTTCTCCGCCATCATTGATGACTTGCTGGTGGTCTTGGCGGCTGCTCACATCGCCCACACCACGTCGGTGGTGCCCAACCACTTTTGTGGCATCGAAGGTGTCATGGGGGTTGATTCTGGCGGCACCACATCGGTGGGAAACTCCGACAGGGCTGCGGAACCGAGCTCCGATGACATTCCGGATGGGGAGGAGACAACGATGGCACCGACGACGACTAGCAGATTGGGCGAGAGTGTTTGCGGCTCGGCGGGTGACATAGGTATTCCCTAGCGGGCACCCTCCTTTAACCTACCTGGTTGGGCCTAACAGGAGGCCCATACAACGATCTGCTAAGGTCCATGAAGCCCAGGACAATTTGGCTGCTCTGAAGCCCACAAGGTTATCGACTCGTGGCGTGCTTAATAAGAAGATCCTGATTAGGACACTAGAGTTCGATTTGTAACAGACTCGGATGGTACCCGAGACCTAGCCTCCCTATATAAAGGCTAGCAAGGTCGTCGGGGAGGAGATCCGCAATCACAAGACCCATAACTTATGACAAATTCAATCTACGCACCCGTTGCCATCCCATCGACATTGTAACCTTCTCCATCATCAATCAAGAGCAGACAAGCAGGAAGTAGGGTATTACCCTTCGGGGCCTGAACCTGGGTAAATTGTGTCCCCTTGTTGTCTGTTAGCCGACGAAGTCACCAGCACACATCTCCTTCCCGAAAACCCAAGTCCATTAACCATGGGCATTTGAAAGGACAAGGATGTCGCCTATAGGGGGTGAATAGGCGATTTAAAACTTTTATAAGAGGGGCTTAACAAAGGCAGAATTAAACTAGCGTTTACTTTGTCAAGCACAAAACCTATATAAACTATGGTTCACCTATGTGCATCAATAACTTATGCTAAGTAAGACAAGCAACTATGTGATAGCACCCTCACCTTTCTTAGGACTATCAAGCCTTATCGAATTAGGTCTATGGGTACGAAGGCCTCTCGAATTTGTTCTAGGGTAGAAGCTTTGAACATAGACCGGGATACAAATCTTTCACTCACCGAAAAGTGAAAACCTGTGACTCTATCGTCCTGAAGACGGATGCGACAGGAAGAAGTGGCATTTAGAAGTGTTGCTGACGAAGGCTATCATAAAGTAAAGTGTATAAGTAAAGAGCTCGAGTATAGAGATAACCGAGGCACGCGGAGATGATGATGTTTTACTGAGTTCCTCCCAACAAGGGAGTACGTCTTATTGGAGGGGTGGGCGATACTAAGACCACCAACGCCACGAGAGGCCTCAAGGTGGCGTCGTGTGTGGAAAGCGTGGTGTACGAAGCCCCGCTGGCATACCAATAGAAGTATGTTAATTGATCTGGCAAAAAGGGTGGAAGTGTGTGTGGAAACTTTGGTGCACCCCTGCAGGGTTAAATCTTTTTGAAAAACCATGTCCACAGTTATGCATGACTTGGAGCATAGTTTCTCGATCATAGACAACTACAACTGAAGTTTACTGTTATAATATGACCTGTATCCGATATGACTAGTAAGTTGGATAACTACCATGGATAGAATGAATAAAACTGCTAACCATGTGAGTTTCCTCGAAATGACTTCCTCGTTTGATATCGAGGGGGAAATACCAGGATTGGTATGTTTGTTGTTAGTATCAGGTTGGTTCCGAATAGGTCTTTCTTATACCTCTCTGATAGCCGCTAGTTGTATCGAGTCTCTATAGGTTGTTTAGTGTATGCTTCGCTGCCGCTTCAGTCCATCATACCTATGTAGGCGAGAGCCGCCGAATTCTAGACTCGCCGTGTACTGACCTCAGTACTGACCGCTCTCTTTTTTTTCTTTGCCCTTTTTCGGTACCCCTTTTATTTTAGCAGGTTTGAGATCGACGTTGTTAGCAGGCTTACCCTTCCGGCTTGGCATGGGTAGGGTTATGGACACCATTGGTTATTCTTCAGGGCCCTTAGCCCAATTTGCTTCTTATCCGTACTCGGATGTTGTATCGATTTCAAGGTGATTTGGATCTTTGTACTATATATCTGTATTCTTGACTCGTTTAGTCGTTATTGTATATATATGTTCTATGGGTTCCATCGTAAACTATTTGATGGGTTGGTAGCAGGGAATACAAAAAAAATCTACAGCAAGAACAAACAAAACCAAGATCTAATCTATAGAAAAGCCAAGATCTAATCTATGAGATAAGTGCAACGAGATAGATCTATACTAATCCTTGTAGATCCAAAGCCTTGTTCGAGATCGGATCTCATGGTTGATGTAGACGATCACTTGTCGATCTCAAGATCGAGTAGACGATCCTTCCGGCGTCGTGTTCCAGCAGCGCTTCCGCACTCGGTCACACGTACGGCTCGATGTAGACGATCCTCTCCCTGTTCTAGCAGGCAGCGGAGGTGGTAGATCTCCACGGAATCCTAGCAGCATGACAGCGTGGTGGTGGTGGTGGAGAAGAGATCATGTAGGGCTTCGCCTAAGCCGCAACAGGAGGAAGGAGGAGGGGGTGGTGGCTAGGGTTTGGGATGGAGGGGCAAGGGGGGAGGCGCCTCCACCCCTCTTTATATAGAGGGGGTGCGCCCTAGGGTTCCTACCCCTTGGCCTACCTCCTAGGGCTGGCGCACAAGGGAGGGGGGAGGTTTCCTTTCCCCCAAGTCTTATCCCCTATAATCTAGGGATTTATGTTTATCTCTTCGTAGAACCTTCTGGAACATTCTGAAACCTTCTAGAAGCTCCAAACAAACTCCGGAACATTTTCCGAACCCCAGAAAATGACTTGTGTTATATGAATCTTATTCTCCGGACCATTCCGGATCTCTTCGTGATGTCCTAGATCCAATCTGAGACTCCGAACAACATTCCATCTCCAACTCATATTCCATATCTGCCTAAACAACATCGAACCTTAAGTGTGTCACCCTACGATTCGTGAATATGCAGACATGATCGAGACACCTCTAAGATCAATAACCATCAGTGGGATCTAGAGATCCATAATATCTCCCACATACTCAACGATGACTTCGTGATTGATAGAACCATTAACATATGAAACCAATTCCCTTTGTCATGCGATACTCTACTTATCCGAGGTTCGATCATCGGTATCTCCATACCTAGTTCAACCTCGTTACTGATAAGTACTCTTTACTCGTTCCGTGATATGACATCCCTTGTTACCTAGTCACATGCTTGCAAGCTAATTTGATGACATTCCACCGAGAGGGCCCAGAGCATACCTATTCGTCATATGGATGGACAAATCCTAGTCTTGATCCATGCGCTTCAACACATACTTTCAGAATACCTAATGCCACCTTTGTAACCACCCAGTTATGAAGTGGTGTTTGATGTCATCAAAGCACTCATCCGGTGATGGTGATTAACACAATCTCATGGTCAATGGATTAGGTTACTATGTATTTCAAAGCTTGTAGCAAAAATGAACTTAATGACTTGATATTATGCTATGCTTACTATGGGTGGTGTGTCCATCACATGATTGCAAATGTATCTATAATTTTTGATGTTCCATGCTTGGTTTTATCCACTTTCTTGTATTTTGTCCACACTTTGGAGTACTTTTCATATGATTTCTTGGACTAACCTATTAACAAGAGCCACAGTGCGAGTTGCCTATTTTCTGCTGTTTTTGGTTCCAGGAAAGTCAGAAAATAAATATTCTCGGAATTAGACGCGAGAAAAGCCAAAGTGCCTATTTTTCCAGAAGTCATCAGATGTCAGAATACGAGACGGAGAAGGGCTAGGGTCCAGCCACACCACCTGGTCGCGCGGCCAGGCCTGGCCCGCGCCAGGGGGTGGTCTGGCCGACCCCAGCACCCCCTCGGCCTCTCCTTGAGTAAGACTGAAGAAGATCTTATGAGAATTGAAAATTTTCGTGCTACATTCAGCTTCTACACTCGGAAGGAAAGAAAACTTCTTTCTTATATATTGCCCGCCCAGACCAACTCATGCTTAGAGGAATGAAAGAAGAGAAGTGCATACTAATGGCTGACTTTTTCCGTACCAGCTCCTTCTACCTATACCGCAGTTGAAGCACCTAAAGGTGAATTTGGTGTCTTTCTTGTCAGTAATGGGAGTAATCATCCCTACCGTTGTAAAATAAGAGCACCTGGCTTTGCCCATTCACAAGGACTATTTGTCAATACTTTGCTATTAGTCTTCCGGGTAGAGAGGTTAGCTGATGGGGCCCCTATTCTGTGCGAGAGGAATCGCGCACATATAAGGGGGGAAATCATCACATGCCAGAATACGAGACGGAAAAGGGTTGGGGGCCGGCCAAACCACCTGGCCGCGCGGCTAGGCCTGGCCCGTGCTAGGGGGTGGTCTGGCCGACCCCAACACCCCCTCGGCCTCTCCTTCCGCCTATAAGATGCCCTCGGGATGAAAACCCTAAGTACCCGATCAAAAATCCACGAAAGAGTCTGTAGCCGCCGTCATCTCCATCCCTAGATCGGGAGGGATCTGAAGCTCTTCCCGGCACCCTGCCAGAGAGGGGAATTCACCCTGGAGGCCTTCTTCATCATCATGCAAGCCTCCGGTGTGATGCGTGAGTAGTTCATCCTTGGACTACGGATCCATGTAGTAGCTAGATGGCTGGTTCTCCTCCTTTATGCTTTCATGTCTAGATCTTGTGAGCTCCGTTCATGATCAAGACCATCTATTTGTAATCCATACATGTTGTGTTTGCGGGGATCTGATGGATATTGAGATGCTATTTCAGATTTATTATTGATTCTATCATGTCTTTGTTATTTGTGATCTTGCATGCTTTCTGTTGTTAGTAGCTATCTTGGCCAAGTAGATGCTAGCAACTCCAAGAGTTAGTATTTATGCTCGATAGTGGGTTCATGCCTCTGGTAATCTAGGGAAGTGACATAAATCTCTAAGGTACTAGATGTGCTATTGCTACTAGGGAGAAAACAACAATCCTTTGTTCATAGAACAATCGTATTGTTTACTTTACATGCAATTCGTAAAGCAATAATCTGTTGCTTGCAACTTAATACTGGAGGGGGTTCGGATGATAATCTAAAGGTGGATTATTAGTCATAGATGCAGTTGGATGGCGGTCTATGTATAATGTTGTAATGCCCAATCAAGTTCCAAAGGAGTCAAGATGATTAGTATATGCATGTATTGCTTTCTTGATGTTTGTCAATTGCCCCGCTGTAATTTGTTCACCCAGCATGTTATCTATCTTAAGGAGAGCCACCTCTAGTGACCTATGGATCCCGGTCCTTTTCTTTTACATACAATCTATAAATTGTTTACTGCTTTGTGTTTACTTTCTGCAAACTATTAATTTCTTCCATTCGATAGTTTAATCCTTTGTTTTTAGCAAAACCGGTGAGATTGACAACCTCATCGCAAGTTGGGGACAAAGTTCTGTGGTTGTGTTGTGCAGGTCTCCACGTTGCTACTAGCACCGGTAGTGCGCCCTGCCAAGGCTCAGCTAGCAACACCTTTGGGGTGTTTCCTTGCTCCTACTGGTTCAATTAAACCTTGGTTTCATAACTAAGGGAAACTTGTTGCTATGCTCATCATACCTTCCTCTTGGGGTTCCCCAACGAGCTTGTTAATACACGAGCCATCAAGCATTTTTCTAGCGCCGTTGCCGGGGAGTCAAGGACATCTTCACAAGGGGAGTCCCTCATAACCAATCTCTTTACTTTATTATTTTTGTTTTGCTTAGTTTCTTTTTGCCTTATTTGCTTGTTTCTTTATAAAAACACAAAAAAAAAGTTTTACTAGTTTGCTTTCTTATTCAAAAACACAAAAAAATGACTACTCTTGAAAACACTAAGTTGTGTGACTTCACTAGCACCAACAACAATGATTTTATGAGCACACCTATTGCTCCACATGTGCCTGAAGATACTTTCTTTGAGATAAAACGTGCTTTGCTCAATCTTGTTATGAGAGAACAATTTTCTAGTATTGGTAATTAAGATGCTGTTGCCCATCTAAATAACTTTGTTGAACTTTGTGAGATGCAAAAGCATAGGGATGTAGATGGTGATATTATTAAGCTGAAATTGATTCCTTTCTCTTTGAGAGGAAAAGCTAAAGAATGGTTGAATTCCTTAACTAGGAATAGTATTGATTCTTGGACTAAGTGCAAAGATGCTTTCATTGGAAAATACTATCCTCCTGCTAAGATTATATCTATGAGAAGTGAAATAATGAAGTTTAAACAATCTGATAATGAGCATGTTGCTCAAGATTGGGAAAGAATGAAATCTTTGGTAAAGAATTGTCCCACTCATGGACTGACTGCTTGGATGATCATCCAAACCTTTTATGCAGGATTGAACTATTCGTCAAGGAACCTATTGGACTCTGTTGCTGGAGGTACCTTTATGACCATCACTTTGGGTGCTGCAACAAAACTTCTGGATAATATGATGGTTAATTATTCTGAATGGCATACTGAGAGAGCTCCATAAGGTAGGAAGGTAAATTCTGTTGAGGAAACTTCCTCCTTGAGTGCTAAGATTGATATTATTATGTCTATGCTTGTTAATGGGAAAGCCTATATTGATCCAAATAATGTTCTTTTAGCCTATTTGGTTGCTCAAGAAGAGCAAGTTGATGTGAACTTCATAAGAAATAATAATTTTGGCAACAATGCTTATGGTAATAACAGTTATAAGCCCTACCCTCCTAATAATACTTATGGCTATAATGGTAAACCTGGATTACCTAGCGAAGGAAGAATTTTATAAGTTGAAAGAGCCACTAAAAACTTCATGCAAATGCAATATGAGCAAAATAAACTAATCACTAAAACTATGGAGGAACAATCTACCATTTTGAAGAACATTAGCCATCAACTTGAGAGTCTAAATAGGGAAATTCCTATTTTACAATTGAAACTCTCTAATGCTGAAAGAAATATATCATCTTTGTCTGAAGCTCAATCTTCGTTGATTAATAAAATGGTCGCTAAACCTGAAACTAATGATAATCCCTTTGCAGCTACTAATGCTATACAAGTAAGAATTGATGAAAATGTTAGACTATTAGCTGAATTACATGCTAAGTGGGAAAGAGAAGATGAAATTGCTAGAAACATTAGTGTTTCTACTATTACCACCACTAGTGTTGAGGCTAGTAATAGTTCTACTACTTTAGATGATAAATTTGATTTTGATCTTGATGGTTGCAATATCTCTGAAGTTATTAAGTTCCTACAAAAGCTTGCTAAAAGTCCTAATGCTAGTGCTATGAACATGTCCTTTACAAAACACATTACTGATGCTCTCATAAAGATTAAAGAAGAAAATATGAAACATAAAGCTTCTATTCCTATAAAACAAGAAGATGGTTGGGAACCCATCATTAATATGAAAGTGAATGACTTTGATTTTAAAGCTTTATGTGATCTTGATAGTAGTGTTTATATTATGCCTAGAAGGATTTATGATATGCTTGATTTATCTCCACTTGAAGATTGTTATTTAAATGTCCCACTTGATGATAATGCTAAAAAGAAACTCATGGGGAGTCTTAATGATGTTCTTATTATGGTTAACAATGCCTATGTCCCTGTTGATTTCTATGTTTTGGATGTTGAATACAATGCTTCTTGTCCTATTACTTTGGGAAGACCTTTTCTTAGAACTGTTGGTGCCATTATTGATATGAAAGAAGGCACCATTAAATATCAACTCCCACTCAAGAAAGGTATAGAACACTTCCCTAAGAAGAGAGAAAAGATTTCTTTTGCCTCTCCTATGAAAACAAAATTTGGTCTTAATGCTTCTTCATTTGAGAACACTTGATTCTTTTTCTTACTTCTTATGCCTAACTTAAAGGCGTTAAAGAAAATTACTTATCGGGAGATAACCCAAAAGTTTTAGATGAGTTTTGGAAGTTATTACTTCAGTAATAACCGCTCCTTATCCTTTTTATTTGCCTTTTGTACCAAGAGTAACCTCTAATGAGAGAGAAGTAATGATTGGGAAAGTTGCTGTCCCGAAACAGATTTATGTGCTTCACCGTAAAAATTCGTGTAAAATCTCTGAACATCTTTTTGAGGCGTAATTTTTGTGCTTCTGCCCCAGGTTGTTATCTAACTTTCTTTAGTTCAACACTTTTTGATTTGAGCAACAGAAGGTCTTCGAAAAAATTCGTCTTTATATGCCGGTCTGTTTTGACAGATTTCTGCCATTTTCTGCATTTGCTTCTTGTTGGTTCCTTTTTGAGTTCTTTTGGGGAATTGAGCTTTTTGAGGGAAGTGCTACAGTATCTAGTGTTCTAATGGAAGTTTATTTGGTGTTAGAACTGAACCTTAATACTTATTTATCTTGAGTGCACTAATGTTGCTAATAAAGATTGTGTGAAGTTTTGTATGAAGGAAAAATTTCAGGTGTATGGAAGAAAAGAGTAATGAGATGAAGGATGGACTAAAGCTCAAGCTTGGTGATGCCAAGTGTGTCACCCAAGAAATATCCAAGAAGTACAAGCGTCAAATCTTGGGGATGCCCAAGGCACCCCCCTCTTCATCAATAAAAATCTCAGGTTTCTTCCAAACGCTTCATTTTTATTGTTTCATACACAGTTGTGTTGTTCTTGGAGCGTCTTCTTTTTCATTTTCGTTTTGGTTTTTCGTTTGCTTGGTTTGCTTAGTTTGCTGAATAAATTGGTTGGACCCCCTCTTTCATGCATTGATTTTCAAATAGTTTGGTTTGGATTGGAAAAGAGTAGGAAAAGTTCATGCTTAAGTGGTAAAGGGAGCTTGTTTTTGACTGTGGCCTATGCTTTGTCATGCCATGCTTGATATTGTTTTGGCTTTATGCTTAGTATTATTTGTTGTAGCATGACTTGTTATAAACAATTGATATTTCTTAATGTGCCTTGGATGAATCATGCCTTGTTTTAGCATATTAAAGCATAGTATAGTGGTATTCTCTCCTTTGATGCTTTATTTGGGTTGACATGGCGCATGCTCACACCATGTTATGACTATATCAAGTCACCATAGCCTTTGTGATCCTTTATTTTTCAACTTGTAGTATCACTTTATGCTTTGATCAATGATGTTTTGTCGCTCTGCATGATTATGGCCATTATTGCTCTCTTAGTTTGTCGCTCCTAGTCTTTTGCTAGCCTCCACAACCAAGTATGAGTTCCAATCATGCATACAACTCCCTAAGCCAAGTTATTCCAAAGAGTCCACCATACCTACCTACTAGCTTATGCTATTCTAGGTATATTCATGCTTTTGTTTACCTTCCGAATTAAACTTGTTATGAGAAAACTAGTGATTAAAGCTCTCACGAACTTGATGGCACACTTTACTTTTCTTGCCCTTAATAAACTTGAACCATTGTGTCGTCTATGTTATATATGCTTGCACTTATTTGTTGGGAATTATCAGAACCATGCTTTCATGGGGAACGCTTTCAACATTGCACGGGTACTTATACCTAGTTGATATCATGCTCTTTTGTATATGGATGTCGTCGGTGTGAAATGAAAGGGGAGCTTGTAAGTCTATGGAGTTATGTATATGTGTTAGAGAAATGCCTGGGCCGCTGGTCTAATCCATGCTGACATGGTGGAAACCTGCAGTGTAACCATAATGAGCTGTCTATGAAGCATTCTTCTTATAAAAAAAGAGTCCTATATTGAGAAAAAAGAGAAAAAGGAAAAAAAGAGATTATGAAAAGAGGAAAGAGAGAAAAATGCACCATATTCCCATGGTAAATAAGAACATTGCTGAGATGCTTGTTGTCTACTTGCCTTGTCATTTTGATATGGGGATTCTTCCGTATCATCGGGCAAGGGGTACCCTGTTGGCGGTTCCCTATGATACACATGTACTTACGATGACAAGAACTTACCGGTGACTAAACTTGAGTAGCATGAGGAGCGACCCTCGTATACAAGAGACATGAGATTTCTGACTTATACTTCGTCAAGCATGTACACCATAGTTTGTTCACTTTAACCTTAATCACTTCCAGATGCTTATGATAGGGGCAATGAGAGCTGAACGCTATAAGTACCATAATTTTTGGAAGCTCTTTATGAGACTTGAATCCCTACTTCCTTCTATGAAGGCCTTTATTTCACCATTATATTGAGTCTCCACCTTCTATCTTTATGCACTTACTTTGAGAGCATAGTGGCCATTCTTAGTTCTATGTGCATTGTCCCAAGACTAGTTTATTGATGCATATCTTGATATTGCTTGTTTTAAACTATTTGTATCCAGTCACTCTTATGAACTTTGAAGGTGTCCTATGCATTTATATTTGCTACTCTATGAGGGACAAGCTGAATGCTATTATGCTATGTTTTCTTTATGTGAAACAAACAAACGTCTTGCAAAGCATTGTTATTCATGAATCTTTTGTTTGTGCCTTTTCATGTTGCATCATAGTTTCTTTGTCTTATTGCTAGAACTTTGTCTTTCATGTGATGATTGAAGTACTATGATCCCAGCTTTGAATGTTTTACAAATACTTTGATCAAGTCTTTGATGGTGCATGTCACCTCAAAAATTATTCTTTCTTTTTATCACTTACCTACTTGAGGACGAGCAGGAGTTAAGCTTGGGGATGTTGATACATTGCAAATGTATCTATAATTTTTGATGTTCCATGCTTGGTTTTATCCACTTTCTTGTGTTTTGTCCACACTTTAGAGTACTTTTCATATGATTTCTTGGACTAACCTATTAACAAGCGCCACAGTGCCAGCTGCCTGTTTTCTGTTGTTTTTGGTTCCAGGAAAGTCAGAAAATGAATATTCTCGGAATTGGACGGGACAAAAGCCAAAGTGCCTATTTTTCCGGAAGTCATCACATGCCAGAATACGAGACGGAAAAGGGTTGGGGGCCGGCCACACCACCTGGCCGTGTGGCCAGGCCTGGCCCGCGCTAGGGGGTGGTCTGGCCGACCCCAACACCCTCTCGGCCTCTCCTTCCGCCTATAAGATGCCCTCGGGATGAAAACCCTAAGTACCCGATCAAAAATCCACGAAAGAGTCTGTAGCCGTCGTCATCTCCATCCCTAGATCGGGAGGGATCTGAAGCTCTTCCCGGCACCCTGCCAGAGAGGGGAATTCACCCTGGAGGCCTTCTTCATCATCATGCAAGCCTCCGGTGTGATGCGTGAGTAGTTCATTCTTGGACTACGGATCCATGTAGTAGCTAGATGGCTGGTTCTCCTCCTTTATGCTTTCATGTCTAGATCTTGTGAGCTCCGTTCATGATCAAGACCATCTATTTGTAATCCATACATGTTGTGTTTGCGGGGATCCGATGGATATTGAGATGCTATTTCAGATTGATTATTGATTCTATCATGTCTTTGTTATTTGTGATCTTGCATGCTTTCCGTTGTTAGTAGCTATCTTGGCCAAGTAGATGCTAGCAACTCCAAGAGTTAGTATTTATGCTCGATAGTGGGTTCATGCCTCTGGTAATCTAGGGAAGTGACATAAATCTCTAAGGTACTAGATGTGCTATTGCTACTAGGGAGAAAACAACAATCCTTTGTTCATAGAACAATCGTATTGTTTACTTTACACGCAATTCGTAAAGCAATAATCTGTTGTTTGCAACTTAATACTGGAGGGGGTTCGGATGATAACCTAAAGGTGGATTATTAGTCATAGATGCAGTTGGATGGCGGTCTATGTATAATGTTGTAATGCCCAATCAAGTTCCAAAGGAGTCAATATGATTAGTATATGCATGTATTGCTTTCTCGATGTTTGTCAATTGCCCCCACTGTAATTTGTTCACCCAGCATGTTATCTATCTTAAGGAGAGCCACCTCTAGTGAACTATGGATCCCGGTCCTTTTCTTTTACATACAATCTATAAACTGTTTACTGCTTTCTGTTTACTTTTTGCAAACTATTACTTTCTTCCATTCGATACGTTTAATCCTTTGTTTTCAGCAAAACCGGTGAGATTGACAACCTCATCGCAAGTTGGGGATAAAGTTCCGTGGTTGTGTTGTGCAGGTCTCCACGTTGCTACTAGCACCGGTAGTGCGCCCTGCCAAGGCTCAGCTAGCAACACCTTTGGGGTGTTTCCTTGCTCCTACCGGTTCGATTAAACCTTGGTTTCATAACTGAGGGAAACTTGTTGCTGTGCTCATCATACCTTCCTCTTGGGGTTCCCCAACGAGCTTGTTAATACACGAGCCATCAAGGTCCAACGCACTAGGAACCACACCAAGCTCAGTAATGAACTCCTTCATCCATATCGCTTCTTGTGTAGCCTCCGAAGCAGCTATGTATTCCGATCCAGTTGAAGATTTCGCCACAACGCTTTTCTTGGCACTCCTCTAGCTCACTGCAACACCATTGAAAATAAATATGTATCCAGACCGTGACTTCGAGTCATCCGGATCGGTGTTCCAACTATCATCGGTGTAATTGTTTACAACAAGTTGTTCATCACCTCCATAATAAAGAACCATATCCTTAGTCCTTTTCAGGTACTTGAGAATATTTTTGACCGCTGTCCAGTGTTCCATTCCAGGATCACTTTGATATCTGCTAGTCAAACTAACAGCGTGTGCTATATCCGGTCTTGTACACAGCATGGCATACATGATAGAGCCTATGGCTGAGGCATAGGGAATTTTACTCATCTTCTCTCTATCTTCTGCCGTAGCTGGGCTTTGAGTCTTACTTAAGGTCTTACCTAGCAACATGGGCAAGAACCCTTTTCTTGCTTTCTTCCATTCTAAATCTCTTTAGAACCTTGTATAGGTATGTACTTTGTGAAAGCGCTATTAAGCGTCTTGATCTATCTCTATAAATCTTGATGCCTAAAATGTATGCCGCTTCGCCAAGACCCTTCATTGAAAAACTATTATTCAAATAGGCATTGCCACTTTCAAGAACTTCTATATCATTCCCAATCAACAATATGTCATCCACATATAGTATTAGGAATGCTACAGAGCCCCCACTCACTTTCTTGTAGATACAAGCTTCTCCATAAGTTTGTATAAATCCAAAGTTATTGATTACCTTATCAAAACATTGATTCCAACTCTAGGATGCTTGCTTCAGTCCATAAATGGAGCGCTGAAGTTTGCATACCTTGTCAGCATCTTTAGGATCGACAAAACCCTTGGGTTATACCATATACAACTCTTCCTCAATGTCACCATTAAGGAACGCCATTTTGACATCCATCTGCCAAATCTCATAATTGAAATATGCAGCGATTGCTAACAAAATCCTCATAGACTTTAGCTTCGCTACCGGTGAGAAAGTCTCATCATAGTCAACTCCTTAAATTTGTCGGAACCCTTTCGCGACAAGTTGAGCTTTATAGACAGTAACATTACCATCAACATTTGTTTTTCTTTTAAAGATCCATTTGTTCTCGACAGCCTTGCGGCCATCCGGTAAGTCCACCAAAGTCCATACTTGGTTTTCGTACATGGATCCCATTTCAGATTTTATGGCTTCTTGCCATTTGTCGGAATCTGGGCTCATCATAGCTTCCTCATACATCACATGGTCGTCGATGTTGTCCACCTACATGACATTCAATGCAGGGTCATACCAATCAGGAGTGGCATGAACCCTTGTCGACCTGCGGGGTTCAGTAGCAACTTTGTTCGAAGTTTCATGATCATCATCATTAGATTCCTCTCTTATTGGTGCAGGCGGCACAGAAACATCTTCCGGTGTTGCGCTACTCTCAAATCCGAGAGAAAGTTCAACAACCTTGTCGAGTTCTACTTTCCTTCCAATCACTTCTTTCGAGAGAAACTCCTTCTCAAGAAAGGATCCATTCTTAGCAATGAAAACTTTGCCTTCGGATCTATGATAGAAGGTATACCCAATTGTTTCTTTAGGGTATCCTATGAAGACGCATTTTTCCGCTTTGGGTTCAAGCTTGTCGGGTTGTAACTTCTTTACATACGCTTCGTAGCCCCAAACTTTAAGGAACGACAACTTAGGTTTCTTGTCAAACCACAATTCATACGGTGTCGTTTCAATGGATTTAGATGGTGCCCTATTTAAAGTGAATGCGGTTGTCTCTAATGCATAACCCCAAAACGATAACGATAAATCTGTAAGAGACATCATAGACCGAGCCATATCTAAGAGAGTTCGATTACGATGTTCGGACACACCCTTACGATGTGGTGTTCCCGATGGTGTCAACTGAAAAAGTATTTCACATTTCTCTAAATGCATGCCAAACTCGTAACTCAGATATTCACCTCCGCGGTCAGAACGCAAAAACTTAATCTTCTCGTTACTATGATTTTCTACTTCACTTTGAAATTCCTTAAACTTCTCGAAAGTTTCAAACTTATGTTTCATAAAGTAGACATACCCATATCTACTCAAGTCATCCGTGAAAGTAAGAACATAACGATATCCACCACGCGATGCTACGCTCATTGGGCCACACACACTTCGATATGTATTATTTCCAATAAGTCTGTAGCTCGCTCCATTATCCCAGAGAATGGAGTCTTAGTCATTTTTCCCATTAGACATGCTTCGCATCTTTCAAGTGATTCAAAATCAAGTGATTCAAGAAGTCCATCAAAATGGAGTTTCTTCATGCGCTTCACTCTAATGTGACCAAGACGACAGTGCCACATGTATGTAGAATTATCATTCATTTTTATTCATTTAGCATCTATGTTGTGAACATGTGTATCACTACTATCTAGATTCAATAAGAATAAACCATTCATCTCAGGTGCATTACCATAATAAATATTACTCATATAAATCAAACAACCATTATTCTCAGACTTAAACGAGTAACCGTCTCGCAATAAACAAGATCTAGAAATAATGTTCATGCTTAACGCATACACCAAATAACAATTATTCAAGTTCAAAACTAATCTCGAAGGTAGATGAAGAGGGAGCGTGCCGACGGCGATCACATCAACCTTGGAGCCATTTCCAACGCGCATCGTCATCTCGTCTCTCGCCAGTCTTTGTTTATTCCGTAACTCCTATTTCCAGTTACAAATATGAGCAACCGAATCAGTATCAAATACCCAGGCACTACTATGATTACTAGTAAGATACACATCAATAACATGTATATCAAATATACCTTTCTTCTTTATGTTGTCGTTCTTCAGATCTGCCAGGTACTTGGGGTAGTTGCGCTTCCAGTGACCTTCACCCTTGCAATAGAAGCACTCAGTATCATGCTTAGGACCAGCCTTGGGCTTCTTAGCAGGTGCGGCAGCTTTCTTGCCGTCCTTCTTGAAGTTTCCCTTGTTCTTAGGCTTGCCCTGTTTCTTGAAATTGGTGGTCTTATTGACCATCAACACTTGGTGCTCCTTCTTAATCTCCACTTCAGCAGTTTTCAGCATGGAGAAGAGTTCAGGCAATGTCTTGTTCATGCAATGCATATTGTAGTTCATCACAAAATTCTTATAACTAGGTGGAAGTGATTGGAGGACACGATGAATCCCCAATGCATTAGGAATTGTTATTCCCAATTCTTGGAACCTGTTCGCGTGCCCAGACATTTTGAGCATGTGCTTGCTAATGGAGCTTCCCTCTTCCATTTTACAGTTAAAGAACTTCTCGGAGGCCTCACAGCTCTCCACGGCCACATGAGACTCAAAGATTAGCTTGAGCTCATTGATAATCTCAAAAGGGTCACGATGCTCAAAGCGCTTCTGAAGCTCCGATTTTAAACCGTACAGGATGGCACACTGAACCATGGAGTAGTGATTTTTCCGAGTGACGAAAACATTCTTAACATCATCAGAGGCATCTTCTGCAGGCGGGTCACCTGGCGGTGCATCGAGCACATAGGTCAACTGACCAGCGCTGAGGATAATCCTCAATCCACAGAACCAGTTTGTGAAGTTGCTTCCATTGTTTTTCAACTTTTCTTTCTCTAGGAACGCATTAAAGTTGATGGAGGGGGTCGCCATGATCTACAATATATTTGCAAAGAGTTTAGACTAAGTTTATGACAAATTGAGTTCAAATTTAATTCTTAAATTAACTAGGTGAACTCCCACTCAAAACAACATCCCTCATGTTGCCTTGGTGATTACACGAACCAAATCCACTACACCAAGTCCGATCTTCACGAGAGAAGATGTAACTTTAAAGGCGAACAATCAACATGTTCATCATATCATTCATATGACTCATGCTTTACCTTTCGGTATTTTGTGTTCCGAGACCATGTCTGTACATGCTAGGCTCGTCAAGATTAACCTTAGTATCTGCATGTGCAAATCTGGCTTGCACCCGTTGTATGCACACGTAGAATCTATAACACCCGATCATCACGAGATGCTTCGAAGCGATGAGTCTTAGCAATGGTGCCTACTAAGGATGAACACTTTATTACTTGATATTTAGTGAGGGATCATCTTATAATGCCACCATCGTGATCTAATCAATACAAGATGCAAAAAGGATTAACATCACATGCAATTCATAATATGTGACATGATATGGCCTTTCTTCTTGTGCCTTTGATCTCTATCTCCAAAGCATGGACATGATCTCCATCATCACCAGCATATCGTCAAGGTCACTAGCGCCGCTTCATGGTTGTCCATCACTAATAGCAACTATAACAACTACTTGGAATAAAGCTATTACACGATGAATAGACACGTAGGTCTTAATAGAATTTAAAGACAACCATTAGGCTCCTGCCGGTTGCCATATTAAAATGAGGATCATTACATACATCACATATATTCACAATCACATCGTGGCCATATCACATCACATGCCCCTGCAAAAACAAGTTAGATGCCTCTAATTTTCTTTGCATGTTTTACGTGGTTTGGGGCTTTCGTATAAGAACTGATCTTACCTATGAACAAGAACCACAACGCTGATACAAGTGTTGTCAGATGCTAATTGTAAATTGAATCTTAACTATGGTGGGAGAGACAGACACCCGCAAGGCCACTTGTACAATGCAAGTTGCACGTCGAGCGTGGAGCAAGTCTCATGTGCAAGGACATGTGAGGTTAGCCTGGGCCGCTTCATCCCACCACCCCGCAAGATGCAAAGTACACGTGAAGACAACGACAACAAAAACATCAACGCCCACAATAACCATTGTGTTCTACTCGTGCAACAGATCTACGCATAGACACGGCTCTGATACCACTGATGGGTTCATAGCAGGGAAAACAAAAAAATTCTACCGCAAGAACAAACAAAACCAAGATCTAATCTATGGAAAAGCCAAGATCTAATCTATGAGATAAGTGCAATGAGATAGATCTATACTAACCCTTGTAGATCCAAAGCCTTGTTCGATATCGGATCTCGTGGTTGATATAGACGATCGCTTGCCGATCTCAAGATTGAGTAGACAATCCTTCCGGCGCCGCGTTCCGGCAGCGCTTTCGCACTCGGTCACACGTACGGCTCAATGTAGACGATCCTCTCCCCGTTCCAGCAGGCAGCGGAGGTGGTAGATCTCCACGGAATCCCAGCAGCACGACGGCGTGGTGGTGGTGGCGGAGAACAGATCCTGCAGGGCTTCGCCTAAGCCGCAGCAGGAGGAAGGAGGAGGGAGTGGCGGATAGGGTTTGGGGTGGAGGGGCAAGGGGGAGGCGCCCCCCTCTTTATATAGAGGGGGTGTGGCCTAGGGTTCCCACCCCTTGGCCCACCTCCTAGGGTTGGCACACAAGAGAGGGGGGAGGTTTACTTCCCCCCAAGTCTTACCCCTATAATCTAGGGATTTATGTTTATCTCTTCGTAGAACCTTCTGGAATATTCCGAAACCTTCTAGAAGCTCCAAACAAACTCCGGAACATTTTCCGAACCCCAGAAAATGACTTGTGTTATATGAATCTTATTCTCTAGACCATTCCGGATCTCCTCGTGATGTCCTGGATCCAATCCGAGACTCCGAACAACATTCGGTCTCCAACTCATATTCCATATCTACCTAAACAACATCGAACCTTAAGTGTGTCACCCTACGGTTCGCGAATATGCATACATGATCGAGACACCTCTCCAATCAATAACCATCAGCGGGATCTGGAGATCCATAATATCTCCCACATACCCAACGATGACTTCGTGATCGATAGAACCATTAACATACGAAACCAATTCCCTTTGTCACGCGATACTCTACTTATCCGAGGTTCGATCATCGGTATCTCCATACCTAGTTCAACCTCATTACTGATAAGTACTCTTTACTCGTTCCGTGATATGACATCCCTTGTGACCTAGTCACATGCTTGCAAGCTAATTTGATGACATTCCACCGAGAGGGCCCAGAGCATATCTATTTGTCATATGGTTGGACAAATCCTAGTCTTGATCCATGCGCTTCAACACATACTTTCAGAATACCTAATGCCACCTTTATAACCACCCAGTTACGAAGTGATGTTTGATGTCATCAAAGCACTCATCCGGTGATGGTGATTAACACAATCTCATGGTCAAAGGATTATGTTACTATGTATTTGAAAGCTTGTAGCAAAAATGAACTTAATGACTTGATCTTATGCTATGCTTACTATGGGTGTGTGTGTCCATCACATCATTCTCCTAATGATATGATCTTGTTATTAATAACATCCAATGTCTATGATCAGGAAACCATGATCATCTATTAATCAACAAGCTAGTCTTAACAAGAGGCTTACTAGAGACTCTTTTATGTTTACAAAACACACAAGTATTAGTGTTTCCTAATAATACAATTATAGCATGGGATGTAAACATTCATCATAAACACAAAGATATAATAATAACCATTTTATTATTGCCTCTTAGACATATCTCCAACACTATTGTGTAATGATATTACTTCGTTTTCCACCCGCACGCAAGTGCCTGGTAGGCATCTTTGAATCGTTTCTATGCGGGTTTGGCAGGAATCGCTAAAACTTGCATAGGGCCGATTTGAGGGTGTTACACCAGGCAAGGCAAAATCGGCGACATTTTGCCCTAATTCGGCTCAAATTCACACGGTCGGCATAAATATGAATACAGAGCAATGTTCGACATAGGTCGACATGAAATTAAACAAACAAAGTTCGGCATAGTTCGCCATAGAATAAAACACACCATAGTTCAGCCTATTTCGGCCAAATCATGTTCGGCATAACAGCTATGTGTTTCCCTTGCGTATCCATATGTGCTCCACCAGGTCATCCTGGAACTGTTGATGCACTGCCGGGTCTCGAATCTCCTGTGTGTACAGTCGGACCAAGGAGGCGAGGATTTGCATGTGCTCTTCATCTTCGGTGACTACGGCGGTCTCTTCCTCCAGCAACAGGGCGAACATCTCCTCGTCGTTGGAGTCCATGATCGAACTGCCAAAACGCCGAACACGTCGCACGCGAGGTGGCGGGAGTTCAGAACAAAGCCGAGTTGTGGCGAAGGCAAAACAAGGCCTAGGCCGAGGGGAAGGTATGCAACAGTGGTGGCGGACCTTTCTATAGGTGTGGGTTCGGTTAGGTAGGGCGGTGCTTCGCCGATGGTGACATAGCGGCGAGGGTGAGTTAGGGGAAAGCTCGGCGCTGAGGGAGAGCCGAACCATGGTGGGGAATTGGTTGTGTCACCGACAGGGTTGGCCCCCTAGGTTCGGCCTGGAAATCCCAGAGTAAAATGGGCCAAGTCCGGCGAAAAGTGGACGCATGAGAATGCGACTGTACGATTTTTTGCCGTCCGAAAAACGCCGTGGGAAGGCCCTTGTAGTGAAGATGCTCTAAGTTTTTCGGTGTCGTGGTGGTGTCACGGCAGATGCCATGGATAGGCTGAAGGTGGGGACTAATATGCGCTAGGGGAATCCAGGGAGGGATAGTAGAGTGATTCTCTACACAGAAGCTTCGTATTGATGTTCAGTCTCCAAGATTACAAGTGCTCCTCGAGCTGTATTGACAAGAGGAGGAAGAAGAAACTCTCTTACTCTTGCCTATCAACTAGCTCCGAGACCCCTAGATCCACTAGTGCTCAACTTGCTATGTATCTAAAAAGACCCAACCTCCTTACCAGAACCCCAACCCCCCCTTATATAGGGGTGGTTCGGTCCTGGCCTAGGGCATACGTGGAGGCATATTCCTAAGAATATGCCTCCTCCCAAATTAGTAACCCGACAGGGGTGCTTTTCCCCCACGTCACTCTTGCTTTAGCGACGTTGCCTCTGTGGCGCCTGCGTCAGCCGACGTGAGCGTCGTCACCCTTGTCGGCCACAATCCGGTGGTCCTGCCCTTGCTTTATTCGCTCATCCAGTATGCACCGGGCCTTCTTTTCTACCAGAGATATTCCTTCCTTCTCCTAGAAGCCAAACGAGGATCCGGATCACAGTTGATCCGGCCACACCTGTTCCTGCATATAAGCTAGACAAACATTTCCGACTTACTCCTTAAGTCGGACGAGACAATGTTAGGCGACCCCCTGGTTCGGGTTACTCCATGATCCGGCCTGCCTTGAGGTGACTCGGCCAGCATCCGCTTTGACCTTGCCGACCCTCGGCTAACTCGGCCCTTATACCCCGGAGTGACCCTACCCGGGGTTATCCCCCCAACATTAGTCCCCGAAGCTGGTGGGGCCTTAGCGGCCTTGGTCATTAAGGCCACATCAGGTTCATTCGTATCCAAGCTTCAAACGTTTATTTCCGGGTTAACTTTTTGTCTCGGATTATATGGATTTACGTTCCCTTCGCACGCTCCAAGTTTTCACTTGCCGGCCGGGTCACCACTTTGGCTCGGATCGTTTGGTTTTACTTTCCCTCCGCACAGTTCAAGTTTTCACTTGCCGGCCGGGTTACCACCGTGGCTCGGATCCGGGCCTTGCTTCCTTCTCTCGCACGCCAACCCACGTCACGGTTAATCATTACGTTGCCTTATTTTAAGGGCCTGCGCAGTAACCGCCACAGTAAATGTCAGTGATTACTGTGCGGGGGTTACGTCACGTCTGTCTCCTCGTTTATCGCAACTGTACATCGTGTCATTGGATCACATTTACTCTACGGCCCCCGGTGTGGCTCCTCTCTGATTGGTCGATGCTGGTGATACACGGCCACATCGTGTGGTTTTCCTGCGCAGCACGATCCCACTCGTTGATGACTGGGGGCGGTTAAATAGGGGAGGGGCACGCTCCTTAGAATTTTTCCATCTCCGCGCCCCCTCGCCCGTTCCTCTTCTTCTTCCTCGCAACCGCGTCGCCGCCAGTGCCCGTTGCAGCAGCGTCGCCGCCGCATTTTGTTCGTTTCTCCGCACCGCAATCACCGCT
Organism: Avena sativa; assembly: GCA_916181665.1. NCBI lineage: Eukaryota > Viridiplantae > Streptophyta > Magnoliopsida > Poales > Poaceae > Avena > Avena sativa. Next base: position 432,841,304 of record OV702287.1, read on the forward strand.
GCGCCTCTGTTTAGCCACGGGTCCAAGTCAGTCTAGACCGCAGAGCCCCGCCGCCGCCAGCTCCAGCGAAGACACCAGAATTGAGATGACGGAGGAAGAGCTCGTCGTTGTTGAATAGGATATGGAGGAGGATGTCGGCGCGGCGGACCGCGGCGCGTGGGGCGGTTCCTGGGTCTGCGAGGACGACATCACCTGGCTCCACCGGACCCGGCGCATTCCCGCCGGCGTCGCTGCTCGTCTTCCCTCCTCGGAGCTAGCCCCCTCACCCAATCCGGGCGAATTTGTTGTTTTCTTATCCCATTTCCAACGAGGATTCGGGCTTCCAGTGAGTGATTTCTTCCGGGACTGGATCCGGACCTATCACTTGCAACCACATCATCTCCCGGCAAACGCCATCACCTCTCTGTCCACTTTCGTTTCTTTGATCGAGGGCTACACCGGGCTATGGCCTACGAAGGAGCTGTGGATCCGGTTCTTTGGCCTCCGCCGCAACGTGGTCCCCAACATCCACGTCGAGTCGAAGGACAAACAACTAACTCAGTTCGGAGCTGCCTTGATCTCGCCCCGGAGGTATTCAATCTTTCCCCGGGTCACCGGGCTTGACTCCTGCAAAGGGTGGGCCCGGACCTTCTTCTACGTCCGGAATGAAGGCACGGAAGATTTGATCCGGTTGCTGCCCTACGCTCTGGGTCCCCCTGATACGGATTTCTGGGAGGAGGTTGCCAGGAAGCCTACAGCCTTGGCCAACCAAATGAACAAAAGGTTTGCGGAGCTGAAGAAGCTCGGATTGCGCAACGAGGATGCCATGATCACATTCGTGTGCAACCGAATATCTCCCCTTCAGCGGCGCACTCACAAGTTGTGCCATATGAGCTTTAGTGGCGACCCCAACCGAACCTCCTCATTCGAGTTGAGCAATACGGAGATCTTCCGTCGGGTCAAGGCTCTTTTCACCACCCATAAGGACTTCTCCGCCGAATGGACGTGGGGAATCGAGCATTACTGCCGTGACAGGCTCCCTCCCACGGTAACCTTCGCAGGGTAATCTTATCTCGGATCAATTTCATGTCGGCTCTTATCACATTCTTGACCTTGCTCCATGTGCTTTTTTCTCAGCTGTTTCTCCAACAAACCCTCGAGGATGGCCCGGATCCGACCCTTAAGTGGGCCCTGGACCGAGAGATTCTGGACGAGGAGGAGCCGGACTAGGAGATGTTCCTCCCCACACCCGATGCCACCAGACGACCCAGCGGTAAATTCTCTTCTCTTAGAGATTGGCCCGACGATGAGGATGACTCGGATATCGATGTGATTGAACCCGTTGAGGCTGTCCCTCTTTCTTTTGCTTACCCGGCATCAGCTAACCCCGGTGGGCACATCCACGAGGATCCTCCCCTTGCCACGGGCGAGCCTGCTCCGGCGACGTCAAAGAAGAAGCGCGGAACCGCGTCGAGTTCTTCTTCCGAACCTTCTCAGCCTTCCAAAAGGCAAAAGAAGGCCAGAGACAAGACTGCCTCCAAACGAGTAGGCAAAGCCCCGGCAAGGAGGGCCCGAAAACCTAAGGAGGCAGAGACCTCGGATGCGTAAGTTCTTTTTTCACTGCGCAACACACTTCTCCCTACTTCGGGGTAATTTCACTCCTGACATTATGTTCCCTTGCAGGGCTCCTGTGGAGGTCCCTCAGAGCGGATCGAGCATCTCCTCTCCTCTTCGGTCCAGTCCTTCCCCTCCCCGCGACGATGAGTCACGCTCGCTGAGCCCTATTCCGGAGGGCTCTGCGGCCGCTCTGGGTTCCGCAGTACCTCCTTCAGAGGGACGCGAGCTCGGATCGGGAGGGGTCGGATTGGCCGAGGCAACGACGTCTGGCACTTCGGCATTGCCGCAACCAGCAACTACCAAGTCTACCGCAACTCCAGCACCAGCAGCAGCTCCAGCACCAGCCACCGAACCAGCGCCTATCCCGGCTCCGAAGAAACCAATAGCAGCTCCAGCGCCAGCCACCAAAGCTCCCGTGCCAAGTTCATCTGCCTCGTCCGAGTCATCTCAAGCTCGGCGAGGACCCACTCCAGCGGCTTCCAAGGGCAAATCCACTGTGGTCACTTCCTCCCAGCAGGCCAAAGGCAAGTCCACCTCCGTCGAGGCTGGGCAGCGAACCTTGTCGTCGATGCTTCCAAAGAAGTCATCAGCAGCGACAGATCCTCCCGCCGAGCCAGCTGATTCGCAGCAGATGGTTCTTCACACTAGCCCGGCTCTTGCCCTAATTGAAAGGAAAGAAGCTCACGCCAAGGGCTTGGTGGCACCTCACATGCCCACTGGCGAACGGTACCCTCCGAGCCTCATCGAGTTCGTCATGAACTGGAATAAGGCGGAGTTCGTCTACAACGACGATCTCCCGGAAAAGTTCAGCCCAACTGAATTTTCCGCTCAGATGAATACTGCCGCCAAGGCCATTAACCTCGCTGGGCGTATGATGGAGGTATGTTGTTTCTTCTTTACGTGCTGTAGATAATAACCATTAGTCCCGAGCCTCCGGCGGAGTAACTTGTTACTCGGCCGGATGCTCCTTAGAAGATCAACGTAGCTGTATGTGAACTGTGAATATGCACACACCTAGAGCCGGGTTAAGTTCCGCTTGGCCCGGATCTTGTACACTTCGAGTATGCACACACCTAGAGCCGGGTTAAGTTCCGCTTGGCCCGGATCTTGTACACTTCGAGTATGCACACACGTAGAGCCGGGTTAAGTTCCGCTTGGCCCGAATCTTGTACACTTCGAATATGCACACCCCTAGAGCCGGGTTAAGTTCCACTTGGCCCGGATCTTGTACACTTCGAATATGCACACACCTAGAGCCGGGTTAAGTTCCTCTTGGTCCGGATCTTGTACACTTCGAATATGCACACACCTAGAGCCGGGTTAAGTTCCGCTTGGCCCGGATCTTGTACACTTCGAATATGCGCACACCTAGAGCCTGGTTAAGTTCCGCTTGGCCCGGATCTTGTACACTTCGAATATGCGCACACCTAGAGCCTGGTTAAGTTCCGCTTGGCCCGGATCTTGTACACTTCGAATATGCACCGAACTAACTTTACACGCCTGTGCCTTTGTCAGGTAACCACCAACCGTCGGAGCGCCGAGTTTTAGCGCCTGCTTGATACCCATAAGATCTTGCGCGCAAAACACGTTGCACTTGGCGCGGAGCATGAAAAGAGAGGTAATTTCCTCCCTTAACACCTCACCATTTCGTTTGCTTCTGCCGGACTAACCTCCTTATTCGGTTTTTTGCAGCTGGGGTGGAGGCTGAAAACAAGATTATGTGGAAAAACTTGGAGGAAATCCGAGGTATGTCCCCTTTCGGCCAACGTCGCTGTGTTTTCCATTCTTTCTTTTTCTTGGCTCGGCAAACATTCACTCCTCGACTTTGCCGGGTCAACACACTATTTCAGAATCGCTTGAGGATAGTGTGCCCGTGCCTGATATGATGCTGCATTTTCTCGAACAAGCAGGACAGCATCAAGCCGAGCTGAAGAAGAAGGACGATGAGCTTGCCCTCCTCCGGACCAAGGACGATGAGATAGCCAAACTCAAGGCCGAGATGGAGAAGATGAAGGCCCAACACAAAACCGAGCTCCAGAAAGTTGGCCAAAACTTCACCGAAGAGCGTGAGCACTTTACCCTTCAGATCTCCAAGGACCAGGATCTGCTCAAGGAATCCGAAGTCCGGCTTGGGTCGGCGCTTGTCGAGCTTGAACAACTTCGGCAAAGACGCGATAGTTGTATCAAAGAGTTGACCCGGATCCATCGCCATATCTCACGTAAGTTTCTTCGCCTTGCCCGACCTAGTTTTCCGGGTTAGCTCATATGCCTTTGCTTCAGCATCCTCCCTTTCCTTATTTTCAGATAACTTTCCGGAGGGTACTGCCATTGCCAGTGCTGTCATTGCCAAATTCCGCCAAGAGAGGGGTACTCCCATCGCTCCTGATGGTGAGAGCATCCCCTTGGACATGGAGGACTTGTTGGTTAGCGTGTCAGCTCGGGTGGAAACTATCAAGAACTATGGAAAAGATCTCCTCGACGTTGCGGTCCGGATCTTCAACACATTCTGGCCAAGCGAGGACGCTCTGGAAAGGATCACGCTCCTTGCGGAAAAACTAATGGAGATTGAGACTCAACTTGACCTCTGGAGGGAATCCGTTGGGCGTGCCGCGGCAGATACCCTTCTCCATCATATCCTTTCATGGTACGAGAAAATCAATCTGAGCCTCCTCACCCGTCGGCGCACCGGATCCAAATGGACCGATGATCCGGAGTGGGTAGCTCGGCGCCAGGCTTGCGCCTACAGCCTCATCGAATATTCTCCAGTCCATGACTGGGTTGAGGGGCCGAGCTTTCTGGACTCCGGCGAGGAGGAGCAGATGGAGAACATGGAGGATGGGTCGGGCGATGATGGAGAAGATGCTGCTTCAGATATTGAAGACAGTGATGATGACGCCGAACTTCCTCCTCCTGCCGCTCTTTAGTTGAAAAAACTTGAAAATTTATCAGATCCCCGGTATGTCGGGTGCAATTGTATGCTGAATACCTAATATTTTGCTATTGTGCTTGTATGCTGGATTAACTTGGGCGTAGTCCCCGAGTTTCATTTTCCTTTTCGTCCAATTCTCCGGCTCGATCCGTGTCTACCTTGATTCGGTTTTACGACTTACGAACCCGAGCTTCAAGAATCGTTTTAACAATACTGAGAAACTTTGAGGCTTGGCTCAAAATAATTCAGCATAATAGCTTGAAAGTAAATACAGGGTTAGTCGAAAAAAAAACGTTAGCTGGAATAGGATCGTTTCCTTATTAGTTTTTCATGTGCTACGCAATTCCAAACTTGTTCCCTTGCTCGCCATGAAGCCAATTCTTGTTGGACAACAGCGAGTCGAAGGGTTGGGTTTTTGGTGCTCACACATTACTAATCCAGGTTAAGCGAAACGAGTCATTCCAGCTAACGCATAAAAAGTAACAACAATCATTTATTAAGGCAGTCCCCGAGTTACTGCTCGAGGCTCCGCTATTTCATTGATAGGCTCATTGCCGACATACATACCGACATATGAGGATGACTCGGGTACATACACTCTTTAGCTAAGTGTAGAAGGGACGAAGTAGTGCTACATTCCACGGTCGCTTGGATTCCTCTCCGGACCTGTCAGCCTTGTTCTTTTCATGTGGCTTTGCATCTATGAGATAGTAAGAGTCATTGTGCAATGCTTTGCTCACAATAAATGGTCCTTCCCATGGGGGGATAATTTATGCATGCCAGTGGTACGCTGTACCAACCGGAGCACCAGATCGCCTTCTCGGAAGACTCGGGGGCACACTTTCCGGCTATGATAGCGTCGGAGATTTTGCTGATATATGGCGGATCTGGACAGTGCCAGTTCTCTCGCTTCTTCCAGCAGATCAACATCATTTTGCTGGGCTTCTTGCACTTCGGCTTCTGTGTATTGGGTGACTCTAGGCGAATCATGCTCTATGTCGGCTGGTAATACAGCTTCTGCCCCATATACCAGAAAGAACGGCGTGTAGCCTGTTGATCGATTCGGAGTGGTTCTTAAACTCCACAATACCGCTGGTAGTTCTTCTATCCAGCACCCCGCTGATCTTTGCAGCGGCTCAATGAGCCGGGGGTTTATCCCGGATAGCACTAATCCGTTGGATCTTTCCACTTGTCCGTTTGATGCGGGGTGGGCTACCGAGGCTATGTCGAGTCGGATTTTCTTATCTCGGCAGAATCGTGCAAATGCTCCTTCAGCAAAATTGGTGCCGTTATCAGTTATGATACTGTGAGGATAACCATATCTCAAGATGATGTCTTTGAGAAATGTCACAGCTGTAGCTCCATCACATTTTCTTATAGGCTTCACTTCGATCCATTTTGTAAACTTGTCCACCATGACCAGAATGTGCGTCATGTTCCCTTTTGCTGGTTTGAATGGGCCAACCATATCCAAGCACCACACAACAAATGGCCATGTAATTGGTATGGTTTTGAGTTCCGACATAGGCATATGTGTCTTGGTGGCGTATCTTTGGCAACCATTGCATTTTCTCACCAGATCCTCCGCTTGCTCCAAGGCGCTTGGCCAGTAAAATCCATGTCGGAATGCCTTTGCCACTAAGGCCCGGGATGAGGCGTGATGCCCGCATTCTCCTTGGTGTATATCTCGGAGGATGTCAAGTCCTTCTTCCGGACCAACACACCGCTGGAGGACACTGGTTACACTCCGCTTGTACAGCTCGAAATTGATGATTGTGTAAGCTTTGGCCCTTCTCTGAGTTTGCCTGGCTAGCACTTCCTCAGTGGGTAACGTTCCATCTTTCAAGAACTTGTATATAGGCAGTGCCCAAGCTGGTACTGCTCGCGCAGGGAACATCTCCTCATCAATTTCCATCTGATCCACCAGCATAACTTCAACCGGATCACGCTGAATAGTCCCCGGGTCTGGTGAGGTAGTCCCCGGGTTTGCCGAGGTAGTCCCCGAGTTTGCCGAGGTAGTCCCCGGGTTTGCCGAGGTAGTCCCCGAGTTTTCCGAGGTAGTCCCCGGGTTTGCCGAGGCAATCCCTGGGTTCGGCGCACTACCTTCCATGTCAATGTCCATGGGTTCAGCTCCGGATTCCGTGTTTTTCAGAACATAAATTGAGTCGGTTCCTGGGGACGGCCTGATAGATGGCTTTCTGAGGTGCTCCAATCGCCCGGTGGAATTGCCTGTCGGGTCGAACCGAGCTTCGACAGCATGTCCTCCTCCTGCCGCTCTTTAGTTGAAAAAACTTGAAAATTTATCAGATCCCCGGTATGTCGGGTGCAATTGTATGCTGAATACCTAATATTTTGCTATTGTGCTTGTATGCTGGATTAACTTGGGCGTAGTCCCCGAGTTTCATTTTCCTTTTCGTCCAATTCTCCGGCTCGATCCGTGTCTACCTTGATTCGGTTTTACGACTTACGAACCCGAGCTTCAAGAATCGTTTTAACAATACTGAGAAACTTTGAGGCTTGGCTCAAAATAATTCAGCATAATAGCTTGAAAGTAAATACAGGGTTAGTCGAAAAAAAAACGTTAGCTGGAATAGGATCGTTTCCTTAGTAGTTTTTCATGTGCTACGCAATTCCAAACTTGTTCCCTTGCTCGCCATGAAGCCAATTCTTGTTGGACAACAGCGAGTCGAAGGGTTGGGTTTTTGGTGCTCACACATTACTAATCCAGGTTAAGCGAAACGAGTCATTCCAGCTAACGCATAAAAAGTAACAACAATCATTTATTAAGGCAGTCCCCGAGTTACTGCTCGAGGCTCCGCTATTTCATTGATAGGCTCATTGCCGACATACATACCGACATATGAGGATGACTCGGGTACATACACTCTTTAGCTAAGTGTAGAAGGGACGAAGTAGTGCTACATTCCACGGTCGCTTGGATTCCTCTCCGGACCTGTCAGCCTTGTTCTTTTCATGTGGCTTTGCATCTATGAGATAGTAAGAGTCATTGTGCAATGCTTTGCTCACAATAAATGGTCCTTCCCATGGGGGGATAATTTATGCATGCCAGTGGTACGCTGTACCAACCGGAGCACCAGATCGCCTTCTCGGAAGACTCGGGGGCACACTTTCCGGCTATGATAGCGTCGGAGATTTTGCTGATATATGGCGGATCTGGACAGTGCCAGTTCTCTCGCTTCTTCCAGCAGATCAACATCATTTTGCTGGGCTTCTTGCACTTCGGCTTCTGTGTATTGGGTGACTCTAGGCGAATCATGCTCTATGTCGGCTGGTAATACAGCTTCTGCCCCATATACCAGAAAGAACGGCGTGTAGCCTGTTGATCGATTCGGAGTGGTTCTTAAACTCCACAATACCGCTGGTAGTTCTTCTATCCAGCACCCCGCTGATCTTTGCAGCGGCTCAATGAGCCGGGGGTTTATCCCGGATAGCACTAATCCGTTGGATCTTTCCACTTGTCCGTTTGATGCGGGGTGGGCTACCGAGGCTATGTCGAGTCGGATTTTCTTATCTCGGCAGAATCGTGCAAATGCTCCTTCAGCAAAATTGGTGCCGTTATCAGTTATGATACTGTGAGGATAACCATATCTCAAGATGATGTCTTTGAGAAATGTCACAGCTGTAGCTCCATCACATTTTCTTATAGGCTTCACTTCGATCCATTTTGTAAACTTGTCCACCATGACCAGAATGTGCGTCATGTTCCCTTTTGCTGGTTTGAATGGGCCAACCATATCCAAGCACCACACAACAAATGGCCATGTAATTGGTATGGTTTTGAGTTCCGACATAGGCATATGTGTCTTGGTGGCGTATCTTTGGCAACCATTGCATTTTCTCACCAGATCCTCCGCTTGCTCCAAGGCGCTTGGCCAGTAAAATCCATGTCGGAATGCCTTTGCCACTAAGGCCCGGGATGAGGCGTGATGCCCGCATTCTCCTTGGTGTATATCTCGGAGGATGTCAAGTCCTTCTTCCGGACCAACACACCGCTGGAGGACACTGGTTACACTCCGCTTGTACAGCTCGAAATTGATGATTGTGTAAGCTTTGGCCCTTCTCTGAGTTTGCCTGGCTAGCACTTCCTCAGTGGGTAACGTTCCATCTTTCAAGAACTTGTATATAGGCAGTGCCCAAGCTGGTACTGCTCGCGCAGGGAACATCTCCTCATCAATTTCCATCTGATCCACCAGCATAACTTCAACCGGATCACGCTGAATAGTCCCCGGGTCTGGTGAGGTAGTCCCCGGGTTTGCCGAGGTAGTCCCCGAGTTTGCCGAGGTAGTCCCCGGGTTTGCCGAGGTAGTCCCCGAGTTTTCCGAGGTAGTCCCCGGGTTTGCCGAGGCAATCCCTGGGTTCGGCGCACTACCTTCCATGTCAATGTCCATGGGTTCAGCTCCGGATTCCGTGTTTTTCAGAACATAAATTGAGTCGGTTCCTGGGGACGGCCTGATAGATGGCTTTCTGAGGTGCTCCAATCGCCCGGTGGAATTGCCTGTCGGGTCGAACCGAGCTTCGACAGCATGTCGGCAGCTTCGTTTTCCACACGAGGTACATGATGAAATTCACATCCCTCAAAGTAACCCGAGATTTTCTGCACATGAAATCTGTATAGTGCCATGTTTGGATCCAGGGCGTCTCACACTCCGGATACTTGCTGTATTAATAGATCCGAGTCGCCAAAGCAGATTATCCGTCTTATGCCGATTTCCTTTGCCACTTTGAGACCATGCACAAGAGCCTCGTATTCAGTGACATTGTTCGATGCCGCGAAATGGATCTGCAATACGTACTTGAGCTGATCCTTTTTTGGCGAGGTAAGCACAACCCCGGCGCCTAATCCGGTTTTGGTCTTCGATCCGTCGAAGTGCATCCTCCAGTAGTTCGGATCCGGTGGCGGTGGTTCGTATTGTACCTCGGCCCAATCCACGAAAAAGTCCGCTATAGCCTGGGACTTGATCGCTTCTCTTCTATCGTACTGGGGCGCGTATGGTGCTAGCTCAATTGCCCATTTTGCAATTCTACCGTTCGCATCTTTGTTACCCATTATCTCGGATATGGGGGCTTCGCATATCACTTTGATGGGATGCTCCTCAAAGTAGTGCTTTAACTTCTTTGCTGCCATATAAACTCCGTATGCCACCTTTTGAAAATGCGGGTAGTTCTATTTTGAGGCAGACAATACCTCGCTCAAGTAATACACTGGTCTCTGCACCGACTTAGCTTCTTCATCTCATTCCACTACAATCAATGCACTTACAACTTAGTTGGTTGCGGCTATGTAGAGCAACATTGGCTCCTTCGACAGTGGAGAAGCTAACACTAGTGCAGTGGCCAATATCTTTTTTAAGTGGGCAAAAGCTTCATCGGCCTGCGGCGTCCAAACGAATTTATCTAATTTTTTCATGAGTTGGTAGAGAGGCAGTGCCTTTTCCCCTAGCCGACATACAAACCGACTCAACGACGCCAGACATCCAGTGAACTTCTGGACGTCATTGAGACACTTCGGCAGCTCCATTCGTTCGATGGCTCGGATCTTAGTTGGATTGACCTCGATACCTCAGCTGGAGACGAGAAATCCTAGTAATTTCCCAGCCGGGACACCGAAGGTACATTTCTCCGGGTTAAGCTTCATTCGGAATCTCCTCAAGTTCGCGAATGTTTGCCTTATGTCGTCAAGGAGCGTTGCGCTTTCTTTGGTCTTGATAACCACATCGTCCACGTAGACTTGTACATTTTGACCTATTTAATCGTGCAAACATTTTTGCATACATCTTTGGTACGTTGCTCCTGCGTTTCGTAAACCAAACGGCATAGTGCGATAGCAATAAGCCCCGTACGGGGTAATAAAGGCAGTTTTTATTTGATCATCCGGGTTCAGAGGTATCTGGTGGAAACCGGAATAAGCATCAATAAATGACAACAGTTCACATCCCGCGGTGGAGTCGATGACCTGATCTATCCTCGGCAGTGGAAATGGATCCTTTGGACACGCCTTGTTCAGGTTCGTGTAATCGATACACATACGCCAAACCACCGCCACGTTCGGATCATCCTTTTTATTTTCTACCAGCACCGGATTAGAGAGCCAATCCGGATACAACACTTCCATGATGAATCCTGCTGCTAGCAACCGAGCTATCTCGTCACCAATGACCTTTCTCCTATCCTCGGCGAAGCGTCGGAGAGGCTGCTTCACCGGCCTTGCTCCGGGTCTTACATTCAGAGAGTGCTCGGCCAACTCCCTCGGAACACCTTGCAAGTCCTGTGTGGACCAAGCAAAAATATCCCGATTCTCACGGAGGAAGTTGACGAGCTCGCTTTCCTATTTGTCAGTTAACCCGACCCCAATTGTCACGGTACGCTCCGGAAACACGTTATCCACCGGGACCTTCTTGGTGTCCTTCGCGGCTTGAAATGAAACGCTTCCATGCGGGTTACTTAACACCGGCATATACTGCTGCGCGGACTGAGCTAATGCCGTCACTTCTTGGATTTTTCTTTTCTCTTGGGCAATTACGAGTGACTCGGCTAGGTTAGACCCGGCTGAAGCGCACTCAATAGAACGTCGGAAATCCCCAACGATAGTAATTGCACCATTTGGCCCGGGCAACTTTATCTTCAGATAACTAACGTGGCAACTTGCCATGAATTTGCTCAGTGCCGGTCTCCCGAGTAATGCATGATACGCGCTCTCCAGGTTTACCACTTCGAACTCCAGATTTTCGGTTCGGCAGTTATCCCTCGTACCGAATAGCACGTCGACCCGGACTTTGCCTATGGGTTCGCAGGATATGCCAGGCACGATACTGTGAAAAGTTGTTCTCGTAGCCTGGAGCATGTTCTCCGAGATGCCCAACTTGCGCATCGTATCCGCATACATGATGTTAATGCTACTGCCATTGTCGATCAGTACCTTGGAGAACCTCACATTAATATTTGGTCCAATGAACGTCGGATCTAACACTAGTGCATACGAGCCCAGACTAGGCATAAGCTTGGGATGATCTTTAACGCTCCAGGTAATTTCCTGGTCCGACCAAGACATATACCTCGTCACTGCAGGCATAACCACGTTAACCTCCATATGTCGGCGCTGCAAGCTTTTCCTATCTGTTTCCTCTGTTGTGAACACGCAATAGCTCTGGTGATGTTCCCTATACTCATTCCTTCCCTCATTTCCGGAATACCTCTGATCCGGTTGTTGCTGGTTTTCTATCTGATGCACTGCATCCCTTCTCTCACTGTTGTCATACCTCGGCGGAGGGGGAGGCAACATCAGTTGCTGCGTGTTTGCTCCGGAGAGCAATTGCTGCCGGGGTAACTCCTGCCGAGGTTCATCATTCCGAGGTGCCTGAGCATTCCCCGAAACACCTTGTTCTATCTTGCGCATCCACTCACATTGTCTCGTCGTGTGACCCGCCGGGCTGCTCGGATTTGGCGTGTTAAACTTGCACGGCTGGTCCAACATTGACTCATAGGTATACCTCGGACGATCTTTCTTCTCTTGCCTTTGCTTCCTCTACTCTGGAGTCCACATTTTCTTGCCATCGTTTCGAGGAGTCCATTGCCCTCCCGTTCTCTGGCGTTGATTGCTCCCTGCCCCGGGCTGATCTTGATTCACGGCCGCAACTTGTTGCGAACCATACCTATGGTCCGGTCTATCATCTCTCCTTTTTCCCCTATAATCGTTCCTCCGGGATGACCCGGATCCGTCCCTCGGATAGTACTCCTCATTTGACTCGTTCGACGCGATCCTGGGTTGAGTCGGATCTCCCAAAGCATAGGAATCCGCGATCCGGATCATCTCTGCCAAGGTGACTGGCATTTTCCTTTGCAATTTTATCCATAACTCGCTGCCATATCTACATCCTTGTGTGAACCACGCTATAGCCTGTGACTCTATGACTCCCTCACATGAGTTTCTCACGGTACACCACCGGGTCAGGAATTCACGATCCGTTTCGTTAGATCTCTGCTTGCACATCGCCAGGGTCTGTGGTCTATTCGGTCTCTGGTATGTACTTGAGAAGTTGCTGATAAACATTTCTTCAAAATCTATCCAGCAATTGATGCTTCCGGGTGGCAAATTATTCAGCCACACCCTAGCCGGACCTTCCAACATTTGGGGTACGTATCGTACAGCCCATCTCAAGTTGCCAGTCGCAATTTTCACTGCTGTTGCGTAGTTTATCAGCCAATCCTCCGGCTTCGTACTGCCGTCATACGTCTTCGTGCCCCTGGGTAATTGGAAATTGGGTACTGGCGGTTCCTTCATGATCCGGGGTCCAAAGCACGCTGGACCCGGCGGACCTTGACATTCGATCTATTCCGACCTATACAGGCGATCCAGTTTTAGCCTAACGTCATCCGGCATCAAATCTCTGCTTCCCAATCTCGACCCTATCACATGATAGTCCGGTCTTGCGTATCCCGCATTCATCATCTCCGAGTCTCCATCATTGTATCGGTCTTGCTCTCGTTGTGCTTCTCTCTGTTGCATACCACGGCCAGCACTTTGCTCTTGCCTTGGTGCATTCCGATGCTGCGGTTGACCCGCTCCTGCCGAGTTTCGCTGTCCGGCATTGCTGTTGGCAGCATTCCCTTGACCGGCATTGCCTTGGTCGTGGTTACCTCGGCTCACACTTCGTCGATCGTCGTTTTTCCGTATCTCTTTTTCCTTTCCCGCACGCGTTGGGTCGTACGGAACGATCTGCTTGTTCCGTCTGGCCGAGGTTACTACCTCTTCTCTTCTAGGGCCACCATGAGGCGATGATGCGGCTCCAGCGGATTTCTCCGGGTTACCCATCACCGAATGGACGATTTTAGAATCTCCAACTCTCTCCGGGTTACCTCTCAACAGCTCCTCATTCTGCCTGTTCGCGATCCAAACCAGCTCGTTAACCCGGTCTTGCTGTCTTTGGCGGGCTTCACCCGTCAGACCCTCTAGCTCGAACGCCGCGGCATCTGCTGCTCTGAGGTTCTTCGCCGGGGTACTATACTTCGGCAACCCCACAGACAAATAGTTTTCCGACCTTTCTGGTCCATCATCACCTTCTCTGTTCATCTCGCTTATGAGGTTTCTCCCTTTTACCCTCACTGCATCAACCTTGTTTGCTTTCGCATATTCGCCCAGCGTCATGTTCAACGAGTGCTGAGCGGCTGCTATTTTCTTCGCGCCCTCCAGTATCTTTTGCCGGGTCTCCTCTAGCTCGGCCTGTGCCTGAGCCGGATCTACCACTGCTGCCACCGGGTTAGCCAAGCTATCCATAGCTTCCCTCAGCACGTTCTCGGGCCTCTCTAGCGGAGGACCCCTAGCTTTCCTTGGTGCCTTGGGTGTTGCCTCCGGGTCTGGCGCCGGATCCTTGCTCGTGCCCGCGCCTGGCGCAGTCATCATCACCTCTGCATGGCCCGGGGAGCGGGCGATACGCGCCCCGCGAGCCACAATGAGGGGTGGTTCCCCCGCATCGACGACGCGACGCGGATGAACGCAAGACACGTCCACGGCAACATAGACCTTGTGCGCGCCGAGCTTGACGAAGACGCCGTTGCGCGGAAGGGGGCGCGTGACGAAGCAGCCAACGTTGTCGCTGACGTAGTCCAGCGCACCGAAGCGCTGAACGATCCCGGAGACGATGCGTTCACCGGTGCCGATGAAATTTCCCGTCTGGATCTTCACCCCTGCTAGCGCCGCTAGCCCCACGGTGGGCGCCAACTGTCGTGGTGGTGTCACGGCAGATGCCATGGATAGGCTGAAGATGGGGACTAATATGCGCTAGGGGAATCCAGGGAGGGATAGTAGAGTGATTCTCTACACAGAAGCTTCGTATTGATGTTCAGTCTCCAAGATTACAAGTGCTCCTCGAGCTGTATTGACAAGAGGAGGAAGAAGAAACTCTCTTACTCTTGCCTATCAACTAGCCCCGAGAACCCTAGATCCACTAGTGCTCAACTTGCTATGTATCTGAAAAGACCCAACCTCCTTACCAGAACCCCAACCCCCCCCTTATATAGGGGTGGTTCGGTCCTGGCCTAGGGCATACGTGGAGGCATATTCCTAACCCGACAGGAGTGCTTTTCCCCCACGTCACTCTTGCTTTAGCGACGTTGCCTCTGTGGCGCCTGCGTGAGCCGACGTGAGCGTCGTCACCCTTGTCGGCCACGATCCGGTGGTCCTGCCCTTGCTTTATTCGCTCATCCAGTATGCACCGGGCCTTCTTTTTGACCAGAGATATTTCTTCCTTCTCCTAGAAGCCAAACGAGGATCCGGATCACAGTTGATCCGGCCACACCTGTTCCTGCATATAAGCTAGACAAACATTTTCGACTTACTCCTTAAGTCGGACGAGACAATGTTAGGCGACCCCCTGGTCCGGGTTACTCCGTGATCCGACCTGCCTTGAGGTGACTTGGCCAGCATCCGCTTTGACCTTACCGACCCTCGGCTAACTCGGCCCTTATACCCCGGAGTGACCCTACCCGGGATTATCCCCCAACATTCGGGTTTGGTTTATCCAGATGCTCTTAACGCAGAATGCAGGTGCTGAAAATCCAGAGAGAAATTTTCAACGTGCCAAAGGATCTCCGATCAATCCGAGCATCCACATCAGGCTCCTCTCTCTCTCCCCTGACGGTTCCATTCGGCAACTTCAGGACACACGAGAAAGCGGCAGTTGACAGTTGGCTGCACAGAGCTGCTGGCCTGTTCGCAGAAAACACATCATCAAACAAACTCCAAAACTCCTCGCTAACCCGCCGCACCTCACTCAGCGACCCCTTCCAACGGCACTCGGCGGTCGCCACCGTCCCGGCGCTGCGCTCCCCACGTAGCTTTTCAAAATCTCGACGGCTTTGGCGCCTCCCCCTTTTAATACCAAACCTCCCCCGCTGTCACACACTTCTCAGTCACACACGCATTTAATACTGGTTGTACCAATCACTCGCCGCTGTTAGTAGCAGCAGTCAGCAGGCGAGGGGCAAGAATGCCACAGCTCGATCAGGAGTCCCTCTTCCGCGCCGGCGGCGGCGAGACGAGGTCCAAGGTCGCGTGCGAGACCACCGCGGTGGAAGGCTCCGACGCCGGCGGCCAATGCAACATCAATTTCATCATCGCCCACGCGGACGGCTGCGCAGAGTCGCGCCGGATGAGCTGGGCCTGGTCCGGGCTGGCCGGCGCGGTGCTGGAGCGGGACGGGTCCACCAAGGGCAGCTCCAACCCAAAGGCGGCCGCCGAGGCGGACACGCGTAAGGGCGGCGCGACGAAGCCGAGGAGAGCGCCGCCGCGGGCCATCGTCATCGGCGTCCTGCCAGCGGGCAAGATGGCCGTGCAGCAGCGGCGCTCTCCCGTCCTCGGCCGCGGCTGGCGCCGGCCTGCGGGCGGAGGAGCCAGGGTCTTCGCGAGCGAGGCCGTGGAGGCGGAGGAGCCCTCGTCCCCGAAGGTGTCGTGCTTTGGCACTGTGCGGTCCGAGAGCCGTGCGGCGGCGCCGGCGCCGGCTCCCGCGCTATGTGAGGAAGATGAGGAGCGGGGTGGGTGCTGGGCGAGCGTCGCTGCTGCGGTTTGTTACTTGTGCGGCTCCGGCAGTAGTCGTGAGGTTGAGTTGCCGGCGAGTGAATCGAAGGCCTCGGCGTCGGAGTCACCGACCGTGGGCGTTCTGTCTCCGCCGCGGCCCGTTCCGGGGCTGGGAGACGTCAAGCACCTTGCTTCGCGGCGGTGGCCGGAGGAGGGCATGGCAGCAGATCGGGGGCGTTGACCGGTTTGAATCTCCTGCGTGCCTCCAGAGGGGCATGGGCACAGCTGTACATCTTGCGTTGCGTGTGCTTGTGTGGCACGGGAACAGAGTTGTATTGTACTACATCGGGCCGGCCGGCTTCTGCCCGTGCTAAAAAACTCGAACTTTGATCTTCTTCTCGTGCAGAGTGTATCGTCTCTTTCTTTTGTACAGCTAGCTGCTCCTGGTTCATTTGCGTTATCGATGTTTGACTTTGGTTACTCACTCATTAACCAGTAAAAACCAATGTACCACTAGGTAAAAGATATGAATATCTAAGCACTATACTCGACGGGAAGAAAAACTGAAAAGGACAAATGGTACTGGCGGCTAAAAAAAAGACGAATCATGAAAAAAAAAGTTGGAACCTTTACGGGCACGCACCGTCGCACGCGAGACGGGAACCCCAGACAACCCAGAAAGAGAAGGGCATGGACCAATACATGTGCACTCGTCACGATTCAACGGGCACATCCTCTCGTGACACGGCCCGCGCCGCGCCACTTTTTTTCGGTTCCTGTACCTTCCCCCTGGCGCTCGCACCAACCGTCTCCCAAATTCGACCGTTGGAACGAATGAACGCACCGCGCGAGGAAAATCTAAAGAAAATCTAAATCTGCAGCAACTGCACACTTCACGACCGTTGCGCCCACGCTTCAAAGACCACAAAGCACACCACTGTGAACGCCCGCATCCTCACTCGCTTCTTCTGGTCAACAAAGCCAGAAAGTGCAAGAGGAAGGAGGATCGCCGTTACAGAGAGAAGCAGAGGAGAGGCTGCTCCGACCCACGTCGCCGGTCGCCGCGCCAATGGGGTGCATCTCGTCCAAGCTCCTCCCGCCGGGGCCCGGAGACCGAGGCGGCCCGCGCGCTACGGTGCGCGGCCGCGTCGACCACGTCGTCTCCCTCACCTCCACCACCTACGGCGTCCTCGACCTGCAGAGCAAGCACGGCGCCGCGGCCGGATCGTGCCAAGACAAGGAGTTGCCGCTGCCGCAGGAGCAGGAGAAGCCGATAAGCCGGGAGTGGAAGCGCGCCACCCCTCGTCGTCCCGGACGCCAAGAAGCCCGCGCCGGACGCCAAGAAACCTGAGACCGGCATGGAGGTGATCAACGCGTGGGAGATCATGGCCGGGCTGGAGGACGCCGATTCGCCGGCCAAGCAGAAGCCGTCCAAGCCGGGCCGCTGGTCCCCCGCAAGGGTCCTCGCCCTGGCCCTGCCGTCGCCCAGGAGGTCGTCGGCGAAGCGGAGGAACACGCCGGGGAAGGAGAACAGCCCGCTGCAGCGCTGCTCCGGCAACAGCAGCAAGCCCAGCGACGTCGCCGACGAGGACAGGGTGCTCCGGCCCTATAACTCCATCGACAACTCCAAGCTGTCCAGGGCGCCCAAGAGGTTCTCGCCGGCGAGCGCCCGCGTCGCCCGGAAGCCCAGTGGCCCGGCCGAGACCGGCGGCATGTCGTCGTCGCGTCGCAGCCTGAGCCCGCTGTTCGATCCGGAGCTCCTCGCGTCCATCGAGCGCGAGCTCTCGGAGGAAGGCGCCCACATCAAGCGGGTGATCGGGTCCGAGAAGCCCAAGCAGCCGAAGGTGGTGCCTGCGATCGTGGCGGAGGGCAGGTGCCCGCCAGGCGGCGCGGACGCCGTCGTGCTGTACACCACCACCCTCCGCGGCATCCGCAAGACCTTCGAGGAGTGCAACGTGGTGCGCGCCGCGATCGAGGCCCACGACGTGAAGGTCATCGAGCGGGACGTGTCCATGGACTCCGGCTACAGAGAGGAGCTGCGGTTGCTGCTGGGAGGGCGGGAGCTGCGCGTGCCCGCTGTGTTCGTCCGGGGCAAGCACGTCGGCGGCGCGGCCGAGGTGACCAAGATGGAGGAGGAAGGCAAGCTCAAGGCGCTGCTCCAGGGGCTGCCGCGGGCGCGGGTCTGGTGCGCGGGCTGCGCAGGCGTGAGGTTCGTCATGTGCAGGGACTGCAACGGCAGCCGCAAGGTGCGCGTCGACGGCGAGCGGAAGGAGACGGTCCAGTGCGGCGAGTGCAACGAGAACGGCCTGGTCCGGTGCCCCATCTGCTCGTGATGAGGTTGTGTTGCACTTGTGTGTTTGGTGTTGAATTGGGTTGATTTGCTTGTCTACCCGTCTGATGTTTGAGCCTCTACTAGGGGGGCTCTGATTTTGCCAGATGTGCCTGTTGCGCTCTGCAACTGCTAATTAACAACTGTAATGTTTACCCGTTCATAATTGTTTCTATGTAATCCAAATGCTCTTCATTCAATCATTCTTTCCTGTTGAAGCAGACGCGTCACTCGTTATTGCAGATGAGTGGCAATGATGCTAAATTGCTCAGAACCGATTGCCTGCCCACTTTCGTATTCTCATGACTTATCGTTTGCGGTTTATAAAATAAGTAAGAATACGTGTTTGCCTACATTTCAATCCATTGAGATTTTCTTAAGTCCCAATCACCTAAAAAAAGTGCAACCGTAGTTAAAATAAATGTGCAACTCGTTTCTGTTGCACTTTTCCAATAGAAAAGTGCAATTGCATTTTTCTTCCAGAAAAGTGCAACTAGGTTTCAGTTGCATTTTTTTTAAAACAGACGGTTACACTTTTATTAGGTGACTGAGACTTAAGAAAATCTCAGTCGACTGAGAAATAGCAAAACCGTAAGAATACTGAGTATGAAGAAAGAAACAATACTTAAAGTGTCTATTTAGCAAATTTATTAAAAAAATCTTTCGTATGATTCTCCTGTGAAAGCCCTTTTCCCCACATGAATTACATTGATAAAGGAATTGTATTCTCCGCTCCAATTCTTTTTTCAAGACATTCCTCATGTGTTTTCCTATATTTCACTAAATGATTACACGTGCATTTTTGTTGTTCTACACTTGCATTCTTGTTGCATTCTTGTTATATTCTGTGCTTTTGTACTCAAAGTTTCTAAAAAAACTGTTTTTTATTGATGTGTTTCTCTATTCTACTATCCAAAGAGACCAAACTAGTCAAGGGATTCACGATGCCAAAACTTCCATTGTTTTAAAGGTGTGTAACGGAGCTATAGAGGTAAACACACAAACACACACCTAGACGGACCTAGCATCCCTACAGCCCGGACAGCCGCCGATGCCAATTGAAGCAAAGCTTAAATTTGAGATTTTTTATCGTGATTTTGTCCAGAATTTGACAACTTAAACTTGTTTGCCCAGGCTTCTAGAAGTTTCTGAATCCGTCACTGCACTACACAACAGATAAATGTGCAAACCAACGTGTCCCCATAACTTTAGCACCCCGCCATGAGTCTCAAATGGTGGGTGGGGATTTTGCCTAGTTTCAGTGAAAACATTAGATTTGTACATTTTGAGCAAAACTATCAATTTATATTTCAACCACGTAGTAAGACACGATGCACACATAACTTTGTATATTGTTTGATTTTGTACAAGGATTTTGGTCACGATCCTGACAATGCCAAACGTTGATAGATGTATTTATCAGAATCTCATATATGAAACATCCACAAAATAATCTTATATATATGGCAAACGTTGATAACAACTAACCCATGCTTAGTTCCATGAGTATTAATAATATTCAGTAAGTTCATTTTTCCCACATCAGACCAACCGAAGAAACTAATTTTGTTTGCATAGTTAGACAACATAAATAACTTTGTGAAGAATAAGGAGTGTAAGATAGAATTCAGATGTACTTTAACAACAATGGATACAACATGCCCCATGTACTTATTGAAGATTAGAGGGCTAACTATCAACATGCAATTTGCCTATCGAGCGATAAATAATAGAAAACATCTACCAGCGCTGCCCTTCCGCAAGGTTGCATCCTTTTCTCCTCGTCCTCCATCGACATCTTTCGCTTTGTCCATGAACTGTTCACTCCTTCCTTATTCCTACTTCCCACCCTTCTTCCTTGAGGCTTCTCCTTCTCCGCCCTGGATGATGGAGGTTGTCGTTGTTGTAGTGCACTAGAGATCGAGTTGGAGATCGAAAAGATAGTTCTCCACAACGGCAAAGAGAGATAGCGGGCCAGGGCGGATGTGTCCCATCTCATAAGGTCTAATGACTCCAGGGTCAACGTGCGCCAAATTGTTCATAGGCAAGTCGTAGATTGCGAGTTTGGCGCACACCAAGATGTTAGTAATTTTAAGGCTTTTCATGTTGTTGTGGGTAGTTTTAAAATGCTGCTAGCAAGCTTATGTTCTGGTGGACACACACACGCACACTAGTGAATGTTGTGATGCTTATGGGTGCCTATTACATGAGTTGTGTGCAAGTCACAAAGGTGCTTTCCAGTTGTTCCATACATTGACTTTTGTAGCCGCTTTTCAATGATTTGTTGCATTGCATATATTGATACTAGCCTATTGCATATATTGATACTAGCCTATTCCTATTAAAACTGTTGATCTGAAAAAGATGGATCTATGGTGGTTTACAATTGCTATCTTGACTGAAATCGTGAGCATGTGCAACACTGGTATTTCTCGGCAACTGGATGCTGCTTGTTTAGTCCAGTCAACCTTACTGTTTACTCCTGCATATCAGCTTTGTATTATGGCACCAACCATGTTTGGTTTTGCTTGGGGAAACATGGACTGCATTTCCACTTCAGGAACAACAAGGTGTGCCTTACAGATTACAAGTTCAGAATTGATGTGGTTTCGCATGACATTTGTTGGCACACAAGAAACCTTTAAAGGAGGGAGATATATGCCAGTTTATCAACAGAAGGAGCTCCGATTGTCATGGGACCCCGGTGTTGCAGCTGCAGCTTGTAGACAAGGATCAATTAATGTCATAGCTGCAACCACCTTCTTCGAGGAAGGTTCTGCCGGCCACAAATATTACCGCGGTTTCGACCAAATTCGTCCCCGTGATAACTGCTACCCGGGGGATTCCTTCGATTGGATCCCCGCCAGCCACGACTACTGCTACTACCTCAATGAGGCCCACCCCAACTTCGGCTACTACTGCGACTCCGGACAAATGGAAGATCATCGACTATTATGGGATCCAGGTGGTTTCTCGTCGGCTTGGGGTCAAGCCAAATGTCAAGGAGGGAGGGATGTTAGGAACCTATCCTACACATACTCGTATTCGGGCTGGTCTCCTGGGCCACCACATGGGCCTGGCCCAGGCTGCGAAACATGCTACAAGTATCAGAGAGGATGCAGTGATCAAGTCATCCAGAAGGATCACGACATGGAACGACGACACTTCTCCTCCCACCTCGGCTCTGTTCTCCCTGCCTCTTCGTGCTTGTTCTTCCGTTTAGCTAGTGAATCCTTATATCTTTGAGTGATTTGAGCACTTTGGCTGTTAACAGTTCGAGACATGTGGCGTACTGTTGCCGCGGAGCGAGCGCGGACGAGATGGAGTGCGGGATGCAACACAGACCAGGAGCAGACAGTGGCGGAGGACGAAAAAAACTGAGGTGACCAACTCGGTTTTGATGATCCCTTTCAATTGTTGTTGTCGCTACGAGTAAAAGCAATACCAACTCAAGGCGATAAATGCTATGAAGTATGATGTATCATTCAAATATTAACATAATATCTGAAGTCTTTAATTCTACGTATATGAATAATGAATATTTTAAGGTTATCTTATATAGGTTCATGCTCATAATAAGATAAATCTTCGTAAGCTGGGAAATCTTATTCGTATTGAAATCATAAAATGAGTCACTTAAGTCAAACAAGAAGTTCTGAAACAACTGTAACGACAACTCATCAAAGCAACAATCAAAATTAGTTGTGATAGATTCATTAGGAAGTGTACACACTCTAAAATAATCAACAGTGACCTAGTGTCTTCTCGCTTTTAATGACTTTTCACTTATTTTATTATCATTTTATCCATACTTAGGATTGTGACATCATTTTTACGAATTCACATCTTTCAGGAGGGATCTAAATCATCATTTCTCCAACTGAGCCAGAATGTCAATTAGAATTTTAGATCAATTGTATATAGAAGCTAAAATAGAAACATCAGCCATCATATAATTAGAGTTGGTTCTAGCCACATGCCATAAGGTGGCCAAATTACTCTCAGGTCCTCCTTAGATACCCCATTTAGGACATTGTTTAGAGTCTATTTTTTTTATTAGATTGAGAATTAGATGTTGCAAATAGAAATAAGTAGTTGGTTTAAAACTAGACTAGACCTAGACCTTATTTCACTCCAGAATCAGTTTTGCGCAGTATTCACTAAAACAAACATAACTTTCTCATACGAAGTCTGTTTTCAGCGTATGACCACTCAAAATATTCAGAAAAAACATGCGCATCTAAAGGTTCTTACCAAAAATCAAGGTAGGGAGGCTGGCCTACCTTGCCCTATTGGGAGCTTCGCCCCTGGGAGCAGAGCACCACCTCCACGCGCACGTCGTAGTATTGTACCCCGCGACCGGCACCGGCACCCGTGCACGTGCAATAGGGCACGCTCAAGCCCGAGGAGATGGTCGCCGACGTCGTCCGTGGCGTCCTTGCCAAGACCGGCTTGTTCCTATGACCGCGTCCCGGCAACAATGGCTCTAGCTCGCATCCGACGAAGCCAGATGGCTAGGAACGCAGACACCGTGTCGGCGTGGTTACGCCGATGATGACCACGACTAGTAAGCCGTCGAACGGGAGGAACCCGACGGAACGATGGTCGTTGGGTTTTGTTTTTTGGATGAAATAAATGGTCCGTGGGTTCAAGGGCATCCAGGCCGTCGCGACGCCCGTGCTTCTGGCTTCAGGTGGCCTCCGTCGTCAAGGGCGCGGCGGTGGAGGAATCTTGGCAGCGAGATTACTTGGGGAAACGAGGAAGATCTAGGAAAATATGCAGGGAGTTTTTTGGTAAAATAACTATTGCCACGTGTCACCC
Source organism: Avena sativa (assembly GCA_916181665.1). NCBI lineage: Eukaryota > Viridiplantae > Streptophyta > Magnoliopsida > Poales > Poaceae > Avena > Avena sativa. The sequence goes on from OV702287.1 coordinate 432,864,509, forward strand.
TCAGAATAATTTTGTATGTATTTGCACCGGATGGTAAGTTATTGTACCAGTTGACCCCAATTTACAAGTTGTTGTATGAATTTGCACATATTGAACAACTTTGTGTACACCTCTGGTGTTATTAGCTCTAAAAGAAAGAAGAAGTGCCGGCTTCTGCTAATCAGTGAACCCGGGCTATCCAGCCGTACGTTAACAATTAGACGGTCATGGTCGTCTGCCGTAGCACATCAGTCAAAACACAAACCCACTACACTACACTCCACAGCACCCAGCCCACGCTTCCGTTCTCCTGCCGTCTCCCTCATCAGATCTCTCTCACATCACCACTCGACCAGATCCACATCCCAAACCTTCCGCGGCAGCAATGGCGGTACGACCGAGCCTCTTTTACTTCCCGTCCGACGCCGCGCTCCTAGACTCCTCCGGCCTCCCGTGGGGCGTCGCCGTCACGCCTTTCTCCCCCACCGACGAGCGCGGCTCGCCTCCGGTGACTGGCGAAGAGGGCCACCTCCTCCCGCGCTGCACGTCTTGCTTCGGCTACTTCAGCACCCATTGCTCTCTGCACCGCTGGTCGTGGACGTGCCCTATCTGCTCCGAGGACAACGACCTCTCCGCCGACGCCGCCGCGCGCTACGCTCGCGACGGCAGCCACGACCCGCCCGAGTTACGCTCTGCCTTCGTCGACCTCCTCCTCCCAGGTATGCCTCCCACAGTTCTGATCTGATGCAATGTGGTGCAGTGAGATGATGGCCTTGTGATCTTTTGCAGGGGAGGAGGGCGATGCGGCCGCTGCAACGACGCCCGTCTACGTGGCAGCCGTCGACTTATCCTGTAAGATACGATGATCTCAGAATTTCCCCGCCTTAAACCATAAACATTCGGTTCCAGCTTACTTGTACTGCGTATCTCCAATTTTTTTCTGATCATCATGGACGACGGATAAACTGACAAGGGAAATGGTTGCCTGTTAAGTTCTAAGCTCGCTAAATATTTCCGCATATGAATAAGGTTGCACCCTGACAAAGGGCGCCATATGAATAGATAAAATAACGGCTTTGCTGCACACATGTCTTGAATTTGGTCCAATAAGTGATTGATTTGATTCTGTGGTACCTTGGGATGCTTGGTTGCTTTGCTTTCTTTGAACTGTGAAGGGGAAAACAACATTACTGTGAGCTACTCTACCAATCCAAGTTTCCTTTCTGTTGCTGCATTTTGTTTTCCTCTAACATGATACATGGACTGATTCCATCCAAAATCATTCCAGTCAAGGCCGAATTCGCATAGTTGAGGTTACGACTTTTGAACCTGTTGTCCTGTTAGAAGGGTATTTTGAATTTTCAAAAGAATAACTTAAAGAGTCCTTTGTAAGTTTATTTTGGGACATTTTCTTTAGTTTTCTTTGAAGTTCACTGTTTGTGTCTTCTCATAATTTATTTCTTCATGTTGTGTTCTAGCTTCAGAGGAGTTTTTGGAGCTAGTCAAAAGTGCTCTTCTGGCAGCTCTTGAAGGTGAGGTTCAATCACAACTTTAGGAGCTAATATTTTTATAGGATTGTCATAAAAAAACATATTCATACATCTATGTCTACACTGATCTAGTGATTCCTTGCAGCTCTTTCTCCAGGATCATTATTTGGAATACTGACATTTAGCAGCAAGATAGGACTATATGATGTTCAAGGTCCGATACCAATTGTGAAGAATGTTTTTATCCCTCCTGATTCTGATGGCACAATACTCGTGGACCTTAAAGATGTCATGCCGTTTCATTCATTTTTGGCTCCTGTATGTATATTGCACTATAAATTACACTTGTCCTCTTATTTTTAATTCAATTAATTTTATGTGCTTTCATTACTCTAGCTGTGTTCCTGGAGTATTCACCTCTCTTGTGTACTTATGTTAATTACATGTTAACAGGTTGACACCTGCAAAGATAGCATTGCTCGAGCACTAGAAACAATTAAGCCAATGTCTTCGTGGGAAATGGCAACAACTGTATCGCAAGTTCAAGATCATGCGTTGCATCATACACGCGGTTTTGGGGTAGCATTGGATGCTCTTGTCAACTACCTAAGTGTGGAATACGGAACTACGTTTGAACTTGGTATGTAACTTTTTCCTTGTGGTGAAGTTGGTATTGTATTGACTGCAGTACCATTCTGTTATTTTATCAGCAGAAGATAGGCTTATCTTCTGTTTGAAGGCTTTATTACTATGTAAAACTGCAGTATATGGCCTTGCCTTCTACTAAAATACATTCTCCTGGTAATTCAATAACAGCTAGGATATTTGTGTTTTTATCGGGACCACCGAATTATGGGCCTGGCCAACTAGACGCAGGAAGCAATGGAGACCACAATTCTGTTAAAGCGGTGGATTCAGATCATACGCTACTTCCTGAACAGACAAGTTTCTACAAGAATCTGGTAGGTCTGCATAAATATTAGTCAATGCATTCTGAGAATATTTTAGGAGGTATCCTGATTGGCATATCACAGGCTGCTAGTGCTGTTCAAGCAGGTGTGTGTGTGGACCTTTTTGCCATTACAAATGAGTACACAGATCTTACTTCTCTGAAGGTTCTGAGTGTTGAAAGTGGTGGCTCATTGTTTCTGTATTCAAATACAGATGAATCCACACTTCCACAAGATATGTAAGTTCCGTCGCCATCTGTACTTTGTATCTGTTTATCCAATAGTCCAACTGTATCACTTTAAGTAAAAATATATCTGAAGGTGCTTCAGTTATCAAGACACTGTTTGATCTGTGTATACTTTATTGCTTCCTCTGATCACTAATGCCCCTGTTCTGCAAATAAGTGTGACTCAAGAAATTAGGGTGCTGGGCACCCCCATAGAACTGGAATCATATCTATGGACAGTTAAATCTGTTTAGTGACTTTAGGTTATAATGTGATTTAAATCTGTGGTAGCTGTTTATTTAGTCCTCATGCCATGGGTTTTATTAGCCAATGCTAACTTTGGAGCTTTCTTTTGGGGTGGTGATGTCTTAATAGTTATCTTTCTTATCTTTCTATTGTGTAAAACTGGTCCTAGTACTTCTGACCGTTTGAATCTTAGATCACGTCGACTTGCCAAATGCCACCAAATTCTGAGTGTTGGTCATGCACTGTATTTTTTGTTTTTTTCATGTGAACGGCCCTACCCCCAAATTTCTATACTATAAACTGTAGTAGAATTGGTTTTAAAGTTAGTTGGATACTTGTTACAAGGTAATACAATCATATACCTGTTACTAAATATATGTGCAGAATGTGAGAATATGCTCCACATATTATCCTTTGAGCCATTTTATTTTATATAGCTATGAAGGAAAATGTAAATTTATCCACCATTTTCACTTTTCAGATACAGAATGCTAAGCCGTCCATATGCCTTTGGTTGTGTACTAAGATTGAGAACATCTTCAGAGTTCAAGATTGCTGATTCTGTAAGTACTCTGAGAGATGTGCAAATTTACCTACTCCTACTGAACTTCTTATATGTTCCGCTGATGATGTTGTTCAATTTATGTCCAACAGTATGGGCATTTCTTCCCAGATCCTCAATACATCCATGTTCAGCACATAAATTGCTGTGATTCATTTGCTAGCTACACTTATGAATTTGAGTTTGAAAAGGATTCTCAGTTTTCGAGGTAAAGGTCATTCTATTATTTGTAACAGACTATGTGCTTTACATTACACTTATGAATTTGAGTTTGAAAAGGATTCTCAGTTTTCGAGGTAAAGGTCATTCTATTATTTGTAACAGACTATGTGCTTTACATGTGTTAATCTGTTGCAAATTTGAGCTAACTAGGAGCAATGGAGCACTATCCTTTGCCCTGACAAATGGAAACTTTACATTTCTTCAGTTTGACGAAATGGAAACTTCTAGTGTTCCGTTTGGAGCATTGGTTTTGATAGTAATTAGTTGTGGTGAAATTGTTTCCAAATGTTTGTATCAGAGATTGTTTTTCCCCTACTGGTAGGGTGTCATTTTTTGTGGTCAACACCATGTGAGTCCATAGGTCTTTTGTAGTGGCTAGCTTTAGGTACTCAGTACTCTGGCAGTCTGGCCTAAATCCGCTAATGGTACTTTTTTTTTCCATTCTCCCATATATGGATCCTATATCTTGTTATTCACAAGTTGTATTTGGGTTAAAATATGTTTGTTTAGGATCATGTCTGGTCTGAATGGAGAACTATATAAGCCAATTTGTTTTCAAGTTGAATTTAGTTTGTCTCTGAACTATGGGAAAGGTAGCATAAACCACACCCGTAGCTGAAACAAGGATTTTTTCTTTCTTGCCTGTTGTTAGCGCTCGAGTTTTTGGAATAGAAGCGATGTGGAAGGATTAGGCTAGGTCAGGAACTTACTGCTTGGGTGTCATGTAGAAGTGTGCAGCTAGAACTGGAAGGCCAGGCACAAGGGATAGGGATAGTACATGTTGGGCAAATAGAAGGATAGGCCTAATTCCTTGCTTGATTTGTTCATCGCGTTGCTAACCCATTATATAGAGAGTTTGCCTTGCATGTTTACTCAAATCAAAGCACAATCAACTCTTAATCTATTAGAACACAAGCTGGACAGTAGTGATTCCTCCATCACTGCCATGTGCCATAGCAGTAATTACCCCATAAGTAGGAACACTACTCGAAGTAAGGCTCCTCTCTAATCCGAAGAACTGTTTTAGGAAGGTGCGGCTGTTTCTGGTAGTGCCACTGCTACTGGACTTGTTGGTGCGCTAGTGGCGAGCAGCGACTATGCCGCCTATGCCCAGCATTAGTACTTTAGTAGCATATAAGAGAATCCAAGCATCTATTATTGCGAGGAATCTACCATTTTTGCAGATGTTTTAACCCAATTCCCAAGTATAATGTTTGAGATTTGCTGTTAAAAGACTCCATGGTACAATAAGAAATACACAATGTACAAGGGATGTTATCTACCAGGGATCTTAGTAACTGTGCTATACAAATACACAAAATAATACTAAAATTTGTAACCATTGATTGAAAATGATCCTTTCTCGATGCCTTTTATTAATTTCTTTTTTACAGTTTCCATGTCTAAAGAGGAACTGTAACTACTGTCATTCGGAATCATATAAGTCTTAATTCGTACAACATCATGTTGGCACCTGCAGGAAGTCAAGGCCTCCTATTCTCCAAATCGCATTCAAGTACACGGCCATTGTGCACCATGGTGATACATCTGATGATGTCCCAAATTCTGGTAGCAGGTAAATTTGCTTATTGCTTAACAGAGATTTGTAAATACTTAGTTTGTTGATATTCCATTCCTCTAATGTCAGTAGTACTTAAACATATTGAAAATTCACAATTTTCCTTTTGTGCACTGGTGGAGCTTTGGCAGGGCCATCCTGGGCAGTTGCCCCCCAGAAAAAATACATTCTTGACTACCCATTACTAGTTTCAGGAATATGGCCCACTAGACCATTCAGTAGTCCTTTCTACGTAGGGTTGGGACTATTTGATCGGTGAAACATGACCCAATGGTCAATTGAGGTAGCTTTTCTGTGCAGCGAATGGCCCAGTAGTTCAGCCTGATAGCTACCCCAAGCTTCACGCAACGCGCTGGTGGTCGTCTTTGCTGCCGCGTCGAGTCCCTGTTCATGTGGAACATTGTTGTGAGCGTTTCTGTCCACCATTGCTGCGCATAGGTGGGCACAAGGCTGTTGCATAGATGCACCATCACCGAGCTTGCCTTCCATGACGATGCTACCGCGAGTTTTCGTTCAAGCTCTGCCACTGCTTGTGTGCGATATGTCCAAATTATTTTTCTGTGATCCTGTAATGTACTCCCTCCATCCCATGATGTAAGATGTTATTACAACCAATATAAATATTGGACGGCGGGATACTATTTTTCATGGAACATCCTATGATCATGTTTGCACCTCCAGGAGTATTGGCTTGCAAGTTAATTACTTGCTTCATAATGTGTATTTGATTGTCAGTTTCCAGATGTTCCATGCTGGCAGCAGTTCTATACACATTGGTAGTTATGCCTTTATACCTTACATGTATCTTGTCCAGGTCTAGGTTCTCGTTACAAAGGCGGCTAAGGGTGCGGACTATTCAGTACAACACGACTGCTAATATCTGGGACCTGTATGATTTTGTTGACCCAGATGTGGTATTAACCATACTTGTGCACCAGGTACAACCTTTCTTCCGTATGCAGTTTTCTTACACAAGTTTGTTGTAAGATGGTACAACACAACTGCTAATAAGCTGTTTGTGGTAAGCACAAAGGCCATTAGCTGAACATGGATTCACATCCTTGTTTAAGATAGGTAGATGTTAGTTGCATAAGTACTCTATTTCGAAGCATGCCTGTTATCAACAAAGCTTTGCTTAATAGCTATGTTGGCCATCACATAAAAAACTGTTCCTACCTGGTTTCTCATATGATAGCAGACCATGCACCGTGGTGGGATTTTCTAGGACTCATAAGGGTCGCTTCAAATTTCCAGATTTAGGCAGGCAGAGTTTTATGGTTGGCAGCTATGGCCCCTACATTGAAACCATAAAATATGTACATTCCTTAGCCTATAACGGAGTAGCAACTGCACACATTGAAACTCAGGCGATCTAGTTTTACCACTTCTTTAAGTAGCAACTGCACACATTGTGTAGACTCTAGATCAATTGGCTATTGTAGCTGTTGCAAACATGACAGCGCTGTATTATATCTAGAAAAATGGGTAGGACCTTCGTCTGGGAACAGGCTTGTTTATATATTTTTATTTAAACATTTATCCAATAGTTCTACTTGTAGTTTTATTTGAAGATTCATTTACATTTTTATATTTAATATTACCATAAGATTGATATCCATCCAACCATTCTGGGTTTAAGAGTTAGCAGGTCCCTATGTTGGCAGGACTGGTTTATATAGCTCCCTGCACATCAGTGTTTGGCTCTAGTTTGGGCCAATCTGAAGCTAGGCATAACCAGGCTGTCTGGCAGTAGTCTCTGATTTGGTGAAATTGATCCAGCCCAGCAAGTGCTGAATTCTTGGATTCCAAAATGCTCTCTAGACTGTTAATGCAAGAAGAGAAGTTAAATTTGACCATAGTCATTAGCACATTATCCGTTTGCCTAGTTTAAACTCTAATTCTCTGAATCCGCTTGTTTATCAAGTACGATGCTGATGGGGACAATACTGTATCTTGCAGTAACCTTTTGCATTCTGGACCTGTATATGTCATTTCGGTTATAAATCTCTGCTTGGCGACTGAAAAATAGGACAGTAGTTCTCATGATTATCAAGCCTAATAATATTTCTAGACTCTAGAAGAGAACAGTGCTAGCGCAGAAGATAATTATTTGAGGCTGAAAGATTTTATTTTCCAGGTTATTTTGGCTTCCCTAGATGATGTGGTAGAAGCAAGGCTTTGGCTCCATGATTGGTTGGCGATTTTCATTGCCCAGTACAACAAGGCATACAAGAGCGTTAGACCCGCTGGTACAGAAGTTTCTGATATTGATGTTAACTTCTTAAACTGCTCACAATTGCAGCCTCTGGCACGGCTTGTATTTGCTTTTCTCATAAACCCCTTGCTTCAAGTTCAAGATCAACATATTCATCCAGATTATCAGACATATTTACAATGCCTCTTCAGGTAAAGCATCTATTTTGATACCATGCAATTGCTAGAATTCTCAAAAGAAATAATTAAATTCCACATGTTTCTTTCTGCATTTATTTTTTCAAATTCCAGATTACTCTCTCACTGTTGTAATTTATTTGAGCTACTCAAGTGCTGTTTATTATAAAGGCCAATATTAATTACGTTTGCATTATTATTTTTCTTCACAGTGCACTGGAGCCGGCTTCTGTTCGGCAAGCTATATGTCCTACGTTGATTTCGTACTCCTCTCCTGATACAGAAGCAGAAGTTCATCAGTCACTAAGTCGCAGCGTATTCACTAGCGAGAGACCAATATTCCTTCTTGACACCTACACCGACCTTTTTGTGTATTACTTGCCTACAGCCAGCACCTCAATTCCCTTTCCTCCTCCACGTGACTGTGAGTCCAGCACCATTTCTTTCATTTACCGCTTAATTGTCCTGAGACTAAGAGCCTTTCCTCGTTAAATCGTACTTGTTGCATTCCTATGACTTTTTGTAATTTGTGCACACATATTGAATGCGTCATTTATAGAAGAATGGAGTGTTTTTTATTGTTACTGATGCTTATTTAATCCGGTGCATTTACTAACACTGAAATGGTGTTTGCAGGTGTGTTGAGATCAACTATAAATAAACTGAAGCAAGAAAGGAATCTAACCCCCAGACTTGTTTTTATTCATGGTGCGCATGATGATACTACAGCATTTGAGAAATACCTGATTGAGGACCGGGCTTTGGATGGTACTCTGCTGGGCAGCTCCACAGGTTTCAGATCATTCCTTGAGGAGGTTAGAAGCAGAGTAGCTGAGTTTGGTATATAGAAACCTGTTCCAACTGTTGTTTGAGCTGTTCAATATGCAGTGGTTGATGATTCTGGTAATCCTGGGGTTTGCTTGTTTTTGTGATTGTCTCGCGAAAACGTTCTCATCCTTGGTGTAGTTGGGGAGGTTGATTGTCACTTATCATGACAGTTAGGGGAGCCAGTTTGTACTTCACCAAGACCACTGCAATGACATGTGAAACCAGTGGGTTTGCATGCTTCGGAAGTTCGGAGTCCATGCTGAATATGCACGTTTTGAACATGTTTGTACTTTGTACATTGCCCCAAACATGCTATGTTGTCAATTTTAGCTTCTACTCTTTTCATGTACCAATGTGTTCTCGTACTTTATTACTTGAGCGATGTGTTTTTAAGTTGCGGTTTTCTTGATAGAGGAGTAAAGACTGCCTGGCTTCATAATGATACCACAAGGTTATGTATTTAAGTTTATTGTGGTATTGCTAGCTTGCCATCACAAGGCATAAGAATTAGAGAGCACCACGGTTGTGTTCCTGCGATTCAAATTTCTCATGGCCACCAGTCAAAAGCAGAGAGAGCACCTTAAATCTAAAAAATAACACTGGCAGACTACAAGACAGAATCCAGCAGCCCAATCTTGATTTTTTTAGTTTTACCCCTCGTATCTCTGGGTGCAAGTGCCTCACCGCAAGTTCGCTAGCACTGTGACTTGCCACGCTGTTGTTAGCATCTGCAATGTTAGCATTGACTATTTTGTTTTAAGAGTCAAGAATGTCCAGTCTATCCAAAAGGCAAAAGGAATAAAAAATCTTCCAATTCTGGCTTCTTCAATTCATTATTTAGGACATCATTCCTGCACTCATTTTTAAGTAAAAGGGCTATGCTATGTATCATATTTATACTTAATAATGCTCTCCAATTTTAATGGAATTCATATAAGAAATAAGAATTTGTTAGGAGTAAATTCCTTGAATCATCATGAATTTGTTGATTCCCTTGTGTGGCATTATGATTTGGCTGGTCCACAAGCGTATAGGGAAACATCCTGCTTCCACTGTCTGATCATTCTAGGATAGACCTTCAGCTTGGCCGGCATTGTAGACCACTCATCATTCTTGTATGTGGTATACGCTTTTTTGACATAGTATCAGATCTCTCTCAATTTTGGACTGAGGGCATCGGGTCAGTGAACCGCACTGGCTACCTTGGACAAGAAATCTGATCTTGTGATCTCTCGCACTTTACTGCCCTCGAGTAAAACGATTCTATCAGCCATCAGGATCATTTCCAGACGATGAGCAATGATGAGGACCTGAAAATGGATAATATTGTGCAGTGAAATCATGAGAACAGATAAGCATAGAGAAATCTCTGAAGAACGACACTCCATACGCCACCTACAGTGTGATCTGTCACCAAATTCACCAGTGCTTCTTTCAGTAGCAGCTGAGACCTGCTATCCAAAGCAGACGTTGCTTCATCCAATATCAGTATGGAAGATTCCTGGTAGATTGCCCTTGCAATAGATAACCTGTGGGTTGAGAATGCACGTCAATGAGTTTCATGAAGCATTAAGACCAGGTTAGTCAAAAAGCTAAAACAAGATATTGTGCTAGGAAGTTTCTTACCTTTGTTTTTGCCCGCCACTTAAACTAGAACCTCTCTGTCCTACATATGAGTGGTATCCCTCGGGCAACATCTTAATGAACTCGTCAGCATTGGCAACCTTAGCAGCATTCTCAACTTTTCTCATATTAATATCTCCCATAGGGTCTCCATAAGCGATATTTTCAGCAATTGTCCCGGAAAATAACATCTATGGAATAATAAAAAGATTGAACATGCGTGAATACAATGGTAGTGCAATATGTGTTAATTCCGACATGCAAAAGTTCAATATTTGAATTATGTGTATGTTGGCTGTTGAGATGCCACCTAAACTAAGTTCCATCAAGAGTTGCACAGGAAGGATAAACAAGATATAGTTTTAAACACCCGAAATGAAACGCTTTGAAACTGTAATGGCGCAAAAGGAAATCACCGCAGGTACTTACCGGATCCTGTGAAACAAAAGCAATATGTGTTCTCAAGCATTGTAACTGAATGTCTTGAATATCATGGTTGTCCAGAACTATATATCCTAAAAGGAAATTAAGCCACATTAGAAGATAACCATGGAGTTTCAACAACCAACAAAATGGAAATTCGGGATACCAAACTATGCTTAAGCTAAAGGGCTGAAACATTTACGACAATTTACAGAATCTACACTGCTGTTCGACAGGTGTTCAGTTCAGTACCACTTTGTGGATGATAAAGACGGAGGAGTAATTTGGCAAGAGTAGTTTTGCCTCCACCAGATGGTCCAACAATAGCAATAGTTTCTCCTGGTTTGATATGAAGATTCACACAATCTACTATTGGAGGCATACCATCAGCATACCTAAATGTGACATCATGGAACTTAATATCTCCCTTAACAGAATTTAAATGAACTGCACTTGGTTTATCCCTCACCTACAACACACCAAAGAAGCATGGGCATATGAGTTACAACTTATGGACACAATAAAAAATATTGTCAAACTTCTTTTTATTTTATTGATTACAGAAATTAAAAACTAAGAAAATATCAGCACAAAATTATATTTTCTGAAAGGTTTATACTAGTATTAAATTCATTTCTGACAAATCCGAATAGACTTCTTTATGCCCTCAAGCAGATTTTCACTTGCCTAACATGCCTATCCAAACCAGAAAATAATACTCCCTCTGATCCATAATAAGTATCGCTGATTTAGTACAAATCAGCGACACTTATTATGGATCGGAGGGAGTACTTCATTGCATTTTTTCAAAAAACTACAAATACAATAGAAACCTTTGTAAAAAATACTAATGACTTTTTCTGTCCATGATCATCTTAATTGTTTTAATAAAAGTCAGTCCTTAGAAAACAAGAAATGGTGATTACCTCAGGGATGAACCTTGTTAGATCAAATATACGTTCTAATGCTGGCTCTCCTTGCTTATATTCATTGTATGCCTTCCCAAAATCCTATGCAGGGTATATATTACAATAAGACATAAATCAAAAGTATTGACAAGAAGAAAGCGGTGCATGATAACTAGAGTTAGAACTTGACGAAAAACACATTCACAGTTTCTCAAGAAAGTTATGTTAATAACACAAATACAAAATGGCAATACAATGATTTTGATTTAGTTGCAAAAAGGCTTGGGGCTATTACTGTACACATATTCTCATTGAAAGGAAAACAAAATGTGCAAGTAATGTTCTCATGGGAAGAAAAAAAGTGTGTGGTAAATCAGACACCAAACTATATGAGCATCCGATAGAGGAAATGATTACCATTATCACATGTTCTAGATGCTCTATACACTTAATTGAACTTAACTACCATTCACACATGGAAAATAAGTGACGAGATGGTACATATGGCAAGAATTAATTAAAGTATTCAGTGGTGATGGTGATACCTGAATTGGTTCAACAAAAAGAGCAAGCGCTGTTAGGAAAGACAGAAACCCCTCAGGATCGAATGTTGTTCCAGAAACTGCTACTGAACCAGCACAGAGCACTACCAGGCCTGCAATATATGTTGTTCGAACAGCTTGAGGTATGAGAGCTTTCATCTTCTTCTTGCCCAAATTATTCTTCAGATCAACAAAAGTTAACTCATTGAATCTTAATATCTCTTTGCGCTCCCCATTGTTTACCTTCACAGTGAGCATCGATGGGAGTACCTACAAAGGGCATTCAAGTAAACAACAATCCCTGCATGATTATACATGTTTGTCATGCATGATCTAATGAGTGCTAATAAACCAGACATCATTGAGATAGGCTGCGAGCATGGCGAGGCTAAGATGAGCCTCCCTGGACATTCGACGGAGTCTTTCACCAAGCTTTGCGATGACTACGCACATGCATGGAATTACCTATTCATGTAATGTAGAGAGAAAATTAAACAATACACATATAACTATAGAAGTGATCACAAAACTATGAGATTTGTTACCATTGCTGCAACTAATGACAAGTGGGGATTTATTGCCACCATTTGAGTACCCATTGCTATCAACTGCAAGCTTGTCGGCACAATTGTCTGCATCAAAATTAGTAATAAAATAATTAGCATTGCACAATCGCTGGTGCAGTTATTTTCAGCGCCAACCAGCAAAAGAGCCTACACCTACGACCAGAAGCCAGTAATAAAATGTAAAACGATCCACTACTCTAGGCTATATGCCTATCAAAGTATGATGAACGTTCAAAAATGAAAGAAAATGTAGAGAATATAATTAAGGCTTCGTCTATAAACAAAAAATACTGATTTCTGAGGAAGCATTTCCCCAAACAGATTTCGTGCATTTCAGCAAACACATCTATCTAGCAGGCTGGAGGAACCTCACATTGAGAACAGAGTACACAGCGTCCGCGACATCATCCGCCTCATCCGTGATCCGGTGCGCGATGTCTCCCGCAGCCATCCCCGCTCTGCCATCGAAGAACGCGAGGTCACGCGCAAGCAAACGCTCGAAGGCGCGCTCCCGCAGGCGCGCCACCGCCCGCAGCGCCGCCTCCCAGAGCAACGCCTGCTGCACGAACGCCGCGGCCGCGCGCGCGGAGGAGAGAGCCGCGAGCGCGACCACGCCCCTCGAGACCTCCGCCGATACGCCCCCATTTAGGCCGGCGGCGAGTGCACGCGGAAGGCGCCCCGCGGCGGGCACCGTGCGCGATAGGCAGTACACGGCAGCAGCGGCACACGCCCACCCCTTCGCGATGGTCTGCCACTCCGCGGCGACGTAGGGGAATACCTCAGAGAGCAGATGCGGCGGTGTCGAGCCGTCTTTGGTGGCCCGTACGCGGAGGCGGACGGAGCACGCCGGTGTTGCGGCTAGGGCTCGCGAATGGGATATAACTCTGCAGCGTCGCAGTGAAATGTTTGGGGTCAATGTTCGCGATTGCGAGGAGAAGATTGGGAGAGCTGCAACATTCGCCATCGTCATGGCCATGGTCCATGCCGATATCCCGTGGCGGGGCGGCCCTATGCGGAAACTACGAAGCGATGCGAAATGTGCGGGAAGAAGTTCTGCTGGACGAACTGGGCCTGATTCCCGGAAATCGTGTTTCCAGGTTCACGTAACATAATTCCCACTTATTTGACTATCCTCAATTGGGTCTAGAACTCAAAATTTCAATTTTGATCATGGATCACACAAGAAATTGAGATTACAAATTTCAATCCAAGAATATGACTAAACATTCGTGACAAAAACTATATGACTAAACCAATTCTTCAACATAGAAGCAAACGAAATATATAAATATCATCCATCGGCGAGATTGCACGCATGGGCTAACCAAAATGCACCAACTTTTCTTTACTCCCTCCGACCCATATTATTGTTCTCAACTTTATCTAGATTTAGATGTACATAGTTAACTAGATTTATCCGCATCTAGACAAAGTTGCGAACATTAATATGGTTCGGAGGGAGTACAATTTTTTTGACTCAATTTGTAGTTGCTGCTCTCTGCAACGGTGTGCTCATTTTATACTCCCTCCGTCTAGAAATAATTGACTTGCATTTGGCTAAATTCACATATATCTAGACACGTTTAAGGAATAAAAAAAAATCTAAACAAATCCAAGTCACTTATTTCTAAACTGAGGGAGTAACTTATTGTTGAGATAGTGCTAAGAATAGGTACTGCCTCCGTCTTTCTATATAAGCCCACAAACTCATATTCCAAGTACCAGGAAAATAACCCAACTAATAAATAACATAACTAATTACTACGTGGAATGATATTGTGTTCCTTGCTAACTAAACATGTTGTATGTGATGTCTCTTTCTCTGTGGTTGCATGGAACGATTCATATCAATAAGCAATATCTTACAAGTTAGAAAGGTAATCAATTTTGCCTCTCTAAGTGACAAAATGTATTTATCATAGTGGCCTTGCATATAAAAACGGAGGGAGTAAAAAGGGTCAAGCAAACACTAAAAATTAATTGATAAACACGGGTAAAGCGAACATCTTTACTACTCGCTCCGTCTAAATAAGTGACAACTTTGTCTAGATATGCATATATTTAGACATGTTTTACCGTCTAGGTATATATATATCTAGACAAAACTACGTCACTTATTTGGAACCGAGGGAGTAGTATTAATTGAGAGTTGATGACGGTGGTACGTCGCTTAACACTCAACACTTATCATCAATCACGTCCATATCATTCGATCTACATTCAGTTTCACACATGATTTACAATAAAAATGATAAGTTCCAAAAAAAGCACCACACAAACCAAAAATCAGGGGTTAGATCATAATTAAATCGAATAACCAATTATCCACATGAACCTATTATTGTGAAAGTAAGCAAATATGTGTATTTACTTGATGAAACATAAGTTTGAAACTATTTGAATTATTCAAAGATTTTTAGAATAAAGTTGGGCATTAAATTAACACGAATATCAAAGTCTTTACGATTTGATCAAAGTGACCGTGTATTTAAGTTAATAATTTTGGCATAAAGACTTGTGGAAAGCTGTTTCACAAATTATGATAATTGGAAAATTCAAAACATGCTGATAAGTCTAAACCTCATAATCGTAATGTATTGGATACATATGGCATGTAAATGATCTTCTACTAAGTTAACATTAGAAATTAGAGCTATAGATTGAAATAGTAAACACTCACTTTATGTATAAGAAACATCTAAAATATTCGTGGAAACAACACCATAAGAGTTATGGCATGTTCGAGTTTTTAGAGATTTCGATAATTTGAAATCGTGACGAATAAGAAACTCTTTGTAGTGTATTCTTGGGAAACTATGAATTCTATTCCACAACCGAAGGGAGGAAAATCTTGTTGCCTACATGTTTATCTGGATATGCATGCACAATTTTGTTTTCTCAAGAAATAGTTTCTCGATGAAAATATTGGTGGAAAAAAGTAAAAGCTCAAACAAGGTATTTAACCTTACCTCTAAATCAGAGTAGCGCAACAGGATGTGTTCCAGGAGCTGAACTCTACAAGTGGAAGAGGATAAACTAGTGATGATGATCACGGCGTTTCAGCTAATACTTTTACAAAAAGGAAAGTAGGATTCAAGAATATTTTCTGTCATTAGTAGAATTATATTAATGATTCACTTGTCATGTTAATGGAACAAGACATACCTATGAAGTTCAAAGAAGCGATGATGGATATAAGTACTAGATATGACTAAGAGTCACCAAATCCCATATTAAGTTACATTTAAGATTGCAAAGTAAAGTGTTACTTGATCTTGTTAAGTAAATACATTTACTTAATCTTTCCCAACAACTACAAAGTTATAAGGAATAAATGAAGCTTAGAAGGAAGACATAAAAGCTTGATTTGTCACGAAGTATGTTTTGATAAATTGAAAAGGTTGACTACAAATATGTAGCGGTGCTTAAAGTCTATTGGATTTACACCAGCAATTACTGCAATTCTATAATCAATAGAAGATTGTCAAAACTGCATGTTTTTCAATAGCAAGATTGAAGAAATGTTGTAACTGGTACAACAAGCAGAGATTTGTTAGTCATATGGTTGCTAGTGTCTCGTAGCAGAAAATTCTCGATTTGATAAGTGATCAAAGAATTTTGGAATTACCAAGATTGTCGAGAGGGCTTGTGTTTACGATGAATTGAGTGGGAGCTAAGCAGTTTTCCTAGTCAAATGTGTGGATGACATATTGAGTGGGAATTGAGTGATAACCTACTTTATCATATATATATGGATTTCACATTTCAGTGGGAGTGTGACAACATTCTTATATATGTAGTTGACATATTATGAATGATGTGATTGGTATTAGTAATAATTAAAAACATCCAATGGATGAAGTTGAATATATAGTGAACATATAGAATCTATGGAGATAGATCAATACATTTGATAAGCATTAATGTCGAAATGCTTCAAGGATTCTAAAAGAACTTCAGAATATCCTAGTTAAGATTCTGAAGCAGTTTTGTTGGGGATATACTTTTCGGGTATCCTCACAGTCCTCACTGACCAGGGTGGCCCACTTCGGGTTAGAGCTTTGCTTCACGGGCGGTCTAGTCAAGGAGAAGAGACGAAGTCTAGTCCGGCTACGGGAAGGCCCAGAAGTACTTTTAGAATGTACTTTGTAACCGACTTAGGCCCATAGTGTTACTTGTAGTTCAAGATGTACTTTGTAACCGACTCTCAGTCGTAGCCGGATAGATCTCTCCTGTAAACCCTAGGCCGGATATCTATATAAGCCATCCTAGGGAGAGCCTTTAGGACACCCTCAATAGTCTACAATCTCAACTCACACAGGCGAACCCTTGTAACCCATATTCTGGCTCTGTCGTATTACTGGATTGCTAGTAGGAGTAGGATCCGTCCAAAGCCGGCGGATTCGAACCTAGGTAAACTTGTGTGCTCACTGTCCCGGAACACCGTACGTCTCACACCCCTCTCTTCCGCACGCCCCGAGGAACCCCTCATGGCGTACTTGTCATCAATCCGACGACAGTTGGCGCCCACCGTGGGGCAGGTGAGCTTCGGTTCTGCGTTCCGAGCGGAATCTGCAAGAATCGGAATCGGCAAGACTATCTCCGTCGGTCGCATCCTCTATGCCAGCAGCGTCCCTCTCATCGTTCTCGACGAGACCTGGATTCCGGCTAGGGAGGCTGTGACTGCCTACACCATCATGTCTTTTGGTGAGATCGATGTTTACATCGGTTTTGCTAAACCTATCCCACCCACCCCAGCAGTGATGATAGAGGCAGAGGAAATTTCTGGGTCCCCTTTGTCCATGGAGGCGGCAGAGTTCCGGATCTCAGGAAACCCTAATCCCACCCAGCCCGCACCAGTTGTGGAGATAGTGGAGAAATCCGAGCCCGAGGCAGACCTGGCGGTCCAAGTTGAATCTGGAGTGGATCTCCCTGGAGAAGCCGAATCCCAGATCGACCCACCCGCTGAAGTCGAAATCTAGGAGGAGCATAACAATGACACTGATTCCGGCTCTGATGATGCTGGGACAGACAAGCCTTTCCTGAGATACACGCTAAGACGCATGATGATGCAAAACTCTGGCGTAGATGAAATCCTCGAGTCCATCAGACGTTTCGATGAGGCCGATCGCGAGAGCTGCAGGAAGCACGCGTCGCACTTCGTCGCATATGTGGGATCCGGATCTCGCTCTCCCGATGTTGGAGACAACACCGACTCTATGTTGGAGGCGATGGGAACAAACACTGACGTACCCGCATCCTCAGATGAATCGATGACGTCAGCAGATTTCTGAAAGTTCTCCGTGGAATATGAAGAGGAGTATAACTCCAAAGCTGCAGAGGAAGGAGAAGCCATGGATGAAGGATCCGGGGAACACTCTCCCAAAGCGCAGGATGACATGGAAATTGGAGATAATCCCGAGATCCAGATGTTCGAAAGTACCGATCAGAGCTTGACTTCAGGAAATGGACCCAAAGCCGTCTTTGCTACCGGCGCTGCCAAGAAGGCAAAGAAGAAGAACAAGAAGAACAAGACCCCGACAAAAGACCCTCCGGCAGAGGAGGTGATTACCGAGGAATACGAGAAAGACTCTGATGGAGCGCTTATCCTAGACGAGCCCAAAAAAGAAGAATCGGTGGATGGACACGTGATCACTAAAGGTGCGCGTAAACTCATCGATTCTGCATTAACCACACCTATTCCTACAGCTGCAGAACTTACTGCTAAAGAACTGGACGAGAGGGCACATGACCTAGAAGCGTGTTGTCAAGTACTCCTCGATGAAGCCAAAAACATTGAGGAGGAAAAGAAACGCATGGCATCTGTGGAGAAGTACAACTCCAGGCAATACCAGAAGACCAGGAAGCGTCATACTAATGACAACCAATTCCCGCAGATTCACGCCGTCCTTTTTGGAGAGGAAATGGGGAATCCTCGGAAAGATAGCAAAGGGGATTGGGTGTATCCAACCCCAGTACAGAACACCATTGCGGCCCGAGAGGTTCTATCGGCTAATCCAGGCCCGAAGAAGATCCGGTTGGGCATCAAATTACTCAACAAGGGACTGGAGCAGCAAAAGGTCGCCATGTCTGGAAGTCAAAAGCTGGTCTCTGATTCCGACCAGTGTCGCATAGATCCGGCATGGGCTGATGTAAGACCCCAGCATGTTCCGGAGCAGCACTACCGTTCCGATCGTCGTGAGGACAATTACTCAAGAATCGGATCTTCGGGACAACACCACAAAGCTGCCCGTGACTGGCATAACGTTAACCCAGTTGCAGAGCAAGAGGCAATTGCTGCACTGAATCCGAGGAACCCGCCCCAACGAGAGTCGAAAGACCGCAAGGACGACGATGGAGAGAAACGTCGGGAGGAGGATCGACAAAGAATGCCACCTCCTAGACATGCAAGCCGTCCGGATGACGGGCGAAGGAACGACGGACACTGTGCCGAGACAAGCCGGCAGGGGGCTCGTCACAATGAAGACCCTCCCCGGAACTGGAATAATGACGCTCCAGACGGAGGCTGGCGATCAGCCGGAAATAACCCAGATGCTCCACCCTCTCCGCCAAGTAGCCATCACAATGGCTCCCAAGGAGGCCAAGGAGGGCGTCGTGGTGGAGGAGGTGGTGGCAGAAGCCGAAGTCCGGCTCCAAGGCACCGCAGCCACAGCCGACACTCGGGACAATCTCTATCCCCGAACGACACAAGCCACCGGATCAACTCCAATATAGAGGCGCGGCGTGATGACCCACAAGTATAGGGGGTGTATCGCAGTATTTTCGAGGGAAGTGAAACCCAATTTATTGATTCAACACAAGGGGAGCCAAAGAATATTTATAAGCCTTAACAACTGAGTTGTCAATTCAGCTGCACCTGGAAACAATCTTGCTCACAACAGTTTATCAGTAGCAACAGTTTTATAGTAGGAATGGTAAAGTAACAATAGTAGTAAAGTAAAGACAGCAGTGACAATAGAAGTAAACAGTGGGATTCGAGTGCGGTAGGCATAGGGATGGATGGACGGGCGTTGCATGGACAAGACAATTCACATAGCAATCAGAACATAGGGCAATTGCAGATAAATAAGATAAAGCATCCAAGTACTAGATAATCCTAGGCATGTGTTCCATATATATAGTCATACGTGCTCGCAATGAGAACTTGCATAACATCTTTTGTCCTGCCAGCCCGTTTGCAGCGAGGCCTCAAGGGAACTACTGGCAATTAAGGTGCTCCTTTTAATAGAGCACCGGAGCAAAGCATTAACACTCCATGAACACATGTGATCCTCACATCAAAGCCATTCCCTCCGGTTATCCAGATAAGACCATAAACAATACTATCATAATGAATCAATAACATGTTCAGATCTGAAATCATGGCACTCGGGCCCTAGTGACAAGCATTAAGCACAACAAGTCGCAACAAAGTCATAAAGCACTAATAAAAGATACTAGGCACCATGCCCTCACAATCTGATGCCATTACATGAACGATCTCATCCAATCCCTACCATCCCCATAGCCTACAGCGGGGGATTACTCACTCGTAGATGGGGGAAACATGGATGGCGATGGAGAAGCGATGGTGATGATGATGGCGATGATCTCCTCCAATTCCCCGTCCCGGCAGGGTGCCAGAACGGAGTTTCTAGTGCTGTTTCGTGGAATCTGGTGGTGGCGGTGGAGCAGAACTCCTTTTGGAAAAACGTCGAACCCCCCGAAGTTTTTAGGTCAGAAGGCTTCTTATAGGCGAAGAGGGAGACCGAGGGGGTGCCTGGGGGGCCCACACCATGCCCTGGTGCAGCCAGGCCCAGCCCACACCTGGGGGTGGTGTGGCCAGCCCCTGGCCCTCCTCCATCTCGTATTCTGGCTCCGTGAGTCTTCTAGAAAACTAGGCACTTTGGCTTTTGTCCCGTCCGATTCCTAGAATATTCATTTTTTGACTTTCCTGGAACCAAAAACAGCAAAAAATAGGCAGCTGGCACTGTGGCTCTTGTTAATAGGTTAGTCCAAGAAATCATATGAAAAGTACTCCAAAGTGTGGACAAAACACAAGAAAGTGGATAAACCAAGCATGGAACATCAAAAATTATAGATACATTTGCAATGTATCAACATCCCCAAGCTTAACTCCTACTCGTCCTCGAGTAGGTAAGTGATAAAAAGAAAGAATAATTTTTTAGGTGACATGCACCATCAAAGACTTGACCAAAGTATTTGTAAAACATTCAAAGCTGGGATCATAGTACTTCAATCATAACATGAAAGACAAAGTTCTAGCAATAAGACAAAGAAACTAAGATGCAACATGAAAAGGCACAAACAAAAGATTCATGAATAACAATGCTTTGCAAGACGTTTGTTTGTTTCACATAAAGAAAACATAGCATAATGGCATTCAGCTTGTCCCTCATAGAGTAGCAAACATAAATGCATAGGACACCTTCAAAGTTTACAAAAGTGACTAGATACAAATAGTTTAAAACAAGCAATATCAAGGTATGCATCAATCAACAAGTCTTGGGACAATGCACATAGAACTAAGAATGGCCACTATGCTCTCAAGGAAGTGCTCATAGAATGTGTGGGGACTCAACAAGGAAATGAACAGGTTTTGAAAAGTTTGAAAGGCTTCCAAATGCTGAAAGTGTGGTACTCATTAGCTTTGAGCTCTCATTGCCCCTATCATAAGCATCTTTAAATGGTTAAGGTTAAAGTGACACAACTAAGAGGATATGCTTGACAAGTTATAAATCAAAGTCTCATGCCCCTTACTTACGAAGACCAATCCTCATGCTACTCAACTTCAGTCACGAGTAAGCTCTTGTCATCGTAAGTATATACGTATCATAGAGAACCACCAACGGGGTACCCCTTGCACATGATACAGGAGCTATCCCGTAATCAAAATGACAAGGCAAGCAGACAATGAGCATCTCAGCGATCTTTTTAGTTACTATGTGCATAGATTTTTACTGAGGATGCTTCATAGAATGCTCATTATGGTTATGCTGCAAGTTTCCACCATGATTAGGCATGGCTTAGGCTAGCGGCCCAGGCGTTTCTCTAACATACATACAAACTCCATGATCTTACAAGTTCCACTTTTATTTCACACCGTCGGGATCCATAAGCAAAAGAACATGATATCAACGAGGTACTAAGTACCAATGAAATGTTGAAAACGTTCCCCATGATACATGGTTCTGCTAACTTCAACTTATAAAGCGCAAGCATATACGCAACAAAGAAGGACACAATGGTTCAGGTTTATTAAATGCAAGAAAATAAAGTGTGCCTTCAAGGTCATGAGAGCTTTACTAACTAATTTTCTCATAACAAGCAAACATTTTATTCGGAAGAAAACAAGGCATATTGGATATGCACGGAAGTAGCAAATGATGCTAATAGGTAGGTATGGTGGACACTTTGGAAATATTTTGTTTTGGGGAGTTGGAAACATGAGTAAAACATACTCAGTGAAGGTGAAGGCTAGCAATAGTAAAGGAGCGACAAACGAGAGAGCAATAATGGCCATAATCATACAGAGCGACAAAACATCATTGATCAAAGCATAAAGTGATACTACAAGTTGAAAACTAAAGGATCATAAAGGCTTATGGTGACTTGGGATAGTCATAACATGGTGTGAGCATGTGCCAAGTCAACCCAAATAAAGCATCAAAGGAGAATACCACAATACTATGCTTTAATATGCTAAAACAACGCATGATTCTTCCAAGGCACATTAAGCAATCTCAATTGTTTATAACAAGTCATGCTACAGCAAAGAATACTAAGCATAAAGCCAAAATAATATCAAGCATGGCATGACATTGTTGGGTCCGCAGCATAGAAAACAAAAAAATTCCTACGGTGTGAACTATACGCCAAGATCTATCTACTAGGTACAAAGCAACGGGTGGACATACATCCAACGAGAACTTAACCTCGTAGACAACGAGCTTTGTTAACGAGTAGGAACTCGTGGTTGATGTAGTTGTACACTTGCCGATCTCAAGATCGTGAGGAAGTCCGAGCGCCGCAACTCAGCAGCGCATCCACACTCGCACACACGTTCAAGCCACCGGACAACCTCCACCTCCTCGCTCCAACGATCCAGCAGAAGCAGCAACTCCTTCCAGACGAAATGCCACCGGGAACATGTATCTCACTAATCCGAGACCATGGGGGAATAATTCTAGAGGGGGAGAGAGATCCTTCACAAGGAGGTGTGTGGATGAAGGAGGGAATGGGTGGCCTTTTATAGGAGGAGGGGGGTGCCCCCTCTATCCATGGCCGGCGCATGGGGGGGTGACCCCTCACCTCCCCCATTCATGTGGTGGTAACCCCTCCACATTAAAATGCCTCTTCAGATTCCCTTTTAAAGTCTCCACTTTAAATGCATTAAATTTCTCCAAATTTAATGCTCTCTCATTTAATAAAACTCTTTTTATTAAATTTATTCAGAATTTTGTTAATTACTTTAATTAACAAACATTCACATATAGCCCCTTACAATATTTCAATATCACATGCAGAACCACCTTCTGCAATTTCACCCAAAACAATTTCCGGTTTCTATTGAAACAATTCCTGCGCTTTGCAATTCTTTCGGCTGAAACATATGTGCTCCAAAATGGTGTCCGATAACTCTTAAGTATTCCACCCTACGGTTCGCGAATAATGCAGACATGATCGAGACCCTTCTCCGATCAATAATCAGCAGCGGGACCTGGAGATCCATACTGACTCCTACACATTCAACGATGACTTCTGTGATCGTGAGAACCTTTAACGCTTGTAACTAAATACCTTTGTCTCTCTATATATTACATGTCCGAGATTCGATCATCGGTATCTCCATACCTAGTTTGATCTCGTTACCGACATGCACTCTTTTCTTGTTCCCGTGATATAACATTCTAGTGATCACATCACTTGCTTGCAAGCTATCCTAATGTGATATCACCGAGAGGGCCCAAAGTATATCTATCCGTCATATGGATTGAAAAATTCCACTCTTGATCCATGAGCCTCAACATAACACCTTCGTAGTACTGAATCCATCTTTATAGTCACCCTGTTACGGTGTGACGTTTGATGTTATCAAGATACTCTTCCGGTGTCAGCAATTAACATGATCCCATGGTCTAAGGATAAAGATCACTTCGTATGATGTTATAGCAATATAAACATAATGACTTGATCGTAATGCTATACTTCGGATGAATGTTCATCACATCATTCCACCAATTGTGTGACCTTGTTATTAACAACATCCAATGTCCATGATCAGGAAACCTTGATCATCTTGTTAATCAACAAGCTAGTCTATAAGAGAGGCATGACTAGGAACCCTTTTTGTTTATTAAACACACATGTATTGATGTTTCCGAATCAATACAATTCTAGCATGTAAAATAAACATCTATCATGTATAAGGAATATATAATAACAACTTTATTATTGCCTCTCAGGGCATAATTCCTTCAGTCTCCCACTTGCACTCGAGACAATAATCTAGTTCACATAGTGATAAATCTAACACCCATGGAGTTCTGATGTTGATCATGTTTTGCCCTAGGGAGAACTTTAGTCAACGGATCTGCTACATTTAGGTTCGTGTGTACTTTACAAATCTTTATATCTCCATCCTTGACATGCTCGCGGATGGAGTGAAACCAGTGCTTAATATGTTTGGAATTCTTGTGAGACCTCGGTTCCTTTGCGTTGGCTATGGCTCCATTGTTGTCACAATAGATCACCATCGGGTCCAACGCACTGGGAACCACACCCAGTTCCGTAATGAACTCTTTCATCCAAACTGCTTCCTGCGCCGCTTCTGAAGCAGCAACATATTCCGCCTCCGTCGTTGATCCAGCCACCACAGGTTGTTTGGAACTCCTCCAACTAACTGCTGCTCCGTTCAAGAGAAATACGTATCCGGATTGAGACTTAGAGTCATCCGGATTGGTGTCAAAGCTAGCATCGACATAACACTTAGCGACTAGCTCTTCTTCACCTCCATATGTGAGAAACATATCCTTAGTTCTTCTCAAGTACTTGAGGATGTTCTTTACCGCTATCTAGTGTTCCGAACCTGGATCAGATTGGTACCTACTAGTCAAACTAATAGCATGTGCCACATCCGGTCTTGTACATAGCATGGCATACATAATAGAGCCTATGGCCGAGGCATAGGGGATCTTATCCATCATCTCTCTTTCTTCCGCCGTAGCCGGACTTTGAGTCTTACTCAATGTCTTGCCTTGCAACATAGGTAAGAACCCCTTCTTACTTTCATCCATATTAAACTTCTTTAATATCTTATCAAGGTATGTACTCTGCGATAGCCCAATTAGGCGCCTTGATCTATCTCTATAGATTTTAATGCCTAATATATATGACGCTTCACCAAGGTCTTTCATTGAAAATTTGCTGTTTAGATAACTTTTAACGCTGTTTAAAAGTTCTATATCATTTCCAATCAATAATATGTCATCCACATATAATATCAGAAATGCCACATTGCTCCCACTCACTTTCTTGTAAATACAAGCCTCTCCATAAGTTTGGACAAATCCAAACTCTTTGATCACCTCATCAAAGCGGAGATTCCAACTCCGTGATGCTTGCTTCAGTCCATAGATGGATCGCTGAAGTTTGCATACCTTATTAGCATCCTTAGGATCGACAAAACCCTTAGGTTGTATCATATACAACTCTTCTTCAATCTTACCATTGAGGAACGCAGTTTTGACATCCATCTGCCATATTTCATAATCGAAATATGCAGCAATTGCTAACATAATCCTAACCGACTTAAGCATCGCTACGGGAGAGAATGTCTCATCGTAGTCAACTCCTTGAATTTGTCGAAACCCCTTTGCGACAAGTCGAGCCTTATAGATGGTCACATTACCATCAGCATCAGTTTTTCTTTTGAAAATCCATTTATTCTCAACGGCCTTTCGGTCGTGAGGTAAGTCCACCAAGTTCCAAACTTGGTTCTCGTACATGGATTCCATCTCGGATTTCATGGCTTCTAGCCATTTGTTGGAATCCGGGCTCATCATCGCTTCTTCATACGTTGTAGGGTCATCCATTTCATCAACCATGAAATTCACAACAGGATTGCCGTACAGTTCAGGAGCTGCACGTGTCCTGCTTGACCTGCGAGGTTTGGCAGTGTCCTGTTTCGGAGTTTCATGATCATTATCATTAGCTCTCTCTTCATCAGGTGAAGTCAACTCCGAAACAACTTCCGGTGCTGCGCCACTCGCCATTCCATGAAGATAAGGTTCAATAACCTCTTCAAGTTCTACCTTCCGACTACTCACACCTTTCGCGAGAAACTCCTTCTCAAGAAAGGATCCATTCTTGGCAACAAAAACCTTGCCCTCGGATCTGTGATAGAAGGTATACCCAATTGTTTCCTTAGGGTATCCTATGAAGACGCATTTTTCCGCTTTGGGTTCAAGTTTATCCGGTTGAAGTTTCTTCACATAAACATCGCATCCCCAAACCTTAAGAAATGATAGCTTAGATTTGTTTCCAAACCATAATTCATACGGTGTCGTTTCAACGGATTTAGATGGTGCCCGATTTAAAGTGAATGGAGCTGTTTCCAGTGCATAACCCCAAACTAACAGAGGTAAGTCAGTAAAGACATCATAGATCGAACCATATCCAATAAGGTGCGATTACGACGTTCCGGCACACCATTACGTTGTGGTGTTCCGGCAGGCGTGAGTTGTGAAACTATTCCACACTCTTTCATGTGTGTGTGCTAAACTCGTAACTTAGATACTCTCCTCCACGGTCAAATCGTAGAAATTTGATCTTTCTATTACAATGATTTTCCACTTCATTCTGAAATTCCTTGAACTTTTCAAAAGTTTCAGACTTGTGTTTCATCAAATAGATATACCCGTATCTACTCAAATCATCCATGAAAGTAACAAAATAATGATATCCACCTCGCGCCGACACACTCATTGGTCCACACACATCAGTATGTATGATTTCCAATAGATCTGTCGCCCGTTCCAT
The DNA here is from genome assembly GCA_916181665.1 of Avena sativa. Classification (NCBI taxonomy): domain Eukaryota; kingdom Viridiplantae; phylum Streptophyta; class Magnoliopsida; order Poales; family Poaceae; genus Avena; species Avena sativa. The sequence continues at coordinate 432,891,106 of OV702287.1, forward strand.
TGAACCGGAAAACGGCGTTCTAGTCATCTTGCCCATAAGGCATGGCTCACATGTATCAAATGATTCAAAATCAAGTGATTCCAAAAGTCCATCAGAATGGAGTTTCTTCATGCGTTTAACGCCAATATGACCTAGACGGCAGTGCCACATATATGTAGACATATCATCATCAAGTTTAATATTTTTAGCATTAACATTATGAATGTGCGTAATATTACTATCGAGATCCAATAGAAATAAACCATTCAACATAGGTGCATGACCATAAAAGATATCATTCTTATAAATCGAACAACCATTGTTTTCAAATTTAAAGGAATGACCACTTTGCATCAAACACGATCCAGATACAATGTTCATGCTCAGTGCAGGCACCAAATAACAATTATTTAGGTTTATAACTAATCCCGATGGCAAATGGAGAGGTAGCGTCCCGACGGCGATCACATCAACTCTTGATCCATTGCCGACCCGCATCCTGACCTCATCCCTTGCTAGTTGTCGCTTGTTCCGTAGCCCCTAAACCGAGTTACATATATTAGCAACCGATCCGGTATCAAATACCCAGGTGCTACTGCTAGTACTAGTCAAGTACACATCAATAACATGTATATCACATATACCTTTGTTTGCCTTGCTGGACTTCTTGTCCACCAAATACTTGGGGCAGTTGCGCTTCCAATGGCCATTCCCCTTGCAATAGTAGCACTCGGTGTCAGACTTAGGGCCAGACCGGGGTTTCTTTTCAGGCGTGGCAACAGACTTGCCACCCTTCTTTCCCTTGTGCTTGCCTTTCTTGTCCTTCTTGAAACCGGTGGTCCTATTGATCATCAACACTTGATGTTCTTTCCTAATCTCCACTTCTGCAGTCTTAAGCATTGACAGAAGCTCGGGAAGAGACTTCTTCATGCCCTGCATATTATAGTTCATCACGAAGCTCTTGTAGCTAGGTGGCAGAGATTGGAGAACACGATGTATGCCTAAGTCAATGGGAATCGTTATTCCCAAGGACACAAGCTTATCGGCGTACCCAGACATTTTGAGTACGTGCTCACTAACGGAGCTGTTTTCCTCCATCATGCAGCTAAAGAACTTTTTTGTAGCATTATTACTCTCTATGGCAGCATGGGTATCGAAAATCATTTTCAATTCTCCCATGGTATCAAAGGCATTGCCATTTTCGAAACACTTTCGAAGTTCTGGCTCTAGCCCATACTGTATGCTGCAATGAACTAAGTTGTGGTCCTCCTGACGAGTCACATAGACATTCTTTTCCTCGTCAGGGGCATCGGGAGCTGGTGGGGGGCCTAGAGGCGCATCTAGCACATATTGATTTTGTGCAGCAGTGAGGAGAATCATCAAATTCATATCCCAGTTGGTAAAGTTGCTACCATTCGCAGCAAGTTTCTCTTTCTCCATGAACACATTGAAATTAAAAGCAGGTGGTGCCATCTACAACAGAATTTGTAAAGTTTATTTAGACTAATTTTATGATAGATTGAGTTCAACTAATCCAAATTACTAATGAACTCCCACTCAAAAACGACATCCCTCGTGTCCTTTTGGTGATTACATGAACCAAATCCACTACACCAAGTCTGATCATCACGTGAGTTGATATAGCTTCAAAGGCGAGCATCTATATGGGCATCATATCAACCATATGACTCATGCTTAACCTTTCGGTCCGTGTTCCGAGGCCATGTCTGTACATGCTAGGCTCGCCAAGTAAGAACCTTAGTATTCGCGTGTGTAAAACTGTCTTACACCCGTTCCTATGAAAGCGTAGATTCGAGTACACCCGATCATCACGTGATGTCTCGAAACACGATCCATAGAACGGTGCATACTCAAGGAAGAACACATTTTTATCTTGATATCTAAATGAGGGATCATCTTATAATGCTACCAAACGCGCCAAACTAGCAGTATAAGATGCTAACATCTAATGTGTAAAGTGAGATGATATGGTCCATGCATTTGATCTCTATCACTTGCATCATGGTATGATCTCTATCATTCCTTTGTGTGTAAGGCCAAGGTCTATGGAACTTACACGTTGACTGTGTTGTAAGAGTATCTACCATACATCTACTTACAACAATACCATATCAATACACTAGCCCAACAACGATCTAAACTAGACGCCTCTAATTTATCAATTGCAAGTTTTACGTGGCTTAGGGCTTTCGGAGATAGAACCGTTCTCACCTACGAACATGAACCACAACAAGGATAACTAAGTTATTAGCAACTCGTTGTAAATCAGATATTGACTATAGTAGGAGAGACAGACACCCGCCAGCCACTTATGCAAAACAAGTTGCATGTCAGTCGTGGAACCGGTCTCATGTACGATGACATGTAAGGTGGTCTGGGCCGCTTCATCCCACTATGCCACCAATATCCAAAATACATAGAAGATGCAATAACATGATCATCATCGCCCACATATCAATATATGTGTACTACCCGTGCTAAGCACCTACGTATAGATCATGCTCTGATACCACTGTTTGGTCCGCATCATAGAAAACAAAAATTTCCTACGGTGTGAACTACACGCCAAGATCTATCTACTAGGTACAAAGCAACGGGTGGACATACATCCAACGAGAACTTACCCTCGTAGACAACGAGCTTTGTTAATGAGTAGGAACTCGTGGTTGATGTAGTCGTACACTTGCCGATCTCAAGATCATGAGGAAGTCCGAGCGCCGCAACTCAGCAGCGCATCCGCACTCGCACACACGTTCAAGCCACCAGACAACCTCCACCTCATCGCTCCAGCGATCCAGCGGAAGCAGCAACTCCTTCCAGACGAAATTCCACCGGGAACATGTATCTCGCTAATCCGAGACCATGGGGAATAATTCTAGAGGGGGAGAGAGATCCTTCACAAGGAGGTGTGTGGATGAAGGAGGGAATGGGTGGCTTTTTATAGGAGGAGGGGGGTGCCCCCTCTCTCCATGGCTGACGCATGGGGGGTGACCCCTCACCTCCCCCATTCATGTGGTGGTAACCCCTCCACATTAAAATGCCTCTTCACATTCCCTTTTAAATTCTCCACTTTAAATGCATTAAATTTCTCCAAATTTAATGCTCTCTCATTTAATAAAACTCTTTTTATTAAATTTATTCAGAATTTTGTTAATTACTTTAATTAACAAACCTTCACATATAACCCCTTGCAATATTTCAATATCACATGCAGAACCACCTTCTGCAATTTCACCCGAAACAATTTCCGGTTTCTATTGAAACAATTCCTGCGCTTTGCAATTCTTTCGTCTGAAACATATGTGCTCCAAAATGGTGTCCGGTAACTCTTAAGTGTGCCACCCTACGGTTCGCGAATAATGTAGACATGATCGAGACCCTTCTCCGATCAATAATCAGCAGCGGGACCTGGAGATCTGTACTGACTCCTACACATTCAACGATGACTTCTATGATCGTGAGAAACTTTAACGCTTGTAACTAAATCCCTTTATCTCTCGATATATTACATGTCCGAGATTCGATCATCAGTATCTCCATACCTAGTTTGATCTCATTACCGACATGCACTCTTTTCTCGTTCCCGTGATAGAACATTCTAGTGATCACATCACTTGCTTGCAAGCTATCCTAATGTGATATCACCAAGAGGGCCCAGAGTATATCTATCCGTCATCTGGATTGACAAATTCCACTCTTGATCCATGAGCCTCAACATAACACCTTCGTAGTACTGAACCCATCTTTATAGTCACCCTGTTACAGTGTGACGTTTGATGTTATCAAGATACTCTTCCGGTGTCAGCAATTAACATGATCTAATGGTCTACGAATAAAGATTACTTTGTATGATGTTATAGCAATATAAACATAATGACTTGATCGTAATGCTATACTTCGGATGAATATTCATCACATCATTCCACCAATGGTGTGACCTTGTTATTAACAACATCCAATGTCCATGATCAGGAAACCTTGATCATCTTGTTAATCAACAAGCTAGTCTATAAGAGAGGCATGACTAGGAACCTTTTTGTTTATTAAACACACATGTATTGATGTTTCCAAATCAATACAATTCTAGCATGTAAAATAAACATCTATCATGTATAAGGAATATATAATAACAACTTTATTATTGCCTCTCAGGGCATATTTCCTCCAGACATAGCATAGGCCACAGTCAAAAACAAACTCTCTTTACCACTTAAGCATGAGCTTTCCTACTCTTTTCCAAACCAAACCAAAGTACTTGAACACCAATGTATGAAAGAGGAGATCCAACCAATTTATTAAGCAAACTAAGAAAACCAAGCAAACGAAAAACCAAAACAAAAACGAAAAAGAAGACGCTCCAAGAACAACACAACTGTGCATGAAACAATAAAAATGAAGCGTTTGGAAGAAACCTGGGATTTTTATTGATGAAGAAGGGGATGCCTTGGGCATCCCCAAGCTTTGACACTTGTACTTCTTGGATATTTTTTGGGGTGACACGCGTGGCATCCCCAAGCTTGAGCTTTAGTCCATCCTTCATCTCATTACTCATTCCTTCCATACACCTGAAAATTTTCCTTCATACAAAACTTCACACAATTTTTATTAGCAACATTAGTGCACTCAAGATAATAAGTCTTAAGATTCAGTTCTAACACCAAATAAACTTCCATTAGAACACTAGCTACTGTAGAACTTCCTTCAAAAAGCTCAATTCCCCAAAAGAACTAAAAAAGGAACCAACAAGAAGCAAATGCAGAAAATGGCAGAAATCTTTCAAAACAGACCAGCAGGTAAAGACCTTCTGTTGCTCAAATCAAAAAGTGTTGCTCAAATCAAAAAGTTAGATAACAACCTGGGGCGGAAGCAAAAAAATTCACGCCTCAAGAAGACATTCAGAGATTTTACACGAATTTTTACGGTGAAGCACAGAAATCTGTTTTGGGACAGCAACTTTCCCAATCATTACTTCTCTCTCATTAGAGGTTACTCTTGGCACAACAAATAAAAAGGATAAGTAGCGGTTATTACTGAAGTAATAACTTCCAAGACTCATCTAAAACTTTTGGGTTATCTCCCAATAAGTTCTTTTCTTTAACGCCTTTAAGTTAGACAAAAAGCAAAAACTAAAAATGGATGAATAGAAGTAAGCGGAGATAATCATGGTGAAAACATTGTTTTGTTCAATGAAATCCTTTTGTTAACAATGTTGATCAGGTCTTGTTACCAAAACAATTTCATATGATACAAAACTTTGTATTCCACTAATGATTATGTTACCTCAACCTTGATAGCAATGGTCCCAATCATAATAGTTTCAAATTTTTCTCTTGGTATGGGACAATATATTTCTCCAACTTGAATGCCCTCAACATGTTCAATTGAATTCAAACCATAAGTTCTTTCAATCTTCTTGGGGAAATAACCAGTATGTTCCTTGTCATTAACATTGAAGGTCACCTTCCCTTGATTACAATTAATAACAGCTCCTGCAGTATTTAAGAAAAGGTCTCCCAAGAATAATAGACATATTATCATCTTCAGGCATAATAGTTTGAGAGGATGCTCACATAATAAATATGAGTTGAAGTAAAAGAGAGCATCAAGAAGCAAATTCAAAACACATTTAAGTCTAACCCTCTTCCTATGCATAGGAATCGTGTATGCAAATAAATTCACAAAGAACAAAGTGACAAGCATAGGAAGATAAAACAAGAGTGACTTCAAAACTTTCAGCACATAGAGAGGTGTTTCGATACCATGAAAACTTCTACAACCATATTTTCCTATCTCATAATAATTTTCAGTAGCCTCATGAATGAACTCAACAATATAACTATCACATAAAGCATGCTTTTCATGATCTACAAGCACTAGGGCTTTATTATAAACATTTTCAAAAGAACCCTCAGGAACATAACATTCATCCTTCTTTAGTAAGCATGGGGGACAATCAAATAATGTAAGGTATAAAGATTTACTCTCATTAGAAGGTAGGCATGGGTAGCTAATCCATTCTTCCTCCTTTTGTTCATCACTCTCCTCCTCTTTTTCATCTAATGAGATTTCAGGTTCATCAATTTCTTCTTCCATAGGATCCTGCAAGGCATTAGTCTCTTCCATTTGTGGAAAGCATCTATTAAAATATTCAAGAATATAGCCATTTTCCTCCTTGTAATTATCAAAGAAAATTTTAAGTATACCATAAACCTCATATTTGTAAGGTGAATCATCAATATTTTCAAGCAAACTAGCAAGTTCAAAAGCACCCTTCCAAGCAATAAATTCTTCAATTTGTTCCGCATCATAAAAGTCATAAATTCCTTTAGCATAAGAAGATATGGTATCATTATCATTATACTCACATTGAAAAGGGAGGTGTTTATACCTCTTTCTGCAACAAGATTTATCATAGCAATAAGTAACATTATAAGTAGAGCACACGTTTCTAGCAATGGTATACAATCTATCAATTTGTTCCCATAAGTGTTTCCCTTTTTGTGACAAGCGGTGTTCCTTATAATAATATATTTGATCTTCCGTGAACCCACCTTGCCAATAAGCTTCAATTTCAAAGAAACCAACCATTGACAACAAGCATGATAAGGCAAGACAATAACAGACCAACGAAAATAACAACTAGAGTAGGAACTACTTTTTTTGTATTTTTGATAAAGAAACAAGCAAACGAGGCGAAAATAAACTTAGCTTGAACAATAGTGATTCCAAGTGGACTTGATAAATAAAGCTATGCTTCCCGGCAACGGCGCCAGAAAATAGTCTTGATGACCCACAAGTATAGGGGGTGTATCGCAGTATTTTCGAGGGAAGTGAAACCCAATTTATTGATTCAACACAAGGGGAGCCAAAGAATATTTATAAGCCTTAACAACTGAGTTGTCAATTCAGCTGCACCTGGAAACAATCTTGCTCACAGCAGTTTATCAGTAGCAACAGTTTTATAGTAGGAATGGTAAAGTAACAATAGTAGTAAAGTAAAGACAGCAGTAACAATAGCAGTAAACAGTGGGATTCGAGTGCGGTAGGCATAGGGATGGATGGACGGGCGTTGCATGGACAAGACAATTCACATAGCAATCAGAACATAGGGCAATTGCAGATAAATAAGATAAAGCATCCAAGTACTAGATAATCCTAGGCATGTGTTCCATATATAGTCATACGTGCTCGCAATGAGAACTTGCATAATATCTTTTGTACTGTCAGCCCGTTTGCAGCGTGGCCTCAAGGGAACTACTGGAAATTAAGGTGCTCCTTTTAACAGAGCACCGGAGCAAAGCATTAACACTCCATGAACACATGTGATCCTCACATCAAAACCATTCCCTCCGGTTATCCCAATTTCTATCACTTCAGGGCCATCGGTTCCAGACAACAACGTGTGTATACAACTTGCAGATAAGACCATAAACAATACTATCATAATGAATTAATAACATGTTCAGATCTGAAATCATGGCACTCGGGCCCTAGTGACAAGCATTAAGCACAACAAGTCGCAACAAAGTCATAAAGCACTAATAAAAGATACTAGGCACCATGCCCTCACAATATGATGCCATTACATGACTGATCTCATCCAATCCCTACCATCCCCATAGCCTATAGCGGGGGATTACTCACTCATAGATGGGGGAAACATTGATGGTCGATGGAGAAGCGATGGTGATGATGATGGCGATGATCTCCTCCAATTCCTCGTCCCGATAGGGTGCCAGAACGGAGTTTCTGGTGCTGTTTCGTGGAATCTGGTGGTGGCGGTGGAGCGGAACTCCTTTTGGAAAAACACCGAAGTTTTTAGGTCAGAAGGCTTCTTATAGGCGAAGAGGGAGACCGAGGGGGTGCCTGGGGGGCCCACATCATGCCCTGGCGCGGCCAGGCCCAACCCGCGCTTGGGGGTGGTGTGGCCAGCCCCTGACCCTCCTCCGTCTCGTATTCTGGCTCCGTGAGTATTCCGGAAAAATAGGCACTTTGGCTTTTGTCCCGTCTGATTTCGAGAATATTCATTTTCTGACTTTCCTGGAACCAAAAACAGCAAAAAACAGGCAGCTGGCACTATGGCTCTTGTTAATAGGTAAGTCCAAGAAATCATATGAAAAGTACTCCAAAGTGTGGACAAAACACAAGAAAGTGGATAAAACCAAGCATGGAACATCAAAAATTATAGATACATTTTCAATGTATCACGGCGCTACGAAAATGATGATATATACATGGGCCCAAAGTGCTTCGGACCATGCATAAGAGCTACAAGATTCCTGGAAGGATTTGCTATCTCACGACATATCCAAGTCTACGACAGCATTGCTCGGCCAGATACCTGGCTACAGGATTTCTTCCAAGCTTGTTGCATTGCCAAAGGCGGAAACAACCTGGTCGCAACCCGATATCTCCCACTCATGCTGCGGAAGACGGCAAGATCATGGCTCAATGAACTTCCGGAGAACACCATCCATAACTGGTATGACATGCAAAGTGCGTTCTTTCGGAATTTCGAAGGCACATACCGGAGGCCCTGTACGGTTGGAGACCTACAACATTGCACCCAGAAAGACAGAGAAACTTGTCGGGATTACCTCGGACGATGGATCGACACCAAGAACTCCTGCGAAGGAGTAAATGACCAAACTGCGATTGAAGCTTCCATTGCAGGTCTCCCAATTGGTTTACTACGTCATCGCCTGAAGTGTGACAAAGTCACTGACTTGGGAGAGATGATAGAAACAGCGAGCAAGTATGTAGATGCTAACGATGATGTAGAGGGATTACTCAATGCCCTAGCTATGCCATAGTCAGCAAAACAACCAAAGCAACAAGCTCAGAAGTGCAAGAATACCTCGGAAGAGAAACCCAACACGGAAACGGCAGTGGTCACTGCTACTTTCGGGTCTAGAGGACGAGGAGGACGCGGCGGAGGACGCGGCCGCGGCCGTGGGACTTTGAGAGTTCAAGGTAGAGGAGACCAGCAACCAGGCAAAATCTACTCTTGGGCCGACATTGCTAATATCCCATGTGTGCATCACTTAGACGCCAATGGGGGCTCGTCCCACACCAACGCTGAGTCTCGTTTCAATGACGACATTAAAAGAGATGATACCGCTGGCTACAAAGCTAAGCAGAAGAAGGGAAAGAAGAATCCCGAAAAAGATAAAGAGACCAAGGAAGATTCCGACATGGAGGAAGCTGATGCTTCAAATCCCAAGCCGGAAGGGAAGAAATTTTTTTTGACCAAGAAAGACACTTATGTCACCTTCCTCGGATCTCAACCAGCAAAGGTCAAAAAGGCAGTGCTACATGATCTCAATGCAACAGTTCCGGCTGTCCCCCAATTCTTGGACTGGTCGGAAGTGGAAATCACATTTGTCGCGCTGATCATCCGCCTAAGTTGCACATGCGAGGAAAATACGCCTTAATCGTCAATCCACTTATTAACGGTTATGGTTTCTCCAAGACTCTCATGGACGGTGTCAGTAGTATTAATATTCTGTATGTTGAAACGCTACGCCGGATGAGGATCTCGGAGACCCAGCTGAACCACAGCTCTGTGATCTTTCACAGGGTTGTCCCAGGAAGACAAGCAAATTCCCTGGGAGAAATCACTTTGGATGTTACCTTTGGAACTCCAAAGAACTATCGGATGGAGGCACTTTCCTTCAAAGTGGTCTCGTTCAAGAGCGCATACCACGCTATATTTGGACGTCCGGCTTACTGGGCTTTTATGGCTCGTCCGTGTTACATTTACAATATGATGAAATTTCCAGGTCCCAATGGCGTGATCACCATCAGGCGAGACCCGAAGAAAGCACGAGAGTGTGAAGATGGAAATGCCGCCTTTGCTGAAGCCGTGCTACACGCCCAGGAGTACCAGGAGATCAAGAAGAGCATGGATCCGTCCAAGATGCCTGCAACGAAGAAGGAGGTGACAAAGCCGAATCCGGAGTTCAAGGCATCAGAAGAGACAAAGAAGACGCCGTTGAAGGATGATGACCCCTCCAAGGTGACCCAGATAGGCGTAGGCCTAGATAGCGCATAGGAAAGCGCGATCGTCAAGTTCCTCAAAGAAAATCAAGATATCTTCGCATGGCAGCCATCTGACATGACTGGAGTACCTAGGGAACTTGCCGAGCACTCTTTAAATGTAAACCCGAACGCTAAACCTGTCAAATAGTCCTTACGACGTTTCAGCGATGAAAAGCGTAAGGCAATAGCTAAGGAACTAGCACGGCTCGAGTTAGCCGGATTCATAGAAGAGGTCATCCACACTGAGTGGTCGGCCAATCCTGTAATGGTCCCTAAAAAGGAAACCACTGATTTAAGGATGTGTGTTGATTATACTTCCTTGAACAAGGCTTGTCCAAAAGATCCGTTCGCTCTGCCTAGGATTGATCAAGTTATCGATTCTACGGCAGGCTCGGAACTCCTCTGTTTTCTCGATGCATATTCCGGTTATCACCAAATTCGGATGAAGGAATCTGACAAAGTCAAAACTTCATTCATAACCCCCTTAGGAACCTTTTGTTTTGTTACGATGCCCTTTGGGCTGAAGAACACAGGAGCTACGTACCAGCGCACAATGCAGCGTTGCCTCCACGATCAAATCAGACGCAATGTACATGCATATGTGGATGATATTGCGGTGATGTCCAAAGAGAAGGAAACACTGATTTCCGACTTGGAGGAAACGTTCGCCAATCTACGAAAATACAACATCATGCTTAATCCGAAGAAATGCTTCTTTGGAATCCCAGCCAGAAAATTGTTAGGTTTCATTGTGTCTCAAAGAGGCATAGAGGTGAACAGAGACAAAATCAAGGCTATACTTAATATTTCCAGGCCAACTCGCCTGAAGGATGTACAAAGACTAACTGGTTGCATCGCTGCAGTCAGTCGGTTTGTAAGCCGACTCGGTGAAAGAGCCGCACCATTATACAAACTCCTAAAAAAGACCAAGGATTTTGTGTGGACCGATGAAGCTGAAGCTGTGTTACAAGACCTAAAGAAAGTACTCTCATCTGCTACTATCCTTGCTGCACCGGAACCATAGGAACCGATGTTGCTTTATCTTGCTGCGACAAATAAAGTCATCAGTATCGTCATGGTAGTGGAGAGACCGGAGGAAAATCAGGAACACTTGGTGCAGCGTCCGACTTTGTCAGCGAGGTTCTAACAGAGTCAAAATAGCGGTATCCGCACTATCAAAAGCCGGCTTATGGTGTTTTCCTAGCATCTCGTAAGCTACGACACTATTTTCAGGAGCATCCAATTACCATGGTGAGCACAGCTCCCATGAGAGATATAATAACAACAGTGACGCCACAGGACGCGTCGCCAAATGGGGCATAGAGCTTTCAGTTTTCGATATTGAGTATAAACCCCGGAAAGCAATCAAATCCCAAATCCTTGCCGACTTTGTTGCTGATTGGACAGAGACGAAGGAGAATATGACCCTCCCTGAGTCATAATATTGGACCCTATACTTTGATGGGTCTAAGGCTCCAGGGGGCTCGGGGGCTGGCGTGGTGCTCAAATCACCCAAGGAGATAAACTTCTATACGTGTTGCAGATCCACTTCACAGCGAAAAACAATATTGCCGAGTATGAAGCACTGCTACATGGAATCCGGATTGCTAAGGATATCAGCATCCGACGTTTGATGTGTTACGGAGATTCGGATCTTGTTGCTCAGCAAGTGTCGGACATTTGTAATGCAAATAAACACATGGCAGCATATAAAGCTGTCGTGGATGATTTATCTAAATCGTTCGAAGGGTTTGAGGTTCAACACATCCCTCGAGTAGAAAATGACAAAGCAGATGCACTATGTCGGATAGGCTCTACATGGAAAGAGGTCCCGGATGGCGCTTTTTTAGAGCACCTCAAAGTTCCCTCAATAAAGGGAGTGTATGAGGAATATCCGACCAAATCCGACACACCTCTAATAGCAGTTCTGGCTGTAATTCCCAGCTGGACTCAACCCTACCTTGATTATCTGGTAGATGGCAAATTACCCGAAGACGAGGTTCTGAGCCGGCAGATTATCCGACGAGCGAAAGCCTATACTATAGTTAAAGGTGAGCTCTATAAGCGGAGTCTATCTGGGGTCTTTCAGCGCTGTGTATCTCCGGAAGAAGGAGTGGAAATCTTATGAGAAATCCACGAAGGCGAGTGTGGTCACCACGCTGCCGCCAAATCTTTAGTGGCAAAAGCTTTTAGACACGGTTTTTTCTGGCTTTCAGCTCAGGCAGATGCCGAACGGCTAGTCAAGACGTGCAAAGGCTGCCAAAAGTACGCCAAACAAGCTCACGTTCCAGCTGATCAGCTGTGAACAATACCTATAACATGGCCTTTTGCGGTCTGGGGGCTTGATATGGTAGGACCATTTAAACGGGCTCCAAGTGGATTTACTCACCTCTTAGTGATGGTGGATAAATTCACAAAATGGATTGAGGCTAAACCCGTCACTAGTTGTGATGGAGCAATAGCTAAAAGATTTGTCGAGGATGTTATAATCCGGTATGGTTATCCGCATAGTATTATTACGGACAACGGGAGTAATTTCTCTATGGGAGAATTGGCCGAATTCTATAATGAACAAAATATCCGGCTTGACATTGCGTCAGTCACACATCCACAGGCTAACGGACAAGTCGAAGGGCAAATGGTTTAATCCTATAGGGCCTAAAACTGAGACTCGAAGCACCACTACGACGTGCTGCGGGGGCTTGGGCAGAGGAATTACCCTTTGTAATATGGAGTTTACGAACAACTCCGAACAGGCCAACCGGATACACACCTTTCTTCTTGGTCTATGGCGCAGAAGCAATTCTTCCTAGTGATTTGATTCACACTTCTCCTAGAGTGTCCGCGTATATTGAAGAACATGCCGAGATTTCTCGACAAAATGATCTCGACTTAGTCGAAGAAGTTCGCGTCGTTGCTCAAATGAGATCAACAGCCTCTCAGCAGAAGTTACGCAAGTATCATAGCCTGAGAGTCCGAAACAGATCTTTCAATAAAGGTGATTTGGTTCTCCGGCTTGTGCAACAAAGAAAGCACAAACTTTCCCCAGTATGGGAAGGGCCCTTTTTAGTTAGTCGAGTATTGCATAATGGTTCGTACTACTTAACTGATATGAGGCCAGTCAAAGAAAGAACTGCTACTAAGAAGAGAAAGAGAGCTGGAGCAGTACAAATCTGGATGAGTTAGACAGACCATGGAATATTGCTCAACTATATCCCTTTTATTCTTAGTTTATCCTTCTTTGTAATCATACATATGTACATGTTCTGTGAGAAATAAAAGTCTTGGTTGCCTCAAGTTTTTTCTGAGACGTTTTTACCATCTTATTTCTAAATGATCATGTCATAGTCGAAAATCCCAGAATACTTGAAAGTACTTTATGCTCATGTTTGTTCTGGTTTAGATTTCCGATTCTAAAAATGCTACCTTTGGGTATAACTCTAAAGTTTCTAGTCTATACTTTGGTTATTTATCTGATTGTCGGATGCGGGCATTTTCGAGTAGTGAATTGTTGGTACTGGAAGCCGGCTTTGTTTCCGAGTTTAAACTGGTTTAGCAATTGAGCTCCATTGCTCGGCAAAGTATCCCTGCAGAAGGTTTAGCCAGCTCGCGAAAGGGACGAGGCGGAGAGCTAGATAAACAATAAGTATAGACGAAAAAGTATAAGTGCTTATGTAAACATTTCAGGCACACAAAAATTTAAGCCAAAAGTGCTGAATAGATTAAAAGCTTAGCACTAGCAAAATTATAGTACTACATATTTACAGACCCATAATGTTTCTCGGAATAATACATTTGTTTCTAGTAATTTATGATGCAGGAGAGGAGGTAGGAGCCGCCGGCTCGCTGGATGCATCGGCCTCGGTTTGATAACGCTCCGAGATGTTCAGATCCGATATGGTCTGTTCATCGTCGGAAACTTTAGCTGCTTCTTCCGGAGGCGGAGGCGGTGTGTCCACGCGAGTGAAGAAGGGAGTGTCGTAGCTGGTTAAGTCAGCTACGTGACACCCATATCCAGCGCAGGAGTCCATGATGGCCTTGATATCTTGCTCCTAGCCGTCTTCATCCACCTTGCAGTACCCTCTGGTCACTTGCCATATCTCCATGTTTCCATGGTGGCTCAGGACCATGGTGAGAGCGTTCTGCACCACGGATCGCGCGTAGGATATGTTCCAGTCCTGGACGAGCTGCGGCATCTCTTTTGCCTGGTCTCGCACCTGAAAGTCGGACATGCGATGCATGTCCAGAACCTTGAGAGCTTCGCCAATATCCTCAATGGATTGGCGAAAGTCATGAAGCAGATCACCGACTTGGGTAAGCCGGTGGGTGCGAGGCTCGGCAGAGGTGGAGTCCGTCAAGTTCAGAGGATCTATACACATAACGCAAAATGGTTAAGAAAATCCGACATCGAAAGAGTCGAAGAATATAGAAAAGTCAGAAAGATGGAAGCATACTGAAGATGACGTCATCAACTTTGGTCTTCTCTTCTCGAAGACTCCGGAGTTCAGCTCGGAGCGCCTCGGAAAGATCCTTCTCTCTGCAAAGTTCATCGTTGAGATCCGAGATTTTCTGATCTTGAACAGCAATCTTACGATCACGTTCATCAGTAGCCATGGAGGAGGATTCGAGAATTTGAGCGATGCTCTTCTCATGATCTGCCTTGAGCTTATCCAGCTCTTGGCGAAGTTCTTTATTCTCCACCACCAGGGTTTTGAGGTTCTCGGCCGCTTCGATCATAGCACAAGACTGTTTTACCAGTGTTGTAAAACAAAAGAACAACAGTTCAACAAAAATATTTGACTATGAAAACACAAGACAAGGTTTGAGTTTCGGAATGTTTACCTTCGGCCTCATCCTTGGAAACCTTCAGCTCAGCATTTTCAAGTCGGAGAGCTTTGATCTCTTTCCGCTTGTTACAGATATTCTTCAACAAATCCTGGTTATATGAATTAACTTTCTGTAAGTCAGAATACCCAGAGTCAGAAGTCTACTGAAGACTCGGGCTAATATTGTTACTAATATCAGCACGAGCCTTGGGGGCTACACTAGTTCATTCTTTGGCATCCTAAGGAAGCATAAACCCGGATTGTATATCCTACTTCATGCTTGGGGGCTAGAGGATATGATATAAAGTACAATAAAGAAAATCGTGAGTTGGAATTCCGACTTACATGATATTCATGTGTGAGCTTGCTCAGGCACATGTTCACCTTGGTGGTAACCTTCTCGGCGAGGGTGAGTGGAATAACCGGAGGTGGTGGAAGCACACCAGCTCTAAGTCCCACGTCGTGAAGGTGGACTTGTTCAAAAAGGTCGGAGTACTTGATGTCCTCCGCTTCTTGTGCTTCTTCTTTGGCAGAGATATTTCGGCTCTCCAGGCATTGCCGGGCCAGAAGCTGGATTTCTTCTATAGATTTCCGAGACAAGCCAAATTTGGCAAGTCCCGGATTGTTCAGGAGGTTTTCGGCAAAGGTCTCTGCCGAGGGATCATTACCCGAAGAGGGTTCACCCTTATCTAAACCTAAGCCACCCATGGTGGCGTCAGTCTACGATTTAAGGATCACTGGCCCCGTTGAAGGAGCCGGATCATCTGCGACAACTGGTGATGGAGTAATCACCGGCATTGCAAAAGGTTGAGGAGCAGGAGTCGGAGGATCCACAACAGGAGAAGCCATAGTCAGCTTCGTCTGTCGTAAGGGCTTCGAAGAAGTTCCCTTCCCCTTGCCCTTGATGAGCTGCTTAGCTCTGAGAGTGTAATAGAATGGAAACATTACATCTCGGAAGAAAATTGGAGTAAGGTACAAAGGCGGAAGTTATGTTGAAAGTTACCTCTTCACGACTGGCACCTCCTTTGTGCTGACAGCCACTATCGGAGCTTTGCGCTTCCTAGGCGCAATGTTCGGCAGTGGGACCAGTTCTGCCTCTTGAGAAAACTCCGGAGGATATCCCTCGATAGGAGCTAGCTCCGACTCAGGGAGATCGTCAAGCTGAAAAGAAGAAAGTATCTCAGTATTGCAAAATAACTTAAAAGGTGAAACACATAAAATGGTTTATTATTGAAGCTTACCGAAACTACAGGGTCTTCCGCTGTATGCATGTTTTATCAGGTATTCGATCCGCCTCTTAGCAAGGATCAGATCGTCACTGAGAGCCGGAGGAGCCTCGTCCCAAGATGGAAGGGCCATGGCGGCTCCGTCGATGAAAGCCAGCAAAGCAGTAGCTTTGCCAGGAGCAGGAATATCCTTATGGTAAGAAAGTGGCCGACCATTGTTTGACCGACTCACTGGCAGAAATGCGAGGATAACTATGCTCGCGTCTAACAGAAAGGCTAATAGTGCCGGTAATATAAGGATTACCGGTTGTGATGGAGTTTCTACGGACATGAAAGTAGAAACGAAACAAAGTGAGACTCAGCCTAATGCTGATATATCCCTCACACAAAGTCGCATAAGCGCTCATCTCTAAGATGGAGTTGGCTGGAAGATGGTGGAGCTAAACGCCATAGTGATCTATCACCTCGGAAAAGAAATCCGAGGGAGGGAAAGACAAACCTCTGTTGAGGTGGGTGCCGAAGTGTACCCGCTCGCCGGCTTGCGGGTGGGGGATGGTTTCGCCGAAACCGCTTTGCCAGTCGCCGGCGCGGAGGAGCCCTTCATTCTCCACGCCGTGGAGCTTCTCGTCGTCGAGAAGACACGAGATCCAAACCCCACGGTTGCTCTCTTTCTCTGCTGCCGCCGCCGTCGCCGCCGCTGCGAAGCCAGCCAAGCCGGAAGATGAAGAAGAAGCCATTTCTCCGGTGCGCCGGTGACCTTGGATGGGCAGTGCTGGGAATCTGGGAGGCAGTAGAGTTCTGTGCGCGAGGGAGAAGTGGAGGAGAAGTAACAACAAGGGAACAAGTGAAGATGGGAGAAAGAGAATCCTCACCCCTTATTACCACCTATCTGCGCCAAGATTCGTGCAAACGGCACTGTGTAAACACCACACGTCGTGGAGGGAACTGGGAAGGACCCACGCGATGATTACGTCACCTCGATCTCCACGTACGCATTAAAACGACGCCTCGGTTCCGCGAACAGCGGACCCACCAACGGTCGTGCTGACAGGATGTTTGTCAGATGACGTCACTTGACCATGACCAGTGTCAGATGACGTCAGGGACCAAGTTCCGGCTTAGTTTGAATATCAAGTTGGAAAACCCGAATAATGTACTGATATGTCCGACTTATTTTGAGACCCGGATCGTATCTTTTGTTTTGAAGTTTCAGGAACCCTTTAAGATTCTGCAAGCCGAAGATCAAGCTAGACGATGATGAAACCGACTTTGGATCTTGGAGACTTCCGGCGGCTGCTGTTGGGGATATACTTTCCGGGTATCCTCACAGTCCTCACTAACCAGGGTGGCCCACTTCGGGTTAGAGATTTTCTTCACGGGCGGCCCAGTCAGGGAGAAGAGACGAAGTCTAATCCGGCTACGGGAAGGCCCAGAAGACTTACCGACTTAGGCCCATAGTGTTACTTGTAGTTCAAGATGTACTCTGTAACCGACTCTCAGTCGTAGCCGGATAGATCTCTCCTGTAAACTCTAGGCCGGATATCTATATAAGCCGTCCTAGGGAGAGCCTTTAGGGCACCCTCAATAGTCTACAATCTCAACTTACACAGGCGAACCCTTGTAACCCATATTCCGGCTCTGCCGTATTACTGGATTGCTAGCAGGAGTAGGATCCGTCCAAAGCCGGCGGATTCGAACCTGGGTAAACTTGTGTGCTCACTGTCCCAGAACACCGTACGTCTCACACCCCTCTCTTCCGCACGCCCCGAGGACCCCCTCATGGCGTACTTGTCATCAATCCGACAAGTTTAGAATGGAACAAGCAAAAAAATTCTTACTTGTGTAACTAGGAGAAGCATAGAGTTGAAACTTGGTATGAACAACAATGGTTGAAAGAAAGGAAAAGAGGTGCATTGCATCTCCAATGCTCGGTCATAGGTTTTTCCACATAAACCATATTATATACTTAACGTAATGTGATCCAAGTTTTTGGGTTAGAAGAACAAGTTCTTAGTTGTAAGAACGTGTTTCGAAGTGATTCCTGAGTTAATCACTGAACTGGCATTAAGTTTATCTTTAAGCTGAAAGGTGTGTGGTTAGCATAAAAATTGCATATCGTGCACTACCTATCAGGATCTATATAGATATAGAAGTATGAGAATGCTCCAGAATTAGCAAGTATAATATTTGGCTTAAGAAGTTTGACTTCCAACTGGGTGTGTTTTCTAAGTATACATGACAATAGTAAATGTCCAATTGACTGAACAACCATCATTGTATACATGAGGAAACAAAGTCTCACTCAACCGCCAAACATGTATTTCGACTATATTATGTGATAATATAGTATAATGTCAAATTAAATGACATTGAATGATTTGCAAAGAACATATGGATCTGGTAATGCCGATCAAAGATAGGAAGGTTTTCCACGAGAAAGCATGATCAATAAACACATATGTGATATGGTTAATGATTAGTAACAAATGCATCTGGGTTATTTGTACTCTAGTGAAAGTGGGAGACTAAAGGAGATATGCCCTAGAGGCAAATAGTAAAGGGTGTTTATTATCATATCTCAAAAGTTCATAATAGTTTTATACCATGCTATAACTGTGTCAATCGGAGACACTGATACATGTGTGGTATATAAACAAACCAAAGGTCCGTAGTAGCCTCCATACAACTAGTTCATTGAGAAACTGATGATCAGGGTTTCCTGATCATGTAGCATTTATGCCAATTGATAATGAAGTCATAATCATTGGTGAATGATATGATGGACATTTACCTAGGATAATTATTGTGACACGATCAAGTCACAAAGTTCATCGTTGCAATAGTTAGAAACAAAGTATCCTAATCCTTAGACCATGAGATCATATTTAATCACTGTCACCTGCGGCTACTTAGATTACATCAGCCATCATACCGTAACCGGGTGATCATAA
The DNA here is from genome assembly GCA_916181665.1 of Avena sativa. Classification (NCBI taxonomy): domain Eukaryota; kingdom Viridiplantae; phylum Streptophyta; class Magnoliopsida; order Poales; family Poaceae; genus Avena; species Avena sativa. The sequence continues at coordinate 432,910,150 of OV702287.1, forward strand.
AGGTGTATATTGGGCACTCCAGAGTGATATGTTGAGGTGTATGCATCAAGATCGGGATTTGTTATTCCACGTGATGGGAAGATACACTGGTCCCACTCAGTGAGATTACATCCATAAGCTGCGCAGCATGTGACTAGGTCATGGGGATATAATATCACAGGAACGAGTAAAGCAGTACTTGTCTAAAACGATATTGAACAAGGTATTATGATACCAATGATTAGATCTCGAACAAGTCAGGTATCGAAGTAACAAAGGGAATTGGACTCGATGTTATGGTTCAAACAACATTGAAATCGTGGAATGCACAAGGGTCATTGTGGGCATCCTGGTCCCGTTGATGATCGTTGACATGACAATCGTCTCAATCATGTATGTGATGTTCCCAAACCGTAGTGTAACACACTTAAGGGTTTTACGATGCTTAGAGATCATTTTGGAATTGTCGGAATCATAGGCAGAAATAGATGAGAATATCGGAAGTGTTCCATGAGAGAACCGAAATCATTCTAGGAGGATCCGAAGGAGTTCGGAGTGAACCGAAAGGTGTTTCAGGTCAAAGAGGATTTAATAATATGTATTTTATATTAATTATTGGAATTAATATAAAATAATATTTAAAATTGAATTTAATGGGCAAACTTCCCTAATAGGCCAAGTCCCCGGAGGGAACAAGGCGTAAGAGGCAAGCCGCCTAGGGTAGGCGCATGAGGTGGGCCCTACCCGGTCGCCGGCCCCTCCATGGGCCTGGTGTGGGGCCCACCCCGACCAACCCTTTCTCCTTGGTGGCGCGTGCGCCTCCTCCTCCTTAGTTTAGTCCACCCCGGGACTTTAATTGATGGGGTGCCCTCTTTTCCCCTATATAAGAAGGTCTATATGGGAGGGAAAAGAACACACGATAATCTCTAAGGCTATTTCCTTAGGGATCTCTCTCTCTTTTCTCTTGCAACTACAGCCCCAAGTAAGGGCTGCATGAGTAGGAGACTGCTTCGCTACAGCATGCTGTTGTTCTGCGGTGATTCTAGCCAGAAGATCTATTTCCGCATCCTAGGATCAAGGAGAACGAGAGTCATCGTCAAACACCGGATGTGTGCGAGACCACGGGGGTGCTGCCACTTATGGCAAGGACCAGGGGTGACTTGCAAGGAGCTTCGCGACCTTGAGGTCGGTGCGAGTACGACTACATCATCAACATTCGGCATGAACGTTAAACGCTTTCGGTCTACAAGGGTATGTTACCAAATCCTCTCTCCGTCACAACATTACTCCTAGATAGATCTTGGACATATTGGTGTTACGCTAGTCAGGATTTTTTTGTTTTCTACTGCCAACCCCTTCAGCACTTTAATAGTGGCGTGCCCAGGAAACCACACATCACTAGTTATACCACCAGCAAGTGTGTTTTAGTGGAATGCCATTTTTGTTTGCCACACCACCTATATATGGGATCCACGTGACACAAATACCGCCTATAGGGGGGTGAATAGGTGGTAAAAACTTTTATGAGATGGGCTTAACAAAGGCGGAATAAAACTAATGTTTATTTTGTCAAGCACAAAACTTATATATATACTATGGTTCACGTATGTACACCAACAACTTATGCTAGGCAATACAAGAAACTATGTGATAACAAGATATATGACTTCAATCACAAAGGATATCACAAAGTAAAGTGCATAAGTAAAAGGGTCGAGTGTAGAGATAACCGAGGCATACAGAAAGGATGATTGTAGCACCCCCGGTAAAACCACCACTAGAAAATTGCTTGTTGTTTTATTTTGTGCATCATTATGATCGCATGCTCATGTCATCATACCACATTGCATTTGAACATCATCATCATCATGCATATGTTTGTTTAAAACTATTTTCTAACTATTTTGTTTTCTATATTATCCCCCTTATTATTTCAAAATATAAAACTCCGGTCCATCTAGATCCTTTATTTATCTAAAAACTATTCATAAAAGGTTTTATAAAATTAAATAAATAAAAACATTTTATTAAAACCTGTGGAGGCCACCACCGGCCAGGCCTAATAGCCCAGCTAGTCGGAGCTTACTACCCAGATAGAACCTAAACTTAGATCTACCATAGACCAGACCCAAACCTACCCAAACCACCCCTACCCTGCCGCCAGCCTCACACGCGAGCAGCACACACCCGCGCGCAAGCCACACTGCCGCGCGCGTGTACCGCCCCCTACGTGCCGGCCCCACCCGCGGAATCTACTCCTCACGCAAACCCGTGCCCACCTTCCTCGCTTCCTCCCGACGCTCCCGTCGCTCACGACCCCACCACCCTCCACCTTCCCCGTGTGTCCTCCACGCAATCCCCTCCGACCCCGCTCACCCTGGATCCCGCCCCGCTCCCGCAAGCAAGCGAGGCTGCCACCCTACTTCCTCCTCGTCGTGCCTGCCTCCGCCGCATGTCTCTCTGCGCTCGCCCTCGAGCCGGACGGCCCCGCCCCGTCCCCGACCCCGCGCGTGGCCGCCCTCCTCCTCTGCCCTAAAGGCCGAGCGCCCCTCGTCGTCGTCGATACCGTCCCCGCGCCGCCGCCGAGTCCTTCCTCGTCGAGCCCTTCACCGAGATCCCCTGCGAACCCCAGCGCCGCGCTGCCTCGGCCCACCGCCTTCTCCACCTCGCCCGCCTTGTCCGTGTTGCGTGGGTGCGTGCCTCACCGGCGCCCTGTGCTGTCTGTGTCGATCCCGCATCCAAGGTGCCCGCAAGGTCCGCCTGCTCCCGTCCATGACCGACCCCGGAGCCGGCCGCTGCCTGGCCGCTTCCCCAGCCGCCGTCCTCGACCGCCACCACCGCGCAGTCCTCGAGCCGCCGCGGAGCCACTACCCATCCTCCGGTGTCGCCCGCTGCCAGGCTCCTCTCCGTCACAAGCACGCCGCCCGGAGCCTTGGCGCGCCTCCGCCTGGTCCCTGCATCACCCGTCGCCATGACGCCAGTTGACCGAGCTCCTCTCCTCCCTGCAGATCAAGCCCCGACGCGTTCAATCCGCCTCTACCAGCACGCGACCTGCCTCCCCTCCATCCAGGAACCAGCCAAGACCTACATGTCTGCTTTGAAGACCGGCGGCCTCTTCAGATGTATTCTACCTTCGGCCGGTGACCGTGTTAGTGATGTGCCTGTGTATGAGCAACCCGAGCTCTTGTATTCCGCGTCCGAACCCCGTCATCCTAGACCAACCCCGTTAAGGTCAACATCAAACCCGCACCCCCGTGAGGTGACAAGATCGTCTCGTCGACCCGATATCTTGAAAGAATGAACGTAGTATCAAACGAAGACCGCACCGAACCAAGAGATCTTCATGGAACACCGAGCTCTCCCTCCCGGAACCCAAAGACCGAACCTCGGTGCTTTTCTTCCTCCTCGCCTATCCCGGCATCCCAAGACCGACCCCGTCGAACACCAAGACCATTGGTGTCGAACCCTAATGTGTGACCCTTTTCCGAACCCCTATTTTATAAATGCTACGTATCTCGATGCATATTAAATCTATTCATATTTGCATACATTGCATCATGTGGGTTGGGTAAACTTTGTCGATTCACGTCATAATTATATGGAGTCCATATGCGAGCTTTTCTAATCTTATATTGGCTCCATTTAAATTTGTGTAGCGAATCGATGCCCTATTTTGCCTTGTTAAGACAATATTTAAATTGTGGGGTATCTAAACAACTTGAACCATATAAGTAATTGTCGGGACCCCGGTTCCGCTTAATATTGCCTAATTGCACCGCATCTTTACCATGCCATGCATCATATTATAATCATGCCGAATCTTCTGCCGTAGTATTAAATAGTGCATCCGGTGTTTCTTTTAGTGCTTTGCTTCTTCACGAATTAGGCCATTGAGCTGATGTGAGTGTCGACCCGATCTTTGGATGAACCTTCGGCAATGTTTTTCAGGCGAGCATTCTCCCCCTTTCTACCTATTTTGCATTTATAGTCTTTACTTCCTCCTGTTGATCTATTGCTATCCGTGTTGCGATACTTTAGTTTCCGTGCACCATTTATATTCCTTGCAGCCTCTATATTGCCTTAGACACATCCTATTGCCCATTGTTTGATAGACAGTCGGCCTTGTGAGTCGTAGTTACTTGCTCAGGTGCTGCTTCGCGGCATTGTTGTTCCACCGTTGTTTGAAGGTTGGCACATGCTTCATGGTGGAGATGATAATGGCTTTAATTACAACTTGATAATTAAAATGCTAAGAATAAATATAACTAATGCAGAGGCACCGGTGGGCAATAACTAATATTTGGTTTTTAACCTCTCACTTGTGTCCCATAGGCCCTGAGTAGTTGATACCCGTTCCTTGACTATCGCACTATCTGCATATGAGACCATAAATCCCGTTAGCCAGAGCTTGATTCATTTCTTATTTCTTGGGACCACAAACTAGTTTGGGGCTTTATTACTATCCTGTACTTATGCCATGCTTTACTGCTTTATTTACGATTGCGCGTGTAGCGCCTGTACTGTTTTGGACCGTGGCACGATTTTGCGATATCGATAGTCACAATTTTGGGTTCCCAGTTATTTACATCCGTTCTCGCAAATCCTGGGTCCATCTCAGAGCCGGACAACTTTGTTGCAGGTAGCTTAGTGGAGTGGCCCCCTGAAATATTTTATGAATCTTGTGATCGCTTTGTTGTGATGCATCGTTGGGTTTTATTTGGTTTTTCCGAGGTTGATCGTGCGTGTGTTGCTATTTGTGCACCCCTGTAGGGTAAATTTTTCTAGAAGCCATGTCCGTGATTATGGACGACTTGGAGCACATTATCTCGATCATAGACAACCATAACTAAAGTAGTGCTATAAATTGAACTTTGACATGTCTAGTAATCAGTTTTACTACAATGGAATGAGTAACTAAAAGTACCAACAACTGCTGGATTTGGGATGTACTATGCTAATTGTATATGACTAGTAAGTATTGCAACTACAACAAAATGGTTAACTAAAACTGCCCACTGTTTATGATACCAGTGCGACTCATGCTATCTATATCTGATTAGTAAGTGCTGCAACTATAATAGAATGAATAAAACTATCAACTGTGTGAGTTCCTCGGTTTGACTTCCTCGTTTGGTCTCGAGGGGGAAATACCAGGGTGGGTATGTTTTGGTGTTACTATCAGGTTGGATCCGAATAGGTCTTTCTTATCCCTCTCTAATAGCCGACAGTTGAATCGAGTCTCTATAGGTTGTTTAGTGCAATCTTTGTTGCAGCTTCAGCCCACCATACCTATGTAGGCGAGAGCCACCGAATTCTAGACTCGCCGTGTACTGGCTTCAGTACTGACCGCTCCCTTTTTTTAATTTGCCCTTTGTCAGCACCCCTTTTGTTTAACATGTATGAGTTTGATGTCGTTAGCAGGGTTACCCTTCCGGTTTGACCTGGGCAGGGTTATGGACGCTATTGGTTATTCTTCAAGGCTCCTAGCCCCATTTGCATTTTGTCTGTACTCGGACGTTGTATCCTTTTCAAGGTAATTTGGATCTTTGCACTGTATATTTGTATTCTTGACTCATGAAATCGTTGTTATATATGTTCTATGGGTTCCATCGTGAATTATTGTGTTTTCACCCGCACGCAAGTGCCTGGTGGGCATATTTGAATCGTTTCTATGCGGGTTTGGCGGGAATCGCTGAAATCTGCATAGGGCCGATTCGAGGGTGTTGCAAAGTGGTATCAGAGCTCAGTAGTTACGATACCCCACTGGTCCAGCCTGTAGGATAACCTAGTTAATTGCCGTTGTAGAGTGTCAAAATTATTTTTGAAAATCGGTTGGATAGATCTGATTAGGTCTGTTTTTACTCCTTATCCCTATGCTATTCTACTCGTACCTCTATGTGTTTTGAATCTGCTCTCTTATCTTTTTGCTGAGTCTAGGATTTCTCGTAGCTGGGTTTTCATCGTACCTTCAAGGTTTCGCCTCCTTCCTTTTATAACGGTGGAGCTACAATCATCGAATCTGCATCTCGTTTGTTGTACCCTTCATCCAATCTTTTTGGGTTCTTGAACTCTTTATCTGTATGTGCACCTTTATGGACACCTGTATCGTTGAAAAACATTATGAGAAGGATGAGCATTGGTGAAGTTGGAGTATACCTTGAGAATGTGTTATTCATGCCAATGGAACCATCGCGAAACCTAATCATTGTGCCTTTTCATACGATTTCTTTTGTATATTCTGGTGGTTTCCGAAGCGATGACATCATCTACATTAGAAGATCCTACATCAATCCTTTGTTTCTGAACATCGCTTGTAAAGATCATCAGTCTGAATTTCGAGAGTTGGTTGCGCAATTCTTTTGTTCATGTACAAAGTAATGTTTCGAGTGCGGGATGGAGTAGCTACCATACCACTACTCTTATCATTCGCTTTTGTACGTTGAATGGTGGATCAATGCGATTTTACTCCTTCCATGGAAGTTAAAGGTGGCCTTACCTTTTGAGATCTTTACCTTCGTATTTGTTTCTCCGGAGTGTTCTCTCGACGAACGTGAACAACAACCTCTTGTTGGTGGTGTCGCCGATTTCAGGTTGGAGCAAGAGTCTTCGTTAGTGGTGTCGCAAGGATCTACGTGAAGCAAGAAGAGTCTGATCATCAGCCTTCTCCCCCTACCATGAGGTGGATCTCGAGGGCGAGATCCCTTGTTAGTGGTGTCGAATTGTAGCACCCCGGGTAAAACCACTACTAGAAAATCACTTATTGTTTTATTTTGTGCATCATCATGATCGCATGCTCATGTCATCATGCCACATTGCATTTGAGCATCATCATCATGCATATGTTTGTTTAAAACTATTTTCTAAAAGCCTATTTTGTTTTCTACATTAGCCCCCTTCTTATTTCAAATTATAAAACTCTGGTCTATCTGGATCTTTTATTTGTCTAATAACTATTCGTAAAAGGTTTTATAAAATTAGTTAAATAAAAACATTTTATTAAAACCTAGGGAGGCTGCCACCGGCTAGGCCTAAAAGCCCAGCCAGTCGCAGCCTACTACCTAGATAGAATCTAAACTTAGATCTACCCTAGACCAGACCCAAACCTACCCTAACCACCCCTACCCTGCCGCCAACCTCACATGCGAGCAGCACACACTCGCGCGCAAGCCACACTGCCACGCGCGTGTACTGCTCCCTGCGTGCTGGCCCCACCCGCGCAGCGTTGACCACCCCTCCACCCTACTATCGATGCCACCTACCACTATCGGCCCCACCCGCGGAACCCACTCCTCACGCAAACCCCATGCCAACCTTCCTCGCTTCTTCCTGATGCTCCCATTGTTCATGGCCCCACCACCCTCCACCTTCCCCGTGTCTCCTCCACGCAATCCCTTCCGACCGCACTCACCCCGGATCCTGCCCCGCTCTCACAAGCAAGCGAGGCCGCCGCCCTGCTTCCTCCTCGTCGTACCAGCCTCTGCTGCCCGTCTCTCTCTCTATGCTTGCCCCCAAACCGGACGGCTCTGCCCCGTCCCCGACCCCACGTGTGGCCACTCTCCTCCTCTACCCTACAATGCCGAGTGCCCCTCGTCGTCGATACCTTCCATGCACCGCCGCCGAGTCCTTCCCCGTCGAGTCCTTCACCGAGATCCCCTACGAACTCCAGCGCCACGCTGCCTCGGCCCACCGCCTTCTACGCCTTGCCCGCCTTGTCCGCATCGCGGGGTGTGTGCCTCATCGGTGCCCTGTGCTGGCTGCATCTAGCTCGCATCCAAGGTGCTCGCAAGGTCCGGCCGGCGCCCGTCTGCGACCGACCCCGGAGCCGGCCGCTGCCTGGCCGCTTCCCCAGCCGCCATCCTCGACCACCACCACCGTGCAGTCCTTGAGCCGTCGTGGTGCCACTGCCCATCCTCCGGTGTCGCCCGTTGTTAGGATCCTCTCCATCGCAAGCACGCCGCCCGGAGCCTTGGCGCGCCTCCGCCTGGTCCCTGCATCACCTGTCGCTATTACGCTAGTTGACCGAGCTCCTCTCCTCCCTGCAGATCAAGCCCCGACACGTTCAATCCGCCTCTACCAGTGTGCGACCTGCCTCCCCTCCATCCAGGAACCAGCCAAGACCTACATGTCTGCCTTGAAGACCGACGACCTCTTTAGATGTATTCTACCTTCGGCCGGTGACCGTGTTAGTGATGTGCCTGTGTATGAGAAACCCGAGCTCTTGTATTCCGCGTCTGAACCCCATCGTCCTAGACCAACCCCGTCAAGATCAACATCAAACCCGCACCCCCGTGAGGTGACAAGATCGTACATGATCGTCTCGTCGACCCAATATCTTGAAAGAATGAACGTAGTATCAAACGAAGACCGCACCAAACTAAGAGATCTTCTTCATGGAACAACGAGCTCTCCCTCCTGGAACCCGAAGACTGAACCTCGACGCTTTTATTCCTCCTTGCTGATCCCGGAGTCCCAAGACCAACCCCGTCGAACCCCAAGACCATCGGTGTCAAACCTTAATATGTGACGCTTTTCCGAGCCCCTATTTTATAAATGCTATGTACCTCGATGCATATTAAATCTATTCATGTTTGCATACATCACATCATGTGGGTTGGGGACACTTTGTCGATTCACCTCATAATTAAATATGGAGACCATATGCGGGCTTTTCTAGTCTTATATTGGCTCCATTTAAATTTGTGTAGTGAACCGATGCCCTATTTTGCCTTGTTAGGACAACATTTAAATTGTGGGGTATCTAAACAACTTGAACCATATAAGTAATTGTTGGGACCCTGGTTCCGCTTAATATTGCCTAATTGCACCACATCTTTGCCATGCCATGCATCATATCATAATCATGCCGGTTCTTCTGCCGTAGTATTAAATAGTGCATCCGGTGTTTCTTTTAGTGCTTTGGTTCTTCATAGATTAGGCCGTTAAGCTGATGCGAGTGTCGACCTGATCTTCGGATGAACCTTCGGCAGTGGTTTTTAGGCGAGCATTCTCCCCTTTCTACCTATTTTGCATTTATAGTCTTTACTTCCTCCAGTTGATCTATTGGTATTCGTGTTGCGATGCTTTAGTTTTCGTGCACCATTTATATTCCTTGCAGCCTCTATATTGCCTTGGACACATCCTATTGCCTATTGTTTGATAAACAGTCCGCCTTGTGAGTCGTAGGTTCTTGCTCAGGTGCTGCTTCGCGTCGTTGTTGTTCCATCGTTGTTGGAAGGTTGGCACATGCTTCATGGTGGAGATGATAATGGCTTTAATTACAACTTGATAATTAAAATGCTGGGAATAGATATAACTAATGCAGAGGCACCGGTAGGCCATAGCTAATATTTGCTTTTTAACCACTCACTTGTGTCCCGTAGGCCCCGAGTACTTGATACTTGTTCCTTGACTATCACACTATCCACATGTGGGACCATGAATCCCCTTAGCCAGAGCTTGATTCATTTCTTATTTCTTGAGGCCACAAACTAGTTTGGGGCTTTATTACTATCCTATTCTTATGCCATGCTTTACTGCTTTATTTACGATTGCGTGTGGAGTGCCTGTACTGTTTTGGATCGTGGCATGATTTCGCGGTATCGACAAGCCCAGTAACACTTTTGGGTACCCAGTCGTTTATAACCGTTCTTGCAAACCCTGAGTCCGTCTCGGAGCCGGCCAACTTTGTTGCGGGTAGCTTAGTGGGGTGGCCCCTTAAAATATTTTATGAATCTTGTGACCACTTTGTCATGATGCCTCGTTGGGTTTTATTTGGTTTTTCCGAGGTTGATCGTGCATGTGTTGCTATTTGTGCACCCCTACAGGGTAATTTTTTTTGAATACCGTGTCCGCGGTTATGGACGACTTGGAGCATAATATCTCGATCATACACAACCATAACTAAAGTAGTGCTATAAATTGGACTTTGACATGTCTAGTAATCAGTTTCACTACAACGGAATGAGTAAATAAAAGTGCCAACAACTCCTGGATTTGGGATATATTATGCTAATTGTATCTGACTAGTAAGTATTGCAACTACAACAAAATGTTTAACTAAAAATTCCCATAGCTTATGATATACGGACGACTCATGCTATCTATATCTGACTAGTAAGTGCCGCAACTATAATGGAATGAATAAAACTATTAACTATGTGAGTTCCTCGGTTTGACTTCCTCGTTTGGTCTCGAGGGGGAAGTACCAGGGTGGGTATGTTTTGGTGTTACTATCAGGTTAGATCCGAATAGGTCTTTGTTATCCCTCTCTAATAGCCGACAGTTGAATCGAGTCTCTATAGGTTGTTTAGTGCATTCTTTGCTGCCGCTTCTGCCCACCATACCTATGTAGGTGAGAGCCGCCAAATTCTAGACTCGCTGTGTACTGGCCTCAGTACTGACTGCTCCCTTTTTTCCTTTCCCCTTTGTCGGCACCCCTTTTGTTTAACAGGTATGAGTTCGACATCGTTAGCAGGGTTACCCTTCCGGCTTGGCCTGGGTAGGGTTATGGACGCCATTGGTTATTCTTCAGGGCTCTTAGCCCCATTTACATCTTGTCCGTACTCAGACGTTGTATCCTTTTCAAGGTGATTTGGATCTTTGCACTGTATATTTGTATTCTTGACTCATGAATTCGTTGTTGTATATATATGTTATGTGGGTTCCATCGTGAGCTATTGTGTAATGGTATTACTTCGTTTCCACCCACACGCAAGTGCCTGGTGGGAATCTTTGAATCGTTTCTATGCGGGTTTGGCGGGAATCGCTGAAATCTACATAGGGACAATTCGAGGGTGTTACAATGATATTTTACCGAGTTCCTCCCAACAAGGGAGTACGTCTCATTGGAGGGGTGGGAAGTACTAATACCACCAACGCCACAAGAGGCCTCACCCAATTCTCCCAAGCACCCGCCGCGCGGCAAGCACCCGATCCACTATGTGACACTTGAGGTTGGTCACCAAGCCCGTACAAGATTGGGGCAATCTCCACAACTTAATTGGAGGCTCCCAATAATCACCACCAAGTCCACTAACTTGGTGGAACTCCACAACTTAATTGGAGGTCCCAAGAACTCACCAAAAAGGCCACAACACTGTCTAGGGTTCCAAGAACCCAAGAGTAACAAGATTCTTGATTTCACCAACCTCCTCTGAGGAGAACTCAAACTAATGCACCTAATGCAATGTCAAGTCCTTCACTCCCAAATTCCACCAAAGCTAAAAAAGCTATTGGGTGAATAAGAGAGGAAGAACAAACAAAGGAAACCACAGAAGTCTCCAAGATCTAGATCCCAATATGTTCCCCTCACTTAGAGGAGAGATGGATTGGTGGGATCGTTGATCTAGATCTCCTCTCTCATTTCCCTCAAATAGATTCTAGAATTATGGAAGGAGGAGGGAGATGACAAGCTCAAGAGATTCAACAATGGAGGAGGAAAGGAGCTTAAAGGGATAAGGTCAAATGGAGAACAAGGGCCCCTTTTATAGGGGTGCGAAAATCTGCCTGTTACCCACCTGGGAGAACCGGTACTACTAGACTTGGTAGCACTAGTACGAGACAAGTCTGGCACTACCGTCCAGGTACTGGAGTGAGCAGCCAGACAAGCCAGGGAGAAAAACTAAAGGGGCGAACTAGCTCAGTGACCACCGGTATTGCCAGGTCCAAGGGCGGTACTACCGCTTACTAGTAGTTCCAGGCTATGGAGCGGCACTACGCTGACCTCTGGTAGTACTAGGTGGCGGTACCAGATGCTTCAGAGGGGGACGCCCATATCGCAGCTAGGCTTAGATGTGACCGGCATCGCTGGATTGTACTACCACTGCCGAGCGGTACTACCGGACACAAGAGTCTAGTACTACCAGATACGGCAGACAATTCTGGCAGTAGCAAATGCAATAACTCGAGCATCCAAACTCCAAAAGGGATGCAACGAATTTTGTTGGAAAGATAATGACGTGTAGAATCAAGGGAGAAAATACCATGCATAAAGAAGTGATAAACCTTCTAAGGTGAGGAGCCGGAAAACCTTTAAGAGCAAAAACGCAAATAAATATACAAGATAAATCCGTTTTTGATGAACTAGAGCTTGTTATGAAGATTACCACAAGCTCTAGAACCGCACATGGATATGATCCAAATAACAACCAAGAAATATTATTCTAAGTATGAAAACTTTTGATCTCTCTCCGAAAGTTATGATCGAGTTACTCACTCGAGAGCCCCTCTTGATAGTACGGTTATCTATCCTAAACCCGGTCTCCCAACTACCAACATGAGATAGGCAAAAGGGAAAACCTATCAAGATCATACCTTTGCCTTGAGCATTCCACTTGAGCTTGATGTAGACGATCTGGTCCTCCTCAAGATGGAACAACTTTCTTGATTGCTCTTGCCACACTTCCTTGATGAAGACTTGCAGATTTCTCCCCCATACACCATGGGGGAAACCTCTTCTTTGAGCTTGTCTCCATCAATCCATGAAACTTAGGATGGCAAGCTTCAAGCATGAGATCTTCTAGAGAATGCGCATCTTGAACTTGCACACCATTTCTTCTAACTCCATTAGGATGATGTCTTGAAGATATACATGAGAAAATCCATCTTCTTCTTCAATACACACTTGATCTTCTTTTCTTTATTCTTCTTCCTCTTATACAACATGATTCCAATAGGCGCAAAGCCCTTGGACATTGCTTATTGATCTTCATCTTTCAAGCTTGAAGCCAACACATGGTTCAAGTGATGCCAATGGACAATTCCTACAAGTGTAACTCAATGCAAACATTAGTCCATAGAGATTGTCATCAATTACAAAACCACACATGGGGTCACACATGCCCTTTCAGTTTTTATAAACTAAAACTTATCTTTCTAAAAACTATTTTTGGGAAACCAGGAAACCTAAATAATGGTTACACAACACACACCTATTATAGAATTTGTTGAGTACACTCATACTCAAATTATCTTCTTAAACCCTTGCTAGACTCTAAGAGTTACGAGATAGAGGACCCAAACCTTTTGGGAGGCATTGAAGGAGTAGATTAGTGTATAGAATATGGAGCGGAGTATGAAGACAGCAGAACATAAGCGTAGTTTGTAGGATAGCATAAGTGAGTTGAGCAACATAGAGTTACATAAATAAGTTGCTGACATCCAATGGTACTAAATATAGTAGTTCCATTGCTAGAGGAAGTAGTTAGTTTGCATTTAAAATTCAAATATGAATCCTCTATAGACCAAAGATGATATTGGATCTTTTGTACTCTTATGATTGATATATAAACACGTAAAGTTGAGGACCCGTGATGTTTCTGTTGTACTACTTTTAGGGATGTAATATTTATGAAATGGTAATTCATGAGTATTTTGTCAATGACTTATGCACTACAACATGAAGTGGTGTGCTGGGTCACTACATTTGGCATCAAGTTACAGTTGGGGATTGAAGCTTTGGTGAGGAAAATCATGTCCTCCTCATTGACTCCATTAAAGTCACCACGTGCCTGCAAGGTGTGTTAGCAATAACATAGTACAAACATCAAACTGCAGGACATTCAATGTGACCCCTTTCTTAATAGGCCGACGAATACTCATCATAATAAAGTATTGAGTAGGAGTGTGCTTTAGTAGGAAACTTGCACACCGGATGCCAATGTTGTTGTTAATGAACCTGAAGCAGGTGCACCACTCGATGAGGGTGAAGGTGCAATTGCGGTTTATGAGGTGGAAGGTGATCATGTTAATTCCTTCACAATCCTCATCAGATTGGTAGCTCACTCCCACGGTGTTCTATACTGTGCTCAAGAACTCAAGCATCAACCGATGGTAGGTTAGAACATCCCGACATACAAATGGAAGCAGTCTAACTCTATTGCATAATAAATTGAAATCATTAGTCAAACCTAGTTGATTAAGCATTATAGGGAATGTCCACTTGTTGGAATTTACTTCACGGTCCTTGAGTCTCCTAAACATCTTGGTTTGGGACTCCTTGGTGAACCGGATGCCCATGGATACACCACTCCGAGGGGAAGCAATGCTGGAGGTGCCCGCAATGGCCTTCCCACGTGCTCGTGTTCATCATCGAAAAATAAAAACTACACAAATTAAAAAAATTATCCACTAAAAGTATTCAATAAATGTTTCTCTACACTTTCTACAAAAGAATCTCCTCTAAACATCGATACAAATCATGCCCATCAAGAAATAGATTCATAAGGGACCTAATTCTAAGATTGATAATGACAAGAGATAAAGCATGGATTTGCAAAAAGTAAATGGAGAATCAGAGGAAAAACATACCAAGGATCGTTTGTGTGCGAGGAATCGAATAAAAAAGTAGTAAGGTGAAGATCCCTTGAGGTGTTGGAGAGTTTGGATGAAGAATAAATAAGAAAAGAGGGGTTTTGGATGATTTTACCTTGCTCCCGGTGGTTGACATCGGTGTCCTATAGGTGGTACAGGTGCACCATACGGGAACGTCCTGCCCATATCAGCGGTAAATACTGCGCGTTATGGTTTCATTCTAGCGGCGCTCACGGTACAGGGGTATTCATCCATGGGGATGGTCGTTCACCTTGAAGTAACTCTCGATATTTTTATTTGACTTTTTCGGCCATGCACGTGGTACAGACGCATCGTACGGACGCTCCTGGCCATATCGATGCTTGTTAAAGGTACCGTATTCTCCTTAATCTTTCTAGTTAGGCTTGTGATGACTGCAAGAGCACATATCGATTGTAGCTAGTTTCAAAATAAGAGTATCGAACCCACAAATAACTATTTGGTTAAGATCTTTATGCCTCTCGTCACTATCTACCAAAGGATACTTGTAAGCTGCCTTTGATTTCAAGTAAAGGGTGTTTGAAAGGTTTTGTGTTGGTGTGCAAGAAAGTAATAAAACAAGTAAAGTATACAAGTAATGAAAACGTGGGAAATGGTGTTGGAACTCAATAAGGCTAAAACATTCTTGGGGATGTAGGATACACCGCTAACATATGAAAATTATTCATGATTAGGATAATCTATTAATTTCATCATGATATGTGTGGAGTGATCTCCATAATAAGATGTTCACTACAAGATTCGCAGTTGCTTCTTGAATCAGGTATTGAGGTCATCTCTAAATAACCACTGTGATGCCTGAGAGCAATCACTCGTATAGGCCACCACAATTAAGGGTTTCCCCATGGATATCATAATAAGCTTAGTGAATCTCTCTTAATTCCCCTTGGTGTGTGTAGGTTATAAGACAATGCTCACTATCACCAAGTAGCACTGGACATACTCCCATGCATGTCTCAAAGATATCTCCCTCACTTTAGCCCCAAAGGGGCAAATGCTATGTGGTTGACTTCACATACCATCCAAAGAGATATTTAACACAACATCATAGATCAATGGATCATGGACCAAAGTAATAGATCGTCTTTATTTCATTTCATAATAATGCTAGGGTTTCTCCATCTCCCCAAGAACAGAGGAAACTACTCACACATGCAAGGGTAAAAGTGTAAAGATAGATCTAATGCAAACCACAATTGTATTTGGAATTACAACAAGATCTAATGTATGGAAGAGGGGAATAGTAATGGTGATGGAGATGCAGCGGTTGATGATGAAGGGGATGATGTGATGTCCTCCGATGATCTGTGAAGCAACAATGATTCACCCTTCTCCTAGTTCCTCCACCAGGTCCCTCTTTGGTGTGGTGTTTCGAGGCTGAAAGTTTCTATGAATGTCGGATCTCAGATCCGTCTTCGAGTGGTGAGAGTATTTGTCGGGGCGGACGCACTGACATGTGGTATGGGCGGACGATACGGACAAGCTCTGCCCATACCATCGGTCATTAAACCCTCTATAGCCTTTCTTTGCATCCTCTCTTCTCCCATGTGCGTGGAAAAATCATTTAAATGACATTTATCACTTAGAAATATCATATTACTACATAACATGATAGTCCCAATTGATATATTCACATATGACTTGATAATTAGGGATCCTGTTGAAACAAGGACAAAAGGTGCGCGCAGGCGCAGTCAAATACCAAAAATCCTACTCTAGTTGTGCAAAAACATAAGGTAAAAATGCTTAAAAAATGCACTCATCAACTTCCCCAAGCTAGACTCTTGCTCGTCCCTAAGCAAGATGGTGGCTTATGGACAAGGTCATCATGTTCATGAGGCATGAGTTGTTACAATAAATGAGGTAATTTGAAGCATAATTATAATATTAGATATAGAACTCCATCGTGAGTTAGATCACACTTTCACACATCACATGACTTAGAAGCTTCCACACCTTCCACATCAATAGTTTATAAAAGGTTTGAAGATCAGGCATATTATAAAATCATTAAGTTTCAATTATATGAGCACTTGATTGAGTAATGAATAATTCATGACCATTGCTTGAGTACTTTTTTCAACTTGCACCTTTCCTTTTATTATAATTCTTTGATAGCTGACATGGGTATACCTTATAGGTACTCGAGTGTGGCATATACGGTCCAGATACGGTAGAAGCCCACGGTGTTGCCAAGGCCCAATAAGGAATTCGAGCGGCCCACGGACTCTCGATTGCTTGCGAGACAAGAAGAAGCTTAAGATAGAAAGTTCAAAGGGAAAACCCTAATCTGTAACCGACTCGATCTGCTACCCGAGACCTAGCCTATCTATATAAAGGCTAGGAGGGGGCGGCGAGGAGGACAATCACAACCCTAGTTTCCACAACTCTCGCCAGATTGCATCTGCGCACCCCTGTAATCTTCGATTCCTTCGTTAATTCCAAGAGCAGACAAGCAAGAGTAGGGACCTCTACGAGGCCTGAACCTGGGTAAAACTTGTGTTGCTGTGTGCTTGTTTGCTAGCCGATTGATGCCTCCAGCGCTCCCTCCTTCTCCAAAACCCAAGTCCATAACAATGAGCATTGACGAGTTGAACCCTCGTCAGTTGGCGCCATCTGTGGGAACTAGGAGTGCTGATGTCGCGGCTTCTTTGGCCCCGTCAACCGCGATCTACAACTCTGCAACGCAGAGATTCGCCAAATCTTCGGCACGTTCGACTTCACCGTCCACACGCCGACCACTCTCCTGGCTTTCGAGTCCATGGGTGATGGAATCAGTCTGGCGATTGGGAGCTTCCGTTTCCAGGTTGGTCAACCGGGCACGCTTCGCATGCCGGACCAGCCAACGGTACCCGTGATTGCTCCAGCATCATGGTTCCCACCACTAATCGGCACACTCAGCAAGCTCAACACCTCAGCAACAGCTGGGAGTACGGACAGCGACAACAGTCGCGAATCCGATTTGGGTGACCTAGCCACAAAAGATGGAGCCTACAGCTCCGGATCTGAAAGTTGCGGGAGCACTAGCTTCCCCAACCACTTCATGTGCACCGTCATCAACACGGGCAACACCGGCGTCAATCGCGAAAACACTGGCACCGGATCTGGCACCGGACTGCCCAATGGCACCGGACCACCCAATGGCAGTACACCCGACGGCGGCCCCACTAACGGCGGCAATGGCGCGCCCGTCAACAATGGGACGGGAGGAGAACCATCGCTCTCGCCGAATGGGAACACCGGTGAGCGCATACTGATCAAGCTCAACGACAACGAGTGGGCCCGCTGTCACGAAGCTCCACGGGGCAATCCTCTACCCCCCAACACACCGCAGGACATGCTAATGGGCTACCAATGGCTGTTAAAGGAGGAATTCAAGCGCCAGCAACAGGTGATCGCGCAACTCGAAGCGCGCAGAAAGGCAGCGGATGAGTTGAGTCTTCGACGAGCTGGGCTCTCCTCCCACGGAGGATCCTCCTCCAAAGGCAACGAGTATGTTGCCAACAAGAGGCGATCTCGACTGGCCCACCTCACCGAGCAAGAACACGTGGAGGATACGAAAGTCCTCGACTTCAGCTCTATGAAGGTGGATACGCGGGGCAATGTGCTCCCAAAAATGCCGCAAGCAACGGTGACGGCGGCTACCATGTACCTCCTCAACAACCAACCACCGGTTGGAGATCTGAGAGCTGCCATGCACCGATCTATGATCACAGGCCTGGGGCTAATCGAGGCCGCCCTCGACAAAGAACCAACACCAAAGCCGAAGAAAAGTAAGGCTCTAGAAAAGTACTACTCGTACTCCTCTAGTGACGACAGTCACGATCTATCACGACGACGTCGCTCACGGCGGCATGACCGCGACTACGACGCGCGCGATGACCTCACACAGCGCAAAGTCAACAAGATGCGGACAAGACATGCTCGTTCGACTGACTCGGAAGAAGACGAGACTGAGCTCTGCGGCGCCAGATGCTTCAGCAAGGCCATCAGGCAGAAGCGAATGCCTAAGGGGTTCAAACTTCCGTCGGAGAACCCAAAATTTTGACGGCCTGCAGGACCCGAAAATCTGTTTGGAGGACCACATCTCCTCCATTAGGCTACACGGCGGGAGTCAAAGCACGACCATGCAATGCCTGCAGCTACAACTGCAAGGCGCCAAATGCGCATGGCTCAATAACCTCCCGCGCGGATCCATTCGCAGCTGGGAAGAGTTGGTCTATAGCTTTGTGCGAAACTTCAAGGGCACTTATAAAAGGCTCGCATCAATCGAAGAATTGTGAAGCTGCCAACAAAGATCTGGTGAATCACTGCGCTCGTACATCCAGAGGTGGTCCATCATCAAGAACTCTGCAGAAAACATCTCGGAGGACCGCGCAATTGGCGCATTCAATGGCGGCGTCCGCCGTATAGAGCTGAGGGAGGAGCTGGGCCACTCGAAGCCCAAAACGATCGACCACCTGATGGAAATCATGAATCGGTGGGATGACGGAGAAGACTCGGTGAAGAACCGCACCTACTCCGATGACGATGACGACCTTGGGTGCAGATGCAATCGCCGAGGCAAACGTCGGATGCGCGTTTACGATTACCGTGACAAGGTCAATATGGTTGCCGCCGGCTATGCCGACAAACGCGACGACAACTGCAACAACGGATATCGTAGCGGTGGATACCGTGACAGCGGAAAAACCACGCAGGTGCGGCAGTGCCGCACTCGCGAAGAGGCACCCACAACATCTATCGAGGACAAACTGTCCGGGCCATGCAACGTGCACTTCTATATCGACAAGCACGATGGCAAGAAGAAATCCAGCCACCTTCTCAAGGACTACCGCGAGTTCCTCAAACTCCACGAGGGCCTGGCCCGGATGAATCGTGATACGGTCAACAGGGGCTATGGGGTCGCCCTAGGCGCTGTGGCACATGGAGCTCCTCCACCACCGCCCGGACCACCACCACCCGCGACCGCGCCGATCCAGCATCACGGAGGCGAGCCATACCCACGAGCCGTGGGCAATATGTGGATGATCCAAAAAGGGCATCCCTCAAATCGAGTGCAGAAGGCCATCACTCGCCAAGTCAACTTGGTGATAAACTCTCCACCTTCCACCACTGAGTACCTCAGTGGAAGCGACTCCTGCATCACCTTCGAGAGGCGCGACCACCCACGCTAAGTTCCTCATCTAGGCCATTGTCCCCTCGTACTCGAGGTGCAGATCGAGGGCTTTGATATGAGTCGCGTCTTCATGGACAGCGGCATCGACATTAATCTCATGTTCGCGAGCACCTTGCGTGCGATGAAGATCCCTCTGACTTGTCTAGAAGTTCTTGACACGACGTTCCACAGCATCGTCCCAGGGAAGGGCATATATCCCCTGGGCAAAATCAACCTCGACGTCATCTTCGGCACGCTGCAAAATTTTCGGCGAGAGCGCATCGACTTTGAAGTCGTCGACTGTCCTTCACAATACCACTGCATCCTCAGACGTGTCGCGTTCGCAAGGTTCATGGCAGTGCCGCACTACGCCTACCTGCAGATGAAAATGCCATGTCCAAACAACATAATCACAATCAATGGCAACTTTGAGAGGTCCGATAGCTGCGACAGTTCAACAGAATCTCCCAGTCCTTCGGCATGGAGGAGGAACTCGCAAGATTGAAGGAGTCGACAGACAACAGTCTGCCTCCCCTAAGCAGGCCAAGTTCACCCGACCTGTCCTTCGACTCGTCGGTGCACACGAAGAAAGTCTAGGTCCACCCAACGGACCTGACCAAGACGGCCCTCATCGCCAACAACTTGAGTTCCACATAGGAACCCGCGCTCGTCGAATTCCTCCATGAGCACTAGGAGATCTTCACCTGGTGTCCAGTGGATATGCCAGAGGTTCCCATGGAATTCGCCGAGCACTCACTCAACGTGAATCCAGACGCAAGGCCAGTCAAGCAGACAATTCAACGACTGTCTGAACCAAGAGCAAAAGCAGTTGGAATGGAGATCAACAGACTCCTTGACGAAAAATTCATATGCGAGATCAAGGAAAGTACTTGGCTCGCTAACACAGTGCTCGTGCCTAAAGAAGACACGGATATCCTACGGATGTGCGTGGACTTAACCTCCTTGAATAAGGACTGCCCAAAGGATCACTTCCCGTTGCTGCGAATCGACCAAATCATCGACTCCACCGTGGGATGTGAGCGTCTCTGCTTCCTCGACGCCTACTCAGGCTACAATCAGATTCAAATGAAAGAGGAGGATTAGGAGAAAACGGTGTTTACAACGCCCTTTGGTGTGTTTTGCTACAACACGATGCCCTTTGGGCTAAAAAACGTAGGAGCCACCTATCAGGGGTGCATGCATGCTTGCCTCAAAACCCAACTTGGTCGCAACATCCAAGTCTACGTTGACGACATCATCATCAAAACCAAAGAGGAAGCCTCGCTAATCGACGATCTACGCGAGACCTTTGCCAACCTCGACCACTACTGGATCAAGCTCAATCCGGATAAATGCACCTTCAACGTGCCATCTGAGCAGTTACTCGGGTATCTCATCTCTGCGAGAGGGATCAAAGCAAACCCAAAGAAAATAAAGGCCATACTGGCCATGGAGAAGCCAAAGAACGTAAAAGTCGTCCAACAGCTGGTTGGGTGAATCACAGCGCTCAGTCGATTCATCAGTCGAATAGGCGAAAAGGCACTGCCCTTCTACCAACTTCTCCGCAAAGTTGACAAGTTCGAGTGGACAGACGAGGTGCAAGAAGCATTCGCCAGTACTGGTGACTCCACGCGAAAAAGAGCCACTGTTGCTCTACATCTCCACCACCAACTAGGTGGTCAGCACAGTGCTTGTGGTCGAACGAGCCGAAGAAAACAAGGTCCACAGGGTCCAGCGCCCAGTATATTACCTCAGCGAGGTGCTCACGCCAACGAAATAGCGGTACCCGCACTACCAGAAGCTGGCGTATGGCATCTTCATGACAGCTAGGCGACTACTCCACTACTTCCAGGAGCACCCAATCGTGGTGGTAAATGACGCCCCGCTCGGGCACATACTCAATAATCCTGACGCCACCGGATGAGTCGCGCTCTGGGGAATCGAACTGTCTCCACGAGACATAACATACGAGAAGTGCGACACGATCAAGTCACAAGTTCTCCCAGACTTTCTCATGCACTGGATGGAGAATCAGCTCCCCGACAAACCAGATATGTCCTACTCTAGACAATGCACTTCGACGGGTCCAAGCGAAAGGACAGAGCCGATGCAGGTGTCATACTAACATCACCCCAAGGAGACAAGATGAAATACATTCTGCGAATGTAGTTCACCGCCTCCAATAATGAAGCTAAGTACGAGGCCCTAATCCATGGGATGCGGATGGCGAAAGCTTGCGGCGCCAAAAGACTCATCATCTACGGCGACTCCAAACTGGTGGTCAACCAAACGATGCACGAGTGCGACGCACTGAGCGACAACATGATCGCCTATCGCGATCTCTACGACACACTCAAAGGAGACTTCGACGGCTATGAGCTGCGACATGTGGGCCACGAAAGCAATGAAGAGGCGGATCTCCTCGCCAATATTGGCTCCACCTGCGCCCCCATACCACCTGGGGTATTTCTCGAGCACATCTATGAACGCTCCATCAAGCCAAAGGCTCCAGAGAAGAAAGCAAATGCATCAACAGACTCGGGGGCTATGCCACCCAACGAGCCAATGGCACTCGACGACCTGGAGCTCGATATAGGACTCGAAGGACCAATGAGCATCATGATGATCGAGCCATCTTGGACACAACCCTACATCACATATCTACTCAGCAAAAGGCTGCCAGATGATCCGACTGATGCGCGACACATCGCGTGACGATCCAAGGCATTCGCCGTCATCAACAGGGAACTATACAAGCGCAACATCACATGAGTACTTCAATGGTGCGTCTCCAACAGAGACGGAAGGGCCATCCTCCTCGACATCCACGAAGGCACTTGCAGGCACCATGCTGGCAGTCACGCCCTCGTCGCCAAAGCTCTACGAGCTGGATTCTACTGGCCCACAGCCATGCGCGATGCCAAGGACATCGTCCAGCTCTGCAACGCTTGCCAGTGATTCGCAGACAAACCTCACACACCTGGCACGGAACTTTGGCCAATACCATTGGCTTGGCCCGTCGCGCAATGGGGACTCGACATGGTCGGCAAGCTCCCGAAATCATCACCAGGAGGTTACGTCTACCTCTTGGTTGCAGTCGACAAATTCACCAAGTGGATCGAGGCCATGCCGGTGACAAATCAATCAGGGGCCAGCGCTGTCAAGTTCTTCGAGTCCATTGTCGACCGCTTTGGAGTGCCACATAGCATCATCACAGACAATGGGACGAACTTCACCTCTAAGGAGTTCCAGGAATTCTGCGAAAACCTGGGAATCAACATAAGCTATGCCTCGGTGGCTCACCCGCAGACCAACGGTCAAGTCGAAAAGGCCAACGGCCTCGTCTGCGGTGGAATCAAGAAACAACTCCTCCGACCACTCGAGCAAGCCACTGGATGCTGGCCAGACAAGCTGCAATCCGTACTTTGGAGCCTGCGCACAACTCCAAACAGTGCCACGAGATACACCCTGTTCTTCATGGTGCACGGTGCCGAAGCGGTGCTACCCGCAGAAGTACGCTACAAAGCCCCACGGGTGGTTGCTTACATCGAGCAGGAGTCAACTCTTGCACTCGAAGACTCCGTCGACCTCCTTGACGAGGCACGAGAAATCGCAGTGGAGAGATCAACGATCTACCAGCAAAGCCTCCACAACTACCACAGCAGAAGGCTACGCCCAAGATCCTTCGTCGAAGGAGACCTGGTCCTGCGACTAAAGAAACAAGGGCATCTCAAGCTCGAGTCCCCTTGGGAAGGACCGTACGTGATTATAGAAGTAATCCCAAGTGGCGCCTATCGCCTTAAAGATTTCGAGACAGGAGTCGCATATTCCAACCCCTGGAACATCGCGCAACTGCGTCGCTTATACCCCTAGTCGTTTTTACATTTACAAATAAGGCTATTCAGCCAGGATACTTAGCCACACATTATACCTCATACTATTCCGCGAATAAATAAAGATAAGTGCCCCCAAACTCTGTGTTTTCCTTATTTTCTTGCAATTTAATCACTCGGGGGATGCGCCACCCTTTATACTTCCGTCTACGAACAAACCACAGTATCCTAAGTAGCTGACACAACATCAATAGAACCCTTGATAAACACCAACCCACTTGCAACGCACCTGACAAGTTGGCAAGGTGCTGAGATAAACATAGGTCAGGCTAACGAAAAGGAACCGCAGAGTACAATTCACTCGCAAAATATAAAAGCTAGCAAGCTCTTCACATATCAATGAGTATTAATTACATCCAACATATTCATACAAACTTTACAACACTTATACAATTGTGTGCAGGATACATAACATGCTACTGCTGCAAAAGAAGAACGTTCGTCTGCTCCTCGAAGAAATCGACAATGTCCTCTGCTGGCCGATCAACCAGTTGATAGTGCGGAACCATGTTCCAGGTCATACCTTATGGCGGAGGCGGCGGCCCAGCTGCAACAGACGCAACATCTACATATGGCCTATGCAGTCTGTCGTGGTGGTGTCACGGCAGATGCCATGGATAGGCTAAAGGTGGGGACTAATATGCGCTAGGGGAATCCAGGAAGGGATAGTAGAGTGATTCTCTACACAGAAGCTTTGTATTGATGTTCAATCTCCAAGATTACAAGTGCTCCTCGAGCTGTTTTGACAAGAGGAGGAAGAAGAAACTCTCTTACTCTTGCCTTCTATCTAGCCCAAGAACCCTAGATCCACTAGTGCTCAACCAACTAGAATTCTGCCAACCCTCTATCAGAAAAAACCCAACCCCTCTACCAGAACCCTAACCCCCCCTTATATAGAGGTGGTTCGGTCCTGGCATAGGGCATACGTGGAGGCATATTCCTAAGAATATGCCCCCTCCCAAAGTAGTAACCCGACAGGGGTGCTTTTCCCCCGCGTCACACTTGCTTTAGCGACGTAGCCTCTGCGGCGCCCACGTCAGCCGACGTGAGCGTCGTCACCCTTGTCGGCCACGATCAGGTGGTCCTGCCCTTGCTTTATTCGCTCATCCAGTACGCACCGGACCTTCTTTTTTGACCAGAGAGATTCTTTCCTTCTCCTAGAAGCCAAGCGGGGATCCAGATCACAGTTGATCCGGCCACACCCTGTTCCTGCATATAAGCTAGACAAGCATTTCTGACTTACTCCTTAAGTCGGATGAGACAATGTTAGGTGACCCCCTGGTCCGGGTTACTCCGTGATCCGGCCTGCCTTGAGGTGACTCGGCCAGCATCCGCTTTGACCTTGCTGAACCTCGGCTAACTCGGCCCTTATACCCCAGAGTGACCCTACCCGGGGTTATCCCGCCAACATTAGTCCCCGAAGCTGGTGCGGCCTTAGCGGCCTTGGTCGTTAAGGCCACATCAGGTTCATTCGTATTCGAGCCTCGGATGTTTAGTTCCGGGTTAACTTCTTGTCTCGGATTATATGGATTTACGTTCCCTTCGCACATTCCAAGTTTTCACTTGCCGGCCGGGTTACCATTGTAGCTCGGATCCTATGGTTTTACTTTCCCTCTGCACATTTCAAGTTTTCACTTGTCGGCCGGGTTACCATGGAGGCTCGGATCCGGGCCTTGCTTCCTTCTCTCATACGCCAACCCATGTAAAGGTTAATCATTACGTTGCCTCATTTTAAGGGCCTGCACTGTAACTGTCGCAGTAACTGTCAGTGATTACTGTGCATGGGTTACGTCACGCCTGTCTCCTCGTTTACCGCAACTGCACGTCGTGTCATGGGATCATATTTACTCTATGGCCTCCGCTGTGGCTTCTCTCTGATTGTCTAATGCCGGTGATACACGGCCACAACGTGTGGCTCTCCAGCGCAGCGCGATCCCACTTATTGGTTACTGGGGGCAGTTAAATAGGGGAGGGGCACGCTCCTTAGCACTTTTCCATCTCCGCGCCCCTTCGCCCGTTCCTCTTCTTCTTCCTCGCGACCGCGCCGCCGCCAGTGTCCGTTGCAGCAGCGCCACCGCCGCACCTTCTCCGTGCCTCCGCACCGTAGCCACCGCTGCATCCCTGCTTAGCCACGGGTCCTCGTCAATCTAGACCGCAGAGCCCCGCCACCGCCAGCTCCAGCGAGGACAGCGGATTCGAGATGACGGAGGAAGAGCTCATCGTCGTCGAGCAGGAGATGGAGGAGGACGCCGGCACGGCGGACCGCGGCGCGTGGGCCGGTTCGTGGGTCTGCCAGGACGACATCGACTGGCTCTACCGGACCTGGCGTATTCCCGCCGGTGTCGCCGCTCGTCTCCCCTCCTCGAAATTGGCCCCCTCACCCAATCCGGGTGAGTTCGTTGTTTTCCTATCCCATTTCCAATGGGGATTTGGTCTTCTGGTGAGTGATTTCTTCCGGGACTGGATCCAGACCTATCACCTGCAACCGCATCATCTCCCGGTGAACGCCATCACCTCTCTGTCCGCTTTCGTCTCTTCGATCGAGGGCTACACCGGACTATGGCCCACGAAGGAGCTGTGGATCCGGTTCTTCGGCCTCCATCGCAACATCGTCCCCAACATCCACGTTGAGTCGTAGGTCAAGCAGCTCACTCAGTTCGGAGCTGCCTAGATCTCGCCCCAGAGATTTTCAATCTTTCCCCTGGTCACTGGGCTTGACTCCTGCAAAGGATGGGCCCGGACCTTCTTTTACGTCCGGAACGAAGGCACCGAAGACTTGATCCGGTTGCTGCCCTACGCTTCGGGTCCCCCGAACACGGATTTCTGGGAGGAGGTCGCCAAAAAACCTACAGCTCTGGCCAACCAAGTCCACAAAAGGTTCGTGGAGATGAAGAAGCTCGGATTGTGCAACGAAGATGCCATGATCACATTCGTGTGCAACCGAATCTCTCCCCTCCAGCGGCGCAGTCACAAGTTGTGCCATATGAGCTTCAGCCGCGATCCCGACCGAACCTCCTCGTTCGAGTTGAGCAATACGGAGATCTTCCGCCGGGTCAAGGCTCTTTTCACCACCCATAAGGATTTTTCCGCAGAATGGACGTGGGGAATCGAGCATTACTGCCGTGACAGGCTCCCTCCCGCGGTAAGCTTCGCGGGGTAAACTTATTTCGGATCAATTACGTGTCGGTTCTTATCATATTTTTGACTCTGCTCCTTGTGCTTTTTTCTCAGCTGTTTCTCCAGCAAACCCTCGAGGATGGTATTGATCCGACCCTTAAGTGGGCCCCGGACCGAGAAATCCCGGATGAGGAGGAGCCGGACCAGGAGATGTTCCTCCCCACAACCGACTCCACCAAACGACCCAGCGGTAAATTCTCTTCTCTTAGAGATTGGCCCGACGATGAGGATGACTCGGATATCGACATGATTGAACCCGTTGAGGCTGTCCCTCTTTCTTTTGCCTTCCCGACATCAGCTAACCCCGGTGGGCACATCCACGAGGATCCTCCACTTGCCATGGGCGAGCCTGTTCCGGTGGCGTCGAAGAAGAAGCGCGGATCCGCGTCAAGTTCTTGTTCCGAACCTTCTCAGCCTACCAAAAGGCAAAAGAAGGCCAGAGACAAGACTGCCTCCAAACGGGCAGGCAAAGCCCCGGCACAGAGGGCCCAGAAACCTAAGGAGGCCGAGACCTCGGATGCGTAAGTCATTTTTCACTGCGCAACACACTTCTCCCTGCATCGGGGTAATTTCACTCCTGACATTATTTTCTTTTGCAGGGCTCCTGTGGAGGTCCCTCAGAGCGGATCGAGCATCTCCTCTCCCCTTCGGTCTGGTCCTTCCCCTCCTCGTGACGACGAGTCACGCCCGCTGAGCCCTATTCCGGAGGGCTCTGCGGCCGCTCCGGGTTCTACAGTACCTCCTTTAGAGGAACGCGACCTCGGATCGGGAGGGGTCGGATCGGCCGAGGCAACGACGTCTGTCACTTCGGCATTGCCGCAACCAGCAACCACCAAGTCTACCGCAACTCCAGCACCAGCAGCAGCTCCAGCACCAGCGACCGAACCAGCGCCTGTCCCGGCTCCGAAGAAACCAACAGAAGCTCCCAGTCCTGCCACCAAAGCTCCCTTGCCAAGTTCGTCTGCCTCGTCCGAGTCATCCCAAGCTCGGCGAGGAACCACTCCAGCGGCTTCCAAGGGCAAATCCACTGTGGTCACATCCTCCCAGCAAGCCAAAGGCAAGTCTACCTCCGTCGAGGCCGGGCAACGAACCTTGTCGTCAATGCTTCCAAAGAAGTCACCAGCAGCGACGGATCCTCCTGCCGAGCCAGCCGATTCGCAGCATATGGTTCTTCACACCAGCCTAGCTCTTGCCCTGATTGAGAGGAAGGAAGCTCACGCAAAGGGCTTGGTGGCACCCCACATGCCCACTGGCGAACGGTATCCTCCGAGCCTTATCGAGTTCGTCATGAACTGGAACAAGGAGGAGTTCGTCTATAACGACGATCTCCCGGAAAAGTTCGGCCCCGCTGAATTTTCCGCTCAGATGAATACTGCCGCCAAGGCCATTAACCTCGCTGGGCGAATGATGGAGGTACGTCGTTTCTTCTTTACATGCTGTAGATAATAACCATTAGTCCCCGAGCCTCTGGCGGAGTAACTTGTTACTCGGCCGGATGCTCATTAGAAGATCAACGTAGCTGCATGTAAACTTCAAATATGCACACACCTAGAGCCGAGTTAAGTTCCGCTTGGCCCGGATCTCGTATACTTCGAATATGCACACACCTAGAGTCGGGTTAAGTTCCGCTTGGACCGGATCTCGTATACTTCGAATATGCACATACCTAGAGCCGGGTTAAGTTCCGCTTGGCCCGGATCTCGTATACTTCGAATATGCACACACCTAGAGCCGGGTTAAGTTCCGCTTGGCCCCGATCTCGTATACTTCGAATACGCACACACCTAGAGCCGGGTTAATTTCCGCTTGGCCCGGATCTTGTATCCTTCAAATATGCAATGAACTAACTTTACACTCCTGTACCTTTGTTAGGTAACTACCAATCGCCGGAGCGCCGAATTTCAGCGCCTGCTTGATACCCACAAGATCTTGCGCGCAAAACATGTTTCACTTGGCGCGGAGCATGAAAAGAGGGGTAATTTCCTTTCTCGACACCTCTCCGTTTCATTTGTTTCTGCCGGACTAACCTCCTTATTCGGTTTTTTGCAGCTGGGGTGGAGGCTGAAAACAAAATTATGCGGAAGAACTTGGAGGAAATCCGAGGTATGTCCTCTTTCGGCCAACGTTGTTGTGTTTTCCATTCCTTCTTCTCCTTGGCTCGGCAAACATTCACTCCTCGGCTTTGCCGGGTCAACACACTATTTCAGCATCGCTTGAGGATAGTGTGCCCGTGCCTTTTATGATGCTGCATTTTCTCGAACAAGCAGGACAACATCAAGCCGAGCTGAAGAAGAAGAACGATGAGCTTGCCCTCCTCCGAACCAAGGACGACGAAATAGCCAAACTCAAGGCCGAGATGGAGAAGATGAAGGCCCAACACAAAACCGAACTCCAAAAAGTTGGCCAGAACTTCACCGAAGAGCGTGAGCGCTTTACCCTTCAGATCTCCAAGGACCAGGACCTGCTTAAGGAATCCGAGGTCCAGCTTGGGTCGGCGCTCGCTGAGCTTGAACAACTTCGCCAGAGACGCGACAGTTGTATCAAGGAGTTGACCCAGATCCATCGTCATATCTCATGTAAGTTTCTTCCCCTTGTCCGACATAGTTTTCCGGGTTAGCTCATATGCCTTTGCTTCAGCATCTTCCCTTTCCTTATTTTCAGATAACTTTTCGGAGGGTACTCCAATCGCCAGTGCTGCCGTTGCCAAATTCCGCCGAGAGAGGGGTACTCCCGTCGCTCCTGATGGTGAGAGCATCCCCTTAGACATGGAGGACCTGTTAGTTAGCGTGTCAGCTCGGGTGGAAACCATCAAGAACTATGGGAAAGATCTCCTCGACGTTGCGGTCCGGATCTTCAACACTTTCTGGCCAAGCGAGAGCGCTCTGAAAAGGATCACACTCCTTGCTGAGAAGCTATTGGAAATCGAGACACAACTTGATCTCTGGAGAGAATCCGCCGGGCGTGCCGCAGCAGATACCCTCCTCCATCATATCCTTACATGGTACGAGAAGATCGACCTGAGCCTCCTCACACGCCGGCGCACCGGATCCAAATGGACCGATGATCCGGAGTGGGTAGCTCGGCGCCAGGCTTGCGCCTATAGCCTTGTTGAATATTCTCCCATCCATGACTGGGTTGAGGGTCCAAGCTTTCTGGAGTCCGGCGAGGAGGAGCAGATGGAGAACGTGGAGGATGGGTCAGGCGAGGATGGAGAAGATGCTGCTTTAGATATTGAAGACAGTGATGATGAGGCCGAACTTCCTCCTCCTGCCGCTCCTTAGTGGAAAAAACTTGAAAATTTATCAGATCCCCGGTATGCCGGGTGCCATTGTATGCTAAATACATGATATTTTGCTACTATGCTTGTATGCCGGATTAACTTGGGCGTAGTCCCCGAGTTTCATTTTCTTGTTCGTCCAATTCTCTGGCTCGATCCGTGTCTACCTTGATTCGGTTTTACGACTTACGAATCCGAGCCTCAAGAATCGTTTTAACAATACTGAGAAACTTTGAGGCTTCGCTCAAAATAATTCAACATAATAACTTGAAAGTAAATACGGCGTTAGTCCGAAAAAGCAAACGTTAGCTAGAATAAGATCGTTTCCTTAGTGGTTTTTCATGTGCTATGCAATTCCAAACTCGTCCCCTTGCTTGCCATGAAGCCAATTCTTGTTGGACAGCAGCAAGTCGAAGGGTTGGGTTTCTGGTGCTCACACATTACTAATCTGGGTTAAGCGAAACGAGTCATTCCAGCTAGCGCATAAAAAGTAACAATAACTGTTTATTAAGGCAGTCCCCGAGTTACTGCTCGAGGCTCCGCTATTTCATTGATAAGCTCATTGCCGACATACATACCGACATATGAGATGACTCGGATACATACACTTCTTAGCTAAGTGTAGAAGGGACGAAGTAGTGCTACATTCCATGGTCGCTTCGATTCCTCTCCGGACCTGTCCGCCTTGTTCTTTTCCTGTGGCTTTGCATCTTTGAGATAATAAGAGTCGTTGTGCAATTCTTTGCTCACAATGAATGGACCTTCCCATGGGGGGGATAATTTATGCATGCCAGTGGTACGCTGTACCAACCGGAGCACCAGATCGCCTTCTCGGAAGACTCGGGGGCACACTTTCCGGCTATGATAGCGTCAGAGGTTTTGCTGATATATGGCGGATCTGGACAGTGCCAGTTCTCTCGCTTCTTCCAGCAGATCAACATCATTTTGCCGGGCTTCTTGCACTTCGGCTTCTGTGTATTGGGTGTCCCTAGGCGAATCATGCTCAATGTCGGCTGGTAATACAGCTTCTGCCCCATATACCAGAAAGAACGGCGTGTAGCCTGTTGATCGATTCAGAGTTGTTCTTAAACTCCACAATACCGCTGGTAGTTCTTCTATCCAGCACCCCGCTGATCTTTGCAGCAGCTCAATGAGCCGGGGTTTTATCCCGGATAATACTAATCCGTTGGATCTTTCCACTTGTCCGTTCGATGGGGGGTGGGCTACCGAGGCTACGTCGAGTCAGATTTTCTTGTCTCGGCAAAAGCGCGCAAATGCTCCTTCCGCGAAATTCGTTCCATTGTCAGTTATAATGCTGTGTGGATAACCATACTTCAAGATGATGTCTTTGAGAAACGTCACGGCCGTAGCTCCATCACATTTTCTTATAGGATTCACTTCGATCCATTTTGTAAACTTGTCCACCATGACCAGAATGTGTGTCATGTTTCCTCTTGCTGGTTTGAACGGGCCAACCATATCCAAGCACCACACAGCGAATGGCCATGTAATTGGTATGGTTTTGAGTTCCGACATAGGCATATGTGTCTTGGTGGCGTATCTTTGACAACCATTGCATTTTCTCACCAGATCTTCTGCTTGCTCCAAGGCACTTGGCCACTAGAATCCATGCTAGAATGCCTTTGCCACTAAGGCCCGGGATGAGGCATGATGCCCGCATTCTCCTTGGTGTATATCTCGGAGGATGTTAAGTCCTTCTTCCGGGTCAACACACCGCTGGAGGACATTGGTTACACTCTGTTTGTACAACTCAGAATTGATGATTGTGTAAGCTTTGGCTCTCCTCTGAGTTTTCCTGGCTAGCACTTCCTCAGTGGGTAACGTTCCATCTTTCAAGAACTGGTATATAGGTAGTGCCCAAGCTGGTATCGCTCGCGCAGGGAACATCTCCTCATCAATTTCCATCTGATCCACCGGCATAACTTTAGCCGGATCACGCTGAACAGTCCCCGGGTCTAGCGAGGTAGTCCCCGGGTTCGCCGAGGTAGTCCTCGGGTTCGGCGTGCTACCTCCCATGTCAATGTCCATGGGCTCAGCTCCGGATTCCGCATTTTCCGGGACATAGATCGGATCGGTTCCTGGGGATGGCCTGATAGATGGTTTTTTGAGGTGCTCCAATGCTACGCCCGGTGGAATTGCCTGTCGGGTCGATCCGAGCTTTGACAGCATGTCGACAGCTTTGTTTTCCACGCGAGGTACATGGTGAAATTCAGATCCCTCAAAGTAACCCGAGATCTTCTGCACATGAAATCTGTATAGTGCCATGTTTGAATCCAGCGCATCCCACACTCCGGACACTTGCTGTATTACTAGATCCGATTCGCCAAAGCATATTATCCGACGTATGCCAATCTCCTTTGCCACTTTGAGACCATGCACAAGAGCCTCGTACTCAGCGACATTGTTTGATGCCGCGAAATGGATCTGCAATACGTACTTGAGCTGATCCTTCTTTGGTGAGGTAAGCACAACCCCGGCACCTAACCCGGTTTTGGTTTTCGATCCGTCAAAGTGCATCCTCCAGTAGTTCGGATCTGGTGGCGGCGGTTCGTATTGTACCTCGGCCCAATCCACGAAAATGTCCGCCACGGCCTGGGACTTGATCGCTTCTCTCCTATCATACTGGGGTGCGTAAGGTGCTAGCTCAATTGCCCATTTCGCAATTCTGCCATTCACATCTTTGTTACCCATTATCTCGGATATGGGGGCTTCGCATATCACTTTGATGGGATGCTCCTCAAAGTAGTGCTTTAACTTCTTTGCCGCCATATAAACTCCGTATGCCACCTTTTGAAAATGCGGGTAGTTCTGTTTTGAGGCAGACAATACCTCGCTCAAGTAATACACTGGCCTCTGCACCGACTTACCCTTTTCATCTCGCTCCACTACAATCACTGCACTTACAACTCGGTTGGTTGCGGCTATGTAGAGCAACATTGGCTCCTTTGACAGTGGAGAAGCTAACACTGGTGCAGTGGCCAACATCTTTTTCAAGTGGGCAAAAGCTTCATCGGCCTGCGGCGTCCAAACGAATTTATCTGACTTTTTCATGAGTTGGTAGAGAGGCAGTGCCTTTTCCCCTAACCGACATACAAACCGACTCAACGACGCCAGACATCCAGTGAACTTCTGGACGTCATTGAGACACTTCGGCAGCTCCATTCGTTCGATGGCTCAGATCTTAGTTGGATTAACCTCGATACCTCGGCTGGATACGAGAAATCCAAGTAATTTCCTAGCCGGGACACCGAAGGTACATTTCTCCGGGTTAAGCTTCATCCGGAATCTCCTCAAGTTCGCGAATGTTTGCCTTATGTCGTCAAGGAGCGTTGCGCTTTCCTTGGTCTTAATAACCACATCATCCACGTAGACTTATACATTTTGACCTATTTGATCGTGCAAACATTTTTGCATACATCTTTGGTACGTTGCTCCTGCATTTCGTAAACCAAACGGCATAGTGCGATAGCAATAAGCCCCGTACGGGGTAATAAAGGCAGTTTTTATTTGATCATCCGGGTTCAGAGGTATCTGGTGGAAACCATAATAGGCGTCAATGAATGATTACAGTTCACATCCCGCGGTAGAGTCGATGACCTGATCTATCCTCGACAGTGGGAATGGATCTTTTGGACACGCCTTGTTCAGGTTCGTGTAATCGATACACATACGCCAAACCACTGCCATGTTCGAATCATCCTTCTTCTTTTCTACCAGCACCGGATTAGAGAGACAATCCGGATACAACACTTCCATGATAAATCCTGCTGCTAGCAACCGAGCTATCTCGTCACCAATGACCTTTCTCCTATCCTCGGCGAAGCATCGGAGAGGTTGCTTCACCGGCCTTACTCCGGATCTTACGTTCAAAGAGTGCTCGGCCAACTCCCTCGGAACACCTTGCAAGTCCTGTGTGGACCAAGCAAAAATATCCCGATTCTCATGGAGGAAGTTGACGAGCTCGCTTTCCTATTTGTCAGTTAACCCGGCACCAATTGTTACGGTACGCTCCGGAAACATGTTATCCACTGGAATCTTCTTGGTGTCCTTCGCGGTTTGAAACGAAACGCTTCCATGCGGGTTGCTTAACGCCGGCATATACTGCTGCGCGGACTGAGCTAATGCCGCCAC
Organism: Avena sativa; assembly: GCA_916181665.1. Taxonomy (NCBI): domain Eukaryota; kingdom Viridiplantae; phylum Streptophyta; class Magnoliopsida; order Poales; family Poaceae; genus Avena; species Avena sativa. The sequence continues at coordinate 432,944,135 of OV702287.1, forward strand.
CTCTTGGATTTTTCTTTTCTCTTGGGCAATTACGAGTGACTCGGCTAGGTTAGACCCGGCTGAGGCGCACTCAATAGAATGTCGGAAATCCCCAGCGATAGTAATTTCTCCATTTGGCCCGGGCAACTTCATCTTCAGATAACTAACGTGGCAACTTGCCATGAATTTGCTCAGTGCTGGTCTCCCGAGTAATGCATGATACGTGCTCTCCAAGTTCACCACCTCAAACTCCAGATTCTCAGTTTGGCAGTTATCCCTCGTACCAAATAGCACGTCGACCCGGACTTTGCCTATGGGCTCACAGGATATGCCTGGTACGATACCATGGAAAGTTGTTCTTGTAGCCTGGAGCATGTTCTCCGAGATGCCCAACTTGCGCATCGTATCCGCATACATGATGTTAATGCTACTTCCATTGTCGATTAGTACCTTGGAGAACCTCACATTAATGTTTGGTCCAATGAACGTCGGATCTAACACTAGTGCATACGAGCCCGGACTTGGCATAAGCTTGGGATGATCTTTGACGCTCCAGGTAATTTCCTGGTCCGACCAAGACATGTACCTCGTCACTGCAGGCATAACCACGTTAACCTCCATATGTCGGTGCTGCAAGCTCTTCCTATCTGTTTCCTCTGTTGTGAACACACAATAGCTCTGGTGATGTTCCCTGTACTCATTCCTTCCCTTGTTTCCGGAGTACCTCTGATCCGGTTGTTGCTGGTTTTCCACCTGATGCGCTGCATCCCTTCTCTCACTTTTGTCATACCTCGGCGGAGGGGGAGGCAACATCAGTTGTTGCGTGTTTGCTCCAGAGAGCAGTTGCTGCCGGGGTAACTCCTGCCGAGGTTGCCCATTCCGGGGTGCCTGAGCATTCCCCGAACCACCTTGTTCTATCTTACGCATCCACTCACATTGCCTCGTTGTGTGACCCGCCGGACTGTTCGGATTTGGCGTGTGAAATTTACACGGCTGGTCCAACATTGACTCATAGGTATACCTCAGACGATCTTTCTTTTCTTGCCATTGCTTCTTCTGCTCCGGAGTCCATGTTTTCTTGCCATCGTTTCGAGGAGTCCATTGCCCTCCCGTTTTCTGGCGTTGGTTGCTCCCTGCTCCGGGTTGATCTTAATTCACAGTTGCAACTTGTTGCAAACTATACCGATGATCCGGTCTATCGTCTCTCCTTTTTCCCCTATAATCGTTCCTCCGGGATGACCCGGCTCCGTCCCTCGGATAGTACTCTTCATTTGACTCGTTCGACGCGATCCTAGGTTGAGTCAGATCACCCAAAGCATAAGAATCTACGATCCGGATCATCTCTGCCAACGTGACTGGCATTTTCCTTTGCAATTTCATCCACAACTCGCTGCCATATCTGCACCCTTGTGCGAACCATGCTATAGCCTGTGACTCTATGACTCCCTCACACGAGTTTCTCACGGTACACCACCGGGTCAAGAATTCACGATCCGTTTCGTTAGATCTCTGCTTGCACATCGCCAGGGTCTGCGGTCTATTCGGTCTCTGATATGTACTTGAGAAGTTGCTGATAAACATTTCTTCAAAATCTATCCAGCAATTGATGCTTCTGGGTGGCAAATTATTCAGCCATACCCTAGCCGGACCTTCCAACATTTGGGGTACGTATCGTACAACCCATCTCAAGTTACCAGTTGCAATTTTCACAGCTGTTGCGTAGTTTATCAGCCAATCCTCTGGCTTTGTACTGCCGTCATACGTCTTCGTGCCCCTGGGTAATTGGAAATTGGGTACTGGCGGTTCCTTCATGATCCGGGGTCCAAAGCACGCTGGACCTAGAGGACCTTGACATTCGATCTGTTCCGACCTATACAGGCGATCCAGCTTTAACCTGGCGTCATCCGGCATCAAATCCCTGCTTCCCAATCTCGACCCTATCACATGATAGTCCGGTCTTGCATATCCCGCATTCATCATCTCCGAGTCTCCGTCATTGTATCAGTCTTGCTCTCGTTGTGCTCCTCTCTGTTGCATACCACGACCGGCACTTTGCTCTTGCCTTGGTATATTCCGCTACTGCGGTTGACCTGCTCCTGCCGAGTTTCGCTGTCCGGCATTGCCGTTGGCAGCATTCCCTTGACCGGCATTGCCTTGGTCGTGATTACCTCGGCCCGCTTCACCTCGGCTCACACTTCGTCGATCGTCGTTTTTCTGCATCTCTTTTTCTTTTCCCGCACGCGTTGGGTCGTACAGAACGATCTGCTTGTTCCGTCTGGCCGAGGTTACTACTTCTTCTCCCCTTGGGCCACCATGAGGCGACGATGCGGCTCCAGCGGATTTTTCCGGGTTACCCATCGCTGAATGGACGATCTTTGAAGCTCCAACTCTCTCCGGGTTACCTCTTAGCAGTTCTTCGTTCTGCCTGTTCGCGATCCGAACCAGCTCGTTGACCCGGTCTTGCTGCCTTTGACGGGCTTCACCGGTCAGACCCTCTAGCTCGGACGCCGCGGCATCTGCTGCTCTGAGGTTCTTCGCCGGGGTACTATACTTCGGCAACCCCACGGACATATAGTTTTCCGACCCTTCTGGTCCATCATCACCTTCTCTGTTCATCTCACTCATGAGTTTTTTTCCCTTTTACCCTTACTACATCAACCTTGTTTACCTTCGCGTACTCACGCAGCGTCATGTTCAACGACTGTTGAGCCGCTGCTATTTTCTTTGCGCCCTCCAGTATCTTTTGCCGGGTCTCCTCTAGTTCGGCCTGTGCCTGAGCTAGATCTACCACTGCTGCCATCGGGTTTGCCAAGCTATCCATAGCTTCCCTCAGCATGTTCTCAGGCCTCTCTAGCGGAGGACCCCTAGCTTTCCTCGGTGCCTTAGGCGTTACCTCCGGGTCTGGCGCTGGATCCTTGCTCATGCCCGCGCCTGGCACAGTCATCATCACCTCTGCATGGTCCAGGGAGCGAGCGATACGCGCCTCGCGAGCCACAGTGAGGGGTGGTTCTCCTGCATCGACGACGCGACACGGATGAACGCAAGACATGTCCACAGCAACATAGACCTTGTGTGCACCGAGCTTGACGAAGATGCCGTTGCACGGAAGGGGGCGCGTGCCGAAGTAGCCAGCGTTGTCGCTGGCGTAGTCCAGCGCTCCAAAGCGCTGAACGAGCCCGGAGACGATGCGTTCGCCAGTGCCGATGAGGTTTCCCATCCGGATCTTCACCCCTGCTAGCGCCGCTAGCCCCACGGTGGGCGCCAACTGTCGTGGTGGTGTCATGGCAGATGCCATGGATAGGCTAAAGGTGGGGACTAATATGCGCTAGGGGAATCCAGGGAGGGATAGTAGAGTGATTCTCTACATAGAAGCTTTTGTATTGATGTTCAATCTCCAAGATTACAAGTGCTCCTCGAGCTGTTTTGACAAGAGGAGGAAGAAGAAACTCTCTTACTCTTGCCTCCTATCTAGCCCAAGAACCCTAGATCCACTAGTGCTCAACCAACTAGAATTCTGCCAACCCTCTATCAGAAAAAACCCAACCCCTCTACCAGAACCCTAACCCCCCCTTATATAGAGGTGGTTCGGTCCTGGCCTAGGGCATACGTGGAGGCATATTCCTAAGAATATGCCCCCTCCCAAAGTAGTAACCCGACAGGGGTGCTTTTCCCCCGTGTCACACTTGCTTTAGTGACGTAGCCTCTGCAGCGCCCACGTCAGCCGACGTGAGCGTCGTCACCCTTGTCGGCCACAATCCGGTGGTCCTGCCCTTGCTTTATTCGCTCATCCAGTATGCACCGGATCTTCTTTTTTAACCAGAGAGATTCTTTCCTTCTCCTAGAAGCCAAGCGGGGATCCGGATCACAGTTGATCCGGCCACACCCTGTTCCTGTATATAAGCTAGACAAGCATTCCTGACTTACTCCTTAAGTCGGACGAGACAATGTTAGGCGACCCCCCTGGTCCGGGTTACTCCAAGATCCGGCCTGCCTTGAGGTGACTCGGCCAGCATCCGCTTTGACCTTGCCGAACCTCGGCTAACTCGGCCCTTATACCCCGGAGTGACCCTACCCGGGGTTATCCCCCCAACATAGTCGCACCAATGATAATGCAGCCTTAGCACCAGCTACTAACTGCTGCCGCACGCACTCGCGAACCGCACTCAAATCTTGGAACTTCGCCAGAAGAGCCAATAGGCTTGAAGGGACGGTGTCCAGTGGAAACATCATTTGACAAATATGCCTAAGGCACGACTACGCCTTCTTCAAAAAATGAAGTACTCGAGAAGCACGATCCTGCAGGGTCGCAAGCATGATCGCATGATCGTGGTCCACCCAAAAGTACCCACTCGCCTGCAATTGCTCCTAGGCCAGGTCATTCATTCGAATAGCAACACGGTCCTTCTCATCCTACGGATGACGAGCACTAACAACTACACCAAGCAAAATGGCAAAGTGTGAAGACAAGGCATCACCGCGACTGACTAAAAGAAAATATGAGAGGGCAGAAAGCTAACATATGAACTACTCATTCAGCTGCGCCACTTCCTCCAAGAGATACTTCTCACGGGCAGTAGCCTTTTCCGCCTTCGACTTCCATACATCTACACTACCGTGGAGGATGGGAAACTCACGCTCCAATTGCTTAATGCGATCGTGCAGTCGCGAAAGCAACAACAACTCCTCCACCTTTGAGCGCGGCTGCACCGTCGTTTCATCGGTGGGAGGAGAGTCATGAGGACCACTCGATGTACCCTATCACAAATCAAGCAAGAGAAAATGAGGGGCCAAGAATACATTGATAAAGGCATAAAATGCATTCAAGCACAACAAAGTCTTGATAGGGACACTCCCACAAAAGCATTGTTCCAACAAAAGGCTAAACACTACAGCTATTACACACGCAGACTAAGGAGCATTTTGCTTCTTCGACTTTGACTTTGGCTTGGGGGGCTTCATCGCATCCGTGGCAGTCTCCAATGCCATGGACTTGCTGGTGGTAGCCCTAGATGCCGTGGCCTTCGCCGCTGATGACCCACAAGTATAGAGGGTGTATCGCAGTATTTTCGATAAGTAAGAGTGTCGAACCCAACGAGGAGCAGAAGGTGCTGGCTAGTGGTATGGATCAGGAATTCTCTGCAAATACTTAGTAAACGGATTTTTAGGTGTTTTGATAATGCAGGTAAATGAAGTATGAGTAAATAAAAGACAGTAGGAATAAATGCAGCAAGTGGCCCAATCCTTTATGCAGCAAAGGACAAGCCGGTTGTATTACTTAAGATGACCAAACGTTCTCGAGGACACATGGGAAGACTGTCAAGTGCTTTCGCTTCATATAGTTGATTAATCTTCTTTAGCTTGCTAAGTGTTGTGTGGGTGAACCTGTGCTAATGTACTGACCTTCCTAGGACTAATACATACTTGTGATTATACCCCTTGCAAACATCCGTAAGTACAAGAAAGTAATTAAGGTAGAAACCTAACCACATCTTTAAACTCTAAGACCCTGATGTCCCTTGTGCAATGGTTTCCTAACGGGAGTTCAGGTTTATGTCACGCCGGCAACCCCTACGATTAGTAGCCAAATACACAATGCATTCCCCTAGGCCCATATAGGTGAAGTGTCATGTAGTCGACATTCACATGACACCACTAGAAGAAGTACACCACAACTTAAATATCAAACTATTGAATCTTTCTCAACACAATTCCACTACTAACAACATGACTTCTCCCATGTCCTCAAGAACAAAACGAACTACTCACAAGACATCATATGGATCATGATGTATAACAATCTGAACATAAACAATAATTCAATGGTTCCACTCAATAGCATCAACTACAAAGAGTAATCAACACCGGGAAAGTTTCCCCTAAGAACTATGCAAGATTCAACCCAATTGTTACAGCAATATGGAGATGGTGATGAGGGTGCTGATGGTGATGATGGTGATGATGATGATCCCGATGAAGTCCAGCTTGATGGTGGTGTTGATGGCGATGATCTCCCCTCTCCGAGAAGGAATTCCCCCGGCTAAAATCTGTCTGCCGGAGAGATCTTTCTCTCTCGGTGTTTTCCGCCCCGTAGAGGCAGCGGAATCTTTCTGTGGTTGCTCCCCGAGTCTTAGTGTTTCGGGAGGAATATATACGCCAGAGGGGAGAGCCAGAGGTGGGCCAAGGCGGCCACACCACCTGGTGGCGTGGCCTAGGGTGGCCCGCGCCATGGGGTGGTGTGGGCCCCCTGTGGCCCATCTCCACTCCTCCTTCTGGCTTCCTTCGTCTTCTAGAAAAATAGGATTTCTCGTATATTTTCCTGGATTTTCTGATCTTCGCGAATTTTTCCTCCAAACAGCACCTTTTCCATCAGAATCCTGACTGCAGCGGTCCATGCTCCAAAAGTCATCAACCATGCAAAAACAGATGAAATAACATAAGTATCATCTCTTAATATGAAATATCTCAATGAATAACAGTAAATTATGATATAGAATAGTGATGCAAAATGGACGTATCCACTCCCCCCAAGCTTAGACTTTGCTTGTCCCCAAGCGAAACTGAGCTCAATAAACATGACCTCAGGTTTATGGAGTGAAGATTTGATAAAAAGAATACGGACAAGAAGCATCACATTCATCAATACATAGATCATAATAGAAGACAACTCACTATTATATAACTTAACTTGTAATAAGTAAAGGAAACACAATAAAGATACATGAAGTAAATCATAATTGGTAATGGCAAACTTAGCTCTTGGTCGAAGAATAGTTGATAATTTGCTGGAGTTCACAAATAACTGATTTTCAATGAAAGCTTTCAAAGTAGTAATCACCAAGATAAGAGCAATGTGCAAAACAAGGAACATAAGAAACATGATTGAATAAATCATCATATGAATGAATGAAACACAACAACTCAAAATACTTGCTGAGATAGAAGGGAATAGGTTTACTGACTCAACTAAAAAGTAAAAGAAAGGCCCTTCGCAGAGGGAAGCAAGGATTTCAAGTTTCATAAAGAGCTTCCAAAAATTATGGTACTTACTAGCTTTCCGCTCTCATTGCCCCTATCATAGGCATCTTTAGGTGATTAAGGTTAAAGTGATCAAATATGAGGATATGCATTGACAAGTTCTAAATTGAGAATCTCATGTCCCTTGAATACGAGGGCCGCTCCTCATGCTACTCAAGCTTAGTCACCGGTAAGTTCTTGTCATTGTAAGCACATGTGTATCATAGAGAACCGCCAACGGGGTACCCCTTGCCTGATGATACGGAAGAATCCCCATATCAAAATGACGAGGCAAGCAGACAACAAGTATCTCAGCAATCTTCTTATTTACCATGGGAATATGGTGCTTTTTTATCTCTTTCCTCTTTTCATAATATCTCTTTTTTTCTTTTTCTATTTTTCTCAATATCGGACTATCATTTTTTATAAGAAGAATGCTTCATAGATACTCGTTATGGTTTGTAACACCCTCGAATCGGCCCTACGCAAGTTTCAGCGCTTCCCGCCAAACCCGCATAGAAATGATTCAAGGACGCCCACCAGGCACTTTCGTGCGGGTAGAAAACGAAGTAATAACATTACACAATAGTCCACGATGGAACCCACAGAAACATATATATAAAACAATGACTCCATGAGTCAAGAATACAGATATACAGTGCAAAGATCCAAATCACCTTGAAAACGATACAACATCCGAGTACGGATAAGAAGCAAATTGGGCTAAGAGCCCTGAAGAATAACCAATGGCATCCATAACCTTGCCCAGGGCAAGCCGGAAGGGTAACCCTGCTAACGACGTCGATCTCAAACCTGCTAAAACAAAAAGGGTGCCGACAGAGGGCAAAGGAAAAAGAGGAGTGTCAATACTGAGGCCAGTACACGACGAGTCTAGAATTCGGCGGTCCTCGCCTACATAGGTATGGTGGACTGAAGCGGCAGCACAGCAGCACTAAACAACCTATAGAGACTCAGTAAAACTGGCGGCTATCAAAGAGAGATAAAAGACCTATTCGGATCCAACCTGATACTAACACCACACATACCCATCCTGGCATTTCCCCCTCGAGACCAAACGAGGAAGTCAAACCGAGGAACTCACACGGTTGGCAGTTTTATTCATTCCATTATAGTTGAAGCACTTACTAGTCAGATATAGATAGCATGAATCATCTTGATAGCATAAGTAGTGGGCAGTTTTAGTTAACCATTTAGTTGTAGTTGTAGTACTTACTAGTCAGATACAATTAGCATGTGACATCCCAAACCCAGCAGATGTTGGTACTTTTATTTCATTCCATTAGAGTTGCGATACTTATTAGGCAGGTATAACATGACACAATACACCCCAGTTCCACCAGTTGTTGGCACTTTTATTATCCATTCCATTGTAGTGAAGCTGATTACTAGTCACATATTAAGTCAAATTTATAGCACTACTTTAGTTATGCTTGTCTATGATCGAGATACTGTGCTCCAAGTCATCCATAACCGCGGACACGGCTTTCAGAAAGATTTACCCTGCAGGGGTGCACAAATAGCAACACACACACGATCAACCTCGGAAAAACCAAATCAAAACCCAACGAGGCTTTCACGACAAAGCAATCATAGGATTCATAAATCATTTCAGGGGGCCACCCCACTAAGCTACCCGCAACGAAGTTGGCCGGCTCCGAGACGGACCCAGGGTTTGTGACAATGGCTGTAAACGACTGGGAACCCGAAAGTGTGACTGGGCTTGTCGATACCGCGAAAACATTCCATGTTCCAAAACATTACAGGTGCTCCACGCACAATCGTAAATAAAGCAGTATGGCATGGCATAAGTACAGGATAGTAATAAAGCCCCAAACTACTTGTGGCCCCAAGAAATAAAGTGTGAATCAAGCTCAGGCAAAGGGGGATTCATAGAGTCTCCCGTATGTGGATAGTGCGAACAACCAAGGAACAGGTATCAAGTACTCGGGGCCTACGGGACACAAGTGGACATGAAAAACCAAATAACATATATTGCCCACCGGTGCCTCTTTCATTAGTTATCTCAATAATTTAATAGTTGTATTTAAAGTCATGATCCTCTCCACCGTAAAGCATATGACAAAATTCCAACAACTGTGTGGTACTTCACGACACGGGATCGCACTTGAGAAAGCGACTACGACTCGCAAGGCCATCTATCTACCAAAAAACAGGTAATAGGATGTGTCCATGGCAATATAGAGGCTGCAAGGAGTATAAATGGTGCACGGAAACTAAAGCATCGCCACACAGATAGCAATAGATCAACAGGAGGAAATAAAGACTATAAATGCAAAATAGGTAGAAAGGGGGAGATTGCTCGCCTGGGAAACATAAACGAAGATACATATCCGAAGAACTTGTCGATACTCGCATCCACTCAACGACCTAATCTGCGAAGAAGCGAAACACTAGAAGAAACATCGGATACACTATTTAATACTACTACAGAAGATCGGGCATGATGCATGTATGATGTATGGCATGGCAAAGATGCGGTGCAATTAGGCAATATTAAGCGGAACCGGGGTCCCGACAATTAATAGAAGGTTCAAGTTATTTAGGTACCCCGCAATTTAAATGTTGTATTAACATGGCAAAACATGGCATTAGTTCGCTACACAAATTTAAATAGAGGCAAAATAAGACTAGAATAGCCCACATATGCGCTCCATATTTAATTTAGGTGAATCATCTAATACCCCCAAACAACCACAATATGTATGCAAACATGTTCAATTAATATGCAACAATTATATGTCATTATAAAATAGGGGGCTCGGAAAAGGGGGATCACATCATGGTCCGAAGATCTTGGGGCTCAAAGGGGTTCGACGAGATCAGTCTTCAGACTCCGGGGTCAGGCTTCAAGATCCGTGAGGAGAACATGGCGGTTCCACATCGAAGGCCTTGGGGTTCCACGGGGTTCATCGGGATCGGTCTCGTCCGTCGGATCCATGATGGAGGTCTTGAGTGGCACCATGTACATCCTTCGAAACCATCAGCATCGAGCCGGTCTCGCCGATGAGCATCCATGTACGAAGGTCTTGGTTTCATGTCGATGATCTTCGGGGCAGAAGTAGACGATGTAGTCTTAGTAGTAGCCACACCATGACCTTATCAGTGACATAACTTCGCATCCCTACACCATACTTCACCGAGCATCTCCTTGTTGGAACCGGAAGAGGTGTGGCGACATCCAAAGGGGCCTCACGCTCTCAGGAACACGTGGTCGAGCAGCTGGCGGGCACCCGAGCGTTAACTGCTGGGCGGACGCGCGCTTGCAGTGGCGGTTGATGGCGAGGCAGCCAGAAGGCGGAGGCGCGTGGAAGAGAAGGGGCGAGCCCGCGACGGCATCACGAGGCAGACTTGGAGGCATGTGGAAGGTGGTGGCGCTGCTGCCCGGGGAAGTAGAGGCAGGCGGCATGCCATGACGGAAAGGCGGTGGTGCGACGAGGCCGACCCGGAGTGGCAAGGCCGGGCTCTGCTTGGGACGGCGAGGTCGAGGACGGGGCCACGCGGGGCGACGAGGACGCGCGACCAGACAAGGGAGACGAGCACGATGCCGGTGCTCGCGGAGGAAGACGAAGGCGGTTGGTGGCGGTGCTCCTTGGGGCCCAAGCGAGGAGGGACCGCAGTAGAGGGGGCCGAATGCGAGGGACGGCCGGAGCGGGCGACAACAGGGCGGTCAGGCGCAGACGTCGCGCGCAGGCGGCGGAGAGGGTGGTCGAAGGAGAGATTGCCGGGCTGCTGCAGGAGCCGCGCCTGCAAGTAGGGAGGGCTGGCGCTTGACGGGCGACGGGTGGCTCAGGCGGCCTCGGGTCGGGGACGAGGAGGGCGGAGGTGCCTCGCTGCGGCGGCTTGCTAGCAACGAGGGGAGAGACGGGAAACACGAGCGAGGCTAGGAGGGGATGGGGTCACGACGGTCTAGGAGAGAGAGATAGCAGGGATTGAGGGTCAGGGGTGGGGTGTACGCGGGTGGGTCTGCATGGTTGGTGAGGTGGTGGGGTCACAACGTGGGGCGGACGCAGTCTTGACGTGTGGTGGGGCCAAGGAGCGTGCGTGACGCGCGCGCGGTCGCTGGTGGCGGCGACTGTCGTGGAGTTGGGTGGGGTCTGTTGGGGTACGACTAGGGTTAGGGTTTGGAGTATTAGGTAGCCAGCCGGGCTTTTGGGTCTGGCGGGCTGCCTCCCCCAGAAAAAATAGTTTTATTTATATATTTGTTTTGAATAAAGATGAGGGATATTTAGAGAACATAGATAGGCTTTTAGAAAATAGTTTTAGACAAACATATGCATGCAGACATGAAGATGCTCAAATGCAATGTGGCATGATGACATGAGCATGCAGTCATGATGATGCACAAAAAAGAAAAACAACGATTTTCTAGTAGTGGTTTTATCGAGGTGCTACAATTCGACACCACTAACAATGGATCTCGCCCTCGAGATCCGCCTCATGGTACGGGGAAGAAGGCCGACAAACTAAATCTTATCGCTTCGTGTAGATCCTCGCGACACCACTAACAAAGATTCTTCCTCCATCCTGAAATCGACGACACCACCAACAAGGGGTCGTTGCTCATGTTCGTCGACAGAACACTCCGGAGAAACAAGGTCGAAGGTAAAGATATCAAAAGAAAAGGCCACCTCTAACTTCCATGGAAGGAATAAAATCGCATTGATCCACCGATTCAATGTACAAAGCGAATGATAAGAGTAGTCGGATGGTGATCAGTCCATCGCACACCCGAAGCATTACTCTGCACAAGAAAAGGGGAATTATACAACCAACTCTCGGAATTCAGACTGAAGATCTTGACAAGCGATGTTCAGAAACAAAAGAGTGATACATTCTCTTCATCAGATCTAACATAGAAGAGGTCATTGATGACCCACAAGTATAGGGGGTGTATCACAGTATTTTCTATAAGTAAGAGTGTCGAACCCAACGAGGAGCAGAAGGTGCTGGCTAGTGGTATGGATCAGGAATTCTCTGCAAATACTTAGCAAACGGATTTTTAGGGGTTTTTGATATAGCAAGTAAACAAAGTACGAGTAAATAAAAGACAGTAGGAATAAATGCAGCAAGTGGCCCAATCCTTTATGCAGCAAAGGACAAGCCGATTGTATTACTTAAGATGACCAAACGTTCTCGAGGACACATGGGAAGACTGTCAAGTGCTTTCGCTTCATATAGTTGATTAATCTTCTTTAGCTTGCTAAGTGTCATGTGGGTGAACCTGTGCTAATGTACCGCCCCATCCAAGACTAATATATACTTGTGATTATACCCCTTGCAAACATCCGTAAGTACAAGAAAGTAATTAAGGTAGAAACCTAACCACAACTTTAAACTCTAAGACCCTTACGTCCCTTGTGCAATGGTTTCCTAACGGGGGTTCAGGTTTCTGTCACTCCGGTAACCCCTACGATTAGTAGCCAAATACACAATGCATTCCCCTAGGCCCATATAGGTGAAGTGTCATGTATTCGATGTTCACATGACACCACTAGAAGAAGTACACCACAACTTAAATAACAATCTATTGAATCTTTCTCAACGCAACTCCACTACTAACAACAAGACTTCTCCCATGTCCTCAAGAACAAAACGAACTACTCACAAGACATCATATGGATCATGATCAGAGATGGAATAATGATGTATAACAATCTGAACATAAACAATAATTCAATGGTTCACTCAATAGCATTAACTACGAAGAGTAATCAACACCGGGAAAGTTTCCCCTATGAACTATGCAAGATTCAATGCAATTGTTACAGCAATATGGAGATGGTGATGAGGGTGCTGATGGTGATGATGGTGGTGGTGATGATGATGATGATCCCGATGAAGTCCAGCTTGATGGTGGTGTTGATGGCGACGATCTCCCCTCTCCGGGAAGGAATTCCCCCGGCAGAAATCTGTCTGCCGGAGAGATCTTTCTCTCTCGGTGTTTTCCGCCCCGCAAAGGCGGCAAAATCTTTCTGTGGTCGCTCCCCAAGTCTTAGGGTTTCGGGAGGATGATATACGCCAGAGGAGAGTGACTGGAGTGGGCCAGGGTGGCCACACCACCTCTAGGCGCGACCTAGGGCTGCCCGCGCCAGGGGGTGGTGTGGGCCCCCTGTGGCCCATCTCCACTCCGTCTTCTGGCATCCTTAGTCTTCTGGAAAAATAGGATTTTCCGTATATTTTCCCGGATTTTCGGATCTTCGTGAATTTTGCCTCTAAACATCACCTTTTCCATCAGAATCCTGACTGCAACGGTCCATGCTCCAAAAGTCATCAACCATGCAAAAACAGATGAAATAACATAAGTATCATCTCTCAATACGAAATATATCAATGAATAATAGTGAATTAAGACATAGAATAGTGATGCAAAATGGACGTATCAACTCCCCCCAAGCTTAGACTTCGCTTCTCCCCAAGCGAAACTGAGCTCAATAAACATGGCCTCAGGTTTATGGAGTGAAGAGTCGATAAAATAATACGGACAAAAAGCATCACATTCATCAAAGACATAGATCATAATAGAAGACAACTCACTATTATATAACTCAACTTGTAATAAGTAAAGGAAACACAATAAAGATACATAAAGTGAATCATAATTGGTAATGGCAAACTTAGCTCTTGGTCGAAGAATAGTTGATAATTTGCTGGAGTTCACAAATAACTAGTTTTTCAATGATAGCTTTCAAAGTAGTAAACATCAGAATAAGAGCAATGTGCAAAACAAAGAACATAAGAAACATGATTGAATAAATCAACATATGAATGAATGAAACACAACAACTCAAAATACTTTTTGGGATAGAAGGGAGTAGGTTTACTGACTCAACTACAAAGTAAAAGAAAGTCCCTTCAAAGCGGGAAGCAGGGATTGCAAGTCTCATAAAGAGCTCCCAAAAATTATGATACTTACTAGCTTTCAGCTCTCATTGCCCCTATCATAGGCATCTTTAGGTGATTAAGGTTAAAGTGACACAACTAAGATGATATGCTTGACAAGTTATAAGTTGAAATCTCATGCCCCTTACTTATGAGTACCGATCCTCATGCTACTCAACTTCAGTCACGAGCAAGCTCTTGTCATTGTAAATACATGCGTATCATTGAGAACCGCCAACGGGGTACCCCTTGCACATGACACATGAGCTATCCCATAATCAAAATGACAAGGCAAGCATACAGTGAGCATCTCAGCGATCTTTTTATTTGCTATTTGCATAGGTTTTTATTGAGGATGCTTCATAGAATGCTCACTATAGTTATGTTGCAAGTTTCCACCATGATTAGGCATGGCTTAGGCTAGCGGCCCATGCGTTTCTCTAACACACATATAAACTCCATGATCTTACAAGTTCCACTTTTATTTCACACCGCTGTGATCCATAAGCAACAGAACATGATATCAACTAGGTACAAAGTACCAAATGAAGTGTTGAAAGCGGTCCCCATGATACATGGTTCGGCTAACTTCAACTCATAAAGCACAAGCATATACGCAACAAAGAAGGACCCAATGGTTCAAGTTTATTAAATGCAAGAAAGTAAAGTGTGCCATCAAGTTCGTGAGAGCTTTAATCACTAATTTTCACATAACAAGTTTAATTTGGGAGGTAGATAAAACAAGAATTTACTTGGAATAGCAATAATGCTAATAGGTAGGTATGATGGACACAAATGGCAAAGGTTTTGGTTTAAAGGAGGTGGATGCACGAGAAGAATACCCTCTCAGTACAAGTTTTTGGCTAGCAAGGCTGGGTAGCAAGTATAAGAGTTGAAGGAAACAACCAAACATACGAGTGATAAAGACAAACATGCAATCTTCCTTGGAAACACAAAAGATCTTAACTAGAGAATACTAGACTTATGAGCAAATCAAGAAAGAAAGATGATGAAATAATTTTTCTTTAAAGGTACTTTTATCTTTTTCAATCAACTCTCAAAAATAGTGTTGCTACTGACCGAGCCAGGTTTGCCAAAACCAACTAAATTAACTCAATGATCCCAAAGTGATACCAATACTAACAACAAGATCAATCATATAACCACGAATTGAAAACTAATATAAGCTATGCAAAAGAGTGAATGATAGAACTTCTCATTAATATTCCATAACGACAACTCACACCAAGGGATACATATCTAACAAGAGAGGGGACACTTCCATAATGCAAACCATACTACATAATAACTCCTCTATTCATGATTTGACTCTACTAATAAGGTAAAAAGATAGAAGATAGTGATATGATACCGCGGCACTCCCCCAAGCTTGGAACAAACCAAGGGGATGCCAAACCTGATGATGAATTACTCCTTAGGTGGTGGTAGTATCCTCTCGATGAGCTCTCTAATCAGCTTCCCCAAGTCCTCAATCTCGAAGGTGAGATTACGAATCAGTTGTGAGTTTTGCTCAATGCGTCTCATGATCATGTCGTGTTGAGAATTCCAGCTCTTGCTATTCTTTCCCCACTCTTCCTTCTTGAAGTCTTCTTTTCCTGCATGGCTAGAACGAGGCAAATCCCAATTGGAGGGTAATTTCCCTTTGGGCATATTCTGGTATTGATGCTCATGGATTAGGGTATGGAAAGGATTCTTGGTGCATGGAGGAAGTGACCAGGGATCTGAACGGTGATGAGGAGGCTTACCTCCAATGGCTGGATTTGCCACCACTCCAATGCTTGCAATGGTAGTGCCGGTATGCGGATGTTGGCCTTGCTCCTCTTCACCTTCACTCTTGATCTCCTTCTCCTTCCCAGGGTCTTGGAGGTCTTCCTCCATAGGCTCCTTCCCTTTATCCTTGACGGACACCATTGTGCTTCTAAGCTTTCAAAGAGTATGTCCTGACAGAAACAGATCGAAACAAAAACAGGACGAAAACACAATATACGGACCTCGGGGGATCCGGGGGGTTATATATTACGAAGTTTCATATCAAAAGGAAGGTACTGGGAGAAAACGAGTCGGAGGCGGAGTCTGGGGTGGACTCACCACCTGGTGGCGCGGCCAGGGGTGGGCCCGCGCCACAGGGTGGTGTGGGCTACCCCGGCTCCGGTTCCGTCCCTTTTTCACTTTGTAACTTTCCTTATCGACTGAAAACTGCAAAAATATAGTTGTATTGTATTTTCGCGGAACTTTTCTTACCAGAACTGTTACCTATTTGAAAACAGACTCTGCAGGTCTCTGAATTTGGTATCTAGTAGATTATTCTGGAGTCATCTCTTGAATCATCAATATCTTCATCTTCATACACTTACTACTTGAGTCATAAAACCCTTCTTTTCCTTATTACACCATTACCTCCACTTCCTGGAAATTTCTTTCACACAAAACTTCACACATTTCTCATTAGCAACATTAGTATAAGTGAAGCGATAAAAGCTTTTGAGTCCAACTTCAACTGAAAACCATCAAAGCAAAAGCTACTGAAGCAACTCCTTCCGAAAACCCAAAAATAATTCAAAAAGGAAATCGAATAAAGAAGCAAATGCAAGATTGGCAAAATCTGTCAAAACAGACCAGCAGGTAAAGATCAATTTTTTTCGAAAATCTTCTGTTGCTCAAATCAAAAAGTGCAAAACTAACGAAAGTTAAAGAACAACCTGGGGCATAAGCACAAAAATTACAGCTCAATCCGACATACAGAGATCTCTCATGAATTTTTATGGTGAAGCAGAAAAATCTGTTTCGGGACAGCAACTTCCCCAAATATTACTTCTCTCATTAGAGGTTGATCTTGACACAAAAACCAAACAAAACGGATAAAGAGCGGTTATTACCGAAGTAATAACTTCCAAGACTCAAAGAAACAAAAACAAACTAAAAGCAAAAACAAATTGGGTTGTCTCCCGTAAAGCTCTTTCTTTATAGCCATTTAAGATGGGCATGATAATTTTGAAAAAGCTCTCATAGGGATATGGATTGAAGTGAAAGAGAGCATTAAGAAGCAAAAACACACACACATTTAAGTCTAACCCACTTCCTATGCAAGGGGATTTTGTAAAAAAACAAGTTGTTGAAACCAGAGGCTTCTTGCATAAGAAGGCAAAACAAGTGCAACATAAAAACTTTCAGCATAAAACGAGGAAACTTGATATTATTGAGATACATCAGAACACTTTTCTCTCTCTCATAGTAGCTTTCAGTATCATGCATAAACTTAACAATGTAGCTATCACAAGGACCATCATAGCAATGATCACTCATTCTAACAGAAAAGACGGGAATACTAGCTCTCATAACACTACTTTGTGAAACAATATTAGAGGTATCCTTACAAAGGATAGGGTGTCCCTCTTTTTCATATTTAGTAACAAAGTCTTTCACATTTTCTATTATAGGTTCATCAACCATTCGTTTATCAGGTTCAACAGCTTTATTCATACTTTCATTAACCATACTAGCTATCATAGACTGTTCCTTAATCCTAACTGGGAAAGGCATTTTCTCAATATAAGGTTTAGGTAAAACATGATTAGCAGTATAAACTTCAGTATTTCTTGCAGGAACACTCTTAGCAACATCTTTATAAGGTTCATGATACTTATTCCACTTCTTTTTAGGCACTTCAATGTAGGAAGCAAAAGCCTTAAAATAAGAAGCAATAGCTTGAGAGTCTAGACCATAAGCATTTTTAATATTTTGGAAGTCATCAGTTCCCATAAAAGATTCAATGCATTCATAATCATAATTTATACCTGACTTTCTACCTTTGTCATTCTCCCAAGCTTCAACATTGTCTTGAATACGGTCTAGAAGGTCCCATTTAGCTTCTTCTTCCATGCGAGTGAATGATCTAGCACAAGAAGCATCCATTAAATCTTTATCATGTAGAGGGAGCCTTGCATAAAAGTTATTGATAATAATATTGTTGGGGAGCTCATGAATGGCACATTTGAGCATTAGTAACTTCAATCTCCCCCAAGATTGAGCTGTACTCTCTCCATCAAGAGGCCAAAAGTTGTATATTTGATTCCGATCTTTATGAATCTCACTAGGAGGATAAAACTTTGAATAAAAGAGAGGCACTATTTCCTCCCATTCCAGAGCTTGACCATTCTTCAGCAGCTTATACCATTCCTCAGCTCTTCCTTTCAATGATAATGAGAATAACTTCTTCTTAACTTGATCTGTAGTAATACCTGCACACTTGAACAACCCGCATAATTCGTGTATAAAGAGTAAATGATCACCGAGATGGACAGTTCCATCCCCAACATAGTAGTTATCCATAACACGATCAATAATTCTTGTAGGTATTTTGAAAACATCATTCTCAGCAGGTGGTGGCTTATCTACTACCTTAGTAGTGGTTGTAGCATTACCAAATAAGAAACTCAGTGAATTATCCATAACGAAAATAAAGCAACTAACAGAAGTAAACAATACTCACAGTAGAAGTTTCCTTTACCAGTTCCACTCTCCAATAGCGCTTCACTCCCCGGCAACAGCGCCAGAAAATAGTCTTGATGACCCACAAGTATAGGGGATGTATCGCAGTATTTTGGATAAGTAAGAGTGTCGAACCCAATAAGGAGCAGAAGGTGCTGGCTAGTGGTATGGATCAGGAATTCTCTGCAAATACTTAGCAAACGGATTTTTAGGGTTTTTTGATATAGCAAGTAAACAAAGTACGAGTAAATAAAAGATAGTAGGAATAAATGCAGCAAGTGGCCCAATCCTTTATGCAGCAAAGGACAAGCCGGTTGTATTACTTAAGATGACCAAACGTTCTCGAGGACACATGGGAAGACTGTGAAGTGCTTTCACTTGATATAGTTGATTAATCTTCTTTAGCTTGCTAAATGTTGTGTGGGTGAACCTGTGCTAATGTACCGCCCCATCCATGACTAATACATACTTGTGATTATACCCCTTGCAAACATCCGTAAGTACAAGAAAGTAATTAAGGTAGAAACCTAACCATAGCTTTAAAGTCTAAGACCCTTACGTCCCTTGTGCAATGGTTTCCTAAGGGGGGTTCAGGTTTCTGTCACTCCGGCAAGCCCTACGATTAGTAGCCAAATACACAATGCATTCCCCTAGGCCCATATAGGTGAAGTGTCATGTAGTCGACATTCACATGACACCACTAGAAGAAGTACACCACAACTTAAATAACAATCTATTGAATCTTTCTCAACGTAACTCCACTACTAACAACAAGACTTCTCCCATGTCCTCAAGGACAAAACGAACTACTCACAAGACATCATATGGATCATGATCAGAGATGGAATAATGATCTATAACAATCTGAACATAAACAATAATCCAATGGTTCACTCAATAGCATTAACTATAAAGAGTAATCAACACCGGGAAAGTTTCCCCTATGAACTATGCAAGATTCAACGCAATTGTTACAGCAATATGGAGATGGTGATGAGGGTGTTGATGGCGATGATGATGATGATCCCGATGTAGTCCAGCTTGATGGTGGTGTTGATGGCGACGATCTCCCCTCTCCGGGAAGGAATTCCCCTGGTAGAAATCTGTCTGCCGGAGAGATCTTTCTCTCTCGGTGTTTTCCGCCCCGCAGAGGCGGCAGAATCTTTCTGTGGTCGCTCCCCGAGTCTTAGAGTTTCGGGAGGATGATATACGCCAGAGGAGAGAGGCTAGAGTTGGCCAGGGTGGCCACACCACCTCCAGACGCAGCCTAGGGCTTCCCGCGCCAGGGGGTGGTGTGGGCCCCCTGTGGCCCATCTCCACTCCGTCTTCTGGCATCCTTAGTCTTCTGGAAAAATAGGATTTTTCGTATATTTTCCCGGATTTTCTGATCTTCGTGAATTTTGCCTCCAAACAACACCTTTTCCATCAGAATCCTGACTGCAGCAGTCCATGCTCCAAAAGTCATCAACCATGCAAAAACAGATGAAATAACATAAGTATCACCTCTCAATACAAAATATATCAATGAATAATAGTGAATTAAGACATAGAATAGTGATGCAAAATGGACGTATCAGTCGTCGCGAAGGTAAACACCGTAAGATTCAAAAGAAATCGTATGAGAAGACACAATGATTAGGTTCCGCAATGGTTCTATTGGCATGAACAACACATGCTCAAGGTATACTCCAACTTCACCAATGCTCATCCTTCTCATATATTTTTCAACGATACGGATATCCGTCAAGGTGCAGATAAAGATAAAGAGTACTAGGACCAAAAAGATTAGATGAAAGGTACACCAAACGAGATGCAGATTGATGATTATAGTTCCACCGTTATCAGAGGGAGGAAGCGAAACCCTGAAGGTACGACGGAAACCCAACCACAAGAAATCCTAGACTCGAAGAGAAGATAAGAGTTGATTCAAAACACGGAAAGGTAAGAGGAGAATAACATAGGGGTAAGGAGTAAAAACAGACCTAATCAGATCGATCCAACCGATTTTTCAAAATAGTTTTGACACTCTACATCGGCCGTTAGCTAGGTTATCCTACAGGCTAGACCAGTGGGGTATCGCAACTGCTGAGCTCTAATACCACTTTGTAACACCCTCGAATCGGCCCTATGCAAGTTTCAGCGCTTCCTGCCAAACCCGCATAGAAACGATTCAAGGACGCCCACCAGGCATTTTCGTGCGGGTGGAAAACGAAGTAATTACATTACACAATAGTCCACGATGGAACCCACAGAAACATATATATACAACAACGACTCCATGAGTCAAGAATAAAGATATACAGTGCAAAGATCCAAATCACCTTGAAAACGATACAACATCCGAGTACGGATAAGAAGCAAATTGGGCTAAGAGCCCTAAATAATAACCAATGGCGTCCATAACCCTGCCCAGGCCAAGCCGAAAGGGTAACCCTGCTAACGACGTCGATCTCAAACCTACTAAAACAAAAAGGGTGCCGACAGAGGGCAAAGGAAAAAAGAGGAGCGTCAGTACTGAGGCCATTACACGGCGAGTCTAGAATTTAGCTGTCCTCGCCTACATAGGTATGGTGGACTGAAGCGGCAGTGCAGCAACACTAAACAACCTATAGAGACTCAGTAAAACTGGCGGCTATCAGAGAGGGATAAGAAAGACCTATTCGGATCCAACCTAATACTAACACCACACATACCCATCCTGGCATTTCCCCCTCGAGGCCAAACGAGGAAGTCAAACCGAGGAACTCACACGGTTGGCAGTTTTATTCATTCCATTATAGTTGAAGCACTTACTAGTCAGATATAGATAGCATGAATCATCCTGATAGCATAAGTAGTGGGCAGTTTTAGTTAACCATTCAGTTGTAGTTGTAGTACTTACTAGTCAGATACAATTAGCATGTGACATCCCAAACCCAGCAGTTGTTGGCAATTTTATTTCATTCCATTGGAGTTGCGATACTTACTAGGCAGGTATAACATGACACGATACACCCCAGTTCCACCAGTTGTTGGCACTTTTATTATCCATTCCATTGTAGTGAAGCTGATTACTAGTCACATATTAAGTCAAATTTATGGCACTACTTTAGTTATGCTTGTCTATGATTGAGATACTGTGCTCCAAGTCATCCATAACCGCGGACACGGCTTTCAGAAAGATTTACCCTGCAGGGGTGCACAAATAGCAACACACACACGATCAACCTCGGAAAAACCAAATCAAAACCCAACGAGGCTTTCACGACAAAGCAATCACAGGATTCATAAATCATTTCAGGGGGCCACCCCACTAAGCTACCCGCAACGAAGTTGGCCATCTCCGAGATGGACCCAGGGTTTGTGACTATGGCTATAAACGAGTGGGAACCTGAAAGTGTGACTGGGCTTGTCGATACCGCGAAAACATTCCATGTTCCAAAACAGTACAGGTGCTCCACGCACAATCGTGAATAAAGCAGTAAGGCATGGCATACGTACAGGATAGTAATAAAGCCCCAAACTACTTGTGGCCCCAAGAAATAAAGTGTGAATCAAGCTCAGGCAAAGGGGGATTCATAGAGTCTCCCGTATGTGGATAGTGCGAATAATCAAGGAACATGTATCAAGTACTCGGGGCCTACGGGACACAAGTGGACATGAAAAACCAAATAGCATATATTGCCCACCGGTGCCTCTTTCATTAGTTATCCCAATAATTTAATAATTGTATTTAAAGTCATGATCCTCTCCACCGTAAAGCATATGACAACATTCCAACAACTGTGTGGTACTTCATGACACGGGATCGCACCTAAGCAAGTGACTATGACTCGCAAGGCCATCTATCTACCAAACAACAGGTAATAGGATGTGTCCATGGCAATATAGAGGCTGCAAGGAGTATAAATGGTGCACAGAAACTAAAGCATCGCCACACAGATAGCAATAGATCAACAGGAGGAAATAAAGACTATAAATGCAAAATAGGTTGAAAGGGGGAGATTGCTCGCCTGGGAAACATAGACGAAGATACATATTCGAAGAACTTGTCGATACTCGCATCCACTCAATGACCTAATCCGCAAAGAAGCGAAACACTAGAAGAAACATCGAATACACTATTTAATACTACTGCAGAAGATCGGGCATGATGCATGTATGATGTATGGCATGGCAAAGATGCGGTGCAATTAGGCAATATTAAGCAGAACCGGGGTCCCGACAATTAATAGAAGGTTCAAGTTATTTAGGTACCCCGCAATTTAAATGTTGTATTAACATGGCAAAACATGGCATTAGTTCGCTACACAAATTTAAATAGAGGCAATATAAGACTAGAATAGCCCGCATATGCGCTCCATATTTAATTTAGGTGAATCATCTAATACGCCCAAACAACCACAATATGTATGCAAACATGTCCAATTAATATGCAACAATTATATGTCCTTATAACTAGGGGGCTCGGAAAAGGGGATCACATCATGGTCCGAAGATCTTGGGGCTCAAAGGGGTTCGACGGGATCAGTCTTCGGACTCCGGGATCGGGCTTCGAGATCCGTGAGGAGAACATGGTGGTTCCACATCGAAGGCCTTGGGGTTCCACGGGGTTCATCGGGATCGTTCTCATCCGTCGGATCCATGATGGAGGTCCTGAGTGGCACCATGTACATCCTTCGAAACCATCAGCATCGAGCCGGTCTCGCCGATGAGCATCCATGTACGAAGGTCTTGGTTTCATGTCGATGATCTTCGGGGCAAAAGTAGACGATGTAGTCTTAGTAGTAGCCACACCATGACCTTATCGGTGACATAACTTCGCATCCCTACACCATACTTCACTGAACATCTCCTCGTTGGAACCGGAAGAGGTGTAGCGACATCCAAAGGGGCCTCACGCTCTCAGGAACACGTGGTCGAGCAGCTGGCGGGCACCCGAGCGTTGACTGCAGGGCGGATGCGCGCTTGTAGTGGCGGTTGATGGCGAGGCAGCCAGAGGGCGGAGGCGCGTGGAAGAGAAGGGGTGAGCCCACGGCAGCATCACGAGGCAGACTTGGAGGCACGTGGAAGGTGGTGGCGCTGCTGCCCGGGGAAGTAGAGGCAGGCGGCGCGCCATGACGAAAAGGTGGTGGTGCGACAAGGCCGACCCGGAGTGGCAAGGCCGGGCTCTGCTTGGGGCAGCAAGGTCGAGGCCGAGGCCACGCGGGGCGACGAGGACGCGCGGCCGAACAAGGGAGACGAGCACGACGCCGATGCTCGCGGAGGAAGACGAAGGCGGTTGGTGGCGGTGCTCCTCGGGGCCCAAGCGAGGAGGGACAGCAGCGAAGGTGGCCAAACGCGAGGGGCGGCCAGAGCGGGTGACAGCAGGGTGGTCAGGCGCGGACGTCGAGCACAGGCGGCGGAGAGGATGGTCGAAGGAGAGACGGCCGGGTTGCTGCAAGGGCCGCGCCTGCAAGTAGGGAGGGCTGACGCTTGACGGGCGACGGGTGGCTCGGGCGGCCTCGGGTCGGTGACAAGGAGGGCGAAGCTGCCTCACTGCGGAAGCTTGCTGGCAACGAGGGGAGAGATGGGAAATGCGAGCGAGGCTAGGAGGGGATGGGGTCACGACGGCCCAGGAGAGAGAGAGCGGGGATTGCGGGTCAGGGGCGGGGTGTACGCGGGTGGGTCTACGCGGTTGGTGAGGTGGTGGGGGTCACGACGTGGGGTGAACACAATCTTGACGCGTGGTGGGGCCAAAGAGCGTGCGTGACGCGCACGCGGTCGCTGGTGGCGGCGACTGTCGTGGAGTTGGGTGGGGTGTGTTAGGGTACGACTAGGGTTAGGGTTTGGGGTAGTAGGTGGCCAACCGGGCTTTTGGGCCTGGCGGGCTGCCTCCCCCAGTAAAAATAGTTTTATTTATATATTTTTTTGAATAAAGACGGGGGATATTTAGAAAACAAAGATAGGCTTTTAGAAAATAGTTTTAGACAAACATATGCATGCAGACATGAAGTTGCTCAAATGCAATGTGGCATGATGACATGAGCATGCAGTCATGATGATGCACAAAAAAGAAAAATAACATGCGATTTTCTAGTAGTGGTTTTATCGGGGTGCTACATGGTTATGCTGCAGGTTTCCACCATATCAGCATGGATTATACCAGCGGCCCAGGCGTTTCTCTAACACATATACATAACTCCATGGACTTACAAGCTCCCTTTTCATTTCACACCGACGACATCCATAGACAAAAGAACATGATATCAACTAGGTACAAAGTACCAGTGCAATGTTGAAAGCGTTCCCCATGACAGCATGGTTCTGCTAATTCACAACTTACAAAGCACAAGCATATACGCAACATAGATGGGCACAATGGTTCAAGTTTATTAAGTGCAAGAAAGTAAAGTGTGCCATCAAGTGTTGGGTCTGCAACATAGAAAACAAAAATTTTCCTATGGTGTGAACTACACGCCAAGATCTATCTACTAGGTACAAAGCAACGAGTGGACACACATCCAACGAGAACTTACCCTCGTAGACAACGAGCTTTGTTAACGAGTAAGAACTCGTGGTTGATGTAGTCGTACACTTGCCGATCTCAAGATCGTGAGGAAGTCCGAGCGCCGCAACTCAGCAGCACATCCACACTCGCACACACATTCAAGCCACCGGACAACCTCCGACTCCTCGCTCCAGTGATCCGGCGGAAGCAGCAACTCCTTCTAGACGAAATCCCACCGGGAACATGTATCTCGCTAATCCGAGACCATGGGGGAATAATTCTAGAGGGGGAGAGAGATCCTTCACAAGGAGGTGTGAGGATGAAGAAGGGAATGGGTGGCCTTTTATAGGAGGAGGGGGGTGCCCCTCTCTCCATGGCCGGCGCATGGGGGGGTGTGACCCTTCACCTCCCCCATTCATGTGGTGGTAACCCCTCCACATTAAAATGCCTCTTCACATTCCCTTTTAAAGTCCCCACTTTAAATGCATTAAATTTCTCCAAATTTAATGCTCTCTCATTTAATAAAACTCTTTTTATCAAATTTATTCAGAATTTTGTTAATTACTTTAATTAACAAACATTCACATATAACCCCTTGCAATATTTCAATATCACATGCAGAACCACCTTCTGCAATTTCACCCGAAACAATTTCCGGTTTCTATTGAAACAATTCATGCGCTTTGCAATTCTTTCGTCTAAAACATATGCGCTCCAAAATGGTGTCCGGTAACTCTTAAGTGTGCCACCCTACGGTTTGCGAATAATGCAGACATGATCGAGACCCTTCTCCGATCAATAATCAGCAGCGGGACCCGGAGATCCGTACTGACTCCTACACATTCAATGATGACTTCTGTGATCGTGAGAACTTTTAACGCTTGTAACTAAATCCCTTTGTCTCTCGATATGTTACGTGTCCGAGATTCGATCATCAGTATCTCCATACCTAGTTTGATCTCGTTACCGACATGCACCCTTTTCTCGTTCCCGTCATATAACATTCTAGTGATCACATCACTTGCTTGCAAGCTATTTCAATGTGATATCACTGAGAGGGCCTAGAGTATATCTATCCATCATCGGGATGGACAAATCCCACTCTTGATCCATGAGCCTCAACATAACACCTTCGTAGCACTGAACCCACCTTTATAGTCACCCTGTTACGGTGTGACGTTTGATGTTATCAAGATACTCTTCCGGTGTTAGCAATCAACATGATCTCATGGTCTAAGGACTAAGATTACTTCATATGATGTTATAGCAATATAAACATAATGACTTGATCGTAATGCTATACTTCGGATGAATGTTCATCACATCATTCCACCAATGGTGTGACCTTGTTATTAACAACATCCAATGTCCATGATCAGGAAACCTTGATCATCTTGTTAATCAACAAGCTAGTCTATAAGAGAGGCATGACTAGGAACCCTTTTTGTTTATTAAACACACATGTATTGATGTTTCCGAATCAATACAATTCCAGCATGTAAAATAAACATCTATCATGTATAAGGAATATATAATAACAACTTTATTATTGCCTCTCAGGGCATATTTCCTTCATCAAGTTCGTGAGAGCTTTAATCACTAATTTTCACATAACAAGTTTAATTTGGAAGGTAGATAAAAACATGAATTTACTTGGAATAGCAATAGTGCTAATAGGTAGGTATGGTGGACTCAAATGGCATGGGTTTGGTTTAAAGGAGGTGGATGCACGAGAAGAATTCCCTCTCAGTACAGGTTTTTGGCTAGCAAGGCTAGGTAGCAAGTTAAGAGTTGAGGGAAACAAACAAACATACAAGTGATAAAGACAAACATGCAATCTTCCTTGGAAGCACAAAAGATCTTAACTAGAGAATACTAAACTTATGAGCAAATCAAGAAAGAAAGATGATGAAATTATTTTTCTTTAGAGTACTTTTATCTTGTTCATTCAACTCTCAAAAATAGTGTTGCTACTGACCAAGCCAGGTTTGCCAAAACAAACTAAATTAACTCAATGATCACAAAGTGCTACCAATACTAACAACAAGATCAATCACATAACCATGAATTGAAAACTAATATAAGCTATGCAAAAGAGTAAATGATAGAACTTCTCATTAATATTCCATAACGGAAACTCACACCAAGGGATACATATCTAACGAGAGAGGGGACACTTCCATAATGCAAACCATCCTACATGATAACTTCTCTATTCATGATATGACTCTACTAAAAAGGTAAAAAGATAGAAGATAGTGATGTGATACCGCGGCGCGCCCCCAAGCTTGGAGCAAACCAAGGGGATGCCAAACCTGATGACGAATTACTCCTTCGGTGGTGGTGGTAATATTTTCTTAGTTTACGTGAGGTAATCTTCCAGCATCTTGCAAAGCCTATTATTCTCCCATTGAAGCATGTCCACCTTCCTCCTCAAGTCTCGGTACTTATCGCAGAACTCCTTAGTGACTCGTAGGTCTTCCATTGATGTAGGGCAAGTAACTAAAGGCACCATCCCCTGCTTGGGGTCTTGGAGATCTTCCTCCATAGGCTCCTTTCCTTTATCCTTGGCAGACACCATTGTGCTCCTAAGCTTTCAAATATAGTTCCTGGCAGAAACAGATCGAACTGAAAACATGACAAAAACACGATATACGAACCTCGGGAGATCCGGGGGATTATATATTACGAAGTTTCACAACAAAAGGAAGGTACTGGGAGAAGACGAGTCGAAGGTGGAGTCCGGAGTGGCCACATCACCGGGTGGCGCGGCCAGGGGTGGGCCCGTGCCACAGGGTGGTGTGAGCCACGCTGGCTCCGTTTTCGTCCCACTTTCGCTTCATAACTTTCCTTATTGACTAAAAACTGCAAAGATATAACTGGACAGATCTTTCGTGGAACTTTTCTTACCAGAACTATTACCTATTTAAAAATGGAGTCTGCAGGTCTCTGAATTTGGTTCTTGATAGATTCTTCCGGAGTAACCACTTGAATAACATCAATATCTTCATCTTCATACACTTATTGTGAGTCATGAAACCTTTCACTTTCTCATTACACCATTGTCTCCACTAACCTGGAAATTTCTTTCACACAAAACTTCACACAACTCTCATTAGCAACATTAGTATAAGTGAAGTGATAAAACCTTTTGAGTCCAAATTCAACTGAAAACCATCAAAACATAAGCTACTGTAGCAACTCCTTCCAAAAACCCAAAAAGCATTCAAAAAGGAAATCGAATAAAGAAGCAAATGCAAGAGTGGCAAAATCTGTCAAAACAGACCAGCAGGTCAAGATCAATTTTATTGAAAATCTTATGTTGCTCAAATGAAAACGTGCATAACTAACGAAAGTTAAATGACAACCTGAGGCAGAAGCACAAAAAATTACAGCTCAATCCTACATATAGAGATCTCTCATGAATTTTTACGGTGAAGCACAAAAATCTGTTTCGGGACAACAACTTCCCCAAATATTACTTCTCTCTCATTAGAGGTTGATCTTGAAATAAAAACCAAAAAAAAACGGACAAGGAGAGGTTATTACCGAAGTAATAACTTCCAAGACTCAAAGAAACAAAAACAAACTGAAAGCAAAAACAAATTGGGTTGTCTCCCAAAAAGCTCTTTCTTTATAGCCATTAAGATGGGCATGATAATTTTGAAGATGCTCACATAGGAATATGAATTGAAGTGAAAAAGAGCTTTAAGAAACAAAAATACACACATTTAAGTCTAACCCACTTCCTATGCAAGGAAATTTTGTAAACAAACAAGTTGTTGAAACCAGAAGCTACTAGCATAGGAAGGCAAAACAAGTGCAACATAAAAACTTTCAGCATAAAACGAGGAAACTTGATATTATTGAGATACATAAGAACACTTTTCCCTCTCTCATAGTAACTTTCAGTCTCATGCATAAACTTAACAATATAACTATCACAAGGACCATCGTAGCAATGATTACTTATTCTAACAGAAAACACGGGAATACTAGCTCCCATAACACTACTTTGTGAAACAATATTAGAGGTATCCTTACAAAGGATAGTGTGTCCCTCTTCTTCATATTTAGCAACAAAGTCTTTCACATTTGCTATTATAGGTTCATCAACAATTTGTTTATTCGGTTCAACACCTTTATGTGTACTTTCATTAACCATACTAGCTATCATAGAATGTTCCTTTATCTTAACTGGGAAAGGCATTTTCTCAATTTAAGGTTCGGGTAAGACATGATTAGCAGTATAAACTTCAGTATTTCTTGCAGGAACACTCTTAGCAATATCTTTATAAGGTTCAAGATATTTATTCCACTTCTTTTTAGGCACTTCAATGTAGGAAGCAAAAGCCTTAAAATAAAAAGCAATAGCTTGACAGTCTAGACCATAAGCATTTTTAACATTTTGAAAGTCATTGGTTCCCATAAAAGATTCAATGCATTCATAATCATAATTTATACCTGACTTTCTACCTTTTTCATTCTCCCAGGATTCAACACTGTCTTGAATACGGTTCAGAAGATCCCATTTAGCTTCTTCTTCCATGCGAGTGAATGATCTAGCACAAGAAGCATCCAATAAATCCTTATCTTGTAGAGGGAGCCTTGCATAAAAGTTATTGATAATAATATTGTTGGGGAGTTCATGAATGGGACATTTGAGCATTAGTAACTTCAATCTCCCCCAAGATTGAGCTGTACTCTCTCTCTCTCTCTCCATCAAGAGGACAATAGTTGTATATTTGATTCCGATCTTTATGAATCCCACTAGGAGGATAACACTTTGAATAAAAGAGAGGTACTATTTCCTCCCATTCAAGAGTTTGGCCATTCTTCAGCAGCTTATACCATTCCTCAACTCTTCCTTTTAGTGAGAATGAGAATAACTTCTTCTTAACTTGATCTATAGTAATACCTGCACACTTGAACAACCCGCATAATTCGTGTATAAAGAGTAAATGATCACCGGGATGGACAGTTCCATCCCCAACATAGTAGTTATCCATAACACGATCAATAATTCTTGTAGGTATTTTAAATGCATCATTCTCAGCAGGTGGTGGTTCATCTACTACCTTAGTAGTGGTAGTAGCATTACCAAATAAGAAACTCAGCGAATTATCCATAATGAAAATAAAGCAACTAACAGAAGTAGACAATACTCACAGTAGAAGTTTCCTTTACCAGTTCCTCTCTCCAATAGCGCTTCACTCCCCGACAACAGCGCCAGAAAATAGTCTTGATGACCCATAAGTATAGGGGGTGTATCGCAGTATTTTTGATAAGTAAGAGTGTCGAACCCAACGAGGAGCAGAAGGTGCTGGCTATTGGTATGGATCAGGAATTCTCTGCAAATACTTAGCAAACAGATTTTTAGGGGTTTTTGATAATGCAGGTAAATAAAGTACGAGTAAATAAAAGATAGTAGGAATAAATGCAGCAAGTGGCCCAATCCTTTATGCAGCAAATGACAAGCCGGTTGTATTACTTAAGATGACCAAACATTCTCGAGGACACATGGGAAGACTGTCAAGTGCTTTCGCTTCATATAGTTGATTAATCTTCTTTAGCTTGCTAAGTGTTGTGTGGGTGAACCTGTGCTAATGTACTGACCTTCCTAGGACTAATACATACTTGTGATTATACCCCTTGCAAACATCCGTAAGTACAAGAAAGTCATTAAGGTAGAAACCTAACCACAACTTTAAACTCTAAGACCCTGACATCCCTTGTGCAATGGTTTCCTAACGGGGGTTCAGGTTTCTGTCACTCCGGCAACCCCTACGATTAGTAGCCAAATACACACTGCATTCCCCTAGGCCCATATAGGTGAAGTGTCATGTAGTCGACGTTCACATGACACCACTAGAAGAAGTACACCACAACTTAAATATCAAACTATTGAATCTTTCTCAACACAATTCCACTACTAACAACATGACTTCTCCCATGTCCTCAAGAACAAAATCAACTACTCACAAGACATCATATGGATCATGATGTATAACAATCTGAACATAAACAATAATTCAATGGTTCCACTAAATAGCATCAACTACAAAGAGTAATCAACACCAGGAAAGTTTCCCCTAAGAACTATGCAAGATTCAACCCAATTGTTACAGCAATATGGAGATGGTGATGAGGGTGCTGATGGTGATGATGGTGGTGATGATGATGATCCCGATGAAGTCCAGCTTGATGGTGGTGTTGATGGCGACGATCTCCCCTCTCCAAGAAGGAATTCCCCCCGCTGAAATCTGTCTGCCGGAGAGATCTTTCTCTCTAGGTGTTTTCCGCCTTGCAGAGGCGGCGGAATCTTTCTATGGTCGCTCCCCGAGTCTTAGGGTTTTCGGAGGAATATATATGCCAGAGGGGAGAGCCAGAGGTGGGCCAGGGTGGCCACACCACCTGGTGGCACGGCCTAGGGTGGCCCGCGCTAGGGGGTGGTGTGGGCCCCTGTGGCCCATCTCCACTCCTCCTTCTGGCTTCCTTCGTCTTCTAGAAAAATAGGATTTTCCGTATATTTTCCCGAATTTTCTGATCTTCGCGAATTTTGCCTCCAAACAGCACCTTTTCCATCAGAATCCTGACTGCAGCGGTCCATGCTCCAAAAGTCATCAACCATGCAAAAACAGATGAAATAACATAAGTATCATCTCTTAATATGAAATATATCCATGAATAACAGTAAATTATGATATAGAATAGTGATGCAAAATGGACGTATCAGCTGCCTTCGCTCGCCGCCGCTCCTCGGAATACTTGGCAACTGTCTCGATAAGTTGAGGACCATATTTTGCGCAGCTACCAGCGATGGGAGCAAACACTACCTGCTGGCCTCCGGCGTCGACAGGCATCGCCTCGGAAATAGCAGCAGTATCCATCTCCACGCCATGGGCTTGCACCATCGCGAGTGCGATGGTGGCACCGACGGACCGCTGCGAGTTCTTGAATTCCGCAGGAATACCTCCAACGAGGGATACCACTAGGTCTTCAAGGTTGTTAATTAGCCCGGTCTTGGGAGTTAAATCCTCATGGATGCGACTGCGCACATCCTTGGCTTTCCCCAGCGTCTCCTGGAGAGAAACACTGCGGTCTTCGATTGCAGCGATGGCACCCGCCAACGTATCCACATGATGTAGAGAATGGGCATCAAAGATCAGGCCGCTAGCATCTGCATACACAAAGTGTTAGCACAACAACATAACGTCAGCAAACGAACAATTCAAATCCAGCTGAAAAAATACCTGAGAGAGACTTGGCAATCGATAAAAGTTGCTCTTAGAATAACTTCTCCCTCTCAGCAGTGGAAGCACGGAGATCCTCTTCTCGCTTTCGCGATTCCTCTAGAGCTGCGACTGCTTCGTCGCGATTCTTCGCTGCCGTGGCAAGCACCTTTTCGAGTGAAGCAGCATGACGAAGCAATTCATTGTGCTCAACTACAAAGCACAAGGTGTATCATCAATCGAAATCATAAATTTCACGAAGACAAAGACAAAGCCAAAACTAACCTTCGACAACGTGGTGGTGATTGTCCAGCAGAGCGTGTTGTCGACCCATGACAAGGACTTGCTCCACCCGGCAAGCAGCCTCCTTCACAATGAGCTGCATCAAAGAGGAAAACAAAAGCTTTAGCGGTAGCACAAGGTACAAATTCGATTGCCACAATAGTAAAAAGGGCGCTCACGTGATCCTCTAGGGATTCCGAAGGTGACTGCCGCGTAGTTGTCCGGGCAACCATCTGGTGTTCCCCAACATGCGGGGAACTCGAAGAATTGTGCCCGGAGTGGGCCACCACTAGAGGAGAAGAAGACCGTTCGGCCACCTCCTTGGCCTTGGAGTCTGTGACTCCGGACTCTTTAACAAATTGGACGTCGTCAGAAGATGACGATGCCGCTTTGCTGCAAAATACATCCAGCAAGAATTTCAGAAAAAGCAAACTCCAAAAGAAAGCAAGACGCATTCACGAAGACAATACTCACCAGTTAAAATTATCAAGGTCGAAGGATTCCTCCGACGACTCCTTCGGCAGTCACAACTTCTTCCGGGCAGGAGGAGCCATGGCGCGCATAGGAACAACGGGGATTGGCTCCTCTGCAACAGCATAAGGACCTTCCGGCATCGTCGGGGAAGTAGCATCAGAATCCTTGCTGCGGGAACGCTTGCGAGTGTCCTGGTCGCTGGACTCGGGGGATCCCTCCTCTTCTTTAATTGGGACAGTCGATTCCGACTCGTCCTCTTCATCCACTTCACGAGGGATAACCCCTTCAGGACGAGGGGGTAAATTGGAAGACACCTTCTAGTCCTGCAATCAGATGATACATCATTATATATCAAGCATCATAATGGTAGTCGAAAAAGAAACTACTTCATAGTACAGTTCTACCTTAGGAGGAGGGTTAGAGGCGTCAAAAGGAGGCATGACTGGTTCGCCTGGGAGAACCTCCTTAGCGGTGTACTTGGTCACCAATTGCACCCTCCTATTCAACTCACCTGCAGAAATGCCCTCGGCAGATACACGAGTGACATCATCAGTGCCGGTCCAGCAGTACATAGGGTGCACTCTGGCCTGCAGAGGCTGGACGCGGCGGCGCAACCATGTGCAAATGAGAGCAGAGCCACCCTCTTCTTTACCTATGCGGATTTCGAGGTCGCAGACACGCTTATACAACACCTCCGTTTCCTCAGACTCGCCAGGCATCATGATGTTCTTCCAGGAGCGCCTCCTCTTGCAAGTTGCTGCGGGATCGAAGGGCGCGAATCTGTAGTGGTCTCCGTCAGCCTTCTGGTCGCGGATATAAAACCACTTGTCTCTCCACCCTTGGACGGACGCGGTGAGCTTGATGGCAAAATAGGTGACAGAGGAGTCGACGTGGATCCCGCAGCCTCCTACGTCGTAGACTACCGAACCGGACGCCGACTAGTGTTTCAGCTTAAAAAGCCTCTTGAAGAGGCTAAAGTGTGGCTCGATTCCGAGCCAGCACTCGCAAAGCGTAATGAAGCAGGAGATGTGGAGAATGGAATTTGGGGACAACTAATGCAGCTGGAGCCCATAGAAGCAAAGGAGACACCTAAAGAAAGGATGCAGGGGGAGAGAAATACCTCGGATGATGAACGCAAGCAACATCACCCGGAAACCCAGAGGAGAACAAGGGATTACCTCATCGCCAGGCACCCGCGAGTCGTCTTCCGCAGGTGGAAGAATCCCATCTTGATGAAGAAGATGCAGCTCGGAGGATTTGATGATGGACACTCGCTAGGCGCCATTGGTGACACGGGTGCCCGCACCCTTCTTCTACCCAGCGCTGGCGATGCTGGTGCCCACGGTGGTGGTACCACCCTTCTTCTTGGTGGCGGTAATGGCGACCACGGATCCAGCAGCGGCGCCTCCCTTCTTCTTGCCCATCTTCCGATGGTGGTGTGAACGGAGAAAGTGACTGGGGAAGACACGAAGCTGGTCCAGTGCAGTGAAGAGGAAATGTGCAAGGAAGTAAAGAGCAGCAACAATGGCGACGGAGGTACGAGCAAAGAAGACAGATGGGGTAAATTATCGCAACTGCGCTGCTACTTAAGCTCATCGTGGACGCCATCCAACGGCCAGCAAAAACCCTACTACATGCATGGAACACATCGCCATCAACACGTGGCGAAGCTGAACCACGAACCATCCCCCACTGCTCCCATCACGCGCGGAAATCGAGGTGACGCAGTTAAAACAGAAGATTGCACATGCCCGGTCAAATCGAAGTCAGGAAGTGGGACCCACCGCTCGTCACATCCCGTCAAAATCGCTGATGCGGGCAACTGAGGTCATCACATCGTCAGCACTGACGTCATCAACTCCAATAGTAGAAGATTTCGACTACTTTAGTCCTTGCTCGAGTCTTCGACTCAACCAAGAACTCGGGGGCTACTCCTAACATGAGCGCTAGCCGTGCACCCAGAATTTTTTTTATGCAGGTATATAAACATTCAAGACAAACCCTACACTCGAATCATTGATTCAATTATGGACTGCGAGTTACTCCCATAGGGAGCACTGAAAGCACATTCGACTGAAACAAGATACAAAAGGCGACAACAGTCGCAAATGTTTTTTAGTCCCCACTCGAGTCTATGACTCGAATAGGCACTCAGGGGATACTCCCATAGGGAGCGCTGGTCACGCACCCTATGATTATTTCTCCTTGTACATCATACTATGTGTTGATAACATCCACACTCGAATGCTACAACGACTCCGCCTCATATTCTCCGTACAAAGAGACTACGTCTCCTGGGCCACCCGAATCATCTCCGTGATGACGAAAATTCGGATGCCGCGCTTACAGCATGAAGATAAGACCTGAATAAGGCCTGGCAGCGCATCTGCTGTGCACTACCAGAAATATATCCGTACCTACATGTGCGATGAACATGCTTTGACGGGCGTGTCAAGTGCTCACACTTATACACTGGAATTCGACTCCTGTAAGACCTCCGCGGCCTGAGTCAAATTACGCCAGCAGTTTTCCGAATTCGAGTCCAGGGACTCGAGTTTGAGTAGATTGTGTTGTTTTTCCCTAAGGTAGTTAACTGATACCGATACATCGGCTAAATCAGGCACATATATCAACAATCCCTATGACACAAACAGAACACTCGAACAAATGCTCAGCCATGCACTCGAAAGGCTTCATAAAAGTCTCCAGTCGAATCTACGATTCCACTGGACACTCGGGGGCTACTGACATGGGTATACCTTACAGGTACTCGAGTGTGGCATATACGGTCCAGATACGGTAGAAGCCCACGGCGTTGCCAGGGCTCAATAAGGAATTCGAGTGGCCCACGGACTCTCGATTGCTTGCGAGACAAGAAGAAGCTTAAGATAGAAAGTTCAAAGGGAAAACCCTAATCTATAACCGACTCGATCTGCTACCCGAGACCTAGCCTATCTACATAAAGGCTAGGAGGGGGCGACGAGGAGGACATTCACAACCCTAGTTTCCACAACTCTTGTCAGATTGCATCTGCGTGCCCCTGTAATCTTCGATTCCTTCGTTAATTCCAAGAGCAGACACGCAGGAGTAGGGACCTCTACGAGGCCTGAACCTGGGTAAAACTTGCGTCCCTGTGTGCTTGTTTGCTAGCCGATTGATGCCTCCAGCGCTACCTCCTTATCCAAAACCCAAGTCCATAACAATGGGCATGGACGAGTTGAACCCTCGTCAATAGCAAAGCCTCTTTCTTTTTGCTTAACAATATCATTGGATAATGCTAATACTCTTTATGTCTCTTGTTGGTTTAAAAGAATGACTATAACATGCTATCCAGATTTCCTTCTCATAGTTTATCAATACTTTGTTGGTGTGGAAGACCCTAAAATCATAATAGTGGTACACGTATCATAACACTCATCTAATTCATACATCTAATATAATAATCATAAATCAAATTATCTTCAAATATCATAAAGTATCAAAGTCTCATCGGATATACGAAAGGAAGCTGATAATGTAACTAATACAAACTCTTGTAGATAGTGACGAGGGACATAAAGACCTTAACCAAATAGCTCTCTGTGGGTTTGATACTCTTAATTCGAAACTAGCTACAATCGATCTGTGCTCTTGTAGCCATCAAGCCATTTTCTAGCATCATCGCCAGAGAGCTAAGCACTTTTGGTCTTTGTTCTTAGTTTCTAATCCTATTAATTGTTTTACTAAGGATTTTTACTAGTTTCAGGTGAGCACCATGACTACACTCCGGCTGATGAATCAGCTTGCAAATAAATACCTCAGGGAGTTTAATAGAGGACTCGTTAAGGAATTCCCGAGTGGGAGCGAACCATAATATGAGGTTAACCCTCATTTTATCGCTATTATTAAGGAGAAAACTTTTGCAGGAGATGATCCCGATGAGGATTCTTACACTCACCTAATGCATTTTACCGAGTTATGTTGGACGCTTAAATTGAGAGGCTGTTCTGATGATGAATTGAAATTTAATTTTTTTAGCCAATCTTTAACCAACACTGCTTTATCTTGGTATAGAATTTTCGTTGCAGAGAAAATTGATACTTGGGAAAAGCTCAAAGGAGAATTTGTATTTCGATTGTTTCCCGAATTAAAGACTATTGAAGTAAGGAAGAGGGGAATGGTAATGGTGATGGAGATGCAGCAATTAATGGTGAAGGGGATGATGTGATATCCTTTGACGATCCGTGAAGCAGCAAGGATCCCTCTCTCATGTGGTGTTTCGAGGCTGGAATCTTCTGCGAATGTCGGATATCAGATCTGTCTTCGCGTGGTGAGAGTGTTAGATGACATGGACACACTCACAGGCGGTATGGGCGGATGGTATGGGCAAGCTCTGCCCGTACCATAGGTCGTAAACTCTCTATAGCCTTTCCTTGCATCTCTTCTCCCATGTGCATGGAAAAATCATTTAAATGGCATTTATCACTTAGAAATATCATATTACTTCATAACATGATTGTCCCGATTGATATATTCACAAAATACTTGATAATTCGGGATCCCATTGAAACAAGGACAATCGGTGCACAGGCACAGTAAAATACCAAAAATCCTACTCTACTTGTGCAAAAACATAAGGTAAAAATGCTTCAAAAATGCACTCATCGTCTTGCTAAGTGGTATGGGCACGTGGTACAAATGGTTCTGTCCATACCAGTGCTTGTTAACACTTCTATTTGCCTTTTGGAACTTCTTTTTCCTTTGAAATTTCCTCTCATGGCCTAAAATATTAGTGAGGCTTCCAAAATGGCAATGTTCAGAAATACATTAGTATCTTAATTGGCCATATAATCCTGAATGAGTTGGAGCAAGTTTACCTCTCCTCCTTGGATCTTTGAACACTCTTTATTTTAACAGAACAAAAACAAACAAAACTAAGTAGAGTACTTATAAAACTTATTTCACATGGATTGCCTCCCATGAAGTGCTTATGGTTTTGGTCGTTTAGCTCGATCGTGCTGGTGATCACTAGGGATTTGGGAGTGGAACTCCTACTCCAAAATAGTTGGCTAATACATTGTAAATGTATCTATAATTTTTGATGTTCCATGCTTGGTTTTATCCACTTTCTTGTGTTTTGTTCCAACTTTGGAGTACTTTTCATATGATTTCTTTGACTAACCTATTAACAAGAGCCACAGTGCCAGCTGCCTGTTTTCTGCTGTTTTTGGTTCCAGGAAAGTCAGAAAATGAATATTCTCGGAATTGGACGGGACAAAAGCCAAAGTGCCTATTTTTCCGGAAGGGATCAAGTGCCAGAATACGAGACGGAGAGGGGCCAGGGGCTGGCCACACCACCTGGCCGCATGGCCAGGCCTGGCATGCGCCAGGGGGTGGTGTGGTGGCTCCCGGCACCCCCTCGGCCTCTCCTTCCGCCTATATATTACCCTCGAGACAAAAACCCTAAGTACCCGATCAAAAATCCACGAAAGAGTCTGTAGCCTCCGTCATCTCCATCCCTAGATCGGGAGGGATCTGAAGCTCTTCTCGGCACCCTGCCGGAGAGGGGAATTCACCCTGGAGGCCTTCTTCATCACCATGCAAGCCTCCGGTGTGATGCGTGAGTAGTTCATCTTTGGACTACGGATGCATGTAGTAGCTAGATGGCTGGTTTCTCCTCCTTTGTGCTTTCATGTTTAGATCTTGTGAGCTCCGTTCATGATCAAGATCATCTATTTGTAATCCATACATGTTGTGTTTGCGGGGATCCGATGGATATTGAGATGCTATTTTAGATTGATTATTGATTCTATCATGTCTTTGTTATTTGAGATCTTGCATGCTTTCCGTTGTTAATAGCTATCTTGGCCAAGTAGATGCTAGCAACTCCAAGAGTTAGTATTTATGTTAGATAGTGGGTTCATGCCTCTGGTAATCTGGGGAAGTGACAGAAATCTCTAAGGTACTAGATGTGCTGTTGCTACTAGGGAGAAAACAACAATCCTTTGTTCATAGAACAATCATATTGTTTACTTTACACGCAGTTCGTAAAGCAATAATCTGTTGCTTGCAACTTAATACTGGAGGGGGTTCGGATGATAACCTGAAGGTGGATTATTAGTCATAGATGCAGTTGGATGGTGGTCTATGTATTATGTTGTAATGCCCAATCAAGTCTCAAAGGAGTCAAGATGATTAGTATATGCATGTATTGCTTTCTCGGTGTTTGTCAATTGCCCCGCTGTAATTTGTTCACCCATCATGTTATTTATCTAAGGAGAGCCACCTCTAGTGAACTATGGATCCCGGTCCTTTTTCTTTACATACAATCTACAACTTTTTACTTCTTTATTTTTACTTTCTGCAAACTATTACTTCTTTCCATTCAATACGGTTAATCCTTTGTTTTCCGCAAAACACGGTGAGATTGACAACCTCATCGCAAGTTGGGGACAAAGTTCTGTGGTTGTGTTGTGAAGGTCTCCATGTTGCTACTAGCACCGGTAGTGCGCCCTGCCAAAGCTCAGCTAGCAACACCTTTGGGGTGTTTCCTTGCTCCTACTGGTTCGATTAAACCTTGGTTTCATAACTTAGGGAAAACTTACTGCTGTGCTCATCATACCTTCCTCTTGGGGTTCCCAACGAGCTCTACGTTGAAAGTCGAGCGCATCATTGGCCTTCAGAGTTATGATCCCATCATCGAATTTCTTAGCCTTCTTTTTCCTGGGGAAATGAAGAACAGACGATTCTCGCGAGGGTAGTTCAGACCTCATGTTACCCTAATGAAGATTAATCAAGGCCTTATTAAAAATGGTGTACCAAGGATTATACTTGCTACTAGATCTTTGGGCATATCAACTATGACAAGATAAATAAGTGCAAGACACCCTTTGATTTGTACTGCAATGTTTTCTTTAATACCCACAACATGTTTAAAGGTGGAATTAACTAAGTTCAGTCATTTGAAATGAACCAAGATTAAGCCTATCAAATAAACTTTTAGGAATAGTTGAAGCACTTGCACCTAGATCACAAAGTATAGCAATCTCATTGACTCCTACATGAATCTTAATTGTAGGTTCAAATATATCATCCAACTTAGTAGGGAGCTTTTAATATAATTTATTATACTCATTTTCTAGATCATGTACCTTCATAGCAACTTAAGTTATGAAGGGTTGGTACATGGCTTCATTACCTCCTTAGTACCCAGGTTCTTCAAAGTAATCATTTTAACAAGGTCCTCCATGATGTAATCTGGGGATGGAGCATTGCTTTATTCTAGCTCTTCCAATTCTTCATCTTTCTTTTCAACCCTCATCATCTTGAGGTCTTCAACCGGATTAGGCTCGGGATTTCCTGCAAATCTTGCAAGTATGAGAGTTTGGCTCTTGGCTATGTCTCCCAATTGTGCCTCCATAGTCTTTGTTATATCCTGTAGAGCCTGCACATCATTTCTAATAGCACTAGCTTGGTTAGCCAATTTATTGATAATAATATCATGGTTCTCCATTATCTTAGTATGGAGACTATTTTTGCTCTGCTTGAGTTTGCATAAAGGTTCTAAAGATTTTTCAATTATAGAGATATTACCATGATTTGCTCCACTATTATTACTATTGTTGTTTGGAGCACATGCATGATTAGCATAAGGTTTTTGAAAGATTGACCAATAGTTTTGGTTCTTCCATGCAAGGTTATAAGGATTACGAGCAATGCAGTCTACTTCCTCAACATTAGTATTGGTGATAGAATTAACTTGGGCTTCTTCCTTACCCTTGATTATATTAATAAGTTAATTCACCTTTATAGTGAGTTCTTCATTCTTATCCTCATTAATAGAGTTTATCATTCTTGACGAGGATCTTTACACATGCCATTGGGCATGGTTGTTTTGCATATCATCAGGAAGCATAGTGGCAACATCAACTTGTTTGCCTATGAATGTGCCTCTAGCTATAGTATCAAGCATAGACTTAGATATATGATTGAGAGCATTATACAATAATTGAAGGGTTAACCATTCCTTCATCCCATGGTTGGGAAAATTTCTTATGGACTCCTTCATCTGTTCCAATGCAAGCACTAGTGGCTCACATTCTTCTTGTCTAAAT
Source organism: Avena sativa (assembly GCA_916181665.1). Taxonomy (NCBI): domain Eukaryota; kingdom Viridiplantae; phylum Streptophyta; class Magnoliopsida; order Poales; family Poaceae; genus Avena; species Avena sativa. Next base: position 432,985,108 of record OV702287.1, read on the forward strand.
CCTAAAATGTTATATCACAGTTGCATAGTTTTAGCAGGGGAAAACTTATCATAAACAAACTAGTGCATTCCTCCTATGAAGTGATAGTGCCTTTAGGAAATGCTAACAACCAATATTTGCCTTACCTCTTAGTGAGAAAGGAAATAAATTGTAGCTTGACTGCATCAGGGTTAACGTCTTTTATGTGCATCATGTCGCGTATCTCAGTAAAACTATTTAAGTACATACCTACATGCTCAACAGCCGAGGCTCCAAATTGGTTCGATTGAACCATACTCAAATAGTTAGGCTTAATTTCATAATTCACTACTCTAATAGCGGGCCGAGTAATAGGTGCATGCAAATAATCATCATTGGGAGTAGCATACTCCCCAAGCTTCTTTTCACCCATGGATACGCTTTTTTTTGTGTTTTTGAACAAGACAAATAACAAGAATAACAATTAAAAGATTAACTATTTTCTGGGTTTTCAGTAATGAACAAAAAGTAAACTAAGAACAATAAATAAACTAAAACAAAAATAAAACTAACTAGCAGGATCTCTAATAACCTCACTAGGGTAGCGATAATTGCTTCCTTGGCAACGGCACCATAAAAAGGGTTGATACTTTCGATCCAGATTACAGATGTAGTATAGCTTGGTTTTACCCTAGAAGATATAGGTTTATCGAACCTTGGGAATAATTTTCTTGGTGTAAGATTATGTAGAACAAGACCTTGGAAACTTGTAGTATCTTTGTTTACTAGACATTTCAAGTTTACTTCTTTGTTTATATCAATGGATGGATATAGGATATGACTAAGGATTCACCTGCAGCTGTGCACACATATGGAATGGAAAAAATGATAATAATCTCGTTCATTAGTTGTGATCTAGATATGATAAAAGTTGTGGGTGGTACATCTATAAATAATATAGTATTTACCAGCCACATCTACTATAGACTTTGGTCCAACCACTACACCACTATCTCATGGGGTTACGTGGTTATTAAGTAAAATAGACCAACGCCTTAAGATCTATGACGTTACCGTTGGTCCTAAATGGATCTCAAAACAACTACTATACTCCCCTTGCGATCACTGGGTTTCACGCGTGGAAGCCGATTACCATTCATTTCACCTCAATACCTGGATTGATCCTTTGGGTCTTGGGTACCTGACAAGTCCTTGGATCGAGATAAGAGACAAGAATACAAAGGATAAATCCAATATTGAAATCACAACACAATACTCCATGTTAGAGGATGCACATACCACTACAAGGCTATGCCTTAGCCCGTAGCCCGTGAGGACTACTCACTCATGATGAGATCAACAATATAAACATTATAGATAAATTATTAAGATGAACACCAAATAGTGTCCTACAATGTCGCCAATCGCGATGAGATCAATATTACAAGTGGAAAGGGGCACCTACCTGTGGAAGGCTCAGAGCTCGCTAGAGAGGAAGTAGTTGGCGGTGATGAAGCGGATGGCGATGGAGGCCACGACATGATGGCATAGGAGGCACATAGTGCTACACCTAGGCCTAGCCATGACCGGCGGAAGAAACCGTGGCACCACCGCACCAATCCAGTCCATGCTCCACGTCCCTAGAGGGAATAACCAGACCACCAACAAGCAGTGAGGTCGAGGCGACTGAAACCCTAGCACCAATGAGGGGTGAGCATGGCCAGATGCTGATTCTACTCCTAGATCTAGTTGGATCAGATTGTAGAACATCATGAGGAGGTGAGATACAACTGGAGGGGGCATCAATGATGGCCGGAGCCGATCATGGCAGCACGGCGGCGGCGATGACAGTGACTCGGGCGACGCAGGAATTCACGCGAGGACGAGAGCATGAGAGGGGTATCACTCGGGGGTGAATGAGGCCGAGTTAGATTGTCCTAACCTAGGGGTTAGGGTTGGACCCAACCCTAGCGGGCATGTTGGGCTGAGTAGGCCATTGAGTCGGACTGGGCTAGCCCACAAGCCAGACCCAGTTTTTAAAAGATAACTCAAAAAATGAAAGGAAATAAAAAATATGAAATTACCAAAATACCTTTGTGAGGAAGTTAAGCCCTAGAAAAATATAGAAAAATCCTAAAAATGCATATGTTATACCAAAATTTTTACAAAAATAATATCTACTCAGGAAAAATATAACATTACTTGTTTGACTTAAATAAAATACAAATAAAATTTAGTGATTTCTATTTTCGTGCCCTCGGTTCATTAGTTGTACTCAGTTTTCCCTAGCCGCTTAGTTTTTCCACACTTTTTCCCATCTCCTTGGACGAAACTCTCACATGGTTTGAAATTCGCCATCCGTCAGCCTTGCCATTACGTGCTGACAAGTGGGGCCGCGTTCAGTCAGGTCCTGTAGTGGACCCTCGCCGTTACGTGCTGACGAGTAGGGCCGCATTCTGCCGGGTCCCGTAGTGTACCCATGCCATTACATGCTGACAAGTGGGGCCGCATTCAGTCGATTCCCCTAGTGGACACCTCTCTCAACTTATCCAGATCAGCATCGGGCCCACAGCTTATCCACGTGAGCACCGGACCCACAGCTTATCCACGTGAGCATCGGACCCATAGCTTACCCAGGTTGGTGTTGCAAGATGGGACCCCGAGCCAGCCCCGCGCCCGCGCCCGTGCCGTTGCTTCATTTTTATATAGTGAAATGTAACGCATATACAAAAATTATACGAAAATTATACACCTTTGAACTCTTTTAAATCGCACTTAGGACATGATAATGTTGTGCTAATAAAATCCTGATCATTTATCATTTCCATGGAGTAAAATATAATGCATAAACTTGCGTATACAAAAATTATACACCTTTGAACTCTTTTAAATTGCACTTAATACGTGATAATGTCGTGCTAAGAAAATCTTGAGAGATTATCATTTTCATAGAGTGGAATGTTATGCACAAACTTGCATATGCAAAAATTATAAACCTTTGAACACTTTTAAATCGCACTTAATACGTGAAAATGATGTGCTAACAAAATGTTGAGATATTATTATTTTCTCCCCATTTTCATAGAGTGGAATGTAATGCATAAACTTGCATATACGAAATTTATACACCTTTGAACTCTTTGAAATTGCACTTAATACGTGATAATGTTGTGCTAAGAAAATCTTGAGAGATTACCATTTCCATGGAGTGAAATATAATGCATAAACTTGCGTATACAAAAATTATACACCTTTGAACTCTTTTAAATCGCACTTAATACATGATAATGTTGTGCTAAGAAAATCTTGAGAGATTATCATTTTCATATAGTGGAATGTAATGCATAAACTGGCATATACGAAAATTATACACCTTTGGACTCTTTGAAATCGCACTTAGGTCATGGTAATGTTATGCAAATAAAATCTTGATCATTTATCATTTCCGAGGAGTGAAATATAATGCATAAACTTGCGTATACGAAAAGTTTAAACCTTTGAACACTCTGAAATCGTACTTAATAACGAGATAATGATGTGCTAGCAAAATTTTGAGAGATTATCATTTTATCCCCCCATTTTCATAGAGTGGAATGTAATGCATAAACTTGCATATACGAAAATTATACACATTTGAACTCTTTAAAATTACACTTAATACGTGATAATATTGTGCTAGGAAAATCTTGAGAGATTATCATTTTTATAGAGTGGAATGTAATGCACAAATTATACACCTTCGAACACGTTCCCTTCAAATTATATTCAAGTTCATTTGTTTATGGAGTTAAAGTACCGGTAGCATACTCGTTATTTTTCATGGATAGAGGAGTGCCCCCTGACAGATATAGGGGTCATCCTGTCGGCTAGATCACAGAGGATCAATGGTTGGTGGGCACGATCCGTGTGACAACTGTCTCGACCAATCAGAGCATAGCAACAAAGATGAGCACATGTGCGAGAGATTGATATAAAGAGAGGGGAAAACTGAGTAGCACTTAAGAACCAAGGGCAAAACTGAGTAGAACTTAAAAACCAAGGGCAAGACTAACAAAGGGATTCAAATAGAAAACAGAAAAGATTTAAAAAAATGGAAAATGCATCTTTTATACAGTAAAATACATCTAGACATACATCAAACTATTTGCAATCCAAATATACACCAGTTTGACAATTATTGCCTCATTCAGACAAACTATGTTTGGGAAGGGATGTTTTGGGAAGAGGCTTGAGTAGAAAGCCATGAACCTTCATAGATAGTAGGTGATTTGAGAAGTGGTGATTTAGGTTAAAACTCGGTTTATATACATTTCTTATGGTGGCAGGTCATATAATAAGACTCCCTAGGTAGATGCCAATATGTTTTGCTCTTTTTGAATTTTTTGTGCATAAAATGACTCAATTAGCTAGCTAAAACCTATTAGTTGACTCACTGTTGACCATCCAATGGAGGGTAAAACTGAGTATATTGCACACAGCAGTGTTAGTACCGGAGGACAAAACTAAGTACAACCAAACTGCCAGTGTTACACTCGAGGGCAAAACTGAGTACAACTGAGTCGCCGGGGTTAGACACGAGGGAAAAAACATGACTCATGGTACGCGTGTCCGGTGCACAGGGCGGTAGCGGACACGTGTGGCCGTGCACGGTGCAGTAGCGTACGCGGTTACACGGTGCACAGTAGTGCAACGAAACATCGCTTCCCTTCTCCTTTAATAGAGGCCTCCCCGCTCTCACTCATCACTCACTCGCTCACTCAATTGTCTCCACTATTCCATCACCTTCTGCAAACCCCAAGAAAACCCTACCACGCCGGCGATTGAGAAGAATGGCGCGGTGGCCATCGGCGCCTCCAAGGCCGCCGGCGAGGAGGCCCCCATCCCCGTACAAGCCCCTGTCCCTGTCCCCGCATCCGCTGTAGCCGCCGACGAGGAGGCCCCCGCCGGTCTCGGACAAATCCTGCTCGGCTGGGACCCCTACGAGGAGGTTTATTACATAAGGCCGGATAAACCCTACGACACCAGCATCACCGACCCATGGTCGGAAATAACCAGGGTTTTCTCCCCTTCCCTTGTTCTTCCCCCATTCCCATCGTTGGATGCTAGATCGTATGTTATTAGGGCTCGGTTGTTCATATTTTTATAGTAGCTAATCCTCTTGTGTTAGATCTCGTATTTCGATGAATCCCCCTGTTTGTAATTGAACCCCATGTTCGTAGTTGGGATCAGTATTCGATTTGGTTTGAGATTTGGGGAATAATCAGGAGATCTCAATCCGTTAATTTATGCAAATAATTAATCCCGATAATTAAAGCATCTCAATCATGTCCTTATTGCACTCTGCTGTTTTGTTCAATAGGAGGATAGTAGCGACGTCTGCAGCGACGACGAATCCAAGGATATCAAGACTCGTCATGTGCTGAGGAGGCTGAAGTCCGGCCAGTATAACAACTTCTTCGCCGGCGACGTGTACACGTGTCCCTTCTTCCCCACCAGGAGGTTCTGCGCCATGGACTTCAACTCCCTCGTGAAGCATGCCGAGGACGTGAGGACCTACGGCGAGTCCGTGAACGTCCACGGCGTCATAGCCAAGCACCAGGTGCTCGGTCTTCACCTCCACAACCTCCAGAAGGTGGCTATCGAGGAGGGTCGCATGCCCCCGATCAAGCCCAAGGCGCCCAAGGTCAAGGGACTAGGCAAGAAGAAGTGGAGGAGGTTCTAGACGGAGGAGGCGGAGGCCCTCCTAGTAGAGGCCATGAGGGGCCACTAATCTGCTGCTACTGCTGTAAAGTAGCTTATTTTGTCTTGTCTGTGTTGAACTTGTCCGCTACTGCTGCTGAGCAGCCTAATTGTTGAACCTCGTTAAGTACCATACTATATAACCTATATTAGCTTCTTTATCTACATCTTCTCTGTTTACTGAATTTATTTATGATGCTGGTTAGTTTTGCTGCTCTAGATTTGCTACCAGATTGGGGAAAAACGAGGGTAAAAGGAACAACGAATGACGAGAGAAGCTGCTCTAGTTTCGCTACCTTTTTGGGAAAAACACACAACTGTTAGCGAGAGAGAGGGGAAAAGGCGCTTTAAAAAAGGCCAATCATAAAAATAACAAAAAAGAAAACTTCCAATTTAGGCGCTGGGTGCACGGAACCACTAAACGCGCCCCACATGGTCTCACACCACGTCCCCCATAATCAGCGAGAGATGGATGGCTGGTCCGCTGTGTATCCTAGTCCCACATGTCAGCATGTAATGGTCAATCCTTTGACCTGACGGCATCCCCCCATTCGAGCGCATGTGAGGGTTTCACAATGGAGGGAGGGCAAAAGTGAGGAAAAACTAAGCAGCTGGGGAAAAGTGAGTACAACTAACGAACGAGGGGCATGAAAATAAAAATCCCTAAAATTTAAAGCCAGTTAATCCTTCCATAAAATACAACAAAATAATATAAGGTCCTAAAAATAAATAAAAATCAATATTGTGTATAAAAAACTATTATCTTATAAAAATGCTAATTATATGATTCCAAGTCATTTTAGGATTTATAGAAAAATAAGTGTTATAATTGAATTTATAAGTCCTTTTCTTCTATTAAAATAAAAGGAATATCTTCTCATTTATCATTTGTAAATCAACATACATCCTGGTGTAGCTTTAATTGACTACTTAGGATTTTTTGAAACATAGAATGTAATTGTGCAAAGCTAAATCAAGTAGAACTTATATAAAGTTACTTATTTAAAATAATATAATTAATTCTTATGTATGTCTAAATACTTCAAACCCTAACATACTATTGAGTTCATCTATTTATGCTATCAACAATAAGATAAAACTTGTCTTTAAGATCATACTAGAAAACCAATTCTTGAAATCACCATTCACTCACATTGGGAGTGAATGATCTCACATCCTTAGTTATGCTTAGGGAAATCCTAGAACTAAGTAATGATATACACATTATGTTTTAATTCATTTAAAATTTTATAGTTAACTTTGTTCTAATACTCAACAAGCTAGAAGTGTAATAACTCAAGATCATTTGTACTATATGAACTCTAATAGTTTATACTCGAATAATCTTTATCAGTGATTAACTAAGCACAAGAAACATTTTCTTCGAAAGTTATTCTTTTTTCCACTCCAACCTAAAACATGAGCTTTCGTTAAAACCACAAACAATCTCTATCCTATGTTATTATTATCCCTTAGTTTTTATACCTTATATGTTAGACTTAAATTCCTTATAGATGTATTTGCTTGTAGAGTAAACTTGAAGATAAACCAAATCTTAAGAAAATCACCTAAGTTCAACTCATTCATATTATTGGGGAATTACTTCAGGATTTTACAAAATGCATAGCATTACTTATGCATAATAGCATATTGCTTCTTTAAACATTAGTCCTTACCGGACCAATGATTATTTTTTCAGATATTAGATTTTATATTGTCTCGAAGACCGTGATTACATAATCTTGTAATCACAAAGGCAAGTTCGCACTTGCTCATGTCCTTTGGTTATTTTCTATCAAGTATTTGCAATCTATTATTGTTATCACCCGCATTTCGAAAAGGATAACAGAAAACACTATTTTCATAATCAACTTCAAATATTGGTTATTGATCCCAGGTGATCAGCTAATCTATTATGACTAGCAGTGGAACCATCATTGCTCGGGAATGTATCATCTAGGATTTAATAACAAATGTCGCTAGTGATTCATACGCCACAGATTACGCGTTAACCATGAGATCTATATGGGCTTTGGGAAGTCAACTGGATCTTCTTCCTTTTGTGTTCCAACAGATGACCTTATCGTGAGCTATAGATTCCTTGCAACGATCCAGAACATGGGTGGGACCCCTCAGTGCCCCGCGATATTGGTGTCTAGATCATCTGTGAGGGGATATCGGAGGTATTTCTGCCACTATAGTGGGGGTTGCCAGGAACATGATCTGCTTATAGAGCCTTCAAAGGGTTACTAGAGTTATATCTACCTATATGGGGGTTAATAGAGGTATTTCTACTTGGAGGGTCCTGTTGTCATGTGGGGTCAAAGAGAAGGGCAACGATCATCTTGGATCTTAGACTGTTGATAGAGCATGTGGGCCCCCATGTGTGGTTTTGGTAATTAATGATAATCTTTATGGACTAATGTTTGTATTAAGTTGCACTTGTAGGAATTTTCCATTGGCATCACTTGGAGCATGTGTTGGCTTCAAGGTGGAAGAAATGAAGAAGGAGAAGCATTGTCCAAGGGCCTTGGGCCTTTTGGAGTCATATGAAGTTTGAAGAAATGTTGTGCAAGATCAAGTAGTGCCATCTCTAGAAGATCTCATGCTTCAAGCTTGCCATTCTCGGTGGCCATGGGTCGATGAAGACAAGATCAAAGAAGAGGCTTCCCCATGGTGTATGGGGGAGCATATGTCAAGTATTCATCAAGCAAGTGCATGCAAGAGCAATCCATAAAGGTGTCCATCTTGAGAAGAATAAGATCATATACATCATGCTCAAGTGGATTGCTCAAGGCAAAGGTATAATCTTGATAGGTTTTCCCTTTTGCCGGTCTCATGTTGGTAGTTGGGAGACCGGGTTTAGGATAGATAATCGTACTATCAAGAGGGGCTCTTGAGTGAGTAGCTCGATCATATCTTTCGGAGAGAGCTCAAACCATTGAATTCTTAGCATCATATTCCTTGGTTGTTTGTCGGAACTTATCCATGTTTGGTTCTAGATCTTGTGTTCATTACAAGCTCTAGTTCGTCAAAATCGGATCTCCCTTTTATATCTTATTGCGGTTTTGTTCTTGGAGGTTTTCCGGATTCTCACAAAGGGAGGTATCTAACCTTAAAATACATGAAGTATTCTCACTAGGTAGCTCTTGTCGTCCTCTTTCCAACAAAATTTGTTTCGGGTCAATCGGAGTTTCCTAACTCAAGTTATTGCCTTTTGAATATTGCCTCTTATTGGATTTAAAAAGAAAAAAGAGCAAACTGTCATTTTTCTTGGGCTAGGCGGAACTACCGCACGTAGTACCGGCTGCACCTGAGCATCGCGCTCCTCTATGCCTAGCCCGGCTATGCTGGTCGGTAGTACCAGCCCAGGCCCATCCACGGTAGTACCGCCGGCCGACCGATACGACCGAGCTGGACCAACCTCGCGCCTAGCTACAGTGTTGCCGCTTCGCCTGCTCGCCTTTGGCCTTCCTTGCGTGCATCGCTCGATCTCCCATGATCCCCTTTCCGTGCCCTAGCCCGCTTGCTCGCTCCCGCCCCCGATCCCCTGACTCCCTCGTTCACTCGCGCGCCAGGCTGCTAGGTCGCCAAGCAGCTGCCGCCCACATCACTGCTTCTTGGCTCAGCTAGATCAGGAACCGGTAGTACCGGCCCATCGACGATACTACCGACTCAGCCGGAAAAGTGCCACAACAGGCAGGAAATTCCTAGGCCTATTTATAGCCCCATTTTCTCTCTCCCTTTAGTGGCTTCTTCTATCTCTTTTTCTCAAGCCTTTGCCCCATTGGCTTTAATCCTTTGAGCTTGATTTCTTTCTTCCTCTCCAATGATTCTGCTTCCCCATATTTGAGAGGAAGATAGAGGAGATCTAGATCTACATTTTGACCCCAAATCACCTCTTTGTGAGTGAATCTTTGGGATAGATCTTGGGGGGATTTTGTGTTCTTCCTCTCTTGTTCCCCCAATTGATTTATTAGCTTTGTTGGAACTTGAGAGTGAAGGATTGGGGCATCTTTGTGGTGTTCTTGCCATTTGCATTAGGTGCATCGATTTGAGTCCTCCCCGGAGGATTTGCTTGATGAAATCAAGAAGCTAGTCCCTCTTGGGTTCTTAGAACCCTAGACGGTTGTGTGGACTTTGTGGCATGTTCTTGGGGCCTTCAATTAAGTTGTGAAGCTCTCCCCAAGATTGAGGCCTTGGTGGCAATTATTGGGAGCCTCCAGTTATGTTGTGGATATTGCCCTAATCTTGTACGAGTTTGGTGACCTCCCTCAAGTGTCGCATAGTGGAACGGGTGATTTCTGTGCGGTGGGTGCTTGGGAGAATAGGGTGAGGCCTCTTGTGGCATTGATAGTCTTTGTACCGCCCAACCCTCAAACGAAATGTCTATAACATCCCAATTTTAGCAACCCTGATTAGTTATCCAGAATGCAAAAATCAGGGGGAACAAAAACTTTTTCTTGTTTAGTGATGAAGTGTTTGCCTGTTGTTTGACTATGTTTATGCTTATGATTGTGTATTAGAAGAGATACTCCTTACCTCAAGCTAAGCTTGATGGTAACCCTAGTAGTAGTTGATTTGTTTGTAAGATGAGTTGCCTTGATCTGCTGTTTGTCTTGATTGCTTAGGAAGTAGTATGAGCCACTCTAGGAGCTCATCACTGGGATCAACATACTTTAAACTCACCAAACCCTAAGCAAGAATACAATATGGATCTGATCCCTAGCTACTAAGTAATCATCTAAAACCCTTAACCAGATCAGCTCTGAAGTGATCTAATTCCAGAAGCTTCCAAGTCAATGAAGACCAATATCAAGCATGGACCCCTTCTACTCAATCTACTCTTCAACCTCATCCACCCTATGATTCTTTGGTACCTTGCATCCCATCAAAATCATCACCACCCACATTCTAGTCAAAAACCTTAAATCTGCCAAATTTGGCCAAGTCTGGAATCTGTTCCAGCATCACCTTTTTGAATATCTCCCTTTCTCAACCCTTGTGCATTTTTGGAAATGCATTTAAACCATCTTGTTAAACATCCTAAGGACTACCAAGGACCACTTTTTCCCTTGGTTATATCATCCTCCAACCCACTTGTTCTTGATGGTTTTGCAGGCAAGAAAATAACTATTCCTGCAAATCTATTCAACATGTCTACTTTGACAGAAGCTCACACCATCATCCAACCCTCTATGGACCAAATCTTTGCATGGTTGTGTGCTACTCATATAGGTCTATCAATATCTACTTCACTTGTTCCAAGTGGATCTTTGTGCTTCTTAAACCCACAAGGTTTTGAAGGCTAGTTGATAATCTGCCTTGGCAGGCTTATTTTATTCAAAGTTTGAAATCAATTCTTGGTGAGCTCAAGCATGATGAATCCCAAACTTATGTACCACGGTGATCTAAATAACTTGGTATATCCATCCATATATCCCATGTTCCAATGGGAGCTTTGAGCTCCAAGATACAGCCATGTTTTGGTGGTATGAAAATAACACCACCCTAGATCATTTATCTCTTGTTTTCCACCAAAATCAACTTTGTTTCTCAACACCCAAGGATGCAATTGCTATATACACCCTATGTACATCATCTACCTTAAATATAAAGATTCATAAAATATTATCCCTAATTATTATGGACCATAACCTATTTAATCTCTTAAATTTACAAAAACTCCAAAACCAAATCTATAAAAGAAAGTTTGACTTTCTCCAAAACACATCCCCATCTCCAAGATTATTTTAAGTCTAGTTATCCTATCCTATCTTCCCACTTCAATATCAAATATTTTTGAAGAGTTTTAATAATTCTTTTTGCCTATTTTCTTAATAGGAACAAATGATAAAATAAATGTGTTAAATACTTTTATGCCCCAATAAATCTTGAGAAAATTCCCCAATATGTGATCTGGTATTTAGGACCATCTCACATCAAAAACCAACCTTGCCCAATGTGAATATATCAAATGAGCTTCTAGAAATCATTTCTGCACTTTATGAATAAATGATCTTAAGTGAACTAAACAACATCTTAAAAATCCCAAATAAATAGAGGAGGTATATATGGACTGTACCCTTCCACCAGAACCATTTCTTCATATTTCCAAGATCATAAATGAGGTCTTCCTTCATAACTAGTACTTTGGTCAAGTTTTGAACTTATTCAAAGAATAGAGATAAATCTTCTCAAAACCATCTCAAACTTGATCAATCAAGTTTCCGCAGCACCCCTCTCACTCCAGGTCGACATCACTGTAGCAAGCCCTCCCCCTTGCCCTTTTAGCTCTTGAAGCATGTGAGAGAGAGATGGCCTATCTTGCAAAAATCTTGGTTTTCAAAGCAGCAGCAGCCACCACCACTCCCCTCTCTATGGTCGTGTACCAGGCCCCACCTCACCCCCTCCACCTCCTCCCTCGACCAATACCAAAGCAGCATCCCTCCCCTTGCTCCCATGGACAATGCCCACCATACACCAATCCCCCTTCGGATATAAGGCTAGGAGGCCACCCCCGAGCCTCCCTGGCCACTCATTTGTTTCCTCTCCTCTCCACTCCCCTCCCAGAGCTCCTCTCCCCCTCCTTTGCTCTGTCCTGCTAGAGAAAAGGAGAGCAAGGAGCTTCAGCCTTCTCCATCAAATCGAGTGAAGCTCCTTCCGCCATGCCTCTCCCTCTCTGCATGTCACAGTACTGTGACCCCCTCCACTCCTTCTTCCTTCCCCCAGAAGCTTAGACCCTCTCTCCTCTCTATTGATAGGGAGAAGGAGAAACTCCCTTCTGGGCCTTCTCCAAGATCTGCTCGAGGTGCTCTAGCCTCTACACCTCTACTCTTGCATGTCCCCCAGATGGACTCGCCTCGACCTTATCCTTCTAATCCTAGCACTCTTTCCGCCCAGGATTGTCCCTACCATTGTCGCCGTCGAGCTCGGTCGCAACTCCTCTCGGGCGTTCTCGCGCGAGTAAGAGCCAGCCACAAAAACCGGCCGTGCCGCCCATCTCCGGGACCGCCTTGCTCCACCGCTTCTCCTCCGCCCCTCCTTCGACATAGGCGAGGCTCGCTGGACCCTCCCCGATGAGCCACCGTCGCCGCTAGGGTTCCAGCCCAGTGCCCTTGTTGAATGGAAGAAGAAGCACCGGTGCCGCCCGATCATCTTTAACCCAACGGCCTAGATCTACCCATACCTCTTCACCGCCCCTGGGTCATCGATGCGCGGGCCCCGCCCCGGGTTCGATTTTCAGGCTCCCGCCCACTGATCTGGTGCCAACGGGTTGGCTGCTATGCTGCACGGCCCAAATCCCTTCGGGAACCGGCCCAATAAGCCCCTAACTCCTTCCCTTTTTAATTCTAATTTACAAATCTGTTTATTACCCTTGTTGGTTTAATTCGAAAGGAAAATGGGAATTCCCATATTATGCCCAGACCTAAATTTTCTTACATGCATACATGTTCTTCCTAGCATGAAGTACAACAAGGGGACCAAAATAATGCTTAAATTAATTATAGTAAATCACCCACTAAAGTATATCTTTTCTACTAATAAAATCCTTATGTGAGTTATACAACTCCATTTTGAACAAAACCACATTGTTCTGGAAGGTATAAGTGATACCTTTCATGTCACCTTGGCCCCTTACTAACTTGCTCCCTGGTTTGTCCATAGCAAAATTAACAAAAACAACCCTAATTGGTCCTTAGAAATTTCTCTAGACCAAACCATATGTGGTATTAACCTAATTCTATCTCTCAGTGGTGTGATACATCAATATCTATCTAAAACCAGGAGATAAGAATTTATTGATTTTCTGAGGAATTTTAATGAATTAAACATTTCCTTCTATAGTATTTCCACTAGATAATTCATCACAGCACCTCTGTAACTCCAAAGAGGGTGAGTCTAAATTCTACATAAAGGTATTGTAAATACCTACCATGTTCCCTTGGAACCATCTCAAGAGCTTCTGTAGATTAAATCTGGTGAAAAATACAAAAACCCTCCAGAACTGCCTTTGGGAATTTCCTAAGGGCATTCTGGTAATTATCTTGGCATGATCCCAACTCTCAGTGAATAAGTACAACAAACCCTACCTAACCATCCAAGGAAATAGTTTTTGGAGCTCCAGAACTTTTCTGGTGAATTATCTCCTAAAACTAGAGTTTATTTCACTAGAAAATTCTTAAGAAATTAAAGAAAAGTGATAAAATCTTGAAACCACTTTTGTTGGTCTTGTTTTGTCAAAACCTACCTAATGGTATTCTGGTTGCACATTGATACCATACTTACCCAGGCCTTGGTCCCAAACCCCTTCATTAGTGGTTTTGACCATTTCCCGAATAAAGGAAATCCCACCACTGCAAATAGGGTTTTTGCAATGGTTCTAAACCCAACCACTCAAAACCTATTGAATATTATACTTGTATTGTCCATTTTCTTGTTGTGTGAATGTCCACTTGTATGCCTTGTTTTTATTGTGGTCTTGCTTGTTTGCATGAATACTCGATGACGACGATAGTTGCGCTTGTATTGACGCCGAGAAGAAGAGATCTTATTATTATTGGCATTGGTATTCTTGGTTATCTAAAGAAGAAGTCCAGGGACATATTGCCATATTGCTGATCATCAGGCAAGCCACCTTCTTGCTCATAAGCCTTGTTCTACTATTTTACTTATGCATGTTTTATCTACTGTTCATTAAAAATGCACTGTTTTACTATATGTTGATGATTATATGGTAGTGGTTTGGCTCCTCCGAACTATTACACTTTTGTACTATTAAGTACAAACTCCCTCGATGACACCTACTGGCCCCTAGTAGAATAGATGGTGCATATCACCATAACCCGTTGGAGACCCTGTTTTAGCCAAAGCAAAGCTATAGGATGGAAAGACCCCAAAAAAAGTTTTACCAAATGTTTTATGATAAAACCTTGGTGAGGTGGGACCTCCCAAGAGTTGTTGAGAAAGAAAAAGGTTTTGTTTTACAAAATGCTGAAGGAAAGCTGGAGGAAAAAGGTTTACAAAAACGCACCCGGTTCTTTGCAGTTTAGCTATAACAACTTAACCCGTGCAACCACATTACTCTGGAATGGGACAGGGCTGGATTTGATGTTTGTCTATTCTGGTATAAGCTGCCTCGCAACTACTAAAGGGGATCGTAGTCCTCGGAGGCTGGGCCTTCTCCCTTAAAGGTCCATGTGGGACATCGACCTAGAGAAGGAACGAACTGTCTGCGGGCAGCCAGGCGTTACTATGAGACCCTCATTAAAAGCGCCCACTGTGTAAAGTGTAAAATGTGCTCTGGTTGGTCCTTGGTACCCAACGTCCCAGTTTTGAGGGGAGTAACACTCATAGGCACTTAAAATGCGCTCCGGTTGGTCCTCGGTACCCATGATCGGTGTAGATCAGGGTAGTGTACCTAGATGATGTGGGGAAAGTGTACAACCTCTACAGAGTGTAAATCTATTCGAATAGCCGTGTCCGTGGTCATGGACAGGTTGGACAAACTTCTGTAGAGCGCTGCTGGTTTTGTTTTCAAAAAGGATTTCAGAAAAGAAATGGCTTTGGAAATGTTTTGACCATGGGATGGTTGTAAAGGAGAAAGGTTTTGACCATGGGATGGTCGGAAGGAGGAGAAAGGAGTTTGGTCATGGGACGACCTGAAGACGGGAACAAATGGGTACCCCAATCCTAGTGTTTCCAAAACTTTTCAAAAAAGGTTTCCAAAATGTTTTACAAAAGTTTTCAACAAAGATATGTAGATGCTATATCTACAGGAGAAACTAATTGAGAAAAGAACCTCCCTTGGAGCCCTCCTACTACCACAACCATAATGCATATCCTCTTGTTATTATTGTTATCTTAAGGTGGTTTGTGAGTACATTCAAAGTACTCACTGGCATTGTCCCTAGCTATTAACTTGGTCAGATATCAAGAAGAGGATGAAGTTGACAGCTAAGCGAGCTAGGACGTTCTCCCAGTTAGTTGCCTATAGGTTAAGGCATGGCTCAGGCTCTATGCTTAATGAAGTTTCGCTGATGATTGATCAATGTAGCCATAATGGAAAATAAGGTATGACAGGTATTCGTTATGTATTGGATGTTTACTTTGATACTTGTCTGTTATGTGCCACGACTAACTGATCATGGGATCGTGGTTGTATGCATAACAGGGATTCTCGGAGGATTAATCCGGGGGCCCCACAATGTACTACCTTGTTGGGAGGAACTCGGTAAAATATCGTTGTCCCCGCGTGCCTCGGTTATCGCTATACCCGAACTCTTTACTTATGCACTTTACATTGTGATAACCTTCGTTCTTGAAGTTATCTCTATTGCTATCACATTGTTGCTTCTCTTGCTTAGCATAAGTTGTTGGTGCACATAGGCAAACCTTAGTATATCTAGGCTTTGTGCTTGACAAAAGAAAACGCTAGTTTTATTACGCCATTGTTAAGCCTATCTCGTAGAAGTTTTTAACCGCCTATTCACCCCCGCTCTAGGAGACATCCGTGATCTTTCAACTATGCCCCACACCAAGGAAGCGTGGATGAGAATGCAACTCAGATGTGCAACAAGGATAAGGTCTCTCATGCATAAATCAACGCACCTCTGCAGAGTGTAAAAAAGTATGACATGTTACTCCTTGTTCTGGGAAGGAGCTATGAACGTTGCAGGAAAGGAACTCCAAAAAGTTCTAATCAAGCTGTGAAGACTGCCGGACATAGCTTTTCAGAATAAAAGCAACCTTTGAAGAAATGTTTATAAAAACCTGCATAACCTACGACCTTTGGTCTGTGGTTGTAGATAATGCATCAAACACTCCTTTTTAGTGAACTTGCTGAGTATGCTCGTACTCAATCGTACCTTCTTAACCCTTGCTAGATCACGGAGCTATCAATGACGGACTCATGAGAAGGACTACATTGAAGAGTTGAAGATATCCAGTGGGGATCAACAAACTCGACGACTACATCATCAATAATAAAAAAGAAGCTAAAGAGTAGAGTATAGATAAATCCCTAGATACTAGAACCTATTTCTATAAAGCATTGCTTTAGAAGCAATCACAAGCCATAAATATTATTAATAGTAGTATTATATCTATACTATACTTTGAGTTGTTCTTTCTAAGCTTCTTCTGTATAATGTTCACCTCACTGTTTTGAGGAATGTTTTTTGGATCTTCTGTAAATTTCTAAGTTGTAATCTATAGTCATGTCTTCGACCTGCGATGTTTCTGTTGTACCACTCTGAGGGATGTAATACTAATGGAACATTGTTTCATTGGTGTTCACTACACGAATTTCTGGGATCGACCGTGGCTAATGGAAAACTTTTTTTTCTAGTTTCCCGTCCCTCTACTATGACAGAACTACTAAAAACATGGAGGAAGCTCGGCCATCGTGTGGCAGAAGCAAGATTTTCGGTTCCTCGTGCGATGTTGACTCGCCAAAGTCTTTTGAGGCGTGTGGATCCCGAACATCAGTGTCTCTAGCAGACCATACTTTTTGATCACGCCTCCCAGATTTGAACTCGATAACGTTGCTCGATGCTTCTGCCGTTTACTCAGGCTGCTGGGTCCCACATGCCAGCCTCTCATTAGCAAAATCGTGTGTATGATCGAATTTTGTTCCTTCGCTCATGCTACCCTATTCCGAACTTGATAGCGTTACTCGATGCATCTATCGTTTAATCAGGCTGCTGAGACCCACAGGTCATCCTCTCATTAGAAGAAACATGTGTACTGTGGATTTTTTGCCCTCGGTCGCTCCTTCATGTTTCGAACTTGATAGCGTTGCTCGATGCATCTACCGTTTAATCAACCTCCTGGGCCCCACATGTCATCCTCTCATTAGAAGAAACATGTGTATGATTGAATTTTTTCCTTCACTCGTGTTACCCTGTTCTAAACTTGATAGCGCTGCTCGATGCATCTATCGTTTAATCACACTCCTAGGCCCCACATGTCATCCTCTCTATAAATGAAATGTTGATTGCTCGATGCAACATCTGTATAAGGTCTCTGCTGGATCCAACATGTCAGTATCTCTGCAAATGCAACGTGTGTATGATAGACTCCACTGTTTTGACCTTGGCAACATTGCTGGGTACTAGATGTCATCCTTCTCTGTGTAAGAAACGTGTGTATGCTAGAAAAATGCTCTGTATAAATACAACACGGGTAAGAGAAGCATGTCCTATACTTTATCACAATGGCACGTAAATGCTAAATTAAGACGATTTTGGGCGATACAAAAAATAACTAGGGTCCAATCTTGTGAACCAATGGGATTATCATCGTGGGCTAGTTAGGAAAACGTCTTCATTGTGGTTCGTGCTTAAAAAACAAGTAACAATGTGTTGAGGGTTGGTAGCCCACGGCTGACCTGGACCTGGAAGGATAAATTAGGGAGGTTTTGGGCCATAGTTGGGTAGAATGTAGTACTATTTTCTAATAAGCTCCTCACTGAAAATTCAATATACTCAATATGTCGGGGCTCGGCAGTCCACCTGACTCGGCAGGCTAAACTTGCAAGGTTTTGGGCTAGTGTTGGGTCGAATGTGCAATCTTTTCGTTAGGTCCTTAGTGAAAATTCAATGTAGTTGGAACCCCATCCTCAAAAATAAATGTAGTTGGTACCCTAAAAAAATATACTCGGGTTTGGTGGCTCTGCTCACCACGAAAGGCTAATTAAGGGAATTTTTTGAAATAAGATTATGGGAATTTTTTGTCCGAAGTGGGGTTGAAATATTTGTTTTCATAGGCTGAGTAGTAAAAATACACTGTACTGAAGGTCGATGGTCCACCTGACCTGGTTGTATCTATGTCGAATCCAAAATAATGAAGTCGGAAAGGGATAAAAGTGATGGATATTGTGCCTTATTAAGAGTTTTACATAGCGAGGAACTTGGGCAGCGCAAGATTCAAACATGGAAAGTACTGGAGGGAGTTTAACAGATTGACATAAAATCGTGTGATATCAAGTCTTACAGTGCGCAATCATCTTTTCAGCAAAGAATATATTTCGAGATGGTTTGGGTGGCTTTGAATCTGCCTAAGTGCCCAATTGATTTGATGTACTCAAAACCTTGTAATCATGCCATATAAACTGTAGGCGATAGAGACACGGTGGTCTTGACTTTCCCAACTTCAAACAGCTCGGGTAAGCACTAGCTTATATTGATCGCTCGAAGTTGTATGCTTCCGTAAATTAATATATGCCGCAATTAGCGCTAACATGTGGCATTGTCATCATGCAAAAAGGCTCAGAATTCGCACATTTAGTTCATAGTTTCGAACACAATAATACAACCAGTTTGTACACTAGCACATGATAGTACAATATCAGCACATCAGAGCTTGACTTGTTCATGTCACATCAGAGCTTGACTTGTTCATTTCACATACAGAAGAATGAGCAAGGATACATACTGTATTGAATAAGTAATTTCACAGTAGCGCCAAAAGTATGCCATGTATTAGAGATAATATGGGGTATGCGTAAACAATTTATATTTTTTTGGAAGGGTCTGCATAAAATATTTTTTTAGAAAATTGGCATAAACATTTCCAGCTATCATCGCAGGGCGTCTCGGCCTGCTTTGGCGTACCAAGCCAAGATCAATTACGGCCCAGTTAAGGCCAATTTCGTGGGCCTATAAGATGTAGTGACCTACTTTTCCATGTTCGCTAAGAGGAAAAAGGAATATTCCTCTCAAAACAAAAAGTTGCACGAGGTCCGATGGTTCAAAAAAAGCTGCACGAGGTGCATATATACAAGCCAGTAACAGTACTGAAAACTATAGTACAAAAATCATGCTACGAAATAAGCACCGCTATATGGATTATACCGTGGAAGGCAATACTAATTACAAAATCATGGCAGGGTTCATATAAACTAATTCAATTTGGCCACTAAAACTAGTGTACTAACAGTAATCTATTGAACCACGATGCAAAAAAAGATGACACAATGATACACCAGAAAGATCCACAACTCAGTCTAGGGACGGACCAATGAGCCTACCCCACCTAAACTAGGCCTAAACCAAATTTCCGCCTGTCGCACACTATTCCAACCATCTTTGGGAAGGATGATAACTCTCACAGGACCACCTTCAGTTGGCTGCAGGATGCAACGCTTAATATGAGGGAATTGTATTCTGTGAAACCCCCTATATGTTGTGTACACACATTGTTTCCTCATGAATAGGAACAATGTGCCATCAGGAGCCTTGCATCCATGTTTCTTCATCATCTTGTCAATGATTTGATAATTGAGACCGAAAAACAGAGAGTTGTTGCCCAGGCTATTTACCTGCCTCCAAACGATGATCCCTGGAGGTCTAGCAGAGCTAGGATCCTCTTCAAAAATGTAGACACGAGAGGCAGGATATGGGTGTAGGTTAGTCCCATTTTGAGCATGGGGAATGATTGCACCCACTTCGCCATGGGCAACCCCCATGCCATACATCGTAATTATGATCATCAAGCGTTCACCCTCAGCCGATCGAACGAGGAACCACATGCCTGGCTGATCATTCAGAATAGGTGCTGGGATTACAAACGAAAGATCCTTGTTTCCTGCAATATATGAATTGGAGACAAAAAGTGTGGCATTGGCATACATATTCTAACACCAGCATTCTTCATTGTTCATGCTAACAGTCTGAATAGGCAAATCCGGACAATAATATTACTCAATAAATTAACAATATTAGAAATTTCATTTCTTGCTTATCTTAGTTTCCTAGTTGTTGTAAGTTTCAAAAGAGGAAGCGCCACTTTTTATTGATATAGAGGTATGTCCACTTGAATCCTATAGGATTAGATGCCTACAATATTTTGGATCAAGTGGTGTTTGATTGCACAGGAAAACCAAAGGAATTGTACAAAGAGGTTGGAGTGGATGGAAATTTTCCTCCAAAATAGAGTGCAAAGGAAACCTTTGAAGGAATTCCTAAGGATTGTACTCTTTCAAATCAAACAGCTTTTTATAAAAAAATCCTAAGGATCCAAATCTTACAAAAATCCTACACAATTCCTCTGAATCCCAAGGCAAAATCCAAAAAGGAAAGATTGGTGTCCTACAAAAATCCTATGTGATTCCTACAATCCAAGGAGGGCCTGAAAGTACAAACAAATAAAGAAACTCAGCTTCATTGTGTTGCGCTCACATTTGAGATGCTGGTTAATAATTCCTTTCATATTCTGACAATGAACGGACTTACTAGTGTAGGGACGCCGTCATACACTATATTTTTGGAAGACCTATTACTGGTACTATTTCATTACTGGCAATGGTTCATTCATTTTTAGGACATAAAGGGTATGCTCATTCAGTCACATGAAAGGTAAAACATAAACAAGGTAGTTAAAAAAAAACTTCACTGAATCACTCACAATGTATCATGGAACTAGAATTACCTTCCACTGTGGGATCCCAGCAGTAGGTGCAGCCTTGACTTGCGACCGCAAAAATGAGGCCACTGTGTTCAGTGGCATCATCGTACTGTCGTCTTCCATGACCTGAATGGTCCAGACATCTCCAAACTTCACTACAGCCTTCTAGGTAGGCGATTTCATCGTCGAACAATGCGAGGAGCTTATAGTCTGTGTAACCCCCAGCTTCTTTGCGCACTCTACATATTACGATCTTCAATAGGTCAAGACATCCATCCCACGACTTTTGGAACTTTTCTCCATACATGCGGATTCGCCAAAAAAAACTTTTGAAATATGCATGAGTTCAGGAATGAGTACAGGTAACTGGGGGAACCTTGGCTGGCTAGTAGCATTACATGTTATATAATGGATGCGAGGCGGCATGAATACCACAAGTATCTATCGATGGAAGTGTTGGGTCCGCAACATAGAAAACAAAATTTTTCCTACGGTGTGAACTACACGCCAAGATCTATCTACTAGGTACAAAGCAACGGGTGGACATACATCCAATGAGAACTTACCCTTGTAGACAACGAGCTTTGTTAACGAGTAGGAACTCGTGGTTGATGTAGTCGTACACTTGCCGATCTCAAGATCGTGATGAAGTCCAGCAGGTCTGGCTCCAGCACGTCCATCAGATCCAGCTCTAGCACCACCGAGTCCAGCACCGCAAAGCAGCGGTGCATCCGTGATCGCACACACGTCCGGTACCCCGACAACCTCCGCCCCTCGCTCCAGCAAAGCAGCGGAAGCAGCAACTCCTTTCTCGATAAAGCCACCGGGAACATGTATCTCGCTAATCCGAGACCATGGGGAATAATACTAGAGGGGGAGAGAGATCCTTCACAAGGAGGTGTGAGTGAGAAGTGAGGAGAGGGGGGCCTTTTATAGGAGGAGGGGAGAGTACCCCTCCTTCATGGCCGGCGCATGGAGGAGGTGTCCCTTCACCTCCTCCATTCATGTGGTGGTAACTCCCTCCACATAAATTTGCCCCTTCACATTCTCTTTTAAAGTCTCCACTTTAAATGCATTAAATTTCCCCAAATTTAATGCTCTTTCATTTAATAAAACTCTTTTATTATTTTTATTCAGAATTTTGTTAATTACTTTAATTAACAAACATTCACATAAAACCCCCTGCAACATTTCAATATTACATGCAGAACCAATTTCGGTGTCTATTGAAATAATTCCAGCGCTTTCTTAAATCTTTATCTGAAACATATTTGCTCCAAATGGTGTCGGTATCCCTTAAGTGTGTCACCCTACGGTTCGCGAATAATGCAGACATGATCGAGACCCCTCCCCGATCAATAATCAGCAGCAGGACCTAGAGATCCATACTGACTCCTACACATTCAACGATGACTTCTATGATCGTGAGAACCTTTAACGCTAGTAACTAAATCCCTTTGTCCCGCGATATATTACATGTCCGAGATTCGATCATCGGTATCTCCATACTAGTTTGATCTCATTACCGACACGCACTCTTTTCTTGTTCCCGTGATATAACATTCTAGTGATCACATCACTTGCTTGCAAGCTATTTCAATGTGATATCACTGAGAGGGCCCAGAGTATATCTATCCGTCATCGGGATGGACAAATCCCACTCTTGATCCATGAGCCTCAACATAACACCTTCGTAGCACTGAACCCACCTTTATAGTCACCATGTTACGGTGTGACGTTTGATGTTATCAAGATACTCTTCCGGTGTTAGCAGTTAACATGATCTCATGGTCTAAGGACTAAGATTACTTCGTATGATGTTATAGCAATATAAAAATAATGACTTGATCGTAATGCTATATTTCGGATGAATGTTCATCACATCATTCCACCAATGGTGTGACCTTGTTATTAACAACATCCAATGTCCATGATCAGGAAACCTTGATCATCTTGTTAAACAACAAGCTAGTCTATAAGAGAGGCATAACTAGGAACCCTTTTTGTTTATTAAACACACGTGTATTGATGTTTCCGATCAATACAATTATAGCATGCAAAATAAACATTTATCATAAACATGGAATAAGATAATAACCACTTTATTATTGCCTCTCGGGCATATTCCCTTCAGTCTCCCACTTGCATTAGAGTCAATAATCTAGTTTGAAAAACTTTGCGCATTGAACACCTATGGCTTTCTGGTGTTGCATATACGCAATTGCTAGTGGTTAACATAATCTCCGGATCTAACAGTTTCAGGTCCGTGTGTATTTGCATGTCTTTGCGTCTCTACGCATCACTCATTCTCAGATGAGATGGCATTGTATAGATTTGGTCCTTTGGTGAGACCTTTAGTTCGTTCGGCTCAAAATATGTTGATATTATTGTCACACAATATATCTTCATAGTATTAGCCCACTTTGAACCACACCTAGTTTGATAACAAACTACTTAACACAAATGCCCTCCTATGCTGCTACTATAGCAGTCATATACTTAGCCTTTTGTTGTAGTATCCGTCACAATATCTCAACTTTGGAATTCATCCAAATCCATCATGGAACATCCTTTCCATTATATTGTGCCACCCATAGTCTAAATTGAGATAAATTTAATTTGTATCTTGTGACAAAACTAGTACCACTGTAACACTTTACAGTGAACTACCTTTAACTATTTGTCACTTATACATGATATATTCTTAGTTCTTCCAAGGCTCATAAGAATATCTTCACTATTGTCCAATGATCATCTTATGAATCATTCTGGTATATGCTCATAACATTTAGAGCATAGGACATTCTGGATATATACATATCATGGTATAATCGATCAAAATCTTCATGTGATTTTACTCACCAAGTGTTGAAACACTTGAATTTTGATACAATCCTTTCCATGCAGCAAGAACCTTTCTTGTTGTTTCCATATTGAACCCTTTCAATATCTCATATATGTATGTTTGGCACAACCATATTAGCGCCTTAATCTATCCATATAGATATTGATGCCTAATATTTCGGGTTTGCCCAAGTCTTTCATCGAAATCTTATTTTAATGAAATTCTTAACTTGTGTCAATACAAGATACATCATTTCCAATCAACAATATGTCCTCTACATAATGTATTAGAAATATGTCTCAGCGCTCCCACTTAATTTCTTGCAAATGCAAGCATCTTCATCATCTCCGATGAATTTAAACTCTTTTAACAGTTTCATCATGGTGAAGATTCCAACTCTGCTATGCTTACTTCACCTATTGAAGTTTACATGCCCTTTTAGCACCCTTTGAATTAACAAAACCCTTCGGACCATGTCATGTACATGTCCTAGGTTACCGTTCTATTAGAAGAACCTTGTTTTGTTTATTCAACTACCATATACCAAATTATATGTAGTGGTTGCTACATTAATCCGTCAAGACTATATATCGCTATGAAAGATCAAATCTTGTCATAGTCAACTCCTTGAACATTGTCGTAAACTTCTTTCCGACATGTAGACTATTTCATAGATGTTAAACATCCATGTCTTATTTCTTTATAGATCCAAATACGACCGATAGGCTTCACGCCTTTCCGGAGGGTCTTCCAAGTTTAGAAACTTGTTTTCTCGTGTATGGATACTATCACGGATTCTATGACTTCTAGTCATTTTATGGAGTCAGGGCCCATCATCGCTTCTTTGCATGTAGTCGTTTCATCATTGTCAAAACAATAACGACTTGCTTATCAAATCTTACTATTTGATTCTTACCGACCCACACGATTCTATAGGAACTCTAATCTCCGAGATCGCACCTTTTGTAATCACGAGAGCCATGAGCATTGTGGCTGCCACCGGGACACTTTCCGGCGCTGCGCTACTTAGCACATATAGCTAAGGTTCAACAACCTTATCAAAGTTCTATTGTTCTCCCACTTAACTTTTCACGAAAAATTCCTTCTCAAGAAACTTGACGTTTCAAGCGACAAACTCTTTTGTCCTTGGTGTTATGGAGAAATTCCCAACAAATTCTTTGGGATAACCTACAAAGACGTGCTTATCCGACTTTGTTTGTAAACATTTTACTTATGCATAGCATACCAAAATTTAAGAAAAGACAATTCGGGTTTTATCCCAAACCATAACTCATATGGTGTCATTTCAATGGATCACGATGGTGCTCTTTTCAGTGTAAAAGCGGTAGTCTCTAAAGCTTCAATCCTTAAAACATAATGGCAGTTTTATAAATGACACCCTTGATCTTACCATGTCAAACATGGTTTGATTTTATCTCTCGAATATGCCATACTCCTATGGTTTATCGGGAAACACAAATCATGGAACAATTCCTCAAGTCTTAGGTGTTTTTGCTAAACATGTAACTCAAATATCTTCCTTTATGATCGAATCATAAACTCTTTATTTTCTTGTTACAATGATTTTCCACTTCATCTTGAAAGTCTTTGAACAATTTTCAAATGTTTCATACTTCTTCCTTATTAAGTAAATATACAGATACATTCACTCAAATTTTCGGAGAAAGCATATGAAGCAAAAAGATCCATCGCATATGGATAAACATAATGGACTATGCACATCAGCATGCACAATTTCCAATAAGCTAGTCATCCGTTCCTCTCTGGCCTATGGACGGAGTTTCAATTATCTCGAGGAAAGTCTCACATGCATCAATTGATCAAAATCAAGGACTCCAAAATTCCATCAACATGGAGTTTCTTCATGTTTTCTTTCAAATATAATTCAAACAGCGATGTCACTTCATAAGTGATCTTTCAATCATTTGTCTTGCGACATTTTAGCAATAGTGTTTATGGATGTGATTTCTCCAACTAGACTTGTAAAAGTTCATCCATCCTTTATGGAATACGGTAATTATTTGAACAGCCATTGTTCTCATAATACTGGAACAAAATAACAATTATTTAAACAAATCTTGAAGGCTTGGTTTGATGACAACGAAAAACACAATAACACTTTATTTGTTTTCGATGAACATCATCACTCATTCTCTTGGTAGTTACTTAGGCCATTGTAGTTCATGAATTGCATTGTCCTGTATGACACTTCATACCAACCAATTCGGTATCAAATACCGGTATCCAATACCTTAGAACCACATTGTTTAACAAGCAAGGAATATAGCCATAACATGTATATCTTCTATATACTTAAGTTGGACATCTCCAACCTTTTATTTTCTGCCAAATATTTTATAGATTCTCTTTTAGCAATTCCTTTTCTTTTAAAAGAATCTATCAACATCAATAGTGGTGTCATCAACATGACACATGGTACAAAGCATATATAGTCAAATACTAATACCTTTGGACTTGCACTTTGAAGTGGATCACCATCATCAAATGTTTGGTGTTCTTTCAAAAATCCATTCTTTAGTAATCTATTAGTGTAGTAAACATTTTACTTACATCTTCTATTCATCCTTATCATGAAAACTTTCATGATTAAGCTACTATAGCTTATAAGGAAGAATCACGAGTATAATATCAGTTCCCAAAACCTTTTTGGTAGATTCGGATGCCTAACATCTCCATCCTTCACAAATTCTCATACAATATGAGAACATGTATTTTGCTAAATTATACTCTATCATAATGCAACCAAACACATTGTTTCAGATATCACAATATCTTTCACACATGATGGTTTCTGAAACAATTTCCAGCTCCAATATAATCTTGATATTAAAACAACTTTTTGAATATCAATAATCATGGAGGCAAACATGATACTTTAGATACTAACATTGGAATTCTTACTCTTGATTTAATACTACTTATTAAATTTCATGGAGTAAATAGAGTTTGCTGAAAGTTTGCAATAGGACTTATAAACTTTAAATTGACATTCAAAACAATACGATACCAGTTCGTAAAGTAAATATCCAGAATCCTATAGTTCTATTATCTCAAATAAAAACTAAGCATAAGGTAGTGAACAGATGCCAATGACTACAACAAATTATGCAAATTCACTTCGATTTAGTTTATGACAAATTGAGTTCGACTAATCCAAATTAGAAATGAACTCCCACTCAAAAACGACATCCCTCGTGCCTTTTTGGTGATTAAATGAACCAAATCCACTACACCAAGTCCGATCATCACGTGAGTCGGTGTAGCTTCAAAGGCGAGCATCAATATGGTCATCACACCAACTATATGACTCATGCTTAACCTTTCGGTCCGTGTTCCGAGGCCATGTCTGTACATGCTAGGCTCGCCAAGTAAGAACCTTAGTATTCGCGTGTGTAAAACTGTCTTACACCTGTTGCATGAAAGCGTAGAGTTGAGAACACCCGATCATCACGTGATGTCTCGAAAACACGATCCATAGAACGGTGCATACTTAAGGAAGAACACATTTTATCTTGATATTTAAATGAGGGATCATCTTACAATGCTACAGAAAGCGCCAAACTAGCAGTATAAGATGCTAACATCTAATGTGTAAAGTGAGATGATATGGTCCATGCATTTGATCTCTATCACTTGCATCGTGGTATGATCTGTATCATTCCTTTGTGTGTAAGGCCAAGGTCTATGGAACTTACACGTTGAGTGTGTTGTAAGAGTATCTATCATACATCTACTTACAACAATACCATATCAAGACACTAGCCCAGCAACGATCTAAACTAGACGCCTCTAATTTATCAATTGCAAGTTTTACGTGGCTTAGGGCTTTCGGAGATAGAATCGTTCTTACCTATGAACATGAACCACAACGAGGATAACTAAGTTATTAGCAACTCGTTGTAAATCAGATATTGACTATAGTAGGAGAGACAGACACCCGCCAGCCACTTATGCAAAACAAGTTGCATGTTAGTCGTGGAACCGGTCTCATGTACGATGACATGTAAGGTTGGTCTGGGCCGCTTCATCCCACTATGCCACCAATATCCAAAATACATAGAAGATGCAATACCATGATCATCATCGCCCACATATCAACATATGTGTACTACCCGTGCTAAGCACCTACGCATAGATCAGACTCTGATACCACTGTTGGGTCCGCAGCATAGAAAACAAAAAATTTCCTACGGTGTGAACTACACGCCAAGATCTACCTACTAGGTACAAAGCAACAGGTGGACATACATCCAATGAGAACTTACCCTCGTAGACAACAAGCTTTGTTAACGAGTAGGAACTCGTGGTTGATGTAGTCGTACACTTGCCGATCTCAAGATCGTGATGAAGTCCAGCAGGTCCGACTCCAGCACATCCATCAGATCCAGCTCCAGCACCACCGAGTCCAGCACTGCAAAGCAGCGGTGCATCCGTGATCGCACACACGTCCGGTACCCCGACAACCTCCATCCCTCGCTCCAGCAAAGCAGCGGAAGCAGCAACTCCTTTCTCGATAAAGCCACCGGGAACATGTATCTCGCTAATCCGAGACCATGGGGAATAATACTAGAGGGGGAGAGAGATCCTTCACAAGGAGGTGTGAGTGAGAAGTGAGGAGAGGGGGGCCTTTTATAGGAGGAGGGGAGAGTGCCCCTCCTTCATGGCCGGCGCATGGAGGAGGTGTCCCTTCACCTCCTCCATTCATGTGGTGGTAACTCCCTCCACATAAATTTGCCCCTTCACATTCTCTTTTAAAGTCTCCACTTTAAATGCATTAAATTTCCCCAAATTTAATGCTCTTTCATTTAATAAAACTCTTTTATTATTTTTATTCAGAATTTTGTTAATTACTTTAATTAACAAACATTCACATAAAACCCCCTGCAACATTTTAATATTACATGCAGAACCAATTTCAGCAATTTCACCCGAAACAGTTTCGGTGTCTATTGAAATAATTCCAGCGCTTTCTTAAATCTTTATCTGAAACATATTTGCTCCAAATGGTGTTGGTATCCCTTAAGTGTGTCACCCTACGGTTCGCGAATAATGCAGACATGATCGAGACCCCTCTCCGATCAATAATCAGCAGCGGGACCTAGAGATCCATACTGACTCCTACACATTCAACGATGACTTCTGTGATCGTGAGAACCTTTAACGCTAGTAACTAAATCCCTTTGTCCCGCGATATATTCCATGTCCGAGATTCGATCATCGCTATCTCCATACCAAGTTTGATCTCGTTAGCGACATGCACTCTTTTCTTGTTCCCGTGATATAACATTCTAGTGATCACATCACTTGCTTGCAAGCTATTTCAATGTGATATCACCGAGAGGGCCTAGAGTATATCTATCCGTCATCGGGATGGACAAATCCCACTCTTGATCCATGAGCCTCAACATAACACCTTCGTAGCACTGAACCCACCTTTATAGTCACCATGTTACGGTGTGACGTTTGATGTTATCAAGATACTCTTTCGGTGTTAGCAATTAACATGATCTCATGGTCTAAGGACTAAGATTACTTCGTATGATGTTATAGCAATATAAACATAATGACTTGATCGTAATGCTATACTTCGGATAAATGTTCATCACATCATTCCACCAATGGTGTGACCTTGTTATTAACAACATCCAATGTCCATGATCAGGAAACCTTGATCATATTGTTAAACAACAAGCTAGTCTATAAGAGAGGCATAACTAGGAACCCTTTTTGTTTATTAAACACACATGTATTGATGTTTCCGATCAATACAATTATAGCATGCAAAATAAACATTTATCATAAGCATGGAATAAGATAATAACCACTTTATTATTGCCTCTCGGGCATATTCCCTTCAGGAAGGTCGATTACTCGATAGGTGTAGGTGTTCGCAAGGCACTAGGCCCTGCTCTGGTCCATGGGGGCGATCTAGTCTCCGTTCATGCCAACCCATAATTTTTCGTGCATGAAGGGCAGGATGGCAGTGCGCGGAGGATGGTCGAGAGGCACCATGTCGTACATCGTGTCATGTAGACGATGTACCCTCGTATTGTCATATTACTCGTCGAACCAATGAGCAGGCCGAGGCATCAGTAGGCATGGTTCATTCCAATGGAGCAAAGTCCATTTCGTACCTTCGTTGTTGGTGATACAATCGTACAGCAGCTTGCAGCATGCGGCTAGCCTAACGGTACTAGAAATTTCCAGAAGCTGAACGATGATCTCGACATCATCCGTGCTGAGTTGATCCCACTTGCATCGCCCGCTGAGCTTCGAATCAGCCATCACGGACAGATGGATTTAGGTAGATGCCAAGTGTGATTGGGGTTTTCTGTAGGAGGAGGGAGAGCGTTATTCAAGGAATGGGTGAGAAGAGGGAGTGTGGCGGAGATCGTGGGCGGAGTGGGGAAGAAGATGGAGAGGCAAAGAAAAAACGAGAGGGAGGAGATTTTACTTGCTTTCTCTGTCTAGTCAGCAGCAGCATCGAGGACACCATCGACTAGACTTCACTGTATGTTAGACTAGCATGCCATGCAGCTAGTAATTTTACAATACTTCTACTTACTATGTATCAGAGGTGCAATATTGTCTAGTCACATCAGTTTGACTAGAGGGTTTTATTTTTACAACTTTCATTTCAACATATTTTAATATATTCAATGGAAAATAGGTAGACGTGGACTAACTACTACTACTACTAGTAGTAGCCGCGACATGGACACATGTACTTTCATCTTGTTCCCCTACATGCAGAAGTCGTAGCACAGGACCGAAAATATATACACCGGATATAATCCATAGTATGGGTGTGTCTGTGGTAATTTCTCCATGTTGCATGTGTTCATATATGTTCTAGTATAAGGTACATAGAATTATACGTGTACAACATGCGACCATGCAACAAAGTGAGAGACGTGTACGGACACCAGATTTCGCTCAAGTTAGGCAACGTGCATGACTTTGTGTGGCTCTGAACCACTGAGATGTGGGCCCTGTTTAGGTCAGCCCCACTTTCTAGTGAGAATCTTCATGCATCATGCGCTTGGACCCACTAGAGATGACCACGATAGAAATTACAATCTGCAACTAGTTACACCGGCAACAAGCTGTTGCATATGGCACTTCCAAGTTTTCGGAAAATGTGAAATAAATCATGAACATAGATCATATTTTTATAGTTCATCTATAAATTTCCATCCCAAAAATATTACTATTACATGGTCTGGCCACCATAAAATGAACAAATGAACACAAGATATTGTTCGCTTAGGTTTTTTATTTTTCATTCACACAGGTCACATAAGATCTTATTGTGGGACTGAATATTGTAGATGCACAAGATACGATATAGCCAATGTTTCGGATTTATTTCACATTTTTTGAGAACTCGAAAGTGCAACAAATAATAAAGGGGTGCGGGCGCAACGAGTTGCAAAATATTCGACCTGCACTGACTAAAACTATGGCTTGCATACCAAAGGAGTTTGATCAAATCGTAGGCCTTGCACTTACATTGCAGTGAAATGAGTGTTAGAGTATAGAAAGTTAATGGCTGAGGCCATGCGATACAAATCAGGTGAAGGAAATAATTCAAGATATGCAAATCCCTATTCCATATGATCACTATGTTCAACCCCTCTCCCTTGAACCGTTAATTATGACGGTTCCAATCCTTCATGTTGGCCAAGCTTGGGACGAACCACAACAGAGTCTACCGCCAATTCCAGCCATTGTTGGTTGAGAAACCAACATCGACGTCTTGAGCATTCATACTGAAGCAGCATATTTTGGGACGAAGATTAAATCTACCGAGACTAACTGCATGCGGCGAGGTGTCTACATAGTTGCTCCTCATCAGATCTCCATGGCCAAGTC
Source organism: Avena sativa (assembly GCA_916181665.1). Classification (NCBI taxonomy): domain Eukaryota; kingdom Viridiplantae; phylum Streptophyta; class Magnoliopsida; order Poales; family Poaceae; genus Avena; species Avena sativa. The sequence goes on from OV702287.1 coordinate 433,016,975, forward strand.
CTGCTACGCTAACTGGAATAGTAATCGAATAGTTCAATCCAAGGAATAGAAAATGCTCTAAGGTCTAAAACCCTCCGCCATTGCCTCGGTGGAAGTAACCTACTAGTGTCAATTGAGAACACATGGCAGCAAAACCCAGTAGAATAGGTGTGAATATTACGGCCATGATGATAACCAACATTTTCAGCGACAAGATAACCACCATAAGTAGTGGCATACCGCCTATCACTAATACCCACAGTATTGATCAGAATAAGGCTACCACCATCAAGAGATCTTCTAACGACCACATATCAGGACCGTACTCACGATTACCGTCAAAATCAGGTGGCCCCGAAAGACACATAGGACCTTGCAACGAAAGCACATTCAGAGGTCAGTTGAGCAAAATTTGAATGATGAAGCTTGAAAATTTAAGGATAGAGATTTTACCCCATTCCCGAGGATCCCATGCATAAACATTTCCAATCTAAGTTACAGCATAGACAACTCCCTTGTGGATAATTGCATCGCGATAGCTGAACATGCTGAACTGGTTCTCAAGAACCATCCACATACCATGAGAACCATCAAGGAAGGCAATTACCATGTCGAAGATGGCCAGGACAAAGAAATCCTTATAGTTCCTAGTAGCTGTGGGAACTCGGCAAATGGCTATCTTTAGTAGATTAGTAGGCTGACAAGCCGCCATAAACTTAAGTACCTCGGGTGTGGCCTCAAAATCGAAGATTGCTGGTAGAGGAATCTAGTGATGAGTGAACACATTCACAAGCTCTCAGTTCCAGGCAAGGCCAACAGTGGCGATCCAATCTCTATGGGCGCCTGCCCAGTTCTTACCCTCACAATCTAGCATCAGAGGTGACCTGTGCAGCAGCGTCAGCTCGCACAAGGTCCACCTGAACTTCTTCTATGGCTTTTGCAATAGTAGATGTCCTATAGAACTACTTCATGCGATTGTCGCGGTAGAAGACATTGTACTCACGTGGTAGCTCAATTGGGCGAGAGTGAAGAACACAGGGGAGACCAAAAGGATGAGATTTTGCTAGGGATGCACTATATGTTGCCGAGTAAAGATAACGTTTGTAGCAGGCGATGATGATGTCGCATCTGGCTAAGATTTCTTCAAGGGGGCCATCGAAAAACACCCTAGAAGTGTCACTATCATCGATCAATTGGGCCATCGCGAGGAAGATCTCGAGCAGGTGGGGCGATGGCGTTTGGTTTGATTGGGGTTTTGGAGGAGAGAGTGAGCGGCAACTAGCAGGGCAAGATAGAAAACAGTCTATCAAACTGGGTGCCGGATCGGAGCTGATCCTAAAGCGGCATGGTGGCGTTGGCGCGTGCCTGTATTGGTGTGTGAGTGGGAATGGCCGTCGTCGGGACGCTGGAGGTGAAGTGAGAATGGAGATCGAGGCAAAGAGAAATATGGAATGAAATAAAACCAAGAATGCCTTCTTTCTCTCTGCTAAATCTACTGTGCCTATCGAACTGGGCTACGGAGATGCTCCAAAACGGCATGGCGGCATTGGCGTGTGCTAAGGTGGGTGAGTGGGGATCAGCGAGAAAGATGGAGAGGAAGAGGACAGAGAGCAAATGAAAATAGAATAAATCGACCGAAATCGTACCGCCTACCGAGCGTGATTTTTCTCTCTTCTCTGTATTTCCTGGTGCCTATCGAGTAAATAAGTCTAGCATTTCTAGTAGTACAACATAGCTAGCCTAGCACGGGATAGAGCTGTACTGTCTTGTCAAATGAATGGCCATGGAAGAGAGACGATTTGGAGTATACTCGGAGCTCCTCTTGCCGAACATAATAATCCTTGGATCTTCTACATTCATCATCGTATGCAAGCACATTTGGAACAAGTACTGTACTATTGTAACTAATAAACACATAAAGATTCCACCGGTAATTAAGGAACCAAAACTATAATACTCTCAAACTCTTGTAGTACAACAACAAAATGCTCACAAAATGGGGTACCAGTACCATCTGTACACCCACACGCCGCCACCTCAAATAAGCTTGTCTGGAACACCGCCAATTTCCTATCCCCTGTCGGCCTCTATGCCCCTGTTACCGGACCCCAAAATGACCATCTTTCCGTTCAATAAAGAAAAAAATCGACAATCTCTCAAAAAAATCAACCATCCACCAAAAGAAAGTCCATTGTCTAATGCTTCCCATTCATTATGAACGAACGGTCGCAATTGCTCGAGCACCGCGGGAGTAGTCGTCTGAGCTACTGGTTGTAGCTCCACGAAAGGACGTGCCTAAAAGCGGCAGAAGAATTTATTCTCTGTCAGTGACGGAAGAAGATCGACGATATACAGTACCAAATCAACAAATCGGTGGCTTTATCCGTCTGACCACTGAGAGCCGACACAAGTGGTGAACAGCTTGAAGCGCAGCGGAACATGTGCCTTTATACAGTACATACACCTCCGTTCTGATTTAGGATGGTCACATAGTGGTAAATAACTTAGACTAGTAACTTGCACATGTACCTTCATAGTGGGTAATAACATATGTGTAGTGTCATGCAAGACCTAATTAATTAGGTTGTAGAATTATATACTAGTCTTGGTATGTGTGATGTTATGGTAACTAGCTAAGTTATTACGTCATTTTCTATTTTCATTAATTAACGCTGAAAAGACATTTAATTTGAGACAAGTATATACGCTTACTTGTAGTTCAAATTTGTCTTAATTTCATTAAAAATTTCAAGATGCAAAATCTTAGTAAGAAGTTGAACCTCTTGTCAAAACTCTCTGTGGTTTCTGATATATTAATTAACCGCCCGATGAATACTTCCAAAAACTTTTTCTAAAAACTTTCAAAGAAACCTACAATTTACTTATAGTTTAAATTTGACCTATTTTTGATGAATCTACGTAGAGTCATTCAAGTGACGAAGTTAGTTAGGAAGTCTGAAAACTCATAAAACATAGGAATCGTTAGTACAACATTTTGGTCTACTATATATATAGATAAAATAACTGGGGCACCATGGTGCTCAGACATCATACATGATATGCGCATCTTTGTCTCATGACCTGTACATATCTGAAGGTATACATATCTAAGTTACATATACCTAAGGTACACAAACCTAAGATATGCATACTAGAGTTACATATACCTTCAGGTATGCATACCTAAGGTGTATGTACCCTGCATGCTTGTATATATATATACAACTTGGTTATATACACCTTACATATGCATACCTTAGATATATATATATATATATATATATATATATATATATATCTTGTATACGTGTACCTTAAGTATGCACATGTTAGGTATGTGAAATTTCGTTACGTATGCTCCTATATATATACGAATTTAAAAAAATACATGTATGGTATCCGGACACTATGGTTATATATATATACCAGAGCTATTCTGCAATCGGTTGTAGGATATTATTCTGCGCATCAGACTGCACTTCTCGTTGTTAATAGTTGTACTTTCCGGATAGCAGTATTGAGCTTCTCATTTGAATTCTGTGAACTGCCTATTTGTTCTAATATATAAATTTTACTTCTAGTTTTTCAACTGTTAATCAGAATTGTACAAATGATACGCTGTTGGAAAGGTCTTGGGAAACCGTAACTTTTTCATTTTCAAAGTTTTCGAAGATTCTACACGGTTTAAATTTAATTTGGAAAATACGCAATCCATCTATATGGAAAGATAACGAACTTTTACTTCGGTTTTTGAACACCTTTTCCAAATGATACAAATGATATACCATTGGAAAGATATTGAAATCGTGCAACTTTTTTATTTTTAAAGTTTTTTAAAATTCTGTATGGTTTTAGAATAATTTTTAAAATACTAAAATTCGGATCTATTTAGAACGAGCAGACGGTATTTGTACGATTATTTCTAAACCATTTGTCGGAATGATACAGATGATATGGCGTTGGAAAACTGTGAAGTAGGAGCAAATTTTTCGTTCAGAATGTTTTACCAAATTCCTCATTATTTAGGAGCAGATTTTAAATTATTGTCCGCTTATTTTAAATTTCTTATGGTTTAGAAGCAGTTGTCTGAACTTTCTTCGACTAGTATTTGTACTTCTTGGGTTATACATTCGTACTTCCCAAAGTCAAAATCTGCACTTATTTCATTTTGCAGACTTATTTATTATTTTTTAAATATTTCATCTTTATATAGCAATCCACATTAGCGTCGATGTTGTATGGTAGACCATTTGTATTCACCCCTAGTATCTAGTTTCATATGTGAATTTACCTCTATGGGACATGTGTACTGCATGTTAATTTTCTATGTGCTCTCCCTATTATAGTCTGCAATTCTTATGTTTTAAATTTAAACTTTCCTCTATGGGTCATTTGTACTGCCTGTTAACTTTCTCTGTGCTTCTTTCATGTTGTAGTCTACACATTCTATTTTTAAGGACTTAATTGTCTTAGTTTATGTAGACATGGTAGCCTTAGGTGTTAGGGTACGAGGGTGCGTCGCGTCGACGAGCGACGTAACCTCGGTACCCTAACACCTAGTCGAGGCTTCGTCACCCGTACGCCGCGTCAGCGGCGACGGGCAACGACGTTGAGCCGTTGATCCATAAGGTAGTGTTGAGCATGCACACTGCGACTTAGGGTTGGGGGTGAGTGGTATTAAAACCCTCAACTAATATATCGTTATGCAAATAAGACTTAGATTTAATTTCTCACTTGATACTTGTCAACGCGTTAGGGTCGACGCTTCATGGTAGATCATTTATATCCCCCAATATTTAGTTTTATATGTGAACTTTCTTTTGTGGGGTATGTGTACTTCCTGCTAAGTTTCTCTGTGCTTCCACCTATTGTAGTCTACACTTCCTCTATTTTAAATTTGAAATTCCCTCAGTGGGCACGTGTACTGCAGTTAACTTTCTCTATGTCTCCCTCTATTATAGTCTGCACTTTCTTTATTGTAGTCTACACATTCTATTTTTTAAGGATTTAATTGTCTTCATTTACGTAGACGCGGTAGCCTTAGGTAGTACGGTACCGACGGTGCGTCGCCGTCGACGCGGTAGCGTCGATGAACGACGTAGCCTCGGTACCCTAACACCCATTCGAGGCTTCGTCACCCGTACGCCGCGTCAGCAGCGATGGACGACGAAGCCGATACGTTGGTTAATAATGTTGTGTTAAGTATGAGCACGACCAGGGACGGAGCCAGAAATTAAACATGGGGGGCGAGATAGATGTAGTACTTTTCATGTGAGCATGTCTATTTCTCTATATATGTAAAGGCCAGATGAATGATAGATGTCAACATCACTATGATATTTCGATAGTAAGTTATAAGAGAAAGTGAGAGATTGAGAATTGAAAGTAGCCATAAAACTCATATCCACCACATCGATTATAGTCCAAATTTTAACCGTAACTTGAAGTTTTGAAGGAAAGTTATGTGCACATGTTTAACAATTTTGTAAAATCTAGTACCAAGTTAACGAAGTGATTACCTTGTAAAATATTTCCGTGAGAATATATTATCTAACAAAGTGTGTATGAATTAACTGGACTAGTTAATATACCTTAATCCATTCAAACAAATCAAGAGATAACCTGGGTGTATCGGTGTACCTTCAAAATTGAGTGCTCTAGTCTTGATCATTCGCAGATAGGATGATCCCCGGACTGCACGGCAAAGATCCGTGGACAGTGGCATGCTGCATGCCGATCAACAGCAGGGCCAAAACGTCATGCCGCCATGTGCTGATCCGAGTGCGCACGCCCGACCGGCAGCTGACGAACAGAAGTAGCGAGGCTGCAAGAGGCGCCGCCGCCTAGCAAGTGTTTTCTAGGGTACGGGATAGCTAGTTTGCAGCTATAGGTAGATCGATTGATTCATCTGACCGGGTTCAAAGGAAACAGATGGAGCGGCTCCAATCTAGGCTTCCTGCCCCCCGCCCCCCCTCCCCCACCCCACCCCACCCAATCGATCAGATCGACCCTGTAATCCAGATGGGCTCTTTTTGTTGCTAAATGGGCTTGGCTATGCGTATACAGTATGGATTAGTGTCACGAGTTTAGGCCTAAACACTAATAATGTACAGCCATTAGTGCATAAACTAACGTATATATACTGGTAGAAACGTTGAGGGGGGCGATCCTTCGGGGGTCTAGCCCCTGCTCGCCCCCTGTCTCCGCCCCTGAGCACGACGACTTAGGGTTGGGGGTGGATGGTGTTAAGACCTCCAACTTATATATCATTATGCTAACAAGACTGGGATTTAAGTTCTCACTTGGTACCTGTCGATGTGTTAACGTTGACGCTGCATGATAGACCATTTTATATCCCCGCCCATAATATCTAGTTTTAGATTTAAATTTCCTTTGTGTGGCACATGTACTGCCTGTTAACTTTCTATGTGCTTCCCCTTATTGTAGTCTGCGCTTTCTCTATTTTAAATTTAAACTTTCCTCTATGTGACACCTGTACTTCCTTTGTGCTTCTTTTTTGTTGTAGTCTGCACTTTCTCTTTTTTAATGACTTAGTAGTTTTAATATATGTAGACGCAATAGTCTTAGGTGTTAGGGTACCGAGAATTCCACTCTAACACCCTTTCGAGGTTTCGTCACCCGTACGCCGCGTCAGCGTGACGGGCGACGAAGCCGAGATGCTGGTCAATAATGTTGTGTTGAGCACGCGCACGACGACTTAGGATTGTGGGTTGGTGGTATTAAGACTCACAACTTATATATCGTTATTCAATCAGGATTAGATTATTCTCAACCCTTGAGAATTAAATAAAAGTGATTTGAACAAAAAAGTTAAGTCTAGTTGACACCTTTCCAACGATATATTACTTGTATCATTTGGATATACTATTTGGCAATAAACGTAAAAATAGTTCGATACCAATATCTAAGATATACGGAGGGTAATTCAAAAAATACTATTAAACTGTAAGAATTTTGCAAACACATTCTGAACAAAAAAGTTGCGCCTAGTTCACAGCTTTCCAACTCCATATTATTTGCGTTATTTGGATAAATGGTTGAAAAATAATCATAAAAATACTGTCTATTAGTTTTTGACCAGATTCGAATTTCTATATTTTCAAATCTATTCAAAAACTGTGACGAATTGGGAAAAACTTTGAACACGAAAAAGTTGCGAAATTTTATTGTGTTTCCAACGGTATATCATTTGCACCATTTGGATAAGAGGATCACAAACTATAGTGAAAATACTTTCCACTCGTTTTAGACAGATTTCCGAATTTTTAAAATTACGTTTAAAACATGCAAAATTTGTGAAAATGTTAAGAGATATAAAAGTTGCGGATTTTAATTATCTTTATAACGGTATATTATTTGTGCAATTCCGATAAACGGTTGAGAAATACGATTCAAAATGCATATCTTAACAAAGAAGTACAATAGCTTATTTTTTTTAGAGGTATATACACATTTAGTCCCACAACTTGCATAGTAGGAGCGTTTTAGTCCCACAACTTGAAAAGTGAGCATAACTAGTCCCACAACTTGCACCTCTTAGCATATTTGTCCAATTCGATTGTATTTCTACGATTTTGACCGAATTCGTCCACCCGAGCGAACATGTGGCTTCACATTTTTTACAAAATGACCCTCGTGTATTTTTGTCTACCACTTGTGACCTTGGTACGGACTGACAAGCGGGCCCTAAATGTCAGTGGTTGTACAAATAATAAAAAACTTGTTGCGAGCTATGCTGCTAAAGAAATTTGAGCTTACCACTAGAGCACATGAAGCAATGTTGTTAACTAAAGAAAGCTTTATTATTAAGACTGATGTGTCCTATCTCGCCTACAAGCACGACTAACTGCGAGTCCTAGCTATTCGTCTCTCCACCCATACACACGGACACGAAATACAAAAAGGAGTTATGTATCAGTCACCCACAAGATTATGGTTATAGCGGAGGCGACGTGAGTATGTTTATGTATGAGTCTACATTATATAAATTATTTAAGTCTCCTGGTGTAACAAACAATATGTTTTAACGGAATGGTTTGCATCGGTGGTTTAGCTATACGTAGTTTTGGTGTTCGAGTGCCTAAGAACAATTACATAGGGTGTATTTTGAAAAAAAAATGTTATAGGTTAACGATTTTGGTCAAATTCGGTTAAATTGGACTAAAATGCTATCATGATGCAAGTTGTGGGACTAGTATTGCTCACTTTGTAAGATGTGGGACTAAAATGCTCCGGTGGTGCAAGATGTGGGATTAAAAGTGTATATACCTCTATTTTTTAGCAGTTTGTCGGGAAGTACAATTACTCACCAAAGGAAGTTCAACGTGGCTGCACACTGGTTTCAGAATAGTTCGACCCTATATATATATGTCTAAAAACATGGCTTGTGGCATTCAGATCCATACTCTTCAGACTGTCTTTATAGAAATGAACAATCTCATCATCACTCGGAAAATTAAGAATGATCTTTCCTGATATTTGGAAACTCACATCGATGCCATTGTTTACTATGAGAAGATGCACCCGTCTACCTCCGAAAATACAGGTAATTCAAGAGCGATCTACCTACAATTTAGTTGTTGTCATTCAAGTTTGACCTAATTTCGATAAATAGACATGAAGTCATTGAAGTGGGGCAGAGTTAATTAGCTATAGGGAGTTTGAAAACTCATTAAACATGAGAATCGTAAGTAAAACACGTTGGTCCACTTAATATGTCTAGAAGCTTGGCTTATGACATTGAGATCCATATTTATTCAGACTTTCTTTATGGAAAAAACATCTCATCATTACTCGAAAAATTGAGAATTTTCTTTCCTCATAGTTGGAAACTCACACCGATGACACTGTTTACTATGAGAAGATGCACCCATGTACCTCCGAAAATACATTTAATTTAAGAACAATCTATCGCGCTTACTTGTAGCTCAAGTTTGACCTAATTTTGTTAAATCGACAAGAAGTCACTGAAGTGTGTGAAGTTAGCTAGAAAGCTTGAAAAAACCTCATACTAAAAACTTGGGTATTACGTATAAGAAACCATTGGTCTAGTTTGTGTGATAATTGGGGTGGTTGAATTTTCTTTTAACTATGGTAGGTCTCGTAGGAGTGAGATGCTTGAGAGTTAGCACGGTCGATGGAAGTACAAGTTACATCAAGGACCTCATAAAAATGAAAATTGCGCCCTAGTCCATGCATTTAGCACAATGACTCTAAAACTGAGCAATGAAGTTTGTGTTTTGAGGTTTGCACATACTAGCATTCATCGTGCTAAAGATTATTGATAGAATCTTTCTCGATACTAAGAATGGAAAGGAGAAGATCCAATAGTTAGCAATGCTTGGATTTGCCAGTCTTGATCCAGTGGTCAATGTTCAAAGTTAATTCGTACACTATACAGTGGTATGGTATTGTAAGAGTTAAGACAAGATAAAGATAAGATAATAAGTACTACGAATGGTTGATCTAATGGTAGGACTTGTAGGAGCGAGGTGCCTGAGTTAACACGGTGAGTGGAAGTACAAGTTACATCAAGGACCTCATAAAAAAATGAAAATTGCATCTAAGTCCGTGCATTTAGCACAAGGACCCTGAAACTGAGCAACGAAGTGTGTGTTTTGAGATTTGCGCATACTAGCGTTAATCATGCTAAAGACTATAAGTAGAATCTTTCTAGATGGTAAGAATGGAAAAGAAGATCCAATAGTTAGCAATGTTTGGATTTGCCAGTATTGATCAAACGGTCAATATTCCGTACACTATACAGTGGTATGGTACTGTAAGAGAGATAAGACAAGATAAAGATAAGATAAGAAGTACTACTGTGAATGGCCGATAGCATGGTAGGTCTCATAGGAGCGAGGTGCTTGAGAGTTAACATGGTCGGTGGAAGTACAAGTTTTATCATGGACCTCATAAAAAATGAAAATTACATTCAAGACCATGCATTTAGCACAAGGACCCTGAAACCGAGCAATGAAGTGTGTGTTTTGAGATTTGCGCATACTAGCGTTCATCGGGTTAAAGACTATTAGTAGAATCTTTCTAGATGCTAATAATGAAAAAGAAGATCCAATGGTTAGCAATGTTTAGATTTGCCAGTCTTGATTAAACGGTCAATGTTCCATTACTATACAGTGGTATGGTATTGTAAGAGCTAAGACAAGATTAAGATAAGATAAGTATTGCGAATGGATGATCTAACGGTAGGTCTCATAGGAGTGAGGTGCTTACGAGTTAACACGGTCGGTGGAAATACAAGTTACATCAAGGACCTCATAAAAAATGAAAATTGCATTCAAGTCCATGCATCATTTAGCACAAGGACCCTGAAACTGATCAATGAAGTGTGTGTTTTGAGGTTTTCGCATACTAGTGTTCATCGTGCTAAATACTATCATCAATAGAATATTTCTAGATGCTAAGAATGGAAAATAAGATCCAACGGTTAGCAATGTTTGGATGTGCTAGTCTTGAACCAACGCTCAGTGTTCAAAGTTAATCCATACACTATGAACTGGTATGGTATTATAACAGATAAGACAAGATAAAGATAAGATAAGAAGTACTGTGAATGGCGATCTAATGGTAGGTCTCATAGGAGTGAGGTGCTTGAGAGTTAACACGATCGGTGGAAGTACAAGTTACATCAAGGACCTTGTAAAAAAATCAAAATTGCATCCAAGTCCATGCATTTAGCACAAGGACCCTGAAACTGAGCAATGAAGTACTGTGTGTTTTGAGGTTTGCGCATACTAGCATTCATCGTGCTAAAGACTATTAGTAGAATCTTTATAAATGCTAAGAATGGAAAATAAGATCTAGTGGTTATCAGCAATGTTTGGATTTGCTAGTCTTGATCAAACGGTCAACGTTTCATACACTATATACAGTGGTATTGTATTGTATTGTATTGTATTGCAGGAGATAAGACAAGATAAAGATATGATAAGAAGTACTGCGAATGGCCAATCTAATGGTAGGTCTCGTAGGAGCGATGTGTTTGAGAGTGAACACGGTCGGTGGAAGTACAAGTTACATAGAGGACCTCATAAAGAATGAAAATTGCATCCAAGTCCATGCATTTAGTACAAGGACACTGAAACTGAGCAATGAAGTGTGTGTTTTGAGGTTTGCGCATACTAGCGTCCATCATGCTAAAGACTATCAATATAATCTTTCTAGATGCTAAGAATGGAAAAGAAGATCCAACGGTTAGCAATGTTTGGATTTAACAGTCTTGATCCAATGGTCAATGTTCAAAGTTAATACGTACACTATATGCAGTGGTATGGTATTGTAAGAGGTAAGACAAGATAAAGATAAGGTAAGAAGTACTATGAATGGCCGATCTAATGGTAGGTCTCGTAGGAGCGAGGTGCTTGAGAGTTAACATGGTCGGTGGAATTACAAATTACATCAAGGACCTCATTAAAATGAAAATTGCATCCAAGTCCATGCATTTATTAGCACAAAGACCCTGAAAACTGACCAATGAAATGTGTGTTTGAGGTTTGCGCATACTAGCATCTATCGTGCTCAAGACTAATAGTAGAATCTTTCTAGATGCTAAGAATGGAAAAGAAGATCCAACGGTTAGCAATGTTTGGATTTTTCAGTCTTGATCCAATGGTCAATGTTCAAAGTTAATCCGTACACTATGCCGCAGTGGTATGGTATTGTAATAAATAAGACAAGATAAAGATAAGATAAGAAGTACTGCGAATGGGCGATCTAATGGTAGGTTTCTTAGGATCGAGGTGCTTGAGAGTTAACACGGTCGGTGGAAGTACAAGTTACATCAAGGATCTCATGAAAAATGAAAATTGCATCCAAGTTCATGCATTTAGCACAAAGACCCCGAATTTGAGCAATAAAGTGTGTGTTTTGAGGTTTGCGCATACTAGCGTTCATCGTGCTCAAGACTATTAGTAGAATATTTCTAGATGCTAAGAATGGAAAAGAAGATCCAACGGTTAGCAATGTTTGGATTTGCCAGTCTTGATCCAACAGTCAATGTTTAAAGTTAATCCGAACACTATATGAAGTGGCATGGTATTGTAAGAGATAAGACAAGGTAAAGATAAGATAAGAAGTACTTCGAATGGCCGATCTAATGGTAGGTCTCGTAAGAGAGAGGGCTTGAGAGTTAACATGGTGGGTGGAAGTACAAGTTACATCAAGGACCTCATAAAAAATCAAAATTGCATCCAAGTCCATGCATTTAGCACAAGGACCCTGAAACTGAGCAATGAAGTACTGTGTGTTTTGAGGTTTGCGCATACAAGTGTTCATCATGCTAAATACTATTAGTAGAATCTTTCTAGATGCTAAGAATGAAAAAGAAGATCCAACAGTTAGCAATGTTTGGATTTGCCAGTCTTGATCCAACGGTCAATGTTTAAAGTTAATCCGTACACTATATGTAGTGGTATGGTTTCGTAAGAGATAAGACAAGTTAAAGATAAGATAAGAAGTATAGTACTATGAATGGCCGATCTTTTGAATAACCTTCCCTCTTGATGTTTGGGAAGCAAGTGAAAATTTCGAAAACCGGAAAATTTTGAATTTTTGTGCCGCCAAGGTCCAAAGTTGTTTGCTTTCTATGTAATCCTCGTCCCTACTCCACACCAACGAGCAGCTGCTGAACACGCAAGAGACACAGAGCCGTCATATGAAGGCACACGTGCGCAGCACCACGCTGTGGACGAGGGAGAGATCAGTCGGGCCAGTGCGCGAGGGGAAAGGGGAGGAGAAATGGAGGATAGTGAAGGAGAGAGAAAACACACGATTTGTTTTGCATGCATAGGTCCTAAAATTTACTACTAGTAGAGTGTACATTGTAAGGCCGCAGGAGTACCTCGTGTCAGTAACCCATCATAACTTTGCTCTGACATGGAACTTCCTTCAACTCCTCTTCGCTGCTGTCCTCTTCCCCTGCCAATGTTTTATGCTCTCAGCATGTACATCACATGGATAGAGGTGACCATATGTCTAAGCAAAGAAATATACTACCCCCGCATTGTGTAAAAAAGCACACCTTAATAAGGCCTACTATTTGTCCTACAATTTACTTGTAGTAGTTCAAATTTGACCTAATTTTGGTAAATTGACATAAAGTCATTCAAATGGGTGGAGTTAGCTAGGGAGTTTGAGAACTCATAAAACACGGGAAATCATAAGTACAACATGATGTTGGTCCACTATATATGTGTGAAAACTTGGCTTGTGGCATTCAGATCCAATATTTTTCGCACTTTCTTTATGGGAGAGAACGATCTCGTCATCACACTCAAAAAATTGAGAATGTTCTTTCCTGGTAGTTGGACACTCACACCGACGACACTGCTTAATAGAGTACAAGAAGATGCACCCATCTACCTCTGAAATGACATTTTATTCAAGAGCAATCTATCGCGCTTACTTGTAGATCAAGTTTGACCCAATTTCATTAAACGGTTAGGATGCAAAATCTTAGCAACAAGATGAACCTGTCATCAAAACTTTCGGTGGTTTCTGATATATATTAATTGACCCCCCCGATGGGTACCTCCAAGAGCTTTTTCGTAAAACTTTCAAAGCAACCTACAATTTACTTGTAATAGTCCAAATTTTACCTAATTTTGATAAATCGACATAAAATCATTCAAGTGGGTGAAGTTAGCTAGGAAATTTGAGAACTCATAAAACATGGGAAATCGTAAGTGCATCATGTTGGTCCACTATATATGTGTGAAAACTTGGCTTGTGACATTCAGATCCATAGTCTTTAGACTTTCTTTACGGGAAAGAACAATCTCGTCATCAATCGAAAAATTAAGAATGTTCTTTCCTAAGATAGTTGGAAACTCACACTGGCGGCAATGTTTACTACAAGAAGATGCACCTATATCTACCTCTGAAAAGACATTTAATTAAAGAGCAATCTATCACGCTTACTTGAAGCTAAAGTTTGGCCTAATTTTGTTAAACTGACAAGATGAAAAATCTTAGCAAGAAGTTGGACTTGTCGTCAAAAATATCGTTTGATTATTTTCTCATATATTAATTGTGACCCCTCGATGGGTACCTCCAAAAGATTTTTCGTAAAACTTTCACAGTAACCTACAATTTACTTGTAGTAGTTCAAATTTAACATAATTTCGATAAATCGACATAAGGTCATTTAAGTGGGCGGAGCTAGGTAGCGAGTTTGAGAACTCATAAAAAAGGGGAAATCATAAGTACAATATGTTGGTCCACTATATATATATATGTGTGTGTGTGTGTGTGTGTGCGTGTGTGTGAAAACCTGCGACTTTGGCATTTAGATTGATATTCTTCGAACTTCCTTAATGAGAGAGAATAATCTTGACATCACTTGGAAAATTGAGAATGTTCTTTCCTGATAGTTGGAAACTCACATCGACGACATTGTTTACTACAAGAAGATGCACCCATCTACCTCCAAAAAGACATTTAATTCAAGAGAAATCTATCGCGCTTACTTGTAGCTCAATTCTGACTTAATTTTGTTGAATTGTCAAGATGCAAAATCTTAGCAAGAAGTTGAACCTATCATCAAAAATCTCGGTGGTTTCTGATATATTAATTCACCCCTCCCCCTGAAGGATACCTCCAAAAGCTTTTTCATAAAACTTTCAAAGCAACCTACAATTTACTTGTACTTCAAATTTGACCTAATATAATTTTGATAAATCAGGATAAAGTCATTCATGTTGGCAAAGTTAGATAGGAAGTTTGAAAGCACATAAAACATGGGTATCGTCAGTACAACATGTTGGTCCACTATATATGTCTGAAAACATGGATTTTGGCATTCAGATCCATATTCTTCGGACTTTCTTTACGAAAAAGAACAACCTTGCTTGTCATCTCTCAGAAAATTGAGAATTGAATATTCTTTCCTGATAGTTCGAAACTCGCACCAACGACATTGTTTACTACAAGAAAATGCACCCATCTACCTCTGAAAACACATTTATTTTGAGAGAAATCTATCACGCTTACTTGTAGCTCAAGTTTGACCTAATTTCATTAAATTGTCAAGATGCAAAATCATAGCAAGAAGTTAAACATGTTGTCAAAACTCTCGGTGGTTTCTGATATATTAATTGACCCTCGTCAGGTACCTCTAAAAGTTTTTTTGTAAATCTTTAAAAGCAACCTACAATTCAGTTGTAGTTAAAATTTGACATAATTTCGATAAATCGGCTTGAAGTCATTCAAGTGTGTGGTGTTAGCCGGGGAGAGTGAAAACTCATAAATCATGGGAATCTAACTCCGGACTTCGGACGTCCTTTATGGAAAAGAACAATCTCGTCATCACTCTAAAAAATTGAGAATGTTCTTTCCTCATATTTGGAAACTCACAACAAGAACATTGTTTACTACAAGGAGATGCACCCATCTAACTCCGAAGAGACATTTAATTCAACAGCAATCTATCATGCTTACTTGTAGCTCAAGTTTAACCTAATTTCGTTGAATGAGCAAAAAGTAACTTAAGTGTGCGAAGTTAGCAAGGAAGATTGAAAAATTCTAGTACTAAAAACTTGGAATTGTAAGAAACCATGCTCCACTTTGTCTGATAATTGGGGCGGTGGCATTTTCTTCCAACTGTAGTAGGTCCCGTAGGAGCTAGGTGCTTTAGTTAACACGGTCAGTGGAAGCACAAGTTACATCAACAACCTCATAAAAATTAATATTACATACAAGTGCGTACATTTAGCACAAAGACCCTGAAATTAAGCAATGGAGTGTGTTTTGAGGTTTGTGCATACCAGCGTTCATTGTGCTAGAGTAAAGGCTATTATTAGAATCTTCTAGATGCTAGAATGGAAAAGATCCAACGTTTGGTAATGTTGGGATTTGCTAGTCTTGATCCAACGGTCAATATTATAGTGGTACTCTCCCTATTTCATATTTCTCGCACGTTTGACAAAGTCAAATTCAATTTTTGTAATGTTTAAGCAAACATAACTTACAAAATATTAATATCTACAATATCAGACGTATACTATATGATATATTAAAGTATGTTTCATTGTGTTTCAACAATATTGATTTTTTTCAATAAGTATACTTTTTAATAATGTATATAGTTGGTCAAACTTTGTAACGTTTGACTTTGATTAAACCTAATATGCTAAGTAATATTAAACAAAGGGAGTATAGGATAAGATTAGGAAAAAAACATTTTTTTTAGAACCCTCACAAGCTTTTTCTTAGCATCATAGATCCGAATATTATACTGACAATGATGATTAACCAAATTGCAAACAGAGCAAACCCAACCCCATACGGAGTAGTACAACTTAATGACTTCTAGGGGGACTCCACGATCTTCTCAGGCGACTTGGCAGCATCCTCTGCGGGCAACTTGGATGCATCCTCCGTGGTACCATTGCCAAGCAGGGACACGTGGATGTTGGGTAGCACGCTGTTGTGCGCGATGGTAACGCCGGCCAACAGCTTGCTGAGCTCCTCATCGCGCATGGTGCTGAGCATCACATGCCTCGGGATGATGCAGATCTCCTTGCTATCCTTCGCAGCTTGCCCGACGAGCTCCAGCACCTCGGTGGTGAAGTACTCGAGAATGGCTGCGAGGTAGAGGGGAGCCCTGAAGCCTATGCGCTGGGAGTACCGAGTCTCCTTGAGGTAGCACCCGATCCGGCCGACGGGGAAATGCAGCCCGGCCTTGACAGACCTCGACACTTGCTTCTTCATGTGGCTGCCTGGTGCGAGACTGCGACATGGAGTGGCCATAGCAGGATTTGGAAGCCGGCGACATGTCTTCTTTTTGTCCATGGTCTTTGTCGCTGCCACCTAGGTCTTCTTCTTCTTCCCAGGAGGATCTCCAGTCTTTGGAGCCATAGCTACAAAGTATTAAAGGAGCAAGGGGAAGAAGAGGAAAAAAGGTTAATTGTGGAGGACCGGTGAAGGTGCCCACGTCCCTTATATTCAAACTTTAACAGCGCCATTTTTACTCTTTTACATGTATGAATTTTTAATACTAAAAGGCTGTGTGCATCAACCGATGCATAGGCCGGGGTTCTACTCCCCTTTTTAAAAAAAAATACCGGAATTGTTTTGAGTTGTGATGATGTCCAATCTATTCTAGAGCCAGCCCTGCGCCTCCACCCCTTGAATGCGAACCATTGTTTTTTGGATTACTGTTGTATAATATGGCCATGACCTTAGTTATTCTTTCCATGTTTCCTTATTTTCTTTCACTTTTTTGAAACATGGTCAGATGTGTCAGCATGAAAATTCATACAAAGAAGTTGTATCTTTCAAAACAATAGTCAGTTTTCAGTATGACTATGCAGGTACAATAATTAGTATATATGAATTTTAGACAAATTTACAAGCAATCTATCACACACTTGTAGTTCAATTACCTACTTTGGTTTTATTGACAAAATGTCATTTACTTATGCGGAATTAGCTAGAAGGCTTGAAAATTCTTGAAACTTGTTAACCATAAAACATACACTATTTTGTGTGAAATTTAGTGTGTTGTGGCATTCAGAGCCATACTCTTTCCCTTTTCTTTAAAAAATAATTATATGTGGCACTTCTAAAATTATTTAATAAAATTCTATACATAAAAGTTGAAAAGCCCAATTAACAACATTAGTATGCCATGCCAAGATGCACCCTGTCTACCAGAAATGGACACGTTATTATAAACTATGTAGATAATGGCCATGACCTTTGTCATTATTTAACTTGAAACCCAAGTATGTTAACACATCGTTGGTCATATTATGAAGCAACTCTTTTAAAACCTTGTCAAAATTCATGTTTATCATTTACTGAACAGGACATCATACATAAGTGCTTAACTTTTCTTTGTTTTCTTTACTTTTCTTTAATTTATCCCAAATAAATGGGACGAGTGATGCAGATATGACCTTAACATTGGTAACTTGGCTTAAAATTTGAAAAATGTTCATACATGGTTGTGACCATATTATGTAGCAAGTTTTTTGAAAGTTATCAAAATCCATGTTTGTAGTTTTCGTCCAAACAAGCACAAATATAAGAGGACACCATTTAAGTTTCAACTATGTATCATTACACCCCGCAAAACTATGTATCATTACACACATTGGAATAAGTATTTTCATATAGTACTAACATGCAGTGGAAATTATTTATATTTTGCTAGAATATAGTGAGCGCAATCTAAGACAAATTATCTGGACGTACTCAATTACTAAAAAACAAATCCTATCACTTGGAAATTGAAAAGCATTTTCCTAAAAGTTCAGAACTCTCATTGACAACATTATTTACCAAAGCCAAGATGCTTCCTAGAACAAGATATAGTACACTGCCCACTGATGAATGCAAGTGCACAAATCGTTTGTAGCTAGTTTCGAAATAAAGATATCGATCTCACATGGAGCAGGAGTCTGAAGCCTAATAACTCTTTGAACTAAATACTGAAATAGTAATGCTAAATAACGTTCCAAGTAACAAGATAAAACGCGAGTTGTGTAAAAGATATTTTTGGGTTTTCAAATAAGAGAACAATAAGTAAACTAAAGCTATAAGTAAACAAGAGCATGCAAGTATGATTACGAAAGTCTGCAAGATGATAGAAAGAGTTCTCAGGGAGTAGTGGATCCACCGCTAGTAATTAGAAGGAGTGATCAAAATTATTATAATGAATAAGACCATTTATGATATGTGTGGGAGGAGCTCCATATATGGACGAGTAGGCAACAACCACTGCTCACATCATCCGTCATAACCACAGCAGACAGCAATCGACATCAATCAAATTACTGCGCTATTAAGGGACTTTACCCAATAGGATGTATCCCATGGCATGGACAATGTTTAGTGAGTTCTCCGCGGTTCTCAAGTTGATACGTAAGGAATGACAACAACTTTATAGTCACTATAAGTGTTATCATCCCTCTGTCTATCAACAAGTAGTTCCCTCCATCTAGTCCTCAGCGAGGCAAATATTGAGTGGCGCGCTTCACCCAACATCAAGATGAAGGAAATCTAACATAGACACATAATAAACAATATCACATAATAATCTTTATCTCAATTCAATCTCATACTAGCGTTTCTCCATCTGCCCAAGAACAAAGGAAACTTCTCACACATGAAGGCAATCAACATCATGTATAGAATATGGATGAAGTATGATGATACAATTGAAGAGAAGTGCAAATCCAAGATTTAATCTAAAATTATAACAAGTAACCAAAGGGGATCGGTGATGGAGATGTTGTTGATGAAGATGACGATGTAGATCGATGTGGAGGCCTTCAAGATCCTAGTCCCTTATCCTCTTGTGTGATGGTGATGGTGTATATATGATTGGAGGCGGCTATGGTGGTGGCACGGTGGCAGGGCTCCACCGTGGTGGAGGATATGGCTTGGTGGCTTCCTCTTGGGTCCTCCCTCCTTTATATAGGCCTTGGGGGTGCCCTAGGGTTCCCCCAATACCGTCATATGACTTTGGGAAGGTTCTGGGGCTTCTCTGGGGCGAAATCCCGTTGTTTATGACCTTTTTTGCAACTATACGGGCACAACTATGTGGCTGGAAAAATACTTCCGGTCGTATAGTTGCTCGTCAAACCTTCGGTGTCCCGCAGTGTTTTGGCTACTATTTCTTCATACGAACTCCGTTTTCAGTGTTCTTGGGCTCATTGAGTTCGTCTCGTCAAGGGATACAACCCCATGGTCTTGGACATTTATTTTGAGAAGTTGGAAAATTTCACTTTTCCAACCTCTCAAATGGCTAAGTCTGGTCCCTACAGCTCCTCCATACTATGCTCTCTTTGTTCCTCTTGCCTTTGTTTTATCCATAATCATCATCAACACCTACACACATGTCATAGACACGGAAAGTGATAAAATTCTACCTAAACTACTAAATATGCAAAGCTCATATGAAAGTAAATGAGAACTAGAAGTCATGCATATAAGGCATAGCTATAGCTAGAACAAACATGGTATGAGAGATAAATGGCACATTTTATATGGCTAAAAGAGGTGGTATTTCACAGCCATCAACTTCCCCAAGCTAGACCTTGCTCATCCTCGGGCAGGAAGGGTCGATAATAAATTAATGGTTGTGAAATAGCTTATCATTGGAAATCAGTGCCTTGCATCCTTATTTCTTCTACAAGCTTGAAGAGAGAAAACATGTATTCATACAAGGAAACACAAGCTTAGTTATAAAGACCACTAAAGATTCATCAAAACTTATATGCTCCATGTCAAAAGTGAATCTACTTGCAGACAAACTTGTGATCCTCTTATTGCACCTTTTGTATAACTTTTCATATCATTATTTTTTATGAGGAAAAACTTAGTCACAAATAGATGCCAAGCATAAATAGGAATAAAGTCTACCCGATCATGTCATCTAGTTAATGCTCTCAAGTGCAAACATCAGTTATTGAGTTTTAGAAAGTTTATCTCTTAGTAACGAGATTTATGCCAAAAGGAAATGCGAGAACATGTCAAAAGAAGAATAGAATTAGAGTGTCTCTTTCACATCAATGAATCATGGGTATCAAACACTCATTTTCTATTCTTTGTCTTTCTAAAACTTCAGTTCATCAGTAATGAGATCATGCCAAAACTTAGTGTGGTTAATCAGACTATGCAGGCTAAGAATGGATACTCGTGACCATTACCAAGGTTTCCCTTTTTGGTATAATGATTTATCATAACGGTCAGAGGAGTATTCCCTCTTTTGCTTTGAACGCAGGCCCATGAGAATACCAATGCATACCCAAATATAGCATTTCTGCTACATATGTTAGGCAACTCATAGCCAAACTCCAAGAATTTCCTCTTTTTGGACTATTCAAAGGCCAGCGGAGTTGTTAGCATCCCATGTTATGCGAAAGTGGTGCAGACACGCATAAAGCAATATCATACTTTAATCAACAGGTCAAGATCATGCATCTCAATCACCGCTAAATATTAGTTTCTTCAAACAAATCCTTTCAAAGAGTAATATCAAGTCGATCATCACATCTATGGTGTTGAGTATCTTTAAGGCTAAACTCTTAAGACAATTAAACAACACCTTATTTAGCATAGAACTCAAAACTTTGAAATATCATTTCCAACTGACAACTCCTTCCGTAAGCAAACTATCAAGTCTATTGTTTTGACATTATGGGGTCGATAATAACCTATTCATTTAAGACAAAGCTATTTAGTGACAACTAGCAAATTTCAAAAGATCTTGATCAAGTATTCATTCTTTCTAAGTGTAGAGATTGTGGTAATGTTTTCTAGAAGATCACAAATAGTGTCGCAAGTTTGATAAACAATTTGGCAAGATGCATACAAGCTCTAAGTCAACTCCTATGGTGACTATCATGAGCAAGTGTATCCCCATATGAATACAGAACTAGACTCACTTTAAACAAGCATTCAAAAATAGTGGGATACATGATTGTATTAAACCTTCATCGAATACGAATCATTGCACAAGACTCTACACATGCAGAAGTAACCTCCCTAAGCTTGGAACTTTGCAAGAACAAAACTTGAGTATATCACCAAAAGAAAAGAGAAAATACAGTTTCCAAAAGAGAGTGTGATAACTGGTTACCTTCCCAAGCTTAGTTGAAAACAAGGGTGACACACTTTACCATTGAGGTACAAGTAACCTCTCTTTTGATGGACAAAGAACCTTTGATTCAACATGTATTTCATGATATGGCCCTGTGTGCCTTCCTTGAGGACCTACTTAAAAACTAAAAGAAAATGAAATATTTTTGTGTTTTTGAAGCCACAGGTTTAGCTCACAAGTGATAAAAATACAAGTCCCACTGAGTCGGTTCATCAACCTAAGCACCATGCTTAAGTCAACAAACTAGTTCTTGAAGATGCCTCTACTAGATTGTGATGAGGTGCAAGAGAATTAGGATACGAGAGACGAGTGTGCATCCCCTATGCGCTTATTAAACGAGGTTCGAGTCAGAAGGTTTTACCGGACACTGATTATCGAAGCGTTGAATTAAAGCAACCAAGTGGCTCATGTGAGTGTTTGCACGGTCGGCACTACCGTACACATCGTCACACAAGGTTCAAGTCCTTGCGAAAATAACACACAAAATAAAATGAATCGGTTTGGTATACGAACCTAGTTCGTTTACCCCACCGATAAAAGGAAAGTATAAAGAAAACATGAACTTCTATAGATAATTACATTCTAGGAGGTTTCTGAGGTAGAAATTTATTATTTACATATGCTCGACTTCTCTAGATCATGGGAGAAGCTCTCAGGTGGTGTTTCGAGGTTTTTAGAAGAAGAAAGTAGAAGAAAGAATAAAAATTTGAGCAATGGTTACCTTCTAGTTGGTGTTTGAGGGGTTTTCTCAACTATACGGGCACAACTATACAGCCAAACCAAAAGGGTCCCGCCGTATAGTTGGTCGTTAAACTTACTGTACCTTGGAAAAGTATTTTGACAAAGGCATCGATATCTATATGGCCGGACTATACGGCCGAATTTTTTATTCCCGCCGTATAGTTGGTCATTAAACCTTTAGTACCCTGGAAAAGAATTTTGACAAAGGCATCGATATCTATACAGCCAGAACTATACGACTGGAATTTTTATTCCCGCTGTATAGTTGGTCGTTAAACCTTCGGTATCTTAGAAAGGAAATTTGTCGATGGCAAAGATATCTATACGACCAAACTATACAGCTAGAATTTTTTATTCCCGCCGTATAGTTGGTCGTTAAACCTTCAGTAGACATCAAAAAAATTCTATTCCTTCGAGAATTCTTTATTATCCTGAAACTTAGCGAAACACCTTATTTTGAAGTAAAATAACAACTTTAATTTTCGACCAACAACAGCATGCATAAAACGCGATTTAAGTACAACCCAGTTATGCAACACATAGTAACAATAAATTCTACCTTTTGAAAACTACAACAAGATAACTCTAATAGCAATCATGCAAAGAATAAAAATGCCAATGCAACATGAAGGCATCAAGACTCAAGACACAAAACTAAGAAATACACCTAATGACTTCCGGGTTGCCTCCCGGGAAGCGCTTTCTTATAACCAAGTAGCCAGGATTTTCTCCAATATGATTTCAATAGATAGGAGCCAGAGAATTATTTAGTCTTAACTTCAAAAGAGGTTTGGAGCACTTACTATTATAGCATGGTCAAAGTCTCACCTCTTGTGGTGCATCGGAGTCTTGTAGATAAATGTGTTATTGCTCACAAATGATGATTGATGCGCCATGTGTGGTGAGCATACCTCCCTAGATAGCTTCAACAAAAGGATCTGATATTTACATGTAAAGTCAAACATTTTACCTTTGATAGCATCATTGGGATACGATTAATAGTACTCTTCTTGTGCTACACTATCACGAGGGAACATTTCATAATACTCATCTTTAGCGGCAGGGAAAAATTCAAAAGTGTCTCTATTCTCTAGTTCATCACCCTTACTATCAAGTTCATCACTTCTAGAGTTAACAATCCAATCACAAAAAGAAGCATCATGAACAAATGTTTCATCAAAGATGTGCTCTCCCAAAACCTACTCATTAATACTACAAGGATTTGTCTCCAATTCATCATTATTAGTGTTCTCCAAATGAGTATCTAGGCATAAAGCCTTCGCAGATAAATTATCTTTAGTTTCAACACAATAAGAATCATTACTAGAGACCGAGGCATCATAAACAGACTTATTATTAGTAGAATGATGTTTGTCTTCAACCTCACCTTTTTGGTGTTCCTCCTTGTTATCTAGTGGTTCCTGCAAAATGTTAGTTTTGGGAACTATTGTTTTACATAGCTCCTTACTCTTTATCACAAGTGCATTCCCACTAAAATGTTCTTGACAATAATTGACAATATAATCCATAATATTATGATACCTTGGTAAATCCTCATTATCGCTACTTTTCATAATAATACCAATTTTCCTAAGCAGCTCATGAGACCCTTCATAAACTATGTATTCTAAGAGTTTTACATTATTACTGTTTATGTGAGTATTTGTTGATAAAAATTCTTTAAAGAGAGGAATGCATTCATAATCATAAATCTTGTTAGGATTACCATTATATTGCTCATCCCTTTGAATAAACTTAACAAATTACCAGAACAGTAATCCACCTGCTCCCACATGTCCATTAGTTGCATATCCTCAAGGATTAGTGGTACTTCTTCGTGTTCATCCTCTTCTTGGGAACGAACTTCATCCTCCTCCAATGGGATTTGCAGTTCTTCTTCATGTTCATCCTCTTCCTGGGAAGGAACTTCGTCCTTCTCCATTGAGATTTCCTGCAAACAAGTAACTTTGTGCGCTACAAGTTTTCTCTGTGCCTTACTCCTCATAATAAGTGTATTCTCACTAAAACGTTCATGAGAATACCAAGAAATATTTTGCAGGATTTTATAAGCTATTTTTATGAGAACACTATCTTCACTATTAATACGTGATATGACATGTATTATCAACTCATGGGCACCTCTAAAGATAATATACTCTAATACTTCACTAGTAACATCGCCATTATTATAAGACAATCAAGACTGATTAAAGGTATCAGAGCATTGCAAGCGAAAGTATGTGCCCAAGTTTCATACATTGAGGACATATTATTGGATCGTCTATCGTATCTGAAGAAATTAAGTTTTTAGCATATTCCACTATTTGGGAATACATTTCTCTTACCGTCATATTGCTCACTAGTTTGTTAAAATACTCATCCTCCTCTTCCATTGAGGATTCCTGTCCCATGTTAATAACATCACAATATTCATAGAAAGATTCATCTTTTAGTCCCTCACCAAAGTCCCTAAAATCACTGTCTAGGCACGAATCATCCTTAGAACAATCATCATAAGTTTGGGACTTATAGAAATCATTACTAGATAATGAGATATCATTTGCATGCATAATATTTATGTGTGGAAAGTTATTTTTAGAAGTAGGAGATTCAAGTGGTTGATCAAGTTGCTCCTCTTCATTCTTACTAAGATAATTTGTGAGTAGCTCAGTGATAGTATTGCCTTCGGGCTTACCTTCCACTAGTTGAGAAAGTGCAACATCAAGTGCCACCTCTTTATTAACAACATGTTCCGGTGGTTTAGGTGGAGGCTCTTTGAGTGGAGTTCCCTCCACATTATCTTTTGGAGCACCCTGCAAAAGGTTAGATTCTTCCATGGCAGCTTTAATCTGCCCAACAATAAATTCATTATCATGGAAGTTATCTTGGCAATAGCAGAATATAGGGTGACTTCTTTATAGACCATATCGAGTGGTTTACTTTCTACCTGTATGTTTCTTAAACGAAATAACAACTCTTGGCAACTAGTAAAGAGCACAAATTGTAATGTGTCCTCCCCAACAAGGCATTTAGACTCATCTCTATTATAGTCTGCTAGTTCGGTATCAAAATAATTATACTTACATTGATAATTGAGGTGATCTGGAGGTCCGCAATAATCACAACATAATTGATAAGAGGCACATAGTGTGGATGAATACTTGTCCACCCAAGTCAACCATTCTTTTAATATGCCTTGCCTCTTATGAATATCTCCCAAAGTCCTTTTCTTTGACTCCTCCATAATAGATTTCATCTATTGAAAGGTAGTTATCTCGGAAGACATGATTAGTAACAAATATTTTTATGGTTTTTTGGTTTGTAAACAAAAGAAAAAATACAAATGTGGCAAATAAAGAAAGCTTAAAACAAAATCTAGCAAAACTAAAATAAATAAACAAAAGCTAAAAGACCAGCGCTTAGCTCCCCGCCAACGGCGCCAGAAAATAGCTTGATGACTGCAAGTGCACAGATCATTTGTAGCTAGTTTCAAAATAAAGATATCGATCCCACATGGAGAAGGAGTCTGAAGTCTAATAACTCTTTGAACTAAATACTGAAATAGTAATGCTAAATAATGTTCCAAGTAACAAGATAAAATGCGAGTTTTGTGTAAAAGATATTTTTGGTTTTCAAATAAGAGAACAATAAGTAAACTAAAGCTGTAAGTAAACAAGAGCATGCAAGTATGATTACGAAAGTCTGCAAGATGATGGAAAGAGTTCTCAGGGAGTAGTGGATCCACCGCTAGTAATTAGAAAGAGTGATCAAAATTTTTATAATGAATAAGACCATTTATGATATGTGTGGGAGGAGCTCCATATATTGGACGAATAGGTAGCAACCGCTGCTCACATCATCCGTCATAACCACAGCAGACAGCAATCGCCATCAATCGAATTACTGCGCTATTAAGGGACTTTACCCCATAGGATGTATCCCATGGCATGGACAATGTTTATTGAGTTCTCTTCGGTTCCCAAGTTGATACGTAAGGAATGACAACAGCTTTATAGTCACTGTAAGTGCTATCATCCCTCCGTCTACTAACAAGTAGTTCCCTCCATCTAGTCCTCAGTGAGGCAAATATTGAGTGGTGCGCTTCACCCAACATCAAGATGAAGGAAATCTAACACAGACACATAATGAACAATATCATATAATAATCTTTATCTCAATTCAATCTCATCTAGGGTTTCTCCATGTCCCAAGAACAAAGGAAACTACTCACACATGAAGGCAATCAACATCATGGATAGAATATGGATGAAGTATGATGATACAATTGAAGACAAGTGCAAATCCAAGATTCAATCTAGAATTACAACAAGTAACCAAAGGGGATCGGTGATGGAGACGTTGTTGATGAAGATGATGATGTAGAACAATGTGAAGGCCTTCATGATCTTAGTCCCTTCTCCTCTTGTGTGATGGTGTAGATCTAATTGGAGGCGGCTATGGTGGTGGCACGACGACAGGGCTCTGCCGTGGTGGAGGATATGGCTTGGTGGCTTCCTCTTGGGTCCTCCCTCCTTTATATAGGCCTTGGGGGTGCCCTGGGGTTCCCCCAATACCTTCATATGACTTTGGGAAGGTTCTTGGGCTTATTTGGGGAGAAATCCCATTCTTTGCAACCTTTTTCGCAACTATACGGCCAAAAAATAGTTCCGGTCATATAGTGGCTCGTCAAACCTTCGGTGTCCCGCAGTGTTTTGGCCGCCATTTCTTCATACGAACTCTGTTTTGGGTGTTCTTGGGCTCGTTGAGTTCGTATCATCGAGGGCTACAACCCCATTGTCTTGGATATTTATTTTGAGAAGTTGCAAAAAATCACTTTTACAATCTCTCAAATGGCTATAGTCCCTACAGCTCCTTCATACTATGCTCTCTTTGTTCCTCTTACCTTTGTTTTATCCATAATCATCATCAACACCTACACACATGTCATAGACAAGGAAAGTGATAAAATTCTACTTAAACTACTAAATGTGCAAAGCTCATCTGAAAGTAAATGAGAACTAGAAGTCATGCATATAAGGCATAGCTATAGCTAGAAGAAACATGATATGAGAGATAAATGACACATTTTATATGGCTAAGAGAGGTGGTATTTCACAGCCATCACCCACCTCTTCTATGGAAACCATTTAATTTTATACCCGGACATGCTTCTTCGGGGGGAAGAGACCTCGTAGTCGCCGTGCTCGGCCTCCTCCCCGTCGTCGTCTTCGGCCTCCTACTCAACGTTGACCTCGGACTCCTCCTCTTCCTTAGTCTCATGTTCTGTCTTATCGGAGTCGCTCGGCATTGGTGATGGTGTCCATTCGAAAAAGCGCTGCTAGTGGCTATCTTCTTCATCAGAGGAGGCAGACAGCAGCGGCAGCCATGGCCCGTCACCTAAGTCTAGGCTTCTAGATGGAGTTTCGGGGTCTTTCCCATTTGTCAGGTCAATCGGCATGTTCTGGATAAAGTTGTCATCCGACATTTTGGAAGGAAATAGAGAGAGATCGAGTTTTAAGCAATGGTAGGTTGGGTGTTTTGGGTGAAAGGAGGGGTGCATACTGTTACAATTTATAAAGTCTATTTATAGTCGTACTTGTGTTAATACCCTGAAAAGTATCCCAAAGTATCATAAATATATTGTACCAGACTCGTCCCGTCAACAAAAAAGGATTATATCAGACTCGTCGATCTTGATTTTTCTCAGCCTAGAGAATTCAGGAGGTGCCCGCTTTATCCAAAAATGAAGAGAATCATGTAGATCCTGCTGAATTACTCGGTGTCTCTTACTTCCTCCGTTAAAAATTAAGTGTCTCTACTAGTACATGCTTATCTATAGTACTATTAGTATACATATACTCTTCACAAAGTTACGTCACCGAACTTGATTGATGGTGATATGGTGTGGGCCTCATCTTTTTCTACACCGCTGCATCTCAGACTAGAAGTATAATCATTGCGTGAAAGATTACATGGGAATGAAGGAGAAATGAAGAGGATGGTGGATGGATGGTGAGAGGGGGCAAAAGAGAGAGAAAATCTACTAGTAGTACGTGTACTAGTACCGCGTGTCAGGAACCCATCATAATATGTAACTTTTCTGCTGAAGTTAGATAGGAACCATGATCAACTATGTGTGAAACCATTGGCTTGTGGCATTCTGAACCATATTATTTGGACTTTCTTCACAAAAAACATCACCATCCTCACTAGGGAAAATTGAATGTATTTTTCCCTAATTGTTGGAAACTCCCACATGCAACAATGCTTACTACGCCAAAATGCACCCATCTACCAAACTATTGTGGGAAACTCTATCAAATTGTAAACTATGATGTCAATATGGCCTTGATGACCTTGGTCGTTCGGGTTGAAATAACCCCGATAATGTCCATACACATGGTAGGACAATATTGTGAAGTTGTTTTCCAAAAATTGTCTAATCCCATGATTACCGTTTTCATGGCACGTGGTGCACAAGACGTGATAGGACATCATCAGTAAATTTTTTTTTTGTTTTTCGTTTATCTAATGTGATCATTTTCAAAATGGGTTCAAAATTGCGAAGATGCAAAATCTTAGCAAAATGTTGAACCTGTTATCAAAACTCTCGGTGATTTCTGATATATTGATTGACCCCCGATGGGTACCTCCAAAATCTTTTTTGTAAAACTTTCAAAGCAACCTACAGTTTACTTGTTGTAGTTCAAATTTTACCTAATTTCGATAAATCGGCATAAAGTCATTCAAGTGGGCGAAGTTAGCTAGGAAATTTGAGAACTCATAAAACATGGGAAATCGTGAGTACATGTTGGTCCATTATATATATCTGGAAACTTTGCTTGTAGCATTTAGATCCATATTCTTCAGACTTTCTTTACAGGAAGGAACAAGCTCGACATCACTCAGAAAATTGAGAATATCCTTTCCTAATAGTTGGAAACTCACGATGACAACATTGTTTACAATAAGAAGATGCAACCATATACCTCTGAAAAGACAATTTTTTCAATATGAATCTATCATGCTTACTTATATCTCAAGTTTGACCTAATTTCATCAAATTGTCAAGATGCAGAATCTTAGAAAGAAGTTTAACCTCTTGTCAAAAATCTCAGTCGTTTCTGATATGTTAACTAAACTCCCGATGGGTACATCCAAAAGCTTTTTCATAAAACTTTGAACGCAACCTATAATTTACTTGTATTTCAAACTTGACCTAATTTAGATAAATCAACATAAAGTCACTTTCAAGTGGGCAAAGTTAGCTATAGGAAGAAGTTTGAAAACTCATAAAACATGGGATCATATGTACAACATGATGGTCCACTATATATGTCTGAAATCTTGGCTTGTGGCATTCAGATCCATATCCTTCCGACTTTATTTACAGAAAGGAACAATCTCACCATCACTCTAAAAATTGAGAATGGTATTTTCTAGTCTTGATCCAACAGTCAATGTTCAAAGTTAATCCGTACAATGTATGCAGTGGTATGGTATTGTAAAAGATAAGACAAGATAACAATAACATAAGAAGTACTACGAATGGCCGATCTAATGGTAGGTCTTGTAGGAGCGAGGTGCTTGAGAGTTAACACGGTCGGTGGAAGTACAAGTTACATCAAGGACCTCATAAAAAATGAAAATTGCATCTGAGTCCATGCATTTAGCACAAGGACCCTAAAATTGAGCAATGAAGTACTGTGTGTTTTGAGGTTTGCGCATACTAGCAGTCATCGTGCTGAAGACTATTAGTAGAATCTTTATAGATGCTAAGAATGGAAAAGAAGATCCAACGGTTAACAATGTTTGGATTTTCAAGTCTTGATCCAATGGTCAATGTTCAAAGTTAATCGCTACACTATATGCAATGGTATGGTATTGTAAGAGATAAGAGACAAGATAAAGATAACATAAGAAGTAATATGAATGGGTGATCTAATGGTAGGTCTCGTAGCAGCGAGGTGCTTGAGAGTTAACACAGTCGATGGAAGTACAAGTAACATCAAGGAACTCATAAAAAATGAAAATTGCATCCAAGTCCTTGCATTTAGCATAAGGACCCTCAAACTGAGCAATGAAGTACTGTGTGTTTTGAGGTTTAAGCATACTAGAGTTCATCATGCTAAAGACTACCAGTAGAATCTTTCTAGATGCTAAGAATGGAAAATAAGATCTAATGGTTAGAAATGTTTGGATTTGCCAGTCTTGATCAAACGGTCAATGTTCAAAGTTAATCCGTACACTATGAAGTGGTATGGTATTGTAAGAGATAAGACAAGATAAAGATAAGATAAGAAGTACTACGAATAGCCAATCTAATGGTATGTCTCATAGGAGGGAGGTGCTTGAGAGTTAACATGGTCGGTGGAAGTACAATTTACATCAAGAACCTCATAAAGAATGAAAATTGCATCCAAGTCCATGCCTTTAGCACAAAGACCCTGAAACTAAGCAATGAAATGTGTGTTTTGAGGTTTGCGCATACTAGCATCCAACGTGATAAAGACTATTAGTAGAATCTTTCTAGATGCTAAGAATGGAAAAGAAGATCCAATGGTTAGCAATGTTTGAATTTGCCAGTCTTGATCCAATGGTTAATGCTCAAAGTTAATATGTACACTATATGAAGTGGTATGGTATTGTAAGAGATAAGATAAGATAAGAAGTACTACAAATGGCTGATCTAATGGTAGGCATCGTTGGAGCAAGGTGCTTGAGAGTTAACACGGTGGGTGGAAGTACAAGTTACATCAATGACCTCATAAAAAATGAAAATTGCATCCAAGTGAAGGGAATATACCCGAGAGGCAGTAATAAAGTGGTTATTATCTTATTCCATGTTTATGATAAATGTTTATTTTGCCTGCTATAATTGTATTAATTAGAAACGTTAATACATGTGTGTTTAATAAACTAATAAAGAGTTCCTAGTTATGCCTCTCATATAAACTAGCTCCTTGATTAACAAGATGATCAAGATTTCCTAATCATGGACATTGGATGTTGTTAATAACGAGGTCACAACATTGGTTGAATGGTGTGATGAACATTCATCCGAAGTATAGCAATATGATCAAAGTCATTGTGTTTAAATTGCTATAACATCATACAAAGTAATTCTAGTCCTTAGACCATGAAATCATGTCAATCACTAACACTAGAAGAGTAACTTGATAACATCAAATGTCACACTGTAACCGGGTGACAATAAAGGTGGGTTCAGATACTCTAAAGGTGTTATGTTGAGGCTCATGGATCAAGAGTGGGATTTGTCCATCCCGATGACTGATAGATATACTCTGGGCCCTCTCGGTGATATCACATTGAGATATCTTGCAAGCAAGTGATGTGATCACTAGAATGTTATATCACCGGAACGAGAAAAGAGTGCATATCGGTAACAAGATCAAACTAGGTATGGAGATACCAATGATCGAATCTCGGACATGTAATATATTGCGAGACAAAGGGATTTAGTTATGACATTAAAGGTTCACACGATCACTAGAGTCATCGTTGAATGTGTGGGAGTCAGTACGGATCTCTAGGTCCCACTGCTGACTATTGATCGGAGAGGGGTCTCGATCATGTCTGCATTATTCCTGAACTGTATGGTGACACACTTAAGGGATACCGACACCATTTAGGAGCAAATATGTTTCAGATAAAGATTATGAAAGTGTTAGAATCATTTCGATGGAAACCGGAATTGTTTCGGGTGAAATTGCAGAAACTAGTTCTTCATGTGATATTGAAATGTTGCATGGGTTTTATGTGAATGTAGTAATTAACAAAATTCTGAATAAAATAAATAAAAGAGTTTTATTAATTGAGAGTTGCATTAAATTTGGTGGAAATTTAATGCATGTGAGTGGACATGTGAGTGGAGGTGTGTTTATGTGAGTGGGAGCTCCACCCACATGAATGAGGGAGAGGTGGGGGCACACACCTTGGCCACCAGCCATGGCATGGGGGCTGCCCCTCCCCTATAAAAGGAGCATGTCCTCCTCCTCCACTCTCACACCTCCTCGTGAAGGATCTCTCGCCCCTCTAGAAATTATTCCCCATGGTCTCGGATTAGCGAGATACATGTTCCCGGTGGGTTTATCTGGAAAGGAGTTGCTACTTCCACTGCATCACTGGAGCGAGGACACGGAGGTTGTTAGGGTACCGGATGTGTGTGCCATCAGGGATGCACCGCTGCTTTGCGGTGCTGGACTTGATGGTGCTGGACCTGCTAAACCTGAAGGATTTCATCATGATATTGAGATCGGCTAGTGTACGCCTACATCATCCACGAGTACAATCTCGTAATGCTTTGTCGCTCTTCAAGCGTATGTTCTCTATGGATATAAATCCACCCGTTGATTGTATCTAGGTAGATAGATTTAGGTGCTTAGTGTTCACATCATAGGAAATTTTTGTTTTCTATATTGTAAACCCAACACCAAGTCCATGTATTTAGCACAAGGACCCTGAAACTGAGCAATGAAGTACTGTGTGTTTTGAGGTTGCTGATGACCCACAAGTATAGGGGGTGTATCACAGTATTTTCAATAAGTAAGAGTGTCGAACCCAACGAGGAGTAGAAGGTGTTGGTGAATGGCTTGGAGCAGGAATTCTCTGTAAATACTTAGCAAACGGATATTTAGTGGTTTTTGATAATGCAGGTAGATAAAGTAAGAGTAAATAAAAGACAATAAGAATAAATGCAACAAGTGGCCCAATCCTTTATTTAGAAAAGGACAAGCCGGCTATATTACTTAAGATGACCAAACGTTCTCGAGCACACATGGGAATATCATCAAGTGCTTTCGCTTCATATAGTTGATTAATCTTCTTTAGTTTTCTAAGTGTTGTGTGGGTGAACCTGTGCTAATGTACCGACCTTCCTAGGACTAATACATACTTGTGATTATACCCCTTGCAAGCATCCGCAAGTACAAGAAAGTAATTAAGGTAGAAACCTAACCATAGCTTTAAACTCTAAGACCCTGACGTCCCTTGTGCAAAGGTTTCCTAACGGGGGTTCAGGTTTCTGTCACTCTGGCAACCCCTACGATTAGTAGCCAAATACACAATGCATTCCCCTAGGCCCATATAGGTGAAGTGTCATGTAGTCGACGTTCACATGACACCACTAGAAGAAGTACACCACAACTTAAATATCAAACTATTAATCTTTCACAACACAATTCCACTCCTAACAACATGACTTCTCCCATGTCCTCAAGACTAAATGAACTACTCACAAGAAATCATATGGATCATGATCAGAGATGAAATAATGGTGTGTAACAATCTGAACATAAACCGTAATTCAATGGTTCACTCAATAGCATCAACTACAAGGAGTAATCAACACCGGGAAAGTTTCCCCTAAGAACTATGCAAGATTCAACCCAATTGTTACAGCGGTATGGAGGTGGTGATGATGGTGCTGGTGGAGATGATGGTGGTGATGATGATGATGATGATGATGATCCCGATGAAGTCCAGCTTGATGGTGGTGTTGATGGCGATGATCTCCCCTCTCCGGGAAGGAATTCCCCGGCAAAATTCTGTCTGTCGGAGAGATCTTTCTCTCTCGGTGTTTTCTGCTCCACAGAGGCGGTGGAATCTTTCTGTGGTCGCTCCCCGAGTCTTAGGGTTTCGGGAGGATAATATACGCTAGAGGGGAGAGGTTCGAGTGGACCAAGGCGGCCACACCACCTGGTGGCACGGCCTGGGGTGGCCTACGCCAGGGGGTGGTGTGCGCCCCCTGTGGCCCATCTCCACTTCCCCTTCTGGATTTCTTCGTCTTCTGGAAAAATAGGATTTTCCATGTATTTTCCCGGATTTTCTCATATTCGCGAATTTTGCCTCCAAACAGCACCTTTTCCATCAGAATCCTGACTGCAGCGGTCCATGCTCCAAAAGTCATCAACCATGCAAAAATAGATGAAATAACATAAGTATCATCTCTTAATATGAAATATATCAATGCATAACAGTAAATTATGATATAGAATAGTGATGCAAAATGGACGCATCAACTCCCCCCAAGCTTAGACTTCGCTTGTCCCCAAGCGAAAACTGAGCTCAATAAACATGACCTCAGGTTTATGGAGTGAAGATTCGATAAAAGAATACTGACAAGAAGCATCACATTCATCAATACATAAATCATAATAGAAGACAACTCACTATTATATAACTTTAACTTGCAATAAGTAAAGGAAACACAATAAAGATGCATAAAGTAAATCATAATTGGTAATGGCAAACTTAGCTCTTGGTCGAAGAATAGTTGGCAATTTGTAGGAGTTCACACATAACTGGTTTTCAATGATAGCTTTCAAAGTAGTAGACACCAAGATAAGCGCAAAGTGAAAAACAAGGAACATAAGAAACATGATTGAATAAATCATCATATGAATGAATGAAACACAACAACTCAAGATGCTTGCTGAGATAGAAGGGAATAGGTTTACTGACTCAACTAAAAAGTAAAATAAAGGCCCTTCGCAGAGGGAAGCAGGGATTTCAAGCTTCATAAAGAGCTTCCAAAAATTATGGTACTTACTAGCTTTCAGCTCTCATTGCCCCTATCATAGGCATCTTTTAAGTGATTAAGGTTAAAGTGACACAACTAAGAGTATATGCTTGATAAGTTATAAGTTGAAATCGCATTCCCCTTGCTTACGAGTACCAAACCTCATGCTACTCAACTTCAGTCACAAGTTAGCTCTTGTCATTGTAAATACATATGTATCATAGAGAACCGCCAACGGGGTACCCCTCGCACATGATACAGGAGCTATCCCATCATCAAAATGACAAGGCAAGTAGACAATGAGCATCTCAGCGATTCTTTTATTTGCTATTTGCATAGGTTTTTATTGAGGATTCTTCATAGATTGCTCATTAGGTTATGCTGCAAGTTTCCACAATGATTAGGCATGGCTTAGGCTAGCGGCCCAGGCGTTTCTCTAACATACATACAAACTCCATGATCTTACAAGTTCCCCTTTTATTTCACACCGCCAGGATCCATAAGCAAAAGAATCATGATATCAACAAAATATAAGTGCAATGTTGAAAGCGTTCCCCATGATACATGGTTCTTCTAACTTCAACTTATAAAGCGCAAGCATATACGCAACAAAGATGGACACAATGGTTCAAGTTTATTAATTGCAAGAAAGTAAAGTGTGCCATCAAGTTTGTGAGAGCTTTAATCAATAATTTTCTCATAACAAGTTTAATTCGGAAGGTAGATAAAAACAAGAATTTACTTAGAATAGCAATAGTGCTAGTAGGTAGGTATGGTGGACACAAATGGCATAGGTTTTGGTTTAAGGATTGGATGCACGAGAAGCATTCCCTCTCAGTAAAGGTTTTTGGCTAGCAAGGCTGGGTAGCAAGCATAAGAGTTGAAGAAAACAAACAAACATACAGGTGATAAAAAAACATGCAATCTTCCTTGGAAGCACAAAAGATCTTAACTAGAGAATACTAAACTTATGAGCAAATCAAGAAAGAAAGATGATGAAATTATATTTCTTTAGAATACTTTTATCTTTTTCATTCAACTCTCAAAAATTGTATTGCTACTGACCGGGCCAGGTTTGCCAAAACCAACTAAATTAACTCAATGATCTCAAAGTGATACCAATACTAACGACAAGATCAATCATATAACCATGAATTGAAAACTAATATAAGATATGCAAAAGAGTAAATGATAGAAATTCTCATTAATATTCCATAACGGCAACTCACACCAAGGACTACATAGATATCTAAAGAGAGGGGGGACACTTCCATAATGCAAACCATCCTACATGATAACTTCTCTATTCAAGATATGACTCTACTAAAAAGGTAAAAAGATAGAAGATAGTGATGTGATACCGTGGCACTCTCCCAAGCTTGGAAAAACCAAGGGGATGCCAAAACCTGATGACGAATTACTCCTTTGATGGTGGTGGTGTTCTCTCATCATCATCCGACTTCCAAGGTAAGGGCTCCCCATCAACAAAAGACATCCTGGTCTCCATCATCCTGAAACTAGCAACATCACTTATGCGTTTAAACCTAACCTCATACTCACAGTTTTGATTTTGAATGTCGTAGAGTTGTGCTTGCAGTTGGTTGGTTGTTTGGTGGAGTGAGAGAATTTCATCCTTGAGCTCAGCAGTCTCCTTTTGGTGCTCGATGATGAGTTCAGAACAAATCTTATGGATTATATCCACTTCGTGTTCCGCCATCTTCTTGTACCTAAAGACTTCCTGCTCTAGTGCTTCCATCCTGTCCTCGAGACTTCCTTCACCTTTAGAGCCTCGAACCTCTTTTATCCGTATCTCCCCATCTTCAAGCAACAACTCCTTAGGATGAATCTTCAACTCTCTCATGTATGGGTTGATGATATCCACTAAGGAATCTTCCTTGGCTGATCCATAGGAAGACATTGTGGCTCCAAATCTGGAACTCTACCTGTCAGAAATAGATCGAAACAAAAACACGACAAGAACACGATATACGAACCTCGGAGGATCCGGGGGATTATATATTACGAAGTTTTACAACAAAAGGAAGGTGCTAGGAGAAAACGGGTCGGAGACGGAGTCCGAGGTGGCCACACCACCTGCTGGCGCGGCCAGGGGGCCCACGCCAGGGGGTGGTGTGAGCCACCCTAGCTCCATTTCCGTCCCTCTTTCGCTTAGCTTTCCTTGTTGGATAAAACTCCAAAAAAAATAATTTGACAGAATTTTCGTGGAACTTTTCTTACCAGAACTGTTACCTATTCGAAAACAGACTCTGCAGGTCTCTGAATTTGGTCTTTGATAATTTTTTACGGAGTTATCGCTTGAATAACATCAATATCTTCATCTTCATACACATATTGCTCGAGTCATGAAACCTTTCACTATCTTATTACACCATTTTCTCCACTAACCTGAAAATTTCTTTCACACAAAACTTTACACAATTCTCATTAGCAACATTAGTATAAGCTAGGTAATAGACCTTTTAAGTCCAATTTCAACTGAAATCCATCAAATCATAAGCCACTATAGCAACTCCTTCCGAAATCCCAAAAAAAAAATTCAAAAAGGAAATCGACTTAAGAAGCAAATGCAAGAGTGCCAAAATCTGTCAAAACAGACCAGCAGGTAAAGATCAATTTTTTCGAAAATCTTTTGTTGCTCAAATCAAAAAGTGCAAAACTAACGAAAGTTAAATATCAACCTGGGGCAGAAGTACAAAAAATTACAGCTAAATCCGACATACAGAGATTCTCTCACAAATTTTTACGGTGAAGCACAAAAATCTGTTTCGGGACAGCAACTTCCCAAAATCTTACTTCTCTCTCATTAGAGGTTGATCTTGACACAAAAACCACACAAAAAGGATAAGGAGAGGTTATTACCGGAGTAATAACTTCCAAGACTCAAAGAAACAAAAACAAATTGAAAACACAAATAAATTGGGTTGTCTCCCAAAAAGCTCTTTCTTTATAGCCATTAAGATGGGCATGATAATTTCAATGAAGCTCACATAAGATATGAATTGAAGTAAAAGAGAGCATCAAGAAGCAAAAATACACATGTTTAAGTCTAACCCACTTCCTATGCAAGGGAATCTTGTAAACAAACAAGTTGTTGAAACCAGAGGCTACAAGCATAGGAAGGCAAAACAAGTGCAACATAAAGACTTTAAGCATAAAACGAGAAAACTTGATATTATTGAGATGCATAAGAACAATCTTCCCCCTCTTATAATAACTTTCAGTATCATGTGTAAACTTAATGATATAACTATTACAATAACCATGGTAGCAATGATCACTTATCCTAAAAGAAAACACAGGGACACTAGCTCTCATAACACTACTTTGTGAAACAATATTAGAGGTATCCTTACAAAGGATAGTGTGTCCATCTTCTACATATCTAGTGACAAAGTCTTTCACATTTGCTATTATAGGTTCATCATCCATTTTTTTATCAGGTTCAATAGCTTTATTTGTACTTTCATTAACCATACTAGCTATCATAGAATGTTCCTTTACTTTAACTAGAAAATGAATTTTCTCAATGTAAGGTTCAGATAAAACATGATTAGCAGTATAAACTTCAGTATTTCTTGCAAGAATACAACTAACAATGTCTTTATAAGGCGCATGATACTTATTCCACTTCTTTTTAGGAACTTCAATATAGGAAGAAAAAGCCTTAAAATAAGTTGCAATAGCTTGAGAGTCTAAACCATAAGCATTTTTAATATTTTGAAAGTCATCAGTTTCCACAAAAGATTCAATCCATTCATAATCATAATTTATACCTGACTTCCTTCCTTTGTCATTCTCCCATGCTTCAGCATTTTCTTGAATATGGTCGAGAAGATCCCATTTAGCTTCTTCTTCCATGCGAGTGAATGATCCAGCACAAGAAGCATCCAATAAATCCTTATCATAAAGAGAAAGCCTTGCATAAAAGTTATTGATAATAATATTGTTGGGGAGCTCATGAATGGGACATTTAAGCATTAGTAACTTCAATCTCCCCCAAGCTTGAGTTGTACTCTCTCCATCAAGGGGCCAAAAGTTGTATATTTGATTCCGG
Source organism: Avena sativa (assembly GCA_916181665.1). Lineage (NCBI taxonomy): Eukaryota > Viridiplantae > Streptophyta > Magnoliopsida > Poales > Poaceae > Avena > Avena sativa. The sequence goes on from OV702287.1 coordinate 433,055,960, forward strand.
TCTTTATGAATCTCACTAGGAGGATAAAATTTTGAATAAAAGAGAGGCACTATTTCCTCCCATTCAAGAGCTTGACCATTCTTCAGCAGCTTATACCATTCTTCAGCTCTTCCTTTCAGTGATAATGAGAATAACTTCTTCTTGACTTGATCTGTTGTAATACCTGCACACTTGAACAACCCGCATAATTTGTGTATAAAGAGCAAATGATCACCGGGATGGACAGTTCCATCTCCAACATAATAGTTATACATAACACGATCAATAATTCTTGTAGGTATTTTAAAAGTATCATTCTCAGCAGGTGATGGTTCATCTACTACCTTAGCAGTGGTAGTACCATTACGAAATAAGAAACTCAGCGAATTATCCATATTGAAAATAAAGCAACTAATAGAAGTAAACAATACTCACAGCAGAAGATTCCTTTACCAGTTCCACTCTCCAATAGCGCTTCTCTCCCTGGCAACGGCGCCAGAAAATAGTCTTGATGACCCACAAGTATAGGGGGTGTATCGCAGTATTTTTGATAAGTAAGAGTGTCGAACCCAATGAGGAGCAGAAGGTGTTGGCGAATGGCTTGGAGCATGAATTCTCTGTAAATACTTAGCAAACGGATTTTTAGGGGGTTTTGATAATGTAGGTAAATAAAGTACAAGTAAATAAAAGACAATAAGAATAAATGCAGCAAGTGGCCCAATCCTTTCTTTAGCAAAGGACAAGCCGGTTGTATTACTTAAGATGACCAAACATTCTCGAGGACACATTGGAATATCATCAAGTGCTTTCGCTTCATATAGTTGATTAATCTTCTTTAGTTTACTAAGTGTTGTGTGGGTGAACCTGTGCAAATACATGCTAATGTACCGACCTTCCTAGTACTAATACATACTTGTGATTATACCCCTTGCAAGCATCCGCAAGTACAAGAAAGTAATTAAGGTAGAAACCTAACCACAGCTTTAAACTCTAAGACCCTGACGTCCCTTGTGCAAAGGTTTCCTAATGGGAGTTCAGGTTTCTGTCACTGCGGCAACCCCTACGATTAGTAGCCAAATACACAATGCATTCCCCTAGGCCCATATAGGTGAAGTGTCATGTAGTCGACGTTCACATGACACCACTAGAAGAAGTACACCACAACTTAAATATCAAACTATTGAATCTTTCTCAACACAATTCCACTACTAACAACATGATTTCTCCCATGTCCTCAAGAACTAAATGAACTACTCACAAGACATCATATGGATCATGATCAGAGATGAAATAATGATGTGTAACAATCTGAACATAAACGATAATTCAATGGTTCACTCAATAGCATCAACTACAAGGAGTAATCAACATCGGGAAAGTTTCCCTTAAGAACTATGCAAGATTCAACCCAATAGTTACAGTAGTATGGAGGTGGTGATGATGGTGCTGGTGGAGATGATGGTGGTGATGATGATGATGATGATCCTGATGAAGTCTAGCTTGATGGTGGTGTTGATGGCGACGATCTCCCCTCTCTAGGAAGGAATTCCCCCGGCAGAATTATGTCTGTCGGTGAGATCTTTCTCTCTCGGTGTTTTCTGCCCTGCAGAGGCGATGGAATCTTTCTGTGGTCGCTCCCCGAGTCTTAGGGTTTCGGGAGGATAATATACGCCAGAGGGGAGTGGCTGGAGTGGACCAGGGCGGCCACACCACCTGGTGGCGTGGCCTGGGGTGGCCCGTGCCAGGGGGTGGTGTGGGCCCCCTGTGGCCCATCTCCACTTCCCCTTCTAGCTTTCTTTGTCTTCTAGAAAAATAGGATTTTCCATGTATTTTCCCGGATTTTCTGATCTTCGCAAATTTTGCCTCCAAACAACACCTTTTCCATCAGAATCCTGATTGCAGCGGTCCATGCTCCAAAAGTCATCAACCATGCAAAAATAGATGAAATAACATAAGTATCATCTCTTAATATGAAATATATCAATGAATAACAGTAAATTATGATATAGAATAGTGATGCAAAAAGGACGTATCAGTTGCACATACTAGCGTTCATCGTGCTAAAGATTATCAGTAGAATCTTTCTAGATGCTAAGAATGGAAAAGAAGATCCAACGATTAGCAATGTTTGGATTTGCCAGTCTTGATCCAACGGTCAATGTTGAAAGTTAATCCGTACACTATATGAAGTGGTATGGTATTGTAAGAGATAAGACAAGATAAAGATAAGATAAGAAGTATAGTACTGCGAATGGATAATCTTTTGAATAACCTTCCCTCCCGATGTTTGGGAAGCAAGTGAAAATTTTGAAAACTATAAAAGTTTGAATTTTTGTGCCGCCAAGGATCAAAGTGGTTTCCTTACTATGTACTCCTCGTCCCTACTCCACACCAATGTGTGGCTGCCGAACAAGCCTGAGACACAGAGCCGTCGTACCAAGGCACATGTGCGTAGCGCCACACTTTGGAAGAGGGAGAGATCAGTCGGGCCGGTGCGCGAGGGGAAAGAGGAGGAGAGATGGAGGATAGCGAAGGAGAGAGAAAACACATGATTTGTTTTGCATGCATAGGTCCTGAAATTTGCTACTAGTAGAGTGTACACTGTAAGGCCGCAGGAGTACCTCGTGTTAGGAACCCATCATAACTTTGCTTTGACATGGAACAACCTTCAACTCCTGTTCGTTGCTACCCTCTTCCCCTACCAACATTTTATTCTCTTAGCATGTATAGCGTGTGGAGAGAGGTGACCATATGTCTAAGCTAAGAAATATACTACTCCCACATAGTGTAAAAAATCACACCTTAATAAGGCCTACTATGTGGCATCCGCTAAGGTTCACCTTATACATAGTGGAAAAAATAAAGTTATCTTTAAGCCTAAGGTGCAACTCAAGCTTGTGGGTTGCCCATAGAGAATAGAAAAATCATTTCCCCTCTCTCCTTATTTCATGTGATCATTTTCAAAAGGGGTTCAAAATTTTGAAGATGCAAACTCTTAGTAGCTAGAAGTCGAACAGGTCGTCAAAACTCTATGTGGTTTCTGATATATTAATTGACCGCTCGATGGGTACCTCCAAAAGCTTTTTTCTTAAAACTTTCAAAGCAACCTATAATTTATTACAAGGACCCTGAAACTGAGCAATGAAGTGTGTGTTTTGAGGTTTGCACATACTAGCGTTCATCATGCTAAAGACTATCAATAGAATCTTTCTAGATGCTAAGAATGGAAAAGAAGATCCAACGGCTAGCAATGTTTGGATTTGCCAGTCTTGATCCAACAGTCAATGTTTCAAAGTTAATCCGTACACTATGCAGTGGTATGGTATTGTGTAAGACAATATAAAGATAAGATAAGAAGTACTGCGAATTGCCAATCTAATGGTAGGTCTCGTAGGAGCGAGGTGCTTGAGGGTTTACACGGTCGGTGGAAGTACAAGTTACATTAAGGACCTCATAAAAAATGAAAATTGCATCCAAGTCCATGCATTTAGCACAAGGACCCTGAAACTGAGCAATGAAGTACTGTGTGTTTTGAGGTTTGCGCATACTAGAATCATCGTACTAAGTACTATTAGTAGAATCTTTCTAGATGCTAAGAATGGAAAAGAAGATCCAACGGTTAGAAATTGTTTGGATTTGCCAGTCTTGATCCAATGGTCAATGTTCAAAGTTAATCCATACACTACATGCAGTGGCATGGTATTGTAAGAGATAGGACAAGATATATAAAGATAAGATAAGAAGTATTGCGAATGGCCGATCTAATGGTAGGTCTCGTAGGTGTGAGGTGTTTAAGAGTTAACACGGTCGGTAGAAATACAAGTTACATCAAGGACCTCATAAAAATGAAAATTGCATCCAAGTCCATGCATTTATTAGCACAAGGACCTTGAAACTGAGCAATAATGAATTGTGTGTTTTGAGGTTTGCGCATACTAGCGTTCACCGTGCTAAAGACTATCAACATAATCTTTCTAGAAGCTAATAATGGAAAATAAGATCCAACGATTAGCAATGTTTGGATTTGCCAGTCTCGATCCAACGATCAATGTTCAAAGTTAATCCGTACACTATATGAAGTGGTATGGTATGATACATAAGAGATAAGACAATATAAAGATAACATAAGAAGTACTGCGAATGGCCGATCTAATGGTAGGTCTTGTAGGAGCGAGGTGCTCGAGAGTTAACACGATGGGTGGAATTACAAGTTACATCAAGGACCTCATAAAAATGAAAATTGCATCCAAGTCCATTCATTTAGCACAAGGACCCTGAAACTGAGCAATGAAGTGTGTGTTTTGAGGTTTCCACATACTACCATCCATCAGGCTAAAGACTATCAGTAGAATCTTTCTAGATGCCAAGAATGGAAAATAAGATCCAATGGTTAGCAATGTTTGGATTTGCCAGTCTTGATCCAACAGTCAGTGTTCAAAGTTAATCCGTACACTATATGAAGTGGTATGGTATTGTAAGAGATAAGATAAGATACGAAGTACTATGGATGGCCGATCTAATGGTAGGTCTCGTAGGAGTGAGGTGCTTGAGATTTAACACGGTGGGTGGAAGTACAAGTTACTTCAAGGACCTCATAAAAAATGAAAATTGCATCCAAGTCCATGCATTTAGCACAAGGACCCGGAAACTGAGTAATGAAGTACTGTGTGTTTTGAGGTTTGCGCATACTAGCGTTCATCATGCTAAAGACTATCAGTAAAATATTTCTAGATGCTAAGAATGGAAAAGAAGATCCAATAGTTAGCAATGTTTGGATTTGCCAGTCTTGATCCAACGGTCAATGTTCAAAGAGAATCCGTACACTATATGAAGTGGTATGGTATTTTAAGAGATAAGACAATATAAAGATAAGATAAGAAGTACTGTGAATGGTCAATCTAATGGTAGGTCTCATAGGTGCGAGGTGCTTGAGAGTTAACACGGCCGGTGGAAGTACAAGTTACATCAAGCACATCATAAAAAATGAAAATTTCATCCAAGTCCATGCATTTAGCACAAGGACCCTAAAACTAAGCAATGAAGTGTGTGTTTGGAGGTTTGCGCATACTAACGTTCATCATGCTCGTCAAGATTATAAATAGAATCTTTCTAGATGCTAAGAATGGAAAAGAAGATCCAAAAGTTAGCAAAATGTTTGGATTTACCAGTCTTGATCCAACTTGTCGTCAAAACTCTCGTTGGATGGTTTCTCGTATAGTAACTGTGACCCCCGATGGGCACCTCCAAAAGCTTTTTCGTAAAACTTTCACGGTAACCTACAATTTACTTGTAGTAGTTCAAATTTGACATATTTTCAATAAATCAACATAAAGTCATTCAAGTGGGCGGAGTTAGGTAGGGAGTTTGAGAACTCATAAAACATGGGAAATCATAAGTACAATATGTTGGTCCACTATATATATATATATGTGTGTGTGAAAACTTTGGCTTGTGGCATTTAGATCAATATTCTTTGGACTTCCTTTATGGGAGAGAATAATCACGACATCACTCGGAAAATTGAGAATGTTCTTTCCTAATAGTTGGAAACTCACACCGACGACATTGTTCACTACAAGAAGATGCGCCCATCTACCTCCGAAAAGACATTTAATTCATGAGCAGTCTATCGCGCTTACTTGTAGCTCAAGTCTAACTTAATTTCATTAAATTGATGCAAAATCTTAGCAAGAAGTTGAACCGTACCTATGGTCAAAACTCCCGGTGGTTGCTGATATATTAATTGACCCCTCCCTTCGATGGGTAGGTCCAAGAGAGATCTTTCGTCAAACTTTCAACGCAACCTATAATTTACTTGTGGTAGTTCGATTTTTACCTAATAATTTCGATAAATCGGCATAAAGTCATCAAGTGGGCGAAGTTAACTAGGAAGTTTGAGAACTCATAAAACATGGGAAATCGTAAGTACAACATGTTGGTCCACTATATATGTCTGAAAACTTGCCTCGTGTGTCATTTAGATCCATATTCTTCGGACTTGCTTTAAGGGAAAGAACAATCTCGTCATCACTCGGAAAATTGAGAATATTCTTTCCTGCGATAGTTGGAAACTCATACTGATGGAATTGTTTACTACAACAAGATGCACCTATCTACCTTCGAAAAGACATTTAACTGAAGAGATCTATCGCGCTTACTTGTAGCTCAAGTTTGACCTAATTTCGTTAAATTGTCAAGATGCAAAACCTGAGCAAGAAGTTGAACCTATCATCAAAACTCTTAGTGGTTTGTGATATAATAATTAACCCCATGATGGGTACCTCCAAAAGCTTTTTCATAAAACTTTCAAAGCAACCTACAATTTACTTGTAGTTCAAATTCGACCTAATATAACTTCGAAAATACATTTAATTTTGTTAAATTTTTGGCTCGTCACATCACTCAAGAAATTGAGAATGTTCTTTCCTGATAGTTGGAAACTCACACTGACGAAATTGTTTACTACAATTAGATGCACCCATCTACCTCTAAAAAGACATTTAATTCAGGATCAATCTATCGTGCTTACTTGCAGCTCAAGTTTGACCTCAATTTGTTAAATCGGCAAGAAGTCTCTGAAGTGTGCGAAATTAGCTAGGAACCTTGAAAATTTCTAGCTAGTACTAAAAACTTGGGTATTACGTATAAGAAACCGTGGTCCACTTTGTGTGATATATAATTGGGCTGGTTGCATTTTCTTGTAACTATGGTTACTCCCGTAGGAGCGAGGTGCTTGAGTTAACATGGTCGGTGGAAGTACAAGTTACATTAAGGACCTCATAATAAATGAAAATTGCATCCAAGTCCATGTATTTGACCCTAAACCCTAAACCTTAAAACGCTAAAACCCCAAACCCTAAACCCTAAACACATGTCTACTCATTTTTCTAAAAATGGGCGGTGGTAAGCTCTCATGTGGCAAGTTTAATAAGCCCTAGATCATCTAGTTGACTCGTTTGAGGTTGGTTTACTTTCTTAACGAACTTATGTCAGCAACATTTTCTTCTCATTAATGTTAACATACTAAACAATATAGTTAAAGAGTTTCCTGAGCTACTCGTTAAGAGCTCGGTCACAATAAAGAGCTTAGAAAGTGCGTTTACCTAATTTCTTGCATGCCGGTTATTTAATTGTGTACCGTGTACTATATATACGAGAGAGAGAGGGAGATCGAGCTAATAACTCATGGTTGGATGGTTCTGAGTGAAGTGGTACCCCTAGCCCACTAGAGTTCAAACCACATCAGTTTTGGCACTTTGGTGTCTCATAAAAGGCGGAATATTATTCTTACGTGGGAAGCGATGTCCCTGTCTATAGCTTGGTGTCTATGGTGACTTCTCAAGCTCAAGCGCCCCACCGCGGATTAGTCTCAAGACACACTCATAGGGGTGAGTGTGTATGCATTTGTGAGTGTCTGTGTTTTGTATTGGGTTATCACACAAAAAATGTGTGAGGGGCCTTTGGTTTGTATTGAGTTTTGCTCGGTTATCCAAAAGTACCTATGAGGAAAGTCAAACTAGGTCACTAATTAAGAGCATGGTGCATCGTTGAAATTTTGGGGTGTACTCTAAGAGAATCATTTTCTTAACTAGTAAGTTGCACGTGTCCTACACGTGAGGCACAGATAATAGACTTTTGACATATCATCACTATATAAAATCATAATAGATAAAGCAGAAAAATATAAATTTGATCAACATCTATAAAGTATGGGTGTATATTTGGTTCTTCTACTCTATATCATCATGTGTAGAAGTCAAAGATTATTAGCTACCTAACACTTGAAATTTTTGGGTACATGGTCTAGATAAATGAGTGAGAAGATTCTACTATGATGGAGAAGTGTGTTTTGAGGTTTGTGCATAGCATTAATTATGATGAAGACTATCAATAGAATCTTCTAGATGCTAGAATGGAAAAGAATATCCAACGGCTGGAAATGTTCGGATTCGCAAGTCTCGATCCAACGGCCAATATTCAAAGTTATTCGTACACTATATAGTGGTAATATTACTAGACCTAGGTCTAAACAACAGAGAGGGTGAGTCTAGCTAAGTTTTTTGGACCCTAGGTCTATACAAGACACATGTCTAAGGGAATCAAATGGCAGTCGGACCCACTCGTTAGTGTCTAGAAGGTTTTCTTTATTGTTTCTTTCTACTCAGATGAGTGGGTCCCTATCTGCTCTAAACGGTGGAGCAGATTTTTATTTTCTTAGACATGAGGCTAGTAAATTTCTAAGCTACGTCTAGTAAGGGCATGTGAAGTGTCTAGAAGTAGCTATGAAAACTACTTTTGCTCCAGCCTTTAGAACTGAAGTGGGTCCACACACCCATGCTAAAAAGAAAAGGAAAAATAGAATGTTATCCACTAACTAGTGGGCCATCCTGCCAATTAATTCTCTTAGACATAAGTCTAGCACTAGACTCACCTTGAAGAATCTTTTTGTTAGCACCACCCACTCCACCATTTAGACATATGTTTAAGACTTGATGTCGTGCTTGCTCTGATGTTTGGGGCCTATGGGCTCACTACCGTGGGTCCTTGTTGTTATTAGTGGCCCAGTTATAACCTATAGTAGCCAACGAATGTTAGCTCTGACTCCTCTAGCTCTTCCTTGTCGATGAAGCCTCGACGCTCGGCTTTGAAGGATGGTTACGAGGGTAGTAGGAGGCGACATTCCCGTCGATAGCGAGGTGCCTATGGTGACTTCGTCAAGATCAAGCCCCCCACTGGAAAGTCTGAAGACACAATCTTTCGGAGGTGCTCATAGGGGTAGGATGTGCGTTCATGCATTCATAGGGGTGAGTGTGTGTATGCATTTGTGAGCGTGTGCGTTTTGTAGTGGGTTTTCGCAAAAAAAAAGAGATGGGCCTTCTATTTATATTAAGTTTTGCTCGGTTTTCCCAAAGTAATTGTAATGGTCACTGATGTCTAGGGTCTATGGGCTCACTACTAGGCGACATATTATTAGTGGTTCAGTTACATCCCATAGCAGCCAGTGAATGTGAGCTCTGACCCCCTCTAGCACTTCCTTCACCATAATGCCTCAGCGCTTGGCTTTGAAGGATGGTTATGAGGGTAGTGAGAGGCGACATTCCCATCAATATATAGCGAGGTGCCTATGGTGACTTCGTCAAGCTCAAGCCCCGCTGGATCAGTCTCAAGATCCAGTCTTTCTGAAGTGCTCATAGGTGTAGGGTGTGCATACCTGCATTCATAGGGGTGAGTGTCTATACGCATTTGTGAGTGTCTCCGTTTTGTAATTGGTTTTCACAAAAAGAGAGGGGGTCTTTGGTTTATTTATTTATTGAGTTTTGATATGTTTGCCAAAGTACATGTAATGCAAGTCAAACAAGGTCAGTGATGGTTGGGGGCCCACGGGCTCTCTAGCGTGGGCCCCAGTTATCAGTGGTCGAGTTAAATGCAATAGTAGCCAGTGAATGTGAGCATCGACTCCCCTACCTCTTCCTTCTCCATGAAGCCTCTGCGCTAGGCTTTGAAGGCGCGCTCGTTTTTCGAGCAATGTCGGCAGATTTAGTCATGCCGGTCTAGCGAACGACGGGGGATCTTGATTCGCAAGGTGACCGGGTTAGGGTAAGTATGCCAGATTTCAAGGTCTCAATTTATTTTCTCGAATTCAGCTTATGGGTTCTCTCCATTTGGGGTTTTTATCTATTCTGACCTTCTTGATCGATGATGTTTCTTGGGTTCAGATGCCAACACGGATGGTAGACACGAAGTGGTACAACATTGTTGCCGATGTGGATGTCCAGCTCTGGTGCGACTATGCCCTAGCGCCCCACTGACGCGTTGCGTTCAAGGGAACAAACTTCGGCCGCAGATTCTTGGGTTGCAACTATGAATGTGAGTGTTGCATGTTCGTCCATTGGGTAGACGTCACTTTCGCTGCAGCGCGCGATGATGTCATTGTGGTTACAGCTCGAGATCCGCGATGACCTCCAAGAGTAGGAGCAGGAGCATCATCAGATGCATGCCGAGGAGATGGCTACAGAGTTAGTGGATGTCTCCAACTCACTGCATTTAGTCGTAAATAGGATAGATTGTCTTAGATTTGGGTAATTAGAGCTAGACATTAGGTTCTTAACCAAGTATGGTGTGCAATCTAGATATTTAGCATGCTCATGATGCTTTTGGTGGCTGGCTATAGATTCCACTAATAATTATGTAATCTCCTTTTGTTTACTAGTACTCACCATCTCACTGTACTGCCACGCTAAATTACACTAGGTTAATTAATATGGGAGTCCACCTTTCCATCGCATCAGCGCAATCTCCGGTGAGTCCACAACCATTTGGACAGTTGTTTAGGTGATTGCTATTTTAAATAGTAGATCTATATGCCACATTAGGAAGCTGGGATCACCATGGATGTAGCCATGGAATTAGTTATAAGGTCCACTAAAAATAGGTAAGTATATGCTGGCAAGAAGATTCTTATGAGGATGGGAAGCTTGCCCCTGGCTTTATTTCACAGAACGGTCCTCTGCTAAACAATGCATATGTAATTTTCTGCATAACGTTCGTAAATAGATTGTTGTTTGCTAATGTCCTGCATTGTCGAGTTCTTTAAATTATATTTTTCGGTAAAGGGGAACACGCCCAATCCTTGGCATCATATTAATGCATGTATCCTTCTTTGCATTGCAAAATTGATGTGTTCTTTCCTAAAATTTACTGGTTTTGTTGCATTTCATTTAGCATCATGCGCATGTCCCACCCGTGGAGGAGGCATTATCAAGTGACAAGTGTTTTTATGTATCCAGCTACTTTGCTAGAATTTCAGTAACCTATGCTTTGTCCCCGAAAACATTTTTTTGATAAAGAGTGCTTTATTACTTAAAGTGTCCCCTAAAATATACTGATCATTTTTGTTGTATCATGATTTGCAATAAGAGGGCGAAAGTTGATGCTGATGAAGTGGCCAGGCAAGTCGCTGCTCGAGATGCAAATCTGCGGCAGCGCCTGGAGGCACTAAATAACTCGCTAAGCCGTAAGTTTTGATTTGTGCGTGTACTTGTTGTTTTTGTTTCTTTCTTTTGATTGTCGACCTTTTCTTCTCTTTTGTTTGTGTAGAGATGACTGACCAGAACCTAACGCTGGATGATGATGATAAGAAGTTTGATCCTTTATCGGATGATGTTAGCACTTTGGAGGCTAACAGCATACGTGAGTGCAATCTTCTTGTCCGTCGTGCCGCTCCTTCAAGAAACTCCATGGTGAAGTATTTCCAACCACGGATGTGCCGGAGGACCTGAATGATCTTGTCACCATTTTTGGTGCTGATCCCGGTCCCCTTGTTGGTTATAGTCTGACACAATCAAGGAGCAGTGCCAAAACTTCGATGGCTCTAGCGATGGTGCATGGCGAGAAGGTCGACTGGGAGAAGGTTAGCTCCTCTGTCCCGGTCACCTCTAGTGGCAAAGAAGTTGACCTGAAGCTGCATATTAAAAGGGCCAGAAAATACTCTCGGCTGCTCCTGGCTCTGGTCTCGGGTTCAGGGAAATTGGCTGCCCCTTCCTTGACTCCTCTTACTGCGTCCGGCGCTCCCTCTTCAGCTACTCCTGTGGCTGCTATAGCTAGTGCTCCTTCTTCTAGTGCCACCTTATCTTTGAAGGACGCAGACCCATAGGCCCTTATTTTGTAATCGTTTGTCGTGTCTTCCCTTATTGTAATGGATTCTGAACTTTCCTGGCTTCCTTTTGATTTGAAACAGCTTGTGAATATATGCATGTGATCTTGCCTTTGTATGCTGAGTGTTTCATATACTTCTTTTGTCTTGCTAGATCTTGAGTGATTATTTGGATCCTTCTGGTTCCACGCAACCGTCAGATGTTGTTGCGCCATCCGCTGTAGCGGGTGCGATCGGTCCTGTCGTCGTGCGTACAGTGGACCCGCCGCTATATGCTGAAAAGCTAGAACAAGTGAAGAAACTTGAGGGAAAACTGCGGGTAGTTCAATCACTAGTGGATGTTTCCCAATCAAAAACACGCCAAGCTCTCGATCGCGAAGCTTTTTTTTTCTTGGAAGAGATCTCCAGGGCGAGCGAAAAGATATTGTGTAAGCTGCCTTATTTCTTTGGTTGCCTTTTCGTCTTGATAGAAATTATTTTTTCTCCAATGTGCAGGTATTCGATTGTGCGAGAGGGAGGAAAGCCAGCGTCTGCGCGATCAAATGCACGCTCTTATATCTGCCTCTCGATGTTCTGAGATGGATTTTTGGACTGACCATCGACGTGCCTACACTTTTGCACTATTGCAGGATTGTATATCGGAGCTGGAGCAATTTGTCGAGTGCTGCCGCAGATCTCTGGCTATGGTTTACAACGCCATGTTTCCTCAGGATCCTCAGCCTCAGACCTTGGCAGATTTGATTATGAAGTCTCAGCAAGGTGAAAGGATCCACCATTATGTGAAGCTTCAACTTGTGGCGGGTGTGATGCGCTCGACTTTCGATGTAGAGCTCGTTGGGAACCCCAAGAGGAAGGTACGATGAATATAGAAGCAAGTTTTACCTCAGTTATGAAACCAAGGTTTAATCGAACCAGTAGGAGCAAGGAAACACCCCAAAGGTGTTGCTAGCTGAGCTTTGGCAGGGCGCACTACCGGTCCTAGTAGCAACGTGGAGACCTGGACAACACAACCACAAAACTTTGTCCCCAACTTGCGATGAGGTTGTCAATCTCACCGTGTTTTGTGGAAAACAAAGGATTAAACGTATCGAATGGAAAGAAGTAAAAGTTTGCAGAAAGTAAACACAAAGCAGTAAAAGATTGTAGATTGTATGTAAAGTAAAAGGACCGGGATCCATAGTTCACTAGAGGTGGCTCTCCTTAGATAGATAACATGCTGGGTGAACAAATTACAGCGGGGCAATTGACAAACACCGAGAAAGCAATACATGCATATACTAATCATCTTGACTCCTCTGAGACTTGATTGGGCATTACAACATAATACATAGACCGCCATCCAACTGCATCTATGACTAATAATCCACCTTCAAGTTATCATCCGAACCCCCTCCGGTATTAAGTTGCAAGCAACAGATTATTGCTTTACGAACTGCGTGTAAAGTAAACAATACGATTGTTCTATGAACAAAGGATTGTTGTTTTCTCCCTAGTAGCAACAACACATCTAGTACCTTAGAGATTTATGTCACTTCCCCAAATTACCATAGGCATGAACCCACTATCGAGCATAAATACTAACTCTTGGAGTTGCTAGCATCTACTTGGCCAAGATAGCTACTAACAACGAAAAGCATGCAAGATCTCAAATAACAAAGACATGATAGAATCAATAATCAATCTGAAATAGCATCTCAATATCCATCGGATCCCCGCAAACACAACATGTATGGATTACAAATAGATGATCTTGATCATGAACGGAGCTCACAAGATCTAAACATGAAAGCACAAAGGAGGAGAAACCAACCATCTAGCTACTACATGGATCCGTAGTCCAAGGATGAACTACTCACGCATCACACCGGAGGCTTGCATGGTGATGAAGAAGGCCTCCAGGGTGAATTCCCCTCTCCGGCAGGGTGCCGGGAAGAGCTTCAGATCCCTCCCGATCTAGGGATGGAGATGACGGCGGCTACAGACTCTTTTGTGGATTTTTGATCGGGTACTTAGGGTTTTCTTCCTGAGGGCAACTTATAGGCGGAAGGAGAGGCCGAGGGGGTGCCAGGAGCCACCACACCACCCCCTGGCACGGGCCCAGCCTGGCCGTGGGCGAGGTGGTGTGGCCGCCCCTAGCCCTTCTCCGTCTCGTATTCTGGCACTTGATCCCTTCCGGAAAAATAGGCACTTTGGCTTTTGTCCCGTCCAATTCCGAGAATATTCATTTTCTGACTTTCCTAGAACCAAAAATAGCAGAAAACAGGCAGCTAGCACTTTGGCTCTTGTTAATAGGTTAGTCCAAGAAATCATATGAAAAGTACTCCAAAGTTGGAACAAAACACAAGAAAGTGGATAAAACCAAGCATGGAACATCAAAAATTATAGATACATTTGCAATGTATCAACATCCCCAAGCTTAACTCCTGCTCGTCCTCGAGTAGGTAAGTGATAAAAAGAAAGAATAATTTTTGAGGTGACATGCACCATCAAAGTATTTGCAAAACATTCAAGGCTGGGATCATAGTACTTCAATCATAACATGAAAGACAAAGTTCTAGCAATAAGCAAAGAAACTATGATGCAACATGTAAAGGCACAAACAAAAGATTCATGAATAACATGCTTTGCAAGAAGTTTTTTGTTTCACATAAAGAAAACATAGAATAATAGTATTCAGCTTGTCCCTCAATAGATTAGCAAATATAAATGCATAGGACACCTTCAAAGTTCATAAGAGTGACTAGATACAATAGTTTCAAACAAGCAATAACAAGTTATGCATCAATCAACTAGTCTTGGGACAATGCACATAGAACTAAGAATGGCCACTATGCTCTCAAAGTAGGTGCATAAAGATAGAAGGTGGAGACTCAATATAATGGTAGAAGAAAGGCCTTTTGTAAAAGGAAGTAGGTATTCAAGTCTCATAAAGAGCTTCCAAAAATTATGGTACTTAATAGCTTTCAGCTCTCATTGCCCCTATCATAAGAATCTTGAAGTGATTAAGGTTAAAGTGAACAAACTAGGGTGTACATGCTTGACGAAGTATAAGTCAGAAATCTCATGTCCCTTGTATACGAGGGCCGCTCCTCATGCTACTCAAGTTTAGTCACCGGTAAGTTCTTGTCATCGTAAGTACATGTGTATCATTGAGAACCGCCAACAGGGTACCCCTTGCCCGATGATACGGAAGAATCCCCATATCAAAATGGCAAGGCAAGCAGACAACAAGCATCTCAGCATTCTTCTTATTTACCATGGGAATATGGTGCTTTTTCTCTCTTTCCTCTTTTCATAGTATCTCTTTTTTTCTTTTTTTTCAATATGGGACTCTTTTTTTATAAGAAGAATGCTTCATAGACAGCTCATTATGGTTACGCTACAGGTTTCCACCATGTCAGCATGGATTAGACCAGCGGCCTAGGCGTTTCTCTAACACATATACATAACTCCATGGACTTACAAGCTCCCCTTTCATTTCGCACCGACGACATCCATATACAAAAGAGCATGATATCAACTAGGTACAAGTACCAAGTGCAATGTTGAAAGCGTTCCCCATGAAAGCATGGTTTTGCTAATTCCCAACAAATAAGTGCAAGCATATACAACATAGAAGACACAATGGTTCAAGTTTATTAAAGGCAAGTAAAGTAAGGTGTGCCATCAAGTTCATGAGAGCTTTAATCACTAGTTTTCTCATAACAAGAGGAAGGTAAACAAAAGCATGAATATACTTGGAATAGCATAAGCTAGTAGGTAGGTATGGTGGACTCTTTGTAATAACTTGGTTTAGGGAGTTGGATGCATGAGTGGAACTCATACTTGGTTGTGGAGGCTAGCAAAACACTGGGAGCGACAAACTAAGAGAGCAATAATGGCCATAATCATGTAGAGCGACAAAACACCATTGATCAAAGCATAAAGTGATACTACAAGTTGAAAAATAAAGGATCATAAAGGCTATGGTGACTTGAGATAGTCATAACATGGTGTGCATGTGCCAAGTCAACCCAAATAAAGCATCAAAGGAGAATACCACTATACTATGCTTTAATATGCTAAAACAACGCATGATTCATCCAAAGAACATTAAGCAATCTCAATTGTTTATAACAATTCATGCTACAACAAAGAATACTAATCATAAAGCCAAAACAATATCAAGCATGGCATGGCAAAGTATATGCCACAGTCAAAAACGAGCTCTTTTTACCACATAAGTATGAACTTTCCTACTCTTTTCCAAACCAAACCAAACTATTCGCAAACCAAAGTGTGAAAGAGGGGGTCCAACCAACTTATTCAGAAAACTAAGCAAACCAAGCAAACTAAAAACCAAAACAAAAATGAAAAATAAGACGCTCCAAGAAAAACACAACTGTGCATGAAATAATAAAAATGAAGCGTTTGGAAGAAATCTGGAATTTTTATTGATGAAGAAGGGGGATGGTTTGGGCATCCCCAAGCTTTGACACTTGTACTTCTTGGATATTTCTTGGGGTGACACGCGTGGCATCCCCAAGCTTGAGTTTTAGTCCATCCTTTATCTCATTACTCGTTCCTTCCATACACCTGAAATTTTTCCTTCATACAAAACTTCACACAATCTCATTAGCAACATTAGTGCACTTAAGATAAATAAGTCTCAAGGTTCAGTTCTAACACCAAATAAACTTCCATTAGAACACTAGCTACTATAGCACTTCCCTCAAAAATCTCAATTCCCCAAAGGAACTCAAGAAGGAACTAACAAGAAGCAAATGCAGAAAATGGCAGAAATCTGTCAAAACAGACCAGTAGGTAAAGACGAATTTTTTCGAAGACCTTCTGTTGCTCAAATCAAAAAGTGTTGAACTAACGAAGTTAGATATCAACCTGGGGCAGAAGCACAACACATTACAGCTCAATCCGACATACAGAGCTCTCTCAAGAATTTTTACGGTGAAGCAGAAAAATCTGTTTCAAGACAACAACTTTCCCAATCATTACTTCTCTCTCATTAGAGGTTACTCTTGGCACAAAAAGCAAATAAAAATGATAAGGAGAGGTTATTACAGAGGTAATAACTTGCAAAACTCATCTAAAACTCTTGGGTTATCTCCCAACAAGTACTTTTCTTTAACGCCTTTAAGTTAGGCATAAGAAGCAAAGAAAGAATCAAGTGTTCTCAAATGAAGAAGCATTAAGACCAAATTTTGTTTTCATAGGAGAAGCAAAAGAAATCTTTTCTCTCTTTTTAGGTAAGTGTTCTATACCTTTCTTGAGTGGGAGTTGATATTTAATGGTGCCTTCTTTCATATCAATGATGGCACCAACAGTTCTAAGAAAAGGTCTTCCCAAAGTAATAGGACAAGAAGCATTGTATTCAACATCCAAAACATAGAAATCAACGGGGACATAGGAATCGTTAACCATAATAAGAACATCATTAAGACTCCCCATGAGTTTCTTTTTAGCATTAGCATCAAGTGGGACATTCAAATAACAATCTTCAAGAGAAGGCAAATCAAGCATATCATAAATCCTTCTAGGCATAATAGAAACACTACTATCAAGATCACACAAATATTTGAAATCAAAGTCATTCACTTTCATATTAATGATGGGTTCCCAACAATCTTCTTCTTTTATAGGAATAGAAGCTTTATGTTTCATCTTTTCTTCCTTAATCTTTATGAGAGCATCGGTAATGTGTTTTGTAAAAGCCATGTTCATAGCACTAGAATTAGGACTTTTAGCAAGCTTCTGTAGGAACTTAATAACTTCAGAGATGTTGCAACCATCAAGATCAAAATCAACTTTATCATCTAAAGTAGTAGAACTATTGATAGCCTCAAAACTAGTGGTGGTAATAGTAGAAACACTAATGTTTCTAGCAATTTCATCTTCTCTTTCCCACTTAGCATGTAATTCAGCTAATAGTCTAACATTTTCATCAATTCTTACTTGTATGGCATTAGTAGCTACAAAGGGATTCTCATTAGTTTCAGGTTTAGCAGCCATTTTATTCAAAGTAGATTGAGCTTCAGCCAAAGATGCTATATTTCTTTCAGCATTAGAGAGTTTTTCCTCAATAGTTTTATTGAAAGCAGTTTGTTTACTAATAAACTCTTTAAGCATAACTTCAAGTTCAGAGGGAGCACTCTTATTATTGTTGTAAGAATTTCCATAAGCATTACTATTGTTGGGAGGATATGGCTTATCATTGTTGTTACCAAAATTGTTCCTATAAGCATTATTACCATAAGCATTGTTGCCAAAATTATTATTTCTTATGAAGTTCACATCAACTTGCTCTTCTTGAGCAACCAAAGAGGCTAAAGGAACATTATTTGGATCAATATGGGTTTTCCCATTAACAAGCATAGACATAATCATATCAATCTTATCACTCAAGGAGGAGGTTTCCTCAACAGAATTTACCTTCTTACCTTGTGGATCTCTCTCAGTATGCCATTCAGAATAATTAACCATCATATCGTCTAGAAGTTTTGTTGCAGCACCCAAAGTGATGGTCATAAAGGTACCTCCAGCAGCTGAATCCAATAGGTTCCTTGAAGAATAGTTCAATCCTGCATAAAAAGTTTGGATGATCATCCAAGCAGTCAGTCCATGAGTGGGACAATTCTTTACCAAAGATTTCATTCTTTCCCAAGCTTGAGCAACATGCTCATTATCAAGTGGTTTAAACTTCATGATTTCACTTCTCATGGATATAATCTTAGCAGGAGGATAGTATTTTCCAGTAAAAGCATCTTTGCATTTAGTCCAAGAATCAATACTATTCCTAGTTAAGGAATTCAACCATTCTTTAGCTTTTCCTCTCAAAGAGAAAGGAAACAATTTCAGCTTAATAATATCAACATCTATATCCCTATGATTTTGCATCTCACAAAGTTCAACAAAGTTATTTAGATGGGAAGCATCATCTTCATTACCAATACTAGAAAATTGTTCTCTCATAACAAGATTGAGCAAAGCAGGTTTTATCTCAAAGAAACTATTTTCAGCCACAGGTGGAGTAATGGGAGTGCTCATAAAATCATTGTTGTTGGTGCTAGTGAAGTCACACAACTTAGTGTTTTCAAGAGTAGTCATTTTTTCGGGTTTTCAAATAAGAAAGCAAACAAGTAGAACTAATTTTTTTGTGTTTTTGAAGAACAAAACAAGCAAACATAGCAAAAAGAAACTAAGCAAAACAAAAACAACAAAGTGAAGAGATTGGTTATGAGGGACTCCCCTTGTGAAGATGTCCTTGACTCCCCGGCAACGGCGCCAGAAAATCTTGATGCGCTCGACTTTCGACGTAGAGCTCGTTGGGAACCCCAATAGGAAGGTACGATGAATATAGCAGCAAGTTTTCCCTCAGTTATGAAACCAAGGTTTAATCGAACCAGTAGGAGCAAGGAAACACCCCAAAGGTGTTGCTAGCTGAGCTTTGGCAGGGTGCACTACCGGTGCTAGTAGCAACGTGGAGACCTGCACAACACAACCACAAAACTTTGTCCCCAACTTGCGATGAGGTTGTCAATCTCACCGTGTTTTGTGGAAAACAAAGGATTAAATGTATCGAATGGAAAGAAGTAAAAGTTTGCAGAAAGTAAACACAAAGCAGTAAAAGATTGTAGATTGTATGTAAAGTAAAAGGACCGGGATCCATAGTTCACTAGAGGTGGCTCTCCTTAGATAGATAACATGCTGGGTGAACAAATTACAGCGGGGCAATTGACAAACACCGAGAAAGCAATACATGCATATACTAATCATCTTGACTCCTCTTAGACTTGATTGGGCATTACAACATAATACATAGACCGCCATCCAACTTCATCTATGACTAATAATCCACCTTCAGGTTATCATCCGAACCCCCTCCAGTATTAAGTTGCAAGCAACAGATTATTGCTTTACGAAATGCGTGTAAAGTAAACAATACGATTGTTCTATGAACAAAGGATTGTTGTTTTCTCCCTAGTAGCAACAACACATCTAGTACCTTAGAGATTTCTGTCACTTCCCCAGATTACCAGAGGCATGAACCCACTATCGAGCATAAATACTAACTCTTGGAGTTGCTAGCATCTACTTGGCTAAGATAGCTACTAACAACGAAAAGCATGCAAGATCTCAAATAACAAAGACATGGTAGAATCAATAATCAATGTGAAATAGCATCTCAATATCCATCGGATCCCCGCAAACACAACATGTATGGATTACGAATAGATGATCTTGATCATGAACGGAGCTCACAAGATCTAAACATGAAAGCACAAAGGAGGAGAAACCAGCCATCTAGCTACTACATGGATTCGTAGTCCAAGGATGAACTACTCACGCATCACACCGAAGGCTTGCATGGTGATGAAGAAGGCCTCCATGGTGAATTCCCCTCTCCGGCAGGGTGTCGGGAAGAGCTTCAGATCCCTCCCAATCTAGGGATGGAGATGACGGCGGCCAGAGACTCTTTCGTGGATTTTTGATTGGGTACTTAGGGTTTTCGTCCCGAGGGCAACTTATAGGCGGAAGGAGAGGTCGAGGGGGTGCCAGGAGCCACCACACCACCCCCTGGCGCAGGCCCAGCCTGGCCGCACGGCCAGGTGGTGTGGCCGGCCCCTGGCCCTTCTCTGTCTCGTATTCTGGCACTTGATCCCTTCCGAAAAAATAGGCACTTTGGCTTTTGTCCCGTCCAATTCCGAGAATATTCATTTTCTGACTTTTCTGGAACCAAAAATAGCAGAAAACAGGCAGCTGGCACTATGGCTCTTGTTAATAATTAGTCCAAGAAATCATATGAAAAGTACTCCAAAGTTGGAACAAAACACAAGAAAGTGGATAAAACCAAGCATGGAACATCAAAAATTATAGATACATTTGCAATGTATCAGGGTGCCAAGCTTGCACTCTCTTGGGTGCATGCAAATCACCCGATGTTGGATCTGGACTTCGTATCTTTGGGTATTCCTCTTCCTCCCGATGGCGGCCTTGTTTATATGGTGCCTCACTATGCCGCTGCTCGAAGACCCACCATTAGGATTATGCGTAGGTGCCTTGAAGCAGACGAGGAATTCTTTGTAAATTTCGAGATCTGACTGCTTGCTTGTGTAGCTTTGTAATGTGGCTAGAAAAATGTTGTATGTACACTTTATCAAAAAGTTCGCATGTTTCATACGAGATTTTGATTGTATGCTATATTTCCTTGTTGGGGGATCCGACAAACTGATGTTCGTACACCATAGAGGTTTCATGTCGCGAAATACTTTTATTTATTGAGTGATAATAATGGATAGGGGTACATTGTGATGGCATGATCGCCTGGTCGTTGGCCTTTTTATTAAGTAAGGAATGCCTCTCAATACAGCTTTTATGGAGGAACTTCGGCTTCTGTCCTTGAGGGTCTTCTTATGCGGGACCATTATTGGAGGCCACATACGTTGCTTTTTGCGATGCTGCTATGTTCTTGCTTTTCCGATGTTTTCTTCTTGCGGGTGTGCCCTTCGTGTGTCGCTTCCTCATCTGTCAATTTTAGCTGCCCAAGCTCCGCCTCCATCCCGAAAGATTCCGAGATTTTGTTGAACTCTCGATCATAGCTGTCTGCGCGGCTGAAGCTGCCTTTAACTGTGATGACCCTGCTGGGGGCTGGCATTTTCAGCACTAGGTATGCGTATTGAGGTACTACCATGAATCGGGCGAAAGCTGGTCGCCCCAGGATCACGTGGTTTTTATATGGCTAGTCCATAACTTCGAATTCCAGCCTTTCTTGTCTGAAGTTATTTTTTGATTCGAAAACGACGTCAAGGTGGACTTTGCCTAATGGAATTTCAGATTTTCCAGGAACTATCCCGTGGAAGGTTGTGTCGGTTGGGGTTAGGTTCGTCATGGACCAATTCATGGCCTGCAGAGTTTTGGCGTAAATCAGGTTGATGCTGCTTCCTACATCCAAGAAAACTTTGCTCATGTCGAACCCGCCAATTTGCGCTTCCACTATCAGTGCTGACTGGCCTGGCTGAGGTACCTGTAACGGATGGTTAGCTCTGCTGAAAGTGATTTCTTGCTCTGACCAATGTAAATACTCTGGTGTGGGAGGTGGCCTTGTTACCTCCAAATTTACTTGCCTAGTGATCAGCTTTTGTGTTCTATTGGAGGGTGGCCCCTTCTAGATCATTGACATTGAAGGAAATATGCCCTCAGAGGCAATAATAAAGTTGTTATTATATATTCCGTATACATGATAGATGTTTATTTTACATGCTAGAATTGTATTGATTCGTAAACATCAATACATGTGTGTTTAATAAACAAAAAGGGTTCCTAGTCATGCATCTCTTATAGACTAGCTTGTTGATTAACAAGATGATCAAGGTTTCCTGATCATGGACATTGGATGTTGTTAATAACAAGGTCACACCATTGGTGGAATGATGTGATGAACATTCAACCGAAGTATAGCATTACGATCAAGTCATTATGTTTATATTGCTTTAACATCATACGAAGTAATCTTTATCCTTAGACCATGAGATCATGTTAATTGTTGACATCGGAAGAGTATCTTGCCAACATCAAACGTCACACCGTAACAGGGTGACTATAAAGATGGGTTCAGTACTACGAAGGTGTTATGTTGAGGCTCATGGATCAAGAGTGGAATTTGTCAATCTAGATGATGGATAGATATACTCTGGGCCCTCTCGGTGATATCACACTAGGATAGCTTGCAAGCAAGTGATGTGATCACTAGAATGTTATATCACGGGAACGAGAAAAGAGTGCATGTCAGTAACGAGATCAAACTAGGTATGGACATACCGATGATCGAATCTTGGACATGTAATATATCGAGAGACAAAGGGATTTAGTTACAAGCGTTAAAGGTTCTCACGATCACAGAAGTCATCGTTGAATGTGTAGGAGTCAGTACGGATCTCCAGGTCCCGCTGCTGATTATTGATCGGAGAAGGGTCTCGATCATGTCTGCATTATTCGCGAACCGTAGGGTGGCACACTTAAGAGTTACCGGACACCATTTTGGAGCACATATGTTTCAGACGAAAGAATTGCAAAGCGCAGGAATTGTTTCAATAGAAACCGGAAATTGTTTCGGGTGAAATTGCAGAAGGTGGTTCTGCATGTGATATTGAAATATTGCAAGGGGCTATATGTGAATGTTTGTTAATTAAAGTAATTAACAAAATTCTGAATAAATTTAATAAAAAGAGTTTTATTAAATGAGAGAGCATTAAATTTGGAGAATTTAATGCATTTAAAGTGGAGACTTTAAAAGGGAATGTGAAGAGGCATTTTAATGTGGAGGGGTTACCACCACATGAATGGGGGAGGTGAGGGGTCACCCCCCATGCGCCGGCCATGGAGAGAGGGGGCACCCCCTCCTCCTATAAAAGGCCACCCATTCCCTCCGTCATCCTCACACCTCCTTGTGAAGGATCTCTCTCCCTCTCTAGAATTATTCCCCCATGGTCTCGGATTAGCGAGATACATGTTCCCGGTGGCATTTCGTCTGGAAGGAGTTGCTGCTTCCGCTGGATCGCTGGAGCGAGGAGGTGGAGGTTGTCCGGTGGCTTGAACGTGTGTGCGAGTGCGGATGCGCTGCTGAGTTGCGGCGCTCGGACTTCCTCACGATCTTGAGATCGACAAGTGTACGACTACATCAACCATGAGTTCCTACTCGTTAACAAAGCTCGTTGTCTACGAGGGTAAGTTCTCGTGGGATGTATGTCCACCCTTTGCTTTGTACCTAGTAGATAGATCTTGGCGTGTAGTTCACACTTTAGGAATTTTTTTGTTTTCTATGCTGCGGACCCAACAGACATTGCTCCCTTTGATCTGGGGTATTAGTTGTCTTGGTATACTGTGCTTTGCGGCTGTCCCGCTGGTGGAGGCCCCTGTGGTGGTGGAGCGCTGATGGCCAGAGTGCTAGGTGCAGGGGCGTAGTTTCTGTTTGTTGCTTTGGCTGCCTTTGCGTTGCATAGTTCTTGCATCTTTAGGAATGTCCGATAGTCCTTTAGGAGGTGGTTTGATCGCCTTTTCCCTGTTGAGTCGATGTAGTAGTGCATATTGTAGGGTCCTTCCAACATTTGTCCTGCTGACATTGGTGGGTCTCGGTTTGTCGGCTAGTATCATTGTCGCGGCTGGTTTTCATTGATGTTATCCCTACTGCCACGATACCCGCTATTGTAGTCATCATTTTGTCGGTTGTCCGTTCCAGAAAAACTCGCTGCAACGTAAGTGGGTGTGTAGTACCCATCATTTGTTTGGTGTCTCCGGTCGCTGTTACGCCAGTCTCTTTCATTACGTGAATGAGCCCTTTTGTTGTGTACTACATCCTCTCCATCAGCCCAACGGTTGGCTATTTCCATTAGTTGTGAAATTGTTTTTGGCTTTGATCGTCCTAGTTCTTCAATGAATTCCTATCGACGGAGACCGTCACTGAAGGCATCGATCGCTCTTTCATCAGATATTGCTTCAGCCAAATTTTTGGTAATGTTCCATCATTGGATGAAGGCTCGTATTGATTCTCCTGGCTTTTGCTTACAGGCACGTAATTCCTCTAAATACGCGGGTCGCTTGAATGTGGATTGAAAGTTTCTGATGAATTTGTCCCCAAGATCATTCCAACTATTGATGGCATCTTCTGGTAACTGCTTTAGCCAGGAGCGTGTCGCACCGGTTAGGTGGAGCTGCAGGCTTTGCATTGCCATGGCTTTGGATCCTCCTTGTAATCTGACAGTCGCTAGATAATCAGTCAGCCAAGCTTTAGGTTCTTGGAGGCCGTCGTATTTTTGTCGATCTTATGGTAGCTTAAAATCTTTCGGTACTGGAGTTTTGCGAACCCATCGGGTAAAGCAGCTGGCTCCGCATAATTCTTGTTCGTCCTCACTTTCACCATCATGGTATCTTCGGGTGCTGCATTCTTCTCGCGATCGATCAATCCTTCGCTGGGTGATGTCGTTTCTTGCGTCGTTACGCGGTTCTTGTTCGGAAAAGTGGACCCGATGTGGCGACCGTGATCATCGGGTGTGACCTCCTTGCTGAGGGCTGTTGCGATGGTGTGGGGATCAGTCACGTTGCCTCGTGGTTTCTTTATCTGCTTGCGCAAGAGTTTCTCCCACCAAATTGAGGTTTATCAGGGCAGATCGATGGAGGGTTGCAGGGGGATCGTCGGGTGCAGGTTGTGTCATGATTACATATGTTTGCGTGGCCTCAATAGCTGCCTGGGATGTCTTTGCTTTGATGTTCCCATCTTGATCTATCGATATAAATGAGAGATCAAGGTCCCGAATTAATCCGCTTCTCTCTTCTTCGGGTATACTTCTTAATCTAGACATTCCTCTTCTTGGCGATG
Source organism: Avena sativa (assembly GCA_916181665.1). Lineage (NCBI taxonomy): Eukaryota > Viridiplantae > Streptophyta > Magnoliopsida > Poales > Poaceae > Avena > Avena sativa. The sequence continues at coordinate 433,080,958 of OV702287.1, forward strand.
CTCCTCCTGTGATGCTTCTTGATCCTCGGGTGGGGCTTAGTTGTGCCCTTCGTAAGATAGGTTCATCGGCTACCCTCTTCCTTTTGTCAAGCTGCCTTTGCATCCTGAGGATTTTTCTCTTTTTGTAGTGCAGCAGGTACTGGTATGCCAATAGATCTTTGTGGGTGGCATCTGTTGCCATTGGGGTCGCACCCGAAATTGCTGCTCTCGCTTTCTCCCATGCACAGGCTGGTAGGCTAAGGATTTGCCTATCATCTTCACGTGGCTACTCTTCTTCTCTATTTTCTCGGTCGACTGTTGGATCTGCTTCGTTTCCTCGACTTCCTTCATTGCCATTGCTTCCTGCACTATGGCTTGAAAGGATATCATCGGGGTTGAGAATTGGGTTACCGTTGGAGTCTTGTTGGGTCGTGGTGTCTCCCATGATCACGCATACTTGGTGCTGAGTGGCGTACGGACTGGTAACATTGTCATTTTCGCTGATGGAGACACTATCGGATGAGCCAGTGAAGTCCATCAGCTTTTGCTCTGGATAAATTTCTGCCATATGAATTCCAAAGTCGATGCTTTCGCTACTTTTTTCGGGTTCTGAATTGGCTGGGCTTGCTTCACATGGTGGCATGAACGATGGGTCTGATCTGAAGGAGAGATTGTCATACAGACCATCAAGATCCCCCAGATTCGTCTCGACTTGCCCGCCTTTGTTGCTTTCTTCAATCTGCGCCTCGACTTCCATTGGGGATTCAGTGGGAGGTTCTTCTACTTCTGTTGATTTGCGGGTAACTTTACGGGTGGGTGGGCGTGGATCTGCTTTGGTTGAGTTGATGCTTGGTGGAGAGCGTTCCGCCGAATCCGTGTTTCTAGCGTCCAAGTTTCCCACAGACAGCGCCAATTGACGAGGGATAACCTCGGCAATGCCCATGATGATGGACTTGGGTTTTCGTGGAAAAGAGAACGATGGGGATTTCGTCGGATGTCAGGAAAACAATGAAGAAAAAGTCGCCTGAATATTGGGGAAAACACTCTATTACAAGTTGTCTACTAGATTTTGGTACCCTCGCTTGGGCTTCTCCTGCCCTATATATAATAGGCCGGGTCTCAAAGCTGTATGCGGATAGGTTTCATATACACGTGATTACAATAACAACATAATGTCGGTTCGTGGTTTCTTTCCTAATACAACAAAGAGTCTCTGTTGGTTGCTTCCTTGGGCTTTTATCTGAATCCCTTATGGGATGTAGGCCTTTTACCCAATGTAGGGTAGCGAATAGTGAGCATCTGAGTAATCATACCCATGTCAGAAGTCATTCTGATCTGTTGCCACTTACGAAGGCCAAGACTGCTCATGTGCTAGCTGAGAAGGCAAACCCTAAAGTATGGCTCTTTTCATGTCGATTCTATTTCCCATGTTTGGGCAATATGCCTTTATGGTTCTTTGCCATTTGCGGTACCACTGTGGAGCATGCACAATGTGTGCAGCTGAATTTGGATTATTTTTTGAAACAAGAATTTGGTTTAATTTTTTTGAAACAAGAATCTGGTTTAGTTTTGGATTTGTTATCTGCAGTTTCCACCTTATTCATATTGCTCATGGCGTAATGGTGTTGGTCACTACAAGGATTTGACAATTGTCCGTCTTCGAGAGAAATACAAAGCTCATAGACACATGATTTAGTGCCTTCAAGAGAAAGAGAAACACCAGGACGAACAGATTAGGCGCCTGAAGGAAGAAGTGGCCACATCCACTCAGCGGATAGCTGATTTGACTACAGGATGGAATACATCAATTTCAGTTGCTCATGATGCTGCTATTGATTTTCCAAAGTTCGTGACTGACAACTTAGTTCCCAAGTCGCCTGATGTGGATGGCGACGAGCTGATTGGCCAGGCGTACGACCGGATCTTGGAATAGGTGGGAATGCAATCTGACAATCTTTTCAATTCGGCTCTAGAAGCAGGTGAGACCTTGACAGAAATTCAAGATTCTCCATGCCCATACAGCCCTAATCCTGCAAAAGATGAGGAAATCTATAAACCATATTGACCACTCTACTTTCATTTTTGAAGGGTTTGGGTCTCTTGTGAGGATGACTATTTGTTAAGTCGGGTATTATAACTATTTTTTTGCTCTGCTGGTGTGTGGTGTTCACGAATCTATATATTTGATGTACTATTATGACATATATATATATTGGACCTAGCTTTATGTGACTATATCTGGCGACAATAGTCATCTTATTCAAACTTACAGTGGTTTTTTTATCTTTCAATTTTTTCCTTCTGAGATATGTTAATGATAATGTTAATGTCAGTTGCGAGTGATTTGTTAGCATGTTTCTAGTAGTAAATCAAAACTTGTAGTTCTAGATTGTGGAATTTCATGTCGATGTTTGAACTCTAGATCTTGATGTCATAGAACAGGTAGGCTTCTACCACCTGGAATATTTTATACCGAGCAATTCATTATATCACACGAATAACTGCACAAACTTGATGTCTATAGGCAGGAAACTGAGGAACGCAAGTGCACAAACTTGTATCAGTCGTGTGGTTGCAACTATTAATATAGCGAGGGTTTTCCCCTAAAAAAGCATGGTTCGCAAAAAAAATATAGTCGGGTGAAAGTTAGTCTTGAGTTCGAGGAAGCTCAGTCGTGTGCCCCTCGACCGCATCGTCATCTTCTCTGCCTGGCCGCCCTCCCTCAACAGGACCGTCCTCGTCGCTCCACCATTGAACACCACCGCACCGCCATTCGCTAGTATGTACGTCCCCAACCTCCAGCCATTACAGGCTTTCTGAGGGATATAATGCATTTATTTTGTACATTGTGAACTAAATAAGCTGGTGGCGTTTCCAGGAACTGGAATACGCATCGGTGGATGCTTTTGCTGTATTGGCGGATGCTTGTAAAGCAGAGGTGGATGCTGAAGCAGCACCAATGGATACATGTGAAGTGGATGTGGAGGCCGATGCTTGTACTGCATCAGAGTCTTGGGCAGTGTTGAGTGATGCTTGGAAAACGGTGGAGGCATAGTCGAAATCCTCGTCGGCTGCTGCTGGAACAACTTCGGCTATGTTGGCTGCTGTTGCGAAAGCGACGGCTGCGTGGGATGCTACGAATGCGACACCTTGTGGTCGTGCTTCTTCATCGTCAACGGTTGTGGCTCGTCATTCGTCAGCGGCGCCTGCTCCATCTACTCAGAACTCATCGACCCTATTGTAAGTTCTATGTTGGATTTTGTCTCCCTGACTCCCTCCCTCTTTTGTGTATTCTGCTCCAGGGTTTTTTCTAGATGAAGTGGATATTAGTTTAAACTAGTATTACTAGGAAAATAAAAAGCTATTTAATCACAAACTAGTGATCCGAATGGGATGAAACTTTCATAGGATTCAAACCTAGGCACCTATGATTTACTGATTTTTTATCAAATTTTTTGAATAGTATTACTTTTTAGTTCAAAATCTGAGCTACTGTCATATGTTGGATCTAAGCTAGAAGGTGGATCTTGGGGCAAGTCACCGTGAGACTTGGGTTCACCAAGTCACTGAAGCTGTGTTCATTTTTTCTCCTCTTCTTAACGATAAAACTAGAAAATTCAGGTGGGGGCCTTTCTGTCCTCTCCAGTGACCTAAAAAAAGATCTTCATTCCATTTGCCCAGTTCTGACATGCTAAAGCATTTTGCGGTGCTTCATACTACTCTAGTTGATTCCTTGTGCTGTTTAGGTTATTTTGTTGACAGACTCTGCTTTTTAGGTAGTTTTTCATATGTGTGCAGTTTAGGAAATTTCAATAATAATTTTTCCTGTCAAATTGTATGATGCATTGCGGTGTTTACTTAATTCTTTTTTTAGGGTTGTGCATTGTGTTGTTTACTTAATTCTGATGATGCACTTGTGCTATTTGCATCATCCTACCATCTTCGGTGGAAGAACATATGCAATAATCAATGACTTGCCAGGCGATGTATTTGGTCACATTCTTGTGAGGCTTCCTCCACACTCATCCTGCATACTAAGGGCATCAGTCGCCCAAAAAAGTTGGATGGACTTCATGGAAAGCAACGATTTCAAAAGGCTAACCCTGTCACACAATAGAGGAATGTTGTTACTTGGATTTTTCACCAACAGCTCTGTGGACGCTTGATTCTTAACAGATCATAATATTGACTAATCCATCTTTTAGAAGCTGAACGGGCTGGTGGAAGTACATAAATCCTACAAACCATATGTACTCGAATGTCATAATGATAGGGTGCTACTTTGTTATCCGCAAGGGTCTAACATGATAAAGGCCTGGGATCCAATCAGTGGAAGTGAAAAGTATACCAGAACCACCAATTTGGTGGAGACGTGAATATGATAGCGGCACAATTCTCTATTCGAGAAACCATGGGCAATTGTCTTCACACTGTTGCAGCAATTTCTAGGTTGTTTGGATAGTAACCAATGGTAACCAAGCACTGGTGTAGAGGTACTCATCAGAGTTAGGAATATGGGAGGACTGGATTGAACCTGCTGAGATGCCGGTTAAGATTGATCGCATGCCGTCAACTCTCATAGGGGACATTTTGTACTGGCCAACAATGAACTCCAGATATATAATTGCCTTCGACAACGTGACAACAAATCTGTGTTATATTTAGTGCCCCATGAGACACATGATATTTCCAAACGCAATTTTGTCATCTCTAAGGGGAATAATGGAGATGCTGCCCTTGCAGTTATAAGAGACTTCACTCTAAATACATGGTCTAGTGCAAGATCATCAACAAGCAAATGGGAAGCTTGGGTGCCTCATATAAAGGTTGAGTTGGATACTCTCCTTGGCCTTGAGAAATCATGGGCATATGGTGGGAAAGACGCGGTAAGGTTACTCTGCGCATTTTAGGATAGAGAAATGGTGATTATATGGGCGAAGGAGGGAGTATTCAAATTAGATCTCAGCAACATGAAGTCTAAGAAGTTCAGATCTCGTAAACGTTGGTGTACTTTACATCCCTACATAATGACACCTAGTTAGTGTAGTCATTCATGTGCAACCCTTACATTTTTGTACACCTATGATTTTGCTGATCATTTTGTTCATTTCCTTCAGCAACCTACGTGATTTGCAGTGCTAAATCAAAGAAATGAAAAGGAAGTCTTGTCAGCAATATAGCTAATTCAGACTGCAACATCAGGGAGATGAAAATAACACTCGAATGAACAAGCAAGGCTAGTTTGGGTAAGCATGTGTTTGCCCAGGTTGTGTTATTTGGAACTGAAGTATGATGTTTGTTTGTTTTGGTAGCTGATGGAACTATGGTGGCACCTTTGTTTGTGCTATAGTCACAACAGCAGGGGCTAGAATATTAGAGCCGTCTGTTCGTTTTGGGGGCCTATGTGTGTCTGATAAAACATTGTCTTATATGATGAAATGGTGTTCTCTATATAGTAGTGTATGTGTGATTTAATCTTGTTTTATGTGTTCTACATATACTTCTAGATGGTGTTTGTGTTTTGATAGTATGGAGTAGTAAGAGTATTTGCAGAAGGCTTTTTATTTTATCTGAATTAGTACTACAATTTAGTTAGTGCTTCCTGTAGAAGAGTCTGTGCCGACACCTATATAATTAGTAGACCTTGGTTGCACACCATTTTAACATGCTTGAATCAGATCTACTTCAGACATTTGTTTGTTTGTTATGTTAAACAAACATTTTTGTATCGGAGATCTGCATTTTCATACGCGTGGTAGATAATCACTCTCCCGATTTGGATCCCTAAAATAAAGGGAGAACGGCCTATTGTTTAATTATTCTTTGGACAATATCTAAATTCAAAATCATAATCGACCGCCAAAACCAACCGCCTACCCCGTTTGAATTGGAGGCATCAGTTGATGTGACTCTCGCCTTAAATTCCTGACCAGATGGCGTTAGATCTACACAACCTTTTTTCTAGTTATAAAACTTGGCCGGCAGCCAAATTCAAATTCGCAATCGAACAAAAAAAATAACCCACCAACCCCGAAGAATTTTGCACCCCCTCTGTTTCAAACATTTTGAGGCAAAATCCCCCACCAAGGTAGTACCCTTTTTAAATTATTACGTGGATGCTAGACAAATTTTAAATCTGAGTCAAGCGGCAAAATTTACCGCCTACGCTGTGTGAATCGAAAGGTATCCAATTTATGTGCAAAAATATGGTTATGGATGATCAGTTGATGTGACTCTCGGCCTTGAATTCCTAGACAGATAGCGTACGGTCTACTACCTTTTTTCTATTAGTAGATGGACATAAGCCAAATTCAAAATCTCAATCGAGCGGCAAAATCACCCACCTACCTTGAAGCATTTCCTGCCCCACCGTTTCAAAAACTTTGAGACAAAATATCCCACCGACCGGGGGAGTACCATTTTTCTATTATTATTAGATGGGCGCTAGCCAAATTCAAAATCTCAATCGAGCGGCAAAACCACACACCGACCTTGAAGCATTTCACGCCCTTCCGTTTCAAAAACTTCAGAATTTAAAATTTTATATCTACCTATTGTTAAGACGACAAATGGGCATTCTAAAGTCGGTAGCTCGGGAGCAAGATCGTAATTACTTTTTCTTCTCAACTCTATGGTCCCGATTCGCCGAGTTTTTCCCGCCGGCCCTCCCAAAAATCCTAAGCTCCTCTGTCCCCTCCACGACCAGCGCACGCACCGGCTTGAGCTGCGGTCTCGTGCACCGTCATGGAGTCACTTCACCAACGCTCACCCACCGGATCTAGGATCTACGGTGTCGTTCACCACGCCGATGGCATCATCGACTGCCCAAGCTCTGCTTCCTCGCCACCGAAAGCTACCCAACCGTACCAGATCCGCTTCACCGATGTCCACCCGACGTGATCTAGTTCAAAGGTATCCATGTCCACCGCTCTAGACCAGCTGCACGGTCGTCGCCGTTCACTGCACCGGATATGCCTCATGACGCTCTCGTCCACCGCGCTCAAGCCGGCATCGACCTCCCAAGATCTGCTTCCCCGACGCCAACAGCCACCGCAACCGTAACACCCTCGGTGACCTAGATGTCACTCGCATGGTACCAATGATGCTTAGACGCCTCTCCGACCAAGATTAACTAATTATCCAACCCATTTTGTTTTGTCAGCAATATAGCTGGTTCAATCCTATCACAGTGAACTGTATTTTGTAATCGTATTAATACATACAAGTCACTGGGCATGCCTATTCTTCATGCTAGTACATACCAGGTCATTAGACATGTTGGTTTGTATTTGCTGCTCTACAAATTTCAAGTCATGCACATGTTCTTAGCTACTCCATAGAACAGTAATTGCCTGCTACCATGTAATTCTTGCAAAATCTGAAGTCAGTGTAAAATATTAGTGTAGATTCTCTACTTTATAGTTACTGAATCTATCTAGTTTGTTCTGAGATCAGTTCCTGCTATTATTTCCTCCTTGACATTGTTCTGCTATCATGTAGTAGTTGTTTAAACTCTTCGTACTAATTCAATTATAATTTTGTTGTTGCCATCTGGTTCTTCAAAAGCTTCATCACTAACTATTTCTTTTTTCTTGCATAGAGCTCAAAATGGAACAATGAACATGTTGGTTTGCATAGCCTATTCTATAGGTTCACAAGGGATGCCATTACTTCCTTATCTATTGCTGGTTTGTCCTGAGCAATGGCATAACTGTCCTCTACTATGTAGTTCACTCGTGGTTTGCATTCCTACTCTAGAAGTTCTCTTATGATGCCATTATAGTTTCTATCTGGTTGATTCTTAGCTATGACAGTAACTAAGTGCCATTGTGTAGCTCACCGAAAATTCCGAGTCACCCAACGACTCTTTGCATTTCAAGAGATGCCACTACTTTCATATATATTTGCTGAAATGACCTCTCTAGTTTATATTTACTGAAATTCTAAGAAACACTTTGTTTGATTTCTCATTTCATTCTAGGCACACTTGTCTAATGCTTGTTTGTCCTGTTTTACAGGTTCACGAGCGATGCCATTATATCTCGCATCTGGTTCTGGTTCATCCTAAACCATGACATAACTATCATTATAATATATAGTTCATTCATGGTTTGCATTCCTGCTCTACAAGTTCCCGTATGATGCAGTTATAATTTCTATCTGGTTCATTCTTCGCGACGAGAGTAACTGCATACCATTTTGTGGCTCGGCAAATTCTGACTCACCCAATGTCTCTTGCATTTTAGGGTATATAACTGCTTTCATATATATTTGTTGAAATGACTTGGCCTGTTTATATTTACTGAAATTCTAAGCCACACACACATACATTTTTTGATTTCTCGTTTCACGGTAGGTACACTTGTTTAATGCGTGCTTGCTTCTTCTTTTTGTTTGACATGTTGGTCAATAATTGAACCATTGACCAGTTGTAAACTCCAGTTCATAGCTCGTGTCATATCAGTCAAATGAGTAGTTTGTCTTGTTTGATGTATTAACTTGTTATTACTTAGTTTTAGACTGCAATTATTGATATCGCCACCAAAGAGGGGGCTGCAAGATCATGTCTCCTCCAATGTAGCTGTCACACTCAAAGGAAGATGCAGGTGATCGATCGAGAAAGCAAATTGAGGACGCTATTATCAACATGATTGTCAACTGAAATGCCGAAATTTCTTTTCCTTGAGTTGATAATATGTAATAATTTTAAGAAGTTTTCAGCTAATGTAATATCAAGATAACTCGCATAGGCCATGTAGGCATTTAGTTGACACCGTCCACACATGGTGGTAGTCATTATGGTAACTACGCCAAACAGTCAATTAGGGAACAGTCTCGTGCTTTGTTATTGGCCCGTCTTGTATTCGGATGATGATGAATAGTAAAGTATGCTAACTTATTATACACGTTTTATGATATTGGTATGGGCTTCAGAAAGGCCGAAACTATAAAAGGCCGTAACGTAATGGGCCGATCCCCATGTGGCAATAGGCCGTAACAATAACATGTCGTAACAATACTATGCTGTAACAGTAACAGGCCATAACAGTAGCATGCCAGAACAAAAAAAAGGCCATTACAGTAATAGGCAAGAAACTATAAAAATGGTAGAACAGTAACATGCCAGAGAATTAACGGGCCAGAATAGTAGCGGAACTCAACAGTAAAGGGCCGCAACAGTAAAGGGACGAAGCAGTTAAAGGCCAGAACAGTAACGGACTGAGAAATTTCCAGATGAGGGCAGTAACAGGCCAACAAATTTACTAGGCTAGAACATTAACATGCCGCTTGTGGGCCTGAATAGTTAATGGCTGGAACAATAAAAGGCCAGAACAGTAACAAACCATCTCAAAGAAGGATCGTTAGTAGGCGGCCCACGACGGGTTGCGATAATAGTGATGGGCTGACCGCATGCCTTAAGTGTACATGAGCGACTTGGCGCAGGCTGCTAATGGCCCGCACAGTGTTGGACCAACATGGGACTTCTGTAGGACGAAATAGTATGGGACCTGAAAGTTCGCGGACCGCTGCTGGCTGCATTATTGGGCCAATTTCAAGTAGTGTAGGACAAAACAGTAACATGTTGTCTTCTTATTGGGCTCTCCTCATGGGGAGGCACAGTTAGTATTTAGCAGGCCTTGGTTGGGCCTGGCTTCTTCCATGGTTTTTTTGACTGTTAACGGCGATAACCAGCCGCTAACAGTGGCTGCCACGTGGAAGTTTGCATGACGTCAGCAGTCAACGCGGCTAGCGAACAGATCTACGATGGAACAAGTTTTCATGGCTGAAGGGTACGATCCGCCATGGTCGAAAAACCACCGTGGTTGATTTATTTGTGATGGAGCTTTTACCATGAAGGCCATCCATCGCAGAAGACTTTTTGGCCACGAAAAATGGGCCTTCAACCATGAAAATCGTCCATTGTAAAAGCCAACTTTTCTTGTAGTGGTTATGTCAACAACTATAGGGTATTACATCATGAACTTGTATGATGGGTCACCGCACATTGTATATATATCATACTAGCAAAGAATAATATGCACCCAAAGAATTAACATCATGTGCAATTTATATGTGACATGATATGGTCTTCTTCACGCACATTGATCTCCATCGAGCGCTCTGGCATGATCACCATCTTGCCACCAGTTCAGTGCCTAGCCCATGATGCCACCAGTTGGTCGTCCATCGATACGCTGAATATTACTATACAACTTAGTAACTGAAAAGTAAATTACTTTACCTTTGTGATAACTATGACCATATCAAATCACATGCCTCCTACAAAATAAAATTAGACACCTCTACTTTATCTATTGCAAGTTTTATATGGATGTTAGGCTTTCGAGACAGAAACATTTCTACCTATGAACTTCCAACCAAAACATGGATCCAATAATTGTCTATACTACACCCTGACACATTGCAAATGTATCTATAATTTTTGATGTTCCATGCTTGGTTTTATCTACTTTCTTGTGTTTTGTCCACACTTTGGAGTACTTTTCATATGATTTCTTGGACTAACCTATTAACAAGAGCCACAGTGCCAGCTACCTGTTTTCTACTGTTTTTGGTTCCAGGAAAGTCAGAAAATGAATATTCTCGGAATTGGACGAGACAAAATCCAAAGTGCCTATTTTTTCGGAAGTCATCAGATGCCAGAATACGAGACGGAGAGGGGCCAGAGGCCGGCCACACCACCTGTCCGCGCGGCCAGGCTTGACCCGCGCTAGGGGGTGGTGTGGTGGCCCCTGGCACCCCCTCGGCCTCCCCTTCCGCCTATAAGATGCCCTCGGGACGAAAACCCTAAGTGCCCGATCAAAAATCCACGAAAGAGTCTGTAGCCGCCGTCATCTCCATCCCTAGATCGGGAGGGATCTGAAGCTCTTCCCGACACCCTGCCGGAGAGGGGAATTCACCCTGGAGGCCTTCTTCATCACCATGCAAGCCTCCGGTGTGATGCGTGAGTAGTTCATCCTTGGACTACGGATCCATGTAGTAGCTAGATGGCTGGTTCTCCTCCTTTGTGCTTTCATGTTTAGATCTTGTGAGCTCCGTTCATGATCAAGATCATCTATTTGTAATTCTACATGTTGTGTTTGCGGGGATCCGATGGATATTGAGATGCTATTTCAGATTGATTATTGATTCTATCATGTCTTTGTTATTTGTGATCTTGCATGATTTCCGTTGTTAGTAGCTATCTTGGCCAAGTAGATGCTAGCAACTCCAAGAGTTAGTATTTATGCTCGATAGTGGGTTCATGCCTCTGGTAATCTGGGGAAGTGACAAAAATCTCTAAGGTACTAGATGTGTTGTTGCTACTAGGGAGAAAACAAAAATCTTTTGTTCATAGAACAATCGTATTGTTTATTTTACACGTAGTTCGTAAAGCAATAATCTGTTGCTTGCAATAATACTAGAGGGGGTTCGGATGATAACCTGAAGGTGGATTATTAGTCATAGATGCAGTTGGATGGCGGTCTATGTATAATGTTGTAATGCCCAATCAAGTTCCAAAGGAGTCAAGATGATTAGTATATGCATGTATTGCTTTCTCGATGTTTGTCAATTGCCTCGCTGTAATTTGTTTACCCAGCATGTTATCTATCTTAAGGAGATCCACCTCTAGTGAACTATGGATCCCGGTCCTTTTCTTTACATACAATCTATAAACTGTTTACTGCTTTGTGTTTACTTTCTGCAAACTATTACTTCTTTCCATTCGATACGTTTAATCCTTTGTTTTCCGCAAAACACGGTGAGATTGACAACCTCATCGCAAGTTGGGGACAAAGTTCTGTTGTTGTGTTGTGCAGGTCTCCACGTTGCTACTAGCACCGGTAGTGCGCCCTGTCAAAGCTCAGCTAGTAACACATTTGGGGTGTTTCCTTGCTCCTACTGGTTCGATTAAACCTTGGTTTCATACTGAGGGAAACTTTCTGCTGTGCTCATCATACTTTCCTATTGGGGTTCCCAACAAGCTCTACATCAACCACGCTCCAGCATTTTTCTGGCGCCATACACAGAGCCATCAAGCATTTTTCTGGCGCCGTTGCCGAGGAGTCAAGGACATCTTCACAAGGGGAGTCCCTCATAACCAATATCTTTACTTTGTTATTTTTGTTTTTCTGAGTTTCTTTTTGCTTTGTTTGCTTGTTTTGTTATCAAAAACACAAAAAAAATAGTTTTACTAGTTTGCTTTCTTATTTGAAAACCCAAAAAAATGACTACTCTTGAAAACACTAAGGTGTGTGACTTCACTAGCACCAACAACAATGATTTTATGAGCACACCTATTGCTCCATATTTGCCTGAAGATACTTTCTTTGAGATAAAACCTGCTTTACTCAATCTTGTTATGAGAGAACAATTTTCTAGTATTGGTAATGAAGATGTTGCTTCCCATCTAAATAACTTTGTTGAACTTTGTGAGATGCAAAAGCATAGGGATATAGATGGTGATATTATTAAGCTGAAATTGTTTCCTTTCTCTTTGAGAGGAAAAGCTAAAGAATGGTTGAATTCCTTAACTAGGAATAGTATTGATTGTTGGACTAAGTGCAAAGATGCTTTTATTGGAAAATACTATCCTCCTGCTAAGATTATATCTATGAGAAGTGAAATAATGAAGTTTAAACAACTTGATAATGAGCATGTTGCTGAAGATTGGGAAAGAATGAAATTTTTGGTAAAGAATTGTCCCACTCATGGACTGACTGCTTGGATGATCATCCAAACTTTTTATGCAGGATTGAACTATTCTTCAAGGAACCTATTGGATTCTGCTGCTGGAGGTACTTTTATGACCATTACTTTGGGTGCTGCAACAAAACTTCTGGACAATATGATGGTTAATTATTCTGAATGGCATACTGAGAGAGCTCCACAAGGTAGGAAGGTAAATTCTGTTGAGGAAACTTCCTCCTTGAGTGATAAGATTGATATTATTATGTATATGCTTGTTAATGGGAAAGCCCATATTGATCCAAATAATATTCCTTTAGCCTCCTTGGTTGCTCAAGAAGAGCAAGTTGATGTGAACTTCATAAGAAATAACAACTTTGGCAATAATGCTTATAGGAGTAATTTTGGTAACAACAATTATAAGCAATATCCTCCCAACAATGGTAATGCTTATGGAAATTCTTATAACAATAATAGGAGTGCTCCCTCTGAACTTGAAGTTATGCTTAAAGACTTTATTAGTAAACAAACTGCTTTGAATAAAACCATTGAGGAAAAACTCTCTAATGCTGAAAGAAATATAGCATCTTTAGCTGAAGCTCAATCTACTTTGAATAAAATGGCTGCTAAACCTGAAACTAAGGATAATCCCTTTGCAGCTACCAATGCTATACAAGTAAGAATTGATGAAAATGTTAGACTATTAGCTGAATTACATGCTAAGTGGGAAAGAGAAGACGAAATTGCTAGAAACATTAGTGTTTCTACTATCACAACCAATAGTGTTGAGGCTAGTAATAGTTCTACTCCTTTAGATGATAAATTTGATTTTGATCTTGATGGGTGTAATATCTCTGAAGTTATTAAGTTCCTACAAAAGCTTGCTAAAAGTCCTAATGCTAGTGCTATGAACATGGCCTTTACAAAATACATTACTGATGCTCTCATAAAGATTAAAGAAGAAAAGATGAAACATAAAGCTTCTATTCCTATAAAACAAGAAGATGGTTGGGAACCCATCATTAATATGAAAGTGAATGACTTTGATTTCAAAGATTTATGTGATCTTGATAGTAGTGTTTCTATTATGCCTAGAAGGATTTATGATATGCTTAATTTGCCTCCTCTTGAAGATTGTTATTTGAATGTCCCACTTGATGATAATGTTAAAAAGAAAATCATGGGGAGTCTTAATGATGTTCTTATTATGGTTAACAATGCCTATGTCCCCATTGATTTCTATGTTTTGGATGTTGAATACAATGCTTCTTGTCCTATTACTTTGGGAAGACCTTTTCTTATAACTGTTGGTGCCATCATTGATATGAAAGAAGGCACCATTAAATATCAACTCCCACTCAAGAAATGTATAGAACACTTCCCTAAGAAGAGAGATAAGATTTTTTTGCTTATCCTATGAAAACAAAATTTGGTCTTAATGCTTCTTCATTTGAGAACACTTGATTCTTTCTTTGCTTCTTATGCCTAACTTAAAGGCGTTAAAGAAAAGTACTTATTGGGAGATAACCCAAAAGTTTTAGATAAGACTTGGAAGTTATTACTTCATTAATAACTGCTCCTTATCCTTTTTATTTGCTTTTTGTGCCAAGAGTAACCTCTAATGAGAGAGAAGTAATGATTGGGAAAGTTGCTGTCCTGAAACAGATTTCTGTGCTTCACCGTAAAAATTCGTGTAAAATCTCTGAACGTCTTTTTGAGGCGTGAATTTTTGTGCTTATGCCCCAGGTTGTTTTATAACTTTCTTTAGTTCAACACTTTTTTATTTGAGCAACAGAAGATCTTCTAAAAAATTCGTCTTTTACCTCCTGGTCTGTTTTGACAGATTTCTGCCATTTTCTGCATTTGCTTCTTGTTGGTTCCTTTTTGAGTTCTTTTGGGGAATTTAGCTTTTTGAGGGAAGTGATACAGTAGATAGTATTCTAATGGAAGTTTATTTGGTGTTAGAACTGAACCTTAAGACCTTTTATCTTTAGTGCACTAATGTTGCTAATAAAGATTGTGTGAAGTTTTGTATGAAGGAAAAATTTCAGATGTATGGAAGGAATGAGTAATGAGATGAAGGATGGACTAAAGCTCAAGCTTGGGTATGCCAAGAGTGTCACCCCAAGAAATATCCAAGAAGTACAAGCGTCAAAGCTTGGGGATGCCCAAGGCATCCCCTTCTTCATCAATAAAAATCCCAGGTTTCTTCCAAACGCTTCATTTTTATAGTTTCATGCACAATTGTGTTGTTCTTGGAGCGTCTTCTTTTTCGTTTTCGTTTTGGTTTTTTGTTTGCTTTTGTTTGCTTAGTTTTCTGAATAAATTGGTTGGACCCCCTCTTTCATACATTGGTTTGCAAATAGTTTGGTTTGGTTTGGAAAAGAGTAGGAAAGTTCATACTTATGTGGTAAAAAGAGCTCGTTTTTGACTATGGCCTATGCTTTGTCATGCCATGCTTGATATTGTTTTGGATTTATGCTTAGTATTCTTTGCTGTATCATGACTTGTTATAAACAATTGAGATTGCTTAATGGCCTTGGATGAATCATGCATTGTTTTAGCATATTAAAGCATAGTATAGTGGTATTCTCCTTTGATGCTTTATTTGGGTTGACTTGGCACATGCTCACACCATGTTATGACTATCTGAAGTCACCATAGCCTTTATGATCCTTTAGTTTTCAACTTTTAGTATCACTTTATGCTTTTATTAATGATGTTTTGTCGCTCTGCATGATTATGGCCATTATTGCTCTCTTAGTTTGTCGCTCCCAGTCTTTTGCTAGCCTCCACAACAAAGTATGAGTTCCACTCATGCATCCAACTCCCTAAACCAAGTTATTCCAAAGAGTCAACCATACCTACCTACTAGCTTATGCTATTCCAAGTATATTCATGCTTTTGTTTACCTTCCATATTAAACTTGTTATGAGAAAACTAGTGATTAAAGCTCTCACGAACTTGACGGTACACTTTACTTTTTTGCATCTAATAAACTTGAACCATTGGGTCCTTATTTGTTGCATATATGCTTGCGCTTTATAAGTTGAAATTAGTAGAACCATGTTTCATGGGGAACGCTTTCAACATTGCACTTGTACTTTGTACCCCGTTGATATCATGTTCTTTTGCTTACGGATCCCGGCGGTGTGAAATAAAAGTGGAACTTGTAAGATCATGGAGTTCGTATGTGTGTTAGAGAAACGCCTAGGCCGCTAGCCTAAGCCATGCCTAATCATGGTGGAAACTTGCAGCATCACCATAATGAGTACTCTATGAAGCATCCTTAATAAAAACCTATGCAAATAGCAAATAAAGAGATCGCTGAGATGCTCATTGTCTGCTTGCCTTGTCATTTTGATTATGGAAAAGCTCCCGTATCATGTGCAAGGGGTACCCCATTGGCGGTTCTTAATAATACACATGTACTTACAATGACAAGAGCTTACTCGTGACTGAAGTTGAGTAGCATGAGGTTCGGTCTTCATAAGTAAGGGGCAGGAGATTTAGGTTTATAACTTGTCAAGCATATCCTCTTAGTTGTGTCACTTTAACCTTAATCACTTAAAGATGCTTATGATAGGGGCAATGAGAGCTGAAAGCTATAAGTACCATAATTTTTGGAAGCTCTTTATGAGACTTGAATCCCTACTTCCTTTTATAAAGGCCTTTCTTCCACCATTATATTGAGTCTCCATCTTCTACCTTTATGCACCTACTTTGAGAGCATAGTGGCCATTCTTAGTTCTATGTGCATTGTCCCAAGACTAGTTGATTGATGCATAACTTGATATTGCTTGTTTTAAACTATTTGTATCTACTCACTCTTATGAACTTTGAAGGTGTCCTATGCATTTATATTTGCTACTCTATTGAGGGACAAGTTGAATGCTATTATGCTATGTTTTCTTCATATGAAACAAACAAACGTCTTGCAAAGCATTATTATTCATGAATCTTTTGTTTATTCCTTTTCATGTTGCATCATAGTTTCTTTGTCTTATTGCTAGAACTTTGTCTTTCATGCTATGGTTGAAGTACTATGATCCCAGCTTTGAATGTTTTACAAATACTTTGATCAAGTCTTTGATGGTGCATGTCACCTCAAAAATTATTCTTTCTTTTTATCACTTACCTACTCGAGGACGAGCAGGAGTTAAGCTTGGGGGTGTTGATACATTGCAAATGTATCTATAATTTTTGATGTTCCATGCTTGGTTTTATCCACTTTCTTGTGTTTTGTCCACACTTTGGAGTACTTTTCATATGATTTCTTGGACTAACCTATTAACAAGAGTCACAGTGCCAGCTGCATGTTTTCTGCTATTTTTGGTTCCAGGAAAGTCAAAAAATGAATATTCTCAGAATTGGACGGGACAAAAGCCAAAGTGCCTATTTTTCCAGAAGTCATCAGATGCCAGAATACGAGACGGAGAGGGGCCAGAGGCCGGCCACACCACCTGGCCGCGCGACCAGGCTTGGCCCGCGCCAGGGGGTGGTGTGGTGGCCCCTATCACCCCCTCAGCCTCCCCTTCCGCCTATAAGATGCCCTCGGGACGAAAACCCTAAGTGCCCGATGAAAAATCCACGAAAGAGTCTGTAGCCGCCGTCATCTCCATCCCTAGATTGGGAGGGATCTGAAGCTCTTCCCGGCACCCTGCCGGAGAGGGGAATTCACCCTAGAGGCCTTCTTCATCACCATGCAAGCCTCCGGTGTGATGCGTGAGTAGTTCATCCTTGGACTATGGATCCATGTAGTAGCTAGATGGCTGGTTCTCCTCCTTTGTGCTTGCATGTTTAGATCTTGTGAGCTCCGTTCATGATCAAGATCATCTATTTGTAATTCTACATGTTGTGTTTGCGGGGATCCGATGGATATTGAGATGCTATTTTAGATTGATTATTGATTCTATCATGTCTTTGTTATTTGTGATCTTGCATGCTTTCCGTTGTTAGTAGCTATCTTGGCCAAGTAGATGCTAGCAACTCCAAGAGTTAGTATTTATGCTCGATAGTGGGTTCATGCCTCTGGTAATCTGGGGAAGTGACAGAAATCTCTAAGGTACTAGATGTGATGTTGCTACTAGGGAGAAAACAACAATCCTTTGTTCATAGAACAATCGTATTGTTTACTTTACACGCAGTTCGTAAAGCAATAATCTGTTGCTTGCAACTTAATACTGGAGGGGGTTCAGATGATAACCTGAAGGTGGATTATTAGTCATAGATGCAGTTGGATGACGGTCTATGTATAATGTTATAATGCCCAATCAAGTTCCAAAGGAGTCAAGATGATTAGTATATGCATGTATTGCTTTCTCGATGTTTGTCAATTGCCCCGCTGTAATTTGTTTACCCAGCATGCTATCTATCTTAAGGAGAGCCACCTCTAGTGAACTATGGATCCCGGTCCTTTACTTTACATATAGTCTATAAACTGTTTACTGCTTTGTGTTTACTTTATGCAAACTATTACTTCTTTCCATTCGATACGTTTAATATTTTGTTTTCCGCAAAACACGGTGAGATTGACAACCTCATCGCAAGTTGGGGACAAAGTTCTGTGGTTGTGTTGTGCAGGTCTCCACGTTGCTACTAGCACCGGTAGTGCGCCCTGCCAAATCTCAGCTAGTAACACCTTTGGGGTGTTTCCTTGCTTCTACTAGTTCGATTAAACCTTGGTTTCATACTGAGGGAAACTTGCTGCTATGCTCATCATACCTTTCTCTTGGGGTTCCCAACGAGCTCTACATCAACCACGCTCCAGCATTTTTCTGGCGCCATACATAGAGCCGTCACACCCCTCTTGGGGCCCTCCTTTGCAAATGCCATATCAACAACTAAAAGAGAGACAGACACCTGCTAGCCACTTATACGGTACAAGACGTATGTCGAGCGTAAGGTCGGTCTGGGTCGCTTCATCAAATAGTGTTGCAATATGATCAAGTACACATGGGAGGGTAACAACTGGAGGATCAATACCCACATTCTACATGCGTTCTAACCGTACAAATAATACTACGCATAGATCAGCTCTGATACCACTGAAGGGGTTCGTAGCAAAAAACAAAAAAAATCCTGACTAGCGTAACACCAAACTTCCCAATATCTATCTATGAGTAATGCTGTAACGAAGAGAGGCTTTGGTAACATACCATTGTAGACCGAAATCATTTATCATTCATGCAGAACATGGATGACGTAGCCATACTTGTCCGACCTTAAGATCACGAAGCTCCACGCAAGTCACCCTGGTCCTTGCACGACTATCCTGGTGCTACTAATGGTAGCACCCCGAGGTCTTGCACACATCCGGTGCTCGATGACGACTCTGCTCTCCTTGATCTAGCCATGATTGCAGAAGTAGATCTTCTGGCTAGAATCACTGCAGCACAACAGCGTACTGTAGCGAAGCATTCTTCTGCTTGTGCAACCTTACTTGGAGCCACAATCACAAGAGAAGAGAGAGAGAATTCCTAAGGAAATTGCCTTAGAAATTATTGGGTTATCTTTTCCCTCCCATATAGACCGCTATATATAGGGAAAAGTGGGCACCCCAAACTACTAAAGTACTAGGGTGGGACTAAAGGGAGGAGGAGGTGGAGGGAGGCATGCACACAGGAGGAGGAGGGTCGTCCGGCTAGGTCTGGGGTGGTCCCCATGCACGTGGCCCGAGGCGGGCTGGTAGCCGAAGCGAGCCCCACCCCGCGCGCCCTCCAAGGCGGCGGCTGCCCCCTTGTGGCCTTCCCTCTTGGGCCTTTATTCCCTCTAGGAACTTGGCCCAATAGGAAAGTTTGCCCATTTAATTTAATTTAAATATTATTTTATTATTAATTACAATAATTAATATAAAATACATATTCATTAAATCTATTTTGATCTGAAACACCTTTTGGTTCATTCCAATCTCCTTCAGAATTCCCCAGACTGATTCCAATTCTCTCACGGAACACTTCTAGTGTTTCTTTCTCTTTCTTCCTTTGATTCCATCTATTCCTGAATGATCTCTAGGCGTCATAAAACCCTTAAGTGTGTTACCCTGCGGTTCGGGAACATCATAGACATGATCAAGATGACTCTCGAATCAGTGATCAATAAAGGGCCCAGGATGCCCATAATGACCCCTGTGCATTCCACGATTTCAACGTCTTTTGAATCACAAACTCGAGTCCAATTATCTTTGTTACTTCGATACCTGACTTGTCCGAGACCTGATCATCGGTATCATGATACCTTGTTCAATCTCCTTATCGACAAGTGTTGCTTTACTCCTTCTCGTGATATTCCATCCCCGTGATCCAATCACACGCTGTGCAACTTATGAAAGTAATATCACCGAGTGGGCCCAATGTATCTTCCCATCATGTAGGAGAACAAATCCTAATCTCAATGCATACGCCTCAACATGCCCTTTGGAATACCCAACATACATCTTTATGATCACCCTATTATGGCATGATAGTTGATGCAGTCGAAGAAGCCACATGTGATCGTGATTAAATATGATCTCACAGTCTAAGGATTAGGATATTTCGTTTCTAACTATTTCAGTTGTGAACTTTGTGACTTGATCTTGTTGCAATACTTATATGGGTAATGTCCATCACATCATTTTACCAATGATATGAATTCATTGTCAAGTGGCATAAATGCTCCATGATCAGGAAACCTTGATTATTAGTTGCCCAATGAACTATTTGTATAGAGGCTACTAGGGACTATTTGGTTTGTTTATATGCCCACAGCTTTATCAATGTTTCTGATAAAACTATTATGAACTAATGACATATGATAATAAACACCTTTATTATTTGCCTCAAGGGCATATCTCCTTCACCACATACCAACACTAGTCATTCCTCCACACTTTGTCCTCACTCATGCGTACCCGAGAACAATTTCCGAGTCGGTCAACCATCCTCAAATTGCTCTAGGCCAAGAACACTTAACCTAGAGGTTCTTTGGGATGAGCTTTCAAAAAATAAGTTGCAACTTGTTGGTATGAGTATCCTATCAATCCTATTAATCCCTACACAAGTATCTCACGGGTATGATCTTGATAGGTTTTCTATTTTACCGGTACCATAATGTTGCTTTAGAGAGAGGCCCTCGAGTGAGTAACTTGATCGTATTCTTCTTAAAGATCTCAAACCTTTACATCCTTGGCACCATCTTTCTTGGTTGTTATTTGGATTTTATTCATGTGAGGTTTAGATCTTGTTGATATCTTCATAACAAGCAAAAGTTCATCAAAAACGAATTTTGAAGGAAAAACTGGTTGCCTTTTTGATCTTGGGGGTTTTACCATTCATGTTTTATCGAGAGGTCAAACCTTTCATCATTTAGTTTTATCCTCCTTGGCTGGACTATTATGTTTATATGCATGATCTTGTAGATCTTGTTGTTATCTTTTAGATGAGCACAAGTTCATCAAAAACGGAGTTTGGATGCTCAAGTTAATTATGGTCGTTTTCACATTAATGTTTCATCCAGTTTTTCATGGCCAGAATCTCCAAGGTTAAAACTCTGGAGTCTTCTATGTTGGTAATAAATCTACGATTTGAGTCATTTGAGACCTCTCTCTATACCCCAGTATGGAGATTGGCCGAAAACTCCGGCTCGTGTGCTGCAGGGTTGTAACGCTTAGATTTTAGAGGACCTATATAAGGGTACCTTCTTCCCCAATGTTTTTTCAAACTTTCTTGCAGGTTTTTCCCTCCATTGTTGACCTTTTCAATCTTGGTATCTCTCAACCCCTCTAATGATGCTTGCATCCTTTTTGAGGAAAAATAGAGAGGAGGTCTAGATCTATATTTTCATCAATCAATATCTCCTCTAAGTGAGGGGAGCACATTGGATCTAGATCTTGGACTCTTTTATGTATTTCCTCTTGTGTTATTCCTCTCATACTCCTCCATAACATTAGTTGCTTTGGCAGGATTCGAGAGTGAAGGACTTGAGCACTTCTTGTGTTATTGTCTAAGTTGCATCTGTTTGAGTTGTCGATTAGGATTCGGTGGTGTGAAACCTGTGAAGCTTTTTACTGTTGGGTTCTTGCAACCCTAAACGTCTTTGTGACTTTGTGGATCAATTGGGAGCCTCCAATTAAGTTGTGGAGATTGCCCCAAACTTTGTGGCCTTTATGTATTTGTTGAGAGGGTCCAATTGAGTTGTGGAGATTTCCCCAAGCTTTGTGCGAGGTTTTGGTTGCAACCGTGAAGAGCACCGCTCAATGGATCGAGTACCCACCTTTGTGGTGCGTGCTCGAGAGAAAAATGTGAGCCTTAGTGACAATTGGGTCACTTTGTGTAGACCCAACACCTTTACAACGAAGATGTACTTTCCGTAACAAGGAAGAAACATCGGGATTACATCATTGTGTCTCCATTGCGGTATCTCTATACCCGAACCTGTTTTATGAACTTTACATTATGATAACCTTAGTGATTGAAGTCATTATCTTGCTATCACCTTGTTGCTTGTCTTGCTTGGCATAAGTTATTGGCACACATAGTTGAGCCTAGCATATTTAGGTTTTGTGCTTGCTAAATTAAATGCTAGTTTTATTCTGCATTTATCTAAGACAAAATCATAATAGTTTTACATCGTTTATTCACCCTTTTCTAAGCGACATCCGTGTCCTTTCATCAGGGTAGCGCCCCCGGATGTTAGTGTGGTGACTGTGCTTTGCGATCGATTTACCTTGTGCAGCTTGGGTTGCGAGTATTTAAGTTGTGTGGCATTGTGGCTCGAGTGCAAAGTGGTGGTATGTCTGGTTGACGGTCCCAAGGGGTGGTGTTGGCGGTCCACTCGACGTGTTGGGATAGTTGGGTGTCGGGGAGGTGGCCCCGAGTGTTAAGGGCTCCTCGGAGGGTTAGCATCTTCATCTTCGTTCGAGCATCCCGTGTCTACTACTCCTATAGCAGCCACGGCTTCTTCTTTCTGACGGTGGTGATTGACCGTCTGGTCTTGACAGAGTGGTGTTTTTCAGTTTGAACGTTGATGCTCTTGGGTCTTGGGCTTGGCCCCGTGGTAAGTGTGAGCATGGCCCACCTGGTGTTACCGTTTTTGTAGGGTTTCCCCCGATTTGCAGCAAATAAAGTGTGACGCCTCCTTATTAATTAATGCATAAGGCAAATATTTTGTCTCGTCTCAAAAACATAATTTATAGTATTTTTTTTGTCTCATACAGTAATTCCAAAGTCCAGAAGGAGCTTAATCTGGCCCTGGTTGCATAAACAACTTGTACTTGGGCCGTAGTCCTAGCCCATGCCAAAATCACAACGATATTTTGCACTTGTCGGCAAATACACACACACTCGCTGTCTCCCTAACGCTGACCCTGCATCTCAGAAAATAGAAAACGCTGACCGTGCCCCTTTGCCCTTTCCCTTTGCTCTCCCCTCCCGATCCGGCACCCTACCAGTTCAGGCACGGCGGCTCCGGCGGTGCATATACCGTCCCACCGCAGCTGGGATCCAACGGGGTAAGCCCTTCTGTTGGTCACCATGTGGAGTCGATCGGCTTTAGGGGCGCGGGGACTCGGCTACCTCCGAATCCGTGGCCGTCGCCAGGTCCAGGCTCGCTCCCTGCTTCTTCCTTTTTTTTTCTTTTCTTTCGAAGGACGCCCTTTTCTCATTTTCGTGCTTGAACCAGTGGTTTGCTCCAGTGTTTGCTCAGCCGATCGCGGTCGTTTTGTGCTCCTGACATTTTTAATATCGCGTCTATCTGAAAGTTCTGTCTTGTGATTCTTCTTCTGGTTGCTCTGTGATTTTGATGTGTTGGTTATAATGATGCAGAAACCGAGAGGATTCGCCTCGCAAGTGAGCTGCTCCCGCCCGGAAGCAGATTAGGTAACGCTGAAACTATGCCTTTTCCATTGGATTCATGATCTTTGTCAGTGCTACTGGTACCACATTATTTTGACTATCCGGTCAACTTATTGGGGGAACATAATAATCATGCGTCACCTGCCTCGGCAGAGAAAATTGAGTACCGTACTTGTTAATAACTTGGTGTAAAGTTATTTCGTAACCTTCATGGCTTCATTTGCGAGGTACCTTCATTTGAGATGCTTACACTTAGACTGTAGGAGGTTTCCATTTAGTGTCGTAGTCTTATTAGGCTGATTACAGTATACTTGATTTGCTATTTGATAGAATATTTTGTTTATGACCCGCAAAAGAAAAAA
The DNA here is from genome assembly GCA_916181665.1 of Avena sativa. Classification (NCBI taxonomy): domain Eukaryota; kingdom Viridiplantae; phylum Streptophyta; class Magnoliopsida; order Poales; family Poaceae; genus Avena; species Avena sativa. Next base: position 433,104,821 of record OV702287.1, read on the forward strand.
TTAGTCTATGCTTCCCCACATAATAATTTAATCATGGATGCACCTATGGGAATAAACTTAGATCGATCGCATGAATCATGAATGGTCCCACATAATAATTTAATCATGGATGCACCTATGGGGAATAAATGTAGATCAGTCGCATGAATCATGAATGGTCTCATGGGAATCCAGATAGTCTTGGCACTTGTTTTCAGGAGCAGTTTGCTTGTAGCCCCCCTTCCAACATTGAGTGTTAAATTGTGCATCACACTTATTACTACTTGTAGACTTCCTTCTCTAACATTGCAGCTAAATGTTCCAGCAGATAGATTTTGCCTCATGGCAAAGCAATCCTATGCGACCAGCAGCCTCGTATTAGGATATGCTTTATGCTCGAGCTTGCTTGCGATCATTAACAAGTACGCCATCACCAAGTTCAGCTACCCTGGACTCCTCACTGCCTTCCAATACTTGACATCCGTGGTTGGAGTTTGGAGCCTTGGGAAGTTCGGCTTCCTATACCATGATCCCTTCAACTTCCAGACTGCCAGAAAGTTTGCGCCTGCTGCTCTTGTGTTCTACCTTGCCATATTCACCAACACCCACCTTCTGAAGCATGCCAATGTCGACACGTTCATTGTGTTGAGATCGCTGACTCCTCTTCTCGTTGCTATCGCTGACACCACCTTCCGGAAGCAGCCATGTCCCTCGAAGCTCACCTTCTTGTCTCTTGTGATTATCTTGGGAGGTGCATTAGGCTATGTGATGACAGATTCAGGGTTTACCCTCACGGCATACTCATGGGCAGTTGCTTATCTGGTCACCATAACCACTGAAATGGTGTACATAAAGCACATGGTGACTAACCTGCGGCTCAACACATGGGGCTTTGTACTCTACAACAATCTCCTTTCATTGATAATGGCCCCTGTGTTTGGGATTTTGACAGGGGAGCACTTGTCGGTCTTTAGAGCCTTTGAGTCAAGGGGCCAAAGCTGGTTTGAACTAGATGCATTTGTTGCGGTTTCACTGTCCTGTGTATTTGGGCTGCTCATTAGCTTCTTCGGTTTTGCGGCAAGGAAAGCAGTGTCTGCCACCGCGTTTACAGTAACGGGGGTTGTCAACAAGTTTCTTACAGTTACAATCAATGTTATGATCTGGGATAAGCATGCAAATGGATTTGGTTTGGTTTGCTTGATCTTCACTCTGGCGGGCGGGATATTCTATCAGCAGTCTGTCACAACTAAAGGAAATGCTCCAGCACTTCGTGAGATGGTTGCTAATAGGGGCAATGATGAAACTGACTTAGATGAGGAGAAGCAAAGCTTGGTTTCGTCTCCAAAAGATTCACGTGACTGAGCTACATACATGTTCTTCCTTTTGTCTAGAGTAGACGAGGAGTGATTGAAAACCAGTTATAGTTAGTATATTACAGGAAAATCGTGAGGTACTCCCTCTGTTCCAAAATATAAGATGCTTCGGCAAAGTAATATTCTTGTTGTAGAAGGATGGCCTGCACTCACATCACAACCTACATGTTTATTCTAGAATCGTTTGTGTTTCCTGGTTGTTTACCGTCCTCGTAGTTCTTGTTGTTTATGCAGCTACTAAGTGTTGTTTACTAGAGTTACCTTCCTTTTTTTGTGAACATAAAATTCTTTGTTGATGTCTACTTACCCTCCCCTTATTGAGGAGTTTACTGTTGTCTACTGCAGATCCAACGCTATACACTGCATATTCCTAGTGATTAGAAGTATCCACTGCGATGTCAAACACATCCTTATTCATCTCCACCCGGTTTTGGTTAATGTTTTATTTTTAAACGGACTAGCATAATACCCGTGGGCTGCTACAAACCATAAAACAATGACGCTGCATTATCCTTTGTCCATTTGGATTGCAGTATCCATCACAAAAATTGAGATGACCTCGAGGACCTTTAGCCTTAGTCCCATGTCGCTCTCAGCCACGATACCTGGGCAACACAGCTAGCGGCACCTTCGTCCATTCCCTCCAACCCGCTATTACTGATTGTCGGCCAACAATGATGACGGTGCCTTCCCAATGTTGCCTACCCTCCATGCTTGTGGTCTTTGCTCTCTCCCCGTACCCACCCCCATGCGTCCCTTCGTTGTCGTCACATCTAGTCGGATGGTCATATCTGGTTATCCTGTGGCCAACCTTGTCGTCCTAACAACTCCGAGCTAATGTGTGGAGGCACCGGCATGCTTCCCTATGTAGGCTAGAGCCAGCTAGGTTGTGATCGACGCTGCTTGGCATTTTTTTTTTGACACATTTACCGAAGGGATGTTAGATAATCATGTGTCCGTCACGTATTGATGTTCGTATCCGAGTAGAACTGCTAGTATACCTATGTGTATACGAGTAGAGGTCATGCATGTATCAGGTTAGGACTCCTAGCTAGAATCGGTTAGGCTAAATCCTATTATATATATATATATATATATATATATATATATATATATATATATATATATATATATATATATAGGAAAAATCCTTTTTACTCCCGGGTGTAGTTACACCCATGTCTTATATACTCCTATATGAAAGTTTACGTGATACTTTATCGGTTTAAGTATGTTTATATACTACATCTAAGATACTTCAAATCAAGTTACGTGGAAAAAATGCAAACGGAGCCATAGTTTGCACTATATTTCCGAAATACCCTTCATATTTGTACGTAAAATAAGAGTATGTAAAAAACTTATATATACTACCTCAAAAATAGTATATATACTACTAAATAGTCTTATAATACTTCATACTAAGTGTACATACTCTTCGGTATGATAGATACTACCTAAATAGTATATATACTTCATACTAAGCGTTACACCCACACGTGTTTCACACTATATAGGCAGTTTCTACCATACCGGAAGGTATGTACGCGTAGTATGAAGTATATAAAAATATTTGGGCAGTATATATACTATTGTTTTGGTAGTATGTAATTTTTATTCACATACTCTTTTTGTACATATAAATATGACGATATTTTATATATATACTGCAAACTATGGGTGCACTTGCAATTTTTTCACCTAACTTGCTTGTAAGTATCTTAGATATAGTATATGAATATACTCAAATAGATAAAGTATTACAAATACTTCTGTAAGGTAGTATATGACACCCGGGTGTAGTTACACCCGGGAGTAAGAAATATTTTTCCTATATATATATATATATACACACGTGTACCCCTGGTCTTTGTAAGACACACCGAGAGACAGAAGAAATACAAAGAAAGGATTCGAGGCTCGACACGAGCCTCTGGCACATCGTGTTTTTTCTGTGTGATATGTACGTGAGAGTTAGTCTAGGAAATAATCTAGAGCTAGCTACATGCGTGTGTTCGTCTTGTCGGAGCCGTGCTAGTCACACGTGCAGTCTTACCGGAAAGCACTCGGCTGATTGTGGCGTGTGAGTCGGGGCTAATTCTAACAATTGGTATCAGAGCCTGAGGTTCTTCGTCCGTGATCTGCTGAAAGTACAAGGAGGTCATGGCGTTGGTCAAAGCAGTCGAGAGCTCGGCAGCGGCACCGGTGACGGAGACAGTTGGGGCGGCTTTGTATCCGCGCCTCGATCGCAAGGACTACGGACTATGGGCACTCAACATGGAGGTGCCATGGAGGCTTAGGAGGTTTGGGAGGCCGTCGATCCAGAAGGCGACGAGTACGTCAAGGGAGGCGTGAATTATCGGAAGGATCGCCAAGCGCTGACGGCGCTCTATTCCGTCGTGCCGAAGGACGTGATGCAGCACCTCGTCGGAAAGAAATCGGCGAAGGATGCATGGGAGACGATCAAGATCTTGCACCAAGGTCATGCCCGTGTGAAGGAAGCGCATCTTTAAACTTTGACAAAAAATTATGAACATCTGAAGATGGAGGAGAGCGAGACGGTTGATCAGTTTGCCGCCCGTTTCGTTACCCTCGTCAACGCAATTAGGGGATATGGCAAGAGATTGGACGAGGTCAAGAACGTCAGAAGGTTCTTGCGTGCGGCACATGCGCGCTACATGCAGATCGTCACATCGATCGAACAATGTCTCAACTTGAATACATTAACGGTTGAGGATCTCGTTAGAAGATTCAAGGCACACGACAAGAGAATTCGGATCATCTTCGGTGATCCAGAACAGGTTGAGCACCTGATGCTCACGAAGCAGCATTGGATGACTCTTTCAAAAGAAAAGCAAGGAGGCTCCACGAGCAGCAAGGAAAAACAACGCCCAGCGAAAAAGTACATCGCGGGGTAGGAGGATGAAGATGACGCCCCGCCGCGGAGGAAGTTTGACATAAAGAAAGTAAGATGTCATAACTGCGGCGAGCTCGGTCACTTCAAGGCTGATTGCCGGAAACCACCAAAGGAAAGGGAGAGGGCTCTCATCGCCCAGGAAGGAGATAATGGACCGATGATGTTGATGCTCGAAGTAACTGAGCTGAAGGATGAGGAGGATCCTCCATCACCGGCTACGGAGATTGTGGCAGAAGTGGATCACGAGGAACGGAGTGCCTCGTTTCCATGTGAAGCCACGTTTGAGGCAAGTGAAGCCTCGGAACTTGTTCATGGCGATCTATGCGTTGGAATTTCACCCGCATCTCCGTCCGGCAATAAGTTCTTCATGCTTGTGGTGGATGATCATAGTAAATACATGTGGATTGTGTTGCTAAAAAGTAAAGATCAAGCTCAACAAGCATTCGAGAATATCAAGAAAGCTGAAGAGTTCAAGGTGGAGGCGAAGATAAGAGCCCTACGCATTGATCAGGAGGGTGAGCTACATCAAACTGTGTTGAGCATGTCACGGAGCATGATGAAGAGTAAAGGCTTGCCAGGAAAATTCTGGGGTGAGGCAGTCAATACGGCTATGTATTTGCTGAACTTGGAGCCAACTGAGAGTGGAGTTGGTATAACGCCGTACGAAGCATGGTACGGATGGAAACCCTTGGTTGATCATTTTCGCACTTTTGGATGCGTGGCGCATGTCAAGACGGAGTCCGACCATAAGAGTAAATTGGCGGATCAAAGGACTCCAATGATCATGACAGACTATGAAAGCTCAAAGACATACCGCTCCAATGATCATGACAGGCTATGAAAGCTCAAAGACATACCGCTTGTGCAATCCTTATACCAATAAGGTAGTTGTCAGGAGCGACGTAATCTTTGAGGAAGGTGAGTCATGGAATTGGGGATCCAACGAACTGGGATATCCATTTCACGTCACATGGGATCTTGAGTATGAAGAAAATATGTATCAACCAAGCTTATCCTTGTCAACAAGTTCGGGCCCAGAAGACGTTGAAGGCCTAGGGGGAGGTCCAGGTGTGGACACCAGGCTAGAAGCACTAGGGATTCTCCCAGAAGACAAAGAGTTTGAAGAAAAGAATAGTTTATGGCCAGAAGATACAGAACTAGAAGGGCACACAAATGCATGTGCAACGATACCTGCACTTGTTTGCCCAACAATTATAAGAGGAGGGTGAGTTTAAGCGAGCCTAGCAAACAGGCTAGCAAGGCCAGAAGATGATGGTCCAAGAGTGTGGACTGGTGGCCAGACAGATGGAGGAGACCCAACAATAGGGGGTGCAGATCCATCAAGAGGCTTTTCACGTGGTATAGAGAAGCTAGAAGGAAACATGCCAGAAAGAGATTCAAAAGGAAAAGATGAATCGCTATAGGTAGGCAATCTGTACATTGCTACTCCGGACGAGCCAGAAGACGGTGTTGGTCAGGAGCAGGTAGAAGTCAGAATTGCTAGTCACGAGCTAACTTTGCTAGTCAACCAACATGAGCTAGCTCCTACATATTTGTTCTATTGCATACAAGAGTACCGGCAAGCAGAAGATCAAATATGTGAAGCATCGATAAGAAAGTACTTCATTGAACCAAGTATAATGTCTCAAGGCGCGGATAAAAAGGATTATCGGCGTGAAGGCGTGGAGAAGGGCGCGGACAAAAAGGATTGTCGGTGTGAAGCCATGGAGAAGCCGACAAAACAAAGTCGGTGACAAAGGTGCTGAGAAAGGGAGTGGCGAAAGCAATGCCGTGGATGACGTTCGCGAGGAGCAACTGGCATATTTGGGATCCAGGTGGACGTTGAAGAGCACATCGTGATTAGGAGGTGATTGTTAGATAATCACGTGTCCGTCACATATTGATGTTCGTATCCGAGTAGAACTGCTAGTATACCTATATGTATACGAGTAGAGGTTGTGCATGTATCAAGTTAGGACTCCTAGCTAGAATTGGTTAGGCTAAACCCTAGAATATATATATATGTATATACCTCTGGTCTTTGTAAGACACCCCGAGAGAGAGAAAAAATACAAAGAAAGAATTCGAGGCTCGACACGAGCCTCTGGCACATCGTGTTTTTTCTGTGTGATATGTACGTGAGAGTTAGTCTAGGAAATAATCTAGAGCTAGCTACGTACGTGTGTTTGTCTTACCGGAGCCGTGCTAGTTACACGTGCAGTCTTGCCGAAAAGCACTCGGCTGATTGTGGCATGTGAGTCGGGGCCAATTCCAATAGGGGAAGTCCCTATGGTGTAATTTTATATAAATTAAAAAAGAGAGGTTTTACGAGGAGGCCTTATGGCACACAAGAAGAATCAAGGAGGGAAAAAATGTCTAAAAAAGATTACAACCATTAAGCGAAGGAAGAGGTTAGCCATTCAACTAGAGGTTGAACATACAATCGACTTGACCTTAAATTTCGGCAAACTCAGGTCACTTTGGAAGCCCACCTTTCACCTATTAAAGTAAACCTGGATATCTTTGAAAATGAAATCATTGCGCACTCTCCAAATATTTCAGGCATCACAAGCAAATACCTCCATAAAACATGGTCCAGGAAAAGCTATCTTGGCAAGAGCAAAATCATCTGCAAAAGAGTTCATCCTAGTCCAAGGAATATGAAGAAAGTCCCAATAGTGGCGAGCGAATTCGCAATCAAAAAAAGAGATGATCTTTTGTTTAGAGTGCAGCAGATCTGCAAAGGACACAACCAGGCCTGAGTCCACTTGCCAATTTTTTTGCATCATGAGATCTTTAGTGTTTAACCGATCCATCATTAGTAGCCAGCAAAAAACCTTTAGTTTAGGAAGTGCTTTAGATTTCCAATTTCATTTAGTGATGCATCCTGAGGGAGTCGACTAAATAGAAAATTGTAGTATTTCGAAGGAGCATAATTGTCGCCCCAAACAAAGATCCTTTTGTCAACTCCGCCTACCGTCAAAGAGTTCTGGGACAGGATCTTTGAAACCTGCTCCCATCCTTGGTAAGCTTGAATCGAGAGAGGGAGAGCAAAACAAGTGCTAAGGTCAACAACCTGCGTGATTTCAGCCAATGACAAATCTTGATTGATCACATAAGAAAATAAGCGAGGGAAACGATCACAAAGCAAGCGTCCATCCAACCAAAAATACTTCCAGACAAGAACAAAAGAACCACTCTCCACGTGACATTTGGTGATGCTACGATAATCTCCAATTAGGCTAAAAATATTCCTCCACCAAAATGAACCCCTCCGAGATTGTGCATGTGGGACCCCATCGCCATACAAAGACCACACCAACTAAACCCATAGAACATTTTCCTTGGAGAAAAACTTGTGTAGCTGCTTCATTAGCAGCGCCTTGTTCTGTAGTTCTAAATTCAGAACACCAAGACCTCCATGTTTACATGGACGATAGACTAGGGACCACGCATCCAGAGCATTAATTGAGGATGAATCTTCCTCCTTGGCCCATAAACAGTGTCTTTGTGCTCGATTACAAATATTTAGGATGGTCTTCTGAATATTGAGAGAGCACATGAAAAAATTGGGCAAGGATGATAAAAGTGGCCAGACAAATTCTAATTTCCCCCCATAACCAAGAAATCTTGCGCTGGAATTCAGCCTCCTTTCTACCAAACTAACCAATGGAGTTAAGTCCTGAATTATAGGTTTAGAAGTTCCTAATGGGAGGCCGAGGTAAGTAAAGGGAAGGGTGCCAATTGCACATCCAAACACGGCTGCAAGTTCCTCACGCATATCTTAAGAGACGTTAACTGGCATAATGGAGGATTTAGAATAGTTAACACGTAGTCCTGTTGCTTGAGCAAAGACCTCTAAAATATTTTTCATAGCGGCCAATTGAAGGGGACAAGCATGGAGAATCAACAATGTATCGTCTGCATACTGCACTACATGGAAATCAGAGTTTGGAATATTTAAAGGAGCAGTGAGTATCCCAGCTTGAAATATGTGATTCACCATAATTTGTAGTAGTTCTGCAACACTCACAAAAAGTAGTGGTGGAAAAGGATCACCCTGACGAACACCGCGACGACAAGGATTTTTTTTGCCTGGAACTCCATTGAGCAAAACAGCAGAGGTGCCAGTAGACATGAGCGTATCCATCCAATTCAGCCACGTGGGATCAAAGCCAAGACACTCAAAGATCTTCATTATAGTCTCATGTTCTATGGTGTCAAAAGCTTTGGCAAAATCGAGCTTAAGAATAACAGTGTCAGAGCCTGCTTGCTTACATTGATGGATGTATTCATAGGCCCAGCCCACACAATCTTGTATATATCTAAATTTCAAGAAGCCATACTGATTAACATGAACCATTTTGAGAATTTTGAGTTGAATCCTATCAGCCATGAGTTTGGTCAGAAGTTTCATACAAATATTCAGAAGAGAAATGGGTTGGTAATCATTGGGCCCTTTAGGAGATAGAGTTTTAGGGATTAAGGTGATAAAGGAATTGTTTACGCTTTGCAGATTTACCTTGCCCTCCCAAAACTCTTGGCAAAGCCAATAAAAATCATATTTGACAACTGGCCAACAAACTTTCAAAAATAACCCTGAAAACCCGTGAGGTCCGGGTGACTTGTCACTAGGCATATGTGCCACCACATTGTCAATTTCTTCATGAGAAAAAGGAGCTGACAAACTACTTAAACCTTCAAAAGGTGAGAAGTATTGTGCAAAATCAAATTCAGAATTGATGGGAATAGAGATACCCAGTTTCTGGCGAAAATATTCCCGAAGGAGCCCAGCTTTTTCATGGTGATCCGAGACTTGTGAACCATCATCTCGGTTCAGAGTTGCAATCAGATTTTTTCGGTATCGAATTGTGGCCATTGAGTGAAAAAAGGAGGTGTTTTCATCACCGAGACGTGCCCACCTGGCTGTACAACGTTGAGAGGCATTTAGCACTAACATTGAACTTCCTAGGTAGGTTTAACTTTGTCTAAAAACCCTGGTACTTTAGTCCAATGGTTTTCGAAGCGAAAAACATTAGCCTTAGGAATATTCACTAGTAGAAACCAGGCTATTAGCCCCGGTTCGTAAGGACCTTTAGTCCCGGATTCCAAAGCGGGACTACCAAAGCGGGACTAAAGGTTCGGCCTTTAGTCCCGGTTCTGTTACGAACCGGGACTAGAGGTCCACCACGTGGCCCCGCGAGCCGCGCTAGGCTGGAGGACATTTAGTCCCGGTTCGTAACACGAATCGGGACTAAAGGTTCCCTGCCGCGACAGCGTTTTGGGCCATTTGGTTGCCGCGGCAGGAGATGTGGTTTTAGGGTTTTGTGTTTTTCTTTTCATTTTGTGTTTTGTGTTCAATTATTTTTCATTATGTGTTTTCATTAGAAACAAGTTTTGTATACATATAGAACGCTACTACATAGTACTTGTACACATTGATGCATATATATAATATAATTTTTCTTACAAGCATATATGCATGGAAGGTCGATCATTACATGGAGTCCCAACCGGGTACATAGCCTGTCTATTTGATTACATGGATATCATTACATGGATGCTTTAGGGTCTATCTAGAGAGTATTCTCCGTATGGGTCTATGACCTCGTCGACAAAAAATCCAGCAAATTCCTCTTGGATTGCTAGTAGGCGGTCCTTTGGTACGAGCTTGTCCCGCATCGTGTCCAACTATAAAGAAGGAGATCGTATGAATTAGACTGAACACAACTTTTTGTAACAAAAATAAAGGGTGAATATATTGTTTACTTACTCGAACAGTTTGCAAGGGCTTCTCAGTAGTGATGCGAATAAACTCACACACGTAGAATCCACATAGATTAGTCCCCCGTGGCTTCCTCGCGCACTTTATAAGAATAAAATTCAATCAAATAATAACTCTAGCATGATAAATGCACATAAAGTAGAATTAAATAGATGCGCGGACTTAGCTCGTACTACTTACCGAGACCGATTTAAAAAATAGCTCCTCCTTGTTCTTGAACCGTGTCCAAACCCTACCTGACAAAGAAAATGTCTGTATGAGTTAATATCTACTTGATATCCCAGAAAATGAACGAAAGAAACCAATATAGTGCGCTAATGGTTGAAATTACCTCTAGAGCATATCGATAATGCTACGGTAGTCTTCAATGTATTTGTTTAGTGAGTCCATGATGTGAACTCTTCCCAAGTCAACTGAAATGCTTACAAGAATCCAGTGGTACCTACGCAAGGTTTACATACGTCAGTAACTCATCATTTACACTGAACATCGAGTAAGCAAAAGTTAATGTATACAAGAACTCACTTGCCTTCATGGTAAGGAAATAGTATTTCATTGCAGAAATGCTGGTTCGTGAGAAACCGGAGCAAGTTTTGCTCGGTCTCTAGTGGCTTATCCTTTAGACAACTCCATTAACTCGATGTGGGTCAATGAATCCAAATCCGTTGATAACCTTTCTTTTACATTCGAGAATCTTCAATCTGCATCATTATATATAGCGTACAAAAGAATATAGTGAGTATACTTACCGACAATGAATTGAACAAGCTGAGATAGAGACTTAATTACATAAATAAAGTAATCACTTACATACAATAGCAACTGAGGATAGGTTTGTCGAGTTCCTTTAGATTGAATAACTGAAATAATTCTATAAATTCAATAGGGACCTCGTCTTCAGCGAAGTAATGCTCTTTTCGAACTTTCACTATGAGCCACTATCGCTCTTCTTTTAATACTTTCATGTACCATTCATGCAATCGTCGCATTTTTGTTGGCATATCCCGAAGCGTCTCAGAACTGACCAGAGGCTCCCCGTGAACAAATTTGGGTGCTACCTCAGCCTTGGGCATATGAGCGCCGTGAATAATGTCATGAATAGACACATTACATTGCTCGGCCAATATCTTAGCCGTTTCCGGATCCATAGGTTCTCCACCATATAGTTGAGGTTCGGGTATGTGCACCTGGAGCGGGGGGAGCGATTGATTTGCTTGTTTCCCTAGCTGGGGAACGTCTCCTTTGGTTCTTCGGCTACCACTCGATTGTTTTGCTTGTTTCCTTAGTTGGGGAACGTCCATTCTGGTGCTTCCGCTACCACTCGATTGTTTTGCTTGTTCCCCCTGCTGCGGAACCTCTTTTGTGATGCTTCCTTAGCCACTTGATCTCTTCTGTTTTAGTGTCTTCTGAAGACATCGTGTATAGTCATCTGGCGCATTTAACTGAGCTTGGGATGGCTGCGTCAGTAATTTCCTAAAGTGCTCCTTGGTTTCCAGTTTTATTTGGACCTCTGGCTCAGGTTGTTTCTTTTTAAAATGAGCATCCACTTCAGCCCGTACGACCGCATCGGTCTCCTCATCGGTCAGGTCATAGGCCCTCTTGGGAGGAACCGACAGTACTCTTGGAAGGGGCGACAACTGTCGCTTTGGGCGTCGGTTATCGCTCGACAGAGTGGTGCTATTCTTCCGCTTTTGGCCCTTAGTGGGTGGAGGCGGCTGTGTAGATTGAGATGGACTCGTTTTGAGGTCATGGATTGTACTTGGAGGTGGTGGACTTTTACTGGGAGGAGACGGTGGCCTTGGAGGTGATGGATTGTTTCTCGCTGGAGAAGGTGGCCTTGGTGCCAAGCTTGGAAACTTGATGTATTCCTTTTTCCAAAGAATGAAGACACTTGTGACTTCTCCCAGTGTCGTCTCCCCTTCACCTCCAGGGAAGTCAAGTAGTAGTGACTAACACAGCGATTGAACTTCATCCACACCGACACGAGCATAGCCAGCTGGAATCAGATTGCAATGGTAGGTCGCTCTCGGTGCAGAAGGTAAAGCAAAGCCGACCGCCACCTGATATGTTCTTCAGTTCACCATGCAGCTCACAACTAGTCTTCTCCTTAATTGCATCCACCGGGTACACATCCATCGTTGCATCATTACCGTGACCCTCCATGGAAGCCACGCTTCTTTTCCATTGCGATGGGCTGACCGTAGTGTCTGGTGCAAGATCTTGCTGTCGGAGTCCTTTAAGTTCATTAAGCTCCTGCCAATGCTCTTGCAGCATGGCTTCAAACCTCGCGGACCGCTTCTCATCCTCCTCTTTTTGCCGCTTTGTTTTTCTCGATCGGCTTCTGTACGTGTCAAGGTCCTCGGGAAACCCGATAGCCCATGGACAAGAAGGTCCGAACCCTCTTGTTCGTCCAGCCTTTTCAGGATTCCCGAGAGCCTTTGTCAGCTCATCGTTCTCTCTGTCGGGAACAAACTTTCCCTCTTCAACCTATTTTATCACTTTAATAAGATCATCTTTGGGTCCAGCAACTTCTTTGGCTGCGACAATCTCGCCTGTTTCTGGGTCATACGATGCCCTGATGACCCACAAGTATAGGGGGTGTATCGCAATATTTTCGAGGGAAGTGAAACCCAATTTATTGATTCGACACAAGGGGAGCCAAAGAATATTTATAAGCCTTAACAACTGAGTTGTCAATTCAGCTGCACCTAGAAACAATCTTGCTCACAACATTTTATCAGTAGCAATGGTTTTGTAGTAGCAATAGTAAAGTAATAGCAGTAGTAAAAGTAAAGACAATAGTAACAATTTTAGTAAATAGTAGGATTAAAGCGCGATAGGCATAGGGATGGATGGACGGGTGTTGCATGGACAAGACAATTCATATAGCAATCAGAACATAGGGCATTTGCAGATAAATAAGATAAAGCATCCAAGTACTAAATAATCATAGGCATGTGTTCCATTTATAGTCATACGTGCTCGCAATGAGAACTTGCATAACATCTTTTGTCCCGCCAGCCCGTTTGCAGTGGGGCCTCAAGAGAACTACTTGCAATTAAGGTGCTCCTTTTAATAGAGCATCGGAGCACATCATTAACACTGCATGAACACATGTGATCCTCACATCAAAGCCATTTCCTCCGGTTATCCCGATTGCTGTCACTTCGGGGACTTTGGTTCCGGACAATAACATGTGTATATAACTTGCAGGTAAGACCATAAACAATACTATCATAATGAATCAATAACATGTTCAGATCTGAAATCATGGCACTCGGGCCCTAGTGACAAGCATTAAGCATAAAAAGTTACAACAAAGTCAAAAGGCACTAATAATAGATACTAGGCACCATGCCCTAACAATCTGATGCCATTACATGAACGATATCATTGATGTCTACGCACTTATATTATTGTAGACAGTTGTTGGGCCTCCAAGTGCAGAGGTTTGTAGAACAACAGCAAGTTTTCCCTTAAGTGGATCACCCAAGGTTTATCGAACTCAGAGAGGAAGTGGTCAAAGGTATCCCCTCTCAAGCAACCCTGCAACCAAGATACAAGAAGTCTCTTGTGTCCCCAACACACCCAATACACTTGTCAGGTGTATAGGTGCACTAGTTCGGCGAAGAGATAGTGAAATACAAGTGGTATAGATAATTATAAGTGGTAATGGTGATAGAAAATAGCTTGATGGCGTGGAAAAGACTAAAGGCAAACTCAAATAAAGATGGAACCAAGCAAACATGTAACATATCTAGTAGCAAATGGTGTTTCAATGCTTAGAAACAAGGCCTAGGGATCATACTTTCACTAGTGAACACTCTCATATAAATATCTTGTCTTTATGATACTACTCTTAACTACTCTCTGGTTGAACACTCTAATGCATGGTAGGGCTATAACAGCACACCTCAAAGTTCATCTTTCCCATCTAGAAAACCCCACAATGTCACCTTGAGTACTAGATGGTTCCAACAAACACCATAATTTCATAAAAACATCCAACTCCAAATATAACTCATAACAAGTATTTGTAATCTCTAGCCTAAATGCCACCATGGTGTGCACACTGTCAACTTCACACACATGGGGAGAGCAGAGATCTATTAAAGCACTTGAGTAGCAAGGTAGATCTATAGATTACAAGCTCATGATCTCAATAAGATCATGCATAGAGAGAGATGAACACATAGCTACCGATAGAACCCTTAGCCTCGAGGAAGAACTACTCCCTCATCATCATGGGAATCAGCAATGGTGATGGAGATGGTGGTGGAGATCGATGGAGATGGCTCCGGGGCACTTCCCTGTCCCGGCAGGGTGCCAGAACAGAGACTTTCTGTCCCCCGAATCTCCCCTTCGGTGGCGGCGGCGCTGTGGAACTTTTCGTGGATTTTTGATTGACTATCTAGGGTTTTGGTATTGGGAGGCTCTTATAGGCGAAGGAGGCAAGGTCGGTGGCCGGCCAGGGGGGCCACACCATGCCCTGGCGCGGCCTGGGCTGGCCCGCGCCTAGGGGGCTGTGGCCACCCTGTGGCCCCTCTCTGACTCTCCTTCTGACTCTGTGAGTCTTCCAGGAAAATAGGAACTTTGGCTTTTGTCCCGTCCAATTCCGAGAATATTAATTTTCTGACTTCCGTGGAACCAAAAACAGCAGAAAACAGGCAACTAGCACTGTGGCTCTTGTTAATAGGTTAGTCCAAGAAAGCATATGAAAAGTACTCCAAAGTGTGGACAAAACATAAGAAAGTAGATAAAACCAAGCATGGAACATCAAAAATTATACATACATTTGCAATGTATCAACATCCCCAAGCTTAACTCCTGCTCGTCCTCGAGTAGGTAAGTGATAAAAAGAAAGAATAATTTTTGAGGTGACATGCACCATCAAAGACTTGATTAAAGTATTTGCAAAACATTCAAAGCTAGGATCATAGTACTTCAATCATAACATGAAAGACAAAGTTCTAGCAATAAGACAAAGAAACTATGATGCAACATGAAAAGGCACAAACAAAAGATTCAGGAATAACAATGCTTTGCAAGACGTTTGTTTGTTTCACATAAAGAAAACATAGCATAATAACATTCAGCTTGTCCCTCATAGAGTAGCAAATATAGATGCATAGGACACCTTCAAAGTTCATAAGAGTGACTAGATACAAATAGTTTAAAACAAGCAATATCAAGTTATGCATCAATCAACTAGTCTTGGGACAATGCACATAGAACTAAGAATGGCCACTATGCTCTCAAAGTAGGTGCATAAGGTAGAAGATGGAGACTCAATATAATGGTGGAAGAAAGGCCTTCATAGAAGGAATCAGGGATTCAAGTCTCATAAAGAGCTTCCAAAAATTATGGTACTTATAGATTTCAGCTCTCATTGCCCCTATCATAAGCATCTTGAAGTGATTAAGGTTAAAGTGAACAAACTATGGTGTACATGCTTGACGAAGTATAAGTTAGAAATCTCATGTCCCTTGTATACGAGGGCCGCTCCTCATGCTACTCAAGTTTAGTCACCGGTAAGTTCTTGTCATTGTAAGTACATGTGTATCATAGAGAACTACCAACGGGGTACCCCTTGCCCGATGATACGGAAGAATCCCCATATCAAAATGACAAGGCAAGCAGACAACGAGCATCTCAGCAATCTTCTTATTTACCATGGGAATATGGTGCTTTTTTCTCTCTTTCCTCTTTTCATATCTCTTTTTTTCTCCTTTTCTCTTTTTTTTCTCAATATCTGACTTTTTTTATAAGAAGAATGCTTCATAGACAGCTCATTATGGTTACGCTGCAGGTTTCCACCATGTCAGCATGGATTAGACCAGCGGCCCATGCGTTTCTCTAACACATATACATAACTCCATGGACTTACAAGCTCCCCTTTCATTTCACACCTACGACATCCATAAACAAAAGAGCATGATATCAACTAGGTACAAGTACCAAGTGCAATGTTGAAAACATTCCCCATGAAAGCATGGTTCTGCTAATTCCCAACAAATAAGTGCAAGCATATACAACATAGACGACACAATGGTTCAAGTTTATTAAGGGCAAGAAAAATAAAGTGTGCCATCAAGTTCGTGAGAGCTTTAATCACTAGTTTTCTCATAACAAGTTTAATTTGGAAGGTAAACAGAAGCATGAATATACTTCGAATAGCATAAGCTAGTAGTTAGGTATGGTTGACTCTTTGGAATAACTTGGTTTAGGGAGTTGGATGCATGAGTGGAACTCATACTTGGTTGTGGAGGCTAGCAAAAGACTGGGAGCGACAAACTAAGAGAGCAATAATGGCCATAATCATGCAGAGCGACAAAACATCATTGATCAAAGCATAAAGTGATACTACAAGTTGAAAACTAAAGGATCATAAAGGCTATGGTGACTTTAGATAGTCATAACATGGTGTGAGCATGCGCCAAGTCAACCCAAATAAAGCATCAAAGGAGAATACCACTATACTATGCTTTAATATGCTAAAACAACTCATGATTCATCCAAGGCACATTAAGCAATCTCAATTGTTTATAACAAATCATGCTACAACAAAGAAAACTAAGCATAAAGCCAAAACAATATCAAGCATGGCATGACAAAGCAAAGGTCACAGTAAAAAACGAGCTCTTTTTACCACATAAGTATGAACTTTCCTACTCTTTTCCAAACCAAACCAAACTATTTGCAAACCAATGTATGAAAGAGGGGGTCCAACCAATTTATTCAGTAAACTAAGCAAACCAAAGCAAACGAAAAACCAAAATTAAAACGAAAAAGAAGACGCTCCCAGAACAACACAACTATGCATGAAACAATAAAAATGAAGCGTTTAGAAGAAACCTGGAATTTTTATTGATAAAGAAGGGGATGCCTTGGGCATCCCCAAGCTTTGACGCTTGTACTTCTTGGATATTTCTTGGGGTGACACGCGTGGCATCCCCAAGCTTGAGCTTTAGTCCATCCTTTATCTCATTACTCATTCCTTCCATACACCTGAAATTTTTCCTTCATACAAAACTTCACACAATCTTTATTAGCAACATTAGTGCACTCAAGATAATAAGTCGTTAGGTTCAGTTCTAACACCAATAAAACTTCCATTAGAACACAAGCTACTGTAGCACTTCCCTCAAAAAGCTCAATTCCCCAAAAGAACTCAAAAAGGAACCAACAAGAAGCAAATGCAAATAATGGCAGAAAACTATCAAAACAGACCAGCAGGTAAAGACGAATTTTTTCGAAGACCTTCTGTTGCTCAAATCAAAAAGTGTTGAACTAACAAAAGTTAGATAACAACCTGGGGCAGAAGCACAAAACTTCACGCCTCAAAAGGACATACAGAGATTTTACACGAATTTTTACGGTGAAGCACAGAAATCTGTTTCGGGACAACAACTTTCCCAATCATTACTTCTCTCTCATTAAAGGTTACTCTTGGCACAAAAAGTAAATAAAAGGGATAAGGAGCGGTTATTACTGTAGAAATAACTTCCAAGACTCATCTAAAACTTTTGGGTTATCTCCGAATAAGTACTTTTCTTTAACGCCTTTAAGTTAGGCATGATAGTTTGAAAAGATGCTCACATAAGAAATATGAATTTAAGTAAAAGAGAGCATCAAGAAGCAAATTCAAAGCACATTTAAGTCTAACCCACTTCCTATGCATAGGAATCTTGTAAAGAAGCAAGTCATGAAAGCACAAAGCAATAAGCATAGAAAAGCAAAACAAGTGCAACTTCAAGACTTTCAACATAAAGAGGGGAAACTTAATATTGTTGAGATACATAAAACCATGTTTCCCTCTCTCATAATAACTTTCAGTAGCATCATGAATAAAATTAACAATATAACTATCACATAAAACATTCTTATCATGAGCCACATGCATAAAAGAATTAATACTCTCCACATAAATATAATCATTCTTATTAATTCTAGTGGGAGCAAATTCAACAAAATAGCTATCATTATTATTCTCATCACCATAATCATCAAATATAGGAGGCATATTGTAATCATAATTAATTTTCTCCTCAATAGTAGGTGGACTGAAAATATCATATTCATCATTGTCATCATCATATATTGGAGGTTTGGTATCATCATAAGCAATAGAATAGCTATCTTCCAAAGCCGGGGAACTAAAAAGATCATTTTCATAAAAACTAGCTTCCCCAAGCTTAGACTTTTCCATAGCATTAGAAATAATGGTGTCCAATGAATTCATACTAACAACATTGCTATTAGCATGGAAATAAAGTTCCATAGGTTTTTTAATTTTCTCTTCGAACACTTCATGTCCTAACTCAAGATAAATACTATAAAGCTCTCTAATTTTGTTGTTGTTTTCCATTAAGCCTAACTAGTGAAAACAAGAAACAAAAAGACAAAA
This sequence comes from Avena sativa, assembly GCA_916181665.1. Taxonomy (NCBI): domain Eukaryota; kingdom Viridiplantae; phylum Streptophyta; class Magnoliopsida; order Poales; family Poaceae; genus Avena; species Avena sativa. The sequence continues at coordinate 433,123,282 of OV702287.1, forward strand.
TTGCAGAATCTAAAGGAAATAACTTCGAGCACTCACACCGGAGGATGTGAGTACCTTTTACCTTACCTCCCCGGCAATGGCGCCAGAAAATAGGCGTTTGCCGTGGGAGGTTCTTCTTCTTTAATCCTCCAGTGTGAATACCTTTTACCTCACCTCCCTGGCAACAGCGCAAGAAAATAGCTTGATGTCTATGCACTTCTATTCTTGTAGACAGTTGTTGGGCCTCCAAGTGCAGAGGTTTGTAGAACAGCAGCAAGTTTTCCCTTAAGTGGATCACCCAAGGTTTATCGAACTCCGGGAGGAAGTGGTCAAAGGTATTCCCTCTCAAGCAACCCTGCAATCAAGATACAAGAAGTCTCTTGTGTCCCCAACACACCCAATACACTTGTCAGGTGTATAGGTTCACTAGTTCGGTGAAGAGATAGTGAAATACAAGTGGTATAGATAATTATAAGTGGTAATGGTGATAGAAAATAGCTTGATGGCGTGGAAAAAGACTAAAGGCAACCTCAAATAAAGATGGAAGCAAGAAAACATGTAATAGATCTAGTAGCAAACGGTGTTTCAATGCTTAGAAACAAGGCCTAGGGATCATACTTTCACTAGTGAACACTGATATAAATATCTTCTCTTTATGATACTACTCTTAACTACTCTCCGGTTGAACACTCTAATCCATGGTAGGGATATAACAACACACCTCAAAGTTCATCTTTCCCATCTAGAAAACCCCACACTGTCACCTTGAGTACTAGATGGTTCCAACAAACACCATAATTTCATAGAAACATCCAACTCCAAATATAACTCATAACAAGTATTTGTAATCTCTAGCCTAAGTGCCACCATGGTGTGCACACTGTCAACTTCACACACATGGGGAGAGCAGAGATCTATTAAAGCACTTGAGTAGCAAGGTAGATCTATAGATTGCAAGCTCATGATCTCAATAAGATCATGCATAGAGAGAGATGAACACATAGCTACCGGTAGAACCCTTAGCCTCGAGGAAGAACTACTCCCTCATCATCATGGGAATCAGCAATGGTGATGGAGATGGTGGTGGAGATCGATGGAGATGGCTCCAGGGGCACTTCCCCGTCCCGGCAGGGTGCCGGAACAGAGACTTTTTGTCCCCCGAATCTCCCCTTCGGTGGCGGCGGTGCTGCAGAACTTTTCGTGGATTTCTGATTGACTATCTAGGGTTTTGGTATCGGGAAGCTCTTATAGGCGAAGGAGGCAAGGTCAGTGGCCGGCCAGGGGGCCCACACCATGCCTTGGCGCGGCCTGGTCTGGCCCGCGCCTAGGGTGGCCCCTCTCCGACTCTCCTTCTGGCTCCATGAGTCTTCCAAGAAAATAGGAACTTTGGCTTATATCCCGTCCAATTCCGAGAATATTCATTTTCTGACTTTCCTGGAACCTAAAACAGCAGAAAACAGGCAACTGGCACTGTGGCTCTTGTTAATAGGTTAGTCCAAGAAATCATATGAAAAGTACTCCAAAGTGTGGACAAAACATAAGAAAGTAGATAAAACCAAGCATGGAACATCAAAAATTATAGATACATTTGCAATGTATCAATCATCCAATCCCTACCATCCCCATAGCCTACAACGGGGGATTACTCACTCATAGATGGGGGAAACATGGATGGTCGATGGAGAAGCGATGGTTATGATGATGGCGATGATCTCCTCCAATTCCTCGTCCTAGCAGGGTGCCAGAACGGAGTTTCTGGTTCCGAATCACGGAATCTGGTGGTGGCGGCGCAACGGAACTCTTTCTAGAAAAACGTCGAACCCCCTTGGTTTTTAGGTCAAGAGGCGACTTATAGGCGAAGAGGGAGGCCGAGGGGGCAGCCGAGGCGGCCACACCACCCCCAGGCGCAACCTGGCCTGGCCCGTGCGGCCAGGTGGTGTGGGCCCCTCGTGGACCTACTCTGTCTCGTCTTCTGGCTCCGTGAGTCTTCTGGTGAAATAGGATTTTTGGCATATTTCCCGGGATTTTTCCTGATAGTTGATTTTCTGCACAAAAACTAGACACCAAGGTAATTCTGCTGAAAACAGCGTCAGTCCGTGTTAGTTGTATCCAAATCACACAAGTTTAGAGGAAAAACAATAGCAAAAGTGTTCGGGAAAGTAGATACATTTTGGACGTATCAACTCCCCCCAAGCTTAGCTTATTGCTTGTCCTCAAGCAATTTAGTTGAAAACTGAGTGTGATAAAAGAAACTTTCACGAACACATTTGCTTCATAAGATGTATATATTCTCAGCATAAGGTCAACTACTCAGGCAATTCATAATAAAGAGTATGCAACTGAGTTTACTTAATAGTCATTGCAAGGTATGAAGAGATTCCAACTCAAAAATAATAAGTAGCATGAAACATAAACATAAGCAACATTGCAATGCTCATAAAAAGGTATGATAGAGTGGTATCTCGCTTGCCTTTGATTGTAGAGCAAACATAAATGCCAAGGCACCTCTGAAGTTCAAGTGAACACTAGAAGTAAAGATATCAAAGATACAAGCATCAAAGTCATAACACAATTAATCTAGTTTTGAGACAAGCACATTATACTAAGAATGACAACTATGCTGTCAAGAAAGTGCTCATAGAATAGGTGGTGACTCAACAACAAAATGAAAAAGGGCTTTGAAAAGTTTGAAGTGCTTCCAAATGCTGAAAGTATGGTACTCATTAGCTTTGAGCTCTCATTGCCCCTATCATAAGCATCTTTAAATGGTTAAGGTTAAAGTGACACAACTAAGAGGATATGCTTGACAAGTTATAAGTTAAAATCTCATGCCCCTTACTTACGAGTACCGAACCTCATGCTACTCAACTTTAGTCACAAGTAAGCTCTTGTCATTGTAAGTACATATGTATCATAGAGAACCGCCAACGGGGTACCCCTTGCACATGATACATGAGCTATCCCATAATCAAAATGACAAGGCAAGCAGACAATGAGCATCTCAGCGATCTTTTTATTTGCTATTTGCATAGGTTTTTATTGAGGATGCTTCATAGAATGCTCATTATGGTTATGCTGCAAGTTTCCACCATGATTAGGCATGGCTTAGGCTAGCGGCCCAGGTGTTTCTCTAACACATATACAAACTCCATGATCTTACAAGTTCCCCTTTTATTTCACACCGCCGAGATCCATAAGCAAAAGAATCATGATATCAACGAGGTACAAAGTACCAGTGCAATGTTGAAAGCGTTCCCCATGATACATGGTTCTGCTAACTTCAACTTATAAAGCGCAAGCATATACGCAACAAAGATGGATGCAATGGTTCAAGATTATTAAGTGCAAAGTGTGCCGTCAAGTTCATGAGAGCTTTACTAACTAACTTTCTCATAACAAGCAAACATTTTATTCGGAAGAAAACAAGGCATACTAAGCATGCACGGAATAGCAAATGATGCTAATAGGTAGGTATGGTGGACACTTTTGACAATATTGGTTTTAGGGAGTTGGAAACACGAGTAAAGCTTATACTCAGTGCAGGTGAAGGCTAGCAATAGTAAGGGAGCGACAAACGAGAGAGCAATACCTATCATAATCATGCTTGCAACAAAACGGGACTAATCATGGTATGAAAGTGATTCATGACCCCTGAGGCAAAATAATTCATCGAGACTTAACTGATTATTGTTTCAGTCATATGCATGCATGAGCATGTGCCAAGTCAATTCAAGTGAAACACTCAGAGGAGGATACCACAGTGTCATACTAAGTTATGAATAGAGCAATGCAAGAAAACATTCATATGGCATGCTACAAATTATTAGCGAGCTAGATCTAATCACAAGAAATCAAGAACTACTAAGCATCCATAAATAACTACATGAACAGACTAAGCATGCCCATGATAACCCACAAGTATAGCGGATCGTGTGTAGCCTTTTCGATAAGTAAGAGTGTCGAACCCAACGAGGAGCTAAAGGTAGGATAAATATTCTCTCAAGTTCTATCCACCACTGATACAACTCTTCGCACACTAAAAGTTTGCATTATCTAGGAAATAAAACTAGAGCAACAATACGAGTAATAGAGATAGCTTTGCATAATAGTAAATAACAAGAAAGTAAAGCTAGTTGCTGTAGCAATAAAATACACTAAACTAACAGAACTATGAGTGTGAAATAGTGGTGGTAATTGTGGTGGCTTTGTCCAAGTTTAAATAGCGAATAGATCGGGTTCATTGTCTTCGATGCAGTTTTCTATGTGGGAGAGGCTAAATATACATGCGCTTCACTACTTGGAATTACATGTACTATATGATTGGATCGTTAGCAAATATCCGTAAGTACTAATCAATGCATTAAGGTTTCCCCAACCATAGCCTTAAGTTTAATGGTCCTCTTACTCCTATACGTGCAACGTTCCGGTTCGCGTCCTCAGGTTTCTGTCACTCTGACAGAACTTCCCACCTTCCTGTTACACATACTACAAACCCTATGATGTTTAATCCATGCGCGCACAAATATAATGGACACCAAAGGACTGTACCATATCAACATATAACTCTAATGAACCAAAGACGTTCAACCATTCAATCTAAGAACAAAGAAACTACGCAAACATGACATAGATTATATGATTATAACTTATAGCATCAAACACCATGTTTACATACGACGGTACAGAAGTGTGTGGGAGGATGAACCACTGCATACTAGGAGGATTAGGTGATGGAGATGGCGGTGAAGATGGTGAAGAGGGCGGCGACGGCACCGACGGTGGCGCGGGGGACTCCTTCCCCGCTGCCGGTATCATGGGGGAGCACCGCCCCTTAGCCCCCTTCCTTCATGGATTCTTGGAAGCCCTCCCCCATGGAGATGGGATCCATGGGGAGGCAAAAACGTGGCTTTGGTGGCTGCAAATTCGTGGGTGCAGATGTCCTGGGCGAATTAGGTTTCCTTCCTTTATATAGCTTCTCGGATTCTCGTCACCCCATCTTGGGCTGCAGTAAATCGGGCTTAAAAGGCCCGTCCGGACTCGGAATGAGCTAAATTTTATGTCCATAACGTTTGTCGCGAAATTTCTAACAACTTTGTAGTTGAAGAGTTTTCCGTTTGACGCCGTCTTCGACCCAAAACATGGCCATCTTCAAAAAGAGTTCTGAGACAGATTTTGGAAAAATCCCAATTTGACTCCAACAAGGTTTCCACTTGTATTCTTCGTAATTCCTACACATCAAAGTGTAAAACAAGAACATTGTGCACTTTTGCAACTATTAGTAGGTTAGTCCAAATAAATCATAAACTTTATATAAAAAGAAGTATCAAAAGCATATTATTAGCATAAAACCATCAAAAATTATAGATATGTTATGGACGTATCAACATCCCCAAGCTTAGTTCCTGCTCGTCCTCAAGTAGGTAAACGATCAAAACAATATAATTTTTGAGGTGAAATGCAAACAACACAATCTTGATCATCATTATTGCAAAAGTATTGATAGCTGGGATTAAGGTACTCTAAACATGAATCATGAAAGATATAGTTCTAACAATAAGACATAGCAATTATGTTGTAACATGAAAAGGCACAAACAAAAGATTCATGAATAACAATGCTTTGCAAGACATTTGTTTGTTTCATATAAAGAAAGCATAATGAGAATTGTATTCAGTTTGTCCCTCATAGAGTAGCAAAACATAAATGCATAGGACACCTTCAAAGTTCATAAGGGTGAGTAGATACAAATAGTTTAGGAACAAGCAATATCAAAGTTATGCATCAATCAACAAGTCTTGGGACAATGCACATAGAACTAAGAATGACAACTATGCTCTCTTAATTGGTGCATAAAGATAGAAGGTCGATACTCAATATAAAAGTGGACGAAAAGCCTTCATAGAAGGAAGTAGGGATTCAAGTCTCATAAAGAGCTTCCAAAAATTATGGTACTTATTAGTTTTCAGCTCTCATTGCCCCTATCATAAGCATCTTTAGGTAATTAAGGTTAAAGTGACACAACTAAGAGGATATGGTTGACAAGTTATAAGTTGAAATCTCATGCCCCTTACTTACGAGTACCGAACCTCATGCTACTCAACTCCAGTCACAAGTAAGCTCTTGTCATTGTAAGTACATATGTATCATAGATAACCGCCAACGGGGTACCCCTTGCACATGATATAGGAGCTATCCCATAATCAAAATGACAAGACAAGCAGACAATGAGCATCTCAGCGATCTTTTTATTTGCTATTTACATAGGTTTTTATTGAGGATGCTTCATAGAGTGCTCATTATGGTTATGCTGCAAGTTTCCACCATGATTAGGCATGGCTTAGGCTAGCGACCCAGGCGTTTCTCTAACACACATACAAACTCTATGATCTTACAAGCTCCCCTTTTATTTCACACCACCAGGATCCATAAGCAAAAGAATCATGATATATCCGGAATATAAGTGCAATGTTGAAAGTGTTCCCCATGATACATGGTTCTGCTCACTTCAACTTATAAAGCGCAAGCATATACGCAACAAAGATGGACACGATGGTTCAAGTTTATTAAGTGCAAGAAAATAAAGTGTACCATCAAATTCGTGAGAGCTTTAATCACTAATTTTCACATAATAAGTTTAATTCAAAAGGTAGATAAAAGCATGTATATACTTGAAATAGCAAATGCTAATAGGTAGGTATGGTGGATTCCCGTCACCCCATCTTGGGCTGCAGAAAATCAGGCCTAAAAGGCCCGTCCGGACTTGGAATCAGCTAAATTTTATGTCCAGAACGTTTGTCGCGAAATTGCCAACAACTTTGTAGTTGAAGAGTTTTTCATTTGACGCTGTCTTCGACCTGAAAGGTGACCATCTTCAAAAAGAGTTCTGAGACAGATTTCTGGAAAAATGCCAATTTGACTCCAACAAGGTTTCCACTTGTATTCTTCGTAATTCGTACACATCAAAGTGTAAAACAATGACATTGTGCACTTTTGCAACTATTAGTAAGTTAGTCCAAATAAATCATAAAATTTATACAAAAAGGAGTGTCAAAAGCATATTATTAGCATAAAACCATCAAAAATTATAGATACGTTATGGATGTATTAGCCCACAATGATGAGTATATGTACAAAAATGAAAACAAAAAGAGTTTGTTACCAGATTCTTACCACACCTCAAGTTGTCATTAATCCTCATTATTTCCCTTTATTTGTGTGGCTTGAATAATAATATGAAACCAAATTGAGGACTGCTGAACCCTGCAACAAACTTCACAAACCAAAGAAGAACAACAAATATTTTTGGTGTTTTTAATTTTCAAAGACAAGAACAAAATGAAAAAACAAGCAAAGCAAAATCTTTTTGGGTTTTCGAATAATTAAGACAAAACCAAAAGGAAAAAGCAACCCAAGGCAAAAAGAAGCAAACAAAGAGAAACAACGGAAATATTTTTGGTCTTTTTGTGTTTTAGAAAGCAAAAGTAAAGAAAGAACGAAAACTAAAAAGGGAACAAAACATGGATATACAAAGTACCGATGAAACATGATATGGAGATGCGTGTGATGTCGGTGTACCTCCCCAAAGCTTAGGCTTTTGGCCTAAGTGGGTATCAATCCCAAGCTAGCCAAGATGGAGCGCCTCCGTAGTACGGTGAGGAGGTATCCTCGTCCTGGTGCGAGCTCGAGGACGCCCCACCGTAGTGCGCAGAGTAATCGTAGGAGGGCACATCCTCCTGGTGCTGCCTGTGGAAACCAAGCAAGCGGAGCTGCTCATCCACCTCCTCCTTGGAACGCGACCACGGTCTCCTGTGAACACTGAACAAAGTAGATTGTGGCAAAGAAATCTCCATTTCATCCCCGTCAGTAAACAACATCCTGTATACTAAACTGTCCGTATCAGAGTCAGCAGTGATGAAGTGATGTGTTTTCATGGTAGCAAGATCAAGCCTTTGTGGTGCCAATATAGTATCATTAGGATCCACAGAAAGGTCTAACGCAGTAACCATACGTGAAGAAATAATGCCCCCATAAATAGGTCCCCTAGCAGCTAGGCGGCGAGCAATGAGAAAGCCAAGATTGTACCGAGTATCATTATTAAGTGCAGCAGCTAGGAAGGCTAAATGATAATTGGAGATATTACTCGTTTTCTCCCTACCAAGAATGCTAGTAGCAAGATAATAAGCGAAGTATCTAAGAGCTGGGAGTTGGATGTTTCTTATCTTCCCGCGCTGACCTATGCGGTCATCGTCATTTGTCACACTTCGATAGAGCTCCAGCAAATCAGAGGGTCGCCCTTGGATCTTCTTCACGGTCCCCGTTATGCCTATACCTATAATGCTACAAAATCTTTCCAGTGACATGGTAATAGGCTGATTATAAATTCTGAAAGAAACAGTTGACTGATAGGGGGTGTTAGTGAAAACGAAACTCTCAACGAAAGTTTTGGTGAGCACGGCATATTGCTCACTCTCATCTTCCATGTATGAGGTTAAACCGACCCTCTGAACCAGTAATAAGAAATCATCGAGGATCCCTACAGCTTGCAAAAAGGTATAACAAGGAAAAGTAGATGGGTGAGCATCCCCCTCAGCTCCTTCATTGCCAAAGCGTGGTGCAATGAGATCTTCATTGTATGAAGGCCTAAACTGAGAGGTTGATCTTGAGGGCCTTGACCTCCTAGGTGTGTCCCTCTCAAATATTTCTCCAAAGGTGTGGTTGTTCATCTTTGATATTCTGAAATTTAAACATCCATTACACAAGTGATTGCAAAGTGAATATATAATGAAAAGCGCTACTCATAGGGACTTGTAAGAGGCCTAAACATGCATAAAATCAATATCTCTAAGCATTGAACAAGCTTACAAGCTCTCATAACCTGTCACCTACAGTAGAAAAATACTCAAGATATAAACCACTAAACACAAATCTACATGGACAAGCGGAGGAGTCACATACCGGAGAACAAATGCTCCAAATTTTAGCAGCAAAGATGGGCTGAGCAAGGAGATCAAAAATTCATGGGCAAGAATAGCAAGAACACGATTTCGAGCAAAGAACTGATGTTTTCTCGGGAGAGAGAAGAAAGTGGGAAGTGAGAGAGTGAGTGGAGGGCCAGGGGTGGCCCACACCATGGCCAGGCGCGCCCCTGGGCTGGCCGCGCCACCAGGTGGTGTGCCTACCTGGTGGGACCCCCTGGTACTCTCCATGCACTTCTCTGTCCCTTTTTTCACATCAAAATTTAATATGAATTTTCTAGAATTTTTTGAGACACTTTATTTTTGAGCAATTTTCAGGCATAGATGAATGATTTTCTGACAGAAAGATGTTTTTGGAATGATGCAATGACAAAACAAAACTAAAAGTTCAGAAGTTCTAAGACACTCTAACAAGCAAGCAACTAACAACAAAAAAGTAAACTAAACGAAAGCAAAAACTAAAACGGATAGAATGGAAGTAAACGGAGATAATCATGGTGAAAACATTGTTTTGTTCATTAAAATCCCTTTGTTAACAAGGTTGATCAGGTCTTGTTACCAAAACAATTTTATATGAAACAAAACTTTGTATTCCACTAACGATTATGTTACCTCAACCTTGATAGCAATGGTCCCAATCATAATAGTTTCATATTTTTCTCGTGGTATGGGACAATATATTTCTCCAACTTGAATGCCCTCAACATATTCAATTGAATTCAGACCATAAGTTCTATCAATCTTCTTGGGGAAATAGATAGTATGCTCCTTGTCGTTAACATTAAAAGTCACATTTCCTTGATTACAATTAATAACAGCTCCTGCAGTGTTAAGAAAAAGTCTTCCAAGAATAATAGACATATTATCATCTTCAGGCATTTCAAGCACAACAAAATCAGTTAATATCAAGCAATTATGAGCCACTTGAACATGTACATCCTCACATATACCCATAGGAATAGTACTAGATTTATCAGCCATTTGCAAAGATATATCAGTTGGTATTAGTTTTTCCAGTTGAAGTCTCTTATAGAGAGAAAAAGGCATAACACTAACTCCTGCTCCCAAATTACACAAAGCAGTTCTAACATAACTATTTTTAATAGAGCAAGGAATGGTTGGAATCCCTGGGTCTCCAAGTTTCTTTGGAACCTTACCATTAAAGGAATAATTAGCAAGCAAAGTAGAGATTTCTTCATTAGGGATCTTCCTTTTATTCGAGACAATATCCTTCACATACTTTGAATAAGGAGGCAATTTAATAGCATTAGTCAAAGGAATTTGCAAGAATAAAGGTTTCATCCACTCACAAAACTTATTATAGTGTTCATCTTCCTTTGACTTGTGTTTCTTATCAGGGAAAGGCATAGGGTTTTGGACCCAAGGCTCTCTTTCACTACCATGTTTCTTAGCAACAAAATCTTCTTTAGTGTATTTAGTATTCTTAGTGTGCCTTTCAGGTTCTTCTTCAACTTTTTCTTTATCAGGAGCATCATTTTCTTCATTACCACTTTCAGTTTCAGCATCAGAGACGTATATACTATTAGGATCTTTAGCAGGTTCAGAGGGTTCTACAATAGTTTTATGTTTCTTTTTTCTTTTCTTAAGAGTAGTACCACTATTTTCAACTCGTTGAGAATCCTACTCAATTCTTTTAGGATGCCCCTCGAGATATAGAGGATCCTGGGTAGCAGCACCACTTCTAGTTCTAATTTCATAAGCATGTTTTTCTTTAGCAGCATTAACTAGCAAGTCTTTTTGTACTTTAATAAGCTGATCAATTTGAGTTTGAACCATTTGAAAATGTTTAACAAGCATTTTAACATCATTAGAGGTTCTTTCCACAATATCCTTCAACTCAACAATAGCTCTAGTGTCTTCCATCAAATGATTTTGCACCCTTTTATTAAAATTATCTTGCTTAACTATAAAAACATCAAATTCTTCTAAGCATTGATCAGGAGGTTTAGAGTAAGGGATATCACCTTCATCAAAATGTTGGAGAGAGTGTACCTCAATAGTGGATGAGTGGGGAATTGGCTTACATAATTCTTCTATAGGAGGTAAATTCTTCACATCTTCATCTTTAATTCCCTTCTCCTTACGACATTTCTTAGCTTCCTTCATCACTTCATCATTTAGTTCAATAACTCCACATTTCTTAGATGATGGTATAGGTGCAGATATAGCTGGTTCAGGTATAATTATTTCAGGTATAGCTGGTTCAGGAGGAGTCTAGTCTTCATAATTCTTGCTTATTTTAGCCATTGATTCCTCAGCTTCCTTGGGAGTCCTATTCCTGAAAACACAATCAGCACAACTATCCAGGTATGTCCTAGATTCTTCAGTTAGTCCATTATAAAATATATCAAGAAGCTCATTCTTAGGTAATGGACATCCAGCCTATGCATGAATCAAAGCACAAAACCTTGCCCATGATTCAGGCAATATCTAATTTCTCCCTGTTTAAAATCAAAAAGTTCCTAGAAAATAGCATGTATAGCACTAGGAGGAAAATATTTCTGCAGGAAAGTACTAATCAAGCAATCAGGGCTATCAATAGATCCAGGAGGTAAATTATTAAACCAAGTTTTAGCTTCTCCTTTTAGTGAAAAAGGGAAAATTTTAGCAACAAAGTAGGTGCGCATCTTAATATCATAAGAAAATAAGCCACTCATGGTAGAAAGCTCAGTCATATGTGCTATCGCACTTTCATTCTTAGTCCCACAAAAAGGTTCTTTCTCAACAATAGCTATGTAAGATAGATCAAGAGAGAAATCACAATCCTTATCTTTAATGTTTATGGGAGATGCAACAAACTTAGCATTAGGGGACAATTTGGGTTTTATAGTACACCTCTCAAGGAGACTCTTAATAGCACCCCTATCATGGGTGTTTTGACATTCTTTAATAAATTCATCGGTCATCTCTATATAACCGTCTTCAATATCATAGCTTGCTCTAGACTCAGGTGAACTAACAGGTGTAGTAGTGTTTTCATTAGGAGTTTCAGTATTTCTAGCTATAGTTCTAGAAATCGTAGCATCTAGGAAAGGACCTAATGAACCACTCTTATCAAGCACAGTAGAAGAAGCATCATAAGTATCAGAAGTTTCAGATTCAGCAGTAGTAGCTGTGTGTGTACCATGTGTATGTGGTGGTGTAAGGAGCTTACTCATAACAGGCGGTGAATCAAGAGCAATAGAGGTGTTCAGAACCATACCTCTTCTTGTAGTGGATGGTAAAATAGGGACCTTTCCATCACGAGACTTACCCATGATGGATGGATGGCAGTGAACAATAATGATTCCAAGTGGACTTGATAAATAAAGCTATGCTCCCCGGCAATGGCGCCAGAAAATAGTCTTGATGACCCACAAGTATAGGGGGTGTATCGTAGTATTTTCGAGGGAAGTGAAACCCAATTTATTAATTCGACAAAAGGGGAGCCAAAGAATTTTTATAAGCCTTATCAACTGAGTTGTCAATTCAGCTGCACCTGGAAACAATCTTGCTCACAGCAGTTTATCAGTAGCAACGGTTTTGTAGTAGCAATAGTAAAGTAATAGCAACAGTAAAAGTAAAGACATTAGTAACATATGCAGTAAACAGTAGGATTAAAGCGCGGTAGGCACAGGGATGGATGGACGGGCGTTGCATGGACAAGACAATTCATATAGCAATCAGAACATAGGGCATTTGCAGATAAATAAGATAAAGCATCCAAGTACTAAATAATCATAGGCATATGTTCCATATATACTCATACGTGCTCGCAATGAGAACTTGCATAACATATTTTGTCCTTCTATCCCGTTTGCAGCGGGGCCTCAAGGGAACTACTGGCAATTAAGGTGCTCCTTTTAATAGAGCACTGGAGCAAAGCATTAACACTCTGTGAACACATGTGATCCTCACATCAAAGCCATTCCCTCCTGTTATCCCGATTGCTGTCACTTTGGGCCTTTCGTTCCAAACAACAACGTGTGTATATAACTTGCAGGTAAGACCATAAACAATACTATCATAATGAATCAATAACATGTTCAGATCTGAAATCATGGCACTCGGGCCCTAGTGACAAGCATTAAGCATAACAAGTTGCAACAAAGTCAATAAGCACTAATAATAGATACTAGGCACCATGCCCTAACAATCTGATGCCACTACATGAACGATCTCATCCAATCCCTACCATCCCCATAGCCTACAGCGGGGGATTACTCACTCATAGATGGGGGAAACATGGATGGTCGATGGAGAAGCGATGGTGATGATGATGGGGATGATCTCCTTCAATTCCCCGTCCCGGCAGGGTGCCAAAACGGAGTTTCTAGTTCCGAATCACGGAATCTGGTGGTGGCAGCGTAGCGGAACTCTTTCTGCAAAAACGTCGAACTCCCCTTGGTTTTTAGGTCAAGAGGCGACTTATAGGCGAAGAGGGAGGCCGAGGGGGCAGCCGAGGCGGCCACACCACCCCCAGGCACGGCCTGGCCTGGCCTGCACGGCCAGGTGGTCTGGGCCCCTCATGGCCCTACTCCGTCTTGTCTTCTGGCTTCGTGAGTCTTCTGGTGAAATAGGATTTTTGGCAATATTTTCCGGGATTTTTCCTGATAGTTGATTTTCTGCACAAAAACTAGACACCAAGGTAATTCTGCTGAAAACAGCGTCAGTCCGTGTTAGTTGTATCCAAATCACACAAGTTTAGAGGAAAAAAATAGCAAAAGTGTTCAGGAAAGTAGATACGTTTTGGACGTATCATGCCCCATGCCCGGGTAACCAATTTCTTGACCTCAAGGGCCAAACCGACATAGTTGGAGTGACCCCTTTAGCCGCCAGGTCGGCCTCGGCTTTATCCCACTTAGGCATGGCAGTCTTGTAGCCACCTGTGCCCATATGATGGTGATATTTATGTTTGGCTGCATTTAGCTTATTCTTTTCTGACATTGCCACACCTCGTGCCGAGTTCTTGTATTCCACAAATGCGGCCCAGTTATCCTACTGCATCTCTAGTGGGCTAGTGAATGGAGGAGTTTTTTTCTTCAAGACATAGTTGTGGTACAATCTTTTCTTCCAGTCCTTGAATAGTTCACCCATCTTCTTAAGAGCCCACACCTTGAATTTCCTCGTCATTTGCTGTGTGAGCTCATCAGTCTCCAAGACTGGTAGGGTGAAATGTGTCATGAGAGAATTCCACATCGCATCTCTCGCTCTGTCATCTACAAAACTAGCCCCAGCTGGATCCCTTTTCTTTCCTGGTTTATTCCACTCTCGCGTGGTGATCGGGACGGTGTCTCTAACAATAACTCCGCATTGATGTACAAATGCATTCACAGATTCTTTGGGCTCCAATGGTTGACCCAGCGTAGAGACTAAGTCAATGCTGAAATGGACATCAGCGGACAAATTTTGTGTCGGGCCTCTTGTCCTTGTAGAAGATTGGTCGGATGTGGAGGTCTAAGAGAAGAAACATTCGTCAGTACATATATATGAATCAATTAGTGCATCTATACTAGTGATCGATCGGTAGAGGCTTTATATACCTTGCCGGACTTTGTTATTAAGGTGTCTTCACCATGGTCTCCACCATGGTCAGCATGATCGTCTCCACTAGCGTCTCCACCCTCGTCTCCTCTAGACAAATTAAGATAGTGGGAGTCATCATCGTAACCCCCAGTACCCTAATTTATCATGTTGAAAATCTCATCTTCATTTTGCCTACCGTCCATAGCTTAACTAATACAGAAAAAAGAATATTGCATTCAGTAAAATAATATTACAATTGTGACAACTCGAATACAGAAACAAGATTACGTACAAATAATGAAACAATTTTACATTAAGATAAAGTACAATAATATAAGATAAAGTACATTATTAATACATCTCGCTCATATCTCGCTCATAAGATAAAGTACAATAATAATTAAACTAGCGAACTCGGCTGCCGTGTTCTGTGCCACGGCAGCTCTGCACCCAGAGAAGAGGAATATTCACCGGAGAATAGCTCAGGCGAGATCCGTGAGCCTGCCAGATATTGGAGAACCTAGTCTCCAAAAGATACATATATCGCCGTACGTGCTCGTCATCCTCCCTGATACGACGACGTACCACATCCTTGGAGGCCGGCTCCCTCTACACCGCTCCTGAACCTCGTGGATGCCACCAAAGAAGCTCCGGGTCGACGATGATACCCAGATTCCTCACCAAGGTACGAGTCCCAACAGGTAGCACCTCTCAGTGCCAACCCGGTGGAGCCTAGGCTCTGATATCCCCGAAACCGACGGAGTCCAGTAGGCTCGGACGAGGAGGACCCGGCATAACTAAATAATAGCAATAAACAATCATAAAACATAAACAGTAACTAAATCACTAAGTATTGCCCTAATAACACTAACCCTAAACCTAACACTAACTAAAATAAACCTAATTAACTAAGTATTCTAATTAACTCTAACTAACCCTAGATAAATCCAAGTCAACTAATATGGGTTGGAGGGAGTTAATTAACCTAATACTAATACTAACTAAATTAACCTAATACTAACATATACTAATACTAACTAAATTAACCTAATACTAATACTAATACTAACACTAACTAAATCAACTACTATATGTTAATTAACCTAATTAACATATACTAATACTAACTAAATTAACCTAATTAACATATACTAATACTAACTAAATTAACCTAATTAACATATACTAATACTAACTAAATTAACCTAATACTAATACTAACACTAACTAAATCAACCTAATTATACTAATACTAACTAAATTAACCTAACTAATACTAATACTAACAACTAATACTAATTCTAATACTAACTAAATCCACCAAATTAACATATATATATACTAATAATTAACCTATACAATTAATCCTAATAATATATACTAATAATTAACCTAACTACTAACCCTCACCTGCAGGGGCGGTGGAGGGCACGACGACGGTGATCCTCGACGGGCGGCGCGGGCGCTGGGGCGGCGCGGGGGGACGGTGGGCACGGGCGGCGTGTCCTCCACGTACGGGCGCGGACGGCGACGCGGGCGCGAATGGCGAGTGGCATGTCCTCCACATACGGGCGCGGCAGCGACAAGCTCTCCACGGGCGGCGGTGTGCTCGGGCGCAGGCGGCGCGAGATGGAAATTGTTGATCCGGGTTGTGGCTCGACCACGGGTGGAGGTGATGTATTTATACCCCACCACCTTTAGCCCCGGTTTGACGGCCCACCGCTCTTCCCACACGCCATACCCCTTTAGTCCCGGTTTGTAATACAAACCGGGACCTAGTTTGTATTACAAACCGGGACTAAAGGTGTTTTTTTGGCGTGAAAAAAAATGGTTTATAATTTTTAGAAAATTATGTATTATATATCAAAAATTTCAGAAAAATAAGTTCTATAATTTTAACCTATTATCGTACTTTATTATACAACTTAAATGAAATTATATATTATTTAACAAGTATTATATTTAGTACAAATGTTGGAAAAATATAGTTTTATTTAAAAACATAAAAATACATATAATATACTAAAATATTCACAAAAAATAATATACTTATTAGAAATATAATATTTAATACTAAAACTAGTAACTACGACTAAAACATATTTCGGGGACCTTTAGTCCCGGTTGGAGCCACTAACCGGGACTAGATATTTCCCGCCATTTCGCCCGCTTCCCGTCACGTTTTTCCGCCATTTCCCCCGCTTCCCGCCATGTTTTCCCGCCATTTCTCCCACTTCCTGCCATGTTTTCCCGCCATTTCCCTCTATATCTAGATCGACCACCATGTCCATTGCATCCACACCTTCTCTCTCACAACAATGGACACCGCTTACTAGGCCTTTCTAACGCTCGAGAAGACCGAGGCGCTGTGTGCCTCCAGCTACCCATGCCCGCCAGGGTACCGGCTGCCCGCCGGCTGGATGCTGAGCGCTGGAGGGGTTCTTGTTCCTCCTGTGCCTCAAGGTTCGGCCTGCCAGGCGGCCATCACAAACCACTTCTACCTCGAGCTCACGTAGGAGCAGCGGATGGATCCCCATTGGGATCCCGACAACCTCGACACTTGGAATGCCTTCTTCGCAAACCGGCAGGAAAGGGAGCTCGCCAGGTACGAGGGTGACGGCCCGCCCCCAGTGAACCACAACGAGGCCGGTCGCCGCCTGTGGTGGGAGAACCAGACTATCGCCAGCATGATGCGCTACATCGCCATAGGAGACCATCCTCGCCAAAGGTACCCGCACTTTCACCAGCCGCATAGCCACAAGAATGGTGGTGGTGGTGAAGGCCTAGGGCGTACTTGGGTCATCATCCGGGATCCCCCTCCCCCACACGTCATGAATCTGAGGCCGGAGTGGCAGGTGCCCCCTCCCCCGTTCCCCCGTGCACAAGCCGGGGAAGGTCTGAGGATCCAGCCGAGTGCTACGAGCGACGACGATGACGATGACGATTCCGAAGATGACCCTGAAGCTGTGTACTTTAGGGCTAGATATGATTATGACTAATTTTTACGTTTTAATATTAATAAATGTCTGGCCACAACAAGTTGCAATACTACCTATTGAGATCGAGACAGTTCATATCCATATATATATATAAGCAGATCATTACAAATAAAGGTTTAATAATATTGTACATCACCAACATCCATACATCTCTATTGTTAGGGTTTTCTTCTAATCCGTAACCATGGAGCATCTTCCTTACTTAACGGGATGCTTGGGTCATCCTTCACAGCGAAGGGCGGAATTTCATGAAACTTATCATAATTTTCTGACATGTCTGTCTTATCCTCCACCCCCACAATGTTTCTTTTTCCTGAAAGAACTATGTGGCGCTTTGGCTCATCGTATGCTGTATTCTTTTGCTTATCTTTCCTTTTTCTCGGTTTGGTAGAAATGTCCTTCACATAAAAAACCCGAGCCACATTATTGGCTAGGACAAATGGTTCATTTCTATACGCAAGGTTGTTAAGATCCACTGTTGACATTCCGTATTTCTTGTCTACCTCAACCCCGCCTCCCGTCAGCTTGACCCATTTGCACAGAAACAAAGGGACCTTAAAATAAAGTCTATAGTCAAGTTCCCATATCTCCTCTATGTAACCATAATATGTATCCTTTTGCCCATTCTTGTCTGTTGCATCAAATCGGACACCACTGTTTTGGTTGGTGCTCTTTTCATCTTGGGAGATCGTGTAAAATGTATTCCCATTTATCTCGTACCCTTGGAAAGTCAATATAGTCGAAGATGGTGACCTGGCCAACAAGTACAACTGCTCTCCAACATTTATGTCATTCATGAGATGTGTCTGCAACCAACCGCCAAAAGTCCTCATGTGTTCATCTCTAATCCAGGAGCCAGGCTTCCCCGGGTTGTTGGAGTGTACAATATTCTTGTGTTCCTCGATATATGGAGCCACCAAGGTGGAACTTTGCAGAACTGTGTAGTCTGCTTTAGTGAGAGAATGTCCGTCCATACATATCCTTGCTTTCTTTCCTAGCGTGCCTTTTCCACTAAGTCTACCCTCATGTCGTGATTCAGGAACACCGATGGGCTTAAGGTCAGGAATAAAGTCAACACAAAACTCAATGACCTCCTCTGTTCCATATCCCTTTGAGATGCTTCCTTCTGGCCTAGCATGGTTATGAACATATTTCTTTAAGACTCCCATGAACCTCTCAAAGGGGAACATATTATGTAGAAATACAGGACCGAGAATGTTAATCTCTTCGACTAGGTGAACTAGGAGGTGCGTCATAATATTGAAGAAGGATGGTGGGAACACCAACTCGAAGCTGACAAGACATTGGACCACATCTTTCTGTAACCTTGGTAGACTATCTAGACTGATTACCTTCTGAGAAATTGCATTGAGAAATGCACATAGCTTCACAATGGGTACTCGAACATTTTCCGGCAGGAGTCCCCTCAATGCAATCGGAAGCAGCTAGGTCATAAGCATGTGGCAGTCATGAGACTTCAGGTTTTGAATTTTTTTCTCTGCCATATTTATTATTCCATTTATGTTCGATGACAAACCAGACGGGACCTTGATACTGTAAAGGACTTCAAAAAAGATTTCCTTATCTTCTTTGGTAAGAGCATAGCTGGCAGTACCTTCAAACAGCTCTGGATGCATGTCGTCTCGGTCTTCCATACGTTGTTGGTCCTGCCGTGCTTCAGGTGTATCTTTGCTCTTCCCATACAAGCCCCAAAAGCCTAGCAGCGTCACGCAAAGATTCTTCATCAGGTGCATCACGTCAATTGCAGAGCGGACCTCTAGGACTTTCCAATAGGGTAGCTCCAAAAATATAGATTTCTTTTTCCACATGGCTGCGTGTCCGACATCGTCCTTCAGAACAGATTGTCTACCAGGACCCTTTCCAAATATTACTTTTAAATCCTTCACCATATCAAATACATCATCACCAATACGGCGGATAGGATTACACCGGTTGTCTGCCTCACCATTGAAATGCTTACCTTTCTTTCTTAGGGTGTGCGTGGGCGAAAGAAAACAACGATTCCCCAGGTACACATTCGTCTTACATTTATCCAAATATATACTTTCAGTATCATTTAAACAGTGTGTGCATGCATTGTATCCCTTGTTTGTTTGTCCTGAAATGTTACTAAGAGCAGGCCAATCATTGATTGTTATGAACAAAAATGCTCGTAGTTCAAATTCCTCCTGCTTGTTCTCATCCCACACACGTAAACCTTGTCCGTGCTACAACTGTAAGAGTTCTTTAACTAATGGCCTTAGGTACACATCAATGTCGTTGCTGGGTTGCTTCGGGCCTTGGATGAGCACTGGCATCATAATGAACTTCCGCTTCATGCACAACCAAGGAGGAAGGTTATAGATACATAGAGTCACATGCCAGGTGCTATGACTGCAACTCTGCTCCCCAAAAGGATTCATGCCATCTGTACTTAGACCAAACCATAAGTTCCTCGTGTCACCTACAAAGTCCGGAAACTCTCTTGATTTTTCTCCACTGCGACCCATCAGCGGGGTGTCTCAACATCTCGTCTTTCTTACGGTCTTCCATGTGCCATCACAACAACTTGGCATGCTCTTTGTTCATGAACAAACGTTTCAACCGTGGTATTATAGGAGCATACTAAAAGAACATTTCATGGTTCCCTGTGTTTTGGTGTTAGATGACAATACTAGGATTTGTAGGAAAGTTCTCAAGGCAACGAGATTTAATGTAAGACAAAGACTCCCCCTCAATGTGTGCATACAAGAAATTGCAATTGATTACAAAAATACACAAGAGGGTAAAAGTCTATATCATTAGAACAAATGTGAGAAGCTCATAGCACCGGTAGGGAGATAGAAGCGTCCTCAATACATTATAAGAATATCCAATGATAGCCATAGAGCATGCCTCCCTCGATATAGATATCCAATAGCCATAAGAATATCCAACAAGATAGATGACTCCATATGAATAATTGATGGCCCAAAATATATCGAGCTCGTTGGGGAACCCCAAGAGGAAGGTATGATGAGCACAACAGCAAGTTTTCCCTTAGTACGAAACCAAGGTTATAAATCCAATAGGAGCAAGGAAACACCCCACAGGTGTTGCTAGCTGAGCCTTGGCAGGGCGCACTACCGGTGCTAGTAGCAACGTGGAGACCTGCACAACACAACCACAGAACTTTGCCCCCAACTTGCGATGAGGTTGTCAATCTCACCGGTTTTGCTGAAAACAAAGGATTAAATGTATCATGGAAGGAAGTAATAGTTTGCAGAAAGTAAACACAAAGCAGTAAACCGTTTGTATATTGAAAGTAAAAGAAAGGACCGGGGTCTATAGTTCACTAGAGATGGCTCTCCTTGAGATAGATAACATGTTGAGTGAACAAATTACAGCGGGGCAATTGAAAAACATCGAGAAAGCATACAAGCATATACTAATCATCTTGACTCCTTTGAGATTTGATTGGGCATTACAACATTATACATAGACCGCCATCCAACTGCATCTATGACTAATAATCCACCTTCAGGTTACCATCCGAACCCCCTCTAGTATTAAGTTGCAAGCAACGGATAATTGCATTACGAATTGCGTGTAAAGTAAACAATACGATTGCTCTATGAACAAAGGATTGTTGTTTTCTCCCTAGTAGCAACAACACATCTAGTACCTTAGAGATTTCTGTCACTTCCCCAGATTACCAGAGGCATGAACCCACTATCGAGCATAAATACTAACTCTTCGAGTTGCTAGCATCTACTTGGCCAAGATAGCTACTAACAACGGAAAGCATGCAAGATCACAAATAACAAATACATGATAGAATCAATAATCAATCTGAAATAGCATCTCAATATCCATCGGATCCCCGCAAACACAACATGTAGAATTACAAATAGATGATCTTGATCATGAATGGAGCTCACAAGATCTAAACATGAAAGCACAAAGGAGGAGAACCAGCCATCTAGCTACTACATGGACCTAGATTCCAGAGATGAACTACTCACGCATCACACCGGAGGCTTGCATGGTGATGAAGAAGGCCTCCAGGGTGAATTCCCCTCTCCGGCAGGGTGCCGGGAAGAGCTTCAGATCCCTCCCGATCTAGGGATGGAGACGACGGCGGCTACAAACTCTTTCGTGGATTTTTGATCAGGGTTCTTAGGGTTTCCGTATCAGAGGCAATATATAGGCGGAAGGAGAGGCTGAGGGGGTGCCTGGGGTGGCCAGACTACCCCTAGCCTGGGCCAGGCCTGGCCGTGCGGCCAGGTAGTGTCGCCGGGCCCCAGCCCCTCTCCGTCTCGTATTCTGGCTCCAGATGTCCCCCGGTAAAATAATAACTTTGGCTTTTATCCCATCCAATTCCGAGAATATTCATTTTCTGACTTCCTGAAACCAAAAACAGCAGAAAACAGAGAGCTGGCACTGTGGCTCTTATTAATAGGTTAGTCCAAGAAATCATATGAAAAGTACTCCAAAGTGTGGACAAAACATAAGAAAGTAGATAAAACGAAGCATGGAACATCAAAAATTATAGATACATTTGCAATGTATCAACATCCCCAAGCTTAACTCCTGCTCGTCCTCGAGTAGGTAAGTGATAAAAAGAAAGAATAATTTTTGAGGTGACATGCACCATCATAAACTTGATCAAAGTATTTGTAAAACATTCAAAGCTGGGATCATAGTACTTCAATCATAACTTGAAAGACAAAGTTCTAGCAACATGAAAAGGCACAAACAAAAGATTCATGAATAACAATGCTTTGCAAGACGTTTGTTTGTCTCACATACAAAAAACATAGCATAATTGTATTCAGCTTGTCCCTCATAGAGTAGCAAAACATAAATGCATAGGACACCTTCAAAGTTCATAAGAGTGACTAGATACAAATAGTTTAAAACAAGCAATATCAAATTATGCATCAATCAACTAGTCTTGGGACAATGCACATAGAACTAAGAATGGCCACTATGCTCTCAAAGTAGGTGCATAAAGATAGAAGGTGGAGAATCAATATATAAGTGGAAGAAAGGCCTTCATAGAAGGAAGTAGGGATTCAAGTCTCATAAAGAGCTTCCAAAAATTATGGTACTTAATAGCTTTCAGCTCTCATTGCCCCTATCATAAGCATCTTGAAGGTGATTAAGGTTAAAGTGACATAACTAAGAGGATATGCTTGACAAGTTATAAACCAAAATCTCATGCCCCTTACTTATGAAGACCGAACCTCATGCTACTCAACTTTAGTCATGAGTAAGATCTTGTCATTGTAAGTACATATGTATCATAAAGAACTGCCAACAGGGTACCCCTTGCACATGATACAGGAGCTATCCCATAATCAAAATGACAAGGCAAGCAGACAATGAGCATCTCAGCGATCTTTTTATTTTCTATTTGCATAGGTTTTTATTGAGGATGGTTCATAGAGTGCTCATTATGGTGATGCTGCAAGTTTCCACCATGATTAGGCATGGCTTAGGCTAGCGGCCCAGGCATTTCTCTAACACACATACAAACTCCATGATCTTACAAGTTCCACTTTTATTTCACACCACCGGGATCCATAAGCAAAAGAACATGATATCAACAGGGTACAAAGTATAAGTGCAATGTTGAAAGCGTTCCCCATGATACATGGTTCTTCTAATTTCAACTTATAAAGCGCAAGCATATACGCAACAAAGAAGGACTCAATGGTTCAAGTTTATTAAATGCAAAAAGGTAAAGTGTGCCATCAACTTCGTGAGAGCTTTAATCACTAGTTTTCTCGTAACAAGTTTAATTTGGAAGATTAACAAAAGCATGAATTACTTGGAATAGCATAAGCTAATAGGTAGGTATGGTGGACTCTTTGGAATAACTTGGTTTAGGGAGTTGGATGCATGAGTGGAACTCATACTTGGTTGTGGAGGCTAGCAAAAGACTGGGAGCGACAAACTGAGAGAGCAATAATGGCCATAATCATGCAGAGCGACAAAACATCTTTCATCAAAGCATAAAGTGATACTACAATTTGAAAACTAAAGGATCATAAAGGCTATGGTGACTTGATATAGTCATAACATGGTGTGAGCATGCGCCAAGTCAACCCAAATAAAGCATCAAAGGAGAATACCACAATACTATGCTTTAATATGCTAAAACAATGCATGATTCATCCAAGGCAGATTAAGCAATCTCAATTGTTTATAGCAAGTCATGCTACAGCAAAGAATGCTAAGCATAAAGCCAAAACAGTATCAAGCATGGCATGAAAAAGCATAGGCCACAGTCAAAAGCAAACTTTCTTTACCACTTAAGCATGAGCTTTCCTACTCTTTTCCAATCCAAACCAAACTATTTGAAAACCAATGTATGAAAGAGGGGGTCCAACCAATTTATTCAGCAAACTAAGCAAACCAAGCAAACTAAAAACCAAAACAAAAACAAAAAAGAAGATGCTCCAAGAACAACACAACTATGCATGAAACAATAAAAATGAAGCGTTTGGAAGAAACCTGGGATTTTTATTGATGAAGAAGGGGATGCCTTGGGCATCTGCAAGCTTTGACGCTTGTACTTCTTGGATATTTCTTGGGGTGACACGCGTGGCATCCCCAAGCTTGAGCTTTAGTCCATTCTTCATCTCATTACTCATTCCTTCCATACACCTGAAATTTTTCCTTCATACAAAACTTCACACAATCTTTATTATCAACATTAGTGCACTCAAGATAATAAGTCTTTAAGGTTCAGTTCCAACACCAATAAAAATTCCATTAAAACACTAGCTACTGTATCACTTCCCTCAAAAAGCTCAATTCCCCAAAAGAACTCAAAAAGGAACCACCAAGAAGCAAATGCAGAAAATGGTAGAAATCTGTCAAAACAGACCAGCAGGTAAAGCCGAATTTTTTCGAAGACCTTCTGTTGCTCAAATCAAAAAGTATTGAACTAATGAAAGTTATATAACAACCTGAGGCAGAAGCACAAAAATTCACGCCTCAAAAGGACGTACAGAGATTTTACACGAATGTTTACGGTGAAGCACAGAAATCTGTTTCGAGACAGCAACTTTCCCAATCATTACTTCTCTCTCATTAGAGGTTACTCTTGGCACAACAAGCAAATAAAGAGGATAAGAAGCGGTTATTACTGAAGTAATAACTTCCAAGACTCATCTAAAACTTTTGGGTTATCTCCCAATAAGTACTTTTCTTTAACGCCTTTAAGTTAGGCATAAGAAGCAAGAAAAAGAATCATGTGTTCTCAAATGAAGAAGCATTAAGAGAAATTTTTGTTTTCATAGGAGAGGCAAAAGAAATCTTCTCTCTCTTCTTAGAGAAATGTTCTATACCTTTCTTGAGTGGGAGTTGATATTTAATGGTGCCTTCTTTCATATCAATAATGGCACCAACAGTTCTAAGAAAAGGTCTTCCCAAAGTAATAGGACAAGAAGCATTGCATTCAACATCCAAAACATAGAAGTAAACGGGGACATAGGCATTGTTAACCATAATAAGAACATCATTAATACTCCCCATGAGTTTCTTTTTAGCATTATCATCAAGTGGGACATTCAAATAACAATCTTCAAGTGGTGGCAAATCAAGCATATCATAAATCCTTCTAGGCATAATAGAGACACTACTATCGAGATCACATAAAGCTTTGAAATCAAAATCATTCACTTTCATATTAATGATGGTTTCCCAACCATCTTCTTTAATCTTTTCTTCTTTCATCTTTTCTTCTTTAATCTTTATGTTTCATCTTCTTTTAGGGCTTTTAGCAAGTTTTTGTAGGAACTTAATAACTTCAGAGATATTGCAATCATCAAGATCAAAATCATAGTCATCATCTAAGGTAGTAGAGCTATTACTAGACTCAACACTAGTGGTAGTGATAGTAGAAACACTAATGTTTCTAGCAATTTCATCTTCTCTTTCCCACTTAGCGTGTAATTCAGCTAAAAGTCTAACACTTTCCATCAATTCTTACTTGTATGGCATTAGTAGCTGCAAAGGGATTATCATTAGTTTCAGGTTTAGCAGCCATTTTATTCAAAGAAGTTTGAGCTTCAGCAAGTGATGCTATATTTCTTTCAGCATTAGAGAGTTTTTCCTCAATAGTTTTGTTGAAAGCAGTTTGTTTACTAATAAAGTCCTTAAGCATAACTTCAAGTTCAGAGGGTGCACTCCTATTATTGTTGTAGGAATTTCCATAAGCATAACCATTGGTAGGAGGATATGGCTTATAATTGTTGTTACCAAAATTGTTCCTATAGGCATTGTTGCTAAAATTGTTATTTCTTATAAAGTTCACATCAACTTGCTCTTCTTGAGCAACCAAAGAGGCTAAGGGAACATTATTTGGATCAATATGGGCTTTCCCATTAACAATCATAGACATAATAATATCAATCTTATCACTCAAGGAGGAGGTTTCTTCAATAGAATTTACCTTCTTATCTTGTGAAGCTCTCTCAGTATGCCATTCAGAATAGTTAAGCATCATATTATCCAGAAGCTTTGTTGCAGCACCCAAAGTAATGGTCATAAAGGTACCTCCAGCAGCAGAATCCAATAGGTTCCTTGAAGAGTAGTTCAATCCTGCATAAAAAGTTTGGATGATCATCCAAGCAGTCAGTCCATGAGTGGGACAATTCTTTACCAAAGATTTCATTCTTTCCCAAGCTTGAGCAACATGTTCATTATCAGATTGTTTAAACTTCATTATTTCACTTCTCATAGATATAAACTTAGCAGGAGGATAGTATTTTCCAATGAAAGCATCTTTGCATTTAGTCCAAGAATCAATACTATTCCTAGTTAAGGAATTCAACCACGATTTAGCTTTTCCTCTCAAAGAGAAAGGAAACAATTTAAGCTTAATAATATCTCCATCTATATCCTTATGCTTTTGCATCTCACAAAGTTCAATAAAGTTATTTAGATGGGTAGCAGCATCTTCATTGCCAATACCAGAAAATTGTTCTCTCATAACAAGATTGAGTAAAGCAGGTTTAATCTCAAAGAAAGTAGCTTCAGGGACATGTGGAGCAATAGGTGTGCTCATAAAATCATTGTTGTTGGTGCTAGTGAAGTCACACAACTTAGTGTTTTCAAGAGTAGTCATTTTTCTGTGTTTTTAATAAAGAAAGCAAACTTGTAAAACTAATTTTTTTGTGTGTTTTTGATAAAGAAACAAGCAAACAAAACAAAAGTAAACTAAGCAAAACAAAAATAACAAAGTAAAGAGATTGGTTATGCGGGACTCCCCTTGTGAAGATGTCCTTGACTCCCTGGCAACGGCGCCAGAAAAAGAGCTTGATGGCCCAAAATATATCGAGCTCGTTGGGGAACCCCAAGAGGAAGGTATGATGAGCACAACAGCAAGTTTTCCCTGAGTACAAAACCAAGGTTATCAATCCAGTAGGAGCAAGGAAACACCCCAAAGGTGTTGCTAGCTGAGCCTTGGCAGGGCGCACTACCGGTGCTAGTAGCAACGTGAAGACCTGCACAACACAACCACATAACTTTGCCCCCAACTTGCGATGAGGTTGTCAATCTCGCCGGTTTTGCTGAAAACAAAGGATTAAACGTATCAAATGGAAGGAAGTAATAGTTTGAAAAAAGTAAACACAAAGCAGTAAACTGTTTGTAGATTGAAAGTAAAAGAAAGGACCGGGGTCCATAGTTCACTAGAGGTGGCTCTCCTTGAGATAGATAACATTCTGGGTGAACAAATTACAGCGGGGCAATTGACAAACATCGAGAAAGCATACAAGCATATACTAATCATATTGACTCCTTTGAGATTCTATTGGGCATTACAACATTATACATAGACCGCCATCCAACTGCATCTATGACTAATAATCCACCTTCAGGTTATCATCCGAACCCCCTCTAGTATTAAGTTGCAAGCAACACTGTCGTGGAAATGGCCATGGCAGTCGCTGCCACTGGCAGCGATTGATTGAAATGTGAGGAAGAGTTGGCGGCCATCTGCGGTGCGAGATGGGGGTGGATGCACATGGGTTTACCCAGGTTTGGCCCTCGGGAGGGTAAAGACCTACTCCTGCTAGATTAGATTATTAGAGAGCGAGTTACAGGAGTGGCGAGATCGGCGTCTAAGCAGTGAGTCACTTGAGGGGGTATATGATGGAACATGAGTCTTTTGGATACCCTAGGGAGGTTTATATAGGAGTCACCTCGCTAGGGTTTACAAGTTACAAACGAGCCAGATATGGACTCAGTGGCTTTCTGACCTAATATATGCTTCTGGGCCTTCAGCTTCTAGTCGCCAGGATTCTCCTTCAATCATAGTCCAGTCGCCGTCCTTCAGGTACACTCACAGGCCCTTCGGCCCAATCTGAACGTCCTGCTGGGCATACCCCTTTCGGCATATCCCCATCAGTAGTCCCTGAGGCCACCGTTGATTCAGGCGCAGGTGTCCCTTTGGTGGTCGAAGTAGGCGAGCCCAATTTGGACGCCCAGTCGAGTCGGCGATGGACTCTATTAGAACCAAGGAGAATTTCTCCAGTTTTCCACTCGCCACCCCCAATGAATGTTACTACTACCAAGTCGCCGCTTCGGCGAGTGGAAAAGACTGGCAGGTAGCGGGTGGAATGTAGGAGTTGGACCGTCCATTCTGGTCAAACTATCCGTTGGAATTTCCAATGGGAACTTCGGGGCAATTACCGCGAGTAATGGCTATCCCGATTTTGGCGGGTGGAGTTCCCATATAAGGGGAGTGATGATTCAGTTCTATGAATCCTTCCCCGCATTCTTCATTCTCCCATATGCATTCTTCCTGTCTTCAATCTTCCGATTCGTCCTTTCCGCCCCGTGTGATTCCACGTCCTACTCGATGGCGCCTCCCAAAGGCTCATGGGGAAAATCGAAATGCACCACAACCCAGCTCAAATCCTTCGAGGACGCCGGAGTCCTCCGCAAGGGGAACTGGTGGGTTCCCCCCTCCTCCGAGACCGAGCCAAAGCCGTGAGCCGGCGAATTCATCTGCTTCCCCAGTCATCTTGAGAGAGGTCTAGGGTTCCCCACCTTGCTTTTCTTCCGGTGCTTTCGCACGTATTACGCGATCAAGCTGTCGGATCTCGGCCAGCACAACATCGAGAAGATGGCAATCTTCATCGCCTTCTGTGAGTGCTACCTCGGCTGCAGGCCATATTTTCCGCTATGGTTGGAGCTCCTCCACGGCCGCATCGGGCGTGAGGTGTCCGGTGGCCTGATATTGGCGGCAGGCGGTGTCACTTTCCAACTGAAGCCGAAGTCTAATTTCGTCAAGCTTCTCCTACCAAAGAAAGCCGCCAGCGAGTGGAAGAAGAGCTGGTTCTACGTCAAAGAATCCACTCCTTCTGGCGAGGTGGCACTTCCCAAGTTCGTCGCCGAGAGGAGCGAGCCCCGCCAGTTGGCGCTGAAGAAGCTTCCTGAAGACCAGCGGATGGCCGTCGTGGAAATGATGGACAAGATCCAGAAGCTGAAGGACCAGGGGTTGATTTCGATCAACCTCTACAACTACTGGCTCAGGCGACGTCTGGTTCCACTGGCGGCTCGGCCGCATTGGATGTACGAATACAGCGGGAGGCACGACCCCTCCCGCACCAGCAAGGAGTCATGGGAGACCAAGGACTACAAGGCCGCCCTAAAAAAGATCACTGACGCGGAGTTTACCAGCGTGTCGGTCGGGCTCGCCCTGTACACTCCTGTGAAGAATGAAGCCCCCACAGTAAGTTTCCTTCCCATTCGCTATTTCTGCACCTCAACTCTCAATCCCTGCATCTGGTGTTTACTCGTGGTGGTTGTCAGCTTTTTCAGGTGTTGCAGGGCTGGCTCCCTCCGCTCAACGAAGAGGTTCCCCAGGAACTCGAGGAGGACTCCGAGAGGGACTCTTCCGACAATGACGGGGAGGAGGAGGAGGTTCCTCCCCTAGTGCCTGTGGCTCGCAAGACCCGTATGCAGAAACAACATGAGTTCGAGGCGACCATGGCCTGGACGAACACAACGGAGGCGACGAGGTCGCGCAGGAGCACACGTCCCGGCGTACTGCTACACCCTCAAAGCCCGCATGCAAGCCCAAGTCACCAGCAAAGAAGCCAATATCGCCGTCCAAGTCGGCGGTGGTGTTCGAGTCGGACGACGACTCTGACGATAAAGACACCCCCGAAGTCGCGCGCAAAGCCCCAAAGGACGCGGTCCCGACGAAGGGGTTGGAGGGCGAGGACATCGAGGCAGCGGTAGAGGTTCTCCTGGCAGCGATTGCGCCGACGGTCTTGGGGGTTCCAAGCCAGGAAGGGCTGAGGCGGCGACGTCTAAGTCGCCGCAGCCGTCGAGAGCGGCCACGTCTTCGGAGCCGGAGATTCCGGCGACCGTGGCTTCGTCGTCGAGGAAGCCTGCGGTGTCGTGGGCTTCAGATGTCTTTGAAAGGGGGCTTACTCGCAAGCTGCGTCCAGAATTGGACAAGCCTTCCCACATCAGCACCGGGCTTCACGTTCTCCTGGTCACTAAGTGAGTGTTGGTTCTTCATGCCGATTCGCCTCTTGTTTTCGTATTGTTGTTATAGTGATTGTGGGAATTCGGGCAGGTCTAGAGCCAAGAAGATTGGCCGTCCGTCGGTGGCAAAGATTCCGCCGGCTGGCACCATGGGAGAGGGCGATCTCCCCAATAAGAGAAAAGCCGCGGGGAATGTGGCGACCGTGGAAGGCGTGAAGAAGCAGAAGGGGGATGCTGACGACGCCACAGCCAAGGGCGACGCCGTGGAGCCTGATGTTGCGGCAGTCACCGAAGAAGTGGTGGCGGCACAATCGGAGCCAGTCTTGGCTGCGGCCGCGCCGGAAGCACCGGCCCTGACAACCAGTGCCCCCGCCAGAGCGTCGGCGACGTTCCCGCGCTTCATGGCTAGGGGATTTCCAGGCGTGGCGGACACCCAGTCTCCGCAGAGTCCGGAGATTGTGGATGCGGACATTGGGTCCCGTCGTGGCTGCACTTCCTTTCACGATCCCGTCGACTGACGCCGGAGAACTTCACAGGATGCTTGGCGCCGCTATCCAGGTATGTCCAGTCCCCGAGTTCTTAGCCGCTGAATTTCAGCGGCTGGGAACTGAACTTCTTTCTCCTCTCCAGTCCCTGAATTCCTAGTCGCTGAATTTCAGCGGCTAGGAATTGAACTTTTTTCCTACTCTCCAGTCCTCGAATTCCTAGTCGCTGAATTTCAGCGGCTAGGAATTGAACTTTTTTCCTACTCTCCAGTCCCCGAGTTTTTAGTCGCTGAATTTCAGCGACTAGGAACTAGATGTTGATTTTGGTAAGTGCTAAAGTGTGTTGTTT
This sequence comes from Avena sativa, assembly GCA_916181665.1. NCBI lineage: Eukaryota > Viridiplantae > Streptophyta > Magnoliopsida > Poales > Poaceae > Avena > Avena sativa. The sequence continues at coordinate 433,154,093 of OV702287.1, forward strand.
GTTTGCAGGGTTTGCAAAGGGAATCGACCGATTGGCAGGCTGCGAGGGAGCGCTTGGAGCGTGATCTGCGTGAAGCGCAGGAGGCGAACCAGCGGCTTCAGGAAACCATTGGTGAGTGTTTGCTTTTCTGTCCTTTCCTCTATCAAGTGTGAACTATTGGTGTATGGCGCGCTGATGGTTTTTCTTTCATATGGTTTCCCGGCTACGATTTCTAAGGCCCGCGAAGGGTATGTTCCAATCGCCGAGCTGGACACGGCGAATGGACGAATTGCCTCCCTGATCCACGACTTGGAGGAGGCGAGAGCAGCCTCCGTTTCTTCGGAGGACCGAGTGAAGGCTGCTGTCGCTGCGGCTGAGGAGGAATGCAAAGCCACGGATTCGATCATCGTGGGGCTAGACAACGAGCAAGTAGCCTTAGAGAAGCATGTCACGGAGAGCTGCCACAAACTCCTTGGTAAGTCTTCGTCTTCGCCTGACTTGTTCGACGAGTCCCTGATTGGGGATGTCCGTAGTTTCACTAACGTCTGAATTTGCAGCTGTGATAGGCCAAAGCGACCCGGTGGTCCAGACCTTCAATGCTTCGCAGTGCGTGACTGCCGTGGTGAACGCGGCTACGGCTTCGGCGTTGTGTGTCCAAGCGGTTCTCCAAGGCATGTCCCCCACCGAGGTTATCCCTAGGGGGCTTACGAACGTGTGGCGCTATCTGGAGGAGGTGCCTGCCGTCATGGAGTGGATGGCACGCTCGGCTTTCAGGCGTGGGGCCACCACAGCATTGAGTTTGGGTCTTGCCCACTTCCCCGGTGACTTCGACCTTGACGACGTGACGAGTGGCTACCCATCGATGACCGACACGGTGGAGATGTCCGAGGTACTGAAGCTGACTACGAAGGCCACCCCTTACGCTGATCGGGTCCTGGCTATGGGGGATCTGCTGCCATACCAGGAGACGGTGTTGGCGCTTGGCGACCCTGAGCCGGAGCATCGTGATATGAAGTCGGAGCAGCCCTTCCGGTCAGCGTTGTCGAAGTCGCTGACAACGTACCCGACGAACCCGTGGCAGCCTTTTGTTCGTGTCAAGGGGGGTGCTTCTTCATCAGGGCCTGTGGAATGAACAATGTAGTTGTGTAGTTTGTGATGTATGCCAAAGGGAGTTAATCGACTCGTATTGTGACCAAGATTTTGTGGTGTGTTTACTTTTGATTGAGCGAGTCCCCGAGCGCGTCCACCCTTTAATGGGGTATAACTCGATTGTATACTTTTGTGTTTTGTTTTGGTTGTGCATTGTGTTATCTCTCGCGTCTTCTGAGTGGCGAGTCCCCGAGCGCGAGTAGGATTGATTTGTAGGCGAGTCCCCGAGCATGGTGCTCAACCATATTGGTCGTGTTCCTGTTGTAGGTTGTTAATGCGTTGTTTGTAACGCGTATCCTCCCCTGGCCCGGAGAGCCAGTCGCTTGGCGAGTCCAAGGCAGCTCTCTTACTTGGTGTGTTCCCGAGCCGCGTGGGGGTTCCCATTGTGTGGATTCCCCGTGCGTGGTACTTTAACCGTTCGAGTCACTTTGTGCAAGGATGGGAGGGACAGGTCACTGTGAGAAGCATATACTGGTTATCTTGGACCGGTGGGCCAGTCGGGCTAGGCGACACCAACGGTAGCTCCAGGTTGGCGTTTTCGTGGACGACCCAAGGCCCGAGTATTTTCGGTGCCCTTGTGCTGCACTACTTAGCCATGCCGGTCGCTCGACCAGAGGTTGATTTCCGTTAATAGTGTATTGCTAATATGTACGAGTGCGAGTGGCACAAGAATATGGCGAGTAGACACAATTTGTGCGATCCAAATGAATTTCATTATATATGCCAGCTGAGTACAATTTGAGGTTCTAAGTATAGAACTTTCTAAGGAGGTTTACATTCCATGGCCTCCCGACCTCAAGCTAGCCGTCACCCCGTATGTCGATGAGGTAGTAGGCGTCATTACCGAGGACTCGTCCTATGGCGAATGTCCCCTCCCATGGGGGGGAGAGTTTGTGCATGCCTTTCTTGTCTTGGGCCAGCCGTAGGACCAAGTCGCCTTCTTGGAAGGTGCGAGTTCGTACTCGGTGGTTGTGGTAGCGGCAGAGTCCTTGCTGGTATATGGTGGTGCGAGAGCGAGCTAGGTCGCGTGCCTCGTCGAGTTGATCGATGCTGTCTTGGCGGGCGACCTTGTTGGTCACTTCGACGTAGTTGGCGACTCGAGGTGAATCGTGCTCCAGGTCGGTTGGCATTACGGCCTCGGCGTCGTACACCATGAAGAAGGGTGTAAACCCGGTAGAGCGATTGACGGAGGTACGAATCCCCCATATAACAGAGGGGAGCTCATCGACCCAGCATCCTGGGTGCGCTCGAGGGGCACTTGGAGTCGCGGCTTGAGCCCGTGGAGGACACTCTGGTTGGCGCGTTCTGCTTGGCCATTCGACTCCGGGTGGGCGACTGAAGCGAGGTCGAGTCGTATTCCATGTTCTTCACAAAATTCCACCATGGCCCCCTTGGTGAAATTGGTGCCATTATCTGTTATGATGCTGTGCGGGTAGCCGTATCGGTAGATGAGCTCGCGTAAGAACTTGGTGGCCGTCTTGCCGTCGCACTTATTTATTGGCTTGGCCTCGACCCATTTGGTGAACTTGTCGACCACAACCAGGAGATGGGTGAAGCCAGATGGGGCCTTCTTGAACGGGCCTACCATGTCCATGTCCCATACGGCGAATGGCCATGTGATGGGGATGGTCTTGAGTGCCAAACCAGGGAGGTGCGTCTGGTGGGCGTACTTTTGGCACCCGACGCATCGTTGGACGATGTTGGTGGCGTCGGCGTGCACGGTGAGCCAGTAGAAGCCGTGCCGCATGGCCTTGGCGACTAGCAACTTGGCATCGGCGTGATGGCCGCAGTCGCTAGCGTGAATGTCCTGGAGGATCTTGAGGCCTTCTTCTGGCTGTACGCAGCGCTGGACCACGCCAGTCACGATGTGTCTATGGAGCTCGCCGTTGATGATAATGAAGGATTTGCAGCGGCGCACGATCATTCGCGCCTCCGTCTCGTTGCTTGGTACGATTTTGTGCTCCAAGAAGGCGACGTATGGTGTTGTCCAGTCGCTAGGCTCCACAACCATGGCGACTAAGGCCATTTCTGGTTGAAGTGGTATCCTGACGTCGATCTCTTTTGGTGGGCTGACCGATGGTTTGTGGATGATGTCGAGGAATACACCTGCTGGTGGCGCTTGTCGGGCCGACCCAATGCGGGAGAGGGTGTCTGCCTCCTCATTCTTGCGTATGTCGATCCACTCGACGGAATAGCCGTCGAAGTGTCCTCCCAACTTGTAACACCCTCGAATCAGCCCTATGCAGATTTTAGCGCTTCCCGCCAAACACGCATAGAAATAATTCAAGGACGCCCACCAGGCACTTGCGTGCGAGTGGAAAACTATTACACATTAGTCCACGATGGAACCCACAGAACATATATATACAACAACGATTCCATGAGTCAAGAATACATATATACTATACAAAGATCCAAATCACCTAGAATACGATAGAGCGTCCGACTATGGACAAGATGCAAATGGGGCTAAGAGCCCTGAAGAATAACCAATGGAGTCCAGAACCCTGCCCAGGCCAAGCTGGAAGGGTAACCCTGCTAACGACGTCGATCTCAAACCTGCTAAAACAAAAGGAGCACCGACAAAGGACAAAGGAAAAAAGAGGACCGTCATTACTGAGGCCAGTACACGGCGAGGCTAGAATTCGGCGGCTCTCGCCTACATAGGTATGGTGGACTGAAGCGCCAGCGCAGCATACACTAAACAACCTATAGAGACTCAATACATCTGTCGGCTATTAGAGAGGGGTAAGAAAGACCTATTCGAATCCAACCTGAAGCTAACACCAGACATACCCATCCTGGTATTTCCCCCCCGAGACCAAACGAGGAAGTCGGACCAAGGAACTCACATAGTTGGCAATTTTACTCATTCCGTTATAGTTGCAGCACTTACTAATCAGATATAGATAGCATGAGTCATCTTGAAGCATAAGTAGTGGGCAGTTTTAATTAACCATTCCGTGGTAGTTGGAACATTTACTAGTCAGATATAATTGTCCTGAGGAATCCCAAAACCTAGCAGTTGTTGGCACTTTTAGCACTTTCCATTGGAGTTGCAATACTTACTAGGCAGGTATAGTATGACACAGATCACCACAGATCCACCAGTTGTTGGCATTTTTATTATCCATTCCATTGTAGTGAAGCTGAATTACTAGTCACATATTAAGTCAAATTTATAACACTACTTTAGTTATGCTTGTCTATGATCGAGATACTGTGCTCCAGGTCGTCCATAACCGCGGACACGGCTTTCAGAAAGATTTACCCTGCAGGGGTGCACAAATAGCAACACACACACGATCAACCTCAGAAAAACCAAATCAAAACCCAACGAGGCTTTCACGACAAAGCAATCAAAGGATTCATAAAATATTTCAGGGGGCCACCCCATTAAGCTACCCACAACGAAGTTGGATGGCTCCGAGACGGACCCAAGGTTTGCGCCAATGGCTGTAAATGACTAGGAACCCGAAAGTGTGACTGGGCTTGTCGATACCGCGAAAACACTCCGCATCCTAAACAGTACAGGTGTTGCACGCACAATCGTAGATAAAGCATTAAAGCATGGCATAAGTACAGGATAGTAATAAAGCCCCAAACTAGTTTGTGGCCCCAAGAAATAAGAAATGAATCAAGCTCTAGCTAAGGGGGATTCATAGACTCTCCCGTATGTGGATAGTGCGAATAGTCAAGGAACAGGTATCAAGTACTCGGGGTCCTACGGGACACAAGTGGACATGAAAAACCAAATAGCATATATTGTCCACCGGTGCCTCTTTCATTAGTTATCACAGCAATTTAATAGTTGTATTTAAAGTCATGATCATCTCCACCATTAAGCATCTCCACCATTTATCATGTGCCAACTTGCCGTCAACGGTGGAACGATAACATCGCGAAGCAGCACCAGAGCAAGCAACTACGACTCGCAAGGACGACTATCTATCAAATGACAGGCAATAGGATGTGTCCAAGGCAATATAAAGGTTGTACGGAATATATCTGGTACAGAACACTAAAGCATCATGACACGGATAGCAGTAGATCAACAGGAAGGAAGTAAAGACTATAAATGCAAAATAGGTAGAAAGAGGGAGAATGCTTGCCTAGGAAACACTATCGGAGATTCATTCGGAAAACTTGTCGATACTCGCATCCACTCATCGGCCTAGTCCGCGAAGAAGCAAACACTAGAAGAAACACCGGATGCAATATTTAATGCTACGGCAGAAGAATCGGCATGTTCATGGTATGATGCATGGCATGGCAAAAGTGCGGTGCAATTAGGCAGTATTAAGCGGAACCGAGGTCCCGATAGTTAATTAGACGGTTCAAGTTACTTAAAACCCCGCAATTTAAATGCTGTATTAACAAGACAAAACATGGCATCGGTTCGCTAAACCAATTTAAATGGAGTCCGGAATAAGACAAATATATCCCGCATATAGACTCCATATTTAATTATGAGGTGAATCGGCATAATGCCCCCAAACCACAGACAGGTATGCATGTATGAACAATTTATTATGCGACAGTTTTATATATAGCATTTATAAAATAGGGGCTCGGGAAAAGGTTCACACATCTGGGTTCGGGAGATCTTGGGTTCCGGGGGGGTCGGGGGTCGGTCTCGGACTCCGGGAACAGGGTCTCAGCCTTCGGATCCATGACGAAGATCCCGATGGGCCAAAGGGGTTCGGGTTCGACAAGGTCTTCGGCTACCAGGATCATCGCCTTCGGATTCCGTGAGGAGGAACTTGGAGTTCGTGATAGACATCTTCTCGCTCGTCCGTTGGTGTGAGCCTACTTGGTTTGGATCCCTCGTGCTCATCTGTCGAACATGTCGGGAGTTTGTAGAAGGACCAACTTCACCACAGCAACAACATCTGCCACCGAATCACATACATACTCAGATTAACTTCGACACCACAGGGGCAAAAATATTGGGTCAAGCCTCAAACAACACTTCGGTGGCTACAGGGCTCACAGAGACAACCTGCTTCCTTCTTGACGAACGCGAGCGAGCGGTGCAGAGGTACTGGGCGAGGGGTTGAGGTCGACCGGGAGCCGGGCGACGCTCGCGTCAGGAGGCGTCCATGGCGAGGAAGGGCGACCGCGACGGCGGCACCCATAGTGGTTCTGCAAGAGGGGCGCACAGAGGTGGCCGGTCTTCGAGGCAGAGCGGTCTGGGGGGATCTTGCAGGCGGAGCAGTGGTCGGTGCCGGGCCCGAGCAGCAGAGGCGGCGGTTGGCTTGCGGGCGCAGAGTAGGGTGCGCGCGGCCGGAGGACGAGGCGGAGGCAGAGGGTGCCGAGGCAAAGGGGTCCACGACGAGGCGAGCATGGCGTCAATGGCCGGCCAGAGCAGGAGGGACACCGCGGTGAGGGTGCTCGCGGTCGACGGCGGTCGAGACAGGGAGAGGCGGCGCAGTCGCGGGCCGTGGCCACAGGCGGCGACTGTCTGAGAGGAAGGCGAGGGAGAGGACCGGCGAAGCGGGGTCCGAGCTGGCGGTGGCCTGGGTTGGGGAAGACGAGGTAGAGGCGGCCAGGGACGTGGGGGTCGCAGCCGTGCTGCCGGTCCTAGGGCGGAGGAAGGCCATCCTGTGGCGGCACTCGATCGGCCGGTCGCAAGGTGGAGGTGGCCGGGCTTGAGCGAGGCGGTGGTGGTCGAGGACAGGGGAAGGACGAGCGGGGGTTGGTGGCGATGGGACTCTGCCTCAGAGAAGAGGACAGGAGCGAGAGGCATACGGGAGGTGGTCGCGTGGCTGCGTGCGATGCGTGGGTGGGTCCCACGGGGTGTACGGGCGGTTCGACCGGGCAGGGGCGAGCGGGAGCGTGTCGGGGCAGGATGGGGTGCGGAACGAGGACGTGGGAGGGCGTGCCCAGGGGACGGGCGAGAGATGGGGTGCGTGGTGTGTGGGCGTGTGTGTGCGTGTGTGTGTGTTGGAGAGGAGGTGGGGCCGGGAGGTGAGGTGGCAGCCTGAGATTGGCTCGGGTGAGGTGGCGATGGAGATCAGGTGGCGGCGGCTAGTGAGGGAGTGTGGGCAGGTGGTGGCTGGTCGAGTGTGGCGGCTGGGTTGGTGGGGGCTGGTTAGGGTTTTGACTAGGATTTAGTATATGGGGTAGTAGGCTGGCTAGCTGGGCCTTTTGGCCCGGCCGGCTGCCTCCCCCTAAAAAATAGCTTTAATTATTTTTATTTTGTCCGAATAAACTCTGGTAAATATTTTGTAGACAAAACAAAATATCTGGAAGAGTCCGGGTTTTAATTTGAAATAAAGACGGGGCATTTAGAAAACAAAACCAGACTTTTCGAAAATAGTTTTCAAATAAACCATGCATGATGATGACGATGCTCAAATGCAATGTGGCATGATGACATGAGCATGCGGTCATGATGATGCAATGCACAAAACACAACGATTTTCTAGTAGTGGTTTTAGCAGGGCGCCACAATTCGACACCACTAACAAGGGATCTCTCCCTCGAGATCCGCCTCATGGTACCAGGAAGAAGGCCGACGATCAGAATCTTCTCGCTTTGGGTAGATGCTCACGACACCACAAACAAGAGGTCGTTGTCAGTGATCGTCGAGAGAACACTCCGAATAAACAAAGGACGAAGTTAAAGTTACGGCCACCCCTAACTTCCATGGAAGGAGTAAATTGCATCGGTCCACCATACAATGTACAAAAGCGAATGCTAAGAGTAGTGGTATGGTCGCGACTGCATCTCGCACTCAAAGCATTACTCGGTACATGAATAGAAGAATCATGTGACCAACTCTCGAAATTCAGACTGAAGATCTTGGCAAGCGATATTCGGGCAACAAAGGAATGATGCAGGCTCTTCATCGGATCTGATATAGCTGATGATGATGTCGTCGCGTTGGAAAACACCGGAGGATACAAAGAAAGATTTAAGTGGATTTTGATCGAACGAAAGGTACAACGGATGAAGGGTTACCCAGATAGCACGAAGACCGGATGTGGAAACTCTGTTGCAAGAGGAATGAATCGAAACCCTGAAGGTACGATGGAAACCCAACCACAAGAATTCCTCGACTCGAAGAAAAGATAAGAGAGCATATTCAAAACTTGCAAAGGTAAGAGGAGAAGAGCATAAAAGTAAGGAGTAAAAGCAGACCCAATCAGATCTATCTGACTGATTTTGCAAAATAATTTGGACACTCTATATCGTCTGTTAGCTAGGTTATCCTACAGGCTGGACCAGTGGGGTATCACAACTGCTGAGCTCTGATACCACTCTGTAACACCCTCGAATCGGCCCTATGCAGATTTTAGCGCTTCCCGCCAAACCCGCATAGAAACGATTCAAGGACGCCCACCAGGCACTTGTGTGCGAGTGGAAAACGAAGTAATACCATTACACATTAGTCCACGATGGAACCCACAGAACATATATATACAACAACGACTCCATGAGTCAAGAATACAGATATACTATACAAAGATCCAAATCACCTTGAATACGATAGAGCGTCCGATTACGGACAAGATGTAAATGGGGCTAAGAGCCCTGAAGAATAACCAATGACGTCCATAACCCTGCCCAGGCCAAGCCAGAAGGGTAACCCTGCTAACGACATCGATCTCAAACCTGCTAAAACAAAAGGGGCGCCGACAAAGGGCAAAGGAAAAAGAGGAGCGTCAGTACTGAGGCCAGTACACGGCGAGGCTAGAATTCGGCGGCTCTCGCCTACATAGGTATGGTGGACTGAAGCGGCAGCACAGCATACACTAAACAACCTATAGAGACTCAATACATCTGTCGGCTATTAGAGAGGGGTAAGAAAGACCTAATCAAATCCAACCTGAAGCTAACACCAGACATACCCATCCTGGTATTTCCCCCCCGAGACCAAACAAGGAAGACGGACCAAGGAACTCACACAGTTGGCAATTTTACTCATTCCGTTATAGTTGCAGCACTTACTAATCAGATATAGATAGCATGAGTCATCTTGAAGCATAAGTAGTGGGCAGTTTTAATTAACCATTCCGTGGTAGTTGGAACATTTACTAGTCAGATATAATTGTCCTGAGGAATCCCAAAACCCAGCAGTTGTTGGCACTTTTATCACTTTCCATTGGAGTTGCAATACTTACTAGGCAGGTATAGTATGACACAGATCACCACAGATCCACCAGTTGTTGGCATTTTTATTATCCATTCCATTGTAGTGAAGCTGAATTACTAGTGACATATTAAGTCAAATTTATAACACTACTTTAGTTATGCTTGTCTATGATCGAGATACTGTGCTCCAAGTCGTCCATAACCGCGGACACGGCTTTCAAAAAGATTTACCCTGCAGGGGTGCACAAATAGCAACACACACACGATCAACCTCGGAAAAACCAAATCAAAACCCAACGAGGCTTTCACGACAAAGCAATCATAGGATTCATAAAATATTTCAGGGGGCCACCACATTAAGCTACCCGCAACGAAGTTGGCCGGCTCCAAGATGGACCCAAGGTTTGCGCCAATGGCTGTAAACGACTAGGAACCCGAAAGTGTGACTTGGCTTGTCGATACCGCGAAAACACTCCGCATCCTAAACAGTACAGGTGCTCCACGCACAATCGTAAATAAAGCAGTAAAGCATGGCATAAGTACAGGATAGTAATAAAGCCCCAAACTAGTTTGTGGCCCCAAGAAATAAGAAATGAATCAAGCTCTGGCTAACGGGGATTCATAGACTCTCCCGTATGTGGATAGTGCGAATAGTCAAGGAACAGGTATCAAGTACTCGGGGTCCTACGGGACACAAGTGGACATGAAAAACCAAATAGCATATATTGTCCACCGATGCCTCTTTCATTAGTTATCACAGCAATTTAATAGTTGTATTTAAAGTCATGATCATCTCCACCATTAAGCATCTTCACCATTTATCATGTGCAAACTTGCCATCAACGGTGGAACGACAACGGTGTGAAGCAGCACCTGAGCAAGCAACGACGACTCGCAAGGACGACTATCTATCAAACGACAGGCAATAGGATGTGTCCAAGGCAATATAAAGGATGTACGGAATATATCTGGTACGGAACACTAAAGCATCGCGACACGGATAGCAGTAGATCAACAGGAAGGAAGTAAAGACTATAAATGCAAAATAGGTAGAAAGAGGGAGAATGCTTGCCTGGGAAACACTGTCGAAGATTCATTCGGAGAACTTGTCGATACTTGCATCCACTCATCGGCCTAGTCCGCGAAGAAGCAAACACTAGAAGAAACACCGGATGCAATATTTAATGCTACGGCAGAAGAATCGGCATGTTCATGGTATGATGCATGTCATGGCAAAAGTGCGGTGCAATTAGGAAGTATTAAGCGGAACCGAGGTCCCGACATTTAATTAGATGGTTCAAGTTATTTAAAACCCCGCAATTTAAATGTTGTATTAACAAGACAAAACATGGCATCGGTTCGCTAAACCAATTTAAATGGAGTCCAGAATAAGACAAATATATCCCGCATATAGACTCCATATTTAATTATGAGGTGAATCGGCATAATGCCCCCAAACCACAGACAGGTATGCATGTATGAACAATTTATTATGCGACAGTTTTATATATAGCATTTATAAAATAGGGGCTCGGGAAAAGGTTCACACATCTGGGTTCGGGAGATCTTGGGTTCCGAGGGGGTCGGGGATCGGTCTCGGACTCCGGGAACAGGGTCTCAGCCTTCGGATCCATGACGAAGATCCCGATGGGCCAAAGGGGTTCGGGTTTGACAAGGTCTTCGGCTACCGGGATCATCGCCTTCGGATTCCGTGAGGAGGAACTTGGAGTTCGTGATAGACATCTTCTCGCTCGTCCGTTGGTGTGAGCCTACTTGGTTTGGATCCCTTGTGCTCATCTGTCGAACATGTCGGGAGTTTGTAGAAGGACCAACTTCACCACAGCAACAACATCTGCCACCGAATCACATACATACTCAGATTAACTTCGACACCACAGGGGCAAAAATATTGGGTCAAGCCTCAAACAACACTTCGGTGGCTATAGGGCTGACAGAGACAACCTGCTTCCTTCTTGACGAACGCGAGCGAGCGGTGCAGAGGTACTAGGCGAGCGGTGCAGAGGTACTGGGCAAAGGGTTGAGGTCGACCGGGAGCCGGGCGGCGCTCACGCCAGGAGGCGTCCATGGCGAGGAAGGGCGACCGCGGCGGCGGCGCCCACAGTGGTTCTGCAAGAGGGGCGCACAGAGGTGGCCGGTCTTCGAGGCAGAGCGGTCCGGCGGGATCTTGCAGGCGGCGACAGCGGCAGAGCGGTGGTCGGTGTCGGGCCCGAGCAGCAGAGGCGGCGGTTGGCGCGCGAGCGCAGAGTAGGGCACGCCCGGCTGGAGGACGAGGCGGAGGCAGAGGGTGCCGGGGCAAAGGGGTCCACGGCAAGGCGTGCAGGGCGTCAATGGCCGGCCAGAGCAGGAGGGACACCGCGGTGAGGGTGCTCGCGATCAACGGCGGTCAAGACAGGGAGAGGCGGCGCAGTCGCGGGCCGTGGCCACGGGCGGCGGCTGTCTGAGAGGAAGGCGAGGGAGAGGATCGGCAAAGCGGGGTCACGCGGCGGCGATGCTGTCGGGGTCCGAGCTGGCGGTGGCCGGGGTTGGGGAAGACGAGGTAGAGGCGGCCAGGGACGTGGGGGTCGCAGCCGTGCTGCCGGTCCTGGGGCGGAGGAAGGCCGTCATGCGGTGGCACTCGATCGGCTGGTCGCAAGGTGGAGGTGGCCGGGCTTGAGCGAGGCGGCGGTGGTCGAGGACAGGGGAAGGGCAAGCGGGGGTTGGTGGCGATGGGACTCTGCCTCAGGGAAGAGGACATGAGCGAGAGGCGTACAGGAGGGGGTCGTGTGGCTGCGTGCGATGCGTGGGTGGGTCCCGCGGGGTGTACGGGCGGTTCGATCGGGCAGGGGCGAGCAGGAGCATGTTAGGGCAGGATGGGGTGCGGAACGAGGACGTGGGAGGGCGTGCCTAGGGGACGGGCAGGAGATGGGATGCGTGGTGTGTGGGCGTGTGTGTGTGTGTGTGTTGGAGAGGAGGTGGGGCCAGGAGGTGAGGTGGTGGCCTGGGATTGGCTCGGGTGAGGTGGCGATGGAGATCAGGTGGCGGCGGCTAGTGAGGGAGTGTGGGCAGGTGGTGGCTGGTCGGGTGTGGCGGCTGGGTTGGTGGGGGCTGGTTAGGGTTTTGACTAGGATTTAGTATATGGGGTAGTAGGCTGGCTAGCTGGGCCTTTTGGCCCGGCCGGCTGCCTCCCCCTAAAAAAATAGCTTTAATTATTTTTATTTTGTCCGAATAGACTCTGTTAAATATTTTGTAGACAAAACAAAATATCCGGAAGAGGCCAGGTTTTAATTTGAAATAAAGACGGGGCGTTTAGAAAACAAAACCAGACTTTTTGAAAATAGTTTTCAAACAAACCATGCATGATGATGACAATGCTCAAATGCAATGTGGCATGATGACATGAGCATGTGGTCATGATGATGCAATGCACAAAACACAGCGATTTTCTAGTAGTGGTTTTAGCGGGGCGCCACACAACTGGTCTACCGGTTGGCGGTACGCGATCATTCTTGGGGAGACGACATCACACGTCCCGGTGACTTGGACGGCGACTAGATCAGAGTCGCCATAGCATCGTAAGCGGTTGACGTTCATCTCCTTAGCGGCTCTCATGCCGTGAAGGAGGGCCTCGTATTCTGCCATGTTGTTGGTGCAGGGCTTGAAGTTGAGGTGGAGCACGTAGCGGAGCTTGTCTCCTTTGGGAGAGGTCAGTATGACCCTAGCCCCTGCGCCGTCGGTGTTCTTGGAGCCGTCAAAATGGAGCGACCAGTAGTGGAGGTACGGGAGCTTCTCTGGCCGCTATGCTTCTTCCCAATCTGCGAGGAAATCAGCCAAGGCTTGTGACCTGATCGCTTTGCGGGGCTCGTATTTGATGTTGTGGATGCCGATTTCGACGGCCCACTTGGCGACTCGCCCGGTCGCCTCGCGATTGCGTATTATGTCCTACAGTGGTGCGGAGGAGACCACCGTGATCGGGTGCTCTTAGAAGTAGTGTGGGAGTCGCCGCTGAGCTCGGAATACCGCGTACACCAGTTTTTGGTACTACGGGTAGCGCTGTCGTGAATCTATCAGGACTTCACTGGTGTAGTAGACATGGCGCTGTATGAGGCATTCCTTTCCCTCTTCTGGTCATTCGACGACCATCACGGCACTAACGACTCGAGTGGAGGACGCGACGTAGATGAGCATTCGCTCTTTGTCGAGTGGAGCAGCGAGGAGTGGGGCCGCGAGTAGCACTTCTTTGAGTGCTTTGAGTGCATCATCGGCCTCCGCGTCCCATTGGAACGTGGGGTTCTTGCGCATCAGGCGGTAGAGGGGCATTGCCTTCTTGCCTAGTCGGGGGATGAAGCGACTGAGGGCCGCGACTCACCCTGCCAACTTCAGACGTCGTGCAGGCACTCGGGTTTCCCGAGTCGCGCGATGGTGTCGATCTTGGTGGGGTTGGCTTCAATGCCTTGCTTGGATACTACATACCCCAGGAGCTGTCCGGTGGGGACGCCGAAGGTGCATTTTCCGGGGTTCAGCTTGATGTTGTACCTCCGTAGGTTTGCGAAGGTTTCGGCCAGGTCGGCGAGCAGGTCGTCCTGACGGGTGGATTTTACCACCACGTCGTCGATGTAGACGTGGATGTTGCAGCCAATTTGGCCCGTGAGGCACTCCTGCATGCACCTCTGGTATGTGGCGCCGGCGTTCTTGAGGCTGAACGTCATGGCCGTGTAGCAAAAGGCGCCGAATGGCGTGATGAACGTTGTCTTCTCCTCATCCTCGACCGCCATCTTGATCTGGTTATAACCAGAGTAAGCATCGAGGAAGCACATCGACTCCGATCCCGTGGTCGAGTCGATGATCTGATCGATGCGCGGTAGGAAGAACTCCTCCTTCGGGCAGGCGCTGTTGAGGTTGGTGTAGTCGATACACATTCTCCATGTGTTGTTCTTTTTTAGAACCTGGGTTTGCCAGCCACTTGGAGTATTTGATTGGCCGAATGAAGCCTGCAGCTAGCAGGCGTTGTACTTCTTCGGTGATTGCTTGACAACGCTCTTCATTGAAGGGCCGTAGCAACTGCTTTACTAGTCGCACTTTGGGGTCGGTGTTGAGTTTGTGCTCAGCGAGTTCCCTCGGGACACCTACCATGTCAGATGGCTTCCATGCGAAGATGTCACGGTTCTCACGGAGGAACCCGATGAGCGTGCTTTCCTATGCGGGGCTCATGTGCGCCCCGATGGTGACCGTCTGGCTAGGGTCACCTGGGACGAGCTCGACGGTGCGGGTGTGCATGGTCGCCTCGAACGTGGAGTTCACGGCGGTTGGTTTCTTCAGGATAGTGGGGTCGTCCTTGTTGATGTTGCCCGCGTATTTCGCGAGCTCCTCCGCGTGGTCGGTCTCCGTGGCAATGACGGTGTCGGCGAGCTCGGCTCCTTTGTCCTTGCATTCCACGGCCATGTCGGGGTCGCCGTGGACGGTGATGATGCCGCTTGGCCCTGGGAGCTTCATCATGTTGTACGCGTAGTGGGGAGTCGTCATGAATTTGGCAACGTCTGGCGTCCCAGCACGTAGTGGTAGGGGCTGTGGAAGTTCACCAGCTCGAATTCAATTCGCTCGGTGCGGTAGTTCGCCGGTGTGCCGAAGCTGATGGGTAGCATCACTTTTCCTATTGGGTATGCCTTCCGACCGAGGACGATACCGTGGAAGGTTGTCAGGGTTGGCTGGATTGCCGATTCTGGGAGTTGTAGCCTCTTGAACGTGTCCAGGTACATGATGTTGATGGAGCTCCCGCCGTCCATCAATTTCTTGGGTAGCCAGTAATCGGCCACTTTGGGCCTTACTACTAGGGCGACTCGCCCTGGGTACTCGATTCTAGGGGCGTGGTCTTGGCGACTCCAAGTGATACTCTGCTCGGACCAGTTGAGGAAGCGTGGGATGTCGACCTGTGTCACCGCATTGACGGCAACCGCGCGGGCGAGCAACTTTCTCTCGCGCTTGGTGCCGAGTCCGGTGAAGGTGTGTAGCGAGCCGACGGTGGTGCCAAAGCCGCCGGCGTTCCTGTTGTCCCGGGGTGGGTTGTTGTTGGGACCCTCCCTTGCTCGCCTCGCCTTCTCAATCTATTTGAGAGAGTGGCAATCAGCGGTGGTGTGGGTGGCAGGTTTTCCCTCCTTGCTATGGTAGATGCAGGGCTGGTTGAGCAGGGCAGCGGGGTCGAATTTCGGCCTCGCTGTATTGTTGGAGTGGTAGTTTCCGCTGTCGCGGTAATTTCCTCCGTCGCGGCGGTAGCTCTTGGGGTCGCGCTGGCCGTAGCCGGCATTGGCGATGGAGTCGACTCGCTCATCCGTGCGGCGCTTGCCGGTGATGCGGGTGTTGCTGTAGCGTATATCATGTAGGCGCCCACTATCATGGATGTTGGTTCGACGTCTTCCTCTTGACTCGTCGTCGGAGTCTTGGTTGGGGTCCTCCTCCGCGTAGCGCTTGGCGATCTCGAGGAGGTCGGGGATGTTGTCGAGTGTCCGGTAGACCCTCTTGATCTTAGCAACCAGGGGTTCGTACCGGCACGCATTCTTAAAGCAATGTATCGCCGTATCTAGGTGGATGCCGGAGGCATTGATCCACAGTTTTTGCCATCTTTGAACCCAGCGGCGAGTCGACTCGCGTTGTCCCTAGATGCATCGCTCCAGGTCTTCTATGGTGGTGGCGCGGGTGTAGGAGCCCTTGAAGTGCCTGATGAAGGCGTCCCGCATTTCTTCCCAGGAGTCGATGATGTCGGCGGGGAGGGTGTTGATCCATTGCCGAGTCACGCTCTCCATCATTAGGGGGAGGTAGCGAGCGGCGAGCAGGTCAGTGTGGCCTGCGATTCCCATTGCCATGAGGTATGTGTCCAGCCAGACAGCGGGATCGTACGTCGGGTCATACTTTTCGATCTCCTTGGGAGCCTCCAAGTTGGCGGGGTATTTTTCCCCACGGATCATGGGTCCGAAGCATTGCGGACCGACTCGACTGAGCGAGCCTCTTGGTTCTGGGTCGCCGCGGTTGGTGAGGGTGTGCCGCAAGTCGTTGGGCTGGCGCGCCCGCCACGCCTGGTTGTTGATGATGTTAGTTCGGGCATCAATGGGCTGCCCATTGGCGGCGACCGTGTTATTCGCCGGTCGCGGCTTGTTGGTGGACAAAGCGGGGTTCGCGGCCCGTGGCTGGTTCGCCAAGGGCTGCGATGGAGGGCAAGTCAATGCGTTGGAGACGGTGGGGTGACCACTTGACGCCGCTCTACTTGCTGAGGAGCGGGAATACATCCACCCCCGCGGGTCGACTCCCGCGGCCTGTTGTTCGACGACCCTGACGAGTAGGGCCTTGGCATACTGGATCTGTAGCACGCCGTCGCCTTGGACGTCGAGGTTGGCGATCGCGGCATCGGCCACGACGACGTTGTCCATCGGGGTGGAGTGGAGTGGTTGCCCGTTGGTGTCGCGGGCTTGAGGCGAGATGATGATCCGCGGCTGGTCCGGCGGGGGCGTGCGGCCGATGGGTGGTGGAGGGGCTCCGGTCGCCGGTGCGTCGAGTGGTGGTCTCGCGGGATTGCTTCTTCCCGGCGGCGCGTTCTCGCAGTATTCGTGCTCGGTCGCGCGTGCGGGGTCGCTTTCGTCATTGAAGTTCTGGACGCGGCCCTGGACGTTGGAGTTCAGGCGGGTCCTGATGCGGCGCTGGTGGTAGAGCGATAGCTCCCGCACCGTTTCCCGCTCGAGGTGGTATTTCTCACGCTCGGTGAGTTCGTTGCGTTGCGCCTCTGCGAGCCACACGCGGGCTTCCTCCACCTCTGTGGCCGTCGCGGTCGGCGGGATCGGTGTGGCGAACGGATCTGGCGGGGCGGCCATGCTGCCGCCATGTAGATCGCATTGAAGCGATTAGATCTGGCGTGGAAGTCTTCGGGCGATTCCGAGCCGGAGTCGGAGTCGAAGATCCCGAGGATGGAGGGGTCCTCGAAATCCTCTAGGTTGGAGACTCGCGTGATGGAATCCTCTCGTGATGCCGCGGTGATAGATCCGTCGACCGAGGCAGGGGTCGCGGAGTCGGCGTCGTTGTTTAGGGCATCGTCATTGGTGGCGGCGTTGGTCTCGGTCGCGTCGCTGGCGGCCGAGTCGTACTCGGTGACGAGGCTCCTGATGGAGCGGGCCTGCTCCTTCGAGAGCAGATCGCGGTGCGGCGGCGATCCGCCGACGATCACCGTTGCAACTGTGTCGACCGTGCCGGTGAAGTTGACGAAGAGGTTGATGGAGCCGACCGGCATCACCGCGCCGTGAGTGACCGGGCATGACGCCGGGATGTAGCTGCTGGGCAGGATCTGTAAGATCCCGCCGAAGGCGATCATGCGGCCGGTGGCAAGCGTTCGATCGATTGGCGAGTAGGGTCTCGCCGCAGAACTCAGGCCAGTCCCGCTATGCCCCACGGTGGGCGCCACTGTCGTGGAAATGGCCACGGCAGTCGCTGCCACTGGCAGCGATTGATTGAAACATGAGGAAGAGTTGCCGGCCATCTGCGGTGCGAGATGGGGGTGGATGCACATGGGTTTACGCAGGTTTGGCCCCCCGGAGGGTAAAGACCTACTCCTGCTAGACTAGATTATTGGAGAGCGAGTTACAGGGGTGGCAAGCTCGGCGTCTAAGCAGTGAGTCGCTTGAGGGGGTATATGATGGAACGTGAGTCTTTAGGATACCCTAGGGAGGTTTATATAGGAGTCACCTCGCTAGGGTTTACAAGTTACAACCGAGCCAGATATGGACTCAGAGGCTTTCTGACCTAATCCGACTAGGCCTCAGATATGCTTCTGGGCCTTCAGCTTCCAGTCGCCAGGCTTCTCCTTCAATCATAGCCCAGTCGCCGTCCTTCAGGTACACTCACAGGCCCTTCGGCCCAATCGAAACGTCCTGCTGGGCATACCCCCTTCGGCATATCCCCATCAAACGCATAATTGCATTACAAATTGCGTGTAAAGTAAACAATACGATTGTTCTATGAACAAAGGATTGTTGTTTTCTCCCTAGTAGCAACAACACATCTAGTACCTTAGAGATTTCTGTCACTTCCCCAGATTACCAGAGGCATGAACCCACTATCGAGCATAAATACTAACTCTTGGAGTTGCTAGCATCTACTTGACCAAGATAGCTACTAACAATGGAAAGCATGCAAGATCAGAAATAACAAAGACATGATAGAATCAATAATCAATCTGAAATAGCATCTCAATATCCATCGGATCCCTGCAAACACAACATGCAGAATTACAAATAGATGATCTTGATCATGAACGGAGCTCACAAGATCTAAACATGAAAGCACAAAGGAGGAGAACCAGCCATCTAGCTACTACATGGACCCGTAGTACAGAGATGAACTACTCACGCATCACACCGGAGGCTTGCATGGTGATGAAGAAGGCCTTCAGGGTGAATTCCCCTCTCCGGCAGGGTGCCGGGAAGAGCTTCAGATCCCTCCCGATCTAGGGATGGAGACGACGATGGCTATAGACTCTTTCGTGGATTTTTTGATCGGGGTACTTAGGGTTTCCATATCAGAGGCAATATATAGGCGGAAGGAGAGGCCGAGGGGGTGCCTGGGGCGGCCAGACCACCCCCTGGCGCGGGCTAGGCCTGGCCACGCGGCCAGGTGGTGTGGCCGGGCCCCAACCCCTCTCCGTCTTGTATTCTGGCTCCAGATGTCCCCCGGTAAAATAATAACTTTGGCTTTTGTCCCGTCCAATTCCGAGAATATTCATTTTCTGACTTCCTAAAACCAAAAATAGCAAAAAACAGGCAACTGGCACTGTGGCTCTTGTTAATAGGTTAGTCAAAGAAATCATATGAAAAGTACTCCAAAGTGTGTACAAAACATAAGAAAGTAGATAAACCAAGCATGGAACATCAAAAATTATAGATACATTTGCAATGTATCAATAATCTATAGGATAAATCCACAAAACCGTAGACACAAAGTTTCATGCAAACCACAAATTAAAGTTCAACGCTAAATGGGCACAAGCAAGAAAACGACGAATAGAAAAAGTGAAAAGTGCAAATGCTTGTGCCCGACCCATGCAAATCCTCGGAGACCTAATAGAACTACTTCTCCCCCTTTGGCATCGAGACGCCAAAAAGGAAGAAGAGCGATGCTAACGCCCCAAGGTATCTCTCGTAGTCCTCATCCTCGTCCTCGTCCTCGTTCCCATCCTCGTCCTCATCCTCAAGCTCCTCGGTGTCATCGTCCTCATCATCAGCAGTGGCCGCGGAAGGGAACAGGTGACGCTCCAGCTCTCCATAGTTAAGCCCAGAAGAAGAGTTCCACCGAGCATATGGTGTGGGAGGAGTAGGAGCAGGGGGATCGCCAGAAGCACCGGACACATGGTGAAGGATGAGCTACTGAGAGTGAGCCAACTCATGGCGCTGCTTGTAAGCCTCATACTGGCCCTTGCGTGTGTCCACTCCCATGCAAAGAATGTTCCGCTGGAACCAGTTCAGCTGCTTGATCTCACGAGCAATGGGAGGCATTGGAGGCCTACGAGCACTAGCACGAGCATCCCTCATGAGACCCTCAGGAGCAGAGGAGGGGTGAGAGGTCTTCCTAACCTTGGTGTAGATCTTCTTGGCCTTGTGCATAGCATCAATATTGAACTCTTTAGTGGGGAGCAAGTGCTTGATAAGCATCATGATGTAAGGAGCATATGGGATGCACAACCTATTGAACATGGCATCGATCAGCTCATGGTAAATGAAGTCCATCACATCCAGCTGATATGACACAGACTCATCCTCACATGATGCCACCTCATGAGAGATGGCCAGCAGCTGAACCAAGTGACCACGGATACTGTCATTGTTGCCTCCACTTGGAGTGATGGAATCACGAAAGAGACCCACCAAGCTAGCATATATGGGAGAAAGACCAGCAAGGGTGCCCACAATACCATTATCATCGGTGCACGAAGAGAGGGCAGCATCTTTGTTGGGCTTGAGTTGGGTGATGATGCGGTGGCCACTAGCACAGTCCCTATGGCAGACAGGATAACCAAGCACCTCAGCAAAAACACGGAAATCAGCTTTCATAGGCCTGTCACGAGTCATCCACTTCATGGTGCGGTGCTCATCACCGCAAATGACCAAGGTGGAGAAGAACTGCTTCACAATATCCGAATCATAGGAGCATTGGAGGGCCATGAGATGGTGCAACCCCATCCTCTCAGACACATACATGGCATCAACAAGGTGAGGCTTCTCCAAGGCCTCAGCAAGAACTAGTGGATGCATAGGCCGAATCTTCAGCTGATCATACACATCTTCATAGATCCCCTTTTGTTCAGCGCACCAAAAGCGAGAATCACCCAGCTCAGTATCATGCGGCACTGCATCAAATAGATCCCGATGACGAATGGAGGAGAAGGTAACTGGGTCCATCTTCTTATAGTTAATCTTGGGCCCTTTGCCCTTCCTCTTGGACACACCCTTTCTATCCCTCTTTGCTTGTTCAGCCACACGCTTCTCTTCATTCTTTCTTCTCCTCAGCTCAACCTTGTCCACTAAGTTACCCTTTCCGTCGTCCCAAAAGTATTTAGCACAAGGACGACGCTTGTAGGTCTTGGGAGCGCTGGAACCACCTGTGAAATGAATAAGGGGGGTAGAAGGGAGATAAGCATACACACAAGTCCAAGATAGAACATAGAAAAAGTAGGCAAACAGTTCATAGTCCAATCCTACTCAATGCACAAAGCAAGACGAAACTGAACCATTTTTTAGTCTGTCAGGCCGGATTATCCGGCCTGGCCAGGGGCGGATAATCCGGCCCTGGCAGAAATTTTCAGAATATCCTAGATTGAATCAAAAGAGTAGATCGGGCCTAGATACTGCAAGACTATCATTTCTACGTGAAACAACATCCTTCTAGACAACGTTCCACCCAACAAGCAACCCATCTATCCAAAGATGGGGAGAGAGGGAGTTACCCTCACTCATTGGAGGAAGAAAATGGAGGAGAAGGTACCCGGAGGCACGCAGAAGAAGATCCGGGGAGGCCCGGAAAATCCGGTGGCCGGAGAGGCTCTTGGGAGGGTGGGGGACGATAGGCGTCGGCTAGGGAGAGGGAGAGGGTTAGGGGAGAAGTGTTGCTCGTTATGAGCCCTTCCCCTCGACCCCAGCCCTTAAGGACGAAATCCGCCAGGGCCGGATTATCCGGCCTATACTTGGGCCAGATTATCTGGCCTAAGATCTGAACTTCTGTTACACACAGAGTCAGGCCCGCGCGTCCCCAAACAACACCCCACAAGGTGTACAAGGGACTTGTGTACAAGAATAGATGTCTTAGGGGTAGGGAAAGGCTTAGGATTAAGAGAGCCAAACTGAGATGGTACTACACACTCAAATTTGCAAGAATCAAAGCAACTAAAAGCCAAAATTGAGTGTGCTTCCCATAAAAACATGAGAGGAGCTAAAACCGATCAAGAAGATCCAAATAAATCCAACTCTTCTCATGGAAGAGGGCAGTGGCCGAAGCCACCTTGTTGGAGTGTATGGTATGACACCGCGAAGATATATCTTGGGTTCATGACCAATACTCATCAATAAGCTCACATATCACAAAATGATATTAAGAGAAATGATTTGACTTGCTTTTGGCATTATGGGGGGAGGGTTAGCCCAATCAATTAGGACCACACTCCCCCTATATCCATGCCCACATCTAGACCAAATAAGACTGAGATGTACGGATGAGTGCATGGGTAATCAAGACAAGCTCCTTGAATCAACGATATTTAGCTCATTCCTCAAGTAGCAAAACCTTTCTTCATCAAGTGGCTTCGTGAAAATATCTGCAAGTTGGTTCTTCGTGCTCACAAAAGATAGATCAATATCGCCTCGAGCAACATGGTCCCGAATAAAATGATTCTGAATCTCAATATGCTTTGTCCTTGTGTGCTGTACCAGATTGTACGAAATTTTGATTGCACTTTCATTATCGCATAAAAGAGGCACTTTGTCACAATTGACAATGTATTCCTTTAAAGTTTGCCTCATCCATAATAACTGAGTGTAGGCACTAGCAGCAACAACATATTCAGCTTCGATGGTGGAGAGAGAGATACAATTCTGATTTTTAGATGACCAACAAACTAGAGATCTTCCCAAGAACGGACAAGCTCCAAAAGTTGATTTTCGATCATCCTTATCACCTGCCCAATCTAAATCAGTATAACCACATAGAGAGAAATTGGAGCCCTTGGGATACCATAGACCAAAGTTAGGGGAATGAACCAAATATCGGAAGATCCTCTTGACCGCCACTAAGTGGCTTTCTTTAGGAGCTGCTTGATACCTTGCACACACCCCCACACTCAACACAATATCGGGTCTAGATGCACAGAGGTAAAGAAGAGAGCCGATCATGGACCGGTATACCTTTTGGTCCACATCTTTACCGTGGGGGTTAAGTTCAAGATGACATTTTGTTTGCATCGGAGTGGCGACGCCATTAAGATCCGTCATCTTGAATCTCTTGAGAATGTCTTGGATGTATTTAGCATGATTGATGAAGGTTACTTCTCTGAGTTGCTTGATCTCGAATCCAAGAAAGAACCGTAACTCCCCCATCATAGACATCTCAAACCTGTCAGTCATAAGCTTTGAAAATTCATCATTAAAAGCTTTATTAGTAGAACCAAAGATGATGTCGTATACATATAGTTGGCATATGAAGAGCTCCCCCTTAACATTCTTAGTAAAAAGAGTGGGATTGATTTTCCCAACTTCGAAGCCACGGTCTAGCAACAGCTCTTTAAGGTGCTCATACCACGCACGTGGGGCTTGTTTAAGGCCATAGAGTGCCTTATCGAGTTTGTAGACATGGTTCGGGAAGTTAGGATCCTCAAATCCCGGGGGTTGCTTTACATATACCAACTCATGTAGAGGACCATTAAGAAAAGCACTCTTAACGTCCAGTTGCTGCAATTTAAAGTTATTATGGGCAACATAAGCAAGAAGGATACGGATGGACTCAAGACGAGCCACAAGAGCATAGGTCTCGCCGAAGTCAATGCCCTCAACTTGGGAATAGCCTTGTGCCACTAGTCTCGCCTTGTTCCTCACAACAATGCCATTTTCATCTTGCATGTTTTTAAATATCCATTTAGTGCTGATAGAATTGTGGCAATCCTTGGGCTTCTCCACTAGTTTCTAGACCTTGTTGCGCTCAAAGTTATTCAACTCTTCATGCATAGCAACAACCCAGTCCGGATGTTCAAGAGCTTCAAACACTTTCTTGGGTTCCACCATTGAGATGTGAGCTTGATGCTCACCAAAACTTGCCAATTCCCTTCTTGTGGAAACCCTTCGTCGAAGATCACCTACAACTTTGTCAAGAGTATGACCCCTTAATTCAAGGTTTCGATCAGCACGAGCCTTGCGACGAAGTTTAATAAGCTTGTTGTCTCTTGGTGGAATAGTTTCATCACTTGAGTCTTTGTTGGAATCATTTGCTTGACCTTGATTAGAAGTCTGATTATAAGTAGTAGGAGATGACGAAATATGCCCTTGAGGTGGATCAACAGCCGTAATAGGAGGTTGCTGATCATCAGGAATTTCAGGGCCGGATAATCCGGCCGAGGGTGAGGCCGGATAATCCGGCCTGGGAGAACTAGAAACAACTTCATCAGGTTGCCTAGAACTTGCTTGAATTGGCGAGGGGCCAGATAATCCGGGTCAGCCAGAAAATCTGGCCTGGGGCTTGCAGCTGTTTCTTCGATATGATGAGCAGTTTGGTCGTCAATGGAGTGGTGGCCGGATAATCCGGTGTCGACCGGATAATCCATCCTGGAGCATCCAGGAGCATGTTGACCTTCAGTATTTGGTGGAGTTGGTGTAGAAGTTACTCCCGTGGTTGGAGCATGCTGAGTCTGTGTCGATGAGGGCTCTTCATGAGTAGAGCATTGTCCTTCCCGATCCGCCACAAGGGGTTCCTCAATGGGGTGGAAAAATCCCACGCCCATACTTCTTATGGCATCTTGGGGTATTTCAACATCTGCATCACAAACATCAACTTTCCCCGCATGGGAGCCATCATTTTATTCGAACACCACACTACAAGATTCTACAACAGTTCCAGAGAGCTTATTGTAGACTCTATAAGTGTGGGATTCGGCACCATAACCAACAAAAAAACCCTCTAAAGCCTTAGACTCAAATTTAGATAAATGAACTCCCTTGATGAGAAAGAAACACTTACACCCAAATACCCAAAAGTATGAGATGTTTGGCTTGTTACCGGTAAGTATTTCATACGGAGTCTTGTCCAAGATTTTACGGAGGTATAACCGGTTGGATGAATGACAAGCAGTAGAGATTGCTTCATCCCAGAAGTTATACGGAGACTTGAATTCGGCTAGCATAGACCTTGCCATATCCATTAGAGTCTGGTTCTTACTCTCAGCAACACCATTTTGTTGAGGGGTGTACGCAGCGGAATATTGATGTCTTATCCCCTCTTCACTTAGGAACTCATTTAGGGTGTAGTTCTTGAACTCGGAGCCGTTATCACTTCTTATTGCCAGAATAGGGACGTTGTGTTGATGTTGAACCTCGTTGGCGAAGTCGATGAACGTTTGTTGAGTCTCGCTCTTCAACTTGAAGAAATAGACCCAAGTGTATCTTGAGTAGTCATCAACGATCACAAGGCAGTACTTCTTCCCACCGAGGCTTGCATGAGATGGAGGTCCAAAGAGGTCCACATGAAGGAGCTCTAAGATCCTTTTGATGAAATAATAGTCTTCCTTCGATGAGGAGAGTCATGCATTTTCCCTTCAACACAAGCCCTGCAAACACGATCTTTGGCAAAGGAGACATTTTCTTTTAGTCCAAGGATGTGGCCACCCTTGTGGAGACTTTGCAAAGTTCTCATATTGACATGGGCTAGTCAGGGATGCCATAACCAACCCGCGTCAGCCTTTCCGAATAGACACACTGGGCCTGTAGTGGTTTTCCCCGAAAAGTCCACCACGTACAGGTCATTTTCGACATATCCCATGAAAGCGACTTTTAGAGACTTGCTCCACAAGAGTACCACCAAATCAGCATCAATAAAAGCTGCAAAGCCCATCTTACCAAGGGCTCGAACTGAAAGTATATTGTAACCGAGGGTCTCAACAAGCATGACGTGCACGAGATAGATATCGTGAGCCACCACAACTTTGCCGAGACCCAATACCTCAGATTTTGACTTGTCACCATAGGAGACGGTTATATGATCATGATTTGGTCGCATCTCCGTGATGATATCCTTGCTTCTGGTCATGTGACTCGTGCATCCGCTATCGAGTACCCATTTAGACCCACCGGAAGCATAGCCCTGCAAGAAAGTTACTTCTTGGTTTTAGGTACCCATTTTTCAATGGGTCCTCTCATGTTAGTGACAAGGGTCTTGGGGACCCAAATATACCAAGGAATGTAACAATCATAAGGACCTACATAGCTAGCATAAACATCACCATAGTAATCACAATATAACTCAAAGTTAGGATTGTTAGCCCCTGCAAAACCATCATAATTAGACTTGTCATTGGTGGTGGTGCTAGTCTTTGGTTGAGCAATCTTGCTCTTCTTCTTCTTGTTGTTCTTCTTATTCTTTGTCTTGGGAATATAGCCAAGACCCTATTTTCCATTGTTTGTCCTTTGCTTTCTAAGTATCTCATCTAGAACTTCTTTACCTTTGTGTTGAGATCCCTTTGCAAGTTATTCTTGTCCATGAGATGGTGTGGAGGTGTTGGGCACATCATACTTTTCCAATTGAGTTTGGAGCTACTCATGAGACTCATTTAGAGTAGAGTGTTCACTCTCCAATGCCTTGTGAGCAATGTCAAGTTTCTCAAACTTCTCCGAGAGTCTAGCGTGAGCAGCCCCAAATTCAATCTTTTCTTTCTTTAGTTTCTTTACCTTGGCAAGAGCGTTGTCATGTTCTTTGATGAGCTGAGCCACAACTTCTTCAAGTGACTCCTCAATTGGTTCGAGTCTCTCTTCCAAGGATACTCGAGCTTCCTCTTCTTCTTCCAAGGCATTCTTCAAGGAAGCTATCTCCAAGGCATCTTCTCTTTCAATTCTGCCCTTTTCTTCGAGGAGATCTTCAGCTTGGGCAAGTTGACTCATAAGAGTATCAAAATGAAGTTTGTGCTCACCTTGCAAGTTAGTGAAAAAGTTGTCCAAAGAAATAACTTCTTCTTTCATTTTAAGACTAGAATGATCATCCAGATCCATATTTATGTTAGTCTTAGGGAATGAAGAACTAGAAGATGATACCTCGAACCCTCTTGCCATAAGAAAAGTGACGTTGTTGTTGATGATGTCTTTGTTTGGTGAGTCGAAGAGAGATGATGGAGTTGATGTGGTGACTATATCAGCCACCTCACAAGAACTATCTTCATCATCTTCATCTTCACTTGCAGAGGAATATTCTTCTTGTGCCACCAAGACAATCTTGGGTTGCTTCTTGTAAGGGCCATTCTTCTTGATAAATGGCTTTTTCTTAGGTGCCTTGGATTTTTCTTTAAGGATGAGCCTGCCACCATTGTCTTCTCTATTTTGATATGGACACTCAGCCATAAAGTGTAGCCTATCTCCATAATTGTAGCATGTTCTCAGTTTTGGGCCATTTTCTCTTCTTCCACTTGACCCATTCTTGCGCTCAAGTTCCGACTTGGCCTTGGCTGGATCCTTCCAAAAGTTCCTTGCGTAGAACTCCATGTACTCACCATGAGCACGTTTGACTTCATTGGGGCGGTCCATGGAGGCACCCTCGAAAGCTCTTTCGTCCTCATCTTGCTCAACAACATTAGCCTTCAGAGCAACATTGACCCCTTTTGCATTCCAATGGCACGGGCACGGGCATCTTCCGCGTTCTTTGCAGCAACCTTGAATGATGCCATTTCTTGCATGACTTCATTGGACGTCATTTGGTGGTAGTTGTGCCTACCTTGCTGATGGCCCAAAATATATCGAGCTTGTTGGGGAACCCCAAGAGGAAGGTATGATGAGCACAGCAGCAAGTTTTCCCTCAGTACGAAACCAAGGTTATCAATCCAGTAGGAGCAAGGAAACACCCCAAAGGTGTTGCTAGCTGAGCCTTGGCAGGGCGCACTACCGGTGCTAGTAGCAACATGGAGACCTGCACAACACAACCACAGAACTTTGCCCCCAACTTGCGATGAGGTTGTCAATCTCACCGGTTTTGCTGAAAACAAAGGATTAAACGTATCGAATGGAAGGAAGTAACAGTTTGCAGAAAGTAAACACAAAACAGTAAACAGTTGATTGTAGATTGAAAGTAAAAGAAAGGACCGGGGTCCATAGTTCACTAGAGGTGGCTCTCCTTAAGATAGATAACATGCTGGGTGAACAAATTACAGTGGGGCAATTGACAAACATCGAGAAAGCATACAAGCATATACTAATCATCTTGACTCCTTTGAGATTCGATTGGGCACTACAACATTATACATAGACCGCCATCCAACTGCATCTATGACTAATAATCCACCTTCATGTTATCATCCGAACCCCCTCCAGTATTAAGTTGCAAGCAACAGATTATTGCTTTACGAATTGCATGTAAAGTAAACAATACGATTGTTCTATGAATAAAGGATTGTTGTTTTCTCCCTAGTAGCAACAACACATCTAGTACCTTAGAGATTTCTGTCACTTCCCCAGATTACCAGAGACATGAACCCACTATCAAGCATAAATACTAACTCTTGGAGTTGCTAGCATCTACTTGGCCAAGATAGTTACTAACAAAGGAAAACATGCAAGATCACAAATCACAAAGACATGATAGAATCAATAATCAATCTGAAATAGCATCTCAATATCCATTGGATCCCCGCAAACACAACATGCAGAATTACAAATAGATGATCTTGATCATGAACGGAGCTCACAAGATCTAGACATGAAAGCACAAAGGAGGAGAACCAGTCATCTAGCTACTACATGGACCCGTAGTCCAGAGATGAACTACTCACGCATCACACCGGAGGCTTGCATGATGATGAAGAAGGCCTCCAGGGTGAATTCCCCTCTCCGGCAGGGTGCCAGGAAGAGCTTTAGATCCCTCCCGGTCTAGGGATGGAGATGACGGTGGCTATAGACTCTTTCGTAGATTTTTGATCGGGTACTTAGGGTTTCCATATCAGTGGCAATATATAGGCGGAAGGAGAGGCCGAGAGGGTGCCTGGGGCGGCCAGACCACCCCCTGGCGCAGGCCAGGCCTGGCTGTGCGGCCAGGTGGTGTGGCTAGGCCCTAGCACCTCTCCGTCTCGTATTCTGGCTCCAGATGTCCCCCGGTAAAATAATGATTTTGGCTTTTGTCTCGTCCAATTCCGAGAATATTAATTTTCTGACTTCCTGGAACCAAAAAACAGCAGAAAACAGGCAGTTGGCACCGTGGCTCTTGTTAATAGGTTAGTCCAAGAAATCATATGAAAAGTACTCCAAAGTGTGGACAAAACACACGAAAGTAGATAAAACCAAGCATGGAACATCAAAAATTGTAGATACATTTGCAATGTATCAACATCCCCAAGCTTAACTCCTGCTCGTCCTCGAGTAGGTAAGTGATAAAAAGAAAGAATAATTTTTGAGGTGACATGCACAATCATAAATTTGACCAAAGTATTTGTAAAACATTCAAATCTGGGATCATAATACTTCAATCATAACATGATAGACAAAGTTCTAGCAATAAGACAAAGAAACTAGGTTGCAACATGAAAAGGCACAAACAAAAGATTCATGAATAACAATGCTTTGCAAGACATTTGTTTGTTTCACATAAAGAAAACATAGCATAGTGGCATTCAGCTTGTCCCTCATAGAGTAGCAAATATAAATGCATAGGACACCTTCAAAGTTCATAAGAGTGACTAGATACAAATAGTTTAAAACAAGCAATATCAAGGTATGCATCAATCAACTAGTCTTGGGACAATGCACATAGAACTAAGAATGTCCACTATGCTCTCAAAGTAGGTGCATAAAGGTAGAAGGTGGAGACTCAATATAATGGTGGAAGAAAGGCCTTCATAGAAGGAAGTAGAGATTCAAGTGTCATAAAGAGCTTCCAAAAATTATGATACTTATAGCTTTTAGCTCTCATTGCCCCTATCATAAGCATCTTGAAGTGATTAAGGTTAAAGTGAACAAACTATGGTGTATATGCTTGACGAAGTATAAGTTAGAAATCTCATGTCCCTTGAATATGAGGGCCGCTCCTCATGCTACTCAAGTTTAGTCACCGGTAAGTTCTTGTCATCGTAAGTACATGTGTATCATAGAGAACCGCCAACGGGGTACCCCTTGCCCGATGATACAGAAGAATCCCCATATCAAAATGACTAGGCAAGCAGACAACGAGCATCTCAGCAATCTTCTTATTTACCATGGGAATATGGTGCTTTTTCTATCTTTCCTCTTTTCATAATATCTTTTTTTTCTTTTTTCTCAATATGGGACTCTTTTTTTATAAGAAGAATGCTTCATAGACAGCTCATTATGGTTACGTTGTAGGTTTCCACCATGTCAGCATGGATTAGACCAGTGGCCCAGGCGTTTCTCTAACACATATACATAACTCCATGGACTTACAAGATCCCCTTTCATTTCACACCGACGACATCCATAGACAAAAGAGCATGATATCAACTAGGTACAAAGTACCAGTGCAATGTTGAAAGCGTTCCCCATGACATCATGGTTCTGCTAATCCCCAAAAAACAAGTGCAAGCATATACAACATAGACGACACAATAGTTCAAGTTTATTAAGTGCAAGAAATGTAAAGTGTGCCATCAAGTTCGTGAGAGCTTTAATCACTAGTTTTCTCATAATAAGTTTAATTTGGAAGGTAAACAAGAACATGAATATACTTGGAATAGCTTAAGCTAGTAGGTAGGTATGGTGGACTCTTTGGAATAACTTGGTTTAGGGAGTTGGATGAATGAGTGGAACTCATACTTGGTTGCGGAGGCTAGCAAAAGGCTGGGAGCGACAAACTAAGCGAGCAATAATGACCATAATCATGCAAAGCGACAAAACATCATTGATCAAAGCATAAAGTGATACTACAAGTTGAAAACTAAAGGATCATAAAGGCTTATGGTGACTTGGGATAGTCATAACATGGTGTGAGCATGCGCCAAGTCAACCCAAATAAAGCATCAAAGGAGAATACCACAATACTATGCTTTAATATGCTAAAACAACGCATCATTCATCCAAAGCACATTAAGCAATCTCAAATGTTTATAACAAGTCATGCTACAGCAAAGAATACTAAGCATAAAGCCAAAACAATATCAAGCATGGCATGACAAAGTATAGGCCACAGTCAAAAACAAGCTCTCTTTACCACTTAAGCATGAACTTTCCTACTCTTTTCCAAACCAAACCAAACTATTTGAAAACCAATGTATGAAAGAGGGGGTCCAACCAATTTATTCAGCAAACTAAGCAAACCAAGCAAACGAAAAACCAAAACAAAAACGAAAAAAAGATGCTCCAAGAACAACACAACTATGCATGAAACAATAAAAATGAAGTGTTTGGAAGAAACCTGGGATTTTTATTGATGAAGAAGGGGATGCCTTGGGCATCCCCAAGCTTTGACGCTTGTACTTCTTGGATATTTCTTGGGGTGACACGCGTGGCATCCCCAAGCTTGAGCTTTAGTCCGTCCTTCATCTCATTACTCATTCCTTCCATACACCTGAAATTTTTCCTTCATACAAAACTTCACACAATCTTTATTAGCAACATTAGTGCACTCAAGATAATAGGTCTTTTAGGTTCAGTTCTAACACCAATAAAACTTCCATTAAAACACTAGCTACTGTAGCACTTCCCTCAAAAATCTCAATTCCCCAAAAGAACTCAAAAAGGAACCAACAAGAAGCAAATGCAGAAAATGGCAGAAATCTGTCAAAACAGACCAGCAGGTAAAGACGAATTTTTTCGAAGACCTTCTGTTGCTCAAATCAAAAAGTGTTGAACTAATGAAAGTTAGATAAGAACCTGGGGCAGAAGAACAAAAATTCACACCTCAAAAGGACGTATAGAGATTTTACACGAAGTTTTACGGTGAAGCACAGAAATCTGTTTCGGGACAGCAACTTTTCCAATCATTACTTCTCTCTCATTAGAGGTTACTCTTGGCACAAAAAGCAAATAAAAAGGATAAGGAGCGGTTATTACTGAAGTAATAACTTCCAAGACTCATCTAAAACTTTTGGGTTATCTCCCAATAAGTACTTTTCTTTAACGCCTTTAAGTTAGGCATAAGAAGCAAGAAGAATCAAGTGTTCTCAAATGAAGAAGCATTAAAATCAAATTTCTTCCTCTTACCTCTCTTACTTTTATTCTTAACCTTGGGGAAAATATGATCATTTTATGGAGAAGCAAGGTGCATGGTCCCCTTTCTCACATCTATTATTGCTCCAAGGAGTTCTATAGGGACCTTCCAAGTGTAATTTGTCCTTTTCCTGCACATTCAATAACAAGATAATCAGCAGAAATCATTTTCCCAAGGGTCTTTGTAAACACTCCTTCAGCTATTCCAATAGGTAATATTGTAGCCTTATTAGCAAGAGATATTTCTTTTCCTCCTTCAGAAAGCCCCCAAAGATTCAAAGATTCATAAATATCTTTGGCCATAAGACAAAATTCAGACATGATATCACATCGAGCTTGAAAAGTTTCATTATTTATATCAATATTTACTGTGGGGAGCCACTTTGATGGTTCGGAATTTATTCGAACATAATTATGATGCTCCCTAAGCGTATTATAGCAACCTTTCAAACTAGCAGTGTTGGTCTCAAGAGTGTTCAATCTAGCAAATATGTTTGTGAAAGAAATATCAGTTTTGCTAGGCAAGTTGTAAGTAAAGACCAATTTCTTTATAGCATTAACAGCATCATCCTCATTGCATTGGAGGAAATATCCTCCCACAACAACATATAAAGCATATATATAGCAAAGAGCAATTCCAAGGTAAAAACTGCTAAGGAACAAGCTTTGAGTCATTTTAGGCTCAGTTTTTTCATGTAGATCAGAGATTCTAGACCAAGCTTCCTTGAAGCTCTCCTCAATTCCTTGTTTAAAAGTGAAAATCATTTCCTCAGGTGACATAGTGATTGGAGCAAGGCTAGACATAATGACAACTTAAGATAGGAACTAATTTTTTTTGTGTGTTTTCAATAAAGAAAGCAAAATAGTAAAACTAATTTTTTGTGTTTTTGATAAAGAAACAAGCAAACAAAGCAAAAGTAAACTAAGCAAAACAAAAATAACAAAGTAAAGAGATTGTTTATGAGGGACTTCCCTTGTGAAGATGTCCTTGACTCCCTGGCAATGGTGCCAGAAAATATGCTTGATGGCCCAAAATATATCGAGCTCGTTGGGGAACCCCAAGAGGAAGGTATGATGAGCACAGCAGCAAGTTTTCCCTCAGTACAAAACCAAGGTTATCAATCCAGTAGGAGCAAGGAAACACCCCAAAGGTGTTGCTAGCTGAGCCTTGGCAGGGCGCACTACCGGTGCTAGTAGCAACATGGAGACCTGCACAACACAACCACAGAACTTTGCCCCCAACTTGTGATGAGGTTGTCAATCTCACCGGTTTTGCTGAAAACAAAGGATTAAACATATCGAATGGAAGGAAGTTACAGTTTGCAGAAAGTAAACACAAAACAGTAAACAGTTGATTGTAGATTGAAAGTAAAAGAAAGGACCGGGGTCCATAGTTCAGTAGAGGTGGCTCTCCTTAAGATAGATAACATGCTGGGTGAACAAATTACAGCGGGGCAATTGACAAACATCGAGAAAGCATACAAGCATATACTAATCATCTTGACTCCTTTGAGATTCGATTGGGCATTACAACATTATACATAGACCGCCATCCAACTGCATCTATGACTAATAATCCACCTTTAGGTTATCATCTGAACCTCCTCCAGTATTAAGTTGCATGCAACAGATTATTGCTTTACGAATTGCGTGTAAAGTTCTGGAGTTTCCTCATGCGTGCTAAGTGTGCAGGGAATGTTCTGGTGTTTTGGGGGCCGGATTATCCGCCCCACCAAGGGCCGGATTATCCGGCCTAACTCATCGATCAAAGGCAGCCAAGGCGCGACGCTCGGAGTGTGGTCGGATTTTCTCCCGGAAAATCCGAACAGGGCGGTTTTTCCTCCCTTGGCCGGATAATCCGGCCTTCGCATGGGGCCGGATAATCCAGCCCCCAGGAGGCGCTCAAAGGCAGGCTCAGCGTGTCGCTCTGAGTGGGGGGCGGTTTATCTCCCGGATAATCCGAGTCTGGGGTGGAGTTTTCCCCAGGCCGGATAATCCGCCCCCCAAAGGCTCGAACGGCTCAGTTGGGGAAGGGGTATAAAAGCCCCTTCATCCCCTTCAGGCAAAACTCTTGATTCATTCGAAAAGTGTCAAACCCCTTGCAAGAGCTATCTCTCTAGATCTCCCACTTCAACCACCCGAAGGCTTCGATCTTTGGGGGAATTGAAGGAGGAGACAATCTTCATCGCCATCACGAATCAAGTGCATCAACTCCTCTCCATTCATTTGGAGAAATCCCCGATCTAGTATTCTTGTTAATATCTAGATCTTGTGTTTTGTTATTGATAACTTGTTCTTGTGGCAGCTTGTTGTCATTATGGGAGCCTCCAATTTGGTTGTGGATTTGTGCCCCGCTAGTTGTGTAAAGGTGCCGGTTCCTGCCTCGAAGGGTTCCTATAGTGGAAAGGTGGATCAGTACTTTGGTGGCGGGATCCATCGGAGAACAGGGTGAGGCCTATTGTGGCGTGGTGGTCTTAGTACCGCCCACCCCTCCAACGCAGATGTACTTCCCTTAAAAAGGAAGGAAATGCGGTAAAACAAATCCTGTGTCTCCGCATGCTTCACTACGGTTCACTCGTTCCTCTTTGCACTCGCCTTTTACTCGCTAGTAGTTAGGTTTGCATATAGGGAAATTCTTACTAATAGTCTATCTAGAGAATTTACCTTTTGTGTCAAGCCTAAAATTGAAAAAGAATTAAAATTTGAAGTAGCACCTATTCACCCCCCCCCCCCCTCTAGGTGCCCGTACGATCCATTTCACATACCACATCACCTTGGCAGGAACCCTCTTCATGCGGCGCTCGCCCTCAACATCATCAGGGTCATCTCGTCTTATCTTATACCACAATACAGTGCATACTGGGCATGCATCGAAATTCTCGTACTCCTCGCTGCGGTAGAGGATGCAGTCATTAATGCATGCATGTATCTTCTGCACCTCTAATCCTAGAGGGCAAACAACCTTCTTTACTTCGTAGGTACTGGCTTGCAATTCGTTATCCTTTGGAAGCAACTTCTTCATTATTTTCAACAACTTTTCAAATCCTTTGTCAGTCACACTGTTCTCTGCCTTCCATTGCAGCAATTCCAGTGTCCTACCCAGTTTTTTGTGCCCATCTTCACAATTTGGGTACAACAATTTGTTGTGATCCTCTAACATCTGCTTGAACTTCAGCCTCTCCCTTTCAGTTACACATTCTTTCTAGGCATCAGCAATGGCCCGACTAAGATCATCATCGGGCAGATTTGATGCCCGTTCTTCATCTTCTTCTTCATCAATGTCTTTCATTGTAGTACCATCGTATTCAGTGGACATAGTAGGGTAGTCGTTATCATTCTCTTCTTCTTTGTTGCCTTCCATCATAACCCCTCTTTCTTCGTGCTTGGTCCAACAATTATAGCCGATCATGAAACCGGACCGAAACAGGTGGCTGTGAAGGACTCTTGAGGAAGAGTATTCCTTATGATTCCGACAGACACCACGTGGACAATACATAAAACCATTCCGCTTGTTTGCCTCGGCCGCAAGGAGAAAAGAATGCACGCCTTTAATGAACTCGCTAGAGAGTCGGTCAGCGTACATCCATTGCCGGCTCATCTGCATTATATAATTAATTAAGTACATCAAACATAATCATAATTAATTAGTATTGATCTAAAAAACAAAATTAAAGCCAACAACCGGGACTAAAGATATGATGAACCTTTAGTCCCGGTTGGAGGCACCAACCGGGACTAAACATGGATGTGGCGACAATATGTCGACACTATGTTCTCAGTGGGCAACACTAAGCCAGTAAATGACGACACTATTTTGGGTGGGTGGAAGCACTAGGTGTGAGTGTGTCGACATTATGTCTTCAGTGCCCGACACTATGTTGTGTTGCTTAATCTATAAATAGGTATGCATTCTTGTGAAGAACTGCAAGATGGTGTACGAGACCAGGGACACCACTACGGCGGAGCTTCTCAAAGATGTCTTAGGACCTCGTCCTCATACATCTTCGAGGAGCTCGCCGTAGAGGCACTCTCTAATATGTGAAATTAGTTAGCTCCACCAACATACTGATCTAGCTAGAGAAGATATAAACTGAAAGATGGTGTGCGAGAGCAGGGACACCACTACGGCAGAGCTTCTCAAAGATGTCTTAGGATCCCGTCCTCAGACATCTTCGAGGAGCTCGCCATAGAGGAACTCCCTAATATGTGAATTGTTTTAGTTACCCGGCGTATTAATCTATAACTAGAGAAGTTATTAACTCCAAGATGGTGCAAGAGGGACACCACTACGGTGGAGCTTCTTGAAGATGTCTTAGGATCCTATCCTCAGATATCTTCGAGGAGCTTGCCATAGAGGATCTTCTCGAAGATGTATCTGATGTCTTCTTATCAAGCTTTTATGAATTAACCCTATCTTTGTTACAATTTTTTCAGTTTCTTGAAGGCAGGTAGACGAAGAAGGGTATTTTGCCCAGCTAGTTAGAATGATGAACTCACGCATGTGTGTGCTTCTAAAATCAAATTTCGAGACTATGTGCCAAAACAAGATATATAGATAGAATCCACATATTATGATATTTACCTTAGAGTTCCTTACATTAATACAAGATAGATAGAATCTAAACATCAATCTCATGTTATCATTGCAAAAATTACTACCAAACTAAATCCACAAATCCATCTACAAGATAGAGCATGAAATGAGCTAATATAGCAATGACAGTTCAAAGGATGAAGTTGCTCACCTTTTAGAACCTTTGGATAGATGGGGCACCACAAAATATAGACAAATCTTGAGAGAAAATTGGGCATGAACTCGAGCTGGAAGCAAGAAAGAAAGGGGAGCCACCAGCTTAAAATGGTGGCTCGGGCAAGTGGGGGAAGAAGATATAGCCAGGCCTTTAGTCCCGGTTCGTGTCTAGAACCGGGACTAAAGGTCCACCTTTAGTCCCGATTCGTATAACAAACCGGGACTAAAGGGTCTAGCGCCCGATCCAGCCTGCCTGAAACCTTTAGTCCCGGTTTGTTACACGAACCGGGACTAAAGGTTCCGTTCGAACTGGGACTAGTGCCTGCCACCCCCTGAGGTCGGATCTAGCCGTTGGGACCGGGCCATTAGTCCCGGTTTGTAGCAAAACCGGGACTAATACTCCTGGACCAAAGGTCCGTTTTCTACTAGTGATTGGTGCCGATTGGGGTTAATGTGGGATGCTCTGTCTCTGGTCACACCCGTTTGTCCCGGTGAAATAGATTTTGATATCATCTAGTTTAAAATATATTGTGGCTTATTTTGTTTACATAAAATTTAAAATATGTAGAAGTAGAATTCGTGTCGATTTTATTACTAAAAGCTTAAGGTTGTAATTTTAAAGAAAGCCAGATACACAATGGATGATATATAGAATTCGCTCCAAGCATGCCTGTCCAAAGCTATCATGGAGATAGAGGTACCCTTTGTACATGCAAAGAAGAAAAATTCGCCAAACAAATCTGGTCAAGATGAAAATATTATCTAGCTAATTTACGGACATAAGATGGGTACAAAAAAAGCGAAACCATTTTGTCAACGTATTAGTGACATCATTTTTGTGTCCTGCAGATCAGCGGTATCCACAGGCTGAAAGTCCGCTTCCGAGAACGGTGTTTTGGGTCTTGGGTGCGTATGTTTCCTTTGTCTGAAATGTATTTTAAACACATTTTGAAATGTTTTTTGTTTGACTGAAGGCACGACGTGACCGGCTTTAAATTAATAAAACCCCACAAAGGCAAAGAACACATAAGTTATTGTTGACCACGTCAGCTTACAAACCACTGGCAACACCAGCAAAGTCATATGACAGCTACACTAGCATGCCAAAACCACAGGTACAACGACACCATTATGACGAGAGACAACTTAAAACAAAACCTTTCTTCTTAAGTTCTCAAGGCCTCGTTTTGCACAGTGAGTTTTTGCTGGGTTCGTAGTGTATTTTCCCAGCCAACCCAATACTCTTAAAAACTCTCCACGGACCGTTTTGCAGGCCGGGCTTGGATGGGCTGACCCCCAGCAATACCCTGGAAACTCGTTGGCTTAACGTGGATCAGACCCACGCGTACCTCCTCGCGTTTTTGGTTGTTTCTCAACACATCGCTGTCTTCTCCCCCTGATCAGGCCACGCTCCGCTGCCATCTTCTAGACTGAATCAAACATGCGTACCAAACAGCCAAGTATGATATATCGGCAAGGGGATTTGGGTGAAGAAGAGTATTGGGTGAATCAAATACCATAATAATCAGTAAAACACCAGAAACCTCTCCCGCCAAACAAGGCCTAAGGAGGGGGTGTCGTGGCCACAGGAGTCTATTGCTGTCTTTGCGACGAGGGTGGATTGTACGTCTCCATGAAGAGGCGCTTAAGCATCGAGATCATCTCCTCCAGCAGCAGCAAGCCTTGAACCTTTGGAGCGGACGCCAGAGCTGCATAGCTCGAAGGGATTTAGAAATGACTTCAGTAGGTTGGCGAGCGAATTTTGCTTCAATGAAAATTTTGTTACGGATATTTCAAAGAGCCCAGCACTCGGCCGCAGAGAACGACCACAGAGCATTTTGAAATGTCAAACATCCATTTTTTTTACATTAATCCCGAAGTTGAACATAATTACAATTAGAATCTTCTAGGATAAAATTCTTGATTCAGTTACATTATTATGACTTTTATTCCAATATACGAAAAAGGATATCTGTACTTTTGTGTGGTTTGTTTTGTTCTGTGATCGTTGTCTTTCAGGAGATTGAAATGTACTCTATGTAGTATTTCAGTTCACATGCAACGAAACAGATCAGTCATATCAAGGGACGTTGAAACGCGTGGGAGACGATTGCTGAATTACTCAGCCATGCATGGGGTGGGGTGATTATACGGGCAGGCAAGATGATCATGAACACTGTTGCATGAAGGCGAGGAAGAGCACGAGTGCTGTCACGCAGGAACTAAATTCCAGATCAGTCTGGTCGATCAGCTCCATCTCAAAGTGCTTCCCTTTTCCTAGTCCTGCGCCGCGGTGGGTGATCCGGCGCCGGAAACGACGCATCGGCCGCCGGCCTCCGAGTGCATGAACAGCTTGAATCTCCCGTCCTCCCTGCACTGCTGGAGCAGCTCCTGCGACGGCAGCCGCATCTCCCGCAGCACGAGCCGGCCGTCCTCCCGGTGCGCCCGGAGAATGAGCCACGGCCGCCCGCTCTTGCCGATCACCGAAATTGGTGGAGGGAACGCCCTCCCGCTCCTTGTCCGCCGGAGCGTCACGAACCCTTGGTCGTCCTCCTCGTCATGCTGCTCCCTCTTGCAAGGCGGGTTCCGGGCTTCAACCGCGGCGACGCCGTCCATGGCGACGTCGTCGGGGTCTAGGCTCTCGGTCCCGAGCGCCTCGGTGAGGAGGTCGGAGAAGGGGTGTAGCGGTGGCGGAGGCCTCAATGGTGGTGGACGCGGGCGCGCGAAGGGCCAAGTGGGGGCTAAGCAGGGTGGGAGGTGGAGCGGTGGGGGCGCCATGTACGGACGAACGGGCGTCGCGCGCGCTGGGAGCTGCGGTGGTGGTCGGTGGCTGAGTGCGAGGTGGGTGCGGGCGTACGTGCCCGGCCGCCGGCTATATATCTGTGATCGCGAGAGAGAACAGTGAGCAGAGTAGCGCTGATGGAGCCGATCGAGAGCGGGTCTCGGTGGTCGTGGGGGTGGGTGGTGCGCGCCTCGGCATTTGCGCTCGAGCGGGTGGCAGGGTGCATGCATGGCGATATGGCAGGGATCAAACGCGAAAGGTAAGGGCCGGTTGGAAGATGGGCCGCCCTTGGCTGTTGCTATCCATGAAACAGTCGTTGAATGTTGGATAATCTTATCCGATTTGCATAATTCGAGATATATAGTACTTCCTTCGTTCCAAAATAAGTGACTTGTATTTGTCTAGATTCGAATATATCTTATACTAAAATAAGACTAGATAACCGAATCTAGACAAACCCACATCACTTATTTTGGGACGGAGGGAGTTTATCAAATGCATCTATAGAATAAACATCTACTACATCCAAACTAAATGAAAGAACATGTCGAAATATCCGAATTTGTTTTATAGATACAAATATGAATGTGGTGCTAGATTTTGAACCAAATGCGGATATGAAATCAGATATTCCATATCCAAATAAAACTATGTTAGTAAATTAAGTAATTCTGGTCCCATAAATCAATTATTATCCAAAACCTAAAACACCTAAAAAGTGGCCAAATATACTTTTGTTGATGTTGCAAGGCTATTAATTGTGTCGCCTAGTTACAAACATATTTATTTTACCTAATTTCCTGCCAAAATTCTAAGGCAGTCGTATATGTTACGATTAGTATTCGAGTAACCACACTTAAAAGCTGTCAACCCCGCAACAATACTTTGCCACACAAAGGAGAAACCTGCCTTCGACCCTGCTTTCAATAGAGAACTTGAGAGCACGTAGAGACTCTGGATTAAAGATAAGCCTCCAAAGCTGTTTAGCTAGAATTGTCAAACTAAAAGAGTGAAAGTCCCTAAAACTCATACCACATTCGTTCTTTGTGTAACGAAGTTTTCACCATGCAAGCCAATGTATTTTCTTACTATTCTCATCCTCACCCCACCAATATTGTGAGTTTGCATATGTCATCCTTCTGCAAACCCTTATAGGTATTTGAAACACCGACATAGGATATACTGGAATTGCTTGAGCCATTGATTTCAAGAGAATTTCTTTACCTCCTATGGACAAATGTTCTTCCTTCCACCCACTTATCTTTTGAATAATACGCTCCACAAAGTGAATAAAGAAATCACTTCTATCCACTCCTCCAAGATCCGTGAGGCCAAGATATTTATTAGAAAGGGCCTCATTATCAATATGGAGTGTCTCACAAATTTCCGCTCTCACCAAAGAATTTGTATTGGGGAAAAAATAGATGATTGACTTTGCCAGACTCACCAATGACCTGAATTTGCACAATAGGTATATAACACATGCTTTAAGGAAGTTGCATTGTTCATATCCGCATTCATGAGAATAAGAGAATCATCAGGAAAAAGTAAAATAAGACACTGGCGGTGCATTCCTGCACACTCTTAACCCATAAATATCACCAACTTCTTCTTCATGCAATAAAATGCTAGATAAGCCTTACACACATATTAGGAACAAATACGAAGAGAGGGGTTCCCCTTAACGGAGCCCCTTAGTAGGAGTAAACAGTTTCCTTACAATTAAAACGCACTTGATACCTCACTGACCTCACACAAACCATCATCACTATAATCCACCTATCAGGAAAACCCAACTTTCTCATCATATTTTCTAAGAAAATCTATTCAAATCGATCATAAGGCCTTATGCTTATTCAACTTGACTACACATGCTCCAGAATTACCATGCCTCTTCCTCTTTATAGAATGCATAGTTTCATAAGAAACTGGAACATTATTGAGGCTCCCACGAAAAACACACTTTGGATTGGAGAGATCACATCAGGGAGAACTTATTTAATCCTAAATGCAAGCATCTTAGAAATAATCTTATAGATCACATTGCATAGACTTATAGAACGAAACTAAGTAACAAGCTCCGGATTGTCAACCTTTGGGACGAGAACAATTGTGGTGTCATTCCATCCTTCAGAAATAATCCCCGTCTCCAAAGTCTGCAATATTTCGGTTGCTATTTGTTCACCACACATCTTCTAATTTTTTTTGTAAAAATAGCATGGAGACTGTTCGGACCAGGGGCCTAAGTCTCCAATCTAAAAAGCATCCTTCTTCACACCAGTAGCCGTAAATTCCATCATCAGCCTCTCATTCATATTAACCGTTACCTTTGGTTGATTTTTTCTCCAAAACTGCCTGATCCGCAGCCTGGACCTTAGAAGTAAAGAAATGAGAGAAATATTGAAAAATAAGTGGCTTTAATGAAGAAGTACCTTGGACCCACTCATCATTGGGGTCCTTAAGACGTTTGATATAATTTCTTTTCCGACCCACTCATCATTGGGGCCCTTAAGACGTTTGATATAATTCTTTTCCGATGTGTCGTTGCAAATTGATGACTTTTTTGTATTATGATCTTCCTCCATCAGCCAGTTTGCGCGAGAATGTTGGAGCGAGTACATCTCTTCTTGTTCGAGTGGCAGTTCAATCGAACTCACCAATTGCTTAGCTATCTTATCTCTATTGTCATTCATCGGTCCGTTAAGGGCCTTCTCCAATTTTTCATGTGCTTGATAAATCCTTTTCTGTGCTTTCTAAAATATGCATTATCCCATGCATGCAGATAGGGCAACCTCCCATGCACACCACCGTCTAGTTGTGCGTCCGTGTCATCCTAGGCCTGATGCACAACATCAACAAAATTACTTTCATGTAACCATTTAGCTTCAACTCTACGTACTGAACTACGGCGATTTTTAGCAGCCAGGAACTACATTTCTAGAAGTTTTGGTCGGTGGTCCGATCTTGCATAATCCATATGTTGGAGTGAGGCTTCATGATGCACTATATTCCAAGAACTCTCAATCAAAATGTGATCCAATCTATCTCTCTGAGTTGGTCTCGCTTACAGATAAAAGGGTCTCCACTATATCCAATATCAATTAAGCTACACTCATAAAGGACATAAAAAAGCATGCATATATCATTGTGATCGAGGATTGTGAAAGCGCATGTGTGCTCCATGTGTAGTTTTGGTAATTAATGACAATCCGTATGTACTAATGTTTGTATTGAGTTAGATTTAAGGATATGTTCATAGGCAATGCTTGAACCATATGTTGACTTTAGGGTTGGAAGAAGAAGATCAAGTGTTGACCAAGGTTTTAAGGAGTGATCGAAACATTGTTCATGAGAGGGTAGAGCCTATGGCAAGTGTGTCTTGAAGAATAAGATGGAGTGATATCTCAAGTGTACCCTCAAGACACCAACATAATAAAGAAACAAGAAATAAAGTGCCAGTTTAAGATGAGCCATCTTAAAGAGATCATATGCTTGAAACTTGCCATCCTTATGGTGACCATGGATATGTGAATATATGCCTAAAAGAGAGGCTCTCCCATAGTTGAGTATGAGGGAGCAATTTATAAGTCCTCACCAAGCTAGTGCAATCAAGAAAGGTGTTCCATCGTGAGGTGTACAAGATCTTCATCATCAAGCTCAAGTGGAATATGTGCAAGGAAAAAGTATGGTATTAATAAGGTTTCTTTCTTACCTGTCTCATGGTGTTAATTTGGGAG
Source organism: Avena sativa (assembly GCA_916181665.1). Taxonomy (NCBI): domain Eukaryota; kingdom Viridiplantae; phylum Streptophyta; class Magnoliopsida; order Poales; family Poaceae; genus Avena; species Avena sativa. Next base: position 433,197,002 of record OV702287.1, read on the forward strand.
ACCAGTTTATAGGATAGATAACCGTATTATCAAGAGGAGCTCTCGAGTGAGTAACATGATCATATCCCTCAGAGAGAGCTTAAACCTTTGCATACTTGGAATCATATTTCTTGGTTATTATTACGTCCTTATCCATAAGAGGATCTAGAGTTTGTGTTAATATCCATGACAAGCTCAAGTTCATCGAAAACAGATTTCATATGCATTCTCTATTGCGTTTTCGATTTGGAGGTTTTACTAGTTTGTAGTTTATAGATAGGTTAAAACTTTCATCATTTGGTTCTATCCTCCCTTGCTAAATGATGACCCACAAGTATAGGGGGTGTATCACAGTATTTTCGATAAGTAAGAGTGTCGAACCCAACGAGGAGAAGAAGGTGTTGACGAGTGGTTTGGATCAGGAATTCTCTGTAAATATTTAGCAAACGGATTTTTAGGGTTTTTTGATAATGCAGATAAATAAAGTGCGAGTAAAATAAAAGACAATGATAATAATTGCAGCAAGAGCCAGTTGTATTACTTAAGATGACCAAACGTTCTCGAGGACATATGGGAATACTGTCAAGTGCTTTCGCTTCATATAGTTGATTAATCTTCTCTAGTTGGATAAGTGTTGTGTGGGTGAACCTGTGCTAATGTACTGACTTTTCTAGGACTAATAAATACTTGTGATTAAACCCTTTGCAAGCATTCGCAACTACAAGAAAGTAATTAAGATAGAAACCTAACCACAGCCTTAAACTTTGAGATCCTACACTCCCTTGTGCAAAGGTTTCCTAACGGGGGTTCAGGTTTCTATCATTCCGGCAACTCCTACGATTAGTAGCCAAATATACAATGCATTCCTCTAGGCCCATACAGATGAAGTATCATGCAGTCGATGTTAACATGATACCACTAGAAAAATAACACCACAACTTAATTATCAAACCATTGAATCTTTCTCAACACAATTCCACTACTAACAACATGATTTCTCCCATGTCCTCAAGAACTAAACGAACTACTCTCGAGACATCATATGGATCAAGATCAGAGATGAAATAATGATAAGTAACAATCTGTATATAACAATAATTCATCGGTTCCACTCAATAGTATCAACTACAACAAGTAATCAACACCGGGAAAGTTTTCCCTAAGAACTATGCAAGATTCAACCCAATTGTTACAGTGGTACGAAGTGGTGATGATGGTGCTGGTGGAGATGATGATGATGATCCCGATGAAGTCCAGCTTGATGATGATGTTGATGGCAACAATCTCCCCTCCCTAGGAAAGAATTTCCCCGGCAGATTTCTGCCTGCCGGAGAGCTCTTTCTCTCTCTATAGTTTTCCGCCCCGTAGAGGCGGCGGAATCTTTGTATGGTCGCTCCCCGAGTCTTAGAATTTCGAGGGGATTATATGCGTCAGAGGGCGATGCCAGAGGTGGGCCAGGGTGGCCACACCACCTAGTGGTGCGACCAGGGCTGTCCCGCGCCAGGGGGTGGTGTGGGCCCCCTATGGTCCATTTCCACTTCCCCTTCTGCCTTCCTTCGTCTTCTGGAAAAATAGAATTTTTCATATATTTTCCGAGAAAAATAGGACTCACCCTCGAAGACCGTAACACAGTATAATGTTCCCGCAAACAAATGTAGATGATGTAGAGTGTGCAATACCGTCCTAAAGGACGTGCAGATGATCAACACCACAAGAGGCAGCGCCTCCGTAATCGATCACACGTACGGTGTACCGACGACTCCCGATCTTTCGCTCCAGCCGGGTAGCGGAAGTAGCTGTGACATCCCAAATTTTTCCAAATTTTGGAATGTTGAAAATTATAAGATAAGTTATCGAATTTGTGAAGCAACTAAAACTTTTACTGATTTGTTTAATTTTTTTGCCTTGTTCAAACATAATGAATTTCCGTTGGAAGATTTTAACGAACCCAACGTTGGTGTTTGGTCTTATTGCAGTTGAATATTTGTCCAACCATGCTTAAAATTTAAGAGGGGAATAATATGACTTTCCAAAATTTATAATGAACATGTTGGAGAAATGTTCCTTTGGATTTATTGGATGTTATAACATTTTGGATTTTAACATATGTAAATCCATTTCCAAATAAGGAATAAAATACAAGAGAAAAGACTAATTTAGTTCCTACAAAATTTATAGGAAATAATTTAGACCAATTTGAAACCCTAAATAGAAGTTACAAAAGAGATGGAAAATAGGAGAAAAATGTAACATGAGAATCTGACCAACCGGTGACATCCCTCTCCCCATGTTTTGTTTTTATCTCCTTTCTCTTATTCTTCTTGGGCCACATGGCGTTCCATGGCCCATCTACTCGATCCACTCGATCCATTTGTTCATATTCCACCTACAGAAGGTAATTGAACATGAAACTCTACATAAGGACTTCCATGGTTGTACCTTCCCCTCTCAATTCCACCGATTTGAGTGACTATTTCTCTTCGGATTAAACACGAAAGTTACTCCCCACTGAGCCATGTTTCCATTCTGGGTATTAAAACCCCACCTCAGTGCATCTTAAATCGGTAGTAGTGGTCATCATTGCCGAAGACGAACAGGGATGGCAATCAACTCACCTCCTCGATGCCCCCTCTTCCGAATCCATCCCCTGCTATAAAAAGATCCCAGGATCCTCCCCTCATCGAACTCATCACTCCATATCACCACGCCCAAGCGCTACCTCTCCTCCGATCGGATTTTGTCATCAAAATTCCGACAGCCATTGGAGGCCATCATCGTTTTCTCTGGTACAAAGGAAACCATGCCTCTATTATTCTCCTATTCTTCTTACTATGTTCGTGAGAATATCTCTGCCCCTCTAATCTCCCCATTTCCGCAGTTGACCCTCCCGAAGGGAGTACCCGACGGCCGCCCCACCTCAGTCTGAAGATTGTTGACAATTTGTACATAGCCATGGCCTGTATGGCCTGTACGCCCCAACGAGCAGAGGAAGGACCAACCAAATTCAACTTCGGATTCACCTTCAATTTCTTCACCTCGTAGACCAGAAATCAGATCAATAATATCCTCCTAGTCTTTACCTAAGTTCAAGGCAGACTAGCAGAGCTGGTCGCCACCGTACACAGCTACTGAACTTTTTCCTATGTGAGTTCTTCTCTTCCTCCCTATCTCATCTGTTAGATCTTCATCCAACGGCTGATTTTAAGATCACTTAACTGAAAGGGTATCAGCCAATAGAATCCCGCCAATTGTCAAGTCATTGCTATTTTCGTTCATTTTGGACAGATTTACATAGAAAGTTGTAAATATCATAGTTTAAGTTCTGTTCATCCGAATTTAGCAAATAATATGTCTACGGATTCACAAAAATGAGTAGAACACAATGGATCCATAATTTGGTACTTTTAGTTCCGTTAAAGCCATTCTTTTTGCAGAACTATTTGTAGAGTAAATTGGCTATAAAAATTGTTCTATAATTTATTTTTGGGTGAATCTTTTTGATATGGATTGCAAATTGAACCATCTGTCCAGTAATACCAAAATATAAATTTAGTTTAGTATAAATAATACCGTGGAAATTATTTAGTGAGAGTGGCCTTTCCAAGTGTTAGAAAATACAGCTAATTGTTATAATTGCACAAATGGTTGCATTTGTAATCTTGCAAATATAAAATGTTCAGAAAGCACTTAGTAATGTTCAGAACCTTATTATAACAATTTGTACAATAAAAATTGCCATCTTACATGCTTGCTTATTTTGCATGATTTTTGTATTGCCATTAGTGTTGATTTTGTGCATGCTTTGTCTTGGTTGTTTTGTTTGATAGATTGTGTGGATTGTCAAGTGTGTTACTGCGAAGAGTGTACCAACACGACCAACTACTAAGGCAAGTGGCACTATCATCCATGTCCTACTATTTTCATTACACTTAGTGGAATTTTGTAGTATGCATGATAGGACAACTATGTTACTATGCTATGCTATGTCCTATTTAGGATATCCTTTGTATATTTCTTAGTTGAAACATCGTAGTTGTAGTATGCTTAGCCCTGCTATAGATTCAGGGTGGAATATATCATGATATGATTATATGAGGTGTTGAAAAAATATGTTTTATATAATAAAACAAGTACTCAATGAATCACCTGGGTGGAATGTGGATACTCAGTTGTGAATAAGGTGGCAACAAAGGGAACCATATCTTTAGCTATCTCTTTCGTGTGTGCACTAGAAGAATACCACCCAGGAACTTAGAGATTGGACATGTTTCTCGTACAGTGGCTTCTGTGTACAGCCACATGCTAAATGGGCTCTGGCTTAGTCAATTGCATAGCGGAAGACCCTTGCATTGGTACTTCTATAGAGGGACTAGTATTATGTATTTGGAAGAAGATCCTTGCATTGGTACCCGTAGACGTGCTAGCACTATGTATTGGGAGGACTTCTATGGAAAGACTTTGTCACATTCTCGATCTGCTGATACTCCATTTGGTGTGTACTAATCCAGCGGCCACTGGTGGCGTCAAGACGAGATTGTGTCATGTGGGTAAAGTGTACAACTTCTGCAGAAGATCAAATTCTAAGTACTTAGCCATGTCCCCGGTTACGAACAACTCTGAGCAACTAAGGCTTGAAGCTATGGAAGATCTCGACATTCCAATTTCTCAAAGTAAAACTTGATGGTGTCAACAAGGGAGTAGAAGCACTTGGAGTTTGCCAAGGAGTTCAGAAAGTTGTTGAAAGATCAAAACTATTTTGCAAAGATAGGATAAAACCATATTGCTTTCTGCAAATAAGCCTAAGCTCTACTTAGCCAAATATGCATGTAGTGATAGTCTAACTTATATCCACAAACTAGTGACACTTGCCAATACATTCAAAATATTGACCCTTTGTGGCTGCAACCTATCATGTTGCAGGTTATTCTATTGATGAGTGAGGAATGATGATAGGGGTTACGAGTCTGCACTCAATATGTTTGCATGTGGGACATGAAGATGAAGGACTCCATGGTTTACTTGTATTCTGCTGCTTTGTAATAAGATAGCATATTGCTATGAGTTTGTAATAAAGTATTCATATTTTGGATCATGCGATGTAATATGACCTTTGTATCTTGATATTACATCTTAAACTGTGGGTGCTAGCTATTCGATCCAGGGACTAGCACTGTAATCACAGGGATCCGAACCAAGCCGGGTTCGGTCTGTTACAGTAGCGGATCCCCGGGAACTCCAACAACGCTACGCCATGGTAGAGATTGTGGAGGGGAATATCTCGAGCAGGGCTTTGCCTAAGAACCTTTTCTAGTGGCAATGGACAAGGCTAGAAAGAGGAAGAATATGCCAACCAAAGGGCATATGAGAGAATGGGAAAGTGTGTGTGTCTGAGGAGGAGGTCTCCACCTCCTTTTACAGGGGGAGGGGGCAGCCCCCACCCATGGCCGGCAGCCAAAGAGGGTTCCCCCTCTCCTCCCTCATTCATGTGGGTGGACTCTCCACTCACATAATTTCAATCTCCACTTTCTCACATTTATTATCCACTCAAACACCAAAGGTCTTTCCATTAAAGCACTTTAGTTCTCTTGTTTTAATGCAACTCAATTTAATGAACACTTCATTTAATGAGTACTTCATTTAATGAACACATTAACATTTTATTTCCTTGCTTTGTTTAGATACCCCGAAACCATTTCGGCGAATTCGACAAAACAAATTCTGGTGATGTCCATTGTCTTTTCCTGTTTTCCCTATCCACTCAACTATGTCGACTAACCTTAAGTGTGTCCCCCTACGTGTTCGAGAACTATGTATACATGATCAAAACTTTCCCTGATCAATAATCATTAGCGGGATCTGGAGATCCATAATGACTCCCACTAGTTCCACGAAAATCCAATGATCGTTCGAACCTTTTTCGCAGTAATCAAATTCCTTTTGTCTCATGATATTTTACTTGTCGAGATTTGATCAATCGGTATCATCCATACCTTGTTTAATCTCGTTCCTGACAAGTACTATTTTTCTCGTTCATGTGATGTAACATTCTAGTGATCAAATCACTTGCTTGCAAGCTATGTCAATGTGATATCACCGAGAGGGCCCTAAGTATATCTCTCTGTCATCTAGATTGACAAATCCCACTCTTGATCCACGAGCCTCAACTAACACTTTCCAAGTACCCTGTGAGACCTTTAATCACCCTATTATAGTGTGACATTTGATGGAATGAAAGTACCTTTTCGGTGAAAGTGATTAACGTGATCTCATGGTCTAAGGACATTGAGTTACTACGAATGTCATAACAATATAAACTTGAGGACCTGATCATATTGTTACATCTACTCCGAGTGACTATTCATCATATAATACTCCAATTATACGACCCTATTATTAACAACATCCAAATTTTCATGATCAGGAAACCTATGATCATCAGTTAATCAACGATAACCTCAAGTGCAGGGGATCACCGTAGTAGAATTCGATACGTATTTGAGTGTCGAACCCAAGAGGAGATGAAGGTAAACTATCTATTCTCTAAGGCCCTATAACCCACTTATATGGCCTTCTATGCAAAGCTAGGATCTAAAGTGTGTGTGTGGTTGTTTTTGGTATTAACTAGAAAACAATAAAGTAGTTGAAATAAATACTATAAGTACAATAATGCAAATGAAGTGGAGCTAATGGAGTGGATGTGGATAATCTATGGGAGCAAATGTTTAGGCAAATTTCTATTTGATTTATTTGGTTGTTACAATTGGTGAAGCACATATATAGTCTTTTATTGTTTCTTCTAGGAGGAGCCATAACTAGGTGTAGCCATAGATACGAGCAAATACACCACTAGTGATTGATCCCAAGGCCAATTAAGAACAAACAAGGGAATACTAAGACATAAAGTCCAACCACCGCATTTAGATCTAAGGTCCCCATGATAATACCCTCGTTGATTAACCATGAATTAATACTACATATATTTCTAAGACTTGGGATTCGGCTTCTGTAAAACTCCGTTTATCCCTCATCCTATCAACATGCAACGGTGACAACCTTGTGCATCCCCAAAATATGTGTGCACTCATATGTGAGTGCATCAAGATCATCATAGAAGAGAACATATACTTGTATGCAACCAAAACAAACTAGATCATAATTTCCATAACAATTCACTACTCAAACATCAACATAATCATACAATAGATCATGGGGAAATAATATATTGCATCATACATCATGTTGCTAAGAGATTACAGTGGAGGGTGGTGGGATCTTGCAGTAGATGGTGATGGAGATGAGCCTCCCTAAGGGGGAGAGGCGGCGCTGACATGTAGGAGGCGGCACCGGCGGCTGTGCATGGCGGCGACGCCCTGGTGGCCTCCTAGGGGTGGCGGCTGCCCTTGGGGGCAGTGGCCCCTCGACCCTTCTTCTTCCTTGGAGATGGTGAAGCAATGGAGGATCTTCTCCCCCTCCTTGGGGGCTGCCAAGGAGGGGGAATTTCGTGGCTATGGGTGGATGCCTTCAAAAGTAGGGTTTCCTTTCAATATATAGTGGTGGAGATGCAATCTTGGCCATAGGATGGATGCCCCTTGGATCCAAGGGCTCTTGGGCATCTCTAGAACCTTCCTCGAATTCCCCTCTGTCCTTAATGAGTCCATCAAGTCGTGACTGGGCCGAGATCATCAAAGATGAAAGGAGTTTGAGTCAACCACGTCACGTATTTTTGGAGTCCCGAAACTTCTTATATCCTCCACAGTAGTATGGCTATAAATCCGGACTCTGATTTGTGGCGAATTTTATGTCTAAATTGTTGCGCATAAAATTCTGCACAACTTTCCTTTCTACACCTTTTCCATTAGAATCATAATGTGCGGTTTCCTTCCATATTTGTGTATTTCCTACACAACAAAGTGTAAAACAAGAACTTGTGCACTTTTACAACTATTAGTAGGTTAGTCCCAATAAATATAATAATGTTGCAAAATAATAATGATTCTGAAGCAATAAACGACAAAGTTCATGGATGCATTTTACATGCATCCAACATCCCTAAGCTTAACCTATGCTCGTCCTCGAGCATAAAGGTGATAAAATTTACATGGACTTTGGAGTTTTTTGCTATGCTTCTTTTTCATTGCCACACAAAGTTCACTAGGTTTAATCCTTAAGGAATAACAACACGCAAGTGGGCTATAAAGTGATATCTTTCACACTCTACAAACATGCTCAATAATAAGTAGACTTGTGTTCAAAGAAATGAGAGATAAAACAAACCTGTAAGCATACTTAGATGAACCTATAGAATTGTTGGAAGACTCATTCCTATCATTGGCACAGGTTTTTATGCCTTTCTACTTTGGGTTACTTCTTAGTTTCATGTCCTTGACCTGGAGGACTCACTTCTTAGTTTTATGTCTTCCCTTAAGATATTTTATATCTCGTACCAAAAGTAAGCATGGATTAAACATGTGTAAAGGCCTATTTAGTTTTCAAACTCTATTTCCTTAAGTTTATGATTGATCAATAGTTCATCATTAGTGTTTGGTTCCATTTACCCCTATCATTAGCATCTTTCCAATTCAAAGAAGAGAATAATTATAACAAGATAGACATAAAGTTCAACTTTTTGTCGAAAATTTTCACCATTTTTTATAGGGATTTCTATTTTCGTGCCCACGGTTCGTTAGTTATACTCAGTTTTTCTCAGCCGCTTAGTTTTTTCTTACTTTTGCCCATCTCCTTGTACGAAACTCTCACATGGTCTGAAACTCGTCGTCCGTCAGCCTTGCCGTTACGTGCTGACAAGTGGGGCCGCGTTCAGTCGGGTCCCATAGTGGACCCTCGCCGTTACGTGCTGACGAGTAGGGCTGCGTTCTGTCGGGTCCCGTAGTGTATCCTTGCCATTACATGTTGACAAGTGGGTCCGTGTTCAATCGTTTCCTGTAGTGGACACCTCTCTCAACTTATCCAGATCAACATCGGATCCACAACTTATCCACGTGAGCGCTAGACCCACAGCTTATCCACGCGAGCGCCGGACCCACAGCTTATCCATGTTGGCGTTGCAAGATGGGACCCCGATCCAGCCCCGCGCCCACGCCCGTACCGTTGCTTCATTTTCATATAGTGAAATGTAATGCATATACAAAAATTATACACCCGTGAACTCTTTTAAATCGCACTTAGGACATGATAATGTTGTGCTAATAAAATCCTAATCAGTTATCATTTCCATGGAGCGAAATATAATGCATAAACTTGCGTATACAAAAATATACACCTTTGAACTCTTTGAAATCGCACTTAATACGTGATAATGTTGTGCTAAGAAAATATTGAGAGATTACTATTTTTCATAGAGTGGAATGTAATGCACAAACTTGCATATGTGAAAATTATAAACCTTTGAACACTTTTAAATCGCACTTAATACGTATTAATGATGTGCTAACAAAATTTTGAGAGATTATTATTTTCTCCCCCATTTTCATAGAGTGAAATGTAATGCATAAACTTGTATATACGAAGTTTATACATCTTTGAGCTCTTTGAAATCAAACTTAATACGTGGTAATGTTGTGCTAATAATATCCTGATCATTTATCATTTCTATGGAGTGAAATATAATACATAAACTTGCATATACAAATATTATACACCTTTGGACTCTTGTAAATCGCACTTAAAATGTGATAATGTTGTGCTAAGAAAATCTTGAGAGATTATCATTTTCATACAGTCGAATGTAATGCATAAACTGGCATATGTGAAAATTATACACCTTTGGACTCTTTGAAATTGCTCTTAGGTCATGGTAATGCTGTGTTAATAAAATCCTGATCATTTATCATTTCCATGGAGTGAAATATAATACATAAACTTGCGTATACGAAAATTTTAAACCTTTGAATACTGTGAAATCGCACTTAATAACGAGATAATGATGTGCTAGCAAAATTTTGAGAGATTATCATTTTCTCCCCCCATTTTCATAGAGTGGAATGTAATGCATAAACTTGCATATACAAAAATTATACACATTTGGACTCTTTGAAATCGCACTTAATACATGATAATATTGTGCTACGAAAATCTTGAGAGATTATCATTTTCATAGAGTGGAATGTAATGCATAAATTATACACCTTCGAACACGTTCCCTTCAAATTATATTCAAGTTCATTTGTTTATGGAGTTAAAGTACCGGTGGCATACTCGTTATTTTGCATGGATAGAGTGGTGCCCCCGACAGATATAGGGGTTATCATGTCTTCTAGATCACAGAGGATCAACGGTTGGTGGGCACGATCCGTGTGACAACTGTCTCGACCAATCAGAGCGTAGCAGCGAAGATGAGCACATGTACGAGATATTGATACAAAAAGAGGGGAAAACCGAGTAGCACTTAAGAACCAAGGGCAAAACTAAGTAGAACTTAAAAACCAAGGGCAATACTGAAAAAGGGATTCAAATAAAATAGCAAAAGATTAAAAAAAATGGAAAATGCGTCTTTTATACAATAAATTACATCTTAGCATGCATCAAACTATTTGCAATTCAAATATACACCAGTTTGACAATTATTGCCTCATTCAGACAAACTATATTTTGGGGAGGGATGTTGTAACACCCCGAAAATATTAAACAAGATTAGCAAATTCTAATCACCCAAGTTTAGGGTTAACAAAAACTTTTATTATTAAATCTCATATGAGTGTATGTGTGAATTGCATTAGTGTACAAATGAGTGCAATTGCCATATTTGATTGCTACAAATGATAAGAAATGGTTTAAAGATGAATACTACATCATCTAGGCCATTTACAAACAAAATCAAAAGAAAATAAAATCAAATATGAATCATATAAGCAAATGGTCATTTTGACCAAAATTATCCACTAGACCACTTTGAGTGTTTCAAGTAAAAGATTTCTAACAGAAACTTTCCCAATTCTTTTCACCCCTTGCTAGACCAAGTAAAAGTGAACCTAATCCCACTTTACAAACTAACAGAAAGAAATTCTAAATAAGTTTAAAGGACATTGCAAAATTGAATCAAGTTCATATGCATAGATCACCATTTTTTTTTCAAAAACCACTCAAACCAATTCACCTTGGCAAACCCAAGCAACCATAGACTATCAAGCAAGTACTCAGAACACTCACCAAATTTCATCCAAAAATTCAAACATTGAATTCATGCGGCCATTTGGTCGAGCACCTGGCAGACACCAGTAAACATTTGCCTAACTTCTACTGTTCTGAGCAGTAATTGATCGCCACTAGTGCCTAATTTCTCTCCCCCTGTCTCCCCTAGTACCCGGCATTGAAGTGGACACACTCCCTCTTTGCCATTCACACCAGTGCAGCGCCGCCCGAGCTCACCGTGCCGGTCGACCAAACACCGCTCGCCACAGACCGCACCACCCTCTCCCACGATGTCCAGGAGACAGGCGCCACACCACCGCCACCCTCTGTCCAACCCTAGACCAAACACACGCCATGGACCAGCCGCGTTCGCCGCGCCCACTTCTTTGTCTGCCATGCCGAGAGCGTGTGAGAGCGCCGCAGCCGACACGTGCACACACGCCATGCCTTGCCCTCTCCACGCGTGCACACACTCACCATGGCCCCAGCTACCCCCAGACATGCTCGTTCGCCGCCGCGTGAACCGTGGACACTGGGCACCATCTCGAACGCCGCCTTTCCCGCACAGAGCACAGACTGCTGCCGACCGTTCTCGACCGCCCTTGCCGTGCCATCACTCGCACAACAACCGCCCTAAAGCACCACGCCGACCCCTACCCTTAGCCATGCCGATAGCCATCTGTAATGCTGCCACCGATGAGCCCGAGCCATGTCGCTCTGTCCCTCTCGCCGGTGTATAAATAGAGGCCACCCCAGCCCCAATTCTCCACACAATCTCACTCCCCTCTCTCTCAGAAACCTCTACCACCTCTCCCCGAAGCAAGACGAGCACCAGCCCGCCGGAATTTCACCGGAGCCTGCCGTTGCAAAGGAGAAGAGGAACTGGAGCTAGGAGCTGCCCTAGGAGACACCGCGACCACCATTTGACTCGCCGTCGACGAAAACCTCAGTTGCTCCCATCGCCGACCTTAGATAGAGCCTAGGTGAGCCCCCACGTACCCCCACCATCGCGTTAGGGTTTGTTTCTCGCCGGAGCTATGTGACGGAGACGATGATGCTCAACCGTCGATCGCGCTCTAATCGCACGACCCAGAGTGAAACTTACCGTTTCGGTTTAGTTGAGTCGCAGACCAGTAGGATCCACCTATCAGCATTCCACTGCACGCGTGCCGCGTAGCTGGGCCGGCCCACGCAGAGCCGTTGATTCAAATAGACTTTTTCCATTTAAGTTAAAACTAGATTCTATCGGTAGATTCAAAAATAAATTCAAAGAGATTCACTGATCCAAATTGCATGATTCCAATTTTGTTAGAAAGGTATTCAAAGTATCTATCCAAGACCGTTGGATTCAAACCATTTGAAATTACAGATCACCTATACCAAAAATAACAAGACCGAGGCTTTTTCCACTTCAAACATTTTTCAAAAATCAACCATAAATACTTTTGAGTTGATTCCAACTCTCAAAAATCACATTTGACAAGATCTATCTGAATATGTAAAAATATTTAGGTTTACATGTAGTGATCTTGGACTAGTACTAAAAGAATGCTATATTGGCATTTCTAGTCACTTTAATTTTATTAAATAGTAATATTAAACTTTATAAAATGTGACCACCACTTTAAATCACATTCCCAAGTATTAGAATATGTGGTGATGATATGTGTCAACATGATCCCATATTTTAATTGGAGAATATAAAATCTTAAATATTTTCAATGAGTAGAAATTACTTTTCCAAAATAAGATAAATAAGACTAGGTCTTTATTTCATGTGATGTTTGTGATGATTCTAGATCATCAAGTGTGAGCCTTAGTGTTCTAAATAGAAGTAGTTAAGTATTGTTTGGTGATCGTGTACCTCGTATACATTTATAGACGCTAGTACCGACCCGGGATACGAGGAGGAGGAGTACTACGAAGAAGAAGAAGAAGAAGAGAACTTCAACCACTGCACTACTCAAGGCAAGCTAACACTTGCAAGTTTCATACCTATGCAAGCCATCACTAATTGCAAGCTTAATTATGCAAGCCTAACACTACAAGTTAACTATGCAAGCCATCCTTGCAAGATAACCTATGCAAGATGCATTAGGCATGCTTTGGTTATGCAACTTTGATTATATCAATCCCAAGTTTTACTTGCAAGCTTTATTCTTTTACTTTTACCAAAGTTCTTTACCTTTAGTAGTAATTTGTGAGTATTGGATAAATAGGATAGATGCCATAAAGAGTATAAAACTAGGCCTAAGTAGTTATACTTAGATGCCATTAAAAGGCATAAAACTAGATTTGGATAGTTATACTTGATTAGCACCCCTTCTTAGTGACACCCTCATTGCTAGTTGCTAATGCTAAACTACTACTGATCACTTAGATGGGAATACTTGGAGAAAATGATTATGAAAACCTTGGAATGATGGTTCATTCTATTGAAATGTTTTGACATGTGTTATGAACACAAAATGATTTGATGATGAAACTCCTTGAGGCATGAGCCTTGGTTTTGACAAAAACTGATGGTTGGGTTCGGATGCGATACCATTCCAATTTTACCGTACAACCACAATACCCAAATTGGGTAGGGCTTAACTGGAAGTTTATATGCCTTAGTATGGGTTCCCTCGCGGAAAGAGGTTAAGTTGAGGCTACCTCGTGAATGTGAATGTCCACCTATGCAGTGCCCAGGATGGCAGATGGCCATGGCTGGGAGGCCAAGCTCATAGGGGAGGTGCCTATACTAGAGTGTGTAATTGAAAGGTTAGGATTGATTATCCGCATACCAAGTATGATGATTCAGGGTTATCCCTGACGAATGTATCGAATCTTGTGGTGAAAGTGTACCACCTCTGCAGAGTGTCAAACTATTCGAATAGCCGTGTCCACGGTTATGGACAGTTGGAGTAGCCATACTGTTTCGTTGTTAGATGTTTTCAAAAATGACTTGTGACTTGAACTATGACCTTGACTTGACCACAACAGGGTTGTGGACATGAAAACTAGGTTCCCACTTAAGTGAGGTAGAAAATTAAATTAGGTTCTTTACTTTTGAACTCCTTATGAAATAAAGCTGGCTTTTTTTGCAAACAAACCTAGAGCTTAATATTCCTACTAGAACTACCTTACTTGTTAGTGATAGTTTGTGAGTACTTAAAGAGTACTCATGGCTTTGTCCCTGGCTATTCCCGTGGCCAGACTATGAGGAGTACTACCAGGAAGATGGACAAAAGGAGGTCTATGACAACTAGGATCATCTCCCATCGCCAGCATTGCCTGCGACCCCGAAGATGGAGCCCCTACTACATTTACTTTCCGCTGCTTTGATTGTATTAAGACTGGATCATGAGATCCTTTATTTGTAAGACCTTTATTGTGGTTTGTAATGGATGATGTACTGTGGTACTGATATGTTGCTAACGTATCCATAATTTTCGATATTACATGCTTGGTTTTATCTACTTTCTTATGTTTTGTCCACACTTTGGAGTACTTTCTACACACTTTCTTGGACTAACCTATTAACAAGAGCCACAATGCCAGTTGCCTATTTTCTGCTGTTTTTGGTTCCAAAACGTCAGAAAATGAATATTCTCGGAATTGGACCGAACAAAAGCCAAAGTCGTTATTTTCCCGGAAGATTCATGGAGCTAGAAGGAGAGACGAAGGGGGGCCACAGGGTGGCCAAACCACCCCTAGGCGCGGGTCCCCCTAGGCCGCGCCAGGGCATGGTGTGGGCCCCCTGGATACCCACCGACCTTGCCTCTCCGCCTATTAGATGCCTCCTGAAGCAAAAACCCTAAATCATCAAGCCTCCAGCCACGAAAAGTTCCGCAGCGTCGCCGCCACCGAAGGGGAGATTCGGGGGAAAAAAGTCTCTGTCCCGGCACCCTGCCGGGACGGGGAAGTGCCCCCGGAGCCATCTCCATCGATCTCCACCACTATCTCCATCGCCGTTGCTGATTCCCATGATGATGAGGGAGTAGTTCTTCCTCGAGGCTAAGGGTTCTACTGGTAGCTATGTGTTCATCTCTCTCTCTCTCTCTCTATGCATGATCATATTGTGATCATGAGCTTTGTAATCAAGTAGATCTACCTTGCTACTCAAGTGCTTTAATAGATCTCTGCTCTCCCCATGTGTGTGAAAGTGACAGCGTGCACACCATGGTGGCCCTTAGGCTAGAGATTACAAATACTTGTTATGAGTTATATTTGGAGTTGGATGTCTCTATGAAATTGTGGTGTTTGTTGGAACCATCTAGTGCTCAAGGTGACAGTGTGGAGTTATCTAGATGGGGAAAGCGAACTTTGAGGAGTGCTGTTATAGCCCTACCATGGATTAGAGTGTCCAACCGAAGAGTAGTTCAGAGTAGTATCATGAAGAGAAGATATTTATATGAGAGTGTTCACTAGCGAAAGTATGATCCCTAGGCCTTGTTTCTAAACATTGAAACACTGTTTGCAACTAGATCAGTTACATGTTTGCTTGCTTCCATCTTTATTTCAGTTTGCCTTTAGTCTCTTCCATGCCATCAAGCTATTTTCTGGCACCGTTGTCTTATATCCATACCACTTGTATTTCACTATCTCTTCGTCGAACTAGTGCACCTATACACCTGGCAAGTGTATTGGGTGTGTTGGGGACACAAGAGACTTCTTGTATCTTGATTACAGGGTTGCTTGAGAGGGAATACCTTTGACCACTTCCTCCCTAAGTTCGATAAACCTTGGGTTATCCACTTAAGGGAAAACTTGCTGCTGTTCTACAAACCTCTGCACTTGGAGGCGCAACAACTTTCTACAAGAATAGAAGTGCGTAGACATCAAGCTATTTTCTGGCGCCATTGCCGGGGAGGTAAGGTAAAAGGTACTCACATCCTCCGGTGTGAGTGCTCGAAGTTATTTCCTTTAGATTCTGCAATTTTGTCTTTTTGCTTCTTGTTTTTATTTTCACTAGTTAGGCTTAATGGAAAACAAAAAAAATAGAGAGCTTTATAGTATTTATCTTGAGTTAGGACATGAAGTGTTTGAAGAGAAAATTAAAAAACCTATGGAACTTTATTTGCATGCTAATAGCAATGTTGTTAGTATGAATTCTTTGGACACTATTATTGCTAATGCTATGGAAAAGTCTAAGCTTGGGGAAGCTAGTTTTTATGAAAATGATCTTTTTAGTTCCCCAGCTTTGGAAGATAGCTATTCTATTGCTTATGATGATACCAAACCTCCAATATATGATGATTACAATGATGAATATGATATTTTTAGTCCATCAAGTATTGAGGAGAAAATTAATGATTACAATATGCCTCCTATATTTGATGATTATGGTGATGAGAATAATAATGATAGTTATTTTGTTGAATTTGCTCCCACCACAATTAATAAGAATGACTATGTTTATGTGGAGAGTATTAATTCTTTTATGCATGTGGCTCATGATAAGAATGTTTTATGTGATAGTTATATTGTTAATTTTATCCATGATGCTACTGAAAGTTATTATGAGAGAGCGAAACATGGTTTTATGCATCTCAATAATATTAGGTTTCCCCTCTTTATGTTGAAAGTCTTGAAGTTGCACTTGTTTTGCTTTACTATGCTTGTTGCTTTGTGCTTTTATGACTTATTTCTTTACAGGATTCCTATGCATAGGAAGTGGGTTAGACTTAAATGTGCTTTGAATTTGTTTCTTGATGCTCTCTTTTACTTCAATTCATATTTCTTATGTGAGCATCTTCTCAAACTATCAAGCCTAACTTAAAGGCGTTAAAGAAAAGTACTTATTGGGAGATAACCCAAAAGTTTTAGTTGAGTCTTGGAAGTTATTGCTTCAGTAGTAACCTATCCTTATCATTTGCGTGTGGTTTTTGTGCCAAGAGTAACCTCTAATGAGATGGAAGTAAGATTTGGGGAAGTGCTGTCCCAAAACAGAATTTTGTGCTTCACTGTAAAAATTCGTGAAAAATCTCTATATGTCGGATTGAGCTGTAATTTTCTGAATAAATCCCCCAGGTTGTTAGATAACTTTAATTAGTTCAACACTTTTCGATTTGAGCAACAGAATGTCTTCGAAAAAATCGGTTTTCACCTTTTGGTCTGTTTTGACAGATTTCTGCTATTATTTGCATTTGCCTCTTTATCGATTTCTTTTTGGGTTCTTTTTGGTGTATTGAGCTTTTTGAGGTAATTTCTACAGTATCTTGTGTTTTTAATGAAAGTTTTTATGTTTTAAAACTAAAACCCAAAGGTTTAATATCTTTTGAATGCACTAATGTTGTTAATGAAGATTGTGTGAAGTTTCGTATGAAGGAAATTTCCAGGTGTAGGGAAAGAATGATGTAATGAGATGAAGAATGGACAAAAGCTCAAGCTTGGGGATGCCACCCCATGTCACCCCAAGAAATATCCAAGAAGTACAAGCGTCAAAGCTTGGGGATGCCTAAGGCATCCCCTTCTTCATCAATAAAAATCTCAGGTCTTTCTAGACACTTCGTTTTTATTGTTTTATGCACTATTGTGTTGTTCTTGGAGCTTCTTTTTTTTCGTTCTTAGTTTTTGTTTTCTTAGTTTTCTTGAATAAGTTGGTTGGATCCCAACACACTTCTTTTGGAGAGAGACACACCATGTTATTCATTGCCTAGAACACTCTAGTTTTCATTCTTATTGTTTTGTGAGTGCTCTCTTTTGCTAGCACTGTGTTTAGCCTTAGTTTTATTGTGCTTTCAGCTTAGAACTTTTTAGTTCTTCTTTTTGGATTTGTGATACAAGCTCACTGATCTTTATTTATTATTATCTTTGTGAGTTGTTTCAAATAAGTTGATTTGGATTGGAAAAGAGTAGGAAAGTTCATGCTTAAGTGGTAAAAAGGAGCTTGTTTTTTACTGTGACTTAGACTTTATCATGCCATGCTTGATATTGTTTTGGCCTTATGCTTAGTGATCTTTGCTGTAGCATGACTTGTTATAAACAATTGAGATTGCTTAATGTGCCTTTGAAGAATCATGCGTTGTTTTAGCATATTAAAGCATAGTATTGTGGTATTCTCCTTTGATGTTTTATTTGGGTTGACTTGGCACATTCTCACACCATGTTATGACTATCCCAAGTCACCATAGCCTTTATGATCCTTTAGTTTTCGACTTGTAATATCACTTTATGCTTTAATTAATGATGTTTTTTTGCTTTGCAGGACTATGGCCATTAGTGCTCTCTTAGTTCGTCGCTCCTAGTCTTTTGCTAGCCTCCATAACCAAGTATGAGTTCCACTCATGCATCCAACTCCTAAAACCAAGTTATTCCAAAGAGTCCACCATACCTACCTATTAGCATTTGCTATTCCAAGTATATCATGTTTTTATCTACCTTCTGAATTAAACTTGTTATGAGAAAAATAGTGATTAAAGCTCTCACGAACTTGATGGCACACTTTACTTTTCTTGCCCTTAATAAACTTGAACCATTGTGTCGTCTATGTTGTATATGCTTGCACTTATTTGTTGGGGATTAGCAGAACCATATTGTCATGGGGAACGCTTTCAACATTGCACTTGTACTTTGTACCTAGTTGATATCATGCTCTTTTGTCTATGGATGTCGTCGGTGTGAAATGAAAGGGAGCTTGTAAGTCCATGGAGTTATGTATATGTGTTAGATAAACGCTTGGGTCGCTGGTCTAATCCATGCTGTCACGGTGGAAACCTACAGCGTAACCATAATGAGCTGTCTATGAAGCATTCTTCTTATAAAAAAGAGTCAGATATTGAGAAAAAAGAGAAAAAAGAAAAAAGAGATATGAGAAAAGAGGAAAGAGAGAAAAAAGCACCATATTCCCATGGTAAATAAGAAGATTGCTGATATGCTTGTTGTCTGCTTGCCTTGTCATTTTGATATGGGGATTCTTCCGTATCAACGGGCGAGGGGTACCCCATTGGCGATTCTCTATGATACACATGTACTTACGATGACAAGAACTTACCGGTGACTAAACTTGAGTAGCATGAGGAGCGGCCCTCGTATTCAAGGGACATGAGATTTCCAACTTATACTTTGTCAAGCATATACTCCATAGTTTGTTCACTTTAACCTTAATCACTTCAAGATGCTTATGATAGGGGAAATGAGAGCTAAAAGCTAAAAATTACCATAATTTTTGGAAGCTCTTTATGAAACTTGAATCCCTACTTCCTTCTATGACGGCCTTTCTTTTACTTTTAAGTTGAGTCTCCACCTTCTATCTTTATGCACCTACTTTGAGAGCATAGTGGCCATTCTTAGTTATATGTGCATTGTCCCAAGACTTGTTGATTGATGCATAGCTTTGATATTGCTTGTTCTAAACTATTTGTATCTAGTCACTCTTATGAACTTTGAAGGTGTCCTATGCATGTATGTTTGCTACTCTATGAGGGATAAGCTGAATGCCACTATGCTATGTTTTCTTTATGTGAAACAAACAAACGTCTTGCAAAGCATTGTTATTCATGAATCTTTTGTTTATGCCTTTTCATGTTGCAACAAAGTTGCTTTGTCTTATTGCTAGAACTTTGTCTTTCATGCTATGTTGAAGTACTATGATCCCAGCTATCAATGTTTTACAAATATTTTGATCAAGTTTATGATGGTGCATGTCACCTCAAAAATTATTCTTTCTTTTTATCACTTACCTACTCGAGGACGAGCATGAGTTAAGCTTGGGGATGTTGATACGTTGCTAACGTATCCATAATTTTCGATGTTCCATGCTTGGTTTTATCTACTTTCTTATGTTTTGTCCACACTTTGGAGTACTTTCTATACACTTTCTTAGACTAACCTATTAACAAGAGCCACAGTGCCAGTTGCCTGTTTTCTGCTGTTTTTGGTTCCAGAAAGTCAGAAAATGAATATTCTCGGAATTGGACCGGACAAAAGCCAAATTCGTTATTTTCCCAGAAGATTCACGGAGCTAGAAGGAGAGACGAAGGGGGGCCACAGGGTGGCCAAACTACCCCTAGGCGCGGGTCCCCCAAACCGCGCCAGGGCATGGTGTGGGCCCCCTGGATGCCCACTGACCTTGCCTCTCTTCCTATAAGATGCCTCCCGATGCAAAAACCCTAAATCATCAAGCCTCTAGTCACGAAAAGTTCCACAGTGCCACCGCCACCGAAGGGGAGATTCGGGGGGACAGAAAGTCTCTGATCCGGCACCCTGCCGGGACGGGGAAGTGCCCTCGGAGCCATCTCCATCGATCTCCACCACCATCTCCATCGCCATTGCTGATTCCCATGATGATGAGGGAGTAGTTCTTCCTCGAGGCTAAGGGTTCTACCGGTAGCTATGTGTTCATCTCTCTCTATGCATGATCATATTGTGATCATGATCTTTGTAATCAAGTAGATCTACCTTGCTACTCAAGTGCTTTAATAGATCTCTGCTCTCCCCATGTGTGTGAAAGTCACATCGTGCACACCATGGTGGCACTTAGGCTAGAGATTACAAATACTTGTTATGAGTTATATTTGGAGTTGGATGTCTCTATGAAATTGTGGTGTTTGTTGGAACCATCTAGTGCTCAAGGTGACAGTGTGGAGTTTTCTAGATGGGGAAAGCGAACTTTGAGGAGTGCTGTTATAGCCCTACCATGGATTAGAGTGTCCAACCGGAGAGTAGTTCAGAGTAGTATCATGAAGAGAAGATATTTATATGAGAGTGTGCACTAGCGAAAGTATGATCCCTAGGCCTTGTTTCTAAACATTGAAATACCGTTTGCAACTAGATCTGTTACATGTTTGCTTGCTTCCATCTTTATTTCAGTTTGCCTTTAGTCTCTTCCACGCCATCAAGCTATTTTCTGGCACCGTTGTCTTATATCCATACCACTTGTATTTCACTATCTCTTCGCCGAACTAGTGCATCTATACACCTGACAAATGTATTGGGTGTGTTGGGTACACAAGAGACTTCTTGTATCTTGATTGGAGGGTTGCTTGAGAGGGAATACCTTTGACCACTTTCTCCCTGAGTTCGATAAACCTTGGGTCATCCACTTAAGGGAAAACTTGCTGTTGTTCTACAAACCTCTGCACTTGGAGGCCCAACAACTGTCTACAAGAATAGAAGTGCGTAGATATCAGGTACCAATTCTGTTATATCTCGCAAAAATGGTAATCCTGGGATTGCGAGGTATGGCATAATAGGCATCTGGGATTAAAAATTCGGGTGTTGACAAGTTGGTATCAGGGCCATCCTAACCATAGGAGACCCTAGTTAGAATGGACATCTGAACAAAAACTTAGTTTCAAAACCTATTCGTTGTGCATAAAATGACTCAATTAGCTAGCTAAAACCTATTCGTTGACTCTCTGTTGACCAGCCACCGAAGGGTAAAACTAAGTATATTGCACATGGCAGTGTTAGTACTGGAGGGCAAAACTGAGTACAACCAAACTGCCAGTGTTACACTCGAGGGCAAAACTGAGTACAACTGAGTCGCCAGGGTTATACACGAGGGAAAAAACGTGACTCACGGTACGCGTGTGCGGTGCACGGGGCGGTAGAGGACACGTGTGGCCATGCACGGTCCAGTAGCGTATGCGGTTACGTGGTGCATGATAGTGCAATGAAACGTCGCTTCCCTTCTCCTTTAATTGAGGCCTCCCCACTCTCACTCATCACTCACTCGCTCACTCAATTGTCTCCACTGTCCCATCACCTTCTACAAACCCCCAAGAAAACCCTAACCACGCCGGCGATGGATAAGAACGGCACGGTGGCCATCGGCGCCTCCAAGGCCACCGGCAAGGAGGCCCCAGTCCCCATACAGGCCCCCATCCCTGTCCCCGCATCCACCGTAGCCGCCGGCGAGGAGGCCCCCGCTAGTCTCGGGCAGATCCCGCTCGGCTAGGACCCCTACGAGGAGGTTGATTACATAAGGCTAGAGAACCCCTACGACACCAGCATCACCGACCCATGGTCGGAGATAACCAGGGTTTTCTCCCCTTCCCTTGTTCTTCCCCCGTTCCCATCGTTATATGCTTGATCGTATGTTATTAGGGCTCGGCTATTCATATTTTTACTGTAGCTAATCCTCTTGTGTTAGATCTCGTATTTCGATGAATCCCCTTGTTCGTATTTGAACCCCCTGTTCATAGTTGGGATCAGTATTCGATTTGGTTTGAGATTTGGGGAATAATCGTGAGATCTAAATCGGTTAATTTATGCAAATACTCAATCCCGATAATCAAAGTATTTCAATCATTTCCTTATTTCACTCTACTGTTTTTTCCAACATGAGGATAACAACGACGTCTGCAGTGATGACGAGTCCAAGGACACCAAGACTCGTCATGTGCCGAGGAGGCTAAAGTCCGGCCAGTACAACAACTTCTTCGTTGGTGACGTGTACAGGTGCCCCTTCCGCCCCACCAGGAGGCTCCGTGCCACGGGCTTCAACTCCCTCGTGAAGCATGCCAAGGACGTGAGGACCTGCGGCGAGTCCATGAATGTCCACGGCTTCATAGCCAAGCACCAGGAGCTCGGTCTTCACCTCCGCAACCTCTAGAAGGTGGCTATCGAGGAGGGTCGCATGCCCCCGATCAAGCCCAAGGTGCCCAAGGTCAAGGGACTGGGCAGCAAGAAGTGGAGGACGCGCTAGAGGGAGGAGGCGGAGGCCCTCCTGGCAGAGGCCATGAGGGGATACTGATTTGCTGTTGCTGTTGTTGTATAGCAGCTTCTTTTGTCTTGTCTGTGTTAAACTTGTCCGCTACTGCTGCTGAGCAGCCTAATTGTTGATACTTGTTAAGTACCGTACTATATAACCTATATTAGCTGCTTTATCTACATCTGCTCTGTTTACTAAATTTATTTATGGTGCTGGTTAGTTTTGCTGCTCTAGATTTGCTACCAGATTGGGGGAAAACGAGGGCAAAAGGAACAATGAATGAAGATAAAAGCTGCTCTAGATTCGCTACCTTTTTGGGCAAAAAAACACAAATGTTAGCGAGAGAGAGGGGAAAAGGCACTCTTAAAAAGGCCAATCATAAATAAAAATAACAAAAAATAAAACTTCCAATTTAGGCGACAGGGCGCATGTAACCACCAAACGCGCCCCACATGGTCCCACACCACGTCCCCCATAATTAGTGAGAGATGGCTGGCTGGTCCGCAGTGTATCCTGGCCCCACTTGTCAGCACGAACCAGGGGCACGAAAATAGAAATCCATTTTTTATATGGAATCAGATAACGGTATTGCCCTTCTAGTAACAAGTATAAACCTTATTCATGGGTCTTTCAATCATGTCATATGCTCTAAAACAACCTTTGATTTTCACTTTCCATGGCTAGCTGAATCCTCGGGTGCCTACCTTTCCAACACTTCTCCCTAGAGCATATGTATTGAAATACCCATGACCCTCAGTTTACTCATTGATTACTAAGTAGAATAAGAGTATCGCATGTCCCCTTGTTATCATTACTTCCACTTTTTATCATACAAAATCATTTTATGTTTCATAAATAATTACCACCTTTGGTGGTTGTGCCTTCAAGTTCGTGGTCACCCCACAACCAACTTCTCTATGACAACCATAACCATAAGAGCAATATTATTTGAAAGCTAAATAAAACAAGGCACATGAGAAATATACTTGGAATAGCATTGATGCTATATAGGTATGTATGGTGTATGTTGTGGGAATTGTATTTAAGGGTATTTGGATATACAAGCTTTGGAATTTTGGGGCTAGCAAAAAAATCTACAAGTATGACATTGGATCCATAGTGCCCAACATTTATCATCACACAATTCTCCTTAGTGTTAAACATCAATGTATATGATAAAAAGGTATAACTAAATAAGGCACTATCAAATTATCATTCATTAAAGTATTTGAGCTAGCAACACTAAGCATGACTTTGAATTTTAGATTTTTTGCTTTCATTCCCTTTTCTTTTGATAGCACACAACTCATTCTCATCAAGGAATTTAATCATGGGATAGATTGTTTCAGTAGATATCTCCTAAGCATGCAAAACATCTATCATGGTGGTTTCATTTATTCTCAAGGCAACATGCAAAACTAGACACAAAAACTAGACAAAGGCCCTCCAAGCTTCTACGATCATTCTATGTTGCTCAAAAAACAAAGTTTAGAGGTTTGCAAACCGAGAGTTTGATAGATCCAGTGGGGTTCCTTGGGAATCCCCAAGCTTATGGTATTCACAATTCCTAGATAACTCTTAGTGTGGTGTTCCTCCATTCCCTGTCAAAAACTTCGACACAAAACTTTCTCCCATTTTTTTCTATGGGATGACATTAGTGGTACAAAGATATAGTGCTAGCTATGATAAAATCCCCAAATAAAAATCTGGTTTTAAATGTACAAAGAGTTACTTAAGTGGAAAATATCCATAAAATATCAAAAGACTCAAAAAGAATCAAATCAAAACTCAAAAAGGCCACTGTTGCAACAAAAGACAGATTCTGTCTAGAAAAACAGCAGCTGCAGAACGTATTTATTTCTCCCACTTAGACATGTCAGGAATTTTACCCAATTTTAGTGCGTATAGAGGATGAAAAGTTGTAACCTAAGTAGAAAATTTAGCTCAATCAGAGTTATAAAAAAAATCATAAAAATCGTTTGGTAAACAACAGCGTGCAGAAATTTTCAACTCCAAATATATGTTTCAACTTTTAACATCCAAAATTGGTAAAACTTGGTACTTTATTTTTGTAAATATTAAAAAAAATATAAAACCTTTATTTTAACATAGAACAAATATCCAAAAATCAAAAACCTAAAAGAACGAAAAAGAATCAAGAGACGCAAACAAAGAAGAAACAAAAAAATCGTTATTTTTGTTTGATGAAATATGAAAAGCAAGAAGCAAAAAAATGAAAAAGCATAAAATATTTTGTTTTTTTGGTTTTATAAAAACAAGAACAAAATAATAACCAATTGAAAAAAGCATAAAATCTTTTTCTTGTTTTTCTTTTAAGGAAAAATAAGAAGCAAATAAGAACCAAATGAAGAACCATAAAATGTTTTAAAGTTTTAAAAACAAAAGGCAAGAAGGAGAAAAAAGAACCAAATAAATATAAAATATTTTTGGTATTTTGTTTTTATAAAGAATATGCAAAATAATATCCAAACAAAATAAAAAGGTAATTCAAACATGGTTTCCACAAACATACAAACAAAAACATGATTGTAAAAGTAAAACATGAGTTTGGAATGATATTACTTGAAATACTTGAAAGAAGAGGGGGATGCGTGGGCATCCCCAAGCTTGTGGTCTTGCTAGTTCTTGTCCTCTACTTCTTTCTCATAATATCATGTCACTCATCTCAAACAAAGAAATATTTTCATCTTCATGTTACTTCAATGCCTACAAAATGGTTAGTTCTCCAAACAAATGATATAATAGTTTCTACCATGATGCAAACTTTAGTAATTATTGGGAAACCATTTTATTCAAGAAGCTAATATATTACAAAATAAACACTCTTTTTATTTTGTTTTTATGTGGAGGGAGTTTCAATAATCTAGACTTTGCAATGGATCCATTGGCATGAACAACACATGCTCAAGGTCGACCCCAACTTCTCCATTGTTAATCCTTCTCATTTGCTCTTCCAAATTTATATTTAGTTAAAATAATAAAATAATTTTTAAATAACAGTAGCTAAAGTTATTTTACATGTTACATGGATATCAAGATGTGCTCAAATAGAATAGTATTTGAAAGTATATGGAGCACACCACAAAGCATATAGACATTAACATTTAAGTCTAACTTTCTTCCTATGCATTGGCATTTTATATATTAATAAATAGTAGAAAGGTTGTGGTATTCAATGCACATAATGATCAGTAGCTTGCATTTTAAATAGAATGTAAACATAAAGAGGGTTTTTATCTCTTCCTGTTTCATAATTATAGCAAGAATCAAAAGCAAACTTAATCTCATAGTTTTTAATAGATTCACCATATAAAGACAAGTCATCTAATGAGAATAATGGATCATCTAACTCAATTATATCACTTTCATCCTCCCATATATTAGACATAATTGTTCCACACAGAGGACTACTAGGCAATGAAAGATCATCATATATTATAAGAAGAGGTGTTCATGGGAATTTGTATGTTACCCTTGTTGGGAGTAGGAGATGGGTAGCTACTCCATTCTTCCTCCACTTCTTCTTCTTTCTCTTCTATCTCCTTTTCTTTGGGATGCATGGGCATACCCAAGCTTAGCCTTTTGTCATCTTCTTCCCTAACACTTTCATCATGATTTCTTGCATTCAAAAAGTTAATGCCTAAGGGAATATTCAAGCTTTCAAGATATTTGACTAGCATATCATACACATCATTGTGAGAATTTTCCATTATATTTTTTATTTTGGTTTTAATTTTATATGTAAGGAACTAAAAATAAACTAGCAATGCAAACAAGAATATAAGCCTAGCGCTACGCTCCCAGCAACGACACCAGAAAAGTATCTTGATAACCCCCAAGTGCAGGGGATCACCATTGTACAATTTGATAAGTATTTGAGTGTTGAACCCACGAGGATATGAAGGTAAACTATTTATTATCTAAAACCCTAGAACCCACTTATATGGCCTTCTATGCAAAGCTGGAATCTAAAGTGTGTGTGTGGTTGTTTTTTGTATTAACTAGAAAATAATAAAGTAGTTGAAATAAATACTATAAGTAAAATAATGCAAATGAAGTGGAGCTAGTGGAGTGGATGTGGATAATATATGGGAGAAAATGTTTAGGCAAATTGCTATTTCATTCATTGGGTTGTCACAATTAGTGAAGCACATATATAGTCTTTTATTGTTTCTTCTAGGAGGATCCATAACTAGGTGTAGCCATAGATACGACCAAATACACCACTAGTGATTGATCCCAAGGCCAATTAAGAACAAACAAGGGAATATTAAGACATAAAGTCCAACCACCCCATTTAGATCTAAGGTACCCACGATAATACCCCCATTGATTAACCATGAATTAATACTACATATATTTCTAAGACTTGGGATTCGGCTTCTGTCAAACTCCATCTATGACTCATCCTATCAACATGCAACGGTGAAAACCTTGTGCATCCCCCAACATATGTGTGCACTCATATTTTAGTGCATCAAGATCATCATAGAAGATAACATATACTTGTATGCAACCAAAACAAACTAGATCACAATTTCAATAACAATTCACTACTTAAACATCAACATAGTCAAACAATAGATCATGGGAAAATAATATATTGCATGATACATCATGTTTGCCCAGATATTATAGTGGGGATGATGGGATCTTGCAGTAGATGGTGATGAGCCTCCCCAAGGGGTAGAGGCGGCGTCGGCGGCTGCGTAGGGCGGTGGCGTCTGTCGGCCTCCTAGGGGTGGCGACTGTCCTTGGGGGCAGCGGCCCCTTGGCACTTCTTCTTCCTTAGAGATGGTGCATAAATGGATGAGGTTCCCCCTCCTTGGGGCTGCCAAGGAGGGGGAATTTCGTGGCTATGGGTGGATGCCTCCAAAATTAGGGTTTCCTCTCAATATATACTAGTGGAGATGCAATCTGGACCATAGGATGGTTGCCCCTTGGATCCAAGGGCTCTTGGACATCACTAGAACCTTCCTAGAAGTCCCCTCTATCCTTAATGAGTCCATCAAATCGTCGTTGGACAAAAAACATCAAGGATGGAAGGAGTTTGAGTCAACCATGTCACATTTGTTTGGAGTCCTGAAACTGCTTCTGTCCTCCGCAGTAGATTGGCTATAAAAAATGCATCTGGACTCTGATTTGGGACGAATTTTATGTCTAAACTATTGCGCATAAAATTCCCCACAATTTTCCTTTCTACACTTTTTCCATTAGACGTCACCTTTGGGGTCGTTTCTGGCAATCTTCGAAAAGATTTCTGCAGGGACAGATTCCAGGAATTTCCAAATTTCTCCATAATGCACGGTTTCCTTCCATATTTGTGTATTTCCTACACAACAAAGTGTAAAACAAGAACTTATGCGCTTTTACAACTATTAGTAGATTAGTCCCAATAAATATAATAATGTTGCAAAATAATAATGATTTTGAAGCAATAAATGACAAAGTTCATGGATGCATTTTACATGCATCAATCAACAAGCTAGTATTAAGAGAGGCTTTACTAGGAACCTTTTATGTTTATTAATCACATATGTATTAATATTTCCTATTAACACAATTATAGCATGAAAAATAAACGTCTATTATGAACCTGGAATAGCATAATAACCACTTTATTATTCTCTCTCGGGCATATTCCTTTTAGTCTCCCACTTGCAGTAGAGTCAATAATCTAGTTTACATAGTCATAAATCTAACACCCATAGAGTCTTGGCCCTTGGGAGAGCTTTAGTCAACGAGTCTGCCATATTCAGATCCATGTCTACTTTGCAAATCTCTATATCGCCATCCTAAACATGTTCCCAGGTGGAGTTAAACTAGTGCTTTATATGCTTGGAATTCTTGTGAGACCTTGGTTCCTTAGCATTGGCTATTGCACCATTGTTGTCATAATAGATCACCATTGGATCCAAAGTACTTGGAACCACACCTAGTTCAGAAATGAACTCCTTCATCCAAACTGCTTCCGCCACTGCTTATGAAGCAGAGATATATTCCACCTCCATTGTAGATCTCGCTATCGCTGGTTGCTTGGAGTTCCTCCAACTCACCGCTGCACCATTCATTTTAAACACATATCCGGATTGTGACTTAGAGTCATACGGAACGGTGTCGAAGCTAGCATCGACGTAACACCTTGCGACGAGCTCTTCTTCACTGCCATATACGAGAAACATGTCTTTAGTTCTTCTCAAGTACTTAAAGACATCCTTTACTGCCTTCCAGTGTTCCAAACCTGGATCAGATTGGTACCTGCTAGTCAAACTAACACCATGTGCCACATCTGGTCTTGTACATAGCATAGCATACATAAAACCTATGGCTCGGGCATAGGGGATATAGTACGTCAATTCTCTATTTGTTGCTATAGCCAGACTTTGAGTCTTACTCAAAACAATGCCTTGCAACATAGGTAAGAACCCCTTCTTACTTTCGTCCATTCTGAACTTCTTCAAAATCTTTTCAAGGTATGTACTCTATGACAATCCTATTAAGCGTCTTGATCTATCTCTATAGATCTTGATGCCTAATATGTATGCAGCTTCACCAAGATCTTTCATCGAAAACTTACTATTTAAGTAATCCTTTACTCTTTTCAAAAGTTCTATGTCAATTCCAATCAACAATATGTCATTCACATATAATATTTGAAATGCAATAGCGCTCCCACTCACTTTCTTGTAAATATAAGCTTCTCCGATGGTTTGGACAAATCCAAAACCTTTGATTACTTCATCAAATCAGAGATTTCAACTTTGGGATGCTTGCTTTAGTCCATAAATAGATTGTTGAAGTTTGCATACCTTGTTAGCATCCTTAGGATCGACAAAACCTTTAGCTTGCATCATATACAACTCTTCCTCAATGTTTCCATTAAGGAATGTTGTCTTAACATCCATCTGCCAGATTTCATAATCAAAAATGCAGCAATTGCTAACATAATCCTAACATACTTTAGCATCACTATCGGTGAGAAAGTATCATTGTAGTCAAATCCTTGAATTTGTCAGAACCCCTTCGCGACAAGTCGTGATTTATAGACGGTCACATTATCGTTAGCATCCATTTTCCTTTTGAAAATCCATTTATTTTCAATGGCCTTTCCGTTGTGAGGTAAGTCCACCAAAGTCCAAACTTGGTTTTCATACATGGATTGCATCTCGGATTGCATGTCTTCAAGACATTTGTTGGAATCTTGGCTCATCATCGCTTCATCATACGTTGTTGGGTCATCGATTCCATCTACCATGAAATTTAGGACTGGATTACCATACAGTTCAGGAGCTACACGTATCCTGCCCGACCTATGAGGTTTGGTAGTACTCTCTATTGGAGTTTCATGAGGAGGGGTTGGTACCTCATCATCATTTCCTTCTTCCATTGGTGGATTCAAAACTAGAACAGATTCCGGTGCTACTACTCGCCACTTCAAGAAGAGAAGATTCAATAACCTCGTCGAGTTCTACCTTCCTAGTACTCACACCTTTCGAGAGAAACACTTTTTTTAGAAAGGATCCATTCTTGGCAACAAAAACCTTGCCTTAGGATAGGTGATAGAAGTTGTACCCAATTGTTTCTTTTGGGTATCCAATGAAGACATATTTTTCCACTTTGGGTTCGAGCTTATCAGGCCGAAGTTTCTTCACATAAGCATCGCAACCCCAAACTTTTAGAAATGACACTATAGGTTTGCTACCAAACCATCGTTTCAACGGATTTTGATGGTGCCCAATTTAAAGTGAATACAACAGTCTCTAATGCATGACCCCAAAATGACCATGGCAAATTGGTAAGGGACATCATAGATCGTACCATATCTAATAAAGTTAAATTAAGACATTCAGATACACCATTACACTGTGGTATTCCGGCGGGAGTGAGTTGTGAAACAATTCCAGATTGTCTCATGTGTGTGCCAAACTCATAACCAAGATATTCTCCTCCACGATTGGATCGTAGAAATTTGATCTTTCTGTTATGATGATTTTCTACTTCACTATAAATTTCTTTGAACTTTTCAAATGTTTTAGATTTGTTTTTCATTAAGTAAATATACCCATATCTACTTAAATCATCTGTGAAGATTACAAAATAACGATATCGGCCACGTGCCGACACATTTATCGGACCGGATACATCGATACGTATTATTTCCAACAAGTCAGTCACATGCTCCATTGTTCCGGAGAATGGAGTTCTAGTAATCTTGCGCATAAGGCATGGCTCACATGTCTCAAATGATTCAAAATCAAGTGATTCCAGTAGTCCATCAGAATGGAGCTTCTTCATGCGTTTAACACCAATATGACCTAAACGACAATGCCACATATATGTAGCAGTATCATCATTCAACTTGATTCTTTTGGCATTCACATTATGAATATGTGTATTACTAATATCAAGAGTCAAAACAAATAAACCATTCAACATAGGTGCATGACCATAAAAGATATTATTCATATAAAAGGAACAACCATTGTACTCGGATACAAATGAATAACCATCTTGCAACAAACATGATACATACATGATGTTCATGCTCAACATAGTCACATAATAACAATTATTTAGGTTTGTTGTCAATCCTAATGGCAGATGAAGTGGTAGCGTCTCGACGGTGATCACATCAACCTTTGATCCATTGCCTACGCGCATCGTCACTTCATCCTTCGCTAGTGGTCGACTATTCCTTAGCCCCTGTTTCAAGTTACATATATTAGCAACCGAACCAGTATCAAATACCCAAGAACTACTTCGACTACTAGTTAGGTACACATCAATAACATGTGTATCACATATACCTTTGTTCACTTTCCTGACCTTCTTATCTGCCAAGTACTTAAGGGCAGTTCTGCTTCTAGTGACCAACCCATTTTTCGTAGTAGCACTCAGTATCGGGCTTAGGGCCTCCCTTGGTCTTCTTCTCATGCGCAACAACAGATTTGTTGTCCTTCTTGAAGTTACCTTTAGGCTTGCCTTTCTTTCCCCTTTTCTTGAAACTGGTGTTTTTATTGACCATCAACACTTGATGTTCCTTTTTGATGTCTACCTCGGAAATCTTAAGCATAGCTACGAGTTCAGTTTGTTCGCACCATTCATATTGTAATTAATTACAAACCCTTTGTAACTTGGTGGGAGCGATTATAGAACCTTGTCCATCGTGAGATCAACTGGAATCTCACATCCTAGTGTCTCAAGATGTTGAGTGTATCCCGTCATCTTAATGACGTGCTCGTTCATAGAGCTGTGCTTCTCCATCTTAGCGCTAAAGAAATTATTGGAGATCTC
This sequence comes from Avena sativa, assembly GCA_916181665.1. Classification (NCBI taxonomy): domain Eukaryota; kingdom Viridiplantae; phylum Streptophyta; class Magnoliopsida; order Poales; family Poaceae; genus Avena; species Avena sativa. The sequence continues at coordinate 433,229,085 of OV702287.1, forward strand.
ATATCTCTCAGCATGGATTTGGTCCACAAACATAGTTTTGAGTTCCTCCACCATGATATCGGCATCGGTAAGTTCAAAGCCCTTTCGGAGTTCAGGATCCAGCGACTGGAGGACCGCACACCGCACAAGAGTGTAGTGATCAAATTTCACATCATATGTGTCGCGCTCTTCTTGAGTATCGCTAGCTGTAGGGGTGTCACCTAACGGACCGTCCAGCACATAGGACTTTTTCATGCCCGTGAGGATAATCCTCACGTTGCGGTGCCAGTTGGTGAAGTTGGACCCATTGTCTTGCAGTTTTTCTTTCTCAAGGAATGCATTAAAATTGAATGCAGGGGGTGCCATGATCTACAATGTATTTGCAAAGACTATTTAGAATGGGTTTAAAATAGACTGAGTTAATCCAAAAATTACTTATAAGAACTCCCACTCAAAATGACATTCATCTAGTCATTTTAGTGATTACACGAACCGAAATCACTAAGCCACGACCGATCATCACGAGTGGTGGCGTAGAACCAATGGCGAGCATCGTATGGGCATCATATCATCCATATGACTCGTGCTTTACCTTTTGATTCATGTTCTGAGGTCATGTATGTACATGCTAGGCTCGTCAAGTAAGAACCTTAGTTTTCACATGTGTAAAACTATCTTACACTCGTTGTATGCGAACGTAGAATCTATCAACCCGATCATCATGTGGTGCTTCGAGACGACAAACTTTCTTAATGGTGCATACTAAGGGAGAACATGTTATTATCTTGATATTTAGTGGGAAAGATCATCTTAGAATGCTACCGAGGCAATCAAATACTACCGAGGTGATCAAATCAATGCAAAATAAGATGCATCAAAGGATAAACATCACATGCATATATAATGTGATATGATATGGTCCTTCTCGCATTCGATTTCCATCTTGTGCATCTTGGTATGATCCTCATCATTCCTATGGCATGTCACCAAGGTCCATGGCACTATCACCATGGTTGTTCTCCACTAATCTAATTACACGGATTTTCCATTTTCCGGCACGCATACAACAATCTAATTACAATAAAACACACTGCATACAACAATCTTTATATCATAGACCATATCACATCACATGCCCTGCAAAAACAAGTTAGACGCCTCTAATTTATTTTTGCATATTTTCTGCAGCTTTGGGCTTTCTAGGAGAGAACCGCTCTACCTACGAATTTCAGTCACAACATTGACTATCAAGTTATTTGCAAATCATTGTAAAATAGATCATAATTATGTTGGGAGAGATAGACACACACTAAGCCACTTATGAAATACGAGTTGCATGTGAAGTGTGGAACAGGTCTCATGTGCGAAGACATATAAAGTTAGTCCAGGCCGCTTCATCCCAACATGCCACCATGATCAAGATTTACGCAAGTATGAAATAACAAGACTATCAACACCCATATCTCTATGTGTTCTAACCGTACAAAGAATCTACGCATAGACATAGCTCTGATACCACTGATGAGGTTCATTGCATAGAAAACAAAAAATTTATACAGTTGCAACCACGAAGATCATATCTAGGAGATACATATAACAGTTCCAGATGGACTCACCCTCGAAGACCGTAACACGGGATAACGTTCCCGCAAAAAAAGGATGATGTAGAGTGGACACGACCATCCTCGAGGAAGCGCAGACGATCAACACTACAAGAGGTAGCAACTTCGTAATCGGTCACACGTACGGTGTGCTGATGACTCCCGATCCCTCGCTCCAGCTGGGCAGTGGAAGTAACGGATCCCTAGGAACTCCAATAGCGCTACGCCATGGTAGATATGGTGGAGGGGAATATCTCGAGCAGGGATTCACCTAAGCACCTTTTCTAGTGGCAATGGACAAGGCTAGCAAGAGGGAGAAGATGCGAACCAAAGGGCATATGAGAGAATGGGTAAGTGTGTTTGTGTGTGAGGAGGAGGTCTCCACCTCCTTTTACAGGGGGAGGAGGGAAAACCATACCCATGGCCTCCAGCCAAAGAGGGTGCCCCTCTCATCCCTCATTCATGTGCGTGGACTCTCCACTCACATAATTTCAATCTCCACTTTCTCCCATTTATTCTCCACTCAAAAACCAAAGGTCTTCCAATTAAAGCATTTTAATTCTCTTGTTTTAATGCAACTCAATTTAAGGAACACTTCATGTAATGAGTAATTCATTTAATGAAGACTTCATTTAATAAACACATTAACATTTTATTTCCTTGCTTTGTTTCGATACCCGAAACCATTTTGGTAGATTCGACAGAACAAATTCCTGCGATATCCATTGTCTTGCCTTGTGTTTCCTATCCACTCAATTGCATCTACTAACCTTAAGTGTGTATCCCTACGGTTTCGAGAACTATGTATGAATGATCGATACTTTCTTCGATCAATAATTATTAGCGGGATCTGGAGATCCATAATGACTCCCACTAGTTCCACAAAAATCCAATGATCATCTGAATCTTTTTCGCTGTAATGAAATTTTACACGATATTTTACTTGTTTGAGATTCGATCACTCGGTATCATCCATACCTTGTTTAATCTTGTACCCGACAAGTACTCTTTTCTCGTTCCTGTGATATAACATTCTAGTGATCAAATCACTCTCTTGCAAGCTATGTCAATGTGATATCACCGAGAGGGCCCTAAGTATATCTCTCCGTCATCTGGATGGACAAATCCCACTCTTGATCGACGAGCCTCAACTAACACTTTCCAAGTACCTGATGATACCTTTATAATCACCCTGTTATGGTGTGATGTTTGATGGAATCAAAGTACCTTTCCGGTGAAAGTGATTGACGTGATCTCATGGTCTAAGGACATTGAGTTACTACGAATGTGATAACAATATAAACTTGAGGACATGATCGTATTGTTACATCTACTTCGGGTGATTGTTCATTATATTATTCTCCAATGATATGACCCTGTTATTAACAACATCCAAATATTCATGATCAGGAAACCTGTGATCATCAATTAATCAACATGCTAGTATTAAGAGAGGCTTTACTAGGAACCTTTTATGTTTATAAATCACACATGTATTAATGTTTCCTATTAACACAATTATAGCATGAAAAATAAACATCTATTATAAACCTGGAATAGCATAATAACCCCTTTATTATTGCCTCTCGGGCATATTCCTTTCAGAACCGTAGTTTATATAGGTTTTGTGATTGACAAAGTAAATGCTAGTTTTGTTTGGACTTTGTTAAGACCATCTCGTAAAAGTTTTAAATCACCTATTCACCCCCTCTAGGTGACATATGTGTCCTTTTCAATTGGTATCAGAGCCTTCTCTATCATTTTAGGATTCACCGCCTTGAGAGTAAAGATGTCGGCTAGGGGATTAGTGCACGATGGCACATATTATGATATTTGGAAAACCTGTATGCTTAATCATTTTTGGGCCATGGACCCAAATATGGAGCGAATTGTAGATATAGGTTTTTTGCCTCCAATGGATTTACAAAATCTATCTTATGAGTATGAGAAAAACTTACATCTCAATGCTCAATCTTCTAATGTGATTTTTAATGCTTTGAGTAATGTAGTTACTACATAAATCATACCTTTTTGGAGCGCTCATGAGTTATGGACAAATCTTAAAGATGAATATGATGTGTCCAATATTATTGAGGATGATGGTATTGCTTCCACTTCTGGTCATGATGAGTTTTCATCTTCATCCAGTTCACCAAGTTGTGGCAAGACACAAGGTAATGATATGGTGAGTGGTGATGAAAATTGCAATGTTGATAGTAATCTTACTTTTTATGATCCTTCATCTCTATCTCATTTCATTGCTTCATCTTTGTACATAAACACTTCTAGCACTATAAATAATTTGCATGCTTGTATTTATGGTACTTGCATATTATGTATAAATTTCTTCAATAGAACTCACGATGATATGCTTGATATGCCTTGTTGCCATGATAAAAATGATTCTATTTCCTCTAGTTGTTGTGTGTCTAACAATGTATAAGAAAATGAAGACTCTATGGGTCAATACAACATCTTGAATGGAGCTTCAAGTAATTATTCATCATCACCGTCTCATGGTAACCACCTATGACTTATGGCTAAGGCTTAAAAGGTATCTCCTACTTTCAAACCCAATACCTCTTGTGATGATGGGGATGAGGATAATGAGGATGAAGAGGTTGATGTGGACTCGTTACATAAAAAGGGTGAGATTGTTTATCTTGTTCTTTGTAAGTATAAAATTGCTTTCTCTAACTTCTATGAAATTTTGACTATTTATATTGAGAGCCAAAAACTTATTGAGTATGATGATAAAATCCTTGAAGAAAAATGAAATGAAAGAGATGATTCTCTTGAGATTGCATCCTTAACAAATACCCTTGAGGAAGAGCAAGAGACTTATGTTTCTCTTGAGGAGGAACTCGAATCTATTGAGGAGTGACATATTGAAATAATTTCTGAAGTCACTAAAGAACATGACCATTCTTGTGCAGAAGTAAAAGTGCTTAAAAAGGAAGAACAAGCAACCAAAGAATCTCTTGAGAAGACATTTACTCTAGAAATGTCTAAAGTAAAGTAAACCCATGATAAAGCTCTTGAGGTGGCAATTGATCTTAAAAGAAAATATAATGAGCTGGCCAAGTTGTCTTCTTATATTGCTAATTATAATGATGCTTGTGCTACTAACTCTATTTCTTGTGAAGCATCTATTTTGAACGACAATGTTAAGCTAAAGGATCAACTTGCTTTGCTAACTAGGAATTATGGGAAGTTGGAAGAAAGTCATGTTAATCTCTCTAGCTTGGATGAGGATCTTCTAGTCTCCCATGATAGGCTAAACTTTGCTCTTAAGGCTATTATGTCAAAGGTAACATTTAATGAGCCTCATGAGGACATTATCACTATATCCACTACAAATTTCATATTGTCATGTGCTAGTCCTAGTAATTAATCCACTCATGCTATTTCTACATCTTGTGATGAATTGCATTCCTTGCCTTGTTTCTCTAACAATTAAGCATCTACTTCCTCTAGTATTTTTATTCATACTAACCATGTAGAGTAAATCAATAAGCTCAAGGCTCTAGCCACTTCTTTGAAGAATGACTTGAAAACGTGTCATGGAAGTCCAAAATGGAGAAAAGGTTGAGTATGAAAAAATCCCCCAATGACAATAGTGGGCTTGGATTCAAATCAAATATCAAGAACAAGTCCACTAACAAGAATAATTTAAAGATAGATAGAAATAAAGGCCAAGAACAAGTCCAGAATTCGGCCAAGATTGTTTGATTCAAGTGCAAAATTGAAGGGCACCATGTTAGATCTTTCCTATTGAAGAAGAAGCCTCTTTGTGTGAAGCAACAAGGGAAGCGACCCCAAGTTCCATGTCAAGTTCAATATAGGCCACTTCCCAAGAAGGATCGAGTCAATCCTCATGTTATGGTATCAACTAAGAAGAAAGAAGGCAAGAGAAGAACTTGCTACATATGTCGTGAAAATGGTCACTTATCTTTCTCATGCACCATTGGTAACTTATCATCCAACCCTATCTTGATTGATGATGCTTATTCTCTTTTTAAGGATGTGGTTGGCAAAGTGTTTGCCAAATTTGTTGGTGCCCAATGTGGTGTCAAGAAAAGAACCATTTGGGTTGCCAAGCCTATTGTGACTAACTTCTTAGGGCCCAACTTGGTGGGGAACCAACAAGCTAAAACATGATCAATAGGTGCTGTTGGAGGGCATTGGAGGCTTGGCTACATCATGAAGAATTAAGGGAACTTCATCAATTATATTCTCTCAAGCCAAGTCATTTGTATTATCATATGTCTATCATATATACATTGCTCCTACTTATGCTAACACGTTCTCAACTCATTTACATTGAAAGTTACTCCCCTTGTGCATGTGCTTGTTTTATACCTTTCATGTGTTTGTATATTGTAACATCCCAAAACTTCAATCCAAGCTTATTAAGATATAAATCATCAAATTTGGGGTTAACAAAAACTTTTTCAAATTAAAAATAAAAGCATTCATATATGTGTGCATTTAAAATAGGAGTTGATTTGAATTGCCATGATTGTGTGATCCTTTGCTTCTAAAATGTTTCAGAAGTGAATTAAACATCATCTCCATCATTCCCAAACCTTTCCTAAAGAAATTCAAACCAAAAAGAATTAAAAAGGAGGAATGGTCATTTTGGACATTTTAATCCACTACACTATTTTGAGTGTTCCTAGCACTCATTTCTTAACAGAAACAATTCTTGATCCTTGTACCCCTTGCTAGTACACATAATGAGTTACCAAGGACCACATCTGGATCTGCTAAAAACATTCAGTTAACTATTTTAATTGGCATCTGAAAATTGAATCCAATGCATATGCATAGATCACCCCTATTTCAAAACCCATATATTTGAGCTCCACTTTCAAAACCCTTGTAACCAGAGTCTACCTAGCACTAGTGGAGAACACCCAAAAATTTTGAAACCAAAATTCAAAAGTTTGTTTCATGCGGCCATTTCATCAAACACTTGGCAGGCAGATTTCAAACAAAACAAATTTCACTATTTTAAATAGTTTTCTGGCAAAACTTGTCTCCCATTTGGCCCCTTTTTACTCCCTTTGTCTCTAAATGATCTAGCAAAGCCTTTTAAACCCACTCCCCTAGCCCCTAGTGGCATTGCCATGCCATGCCGAGCCACCCTCGCCGGCCAACCTTGCCCTCATCGCAGCAGACCATCTCCCTCCCTCTCACCATGTCTAGGAGGTAGCCAGCACCTCACGCCACCCTCTGTCCCCTGCCCGAGCCAAGCCCTGCAGTGGACCACCGAGGAAACCACGCGCCTAGTGCCACCGCACCATGCTGATGCCGCCCGCAGAGCACGCTTTGTCCCCGCATGCACAAGCCGCCGCTCGACCGCAGCCCGCGCCTACCGCTCCGCCACGACCCAGGGAACACCCCAGACACCCCCGTTCGCCGCCCAACTCACCACAGCCACCGCTCGCCGTGGACACCGCCGCCTCTGCCGCTTAGAGCGCCACCTCGCCTAGACCGCATACCACCGCCCCTACGCTCGCATTCACTTCCTAGAGCACCGCCAGGAGACCGCCTGTCGATCGCCACCCTCAGCCATGCCGCTAGCCGGTCGTAGCCTTGTTGCCACCGTCGCCTGCCCATCCCGCTCGGTCTCACCGTCGGGCCTATAAAAGCAGGCCTCCCCAGCCCCTTCTCTCCACACCACTCCACTCCCCTCACCTCTCTGAACCTCACCCACCTCTAGCCGGAGCAATGCGAGCTCTGCCTCCCCGGAATTGGAGCCGGAGCAGCCGCAACAGGAGGAGAAGGGTGCCGCTGATTGCGACCACCCCAAGCTCCGCCGCAACCGCGCCCCGCCTCGCCGTCGTCTTCCAGTTCGTTTGCCCGCCTCGCCTACCCCGCTGGAGCCCTGATACGTCCCCAGCAGACCCCCACCGAGCCGCTAGGGTTCAAGCTCTCCGGCGACTTGTTCGTCGTTGACGACGACCCTCGGCCGTAGATTCCCCTTCTAATCCTACGGCCCATAGCGCGCGTACCGTTTCGCGTGTTAAAACCCACTGACAAGCGGGACCCCCCTATCAGCTGAGCCCCATGTCGCGGAGCGCCACTGGGACGGCCCAAGTTCTTTCCCGCGCTAGCCCACCCGTTCAAATCTGGATTTTTCTTTTTAGTTAAATCTAGTTTCTGTCCACTAGTTTAAAATTCAATTCAGAGAGTTTTATAAATCCAAATTGCATGAAACCAATTTTGTCTGAAAGGTATTGAGATGATATATCCAAGCCCGTTGGATTTAATTCAATTAGAATTATAGATCTCTCCTAATAAAAATAACAAAACAGAAGTATTTGCCACTTGCAACATTTTTATAAAATCAACTAAGATAGGTTTTGAGTTGATTCCAACTCTCAAAAATCACATTTCATCATATATATCTAAATATGTAATAATATTAAGGTTTACATGCAGTGACTTTGGACTAGTACCAAAATAATGCTATATAGGCATTTCTAGTCACTTTAAATCATTAAATAATGAACTTAAACCAAAGTAATATTGATCCAACCCTTAAATCTCATTCCCACATGTTAGAATATGTGGTGATGACATGTGTCCACATGATCCCCTATTTTAAGTGGTGAATATTAAATCTTAGTTAAATTTTCAATGAGTAGAAATTACTTTTCTAAATTAAAAGGAATGAAACTATTGAATTAAACTTGTGATGCTTGTGATGATAATAGATCATCAAATGTGTGCCTTAGAATGCTACTTAGCCTAGTTAAGTATTGTTTGGTGATTGTGTACTCCATATGTATTCTTATAGACGATAGTACCGACCAAGTCTACGAAGAGGAGGAGTGCTATCAAGACGAAGAAGAAGAAAACTTCAACCACTGCACCAACCAAGGCAAGCTAGCACTATCCAAGATTAACCCTTGCAAGTTATACTTGCAAGCCACCATTAACAATGCAAGCTTACCCTTGCAAGTTTAGTGCTTAGCAAACTAGAATCAAACTAGATGGTTTAGCAAAGATGCCTTAAGCATGCTTTGAGCACCCTTTATTGACTATTAGTACCGCAAGTCTTATTGACAAGTTTCACCTCCCTTAGTTTACACAAAGTTCTTTACTTATTTTGAAGGTAGCATAAAAAGTATAAAACTTGACCTACTTAGAAACCTTTAGATGTCATTTTATGGCATGAGATTGAACCTATCACTTCCACCTTAGTGAACACTCTTAACTTAGTAGTTTAGAGTAGATCAAAAACTTGAGTCACTTTAGATGGGAACCCTTGGTGAAAATGAATTATGAAAACCTTGGAATGATGAGTCATTCTATTGAGATGTTTTGACATGTGTTGAGAAACACAAATGGTTGATGATGAACAAAATGTTGAGGCATGAGCCTTAACCCTTTTATAAAACTGATGGTTGGATTCGGATGCGATACCATTCCAAATTTACCGTACAACCACACTACCTGAATTGGGTAAGGCTTAGCCGGAAGTTTATATACATTAGTATTAGTTCCCTCACGAGAGAGGTCTGAGCTGAGGCTACCTCTCATGATTTCCACCTATGCAGTGCCCAAGATGACTGATGGTCATGGTTGGGAGGCCATGCTCATAGGAGAGGTGCTTATACTAGGGTGTGTAAAGGGAAGGTTATGTTTGATTATCTGCATACTAAGTATGATGATTCAGGGTTATCCCTGACAGATGTATCGAATCTTGTGGTGAAAGTGTACCACCTCTGCAGAGTGTCAAACTATTCGAATAGCCGCGTCCGCGGTTATGGACAGTTGGAATGGCCATACTGTTTCATTGTCACATGTTTTCCAAATAACTTGAAATGAATGATGAACTTTGACTTGACCACAACAGGGTTGTGTTTATGATAATAGCTTCCCAACTTAAGTGATTTTAGAACTTTACTTTACCTTTCTTTGCTTCACAACTCAGCTTAGGTTTCAAACTTAACTTTATAGTTAAACTTAGATCTAGCACTTTAACCTAGAATTATAATACTTGTTAGTGGTAGTTTGCGAGTACTTAAAGAGTACTCATGGCTTTTGTCCCTGGCTATTCTCATGGCTAGACTATGAAGGAGACTATCAAGAGGATGGTCATCAGGATGGCTATGATAACTAGGACTATTTGCCTTCGTCAGCATTGCATGTGCCCTTGAAGATGGACCCCACCGCTATGCTTATCTTTTATTTCCGCTGCTTGTTGTACTAAAGACTGGATCATGAGATCCTTATTTGTGTAAGACCTTATGTATGGTTTGTAATGGATGATGTACTATGATATCCAATCCGTTATGTCTCACAAAAATGGTAATCCTGGGATTGCGAGGTATGGCATAACGGGCATCTAGGATTAAAAATCTGGGTGTTGACATATATGTTGTGCATGACCATACTTATCTTGAGTTATCAAGTTTATTTGTGTGTGTTGGCTTGCACACCATGTACTTGTTTTGTTGTGTTGATCCTTTCTTGAATAAATTTGTTATCCTATTTGGCTCTTGTGAGAAATTAATGGACTATACCATTGTGGGGGAGTGTTATTCCCTATGAATTCCACAATCCTAAAAATGTGTGTAAATCAGGAATACCACTTAGTATTGATATTGCAATAGTATCTAGTCTCTATGTGGTATCTCGTACTCATGAAAAATTCAAATTCAATAATGTCCATTAATGTTCTCTAGTTGTATCTTCCTTGCCTTATATGGATATTGCTTTGACTTGAAAGCGTTTAGTGCTCTATTTGATGTAGGTAGAGATGATCATCTCATGTGTGTTCATTTTGTATTCAAATGAAAAATATTAAATAATGCACTAATCACGGGGGAGTTCTCCTATATTATTTAGAACACTCCTTTTATGCTTCTTCTTAACATTTTTTTGAACCATATCGTGTTTTATCTCTTTGGAAGATAAACCTTTTCGTTTTGGTACTTTGTGCCATCATGAAAATTATGGAGAGTTTTCTTTGGTTTTTTGAACCTTGCTCTTTTGGGGAGTTGGCTTTGTCTCAATCCTTATTAATCATTCTAACCTTTTAGAATGAGATAAATCCTTGAGCATTTGTGTTTTTGTCTATTTCTTGCTCTTTGGTTTTTGCCCATTTCATTTGTTAAACGTGTGATCTTTCATGAGTGGATTTTGTTATTTGATATAATTTGAAGAACCATTTGCCGTGTCACACTTTTGTGTGCCTCCTTGCTTTACTTGGTGTTTCTTTTCAAATTGTATCTCCTTTGGTTCTTGAAAGTTGTGTGCATGCATATTTAGTAAATGTATATATTATTGCATGTTTGCTTTCCTTGATCCAATATATAGGGGAAACCCACCAAATCCTAATTGGCTAAGATGTGCTAGAATTCAAATACATATCTATATGCACATATTTATGTGGACTTTGTCGTATGGTAGTTTGTCTAACTGCTTTAGACCCAATAAGTTTGGGGACCATATTGTACTTGAATTTTGTTTTTGGTAAATTGGAGATGCATTGGATGCTTGTCTATTTCATAAGGAAGAAATGATGACTCAATGATAATTAGAAATAATATAGGATGATCAACAAACTCCTATCTACTTCATAAAACCAATGATATCTCGGTGACAAGTATTGATGACCCACAAGTATAGGGGGTGTATCGCAGTATTTTCGATAAGTAAGAGTGTCGAACCCAACGAGGAGCAGAAGGTGTTGACGAGTGGCTTGGAGCAGGAATTCTCAGTAAATACTAGCAAACGGATTTTTAGGGGGTTTTAATAATGCAGATAAATAAAGTGCGAGTAAATAAAAGACAATAATAATAGATGAAGCAAGTGGCCCAATCCTTTCTTTAGCAAAGAACAAGCCGGTTGTATTACTTAAGATGACCAAACGTTCTCGAGGACACATGGGAATATCGTCAAGTGCTTTCGCTTCATATAGTTGATTAATCTTCTTTAGTTTGATAAGTGTTTTGTGGGTGAACCTATGCTAATGTACTGACCTTCCTAGGACTAATACATACTTGTGATTATACCCCTTACAAGCATCCGCAAGTACAAGAAAGTAATTAAGATAAAAACCTAACGACAGCTTTAAACTCTGAGATCCTACACTCCCTTGTGCAAAGGTTTCCTAACGGGGGTTCAGGTTTCTGTCAATCCGGCAACCCCTACGATTAGTAGCCAAATACACAATGCATTCCCCTAGGCCCATAAAGGTGAAGTATCATGTAGTCGATGTTCACATGACACCACTAGAAGAATAACACCACAACTTAAATAACAAACTATTGAATCTTTCTCAACACAATTCCACTACTAACAACATGACTTCTCCCATGTCCTCAAGAACTAAACGAACTACTCAGAAGACATCATATGGATGAAGATCAGAGATGAAATAATGATAAGTAACAATCTGAACATAACAATAATTCAATGGTTCCACTCAATAGCATCAACTACAAAAAGTAATCAACACCGGGAAAGTTTCCCTTAAGAACTATGCAAGATTCAACCCAATTGTTACAGCGGTATGAAGTGGTGATGATGGTTCTGGTGGAGATGGATGGAGATGATGGTGATGATGATCCCGATGAAGTCCAGCTTGATGGTGGTGTTGATGGCGACAATCTCCCCTCTCAGGGAAGGAATTTCCCCGGCAGATTTCTGCCCGCTGGAGAGCTCTTTCTCTCTCTGCAGTTTTCCGCCCCGTAGAGGCGGCGAAATCTTTCTGTGGTCGCTCCCCGAGTCTTAGGGTTTCGTGGAGATAATATACGCCAAAGGGTAGAGTCAGAGGTGGGCTAGGGTGGCCACACCACCTGGTGGCGCGACTAGGGCTGGCCCGTGCCAGGGGGTGGTGTGGACCCCCTGTGGCCCATCTCTGCTCCCCTTCTAGCATCCTTCGTCTTCTAGAAAAATAGGATTTTCCATGTATTTTCTGGAATTTTCTAATCTTCGCGAATTTCGCCTCTAAACAGTGCCTTTTCCATCAGAATCCTGACTTCAGCTGTCCATCCTCCAAAAGTCATCAACCATGCAAAAATAGATGAAATAACATAAGTATCATCTCTTAATATGAAATATATCAATGAATAAAATTAAATTATGATATATAATAGTGATGCAAAATGGACGTATCAACTCACCCCAAGCTTAGACTTCGCTTGTCCCCAAGCAAAAAATGAGCTCAATAAACATGACCTCGGGTTTATGGAGTGAAGTGTTGATAAAAGAATACAGACAAGAAGCATCACATTCATCAATACACAAATCATAATAGAGGACAACTCACTATTATAAAACTTAACTTGTAATAAGTAAAGGAAACACAATAAGGATACACAAAGTAAATCATAATTGGTAATGGCAAACTTTGCTCTTGGTCAAAGAACAGTTAAAAATTTGCAGGATTTCAAACATAATGGGGTTTTCAATGATAGCTTTCAAAGTAATACTCACTAAGATAAGAGCAATGTGCAAAACAAGGAACATAAGAAACATGATTGAATAAATCATCATATGAATGAATGAAACACAACAACTCAAAATATTTGCTGAGATAGAAAGGAATGGGTTTACTGACTCAACTAAAAATTAAAGCATAGGCCCTTCACAGAGGGAAGCAGGGATTTCAAGTTTCATAAAGAGCTTCCAAAAATTATGGTACTTACTAGCTTTCAGCTCTCATTGCCCCTATCATAAGAATCTTGAGGTGGTTAAGATTAAAGTGAACAAATATGAGGATATGCTTGATGAGTTATAAGTTGAAAATCTCATGCCCTGTGCTTACGAGTACCAGACCTCATGCTACTCAACTTTAGTCACGAGTAAGTTCTTGTCATTGTAAATACATGTGTATCATGGAGAACCACCAACGGGGTACCCCTTGCCCGATGATACAGAAGCATTCCCATATCAAAATGACAAGGTAAGCAGACAATGAGAATCTCAGCGATCTTTTTATTTGCTATTTGCATAGGTTTTTATTGAGGATGCTTCACATATTGCTCACTATGGTTATGCTACAAGTTTCCACCATGATTAATCATGGCTTAGACTAGCGGCCCAGGCATTTCTCTAACACATTTACAAACTCCATAAGCTTACAAGCTCCCCTTTTATTTCACACCGCCGGGATCCATAAACAAAAGAATCATGATATCAACTAAATAATGTGCAACGTTGAAAGCGTTCCCCATGATAACATGGTTATGCTAATTCACAACTTATAAAGCGCAAGCATATACGCAACATAGATGGGCACAATGGTTCAAGTTTATTAAGTGCAAGAAAGTAAAGTATGCCATCAAGTTTGTGAGAGCTTTAATCACTAATTTTCACATAACAAGTTTAATTCGGAAGGTAGATAAAAACATGAATTTACTTGGAATAGCAATAATGCTAATCAGTAGGTATAGTGGACACAAATGGCATAGGATTTGGTTTAAGGATTGGATGCACGAGAACATTCCCTCTCAATACAGGTTTTAGGCTAGCAAGGATGGGTAGTAAGCATAAGAGTTGAAGGAAACAAACAAACATACAAGTGATAAAAACAAACAAGCAATCTTCCTTGGAAGCACCAAAGATCTTAACTAGGGAATACTAAGCTTATGAGCCAATCAAGAAAGAAAGATAATGAAATTATATTTCTTAAGAGTATTTTTATCTTTTTCATTAAATTATCATAATAGTGTTGCTATTGACCGAGCCAGGTTTGCCAAAACCAACTAAATTTACTTAATGATCCCAAAGTGATACTAATACTAACAACAAGATCAATCATATAACATAAATTGAAAACTAAAATAAGATATGCAAAATAGTGAATGATAGAACTTCTCATTAATATTCGATAATGGCAACTCACACCAAGGGATACATAGATAACTAACGAGAGGGGAGACACTTCCACAATGCAACCCATCCTATATGATAACTTCTCTATTCATGATATGACTCTACTAAAAAGGTAAAAAGATAAAAGATAGTGATATGGTACCGCGACACTCCCTCAAGCTTGGAACAAACCAAGGGGATGCCAAACCTGATGAAGAATTACTCCTTCGGTGGTGGTGGTGTTCTCTCAATGAGCTTTTCAATCAATTTCCTCAAAGCCTCAATCTCGAAGGTGATAGTACGAATCAACTCCGAGTTGTGCTCAATGTGGTTCATGATCATGTCGGGCTGTGAATCCCAGCTCTTGCGATTCTTTCCCCACTCTTCCTCCTTGAAGTATTCTTTTCCTTCATAGTTAGAACGAGGCATATCCCAATTGGAGGGTAATTTTTCCTTGGAAATATTTTGGAATTGATCCTCGTGTATAAGGGTATGGAAGGGATTCTTTGTGCATGGAGAAGGTGACCGTGAAGCCAAGCAATGACGCAGAGTCTTCCCTCTAGTGGAAATCCATGCAGTCCTCTTGAACTTGGCAGGATTTGCCACCACTCCAATGATTGTAATGGTGGTGCTGGTGTGCGGTTGCTGGTCTTCCTTTGCCTCCTCTTCAACTTCCCTCTTGATATCCTCCTCCTACTCAAGGTCTTCGAGATCCTCTTCCGCAGGTTCCTTGCCCTTATCGTTGGCGGAGACCATTGTGCTTCTAAACTTTAAGAATAGTTCATGGCAGAAACAGATCGAAATGAAAACACGATGAGAACACGATATACGAACCTCGGGGGATCCAGAGGATTATATATTACAAAGTTTTACAACGAAAGGAAGGTACTGAAAGAAAACGGGTCGGAGATGGGCTCCAGGGCGGCCACACCCCCTGGTGGCGCGGTCAGGTGGGCTCGCACCACGGGGTGGTGTGAGCCACCTGGGCTCCGTTTCCATCCCACTTTCGACTTATTGCTTTCCATGTTAGATAAAAACTGCAAAAATATAACTTGACAGATTTTTCATGGACCTTTTCTTACCAGAACTGCTACCTATTCGAAAACAGACTCTGCAGGTCTCTGAACTTGGCATTTAATAAATTCTTCTAGAGTCACCGCTTGAATAACATCAATATCTTCATCTTTGTAAACATATTGTTTGAGTCATTTAACCCTTCACCATCTTATTACACCATTTTCTCCTATAACCTGGAAATTTCTTTCACACAAAACTACACACAATTCTCATTAGCAACATTAGTGCATGCAAGATAATAAACCTTTTAAGTTCAATTTCAACTGAAATCCATCAAAACATAAGCTACTGTAGCAACTCCTTCCGAAATCCCAAAAAGGAATTCAAAAAGGAAATCGATATAAGAAGCAAATGCAAGAGTAGAAAAATCTGTCAAAACAGACCAGCAGGTAAAGATCATTTTTTTTGAAAATCTTCTGTTGCTCAAATCAAAAAGTGGAAAACTAAAGAAAGTTAAATAATAACCTGGGGCATGCGCACAAAAAATACAGATCAGTACGACGTTCTGGGATTTTTCATGATTTTATTATAACGAAGCACAAAAATCTGTTTCGGGACAGCAACTTCCCCAAATTTTACTTCTCTCTCATTAGAGGTTGATCTTGACACAAAAACTAAACAAAAAAGGATAAGGAGAGGTTATTGCAGAAGCAATAACTTCCAAGACTCAAATAAACAAAAACAAACTGAAAGCAAAAGAAATATATTGGGCATGATAATTCCAATGATGCTCACATAAGAATATGAATTGAAGTAAAAGAGAGCTTTAAGAAGCAAAAATACACATGTTTAAGTCTAACCCACTTCCTATGCAAGGGAATATTGTAAGTAAATAGATTGTTGAAACCAGAGGCTGCTAGCATAGGAAAGCAAAACAAGTGCAACATAAAGACTTTCAGCATAAAACGAGGAAACTTAATATTATTGAGATGCGTAAGAACAATCTTCCCCCTCTCATAGTAACTTTTAGTATCATGCATAAATTTAACGATATAACTATCACATGAACCATTGTAGCAATGATCACTTATTCTAATAGAAAACACACGGATACTAGCTCTCATCACACTACTTTGTGAAACAATATTAGCAGTATCCTTACAGAGGATAGTGTGTCCATCTTCTACATATTTAGTGACAAAGTCTTTCACATTTTCTACTACAGGTTCAGCAGCTATTTGTTCATCAGGTTCAACAACTTTATTTGTACTTTCATTAACCATACTAGCTATCATAGAATGTTCCTTTATCTTAACTGGGAAAGGCATTTTCTCAATGTAAGTTTCAGGTAAAATATGATTAGCAGTATAAACTTCGGTATATCTTGCAGGAACACAATTAGCAATATCTTTATAAGGTTCATGATACTTATTCCACTTCTTTTTAAGGATTTCAATATAAGAAGCAAAAGCCTTAAAATAACTTGCAATAGCTTGGGAGTCTAGACCATAAGCATTACTAATATTACGAAAGTCATCAGTTCCCATAAAAGATTCAATGCAATCATAATCATAATTTATACCTGACTTTCTTCCTTTATCATTCTCCCATGCTTCAACATTGTCTTGAATACGGTCTAGAAGATCCCATTTAGCTTCTTCTTCCATGCGTGTAAATGATTCAGCACAAGAAGCATCCAATAGATCCTTATCATGAAGAGAAAGTCTTGCATAAAAGTTATTGATAATAATATTATTGGGGAGCTCATGAATAGGACATTTGAGCATTAGTAACTTCAATCTCCCCCAAGCTTGAGTTGTACTCTCTCCATCAAGAGGCCAAAAGTTGTATATTTGATTCCGATCTTTATGAATCTCACTAGGAGGATAAAATTTTGAATAAAAGAGAGGTACTACTTCCTCCCATTCAAGAGCTTGACCATTCTTCAGCAGCTTGTACCATTCTTCAGCTCTTCCTTTAAGTGATAATGAGAATAACTTCTTCTTGACTTGATCTGTTGTAATACCTGCACACTTGAACAACCCGCATAATTCGTGTATAAAGAGCAAATGATCACCGGGATGGACAGTTCCATCTCCAAAATAGTAGTTATCCATAACACGATCAATAATTCTTGTAGGTATCTTAAAAGTATCATTTTCAGTAGGTGTAGGTTCATCTATTACCTTAGAAGTGGTAGTAGCATTACGAAATAAGAAACTAAGTGAATTATACATATTGAAATAAAGAAACTAACAAAAGTAAACAATACTCATAGTAGAAGTTTCCTTTACCAGTTCCACTCTCCAATAGCGCTTCACTCCCCGACAATGGCGCCAGAAAATAGTCTTGATGACCCTCAAGTATAGGGGGTGTATCGCAATATTTTTGATAAGTAAGAGTGTCGAACCCAATGAGGAGCATAAGGTTTTGACGAGTGGCTTGGAGCAGGAATTCTCTGTAAATACTAGCAAACGGATTTTTAGGGGGTTTTGATAATGCAGATAAATAAAGTGCGAGTAAATAAAAGACAATAATAATAGATGCAGCAAGTGTCCCAATCCTTTCTTTAGCAAAGGACAAGCCGGTTGTATTACTTAAGGTGACCAAACGTTCTCGAGGACACATGGGAATATCGTCAAGTGCTTTCGCTTCATATAGTTGATTAATCTTCTTTAGTTTGATAAGTGTTTTGTGGGTGAACCTATGCTAATGTACTGATCTTCCTAGGACTAATACATACTTGTGATTATACCCCTTACAAGCATCCGCAAGTACAAGAAAGTAATTAAGATAAAAACCTAACGACAGCTTTAAACTCTGAGATCCTACACTCCCTTGTGCAAAGGTTTCCTAACGGGGGTTCAGGTTTTTGTCACTCCGACAACCCCTACGATTAGTAGACAAATACACAATGCATTCCCCTAGGCCCATAAAGTTGAAGTATCATGTAGTCGACGTTCACATGACACCACTAGAAGAATAACACCACAACTTAAATAACAAACTATTGAATCTTTCTCAACACAATTCCACTACTAACAACATGACTTCTCCCATGTCCTCAAGAACTAAATGAACTACTCACAAGACATCATATGGATCAAGATCAGAGATGAAATAATGATAAGTAACAATCTGAACATAAAAATAATTCAATGGTTCCATTCAATAGCAACAACTACAACAAGTAATCAACACCGGGAAAGTTTCCCCTAAGAACTATGCAAGATTCAACCCAATTGTTATAGCGGTATGAAGTGGCGATGATGGTTCTGGTGGAGATGATGATGGAGATGATGGTGAAGATGATCCCGATGAAGTCCAGCTTGATGGTGGTGTTGATGGCGACAATCTCCCCTCTCCGAGAAGGAATTTCCCCGGTAGATTTCTGCCTGCCGGAGAGCTCTTTCTCTCTTTGCAGTTTTCCGCCCCACAAAGGCGGCGGAATCTTTCTATGGTCTCTCCCCGAGTCTTAGGGTTTCGTGGGGATAATATACGCCAAAGGGCAGAGCAAGAGGTGGGCCAGGGTGGCCACACCACCTGGTGGCGCGGCCAGGGCTGGCCCGCGCTAGGGGGTGGTGTGGGCCCCTATGGCCCATCTCTGCTCCCCCTTCTGGCATCCTTCGTCTTTTGAAAAAATATGATTTTCCATGTATTTTCCAGAATTTTCTAATCTTCACGAATTTCGCCTCCAAACGGTGCCTTTTCCATCAGAATCCTGACTTCAGCGGTCCATCCTCCAAAAGTCATCAACCATGCAAAAACAGATGAAATAACATAAGTATCATCTCTTAATATGAAATATATCAATGAATAAAAGTAAATTATGATATAGAATAGTGATGCAAAATGGACGTATCTCTTACTCATGCATACATATCTTGCTTACAACCTCTTGTAGGTTGTGTGTTGGAATGAATTTCCGTATTTGCAATTGTTGTGGTTCTTGCTATGTTTTTAAAGAAAACTCTTTATTGAAAATGTGAGTAAGTTAATATGAGTGCATATCATGGGAACTATACAAAATCATGCTCATGATTCACCAAATCCCAAATATGTCAATCTAGCAATTACATTGCCTATCTTTTCCTCAGTGTACTCTCATGTGCAATATTGATGAATTTGCAAAGTTGATTCTTTCTTTGTGATACTTGTTGCCTTTCTCAATACATTCTAACTATGTATTTTTCCCTTAGTGATACTTGTGATGTATTTGATATGTTTGTGGTTGAAGTTCATCAATATAAAATAAGAGAAAATTGAGCCTTTTGGTCATGCAATCAAGAAATGATCTTATTGGTGTATTGTATGACTTTGTTTTGGATATCATGCTCTATCTATATTAGTACCTATTTTGTGTGTACATGTTTCTTCGTGGATCAATATCTTTGTGAGATTGTCTACTTAGAAATGTATACACATGAGAGACGTTACTTATCTATTTTTTATATCTTGTTTGATTCATGTGTGGTGTATGGTCATACTAAGCAGTATCATTCATTGAAGACTATGTTGATGGTCAATTCTCATCCTTGTATTAGTCTTATAATATGCTTTGTCATGCCTCTCACACATCCTTGTGGCTGGTCATTTTTTATGATGTCTCTTACTCGTTGCTCAACCATTTTTTTATTGCAAGTTTTATGCCTTGGTATATGCTTTTTTACATAGTTGTGTTTTAAATAAAATATAGGGAGTGAGGATTCCATCTTGTGCAGATTGTATTCAAATACAAAAATCTAATTTGTTCACATACCTTGGAGAGCTTCCTAATTTTATTTATAGCACCACTTTGTGTTTATCATATTTTTCTTCTTGGTATTTTGTTTGGTGTAAATAATGACGATGCCATGTTTGTGCATACTGTATTCAAATGCAAATTATATTTTTTCACAAACCTTGGAGAGCCTCCTCATATTATTTAGAGCACTCTCTTTTCGACCTTATCATAGTATCTATCTTTCATTTGGTATCTTCCTTTTGTCAAGTGGTTCTATGGATCTTTTGATTGTCTGCTTCATTCGTTGATGCATCTTCACCTTGTTTGTTTTTCAATATTATGATCCTCAATATAGTTTTACTTCCTCATAAGTATTCATCATTGTATATGTGCAAATGTTTCAAATGCACACCTTTGGAGGAATTCTCACTATATTGGTCGTCTATAATTTTTCACCCATTTTGGCAATCGATGCTAATGGGGGAGACGTTTTGGAGGGTTTGAGAAAAGTTGGTTTTATGCTTTGAGTTTGTTCTTAAGCATTTGCCTTTCATGCTCTTGCATCTTTTTTGTTGCTTTGCATGTTGAATATATAGAGGAAACTCCACCAACTATAATAATTGGAAATATATACAATAAAATTCAAATTCATCACACGTACATATATTGTGGGGGATCTTGTACTATATATTTTGGGTGTACCAACATCACATACTTATGTAGTATTTGATGTTGGCACAACCATTTTTGTTAGTTGAATTCCTTATATAAACCCTCTCAAAGTTATTGTCATCAATTACTAAAATGGTGGAGATTGAAAGCGCATGTGTGCCCCATGTGTGATTTTGGTAATTAATGACAATGTTTGTATAAACCCTATCAATGTGTGACTCCTATGGACTAATGTTTGTATTGAGTTATACTTAAGGATATGTCCATAGGCAATGCTTGAACCATATGTTGGCTTCAAGTTTGGAAGAAGAAGATCAAGTGTTGACCAAGGTTTCAAGGAGTGATCCAAAGATTGGTCATGAGAGAGTAGAGCCTATGGCAAGTGTGTCTTGAAGAATAAGATGGAGTGATATCTCAAGTGTACCTTCAAGACACCAACATAATAAAGAATGAACAAATGAAGTCCAAGTTCAAGATGAGCCATCTTGAAGAGATCATATGCTTGAATCTTGCCATCCTTATGGTGACCATGTATATGTGAATATATGCCTAAAAGAGAGGCTCTCCCATAGTGGAGTATGAGGGAGAAATTTACAAGTCTTCACCAAGCTAGTGCAATCAAGAAAGGTGTTCCATCTTGAGGTGTACAATATCTTCATCATCAAGCTCAAGTGGAATATGCACAAGGCAAAAATATGGTATCGATAAGGTTTCTTTATTACCAGTCTCATGGTGTTAATTGGGGAGACCAATTTATAGAATAGATAACCATACTATCAAGAGGGGCTCTCGAGTGAGTAACTTGATCATATCCCTTAGAGAGAGCTCAAGGCTTTGCATACTTGGAATCATATTTCTTGGTTATTATACATGAGAGGATTTAGATATTGTGCTAATATCCATCACAAGTTCAAGTTCATCGAAAATGGATTTCATATGCATTCTCTATTGCGTTTTCCATGTTCGAGGTTTTACCGGTTTGTATTTTATAGATAGTTTAAACCTTTCATCATTTGGTTCTATCCTCCCTTGATGGACTATGATGATTCCATGCATAATCTTGTAGAGCTCGTTACTATCTTTGAAACGAGCCCAAGATCATCAAAATCAAAGCCCGGATGCAAAAGTTAGTATTGTTTCAGTCTTGCTGTTTCTGCCAATTTTCGGAGGGGCGGATTATCCGGCCTAGGTATCAACATATCTGGCCCAAATATCTGCCCCTGTAAAGAGGGGCGCACCGCGAAGTCCTTAGCCATATTTTGGCTGGGCGGATTTTCCGTCCTTGTGGGGGCGGATTATCTATTCTAGGGTCCAACAGTCATATTTCGTTTGGGAGGCTATAAAAAGCCCCCTTCTTCTTCCTTGGGTTGGTTGCTTGCTCTCCCTCTCTCCTCCATTGCTTCTATCTCTAGGATCTTGCAAATACTCTCAATCCCTTCCATATTTCTTGAATATTTTTAGTGGATTTGAAAGGAGAGATCTAGATCTACAACTTCACTGACCCATCTCTCCTCTATGTGAGGGGAACATCTTGGGATCTAGATCTTGGGTATTCTTTTGTGGATTCCCTCTTGTGTTCTTCCTCTCTTATTCCCCTAATAGCATTTGTAGCTTTGGTGGAATTTGGGAGAGAAGGACTTGAGCACTTCTTGTGTTCTTGTCATTGCATTTGGTGCATCGGTTTAAGGTCTCGGTGAGGATTCGATTGGGGTGCAAGGTGACACACCTTTTACTCTTGGGTTCTTGAACCCTAGACGGCTTAGTTGTTTTGCATATTGTGGTGATACTTGGGAGCCTCCAATTCAGTTGTGGATGTGTGCCCTAAGCTTGTTGTAAAGGTGTCGGGTCCCGCCTCGAAGGGTATCGATAGCGGAGAAGTGAATCAAGCCTCTCATGGCAAGGTTCACAGGAGAATAGGGTGAGGCCTTTTGTGGCGTGGTGGTCTTAGTACCGCCCACCCCTCCAACGAGATGTGCTCCCTTTATGAGAGGAACTCGGTAGTACATCATCATCCCCGTGTGCCTCGGTTATCTCTATACCCGGGCTATTTACTTATGCACTTTACTTTGTGATAGCCTTCGTGTTTGAAGTTTTGTATCTAGCTATCACATAGTTGCTTGTATTGCTTAGCATAAGTTGTTGGTGCACATAGTTGAACCGTAGTTTATATAGGTTTTGTGCTTGACAAAGTAAACTCTAGTTTTATTCTACCTTTGTTAAGTCCATCTCATAAAAGTTTTAAACCTCTTATTCACCCCCTCTAGGCGGCATCTGTGTCCTTTTCAGATTGCCCCTTACTTTTCATGGGAATACAAGATCTCATTAAAGTCACCAATAATTGCCCAAGGTAGCTTGTATTGGATGTTTAGCTCTCTGATCTTGTACCAAGGTAAGTGCTTATCTTGCCATCCCGGCTCTTCATATATTCCCGTTAGACGCCAAATTTTGTCAGGACCCTCCACAATACGAACATCAATGTACTTTGGAGCTGAAAAGATCCGCTGAACATTAATCTCTTGCCTCCATAGTAGTAACACTCCCCCACTTCTACCATCACTGGGATTTTTTAATCCATCTTC
The DNA here is from genome assembly GCA_916181665.1 of Avena sativa. NCBI lineage: Eukaryota > Viridiplantae > Streptophyta > Magnoliopsida > Poales > Poaceae > Avena > Avena sativa. The sequence continues at coordinate 433,252,496 of OV702287.1, forward strand.
AATCTCCATTTCAAACATTCTAATGGATAGTTATCTAAGTGTGTCTCAGGTAAAAACAACACATTGGGGTTGCAACACCTTTGGACATTAAAAAGCGATTGAACTGCCGTGTTATTCCCCAAACCCCGACTGTTTATTCAAAATATCCTCATTGATCCTGGCAGCTCCCCTCGAGGGAGCCCGCAAATCCAGAGTTTGTAACGTTGTTTTCCCTATCATCATCTCCTATCTTCTTCCTCTTAGGATCCCGAACCAGACTAGGGCTTGGTGGAGCTGTAGGATCAAACTTGGAGATCATTGCACCCACCTTACCAAATCTATCCAAAACTATAGCACCCCGCATTCCACCGCTTGTGTTCCATCGGATGCATCTAAATTCAACATAATAGTGTCACTCTTTTTGTTAGGATCCAGGCCGTCTGCTGACATATCATCCTTCGTAGTTTCTTTGTAACCAGTACCAACAAAATCATCATCACGACTATTGAAACCTCTTCCTGGGTAGGCGCCTCTACCACGGCCACCACCCCTACCACGTCCAAATCATCCCCCAACTCCTCTCATAGTCCATGATGCACACATTTTCTAAAACTATAGCCTCCGAGGTGTGCAAACCTTCACCATGATCCTTATACTCGTGTCCCATATGCCCACATACTTGACACAGTTAGGCAATTTCTCATATTTTACGAGGAACAATTGTCTACAACCAACTTTGATCACTTAAACAATAGTCTTTAGTGGCTTTCTCACATCCAGCTTCACAGGAATTCTATAGAAATTTCTCTCAAAGTCATTAAAAATACCTTTAGAATTATCCAAAAACCCACCTTCGAGTCCAAGGATTTAAGCATCGAAGCATATCCAATAGGGATATCATGGATTTGAATCCATATATCTATATGAAACACTTAAATCGTGAAAGGTTTTGTAAAACCATCATAAGGAACAATTACCACATGATTACCGCGGAAGACCCATGGTCCTCCCTCCATCACACGCTCCCAATCACCAAGACATGAGAACTGAAAAGTATGTAAATTACCTTAAAGAGATCTTGTCTTCACTTATTGCGCCAAGTCCCAGGCAGATTGCATGTTCTTAAAGAACGATTAGCTCGAGTATTATCCTTCGATGAAAACCCTAGCAATAGCTAGCCAACGAATCTCTGATGGCAGTGCTTCCTCTTCAAAGACGACATCATCTAGGTCTTGTTCACAGATTCCCATATGTTTCATCATGGCAACCAGATCTCAGTTTCCTTCACTAGACGATCTTGAGTCATGGTCGGCCGCCATGGCACCAAACCTAACCTTGCAGCAGCACCACGAACCCACAAGCCTTTCTTTAGCTCGAGAATAGAATGCTAGGACGGGGGAGCGAACCAAGGCTCACTCCTGGATCGGCCCAGACTTGCTGTGCGACGATCGGGGTAGGAAGATTGAGGAAAAAAGTCTCAACGGTGCCGGAGCCGCGAGAGGTCTAAAACCCTAACGAAAGGGAACCACTTCCTAAGAATTTGACTGAGTTTTTATCCGCATCCGATCTAACTCTGCCCCCCCCCCCCCCCACCCCAAGTGGCATGTCTAGCTTCCTCCGTGCTACATGGCTAGTCGCTACAAAACACTAGTAAAATCCGCGTGATCGACAACATGGTTGTTTATGTATGTGTGCAAAGTTAAGTGCCATCATACCATCATATTTACCCCTTTCGTTCACTAATGTAAGACCTTCTAGATATTTCAAAGTAGACTAGATTTAAAATAAAATGGATGAATCTAAACAATAAAATATGTATAGTTAAATGTTTTTCTAAAAAAGGCTAGAAGGTCTTACATTAGTGAACGGGGGAATAGTGCCTATATACATTCATCACATTTAGTACTACTAATAATTCATATTTGGGTTCATCTTAAAAAACAACCTATGGTACGAGCTATTCTTATTGTTGGCTCTAGATGCCATGGACAATTTTAAGAGCTAATGAACGATTCTACCTTTGTGGATGTACGCATATGGATTATTTAGATTTCGACAACAATTGCATCAATACTGAGACAACTACATTGACGTCGATAATCTCACGAAAAAAGGACAAAATCACAAATTCATACATTCGAATTGGATCCTTCCCGTATGTCTACTATAACAAGTTCTATTACGACAAACTTTGCCCCACTCCAGTGATATAGAGGTGAGGACGGCGACATGCTTGTTCTAGTGTCTATAGTCGTCGCTAGGTGGTATAGTGATCTATTTATAATTTTTTATTACTTTTAGACCTCCTTGTATTGCTGTCGATGATTATTAGTAGATCGGTGATTTGTTGCTAAAGGAAATTTTGGATCCTTCACAAATACCTACCAGGTCTATCATGCAGTCGAATTACAAAAAAGTTCTTGTAGCAAACAAAAACTGTAGCAGGCCTTTGGGCCTGTGGTGGCATAAGAGCCATGTTTCTTGGTCAGATTCAGCCCACTGTCATATTCTGCACCGAACATTTTCTTTTCATCCTTGGGCCCAAGCACAGCCTCTTGTATTACGGAAGAGAGCAATTTAAATTTCCTTGCCCCGCCCCATCCCCACCTCGCCCCACGAACCCAGTAACGATCAACACGCCTTGATGCCAGCGGTCAAGCACATCAATTTCTACTTCCCATTTTGGTCTCGAGCAGTGTTGCGCGCCGTGTGTCACAATGGGATTCCACCTAAGTTGACACCTTAGTTGCGCGCACGGCATGAACCATTCGTCCTACTACAACTGAATCTGCAGGCGGTGCAATGCATGGGCACGAGACGATGTAAAGCAACCTAGACACTTGTCCCAATCTACACGCGGCAGAAACGGCAACCGCACCAACTACTGCACGACTGTTGGCGAATGAAGATTTCGTTGGGCGGGAACCGGAGAATGTGACGAGAACGTGCGTGGCGTGGGTAGTGCGAGGCTCGATCGCTAGCCCAAAACGAACAGACAAGGACTGAAAACTGAAGCGCATAATTGCGGCCTCGAGGGCACGTAGGACGATATGAGTAACAGGCCAAGTTGACGCGCTGCGATCGGTGCGTGCCTCCGAAAGTTCCCCGTCGTCATTGACGCCGATCGAGCAGGCACTGCCTGGAGACCCGACGTACGTATTAGCCGCCCGCCTAATCATTTCACCTTGAATCGGTAACATTCCTTGCTGGTAGCTAGTGGTGGATAACTAAGGGCAAGGTGCAGGGCGCTTTCAGCAGTCAACACTAACACGCCGTTGCAGCATTGTTAGCCTACGCGTAACATGGAATGTGTAAAGTTGATTGCTTCGTTTGCTAGTTTCTCAGGGAAAAGTTGTGTGCGATAGATAACCACATATATATTACATTCCAGAAACTGGACAAGCTGGACACGGCGGCCCCTGTAGTCCTGTGTGATTTGCAAGTTCTAGGATTGCTATGATCTAATGCTCCGCACCCATCGAACCTTACCGGTAGTGTGCGTTGTCCTATTTTTTTTCTTGTCATAATTACGTATTTTGGAGAAAGATTTTTTTTTCCTTTCACTCTAAAACAAGACTTGGCATTTTACTCTCAAAGCCGGATTGGCTCGCTCTCTATACCCTATCAAAAGGGGTTTTAACGGCATGAGAAAACAATTTTTTTAAAAAAAATGTAAATGCTGCATGCAATTCCTTCTTGAAGGAATACGAAGATGTACAGAAACAATAAGATAAAAAATGAATATATATTTATAAATTAGAGGAAATGAGAATGTGAATAAAACGCATTCTAGATCATCTACCAAAACCATAGAAATTACAGAAAACTCAAAAAGTGCACGCAAAAAGAAGATAAAACTCTACTTTTTGTAATATTTACTTTATAATATACATTTTGGGATCAATTTTTCTCCCCATTGTTTTCATCTTTCATAATTGTTTATGATTTTTGAAGATACTATTGTTAGAGTATTAGGTATATACGGTTGTTATGATAGTTTAGATAGAGTTAGGATCTGTTTACGTACAATCCTAACTTTACTTGTAGTCCAAGATAATCTCATGTACATCTATAGATACTCGCCCATGGGGCTCAATAATATATCCATCATATTCCGCCAAACTCATACTCTTTCATGGTATCAGACTAACCGGTCCAAACCCGTACGCTTCCGCCGTGCCGCCCCCGGGGGATCGTCGGGGGGCTGCGCAATCTGTCGCAGGGTTCGTCCGACGTTCTGTGATTAGCTGCCCTGGTGAGTCTTTTTCGATCTCTAGATGGGTTTTTCTCTCCGACGGTCACTTGACCGGTCTTTTTTTTGGTTTACCGATCATAGATCGGATTGAGTCGCCTACCGCCGTTGTCATCACCGCGCCTCTACTCCGACCATCGGTGTCGACGAACTACACCGCGCCCATGCGCCTGCCTCCTCCGCTGCCGCGCCTGCCTCGGCAGGCTGTCGTGGCCTCACGGCAGGCTGTCGCGGCCTCACGGCAGGCTGCCGCGCACCTCGGTCGGCTGCTATGCCTTCCTTAGTAGGCTGTTGCGGCCGTCCCCCCTCGGATCGTCTTCGTCGTCATCGCTCGGGACTTCAGCGACAACGCCGCCATCGACTCCGATCTACGCGTCGTCAATGCCATGACGCATACGGCGCACTGTCGGTCTGATCAACCGATCTCGCGCTCGTCTATGCCAAGCACGTCCCCGAGCACGCGCCTACCACCGATCAAGCAACGGGCTGGCAATGTGTCGCCCCTTTGGGCCGCAGCGCCATCGCCTTTGATCCATGCAACCGGTTTTCAACGCGTCTTCTTTGGCGTGTACGTCGCTGGTGGTCTCCGGCCACTGTACCAACTTGCGCCCTGCAGCTATGTCGCCCCAACGGGTCATAGCATCGCTACACGCAGTCTACATTGCCATCCCTGCGCACTGACGCCCCAAGCTATCTCCGCACCACCTCCATGGTGCAGGTCGTCTACGTTCGCCCATGGTCTTCGTCACGTCGGATTCTTCTTCGCCTACGTCGAGTACCGCCGTCGCGCCAATCTAGGCGTCCAACATGACCACTTCAGGTCGACATTGGTTTCGCCGCCTTCTACGTCTTCGTCCCTTCCCTTGCGTGCCCGGTATTGGCAACACCGGTGTGTGCCTTCGTCCCCGAGACGTCCTCGAGCCTGGCAATCTCGGATCGGCGTCTCGTCTTCGTCGGCCTCGACAAAGTCTTCTTCGGCATCGACACTTTCCTCTACGACTGTCTTGACGCGTCACCGACAAGCTCTTCTTTGCGTACTTGGTTCTGGTAAAACCGGAGTGTGTGTTTTTCCTCGACGTGCACCTAGTTTTGGCAAAACTATGGCCGCACATCGTCCTTGATGGCTCAGACTGCATCGACTTCAGCATCGACACCCCTCGGCAAGTTGTCGCGGCCCCACGGCAAGCCTCCATGGACCCTCGGCAAGCCTCCGCGGCCCCTCGGCAAGCTGCCGTGGCCCCACGACGATTGTCTCGATGCGTCTACGTCATCCTCTTCGGGCACTATGCACATGCGGCTTCACGTGCGGCTACCTCGACACCGGCATCCCTGACCATGCCATCAATCACAGCGACCCCTCGCAACAGCTACCTGACCTTGGCACCGCCTCAAGCTCTCGGTTCCCTCGACACCGGCACAAGGGCTATTACCTCGCCTGAGCATCTCACCAGCTTCCTCTACAGTCTAAACTACCGCGACGCGACACCGTCCACGACGTTCCCGCTCGAACAGCAGGGGATATCAGCCTACTGGATGCTCCTTCGGTTTATCTCTAGTCTGACCGTCTGCGATGTTCTAGTTGTTCACGACGCTACCGCTACGACTGCCAGGATGTTAAAGTATTAGGCATATACGGTTGTTATGGTAGAGTTATGATTTGTTTACGTACAACCCTAAATTTACTTGTACTCCAAGATAATTCCATGTACGCCTATCTATACTCGTTCATGAGGCTGAATGATACATCCATCATATTCCACCAAACTCATACTCTTTCAACTATTTTATTTTCTAGACGTTGCCCTTTTTCACAATTGTTTATTTTCTAGACATATTTATGTTTCTTTATTTTATAGTTTCCTTCTACTTTTTTTTGACTGAGCTGATACGTGATCTATAAACTCGTTGTTGGTCCTAGAAGGATCAAATGTGTAATTTTTAAGAGTCGAGGTTCATTTCTTTTTCTGGTTTAGAGTCCAATGACCCAATCTAGGTTCGGCCAATAGTTGCGGGATAAAACGTAATATATTTTTATTGGACAACGTAGTTGCAACCAAGCTCGTATATAGTGTCTTGTTGCTTTTGTTCCATCGGAGATCACATCTTCGGCGTAATACCACCAAGCGATATGTACTCTAAGAGATTCTTTCTTTCCCACGCGCGCTGCCGGGAGAGAAAAAAGAGCTCCTGCCCTAGGGCACCCGCCTTCCAACGCCGGTCTCCAGCGGCTCCCCCTGCCGGCGACCTAGGTCGTCTGTGGTGAGGGGGGGCACCGGATCCACGCGTGTGAATAATTTTAGTCTAAAGTAGATTCATTTTTAGGTTGCTCATCGTCTTGGCTTCGGGGATGAAGATGGCGGCGCTGAATAAATTTTTTTTAGATCCTTCCCCAATGGATTGAGAGATCACTCTATCCAAGCAAGAACAGTATGGCAATGGCGCCATCCTCGTGGTGGATTTGTGTCCTCAGGCTCCGCCGCTGCGGCGGCGTTTGCTCCAGCGCCGATGCGGAACCTGGGAGGTAGTCCAGGAGCGGATGCAGATTGTGATCTGCATCAACGGCATCTGGAAGATGGTGGATCGTGTGCTGGGTCTGTGGTTCGTGGATGGCAGGTGTGGCTTCCTCCTTCGACGTCCTAGTCGTGCGGGGGTGCTAGATCTGGAGCTCGATGACGTGTTCGGGGTGTTGCCCCGGTCTGTTTCGTTCAATGGCAATGGTTTCACCTTGGGTGAGCCACCTTGGAGGTCCGTAAAGCTGCATGTCAGCGATGGAGCCGCATCGAGCTCGGGTGAGGAGGTGATCCGTCATTCTTTTCTTTGGTGGCTACTATGGTGGTACCAGAGGTAGGTGACGGACGTCGGCGTCAAACTCAGAGGTTTCTTCAGTTTAGATTGTTTTCTTTCTTGGCCGGTGGGCCTTTACGCAAAAACTTGCGTTTTACTGTCTTTTAAGTTTTGTCAGGTCGGTGTTTACATGGCTTGTACTATGATCTTTGATATATAAATGAGGCACGTATTACCATGCAAAAAAAGAATGCTTTGCAGTTTCTTGTCAGAAGTTATTGCTCTTTCCATGTCAAAATATAGCGCATATCAGTTTTGTACAAAGTCAAACTTTGTAAAATTTCACCAACTTCACCGAAAGAATATCAACATCTACCACTCCAATAAATAGACTATGAAATATATTTCATGATGGATCTAATAATACCGATTTTATATGTAGATATTGGTATTGTTTCGTAAGCTTGGTCAAATTTATGAAGTTTAACTAAGAAATAAACCTAATATACAGTGTATTTTGACTTCTACTGAAATACCGTCCAAGCTTACAAAACTCTAGCAAAGAAGGTTTTGCAGTTTCTTTCCTAGTCCCACGTGCCACAAGCAACACAAAACAGGCTCATGCGAAAATAATTCCAAAGCTAATAATTGTCCCTTTCAGCAATACTATAATCGTCTCCATCGTGCTATACGCGAGCGATATGTGTGAATCCACCACTGTCAAAACGAAATGATGACTCGGTGTCGACGGGAAGATTACAGCGGAACGCCGACCGCTATGTCGACCGATATTTAGAAGCTTTGGCAGTGTGCGAGTGCAATTAATGCTCGCGATCGACTTATGAATTATGATCCCCGGGGACTAGCTTTTACGATGTTCGTTTCATCGCTCGCCCTCTTTCACGATCGATTATTCTATGTCTAGCTCACTGCCAAGCAGCAATCATATGATTCATATGGTCTCTGAGTCTCAGCTGACAAGAAAACCATCTGACATAAGAATGTGTCACGTCTCACATGAAAAATGAAATAATAGACAGAGATGTCGGTCCAGGCCCACTTCAACAGGGATTGACGTGCGCAATTTTGTTTGGAGTTCCGTATAAAATGCTTCACGCGCGAGCAGCAGCAACTTTGGAGCGTCGTCTGTTTTATGTCCATTCTAGTGCGAATTTTGTTCATGTGATTGTGATTTAAAACGAGATCATCTATACATGTACAGTACAATGTCGCTGGCACCGTGGCACGGTGTAGTAGCTAAGGACGGAATCATCATAGGGCACACGTACGGTACTACTAGAGCAGGTTAGCTAAGCGTTCCACGTCGTGACTAAGCATCGACGACGCGGAGGGGAGCGCTTGCCGACTATGGGTAACGGACGGGGGATGCGGCCAAATTAAGGCATGTCTCTAGCAGTTTAGACGGATAATACTGAGGGTGATATTTTTTTTTCGAAAAGAGGATAGCCCCGGCGTCTGCATCCTTGGATGCACACAACCTTTATTAAAACTTCGAGAGCATATTCAAAACGTAATACAATTCAGAGGACAGATAGGATTGATGCGCAGATCAACCATTTGAAACAAGGTTCAACGAGATCTCACAGAAAAAAGATTTCAACAGCTAGAAATCAGTCAATCTACTAAAATAACGCCAAGAAGGTTGGCTGAAGAAATCCGAAGTAACCGCCACAAGACGGGTGCATATAGAAACCATAGTTTGCTGCTGATGCTCGGATAAGAGGAAAGCCCAGAGCTGAATCCAATACGCTACCATATGGATAACCTGCAAAAAAAGGGAACTCCTACCTTGTTAAAAATACAGTTGTTTCGACATTTCCATATGAACCAACATATGGCTGAAATACCAATTCGAATTCTGCATTTATTCACTTTATCTACTCCATTTAACCAATTTCAAACATATTAGTGAGATTAGTCAGGGGAGGTAGATTATAAGTGAAGAAAACCATACGCCATATAATCTTTACAAAGGAACATGAAAGGAATAAATGTTCAATTGTTTCATGCTCGTCACAAAAGCAACACTTCTTACATCCGTTCCAATTCCTTCTAGCGAGGTTATCCTTCGTTAACAAGACTTTATTATTCAGAAACCACATAAAGATCTTTATTTTTATAGGGATTTTTATCTTCAAGTATCTTATGGAAAAACATGGGTATTCATTCATAAGGTCTTCATACATGGATTTAACTGAAAAAACCCCATTCTCAGTTAGTTTCCAAATGAATTTATCCTGATCTGAAGACAAATATATCACCATCAACCTCTCACATAGGTGCAACCATGCAGCCCATTTATTTCCAGTTAAGGTTCGTTGGAACCCAATATTTAAAGAATTGTGAGACAAAATATCATGCACGAGAACGTGTTTTGTATGAACAATGTTATAAAGAGACGAATATTGTTGGGCGAGAGGCATCTCTCCCAAAATCTAATACCTTTGCCATTTCCAAGTTGAAAAACATTGCGGGTAAAGAACTTGTCTTTCACACCCACCTTTCCAAAATGGTGAGTCGGTTGGTTTGGCTACTACTTGTGCTAAAGTTTTATTAGCCCGATACTTGTTGTGGAGCAACTCTTGCAACACCCCTTCTTCTGACAATAAATTATAGAACCACTTGCTCAATAAACATCTATTTTTAAGTTCTAACACCTCAATACCTAAATCTCCTTGGTCTTTAGGTCTACAAATAATGTTCCATCGAGTTAGTGTATATTTCTTCTTATGATCATCGCTTTGCCAAAAAAAACTTGAATGATAGAAGTACAATCTTTTCCGTACCCCTTTTGGTATTTCTAGAAAAGACAACATAAATATCGGCATACTTGATAGAACAGAATTTAGAACCAATCTATCTCCGTAAGATAAAAGTTTCCCCTACCAACATCCTAACTTGCCCTCAAACCTGTTTTGTAGAGGGTTCCATTCGGAGTTGCGGAGTTTCCTGTGATGTATAGGTACCCTAAGGTATCTAAATGATAAACATCTCGACTCACACCTAAAAATCTCCGGATAAGTTCCTTCTTATTCGGCAGCTCTGCCAAAGCAAAAAAAAATCACTTTTGTGGAAATTAATTTTTAGTACCGATAATTGTTCAAAGATGCAGAGGATTAGTTTCATATTTACCACCTTCTGTGGATCGTGTTCCATGAATAGGATTGTATCGTCGGCGTATTGCAATATGGACACTCCCCCCTCAACGACATGAGGTATTAAACCAACCACTTGACCATTCTCTTTCTGACGAGGGTTTAACTCATCAATGCCCATTGTTATAGACTTGGGTTTTGGAGAAGGAGGGAGCGCTGGAAGCATCAATCGGCTAGCAAACAAGCACACAGGGACGCAAGGTTTACCCAGGTTCAGGCCTTGTAGAGGTCCCTACTCATGCTTGTCTGCTCTTGGAATTAACGAGGGAATCGAGGATTACAATGGTGCGCAGATGCAATCTGGTGAGGGTTGTGGAAACTAGGGTTGCGTGTGTCCTCCTCGCCGCCCCCTCCTGGCCTTTATATAGATAGGCCAGGTCTCAGGTAGCAGGTCGAGTCGGTTACAGATTAGGGTTTTCCCTTCAAACTTTCTATCTTTAGACTTCTTCTTGTCTCGCAAGTTATTGAGAGTCCGTAGGCCACTCGAAATCTTCATTAGGCCGTGGCAACGCCATGGGCTTTCACCATATCTGGACCGTATATACCAATCTCGAGTACCGGCAAGGTATACCCATGTCACTTTCGCTCTAGCAATTAAGATAGAAAGCATATCAGGAACTATATTAAATAACATCGAAGATAGTGGATCACCCTGTCTTAGTCCTTTTCTTGTTTGAAAGTAGTGGCCTATGTCATCATTGACACGGATAGCTACACTTCCATCCCGTACAAAATTATCAATCCACTTGCACCGTAGCAGATCAAAACCATTCATACGAAGTACTTGTTGTGAAAAAGGCCATTTGACTTTATCATAAGCCTTTTTAAAATCAATTTTGAATAAGACCCCATCAAGTTTCTTTATGTGTAGCTCATGAATGGTTTCATGTAGAACTACCACCCCTTCGAGGATATGCCTACTAGGCATAAATGCCATTTGAGTGGGTCTGACAACTTTGTGAGCGATCACGGTAATACGGTTTGTTGCTACCTTAGTGAAAATTTTAAAACTGACATTAAGCAGACAAATGGGTCTATATTGTTGGATTTGTACCGCATTTTCTTTTTTGGTCAGCAAGGTGACAACACCGAAATTTAGCTTAAAGGTGTAAGTTAGCTTCGTGCAGCTGTGCAAACATAGCCATGAGATCCTGTTTAATCACTTCCTAAATTTTTTGATAGAATTCTGCTAGAAAACCATCAGGTGCGGGTGCCTTGTTATGTTCCATAGAGGATATGGCTTCGAACACCTCTTCACAAACGTATTAGTTAAAATTATATTCTCTTCATGTGATACATGTGGTATGTCATAGGTCATGTCCTCCATAAGACTGAAACTATTGGGACTCGGTTCCCCGAACAACTTCAGATTCTCTTCTCCCACAATGGTACCTTCCTCTTGTTCTAGTTTAATTTTTTTCTTCCTATGTTTTCCATTAGTAATGAGATGAAAATATTTTGTATTATTACAACCCTCCTGAATGTGCTTCACCTTGGCGCGTTGTGCCCACTTGGACTCTTCATCACGCCTTAGTTTAGTCACAAGTTCATTTGCAGTTTTCAGTTCCTTTCTTTCATTATTGGAAAGTGGTAACATTTCAGTCTTTATATCTAGTTCATCAATGATGGATAAAAGTCTCCCCCCTCTCTTTTTTATATATTCTGCTTTGCCCATCCGCGAAGAAATCTGCGTAAGTGTCTTATCTTTTGCTGCCATTGTTCAATGGGTGTGTCACCTTGTGTCACGGATGCCCATTCAGTGGCCACTAAAACATAGAAACCATCTTGTATCAGCCATGAGAGTTCGAAGGAGAACCTCGGATAATTCCCAAGATGAGCTTGGGCTCCCGAGTCAATCAGGAGTGGTGTATGGTCCGAACCTGCCCGTGTAAGTGCTCTCACAGTGACTAAAGGAAATTTCTATTCCCATTCAACACTGGAAAGTATCTGATCAAGTTTTTCATAAATGGGCGTGTCCCTGCGATTTTCCCAGGTGAACTGTCTTTTTGAGAGAACAATCTATCTTAGGTTTAAACTCTCAATAATGGCATTAAACATAAATGGCCAACGTGTGTTAAAATTATCGTTGTTTTTATCCTCTCTTCTACGGAGAATATTGAAATCTCCCCCAACCAGTAGGGGTAGAGTTTCATTCTCACATACTTAACCAGTTCGGCAAGAAACTCATGTTTCAAATTGTCTTGAGCCGTCCCATAAACAGGGAACCAAATTCATTGGAAACCATCTTGACGACATTTCATATGATTTTTTATACAGAAGTCACCCGAGTCAACCATGTTAACTTGTAGTGTGTTTGTGTTAATTCTGACTAGAATGCCACCAGAACGTCCATGGGGAGATAAGCAGGACCATGTGAAATCCCTCCCTAGGGTCAAATGTTTGAGAAAAGGAACAGTGAAATTAGGCTGCCATGTTTCCAACAGAGCGGTCAAAGTCTAGTTTTATTTCCCTAACAGTTTAAGAAACAAAAAGATATTTTATAGTGTCGCGAAAACTTTCACTATTCCAAATCATTCCATGGAGACCTTGCATATTAGAGATTCTTTTTTATCCTAACTCTAGTGCCTCTACGAACAGTCGTAGTATCATAGACTTTCTTCTTGCGCCCACGCACCTGTTTTACATCTTTGACTTGATTCTCAACAAGAGTATCTAGCCTAGTAATTTCCTCTTCTATCAGATCCTCACATAAGTTAGAAACCTTAGAAACTACCAAACTTGCCTCCCCAAAGTTTTTAAATCATCTGTATCTTTGTTGTGATCTAAAATAGTCAAAGTTCTAAGTAATTAATTATCTTTTAGTAACTGAGCTGCCGCATTTTGTTGCAAAGGAGAATCCCCCAAAGATACCCCAACCGATTTAGCTTTTTCTATAATATCAATATCTGAAAAGACAAGATGGAAAAGGTTGGATTCAGATTTTTACCTTTAAATTCCTCCCGACGTTGCACCAAATCCATCGCCCGCTCCAGTTGCGTGGCATCAGCATTGGGCTGGGCGCGGACTCGATCACTTGATCGAATCTCAGTAGCCGTTGTCTTCGGGATACCTCCAAAGGCAGTAATCTCAGCAAGGGAAAGTTTCTGTCTAAAAAGAATGCCACTGGTGGATGCGGACCCACACTATGATGCACTCTTGTTGCAGCAGGAGAGAAAGGTGTTCCCATTTGCAATTTCGGTGTCACAGTCTCATTATGGCTGAAACTATTCGTATCATTATCTTGAACTAGCTTCTCATTGTCCATACACACTTGTTCAATACCACTCTCAAACTGCGAGCCCACAGAAGCCCTGTCATCCTTAGTTACCGCTGGCACGGTAGAAGGCACATATATCTATGTCGTGACTGGTTCTCCCAGCAGCATCTCCACTGCATGCTTTGCCGCAGCAGAAGAAAAAGTCACTGCAGCCTACCGCTGCACCCCAGCAACCAAAACCTGTGCCACGGCAGCCTGCCGCTGCTCCTCAGCAGGCGGGAAATGTACCACAGCCGGTTTCCCTGGCAGCCTCTCCATCGCAGGCTCTGCCGCGGTAGAAGAAAACGCCATGGTAGCCAAAAACTATGCCACGGCAGCCTGCCGCTACTCCTCAGCAGGTGGAAAACATGTCGCGACAACCTACTGCTGCTCCTCGACAGCGACTTCCGGCGGGAGCATCTCCTCCACCAAATAAGATGCAGTGGTCGTAATGACAGCAGAAAAGTTCCTTCTCACCTCTGAATCCATCAAAGGCTTGGCCATAGTTGCAACAGTGCAAGATGGTGAAATTGTGTAGGGTAAAACAAGATCCTGTGTATGAACAAATGTAAATTTACCATGAGGATTAAACACATGTATACTACAAAATTTACCATATTTTAAAATAACACCCTTTCTCTTTTTTACCTCTTTCATGGGAAGTTGAAAAGAGCCAACACAAATGCCTGGAGTTAGTGACAACTCTGCCATTTGGATTCCTCCGGGTACTGAGTGACCTCCCCTTCCTTTGGTGCATCATTATCTTTCTTATTAGCACGATCTAAATTTGTATCCTCATCCATCTTACTAGTACCATCCTTGTTCCCTTTGTTTGCATCATCATCCCCATCCTTACTAGTATGTGGTAATGTTGATCCCTCAACACTCGACAAAGTAGATGATCTCTCTGATACATTGCAAATGTATCTATAATTTTTGATGTTCCATGCTTGGTTTTATCTACTTTCTTGTGTTTTGTTCCAACTTTGGAGTACTTTTCATATGATTTCTTGGACTAACCTATTAATAAGATGCCACAGTGCCAGTTGCCTGTTTTCTGCTGTTTTTGGTTCCAGGAAGTCAGAAAATGAATATTCTCAGAATTGGACGGGACAAAAGCCAAAGTTACTATTTTCCGGAAGACTCACGGAGCCAGAAGGAGAGTCGGAGAGGGGCCATAGGGTGGCCACACCACCCCTAGGCACGGGTCCACCTAGGCCGCACCAGGGCATGGTGTGGGCCCCCTGGCCGCCCACCGACCTTGCCCTCTGGCCTATAAGAAGCCTCCCGAGGCATAAACCCTAAATCATCAATTAGAAATCCACGAAAAGTTCTGCAGCGCTGTCGCCACCGAAGGGGAGATTCGGGGGACAGAAAGTCTCTGTTCCGGCACCCTGCCGAGATGGGGAAGTGCCCCCGGAGCCATCTCCATCGATCTCCACCGCCATCTCCAACACCATTGCTGATTCCCATGATGAGGAGGGAGTAGTTCTCTCTCGAGGCTAAGGGTTCTACCGATAGCTATGTGTTCATCTCTCTCTCTATGCATGATCATATTGTGATCATGAGCTTGTAATCTATAGATCTACCTTGCTACTCAAGTGCTTTAATAGATCTCTGCTCTCCCCATGTGTGTGAATGACAGTGTGCAAACCATGGTGGCACTTAGGCTAGAGATTATAAATACTTGTTATGAGTTATATTTGGAGTCGGATGTCTTTATGAAATTGTGGTGTTTGTTGGACTCATCTAGAGCTCAAGGTGATAGTGTGGGGTTATCTAGATGGGAAAGGCTTACTTTGAGGTGTGATATTATAGCCCTACCATGGATTAGAGTGTCCAACCAGAGAGTAGTTCAGCGTAGTATCATAAAGAGAAGATATTTATATGAGAGTGATCACTAGTGAAAGTATGATCCCTAGGCCTTGTTTCTAAGCATTGAAAAACACTGTTTGCTACTAGATCTGTTATATGTTTGCTTGCTTCTATCTTTATTTCAGTTTGCCTTTAGTCTTTTCCCACGTTAACCACACGCCACCAAGATATTTTCTAGCACCGTTATCACTTATAATTATCCATACCACTTGTATTTTACTATCTCTTCGCCGAACTAGGGCACCTATATACCTGACAAGTGTATTGGGTGTGTTGGGGACACAAGAGACTTCTTGTATCTTGATTGCAGGGTTGCTTGAGAGGGAATACCTTTGACCACTTCCTCCCTGAGTTTGATAAACCTTGGGTGATCCACTTAAGGGAAAACTTGCTGCTGTTCTACAAACCTCTGCACTTGGAGGCCCAACAACTGTCTACAAGAATAGAAGTGCGTAGACATCAAGCTATTTTCTGGCGCCGTTGCCGGGGAGGTAAGGTAAAAGGTATTCACACCGGAGGATTAAAAAAAAGGAACCTCCCATGGCAAACGCCTATTTTCTGGCGCCGTTGCCGGGGAGGTAAGGTAAAAGGTACTCACATCCTCCGGTGTGAGTGCTCGAAGTTATTTCCTTTAGATTCTACAATTTTGTCTTTTTGTTTCTTGTTTTCACTAGTTAGGCTTAATGGAAAACAACAAAAAAAATTAGAGAGCTTTATAGTATTTATCTTGAGTTAGGACATGAAGTGTTTGAAGAGAAAATTAAAAAACCAATGGAACTTTATTTGCATGTTAATAGCAATGTTGTTAGTATGAATTCTTTGGACACCATTATTGCTAATGCTATGGAAAAGTCTAAGTTTGGGGAAGCTAGTTTTTATGAAAATGATCTTTTCAGTTCCCCAGCTTTGGAAGATAGCTATTCTACTGCTTATGATGATACCAAACCTCCAATATATGATGATTACAATGATGAATATGATATTTTCAGTCCACCTACTATTGAGGAGAAAATTAATGATTACAATATGCCTCCTATGTTTGATGATTATGGTGATGAGAATAATAATGATAGCTATTTTGTTGAATTTGCTCCAACCATAATTAATAAGAATGACTATGCTTATGATAAGAGAGTATTAATTCTTTTATGCATGTGGCTCATGATAAGAATGTTTTATGTGATAATTATATTGTTAATTTTATTCATGATGCTACTGAAAGTTATTATGAGAGAGGGAAACATGGTTTTATCTATCTCAATAATATTAAGTTTCCCCTCTTTATGTTGAAAATTTTGAAGTTGCACTTGTTTTGGTTTCCTATGCTTGTTGCTTTGTGCTTTCATGATTTGTTTCTTTACAAGATTCCTATGCATAGGAAGTGGGGTAGACTTAAATGTGTTTTGAATTTGCTTCTTGATGCTCTCTTTTACTTCAATTCATATTTTCTATGTGAGCATCTTCTCAAACTATCATGCCTAACTTAAAGGCATTAAAGAAAAAGTACTTATTGAGAGATAACCCAAAAGTTTTAGATGAGTCTTGGAAGTTATTACCTCTGTAATAACCACTCCTTATCCTTTTTATTTGCTTTTTGTGCCAAGAGTAACTTCTAATGAGAGAGAAGTAATGATTTTGAAAGTTGCTGTCCCAAAACAGATTTATGTGCTTCACCGTAAAAAATCGTGTACAATCTCTGAACGTCTTTTTGAGGCGTAAAATTTTATGCTTCTGTCCCAGGTTGTTATCTAACTTTCCTTAGTTCAACACTTTTTGATTTGAGCAACAGAAAGTCTTCGAAAAAAACCGTCTTTACCTGCTGGTCTGTTTTGACAGATTTCTGCCATTTTCTGCATTTGCTTCTTATTGTTTCCTCTTTGAGTTCTTTTGGGGAATTGAGCTTTTTGAGGGAAGTTCTTAGTAGCTAGTGTTCTAATGGAAGTTTATTTGGTGTTAGAACTGAACCTTAAGACTTATTTATCTTGAGTGCACTAATGTTGCTAATAAAGATTGTGTGAAGTTTTGTATGAAGGAAAATTTTCAGGTGTATGGAAGGAATGAGTAATGAGATAAGGATGGACTAAAGCTCAAGCTTGGGGATGCCACACGTGTCACCCCAAGAAATCTCCAAGAAGTACAAGCGTCAAAGCTTGGGGATGCCCAAGAGATACGTCCATTTTGCATCACTATTCTATGTCTTACTTCACTATTATTCATTGATATATTTCGTATTGAAAGGTGATACTTATGTTATTTCATCTATTTTTGCATGGTTGATGACTTTTGGAGCATGGATCGCTGCAGTCAGGATTTTGATAGAAAAGGTGCTGTTTGGAGGCAAAATTCGCGAAGATCAGAAAATCTGGGAAAATATACAGAAAATCCTATTTTTCCAGAAGACTAAGGATGCCAGAAGATGGAGTGGAGGTTGGCCACAGGGGGCCCACACCACCCCATGGCGTGGGCAGGCCTAGGGCGCGCCTGGAGGTGGTGTGGCCGCCCTGGCCCACTCCAGCCTCTCCCCTCTGGCGTATATCATCCTCCGGAAACCCTGAGACTCGGGGGGGCGACCACGGAAAGATTCCGCCGCCTCTGCGGGGCGGAAAACACCGAGAGAGAAAGATCTCTCCGGCAGACAGATTTCTGCCGGGGGAATTCCTTCCCGGAGAGGGGATATCGAAGCCATCAAAACCACCATCAAGCTGGACTTCATCGGGATCATCATCATCATCATCACCACCACCATCATCACCATCAACACCCTCATCACCATCTCCATATTGCTATAACAATTGCGTTGAATCTTGCATAGTTCATAGGGGAAACTTTGTCGGTGTTGATTACTCTTTGTAGTTGATGCTATTGAGTGAACCATTGAATTATTGTTTATGTTCAGATTGTTATACATCATTATTCCATCTCTGATCATGATCCATATGATGTCTTGTGAGTAGTTCGTTTTGTTATTGAGGACATGGGAGAAGTCTTGTTGTTAGTAGTGGAGTTGTGTTGAGAAAGATTCAATAGATTGTTATTTAAGTTGTGGTGTACTTCTTCTAGTGGTGTCATGTGAACGTCAACTACATGACACTTCACCTATATGGGCCTAGGGAAATGCATTGTGTATTTGGCTACTAATCATAGGGGTTGCCGGAGTGACAGAAACCTGAACCCCCGTTAGGAAACCATTGCACAAGGGACGTAAGGGTCTTTGAGTTTAAAGCTGTGGTTAGGTTTCTACCTTAATTACTTTCTTGTACTTACGGATGTTTGCAAGGGGTTTAATCACAAGTATGTATTAGTCTTGGATGGGGCGGTACATTAGCACAGGTTCACCCACACAACACTTAGCAACCTAGAGAAGATTAATCAGCTATATGAAGCGAAAGCACTTGACAGTCTTCCCATGTGTCCTCGAGAACATTTGGTCATCTTAAGTAATACAACCGGCTTGTCCTTTGCTGCATAAAGGATTGGGACACTTTCTGCATTTATTCCTACTGTCTTTTATTTACTCGTACTTTTGTTTACTTGCTTTATCGAAAACCCCTAAAAATCTGTTTGCTAAGTATTTGCAGAGAATTCCTGATCCATACCACTAGCCAGCACCTTCTGCTCCTCGTTGGGTTCGACACTCTTACTTATCGAAAATACTGTGATACACCCCCTATACTTGTGGGTCATTAAGACTATTTTCTGGCACCGTTGCCGGGGAGTGAAGCGCTATTGGAGAGTGGAACTAGTAAAGGAAACTTCTACTGTGAGTATTGTTTACTTCTGCTAGTTGCTTTATTTTTGTTATGGATAATTCGCTGAGTTTCTTATTTGGTAATGCTACTACCACTGCTAAGGTAGTAGATAAGCCACCACCTGATGAGAATGATGTTTTCAAAATACCTACAAGAATTATTGATCGTGTTATGGATAACTACTATGTTTGGGATGGAACTGTCCATCCCGGTGATCATTTACTCTTTATACACGAATTATGCGGGTTGTTCAAGTGTGCAGGTATTACTACAGATCAAGTTAAGAAGAAGTTATTCTCATTATCACTGGAAGGAAGAACTGGGGAATGGTATAAGCTGCTGAAGAATGGTCAAGCTCTGGAATGGGAGGAAATAGTGCCTCTCTTTTATTCAAAGTTTTATCCTCCTAGTGAGATTCATAAAGATCGGAATCAAATATACAACTTTTGGCCTCTTGATGGAGATTACAGCTCAAGCTTGGGGGAGATTGAAGTTAGTAATGCTCAAATGTCCCATTCATGAGCTCCCCAACAATATTATTATCAATAACTTTTATGCAAGGCTCCCTCTACATGATAAAGATTTATTGGATGCTTCTTGCGTTGGATCATTCACTCGCATGGAAGAAGAAGCTAAATGGGACCTTCTAGACCGTATTCAAGACAATGCTAAAGTTTGGGAGAATGACAAAGGTAGAAAGTCAGGTATAAATTATGATTATGAATGCATTGAATCTTTTATGGGAACTGATGACTTTCAAAATATTAAAAATTCTTACGGTCTAGACTCACAAGCTATTGCTTCTTATTTTAAGGCTTTTGCTTCCTACATTGAAGTGCCTAAAAAGAAGTGGGATAAGTATCATGAACCTTATAAAGATGTTGCTAAAAGTGTTCCTGCAAGGAATACTGAAGTTTATACTGCTAATCATGTTTACCTAAACCTTATATTGAGAAAATGCCTTTTCCAGTTAAGGTAAAGGAGCATTCTATGATAGCTAGTATGGTTAATGAAAGTATGAATAAAGCTATTGAACCTGATAAACAAATGGTTGATGAACCTATAATAGAAAATGTGAAAGACTTTGTCACTAAGTATGAGGAAGAGGGACACACTATTCTTTGTAAGGATACCTCTAATATTGTTTCACAAAGTAGTGTTATGAGAGCTAGTATTCCCGTGTTTTCTGTTAGAATAAATGATCATTGCTATGATAGTCCTTGTGATAGCTATATTGTTAAGTTTATGCATGATACTGAAAGTTACTATGAGAGAGGGAAAAGTGTTCTTATGTATCTCAATAATATCAAGTTTCCTCGCTTTATGCTGAAAGTTTTTATGTTGCACTTCTTATGCAAGTTGCCTGTGGTTTCAACAACTTGTTTGTTTACAAAATCCCCTTGCATAGGAAGTGGGTTAGACTTAAATGTGTGTGTTTTTGCTTCTTAATTCTCTCTTTCACTTCAATTCATATCCCTATGAGAGCTTCTTCAAAATTATCATGCCCATCTTAATGGCTATAAAGAAAGAGCTTTATGGGAGACAACCCAATTTGTTTTTGCTTTTAGTTTGTTTTTGTTTCTTTGAGTCTTGGAAGTTATTACTTCGGTAATAACCGCTCCTTATCCGTTTTGTTTGGTTTTTGTGTCAAGATCAACCTCTAATGAGAGAGAAGTAAGATTTGGGGAAGTTGCTGTCCCGAAACAGATTTTTGTGCTTCACCGTAAAAATTCGTGAGAGATCTCTGTATGTCGGATTGAGCTGTAATTTTTTGTGCTTCTTCCCCAGGTTGTTATTTAACTTTAGTTAATTTTGCATGTTTTGATTTGAGAAACATAATATTTTCGAAAAAATTGATCTTTACATGCTGGTCTGTTTTGACAAATTTAGCCACTCTTGCATTTGCTTCTTTATTCGATTTCCTTTTTGAATTCTTTTTGGGTTTTCAGAAGGAGTTGCTACAGTAGCCTATGTTTTGATGGTTTTCAGTTGAAGTTGGACTCAAAATGTTCTATCACTTCACTTATACTAATGTTGCTAATAAGAACTGTGTGAAGTTTTGTGTGAAAGAAATTTCCAGGAAGTGGAGATAATGATGTAATAAAAAAGAGAAGTGTTTTATGACTCAAGTAATAAGTGTATGAAGATGAAGATATTGATGCCTTTCAAGTTATAACTCCAGAGAAATTCATTAAGGACCAAATTCAGAGACCTGCAGAGTCCGTTTCCAACTAGGTAACAGTTCTGGTAAGAAAAGTTCCGCGAAAATACAATCCAACTATATTTTTACAGTTTTTAGTCAATAAGGAAAGTTTCGAAGCGAAAAAGGGACGGAACCAGAGCCGGGGTGGCCCACACCACCCCATGGCGCGGTCCCACCCTTGGCCGCGCCACCAGGTTGTGAGGCCACCCAGGACTCCGCCTCCGACTCGTTTTCTCCTAGTACCTTCCTTTTGATGTGAAACTTCGTAATATATAACCCCCCGGATCTTCCGAGGTTCGTATATTGTGTTTTCGTCGTGTTTTTTTGTTTCAATCTATTTCTGACAGGACATACTCTTTGAGATCTTAGAAGCACAATGGTGTCTGCCAAGGATAAAGGAAAGGAGCCTATGGAGGAAGACCCCCAAGACCCCAGGAAGGAGAAGGAGATCAAGAGTGAAGGTGAAGAGGAGCAAGGTCAATGTCCGCACACCGGCACTACCATTGCAAGCATTGGAGTGGTGAAACCTGCCAGGGTCAGAAGGGCGGCACAGATGCAGACAAGGGGGAAAGTTCCCCGTCACAGTTTGGCTCCAAGGTCACTTCCTCCACACACCAAGAATCCTTTCCATACCTTCATCCATAACCATGCAGGAAAAGAAGACTTCAAGGAGGAAGATCGGAAAAATAATCACGAGAGCTGGGATCCACGATCTGAAATGGTCACGAGCCGTATTGGGCACAACTCGGAGTTGATTCGTACTCTCACCTTCGAGATTGAGGACTTGGGGAAACTGATCAGAGAGCTCATCGAGAGGATACCACCACCACCTAAGGAGTAATTCGTCATCAGGTTTGGCATCCCCTTGGTTTTTTCCAAGCTTGGGGGAGTGCCGCGGTATCACATCACTATCTTCTATCTTTTTACCTTATTAGTAGAGTCATATCATGAATAGAGGAGTTATTATGTAGTATGGTTTGCATTATGGAAGTGTCCCCTCTCTCGTTAGATATGTATCCCTTGGTGTGAGTTTCCGTTATGGAATATTAATGATAAGTTCTATCATTCACTCTTTTGCATAGCTTATATTAGTTTTCAATTCGTGGTTATATGATTGATCTTGTTGTTAGTATTGGTATCACTTTGGGATCATTGAGTTAATTTAGTTGGTTTTGGCAAACCTGGCTCGGTCAGTAGCAACACCTTTTTGAGAGTTGAAAAGAAAAAGATAGAAGTACTTTAAAGAAAAATAATTTCATCATCTTTCTTTCTTGACTTGCCCATAAGTCTAGTATTCTCTAGTTAAGATCTTTTGTGCTTCCAAGGAAGATTGCATGTTTGTCTTTATCATTTGTATGTTTGGTTGTTTCCTTCAACTCTTGTACTTCCTACCCAGCCTTGCTAGCCAAAAGCCTGTACTGAGAGGGAATTCTTCTCGTGCATCCACCTCCTTAAAACCAAAACCTTTACCATTTGTGTCCACCATACCTACCTAGTAGCATTATTGCTATTCCAAGTAAATTCTTGTTTTATCTACCTCCCAAATTAAACTTGTTATGTGAAAATTAGTGATTAATGCTCTCACGAACTTGATGGCACACTTTACTTTCTTGCATTTAATAAACTTGAACCATTGGGTCCTTCTTTGTTGCGTATATGCTTGCGCTTTATGAGTTGAAGTTAGAAGAACCATGCATCATGGGGACCGCTTTCAACACTTCATTCTTGTACCTAGTTGATATCATGTTCTTTTGCTTATGGATCCCGGCGGTGTGAAATAAAAGTGGAACTTGTAAGATCATGGAGTTTATATGTGTGTTAGAGAAACGCCTTGGCCGCTAGCCTAAGCCATGCCTAATCATGGTGGAAACTTGCAGCATAACTATAGTGAGAATTCTATGAAACATCCTCAATAAAAACCTATGCAAAATAGCAAATAAAAAGATTGCTGAGATGCTCACTGTCTGCTTGCCTTGTCATTTTGATTATGGGATAGCTCTTGTGTCATGTGCAAGGGGTACCCCGTTGGCGGTTCTCAATGATACGCATGTATTTACAATGACAAGAGCTTGCTCATGACTGAAGTTGAGTAGCATGAGGATCGGTACTCATAAGTAAGGGGCATGAGATTTCAACTTATAACTTGTCAAGCATATCCTCTTAGTTGTGTCACTTTAACCTTAATCACCTAAAGATGCCTATGATAGGGGTAATGAGAGCTGAAAGCTAGTAAGTATCATAATTTTTGGGAGCTCTTTATGAGACTTGCAATCCCTGCTTCCCTCTGCGAAGGGCTCTTTCTTTTACTTTGTAGTTGAGTCAGTAAACCTACTCCCTTCTATCTCAGCAAGTATTTTGAGTTGATGTGTTTCATTCATTCATATGGTGATTTATTCAATCATGTTTCTTATGTTCCTTGTTTTGCACATTGCTCTTATCTTGATGTTTACTACTTTGAAAGCTTTCATTGAAAAACCAGCTATTTGTGAACTCCAGCAAATTATCAACTATTCTTCGACCAAGAGCTAAGTTTGCCATTACATATTATGAGTCACTTTATGTATCTTTACTGTGTTTCCTTTACTCATTGCAAGTTGAGTTATATAATAGTGAGTTGTCTTCTATTATGATCTATGTATTTGATGAATGTGATGCTTCTTGTCCGTATTATTTTATCGACTCTTCACTCCATAAACCTGAGGCCATGTTTATTGACCTCAGTTTCGCTTGGAGACAAGCGAAGTCTACGCTTGGGGGGAGTTGATACGTCCATTTTGCATCACTATTCTATGTCTTAATTCACTATTATTCACTGATATATTTCGTATTGAGAGGTGATACTTATGTTATTTCATCTATTTTTGCACGGTTGATGACTTTTGGAGCATGGACCGCTACAGTCAGGATTCTGATGGAAAAGGTGCTGTTTGGAGGCAAAATTCGCGAAGATCAGAAAATCTAGGAAAATATATAGAAAATCCTATTTTTCCAGAAGACTAAGGATGCCAGAAGATGGAGTGGAGGTGGGCCACAGGGGGCCCACACCACCCCATGGCGCGGGAAGGCCTAGGCCGCGCCTGGAGGTGGTGTGGCCACCCTGGCCCACTCCAGCCTCTCCCCTCTGGCGTATATCAACCTCCCGAAACCCTAAGACTCGGGGAGCGACCACAGAAAGATTCCGCCGCCTCTGCGGGGCGGAAAACACCAAGAGAGAAAGATCTCTCCGGCAGACAGATTTCTGCCGGGGGAATTCCTTCCTGGAGAGGGGAGATCGTCGCCATCAACACCACCATCAAGCTGGACTTCATCGGGATCATCATCATCATCACCACCACCATCATCACCATCAGCACCCTCATCACCATCTCCATATTGCTGTAACAATTGCGTTGAATCTTGCATAGTTCATAGGGGAAACTTTCCCGGTGTTGATTATTCTTTGTAGTTGATGCTATTGAGTGAACCATTGAATTATTGTTTATGTTCAGATTGTTATACATCATTATTCCATCTCTGATCATGATCCATATGATGTCTTGTGAGTAGTTCGTTTTGTTCTTGAGGACATGGGAGAAGTCTTGTTGTTAGTAGTGGAGTTGTGTTGAGAAAGATTCAATAGATTGTTATTTAAGTTGTGGTGTACTTCTTCTAGTGGTGTCATGTGAACGTCGACTACATGACACTTCACCTATATGGGCCTAGGGGAATGCATTGTGTATTTCGCTACTAATCGTAGGGGTTGCGGAGTGACAGAAACCTGAACCCCCGTTAGGAAACCATTGCACAAGGGACGTAAGGGTCTTAGAGTTTAAAGCTGTGGTTAGGTTTATACCTTAAATACTTTCTTGTACTTACGGATGTTTGCAAGGGGTTTAATCACAAGTATGTATTAGTCTTGGATGGGGCAGTACATTAGCACAGGTTCACCCACACAACACTTAGCAAGCTAGAGAAGATTAATCAGCTACATGAAGCGAAAGCACTTGACAGTCTTCCCATGTGTCCTCGAGAACGTTTGGTCATCTTAAGTAATACAACCGGCTTGTTCTTTGCTGCATAAAGGATTGGGCCAATTGCTGCATTTATTCCTACTGTCTTTTATTTACTCGTACTTTGTTTACTTGCTTTATCGAAAAACCCTAAAAATTCGTTTGCTAAGTATTTGTAGAGAATTCCTGATCCATACCACTAGCCAGCACCTTCTGCTCCTCGTTGGGTTCGACACTCTTACTTATCGAAAATACTGCGATACACCCCCTATACTTGTGGGTCATCACCAAGGCATCCCCTTCTCCATCAATAAAAATTCCAGGTTTCTTCCAAACGCTTTATTTTTATTGTTTCATGTACAGTTGTGTTGTTGTTCGAGCGTCTTCTTTTTCGTTTTGGTTTTGGTTTTTAGTTTGCTTGGTTTGCTTAGTTTTCTGAATAAATTGGTTGGACCCCCCCTGTTTCATACACTGGTTTGCAAATAGTTTGGTTTTGTTTGGAAAAGAGTAGGAAAGTTCATGCTTAAGTGGTAAAGAGAGCTTGATTTTGACTGTGGCCTATGCTTTGTCATGCCATGCTTGATATTGTTTTGGATTTATGCTTAGTATTCTTTGCTATAGCATGACTTGTCATATGCTTGCACTTATTTGTTGGGGATTAGCAGAACCATGCTATCATGGGGAACGCTTTCAACATTGCACAGGTACCTTGTACCTGGTTGATATCATGCTCTTTTGTTTATGGATGTCGTCGGTATGAAATGAAAGGGGAGCTTGTAAGTCCATGAAGTTATGTATATGTGTTAGAGAAACGCATGGGCCACTGGTCTAATCCATGCTGACATGGTGGAAACCTGCAGCGTAACCATAATGAGCTGTCTATGAAGCATTCTTCTTATAAAAAAAGAGTCCTATACTATGAAAAGAGGAAAGAGAGAAAAAAGCACCATATTCCCATGGTAAATAAGAAGAATGTTGAGATGCTCGTTGTCTGCTTGCCTTGTCATTTTGATATGGGGATTCTTTCGTATAATCGGGCAAGGGGTACCTCATTGGCGGTTCTCTATGATACACATGTACTTACGATGACAAGAACTTACCGGTGACTAAACTTGAGTAGCATGAGGAGCGGCCCTCGTATACAAGGGACATGAGATTTCTGACTTATACTTCGTCAAGCATGTACACCATAGTTTGTTCACTTTAACCTTAATCACTTCAAGATGCTTATGATAGGGGCAATGAGAGCTGAAAGCTATAAGTACCATAATTTTTGGAAGCTCTTTATGAGACTTGAATCCCTACTTCCTTCTATGAAGGCCTTTCTTCCACCATTATATTGAGTCTCCACCTTCTACCTTTATGCACCTACTTTGAGAGCATAGTG
This sequence comes from Avena sativa, assembly GCA_916181665.1. NCBI lineage: Eukaryota > Viridiplantae > Streptophyta > Magnoliopsida > Poales > Poaceae > Avena > Avena sativa. The sequence continues at coordinate 433,279,146 of OV702287.1, forward strand.
GCCATTCTTAGTTCTATGTGCATTGTCCCAAGACTAGTTGATTGATGCATAACTTGATATTGCTTGTTTTAAACTATTTGTATCTAGTCACTCTTATGAACTTTGAAGGTGTCCTATGCATTTATATTTGCTACTCTATGAGGGACAAGCTGAATACTATTATGCTATGTTTTCTTTATGTGAAACAAACAAACGTCTTGCAAAGCATTGTTATTCATGAATCTTTTGTTTGTGCCTTTTCATGTTGCATGCATAGTTGCTTTGTCTTATTGTTAGAACTTTATCTTTCATGTTATGATTGAAGTACTTTGATCCCAGCTTTGAATGTTTTACAGATACTTTGATCAAGTCTTTGATGGTACATGTCACCTCAAAAATTATTCTTTCTTTTTATCACTTACCTACTCGAGGATGAGCAGGAGTTAAGCTTGGGGATGTTGATACATTGTAAATGTATCTATAATTTTTGATGTTCCATGCTTGGTTTTATCTACTTTCTTGTGTTTTGTTCCAACTTTGGAGTACTTTTCATATGATTTCTTGGACTAACCTATTAACAAGATGCCACAGTGTCAGTTGCCTGTTTTCTGTTGTTTTTGGTTCCAGGAAGTCAGAAAATGAATATTCTTGGAATTGGACGGGACAAAAGCCAAAGTTACTATTTTCCCGGAAGACTCATGGAGCCATAAGGAGAGTCGGACAGGGGCCATAGGGTGGCCAAACCACCCCTAGGCGTGGGTCCACCTAGGCCACGCCAGGGCATGGTGTGGGTCCCCTGGCCTCCCACCAACCTTGCCCTCTGTCCTATAAGAAGCCTCCTGAGGCATAAACCCTAAATTGTCAATCAGAAATCCACGAAAAGTTCTGCAGCGCTGCCGCCACCGAAGGGGAGATTCGGGGGACAGAAAGTCTCTGTTCCGGCACCCTGCCGGGACGGGGAAGTGCCCCCGGAGCCATCTCCATCGATCTCCACCGCCATCTCCAACACCATTGCTGATTCCCATGATGAGGAGGGAGTAGTTCTCTCTCGAGGCTAAGGGTTCTACCGGTAGCTATGTGTTCATCTCTCTCTCTATGCATGATCATATTGTGATCATGAGCTTGTAATCTATAGATCTACCTTGCTACTCAAGTGCTTTAATAGATCTCTGCTCTCCCCATGTGTGTGAAGTTGACAGTGTGCACACCATGGTGGCACTTAGGCTAGAGATTACAAATACTTGTTATGAGTTATATTTGGAGTTGGATGTCTTTATGAAATTGTGGTGTTTGTTGGACTCATCTAGAGCTCAAGGTGACAGTGTGGGGTTATCTAGATGGGAAAGGCTTACTTTGAGGTGTGCTATTATAGCCCTAGCATGGATTAGAGTGTCCAACCGGAGAGTAGTTCAGCGTAGTATCATAAAGAGAAGATATTTATATGAGAGTGATCACTAGTGAAAGTATGATCCCTAGGCCTTGTTTCTAAGCATTGAAAAACACCGTTTGCTACTAGATATGTTATATGTTTGCTTGCTTCTATCTTTATTTCAGTTTGCCTTTAGTCTTTTCCCACGTCAACCACATGCCATCAAAATATTTTCTAGCACCATTATCACTTATAATTATCCATACCACTTGTATTTTACTATCTCTTCGCGGAACTAGTGCACCTATACAACTGACAAGTGTATTGGGTGTGTTGGGGACACAAGAGACTTCTTGTATCTTGATTGCAGGGTTGCTTGAGAGGGAATATCTTTGACCACTTCCTCCCTGAGTTCGATAAACCTTGGGTGATTCACTTAAGGGAAAACTTGCTGCTGTTCTACAAACCTCTGTACTTGGAGGCCCAACAAGTGTCTACAAGAATATAAGTGCGAGACATCACTCTCCACCAGAAATTTGAGCTTGAACAATCCTCTTTGTATCCAAATATCAATATATGGTGGGATGAATTCAGGGTCAACAAAAAAAACCACAACCCTAATGATGCCCTTCTGTCTAGTGAATGGCATATCCACACTCTTGGTTTTGCCCAAAAGAGACCCAAGTCCCCATAGAGATAAGAAATCTCCTCTAACATCTTTGGGCACACCATCAATCTAAACAGTCACCTCTGACTGTAAGAACATTGGCTCATCAACCACGCCCCACTCATCAAACTTTAGATAAATAGGGGTGTCAAGAATTTGGTATTGCTTGAGTGATTTCATCTGTTGAACCTCATCTTTGGTAGGGAATTTCACCTTGAATACCATGGGATGGAATTCAATAACCTCCCACATGTAATTCGGTGAAAGAACAAGCCTCTTTAAGATCTAAATCACCTGTGCCACAGTTAAGGAGCTACCTTCAACTAGAACCTTGCCAACTCTTGAATTCTCAACTCTCGGTCTATAGGACTCAGTTGTAGGTAATTCCAAAAATGTAAGTTTTTTGTTCCCCAGTCCATGGAGCACCACGGAAGGCTTGGGAGCGAGCAACAATGGACATGAAGAAGTAATGTGTTGTGGGGATTCACAGTTGTCGTAGACAATCACTTTGCAATCCTCATGAAAGTGTGATGGCGTGTGGTTGACGTGGGAAGAAACTAAAGGAAATCTGAAATGAAGATGGAAGCAAGCAAACATGTAATAGATCTAGTTGCAAACGGTGTTTCAATGCTTAGAAACAAGGCCTAGGGATCATACTTTCACTAGTGAACACTCTCATATAAATATCTTCTCTTCATGATACTACTCTAAACTACTCTTCGGTTGGACACTCTAATCCATGGTAGGGCTATAACAGCACTCCTGAAAGTTCGCTTTCCCCATCTAGATAACCCCACACTGTCACCTTGAGCTCTAGATGGTTCCAACAAACACCACAATTTCATAGAAACATCCAACTCCAAATATAACTCATAACAAGTATTTGTAATCTCTAGCCTAAGTGCCACCATGGTGTGCACGCTGTCACTTTCACACACATGGGGATAGCAGAGATCTATTAAAGCACTTGAGTAGCAAGGTAGATCTATTTGATTACAAAGCTCATGATCACAATATGATCATGCATAGAGAGAGATGAACACATAGCTACCGGTAGAACCCTTAGCCTCGAGGAAGAACTACTCCCTCATCATCATGGGAATCAGCAATGGTGATGGGGATGGTGGTGGAGATCGATGGAGATGGATCCGGGGGCACTTCCCCATCCTGGCAGGGTGCCGGAACAGAGACTTTCTGTCCCTCGAATCTCCCCTTCGGTGGTGGCGGCGCTTCAGAACTTTTCGTGGCTGGAGGCTGGTCAATTTAGGGTTTATGCATCGGGGGGCTTCTTATAGGCGAAGCGTCAAGGTCGGTGGCCGTCCTGGGGGCCCACACCATGCCCTGGCTCGGCCTAGTGATGCCCGCACCAAGGGGGGTTGCCGCCCTATGCCCCCGCCTTCGTCTCTCCTTTGGACTCCATGTGTCTTCCGGTAAAATATTGGCTTTGGCTTTTGTCCCGTCCAATTCCGAGGATATTCATTTTCTGGCTTTTCTGGAACCAAAAACAGAAGAAAATAGGCAACTGGCAATGTGGCATCTTGTTAATAGGTTAGTTCCAGAAAGTGTATAAAAATACTCCAAAGTGTGGACAAAAAATAAGAAAGTAGATATAAAACAAGCATGGAACATCAAAAATTATAGATATGTTTCCAACGTATCAACATCCCAAGCTTAACTCCTACTCGTCGTCGAGTAGGTAAGTGATAAAAAGAAAGAATAATTTTTGAGCTGGCATGCACCATCATAATCTTGATCAAAGTATTTGTAGAACATTGATAGCTGGGATCATAGTACTTTAACATAGCATGAAAGGTATAGTTCTAACAATAAGACATAGCAATTGTATTGTAACATGAAAAGGTACAAACAAAAGATTCATGAATAATAATGCTTTGCAAGATGTTTGTTTGTTTCATATATAGAAAACATAATGAGAATGGTATTCAACTTTTCCCTGATTGTGTAGCAAAACATAAATGCATAGGACACCTTCAAAGTTCATAAGGGTGACTAGATACAAATAGTTTAAGAACAAGCAATATCAAAGTTAGGCATCAATCAACTAGTCTTGGGACAATGCACATTAAACTAAGAATGACCACTATGCTCTCTTAATAGGTGCATAAAGATAGAAGATGGAGACTCAACATAAAAGTAAAAGAAAGGCCTTCATAGAAGGAAGCATGGATTCAAGTTTCATAAAGAGCTTCCAAAAATTATGGTACTTATTAGCTTTGAGCTCTCATTGCCCCTATCATAAGCATCTTGAAGTGATTAAGGTTAAAGTGAACAAACTATGGAGTATATGCTTGACAAAGTATCAGTTGGAAATCTCATGTCCCTTGAATACGAGGGCCGCTCCTCATGCTACTCAAGTTTAGTTACAGGTAAGTTCTTGTCATAGTAAGTACATGTGTATCATAGAGAACCGTCAATGGGGTACCCCTTGCTTGATGATACGGAAGAATCCCCATATAAAAATGACAAGGCAAGCAGACAACAAGCATCTCAGCAATCTTCTTATTTACCATGGGAAAATGGTGCTTTTTTCTCTCTTTCCTCTTTTCTCATATCTCTTTTTTTATTTTTCTCTTTTTCTCAATATCTGACTCTTTTCTTATAAGAAGAATGCTTCATAGATAGCTCATTATGGTTACGCTGCAGGTTTCCACCATAATTAGGCATGGATTAGACCAGCGGCCCAGCCGTTTCTCTAACACATACATAACTCCATGGACTTACAAGCTCCCCTTTAATTTCACACCGACGACATCCATAGACAAAAGAGCATGATATCAACTAGGTACAAAGTACAAGTGCAATGTTGAAAGCGTTCCCCATGTCACATGGTTCTGCTGACTTCAACTTATAAAGCACAAGCATATACAACATAGACGACACAATGGTTCAAGTTTATTAGGGGCAAGAAAAGTAAAGTGTGCCATCAAGTTCGTGAGAGATTTAATCACTAATTTTCACATAACAAGTTTAATTCGGAAGGTAGATAAAACATGAATATACTTGGAATAGCAAATGCTAATAGGTAGGTATGGTGGACTCTTTGGAATAACTTGGTTTTATTTGGAGTTGGATGCATGAGTGGAACTCATACTTGGTATGGAGGCTAGCAAAAGACTGGGGGCGACCAATTAAGAGAGAAATAATGGCCATAATCATGCAAAGCGACAAAACATCATTAATTAAAGAATAAAGTGATATTACAAGTTGAAAACTAAAGGATCATAAAGGCTATGGTGACTTGGGATAGTCATAACATGGTGTGAGCATGCACCAAGTTAACCCAAATAAAGCATCAAAGAAGAATACCACAATACTATGCTTTAATATGCTAAAACAACGCATGATTCTTCAAAGGCACATTAAGCAATCTCAATTGTTTATAACATGTCATGCTACAATAAAGATCACTAAGCATAAAGCCAAAACAATATCAAGCATGACATGATAAAGTCTAAGTCACAATCAAAAACAAGCTCCTTTTTACCACTTAAGCATGAACTTTCCTATTCTTTTCCAACACCAATCGACTTATTTGAAACAACTCACAAAGATAATAATCAATAAAGATCAGTGAGCTTGTCTCACAAATCCACAAAGAAGAACTAAAAAGTTCTAAGCTAAAAGAACAAGAAAACTAAGGCTAAACATAGTGCTAGCAAAAGAGAACACTCACAAAACAATAAGAATGAAAACTAGAGGGTTCTAGGCAATGAAAACATAGTGTGTGTCTCTCCAAAATAAGTGCTGGGATACAACCAACTTATTGCAGCAAACCAAGCAAAATAAAACTAAAAACAAAAACAAAGACGCTCCAAGAACAACACAACTATGCATGAAACAATAAAAATGAAGTGTTTGGAAGAACCTGAGATTTTTATTGATGAAGAAGGGGATGCCTTGGGAATCCCCAAGCTTTGACGCTTGTACTTCTTGGATATTTCTTGGGGTGACACAGGTGGCATCCCCAAGCCTGAGCTTTTGTCCATTCTTCATCTCATTACATCATTCTTCCCTTACACCTGAAATTTTCCCTTTATATAAAACTTCACACAATCTTCATTAGCAACATTAGTGTACTCAAGATAATAAGCCTTTTGGTTCAGTTCCAACACAAGTAAAACTTCCATTAAAACAAAATCTACTGTAGCACTTCCTTTAAAAATTTCAAATGATCAAAGAGAACTCAAAGAGAAAGATATTAAGAGGCAAATGCAAATAAAGGCAGAAATCTATCAAAACAGACCAGTAGGTAAAAACAAATTTTTTCGAAGGCCTTCTGTTGCTCAAATCAAAAAGAGTTGAACTAACGAAAGTTAGGTAACAACCTGGGGCAGAAGCACAAAAATTCACGCATCAAACCGACATACAGAGATTTTACACGAATGTTTATAGTGAAGCACAAAAATCTGTTTCAGGACAGCAACTTTCCCAAGCATTACTTCTCTCTCATTAGAGGTTACTCTTGGCACAAAAAGCAAATAAAAATGATAAGGAGCGGTTATTACTAAAGAACTAACTTCCAAGACTCAACTAAAACTTTTGAGTTATCTCCTAATAAGTACTTTTCTTTAACGCCTTTAAGTTAGGCATGATAGTTTGAGGAGATGCTCACATAAGAAAATATGAATTGAAGTAAAAGAGAGCATCAAGAAGAAAATTCAAAGCACTTTTAAGTCTAACCCACTTCCTATGCATAGGAGTCTTGTGATACGTCCATTTTGCATCACTATTCTATGTATTAATTCACTATTATTCATTGATATATTTCATATTAAGAGGTGATACTTATATTATTTCATCTATTTTTGCATGGTTGATGACTTTTGGAGCATGGACCGCTGCAGTTAGGATTCTGATGGAAAAGGTGCTGTTTGGAGGCAAAATTCCCAAAGATCAGAAAATCCGGGAAAATATACGGAAAATCATATTTTTCCAGAAGACTAAGGATGCCAAAAGATGGAGTGGAGGTGGGCCACAGGGGCCCACACCACCCCATGGCGCGGGCAGGCCTAGGCCGTGCCTGGAGGTGGTGTGGCCGCCCTGGCCCACTCTAGCCTCTCCCCTCTGGCGTACATCATCCTCCCGAAACCGTAAGACTCGGGGGGCGACCATAGAAATATTCCGCTGCCTCTGCGGGGCGGAAAACACCGAGAGAGAAAGATCTCTCCGGTAGACAGATTTCTGCCGGGGGGAATTCCTTCCCGGAGAGGGGAGATCGTCGCCATCAACACCACCATCAAGCTAGACTTCATCGGGATAATCATCATCATCATCACCATCATCACCATCTCCATATTGCTATAACGATTGTGTTGAATCTTGCATAGTTCATAGGGGAAACTTTCCCGGTGTTGATTACTCTTTGTAGTTGATGCTATTGAGTGAACCATTGAATTATTGTTTATGTTTAGATTGTTATACATCATTATTCCATCTCTGATCATGATCCATATGATGTCTTGTGAGTAGTTCGTTTTGTTCTTGAGGACATGGGAGAAGTCTTGTTGTTAGTAGTGGAGTTGTGTTGAGAAAGATTCAATAGATTGTTATTTAAGTTGTGGTGTACTTCTTCTAGTGGTGTCATGTGAATGTCGACTACATGACACTTCACCTATATGGGCCTAGGGGAATGCATTGTGTATTTGGCTACTAATCGTAGGGGTTGCCGGAGTGACAGAAACCTGAACCCCCGTTAGGAAACCATTGCACAAGGGACGTAAGGGTCTTAGAGTTTAAAGTTGTGGTTAGGTTTCTACCTTAAATACTTTCTTGTACTTACGGATGTTTGCAAGGGGTTTAATCACAAGTATGTATTAGTCTTGGATGGGGCGGTACATTAGCACAGGTTCACCCACACAACACTTAGCAACCTAGAGAAGATTAATCAGCTATATGAAGCGAAAGCACTTGACAGTCTTCCCATGTGTCCTCGAGAACGTTTGGTCATCTTAAGTAATACAACCGGCTTGTCCTTTGCTACATAAAAGATTGGGCCACTTGCTGCATTTATTCCTACTTTCTTTTATTTACTCGTACTTTGTTTACTTGCTTTGTCGAAAACCCCTAAAAATCCGTTTGCTAAGTATTTGCAGAGAATTCCTGATCCATACCACTAGCCAGCACCTTCTGCTCCTCGTTGGGTTTGACAATCTTACTTATCAAAAATACTGCGATACACCCCCTATACTTGTGGGTCATCAAGACTATTTTCTAGCGTCGTTGCCGGGGAGTGAAGCGCTATTGGAGAGTGGAACTGGTAAAGGAAACTTCTACTGTGAGTATTGGTTACTTCTGTTAGTTGCTTTATTTTCGTTATGGATAATTCGCTGAGTTTCTTATTTGGTAATGCTACTACCACTGCTAAAGTAGTAGATAAGCCACCACCTGCTGAGAATGATGTTTTAAAAATACCTACAAGAATTATTGATCGTGTTATGGATAACTACTATATTGGGGATGGAAGTGTCCATCCCGATGATCATTTACTCTTTATACACGAATTATGCGGGTTGTTCAAGTGTGTAGGTATTACTACAGATCAAGTTAATAAGAAGTTATTCTCATTATCACTGAAAGGAAGAGCTGAGGAATGGTATAAGCTGCTGAAGAATGGTCAAGCTCTGGAATGGGAGGAAATAGTGCCTCTCTTTTATTCAAAGTTTTATCCTCCTAGTGAGATTCATAAAGATCGGAATCAAATATACAACTTTTGGCCTCTTGATGGAGAGAGTACAGCTCAAGCTTGGGGGAGATTGAAGTTACTAATGCTCAAATGTCCCATTCATGAGCTCCCCAACAATATTATTATCAACAACTTTTATGCAAGGCTCCCTCTACATGACAAGGATTTATTGGATGCTTCTTGTGCTGGATCATTCACTCGAATGGAAGAAGAAGCTAAATGGGATCTTCTGGACCGTATTCAAGACAATGCTGAAGCTTGGGAGAATGACAAAGGTAGAAAGTCAGGTATAAATTATGATTATGAATGCATTGAATCTTTTATGGGAACTGATTCCTTTCAAAATATTAAAAATGCTTATGGTCTAGACTCTCAAGCTATTGCTTCTTATTTTAAGGATTTTGCTTCCTATATTGAAGTGCCTAAAAAGAAGTGGGATAAGTATCATGAACCTTATAAAGATATTGTTAAGAGTGTTCCTTCAAGAAATACTGAAGTTTATACTGCTAATCATGTTTTACCTGAACCTTATATTGGGAAAATACCTTTTCCAGTTAGGATGAAGGAACATTCTATGATAGCTAGTATGGTTAATGAAAGTATGAATAAAGCTATTGAACCTGATAAACAAATGGTTGATGAACCTATAATAGCAAATGTGAAAGACTTTATCACCAAGTATGAAAAAGAGGGACACCCTATCCTTTGTAAGGATACCTCTAATATTGTTTCACAAAGTAGTGTTATGAGAGCTAGTATTCCCGTGTTTTCTGTTAGAATAAATGATCATTGATATGATGGTCCTTGTGATAGCTATATTGTTAAGTTTATGCATGATACTGAAAGTTACTTTGAGAGAGGGAAAAGTGTTCTTATGTATCTCAATAATATCAAGTTTCCTCGTTTTATGCTGAAAGTTTTTATGTTGCACTTGTTTTGCCTTCTTATGCAAGAAGCCTCTGGTTTCAATAAATTGTTTGTTTACAAATTTCTCTTGCATAGGAAGTGGGTTAGACTTAAATGCGTGTGTGTTGTTTCTTCTTAATGCTCTCTTTCACTTCAATTCATATCCCTATGAGAGCTTCTTCAAAATTATCATGCCCATCTTAATGGCTATAAAGAAAGAGCTTTATGGGAGACAACCCAATTTGTTTTTGCTTTTAGTTTGTTTTTGTTTCTTTGAGTCTTGGAAGTTATTACTTCGGTAATAACCGCTCCTTATCCGTTTTGTTTGGTTTTTGTGTCAAGATCAACCTCTAATGAGAGAGAAGTAAGATTTGGGGAAGTTGCTGTCCCGAAACAGAATTTTGTGCTTCACCGTAAAAATTCATGAGAGATATCTGTATGTCGGATTGAGCTGTAATTTTTTGTGCTTCTGCCACAGGTTGTTGTTTAACTTTCGTTAGTTTTGCACTTTTTTATTTGAGCAACATAAGAGTTTCGAAAAAATTGATCTTTACATGCTGGTCTGTTTTGACAGATTTAGCCACTCTTGCATCTGCTTCTTTATTCGATTTCCTTTTTGAATTCTTTTTGTGTTTTCGGAAGGAGTTGCTACAGTATCCTATGTTTTGCTGGTTTTCAGTTGAAGTAGGACTCAAAAGCTTCTATCACTTCACTTATACTAATGTTGCTAATAAGAACTGTGTGAAGTTTTGTGTGAAAGAAATTTCCAGGAAGTGGAGATAATGGTGTAATAAGAAAGAGAAGGGTTTTATGAATCAAGTAATAAGTGTATGAAGATGAAGATATTGATGCCTTTCAAGTTATAACTCCGAAGAAATTCATTGAGGACCAAATTCAGAGACCTGCAGAGTCTGTTTCCAACTAGGTAACAGTTCTGGTAAGAAAAGTTCCACGAAAATACAATCCAACTATAATTTTGCAGTTTTCAGTCAGTAAGGGAAGCTACGAAGCGAAAAAGAGACGGAAACGGAGCCAGGGTGGCTCACACCGCCCTGTGGCGTGGGCCCTCCCTTGGCCGCGCCACCAGGTGGTGAGTCCACCCCGGACTCCGCCTCCGACTCGTTTTCTCCCAGTACCTTACTTTTGATATGAAACTTCGTAATATATAACCCCCCGGATCTTCCGAGGTTCGTATATTGTGTTTTCGTCGTGTTTTTTGTTTTGATCCGTTTCTGCCAAGACATACTCTTTGAAAGTTTAGAAGCACAATGGTGTCTGCCAAGGATAAAGGGAAGGAGCCTATGGAGGAAGACCCCCAAGACCCCGGGAAGGAGAAGGAGATCAAGGGTGAAGGTGAAGAGGAGCAAGGCCAATGTTCGCACATCGGCACTACCATTGCAAGCATTGGAGTGGTGAAACCTGCCAGGGTCAGAAGGACGGCACGGATACAGACTGGGGGGAAAGTTCCCTGTCACAGATTGGCTCCAAGGTCACTTCCTCCACACATCAAGGATCCCTTCCATACCTTCATCCATAACCATGCAGGAAAAGAAGACTTCAAGGAGGAAGATCGGAAAAATAATCATGAGAGCTAGGATCCATGATCTGAAATGGTCACGAGCCGTATTGGGCACAACTCGGAGTTGATTCGTACTCTCACCTTCGAGATTGAGGACTTGGGGAAACTGATCAGAGAGCTCATCGAGAGGATACCACCACCACCTAAGGAGTAATTCGTCATCAGGTTTGGCATCCCCTTGGTTTTTTCCAAGCTTGGGGGAGTGCCGCGGTATCACATCACTATCTTCTATCTTTTTACCTTATTAGTAGAGTCATATCATGAATAGAGGAGTTATTATGTAGTATGGTTTGCATTATGGAAGTGTCCCCTCTCTCGTTAGATATGTATCCCTTGGTGTGAGTTTCCGTTATGGAATATTAATGAGAAGTTCTATCATTCACTCTTTTGCATAGCTTATATTAGTTTTCAATTCGTGCTTATATGATTGATCTTGTTGTTAGTATTGGTATCACTTTGGGATCATTGAGTTAATTTAATTGGTTTTGGAAAACCTAGCTCGGTCAGTAGCAACACCTTTTTGAGAGTTGAAAAGAAATAGATAGAAGTACTCTAAAGAAAAATAATTTCATCATCTTTCTTTCTTGATTTGCCCATAAGTCTAGTATTCTCTAGTTAAGATCTTTTGTGCTTCCAAGGAAGATTGCATGTTTGTCTTTATCATTTGTATGTTTGGTTGTTTCCTTCAACTCTTGTACTTGCTACCCAACCTTGCTAGCCAAAAACCTGTACTGAGAGGGAATTCTTCTCGTGCATCCACCTCCTTAAAACCAAAACCTTTGCCATTTGTGTCCACCATACCTACCTAGTATCATTATTGCTATTCCAAGTAAATTCTTGTTTTATCTACCTCCCAAATTAAACTTGTTATGTGAAAATTAGTGATTAAAGCTCTCACGAACTTGATGGCACACTTTACTTTCTTGCATTTAATAAACTTGAACCATTGTGCTCACCTATGTTGTGTATATGCTTGCGCTTTGTAAGTTGTGAATTAGCAGAACCATGTTGTCATGGGGAACACTTTCAACATTGCACTGGTACTTTGTACCAAGTTGATATCATGTTCTTTTGTCTATGGATGTCGTCGGTGTGAAATGAAAGGGGAGCTTGTAAGTCCATGGAGTTATGCATGTGTGTTAGAGAAACGCCTGGGCTGCTGGTCTAATCCATGCTGACATGGTGGAAACCTGCAGCGTAACCATAACGAGTATCTATGAAGCATTCTTCTTATAAAAAAAAGAGATAGAGATTTAGAAAAAAGAAAAAAAGGGAGATATTATGAAAAGAGGAAAGAGAGAAAAAAGCACTATATTCCCATGGTAAATAAGAAGATTGCTGAGATACTTGTTGTCTGCTTGCCTTGTCATTTTGATATGGGGATTCTTCCGTATCATCAGCCCACTCCAGCCTCTCCCCTTTGGCTTATATCATCCTCCTGAAACCCTAAGACTCGGGGGGCGACCACATAAAGATTCCGCCGCCTCTGCGGGGCGGAAAACACCGAGAGAGAAAGATCTCTCCCGCAGACAGATTTCTGCCAGGGGGAATTCCTTCCCGGAGAGGGGAGATCGTCGCCATCAACAACACCATCAAGCTAGACTTCATCGGGATCATCATCATCATCACCATCAGCACCATCATCACCATCTCCATATTGCTGTAACAATTGCGTTGAATCTTGCATAGTTCATAGGGGAAACTTTCCCGGTGTTGATTACTCTTTGTAGTTGATGCTATTGAGTGAACCATTGAATTATTGTTTATGTTCAGATTGTTAAACATCAATATTCCATCTCTTATCATGAACCATATGATGTCTTGTGAGTAGTTTGTTTTGTTCTTGAGGACATGAGAGAAGTCTTGTTGTTAGTAGTGGAGTTGTGTTGAGAAAGATTCAATAGATTGTTATTTAAGTTGTGGTGTACTTCTTCTAGTGGTGTCATGTGAACGTCGACTACATGACACTTCACCTATATGGGCCTAGGGGAATGCATTGTGTATTTGGCTACTAATCGTAGGGGTTGTCGGAGTGACAGAAACCTGAACCCCCGTTAGGAAACCATTGCACAAGGGACGTAAGGGTCTTAGAGTTTAAAGCTGTGGTTAGGTTTCTACCTTAAATACTTTCTTGTACTTACGGATGTTTGCAAGGGGTTTAATCACAAGTATGTATTAGTCTTGGATGGGGCGGTACATTAGCACAGGTTCACCCACACAACACTTAGAAACCTAGAGAAGATTAATCAGCTATATGAAGCGAAAGCACTTGACAGTCTTCCCATGTGTCCTCGAGAACGTTTGGTCATCTTAAGTAATACAACCGGCTTGTCCTTTGCTGCATAAAGGATTGGGCCACTTGCTGCATTTATTCCTACTGTCTTTTATTTACTCGTACTTTGTTTACTTGCTTTATCGAAAACCCCTAAAAATCCATTTGCTAAGTATTTGCAGAGAATTTCTGATCCATACCACTAGCCAGCACCTTCTGCTCCTCGTTGGGTTCGACACTCTTACTTATCGAAAATACTGCAATACACCCCCTATACTTGTGGGTCATCATCTTGTAAAGAAACAAGTCATGAAAGCACAAAGCAACAAGCATACTAAAGCAAAACAAGTGCAACTTCAAGACTTTCAACATAAAGAGGGGAAATTTAATATTATTGAGATGCATAAAACCATGTTTCCCTCTCTCATAATAACTTTCAGTAGCATCATGAATAAAATTAACAATATAACTATCACATGAAACATTCTTATCATGAGCCACATGCATATAATAATTATTACTCTCCCTATAAGCATAGTCATTCTTTTTAATCATAGTGGGAGCAAATTCAACAAAATAGCTATCATTATTATTCTCATCACCATAATCATCAAAAATAGGAGGCATATTATAATCATAATTAATTTTCTACTCAATAGTAGGTGGACTCAAAATATCATATTCATCATTGTAATCATCATATATTGGAGGCATAGTATCATCCAAGTAAATTTTCTCCTCCATGCTTGGGCACTAAAAATATCATACTCATCAAAACCAGTTTCCCCAAGCTTAGACTTTTCCATAGCATTAGCAATAATGGTGTTCAAATAATTCATACTAATAACATTGCTATTAGCATGCAAATAAAGTTCCACAGGTTTTTTAATTTTCTATTCAAACACTTCATGTCCTAACTCAAGATAAATACTATAAAGCTCTCTAATTTTTTTGCTGTTTTCCATTAAGCCTAACTAGTGAAAACAAGAAACAAAAAGACAAAATTTTAGAATCTAAAGGAAATAACTTCGAGCACTCACACCGGAGGATGTGAGTACCTTTTACCTTACATCCCCGACAACGGCGCCAGAAAATAGCTTTGATGGCGTGTGGTTGACGTGGGAAGAAACTAAAGGAAATCTGAAATAATTAGTGACAACTCTGCCATTTGGATTCCTCCGGGTACTGAGTGACCTCCCCTTCCTTCGGTGCATCATTATCTTTCTTATTAGCACGATCTAAATTTGTATCCTCATCCATCTTACTAGTACCATCCTTGTTCCCTTTGTTTGCATCATCATCCCCATCCTTACTAGTATGTGGTAATGTTAATCCCTCAACACTCGACAAAGTAGATGATCTATCCACCAGAAATTTGAGCTTGAAGAATCCTCTTTGTATCCAAATATCAAGATATGGTGGGATGAATTCAGGGTCAACAAAAAAAACACAACCCTAATGATGCCCTTTTGTCTAGTGAATGGCATATCCACACTCTTGGTTTTGCCCAAAAGAGACCCAAGTCCCCATACAGATAAGAAATCTCCTCTAACATCTTTGGGCACACCATCAATCTAAACAATCACCTCTGGCAGTAAGAACACTGGCTCATCAACCACGACCCACTCATCAAACTTTAGATAAATAGGGGTGTCAAGAATTTGGTATTGCTTGAGTGATTTCATCCGTTGAACCTCGTCTTTGGTAGGGAATTTCACCTTGAATACCATGGGTTGGAATTCAATAACCTCCCACATGTAATTTGGTGAAAGAACCAGCCCCTTTAAGATCTCAATCACCTGTGCCACAATCAAGGAGCTACCTTCAAATAGAACCTTGCCAACTCTTGAATTCTCAACTCTCGGTCTATAGGACTCAGTTGTAGGTAATTCCAAAAATGTAAGTTTTTTGTTCCCCAGTCTATGGAGCACCATGGAAGGCTTGGGAGCAAGCAACAATGGACATGAAGAAGTAATGTGTTGTGGGGATTCACAGTTGTCGTAGACAATCACTTTGCAATCCTCATGAAAGTGTGATGGCGTGTGGTTGACGTGGGAAGAAACTAAAGGAAATCTGAAATAAAGATGGAAGCAAGCAAACATGTAATAGATCTAGTTGCAAACGGTGTTTCAATGCTTAAAAACAAGGCCTAGGGATCATACTTTCACTAGTGAACACTCTCATATAAATATCTTCTCTTCATGATACTACTCTAAACTACTCTTCGGTTGGACACTCTAATCCATGGTAGGGCTATAACAACACTCCTCAAAGTTCGCTTTCCCCATCTAGATAACTCCACACTGTCACCTTGAGCGATGGTTCCAACAAACACCACAATTTCATAGAAACATATAACTCCAAATATAACTCATAACAAGTATTTGTAATCTCTAGCCTAAGTGCCACCATGGTGTGCACACTGTCACTTTCACGCACATGGGGAGAGAAGAGATCTATTAAAGCACTTGAGTAGCAAGGTATATCTACTTGATTATAAAGCTCATGATCACAATATGATCATACATAGAGAGAGAGATGAACACATAGCTACCGGTAGAATCCTTAGCCTCGAGGAAGAACTACTCCCTCATCATCATGGGAATCAACAATCGCGATGGAGATGGTGGTGGAGATCGATGGAGATGGCTCCGAGAGCACTTCTCTGTCCCGGCAGGGTGCCGGAACAGAGACTTTCTGTCCCCCGATCTCCCCTTTGGTGGCGACGGTGCTGTGGAACTTTTCATGGCTGGAGGCTGGACGATTTAGGGTTTATGCATCGGGAGGCTTCTTATAGGCGAAGAGGCAAGGTCGATGGCCGGCCAGGGGGCCCACACCATGCCCTGACGCGGCCTAGGGCTGCCCGCGCCAAGGGGGGTGTGGCCGCCCTGTGGCCCCCATTCGTCTCTCCTTCGGACTCCATGTGTCTTCCGGTAAAATATTGACTTTGGCTTTTGTCCCATCCAATTCTGAGAATATTCATTTTCTGGATTTTCTGAAACAAAAAATAGAAGAAAACAGGCAACTGGTACTGTGGCATCTTGTTAATAGGTTAGTTCCATAAAGTGTATAAAAATACTCCAAAGTGTGGACCAAAAATAAGAAAGTAGATATAAAACAAGTATGGAATATTAAAAATTATAGATACGTTTCCAACGTATCAAAGTGTCCCGCCTGATTGCATATGAAACAATGCAACTTGTCATTCCTCTTCGGCTTTTTTGCAGGCCCATTACCATCGACCTCCATATCAATTGCCTTTTGCTTTTCCTGAGAAGCAACATTAGTCGGCGCTGCCGTGGCAGCGGAAACACTCGTGGAAGGCTGCCTAGGCGCTGCGGCAGGCTGCCTCGAGGCCGCACCTGGCAAATTCTATGTCGCGGCAGAGACGGTCTACCCACCACCACCCATATCCGCAGCACCTGCAACATTCACACTCCCTGACCCCGACTGGTTCACATGTGGTAGAGCAATGACTCCACTCTGAGTCGTCGTCGCCACGGCATCCACCACCTGCTTGAGCATGTGCTGATCAAGCGATCCTTGCGAAGTATTGCCGTGGGTAGACCCAATATTACTGCCAGAGAAGTTTCTGTTATTATTCATCCCAAAGTTGCCGTGACAGGTACTCCTACCACTATTACATGCTTGCCCTCCTCCGCGGGAAGCCCGGAACTCATACCTCTGCCTGTTCTGGTACCCAAAATCGCCATGGTTGTTTGTGTTCTCATGAGGAAAACTAGATCCGCCATGAAAGCCACCAGTATCACCACCACGGAAGTTGTTTTGTCCCGAGTAGCCACTAGATTGATTGCCCTCAAATCTATTGCCTGTACCATTGTTTTCGCCGTGGAAAAAATTCACACTGCCTCGACCAGGGTGAGGCTGATTGAAGTTGTTATTGAAGTAGCCTTGCCCACCTCCAGAGTCGTTCCCCCATCCCGGACCTCCGCCACCGCCGCCACCATGGTTCATCTCCGGACGCCTCCCGATTAGGGTTTCGGGCGACGGAGAGAGGACACGGTGTCTTAAAGAGATGATAGTGCCGAAATTCTCGTCGCTAGGTATCTATACCTCGCTTCGCGAGCTAGGTATTGGACCTGACTCAGAGTATGTTGAACCGAAGCGATGGTACGTGATGTTGTTAACTCGAGCCTGCGCAGGCAGTGGGCCAACCAAACCAGCTCCCGTCCACGCCCGTTTAGGGCCCAAAGACCGGAAATTCAAAGCTTGTGGAAAACTCGGATCGACATATCTCGCCGTGGATGACGAGGAAGATGGCGAACTAGCGACCTTCCTCTGTCGTCTCCGGCAAACCATCATCATTGTCGGAGTTAAAGTGTGATACACAGAGGGTTCTAGCGGTGGTCTCCTTAGTGATCTTGCCGAACGATAATCAGGTTTAGCAGAAGCACTTCTGCTATGATCTTCCGAATACGAATGTACCTTCGTCGATGGCGAAACCCACAGCTCTAATGCCGCGAGTCTCTGCTGTCGCCGCCATTCCAGATGTTTCGCCACCCTTGCGGATGGTGCCACACCTTCCGATCCAGCTTCGTCGAACGACATCCACCAAAAAATGTCAGTGGAGTCCGTCCTAGCCTCAGAAGTGAGCTCTTCCGCCTCATCCTTGCCGTCGGAGGACAATGCCCAGAACTTGACCCTCTCCGGCGAACCTCGATCGCCTCCAGGCCGGCGAGTAGAATCGCCTCCGGAAATTCCGGAATCACCTCTGAAATCGCCGGACATCCGTCTAACATTTTGCAACTCGTGGTCCTATATGAACATTAGTCAACCATACTGAGAGTGACATGGGGAGAGCAAAACATACATTGCTTTAGAATCCTTACAAAAAATATCATGTACGTGTACGTACACACGCGTCAGCAGCGTCCCTTTATGTATGCTTCGTTCATTGAAGCATCCCAAAGTGTGTGTGTTCGGAAGAATGAATCATCATAGGACAATAATGTTGCCGCACAACACTTACAATTAGAAGAAATGCCATATGGTGAACGCAGAATGGACCCAACAACATAGAACTATCCGTTTTCTCGGCCGTGTGCACCCCTATTTCAGCTAGTGCGGTTTCGGGAGAACGTGGCGTGAAGTTTTGTTGTCTGTTTATATTATGGGACATTTCGCTGCGTTGATTTCCATGGTGCGTATATTGGCAGAGAATTTTATGGTGGCTGAGGTCTGAGGTCTAATACTGGCGGACCGAGTTTTTGAGGCGACGAGGATTTTTGCTTGGTGATTCATGACTTGTAGCATCAGTATCAGCGAAAACCTAAGATCTAATCTTAATTGGTTGTGATTCGTGACTTTGCTTGGTGATACGTGACTTGGCGATGAGGAGTACAGTCTTATCTTTCAAGGTCAAAATCTAAGGTCTAACCTTAATTGGTTATGTCTCGCAATGGGTTTGTTGAAGGCATTGTCTTGAGAGTAAAGACTTTCTTCGAGGTGAAAACCTAAAATCTATGATCGGGTAGCAACGGCGTTGTGCATTGTTTTCTTCTTGGAGACGTCATTTTTGGAGAATTTAGACTTCGGGTGTTGTCTTGATGGTGGTTTGTGTTGCAGCTACCAGGAATTGATCACTGTAGCATGATCTTTTGTTTTTGTTTTTCTCCTCTTTGTTGTAGAGTTATGTGCACCTGTAATGTCTTTTAGAATAATACGTTGTTGCAGAGGCTAGGTATACTTGGTATCTTCGTGATATTAATATATTCTCTTTGTCGAAAAAATAGAACGACCCATTTTCTTAACATCAGCTTCAAAATACACAATACAACCACTACTATTAGGCTCAATTCAGCAGACTGTGTGGTTCGACCGACTCGGAGAATGATCCTAGGTACAGACGTACTCGATGGGGTGGTGATTTTTCATGAGATGGTTCACGGATTACACCCAAAAAAAATTGGTTCATCTTCAAAATATAATTTGAAAAGGAATATGACAAGCTAATAATTAAGGGGAATATAAGGTGGCCATTCAGGAGTGGCATCAGAAGAATGATGCATACGAGGTGTACCAAGAAACCATGAATGAGGTAAGTCCCACTCCCCCTAGATAGATAGTTTGAACCTTTATTTCTATAACGCCTGACATCTAAACCATCTTGAAGTCGTTCAGTCAGTTTATGGCCACCGGAGAGCGGGATTCAGCACGGTTACCAGAACAAGTACCTAGGCCGGGGCTGTTCCTAGTGATGCCATCGAAGGAAGAATTCGTTCGTTCGCACCTACTACACAGGGACCCCGGTAAAATCTTCTGCCTGACCACTTGTTACCTACTACTCTCTAGGTCAACGTGTCTTACAGGTTGCTAACTCTTGCTCAAACATCTAGGAAACGGGATGTTTCGGGAACCAACACTTTGGTCATGCTTCTCCCACGTCGGGTTCGTCACACGAGATCACACCACTATATATCGGTGACCATTCTCCTAGTGTTTCTCCTCGTGCCACACCTAGCCCTCCTTCCATTGGTGATTGTCTGGGACCTAGACGTAGGACGTCTGACTTCACGCGGGGAGATCTTGGGTTATCGTGCTCTTTAGACCGTTAGAGATGCATGTAGAGTTCTAGGGCTACATGTCTGGCCATCATATGTATGTATGATGATGATACTATATATGTATTGTGTACGCACTTGATGGCATTCTTTTGGATGATATATATGTATCATGTATGCATAATATATGTACTGTGTATTGATACCTTCGATCCGGATTACAGATGTAGTATAGCTTGTTTTTTCCTAGTAGACGTAGGTTATCGAATCCTCGGGAAGCAGATGCGTAATAAAGTTACTTTAATGGACCTTCGGGATTTTTAGAATTTCTTTTGTGTTTTTACCGAACCAAGAGTTTGCGTCTTTTTGTTGTTGTCGATGATGGAGAGAGGGGGCCTAGGACGTTCGGTTTCACCTGTAGCTGTGCAAAACATCTGATGGGAATAAAAGATAAAGATAAAGTATGCATGTAATTGTTAGAGAAAGATAAATTATATGTGGATTGCTATTGCCTCCACAACCGCTTATAGCAATAACCTACTAGTCTCATCCATAGAAGAAAGAGAACTAATGATATGCATAGTGATTTCACCGTTAACCTCAAGTAAATCCCTCACATACAACCGTACTCCCCCTTCGGTCACTGGGGTTCCCAACCTGCAGATCAGTCATTACTCATACTCCCTATACCTGGCTCAACCCTCGGGGTCTTGGGTACCTGACAAGTAATTAGATTGAGGCAAGAGAGGATATAATAATTATCATGTCATACAAACTAATACATGATCCCATCTATGATAAATAACATGCACAATCACTACATGGCTAGGCCGAAGCCTTTAGCCCAAGAAGAATTACTCAAACATAGAGATGAGATCAACAATCACAAACATTGTACTGGAAATCATAAGATTGATAGCAATAGTTTCACAATATCGCCAATCAAAGAAGTGATCTACTATTACAAGTGGTGGAATATGGCTATGGAGATGGAGAAGGGTTTTGATATCTGCAGGCGGCTGATGATCTGGGGCAGAGACTTGAGGGTGAGGCGGGCCTATTTTCTCATCGCCCGGGGCTTCTTTATATAGGGGTCCCTTCACAAAAGTTATTCTGTTTGACCTAGTGATGGCGGCGCCAACTATACGACCGAAACTATGCGGCCGGAGTTTTATTTCGGTCGTATAGTTGGTCGTTAAAGCGTCTGCCTCCGCTTCACGGCTCCTGGTTTCTTCTGGTTGTTGGAAATCTCGTATCTTTGACTTTAATGTAGTGATTTTCATCTTCAAACGACATTATCTTTGCATGAAAAATTAGAAAGAAAGGATTGCATACCCCTTTGAAAATTAGGAATTAGTGGCAGGGTTTAGAGAGATATTTAATCAAAAATATGAATAATATCCAGTTTAAATATGGACGTGGATGGCTATATTTCAGATCCATCAACCTCCCTAAGCTTAAACTTGATCGTCCCCGAGCAAGAAAATCAAAATCAAAAAGGAACTCAGCATTTAAACTGATATAACGAGATGGTGATCTTACTCATGATTGGTAGTCTCATGTTTCCTCCACTTCATAAATCTGAAAAACTTCAGCATAGATAGAGTAATGGCAAGCATATCATATGGGTTTTATGCATCCTTATAGCGCAGCAAAATTATTGCTAACATGGATGATTCAAATGAGTAAACTTTATTCCATGTCATGTAATCAACTCATAGGCTTACCTTTAAATAATAAAGTATAATCAGGTAAATTGAGAGTGTGAGAGTTGTCATGAAAAGCATATGTACTAGAGTATGTCAATTCTCCCACATCAATAAATCAAGACTTTTCAAGGACTACTTTTCTATTCATTGTCCTTCAAGAATTTCAGTTCTTAAGTAATTGAGAGCATACCAAATATTTTTATTAGTTTATCGGGCTGTGATGGACACTCATGGCATCACTAAGGTTTTTGTACCTTTTGCACAATAATTACTTATAACAGCCAGATGAGTGATTCCATCATGATTATAGCTACCCGGGAGTGCCAAGAATCTTACCCACTATAGCATTGCTGCTACATGTGTTTAATCAACTCATAGCCGAAATCTAGGAGTTTCCTCCATGAAGATCGTTCGTAGGCCAGCGGAGTTGTTGGCATCCCATGAAGTTTGACACGTGTAAAGATATATCATTCTTATGATTAACAAGTCAAACTTTGGCATGCTCACAAAAACCGCTAAAGATTAATTCAATAGAACAAATACTTTTAAAGAGAGCTATCAAGTCAATCAATATTTTCAGTAGTGTTGAGTGTCTCTAGAAATAAGCCTTCAAGACTAAACACTACAACACCCAAGCCTTCAATTATGAGACTTTTCTTATTACAATTGTTTAGCAATTTTTAGGCAAGACTTGGTTAATTACGAGAGCTGGAACAAAATGTATCCAACTAAATACCCATGCAAACGGAAATCTTACTATAATTAAAAGACTCACTCCACCAATATAACATCTCAACATTTACTACTAACTAGCATGGGTTTCTCAAACTTCAAAAGTGGGGAGTCATAAGGCATACCTCTTATGTTTGGTTCCACTTCTATCTTCCCTTTTTTTATTTGCTTCTTGGAAACTCGAAGTTGATCACTCTCCTGCAAATACATGAAAACCTCGAGTCGGAAAGAAAAGAAAGATGGAAAGTAAGGAAAAATGGAGAAATATTTTTGTGGTTTTTAAGAGAGGGAGTTTAAAGAATAGAAAAATTAGCGGCAAAGCTCGGCTAGAAAATCTCGAAAGCAAATAGAAAGAACTAAAAATAAAGTGTTGGGGAAACCAACACGAGTGCTTATAAACTCAAATTAAAAACACAACCTCGAAATAAATAAAAGCAAATGAACGCCAAATAAAGATACATGAGGAAACTTACCCAAGCTTAGGCTTTTGCAAGCCCTTCAAATCATTGTGGTGGCGGGAAAAGATCATTACTCCAGTTCGCAAATTGAGTTGATAGGTTACTAGTTGTTCCTCGGAGGTTCAAATAGAGACTATGCATCCTCTCCATAATTCCTCCAAGTTCTTGGAAGTCTTGGTATGTAGCGAACTGGGTTTGTGGCTGCTCCTCTTAATAAGGACCTTCTTGCTCCTCTTCTTGGTCCTCATCCTCCTCCGGAACCTCCTCCTCGGGTTGGTGTTGCTCAACCTGCAAGTCATATAGCAAACGTCCTTCCTCGATAGAGAAAAGACCATTAGGCGTAGGAGCTGGGTAGAGACGCCTAACTCCAGCAATATGCAGGTAATAAACACCACCTCTCCTAGTGAGTATTCGACAAGCTTTTAAAGTAGAGAAACCAACACATCGCTCACCTAGCACGGGTTGCAACTCACCTAGGTCGATGCATAGGGCGGTGGCAAGCACGGTGATGACGTCTCCACCTTTGATTGGTCCTTGGCTTTGGGAGGATTGGTGCTCCAGGTAGCGCACAAGGATGGCGCCCAAGTTGAGTGACAAGCCGCAGTTGATGTAAGCAGCCTTCGCGAGGACTAAGATGTCCTCCTTGTTGAGTCTCGTGAACTCATTACAAGCCTTCAAGGTGTTAGCAATAATATAGAACAAATAGAGAATTGCATGATGTTGAATATTCTTCCCCCTGCTCACTCTAGTAGTGAAACTCATTCCATTATAATATTGTTCAGGGGAAGGTTCTAAGCCAGTAAAGGATGCATGTAAGGCATTATTATCATTGTTTGGCAAATTAAAACATGTCCATCATTCATCTAATCTTAAAGTATAGTTGTTGTTCATAAGTCAGAAAGCTCTCCTTGCCATAGTTTAACGGTGCTTTGCAACGAACTTATGAATTCAATAGTTAAGCGGTGATAAGTAGGCACATCATTGTACACAAAGTTTTGCAGGCCAGCTCTATTGTAAAGTAAATTGAAGTCATCAGAAATACCGAGTTGGTTCAATATAATGGGACAAGCCCACTTGGTGGCCTTCACTTCACGGTTTTTGATCTTGTTGAAGCGATCATGTTGGAGCTCATTTCTGAACTGTATACCCATGCGTTCTTGAGCGACAGCCCGAGAAGCGCTAGCGGTGGCACGAGCACGAGTCTAGCTCTTTGTGTTCATCATCTAAAACATTGAAGAAAGACTAAAATAAAACTTTTTGATCCAATAACAGTAATTACAACATATTCCTCATCATAGCACACTAAAGAATCCTCTCAAAATAATAATCTAAGAAAGAGAATCATGGCAATTAGTTCATAGTAGGTCTCACCCTAGATTGATAATGACAATAGATCTAAGATGAATTTACAAAAATTAATTGGAGGATCGGAGGAGAAACATACCGTAGATCACTTGTATACGAGGAAAAAGGTTTTGAGAGAGTTTGGAGGTAGAAGAGAGAAAAAAGATTGAAGTTTTGGAGTTAGAGGTACCTTTCCGTATGATTTTATGGTCAGACGCAACTATACGGGCGCAACTATACGGCTGAAATAATGCGTTCCCACCGTATAGTTGGCCTGCTGTCAAAATTTTAGGGTTTCCACCTGACGGCGTAGCTATACGGCCAGAACAATATGTTCCCGCCGTATAGTTGGTCGTCAAACCATCTGTACCTAGGAAAAGAAATTATACAAAGGCATCAATATCTATACGAACGGAACTATACAGCCGGAATTTTTATTCCCGCCGTATAGTTGGTCGTTAAACCGTCAGTACATTGGAAAAGAATTTGTATGGAAGAACCGATATCTATACGACCGGAACTATACGGCCAGAATTTTTATTTCCGCCGTACAGTTGATCGTTAAACTATCAGTACATATGTAATAAGAATTATCGATGGAAAAGATATCTATACGACTGGAACTATACGACCGGAATTTTTATTCCTGCCGTATAGTTGGTCGTTAAACTCTCTGTATGCATCAAAAAAATTATGTTTCTTCGAAAATTATTTTTTATCCTGTAACTTAGTGATATACCTTGTTTTTGATAGAAAATTGACAGTAAATATTGTTGACCAACAACAACATGAAAAAAGCAGGATTTTTAGTACTACCGAACTTCTTCTCCTCAATTGGAGTTTTCTAGCACTCTTTATTGAACATAAACTTAAACTAAAACTTACAAACTTTAGTCAAACATTTATTTCACATGGGTTGCCTCCCGTGAAGCGCTCTTTTATGGTTAATAGCTTAACCTTAATGTTGATCACTTAGACCAGATGAGTGGAACACCCACTCCAAAATAGTTGGCATTCAAAGTGATGACCTCCTTTTCATCATGCTTCGCTTTCTTCTTCCTGGGAAAATGAATAACAAAAGTATCCCACGCAGGCAATTGAAGTTTCACGTTCCCTTCATGTAGCTTAATCAAAGCCTTAATAGTTCTTAAGAAAGGACGGCCTAGTATAATAGGAGCAGTAGCATCTTCAGGATGTCAACAATAACAAAATCAATAAGAGCGGGACAACCTTTAATCTATACTAAAATATTCTCCTTAATTCCTACAGCTTGTTTGTAGGTAGAATCTACTAGATGCAATTTTAACTCGGTGATCTCAAAAGAGCCAAGATTTAACTTGTTAAAAAGACTCTTTGGAATTATTGAGACGCTTGCACCTAGATCACAAAGTGTAGCTATCTCATTGGTTACAATTTTAATCTTAATAGTAGGCTCAAATATGTCATCAAGCTCCACAGGTAATTTTTTAGCAATTTGCTTATATTCTTTCTCAAGCTCACGTACCTTTATTGCTACCTGATTAACAAAGTGTTGGTACATAGCTTCCTCATTACCTTCATTTACCGGAATCTTAACGTTGATCCGTTTTACGAGATCTTCAACGATATAACTTGGTGAAGGAGCATTGTTATAATCAAGTTTTTCAGGCTCCTTATCTTGGATTCTCATCATCTAGAGGTCTTCAACATGATTGGGCTCAGCTTTACCTGCAAACTTGGTTAGAATGAGAGTTTGACTCTCGGTTATCTTACCTAGATGTGCCTTAACGATTCTTGTTCTTTCTTGGAGGGCTTGCAAATCATTTCTCAAACTTACAGCTTGGTTAGACAACTTACTAAGCATAGCATCATGGTTCTCCGTTATTTTAACAAGAATGTTGTTTTGTTCATTTTATGAGTCTATAAAAGACTTAAATATTTCTTGGAGACTACCATTACTAGTTCTCATATTATTATTAGAATTACCTGCAGGACTAGAATAGTGTTTCTGAAAATTAGGATTATAATTCTTCTTTCAAGCAGGATTATAATCATTATGAGCTATGAAGTCTATCTCTTCAATATTTGTTTCTAGGATAGCTCTTACCTGGGTTTTCTTACCTTTCATGGCTAGTCTGAGCTCATCTAACTTAACATTGAGTTCTTCATTTTCTTGTGGTGAGACGGATTTCACCTTCTTCGTGTTTGATCTATCCAAATGCCATTGGGCATGGTTGTCTTGCATATTGTCTGGCAGCTGCTTTGCTTCGGTAATATATTTACCCATAAATGTTCCTCTAGCTGCAATATCAAATATAAACTTAGACACATGGTTAAGAGCATTATAAAATAGATGGAGAATTAACCAGTCTTCCATCCCATGACTAGGATAGTTTCTCATGCATTCTTTCATCCTCTCCCATACAAGCGCTAGTGGCTCACGCTCTTCCTGTCTAAAACCAGTAATATTAGATCTGAATTGCATAGTCTTTGTAGGTGGAAAAAATTTAGTCATAAATAAAAAAGTGCATTCCACCCATAATGTAATAGTATTTTTAGGAAAAGATAGCAACCATTCTTTTACTCTTCCTTTAAGAGAGAAAGGAAATAAACGCAATTTGACCGCATTAGGGTCAACGTATTTTATACGCATCATATCATATATTTCAGTGAAAGTATTCAAGTGCATACCTGCGTCATCAACAGCAGAGCCTCCAAATTGATTTTGTTGAACCAAACTTAAATAATGAGGCTTAATTTCACAGTCATCAGCAGCAATTGATGGCTGAGTAATAGGAGTACGTAAATAATGATTGTTGGAGTAGCAAACTCCCCAAGCTTCTTTTCAGCCATATTTCCTATGTTTTTGGGTTTTATTAAATAGAGAATTATAATAGTAAAATTAAGAATTTAAAGGCTAACTAATTTTTTGGTTTATCGAATAAAGACTGAAAGTAAATTAACAAAATTAAAAACAAGAATTAAAACCAGCAAGGTTCCTACTAACCTCATCAGGGTAGCTATTGCTTCCCTAGCAACGGTGCCAAAAAAAAAGGGTTAATAACTTCGATCCGGATTACGGATGTAGTATAGCTTTTTTTTGCCTAGTAGACCTAGGTTATCGAATCCCTGAGAAGCGGATGCGTAGTGAAGTCACTTTAATGGACATTCAGCAGTTTTAGAATTCCTTTTGTGTTTTTACCGGACCATGTTGTCGATGATGGAGAGAGAGGGTCTAGGGCGTTCGGTTTCACCTGTAGCTATACAAAACATCTGATGAGAATAAAAGATAAAGATAAAGTATGCATGTAATTATTAGAGCAAGATAAATTGTATGTGGGCAGTGTATCCATAATTGCTATTGCCTCCGCAACAGCTTATAGAATAACCTACTAGTCTCATCCATAGAAGAAAGAGAACTAATGATATGCATAGTGATGTCACCATTAATCCCAAGTAAATCCCTCATATACAGCCGTACTACCCCTTCTATCACTTGGGTTCCCAACCTGCAGATCAATTTTTACTCATACTCCCTATACCTGGCTCAACCCTCAGGGTCTTGGGTATCTGACAAGTCCTTAGATTGAGGAAAGATAGGATACAATAATCATCATATCATAAAAACTAATACATGATTCCATCTATGATAAATAACATGCGCAGTCGCTACATGGCTAGGCCGAAGCCCTTAGCCCAAGGAGAATTACTCACACATAGAGATAAGATCAACAATCACAAACATTGTAATGGAAATCATAAGATTGATAGCAATAGTCTTATAATATTGTCAATCGAAGAAGAGATCTTCTATTACAAGTGGTGGAATATGGCTATGGAGATGGATACGGGTTTTGAGATCTGGAGGTGGCTGATGATCTGGGGCAGAGACTTGAGGGCGAGGCAGGCCTGTTTTCTCGTCGCCCGAGGCTTCTTTATATAGAGGTCTCTTCATGAAAGTTGTTCTGTTTGACCTAGCGGTGGTGGCACCAACTATACGACCAGAACTATATGACCGGAATTTTATTCCGGTCGTATAGTTGGTCGTTAAAGCGTCTGCCTCCGCTTCACGGCTTCTGCTTTCTTTTGGTTATTGGAAATCTCGTATCTTTGACTTTAATATAGTGATTCCTATCTTCAAACGACAATATCTGCACAGAAAAAATAGAAAGAAAGAATTGCATACCTCTTTGAATATTAGACATTAGTTACAGAGTTTAGAGAGATATTTTATCAAAAATATGAATAATATCCAGTTTAAATATGAACGTGGATGGCTATATTTTAGAGCCATCATGTATGCATGCTGTGATATATATATATTGTGAGTTTGTTGTGTAGGGAAAGCTGGGAAACAAAATGTAAAAAAAATCCTAGCAGGCTCTATGTCGACCGACGGCACAGTGATGACCATTTGGTCCAATCTCATGTTTTGTGTCGACGGTATGGCTATCGGCGTACGTGAAAAACTTACGCCCTCGCGTACTACCAGGTCGGCCCACCCCGTAGTTCAGCCCAAGTTCTACCACGTGCAAAGTTAGGCCGATGGCTAAGCCATCAGCGTAGCTTCCTCCAGCACCCGCCCAGGCCTGCCCACGTGTCTAGCTAGGCCGACGGTTTGACTATCGGCGTAGTTGCTTCCGCCGCTAACGGTCGTTACAGGGTCAAATGGGGCCCACCTGGTCTTTACCGACGGCGACGTAACTCCGACGGCGCCATCTGGACATCCACAGACTATGTCGATGACAACCCTCTACGCCGATGGTCGCTTCGTCTGCGGCAACGCGTTGATACACCGATGGCACTATGCCAACGACAGCCGATGGCTTAGTGGCCTATGTCGATGGTTTAGGGTCATCGGCGTAGTGACCGTTTCCTGTAGTGGTGGCTTGTGACCCCAACGAACACTGCCCGCAAAGAAAAAAAAGTGCAGAAAAAAGGAGCGGCAAAAAATAATTAAACATATTACAAGAAAAAGTTTCTGGTCCTGGCCCCGGTCGCAAAATATCAACAGAAAAAAACCCCAATATTTTGGGGTGCCGTGGCATGGAAGGGGAACCGACAGGCCAGGGTCGGTGCCTGGTCATACTGTTGCGTGCCGCCTACTTTTTGTTGTCGTCGTCAATGACGATGAAGACTTGGGACGACGGCCAGGCGCCGCTCTGGGCCAGAGCGGGAGGCATGGCCAGAGTGGGAGGTGCCGGGAGAGCGGGCGGCAAAGGGGTCTCTGGGCCTGCTCGGCCATCCAGGACTCGTGTAGGGCCTGGGCAATGCCGTACCACCGCTTCTCCTCCTCCAGCTATGACACGAGGATGGCGTCCTGGAGCCCCTCCTACTCCGTCATCGGTCGGGCCTGCGTTGGCTCCGGCTCCTCCAGCTTGACCGCCACCTGGCCTAGAGGCCACACCTCTGAATCGACAGTGCCGACGCCCCTATAGCGCGACCAGTCTGGGATGCGGCGCTGGGAAGTGGTAGCCCTCGTCCGCGCCCTCGTCGTCCACATCGGAGTCCTCGTCGGACTCCTCCCAGTAGTCCTCCTCGTCGTTGTTGAGGTTCTCGAGGTGGGCCTCGACGGCCCACGTGCTCCACCTCGAACCACCGGTCCCAGAGGTCGGAGTGCACGGAGTAGGCCGGGTCCCACCTCAGATCTGGCGGCGCTAGATCTCCCGGCGACGAGCAGGGCCCGACACCGGGGATGACCGACACAGGCACGCAGGCTCCATTGAGGTGCCAGCCCGCCGACAGGTGCACGTCCAGCCATAGGCACGACATGCCAGACTTGGCCAGCGTGCGCGCGAGCTCGAGGCTGACGTACACATGCCGCTCGGAGCGCGAGCGCGGTGGTGCGCGCGTCGGTGGGCCTCGGAAGGAGGAGGAGGAGGAGCCACGCGCTGGCGGCGACCTCGATACGGAATGGCGGCGATTACGGCCGCCGCCGCCGGAGAAGGAGCCAGCCTCGTGGTCGTTCCGGCCTGGCCGGAACTAGCCCTTCTAGCTCCCCTTCGTCATCGCGGTCGGCGATAGAGGGGCTTGTCGGTGGGGAGGGGGCTAGGGTTTTGGGGTTTGACCGGGAGTGGAGTGTGGAGTATGGGGACAGTGACGCTGTCCCTCCCTCTGGAACACCGCCAGGTGGGACCCGTCGAAGAGGACACGGTCGTACTAGGCCGGTATCCGTCCTACCGCATTTCAGCTCCAGGTTTGGGCCCGGTTTACGCCGAAGCAGACCATGTCGCGCTGTCCTCGTGATTTGCGGGTGCGCATTGGACCATGACCTGTGTTCGAGAGGACAGGATCAAACCGCAATTTCCGTTTCGGAGTGCGGGGACGTTGGAGTTGGCCTTAGGATAGCAACATCACGTCGGCAAACGGAGACACAGAACGTCGTGGCAGGAGGACGATTTCGCAAAGAAACATAAATACTACTACAGCGAAGTCAGTCAGTGAGCCCCACATCAACAGGGATAGCTTAAGCTGATGTGAATCTGTGATTACGTACGCGCGCATTTTTATATGGAACAAAATAAAATGCTTCTCCCAGGCCCAGCCGTACGCAGATTTAGGTGCGCTGATAAATAAATGGAAACGCTTCCTGTGTACAGTATATTTCTGCAGTAGGACGTTTGAACATGTAACCGATCGCTGCACCTAATAGAGACGGGACGAGCCAAATCAAGAGACACAACAGTCAACGGGAGCACGTGGAATCGTCCTCTGCTACAGCTAGTTATCTTGTCGCCAGAAGGCATGCATGTCGATCCCTGCAATAGACCGACACAACAGCCCGCGGTCTACCACACTAGAGTACGAGCTCCTTTCCAAATTTAAGTATTTTTAACATTTCAGTTTGAACTGGTAAGAGCATCTCCAATAGCGTATCTATAATAGGTAAGGATAAAAAAACAGTTTCAAGAGCTTACCCATAAGAAATCCCAAGCAAAAAAATTTGAGTGATCACCCTATTTTGCACCATCTTAGAGCAGGCAAGGCTAAAGTGGTAATGAGTAGATGGCAGAGAAAATATAGGCAACCTCTTGAAGTTGAGCATTTTTGGCTTCCCAAAAACCGGTTTGCCCATATATGGGTGATATGGGCTAGTCTACAGTCTACACACCTATACTTATCACCCATATCTCTAGCCACGTCAAATTGAGGAGGCGGGCGAGGTCGACCCAGAAATTTCGAACACGCGAGGCCACGATCGCCAACTCTCTGGCCACCGCCCCACCGAGCTTCCCATAGCCCAGTTGCCCCTCCCCATACCTCCTCACCCTCCCACTACCGTCGCAAACCACCATTGCCACGCCAATGTGTTCGTCAATGCCGTCTCGCGGCAGGGAAGACCAATGTGCCGCGTGAACATGCGCTGGCGAACCTGGCCAGTACCGTCTTGCGCGTGACAAAGAAGGTGTCATGGACGACCTTGATGCCCCCGTCTCGTCCTCCACCTCCCCCCTCGGCCTCGCTCCCTCCCCCACCTCTTCCCTGTAAAACCTAGCGGAGAGGAAGAGACGGCAGCGCCCGAGAGGGGCTATCGAGGGCGGCGGCTAGGGTATCGACACCAGAGGAAATTGGGAAGACTCGGTAACCCTCCTGGAATCCGGTCTAGACTTTTATATATGGGAAGACAATTACAACATGTACATGAGTTAGGTTAGGAGTCTAATACTAGTACAATATACCTAACACAATACGTATTCTATCAGCCTCCCTCAATCTTAACTGTGGAGAACATGTCAAGATTGCGCTTACACTCTTCAAACAAGGGAAGAGGTAGTGGTTTAGTGAAGATGTCAGCTAACTGATCCTTAGACGATACAAAGCGAACTTGGAGCAACTTCTGAGCCACACGCTCACGAACAAAGTGATAGTCAACTTCGATATGCTTCGTCCTTGCATGGAACACATGATTGGACGATAGATATGTTGCTCCAATATTATCACACCATAAGACTGACGGAGAAGTTTGCTGAATACCAAGCTCCTTCAGCAAAGCTTCAACCCAGATAAGTTCGGCAGTTGCATTTGCAACAGCCTTATACTCAGATTCTGTGCTAGAGCGAGATACAGTTGCTTGTTTTCGTGCACTCCAGGCGATCAAGTTACCTCTAAAGAAGAGAGCATAGCCCCCCGTGGATCGCCTGTCTTCCACATCACCAGCCCAATCAGCATCAGAATAAACAGATAGCGTACAGGAGGACGTAGGTGGAAGAAGCAACCCATGAGTACGTGTATGCTGAACATAATGTAGAATCCTCTTCACAGCAGCCCAATGAACTTCAGTAGGAGCATGGAGAAACTGACAGACTTTGTTAACCGCAAAACATATGTCAGGGCGAGTAAGGGTGAGGTACTGCAAACCTCCAACAATACTACGATACGTAGTAGCCTCCGCATCACCAAGAATGGGACTGTCAGCATTAAACAACCGAGTGGTGGAGGATATGGGAGTATGGGCAGGCGCACACTTGAGCATACCAGCACGACGAAGAAGATCAACAACATACTTATGTTGATTGATGGACAGGCCATTCGGCTGACGAGAGACCTCAAGGCCGAGGAAAAAATGTAAGGGTACCAAGTCTTTCACTGCAAACTCCTGTCGAAGACCACTGACGAGTTGATCAATCGCCTGAGAGGAGGAGCTCAGCACAACAATATCATCAACATAAACCAATATATATATAGTAATATCGGGGCGCTGAAGAATAAAGAGGGACGTGTCAGCTGTAGATGCCAAGAACCCATGCTGTGAAAGAACAGATGCAAGACGAGCATGCCACGCTCGAGGTTTGAGACCATATAGAGCCTTGATCAAGTGACATAGATGGTGAGGACGAGCAGGATCCTCAAAACTAGGAGGCTGACGCATGTAAACCTCCTCTTCCAGAACCCCATGCAAAAAAGCATTCTGAATGTCAAGCTATCGAAGATACCAGCCACGCTGAACAGTCAAAGACAGCAGAAGACGAATAGTAGTAGGCTTGACAACAGGGCTGAATGTGTCTTCATAGTCCAACCCATAGCGTTGCTTGAACCCCTTAGCAACCAACCGAGCTTTATATCTCTCAATAGTGCCATTAGCATGTCGCTTGACTTTGAACACCCATTTAGAATCGATAATATTAACACCATGCCGAGGAGCAACTAGACGCCAAGTGTTATTCTGCAAAAGAGCATTATACTCCTGCTCCATAGCAGCACACCAATGAGGAATACCAAGAGCAGCACGAAAATGATGTGGCTCAGCAGTAGGATCAGCAATAGACTGAGCAATACAGGCAGTGAGCCAGGCAACCGTACCATCCGTGCGCTGCTTTTTCTGGTGAACACCACAAAGACTGCGCGTAACAGTCCGCAGAGAATCAGGTGGCAGTGGTACCAGTGGAGGCAAAACAGCAGCGTCAGGCTCACCAGGAGAGGGCGTGGCCTCAGACTCGCCAGGAGACATCGATACGGAGGTATGCATGGGCGAGATCGACGTGACACCAGGCGGAGACAGCGACGTGGCGCTAGGCGGAGAGGGGGCTCCACGTGTCGGTCCAGTGGACCAGACGCACGAGGCGGCGACACAACATCAGGCTGCTGCATGATCGGCGACGCAGTGCAGCTGCGGTCGACCTGATCAGGTACAGGCGACGAGTTGGAGGAGTCCAGCGGATCATCCAAAATTTCAAGACGAGCTCCATGACCTGTACCTGCGCCATGATTAGGAAGCAACGAAGGTGCATGCGTACAATCTGCAAATTGGTCAATAGCAACAGGAGTAGAAACAGAAGTGGAAGTGGACTCAGAGGGCGGGGAATTAGAGAATGGAAAGACATTCTCGTCAAAAACGACATCACGACTAATGTATACTCTATTAGTGGGGACATGGAGACACTTATAACCTTTGTGCATGGGACTATAACCAAGAAACACGCACTTTTGAGAGTGGAATTGAAGTTTGTGTTTATTATATGGGCGAAGATTGGGCCAACAAGCACATCCAAAGACCTTGAAGAAGGTATAATCAGGTGTTTTGCCAAGTAAACGCTGAAGTGGTGTCTCCATGTTAATAACACGAGTGGGCATGCGATTAATAAGGAAGCACGCAGTAGTAAAAGCATCACTCTAAAAACAAAAAGGAATAGATGCATGAGCGAGAAGAGTAATGCATGTCTCAACTATATGGCGATGTTTACGCTCAGCACTACCATTTTGTTGGTGAGTATGTGGACAAGAAACACGATGCGAGATGCCTAGTTTCTGGAAGAAGGAGTTTAACTTAATGTACTCGCCTCCCCAATCAGATTGCACATGAATAATTTTATGATTAAGGAGACGCTCTACATGTGCTTGAAACTGTAGGAAGACATCAAAGACATCACTCTTACGCTTGATTAAATACAGCCAAGTAAACTGACTATATGCATCCACAAAACTCACATAATATGAATGACCACTAACAGAGATTTCAGCACACATAATATGAATGAACACTAATAGAGATTTCAGCAGGACCCCAAACATCTGGATAAATAAGCTCTAGTGGAGCGTTTGTTACATGATTTGAGAGAGAAAAAGGTAACTGATGACTCTTGCCATGTTGACAGGCATCACACACACTAATTATTTTATTGGACTCTGATGGTAACTGATGACGACTGAGAATATGTTGAACGACTTGGAGAGACGGGTAGCCTAGCCGTGCATGCCACCGGGCAGACGAAGCTTTAAGAGCGCTGAAAACTTGCTTGGCAAAAGGAGCATCAACGGCGTCAAGAGTGTAAAGGCCACCACGACGCCGACCTCTAAGAAGAATGGCCTTCGTATACAGGTCCTTAACAAAAACACTGTTAGGATGGAACTCGACAAGAACATGATTATCGGAGGTAAAATGAGGAACAGATAGGAGATTTATTTTGACACTTGGAACATGAAGAATATTGCGGAGTTGTAAAGATCTAGATGATGAAATGAGAATAGTTGCATGACCAATATGAGAAATACGCATACCTGTACCGTTGGCCGTGTGAACACAGTCAGTACGCTGATAAGGTTCCTTCACGTTCAGCTTATTCATCTCATTGGTGACATGTTCAGAGGCCCCAGTGTCAAAGTACCATGGATTCACCACGGGAAACGAAGGAGTATGTCCCTGTGGTTCCTGGAACGCCATAGCGAGTTGACGATCCGTAAAGCGGCCATCATTACCGACTCCCAAGAAGTTCTTGTTGAAGCGCTTGAAACACCTCGACGCAATATGACCAGCCTCATCACATAGCTGACAGATATGACGTGCACCTGAGCCCGACGAAGAGCCGCCGCGACTGTAGTCTGCAGTACCGCCGGCTAGTGTATAGCCCGACTTGGGCTGGAAGCCACGCTGAGCAGGAGTTGTCCCAGCAGGTGTTGGGCGGTACGCAACAGGTGCTGGTGCATATGCAGGAGGAACAACGCCAGTAGCACCGCAGTATTGCCCAGGAGCGCCTCCTCCAGAGCGGTGCGCCTTGGAGCCGCTGAACTTGGCAGCGTTCGCAGAGTGAATTGATGAGGTCCGACGCAGGCCAGCTCTACGTTGTTCAGTGGCAAGCATGCGAGAATATAGATCATGTGCGGGCATAACAGTGTCTCGCATATTGACAGACTCCACCAGTGAGTCGTATTCCTCGTCGAGCCCAGAAAGAACGAAGGACTGGAACTCCTCCGACCGAAGAGGCTGCCCGGTTGAGGTCAACGTGTCCGAGAGAGACTTGAGCTTGTTGTAGTAGACGGAGATGAGCTGATCTAGCTTCTCCAATTCACGCATCTGATCGCGAATTTGCATCGAGCGTGCATTAGACTGAGAGGCGAAACTCCTCTCAATTGTTGTCCAGGCCTCCCTGGACGTAGTGGCGAACATGATCATTGCTCCAACCTCCACACCAGCAGATCCGAGAAAGGCGGACAGGATCGCCTGGTCTTGTTGAATCCAGGCAGCAACTTCGGGGTTGGGTTCCTGAGTAGAGGTACCCCCATCCCCGGCAACGGTGATGGTGGTCGGTGGACACGGGAAGGTTCCGTCGACGTAGCCGTGTAGCAGATTGCTCCGGAGGTGGGAGACAACCTGAGCTCGCCAGAAGAGATGGTTCTGAGGCGAGAGCTTCACCATGAGCAGATTTCCAAAGTTGATCGGTCTTGGATCCGATCGAGGAGGACGGCATCGACGGGAGAGCGAGGGTGAGGAGCGAGGAGCTCGTAGCAGCGGAAGACGACATCATAGCTCAGGATTCGAGCTCTGATACCATGTAAAAACCTAGCGGAGAGGAAGAGACGGCGACGCCCGAGAGGGGCTATCGAGGGCGGCGGCTAGGGTATCGACACGAGAGGAAATTGGGAAGACTCGGTAACCCTCCTGGGATCCGGTCTAGACTTTTATATATGGGAAGACAATTACAACATGTACATGAGTTAGGTTAGGAGTCTAATACTAGTACAATATACCTAACACAATACGTATTCTATCATGCCCCGCTCCCCCCAACGCCGGCGCACTCGTGGCATTCGGCGGAATCGCCACCACCTTCTATGTGTGGTGTTGTTCTATGCACCAACGAATTTCTTATTTTGTTGATGCACCATGCTACTTGTGTGATGCACTTTGCGTCTTACTTTTGGCGATGAATTTCGTATTATTTTGCACTTCTACTATGGATATGTGATGGCTAAATTTGTGGTGAATTATTGTAGTGATGATATGTGGAGCGATCTTAGTTTATTTGGATGTTATATGCAATATGTTGGGAAGAAGTAGAGAGAAGATAATGGTCCAAATGGGCAAGCCAGTTTTTGGCAATGAAAATATCGGTAAGCTCTTGGAGTTGAGCATTTTTAGCTTACCCATGTTTTCACTCTCCTCTACCCATAACCATTTTAGCCTTACCTATTATAGTCAAGTTATTGAAGATGCTCTAAAAGACTTGCATTAGGGCACGTACAATGGTTTTATTTTAGTCATATCTTAGCAATGTCACGTAGGAGGATTGTTGAGTTGGAGGAGAGAGAAGCAAAAAAAAGACTTCTATTTTCTCTT
The DNA here is from genome assembly GCA_916181665.1 of Avena sativa. Taxonomy (NCBI): domain Eukaryota; kingdom Viridiplantae; phylum Streptophyta; class Magnoliopsida; order Poales; family Poaceae; genus Avena; species Avena sativa. The sequence goes on from OV702287.1 coordinate 433,316,415, forward strand.
AGCTAAGATATCATCTCTTAGCACATGTATGTCTCACCATATATTCAGGCATATCTGTCGCTGGAGATAAGACTAAAAAAATGACCCATTATATGTCATGCTTTGTCATTCTATCAAATTACGTTGCAATGTATAAGATACTCCCTCTGATCCAAATTAATTGACTTACACAGATACATCCGAATCTAGACAAATCCGAGTCACAGATACATCCGAATCTAGACAAACCCAATCAATTAATTTGAATCAGAGGGAGTAACATTATAGATGCCCGGATAAATATTACAGAGCACGTGTTACATGTAGCTGGCTTTAATTAATCCTCCGTGGCTCCGTTGATTTGCGGCATCTCGCCGGGACCGGGCGGCTACATTTGTGTGTCTGTTGGTCCGCGCGTGACGAGTCGCTGTGACCCACCGGGAGCGTACCCGCCGACACCACGACAGCGAACGAGTTGGCAAGTTGGTACGGGTGCCGTGTATGCAGCGTGCAACTTGGGCCTGCGCGCGGGCGGGTAATCAAGGTGAAACCTGTAGCTGCAAGTGGCGCGCGCGCGTGGTGCAGATCGCAGCGCAGCGGCCTATCTGACGGGCTGTCGATCTTGGTGGAAAAATGAATCGGAGCAGCGTCGTCTCCCAATCTCGGGGTTCGACATAATGCTTCCGAGGATCTGAACCGTGGATTTCCTGGCTGTAGCACTGTGAGATTTGTCCTTGGGATGAAACATTCAGGCGGTAGTGCAGCACCACTGCTGGGCTGCTGGCCGCAAGTGACCACGTTCCCCACGAACGGGATGGGAGGAGAGTCGATCGAAGTCAACGAACCGCAAGTTTACATCTTTGATTTTCTCAAAAGCAACCAATCAAGCGAGCAACTTGCACCTCTTAACCCCGGCAAAAGCGATGGAAAATATGAGTATTAAGCTAAGCTACCAAGGCGGCCATGTGGCGCTTTCACGAGGATATCGCACCTGATCGATTACAGCCAGATTTTTCTCTGCATCAGAGAAGCTACCTGATAAAAGTCCCGCATAAACAATAGAAATAGCCCGGGAAATTCCTGACATCTCCCTATCAGACGATGTGAATTCTCTGATCTGATTCTCTCCTCCAAAAATATATCCTCCTACGGAAAATCTCTGTTCGTTTCAGAATTCAAGAAAGACTAGTGACATTTTGTCCTCCTCGCCCTGCGCACTTTAAACTTTCTGCGGACAGCTAGCCTGCCCAGGCGCTACGCCCTCGCAGTATAAATAGGACCCCTCGCTCCTCTGCTTCTGCACATCCTTCTCTACCCATTCTCTAGAGCAATGGGGGTTCATCTCGGAAGAGTAGCTTGGGCATGCCCGGTGGCACTGGTGCTGCTGCTGCTGCTTCTGCAGCTCGCCGGGGCGTCACATGTCGTGTACGAGACCAGCCTCCTCGAGACCGAGGCGGCGGCGGCCACCGTGCCGGTTTCCATTCTTGAGCTGAGTACAGGGTACCACTTCCGCCCCCCGAAGAATTGGATCAACGGTATACTCCAACCCATCTGTATTGTACGTACATCTTGTAGGCAGGGCAGACACCCTTATATACGGCTAAACGGAGCGAGCAGTGCGCGTTTCTGCTCTTCGAATAACCTCACAAAGCATGCATGACATAATATGTCAAGATCGATCAAACTGTGTGCTTCCGAGAGTCTCACAAATCACGCATGACATAAAATCAACTACTAGTACTACAGCAAGAAGATGCTTAAGAAGCAGGTTTTAGGGCTCTTCCTGTGCCCAGTACTGCTGCTCAGTAGTCAGTAACAGTCCATCATTAAGTAGGTCGTTTTCCTACTCTTAAGTAGTACTACTAAGATGCTTTTTTGCAATGGTTTAATTGGTTCTAAGTCGTGACTTTTCTTATCCTTAATTTGGTGGGATGCTACGCTCTCCGGTTGCCACGACAGATCCGAACGGTACGTCGTCCTTCTTCCTTAGCTCGTTTTAATATCCTGTCACTACGCATCTCTGTCGCGTGATGATTCATGGGATTTGATGCTATCTTCTGCTACTACTAGAATCCGTGTGTGCTGCAACTTGCAAACCCATTGTGCAGTAACGAACGCCTTTTTGCTCAGACTAAAGAATAGTACAGAAATAAACTTACATGCATGCATGCATGCAGAATGGCTGTTCATGCACGCTTGGACTCATACCGAAAACCTTCGTTTATGAATGAAAGGAATTGCTGCTGGTCATTAACTTTACTGAGAGATCATTATCTAGTAACATTAGTTTCGTGACCATATTATGGGTTTGTAGTTTTGATGTGATGAAAAATTCGTGCGTGCAGCTCCGCTGTACTACAAGGGTTGGTACCATCTGTTCTACCAGTACAACCCCAAGGGCGCCGTGTGGGGCAACATCGTGTGGGCGCACTCGGTGTCTCGCGACCTCATCAACTGGGTGGCCCTGGAGACGGCCATCTCGCCGAGCATCGAGTCGGACAAGTACGGGTGCTGGTCGGGCTCCGCCACCATCCTGCCCGACGGCACGCCGGCGATCATGTACACGGGCATCAGCCGGCCGGACATCAACTACGAGGTGCAGAACATGGCCTTCCCCAAGAACAGCTCGGACCCTCTCCTCCGCGAGTGGGTGAAGCCGGGGCACAACCCGGTGATCGTGCCGGAGGGCGGCATCAACGCGACGCAGTTCAGAGACCCCACCACGGCCTGGTACGCCGACGGGCACTGGCGGATCCTCGTGGGCGCCCTCTCCGGCGCGTCCCGGGGCGTGGCCTACGTGTACCGGAGCCGCGACTTCCGGCGGTGGACGCGGGTGAGGAAGCCGCTGCACTCGGCGCCCACCGGGATGTGGGAGTGCCCGGACTTCTACCCGGTCACCGTGGACGGCCGGCAGAGCGGGGTGGACACGTCGGTGGTGTCCAGCCCGCGGGTGAAGCACGTGCTCAAGAACAGCCTCGACCTCCGCCGCTACGACTACTACACCGTCGGGACCTACGACCGGGTCAGGGAGCGGTACGTGCCGGACAACCCGGCCGGCGACGAGCACCACCTGAGGTACGATTACGGCAACTTCTACGCGTCCAAGACGTTCTACGACCCGGCCAAGCGTCGCCGGATCCTGTGGGGCTGGGCCAACGAGTCCGACACCGCCGTCGATGACGTTGCCAAGGGGTGGGCTGGAATCCAGGTGCGTGATCACACTACTAACACGCATATATGCATGCGATTCGTGTGCACGGTGAACTAACTGGCATGATGATATATTCAGGCGATTCCGAGGAAGGTTTGGCTGGACCCGAGCGGGAGGCAGCTGATGCAGTGGCCGGTGGAGGAGGTCGAGGCGCTCAGGGGGGAAAACCCGGTCGGTCTCAAGGACCGGGTGGTCAAGCGGGGAGAACACGTCGAGGTCACCGGCCTACAAAGCGCACAGGTGAGTGTGTGTGCTTAGCACAGGCAGTTTTATTTCCCTTTTTCAGTTCGTTCATCTACGTCTCTATGCGCAATCAAGGTGACATTTTCTAAGACCAAAAAGCAAAAGCACTCTTGTACTCCTGCAAAATTGCTCACTGAATCGCTCAATGGCAGTACGCCGCCGGGCCAGTATGTGTGCTATTATCCTGGACCGCCAATCTTATCCGGCGCAGGCAGCTCTGTCTGATCCAAGTTGTGGCCAGTGTGCAGTGTCCACTGATCCCTACTATTACTTGTACTGTTTGTCGCTTTCTGCCGTGCCTTTTTCGATCTACTCCGTGTATTTCACTACATCTGTCCTGCACCACTGTAATCTCGACTCCTCGATCGTCATGTGTTCTATATTCCATCAACAAAAAAGGACTCGTCGTCATGCGCACATTGGCGTCGCATGCATCGATCCCTCCAACTATACTTACTGATGAGACCTAATTAGATCGGCTAATCCAAATATTTTTACCAGCATTTTTTTCCCCTTTATACTGTTATAAGTGTGGTGATGATGGGTTCATAATAATTAATCAATGAGTGCACTCTTTGTTGGTTCGTCAGGCTGACGTCGAGGTGAGCTTCGAGTTGCCGAGCCTGGAGGGGGCGGAGACGCTGGACCCGGCGCTGGCCAACGACGCCCAGAAGCTGTGCGGCGTGAAGGGCGCCGACGTGGAAGGCGGCGTGGGGCCCTTCGGCCTGTGGGTGCTGGCGTCGTCCAAGCTGGAGGAGAGGACCGCGGTCTTCTTCAGGGTGTTCAAGGCCGCGCGGAACATCAACAGCACCAAGCCCGTGGTGCTCATGTGCTCCGACCCCACCAAGTACGTGCTCATGCGCCTCACTCCATCGACGACTAATGGCAGCTCTCGTCATTCTCATTTGTCCCTTACTTAAATACTAGCTCAATCATGTAACCCAGCGCGCCACTAATAAGGCGAACGTGTTAGCCATTAATTAGCTTGTGTTGATTTGTTTAGGCGTGGCAGTATAGTAATGCCTGCAGATTCTGAGAATTGCACTGACATTATTGGTCTCTTTTGTCCATTGCAGGGCGTCTCTGAACACGAACCTGTACCACCCGACCTTCGCGGGTTGGGTTGACACTGACATAAGGAAGGGCAAGATTTCTCTGAGAAGCCTGGTATGCTAGTACCATATATTAATCCTCTGCTCGCACCACACACAGGTTCACATATCACCATTCCTCCTTACAGCTGAAATTCATTTTTTCCCCCTCTAGATCGATCGGTCGGTCGTGGAGAGCTTCGGAGCCGGTGGCCGGACGTGTATCCTATCTCGGGTCTACCCGTCGCTCGCCATTGGCAAGAACGCGCACCTTCACGTCTTCAACAACGGCAAGGCGGACATCAAGGTGTCACAGCTCACGGCGTGGGAAATGAAGAAGCCGGCGCTCATGAACGGTGCCTAAACGTACATAGGGAGGAGCTGCATGCGTATGCGTGCTTCCTGTATCTGGCCTCAATTCGGCTCACGCATTTGATGTTAGATTGATCTCTGGTGAGACATGCTAGTTTTACAAGGGTGCGTACGTAGCTAGGTTTGCACGCACGCTGTATAAGTGAGTTCTACAAATAGGGTCATTTTGTATGCCCTTATAGGAATAATAAAGATCCATATGCATCTTCCGCCGTGGACATTGGTGAAAATTATGTATATTGCCGGTTAAGTGTTAAATTTCTGGGTTCAATCATTCGCAAAATAAAAAAAGAATTCTGGTTAAAATCTATGTCCATTATATTGCTAATAAAGTATACTCCCTCCATCCCAAGGCTTAAGGCATATAACTTTTTTGAAAAGTCAAGCCATGTAAAGTTTGACCAAACTTTTAAAAAACTATCAAGAACTATGCAGATATAATACTAGTAAAAAGAGTGCACGTGAGTTGCCACGGTTTTCTTGTTCTTTTGTTCTCACCCATGCAGATATAATACACATAAAATTCACATGTATGCAACATGATATTCTGATATTCCAAAAACAATAAGATTCTAATTTGCTTCAAATGTACTAATATATCTAGGATTATATACTAAAAATAATATAAGGGGTTGTTTAGAGACACCATGATTAGTTCACATCATCTAAATTATCATGATACTTAGATCTAAAATAAATGACTTGGATTTAACAAAAAAAAACTTTCGCCTAACCGGTTTGACATGATTTATGTTGAGGAGGTTGAGTCTTAGACTTGGACTCTATAATCAAGTGATTTGCTAGCTTTTCTAGCTTTTTTATTGATAAAAAGTGCTTTCATTGAAGGGAATATGTCTGAGAGGCAAGAATAAAATTGTTATTATCTTATTCCATATTTATGATAAATGTTTATTTTGCATGCTATAATTGTATTAATTGGAAAGGTTAATACATGTATGTTTAATAAACAAATAAAGGGTTCCTAGTTATGCATCTCATATAAACTAGCTCGTTGATTAACAAGATGATCAAGATTTTCTGATCATGGACATTGGATGTTGTTAATAACGAGGTCACAACATTTGTTGAATGGTGTGATAAACATTCATCCGAAGTATAAAAATACGATCAAAGTCATTGTGTTTAAATTTCTATAACATCTTACAAAGTAATTCTAGTCCTTAGACTGTGAGATCATGTCAATCACTAACACTAGAAGAGTAACTTGATAACATCAAACGTCACACCGTAACAGGGTGACTATAAAGGTGGGTTTAGATACTCCGAAGGTGTTATGTAGAGGCTCATGGATAAGGAGTGGGATTTGTCCATCCCGATGATGGATAGATATACTCTGGCCCTCTCGGTGATATCACATTGAAATAGCTTGCAAGCAAGTGATAAGATCACTAGAATGTATATCACGAGAACGAGAAAAGAGTGCATGTCGGTAATGATATCAACTTAGGTATGGAGATACCGATGATCGAATCTCGGACATGTAATATATCGCGAGACAAAGGGATTGAGTTACATGAGTAAAAGGTTCTCACGATTACAGAAGTCATCGTTGAATGTGTAGGAGTCAGTACGGATCTCTAGGTCCCACTGCTGATTATTGATCAGAGAGGGGTCTCGATCATGTCTGCATTATTTGTGAACCGTAGGGTGACACACTTAAGGATCAATGTTGTTAAAGTAGATATGGAATATGAGTTGGAGATCAATGTTGTTCCGAGTCTTGGATTAGATCCAGGATATCACGAGGAGTTCCAGAATGGTCCGGAGAATAAGATTCATATAATGAAAGTCATTTTCTAGGGTTCAGAAAAGTTTTGGAGTTTTGTTTGGAGCTTCTAGAAGGTTTCAGAAGGTTTTAGAAGGTTCTAGGGAGATAAACTTGAATCCCAAGAAAATAGGTGATAAGACATGGGGGGCAAGAAAACTAAACTTGAATCCCAAGAAAATAGGGGATAAGACTTGGGGGGAAGAAAAGGGGAACCCTAGGCCGCACCCCCTCTATATAAAGAGGGAGGGGTGGACGCCTCCCCCTTGCCCCTCCCACCCCAACCCTAGCCGCCACCCTCCTCCTCCTTCCTCCTGCTCCGGCTTAGGCGAAGACCTGCAGGATTTCTCCTCCACCACCACCACCACCACCATGCTGTCGTAATGCTCGGATTCCGAGGGGATCTACTACCTCTGTTGCCCGCTGGAACGGGGATAGGAAGGTCTTCATCAACTCCGTACGTGTGACTGAGTGCAGAAGCGCTGCCGGAACGCGGCGCTGGAAGGATCATCAACACGATCTTGAGATCAACAAGTGATCGACTCCCAACCACAAGATCTGATCTCGTTAAACGCTTTGGATCTTCGAGGGTTAGTTCCAATCTATCTCATTGCACTTATCTCGTAGATTAGATCTTGGCTTTTTTATAGATTGGATCTTGTTTTTGTTTCTTCTCGCGGTAGATTTTTTTTGTTTTCCATGCAATGAACCCTACAGTGGTATCAGAGTCGTGTCTATGTGTAGATATGTTGCACGAGTAGAACACAATGGTTTTGTGGGTGTTGATGCTCTTGTTGTCGTTTTCTTTTCGTGTACTTTGCATCTTGCGGGATGGTGGGATGAAGCGGCCCGGGCTAACTTTACATGTCAGAGAACATGAGACTTGCTCCACGATTGACATGCAACTTGCATTGTACAAGTGGCTTTGTGGGTGTTTGTATCTCCCACCATAGTTATGTTGGAGATATGCCTAAGAGGCAATAATAAAGTGGTTATTATTATATCTTTATGTTTATGATAAATGTTTACATCCCATGCTATAATTGTATTAACCGGAAACATTAATGCTTGTGTGTTTTGTAAACATAAAAGAGTCCCTAGTAAGCCTCTTGTTAAACTAGCTTGTTGATTAATGGATGATCATGGTTTCCTGATCATGGACATTAGATGTCGTTAATAACAAGATAATATCATTAGGAGAATGATGTGATGGACACACACCCATAGTAAGCATAGCATAAGATCAAGTCATTAAGTTCGTTTTGCTACAAGCTTTCAAATGCATAGTAACCTAATCCTTCGACCATGAGGTTGTGTTAATCACCATCACCGGATGGGTACTTTGATGACATCAAACACCGCTTCGTAACTAGGTGGTTATAAAGGTGACATTGGGTATTCTGAAAGTATGTGTTGAAGCGCATGGACCAAGATTGGGATTTGTCCATCCATATGACGGATAGATATGCTCTGGGCCCTCTCGGTGGAATGTCACCTAGTTAGCTTGCAAGCACGTGACTAGGTCACAAGGGATGACATAACATGGAACGAGTAAAGAGTACTTATCAGTAACGAGGTAGAACTAGGTATGAAGATACCGATGATCAAACCTCGGATAAGTATAGTATCGCGTGACAAAGGGAATTGGTTTCGTATGTTAAATGGTTCTATCGATCACAAAGTCATCGCTGAGTATGTGGGAGCCGTTATGGATCTCCAGATCCCGCTGATGGTTATTGATCGGAGAGGTGTCTCCATCATGTCTGCATATTCACGAACCGTAGGGTGACACACTTAAGGTTCGAAGTTGTTTTAAGTAGATATGGAATATGCGTTGGAGACCGAATGTTGTTCGGAGTCTCGGATTGGATCCGGGACATCACGAGGAGATCCGGAATTGTCCGAAGAATAAGATTCATATATTGGGGATCATTTTCTAAATTAGGAAATGTTCCGGAGTGTTTGTATGGAGATTCTAGAAGGTTTCGGAATGTTCTGGAAGGTTCTAGAAGGTTCTAGAAGATTTCTTGGAGTTTGCTTGAAAACCAAGAAAGGATCAAGGAGTCTTTGTGGGGCAAGACACGAATTCGTGGGGGAGGAGGATTCCTCCCCCCTCCCAATCCGCCGGCCAAGGAGGGAGGGGAGTCCTACTAGGACTCCCCCTCCCATGGCGCCTCCCTCCTTTAAATAGAGGGGAGGGGGCGCCACCCCCTAGACCTCTCCCATAACAAACCCTAGTCGCCGCCTCTCTCCTCCTCCTTCCCTCTGCTCAGGCTTAGGCGAAGCCCTGCAGAATTCTCTACTCCACCACCACCACCACACTGTCGTGCTGCTGGGATTCCGTGGAGAAGATCTACTACCTCTGCTGCTCGCTGGAACGGGGAGAGGAAGGTCTGCTTCGACTCCGCACATGTGACCGACTGCGGAAGCGCTGCCGGAACGCGGCGTCGAAAGGATCGTCCACACGATCTTGAGATCGGCAAGTGATCGACTACATCAACCCCGAGATCTAATCTCGTAACGCTTTCGGATCTACGAGGGTTAGTACAGATCTATCTTGTTGCACATGTCTAATAGATTAGATCTTGGCTTTTATCTAGATTAGATCTGGGTTTTGTTCGTTCTTGCGGTAGAATTTTTTTGTTTTCCATGCTACGAACCCATCAGTGGTATCAGAGCCAGGTCTATGCTTAGATCTGTTGCACAAGTAGAACACAATGGTTTTGTGGGCGTTGGTGCTCGTGCCGTCTTTTGCTTTGTGTACTTTGCATCTTGCGGTATGGTGGGATGAAGCGGCTTGGGCTAACCTTACATGTCATCGCACATGAGACTTGCTCCACGCTTGACGTGTAACTTGCTTTGCACAAGTGGCTTTGCGGGTGTCTGTCTCTCCCATCATAGTATAGATCCAATCTACACTTTGCACTTGATAGTACTTGTATCAATGTTGTGGTTCAGTTTCGTAGGTAAGATCCATTCTTATTCGAAAGCCCCAAACCACGTAAAACATGCAAAGAAAATTAGAGGCGTCTAACTTGTTTTTGCAGGGGTTTTGTGATGTGATATGGCCATCATGTGATTATGATTATATTTGATGTATGCAATGATCCTTGTTGTAATATGGCAACCGGCAGGAGCCTAATGGTTGTCTTTAATTCTGTTAAGACCTGCGTGTCTATTCATCTTGTAATATCTTTATTCCAAGTAGTTGTAATAGTTGCTAGTGATGATGGACAACCATGAAGCGGCGCCACTGACCTTGACGCAATGCTGGTGATGATGGAGATCATGTCCGTGCTTTGGAGATGGAGATCAAAGGCATAAGAAGAAAGGGCCATATCATATCACACTAATTATGAATTGCCTGTGATGTTAATCCTTTATGCATCTTGTATTGCTTAGATCGCGACGGTAGCATTATAAGATGACCCCTGTCACTAAATATCAAGTAATAAAGTGTTCGTCCTTAGTAGGCACCGTTGCTAAGACTCGTCGTTTCGAAGCATCTCGTGATGATCGGGTGTGATAGATTCTACGTGTGCATACGACGGGTGCAAGCCAGATTTGCACATGCGGATACTAAGGTTAACCTTGACGAGCCTAGCATGTACAAACATGGTCTCGGAACACGGAATACCGAAAGGTAAAGCATGAGTCATATGGATGATATGATGAACATGTTGATTGTTCGCCTTTAAAGCTACATCATCGCACGTGATGATCGGACTTGGTGTAGTGGATTTGGTTCGTGTAATCACTAAAACAACTAGAGGGATGTTGTTTTGAGTGGGAGTTCTTTTGTAATTTGGATTAGTCAAACTCAATTTATCATAAACACAATCAAAGTGAATTTTCATAGTTTGTTGTAGTCATTGGCATCCGTTCACCACCTTACGCTTAATTATAGTTGAGATAGTAGAACTATAGAAATTCTGGATATTTGCTTTACCAACTGGTATCGTATTGTTTTGAGTGTCAATCTAAAGTTTAAAAGTCATATTGTAAACTTTCAGCAAACTCCGTTTACTCTGTGAAGTTTAATAAATAGTATTAAATCAAGAGTAACAATTCCAGTGTTAGTATCTAATGTATCATGTTTGCCTCCATGATTCTTGATACTCAAAAGATTGTTTTTTAATATCAAGTTTATCTAAGAGCTAAAAGCGATGTTTCAGAAACCATCATATGTGAAAGGTATTGCGATATCTAAAACAATGTGTTGGTTACAACATGATAGAGTATATGTCCTCATATTTGATGAGAATTTATGAAGGTTGGAGATGCTATTCGTCCTAATCCTCCAAAAGGTTTTGGAAAAGAAACATTATACTCACAATTCACCTTTATAAGCTATAGCAGCTTGATCATGAAAATTGTCATGATAAGGATGAATAGAAGATGTAAGTAAAATGTTTACTACACTAAAAGATTACTAAAGGATGGAATTTTGAAAGAATGCCAAACATTTGATGAAGGTGATCCACTTCAAAGTGCAAGTCAAGGTATTAGTATTTGACTATACACACTTTGTACTATGTGTCATGTGAATGACACCACTATTGATGTTGATAGATTCTTTTAAAAGAAAAGGAATTGTTGAAAGAGAATCTATAAAATATTTGGCAGAAAAGAAAAGATTGGAGATGTCCAACTTAGGTATATAGAAGATACATGTTATGGCTGTATTCCTTGCTTGTTAAACAATGTAGTTCTGTGGTATTGGATACCGAATTGGTTGGTATGAAGTGTCATACAGGACAACACAATTCATGAACTGCAATGGCCTAAGTAACTAGCAAGAGAATATGTTATGATACTCATCGAAAACAAACAAAGGGTTGTTGTGTTGCTCGTTAACATCAAAGCTTGCCTTCAAGATTTGTTTCGATAATTGTTATTTTGATCAGGTATTATGATGACAAAAGGTTATTCAAATAATTAACGTATTCCATAATAGATGGATGATATACAAGTCTGGTTGGAGAAATAACGACCATAAAACTAATGCTAAAATGTCGCAAGACAAATAATTGAAAGATCACTTGCGAAGTGACATCACCGTTTAAATTATATTAGGGATACATGAAGAAACTCCATGTTGATGGATTTTTGGAGTCTTTGATTTTGATCAAATGACGCTTGTGATACTTTCCTGGAGATAATTAAAACTCCGTTCGTAGGCCAAAAGAGGAACGGACGACTAACTGATTGGAATTTGTACATATTGATGTATATAGTCCATTATGTGTAGTCGTGGGCGATGGATTTCAACTTCATATGCTTTCTCCGAAGATTTGAGTGAGTATATGTATATACCTACTCAATAAGGAAGAAGTATGAAACATTTGAAAATGTTCAAAGACTTTCAAGATGAAGTGGAAAATTATTGTAACAAGAAAATAAAAAAGTTTATGATTGGATCATAAAGATGTTTGAGTTACAAGTTTAGCAAAACACCTAAGATTTGAGGAATCGTTCCATGGATTTGCATTTCCCAAAACACCATAGGAGTATGGAGTGTTCAAGATATGTAATGAAACCTTGTTTGACATGGTAAGATCAAAGGTGTCATTTATAAAACTGCCATTATATTTTAAAGATTAAAGCTTTAGTGACTACCGCTTTTACACTGAAAAGAGCTCCATCGTGATCCGTTGAAATGACACCATATAAGTCATGGTTTGGGATAAAACCCAGGTTGTCCTTTCTTAAATTTTTGGTATGCTAGGCATAAGTAAAATGTTTACAACCAAAGTCAGATGAGCATGTCTTTGTAGGTTATTTAGAATAACCATTGGGTATTCCTCCATAACACCGAAGACAAAAGTGTTTGTCACTTAGAATGTCGAGTTTCTTGAGAAGGAATTTTTGGTGAAAAGTTAAGTGGGAGGACAATAGAACTTTGACAAGGTTGTTGAACCTTGGCTAATATGTGCTGAGTTGCACAGCATCGGTAAGTGTCCCGGAGGCAGCAACAATGCTCATGGCTCACGTGCCTCAAAGGTTGTGGTCACGGAGATCTAAGTTCCTATTGAACCAAGTAGGTCGGGTAAGTAATCAAATGCCAAGATTTGAGAGTTAAATCATTGTTGTTTGACAATGATGAACCGACTGCATGCAAATAATCAATGATGGGCTCTGACTTTGTTAAGTGGCTTGAAGCCATAAAATCCGTGATAATTCCATACACGAGAAATCAAGCTTTGAATTTGGAAGACCCTCTAGAAAGGTGCAAGACCTTAAAGTCGTATATGGATCTATAAAGAAATAGACATGGATGTTTCACATCTATGAAATAGTTGACATGTTGGAAAGAGTTTACGACAATGTTCAAGGAATTGACTATGATAAGATCTGATCTTTCATAGCGATATTTAGTCTGGACGGATTAATGTAGCAACCACTACATATATTTTGGTATATGGTAGTTGAACAAACAAAACAAGTTCTTCTAATAGAATGGTTACCTAGGACGTGTACATGACACGATCCAAAGGGTTTTGTTAATTCAAAGGATGCTAAAAGAGTATGCAAAACTTCAATGGTTGAAGTGAGCATCGCGGAGTTGGAATCTTCACCGTGATGAAACCGTTAAAAGGTTTAATTTCATCAGAGACGATGAAGATGTTTGCATTTTGCAAGAAATTAAGTGGGAGCGCTAAGACATATTTCTAATACATTATGTGAAAGACATATTGTTGATTAGAAATGATGTATCTTTTATTGACACAGGTTAAGAATTTCATTTCGATGAAAGACTTAGGCATAACCCAAGAATTAGGCATCAATGTCTATATGGATAGATTGAGGCGCTAATATGGTTTTGCCAAATGTACATAGATAAGATGTTGAATGAGTTCAATATAGAAACAACAAGAAAGGTTCTTGACGCACGGAAAGGACTGAATCAAGATTCAAGTATGTTGACACAAGATTCAAGTGTTTTGACACTTGGTGAAATCACAAGAATATTTTGATCAATCTTTGAGATGTACACATCCAAGATATGTCCTATGCTCTAAATGTTATGAGCATATACCAGAATGACTCATAAGATGATCATTGTACAATAGTAGGGATATTCCTATGATCTTTGGAAGAACTAAGAATATATTATTTATATAGTGGTGACAAATAGTTCATTGTAAATTGTTGCATTGATACTAGTTTTGTCACAAATTAAGTTTATCTCAATTTAAACTATGGGTAGCACAATGTAATGGAAAGGAAGTTCCATAACGGATTTGGTTGAGTACCAAAGTTAAAACATTGTGACAGATACTACAACAAAAGGCTAAGTATATGACTGCTATTGTAGCAGCAAATGAGGGCATTTGCGTCAAGTAGTTTGTTATCAAACTAGGTGTGGTTCATAGCGGGATAATACTATGAAGATACATTGTACGACAATTGTATCAACATGATTTAATCCCAAGGAACTAAAGGTCTCACCAAAGGACCAAATTTATACAATGCCATCTCATTGGAGAATGAGTAATGCGTAGAGATGCAAGGACATGCAAATACACACGGACCTGGAAGTATCAGATCCGAAGATTATGTTTACCACTAGCAATAGTGTCTATACAACACCAGAAAGCCATAGGTGTTGAATGCACAAGTTTTTAACTAGATTATTGACTCTAGTGCAAGTGGGAGACTGTTGGAGATATGCCCAAGAGGCAATAATAAAGTGGTTATTATTATATCTTTATGTTTATGATAAATGTTTACATCCCACTATAATTGTATTAACCGGAAACATTAACACTTGTGTGTTTTGTAAACATAAAAGAGTCCCTAGTAAGCCTCTTGTTAAACTAGCTTGTTGATTAATGGATGATCATGGTTTCCTGATCATGGACATTAGATGTCGTTAATAACAAGATCATATCATTAGGAGAATGATGTGATGGACACACACCCATAGTAAGCATAGCATAAGATCCAGTCATTAAGTTCGTTTTGCTACAAGCTTTCAAATGCATAGTAACCTAATCCTTCGACCATGAGGTTGTGTTAATCACCATCACCGGATGGGTACTTTGATGACATCAAACACCGCTTCGTAACTGGGTGGTTATAAAGGTGACATTGGGTATTCTGAAAGTATGTGTTGAAGCGCATGGACCAAGATTGGGATTTGTCCATCCATATGACAGATAGATATGCTCTGGGCCCTCTCGGTGGAATGTCATCTAGTTAGCTTGCAAGCATGTGACTAGGTCATAAGGGATGACATAACATGGAACGAGTAAAGAGTACTTATCAGTAACGAGGTAGAACTAGGTATGAAGATACCGACGATCAAACCTCGGATAAGTATAGTATCGCGTGACAAAGGGAATTGGTTTCGTATGTTAAATAGTTCTATCGATCACAAAGTCATCGCTGAGTATGTGGGAGCCGTTATGGATCTCCAGATCCCGCTGATGGTTATTGATCGGAGAGGTGTCTCCATCATGTCTGCATATTCACGAACCGTAGGGTGACACACTTAAGGTTCGAAGTTGTTTTAAGTAGATATGGAATATGCGTTGGAGACCGAATGTTGTTCGGAGTCTCGGATTGGATCCGGGACATCATGAGGAGATCCGGAATTGTCCGGAGAATAAGATTCTTATATTGGGGATCATTTTCTAAGTTAGGAAATGTTCCGGAGTGTTTGTATGGAGATTCTAGAAGGTTTCAGAATGTTCTAGAAGGTTCTGGAAGGTTCTAGAAGATTTCTTGGAGTTTGCTTGAAAACCAAGAAAGGATCAAGGAGTCTTTGTGGGGAAGACACGGATTCGTGGGGGAGGAGGATTCCTCCCCCTCCCAATCCGCCGGCCAAGGAGGGAGGGGAGTCCTACTAGGACTCCCCCTCCCATGGCGCCTCCCTCCTTTAAATAGAGGGGAGGGGGCGCCACCCCCTAGACCTCTCCCATAACAAACCCTAGCCGCCGTCTCTCTCCTCCTCCTTCCCTCTGCTCAGGCTTAGGCGAAGCCCTGCAGAATTCTCTACTCCACCACCACCACCACCACACTGTCATGCTGCTGGGATTCCGTGGAGAAGATCTACTACCTCCGCTGCTCGCTGGAACAGGGAGAGGAAGGTCTGCTTCAACTCCGCACGTGTGACCGACTGCGGAAGCGCTGCCGGAACGCGGCGCCGGAAGGATCGTCCACACGATCTTGAGATCGGCAAGTGATCGACTACATCAACCCCAAGATCTAATCTCGTAACGCTTTCGGATCTACGAGGGTTAGTACAGATCTATCTCGTTGCACATGTCTAATAGATTAGATCTTGGCTTTTATCTAGATTAGATCTGGGTTTTGTTCGTTCTTGCGGTAGAATTTTTTTTCCACGCTACGAACCCATCAAGTTAAGATCCAACTTACAATCTGCACTTGACAACACTTGGATCAGCGTTGTGGTTCTTGTTCATAGATAAGAACGGTTCTTATTCGTAAGTCCCAAGCCACGTAAAACATGCAAAGAAAATTAGAGGCGTCTAACTTATTTTTGCAAGGGCATGTGATGTGATATGGTCATAATGTGATTATATTTGATATATGAGATGATATTTATTGTAATATGGCAACCGGCAAGAGCCTAATGGTTGTATTTAAATTTGTTAAGACATGCCTATCTATTCATCATGTAATAGCTTTATTCCAAGTAGCTATAATAGTTGCTGTTAGTGTTGGGCCACGCAGAGATAAACAAAACTTTTTCCCTACGCGGTGATCCCAAGATCCAGCTCAGGTAGAAGGCCACGAGGATTACCACTAGACGCGCAGTTGCGGAATCAATGAAGCACGTCGCTTGATGCAGTATAGTCCTCACGATCCGTTCTGGTTCTATGATCGTCGAAGTGCTGAACATACAGCACCTCCGCCAGTATCCACACGTACGAGAAGGAGCACCAGCGGTGGACTGCTAGGTATGGTACGGCGGCGACAGGACTAGACTAGGGCTAGGGTTTCCAACACATGGAGTAACCTAACCTTGTGCTCTAAGCACCTGCGCCCCAGCTTATATAGGGAGTGAAAGTGGGCTCCACTTACTTGTGGTCCATTCACTAAAAAGGCCTATATTAGTCACTGCAAGTCCAACTTGCTGACTAAGTCCATGTCTCTATTTGGGTCCAACCCAAAAAGCTTTCCTGTTTGGGTCTAACCCAAACTTGCTCCCGCTCTTAAGAGTGTGACCCGACAGGCTCATGATAACTCAGACACGATCCGAGTCTCACTCGTGACCGATCAGTCGGTAGTGGCTCCTAGCAAAACGTGCCGACTCCCAAGTACCAAAGAGTCATGACGAGTTACCTTCCAATGCGACTTTCGTCTAAGTCCCTTTTGCCTCACGATATACCTTGTCGAACTATAGGCGAATAATCGTCATCCTTTAAATAGTCCGACTCTCTTTCTCGATCCGAGATAAGTGATTCATCCGAATAACTCTTAGTCGATCGCCTCGGTTAACACTTAGCCGAGTCATGCATGGCCATGCTTTCCAAATCATATCTTCCAAGAGGGCCCAGAGAATATCTCTCCAGACGGAGGGGCAAAATCCCATCTTGGTTATTCACATCACGCAGCTTGATTCTCAGTCGACCCGAACTCTGCCTTTATAACTGCCCAGTGACAGAACAACATTTGACAGAACCTAAGTCGGTGATCCTCAACCCGGATTGTGCAATAACCTCAGGTCTAAGGATTACATTGATTGAGACATGCAAATGATGACTTGTTCGTTGCATCTCAATATGGGTCAGTCCGACTCGCTAAACTCTTTAGCCGAATCCGTGTAAGTCGGAATAGCATCTCCATGCCCATGACAAGTGGAACCGAGTCATCTGCCGACTTTCACATTGGTCTAAGTTGTGTGTCCAGCACAACCTCGATGACCAAGGACAATTAGTATGAACAACATGAATATATAGTTCCACAATCGAATCACATATTCAATGATACATATCAGTAGTTCATACATGGATAATAACTTTATGAATACATTGGAAATAACATCATACATGATTGCCTCTAGGGCATATTCCCAACAGTCTCCCACTTGCACTAGAGTCAATCATCCAACATCACATGTCTAGGCATCTAATGCCCATAGCTCTCAGGTGCACTTCATGCTTCGGCTGTGGAAGTGGCTTTGTCAATGGATCCGCAATGTTTGCATCCGTGTGTACCTTGCATAACTTGATATCACCTTGATCCACGAACTGGCGAATAAGATGGTACCTCATGAGTATATGTTTGTTCTTCTGGTGTTGTCTAGGTTCCTTGGCTTGTGCAATAGCACCATTGTTGTCGCAATACACGTCTAACGGATTGGACGAGCCCTGAACCACACCAAGATCCATGAGGAAATTCCTCATCCAAACGGCTTCTTTTGCCGCCTTCGAGGCAGCAATATACTCAGCCTCTGTTGTAGACGTAGACATCGTCTCTTGCTTGGAACTCTTCCAGCTCACAGCCCCTCCGTTTATCACAAACACATATCCGGATTGCGAACGAGAATCATCTGAGTCACTGAGACAACTCGCATCTATGTAACCCCTTACACTGAGTTCATCCTCACCTCCATAAACCAGGAACATATCCTTAGTCCTTCTCAAGTACTTGAGGATAGTTTTAGTTGCTGCCCAGTGGATTTCTCCAGGGTCAGCCTGGTATCTTCTCACAACACTGAGAGCATAGGAAACATCCGGCCTAGTACAAATCATAGCGTACATAATGGATCCGACTGCAGAAGCATACGGAATCGCACTCATCCGACTTTGCTCATCAGTTGTCGAAGGACACTGAGTCTTGCTAAGTTTTATGCCATGGGACATCGGTAAGAACCCCTTCTTAGACGATTCCATGTTGAACTTCTTCAACACTTTGTCCAAATATGTACTCTGACTCAATCCAATGAGCCGCCTTGATCTATCTCTATAGATCTGGATTCCTAGTATGTAAGTCGCCTCACCTATGTCTTTCATTGAAAAACTCTTTTCCAATGATTCCTTAGTCTCTTGCAACATCTGGACATCATTTCCAATCAGTAATATGTCATCCACATATAAGATCATAAATTTTACTTTGCTCCCACTAAACTTCTTGTATAAACAAGAATCATGATCACTCTTGATGAAGCCAAACGATTTGACTACTTCATCAAAGCGAATATTCCAACTCCGAGATGCTTGCTTCAACCCATAAATGGATTTCCGAAGCTTGCATACCTTTTCAGCATTAGCCGGATCGACAAAACCCTCAAGCTGTATCATATACACGTCCTCGGTTAAATTTCCATTAAGGAAAGCCGTCTTGACATCCATCTGCCATATCTCATAGTCAAAATAGGCTGCTATAGCTAACATGATCCAAACTGACTTAAGCATCGCCATGGGAGAGAAGGTCTCATCGTAGTCAACTCCTTGAACTTGTCGGAACCCCTTCGCGACAAGCCGTGCTTTATAGACAGAAACATTTCCATCCATATCAGTTTTCTTCTTAAAGACCCATTTGCACTCGACGGGTCTTGCACCGTCTGGCAGATCAACCAAGTTCCAAACTTGATTTTCATCCATGGACTTTAACTCGGATCTCATGGCTCCAAGCCATGACTCAGAATCAGAACCCACGATCGCTTCCAAATAAGTTGCTGGCTAATCATTGTCCAACAGTAACACATCACGAACACTTTGCAATCTAGCCGATCTTCGCAGTGTCGGTGCAGTTGCCGGCTCAGGTACCACGACCGGCTCAACCTCCAAGATTTTTGCCGACTCGCTGCTGGCCGGTAACTCTCAAATTTCTTCGAGCTACACCGTGCTCCCACTGACTCCCCGACTGAGAAACTCTTTCTCAAGGAAGATACCGTTTCGAGCGACAAACACTTTGCCCTCTTCTCGGTTGTAGAAGTAGTAGCCCAAGGTTTCCCTCGGATACCCCACAAAAATACACTTATCTAACTTGGCCGTAAGCTTGTCCGACTGAAGTCGCTTGACAAATGCTTCACAACCCCAAATCTTAAGAAAATACAAACTCGGCTTCTTGCTAGTCCACATCTCATGCGATGTCTTCTCTACCGACTTTGATGGTACTCTGTTTAGTGTGAACTCTGTAGTTTCTAGACAATAACCCCAAAATGATAAAGGCAGATCTGTCCGACTCATCATTGATCATACCATGTCTAACAAGGTTCGATTCTTCCTTTTCGGCACACCGTTTCTCTGCGGCGTTCCTGGAGGAGTGAGCTGGGGAACTATTCCACAACTCTTCAGATGGTCATCAAACTCATGGCTCATGTACTCGCCTCCTTGATCCGACCAAAGAAACTTTATTTTCTTGCCGAGTTGATTCTGTACCTCATTCTAGAAATCCTTGAACTTTTCAAAGGCTTCTGACTTATGTTTCATCAAGTAGATATACCCATACCTACTCAAATCATCAGTGAAGGTAATGAAGTACTCATAACCACCTCTGGCTGTCGTGCTCATCGGGCCACATACATCACTATGTACTAGTCCCAATAAGTCGGACGCCCTTTCACAACTCTTTGCAAAAGGTGTCTTGGTCATCTTGCCGAGTAGGCAGGATTCGCATGTCTCGAATGACTCCAAGTCAAACGAAGTTAGGAGTCCATCATTATGGAGCTTATTCATGCGTTTCCAACTTATATGACCAAGCCGACAATGCCAAAAGTAAGTCATATTCAGATCATATGGTTTCAACCTTTTCACATTTATGTTATAGACAGATTCACCTTCAAGATTCGAAATAAATAACATGTCCCAGATGGGTGCAAAGCCGTGAAACATATCATTCAAATATAAAGAACAACCATTATTCTTAATATTCGACTCATAGCTTTGTCTCATCAAACATGAGGCAGAAATAATGTTTTGACTAAGCACTGGAACATAATAACAATTATTCAGCTCCATTAAGAATCCAGAAGGTAAATGAAGTTGCATCGTGCCGACTTCCAACACAGCGACTCTCGCTTTGTTGCTGACTCGAATGCCAACCTCACCTCTTGCTACACTCCTAGTTCTTACCAGTCCCTGCAATGAGTTGTAGATGTGAATAACTGATCCGGTATCATATACCCAAGAACTACCAGGTGCATCAGCAAGATAAATGTCTATAACATTACAAACAAGCGTACCTGAGCCGGAAGTCACACCTCCACTCTTGGCTTTATCAGCCAGATACTTGCTGCAATTCCTCTTCCAGTGGCCATCCGCCTTGCAGTAGAAGCAAGTGGATCTGGCCACAGGAGATGGCTTAGTCCATGAGGAAGCGCTTTGGACCGGGTCCTCAGCCTTACCTCCCGACTTAGCATTCTTCTTTTTAGTCCAAGAACTCTTCTTGAACTTAGCCTTATTCTGCACCATCAATACTTGACTAGCGCCTTTCTTGAGATCCGCCTCGGCCTGCTTGAGCATCCCATGTAATTCAGTGAGCTTCTTATCCATACCATGCATGTGGTAGTTCTATATGAACTGACCATACGCACTAGGAAGAGAGTTCTGAATTATGTCTGTAGCAAACTCTTCGCTAATGGGGTAGCCGAGCCTTTCTAGAGACTGTACGTAACCAACCATCTTGATCACATGTGGACTCAGTGGATCGCCATCCTTAAGCTTGTAGCTCAACAAAGCCTAAGAGACTTGATACCTCTCCATCTTTGCCTGAGCCTAGAACATACTTTTGAGGCTTTTGATCACATCGTAGGCATCAACATTCTCGGACTGCTGCTGCAAGTCCGGTTCCATGTGAGCAAGCATAAGACATCTAATCTCCGTGGATTCATCACAAATCCGACGGTAGGCATTGGTGGCTGCGACAGTCGCATTCACATCCAGCTCATCTGGAAGTGGGTTGTCTAGGACACGGTCCCTCTTTTCTTGTTTGAGAACAATTCTCAGATTATGATACCAGTTGGTGAAATTAGTTCCATTCAGCTTATCTTTCTCTAAGATGGTTCTAAAAGCAAAACTGGAAATCTGAGGGAGACTGCTAGGTGCCATTGATCTACAACAGAAAAAATGCAAGAACACTTAAGACATGTATCCATAAAAGAGCAAACATATTAAACACTTTAATATTTATGCTCCCACTAGAACCAACACCCCTCCGATGGTTACTTAGTGATTCAGGACCCTAAATAAGCAAGTCGACTAGTGAGCTTTAGCATCACCGCTAGCCGTCAAGTGATCTAGGTAGACAACTCCTTGTCAATCGCATCTCATACGACTCCTGTTGGACGGGCATCATCACATGCCCCGGCTCCCATCCGACTTTTCCCCGAGTCCCACAACCGTTGTGATAGACCCGTCTAGATTAGCAAGTGCTTCCGCTGTAAGAGTCCGACTCGAACCCACCTAGTCGGAAAGAATTGATAGCACCTCAATTTTATGAGCCCACTACCAAAAATGTCCGACTTGTGATGGTGCAGCACTGGCGGGGAAACCGACTAGACCTTCTTTGAGGGATTACTTTTTACCAACTATCTAATAGAGGTAAAAACAGAGACATAACAATAACACAAAATAAAGCAATTATAATGTGAAATGGTATGGCTCTCTTCATGGCGATCTCCATCTCCACAAAGTCTGTAATCCGACTCGTGTCAACTCTTGTCATGTGCCGCCTTACACCATGTAGCCGACTTGTACATCGACTTGCATGCCATCCGGGTTCTCCAAATAGCTACACTAGCTGGTAATGTAAATTACACAGAGAATCCGACATGCAGGTTGTTATACAATAAAATGACATCACCTAGGCTCCAGCCGGCTGACACAAAACCGTGATGTGCAGATCACGTATGGATTACACACATCACATGCACATAAGCCATACCATTCACAACATCATCCTGCAAAAACAAGTTATGCATAGATACGATATCTACCAGCGTTTTGAAACTCGCAACGACATCTAAGGTGCTACGACAGGGCGAAGGCGGCGGTCCGAACATGGATTTCGTCATCGAATAAAACAGTTTTACCCAAATCCGATCCGGACTCCGATTCGACCAAACTCTTTGATCTTCGATCACTACATCCGGATTTACCTATCACAGTCTACCCCGGTGGCGGAAGCCAACCGGTAGGGGTATGTCGTTCCACGACCTTAGCAGTATGATCACGGAAACCGAATCATCCAATTCCCTGAGTACAGTTGATCCAATCAACCTCGTACAAAACCAATCTATCTCATAGATCGACCACCAAAACTGCAATTAGATCCAATCTAACGCCAACCGCATATCACATATGCATGATCTCGATCCTAAAACCAGAAGCTAACGCTCTGATACCACTGTTGGGCCACCCAGATATAAACAAAACCTTTTCCCTACGTGGTGATCCCAAGATCCAGCTCAGGTAGAAGGCCACGAGGATTACCACTAGACGCGCAGTTGCGGAATCGATGAAGCACGTCGCTTGATGCAGTGCAGTCCTCATGATCCATTCCGGTTCCACGATCATCGAAGTGCTGAATGTGCAACACCTCCGCCAGTATCCACACGTACAAGGAGGAGCACCGGCGGTGGACTACTAGGTCCGGTACGACGGCGATAGGACTGGACTGGGGCTAGGGTTTCTAACACATGGAGTGACCTAACCTTGTGCTCTAAGCACCTGTGCCCCAGCTTATATAGGGAGTGAAAGTGGGCTCCACTCACTTGTGGCCCATTCACTAAAAAGGCCTATATTAGTCACTACAAGTCCAACTTGCTGACTAAGTCCATGTCTCTATTTGGGTCCATCCCAAATAGATTTCCTATTTGGGTAACCCAAACTTGCTCCCGCTCTTAAGTGTGTGACCTGACAGGCTCATGGTGAAGGAAATATGCCCTGAGAGGCAATAATAAAGTTGTTATTATATATTCCTTATATATGATAGATGTTTATTTTACATGCTAGAATTGTATTGATCAGGAAATATCAATACACGTGTGTTTAATAAACAAAAAGGGTTCCTAGTTATGCCTCTCTTATAGACTAGCTTGTTGATTAACAAGATGATCAAGGTTTCCTGATCATGGACACTGGATGTTGTTAATAACAAGGTCACACCATTGGTGGAATGATGTGATGAACATTCATCCGAAGTATAGCATTACAATCAAGTCATTATGTTTATATTGCTATAACATCATACGAAGTAATCTTTATCCTTAGACCATGAGATCATGTTAATTGCTAACACCGGAAGAGTATATTGATAACATCAAACGTCACACCATAACAGGGTGACTATAAAGACGGGTTCAGTACTACGAAGGTGTTATGTTGAGGCTCATGGATCAAGAGTGGAATTTGTCAATCCAGATGATGGATAGATATACTCTGGGCCCTCTCGGTGATATCACATTAACATAGCTTGCAAGCAAGTGATGTGATCACTAGAATGTTATATCACGGGAATGAGAAAAGAGTGCATGTCGGTAACGAGATCAAACTAGGTATGGAGATACCGATGATCGAATCTCGGACATGTAATATATCGAGAGACAAAGGGATTTAGTTACAAGCTTTCAAGGTTCTCACGATCACAGAAGTCATCGTTGAATGTGTAGGAGTCAGTACGGATCTCCAGGTCCCGCTGCTGATTATTGATCGGAGAAGGGTCTCGATCATGTCTGCATTATTCGTGAACCATAGGGTGGCACACTTAAGATTTACTGGACACCATTTTAGAGCACATATATTTCAGACGAAAGAATTGCAAAGTGCAGGAATTGTTTCAATAGAAACTGGAAATTGTTTCAGGTGAAATTGCAGAAAGAGGTTCTGCATGTGATATTGAAATATTGCAAGGGGCTATATGTGAATGTTTGTTAATTAAAGTAATTAACAAAATTCTGAATAAATTTAATAAAAGAGTTTTATTAAATGAGAGAGCATTAAATTTGGAGAAATTTAATGCATTTAAAGTGGAGACTTTAAAAGGGAATGTGAAGAGGCATTTTAATATGGAGGGGTTACCACCACATGAATGGGGGAGGTGAGGGGTCACCCCCCATGCGCCGGCCATGGAGAGAGGGGGCACCCCCCTCCTCCTATAAAAGGCCACACATTCCCTCCTTCATCCACACACCTCCTTGTGAAGGATATCTCTCCCCTCTAGAATTATTCCCCCATGGTCTCGGATTAGCGAGATACATGTTTCCGGTGGCATTTCATCTGGAAGGAGTTGCTGCTTCCGCTGGATCGCTAGAGCGAGGAGGTGGAGGTTGTCCGGTGGCTTGAACGTGTGTGCGAGTACGGGACTTCCTCACGATCTTGAGATCGGCAAGTGTACGACTACATCAACCACGAGTTCCTACTCGTTAACAAAACTCGTTGTCTTCGAGGGTAAGTTCTCGTTGGATGTATGTCCACCCGTTGCTTTGTACCTAGTAGATAGATCTTGGCGTGTAGTTCACACCATAGGAATTTTTTTGTTTTCTATGCTGTGGACCCAACACATGGTAACTCGGACACGATCCGAGTCTCACTCGTGATCGATCAGTCCGTAGTGGCTCCTAGCAGAACGTGCCGACTCCCAAGTACCAAAGAGTCATGATGACTTACCTTCCAATGCGACTTTCGTCTAAGTCCCTTTTGCCTCACGATATACCTTGTCGAACTATAGGTGAATAATCGCCATCCTTTAAATAGTCTGACTCTCTTTCTCGATCCGAGATAAGTGATTCATCTGACTAACTCTTAGTCGATCGCCTCGGTTAACACTTAACCGAGTCATGCATGGCCATGCTTTCCGAATCATATCTTCCGAGAGGGCCTAGAGAATATCTCTCCAGACGGAGGGGCAAAATCCCATCTTGGTTATTCACATCACGCAGCTTGATTCTCAGTCGACCCGAACTCTGCCTTTATAACTGCCCAGTGACGGAACAACGTTTGACAGAACCTAAGTTGGTGATCCTCAACTCGGATTGTGCAATAACCTTAGGTCTAAGGATTACATTGATTGAGACATGCAAATGACGACTTGTTTGTTGCATCTCAATATGGGTCAGTCCGACTCGCTAAACTCTTTAGACGAATCCGTGTAAGTTGGAATAGCATCTCCATGCCCATGACAAGTGGAACCGAGTCATCTGCCGACTTTCACGTTGGTCTAAGTTGTGTGTCCAGCACAACATCGATGACCAAGGACAATTAGTATGAACAACATGAATATACAGTTCCACAATCGAATCACATATTCAATGATACATATCAATAGTTCATACATGGACAATAACTTTATGAATACATTGGAAATAACATCATACATGATTGCCTCTAGGGCATATTCCGAACAGTTAGTGATGGACAACCATGAAGCGGCACCACAGACCTTGACGCCACGCTAGTGATGATGGAGATCATGTCCGTGCTTTGGAGATGGAGATCAAAAGCACAAGAAGAAAGGCCATATCATGTCAAATTGCATGTGATGTTAATCCTTTTTTTGCATCTTGTATTGCTTAGATCGCGACGGTAGCATTATAAGATGATCCCTCTCTATAAATATCAAGTAATAAAGTGTTCATCCTTAGTAGGCACCATTGCTAAGACTCGTCGTTTTGAAGCATCTCGTGATGATCGGGTGTTATAGATATACGTGTGCATACAATCGGTGCAAGCCAGATTTGCACATGCGGATACTAAGGTTAACCTTGATGAGCCTAGCATGTACAGACATGGTATCGGAACACAGAATACCGAAAGGTAAAGCATGAGTCATATGAATGATATGATGAACATGTTGATTGTTCGCCTTTGAAGCTACATCTTCTCTCGTGAAGATCGGACTTGGTGTAGTGAATTTGGTGCATGTAATCACCAAAACAACTCGAAGGATGTTGGTTTTGAGTGGGAGTTCATTTGTAATTTGGATTAGTCAAACTCAATTTATCATAAACTAAAATCGAATTGAATTTGCATAATTTGTTGTAGTCATTGGCATCCGTTTACTACCTTGCGCTTAGTTTTAATTGAGATAATAGAACTATAGAATTCCGGATATTTACTTTACAAATTGGTATCGTATTGTTATGAGTGACAATCTAAAGTTTAAAGTACTATTGCAAAATTTCGGCAAAACCTCACTTACTTCGTGAAATTCAATAAATAGTATTGAATCAAGAGTAACAATTCCAATGTTAGTATCTTAAGTATCATCCTTGCCTCCATGATTCTTGATATTGAAAAGTTGTTTTAATATCGAGGTTATCTAGGAGTAAAAGAATTGTTCAGAAACCATCATGTGTGGAAGATATTGTGATATCTGAAATAATGTTTTTGGTTGCAATATCATAGAGTACAATTTAGCAATATACATGTTCTCATATTGTATGAGAATTTGTAAAGGATGGAGATGCTGGGCATCTGAATCTCCCAAAAAGGTTTCGGGAACTAACATTATACCCGTGATTCTTCCTTATATGCTATAGTAGCTTGATCATGAAAGTTTTCATGATAAGGATGAATAGAAGATGTAGGTAAAATGTTTACTACACTAAAAGATTACTAAAGAATGGATTTTGAAATAATGCCAAACATTTGATGATGGTGATCCACTTCAAAGTGCAATTCCAAAGGTATTAGTATTTGACTATACACACTTTGGACTATGTGTCATGTGTATGACGCCACTATTGATGTTGATAGATTCTTTTAAAGAAAAGGAAATGCTGAAAGAGAATCTATAAAATATTTGGCAGAAAAGAAAAGACTCGAAATATCCAGCTTAGGTATATAGATGATATACATATTATGGATGTATTCTTTGCTTGTTAAATAGTGTGGTTCTTAGGTACTGGATACCGAATTGGTTGGTGTGAAATATCACACAAAGCAACGCAATTCATGAACTACAATGGCCTAAGTACCTGGCAAAACAATATGTGATGATGTTCATCAAAAATAAATAAAGTGTTATTGTGTTTCTCGTTGTCATCAAACCTAGCCTTCAAGATTTGTTTTCATAATTGTTATTTTGTCCCGGTATTATGAGAACAATGGTTGTTCAAATAATTGTCGTATTCCATAAAGGATGGATGAACTTTTACAAGTCTAGATGGAGAAATCACATCCATATACACTATTGCTAAAATGTCGCAAGACAAATGATTGAAATATCACTTATGAAGTGACATCGATGTTTAAATTATATTGCAAACAAAACATAAAGAAACTACATGTTGATGGATTTTTGGAGTCTTTGGTTTTGATCAAATGACGCTTGTGATACTTTCCTCGAGATAATTAAAACTCCATTCATAGGCCAAAGAGGAATAGACGACTAACTTATTAGATATTGTACATGTTGATGTACATAGTCCATTATGTGTAGCCGTGTGTGGTGGATCTTTCAACTTCATATACTTTATCCAGAAATTTGAGTGGATATATATGTATATTTACTTAATAAGGGAGAAGTATGAAACATTTGAAAATTGTTAAAGTATTTCAAGATGAGGTAGAGAATCATTGTAAAAGAAAATAAAAGAGTTTATGATTGGATCATATTTGAGTTACAAGTTTAGAAAAACACCTAAGATTTTGGGAATCGTTCCATGGATTTGCATTTCCCGATAAACCATAGGAGTATGGAGTGTTCGAGAGATGAAATCAAACCTTGTTTGACATGGTAAGATCAAAGGTGTCATTTATAAAACTGCCATTTTTAAAAAAATATTAAAGCTTTAGAAACTATCACGTTTACACTAAAAATAACAACATCGTGATCCGTTGAAATGACACCATATGAGTTATGGATTGGGATAAAACCCGAGTTGTCTTTTCTTAAATTTTTGGTATGCTAGGCATAAGTAAAATGTTTACAACCAAAGTCGGATAAGCACGTCTTTGTAGGTTATCCCAAAGTAATAGTTTGGTATTCCTCCATAACACTGAACATAAAAGAGTTTGTCACTTAGAACGTCAAGTTTCTTGAGAAGGAATTTTTCGAAAAAGTTAAGTGGGAGGACAATAGAATTTTGATTAGGTTAATGAACCTAAGCAACATGTGCTAAGTAGCGTAGCGCCGGGAAGTGTCCTGGAGGCGGCCACAATGCTCATGGCTCTCGTGACTACAAATGTTGTAATCTTGGAGATTAGAGTTTCTATTGAACTGTGTGGGTCTGGTAACAATCAAATAGTTAGATTTGATAAACAAGTCTTATTGTTTTGACAATGATGAACCGACTGCATGCAAAGAAGCGATGATGGCCCCTGACTCTATAAAATGACTAGAAGTCATAAAATCCATGATAGTTTCCATACATGAGAAATCAAGTTTTTGAACTTGAAAGACCCTCCGAAAAGGCGTGAAGCCTATTAGTCGTATTTGGATATATAAAAGGGATGGACATGGATGTTTCACATCTATGAAATAGTCGACATGTCAAAAAAGAGTTTACAGCAATGTTCAAGGAGTTGACTACGACAAGATTTGATCTTTCGTGGTGATATCTATTCTAGACGGATTAATGTAGCAACCACTACATATGTAAATCTTGATGTATGGTAGTTAAACAAACAAAACAAGGTTCCTTTAATAGAATGGTTACCTAGGACGTGTATATGACACAGTCCAAAGGGTTTTGTTAAATCAAAGGATACTAAAAGAGCATGGAAACTTCAATGGTTGAAGTAAGCATAGTGGAGTTGGAATCTTCACCGTGATGAAACTGTTAAAAGAGTTGAAATTCATCGGAGATGATGAAGATGCTTGCATTTGCAAGAAATTAAGTGGGAGCGCTGAGACATATTCTAATACATTATGTAGAAGACATGGTGTTGATTGGAAATGATGTATCTTTTATTGACACAGGTAAATAATTTCATTAAAATTAGATTTTGATGAAAGAATTGGGCGAAACCATAATATTAGGCATCAAAGACTATGCAGCTAGATTGAGGCGCTAATATGGTTATGCCAAGCATACATACATGAGATATTGAATGAGTTCAATATGGAAACAACAAGAAAGGTTCTTGCCACATTGAATGAATCAAGATTCAAGTGTTTTGACACTTGGTGAGTGAAATCACATGAATATTTTGATCAATAATATATACCGTGATATGTACATATCTAGATATGTCCTATGCTCTAAATGTTATGAGAATATACCAGAATGACTCATAAGATGATCATTGGACGATAGTAAAGGATATTCTTATGATCTTTGGAAGAACTAAGAATATGTTGTAAAAGGTTACAAAATAGTTCATTGTAAAGTGTTACATTGATACTAGTTTTGTCACAATATACAAAATTAAGTTTATCTCAATTAAGACTATGGGTGGCATAATGTAATGGAAAAAGAGGTTCCATGATGGATTTGGATGAGTTCCAAAGTTAAGTCATTGTGATGGATACTACAACAAAAGGCTAAGTATATGACTGCTATAGTAGCAGCAAAGGAGGGCATTTGTGTTAAGTAGTTCGTTATCAAACTAGGTGTGGTTCAAAGTCGGCTAATACTATGAAGATATATTGTACGACAAGAATATCAACATATTTTAACCCAAACGAACTAAAGGTCTCACCAAAGGACAAAAAATTTGTACAATGCCATCTCATTTCAGAATGAGTGATGCGTAGAGACGCAAAGACATGCAAATACACACGGATCTGAAAGTGTCAAATCCGGAGATTAAGTTTTCCACTAGCAAACACGTACATGCAACACCAGAAAGCCATAGGTGTTGAATGCGCAAGTTTACAAACTAGATTATTGACTCTAGTGCAAGTGGGAGACTAAAGGAATATGCCCGAGAGGCAATAATAAAGTTGTTATTATCTTATTCCATGTTTATGATAAATGTTTATTTTGCATGCTATAATTGTATTAATGGGAAACATTAATACATGTGTGTTTAATAAACAAATAAAGGGTTCCTAGTTATGCCTCTCATATAAACTAGCTTGTTGATTAACAAGATGATCAAGGTTTCCTAATCATGGACATTGGATGTTGTTAATAACGAGGTCACAACATTAGTTGAATGGTGTGATGAATATTCATCCGAAGTATAGCAATACGATCAAAGTCATTGTGTTTAAATTTCTATAACATCTTATGAAGTAATTATAGTCCTTAGACCGTGAGATCATGTTAATCACTAACACTAGAAGTGTAACTTGATAAAATCAAACGTCACATCGTAACAGGGTGACTATAAAGGTGGGTTCAGATACTCTGAAGGTCTTATGTGGAGGCTCATGGATCATGAGTGGGATTTTTCCATCCAGATGACGGATAGATACTCTGGGCCCTCTCGGTGATATCACATTGAAATAGCTTGCAAGCAAGTGATAAGATCAATATAATGTTATATCACGAGAACAAGAAAAGAGTGCATGTTGGTAAAGAGATCAAACTAGGTATAGAGATACCGATGATTGAATCTTGGACATGTAATATATCGCGAGACAAAGGGATTTAGTTACATGCGTAAAAGGTTCTCATGATCATAGAAGTCATTGTTGAATGTGTAGGAGTCAGTACGGATCTCTAGGTCCTGCTGCTAATTATTGATCAGAGAGGGGTCTCGATCATGTCTGCATTATTCGTGAACCGTAGGGTGACACACTTAAGGATTGATGTTATTTAAGTAGATATGGAATATGAGTTGGAGACGAATGTTGTTCGGAGTCTTGTATCGGATCCAGGACATCACGAGGAGATCCGAAATGGTCCGGAGAATAAGATTCATATAATGAAAGTCATTTTCTAGGGTTTGGAAAAGTTCCAGAGTTTTGTCTGGAGCTTCTAGAAGGTTTCAGAAGGTTCCAGAAGGTTCTAGGGAGATAAACTTGAATCCCAAGAAAATAGGGGATAAGACTTGGGGGGCAAGAAAACTAAACTTGAATCCCAAGAAAATAGGGGATAAGACTTGGGGGGAAGAAAAGGGGAACCCTAGGCCGCACCCCCTCTATATAAATAGGGGAGGGGTGGACACCTCCCCCTCGCCCCTTCCACCCCAACCCTAGCCGCCACCCTCCTCCTCCTTCCTCCTGCTCTGGCTTAGGCGAAGCCCTCCAGGATTTCTCCTCCACCACCACCATGCCGTCGTGCTCCTGGGATTTTGAGGGGATCTACTACCTCCGCTCCCTGCTAGAACGGGGAGAGGAAGTACTTCATCGACTCCATATGTGTGACCGAGTGAGGAAGTGCTGCCAGAACGCGGCGCCGGAAGGATCGTTAACGCGATCTTGAGATCGGCAAGTGGTTGACTACATCAACCACGAGATCTGATCTCGTTAAACGCTTTGGATCTTCGAGGGTTAGTTTCAATCTATCTCGTTGCACTTATCTCGTAGATTAGATCTTCGATTTTCCATAGATTGGATCTTGTTTTTGTTTGTTCTCGCGGTAGAATTTTTTTGTTTTCCATGCAACAAACCTACATTCTAGACTCAAAATTATATATCTGGATGATACAACCTAGAGAGGCGCACCCGGCCTCTGTACACGAGGTGCACACAATCAAAAGTATCAGAATACAAGATAGAAGCATCAATCTCATAGGCATAACCTAGAATATATGAAACTATAAGAGACGCCTATGGTGGTGGAGGTTCAATCTGCAAGCTATGCTACTACCCATGATGGGTAAGAATATCTTTTTCCACTTGCTCCAACCGTGAACACACTTCCGCATACAGGGCGCAATGTTTCAATTTCTAAAGAGTAGACCACACCCGGAGTAAGTGTGCACAATTGAAAATAACCTACATAGGGGAAGACATTTTAGCAAAAAAACATATTATTTGTACATAGTCATAGAGACCATAGTAATACAATCTCTTCCACCCGTATATGTATCATATTCTTGTTATCTATATCATGTAGCCAGTTACCAAAAATATTGGCTATTGAGCATTGTGGATACAAGTTTGAGGCTACTTGGGTGGCTGACCATATAGAATACATAAACTGACACTCAAAGACCAGATGTTTAATAGTTTTACCATGGTTTGCAGAAACAATATTTTGTACTTCTTTGATGGTTGTGCCTAACCAAATTATCTTTTGTTAATATCACACCTGATGAAGATACCAGGAGAAAGTTTTATTCTTCAATGCTTTATTTTCTAGAAGCATATGTTTTTATGAACTAGTATTTCAGAGTGTTGTAGTTCCTTGTACATGGAATCAACTGAAATTGACCATTCTCCATCAAATTCTAATAGAACTCATTGTGCTTGTCTGGTATTAGTTGTGTATCCACTAAATATTCTTGTAAAGCATGCCAAGAGGCAAGGTGGTCACCAATAAGATCATGTCTAAAAGACAAGTTAGGAGGTGAAGTGCTCAACACCTCGGTGATTGTATCGCTCTTGTTACGTGGTATGTTGTACAAACCCCGGATGACGCGGAGATGATCGCCTTTGCACAGTCGGTAGATCAGGAGCCAGGGATGGCGGAGCTAGAGGTGGTGAACACGGTCCGCACGATGGTGCCGGAGATAGTGGATGCGGTGGCTCAGACCGAGGTGGAAGAGCAGGCAATGGTGGTTACAGCCGCGGCTGACATAGGTATGCCTAACGGGCATTGCCTCTAGCCTACCTGGCTTGGCCCAAAGGACACTGAAGCTCATGGCAAATACCATAAGGACACCGACTCCTAACATAAAATACAAGAACAAGACAAGAGATAGGAAAGTACTATGGTTTCACCGTCGATCTATAACCAACTTTGACGATACCTGAGACCTAGCTTACACATATAAAAGCTAAGAGGGGCCACCGAGGAGGGCACCTCACCTTATGCACAATCCATAGTTTATGCTAGATCCAATATGCGCTTCCACAACCATCTCGATGAACTTGTAACTTTCATCATCAATAAAAACATACACGCATGAGTAGGATTTCCCTCCGGGGGCCGAACTTGGGTAAATCATTCCCCCTTGTTTGTCCATCAGCCGACGAAGTCACCAGTGCATATCATGTTACCCAAATCACAAGTCCATGAACCATGGGCATTGCCATGGAGACCCCGCATCAGCAGTAGCCTAGGTGGTGGCCCCATGGTGGAGCTCATGTACGACACATGGTCATCGTGAATGATGACAACAATCTTGACTGGCTCGAGGGCCTCTGTGATGAGGTTGGCACACCGGAGGTCAGCAACAAGCAGTGGACTCTGCTCGCGTCATTCGACACCATCACTGCGGGGCCTCTAGCCGCTAGTTCATGGTTGCCAAGCGAGAGGTCCATGAGGCCATCCTCTCTGCCAAGGCGTCCATATGCACCGCGTCACGCTAGGACGTGGCGATGGAGGAGCCAATGTTGGCCGTGTCGGTGGAGGAGCCAATGCTAGCCATGATGGAGGAGGCGCAGGTGGAGGAGAAGGTCGAGGAGGAGGTGGAACCGATGGTGGCCGTCAAGGAGGCGGAGGCGGAGGAGGCGCAATTGCAGGTGGCCGTGCACTAGAAGGCTGAGATGGACCTGACTCTCATGCATCGCAGGTGAAGAGGGGTAACCTCGGCAATGTCCATGGTGAAGGACTTAGGGTTTCGTGGAAAAGAGAACACTGGGGATTTCGTCGGATGTTAGTAAAACAATGGAGTCAAAGTCGCCTGAATATTTAGAAATCACGCTATTACAAGTTGCGTAGGAGTTTTTCGGTACCCTCGCTTGGGCTTCTCCCGTCCTATATATAATAGGTCGGGTCTCAAAGCTATAAGCGGATAGGTTTTACATACACGTAATTACATTACCCACACAATGTCAGTTCATAGTCTCTTTCCTAATACAATCAAAGTCTTTGTCGGCTGCTTTTCTAGGCTATTATCTGAAATCTTCATTGGCCGGAAGCCTTTTACCCAGTATAGGGTAGCAAGTCATAAGCATCCGAGTAATCATACCTATGTCAGTATCCCCCGAGACTCTTCTTGAACCGCAGTTTCAGGT
This sequence comes from Avena sativa, assembly GCA_916181665.1. Taxonomy (NCBI): domain Eukaryota; kingdom Viridiplantae; phylum Streptophyta; class Magnoliopsida; order Poales; family Poaceae; genus Avena; species Avena sativa. The sequence continues at coordinate 433,351,033 of OV702287.1, forward strand.
TGAGTCTCAAAGTTTCTTTTTCCTTCTTTTCCTTTATTTTTATTTCTTTATTTTTTATTTTTCATAGGGATTTGGTACAACGAGTCTGATGCTTTCGACGGATCAGGAATCAGTTAATTGCTCCTGGGCAAAAACAAGGTTGTCCTACATCAAATTCAAGTCCCCAGGCCTGAACTCGGAATTTACTACAGGCGTAATTCAGTTCAGGCCGCTGAGGTCTTATCGAATACGGAATCCCAGTTTCATTTTATCGGGTACCCAACGCGTCCGTCAGGATTTTTCATCGTATCGTTGATACAAATATTTTACTAGCAGAGCGCATTCTTCTGCGATTACCATGCCACACAGGACGAATCCTAGGGTCTTACCTTCATGTTTCTGAACAAGGCATTCGGATTTTTGTCACGTTTGAGCACGATCCGAGATTTTGTTTTTTGGCGGTTGGCTTGCTGGGCTGCCAATATTTTTGACTTTTATCAGATAGTTTAATGCTTTATGCCAGCTCCCGATTTGAGTAACCTTTTTAAGGATACCTTTTTGAGGATACATCAATGTAAAACTCATAGGTATTTTCAATCATGAACATTTTTGTTTTAATCATACATAATTGGATTTCTATCGGGTGCACGCCAGCGCTCCTGATGGGAGTAGCCCCCGAGGCTATGTTCAGATGCCTGTATCTGGACATAGGCACATAGTTGTTGTTAGCTTGATGGAAAACATAGATATTTTGAACGCATATAAATAATAAAGAGCTTAAGGTATGAAAAACTTATCTTTTTATACACAAGGCAAAAAAACCGATGATACATTATTTTGCGGATGGCGCTAGCCGTTGGCCTGGATGTTCTGGCTTAAAGAGCCGAACCGTAAATCTTATCATATTGTAAGTAATCTTATGCGTAAAAGCGTCATAGCTGCGCTATGTTCCATGGATTGGAGTATTTGACTCATGTCTTCTTATCTTGTAATCGATATGCTCCTCCGGGAATAACTTCTGTGACGATGTATGGTCCTTCCCACGGCGATTCTAACTTTCGGTGGCCATCTTGCTTGAGGCAAAGAACTAGGTCCCCTACTATGAAGGACCTAGACCACAATTGTGGGTTGTGGTAATTGCGCAAGTTTTGCTAGTACATAGTTGCTCTTTGTAGGGCTTCATCTCGAGCTTCATCAAGTGCATCCACATCATCTTCGAGTGCTTCTCTTGATTCCTCTTCATCGTATGCAGCTACTCTTGGGGATTGATGTGAAACTTCAATAGGAAGCACGGCTTCTGCGCCATGGACCAGAAAGAAAGGTGTCTCTTGTGTCGAATTATTTGGGGTTGTATGTAAACTCCATAAGACAGATGGTAATTCATCAAGCCATGCTCCTTTTGCTCTGTCAAGTGGCGCTAGTAGTATTTTCTTGAGTCCAACAGTAACTAGTCCATTGGCTTTTTCTACTTATCCATTTGTTTGTGGGCGAGCTACCGAGGCGTAGCTTACTTTGATACCCATCTCCTGGCAGTACTCCTTGAACTCATTGGAAGTGAAGTTAGTTCCATTGTCTGTAATGATGCTGTTCGGTACGCCGAACCAAAATACTATGGATTTAATGAAATTCACAGCTGAAGTTCCGTCTTGGGTGGTGACAGGCATTGCTTCGATCCATTTAGTAAATTTTTCGACTGCTACTAGCAGAAAGACGTGTCCTCCTAGCGATGATTTGTGAAGTTTTCCCACCATATCGAGTCCCCACTGAGCGAAGGGCCAAGCCAGAGGTACAGGATTTAACTCAGTGGTGGGTGCTCCAGGCTTTGTTGCAAACCGTTGACATGCTTCACATGTTCTGACGATGTCTTTTGCATCTTGAACTGCAGTGAGCCAGTAAAATCCTTCCCTGAATGCTTTGGCAACAATTGCTCGGCTACTAGCATGATGACCACAAACTCCTTCATGTATATCTTTGACTATGATTTTCCTTCTTCGGGTGTTACGCAGCGCTGCAACACACCCAAAATACTTCTCTTATATTGCTCCCCTTTGATTATTCTGAAGGCCTTCGATCTTCGGGTGATTCGCCGGGCTTCTATCACATCTTCGGGTAGCTCGCCCTTAGTCATGTATGCTATATACGGTTGCATCCATGTAGGTTCAATTAGCATAACCTCTCCAATTTCCTGTTCTTCTTCTTTGATGGCCTCTTCTATACTCTTGGTCGCTGATGGAGCCCTCGAGTGTTTTCACGGGTTACTATTTCTTCCTGTTTTTGGTGCTACGACCTCATAGACTCTTTTTTGCTTTGATCGATCATTCCGTTATTTCTTCCCAAAAAAACCCGGGTGGCACTGGTAAGCACAGGGATCCAATGTTTGCTAGATTGTTGGCTTCTTCATTGCTTGCTCTCCCTATGTGCGATACTTCGCATCCATCAAATTGAGCTTCTATAATGCCATATAGATCGCGGTAGGCAATCATGTTATCACTGACAGCATCGCACTTGTTCATTGCTTGATGTGCCACAAGATTGGAATCTCCAAAGATTTTGAGGCGAGTTGCACCGCAAGCTTTGGCCATTCGCATGTCGTGCAATAAGGCCTCGTATTCAGCTTCATTATTGGATGCGTTTGCAAAGTTCATCCGAAGTATATAGCGCATTTTGTTGCCTTGTGGTGATACTAGTATGACTCCTGCCCCTGCTCCTTCTGTTCTTTTTGATCCATCAAAGTACATTGTCCAGGCACTAGAAAGGTCAGGTGGACCCGCACATTGCAACTCTGTCCATTCTATGATAAAATCCGGTGAAACTTGTGACTTGATTGCCTTGCGCTTCTCATACGTGATGTCTCGAGAGGATAATTTGTTGCCCCACAGAGAGACACGCCCAGTTGCTTCTGGATTGTCGAGGATGTTTGACAAAGGTGCTTCATTAACCACTATGATCAAATGTTCCAAAAAGTAATGGCGTAGTTTTTGTGCTGTCATAAATACCCCATACGCTAGTTTTTGGTAATGTGGGTACCTTTGTTTGGATGGCGATAAGACCTCGCTCAGGAAGTAGACTAGCCTCTATACACCATGGGTTTTTCCTTCTTCATGTCATTCCACGACCAAGACCTTGCTAACCACCTGATTTGTGGCAGCGATATAAAGCAGTAAAGGCTCTTTCTCCTTTGGAGACACGATGACAGGAGATGTCGAAAGTGTCCTTTTAAGATCTTCAAAGACACGTTGAGCTTCTTCTGTCCATTCAAATTTCTCTAATTTCCTCATGAGGGCGTAAAATGGCAACGTTTTTTCTCCTAATCTTGCGATGAAACGACTGAGTGCCGCTACTCGCCCCGTCATCTGCTGTACGCCATGTAGATTTGTTGGATTTTTCATTGTTAAAATTGCTTGTATTTTCTCAGGATTAGCTTCGATTCCTCTTGATGATACCAAATATCCGAGGAGTTGCCCTACCGGGACTCCAAAGGAACATTTCTTCAGGTTTAGTTTGATGCTAAACTTGTCGAGATTTTTGAACGTTTCTTCGAGGTCGTTGATGAGTGCAGATCCTTGTCTTGTTGTAGATTAACATCATCGATATATACTTGTACGTTTGTGCCTATTTGGCTTCCCAAACATTTCTGCATCATCCGCTGATATGTTGCTCCGGCGTTCTTGAGGCCAAAAGGCATTGTGTTGTGTAGCAGAATACACCGTAAGGTGTGATAAACGTTGTTTTCTCCTGATCTTCTTCCTTCATCCTAATCTGGTGGTATCCTGAGTAAGAATCCAAGAAAGAAAGACGTTCGCATCCCACGGTTGCATCGATTATTTGGTCGATTCGTGGCAATGAGAAGTGATCTTTTGGACAATGTTTGTTTAGTGCAGTAAAGTTGATGCACATCCAAAGTTCTGTAGTATTTTTCTTTGGAACACATACTAGGTTTGCGACCCACTCTGCTTTTGTTAGTTCTTTGATAAAGTTGGCATCAGTAAGGCGATGGAGCTCCTTTCCAATGGCTTTACTCTTTGGTTCTGGAAAGTGATGAAGCGGTTGCTTTACTGGCTTCGCCTTTGGATCCAAATTTAATGCATGCTCAGCGACTTCCCTGGGAATTCCCGGCATGTTAGAAGGTAGCCATGCGAAGATCTCCCAGTGCTCACAGAAGAACCTAATGAGCATGCTTTCCTATGTGGGACCAAGATTGGAAGCCCCAAATGTTGTTTTCGTCTGATCAACAGGGTGGATATGTACTTCTTTTGTGTCTTTTGTAGTGTCAAAAGCCTGCTCGGTACTGACATGCGCTACTTCCAGTGGTTCTGCGATTGCTGAAGTTTTGAGTTGTTCGAACTCCGTTGCCATCCTGAAAGATTCAGAAATTTTGTTGAACTCCTGATCGCAATTGTCGGCACATGTGAAGCTTCCTTTTACTGTGATGATTCCTTTTGGGGCTGGCATTTTCATGACTAGGTACGCATAATGCGGAACTGCCATGAACCATGTGAAAGCTGGTCGTCCCAGGATCACATGATATTGTGATGGCCAGTCCATGACTTTGAATTCGAGTTTTTCTCGCCTGAAATTTACTTTGGATCCAAAAACAATGTCAAGAAATATTTTTCATAAAGGAATTTTGGCTTTACCTGGTACTATTCCATGGAAAGATGTTTCTGTTGGCGCGAGATTGTCCAGGGGATAGCCCATTGCTCTTAGAGTTTTTGCATAGATCAGATTTCTACTTCCTGCATCCATGAAGGTCTTGCTCATATCAAACCCGCCAATTTGTGCTTCGACTATTAAGGCTGAGTGACCCGGTCGTGGGACCCAAAGCGGGTGATCGGCTCTGCTGAATGTGATTTCTTGCTCTAACTAGTGGAGATATTTGGGTGTGGTTGATGTTGCTATTTTTGCCATATTGATTTGCCTTGTGATGAGCTTCTAGGTTTTGTTGGATGGACACCCTTTCTGAATCATGGACATTGCCCCTTTTGACCTAGGGTATTCACGTTTTGATCAGTTGTGTTTTGTGGTAGCGCTGCTGGTGATGGTGGTGGCGGTGTGCCGATGGCCAATGTGCCAGGTGCAGATGTATATCCTCAGTTTGCCACTTCGGTTGCTTTTGCATTACATAGCTCCTGCATCTTCAAGAATGTTCAGTAGTCTTTCATGAGATGGTTAGATTGTCGCCTACCTGCTGAGTCGATGTAAAAGTGCATATTACAAGGTCCTTCTAGCATTTGCATTGCAGACATGGGTGGGTCTCGAACTCTTGGCTGGTACCGCTGTGTTGACTGGCTTCCTCCTACGTCTTCCCTGTTATGGCGGTATCCGCCGTTGTAGTCGTTGCTTCTGTTGTTACCTTCACCTGAGAAACTGGCTGCGACGTAACTTGGTCCCATATTTCTATCGTTGTTCCTTCTTCTTCTATCATTGCCGCGTTTATCCCTATCTTCTTCGGGTGATCGCGTACGCTTATTATGCAGCGCGTCTTCTCCATCAGCCCAGCGATTTGCTATTTCCATTAATTGTGAGATTGTTTTGGTTTTAACCCATCCCAGTTCTTCTATGAATTCTCGGTGATGGAGGCCGTCGTTGAAGACATCGATAGCCCTTTCGTCGGATATGGACTCAACTGAGTTTTTTATGATATTCCATCGTTGGATGAATGCTCTTATTGATTCCCCATATTTGTGTTTGCATGCCCGCAACTGTTCCAAGGATGCAGGTTGTTTAAACGTGGATTGGAAGTGCCGGATGAACTTATCTTCCAGGTCGTTCCAACTACCGATGGAATGTTCGGGTAACTGTCTGAGCCATGATCTTGCGGCACCGGTGAGGTGTAGTTGTAAGCTTTGCATTGCGGTAGCTGTGGAGCCGCCTTGTAATTTGACAGTGGCCAAATAATCTGCTAACCATACTTCGAGTTCCTGGAGTCCATCGTACTTTTGGCAGTCGTGCGGAAGTTTGGAGTCCTTAGGTACTATGGTTTTGCAAATCCGCTAAGTGAAACAGCTGGCCCCGCATAGTTCATAATCGTCTTCGTTGTATCCATCATGGTACCGTCGGCTGCGGTTTTCATCTCTTGATTCATCATTCCTGTGTTGCGTGTTGTCGTTTCTTGTGTTGCTTCGCGGCTTGGGTCCTATGAGGTGTGCCTGGTGTGGTGATGGCCCAAAATATATCAAGCTTGTTGGGGAACCCCAAGAGGAAGGTATGATGAGCACAACAGCAAGTTTTCCCTTAGTTATGAAACCAAGGTTTATCGAACCAGTAGGAGCAAGGAAACACCTCCAAGGTGTTTCTAGTTGGACTTTGGCAGGGCGCACTACCAGCGCTAGCAGAAACGTGGAAACCTGCACAGCACAGCCACAGAACTTTGCCCCCAACTTACGATGAGGTTGTCAATCTCACCAGTTTTGCTGAAAACAAAGGATTAAACATATTGTGTGGAAGAAAGTAATAGCTTGCAGAAAGTAAACAGAAAGCAGTAAACAGTTGTAGATTGATGATAAAAGAAAGAACCGGGGTCCATAATTCACTAGTGGTGGCTCTCCTTAAGATAGATAACATGTTGGGTGAATAAATTACAGCGGGGCAATTGACAAACATCGAGAAAGCAATATGCATATACTACTCATCTTGACTCCTTTGAGATTTGATTGGGCATTACAACATTATACATAGACCGCAATCCAACTACATCTATGACTAATAATCCACCTTCAGGTTATCATCCGCACCCCCTCCAGTATTAAGTTGCAAGCAACAGATAATTACATTACGCATTGCGTGTAAAGTAAACAATACGATTGTTCTATGAACAAAGGATTGTTGTTTTCTCCCTAGTAGCAAGAGCACATCTAGTACCTTAGAGATTTCTGTCACTTCCCCAGATTACTAGAGGCATGAACCCACTATAGAGCATAAATACTAACTCTTGGAGTTGTGCGATGACCCAGGATACCACTACATGATGTAGTACACTATAATCGTTGAGATAACACCAATGAAACACCGTTCACTAGTATTACATCCCTCAGAGTGGTACCACAGAAACACAGCAGGTCCAAGACATGACTATAGATTACAACTCAACTCTTTACAAAAGATCCAGAGAACACTCTAGGTTAAAGAGAGAGAAAGAACTTCTTACAAAGAAGAACCAAAGATAATAACTCAGAACTATCTAATAACTAAGATTAGTATATAAACTATTTGGCTTGTCATTGCTACTAATGCAATGCTCTACAGAAGTAGGTTTTATGGCTAGAGTATCCACTTCTATCTAAACCGACACTTTATCTTCACTTCAGCTAATATATATGTTGACTTCATTGGCTTTATTGAAGAACTTGAGTTGTCGATGATGGTTTCTTGAGCAGAAATTGATGTTGACGTCGTCTTCAATGGCTTAGAACCTAGCAAGGGTTAAGAAAGTACGGTTGAGTACGAGCGTACTCAACAAGTTCACTAAAAAGGAGTGTATGATGCACTATCTCTACAGCCACAGACCAGAGGTCGTAGGCAATGGAGGTTTTCATAAACATTTCTTCAAAGATTGTTCTTATTCTGAAAACTATGTCCGACAACCTTCACAGGTTGACCAGAACCTTCGTGGGGTTCCTTTCCTGCCGCATTCATAGCTCCTTCCTGGAGCAAGGAGTAACATGTCACAATTCTTACACTCTGCAGAGGTGCGTCACTTTTCCCACAAGATACCTTAGCCTTGTTGCACAACCAAGCCACGAGCTTGTCCACACTTCCTTGGTATGGGGCCCAGTCTAAGATCCAAGCCAGTACTGCCCTCTCCACGACCCCATATGTCTGCACGATCCTCTGGGGCTTACTCCACCTCTGTTAAGCCTGCAACTAGGGAAAGCTATAACCATGGTGAGTTCCCGAAGACTCTATGAGCTGGTGATGCTCGTGGTAAGCTCCATAAAGGTCTGACTATACCTCCGGCAGCCACTTATAGATAATCTAAACACCAAAATCGTGGGGCCTAAGGGTGCCCACCCATATGTTGGGTCCACACCGGGAATCCCAACGTCACGATAAGGTCATCTTGCTTCCATATGAAAGGGAGAAGATACATCTGACTTTCCCATCCCATTCCAAGTCTTATGGTTGACGCGTAATATACGCCGCTAGAATCACTAGCGACATTGGTTGTTAAGTCCTAGATCTTATGTTCCTTTACCACTAGAACTGTATCAATAGATTATTACCACTTGGTAAATAATCCACAATCATATTATTATGAACATAGTATTTTCTGTCCTTTTTGAAATGCAGGTGATGACGTAGTTGAGTTACAAGCATAGAAAATAATCAAAGGACAGGAGCAAGTTGTGAACTTGCCTTTCGTGATTGTAAGATTATGCACTCACGGTCTTCAAGGCAATAGAAGATCCAAATTCTGTAAATAACATCATTGGTCTGGTAAGGACTAATGTGTAAAGACGCAAGATGCAACGATGCATAAGTAATGTAATGCAATTTGATAAATGCGAATTCCCGGAATAATTGTATCTAATCTAGGGTTTAGAGTTTGTGATGAGTTATTTGGAATGTGTTACACTTTTATACCAGTTTCACACATGTTCTTCTTATTAAGGCTTGTGAGAGTGTGTGTGTGAAACAATAAGTAAATACAACAAGTAATCAGCAATATTAAAACACTCAAATGGGTATGGTATCTGAAATATTGCTTAAACAAGATTAAGAATCAATTATAGCTTTTAAAGAAGTGTTTAAGGATTACTTTTAATGTTTCTTAAAAGAATAACTTTTGAGAAAAATATTACTTTACAAAGTAAAAAGTATTTAAACTTAAGGTTAACACTTTAAGGTTTCTTATTAGCTAAGATTATTTAAAGAGGAAAACATTACTACATTAAACAATCATAGTATTAGTGGATGCATTTACCTTTCTATATTATAAACCAATGGTTATACTTAATAAGTAAATAATGGGTATTACTCCAATTACTTTGGAATTTGGCTTAAATCTTTAAGTGGTTTTCTCAAACTAGTAAAAGAGTGAGTAAATAAAAGTTTGGTGATGTTACAAGTGCATAGTATTCTTGTGATAAACAATATACTATTTTAGTTGATTTTATAATTGGTAAAAATCGTTTAGGAAAGCTAAAATACCCTTAATTTGAGATGATATTTTTAACAGATATATTTTAAAATGGTTTGACCTATTTAAACTTCACTTAAACATTAATTGACTTGCTATTACATTTTTAGACTTTAAACAAGCAATACTAAAGGCAATAGTAAAGACTTATATATTCAAGAATTAAAATAAAAAATAAAGGGTTTAAATAAGATTTATTAGACCTTTACCTTTTATTTTACTTCAAAAGTGGGAGTTGATATTTTTAGTGTGTAGATTTAATTTTTGTGATCATTTTGGTACATTATAATTTTTTGTGATTTTTAAATAATAAGATATGATTTTTATAAGTTTATTCACTTTATAAATAGTAAATAAATAATTAATATTAGTTAAGGGATACAAAAATAATTGAAACAAGTTTGTAAATATAGATTTTGTTTTTATAAGAATTTTGGTATATTATTTATATTTTTCTCATTTACCAATATTAGAATATGAATTTTCAAAGTATTATTATTTATAAAATCTTTATTAAATAATATTTATTTAAATAGTTAACACAATAATATTTGTTAATAAAGTTAAATTATATATTTTATTTTTCTTAACATTTTGATATATGACATGTATTTTTATGAATTATAAAACAAAAGATATAGAATTAACAAGATTTAATCATTTTATTAAATTTCTAGAACTATATTTATATTAAACTGATTTGGTTTTATTTATTTACTAAACAGAGAACACTTTTTATACTAGCACTAACCCTAGACACAGTCACAGACATGTGGGCCTGTGGCCATGTCACTTGCTACGCGGGACAAAAGACCTTTTATACCCAACCTTTTCTACCCCAGCCACTAACTGGTGGGACACATGCCACATCATATTCAAAAATAATAAAACAACTAATAAAATGGCTAATGACATCAGCATGATGTCATGCTGACATCACTCATGGTTGTTCTTCCCAGGTTGTGGATCGATCTCTCGATTGAGAGCACGCGAGCCAACAAAAGTGGGTGTGCTGGATAGAGGACATCAGGGGGAGTCGAATGGTGGTGGCGCCGCCCTCGAATGGTCACCGGAGCTTCACTGGCGATGACAAACGGCGGCAGTGCTCATAGGTGATCGTGGGGAGGACGTTGGGAAGCGAGAGGAAGGAAACGAGGAGGTGCCTGAGCATCGCAGGCTCACCATGATGCTATTGGTGGGGTCAACAACGAGGATGGCGCCCTGATACGCGCCAATGGCCATGAACTCCAACGACAACCGACGAAAGGAATTGGTGAAATTCTCCTTCCTCTAAGCTCCCCTTGTTACTATGTTCCGCCCAGAGGATCTTCAGATCATGGCGCGTCTTCCGGACTACTCCACGGTCTCTGGGACGACCCCTACCGACGATGGTGGTTGGCTCCGGTCAGCTAGGGTTTTCGCCGTGTGGGGAATGGAGACAGAGAGATGGAGAGCAAGCGAGAGAGAGTGTGGATGGGGATGAGGATGGACAGGGGTGTCATCGTGGCCTCCTTATCCCCTCCCGAGCCACGGCGGCGAGTATCTTGGCACGGACGACGGCAGTGCTCCCGCTAGCGAGCTGCTTCGGCCGCCGCGCGTGAGGTGGATGACGGAGATAGTCTGGATGAAACGGTATTTGGGCTGGACCGGTGCTGGGCTGCGGTGGAGCGAGCAGATGATGACTGCTGCTGCTCGCGAGCATCGAATAGACACACGGAGAATTGGGCCACGGGCCAAAAACTTCTGTTTTAGTCTTTTCCCCTTTTTTTTCTTTTATATTCTGCCTTCTTTTCTATTTACAATTTCTTTTCCACTTTTATTTCTACAAGGTTTAAGCATTTGAAATTTGGGTAGAATATTCAGAATAGTGTAAGGATTCACTGCAACCAATTCCCTTGTATTATTTTGTTGTATCAAAAGAAACTACAACTATATGAGAGGTTCTTTTATTAAGTAAAGTCAATATAATTTAGGGTTTTAGGGGTTTGTTTCTCATATGAAAATCTTATAGAAATGTTCTTGTTTTCACTATGGTAATTATAATGATAAAGATTTGAAATGGTGAATAATAAATATAGAATTCTAGTGATGCTTAACTTCCTGAAGGAATAATGAATATTCATTAATAACATTTTAATCCCTGTGGTTCATAATATGATGATTTGGTTTTCATGGTCCTTCATATTTGGTGATTTTCCAAATCCAATTCTACTTGATTTGTAAAATTTAGAATTACCACAAAACACTTTTGGTTAGGTAATAATAAACCAATAATAATCATTGGTAGAGAAATACTTCGATTTATTCAAATATAGGTACATAGGTTTTGAGAGGTTTTAATAACCCATATTCAACTATAGGTAGGAACAAGGATCAAGGTTTAGGGATACTACTTCTAAATATATGGGTGGGTTTGATATCTCCACATAGAGTGAGATATTGGAATTACTTAGTAATATGATCATGACAATTCTATCATTCTAGGTTTTTGGACAATGAGGTAGACATGGGTCTGTCATGGCTTGATAAGATCTTGGTTAAGGCTTCTAAAGAATCCTTACCTTAATACCTCTCTAAGGTTATCTTTAGATAAGGAATTCCTTTCCTAAATATACTCTATAAATCTCTCTTATCTTATTCATAAAGATCACATCTCCCTAAATAAGACAATCATATGATTCCACCATATGCATCATCCCATGATGACATGGTCATTTCACTTCAACAATACTCCATTCTTACTCCTAGTATATAACTCCTCTTAATTAACCACCATTGATGCACCTATCAATGTAGCTACTACTAACTCCATATATTAACTTCCTTAACTTCATCTTGCAACTAATTCCAAGGTTTGCAAGATTACAATCCTCACTGTAGATAACAAGGGATATGAATCTTCTAGAGTAAGTATGGTACTACTCTCCACAATACAAGTTTGTTCTTGTATTAGCTTGATTAAACTACTACACTTCCAACTACTCCATTTATTCATGTTATATACTTCATCCTACTCTAGATTGACTTCTAATGATCAAGCAAGATGATTCAGCTTACTAGGACTTGCCTAACTTGGTATATTCATAACTCTTCTTTAACACCTAGTCATCTATTCTCAAGTGACTTGAGAATAATGACCACCATCATTTGATCAAACCAAGCTTAGGCTTCTATTTGTCTGATCAAGATCTATACTCAACTAAGTAGTAAACTTGTATTAGTCTCTCTATAGACTTATCTTGTTAAGAAAGATTATTCTAAGTCTATATCCACTTGTCCTAACAAGATTGTTATCTAATGTACTAATACTGCTAGCTTTCTCATGGCTCCTCAATTACTAGCTTAACTCTTGGGTTTAGGGACTGCTTCTAGTTAACTCATGAGTGAGTTAACTTGTAACATCCCAAAATTTCATCTGAAATCATCATCATTGCACCCATATCATCATAGCATGTAATTGCATTGCATTTAGAGTGTCCTCCAAAAATTTGGTGCAATTTTGAGCCATGAATAAAAAGATATGAATTATTTTGAAAAATAGAATCAAAGAAAATGCTATATTACCTATTAAATCCAAGTAAATACTTTGGATTAAAATAGAAGATAAATATGTTTTATAATACCCTAAAAACCTAATTTGAGTTTTTACAAATTTTCACAAATTGGTTTGATTCAATTTGAATCCTTAAATCAAAAGTTTTGGAGAAAACAGAATTAGAAAAAGAAAAAGTATAAGGGAAAAAAAGGGGGCAGCAAACAGCTTCTGGCCTTTTGGCCCAATCCCGCCCAGCAGCCCACCTGGACTCCCTCTCCCCTTCTCTGTCTTTTCTCACCCCCTCGTTTCTACCCCTCCCACTGACAGGTCGACCCCACGCCCACGTCACCTCGTCGTCTTCCCTGCCGATGATGGACCTCTCCCCTTCGGCCATTTCGAATCGATTTAATCCCGGCAGTTTCTCGCGATTAATTTCCCCGGCGATTACTCCTACTTAACCCTCACCCTCTCCTCATCATCTCCCCCAGTCGCCACCCCCGGAGAGCCCCCAGGCTCCCCAAATCCCGAGCTCGATCACCGCATACCGACGGCAACTCCGGCGGCAATTCCGGTGAACCCAGGCCGCCAAGCGCCCTCCCCCTGTCCCATATGTTTCGCCATGTTCTGGCGCGTGTTTTAACCCTGGCTATGTGCCTTCTCATGCTCCAGGTCGACGACACGGACCAAGTCCGGCGAGCTCCCTCTGCCGCCACCGTCCGACGATTTTTCCGGTAAGGGCAAGGTTCCCGCCGCTCCTTTTTGGCCACTACTAGACCGTGCTAGACCAGGCGCACTTCACTAACCCTTTTGCTTGTCCGCTCGAGTACCAGATTGACGCCACGACCTCCGCCGTCGATGCCACTCCGGCGAGGAATACCGAACGCAGCAGAGCTCCCCTCACTTCCTCGCGACCACCAACCAGACCGCCGAGACCTCCGCGGGCCCTCGGTAAGATCACCTGTCCCCCTACGCCTCTGGAACCATCGGAACACCACGAGGCCGACGTGCCGCCGCCGCGTGCCGTCGTTAGCACCGCCAGTCCCCAGCGAGGTGTTTTGTAGCTATTCGATCATATCCTAGCGGTTAAGATTAGATCACTTAAACGAAAGGGTACGGCTGATCTGATCCGTCCAACGTCACTTAAATCCAACGGTTGCAGAGGTCGATTCGACCGAACCGGTACGGGCCAATAGGAAAGCGCCACGTCGCCAGACTATTTCTGTTTAATTAGAAAATAGACAGATTTAGTATTAAACTTAGAAAATCCATAACTTTTGATCCACAAATCAGAAAAATACAAATTTGGTGTCTATGGATTCAGAAAAATAAGACCTTTATTATAGAGGCCTTGTTTCACACTTTTGCCTCTGTAAAATTGGAATTATAGGCAGAACCTTTTTAGGAGTATTTTGCTCACAAAAATTGTTCTATAAATTATTTTTGGGTATTTCTTATGCATTTAGATGAGGTATTCTATCCTCAGTACTGTAGACTCTGTAAATTATGGAGTTGTGATCATATCTTTGCATGTTGCATGCATTCATGTTTTTGTAATGTTTTATTGATTGAATTATTGTTGTTATATTGATCTTGTGTAGATTGTGTGGATTGTGAAGTTTGTTGCTGTGAGGATTGTACCTATTCCCCTAACTACCAAGGCAAGTGATATTTCATCTCATGTCCTATTATTTTTCACTATTGCACTAGTGTCATTTTGGTAGATCTTAGCATGATAGAATTATTCATATGTTACCATACTATGCTATGCTACCCTATAGTGTATATCTTGGTAGTATTCCCTAGTTAAAGACTTTGTATGCTAGAATGCTTAGCTATGCTATTAGAATTCATGGGTGGAATATACACATAAGATAGTATGGAAAAATATTATTTTGTTTAACTAATAAAACAACTAATGTTAATGAAACACCTAGGTGGAATGGGACTTGCTTGGATTATGTTGAGTGGTTACTCAGGGGCCATATCTATGGTCGGCTGGTGTATCGCACTTGTGGACGGCCACCCAGGAACAAAGAGATTGGAGACATTCTTGTCGTGAAGCTTCTAGTGCAGCCACATGGCATATGGGCTCTGCCTTGACCGACTAAGTTGCGAGAACTTAGCCAAACGGACAGAGGGTGGTAGTGATGATAGGATGGAATGCGTCCGTGGTGGTCTGAGGGATTACTTCTAAAAGGTCTCGTCTCGATGCATGTCGAGTCTTGTGGGGAAAGTGCACCACCTCTCGAGAGGGTAAAACTAAGTACTTAGCCGTGTCCCCGGTTATGGACATTCCTGAGCCTCAAGACAGTGAAGTAGTTCAACAATCTCCTCATCCAAATTTCTCTAAGTTAAAACTTGTGGGTGAACATGGGTAGAGGTTCAGTGATGTCTATCGTTGGTACCTTATAGCTGGAATGAAAAACTTCTTCAAAAACTATAAGTCAAACTAATTTTAGCAAAGCCAGCCATAACCCCACTTAGCCATATATTCATGTAGTTGTTGGATTATACTAAGTACCTATGGTATCACTTGCCAATACAATTCCAAATGTATTGACCCTTGTGGCTGTAACTATTATGTTGCAGGATACTCTGATGATGAGTAGGGTTGCGGGTCTACACTCGACATGCTTGCCTGTGGCACATGAAGACTAAAGACTCTATTATTATTATGCTATGTAATGTGAACTTTAAGTGTATTAGCCTTGGGATAAGTGAGTTGTAAGAACCATTATATTCCTGGATATGCGATGTAATAATGACCTTTGTTTCTGTGTACTTCATCTTAAACTGTGGGTGCTAGCATTTTCGATCCAGGGACTAGCACTGCAATCACAGGGATCTTACCTTATTATGGTGAGATCTTACAGATGGTATCAGAGCATCGTGTTGCCTATAGGTTCGTGACCCTAGAATGGATTAGACTAAGGAAAACCCTTAGGAAAAATAACTCCATATTTCAGACCTCACACTTTATCTTTTAACCTCTCGTAAAGCTTTCCCTAATCATCCTTCTCGTCTATTTTTGTAGATGTCCACCATCAATGAATCCGTCAAGAAGGGACCTCTGATGACTATGACCCTGGAGTGTGAGACAGAATTTCCCAATGTGCTCAAGAACCTCATGCTCGGCTTGGGGATGAATGGTGAAGCCGTGTACAAGGGATTTCCTGTGATAGATGAAGAACAAGAGTATTGGTGGGTGCAACTCCACTTGTACAAGGACAAGGAAGACGATCCCAAGAGTACGGGATTCTGCATGTTCACCAACTCTGAAATGCACCCGTCATTCTTTGACTCTGCAAGGAATGCTGCATGGAAGGCTATTGAGGAACTTGGAGAGAGACTCAAGTATAGAATGCTCAATACTCGGGAGGATCTCAAGGAGGAGAAGCGTCTTGCCCAAGACTCAAAGGCCACTATGAAATGCCTAAGTAAGGATATCATAGGCCTAGCTTTGGAGCTATGCGACCAAGACAAGCAGATCGCTGCCAAGGATGCCCAGATTGCCACCTTGGTTAAGAAGGAGTGAGATATTAGTTGGACCACCAGCCTTGGCGTTTTATCACGTTAGTATTTCGACCATACCAACCTATGTGGTATGGCAAAAATAAGTTATGTCTGGAACCTTGAGTGCTTGATTTGAATTAATGTATTGCTACTTGGAATGTTTTGTTGGTTGAATTCCCTCTTATTTTGTGACTTGTATTTTCTTTCTCTATTGTGTTACTAATTTTCTCCATACTATGCAAAAGATGCCGAACTTTGTCTATAGCACGGCCGAGGATTTCAAGGGGACTCGCTTTGGGACTCGTATCTTGGAGCTAGTCCAAGTGCTCGCTCTTCCAATCCCCACCATTCAGGGACTTCAGCTGAGGAAGTTTTAGAGGAAGGACTTATGGGGATTCAGAGTTACCCAGCCAGGACATGAGACAGAGCCCCAAACTGGGGAGATTACCTTCAAGATTCTCCATGATGACATGGAGAGGGGCCTCGACGTCGCTATGCAGGAGCTGTTGGGACGCCTATGTGGATGTCACTCTTCTGAGATCAAGAGCCACTACTTCCACTTCTTTGGGAGGCGCGACGAGGATGGAGAGCCTATTGTGTTGGACAAGGCCACTAAGGAGTCTATCAAGCCCGTGTGTCACTATCTCCAGGACTTAGAGAGCCTTATTAGACACCTTGATACTGATAGGACTAACATGATGCTTAGCAATGATGAACTACGAGTCCAACTCAAGGAGAAGGACAAGGCCTTCCAGGAACAGGAAAATCGAATCAAGGAAATGGAGAAGTTTGAAGACCAAGAGAAGAAATTCAAGAGCCAAGAGAAGAGAATTCAGGAGAAGAACAAGAAGATTAGAGACTTGGAGACCGAGTTAGAGCTGGAGAACATTGAGCTGGAAGCGGATCACGAGGTGATAGAGAGGCTACGCACACAGAAGAGAGAGTTACAGACAAAGATCGATGCTCTGACTACCAGCTTGGAGGAATACAAGGCAGGATTCGCATCAGCAGGACTTGCTCTAGTAGAGGAGGAAGTCGACATGGAGTAGTGATACTGTTCCATCTACCTATCGTTCTATTATTATTGAGTGCACAGGTCATACCGACTTGTGGGTGACTATGCTAGTATGTTGTCTTTGCAAACTCTGTTATTGTTGTGATGTTGGAACATGTGCTTGTTTGTCTAATTGTTGTTTTATTTGGGTTATCTATCATTACTTACCCTTACTAAACCCACAGATGCCTCCCCGACGCAACAACGAGGATAACAATGACAATGACAATAGAATGCAGCAGATGATGGCTGCACAAACCCAATTGATGCAAATGATGACTCAATTATGGTGAACCAGAATCAGAACAACAATAATAACAATAACAACCAGAACAATACACCAGCTCTGGATATGCTGACCAGATTTCTAAGGATGAGACCTGCTAAGTTCTCGGGTACCTCTGACCCCATGGTAGCAAACGATTGGCTACGTTCTGTGAATAAGGACCTAGTTACGGTTGGATGCACGGATGCAGAAAAGGTCAGATTTGCAGCACACTTATTGGAAGGTCATGTAGCTGCTTGGTGGGATAATTTTCAAATTACCCACCCTATTGAGCAAGTGACTTGGGCAATGTTTGAATATGGGTTTCGCACCACTCACATCTCCGCAGGAATAATGGGATTGAAGAAAAAGGAGTTTCATAACCTCAAGCAACGCCATCGCAGTATTTCTGAATACATCGAGGAGTTCAATAATTTGTCACGTTATGCACCCGATGACGTTGACACTGATGCAAAGAGGAAGGAGAAGTTCCTAGATGGGTTAAATGATGAAATTTCTATGCAACTATCTGTTGCATATGTTCCAACTTATCAATCTTTGTGTGATAAAGCTACCATCCTAGAAAACAAGATGAAGCAAGTGGAGGGTAGAAAGAGGAAGCATCATTTTGATAAGTTTGGATCAGGATCTCCTCACACACGCCCTCATGGTGAAGGAAGTGGGAGCTCAGGATTCCACAAGAATGGGATTCATAATAACCATCGTAACAACAACCACCACCATGATGGAAACAATCATCGTGGACATAACAAAAGTGGATTCAGGAACAATCACAATAATCATGGCCATGGGAACCAAAATGGTCAGAACCGTCACAGTCAACCAACGAAGAAAGCCATCAGTCAGGTGGAATGTTTCAAGTGTAAAAAGACAGGACACTATGCTAATGAATGCCCAAAAAAGAAGACTAATGGGGCTAAGCCAAACCCATTCCAAAAGGGTCATGTGAATCACATTAATGTGGAGGAAATTCAAGAAGGATCTGATGCCGTGATAGGTAAGTTCATGATTAATTCCTTTCCTGCACTTATCCTTTTCGATACTGGCGCATCGCATTCATTCATTTCAAGAGCATTTGTAATCAAAAACGAACTCTCCACTGAAACTATTGGATGTCCTATAAAGGTAAGTTCTCCGGATGGAGAAATGATAGTAATTTCAGGGTGCCGACATATCATCCTAGAAATTGGAAAGCACAAGTTCCCGATTAGTTTAATAATCCTAGAGTCCCAAGGATTAGATGTAATATTAGGGATGGACTGGTTGACCCGTTATGAAGGGGTGATTGATTGTGCCAAGCGAACTATTATGCTCACCACCCCAGAAAAGAAAAGGATCAGGTTCAAGTCTAACTTTGATCCCAAGGGGAGAAAGGTTAATCATCTTAAGGGGGTTAGCCTAGATGATGTGCCAATAGTGAGGGAATATCCAGATGTGTTCCCCGAGGAATTACCTGGCATGCCACCAGATAGGGACGTGGAGTTTCTGATAGACCTGCTACCAGGAACGGGGCCTATAGCGAAGAGACCTTATAAAATGTCGGTGGACGAATTAAAAGAACTCAAGAAACAGCTGGGAGAACAGTTGAAAAAGGGATTTATCCAACCAAGTTCGTCGTCTTGGGGAGCACCAGTCTTGTTTGTTGAGAAGAAGGACCGAAGTCAAAGGCTATGCATAGATTATCGTTCACTCAATGAAGTGACCATAAAGAACAAATATCCCCTGCCTAGAATAAATGATCTCTTCGATCAGCTAGAGGGAGCATGTGTTTTCTCAAAAATTGATCTTCGATCAGGATACTTCCAACTAAAGATCAGAGAACATGACGTACCCAAGACTGCATTCACCACTAGATACGGGTTGTATGAATATACAGTGATGTCGTTTGGATTGACTAATGCACCGGCCTACTTCATGAACATGATGAATAAGGTATTCATGGAATTCCTTGACAAGTTCGTAGTGGTATTCATCGATGATATATTGGTATATTCCAAGAGCAGCAAAGAACATGAAGAGCATCTACGCCTGATTCTAGAGAAACTTAGAGAACATAAACTTTATGCCAAGTTTAGCAAATGTGAATTCTGGCTGAATGAAGTAGGTTTCCTTGGACATATAGTATCTGGAAATGGTATAGCTGTTAATCCAACAAAAGTGGCAGCTGTGACAGAACGGGAACCTCCTAAATCTGTTAAAAAAATCCGTAGTTTCCTTGGCCTAGCAGGGTACTATCGAAGGTTCATTGAAAATTTCTCTAAGATTGCAAAGCCCATGACTAATCTGCTGAAGAAGGAGAATAAGTTTAATTGGACAGAAGCTTGCAAAACCAGCTTTTAGGAATTGAAAAAGAGGCTAGTTTCAGCACCAGTGTTATGTTTGCCAGATCTTAAGAAAGACTTTCAAGTATACTGCGATGCATCTCACCAAGGATTAGGAGGTGTGTTGATGCAGGAAGGTAGAGTGGTAGCTTATGCATCAAGACAATTCAAAAATCATGAAGTGAACTACCCTACTCATGATTTAGAGTTGGCATCAGTTGTGCATGCCCTAAAAACATGGAGGCATTATCTTATGGGAAAACGTTGTGAGATGTTCACTGATCACAAGAGTCTGAAATACATTTTTACACAGAAAGAACTCAACATGAGACAAAGAATATGGCTAGAACTTATCAAAGATTATGAATTATGTTTGCAATACCACCCTGGAAAGGCAAACGTCGTAGCTGATGCACTAAGCCGCAAGGCTCATGTAAATGGCCTCAATAAAGGAGAATTGCCGGAGGAGTTATGTGCCCAATTTAGAGAGCTGAGACTTGAAATAGTGCCTGAAGGGTACCTTGCATCCTTGGAAGTGCAACCCACACTAATGGACAGAATTCAAGAAGCCCAAAAGTTGGACAAAGAAATAGAAGAAATCAAAAGTAAGGTTAGTGAAGGCAAGGCAAAAGGATTCCATGTAGATGATCAAGGAATCTTATGGTACGAAAAACGTATCTGTGTTCCACAGGATCTTGAACTTAAGAAGTTGATCTTACAAGAAGCGCACAACTCACCATATTCAATTCATCCTGGTAATACTAAGATGTATATGGATGTTAAGGAGAGATTTTGGTGGAACAATTTAAAGAAGGACATTGCCTTGTGCGACGTGTGCAGTCGTGTAAAGGCGGAACATCAGAAACCGGCAGGATTATTACAACCATTGCCAATACCTGATTGGAAATGGGATAAAATTGGTATGGATTTTATCACCGGACTACCTAGGACTAAATCTGGATACGATTCCATATGGGTTATCGTTGACCGCTTGACAAAAGTATCCCATTTCATTCCAGTAAAAACCACTTATACAAGTGCAAAACTAGCCAAGATTTACATGAATAGAATTGTATGTTTGCATGGGGTACCTAAAAGTATCATGTCCGATAGAGGAACTCAGTTTACTTCGCACTTTTGGCGACAACTTCACGAGTCACTGGGAACTCGGTTAGAATTCAGCACTGCATTTCATCCGCAAATAGATGGGCAGACAGAAAGGACCAATCAAATATTAGAGGATATGCTGAGAGCATGTGCGTTAGATTATGGATCCAGTTGGGATGAAAGTCTACCATACGCAGAGTTTTCCTACAATAACAGCTATCAATCAAGTATAGAAATGGCTCCATTTGAATTCCTTTACGGAAGGAAGTGTACTACACCATTGTTGTGGAATGGAGTAGGAGAAAGAAATTTGTTCGGGCCAGACCTAATCCAAGAAGCTGAAGAGAAAGTCAAGATGGTAAGGGATAGGCTAAAGGTAGCCCAATCTCGGCAGAAGAGCTATGCCGATCCAAAACATAGAGAGGTTACCTATGAGATTGGTGATAGAGCTTATCTCAAGGTATCACCACTTCGTGGTGTGAAGAGATTTGGAATCAAAGGAAAATTAGCACCACGCTATGTAGGACCTTTCAAAATTTTGAGCCGCAAAGGAGAAGTGGCATATGAGATAGAATTACCAGAATCTTTGTCAGCAGTTCATAATGTATTCCATGTTAGTCAGCTGAAAAAGTGTCACCCAGAGATGGAAGAAACTTCGTTGAAAGACACTATGCCATTGGAGGAGGTTCAGCTAGATAATGATCTCACTTATGAAGAGAAACCTATTAAGATTCTAGAGACCGCAGAAAGAATTACCCGTACCAAGACCATCAGATTCTGCAAAGTGCAGCGGAACCATCACACTGAATCAGAAGCAACCTGGGAGCAAGAGGATGAACTTCGGAGAGATCACCCTCACCTATTTGCTAGCCAACCCGAATCTCGAGGGCGAGATTCATCTTAAGGGGGTTAGATTTGTAACATCCCAAAATTTCATCTGAAATCATCATCATTGCACCCATATCATCATAGCATGTAATTGCATTGCATTTAGAGTGTCCTCCAAAAATTTGGTGCAATTTTGAGCCATGAATAAAAAGATATGAATTATTTTGAAAAATAGAATCAAAGAAAATGCTATATTACCTATTAAATCCAAGTAAATACTTTGGATTAAAATAGAAGATAAATATGTTTTATAATACCCTAAAAACCTAATTTGAGTTTTTACAAATTTTCACAAATTGGTTTGATTCAATTTGAATCCTTAAATCAAAAGTTTTGGAGAAAACAGAATTAGAAAAAGAAAAAGTATAAGGGAAAAAAAGGGGGGCAGCAGACAGCTTCTGGCCTTTTGGCCCAATCCGGCCCAGCAGCCCACCCGGACTCCCTCTCCCCTTCTCTGTCTTTTCTCACCCCCTCGTTTCTACCCCTCCCGCTGAAAGGTCGACCCCACGCCCACGTCACCTCGTCGTCTTCCCTGCCGATGATGGACCTCTCCCCTTCGGCCATTTCGAATCGATTTTAATCCCAGCAGTTTCTCGCGATTAATTTCCCCGGTGATTACTCCTACTTAACCCTCACCCTCTCATCATCATCTCCCCTAGTCGCCACTCCCGGAGAGCCCCCAGGCTCCCCAAATCCCGAGCTCGATCACCGCATACCGACGGCAACTCCGGTGGCAATTCCGATGAACCCAGGCCGCTAGGCGCCCTCCCCCCTGTCCCATATGTTTTGCCATGTTCTGGCGCGTGTTTTAACCCCGGCTATGTGCCTTCTCGTGCTCCAGGTCGACGACACGGACCAAGTCCGGTGAGCTCCCTCTGCCGCCACCCCGACGATTTTTCCGGTAAGGGCAAGGTTCCCGCCGCTCCTTTTTGGCCACTACTAGACCGTGCTGGACCAGGCGCACTTCACTAACCCTTTTGCTTGTCCGCTCGAGTACCAGATCGACGCCACCGTCTCGAGGCCGTGACCTCCGCCATCGACGCCACTCCGGCGAGGAATACTGAACGCAGCAGAGCTCCCCTCACTTCCTCGCGACCACCAACCAGACCGCCGAGACCTCCGCGGGCCCTCGGTAAGATCACCTGTCCCCCTACGCCTCTGGAACCATCGGAACACCACGAGGCCGACGTGCCGCCGCCGTGCGCCGTCGTTAGCACCGCCAATCCCCGGCGAGGTGTTTTGTAGTCGTTCGATCATATCCTAGCGGTTAAGATTAGATCACTTAAACGAAAGGGTACGGCTGATCTGATCCATCCAACGCCACTTAAATCCAACAGTTGCAGAGGTCGATCCGAGCGAACCGGTACGGGCCAATTGGAAAGCGCCGCGTCGCCAGACTATTTCTGTTTAATTAGAAAATAGACAGATTTAGTATTAAACTTAGAAAATCCATAACTTTTGATCCACAAATCAGAAAAATACAAATTTGGTGTCTATGGATTCAGAAAAATAAGAACTTTATTATAGAGGCCTTGTTTCACACTTTTGCCTCTGTAAAATTGGAATTATAGGCAGAACCTTTTTAGGAGTATTTTTCTCACAAAAATTGTTCTATAAATTATTTTTGGGTATTTCTTATGCATTTAGATGAGGTATTCTATCCTCAGTACTGTAGACTCTGTAAATTATGGAGTTGTGATCATATCTTTGCATGTTGCATGCATTCATGTTTTTGTAATGTTTTATTGATTGAATTATTGTTGTTATATTGATCTTGTGTAGATTGTGTGGATTGTGAAGTTTGTTGCTGTGAGGATTGTACCTATTCCCCTAACTACCAAGGCAAGTGATATTTCATCTCATGTCCTATTATTTTTCACTATTGCACTAGTGTCATTTTGGTAGATCTTAGCATGATAGAATTATTCATATGTTACCATACTATGCTATGCTACCCTATAGTGTATATCTTGGTAGTATTCCCTAGTTAAAGACTTTGTATGCTAGAATGCTTAGCTATGCTATTAGAATTCGTGGGTGGAATATACACATAAGATAGTATGGAAAAATATTATTTTTTTTAACTAAGAAAACAACTAATGTTAATGAAACACCTGGGTGGAACGGGACTTGCTTGGATTATGTTGAGTGGTTACTCAGGGGCCATATCTATGGTCGGCTGGTGTATCGCACTTGTGGACGGCCACCCAGGAACAAAGAGATTGGAGAAATTCTTGTCGCGAAGCTTCTAGTGCAGCCACATGGCATATGGGCTCTGCCTTGACTGACTAAGTTGCGAGAACTTAGCCAGACG
This sequence comes from Avena sativa, assembly GCA_916181665.1. Lineage (NCBI taxonomy): Eukaryota > Viridiplantae > Streptophyta > Magnoliopsida > Poales > Poaceae > Avena > Avena sativa. Next base: position 433,375,169 of record OV702287.1, read on the forward strand.
GACAGAGGGTGGTAGTGATGATAGGATGGAACGCGTCCGTGGTGGTCTGAGGGATTGCTTCTGAAAGGTCTCGTCTCGATGCATGTCGAGTCTTGTGGGGAAAGTGCACCACCTCTCGAGAGGGTAAAACTAAGTACTTAGCCGTGTCCCCGGTTATGGACATTCCTGAGCCTCAAGACAGTGAAGTAGTTCAACAATCTCCTCATCCAAATTTCTCTAAGTTAAAACTTGTGGGTGAACATGGGTAGAGGTTCAGTGATGTCTATCATTGGTACCTTATAGCTGGAATGAAAAACTTCTTCAAAAACTATAAGTCAAACTAATTTTAGAAAAGCCAGCCATAACCCCACTTAGCCATATATTCATGTAGTTGTTGGATTATACTAAGTACCTATGGTATCACTTGCCAATACAATTCCAAATGTATTGACCCTTGTGGCTATAACTTATTATGTTGCAGGATACTCTGATGATGAGTAGGGTTGAGGGTCTACACACGACATGCTTGCCTGTGGCACATGAAGAGTAAAGACTCTATTATTATTATGCTATGTAATGTGAACTTTAAGTGTCTTAGCCTTGGGCTAAGTGAGTTGTAAGAACCATTATATTCCTGGATATGCGATGTAATAATGACCTTTGTTTCTGTGTACTTCATCTTAAACTGTGGGTGCTAGCATTTTCGATCCAGGGACTAGCAATGCAATCACAGGGATCTTACCTTATTATGGTGAGATCTTACATAACTCCTCCAACATCAAATGGTTTGATCTCCACTAAGGATCACATTCCATTGATGATGATACACTCAACCATATCTAGTTCTTCCTTCAGATTAATTTCCTTAAGGTCTTTGAAAGTTCAACACAATAGGTCAAAGGCTATGAGTCAATAAGTTCTAGGTCAAGAATTGATCACACACATTGATGATCAACAGACACTAGGACTTGGTTAAATAGGATTGTCCTCTATTAACATGACACTAAGGGTATGTGAGGGATTGTCTTAGCTTGACTTTCCTTTCTACTCTATTTGTAATAAGAGTAAATGTTTAAGAACTACCATGATACCCATGGTAGGAACAACTATGGCAAACAAGTGTTTCAAGTTTAGTCATGAGTTTCTTTTACTTAAGTTATAAGCTTAACTTGGTAAACAGAGTTTATGGTAGGTAATATCTTAATATAATCTTTAGAATATTAAGTATTCATGCTTGAGTTGTGGTATGGAATACCATGTAATGATCTCTAGAGGATCTAGTACTCCTTATTAAGTAGTGTGTTGTGACTTAGTTTTATTACATTTGATCTACCATTAGATCAAATTATATTACCCAAAGATAAGGTTTTAGCAAAGTCATATTGAAACTTATCGCAGTTAACTTGATGATATACTTCAGTTCCACCAAGTTAAGAGAAGCCTCAATCACTTTGACAAGTTTTATTTAAAAGCACAAAAATTATCCGGATTTTCTATGCATGAATGCAATGCACACACCTGTGTTCAACTTATTTCTAAGATCTAATGCTGGGACGTTACAGAATCTCCCCCTTAAAATAAACTTCGTCCCCGAAGTTCGTACTCTCTTGTGTTTCAGAATGAGGAGTTGACTTGTATTGATCACGACCTTTCTCGAAATCCATTGCGATCACAGTTGGGGATAATTGTGGTATCTCGTGTCCAGATCTATTTCCTTGAATCCTTTTCATTCTTGACAACTTCGAACTATCATTCCTAATTTATCCTATGGTTTCTGTTACAATAATCCATTGGATGATGTCCTTACAGTTCTATTTAGAATTGGTTGTGGGCACATTTTGTCCATTCCAATCTGGTTTTCCTATAACACTTTAGTGATATATCTTGGAATACTCTCTTCACTCTTAGGGACAACTTACGAGCTGTTTCCCCTATATAACTAGTCCACTAGGTTTAAGTTGTTATATCTCCTTCGATCTTTCATCCGGACACACTCTAGAGAGTACTCTTATACAAATGATTTCTTGTAACCTTATGAGAATAAGGCTTAATCTCACCACAAATTTGTACTTCTTCTCCACCTTTAGTCAGAAAGTTAGACAATAACACTTCAGTGTTTATTGTTTACTCTCCCCCTTGGGGTTTCCTAATGGTCTCTAATCTTCATGTATAATACCCAATAGTTAAGGTATTGGTCTTTGTCTAGTTTATATCTTACCTATATAAGGTCTCATGAAAGAATCTACGGTATATCCACACAATTGTGGATCTCTGAAATGAATCTTCCAACCCTATTTGTCTTACTCCTAACCTTCTGGACATTTTCGCTTTGGTAAGCCCGATTTCACGAAGCGTCTCGAAAGACGATCTTTTAATTTCATACTTCCTTAGGTCTAACTTAACTTAGGCCAAGTTTTATGCTCTTTAAATTACACAAAGATGACCTACTTAGCTAAACCGCTAGGATACCATCTACGGATACCAACTACAGATACCAACTGTGGATCCTCCTAGGTGTACGGATTAGCCTACGGGTTTTTGACTTCTTACTGGCATTCTCTCTGAGTTGTCAGAGCTTGAATACCACCTTTATTACCAGACTTCTTCTTTGCACTAATTCATGATACTTCCATGAACTAGGTACAACTACTTTATTAGCTTATGAGCAACATCACCTATCGTAAGTGAACTTAAATTCATCCTTCATGTTGCTCTCCCCCTTTTTCTGCACTAATAATCCTTCTTATTGCCAACTCATAGTGAGTTGGGGTTGATCCATCCTTCAAAATAGTGTTGATACTCCTTATATTTGGCTTTACTCTTGTCTTCATCTTGATCTTTGGAACTCGTCACTCCCTTACACGAATTGCCTTTTCTATCTAGGTCTATAACATCAAGTAGTAACTTGATGATGCAACATGCATTTTCACATCAAGTCAAACTTCATGCACAGATCTAGTCAATCAAGAAGATGCAATAAAAACCAGAAATCCAAATGTGGTACATATAACACACATCTTTCTAAGCCCGGAATATAATAGTTGAGTATAGTACATCTAGAATTCAGGCTTATCTGTGTAGTATATGACACCTCCTATTATAGGTTTACATCGTGATACTTAGCACTTAAGGGTTAAACTACTCTTTGTCTCAATATTTACCCAAACTACTGATACGTTGCTAAGTATCCATAATTTTTGATGTTCCATGCTTGGTTTTATCTACTTTCTTATGTTTTGTCCACACTTTGGAGTACTTTTCATATGATTTCTTGGACTAACCTATTAACAAGAGCCACAGTGCCAGTTGCCTGTTTTCTGCTGTTTTTGGTTCCAGAAAGTTAGAAAATGAATATTCTCGGAATTGGACCGGACAAAAGTCAAAGTCCTTATTTTCCCGGAAGATTCACAGAGCCAGAAGGAGAGACGAAGGGGGGCCATAGGGTGGCCAAACCACCCCTAGGCACGGGTCCCCCAGGCCACGCCAGAGCATGGTGTGGGCCCCCTGGCTGCCCACCGACCTTGCCTCTTCGCCTATAAGATGCCTCCCGATGCAAAAACCCTAAATCGTCAAGCCTCTAGCCACGAAAAGTTCCGCAGCGCCGCCGCCACCGAAGGGGAGATTCGGGGGATAGAAAGTCTCTGTTCTGGCACCCTGCCGGGATGAGGAAGTGCCCCCGGAGCCATCTCCATCGATCTCCACCACCATCTCCATTGCCGTTGCTGATTCCCATGATGAGGAGGGAGTAGTTCTCTCTCGAGGCTAAGGGTTCTACCGGTAGCTATGTGTTCATCTCTCTCTATGCATGATCTTATTGAGATCATGAGCTTGTAACCTATAGATCTACCTTGCTACTCAAGTTCTTTAATAGATCTCTGCTCTCCCCATGTGTGTGAAGTTGATAGTGTGCACACCATTGTGGCACTTAGGCTAGAGATTACAAATACTTGTTATGAGTTATATTTGGAGTTGGATGTCTTTATGAAATTGTGGTGTTTGTTTGAACCATCTAGTGCTCAAGGTGACAGTGTGGGGTTATCTAGATGCGGAAAGCGAACTTTGAGGTGTGCTGTTATAGCCCTACCAATGATTAGAGTGTCCAACCGGAGAGTAGTTAAGAGTAGTATCATAAAAAAAGATATTTATATGAGAGTGTTCACTAGTGAAAGTATGATCCCTAGGGTTTCTAAGCATTGATACATCGTTTGCAATTAGATCTGTTACATGTTTGCTTGCTTGCTTCTTTATTTCAGTTTTCCTTTAGTCTTTTCCCACGTCAACCACACACCATCAAGCTATTTTCTAGCACCGTTGTCTTATATCCATACCACTTGTATTTCACTATCTCTTCGCCGAACTAGTGCACCTATACACCTGACAAGTGTATTGGGTGTGTTGGGGACACAAGAGACTTCTTGTATCTTGATTGTAGGGTTGCTTGAGAGGGATACCTTTGACCACTTCCTCCCTGAGTTCGATAAACCTTGGGTGATCCACTTAAGGGAAAACTTGCTGCTGTTCTACAAACCTCTGCACTTGGAGGACCAACAATTATCTACAAGAATAGAAGTGCGTAGACATCAAGCTATTTTCTGGCGCCGTTGCTGGGGAGGTAAGGTAAAAGGTACTCACATCCTCCGGTGTGAGTGCTCGAAGTTATTTCCTTTAGATTCTGCAATTTTGTCCTTTTGTTTCTTGTTTTCACTAGTTAGGCTTAATGGAAAACAACAACAAAATTAGAGAGCTTTATAGTATTTATCTTGAGTTAGGACATGAAGTGTTTGAAGAGAAAATTAAAAAACCTGTGGAACTTTATTTGCATGCTAATAGCAATGTTGTTAGTATGAATTCTTTGGACACCATTATTGCTAATGCTATGGAAAAGTCTAAGCTTGGGGAAGCTAGTTTTTATGAAAATGATCTTTTTAGTTCCCGAGCTTTGGAAGATAGCTGTTCTATTGCTTATGATGATACCAAACCTCCAATATATGATGATTACAATGATGAATATGATATTTTCAGTCCACCTACTATTGAGGAGAAAATTAATTATGATTACAATATGCCTCCTATATTTTATGATTATGGTGATGAGAATAATAATGATAGCTATTTTCTTGATTTTGCTCCCACTACAATTAATAAGAATGACTATGTTTATGTGGAGAGTATTAATTCTTTTATGCATGTGGCTCATGATAAGAATGTTTTATGTGATAGTTATATTGTTAATTTTATTCATGATGCTACTGAAAGTTATTATGAGAGAGAGAAACATGGTTTTATGCTTAATAATATTAAGTTTCCTCTCTTTATGTTGAAAGTCTTGAAGTTGCACTTGCTTTGCTTTACTATGCTTGTTGCTTTGTGCTTTCATGACTTGTTTATTTACAAGATTCCTATGCATAGGAAGTGGGTTAGACTTAAATGTGCTTTGAATTTGCTTCTTGATGCTCTCTTTTACTTCAATTTATATTTCTTATATGAGCATCTTCTCAAACTATCAAGCCTAACTTAAAGGCGTTAAAGAAAAGTACTTATTTGGAGATAACCCAAAAGTTTTAGATGAGTCTTGGAAGTTATTACCTCAGTAATAACCTCTAATGAGAGAGAAGTAATGCTTGGGAAAGTTGCTGTCCCGAAACATATTTTTGTGCTTCACCGTAAAAATTCGTGTAAAATATCTGTATGTTGTTTTGAGGCGTGAATTTTTGTGCTTCTACCCCAGGTTGTTATCTAACTTTTGCTAGTTCAATACTTTTCTATTTGAGCAACAGAAGGTCTTCGAAAAAATTCATCCTTATCTGCTGGTCTGCTTTGACAGATTTCTGCCATTATTTGCATTTGCTTCTAGTTGGTTCCTTTATAATTCTTTTTGGGGAATTGAGCTTTTTGAGGGAAGTGCTACAGCAGCTTGTGTTTTAATGGAAGTTTTATTGGTGTTGAAACTGAACCCAAAGACTTATTATCTTGAGTGCACTAATGTTGCTAATGAAGATTGTGTGAAGTTTTGTATGAAGGAAATTTTCAGGTGTATGGAGAGAATAATGTAATGAGATGAAGAATGGACTAAAGCTCAAGCTTGGGGATGCCACGCGTGTCACCCCAAGAAATATCCAAGAAGTACAAGCGTCAAAGCTTGGGGATGCCCAAGGCATCCCCTTCTTCATCAATAAAAATCTCAGGTTTCTTCCAAACACTTCATTTTTATTGTTTCATGCACAGTTGTCTTGTTCTTGGAGTGTCTTATTTTTCGTTTTTGTTTGCTTGGTTTTCTTATTTTGCTGAATAAATTGGTTGGAACCCCTCTTTCATACATTAGTTTTCAAAAAAAAGTTTGTTTGGATTGGAAAAGAGAAGGAAAAGTTCATGCTTTAGTGGTACAAAAAGTAGCTTGTTTTTGACTGTGACTTAGGCTTTATCATGTCATGCTTGATATTGTTTTGGCTTTATGCTTAGTGATTTTTGCTGTAACATGACATGTTATAAACAATTTAGATTGCTTAATGTGCCTTGAAAGAATCATGCGTTGTTTTAGCATATTAAAGCATAGTATTGTGGTATTCTCCTTTGATGCTTTATTTGGGTTGACTTGGCACATGCTCACACCATGTTATGACTATCCCAAGTCACCATAGCCTTGATGATCCTTTAGTTTTCAACTTGTAGTATAACTTTATGCTTTGATTAATGATGTTTTGTCGCTCTGCATGATTATGGCCATTATTGCTCTCTTAGTTGGTCGCTCCTAGTCTTTTGCTAGCCTCCATAACCAAGTATGAGTTCCACTCATGCATCCAACTCCTAAAACCAAGTTATTCCAAAGAGTCCACCATACCTACCTATTAGCATTTGCTATTCCAAGTATATTCATGTTTTTATCTACCTTCCGAATTAAACTTGTTATGAGAAAACTAGTGATTAAAGCTCTCATGAACTTGATGGCACACTTTACTTTTCTTGCCCTTAATAAACTTGAACCATTGTGTCGTCTATGTTGTATATGCTTGCACTTATTTGTTGGGGATTAGCAAAACCATGTTGTCATGGGGAACGCTTTTAACATTGCACTTGTACTTTGTACCTAGTTGATATCATGCTCTTTTGTCTATGGATGTCATCGGTGTGAAATGAAAGGGGAGCTTGTAAGTCCATGGAGTTATGTATATGTGTTAGAGTATACGCTTTTAACATTGCCTTGGCCACTGGTCTAATCCATGCTGTCATGGTGGAAACCTGCAGCGTAGCCATAATGAGTTGTCTATGAAGCATTCTTCTTATAAAAAAAGAGTCAGATATTGAGAAAAAAAGAGAAAAAGAAAAAAATATGAGAAAATAGGAAAGAGAGAAAAAAGCACCATATTCCCATGGTAAATAAGAAGATTGCTGAGATGCTCGTTGTCTGCTTGCCTTGTCATTTTGATATGGGGATTCTTCCGTATCATCGGGCAAGGGGTACCCCGTTGGCGGTTCTCTATGATACACATGTACTTACAATGACAAGAACTTACCGGTGACTAAACTTGAGTAGCATGAGGAGCGACCCTCGTATTCAAGGGACGTGAGGTTTCCAACTTATACTTCGTCAAGCATATACTCCATAGTTTGTTCACTTTAACCTTAATCACTTCAAGATGCTTATGATAGGGGCAATGAGAGCTAAAAGCTAAAAAGTACCATAATTTTTGGAAGCTCTTTATGAAACTTGAATCCTTAGCTACTTCCTTCTATGAAGGCCTTTCTTTTACTTTTATGTTGAGTCTCCACCTTCTATCTGTATGCACCTACTTTGAAAGCATAGTGGCTATTCTTAGTTCTATGTGCATTGTCCCAAGACTTGTTAATTGATGCATAGCTTTGATATTGCTTGTTTTAAACTATTTGTATCTAGTCACTCTTATGAACTTTGAAGGTGTCCTATGCATTTAAGTTTTGCTACTCTATGAGGGACAAGTTGAATGCCACTATGCTATGTTTTCGTTATGTGAAACAAGCAAACGTCTTGCAAAGCATTGTTATTCATGAATCTTTTGTTTGTGCCTTTTCATGTTGTAGCATAGTTTCTTTGTCTTATTGCTAGAACTTTGTCTTTCATGTTATGACTGAAGTACTATGATCCCAGCTATCAATGTTTTACAAATACTTTGATCAAGTTTATGATGGTGCATGTCACCTCAAAAATTATTCTTTCTTTTTATCACTTACCTACTCGAGGACGAGCAAGAATTAAGCTTGGGGATGTTGATACGTTGCTAACGTATCCATAATTTTTTATGTTCCATGCTTGGTTTTATCTACTTTCTTCTGTTTTGTCCACACTTTGGAGTACTTTTCATATGATTTCTTGGACTAACCTATTAACAAGAGCCACAGTGCCAGTTGCCTGTTTTCTGCTGTTTTTGGTTCCAGAAAGTCAGAAAATGAATATTCTCGGAATTGGACCGGACAAAAGCCAAAGTCATTATTTTCCCGGGAGATTCATGGAGCCAGAAGGAGAGAGGGAGGGGGCCACAGGGTGGCCAAACCACCCCTAGGCGCGGGTTCCCCCAGGCCACGCCAGGGCATGGTGTGGGCCTCTGGCCGCCCACCAACCTTGCCTCTTCGCCTATAAGATGCCTCCCGATGCAAAAACCCTAAATCGTCAAGCCTCCAACCACGAAAAGTTCCGCAGCGCTTCCGCCACCGAAGGGGAGATTCAGGGGATAGAAAGTCTCTGTTCCGGCACCCTGCCGGGACGGGGAAGTGCCCCCGGAGCCATCTCCATCGATCTCCACCACCATCTCCAACGCCGTTGTTGATTCCCATGATAAGGAGGGAGTAGTTTTCTCTCGAGGCTAAGGGTTCTACCGGTAGCTATGTGTTCATCTCTCTCTATGCATGATATTATTGAGATCATGAGCTTGTAATCTATAACACCCTCAAATCGGCCCTATGCAAGTTTTAGAACTTTCCGCCAAACCCGCATAGAGACGATTCAAGGACGCCCACCAGGCAGTTTCGTGCGGGTGGAAAACCAAGTAATGCCATTACACAACAGTCCTCGATGGGACCCACAGAACAGATATATACAACAGCGACTCAACGAGTCAAGAGTACAGATATACAATACAAAGATCCAAATCACCTTGAAAACGATAGAGCGTCCGACTACAGAAAAGATGCAAATGAGGCTAAGAGCCCTGAAGAATAACCAATGGCGTCCATAACCCTGCCCAGGCCAAGCCGGAAGGGTAACCCTGCTAACGACGTCGATCTCAAACCTGCTAAAACAAAAGGGGTGCCGACAAAGGGCAAAGGAAAAAGAGGAGCGTCAATACTGAGGCCAGTACACGGCGAGGCTAGAATTCGGCGGCTCTCGCCTACATAGGTATGGTGGACTAAAGCGGCAGCGAAGCATGCTCTAAACAACCTATAGAGACTCGGTATCACTGGCGGCTATTAGAGAGGGGTAAGAAAGACCTATTCGGATTCAACCTGAAGCTAACACCAAACAAACCCATCCTGGTATTTCCCCCTCGAGACCAAATGAGGAAGTCGGACCAAGGAACTCACACAGTTGGCAATTTTACTCATTTTTTTATAGTTGCAGCAATTACTAATCAGATATAGATAGCATGAGTCATCCGGAAGCATAAGTAGTGGGCAATTTTAATTAACCATTATGTGGTAGTTGGAACATTTACTAGTCAGATATAATTGTCCTAAGGAATCCCAAAACCCAGCAATTGTTGGCACTTTTATCACATTCCGTTGGAGTTGCAATACTTACTAGGCAGGTATAGTATGACACAGATCACCACAGATCCACCAGTTGTTGGCATTTTTAATATCCATTCCGTTATAGTGAAGCTGATTACTAGTCACATATTAAGTCAAGTTTATAGCACTACTTTAGTTATGCTTGTCTATGATCGAGATATTGTGCTCCAAGTCATCCATAATCGCGGACACGGCTTTCAAAAAGTTTTACCCTGCAAGGGTGCACAAATAGCAACACACACTCGTTCAACCTCGGAAAAACCAACTCAAAACCCAACGAGGCATTCACGACAAAACGATCACAGGATTCATAAAATATTTCAGGGGGCCACCCCACTAAGCTACCCGCAACGAAGTTGGCCGGCTCCGGAATGGACCCAGGGTTTGCGTCAATGGCTGTAAACGACTGGGAACCCGAAAGTGTGACTGGGCTTGTCGATACCGCGAAAACACTCCGCGATCCTAAATAGTACAGGTGCTCCACGCACAATCTTAAATAAAGCAGTAAAGCATGGCATAAGTACAGGATAGTAATAAAACCCCAAACTAGTTTGTGGCCCCAAGAAATAGAAATGAATCAAGCTCTGGCTCAGGGGGGTCCACGGCCTCCCAGATGTGGATAGTGCAAAAAAATCAAGGAAGATGTATCAAGTACTCGGGGCCTACGGGAAACAAGTGAGCGTGGTAGAACCAAATAACATCTATTGCCCACTGATGCCTCTGCATTAGTTATATCTAGCATTTTAATAGTTGTATTTAAAGTCATGATCATCTCCACCACTAAGCATCTCCACCATTTACCATAACTTGTCGTCAACGGTGGAACGACAACGACGCGAAGCAACACAGAAGCAAGCAACTACGACTTGCAAGACCGACTATCTATCAACCAACAGGCAATAGGATGTGTCCATGGCAGTATAGAGGCTGCAAGGAGTATAAATGGTGCACGGAAACTAAAGCATCACAACACGGATAGCAATAGATCAACAGGAGGAAATAAAGACTATAAAAGCAAAATAGGTAGAAAGGTGGAGATGCTCGCCTGGGAAACACTGCCGAAGGTTCATATCCAGAGAACTTGTCGAATCTCACAACATCTCATCGGCCTAATCCGCGAAGAAGCAAACACTAGAAGAAACACCGGATGCACTATTTAATATTACGGCAGAAGATATGACATGATTATGATATGATGCAGATGCGGTGCGATTAGGCAGTATTAAGCGGAACCGGGGTCCCGACAAATGATTATATGGTTCAAGTTATTTAGACCCCTGCAATTTAAATGTTGTATTAACAAGGCAAAACATGGCATCGGTTTGCTACACAAATTTAAATGGAGTCCGGAATAAGACAAAGATATCCCGCATATCGACTCCATATTTAATTATGCAGTGAATCGGCATAATGCCCCCAACCCACAGAGAGGTATGCATGCATGAACAAATTAATATGCGACAGTTTTATATATAGCATTTATAAAATAGGGGTTCGGGAAAAGGTTCACACATCTAGTTCGAAAGATCTTGGGTTCCGGGGGTTCAGGGTTCAGACTCCGGGGTTCAGGGTTCGACGGGATCGGTCTTCGGAAGTCGACGCAGGGCTTGGTGTGGCGTCGGCGGCTCATCGGACTCGCTCTGGTCAGTGCCGATCTTGGCGTCTCGAAGATCTTGTTGGGTCCGCACAACGGTCGGTCTTGGCGGGAACGTTCTTGGACAACGGAAGTAGATCTTGTCGCATCCGGGTTCTTGGGCATCGGATCCATGACGAAGTAATTGTTCTAGGAAGGAGAGCTTGGTGGTCTTCGGGGTCCAGACTTTGCCTCTGGGAACGGGGATGGGGCTTCGGACATATGCTCCATGTAGAAGAGCATGGCATTCCGCATCGAAGGCCTTGGAGTTCCACCTTATTCGTCGATGGCGGACTTGGGATTGGTGTCGGGGTCCTCGGGGGCGCCATGAAGAAGTACTTGAGGTTTCCGTGATGGAGATCTTGGGGGCACCGGCTTCCATTTGTTGTTACGGGATTAGCATCTTCATGTCCACGTACGAAAACACCACTCGCACCATATCACAAATATTCACAGTACATCCTGTCGTGCCAAAACCACGAGCGATTCAGGCATAGGGATGTAGCACGGCAACAGACGCGCGCATGATGTCGAGGATGTGGCCTTGACGCTCACGGACAAAGAGAAGGCAGCAGAGCTACATGCCGACAGGGACACCTTGGAGGAGGGTCGACGCAGGGTGTTCCGGTTCGAGGATGACAAGGCGATGCCGACCGCATCAGTGCTTGGCACGGAAGACGGGACGTGGTCGTCGCCGTGGCTACAGGATGCAGGCGCCCGGGGTCGAGGGAGAGCAGGCCCAGGGTGTCGCCGGTGACGGGGTTGCAGGGACCTCGAGGCGGAAGCCGCGGGCGGAGCAGGACAAGGCTGCGACAGTTTCAGGGCGGTGGTGGCCGGTGCAGCTGGCAGCGAGCGGTCGGGGCAGCGGCGCGGCGTCACGGTTGGCGTTGACCTTGCACGAAGGGAGGCGGGGGCGAGGTGGTTCGTAGGGGCGGCCACGGTGGCGCGGAAGGCAGGTCGGCTCCGGGCGGCGAGGAAAGCCGGCGAGAGGGGTGGCGAGGAGGCCGACGATGGGGACACCAAAACGGGGTCAGGGAGAGGGGAGTGGTGAGGACGCGCGAGGCCGAGCCCTGGTGGCGAGAAAGGACCGCAGGGCGATGAAGAGACCGAGGAGAGGAGGGCATCGTCAGGCGGTGACGGTCGAGCGGGGGTCGTCGCAGCAAGAGGCAGGGGCCGGGGCGACCTCCTGGCGGCGGGCGGCGGTGGAGGACTCGCGACGGGGCTGGGCGCGACCGGAGCGGAGGGGCCCGGGGGCGCCGGGGCTCGAGGGAGGTGGCGGTGGAGAGGGGATGCCGGCGGCACCGCCTATAGAAGGAAAGAGAGGAGGAGCGGGGCGGATCGCATGGATCGAGGGGAGATGCGTGGATCGCGGTAGGTGGGGGGTTCGGGGCACGAGAGGGGAGCAGGGCGGGCGGGGCCGAGTAGTGGGGCCGGTTGTAGGCGGAGATCCCGATGGGGGAGGTTGTCGGCAGGGCTGGCGTGTAGGAACCGCGTGGGGTGCGACGTGCGAGGCGGGTTGGGTACGGCTGCTACGGCTAGTTAGGTAGAGCTGGCAGGTGGCGTGTAGTGCTGCGCTAGGGGCGGCACGTTGGGGCTGTACACCGCGCGTCTGTGCGTGTGCTGCGGCTAAGTGTGACGCGCGGCTGGGGCGCGAACACGAGTCGGTGGGTGGCGGCTGGCTCGGGTTGGGGAGATGGGGTAGCTAGGGTTTTGTCTAGTTAGGGTTAGGGTCTTGTTAGACTAGGATTTGGAGGTGGCCGGCCGGGCTTTCGGGCCTGGCGGGCTGCCTCCTTAAAAACAACTTAAGAATTTTATTTATTTTAAAATAGTCCCTTGTAAATAAATTTAGACAAATAAAACTATCAGGAAATAGACCGGAGTTTTGATTTGAATAAAGACAGGGAATATTTTAGAAAACAAAACTAGGCTTTTAGATAAATAGTTTTAGGCAAACAAATGCATGATGTCATGATGATGCTCAAATGCAATGTGGCAGGATGACATGAGCATGCGGTCATGATGATGCAATGCACAAAAACACAGCGATTTTCTAGTAGTGGTTTTTGCGGGATGCCACAATTCGACACCACTAACAATGGATCTCGCCCTCGAGATCCGCCTCATGGTACCGGGAAGAAGGCCGGCAATCAGAATCTTCTCACTTCGTGTCGATCCTCGCGACACCACTAACAATGGTAGTTGCTTGCGTTCGTTGAGAGAACACTCCGGAGAAACAAAGACAAAGTTAAAGGTCTCAAAGGTTAAGGCCACCTTTAACTTTCGTGGAAGGTGTGGAAATTGCATTGATCCTCCAATTCAATGTACAAAGCGAATGATAAGAGTAGTGGTATGGTCATGACTCCATCCCGCACTCAAAATATTACTCTGTACATGGATAGTTGAATTATGCAATCAACTCTCGAAAACAGATTGAAGATCTCGACAAACGAGATTCGGAAACACAGGAGGGAAGCAGACTCTGCATCGGATCTGGCGTAGATGATGTCATCGCGTCGGAAAACACCGAAAGGCACAAGGAGGAACAAAGGGAAGTACAACAGATGAAGGATTCCTTAGATAGCATGAAGTCTGAAGGTAGAAACACCGTTACCAAAGAAGGAAGCGAAAACCTGAAGGTACGACGGAAACCCAACCACGAGAATTCCTGGACTCGAAGAAAGGATAAGAGAGCAGATTCAAAACACGCAGAGGTAAGAGGAGAACAGCAGAGGGGTAAGGAGTAAAAACAGACCTAATCAGATCTATCCAACCGATTTTGCGAAAATAGTTTTGACACTCTACTTCGGCGTTAGCTAGGTTATCCTACAGGCTGGACTTGTGGGGTATCGCAACTGCTGAGCTCTCATACCACTATGTAACACCCTCAAATTGGCCCTATGCAAGTTTTAGCACTTTCTGCCAAACCCGCATAGAGACGATTCAAGGACGCCTACCAGGCACTTTCGTGCGGGTGGAAAACGAAGTAATGCCATTACACAACAGTCCTCGATGGGACCCACAGAACAGATATATACAACAGCGATTCAACGAGTCAAGAATACAGATATACAATACAAAGATCCAAATCACCTTGAAAACGATAGAGCATCCGACTATGGACAAGATGCAAATGAGGCTAAGAGCCCTGAAGAATAACCAATGGCGTCCATAACCCTGCCCAGGCCAAGCCGGAAGGGTAACCCTGCTAACAACGTCGATCTCAAACATGCTAAAACAAAAGGGGTGCCGACAAAGGGCAAAGGAAAAAGAGGAGCGTCAGTACTGAGGCCAGTACACGGCGAGGCTAGAATTCGGCGGTTCTCGCCTACATAGGTATGGTGGACTGAAGCGGCAGCGAAGCATGCTCTAAACAACCTATAGAGACTCGGTATCACTGGCGGCTATTAGAGAGGGGTAAGAAAGACCTATTCGGATTCAACCTGAACCTAACACCAAACAAACCCATCCTGGTATTTCCCCCTCGAGACCAAACGAGGAAGTCGGACCAAGGAACTCACACAGTTGGCAATTTTACTCATTCTGTTATAGTTGCAGCAATTACTAATCAGATATAGATAGCATGAGTCATCCGGAAGCATAAGTAGTGGGCAATTTTAATTAACCATTATGTGGTAGTTGGAACATTTACTAGTCAGATATAATTGTCCAGAGGAATCCCAAAACCCAGCAATTGTTGGCACTTTTATCACATTCCATTGGAGTTGCAATACTTACTAGGCAGGTATAGTATGACATAGATCACCACAGATCCACCAGTTGTTGGCATTTTTAATATCCATTCCGTTATAGTGAAGCTGATTACTAGTCACATATTAAGTCAAGTTTATAGCACTACTTTAGTTATGCTTGTCTATGATCGAGATACTGTGCTCCAAGTCGTCCATAACCGCGGACACGACTTTCAAAAAGTTTTACCCTGCAGGGGTGCACAAATAGCAACACACACTCGTTCAACCTCGGAAAAACCAACTCAAAACCCAACGAGGCATTCACGACAAAACGATCACAGGATTCATAAAATATTTCAGGGGGCCACCCCACTAAGGTACCCGCAACGAAGTTGGCCGGCTCCGTAATGGACCCAGGGTTTACGTCAATGGCTGTAAACGACTGGGAACCCGAAAGTGTGACTGGGCTTGTCGATACCGCGAAAACACTCCGCAATCCTAAACAGTACAGGTGCTCCACGCACAATCTTAAATAAAGCAGTAAAGCATGGCATAAGTACAGGATAGTAATAAAACCCCAAACTAGTTTGTGGCCCCAAGAAATAGAAATGAATCAAGCTCTGGCTCAGGGGGGTCCACGGCCTCTCGGATGTGGATAGTGCGAAAAAATCAAGGAACAGGTATCAAGTACTCGGGGCCTACGAGACACAAGTGAGCATGGAAGAACCAAATAACATCTATTTCCCACCGATGCCTCTGCATTAGTTATATCTAGCATTTTAATAGTTGTATTTAAAGTCATGATCATCTCCACCACTAAGCATCTCCACCATTTACCATAACTTGCCGTCAACGGTGGAACGACAATGACACGAAGCAACACAGAAGCAAGCAACTATGACTCGCAAGACCGACTATCTATCAACCAACAGGCAATAGGATGTGTCCATGGCAATATAGAGGCTGCAAGGAGTATAAATGGTGCACGGAAACTAAAGCATCACAACACGGATAGCAATAGATCAACAGGAGGAAATAAAGAATATCAAAGCAAAATAGGTAGAAAGGGGGAGATGCTCGCCTGGGAAACACTTCCGAAGGTTCATATCCGGAGAACTTGTCGAATCTCACAACATCTCATCAGCCTAATCCGCGAAGAAGCAAACACTAGAAGAAACACCGGATGCACTATTTAATATTACGGCAGAAGATCCGACATGATTATGATATGATGCAGATGTGGTGCGATTAGGCATTATTAAGCGGAACCGGGGTCCCGACAAATGATTATATGGTTCAAGTTATTTAGACCCCTGCAATTTAAATGTTGTATTAACAAGGCAAAACATGGCATCGGTTCGCTACACAAATTTAAATGGAGTCCGGAATAAGACAAAGATATCCCGCATATCGACTCCATATTTAATTATGCAGTGAATCAGCATAATGCCCCCAACCCACAGATAGGTATGCATGCATGAACAAATTAATATGCGATAGTTTTATAATAAAATAGGGGCTCGGGAAAAGGTTCACACATCTGGTTCGGAAGATCTTGGGTTCCGGGGGTTCAGGGTTTAGACTCCGGGGTTCAGGGTTCGACGGGATCGGTCTTCGGAGGTCTACGTAGGGCTTGGTGTGGCGTCGGTGGCTCATCGGACTCGCTCTGGTCGGTGCCAATCTTGGCGTCTCGAAGATCTTGTTGGGTCCGCCCAACGGTCGGTCTTGGCGGGAACGTTCTTAGACAACGGAAGTAGATCTTGTCACATCCGGGTTCTCGGGCATCGGATCCATGACGAAGTACTTGTTCCGGGAAGGAGAGCTTGGTGGTCTTTGGGTCCAGACTTTGCCTCTGGGAACGGGGATGGGGCTTCGGACATATGCTCCGTGTAGAAGAGCATGGCATTCCGCATCGAAGGCCTTGGAGTTCCACCTTATTCGTCGATGGCGGACTTGGGATCGGTGCCGGGGTCCTCGGGGGCGCCATGAAGAAGTACATGAGGTTTCCGTGATGGAGATCTTGGGGCACCGGCTTCCATCTTGTTGTTACGGGATTAGCATCTTCATGTCCACGTACGAAAACACCACTCGCACCATATCACAAATATTCACAGTACATCCTGCCGTGCCAAAACCACGAGCGATTCAGGCACAGGGATGTAGCACGGCAACAGACGCACGCATGATGTCGAGGATGTGGCCTTGATGCTCACGGACAAAGAGAAGGCAGCAGAGCTACATGCCGATAGGGACACCTTGGAGGAGAGCCGACGCAGGGTGTTCCGGTTCGAGGATGACGAGGCGATGCCGACCGCATCAGCGCTTGGCACGGAAGACGGGACGCGGTCGTCGCCGTGGCTACAGGATGCGGGCGCCCGGGGTCGAGGGAGAGCAGGCCCAGGGTGTCGCCGGTGACAGGGTTGCAGGGACGTCAAGGCGGAAGCCGCGGGCGGAGCAGGACAAGGCTGCAACGGTTTCAGGGCGGCGGTGGCCAGTGCAGCTGGCAGCGAGCGGCCGGGGCAGCGGCACAGCGTCACGGTTGGTGGTGACCTTGCACGAAGGGAGGCGGGGGCGAGGTGGTTCGCAGGGGCGGCCACGGTGGCACGGAAGGCAGGTCAGCTCCAGGCGGCGGGGACCATGGCGAGAGGGGTGGCGAGGAGGCCGACGACGGGGGGCGCCGAAACGGGGTCAGGGAGAGGGGAGTGGTGAGGACGCGCGAGGCCGAGCCCTGGTGGTGAGGAAGGACCGCAGGGCGACGACGAGACCGAGGAGAGGAGGGCATCGTCAGGCGGTGACGGTCGAGCGGGGGTCATCGCAGGAAGAGGCAGGGGCCGGGGCGACCTCCTGGCGGCGGGCGGCGGTGGAGGACTCGTGGCGGGGCTAGGCGCGGCCGGAGCCGAGGGGCCCGGGGGCGCCAGGGCTCGAGGGAGGTGGCGGTGGAGAGGGGATGCCGGCGGCGCCGTCTTCAGAAGGAAGGAGAGGAGGAGCGGGGCGGATCACGTGGATCGAGGGGAGAGGCGGGGATCACGGTAGGTGGGGGGTTCGGGGCACGAGAGGGGAGCGGGGCGAGCGGGGCCGAGTGGTGGGGACGGTTGCGGGCAGAGATCCCGATGGGGGAGGTTGTCGGCAGGGCTGGCGTGTAGGAACCGCGTGGGGTGCGACGTGCGAGGCGGGTTGGGTACGGCTGCTGCGGCTGGGTAGGTAGAGCTGGCAGGTGGCGTGTAGTGTTGCGCTAGGGCGGCACGTTGGGGCGGTACACCGCGCATCTGTGCGTGTGCTACGGCTAAGTGCGACGCGCGGCTAGGGTGCGAACACGGGTCGATGGGTGGCGGCTGGCTTGGGTTGGGGAGATTGGGTAGCTAGGGTTTTGTCTAGTTAGGGTTAGGGTCTTGTTAGACTAGGATTTGGAGGTGGCCGGCCGGGCTTTCGGGCCTGGTGGGCTGCCTCCTTAAAAACAACTTAAGAATTTTATTTATTTTAAAATAGTCCCTTGTAAATAATTTTAGACAAATAAAACTATCAGGAAATAGACCGGAGTTTTGATTTGAATAAAGACGGGGAATATTTTAGAAAACAAAAATAGGCTTTTAGATAAATAGTTTGAGGCAAACAAATGCATGATGTCATGACGATGCTCAAATGCAATGTGGCAGGATGACATGAGCATGTGGTCATGATGATGCAATGCACAAAAACACAGCGATTTTCTAGTAGTGGTTTCTATAGATCTACCTTGCTACTCAAGTGCTTTAATATATCTCTGCTCTCCCCATGTGTGTGAAGTTGATAGTGTGCACACCATGGTGGCACTTAGGCTAGAGATTACAAATACTTGTTATGAGTTATATTTGGAGTTGGATGTCTTTATGAAATTGTGGGTTTGTTTGAACCATCTAGTGCTCAAGGTGACAGTGTGGGGTTATCTAGATGTGGAAAGCGAACTTTGAGGTGTGTTGTTATAGCCCTACCAATGATTAGAGTGTCTAATCGGAGAGTACTTAAGAGTAGTATCATAAAGAAAAGATATTTATATGAGAGTGTTCACTAGTGAAAGTATGATCCCTAGGCCTTGTTTCTAAGCATTGGTACACTGTTTGCAATTAGATCTGTTACATGTTTGCTTGCTTCCTTCTTTATTTCAGTTTGCCTTTAGTCTTTTCCCACGTCAACCACACGCCATCAAGCTATTTTCTAGCATCGTTGTCTTATATCCATACCACTTGTATTTCACTATCTCTTCACCGAACTAGTGCACCTATACACCTGACAAGTGTATTGGGTGTGTTGGGGACACAAGAGACTTCTTGTATCTTGATTGTAGGGTTGCTTGAGAGGGATACCTTTGACCACTTCCTCCCTGAGTTCGATAAACCTTGGGTGATCCACTTAAGGGAAAACTTGCTGCTGTTCTACAAACCTCTTCACTTGGAGACATCAACTACCCAATTGTAGTTGGATAATTTTGAGCAATGGGTCTCACTTTGGTTCTAACTAACCTCTTACTTTTATTTCGGGACTACTAAAGACTACCAAAATTCCATTCTATCGTAAACTATCCTCACATGATCTCTCAGAACTACTAACAAAACTATAGTTACTACCTTAATCCCAAAGTTATTGTAATATTATAATATCTATGACTTTTATCATAGACCTACACTGTTCTTTACTTAGTGTTACTACAAGATTATTTACTAAGTATTTGTCCTAATTACAGACTTATCATGGTCTCGAAGCTATTCTCACCATGAACTTGTCAAAATATACCTAGCCATCATGATTAAAGAGCTAATCTCACCATGTCGACTCTTCTTCTTAGCTTACTATTAACGACTCTTAACATAATTCAACTGCATCACATGGAATTCTCAAGCGGATGCCACATGATTTACTTCCAATTGTATTTATACATACTCTAATGGTCTACTTTATGTGGTATAGTGGTATCAACTAATGGTAAGACTCTGCTACTTCACATGGATTTTAAATATAGACTCCATCACTAATACTATTCCTCATGATATACTAATCCTAATTGTAATCTTCTTGGATATTTTAACTTACTACAGATATCTTAGTGGTGTTATACCTATTTAGATCTATACTAAAATGGCAATTCTCCAGAGAATACATATAACTAATCCTTAAGAAAGATGATAAGACATCCAACTTAAGTGTGACAAGATTTATCCTCAAGTGGATACTCATCACAAGTCTTGGTTTAGATAAGATGGCTTCCTATAGTCACTATCCAACCTACAGATCTTCCTAAAAGGTTTTAATCCTAAGGTCAAAGCATGTGCTCTGATACCAGCCGCGGTGACCCAGCATACCACTACATGATGTAGTACACTATAGTCGTTGAGATAACACCAATGAAACACAGTTCACTAGTATTACATCCCTCAGAGTGGTACAACAGAAACATAGCAGGTCGAAGACATGACTATACATTACAACTCGAATCTTTACAGAAGATCCAGAGAACACTCTAGGTTAAAGAGAGAGAAAGAACTTCTTACAAAGAAGAACCAGAGATAATAACTCAGAACTATCTAATAACTAAGATTAGTATCTAAACTATTTGGCTTGTCATTGATACTAATGCAATGCTCTACAGAAGTAGGTTTTATGACTAGAGTATCTACTCCTATCTAAACCGACACTTTATCTTCACTTCAGCTGATGTATATGTTGACTTCATTGATTTTATTGAAGAACTTGAGTTGTCGATGATGGTTTCTTGAGCAGAAATTGATGTTGATGTCATCTTCAATGGCTTAGAACCTAGCAAGGGTTAAGAAAGTACGGTTGAGTACGAGCGTACTCAGCAAGTTCACTAAAAAGGAGTGTATGATGCACTATCTCTATAGCCACAGACTAGAGGTCGTAGGCAATGCAGGTTTTCGTAAACATTTCTTCAAAGATTGTTTTTATTCTGAAAACTATGTCCGACAGCCTTCACAGGTTGACCAGAACCTTCGTGGGGTTCCTTTCCTGCCGTGTCTGTAGCTCCTTCCCAGAACAGGGAGTAACATGTCACAATTCTTACAATCTGCAGAGGTGCGTCACTTTTCCCACAAGAGACCTTAGCCTTGTTGCACAACCAAGCCGCGAGCTTGTCCACACTTCCTCGGTATGGGGCCCAGTCTAAGATCCAAGCCAGTACTGCCCTCTCTGTGACCCCATATGTCTGCACGATCCTCCAGGGCTTACTCCACCTCCGTTAAGCCTCCAACTAGGGCAAGCTATAACCATGGTGAGTTCCCGAAGACTCTATGAGCTGGTGATGCCCCTGGTAAGCTCCATAAAGGTCCGACTATACCTTCGGCAGCCACTTATAGATAATCTAGACACCAAAATCGTGGCGCCTAAGGGTGCCCACCCATATGTTGGATCCACACCAGGAATCCCAATGTCACGATAAGGTCATCTTGCCTCCATATGAAAGGGAGAAGATACAGCTGACTTTCTCGTCCCATTCCAAGTCTTATGGTTGATGTGTAATATACGGCGCTAGAATCACTGGCGACATTGGTTGTTAAGTCCTAGATCTTATGTTCCTTTACCACTGGAACTGTATCAATAGATTACTACCACTTGGTAAATGATCCATAATCATATTATTATGAAAATAGTATTTTCTGTCCTTTTTGAAATGCAGGTGATGACGCAGTTGAGTTACAAGCATAGAAAATAATCAAAGGACATGAGCAAGTTGTGAACTTGCCTTTCGTGATTGCAAGATTATGCACTCACGGTCTTCAAGGCAATAGAAGATCCAAATTCTGTAAATAGCATCATTGGTCCGATAAGGACTAATGTATAAAGAAGCAAGATGCAATGATGCATAAGTAATGTAATGCAATTTGATAAATGCTAATTCCCAGAATAATCGTATCTGATCTAGGGTTTAGAGTTTCTGATGAGTTCTTTGGAATGTGTTGCACTTTTATACCATTTTCACACTTGTGCTTCTTATTAAGGCTTGC
Organism: Avena sativa; assembly: GCA_916181665.1. Taxonomy (NCBI): domain Eukaryota; kingdom Viridiplantae; phylum Streptophyta; class Magnoliopsida; order Poales; family Poaceae; genus Avena; species Avena sativa. The sequence goes on from OV702287.1 coordinate 433,397,221, forward strand.
GAGAGTGCGTGTGTGACACAATAAGTAAATACAACAAGTAATAAGCAATATTAAAACACTCAAATGGGTATGGTATCTGAAATATTGCTTAAACAAGATTAAGAATCAATTAGAGCTTTTAAAGAAGTGTTTAAGGATTACTTTTAATGTTTCTTAAAAGAATAACTTTTGAGAAAAATATTACTTTACAAAGTAAAAAGTATTTAAACTTAAGGTTAACACTTTAAGGTTTCTTATTAGCTAAGATTATTTAAAGAGGAAAACATTACTACATTAAACAATCATAGTATTAGTGGATGCATTTACCTTTCTATCTTATAAACCAATGGTTATACTTAATAAGTAAATAATGGGTATTACTCCAATTACTTTGGAATTTGGCTTAAAGCTTTAAGTGGTTTTCTCAAACTAGTGAAAGAGTGAGTAAATAAAAGTTTGGTGATGTTACAAGTGCATAGGATTCTTGTGATAAACAATATACTATTTTAGTTGATTTTATAATTGATAAAAATCTTTTAGGAAAGCTAAAATACACTTAATTTGAGATGATATTTTTAACAGATATTATTTAAAATGGTTTGACCTATTTAAACTTCACTTAAACATTAATTGACTTGCTATTACATTTTTAGACTTTAAACAAGTAATACTAAAGGCAATAGTAAAGACTTATATATTTTTAAGGAATTAAAATAAAAAGTAAAGGGTTTAAATAAGATTTATTAGACCTTTACCTTTTATTTTACTTCAAAAGTGGCAGTTGATATTTTTAGTGTGTAGATTTAATTTTTTGTGATCATTTTGGTATATTATAATTTTTTTGTGATTTTTAAATAATAAGATATGATTTTTATAAGTTTATTCACTTTATAAATACTAAATAAATAATAAATATTAGTTATGGGATACAAAAATAATTGAAACAAGTTTGTGAATATAGATTTTGTTTTTATAAGAATTTTGGTATATTATTTATATTTTTCTCATTTACCAATATTAGAATATGAATTTTCAAAGTATTATTACTTATAAAATCTTTATTAAATAATATTTATTTAAATAGTTAACACAATAATATTTGTTAATAAAGTTAAATTATATATTTTATTTTTCTTAACATTTTGATATATAACATGTATTTTTATGAATTATAAAACAAAAGATATAGAATTAACAAGATTTAATCATTTTATTAAATTTCTAGAATTATATTTATATTAAACTGATTTGGTTTTATTTATTTACTAAACAGAGAACACTTTTTATACTAGCACTAACCCTAGACACAGTCACAGACATGTGGGCCTGTGGCCACGTCACTTGCTATGCGGGACAAAAGACCTTTTATACCCAACCTTTTCTACCCCGGCCACTGACTGGTGGGACACATGCCACATCATATTCAGAAATAATAAAACAACTAATAAAATGGCTAATGACATCAGCATGATGTCATGCTGACATCACTCATGGTTGTTCTTCCCAGGTTGTGGATCGATCTCTCGATCGAGAGCACGCGAGCCAATGAAAGTGGGTGTGCTGGATAGAGGACATCAGGGGGAGTCGAATGGTGGTGGCGCCGCCCTCAAATGGTCACCAGAGCTTCGCCAGCGATGACAAACGGCAGCGATGCTCATAGGTGATCGTGGGGAGGACGATGGGAGGCGAGAGGCAGCAAACGAGCAGGTGCCTAAGCACCGCAGGCTCACCATGATGCTGTTAGTGGGGTCAACAACGAGGATGGTGCCCTGATACGCGCCAATGGCCATGATCTCCGGCGACAACCGACAAAAGGAATTGGTGAAATTCTCCTTCCTCCAAGCTTCCCTTGTTACTGTGTGCCGCCCAGAGGATCTTCAGATCATGGCGCCTCTTCCAGACTACTCCACGGTCTCTGGGACGACCCCTACCGATGACGGTGGTTGGCTCCGGCCAGCTAGGGTTTTGGCCATGTGAGGAATGGAGACAGAGAGATGGAGAGCAAGCGAGAGAGAGTGTGGATGGGGATGAGGATGGACAGGGGTGTCATCGTGGCCTCCTTATCCCCTCCCGAGCCACGACGGCGAGCATCTTGGCACGAACGACGGTGGTGCTCCCGCTAGCGAGCTGCTTCGGCCGCTGCGCGTGAGGTGGACGACGGAGATAGTCTGGACGAAACGGTATTTGGGCTAGACCGGTGCTGGGCTACGGTGGAGCATGCAGAAGATGACTACTGCTACTCGTGAGCATCGAATAGACACGCGGAGAATTGGGCCACGGGCCAGAAACTTCTGTTTTAGTCTTTTCCCCTTTTTTCTGTCTTTTATATTCTGCCTTCTTTTCTATTTACAATTTATTTTCCACTTTTATTTCTACAAGGTTTAAGCATTTGAAATTTTGGTAGAATATTTATAATAGTGTAAGGATTCACTACAACCAATTCCCCTATATTATTTTGTTGTATCTAAAGAAACTACAACTCTATGAGAGGTTCTTTTATTAAGTAAAGTCAATATAATTTAGGGTTTTAGGGATTTGTTTCTCATATGAAAATCATATAGAAATGTTCTTGTTTTCACTATGGTAATTATAATGATAAAGATTTGAAATGGTGAATAATAAATATAGAATTCTATTAATGCTTAACTTCCTGAAGGAATTATGAATATTCATTAATAAGATTTTAATCCTTGTGGTTCATAATATGATGATTTGGTTTTCACGGTCCTCCATATTTGGTGATTTTCCAAATCCAATTCTACTTGATTTGTAAAATTTAGAATTACCACAAAACACTTTTGGTTAGGTAATAATAAACCAATAATAATCATTGGTAGAGAAATACTTCGATTTATTCAAATATAGGTACATAGGTTTTGAGAGGTTTTAATAACCCATATTCAACTAAGGTAGGAACAAGGATCAAGGTTTAGGGATACTACTTCTAAATATATGGTTGGGTTTGATATCTCCACATAGAGTGAGATATTGGAATTACTTAGTAATATGATCATGACAATTCTATCATTCTAGGTTTTTGGACAATGAGGTAGACATGGGTCTGTCATGGCTTGATAAGATCTTGGTTAAGGATTCTAAAGAATCCTTACCTTAATACCTCTCTAAGATTATCTTTAGATAAGGAATTCCTTTCCTAAATATACTCTATAAATCTCTCTTATCTTATTCATAAAGATCACATCTCCCTAAATAAGACAATCATATGATTCCACCATATCCATCATCACATGATGACATGGTCATTTCACTTCAACAATACTCCATTCTTACTCCTAGTATATAACTCCTCTTAATTAACCACCATTGATGCACATATCAATGTATCTACTACTAACTCCATCTATTAACTTCCTTAACTTCATCTTGCAACTACTTCCAAGGTTTGCAAGATTACAATCCTCATTGTAGATAACAAGGGATATGAATCTTCTATAATAAGTATGGTACTACTCTCCACAATACAAGTTTGTTCTTGTATTAGATTGATTAAACTACTACACTTCCCACTACTCCATTTATTCAAGTTATATACTTCATCCTACTCTAGCTTGACTTATAATGATCAAGCTAGATGATTCAGCTTACTAGGACTTGCCTAACTTGGTATATTCATAACTCTTCTTCAACACCTAGTCATCTATTCTCAAGTGACTTGAGAATAATGACCACCATCATTTGATCAAACCAAGCTTAGGCTTCTATTTGTCTGATCAAGATCTATACTCAACTAAGTAGTAAACTTGTATTAGTCTCTCTATAGACTTATCTTGTTAAGCAAGCTTATTCTAAGTCTATATCCACTTGTCCTAACAATATTGTTATCTAATGTACTAATACTACTAGCTTTCTCATAGCTCCTCAATTACTAGCTTAACTCTTGGGTTTAGGGACTGCTTCTAGTTAACTCATGAGTGAGTTAACTCCTCCAACATCAAATGGTTTGATCTCCACTAAGGATCACATTCCATTGATGATGGTTCACTCAACCATATCTAGTTCTTCCTTCAGATTAATTTACTTAAGGTCTTTGAAAGTTCAACACAATAGGTCAAAGGCTATGAGTCAATAAGTTCTAGGTCAAGAATTGATCACACATATTGATGATCAACAGGCACTAGGACTTGGTTAAATAGGATTATCATCTATTAACATGACACTAAGGGTATGTGAGGGATGGTCTTGGCTTGACTTTCCTTTCTACTCTATTTGTAATAAGAGTAAATGTTTAAGAACTACCATGATATCCATGGTAGGAACAACTATGGCAAACAAGTGTTTCAAGTTTTAGTCATGAGTTTCTTTTACTTAAGTTATAAGCTTAACTTGGTAAACAGAGTTTATGGTAGGTAATATCTTAATATCATCTTTAGAATATTAAGTATTCATCCTTGAGTTGTGGTATGGAATACCATGTAATGATCTCTAGAGGATCTAGTACTCCTTATTAAGTAGTGTGTTGTGGCTTATTTTTACTACATTTGATCTACCCTTAGATCACATTATATTACCCAAAGATAAGGTTTTAGCAAAGTCATATTGAAACTTATCACAGTCAACTTGATGATATACTTCAGTTTCACCAAGTTAAGAGAAGCTTCAATCACTTTGACAAGTTTTATTTAAAAGCGCGAAAATTATCTGGATTTTCTATGCATGAATGCAATGCACACACCTGTGTTCAGCTTATTTCTAAGCTCTAATGCTGGGATGTTACAAATTTGCTAGGATCTACTTGGCCAAGATAGCTACTAACAACGGAAAGCATGCAAGATCACAAATAACAAATACATGATAGAATCAATAATCAATCTGAAATAGCATCTCAATATCCATTGGATCCCCGCAAACACAACATGTATGATTACAAATAGATGATCTTGATCATGAACGGAGCTCTCAAGATCTAAACATGATAGCACAAAGGAGAAGAACCAGTCATCTAGCTACTACATGGACCCGTAGTCCAAGGATGAACTACTCACGCATCACATCGGAGGCTTGCATGGTGATGAAGAAGGACTCCAGGGTGCCAGGAAGAGCTTCAGATCCCTCCCGATCTAGGGATGGAGATGACAGCGGCTACAGACGCCTTCGTGGAATTTTGATCTGGTACTTATGGTTTCTCTATCGGAGGCATCTTATAGGCGAAAGGGGAGGCCGAGGGGGTGCCCTAGGCAGCCAGACCACCCCCTGGTGCGGGCCATGCTTGGCCACGCGACCAGGTGGTGTGGCAGCCCCATGGCCCCTCTCCGTCTCGTATTCTGGCTTTGTGTCCCCCTCGGTGAAAAACTGACGTTGGCTTTTGTCCCGTCCAATTCCGAGATATTCATTTTCTAACTTTCCTGGAACCAAAAACAGCAGAAAACAAGCAGTTGGCACTATGGCTCTTGTTAATAGGTTAGTCAAAGAAAGTGTATAGAAAGTACTCCAAAGTGTGGACAAAACATAAGAAAGTAGATAAAACCAAGCATGGAACATAAAAAATTATGGATACGTTTGCAACGTATCAACATCCCCAAGCTTAACTCCTGCTCGTCCTCGAGTAGGTAAGTGATAAAAAGAAAGTATAATTTTGGAGGTGACATGCACCATCATAAACTTGATCAAAGTATTTGTAAAACATTGATAGCTGGGATCATAGTACTTCAACATAGCATGAAAGATAAAGTTCTAACAATAAGACATAGCAGCTATGTTGCAACATGAAAAGGCACAAACAAAAGATTCATGAATAACAATGCTTTGCAAGATGTTTGTTTGTTTCACCTAAAGAAAACATAGCATAGTTGCATTCATCTTGTCCCTCATAGAGTAGCAAATATAAATGCATAGGACACCTTCAAAGTTCATAAGAGTGACTAGATACAAATAGTTTAAGAACAAGCAATATCAAAATTATGCATCAATCAACAAGTCTTGGGACAATGCACATAGAACTAAGAATGGCCACTATGCTCTCAAAATCGGTGCATAAAGATAGAAGCTGGAGACTCAACATAAAAGTAAAAGAAAGGCCTTCATAGAAGGAAGTAGGGATTCAAGTTTCATGAAGATCTTCCAAAAATTATGGTACTTATTAGCTTTCAGCTCTCATTTCCCTATCATAAGCATCTTTAGGTGATTAAGGTTAAAGTGACACAACTAAGAGGATATGCTTCACAAGCTATAAGCTGAAATCTCATGCCCCTTACTTACGAAGACTGAACCTCATGCTACTCAACTTCAGTCACAAGTAAGCTCTTGTCATTGTAAGTACATATGTACCATAGAGAACCTCCAACGGGGTACCCCTTGCACATGATACATGAGCTATCCCATAATTAAAATGACAAGGCAAGCAGACAATGAGCATCTCAGCGATCTTTTTATTTGCTATTTGCATAGGTTTTTATTGAGGATGCTTCATAGAGTGCTCATTATGGTTATGCTGCAAGTTTCCACCATGATTAGGCATGGCTTAGGCTAGCGGCCCAGGCGTTTCTCTAACACAAATACAAACTCCATGATCTTACAAGTTCCCCTTTTATTTCATAGCACCGGGATCCATAAGCAAAAGAACATGATATTAACTAGGTACAATGTACAAGTGCAATGTTGAAAGCGTTCCCCATGATACATGGTTCCGCTAATTTCAACTTATAAAGCGCAAGCATATACGCAACAAAGATGGACGCAATGGTTCAAGTTTATTAAGTGTAAGAAAGTAAAGTGTGCCATCAAGTTCGTTAGAGCTTTAATCACTAATTTTCACATAACAAGTTTAATTCAGAAGATAGATAAAAACATGAATATACTTGGAATAGCAAATGCTAATAGGTAGGTATGGTGGACTTTTTGGAATAACTTGGTTTTATGAGTTGGATGCATGAGTGGAACTCACACTTGGTTATGGAGGCTAGCAAAAGACTGGGAGCGACCAACTAAGAGAGCGACAAAAATGATGGGTCCGCAGCATAGAAAACAAAAAAATTCCTACGGTGTGAACTACATGCCAAGATCTATCTACTAGGTACAAAGCAACGGGTGGATATACATCCCACGAGAACTTACCCTCGAAGACAGCGAGTTTTGTTAACGAGTAGGAACTCGTGGTTGATGTAGTCGTACTCTTGTCGATCTCAAGATCATGAGGAAGTCCAAGCGCCGCAACTCAGCAGCGCATCCGTACTCGCACACATGTTCAAGCTACCGGACAACCTCCACCTCCTCTCTCCAGCGATCCAGCAGAAGCAGCAACTCCTTCCAGACGAAATGCCACCGGGAACATGTATCTCGCTAATCCGAGACCATGGGGGAATAATTCTAGAGGGGGAGAGAGATCCTTCATAAGGAGGTGTGAGGATGAAGGAGGTAATGGGTGGCCTTTTATACGAGGAGGGGGGTGCCCCCTCTCTTCATGGTCGGCGCATGGGGGGTGACCCCTCACCTCCCCCATTCATGTGGTGGTAACCCCTCCACATTAAAATGCCTCTTCACATTCCCTTTTAAAGTCTCCACCTTTAAATGCATTAAATTTCTCCAAATTTAATGCTCTCTCATTTAATAAAACTCTTTTATTAAATTTATTCAGAATTTTGTTAATTACTTTGATTAACAAACATTCACATATAGCCCCTTGCAATATTTCAATATCACATGCAGAACCTCTTTCTGCAATTTCACCCGAAACAATTTCCGGTTTCTATTGAAACAATTCCTGCGCTTTGCAATTCTTTCGTCTGAAACATATGTGCTCCAAAATGGTGTCCGGTAACTCTTAAGTGTGCCACCCTACGGTTCGCGAATAATGCAGACATGATCGAGACCCTTCTCCGATCAATAATCAGCAGCGGGACCTGGAGATCCGTATTGACTCCTACACATTCAACGATGACTTCTGTGATCGTGAGAACCTTTAACGCTTGTAACTAAATCCCTTTGTCTCTCGATATATTACATGTCCGAGATTTGATCATCGGTATTTCCATACCTAGTTTGATCTCGTTATCGACATGCACTCTTTTCTCGTTCCCGTGATATAACATTCTAGTGATCACATCACTTGCTTGCAAGATATCTTAATGTGATATCACCGAGAGGGCCTAGAGTATATCTATCAGTCATCGGGATTGACAAATTCCACTCTTGATCCATGAGCCTCAACATAACACCTTCGTAGTACTGAACCCATCTTTATAGTCACCCTGTTACGGTGTGACGTTTGATGTTATCAAGATACTCTTCCGGTGTTAGCAATTAACATGATCTCATGGTCTAAGGATAAAGATTACTTCGTATGATGTTATAGCAATATAAACATAATGACTTGATCGTAATGCTATACTTCGGATGAATGTTCATCACATCATTCCACCAATGGTGTGACCTTGTTATTAACAACATCCAATGTCCATGATCAGGAAACCTTGATCATCTTGTTAATCAACAAGCTAGTCTATAAGAGAGGCATAACTAGGAACCCTTTTTTGTTTATTAAACACACATGTATTGATGTTTCCTAATCAATACAATTCTAGCATGTAAAATAAACATCTATCATATATAAGGAATATATAATAACAACTTTATTATTGCCTCTCAGGGCATATTTCCTTCAGTTTCCCACTTGCACTAGAGACAATAATCTAGTTCACATAGTGATAAATCTAACACCCATGGAGTTCTGGTGTTGATCATGTTTTACCCTAGGGAGAACTTTAGTCAATGATCTGCTACATTTAGGTTTGTCTGTACTTTACAAATCTTTATATATCCATCCTCGACATGCTCGCGGATGGAGTGAAACCGGCGCTTAATATGCTTGGAATTCTTGTGAGACCTCGGTTCCTTTGCGTTGGCTATGGCTCCATTGTTGTCACAATAGATCACCATTGGGTCCAACGCACTGGGAACCACACCTAGTTCTGTAATGAACTCTTTCATCCAAACCGCCTCCTGCGCCGCTTCTGAAGCAGCAACATATTCCGCCTCCGTCGTTGATCCAGCCACCACAGGTTGTTTGGAACTCCTCCAACTAACTGCTGCTCCGTTGAAGAGAAATACGTATCTGGATTGAGACTTAGAGTCATCCGGATTGGTGTCAAAGCTAGCATCAACATAACACTTAGCGACTAGCTCTTCTTCACCTCCGTATATAAGAAACATATCCTTAGTTCTTCTCAAGTACTTGAGGATGTTCTTTACCTCTATCCAGTGTTCCGAACCTAGATCAGAATGGTACCTACTAGTCAAACTAATAGCATGTGCCACATCCGGTCTTGTACATAGCATGGCATACATAATAGAGCCTATGGCCGAGGCATAGGGGATCTTATCCATCATCTTTCTTTCTTCCGCCGTAGCCGGACTTTGAGTCTTACTCAATGTCTTGCCTTGCAACATAGGTAAGAACCCCATCTTACTTTCGTCCATATTAAACTTCTTTAATATCTTATCAAGGTATGTACTCTACGATATCCCAATTAGGTGCCTTGATCTATCTCTATAGATTTTAATGCCTAATATATATGACGCTTCACCAAGGTCTTTCATCGAAAATTTGCTGTTTAGATAACTTTTAACACTGTTTAAAAGATCTATATCATTTCCAATCAATAATATGTCATCCGCATATAATATCAGAAATGCCACATTGCTCCCACTCACTTTCTTGTAAATGCAAGCCTCTCCATAAGTTTGGATAAATCCAAACTCTTTGATCACCTCTTCAAAGCGGAGATTCCAACTCCGGGATGCTTGCTTCAGTCCATAGATGGATCGCTGAAGTTTGCATACCTTATTAACATCCTTAGGATCGACAAAACCCTTAAGTTGTATCATATACAACTCTTCTTAAATATTACCATTGAGGAACGCAGTTTTGACATCCATCTGCCATATTTCATAATCGAAATATGCAGCAATTGCTAACATAATCCTAACCGACTTTAGCATCGCTACGGGAGAGAATGTCTCATCGTAGTCAACTCCTTGAATTTGTCGAAACCACTTTGCGACAAGTCGAGCCTTATAGTTGGTCACATTACCATCAACATCAGGTTTTCTTTTGAAAATCCATTTATTCTCAGTAGCCTTTCGATCGTGAGGTAAGTCCACCAAGTTCCAAACTTGGTTCTCGTACATGGATTCCATCTCGGATTTCATGGCTTCTAGCCATTTGTTGGAATCCGGGATCATCATCGTTTCTGCATACGTCGCAAGGTCATCCATTTCATCAACCATGAAATTCACAACAGGATTGCCGTACAGTTCAGGAGTTGCACGTGTCCTGCTTGACCTGCGAGGTTCGGTAGTGTCCTCTTTCAGAGTTTCATGATCATTATCATTAGCTCTCTCTTCATTAGGTGAAGTTAACTCTGAAACAACTTCTGGTGCTGCGCCACTCGCCATTCCATGAAGAGAAGGTTCAATAACCTCTTCGAGTTCTACCTTCCGACTACTCACACCTTTCGCGAGAAACTCCTTCTCAAGAAAGGATCCATTCTTGGCAACAAAAACCTTGCCCTCGGATCTATGATAGAAGGTATACCCAATTGTTTCCTTAGGGTATCCTATGAAGGCGCATTTTTCCGCTTTGGGTTCGAGTTTATCTGGTTGAAGTTTCTTCACATAAACATCGCATCCCCAAACTTTAAGAAATGACAGCTTAGGTTTGTTTCCAAACCATAATTCATACGGTGTCGTTTCAACGGATTTAGATGGTGCCCGATTTAAAGTGAATGCAGATGTTTCCAGTGCATAACCCCAAAATGACAGTGGCAAGTCAGTCAGAGACATCATAGATCGAACCATATCCAATAAGGTACGATTACGACATTCCGACACACCATTACGTTGTGGTGTTCCGGCAGGCGTGAGTTGTGAAACTATTCCACACTCTTTCATGTGTGTGCTAAACTCGTAACTTAGATACTCTCCTCTACGGTTAGACCGTAGAAATTTGATCTTTCTATTATGATGATTTTCCACTTCATTCTGAAATTCCTTGAACTTTTCAAAAGTTTCAGACTTGTGTTTCATCAAATAGATATACCCGTATCTACTCAAATCATCCGTGAAAGTAACAAAATAACGATATCCACCTCGCGCCGACACACTCATTGGTCCACACACATCAGTATGTATGATTTCCAATAGATCTGTCGCCCGTTCCATTGAACCAGAAAATGGCGTTCTAGTCATCTTGCCCATAAGGCATGGCTCACATGTATCAAATGATTCAAAATCAAGTGATTCCAAAAGTCCATCAGAATGGAGTTTATTCATGCGTTTAACGCCAATATGACCTAGACGGCAGTGCCACATATATGTAGACATATCATCTTCAAGTTTAATCTTTGTAGCATTAACATTATGAATGTGTGTAATATTACTATCAAGATCTATCAGAAATAAACCATTCAACATAGGTGCATGACCATAAAAGATATCATTCTTATAAATCGAACAACCATTATTTTTAGATTTAAAGGAATGACCACTTTGCATCAAACACGATCCAGATACAATGTTCATGCTCAGTGCAGGCACTGAATAACAATTATTTAGGTTTATAACTAATCCCGATGGCAAATGGAGAGGTAGCATCCCGACGGCGATCACATCAACTTTTGATCCATTGCCGACCCGCATCCTAACCTCATCCCTTGCTAGTTGTTGCTTGTTCCGTAGCCCCTGAACCGAGTTACATATATTAGCAACCGATCCCGTATCAAATACCCAGGTGCTACTGCGAGTACTAGTCAAGTACACATCAATAACATGTATACCACATATACCTTTATTTGCCTTGCCGGACTTCTTGTCCACCAAATACTTGGGGCAGTTGCGCTTCCAATGGCCAGTCCCCTTGCAATAGTAGCACTCGGTATCGGACTTAGGGCCAGCTCGGGGTTTCTTTTCAGGCGTGGCAACAGACTTTCCACCCTTCTTTCCCTTGTGCTTGCCTTTCTTGTCTTTCTTGAAACCGGTGGTCCTATTCATCATCAACACTTGATGTTCTTTCCTAATCTCCACTTCTGCAGTCTTAAGCATTGACAGAAGCTCGGGAAGAGACTTCTTCATGCCCTGCATATTATAGTTCATCACGAAGCTCTTGTAGCTAGGTGGTAGAGATTGGAGAACACGATGTATGCCTAAGTCAATGGGAATCGTTATTCCCAAGGACACAAGCTTATCGGCGTACCCAGACATTTTGAGTACGTGCTCACTAACGGAGCTGTTTTCCTCCATCGTGCAGCTAAAGAACTTTTCTGTAGCATTATAACTCTCTACGGCAGCATGGGTATCGAAAATCATTTTCAATTCTCCCATGGTATCAAAGGCATTGCCATTTTCAAAACACTTTCGAAGTTCTGGCTCTAGCCCATACAGTATGCCGCAATGAACTAAGTTGGGGTCCTCCTGACGAGTCACATAGACATTCTTTTCCTCGTTAGGGGCATCAGGAGCTGGTGGGGGGCCTAGCGGCGCATCTAGCACATATTGCTTTTGTGCAGCAGTGAGGAGAATCCTCAAATTCATAGCCCAGTTGGTGAAGTTGCTACCATTCGCAGCAAGTTTCTCTTTCTCCATGAACACATTGAAATTAAAAGCAGGTGGTGCTATCTACAACAGAATTTGTAAAGTTTATTTAGACTAAGTTTATGATAGATTGAGTTCAACTAATCCAAATTACTAATGAACTCCCACTCAAAAACGACATCCCTCGTGTCCTTTTGGTGATTACATGAACCAAATCCACTACACCAAGTCCGATCATCACGTGAGTTGATGTAGCTTCAAAGGCGAGCATCTATATGGGCATCATATCAACTATATGACTCATGCTTAACCTTTCGGTCCGTGTTCCGAGGCCATGTCTATACATGCTAGGCTCGCCAAGTAAGAACCTTAGTATTCCCGTGTGTAAAACTGTCTTACACCCGTTCCTATGAAAGCGTAGATTCGAGTACACCCGATCATCACGTGATGTCTCGAAACACGATCCACAGAACGGTGCATACTTAAGGAAGAGCACATTTTTATCTTGATATCTAAATGAGGGATCATCTTATAATGCTACCAAAAGCGCCAAACTAGCAGTATAAGATGCTAACATCTAATATGTAAAGTGAGATGATATGGTCCATGCATTTGATCTCTATCACTTGCATCGTGGTATGATCTCTATCATTCCTTTGTGTGTAAGGCCAAGGTCTATGGAACTTACACGTTGAGTGTGTTCTAAGAGTATCTATCATACATATACTTACAACAATACCATATCAATACACTAGCCCAGCAACGATCTAAACTAGACGCCTCTAATTTATCAATTGCAAGTTTTACGTGGCTTAGGGCTTTCGGAGATAGAACCATTCTCACCTACGAACATGAACCACAACAAGGATAACTAAGTTATTAGCAAGTCATTGTAAATCAGATATTGACTATAGTAGGAGAGACAGACACCCGCCAGCCACTTATGCAAAACAAGTTGCATGTCAGTCGTGGAACCAGTCTCATGTACGATGACATATAAGGTTGGTCTGGGCCGCTTCATCCCACTATGCCACCAATATCCAAAATACATAGAAGATGCAATAACATGATCATCATCGCCCACATATAAACATATATGTACTACCCGTGCAAAGCACCTAAGCATAGATCAGGCTCTGATACCACTGTTGGGTCCGCAGCATAGAAAACAAAAAATTTCCTACGGTGTGAACTACACGCCAAGATCTATCTACTAGGTACAAATCAACGGGTGGATATACATCCCACGAGAACTTACCCTCGAAGACAACGAGTTTTGTTAATGAGTAGGAACTCGTGGTTGATGTAGTCGTACACTTGCCGATCTCAAGATCGTGAGGAAGTCCGAGCGCCGCAACTCAGCAGCGCATCCGTACTCGCACACACGTTCAAGCCACCGGACACCCTCCACCTCCTCACTCCAGCGATCCAGTGGAAGCAGCAACTCCTTCCAGACGAAATGCCACCGGAAACATGTATCTCGCTAATCCGAGACCATGGGGGAATAATTCTAGAGGGGGAGAGAGATCCTTCACAAGGAGGTGTGAGGATGAAGGAGGGAATGGGTGGCCTTTTATAGGAGGAGGGGGGTGCCCCCTCTCTCCCTGGCCGGCGCATGGGGGGGGTGACCCCTCACCTCCCCCATTCATGTGGTGGTAACCCCTCCACATTAAAATGCCTCTTCACATTCCCTTTTAAAGTCTCCACCTTTAAATGCATTAAATTTCTCCAAATTTAATGCTCTCTCATTTAATAAAACTCTTTTATTAAATTTATTCAGAATTTTGTTAATTACTTTAATTAACAAACATTCATATATATCCCCTTGCAATATTTCAATATCACATGCAGAACCTCTTTCTGCAATTTCACCCGAAACAATTTCCGGTTTCTATTGAAACAATTCCTGCGCTTTGCAATTCTTTCGTCTGAAACATATGTGCTCCAAAATGGTGTTCGAAAACTCTTAAGTGTGCCACCCTACGGTTCGCGAATAATGCAGACATGATCGAGACCCTTCTCCGATCAATAATCAGCAGCGGGACCTGGAGATCCGTACTGACTCCTACACATTCAACGATGACTTCTGTGATCGTGAGAACCTTTAATGCTTGTAACTAAATCCCTTTGTATCTCGATATATTACATGTCCGAGATTCGATCATCGGTATCTCCATACCTAGTTTGATCTCGTTACCGACATGCACTCATTTCTCGTTCCCGTGATATAACATTCTAGTGATCACATCACTTGCTTGCAAGCTATCTTAATGTGATATCACCGAGAGGGCCAAGAGTATATCTATCCGTCATCGGGATTGACAAATTCTACTCTTGATCCTTGAGCCTCAACATAACACCTTCGTAGTACTGAACCCATCTTTATAGTCACCCTGTTACGGTGTGACGTTTGATGTTATCAAGATACTCTTCCGGTGTTAGCAATTAACATGATCTCATGGTCTAAGGATAAAGATTACTTCGTATGATGTTATAGCAATATAAACATAATGACTTGATCATAATTCTATACTTCGGATGAATGTTCATCACATCATTCCACCAATGGTTTGACCTTTTTATTAACAACATCCAATGTCCATGATCAGGAAACCTTGATCATCTTGTTAATCAACAAGCTAGTCTATAAGAGAGGCATAACTAGGAACCCTTTTTTGTTTATTAAACACACATGTAATGATGTTTCTTGATCAATACAATTCTAGCACATAAAATAAACATCTATCATATATAAGGAATATATAATCACAACTTTATTATTGCCTCTAAAGGCATATTTCCTTCAAAAACATCGTTAATCAAAGCATAAAGTGATATTACAAGTCGAAAACTAAAGGATCATAAAGGCTATGGTGACTTGGGATAGTCATAACATGGTGTGAGCATGCGCCAAGTCAACCCAAATAAAGCATCAAAGGAGAATACCACAATACTATGCTTTAATATGCTAAAACAACGCATGATTCTTTCAAATGCACATTAAGCAATCTTAATTGTTTATAACATGTCATGCTACAGCAAAGATCACTAAGCATAAAGCCAAAACAATATCAAGCATGGCATGACAAAGCATAGGCCACAGTCAAAAACAAGCTCTCTTTACCACTTAAGCATGAAGTTTTCCTAGTCTTTTCCAATCCAAACCAAACTATTTGAAAACCAATGCATGAAAGAGGGGGTCCAACCAATTTATTCAGCAAAGTAAGAAAACTAAGCAAACGAAAACCAAAACGAAAAAGCGAAGACGCTCCAAGAACAACACAATTGTGCATGAAACAATAAAAATGAAGTGTTTGGGAGGAACCTGGAATTTTTATTGATGAAGAAGGGGATGCCTTGGGCATCCCCAAGCTTTGATGCTTGTACTTCTTGAATATTTCTTGGTGTGACATGGGGTGGCATCCCCAAGTTTGATCTTTAGTCCATTCTTCATCTCATTACATCATTCTCTCGATAGATCTGAAATTTTTTCTTCATACAAAACTTCACACAATCTTTATTAGCAACATTAGTGCACTCAAGATAATAAGTCTTTAGGTTCAGTTTCAACACCAATAAAACTTCCATTAAAACACAAGCTACTGTAGCACTTCCCTCAAAAATCTCAATTCCCCAAAAGAACTCAAAAAGGAACCAACAAGAAGCAAATGCAAATAATGGCAGAAATTTGTCAAAACAGACCAGAAGGTAAAAACCAATTTTTTAGAAGACCTTCTGTTGCTCAAATAAAAAAGTGTTGAACTAACGAAAGTTACATAACAACCTAGGGTAGAATCATAAAAATGCACGCCTCAAAACGACGTACGGAGATTTTACATGATTTTTTACGGTGGAGCACAGAAATCTGTTTCGGGACAGCAACTTTCCCAATCATTACTTCTCTCTCATTAGAGGTTACTCTTGGCACAAAAAGCAAATAAAAAGGATAAGGAGGAGTTATTACTGAAGTAATAACTTCCAAGACTCATCTAAAACTTTTGGGTTATCTCCCAATTACTTTTATTTAACGCCTTTAAGTTAGGCATAAGAAGCAAGAAAAAGAATAAAGTATTCTCCAATGAATAAGCATTAATACCAATTTTCTTGCCCTTACCTCTCTTACTTTTATTCTTAACCTTGGGGAACATATGATTGTTTGGTGGAGAAGCAAAATGCATGGTGACCTTTTCCACATCTATTATTGCTCCAAGGAGTTTCAATAGGGATCTTCCAAGTGTGATTTGTCCTTTTCCTACACATTCAATAACAAGATAATCAGTAGAAACCATTTTCCCTAGGATCTTTGTAAACACTCCTTCAGCTATTCCAATTGGTGATATTGTGGCATTATTAGCAAGAAATATTTCTTCTCCTCCTTCAGAAAGCCCCCAAAGATTCAAAGATTCATAGATATCTTTGGGAATAAGACAAAATTTAGACATGATATCACAGCGAGCATGAAAAGTTTCATTATTTATAATAATATTTACTGTAGGGAGCCATTTTGAGGGTTTAGAATTTATTGGAACATAGTCATGATGCTCTCTAAGTGTATTATAGCAATCTTTTAAACTGGCAATGCTGGTCTCAAGAGTATTCAATCTAGCAAATATGTTTATGAAGGAAGAATCAGATTTGCTAGGCAAGTTGTAAGTAAATACCAACTTCTTTATGGCATTAACAGCATCATCCTGATTGCATTGGAGGAAACCTCCTCCCACTACAGCATCCAAAGCATACTATAGCAAAGAGCAATTCCAAGGTAAAAACTGCTAAGGAACAAGCTTTGAGTCATTTTAGGTTCAGTTTTTTCATGTAGATCAGAGATTCTAGACCAAGATTATTTGAAATTCTCTTCAATTCCTTGTTTAAAAGTGAAAATCATTTCCTCAGGTGACATAGTTTTTGGAGCAATGCTAGACATAATGGCAACTTAAGATAGGAACTAATTTTTTGTGTTTCTAATAAAGAAAGCAAACTAGTAAAACTAATTTTTTGTGTGTTTTTGATAAAGAAACAAGCAAACAAAGCAAAAAGTAAACTAAGCAAAACAAATAAAACAAAGTAAAGAGATTGGTTATGAGAGACTCCCCTTGTGAAGATGTCCTTGACTCCCCAGCAACGGCGCCAGAAAAAGTCCTTGATGGCCCAAAATATATCAAGCTCATTGGGGAACCCCAAGAGGAAGGTATGATGAGCACAGCAGCAAGTTTTCCCTCAGTTATGAAACCAAGGTTTATCGAACCAGTAGGAGCAAGGAAACACCTCCAAGGTGTTACTAGCTAGACTTTGGCAGGGCACACTACCGGCGCTAGCAGCAACGTGGAAACCTGCACAACACAACCACATAACTTTGCCCCCAACTTACAATGAGGTTTTCAATCTCATCGGTTTAGCTGAAAACAAAGGATTAAACGTATTGTGTGGAAGAAATTAACAGCTTGCAGAAAGTAAACAGAAAGCGGTAAACAGTTGTAGATTGATGGTAAAAGAAAGGACTAGGGTCCATAGTTCACCAGTGGTGGCTCTCCTTAAGATAGATAACATGCTGGGTGAACAAATTACAGCGGGGCAATTGACAAACATCGAGAAAGCAATATGCATATACTACTCATCTTGACTCCTTTGAGATTTGATTGGGCATTACAACATTATACATAGACCATAATCCAACTGCATCTATGACTAATAATCCACCTTCAGGTTATCATCTGAACCCCCTCCAGTATTAAGTTGCAAGCAACAGATAATTGCATTACGCATTGCGTGTAAAGTAAACAATACGATTGTTCTATGAACAAAGGATTGTTGTTTTCTCCCTAGTAGCAACAGCACATCTAGTACCTTAGAGATTTCTGTCACTTCCCCAGATTACTAGAGGCATGAAACCACTATCGACCATAAATACTAACTCTTGGAGTTGCTAGCATCTACTTGGCCAAGATAGCTACTAAGATCGGAAAGCATGCAAGATCACAAATAACAAAGACATGATAGAATCAATAATCAATCTGAAATAGCATCTCAATATCCATCGGATCCCCGCAAACACAACATGTAGGATTGCAAATAGATGATCTTGATCATGAACGGAGCTCACAAGATATAAACATGATAGCACAAAGGAGAAGAACCAGCCATCTAGCTACTACATGGACCCGTAGTCCAAGGATGAACTACTCACGCATCACACCGGAGGCTTGCATGGTGATGAAGAAGGCCTCCAGGGTGAATTCTCCCCTCCGGCACGGTGCCAGAAAGAGCTTCAGATCCCTCCCAATCTAGGGATGGAGATCATGGCGGCTATAGACTCTTTCGTGGAATTTTGATCGAGTACTTAGGGTTTCTGTATCGGAGGCATCTTATAGGCGAAAGAGGAGGCCGAGGGGGTGCCCTAGGCGGCCAGACCACCCCTAGCGCGGGCCAGGATTGGACGCGTGGCCAGGTGGTGTGGTGCCCCCTAGCCCCTCTCCGTCTTGTATTCTGGCTTCGTGTCCCCCTCGGTGAAAAACTGACTTTGGCTTTTTTCCGTCCAATTCCGAGAATATTCATTTTTTGACTTTCCTGGAACCAAAAACAGCATAAAATAGGCAGGTGGCACTGTGGCTCTTCTTAATAGGTTACTCCAAGAAAGTGTATAGAAAGTACTCCAAAGTGTGGACAAAACATAAGAAAGTAGATAAAACCAAGCATGGAACATCAAAAATTATGGATACGTTTGCAACGTATCATGTGGCGATCGAGATCATCGGGTGTATCCCACTTGCTGAGGGCTGCTGCGATGGCGTGGGGATCTATCGAGCTGCCGTGTGCTTCCTTGCTCTGTTTCCGCGAGAGAGGCTCCCACCATGCCAAGGTTCATCAGGGCGGAGCGGTGGAGGGCCACACGGGGATCATCGGATGCTGGTTGAGTTGTGATCAGATATGTTTGCATGGCCACAATGGCTTCCTAGGCCCTTTTTGCCTTGATGTTTCCTTCTAGGTCAATCGACATGAACGATAGATCAAGATCCCAGATGAGTCCGCTTCTTTCTGCTTCGGGGATATTTTGTAGTCGAGACGTTCCCCTTCTTGGTGGTGCTCCTCCTATTACGCTTCCTGACCCTCGGGTAGAGCTTAACTGTGCCTGTCGCAAGCTGGATTTGTCGTCTAATCTCTTTCTTTCGTCGAGTTGTGTCAACACCCGGATTTTTAATCCCAGATGCCCGTTATGCCATACCTCGCAATCCCAGGATTACCATTTTTGCAAGACATAATGGATTGGATATCATAGTACATCATCCATTACAAACCATACATAAGGTCTTACACAAATAAGGATCTCATGATCCAGTCTTAATACAACAAGCAGCGGAATAAATATAAAGCGTAGCAGTGGGGTCCATCTTCAAGGGCACAGGAAATGCTGACGAAGGCAGATAGTCCTAGTTATCATAGTCGTCCTGCGGGCCATCATCTTGGTAGTCTCCTTCATAGTATGGCCATGAGAATAGCCAGGGACAAAAGCCATGAGTACTCTTTAAGTACTCGCAAACTATCACTAACAAGTAGTATAGTGCTAAGCTAAAGTGCTAAATCTAAGTTTAACTATAGAGTTAAGTTTGAAACCTAAGCTGAGTTCAGTAGCAAAGAAAGATAAAATAAAGTTCTAGAATCACTTAAGTTGGGAAGCTATTATCATAAACACAACCCTGTTGTGGTCAAGTCAAGATTCATCATTCATACCATCAGTTGTTTTTAAAACATCTGACAACGAAACAGTATGGCCATTCCAACTGTCCATAACCGCGGACACAGCTATTCGAATAGTTTGACACTCTACAGAGGTGGTACACTTTCACCACAAGATTCGATACATCTGTCAGGGATAACCCTGAAACATCATACTTAGTATGTAGATAATCAAACATAACCTTTCTTTTACACACCCTAGTATAAGCACCTCTCCTATGAGCATGGCCTCCCAACCATGACCATCAGTCATCTTGGGCACTGCATAGGTGGACAACATTGAGAGGTAGCCTCAGCTCAAACCTCTCTCGCGAGGGAACTAATACTAATGCATATAAACTTCCGGCTAAGCCTTACCCAATTCAGGTAGTGTGGTTGTACGGTAAATTTGGAATGGTATCGCATCCGAATCCAACCATCAGTTTTATAAAAGGGCTAAGGCTCATGCCTCAACATTTTCATCATCATAAACCATTTGTGTTTCTCAACACATGTAAAAACATCTCAATAGAATGACTCATCATTCCAAGGTTTTCATAATTCATTTTCACCAATTGTTCCCATCTAAAGTGACTCAAGTTTTGATATACTCTAAACTACTAACTTAAGAGTGTTCACTAAGGTGGAAAGAATGATGGGTTCAATTTCATGCCCTAGAATGACATCTAAAGCTTATCTAAATAGGTCAAGTTTTATACTCTTTATGCTACCTTCAAAACAAGTAAGGGACTTTGTGTAAAGTAAAGGAAGTAAAGCTTGTAAGGTAATACTTGGGGTAGTAATAGTCAAAGTGGTGTGACCAAAGCATGCCTAAGGCATCTTTGCTCATTCATCTAGCTTAATTATAGCTTCATAACAATAGCTTGCCTTGGTTGGTGCAGTGGTTGAAGTTTTCTTCTTCTTCTTGGTAGCACTCCTCCTCCTTGTAAGCTTGGTCGGTACTATCTTCTATAAATACATACGGAGTACACAATCACCAAACAATACTTAACTAGTCTAATTAGTACTCTAAGGCACACAATTGATGGTCTACTATCATCACAAGCATCACAAGTTTTATTCCATAGTTTCCTCCTTTTTATTTTAGAAAAGTAATTTCTACTCATTGAAAAATTAACTAAGATTTAATATTCACCACTTAAAATGTGGGATCATGTGGACACATGTCATCACCACATATTCTAACATGTGGGAATGTAATTTAAGGGTTGGATCATAACTATTTTGGTTTAAGTTCATTATTTAATGATTTAAAGTGACTAGAAATGCCTATATAGCATTATTTTGGTACTAGTCCAAAGTCACTACATGTAAATCCTAATATTATTACATATTCAGATAGGTATGATGAAATGTGATTTTTGAGAGTTGGAATCAACTCAAAAGCTAACTTGGTTGATTTAATAAAAATGTTGCAAGGTGCAAATGCTTCTGTTTTATTATTTTTACTAGGAGAGATCTATAACTCTAATTGAATTAAATCCAAAGGGATTGGATAGATCTTTTCAGTAGCTTTCCAGCAAAATTGGAATCACTTCATTTGGATTTGTAAATCTCTCCGAATTGAATTTTGAACTAAGGGACAGAACTAAGTTTAAACTAAAAAGAAAAATCCTAATTCAAACTAACTAGGTCGTGCGGGAAACGCTAACGGGCCGGCCCAGTGTCACTCCGCAGCGCGGGGCTCAACTGACAGGGGGGTCCACTAGTCAGCGGCTCATAACGCGCGAAGTGGTACGGGGCAATGTGGGGCGTTGGATTAGAGTGGGGATCAACGGCTGTGGATCGTCGTCGATGACGGACCTGTCGCCAGCGAGCTCTAACCCTAGCAGCTCAGTGGGGGTGCATAGGGGGCATACCAGGGCTCCAGCGATGATGGCGAGG
Organism: Avena sativa; assembly: GCA_916181665.1. Taxonomy (NCBI): domain Eukaryota; kingdom Viridiplantae; phylum Streptophyta; class Magnoliopsida; order Poales; family Poaceae; genus Avena; species Avena sativa. The sequence continues at coordinate 433,419,358 of OV702287.1, forward strand.
CGGGCAAAAGGACGGGTAGTCGACGGCGAGCTCAGGGACGGTCGAGGCAGCTCCGGGGGTGGTCGCAATCAGCGGCGCCCTTCTCCTCTAGATGTGGCCTGCTCCGGTACAATTCCGGCGAGCTGTTGCTCCCTGTGCTCCGGCTAGAGGTGTGGGACGATCAGTGAGGTGAGGGGAGTGGAGTGGTGTGCTGCAAACGTCTGGGGGTGCTCTCGTTTTATAGGCTCGACGGCGGGACAGCACGGCATGGCCAGTCGACGGTGGCGACATGGCTATGGGATGATAGCGGCATGGCTATGGGCGGCGATCGACGCACGGTCTCCTGGCGGTTCTCTAGGGCTTTAATGCGGGCTTAGGGGCGGTGGTATGCGGTCGGGCGGAGCTAGCGCTCTGAATGGCAGAGGCGGCGGTTTCGACGGCGGGCGGTGGCTGTGGTGCGTTGGACGGGGAATGGGGGTGTCTGGCATGCTCCCTGGGTCGTGGCGACGCGGTGGGCGCGGGCTGCGGTCGAGTAGCGGCTTGTGCACGCGTGACGGGTGCGGCGCTCTGGCGCGTGCTCGGCATGGCGCGGTGGCACTGGGCACGGGGTTTTCTCGGTGGTTCACGGCTTGGCCTGGCTCGGGGAGGGGACAGTGGGCGGTGGTGAGGTGCTGGCTAGTTGCTAGACATGGAGAGAGAGGGGGAGGTCGTCTGCTGCGATGGCGACCAAGTTGGCCGGCGAGGTGGGGCTCGGCATGGCAAGGCAAGGTCACTAGGGGGTAGGGAGTGGGGTGTAATTGCATGGTTAGATCATTAGTAGACAATGGGAGCAAATGGGGGTCAAATGGGAGACAAGTTTGGCCAGAACACTATTTAAAATAGTGAATTTTGTTTTGTTTGAATTTTGCCTGCTAAGTGTTTGATGAAATGGCCGCATGAACTTTACTTTTGAATTTTGGGTTCAAAAATTTTGAGTGATCTCCACTAGTACTAGGTAGTCTCTGGTTGCAAGGGTTTTGAAAATTGAACTTGTTTGAGTGGTTTTTGAAATAGTGGGATCTTCCCATATGAAATAGATTCAATTTTGAACTGTCATTTAAAATTAGTATTTGAATGTTTTTAGCAGATCACAAAGTGGGCCTTGGTACCTCATTATGTGTACTAGCAAGGAGTGTAAATATCCACAAATGTTTCTGTTAAGTTTTGAGTACTAGGAATAGCCAAAGTAGGTATGATAGTTAATTTGGCCAAAATGACCATTCACTTCAATTATTCATTTTGAGTTGTTTTTCTTTGGGAAAAGTTTGGGAATGATTTAGATGATGTTTATTTCACCTAAAGATCATTTTACCAGCAATGGATCACTTAATCATGGCAATTCAAATCAACTCCTAATTTAAATGCACACACATATGAATGCTTTCATATTTTTGATTGGAAAAGTTTTTGTTAACCCTAATTTTGATGATTTGGATCTTGATAAGCTTGTATTAAAGTTTTGGGATGTTACAAACCTTCCCCCCTTAAACAAAATCTCGTCCCAAGATTTACAAAGAAAACTAGGAACTAAAGAGATCTGGGAACTCTGTCCTAATGTAATCTTCGCGCACCCAAGTGGCTTCCTCAGTATGGTTGCTCCACTGAATCTTGAGAAACTTGATACTCCTGGTCCGGGTGGTTCTGTAAGCTTCTTCCAAGATACGGATAGGCACTTCACGATAGGTCAGTTCATTGTTGATCTCCACAGCTCTGTGATCGATGTTCTTGAAAACTTCTGTCTTCTCTGGCACTTCTAGGCATTTGTGAAGTAACGAGATATGGAACACATTGTGGATGGCTGACATCTCTTCAGGCAGTTCCAGTTGATAAGATACTTCTCCTTGATGGTTTAGAATTTTGAATGGCCCGATATATCTGGGGGCTAACTTTCCTTTCAGACTAAAGCATTGGGTTCCTTTCAATGGCGAAACCTTGAGATATACAAAATCTCCGACATCAGCATAACTCTTCTGTCTGGACTGGGCAGTCTTGAGGTGCTCACGGACTTTGTGAACTTTCTCTTCGGCTTCTCGGAGAATGTCGGGTCCAAAGATCTGACTCTCTCCTACTTGCGACCAATTCAAAGGGGTACGACACTTTCTTCCATATAGGAACTCAAATGGTGCCGTCTGCAAACTAGCTTGATAACTATTGTTATATGAGAATTCTGCGAAAGGCAGGCAGTCTTCCCATTTTGATCCGTACTCCAACACACAAGCTCTAAGCATATCCTCTGAGATCTGGTTGACTCTCTTAGTCTGTCCATCTGTTTACGGGTGATACGCGGTGCTGAATTTCAACTTGGTTCCCAATCCTTCCTGAACTTTCTGCCAAAATCTCGAGGTAAACTGGGTTCCTCAATCTGATACGATGGTCTTGGGGGTTCCATGCAGACTAACAATCCTAGCAATGTACAGTTCTGCTAGCTTCGCACTCTGGTAGGTAGTCTTGACAGGTATGAAGTGAGCTACCTTGGACAGTCTATCAACTATGACCCAGATTGAGTCATTTTCCCTACTGGAAGTAGGCAAACCGGTGATAAAGTCCATTCCGACAGAATCCCATTTCCATTCTAGAATCTGCAATGGTTGCAACAGCCCTGCAGGTCTCTGGTACTCTGCTTTGACTCTTTGACAGATGTCACACTTGGCCACCAAAATTGCTCTTTCAAATCTTGATACATCTTCGTTCCTCTGGGGTGGATAGAATAAAGAGTATCATGAGCTTCCTTCATGATAACTTGCTTCAGCTCCGAATCTGCTGGCACACAGATACGTCCTTTGTACCATAGTACTCCTTCGTCTTCCGTGAATCCAGGTACCTTTCCTGTACCAATACGACGTTTGGTTCCATCGATACTTTCATTTCCTTTCTAGGTGTAACTACCTCGGTGAATTACGCTCCTAGTTATAAGCCTGGATGAGCGGAAATGGTTAAAATAGTACGGTGGGGCCCAAATGCCACTCACAGGTAGACCTTTCGGCCGTCCTAACCATTTCCAAACATCGGGACAAGAACGGGCGGCGTAATCGGCAGGCGAAGGGATCAACTACATACACAAATGAGTATGTATGCAAGCCACCATACAACAGTACATCAGAGCCATTCCATCTAAAAAGAAAGGAAATATAGCAACGCCATACGGCAAGATCCAAATATCCTAGATAGATATAATAGTTTAGGATATCTCCTCATACATCATACATTAGAGTATCAAGCGGAAGCGGAAGACAAAATCTGAGTACGGATAAGAAGCAAATAGGCATAAGATGCCCCATAAATAAACACATCCCGCCCACAGATCTCACGGATCCCCGTTCCCGGAATCTCTACACCGAATGATCGTTGCCCACATCGTCCGTCTCTTCCACCCAGTATCCATCTTGCGAGGGTACCTGTTCATCTGAACCAATAATTTATCCTGTGAGACCCTAGGGGTACTCAGCAAGTCTTTATGCCTCTAAAGGGGACACAACCTGGGGTGACGCAATTGCAGCAAAAGATAAACCCTAGCAATTCTACAGATACTCGCTAACCATCCGCCTAACCAGAGATAGACGGATGTCCGTGAATTAATAACAATAGTTATAATGGTTATAACGGTAATCTTAACAGATCCATCCTCCTTCTCGCTTACCGACGAGGAAGCGGACGAACAACCCCCCCATCCGTTGGCAGTTTTATTAACCACTCCATGAGTGTTGCACTATTTACTAGTCAGTTGTTTAGTCAAATTAAAAGCGGTACTTTAGTTATGCTTGTCTATGATCGAGAAACTGTGCTCCAAGTTGTCCATAACCGCGGACACGGCTTTCAGAAAGTTTTACCCTGCAGGGGTGCACAAATAGCAACACACAGTCGATATGCCTCGGAAAAACCAAATCAAAACCCAACGAGGCAGTCACGACAAAGCGATCACAGGATTCAGAAATATTTCAGGGGGCCACCCCATTGAGCTAGCCGCAACGAAGTTAGCTGACTCCGAGACGGCCTCAAGGTTTGTGGAGCCGGCTGTAAACGATTGGGAACCCGAAAGTGTGACTGGGCTTGTCGATACAGCGAAAACGGGTCACGGACCTAAACAGTACAATGTGCATTACCTCGCACAATTTAAATTAAAGCAGTAAAGCATGGCATAAGTACAGGATAGTAAATAAAACCTCAAACTAGTTTGTGGCCCCAAGAAATAAGAATGAATCAAGCTCTAGCTCAGGGGGGTTCATAAGCCTCCCGGATGTGGATAGCGCGAATATTCAAGGAACAGGAATCAAGTACTCGGGGTCCTACGGGACACAAGTGAGCCTGAAAAACCAAATAGCGAATATGGCTCACCGATGCCACTTTCATTAGTTATCCCATTACTACTCAGATTAAGTTGTATAGGTACCTCGTTATCCATCCGACACTCACTTACCCTACACATGCTGTTCTACGACTCGCATGGCTCAAACAATTCCTGTAGTAATGGCTCATGGGATGGAGGAACAAGCTTCGGTGGGGTTCAAAAGTAAAGGCTATGCAATACTTGGGATTCAATTTAATGCAATCGCGACTCAATGATGCAAGAGTAAGATAGAGGCAATAGGTACTATATGTATGCAAGCATGTGGTAGTGCTTGCCTGGCAGCTCAGTTGAAGCGAGAGAAGGATCTGGGTAGTGCTCCTGGTTCTCTTGATATATCCCCTGCTCAGCGTCTATTCGAAGAAGAACCAAACAAACAAGGGCCTACATAAATAAAGTGCGCAAGCATATGAGTTAAATGCAACAAGCAAACAATCATGCCATGATGAATGATGCACAATTTGCATGGCAATAAGGTAGCATGGCATGGGTGAGGTGTGAGATACAAGATTAAATCATTTTATTGAGTGTTGGCCCCATTTTATCCTCATATTAGTTGTTGTACCCTTTATATTTATATGAGGCATGCTTCAAAACAAACCATGGAATGCATAAACAGAAAGGTCTCGTCGAGCTAATCATTTTAGACATATCATTTGTTAAATTTGGACTTATAAAACAAAAGTTATTAATTAATTAAGGAAAAAGGGCATTTTAATGTAATTTTAATCAACTTGCAATTTTAAATGTTAAAAAATATATTTTGGAGGGCATATTTGAATTCCTCACATTTTTCTGATTTGAAAACATATATTATTTGTATTATTTGGATTTGTATTTTAAAAGATATTTAAAAACAGAATTAAATTTGAATTTGAATTAAGTTTGAAAAAGATTTGAGTTAAAACAGAATACAGAAAATACTTTTTATATTCAAGTCAAGCTAGCCCCAGTCACTGACCAGTGGGGCCATGCTGACTGGGCGACACAGGCGCACAGAAAACATTTTGCACCGCGGACTAGCCTAGCTCAAGCGAATGACAGGTGGGGCCACAGCACTCGCAGGCCCACTCGCGGGCGCGTCTAGCAGGCGCACGCCACGTGGGCGATCCTGCGCGCGGGGGGGGAGGGTCTGTCCGTGACGGTCTGGTTTCTCCGGGGGTGCTCGCGCAAAAACGCATCGAGGCTGACAGGTGGGCTTCGGGGAGCGCGGGTTTAGGCGGGAAAAAGGGCAGGGTTGTTTCTTGAAAAGCGTCGCCGACGCTGGTCTGACGCCGCACGCCGATCTGCAGAGCACAGAGGAACAGGCCGGAGTTTGGGCGACGGTGGCGACCAGACGACGGCGTATCTCGCCACGCCGCAAAAACGAAAAACGTCGAGGGAGCGTAGGGCTACATCTTTCCTTCAGAGAGCTAGCGCGGGGGTGGTCTACAGCGTGCGGGGCAGGGCGGGGAACAGGCGGACGGTGCTGCGGTTGCTGCTGCTGTCTGCCAGAGCGCGCGCGCGGCGGTGCACAGAGGGTGCTCGACGGAGCGTCCGGCGCATCTGGGCCGCTGGGAGGAGGACGGCCATGTCTAGGGGGTTGAGGGGCTCACCAGGAGCTTGCTGGCGTGGTCGTTGGCGCTGAGGTGGAGGGGATCTGGCGGCGGGCTCGCGGACAGCTTGCTCGGTTCCTCCCAGCCATGGCGGCGGCAACGTCTCCTCCGGCGAGCACCGATCGCTGCTCCGTGTTCAAGGCGTCAAAGAGGAAGTAGAAGACCCCGGAGGTGTTGTTGGTTCGCCTTGGGGAGCTTCGGACCGACGAGGCCAGGGGGTAGGTGGGTCTAGGGTTTGGTTCGGCATGGGAAGGCCATGGCCAAGGCCAGGATGTGGTGGGGAGGAAGGAGAGAGGTCTGGCTTCGCCCAGATGGGATCTGAGAGGAGGGGGTGGTTGGGGTAGAGAGGGGAGGGAGGAGCACATAGGGGGTGGCTTTTGCAAAAAGGGAGGAGGGTGATCGGGGCTCCCTCTTTCTCCTCTTTGTCTTGAAGCCAAAGAAAGGGGGAGGACAGAGAGGCTGCCAGGTGGGGCAAGGTGGTCAGGTGGGGGTCAGCAAAGAAGAGAGAAGAGAGAGGCCGAGAGAGAGGGGGTATAGATCTAGGTCGGGGTAACCCGGGTTAGGGTTTAGATGGGGTATGGGTTTAGATGGAAAAGGGAGAGAGGGAGGTATGGTGGCTAGGGTTAGCTTAGGGGGCTCGGGTTAGGATTAGATGGGGGTGTGGTTAGAGAGGGGGGTGAAGAGAGAGGAGGGGTATGGTAGCTAGGGGTAGGGAGAGACTAGGGTTTATGCATGATCCACATGATCATGCAAGGATGGAGATGAAAAAGGAGGGGAGACGAGGATTAGAGAGATGTGGTGTGATGATGGATCTTTGCAAGACAACTAGATCAAGCCAAAGAGAAAGAGAGAGAGATGAGAGGTACACCACTCAAGGATTCAAATAAAAACCAAAAACTAGAATGGGTGGTACTTGCATGGGCCATGCATAAATAGTAAATGCCCCTACTAGTAGTGAAAACCACTAGATTAACTCATGGCATTTGTTTAAGCAAGCTTCCCAAATTGGAATAGAGCCCAACCAAAGAAAAGAGAGCTTGTTTACCACATGAATTAAATAAAGATCATGCATGAATATAAAGTGGCCAAGCTTGTGTGTATATGCCACTAGCCAACATGAACCACAATGGTATTCCTACATGAGCTTATATTCATACTTAAACCATATGAAAGCTTGACAAGGGTTCCACTCACAAGGCATGCAAAGGTGGCCATGTGGCTCTCATATATCAATATTGTGAAAACAACATGATGCTAAAATGAGAGCATGTGGAAAAAGAATTGGATCCATCCCAACCCACATGAGCTAGAGGTAAAACCAAATAAGTTGCAATGCTCATATATGGTGGAATGGTGGAATGATGGGATGATGACAAGAAAGGTGGTGGAGTTAAATAAAAGATATGCCCCCAACTCAACTTGGGCATTTAAACAATATATCAAGAACCAAATACAATATCAAGAGGCAAGTACAATTAATAATGCAGATGAGATAAGAACCAAATGGAAAAGGGTTTTATATGATGCTCAAATGCAAGGTGGCATGATGACATGAGCATGATATAATGATGATGCAACACTTATATATTTGAAGTAGCCAATATATAGACTAGGCTAGTAGCATTGCAATTGTTAGACAATTGGGATGCTACAACTCTCCCCCACTAAACAAGAATCTCGCCCCGAGATTCCTAGGGAAAAGAAAACAACACAAGAAGAGGCGGGTGTTCGGAACGAAGGTGACCCTCACGTTCCCAAGATGACGAAGAACGGAATGGTGCGACCACTACTCCTTGCAAAACTTGCTAGACTTGTTGCGAGTCCGGCGTTTTGCTTGAGAAACAATGGTTAGAAGAGTTGAAGGATTGTCGTAAGACAAGAAGGATAGGATGGACATAGCTCCGGTTTTCTCAAGAACATGATAAAAGAATAGAACCACTTGAAAGAAAAGGAAAGGATGATGTCTCATGGATAAAGAAAGACACAACATTAAGATTAAAGATTTACCGATACTAGAGAGGATGAAGCTTTGTCTCACCGGAAGAAAAGAGCTAGATTGGAGAGGTTTAACCGCTATGACAATAGCATCGTATCCTCTCTCGGATTTGAGAAATGAAGTACGGAAACAATATTGCCTTCAAACAATAGAGTCCCTTGATATCAACAGAAAGATTTAGTTAGACATCGCCGGATTAGATTCTTGTTGCGCCGGTAAGACTCCGAAGGATCACGCAATTGAGGTGCGCGGATAAAACTTCCAGAGACGGATGTGAAGCCAGATCATGGTGGAATCCTGAGAAGCAAAGATTATGGAGGATCTGGAGTTTATTGTAGAGATACTTATTGCTTTCTTTAGCCTTGAGGCTAACGCAATAGATTTGCGGCTGATGGCATCAACCATAATTGGCTTTACCACAGGAAAAGAATTGATGAAACAAAGAGAGATAGTTTCCTTTCATCTTGTTTGGGAATGTCGAGCACCGGTAGAATGACGAGGACAGAAAAGAGTTTGCGTTTGTTTCCACCAGATAATTGAAGATTTTTGCTCCGTGTAGAAAGGGCGAGATCACCAACAAGAGATTATTGATTACTTCCTTCGAGAGAGCACTCCGGAAAAGCAAGGACGGAAGTAAAAGTATCAAGGGATGAAGGCCACTTCTAACTTCCATGGAATGAGTGAAATCACATTAATTCACCAATTCAATGTACGAGAGCGAATGATAAGAGTAGTGGTATGGTAGCTACTCCATCCCGCACTCAAAGCATTACTCCGCACATGAATAAGAAAAACCATGCAACCCAACTACCGAAACAGACTGAAGGTATTGACAAGAAGAGGTCATGGAACTTCGTTAGAAAACAAGGATAGATGCAAACGATTCACCGAATCCAAGATAGATAAAGATGATGATATTGTCGTCATGTCTGAAGTACCAAGCCACCGGAAAGATATGAAGGAAGATTACGGAGAAGAACTGCAAGATTCAACAGCTACGGAAAAGATAGCACCGACTTGAACATAAGGATTACGAAAGATCTGAAAAGTCTTCATGGCCTCCGGTGGATTGAGCATAGATGATATGACGAGAGGGTTTCCAAAAGATCACTTGATGAGACTGAGGTGAAAGAACTCCATGTTCTTCTTGAAAAGATTGAGAGAGATTTAGCAGTCTTGAGGAAGATCTTTAGCGGAACGACGATGATAACTTGCCAACAAGGAACAACTCCGGATTGGTTGAAGATGGAGGATGGAATTAACAATGAACTTGCTGATTCCAGAGTTGAGCGATCTATTTAGCAGAAGGACGTGGCCGAGATAGGTGACTACAAAAAGTCAGAGTTCTCACTTTGAGACTTTGCACACAGGCAGTGCTCACGAAGCTTGAGACAAGAGACATAGATGATCTTCCATGTCCTTCCATTGATATGGAGTAGGCAAGCATATTATCAACATATACCACCATGGATTAATAGGATATTCCCAGAATATCAAGTTCAAGAGGCGGGAGAAATGAACAAATGCTCGAACACTTCCTGAGCTCAACGCTCTTAGAAAGATCAATATTAAGAGCACGGGTTCGTGTTGAAGAAGATGCACTGGAAGAATAGATTATCTGGTCCTTCGGAAGAAAAAGAGATGTCACCTGGTTCACATTGTCGATCTGATCACCGGTTACAAAGATAAAGAGATCTTGGATAAGAAACGATGATAGATCATACCTTACGCAAAGCTATCAGAGACGAAAAGATGCAATTCCCTCGTATCCAGGAGAATTGTGCAGATATGGAGTTCGAAAGATGTGCAGCATGATGAACATATGATAGACCGTCGTAGTGCCTTGAGAAACTCCGGATTGCCAAGGATGCTTGATTATGCATAGATATGATCACGGTGTACTCAAAATCACAGGAGATAACCGTCACCATTTGGAGGATAGAGTTGATAGCATTTTCCATATTCCAATCGACACTTATCATGAGTGGAATATAGCTATGCCGAGAGCCAAATTACAATCATCAGCATCAGATCGACACGTGTTATGTAATTAGCCCAAGAGAAAAGGAGATGAAAAGAAACTCTAGGATTAAGCGCCGGTGACAAAAGAATGAGTTAGCATGGACATGCGGATAAAAGGGAGATAGATAATGTTTCACACACGACTGAAAAGAAGTGTGGAAGCACAGATGTATCAAAGAAAAATTTTCCGCATTTTTCGGCATTAAAATACCAATAGATGCGCAAAACCACTTAACAGATAGAGATTAGCAACTGATACTTGCACAGAATGTGGAGTTGCTAGAAGGAAGGACACCCTTAAGAAGATGGCACCGGTTAACAAGGAGTCAGATAGATCGCGCCGGTTTTCAAAAGGCTGTCAGTATGGAATGTACCAACAGTTGGTAACCAAAGGCAGATAGAGATAACAAATGGATGCAACAGGTGGACAAGGAATTACACACACACACACACTTTCTATGGTACTACGGAAACCCAGAACACGTGAATCCTAGTTTGAATTTTTAAGAAGAGGATTGAAAACGTTACACTTCCTTACCAGAAAAGGGTCGTGGGTGGGTAAGAAGAAAAGTGGAAGCAGTCCTACTCTCACGTTTTGTTTTTCCCTAGTATACATAACTACCAAAAATATTTGCTAGACAGACAACGACCATTTGGCTGAGACCCTGAAGGTCGGGATGGCTCTGATACCAATTGTAACTACCTCGGTGAATTACGCTCCTAGTTACAAGCCTGGATGAGCGGAAATGGTTAAAATAGTACGGTGGGGCCCAAATGCCACTCACAGGTAGACCTTTCTGCCGTCCTAACCATTTCCAAACATCAGGACAAGAACGGGCGGCGTAATCGGCAGACGAAGGGATCAACTACATACACAAATGAGTATGTATGCAAGCCACCATACAACAGTACATCAGAGCCATTCCATCTAAAAAGAAAGGAAATATAGCAACGCCATACGGCAAGATCCAAATATCCTAGATAGATATAATAGTTTAGGATATCTCCTCATACATTAGACATCAGAGTATCAAGCGGAAGCGGAAGACAAAATCCGAGTACGGATAAGAAGAAAATCGGCATAAGATGCCCCATAAATAAACACATCCCGCCCACAGATCTCACGGATCCCCGTTCCCGGAATCTCTACACCGAATGATCGTTGCCCACATCGTCCGTCTCTTCCACCCAGTATCCATCTTGCGAGGGTACCTGTTCATCTGAACCAATAATTTATCTTGTGAGACCCTAGGGGTACTCAGCAAGTCTTTATGCCTCTAAAGGGGACACAACCTGGGGTGACGAATTGCAGCAAAAGATAAACCCTAGCAATTCTACAGATACTCGCTAACCATCCGCCTAACCAGAGATAGACGGATGTCCGTGAATTAATAACAACAGTTATAATGGTTATAACGGTAATCTTAACAGATCCATCCTCCTCCTCGCTTACCGACGAGGAAGCGGACAAACAACCCCCCCATCCGTTGGCAGTTTTATTAACCATTCCATGAGTGTTGCACTATTTACTAGTCAGTTGTTTAGTCAAATTAAAAGCGGTACTTTAGTTATGCTTGTCTATGATCGAGAAACTGTGCTCCAAGTCGTCCATAACCGCGGACACGGCTTTCAGAAAGTTTTACCCTGCAGGGGTGCACAAATAGCAACACACACTCGATATGCCTCGGAAAAACCAAATCAAAACCCAACGAGGCAGTCACGACAAAGCGATCACAGGATTCAGAAATATTTCAGGGGGCCACCCCATTGAGCTACCCGCAACGAAGTTAGCTGACTCCGAGACGGCCTCAAGGTTTGTGGAGCCGGCTGTAAACGACTGGGAACCCGAAAGTGTGACTGGGCTTGTCGATACAGCGAAAACGGGTCACGAACCTAAACAGTACAGTGTGCATTACCTCGCACAATTTAAATTAAAGCAGTAAAGCATGGCATAAGTACAGGATAGTAAATAAAACCTCAAACTAGTTTGTGGCCCCAAGAAATAAGAATGAATCAAGCTCTGGCTCAGGGGGGTTCATAAGCCTCCCGGATGTGGATAGCGTGAATATTCAAGGAACAGGAATCAAGTACTCGGGGTCCTACGGGACACAAGTGAGCCTGAAAAACCAAATAGCGAATATGGCTCACCGATGCCACTTTCATTAGTTATCCCATTACTACTCAGATTAAGTTGTATAGGTACCTCGTTATCCATCCGACACTCACTTACCCTACACATGCTGTTCTACGACTCACATGGCTCAAACAATTCCTGTAGTAACGGCTCATGGGATGGAGGAACAAGCTTCGGTGGGGTTTAAAAGTAAAGGCTATGCAATACTTGGGATTCAATTTAATGCAATCGCGACTCAATGATGCAAGAGTAAGATAGAGGCAATAGGTACTATATATATGCAAGCATGTGGTAGTGCTTGCCTGGCAGCTCAGTTGAAGCGAGAGAAGGATCTGGGTAGTGCTCCTGGTTCTCTTGATATATCCCCTGCTCAGCGTCTATTCGAAGAAGAACCAAACAAACAAGGGCCAACATAAATAAAGTGCGCAAGCATATGAGTTAAATGCAACAAGCAAACAATCATGCCATGATGAATGATGCACAATTTGCATGGCAATAAGGTAGCATGGCATGGGTGAGGTGTGAGATACAAGATTAAATCATTTTATTGAGTGTTGGCCCCATTTTATCCTCATATTAGTTGCTGTACCCTTTATATTTATATGAGGCATGCTTCAAAACAAATCATGGAATGCATAAACAGAAAGGTCTCGTCGAGCTAATCATTTTAGACATATCATTTGTTAAATTTGGACTTATAAAACAAAAGTTATTAATTAATTAAGGAAAAAGGGCATTTTAATGTAATTTTAATCAACTTGCAATTTTAAATGTTAAAAAATATATTTTGGAGGGCATATTTGAATTCCTCACATTTTTCTGATTTGAAAACATATATTATTTGTATTATTTGGATTTGTATTTTAAAAGATATTTAAAAACAGAATTAAATTTGAATTTGAATTAAGTTTGAAAAAGATTTGAGTTAAAACAGAATACAGAAAATACTTTTTATACTCAAGTCAAGCTAGCCCCAGTCACTGACCAGTGGGGCCATGCTGACTGGGCGACACAGGCGCACAGAAAACATTTTGCACCGCGGACTAGCCTAGCTCAAGCGAATGACAGGTGGGGCCACAGCACTCGCAGGCCCACTCGCGGGCGCGTCCAGCAGGCGCATGCCACGTGGGCGATCCTGCACGCGGGGGGGAGGGTCTGTCCGTGACGGTCTGGTTTCTCCGGGGGTGCTCGCGCAAAAACGCATCGAGGCTGACAAGTGGGCTTCGGGGAGCGCGGGTTTAGGCGGGAAAAAGGGCAGGGTTGTTTCTGGAAAAGCGTCGCCGACGCTGGTCTGACGCCGCACGCCGATCTGCAGAGCACAGAGGAACAGGCCGGAGTTTGGGCGACGGTGGCGACCAAACGACGGCGTATCTCGCCACGCCGCAAAAATGAAAAACGTCGAGGGAGCGTAGGGCTACATCTTTCCTTCAGAGAGCTAGCGCGGGGGTGGTCTACAGCGCACGGGGCAGGGCGGGGAACAGGCAGACGGTGTTGCGGTTGCTGCTGCTGTCTGCCAGAGCGCGCGCGCGGCGGCGCACGGAGGGTGCTCGACAGAGTGTCCGGCGCATCTGGGCCGCTGGGAGGAGGACGGCCATGTCTAGGGGGTTGAGGGGCTCACCAGGAGCTTGCTGGCGTGGTCGTTGGCGCTGAGGTGGAGGGGATCTGGCGGCAGGCTCGCGGACAGCTTGCTCGGTTCCTCCCAGCCATGGTGGCGGCAACGTCTCCTCCGGCGAGCACCGATCGCTGCTCCGTGTTCAAGGCGTCAAAGAGGAAGTAGAAGACCCCGGAGGTGTTGCTGGTTCGCCTTGGGGAGCTTCGGACCGACGAGGCCAGGGGGTAGGTGGGTCTAGGGTTTGGTTCAGCATGGGAAGGCCATGGCCAAGGCCAGGATGTGGTGGGGAGGAAGGAGAGAGGTCTGGCTTCGCCCAGATGGGATCTGAGAGGAGGGGGTGGTTGGGGTAGAGAGGGGAGGGAGGAGCACATGGGGGTGGTGGCTTTTGCAAAAAGGGAGGAGGGTGATCGGGGCTCCCTCTTTCTCCTCTTTGTCATGAAGCCAAAGAAAGGGGGAGGGCAGAGAGGCTGCCAGGTGGGGCCAGGTGGTCAGGTGGGGTCAGCAAAGAAGAGAGAAGAGAGAGGCCGAGAGAGAGGGGGTATAGATCTAGGTCGGGGTAACCCGGGTTAGGGTTTAGATGGGGTATGGGTTTAGATGGAAAAGGGAGAGAGGGAGGTATGGTGGCTAGGGTTAGCTTAGGGGGCTCGGGTTAGGATTAGATGGGGGTGTGGTTAGAGAGGGGGGTGAAGAGAGAGGAGGGGTATGGTAGCTAGGGGTAGGGAGAGACTAGGGTTTATGCATGATCCACATGATCATGCAAGGATGGAGATGAAAAAGGAGGGGAGACGAGGATTAGAGAGATGTGGTGTGATGATGGATCTTTGCAAGACAACTAGATCAAGCCAAAGAGAAAGAGAGAGAGATGAGAGGTACACCACTCAAGGATTCAAATAAAAACCAAAAACTAGAATGGGTGGTACTTGCATGGGCCATGCATAAATAGTAAATGCCCCTACTAGTAGTGAAAACCACTAGATTAACTCATGGCATTTGTTTAAGCAAGCTTCCCAAATTGGAATAGAGCCCAACCAAAGAAAATAGAGCTTGTTTACCACATGAATTAAATAAAGATCATGCATGAATATAAAGTGGCCAAGCTTGTGTATATATGCCACTAGCCAACATGAACCACAATGGTATTCCTACATGAGCTTATATTCATACTTAAACCATATGAAAGCTTGACAAGGGTTCCACTCACAAGGCATGCAAAGGTGGCCATGTGGCTCTCATATATCAATATTGTGAAAACAACATGATGCTAAAATGAGAGCATGTGGAAAAAGAATTGGATCCATCCCAACCCACATGAGCTAGAGGTAAAACCAAATAAGTTGCAATGCTCATATATGGTGGAATGGTGGAATGATGGGATGATGACAAGAAAGGTGGTGGAGTTAAATAAAAGATATGCCCCCAACTCAACTTGGGCATTTAAACAATATATCAAGAACCAAATACAATATCAAGAGGCAAATACAATTAATAATGCAGATGAGATAAGAACCAAATGGAAAAGGGTTTTATATGATGCTCAAATGCAAGGTGGCATGATGACATGAGCATGATATAATGATGATGCAACATTTATATATTTGAAGTAGCCAATATATAGACTAGGCTAGTAGCATTGCAATTGTTAGACAATTGGGATGCTACAACTCTCCCCCACTAAACAAGAATCTCGCCCCGAGATTCCTAGGGAAAAGAAAACAACACAAGAAGAGGCGGGTGTTCGGAACGAAGGTGACCCTCACGTTCCCAAGATGACGAAGAACGGAATGGTGCGACCACTACTCCTTGCAAAACTTGCTAGACTTGTTGCGAGTCCGACGTTTTGCTTGAGAAACAATGGTTAGAAGAGTTGAAGGATTGTCGTAAGACAAGAAGGATAGGATGGACATAGCTCCGGTTTTCTCAAGAACATGATAAAAGAATAGAACCACTTGAAAGAAAAGGAAAGGATGAAGTCTCATGGATAAAGAAAGACACAACATTAAGATTAAAGATTTACCGATACTAGAGAGGATGAAGCTTTGTCTCGCCGGAAGAAAAGAGCTAGATTGGAGAGGTTTAACCGCTATGACAATAGCATCGTATCCTCTCTCGGATTTGAGAAATGAAGTACGGAAACAATATTGCCTTCAAACAATAGAGTCCCTTGATATCAACAGAAAGATTTAGTTAGACATCGCCGGATTAGATTCTTGTTGCGCCGGTAAGACTCCGAAGGATCACGCAATTGAGGTGCGCGGATAAAACTTCCAGAGACGGATGTGAAGCCAGATCATGGTGGAATCCTGAGAAGCAAAGATTATGGAGGATCTGGAGTTTATTGTAGAGATACTTATTGCTTTCTTTAGCCTTGAGGCTAACGCAATAGATTTGCGGCTGATGGCATCAACCATAATTGGCTTTACCACAGGAAAAGAATTGATGAAACAAAGAGAGATAGTTTCCTTTCATCTTGTTTGGGAATGTCGAGCACCGGTAGAATGACGAGGACAGAAAAGAGTTTGCGTTTGTTTCCACCAGATAATTGAAGATTTTTGCTCCGTGTAGAAAGGGCGAGATCACCAACAAGAGATTATTGATTACTTCCTTCGAGAGAACACTCCGGAAAAGCAAGGACGGAAGTAAAAGTATCAAGGGATGAAGGCCACTTCTAACTTCCGTGGAATGAGTGAAATCACATTAATTCACCAATTCAATGTACGAGAGCGAATGATAAGAGTAGTGGTATGGTAGCTACTCCATCCCGCACTCAAAGCATTACTCCGCACATGAATAAGAAAAACCATGCAACCCAACTACCGAAACAGACTGAAGGTATTGACAAGAAGAGGTCATGGAACTTCGTTAGAAAACAAGGATAGATGCAAACGATTCACCGGATCCAAGATAGATAAAGATGATGATATTGTCGTCATGTCTGAAGTACCAAGCCACCGGAAAGATATGAAGGAAGATTACGGAGAAGAACTGCAAGATTCAACAGCTACGGAAAAGATAGCACCGACTTGAACATAAGGATTACGAAAGATCTGAAAAGTCTTCATGGCCTCCGGTGGATTGAGCATAGATGATATGACGAGAGGGTTTCCAAAAGATCACTTGATGAGACTGAGGTGAAAGAACTCCATGTTCTTCTTGAAAAGATTGAGAGAGATTTAGCAGTCTTGAGGAAGATCTTTAGCGGAACGACGATGATAACTTGCCAACAAGGAACAACTCCGGATTGGTTGAAGATGGAGGATGGAATTAACAATGAACTTGCTGATTCCAGAGTTAAGCGATCTATTTAGCAGAAGGACGTGGCCGAGATAGGTGACTACAAAAAGTCAGAGTTCTCACTTTGAGACTTTGCACACAGGCAGTGCTCACGAAGCTTGAGAGAAGAGACATAGATGATCTTCCATGTCCTTCCATTGATATGGAGTAGGCAAGCATATTATCAACATATACCACCATGGATTAACAGGATATTCCCAGAATATCAAGTTCAAGAGGCGGGAGAAACGAACAAATGCTCGAACACTTCTTGAGCTCAACGCTCTTAGAAAGATCAATATTAAGAGCACGGGTTCGTGTTGAAGAAGATGCACTGGAAGAATAGATTATCTGGTCCTTCGGAAGAAAAAGAGATGTCACCTGGTTCACATTGTCGATCGGATCACCGGTTACAAAGATAAAGAGATCTTGGATAAGAAACGATGATAGCTCATACCTTACGCAAAGCTATCAGAGACGAAAAGATGCAATTCCCTCGTATCCAGGAGAATTGTGCAGATATGGAGTTCGAAAGATGTGCAGCATGATGAACATATGATAGACCGTCGTAGTGCCTTGAGAAACTCCGGATTGCCAATGATGCTTGAATATGCATAGATATGATCACGGTGTACTCAAAATCACAGGAGATAACCGTCACCATTTGGAGGATAGAGTTGATAGCATTTTCCATATTCCAATCGACACTTATCATGAGTGGAATATAGCTATGCCGAGAGCCAAATTACAATCATCAGCATCGGATCGACACATGTTATGTAATTAGCCCAAGAGAAAAGGAGATGAAAAGAAACTCTAGGATTAAGCGCCGGTGACAAAAGAATGAGTTAGCATGGACATGCGGATAAAAGGGAGATAGATAATGTTTCACACACGACTGAAAAGAAGTGTGGAAGCACAGATGTATCAAAGAAAAAATTTCCGCATTTTTCGGCATTAAAATACCAATAGATGCGCAAAACCACTTAACAGATAGAGATTAGCAACTGATACTTGCATAGAATGTGGAGTTGCTAGAAGGAAGGACACCCTTAAGAAGATGGCACCGGTTAACAAGGAGTCAGATAGATCGCGCCGGTTTTCAAAAGGCTGTCAGTATGGAATGTACCAACAGTTGATAACCAAAGGCAGATAGAGATAACAAATGGATGCAACAGGTGGACAAGGAATTACACACACACACACACACACACACACACACTTTCTATGGTACTACGGAAACCCAGAACACGTGAATCCTAGTTTGAATTTTTAAGAAGAGGATTGAAAACGTTACACTTCCTTACCAGAAAAGGGTCGTGGGTGGGTAAGAAGAAAAGTGGAAGCAGTCCTACTCTCACGTTTTGTTTTTCCCTAGTATACATAACTACCAAAAATATTTGCTAGACAGACAACGACCATTTGGCTGAGACCCTGAAGGTCGGGATGGCTCTGATACCAATTGTAACTACCTCGGTGAATTACGCTCCTAGTTACAAGCCTGGATGAGCGGAAATGGTTAAAATAGTACGGTGGGGCCCAAATGCCACTCACAGGTAGACCTTTCGGCCGTCCTAACCATTTCCAAACATCGGGACAAGAACGGGCGGCGTAATCGGCAGGCGAAGGGATCAACTACATACACAAATGAGTATGTATGCAAGCCACCATACAACAGTACATCAGAGCCATTCCATCTAAAAAGAAAGGAAATATAGCAACGCCATACGGCAAGATCCAAATATCCTAGATAGATATAATAGTTTAGGATATCTCCTCATACATCAGACATTAGAGTATCAAGCGGAAGCGGAAGACAAAATCCGAGTACGGATAAGAAGCAAATCGGCATAAGATGCCCCATAAATAAACACATCCCGCCCACAGATCTCACGGATCCCCGTTCCCGGAATCTCTACACCGAATGATCGTTGCCCACATCGTCCGTCTCTTCCACCTAGTATCCATCTTGCGAGGGTACCTGTTCATCTGAACCAATAATTTATCGTGTGAGACCCTAGGGGTACTCAGCAAGTCTTTATGCCTCTAAAGGGGACACAACCTGGGGTGACGCAATTGCAGCAAAAGATAAACCCTAGCAATTCTACAGATACTCGCTAACCATCCGCCTAACCAGAGATAGACGGATGTCCGTGAATTAATAACAACAGTTATAATGGTTATAACGGTAATCTTAACAGATCCATCCTCCTCCTCGCTTACCGACGAGGAAGCGGACGAACAACCCCCCCATCCGTTGGCAGTTTTATTAACCATTCCATGAGTGTTGCACTATTTACTAGTCAGTTGTTTAGTCAAATTAAAAGCGGTACTTTAGTTATGCTTGTCTATGATCGAGAAACTGTGCTCCAAGTCGTCCATAACCGTGGACACGGCTTTCAGAAAGTTTTACCCTGCAGGGGTGCACAAATAGCAACACACACTCGATATGCCTCGGAAAAACCAAATCAAAACCCAACGAGGCAGTCACGACAAAGCGATCACAGGATTCAGAAATATTTCAGGGGGCCACCCCATTGAGCTACCCGCAACGAAGTTAGCTGACTCCGAGACGGCCTCAAGGTTTGTGGAGCCGGCTGTAAACGACTGGGAACCCGAAAGTGTGACTGGGCTTGTCGATACAGCGAAAACGGGTCACGGACCTAAACAGTACAGTGTGCATTACCTCGCACAATTTAAATTAAAGCAGTAAAGCATGGCATAAGTACATGATAGTAAATAAAACCTCAAACTAGTTTGTGGCCCCAAGAAACAAGAATGAATCAAGCTCTGGCTCAGGGGGGTTCATAAGCCTCCCGGATGTGGATAGCGCGAATATTCAAGGAACAGGAATCAAGTACTCGGGGTCCTACGGGGCACAAGTGAGCCTGAAAAACCAAATAGCGAATATGGCTCACCGATGCCACTTTCATTAGTTATCCCATTACTACTCAGATTAAGTTGTATAGGTACCTCGTTATCCATCCGACACTCACTTACCCTACACATGCTGTTCTACGACTCGCATGGCTCAAACAATTCCTGTAGTAATGGCTCATGGGATGGAGGAACAAGCTTCGGTGGGGTTTAAAAGTAAAGGCTATGCAATACTTGGGATTCAATTTAATGCAATCGCGACTCAATGATGCAAGAGTAAGATAGAGGCAATAGGTACTATATGTATGCAAGCATGTGGTAGTGCTTGCCTGGCAGCTCAGTTGAAGCGAGAGAAGGATCTGGGTAGTGCTCCTGGTTCTCTTGATATATCCCCTGCTCAGCGTCTATTCGAAGAAGAACCAAACAAACAAGGGCCAACATAAATAAAGTGCGCAAGCATATGAGTTAAATGCAACAAGCAAACAATCATGCCATGATGAATGATGCACAATTTGCATGGCAATAAGGTAGCATGGCATGGGTGAGGTGTGAGATACAAGATTAAATCATTTTATTGAGTGTTGGCCCCATTTTATCCTCATATTAGTTGCTGTACCCTTTATATTTATATGAGGCATGCTTCAAAACAAACCATGGAATGCATAAACAGAAAGGTCTCGTCGAGCTAATCATTTTAGACATATCATTTGTTAAATTTGGACTTATAAAACAAAAGTTATTAATTAATTAAGGAAAAAGGGCATTTTAATGTAATTTTAATCAACTTGCAATTTTAAATGTTAAAAAATATATTTTGGAGGGCATATTTGAATTCCTCACATTTTTCTGATTTGAAAACATATATTATTTGTATTATTTGGATTTGTATTTTAAAAGATATTTAAAAACAGAATTAAATTTGAATTTGAATTAAGTTTGAAAAAGATTTGAGTTAAAACAGAATACAGAAAATACTTTTTATACTCAAGTCAAGCTAGCCCCAGTCACTGACCAGTGGGGCCATGCTGACTGGGCGACACAGGCGCACAGAAAACATTTTGCACCGCGGACTAGCCTAGCTCAAGCGAATGACAGGTGGGGCCACAGCACTCGCAGGCCCACTCGCGGGCGCGTCCAGCAGGCGCACGCCACGTGGGCGATCCTGCGCGCGGGGGGGGAGGGTCTGTCCGTGACGGTCTGGTTTCTCCGGGGGTGCTCGCGCAAAAACGCATCGAGGCTGACAGGTGGGCTTCGGGGAGCGCGGGTTTAGGCGGGAAAAAGGGCAGGGTTGTTTCTGGAAAAGCGTCGCCGACGCTGGTCTGACGCCGCACGCCGATCTGCAGAGCACAGAGGAACAGGCCGGAGTTTGGGCGACGGTGGCGACCAAACGACCGCGTATCTCGCCACGCCGCAAAAACGAAAAACGTCGAGGGAGCGTAGGGCTACATCTTTCCTTCAGAGAGCTAGCGCGGGGGTGGTCTACAGCGCGCGGGGCAGGGCAGGGAACAGGCGGACGGTGCTGCGGTTGCTGCTGTTGTCTGCCAGAGCGCGCGCGCGGCGGTGCACGGAGGGTGCTCGACGGAGCGTCCGGCGCATCTGGGCCGCTGGGAGGAGGACGGCCATGTCTGGGGGTTGAGGGGCTCACCAGGAGCTTGCTGGCGTGGTCGTTGGCGCTGAGGTGGAGGGGATCTGGCGGCAGGCTCGCGGACAGCTTGCTCGGTTCCTCCCAGCCATGGCGGCGGCAACGTCTCCTCCGGCGAGCACCGATCGCTGCTCCGTGTTCAAGGCGTCAAAGAGGAAGTAGAAGACCCCGGAGGTGCTGCTGGTTCGCCTTGGGGAGCTTCGGACCGACGAGGCCAGGGGGTAGGTGGGTCTAGGGTTTGGTTCGGCATGGGAAGGCCATGGCCAAGGCCAGGATGTGGTGGGGAGGAAGGAGAGAGGTCTGGCTTCGCCCAGATGGGATCTGAGAGGAGGGGGTGGTTGGGGTAGAGAGGGGAGGGAGGAGCACATGGGGGTGGTGGCTTTTGCAAAAAGGGAGGAGGGTGATCGGGGCTCCCTCTTTCTCCTCTTTGTCTTGAAGCCAAAGAAAGGGGGAGGGCAGAGAGGCTGCCAGGTGGGGCCAGGTGGTCAGGTGGGGTCAGCAAAGAAGAGAGAAGAGAGAGGCCGAGAGAGAGGGGGTATAGATCTAGGTCGGGGTAACCCGGGTTAGGGTTTAGATGGGGTATGGGTTTAGATGGAAAAGGGAGAGAGGGAGGTATGGTAGCTAGGGTTAGCTTAGGGGGCTCGGGTTAGGATTAGATGGGGGTGTGGTTAGAGAGGGGGGGTGAAGAGAGAGGAGGGGTATGGTAGCTAGGGGTAGGGAGAGACTAGGGTTTATGCATGATCCACATGATCATGCAAGGATGGAGATGAAAAAGGAGGGGAGACGAGGATTAGAGAGATGTGGTGTGATGATGGATCTTTGCAAGACAACTAGATCAAGCCAAAGAGAAAGAGAGAGAGAGATGAGAGGTACACCACTCAAGAATTCAAATAAAAACCAAAAAATAGAATGGGTGGTACTTGCATGGGCCATGCATAAATAGTAAATGCCCCTACTAGTAGTGAAAACCACTAGATTAACTCGTGGCATTTGTTTAAGCAAGCTTCCCAAATTGGAATAGAGCCCAACCAAAGAAAAGAGAGCTTGTTTACCACATGAATTAAATAAAGTTCATGCATTAATATAAAGTGGCCAAGCTTGTGTGTATATGCCACTAGCCAACATGAACCACAATGGTATTCCTACATGAGCTTATATTCATACTTAAACCATATGAAAGCTTGACAAGGGTTCCACTCACAAGGCATGCAAAGGTGGCCATGTGGCTCTCATATATCAATATTGTGAAAACAACATGATGCTAAAATGAGAGCATGTGGAAAAAGAATTGGAACCATCCCAACCCACATGAGCTAGAGGTAAAACCAAATAAGTTGCAATGCTCATATATGGTGGAATGGTGGAATGATGGGATGATGACAAGAAAGGTGGTGGAGTTAAATAAAAGATATGCCCCCAACTCAACTTGGGCATTTAAACAATATATCAAGAACCAAATACAATATCAAGAGGCAAATACAATTAATAATGCAGATGAGATAAGAACCAAATGGAAAAGGGTTTTATATGATGCTCAAATGCAAGGTGGCATGATGACATGAGCATGATATAATGATGATGCAACATTTATATATTTGAAGTAGCCAATATATAGACTAGGCTAGTAGCATTGCAATTGTTAGACAATTGGGATGCTACACTAGGCTTCCTTGATTTGGCTAATCAATGTGGGTTGAAGTTCAATGCTAGCTAAGAATCCATTGCTAACTAGCTCCGTCTTAAACTGCTACAACTCCTCATACAAACTTGGTTGCTTCTCCTTAATCATGGTGTTTAGCCTGCACGGCAATCTGCTAAGAGCATCCGCTATCACATTGGCTTTACCGGGGTGATAGTGAATGTCAAGGTCATAATCCTTGATTAACTCTATCCATCTCCTTTGCCTCATATTCAGCTCCTTCTGAGTGAAAATATACTTCAAGCTTTAGTGATCTGAGTAAATCTCACAGTGATTACCCATCAGATAATGACGCCATGTCTTCAATGCCATCACTACAGCTGCTAATTCAAGATCATGGGTCGGATAGTTCTGCTCATGCTGATTCAGTTGTCGAGATAGATAAGTGATGACTTTGCCTTCTTGCATTAATACACATCCTAGACCAATCTTGGATGCATCACAATATACATCAAATGGCTTCTTGATATCTGGCATGATCAATATTGGGGCTGATATCAATCTCTTCTTTAGCTCCTGGAAACTAGCTTCACATTTGTCGGTCCATTCAAGCTTCTTGTCCTTCTTCAACAATTGGTTCATGGGTCTGGCGATGCTTGAGAATCCTTCTACGAACTTGCGGTAGTATCCCGCTAATCCGAGAAATGCACGGACTTGGGTTTGAGTTGTTGGGGCTTCCCATTCTTCGACATCTTTGATCTTGGCGGGATCAACAGATACTCCTCCGGCAGACACAATATGTCCTAGGAATCCTACTTCTTTCAGCCAAAACTCACACTTGCTGAACTTGGCATATAACTGATGCTCCCTCAGGGTTTCTAGGATGATTCTCAGATGTTGCTCATGCTCTTCTTCTGACTTGGAGTAGATAAGGATGTCGTCGATAAATACAACTACAAACTTATCTAGGAAATTCATAAAGATCTTATTCATGAGATTCATGAAATAAGCAGGGGCATTGGTTAATCCAAAAGACATAACTGTGTACTCGTATAAACCATAGCGAGTAGTAAAGTGTTGGAGATATGCCCAAGAGGCAATAATAAAGTGGTTATTATCATATCTTCACACTTATGATAAATGTTTACATACCATGCTATAATTGTATTAACCGGAAACATTAATACTTGTGTGATTTGTAAACTAAAATAAGAGTCCCTAGTAAAGCCTCTTGTTAAACTAGCTTGTTGGTTAATATATGATCATTGTTTCCTGATCATGAACATAGAGATGTTATTAACAACAGGGTCATATCATTAGGAGAATGATGTGATGGACATACTCCTATAGATAAGCGTAGCATAAAGATCAAGTCATTTCAATAGTTCAATTGCTATATGCTTTCTGATACATAGTAACCTAATTCCTTCGACCATGAGATCATGCATATTGCCTTTACTGGATGGATGCTTTGATGTCATCAAACACCACACCGTAACAGGGTGGCTATAAAAGTGGCATTGGGTGTTCAGAAAGTATTGGTTGAAACACATGGATCAAGAGTGGGATTTGTCCATCCACATGACGGATAGATATTCTCTGGGCCCTCTCGGTGAAATGTCATCCAATTAGCTTGCAAGCATGTGACTTGGTCACAAGGGATCACATATCACGGGAACGAGAAAAGAGTACTTATCAGTAACGAGGTTGAACTAGGTATACAGAGATACCGACGATCATAACCTCGGATAAGTAACATATCGTGAGACAAAGGGAAATTGGTATCATATGTAAGTGGTTCATTCGATCGCAAAGTAATCGTAGAAATATGTGGGAGCCATATGAATTTCCAGATTCCTCTATTGGTTATTGTTCGGAGAAGTGTCTCGATCATGTCCGCATAATTCACGAACCGTAGGGAGACACACTTAAGGATTCGACGTTGTTTGAGTAGTTATGGTATTATGAGAAAGAGACCGAATGTTGTTCGGAGTCTCGGATGGGATCCGGGATATCACGAGGAGATCCGGAATGGTCCGGAGAATAAGATTCATATAAGGAAAGTCCCATTTCGGAGTTGGGGAATGGTTCCGGTGTTTTCATCGGGAACATTCCAGAAAGTCCCGGAATGTCCGGCACTCCGGGGGGGAAGGGGTACATGAATGTGTCATTGCAAGTTGGAATGATTGCATCATGTGCTAAGTGTTCTTGCTGTCCCAAATAAAGGATTAAATTGAATCCTAAATTGAAAAAGTCAAACGGCTAGTTTGAAAGTCAAACGGCAAGTTTTGGGAAGTGGGAAAGGAGGAGGAGGTGGAGACCGACTTGGGGGAGGAGTCCCCTTGGCCGGCGCGCCTCCCAAGGCCGACTTGGGGAGGGACTCCTCCCCTTGGCAGCCGGCCCTCCCACCTATAAAAGCAAGGGCAAGGCCTCCCCTTTGACATACACAAGTTTCCTATCCTCTAAACTAAACCCTAGATCTAGACCCCGGTTTAGAGCTATTCGGTTTAGAGCCTTCTAATTGGTTTAGAGCCCTCTAATTGGTGTGTCTAATTACTAGACCACTAATAGCCTCTCTCATAAGCTCCACCATACTCGCACCGGCTTAAGGCGAAGCCCTGCGGGATTTCCCCTCTACCTCCGGTACCACGCCGTTGTGCTGCCGGAATCGCGAGGAGAGTGCTACAACCTCCGCTGCCTGCTGGAACAAGGGAGAGGAAGGTCTTCGTCGAGTACCGAACGTGTGACCGACTACGGGAGCGCTGCCGGAACGTGGCGCTGGAAGGATCGTCTACGCGATCTTGAGATCGGAAAGAGTACGACTACATCACCCACGAGAATCTGCTCTCGTTAACCACTTTGGAATCTTCGAGGGTGAGTTATTCCATCGACTCGTTGCTGCAATCTAGTAGATAGATCTTGGCTTGTTTGTTTGTATGCGATAGAAAATTTTTGTTTTCCATGCTACGAACCCCTACAGTGGTATCAGAGCCGTGTCTATATGTAGATCTGTTGCACGAGTAGAACACAATGGTCATTGTGGGCGTTGATGCTTTTATTGTCGATTGCTTCTTGTGTACTTTGCATCTTGCGGTATGTTGGGATGAAGCGGCCCGGGCTAACCTTACATGACATCGTTCATGAGACTTGCTCCACGCTTAACATGCAACTTGTATTGCATAAGTGGCTTTGCGGGTGCCTGTTTCTCCTAGCATAGTTAAGATCCAATTTACAACGGGTGATTAACAATACTAGTATCAATGTTGTGGTTCATGTTCGTAAGTTAGAGCGACACTTATTAACAGCCCCAAACCACGTAAAACATGCAAAGAAAGTAGAGGCGTCTAACTTTGTTTTGCAGGGGTGTGCAGTGATGTGATATGGCCATGATTGTGATTATATATGATGTATGCAATGTTCCTTATTGTAAGTTGGCAACCGGCAGGAGCCATATGGTTGTCTTTAATTTCTGTTAAGACCTGCGTGTCTATTCAAAATAGTTGTAATAGTTGAAGCTGGTGGACGACAACCATGAAGAAGCGTCATTGACCTTGATGCTATGCCGGTAATGATGGAGATCATGTTCGTGCTTGAAGATGGAGATCGGAAGCACAAAGACGAAAGGCCATATCATATCACATATTATGAATTGCATGTGATGTTAATCCTTTATGCATCTTGTATTGCTTAGTAGACGACGGTAGCATTATAAGATGATCCCTCATGCACATAAATTTCAAGTTCTAAAAGTGTTCACCCTTAGTATGCACCGTTGCCAAAACTTGCTGCTTCGAAGCACCACGTGATGATCGGGTGTCTTTGATTCCGCGGGTGACTACAACGTAAGCAAGCCAGATTTGCTTATGCGGAAGCTAAGGTTTGATCTTGACGAGCCTAGCATGTACAGACATGGCCTCAGGAACACGGATCGCCGAAAGGTAAAGCATGAGTCATATAGTAGATATGATGAACATGTTGATTGTTCGCCATTGAAGCTACATCAACTCTCGTGATGATCGGTTTTGATGTGGTGGATTTGGTTCGTGTGATCACTAAAACGATGTGAGGGATATTGTTTTGAGTGGGAGTTCACCTAGATTAATTCAATTATTAATTAGAACTCAATTTATCATAAACTAAATCAAAGTGAATTTGCATAGTTGTTGTAGTCATTGGCATCCGTTTACCACCTTGCGATTAGTTATAATTGAGATGATAGAACTATAGAATTCTGGTTAGTTACTTTACGAACTGGTATCGTATTGTTTTGAAGTGTTAATCTAAAGTTTAAAAATCCTATTGCAAACTTTCAGTAAGTTCCGGTTACTCCATGAAGTTTAATAATTGGTATTAAAACAAGAGTAACAATTCCAAGTGTTAGTATATAAGTATCATGTTTGTATCCATGATTCTTGATATTCAAAGGATTCCCTTAATATCAAGATTATCTAGGATCTGAAAGAGTTGTTTCAGAAACCATGATGTGTGGAAGATATTGTGATATCTGAAACGAAGTTTTGGTTGCAACATGATAGAGTATAATATGGCAAAAGTCATGTTCTCATATTTGATGAGAATTTGCAAAAGGGTTGGAGACACTTGTTGTCCTAATCCTCCAAAAAGGTTTTGGTTAGCAACATTATACTCATAATTCATCGTTATAAGCTAAAAGTAGCTTGATCATGGACGATTCCATGATAAGGGTGAATATTTGATGTAGGTAAAATGTTTACTACACCAAGAGATTACTAAAGAAAGGAATTTGAAAGAACACCAAATATTTGATGATGGTGATCTACTTCAAAGTGCAAGTCCAAAGACATTGGTATTTAATTATACACGCTTTGGACTAGATGTCATATGTATGACTCCACTATTGATGTTGATAGATTCTTTCAAACTGAAAAGGAAATACTGAAAGAGAATCTCATAAATATATGGCAGAAAAGAAAAGACTAGAATCGTTCAGTTTAAGTATATAGATGATATACATGTTATGGCTATATTCTTTGCT
This sequence comes from Avena sativa, assembly GCA_916181665.1. Taxonomy (NCBI): domain Eukaryota; kingdom Viridiplantae; phylum Streptophyta; class Magnoliopsida; order Poales; family Poaceae; genus Avena; species Avena sativa. The sequence continues at coordinate 433,447,519 of OV702287.1, forward strand.
TGTTAAACAATGTGGTTCTTAAGTATTTGATACTGAATTTGTTGGTGTGAATCGTCATACGAAACAACACAATTCATGAACTACAATGGCCTAAGTAACTAGCAAAAGAATATGTGATGATGTTCATCGAGAACAAAATAAAGGGTTATTGTGTTGCTTGTTAAACATCAAAGCTTGCCTTCAAAGATTTGTTTTATCAGGTATTATGAGAACAAAAGGATTGTTCAAATAATTGCCGTAATCCATAAAAGATGGATGATTCGCAAATCTCGTTGGAGACATCACATCCATAAAACTAGTGCTAAAAATGTCGAAAGACAAATTGATTGAAAGATCACTTAGGAAGTGACATCGCCGTTTAAATTATATTGGAAAGAAAACATGAAGAAACTCCATGTGGATGGAATTTTGGAGTCTTCTGATTTTTGATCAAATGACGCTTGTGAAAACTTTCTTAGAGATAATTAAAACTTCGTTCATAGGCCAAAAAGGGAACGAATGACCAGCTTATTGGAACTTGTACATATTGTTGTACGAAGTCCGTTATGTGTAGTCAAGAGCGATGGATTTCAACTTCATATGCTTTCTCCGAAAATTTGAGTGAATATATGGATATTTTCTTAATAAGGATGAAGTGTGAAATACTTGAAAAGTTCAAAGACTTTCAAGATGAAGTGCAAGATCATTGTAACAAGAATATAAATAGTTTATGATGAGATCATAAAGGAAGATATTTGAGTTACACGTTTAGCATAAATACCTAAGATTTAAGGAATCGTTCCGTGGATTTGCATTTTCCCGAAACACCATAAGTGTATGGAGCGTTCGAGATATGTAATTAAACCTTGTTTGACATGGTAAAGATCGAAAGGTGTAATTCATAAAACTGCCATTGTATTTTAAAGATTAAAAGCTTTAGAGATTACCGTTTTTCCACTGAAAAGAGCTTCATCATAATCCGCTGAAATGACACCATATAAGGTTATGGTTTGGGATAAAACCCAAGTAGTCCTTTCTTAAACATTGGTATGCTTTGTATAAGAAAGATGTTTGCAACCAAAGTCGGATGAACCTGTCTTTGTATGTTATTTCGAATAACTGTTAAGTTCTCCTCCATAACATCGGAGACAAAAGTGTTTGTCACTTAAAACGTCAAGTTTCTTTGAGAAGGAATTTTTTCGTGAAAAGTTAAGTGGGAGGACAATAGAAACTTTGATAAGGTTAAAAGAACCTTAGCTGTATGTGCAGAGTTGCGCAGCGCCGAAAAGTGTTCCGGAGGCGGCAACAATACTCATGGCTCACGTGCCTCAAAGGTTGTGGTCACGGAGATCTAAGTTCCTATTGAAACAAGTAGATCGGGTAAACAATCAAATACCAAGATTTGAGGGTTGAATCATTATTTGAGAATAATGAACCGACTACATGCAAAGAAGCGATGATGGGCCCTGACTCCGTCAAATGGCTTGAAGCCATATAATCCGTGATAGTTCCATACACGAGAAATCAAGTTTTGAATTTGAAGGACCCTCGAAAAAGGTGTAAGACCTTACAGTTGTGTTTGGATCTATAAAGAAGTAGACATGGATGTTGCACATCTATGAAATGGTCGACATGTTGGGAAAGAGTTCACAAAATGTTCAAAGGTTGACTATGACAAGATTTGATCTTTCATAGTGATATTTAGTCTAGACGGATTAATGTAGCAACCACTACATATAATTTGTTATATGGTAGTTGAATAAACAAAACAAGTTCTTCTAATAGAATCGTTACCTAGGACATGTGCATAACACGGTCCATAGGGTTTTGTTAATTCAAAGGATGCTAAAAGCATATGCAAACTTCAATGGTTAAAGTAAGCATAGCGGAGTTGGAATCTTCACTATGATGAAACTGTTAAAAGAGTTTAATTTCATCGGAGACAATGAAGATGCTTGCATTTGCAAGAAATTAAGTGGGAGCGCTAAGACATGTTTCTAATACATTATGTGGAAGACATATTGTTGATTGGAAATAAATGTATCTTTTATTAACACATATTAAGAATTTCATTCCGATGAAAGACTTAGGCAAAACCCAAATATTTGGCATCAATAGACGCTAATATGGTTGTGCCAGAAGTACATAGACAAGATATTGAATGAGTTCAATATAGAAACTACAAGAGAGGTTCTTGTCGCACAGAAAGGATTGAATGAGTTCAATGTTGATGATATATTCAAGTGTATTGACATTTGGTAAAGTGAAACAAATAATCAAGTATAGATTGATACTTGATGTATGAAATCACAAAGAGTATTTATATTAATCATACTGTGATATGTACAAATCCAGATATGTCCTATGCTATAAATATTATGAGCATATACCAGAATGATTCATAAGATGATCATTGGACGATAGTAAGGATATTCTTATGATCTTTTGGAAGAACTAAGAGTATATTATTTGTAGAAGTGACAAATAGATGATTAGTTCATTGTAAAAGTACTACATTGATACTAGTTTTGTCACAGAGTACAAATTAAGTTTATCTCAATCTAAATTAAGGGTGGCACAATATAATGGAAAGTGAGTTCCATAATGGATTTGGATGAGTTCCAAAGTTAAGACATTGTGACAGATACTACAACAAAAGGCTAAGTATATGACTGCTATTATAGCAGCAAAAGAGGACATTTGTGTCAAGTAGTTTGTTATCAAACTAGGTGTAGTTCACAGCGGGATAATACTATGAAGATATATTGTGCGACAATATTATCAACATGTTTTAACCCCAAAGAACTAAAGGTCACACCGAAAGACCAAATTATACAAAGCTATCTCATTAGAGAATGAGTGATGCGTAGAGACGCAAAGATATGCAATTACACACGGACCTGGAAGTGTCAGATCCGGAGATCAGTTGACCACTAGCAATCGTGTGCATACAACACCGGAAAGCCATAGGTGTTGAAAACACAAAGGTTTGAAACTAGATTATTGACTCTAGTGCAAGTGGGAGACTGTTGGAGATATGCCCAAGAGGCAATAATAAAGTGGTTATTATCATATCTTCACACTTATGATAAATGTTTACATACCATGCTATAATTGTATTAACCGGAAACATTAATACTTGTGTGATTTGTAAACTAAAATAAGAGTCCCTAGTAAAGCCTCTTGTTAAACTAGCTTGTTGGTTAATATATGATCATTGTTTCCTGATCATGAACATAGAGATGTTATTAACAACAGGGTCATATCATTAGGAGAATGATGTGATGGACATACTCCTATAGATAAGCGTAGCATAAAGATCAAGTCATTTCAATAGTTCAATTGCTATATGCTTTCTGATACATAGTAACCTAATTCCTTCGACCATGAGATCATGCATATTGCCTTTACTGGATGGATGCTTTGATGTCATCAAACACCACACCGTAACAGGGTGGCTATAAAAGTGGCATTGGGTGTTCAGAAAGTATTGGTTGAAACACATGGATCAAGAGTGGGATTTGTCCATCCACATGACGGATAGATATTCTCTGGGCCCTCTCGGTGAAATGTCATCCAATTAGCTTGCAAGCATGTGACTTGGTCACAAGGGATCACATATCACGGGAACGAGAAAAGAGTACTTATCAGTAACGAGGTTGAACTAGGTATACAGAGATACCGACGATCATAACCTCGGATAAGTAACATATCGTGAGACAAAGGGAAATTGGTATCATATGTAAGTGGTTCATTCGATCGCAAAGTAATCGTAGAAATATGTGGGAGCCATATGAATTTCCAGATTCCTCTATTGGTTATTGTTCGGAGAAGTGTCTCGATCATGTCCGCATAATTCACGAACCGTAGGGAGACACACTTAAGGATTCGACGTTGTTTGAGTAGTTATGGTATTATGAGAAAGAGACCGAATGTTGTTCGGAGTCTCGGATGGGATCCGGGATATCACGAGGAGATCCGGAATGGTCCGGAGAATAAGATTCATATAAGGAAAGTCCCATTTCGGAGTTGGGGAATGGTTCCGGTGTTTTCATCGGGAACATTCCAGAAAGTCCCGGAATGTCCGGCACTCCGGGGGGGAAGGGGTACATGAATGTGTCATTGCAAGTTGGAATGATTGCATCATGTGCTAAGTGTTCTTGCTGTCCCAAATAAAGGATTAAATTGAATCCTAAATTGAAAAAGTCAAACGGCTAGTTTGAAAGTCAAACGGCAAGTTTTGGGAAGTGGGAAAGGAGGAGGAGGTGGAGACCGACTTGGGGGAGGAGTCCCCTTGGCCGGCGCGCCTCCCAAGGCCGACTTGGGGAGGGACTCCTCCCCTTGGCAGCCGGACCTCCCACCTATAAAAGCAAGGGCAAGGCCTCCCCTTTGACATACACAAGTTTCCTATCCTCTAAACTAAACCCTAGATCTAGACCCCGGTTTAGAGCTATTCGGTTTAGAGCCTTCTAATTGGTTTAGAGCCCTCTAATTGGTGTGTCTAATTACTAGACCACTAATAGCCTCTCTCATAAGCTCCACCATACTCGCACCGGCTTAAGGCGAAGCCCTGCGGGATTTCCCCTCTACCTCCGGTACCACGCCGTTGTGCTGCCGGAATCGCGAGGAGAGTGCTACAACCTCCGCTGCCTGCTGGAACAAGGGAGAGGAAGGTCTTCGTCGAGTACCGAACGTGTGACCGACTACGGGAGCGCTGCCGGAACGTGGCGCTGGAAGGATCGTCTACGCGATCTTGAGATCGGAAAGAGTACGACTACATCACCCACGAGAATCTGCTCTCGTTAACCACTTTGGAATCTTCGAGGGTGAGTTATTCCATCGACTCGTTGCTGCAATCTAGTAGATAGATCTTGGCTTGTTTGTTTGTATGCGATAGAAAATTTTTGTTTTCCATGCTACGAACCCCTACATAAAGGCGGTCTTCGGAATATCCGTTGCACGAATCTTAAGTTGGTGATAACCAGTCCTAAGATCAATCTTTGAGAATACCTGGGCTCCAGTCAACTGATCAAATAGATCCCCTATCTTTGGCAAGGGGTACTTGTTCTTAATGGTGACATCATTCAACTTTCTATAATCTGTACACAGACGATTGCCTCCATCTTTCTTGTCAACGAATAACACTGGTGATCTCCATGGCGATGCGCTTGGCTGAATCAAGCCTGTTGCTAATATGGCATCTAACTGCTTCTTCAACTCAACTAACTCTAAAGGGTTCATGCTATAGGGTCTCTGGGCTATGGGTCCGGTTCCGGGGATTAGTTTGATAATGAACTCAATATCCCTATCCGGGGGCATACCTGGCAATTCATCTGGGAATACGTCGGGGTATTCACAGACTACTCTGACCTGGTCTATGGTGGGTAGGGCTAGACTCTTGTTGCACTTGAATTGATGGGGTAAGGTTTCAGAGATATGTTCTACTGTTCCTCCAGAAATACTGGTCATGGTGATGGCTTTCTTAGCATAGTCTATCAGTCCTTTATGCCTTGACATCCAGTCCATACCTAGTACTACTTCCAATCCTTTGGTTCCAAGTACTATGAGGTTGGCATAAAAATCTATCCCATGTTTTATCTGATAGGCACAGCTTTGCAAATTTTTCTAGCTTTTGTAGTTGATCCAGGGATTTGAACTATCATGACATGCTTCAGGTTGGTTGGGTGAATCTTACTAGTGCATGCAAATTCTTCGGTGACAAATGAATGCGATGCTCCCGAATCAAACAATACTCTTGCTAAAACTGAGTTGACAGAAAACATACCCAGCACTCATCTGGCGCTTCTTGGGCTTCTTCTGCGTTCATGTGGAAGAGACGACCATTGCGGTTGTGAGGGTTCCCTAGGGCAAACCTTCTTCCTGGTTGAACACGACGATGCTGTTGAGCAGGGGTATTCACATTGGCAGTGGCGGCAGTCTTCTTAGGACACTCATTGGAGTAGTGACCCTTCACTCCACACTCGAAACAGGTGATCTGGGACTTGTCCTTTGCTACGACAGGCACAGCATTGCTGCCAGTTCTGGGTGCAGTGTTGTTGTTGTTGTTGCTCTTGGGAGGGGCACGGTTGAAATTGTTGGCATTGCCAGAGTTGTGATGGTTTCCTCCGTACTTCACATTGCCTCCTCTACGGTTGGGGTAGCTTGGGCGAGACATTGGGGGTCGGTTGTTCCTTGGTGCATATCCTGGTGAGGGGTTGGGACGGTACTTCTGGTGACTGTTGGATCCTGATTGTTGCATCATACGATGTTTGCAGTTGTTGTTTGTCTGATTAATCTTCCCTTCCATCTGAATGGCAGAGTCAACTAGCTCTTCGAAATACTAAAAACAGATGTTGACGAGGACAGTCTGCATCTCATCATGCAGTCCGTTCAAGAATCTCTCCTTCTTCTTGGCCTCCGTGTTGATCTCATCAGGTGCATATCTGGCAAGTGACAGGAATCTGTCATGGTACTCCACCACAGTCATTCTTCCTTGCTTCAATTGGTGGAACTCATCTCTCATTCGGTTGACTAAACCCTGTGGCACGTGGGTGCGGCTGAACTTGACTTTGAATGCTTCCCATGTCATAACCTGACCATGGTTCATATTGCGGATACTATTCCACCAAGCTCTTGCATCTCCCGCCAGATAGTGGGTGGCAAAGAGAACTTTATCGTTTTCATCAACTCCTACAACTTCTAGGTTGTTTTCCATTGTTAGCAACCAGTCATCAGCATCCAACGGGTTTTCAGATTGGTTGAAGATTGGGGGATTGGTATTCTAAAAAAAATTGAGTTTGGATCCATGGTGATCCTAATTTCCATGCCCTTGGTTCTTGAGAGCCATCTGGGCGATCTGTTGTAGTGTTGCTAAGTTGGCTTGGCGTTCTGCCCTGCTTGCTTCTCTGTCTGCGATGACATTCTGCAAGATCTGCAGCATTGGGTCCTGGGACGAGCTGCTCCCTCCTTGGTTTCCACGAGTCATCTGAGGATTGAGATAGATATAGGGGTAAGAGGGAAATTCTAAGGTTCATGGTTTTGGTTTCAAAGCTAAAACTTTGAGTTAGACTCGGGTTTTTCAACTAACTCCATTTCATTCATGCAAACAAACACACGATACAACACACACCACAACAAACAAAGGAAAACAGATGGTTTGAAGAACCATTCTGCAAGCTACGATACAGTGGGACTGATACATCTCATGCTACGACAGTGCTCTAGTGCATCTACTCATCGTTGATGAAGTCGGAGTCCTCATCGCCAGTGTAGAAGTCCACGGCATCCTCCTCCAGAAAGTCATCATCATTGGTGAGGTAAGAATCCATGTCTCCCTGGATGTCTTCACCCTCATCTTCTTCTTCCTTGGCGGCAAGCTGAGCTTCCTGCTCCTTGACGGTCTTCTCGAGGTCGGCAACCTTCTTGCAAAGACAGGAGATGGTGCAATCCTTCTTGGCACGCTGGCAGCAAAGAGACTGGCGGTCCTGGATGAGCAGTGCAAAAGTCTGGGCCTTCTGGTCGGCAATGGCACGGTTCTGGTTGGCTAACTCCCTAGCATTGTCCAATTCCTGCTATCTGTTGTGCAGCAAGAAGTCAAGATTCTCCACTTGACGCCTCAACTCTGGGTGACTTGGCATCTCCATCGGCATTCCCATGAAGTCACGTCTTGCATAGTGAGCAAAACGGGTTCCTTGGATTTTGTTGACGCTGAGGGCACATAAACGTGTGAGAGCTTCATGCATTGCTCTGGCTAATCCATCTAGCCAGTTGTTCTCTCTCACGGAGAACTGAATTCTCCCGAAAGTTGGTGCTTCGATGCTTCCTCTAAGATCTGCGGTGACTAGCCACTGTAGGTCTCCTCCTAGGGGTCCTGGAAGTTGAGCTCCAAGAAACTCCGGATGCGGGCGTCCCAATAACTCCGACAGTGAATCCAGATCCCTCTCGAAGATCAGCTAACCTCCGTTTCCCAATTGGTAAAACTTGCTGAACTGAGTCTCCATCTACAAGAATTAAGGATGAGGAAATTAGTGAAGTGATCAAGTGTGTCAAATTTTAAGTAGTAATGTAAGAATTTGAGGAACATGAATTTTTGAGAAAGCAAGAATTCCCAAGGATAAGAGAGGACATAGTTTTTCGTAAATACTCACTTTGGTTTTGAAACTAAGGTTTTGTTCGGACGTCCATTCTAACTAGGGTCTCCTATGGTCAGGATGGCTCTGATACCAACTTGTAAACACCCGGATTTTTAATCCCAGATGCTCGTTATGCCATACCTCGCAATCCTAGGATTACCATTTTTGCGAGACATAACGGATTGGATATCACAGTACATCATCCATTACAAACCATACATAAGGTCTTACACAAATAAGGATCTCATGATCCAGTCTTAATACAACAAGCAACGGAATAAATATAAAGCATAGCGGTGGGGTCCATCTTCAAGGGCACAGGCAATGCTGACGAAGGCAGATAGTCCTAGTTATCATAGCCGTCCTGTAGGCCATCATCTTGGTAGTCTCCTTCATAGTCTGGCCATGAGAATAGCCAGGGACAAAAGCCATGAGTACTCTTTAAGTACTTGCAAACTATCACTAACAAGTAGTATAGTGCTAAGCTAAAATGCTAAATATAAGTTTAACTATAGAGTTAAGTTTGAAACCTAAGCTGAGTTCAGAAGCAAAGAAAGATAAAATAAAGTTCTAGAATCACTTAAGTTGGGAAGCTATTATCATAAACACAACCCTGTTGTGGTCAAGTCAAGATTCATCATTCATCGCATAAGTTGTTTTTAAAACATATGACAACGAAACAATATGGCCATTCCAACTGTCCATAACCGCGGACGCGGCTATTCGAATAGTTTGACACTCTATAGAGGTGGTACACTTTCACCACAAGATTCGATACATCTGTCAGGGATAACCCTGAATAATCATACTTAGTATGCAGATAATCAAACATAACCTTTCTTTTACACACCCTAGTATAAGCACCTCTCCTATGAGCATGGCCTCCCAACCATGACCATCAGTCATCTTGGGCACTGCATAGGTGGACAACATTGAGAGGTAGCCTCAGCTCAAACCTCTCCTGCGAGGGAACTAATACTAATGCATATAAACTTCCGGCTAATCCTTACCCAATTCAGGTAGTGTGGTTGTATGGTAAATTTGGAATGGTATCGCATCCGAATCCAACCATCAGTTTTATAAAAGGGCTAAGGCTCATGCCTCAACATTTTCATCATCATAAACCATTTGCGTTTCTTAACACATGTCAAAACATCTCAATAGAATGACTCATCATTCCAAGGTTTTCATAATTCATTTTCACCAATTGTTCCCATCTAAAGTGACTCAAGTTTTGATCTACTCTAAACTACTAAGTTAAGAGTGTTCACTAAGGTGGAAAGAATGATGGGTTCAATCTCATGCCCTAGAATGACATCTAAAGCTTATCTAAATAGGTCAAGTTTTATACTCTTTATGCTACCTTCAAAACAAGTAAGGGACTTTGTGTAAAGTAAAGGAAGTAAAGCTTTTAAGGTAATACTTGGGGTAGTAATAGTCAAAGTGGTGTGACCAAAGCATGCCTAAGGCATCTTTGCTTATTCATCTAGCTTAATTCTAGCTTGCTAACAATAGCTTGCCTTGGTTGGTGCAGTGGTTGAAGTTTTCTTCTTCTTCTTCTTGGTATTCTAATTACATACGGAGTACACAATCACCAAACAATACTTAACTAGTCTAATTAGTACTCTAAGGCACACAATTGATGGTCTACTATCATCACAAGCATCACAAGTTTTATTCCATAGTTTCCTCCTTTTATTTTAGAAAAGTAATTTCTACTCATTGAAAAATTAACTAAGATTTAATATTCACCACTTAAAATATGGGATCATGTGGACACATGTCATCACCACATATTCTAACATGTGGGAATGTAATTTAAGGGTTGGATCATAACTATTTTGGTTTAAGTTTATTATTTAATGATTTAAAGTGACTAGAAATGCTATATAGCATTATTTTGGTACTAGTCCAAAGTCACTGCATGTAAATCCTAATATTATTACATATTCAGATAGGTATGATGAAATGTGATTTTTGAGAGTTGGAATCAACTCAAAAGCTAACTTGGTTGATTTTATAAAAATGTTGCAAGGTGCAGATGCTTTAATTTTATTATTTTTACTAGGACAGATCTATAACTCTAATTGAATTAAATCCAACGGGCTTGGATAGATCTTTTCAGTAGCTTTCCAGCAAAATTGGAATCACTTCACTTGGATTTGTAAATCTCTCTAAATTGAATTTTGAACTAAGGGACAGAACTAAGTTTAAACTAAAAAGAAAAATCCTAATTCAAACTAACTGGGTCGCGCGGGAAACGCTAACAGGCCGGCCTAGTGTCACTCTGCAGTGCGGGGCTCAACTGACAGATGGTCCACCAGTCAGCGGCTCATAACGCGCGAAGCGGTACGGGGCAATGTGGGACGTTGAATTAGAGTGGGGATCAACGGCTGTGGATTGTCGTCGACGACGGACCTGTCGCCGGCGAGCTCTAACCCTAGCGGCCCAGTGGGGGTGCATAGGGGGCGTACTAGGGCCCCGGCGATGACGGCGAGGCGGCCAAAAGGACGGGTGGTCGACGGCGAGCTCAGGGACGATCGAGGAAGCTCCGAGGGTGGTCGCAATCAGTGGCGCCCTTCTCCTCCAGAGGCGGCCTGCTCCGGTACAATTCCGATAAGCTGCTGCTCCCCGTGCTCCGGCTAGAGGTGTGGGACGATCAGTGAGGTGAGGGGAGTGGAGTGGTGTGCTGCAAACGGCTGGGGGTGCTCTCCTTTTATAGGCTCGACAGCGGGACAGCGCTGCATGGCCAGTCGATGGTGGCGACATGGCTACGGGCTGCTAGCGGCATGGCTGCGGGCGGCGACCGATGCGCGGTCTCCTGGTGGTGCTCTAGGGCTTTAATGCGGGCTTAGGGGTGGTGGTATGCGGTCGGGCGGAGCTGGCACTCTGAGCGGCAGAGGCGGCGGTTTCAACGGCGGGCGGTGGCTGTGGTGCATTGGATGGCGAATGGGGTGTCTAGCATGCTCCCTGGGTCGTGGTGACGCGGTGGGCACGGGCTGCGGTCTAGCGGCGGCTTGTGCACGCGTGATGGGTGCGGCGCTCTGGCGTGTGCTCGGCATGTTGCAGTGTTTTCTCGGTGGTCCACGGCTTGGCCTGGCTCGGGGAGGGGACATTGGGCGGCGGTGAGGTGCTGGCTAGCTGCTAGACATGGAGAGAGAGGGGGAGGTGGTCTGCTGCGGTGGCGACCAAGTTGGCCGGCGAGGTGGGGCTCGGCATGGCAAGGCAAGGTCACTAGGGGGTAGGGGAGTGGGGTGTAATTGCATGGTTAGATCATTAGGAGACAATGGGAGCAAATGGGGGTCAAATGGGAGACAAGTTTGGCCAGAACACTATTTAAAATAGTGAATTTTGTTTTGTTTGAATTTTGCCTGCTAAGTGTTTGATGAAATGGCCGCATGAACTTTACTTTTGAATTTTGGGTTCAAAAATTTTGAGTGATCTCCACTAGTACTAGGTAGTCTCTGGTTGCAAGGGTTTTGAAAATTGAACTTGTTTGAGTGGTTTTTGAAATAGTAGGATCTTCCCATATGAAATAGATTCAATTTTGAACTGTCATTTAAAATTAGTATTTGAATGTTTTTAGCAGATCACAAAGTGGGTCTTCGTACCTCATTATGTGTACTAGCAAGGGGTGTAAAGATCCACAAATGTTTCTGTTAAGTTTTGAGTACTAGGAATAGCCAAAGTAGGTATGATAGTTAATTTGGCCAAAATGACCATTCACTTCAATTATTCATTTTGAGTTGTTTTTCTTTGGGAAAAGTTTGGGAATGATTTATATGATGTTTATTTCACCTAAAGATCATTTTACAAGCAATGGATCACTTAATCATGGCAATTCAAATCAACTCCTAATTTAAATGCACACACATATGAATGCTTTCATATTTTTGATTGGAAAAGTTTTTGTTAACCCTAATTTTTATGATTTGGATCTTGATAAGCTTGGATTAAAGTTTTGGGATGTTACAAGTTGCCTCTGCATCCTGAGTAGGTCTCACTTCTTGTGGTAAAGCAGATATTGGTATGCTAATAGATCCTCGTGTGAAGCGTCCGCTGTCATCGGAACTGCTCCCAAAATTGCTTCCCTTGCTTTTTGCCATGTCGCTGCTAGTAGCCGAAGAGTTTGCCTCTCTCCTCCATGTGGTTCTCTACCTCTTCCTTGGACTATGCGGTTATCTACCGTTTCTCCTATGTTTCCGTGGTCCCCTTCATTGCTGTGATTTCCTGCATTGTCATCCGATAAAATATCATTGGGGTCGAGGATAGGGTTACCGTTAGAGTCGCATGGTGTTGAGGTATTTCCATTGACCATGCACACTTGGTGGCGTGTTATGCGTGGGCTGATGATGTTGTCTTCTGCCCCGAAGGATGTGCTGGTAATATTCTGAGATTATAGTTCTGGGTAGATCTTCGCCATCCTTTTTCCGAAGTCGATGTTTTTGCTGCTTTCTTCGGGTTCTGAATTTGCCGAGTTTTCTTCATGTGGTGGAGTTGGCTGAGGACCTGACCCGAAGGAGAGATTGTCATAAATACCATCAAGGTCTCCCAGATCCATCTCGATTTGTTCATTTTCTTCGCCTGCTTCGATCTCTGCTGTTGCGTCCATGGAGGATCTAGCGGATGATGCTGGTACCGCCATAGGCGTAGGTTTTTCCACTGATAGTTCTGATGTGATCATGGCCGAAGAGTGTGATTCTTGCGGGTTTTCTACTTCGAAGTGGAAGCTTTCGATGATTAGATCGGATCCGCCGTTGAAATCGGCGGGTACCAAAACAGGGGTGGGTGGGTGTGGATCTGCTTTTGTCGGGTTGATGCTTGGTGGAGAGCAATCCGCCGAATCCATGGTTCCAGCGTTCAGGTTTCCCACAGAAGACGCCAAGTGACGAGGTGTAACCTCGGCAATGTCCATGGTGAAGGACTTAGGGTTTCGTGGAAAAGATAACGCTGGGGATTTCGTCGGATGTCAGGAAAACAATAGAGTCAAAGTTGCCTGAATATTTGGAAATCACACTATTACAAGTTGCCTAGGAGTTTTTCGGTACCCTTGCTTGGGCTTCTCCCATCCTATATACAATAGACTGGGTCTCAAAGCTGTATGCAGATAGGTTTTACATACACGTAATTACAATACCAACACAATGTCGGTTCATAGTCTCTTTCCTAATATGACCAAAGTCTTTGTCCGCTGCTTTCCTGGGCTATTATCTGAACTCTTCATGGGCCGGAAGCCTTTTACCCAGTATAGGGTAGCAAGTCATAAGCATCCGAGTAATCATACCTATGTCAGTAGCCCCTGAGACTCTTCTTGAACCGCAGTTTCAGGTTGAGTCTCAAAGTTTCTTTTTCCTTCTTTTCCTTTATTTTTATTTTTTCATAGGAATTTGGTACAACGAGTCTGATGCTTCCGACGGATCGAGAATCAATTAATTTCTCCTGGGCAAAAACAAGGTTGTCCTACATCAAATTCAAGTCCCCAGGCCTGAACTTGGAATTTACTACTGACGTAATTCAGTTCGGGCCACTGAGGTCTTATCGAATACTGAATCCCAGTTTCATTTTATCGGGTACCCAACGCGTCCGTTGGGATTTTTCATCATATCATTGATACGGATATTTTACTAGTAGAGCGCATTCTTGTGCAATTACCAGGCCACACAGGACGAATCCTGGGGTATTACCTTCATGTTTCTGAACATGGCATTCAGATTTTTGTCGTGTTTGAGCGTGATCCGAGATTTTGGGTTTTTGGCGGTTGGCTTGCTGGGCTGCTAATATTTCTGACTTTATCAGATAGTTTAATGCTTTATGTCGGCTCCCGATGGGAGTAACCTTTTTGAGGATACATCGATGTAAGACTCATAGGTATTTTCAATCATGAACATTTTTGATTTAATCATACATAATTGGATTTCTATCGGGTGCGTGCCAGCGCTCCCGATGGGAGTAGCCCCCGAGGCTATGTTCGGATGCCTGTATTTGGACATAGGCTCATAGTTGTTGTTAGTTTGATGGAAAACATAGATCTTTTGAACGAATATAAAAAAATAAAGAGCTTAAGGTATGAAAAACTTATCTTTTTATACACAAGGAGAAAAACCGATGATATATTATTTTGCGGATGGCGCCTAGCCGTTGGCCTGGATGTTCTGGATTAAAGAGCCAAACCGTAAATCTTATCATATTGTAAGTAATCTTATGCGTAAAAGCGTCGTAGCTGCGTTACGTTCCATGGATTGGAGTATTTGACTGCTGTCTTCCTGTCTTGTAATCGATATTCTCCTCTATGAATAACTTTTGTGACGATGTATGGTCCTTCCCATGGCGATTCTAACTTTCGGTGGCCATCTTGCTTGAGGCGAAAAACTAGGTCCCCTACTGTGAAGGACCTAGGCCACAATCGTCAGTTGTGGTAATTGCGCAAGTTTTGTTGGTACATAGTTGCTCTTTGTAGGGATTCATTCGACCTTCATCAAGTGCATCCACATCATCTTCGAGTGCTTCTCTTGATTCCTCTTCATCGTATGCAGCTACTCTTGGGGATTCATGTGACACTTCAATAGGAAGCACGGCTTTTGCGCCGTGGACCAGAATGAAAGGTGTCTCTTGTGTCGAATTATTTGGGGTTGTACGTAAACTCCATAAGATAGATGGTAATTCATCAACCCATGCTCCTTTTGCTCTGTCAAGTGGCGCTAGTAGTCTTTTCTTGAGTCCAGCAATAACTAGTCCATTGGCTTTTTCTACTTGTCCATTTGTTTGCGGGTGAGCTAACGAGACGTAGCTTACTTTGATACCTATCTCCTGACAGTACTCCTTGAACTCATTGGAAGTGAAGTTAGTTCCATTGTCCGTAATGATGTTGTTCGGTATGCTGAACCGAAATACTATGGATTTAATGAAATTCATAGCCAAAGTTCCATCTTGGATGGTGACAGGCATTGCTTCGATCCATTTAGTAAATTTGTCGACTGCAACTAGCAGAAAGACGTGTCCTCCTGGCGATGATTTGTGAACTTTTCCCACCATATCGAGTCCCCGTTGAGTGAAGGGCCAAGCCAGAGGTATAGGATTTAACTCAGCGGCGGGTTCTCCAGGCTTTGTTGCAAACCGTTGACACGCTTCATATGTTCTGACGATATCTTTTGCATCTTGAACTGCAGTGAGCCAGTAAAAATCCTGCCCTGAATGCTTTGGCAGCAATTGTTCGGCTACTAGCATGATAACCACAAACTCCTTCATGTATATATTTGAGTTTGATTTTCCTTCTTCGGGTGTTACACAGCGTTGCAACACACCCGAAATACTTCTCTTATACAGCTCCCCTTTGATTATTCTGAAGGCCTTCGATCTTCGGGTGATTCGCCGGGTTTCTATCACATCTTCGGGTAGCTCGCCCTTAGTCATGTATGCTATATATGGTTGCATCCATGTAGGTTCAATTAGCATAACCTCTCCAATTTCCTATTCTTCTTCTTCGATGGCCTCTTCTATACTCTTGGTCGCTGATGGAGCCCCCGAGTCTTTTTGTGGGTTACTCATTTTTCTTGTTTTTGGTGCTACGACCTCGGAGACTCTTTTTTCTTTGATCGATCATTCCGTTATTTCTTGGACGAAGATGAGGCGTTGGGGGAACATCGAGTGGTCAACACGTCTCTATGCTACGAGGGGTCGGCGCCATCCGGCCATGGAGGCAGCGCCAAGCCATTGGGAAGTCAAGCATGGACGAAGCCGGTTTGTCGTGCCACGCCAAGTGTCGAGACGGCGGTGACCAACAGTATAGGTCCTGTGGTGGTGCACATCAGCGTCTTAGGGTAGGACGACAAGCAACGTTTTAGGCGCCATGATAGGAAGTAGGGCATAGGATGGCCATCGGGTTTTTGATCGACGCCATCGTAGTTTAAGGTCGTTTAATCTCTGTTACCGTTATTTAACACACTTGGTGTTAATTAGCATTTAATGTGTTACTGATTTGTGGGGTCGGTCAGTTGACACGTGGACACGGTGCGGTTCGTGGCGTGTCTGACTAGACACAATCCCAACACAATTTTAGGCCATGAATGGATCAGCCCGGACATGTGTGGTCGAATGGGTCACGCCACTAGAGCGGGTTTTCCTATTCTGGTTGTCCGTTCAGACAATATCGAACGGGCCATGGTCGAATGGATCGGTCCTCTAAAGATGCACTTGTCTTTAGTTTTATGCTCTCATGGAATGGTAAAAAAATCTTTATCCATTTTGCATGGTGAGATTCTTTGTTAACTTTTTAAGATTTTCATAGGAACCATTATGTTAACAACATAGATTGCTTGTGTCGGGATGAGTACTAGTCGAGGAACAAATTTTTTATACATGTGCTCAATTACTATGTAAATGAAGTTGAGAACGACATTCCTAACAATATACGAGTAAACCTTAAGCGTGTCAAGGGAGGATGGATTGGTAAATAAGAGATAGTTTCTCTCCCCTTGCATTTATACACATCGAATTATGCAAAGTAAACATCTAAATGTTTTTAAATACTATATGGTTATTTTTCTATATGCTGAAATATTTACAAGCATTGTTTACACGTGTAATATTTGCGACACTAGGCATACAGTAAATAGTCGTGGCAACGCAAGAGCATTCAACAATTAGTGTAGAAACAAATTATAGATCCATGTCTAAAATTAGTAATTAAAGACTATAGAAATGATAACTAAACATTGTTTATATGTTTTTCAAGAATAAAATAGCGGGGGAGCATTTGTCAAGAGATATGCATTTGTTGGACACGTTGCTTCTTACAAATGATCACCCATTTATAATTGAAATTAGGTGTGCCTGGTGGGACTGGTATGGTGTGTATTAGTATGTACTGATCTGCAATGAGTTTTCTTGTTCATGTTGAGTACTCGAGATTACCTCAAGGATTGGGTCGCGGGAAGTGACTGACATTTCCGGCTTTCCTACTTGGGTGATGGAGTGCGTGTGTTGCAGGATGCACTACCTCACATCCTGGTATCAAAGGCACTATGATAGTGACATATTTTTAACTCCCTTAAAATGTTGCTTTTACGCACTTTGATGTATAATGCCTCAAAAGATTAAGAAATACAAGGCAGTTTTGATGTGCCACCAAAAATACATTATTGAAGGCAAAAATTAAGAGTGCCTTTAATAGACGACCTTTGAAGGAACTTTCACAACTTCTAGGAAAAAACCGTTCGAGGCAATTCTATAAAAGTGCCTCTAAAGATTAACAACTAGAGGCAGTACCAATAATGGCTCTAAATGTTAACCTTTCGAGGCACTTTTCTAACATGTAGGCAAAAACCTTTTGAAGCTCATACAAAAATGCCTCTAAAGTTTAACATTTAGAGGCATGAATTGGAGGTACTACTCTTGCAATCTAAGAAACTAATAGTACTCATACAATAACAGTCTATACAAACTAGTACTTCAGTTCAGGATAACAATTGTCCATATTACCATTACATGATAATAATTGTTCAGTACACATACTGCTACTAGTCTTCAAACTCATAATCCAAACCTTAATTAATACTTACATACCAGATCTGACATATTAACAGTAGTAGACTATTATAGTCCAAAATGACAGTTCAAACCTTCAGTCATACTTACTAAATTGGACATACCATTTGTCAGTCATACTTACTAGACTTCCTCACCATAAACACGAAATGGGAGAAGGGGATAGATGAGAATAGACTTCCTCACCATAAACACGAAATGGGAGAAGGGGATAGATGAGAAGCTCTAGCCCATTATCCTCACCATAAGTGAAACAGAAGATGCAAAGGTCATTTTCTTCTATGTTGAACCTATTGGCAGCCTTTGGCAACTTAATTGTCATTATATCCCTCTTTCCATCAACTCCAAACTTCATGCTTACATAGTAAGCCTTGTTTGATGTCATGCATGCTACATGTATCTCCATTGGTTCTTCAAGGAACCTTTCCAGGCACCTTTGTGTGAACTCTACTAAAAATTCTTGTTCAAGTAGTATGATTGGAATACATAGGATACAATTCAACATACTTGTAAGTAACAATTAATTTTGACAGTTGTTCAAGAGTTTGTGAATTATCATACCATCTTTCCTTTATTTTCCAGGATAGATGATTTAGTCATCTTGCATACATAGTAGTTTATGGGTTTTCCTGGGAAGTCCTTGACCAAATCTTTCAGATACCTACATTGGTACTGATTCAGTTCTTGGTTGTTCCCCCACAAGCACAAGCAGTGACTATCAAACTTTTCTCCCCCTCTTGTAAGGTCCTACATGTGACAATTATGAATGTACATGTTATGTCAGATTGTCATAGTTTCCATACAACAAAGTTCAATTCATCTGGCAAATAGAATAAATGGAAACATACCCCTATTTACCACCACTAGATTTTCCTCTTCTGATTCCTTTGCCTTAGTTTCAGAGTTTTCCACCATCTCTTCATCGCTCTCAGAGATGACGAGAGGATCATTGATGGCTCCAAAAATAGCCATTTTCCATCGCGTTTAAACATTGTTTTTAGTCAAGCAATTGACAAGAAACTCTTAGTCCTTGCCACTAATGACTAATAATTGCAAATATATACAAACCATTGCTTTGATTTATGTTATGCAGGAAATCACGCCTTTTAATGCGAAATCTGGAGTCATAATGAAGGTTTTTGAGGAAGTATGCACGACCAAGTAATTGTGGAACAAATTCTAAGCATATGCAGCCGTAACGACCATTGGTACGGGCAGGGCCCGCCTGTACCGTCCGCCTGTACCATGTGGCGGTGGCTCCGTCTCGTCAAGCCCTACAACTTTCGTGAACACGCCTATATATTTTGAGGCCTCAGCCGCCGCGCAGAAGGCCGCCATTCTCATATTGCATCACAACACCACCAAAGCAGATCCACACCATTGTTCATCCCTTCCATCTTCTATCCCCTCCATTATCCATAGCCATTACTTTGTACATGAAATCTCCTTGTGTTACGGCGACCATTGTAAGAATATTTGATTTCAATCTAAGTATTTTGCACAATGTTTTCTATCCTTGATCTTATTGTTATGAGTGAGTAGTACTCATGGGCTGCGGGTTGGGGAGAAACCTTGTAGCGATTATGTGCATCTAATATATGGGAGCATTGTGTTTTATTTGAAAGAGAGATTTGTATGTTTTGTTTCTTTGTCTCTTGTCTCAATCTTTGGATTTATAGGTACCCAAGACCCTATAGATTGATAAAGTCTTGAGGTGAGATACTTGGCTAGCGGCAATCTCATAGGAATCCAAGTGACAGAAAGGGTAGTACGGTCTTCGCTTAGAGACCCATTCGGAATCACAACAACATCACCACTTAATGCTTTGATCTGTGTTTTACACTTAATAATTGTTTGTAGCCCGTGGCTTCGTGGTGCACTTGGTTGGATCAAAAGACTATTGCTATGCATGCTGCATCACAGGGGCTCTAGTATATTAGGATGTGTTGCCCACAAGAGATTATCCCTATTAAAACATTACACGTGACTATGCTTATTATTATCTTTTATCCCATATGATGTGCAGCAGCAGGTGGATCTTTAACCCTTGCCTATCTCCATCCATTGAATCAACCCACAATAAAAGTAAACTAGATTGGTCTGGTAAACAAAGAAACAAAGTCTTGTAGATGTGTCCTTTTTATTTCCTTTTATCATTGCTTCTCAAGGTTCGATTAAATCTAGGTCCACTAGGGAAAAGGCTATTATACTACATCCATGAACCCGGATCGAAGGTATCAACCCTTTTTCTGGCGCTGTTGCCGGGGAAGCAATTTTGCTATCCCAGTGAGGTTACTACAGACCTTGTTTTAAATTTTTTATTTGTTTGCGGTTTATTTCTTGTTATTAGTTTACTTTCTAGTTATCTATTTGATAACCCAAAAAAATTAGTTACTTTTTATTTGTTTTCTTACCTAAAAAATACCAAAAATATAAGAGGCATGGCTCAAAAGAGACTTGAGGAGTATGCTACTCCCACTGATGATTTTATCCGTGCACCTATTACTCAGCCCGATGTTGATGCGGAAGCATATGAAATTAAGCCTAAGATTCTAAGTTTGGTTCAGCAAAACCAATTTAGAGACTCATCTTTTGAGGATTCAGGTTTGCACTTAAATACTTTTACTGAAATTTGCGACATGATGCGTATTAAGGATGTAGAAATGCTGTTAAATTATGTTTATTCCCTTTCTCTCTTAGAGAAAAGGCTAAGGACTAGTTGCTAGCTCTACCAAAGGGCACTATTAAATCTTGGGAGGAATGCACTAATATGTTTATGACTAAATCCCCCCCCCCAAGCTAAAACTATGCAACTAAGATCCAATATGACAAGTTTTAGACAAAAAGATCGCGAGCCACTAGCGCTTGCATGGGAAATAATGAAAGAAGCCGTAATAAACTGTCCTAGTCATGGAATGGAAGAATGGCTTACATTACATTTATTTTATAATAGCCTTAATCTAGTGTCTAAGTCTATGCTAGATACTATGGCAGGAGGAACAATCATGGTAAAGCAAGTAAGTATTGCAAAGAAATTACCTGATGATATGCAAAACAACCATGCCAAATGGCATGTAGAAAGAACCTCGAAAAGAGTAAGTCCAATCACCGAAGTAAACAATGAAGAGCTCACATCTAAGATAGACGAGTTACCCAACATAGTAAAGGGTAAGGAAGATACCCAAGTTAATGCTATCGCTATTGATGTTAATTTTATAGCTTGCACTCCTTATAATCCTACTTGGAAAAAACAAAAAAAACTTCTAATGTTCAAAAACATTATTCTAATCACATAGGAGCTCCTTACAATAATTATGATAATCATAATGGAGAAATTCATGGCAATCTCTCGTTTGAGCAAACTATTAGAACTTTTATGCAAGCTCAAACCAAGCAAAATAATATGCTTATCAAAATCATGGAGAACCATGAAAGTAGTATAGGAAAATTATTTAACCAAGCCGTTACAATTAGAAATTATGTACAAGCTCTACAGGAAAGGATAAAAGACTGTGGAGGCTCAATTGGGTAAGGTAGGTGAGAGCCAAGCTCCTATACTATAAAAGTTTGCTGGGAAGCCCAAGCTAAATCCAGTAGAAGACCTCAAGATGATGATGATGGAAACAAATGAAGAGAAGTCTGAAGAGCTGGATTATAGCAACGTGCCAACACCTGAATATACCATGGAAGATCTACTAAAGATGATCATCGTGAAGAATCATGGTATAGAACAAGGTAATGATGCTATGTACCAACAATTTATTCAACAAGTAGCATCTAAAGTTCGAGTAAGAGACTAGCTGCTAAGCTTCCTGCTAAGCTAGATGATATATTTGAGCCCACTATTAAAATTAAGATTGGGGCTAATGAGATATTTGTACTTTGTGATCTTGTGCAAGCATATCAACAATTTCCAAAAGTCTATTTGACAAGTTAAACTTGAGACCTTTCGCAACCACTGAATTAAGACTCCATCTAGCCGATTCAACTTATAAAACAAGTTGTTGGGATAAAAGAAACTATAGTTATTGAAACTAAAGGAAGTCCCACTCTTATTGATCTACTTATAGTGGACATGCTTGAAGATCCCATAGTACCTATAATTCTAGGTAGGCTATTCCTAAGAACTATTAAAGCTCTAATAAATTTACATAATGGGAATGTGAGAATAGGACTACCATCTAGAGATCCTTTTATAGTCCACTTCCTTAGGAAGAAAAAGGCCAAGCCTAATTGTATCCTAAAAGATGTCTACATCATTTTGTCTGTCTCCCTTTTGTAAACGGTTTAATTTGGCACTAATAAGTACAAAATGTTGCATTGTCATCTTCTAGCACTGTTTCTGACTTTTGTCTTTGTTGCTTCATTCTTTTGTTGTGATTTGGTCTTCCTGACAACTCCATCAGGATGTCAGTATTATAGGCAAATAGTTGAACTTCCTATTTTGACGTGACCTAGGACAGCAACATTTTTTTCCTTTTTGTCAAAAGTTCCATCTAAAGGTTGTGCTCTATGGGTCCAAATGTAATGCAATATATCATCGACCCTGGATGAAAACGTTTGCTGTCTTTTCGTCAAAAGTTCCACCTAGCAGCTGCGCTCTGGGGGTGGAATTGTAATGTCAAATATCATTGCATGTTCTGCCTCACAACGACGATCTATCTTACGCAAATATAATACGACATATCACCGCATGTTCTACCTTACAACCGCGCACTGGGGGGTCTAAAGAGAAGTCTAGTTAATTTTATATTGACATATAGTATATGCATTTTTTGATTTGGATGATACATTCAATTTATGGGTACTGAAATCGACTAGTAAGAAATGGAAAGACTTCATATGTGTGTTGAAGAAAGATTTCCTCAGCAAAAAGTTGTCACTTCAAAATAATATTGAAAATGACTGTAAACAAAGAATACTTCCCAAATAGTGGGAATGGTTATGTAAAACATGGTGCACTAGGAAAGCTAAGGTATGGCTACATAGACTCAAATTAACCAAACAATGGGAATTGTTATTTACATCATGGTGAAAGCATACATAATCATACTGACTACTACTTCATGCTGGCTTTGAGTAAGCAAAATAAACCAACCAGAATTGCACAAACAAATTCAGCTCATACAACAGGTTCTAGAAGTTTTAATGTGGTACTTGATTAAGAGTAAGTTTTTCTACCTCTAATATGTTCTTATTTGCACAATGAAACTCAACTCATACAACAGGAGTTTTGACAATTTATAAACACATTTTTCTTGTTAGGAAATAAAAGAAGGTAGAAGAATAGTAAGAGTTGAGCTATTATGTATAACACATACAACAACTAAGGGACTACTAGTTAATGAATTTTCTGCAGATAAGATGCTAAGTAATAGAAAACAAATTGTTATTGTATATGAATGATTATCTTGTCATAATATAATGTGTAAGAATGATTATCTTGTTTGCAGAAAACTATAAAGCAAAATTTTGAAGAGAATCCTGCACTTGTTGGTGAGGACATACATAAAGGTGATTTATATTCCAGAGTCTTCCAAAAAAATAGTAGAAGATGTGAGGTTGGGATAGTTGTTAGTGGAAAAGGATTTTAGCAACTTGCATATGCACTAGCCGCACTTGAAGAAAGCAACAAAGAGAACATGCAACTAAAGCGGGTGGTGCACACTCTGATGGCGAAAAGTGACAAGACGGAGGATGAGATGATGCAACATAAGAATCAAATGAATCAGATGATGGTTCTATTTCAAACTTTGCAAAACAACCAAACATTGCAAGAATACCAACAAGTACATCAAGCAAAGGCAAGGGGTGAACAAAAATGTGAGGAAGATATGCTAGAAAGCAAGAAATCCAAATCAAAGGCTGCTAAAGTTGTTGAAGGTGGTATCAAGGAAGTTGTAGCTAAAAGAAAATCCAATGAAAACAAAGCACCTCAAGGCATCCACCAAACACTCCTATTCACAAGAAAACAATAGGTACAATTTAGAAAGTTGAAGATGAATTTGTTGATGTTATGGTCAACATAGTTATGCTGAGTCACACCATATTGCCACATGCAAAGGGAAGAGTGACCCACATGGGGCATTCTCAATCACATTGCATCCCATGGCCTATGAAAAATGTAAGTTATTTAATTGAACTACTTCATATTATTTAAATAAAACCATCAACTCTGTAAATTCCTGTGCAAAATAAATGATAGGTCACAAGTTATAATGTTTAATCAGAAATGTGCTATAGTTCATGCTATTTACATTGAAGAAAACACTTGTAGGTTGTTGACTCTGATGAAATATTCATGGATAACGTTGAATTTATCCATAAGCGAGACAAAGACTGGAGAGTTTGAGGGAGGTATTCTCCAATTGCTGGCAAACAGGTACCTCATGTTCCATCAAGACCAGTATCGAAATTGAAGAGCATAAAGGCTTCACACGTTTCAGAATCACAAGCTTCACAAATACCAAATCCAGAGGCTTCAGAAGTATCAGATTCACAAGGAATTTCTCAACTTCGAACAAGCACAAGGAAGAGGAGAAAGACTACGAAAGTTCTTAAATCACAGGAATGTGAGAACTTGACTGTTAGCTAGAAGATTGCTTCTATAGGAATGTTAAAACTGAATGTTGCTTCTATAGGATACTGAATGTTGCTTCCACAGGTTGTTAGCTGATATTGAATGTTGTTGTAAATTGAAGATTCCTGTAAACTAGAAATTGTTGTTGCTTTACTGAATGTTGCATTTGGATGTAATAAATTAATACTAGTAATAGGAATAGTGCCTAAAAATCTGACTTTATAAGGCAATAGTAGTAATGCCTCTAAAACTAACTTTAGAAGGCACTATTGCATTTGATGTAAAAGGTAGATAGAGGCAACATATATAGTGCCTTAAAAACTCACTTTACAAGGCACTTTTGATATTAACTAAAAAAATATAAAGAGGCATTATTAAAAGTGCCTACAAAACTACTTTAGAAGGCACTGTTGAATATGCCTTACATAAAAAGAGGCATTATCAAAAGTGTCTACAAATACTTTAGAAGGCACTATTGAATATGCCTTACATAAAAAAAGAGGTATTAGCAAATGTGCCTCTAAAACTACTTTGAAGGCACCATTAAATAAGAAAAAGAGGCATTAGCAAATGTGTCACTAATACTACTCTCTCTGTTAAGAAATATAAGACGTTTTAGCTTTATGAATCGAATATATCTAGACGTCTTTTAGTGTATATGTTTGTAGAGGTTCGGAGTGAACCTATATACTAAAAAGCGTCTAGGTACATTCATTTTGCAAAGCTAAAATGTCTTATATTTCTGAACGAAGAGAGTATTTTAGAAGGGACTACTAAATATGCCCTGTATAAGAAAAAGAGGCATTAGCAAATATGCCTCTAAAACTACATTAGAAAACAGTTTTTAGGAATGCCTCCAAATACATTTGACGACTCTAACGTATTTGGTATTTTTTGCCTTCAGGAACAATTTAAAGATTTTTTTCTACTTTTGGTGCCACTTTGAAGATGAGGGCCGGGCAAGGAGACACGATCTCTACCTCCACCTCGATCAATTGGGATCGACAGGCTACAGTCCTAGAGTAACGGTGGTACGTGGGTACAGGCTAAATTTGTGGGCCGGAGGAGGTTCTATCGCTCTGGATGAAGAATTGGATCGACGGTTCTCGCCCAGTCCACCCTGGACTAAGTCCATCCATACTTATCCACTGTCCTATATAAATACGGCACGTCACAGACCACTCACACAGAACTCACTCTCTCTACCGAGGTAGCCAGTGAGGTTGAGAGGAGATGGGGACGGCGGCAGCGCTACTGCTTGTGTCTCTGCTGTTCTGGACGGCGTTGGTGGTGCGCGCGTCGCACGTCATCTACCCGGAGCTCCAGTCGTTGGAGGCGGTTCAGGTGGCAATGGAGCTGCGCACTGGGTACCACTTCCAGCCTCCTAAGCATTGGATCAATGGTACGTACGTTTCATCAACCGATGTCCGAATTGTTTGGATCGATCTGCTACCTCACAGTTTCTTACTCACTTCTCCTTGTGTTTTGGGTGGCATTGATCCTCCTCCTCACGACGACGACGCAATGGTCGATCAGATCCGAATGGTACGTACTCGCACTCACACAGATCTACTATCATATCTCGACTGATTCGCGCGTTTTGCATTGCACTAATTAATAAGGTGTGCGATCCACATATTCCGATGCATGCATGCAGGTCCGATGTATTACAAGGGTCTGTACCACCTCTTCTACCAGTACAACCCCAAGGGCTCGGTGTGGGGCAACATCATCTGGGCACACTCGGTGTCGACGGACCTGATCGACTGGGTGTCGGTGGAGCCCGGGATCTACCCGTCCAAGCCGTTCGACATCAACGGCTGCTGGTCGGGCTCCGCCACCGTGCTGCCCAGCGGCGTCCCCGTCATCATGTACACCGGCATCGACCCCGCCGAGCGGCAGGTGCAGAACGTGGCGTACCCGGCCAACCTCTCGGACCCTTTCCTCCGCGAGTGGGTCAAGCCCAACTACAACCCCATCATCAGCCCGGATCGCAGCATCAACGCCAGCGCCTTCCGTGATCCCACCACCGCCTGGTTCGGGCCTGACGGGTACGTGCATATATACTCCACGTCATATGTTTTAACTGTACCGTTCCACGTTTTGAATGGAGAGATCACGGTATACATACATTCATGATCTGTGGGTTGCATGCAGACACTGGAGGCTGATTGTGGGCAGCAAGGAGGACATGCGGGGGATCGCGGTGCTGTACCGGAGCCGGGACTTCAAGAAGTGGGTGAGGGCGCACCACTCGCTGCACGCGGGGGATCACACCGGGATGTGGGAGTGCCCGGACTTCTACCCGGTGGCGGTGGCCGGGGGCAGCCGCCACCACCGGAGCGGCGTGGACACCTTGGAGCTCCGCGACGCCGCCGTGGCCAAGGAGGTGAAGTACGTGCTCAAGGTGAGCCTGGACCTGATGCGGTACGAGTACTACACAGTGGGGTGGTACGACCACGCCAAGGACCGCTACACCCCCGACCCCTCCTTCCAGGACAACGACTACGGCCTCCGCTACGACTACGGCGACTTCTACGCCTCCAAGTCCTTCTTCGACCCGGCCAAGAAGCGCCGCGTGCTCTGGGGCTGGGCCAACGAGTCCGACACCGTCCCCGACGACCGGCAGAAGGGGTGGGCCGGCATCCAGGCGATTCCGAGGAAGATCTTCCTGTCGCGGAGCGGGAGGCAGCTGATCCAGTGGCCCGTGGAGGAGGTCAAGTCGCTGCGCGGGATCCACGTCAATGTCAGCAACAAGGCCGTCAAGAGCGGCGAGTACTTCAAGGTCACCGGCATCAAATCCGTGCAGGTGAGCATACTGTTACTACGCATGCGCACCCGGCCACCACGGTAGAGTTGGTTGATTCCTGACTGACTCGCGACGCTGTTATGTTGTTACGCATGGCAGTCGGACGTGGAGGCGGCGTTCGCGATCAAGGACCTGGACAAGGCGGAGAAGTTCGACCCGGCGTGGCGGAACGACGCGCAGGGGCTGTGCGACAGGTTCAACTCCCACGTCAAGGGCGGCGTGGGGCCATTCGGCCTCTGGCTGCTGGCCTCCGGCGACCTCAAGGAGAGGACGGCCGTCTTCTTCAGGGTCTTCAAGACCAACCACACCAACTACGTCGTCCTCATGTGCAATGATCCTACCAGGTCAGTGTGACTTACTCTCGATTAGTTAGATCACTTCACAAAGAAAAGAAAATGTTTCGTTTTCTTGTCACCCGCTGCAAAACATCCCTAATATCTTGCTTGTTCCCCGAACAGGTCGTCCTACGAGGCAAAGGACTACAGGCCAACATTCGCAGGCTTCGTCAACATGGACATAACCAAGACCAAGAAGATCGCACTCAGGACATTGGTACGCTCAACACCAGCCTGCTTTCTCTGTGCACATATTCTCACCAAATTAATTAGACCAATGTAATGCGGATGAACGATCTAACTAAACCATGATGTGGCGTACTTTGTTTTTAGATTGATCACTCTGTGGTGGAGAGCTTCGGGGCCGGCGGCAGGACGTGCATCCTTACGAGGGTCTACCCGAGGAAGGCCATCGGCGACAACGCGCACCTCTTCGTCTTCAACAACGGCCAGTCAGAAATCAAGGTCACCAACCTGCACGCGTGGGAGATGAAGACCCCCACCATGAACCAGCCGGAGTAGCAGGAGAAGCAGTCCCATCGAGGAGTAGGAGCAGCCTAGCCTAGCCTAGCCGTAGCTAGCTAGCTTCTTAGTTTTGTTGGCTGCAGGTTTAGTGATGATGCGGCGTTACAGAGGTAAAAGGTCTGGTTTCTTTCAGAATTCAGATTGTTCTCTGCTACGAAGTGATTGTATTTGTAGCAGCACTTCGTGCGTGAGGAAACATGGGAATGAATAAATCTTCACTAGTTTGAGGATCCTAGAGTTCATGGCTCTAATTCGTATTCAAATTACATTCATCCTTCTAACATGAACAACGTTAAATATGGACTTTGGGAAACAGTTAGCTAGGTACATATGAGCCTAACTAAGCACATGCATAAATAGCTATTTGTACCTGCCGCTTTGTCAACAAAAAAACACAGGTACATATATTGGATTATTATAAGCAATTTTCTAGTAGATTTAATCTAGGAAAGCAGTATCATAGGTGCACATGGTTTTTCATAGGGAAAACTAGACATGATTAGTAGACCAGTATAGAGATGAAATGTAAGTGCCAACACTGAGATGATTAGTACATAAGTGTTGGCAGGGAATGTCACGACAACAACATTGTTATTATCGCCCAACACACACGCACACACCACATGCATGTTCTCAAGTGATGGGGTTTCGGGGTCCATCCTCTCGTGCATGGCCATGCACGTCGTCACCGGGATTATGAAGAGATGGCCTGGTAGACCTTGGCAATACCAAGACAGTGGTTTTTATTCATCATCCTTTTCCGAGAGCGGATTTACCACTAGTAGGTTGGCCTCCCGGCATCACATATATCCTAGGATTGTTGGAGATTCATACAGAGTCCACGAAGTCAACGACTGCTACATATTTACACTTAAGTCCCCCTAAAAAGTTGAAAACAATCTGAGCTTCTCCTGGCAGTGAAACTTGTATGTTTCTTGACTGGGTTTGCTGAAATTTGTATGTATCATCAAAATTTTGTTAATTTTGGTTTTTTTAATTTTTTATTGTTAATTTAGTTGTTTTTCTTGTTTATTCTACAATTGATATTGAATCATATATGTATCTGCAAGATTTAAAGCGGTTTCAGATCTCTAATAAATCACGTATAAATCTAGACTGAGATGAAAGGGTCTTTCTGTAAAATAGTTTGTACGAATCTAACAAATCAATGATAATGATGATACCGGGAGACCAACCTATATGTGGTGTTGCATTTCCGTGTTTTTCCTCTCCATAGACTCTCCCTTTTAGCCTCGAGAACGGAGTGTCTGGAAACAGAGAAAGTTTCATACTCACGCAAGTCCATCGACATGTCCAATCATGGCATATATGTGTTCGTTTTTTTACATGTACACCCAAAGCATAAATGGTGCACCGAGAAAAAATTAATCTTCGTGACCACTTACGAACTCGATTCAGCAGCACAACATGCGTTGCATGGCGGCGAGATAAAAAAAGTGAATGAGCATTAATCGAAAAATAGCAAACCTTATATGTTGGTTACTCTCCTTCTCCACTAGCAAATTATAACACGTTTATCTAAGCTAAAATAGCCTACCAAAACATTTTATAATTTGGAATGGAGGTAGTAGAACTAAACTCATTGTAGTTTCCATGCAATTCAAAAGGACATTTGGGATTTTCCACAATCTTATTGATTAAAATAGGTCGTGGCCCATAAGATTAAACGATCTTGCTCCATAAATCTAACAATACACACCAAATCACCCTTCTCTTCGACGTGGCAAAAGCTCTTTGCTGTGCACCTCGCCAAGCTCCCTCTTCCATGTCACAACAACTCGTTTCCATGTGCATTGCCTATATATGTCGCATCTGTTAGAGTATAGTTGTGTATTGTAGTTTCTCCATATGTTAGGGGGTTTTCTGTATATTTGCACATGTACATGTACTATATATTCTGGCCTTTGGCCCTCTGGTAATACAAGAGATCTATTACCCTAACATGGTATCAGAGCCGTAAGGCTTTTTTTCGCCGCCGCCCGCCCCGGCACCTCGCCGCCGCCGCCGCCGCGCCATCGCCGGCCGCCGGTCTGCCGCCCCCGACCGCCGCCGCACCGACCTCCGCGCCCGCCGCCGGCCCCTCCGCCGCCGCCGCCGCCTCCTCTTCCGCGACCACCACCGGCCCGCCCCCGGCCGCCGCCGCACCGCCCTCGGTCGCCGTACCGCAGCCGGCCGCCGCACCGCCCCCGGTCGTCGCCCCGCCCGCCGCCGGCCCCTCGGCCGCCTCCCTCCAGCCGCCGACCCCGCCGCCGCCAGATCCGATCTGGGTCGGTTTGAAAAAAAAATGTCTTCCTCGTCAGGCTATGTTGCGATTCCTCGCTGCCCGGTGATTTTTGATGGCGCGAATTATCCTGATTTCGCTGCCTTCATGCGCGTCCATATGCGCGGTCTTCGCCTTTGGGGTGTGCTTTCCAGTGAGGTCTCCTGTCCACCGCGCCCTGTTGTGCCTCTTGTGCCTCTTGCACCGACGCCCGTTGTCCTTGCCCCCGATGCTACTCAGGCGGTCAAGGATGCAGCCCAGAGTGCTGATGATTCTGCTCGAGCTGATTATGAGCGCCGTGTCTAGGCGCATTCTACTGCTACTACGACCTACCGGCTGGATCTGGCTGAATACACTCAGTGGATTGATGAGGATGCTCGTGCTGCTGCTGTTCTCACTTCCAGTGTTCTGCCTCAGTATGCTGCTGAGTTCATGAGCCTTCCCACTGCTGTTGCTCAGTGGGCTTTTCTTCGTCAGCGCTATCAGCTATCTGGAGATGCTCTTTATCTGTCTGTGGTTCGTCAGGAGCATGAGCTTAAGCAGGGTGATTCTACTATTGATGATTTCTATACTCAGAGTGCTGCTATTTGACGTCAGCTTGACTCTCTTTGTATAGCAGTGTGTAACACTTGTCCCTGTTGTCTGATTGTGCGCGCGGATCTGGAGTTTCAGCGCGTCTTTGAGTTCTTGCCACGGCTTCGCAAGGAGTTTGAGCCACGCCGTGCCTAGCTGCTTGCCCGTGGTCGTGTTCCGCTCTCTGAGGTACTGGCTGAGCTTCGTGCTGAGGAGACTCGTCTTCGTGGTGCTGGCCTTCTTGAGGTTCCTTCTGTTCTTGTTGCTCGTGGTCCCCCCATGTCGCCGGCTTCGTCGCGGTCTCTCGCGCCGCCGCTCTCTGCTCCACCGGCCCAGGGTCAGAGTCACTCTCAGCAGCCTCATGGTTCTCGTCCTCCCTGTGCTCACTGTGGCAAGCCTGGCCACGATATCTCTGGTTGCTGGACGAGGGATCCACGCTTACGTCAGCAGTATCTTGCTCGTCGCCAGTCTGGTTCTTCAGGATCTTCTGATGTTGCCTCTGGACCTCCTACTGGTGCTTCTGGACCTCCTGCTGGTGCTCTGTCTGATCAGGATATTATTCGTGGTCTTCGTAGTCTGCTTGCTGCTACAGACTCCTCCTCGTCGGGTACTGCTGGTTCTGTGCCTAGTTCTTCTGGCACCATGCGACCATCATCTTCTACACAGTCAGGTATGTCATCCCCGTGGTATCTGGATTCTGGAGCTTCTTTTCATATGACTTCTGCGTCTTCTATTCTTTCTGCTCTTCGCTCCCTTATTTCTCCTGTCCGTGTTATTACGGCTGATGGTACATCTCTTCCTGTTTCCAGTTGAGGCACCCTCTCTACTTCCTCCTTCTCCGTTCCTGATGTTTCTCATGTTCCCAGCCTTAAGATGAACCTTTTCTCTGCTAGTCAGCTTACTGATTCTGGTTGTCGTGTCATTCTTGATGCTGATTCTTGTGCTGTTCAGGACCGTCATACACAGGCTCTGGTTGGAGCTGGCCCTCGCAGCATTGAGTCTCCGGGGCTCTGGGAGTTAGACTGGCTTCGTGTTCCTTCCGCTGACACTTCTTCTGCCACTTCTCCTGCGGTTGCTGCTTCTGTCACTAGCTCGTTTCAGCAGTGGCATCATCGGCTGGGTCATCTTTGTGGCTCCCGTTTATCATCCTTAGTTCGTCGTGATCTTCTGGGTGTGTCTCAGGAGATGTGTCGTCGTTACATTCGTGTCAGGGTTGTAGGTTAGGTAAACAGATTCAGCTTCCCTATCCTACCAGTGTGTCTGTATCTCAGCGACCTTTTGATTTAGTCCATTCAGATGTGTGGGGTCCTGCTCCCTTTGCTTCGAAAGGGGGCCACCGATACTATATTTTGTTTATTGATGATTTTTCACGGTACACCTGGTTATTTTTTATGCGCTCTCGCAGCGAGGTGCTTGCTATTTATCAGCGTTTTGAGGCCATGGTTCGTACTCAGTATTCTACGCCTATTCGTGATTTCGTGCTGATTCTGCAGGAGAGTATATCTCCCAGCACCTGCGTGGCATCCTTGCTGAGTAGGGCACCCTTGCTCAGTTCTCGTGTCCCGGCGCCCATGCTCAAAATAGTGTCACCGAGCGTAAGCATCGTCATATTCTTGAGACTACCCGCGCTATGATGATTGCTTCCTCTCTTCCGCCGCATTTCTGGGCTGAGGCTGTCGCTACGTCGACTTACCTCATTAATATCCAGCCTTCAGCTGCTCTTCAGGGTGGCATTCCTCTCGAGTGTCTCTCTGGCTCCTGTCCAGACTACTCGACTCTTCGTTTATTTGGTTGTGTTTGCTATGTCCTTCTCCCTCCTCGTGAACGCACCAAACTAACCGCTCAGTCTATTGAGTGTGTTTTTCTTGGCTATAGTGATGAGCATAAGGGCTATCGCTATTGGGACCCTGTTGGTCGTCGTATGCGCATCTCTCGTGATGTCACGTTCGATGAGACGCGTCCTTTCTATCCTCGCCCCACCTCTGGTACTTACCCAACGGATGATCTCTCCTTTCTTCTTTTTCCTGATACACCTTCCGCTGTCCCTTCTCTTCCACCTCCTCCACCTCCTTCTGCTGCGCCTCCTTCTTCTTCGGCGACCTCCTCTCCTCCGTCTAGTTACCCTAGTTCTCCTCGGTCTCCGGCTTCGGATCCTTCCTCCGCGACTCCTTCTTCCTCCTCTTCTGATGAGTCATCTTCTGCGGATGAGCTTTCTTCCTCACGGCCTGTTCGTCAGCGTCGTGCTCCAGACCGTTACTCCCCTAGTCAGTATGGTCTCTTTGTAGTCTCCGAGCCGACTTCTTATCGGGATGCCGCGTGTCATCCTGAATGGCAGCTTGCCATGGCTGAGGAGATCGTTGCGCTTGAGCGCACTGGCACCTGGGATCTTGTCTCTCCTCCTTCCGGTGTTCGTCCTATCACGTGTAAGTGGGTCTATAAAATTAAAACCCGCTCTGATGGATCTCTTGAGCGCTATAAAGCGCGTCTTGTGGCTCGTGGTTTTCAGCAGGAACATGGTCGTGACTATGATGAGACCTTTGCACCTGTGGCTCATATGACCACTGTGCGTACTCTTCTTGCTGTTGCTTTTGTTCGACGCTGGTCTGTGTCCCAGCTTGATGTTCAGAATGCTTTTCTTAATGGCAAGTTGAGTGAGGAGGTTTACATGCAGCCTCCTCCTGGGTATTCTGTTCCCGATGGGATGGTTTATCGTCTTCGACGTTCCCTTTATGGCCTGAAACAGGCCCCTCGTGCCTGGTTTGAGCGCTTTGCCTCTGTGGTGACTGCTGCTGGTTTCTCTCCTAGTTCTCATGATCCAGCGCTTTTTGTTCACACTTCACCTCGTGGACGCACTCTTCTCCTTCTCTATGTTGATGATATGATCATTACTGGTGATGATCCTAAGTATATTGCCTTCGTCAAGGCTCGTCTTCGTGATCAGTTTCTTATGACTGATCTTGGTCCTCTTCGCTACTTTCTTGGGATTGAGGTTTCCTCCACTTCTGATGGGTTTTCTATCTCTCGGGAAAAGTATATTCAGGATCTTCTTGCTCAGCCTGCTCTTGCGGATGAGCGCACCATTGAGACTCCTATGGAGCTTCATGTTAAGCTTCGTCCGACGGATGGTGATCTTCTTCCCGATCCCACTCATTATCGCCATCTTGTTGGGAGTCTTGTTTATCTTGCTGTCACCCGTCCTGATATCTCTTATCCTGTTTATATTCTGAGTCAGTTTGTCTTAGCTCCTACCACTGTTCACTACGGTCATCTCCTCCGTGTCCTTCGTTATCTTCGTGGCACGATTACTCGTCGTCTTTTCTTCCCTCGTTCTAGCTCTCTCCAGCTCCAGTGCTACTCGGATGCTACGTGGGCGAATGATCCTACGGATCGTCGTTCACTTTCTGCTTACTGTGTGTTTCTTGGTGGTTCGCTTGTTGCTTGGAAGACGAAGAAACAGGTAGCGGTTTCCCGTTCGAGTGTTGAGGCTGAGTTGCGGGCTATGGCTTCGGTGACTGCTGAGGTGATCTGGTTACGGTGGTTACTTGCAGATTTTGGGGTCTCTGTTACGACACCCACTCCACTTTTGTCAGACAGTACAGGTGCTATCAGTATTGCACGTGATCCGGTCAAGCATGAGCTGACCAAGCATATTGATGTTTATACTTTTTATACACGTGCTCAGATGCAGGATCAGGTTGTTGCG
Source organism: Avena sativa (assembly GCA_916181665.1). Classification (NCBI taxonomy): domain Eukaryota; kingdom Viridiplantae; phylum Streptophyta; class Magnoliopsida; order Poales; family Poaceae; genus Avena; species Avena sativa. The sequence goes on from OV702287.1 coordinate 433,481,979, forward strand.
CTCCATTATGTGCCTTCAGACTTGCAGTTGGCAGATTTCTTTACAAAGGCACAAACCCGCGCTCAGCATGATTTCTTACTCTCCAAACTCAGTGTTGTGGATCCACCATGAGTTTGAGGGAGGGGGTGTTAGAGTATAGTTGTGTATTGTAGTTTCCCCATATGTTAGGGGGCTTTCTGTATATTTGCACCTGTACATGTACTATATATTCTGGCCTTTGGCCCTCTGGTAATACAAGAGATCTATTACCCTAACAGCATCATCGTCTTCACTTTCTTCCGCCTACCATTTGCTTCTTTCCTCATCTCCCTTACCACCGCAATCTCTCCCCGTCACCGGGAACGGTCCACCACTCTGGTCTAAGCCTAGGGATGGAAAGACCACCACCCTCTCTAGTTGAGTGAAGGTTTTGGCCATTGTAGAAGCTTCCGTCACAACACACCGCATCCAAGGACGAAGGGGGAGGAGAAGCGTATGGGGTATGCAATTGCAGTAGTTTTAGTTAGTTAAAGTTTAGTTCTTGTTATCTTTTATATGGTCTAGAGTTTCTATGAAATCAACAATATTTAAGTTGAAATGGTTTTGGAATCTAGTTTTCTTTAATTTTTGTATTCCATGTCAATGCAATAACAGCAACTAAAAGATAACACAAGGGGGTCAACCCCAATCTCATTTTGAGATCCCACGTGTAAGAATTTTTTTGTTTGCCTCAGCAGGCCGCACATGTCAGACCTAGATAAGGACAAGTTCCATACAACTAATCATGTTCATCTGATAGCTGAACCATAATGAGTCTTTGGCATAAGTGTAGCCAAGCATTCCACTTATTCACATTGATTACTCTCCTGAAACCAATGTCTAGGGGTACTTGAGTTAGCACATGTGCAACAGTTACATTTTTTCGTTGTATCATATTGTGTAATGATTGATATTGTTGTGATAAATGGGTGTCTCCCAACCATGTATCTTCTCAAAACCTAGTCTTTGAACCATCCCTACTTTGAAATGACCTCTAGCAAAGAAATCATTCTTTACCCGCATAAGGCCTTTCCAAAACGGAGTATCAGTCAGTTTCGCCCGGACTTTAGCCAAAGTTTTCTGACTTAAATATTTATGCAATAGTTATTGCCAAACACCTTCTTGAGTCAATAGTTTAAAATTCATTTGCTCAATAAACATTTATTTTTAATTTCCAGGACCTCAATGCCCAAACCACCCTGATCGGTCGGTTTATAAATTATATTTCATTTTGTTAATCTATATTTTTTATTCTCATCACTTTGCCAAAAAAATGAGACCTATAAAAATCCAAGTGTTTCCTTGCCCCCTTAGAGATTTCAAGAAACGATAGCAGCATAAACATAGATAAACTTGTTAAAATAGAACTGATAAGAACCAAGCAATCACCATATGATAATAGCTTATCCTTCCAGCAACCCAACTTCCCTTCGCATCGAGGGTACCAATCTAGATTTTTAAGTTTTCTATAATGGATAGGCACTTCCAAATACCTAAAAGGTAAAGACCCATCCTTACATCCAAATATTTGTTTGTATTGTTGTTCTTCATCTTTCGCTTTACCAAAACAGAATATCTCGCTTTTATGGAAATTAATTTTCAACCTCAAAAGTTATTCAAAGATACATAATATTAACTTCATGTCCATGGCCTTCTGTAGATCTTGTTCCATAAATAATATTGTACCATCCGCATATTGTAAAATTGAGACCCCTCCATCAACGAGATGTGGAATGAGTTCTCCAACTTGTCCATCCTCCTTTGCTCGTGCAATTAGGATAGCTAGCATATCTACAATGGTATTAAAAAGCATCAGGGATAATGGATCACCTTACCTCAAACCCTTTCTCCTTTGAAAGTAGTGTCCAATATCATCATTCACATGAATTCCGACACTCCCCCCGAACAAACTACTCAATCAAATTGCACCGCTGTGGTGCAAAATATTTCATGCGCATTGTTTGTTCAAGGACGGACAATTTTACTTTATCATGTGCCTTTTCAAAATCAATCATAAAGAGAACCCTGTCCTTTTTCTTCCGATAAAGCTCATGAATGGTTTTATGAAGGACAACCACCCCTTCTAGGATGTGCCTTCCTGGCATGAAAGCCGATTGGGTGGGTCTAATTACCTCTAGGGCAATCCCCGTGATGCGATTAGTACCCACCTTGGTAAAATATTTAAAGCTCAAATTTAATAGGCATATGGGTCTATATTGTTGTATTTGTACCGCATTTTGGATGAAAATATCTGTTTGAAATAGTGTAAAAAAGGGGGTCCTTATGGCAAAGTTCCAAGATTTTGAAACCTACAAACCAAATGACCTTCATAGAAAAAATCCTTAGGATTCCTATCCTCCTCACAAAAACTTGTGGAATCCTATGAATCAAAGAGACTGTGATTACGTTTGCAAAAGGTGTATGGTAAAGCAAAAGAACCCGTAATGTATCATCTTTACACATGGCTGGACAAGACAAGAAGTGGAAGCAGGCATCAAGATGCATGGAACTCTGCTTCGTGCAAACTGTGCCATGTAGCTGGCCACCACTGAAACTTGGTATCTCCATTGTTCAACAACTTGAGGTAACTGAAGAGTGCAGAGATAGTATCCGGTAGATCGTGACGCTTTATCCAAGGGCCACTGCACTACGTACAGAGCCAACAGAGCGGCAACACATATCGACCGACCCACACAGAAATCGTGAGAGACGTCGACGGATCTATCTACCCCGGCCCTTGATGTGATCTACTCATGTTCATACAAGAGAGACCTCGAGAAAACTTAGACGGTGTTGTAGGCTGGTCCCGTCACTTCCACTCTTGATCGAACCGAAGTGGATCGGAAACACGGCAGCTTCACGGCCTCACACCTTGCCTTGCCTTCCAGTGGCACCGTCCCCGGTGTAACGTGCACGCAGTGGCTAGCCCTCAGCGCGCGCATGTGGATGGACAACAATGGATCGGCGGAACAGTGTGTGCGGCCGTGAGGTGTACTAGTTCCATTTGGATTTGGTCACATGCACGCGTTGCCAGGAAAGGTCCAGCCCGGAGCAATGGAGGGTCGCATGCCGAGAGGAAGGAAGAAGGACATACCAAACCAGGCAAGTGATGAAGACATTCACGCATGACACCGACAGGCGCTCGCTCCGATGCGTGCTTGGCTGGGTGGCTCTCGCGATCAGCCAAGATCCGCCTTTCGGGAGGTCGCAGAGACGAGCAGGTTGCAGGCAAGGCAACGGCGGTAGTGCGCCATTCCAGCTCAAAGGCGACGCCAACTGTTCCCATGTCGGGCTGCCAGTGCCAGTTGCTACTGTGTGGCCTCGCCGATGTGAAGTGGAGGCAATGATGGGTTTCCGAGGTAGTATATGGAGTTCGGTAAGAGATTCTTAAATTGGTGGAGAGATATGGGGATTGCCATGAGATTGCACTTTTCCATTGCCTGCTTCAGATCGAGAGGAAGATATGGTACAGTAGCGCCACCGGCAACATGCAGGCCGAGCAGCTAGATTTAGCTGCTAGCTAGGTGGCGAATGACGGACGACGCAACGGCCGCGAGGTGCCGTCCATGTCAAGATTCCTGGACCTCGGCCATCGACGTTCTTGGCACAGGAGAGTGACGCCGTGGCGCGCATGGAAGGATACTGTCGCTACTCGTCTCCAAGTTGCTGCATTTTGCTTTGCCTTTGGGAGTTTTCTCGAACGACCTGATTGTATTACTAATAAACTAGTAGGAGTAATACCTTTTAGTGCTCCTCCCTATCTCAATTTTAAACACAACAACGACTGCCGAAATCACTCTATAACCCTTCATAACTAAGGCATGATAGTCTTTAACGAATAACTAATTCCTATATGTAGCATGTATAAACCCGTGCGTATCTATATATGTATGTAATCAATATATCGTGGTGTGCCCGTCCTAGTCGCTCACGATTCGTCGTGGCTCCGTCCTCACGGGCAGCAAGCGATGGCACGCCTTGGGCAGTGCCGGAAGCAAGAAGTAGTTTTCTCCTATAAGCATCAAACGTTGTTATCACCATAGGCATCGATCAATCAGCCAGGGGCGGAATAGGAGGGCGGAGAAAACAATGTTCATACATAAGATACAGCGCATAAAATATATCGATCCTCAAATATAGTATCGGCATGAAACACTAACGAGTTTTTAATTAACATAAACCGGCATTTCTGCTAGCTTATTTGTAGCTGTACACCTATCAAATAATTAAGTTCATCAACATTGAGTTTTACGGCTACTTTTTCCCCAGTATAATAAAACCATAAAGTAATTTATTAGATTTTCAGTGAATCCCTCACCTTATGCAATTCTATGTTAGTACAAAATAAGAGGTGATCTGTAACTGATCTAAAAGAATCCTAACTGGTTGTTGTACAATGTAATTGAACTAATATTAACATATGAATGTGATGCCCAATTGCTTAGCTGCCTTTGTTAGGCGTGATATGCATCATGGAAGCGGAGACAAACCTGGTTGGAGACGGTTGGCATATTGGCCGGCTTGCGGCAGCCGCCGCGGTCACCAACAAGACATTTATCTGCCGCTGACTATACGCCTATGCCAGGAAGTACAGTTGTACAACCCCAAAAATAAATAATTATGACGTTTCATTGTGTTTAGAAATTCAGTTTTTTAATTTTATTAATTTTGGCGTATCTGACGGCGACTGCAGTGGAGACGCCAGGAAGTACAGTTGTACAACGCCAAAGCGCTATATGTATGGTGATTTATTTTGAGATTATGTTGATCGATAGATGGATCACAGGCGTAGACTATGTTGTATGTAGCCATCGACGCACTTGCGGGCCAATTGGTTTGGTATCGGGCAGTTCGTACTTGGATTTAGAGGCTATGCATCCCTCTTTACTATGGCTAGGTACGAACTAAAAATAGCAACAGATTATTAGCATAACCCCTGCTAGACTCTATTGGAGGGGGCCGAAATCATAGGGGGGTCTGCACCCCCCCCCCCCCCCCCCCCCCCCGAATTCGATATAAGGTGGAGGGAGAGGAACGAGTGAAGAAGAAATAGTATCGTTGCCTCTGCATTCGCAACTATCAGCGCGCTTATGTCAAGGACGGTGGATGGTTAGATCGATCACCATATGGAAATATATGGATATACACATGGGTAACGTTTGAGTTTGAACTAAGCGACCAATATAATTAATAGGAGATTAGAGATTAATTAGACTAGATTATCCTTTTAAATTTGGGAGAGGGAGGAGAACTGAAGCAGGCCTCTGTAACTAACCTGAATCAAGGGAATGATGCAGCAGCTCCCGCTACGTTCAAGTCATTTTACTTGCTACTGCCGCTACTAGCGAAATAGCGTGCTAAATGATGTTAAATATCGTAGCTTATAGCTTCGCTATCTTTTCCCCGAGAAAGATAGCATACACGGGAAGGGACGTGGCTGGGCAACGTACGCGCGGAGCTTTCACACTCACTTTTCAATTGGCAGTGTATTGTTCTAATGATTGAAGTAGTGTTGTAGTTAGTGATTTATGCATGTATTTTTCTCCTTGACAAGTTTTTATATTATGTTTCTATCAAGTAGCTGCTTAAATCCTTTAGTTTGGGCTAAAATATGCCCTTTTTCAAAACGCCATTTGGTTTAACGTTTGATATAACGTCAACAGCATTTGGAGAAGTCTGCTCTAAGTCACTTAGCACGCTATCTTTTTTTTTCTTTGAGATATAGCACGCTATCTTTGTTGTGGGGTAAGCCTGCCACGGCTTGGCTCAATCTTTCACGGTTCTCGAGGAGGAAGCGTGGATTTGCGAGAGAAGAGGGAGAGGAAGATGAAATCAAACTCACACGACGAAGAACTTGGCGAACACACGCAATACACGCCGTTGGCTCACTCCGGTGGCTACTCGCCCAATACAATCCCAAGGATTCGTGTCGAACAAAACTCTCTCTCGAACCCAGTCGGTGAGGGATAAGATATTTGGCGAGGGCCCTAACAACTTCACATAGAACTAACTCAAATGGAAGGTCTTGTACGACGTGGGTGCGAACGGCAAAATCCAAAGAGGAGTGGATAGTATATTTTCCAAAGAAAGGTGAGACCAAAACTAGATTCTCTCTTAGGATTTTCTAGTTCTACTATCAAATCTAAAGACGGATGGTGAGTCATATGGACAGGTAAGAGAATATTTATAGTACTTGGAGAGAAGGGTAGGTAAAGGAAATATTTCAGGGAATAATACCCAGATCAGTGCGCAGACAGGTTGAACTGGCGGTTATGTTGGTGGCGCCGAAAATGTCACCCGACGAATTAGCGGCCAATCCAGGGTACTAGACCTGGAGTTGGTTTCACTTCGGCGGCGGCGGTTTGGTTCGGTTTAACCGAACCGGTATTCATAAGGTTAGTTCGGCGGGGCGCCGGTTTGAGCTGGTTTCATCGGGGTTGGGGCCGATTTGGCTGGATCCATTCGGTGGTGGAGCCGGTGCGCCGGTTCGGCCGCCGAATTGCCCAGTCTTGTTTTCTCGTATCCGTTTTAGTGTGGTGACGATCCATCTTGGCGCATCTCTTACGACTCGACATATAGGGCATTGTTATGGTGTAGCAATCCATCGAAGTTAGAGTCGAAATCACACATCGAGAGGAACGAGTTCACCTTATCATGTAGGAGCTTGGCTCGGGCACGGGTCATCGGTCTATTTGGTGGACTTGGCGGGGTGGATGTAGAGGCATCTGTAGGACGGGCTACATCAATCTTTTTCCTTGACCATAATACATTTTCGAATAAAAAAGAGCACATAGATAACAAAGATGTCGAAAGCGTTGCGTCTATGGTGACACCCCCTACAAAGCAGACTTATTATTTTTGTGGGTTACAAAGCAGATTGTTGAACCTTTGATCCATCTTTGTACTATCGTGGAAGAAGTTTGTGGGCACAAAGGATCAAAAAATAAGAGCTACGCACTAGCCATATCAAACATGAAACCATCAGATGGGAAGCCATCGATCTGCAAGATCAAAACACCGCAAGTTCCCTGATGTCAATTGTATCGACCACGGCAGACACACCAAGACAAGGATAGATATGTGAGACTTTACTCGTAATGTGATACCATCTCCACCACTGAAACGTCGCCAACCAAAAACACAAAAATAACGTTGGAGGAAATTACATTACACTATGCAGGTGGAATCGGGGCTCCTCAATCTACCATCATCATATCAATCGCCAAAGAAGAGGCGAAGCGACATAAAAGACCAAAGGAGAAGCTTTCTCTTGGCGACTTGAACTTTAATTTGAACTGTAGGGATTATGTTCATGAGAAGGTCTGCGTCTCTACGAGGCTGCTCTGTCACTTGGTTTTTATCCAAAGAGTAGGAGCATATCTCTTTAGCCCAGTACAGGCCGAGCAGCGAGCCCGCGAAGGAAATAACCTTCTCGCGGGTAGGCCACCATAAACAATATGCTGGGAGCCCATAAGGAGCAAACAAGCCTCCAAGTTCCAATTGAAATGAGCTTACCAAATGGTGCATCGAGTTTGCTACATTAGTGGCTTTTTTTTTAAGGCTTGGATTTTATCGGCTTTACAGAAAGCAGCGTGCAAAGTACAAAGATTTCCACCGAAAATTCATCTCTCAACGAACCAAACATCTAAAATTGAAATCCGTATCCTGAGTCCTGGGAGCAAGCCTAGTTTGAGAATGAGTCCTAAAATTCAGATTCGTCTATAGTTGAAGTATCTTCCGAGGACTGCTGTCTGAGATAGTTGCAAGTTGTGGCATGATTTCCGAATGCCCCGGACACAGAGCATAAGGACATTCTGAGCTGCCCGCTTCTTTTTTTAAAAGAAAGGCAAAATATTTGCCTTAATTCATTGAATGAGTAAAAAGACCCAATCTCCCAGCAACAAGTGACTCAATTGTTTGGCGCCGGATCTCGCCTTCAACTTGACACGAGCTAGGACGACAGATGCCATGGAGCTTTTTTTTTATAAGACTCCCATGTTGCGTTCATTCCAAAGCTTCAAAGATGTGATGGGCATGAACAAAACCACCAAGCTTCAACGTCGTGGACAGCCACCTAATCCACGAAGTTAATCTTTTACCATGCTCCATAACATAGAGGAATACGACATTGTAAAGTTTGCACTTTCCACAATTTACCAACCCACATCGTTTGAGCTGTTCCGCCATCCAAACACGTTTTGGATGCTCAAGAGAAGAATTAACAGTTTGGGGGCACACATCCAAACCGTGCCATTCATGGGCCTTGTTGGAGGAGGCCATCCACTAAAATCCTGAGCAGGTGAGTTTCCAAATGATCAAGTCACAGGCATCATAATGGAAGTGGAGTCGCAAAGTCTGCAAGCACGGTAGCACTACTCTTTCACGAAACCAACAGCACTAGATCAGGAATTCTGGAGCACGTGTGACAAATATTCAACAAAACTATGAATGCGGATGCTAGATTTATCAGTCATTTCAGGCATTTGCATGACAAGTATTAATCAGAGTGCATCCAAAACATTTGCTCAAAAAGGTATTGTAAAATAGTAGCCACTTCAAAGGGAAAGGACCATTTTCTAAACATCCAACACGAAATTGCTCAAAAACTACAGATCCACAAAATCTGATTTAGCACCATAAACAGAGTACATAACAAGTTTGCAAGACACAAGATCGATAGCTTGGATATTGTTCCATCCTTGAAAAGGCAAGGGAGAATTACAGCCTCCTTCCTCTCCTTCCACCCTTCCTGCGAGTGCTGTCAGTTGGAACTGGAGTAACATCCTCTGCTCAGCAGAACAAAGAAAGGTGTATTAATATTTTGTAACAATACATAAAAATTTTGTAACAATACATAAAAATGGAAAAATTCAGCTGATTGTGATATGGTATTCAAGACAGACAAACATGATCAAAACAAGCACAGAAGGACCACAGGATAATAGACAACATAGTAAGTGCCAGACATAATTAAAAGAAGACAGATGCCTTGAATACAATTTATGTAAACAGGCCATACAACTCAATCGAGAAAAGGATGTGGATGTAACAGATTTGTCTAGATTCACATGTATCTAGACGAGTTTAGTGTATAGATGGATGTGAATCTAGACAAATTTACGATGTCCTTCTCTGGATGTAGGGAGTATGATGAATAGCAAATTACTCCCTCCGTTTCAAAATATAAGATGTTTTAGCTTTGTGAAGGGAGTGTATCTAGACCTCTTTTAGTGCGTAGGTTCATCTAAATTTGAAATGAACCTACACACTAAAAGGAGTCTAGATACACTCCTTTCACAAAACTAAAACATCTTATATTTTGAACCGGAGGGAGTAGTTGTTTGTCATCCAGTCCAGAAAAAACAAGATGGAAAACATACCCAGAAGCAAACGAAATGAAATGTTGTGGCACAGAATACACAAGGGTATCACGGGCTTACCAATGCGTCCAATCTTCATGCCAGAACGTGCAAGAGCCCTAAGCGCAGCTTGAGCACCAGGACCTGGTGTTTTTGTCTTGTTTCCACCAGTAGCACGGAGCTTAATGTGCAGAGCAGTGATCCCAAGCTCCTAAAGAGTGAGTACTGACAGATTAATTAACTTTTGAATACGAAAATTAACTGTGGAGGACAGATCATTTTTTTAACAAGCAGCTTGCTTTGTTACCTTGCATCTTACTGCAACATCCTGAGATGCAAGCATGGCTGCGTAAGGGGATGACTCATCACGATCAGCTTTGACCTTCATGCCACCTGTCATATACAATTTCATCAATTCAGCCACATATATACACAAGATACAATGGTGAGCCTTAAAGATGTGCACGAAGTAAACAGTATCATGGTATATGGATGGTGAACCTAATGGTAACAGCAAAGGGTAAAAATTGTTATTAGAAAATGGATAAGCTGGCTATATATAGAAGGCATCCATAAAAACAAATTAAAGTATATGTAAAGAGCTGCAAAGATGTGCTGGACAACAGTTCGAAACTATTGGAACTAATAATACTATACAATGTTATGCTCAAAACAACATGAAATATGAGACCAAAATTATACTGCCTCCATCTCAAAATAGATGTCTCGAGTTTGCCTAAATTTGGATGAATCTAGACACTAAATAATGTCTAGATACATCCAAATTTGAACAAATTTCTGACATCTATTTTGAGACAGAGGGAGTTTATGCTAAGGTTTAGAAAATAGGATAGCAGAGATCTAAAAAAGTCAAATATCAAGATACAATAAAGCATGTCCACTTCCAATACTTAGACACCTCCATTCAATTTTGCAAAAAGTTGCAAGGGTGTGGAACTCAGCAGAAGCATTACATAGAGTAGCTGCATCATACTGAGCATACACTACAAGAAACTAAATGCAAAGATGGGGACACCTGGAAATGATACAGGAAGATAAGTTCCAGAGAAAAACTCTCTAGTGCCTCTTGTGGATGTTGCACAGCAATGACTCGACACGCTCCCACAGAACAAAAGGGAGGCGATCTTAAGGGCGGTGCTTACAAAAATTGATGGGACCAAAAATGAAACTAAAGATGGAAGAGCAAGATCACGCAACTTGGGAAGAGCGTGAAAGCTGTCAAGATTGAATGTTAATAAGAGATGCACACAATCACAGCTCAACACTCAATCTCGATTTTACCTACGTTAGCCTATCACAAGAACTCATGGAAACTGCAGTTGTTAATTTCAAAGAAGAAATCAGCCAGATCCTGGAACTGAAGAGTCAAATAGGTATTGGACACTGCAGAGAATCAGATTCAACCAATGGAAAGGTGGGCATCATTATTGTTTTACTAACAAAAAATAAATAAGATCTGGGCATTATTATTGTTTTGTAAGCCCAATGGATTGTTCTCTCAAAGGAGCTGGGTTGCAACAAATATTTGTCTTAGACATGCATATTTTAGATACAAGTACAAAATCCATTAGGTTCTCTGAAAGTTAATGTAACATAAAGCATGTTCACTTCCAAAAATTATGCAGCTCCATCTAATTTTGCAAAGAGTTGCAAGGGTGAAGAACACAGCAGGAGCAATGCAGAACGCAGGTGCTAGCTGCTGGACATTCACTACAGGAAACCCAGTGCATATGATGAGAACAGCTAGAACTGAAACAGGAAGGGAAGAAGTTCCAGAGAGGAACTCTCTGGATCCTCGTTTTCAATCTTGCATGGCTATGACTCGACTCGCTCCCACAGAACAAAAGGGAGGGGATCTTAAGGGCCATGCTTAAAAACCAAATCAAGAAACTGCATAACCAATCACTAAGCCCGATTATATACTAGTCCAAATATATGAACATCACAAATGAACATATGTCTACGAAACGATGATTGTAACAAACAAGCATAACGTCAATACATCATCGAACAGGACCTGATAGCAAAGCTATACTATAAGACTGTAGATTTAATTACCTGTGATGCGGACGAGAGTCTCTCTCCCGGACAGATCTGTCACATGCTGCAATAGCGAAACCAATAGAAGCAAGAGTTTGAGCACCGAGCACCAGACCCTCATAGTCCACAGAAAAACGGAAAAAAGGGGCGTGTCTTCGGGGATCTTACGATGAAGGTATCGTTGAAGGAGGCGAAGATGTGCGCGACGCCGAAAACGTGCTCTCCATCGCGGACTTTGGGGCCGAGCGTCACGTTCTCCTCCTTGGGCTCTCGGGTCTTCTTCCTCCCGGACTGCACGAACAGACACAGCTGAATAAGCACAGGAACGAAGTCGACGTCGAGCTGCCGCGAAAGAGGCGAGGGACAGGGCGTTACCATGGCTGGGTCTGCTTGCTCGAGGCGAAGGCGGCGGCGGCGGTGAGAGGGAAGATGGGGAGGAGGCTAGGGTTTGGAGTGGGGCGAGGAGGCGAGGTCTGGGAGAGTGGAGGAGTGGGCAAAGATAAAGCCTTCCGCATACTGGGCCGCCCAGGTTTCGTTACGAGGGTCGCATGGTCTACGGGCCGCATATTGGGCTCACCTTTCAGTGAAACAGTGCATTCTTCCTGCTTGCTGCTTTCTACTAATAGGCTTTCACGACGCTATCTTGGGCTGAACTCCAACCAACTCTGGGTTTTTTTTTTCTAAACTAGTTCAATGCCCCGTGCGTTTGCACTGGGATCTTAAAACAAATGTGAAAACATAATGCTCGTGTATATTCTCGTAAATTTTAAGGATACATGTATATTTTTACTGAACAATTGAATACCCATATGTTGCCAAAATCTTTATTCCCGTGCAACACTTGTTAAATTAATGCACATAAAAATTTACGCACATATAAAAAAGATGGAAGGTAAGTATTATAAAAATGTTAAGATTTCACCTAGCTTAAAGTGTATTGCAATAAAAGGTATAATTTGACATCATCTGAAAATAACTTAAACAGATGGATAATTATATTTTATCCGGCTCGGGGCCTACATCCGTGTGTTCTTTCAAAACATCGACAAAATCCATTTCTATCCTTCTCGTAATGACATATATCATAAGGATAATTAAATATGGACAAACGGAACATGCAAAAATAATAATCATATGCACGTAACTCCTTTGATTGTATACAGTGCTATAAGTTCTAATATCTTTCAACAACGCTAGGTCTTAGTTTCTTTTGAATCATTGATAATTTGTATTTATATCATGCTCATGACCTACAAAAGTAAAACATATATCAGCCCACAAATTTACATATAGCCATATAAAACATGCATAGAAAAAAGAACAATAGTACATTGTACGCTCCTGTTTAAAACCCGGTGAGTTTTTGCTCACTTCAAGCATCATCGCGTTGAGACTTGAGAGACCTATTGTCTCCATAAACATCTATGATATAAAAAATAGAAACACACTAAGAAAAATTAAAATGAAATGTTGCATCGATACAACAATAAACTTGGAAAATCAAACATGATCAAGAGAGGCGGATATGCTATTATATAAAATATGACATGTTAGATGCATGGGCTCCAAAGATACATATTTTCCTTGCGCACGCGAGCATGAAAAGCCACAGACGAGATGCATGCTACGAATTTGGTTTAACTTCTAGGCCCACATGCAAAACACAGTTAAACACTACAATTCGGTCCTCCATCTACAAAATGGGCAATGATGAGGCTAAATTCTTACCTCCAAATAGGGTAAAATAAATCTAAAAGATGTGGACATAGGAAACCGTTGGAGGAGGGGTGAGTGTGATGTGTGCTGAAGGGGGTATCGTGGTTGAGATTTCTCCTCTTATGGTGACTGAAGGAGGGCTAGTCGGTTGTATACTATGGCAACCAGACTCCAACATCACATTGAAGGTAGACTATTAAATTTTATTTTTTGTACAGTGGAAGCCCGTGGGTTCCATTATCATCAGATAACAAAACAAGTATTTGGGCAAAGTTTTAACAATCTAAGACAGAAAAAAGAAAGAAGAAAACTAAAACAAAGATCAACCAAAAGCAACAGAGAACTACAACCCGCTACAAAAAGTTGAAACAGCATAGGACCAGCAACTACCACACTCTACATTCTGAGTAGCAGGGATCAACCTAGATAGCTCAACAGTTTAAACAATAGGAATCCTACTTATTTTTATAGACCATAGTAACAAGTTTGTTCATCTTCTCCCCTCTCCAATTTTTTGAAATGTTTCCTCAGAGTATCCCACTTCAGGATATTAGATAGACCTCGCCTGAAGTAGTCAAACTTCGTCATCAGAATTATCTTCCACTGGCTGGATCACCAGAGTTTTCGGTGTCGATGAAGTAGACGCATGCAGGCGAAGAGCAGTTTCCAGGAGCTGATGAGCACCTGACAAAGTTGATTCCTTTTCCCCCTCTTTTCTTAATCCTGCACAATATTTCAAAAAGGAACATGCATAACATATTATTTCAGCTGGTGATTTTATTAGCTTAAACTCAAAACAAACTCCACTTCTCAACTTCCAAAGTGCCCAGCATAGAGCAGCCAAACCCACTACTTGCAAATTAGAAGAGCTTTTCAATACATTTGCAATCCACTAAAATTATTGAGTAAAATTTATTGGCCTATTTCTGAACGGCTCGCAGCAGAAAACACAAATTTTTCATGACTAGCGTGACACCTAATGTCGAGATCTATCTAGGAGTAATGCTATAACGGAGAAGATTTCGGTAACATACCCTTGAAGATCGAAAGCGCTTAACGTTCCGCGGAGAACATGGATGAGGTAGTCGATACCATAGCTGACCTCAAGGTCGCGAAGCTCCTGGCAAGTCACCTATTGGTCCTTGCACGACAACCTAGGTGCCACTAGTGGCATCACCTCCGAGGTTTCGCACATGTGCGATGTACGATGACGACCTCCGGCTCCCTAGTCTCTGCCGAGAGTGCGGAAGTAGATCTGCTGGTTGGAATCCAAGCAGCACAACGACGTACCATCGTGAAGTACTCCCTTGCGCACGCAGCCCTAACCTGGGGCCACAGTTGAGAGAGAGAGATTCTCTAAGAAAATGTCTTTGTTGTGTTTGGATGAACAGAATTGGGCCTCAGAATTGAATTACGTGGTAATTCTAAATCCAAGATGGAAATGAAATGGTTCTAATTCGAATTCTTCAGTTTGGGTGTGCTTAGAACTTATTGTTAGAATAAGCGGGTGGTAAGCAATTTCAATTCCTATTTGGATGTAAAAACTATGGAATTGATATTTCTTGAGTTTATACAATATAAACTTATGTACATGTATCAATAAGCAAGCACGTAACAATGAACAATTACAAACTTTTTATCCGGAGAGAATAACCATACAAAATTGCTGAAACAGAATTTTATTTGTAAGTATGCTTTCTCATCAGTAGAGAATAACCATAAAAATTGTCCCTTTAATAATGGTGTGCAAGTGAAATCTATCTCTGTACATGATCTTCCACCGGGTGAAGATGGCCGCATGTACTCTAAATCTGCAGTTGAATAATGCCATCTACCTGACTAACACATTTGACGATTTCTTCTTGGCAGCTTACGGCAACTCGAAGAGGGCAAATGTCATACACCGAAAAAATTTCAAGAGGATAAGGTGGAGGGCATGGCAGGGAGGAGTAGGGTATGAGAGGGCCAAGAAGACGCCATCGATTCCCTTCCGCGGGCTCCGGCCACCACCGTTCCCCCTGCCACGGCCGGCACGCGTAGCTAGGGTTAGGCAAGATGCAGGATGGGAGGACATCGGGTTGGAAGGCAAGTGAGCTTGCTACAGGCGGTAGGAAAGAGGAGGGCGACGGGGATTAATAAAAGGAGGGCGACGAGGGGTAAGGAACATGACGACGACTGGAGTTACCTGCGGGAGCGGGAGCACCTTCTCACGGCGGCGAGCCTTTGTTTCAGCTCGGGAGGAAGGACCTAAGCGACACGGGTGCAGGGAGGGGGGCGATTCCAGGCTAAGACGGAGGGGGTTTCCTCCGTATTCGTTCGTGCATATCGGCAGGGGCGCGGGGGGCTTCTTGGAATTGGGCCATCATTTCCAGGCCTCAATTCTAGACAAAACAAACGATCGAATTTGGTGTCAATTTCGAAATTCCAATTCTAAGGCCGAATTCTATGCACCCAAACACAACGTTAGAGAAATATCTAAATTTTCTGTTATTTCTCACCCATGTGTCCCTCTTTATATAGGGGAAAAGGGGAGACCCATTTCTCCCTGAGTCCCGAGGTGGGACTAAAAGAGGAGAGTAGGAGGCGCGCAGGAGGAGGGGAGACCGCCGACAGGGTGGGCCGCATGCTCGCGCATAGCCCAAGGTGGCACGCTGGACGGGTGGGCCCCACCCGTGCGACGGACAAGGTCGGTGGCGGTGGCTGCCCCCTTGCCCTTTCGAGCGGCTTGCCCTATTGGGCCTTTTCCCTTTGGGGTTTTGTCCCATTAGGGGAAGTTGCCCCTAAAATTTAATAATAAATATTTATTTAATATCAATTCCAATAATTAATATATAAATACATATTACTAAATTCCTCTTGACCCGAAACACCTTTCGGTCCATTCCAAACGACTTTGGATCCTCTCGGAATGATTCCGGTTCTCTCTCTTTCTTACTTCCATGATTCCATTCAACCAAATAATCTCCAAATGTCATCGTACCCCTAAGTGTGTTACCCCTATGGTTCGGGAATATCACAAACATGATCAAGACCTCTCTTGGATCAATGATCAATAGCGGAACTGGGATACCCATAATGACCCAGAAGACATAATCCCTCCTGAGGCCACGGAGGTAGACGATTCGGATTCAACTGTGCCCGTACCTGAGGCACGAGAAGCCCCGAGTCCAGTGAGGATGGGTCTCGAAAACAGGAGCGGAGTGAGGAGTCGGATGTCTCCACTCCCAGGACGCTAATGGACCTTGCTCCAGAGGAGGGCGCCGCGGATCCGATTCCTGCCGTACCTGCCCGTAGCATGCGTCCTCCTCCACTGAAGAAATAGAAGCAGGATGAACCGTTTGACCTTGACAGATCTGACGGGTGAGTCTCCACACTTTGTTGGAAATGTTTTTCGGGTTGTTCTTCTCATTGTTCTCCTTGCACTTACTTTATTTTGCTTGTACTGAAGTGTCATAGTATCATGTTTGTCTGACACCGTCCGCGAGTTGGAAGATGAGGGAGTCGTGGACTCTAGGGGAAAAGTTGCGGAACAACCCGTGCCTTCCCCGAAGATAGCGGCCAACTTCGGCGCGAGCTCCTTGAGTTCCCCTAGGTCGGGGGAACACATGGTACTCACCTAGATGACGACAAAAGAACCTTCAGAGTCTTCGGGAGGGCACGTAAGTGTATATCTAGTTATACAAGGAAGCCCCCGAGTACTTTTTGCTCTTCTGACTTGAATTTTATTGCAACCTTTTCTTCAAAACATGATTCTCCTTGGCAATGACTATGTGCGGCTGGACGCTGACCATCAACGGCTGCAAAGTAATGTCCTTTCTTCTTCGAATGGTTTGTGTAAAGGTTTGATCAATGTTCCGACTAACGTGCCCTTTTGTGGCCAGAGGAGAACAATGACAATCTTCGTCGACTAAGCTCTCTTGAGAAGAGTCTCAGCACGGCTGAGATGAAAAGAAAGGACGCGGTCGATGCCCTCGAGCGCTTCAAAGAGGAGTCATGGCGGCAGGAGGATGAACATGCAACAGCTGTGGCCAAAAGTGAGCGCGGGTTCACGAAACAACTCCTAGCCGCTGCCCAAGCTCTTTCTGGTTTGTTTCCTGGTTCGACTTTATTTTCGAATTCGTTGATGTTTTAACTTCTTGTCCTTGATCGTGAACTGCGACAGTTTCGTAGATGCGGCCAGCGTCGACTTCGATCGTTAGGTACTGACCCATGAGGATCTCCTGGCCGGCATCGTGGTTGTAGTCGAAGACCGTAGCGCTTCCGCCATAGACGCATTCCAAAATTCCAAGGTCGTGTTTCGTCGTCTCCGAGAGGAGATGATGGCGAAGGCCAGGGCTATTGAGGATGTTGACGGCCTTACAGAAGCTTTCGCTGGGGGCGTGCCTATGGAGTACAAGTAGGCACAGAAAGGAGCAGGCACGTCTCTCGGGTTGGCGATGGCGTAGGACTGTGGCACTGATCTGAACGTGAAAAGGATCACGTCGAAGATGCCGGTGACCGCGAACGGCGAAGAGGTAGTGTTCGCTCCTTCTGCTGCTCGTTGTCAGAAATATGGGCCCGGCTCTTAGATATGCTCGCAAGGTATTCTGCGGAGCAGAAACGGCTGAATGCAGCGAGGACCACAACGTCAGGGGCTACTGCTGCAAAGGCCATGACGTCGGAGGTTGTCACAGAGTCCGTGAATCCCACGGGTGCTGATGCGTAGGCCTAGCTTTTCTTCTGCTTATTGTAAAGATGTGCTAGGAACTCGAATTGCCTTGGAAGTGCTTCTGTGGGGGTGCCCCATCAAGAACTTGTTTAAACTTAAAATGTATATGTTTTGGCTCCTTGATTCTTATTTTGCTTCTTCTGACTTGAATTCCATGATTGGGGATTCTTATACTTCGAATCTTTGTTTGGCTAGGGGCCTGAGAGTGGTGTGCAGGGTACGCCATCTGCTGCCACGCCCTTGGCTCCTCCACAATCCATAGTAGATGAGTTGTTGCTACTTTCTCTCCTGCATGACCGCATGAAGAGGTTGGACCGGGACATGTTGATCATCTGTGGCAATGCTGACGTATGGAAATCAAAGGCAGAGAAAACAGTCGAGCGGGAGAAATATCTCCTTGGTGAGGTTGCTCGGATCAATGAACGCATACGATGTGAGCATCATTCGACTGACATGTGCTTCTCTTGGCTTGTCATGATCTGGACTAATGTGTATTGCTTTGCATGCAGTTGTCAATCTCATTCTGCAGGAAGAGAGGGATCGTATCAGCATTCGACTGAATTGCTAGACTCAGGAGGAGCTGGAAGCTAGGGGGTTCTTCTAGACCGATCGAAATTGGGCAACCGTGTTGGCGACCCTGCAAGATCGTATTTCGTAGGTGCTACACTTCTTGAATATGGCGGGGTCATCTTTTAAGAAAATTTTCAAGGCGATGTTCCCGCTGGACTTGGTCCCTGCAACTCTGTTGGCGTTGCTACGGAAATTCCATGACGTTGATGCTGTTCGCAAGTGCGTGCACCAGCAAATTGTTGCAGGTGCTAAAGTTGCGCTTGCACTTATGCATATGTAACGTCCGGATGTGGACTTGGATGCTATTGCAAAAGGGTCGCCAGCACCTCCATATGGTATGGCGTGGAACATGGTTCCACACTATCGAGCGGTTGCGCGGCCTGCGGAGGACATCGTGAACTTATTCGATGAG
This sequence comes from Avena sativa, assembly GCA_916181665.1. Lineage (NCBI taxonomy): Eukaryota > Viridiplantae > Streptophyta > Magnoliopsida > Poales > Poaceae > Avena > Avena sativa. The sequence continues at coordinate 433,500,823 of OV702287.1, forward strand.
CAAACCAACGTCCTTCTTCAACACCAGTAGAGTAGCTGTTAGCCTGCACAAAATGTATAAGTGTTGTAAAGCTCGTCGAGTTCTGATTGGGCGTTTTGTGGCCTTTGTAATTATTTTCGGACTTGTTAGCTTGTATATGTTTCGAGTGTAATTGTACGACACCTTTTTGTTAGCCTGATGCTCCCTAATCTCGGCGCCTTGCCAGCCTATCAGTTGCGCTACAACTGGGCTGGAGTTGTTCAAGGGTTAGATTGTAAACGGAATTAGCTACTAGGGTTATCGCTATGGTAAATTGTTTATGTGACGAGGTCGTCAGGAAGGTGTAGACCCCTAGTGCAAAATGTATAAAGAGGGAAATATAACAAGACACATTATTGAGGCACTTAGCTTTATTTATTGCAGATTAGCAGGAGGTACATTATATGGTTAAGTAGCCTTATTGTAAAGGAAAAAACATCAAAGGGTATAAACATCACAGCTGCACGATGTTCCACGAGTTGGAGTATGCGACTCTAGTTTCTAGGTCCTTGAGGCGATAGGCGCCACCTGGGATCACTTCGGTGATCACGTAGGATCCCTCCCATGGAGATTCGAACTTGAGGTGTCCCTTCTGCTTCAGCCGCAAGACGAGGTCTCCTTCCACGAAGGACCTGCTTGGTCATAGCCATCGACTTTGGTAGTTGTGGAGGCTCTGCTGGTACACGGTTGACCGTTCCGTAGCGATTTTGCGCGCCTCATCGAGCAGATCGACGGAGTCTTCGAGTACGGTCGTAGATTTGGCCTTGCTGTAAGCGATGACCCGTGCGGCCTTGTAGCGTGCTTCAGCTAGCAGGACCGCCTCGGCGCCGTGCACCATGAAGAAAGGTGTGTATCCGGTGGCGGTGGTGCTGTTCGGGATTGTCCGGAAGGTCCATAGTACAGAGGGTAGCTCCTCTGCCCAGCATCCTGCCACTCATTCGAGAGGTCGAAGGAGGATCTTCTTGATGTCATTGCAGACTAGGTCGTTGGCCTTCTCGACTTGACTGTTGGTCTAAGGGTGTGCCACAGAAGCATAGCTGATGTTGAATCCCAGGTTTTCGAAGAATTACTGGAACTCATTCAAGGTGAAGTTCGTCTCGTTGTCGGTGATGATGCTCTGTGGCACCCCAAACCTAAAGATAATGGACTCAAAGAACTTGACAGGATGGCTCAGTTTGGTTCGTCACTGGCATGGCCTGGATCCACTTGGTGAACTTGTCGACTGTGACGAGGAGGTAGACGTATCCTCCGGGCGATGATTTCTGCAGCTTGTCGACCATGTCGAGGCCCCACTACGCGAAGGGCCAAGCCACGGGTACCGGTCTGAGTTTCGCGCCTGGTGCATGCGGCTTATCCGCGAATCTCTAACAAGTGTTGCACCTTTCAAAAATTTCCTTGCGTCGCGCATCGCAGTGGGCTAGTAAAAGCCATCTTGTAGAGCTTTAGCGACGAGGGCGTGACTACCTGCGTTGTGTCTGCAGGTGCCCTCGTGTATTTCGAGGAGGATTCCTCTGCCGTAACCATTGGTGACGCATCGTTGGAGTACGCATGTGATGCTTCGTTTGTACAGCTCGCCGTTGATTATTGTGAAGAACTTGGACCACCGAGCATTGTATAAAGCATCTGTCGGGTCATCTGGCAGCCTCTTGGTGAGCAGGTACGTGATCTACGATTGTGTCCAGGATGGCTCATGAGCATGACCTCCATGGGACCTTCGGGTGCAGATCCTTGTTCTGCCTCGCCGGATCCTTCGGCCTCTTCGGGTGGTGTAGCCCTCGAGTACGCTGTTGCATTTGATGGCCCTACGGTAGCCTTCAGCTTGATGGATCATTCGCAGATTTGCTCCAAGAATACGCCTGGTGGTACCGGGGCGCAGGTGGAGCCTATGTTGGCGAGTATGTCGGCCTCCTCGTTACTTTTGCATCCAACATGCCGCAATACACAGTCATCGAAGTCCCCTTCAAGTGCATTGTAGAGGTCGCGGTACGCAACCATGTTATCGCTCAGTCCGTTGCACATGTTCATGGTTTGTTGGACCACGAGGTAGGAGTCGTCGTAGATGATGAGCCGTCTGGCGCCGCAAGCCTTGGCCATTCGCATCCCGTGGATCAGTGCCTCATACTCCGCCTCGTTGTTGGATGCGCGGAACTTCATCCGCAGGATATACCGCATCTTGTCACCCTGAGGAGATGTCAGGATGACGCCGGTGCCAACTCCTTCTTTAGGCTTGGATCTGTAGAAGTTCATGGTCCACAGGTTGGACATGTCCGGTGTGTCTAGAAGCTAATTCTCCATCCAGTGGACGAGGAAGTCTGGCAGGACTTGTGACTTAATCACTGCACGCCGCTCGTAGGTGATGTCCCATGGGGAGAGTTCGATGCCCCATAGGGCGACCCGTGCCGTAGCATTGGGGTTGTTCAGGATGTGGTTCAGCGGGGCATCGTTTACCACAACTATCGAGTGCTCCTAGAAGTAGTGGCGCAGTCGTCGTGATGTCATGAAGACACCATAGGCCAGCTTCTGGCAATGCCGGTACCGCTGCTTTGTGGGTGTCAGTACCTCGCTGAGGTAGTACACTCGGCGTTGCACCCCATGGATCTTGTTCTCTTTGGCTCGTTTGACCACCAGCACATTACTGACCACTTGGTTGGTGGCGAATATGTATAGCAACATTGGCTCCTTTTCCCTAGGGGTCACCATAACGGGCGAAGTAGAGAGCATGCACTTGAGATCTTCGAATGCATATTGCGCCTCGTCCTTCCACTCGAACTTGTTGTTCTTGTGGAGGAGCTGGTAGAACAGTAGTTCCTTCTTGCCCATTCAACTGATAAATCGACTGAGCGCTCTGATTTGCCCAACTAGCTACTGGATGCCCTTGACATTAGTCGGCTTCTCCATGGACAGTATGGCCCTAATCTTCTTTGGGCTAGCCTCTATTCCCCTGGCGGAGATAAGGTACCCAAGTAATTACCCGGATGGGACGCCTAAGGTGCACTTCTCTGTATTCATCTTGATCCGATAGCGGTCTAGGTTATCGAAGGTCTTGCGAAGATCATCGATGAGAGCTTCCTCTTTGGTCTTGACTACTATGTCGTCGACATAGACCTGAATGTTTCGACCAAGATAGTTCTTGAGGCAGGCCTACATGCACCATTGGTAGGTGCCTCCTGCGCTAACGTTCTTCAGCCCAAAGGGCATCATGGTGTAGCAGTAGACACCGAAGGGCGTGATGAAGGCCGTCTTCTCCTAGTCATCTTCCTTCATTCGGATCTGATGATAGCTTGAGTATGCATCAAGGAAGTATAGGTGTTCGCATCCCATGGTGGAGTCGATTATCTGATCGATCCGTGATAATGGGAAGTGGTCCTTCGGGCAATACTTGTTGAGAGAGGTGAAGTCCACGCACATCTGCAGGATGTCCGTGTCCTTTTTAGGAACGATCACAGAGTTAGATACCCAGGTGCTTTCCTTGATTTCGCATATAAAGTTGGCATCGAGGAGTCCGTTGACTTCTATGCCAACCGCCTTGGCCCTTGGCTCCGACAGTCGATGCATCGACTGCTTGACTGGTCTTGCGTCTGGAGACACATTGAGTGCATGCTCGGCAAATTCCATGGGAACTCCTGGCATGTCTATAGGACACCATGTGAATATTTCCCAGCGCTCACTGAGGAATTTGACGAGCGCGAGTTTCTATGCAGAACTCGGGTTGTTGGTGACGAGGGCCATCTTGGTCAGGTCCATCGGGTGGATCTGGACTGCCTTGGTGTTCACCGTCGACTCGAAGGACTGGTCCGGTGTGTTCTGCTTGCTCATAGGAGGAAGACTATTGTTTGTCGACTCCTTGAGCCTTACCAGCTCCTCTTGCATGCCGTAGCATTGGGAGATTTTGTTGAATTCCTTGTCACAGTTGTCGGACTCGGTGAAGCTTTCGTTGATGGTGATAATGCCATTAGGTCCTGGCATCTTCATCTAGAGGTACACATAATGCTGGACCGCCATGAACCTTGTGAATGCGACACGCCCGAGGATAGTGTGATATTGCGATGGCCAGTCGACCACCTCGAACTCAAGGCGTTCTCATCAAAATTTTGCGGGCATGCCGAAGATGACGTCCAGCCAAATTTTGCCCAGGGGTATACTCCTTTCCCTGGAACAATGTCGTGGAAGGTTGTTTCGGATGCATCCAGGCTAGAGAGGGGGGTCCGCATGGCGCGCAGGGTTAATGATGATGCCCCCGTCCATGAAGACTCTACTCATTTCAAATCCGCTGATGTGCGCCTCGAGCACTAGGGGAGAATGGCCTGAGCGAGGGACCTAGCACGGATGGTCGCTTCTATCGAAGGTGATGCAACACTTAGACCCACTGAGGTACTCAGGGATTGAGTGTGGAGCGTTGACTGCTAAATTGACTTGGTGAGTGATTGTTTTTTGCATCCTGTTTGAGGGGCACCCCTTTTAGATAATACCCATGTTCCCGAGTGGGTGTGGGTATTGCTCTCCTCCATTGTTTTTTACCGGTGCAGTCGCGGGCTGCGCGGGTCCTCCAGGTGGTGGTGGTGGCGCTCCATGAGCTATGGCGCTTGGCTCAGCTCCGTATCCCTGATTCATCGTGTCACGATGCAATTGAGTGTATCCCTCGTGGAGCTTATGGAACTCACGGCAGTCCTTGAGGAGGTGGCTGGACTTCTTCTTGCCATCATGTTTGTCGATGTAGAAGTGGATGTTTGATGCATGTAAAATGCATACATGAACTTTGCACTTTATTACTTGATATTCCAACATATTTGCATCATATATGGGTTATATTCATGTTTTATAATGATTATTGGGAATAATTCACACTTCTTGTATTGCTTTGGAATTAACCCTGCCGAGGCAGCAAACCCCTATTTCAATGTTTTTGACTTTCAGGTACCCAAACAACATCCAATTAACCTAAAACTTCACGGGACCTAGCATTTATCAGAATGAAGAACAATGGGCCAAAGATCCGCGAGAAAAGAAGACCAAGGAGAGAATATGCACAACAGCCACGGCCCACCCCCTGGTCGTGGTTGGTATGCTCTTTCCTCCCTCGAGTCTCTGATGTCATCGATTCTTTCGCCAAACGAATTGTCTTGACCTAAAACCTACTATATATATACCCCTTTTCGGTGATCCTCAACACAGACGGAGGCGGAGATCGAAAACACTGAAACAAAGAGTTAGGAGGTTGTCGTCAAAGAAGATCAGAGGGGGGAAACACCACCGGAATTGCCTCTGGAGGGCTCTACCCCCCTTTGTCATGTTCATCATCAACACCTACAGCAAGATCCTCTCCATCCCCCTACTATAATATCTTGGCAAACATGATGTGTGAAGCAATATTTTATCTTCCCTTGATCTATTGTGACTCCATGTCTTTGTTTGAGTAGTGAATTGTTATGGCAAAGTAAAATAGTTCGTTTATTGGTTGCATTCAGTGTTGTTATCTTTTACGTTTGTCTTCTTGTAAAATATATGAGTGCATGCATATGTTGGGGAATGCATGTAAGGTGATCATCGTGATATAATGGAGTGGGGAGGACCGTGGAGGATATAAAACCATGGTCCAATCCATAAAGTTACATTAGGGGGGACATATATCAGGGACCCTAGAGTTTATAGCTATGATGGGACCATTATGTCTTAATAATTCCTATGTTTGCTCAGTAACATGGCCTTAGGATCCATTATGAGAGTTGTGTATGCACATTTATTTGGCTGTACCTAATCAAGGCTCTGTCCTGGAAGAAACAATAAACAACCAAACAAAAGAATGAAATAACAATTTCCTAAACATTTACTCCCTTAGAGAAACTTTCTACTTGAGAAAACTTGCCACCACTCCACTCCACTTCATTAGATCAATTTAACTTGCACTAGTTTACTTATAGTTTCCACTAACACATAATTTATTTATTTTCTACCTAGTACCAAAACAAAACACACACTTAGATCCTAGCTTTGCATAGAAGGCCATATAAGAGGGTTATAGGGATTTAGAGAATAGATAGTTTACCTTTAGCTCCTCGTGGGTTCGGCACTCAAATACTTATCAAATTGTACAATGGTGACCCCCTGCACTTGGGGGTTATCCACGTTGCAGGGTCTAGACAGCTTTATGGTGCGTCGTCGCGGGTGTGGCATTGCCACACTTGCGCGGTTTTCCCACTATCGCGGTAGCTGATGCTATGGTATCCGCTACTGCGGTTACCCTTGTCGCGTTTGTCGGCATAGCTGGCTATGACCATGTCGACCTCCTCACGGTATTCATAACCGTGCATCCGATGCTTCCCTCAGTGATCATGTCTGCGGCTGAGGTCGTCCTCGTCATTTGAGCGGACGCGGTTGTTGTTGAGCGAATCTTCTCCTTCCGCCCACCGATTCGCAATGTCCATCAGGTGGTCAATGGTTTTGGGCTTCATGTGGCCCAGCTCCTCTCTAAGCTCTCTGCGGCGTACGCCACCATTGAACGCGTCGATTGCGTGATCCTCGGAGATATATTCCGCCAAATTTTTGATGATGGACCACCTTTGGATGTAAGAGCGAAGGGATTCGCTCGTCTTTTGGCAGCATGCTCTAAGCTCTTCGATTGACGCGGGACACTTGTAGGTGCCTTTGAAGTTGCGGACGAAGCTATACACTAGATCCTCCTAGCTGCGGATCGATCCATGAAGCAGATTGTTGAGCCACGCGCGAGTAGCGCCCTACAGCTGCAGTTGGAGGCACTGCATGGCTATGCATTTTTCCCGCCGTGCAGCTTGACAGAGGAAATGTGGTCTTCTAGCCAGATTTTCAGGTCTTGGAGGCCGTCAAACTTCGGGTTTTCCCAAGGAAGCTTGAAGCCTTTCGGCATTCGAGTCTATCGCATGGCTCTGCTGAAGCATCTGGTGCTGCGGAGCTCCGTTCCTTCGTCCTCTGACTCTGTTGAGTAGGCGCGCTTGGCGCGCATCTTGTCAACCTTGCGCTGTGTGATTTCATCATGCGCGTCGTAATCGCGGTCATATCACCGTGAGCTGCGTCATCGACATGATAAGTCTTGGTCATCCTCGTTAGAAGATGGCGAGGGATATCTTGCAGGTGGAGCCTTGGATATCTTCGGCTCCGGCATTAGCTCCTTGGCTAGTGCAGCTTCGACCAATCCAGGCATGGGGATGGCGGACCGGTGCACGGCAGATCGTGGATCTCTGGTAGGTGGCTAGTTGGTGAGCATATATGTGGTAGCCGCTATCACCGCAACTTGCGGTGTTTTCGGGATCATGTGACCCCGCGAGTCCACTGACATGAACGAGAAGTCGAGGGCTCTAGTTGCCTCGTCTTGTCTTTGTCATTGAGGTGGTTCAGTCGAGAGCACCTTTTGGCGGATGCGGGACCGTTGCCTTTCGAGGAGGATCCACCGATAGAGGAGAGTTCTGCCTGTTGGGCACTCGACTCGTCTTTGGCCTTCTTGTGGGCCTCGAGTTGTGAGTTCACTGCCTACTGGCGTTTATACTCCTAGATGAGTAGCGAATGGTATCCCATCAGCATGTCGCGTGATGCGTCTACTGGTAGGGGGTTGCCCTGTAGGGCTTTCCTGCATCGCGCCCATTCATCGTTGTTGAGGTGGATCTCTTGGCGCACCGACCTGTTGTTGGTGTTTTTGCCCTGATTATCTGGGTTGGGCAGGTTGGGCTTCTCGCCGTTGGTGGGTCCATTAATGGGATCTCCATTGGTAGGCCCACCATTGTTGGTGTTTCCTTAAGTGCTCCCGTCACCATTGGTGATGATGGCTCACATGTGGTGGTTGGGGAAGCTGCTTCTCCCGCAACTCTCAGATCAGGAGCCATAGGCGTTGTCTTCCTCCAACGGGTTGCACAAATCAGAGTCACAACTATTGTTGCTGTCCGTGGCATAGGCCAAAGCCGACGCGTTGAGCTCACTCAGGGTGCCGATTGGTGGTGGGAACCACGGGTTAGGTGCAATTGAAGGTGCCAGCGAGTGATGAGGGAAGCGTAGCATGCCGATCTGGCCAACCTGGAGGCGTAGGCTCCCGATCGTCATGCCGATTCTGTTGCCCACAGAATCAAAATCCGGGCGAGTCACCGACGAGTGGATGGTGAAGTCAAAAGTGCTGAAGAGGAGGCGATTCTCCGCTATAGCAGAGCTATAGATCGTAGTCGATGGGGCCGAGGAAGCCGCAACATCAGCAATCCCATTTCCCACAGACGGTGCCAATTGATGAGGGGTAACTCGTCAATGACCATCATTGATGGACTTGGGTTAGAGGAAGTAGGGAGCTCTAGAGGCATCGATCGGCTAGCAAACAACCACATCAGGGACATGCAGTTTACCCAGGTTTAGGCCCTCGGAAGGGACCCTACTCCTGCTTGTCTCTTGTTTGATTATCGAGGAGTCGAAAGTTACAGGGGGTGCATAGATGCAATTTGGTGGTGTGTAAAACTAGGGTTGTGAATATCCTTCTCGTTGCTCCCTCCTGTCCTTTATATAGGGAGGCCAGGTCTCGGGACAGCAAGCCGAGTCAGTTACAGATTAGGGTTTCCCCTTTAAGTTTCTATCTATTCCTTGCCGTGTACTTTAAGGAGTCACTTCCCTCCAGGCCTAGGCCACCCAAATCCTTGTTGGGCTTCAATTGTCCTGTGGGTTCCTCCTGGGCCAAACCATATAGGCTAATCCTGGGTACCCGTGGGGCATACCCATGTCACTAAGGATTAGGATACTTCATTTCTAACTATTGCAGCGATGAACTTTGTGACTTGATGGTGCTACAATGAACTAGCTAAATAGAGACTACTAGGGACTCTGGTTCATTTATATATCACACGTGTATCAATGTTTCTGATTGATACAGTTATAGCATGATACAAAACTATTATGAACTAATAAGATATGATAATAAACACCCTTTATTATTTGCCTCTAGGGCATATCTTCTTCAGTCTCCAACTTGCACTATAGTACAAATAATCTAGTTGGCATTTGTTACTAATCATGAAACCATGTCATATGTGTTTCTTGATCATGCCTGCTCATGGAGAAACCCTTATGTCCTTTTGATATGTATTACCAGATCCTTATGTTCTTTGCAAATCGTTAATGTCTCCTAATTTGACATCTACACAATTATCACATAATGTGTTAAAGTATTTGTTTTGGCGATAGGGTGAGACTTTGTTTTCTAGTATTTACCATGAAGGGCGATCAGTCAATGGAACTTTCACTGTTGTCATGTATACCAGATAGTCCTCCCAGGCGGTCCCGCACCGCCTCGATGAGCGGTGTCCATCGTAGGCCCATAGCACGGAGCTCACCATGCGGCACCAGGTAATAGTAGACAAACAACTCCTCTACACATGGGGAACCACACATGGCGTGAGGCCCTGGCAACCATCAAGGCCTCGGTCCGGTACCCCTGGCATTGGGGATGATGGAGTTTATGGCGTGAGAGAGGAGGTGGAAGCTCATGTGGAGGCTGCTAGGCAATGCCTGGAGACCACCCGTGCACCCTCCCTATCCCATAAGGGACAAGGGAATTATCATGAGCAAGCTCCATCCATCGGAGGGCATCCACGGGTTCCGCCTGCTGCTGCCGGACTAGGGGCTGGTGGGCCTAGGGATGATGAAGGAGAAGTCATGAACAAGTGAAAGGGCATCCGGGGGCTAGAGCTCCCGGGTATGCCGACGCTGGCGGGCTACGTCACAATTTGTCCATAGCCAACGAGGTGCTTGTCGGAGAGCACCTACGATAGCTGTGCCACCAAGTTGTGGGTGTGGAGCCGAACCCGTGAAGTACCACCGAGGCTAGAAGGGCTTCCTTGGAGTACGGAGGCAGCTGGCCTTCGATCCGGATTACGGATGTAGTATAGCTTCTTTTTCCCTAGTAGACCTAGGTTATCGAATCCTCGGGAAGCGAATGCATAGTGAAGTTACTTTAATGGATATTCGAGAGTTTTAGTATTCCTTTTCATTGTGTTTAGATGCATGGAATTGGGCATCTGAATTGGTATTCCAGAATTAGACACCGGATTCCAGCGTTTGGTTGCGTCTGAATTGTAGGCTGGAAACTAAGGCCCAATTCCACGCTCCCACCCCGCACGTCTGCCTTCCACATGATCGAATACGGAGGCCCCATGCTCCGTATTGGTGTGGAATCGCCCTCACCCACCCCATGCTCGATACCCCTTCGTTCCACGCGACACGGACCTGAGCGAGGGTGACAGACCGTACGAGCCGTCGCCGGACCACCGCCCACCTCTTCCCTACCCGGCGACCATCTCCTCCACCTTCGTAACTCCCGCCACCCTCCTCTTCTCCAGCGTGCCCTCTCCAAATCCCCGCGTCCCTGCGCTAAGGTAGCCCTAACCCTAGTGCTGCACATGCCACGACGGCGGGAGAGTAACGGCGGTGGCCAGAGGGTCTGGGAGGAAAACGGTGGCCTCTCATGGGCACCGTCGACCCGGTCCACGTCGTGGAGAAGCTGTGTGACAAGCTCTTCCCCACAAAGTTTTACCCTCTGTACTGGTACCCGTCGGCACACCAACCGCCCAGGTACTTCGTCATCCGCACAGTGCCCAGGAGGAACCCAACTCCCGTGTCATCTTCTGATTAACCCGTGCCACCGAGGAGACTCTTTGAACGTATTATGGATAATAGCAGGCCTGACGATGAATGACGATGGATTGGGACTTATCGGCCTGGCGTTCCTATGTTATATATATGGCGGGGGATTTTATAATTTGCCACACTATACTTTTCACTCTTATTATTTGCCACACCTTGTGTCACTGACATGTGGTGGTCAATGTGGAAAATTATAAAGGTTTGAAGAAAAGTGTGGCAAATGATAAAATATTCCATATATGGCCGTGTGGTGTAAGGATTACACAGGTGATCCGGCGGCCATGCAACTGCTCAGCTTGTGAAGCACATATATGGAATTTTTGTGTGGACTTGTAGACTGAACTGAATAAAATTGCCGAAACTATATTTGTAGGGGAAGTTTAGTGAGTTCTCTCCAAATCCAACGCTGTCACGGTGCTAAGAAATTGCGGATGAACTGCTAGAGGTGCCACTCATGGCTGCGAATACATGTATATTTAATTTGTTTCTTACCTATGTCAAGAATCCTCTACTTTTTTTACCAATTTATTTTGACTTTATTTACAAAATATTAACATGTTTCACCTCATGCTAATATATATACATTTATAATATATTCGTGCTATTTTTCATACATGTTGAAAAGTTTATATTGTCCGAATTCAACAAACCATTCAATTCCATGGTTTTTACATCCAAACAGAAATTGGAATTGGGTACCACCCGCTGATTCCAATGGCAGATTCAAAGCACACCAAACAACATAATTCGAATTGGAAGCCATTTCCTTTCCAGCTTGTGTCAACACCCGGATTTTTAATCCCAGATGCCCGTTATGCCATACATCGCAATCCCAGAATTACCATTTTTGCGAGACATAATGGATTGGATATCATAGTGCATCATCCATTACAAACCATACATAAGGTCTTACACAAATAAGGATCTCATGATCCAGTCTTAATACAACAAGCAGCGGAAATATATATAAAGCATAGCGGTGGGGTCCATCTTCAGGGGCACATGCAATGCTGACGAAGGCAGATAGTCCTAGTTATCATAGTTGTCCTGCTGGCCATCATCTTGGTAGTCTCCTTCATAGTCTGGCCATGAGAATAGCCAGGGACAAAAGCCATGAGTACTCTTTAAATACTCGCAAACTACCACTAACAAGTAGTAAGTGCTAAGTTAAAATGCTAAATCTAAGTTTAACTATAAAGTTAAGTTTGAAACCTAAGCTGAGTTCTGAAGCAAAGAAATACAAAACAAGTTCTAGAATCACTTAAGTTGGGAAGCTATTGTCATAAACATAACCCTGTTGTGGTCAAGTCAAGATTCATCATTCATTTCATAAGTTGTTTGGAAAACATCTGACAACAAAACAGTATGGCCATTCCAACTGTCCATAACCGCGGATGCGGCTGTTCGAATAGTTTGACACTCTGCAGAGGTGGTACACTTTCACCACAAGATTCGATACATCTGTCAGGGATAACCCTGAATCATCATACTTAGTATGCAGATAATCAAACATAACCTTCCCTTTACACACCCTAGTATAAGCACCTCTCCTATGAGCATGGCCTCCCAACCATGACCATCAGTCATCTTGGGCACTGCATAGGTGGACAACATTGAGAGGTAGCCTCAGCTCAAACCTCTCCCGCGAGGGAACTAATACTAATGCATATAAACTTCCGGCTAAGCCTTACCCAATTCAGGTAGTGTGGTTGTACGGTAAATTTGGAATGGTATCGCATCCGAATCCAACCATCAGTTTTATAAAAGGGCTAAGACTCATGCCTCAACATTTTCATCATCATAAACCATTTGTGTCTCTCAACACATGTCAAAACATCTCAATAGAATGACTGATCATTCCAAGGTTTTCACAATTCATTTTCACCAATTGTTCCCATCTAAAGTGACTCAAGTTTTTGATCTACTCTAAACTACTAAGTTAAGAGTGTTCACTAAGGTGGAAAATGGTGGGATCAATCTCATGCCATAGAATGACATCTAAAGGGTTCGAAATAGGTCAAGTTTTATACTCTTTATGCCACCTTCAAAACAAGTAAAGAACTTTGGGTAAAGTAAACGAAGTAAAGCTTGAAACTAAGACTTGGATGAAATAATAGTCAAGGCAGTATAACTCAAGCATGCCTAAACCATCTTTGCTAAACCATCTAGTTCAATCCTAGCTTGCTAAGCATTATACTTGCAAGTGTTAGCTTGCCTTGGTTGGTGCAGTGGTTGAAGTTTTCTTCTTCTCCTTCTTGGTAGAACTCCTCCTCCTCGTATGCTTGGTCGATACTATCTTCTATAAATACATACGGAGTACACAATCACCAAACAATACTTAACTAGTCTAATTAGTACTCTAAGGCACACAATTGATGATCTATCATCACAAGCATCACAAGTTTTATTCCATAGTTTCCTCCTTTTTTATTTTAGAAAAGTAATTTCTACTCATTGAAAAATTAACTAAGATTTAATATTCACCACTAAAAATATGGGATCATGTGGACATATGTCATCACCACATATTCTAACATGTGGGAATGTAATTTAAGGGTTGGATACAAATTACTTTGGTTTAAGTTCATTATTTAATGATTTAAAGTGACTAGAAATGCCTATATAGCATTATTTTGGTACTAGTCCAAAATCACTGCATGTAAACTTTGATATTATTACATATTCAGATAGGTATGATGAAATGTGATTTTTGAGAGTTGGAATCAACTCAAAAGCTAACTTGGTTGATTTTATAAAAATGTTGCAAGGTAGAAATGCTTCTGTTTTATTATTTTTACTAGGAGAGATCTATAACTCTAATTGAATTAAATCCAACGGGATTGGATAGATCATTTCAATACCTTTCAGACAAAATTGGTTTCATGCAATTTGGAGTTGTAAATCTCTCTGAATTGATTTTCAAAATCAGAGACAGAACTAAGTTTAAACTAAATAGGAAAATCCTAATTCAAACTAACTGGGTCGCGCGGGAAATTCTAACGGGCCGGCCCAGTGTCACTCCACGGCGTGGGGCTCAACTGACAGGGGGGTCCACCAGTTAGAGACTCATAACGCGCGAAGCGGTACGGGGCAATGTGGGACGTTAGATTAGAGTGGGGATCAACCGCTGGGGATCGTCGTCGACGACGGACCTGTTGCCGGCGAGCTCGAACCCTAGCGGCTCAGTGGGGGGTGCATAGGGGGCGTACCAGGGCTCCAGCAACGACGGCGAGGCAGGCAAACGGTCTGGTGGTCGACGGCGAGCTTAGGGACGGTCGAGGCAGCTCCGGGGGTGGTCGCAATCAGCGGCGCCCTTCTCCTCCAGAGGCGGCCTGCTCCGGTGCAGTTTTGGCGAGCTGCTGCTCCCCTTGCTCCGACTAGTGGTGTGGGATGATCAGTGGGGTGAGGGGAGTGGAGTGGTGTGCTTCAAATGGCTGGGGGTGCCCGCCTTTTATAGGCTCGACGGCGAGACCGAGAGGGTTGGGCAGGCGACGGGGGCGACATGGCTACGGGCGGCTAGCGGCATGGCTGAGGGTGGCGATCGACGGGCGGTCTCCTGGCGGTGCTCTAGGAACTTAATGCTGGCTTAGGTGCGGTGGTATGCGGTCGGGAGCAGCTGGCGCTCTGAGCGGCAAAGACGGCGGTGTCCACGGCGGCGAACGGGCATGTCCGGCGTGTTCCCTAGGTCATGGCGAAGCGGTGGGCGCGGGCTGCGGTCGAGCGGCGGCTTGTGCACGCGTGCCGGGTGCGGCGCTCTGGCGCGTGATCGGCATGGCATGGTGGTACTAGGCGCGGGGTTTCCTCGGTGGTCCACGGCTGGGCCTGGCTCGGGGAGGGGACAGTAGGCAGCGGTGAGGTGCTGGCTACCTCCTAGACATGGCGAGAGAGGGGGAGGTGGTCTAATGGGGTGAGGGCATGGTCGGCCGGCGAGTTGATGCTCGGCATGTCATGGCAATGCCACTAGGGGAGTAGGGGATGGGTGCTAAAGGCATGGTTAGATCATTGATACATTGCAAATGTATCTATAATTTTTGATGCTCCATGCTTAGTTTTATCCACTTTCTTGTGTTTTGTCCACACTTTGGAGTACTTTTCATATGATTTCTTGGACTAGCCTATTAACAAGAGCTACAGTGCCAGCTGCCTGTTTTCTGCTGTTTTTGGTTCCAGGAAAGTCAAAAAATGAATATTCTTGGAATTGGACGGGACAAAAGCCAAAATGCCTATTTTTCCAGAAGACTCCAGGAGCCAGAATACGAGATGGAGGAGGGCCAGGGGCTGGCCACACCCCCCAGGCGCGGGCTAGGCCTGGCCATGGTGTGGTGGCCCCAGGCACCTCCTCGGTCTCCCTCTTTGCCTATAAGAAGCCTTCTGACCTAAAAACTCCGCTGCGCCGCCGCGCTGCCGCCACCGAAGGGGAGATTCGGGGGACAGAAAGTCTCTGTTCCGGCACCCTGTCGGGACGGGGAAGTGCGCTCGGAGCCATCTCCATCGATCTCCACCATCATCTTCATCGACCATCTATGTTTCCTCCATCTATGAGTGAGTAATCCCCCGTTGTAGGCTATGGGGATGGTAGGGATTGGATGAGATTGTTCATGTAATGGCATCAAATTGTTAGGGCATGGTGCCTAGTATCTTTTATTAGTGCTTTATGACTTTGTTGCGACTTGTTGTGCTTAATGCTTGTCACTAGGGCCCGAGTGCCATGATTTCAGATCTGAACATGTTATTGATTCATTATGATAGTATTGTTTTGGGTCTTATCTGCAAGTTGTATACACACGTCGTTGTCCAGAACCTATGGCCCCGAAGTGACAGAAATCGGGATAACCGGAAGGGAAAGGCTTTGATGTGAGGATCACATGTGTTCATGGAGTGTTAATGCTTTGCTCCGGTGCTCTATTAAAAGGAGCACCTTAATTGCCAGTAGTTCCCTAGAGGCCCCGCTGCAAAAGGGCTGGCAAGACAAAAGATGTTGCGCAAGTTCTCATTGCGAGCACGTATGACTATATATGGAACACATGCCTAGGATTGTCTAGTACTTGGATGCTTTATCTTATTTATCTGCAATTGCCCTATGTTCTGATTGCTATGTGGATTGTCTTGTCCATGCAACACTCCTCCATCCATCCCTATGCCTACCGCACTCGAATCCCACTGTTTACTGCTTTTGTTACTACTGTCTTTGCTTTACTACTGTTGTTACTTTACAATTCCTACTACAAAACTGTTGCTACTGATAAACTGCTGTGAGCAAGATTGTTTCCAGGTGCAGCTGAATTGACAACTCAGTTGTTAAGGCTTATAAATATTCTTTGGCCCCCCTTGTGTCGAATCAATAAATTGGGTTTCACTTCCCTCGAAAATACTGTGATACACCCCCTATACTTGTGGGTCATCAAGACTATTTTCTGGCGCCGTTGCCGGGGAGCGTAGCTTTATTTATCAAGTCCACTTGGATTCACTATTGTTCAAGCTAAGTTTATTTTCTCCTTGTTTGCTTGTTTCTTTATCAAAAATACAAAAAAAGTAGTTTGTACTCTAGTTGTTATTTTTGTTGGTCTGTTATTGTCTTGCTTTGTCATGCTTGTTGTCAATGGTTGGTTTCTTTGAAACTGAAGCTTATTGGCAAGGTGGGTTCACGGAAGATCAAAAATATTATTATAAGGAACACAGCTTGTCACAAAAAGGGAAACACTTATGGGAACAAATTGATAGATTGTATACCATTGCTAGAAACGTGTGCTCTACTTATAATGTTACTTATTGCTGTGATGAATCTCGTTGCAGAAAGAGGTATAAACACCTCCCTTTTCAATGTGAGTATAATGATAATGATACCATATCTTCCTATGCTAAAGGAATTTATGACTTTTATGATGCAGAACAAATTGAAGAATTTATTGCTTGGAAGGGTGCTTTTGAACTTGCTAGTTTGCTTGAAAATATTGATGATTCACCTTACAAATATGAGGTTTATGGTATACTTAAATTTTGCTTTGATAATTACAAGGATGAAAATGGCCCTATTCTTGAGTATTTTAATAGATGCTCTCCACAAATGGAAGAGACTAATGCCTTGCAGGCTCCTATGGAAGAAGAAATTGATGAACCTGAAATCTCATTAGATGAAAAAGAGGAGGAGAGTGATGAACAAAAGGAGGAAGAATGGATTAGCTACCCATGCCTATGTTCTAATGAGAGTAACTCTTTATCCCTTACATTATTTGATTGTCCTCCATGCTTACTAAAGGAGGATGAATGTTATGTTCCCGAGGTTTCTTTTGAAAATGTTTATAATAAAGCTCTAGTGCTTGTAGATCATGAAGAGCATGCTTTATGTGATAGTTATATTGTTGAGTTTATTCATGAGGCTACTGAAAATTATTATGAGAGAGGAAAATATTTTTGTAGAAGTTTTCATGGTATTGAAACACCTCTCTACGTGCTGAAAGTTTTGAAGTTACTCTTGTTTTATCTTCCTATGCCTGTCACTTTGTTCTTTGCAAATTTATCTGCATACATGATTCCTATGCATAGGAAGTGGGTTAGACTTAAATGTGTTTTGAATTTGCTTCTTGATGCTCTCTTTTACTTCACTTCATATTTCTTATGAGAGCATTCTCTCAAACTTTTATGCCTGAAGATGATAATATGTCTATTATTCTTGGGAGACCTTTTCTTAAACACTGCAGGAGTTGTTATTAATTTTAATCAAGGAAAGGTGACCTTCAATGTTAATGACAAGGAACATACTGTATATTTCCCCAAGAAGATTGATAGGACTTATGGTTTATATTCAAGTGAACATGTTGAGGGCATTCAAGTTGGAGAAATATATTGTCCCATACCAAGAGAAAAATTTGAAACTATTATGATTGGGACCATTGCTATCAAGGTTGAGGTAACATAATCATAAGAGGAATACAAAGTTTTGTCTCATATGAAATTGTTTTGGTAACAAGACCTGATCAACCTTGTTAACAAAAGGATTTCATTGAACAAAACAATGTTTTCACCATGATTATCTCCGCTTACTTCTATTCTATCCATTTTAGTTTTTTGCTTATGCCTAACTTAAAGGCGTTAAAGAAAAGTACTTATTGGGAGGTAACCCAAAAGTTTTAGATGAGTCTTGGAAGTTATTACTTCAGTAATAACCGCTCCTTATCCTTTTTATTTGCTTTTTGTGCCAAGAGTAACCTCTAATGAGAGAGAAGTAATGATTGAGAAAGTTGCTGTCCCAAAACAGATTTCTGTGCTTCACCATAAAATTTCGTGTAACATCTCTGAACGTCTTTTTGAGGCGTGAATTTTTGTGCTGCTGCCCCAGGTTGTTATTTAACTTTCGTTAGTTCAACACTTTTTGAGTTGAGCAACATAAGGTCTTCAAAAAAATTCGTCTTTACCTGCTGGTCTGTTTTGGCAGATTTCTGCCATTTTCTGCATTTGCTTCTTGTTGGTTCCTTTTTGAGTTCTTTTGGGGAATTGAGCTTTTTAAGGGAAGTGCTACAGTAGCTAGTGTTCTAATGGAAGTTTATTTGGTGTTAGAACTTAACCTTAAGACTTATTTATCTTGAGTGCACTAATGTTGCTAATAAAGATTGTGTGAAGTTTTGTATGAAGGAAAAATTTCAGGTGTATGGAAGGAATGAGTAATGAGATGAAGGATGGACTAAAGCTCAAGCTTGGGGATGCCCCGCGTGTCACCCCAAGAAATATCCAAGAAGTATAAGCGTCAAAGCTTGGGGATGCCTAAGGCATCCCCTTCTTCATCAATAAAAATCTCAGGTTTCTTCCAAACGCTTCATTTTTATTGTTTCATGCACAGTTGTGTTGTTCTTGGAGCGTCTTCTTTTTCGTTTTCGTTTTGGTTTTTAGTTTGCGTGGTTTCCTTATTTTGATGAATAAATTGGTTGGACCTCCTCTTTCATATATTGGTGTTCAAATAGTTTGGTTTGGTTTGGTTTGGTTTGGAAAAGAGTAGGAAAGCTCATGCTTGAGTGGTAAAGAGAGCTTGTTTTTGACTGTGGCCTATGCTTTGTCATGCCATGCTTGATATTGTTTTGGCTTTATGCTTAGTAATCTTTGCTGTAGCATGATTTGTTATAAACAATTGAGATTGCTTAATGTGCCTTGGATGAATCATGCGTTGTTTTAGCATATTAAAACATAGTATTGTGGTATTCTCCTTTGATGCTTTATTTGGGTTGACTTGGCACATGCTCACACCATGTTATGACTATCCCTAGTCACCATAAGCCTTTATGATCCTTTAGTTTTCAACTTGTAGTATCACTTTATGCTTTGATCAATGATGTTTTGTCGCTCTGCATGATTATGGCCATTATTGCTCTCTCGTTTGTCGCTCCCTTTCTATTTACTAGCCTTCACTTTCACTGAGTATGTTGTACTCATGTTTCCAACTCCCTAAAACCAAATATTGCCAAAGTGTCCACCATACCTACCTATTAGCATCATTTGCTAATTCCGTGCATATTCAATATGCCTTGTTTTCTTCCGAATAAAATGTTTGCTTGTTATGAGAAAGTTAGTTAGTAAAGCTCTCACGAACTTGATGGCACACTTTATTTTCTTACATCTAATAAACCTGAACCATTGCGTCCTTCTTTGTTGCGTACATGCTTGAGCTTTATAAATTTAAGTTAGCAGAACCATGTTTCATGGGGAACGCTTTCAACATTGCACTGGTACTTAGTACCTCGTTGATATCATGTTATTTTGCTTATGGATCCCGGCGGTGTGAAATAAAAGTGGAACTTGTAAGATCATGGAGTTTGTATGTATGTTAGAGAAACGCCTGGGCCGCTAGCCTAAGCCATTCCTAATCATGGTGGAAACTTGCAGCATAACCATAATGAGCATTCTATGAAGCATCCTCAATAAAAATCTATGCACATAGTAAATAAAAAGATCGATGAGATGCTCATTGTCTGCTTGCCTTGTCATTTTGATTATGGGATAGCTCATGTATCATGTGCAAGGGGTACCCCGTTGGCGGTTCTCTATGATACGTATATACTTACAATGACAAGAGCTTACTTGTGACTGAAGTTGAGTAGCATGAGGATCGGTCTTCGTAAGTAAGAGGCATGAGACTTCGATTTATAAATTGTCAAGCATATCCTCTTAGTTGTGTCACTTTAACCTTAACCATTTAAAGATGCTTATGATAGGGGCAATGAGAGCTCAAAGCTAATGAGTACCATACTTTCAGCATTTGGAAGCCTTTCAAACTTTTCAAAACCTGTTCATTTCCTTGTTGAGTCTCCACACATTCTATGAGCACTTTCTTGAGAGCATAGTGGACATTCTTAGTTCTATGTGCATTGTCCCAAGACTTGTTGATTGATGCATACCTTGATATTGCTTGTTTTAAACTATTTGTATCTAGTCACTCTTGTAAACTTTGAAGGTGTCCTATGCATTTATGTTTGCTACTCTATGAGGGACAAGCTGAGTGCCACTTTGCTATGTTTTCTTTATGTGAAACAAACAAACGTCTTGCAAAGCATTGTTATTCATGAATCTTTTGTTTGTGCCTTTTCATGTTGCATCATAGTTTCTTTGTCTTATTGCTAGAGCTTTGTCTTTCATGTTATGATTGAAGTACTATGATCCCAGCTTTGAATGTTTTACAAATATTTTGATCAAGTCTTTGATGGTGCATGTCACCTCAAAAATTATTCTTTCTTTTTATCACTTACCTACTCGAGGACGAGCAGGAGTTGAGCTTGGGGATGTTGATACATTGCAAATGCATCTACAATTTTCGATGCTCCATGCTTGGTTTTATCCACTTTCTTGTGTTTTGTCCACACTTTGGAGTACTTTTCATATGATTTCTTGGACTAACCTATTAACAAGAGCCATAGTGTCAGCTGCCTGTTTTCTGCTGTTTTTGGTTCCAGGAAAGTCAGAAAATGAATATTCTCAGAATTGGACGGGACAAAAGCCAAAGTGCCTATTTTTCCAGAAGACTCCAGGAGCCAGAATACGAGACGGAGGAGGGCCAGGGGCTGGCCACCCCCCCAGGCGCGGGCTAGGCCTGGCCGCGCCAGGGCATGGTGTGGTGGTCCCAGTCACCCCCTCAGTCTCCCTCTTCGCCTATAAGAAGCCTTCTGACCTAAAAACTCTGGGGGGTTCGACGTTTTTCCACGAAAAGTTCCACTGCGCCGCCGCCACCGAAGGGGAGATTCGGGGGACAGAAAGTCTCTGTTCCGGCACCCTGCCGGGACGAGGAAGTGCCCCCGGAGACATCTCCATCGATCTCCACCATCATCTTCATCGACCATCCATGTTTCCTCCATCTATGAGTGAGTAATCCCCCGCTGTAGGCTATGGGGATGGTAGGGATTGGATGAGACTGTTCATGTAATGGCATCAGATTGTTAGGGCATGATGCCTAGTATCTTTTATTAGTGCTTTAT
The DNA here is from genome assembly GCA_916181665.1 of Avena sativa. Classification (NCBI taxonomy): domain Eukaryota; kingdom Viridiplantae; phylum Streptophyta; class Magnoliopsida; order Poales; family Poaceae; genus Avena; species Avena sativa. The sequence goes on from OV702287.1 coordinate 433,521,936, forward strand.
GACTTTGTTGCGACTTGTTGTGCTTAATGCTTGTCACTAGGGCCCGAGTGCCATGATTTTAGATCTGAACGTGTTATTGATTCATTATGATAGTATTGTTTTGGGTCTTATCTGCAAGTTGTATACACACGTCATTGTCTGGAACCTATGGCCCCGAAGTGACAGAAATCGGGATAACCGGAAGGGAAAGGCTTTGATGTGAGGATCACATGTGTTCACGGAGTGTTAACGCTTTGCTCCAGTGCTCTATTAAAAGGAGCACCTTAATTGCCAATAGTTCCCTAGAGGCCCCGCTGCAAACGGGCTGGCAAGACAAAAGATGTTGTGCAAGTTCTCATTGCGAGCACGTATGACTATATATGGAACACATACCTAGGATTGTCTAGTACTTGGATTCTTTATCTTATTTATCTGCAATTGCCCTATGTTCTGATTGCTATGTGGATTGTCTTATCCATGCAATGCCCGTCCATCCATCCCTATGCCTACCGCACTCGAATCCCACTGTTTACTGCTTTTGTTACTACTGTGTTTGCTTTACTACAACTGTTACTTTATTATTCCTACTACAAAACTGTTGCTACTGATAAACTGCTGTGAGCAAGATTGTTTCCAGGTGCAGCTGAATTGACAACTCAGTTGTTAAGGCTTATAAATATTCTTTGGCTCCCCTTGTGTCGAATCAATAAATTGGGTTTCACTTCCCTCGAAAATACTGCGATACACCCCCTATACTTGTGGGTCATCAATCATGAGGGGACAAAGAGATTAAATGGAGATCATTTGGGGGCAAAACCCTATGCAGAACAGTAAGCTAGGTTTAGAGTTAGGTTCTTGCCTGCCAAGTGTTTGATGAAATGGCCGCAAGAAAATTATTTTTGAATTTTGCAAAGATTTTTGGTGGGTGTGCTAGTACTAAGCTTGAGACTCTGTGGGTGCTTGGATTTTGAAAATTGAGTTTATTTGAGTGGTTTTTGAAATAGTGGGATCTTCCCATATGAAATAGATTCAATTTTCCAATGCCTTTTAAATATAGTGTTTGAAAGTTTTTGGCAGATCACAAAGTGGGCCTTGGTACCTCATTATGTGTACTAGCAAGGGGTGCAAAGATCCACATTTGTTTCTGTTAAGTTCTGAGTACTAGGAATAGCCAAAGTAGGCATGATAGTTAATTTGGCCAAAATGACCATTCACTTCAATTATTCATTTTGAGTTGTTTTTCTTTGGGAAAAGTTTGGGAATGATTTAGATGATGTTTATTTCACCTAAGAAACATTTTACAAGCAATGGATCACAAAACCATGGCAATTTAAATCAAATCCTAATTCAAATGCACCTACACATGAATGCTTTCATATTTTTAAATGGAAAAGTTTTTGTTAACCCTAATTTTGATGATTTGTATCTTAATAAGCTTGGATTAAAGTTTTGGGATGTTACAAACCTTCCCCTTAAACAAAATCTCGTCCCGAGATTTACAAAGAAAACTAGGAACTAAAGAGATTTGGGAACTCTGTCCTAATGTAATCTTCGCGCTCCCAAGTGGTTTCCTCCTCGGTATGGTTTCTCCACTGAATCTTGAGAAACTTGATGCTCCTGGTCCTAGTGGTTCTGTAGGATTCTTCTAAGATACGGATGGGCACTTCCCGATAGGTCAGGTCATTGTTGATCTCCATAGCTCTGTGATCGATGTTCTTGAAAACTTCAGTCTTCTCAGGCACTTCCAAGCATTTGCGAAGTAACGAGATATGGAACACATTGTGGATGGCTGACATCTCTTCAGGCAGTTCTAGTTGATAAGATACTTCTCCCCGACGATTCAGAATTTTGAAGGGCCCGATATATCTGGGGGCTAACTTTCCTTTCAGACTAAAGCGTTTGGTCAAGCTTTCAATGGTGAAACCTTGAGATATACAAAATCTTCGACATTGAAAGTCAGGTCTCTCCTTCTCTTGTCAGAATAACTCTTCTGTCTGGACTGGGCGGTCTTGAGGTGCTCACAGACTTTGTGAACTTTCTCTTCGGCTTCTCGGAGAATGTTGGGTCCAAACATCTGACTCTCTCCTGCTTGCGACCAATTCAAAGGGGTACGACACTTCCTTGCGTATAGGAATTCAAATGGTGCCATCTGCAAACTAGCTTGATAACTGTTGTTATATGAGAATTCTGCGAAAGGCAGGCAGTCTTCCCATTTTGATCCATATTCCAACACACAAGCTCTAAGCATATCCTCTAGGATATGGTTGACTCTCTCAGTCTGTCCATCTGTTTGTGGGTGATACACAGTGCTGAAGTTCAACTTGGTGCATAATCCTTCCTGAACTTTCTGCCAAAATCTCGAGGTAAACTAGGTTCCTCGATCTGATACTATGGTCTTGGGGGTTCCATGCAGACTAACAATCCTAGCAATGTATAGTTCTGCTAGTTTCGCACTCTGGTAGGTAGTATTGACAGGTATGATGTGGGCTACCTTGGACAGTCTATCAACGATGACCCAGATTAAGTCATTTCCCCTACTAGAAGTAGGTCAACTGGTGATAAAGTCCATTCCGACGGAATCCCATTTCCATTCCGGAATCTGCAATGGTTGCAACAGTCCTGCAGGTCTCTGATGTTCTGCTTTGACTCTTTGACAGATGTCACACTTGGCGATGTAGCTTCCGATTTCTCTCTCCATCTTGTGCCACCAAAATTGCTCTTTCAAATCTTGATACATCTTCGTTCCTCTAGGGTGGATAGAATAAAGAGTATCATGAGCTTCCTTCATGATAACTTGCTTCAGTTCCAAATCTGCTGGCACACAGATACGTCCTTTGTACCACAGTACTCCTTCTTCGTCTTCGGTGAATCCAAGTACCTTTCCTGTACCAATACGATGTTTGATTCCATCGATACTTTCATTCCCCTTGTGGGCTTCCTTGATTTGGCTAATCAAAGTGGGTTGAAGTTCAATGCTAGCTAAGAATCCTTTGCTAACCAATTCAGTTCTGAACTGCTCCAACTCCTCATACAAACTTGGCTGCTTCTCCTTGATCATGGTGTTTAGCCTACATGGCAATCTGCTAAGAGCATCCGCTACCACATTGGCTTTGCCGGGGTGATAGTGAATGTCAAGGTCATAATCCTTGATTAACTCTATCCATCTCCTTTGCCTCATATTCAGCTCCTTCTGAGTGAAGATATACTTTAAACTCTTGTGATCTGAGTAAATCTCACATCGATTACCCATCAAATAATGACGCCATGTCTTCAATGCCAAAACTACGGCTGCTAATTCAAGATCATGGGTCAGATAGTTCTGCTCATGCTGCTTCAGTTGGCGAGACAGATACGCGATGACTTTGCCTTCTTGCATCAATACACATCCTAGACCAATCTTGGATGCATCACAATATACATCAAATGGCTTCTTGATGTCTGGCATGATCAATATTGGGGCTGATATCAATCTCTTCTTCAGCTCCTGAAAACTGGCTTCACATTTGTCTGTCCATTCAAACTTCTTGTCCTTCTTTAACAATTGGGTCATGGGTCGGGCTATGCTTGAGAATCCTTCTACGAACTTGCGGTAGTATCCCGCTAATCCGAGAAATGCACGGACTTGGGTTTGAGTGGTTGGGGCTTCCCATTCTTCGACATCTTTGATCTTGGCGGGATCAACAGAGACTCCTCCGGCAGACACAATATGTCCTAGGAATCCTACTTCTTTCAACCAAAACTCACACTTGCTGAACTTGGCATATAACTGATGCTCTCTCAGGGTTTCTAGGATGATTCTCAGATGTTGCTCATGTTCTTCTTCTAACTTGGAGTAGATAAGGATGTCGTCGATAAACACAACTACAAACTTATCTTAGAAATTCATAAAGATCTTATTCATGAGATTCATGAAATAAGCAGGGGAATTGGTTAATCCAAAAGACATAACCGTATACTCGTATAAACCATAGCGAGTAGTAAAGGCGGTCTTCGGAATATCCGTTGCACGAATCTTAAGTTGGTGATAACCAGTCCTAAGATCAATCTTTGAGAATACCTGGGCTCCAGTCAATTGATCAAATAGATCCTCTATCTTTGGCAAGGGGTACTTGTTCTTGATGGTGACGTCATTCAACTTTCTGTAATCTGTACGCAGACGATTGCCTCCATCTTTCTTGTCGACGAATAACACTGGTGATCTCCATGGCGATGCGCTTGGTTGAATCAAGCCTGTTGCTAACATGGCATCTAAGTGCTTCTTCAACTCAACTAACTCTGAGGGGTTCATGCTATAGGGCCTCTGGGCTATGGGTCCGGTTCCGGGGATTAGTTCGATAATGAACTCAATATCCCTATCCGGGGGCATACCTGGCAATTCATCTGGGAATACGTCAGGGTATTCACAGACTACTCTTACTTGGTCTATGGTGGGTAGGTCTAGACTCTTGTTGCACTTGAATTGGCGAGGTAAGGTTTCAGATATATGCTCTACTATGACTCCAGAACTACTGGTCATGGTGATGGCTTTCTTAGCACAGTCTATCAGTCCTTTATGCCTTGACATCCAGTCCATACCTAGTACTACTTCCAATCCTTTGGTTCCAACTACTATTAGGTTGGCATAAAAATCTATCCCATGTATTCTGATAGGCACAACTTTGCAAATTTTTCTAGCTTTTGTAGTTGAACCGGGGATTTGAACTATCATGACATGCTTCAGGTTGGTTGGGTGAATCTTACTAGTGCATGCAAATTCTTCGGTGACAAATGAATGCAATGCTCCCGAATCAAACAATACTCTTGCTAAAACTGAGTTGACAGAAAACATACCCAACACTACATCTGGCGCTTCTTGGGCTTCTTCTGCGTTCATGTGGAAGAGACGACCGTTGCGGTTGTGAGGGTTCCCTGGGGCAAACCTTCTTCCTGGTTGAACACGACGCTGTTGTTGAGCTGGGGCATTCACAGTGGCATTGGCGGCAGTCTTCTTGGGACACTCATTGGAGTAGTGACCCTTCACTCCACACTCGAAACAAGTGATCTGGGACTTGTCCTTGGCTGCGATAGGCACAACATTGATGCCAGTTCTAGGTGCAGTGTTGTTGTTGTTGTTGTTTTTGATCTTGGGAGGTGCACGATTGAAATTGTTGGCGTTGCCGGAGTTGTGATGGTTTCCTCTGGACTTCACATTGCCTCTGCTACGGTTGGGGTAGCTTGGGCGAGACATTGGGGGTCGGTTGTTCCTTGGTGCATATCCTGGTGAGGGGTTGGGACGGTACTTCTGGTGACTGCTGGATCCTGATTGCTGCATCATATGACGTTTGCGGTTGTCGTTTGCCTGATTAATCTTCCCTTCCATCTGAATGGCAGAGTCGACTAGCTCTTTGAGATCCTGAAAACGGATGTTGACGAGGACAGTCTGCATCTCATCATGCAGTCCGTTTAGGAATCTCTCCTTCTTCTTGGCCTCCATGTTGATCTCATCAGGTGCATATCTAGCAATTGATAGGAATCTTTCACGGTACTCCACCACAGTCATTCTTCCTTGCTTCAATTCCCGGAACTCATCTCTCATTTGGTTGACTAGACCCTGCGGCACGTGGGTGCGGCTGAACTTGACTTTGAATGCTTCCCATGTCATCGCTTGACCATGGTTCATATTGCGGATACTATTCCACCAAGCTCTTGCATCTCCCGCCAGATAGTGGGTGGCAAAGAGAACTTTCTCGTTTTCATCAACTCCTGTAACTTCGAGGTTGTTTTCCATCGTCTGCAACCAGTCATCAGCATCTAATGGGTTTTCAGATTGGTTGAAGATTGGAGGATTGGTATTCTGAATTTTTTTGAGTTTGGATCCATGGTGATCCTGATTTCCATGCCCTTGGTTGTTGAGAGCCATCTGGGCGATCTATGATGTCTACGCACTTCTATTCTTGTAGACAGTTGTTGGGCCTCCAAGTGCAGAGGTTTGTAGAACAGCAGCAAGTTTTCCCTTAAGTGGATCACCCAAGGTTTATCGAACTCAGGGAGGAAGTGGTCAAAGGTATCCCCTCTCAAGCAACCCTGCAATTAAGATACAAGAAGTCTCTTGTGTCCCCAACACACCCAATACACTTGTTAGGTGTATAGGTGCACTAGTTCGGCGAAGAGATAGTGAAATACAAGTGGTATGGATAATTATAAGTGGTAACGGTGATAGAGAATAGCTTGGTGGCGTGGAAAAGACTAAAGGCAAACTGAAATAAAGATGGAAGCAAGCAAACATGTAACAGATCTAGTTGCAAACGGTGTATCAATGCTTAGAAACAAGGCCTAGGGATCATACTTTCACTAGTGAACACTCTCATATAAATATATTCTCTTTATGATACTACTCTTAACTACTCTCCGGTTGGACACTCTAATCAACGGTAGGGCTATAACAGCACACCTCAAAGTAAGTCTTTCCCATCTAGAAAACCCCACACTGTCACCTTGAGCACTAGATGAGTCCACCAAACACCACAATTTCATAAAGACATCCAACTCCAAATATAACTCATAACAAGTATTTGTAATCTCTAGCCTAAGTGCCACCATGGTGTGCACGCTGTCACTTTCACACACATGGGGAGAGCAGAGATCTATTAAAGCACTTGAGTAGCAAGGTAGATCTATAGATTACAAGCTCATGATCTTAATAAGATCATGCATAGAGAGAGAGATGAACACATAGCTACCGGTAGAACCCTTAGCCTCAAGAGAGAACTACTCCCTCCTCATCATGGGAATCAACAATGGTGATGGAGATGGCGGTGGAGATCGATGGAGATGGCTCCGGGGGCACTTCCCCGTCCCGGCAGGGTGCCGGAACAGAGACTTTCTGTCCCCCGAATCTCCCCTTCGGTGGCGGCGGCGCTGCGGAACTTTTTTTGGATTTCTGGTTGACTATTTAGGGTTTTGGTATCGGGAGGCTCTTATAGGCGAAGGAGGCAAGGTCGGTGGCCGCCCAGGGGGCCCACACCATGCCCTGGCGCGGCCTAGGTGGACCTATGCCATGGGGTGGTTGGCCACCCTATGGCCCCTCTCCGACTCTCCTCCTGGCTCCGTGAGTCTTCCGGTAAAATAGGAACTTTGGCTTTTGTCCCGTCCAATTGCGAGAATATTCATTTTCTGACTTCCTAGAACCAAAAACAGCAGAAAATAGGCAACTGGCACTGTGGCATCTTGTTAATAGGTTAGTCCAAGAAATCATATGAAAAGTACTCCAAAGTTGGAACAAAACACAAGAAAGTAGATAAAACCAAGCATGGAACATCAAAAAATATAGATACATGTGCAATGTATCAACATCCCCAAGCTTAACTCCCGCTCGTCCTCGAGTAGGTAAGTGATAAAAAGAAAGAATAATTTTTGAGGTGACATGCACCATCAAAAAGTTCTAGCAATAAGACAAAGAAACTATGATGCAACATGAAAAGGCACAAACAAAAGATTCATGAATAACAATGCTTTGCCAGACGTTTGTTTGTTTGTTTCACATAAAGAAAACATAGCATAGTGGCATTCAGCTTGTCCCTCATAGAGTAGCAAATATAAATGCATAAGACACCTTCAAAGTTTATAAGAGTGACTAGATACAATAGTTTAAAACAAACAATATCAAATTATGCATCAATCAACTAGTCTTGGGACAATGCACATAGAACTAAGAATGGCCACTATGCTCTCAAAGTAGGTGCATAAAGGTAGAAGGTGGAGACTCAATATAATGGTGGAAGAAAGGCCTTCATAGAAGGAAGTAGGGATTCAAGTCTCATAAAGAGCTTCCAAAAATTATGGTACTTATTAGCTTTCAGCTCTCATTGCCCCTATCATAAGCATCTTGAAGTGATTAAGGTTAAAGTGAACAAACTATGGTGTACATGCTTGACGAAGTATAAGTCAGAAATCTCATGTCCCTTGAATACGAGGGCCGCTCCTCATGCTACTCAAGTTTAGTCACCGGTAAGTTCTTGTCATCGTAAGTATATGTGTATCATAGAGAACCGCCAACGGGGTACCCCTTGCCCGATAATACGGAAGAATCCCCATATCAAAATGATAAGGCAAGCAGACAACGAGCATCTCAACAATCTTCTTATTTACCATGGGAATATGGTGCTTTTTTCTCTATTTCCTCTTTTCATAATCTTTTTTTTTCTTTTTCTATTTTTTCTCAATATAGGACTCTTTTTTATAAGAAGAATGCTTCATAGACAGCTCATTATGGTTACACTGCAGGTTTCCACCATGTCAGCATGGATTAGACCAACGACCTAGGCATTTCTCTAACACATATACATAACTCCATGGACTTACAAGCTCCCCTTTCATTTCACACCGACGACATCCATATACAAAAGAGCATGATATCAACTAGGTACAAAGTACCCGTGCAATGTTGAAAGCGTTCCCCATGACAGCATGGTTCTGCTAATCCCCAACAAATAAGTGCAAGCATATATAACATAGACGACACAATGGTTCAAGTTTATTAAGGGCAAGAAAAGTAAAGTGTGCCATCAAGTTCGTGAGAGCTTTAATCACTAGTTTTCTCATAACAAGTTTAATTTGGAAGGTAAACAAAAACATGAATATACTTGGAATTACAAATGCTAATAGATAGGTATGGTGGAATCTTTGGTATAACTTGGTTTAGGGAGTTGGATGCATGAGTGGAACTCATACTTTGTTGTGGAGGCTAGCAAAAGACTAGGAGCGACAAACTAAGAGAGCAATAATGGCCATAATCATGCAGTGCGACAAAACATCATTGATCAAAGCATAAAGTGATACTACAAGTTGAAAACTAAAGGATCATAAAGGCTATGGTGACTTGAGATAGTCATAACATGGTGTGAGCATGTGCCAAGTCAACCCAAATAAAGCATCAAAGGAGAATACCACTATACTATGCTTTAATATGCTAAAATAACGGATGATTCTTCAAAGGCACATTAAGCAATCTAAATTGTTTATAACAAGTCATGCTACAACAAATAATACTAAGCATAAAGCCAAATCAATATCAAGCATGGCATGACAAAGCATAGGCCACAGTCAAAAACAAGCTCTCTTTACCACTTAAGCATGAACTTTCCTACTCTTTTCCAATCCAAATCAAACTATTTGAAAACCAATGTATGAAAGAGGGGGTCCAACCAATTTATTCAGCAAACTAAGAAAACCAAGCAAACAAAAAACCAAAACAAAAACAAAAAAGAAGACGCTCCAAGAACAAAATAATTGTGCATGAAACAATAAAAATGAAGCATTTAGAAGAAACCTGGGATTTTTATTGATGAAGAAGGGGATGCCTTGGGCATCCCCAAGCTTTGACGCTTGTACTTCTTGGATATTTCTTGGGGTGACACGCGTGGCATCCCCAAGCTTGAGCTTTAGTCCATTCTTCATCTCATTACTCATTCCTTCCATACACCTGAAAATTTTCCTTCATACAAAACTTCACACAATCTTTATTAGCAACATTAGTACACTCAAGATAATGAGTCTTTTGGTTCAGTTCTAACGCCAATAAAACTTCTATTAGAACACTATATACTGTAGCACTTCCCTCAAAAAGCTCAATTCCCTAAAAGAACTCAAAAACGAACCAACAAGAAGCAAATGCAGAAAATGACAGAAATCTGTCAAAACAGATCAGCAGGTAAAGACGAATTTTTTCGAAGACCTTCTGTTGCTCAAATCAAAAAGTGTTGAACTAACGAAAGTTAGATAACAATCTGAGGCAGAAGCACAAAAATTCACGCCTCAAAAGGAAGTACAGAGATTTTACACGAATTTTTACGGTGAAGCACAAAAATCTGTTTCGGGACAACAACTTTCCCAATCATTACTTCTCTCTCATTAGAGGTTACTCTTGGCACAAAAAGCAAATAAAAAGGATAAGGAGCGGTTATTACTGAAGTAATAACTTCCAAGACCCATCTAAAACTCTTGGGTTATCTATCAACAAGTACTTTTGTTTAACGCCTTTAAGTTAGGCATGATAGTTTGAGAAGATGCTCACATAAGACATATGAATTGAAGTAAAAGAGAGCATCAAGAAGCAAATTCAAAATACATTTAAGTCTAACCCACTTAATATGCATAGGAATCTTGTAAAGAAACAAGTCATGAAAGCACAAAGCAACAAGCATAGGAAAGAAAAATAAGTGCAACTTCAAGACTTTCAACATAAAGAGGGGAAACTTAATATTATTGAGATACATAAAACCATGTTTCCCTCTCTCGTAATAACTTTCAATAGCATCATGAATAAAATTAACAATATAACTATCACATAAAACATTCTTATCATGAGCCACATGCATATAATAATTATTACTCTCCACATAAGCATAGTCATTCTTATTAATTGTGGTGGGAGCAAATTCAACAAAATAGCTATCATTATTATTCTCATCACCATAATCATCAAATATAGGAGGCGTATTGTAATCATAATTAATTTTCTCCTCAATAGTAGGTGGACTGAAAATATCATATTCATCATTGTAATAATCATATATTGGAGGTATATTATCATCAAAGCAAATTTTCTCCTCTAAAGACGGGGGACTAAAAAGATCATTTTCATCAAAACTAGCTTCCCAAAGCTTAGACTTTTCCATAGAATTAGCAATAATGGTGTCCAAAGAATTCATACTAACAACATTGCTATCAGCATGCAAATAAAGTTCCATAGGTTTTTTAATTTTCTCTTCAAACACTTCATGTCCTAACTCGAGATAAATACTATAAAGCTCTCTAATTTTTTTGTTGTTTTCCATTAAACCTAACTAGTGAAAACAAGAAACAAAAAGACAAAATTGGAGAATCTAAAGGAAATAACTTCGAGCACTCACACCGGAGGATGTGAGCACTCACAAGAAACAATAATCCGCCCCACCAAGGGCCGGATAATCCGGCCTACCTCATCGCTCAAAGGAAGCCAAGGCGCGTCGATCGGTACCCGGTCGGATTTTCTTCCGGAAAATCCGAACTGGGGCGGTTTTTCCTCCCCAGGCCGGATAATCCGGGTGTCGTACGGGCCGAATAATCCGGCCCCTAGATTTCGAGCAAAAGGGGCCAAGGCGCGTCGCATGGTATCCGGTCGGATTTTCTCCCGGAAAATCCAAACTAGGGCGGTTTTTCCTCCCTAGGCCGGATAATTCGGCCTTCACATATGGCCGGATAATCCGACTCCTAGAAGTTGATCAAAGGCAAGCTCGGCGCGACGCTCTGATAGGGGTCGGACTTTCTGCCGGATATTTTGAGTCTGGGGCGATGTTTTCCCCAGGCCGGATAATCCGGCCCTCACTTGGGCCGGATAATCTGCCCCCCAAAGTGTGCATCGGCTGGTTTTTGAAGGGGGGGTATAAATACCCCTTCTTCCCCAACGTTCAGAACTCTTGATTCATTCGAAATTGACCAAACATTGTGCAAGAGCTCTCATTCTCGATCTCCCACTTCAACCACCCGAAGGTCTTGATCTTTGGTGGAATTGAAGGAGGAGAAGTTCATCATCATCATCAAGAATCAAGCGCTTCAACTCCTCTCCATTCACTTGGAGAAATCCCTGATCTAATATTCTTGTTAATACCTAGATCTTGTTTATTGTATTTGATAAGTTTGTTCTTGTGGCAGCTTGTTGTCATTTCGGGAGCCTCCAAGTTGTTGTCGAGTTGTTGCCCCGCTAGTTGTGTAAAGGCGCTGGTGCCCGCATCGAAGGGTACCTATAGTGGAAGGTGGATCAGGCCTTTTGTGGCGAGATCCATCGGAGAACAGGGTGAGGCCTTTTGTGGCGTGGTGGTCTTAGTACCGCCCATCCCTCCAACACAGATGTACTTCCCTTAACAAGGAAGGAACTGCGGTCAAACAAATCATGTGTCTCCGCGTGCTTCACCTCGGTTTACTCATTCCTCTTCCACTTGCTCTTTACTCGCTAGTAGATAGGTTTGCATATAGGGAAATTCCACCTAATAGTTTGTCTAGAGAATTTACCCTTTGTGCTAAGCCTAAAATTGAAAAAGAATTAAAAATTGGTGTAGCACCTATTCACCCCCCCTCTAGGTGCCCATACGATCCATTTCAATTGGTATCAGAGCCCCGACTCTTATTTCGGGCTTAACCGCCTAAGAGTAGTATGGGTACCAAGGATGATGGAAATGAGGCCGTGGATAAGGTCACAATGGATGATCTCAAGTCATTGGAAACAACCTTGTTGAAATCCTTTGAGGCTAAGATGGAGGAGATGAATCAAATGATTGCTCGCCTTACATCATCCATAGCCCCATCTCCATCCTCCTCTGAGGCTCCCACACCATCATCTAAGGAAAAGGGTAACACCGGATCCAAGGATGATGATGTGGAAGGTGAAAAACTTAATGGTTCCACCTCCAAAAAGGGAAGTGGTAAGGAGGAATATAGTGAGGTTCGCCACGTATATTCCCCCGACCCACCTATCCCTCATCCTCATATAAATAATAGGGGTGATCCAACAAGCTCATTGCATCCTCCTTTAATCAATGGCAATTCCTAATGAAATCTCATGTTTGCAGCTCCTCTATTGAATTGTGGAGGATTATTGAAGAGGGTCTTCATATTGGAGATCAAACCAACCTAACGAGAAGAGAAGTTATGGATAGCCAGTTGAATGCCACCGCTCTCCACATGATTCAGCTGGGTGTGGGTCCCAAGGACATGCCACACATCGAACATCTCAACACAGCTAAAGAGGCTTGGGATGCTCTTACGGATCTTTTCGTTGGAAATGAAAGCATGAGAAGAAATAGGTATGATGCCCTTAGTAATGAAGCTGAGGGATTCTACATGTTGGATGGTGAAAACCATGAGGACATGTATAGAAGACTCAAGGGCATCGCAACAACATTTCGAAAGCATGGGGCCACTCACATTGATGATGCATGGATAAAAAGAAAATATGTGAGTGCCTTAATGCCTTTCGAGCCAACGGATTTGAAGAGCCTACAAGGTAGACACAACTATAATCAAATGACATCCAACGAAGTCATGCAAGAAATGGCTTCATTCAAAGTGGCAGCAAAGAATGCTGAAGATGCCCGTGCTCGGGCCATTGGAATGCAAAAGGGTGTCAATGTGGCTCTCAAAGCCAATGTTGTTGAGCAAGAGGAAGATGAAGGAGCTTTTGAGGGAATATCCATGGACTACCCCGATGAGGTCAAACGTGCTCATGGTGAGTACATGGCATTCTATGTGAGGAATTTTTGGAAGGACCCTGCCAAAGCCAAGTCTGAACTTGAGCGCAAGAACGGGTCAAATGGAAGAAGAGGAAGTGGCCCAAGATTGAGAACTTGCTTCAACTGTGGTGATAGAATGCACTTTGTAGCACAGTGTCCATATCAAAATAGAGAGGACAATGGTGGCAGGCTCATTCTTAAAGAGAAATCTAAAGCACCTAAGAAGAAGCCGTTCATTAAGAAGAATGGCCCTTTCAAGAAGCAACCCAAGATTGTCCTGGTAGCTCAAGAGGAATATTCCTCCGCGAGTGAAGATGAAGAGGATGATGATAGTTCCTGCGAGGTGGCTGCTATATCCACCACATCGACTCCTTCATCACTCTTCGACTCGGCGAACGAGAACGCCATCAACAACAACGCCACTTGCCTAATGGCAAGAGGGTCCGAGGTATCAACTTCTAGCTCTTCATTTCCTAAGACTAACATAATTTTGGACATGGATGATCATGACAGTCTTAAAATGAAAGAAGAAGTTATTGCCTTGGATACTTTTTTCCCTAACCTACAAGGTGAGCACAAACTTCATTTTGATGTTCTTATGAGTCAACTTGCTCAAGCCGAAGATCTCCTTAAAGAAAAGGGCAGAATTGAAAGAGAAGATGCCTAGGAGATAGCTTCTTTGAAGAATGCTTTGGAAGAGGAAGAGGAAGCTTGAGTATCTTTGGAAGAAAGACTCAAATCCCTTGAGGAGTCACAAGAAGAAGCTATAGCTCAGCTCATTAAAGAACGTGACCATGCTCTTGCCAAGGTAAAGAAACTAAAGAAAGAAAAGATTGACTTTGGGGTTGTTCATGCTAGACTTTTGGAGAAGTTTGATAATCTTGAAAGTGCTCACAGGGCATTGAAAAGTGATCATTCTGCTTTAAATGAGTCTCATGACCAGCTCCAAACTCAATTGAAACAGTATGATGTGCCAAGTACTTCCACTTCATCCTCTGGAAAAGAAGACCTTGCAAGAAGTTCTCAACACAAAGGTAAAGGGGTTATTGATGAGATACTGAGCAGGCAAAGGACACACAATAGTAAAGAAGGTCTTGGTTACATACCTAAGACAAAGAGCAAGAAAAACAACAACAAGAAGAAGAAGAGCAAGACTGCTCTACCAAAGACTAGCAACATTGCCAATGACAAGACTAATTATGATGGTTTTGCAGGGATCAACAATCCTAACTTTGAACTATATTGTGATTATTATGGTGATGTTTATGCTAGTTATGTAGGCCCTTATGATTGTTACATTCCTTGGTCTATTTGGGTTCCCAAGACCCTTGTTACTAACATGAGAGGACCCATTGAAAAATGGGTACCTAAAACCAAGAAGTAATTTTCTTGCAAGGCTATGCTTCCGGTGGTTCTAAATGGGTACTCGATAGCGGTTGTACGAGTCATATGACCGGAAGCAAGGAGATCATCACGGAGATGCGGCCAAACCTTGATCACATAACCGTCTCCTATGGTGACAAGTCAAAATCTGAGGTATTAGGTCTCGGCAAAGTTGTGGTGGCTCACGATATCTCTCTCGTGGACGTCATGCTTGTTGAGACCCTTGGGTACAACTTACTTTCTGTTCGTGCCCTTGGTAAGATGGGCTTTGCAGTTTATATTGATGCTGATTTGGTGGTACTCTTGTGGAGCAAGTCTCTAAAAGTCGCTTTCATGGGATATGTCGAAAACGACCTGTACGTGGTGGACTTTTTGGGGAAAACCACTACAGGCCCGATGTGTCTTTTCGGAAAGGCTGACGTGGGTTGGCTATGGCATCGCCGACTAGCCCACGTTAACATGAGAACTTTGCAAAGTCTCCACAAGGGTGGCCACATTCTTGGACTAAAAGAAAATGTCTCCTTTGCCAAAGATCGTGTTTGTAGGGCATGTGTTGAAGGGAAAATGCATGACTCACCTCATCGAAGGAAAACCATTATCTCTTCAAAAAGGATTTTGAAGCTCCTTCATGTGGATCTCTTCGGACCTCCATCTCATGCAAGCCTCGGTGGGAAGAAGTATTGTCTAGTGATTATTGATGATTACTCAAGATACACTTGGGTTTATTTCTTCAAGTTGAAGAGTGAGACTCAACAAACTGTCATCGACTTCGCCAACGAGGTTCAACGTCAACACAACGTCCCCATTCTGGCTATAAGGAGTGATAACGGCTCTGAGTTCAAGAACTACACCTTAAATGAGTTCCTAAGTGAAGAGGGGATAAGACATCAATATTCCGCTGCGTACACCCCTCAACAAAATGGTGTAGCCGAGAGGAAGAATCAAACTCTAATGGATATGGCAAGATCAATGTTAGCCGAATTCAAATCTCCATATAACTTCTGGGATGAAGCAATCTCAACTGCTTGTCATTCATCCAACCGTTTATACCTCCGTAAGATCTTGGACAAGACTCCGTATGAAATACTTACCGGTAACAAGCCAAACATCTCATACTTTCGGGTATTCGGGTGTAAGTGTTTCTTTCTTATTAAAGGAGTTCGTTTATCTAAGTTTGAATCTAAGGCTTTAGAAGGTATTTTTGTTGGTTATGGTGCCGAATCCCACACTTATAGAGTCTACAATAAGCTCTCCGGAACTATTGTAGAATCTTGTAGTGTGGTGTTCGAGGAAAATGACGGTTCCAGTGCGGAGCAAGTTGGTGTTTGTGATGCAGATGTTGAAATACCCCAAGATGCCATAAGAAGAATGGGCGTGGGATTTTTCCGCCCCATTGAGGAACCCCTTGTGGCGGACCGGGAAGGATAATGCTCTACTCATTTAGAGCCCTCATCTACACATGCTCAACATGTTCCAACAATGGGGGCAACTTCTACACCATCTCCATCAACTGCTGAAGGTCAAGATGTTCCAGAAAGCTCCAAGCCGGATTGTCCGGTTGACACCGGATTATCCGGCCACCCTATTCTAGCTGATCATTCTGCTCCTGGTGGTGAAGATGTCAATGCAAGCTCCAGGCCGGATTCTCCGGCTAGCCCCGGATTATCCGGCCCCTCGCCAGTTCAAGCAAGCCCCAGGCCTCCTGATGAAGCTGCTACAAATACTCCCAGGCCAGATTATCCGGCCTCTCCATCGGCCGGATTATCCGGCCCTGACTCTCCAGTTCTGCAGCCTCCTGTTACGGCTTCGGACTCACCTCAAGGGCACGCATCTACACCACCTGCTACTGACATTCCAGTTCCTGATCAAGGTCGAGCAAATGCTTCCAATGAAGACTCAAGTGATGAATCTCCTCCTCCAAGAGACAACAAACTTATTGAACTTCGTCGCAAGGCTCA
Organism: Avena sativa; assembly: GCA_916181665.1. Classification (NCBI taxonomy): domain Eukaryota; kingdom Viridiplantae; phylum Streptophyta; class Magnoliopsida; order Poales; family Poaceae; genus Avena; species Avena sativa. Next base: position 433,538,500 of record OV702287.1, read on the forward strand.
GGCTGATCGTAACCTTGAGTTGAGGGGTCACACTCTCGACAAGGTTGTTGGTGATCTTTGATGAAGGGTTTCTACAAGAAGAGAATTGACCAGTTTTGGTGAGCATCAAGCTCATATCTCTATGGTGGAACCTAAGAAGGTCTTTTAAGCTCTTGAAGACCCAAACTGGGTTGTTTCTATGCATGAAGAATTGAATAATTTCGAGCGCAACAAAGTCTGGAAACTCGTGGAGAAACCCAAAGAATGCCGCAATGTTATCGGCACCAAGTGGAATTTCAAAAACAAGCAAGATGAGAATGGCACTATTGTGAGAAACAAGGCAAGACTTGTGGCACAAGGTTACTCCCAGGTTGAGGGCATCGACTTTGGAGAGACCTATGCTCCAGTGGCTTGTCTTGAGTCCATCCGTATCCTTCTTGCTTATGCTGCTCATAACAATTTTAAGTTGCAGCAAATGGACGTCAAGAGTGCCTTCCTTAATGGTCCTCTACATGAGTTGGTATACGTAAAGCAACCCCCGGGGTTTGAGGATCCTAACTTTCCGAGCCATGTCTACAAACTCGATAAGGCACTCTATGGCCTTAAACAAGCCCCACGTGCGTGGTATGAGCACCTTAAAGAGATTTTGTTAGATCGTGGCTTTGAAGTTGGGCAAATCGATCCCACTCTTTTTACTAAGAAGGTTAAGGGGGAGTTCTTCGTATGCCAACTATATGTAGACGATATCATCTTTGGTTCTACTAATAAAGCTTTTAATGATGAATTTTCAAAGCTTATGACTGATAGGTTCGAGATGTCTATGATGGGGGAATTACGGTTCTTTCTTGGATTCGAGATCAAGCAACTTAGATAAGGAACCTTTATTAATCAAGCAAAGTACATCCAAGACATGCTCAAGAGATTCAAGATGACTGATTTAAATGGTGTCGCCACTCCGATGCAAACAAAATGTCATCTTGAACTTAACCCACATGGTAAAGATGTGGACCAAAAGGTATACCGGTCCATGATCGGCTCTCTTCTTTACCTCTATGCATCTAGACCGGATATAGTGTTGAGTGTGGGTGTGTGTGCGAGGTATCAAGCAGCTCCTAAAGAAAGCCACTTAGTGGCGGTCAAGAGGATCTTTCGATATTTGGTTCATTCCCCTAACTTTGGTCTCTGGTATCCCAAGGGCTCCAATTTCTCTTTATGTGGTTATACTGACTCAGACTAGGCTGGTGATAAGGATGATCGGAAATCCACTTCTGGAGCTTGTCAATTCTTGGAAAGATCTCTTGTATGTTGGTCCTCCAAAAAGCAGAATTGTATATCTCTCTCCACCGCCGAAGCTGAATATGTTGATGCTGCCAGTGCTTGCACTCAATTATTGTGGATGAGGCAAACTTTAAAGGAATACGGTGTCAATTGTGACAAAGTGCCTCTTTTATGCGATAATGAAAGTGCAATCAAAATTGCGTACAATCCTGTTCAGCACACAAGGACGAAGCATATTGAGATTCGGAATCATTTTATTCGAGACCATGTTGCTCGCGGCGATATTGATCTATCCTTTGTGAGCACGAAGAACCAACTGGCAGATATTTTTACAAAGCCGCTTGATGAAGCAAGATTCTGCTATTTGAGGAATGAGCTAAATATCATTGATTCTGGGAGCTTGTCTTGATTACCCATGCACTCACTCGTACATCATCAATCCTTCTTTGGTCTAGGTGTGGGCATGGATATAGGGGGAGTGTGGTCCTAACTCATTGGGCTAACCCTCCCCCCATAATGCCAATAGCAAGATAAATCATTTTTCTTAATATCATGTTGTGATATGTGAGCTTATTGATGAGTATTGGTCGTGAACCCAAGATATATCTTTGCGGTGTCACACCATACACTCCAACAAGGTGGCTTCGACCACTGCCCTCTCCTTTGAGGAGAATTGGATCTTTTTGGATGTTATTTGCTCTCTCATGTTTTTATGGGAATCACACTCAATCTTGGCTTTTATTTGATTTGGATTTTGCAATTTTGAGTGTCTAGTACCATCTCAGTTTGGCTCTCTTAATCCTAAGCCTTTTCCTATCCCTAAGCCATCTATTCTAGCACACAAGTCCTTTGTACACCTTGTGGGGGTGTTGTTTGGGGGCGCGCGGGCCTGGTTATGTGTATAACAGAATCCCAGATTTTCGGCCAGATAATCCGGCCTAAGTGTAGGACGGATAATCCGGCCCTGGCGGATTTCATCTTAAAGGGCAGGGCTCGGGGGGAAGGGCTCATAACGAGCAACACTTCTCCCCTAGTCCTCTCCTCCTCCACAGCCGCCGCCTGCCGCCCCTCACCCTCCCCGGAGCCTCTCCGGCCACCGGATTTTCCGGGCCTCCCCGGATCTTCTTCTTTGCGCCTTCGGGTATCTTCTCCTCCGTGTTCTTCCTCCAATGAGTGAGGGTAACTCCCTCTCTCCCCATCTTTGGCTAGATGTGTATCTTGTTGGGTGGAACGTTGTCTAGAAGGATGTGTTTTTCGCATAGAAATCGTAGTCTTGCAGTTTCTAGGCCCGATCTACTTTTTTTGCATTCAATCTAGGTGAAATCGAAAATTTCTGCCAGGGCCGGATTATCCGCCCCTGGCCAGGCCGGATAATCCGGCCTGACAGATTCGATTCTGCTTCAGTTTCACTCTGGTGTATGCATTGAGTAGTTTTGTCCTATGAACTTTTTGACTACTTTTTCCATGCTCTCTCCTGGACTTGTGTGTATGCTTATCCCCTTGCTATCGCCCTTATTCTCGTCACAGGTGGTTCCGGTGTTCCCAAGACCTACAAGCGCCGTCCTCGCTCAAGATACTTTCGTCTCCACCACGTGTCCGGCGCTTCGGGTGCTCCTCCGGCTCCTACACCTCCCACTCCGTATGCTCGGTGGAACTCTTCCTCTGGGATGAACTATGGTGAGCTGGAGCGTCACTTGTTCCCCTCTGCGCCTGCTGCTGATGATGAAGATGAGGAAGGTGACACTAAGGAGCTTGAAGATGAGGATGAGGAAGAGAATGAAGAAGAGGACGAGGACGAGGACTATGAGTGATCCCATGGGGCGCTAGCATCGCTCTTCTCCCTTTTTGGTGTCTCGATGCCAAAGGGGGAGAAGTAGTTCTATTAGGATGTCCGTGGATTTGCATGGGTCGGGCATAAGCACTTGCACTTTTCTATTCGTTATTTCTTGCTTATGCCCATTTAGCGTTGAACTTTAAATTCGTGATTTGTGGTTGTTTGAGACTTTATGTGGTTGTCTGGATTATGCCTGTGGATTTCTTATCATGGATTATGCTTATGGATCTATCTATTCATATCCTATTGCTGGAGGTTTATCATGAAAGGCGCACTCATAATGGTTATCCGGTAATAATTGTGACTTATGTCAAGCATGTCAAGGATGCCTACTCTCTACTTCGGTGGTATGTGTTTATTGCTCATATGTCTATGGAATAGACTCACCTATTTGTGTGCATTTGTATTTCAATGCAAAACTCAATTATGCACATATTGAGGGGGAGTCTCTTTCATAGTTATCCCTGTTTGTCTTGTGTCTTTCTCCTGCAAATCCTGGTATTGTCATCTAACACCAAAAAGGGGGAGATTGAAAGAACATTTCATGTTTTCCTATGTTTTGCGTGTTAGATAACAATACTATGGAGACTATTCATCTGCGCTAAGTGTGCAGGAAGTTTTGAGGGGGGCCGGATAATCCGCCCCACCAAGGGCCGGATAATCTGGCCTACCTCATCGCTTAAAGGAAGCCAAGGCGCGTCGCTCGGTACCCGGTCGGATTTTCTTCCGGAAAATCCGAGCTAGGGCGGTTTTTCCTCCCCAGGCCGGATATCCGGGTGTCGTACGGGCCGCATAATCCGCTCCCCAGATTTCGAGCAAAAGGGGCCAAGGCGCATCGCACGGTATCCGGTCGGATTTTCTCCCAGAAAATCCGAACTGGGGCGGTTTTTCCTCCCCAGGTCGGATAATCCGGCCCTCACATATGGCCGGATAATCCGGCCCCCAGAAGTTGATCAAAGGCAAGCTCGGTGCGACGCTCTGATAGGGGTCGGACTTTCTGCTGAATATTCCGAGTCTAGGGCGGTGTTTTCCCCAGGCCAGATAATCCGGCCCTCACTTGGGCCGGATAATCTGGCCCCCAAAGTGTGCAACGACTGGTTTTTGAAGGGGGGGGCGTATAAATACCCCTTCTTCCCCAACGTTCAGAACTCTTGATTCATTCGAAATTGACCAGACATTGTGCAAGAGCTCTCATTCTCGATCTCCCACTTCAACCACCCGAAGGTCTTGATCTTTGGTGGAATTGAAGGAGGAGAAGTTCATCATCATCATCAAGAATCAAGCGCTTCAACTCCTCTCCATTCACTTGGAGAAATCCCCGATCTAGTATTCTTGTTAATACCTAGATCTTGTTTATTGTATTTGATAAGTTTGTTCTTGTGGCAGCTTGTTGTCATTTCGGGAGCCTCCAAGTTGTTGTGGAGTTGTTGCCCCGCTAGTTGTGTAAAGGCGCTGGTGCCCGCCTCGAAGGGTACCTATAGTGGAAGGTGGATCAGGCCTTTTGTGGCGAGATCCATCGGAGAACAGGGTGAGGCCTTTTGTGGCGTGGTGGTCTTAGTACCGCCCACCCCTCCAACACAGACTTACTTCCCTTAACAAGGAAGGAACTGCGGTCAAACAAATCCTGTGTCTCCGCGTGCTTCACTTTGGTTTACTCGTTCCTCTTCCACTTGCTCTTTACTCGCTAGTAGATAGGTTTGCATATAGGGAAATTCCACCTAATAGTTTGTGTAGAGAATTTACCCTTTGTGCTAAGCCTAAAATTGAAAAAGAATTAAAAATTGGTGTAACACCTATTCACCCCCCTCTAGGTGCCCATACGATCCATTTCATTGGGTCCTGCGACGAGCTGCTCCCTCCTTGGTTTCCACGAGTCATCTGAGGATTGAGATAGATATAGGGGTAAGAGGGGAATTCTAAGGTTCATGGTTTTGGTTTCAAAGATAAAACTTTGATTTAGACCCAGGTTTTTCAACTACTCCATTTCATTCATGCAAACAAACACACGATACAACACACACCACAACAAACAAAGGAAACAGATGGTTTGAAGAACCATTCTGCAAGCTATGATACAGTGGGACCGATACATCTCATGCTACGACAGTGCTCTAGTGCATCTACTCATCATCGATGAAGTCCGAGTCCTCATCGTCAGTGTAGAAGTCCACATCATCCTCCTCCAGAAAGTCATCATCATTGCTGAGGTAAGAATCCATGTCTCCCTGGAGGTCTTCACCCTCATCTTCTTCTTCCTTGGCGGAAAGCTGAGCTTCCTGCTCCTTGATGGTCTTCTCGAGGTCAGCCACCTTCTTGCAAAGACGGGCGATGGTGCGATCCTTGTTTGCACGCTGGCGGTGAAGAGACTGGCAATCCTGAATGAGCAGTGCGAAAGTCTGGGCCTTCTGGTCGGCAATGACACGGTTCTGGTTGGCTAGCTCCCTGGGATTGTCTAGTTCCTACTGTCTGTCATGTAGCAAGAAGTCAAGATTCTCCACTTGACGCCTCAACTCTGGGTGACTTGGCATCTCCATCGGCATTCCCATGAAGTCACGTCTTGCATAGTGAGCAAAACGGGTTCCTTGGATTTTGTTGACGCTGAGGGCACATAGACGTGCGAGAGCTTCATGCATTGCCCTGGCTAATCCATCTAGCTAGCTGTTCTCTCTCACGAAGAACTGAATTCTCCCAGAAGTTGGTGCTTCGATGCTTCCTCTAGGGTCCGCGGTGACTAGCCACTATAGGTCTCCTCCTGGGGGTCCTGGAAGTTGAGCTCCAAGAAACTCCGGATGTGGGCGTCCCAATAACTCCGACAGTGAATCCAGATCCCTCTCGAAGATCAGCTGACCTCCGTTTCCCAACTGGTAAAACTTGCTGAACTGAGTCTCCATCTACAAGAATTAAGGATGAGGAAATTAGTGAAGTGATCAAGTGTGTCAAATTTTAAGTAATAATGTAAGAATTTTGAGGAACATAAATTTTTTAGAAATAAAGAATTCCCAAGGATAAGAGAGGAGATAGTTTTTCGTAAATACTCACTTTGTTTTTGAAACTAAGTTTTTGTTCAGACGTCCATTCTAACTAGGATCTCCTATGGTCAGGATGGCTCTGATACCAACTTATCAACACCCGGATTTTTAATCCTAGATGCCCGTTATGCCATACCTCGCAATCCCAGAATTACCATTTTTGCGAGACATAACGGATTGGATATCATAGTACATCATCCATTACAAACCATACATAAGGTCTTACACAAATAAGGATCTCATGATCCAGTCTTAATACAACAAGCATCGGAAATAAATATAAAGCATAGCGGTGGGGTCCATCTTCAAGGGCACATGCAATGCTGACAAAGGCAGATAGTCCTAGTTATCATAGCCGTCCTGCTGGCCATCATCTTGGTAGTCTCCTTCATAGTCTGGCCATGATAATAACCAGCGACAAAAGCCATGAGTACTCTTTAAGTACTCGCAAACTACCACTAACAAGTAGTAAGTGCTAAGTTAAAGTGCTAACTCTAAGTTAACTATAAAGTTAAGTTTGAAACCTAAGCTGAGCTCTGAAGCAAAGAAAGATAAAGCAGGTTCTAGAATCACTTAAGTTGGGAAGCTATTGTCATAAACACAACCCTGTTGTGGTCAAGTCAAGATTCATTATTCATTTCATAAGTTGTTTGGAAAACATCTGACAACGAAACAGTATGGCCATTCCAACTGTCCATAACCGCGGACGCGGCTATTCGAATAGTTTGACACTCTGCAGAGGTGGTACACTTTCACCACAAGATTCGATACATCTATCAGGGATAACCCTGAATCATCATACTTAGTATGCAGATAATCAAACATAACCTTCCCTTTACACACGCTAGTATAAGCACCTCTCCTATGAGCATGGCCTCCCAACCATGACCATCAGTCATCTTGGGCACTGCATAGGTGGACAACATTGAGAGGTATCCTCATCTCAAACCTCTCCCGCGAGGGAACTAATACTAATGCATATAAACTTCCGGCTAAGCCTTACCCAATTCAGGTAGTGTGGTTGTACGGTAAATTTGGAATGGTATCGCATCCGAATCCAACCATCAGTTTTATAAAAGGGCTAAGACTCATGCCTCAACATTTTCATCATCATAAACCATTTGTGTCTCTCAACACATGTCAAAACATCTCAATAGAATGACTCATCATTCCAAGGTTTTCACAATTCATTTTCACCAATTGTTCCCATCTAAAGTGACTCAAGTTTTTGATCTACTCTAAACTACTAAGTTAAGAGTGTTCACTATGGTGGAAAATGGTGGGATCAATCTCATGCCATAGAATGACATCTAAAGGGTTCTAAATAGGTCAAGTTTTATACTCTTTATGCTACCTTCAAAACAAGTAAAGAACTTTGGGTAAAGTAAAGGAAGTAAAGCTTGAAACTAAGACTTGGTTGAAATAATAGTCAATGTAGTATAACTCAAGCATGCCTAAAGCATCTTTGCTAAACCATCTAGTTCAATCCTAGATTGCTAAGCATTATACTTGCAAGTGTTAGCTTGCCTTGGTTGGTGCAGTGGTTGAAGTTTTCTTCTTCTTCTTGGTAGAACTCCTCCTCCTGGTAAGCTTGGTTGGTACTATCTTCTATAAATACATACGGAGTACACAATCACCAAACAATACTTAACTAGTCTAATTAGTACTCCAAGGCACACAATTGATGATCTATCATCACAAGCATCACAAGTTTTATTCCATAGTTTCCTCCTAATTCAAATGCACCTACACATGAATGCTTTCATGTTTTAAATGGAAAAGTTTTTGTTAACCCTAATTTTGATGATTTGGATCTTAATAAGCTTGGATTAAAGTTTTGGGATGTTATAGCTTGGATTTGGAATTCCCACTCATTTCAATTCCAAGTTTCAATTATGTGCATCCAAACACAGTGTTTGTGTTTTTACCGGACCAATAGCTTGCATCATTTTGTTGTTGTTGATGATGGAGAGAGAGGACCTAGGGCGTTCGGTTTCACCTGTATCTGTGCAAAACATCTGATGGAAATAAAATATAGAAATAAAGTATGCATGTACTTGTTAGAGCAAGATAAATTATATGTGGGTAGTGCATCCATAATTTTTATTGCCTCCGCATCCGCTTATAGCAATAACCTACTAGTCTCATCCATAGAAGAAAGAGAACTAATGATATGCATAGTGATGTCACCGTTAATCCCAAGCAAATCCCTCACATACAGTTGTACTACCCCTTCTGTCACTGGGGTTCCCAACCCACAGATCAGTCATCACTCATACTCCCTATACCTAGCTCAACCCTCAGGGTATTAGATACCTGACAAGTACTTGGATTGAGGCAAGAGAGGATACAATAATCATTATGTCATGCAAACTAATACACGATCCTGAAGGGTTTGCAGCATAGAAAACAAAAAATTTCCTACGATGAGAACTATATGCCAAGATCTATCTACTAGATACAAGCAACGGGTGGATATACATCCATGGAGAACTTACCCTCGAAGACAAGAAAGTTTTGTTAACAAGGAGGAACTCGTGGATGATGTAGTCGTACGCTTGCCGATCTCAAGATCGTGTGGAAGTCCTAGCGCCGCAAACCAGCAGTGCATCCGCACTCGCACACACGTTCAGGCCACTGAACAACCTCTGCCTCCTCGCTCCAGCGATGCAGCGGAAGCAGCAACTCCTTCCAGACGAAATGCCACCGGGAACATGTATCTCGCTAATCCGAGACCATGGGGGGAATAATTCTAGAGGGGGAGAGAGATCCTTCACGAGGAGGTATGAGGAAGAAGGGTGAGAGGGGTGGCCTTTTATAGGAGGAGGGGGGGTACCCCTCCCCATGGACGGCGCCCCATGGGGGGTGACCCCTCACCTCCCCATTCATGTGGTGGTAACCCCCTCCAAGTGTCCCTTGACATTCCTCTTTAAAGTCTTTACTTTAAATGCATTAAATTTCTCCAAATTTAATGCTCTCTCATTTAATAAAACTCTTTTATTAAATTTATTCAGAATTTTTTTAATTACTTTAATTAACAAACATTCACATAAAACCGATTGCAACATTTCAATATTACATGCAGAACTAGTTTCAACAATTTCACCCGAAATAGTTTCGGTGTCTATTGAAATAATTCTAGTGCTTTGCAATTCATTCGTCTGAAACACATTTGCTCTAGATGGTGTTGGTGTCCCTTAAGTGTGTCACCCTACGGTTCATGAATAATGCAGACATGATCGAGGCCCCTCTCAGATCAATAATCAAAAGCGGGACCTGGAGATCCATACTGATTCCTACACATTCTACGATGACTCCTGTGATCGTGAGAACATTTAACATTAGTAACTAAATCCCTTTGTCTCGCGATATATTACATGTCCGAGATTCGATCATCGGTATCTCCATACCTAGTTTGATCTCGTTACCAACATGTACTCTTTTCTCGTTCCCGTGATATAACATTCTAGTGATCTCATCACTTCCTTGCAAGCTAACCAATGTGATATCACCGAGAGGGCCTAGAGAATATCTATCCGTCATCGGGATGGACAAATCCCACTCTTGATCCATGAGCTTCTACATAACACTTTTGTAGCACTAAACCCACCTTTATAATCACCCTTTCACAGTGTGACGTTTGATGTTATCAAGATACTCTTCCAGTGTTAGTGATTAACATAATCTCATGGTCTAAGGACTAGGATTACTTTGTTAGATGTTATAGCAATATAAACACAATGACTTTGATCGTAATGCTATACTTTGGATTAATGTTCATCACATCATTCCACTAATGTTGTGACCTCGTTATTAACAACATCCAATGTCCATGATCAGGAAACCTTGATCATCTTGTTAATCAACGAGCTAGTTTATAAGAGAGGCATAACTAGGAACTTTCCTTTTGTTTATTAAACACACATGTATTAACGTTTCCAAATTAATACAATTATAGCATGCAAAATAAACATCTATCATATACTTGGAATATGTATAATAACAACTTTATTATTGCCTCTCAGGGCATATTCCCTTCAGTATCCCACTTGCACTAGGGACAATAATCTAGTTACATGGTGATAAATCTAACACCCATGGAGTTCTGGTGTTGATCATGTTTTGCTCTACGAGAGTTTTAGTCAATGAATCTACTACATTGAGATTCGTATGTACTTTACAAATCTTTATATCTCCATCCTTGACATGCTCACGGATGGAGTGAAACCGGCGCTTAATATGTTTGGAATTCTTGTGAGACCTTGGTTCCTTTTCGTTGGCTATGGCTCCATTGTTGTCACAATAGATCACCATTGGATCCAACGCACTAGGAACCACACCCAGTTCGGTAATGAACTCCTTCATCCAAACCGCTTCCTGTGCTGCTTCTGAAGCAGCAATATATTCTGCCTCCGTTGTTGACCTTGTTACCACGGGTTGTTTGGAGCTCCTCCAACTAACTGCTGCTCTATTCATGAGAAAAAGTATCCCGATTGAGGCTTAGAGTCGTCCGGATCAGTGTTAAAGCTAGCATCGACATAACAATTAGCGACCAGCTCTTCTTCACCTCCGTATACAAGAAACATTTCCTTAGTTCTTCTCAAGTACTTAAGGATATTCTTGACCGCTATCTAGTGTTCCAAACCTAGATCATATTGGTACCTACTAGTCAAACTAATAGCATGTGCCACATTCGGTCTTATACATAGCATGGCGTACATTATAGAGCCTATGGCTGAAGCATAAGGGATCTTATCCATTATCTCTCTTTCTTCCGCCGTAGCCGGACTTTGAGTCTTACTCAATGTCTTGCCTTGCAACATAGGTAAGAACCCCTTCTTACATTCGTCCATTTTAAACTTCTTTAAAATTTATCAAGGTATGTACTTTGCGATAGCTGTTGGAAATATGCCCTAGAGATAAATAGTAGTAAGGACTATTATCATATTTCATATAGTTTATGATTAAGTTTTATATCATGCTACAACTGTATTGATTGGAAACATCAATACACGTGTGATATATAAACAACCAGGGGTTCCCGGTGAAACTCTAGCCACTGGTTCATTGGTCAACAAATGATCATGTTTCCTGATCATGTGGCATTTATGCCAGTTGGAAATGGAGTCATCTCATTCCGAGAATGAGATGATGAACCAATACCCAACCTAAACATCGTGACCCGGTCATGTCATGAAGTTCAAGTTACGATAATTAGAAATGGATCTCGTAGACTATTCCTTAGACCGTGAGGCTATATCAATCACTATCTCCCGAGAGTGCTTTGATAACATCAAGCGCCACTTGGTAATACAGTGGTTATAAAGGTGTGTTCAGGTACTCGGAGGAAACCATTGAGGCAATATATGTCAATAGCGGGATTTGTCCGTCCATGTGATGGGAAGATACTCAAGGTCCCACTTGGAGAGGTTATATCCAATAGCTACGCAACATGTGATTTGATCAAGGGGATATCACTTGTCGGAACGAGTCAAGTAGCGTTGTTCAGTAACGAGATTGAACACGACATGGTGATGTCATTGATCAGATCTCGGGCAATGCAAGTATCAAGAGACAAAGGGAATAAGACATGACTGTCCCGGTTCAAACGACGAAAGATCTTCGTGGAACGCACAGGGGTCACATGGCCATCCAGGTCCCTTTGTTGATCATTGGTGCGGGAGTGTCCCGACCATGTCTGGAGTGTTCCGAACCGTGGGGTATCACGCTTGAGGGCTTGATGATGCTTAGAGAGTGTTTATAGGATCGGTAGAATCACCAAAGAATAGTAGAGAGAAAACCGGAAGGGTTCGATAAGTCCAGAGGATGTCCGGAGTGGAGGTGGAAGTGTTCCATAGCCACGGAGGTTGAATAATATGTAAATGAATGTTAAATATGTTGGGGTTCCGCGTATGAAAACAATAAATTTTATCCTACGCCCCTGAACCCCTGAAGCTGCCAGGACCTATCTATTAGTAATACAGTAACGAGAGGGGCTTTTCGCGAACTTACCCTTGAAGACTGAAAAGCGTTGTCAACGCTCAGGAGAGCGTGGTTGATGTAGACGAGCCGAAGCCGACCTCAAGGTCGTGATGAAGTCCTCGCGCTCCTTTGGCTCCAACGACTTGAGTGCTTCAAGTGCGACACCTCGCGGGGAGTAACACACGTTCGGTGCCTGACGATGACTCCCGCTTCCCCGATCTAGCAGCAGTTGCGGAAGTAGAGCTCCCGGATCCGAATCCCGCAGTGCGACTGCGCTCCGCGATGAAGATGTCTCTCGTTCGCGTAGTCCAAACTTGGGACCACAGTCACGAGAGAGAGAGGAGGAGAGAGAAAATATCAATTAGAGGTCCTCCCAAAAGTGAGAAGACCTTTATTGATTATTGGTGTATTTCATCTGGCCAAATACCCCCACTATATATAGGGGGAGGGGAGGTACTACCTCCCTCAAAGTCCCGGGCCAGGACTAAAGGAGAGGAAGGGTGAGGGGAGGCTGCCGGCCACCTAGTGGGCCCCACGCGGGGGGCTAGGCCCAGCCGGCCACCCCCTTGCCCCTTCTCCCTCTCTCCTTTCCCTAATGGGCCCTCTCCCCTCCGGGAATTGGCCCATTAAGCCTTTGACCATTTAAATTGATTTTTTTCTCTTTATTAAATAATTATGAATAAATGATTAAATCAATATTTAACATTCATTCACATATTATTCAACCTCCATGGCTATGGAACACTTCCACCTCCACTCCGGACATCCTCCGGACTTACCAAAACCCTTCCAGTTTTCTCTCTACTATTCTTTGGCGATTCCACCGATCCTATAAACACTCTCTAAGCATCATCAAGCCCTTAAGCGTGATACCCCACGGTTCGGGAACACTCCAGACATGGTCGGGACACTCCCACACCAATGATCGACAGAGGGACCTGGATGGCTATGTGACCCCTGTGCATTCCAGGAAGATCTTTCGTCGTTTGAACCGGGACAGTCGTGTCTTATTCCCTTTGTCTCTCGATACTTGCATTGCCCGGGATCTGATCAATGACATCACCATGTCGTGTTCAATCTCGTTACCGAACAATGCTACTTGACTCGTTCCGACAAGTGATATCCCTGTGATCAAATCACACGCTGCGCAACTATTGGATATAACTTCTCCGAGTGGGCCCTTGAGTATCTTCCCGTCACATGGACGGACAAATCCTGCTCTTGACATATATTGTCTCTACGGTTTCCTCCGAGTACCTGAACACACCTTTATAACCACTGTATTACCAAGTGGCGCTTGATGCTATCTAAGCACTCTTGGGAGACAGTGATTGATATAGCCTCATGGTCTAAGGAATAGTCTATGAGGATCCATTTCTAATCATCGTAACTTGAACTTCGTCACATGATCGGGTCATGATGTTTAGGTTTGGTATTGGTTCATCATCTCATTCTCGGAATGAGATGACTTCATTTCCAACTGGCATAAATGCCACATGATCAGGAAATGTGATCATCTGTTGACCAATGAACCAGTGACTAGAGTTTCACTAGGAACCCCTAGTTGTTTATATATCACACGTGTACTGATGCTTCCACTCAATACAGTTATAGCATGATATAAAACTTAATCATAAACTATATGAAATATGATAATAGTCCTTACTACTATTTGTCTCTAGGGCATATTTCCAACAGTCTCCCACTTGCACTAGAGTACAAATACACTAGCTGCATTTGTTCTCAATCATTAGCACCATATATCCGGTACCCTGAACATGCTTGCTCATGGAAGAGGTTGAGTCTTGGGTCTGTACTTTACAGTCCCAAATCCTTTGCAACTTACTAATGTCACCTTGATTGACATTAATACTTTATCATCACGTGAGAACATCTGTGTGTATGCATCGTCGCTATGGTAGCAGAACGAGGCCTGATTCCAGGAGCCTACAGTGACTTTAGATCAACCTCGAGGGCTTTCTCATGGGCACTGTGCCCTGGGACACATCATTCTACGTTAAAAGCGAACTAGCCCCGCCATAACATTATACAACACTTTAGATGGTACCCTTATCTATTATTATAAATGTATTCATCGAAATACTAGTGCACTTTGTGCAACTTTCGATGTTTTTGTTTGTCATGGTGGTGTCACGGTAGATGCCATGGATAGGCTAAAGGTGGGGACTAATACACGCTAGGGGAATCCAGGGAGGGATAGTAGAGTGATTCTCCACACAGAAGTTTGTATTGCTATATCTGCCAGATTACAAGTGCTCCTTGAGCTGTATTGGCGAGAGGAGGAAGAAGGAGCTCTCTTACTCTTGCCTACTATTTTCCCTAGAACCCTAGATCAACTAGCCCTATGGAATCGCCAAACCAACTAGATCTCAACCAACCCCATCTACCAGAAACCTGGCCCCCCTTATATAGAGGAAGTTCGGTCCCTGCCTAGGGCATACGTGGAGGCATATTCCTAAGAATATGCCCCCTCCCAAAGTGGTAACCCGACCGGGGTGCTTTTCCCCCGCGTCACACATGCTTTAACGACGTAAGCCTCTGCGACGCCCGCGCCAGCCGACATGGGCGTCGTCACCCTTGTCGGCCACAACCCGGTGGTCCTGCCCTTGCTTTCTCCGCTCATGCAGTGCGTACCGGACCTTCTTTTTGACCAGAGAGATTCCTTCCTTCTTCCAGAAGCTAAGCGAGGACCCGGATCATAGTAGATTCGGCCACACCTATTCCTGCATATAAGTTAGACAAGCACTTCTGACCTACTCCTTAAGTCGGATGAGACAACGTTAGGCGACCCCCCTGGTCCGGGTTACTCCGTGATCCGGCCTGCCTTGAGGCGACCCGGCCAGCATTCGCTTTGACCTTGCCGAACCTCGGCTAACTCGGCCCTTATACCCCGAAGTGACCCTACCTAGGGGTATCCCCCCAACATTAGTCCCCGAATCTGGTGCGGTCTTAGCTGCCTTGGCCACTAAGGCCACATCAGGTTCATTTATGTTCGAGCCTCGAACGTTTAATTCCGGGTTAGCTCCTTATCTCGGATTATATGGATTTACGTTCCCTTCGCACGTTCCAAGTTTTCACTTGCCGGCCGGGTCACCACTTTGGCTCGGATCCCATGGTTATCATGGTTTGATCTGGGCCCCGTTTCCTTCTCTCATACACCAACCCACGTGGAGGCTAATCATTACCTCGTCTTATTTTAAGGGCCTGCACAGTAATCGCCGCAGTAATTGTCAGTTATCACTGTGCGCGGGTCACGTCATGCCTGTCTCCTCGTTTACCGCATCAGCGCGTCGCGTCATGGGATTGCTTCCACTCTGTGGCCCCCCGTGTGGCTTTTCTCCGATTGGCTGATGCATGTGATACACGGCCACACCGTGTGGCTCGTCGGCGCAGCGCGATCCCACTCATCCATCTCTGGGGGTGGTTAAATAGTGGAGGGGCGCACCCCTTAGCGTTTTTCCACTTCTGCGCCCCTCTGCCCGTTGCCTTTCTCCTTCGTCTTCCTAGCGACCACGCCGCCGCCGGTGCTTCTAGCAGCAGCGCCGCCGCCGCACCTTCCCCGTGCCTCTGCATCGCAGCCACCGCTGTGCAGCTTCTTCGCCACGGGTCCACGCCAATCCAGGCCTCAGATCCCCGCCGCCGCTAGCTCCAGCGAGGATAGTGGATACGAGATGACAGAGGAGGAGCTCGTCATCGCCGAGCAGGAGATGGAGGGGGACGCCGGCGTGGTGGACCGCGGTGCATGGGCCGGATCATGGGTCTGTCAAGACGACATTGACTGGCTCTATCGGACCAGGCGCATTCCTGCCGGCGTCACCGCTCGTCTCCCCTCCGCCGAACTGGCCCCCTCACCCAATCCGGGTGAGTTCGTTGTATTCCTGTCCCACTTCCAACGGGGATTTGGTCTGCCGGTGAGCGATTTCTACCAGGATTGGGTTAGGACCTACCACTTGCAGCCGCACCATCTCCCAGCGAACGCTATCACCTCTGTTTCCGCCTTTGCTTCTACGATCGAAGGCTACACCGGACTATGGCCCACGAAGGAGCTGTGGATTCGGTTCTTCGGCCTTCGTCGCAACGTAGTCCCCAATATCCACGTAGAGTCGGAGGATAAGCAGCTCACCCAATTCGGAGCTGCCTCCATCTCGCCCCGGAGGCTTTCGGTCTTTCCCCGGGTTACCGGGCTTGACTCTTGCAAAGGATGGGCCCGGACCTTCTTCTACGTCCGGAATGAGGGTACTGAAGATTTGATTCGGTTGCTGCCCTACGCTCCGGGTCTACCTGACACGTATTTCTAGGAGGAGGTCCCCAAGAAACCTACAACTCTGGCTAACCAAGTTAACAAGAGGTTCGCGGAGCTGAAGACACTCGGATTGTGCAACGAGGATGCTATGATCACGTTCGTGCGCAACCGAATCTCTCCCCTCCAGAAGCGCATCCACAAGTTGTGCCACATGAGTTTCGGCCGCGACCCCAACCGAACCTCCTCCTTCGAGTTGAGCAACACGGAGATCTTTCGCCGGGTTAAGGCTCTTTTCACCACCCACAAGGATTTCTCCGCCGAATGGACGTGGGGAATTGAGCACTACTGTCGTGACAGGCTCCCTCCCGCGGTAAGCTTCGCGGGGCAAACTTATTTCGGATCAAGTATGTGTCGGTTTTTGTTATATTTTTGACTCTGCTCTTTGTGCTTTTTCTCAGCTGTTCCTTCAGCAAACTCTCGAGGATGGTACGTACCCGACCCTCAAGTGGGCGCCGGACCGAGAAATCCCGGATGAGGAGGAGACGGACCAGGAGATGTTCCTCCCTATGACCGACGCTACCAAACGACCCAGCGGTAAATTCTCTTCTCTTAGAGGTTGGCCCGATGATGAGGATGACTCGGATGACTCGGATGTCGACGTGATTGAACCTGTTGAGGCTGTCCCTCTTTCTTTTGCCTTTCCGGCATCAGCTAACCCTGGTGGGCATATCCACGAGGATCCTCCACTTGCTACGGACGAGCCGGTTCCGGTGGCGTCGAAGAAGAAGCGCGGAGCCGCATCAAGTTCTTCCTCCGAACCTTCTCAGCCCACAAAAAGGCAAAAGAAGGCCGGAGACAAGACTGCCTCCAAGCGGGCAGGCAAAGCCCCGGCATGTAGGGCCCGGAAACCCAAGGAGGCCGAAACCTCGGATGCGTAAGTCATTTTTCATTGCGTAACTCACTTTTCCTTGCATCGTGGTAATTTCTCTTCTGACATTATTCTCTTTTTCAGGCCTCCGGTGGAGGTCCCTCAGAGCGAATCAAGCATCTCTTCACCCCTTCGGTCCGGCCCTTCTCCCCCTTGTGACAACGAGTCACGCCCACTGATCCCTATTCCGGAGGGTTCTGCGTCTGCTCCGGGTTCCGTAGTGCCTCATCGAGAGGAACGCGACCTTGGAGCGGGAGGGGTCGGTCCAGCTGAGGCGACGGCATCCACCACTTCGGCATCGCTGCAACCAGCAACTACCGAGTCTATCACAACACCAGCACCAGCAGCAGCTCCAGTACCAGCGACCGAGCCAACACCTGTCTCGGCACCAAGGAAACCAACAACAGCTCCAAATCCAGCTACAAGAGCTCCAGTGCCAAGTTCTTCTGCCTCGTCCGAGTCATCTCAGCCTCGGCGAGGAACTACTCCAGCAGCTTCTACAGGGAAATCCACCACAGTTACTTCTTCCCAGCAAGCTAAGGGTAAAAAGGCTTCGGATACTACCAAGTCTGCATCCGTCGAGGCCGGGCAGCGAACCCTATCGTCGATGCTTCCGAAGAAATCACCAGCAAAATTTGTTCCATTATCGGTTATAATACTGTGTGGATAACCGTATCTCAAGATGATGTCTTTGAGAAATGTCACGGCCGTAGCTCCATCACATTTTCTTATAGGTTTCACTTCAATCCATTTTGTAAACTTGTCCACCATGACCAAAATGTGTGTCATGTTTCCTCTCGCCGGTTTGAACGGGCCAACCATATCCAAGCACCATACAGCAAATGGCCACGTAATTGGTATGGTCTTGAGTTCTGACATAGGCATATGTGTCTTGGTGGCGTACCTTTGACAACCATTGCATTTTCTCACCAGATCTTCTGCTTGTTCCAAGGCACTTGGCTAGTAGAATCCATGCCGGAACGCCTTTGCCACCAAGGCTCGGGATGAGGCATGATGCCCGCATTCTCCTTGGTGTATATCTCGGAGGATGTCAAGCCCTTCTTCCGGGTCAACACATCATTGGAGGACATTGGTTACACTCCGTTTGTATAACTCGGAATTGATGATTGTGTATGCTTTTGCTCTCCTCTGAGTTTGCCTGGCTAACACCTCCTCAGCGGGTAATGTTCCGTCTTTCAGGAATTGGAATATAGGTAGTGCCCAAGCTAGTATTGCTCGTGGAGGGAACATCTCCTCATCAATTTCCATCTGATCCACCGGCATAACTTCAGCCGGATCACGCTGAGCAGTCCCCGGGTCTAGCGAGGTAGTCCCCGGGTTTGTCGAGGCAGTCCCCGGGTTTGCTGATGCAGTCCCCGGGTCTCGCGTACTACCTCACGTGTCAATGTCCATGGGCTCAGCTCCGGATTCCGTATTTTTCGGGACATAGATCGAGTCGGTTCCTGGGGACGGCCTGATAGATGGTTTTCTGAGGTGTTCCAATGCTACACCCGGTGGAATTGCCTGTCTGGTCGATCCGAGCTTCGACAACATGTCGGCAGCCTCGTTTTCCACTCGGGGTACATGGTGAAATTCACACCCCTCGAAGTAACCAGATATCTTCTGCACGTGAAATTTGTATAGTGCCATGTTTGGATCCAGGGCATCCCACACTCCGGACACCTGCTGCACCACCAGATCCGAGTCGCCAAAGCATATTATCCGATGTATGCCAATCTCCTTTGCCACTTTGAGCCCATGCACAAGAGCCTCATACTCAGCGACATTGTTCGATGCCGCAAAATGGATCTACAATACGTACTTTAGCTGGTCCTTCTTTGGCGAGGTAAGCACAACCCCGGCGCCTAGTCCGGTTTTGGTTTTCGACCCGTCAAAGTGCATCCTCCAGTAATTCGGATCTGGTGGCGGTGGTTCATATTGTACCTCGGCCCAATCCACAAAAAAGTCCGCCACAGCCTGAGATTTGATCGCTTCTCTTCTGTCGTATTAGGGCGCATAAGGGGCTAACTCAATTGCCCATTTTGCAATTCTACCACTCACATCCTTGTTACCCATTATCTCGGATATGGGAGCTTCACATATTACTTTGATGGGGTGCTCCTCAAAGTAATGCTTTAACTTCTTTGCCGCCATACATACACCGTATGCCACCTTTTGAAAGTGCGGGTAGTTCTGTTTTGAGGCAGACAATACCTCGCTCAGGTAATATACTGGCCTTTGCACCGACTTACCCTCTTCATTGCGCTCCACTACAATTACTGCACTTACAACTCGGTTGGTTGCGGCTATGTAGAGCAACATTGGCTCCTTTGATAGTCGAGAGGCTAACACTGGCGCAGTGGCCAACATCTTTTTTAAGTGGGCAAAGGCTTCATCGTCCTGTGGCGTCCAAACGAATTTATCCGACTTTTTCATGAGTTGGTAGAGAGGCAGTGCCTTTTCTCCCAACCGACATACAAACCGACTCAACGATGCCAGGCATCCAGTGAACTTCTGGACATTGTTAAGACACTTCGGCAGCTCCATTCGTTCGATGGCTCGGATCTTAGTTGGATTAACTTCGATACCTCGGCTGGAGACGAGAAATCTGAGTAATTTTCCAGCTGGGACACCGAAGGTACATTTTTCCGGGTTAAGCTTTATCCGGAACCTTCTCAAGTTCGCGAATGTTTGCCTTATGTCGTCAAGGAGCGTTGTGCTTTCCTTGGTCTTGATAACCACATGATCCACATATACTTGTACGTTTTGACCTATTTGGTCGTGCAAACATTTTTGCATACATCTTTGGTACGTTGCACCTGCATTACATAAACCGAACGACATAGTGCGATAGCAGTAAGCCCCGTACGGGGTAATAAACGTGGTCTTTATTTGATCATCCGGGTTCAGAGTTATCTGGTGGAAGCCAGAATATGCATCAATGAATGACAACAGTTCGCATCCTGCGGTCGAGTCTATGACTTGATCTATCCTCGGTAGTGGAAATGGATCTTTTGGACACGCCTTGTTCAGGTTCGTGTAATCGATACACATACACCAAACCACTACCACGTTCGGATCGTCCTTCTTCTTTTCTACCAGCACCGGATTAGAGAGCCAATCCGGATATAGTACCTCCATGATAAATCCTGCTGCTAGTAATCGAGCTATCTCGTCTCCAATGACTTTTCTCCTATCCTCGACGAAGCGGCGGAGAGGTTGCTTCATAGGCCTTGCTTCGGGTCTTACGTTCAAAGAGTGCTCGACCAACTCCCTCGGAACACCTTGCAAGTCCTATGTAGACCAAGCAAAAATATCCTGATTCTCACGGAGGAAGTTGACGAGCTCGCTTTCCTATTTGTCAGTTAACCCAGCACCAATTGTTACGGTGCGCTCCAGGAACATGTTATCAACTGGAACCTTCTTGGTGTCCTTGGCGGCTTGAAATGAAGCGCTGCCATGCGGGTTACTTAACGCCGTCATACATTGCTGTGCGAACTGAGCTAATGCCGCCACCTCTTGGATTTTTCTTTTCTCTTGCGCTATCACGAGTGACTCGGCTAGGTTAGACCCGGCTGAAGCACACTCAATGGAACGTCGGAAATCTCCAGCAATGGTAATCACTCCATTTGGCCCGGGCAACTTCATCTTAAGATAACTGATGTGACAGCTTGCCATGAATTTGTTCAATGCTGGTCTTCCGAGTAACGCGTGATATGCACTTTCCAAGTTCACCACCTCAAACTCTAGATTTTCAGTTCGACAGTTATCCCTTGTGCCGAATAGCACGTTGACTCGGACTTTGCCTATGGGCTCACAAGAAATGCCTGGTACAATGCCATGGAAAGTTGTTCTCGTAGCCTGGAGCATGTTCTCCGAGATGCCCAACTTGCGCATCGTATCCGCATACATGATGTTAATGCTACTGCCATTATCAATCAAAACCTTGGAGAACCTCACGTTGATGTTCGGTCCAATGAATGTCGGATCTAGCACTAGCGCATACGAACCTGGACTCGGCATAAGTTTTGGATGATCTTTGATGTTTTAGGTGATTTCCTGGTCCGACCAAGGCATGTACCTCGTCACTGCTGGCATGACCGCATTGACCTCCATATGTCGGCACTGCAAGCTCTTTCTATCTGTTTCCTCAGTCGTGAACACACAATAACTCTGGTGATGTTCCCTGTACTCATTCCTTCCCTCGTTTCCGGGGTACCTCTGATCCGGTTGTTGTTGATTTTCCACTTGATGCACTGCATCCCTTCTCTCATTGTTGTCATACCTCGGCGGAGGGGGAGGCAACATTAGCTGCTGCGTGTTCGCCCCGGAGAGCAATTGCTGCCGAGGTAACTCCTGCCGAGGTTGCTCATTCCGGGGTGCCTGAGCATTCCCCGAACCACCTTGCTCTATCTTACGCATCCACTCACATTGCCTCGTCGTGTGACCCTCCGGGCTATTCGGATTTGGCGTGTGAAACTTACACGGCTGGTCCAACATTGACCCGTAGGTATACCTCAGACGGTCTTTCTTTTCTTGCCATTGTTTCTTTTGCTCTGGAGTCCATGTTTTCTTGCCATCATTTCTTGGAGTCCATTGCCCTCCCGTTCTCTGGCGTTGGTTGCTCCCTGCTCCGGGTTGATCTTGATTCACAACTGCAACTTGTTGCGAACCGTAGCGATGATCCGGTCTATCATCTCTCCTTTTTCCTCTGTAATCGTTCCTCCGGGATGACCCAGCTCCATCCCTCTGATAGTATTCCTCGCTTGACTCATTTGACGCGAGCCTAGGTTGAGTCGGATCGCCCAAAGCATACGAATCAGCAATCCGGATCATCTCTGCCAGCGTAATTGGCATTTTCCTTTGCAACTTCATCCACAGCTCGCTGCCATATCTGCACCCTTGCGCAAACCACGCTATGGCATGTGACTCTATGACACCCTCACACGAGTTTCTCACAGTATACCACTGGGTCAAGAATTCGCGATCTGTCTCGTTAGGTCTTTGTTTGCACATTGCTAGGGTATGTGGTCTATTCGGCCTCTGATATGTACTTGAGAAGTTGCTGATAAACATTTCTTCAAAATCTATCCAGCAGTTGATGCTTCCGGGTGGTAAATTATTCAGCCATACTCTAGCCGGGCCTTCCAACATCTGGGGTACGTAACGTACAACCCATCTCAAGTTGCCAGTTGCAATTTTCACCGCCGTAGCATAGTTTATCAGCCAATCCTCCGGCTTGGTACTGCCGTCATACGTCTTCGTGCCTCTGGGTAACTGGAAGTTTGGTACCGGCGGTTCCTTCATGATCCGGGGTCCAAAGCACGCTGGACCCGGAGGACCTTGACATTCGATCTGTTCCGACCTATACAGGCGATCCAGTTTTAACCTGGCGTCATCCGGCATTAAATCCCTGCTTCCCAATCTTGACCCTATCACATGATAGTCTGGTCTGGGGTACCCTACGTTCACCATCTCCGAATCACCGTCGTTGTATCGGTTTTGCTCTCATTGCGCACCTTTCTTCTGCATACCTCGGCCGACGCCTTGCTCTTGCCTTGGTATATTCCGCTACTGCGGTTGTCCTGCTCCTGCGGAGTTGCGCTGTTCGGCATTGCCGTTGGCAGCGTTCCCTTGACCGGCATTGCCTTGGTCGTGATTACCTGGGCCAGCTTCACCTCGGCTCACACTCCGTCGATCATCACCTTTCCGCATCTCTTTTTCTTTTCCCGCATGCGTCGGGTCGTACGGGACGATCTATTTGTTCCGTCTGGCCGAGGTTACTACCTATTCTCTCCTTGGACCACCATGAGGCGATGATGCAGCTCCAGCGGACTTCTCTGGGTTACCCATCACCGAATGGACGATTTTGGAAGCTCCAGCTCTCTCCGGGTTAGCTCTCAGCAGTTCTTCATTCTGTCTGTTCGTGATCCGAACCAGCTCGTTAACCCTATCTTGTTGTCTTTGATGGGCCTCACCCGTCAGACCCTCTAACTCGGACGCAGCCGCATCTGCTGCTCTGAGGTTCTTCGCTGGGGTACTATACTTCGGCAACCCCACAGACAGATATTTTTCTGACTCTTCTGCTCCATCATCACCTTCTCTGTTCATCTCGCTTATGAGATTTCTCCCCTTTACTTTTACCGTATCAACTTTGTTTGCCTTTGCGTACTCACATAGCGTCATGTTCAGCGACTGCTGAGCCGCGACTATTTTCTTTGCGCCCTCCAGTATCTTTTGCCTAGTTTCCTCTAGCTCGGCCTGTGCCTGAGCCGGATCTACCACTGCTGCTACCGGGTTAGCCAAGCTATCCATAGCTTCTCTCAGTACGTTCCCATGCCTCTCTAGTGGAGGTCTTCTACCTTTCCTTGGTGCCTTAGGTGTTACCTCCGGGTCTGGTGCTGGGTCCTTGCTTGCGCCCGCACCTGGCGCAGTCATCATCACCTCCGCATGGTCCGGGGAGCGAGCGATCCGCGCCCCGCGAGCCACTGTGAGGGGTGGTTCCCCCGCATCGACGACGCGGTGCGGATGAACGCATGATACGTTCACAACAACGTAAACCTTGTGCGCACCGATCTTGACGAAGAGGCCGTTGCGCGGAAGTGGGCGCGTGCCGAAGCAGCCAACGTTGTCGCTGACGAAATCCAGCGCTCCAAAGCGCTGAACGAGCCCGGAGACGACGCGTTCGCCAGTGCCGATGAGGTTTCCCGTCCGGATCTTCACCCCTGCTAGCGCCGCTAGCCCCACGGTGGGCGCCAACTGTAGTGGTGGTGTCACGGTAGATGCCATGGATAGGCTAAAGGTGGGGACTAATACACGCTAGGGGAATCCAGGGAGGGATAGTAGAGTGATTCTCCACACAGAAGTTTGTATTGCTATATCTGCCAGATTACAAGTGCTCCTTGAGCTGTATTGGCGAGATGAGGAAGAAGGAGCTCTCTTAATCTTGCCTACTATTTTCCCTAGAACCCTAGATCAACTAGCCCTATGGAATCGCCAAACCAACTAGAGCTCAACCAACCCCCTCTACCAGAAACCTGGCCCCCCTTATATAGAGGAAGTTCGGTCCCTTCCTAGGGCATACATGGAGGCATATTCCTAAGAATATGCCCCCTCCCAATGTGGTAACCCGACCGGGGTGCTTTTCCCCCGCGTCACACATGCTTTAGCGACGTAAGCCTCTGCGGCGCCCGCGTCAGCCGACATGGGCGTCGTCACCCTTGTCGGCCACGACCCGGTGGTCCTGCCCTTGCTTTCTCCGCTCATGCAGTGTGTAGCGGACCTTCTTTTTGACCAGAGAGATTCCTTCCTTCTTCCAGAAGCTAAGCGAGGACCCGGATCATAGTAGATCCGGCCACACCTGTTCCTGCATATAAGTTAGACAAGCACTTCCGACCTACTCCTTAAGTCGGATGAGACAACGTTAGGCGACCCCCTGGTCCGGGTTACTCCGTGATCCAGCCTGCCTTGAGGCGACCCGACCAGCATCCGCTTTGACCTTGCCAAACCTCGGCTAACTCGGCCCTTATACCCCGGAGTGACCCTACCCGGGGGTATCCCCCAACATTGTTCACCTTGCTTCCTACTTGACTTTAATCGGTATTTATAGGAGTTTCCAACATATTCCCTTATAACATAACTCTATGCTTTAAGATATGTCATCCTTTATGGATTTGGAAAATATGTCTGCAGTTCTCTACTAGACACTGTGGACAAAACCTAGCTCAATGTTTTGTGATTCGAACTTAATCACTTTCAAACATTCCTCCTTGGATCACATATTATGCTAAGTTACCATCATGGTTTACTAAGATAGAACCTATGTCTCAACATAGTGGATGACGATCATCCTTTTCTTTCTTTCAACCATTGATGTTCAACTTAATACTATTCCTAATTTGAGTTATTAAGGACCAGCTCCTTAATTAACTTCTATTCTGAAACCCCTTTCAGAATCCCTCAAGGAATACTACATAATATCATAATACACCTATTCTCAACTTCTACATCTTATAAATCACTATTTATAAGTATTTGCGCTTTCATTCTTAACATACTTAAGAATTACTCCTATAAGCTCTCACTCAAAATATGTTCCTACATATTTGAATTTGAGACTTATATTGCTCCCACTCAAAAAATGCCAATCACATATTGTTTCAGGAAGACTTTCATAGCTCCCACTCAATTTCATGCAAATTGCATATACACTCACTATTTTGAACAACTTCAAAATCCTTTGATCAAATATGAAACTTGGAGATTTACTATGAGATACTAGTATTGTTACTAGTTTTAAATCCTCTAGACATTCAGCACACTTGAATCAAATTCATTTGGATTTGTCCAATACTTGACAAATTGTGCCTTTGTCATTCACCCCCTTTTCCACCATGGCTTTGTAGTCATTTGGGGAAATTCAAGTAACCCCTTTTTACTTGTGAGATTCAGCAACGAATTGCTTTCTAATCTCAAGTGAATTTTGTTTCTAGGATTTCTCATAATTTAGATTACCATTATTTCCTTAGTAGTTCGTAGGTATGTCATATTCCAAGAATCATGACAAATGATTCACAAATGTCTCCATACAAGATATGGGTTGCATTTTGAATCCTACTTCATGTAGTGAAAACACTTGAGGAAAAACACAATGATCAATATCATTGATTCTTTCCTTCTGTGAAGAGAATCATTTAGGAACATTGTCTGTTGCGCTTCTTAACACTCTGATGCAGGGTTTTGAATCCTCATCGTGTTTTACACTATTTTCCATTTGCTCCATAATTGATAAACATCACTAAAAGTGAGCTTTCTCAAGAATGTACCAAAATCCAAGCAATACAAGTTTTGCTTTCCTTTTGGTTTCAGCTATGGATTTCGTATTCAAAGTTTCCAATGAATACTCTACAAGGACTTATTCGCTATTGTTTGGTTATATCGAATAACCCCAAAACTTTCATGAATTCAAATGGTTCACTACATTCTAATTGAGTGCTAACTATTTCTTAACTGATGGTCTCTATATCTACACTACAACGATTTATTTGGTGCCTTCTATTCACCCACTTTGATATCTAATATCACATTGTGATGCTTTGCATTTTGACGTTTCAAAATGCTTTGCATTCCACAATTTCTTTTATGCCATTCTTATAAAGTCGAATATCATTACTATTGATCAAATCATAGTAATTAGATTCTCTTTTATCTTTATACCCTTTGTTGATGAAACACTTTGATCAAATCAAATAGTTTCATATTCATGTTTCCTTTGGTAAACTTCTTTACACATTTAAACAATCATTTAATGATAATTACCATTTTCGTTAAAACACAATACATCGAATATGTATTTATTTTCAACAATTCATTAAATACTTTGTATTCAAGCAATACACGGTGTTCAAGTTATTTTGCCGAACTTAGGCATGATTTATATGTGACAAGAAATCGAATGACTTTCACATATTATTACATAACTTTGAATTTAAACGATGGTTTCATTCATTAATGAAATATCATTAATTGGGTATTTTTCAAGCATTTCAATATTTTACAAATGTTCACACATTATCAATTAGTTTCAAACAACAAGGATAATTCATGTATAATCAAGCAAGATATGAACACGAATAGAAATCATTCCTAAAAGTAGAACAACTGTTTGTTACAAACTGATATGAATAACCGTCTCACAAAGTGTGAGACACACTAAAGAAGTTCATAATCTATTGATTACAATAACTATCCAAAACTATAAACTAAGTGATAAATGTTGAGGGAGAGCGTCGTTGGCCATCATCATCATGCTCGCCATCAACACAAAACGTCACCTCCTCTCCAGCAAGCACCTCTCATGCAGAAGGACCTGTTTTCAGCAAAACAGAACAAGTATCAAATATACTTAACACTGCAAATGTGTTTGCAAGATTATAACATTTATAAAACTGTATATCAAATATATACCTTTGTCATCGATGACCTCATTGGTGATTGTTTCAACCTTTACGTTCCTGAAACATAATATGAACTCATGGAAATCCAATGTTTCCGTATCACCACTTATGATGCTACTTCGGACATGTACTTCATAGCTGGGAGGTAACGATCGAAGCAGCACGCCTATCGCAAACGAATCATCTATCCAGTAGTCCACGAAGTGAACCAGTCTCACGTGTGCATCAAGCATGCGCTCCAAGTGACCCTTCAGACATGTGTGTTCCTCCATCTGTATGGAAAGGAACTCTCCAAGCAGCTCATGCTTCCACATGCGCACATGGATTATGAACTCTGCTCTCAGCTGATCCACCATTGAATATGGATCAAGATCACCCATGAGCGGAAGGAGTTCGTCCACCATCCCGTAACGCATTATTATCTGAATGTAGGTGGACATCTCTTGACGATAGTAGTGGTCTGCCAGCTCTTGTGGGGTCTCATAGTGGTCTGGCTCAGTCAAATCCATTGTGCGGTGTATGTAGTCTATCACATGATTACTAGTAAGGAGATCATTCAGGCGCACAAGCCAACTAGGGAAGTTGGATCCATCAAGTCTAAGTTTCTCACCCTTTACCCATTCTTCAATGACAAAGTAAGCTTCACGGTGAGCCATCTCTACATTTATAATTGCAAAAAGGAATTTAGACTAATTTTATAATTAAATAACTTAATAATAATTCCACTCAGAAACACCTATCCCCAAAAGGGTTCATAGTGATAACACGAACCCTATCAGCCACATCTTCCCTGATCGTCACGACCATCAATGTGGGTTCAAGGGTGGACGCTAAACATCGGTCACATCATTCATACGACTCGTGCTCGATCTTTCGACCATCTGTGTTCCGAGGCCATGCTTCTATGGCGTGCTAGGCTTGCCAACTCAACCTTAGTGTATTCGCTGTGCAACATGGCTTACACCCACTGTATGCGAACGTAGATATGTCTGACACCCATGCCTGTACCATGGATCGCCTCATACCGAAGAACTTTCTTGGTGGTGCACACTAAGGGGGAACACAATCGTTGGTAATTTTAACAAGGATCATCTTATTAGGCTACCGTCGAGTATCTAATACTAGCACACAATAAGATATACAAACAATAACATTGAATGTAAATACGATGTCATATGGTCCTTCACGTCGTGATCTCCATCCTTCGTCACCGGATTCCGGCGCCAGGGTTCTGGCGCCATAGACACCAGGGTACCGGTGTCATTCCGACGTGGTAGTACGTCACCCCCATGACTATCTACTACTACTAACACAAGGTAATTACTTTACCTTTGCCACAACCATATCACAAACCAACGCCCCCTGCAAAACAAAGTTAGACGCCTCTACTTTATCTTTGCATGTTTTACGTGGCTGAATAGGCTTTCGCACAAGAACTGTTCTTACCTATGAACTTTCAGCACAACGCTGATCAAGTAGTTGTCTCTACTACACCCCTTTCGGAGCCCTCCGTTGCAAATGGCATACCAACTAATGCGAGAGAGACAGACACCCCCTAAGCCACTTTATACGGTACAAGCCATATGTTAAACATGGACTAGTCTCGCGAATGAACGCGTAAAGTCAGTTTGGGGCCGCTTCATCAAGCATTACTACGGTATACACAAGTACATGTGGGAGGGTAACAACTAAAAGATCAATGCCCACATGCTACATCTCGTGTGTTCTACCCGTACTAGCATTACTACGCATAGATCTAGCTCTGATACCACCGTTGTGGTTCCACGTATGAAAACAATAAATTTTATCCTATGCCCCTGAACCCCTGAAGGTGCTAGGACATATCTATTAATAATACAGTAACGGGAGGGGATTTTCACGAACTTACCCTTGAAGACCGAAAAGTGTTGTCAACGCTCAGGAGAGCATGGTTGATGTAGACGAGCCGAAGCCGACCTCAAGGTCGTGATGAAGTCCTCGTGCTCCTTTGGCTCCAACGACTTGCGTGACTCAAGTGCGACACCTCGCGGGGAGTTACACACGTCCGGTGCCTGACGATGACTCCCACTTCCCTGATCCAGCAGCAGTTGCGGAAGTAGAACTCCCAGATCCGAATCCCGCAGCGCGACAGCGCTCCGCAGTGAAGATATCTCTCGTTCGTGCAGTCCAGACTTGGGACCACGGTCACGATAGAGAGAGGGGGAGAGAGAAAATATCAATTAGAGGTCCTTCCCAAAGTGACAAGACCTTTATTGATTATTGGTGTATTTTATCTGGCCAAATACCCCCACTATATATAGGGGGAGGGGAGGTACTACGTCCCTCAAAGTCCCGGGGTGGGACTAAAGGAGAGGAGGGGGGAGGGGAGGCCACCGGCCACCTAGTGGGCCCTGCAAGGGAGGGGGGGCTAGGCCCAGCTAGCCACCCCTTGCCCCTTCTCCCTCTCTCCTTTCCCTAATGGGCCCTCTCCCCTCCGGGAATTGGCCCATTAAGCCTTTGACCATTTAAATTAATTTTTTTCTCTTTATTAAATAATTATGAATAAATTATTAAATCAATATTTAACATTCATTCACATATTATTCAACCTCCATGGCTATGGAACACTTCCACCTCCACTCTGGACATCCTCCGGACATACCAAAACCCTTCCAGTTTTCTCTCTACTATTCTTCGGCGATTCTACCGATCCTATAAACACTCTCTAAGCATCATCAAGCCCTTAAGCGTGATACTTCACTTTTCGGGAACACTCCAGACATGATCGGGACATTCTCGCACCAATGATCGAAAGAGGAACCTGGATGGCCATGTGACCCCTGTGCGTTCCACGAAGATCTTTCATCGTTTGAACCGGGACAGCCATGTCTTATTCCCTTTGTCTCTCGATACTTGCATTGCCCGAGATCTGATCAATGACATCACCATGTCATGTTCAATCTCGTTACCGAACAATGCTACTTGACTCATTCTGACAAGTGATATCCCTGTGATCAAATCACACGCTCCACATCTATTGGATATAACTTCTCCGAGTGGGCCCTTGAGTATCTTCCCATCACATGGACGGACAAATCCCGCTCTCAACATATATTGCCTCTACGGTTTCCTCCGAGTACCTGAACACACCTTTATAACCACTGTATTACCAAGTGGCACTTGATGCTATCTAAGCACTCTCGGGAGACAGTGATTGATATAGCCTCACGGTCTAAGGAATAGTCTACGAGGATCCATTTCTAATCATCGTAACTTGAACTTTGTGACATGATCAGGTCACGATGTTTAGGTTGGGTATTGGTTCATCATCTCATTCTCGGAATGAGATGACTTCATTTCCAACTAGCATAAATGCCACATGATCAGGAAACATGATCATCTGTTGACCAATGAACCAGTGACTAGAGTTTCACTAGGAACCCCTGGTTGTTTATATATCACACGCGTATTGATGTTTCCACTCAATACAGTTATAGCATGATATAAAACTTAATCATAAACTATATGAAATATGATAATAGTCCTTACTACTATTTGTCTCTTGGGCATATTTTCAACAAAATATTGATTTAATCATTTATTCATAATTATTTAATAAAGAGAAAAATCAATTTAAATGGTCAAAGGCTTAATGGGCCAATTCCTGGAGGGGAGAGGGCCCATTAGGGAAAGGAGAGAGGGAGAAGGGGCCAAGGGGTTGGCCGACGCCCTAGTGGGCCAGCTCCCCACCCCCCGTGCGCGGAGCCCATGGGGGTGGCCGGCGGTGCCACCCCTCCCCCTCCTCTCCTTTAGTCCCACCCCGGGACTTTGAGAGAGGTAGTACCTCCCCACCCCCTATATATAGTGGGGGTATTTGGCTAAATAAAATATAACTAATAATCAATAAAGGTCTTCTCACTTTTGGGAGGACCTCTAATTGATATTTTCTCTCTCCCCTCTCTCTCTCTCTCGTGACCGTGGTCCCAAGTCTGGACTGCGCGAACGAGAGACATCTTCACCGCGGAGTGCCGTTGTGCTGCGGGATTCGGATCCGGGAGTGATGACCCACAAGTATAGGGGGTGTATCGCAGTATTTTCGAGGGAAGTGAAACCCAATTTATTGATTCGACACAAGGGGAGCCAAAGAATATTTATAAGCCTTAACAACTGAATTGTCAATTCAGCTGCACCTGGAAACAATCTTGCTGACAACAGTTTATCAGTAGCAACCGTTTTGTAGTAGGAATAGTAAAGTAGCAGCATCAGTAAAGTAAAGACAGCAGTAACAATAGCAGTAAACAGTAGGATTCGAGTGCGGTAGGCATACGGATGGATGGACGGGTGTTGCATGGACAAGACAATTCACATAGCAATCAGAACATAGGGCAATTGTAGATAAATAAGATAAAGCATCCAACACTAGATAATCCTAGGCATGTGTTCCATATATAGTCATACGTGCTCGCAATGAGAACTTGCACAACATCTTTTGTCCTGCCAGCCCGTTTGTAGCGGGGCCTCAAGGGAACTACTGGAAATTAAGGTGCTCCTTTTAATAGAGCACCGGAGCAAAGCATTAACACTCTGTGAACACATGTGATCCTCACATCAAAGCCATTCCCTCCGGTTATCCCGATTTCTGTCACTTCGGGCCATTGGTTCCGTACAACAACGTGTGTATACAACTTGTAGATAAGGCCATAAACAATACTATCATAATGAATCAATAACATGTTCAGATATGAAATCATGGCACTCGGGCCCTAGTGACAAGCATTAAGCATAACAAGTCGCAAAAAAGTCATAAAGCACTAATAAAAGATACTAGGCACCATGCCCTAACAATCTGATGCCATTACATGAACGATCTCATCCAATCCCTACCATCCCCATAGCCTACAATGGGGGATTACTCACTCATAGATGGAGGAAACATGGATGGTCGATGGAGAAGCGATGGTGATGATGATGGCGATGATCTTCTCCAATTCCCCGTCCCAGCAGGGTGCCAGAATGAAGTTTCTAGTGCTGTTTCATGGAATATGGTGGTGGCGGCGGAGCGGAACTCCTTCTGGAAAAACGTCGAACCCTCCTCAGTTTTTAGGTAAGAAGGCAACTTATAGGCGAAGAGGGAGACCGAAGGGGAGTCTGAGGCGGCCAGACCACCCCCTGGCACGGCCTGGGCTTGCCCGCGTGGCCAGGTGGTGTGGCCTGGGACCAGCCCTCCCCCGTCTCGTATTCTGGCTCCTGGAGTCTTCTGGTGAAATAGGATTTTCGGCATATTTTCCGGGATTTATCCTGATAGTTGATTTTTGCACAAAAAGTAGACACCAGGGCAATTCTGCTGAAAATAGCGCCAATATGCATTAGTTGCATCCAAATCACACAAGTTTAGAGGAGAAACAACATCAAAAGTGTTCGGGAAAGTAGATATGTTTTGGACGTATCAACTCCCCCCAAGCTTAGCTTATTGCTTGTCCTCAATCAATTCAGTTGAAAACTGAGTGCGATAAAAGAACTTTCACGAACACAATTGCTTCATATGATGTATATATTCTCAGCATGTGATCAACTACTTAGACAATTCATAATAAGGAGTATGCAACTAAGTTTACTTAATAGGCATTGCAAGCTATGAAGAGATTCCAACTCAAAAATAATAAGTAGCATGAAGTATAAACATAAGCAACATTACAATGCTCATAAAAAAGGTATGATAGAGTGGTATCTCGCTTGCCTTTGATTATAAATGCCAAGGCACCTCTGAAGTCCAAGTGAAGACTAGAAGTAAAGATGTCAAAGATACAAGCATCAAAGTCATAACACAAATAATCAAGTAATGAGACAAGCACAAAGAATGACAACTATGCTCTCAAGAAGGTGCTCAAAGAATATGTGAATACCCAACAAGTAAAAGAAAAGGTTTTGAATAATTTGAAAGGCTTCCAAATTCTAAAAGTATAGTACTCATTAGCTTTGAGCTCTCATTGCCCCTATCATAAGCATCTTTAAATGGTTAAGGTTAAAGTGACACAACTAAGAGGATATGCTTGACAAGTTATAAATCGAAGCCTCATGCCCCTTACTTACGAAGACCGATCCTCATGCTACTCAACTTCAGTCACAAGTAAGCTCTTGTCATCGTAAGTATATACGTATCATAGAGAACCGCCAATAGGGTACCCCTTGCACATGACACAGGAGCTATCCCATAATCAAAATGACAAGGCAAGCAGACAATGAGCATCTCAGCGATCTTTTTATTTACTATGTGCATAGATTTTTATTGAGGATGCTTCATAGAATGCTCATTATGGTTATGCTACAAGTTTCCACCATGATTAGGCATGGCTTAGGCTAGCGGCCCAGGCGTTTCTCTAACATACATACAAACTCCATGATCTTACAAGTTCCACTTTTATTTCACACCGCCGGGATCCATAAGCAAAAGAACATGATATCAACAAGGTACTAAGTACCAATGAAATGTTGAAAACGTTCCCCATGATACATGGTTCTGCTAACTTCAACTTATAAAGCGCAAGCATATATGCAACAAAGAAGGACGCAATGGTTCAGGTTTATTAAATGCAAGAAAATAAAGTGTGCCATCAAGTTTTTGAGAGCTTTACTAACTAACTTTTTCATAACAAGCAAACATTTTATTCGTAAGAAAACAAGGCATATTGAATATGCGCGGAAGTAGCAAATGATGCTAATAGGTAGGTATGGTGGACACTTCGGCAATATTTGGTTTTGGGGAGTTGGAAACATGAGTAAAACATACTCAGTGAAAGTGAAGGCTAGCAATAGTAAGGGAGCGATAAACGAGAGAGCAATAGCTGTCATAATCATGCTTGCAATAAAACAGGACTAATCATGGCATGAAAGTGATTCAAGATCCTCAAGGCAAAATAATTCATCGAGGCTTAACTGATTATTACAGTCATGTGCATGCGTGAGCATGTGCCAAGTCAATTCAAATGAAACATTCACAGGAGGATACCACAGTGTCATACCAAATTATGAGTAGAGTAATGCACGCAAACATTCATAAGACATGCTACAGACTATTAGCAAGCTAGAACTAATCATACGAAAGCAAGAGCTACTAAGCATCCAAAGATAACATACACCTTACACGAACAGACTAAGCACGCCCACAGTGACGAGTATATGTACAAAAATGAAAACAAATAGAGTTCGTTACCAGCCTCTTACCATGCCTCAAGTTGTCATCAATCCTCATTATTGCTCTTCACTTGTGTGGATTGAATAATAATATGAAACCAATATCCACTGAGGACTGATGAACCCTGCAACAAACTCACAAAGCCAAAGAAGAACGACAAATATTTTTGTTTTTTTTGATTTTTAAAACAAGAACCAAAAAGGAAAACAAGCAAAGCAAAATCTTTTTGGGTTTTTCAAATAATTCAAACAAAGCAAAAAGGGAAAAACAAAACAAGGCAAAAAGAAGAAGCAAACCAAAGAGAAACAACAAAAATATTTTTGATCTTTTTGTGTTTTAGAAAGCAAAAGCAAAGAAAGAACAAAAACTAAAAAGAGAACAAAACATGAATATACAAAGTACCAACGCAACATGATAAGGAGATGAGTGCGATGTCGGCGTACCTCCCCCCAATTTTAGGCTTTTGGCCTAAGTGGGTATCAATCCCAAGCCGGCCAGGATGACGTGTTACCATAGTATGACGAGGAGGTACCCTCATCCTGGTGCGAGCTCGAGTACGTCCCTCCGTAGTGTGCGGTGTGATCGTAGGAGGGTACATCCTCCTGGTGCTGCTTGTGGAAGCCCAACAAGCGAAGCTGCTCGTCCACCTCCTCCTTGGAGCGCGACCACGGTCTCCTGTGAACACTAAACAAAGAAGACTGCGGCAAAGGGATCTCCCTCTCAAATATCTCTCCAAAGGTATGGTTGTTCATGCCTGATATTCTGAAATTTAAACACCTATTAAACAAGTGATTGCAAAGTGAATATAATGAAGGATACTACTCATAGGGACTTGTAAGAGGCCTAAACATGCATCAAAACTATATCTCTAAGCATCAAACAAGCTTACAATCTCTCACAACTTGTCTCCTACAGCAGCAAAATACTCAAGATATAATCCACTAAACACAAATCTACCTGGACAAGGGGAGGAGTCACATACCAGAGAACAAGTGCTCCAAATTTCAGCAACAAAGATGGGCTGAGCAAGGAGATCGAAAAAATCGAGAGTAAGCACAACAAGAATGCGATTTTGAGCAATGAACTGGAGCTTACTCGGGAGAGAGAAGAAAGTGGCAGGTGAGAGAGTTAGTGGAGGGCTAGGGGTGGCCCACACCATGGCACGACGCCACCCAGGGCAGGCCGCGCCACCAGGTGGTGAGCCTGCCTGGTGGGTCCCCCTGGTACCTCCCAGGCACTCCTCTACCCCTTTTTTCACGTAAAAATTTAATATGAATTTTCTGGAATTTTTTGAGAAACTTTATTTTTGGGCATTTTTCAGGTATAGAAGAATGATTTTCTGATAGACAGACTTTTTTTTGGAATGATGCAATGACAAAACAAGGCTAGAACTACAGAAGTTCTAAGACACTTTAACATGCAAGCAACTAACAACAAAAAGGAGAACTAAACGAAAGCAAAACAAAAATGGATAGAATAGAAGTAAACAGCGATAATCACGGTGAAAACATTGCTTTGTTCAATGAAATCCTTTTGCTAACAAGGTTGATTAGGCCTTGTTACCAAAACAGTTCCATATGAGACAAAACTTTGTATCCCACTAATGATTATGTTACCTCAACCTTGATAGCAATGGTCCCAATCATAATAGTTTCAAATTTTTCTCTTGGTATGGGACAATATATTTCTCCAACTTGAATGCCCTCAACATGTTCAATTGAATTCAGACCATAAGTCCTTTCAATCTTCTTGGGGAAATAGATAGTATGTTCCTTGTCATTAACATTGAAAGTCACCTTTCCTTGATTACCATTAATAATAGCTCCTGTAGTATTAAGAAAAGGTCTCCCAAGAATAATGGACATATTATCATCTTCAGGCATTTCAAGCACAAAAAACTCAGTTAATATCAAGCAATTATGAGACACTTGAACAGGTACATCCTTACATATACCAACAGGAATAGTGGTAGATTTATCAGCCATTTGCAAAGATATATCAGTTGGTATTAATTTTTCTAGTTGAAGCCTCTTATAGAGAGAGAAAGGCATAACACTAACTCCAGCTCCCAAATCACACAAAGCAGTTCTAACATAACTGTTCTTAATAGAGCAAGGGATAGTTGGAATCCCTGGGTCTCCAAGTTTCTTTGGAACCTTACCATTAAAGGAATAATTAGCAAGCAAAGTAGAGATTTCTTCATTAGGGATCTTCCTTTTATTCGAGACAATATCCTTCATATACTTTGAGTAAGGAGGCAATTTAATTGCATCAGTCAAAGGAATTTGCAGGAATAAAGGTTTCATCCACTCACAAAACTTATTATAGTGTTCATCTTCCTTTGACTTGTGTTTCTTATCAGGGAAAGGCATAGGTTTTTGGACCCAAGGTTCTCTTTCAGTACCATGTTTCTTAGCAATAAAATCTTCTTTGGTGTATTTAGTATTCTTAGTGTGGTTTTCAGGTTCTTCTTCAACTTTTTCTTCATTAGGAACTTCATTTTCTTCATTACCACTTTCAGTTTCAGCATCAGAAATAGATATACTATTAGGATCTGTAGCAGGTTCAGAGGGTTCTACAACAATTTTATGTTTCTTTTTCCTTTTCTTACGAGTAGAACCACTATTTTCAGCTTGTTGAGAATCCTGCTCAATTCTTTTGGGATGCCCCTCAGGATATAGAGGATCCTGGGTAGCAGCACCACTTCTAGTTCTAATTTCATAAGCATGTTTTTCTTTAGCAACATTAAATAGCAAGTCTTTTTGCACTTTAACAAGTTGATCTATTTGAGTTTGAACCATTTGAAAGTGTTTAACAATCATTTTAACATCATTAGAGGTTCTTTCCACAATATCTTTCAACTCAACAATAGCTCTAGTGTTTTCCATTAGATGATTTTGCACCCTTTTATTAAAATTATCTTGCTTAACAATAAAGATATCGAATTCTTCTAAGCATTGATCAGGAGGTTTAGAGTAAGGGATATCACCTTCATCAAAGTGTTAGAGAGAGTGTACCTCGATAGTGGATGAGTAGGGAATAGGCTTACATAATTCTTCTATAGGAGGTAAATTCTTGACATCTGCAGCTTTAATTCCCTTCTCCTTAAGACATTTCTTAGCTTCCTTCATCACTTCATCATTTAATTCAATAACTCCCCTCTTCTTTGATGTTGGAATAGGCACTGGTATAGTAGGTTCAGGTACAATTACTTCAGGTATAGCTTGTTCAGGAGGACTCCAATATTCATAGTTCTTACTTATTTTAGCCATTAATTCCTCAGCTTCCTTGGGAGTCCTATTCCTGAAAACACAATCAGCACAACTATCTTGGTATGTCCTAGATTCCTCGGTTAGTCCATTATAAAATATATCAAGAAGCTCATTCTTAGGTAATGGACTTCCAGCCTGTGCATGAATCAAAGCACAAAACCTTGCTCATGATTTAGGTAATATCTCTTTTTCTCCCTGTTTAAAATCCAAAAGTTCCTGCAAAATAGCATGTCTCGCACTAGGAGGAAAATATTTCTGCAAGAAAGTACTAATCAAGCAATCAGGTCTATCAATAGATCCGGGAGGTAAATTACTAAACCAAGTTTTAGCTTCTCCTTTCAGTGAAAAGGGGAAAATCTTAGCAACGAAGTAAGTACGCATCTTAATATCATCAGAAAACAAGCCACTCATGGTAGAAAGTTCATTCATATGTGCTACCGCACTTTCATTCTTAGTCCCACAAAAAGGTTCTTTCTCGACAATAGCTATGTAAGATAGATTGAGAGAGAAATCATAATCTTCATCTATAATGTTTATGGGAGAAGCAACAAACTTAGCAATAGGAGACAATTTGGGTCTAATAGTACGCCTCTCAAGGAGACTCTTAGCAGCACTCCTATCATGGGTGTTTTTACATTCCTTAATAAATTCATCGGTCATCTCAACATAACCGTCTTCGATATCATAACTCTCACTAGACTCAGGTGAACTAACAGGTGTAGTAGTGTCTTCATTAGGAGTTTCAGTATTTCCAGCTATAGTTCTAGCAATCGTAGCATCTAAGAAAGGACCTAATGAACCACTCTTATCAAGCACAGTAGAAGCAACATCATAAGTATCAGAAGTTTCAGATTCAGCAGTAGTAGCAGTGTGTGTAGCATGTGTATGTGGTGGTGTAACGAGCTTACTCATAACAGATGGTGAATCAAGAGCAATAGAGGTGTTCAGAATCGTACCTATTCTTGTAGTGGATGGTAAAATAGGAACCTTGCCATCACGAAACTTACCCATGATGGATGGATAGCAGCGAACAATAGAGAAACCAAGTGAACTTAATAAATAAAGCTATGCTCCCCGGCAATGACGCTAGAAAATAGTCTTGATGACCTAGAAGTATAGGGGGTGTATCGCAGTATTTTCGAGGGAAGTGAAACCCAATTTATTGATTCGACACAAGGGGAGCCAAAGAATATTTATAAGCCTTAACAACTGAGTTGTCAATTCAACTGCACCTGGAAACAATCTTGCTCACAACAGTTTATCAGTAGCAACAATTTTGTAGTATGAATACTAAAGTAGCAGCAACAATAAAGTAAAGACAACAGTAATAATAGCAGTAAACAGTAGGATTCGAGTGCGGTAGGCATAGGGATGGATGGACGGGCGTTGCATGGACAAGACAATTCACATAGCAATCAGAACATAGGGAAATTGCAGATAAATAAGATAAAGCATCCAAGTACTAGATAATCCTAGGCATGTGTTCCATATATAGTCATATGTGCTCGCAATGAGAACTTGCACAACATCTTTTGTCCCGCTAGCCTGTTTGTAGCGGGGCCTCAAGGGAACTACTGGAAATTAAGGTGCTCCTTTTAATAGAGCACCAGAGCAAAGCATTAACACTCCGTGAACACATGTGATCCTCACATCAAAGCCATTCCCTCCGGTTATCCCGATTTCTGTCACTTCGGGGCCATTGGTTCCAGACAACAACGTGTGTTTACAACTTGTAGATAAGACCATAAACAATACTATCATAATGAATCAATAACATGTTCAGATCTGAAATCATGGCACTCGGGCCCTAGTGACAAGCATTAAGCATAACAAGTCGCAACAAAGTCATAAAGCACTAATAAAAGATGCTAGGCACCATGCCATAACAATCTGATGCCATTACATGAACGATCTCATCCAATCCCTACCATCCCCATAGCCTACAGCGGGGATTACTCACTCATAGATGGGGGAAACATGGATGGTCGATGGAGAAGCGATGGTGATGATGATGGCGATGATCTTCTCCAATTCCCCGTCCCGGCAGGGTGCCAAAACGGAGTTTCTGGTGCTGTTTCGTGGAATCTGGTGGTGGCGGCGGAGCAGAACTCCTTCTGGAAAAACGTCGAACCCCCCTCAGTTTTTAGGTAAGAAGGCAACTTATAGGCGAAGAGGGAGACCGAGGGGGAGTCCGGGGCGGCCATACCACCCCCTGGCGTGGCCTGGGCTTGCCCGCGCGGCCAGGTGGTGTGGCCTCGGCCTAGCCCCCCTCCGTCTCGTATTCTGGCTCCTTGAGTTTTCTGGTGAAATAGGATTTTCGGCATATTTTCCGGGATTTTTCCTGATAGTTGATTTTTTGCACAAAAACTAGACACCACAGAAATTCTGCTGAAAACAGCGTTAATCCGTGTTAGTTGCATCCAAATCACACAAGTTTAGAGGAGAAACAACAACAAAAGTGTTCAGGAAAGTAGATACGTTTTGGACGTATCAGGGAGCTCTACTTCCGCAACTGCTGCTGGATCGGGGAAGGGGAGTCATTGTCAGGCACCGGACGTGTGTAACTCCCCGCGAGGTGTCGCACTTGAGGCACTCAAGTCGTTGGAGCCGTTGGAGCGCAAGGACCTCATCACGACCTTGAGGTCGGCTTCGAATCGTCTACATCAACCACGCTCTCCTGAGCGTTGACAATGCTTTTCGGTCTTCAAGGGTAAGTTCGCAAAAAGCCCCTCCCGTTAATGTATTACTAATAGATAGGTCTTCGCAACTTCAGGGGTTCAGGGGCGTAGGGTAAAATTTTATTGTTTTCATACGCAGAACCCCTTCAGTGGTATCAGAGCTAGATCTATGCTTAGTAATGCTAGTATGGGTAGAACACACGAGATGTAGCGTTTGGGCGTTGATCTTTTAGTTGTTACCCTCCCACGTGTACTTGCGTATACCGCAGTAATGCTTGATGAAGCGGCCCCCAACCGACTTTATGCGTTCATTCACGAGACTGGTCCACGCTTGACATACGGCTTGTATCGTATAAAGTGGCTTAGGGAGGTGTCTGTGTCTCTCACATTAGTTGGTATGCCATTTGCAACGGAGGGCCCCGAAGGGGGTGTAGTAGAGACAACTACTTGATCAACGTTGTGCTGAAAGTTTGTAGGTAAGAACGGTTCTTCTGCGAAAGCCCATTCAGCCACGTAAAACATGCAAAGATAAAGTAGAGGCGTCTAACTTTGTTTTGCAGGGGGCGTTGCTTTGTGATATGGTTGTGGCAAAGGTAAAGTGATTACCTTTTGTTACATAGTAGTAGATAGTCACAGAGGTGATGGATTACCACGCCGGAATGACACCGGTACCCTAGTGTCTATGGCGCCAGAACCCTAGCGCCGGAATCTGGTGACGACGGATGGAGATCATGACGTGAAGGACCATATCACATCACATTTACATTCAACGTTATTGTTTGTATATCTTATCGTGTGCTAGTATTAGATACTCGACGGTAGCCTAATAAGATGATCCCTGTTAAAATTACCAACGATTGTGTTCCCTCTTACTGTGCACCACCAAGGAAGTTCTTCGGTATGAGGCGATCCATGGTACAGGCATGGGTGTCAGACATATCTACGTTCACATACAGTGGGTGTAAGCCATGTTGCACAGCGAATACACTAAGGTTGAGTTGGAGAGCCTAGCATATGCAGACATGGCCTCGGAACACGGATGGTCGAAAGATCGAGCACGAGTCGCATGAATGATGTGACTAATGTTTAGCGTCCACCCTTGAACCCACATTGATGGCTGTGACGATCGGGGGAGATGTGGCTGATAGGGGCCGTGTTATCACTAGGAACCCTTATGGGGATAGGTATTTTTGAGTGGAGTTATTATTAACTCATTTAATTATAAACTTAGTCTAAATTCCTTTTGCAATTATAAATGTAGAAAATGGTTCTCCCCGAGATTACCTTCCCTATTGACGATTGGTTAAAAGGAGAAAAGCTCAAGTTAGATGGATCCAACTGCTCTGCATGGGTCATGCGCCTTTTCGATCTCCTTGGTGAGAACAAAGTGGTTGACTACATGATCTACAAGATGTACTTGGAGCCACCCTATTATCATGAGACCTAGGAGCAGCGGGATCTCCGCTGCCATTGTCGTGTGATGGCCACATTCATATCAATGACGATGCGCCTCGGGATGGAGGATGGGCTGTGGCCAATGGTGGGAAGTCTTAATCCTCGAATGTTCATGGCACATCTGAGATCACATTTCGTGGAACAAGTGCGAATGTGGGAGTATGAGCTGATGGGGGACTTCCTCTCCATAAAGATGGAGGAGGGCTCCTCACTGGACAAGCACTTATTGAGCATGTACGATGCATACATGAGTCTGGCATACTACCTGGACAACTGGTTCACAAGCTCTTTTGCAATGGGAGTTGTGTTGCGGTCGCTACCACCAAGCTTCCAAGCACAAGTCAGGATTTGCATTATGAGAGGCGACACGGAAACACTGGATTTCCACGAGTTCATATCACATTTCAGAGTTATGGTGGTTGAACCCGATGTCGCTGGGGTCATCAATGACAAAGGTATATATTGGATATACAATTTTATAAATGTTATAATCTTGCAAACACATTTGCAGTGTTAAGTATATTTGATACTTGTTCTGTTTTGCTGAAAACAGGTCCTTCTGCATGAGAGGTGCCTGCTGGAGAGGAGGTGACGTTGCGTGTTGATGGCAAGCATTATGATGATGGCCAACGACGCTCTCCCTCGACATTTATCATTTAGTTTATGTTTTGGATAGTTATTGTAATCAAAATATTATGAACTTCTTTAGTGTGTCTCACACTTTGTGAGACGGTTATTCATATGAGTTTGTAACAAATAGTTGTTCTACTTTTATGAATGATTTCTATTCGTGTTCATATCTTGTTTGATTATACATGAATTATCCTTGTTGTTTGAAACTAATTGATAATGCGTGAACATTTGTAAAATATTGAAATGCCTTGAAAAATACCCAATTAATGATATTTCATTAATGAATGAAAGCATTGTTTAAATTCAAAGTTATG
Organism: Avena sativa; assembly: GCA_916181665.1. Taxonomy (NCBI): domain Eukaryota; kingdom Viridiplantae; phylum Streptophyta; class Magnoliopsida; order Poales; family Poaceae; genus Avena; species Avena sativa. The sequence goes on from OV702287.1 coordinate 433,581,273, forward strand.
TGATAATATGTGAAAGTCATTCTATTTCTTGTCACATATAAATCATGCCTAAGTTCGGCAAAATAACTTGAACACCATGTATTGCTTGAATACAAAGTGTTTAATGAATTGTTGAAAATAAATACATATTCTATGTATTGTGTTTTAACGAAAATGGTAATTATCATTAAATGATTGTGTAAATGTGTAAAGAATTTTACCAAAGGAAGCATGAATATGAAACTATTTGATTTGATCAAAGTGTTTCATCAACAAAGGGTATAAAAATAAAAGAGAATCTAATTACTACGATTTGATCAATAGTAATGAACTTCGACTTTATAAGAATGGCATAAAAGAAATTGTGGAATGCAAAGCGTTTTGAAATGTCAAAATGCAAAGCATCACAATATGATATTAGATATCAAATGGGTAAATAGATGGCACCAAATAAATCATTGTAGTATAGATGTAGAGACCATTAGTTAAGAAATAGTTAGCACTCAATTAGAATATATATAGTGAACCATTTGAAGTCGTGAAAGTTTTGGGGTTATTCGATATAACCAAAACAATAGCGAATAAGTCCTTGTAGAGTATTCATTGGAAACTTTGAATACGAAATCCATAGCTGAAACCAAAAGAGAAGCAAAATTGGTATTGCTTGGATTTTGGTGCATTCTTGAGAAAGCTCACTTTTAGTGATATTTCTCGATTATGGAGCAAATGGAAGATAGTGAAAAACACGATGAGGATTCAAACCCTGCATCAGAGTGTTGAGAAGCGCAGCGGAAAACATTCCTGAACAATTCTCTTAACAAAGGAAAGAATCAATGATATTGATCATTGTGTTTTCCCCACTGGTGTTTTCACTACATGAAGTAGGATTAAAAATGTAATCCATATCTTGTATGGAGACATTTGTGAATCATTTGTCATGATTCTTGGAATATGACATACCTACGAACTACTAAGGAAATAATGGTAATCTAAATTATGAGAAATCCTAGAAACAAAATTCACTTGAGATTAGAAAGCAATTCGTTGCTGAATCTCACAAGTAAAAAGGGGTTACTTGAATTTTCCCAAATGACTGCAAAGCCATGGTGGAAAAGGGGGTGAATGACAAAGGCACAATTTGTCAAGTATTGGACGAATTCAAATGAATTTGATTCAAGAGTGCTTAATGTCTAGTGGATTTAAAACTAGTAAAAGTACTAGTATCTCATAGTAAATCTCCAAGTTTGATATTTGATCAAAGGATTTTGAAGTTATTCAAAATAGTGAGTGGATGTGCAATTTGCATAAAATTGAGTGGGAGCTATGAAAGTCTTCCTAAAACAATATGTGTATGACATATTTTTGAGTGGGAGCTTATACAGTGATTCTTAAGTGTGTTAAGAATAAAAGCGCAAGTACCAATAAATAGTGATTTATAAGGTGTAGAAGTTGATAATAAGTACATTATGATATTATATAGTATTCCTTAAGGGATTCTGAAAAGGGGTTTCAGAATAGAAGTTAATTAAGGAACTGGTCCTTAATAACTCAAAATAGGAATAGTATTAAGTTAAACATCAATGGTTGAAAGAAAGAAAAGGATGATCATCATCCACTATGTTAAGACATAGGTTCTATCTTAGAAAACCATGATGGTAACTTAACAAAATATATGATCCAATAAGGAACATTTGAAAGTGATTAAGTTTGAATAACAGAACGTTGAGCTAGGTTTATCTGTAGTGTCTAATAGAGAACTGTAGACATGTTTTCCAAATCCATAAAGGATGACATATCTTAAAACATAAAGGGTTATGTTATAAGGGAATATGTTGGAAACTCCTGTAAATACCGATTAAAGTCAAGTAGGAAGCGAGGTGAACAAAAAAATCGAAAGTTGCACAGTGCGCACTAGTGTTTTGATGAACACATTTATAATAGATAAGGGTACCATCTAAAGTGTTGTATAATGTTATGGTGGGGCTAGTTCGATTTTAACGTAGAATGATGTGTCCCAGGGCACAGTGCCCATGAGAAAGCCCTCGAGGTTGATCTAAAGTCACTATAGGCTCCCGGAATCAGGCCTCGTTCTGCTACCATAGCGATGATGCATACACACAGATGCTATCATGTGATGATAAAGTATTAATGTCAATCAAGGTGACATTAGTAAGTTGCAAAGGATTTGGGACTGTAAAGTACAGACCAAAGACTCAACCTCTTCCATGAGCAAGCATGTTCAGGGTACCAGATATATGGTGCCAATGATTTAAGGAACAAATGCATCTAGTGTATTTGTACTCTAGTGCAAGTGGGAGACTGTTGGAAATATGCCCTGGAGACAAATAGTAGTAAGGACTATTATCATATTTCATATAGTTTATGATTAAGTTTTATATCACGCTATAACTGTATTGAATGGAAACATCAATACATGTGTGATATATAAACAACCAGGGGTTCCCAGTGAAACTCTAGTCACTGGTTCATTGGTCAATAGATGATCATGTTTCCTGATCATGTGGCATTTATACCAGTTGGAAATGGAGTCAATTCATTATGAGAATGAGATGATGAACCAATACCCAACCTAAACAAGTGACCCGATCATGTCACGAAGTTCAAGTTCCGATGATTAGAAATGGATCCTCGTAGACTATTCCTTAGACTGTGAGGCTATATCAATCACTGTCTCCCTAGAGTGCTTTGATAGCATCAAGCGCCACTTGGTAATACAGTGGTTATAAAGGTGTGTTCAGGTACTCGGAGGAAACCGTTGAGGAAATATATGTCAAGAGTGGGATTTGTCCGTCCATGTGACGGGAAGATACTCAAGGGCCCACTCGGAGAGGTTATATCCAATAGCTGCGCAGCATGTGATTTGATCACGAGGATATCACTTGTCAGAACGAGTCAAGTAGCATTGTTCGGTAACGAGATTGAACACGACATGGTGATGTCATTGATTAGATCTCGGGCAATGCAAGTATCGAGAGACAGAGGGAATAAGACACGACTGGCCCGGTTCAAACGATGAAAGATCTTCGTGGAATGCATAGGGGTCACCTGGCCATCCAGGTCCCTCTGTTGATCATTGGTGCGGGAGTGTCCCGACCATGTCTGGAGTATTCCCGAACCGTGGGGTATCACGCTTAAGGGCTTGATGATGCTTAGAGAGTGTTTATATGATCGGTAGAATCACCGAAGAATAGTAGAGAGAAAATCGGAAGGGTTTCGGTAAGTTCGGAGGATGTCCGGAGTGGAGGTGGAAGTGTTCCATAGCCACGGAGATTGAATAATATGTGAATGAATGTTAAATACTGATTTAATCATTTATTCATAATTATTTAATAAAGAGAAAAATAAATTTAAATGGTCAAAGGCTTAATGGGCCAATTCCTGGAGGGGAGAGGGCCCATTAGGGAAAGGAGAGAGGGAGAAGGGGCCAAGGGGGTGGCCGGCGCCCTAGTGGGCCAGCACCCTCCCCCGGCGGGGCCCATGGGGGTGGCCGGCGGTGCCACCCCTCCCCCTCCTCTCCTTTAGTCCCACCCCGGGACTTTGAGAGAGGTAGTACCTCCCCTCCCCTTATATATAGTAGGGGTATTTGCCCAAATAAAATACAACTGATAATCAATAAAGGTCTTCTCAGTTTTGGGAGGACCTCTAATTGATATTTTCTCTCTCCCCCCTCTCTCTTGTGACTGTGGTCCCAAGTCTGGACTGCACGAACGAGAGACATCTTCACCGCGAAGCACCGTCGCGCTGCGGGATTCGGATCCGGGAGCTCTACTTCCGCAACTGCTGTTGGATCAGGGAAGCGGGAGTCATCGTCAGGCACCGGACGTGTGTAACTCCCCGTGAGGTGTCGCACTTGAGGCACTCAAGTCGTTGGAGCCGTTGGAGCACAAGGACTTCATCATGACCTTGAGGTCGGCTTCGGCTCGTCTACATCAACCACGCTCTCCTGAGAGTTGACAACGCTTTTCGGTCTTCAAGGGTAAGTTCACGAAAAGCCCCTCCCATTACTGTATTACTAATAGATAGGTCCTGGCAACTTCAGGGGTTTAGGGGCGTAGGGTAAAATTTTATTGTTTTCATACGCAGAACCCCTTCAATATCCCTATTAGGCGTCTTGATCTATCTATATAGATCTTTATGCCTAATATATATGACGCTTCACCAAGGTCTTTCATAGAAAATTTGCTGTTTAGATAACTTTTAAAACTGTTTAAAAGATCTATATCATTTCCAATCAGTAATATGTCATCCACATATAATATCAGAAATGCCACATTGCTCCCACTCACTTTCTTGTAAATACAAGCCTCTCCATAAGTTTGGACAAATCCAAAGTGTTTGATCACCTCATCAAAGCGGAGATTCCAACTCCGTGATGCTTGCTTTAGTCCTTAGATGGATCGCTGAAGCTTGCACACCTTGTTAGCATCCTTAGGATCGACAAAACCCTTTGGTTGTATCATATACAACTCTTCTTCAATGTTACCATTGAGGAATGCAGTTTTGACATCCATCTGCCATATTTCATAATTGAAATATGCAGCAATTGCTAACATATTCCTAACTGATTTTAGCATCGCTACGGGAGAGAATGTCTCATCGTAGTCAACTCCTTGAATTTTTCGAAACCCTTTTATGACAAGTCGAGCTTTATAGACGGTTATTACCATCAGCATCAGTTTTTATTTTGAAAATCCATTTATTCTCAACGGTCTTTCGGTCATGAGGTAAGTCCACCAAGGTCCAAACCTGGTTTTCGTACATGGATTCCATCACAGATTTCATGGTTTATAGCCATTTGTTGGAATCCGGGCTCATCATCGCTTCTTCATACATCGTAGGGTCATCTATTTCATCAACCATGAAATTTACAACAGGATTCCCATACAGTTCAGGAGCTGCACGTGTCCTGCTTGACCCGTGAGGTTTAGTAGTGTCCTCTTTCAGAGTTTCATGATCATTATCATTAGTTCCTTCTTCATTTGGTGAAGTCAACTCCAGACCGACATTCGGTGTTGCGCCACTCGCCATTTCATGAAGAAAAGGTTCAATTACCTCTTCAAGTTCTACCTTTCGACTACTCACACCATTCGCGAGAAACTCTTTCTCTAGAAAGAATCCATTCTTGGCAACAAAAACCTTGCCCTCAGATCTATGATAGAAGGAATACCCAATTTTTTCTTTAGGGTATCCTATGAAGATGCATTTTTCCGCTTTGGGTTCGAGTTTATCCGGTTGAAGTTTCTTCACATAAACATCGCATCCCCAAACTTTAAGAAATGACAGCTTAGGTTTGTTTCCAAACCATAATTCATACGGTGTCGTTTCAACGGATTTAGACGGTGCCCCATTTAAAGTGAATGCAGCGATTTCCAGTGCATAACCCCAAAATGATAGTGGTAAGCCAGTCAGAGACATCATAGATCGAACCATATCCAATAGAGTACGATTACGACGTTTCGATACAACATTACGTTGTGGTGTTCCGGCAGGCGTGAGTTGTGAAACTATTCCACACTCTTTCATGTGTGTCCTAAACTCGTAACTTAGATACTCACCTCCACGGTTGGACCGCAGAAATTTGATCTTTCTATTACGATGATTTTCCACTTGATTATGAAATTCCTTGAACTTTTCAAAGGTTTTAGACTTATGTTTCATCAAATAGATATAGCCGTATCTACTCAAATCATCCGTGAAAGTAACAAAATAATGATATCCACCTCGCGCTGACACACTCATTAGACCGCATACATCAGTATGTATGATTTCCAATAAATCTGTCGCCTGTTCGATTGAACTGGAAAACGGCGTTCTAGTCATCTTGCCCATAAGACATGGCTCACATGTATCAAATGATTCAAAATCAAATGATTCCAAAAGTCTATCATAATGGAGTTTCTTCATGCGTTTAGCACCAATATGACCTAGACGGCAGTGCCACATATATGTAGATATACCATTATTAAGTTTAATTCTTTTAGCATCAACATTATGGATGTGCGTATGAGTATTATCGAGATTCAACAGAAATAAACCATTCATCACGGGTGCATGACCATAAAAGATATTATCCATATAAATCGAACAACCATTGTTTTCAGATTTAAACAAATAACCACATCGCATCAAACAAAATCCAGATATAATGTTCATGCTCAGTGCAGGCACCAAATAACAATTATTTAGGTTTATAACTAATCGCGATGGTAGGTGGAGAGGCAGCGTTCTGACGGAGATCACATCAACTCTTGATCCATTGCCGACACACATCTTGACCTCACCCCTTGCTAGCGGTCGCTGGTTCCGCAGCCCCTGATTCGAGTTACATTTGTTAGCAATCGATCCAGTATCAAATACCTAGGTGCTACTGCGAGTACTAGTCAAGTACACATCAATAACATGTATATCATATATACCTTTGTTTGCCTTGCCGACTTTCTTGTCCGCCAAAAACTTGGGGCAGTTGCGCTTCCAATGGCCAGTCCCCTTACAATAGTAGCACTCGGTATTAGACTTAGGGCCAGCCTGGGGTTTCTTTTTAGGCGCATCAACAGATTTTCCGCCCTTCTTTACCTTCTATTTACCCATCTTGTCTTTCTTGAAACTGGTGGTCCTATTGACCATCAACACTTGATGTTATTTCCTAATCTCTACTTTGCAGTCTTAAGCATTGACAGAAGCTCGGGGAGAGTCTTCTTCATGCCCTGCATGTTATAGTTCATCATGAAGCTCTTGTAGCTAGGTGGCAGAGATCGGAGAACATGATGTATGCCTAAATCAATGGGAATCGTTATTCCCAAGGACACAAGCTTATCGTCGTACCCAGACATTTTGAGTACGTGCTCACTTACGGAGTTGTTCTCCTCCATCATGCAGCTAAAGAACTTTTCTGAAGCATTATAACTCTCTACGGCAGCATGGGTATCGAAAATCATTTTTAATTCACCCATGGTATCAAAGGTATTGCCATTTTCGAAACGCTTTGGAAGTTCTGGCTCTAGCCCATACAGTATGCCACAATGAACTAAGTTGTGGTCCTCCTGACGAGTCACATAGACATTCTTTTCCTCGTTAGGGGCATCAGGAGCTGGTGGGGGCCTAGCGACACTTCTAGCACATATTGCTTTTGTGCAGCAGAGAGGAGAATCCTCAAATTCATAGCCCAGTTGGTGAAGTTGCTACCATTCGCAGCAAGTTTCTCTTTCTCCATGAACACATTGAAATTAAAAGCAGGTGGTGCCATCTACAACAGAATTTGCAAAGTTTATTTAGACTAAGTTTATGATAGACTGAGTTCAACTAAACTCCCACACAAAAACAACATCCCTCGTGTCTTTTTGGTGCACCAAGTCCGATCATCACGTGAGTCGGTGTAGCTTCAAAGGCGAGCATCTATATGGGCATCATATCAACTATATGACTCATGCTTAACCTTTCAGTCCATGTTCCGAGGCCATGTCTGTACATGCTAGGCTCGCCAAGTAAGAACCTTAGTACTCGCGTGTGTAAAACTGTCTTACACCCGAAATATGATCGTGGATTCAAGTACACTCGATCATCACGTGATGTCTTGAAGCGGCGAAACATAAACGGTGCATACTTAAGGAAGAACACATTTTTATCTTGATATTTAAACGGTCCGGGCCGCTTCATCCCACTATGCCACCAATATCCAAAGTACATATAAGAAGCAATAACATGATCATCACCGCCCACATACTCTTATGTGTTCTACCCGTGCAAAGCACCTACGCATAGATCATGCTCTAATAATCTACAAGTATAGGGGATCGTGTGTAGCCTTTTCGATAAGTAAGAGTGTCGAACCCAACGAGGAGCTAAAGGTAGGATAAATATTCTCTCAAGTTCTATCAACCACTGATATAACTCTACGCACACTAAACGTTTGCATTATCTAGGAAATAAGACTAGAGCAACAATACGAGTACTAGAGATAGCTTTCCATGATAATAAATAACAAGAAAGTAAAGCTAGTTGCTGCAGCAATAAAATACACTAAACTAACAGAACCATGAGTGTGGAATAGTGGTGGTAATTGTGGTGGCTTTGTCAAAGTTTAAATAGCGAATAGATCGGGTTCATTGTCTTCGATGTAGTTTTCTATGTGGGAGAGGCTAAATATACATACACTTCACTACATGGAATTACATGTACTATATGATTGGATTATTAGCAAACATCCGTAAGTACTAACAATGCATTAAGGTTTCCCCAACCATAGCCTTAAGTTTAATGCTCCTCTTACTCTCATACGTGCAACGTTCCGGTTCACGTCCTCAGGTTTCTGTCACTCCGGCAGAACTCCCCCTTCCTTTTACACATACTACAAACCCTATGATGTTTGATCCATGCGTGCACAAATATAATGGACACCAAAGGACTGTACCATATCAACATACAACTCTAATGAACCAAAGACGTTCAACCATTCAATCTAAGAACAAAGAAACTACACAAACATGACATAGATCATAGGATTATAACTTATAGCATCAAATACCATGTTTACATAGGACGGTACAGAGGTGTGTGGGAGGATGAACCACTGCATACTAGGAGGATTAGGTGATGGAGATGGCGGTGAAGATGGTGAATAGGGCGGCGGCGGCGCGGGGGACTCCTTTCCCGCCGCCGGTATCATGGGGGAGCACCGCCCCTTAGCCCCTTCCTTCATGGCTTATTGTGAGCCCTCCCCCATGGAGATGGGATCCATAGGGAGGAAAAACGTGGCTTTGGCGGCTGCAAATTCATGGGTGGAGGTGTCTTGGGTGAATTAGGTTTCCTCCCTTTATATAGCTTCTCGGATTCCCGTCACCCCATCTTGGGCTGCAGTAAATCGGGCCTAGCGGGCCCGTCCGGACTTGGAATCAGCTAAATTTTATGTCCAGAACATTTGTCGTGAAATTTCCAACAACTTTGTAGTTGAAGAGTTTTCCGTTTGACACCGTCTTCGTCCCGAAACGTGACCATCTTCAAAAAGAGTTCTGAGACAGATTTCTGGAAAAATCCCAATTTGACTCCAACAAGATTTCCACTTGTATTCTTGGTAATTCCTACACATCAAAGTGTAAAACAAGAATATTATGCACTTTTGCAACTATTAGTAGGTTAGTCCAAATAAATCATAAACTTTATACAAAAAGGAGTGTCAAAAGCATATTATTAGCATAAAACCATCAAATTTATAGATACGTTATGGACGTATCAGGCTCTGATACCACTGCAGGTTTCGCAGCATAGAAAACAAAAAAATTCCTACGATGAGAACTATACGCCAAGATCTATCTACTAGATACAAGCAACGGGTGGATATACATCCATGGAGAACTTACCCTCAAAGACAAAAAAGTTTTGTTAACGAGTAGGAACTCGTGGAGGATGTAGTTGTATGCTTGCCGATCTCAAGATCGTGTGGAAGTCCTAGCGCCGCAAACCAGCAGCGCATTCGCACTCGCACACACGTTCAGGCCACCAAACAACCTCCACCTCCTTGCTCTAGCGATGTAGCGAAAGAAGCAACTCCTTCCAGACAAAATGCCACCGGGAACATGTATCTCGCTAATCCGAGACCATGGGGGAATAATTCTAGAGGGGGAGAGAGATCCTTCACGAGGAGGTGTGAGGAAGAAGGGTGAGAGGGGTGGCCTTTTATAGGAGGAGGGGGGTACCCCTCCCCATGGACGGCGCCCCATGGGGGGTGACCCCTCACCTCCCCATTCATGTGGTGGTAACCCCCTCCAAGTGTCCCTTAACATTCCTCTTTAAAGTCTTTACTTTAAATGCATTAAATTTCTCCAAATTTAGTGCTCTCTCATTTAATAAAACTCTTTTATTAAATTTATTCAGAATTTTGTTAATTACTTTAATTAACAAACATTCACATAAAACCCCTGCAACATTTCAATATTACATGTAGAACCAGTTTCAGCAATTTCACCCGAAACAGTTTTGGTGTCTATTGAAATAATTCCAGCGCTTTGCAATTCATTCGTCTGAAACACATTTGCTCCAAATGGTGTTGGTGTCCCTTAAGTGTGTCACCCTACGGTTTGTGAATAATGCAGACATGATCAAGACCCCTCTTAGATCAATAATCAGAAGCGGGACCTGTAGATCCATACTGATTCCTACACATTCTACGATGACTTCTGTGATCGTGAGAACCTTTAACATTAGTAACTAAATCCCTTTGTCTCGCGATATATTACATGTCCGAGATTCGATCATCGGTATCTCCATACCTAGTTTGATCTCGTTACCGACATGTACTCTTTTCTCGTTCCCGTGATATAACATTCTAGTGACCTCATCACTTGCTTGCAAGCTAACCAATGTGATATCACCGAGAGGTCCTAGAGAATATCTATCCGTCATCGGGATGGACAAATCTCACTCTAGATCCATGAGCTTCTACATAACACTTTTGTAGCACCGAACCCACCTTTATAATCACCCTTTCACAATGTGACGTTTGATGTTATGAAGATACTCTTCTAGTGTTAGTGATTAACATGATCTCATGGTCTAAGGACTAGGATTACTTTTTAGATGTTATAGCAATATAAACACAATGACTTTGATCGTAATGCTATACTTCAGATTAATGTTCATCACATCATTCCACTAATGTTGTGACCTCTTTATTAACAACATCCAATGTCCATGATCAGGAAACCTTGATCATCTTGTTAATCAACGAGCTAGTTTATAAGAGAGGCATGCTGACTCGTGTATTAATGAGCTCATTGGGGAACCCCAAGAGGAAGGTATGATGAGCACAACCGTAAGTTTTCCCTCAGTTATGAAACCAAGGTTATCAATCCAGTAGGAGCAAGGAAACATCCCAAAGGTGTAGCTAGGTGAACTTTGGCAGGGCGCACTACCGGTGCCAGTAGCAATGTGGAGACCTGCACAACACAACCAAAGAACTCTGTCCCCAACTTGCGATGAGGTTGTCAATCTCACCGGTTTTGCTGAAAACAAAGGATTAAACGTATCGAGTGGAAGAAAGTAATACTTTGTAGAAAGTAAACACAAAGCAGTAAACAGTTGATTGTAGATTGATAGTAAAAGAAAGGACCGGGATCCATAGTTGACTAGAGGTGGCTCTCCTTAAGATAGATGACATGCTGGGTGAACAAATTACAGCGGGGCAACTGACAAACATCGAGAAAGCATACAAGCATATACTACTCATCTTGACTCCTTTTAGATTCGATTGGGCATTACAACATTATACATAGACTGCCATCCAATTGCATCTATGACTAATAATCCACCTTCAGGTTATCATCCGAACCCCCTCCAGTATTAAGTTGCAAACAACGGATAATTGCATTACGAATTGCGTGTAAAGTAAACAATACGATTGTTATATGAACAAAAGATTGTTGTTTTCTCCCTAGTAGCAACAGCACATCTAGTACCTTAGAGATTTCTGTCACTTCCCCAGATTACTAGAGGCATGAACCCACTATCGAGCATAAATACTAACTCTTGGAGTTGCTAGCATCTACTTGGCCAAGATAGCTACTAACAACGGAAAGCATGCAAGATCACAAATAACAAAGACATGATAGAATCAATAATCAATCTGAAATAACATCTCAATATCCATCAGATCCCCGCAAACACAACATGCAGAATTACAAATAGATGATCTTGATCATGAACGGAGCTCACACGATCTAAACATGAAAGCACAAAGGAGGAGAACCAGCCATCTAGCTACTACATGGACCTGTAGTCCAGAGATGAACTACTCACGCATCACACCGGAGGCTTGCATGATGATGAAGAAGGCCTCCAGGGTGAATTCCCCTCTCCGGCAGGGTGCCGGGAAGAGCTTCAGATCCCTCCCGATCTAGGGATGGACATGACGGCGTGTATAGACTCTTTCGTGGAATTTTGATCAGGTACTTAGGGTTTCTGTATCGGAGGCAATATATAGGCGGAAGGAGAGGCCGAGGGGGTGCCCGGGGTGGCCAGACCTCCCCCTGGCGCGGGCCAGGCCTGGCCGCGCGGCCAGGTGGTGTGGCCGGGCCCCAGCCCCTCTCCGTCTTGTATTCTGGCCCCAGGTGTCCCTCGGTGAAAAACTGACTTTGGCTTTTGTCCCGTCCAATTCCGAGAATATTCATTTTCTGACTTTCCTGGAACCAAAAACAACAGAAAACAGGCAGCTGGCACTGTGGCTCTTGTGAATAGGTTAGTCCAAGAAATCATATGAAAAGTACTCCAACGTGTGGACAAAACATAAGAAAGTAGATAAAACCAATCATGGAACATAAAAAATTATGGATACGTTTGCAACGTATCAACATCCCCAAGCTTAACTCCTGCTCGTCCTCGAGTAGGTAAGTGATAAAAAGAAAGAATAATTTTTGAGGTGACATGCACCATCAAAAACTAGATCAAAGTATTTGTAAAACATTCAAAGCTGGGATCATAGTACTTCAATAATAACATGAAAGACAAAGTTCTAGCAATAGGACAAAGAAACTATGTTGCAACATGAAAAGGCACAAACAAAAGATTAATGAATAACAATGCTTCGCAATACGTTTGTTTGTTTCACATAAAGAAAACATAGCATAGTGGTAATATTCAGCTTGCCCCTCATAGAGTAGCAAACATAAATGCATAGGACACCTTCAAAGTTTATAAGAGTGACTAGATACAAATAGTAATATCAAAGCTATGCATCAATCAACAAGTCTTGGGACAATGCACGTAGAACTAAGAATGGCCACTATTCTCTCAAAGTAGGTGCATAAAGGTAGAAGGTGGAGACTCAACAAAAAAGTAAAAGAAAGGCCTTCATAGAAGGAAGTAGGGATTCAAGTCTCATAAAGAGATTCCTAAAATTATGGTACTTAATAGCTTTCAGCTCTCATTGCCCCTATCATAAGCATCTTGAAGTGATTAAGGTTAAAGTGAACAAACTATGGTGTATATGCTTGACGAAGTATAAGTTGGAAATCTCATGTCCCTTGAATACGAGGGCCGCTCCTCATGCTACTCAAGTTTAGTCACCAGTAAGTTCTTGTCATCGTAAGTACATGTGTATCATAGAAAACCGCCAACGGGGTACCCCTTGCCCGATGATACGGAAGAATCCCCATATCAAAATGACAAGGCAAGCAGACAACAAGCATCTCAACAATCTTCTTATTTACCATGGGAATATGGTGCTTTTTTATCTCATTACTCTTTTCATAATCTCTTTTTTTTTCTCTTTTTTTTTCTCAATATCTGACTCTTTTTTATAAGAAGAATGCTTCATAGACAGCTCATTATGGTTACACTGCAGGTTTCCACCATGACAACATGGATTAGACCAGCGGCCCATGCGTTTCTCTAACACATATACATAACTCCATGGACTTACAAGCCCCCTTTCATTTCACACCGACGACATCCATAGACAAAAGAGCATGATATCAACTAGGTACAAAGTACAAGTGCAATGTTAAAAGCGTTCCCCATGACAAAATGGTTCTACTAATCCCCAACAAATAAGTGCAATCATATACAACATAGACGACACAATGGTTCAAGTTTATTAAGGGCAAGAAAAGTAAAGTGTGCCATCAAGTTCGTGAGAGCTTTAATCACTAGTTTTCTCATAACAAGTTTAATTTGGAAGGTAGATAAAAACATGAATATACTTGGAATAGCATATGCTAATAGGTAGGTATGGTGGACTCTTTTGGAATAACTTGGTTTTAGGAGTTGGATGCTTGAGTAGAACTCATACTTGGTTACAGAGGCTAGCAAAAGACTGGGAGCGACAAACTAAGAGAGCAATAATGGCCATAATCATGCAGAGCGACAAAACATCATTGATCAAAGCATAAAGTGATACTACAAGTTGAAAACTAAAGGATCATAAAGGCTATGGTGACTTGGGATAGTCATAACATGGTGTGAGCATGCGCCAAATCAACCCAAATAAAGCATCAAAGGAGAATACCACAATACTATGCTTTAATATGCTAAAACAACGTATGATTCTTCAAAGGCACATTAAGCAATCTCAATTGTTTATAACAAGTCATGCTATATCAAACAATACTAAGCATAAATCCAAAACAATATCGATCATGGCTTGACAAAGCATAGGCCACAGTCAAAAACAAACTCTCTTAACCACTCAAGCATGAACTTTCCTATTCTTTTTCCAATCCAAACCAAACTATTTGAAAACCAATGTATGAAAGAGGGGGTCCAACCAATTTATTCAGCAAACTAAGCAAACAAAGCAAACGAAAAACCAAAACGAAAACAAAAAGAAGACGCTCCAAGAACAACACAACTGTGCATGAAACAATAAAATAAAGCGTTTGGAAGAAACCTGAGATTTTATTGATGAAGAGGGGGATGCCTTGGGCATCCCCAAGCTTTGACGCTTGTACTTCTTGGATATTTCTTGGGGTGACACATGGCATCCCCAAGCTTGAGCTTTAGTCCATCCTCCATCTCATTACTCATTCCTTCCATACACCTGAAATTTTTCCTTCATACAAAACTTCACACAATCTTTATTAGCAACATTAGTGCACTCAAGATAATAGGTCTTTAGGTTCAGTTCTAACACCAATAAAACTTCCATTAAAACACTAGCTACTGTAGCACTTCTCTCAAAAAGCTCAATTCCCCAAAAGAACTCAAAAAGGAATCAACAAGAAGCAAATGCAAAAAATGGCAGGAATCTATTAAAACAGACCAGCAGGCAAAGACGAATTTTTTTGAAGACCTTATGTTGCTCAAATCGAAAAGTGTTGAACTAAAGAAAGTTAGATAACAACCTGTAGCAGAAGCACAAAAATTCACGCCTCAAAAGGATGTACAGAAAATTTACACGAATGTTTATGGTGAAGCACAGAAATCTGTTTCGGGACAACAACTTTCCCAATCATTACTTCTCTCTCCTTAGAGGTTACTCTTGGCACAAAAAGAAAATAAAAAGGATAAGGAGCAGTTATTACTGAAGTAATAACTTCCAAGACTCATCTAAAACTTTTGGGTTATCTCCCAATAAGTACTTTTCTTTAACGCCTTTAAGTTAGGCATAAGAAGCAAGAAAAAGAATCAAGTGTTCTCAAATGAAGAAGCATTAAGAGCAAATTTTGTTTTCATAGGAGAGGCAAAAGAAATCTTCTCTCTTTTCTTAGAGAAGTGTTCTATACCTTTCTTGAGTGGGAGTTGATATTTAATGGTGCCTTCTTTCATATCAATAATGGCACCAACAGTTCTAAGAAAAAGTCTTCCCAAAGTAATAGGACAAAAAAGCATTGCATTCAACATCCAAAACATAGAAATCAACTGGGACGTAGGCATTGTTAACCATAATAAGAACATCATTAATACTCTCCATGAGTTTCAGGTTTAGCAGCCATTTTATTCAAAGAAAATTGAGCTTCAGCCAATGATGCTATATTTCTTTCAGCATTAGAGAGTTTTTCCTCGATAGTTTTATTGAAAGCAGTTTGTTTCCTAATAAAGTCCTTAAGCATAACTTCAAGTTCAGTGGGAGCACTCCTATTGTTGTTGTAGGAATTTCCATAAGTATTACCATTGTTGGGAGGATATGGCTTATAATTGTTGTTACTAAAATTATTCCTATAGGCATTGTTGCTAAAATTATTATTTCTTATAAAGTTCACATCAACTTCCTCTTCTTGAGCAACAAAGAGGCTAAGGGAACATTATTTGGATCAATATGGGCTTTCCTGTTAATAAGCATAGACATAATAATATCAATCTTATCACTCAAGGAGGAGGTTTCTTCAATAGAATTTACCTTCTTACCTTATGGAGCTCTCGGTATGCCATTCGGAGTAGTTAACCATCATATTATCCAGAAGCTTTGTTGCAGCACCCAAAGTAATGGTCATAAAGGTACCTCCAGCAGCAGAATCCAATAGATTTCTTGAAGAATAGTTCAATCCTGCATAAAAAGTTTGGATGATCATCCAAGCAATCAGTCCATGCGTGGGACAATTCTTTACCAAAGATTTCATTCTTTCCCAAGCTTGAGCAACATGTTCATTATCAGATTGTTTAAACTTCATTATTTCACTTCTCATAGATATAATTTTAGCAGGAGGATAGTATTTTCCAATAAAAGCATCTTTGCATTTAGTCCAAGAATCAATACTATTCCTAGTTAAGGAATTCAACCATTCTTTAGCTTTTCCTCTCAAAGAGAAAGGAAACAATTTAAGCTTAATAATATCTCCATCTATATCCCTATGCTTTTGCATCTCACAAAGTTCAACAAAGTTATTTAGATGAGCAGCAACATCTTCATTACCAATACCAGAAAATTGTTCTCTCATAACAAGATTGAGTAAAGCAAGTTTTATCTCAAAGAAAGTAGCTTCAGGAATAGGTGGAGCGATAGGTGTGCTCATAAAATCATTGTTGTTGGTGCTAGTGAAGTCACACAACTTAGTATTTTCAAGAGTAGTCATTTTTTTGTATTTTTAATAAAGACAACAAACTTGTAAAACTATTTTTTGTGTGTTTTTGATAAAGAAATAAACAAATAAAGCAAAAGGAAACTAAGCAAAACAAAAATAACAAAGTAAAGAGATTGGTTATGAGGGACTCCCCTTGTGAAGATGTCCTTGACTCCCCGGCAATGGCGCCAGAAAAAGTACTTACTGACTTGTGTATTAACGAGCTCGTTGGGGAACCCCAAGAGGAAGGTATGATGAGCACAACAATAAGTTTTCCCTCAGTTATGAAACCAAGGTTATCAACCCAGTAGGAGCAAGGAAACACCCCAAAGGTGTAGCTAGCTGAACTTTGGGAGGGCACATACCGGTGCTAGCAGCAACGTGGAGACCTGCACAACACAACCACAGAACTCTGTCCCCAACTTGCGATGAGGTTGTCAATCTCACCGGTTTTGCTGAAAACAAAGGATTAAACGTATCGAGTGGAAGAAAGTAATAGTTTGCAGAAAGTAAACACAAAGCAGTAAATAGTTGATTGTAGATTGATAGTAAAAGAAAGGACCAGGATCCATAGTTCACTAGAGGTGGCTCTCCTTAAGATAGATGACATGTTGGGTGAACAAATTATAGAAGGGCAATTGAGAAACATCGAGAAAGCATACAAGCATATACTACTCATCTTGACTCCTTTGAGATTCGATTGGGCAATACAACATTATACATAGACCACCATCCAACTGCATCTATGACTAATAATCCACCTTCAGGTTATCATCCGAACCCCCTCCAGTATTAAGTTTCAAGCAACGGATAATTGCATTACAAATTGCGTGTAAAGTAAACAATACGATTGTTCTATGAACAAAGGATTGTTGTTTTCTCCCTAGTAGCAACAACACATCTAGTACCTTAGAGATTTCTGTCACTTCCCTAGATTACCAGAGGCATGAACCCACTATCGAGCATAAATACTAACTCTTGGAGTTGCTAGCATCTACTTGGCCAAGATAGCTACTAACAACGAAAAGCATGCAAGATCACAAATAACAAAAACATGATAGAATCAATAATCAATCTGAAATAGCATCTCAATATCCATCGGATCCCCGCAAACACAACATGCAGAATTACAAATAGATGATCTTGATCATGAACAGAGCTCACAAGATCTAAACATGAAAGCACAAAGGAGGAGAACCAACCATCTAGCTACTACATGGACCCGTAGTCCAGAGATGAACTACTCACGCATCACACCGGAGGCTTGCATGATGATGAAGAAGGCCTCCAGGGTGAATTCCCCTCTCTGGCAGGGTGCCGGGAAGAGCTTCAGATCCCTCCTAATCTAGGGATGGAGATGACGACCTCTACAGACTCTTTCGTGGATTTTTGATCGGGTACTTAGGGTTTCTGTATCGGAGGAAATATATAGGCAGAAGGAGAGGCCGAGGGGGTGCCTGGGGTGGCCAGACCACCCCCTGGTGCGGGCCAAGCCTGGCCGTGCGACCAGGTGGTGTGGCCAGGCCCCAACCTCTCTCCGTATCGTATTCTAGCTCCAGGTGTCCCTCGGTGAAAAACTGACTTTGGCTTTTGTCCCGTCCAATTCCGATAATATTCATTTTCTGACTTTCCTGGAACCAAAAACAGCAGAAAACAGGCAGCTGGCACTGTGGATCTTATTAATAGGTTAGTCCAAGAAATCATATGAAAAGTACTCCAAAGTGTGGACAAAACATAAGAAAGTAGATAAAACCAATCATGGAACATCAAAAATTATGGATATGTTTGCAACGTATCAAGGCATAACTAGGAACTTTCCTTTTGTTTATTAAACACACATGTATTAACATTTCCAAATTAATACAATTATAGCATGCAAAATAAATATCTATCATATACTTGGAATATGTATAATAACAACTTTATTATTGCCTCTCAGGGCATATTCCCTTCAGATCCCATCTATGATAAATAACATGCACAATTGCTACATGGCTAGGCCGAAGCCCTTAGCCCAAGGAGAATTACTCACACATAGAGATGAGATCAACAATCACAAACATTGTAATGAAAATCATAAGATTGATAGAAATAGTCTTACAATGTCGCCAATCGGAGAAGAGATCTACTATTACAAGTGGTGGAATATGGCTATGGAGATGGAGAAGGGTTTGGAGATCTGAGGCGGCTTTTTGGCGAGGTCTGGCTTCTTCGGGGAGGGTCGAGCTCTGTTTTCCTATCGCCAGAGGCTTCTTTATATAGGGGTCCCTTCACGAAAGTTGTTCTATTTGACCTAACGGTGGCGGCGCCAACTATACGACTAGAGCTATACGGCTAGAATTTTTGCTCTGGTTGTATAGTTGGTCGCTAAAGCGTCTACCTCCGTTGTACGGCTCCTAGTTTCTTCTGGTTGATGGAAATCTTGTATCTTTGACTTTAATGTAGTGATTCCCTCCTTTAAATGACATTCTCCGTGCAGAAAAAATATAAAAGAATGGATTGCATACCCCTCTGAATGTTAGCATTAGTGGCAAGGTTTAGAGAGATATTTCATCAAGAATATGATTAATATCCAGTTTAAATGTGGACGTAGATGGCTATATTTCAGAGCCACCAACCTCCCCAAGCTTAAACTTGATCGTCCCGAGAAAGAAAACCAAAATCAAAAAGGAACTCAGCATTTAAACTGAAATAATGAGATGGTGATCTTACTCATGATCAGTAGTCTCATGTTTCCTCTATTACATAAATCTGAAAAACTTCAGCATAGATAGAGTAATGGCAAGCATATAATACTGGTTTCATGCATCCTTATAGCGCAAAAAAATTATTGTAAACATGGATGATTCAAATGAGTAAACTTTATTCCATGTCAAGTGATCAACTCATAGGCTTGTCTTTGAACAGTAAAGTGTAATCATGTAAATTAAGAGTGTGAGAGTTGTCATGAAAAGCATATACACTAGAGTATCTCAATTCTTCCACATCAATAAATCAAGACTTTTCAAGCACTACTTTTCTATTCATTGTCCTTCAAGAATTTTAGTTTTTAAGTAATTGAGAGCATGCCAAAAAAATTATTTAGTTTATCAGGCTGTGATGGACACTCGTGGCATCACTAAGATTTTTGTTCCTTTTGCATAATGATTTCTCATAATAGCCAGAGGAGTGATTCCATCGTGATTATAGCTACCCGGGAGTACCAAGAATCTTACCCACTATAGCATTGCTGCTATAAGTGTTTAATCAACTCATAGCTGAAATCTAGGAGTTTCCTCCATGAAGATCTTTCATAGGCCAGCGGAGTTGTTGGCATCCCATGAAGTTTGACATGCATAAAGCTATATCATTCTTATGATTAACAAGTAAAACTTTGGCATGCTCACAAAACCCGCTAAACATTAATTCAATCGAACAAATTCTTTCAAAGAGAGCTATTAAGTCAATCAGCATTTTTAGTGGTGTTGAGTGTCTCTAGAAATAAGCCTTCAAGACTAGGCACTACATCACCCAAGCCTTCAATTGGGAGACTTTTTCTTATTACAATTGTTTAGCATTTTTTAGGCAATACTTGGTTAATTACGAGAGATGGAAAAAAACATACCCAATTAAATATCCATGCAAACAAAAATCTTACTACACTACAAAGATTCACTCCACCTATATAATATCTCAACATTTACTACTAACTAGCATGGGTTTCTCAAACTTCAAAAGTGGGGAGTCATAAGACAAATACCTCTCATGTTTGGTTCCACTTCTCTTTTTCTTTTTTATTTGTTTCTTGGAAACTCGAAGTCGACTACTCTCCTGCAAATATATGAAGACCTTGAGGTGGAAAGAAAGAGGGAAAATAAGGAAAAATGGAGAAATCTTTTTGTGGGTTTTAAGAGAGGGAATTTAAAGAATAGAAAATTGGCGGCAAAGCTCGGCTAGAAAATTTCGAAAGCAAAATAGAAATAACTAAAGATAAAGTGTTGGGGAAACCAACACGAGTGCTTATAAACTCAAATAAAAACACAACCTATTTAAAATAAATAAAAGCAAATGAACGCAACGCAAAGATACATGAGGAAGCTTCCCCAAGCTTAGGCTTTTGCAAGCCCTTCAATTTATTGTGGTGGTGGAAAAAAGTCGTTACTCCAGTTCGTGAATTGAGTTGAGAGGTTACTTATTGATTTCGGAGGTTCAAAGGGACGCTATGCATCGTCTCCACAGTCCCTCCAAGTCCTTGGAAATCTTGGTATGTGGCGAACCGGGTTTGTGGCTACTCCTCTTGATAAGGAACTTCTTGCTCCTCCTCTTGGTCCTCATCCTCTTCCGGAATCTCTTCCTCGGGTTGGTGTTGCTCAACCTGTGAATCATATAACAAATGTCCTTCCTCGATAGAGAAAAGACCATTAGGCATAGGAGCGGGGTAGGTACGCCCAACTCCAGCAATATGCAGGTAATAAGCACCACCTCTCCTAGTGAGCATTCCATAGGCTCTCAAAGTGGAGAAACCAACACGTCTCTCACCTAGTACGGGTTGCAACTCACCTAGATCGAGGTCTAGGGTAGTGGCAAGCACGATGATGACGCCTCCACCTGTGATTGGCCCTTGGCTTTGGGAGGATTGGTGCTCCAAGTAGCGCACAAGGATGGCGTCGAAGTTGAGTGACAAGCCGTAGTTGATGTAAGCAGCCTTTGCAAGGAATAAGATGTCCTCCTCATTGAGTCTCGTGAACTCATTTCATGCCTACAAGGTGTTAGCAATAACATAGAACAAATAGCGAATTGCAGGGTGTTGAATATTCTTCCCCTTATTTATTATATTAGTGAAACTCATTCCATTATAGTATTGTTCAGGGGTAGGTTCTAGGCTAGTAAAGGATGCGTGTAAAGCATGAATATCATTGTTTGGCAAATTAAAACATGCGCACCATTCATCTAATGTTAAAGTGTAGTTTTTGTTCATCAGACGGAAAGAAATAGTATCCTCTCCTTGCCATTGTTTAACAGTGCTTCGCAATGAACTAAGAAATTCAATGGTTAAGCGGCGATAAGTAGGTACATCACTGTACACAAAGTTTTGCAGGCTAGCTCTATTGCAAAGTAAATTGAAGTCATCAGAAATACGAGTTGGTTCAATATAATGGGGCAAGCCCACTTGGTGGCCTTCACTTCGCGGTTCTTGATCCTATTGAAGCGATCACGATGGGCCTCATCCCTGAACCGTATCCCCATGCGTTCTTGAGCGGCAGCCCGAGAAGCGCTAGAGGTGACACGAGCACAAGTTTGGCTCCTTGTGTTCATCATCTAAAACATTGAAGAAAGGCAAAAATAAAACGTTTTGATCCAACAATAGTAAGTGCATCATATTCCTCATCATAGCACACTAAAGAATTCCCCTCAAAATAATAATCTAGGTAAGAAAATCATGGCAATTGGTTCATAGTAGGTATTACCCTAGATTGAGAATGACAATGGATCAAAGATGAATTTGTGAAAATCAATTGGAGGATCAGAGGAGAAACATACCGTAGATCACTTGTGTGCAAGGAAATTGAACGAAATTGAGTAGAGATGGAGGTCTCTTGAGGTTTTGAGAGAGTTTGGAAGTAGAAGAAAGAAAAAGAATTGAAGTTTTGGAGTTGGGAGTATCTTCCCGTGTGATTTTGTGGTCGGACGCAACTATATGGTCGGAACAATGTGTTCTGGCCGTATAGTTGGCCTTTTGTAAAAAAATTAGGGTTTCCTCCTAGCGACGCAGCTATACGGACGCAACTATACGGACGGAACTAAATGTTCCGGCCGTATAGTTGGTCGTTAAACTGTCTGTCCCTACGAGAGAAAATTTGCAAAGGCATCGATAACTATACGACCGGAATTTTTATTCCTGCCGTATAGTTGGTCGTTAAACTCTCAGTACATATGAAATGAAATTGTATGGAGGCATTGATATCTATACGACCGGAGCTATACGGCCGGAAATTTTATTCCCGCCGTATAGTTGGTCATTAAACTCTCAGCACATATTGCAAAAAAAATTCGATGGCAAAGATATCTATACAGATGGAACTATATGGCCAGAATTTTTATTCCCGCTGTATAGTTGGTCGTTAAACTCTCTGTGTGCGTCAACATTTTTCTGTTTCTTCGTAAACTATTTCTTTTCCTATAACTTAGTGATATACCTTGTTTTTGATAGAAAATTGACAGTAAATATTGTCGACCAACAATAGCATGAACAAAGAGGAATTTCAAGTACTACCGAACTTCTTCTCCTCAAAGGGAGTTTTCTAGCACTCTTTATTTAACATAAACTTAAACTAAACTAAAAACTTAACTCAAACCTTTATTTCACATGGGTTGCCTCCCATGGCACTCTTTTATGGTCAATAGCTTGACCTTGATGATACTCACTTGGGCCATATGAGTGGAACACCCACTCCAAAGTAATTGGCCTTCAAAGTGATGGCCTCCTTTTCATCATGCTTGGCTTTCTTCTTCCTGCGGAAATGAATAACAAATGGATCCTGTGAAGGCAATTGTAGCTTCACATTCCCTTCATGCAGATTAATCAAAGCCTTAATAATTCTTAAGAAAGGAAGGCCTAATATAATAGGAGCAGTAGCATCTTCAGGCATGTCAACTATAACGAAATCAATGACACCAGTATAGCCTTTAATGTATACTAAAGTGTTCTCCTTAATCCCTGCATCTTGTTTGTAGGTAGAATCTGCTAGATGCAATTTTAACTCAGTAATTTCAAAGGAGCCAAGATTTAACTTGTTAAAAAGGCTCTTTGGAATTGTTGAGACGCTTGCACGTAGATCACAGAGTGCAGCTATCTCATTGGTTCTAATTTTAATCTTAATAGTAGGCTCAAATATGTCATCTAGTTTAACAGATAATTTTTCAGCGATTTGCTTGTATTCTTCTTCAAGCTCACGTACCTTTATTGTTACTTGATTGAAAAAAATGTTGGTACATAGCTTCCTCACTACCTTCACTTACCGGAATCTTGACGTTGATCCTTTTTACGAGTTCTTCAATGGTGTAACTTGGTGAAGGAGCATTACTATAGTCAAGTTCTTTAGGCTCCTCCTTTTGGATCCTCATCATTTTGAGTTCTTCAACTGGATTGGGCTCAGCTTTACCTGCAAATTTAGCTAGAATGAGAGTTTGACTCTTGCTTATATTACCTAGATGTGCCTCAATGATCCTTGTTGTTTCTTGGAGGGCCTGCAAATCATTTCTCAAACTAACAACTTGGTTAGATAATTTACCAAGCATAGCATCATGGTTCTCTGTAATTTTAACTAGAATGTTATTTTGTTCATTTTGTGAGTCTATGAAAGACTTAAGCATTTCTTGGAGACTACCATTACTAGTTCCCATATTATTATTAGAGTTACCTGCAGGACTAGCATAATGTTTCTGAAAGTTAGGATTGTAACTCTTCTTCCAAGCAGGGTTATAATCATTACGAGCTACGGAGTCTATTTCTTCAATATTTGTTTCAGGGGTGGCTCTTACCTGGGTTTCCTTGCCTTTTATGGCTAGTATGAGCTCATCCAACTTAGCATTGAGATCTTCGTTCTCTTGTGGTGAGATAGGGTTCACCTTCTTCGTGTTTGATCTTTCCACATGCCATTGGGCATGGTTGTCTTGCATATTGTCTAGCAACTGCTTTGCTTTGGTAATATGTTTACCCATAAATGTTCCTCCAGCTGCAGTATCAAGCATAGACTTAGACATAGGATTAAGAGAATTGTAAAATAAATGGAGGATTAACCAATCTTCCATCCCATGACTATGACAGTTTCTCAGGCATTCTTTCATCCTCTCCCATGCAAGCGCTAGTGGCTCACGCTCTTCCTGTCTAAAGCCAGTAATATTAGACCGGAGTTGCATAGTCTTTGCAGGTGGGAAAATTTAGTCATAAATAAAGAAGCACATACCAACCATTCTTTTGCTCTCCCTCTTAGAGAGAAAGGAAATAGATGCAATTTGACCGCATCAGGGTCAACGTATTTTATACGCATCATATCACGTATTTCAGTGAAAGTATTCAAGTGGATACCCACGTCTTCGACAGCAGAGCCTCTAAATTGATTCTGTTGAACCAAACTTAAGTAATGGGGCTTAATTTCATAGTCATCAACAATGGTTGCTAGCTGAGTAATATGAGTACGCAAATAATCATTATTGGGAGTAGCAAACTCCCCAAGCTTCTTTTCAGCCATACTTCCTATGTTTTTGGGTTTTCTTAGATAAAGAATTATAACAGTAAAAGCAAGAATTTAAAGGATAACTAATTTTTTTGGTTTATCAAATAAAGACTGAAAGCAAACTAACAAAATTAAAAACAAGAATTAAAACTAGCAAGGTTCCTAATAACCTCATCAGGGTAGCTATTGCTTCCCCGACAACAGCGCCAGAAAAAGGGTTGATACCTTCGATCCGGATTACGGATGTAGTATAGCTTCTTTTTCCCTAGTAGACCTAGGTTATCGAATCCTCGAGAAGCGAATGCGTAGTGAAGATACTTTAATGGACCTTCAGGAGTTTTAGAATTCCTTTTGTGTTTTTACCGGACCAATAGCTTGTGTCTTTTTGTTGTTGTCGATGATGGAGAGAGAGGGCCTAGGGCGTTCGGTTTCACCTGAAGCTGTGCAAAACATCTAATGGAAATAAAAGATAGAAATAAAATATGCATGTACTTGTTAGAGCAAGATAAATTATATGTGGGTAGTGCATCCATAATTTCTATTTCCTCCACAACCACTTATAGCAATAACCTACTAGTATATTCCATAGAAGAAAGAGAACTAACGATATGCATAGTGATGTCACCGTTAATCCCAAGCAAATCCCTCACATACAGCGGTACTACCCCTTCTGTCACTGGGGTTCCCAACCTGTAGATCATTCATCACACATACTCCCTATACCTGGCTCAACCCTCAGGGTCTTGGGTACCTGACAAGTCCTTGGATTGAGGCAAGAGAGGATACAATAATCATCATGTCATACAAAGAAATACACGATCCCATCTATGATAAATCACATGCACAATTGCTACATGGCTAGGCCGAAGCCCTTAGCCCAAGGAGAATTACTCACACATAGAGATGAGATCAACAATCACAAACATTGTAATGAAAATCATAAGATTGATTGCAATAGTCTTACAATGTCACCAATCGGAGAAGAGATCTACTATTACAAGTGGTGGAATATGGCTATGGAGATGGAGAAGGGTTTGGAGATCTGAGGCGGCTTTTTGGCAAGGTTTGGCTTCTTCTGGGAGGGTCGAGCTCTATTTTCCCGTCGCCTGAGGCTTCTTTATATAGGGCCTCCTTCACGAAAGTTGTTCTATTTGACCTAACGGTGGCGGCACCAACTATATGACCAGAGCTATATGGCCGCAATTTTTGCTCCGGTCATATAGTTGGTCATTAAAGCATCTGCCTTCGTTGTACGGCTCCTGGTTTCTTCTAGTTGTTGGAAATCTCGTATCTTTGACTTTAATGTAGTGATTTCCTCCTTTAAACAACATAATCTATGCAGGAAAAATATAAAAGAAAGGATTGCATACCCCTCTGAATATTAGCATTAGTGACATGGTTTAGAGAGATATTTCATCAAGAATATGATTAATATCCGGTTTAAATGTGGACGTAGATGGCTATATTTCAGAGCCATTAGTGGCTGCTTGGCGTACATCCCTACCTTGAGGCAGGTGGTGTGGCCACCTAAGTTTCACCCCATAATCCTCGTCAAGTACGAAGGTAACACCAAGCCTAAGTAGTTATTGTAGATGTACTGCATTACCATGTCCGTAGCCGGTGCTAATGAAAAAATCATGATGAATTGGTTCCCCATTGCGTTGAAGGGCACGACCCTGTCATGGCTGATGCACCTTCTGCAAGGTTCGATCTAGACATGGGCGGAGCTCTGTGTGTCTGCTTCATGAGCACATTCCAGTGTGTCTTTAAGTGCCCAGGTGCGCTCATCCAACCCCACACCATCGTTTAGGGGAAGGACGAGCGGCTGTGTGACTTTATGTTGCGTTTCTCGCAAATTGCACCCACCATCCCTGAAGCTGAAGACACCTCCATCATTGGCGTGTTCATCATGAACGCATAGACCGCAAGATGCGGGAGGAGCTCAACATGCGTCCCATCAAGACCACTCACCAAATTTGGGCCTTGGCTGACCTCTGCTCTTTGGCCTCCTACCCACCAACTTTACGCCTTGCACCCGAGGTTGCCGCCAAGTAGGAGGCGAGTGCGGTCGACCCTGGGAGTTCTTCCGGGAAAAAGAAGAACATGGCTAGGAGGCCTCGCCAGCATGAAACTTGGCAATTTCTGGCCGCGGAAGGGGTGTCCCTGCCGGGGTCAGTGCCGAGGGGGCGTTGGGGGCACGATACTCTCCTTTGGGCAGCTGCTTAGCATATCTTCCGCTGTGCTTCCTGGCAATGGATTTGATGGTGAATACCATGTGCCGCCCCCTTATCCACCCGGGGAAGGCGCATCAGACCTAGAGGGTCAAGCTCCATGGAAGATATGAGCTAAGCTAATACCCGATGTTAAAAATCTTGTGGAAACTCATTCTAGACTATGAAATCCCGGGAGGAAGGTTCACATCTCCCGACAAGGCAGAGGCATGCGTCTCTAGGCACCACCCGCGTGTGATCCACATGTGCAAGACAAGTCTCGTTTATCAGTATCAGCTTGTTTGTTACCCTATCTCGTTCATGCAGTTTCTGGCCCGGGACCCGGACTGTCATGGAGCTGTTAGTCAAACTCATTGTATAAGCAGGGGGCTATCGAAGGAAATAGCGGACCGAGGGGCATAATATTTGCTCCGAGCAACAAAGTGGGGTATGCCAGATCCACTTCGGGTACCAAAAAGTCAGGGACACGAATGCTTGTACATGAATTTGTCATTCACATCTCCATGTCAGGGAGGAAGCATGGCCAGAAGGGGGTTCCCTCGGTTGCTAACGGCCATGTGCTTTGTGTGCATTTTTCTTCAAAAAATATTCTAATAAAGTGGTGTACATAAGAGAAAATAAAGATGTTCCCCAGGAGAAGCAAAAGAAGAGCGAGGAGGATGATGCAATGGGGGAAAGGAAGCTAAGTGTTCTTTCTTTTCTCTAGGGCGCCCAGACATCTTTCGGGGTCAAGAAGCCTTAGCGCCAGAAGGCCTGGCGGTTAGAGTGTCAGAAGGGTGCCAAGGGAAAGTGTGGTTCTCACGATTGGGCTCTTGGGCTGGGACCAAGGGAATTGTGCTTGGAATCAATTTATCCTAAGGATGAAGTGGTGCCGAGATGGCATGCATTCCCCACAAGAGGGCTTGGCGGATCCATTCCGGCACTGAGCGGGCTAGCACCTGTGCGTATCGAAAATACTCCTCGGAGAGACAAGGCCATAGAACAATGCTAACCGGGCTAAGCCTTTTAGATATTGAAATAGATAAATACATAATAAGCATCGCAAGACAACATTATGAAGAGTCCAAAATCAAAGCATTTTTACCTCTTGCTTTTGCATAAGTAGAGTAGGATTTTGGTATTTTACTGCGCACACACACACTCTTTTGTCTTTGTTTCAATAGGATCCCAAATCACTAAGTCTTATATGAACATATCAGTTGGGACTGTCATATTATGCATTAATATGATATTTCTGAGTGATAAACGTTATTTATTTGATTTATCTTCTCACCTGGGAAAATAAAAAACATGATGGAAGCCTATAGAGGCCTTAACGGGCACTAGTACGGGAGGAGTTTGCCCATACCGTCCTCCCATACCATGTGTCAGGGCATCCATCTCGTCAAATACTTTCACCTCACAAAGACAGATTTGAGGTCCGACATTCACAGAAACCACTAGCCTCGAAATACCACACCAAGAGGGATCTGGAGGAGGAACTAAGAGAAGGGAAAATCCTTGTTGCTCTACAGATCATTAGAGGACATCACATCATATCATTTATCATCAACCGCCACGTCTCCATCACCATTACCATTCCCCTACTCCGTATTTTAGATCTTATTGTAATTCCAGATTTAATTGTGGTTTGCACTAGATTTATCTCCATACTTTTATCCATCCATTTGAATATGATGATGCTATTGATTGCTTCCATGTGTGAGTAGTTCCCTTTGTTCTTGGGGAGATGGAGAAACCCGCATTCTTATGAGATGAAATAAAGATGATCTATTACTTTGGTCCATGATCCACTGATCTATGATATTGTGTTTGATCTCTCTCTTTAGATGGTATATGTAGTAGGCCACATATCATTTGCCTATGGGACTAAAGAGAGGGTGATACCCTTTGGACGTGTATGGGAGTATGTCCAGTGCTAAGCGATGATAGTAAACATTAGCTTATAACCTACATGGTCAAAGGGGGAATTTAGAGAGACTCACTAAGCTTATTACGATATCCATGGGGAAACCCTTAATTGTGGTGGTCTGTATGAGTGATTCCTCTCAGGAATTGCAGTGGTTATTTAGAGATGACCTCATTACCTGACTCAAGAAAGCGACTGCCCACGAGTCTTGTAGTGAACATCTTATTATTGAGCTCTCTCCACACACATCATGATGAGAGAACTAGATTATCCTAATTATGATTAATTATCCCATGCTAGTGGTGTATCCTAATCCCCGAGAATGCTTTCGCCTTATTGAGTTCCAACACCATTTCCAATGCTTTTGTTTACTTGTTTTATTTATTTTCTTGCACACAAATTCAAAACCTTCCAAACACCCTTACTTGAAATCAAAACTAGCTTACAAGTATCCTTTGGTGGATAGTGATGAGGGGCATAAAGACCTTAACAAAATAGCTCTCTGTGGGTTCGATACTCTTATTTCAAAACTAGTTACAATTGATAAGTGCACTTGTAGTCATCACGTTGCCATATTGGCCTACCAATAGATGCTATGATAAACTAAACACTACCATCCCTTGTATGCAGGCTGAAGCTTGAGGATAAGCGGGGCTTGGCATTGGGAGGTCCTCCTGGAGCCTTAGCCTTGGCTCTGCCTCATCTAACACACAATATCATCGACATGGTGGCGAACCGCGTTCTAGACGGCTTCATGTTCCTCCTCCGTCTCGTATGCCTCAAACATGCGATTGAAGGGGAAGGATGGAGTGAGGTGATGGACACACAGGAGAATGGCTTCGGCCGTGGTAGCGACTAAGGCCTACCCCACATCCCACACCGCCTTCTCGAGCAAAGACCCGAGCACTTCTAGTTTCCCCGACAGATCGGCGAAGAAGTGGATGAGCCCGACAACACTGGACTCATCGATGGTGGCTGCCTCTATGCCAAGATGCGGCATCAGCTCTGCCGCACGGAGCACCACATAATGAAGACCGTTGATTTCTGCCCGGCGTTCTGCGCCCCGATGCTGCAATGCGGCACCAGCGACCAAGCGGGCGCCCACCGCCTCCTCCATCAGGCGCGTGACCTTTATGTCCTTCTCCATGGAGTCGAGTCCGGCGTTAGAAAGGGCTTGCTTGGAAGCGGCAAGGTCCTTCTGGGCCTTGAGGAGTTGGCCGTTGAGGTCCTTCTCCTATTGGGAGGCTACACCACCCTCAGGTTGCGAATCATGGTCATGTAGTCATGGATCATGTCGCCTAGGTCATGAATGCGGTCTTCTGCAGTCCCGAGATGGTCCTGGAACAAGGCCTCATGAGCCTTGCGCTGCGCCTCGTACCAATCCAGCTCCCTTCGGTGGGAGAGGCACTCATCTTCCAACATCTTCTGCATGCGCTCTGTGGCCGCTGAAGAACCGCTCCCCGCAAGGATCAGTCCCTGCGTTCCTGCACAGGCGTGGGGCAAGTCCGAGCGGGCCTCGTCCAACTCATGTTGATGGTAAGCAATAAACTCCGCTTGTCGCCTAAAGAGTTCCTCGGTGCGGAGGGCTGCCTCTATTGCTGCTGCATCTCGACCCACACGAGAACATCATGGGCCGCCACAAACACACTTGGGTCCACCCGGAGCCCTTCGGGAACCTAGGAAACCGGATGGTGGATCAGCTCATTGTTGGGGCGGTCCTCGAGATCTATCACCCTGATACCTTGGGGGCATAGCCAAGAGCCCTAACAATGGTAGGTCTAGCTCTAGGGCAGACTCAAGGCTGCCCCTATGAGGTTCAGACCTTGTGGCCGTCATTTCCCCTTCCTCCCAGAGTCAGAACCAAGCTCTAGCAAGGCATCCTCCACCATTGCTGCAAAGGCAAACCAAACCGCCTTAGAAAACCAAGGACTGGTTGCGGGATTGGTAAAAAGGTTGTAAGAAGCATCTTAAAAATGGGAGAAGGCTCCCTCACGGGGGCAGCTGCCCCGACACTTGTCGGAAAACTTCGGGAGGCAGCTGCTAGAAGCTCCTAAGCTCTTTTGCTCGAAGAAGAAGGCACAACTTCCTCGTGAGGCCTCTTTGCGGGGGCTTGATCTTTGAAAGAAAATAAGAGAAACATGGTGTAAGAGTCTGCGCTCTAAAAGGTGCAGGACGATGACTATCACCAAAAACTTACCCGGTGGCGCAGAGATGAATCTCAAAGCTTTGTGGCTGAAGGAATGAGGGCACCCTTGGCCTGGAAACCCTCTACCGACACTGACTATCGGTTAAGGGCGGGAGGGGCGAGTGCTACCACCCGCTAGGGGATTCGTCCCTAAAGATCGCCCACTTGTCGGGGCGGGATAAGGCCTCCCCGATAGGGGGGAGGCAACGACTCACTCATGTGGGGTTCCACCGGAGTAGGTTGGGGAGGGGCCACCACCCGCCGCCAACTAGCGGACAGTGGAATAGTGTCCTCCTCATCCTCATTAGATCCCATTGGCAGGATGTCGGGTTGTTTGGGGCCTTTACCCTTGAGATTTGGCTCCCCGCGAGCCAAAGCTTGCCCGTGGCACCTTGGGCTTACCGAGCTGGTGATGGCAACACACACAGCCACTTTTCGTTGGGACTCCAAGTGCATAGTGTTGTAGCAAGCTTCTTTTCCCCACAAGGGTGACTCGAGGGTTTATATCGAACTCTCGGGGAATTGTGTGGATATTTGTCTTCTCCTCTTCAAGAAACCTATAAAGTAAAATAATTTGTCTTGTATCCCCAACTCCACCAAGTGGTTGTCAAGCACACGGTTTCGTATTAGTATTATAAAATAAAATATATACAAAGTAAATAAAATAAAGGAATACAAACTAGATGATGTATGTGAAGATAAAGTTGTTTTTGGTTTTTATGAGTAATTGCAAGTAGAGAAAGTATTTTTATATTTTCAAAATAATAAATTGCAGATGATATAAATGATAGTAGATGCAAAGGAAAGGTGTTTTGATAAAAATCGGACCGGGGTTCATGGGTTCACTTGTCTACTCTCTTTTTAGGTTGTAGTGATCATAAAACAATTCATCAATGATAAAGATTCGTGGAAATTTTATAAGTGCCGGATAAAAGGAATTAATATGGGCATCACATTCTAATATTGATATGGAATACATCTCTCTTATACTCCTCAAGAAAGGGAAATCTCCATGGAATCTTGATTTAAGAACAAATTAGAGTATAGCTTTAAGAAATATTATATGATGTTAGAAATACGAATATGCTACCTTGATCTAACAAGATCATCACACTGTCATGTGATAACTATTGATTTCACTTTATCCCTAGTGAGGCAGCAAAAGAAAGGTAAAAACCAAATTAGATCTTGAATATTATGTGTCACAATTCAATCTCCACCCCTATGCTACTCCATCTAACACACAATTCTTCCCATACAAGATCTTGCATACAAGTTGGATCAAAACAAGCAATGAAGAACAGGGTGCATGATATGCATCTATTAAAACATCTTAAACAAAAGAGATTCCAATATCAAATATAAAATCATAGAACAAAGATCCACCACATATGAATTACAAATATGACCATAATCATGCCGGAAAACTCATATGGTACTAGATCTATGAAGAATAAGAGAGAAATAGATCAAGCTACTGCCACAAACCCATAGCCCAGAGCTGGACTACTCCCTCTTCATCATGGTGATGAAGTTGGAGATGTTGGAGTGGGTGGAGATCTCCCCGAAGGTGGATCCGGCGGAGTTTCCCCCTCCAATCTTTGCTGGATTTGACTCTGTTTGGTGGTGTTTTCGTCTCTGGTGGCTTCTGGTGTCTCCTCCTCCAAGGACGCCCTGGGGGGGGGTCCTTATATAGGGATTTTTAGGTCAAGAGAACTCTGTGGGCGAAAGAATCAAGGCGATCGTACGGGAGTAAACGAGCATGGGTGGTGCCCCATCATGCCTAGGCGTGCTACCTAGGCTCGTTTTGCCCTCCTGACCCTCCTGGTGAGATTCCAGTGCTCTAGATGCTTCTCGTGGATAAATATTGGCATTCCTAAAAGTGTAGGTCCATTTTGACTTCGTATAGGTCCCGAAACATCAAAAACATTGAAAACATGGTTTTTCTGCCCTCTAGGGTTATAACCAAAATAAAGGGGATCATTGGTAAATCCTTGAAAATCAATATAAAACATGGATATAACATTATATATGATGCAAATACGTGGGAAAACATGTTAACAAACTACAAAGTTCATGTATGCAGTCGGCACAAACGACACGGTTTCCGCTGGCACCACTCCCGCCAACCAACTTATTCCTACCCCAGCGAAGAGGTCACGGACGATCTCATGATACCTTTTAGGGGCCACCTACTTGCTATCAAAGCCCCACTCATTGCAGTCAGGCATCCACGGCAGGTAGTTATCTAGGTCAGGGCATTGGAACATCGTGGGCACGGGCGGGGAAAAGCTTAGGCCCCGCCCAAGCATCCTGCTTGCTGAAACACTGGCCTCTTTGGGAAGATGGTCGCTGCCATCACCGACATGCAGTTGAGTGGCGTCCATGTCCCCCTCGTATAACCATGCATGGTGGGGGCGCCACATAAGCAGCGCGCTGTCAACATTTATTTTCTCACCTTGTTTCTTAATATTGAACATAAATATGCACAAGCAAAGGATACAAATTAATAGGTATAAAACAGATCATGCTTCATATAAAACACTTGAGCTTAAGAACTAGACACAACACGAATTTCATCCTTTTCTTTTATCTCCCCTTTTCTTTTATTCCATGGCATTCTTTTTTAGTTTTGATCTCATTAAGGTAGAGTTTCTTTTCAGTAGCTAATCATAAACATTTATAATAATTGTGGTGGTGGTCTTTCTAATGCAAAACAAAAATAAAATGACAAAACAGACGTTCCAAGTTTCTATGATAGTTCTATGTTGCTAAAAAAAGTTTAGAGGTTTGCAAACCGAGAGTTGAGTTTATCCAGTGTGGTGCCTTGGGAATCCCCAAACTTATGGTTTTCACCATCCTTGTATTGCTCTTGGTGTGGTGTTCTTCTATTCCCTGTCAAAAAACTTCAACACAAAACTTTTTCTCCCATCTCTTTTTTGAGAGGTGACATTAGTGGCACAAGAGTATAATAGTTGCTGCTTATATAGCAAAGAAAAAATTATTTCTAAATGTTCTAGCAAGCATATAATGTTCCTACATATCCCTAGCATATAATATGACTCATATAAATCATTTTAAGACACTTGGAAATGATTAAAACAAAACATGCCAGAATCTGTCTAGATTTTCAGCAATAGTAAAACGAATTTTTTTGCCCACTTAGACATGTCAGGAATTTTAGCCAATTTTTGTGAATATAGAGGATGAAAAGTTGTAAATTCTGGATGAATCTGAGTGCAATCAGAGTTACAGAAAATATTAGAGAATTCACGCACTAAAAACTGTTTTGAAGAAATTTGCTACTCCATATGTTTAGCAACTTTTAAAACATCCAAAATGGGTTCTACTTGGCACTTTATTAAAAATTACAGAAAGAAAAACCAAAAAAAAAACTCTCTTTCTACAACAATATTTCAGAACAAAAATCCAAAAGAAAAATAACCGGGTTGCCTCCCGCAAAGGGCTTTCTTTATAGCCATATAACTAGGCTTTACTTACTTGGTTTAGGTGATGTGGAACTCATGGGATAGCTTGTGCTTCTTATCTACCTCCTTCTTCCAGGTAAAGTGTTCCATGCACTTCTTGTGAGGAAATTGAAACTTCACATTTCCTTCTTTTGTATCAATGACTGCACCTGTGGTTCTCAAGAAAGGTCTACCAAGTATTATAGGACTTAAGGTATTACTCCCCATATCCATGACAATAAAATCAACAGGTACAAATGTCATATGTAATTCAACCATAATATCTTGAACTTTTCCTAGAGCATGTTTAGTTGAATCATCAGCAAGTAAAAGATCTATTGAGCATTTTTCCATCGGTTTCAAATCAAGTAAATCATATAGCTCTTTAGATAAAACTGAGACACTAGATCCCAAATCTAGAATATCATGATGTGTCTCTTTTCCAATAGCAATTAATACCTTGGGGATCCATACATCCCCAAGCTTAGGTGGTATCATAGCTTCTCTATTGTATCTTTCAATCTTTTCTTTATAACATAATTTGCTTGGTAAGAACCAAATCCTGCTTGATGACCATTAAAGGATGGATCATTAGAATTTTTTTGCAACAAGTTAATGAGTTCGTGCAAGCTATATTTTAGAGGTTCTTTTGTTTCACTTAGCATCTTGATTTCTTCTACTTTTTTATCATTTGTTGGTTCTTTATCATTTTTAATCACAGTAGTTTCTTCCCTTTTTCTTTTTAATGATTCTAAATTTTTGTCCCCAAAGATCATGCTAGAATCTTCTAAGATTTCCACTTCTACTTTATTTTCACCACGAGTTCTCCTATGGGCAAAACTGGGGTTGAGTTCACTTAAGCTCTTGTTGATACTAGTTTCTACTAGAATTCCATCTAACAACGTAAATGCTTCATGGGGATTTTAGATATAAAAATGATTTTTTTGGTTTAGTTATCTAGGGATTGCTTAGATTCATGTGTAAGGCCTTCATAAAAACTCCCTGCAAGCAACCAATCCATCAGCCCATGTTCCACTTTAGGTGTGAGTTATTTAAACCTTACCTAAGCACTCGTGAGAGGTTCATTTTCATATTGCTTGGAATCACATACCATTTTTTTGCAATGAAGGGTCTTTCTACCAATTTTTTCTAGAAATGATACTTTCATATTGTACCATGTTTGTAAATCTCTTTTAGGTGCATCATTATACCATCTTTTAGCTATTCCTTTTAAGGAGTGCAAAAATAATTTTACTTTCACTATTTTAGGATCAATGTCTAGGGCCCCTAGAGTTTTGCATGAATCTTCAAAGATTTTAATATGCCAATGAGCATCTGCTACATTCCCATTAGAAAAACAATTACAGACTATGGCCCCTAACACCTCAGGATCAATGTTGTAATCAAACTTGTTTGTGAATAGACCTGTTCCCGACTTAATTTTTTTATTTTTCCTAGTCATGTTTAACAAAATGTTAATATTATTTTTTATGTGTTTTTGTGTTTTAAGGAAAAATTTAAAAATACTAAAAGAAAGAAAAAATAAAAAACTTTAGAAATCTAAAAGGAGAAGAAAAAATTCACAGTGGTGCAACCTACCCAAGCTTGGGTTCTTGCAGAAGTTGATGAAGATGACGACGCCAGAAAATAGTCTAGCAGCTGCTGTGGGAGTTTCACCACACTGAAACCACTATGATATGTCTCCACCAATTCCCAGGCAATGGTGCCAGAAAATAGTCTTGATGGCAACAAACGCAACTACTTTTCGTTGGGACTCCAAGTGTAGAGTGTTGTAGCAAGCTTCTTTTCCCCACAAGGGCGACTCGAGGGTTTATATCGAACTCTCGGGGAATTCTGTGGATATTTGTCTTCTCCTCTTCAAGCAACCTGTAAAGTAAAATAATTTGTCTTGTGTCCCCAACTCCACCAAGTGGTTGTCAAGCACAAGGTTTCGTATTAGTATTATTAAAGAAAATATAAAAAATTAAATAAAATAAAGGAATACAAACTAGATGGTGTATGTGAAGATAAAGTTGTTTTTGGGTTTTTATGAGTGGTCGCAAGTAGAGAAAGTATTTTTGTATTTTCAAAATAATAAATTGCAGAAAATATAGATGATAGTAGATTCAAAGGAAAGGTGTTTATTATGATAAAAATCAGATCGAGGTTCATGGGTTCACTCGTCTACTCTCTTTTTAGGTTTTAGTGATCATAAAACAATTCATCAATGATAAACATTCATGAAAATGCTATAAGTCCTTGATAAAAGGAATTAATATGGGCATCACATTCTAATATTGAGATGGAATACATCTCTCTCTTATACTCCTCAAGAAAGGAAAATCTCCATGGAATCTTGATTTAAGAACAAATCAGAGTATAGCTTTAAGCAATATTATATGATGTTTGAAATACGAATATGCTACCTTGATCTAACAAGGTCATCACACTGTCACGTGATAAATATAGCACATGATTTCACTTTATCCCTAGTGAGGCAGCAAAATAAAGGTAAAAACCAAAGTATATCTTGAAAATTATGTGTTACAATTTAATCTCTACCCCCATGCTACTCCATCTAACGCACACTTCTCCGCATACAAGTTCTTGCATACAAGTTGGATCAAAATAAGCAATGAAGAACGGGGTGCATGATATGCATCTATTAAACATCTTACACAAAATAGATTCCAATCTCAAATATAAAATCATAGAACAAAGATCCACCACAAAGGAATTACAAATATGACCATAATCATGTTGTGCAGCTCATATGGTACTAGATCTATGAAGAACAAGAGAGAAATAGATCAAGCTACTGCCACAAACTCATAGCCCGGAGCGGGACTACTCCCTCTTCATCATGGTGATGAAGCTGGAGATGTTGGAGAGGGTGGAGATCTCCTCGGAGATGGCCCCGACAGAGTTTCCCCCTCCAATCTTTGCCGAATCTAACCCTGTTTGGTGGTGTTTTCGTCTCTGATAGCTTATGGTGTCTCCTCCTCCGAGGACGCCCCAGGGGGGTCCTTATATAGGGATTTTTAGGTCAAGAGAACTCCATGGGCAAAAGAATCAAGGAGATAGGACGACCGAGGAGCAAACAAGCATGGGTGGCACGCCCACCAGGCCTGGGCATGCCACCTAGGCTAGTTTGGCCCTCCTGGTGAGATTTTAGTGCTCCAGATGCTTCTCGTGGATAAATATTGGCATTCCCAAAAGTGCAGGTCCATTTGACTTTGTATAGGTCCTGAAACATCAAAAACATTGAAAACATGGTTTTTCTGCCCTGCAATGTTATAACCAAAATAAAGGGGATCATTGGTAAATCCCAAAAAATCAATATAAAACATGGATATAACATTATATATGATGCAAATATGTGGGAAAACATGTTAACAAACTACAAAGTTCATGTATGCATTTGACATGCATCAGCTGGCATGAACAGCACGGTTTCCAATGGCACCACTCTCGCCAACCCACTTCTTCCTATCCTAGCGAAGAGGTCACACTCGATCTCATGATACCTTTCGGGTGTCACCTACTTGCTATCGAAGCCCCACTCATTGCAGTCGGGCATCCGCGGCAGGTAGTCATCTAGGTCAGGGCAGTGGAACATCATGGGCACAGGCGGGGAAAACCTTAGGCCCCGCCCAAGCAGCCTGCTTGCTAAAACACTGGCCTCTTCGGGAAGAAGGTCACTGCCGTCACCGACGTGTAGTTGAGTGGCATCCCTGTCCCCCTCGTATAACCAAGCAGGGTGGGAGCACCACATAAGCGGCACGGTGACACAGTGGAGGAAGAGAAACACCATGTGGATGGGAGCAAGCCTGTTGTCGGTGAGCTTTTCAATCCTCTTGAACACCAGGAGGAGCTTTTGGGTGTCCTCACCTGAGTCGAGCCAGGTATCGAGTGGGTCGGGAGACACCTCCGGGGCCATCATGTAGTCCTTTGCGAAGGCATTCAGATGAAGCACCACATGCATTGGAACTTAACCACTCCTTATCCCGCGACTCAAGGTAGCGATACTTGAACTTCTCGTGGCAGCGAAAGACCACTGACCCAGACACTGCGCCTCCGAGAAGGATCTTGGTGTAGAAGTAGTGGCGAAAGAGCGCAATCGACGTCATTACACCGACGAAGCACTCGCATAACCACTTAAAGACGGCGAGCTAAACCACCACCGATGGGTGCAGATGCGCCAGCTACAGGCCGTACACCATGAGGGCGATGTGGAGGAACGCCGAGATCAGTGGGACCACATCGCCCAGTGGGTGGCTCATGAAGATCAGGACATGCCACTCTAGATCCCGAAAGCTAGCCCCCATCTGCGGCCGCAAGAGCTTGGTGGCACCATGCTCACTGCGCTATGATGTGGTGAAGCGTTCCCACGATGCGACGTTCTCTGCAGTCAGGATGGGCTCGAAGAACGCCTCTCCGGTATGCCGCTCCACCACCAAAGCCTCCGTCTGACGGGTAGCCACCGTTGTGGCTTTGTTTCTTTTCTTGGGGCATGAGGATCGCAGGGTCTCGAGGAGTTGGTGTGCCGAAGAAGAAAGGCTGGAGAAGGCGAACGAGGGGAACTATGGTATTTCCCCCTCTACGGAGGCATGCTTTTATAAGGCAGGACGGGCGTCGTGTCGCCTCCATGATGTGATGTGGGTGGGGAACTACCCCATCCCTTTTGTAGTTATGACTCTTTTGTAGGGATCGAGGCAACCACAGATAATGTGGCCAGACTGCAGAAGTCGAGATGGGACTTGACGTGGCCCATCCCTTATGCGGCCACTTGAGTACGTAGGGTTGTGTCGCGTGCGTTTGTCGACGGTTTGGGCCCACACACCGTTGTAGGGTGAAGCCCGACAACGGTGTCCATGTTGTCCAAAGCGACACACATAAGGAAGGAGGATAATCAGAAGCGTTGCCGAGCCTCGCTCGAGGGCTTCTGTTGGTGCAATGGAAATGAGAGATTCTCACATTGTGCCTCGGCGCGTGGGAACAGAATAACTCCCCAGCAGGATCTTCTCCATAAGTAAAATACAAGGGAGTCACCTTATCTGAACTATGTCACTATACCTAGAACATCTCCAGCCTTACATGGTCAAGAGGAAGTGGAATGTTGCCCACGGTTGTTCCTATCCCTTCTTGTATGTGGAGACCCTTGAGTAAGAACACTATGACTTATGCGTACATTAAACATGTAGGGAAGCATGCCCGGGAACAAGGTCACAAAGGGGATAAGTGGCGTTGATGGGCGCATCAACCCACTACGCCACAACATCATCAAGGATAAAGGTCCCCCGGGCTAGGCGCGACCCTAGAACGTGGGTCAACAAAGTCAGAGTCGATGACAACATGCAGGCCGACATATGAGACAGGTGTCACCCCTATCCCTGCGCCTACGCAAGATATTAATGAGGGTGCAGGCATGGCAGTCCCAACATGATATCATGCACACCGTGTTGTCTCCTCGCCATCAAGTACCAAAGTGCACCCCCTGCAGCCAAGGAGTGGCCAACGACACCGCCCAAAGCCAAGAGTGGCCAGTAGCGCCACCCGCCTCCTGCCATGCTGC
The DNA here is from genome assembly GCA_916181665.1 of Avena sativa. NCBI lineage: Eukaryota > Viridiplantae > Streptophyta > Magnoliopsida > Poales > Poaceae > Avena > Avena sativa. The sequence goes on from OV702287.1 coordinate 433,621,340, forward strand.
GTGGCACAACACAGTGGATCTGGGGAACATTAGGAAGGTGCACACCCGATGGCCACTGGGGTACCCCCTTGAGATATAAAAGGAGGGCCTTGGCCATGGTAGGAGGTATCTTGGAGAAGGAGAGGATTTTCCAGAGGAGTAAGAGAGTCTTTGAGAGGTGATGGCTCAAAAAATAGCCATCTTTTCCTGCATTTAAACATTGTTTTTAGTTAAACAATTTACAAGAATCTTCTAGCCTTGCCACTAATGACTAATTATTGCAAACATGTGCAAACCATTTCTTTGAATTGTGTTGTACATGAAATCACGCCTTTTAATGCGAAACCAGGAGTCATAAATGAAGATTTTGTAGAAGTTCACACGACCAAGTAATCCTGGAGCAATTACCAGGCGTCAGCAGCCGCAACAACCACTGGTACGGGCAGGGTCCACCCGTACCATGTGGTGGTGGCTTCGACTTGTCCAACCCTACAACTTTCATGAAGACACCTATATATTTCGAGGTCCCAGCCGCCGCGTAGAGGGCCACCATTCTCAGATTGCATCACAACACCACCAAAGGAGATCTACACCATAGTGCATCCCCTCCATTAGCCATAGCCATTATTTTGTACTTGAGATCTCCTTGTGATTCGACGACCATTGTAAGAATATTTTATTTCAATCTAAGTATTTTGCACAATGTTTTCTATCCTTGATCTTATTGTTATGAGTGAGTAGTCCTCACGGGCTGCGGTTGGGGAGAAACCTCACAACAATTATGTGCATCTAATCTATGGAAGTATTGTGTTTTGTTTGAATAAGGGATTTGTATCTTCTATTTCTTCGTCTCTTGCCTTGATCTTTGGACTTGTAGGTACCCAAGACCCCCGAGATCGATAAAGGATTGAGGTGAGATACTTGGCTAGCGGTGATCTCATAGGAAACAAAGTGACAGAAAGGGATGTATGGTCTTTGCTTAGCGACCCATTCGGGATCAACATCAACATCTCTTCTTAAGGTTTTGATCTATGTTTTTCACTTAATAACTGTTTGTAGCCCAGTGCTTCATGGTGCATTCGGTTGGATCAAAAGACTATTGCTATGCCTGTGGCTCGTAGAGGATTTAGTATATTAGGATGTGCTGCCCACAAAAGATTATCTCTATTAAAACATTACACATGATTGTGCCTATTATTATCTTTTAGCCCATATGATGTGCAGCTGCAGGTGGATCTTCAACCATGGCCTATCTCCATCCATTGAATCAACCCACTATATAAAGTAAACTAGTCTGGTCCAGTAAACGAAGGTAAAATGGAAAACTAGACGTGTCCTTTCTAATTCCTTTTAGCATTGTTTCCCAAGATTCGATTGAACCTAGGTCTAATAGGGAAAAAGACTATTATACTACATACATGAATCCAGATCGAATGTATCAAGAGGAGAGTTAGGGAGAGAGTAAGCACTTGGGAATTCTCGAGAGAAGAGAGAGATAAAGAAAGGGGTTATTTATTCGTTTGCCACTTGAGGCTTCTATGTACTCAGTTTTGCCACTAGAGCCAAATCATCCTTAGTTTTACCACTGCCTCGGGCGCATCTGCTCTGGCAAGGCCAAACGACCAGTTTTGGCCCGATTCCGTCTCGTGCCGTTAGTGGTCGGGTAGGTCTAGATCTTACAGGTGGGACCATGCAATGGTGCTCCCGCCCCTTTTCTTGCCCCTTGATCTTACAGGTGGGACTACGAGCACCATCGCCCCTATTCTCGCTCTCGAACCACCCCTATTCCCGCCACCACCAGGGTCGCCACCTACACCGCCGCGATCGTCCTGCGTGTCCACCTGGTCCATCACATGTTCCTCTGATGCCACCTGCTCCACCTCCACTTGCTATGCCGCCACCTGCTCCGCCGCTGCCGTCTTGAGACGCCATCGATAGGGCGCTTGTTTCCGCCAGTGCGCCTGCCACCTGCTCAACGAAATGGGTCGCTAAGCAGCGATGACCTTGACGAGGCAGGGGCCAGTCCAGAGACCCTCCGCATCCACGACCGGGTTCCCGAGGGGTAAGTATTGTTACTGTTGAGCTTTTTTGTGCATTGCAATAGTCAATTCCACATGGTTTAATTAGTTTTTTGGTTGATTTTGGTATTGGTGTGCTAATTGTCTCTCCGTTTTTTTTGGGTTAGGATGGAGTTGCGGTTTGCTTTCTTGGTGAACATTAGAAGGGACCGGTACATAGTGGATGCAAATGATAACAAGAAATTCCAAGGAGGGTTCGATTATCCATTGCCAATGGATTGTAATCGGAGTTTTAGACAGTTTGGGGAGGTAATTTGCAGTCCATATCCTTGGGGTTTGCTTGATGAAGTGGAATTCAGATACTATGCTGGGGGAACTGAATGGGTGAAAGTTAGCAATGATACAGACCTCGCTACCATGTTTGCTAAGCATAAGGAGAAAGGGAAATTTCATGTGAGGCTAGAAAATGACGTGGTTGTGCCAACACTTGGACCTTCTCGGGCAGAATCATGTCGTTGTAATGGCAGCCCTAGCCAGAACAGTTCAGTTAGAGGACCTTCAGTCAGTGCACAACGACGTGGTGGCTCGACAAGCGTGGGCACCAGCATTAGGGTCCCCCGAGAAGTGGAGCCTGACTATGTAGATGATGAAGAGAGGCTATATTCTGATGTTGTTCAGAATTTACGATGGGCATGTCGTGCCAAAAACCAAGATGAGGCTATATTCTAAGGAGAGCTGGACTTGGTTTTATAGAATCTGCACCAGGCTATTGCACATCCCAATGGGTTGGTAATGCATACAAATGCCTGAAAGGGTTTATAAGTGGCCATGGACAATGTGTTCCCTGGAGTAGAGCATAGGGAATGCATGCGTCACCTTGCTGCAAATTTTGGGAAGAAATTCAAAGGAAAGGTGTGTGCCGACAATTTGTGGCCAACATCTTTGACTTGTAGTGTGAATAAGCACAACTACCACATGAGGTAGCTATACAAGAATGACAAAGTGAAGGAATACTTGGAAACACACCACTCCAAGTTATGGGCCAGAAGCCAATTCAGTGAACTGAGCAAAGTTGACTATGTGCACAATAATCTTGTAGAGTCTTTCAATGCAACGATCCGGAAACTAAAGGGTCTTTATTTGGTGGATTTGCTTGACAAGATAAGGATATAATACATTAAGAGGTTTCATGTTCGTGCAGGAATAGCCGCGGAAAAATTCATGGGCCACATTATCATCCTTTTCGTGATGAATGAATTGAAGCACAAAACAACAGGCTTGGAAATGGACATGACTCTTTTCTCGACCACCACAACAGAGGTGTCATTTTTGGATAAAGAGAAGAGGGAATGGAGATATCCAGTGGATTTAGAAGCTAGAACTTGCAGTTGTAGGCAATGGCAGATAACTGGGTTGCCATGCATTCATGCCTTGTTGTTCATCACAACTCTCTCTGGTCAAGCAGGGAACATACAACAGTATGTGCATGAATACTACTCTGTTGCAAGGTTCAAAGCTACATATGCACATGCCTTACCTGCTCTAGAGGGAAAACAACAATGGGACATAGTGGACCCTGGTTTCAAACTTTGTGCTCTAGTTTTGAAGAGAGCAGCAGGTAAACCGAGGAAGGGTCAAATAAGATCTCGCAGTGAAGGAGCTGGACTTGGAGCAAGGAAGCGTAAGTGCACAAGGTGTGGCGGGTCTGGTCATTTCGCAAAGTATTGTGATAACATAGTAGATCTAGCATTCAGAGAGTGTTTCAATGATGAAAATGATGGTCAGCAGCCGGTTGCAAACAATGATCAAAATGAGGCTTCAGATGATTATCAAACTGATGATCAAAATGATGATCAAATTGAGGCTCCAAATGATGATCCAATTGAGGCTCCAAATGATGATCAAATTGATGAGCAAAATAATGCTCCAACTGAGGCTCCAAATGATGATCAAATTGAGGCTCCAAATAATTATCAAACTGATGAGCAAAATAATGCTCCAACTGAGGCTCCAAATGATCGTGACCAACCTTCTATGGTTGTGAGTTCTTCTTGGTATGTAAATCTTGCCAATACTATTTTACATTTATCACTTGACATGATCTCACAACCCTTTATGTTTGGGTTGTATAACTATGTGGTAGGTTCGAACAAAGTGGTGGCAGTGAGCTCTGAGGTACTTGAGGTGCCTCCAACAAAGAGGAGAAGAGTAGAAGAGAAGAGCACAAGGAGCACAAGGAGGAAAGTGGTGGCAATAAGCACAATGATCACAAGGAGCAAAGTGGTGGCAAGAAACACAAGCAGAAAAGTGGTGGCAAGAACCAAGTATAATGTTTGAAGCATTATGAATGTTGTTGTATTTGTGTTGAATAATGTTGGACGTATGTTATTTGGATGTTGCAATGCTTATTTGGACCAAAGTTGTTGTATTTGTGTTTCCAAGTATGTAGACTTTGTTTATATGACATAAGAAGACTATTTGGTCAAACCTAACTTTGTTTATATAAAGCTTTGGTGTGGTTTTTGCAAATTTTCATGATCCAAACCTAAACCCCTTCTCTGAACCCTTGACTTTGTACGACAGAGTTCGAGATATCGCATATTGTACATGAACCTTCTGTTTGAAACTATGTAGACCTTGTTTATCGACTTGAATCCTTAGTATATGACATAAGAAGACTATGTGCGCAGGTTTTTCATTTTTTTGATTTTTTTGAATTTTTTATGCTCATTTGACTATTTGGTCAAACCTAACTTTGACCAACATTTAAACAAGTTTTTCAAAAGAAAATGAAAAACTAAGCCTAGATCCTTCTTAGTTACTCCAAAATGAAGCTTTGGTGTGGTTTTTGAAACTTTTCATGATCCAAACCTAAACCCCTTCTCTGAACCCTTTTCGTACAACAGAGTTCGAGATATCGCATATTATACATGAAGCTTTTGTTTGAAACTATGTAGACCTTGTTTATCGACTTGAATCCTTAGTATATGACATAAGAAGACTATGTGCGCAGGTTTTTCATTTTTTTGATTTTTTTTAATTTTTTATGCTCATTTGACTATTTGGTCAAACCTAACTTTGACCAACATTTAAACAAGTTTTTCAAAAGAAAATGAAAAACTAAGCCTGGATCATTCTTAGTCAATCCAAAATGAAGCTTTGGTGTGGTTTTTGAAACTTTTCATGATCCAAACCTAAACCCCTTCTCTGAACCCTTGACTTCGTACAACAGAGTTCGAGATATCGCATATTATACATGAACCTTCTATTTGAAACTATGTAGACCTTGTTTATCGACTTTAATCCTTAGTATATGACATAAGAAGACTATGTGCGTATGTTTTTCATTTTTTTGATTTTTTTTGAATTTTTTATGCTCATTTGACTATTTGGTCAAACCTAATTTTGACCAACATTTAAACAAGTTTTTTAAAAGAAAATGAAAAACTAAGCCTGGATCCTTCTTAGTCACTCCAAAATGAAACTTTGGTGTGGTTTTTGAAACTTAAAACTATTTCAAACTCATTTGAGTATTTGGTCAAACCCTAGTCAAACTCTCTTCCAAACCCTGAACGATCTAATCCTAGCGCTGAACAATGATCTTTGATGTAACCCTAAGGCTGAACTATAGCCGTCCGATCGTCCTTCTAGAAGGAATCTGTGGGCAAGCTTGGGCGATCCGCGAGAAGCTCATTCTGCTATCTGATTGGCTGGACGCTTTTTTTTCCGAGCGGGCACACTAGATGTACCGCTGGGCCATGTCGCGGTCTATGCTCGTGTCTGTTGTGCAATGCGCATGCACGCTAGGTCTCAGTCTTTCCAGCCATGCGCGGGAAGCGACGACGTGGCCATGCATGCGCGGGAAGCGAGGACGTCGCCATGCATGTTCGCCTCACCGCAGCGATTCATCGCACCAGAGCCATTAAGTCGATTCAGATGCGTCGTCCGCATGCATGCGCGCCTCGCCACAGTGACTCAGTCACCTCCTCGATTCAGATTCGCGCACCGCTTCCTACTCGATTCAGTTCCACGCACCGTCGCCTACTCGATTCAGTTCCACGCGCCGCCGCCTCCTCGATTCAGACGCACGGATACACACGTGTTCATACGCCCATCGTTTCATTGCCTAACCCTAACCCACCATTTCTAGCCTATTTATACAACCCTTTTCCTCTCCCACACACCACCCAAGCCAGAGTAGAAATCTCCACTCCAAACACCGAGCGAGCCCTCCATCCTCTCGCCCCAAGCACCACTAAAGATGTAATACAACGGACCAACCTTTCACCGGCCGCCTACCATGCCAGAGCTGCGCTACCTAGCGGGTGTCCTCGTGGAGAGCACACTCCGTGTGTGGGCGCAGTCGCGGTGGAGGGGCCTCGTCGAGCTCGCCCGTGGCTTCCTCACCGCCGGCTTTGCCCACCTCCCACGGGGCTCACCGGTGATGTATCGCCTCAACAACGTTTATGACGGCGTCACCCTCAAGTTGCTCACGGTCACCTTCGCCAACCCGTTCGACACGTATGCGCTGTTCGGCCAAGTCTTTTGGTGTGGCTGCGAGTCAATCTTCTTCATGACGTACAACATCTTCACCAATATTGACTGCATCTTCCCGACCCCAAACCATATGCACTGCCTCCCCTACGAGGAGGATGAGTGAAGTTGAAGACGGTAGTGGTAAAGGTGGCCAAGGTGCAAGATGAAGGTGCTCGTGAAGCTACCCTCGAGTTTTTAGTTTCATCGTGTTTATTGTGTTTTTCTATGTCGTGTGTCGTATCGTGTCCATGGACTTATCTATGTAATGGTGGTCGCATTTGCATCTTATTTATCTTGTGTAACCATTTGTGTGTTCAAAAGTGTTCGTGTTTGTGCCCAAAGATCTCGTCATTATGTGTTGAAATTTTTCACATGGCTACCAAACTAGACTATAAATTGGGTAAAAACTAACAAGTAGTGGACATGTTAGGACGTTTATTACCAAGTTAGTCTACAAATAAACACTACCTTCATTACCAAGCTAGTCTACAAATAAACACTACCTTTATTACCAAGCTAGTCTAGAAATAAACACTACCTTTATTACCAAGCTAGTCTCATCATCAAGTTATTAGAATGAATGGTGTGTTAAAGTGCCCAAAGATAAATAAGTGGTGTGTTGAAAAATGTTTGTGCCCAAATGATCTTTATGTGTGTTGAAAAGTGGAAAAAAATCATTTATCTGTGTATAAAAATACAACATGCTCATGAAAATCACAAATATAACATGTGTTTTTAAACCCTAGACCCAAGCACGATCTATAGGTAGCGTTCTTCTCTTTCCTTCTCAGCATCTTTCTATCTGTCCCACTGGTTACCAGCGCAAACCTTCACACTACCAAACCACGCGGTTGTGAGTTCGAATCCTAGACGCATCCCACATTTTTTGTTTATTTTCTAACCATTCTCATTTGCTCACTCTGAATGGGCCTAATTCGATGTAGTTGGCCCATTAGTCAAGCTGACACTGGCCTCTCGGCTCTGGGATACTTTTTTTTACAGGAAGTTATTTCCATTTCTTTTCCCTTATAAATGATAACAAGCCATTTATTATTTCAAGCATTTTTCATACTATTTCAAGCTTAGAAATTCCTCCCAAATTCATGCTTTTTCATACAATTTCAACATTACACCTAGTGCAATTACCATACCACCTACAAATGCCCAAATGTAAATTGCAAATTTGTGATTTATCTTCGAGCTTCCTAATCTTCTGGTTCATCCTAATTAGCTCAGTAACTACCTCCCTATCAATGAGTGCTCCGCCCTCTGTCTCCTCTGACAGAGCTCGCGCTTCGGCCGCTATCGTTTGTGGCAGGATTGGCAACCATTCTTGATGCTCTTCGATGAGCTCATTCATCAGCTTTTGCGCTAGAACATCAACCCAAAGGAAGAAGCATTTCATCTGCAAGCATGCTAAACAGATCAACCCCCGTATTTCTCAAGGATCCCGATCATAAAAATTGTGAAAATGCGCTTAATTCTCTTAGCCCATTCACGCTGCACACGTAGAACAAACGATTGGTGTTCTTGGATGTGCACGAAAGCTTTCGATCAACGCCCGCCCGGCACCGTGGATAGAGGAAGATTGGCATATCCACGCGCACTGAATTCTCGATCCGCGAGGTGGCGCGGCAGCTTGAGGAAGACATGGATATCGATTCCTGCTCACCGCTGCGAGCTCCTACACCGTCCCCCACCTCCAACCCCGTCCCCCGCCTCCAATTCCTACTCAATGTTGTGATCTCCACCGACGCGTTCTGCCGGTTTTAACACGCGCGACCAACGTTCTGCGGTCCACAGGCGGCAACGGTCGTATTTTTGAAATGTGTCTCTGCTCGGCCCCACGCGCGCGGTCCCACATGCGGCAACGGCTGAGTCCAGAATGTTGACCTGGCGAAAACGGCAGTAGTGACGGAACAAGTTCGAGCGCCCGAAGCAGTGGTAAAACTGAGGATGATTTGGCTCTAGTGGCAAAACTGAGTACATACACACCTCAAGTGGTAAACGAAAAAATAACCCTAAAGAAAGAGGAAGCCCGAGAAGCGTAGAAGCTGGGTGAAAGCGGCTCCTCGGCACAAGATTGTTCATCTCTTTGTATATCCATCCACCAGATGAAATGGATCGTATGGGCACCTAGAGGGGGGGGGGTGAATAGGTGCTACACCAATTTTTAATTCTTTTTTCAATTTTAGGCTTCGCACAAAGAGTAAATTCTCTAGAAAAACTATTAGGTGGAATTTCCCTATATGCAAACCTATCTACTAGCGAGTAAAGAGCGAGTGGAAGAGGAACGAGTAAACCAAAGTGAAGCACGCGGAGACACAGGATTTGTTTGACCGCAGTTCCTTCCTTGTTAAGGGAAGTACGTCTGCGTTGGAGGGGTGGGCGGTACTAAGACCACCACGCCACAAAAGGCCTCACCCTGTTCTCCGATGGATCTCGCCACAAAAGGCCTGATCCACCTTCCACTATAGGTACCTTTCGAGGCGGGCACCGACGCCTTTACACAACAAACGGGGCAACAACTCCACAACAATTTGGAGGCTCCCAAAATGACAACAAGCTGCCACAAGAACAAACTTATCAAATACAATAAACAAGATCTAGGTATTAACAAGAATACTACATCAGGGATTTCTTCAAGTGAATGGAGAGGAGTTGAAGCGCTTGATTCTTGATGATGATGAACTTCTCCTCCTTCAATTCCGCCAAAGATCAAGACCTTCAGGTGGTTGGAGTGGGAGATCGAGAATGAGAGCTCTTGCACAATGTCTGGTCAATTTCGAATGAATCAAGAGTTCTGAATGTTGGGGCAGAAGGGGTATTTATACCCCCTTCAAAAACCAGTCGTTGCACACTTTGGGGGCCGGATTATCCGTCCTGGGGAAAACACCGCCCCAGAGTCGGAATATCCGGCAGAAAGTCCGACCCTATCAGAGAGACGCGTCGAGCTTGCCCTTGATCAACTTCTAGGGGCCGGATTATCCGGTCCTATGTGAAGGCCAGATTATACGGCCTGGGGAAGAAAAACCGCCCCAGTTCAGATTTTCCGAGAGAAAATCTGACCGGATACTATGCGACGCACCTTGGCCCCTTTTGCTCGAAAACTGGGGGCCGGATTATCTGGCCTGGGGAGGAAAAATCGCCCCAGTTCGGATTTTTCGGAAGAAAATCCGACCGGGTACCGAGCGACGTGCCTTGGCTTCCTTTGAGCGATGAAGTAGGCCGGATTATCTAGCCCTTGGTGGGGCGGATTATCCGGCCCCCCTCAAAACTTCCTGCACACTTAGCGCATATGAATAGTCTCCATAGTATTGTTATCTAACACGCAAAACATAGGAAAACATGAAATGTTCTTTCAATCTCCCCTTTTTTGTGTTAGATGACAATACCAGGATTTGCAGGAGAAAAACACAAGACAAACAGTGATGACTATGAAAGAGACTCCCCCTCAATATGTGCATAAATGAGTTTTGCATTGGAATACACATGCACACAAATAGGTGAGTCTATTCCATAGACATATGAGCAATAAACACATACCACCGAAGTAGAGAGTAGGCATCCTTGACATGCTTGACATAAGTCACAATTATTACCGGATAACCATTATGAGTGCGCCTTCCGTGATAAACCTCCAACAATAGGATATGAATAGGTAGATCCATAAGCATAATCCATGATAAGAAATCCACAGGCATAATCCAGACAACCACATAAAGTCTCAAACAACCACAAATCACGAATTTAAAGTTCAACGCTAAATGGGCGTAAGCAAGAAATAACGAATAGAAAAGTGCAAGTGCTTATGCCCGACCCACGCAAATCCACGGACATCCTAATAGAACTACTTCTCCCCCTTTGGCATCGAGACACCAAAAAGGGAGAAGAGCGATGCTAGCACCCCATGGGATCACTCGTATTCCTCGTCCTCGTTCTCTCCTGCATTCTCTTCCTCATCCTCATCTTCAAGCTCCTCAGTGTCACGTTCCTCATCTTCATCATCAGCAGTAGGCGCAGAGGGGAACAAGTGACGCTCCAGCTCACCATAGTTCAGCCCGGAGGAAGAGTTCCACCGAGCATACGGAGTGGGAGGTGTAGGAGCCGGAGGAGCACCCGAAGCGCCGGACACGTGTTGGAGAATGAGCTGCTGGGAGTGAGCCAACTCATGGCGCTGCTTGTATGCCTCGTACTGACCCTTGCGCGTGTCCACGCCCATGCAGAGAATGTGACGCTGGAACCAGTTCAGCTGCTTGATCTCACGTGCAACGGGAGGCACAGGGGGCCTGCGAGCATCCCTCATGAGACCCTCAGGAGCAGAGGAGGGGTGAGAGGTATTCCGAACCTTGTTGTATATCTTCTTGGCCTTGTGCACCGAGTCGATGTGAAACTCCTTAGCAGGAAGCAGGTGACGGATGGCGGAAAAGGAGACCGCATCCAAAGCCCTGTAGTTGATCTTGGGATCCTTGCCCTTCCTCTTGGACACCCCTTCCTAGTCCGCTTTGATTGTTCAGCCATGCGCCTCTCTTTGTTCTTCCTTCTCCTCAATTCAACTTTGTCCACTAGGTTACCTTGTCCGTCGTCCCGAAAGTATCTTTAGCGAGGACGGTGCTTGTAGGTCTTGGGAACACCGGAACCACCTGTGAGGAGAATAAGGGCGATAGCAAGGGGATAAGCATACACACAAGTCCATGAGAGAGAATCGAAAAAGTAGTCAAAAGTTCATAGGACAAAACTACTCAATGCATACACCATAGTGAAACTGAAGCAGAATCGAATCTGTCAGGCCGGATTATCCGGCCTGGCCAGGGGCGGATAATCCGGCCCTGGCAGAAATTTTCGATTTCACCTACGTGGAATGCAAAAAAGTAGATCGAGCCTAGAAAGTGCAAGACTATGATTTCTATGCGAAAACACATCCTTCTAGACAACGTTCCACCTAACAAGATACACATCTAGCCAAAGATGGGGAGAGAGGGAGTTACCCTCACTCATTGGAGGAAGAACGCGGAGGAGAAGGTACCCGGAGGCATGGAGAAGAAGATCCGGGAGGCCCGGAAAATCCGGTGGCCGGAGAGGCTCCGGGGAGGGTGAGGGGCGGCAGGCGGCGGCTATGGAGGATGAGAGGGCTGGGGGAGAAGTGCTGCTCGTTATGAGCCCTTCCCCCCGAGCCCTGCCCTTTAAGATGAAATCCGCCAGGGCCAGATTATCCGGCCAACACTTGGGCCGGATTATCCGGCCTAAATTCTGGGATTCTGTTATACACAGAACCAGGCCCGCGCGACCCCAAACAACACCCCCACAAGGTGTACAAGGGACTTGTGTGCAAGAATAGATGGCTTAGGGGTAGGGAAGGCTTGGGATTAAGAGAGCCAAACTGAGATGGTACTAGACACTCAAAATTGCAAAATCCAAATCAAATAAAAGCCAAGATTGAGTGAGATTCCCATAAGAACATGAGAGAGCAAATAATAGCCAAAAAGATCCAATTCTCCTCAAGGGAGAGGGCGGTGGCCGAAGCCACCTTGTTGGAGTGTATGGTGTGACACCGCGAAGATATATCTTGGGTTCACGACCAATACTCATCAATAAGCTCACATATCACAACATGATATTAAGAGAAATGATTTATCTTGCTATTGGCATTATGGGGGAGGGTTAGCCCAATGAGTTAGGACCACACTCCCCCTATATCCATGCCCACACCTAGACCAAAGAAGGATTGATGATGTACGAGTGAGTGCATGGGTAATCAAGACAAGCTCCCGGAATCAATGATATTTAGCTCATTCCTCAAATAGCAGAATCTTGCTTCATCAAGCGGCTTTGTGAAAATATCAGCCAGTTGGTTCTTCATGCCCACAAAGGATAGATCAATATCGCCGCGAGCAACATGGTCCCGAATAAAATGATTCCGAATCTCAATATGCTTTGTCCTTGTGTGCTGAACAGGATTGTACGCAATTTTGATTGCACTTCCATTATCGCATAAAAGAGGCACTTTGTCACAATTGACACCGTATTCCTTTAAAGTTTGCCTCATCCACAATAATTGAGTGCAAGCATTGGCAGCAGCAACATATTCAGCTTTGGTGGTGGAGAGAGATATACAATTCTGCTTTTTGGAGGACCAACATACAAGAGATCTTCCCAAGAATTGACAAGCTCCAGAAGTGGATTTCCGATCATCCTTATCACCAGCCCAGTCTGAGTCAGTATAACCACATAAAGAGAAATTGGAGCCTTTGGGATACCAGAGACCAAAGTTAGGGGAATGAACCAAATATCGAAAGATCCTCTTGACCGCCACTAAGTGGCTTTCTTTAGGAGCTGCTTGATACCTTGCACACATCCCCACACTCAACACTATATCGGGTCTAGATGCACAGAGGTAAAGAAGAGAGCCGATCATGGACCGGTATACCTTTTGGTCCACATCTTTACCATGTGGCTTAAGTTCAACATGACATTTTGTTTGCATCGGAGTGGCGACACCATTTAAATCAGTCATCTTGAATCTCTTGAGCATGTCTTGGATGTACTTTGCTTGATTAATAAAGGTTCCTTCTCTAAGTTGCTTGATCTCGAATCCAAGAAAGAACCGTAATTCCCCCATCATAGACATCTCGAACCTATCAGTCATAAGCTTTGAAAATTCATCATTAAAAGCTTTATTAGTAGAACCAAAGATGATATCCTCTACATATAGTTGGCATACGAAGAGCTCCCCCTTAACCTTCTTAGTAAAAAGAGTGGGATCGATTTGCCCAACTTCGAAGCCACGATCTAACAAAAGCTCTTTAAGGTGCTCATACCACGCACGTGGGGCTTGTTTAAGGCCATAAAGTGCCTTATCGAGTTTGTAGACATGGTTCAGAAAGTTAGGATCCTCAAACCCCGGGTGTTGCTTTACGTATACCAACTCATGTAGAGGATCGTTAAGGAAGGCACTCTTGACGTCCATTTGCTGCAACTTAAAATTGTTATGAGCAGCATAAGCAAGAAGGATACGGATGGACTCAAGACGAGCCACTGGAGCATAGGTCTCTCCAAAGTCGATGCCCTCAACCTGGGAGTAACGTTGTGCCACAAGTCTTGCCTTGTTTCTCACAACAATGCCATTCTCATCTTGCTTGTTTTTGAAAATCCACTTGGTGCTGATAACATTGCGGCATTCTTTGGGTTTCTCCACGAGTTTCCAGACTTTGTTGCGCTCAAAATTATTCAATTCTTCATGCATAGCAACAACCCAGTCTGGGTCTTCAAGAGCTTCAAAGACCTTCTTAGGTTCCACCATAGAGATATGAGCTTGATGCTCACCAAAACTGGCCAATTCTCTTCTTGTAGAAACCCTTCGTCGAAGATCACTAACAACCTTGTCGAGAGTGTGACCCCTTAACTCAAGGTTACGATCATCCCGAGCCTTGCGATGAAGTTCAATAAGTTTATTGTCTCTTGGAGGAGGAGATTCATCACTTGAGTCATCATCAGAAGCATTTGCTCGACCTTGATCATGAACTGGAATGTCAGTAGCAAGTGGTGGAGTCGCGTGCCATTGAGGTGAGTCCGTAGCCGTAACAGGAGGCTGCAGAACTGGAGAGTCAGGGCGGGATAATCCGGCCGATGGAGAGGCGGGATAATCCGGCCTGGGAGTATTTGTAGCAGCTTCATCAGGGGGCCTGGGGCTTGCTTGAACTAGCGAGGGGCCGGATAATCCGGGGCTAGCCGGAAAATCCGGCCTGGAGCTTGAGTTGATATCTTCACCACTAGGAGCAGAATGATTAGCTGGAACAGGGTGGCCGGATAATCCGGTGTCAACCAGAAAATCCGGCCTGGAGCTTTCTGGAACAACTTGACCTTCAGCAGTTGATGGAGATGGTGTAGAAGTTGCCCCCGTTGTTGGAACATGTTGAGCATGAGTAGATGAGGGCTCTATATGAGTAGAGCATTGTCCTTCCCGGTCCACCACAAGGGGTTCCTCAATTGGGCGGAAAAATCCCACACCCATTCTTGTTATGGCATCTTGGGGTATTTCAACATCTGCATCACAAACACCAACTTGCTCCGCACGGGAACCGTCATTTTCCTCGAACACCACACTACAAGATTCTACAACAGTTCCGGAGAGCTTATTGTAGACTCTATAAGTGTGGGATTCGGCACCATAACCAACAAAATACCTTCTAAAGCCTTAGATTCAAACTTAGATAAACGAACTCCTTTAATAAGAAAGAAACACTTACACCCGAATACCCGAAAGTATGAGATGTTTGGCTTGTTACCGGTAAGTATTTCATACGGAGTCTTGTCCAAGATCTTACAGAGGTATAAACGGTTGGATGAATGACAAGCAGTTGAGATTGCTTCAGCCCAGAAGTTATATGGAGATTTAAATTCAGCTAACATTGATCTTGCCATATCCATTAGAGTTCGATCCTTCCTCTCGGCTACACCATTTTGTTGAGGGGTGTATGCATCGGAATATTGATGTCTTATCCCCTCTTCACTTAGGAACTCATTTAAGGTGTAGTTCTTGAACTCCGAGCCGTTATCACTCCTTATAGCCAGAATGGGGACGTTGTGTTGACGTTGAACCTCGTTGGCGAAGTTGATGACAGTTTGTTGAGTTTCACTCTTAAACTTGAAGAAATAAACCCAAGTGTATCTTGAGTAATCATCAACAATCACAAGACAATACTTCTTCCCACCGAGGCTTGCATGAGATGGAGGTCCGAAGAGGTCCACATGAAGGAGCTCCAAAATCTTTTTTGAAGAGATAATGGTTTTCCTTCGATGAGGTGAGTCATGCATTTTCCCTTCAACACACGCCCTGCAAACACGATCTTTGGCAAAAGAGACATTTTCTTTTAGTCCAAGAATGTGGCCACCCTTGTGGAGACTTTGCAAAGTTCTCATATTGACGTGGGCTAGTCAGCGATGCTATAGCCAACCCGCGTCAGCCTTTCCGAAAAGACACATCGGGCCTGTAGTGGTTTTCCCCGAAAAGTCCACCACGTACAGGTCGTTTTCGACATATCCCACGAAAGCGACTTTTAGAGACTTGCTCCACAAGAGTACCACCGAATCAGCATCAATGTAAACTGCAAAGCCCATCTTACCAAGGGCACAAACTGAAAGTAAGTTGTACCCGAGGGTCTCAACAAGCATGACGTCCACGAGAGAAATATCGTGAGCCACCACAACTTTGCCGAGACCCAATACCTCGGATTTTGACTTGTCACCATAGGAGACGGTTATGTGATCAAGATTTGGCCGCATCTCCGTGATGATCTCCTTGCTTCTGGTCATATGACTCGTGCAACCGCTATCGAGTACCCATTTAGAACCACCGGAAGCATAGCCCTGCAGGAAAATTACTTCTTGGTTTTAGGTACCCATTTTTCAATGGGTCCTCTCATGTTAGTAACAAGGGTCTTGGGAACCCAAATAGACCAAGGAATGTAACAATCATAAGGACCTACATAACTAGCATAAACATCACCATAACAATCACAATATAGTTCAAAGTTAGGATTGTTGATCCCTGCAAAACCATCATAATTAGTCTTGTCATTGGTAATGTTGCTAGTCTTCGATTGAGTAGTCTTGCTCTTCTTCTTCTTCTTCTTCTTCTTCTTCTTCTTCTTCTTCTTGTTTTTCTTGCTCTTTATCTTGGGTATGTAACCAAGACCTTCTTTACTATTGTGTGTCCTTTGCCTGCTTAGTATCTCATCAATAACCTCTTTACCTTTGTGTTGAGAACTTCTTGCAAGATCTTCCTTTCCATAGGATGAAGTGGAGGTACTTGGCACATCATACCGTTTCAATTGAGTTTGGAGCTGGTCATGAGACTCATTTAAAGTAGAATGATCACTCTTCAATGCCTTGTGAGCACTTTTAAGATTATCAAACTTCTCCAAAAGTCTAGCATGAACAGCCCGAAAGTCAATCTTTTCTTTCTTTAGTTTCTTTACCTTAGCAAGAGCATGGTCACGTTCTTTAATGAGCTGAGCTACAGCTTCTTCTTGTGACTCCTCAAGTGATTCGAGTCTTTCTTCCAAAGATACTCGAGCTTCCTCTTCCTCTTCCAAGGCATTCTTCAACGAAGCTATCTCCAAAGCATCTTCTCTTTCAATTCTGCCCTTTTCTTCAAGGAGATCTTCGGCTTGAGCAAGTTGACTCATAAGAGCATCAAAATGGAGTTTGTGCTCACCTTGTAGGTTAGTGAAAAAAGTATCCAAGGCAATAACTTCTTCTTTCATTTCAAGACTGTCATGATCATCCATATCCAAAATTATGTTAGTCTTAGGAAATGAAGAGCTAGAAGTTGATACCTCGGACCCTCTTGCCATTAGACAAGTGGCGTTGTTGTTGATGGCGTTCTCGTTCGGCGAGTCGAAGAGAGAGGAGGGAGTCGATGTGGTGGCTATAGCAGCCACCTCGCGGGAACTATCATCATCCTCTTCATCTTCACTTGCAGAGGAGTATTCCTCTTGAGCTACAAGGACAATCTTGGGTTGCCTCTTGAAAGGGCCATTCTTCTTAATAAAAGGCTTTTTCTTAGGAGCTTTAGATTTATCTTTAAGAATGAACCTGCCACCATTGTCTTCTCTATTTTGATATGGACACTCGGCTACAAAGTGCATTCTATCTCCACATTTGAAGCAAGTTCTCCATCTTGGGCCACTTTCTCTTCTTCCATTTGACCCGTTCTTGCGCTCAAGTTCAGACTTGGCTTTGGCAGGGTCCTTCCAAAAGTTCCTTGCATAGAATGCCATGTACTCACCATGAGCACGTTTGACCTCATCGGGGCAGTCCATGGATACCCCCTCAAAAACTCCTTCATCTTCCTCTTGCTCAACAACATTGGCTTTGAGAGCCACATTGACACCCTTTTGCATTCCAATGGCCCGAGCACGGGCATCTTCAGCATTCTTTGCTGCCACTTTGAAAGAAGCCATTTCTTGCATGACTTTGTTGGATGTCATTTGATGATAGTTGTGTCTACCTTGTAGGCTCTTCAAATCCGTTGGCTCGAAAGGCATTAAGGCACTCACATATTTTCTTTTTATCCATGCATCATCAATGTGAGTGGCCCCATGCTTTCGAAATGTTGTTGCGATGCCCTTGAGTCTTCTATACATGTCCTCATGGTTTTCACCATCCAACATGTAGAATCCCTCAGCTTCATTACTAAGGGCATCATACCTATTTCTTATCATGCTTTCATTTCCAACGAAAAGATCCGTAAGAGCATCCCAGGCCTCTTTAGCTGTGTTGAGATGTTCTATGTGTGGCATGTCCTTGGGACCCACACCCAGCTGTATCATGTGGAGAGCGGTGGCATTCAACTGGCTATCCACAACTTCTCTTCTCGTTAGGTTGGTTTGATCTCCAATATGAAGACCCTCTTCAATAATCCTCCACAATTCAATAGAGGAGCTGCAAACATGAGATTTCATTAGGAATTGCCATTGATTAAAGGAGGATGCAGTGAGCTTGGGTGGATCACCCCTATTATTTATATGAGGATGAGGGATAGGTGGGTCGGGGGAATATACGTGGCGAACCTCACTATATTCCTCCTTACCACTTCCCTTTTTGGAGGTGGAACCATTAAGTTTTTCACCTTCCACATCATCATCCTTGGATCCAGTGTTACCCTTTTCCTTAGATGATGGTGTGGGAGCCTCAGAGGAGGATGGAGATGGGGCTATGGATGATGTAAGGCGAGCAATCATTTGAATCATCTCCTCCATCTTGGCCTCAAAGGATTTCAACAAGGTTGTTTCCAATGACTTGAGATCATCCATTGTGACCTTATCCACAGCCTCATTTCCATCTTCCTTGGTACCCATACTACTCTTAGGCGGTTAAGCCTGAATTAAGAGCCGGGGCTCTGATACCAATTGAAATGGATCGTATGGGCACCTAGAGGGGGGGGGGTGAATAGGTGCTACACCAATTTTTAATTCTTTTTCAATTTTAGGCTTCGCACAAAGGGTAAATTATCTAGACAAACTATTAGGTGGAATTTCCCTATATGCAAACCTATGTACTAGCGAGTAAAGAGCGAGTGGAAGAGGAACGAGTAAAACCGAAGTGAAGCACGCGGAGACACAGGATTTGTTTGACCACAGTTCCTTCCTTGTTAAGGGAAGTACATCTGCGTTGGAGGGGTGGGTGGTACTAAGACCACCACGCCACAAAAGGCCTCACCCTATTCTCCGATGGATCTTGCCACAAAAGGCTTGATCCACCTTCCACTATAGGTACCCTTCGAGGCGGGCACCGACGCCTTTACACAACTAGCGAGGCAACAACTCCACAACAACTTGGAGGCTCCCGAAATGACAACAAGCTGCCACAAGAACAAACTTATCAAATACAATAAACAAGATCTAGGTATTAACAAGAATACTAGATCAGGGATTTCTTCAAGTGAATGGAGAGGAGTTGAAGCGCTTGATTCTTGATGATGATGATGAACTTCTCCTCCTTCAATTCTACCAAAGATCAAGACCTTCGGGTGGTTGAAGTGGGAGATCGAGAATGAGAGCTCTTGCACAATGTCTGGTCAATTTCGAATGAATGAAGAGTTCTGAATGTTGGGGCAGAAGGGGTATTTATACCCCCTTCAAAAACCAGCCGTTGCACACTTTGGGGGCTGGATTATCCAGCCCAAGTGAGGGCCGGATTATCCGGGCTGGGGAAAACACCGCCCTAGACTCAGAATATCCGGCAGAAAGTCCGACCCCTATCAGAGAGATGCGCCGAGTTTGCCCTTGATCAACTTCTGGGGTCGGATTATCCGGTCCTATGTGAAGGCCGGATTATCCGGCCTGGGGAAGAAAAACCGCCCCAGTTCGGATTTTCTGGGAGAAAATCCGACCGGATACTGTGCGACGCGCCTTGGCCCCTTTTGCTCGAAAACTGGGGGCTGAATTATCCGGCCCGTACGACACCCGGATTATCCGGCCTGGGGAGGAAAAACCGCCCCAGTTCGGATTTTCCGGAAGAAAATCCGACCGGGTACCGAGCGACGCGCCTTGGCTTCCTTTGAGCGATGAGGTAGGCCGGATTATCCGGCCCTTGGTGGGGCGGATTATCCGCCCCCCTCAAAACTTCCTTCACACTTAGCGCACATGAATAGTCTCCATAGTATTGTTATCTAACATGCAAAACATAGGAAAACATAAAATGTTCTTTCACCAGATAATCCACCAAAGCACGACGTAGGATTGTTAGCCAAAGGGCGGCCTGAACCTAGGAAAAAAACATTTTGCATGTTGTGTTTGATCCGTGCATGTCTAAGGTCGTATCACCTTAGTGCCCACCGCCGAACAACTAGGGGGTGTGGGACATCCCTGATTTCTGTGTTCCGACACGCGACAATCCGCGAGGATGCCTAACGCTGTCTATATTAACTTAGACTAGATGGGCCTCATGCTCTCCGCTACATCGTCATCCATTAATTGCGTCTAAATTTTGTGTCAGGGATGTTTGGTTGCTCTTAGTTTTTGGTGCGTTGTGTCTTGGGTCTAGCCTGGTGTGGATTAAGCAGTGTCTAGAAGGACCATGCATGTTTTGCCATCCCGTTTTGTCTATTTTCTTTATGCATTAAGTTATATTATACGTGCTATGTCTATTACTTTATCTACTGTTGTTGGACTACATATCGTCTTAGGAAATTCAATAGCTCAATGAAATGGAAATATAGTCAATGGTAATAACAAAACTTAATTATCTATGAATGTAATTTTGTTGTCACAAAATGAAATTCATTTCACAAAAAAATTAGATGTAAATGGAAAATATTTGACGGAGAGATACATATGTCCTTATGTAGATTTAAAGGCAACAAACTCAAGGCGCCAGCATCATACTAACACCAAGTCAAAAACATTTAAAAAGTTTATCACCATTCTCCACAAAAACGCACCACGAGCACACACACATGTAACTTTCATTATACATAATCACTTAAAACAAATGAAGGAACTGTCGAGGTACCAGAAAAGATTTGGTGAATAACAATTACTATGCGAAATTCAAGTGGCATTCACCAAAACAATAAGAGGAGATAGTTAGTGTGCAGAGATAATTGCCTTGATGGACTGCCACCAGCCACCAAGCTGCATAACAAAACAAAATCCAGTAGTATTTCCTTGAGAACTTTCTTCATGAGAACCACAACTGATTTAAAATTAGCAAAACATATAAGAAATAGACAAACAATTATCCTAAAATAGTAAGAATGCAATATAGAGATTAAAGTATGCAGTGCTACACCAAAACACTCTGTAGGTAGAAAGCAAGCTTGAAAGCAACATAATGAACTTAACTTTATTCCTTCACTACCACACTTAGCAGCCATAAAAATTCGAATGACCTCTAAAAGTTGAATGATCTCTAGACCTACCGGTGCAAAACAAAGTTGGTACCCAATTAGTAATATCATGACTATCGGCACCAAATATTGGACTACACAATTGCAGAAGTGGGGTAGCACCCTATTAGTTTGTAGTGAAGTCTAAAATGATAGCAGATGGCAAACAAAATATCATGCTCTGGATTGGGAAAACCACATAAAAAGGGAAAATTATATCAATAAAAATAGAACGGGATATCAAATATCAAGCATAAAATTAAATAGATAAGACTGATTAATTTACTATCACCTAATTATGAGCTTGATACTGAACATTAAAGGTTGTTCACTGCTTCTTGGTATCAATTCAATAATTATCCATGACATATTGGTTAGAACGATACATGAGAAACATGAATAACTGACACTAATTCAGATACGATACATACCATGGTAGATCAATGATTTTCATCGATGCACTCCACATCTCCAATTTTAAATGGTGATATTAACAGTTAACATTGAATCTTTAGAATATATGCTCATTGGGGGTGCTTCTTCATTCTACCAAATGAAAACCACACAAATCATAAAACAACTTAGTCTCAAGTGGGTAATTATTTATTTCTATGTCGACAACATATAATACAAAAATTATTTTCATAAGCTATTTGACTTTACATGAGAGATCGTACCAATTACAATGAGGCATCCATGGAATGCAACTATGCAAGTGTATTCAAGAGAATATCTGCTATTTTTCCACCTACAGATTCATATAGAAATTCATATATGATATCTACACCTTTTGCAGAATATATTTTTAAAAACCTATCTAGCAATCACTAATTACTGCTACACCTAATGACCAAAATGCACATTTATCATGTCACCATTTATCCACAACTTTGCAAGCATGTAAATAGGGTAATAATAGATTTAAGCAATGATAGAAAACTGATAGGTTGTGTATGGAGTTTAAGAACATCAGTACTTGAACTTAACGCACATGTTAGACACTGACTCTAGTAGAATACATACTTGTTGGACCATCAACATAGACCATTGAACAAGAAATCAATAACGCAAAGGAATGTGGTCATACCATGTTACTCACAGCATACAATGATAAGGGGAAGATGTGCATAATGCGGTGGTAGTCCGTTGAAGACTCGTCCAGTGGCATACATAGAAAACCACAAAACTTCAGTGAGCAACTAGCAACTATCCCCAATTGATCTATATAATCGCAGATTGTCGTTGCCGAACATGTGAAGGATACGCGACATCTCCTCCCTTGCCCAACGTCGTTGTGGCCCGTGACGTCGAGTCTTCACCTCTGCATCGATTTGGAACGCTGTCACCAGTGTGGTGTCGCACGACCACACCTCTGCATCGATCTGGGGCTCCAACACCAACGCGGCCTCCCGGCTTCGCCTATGCACCCTGCCAATCAGGCGTGGCTCCGTCCGCCCTCTTCTCTGCAACCTGGTGCATCCAACACACTGCCCCGTCCTCCTCTAGCTCAATGTCAGCAAGCCGTCATGGTGGGTGCTGGCGGCGGTGGAGGGAGCGATGGAAGGAGGGGTAGGGTGGCTGCCTACTTCTTTTGTTTTACAAGAGGCTGACCAGTTTACATGGACTGGACCAAACCAACATAGGCAACACCGGCCAATCATGAGGACCTAGACTATTAACAGCTTCAAAACTTACATGGAGAAAAAAAGAAACAGCTCAACACTGAACTATTGGGAAAATTAAAGCACATACTTATAGAAAGGAAATGCAACTTGGATGAAATTTTTCCTAACTGAATGCTGATTATCTAGCTCTGTATCCCCAATACATTTTCATTGGTATGGTGGAATGCCACTTGTTGCACTGATTAGCTCTAATTCTGAGTTTCCCTTGTGTTGCATTGTTAGTACATAGTCTGTTCAGGTAGCATGAAAACGTCGTGTCGCGAGAACCGTGAAAATAACCATGAGAATAGTACAGACCTACTTTCAGTGAACACGAACTTGGTGAAAAAACACTTGGTTCTTATGCGGTAGTGGACAATCTACAAATATGTGTACCAAACTTAAATTACCTTTTTGCAAGGGAAAGAGAACACCGTAAGGAAATAAAATAGGCAACACCAGGTTGAAACCGTGGAACAATAAAGGAAGGGCAGGAAAAGTAAACACTCATATTACAATGTCATTACATTCAGCTAAAGAATGCAAAGAAAACTGAGTGAGGATTGGTGTACTAAACAAAGATGTCATACAAAAAATGGTGGAACAACAACAACATAGAATTTCAGGATTAAGATGGTCTAGTTTTGTGTTTGGTTGAAGGGATAAAGGTGCATGGGTTGTTCTAATCCTACAAACACAAAAATTCATGAAGATATTAACAAGAAAACACCTAAGAAAATATACAAATTGAATTCTCTGAGCGAACGAATCAGTTGTGTAGACTATTTGAAGAGCACAAACAACTGCAATAACCAGATATAATCAAGTTTCACAACTTATCTTCATTAAGGTCGAAACTAAACAACTACTAACCATTTTTCTTCTGAAACACAATTTAATACTTTGAGATACCGGGTTGTACAAAGCATGTCTCAAAAGACAATCTATTAGTTCGATCAAAATGGTAATGTGAATTATTTGATAATTTCAACCACATCAGAGCTATATGCTAGGTATATATTTGTTAGCTTATATTTGGAAATACATGAGGTAATCGTAACACACTCAGATAGAGTAAAGGAGTGAATTCAGCATCAGCAGAACAAAGCATCCAAGCATACCCTTTGTTCTGCTGGACATCGGCTTGGTAATATATTCAAGGGTACCCACTGGCTGCAACAACAGTTGTAGTTGTTAACTCCATTTTGAGAAACTACAAATATAATACTTTGTACACATTATTATGATAACCATATTGCATAACTCTAAATATCTCAAAGACGGGCACAACTCAAAAAGGAAAAACATTACCGCTTTTAGTAATCACACACACTATGGATTGTCTTAATTCTCAGTCTTTCTAGTTTATAGCTAGGAGCAACTTTCAAGTAGCATTCCATTATTTTAATATGAAAATTCTACAACTAATCATCGTAAGTACATGCATTTGTAGCCAGTGAAATGCATTAAACTGAAACTCAACCTTTGCTTGCAAAAATCTTCTGTCATCACAAACCCACATCTTCCTAATGCCTCATCACCACCTCGATGGGCAGAGTCGTGCAGGCTGGCAAAGGAATTGGTAGAATGCGAGCAGAGCCATCGCCGTCCATACCCCAAACCACATGGAACAATTTCAGATGGGACATGCTACAACTGGAAATACAGAAAATGAGAATATGGTGTAGGTGGCGGCATGCATCGTGGATGACTTCACCATGTTTGTCAGGCGGTATCTAAACCAAGCCGTCGGCTTCGGGGTCCAACGTGCCACCACCGCTGCCGGGTGCTCCGAGTGTCACATGGAAACAGATAGATAGATGGTGGGGAGTTGGCCAGTGGGGGCGGACGACGACTGGCTGGGGGAGACGGCGGAGCCGCGCGGTAAGGCGTTGACAGCGAGGGGATTGGAGGAGGAGGAAGAAGATGCGTTCGTGGAGCAGCGAATCGGGATAACCACCGCCTTATGGTCATGCACGACTCAATCGGGATATTTGACCAACAAACGGACCTACGGACTACGGTCATGCATGACTGAACATGTTAAGGAGCTTAGAGCAGCTCTAATCGAGCATGTAAAAATGATGGAACTGTGAAATTCTCGCAACTTCACAGGCTCGGGTTAATTTCATCGCTCTAACTGTGCCCGTAAACAAGGCCCGAACCGTACTCGGGTTTACCATGGCCCGTTTCATGTTGGCTTCGGCCGATACA
This sequence comes from Avena sativa, assembly GCA_916181665.1. Taxonomy (NCBI): domain Eukaryota; kingdom Viridiplantae; phylum Streptophyta; class Magnoliopsida; order Poales; family Poaceae; genus Avena; species Avena sativa. The sequence continues at coordinate 433,646,143 of OV702287.1, forward strand.
TATACGCAAGGGTGAGGATGGGTCGAAACCCTCACTCGTGCCCGCAACCAGCCCTAGCGCCGTCGTCGCCAGCTGCAACTCCTATGAGAAATCGCGTGCGCACCGAAGCCAGATCAACGCCATGTCTTCGCGTAGCCGTAGCTGTGGCCTTGGGGGAGAGAGATGTGTAGGCGGGGGCGGTGGCTACCGTCCTCCACACCGCCTCGCCAATGACGCGCACACCAAGTTCGTCCGGTCGGAGGGCGCGAACAAGTGCTCCGCCCTCAAGTGGGTGAACAACGATGTGTCCCAGATGGCGTCTCTCCGCACTGGCGTGGTGGCTGGTGTCGTGGTGGTGGCACGATAGATGCCACGTATAGGCTAAAGATGGGGCCAATGTGCACTATAGGAATCCAGGGAGGGATAGTGTGGTGAGTCCACACACAGATGTTTGTATTTCTCTCTTGTTGATGAAGAATTACAAGGGCTCCTCGAGCTGTTCATGAGAAGGAGACTAGTTCTCTTACTGCCCACAACTACACTCTAGGGTTTTCCCTTAGTAAAAATGAGCGACCCTCTCTATGGAGGCCCTGGTACTCCATATATAGGGGAGCCCAGGTTACAAATCTAGGGCATACGTGGAGGCATATTCCCTGAATATGTCTCTTGGTAAAGCAAGATGCTTCTTTATTCCTTTAACAGGCTGGTCCGGACTCCAGGCGTAAGCCTCTCTGAGCCCCTCTGCCTCGTTGCATCACCCAACACTGGTGGCGTCAGCCGACATTGGCTACGTCATCCTTGTTGGCTACACCCCGCTGGTCCTTCCCTCTGTCCGCTTTGCTCATGCTACAGTGGACAGAGAGCACATTTTGACCAACGAGATTCCTTCCTTCTCTTGTAAGCCAAGTGATAACCCGGCTAGCGCCTGGCTAACTCGGCCACGAGGGTACCTGCAAACGAGTTGTAAAAGTCTAGCCGACATACGCTATATGTCGGCCGGGATAAGGTTAGATGAATACCATTTGGGTTGGGTCACTCCGTAAGTCAGCCTGCCTTTAGGTGACTCGGCCAGCATACACTTTGACCTTGCCGTACCTCGGCTAACATGGCCTTTATACCCCGGCGTGACCCTACCCGGGGGTATCCCCCCAACATTAGTCCCCGAAGCTGGTACAGTCTTAGCAACTTCCGCTGATAAGGCCACAACAGGTTCAACCTACCAAGTTTTGCGTTCTCTTCACCGAGTTATCCTGTAACTCAGCTCCTTTGGCTTGACATTCCCTTGGCTCATTATGAGTTATTACTCGCTGGCCGGGTTATTTTCTACTTATCCGGGTCATCTTTTCTTCTCTCGTACGCTTCCCCACATCCTATGTGGAGGGTAATCATTATTTTGCCTCATTTTAAGGGCATGCGCTAGTTACTGTGCTAGTTACTATATTCACTGTCAGGAATAACTGCTGTAAACGTCACATCGTGGCTACCTCCTCGTCAACGTTATCGCCACGTCGCGTTGTGGGATCCGCTGCTCCCTATGACCCTTCCCGTGGCCTGCCTCTGATTGGCTTACCCAACAAGTACACTACCACACTGTGTGGCTTCGCTGCACTGCTGGATCCCACTACCCCTCTCAGGGGCGTGGTTAAATAGGAGACAGGGCACCCCTTGGGGATTTCCCCCCACATCACACGTGCTCCTACTCTTCTTCTTCCTTCTTCCCCACAACAGCGTCGCCGCCGCTGCTTCTGCTCCGCGTAGCACCGCCAACACCGTGCTTTGCTGCCTTGCTTTTCTGCCATACCCGCGCTACCGTTCCTGCACAACCTCACCGCCACGGGGCCTTGCCAGTCCAGGACACTATCCCCTACCCTTGATTGTCCATGAGGATAGTGACTTGGAGATGATAGACGAGGAAATCGCCATCGTCGAGGAGGAGGAGACCGAAGCGCACGAACGCGGCGGCTGGGCCAGCTCCTGGGTCTGTCAAGATCATCTTGACTGGCTCTACAATACCCGCCGCATCTCGAAGGGGTTACCTACCGCCTCGCCGCCCAAGAGATTGCTCCCTCTCCCTATCCAGGTGAGTTTGTGGTCTTCTTGTCTCATTTCCAATGTGGTTTCGGTCTCCCAGTCAGCGATTTCTTCCACGATCTCATCAATGCCTATGAGCTCCAACCACACCATCTGCCGGCGAATGCCATCACTTCCCTTTCCTCCTTCACCTCCGGCATAAAAGGGTATGTCGGCCTCTGGCCCACCACGGAGTTCTAGATCAAGTTCTTCGGCCTCTACAAGAACGTCGTACCTGACCCTTTATTTCCTTGCCCCTACCGACAAATCCTTGACCTAGTGTTGTGGAGCCTCTATCTCCCCTCGCAAAAACTTTGCATTCCCCCGAGTCACCAGCCTCGAGTCTTGCAAAGGCTGGTCCCGAACGTTCTTCTATGTGAGGAACAATACGGATGAGGATCTGATCCGGCTGCGCCCCTTCAAGCTGGGTGTTCCTGACACCTCCTTGTGGGACTGAATCTCAAGGCAACCAACTGCCTTGGCGAAGAAGGTGGACCAGCGAATGAAGGAGCTGAACAAGCTGGGGTTACGCAGCGAGGATGTGATGATCACCTTCATCCGTAGCCGGATCTCCCCCTACAGAAACGCACTCACAAGCTTTGCCATATGAGCGGGCACCTTGATCCCAACCGAACTTCCTCTTTCGAGCTCAACAACACTGAAATTTTTCGCCGAGTCAAGGCTATCTTTAAGATAGAAAAGGAGTTCACCGAGGAGTGGGAATGGGGGATGGAACATTTCTACCAGGATAAGATGCCTCCTCGAGTATGTTTCTCACTTGTTCCCTTCTCTGAGTCTTGCCTTACGTCGGATAATCTTCTTACTTGATTCTTTTGTATTTTTGTCTTCAGTTGTTTCTTCAGAAGACCATCGAAGATGGTAAGGAGCCGTCCCTTAAATGGGGAAAGGATCGCCTAGTATCGGACATGGAGGAGCCAGACATGGAAATGTTCTTGCCCACTCCGGATGGCTCCAGACGATCCTCTGGTAAGGCCTCTTCTTTAAGGGATTGGCCTGATGATGATGATGACTCCAATATTGAGATTATGGAGGTACTTGATCGAGTGCCCATTTCTTACTTGTTTCTAGTTGACTCGGCTTCAGCTAACCCAGCCGTGCAGGTCCACGAGGATCCTCCTCTCGTCGTGGGCGACCCGGTTCCTGCCCCCTCCAAGAAACGCTAGGCAACCTCGGTTGCTACTTCTAAGGTGCCCCTAGCCAAGAAGTGGCAGAAGAAACTCGGCGTCACGGGTGCTGGCAAACCCGCACCCAAGACCACGGTCCGGAGAGCGCCCAATCCCAGGGAACCTCCAACCTCATTGGAGTAAGTCCTTTTTCCTTCCTTGTCCATTTTTTGGATCATGCTTCACTATCTTCACGTATTTCTTGTTTCTCTTTTTCTGTCATAACCTATTGTTCTTTTTCTTATTCGGCAGGGCACCTAGAGAGATCCTTGAGAGCGGCTCTAGCATTGCTTTGCCCATCTAGAGTGCCCCATCTCCCCCTCGCGATGATGATGTGCGCTCGCTAATCCCTATTCAAGAGATCTCAGTGGTTTCTCCGAATCTTAGCCCACCCCATCATGAGGAGGGCAACATCGACGCGGGGGGAAGTGGTGCTGCCGAGGATATGGCTATGCTGGATCTTCCAAGCTCCTCTTAAGCTTGGCCACAACCTGTCGTCACCGAGGTGCCAGTTTCATCGACACCGACCCAAATTTCTTCTCCACCAGTACCAGCACCAGCAACAGCATCAACTCCAACACCAGCACCAGTACTAGCACCCGCACCAGTACTACCATCAACACCAGTATCAGCACCAGCTCTAGTACCAGCACCAGCATCCAAAAAGCCTTAGACTGCTTCTTCCGGGTCAACTCCTTCTATTAAGGACATATTTCAATCAGCATCTCACGCCCAGTCTAGAGCGCAAGCCTCGGCTCCTCTGCAGTGGCCCTAGTCCGGCAGCAAATGCAAGAAAGCTGCCAAGGTTCCCAAGGACCAAGCTTCCAAAGGCATAAACATTGAGTCTGGATAGCGTACCCTCGCGTCCATGACAAAGAAGTCTAGCGCTCCCTCCAGGTCATCTACTGCCGGATCTGACGGTAGCAAGCATCTTACTTTGCACACAAGTCCAGCTACTACACAGATGACTAGGAAGGAGGCACATGCTAAAGGCTTGGTCATGGCCTAGACTCTCTCCGAGGAAAGCTATGGCCCCTTGGTTGAATATGTTAACAACTGGAATGATGCCGAGTTTGTCAACCTGAACAAGGAGATCCTGGAGAAGTTTGGCCCCGCCGAATTCAGCAACCAGATGAACACTGCTTTGAAGGCGATTATTTTTGCAGGCCGAATGATGGAGGTAAACCTCTTCGTCATACCTTTACATACATGCAAGTACTTAGAGATATATCCAGTAGTCCCCGAGCCTCCGGGGGAGTAATTTGTTACTCGGCCTGATGCTCTTAGAAAACTAGCGTAGGTCCTTAGTAGCTTCAAATATTCACACACCTAGAGTCAGATTAATTTCCACTTGGACAGATCTTGTAAACTTTGAATATTCACACACCTAGACCCGGGTTAAGTTCCACTTGGCCTGGATCTTGTAAACTTTGAATATTCAGACACCTAGAGTCGGGTTAAGTTCTACTTGGCCTGGATCTTGTAAACTTCGAATATTCACACACCTAGAGTCGGGTTAAGTTCCACTTGGCCTAGATTGTTGGGGGGATACCCCCGGGTAGGGTCACGCCGAGGTATGAAGGCCGAGTTAGCCGAGGTACCGCAAGGTCAAAGCAGATGCTGGCCGAGTCACCTCAAGGCAGGCCGAATCACGGGGTAACCCTGACCAGGGGATGTCCACCTAACTAGGTCTCATTCGACTTATATCGTAAGTCGGTGAGATATATCTAACTTGTATGCAGGAACAGGTGTGGCCGGATCACCTAGGTACGATCTGGGTTATATCAAGCTTGTAGGAGAAGGAAGGTATCTCGCTGGTCAAAAGGTGACCACTGTACGCAGAGCGTGAGCGAAGCGGACAGAGGCAGGACCACCGAGGCGTGGCCGACAAATATGACGATGCCTATGTCGGATGACGCGGGCGCCGCAGAGGCTTACGTAGCCTCTGCATGGATGATGCTGGGTTAAAGTAACCCGGTCGGCTTACTATTTTGGGAGGAGGCATATTCCCTAGAATATGCCTCCATGTATGCCCTAATTGGAGACCTAGCCACCCCTATATAAGGAGGGCTAGGGCCTCTGTAGAAGGGGTTGATCTCGAGTTGGTGGAGTTTTACTTGGTTCCTGAGGGCTAGCTAGTCGTGGGAGTAAGCGAGTTCCTTCTTCCTCCTCTCCCCAATACAGCTCAAGGAGCACTTGTAATCTGTGGAAGTGAATCAAATACAAAGCTACTATGTGTGGAATCACCACACTATCCCTCCCTGGATTCCCCTAGTGCATTTAGTCCCCACCTTTAGCCTATCCATGGCATCTGCCGTGACACCACCACGACAGGTGGCGCCCATCATGGGGCTAGCGGCGCTAGCAGGGGTGAAGATCCGGACGGGAAACCTCATCGGCACCGGCGAACCCATCGTCTCCGGGCTCGTTCAGTGCTTTGGAGCGCTGGACTTTGTCAGCGACAACACTGGCTGCTTCGACAAGCGTCCACTTCTGCGCAACGGCCTCTTCGTCAAGGTCGGCATGCACAGGGTCTACGTCGCTGTTGATGTGTCATGCATTCACCTGCGGCACGTCGTCGAAGGAGGCGAGCCACCCCTTAGCGTGGTTCACGGGGCGCGTATCGCTCGCCCCCCGGACCGTGCCGAGGTGATGATGACTGCGCCTGGTGCTGGCGCAAGCAAGGATCCGGCACCAGATCCGGAGGTAATGCCTAAGGCACCAAGGAAAAGTAGAGGTCCTCCACTAGAGAGGCCATAGAACGTGCTGCAGCAAGCGATGGATATCTTGGCAAACCCAGTAGCAGCAGCGGTAGATCCGGCTCAGGCACAGGCCGAGCTAGAGTAAACTAGGCAAAAAATACTAAAGGGTGCGAAAAAGATAGCCGCGGCTTAGCAGTTGTTGAACATGACACTGCGTGAGTATGCAAAGGCAAATAAAGTAGATGCTGTAAAAGTGAAGGGGAGAAATCTCATGAGTGAAATGAACAAAGAGGGTGATACCAGGGTTGAGGAGTCAGAGAACTGTTTATCCGTGGGGCTGCCGAAGTATAGTACCCCGGCGAAAAACCTCAGAGCAGCAGATGCAGCTGCGTCCGAGTTAGAGGGTCTAATGGGCGAAGCCCGTCAGAGACAGCAAGATAGGGTCAATGAGTTGGTTCGGATCACGAACAGGAAAAATGAGGAATTGCTCAGGGCTAACCCGGAGAGAGATGGGGCCTCCAAGATCGTTCATTCGGCGGTGGGTAACCCGGAGAAATCCGCTGGAGTTGCATCGTCTCCTCATGGTGGTCCTAGGAGAGAAGAGGTAGTAACCTCGGCCAGGAGGAACAAACAGATAGTCCCGTACGACCCGGCAAGGGCAGGGAAAGGAAAAGAAGTGAAGAGAAATGAGGTTCGACGAAGTGTGAGCCGAGGTGAAGTTGGCCGAGGTAACCGCGACCAAGGCAATGTCGGTCAGGGAAATGCTGTAAATGGCAATGCCGGACAGCGTAACTCGGCAGGAGCAGGACAACCGCAGCAGCGGGATATACCAAGGCAAGAGCAAAGTGCTGGCCGAGGTATGCAACAGAGAGGTGCTCCACGAGAGCAAGACCGATGCAACGATGGTGATTCGGAAATGGTGAACGCAGGATACCCAAGGCCGGATTATCATGTGATAGGATCAAGATTGGGAAGCAGGGATTTGATGCCTGACGATGCCAGATTAAAACTGGATCGGCTGTATAGGTCGGAACAGATTGAATGTCAAGGTCCCCCGGATCCTGCATGTTTTGGGCCCCGGATCATGAAGGAACCTCCAATACCTAACTTCCAGCTACCTAGAGGCACTAAGACATACGATGGCAGCACAAAGCCGGAGGATTGGTTGATTAACTATGCTACAGCTGTAAAAATTGCTATAGGCAACTTGAGATGGGCTGTAAGATATGTACCCCAGATGTTGGAGGGGCCAGCGAGGGTATGGCTAAACAATTTGCCGCCCGGAAGTATCAACTGTTGGATCGATTTTGAGGAAATGTTTATCAACAATTTCTCAAGTACGTATCAGAGGCCGAATAGGCCGCAGACCCTAGCAATGTGCAAGCAGAGGCCGAACGATACGAACCAGGAGTTCTTAACCCGGTGGTGTACCATGCAAAACTCATGTGAGAGTGCGATTGAGTCACATGCCATAGCATGGTTTGTGCAAGGATGCAGATATGCAAGCATGTTGTGGGAAAGATTGCAAAGGGATATGCCAACTACGTTGGCAGAGACAATCCGGATTGCTGATTCGTATGCTTTGGGTGATCCGACTCAACCTAGGCTCGTGTCAAACGAGTCAAATGAGGAGTACTACCATAGAGATGGAGCCGGGTCATCCCGTAGGAATGACTACCAGGGTAAAAGAAGGGATGACAAACCGGATTGCCGGTACAATTCGCAACAAGTTGCTGCTGTGAATCAAGATCAGCCTAGAGCAGGGGGAAATCAACGTCAGAAAACTGGAGGGCAACAATGGACACCAAGAGATGATGGCAAGAAAACTTGGACGCCAGAGCAAAAGAAACAGTGGCAGGAAAAGAAGGACCGTCCAAGGTATACTTACGAGTCAATGCTGGATGAGCCGTGTAAATTTCACACGCCAAATCTGAGTAACCCAGCGGGTCATACAACAAGGCAGTGTGAGTGGATGCGTAAGATAGAACAAGGTGGTTCGGGGAATGCTCAGGCACCTCGGAAAGATCAACTTCGGCAGGATTTACCCGACAGCAATTGCTCTTCGGAGCGAACACGCAACAGCTAATGTTGCCTCCCCCTCCGCCGAGGTATGACAACCATGAGAGAAGGGATGCAGTGCATCAGGTGGAAGACCAGCATCAACCGGAACAGAGGTACCCTGGAAACAAGGGGAGGAATGAGTACAGAGAGCATCATCAGAGTTACTGTGTGTTTACCACTGAGGAAACAGATAGAAAGAGCTTGCAGAGCCGACACATGGAGGTGAATGCGGTGATGCCAGCAGTGACGAGGTATATGCCTTGGTCGGATCAGGAAATTACCTAGAGCATCAAAGATCATCCCAAGCTTATGCCAAGTCCTGGTTCGTATGCGCTAGTGCTGGATCCGACATTCATTGGGCCTAACATCAATGTGAGATTCTCCAAATGCTGATAGATAATGGCAGTAGCATAAATATCATGTATGCGGATACAATGCGCAAGTTGGGTCTCTCGGAGAACATGCTCCAGGCTACAAGGACAACTTTCCATGGCATTGTGTCAGGCATTTCTTGTGAGCCCATAGGCAAGGTCCGGGTTGACGTATTGTTCGGCACGCGAGATAACTGCCAAACTGAGAATTTGGAGTTTGAAGTGGTGAACTTAGAAAGTGCGTATCACGCGTTACTCGGTAGACTGGCACTGAACAAGTTCATGGCAAGTTGCCACATCAGTTATCTGAAGATGAAGTTGCCTGGGCCAAATGGAGTGATTACCACAGCTGGAGATTTCCGACGTTCCATTGAGTGTGCGTCAGCCGGGTCTAACCTAGCCGAGTCACTCGTGATTGCGCAAGAGAAGAGAGAGATACAGGAAGTGGCGGCATTGGCTTAGTCCGCACAGCAGTATATGCCGGCGCTGAGTAACCCGCATGGTAGTGTTTCGTTCCAGGCGACAAAAGATACCAAGAAGGTGCCTGTTGATGACATGTTCCCAGAGCGCACCGTAACAATTGGTGCCGGGTTAAATGATAAATAGGAAAGCAAGCTCGTCAACTTCCTCTGTGAGAATCGGGATATTTTTGCTTGGTCCACACAGGACTTGCAAGGTGTTCCGAGGGAGTTGGCTGAGCACTCTTTGAATGTGAGACCCAGAGCAAGGCCGGTGAAGCAACCTCTCCGCCGCTTCGCCGAAGATAGGAGAAAAGTCATTGGAGATGAGATAGCTCGGTTACTAGCAGCTAGATTTATCATGGAAGTTCTTTACCCGGATTGGCTATCTAATCTGGTGCTGGTGGAGAAGAAGGATGATCCGAATGTGGCAGTGGTTTGGCGTATGTGTATCGATTACACGAACCTGAATAAGGCATGTCCAAAAGATCCATTTCCACTACCAAGGATAGATCAGGTCATAGATTCAACTGCTGGGTGTGAATTGTTGTCATGCATTGATGCATATTCTAGTTTCCACCAGATACCCCTGAATCCGGATGATCAAATAAAAACTGCATTTATCACCCCGTATGGGGCTTATTGCTATCGCACCATGCCATTTGGTTTACGTAATGCAGGGGCAACGTACCAAAGATGCATGCAGAAATGTTTGCACGACCCAATTGGTCAAAATGTACAGGTATATGTGGATGATGTAGTTATCAAGACCAAGGAAAGCAAAATGCTCCTTGATGATATCAGGCAGACATTCACGAACCTAAGGAGGTTCTGGATGAAGCTTAACCCGGAAAAATGTACCTTCGGTGTCCCGACTGGAAAATTACTCGGATTTCTTGTTCAGCCGAGGTATCGAGGTCAATCCAACTAAAATCCGGGCCATAGAGCGAATGGAACTGCCGAAGTGTCCTAACGATGTCCAGAAGTTCACTGGTGGCCTGGCATCGTTAAGTCGGTTTGTATGTCGGTTGGGAGAAAAGGCATTGCCTCTCTATCAACTCATGAAAAAGTCGGACAAGTTCATTTGGACGCTGCAGGCCAATGAAGCCTTTATCCAGTTAAAGAAAATGTTAGCCACCGCACCAGTGTTAGCCTCTCCACTATCAAAGGAGCCAATGTTGCTCTATATAGCCGCAACCAACCGAGTTGTAAGTGCAGTAATTGTGGTAGAGCGCGACGAAGAGGGTAAGTCAGTGGAGAGGCTAGTATATTACCTAAGCGAGGTATTATCCGCATCAAAGCAAAATTATCCGCACTATCAAAAAGTGGCGTATGGTGTGTACATGTCGGCTAAGAAGCTAAAACATTATTTTGAGGAGCACCCCATCAAAGTAATATGTGAAGCTCCCATATCCGAGATAATGAGTAACAAGGATGCAAGTGGCAGGATTGCGAAATGGGCAATTGAGCTATCTCCTTATGCGCCACAATATGATAGAAGAGAAGCAATCAAGGCTCAGGCTGTGGCCGACTTTTTTGTGGACTGGGCCGAGGTACAATATGAACCACCGCTACCAGATCTGAACTACTGGAGAATGCACTTTGATGGGTCAAAAACAAAAACCGGGTTAGGCGCCGGAGTTGTGCTTACCTCGCCAAAGAATGACCATCTGAAGTATTTGCTACAAATCCATTTCGCAGCATCAAACAATGTCGCCGAAATGAGGCACTTGTGCATGGGATCAAAGTGGCAAAAGAAATTGGGATACGTCGGATCCAATGCTTTGGCAACTCGGATTTGGTAGTTCAGCAAGTGTCGGGGCTGTGGGACGCTCTTGATCCAAACATGGCTTTATACAGATTCCATGTGTAGAAGATATCTAGTTACTTTGAGGGATGCGAATTTCGCCATGTACCCCGGGTGGAAAATGAGGCTGCCGACATATTGTCGAAGCTCGGATCAACCTGACAAGCAATTCCACCAGGTGTAGCATTAGAACACCTCAGAAAACCATCTATCAGGCCGACCCCAGAAACCGACTCAATCTACGTCCCGGAGGATCCGGAGTCTGGAGCTGCACCCATGGACATTGACATGGGAGATGGTGCGCCGAACCCGAGGACTGCCTCGGCGAACCCGGGGACTGCTTCGCAAGACCCGGGGACTGTTCAACGTGGTCCGGTTGAGGTTATGCCGGTGGATCATATGGAAATTGATGAGTATGTGTTCCCTGTACGAGCAATACCAGCTTGGGCACTACCTATATTTCAATTCCTGAAAGATGGAACTTTACCCGCTGAGGAGGTGCTATCCAGGCAAACTCAGAGGAGAGCAAAGGCATACACGATCATCAATTCCGAGCTATACAAAAGGAGTGTGACCAATGTCCTCCAGCGATGTGTTGACCCGGAAGAAGGGCTTTACATCCTCCAAGATATACATCAAGGGGAATGTGGGCATCATGCCTCGTCCAGGCCCTTGGTAGCAAAAGCTTTCCAGGATGGATTCTACTAGCCAAGTGCCTTAGAACAAGCAGAAGACTTGGTAAGAAAATGCAATGGTTGTCAGAGATATGCTACCAAGACACATATGCCAATGTCGGAACTCAAGACCATACCAATCACTTGGCCATTTGCCGTATGGTGTTTGGACATGGTTGGCCCGTTCAAACTAGCAAGGGGAAATATGACTCACATTTTGGTTATGGTGGATAAATTTACAAAGTGGATTGAAGTAAAGCCAATAAGAAAATGTGATGGAGCTACGGCCGTGACATTTCTCAAAGACATCATCTTGAGATACGGTTATCCTCACAGTATCATAACTGATAATGGCACAAATTTTGCTGTAGGAGCATTTGCGTGATTCTGCCGAGATAAGAAGATCCGGCTGGACGTTGCCTCGGTAGCCCACCCTGCACCGAACAGACAAGTGGAAAGATCCAACGGATTAGTATTATCCGGGATAAAACCCCGGCTCATTGAGCCGCTACAAAGATCAGCGGGGTGCTGGATAGAAGAACTACCAGCAGTATTGTGGAGTTTAAGAACAACTTTGAATCGATCAACAGGCTATACGCCATTCTTTCTGGTATATGGGGCAGAAGCTGTATTACCAGCCGACATAGAGCATGACTCGCCTAGGTTCACCCAATACACAGAAGCCGAAGTTCAAGAAGCCCGGCAAAATGATGTTGATCTGCTGGAAGAAGCGAGAGAATTGGCATTGTCTAGATCCGCCATATATTAGAAAAATCTCCAACGGTATCATAACCGGAAAGTAAACCTCCAAGTCTTCCGGGAAGGTGATCTGGTACTCCGGTTGGTACAACGTACTGCTGGCATGCATAAGTTATCCCCCCATGGGAAGGGCCATTCATTGTGAGCAAAGCATTGCACAATGATTCGTATTATCTTATCGATGTGAAACCATAGGAAAAGAACAAGGCGGACAGGTCCGGCGAGGAATCTAAGCGTCCATGGAATGTAGCTCTACTTCGTCCTTTCTATACTTAGCAAAGAAGTGTATGTATCCGAGTCTCTCATATGTTGGTATGTATGCCGGCAATGAGCCTATCAATGGAATGTGGGCACCTCGAGCAGTAACTCGGGGACTGCCTTGAAAATGTTTGTTGTTTTCCGTATTTATTATACGTCGGCTGGCGTAAGTTTTTCTACTTAAGCCGGATTAGTAGTGTGTGAGCACCAAGAACCCAACTCTTCGACTTGCTGCTGTCCAACAAGATTTGGCTTCATGGCAAGCAAGAGAACAAGTTTGGAATTGCGTAGCACATGAAAAACGACTAAGGAAAGGAACTTAATCGAGCCGACGTTTGTTTTTCGGACTAACCTTATGTTTACTTTCGATTTATTATGCTGAATTATTTTGAGCTAATCCTAAAGTTTCCAAGTATTGTTAAGACAATTTTTGAAGCTCGGACTCGTAAGTCATAAAACCGAACCAAGGTAGACACGAGCCGAGCCAAGAAATTGGAAGAACGAGAAAATGAAACTCGGGGACTACGCCCAAGTCAAGCCAGCATAAAAAACTTAGTAGCAAAATATTACTTGTGTGCTTGATACAATTGCACCCGGCATACCGGGGATCTGATGAAATTTAAAGTGTTTATCAAGGAGCAGCAGGAGGAGGTAATTCGGCGCCAGCAGGTGCAGCTCCAGCCTCGGCTTCAGAGTCATCTGCATCCTCCTCGACGTCTGAGAGTTCGTCCTCTTCAACCTCATCCGAATCATCGTCAGCGTTTTCAGCATTTTCATCGTCAGCGGCATCCAGGAAGCTTGGTCCCTCATTCCATTGATGAATGGGGGCGTATTGGATGAAGCTATGAGCACAAGCCTTGCGCCAAGCTACCCAACCCGGGTCGGTAGACCACCTTGATCCGGTGCGCATGCACTCAAGGAGTTTGAGGTCAATCTTCTCGTACCACGTAAGCACGTAGTGAAGAACGATCTCAGCTCCGGCGCGTCCAGCTGATTTTCTCCAGAGATCGAGCTGAGTCTCGCACTCCATAAGCCTAAAAAAAAGCAGGGCACCCTCTGGAGTATCTTCTCCAGGCCAAAAGGCGTTGAAGATCTGGACTGCTACATCCAACACGTCCTTGCCATAGTTCTTCACAATCTCTACACGAGAGGACAAGCTGCTCAGCAAGTCCTCCATGTCAAATGGAATTTCTACAGCGCAGGGGCAATTAGGGTACCCCTCTTCTGGCGGAACTTGGCGACGACGGTAGTTGCAACAACATTGCCCTCTGGAAATTTGTCTGAAAATGAGACAGATGAAACAAGTGAGAAGGGTTGACCCGGAGAGATTCATGACAATTGAAGAGAAAAGGAACCTACGAGAAATGTGGCTGTAGATCCAGGTTAGCTCCTTGGTACATTTGTCACGCCTCTCCCGGAGTTGAACAAGCTCAGCATTCACCGACTCAAGTTTAGAGTCGGCCTCCTTCAGCAATTCTTGGTCCTTGGCAATCTGGAGGTTGCGGCGCTCACGCTCCTCAGTGAAGTCCTGGCCAGCTTTTTGAAGTTCGGATTGGTGCCGCGCTTTCAGCTTCTTCATCTCTGCCTTGAGCTTGGCTATTTCATCATCTTTGGTTCGGAGGACGGCGAGCTCATCATTTTTCTTTTTTAGTTCAACCTGATGCTGCCCTGCTTGTTCAAGAAAATGCAGCATCATATCAGGCACGGGCACACTATCTTTAAGAGATGCTGAAATAGTTTGTTGACCCAGCAGAGCCGAGGTATGAATGTTCGCCGAGCCAAGGAGAAAAGGAGATAGAGAGCATAGCAAGGTTGAGCAAGAATAACTTACCCTTTATCTGGTCTAAGTTTTTCCTCATGAGGATATTCTCAGCCTCCACACCAGCTGCGAAATCTGAATGAGGGATCAGTTCGGCGAAAAAAGATAAAGAAGAACGGAAAAATGCCAAGGAAGAAACTTACCCCTTTTATCATGCTCAGCGATAAGCACAGTATGTTTCACGCGCAACATTTTGTGAGTATCCAGGAGACACTGAAACTCGACACTCCGGCGGTTGGTGGTCACCTGAAAAGAGTACAAAAAGATAGATTAGTCTTGTGCATATTCGAAGTGTACAAGATCCGAGCCAAGTGGAACTTAACCTGGCTCTAGGTGTGTGCATATTCGAAGTGTACAAGATCCGGGCCAAGTGTAACTTAACCCGGCTCTAGGTGTGTGCATATTCGAAGTGTACAAAATCCGGGCCAAGTGGAACTTAACCCGGCTCTAGGTGTGTGCATATTCGAAGTGTACAAGATCCGGGCCAAGTGGAACTTAACCCGGCTCTAGGTGTGTGCATATTCGAAGTGTACCAAACCGGGCCAAGTGGAACTTAACCCGGCTCTAGGTGTGTGCATATTCGAAGTGTACAAAATCCGGGCCAAGTGGAACTTAACCCGGCTCTAGGTGTGTGCATGTTCGAAGTGTACAAGATCCGGGCCAAGTGGAACTTAACCCAGCTCTAGGTGTGTGCATGTTCAAAGTTATTAAGGAGTTACGTTAATTTGCTAAGGAGCATCCGGCCGAGTAACAAGTTACTCCCCCGGAGGCTCAGGGACTAATGGCTATATCAAGAATATCTACAACATATTAAGGAAAAGATGAAGTAAGTACCTCCATCATACGACCCATAAGGTTAATGGCTTTGGCAGCAGTATTCATCTGCGCAGCAAATTTGGCGGGACCGAACTTCTCCGTGAGATCGTCGTTGTGGACGAACTCCTCCTTGTTCCAGCTGTTCACAAACTCGATCAAGGTCGAAGGGTATCGCTCGCTGCTGAGCATATGGGGCACCACTAGGCCCTTGGCATGCGCTTCCTGTCTCTCAACTTGGGCAGCGGCGGGGCTAGTGTGCAAAACAAGTTGCCATGAGCTAATTCGGCAGGGGCGTCCTTCGGAGGCGGAGTCTTCTTTGGAAGCATGGACGCAAGTGTGCGCTGTCCAGCCTCGATGGACGCTGCCCTGGTGGCGTCAGGAGCCTTTTTGCCCTTGGGCTGCTGCTGAGAGGTTGAGGTTGCCGCAGCGGATTTGCCCTTGGGAGCTGCCTTGGTGCTGCTGGTGTCTTCTCGCCGAGCCTTGGAAGACCCGGACGAGGCGGAGGGGCTTGGTGCTGATGCTGTTGCTTTGGTTGTTGCTGCTAGGGCTGGAGCCGATGATGGTGCTGGTGCTGGTTTCTGTTTCGATAGAGGTGCTGAAGGAACCTTGGTGGTAGTTGGTTGCGGCGGAGCGGAAGTAGTGGTTGCATCTGCCTCGGCAGAACCGCTTCCCCCCGCTCCGAGGTTGCCCTCCTCTTGACGAGGTGGGATGGAACCTGGAGCAGCCGCTGAACCCTCCGGCATGGGGCTCAACGGTCGTGAATCGTCGCCACGAGGGGGAGAAGGGCTGTGTCGGAACGGCGAGGCAATGCCGAATCCACTCTGTGGGACCTCCACCACGGCCCTGCTGAATCAAATGATGTATGATGAGAAACAATAAAAAAAGAAGAACAAGTAAATAGCAAAGGGAGAAGAGGCTTACTCATCCGAGGTCAGGGGCTCTTTGGGCTTCCGAGCCCTCTGGGCTGTGGCCTTGGTTGCGGGCTTGGTGGCAGTTTTGTCCCCGGACTTCTTCCGCCTTTTAGTTGGCTGAGAAGGTCGGGAGGAGGATGCGGAGGCACCTCATCTTTTCTTCTTCGGCGCGACCGGGACAAGCTCACCCACGACAAGGGGGGGTCTTCATGAATCTGCCCACCAGGGTTAGCTGATGCTGAAAAAGCAAAAGAAAGGGGGATAGCGTCAAATGCTTCCATCACCTCAACATCCGAATCATCTTCATCGTCGGGCCAATCTCTAATGGAAGAGAGTTTACCGGTGGGTCGCTTGGTCGTGTTGGCCATCGGAAGGAACATCTCCTGATCCGTTCCTCCTCGTCCGAGGTATCCCGGTCAGGCGCCCATTTAGGGAAGGCTCGGTTCCATCCTCGATGGTTTGCTGAAGAAACATCTAAGGGAAAGAAAAGGCAACATGATTAAAACCTACAACAAAGACCGACATATGATTCAATTCGGAAAAAGTTTGGGGCACGAGACTTACCGCAAGAGGAAGCCTATCTCCGAAATAGTGTTCAATTCCCCACGTCTACTCAGCAGAGAAATCCTTCTTAGTGGTGAAGAGGGACTTGACCCGACGAAAGATCTCGGTGTTGCTCAACTCAAATGAGGAGGTCCGGTTGGGGTCGCGGCCCTAGCTCATATGACAAACTTTGTGCGTGCATTTATGGAGGGGGGAGATCCGGTTGCGAACAAACGTGATCATGGCATCCTCATTGCGCAATCCAAGATCCTTCAACTCTTGGAACCTCTTGTTGACCTGGTTTGCCAGGACGGTGGGTTTCTTGGGGACCTTGTCCCACAGATCCGGGTTAGGGGGACCCGGAGCGTAAGGGCGCAGCCGGATCGGATCTTCAGTTGTGTTGTTCCGGACATAGAAAAAAGTCCGAGCCGATCCCTTGCAAGAGTCAAGCCCCGTGACTCGGGGGAAGATGGACTACTTCCGGGGAGAGATCGACGGAGCGCCGAACTGCGTGAGCTACTTGTCCTTCGGTTCAAGCTGGATGTTCGGAATCACGTTCCGGCGGAGGCCAAAGAACCGGATCCAGAGCTCCTTCGTGGGCCAAAGTCCGGCATAGCCCTCGATAGTGGAAGCGAAAGCAGATAGAGATGTGATGGCGTTAGCCGGAAGATGGTGCGACTGAAGCTCATACGTATTGAGCCAGTCATGGAAAAAATCACTAACTGGGAGACCGAACCCGCGTTGGAAGTGGGATAGAAACACCACATACTCACCCGGATTGGGTGAGGGGGCAAGCTCGGCGGCAGCGAGGCATGCGGTGACGCCCTCCGGGATACGCCTGGTACGATAAAGCTAGTCCAGGTCATCCTGGCAAACCCAGGAGCCTGCCCACGCACCACGGTTGGCGTTCGCCGCATCTTCCTCCATTTCTTGCTCTGCGACGGCGAGCTCCTCCTCAATCATCTTGAGATCGCTATCCCCGCAGGCGCTAGCGGCGGCGAGGGGCACTAACTTGGACTGGCGAGGACCCGTGGCGGAGGAGATGCGTAGAGGTGGCGGCGGCGCTGGTGCGCATGGCAGCAGTGCAGCAGCGGCGCTGCTGCTCAGGTGCGGTGGCGGCGGCGCTGTCGCTGGAGAGGAAGAGGAAGAAGTAGAGGCAGAGGGGCGCGAAATTGGGGAAAGACCCCAGGGGGCGCACCCCTCCCCTATTTAACCACTCCCTTCAGGGGGAAGTGGGATCGCGTTGTGCGGGCGGGCCACACGGTGTGGCCGTGTACAACCCGGATCGACCAATCAGCAGTGAGCCACACGAAGGGCCATAGGGCGCAGCGGATCCCATGACATGACGTTATGGTGCAGTTAACAAGGAGGCAGGCACGACGCGACGTGGGAAACAGTAACTTCTAACAATAACTGCGACAATTACTGTTGCTGGCCCTTAAAATGAGGCAAGCGTGATGATTAACCTCCACGTGGGGAAGCGTACAGGAGAAGGAAGAGTGACCCGAATGGGTATGAGGTAACCCGGCCAGCAAGTAAAAACTTGGAATGTGCCAAGCGAAAGTAAACCCGTGGAATCCAAGATAGGAGGTAACTCGGAAAAGGAACGCAAAGCTTAGTGAAATTGAACCTGCTGTGGCCTTAGCGTCTAAGGAAGCTAAGACCGCACCAGCTTCAGGGACTAATGTTGGGGGGATACCCCCGGGTAGGGTCATGCCGAGGTATGAAGGCCGAGTTAGCCGAGGTACGGCAAGGTCAAAGCAGATGCTGGCCGAGTCACCTCAAGGCAGGCCGAATCACGGGGTAACCCAGACCAGGGTATGTCCACCTAACTGGGTCTCATCCGACTTATATCGTAAGTCGGTGAGATATATCTAACTTGTATGCAGGAACAGGTGTGGTCGGATCACCTAGGTACGATCTGGGTTATATCAAGCTTGTAGGAGAAGGAAGGTATCTCGCTGGTCAAAAGGTGACCACTGTACGCAGAGCGTGAGCGAAGCGGACAGAGGCAGGACCACCGAGGCGTGGCCGACAAAGATGACGATGCCTATGTCGGATGACGCGAGCGCCGCAGAGGCTTACGTAGCCTCCGCATGGATGACGCTGGGTTAAAGTAACCCGATCGGCTTACTATTTTGGGAGGAGGCATATTCCCTGGAATATGCCTCCACGTATGCCCTAATTGGAGACCTAGCCACCCTATATAAGGAGGGCTAGGGCCTCTATAGAAGGGGTTGATCTCAAGTTGTTGGAGTTTTACTTGGTTCCTGAGGGCTGGCTAGTCGTGAGAGTAAGAGAGTTCCTTCTTCCTCCTCTCCCCAATACAGATCAAGGAGCACTTGTAATCTGTGGAAGTGAATCAAATACAAAGCTATTGTGTGTGGAATCACCACTCTATCCCTCCCTGGATTCCCCTAGTGCATTTAGTCCCCACCTTTAGCCTATCCATGGCATCTGCCATGACACCACCACGACATTGATCTTGTAAACTTCGAATATTCACACACCTAGAGCTGGGTTAAGTTCCACTTGGCCCGGATCTTGTAAACTTCGAATATTCACACACCTAGAGCCGGGTTAAGTTCCACTTGGCCCAGATCTTGTAAACTTCTAATATTCACACACCTAGAACCGGGTTAAGTTTCACTTGGCCCAGATCTTGCAAACTTCGAATATTCACACACCTAGAGTCAGGTTAAGTTCCACTTGGCCCGGATCTTGCAAACTTCGAATATTCACACACCTAGAGCCGATTTAAGTTCCACTTGGCCTGGATCTTGCAAACTTTGAATATTCACACACCTAGAGCCGGGTTAAGTTCCACTTGGCCGGGATCTTGCAAACTTCGAATATTCATACACCTAGAGCTGGGTTAAGTTCCACTTGGCCCGGATCTTGCAAACTTTGAATATTCACACACCTAGAGCTAGGTTAAGTTCCACTTGGCCTGGACCTTGCCAACTTCGAATATTCACACACCTAGAGCCGGGTTAAGTTCCACTTGGCCCGGATCTTACAAACTTCGAATATTCACACACTGTTCTTTTTCATATCATAATGAACCGCCGCACCGTCGAGTTCTAGTGGCTTCTGGATACCCACAAAGATCTTCGCTCGAAGCACGGGAAACTAATCGCTGAGGTGAAGAAGAAATGTAAGTGATTTCACTTAGGATCTTTTACTTTTGCTTATCTGTGCTATTTGTTGTCCGGATTAACTTGTCATCCGGATTGCTCAGCCGAAGTCTAAGCTGAGAATGTCATTATGAGGAAGAACTTGGCCAAGATCAGAGGTAACTCGTCTTGGTCACTTAGTTTCTGTCCATTTTCTTGCTGACTCGGCAGATAATCATACCTCAGCTCTACCGGGTCAATCAACTATGTGTAGTCTCTCTCCAAGATAGTGTGCCTATGCCTGACATGATGCTTCACTTTCTTGATCAAGCATGACAACATTAGGCCGAACTTAAGAAGAAGGATGATGAGATCGCCAAACTCCTCCTCAAAGATGATGAAATAACTCGGCTGAATGCTGAAATCCAGAAGCTCAAGGATCTTCATAAGGCTGAGCTGGACAAGGCTGACCAGGACTTCTCTGAGTAAAAGGAGCGCCTGAAGACTCAGCTGGCTAAGAGCCAAGATTTACTGAAGGAACCCGACACCAAGTTTATGTCGGTGAACGCAGGATGTGAAATTCTCAAGAACAGAAGATCTACTTCACTTGCTGAAATGGGTCAGATCCTTGGCCATATCGCACGTGAGTTTCCTCCCCTTTGCCGTCAATAGTTTGTCTGGGTTTGGCCCTTGTACTTGTGTTGAATTCACTTGATTTTACCATTTTTATGGAAATTCCCCAAATCTGATGCCATCGCCTGCGCTGCAGTTGATAAGTTTTGCGTGCAACAGGGTACTCCGGTTGGTCCTTCCACTGATCCAATTCCTTATGACATGGAGGACATGCTGGTGAGCCTCGCGTCGCGAGCAGAAGTCATGAAGAACTATGGTGCAGATATTATGCCCGTAGCCATCCGGATCTTCCATTCCTTGTGGCCCAATGATGATACTCCCGAAGGTTCTAAGGCTTTTCTTGCAAAATTAATGGAGTGCGAGACTAAGCTGGACCTCTGGCAAGAATCTGCTGCATGCGCTGGGTTGATACGACACTGAGCTTCGTACTCTTGTGGTATGAGACCTTGGATTTGAAAGTACTTGACCGCATGCGCACCAGATCAAAATGGACTAATGATCCAGTGTGTATCACTCAATGCAAGGCTTGCACCTACAACCTCATCCAGTACACCTTCTTCCATAGCTGGAACGAAGGTCCGAGCTTCCTTGGCCTCATCGACAACACCTATGTTTCGGATGGAACAGACGGCGAAGAAGAAGTAGAGGCCTCTGAGCTCGGCGAGGATACTGAAGATCCAGAGGATGCTGGTGCTAACCCGAGAGATGAGGCAGAAACCGAAGCTCCCCCTACTGATGCCGAATTACCCCCTCCTGCAACCGATGATCCGGCTCCTGCTGTTGCTCCATGAGATAGAAAACACTTTAACATTTATCAGATCCCTGGTATGCCGGGTGCAGATGTATCAAGCACAATGGTTGCGTTTTGCTACTAAGTTATTTAACGTCAGATTAACTTGGGCTGAGTCCCCGAGTTTCCTTTTCTTGTTCCCCCAATTTTATGATTCGCCTCGCGTCTACCTTGATTTGGTTTTTGACTTACGAGTCTGAGGTTCAAAAAATTGACTTAACAATACTTGAAACTTTGGGATTAGCTCAGGGTAACTCAACATAGCATAAATAAGATAAATACAGGGTTAGTTCGAATAACAAATGTCAGCTCGATTATGTTCCTTTCCTTAGTCGTTTTTCATGTGCCTTGCAATTCCAAACTTGTTCTCTTGCTTGCATGAAGCCAATTCTTGTTGGACAACAACAAGTCAAAGAGTTAGGTTTTTGGTGCTTATACATTACTAATCTGGCTAAGGTGCAAGTAATTTAAGTCCGTCGACATGTAAAAAATCAATTACAGGAAAGACAATTATTAAGGCAATCCCCGAATTTCTACTTGGGGTTCCAAGGTTTCATTCATAGGATCATTGTCGATATACATAGCATCTACCGACATATGAGAGATTCAGATACATACACTTTTCGCTAAGTGTAAAATGGACATAGTAGAGCTACATTCCATGGACGCTTAGATTCCTCGTTGAACTTGTCCGCCTTGTTCTTCTCCTGTGGAAGTGCATCGATAAGATAATAAGAATCATTGTGCAATGCTTTGTTTACAATGAAGGGTCCTTCCCATGGAGGGGATAACTTATGCATGCCAGCAGTACGCTATACTAGCCGAAGTACAAGATCACCTTCCCGGAAGACTCGGGGGTTTACTTTCTGGCTATGGTAGCGTCGGAGATTTTGCTGGTATATGGCGGATCTGGACAAGGCCAGTTCTCTCGCTTATTCCAGCAGATCCACATCATTTTGCCAGGCTTCTCGCACTTCGGCTTCTGTATATTGGGCGACCCTGGGCGAGTCATGCTCTATGTCGGCTGGTAGTACAACTTCTACCCCATATACCAGAAAGAATGGCGTATAGCCTGTTGCTCGATTCAGAGTTGTTCTTAAACTCCATAATACCGCTGGTAGTTCTTCTATCCAGCACCCCACTGATCTTTGCAGTGGCTCAATGAGCCGGGGTTTTATCTCGGACAGAACTAGTCTGTTGGATCTTTCCACTTGCCCGTTCGATGCGGGGTGGGATACTGATACAATATCTAGTCGGATCTTCTTTTCTCAGCAGAATCTCGCAAATGCTCCTTCAGCAAAATTTGTGCCATTATCAGTTATGATACTGTGGGGATAGCCATATCTCAAGATTATATCTTTGAGGAATGTCACAACTGTTGCCCCATCACATTTCCTGATTGTCTTTACCTCAATACACTTGGTAAATTTGTCTACCATAACCAAGATATGAGTCATGTTTCCTTTTGCCAGCTTAAATGGGTCGACCATATCCAAACACCATACTGCAAGTAGCCAACTAATAGGTATAGTTTTCAGTTCTGACATAGGCATATACGTCTTCGTGGCGTACCTTTGACAACCATTGCATTTTCTTACAAGATCCTCTTCTTGCTCCAAAGCACTTGGCCAATAAAATCCATGCCGGAAAGCTTTTGCCACTAATGCTCTGGATGATGCATGATGCCCACATTCCCCCTGATGGATATCTCGCAGGATGTCAAGCCCTTCTTCCGGGTCAACGCATCCTTGCAGAACACTTGTAACACTCCTCTTGTATAGTTCAACATTGATAATAGTGTACGTTTTTGCTCTCCTTTGGATTTGCCTTGAAAGTATCTCATCACTCGGCAAGGTTCATTCCTTCAAGAACCCAAATATTGGCTTTTCCCATGCAGGTATAGTTTGAACAAGGAAAAGCTCTTTGTCAATTTCCATTGCCTCCACCGATATAACTCTAGCTGGGTCAAGTTGAACTGTCCCCGGGTTCCACGAGGAAGTCCTCGGGTCTGCCAAAGTAGTCCCCGGGTTTACTGAGGTGTTCTCCCAGTCTATATCCATAGGGTTGTCTTCTGATCCGGAGTGTGTCGGGACGTAGATTGAGTCGGATTCCAGGGAAGGGGTGATAGATGGTTTTCTCAGGTGTTCCAAAACAACACCTGGTTGGATTGGCTGCCGAGATGACCCCAACTTAGATAATACGTCGGCTGCTTCATTTTCAAGCTGAGGTACATGGTGAAATTCACATCCTTCAAGGAACCCACTTATTTTTTGAACATGGAATCTATAAAGAGCCATGTTTGCATCTAGAGCATCCTGGTTGCCAGACACTTGCTGCACCACCAAACCTGAATCACCAAAACATTGTATTCAACATATCCCCACTTCCTTCGTTACCTTAAGTCCATGCACGAGCGCTTCATACTCGGCAACATTGTTCGATGCACTAAAATGGATTTGGAGGATGTATTTTAGCTGATCTCTCTTGGGCGAGGTAAGCACTATCCCGGCCCCTAGTCCTTCCTTTAGCTTTGAGGTGGCTCGTATTGCATCTCAGCCCAATCCACAAAGAAATCTGCCACTGCTTGAGATTTAATCACATCTCCTCTATCAAACTGTGGTGCATATGGGACTAACTCAATTGCCCATTTTGCAATTCGGCCACTGACATCTTTGTTGCTCATAATCTCGGATATGGGTGCTTCGCATATCACCTTGATGGGGTGTTCCTCAAAGTAGTTCTTGAGCTTCTTGGCTGTCATATATATGCCATATGCCATTTTCTGATAGTGAGGGTAATTCTGCTTTGAAGTTGATAACACCTCTCTCAGGTAATACACTAGTCTTTGCACTGACTTTCCCTCCTCATCTCGCTCCACCACTATCACTACAGTTACGACTCAGTTGGTCGCTGCTATATAGAGCAACTTCGGCTCCTTAGATAGTGGCGAGGCTAACACTGGTGCAGAAGATAAAATCTTTTTTAATTCATGAAATGCACTATCAGCTTGCGGTGTCCATGTAAATTTGCTTGCCTTTTTCATTAACTGGTAGAGGGGCACTGCCTTCTCTCCCAGCCGACTCACAAACCCACTTAACGACGCCAGGCAACCAGTAAACTTCTGCACATCGTTAAGACATTTTGGCAGTTCCATTCTTTCTATGGATCGGATCTTTGTGGCATTAGCCTCGATACCTCTGCTGGATACGAGAAAACCGAGTAACTTTCCAGCAGGCACGCCAAAGGTGCATTTCTCTGGGTTAATGTTCATTCGGAACCTCCTTAGGTTCGCGAATGTTTACCGGATATCATCAATGAGCATTTTGCTTTCCTTAGTTTTTATCACAACATCATCCACATAAACTTGCACATTTCGACCAATTTGATCATGTAGACATTTTTGCATGCATTGCTGGTATGTTGCTCCTGCATTAAGTAAACCAAACGGCATAGTGCGATAGCAATAAGCCCCATACGGGGTGATAAACGTGGTCTTTATTTGATCATCCGGGTTCAAAGGTATCTGGTGAAAGCCAGAATAAGCATCTATGAAAGATAACAACTCACACCCAACAGTTGAATCTATGACCTGGTCTATCCTTGGAAATGGATCTTTTGGACACACCTTATTCAGGTTCGTGTAATTGATACACAAACGCCACACCACAGCCACATTCGGATCATCTTTCTTCTTTACTAGGAGCACCGGATTAGAGAGCCAATCCGGGTAAAGTACTTCCATGATAAATCCAGCCGCAAGGAGCCGAGCTATCTCATCTCCAATGACCTTTCTCCTGTCTTCGGTGAAGCGGCCAAGAGGTTGCTTCACCGGCTTTGCTCCGGGTCTTACATTCAAAGAGTGCTCGGCCAACTCCCTGGGCACACCTTGTAGGTCCTGTGTAGACCAAGCAAAGATATCCCGATTCTCACGGAGGAAGTTGACGAGCTCGCTTTCCTATTTGTCACTTAACCCGACACCAATAGCTACGGTACACTCTAGGAACTGGTCATCAATAGGCACCTTCTTTGTATCTTTTGTTGCTTGAAACGACACACTTCCATGTGGGCTAGTCAGAGCCGACATATGTTGCTGCGCAGACTGAGCTAATGCCACCACCTCCTGAATTTTTCTCTTCTCTTGAGCAATCACAAGTGACTCAGTTAGGTTAGACCCGACCGAGGCACACTCAATGGAATGCCTGAATTCCCTAGCTATGGTGATCACTCCCCTTGGCCCTGGCAACTTCATCTTCAAGTAACTAATGTGGGTGCTTTCCATAAACTTGTTCAGAGTAGGCCTGCTGAGTAACACATGATACACTTTCCAAGTTCACAACCTCAAACTCCAAGTTAATAGTCTGGCAGTTGTCCCTTGTGCCGAATAACACGTCAACTCGGACCTTACCAATGGGATCACATGAGATACCCGATACGATGCCATGGAAAGTGGTCCTTGTTGCTTGGAGCATATTTTACAATATTCCCAACTTGTGCATGGTATCCTTGTACATGATGTTAATGCTACTGCCGTTGTCTACCATCACCTTCAAAAACCTCACGTTGATATTCGGCCCAATGAACGTTGGATGCAACACCAGCGCATATGATCCAGGACTCAGCATGAGCCTGGGGTGATCCTTTATGCTCCAAGTGATTTCCTGTTCTGCCCATGGCATGAACTTCGTCACAACTGGCATTACCACATTCACCTCCATATGTTGGCACTGCAAGCTCTTTCTATCAGTCTCCTCTATGGTGAACACACAATAACTTTGGCGATGCTCTCTATACTCATTCTTGTCGTCATTACCATGATATCCTTGGTCTTGTTGCTGCTGGTTATTCACTTGATGCACTACATCCCTTCTCTCATGGTTCTCATACCTCGGTGGAGGTGGAGGCAACATCAGTTGCTGTCCATTCCCCCTAGTGAGATGTTGCTGCCGAGGTGCATCGTTTCGAGCTGCTTCGTGCCGAGGTCTGTCATACCGAGGTGCATCATGCCGAGGTGCCTAAGCATTCCTCGAGCCACTCTGCTCTAGCTTCCTCATTCATTCACATTGCCGGGTTGTATTGTTCGTCGGACTATTTGGACTTGGCGTGTGGAACTTGCATGACTGATCCAACATAGACTCAAATGTGTATCTCGGCCGATCCTTTCTTTCCTGCCACTATTTCTTCTGCTCTGGCGTCCAAGGTTTCCTGCCCTCACCCTTTTGCTGCCAATGTTGCCCTCCAGTTTTCTAACACTGGCTAGCGTCGGCATTGGGATGATCCTGATCTACATCCGCCACTTTCTGCGAGATGTACCTGTAATCCTGCCAATCGTCTCTCCTCTTACCCCGAAAGTCATTGTGCCATGATACTCTGGCACCCTCACGAGGGTAGTATTCATCGGTGGACTCATTGGACATCATCTGAGGCTGGGTCGGATCACCCAAGGCGTATGAATCAGCAATCCGGATCGTTTCAGACAACGTAGTTGGCATATCTCTCTGCAATCTTTTCCATAACATACTTGCATATCTACATCCTTGGGCGAACCATGCAATAGCTTGTGATTCAATTACCCCTTCATAGGAATTTCTCACATTACACCAGCGAGTCAAGAACTCCTGGTCTGTCTCATTCGGTCTTTGCTTGCATAATGCCAGAGTCTGTGGCCTATTCGGCCATTTGTATGTGCTTGAGAAGTTACTAACGAACATCTCCTCGAAGTCTATCCAACAGTTGATACTTCCCTATGGCAAGTTATTTAACTAGACCCTGGCTGGCCCTTCTAACATTTGAGGTACATACCTCACTGCCCATCTCAAATTTCCTCCGGCTATGTTAACTACAGTAGCATAGTCGATGAGCCAATCATCCGGCTTAGTGCTACCGTCATACGTATTTGTTCCTCAGGCCAGCTAAAAGTTCGACACTGGAGGCTCCCTCATGATCCGAGGTTCGAAACATGCTGGACCTAGAGGGCCTTGCACTTCAATCATTTCTGACCTATAGATTCAGTCCAGTTTTAGTCTTGCGTCATCCGGCTGCAAATTCCTGTTCCCCAATCATGATCCAATCACATGGTGCTCCGGTCTAGGAAATCCGGTGTTAGCCATTGTCGAGTAACCATCATTGTACCTATCCTGACCTGGACGAGCGTTTTGCTGCTGCATTGTTGGGCGAGCACTTCTCTCCTGCCGAGGTGCATACTGCTGCTACTGTTGCCGAGGTGCATTTTGCCCTGTTCCCGTAGGATTACACTGTCCGGCATTGCCATTGGCATCGTTTCTTTGACCGGCATTGCCTTGGTCGCGGTTACCTCGGCCAGCTTCACCCCGGCTGGCACTGTGACGATCCTCATCAATTTGCATTGCTTTTCCTTTTCCTGCCCTTACCGGGTCATATGGACCATCTATTTGTCTTTTCTCCCCGGGGTTACCACTTCCTCTCTTCTAGGGCCATCATGAGGTGACGACGCAGCCCCAACGGACTTTGCCGGGTTATTCCTTGCCGAATAAACTAAGTGTGAAGCTCTGGGATGCACCAGGTTTGACTTGTTTATTTCCTCATTCTGCTGACATGCTACCCTTAACAAATGGTTAACTCTCTCTTGTTGCCTTTCTCGGGATGCTCCGGTCAAACCCTCTAACTCGGATGCAGCTGCATTAGCAGCCCTGAGGTTTTTTACCGGGGTGCTATACCTCTCCATCCTTGCTGTTACTATAGTAGCTGTCTGTCCTGGCTTAGGCACATACTCCTTGTCTATCTCAGTGATCAAGTTCCTACCTCTGATTTTTACTCCATCTATACGGTTCTCTTTCTCATATTCCCGCAGAGTAATGTTCAGTGACTGATGTAACTCAGCTACCGTTTTCGCACCAGCTAACATCATTTGCCTAGTTTCCTCTAACTCGGCTTGTGCCTGAGTCAGATCTACCACTGGCGCTATGGGTGTTGCTAAGCTATCTATTGCCTGCTACAGTACATTCTCTGGCCTCTCTAGTTGACGGAATCTAGACCTTGCCTGCTTCGTCGTGGCGTCCGGATCTAGCGTTGGGTCCTTGCTTGCTCCTGCATCAGGCGCCGTCATCATGAACTCAACGCAGCTGGCGGGGTGAGTGGTACGCGAGCCGCGAGCCGCACTAAGAGGTGGTTCGCCTCCCTCGATGACGTGTTGCGGGTGAACGCTAGACTCATCGATGCCGATGTAGATCTTGTGGGCACCAAGCTTGATGAAGAGGCTGTTGTGCGGAGGAGGGCGCTTGCCGAAGCTTCCAACATTGTCACTGACATAGTCCAGTGCTCCAAAGCGCTGAACAAGCCCAGAGACGATGCGTTCGCCGGTGCCGATGATGCTTCCCGTACGGATTTTTACTCCTGCTAGCGCTGCTAGCCCCATGATGGGCGCTAACTGTTGTGGTGGTGGCACGGCAAATGCCATGTATAGGCTAAAGATGGGGCCAATGTGCACTATAGGAATCCAGGAAGGGATAGTGTGGTGATTCCACACACAGATGTTTGTATTTCTCTCTTGTTGATGAAGGATTACAAGGGCTCCTCGAGCTATTCGTGAGAAGGGGACTAGTTCTCTTACTGCCCACGACTACACTCTAGGGTTTTCCCTTAGTAAAAATGATTGATACGTTGCTAACGTATCTATAATTTTTGATGTTCCATGCTTGTTTTATATCTACCTTCTTATGTTTTGTCCACACTTTGGAGTATTTCTATACACTTTCTTGGACTAACCTATTAACAAGGTGCCACAGTGCCAGCTTCCTGTTTTCTTCTGTTTTTGGTTCCAGGAAAGTCAGAAAATGAATATTCTCGGAATTGGACAGGACAAAAGCCAAAGTTAATATTTCACCAAGGGGGACACGGAGCCAAAAGACAAGACGGAGAAGGGCCAGAGGCCAGCCACACCACCTGGCCGTGTGGCTAGGCCTGGCCCGCGCCAGGGGGTGGTGTGGCCGCCTAGGGCACCCCCTCGATCTCCCCTTTCGCCTATAAGATGCCTCCAATACAGAAACACTAAGTACCCGATCAAAATTCTATGAAAGAGTCTATAGCCGCTGTCATCTCCATCCCTAGATCGGGAGGGATCTGAAGCTCTTCCCAGCACCCTGCCGGAGGGGAGAATTCACCCTGGAGGCCTTCTTCATCACCATGACTACCTCCGGTGTGATGCGTGAGTAGTTCATCCCTGGACTACGGGTCCATGTAGTAGCTAGATGGTTGGTTCTTCTCCTTTGTGCTACCATGTATACATCTTGTGAGCTCCTTTCATGATCAAGATCATCTATTTGTAATCATACATGTTGTGTTTGCATGGATCCGATGGATATTGAGATGCTATTTCAGATTGATTATTGATTCTATCATGTCTTTGTTATTTGTGATCTTGCATGCTCTCTATTGTTAGTAGCTATCTTGGCCGAGTAGATGCTAGCAACTCCAAGAGGGATTATTTATGCTCGATAGTGGGTTCATGCCTCTAGTAATCTGGGGAAGTGACAGAAATCTCTAAGGTACTAGATGTGCTGTTGCTACTAGGGAGAAAACAACAATCCTTTGTTCATAGAACAATCGTATTGTTTACTTTACACGCAATGCTTAATGTAATTATATGTTGCTTGCAACTTAATACTGGAGGGGGTTCAGATGATAACCTGAAGGTGGATTATTAGTCATAGATGCAGTTGGATTACGGTCTATGTATAATGTTGTAATGCCCAATCAAATCTCATAGGAGTCAAGATGATTAGTATATGCATGTATACTTTCTCGATGTTTGTCAATTTCCCTGGTGTAATTTGTTCACCCAACATGTCATCTATCTTAAGGAGAATCACCACTAGTGAACTATGGACCCCGATCCTTTCTTTTACTATCAATCTACAATGTACTATTTACTGTTTTCTGTTTACTTTCTGCAAGCAATTACTATCTCCCACACAATACGTTTAATCCTTTGTTTTCAGCAAAACCAGTGTAGTGAAAGCTCCGAAGTTGCTCTTGTTTTATCTACCCATTCTTGTTACTATGTGCTTCTTTGATTTATTTTATTACAAGATTCCTATGCATAGGAAGTGGGTTAGACTTAAATGTGTTTTGAATTTTCTTCTTGATGCTCACTTTTACTTCAATTCATATTTCTTATGTGAGCATCTTTTCAAGCTTTCTGTGCCTAACTTAAAGGCGTTAAAGAAAACTACTTCTTGGGAGATAACCCAATAGTTTTCTTAAGTCTTGGAAGTTATTGCTTCAGTAATAACCTCTCCTTATCCTTTTTATTTTCTTTTTGTGCTAAGAGTAACCTCTAATGAGAGAGAAGTAATGTTTGAGAAAGTTGCTGTCTCGAAACAGATTTTTGTGCTTCGTTGTAAAAATTCGTGTAAAATCTCTATACGTCGGTTTGAGCTGTAATTTTTTGTGATTCTGCCCCAGGTTGTTATCCAACTTTCGTTAGATCAACACTTTTCGATTTGATCAACATAAGGTCTTCGAAGAAAATCGGTTTCTATCTGCTGGTCTGTTTTGACAGATTTCTGCCATTATTTGCATTTGCTTCTTGTTGATTCCTTTTTGGGTTCTCTTTGGGGAATTGAGATTTTTTGAGGTAAGTGCTACAGTAGCTTGTGTTTTGATGGAAGTTTTACTTGTGTTGGAACTGAACCCAAAGACTTATTATCTTTTGAGTACATTAATGTTGCTAATGAAGATTGTGTGAAGTTTTGTATGAAGGAAAAATTTCACGTGTAAGGAAAGAATGATGTAATGAGATGAAGAATGGACTAAAGCTCAAGCTTGGGGATGCCACCCATGTCACCCCAAGATACATCCAAGAAATACAAGCATCAAAGCTTGGGGATGCCCAAGGCATCCCCTTCTTCATCAATAAAAATCGCAGGTTCTTCCAAACACTTCATTTTTATTGTTTCATGCACAGTTGTGTTGTTCTTGGAGCATCTTCGTTTTAGTTTTCGTTTGCTTGGTTTGCTTAGTTTGCTTTAATACATTGGTTGGACCCCCTCATTCATACATTAGTTTTCAAATAAGATTGGTTTGGATTGGAAAAGAGTAGGAAAGTTCATGCTTAAGTGGTAAATAAGGAGCTTGTTTTTGACTGTGGCCGATGCTTTGTCATGTCATGCTTGATATTGTTTTGGCTTTATGCTTAGTGATTTTTGATGTAGCATGACATGTTATAAACAATTGAGATTGCTTAATGTGCCTTGAAAGAATCATGCGTTGTTTTAGCATATTAAAGCATAGTATAGTGGTATTCTCCTTTGATGCTTTATTTGGGTTGACTTGGCGCATGCTCACACCATTTTAAGACTATACCAAGTCACCATAGCCTCTATGATCATTTAGTTTTTAACTTTTAATATCACTTTATGCTTTAATTAATGATGTTTTATCGCTTTGCATGATTATGGCCATTATTGCTCTCTTAGTTGGTCGCTCCCAGTCTTTTGCTAGCCTCCATAACCAAGTATGAGTTCCAATCATGCATCCAAATCCAAATAAAACCAAGTTATTCCAAAGATTCCACCATACCTACCTATTAGCATTTGCTATTCCAAGTATATTCATGTTTTTATCTACCTTCCAAATTAAACTTGTTATGAGAAAACTAGTGATATCTCTCACGAACTTGATGGCACACTTTACTTTTCTTGCCCCTAATAAACTTGAACCATTGTGTCGTCTATGTTGTATATGCTTGCACTTATATGTTGGGGACTAGCAGAACCATGTTGTCATGGGGAACGCTTTCAACATTTCACTTGTACATTGTACCTAGTTGATATCATGCTCTTTTGTTTATGGATGTCGTTGGTGTGAAATGAAAGGGGAGCTTGTAAGTCCATGGAGTTATGTATGTGTGTTAGAGAAACGCCTGGGCCGCTGGTCTAATCCATGCCTAATCATGGTGGAAATCTGTAGTGTAACCATAATGAGCAATCTATGTTGGGGATATACTTTCCGGGTATCCTCACAGTTCCTCACTGACCAGGGTGGCCCACTTCGGGTTAGAGCTTTGCTTCATGGGCGACCCAGTCAGGGAGAAAGACGGAGTCCAATCCGGCTACAGGAAGGCCCAGAAGACTTACCGACTTAGGCCCATAATGTTACTTGTAGTTCAAGATGTACTCTGTAACCGACTCTTAGACGTAGCCGGATAGATCTCTCCTGTAAACCCTAGGCCGGATATCTATATAAGCCGTCCTAGGGAGAGCCTTAGGGCAGAACACTAATACTTTAGACCCTCAACTCGCATAGGCGAAACCCTTGTAACCCACATCTGGCTCTGCCGTATTACTGGATTGCTAGCAGGAGTAGGATCCGTCCAAAGCCGGCAGATTCGAACCTGGGTAAACTTGTGTGCTCACCGTCCCGGAACACCGTACGTCTCACACCCCTCTCTTCCGCACGCCCCGAGGACCCCCTCATGGCGTACTTGTCATCAATCTGACGACAGTTGGCGCCCACCGTTGGGCAAGTGAGCTTTAGATCTGCGTTTCGAGCGGAATCTGCAAGAATCAGAATCGGCAAGACATCGCCGTCGGTCGCATCCTCTATGCCAGCGATGTCCCTCTCATTGTTCTCGACGAGACTTGGATTCCGGCAAGGGTGGCTATGACTGCCTACACAATCATGTCTTTTGGTGAGATCGATGTTTACATCGGTTTCGCTGAACCTGCCCAACCCACCCCAGCGGTGATGATAGAGGCAGAAGAATTTTCTGGGTCCCCTTTGTCCGCGGAGGCGGCAGAGTTCCGGATCTCAGAAAACCCTAATCCCACCCATCTCGCACCAGTTGCGGAGATAGTGGAGAAACCCGAGCCTGAAGAAGACCTAGTGGACCAAGTCGAATCCAGAGTGGATCTCCCCGGAGAAGCCGGATCCCAGATCGACCCACCCATGGAAGTCAAAATCCAGGAGGCAACGACACTGATTCCGGCTCTGATGATGCTGGGACAGACATGCCTTTCCTAAGGTACACACTACGACGTATGATACTGCAAGGCGAAAGCGCAGATGCAATACTCGAAACCATCAAAAGTTTCAATGTGGATGATCGCGAAAGCCACTGGTACCTCAGGAAGCACGCGTCGCACTTTGTCGGATACGTGGGATCTGGATCCGGCTCTGCCGATGCTGGAGAAAACACCGACTCGGTGCTAGAGGCAATCGGAACAAACGCCGACGTACCCGCATCCTCGGATGAATCGATGACGTCAGCAGATTTCCGAAAGTTCTCCGCAGAATATGAAGAGGAGTACAACTCCAAAGCTGCAGAAGAAGGAGAAGGATCCGGTGAACACTCTCCCAAAACGCAGGATGACATGGACGTCGGAGATAATCCCGAGGTCCAGATGTCCGAAAGTACTGATCAGAGCTTGACTCCGAGAAACGGACCCAAAGCCGTCTTTGCTACCGGCAGTGCCAAGAAGGCAAAGAAGAAGAAGAAGAAAAACAAGACCCTAGCAAAAGACCCTCTGACAGAGGAGGTGATTGCCGAGGAATACGAGGAAGACTCGGATGGAGCACTTATCCCAGACGAGCCGAAAAAAGAAGCATCGGTGGATGGACATGTGATCACTGAAGGTGCGCGTAAACTCATCAATGCCGCATTAACCACACCTATCCCTACAGCTGCAGAACTTACTGCAGATGAGCTGGACGAAAGGGCGCAAGCCCTAGAAGCGCGTCGTCAACAACTCCTCGATGAAGCCAAAAACATCAAGGTGGATAAGAAACACATGTCAAACAAGGAATACATGTCTCGTCTACATCAGAAGACACGGAAGCATCACATAGATGACAACCAATTCCCACGTGTCCATGCCATCATTTTTGGAGATGAGATGGGGAAGCCACGGAAGGATAGCAACAGAGATTGGGTATACCCAACACCAGTACAAAATACCGTGGAAGCCCGAGAAATTCTATCGGCTAATCCAGGACCAGAGGAGATCCGTTTGGGTATCAAGCTACTCAATAAGGGACTGGAACAACAAAAGGTCGCCCTGTCCGGAAGTCAAAAACTGGTCTCGAATTCTAACCAATGTCGCACAGATCCGGCGTGGGCTGGCGTAAGATCCCATTACGTTCGGGCGCAGTACCATCACCCCGAACGCAGGGAAGACAATTATTCAAGAATCGGATCGTCAGGACAGCATTACAGAGCTTCACGTAACTGGAGCAACGTTGCCCCAGCGGCCGAGAAAGATGCCATCGCTGCCCTGAATCCGACGAACCCTCCCCGACGAGAATCTAAGGATCAAAGGGGAGAAGATAAAGAAAAACGACGGGAGGAGGATCGTCAAAAAATGCCACCTCCTAAGTATACAAGCCGTTCGACTGAGCCTCACCATGGTGGGAACGACGGAAACCATGCTGGAACAAGCCGGCAGGGGGCTCGTCGTAGTCAAGATCCTCCCCGGAACCGAAATAATGACGTTCCGAACGGAGGCCGGCGATCAGCCGGAAACTATCCAGCTGCCCCGCCCTCTCCACCACACAGTTATCACAACGACCCCCATGGAGGGCAAGGAGGACAACATGGTGGAGGAGGTGGTGGTAGAAGCCGAAGTCCGGCTCCACGGCACCGCAGCCACAACCAGAATTCGGGACGATCTCTATTCTCGAACGATGCAAGGCATAGAATCAACTCTAA
This sequence comes from Avena sativa, assembly GCA_916181665.1. Classification (NCBI taxonomy): domain Eukaryota; kingdom Viridiplantae; phylum Streptophyta; class Magnoliopsida; order Poales; family Poaceae; genus Avena; species Avena sativa. The sequence goes on from OV702287.1 coordinate 433,680,775, forward strand.
TATAGAGGCGTGATGCTATGAAAACGATGACATGTATGTGGGCCCAAAGTGCTTCGGACCATGCATCAGAGCTACAAAATTACCGAAAGGATTTGCTATCTCAAGACATATCCAAGCCTACGACGGCATTGCTCGGCCAGACACCTAGTTACAGGATTTCTTCCAAGCTTGCTACATTGCTAAAGGCGGAAACAGCCTGGTCACAACCCGATATCTCCCACTTATGTTGCGGAAGACGGCACGATCATGGCTCAATGAACTTCCGGCGAACACCATCCATAACTGGTATGACTTGCAAAGTGTGTTCTTTCGGAATTTCGAAGGCACATATCGGAGGCCCTGTACGGTTGGAGACCTACAGTGTTGCACCTAGAAAGCTGGAGAAACTTGCCGAGATTACCTCGGACGATGGATCGACACCAAGAACTCCTGCGAAGGAGTAAATGATCAAACTGCGATTGAAGCTTTCATCGCAGGTCTCCCTATTGGTTTATTGCGCCATCGCTTGAAGTGTGACAAGGTTACTAATTTGGGAGAGATGATAGAAACAGCGAGCAAGTATGCAGATGCTAACGATGATGTAGAAGGATTACTCAACACCCTGGCTGTGCCTTAGTCGGCAAAACAACCAAAGCAACAAGCTCAGAAGCGCAAATATACCTCGGAAGAAAAACCCAACGCGGAAACAGCGGTAGTTACTACTGTTTCCGGGTCTGGAGGACGAGGAGGACATGCCGGAGGCCGCGGGCGTGGCCGTGGGACATCAAGGGTCCAAGGTAGAGGAGAGCAACAACCAGGCAAAACCTACTCTTGGGCCGACATTGCCAATAACCCATGTGTGCATCACTTAGACGCCAATGGGGGCTCTTCCCACACCAATGCTGAATGTCGTTTCAACGACGACATCAAAAGAGATGATACCGCGGGCTACAAAGCTAAGCAGAAGAAGGGAAAGAAAAATCCCAAAAAAGACAAAGAGACCAAGGAAGATTCTGACATGGAGGAAGCTGATGCTTCAAATCCCAAGTCGGAAGGGAAGAAAACTTTTCCCACCAAGGACACTTACGTCACCTTCCTCGGATCTCAACCAGCAAAGGTCAAGAAAGCAGTTCTCCACGAGCTCAATGCAATAGTTCTGACTGTCCCTCAATATCTGGACTGGTCGGAAGTGGCAATCACATTTGACCGCGATGATCATCCGCCTAAGTTACACAGGCGAGGAAAATACGCCTTAATCGTCAACCCACTTATTGACGGTTATGGTTTCTCCAAGACCCTCATGGACGGTGGTAGTAGCATCAATATTCTCTATGTCAAAACGCTACGCCGGATGAAGATCTCGGAGACCCAGCTGAACCATAGCTCTGTGATCTTTCACGGAATTGTCCCAGGAAGACAAGTGTTGGGGGGATACCCCCGGGTAGGGTCACTCCGGGGTATAAGGGCCGAGTTAGCCGAGGTTCGGCAAGGTCAAAGCGGATGCTGGCCGAGTCACCTCAAGGCAGGCCGGATCACGGAGTAACCCGGACCAGGGGGGGGGTCGCCTAACGTTGTCTTATCCGACTTAAGGAGTATGTCGGAAATGCTTGTCTAACTTATATGCAGGAACAGGTGTGGCCGGATCTACTATGATCCGGATCCTCGCTTGGCTTCTAGGAGAAGGAAGGAATCTCTCTGGTCAAAAAAGAAGGTCCGGTACATACTGGATGAGCGAATAAAGCAAGGGCAGGACCACCGGGTCGTGGCCGACAAGGGTGACGACGCTCACGTCGGCTTACGTCGCTAAAGCAAGTGTGACGCGGGGGAAAAGCACCCCGGTCGGGTTACCACTTTGGGAGGGGGCATATTCTTAGGAATATGCCTCCACGTATGCCCTAGGCCAGGACCGAACCACCTCTATATAAGGGGGGTTAGGGTTCTGGTAGAGGGGGTTGGCAGAAATCTAGTTGGTTGAGCTCTAGTAGATCTAAGGTTCTTGGGCAAGTTATTAGGCTAGAGTAAGGGAGCTTCTTCTTCCTCCTCTCGCCAATACAGCTCAAGGAGCACCTGTAATCTTGAAGAAAGAGTAATACAAACTTCTGTGTGGAGAATCACTCTACTATCCCTCCCTGGATTCCCCTAGCGCACATTAGTCCCCACCTTTAGCCTATCCATGGCATCTGCCGTGACACCACCACGACAGTTGGCGCCCACCGTGGGGCTAGCGGCGCTAGCAGGGGTGAAGATCCGGTCGGGAAACTTTCATCGACATCGGCGAGCGCATCGTCTCCGGGCTCGTTCAGCGCTTTGGAGCGCTGGATTTCGTCAGCGACAATGCTGGCTGCTTCAGCACGCGCCCGCTTCCACGCAATGGCCTCTTCGTCAAGCTCGGCGCGCACAAGGTCTACGTTGATGTGGACGTTTCGTGCGTTCATCCGCGCCGCGTCGTCGATGCAGGGGAACCACCCCTCACTGTGGCTCACGGGGCACGTATCGCTTGCTCCCCGGACCATGCGGAGGTGATGATGACCGCGCCAGGTGCAGGCGCAAGCAAATACCCAGCGCCAGACCCGGAGGTAACACCTAAAGCACCGAGAAAAGGTAGAGGACCTCCACTGGAGAGGCCTGAGAACGTACTGAGGGAAGCAATGGATAGCTTGGCTAACCCCGTAGCAGCAGTGATCGATCCGGCTCAGGCACAGGCCAAGCTAGAGGAAACCTGGCAAAAGATACTAGAGGGCGCAAAGAAAATAGCCGCGGCTCAGCAGTCACTGAACATGACGCTGCGTGAGTACGCGAAGGCAAACAAGGTTGATGCAGTGAGAGTAAAAGGGAAAAATCTCATGAGTGAGATGAATAGAGAAGGTGATGATGGAGCAGAAGGGTCGGAAAACTATCTGTCTGTGGGGTTGTCGAAGTATAGCACACCGGCGAAGAACCTCAGACCAGCAGATGCCGCTACATCCGAGCTAGAGGGTCTGACGGGTGAGGCCCGTCAAAGACAGCAAGACCGGGTTAACGAGCTGGTTCGGATCGCGAACAGGCAGAACGAGGAGCTGCTGAGAGCTAACCCGGGGAGAGCTGGGGCATCCAGGATCGTCCACTCAGTGGTGGGTAACCCGGAGAAATCCGCTGGAGCCGCATCATCACCTCATGGCGGTCCAAGGAGAGAAGAGGTAGTAACCTCGGCCAGACGGAACAAACAGATTGTCCCGTACGACCCAACGCGTGCGGGAAAAGAAAAAGAAACGCGGAAGAATGATGATCGACGGAGTGTGAGATGAGGTGAAGCTGGCCGAGGTAATCACAACCACGGCAATGCCGGTCAAGGGAACGCTGCCAACGGCAATGCCGGACAGTGCAACTATGCAGGAGCAGGACCACCACAGCAGCGGAATATACCAAGGCAAGAGCAAAGCGCCGACCGAGGTATGCAGCAGAAAGACGTGCAACGAGGGCAAAACCGATACAATGATGGTGATTCGGAGATGGTGAACGCAGGGTGCCCCAGACCGGACTACCATGTGATAGGGTCTAGGTTGGGGAGCAGGGATTTGTTGCCGGATGACGCCAGGTTAAAACTGGATCGCCTGTATAGGTCGGAACAGATCGAATGTCAAGGTCCTCCGGGTCCAGCGTGCTTTGGACCCCGGATCACGAAGGAACCACCAGTACCCAACTTCCAATTACCCAGGGGCACGAAGACGTATGACGGCAGTACCAAGCCAGAGGATTGGTTGATAAACTATGCTACGGCGGTGAAAATTGCAACTGGCAACTTGAGATGGGCTGTGCGTTACGTGCCCCAGATGTTGGAAGGCCCGGCCAGAGTATGGCTGAATAACTTACCGCCCGGAAGCATCAACTGCTGGATAGATTTTGAAGAAATGTTTATCAGCAATTTCTCAAGTACGTACCAGAGGCCGATTAGACCGCAGACCCTGGCAATGTGCAAGCAAAGACCCAACGAGACGGATCGTGAATTCTTAACCCGGTGGTGTACCATAAGAGACTCGTGTGAAGGTGTCATAGAGTCACAGGCCATAGCGTGGTTTGCGCAAGGGTGCAGATACGGCAGCGGGCTGTGGATGAAACTACAAAGGAAAATGCCAGTTACGCTGGCAGAGATGATCCGGATTGCTGATTCGTATGCTTTGGGCGATCCGACTCAACCTAGGCTCCCGTCAAACGACTCAAACGAGGAATACTATCAGAGGGACGGAGCTGGGTCGTCCCGGAGGAATGAATACAGAGGGAAAAGGAGAGATGACAGACCGGACCATCGCTATGGCTCGCAACAAGTTGCAGCAGTGAATCAAGATTAACCCGGATCAGGGAGTAACCAACACCATAGAACTGGAGGGCAGTGGACTCCAAGAAATGATGGCAAGAAAACATGGACTCCGGAGGAGAAGAAGAAGTGGCAGGAAAAGAAAGACCGTCCGAGGTATACCTATGAGTCGATGCTGGACCAGCCGTGTAAGTTTCACACGCCTAATCCGAATAGCCCGGCGGGTCACACGACGAGGCAATGTGAGTGGATGTGAAAGATAGAACAAGGTGGCTCGGGGAATGCTCAGGCACCCCGGCATCAATTACTCTCCGGAGCAAACACGCAACAGCTAATGTTGCCTCCCCCTCCGCCGAGGTATGACAACAATGAGAGAAGGGATGCAGTGCATCAGGTGGAGAATCAGCAACAACCGGATCAGAGGTACCCCAGAAACGAGGGAAGGAATGGGTACAGGGAACATCACCAGAGTTATTGTGTGTTCACGACTGAGGAAACAGATAGAAAGAGCTTGCAGCGCCGACATATGGAGGTCAATGCGGTCATGCCAGCAGTGACGAGGTACATGCCTTGGTCGGACCAGGAAATCACCTGGAACATCAAAGATCATCCTGAACTTATGCCGAGCCCAGGTTCGTACGCGCTAGTGCTAGATCCGACATTCATTGGACCAAACATCAACGTGAGGTTCTCCAAGGTTTTGATTGATAATGGCAGTAGCATTAACATCACGTATGCGGTTACGATGCGCAAGTTAGGCATCTCGGAGAACATGCTCCATGCTACGAGAACAACTTTCCATGGCATAGTACCAGGCATTTCTTGTGAGCCCATAGGCAAAGTCCGGGTCGACGTGTTATTCGGCACGAGGGACAACTGCCGAACTGAAAATCTGGAGTTTGAAGTGGTGAACTTGGAAAGTGCATATCATGCATTACTTGGAAGGCCAGCATTGAACAAATTCATGGCAAGTTGTCACATCAGTTATCTGAAGATGAAGTTGCCCGGGCCAAATGGAACGATTACCATTGCTGGAGATTTCCGACATTCCATGGAGTGTGCTTCAGCCGGGTCCAACCTAGCCGAGTCACTCGTGATTGCGCAAGAGAAAAGAAAAATCCAAGAGGTGGCAGCATTAGCTCAGTCCGCACAACAATATATGCCGGCATTAAGTAACCCGCATGGCAGCGTTTCGTTTCAAGCCGCAAAGGACACCAAGAAGATTCCAGTTGATAACATGTTTCCGGAGCGCACCGTGACAATTGGTGCCGGGTTAACTGACAAATAGGAAAGCGAGCTCGTCAACTTCCTCCGTGAGAATCGGGATATTTTTGCTTGGTCTACACAGGACTTGCAAGGTGTTCCGCGGGAGTTGGCCGAGCACTCTTTGAACGTAAGACCCGGAGCAAGGCCGGTGAAGCAACCTCTTCACCGCTTCGCCGAGGATAGGAGAAAAGTCATTGGAGACGAGATAGCTCGGTTACTGGCAGCAGGATTCATCATGGAGGTACTTTATCTGGATTGACTCTCTAATCTGGTGCTAGTGGAAAAGAAGAAGGACGATCCGAACGTGGCAGTGGTCTGGCGTATGTGTATCGATTACACGAACCTGAACAAGGCATGTCCAAAAGATCCATTTCCATTGCCAAGGATAGATCAGGTCATAGACTCAACCACAGGATGCAAACTGTTGTCATTCATTGATGCATATTCTGGCTTCCACCAGATACCTCTAAACCCGGATGATCAAATAAAAACGGCGTTTATTACCCCGTACGGGGCTTACTGCTATCGTACTATGCCGTTCGGTTTACGTAATGCAGGTGCAACATACCAAAGATCTATGCAAAAATGTTTGCATGACCAAATAGGTCAAAACGTACAAGTATACGTGGATGATGTGGTTATCAAGACCAAGGAAAGCGCAACGCTCCTTGACGACATAAGACAAACATTCGCGAACTTGAGAAGGTTCCGGATGAAGCTTAACCCGGAAAAATGTACCTTCGGTGTCCTGGCTGGAAAGTTACTCGGATTTCTCGTCTCCAGCCGAGGTATCGAGGTTAATCCAACTAAGATCCGAGCCATCGAACGATTGGAGCTGCCGAAGTGTCTTAACGATGTCCAGAAGTTCACTGGATGCCTGGCGTCGTTGAGTCGGTTTGTATGTCGGTTAGGAGAAAATGCACTGCCTCTCTACCAACTCATGAAAAAGTCAGATAAATTCGTTTGGACGCCACAGGCTGATGAAGCTTTTGCCCACTTGAAAAAGATGTTGGCCACTGCGCCAGTGTTATCCTCTCCACTATCAAAGGAATCAATGTTGCTCTACGTAGCCGCAACCAACCGTGTTGTAAGTGCAGTAATCATAGTGGAACGCAATGAAGAGGGTAAGTCGGTGCAGAGGCCAGTGTATTACCTGAGCGAGGTGTTGTCTGCTTCAAAACAGAACTACCCGCACTTTCAAAAGGTGGCATACGGTGTCTATATGGTGGCAAAGAAGTTAAATCATTACTTTGAGGAGCACCCCATCAAAATAATATGTGAAGCTCCCATATCCGAGATAATGAGTAACAAGGATGCGAGTGGCAGAATCGCAAAATGGGCAATTGAGCTAGCCCCTTATGCGCCCCAATACGACAGAAGAGAAGCGATCAAATCTCAGGCGTTGGCGGACTTTTTCGTGGATTGGGCCGAGGTACAATACGAACCACCGCCACCAGATCCGAATTATTGGAGGATGCACTTTGACGGGTCGAAAACCAAAACCGGATTAGGTGCCGGGGTTGTGCTTATCTCGCCTAAGAAGGATCAGCTCAAGTACATATTGCAGATCCATTTCGCTGCATCGAATAACATCGTTGAGTATGAGGCTCTTGTGCATGGGCTCAAAGTGGCAAAGGAAATTGGCATACGTCGGATAATATGCTTCGGCGACTCGGACCTGGTGGTGCAACAAGTGTCCAGAGTGTGGGACGCCCTGGATCCAAACATGGCACTATACAAATTTCACGTGCAGAAGATATCTGGTTACTTCGAGGGGTGTGAATTTCAGCATGTACCCCGGGCGGAAAACGAGGCTGCCGACATGTTGTCGAAGCTCGGATCGACCAGACAGGCAATTCCACCGGGTGTAGCATTGGAACACCTCAGGAAACCATCTATCAGGCCGTCCCCAGGAACCGACTCGATCTATGTCCCAGAAAATACGGAATCCGGAGCTGAGCCCATGGACATTGACCTGGGAGGTGGTACGCGAGACCCGGGGACTGCGTCAGCAAACCCGGGGACTACCTCGGCAAACCCGGGGACTACCTCGTTAGACCCGGGGACTGCTCAGCGTGATCCGGCTGAAGTTATGCCGGTGGATCAGATGGAAATTGATGAGGAGATATTCCCTCCACGAGCCATACCAGCTTGGGCACTACCTATATTCCAATTCCTAAAAGAGGGAACGCTACCCACTGAGGAGGTGCTAGCCAGGCAAACTCAGAGGAGAGCAAAACCATACACAATCATCAATTCCGAGTTATACAAACGCAGTGTAACTAATGTCCTCCAACGATGCATTGACCCGGAAGAAGGGCTTGACATCCTCCGAGATATCCACCAAGGGGAATGTGGGCATCATGGCTTATCCCGAGCCTTGGTGGCAAAGGCGTTCCGGCATGGATTCTACTGGCCAAGTGCCTTGGAACAAGCAGAAGATCTGGTGAGAAAATGCAATGGTTGTCAGAGGTATGCCACCAAGACACATATGCCTATGTCGGAACTCAAGACCATACTTATTACGTGGCCATTTGTTGTATGGTGCTTGGATATGGTTGGCCCGTTCAAACCTGCGAGAGGAAACATGACACATATTTTGGTCATGGTGGACAAGTTCACAAAATGGAGTGGAGTGAAACCTATAAGAAAATGTGATGGAGCTACGACCGTGACTTTTCTCAAAGACATCATCTTGAGATACGGTTATCCACACAGTATTATAACTGATAATGGAACAAATTTTGCGGAAGGAGCATTTGCGCGCTTCTGCCGGGATAAGAAGATCCGACTCGACGTCGCCTCGGTAGCCCACCCCGCATCGAACGGACAAGTGGAAAGATCCAACGGGTTAGTATTATCCGGGATAAAACCCCGGCTCATTGAGCCGCTACAAAGATCAGCGGGGTGCTGGATAGAAGAACTACCAGCAGTACTGTGGAGCTTAAGAACAACTCCAAATCGATCAACAGGCTATACGCCATTCTTTCTGGTATATGGGGCAGAAGCTGTATTACCAGCCGACATAGAGCATGATTTGCCTAGGGTCACCCAATACACAGAAGCCGAAGTGCAAGAAGCCCGGCAAAATGATGTTGATCTGCTGGAAGAAGCGAGAGAACTGGCACTGTCTAGATCCGCCATATATCAGCAAAACCTTCGACGCTATCATAGCCGGAAAGTGTGCCCCGAGTCTTCCGGGAAGGCGATCTAGTGCTCCGGTTGGTACAACGTACTACTGGCATGCATAAGTTGTCCCCCCATGGGAAGGGCCGTTCATTGTGAGCAAAGCATTGCACAATGATTCTTACTATCTCATAGATGCAAAGCAACAGGAAAGGAACAAGGCGGACAGGTCCGGAGAGGAGTCCAAGCGACCGTGGAATGTAGCACTACTTCGTCCCTTCTACACTTAGCTAAGAAGTGTATGTATCCGAGTCGTCTCGTATGTCGGTATGTATGTCGGCAATGAGATTATAAATAAAATAGCAGCCCCTCGAGCAGTACCTCGGGGACTTCCTTAATAATGTTTGTCGTAATTTCTTATGCGGTAGCTGGAATGAGTCGTTTTACTTAATCCGGATTAGTAATGTGTGAGCACCAAAAACCCAACCCTTCGACTTGCTGCTGTCCAACAAGAATTGGCTTCATGGCGAGCAAGGGAACAAGTTTGGAATTGCGTAGCACATGAAAAACGACTAAGGAAACGAATTTATTCGAGCTAACGTTTGCTTTTTCGGACTAACCCTGTATTTATTTTCAAGTTATTATGCTGAATTATTTTGAGCCAAGTCTCAAGGTTTCTAAGTATTGTTAAGACAATTTTTGAAGCTCGGATTCGTAAGTTGTAAAACCGAATCAAGGTAGACACGGACCGAGCCAAGGAATTGGACGAACAAGAAAATGAAACTCGGGGGCTACGCCCAAGTTAGTCTGGCATAAAAACATAGTAGCAAAATATTACATATCCAACATACAATTGCACCCGGCATACCGGGGATCTGATAAATTTTCAAGTTTTTTCAACTAAGGAGCAGCAGGAGGAGGAAGTTCGGCGTCGTCATCACTGTCTTCAATATCTGAAGCAGCATCTTCTCCATCCTCACCCAACCCATCCTCCACGTTCTCCATATGCTCATCCCTGCCGGACTCCAGAAAGCTCGGCCCCTCAACCTAGTCATGGATTGGAGAATATTCGACGAGGCTGTAGGCGCAAGCCTGGCATCGAGCTACCCACTCCGGATCATCGGTCCATTTGGATCCGGTGGGCCGACGTGTGAGGAGGCTCATGTCGATCTTCTCGTACCATGTAAGAATATGATGAAGGAGGGTATCTGCTGCGGCACGCCCGGCGGACTCCCTCCAGAGGTCAAGCTGAGTCTCAACTTCCAACAGCTTTTTGGCAAGGAGTGTGATCCTCTCCGGAGCGCTCTCGCTTGGCCAAAAGGTGTTGTAGATCCGGACCGCAACGTCGAGGAGATCTTTCCCATAGTTCTTGATGGTTTCCACGCGAGCTGACACGCTGACCAATAGGTCCTCCATGTCTAAGGGGATGCTCTCACCATCAGGAGCGACGGGAGTACCCCTTTCTCGGTGGAATTTGGCAACAACAGCACTGGTGATGGGAGTACCCTCGGGAAAGTGATCTAGAAACAAGGAAAAGGAAGATGCTGAAGCAAACATTTATGGGCTAACCCGGAAAACTATGTCGGATAAGGGAAAGAAACTTACGTGAGATATGGCGGTGGATCCGGGTCAACTCCTTGATGCAGTTGTCGCGTCTCTGGCGAAGTTGTTCAAGCTCAGCGAGCACCGACCAAAGCCGGACCTCGGATTCTTTAAGCAGGTCCTGGTCCTTGGAGATTTGGAGAGTAAGGCGCTCACGCTCTTCGGTGAAGTTCTGGCCAACTTTTTGGAGCTCGGTTTTGTGTTGGGCCTTCATCTTCTCCATCTCGGCCTTAAGCTTGGCTATCTCGTCGTCCTTGGTCTGGAGGAGGGCAAGCTCATCATTTTTCTTCTTCAGCTCAGCTTGATGCTGTCCTGCTTGTTCGAGAAAATGCAGCATCATATCAGGCACGGGCACACTATCCTCAAGCGATGCTGAAATAGTGCGTTGACCCGGCAAAGACGAGGAGTGAATGTTTGCCGAGCCAAGGAGAAGAAGAAATGGAAAACACAACAACGTCGGACAAAAGAAGACATACCTCGGATTTCCTCCAAGTTCTTCCGCATAATTTTGTTCTCAGCCTCCACCCTAGCTACAAAAACCGAATGAGGAGATTAGTCCGGTGAAAACAAATGAAGAAAAACGGAGAAGTGCTGAGGGAGAAAACTACCCCTCTTTTCATGCTCTGCGCCAAGTGCAACATGTTTCGCGCGCAGGATCTTGTGGGTATCAAGCAGGCGTTGAAATTCGGCGCTCCGATGATTGGTAGTTACCTAAAAGGAGCACAGAAGTGTGAAATTAACTTGATGAATATTCGAAGTGTGCAAGATCCGGGAAAAGTGGAACTTAACCCGGCTCTAAGTGTGTGCATATTCGAAGTGTGCAAGATCCGGGCCAAGTGGAACTTAACCCGGCTCTAGGTGTGTGCATATTCGAGGTGTGTAAGATCCGGGCCAAGTGGAACTTAACCCAGCTCTAGGTGTGTGCATATTCGAAGTGTGCAAGATCCAGACCAAGTGGAACTTAACCCGGCTCTAGGTGTGTGCATATTCGAAGTGTGCAAGATCCGGGCCAAGTGAAACTTAACCCGGCTCTAGGTGTGTGCATATTTGAAGTGTGCAATATCCGGGCCAAGTGGAACTTAACCCGGCTCTAGGTGTGTGCATATTCGAAGTGTGTAAAATCCGGGCCAAGTGGAACTTAACCCGGCTCTAGGTGTGTGCATATTTGAAGTTTACATGTAGCTATATTAGTTTTCTAAGGAGCATCCGGCCGAGTAATAAGTTACTCCGCCGGAGGCTCGGGGACTAATGGTTATTATCTACAGCATGTAAAGGAAAAACGACATACCTCCATCATTCGCCCCGCGAGGTTAATTTCCTTGGCGGCAGTATTCATCTGGGCAGAAAATTCTGCAGGGCCGAACTTTTCCGGGAGATCGTCGTTGTAGAAGAACTCCGCCTTATTCCAGTTCATGACGAACTCGATAAGGCTCGGAGGGTACCGTTCGCCAGTGGGCATGTGGGGTGCCACCAAGCCCTTTGCATGAGCTTCCTTCCTCTCAATCAGGGCAAGAGCTGGGCTGGTGTGAAGAACCATCTGCTGCGCATCGGTTGGCTCGGCAGGAGGATCCGTCGCTGCTGGTGATTTCTTCGGAAGCATTGACGATAAGGTTCGCTGCCCGGCCTCGACGGGTGTAGACTTGGCAGCATCCGGAGCCTTCTTGCCTTTAGACTGCTAGGAAGAAGTAACCACGACGGATTTCCCTTTGGAAGCTGCTGGAATGGTCCCTCGCCGGAGCTGAGATACTCGGAAGATGCAGAGGAACTTGGTACTAGAGCTGCTGTGGGGTTCCTGGCTGCTGGGACAGTTGATGGTTCAGAAGCTGGTACTGGAGCTACTGCTGGTGCTAGAGTTGCGGTAGACTTGGTGGTTGCTGGTTGTGGCAATGCCGAAGTGGCGGACACCGTTGCCTCGGCCGAACCAACCCCTCCCGATTCGAGGTCGCGTTCCTCTTGATGAGGTACTGCGGAACCCGAAGCAGCCGCAGAGCCCTCCGGAATAGGGCTCAGCGGGCGTGACTCGTCATCACGAGGAGGGGAAGGACCAGACCGAAGGGGAGAAGAGATGCTCGATCCGCTCTGAGGGACCTCCACAGGAGGCCTGCAAAAGAAAATGATGTCAGGAGTGAAATTACCCCAATGCAAGGAGAAGTGTGTTGCGCAGTGAAAAATGACTTACGCATCCGAGGTCTCGGCTTCCTTGGGCTTCCAGGCCCTCCGTGCCGGCGCTTTGCCTGCCCGCTTGGAGGCAGTCTTGTCTCCGGCCTTCTTTTGCCTTTTGGTAGGCTGAGAAGGTTCGGAGGAAGAACTCGATGCGGATCCGCGCTTCTTCTTCGATGCCACCGGAACCGGCTCGCCCGTGGCAAGTGGAGGATCCTCGTGGATATGCCCACCGGGGCTAGCTGGTGCCGGAAAGGCAAAAGAAAGAGGGATAGCCTCAACGGGTTCAATCACGTCGATATCCGAGTCATCCTCATCATCGGGCCAATCTCTAAGAGAAGAGAATTTACCGCTGGGACGTTTGGTGGCGTCGGTCATAGGGAGGAACATCTCCTGGTCCGGCTCCTCCTCATCTGTGATATCTCGGTCCGGCGCCCACTTAAGGGTCGGATCCGTGCCATCCTCGAGAGTTTGCTGGAGAAACAGCTGAGAAAAAGCACAAAGAGCAAAGTCAAAAATATGACAAAAACCGACACATAATTGATCCGAAATAAGTTTACCCCGCAGAGCTTACCACGGGAGGGAGCCTATCACGGCAGTAATGCTCGATTCTCCACGTCCATTCCGCAGAGAAATCTTTGTGAGTGGTGAAAAGAGCCTTGACCCGGCGGAAGATCTCTGTGTTGCTTAATTCGAAGGAGGAGGTTCGGTTGGGGTCGCGACCGAAGCTCAGGTGGCACAACTTGTGGGTGCGCCTCTGGAGGGGAGAGATTCGGTTGTGCACGAACGTGATCATAGCGTCCTCGTTGCGCAATCCGAGCTTCTTCAGCTCCGCGAATCTTTTGTTGACTTGATTGGCCAGAGCTGTAGGTTTCTTGGCGACCTCCTCCCAGAAATCCGTGTCAAGGGGACCCGGAGCGTAGGGCAGCAACCGAATCAAGTCTTCGATACCCTCGTTCCGGACGTAGAAGAAGGTCCGGGCCCATCCTTTGTAGGAGTCAAGCCCGATGACCCGGGGAAAGATTGAAAATCTCCGGGGCAAGATGGAGGAAGCTCTAAACTGGGTGAGCTGCTTGTCCTCCGACTCGACGTGGATGTTGGGAACGACGTTGCGACGGAGACCGAAGAACCGGATCCACAGCTCCTTCGTGGGCCATAGTCCGGTATAACCTTCGATCGTAGAGACAAAGGCGGAAAAAGAGGTGATGGCGTTCGCCGGGAGATGATGTGGTTGCAAGTGATAGGTCCGGACCCAGCCCCGGAAAAAATCGCTCACCGGAAGACCAAATCCCTGTTGGAAATGGGATAGGAAAACAACAAACTCACCCGGATTGGGTGAGGGGGCCAATTCCGAGGAGGGGAGACGAGCGGCGACGCCGGCGGGAATACGCCTAGTCCGGTAGAGCCAGTTGATGTCGTCTTGGCAGACCCACGAACCGGCCCACGCGCCGCGGTCCGCCGCGCCGGCGTCCTCCTCCATCTCCTGCTCGGCGACGACGAGCTCCTCCTCAGTCATCTCGTATCCGCTATCCTCGCTGGAGCTAGCGGCGGCGGGGGTCTGTGGTCTAGATTGACAAGGACCCGTGGCTAAGAAGTTGCGCAGCGGGGGCTGCAGTGCGGAGGCACGGAGAAGGTGCAGCGGCGGCGCTGCTGCTATGAGCACTGGCGGTGGCACGGTCGCGAGGAAGACGAAGGAGAAGAATAGGAACGGGCAGAGGGGCGCAAAGGTGAAAAATGCTAAGGGACGCGCCCCTCCCCTATTTTAACTGCCCCAGAGATGGGTGAGTGGGATCGCGTTGTGCGCACGAGCCACACGATGTGGCCGTGTATTGCTTACATCAGCCAATCGCTGAGGACCCACATGAAGGGCCACAGGATGGAAGCGACCCCGTGACGTGACACACTGGTGCGGAAAACGAGGAGACAGGCGTGACGTAACCCGCGCACAGTAAAACTGACAATTATTGCGGCACTTATTGTGCAGGCCCTTAAAATAAGACAAGGTAATGATTAGCCTCCACGTGGGTTAGCGTATGAGAGAAGGAAACGGGGCCCGGATCAAACCATGGTAAACATGGGATCCGAGTCAAAGTGGTGACCCGGTCGGCAAGTGAAAACTTGGAACGTGCGAAGGGAACGTAAATCCATATAATCCGAGATAAGGAGCTAACCCGGAATTGAACGTCTGAGGCTCGGACGTAAATGAACCTGGTGTGGCCTTAGCGGCCGAGGCAGTTAAGACCGCACCAGCTTCGGGGACTAATGTTGGGGGGATACCCTCGGGTAGGGTCACTCCGGGGTATAAGGGCCGAGTTAGCCGAGGTTCGGCAAGGTCAAAGTGGATGTTGGCCGAGTCACCTCAAGGCAGGCCGGATCACGGAGTAACCCGGACCAGGGGGGTCGCCTAACATTGTCTTATCCGACTTAAGGAGTATGTCAGAAATGCTTGTCTAACTTATATGCAGGAACAGGTGTGGCCGGATCTACTATGATCCGGATCCTCGCTTAGCTTCTAGGAGAAGGAAGGAATCTCTCTGGTCAAAAAAGAAGGTCCAGTACATACTGGAGGAGCGAATAAAGCAAGGGCAGGACCACCGGGTCGTGGCCGACAAGGGTGACGACGCTCACGTCGACTTACGTCGCTAAAGCAAGTGTGACGCGGGGGAAAAGCACCCCGGTCGGGTTACCACTTTGGGAGGGGGCATATTCTTAGGAATATGCCTCCACGTATGCCCTAGGCCAGGACCAAACCACCTCCATATAAGGGGGGTTAGGGTTCTGGTAGAGGGGGTTGGCAGAAATCTAGTTGGTTGAGCTCTAGTAGATCTAAGGTTCTTGGGCAAGTTATTAGGCCAGAGTAAGAGAGCTTCTTCTTCCTCCTCTCGCCAATACAGCTCAAGGAGCACTTGTAATCTTGAAGAAAGAGTAATACAAACTTCTGTGTGGAGAATCACTCTACTATCCCTCCCTGGATTCCCCTAGCGCATATTAGTCCCCACCTTTATCCTATCCATGGCATCTGCCGTGACACCACCACGACAACAAGCTAATTCCCTGGGAGAGATCACTTTGGATGTTACCTTTGGAACTCCAAAGAATTATCGGACGGAGGCACTTTCCTTCGAAGTGGTCCCGTTCAAGAGCGCATACGACGCTATATTCGAACGCCCGGCTTACTGGGCTTTTATGGCTTGTCCATGTTACATTTACAATATGATGCAAATTCCAGGTCCCAACGGCGTGATCACTATCAGGGGAGACCCGAAGAAGGCACGAGAATGCGAGGATGGAAATGCCGCCTTTGCTGAAGCCGTGCTGCACGCCCAGGAGTACCAGGAGATCAAGTAGAGCATAGATCCGTCTGAGATGCCCGCAACGAAGAAGGAGGTGACCAATCCAAATCCGGAGTTCAAGGCATCAGAAGAGACAAAGGAAGCACCGTTGAAGGATGATTACCCCTCTAAGGTGACCCAGATAGGCGTAGGCCTAGATAGCGCATAGGAAAGCGCGCTTGTCAAGTTCCTCCAAGCAAATCAAGATATCTTTGCATGGCAGCCATCTGACATGACCGGAGTACCTAGGGAACTTGCCGAGCACTCTCTAAATGTAAACCCGAACGCTAAACCCGTCAAACAGTCCTTACGACGATTTGGCGACGAAAAGCGTAAGGCAATAGCTAAGGAACTAGCACGGCTCGAGTTAGCCGGATTGGTAGAAGAGGTCATCCACACAGAGTGGTCGGCCAATCCTGTAATGGTCCCTAAAAAGGACACCACTGATTTAAGGATGTGTGTTGATTATACTGCCTTGAACTAGGCTTGTCCAAAAGATCCGTTCGCTCTGCCTAGAATTGATCAAGTTATCGATTCTACGGCAGGCTCAGAACTCCTCTGTTTTCTTGACGCATATTCCGGTTATCACCAAATCCGGATGAAGGAATCTGACAAAGTCAAAACTTCATTCATAATCCCTTTCGGAACCTTCTGTTTTGTTACGATGCCCTTTGGGCTGAAGAACGCAGGAGCTACGTACCAGCACACGATGCAGTGTTATCTCCACGACCAACTCAGACACAATGTACATGCATACGTGGATGATATCGCGGTGATGTCCAAAAAGAAGGAAACACTAATTTCCGACTTGGAGGAAACATTCGCCAATCTACGAAAATACAACATCATGCTTAACCCAAAGAAATGCATCTTTGGAATACCAGCCAGAAAATTGTTAGGTTTTATCGTGTCTCAAAGAGGCATAGAGGTGAACCGAGACAAAATCAAGGCTATACTCAATATTTCCAGGCCAAATCGCCTGAAGGACGTACAAAGATTAACTGGCTGCATTGCTGCGGTCAGTCGATTTGTAAGCCGGCTTGGTGAAAGAGTCGCACCATTATACAAACTCCTAAAAAAGACCAAGGATTTTTTTTGGACTGACGAAGCTGAAGCTGCACTACAAGACCTGAAGAAAGTACTCTCATCTGCTCCTATCCTTGCAGCGTCGTAACCTTAGGAACCGATGTTGTTTTATATTGCTGCGACAAATAAGGTCGTTAGTATCGTCATGGTAGTGGAGAGACCAGAGGAAAATCAGGAACACCTGGTGCAGCGTCCGACTTACTTTGTTACTGAGGTCCTGACAGAATCAAAACAGCGATATCCGCACTATCAAAAGTTGGCTTACGGTGTTTTTCTAGCATCTCGTAAGTTACGACACTATTTTTAGGAGCATCCAATTACCGTGGTGAGCAAAGCTCCCATGAGGGATATAATCAACAACAGTGACGCCACAGGACGCGTCGCCAAATGGGGCATAGAGCTTTCAGCTTTCGATATTGAGTACAAACCTCGGACAGCAATCAGATCCCAGATCCTTGCTGACTTTGTCACTGATTGGACAGATACGAAGGAGAATATGGTCCTCCCTGAGTCGGAATATTGGACCCTCTTTTTCAATGGGTCTAAGGCTAGAGGGGGCTCGGGGGCTGGCGTGGTGCTCAAATCACCCCAAGGAGATAAACTTTTATACGTGTTGCAGATCCACTTCATAGCGACAAACAATATTGCCGAGTATGAAGCACCGCTGCATGGAATCCGGATTTCCAACGATATTGGCATCCGACGTTTGATGTGTTACGGAGATTCGAATCTTGTTGCTCAGCAAGTCTCGGATATTTGTAATGCAAATAAGCACATGGCAGCATATAAAGCTGTCGTGGATGATCTATCTAAATCGTTCGAAGGGTTTGAAGTTCAACACATCCCTCGAGCAGAAAATGAGGAAGCAGATGCACTATCTCGAATAGGCTCTGCGCGGAAAGAGGTCCCGGATGACGTATGTTTAGAGAACCTCAAAATTCCCTCGATTAAGGGGGTAGATGAGGAATATCCGACCAAATCCGACTCACCTTTGATAGCAGTTCAGGCTGTAATTCCAAGCTGGACTCAACCCTACCTCGATTATTTGGTAGATGGCAAATTACCCAAAGACGAGGTGCTGAGCCGGCAGATTATCCGACGAGCAAAAGCCTATACTATTGTTAAAGGTGAGCTCCATAAACAGAGTGTGTCTGGGGTTTTTCAGCGCTGTGTATCTCCGGAAGAAGGAGTGGAAATCTTAAGGGAAATCCACGAAGGCGAGTGTGGTCACCATGCTGCAGCCAAATCTTTAGTGGCAAAAGCTTTTCAACATGGATTTTTCTGGCTTACGGCTCAGGCAGATGCCGAACGATTAGTCAAGACATGCAAAGGATGCCAAAAGTACGCCAAGCAAGCTC
The DNA here is from genome assembly GCA_916181665.1 of Avena sativa. Lineage (NCBI taxonomy): Eukaryota > Viridiplantae > Streptophyta > Magnoliopsida > Poales > Poaceae > Avena > Avena sativa. Next base: position 433,698,975 of record OV702287.1, read on the forward strand.
ATGTTCCAGCTGATCAGCTGCGGACAATACCTATAACATGGCATTTTGCGGTCTAGGGGCTTGATATGGTAGGACCTTTTAAACGAGCTCCAAGTGGATTTACTCACCTCTTAGGGATGGTGGATAAATTCACCAAATGGATCGAAGCTAAACCTGTCACTAGTTGTGATGGAGCAACAGCCAAAAGATTTGTCGAGGATGTTATAATCCGGTATGGTTATCCGCATAGCATTATCACGGACAACGGGAGTAATTTTTCTATGGGAGAACTGACCAAATTCTGCGACGAGCAAAATATCCGGCTTGACATTGCGTCAATCGCACATCCACAGGCTAACGGACAAGTCGAAAGAGCAAATGGTTTAATTCTACAAGGCCTGAAACCAAGACTCGAAGCACCACTACGACGTGTTTCGGGGGCTTGGGCAGAAGAACTACCCTCTGTAATTTGGAGTTTATGAACAACTCCGAACAGGTCAACAGGATACACACCTTTCTTCTTGGTTTATGGCGCAGAAGCAGTTCTTCCTAGTGATTTAATTCATACTTCTCCTAGAGTGGCCGCGTATATCGAAGAGGATGCCGATATTTCTCGACAAAATGATCTCGACTTAGTCGAAGAAGTTCACGCCGTTGCTGAAATGAGATCTACGGCCTATCAACTGAAGTTACGCAAGTATCATAGCCAGAGAGTCCGAACTAGATCTTTCAATAAAGGTGATTTGGTTCTCCGGCTTGTGCAATAAAGAAAGCACAAACTTTCCCCAGTATGGGAAGGGCCCTTTTTAGTTAGTCGGGTATTGCACAATGGATCGTACTACTTAACTGACATGAGGCCAGTCAAAGAAAGACTAGCTACTAAGAAGAGAAAGAGAGCTGGAGGCAGTACAAATTCGGATGAGTTAGACAGACTGTGGAATATTGCTCAGCTACGTCCCTTTTATTCTTAGTTTATCCTTCTTTGTAATCATACATATGTACATGTCCTGTGAGAAATAAAAGTTTTGGTTACCTTAAAGTTTTTCTGAGAAGTTTTACCATCTTATTTCCTAATGATCATGTCATAGTCGAAAATCCCAGAATGCTTGAAAGTACTTTATGCTCATGTTCGTTCTGGTCTAGATTTCTGATTCTAAAACTGCTACCTTCGGGTATAAACTCTAAAATTTCTAGTCTTTACTTTGGTTATTTGTCTGATGGCTGGATGCGGGCATTTTCTGAGTAGTGAATTGTTGGTACTGGAAGCCGACTTTGTTTCCGAGTTTAAACTGGTTTAGCAATTGAGCTCCGTTGCTCGGCAAAGTTTCCGGCGGAAGGTTTAGCCGACTAACAAAAAGGACGAGGCGGAAAGCCAGATAAACTTAAGTAGAGATGAAAAAACTATAAGTGCTTGTGTAAACATTTCAGGCACGCAAAAATTTCAAAAGTCAAAAGTGTTGAATAGATCAAAAGCTTAGCACTAGCAAGATAAATAGTACTTAATATTTACAAACGCATCAGGTTTTTTCCGGAATAATACATAAATTTCTGGTCTATGATGCAGGAGGAGATGAAGGAGCTGTCGGCTCGCTGGTTACTCCGCCTTGGTATCTTTCCGAGATGTCCGCATCCGAGTTGGTGCATTCATCGTCAGAAACTTCTTCATTTTCTTTTGCAGGAGGAGGCGGAGTATCCACGCGGGTGAAGAAGGGGACCTCGTAGCTCGTCAGATTAGCTACGTGGCACCCGTATCCGGCACAGGAGTGCATGATGGCTTGAAGGTCCTGCTCCTGGCTGTCTTCGTCTACCTTGCAGTACCCTCTGGTCACTTGCCATATCTCCATGTTTCCATGGTGAGAGCATTCTACGCAGCAATCCGCACGTAGGACATGTTCCAGTCCCAAACAAGCTGCGGCATCTCCTTGGCCTTGTCCCGCACCTAAAAATCCGACATGCTTGGCATGTCCGTAATCCTGAGAGACTCGCCAATGTCCTCAAGGGATTGGCGGTAGTCATGAAGAAGACCGACTTGGGTAAGCCGGTGGGTGCGGGGCTCGGACGAGGAAGAATCTGTCAAGTTCAAAGGACCTATATATCAAAATAAAGTTAAGAAAAAACCGACATTAATAGAAGTCGAAGAAAAATATAAGTCAGAGAGGTGGAACGTACCAAAAATGACGTCGTCAATCTTGGTTTTCTCCTCCCGGAGACTCTGGAGTTCAGCTCGGAGCGCCTGGGACATGTCCTTCTCTCTGCCAAGCTCATTTTTGAGATCCGAGATTATTTTATCTTGAGCAGCGATCTTGCGATCACGCTCATCAGTGGCCATGGAGGAGGATTCAAGGACTTGAGCTATGCTCCTTTCATGATCCGCCTTAAGCTTATCCAGCTCTTGGCGAAGTCCCTTGTTCTCAACCACCAGGGTCTTGAGGTTCTCGGCCTCTTCAATCATGGCGACGGATTGTTTCACCAGTGCTGTAAGTCAAAAAAGAACAACAGTTCAGAAAAATTCGACATTGAAAATAACAAAGACAAGGGTTGAGTCTCGGAATGTTTACCTTCGGCCTCATCCTTGGCAACTTTAAGCTCAGCATTTTTAAGCCGGAGAGCTTTGATCTCTCTCCGCTTATCGCAGACATTTGTCAATAATTCCTGGTTATAGGGACATACTTTCTATAAGTCAGAATACCCAAAGTCGGAAAGCTACTTAAGACTCGGGCTAATATTTTTGCTAAATATCAGCACGAGCCTTGGGGGCTACACTAGTTCGTTCTTTGGCATCCTAATGAAGCATAAACCCGGATTACGTATCCTACTTCATGCTTGGGGGCTAGAGGATAGGATATAACATAATGGAAAAACAAGAGTTGGAATTCTGACTTACATATTGCTCGCGGGTGAGTTTGTCTAAACCCGCATTCACTTCAGCGGCCACCTTCTCGGCAAGAGTAAGAGGGATCACTAGGGCTGTTGGAAGCTCGCCAGTCCTAATTCTCTCATCGCGAAGGCGGACTTGAGCGAGAAGGTCAGAGAACTTGACGTCCTCTACTTCTTGCGCTTCCTCCTCGGGGGATAAATGGCTTTTATCCAGGACTTGCCTGGCTAGCCGCTGGATCTCCTCTGCAGATTTCCAGGACAGGCCAAACTTGGCAAGTCCCGGATTGCTGAGGAGGTTTTTAGCGAAGACTTCAGCCGAGGGATCATTACCCGAAGAGGGTTCACCCTTATCTTGAGCTGACGCACCCAGGGTGACGTCAGTTTGCGACCCAAGGATCGCATGCTCCTTTTGAGGAGCCGGATCTTCTGCAACCACCAGAGAAGGAGTGATCGCCGGAGTTGCAGAAGGTTGAGGGGCCAGAGTCGGAGGAGCCACGGCAGGGGAAGCTATGGTAAGCTTCGTCTGACGCAAGGGCTTCGAAGAAATCCCTTTCCCCTTGCCCTTGATGATCGATTTTGCTCTGTGAAGGTAACAAAATCGGAAATGTTACATCTCGGAAAGAAATTTGAGTAAAGTACAAAGGCAGAAAAGTTGTGATTGAAATTACCTCTTCACGACATGCACCTCCTTTGTGCCAACCGCCACTGTCGGAGCTTTGCGCTTCTTGAGCGCAAGATCTGGCAGTGGGACTACTTCTACCTCCTGAGAGAACTCCGGAGGATATCCTTCGAGTGGAGCAAGTTCCGACTCGGGGATATCAGCAAGCTGAAAAGAAGAAAACATATCAGTATTGTAGTTTAACTCGAAGATAGAAACACATAAAAGATGTGACGATGGAAGCTTACCAGCACCACGGGGTTTTCCGCCGTGTGCATGTCTAGAGAAACCTCCGGAATCCTCCTTTCGATCCGCTCCCTGATCAGCCACTTGATTTGGCTGATGTAGCCTTGAGTGGTGTAGGCTTTGGAGCTGATGCAGAGGGAGTCAGTTGGAGACGACGTGATGGAGTGCATCAGTCGGGTTCCGTGGTACTGAAGTGGCTGGATCCGACGTGAGACACAGCACTGGACCAAGTCAGATCCCTTCAGACCATTGTGCTTAATCAAATATTCGATCCGCCTCTTAGCGAGGATCAGATCATCGGTGAGAGCCGGAGCAGCCTCGTCCTAGGAAGGCTGGGCCGTGGCGGCTCTGTCGACAAAAGCCGGCAAAGCAATAGCTTTGCCGAGAGCCGGAATATCCCTATGATAGAAAAATGTGGCTGGCCATTGTTTAACCGAGTCACTGGTAGAAATTTTGGGATATGCCCGGTCACGTCTAAGAGAAAAGCTAATAGTGCTGGTGATATAAGGAACACCGGCAGTGATGGAATTCCTCCGGACATGGAAATAATACCGGAAGAGAAGCAAACTCGGCCTAATGCCGAGAAAGCCCTCGCAAAGCGCAACATACGCACTCATTTCTAAAAGTGAGTTGGGAGGAAGATTGTGGAGTTGAACTCCGTAATGATCTATCACCTCGGAGAAGAACTCTGGGGAGGAAAAGACAGACCTCGGTCAAGATGGGTGCCGAAGTGGACCCACTCGCCGTCTCGCGGGTTGGGGACAGTTTCACCAGAGCCGCTCCGCCAGTCGCCGGTGGCGAGAAGCCCCTCCTTCTCTACGTTCTTGAGGCCTGCTTCGTCAAGGGCGCAGGGGATCCAGATTCCCCGGTAGCTCTCTTTCTCTGCTGCTGCTTCCACCTTCGCCGCCGCTGCTGCTGCCGCCAAACCGGAGGAAGAAGATGATGAAGCCATTTCTCCGGTGAGAATATGACCTTAAAGGGGCGGCGCTGGGAGCTCTGTGGGGGAGGACGAGGAGGCTCTGTGCGTGCAGGAAGATTGGGAGGAAAGGAAACGACAAAGGACTGGTGGAAAGGAGAAGAAGAAATCCAAACCCCTTATATCCACCTACCTGCGCCAAGATTCGTGCAAACGCTACACTGTAACCGCCACGCATCGTGGAAAGAACTAGGAAGGGCCCGCGTGATGATTGCGTCGCCTCGATCTCCACACACGCATTGAAACGGCGCCTCGGTTCTGCGGACCGCAGACCCACCAACAGTCGTGCTGACGGCACGCCTGTCATATGACGTGACTTGACCATGCTTGTGTCAGGTGGCGTTAGAGACCAAGTTCCGGCTTAGTTTGAAATCGAGCTGAAGAATTCGAGTAACCTGTTGATAGGTCCGACTTACTTTTAAGACCCAGATCGTATTTTTTGTTGTGAAGTTTCAAGAACCCTTAAAGATTCTGCAAGCCAAAGATCAAGCTAGACGATGATAAATCCGACTTTGGATCTTGGAGGCCTCCGGGGGCTGCTGTTGGGGATATACTTTCTAGGTATCCTCACAGTTCCTCACTGACCAGGGTGGCCCACTTCGGATTAGAGCTTTGCTTCACGTGCGGCCTAGTCAGGGAGAAAGACGGAGTCCAATCCGGCTATGGGAAGGCCTAGAAGACTTACCGACTTAGGCCCATAATGTTACTTGTAGTTCAAGATGTACTCTGTAACCGACTCTTAGACGTAGCCGGATAGATCTCTCCTGTAAACCCTAGGCCGGATATCTATATAATCTGTCCTAGGGAGAGCCTTAGGGCAGAACACCAATACTTTAGACCCTCAACTCGCACAGGCGAAACCCTTGTAACCCACATCCGGCTCTCCCGTATTACTGGATTGCTAGCAGGAGTAGGATCCGTCCAAAGCCGGCTACGTCTAAGAGTGTGCTCACCGTCCCGGAACACTGGGTAAACTTGTGTGCTCACCGTCCCGGAACACTGTACGTCTCACACCCCTCTCTTCCGCACGCCTCGAGGACCCCCTCATGGCGTACTTGTCATCAATCCGACGACAATCTATGAAGCATTCTTCTTATAAAAAAGAGATAGAGATTGAGAAAAAAAGAAAAAAAAGAGATGAGAAAAGAGGAAAGAGAGAAAAAAGCACCATTTTCCCATGGTAAATAAGAAGATTGCTGAGATGCTCGTTGTCTGCTTGCCTTGTCATTTTGATATGGGGATTCTTCCGTATCATCGGGCAAGGGGTACCCCGTTGGCGGTTCTCTATGATACACATGTACTTACTATCACAAGAACTTACCGGTAACTAAACTTGAGTAGCATGAGGATCAGCCCTCGTATCCAAGGGACATGAGATTGCCAACTTATACTTTGTCAAGCATATACTCCATAGTTTGTTCACTTTAACCTTAATCACTTCAAGATGCTTATGATAGGGGAAATGAGAGCTAAAAGCTAATAAGTACCATAATTTTTGGAAGCTCTTTATGAGACTTGAATCCCTGCTTCCTTCTATGAAGGCCTTTCATTTACTTTTATGTTGAGTCTCCATCTTCTATCTTTATGCACCTATTGAGAGAGCATAGTGGCCATTCTTAGTTTAACGTGCATTGTCCCAAGACTTGTTGATTGACGCATAACTTTGATATTGCTTGTTCTTATACTATTTGTATCTAGTCACCCTTATGAACTTTGAAGGTGTCCTATGCATTTATGGTTTGCTACACTATGAGGGACAAGTTGAATACCATTATGATTATGCTTTCTTTATGTGAAACAAACAAACGTCTTGCAAAGCATTGTTATTCATGAATCTTTTGTTTGTACATTTTCATATTACAACATAGTTGCTATGTCTTATTGTTAGAACTATATCTTTCATGCTATGTTAAAGTACTATGGTCCCAGCTATCAATGTTCTACAAATACTTTGATCAATATTATGATGGTGGATGTCACCTCAAAACTTATTCTTTCTTTTTATCACTTACCTACTCGAGGACGAGCATAAGTTAAGCTTGGGGATGTTGATACGTTGCTAACGTATCTATAATTTTTGATGTTCCATGTATGTTTTATATCTACTTTCTTATGTTTTGTCCACACTTTGGAGTATTTCTATACACTTTCTTGGACTAACCTACTAACAAGATGCCATAGTGCCAGCTACCTATTTTCTGCTGTTTTTGGTTCCAGGAAAGTCAAAAAATGAATATTCTTGGAATTGGACGGGACAAAAGCCAAAGTCAATATTTCACCGAGGGGGTGATACATTGCAAACGTATCCATAATTTTTGATGTTCCATGATTGGTTTTATCTACTTTCTTATGTTTTGTCCACACTTTGGAGTACTTTTCATATGATTTTTTGGACTAACCTATTAACAAGAGCCACAGTGCCAGCTGCCTCTTTTTTGCTGTTTTTGGTTCCAGAAAAGTCAGAAAATGAATATTCTTGGAATTGGAAGGGACAAAAGCCAAAGTTAGTTTTTCACCGAGGGACACCTGGAGCCAGAATATGAGACGGAGAGGGGATGGGGCCCGGCCACACCACCTGGCCACGCGGCCAGGCTGGCTTGCGCCAAGAGTGGTCTGGCCGCCCCAGGCACCCCCTCGGCCTCTCCTTCCGCCTATAAGTTGCCTCCGATACAGAAACCCTAGGCACCCGATCAAAAATCCACGAAAGAGTCTGTAGCCGCCGTCATCTCCATCCCTAGAACGGGAGGGATCTGAAGCTCTTCCCGGCACCCTCTCGGAGGGGGGAATTCACCCTGGAGGCCTTCTTCATCATCATGCAAGCCTCCGGTGTGATGCGTGAGTAGTTCATCTCTGGACTACGGGTCCATGTAGTAGCTAGATGGCTGGTTCTCCTCCTTTGTGCTATCATGTTTAGATCTTGTGAGATCCGTTCATGATCAAGATCATCTATTTGTATTTCTACATGTTGTGTTTGCGGGGATCCGATGGATATTAAGATGCTATTTCAGATTGATTATTGATTCTATCATGTCTTTGTTATTTGTGATCTTGCATGCTTTCCGTTGTTAGTAGCTATCTTGGCCAAGTAGATGCTAGCAACTCCAAGAGTTAGTATTTATGCTCGATAGTGGGTTCATGCCTCTGGTAATCTGGGGAAGTGACAAAAATCTCTAAGGTACTAGATGTGTTGTTGCTACTAGGGAGAAAACAACAATCCTTTGTTCATAGAACAATCGTATTGTTTACTTTACACGCAATTCGTAATGCAATTATCCGTTGCTTGCAACTTAAAACTGGAGGGGGTTCGGATGATAACCTGAAGGTGGATTATTAGTCATAGATGCAGTTGGATGGTAGTTTATGTATAATCTTGTAATACCCAATCGAATCTCAAAGGAGTCAAGATGAGTAGTATATGCTTGTATGCTTTCTCGATGTTTGTCAATTGCTGAAGGAAATATGCCCTGAGAGGCAATAATAAAGTTGTTATTATGTATTCCTTGTATATGATAGATGTTTATCTTACATGCTATAATTGTATTGATAGGAAACATCAATACATGTGTGTTTAATAAACAAAAAAGGTTCCTAGTCATGCCTCTCTTATAGACTAGCTTGTTGATTAACAAGATGATCAAGGTTTCCTGATCATGGACATTGGATATTGTTAATAACAAGGTCGCACCATTGGTGGAATGATGTGATGAAAATTCATCCGAAGTATAGCATTACGATCAAGTCATTGTGTTTATATTGCTATAACATCATACGAAGTAATCTTTATCCTTAAACCATGAGATCATGTTAATTGCTAACACCAGAAGAGTATCTTGATAACATCAAACGTCACACCATAACAGGGTGACTATAAAGATGGGTTCAGTGCTACGAAGGTGTTATGTTGAGGCTCATGGATCAAGAGTGGAATTTGTCAATCCAGATGACGGATAGATATACTCTAGGCCCTCTCGGTGATATCACATTAGGATAGCTTGCAAGCAAGTGATGTGATCACTAGAATGTTATATCACGGGAACGAGAAAAGAGTGCATGTCGGTAACAAGATCAAACTAGGTATGGAGATACCGATGATCGAATCTCGGACATGTAATATATCGAGAAACAAATGGATTTAGTTACAAGCGTTAAAGGTTATCACGATCACAGGAGTCATCGTTGAATGTGTAGGAGTCAGTACGGATCTCCAGGTCCCGCTGCTGATTATTGATCGGAGAAGGGTCTCGATCATGTCTGCATTATTCGCGAACCATAGGGTGGCACACTTAAGAGTTACCGGACACCATTTTGGAGCACATATGTTTTAGACGAAAGAATTGCAAAGCGCAGGAATTGTTTCAATAGAAACCGGAAATTGTTTCGGGTGAAATTGCAGAAGGTGGTTCTGCATGTGATATTGAAATATTGCAAGGGGCTATATGTGAATGTTTTTTAATTAAAGTAATTAACAAAATTCTGAATAAATTTAATAAAAGAGTTTTATTAAATGAGAGAGCATTAAATTTGGAGAACCTTAATGCATTTAAAGTGGAGACTTTAAAAGGGAATGTGAAGAAGCATTTTAATGTGGAGGAGTTACCACCACATGAATGGGGGAGGTGAGGGGTCACCCCCCATGCGCCGTCCATGGAGAGAGGGGGCACCCCCCCTCCTCCTATAAAAGGCCACCCATTCCCTCCTTCATCCACACACCTCCTTGTGAAGGATCTCTCTCCCCCTCTAGAATTATTCTTCCATGGTCTCGGATTAGCGAGATACATGTTCTCGGTGGCATTTCGTCTGGAAGGAGTTGCTGCTTCCGCTGGATCGCTGGAGCGAGGAGGTGGAGGTTGTTCGGTGGCTTGAACGTGTGTGCGAGTGCGGATGCGCTGCTGAGTTGCGGCGCTCGGACTTCCTCACGATCTTGAGATCGGCAAGTGTACGACTACATCAACCACGAGTTCCTACTCGTTAACAAAGCTCGTTGTCTTCGAGGGTAAGTTCTCTATGGATGTATGTCCACCCGTTTGCTTTGTACCTAGTAGATAGATCTTGGCATGTAGTACACACCATAGGAATTTTTTTTGTTTTCTATGCTGCGGACCCAACAGTGGTATCAGAGCCTGATCTATGCGTAGGTGCTTTGCACGGGTAGTACACATATGTTTATATGTGGGCGATGATGATCATGTTATTGCATCTTCTATGTACTTTGGATATTGGTGGCATAGTGGGATGAAGCGGCCCGGACCAACCTTACATGTCATCGTACATGAGACCGGTTCCACGACTGACATGCAACTTGTTTTGCATAAGTGGCTGGCGGGTGTCTGTCTCTCCTACTATAGTCAATATCTGATTTACAACGAGTTGCTAATAACTTTGTTATCCTCATTGTGGTTCATGTTCGTAGGTTAGACAGGTTCTATCTCCGAAAGCCCTAAGCCACGTAAAACTTGCAATTGATAAATTAGAGGCGTCTAGTTTAGATCGTTGCTGGGCTAGTGTTTTGATATGGTATTGCTGTAAGTAGATGTATGATAGATACTCTTACAACTCACTTAACGTGTAAGTTCCATAGACCTTGGCCTTACACACAAAGGAATGATAGAGATCATACCACGATGCAAATGATAGAGATCAAATGCATGGACCATATCACCTCACTTCACACATTAGATGTTAGCATCTTATATTGCTAGTTTGGCGTGTTTGGTAGCATTATAAGATGATCCCTCATTTAGATATCAAGATAAAATGTGTTCTTCCTTAAGTATGCACCGTTTTGTGGATCGTGTTTTGAGGCATCACGTGATGATCGGGTGTTTTCAACTCTACGCTTTCATACAATGGGTGTAAGACGGTTTTACACACGCAAATACTAAGGTTCTTACTTGACGAGCCTAGCATGTACAGACATGGCCTCGGAACACGGACCGAAAGGTTAAGCATGAGTCATATAGTTGATATGATGCCCACATAGATGCTCGCCTTTGAAGCTACACCGACTCACGTGATGATCGGACTTGGTGTAGTGGATTTGGTTCATGTAATCACCAAAAGGACACGAGGGATGTCATTTTTGAGTGGGAGTTCATTAGTAATTTGGATTAGTTGAACTCAATCTATCATAAACTTAGTATAAATATACTTTACAAATTCTGTTGTAGATGGCACCACCTGCTTTTAATTTCAATGTGTTCATGGAGAAAGAGAAACTTGCTGCGAATGGTAGCAACTTCACCAAGTGGGCTATGAATTTGAGGATTCTCCTCACTGCTGCACAAAAGCAATATGTGCTAGATGCGCCGCTAGGCCCCCCACCAGCTCCTGATGCCCCTGACGAGGAAAAGAACGTCTATATAACTCGTCAGGAGGACCACAACTTAGTTCATTGCGGCATACTGTATGGGCTAGAGCCAGAACTTCAAAAAAGTTTCGAAAATGGCAATGCCTTTGATACCATGGGAGAATTGAAAATGATTTTCGATACCCATGCTGCCGTAGAGAGTTATAATGCTACAGAAAAGTTCTTTAGCTGCATGATGGAGGAAAACAGCTCCGTTAGTGAGCACGTACTCAAAATGTCTGGGTACACTGATAAGCTTGTGTCCTTGGGAATAACGATTCCCATTGACTTAGGCATACATCGTGTTCTCCAATCTCTGCCACCTAGCTACAAGAGCTTCGTGATGAACTATAATATGCAGGGCATGAAGAAGTCTCTTCCCGACCTTCTGTCAATGCTTAAGACTGCAGAAGTGGAGATTAGGAAAGAACATCAAGTGTTGATGATCAATAGGACCACCAGTTTCAAGAAGGACAAGAAAGGCAAGCACAAGGGAAAGAAGGGTGGCAAGTCTGTTGCCACGCCTGAAAAGAAACCCCGAGCTGGCCCTAAGTCTGACACCGAGTGCTACTATTGCAAGGGGACTGGCCATTGGAAGCGCAACTGCCCCAAGTATTTGGCGGACAAGAAGTCCGGCAAGGCAAACAAAGGTATATGTGATATACATGTTATTGATGTGTACTTAACTAGTACTCGCAGTAGCACCTAGGTATTTGATACGGGATCGGTTGCTAATATGTGTAACTCGGTTCAGGGGCTGCGGAACAAGCGACAACTAGCAAGGGATGAGGTCACGATGTGGGTCGGCAATGGATCAAGAGTTGATGTGATCGCCGTCGGAATGCTGCCTCTCCATATGCCATCGGGATTAGTTATAAACCTAAATAATTGTTATTAGGTGCCTGCACTGAGCATGAACATTGTATCCGGATCGTGTTTGATGCAAAGTGGTTATTCATTTAAGTCTGAAAACAACGGTTGTTCGATTTATATGAATAATATCTTTTATGGTCATGCACCTATGTTGAATGGTTTATTTCTGTTGGATCTCGATAGTAGTATTACGCATATTCATAATGTTGATGCTAAAAGGATTAAACTTGATAATGATATATCTACATATATGTGGCACTGCCGTCTAGGTCATATTAGCGTTAAACGCATGAAGAAACTCCATTCTGATGGACTTTTGGAATCACTTGATTTTGAATCATTTGATACATGTGAGCCATGCCTTATGGGAAAGATGACTAGAACGCCGTTTTCCGGTTCAATGGAACGGGCGACAGATTTATTGGAAATCATACATACTGATGTATGTGGACCAATGAGTGTGTCGGCGCGAGGTGGATATCGTTATTTTGTTACTTTCACGGATGATTTGAGTAGATATGGGTATATCTATTTGATGAAACACAAATCTGAAACTTTTGAAAAGTTCAAAGAATTTCAGAATGAAGTGGAAAATCATCATAACAGAAAGATCAAATTTCTGCGGTCCGACCGTGGAGGAGAGTATCTTAGTTACGACTTTAGCACACATATGAAAGACTGTGGAATAGTTTCACAACTCACGCCTGCCGGAACACCACAACGTAATGGTGTGTCAGAACGTCGTAATCGTACTTTATTGGATATGGTTTGATATATGATGTCTCTGACTGACTTACCTCTGTCATTTTGGGGTTATGCACTGGAAACCGCTACATTCACTTTAAATAGGTCACCATCTAAATCTGTTGAAAAGACACCGTATGAATTATGGTTTGGAAACAAACCTAAGCTGTCATTTCTTCAAGTTTGGGGATGCGATGTTTATGTGAAGAAACTTCAACCGGATAAACTCGAACCCAAAGCGGAAAAATGCGTCTCCATAGGATACCCTAAGGAAACGATTGGGTATACCTTTTATCATAGATCCGAGGGCGAGGTCTTTGTTGCCAAAAATGGATCCTTTCTTGAGAAGGAGTTTCTCGCGAAAGGTGTGAGTAGTCGGAAGGTAGAACTCGAAGAGGTTATTGAACCTTCTCTTCATGGAATGGCGAGTGGCACAGCACCGGAAGTTGTTTCGGAGTTGACTTCACCTGATGAAGAGAGAGCTAATGATATTGATCATGAAACTCCGAAAGAGGACACTACCAAACCTCGCAGGTCAAGCAGGACACGTGCAGCTCCTAAACTGTACGACAATCCTGTTGTGAATTTCATGGTTGATGAAATGGATGACCCTGCGACGTATGAAGAAGCGATGATGAGCCCGGATTCCAACAAATGGCTAGAAGCCATGAAATCCGAGATGGAATCCATGTACAAGAACCAAGTTTGGAACTTGGTGGACTTACCTCACGACCGAAAGGCCGTTGAGAATAAATGGATTTTCAAAAAGAAAACTGATGCTAATGGTAATGTGACCATCTATAAGGCTCGACTTGTCGCAAGGGGGTTTCGACAAATTCAAGGAGTTGACTACGATGAGACATTCTCTCCCGTAGCGATGCTTAAGTCGATTAGGATTATGTTAGCAATTGCTTCATATTTCGATTATGAAATATGGCAGATGGATGTCAAAACTGCGTTCCTCAATGGTAAAATTCAAGAAGAGTTGTATATGATACAACCTAAGGGTTTTGTCGATCCTAAGGATGCTAATAATGTGTGCAAACTTCAGCGATCCATCTATGGACTGAAGCAAGCATCACGCAGTTGGAATCACCGCTTTGATGAGGTGATCAAAGAGTTTGGATTTGTCCAAACTTATGGAGAGGCTTGTATTTACAAGAAAGTGAGTGGGAGCAATGTGGCATTTCTGATATTATATGTGGATGACATATTATTGATTGGAAATGATTTAGATCTTTTAAACAGTGTTAAAAGTTATCTAAACAGCAAATTTTCGATGAAGGACCTTGGTGAAGCTTCATATATATTAGGCATTAAAATCTATAGAGATAGATCAAGACGCCTAATTGGGCTATCGCAGAGTACATACCTTGATAAGATATTAAAGAAGTTTAATATGGACGGAAGTAAGGGGTTCTTACCTATGTTGCAAGGCAAGACATTGAGTAAGACTCAAAGTCCGGCTACGGCGGAAGAAAGAGAGATAATGGATAGGATCCCCTTTGCCTCAACCATAGGCTCTATAATGTATGCCATGCCATGTACAAGACCGGATGTGGCACATGCTATTAGTTTGACTAGTAGGTACCAATCTAATCCAGGTTTGGAACACTGGATAGCGGTTAAGAATATCCTTAAGTACTTGAGAAGAACTAAGGATATGTTTCTTGTATACAGAGGTGAAGAAGAGCTAGTCGCTAAGTGTTATGTCGATGCTAGCTTTGACACTGATCTGGATGACTCTAAGTCTCAATCCAGATACGTATTTCTCTTGAACGGAGCAGCAGTTAGTTGGAGGAGCTCCAAACAACCTGTGGTGGCTGGATCAACAACGGAGGCGGAATATGTTGCTGCTTCAGAAGCAGCGCAGGAAGCGGTTTGGATGAAGGAGTTCATAACGGAATTGGGTGTGGTTCCTAGTGCGTTGGACCCGATGGTGATCTATTGTGACAACAATGGAGCCATAGCCAACGCCAAGGAACCAAGGTCTCACAAGAATTCCAAGCATATTAAGCGCCGGTTTCACTCCATCCGCGAGCATGTCAAGGATGGAGATATAAAGATTTGTAAAGTGCACACATACCTGAATGTAGCAGATCTGTTGACTAAAGTATTCCCTAGGGCAAAACATGATCAACACCAGAACTCCATGGGTGTTAGATTTATCACTATGTGAACTAGATTATTGTCTCTAGTGCAAGTGGAAGACTGAAGGAAATATGCCCTGAGAGGCAATAATAAAGTTGTTATTATGTATTCCTTGTATATGATAGATGTTTATTTTACATGCTATAATTGTATTGATGGGAAACATCAATACATGTGTGTTTAATAAACAAAAAGGGTTCCTAGTCATGCCTCTCTTATAGACTAGCTTGTTGATTAACAAGATGATCAAGGTTTCCTGATCATGGACATTGGATGTTGTTAATAACAAGGTCACACCATTGGTGGAATGATGTGATGAACATTCATCTGAAGTATAGCATTACGATCAAGTCATTGTGTTTATATTCCTATAACATCATACGAAGTAATCTTTATCCTTAGACCATGAGATCATGTTAATTGCTAACACCAGAAGAGTATCTTGATAACATCAAACGTCACACCGTAACAGGGTGACTATAAAGATGGGTTCAGTGCTACGAAGGTGTTATGTTGAGGCTCATGGATCAAGAGTGGAATTTGTCAATCCAGATGACGGATAGATATACTCTGGGCCCTCTCGGTGATATCACATTAGGATAGCTTGCAAGCAAGTGATGTGATCACTAGAATGTTATATCACGGGAACGAGAAAAGAGTGCATGTCGGTAACGAGATCAAACTAGGTATGGAGATACCGATGATCGAATCTCAGACATGTAATATATCACGAGACAAAGGGATTTAGTTACAAATGTTAAAGGTTCTCACGATCACAGGAGTCATCGTTGAATGTGTAGGAGTCAGTACGGATCTCCAGGTCCCGCTGCTGATTATTGATCGGAGAAGGGTCTCGATCATGTCTGCATTATTCGTGAACCGTAGGGTGGCACACTTAAGAGTTACCGGACACCATTTTGGAGCCCATATGTTTTAGACGAAAGAATTGCAAAGCGCAGGAATTGTTTCAATAGAAACCGGAAATTGTTTCGGGTGAAATTGCAGAAGGTGGTTCTGCATGTGATATTGAAATATTGCAAGGGGCTATATGTGAATGTTTTTTAATTAAAGTAATTAACAAAATTCTGAATAAATTTAATAAAAGAGTTTTATTAAATGAGAGAGCATTAAATTTGGAGAAACTTAATGCATTTAAAGTGGAGACTTTAAAAGGGAATGTGAAGAAGCATTTTAATGTGGAGGAGTTACCACCACATGAATGGGGGAGGTGAGGGGTCACCCCCCCCCCCATGCGCCGGCCATGGAGAGAGGGGGCACCCCCCTCCTCCTATAAAAGGCCACCCATTCCCTCCTTCATCCACACACCTCCTTGTGAAGGATCTCTCTCCCCCTCTAGAATTATTCCCCCATGGTCTCGGATTAGCGAGATACATGTTCTCGGTGGCATTTCGTCTGGAAGGAGTTGCTGCTTCCGCTGGATCGCTGGAGCGAGGAGGTGGAGGTTGTTCGGTGGCTTGAACGTGTGTGCGAGTGCGGATGCGCTGCTGAGTTGCGGCGCTCGGACTTCCTCACGATTTTGAGATCGGCAAGTGTACGACTACATCAACCACGAGTTCCTACTCGTTAACAAAGCTCGTTGTCTTCGAGGGTAAGTTCTCTATGGATGTATGTCCACCCGTTTGCTTTGTACCTAGTAGATAGATCTTGGTGTGTAGTTCACACCGTAGGATTTTTTTTGTTTTCTATGTTGCGGACCCAACAATTGCCACGCTGTAATTTGTTCACCCAACATGTCATCTATCTTAAGGAGATCCACCTCTAGTGAACTATGGATCCCAGTCCTTTCTTTTACTATCAATCTACAATCAACTATTTACTGCTTTGTGTTTACTTTCTACAAACTATTACTTTCTTCCACTCGATACGTTTAATCCTTTGTTTTTAGCAAAACCGGTGAGACTGACAACCTCATCGCAAGTTGGGGATAGAGTTTTGTGGTTGTGTTGTGCAGGCCTCCACATTGCTGCTGGCACTGGTAGTGCGCCCTGCCAAAGTTCAGCTAGCTACACCATTGGGGTGTTTCCTTGCTCCTATTGGATTGATAACCTTGGTTTCATAACTAAGGGAAAACATACTGTTGTGCTCATCATACCTTCCTCTTGGGGTTCCCAACGAGCTCGTCAATACACGAGTCAGCAAGTACGTTTTCTGGCGCCGTTGCCGGGGAGTCAAGGACATCTTCACAAGGGGAGTCCCTCATAACCAATCTCTTTACTTTGTTATTTTTGTTTTGCTTAGTTTCCTTTTGCTTTGTTTGCTTGTTTCTTTATCAAAAACACAAAAAATTAGTTTACAAGTTTGCTTTCTTTATTAAAAATACAAAAAATGACTACTCTTGAAAATACTAAGTTGTGTGACTTCACTAGCACCAACAGCAATGATTTTATGAGCACACCTATTACTCCACCTGTTCCTGAAGTTACTTTCTTTGAGATAAAACCTGCTTTACTCAATCTTGTTATGAGAGAACAATTTTCTGGTATTGTTAATGAAGATGTTGCTGCTCGTCTAAATAACTTTGTTGAACTTTGTGAGATGCAAAAGAATAGGGATATAGATGGAGATATTATTAAGCTTAAATTGTTTCCTTTCTCTTTGAGAGGAAAAGCTAAAGAATGGTTGAATTCCTTAACTAGGAATAGTATTGATTCTTGGACTAAATGCAATGATGTTTTTATTGGAAAATACTATCCTCCTGCTAAAATTATACTTTGAGAAGTGAAATAATGAAGTTTAAACAATCTGATAATGAACATGTTGCTCAAGCTTGGGAAAGAATGAAATCTTTGGTAAAGAATTGTCCCACTCATGGACTGACTGCTTCGATGATCATCCAAACTTTTTATGCAGGATTGAACTATTCTTCCAGGAACCTATTGGATTCTGCTGCTGGAGGTACCTTTATGACCATTACTTTGGGTGCTGCAACAAAGCTTCTGGATAATATGATGGTTAACTATTCTGAATGGCATACTGAGAGAGCTTCACAAGGTAAGAAGGTAAATTCTGTTGAGGAAACCTCCTCCTTGAGTGATAAAATTGATGTTATTATGTCTATGCTTGTTAATGGGAAAGCCCATATTGATCCAAATAATGTTCCCTTAGCCTCTTTGGTTGCTCAAGAAGAGCAAGTTGATGTGAACTTTGTAAGAAATAATAATTTTAGCAACAATGCCTATAGGAATAATTTTGGTAACAACAATTATAAGCCATATCCTCCCAACAATGGTAATGCTTATGGAAATTCCTACAACAACAATAGGAGTGCTCCCTCTGAACTTGAAGTTATGCTTAAGGACTTTATTAGTAAACAAACTGCTTTCAATAAAACTATTGAGGAAAAACTCTCTAATGCTGAAAGAAATATAGCATCATTGGCTGAAGCTCAATCTTCTTTGAATAAAATGGCTGCAAAACCTGAAACAATTGATAATCCCTTTGCAGCCACTAATGCCATACAAGTAAGAATTGATGAAAATGTTAGACTATTAGCTGAATTGCATGCTAAGTGGGAAAGAGAAGATGAAATTGCTAGAAACATTAGTGTTTCTACTATCACTACCACTAGTGTTGAGGCTAGTAATAGCTCTACTACCTTAGATGATAACTATGATTTTGATCTTGATGGTTGCAATATCTCTGAAGTTATTAAGTTCCTACAAAAACTTGCTAAAAGTCCTAATGCTAGTGCTATGAATATGGCCTTTACAAAACACATTACTGATGCTCTCATAAAAATTAAAGAAGAAAAGATGAAACATAAGGCTTCTATTCCTATAAAACAAGAAGATGGTTGGGAACCCATCATTAATATGAAAGTGAATGATTTTGATTTCAAAGCTTGATGTGATCTTGATAGTAGTGTTTCTATTATGCCTAGAAGGATTTATGGTATGCTTGATTTGCCACCACTTGAAGATTGTTATTTGAATGTCCCACTTGATGATAATGCTAAAAAGAAACTCATGGGGAGTATTAATGATGTTCTTATTATGGTTAACAATGCCTATGTCCCTGTTGATTTCTATGTTTTGGATGTTGAATGCAATGCTTCTTGTCCTATTACTTTGGGAAGACCTTTTCTTAGAACTGTTGGTGCCATTATTGATATGAAAGAAGACACCATTAAATATCAACTCCCACTCAAAAAAGGTATAGAACACTTCCCTAAGAAGAGAGAGAGAAGATTTCTTTTGCCTCTCCTATGAAAACAAAATTTGCTCTTAATGCTTCTTCATTTGAGAACACTTGATTCTTTTTCTTGCTTCTTATGCCTAACTTAAAGGCGTTAAAGAAAAGTACTTATTGGGAGATAACCCAAAAGTTTTAGATGAGTCTTGGAAGTTATTATTTTAGTAATAACCGCTCCTTAACCTTTTTATTTTCTTTTTGTGCAAAGAGTAACCTCTAATGATAGAGAAGTAATGATTGGGAAAGTTGCTGTCCCGAAACATATTTTTGTGCTTCACCGGAAAAATTCGTGTAAAATCTCTGTACATCTTGTTGAGGCGTGAATTTTTGTGCTTCTGCCCCAGGTTGTTATCTAACTTTCGTTAGTTCAACACTTTTCTATTTGAGCAACATAAGATCTTCGAAAAAATTCGTCTTTACCTGCTGGTCTGTTTTGACAAATTTCTGCCATTTTCTGCATTTGCTTCTTGTTGGTTCCTTTTTGAGTTCTTTTGGGGAATTGAGCTTTTTGAGGGAAGTGCTACAGTAGCTAGTGTTTTAATGGAAGTTTTATTGGTGTTAGAACTAAACCTAAAGACCTATTATCTTAAGTGCACTAATGTTGCTAATAAAGATTGTGTGAAGTTTTGTATGAAGGAAAAATTTCAGGTGTATGGAAGGAATGAGTAATGAGATGAAGGATGGACTAAAGCTCAAGCTTGGGGATGCCACGCGTGTAAACCCAAGAAATATCCAAGAAGTACAAGCGTCAAAGCTTGGGGATGCCCAAGGCATCCCCGTCTTCATCAATAAAAATCCCAGGTTTCTTCCAAACGCTTCATTTTTATTATTTCATGCACAGTTGTGTTGTTCTTGGAGCGTCCTCTTTTTTGTTTTTCATTTGCTTAGTTTGCTTAGTTTGCTGAATAAATTGGTTGGACCCCCTCTTTCATACATTGGTTTTCAAATAGTTTGGTTTGGATTGGAAAAGAGTAGGGAAGTTCATGCTTAAGTGGTTAAGAGAGTTTGTTTTTGACTGTGGCCTATGCTTTGTCATGCCGTGCTCGATATTGTTTTGGCTTTATGCTTAGTATTCTTTGTTGTAGAATGACTTGTTATAAACAATTGAGATTGCTTAATGTGCCTTTGAAGAATCATGCGTTGTTTTAGCATATTAAAGCATAGTATTGTGGTATTCTCCTTTGATGCTTTATTTGGGTTGACTTGGCGCATGCTCACACCATGTTATGACTATCTCAAGTCACCATAGCCTTTATGATCCTTTAGTTTTCAACTTGTAGTATCACTTTATGCTTTGATCAATGATGTTTTGTCGCTCTACATGATTATCGCCATTATTGCTCTCTTAGTTTGTCGCTCCCAGTCTTTTGCTAGCCTCCGTAACTAAGTATGAGTTCTACTCATGCATCCAACTCCTAAAACCAAGTTATTCCAAAAGATTCCACCATACCTACCTATTAGCATATGCTATTCCAAGTATATTCATGTTTTTATCTACCTTCCGAATTAAACTTGTTATGAGAAAACTAGTGATTAAAGCTCTCACGAACTTGATGGCACACTTTACTTTTCTTGCCCCTAATAAACTTGAACCATTGTGTCGTCTATGTTGTATATGCTTGCACTTATATGTTGGGGATTAGCAGAACCATGCTGTCATGGGGAACGCTTTCAACATTGAACTTGTACTTTGTACCTAGTTGATATCATGCTCTTTTGTCTATGGATGTCTGATGACCCACAAGTATAGGGGGTGTATCGTAGTATTTTCGAGGGAAGTGAAACCCAATTTATTTATTCGACACAAGGGGAGCCAAAGAATATTTATAAGCCTTACCAACTGAGTTGTCAATTCAGCTGCACCTGGAAACAATCTTGCTCACAACAGTTTATCTGTAGCAACAGTTTTATAGTAGGAATAGCAAAGTAGCAGCAGTAGTAAAGCAAAGACAGTAGTAACAAAAACAATAAAAAGTGGGATTCGAGTGCGGTAGGCATAGGGATGGATGGACGAGCGTTGCATGGACAAGACAATTCACATAACAATCAGAACATAGGGCAATTGCAGATAAATAAGATAAAGCATCCAAGTACTAGATAATCCTAGGCATGTGTTCCATATATAGTCATACGTGCTCGCAATGAGAACTTGCACAACATCTTTTGTCCTGCCAGCCCATTTGCAGCGGGGCCTCTAGGGAACTACTGGCAATTAAGGTGCTCCTTTTAATAGAGCACCGGAGCAAAGCATTAACACTCCGTGAACACATGTGATCCTCACATCAAAGCCATTCCCTTCCGGTTATCCCGATTTCTGTCACTTCGGGGCCATAGGTTCCGGACAACAACGTGTGTATACAACTTGCAGATAAGACCAAAAAAATACTATCATAATGAATCAATAACATGTTCAGATCTGAAATCATGGCACTCAGGCCCTAGTGACAAGCATTAAGCACAACAAGTCGCAAAAAAGTCATAAAGCACTAATAAAAGATACTAGGCACCATCCCTAACAATCTGATGCCATTACATGAACGATCTCATCCAATCCCTACCATCCCCATAGCCTACAGCGGGGGATTACTCACTCATAGATGGGGGAAACATGGATGGTCGATGGAGAAGCGATGGTGATGATGATCTCCTCCAATTCCCTGTCCCGGCAGGGTGCCAGAACGGAGTTTCTGGTGCTGTTTCGTCAAATCTGGTGGTGGCGGCGGAGCGGAACTCCTCCTGGAAAAACGTCGAACCCCCCCGAAGTTTTTAGGTCAGAAGGCTCCTTATAGGCAAAGAGAGAGGCCGAGGGGGTGCCTGGGGGCCCACACCACCCCCTGGCACGGCCTGGCCTGGCCTGCGCCAGCAGGTGGTGTGGCCACCACCTGGCTCTTCTCCGTCTCGTATTCTGGCTCCTAGAGTCTTCGGGTGAAATAGGATTTTTGCCATATTTTCCGGGATTTTTCCTGATAGTTGATTTTCTGCACAAAAAGTAGACACCAAGGTAATTCTGCTGAAAATAGCGTCAGTCCGCATTAGTTGTATCCAAATCACACAAGTATAGAGGAGAAACAATAGCAAAAGTGTTCGGGAAAGTAGATACGTTTTGGACGTATCAACTCCTCCAAGATTAGCTTATTGCTTGTCCTCAAGAAATTCAGTTGAAAACTGAGTGTGATAAAAGAACTTTCACAAACACATTTGCTTCATAAGATGTAAATATTCTCAGCAATGCGATCAACTACTTAAACAGTTCATAATAAAGAGTATGCAACTAAGTCTACTTAATAGTCATTGCAAGCTATGAAGAGATTCCGACTCAAGAATAATAAGTAGCATGAAGCACAAACATAAGCAACATTACAATGCTCATAAAAAGGTATGATATAGTGGTATCTCGCTTGCCTTTGATTATGAATGCCAAGGCACCTCTAAAGTTTAAGTGATGACTAGAAGTAAATATATCAAGGATACAAGCATCAAAGTCATAACACAAATAATCAAGTAATAGAACAAACACAAAGAATGACAACTATGCTCTCAAGAAGGTGCTCAGAGAATAAATGGAGACTCAACAAGAAAAGGTTTTAAATAATTTGAAAGGCTTCCAAATGCTGAAAGTATGGTACTCGTTAGCTTTGAGCTCTCATTGCCCCTATCATAAGCATCTTTAATGTGGTTAAGGTGAAAGTGACACAACTAAGAGGATATGCTTGACAAGTTATAAATCGAAGTCTCAAGCCCCTTACTTACAAAGACCAATCCTCATGCTACTCAACTTCAGTCACAAGTAAGCTCTTGTCATTGTAAGTATATACGTATAATAGAGAACCGCCAACGGGGTACCCCTTGCACATGACATGGGAGCTGTCCCATAATCAAAATAACAAGGCAAGTAGACAATGAGCATCTCGGCGATCTTTTTATTTACTATGTGCATAGATTTTTATTGAGGATGCTTCATAGAATGCTCATTAGGGTTATGCTGCAAGTTTCCACCATGATTAGGCATGGCTTAGGCTAGCAGCCCAGGTGTTTCTCTAACATACATACAAACTCCATGATCTTACAAGTTCCACTTTTATTTCACACCGCCAGGATCCATACAAAAGAACATGATATCAACTAGGTACTAAGTACCAATGAAGTGTTGAAAGCGGTCCCCATGATACATGGTTCTGCTAACTTCGACTCATAAAGCGCAAGCATATGCGCAACAAAGAAGGACACAATGGTTCAGGTTTATTAAGTGCAAGAAAATAAAGTGTGCCATCAAGTTCGTGAGAGCTTTACTAACTAACTTTCTCATAACAAGCAAAAATTTTATTCGGAAGAAAACAAGGCATATTGAATATGCACGGAGGTAGCAAATGATGCTAATAGGTAGGTATGGTGGATACTTTGGAAATATTTGGTTTAGGGAGTTGGGAACTTGAGTAAAACATACTCAGTGAAAGTGAAGGCTAGCAATAGTAAGGGAGCGACAAACGAGAGAGCAATAGCTGTCGTTATCATGCTTGCAACAAAACAGGACTACTCATGGCATGAAAGTGATTCAAGATCCTCAAGGCAAAATAATTCATCAAGGCTTAACTGATTATCACAGTCATGTGCATGCGTGAGCATGTGACAAGTCAATTCAAATGAAACATTCAGAGGAGGATACCACGGTGTCATACCAATTTATGAATAGAGAAATGAAACATTCATAAGACATGCTACAAACTATTAGCGAGCTGGAGCTAATCATAAGAAAGCAAGAACTACTAAGCATCCAAAGATAACATACACCCTACTTGAACGAACTGATCAAGCTCACAATGATGAGTATATGTACAAAATGAAAACAAATAGAGTTCGTTACTAGCCTCTTACCACGCCTCAAGTTGGCATTGATCCTCATTATTGCTCTTCACTTGTGTGGCTTGAATAATAATATGAAACCAATATCCACTGAGGACTACTGAACCCTGTAGCAAACTCGCAAAAACCAAAGAAGAACGACAAATATTTTTGGTGTTTTCGATTTTTAAACAAGAACCAAAAGGGAAAAACAAAGCAAAGCAAAATCTTTTTGGGGTTTTCGAAAAGTTCAAACAAAGCAGGCAAAAAGAAGAAGCAAACTAAAGAGAAACAACAGAAATATTTTTGGTCTTTTTGTGGTTTCAGAAAGCAAAAGCAAAGAAGAACGAAAACTAAAAAGAGAACGAAAACATGAATATAGAAAGTACCGGCGCAACATGTTATGGAGATGAGTGCGGTGTCGGTGTACCCCCCCCCCCCCCCCCCAAGCTTAGGCTTTTGGCCTAAGTGGGTATCAATCCCAAGCTAGCCAGGATGAAGTGTCACCCTGGTACAATGAAGAGGTCCCCTCATCCTGGTGCGAACTCGAGTACGTCCCTCCGTAATGCGCGGAGTAATCATAGGAGGGCACATCCTCCTGGTGTTGCTCGTGGAAACCAAGCAAGCGAAGCTGCTCGTCCACCTCCTCCTTGGAGCGCGACCACGGTCTCCTGTGAACACTAAACAAAGCAGGTTGTGGCAAAAGGATCTCCCTTTCATCCCCGTCAGTGAAAAGCATCCTATATACTAGATTGTTCAAATCAGAGGTAGCCGTGACAAAGTGATGAGTTTTCATGGAAACAAGGTCAAGCCTCTGTGGTGCCAACATAGCATCATAGGGATCCACTGAAAGACCTAATGCATTGACTATACGCGAGGCAATGATGCCCCCATAGATAGGCCCCCTAGCAGCTAGGCGGCGAGCAATAAGCGAGCCAAGATTGTACCGAGTATCATTGTTAAGCGCATCAGCAAGGAATGCTAAATGATAGTTGGAGATATTACTTGTGTTCTCCCTACCAAGTACACTAGTAGCAAGATAATATGCAAAGTATCTAAGAGCAGGGAATTGGATATTTCTTATCTTTCCGCGCTGTGCCACACGGTCATCATCATTGGTCACCCCTCGGTAAAGCTCCAACAAATCAGCGGGTCACCCTTGAATTTTCTTCACGGTTCCTATCATGCGCACACCTACAATACTGCAAAATCTCTCCAAAGGCATGGTGAAGGGCAGATTATAGATTTTGAAAGAGATAGTAGACTGATAGGGTGTGTTAGTAAACGTGAAGCTCTCAACAAAAGTTTTGGTGAGCATAGCGTATTGCGCACTCTCATCTTGCATATATGAGGTCAAACCAACCCTCTCAATTAGTAGCAAGAAATCATCAAGAATACCTGCAGCTTGTAAGAAAGTAAAACAAGGAAAAGAGGATGGGTGAGCATCCCCATCATCCCTTTCACCGCCAATACGAGTTGCAATGAGATGTTCATTGTATGATGGCCTAGCTTGAGAGGCTGTTCTTGAGGGCCTCGACCTCCTAGGTGCATCACTCTCAAATATCTCTCCAAAAGTATGGTTGTTCATACTTGGTATTCTGAAATTTAAACACCTATTAAACAAGTGATTGCAAAGTAAATATAATGAAGGATTCTACTCATAGGGACTTGCAAGAGGCCTAAACATGCATCAAAACTATATCTCTAAGCATCAAACAAGCTTACAAGCCCTCATAACCAGTCACCTACAGCAGCAAAATACTCAACATATAATCCACTAAACACAAATCAACTTGGACAAGGGGAGGAGTCACATACCAGGGAACAAATGCTCCCAAATTCAGCAAGAAAGATGAACTGAGCAAGGAGATCGAAAAAATCGAGAGCAAGCACAGCAAGAACGCGATTTTGAGCAATGAACTAGAGCTTACTCAGGAGATAGAAGAAAGTGCCAGGTGAGAGAGTTAGTGGGGGGGTAGGGATGGCCCACACCAGGGCATTGCGCCACCCAAGGCTGGCCATGCCACCATGTGGTGTGCCTGCCTGGTGGGCCCCCTGGTACCTCCTAGGTACTCCTCTGATCCTTTTTTCACGTAAAAATTTAATATGAATTTTCTGGAATTTTTCGAGACACTTTATTTTTGGGCAATTTGCAGAAATAGAAGAATGATTTTTCTGACTGACAGATTTTTTTTCTTTTGGAAACATGATGCAAGGACAAAACAAGGCTAGAACTACATAAGTTCTAACATGCAAGCAACTAACAACAAAAAGAAAACTAAACGAAAGCAAAAAATAAAATGCAAAGGATAGAAATAAACGGAGATAATCATAATGAAAACATTGTTTTCTTCAATGGAATCCTTTTGTTAACAAGGTTGATCAAGTCTTTCTACCAAAACAATTGCATATGAGACAAAACTTTGTACTCCACTAATGATTATGTTACCTCAACCTTGATAGCAATGGTCCCAATCATAATAGTTTCAAAATTTTCTCTTGGTATGGGACAATACATTTCTCCAACTTGAATGCCTTCAACATTTTCAATTGAATTCAAACCATAAGTCCTTTCAATCTTATTGGGGAAATAGACAGTATGTTCCTTGTCATTAACATTGAAGGTCACCTTTCATTGATTACAATTAATAACAGCTCCTGCAGTATTAAGAAAAGGTCTCCCAAGAATAATAGACATATTATCATCTTTGGGAATTTCAAGCACAACAAAATCAGTTAATATCAAGCAATTGTGAGCCAGCTGAATAGGTACATCCTCACATATACCCACAGGAATAGTGGTAGATTTATCAGCCATTTGCAAAGATATATCAGTTGGTATTAATTTTTCAAGTTGAAGCCTCTTATAGAGAGAGAAAGGCATAACACTAACTCCAGCTCCCAAATCACACAAAGAAGTTCTAACATAACTGTTCTTAATAGAGTAAGGGATAGTTGGAATCCCTGGGTCTCCAAGTTCCTTAGGAACCTTACCATTGAAAGAATAATTAGCAAGCAAAGTAGAAATTTCTTCATTAGGGATCTTCCTTTTATTCGAGACAATGTCCTTCATATACTTTGAGTAAGGAGGCAATTTAATAGCATCAGTCAAAGGAATTTGCAAGAATAAAGGCTTCATCCACTCAAAAAACTTATTATAGTGTTCATCTTCCTTTGACTTGTGTTTGTTATCAGGGAAAGGAATAGGTTTTTGGACCAAAGGTTCTCTTTTACTACCATGTTTCTTAGCAATAAAATCTTCTTTGGTGTATTTAGTATTCTTAGTGTGGTTTTCAGGTTCTTCTTCAACTTTTTCTTCATTAGGAACTTCATTTTCTTCATTACCACTTTCAGTTTCAGCATCAGAGATAGATATACTATTAGGATCTATAGCAGGTTCAGAGGGTTCTACAATAGTTTTATGTTTCTTTTTCCTTTTCTTACGAGTAGAACCACTATTTTCAGATTGTTGAGAATCCTGCTCAATTCTTTTGGGATGCCCCTCAGGATATAGAGGATCCTGGGTAGCAACACCACTTCTAGTTCTAATTTCATAAGCATGTTTTTCTTTAGCGGCATTAACTAGCAAGTCGTTTTGCACTTTAACGAGTTGATCTATTTGAGTTTGAACCATTTGAAAGTGTTTAACAATCATTTTAACATCATTAGAGGTTCTTTCCACAATATCTTTTAGCTCAACAATAGCTCTAGTGTTTTCCATTAGATGATTTTGCACCCTTTTATTAAAGTTATCTTGCTTAACAATAAAGATATCAAATTCTTCTAAGCATTGATTAGGAGGTTTAGAGTAAGGGATATCACCTTCATCAAAGTGTTGGAGAGAGTGTACCTCAATAGTGGATGAGTAGGGAATAAGCTTACATAATTCTTCTATAGGAGGTAAATTCTTGACATCTGCAGCTTTAATCCCCTCTTCTTTGATGTTGGAATAGGCACAGGAATAGATGGTTCAGGTACAATTACTTCAGGTATAGCTTGTTTAGGAGGAGTCCAATCTTCATAGTTCTTACTTATTTTAGCCATTAATTCCTCAGCTTCCTTAGGAGTCCTATTCCTGAAAACACAATTAGCACAACTATCTAGGTATGTCCTAGATTCCTCGGTTAGTCCATTATAAAATATATCAAGAAGCTCATTCTTAGGTAATGGACTTCCAGCTTGTGCATGAATCAAAGCACAAAACCTTGCCCAAGATTCAGGCAATACCTCTTTTTCTCCCAGTTTAAAATCAAAAAGTTCCTGCAAAACAGCATGTCTAGCACTAGGAGGAAAATATTTCTGCAGGAAAGTACTAATCAAGCACTCAGGGCTATCAATAGATCCAGGAGGTAAATTACTAAACCAAGTTTTAGCTTCTCCTTTCAGTGAAAAGGGGAAAATCTTAGCAAAAAAGTAAGTATGCATCTTAATATCATCAGAAAACAAGCCACTCATGGTAGAAAGTTCATTCATATGTGCTACTGCACTTTCATTCTTAGTCCCACAAAAAGGTTCTTCCTCGACAATAGCTATGTAAGATAGATCGAGAGAGAAATCATAATCTTCATCTATAATGTTTATGGGAGAAGCAGCAAACTTAGCAACATGAGATAATTTGGGTCTAATAGTACGCCCCTCAAGGAGACTCTTAGCAGCGCTCCTATCATGGGTGTTCTTACATTCTTTAATAAACTCATCGGTCATCTCAACATAACCATCTTCAATATCATAACTCTCAATAGACTCAGGTGAGCTAACAGGTGTGGTAGTGTCTTCATTAGGAGTTTCGGTATTTCCAGCTATAGTTCTAGCAATCGTGGCATCTAGGAAAGGACCTAATGAACCACTCTTATCAAGCAAAGTAGAAGCAGCATCATAAGCATCAGAAGTTTCAGATTCAGCAGTAGTAGTAGTGTGTGTAGCATGTGTATGTGGTGGTGTAAGGAACTTACTCAAAACAGACGGTGAATCAAGAGCAACAGAGGTGTTCAGAACCGTACCTCTTCTTGTAGTGGATGGTAAAATAGGAACCTTGCCATCACGAGACTTACCCATGATGGATGGATAGCAGCGAACAATAGAGAATCCAAGCGAACTTGATAAATAAAGCTATGCTCCCTGGCAACGGTGCCAGAAAATAGTCTTGATGACCCACAGGTATAGGGGGTGTATCGCAGTATTTTCGAGGGAAGTGAAACCCAATTTATTGATTCGACACAAGGGGAGCCAAAGAATATTTATAAGCCTTAACAACTGAGTTGTCAATTCAGCTGCACCTGGAAACAATCTTGCTCACAACAGTTTATCAGTAGAAAAAGTTTTGTAGTAGGAATAGCAAAGTAGCAGCAGTAGTAAAGCAAAGACAGTAGTAACAAAAGCATTAAACAGTGGGATTCGAGTGCGGTAGGCATAGGGATGGATGGACGGGCGTTGCATGGACAAGACAATTCACATAACAATCAGAACATAGGGCAATTGCAGATAAATAAGATAAAGTATCCAAGTACTAGATAATCCTAGGCATGTGTTCCATATATAGTCATACGTGCTCGCAATGAAAACTTGCACAACATCTTTTGTCCTGCCAGCCCGTTTGCAGCAGGGCCTCTAGGGAACTACTGGCAATTAAGGTGATCCTTTTAATAGAGCACCGGAGCAAAGCATTAACACTACGTGAACACATGTGATCCTCACATCAAAGCCATTCCCTTCCGGTTATCCCGATTTCTGTCACTTCGGGGCCATAGGTTCCGGACAACAACGTGTGTATACAACTTGCAGATAAGACCAAAAACAATACTATCATAATGAATCAATAACATGTTTAGATCTGAAATCATGGCACTCGGGACCTAGTGACAAGCATTAAGCACAACAAGTCGCAACAAAGTCAGAAAGCACTAATAAAAGATACTAGGCACCATGCCCTAACAATCTGATGCCATTACATGAACGATCTCATCCAATCCCTACCATCCCCATAGCTTACAGCAGGGAATTACTCACTCATAGATGGGGGAAACATGGATGGTCGATGGAGAAGCGATGGTGATGATGATGGCGATGATCTCCTGCAATTCCCTGTCCCGACAGGGTGCCAGAATGGAGTTTCTGGTGCTGTTTTGTGGAATCTGGTGGTGGCGGCGGAGCGGGACTCCTCCTGGAAAAACGTCAACCCCCCCCCCCCCCCCGAAGTTTTTAGGTCAGAAGGCTCCTTATAAGCGAAGAGAGAGGCCGAGGGGGTGCCTGGGGGCCCACACCACCCCCTGGCGCGGCATGTCCTGGCCCGCGCCAGTAGGTGGTGTGGCCGCCCCTGGCTCTTCTTCGTCTCGTATTCTGACTCCTGGAGTCTTCGGGTGAAATAGGATTTTTGGCATATTTTCCGGGATTTTTCCTGATAGTTGATTTTCTGCACAAAAAGTAGACACCAAGGCAATTCTGCTGAAAACAGCGTCAGTCCGCATTAGTTGTATCCAAATCACACAAGTATAGAGGAGAAAGAATAGCAAAAGTGTTCGGGAAAGTAGATACGTTTTGGACGTATCAATGTCGTCGGTGTGAAATGAAAGGGGAGCTTGTAAGTCCATGGAGTTATGTATATGTGTTAGAGAAACGCCTAGGCCACTGGTCTAATCCATGTTGTCATGGTGGAAACCTGCAGCATAACCATAATGAGTTGTCTATGAAGCATTCTTCTTATGAAAAAAGAGTCAGATATTGAGAAAAAAGAGAAAAAGAAAAAAATATGAGAAAAGAGGAAAGAGAGAAAGAAAGCACCATATTCCCATGGTAAATAAGAAGATTGCTGAGATGCTCGTTGTCTGCTTGCCTTGTCATTTTGATATGGGGATTCTTCCGTATCATCGTGCAAGGGGTACCCCGTTGGCGGTTCTCTATGATACACATGTACTTACAATGACAAGAACTTACCGGTGACTAAACTTGAGTAGCATGGGAAGCGGCCCTCGTATTCAAGGGACATGAGATTTCCAACTTATACTTCGTCAAGCATATACACCATAGTTTGTTCACTTTAACCTTAATCACTTCAAGATGCTTATGATAGGGGTAATGAGAGCTGAAAGCTATTAAGTACCATAATTTTTGGAAGCTCTTTATGAAACTTGAATCCATACTTCCTTCTATGAAGGCCTTTCTTTTACTTTTTTGTTGAGTCTCCACCTTCTATCTTTATGCACTTACTTTGAGAGCATAGTGGCCATTCTTAGTTCTATGTGCATTGTCCCAAGACTTGTTGATTGGTGCATAGATTTGATATTGCTTGTTTTAAACTATTTGTATCTAGTCACTCTTATAAACTTTGAAGGTGTCCTATGCATTTATGTTTGCTACTCTATGAGGTACAAGCTGATTACCACTATGCTATGTTTTCTTTATGTGAAACAAACAAACGTCTTGCAAAGCATTCTTATTCATGAATCTTTTGTTTATGCCTTTTCATGTTGCAATATAGTTTCTTTGTCTTATTGCTAGAACTTTGTCTTTCATGTTATGATTGAAGTACTATGATCCCAGCTTTCAATGTTTTAAATACTTTGATCAAGTTTATGATGGTGCATGTCACCTCAAACATTATTCTTTCTTTTTATCACTTAACTACTCGAGGACGAGCAGGAGTTAAGCTTGGGAATGTTGATACGTTGCAAACGTATCCATAATTTTTGATGTTCCATGATTGGTTTTATCTACTTTCTAATGTTTTGTCCACACTTTGGAGTACTTTTCATATGATTTCTTCGACTAACCTATTAACAAGAGCCACAGTGCCAGCTGCCTGTTTTCTGCTGTTTTTGGTTCCAGGAAAGTTAGAAAATGAATTTTCTCGGAATTGGACGGGACAAAAGCCAAAGTCAGTTTTTCACCGAGGGACACCTGGAGCTAGAATATGAGACGGAGAGAGGCTGGGGCCCGGCCACACCACCTGGCCATGCGGCTAGGCCTGGCCCGCGCCAGGGGGTGGTCTGGCCGCCCCAGGCACCCCCTCAGCCTCTCCTTCCGCCTATAAGTTGCCTCCGATACAGAAACCCTAGGAACCCGATCAAAAATCCACGAAAGAGTCTGTAGCCGCCGTCATCTCCATCCCTAGATCGGGAGGGATCTGAAGCTCTTCCCGGCACCCTGCCGAAGGGGGGAATTCACCCTGGAGGCCTTCTTCATCATCATGCAAGCCTCTGGTGTGATGCGTGAGTAGTTCATCTCTGGACTATGGGTCCATGTAGTAGCTAGATGGCTGGTTCTCCTCCTTTGTGCTATCATGTTTAGATCTTGTGAGCTCCATTCATGATCAAGATCATCTATTTGTAATTCCGCATGTTGTGTTTGCGGGGATCCGATGGATATTGAGATGCTATTTCAAATTGATTATTAATTCTATCATGTCTTTGTTATTTGTGATCTTGCATGCTTTCCGTTGTTAGTAGCTATCTTGGCCAAGTAGATGCTAGCAACTCCAAGAGTTAGTATTTATGCTTCATAGTGGGTTCATGCCTCTGGTAATCTGGGAAGTGACAGAAATCTCTAAGGTACTAGATGTGTTGTTGCTACTAGGGAGAAAACAACAATCCTTTGTTCATAGAACAATCATATTGTTTACTTTACACGCAATTCGTAATGCAATTATCCGTTGCTTGCAACTTAATACTGGAGGGGGTTCGGATGATAACCTGAAGGTGGATTATTAGTCATAGATGCAGTTGGATGACGATCTATGTATAATGTTGTAATGCCCAATCAAATCTCATAGGAGTCAAGATGATTAGTATATGCATGTATGCTTTCTCGATGTTTGTCAATTGCCCCGCTGTAATTTGTTCACCCAACATGTCATCTATCTTAAGGAGAATCACCACTAGTGAACTATGGACCCCGGTCCTTTCTTTTACTATCAATCTACAATCTATTATTTACGGTTTTCTATTTACTTTCTGCAAGCAATTACTATCTTCCACACAATATGTTTAATCCTTTGTTTTCAGCAAAACCGGTGAGATTGACAATCTCACTGTAAGTTGGGGGCAAAGTTTTGTGGTTGTGTTGTGCAGGATTCCAAGTTGGAAACAACACCTTGGAGGTGTTTCCTTTCTCCTACTAGTTCGATAACCTTGGTTTCATAACTGAGGGAAAACTTGCTGATGTGCTCATCATACCTTCCTCTTGGGGTTCCCCAACGAGCTTGAATATATTTTGAGCCATCAATGGTCGACCCTCTCTATGGAGGCCCTGATACTCCTTATATAGGGAGCCCAGGTTACAAATCTAGGGCATACGTGGAGGCATATTCCCCAAATATACCCCTTGGTAAAGCTAGATGCTTATTTATTCCTTTAACAGGCTGGTCTGGACTCTAGGCATAAGCCTCTATGAGCCCCTCTGCCTCGTTTCAGCACCGACCCTGGTGGCGTCAGCCAACATTGGCTACGTCATCCTTGTCGGCCATGCCCCGCTGGTCCTTCCCTCTGTCCGCTTTGCTCATGCTATAGTGGACAGAGACCAACTTTTGACTAGCGAGATTCCTTCCTTCTCTTGTAAGCTAAGTGATAACCCGGCTAGCGCCTGGCTAACTCAGCCACGAGGGTACTTGCAAACGAGTTGGAAAAGGCTAGCCGACGTATCCTATATGTCGGCCGGGATAAGGTTAGACGAATACCATTTGGGTCGGATCACTCCATAAGTTAGTCTGCCTTGAGGTGACTCGGCCAGCATACGCTTTGACCTTGCTATACCTCGGCTGACATGGCCTTTATACCCAGCGTGACCCTACCCGGGGGTATCCCCCAACAGCTAGCAGCAAGGGACACTCGACACCGCGAACAGATCGTCGCTAGGTACACGCACACCAAGGAGGAATCCTCATGCGACCCCGCTTCTCTCTCCCTTCCCTCCTCTGACGGGTTCAGCTCATTGTCCCCTCCTCCTGCTACCGTTGTCGGCACGGCAGACTAAGCCCACGATAGTGACAAGGAGTGCATTTCCTTGGAGATCATGTTGCGCGAGTCCGAGCTCGAGATCGAGCGGGCCGAGCAGCACCAGGCCATCAGGCTCATCAAAGCACGCGAGGCCGGGAAGAGGGAAGTTGCACACGCCAACAACAGCGCGGCCGCCATCGTCAAGGTCGAGTTCGGCGACCTCATCGGCCTCACCGAAGAGTGAGGTCCTCGCCGCCACAATGCCGTTGCGCCCTGCAAACCCCGTCGATGAGGAAGATGGGTTCATTTTTGGTCTAGGACATGATGATGCCCTGTAGTAGATGTCCCCCATCGCGTTGCTTATGATTCGTTGCTAAAACTATGCAAATTTATGTATGAATCAGAGGCCAAAACTTGCAGTTCCGATTTATAGTCACTGTTCTGCACTGACAATTTCCGACTTGTGAAATTTGGTTTTCAGTCGCCTGTACTTCGGGTTTTCAGTTCGAAAAATATAGGCTCAGTTAGAGCTGCTTTTAGAGCATCTCTGACAGATACCGCATATCTAGTCAGACCCGCAAAATATGCAATTTTGGTCCCAAAAAGGCTAAAAAAATTGGCCAGAACAGATACCGCAAAACTATCAAAAACACAATTTTTTACGGTTATCAACTCGCATGATCCCCATATATCCATTTTGGGAGTCTATTTTAAAGTAAACTGCAAAGCGTTCAATGCTTTCTTCCACCGAAAATACACCACCAACTGCTCTCGTCCGCCTCCGACAGCACCACCGTCGCCGCCCTCCGAGCTTGATTCAATGGCAGGGAGCCTTGATTCAAGCATCAATCTTGTATTCACGACGAGACTATTTGATCCCATGCGTAGCTAGCATTTCTCCGCGCCGCGGTGGGAGCTCCGAGTCACGAGCTTGTGTGCCGCCGCCGTCGGAAGAGGAGGCCGCATCTCACTGCTCCGAGCAGGAACATGCGCGCGACGTGCTCTCCCGCACCCGTGTGACCTCGCCTGCGTGGCTCCAGTGGTCTGCGCACCTCCTCCCTCACCTGCGCGACCTCGCCTGCGTGGCTCCGATGGTCCGTGCACGTCCTCCCGCATCGGTGGTCCGTGCATGTCCTCCCACGCCAGTGGTCCAGACACCTCCTCCCGCGTCGGTGGTCCGCGTGCCTCCTCTCGCACCCACCGCGACGAGCTGCATTGAGCGTTTTGTGAGCGAGAGAAAGAAGATGACCGAATATTCGAGAGTATATTTTGCTTTGTTGTATGCATATGTGGTGTTTATTTTGCACCGACATTTTTCAGAAAAAGGCTTTGCAGTACACTGAATCCATGTTTTGTAGTACCACGGGATGCGGTATCTGCTAGAGAGGCTCTTATAACCGGACCCAGACCAATGCAACTACAGTCGATTGGAGCAACTAGGGCTCGACAATTCTCTAAGGGATCATCCCTTAGCTAAGAGAAGACATACTTCTCTTCCTCCATTGTCTCTCTGCCAACTAAAATAATCCAACGTCGTACCTCTAAGTAGGGGTGGGAAAATAAACCAAGGAGCAAAAATCGACCCTGCATTAACTCGAACCGAGACCGAGATGACTGAAAACGATTAGTTTGATTGCTCCCACGGTTCCTAAATGTGGAAAACCAAACTTAGTTCGGTTGTCTATGTCATGGGATATAGATAACTGTATTAATCGAGGAACCGACTAATCTGTTAGATTAGCCCAACTAATAGGGTAGCCCATTAGCTGAAGTCACGACCTGTCTCGCGGAAATCCTAAAAAAGGCCAACCTTCGCTAACGGAAAATCTCACACCTCCTCCTCACGCCAAATGGCTTCTTCTACTTCGCGCGGTCCTTCTAGTGGGGCTCTACATGCTTGCCAAGTGTCGCAACCAAAATGAAAGTTGGATTAGGATGGAAGAGAGGGAGATACGGGAAGACGAGAGTACAAATTTTCCCTTTCAATTTTGTTAAGAACCTTCTGTCTAAGTTACGAACTGTTTTCAATTTTGAGGTTCTCGTGTCGAGAGGTTTAAAACTAGATCCATGTTGATAGGTTCTGACAATTTTTTTTACTTTTAAAACCATTGCATCCGTACTTTAGATTACTTTAGTTCTGTATTTTTTGTACTTTGGATTCTTAGTGTATTTTGTACTTGGATTATTACACACTTGTACTTTTACGTACTTTAACAGTGAGTACACTTAAACTTTTCAGTACTTTGGCTTTTAGTACAGTAGTACTTTCATGTACCTGGCTCTGAGTATATTTGTACCTTCGTGTACTTCGACTTTGAGTATATTTGTACTTATGTGTACTTTGGCTCTTAGTATAGTTGTTGTTCCGCGTACTTCGACTCTTAGTATATTTGTACTTTCACGTACTTTGGCTATGAGTAGAGTTGTACTTTCATATATTTCGACTTTGACTATAGTTATATTTCCTATGTATTTTGTCTGTGAACATAATTGTACTTTCAAGTACTTTGGATCGGCATATATTTGTACTTTCGTGTACTTTTCCTCTTAATAGAGTTGCTATTCTGCTTACTTTTACTTTTAGTATATTTGTACTTTCACGTACTTCATTTCTGAGTAAAGTTGTACATTCGTGTATTTCGACTTTGAGTATAGTTATACTTCCGTTGTACTTCGTCTATGAGCATAATTGTACTTCCGCGTATTTTGGATATGCATATACTTGTACTTTTATGTACTTTACCTCTTAATACAATCGTTGTTCCGCGTACTTTGACTACTAGTATATTTATACTTTCGTGTACTTCGGTTATGAGTAGAGTTGTATTTTCGTGTATTTCAACTTTGAGTACAGTTATACTTTCGATGTACTTTGTTTGTGAGCATAATTGTACTTTCACGTACTTTGGATCTGCATATACTTATAGTACCGGTACTTTGCCTCTTAGTACACTTCTACTTCTATACTTTGATGTGTCGTAGACGCCTTGATTCGAGGCGAAGCTGAGCCGTAAAACGCACCATGACAAATTGGGGTAACGACTAACAGGCTCTACGACAAATTCAGGGAATGACAAACAAGTGCTGTGATCAATGCACCCCCTTAAAGATGTTTATGAAAATTTGATGCGCCGTGGACGCCTTGATTCGAGGCGAAGCCGAGCCGTAGAAAGCGTGAAAAAAGAAAAAACGGACACATGTACATGCTAATTGAACTAGGAACCGCATGTACAGATCGGAAGCTTATTTTCTACGAACGCGGCATGTGTCATATAGAGAAGCGCTTGCGTGCACGAGAATAGACCTTCGCAAAGGCCTTTTTCTAGCGATACCCCCCGTGTCTCGCATATTTTATCTCTTGCTCAATTATGGAACGATATAGCCAATATATATAAATTAAACAAAAGAATCAAACAATGTGGCCCAGTCCCAGCACACAGTCGTCCCCACCCGATCCTCATCTTGCTCGCAATACCTAACCCCAGACCACCTCCATGTGCGACGCCTCCTTCTCTTCATCGCGGGAGCTAACGACGCCGACTTTCTGGTGAACAACGGCGCATCTCGTCTCGCATGGGTGAAGGGAATATGCCCTAAGAGGCAATAATAAAGTTGTTATTATCGTATTCCAAGTATATGATAGATGTTTATTTTGCATGCTATACTTGTATTGAATAGAAACATTAATACATGTGTGTTTAATAAATAAATAAAGGGTTTCTAGTTATGCCTCTCTTATAAACTAGCTCGTTGAATTAACAAGATGATCAAGGTTTCGTGATCATGGACATTGGATGTTGTTAATAACGAGGTCACAATGATGTGATGAATATTCATCCGAAGTATAGCAATATGATCAAAGTCATTATGTTTAAATTGCTATAAAATCATATGAAGTAATTCTAGTCCTTAGACCATGAGACCATGTCAATCACTAACACTAGAAGAGTAACTTGATAACATCAAATGTCATAACGTAACAGGGTGACTATAAAGGTGGGTTCAGATACTCTGAAGGTGTTATGTAGAGGATCATGGATCAACAGTGGGATTTTTTCATCCCGATGATGGATAGATATACTTTGGGTCCTCTCGGTGATATCACATTGAGATAGCTTGCAAGCAAGTGATATGATCACTAGAATGTTGTATCACGGGAACAATAAAAGAGTGCATGTCGATAACGAGATCAAACTAGGTATGGAGATACCGATTATCGAATATCAGACATGTAATATATCGTGAGACAAAGGGATTAGTTACTAGCATTAAAGGTTCTAACGATCACAGAAGTCATCGTTGAATGTGTGGGAATCAGTATGGATCTCTAGGTCCCGTTACTAATTATTGATCGAAGAAGGGTCTCAATCATGTCTGCATTATTCACGAGCCATAGGGTGACACACTTAAGGTATACCAGTACCATTTGGAGCAAATGTGTTTAGATAAAAGAATTGCAAAGCATTGGAATTAGTTCAATGGACATCAGAATTGTTTTGGGTAAAATTGCTGAAATTAGTTCTGCATGTGATATTAAAATATTAGGGGGTTTTATGTGAATGTTTATTAATTAAATTAATTAACAAAATTCTGAATAAAATAAATAAAAGATTTTTATTAAATGAGAGTTGGATTAAATTTTGTGGAAATTTAATGGGGATTAGTGGAATTTTGAGTGGAGTCAAATTTATATGAGTGGGAGCTCCACCACATGAATGTGGAAGAGGTGGGGGAACCTATCTTGGCCCCCGGCCATGAAGAGGGGTTGTCCCCTCTCCCCTATAAAAGGCCCCTCACTCCACTCATCTCACACCTCCTCGTGAAGGATCTCTCTCCCACTCTAGAATTATTCCCCCATGGTCTCGGATTAGCGAGATACATGTTCCCGGTGGCTTTTCATCTAGAAGGAGTTGCTGCTTCTGCTGCATCGCTGGAGCGAGGAGGCGGAGGTTGTTCGGTGTACTAGACGTGTGTGCAATCACGGATGCGCTGCTGATTTGTGGTGCTAGGACTTCCTCTTGATCTTGAGATCGGCAAGCGAACGACTACATCATCCACGAGTCCAATCTCGTTAAACTTTGTTAGTCTTCAAGGATATGTTCTCTATGGATGTATATTCACCCATTACTTATATCTAGGTAGATAGATCTTGGTGCTTAGTAGTTCCCATCATAGAATTTTTTTTGTTTTCTGTGCTGTGAACCCAACTGTTGTATCAGAGACTGATCTATGCGTAGATGCTTTTCATGGGTAGAACACATAAGAGTATGTGGGCGATGATGATCATGTTATTGCATCTTATATGTATCTTGGATATTGGTGGCATAGTGGGATGAAGCAGCCCGAACTAACTTTACATGTGCTTGCACATGATACCTGTTCCACGCTTGACATGCAACTAGTTTTGCATAAGTGGCTAGCAAGTGTATGTCTATCCTACTTTAGTAAATATCTAATTTACAACGATTTTCTAATAATTTGGTTATCATCGTTGTGGTTCCATGTTCGTAGGTAAGACCAGTTCTATCTTCGGAAGCCCTAAGCCATGTAAAACTTGTAATTGATAAATTAGAACCATCTAGTTTAGATTGTTGCTGGGCTAGTGTCACGATATGGTAATGTTATAATTTGAAGTATAGTTGATACTCTTGGAAATTATAGCATACCTAAACGTGTAAGTTTCATAGACCTTGGCCTTACACACAAAGGAATGATAAAGATTATACCATGATACACATGATAGTGATCAAGTGCAATAACCATATCATTTCACTTTATGCATATGATGTTTGCATATTATATTTCTTGTATGGTGCTTTAGTAGCATTATAAGATGATACCTCATTTAGATATCAAGATAAAGTGTGTTCTTCCTTAAGTACACACCGTTGAGGAAGTCCGTCGTTTCAAGACATCACGTGATGATCGGGTGTTTTTGACTCTACGCTTTCATACTACGGGTGTAAGACAGTTTTACACACGCGAGTACGAATGTTCTTACTTGGAGAGCTTAGCATGTACAACCATGGCCTCGGAACTAAAGGGAATATGCCCGAGAGGCAATAATAAAGTGGTTATTATCTTATTCCATGTTTATGATAAATGTTTATTTTGCATGCTATAATTGTATTAATTAGAAACGTTAATACATGTGTGTTTAATAAACAAAATACAAAGATCCTAGTACTGCCTCTCATATAAACTAGCTTGTTGATTAACAAGATGATCAAGGTTTCCTGATCATGGACATTGGATGTTGTTAATAACGAGGTCACAACATTGGTGGAATGATGTGATGAACATTCATCCGAAGTATAGCATTACGATCAAAGTCATTATGTTTATATTGCTATAACATCATACGAAGTAGTCTTAGTCCTTATACCATGAGATCATGTTAATTGCTAACACCGGAAGAGTATCTTGATAACATCAAACGTGACACCGTAACAGGGTGACTATAAAGGTGGGTTCAGTACTACGAAGGTGTTATGTTGAGTCTCATGGATCAAGAGTGGGATTTGTCCATCCCGATGACAGATACATATACTCTGGGCCCTCTCGGTGATATCACATTAAGATAGCTTGCAAGCAAGTGATGTGATCACTAGAATGTTATATCACGGGAACAAGAAAAGAGTGCATGTCGGCAACGAGATCAAACTAGGTATGGAGATACCAATGATCGAATCTCGGACATGTAATATATAGTGAGACAAAGGGATTTAGTTACTAGCATTAAAGGTTCTCACGATCACAGAAGTCATCGTCGAATGTGTAGGAGTCAGTATGGATCTCTAAGTCCCGCTTCTGATTATTGATCTGAGAGGGGTCTCGATCATGTCTGCATTATTCGCGAACTGTAGGGTGACACACTTAAGGGATACCGACACCATTTGGAGCAAATATGTTTCAGATAAAGATTTAAGAAAGCGCTAGAATTATTTCAATAGACACCGAAACTGTTTCAGGTGAAATTGCTGAAATTGGTTCTACATGTAATATTGAAATGTTGCAGGGGGTTTTATGTGAATGT
This sequence comes from Avena sativa, assembly GCA_916181665.1. NCBI lineage: Eukaryota > Viridiplantae > Streptophyta > Magnoliopsida > Poales > Poaceae > Avena > Avena sativa. The sequence continues at coordinate 433,739,838 of OV702287.1, forward strand.
TTGTTAATTAAAGTAATTAACAAAATTCTGAATAAAATTAATAAAAGAGTTTTATTAAATGAGAGAGCATTAAATTTGGAGAGATTTAATGCATTTAAAGTAGGGACTTTAAAAGAGAATGTGAAGGGGCAAATTTATGTGGAGGGAGTTACCACCACATGAATGAGAAGGTGAGGGGTCACCCCTTGGGGCACCGGCCATGGGGAGGGGTACCGTCCCCTCCTCCTATAAAAGGCCCCCCTCTCACACCTTCATACTCACACCTCCTCGTGAAGGATCTCTCTCCCCCTCTAGTATTATTCCCCCATGGTCTCGGATTAGCGAGATACATGTTCCCGGTGGCTTTATCTGGAAAGAAGTTGCTGCTTCCGCTGCTTTGCTGGAGCGAGGGACGGAAGTTGTCGGGGTACCGGACGTGTGTGCGATCATGGATGCACCGCTGCTTTGCGGTGCTAGACTTGGTGGTGCTGGACTTGCTGGAGCTGGATCTGAAGGACGTGCTGGAGCCGGACCTGCTGGACTTCATCATGATCTTGAGATCGGCAAGTGTACGACTACATCATCCACGAGTTCCAACTCGTTAACAAAACTCGTTGTCTTCGAGGGTAAGTTCTCCATGGATGTATATCCTGAAGGGAATATGCCCGAGAGGCAATAATAAAGTGGTTATTATCTTATTCCATGTTTATGATAAATGTTTATTTTACATACTAGAATTGTATTGATCGGAAACATCAATACATGTGTGTTTAATAAACAAAAAGGGTTCCTAGTTATGCCTCTCTTATAGACTAGCTTGTTGATTAACAAGATGATCAAGGTTTCCTGATCATGGACATTGGATGTTGTTAATAACAAGGTCACACCATTGGTGGAATGATGTGATGAACATTCATCCGAAGTATAGCATTACGATCAAAGTCATTATGTTTATATTGTTATAACATCATACGAAGTAATCTTTATCCTTAGACCATGAGATCATGTTAATTACTAACACCGAAAGAGTATCTTGATAACATCAAACGTCACACCGTAACAGGGTGACTATAAAGGTGGGTTCAGTGCTACGAAGGTGTCATGTTGAGGCTCATGGATCAAGAGTGGTATTTGTCCATCCCGATGACGGATAGATATACTTTGGGCCCTCTCGGTGATATCACATTGAAATAGCTTGCAAGCAAGTGATGTGATCACTAGAATGTTATATCACGGGAACGAGAAAAGAGTGCATGCCGGTAACGAGATCAAACTAGGTATGGAGATACCGATGATCGAATCTCGGAGATGTAATATATCACGGAACAAAGGGATTTAGTTACTAGCATTAAAGGTTCTCACGATCATAGAAGTCATCGTTGAATTTGTAGGAGTTAGTATGGATCTCCAGGTCCCGCTATTGATTATTGATCGGAGAGGGGTCTCGATCATGTCTGCATTATTCGCGAACTGTAGGGTGACACACTTAAGGGATACCGACACCATTTGGAGCAAATATGTTTTAGATAAAGATTTAAGAAAGCGCTGGAATTATTTCAATAGACACGGAAACTGTTTCGGGTGAAATTGCTGAAATTGGTTCTGCATGTAATATTGAAATGTTGCAGGGGGTTTTCTGTGAATGTTTGTTAATTAAAGTAATTAACAAAATTCTGAATAAAAATAATAAAAGAGTTTTATTAAATGAGAGAGCATTAAATTTGAAGAAATTTAATGCATTTAAAGTGGAGACTTTAAAATAGAATGTGAAGGGGCATTTTAATGTGGAGGCGTTACCACCAGATGAATGGAGGAGGTGAAGGGTCACCCCCTCCATGCGCCGGCCATGAAGGAGGGGCACCCCCCTCCTCCTATAAAAGGCCACCCCCTCCTCACTTCTCACTCACACCTCCTTGTGAAGGATCTCTCTCCCCCTCTAGTATTATTCCCCCATGGTCTTGGAGTAGCGAGATACATGTTCCTGGTGGCTTTATCTGGAAAGGAGTTGCTGCTTCCGCTGCTTTGATGGAGCGAGGGACAGAGGTTGTCGGGGTACCGGACATGTGTGCGATCACGGATGCACCGCTGCTTTGCGGTGCTGGACTTGGTGCTGCTGGAGCTGGATCTGATGGACGTGCTGGAGCCGGACCTGCTGGACTTCCTCGCGGTCTTGAGATCGGCAAGTGTACGACTACATCAACCACGAGTTCCTACTCGTTAACAAAGCTCGTTGTCTACGAGGGTAAGTTCTCGTTGGATGTATGTCCACCCGTTGCTTTGTACCTAGTAGATAGATCTTGCCGTGTAGTTCACACCGTAGGAATTTTTTTGTTTTCTATGCTGCGGACCCAACCGTGGTATCAGAGCCTGATCTATGCGTAGGTGCTTAGCACGGGTAGTACACATATGTTGGTATGTGGGTGATGATGATCATGTTATTGCATCTTCTATGTATTTTGGATATTGGTGGCATAGTGGGATGAAGCGGCCCGGACCAACCTTACATGTCATCGTACATGAGACCGATTCCACGACTGACGTGCAACTTGTTTTGCATAAGTGGCTGGCGGGTGTCTGTCTCTCCTACTATAGTAAATATCTGATTTACAACGAGTTGCTAATAACTTAGTTATCCTTGTTGTGGTTCATGTTCGTAGGTGAGAACGGTTCTATCTCCGAAAGCCCTAAGCCACGTAAAACTTGCAATTGATAAATTAGAGGCGTCTAGTTTAGATCGTTGCTGGGCTAGTGTATTGATATGGTATTGTTGTAAGTAGTTGTATGATAGATACTCTTACAACACACTCAACGTGTAAGTTCCATAGACCTTGGCCTTACACACAAAGGAATGATAGAGATCATACCACGATGCAAGTGATAGAGATCAAATGCATGGACCATATCATCTCACTTTACACATTAGATGTTAGCATCTTATACTGCTAGTTTGGCGCTTTCTGTAGCATTGTAAGATGATCCCTCTTTTATATATCAAGATAAAAATGTGTTCTTCCTTAAGTATGCACCGTTTTGTGTATCGTATTTAGAGACATCACGTGATGATCGGGTGTACTCGACTCTACGCTTTCATACAAACGGGTGTAAGACAGTTTTACACATGCGAGTATTAAGGTTCTTACTTGGCGAGCCTAGCATGTACAGACATGGCCTCGGAACACGGACCAAAAGGTTAAGCATGAGTCATATAGTTGATATGATGCCCACATAGATGCTCGCCTTTGAAGCTACATCAACTCACGTGATGATCGGACTTGGTGTAGTGGATTTGGTTCATGTAATCACCAAAAAGGCACGAGGGATGTCGTTTTTGAGTGGGAGTTCATTTCGAATTTGGATTAGTCGAAGCAAATTTGTCATAAATTAAATCAAAGTGAATTTGCATAGTTTCTTGTAGTCATTGGCATTCGTTTTCTACCTTATGCTTAGTTTTTATTTGAGATAATAAAACTACAGAATTCTGGATATTTACTTTACGAACTGGTATCGTATTGTTTCGAATGTCAATTTAAATTTTATAAGTCCTATTGCAAACTTTTAGCAAACTCTATTTACTCCATGAAGTTTAATTAGTAGTATTAAATCAAGAGTAAGAATTCCAATGTTAGTATCTAAAGTATCATGTTTGCCTCCATGATTATTGATATTCAAAAAGTTGTTTTAATATCAAGATTATGTTGGAGCTGAAAATTGTTTCAGAAACCATCATGTGTGAAAGATATTGTGATATCTGAAACAATGTTTTTTGGTTGCATTATGATAGAGTATAATTTAGCAAAATATATGTTCTCATATTGTATGAGAATTTGTGAAGGATGGAGATGCTAGGCATCCGAATCTACCAAAAAGGTTTTGGGAACTGATATTATACTCGCGATTCTTCCTTATAGGCTATAGTAGCTTGATCATGAAAGTTTTCATGATAAGGATGAATAGAAGATGTAAGTAAAATATTTACTACACTAATAGATTAGTAAAGGATGGATTTTTGAAAGAACACCAAACATTTGATGATGGTGATCCACTTCAAAGTGCAAGTCCAAAGGTATTAGTATTTGACTATATACGCTTTGTACCATGTGTTTTGTTGATGACACCACTATTGATGTTGATAGATTCTTTTAAAAGAAAAGGAATTGCTGAAAGAGAATCTATAAAATATTTGGCAGAAAATAAAAGGTTGGAGATGTCCAACTTAGGTATATAGAAGATAGACATGTTATGGCTATATTCCTTGCTTGTTAAACAATGTGGTTCTTAGGTATTGGATACTGGTATTGGATACCGAATTGGTTGATATGAAGTGTCATACAGGACAACGCAATTCATGAACTACAATGGCCTAAGTAACCAGCAAGAGAATGAGTGATGATGTTCATCGAAAACAAATAAAGTGTTATTGTGTTTTTTGTTGTCATCAAACCAAGCCTTCATGATTTGTTTAAATAATTGTTATTTTGTTCCGGTATCATGAGAACAATGGTTATTCAAATAGTTACCGTATTCCATAAAGGATGGATGAACTTTTACAAGTCTAGTTAGAGAAATCACATCCATAAACACTATTGCTAAAATGTCGCAAGACAAATGATTGAAAGATCACTTATGAAGTGACATCGTTGTTTAAATTATATTTGAAAGAAAACATGAAGAAACTCCATGTTGATGGATTTTTGGAGTCTTTGATTTTGATCAATTGACGCATGTGAGACTTTCCTCGAGATAATTGAAACTCCATCCATAGGCCAAAGAGGAACGGATGACTAGGTTATTGGAAATTGTGCATGCTGATGTGCATAGTCCATTATGTGTAGCCATATCCGATGGATCTTTTTGCTTAATATGCTTTCTCCGAAAATTTGAGTGAATATATCTGTATATTTACTTAATAAGGAAGAAGTATGAAACATTTGAAAATTGTTCAAAGACTTTCAAGATGAAGTGGAAAATCATTGTAACAAGAAAATAAAGAGTTTATGATTCGATCGTAAAGGAAGATATTTGAGTTACATGTTTAGCAAAAACACCTAAGACTTGAGGAATTGTTCCATGATTTGTGTTTTCCGATAAACCATAGGAGTATGGCATATTCGAGAGATAAAATCAAACCATGTTTGACATGGTAAGATCAAGGGTGTCATTTATAACACTGCCATTATGTTTTAAGGATTGAAGCTTTAGAGACTACCGCTTTTACACTAAAAAGAGCACCATCGTGATCCATTGAAATGACACCATATGAGTTATGGTTTGGGATAAAACCCGAATTGTCTTTTCTTAAATTTTGGTATGCTATGCATAAGTAAAATGTTTACAACCAAAGTCGGATAAGCACATCTTTGTAGGTTATCCCAAAGAATTTGTTGGGAATTTCTCCATAACACCAAGGACAAAAGAGTTTGTTACTTGAAACGTCAAGTTTCTTGAGAAGGAATTTTTTGTGAAAAGTTAAGTGGGAGGACAATAGAACTTTGATAAGGTTTTTGAACCTTAGCTATATGTGCTAAGTAGCGCAGCGCCGGAAAGTGTCTCGGTGGCGGCCACAATGCTCATGGCTCTCGTGATTACAGAAGGTGTGATCTCGGAGATTAGAGTTCCTATAGAACCGTGTGGGTCGGTAAGAATCAAATATTAAGATTTGATAAGCAAGTCGTTATTGTTTTGACAATGATGAACCGACTACATGCAAAGAAGCGATGATGGGACCTGACTCCATAAAATGACTAGAAGTCATAGAATCCGTGATAGTATCCATACACGAGAAAACAAGTTTCTGAACTTGGAAGACCTTTCAGAAAGGCGTGAAGCCTATCGGTCGTGTTTGGATCTATAAAGAAATAAGACATGGATGTTTAACATCTATGAAATAGTCGACATGTCAGAAAGAAGTTTACGACAATGTTCAAGGAGTTGACTATGACAAGACTTGATCTTTCATAGCAATATATAGTCTTGACGGATTAATGTAGCAACCACTACATATAATTTGGTATATGGTAGTTGAATAAACAAAACAAGGTTCTTCTAATAGAACGGTAACCTAGGACATGTACATGCAATGGTCCGAAGGGTTTTGTTAATTCAAAGGGTGCTAAAAGGGCATGTAAACTTCAATAGTTGAAGTAAGCATAGCGGAGTTGGAATCTTCACCATGATGAAACTGTTAAACGAGTTTAAATTCATCGGAGATGATGAAGATGCTTTCATTTGCAAGAAATTAAGTGGGAGCGCTGAGACATATTTCTAATACATTATGTAGAGGACATATTGTTGATTGGAAATGATGTATCTTGTATTGACACAAGTTAAGAATTTCATTAAAATAAGATTTCGATGAAAGACTTGGGGAAACCCGGAATATTAGGCATCAATATCTATATGGATAGATTAAGGCGCTAATATGGTTGTGCCAGACATACATATATGAGATATTGAAAGGGTTCAATATGGAAACAACAAGAAAGGTTCTTGCTGCATGGAAAGGATTGTATCAAGACTCAAGTGTTTCAACACTTGGTGAGTAAAATCACATGATGATTTTGATCGATTATACCATGATATGTATATATCCAGAATGTCCTATGCTCTAAATGTTACGAACATATACCAGAATGATTCATAAGATGATCATTGGACAATAGTAAAGATATTCTTATGAGCTTTGGAAGAACTAAGAATATATAATGTATAAGTGACAAATAGTTAAAGGTAGTTCATTGTAAAGTGTTACATTGATACTAGTTTTGTCACAAGATACAAATTAAATTTATCACAATTTAGACTATGGGTGGCACAATTAAGAGAAAGGATGTTCCATGATGGATTTGGATGAGTTCCAAAGTTAATACATTATGACGGATACTACAACAAAAGTCTAAGTATATGACTGCTATAGTAGCAGCAAAGGAGGGCATTTGTGTTAAGTAGTTTGTTATCAAACTAGGTGTGGTTCAAAGTGGGCTAATACTATGAAGATATATTGTGTGACAATAATATAAACATATTTTGAGCTGAACGAACTAAAGGTCTCACCAAAGGACCAAATCTATACAATGCCATCTCATTTGAGAATGAGTGATGCGTAGAGACGCAGAGACATGCAAATACACACGGACCTGAAACTGTCAGATCTAGAGATTATGTTAACCACTAGCAATAGCGTATATGCAACACCAGAAAGCCATAGGTGTTCAATACGCAAAGTTTTTCCAACTAGATTATTGACTCTAGTGCAAGTGGGAGACTGAAGGGAATATGCCCGAGAGGCAATAATAAAGTGGTTATTATCTTATTCTATGTTTATGATAAATGTTTATTTTACATGCTAGAATTTTATTGATCGGAAACATCAATACATGTGTGTTTAATAAACAAAAAGGGTTCCTAGTTATGCCTCTCTTATAGACTAGCTTGTTCATTAACAAGATGATCAAGGTTTCCTGATCATGGACATTGGATGTTGTTAATAACAAGGTCACACCATTGGTGGAATGATGTGATGAACATTCATCCGAAGTATAGCATTACGATCAAAGTCATTATGTTTATATTGCTATAACATCATACGAAGTAATCTTTATCCTTAGACCATGAGATCATGTTAATTGCTAACACCGAAAGAGTATCTTGATAACATCAAACGTCACACCCTAACAGGGTGACTATAAAGGTGGGTTCAGTGCTACGGAGGTGTTATGTTGAGGCTCATGGATCAAGAGTGGGATTTGTCCATCCCGATGACGGATAGATATACTCTGGGCCCTCTCGGTGATATCACATTGAAATAGCTTGCAAGCAAGTGATGTGATCACTAGAATGTTATATCACGGGAACGAGAAAAGAGTGCATGTCGGTAACGAGATCAAACTAGGTATGGAGATACCGATGATCGAATCTCGGACATGTAATATATCGCGGGACAAAGGGATTTAGTTACTAGCGTTAAAGGTTCTCACGATCACAGAAGTTATCGTTGAATGTGTAGGAGTCAGTATGGATCTCCAGGTCCCGCTGCTGATTATTGATCGGAGAGGGGTCTCGATCATGTCTGCATTATTCGTGAACCGTAGAGTGACACACTTAAGGGATACCGACACCATTTGGAGCAAATATGTTTCAGATAAAGATTTAAGAAAGCGCTGGAATTATTTCAATAGACACCGAAACTGTTTCGAGAGAAATTACTGAAATTGGTTCTGCATGTAATATTGAAATGTTGCAGGGGGTTGTATGTGAATGTTTGTTAATTAAAGTAATTAACAAAATTCTGAATAAAAATAATAAAAGAGTTTTATTAGATGAGAGAGCATTAAATTTGGAGAAATTTAATGCATTTAAAGTGGAGACTTTAAAAGAGAATGTGAAGGGGCATTTTAATGTGGAGGGATTACCACCACATAAATGGAGGAGGTGAAGGGTCACCCCCCTCCATGCGCCGACCATGAAGGAGGGGCACCCCCTCCTCCTATAAAGGCCACCCCTCCTCACTTCTCACTCACACCTCCTTGTGAAGGATCTCTCTCCCCCTCTAGTATTATTCCCCCATGGTCTCGGATTAGCGAGATACATGTTCCCGGTGGCTTTATCTGGAAAGGAGTTGCTACTTCCGCTGCTTTGCTGGAGCGAGGGATGGAGGTTGTCGGGGTACCGGACGTGTGTGCGATCACGGATGCACCGCTGCTTTGCGGTGCTGGACTTGGTGCTGCTGGAGCTGGATCTGATGGACGTGCTAGAGCCGGACCTGCTGGACTTCCTCACGATCTTGAGATCGGCAAGTGTACGACTACATCAACCACGAGTTCCTACTCGTTAACAAAGCTCGTTGTCTACGAGGGTAAGTTCTTGCTGGATGTATGTCCACCCGTTGCTTTGTACCTAGTAGATAGATCTTGGCGTGTAGTTCACACCGTAGGAAAAATTTGTTTTCTATGCTGCGGACCCAACATATCCACCCGTTGCTCTATATCTAGTAGATAAATCTTGGCGTATAGTTCACATCGTAGGAAATTTTTTGTTTTCTATGATGCGAACCCAACAGTGGTATCAGAGCCTGATTTATGCGTAGGTGCTTTGCACAGGTAGTACACATATGTTTATATGTGGGCGATGATGATCATGTTATTGCATCTTCTATGTATTTTGGATATTGGTGGCATAGTGGGATGAAGCGGCCCGGACCAACCTTACATGTCATCGTACATGAGACCGGTTCGACGACTGACATGCAACTAGTTTTGCATAAGTGGCTGGCAGGTGTTTGTCTCTCCTACTATAGTCAATATCTGATTTACAACGAGTTGTTAATAACTTGGTTGTCCTCGTTGTGGTTCCATGTTCGTAGGTAAGAACGGTTCTATCTCCGAAAGCCCTAAGCCACGTAAAACTTGCAATGGATAAATTAGAGGCGTCTAGTTTAGATCGTTGTTGGGCTAGTGTCATGATATGGTAATGTTGTAAGTAGATGTATGATAGATACTCTTACAACACACCTAACGTGTAAGTTCCATAGACCTTGGCCTTACACACAAAGGAATGATAGATATCATACCATGATGCATATGATAGAGATCAAATGCATGGACCATATCATCTCACTTTACACATTAGATGTTTGCATCTTATATTGCTAATTTGGCATTTTAGGAGCATTTTAAGATGATCCCTCATTTAGATATCAAGATAAAAATGTGTTCTTCCTTAAGTATGCACCATTCTATGGATCGTGTTTCGAGACATCATGTGATGATCGGGTGTACTCGACTCTACGCTTTCATACAACGGCTGTAAGACAGTTTTACACACGCGTAGTACTAAGGTTCTTACTTGGCGAGCCTAGCATGTACAGACATGACCTCGGAACATGGACCGAAAGGTTAAGCATGAGTCATATAGTTGATATGATGCCCATATTGATGCTCGCCTTTGAAGCTACACCGACTCACGTGATGATCGGACTTGGTGTAGTGGATTTGGTTCATGTAATCACCAAAAAGGCACGAGGGATGTCGTTTTGAGTGGGAGTTCATTTCTAATTTGGATTAGTCGAACTCAATTTGTCATAAACTAAATCTAAGTGAATTTGCATAATTTGTTGTAGTCATTGGCCTATGTTCACTACCTTATGCTTAGTTTTAATTGATATAATAGAACTATATAATTCTGGATATTTACTTTACGAACTGGTATTGTATTGTTTTGAATGTCAATTTAAAGTTTATAAGTCCTATTGCAAACTTTTAGCAAACTCTATTTACTCCATGAAGTTTAATAAGTAGTATTAAATCAAGAGTAAGAATTCCAATGTTAGTATCTAAAGTATCATGTCTGCCTCCATGATTATTGATATTCAAAAGTTGTTTTAATATCAAGATTATATAGGAGCTGAAAATTGTTTCAGAAACCATCATGTGTGAAGATATTGTGATATCTGAAACAATGTTTTTGGTTGCATTATGATAGAGTATAATTTAGCAAAATACATGTTCTCATATTGTATGAGAATTTGTGAAGGATGGAGATGCTAAACATCCGGATCTCCCAAAAAGGTTTTGGGAACTAACATTATACTCGCGATTCTTCCTTACAGGCTATAGTAGCTTGATCATGAAAGTTGTCATGATAAGGATGAATAGAAGATGTAAGTAAAATGTTTACTACACTAATAGATTACTAAAGAATGGATTTTTGAAAGAATACCAAACATTTGATGATGGTGATTCACTTCCAACTGCAAGTCCAAAGGTATTAGTATTTGACTATATACGCTTTGTACTATGTGTCATGTGAATGACACCACAATTGATGTTGATAGATTCTTTTAAAAGGAAAAGGAATTGTTGAAAGAGAATCTATAAAATATTTGGCAGAAAATAAAAGGTTGGAGATGTCCAACTTAGGTATATAGAAGATATACATGTTATGGATGTATTCCTTGCTTGTTAAACAATGTGGTTCTTAGGTATTTGGATAGCGAATTGGTTGGTATGAAGTGTCATATAGGACAATGCAATTCATGAACTGCAATCGCCTAAGTAACTAGCAAGAGAATAAGTGATGATGTTCATCGAAAACAAATAAAGTGTTATTGTGTTTTTTCATTGTCGTCAAATCTAACCTTCAAGATTTGTTTTAATAATAGTTATTTTGTTCCGGTATTATGAGAACAATGGTTGTTCAAATAATTACCGTATTCCATAAAGGATGGATGAACTTTTACAAGTCTGGTGGGAGAAATCACATCCATAAACACTATTGCTAAAATGTCGCAAGACAAATTATTGAAAAATCACTTATGAAGTGACTTCGCTGTTTAAATTATATTGGAAAGAAAACATGAAGAAACTCCATGTTGATGGATTTTTGGAGTCTTTGATTTTGATCAATTGACGCTCGTGAGACTTTCCTCGAGATAATTGAAACTCCGTCCATAGGCCAAAGAGGAACGGATGACTAACTTATTGTATCTTATACATATTGATGTATATAGTCCATTATGTGTAGCCATATGCGATGGATCTTTTTGCTTCATATGCTTTCTCCAGAAATTTGAGTGAATATATTTATATATTTACTTAATAAGGAAGAAGTATGAAACATTTGAAAATTGTTCAAAGACTTTCAAGATGAAGTGAAAAATCATTGTAACAAGAAAATAAAGAGTTCATGATTCGATCATAAAGGAAGATATTTGAGTTATAGGTTTAGTAAAACACCTAAGATTTGAGGAATTGTTCCATGATTTGTGTTTCCCGATAAACCATAGGAGTATGGCATATTCGAGAGATGAAATCAAACCATGTTTGACATGGTAAGATCAAATGTGTCATTTATAAAACTGCCATTATGTTTTAAGGATTGAAGCTTTAGAGACTACCGCTTTTACACTGAAAAGAGCACCATCGTGATCCGTTGAAATGACACCATATAAGTTATGGTCTGGGATAAAACCCGAATTTTCTTTTCTTAAATTTTGGTATGCTATTCATAAGTAAAATGTTTACAACCAAAGTCGGATAAGCACGTCTTTGTAGGTTATCCCAAAGAATTTATTGGGAATTTCTCCATAACACCGAGGACAAAAGAGTTTGTTACTTGGAATGTCAAGTTTCTTGAGAAGGAATTTTTTGTGAAACGTTAAGTGGGAGGATGATAAGGTTGTTGAACCTTAACTATATGTGCTAAGTAGCGCAGCGCCGGAAAGTATCCCGGTGGCGGCCATAATGCTCATGGATCTCGTGATTACAAAGGTTGTGATCTCGGAGATTAGAGTTCCTATTGAACCGTGTGGGTCGGTAAGAATCAAATAGTGTGATTTGATAAGCAAGTCGTTACTGTTTTGACAATGATGAACCGACTACATGAAAAGAAGCGGAGATGGGCCCTGACTCCATAAAATGACTACAAGTCATAGAATCCGTGATAGTATCCATACACAAGAAATCAATTTTCTGAACTTAGAAGACCCTCCGGAAAGGTGTGAAGCCTATCAGTCGTGTTTGGCTCTATAAAGAAATAGACATGGATGTTTAACATCTATGAAATAGTCGACATGTCGGAAAGAAGTTTACGACAATGTTCAAGGAGTTGACTATGACAAGATTTGATCTTTCATAGCGATATTTAGTCTTGACGGATTAATGTAGCAACCACTACATATAATTTGATGTATGGTAGTTAAACAAACAAAAAAATGTTCTTCTAATAGAATGGTTATCTAGGACGTGTACAAGACACAGTCCGAAGGGTTTTGTTAATTCAAAGGGTGCTAAAAGGGCATGCAAACTTCAATAGTTGAAGTAAGCATAGTGGAGTTGGAATCTTCACCATGATGAAACTATTAAAAGAGTTTAAATTCATCGGAGATGATGAAGATGCTTGCATTTGCAAGAAATTAAGTGGGAGTGCTGAGACATATTTCCAATACATTATGTAGAGAACATATTGTTGATTGGAAATGATGTATCTTGTATTGACACAAGTTAAGAATTTCATTAAAATAAGATTTCGATGAAAGACTTTGGCAAACCTGGAATATTTGGCATCAATATCTATATGGATAGATTGAGGCGCTAATATGGTTGTGCCAGACATACATCTATGAGATATTGAAAGGGTTCAATATGGAAACAACAAGAAAGGTTCTTGCTGCATGGAAAGGATTGTATCAAGACTCAAGTGTTTCAACACTTGGTGAGTAAAATCACATGAAGATTTTGATCGATTATACCATGATATGTATATATCCAGAATGTCCTATTTTATGAGCACATACCAGAATGATTCATAAGATGATCATTGGACAACATTAAAGATATTCTTATGAGCTTTGGAAGGACTAAGAATATATCATGTATAAGTGACAAATAGTTAAAGGTAGTTCATTGTAAAGTGTTACATTGATACTAGTTTTGTCACAAGATACAAATTAAATTTATCTCAATTTAGGCTATGGGTGGCACAATGTAATAGAAAGGATGTTCCATGATGGATTTGGATAAGTTCCAAAGTTGAAACATTGTGACAGATACTATAACAAAAGGCTAAGTATATGACTGCTATAGTAGCAGCAAAGGAGGGCATTTGTGTTAAGAAGTTTGCTATCAAACTAGGTGTGGTTCAAAGTGGGCTAATACTATGAAGATATATTGTGTGACAATAATATCAACATATTTTGAGCCGAACGAACTAAAGGTCTCACCAAAGGACCAAATCTATACAATGCCATCTCATTTGAGAATGAGTGATGCGTAGAGACGCAGAGACATGCAAATACACACGGACCTGAAACTGTCAGATCCATAGATTATGTTAACCACTAGCAATAGCATATAAGCAACACCTAGGTGTTGTATATACAAGTTTACAAACTAGATTATTGACTCTAGTGCAAGTGGGAGACTGAAGGGAATATGCCCGAGAGGCAATAATAAAGTGGTTATTATCTTATTCCATGTTTATGATAAATGTTTATTTTGCATGCTATAATTGTATTAATTGGAAACGTTAATACATGTGTGTTTAATAAACAAAATACAAAGTTCCTAGTACTGCCTCTCATATAAACTAGCTTGTTGATTAACAAGATGATCAAGGTTTCCTGATCATGGACATTGGATGTTGTTAATAATGAGGTCACAACATTGGTGGAATGATGTGATGTACATTCATTCGAAGTATAGCATTACAATCAAAGTCATTATGTTTATATTGCTATAACATCATACGAAGTAATCTTAGTCCTTAGACCATGAGATCATATTAATTGCTAACACCGGAAGAGTATCTTGATAACATCAAACGTCACACCGTAACATGGTGACTATAAAGGTGGGTTTGGTACTACGAAGGTGTTATGTTGAGGCTCATGGATCAAGAGTGGGATTTGTCCATCCTGATGACGGATAGATATACTCTAGGCCCTCTCAGTGATATCACATTAAGATAGCTTGCAAGCAAGTGATGTGATCACTAGAATGTTATATCACAGGAACATGAAAAGAGTGCATGTCGCAATGAGATCAAACTAGGTATGGAGATACCGATGATCGAATCTCGGACATATAATATATCGCGAGACAAAGGGATTTAGTTACTAGCGTTAAAGGTTCTCACGATCACAGAAGTCATCGTTGAATGTATAGGAGTCAGTATGGATCTCCGGGTCCCGCTTCGGATTATTGATCTGAGAGGGGTCTCGATCATGTCTGCATTATTCGTGAATCGTAGGGTGACACACTTAAGGGATATCGACACCATTTGGAGCAAATATGTTTCAGATAAAGATTTAAGAAAGCGCTAGAATTATTTCAATAGACACCGAAACTGTTTCGGGTGAAATTGCTGAAATTGGTTCTGCATGTAATATTGAAATGTTGCAGGGGTTTTATGTGAATGTTTGTTAATTAAAGTAATTAACAAAATTCTGAATAAAATTAATAAAAGAGTTTTATTAAATGAGAGAGCATTAAATTTGGAGAAATTTAATGCATTTAAAGTGGGGACTTTAAAAGAGAATGTGAAGGGGAAAATTTATGTGGAGGGAGTTACCACCACATGAATGAGAAGGTGAGGGGTCACCCCTTGGGGCGCCGGCCATGGGGAGGGGTACCCTCCCCTCCTCCTATAAAAGGCTCCCCTCTCACACCTTCATACTCACACCTCCTCGCGAAGGATCTCTCTCCCCCTCTAGTATTATTCCCCCATGGTCTCGGATTAGCGAGATACATGTTCCCGATGGCTTTATCTGGAAAGAAGTTTCTTCTTCCGCTGCTTTGCTAGAGCGAGGGACGGAGGTTGTCGGGGTACCGGACGTGTGTGCGATCACGGATGCACCGCTGCTTTGCGGTGCTAGACTTGGTGGTGCTGGACTTGCTGGAGCTAGATCTGAAGGACGTGCTAGAACCGGACCTGCTGGACTTCATCACGATCTTGAGATCGGCAAGTGTACGACTACATCATCCACGAGTTCCAACTCATTAACAAAACTCGTTGTCTTCGAGGGTAAGTTCTCCATGGATGTATATCCACCCGTTGCTCTGTATCTAGTAGATAGATCTTGGCGTATAGTTCACATTGTAGGAATTTTTTGTTTTCTATGCTGCGAACCCAATAGGAACATGGACCAAAAGATTAAGCATGAGTCATATAGTTGATATGATGCCCATATAGATGCTCGTCTTTGAAGCTACACCGACTCACGTGATGATCGGACTTGGTGTAGTGGATTTGGTTCATGTAATCACCAAAAAGACGTGAGGAATGTTGTTTTTGAGTGGGAGTTCATTCGTACTTTGGATTAGTTGAACTTGATCTATCATAAACTTAGTCTAATAAATTTTACAAATTCTGTTGTAGATGGCACCACCTGCTTTTAATTTCAATGTGTTCATGGAGAAAGAGAAACTTGCGACAAATGGTAGCAACTTTACCAACTGGGTCCTGAATCTAAGGATTCTGCTCACTGTTGCACAAAAGCAATATGTGCTAGAAGCGCTGTTAGGCCCCCCACCAGCTCCTGATGCCCATGACAAAGAATACAATGTCAATTTGACTCATCAGGAGGACCAAAATTTAGTTCATTCCGGCATACTATATGGGCTAGAGCCAGAACTTCGAAAACGTTTCGAAAATGGCGATGCCTTTGATACCATGGGTGAATTGAAAATGTTTTTAGATACCCATGCTGCCGTAGAGAGTTATGATGCTTCTTAAAAGTTCTTTAGTTGCATGATGGAAGAGAACAACTCCCTTAGTGAGCATGTACTCAAAATGTCTGGTTACACCGATAAGCGTGTGTCCTTAGGAATAACGATCCCCATTTACTTAGGCATACATCATGTTCTCCAATCTCTCCCACATAGCTACAAGAGCTTCATGATGAACTATAACATGCAGGGCATGAAGAAGTCTCTCCCAGAGCTTCTGTCAATGCTTAAGACTGCTGAAGTGGAGATCAAGAAAGAACATCAAGTGTTGATGATTAATAAGACCACTGGTTTCAAGAAAGACAAGAAGGGTAAACAGAAGGGAAAGAAGGGCGACAAATCTGTTGCTGCGCCTGAAAAAAAATCCCGAGCTGGCCCTAAGTCTGATATCGAGTGTTATTATTGCAAGGGGACTGGCCATGGAAGCGCAACAACCCCAAGTATTTGGCAGACAAGAAGGCTGGCAAGGCAAACAAAGGTATATGTGATATACATGCTATTGATGTGTACTTTACTAGTACTCGCAATAACACCTAGATGTTTGATACTTGTTCAGTTGTTAATATATGTAACTCGAATCAGGGGCTGCGGAACAAGCGACAACTAGCAAGGGATGAGGTCACGATGCATGTCGGCAATGGTTCAAGTGTTGATGTGATGGCCGTCGGAATGTTGCCTCTCCATATGCCGTCAGGATTAGTTATAAATCTGAATAATTGTTATTTGGTGCCTGCACTAAGCATGAACATTGTATCTAGATCATGTTTATTGCAAAGTGCTTATTCGTATAAATCCAAAAACAATGGTTGTTCGATTTATATGGATAATATCTTTTATGGTCATGCACCTGTGATGAATGGTTTATTTCTGTTAAATCTTGAAAGTAGTGATACATATATTCATAATTTTGATGCTAAAAGGATTAAACTTGATAATGATATATCTGCATATATGTGGCACTGTTGTCTAGGTCATATTGGCATAAAAAGCATGAAGAAGCTCCATCATGATGGACTTTTGGAATCACTTGATTTTGAATCATTTGATACATGTGAGCCATGCCTTATGGCAAGATGACTAGAACCCCGTTTTCCGGTACAATAGAGAGGGCGACAGATTTATTGGAAATCATACATACTGATGTATGTGGTCCAATGAGTGTGTCGCCGCGTGGTGGATATCGTTACTTTGTTACTTCCACGGATAATTTAAGTAGATATGGGTATATCTATTTGATGAAACACAAGTCTGAAACCTTTGAAAAGTTCAAGGAATTTCAGAGTGAAGTGGAAAATCATCGTAATAGAAAGATCAAATTTCTATGGTCCGACCGTGGAGGTGAGTATCTAAGTTACGAGTTTAGCACACATATGAGAGGGTGTGGAATAGTTTCACAACTCACGCCTGCCGGAACACCACAACATAATGGTGTGTTGGAGCATCGTAATCGTACTTTATTGGATATGGTTCGATCTATGATGTCTTTGACTGACTTGCCACTGTCATTTTAGGGTTATGCACTGGAAACCACTGCATTCACTTTAAATCAGGAACCATTTAAATCCGTTGAAAAGACACCTATGAATTGTGGTTTGGAAACAAACCTAAGCTATCATTTCTTAAAGTTTGGGGATGCGATGTTTGTGTGAAGAAACTTCAGCCTGATAAACTCAAACCCAAAGCGGAAAAATGTGTCTTCATAGGATACCCTAAAGAAACAATTGGGTATTCCTTCTATCACAGATCGGAAGGCAAGGTTTTCGTTGCCAAGAATGGATCCTTTCTAGAGAAAGAGTTTCTCGCGAAAGGTGTGAGTGGTCGGAAGATACAACTTGAAGAGGTTATTGAACCTTCTCTTCATGAAACGACGAGTGGCGCAGCGTCGAAAATTATTCCAGAGTTGACTTCACCGAATGAAGAAGGAAATAATGATAAAGATCATGAAACTCCGAAAGAGGACACTACCAAACCTCGCAGGTCAAGCAGGACACATGCAGCTCCTAAACTATACGGAAATCCTATCGTGAATTTCATGGTAGATGGAATTGATGACCCTGCGACATATGAAGAAGCGATGATGAGCCTATATTCCAACAAATGGCTACAAGCCATGAAATCCGAGATAGGATCCATGTACAAAAACCAGGTTTGGACCTTGGTGGACTTACCTCACGACCGAAAGGCCATTGAGAATAAATGGATTTTCAAGAAGAAATCTGATGCTGATGGTAATGTGTCCATCTATAAAGCTCTACTTGTCACAAAGGGGTTTCGACAAATTGAAGGAGTTGACTACAATGAGACTTTCTCTCCTGTAGCAATGCTAAAGTCGGTTAGGATTATGTTAGCAATTGCTGCATATTTCAATTATAAATATGGTAGATGGATGTCAAAACTGTGTTCCTCAATGGTAATATTGAAGAAGAGTTGTATATGATACAACCAAAGGGTTTTGTCAATCCTAAGGATCCTGATAAGGTATGCAAGCTTCAGCGATCCATCTATGGACTAAAGCAAGCATCCAGGAGTTGGAATCTCCACTTTGATGAGGTGATCAAATAGTTTGGATTTGTCCAAACTTATGGAGAGGCTTGTATTTACAAGAAAGTGAGTGGGAGCAATGTGGAATTTCTATTATTATATGTGGATGACATATTATTAATTGGAAATGATATAGATCTTTTAAACAGTGTTAAAAATTATCTAAATAGCAAATTTTCGATGAAGGACCTTGGTGAAGCATCATATATATTAGGCATTAAGATGTATAGAGATAGATCAAGACACCTAATTGGGCTATCACAAATTACATACCTTGATAAGATTTTAAAGAAGTTTAAAATGGATGAAAGTAAGAAGGGGTTCTTACCTATGTTGCAAGGCAAGATATTGAGTAAGACTCAAAGTCCGGCTATGGCGGAAGAATGAGAGATAGTGGATAAGATCCCCTATGCATCAGCCATAGGCTCGATAATGTATGCCATGATATGTATAAGATCGGATGTGGCACATGCTATTAGTTTGACTAGTAGGTACCAATCTGATCCAGGTTCGAAACACTAGATAGCTGCCAAGAATATCCTTAAGTACTTCAGAAGAACTAAGGAAATGTTTCTTGTGTACGGAGGTGAAGAAGAGTTGGTCGCTAATTGTTATGTCAATGCTAGCTTTGACACCGATCCGGATGACTCAAAGTCTCAATCCAGATATGTATTTCTCATGAACAGATTAGTAGTTAGTTGGAGGAGCTCCAAACAACCTATGGTGGCGGGATCAACAACGGAGGAGGAATATGTTGCTGCTTCAGAAGCAGCGAAAGAAGTGGTTTGGATGTAGGAGTTCATTACTGAACTAGGTGTGGTCCCTAGTGTGTTGGACCCAATGGTGATCTATTGTGACAATAATGGATCCATAGCCAATTCCAAGGAACCAAGGTCTCACAATAATTCCAAGCATATTAAGCGCCGGTTTCACTCCATCCGCGAGCATGTCAAGGATGGAGACATAAAGATTTGTAAAGTACACATGGACCTTAATGTAGCAGATCCGTTGACTAAAGTTCTCCCTAGGGCAAAACATGATCAACACTAGAACTCCATGGTTGTTAGATTTATCACTATGTAAACTATATTATTGTCTCTAGTGCAAGTGGGAGACTGAAGGGAATATGCCCAGAGAAGAAATAATAAAGTTGTTATTATCGTATTCCAAGTATATGATATATGTTTATTTTGCATGCTAAAATTGTATTGATTGGAAACATTAATACATGTGTGTTTAATAAACAAATAATGGGTTCCTAGTTATGCCTCTCTTATAAACTAGCTCGTTGATTAACAAGATGATCAAGGTTTCCGGATCATGGACATTGGATGTTTTTAATAACGAGGTCACAACATTGGTGGAATGATGTGATGAACATTCATCTGAAGTATAGCAATATGATCAAAGTCATTGTGTTTAAATTTCTATAACATCATACAAGGTAATTCTAGTCCTTAGACCATGAGATCATGTCAATCACTAACACTAGAAGAGTAACTTGATAACATCAAACGTCACACCGTAACATGGTGACTATAAAGGTGGGTTCAGATACTCCAAAGGTGTTATGTAGAGGCTCATGGACCAAGAGTGGGATTTGTCCATCCTGATGACGGATAGATATACTCTAGGCCCTCTCGGTGATATCACATTGAGATAGCTTGCAAGCAAGTGATGTCATCACTAGAATGTTATATCACGGGAACAAGAAAAGAGTGCATGTCGGTAATGAGATCAAACTAGGTATGGAGATATCAATGATCGAATCTCGGACATGTAATATATCGCAAGACAAAGGGATTTAGTTACTAGCATTAAAGGTTCTCACGATCACAAAAGTCATTGTTGAAAGTGTGGGAATTCATACATTGCAAATGTATCTATAATTTTTTATGTTCCATGCTTGGTTTTATCTACTTTCTTGTGTTTTGTTCCAACTTTGGAGTACTTTTCATATGATTTCTTGGACTAACCGATTAACAAGATGCCACAGTGCCAGTTGCCTGTTTTCTGCTGTTTTTGGTTCCAGGAAAGTCAGAAAATGAATATTGTGAGAATTGGACCGGACAAAAGCCAAAGTTGTTATTTTCCCGGAAGACTCACGGAGCCAGAAGGAGAGTCGGAGAGGGGCCAAAAGGTGGCCACACCACCCCTAGGCGTGGGTCCCCCTTGGCCGCGCTAGGGCATGGTGTGGGCCCCCTGGCCGGCCACCGACCTTGCCTCTTTTGCCTATATATCTCCCTCGAGGCAAAAACCCTAGATCGTCAATCAGAAATCCACGAAAAGTTCTGTAGCGCCGCCGCCATCGAAGGGGAGATTCGGGGGACAGAAAGTCTCTGTTTCGGCACCCTGCCGGGACGGGGAAGTGCCCCCGGAGCCATCTCCATCGATATCCACCACCATCTCCATCACCGTTGCTGATTCCCATGATGAGGAGGGAGTAGTTCTTCCTCGAGGCTAAGGGTTCTACCGGTAGCTATGCGTTCATCTCGCTCTCTCTATGTATGATCTTATTGAGATCATGAGCTTGTAATCTATAGATCTACCTTGCTACTCAAGTGCTTTAATAGATCTATCTCTCCCCATGTGTGTGAAGTTGACAGTGTGCACACCATGGTGGCACTTAGGCTAGAGATTTCAAATACTTGTTATGAGTTATATTTGGTATTGGATGTCTTTATGAAATTGTGGTGTTTGTTGGAACCATCTAGAGCTCAAGGTGACAGTGTGGGGTTATCTAGATGGGGAAAGCGGACTTTGAGGTGTGCTGTTATAGCCCTACCATGGATTAGAGTGTCCAACCGGAGAGTAGTATCATAAAGAGATGATATTTATATGAGAGTGTTCACTAGTGAAAGTATGATCCCTAGGCCTTGTTTCTAAGCATTGAAATGAAGGGAATATGCCCGAGAGGCAATAATAAAGTGGTTATTATCTTATTCCATGTTTATGATAAATGTTTATTTTACATGCTAGAATTGTATTGATCGGAAACATCAATACATGTGTGTTTAATAAACAAAAAGGGTTCCTAGTTATGCCTCTCTTATAGACTAGCTTGTTGATTAACAAGATGATCAAGGTTTCCTGATCATGGACATTGGATGTTGTTAATAACAAGGTCACCCCATTGGTGGAATGATGTGATGAACATTCATCCGAAGTATAGCATTACGATCAAAGTCATTATGTTTATATTGCTATAATATCATACGAAGTAATCTTTATCCTTAGACCATGAGATCATGTTAATTGCTAACACCGAAAGAGTATCTTGATAACATCAAACGTCACACCGTAACAGGGTGACTATAAAGGTGGGTTCAGTGCTACGAAGGTGTTATGTTGAGGCTCATGGATCAAGAATGGGATTTGTCCATGTGAGACCAGGCACATGGCTTAATAGGATTGATAGGATACCCATATCAACAAGTTGCAACTTCTTTTCTGGAAGCTCATTCGAAAAGAACTCTAAGGTTAAACGTGCTTGGCCTAGAGCAATTCTAGGATGGGTGACTGACCGGGAAGTGGGTAACCGGGTGCGCATGAGTGAGGACAAACTACACAGAAAAGACTAGTGTTGGTCTGTGGGGCCAGTTTAGATATCCTATTAAGCTGCCAGGAGTGACACCCCCCAGGCCCAGGAGTGGACGGGGTGTTAAAAGTGGTATCAGAGCTGACCTCACGGTTAAATGGGTGTGTGCGGGTTAGTGGCGGGACATGTGGAGCATGGCGCGTGTGGCCTGGAGTGGACACGGCATGGCACATGTGCCGGCACTAGACGCACAGACGCGTGCCAAGAGGGAACGCTCCTGGGGTGTGCTTGATCGATGAGGGCATCGATCTTCTAAAGGGTGGGTGTATGTGAGACCAGGCACATGGCTTAATAGGATTGATAGGATACCATATCAACAAGTTGCAACTTCTTTTCCAGAAGCTCATTCGAAAGTTACTCTAAGGTTAAGCGTGCTTGGCCTAGAGCAATTCTAGGATGGGTGACCGACCGGGAAGTGGGTTACCGGGTGCGCACGAGTGAGGACAAAGTGCACAGAAAAGACTAGTGTTGGTCTGTGGGGCCAGTCTAGATGTCCTATTAAGCTGCCAGGAGTGACACCCCCCGGGCCCAGGAGTGGACGGGGTGTTACAGTCCATCCCGATGACGGATAGATATACTTTGGGCCCTCTCAGTGATATCACCTTGAAATAGCTTGCAAGCAAGTGATGTGATCACTAGAATGTTATATCACGGGAACGAGAAAAGAGTGCATGTCGGTAGCGAGATCAAACTAGGTATGGAGATACCGATGATCGAATCTCGGACATGTAATATATCGCGGGACAAAGGGATTTAGTTACTAGCGTTAAAGGTTCTCACCATCACAGAAGTCATCGTTGAATGTGTAGGAGTCAGTATGGATCTCCAGGTCCCGCTGCTGATTATTGATCGGAGAGGGGTCTCGATCATGTCTGCATTATTCGCGAACCGTAGAGTGACACACTTAAGGGATACCGACACCATTTGGAGCAAATATGTTTCAGATAAAGATTTAAGAAAGCGCTGGAATTATTTCAATAGACACCAAAACTGTTTCGGGTGAAATTGCTGAAATTGGTTCTGCATGTAATATTGAAATGTTGCAGGGTGTTTTATGTGAATGTTTGTTAATTAAAGTAATTAACAAAAATTCTGAATAAAAATAATAAAAGAGTTTTATTAAATGAGAGAGCATTAAATTTGGAGAAATTTAATGCATTTAAAGTGGAGACTTTAAAAGAGAATGTGAAGGGGCAAATTTATGTGGAGGGAGTTACCACCACATGAATGGAGGAGGTGAAGAGTCACCTCCTCCATGCGCCGGCCATGAAGGAGGGGCACCCCCCCTCCTCCTATAAAAGGCCACCCCCTCCTCACTTCTCACACACACCTCCTCGTGAAGGATCTCTCTCCCCCTCTAGTATTATTCCCCTATGGTCTCGGATTAGCGAGATACATATTCCCGGTGGCTTTATCTGGAAAGGAGTTGCTGCTTCCGCTGCTTTGCTGGAGCGAGGGACGGAGGTTGTTGGGGTACCGGACGTGTGTGTGATCACGGATGCACCGCTGCTTTGCGGTGCTGGACTTGGTGGTGCTGGAGCTGGATCTGATGGACGTGCTGGAGCCGGACCTGCTGGACTTCATCACGATCTTGAGATCGGCAAGTGTACGACTACATCAACCACGAGTTCCTACTCGTTAACAAAGCTCGTTGTCTATGAGGGTAAGTTCTCGTTGGATGTATGTCCACCCGTTGCTTTGTACCTAGTAGATAGATCTTGGCGTGTAGTTCACACCATAGGAATTTTTTTATTTTCTATGTTGCGGACCCAACAGTGGTATCAGAGCCTGATCTATGCGTAGGTGCTTTGCACGGGTAGTACACATATGTTTATATGTGGGCGATGATGATCATGTTATTGCATCTTCTATGAACTTTGGATATTGGTGGCATAGTGGGATGAAGCGACCCGGACCAACCTTACATGTCATCGTACATGAGACCGGTTCCACGACTGACATGCAACTTGTTTTGCATAAGTGGCTGGCGAGTGTCTGTCTCTCCTACTATAGTCAATATATGATTTACAACGAGTTGCTAATAACTTGGTTGTCCTCGTTGTGGTTCATGTTCATAGGTAAGAATGGTTCTATCTCCGAAAGCCCTAAGCCACGTAAAACTTGCAATTGATAAATTAGAGGCGTCTAGTTTACATGGTTGCTGGGCTAGTGTATTGATATGGTATTGTTGTAAGTAGATGTATGATAGATACTCTTACAACACACTCAACGTGTAAGTTCCATAGACCTTGACCTTACACACAAAGGAATGATAGAGATCATACCACGATGCAAGTGATAGACATCAAATGCATGGACCATATCATCTCACTTTACACATTAGATGTTAGCATCTTATACTGCTAGTTTGGCACTTTCTGTAGCATTGTAAGATGATCCCTCTTTTAAATATCAAGATAAAATGTGTTCTTCCTTAAGTATGCACCGTTCTATGGATCGTGTTTTCGAGACATCACGTGATGATCGGGTGTTCTCAACTCTATGCTTTCATGCAACGGGTGTAAGACAGTTTTACACACGCGAATACTAAGGTTCTTACTTGGCGAGCCTAGCATGTACAGACATGGCCTTGGAACACATACCGAAAGGTTAAAATTAAGCATGAGTCATATAGTTGATGTGATGACCATATTGATGCTCGCCTTTGAAGCTACACCGACTCACGTGATGATCGGACTTGGTGTAGTGGATTTGGTTCATGTAATCACCAAAAAGGCACGAGGGATGTCGTTTTTGAGTGGGAGTTCATTTCTAATTTGGATTAGTCGAACTCAATTTGTCATAAACTAAATCGAAGTGAATTTGCATAATTTGTTGTAGTCATTGGCGTCTGTTCACTACCTTATGCTTAGTTTTAATTGAGATAATAGAACTATAGAATTCTGGATATTTACTTTACGAATTGGTATCGTATTGTTTTGAATGTCAATTTAAAGTTTATAAGTCCTATTGCAAACTTTCACCAAACTCTATTTACTTCGTGAAGTTTAATAAGTAGTATTAAATCAAGAATAAGAATTCCAATGTTAGTATCTAAAGTATCATGTTTGCCTCCATGATTCTTGATATTCAAAAGTTGTTTTAATATTGAGGTTATCTAGGAGATGAAAGAATTGTTTCAGAAACCATCATGTGTGAAAGATATTGTGATATCTGAAACAAAGTTTTTGGTTGCATTACGGAAGAGTATAATTTAGCAAAATACATGTTCTCATATTGTATGAGAATTTGTAAAGGATGGAGATGCTAGGCATCCGGATCTCCCAAAAAGGTTTTTGGGAACTAACATTATACTCGTCATTCTTCCTTATAGGCTATAGTAGCTTGATCATGAAAGTTGTGATGATAAGGATGAATATAAGATGTAAGTAAAATGTTTACTACACTAAAAGATTACTAAAGAATGGATTTTTGAAAGAATGCCAAACATTTGATGATGGTGATCCACTTCAAAGTGCAAGTCCAAAGGTATTAGTGTTTGACTATATACGCTTTGTACTATGTGTCATGTGAATGACACCACTATTGATGTTGATAGATTCTTTTAAAAGAAAAAGAATTGCTGAAAGAGAATCTATAAAATATTTGGCAGAAAAGAAAAGGTTGGAGATGTCCAACTTAGGTATATAGAAGATATACATGTTATGGTTGTATTCCTTGCTTGTTAAACAATGTGGTTCTGAGGTATTGGATACCGGTATTGGATACCGAATTGGTTGGTATGAAGTGTCATATAGGACAACGCAATTCATGAACTACAATGGCCTAAGTAACTAGCAAGAGAATAAGTGATGATGTTCATCGAAAACAAATAAAGTGTTATTGTGTTTTTCGTTGACGTCAAACCTAGCCTTCAAGATTTGTTTTAATAATTGTTATTTTTTTCCGGTATTACAAGAACAATGGTTGTTCAAATAATTACCGTATTCCATAAAGAATGGATGAACTTTTACAAGTTTAGTGGGAGAAATCACATCCATAAACACTATAGCTAAAATGTCGCAAGACAAATGATTGAAAGATCACTTATGAAGTGACATCACTGTTTAAATTATATTTGAAAGAAAACATGAAGAAACTCCATGTTGATGGATTTTTGGAGTCTTTGATTTTGATTAATTGACGCATGTGAGACTTTCCTCGAGATAATTGAAACTCCGTCCATAGGCCAGAGAGGAACGGATGACTAGCTTATTGGAAATTGTGCATGCTGATGTGCATAGTCCATTATGTGTAGCCATATGCGATGGATCTTTTTGCTTCATATGCTTTCTCCGAAAATTTGAGTGAATATATCTATATATTTACTTAATAAGGAAGAAGTATGAAACATTTGAAAATTGTTCAAAGACTTTCAAGATGAAGTGGAAAATCATTGTAACAAGAAAATAAAGAGTTTATGATTCGATCATAAAGGAAGATATTTGAGATACATGTTTAGCAAAAACACCTAAGACTTGAGGAATTGTTCCATGATTTGTGTTTCCCGATAAACCATAGGAGTATGGCATATTCGAGAGATAAAATCAAACCATGTTTAACATGGTAAGATCAAGGGTGTCATTTATAAAACTGCCATTATGTTTTAAGGATTGAATCTTTAGAGACTACCGCTTTTACACTTAAAAGAGCACCATCGTGATCCATTGAAATGACACCATATGAGTTATGGTTTGGGATAAAACCCGAATTGTCTTTTCTTAAATTTTGGTATGCTATGAATAAGTAAAATGTTTACAACCAAAGTCGGATAAGCACGTGTGTGTAGGTTATCCCAAAGAATTTGTTGGGAATTTCTCCATAACACCGAGGACAAAAGAGTTTGTTACTTGAAACGTCAAGTTTCTTGAGAAGGAATTTTCCGTGAAAAGTTAAGTGGGAGGACAATAGAACTTTGATAAGGTTGTTGAACCTTATCTATATGTGCTAAGTAGCGTAGCGCCGGAAAGTGTCCCGGTGGTAGCCACAATGCTCATGGCTCTCGTGATTACAAAAGGTGTGATCTCGGAGATTAGAGTTCCTATAGAACCGTGTGGGTCGGTAAGAATCAAATAGTAAGATTTGATAAGCAAGTCGTTATTGTTTTGACAATGATGAACCGACTACATGCAAAGAAGCGATGATGGGCCCTGACTCCATAAAATGACTAGAAGTCATAGAATCCGTGATAGTATCCATACACGAGAAAACAAGTTTCTGAACTTGGAAGACCCTCCGGAAAGGCGTGAAGCCTATCGGTCGTATTTGGATCTATAAAGAAATAAGACATGGATGTTTAACATCTATGAAATAGTCGACATGTCAGAAAGAAGTTTACGACAATGTTCAAGGAGTTGACTATGACAAGATTTGATCTTTCATAGCGATATTTAGTCTTGACGGATTAATGTAGCAACCACTACATATAATTTGGTATATGGTAGTTGAATAAACAAAACAAGGTTCTTCTAATAGAACGGTAACCTAGGACATGTACATGACATGGTCCGAAGGGTTTTGTTAATTCAAAGGGTGCTAAAAGGGCATGTAAACTTCAATAGTTGAAGTAAGCATAGCGGAGTTGGAATCTTCACCATGATGAAACTGTTAAAAGAGTTTAAATTCATCGGAGATGATGAAGATGCTTGCATTTGCAAGAAATTAAGTGGGAGCGCTGAGAAATATTTCTAATACATTATGTAGAGGACATATTGTTGATTGGAAATGATGTATCTTGTATTGACACAAGTTAAGAATTTCATTAAAATAAGATTTCGATGAAAGACTTGGGCAAACCCGAAATATTAGGCATCAATAGCTAATATGGTTATGCCAGACATACATATATGAGATATTGAAAGGGTTCAATATGGAAACAACAAGAAAGGTTCTTGCTACATGGAAAGGATTGTATCAAAATTCAGGTGTTTCAACACTTGGTGAGTAAAATCACATGAAGATTTTGATCGATTGTACCATGATATGTATATATCTAGAATGTCCTATGCTCTAAATGTTATGAGCATATACCAGAATGATTCATAAGATGATCATTGGACAATAGTAAAGATATTCTTATGAGCTTTGGAAGAACTAAGAATATATAATGTATAAGTGACAAATAGTTAAAGATAGTTCATTGTAAAGTGTTACATTGATACCTCTCAATTTAGACTATGGGTGGCACAATGTAATGGAAAGGATGTTCCATGATGAATTTGGATGAGTTCCAAAGTTGAGACATTGTGACGGATACTACAACAAAAGGCTAAGTATATGACTGCTATAGTAGCAGCAAAGGAGGGCATTTGTGTTAAGTAGTTTGTTATCAAACTAGGTGTGGTTCAAAGTGGGCTAATACTATGAAGATATATTGTGTGACAATAATATCAACATATTTTGAGCCGAACGAACTAAAGGTCTCACCAAAGGACCAAATCTATACAATGCCATCTCATTTGAGAATGAGTGATCCGTAGAGACGCAGAGACATGCAAATACACACGGACCTGAAACTGTCAGATCCATAGATTATGTTAACCACTAGCAATAGCATATAAGCAACACCAGAAAGCCATAGGTGTACAATACGCAAAGTTTTTCAAACTAGATTATTGACTCTAGTGCAAGTGGGAGACTGAAGGGAATATGCCCGAGAGGCAATAATAAAGTGGTTATTATCTTATTCCATATTTATGATAAATGTTTATTTTACATGCTAGAATTGTATTGATCGGAAACATCAATACATGTGTGTTTAATAAACAAAAAGGGTTCCTAGTTATGCCTCTCTTATAGACTAGCTTGTTGATTAACAAGATGATCAAGGTTTCCTGATCATGGACATTGGATGTTGTTAATAACAAGGTCACACCATTGGTGGAATGATGTGATGAACATTCATCCGAAGTATAGCATTACGATCAAAGTCATTATGTTTATATTTCTATAATATCATACGAAGTAATCTTTATCCTTAGACCATGAGATCATGTTAATTGCTAACACCGGAAGAGTATCTTGATAACATCAAACGTCACACCATAACAGGGTGACTATAAAGGTGGGTTCAGTGCTACGAAGGTGTTATGTTGAGGCTCATGGATCAAGAATGGGATTTGTCCATCCCGATGACGGATAGATATACTCTGGGCCCTCTCGGTGATATCACATTGAAATAGGTTGCAAGCAAGTGATGTGATCACTAGAATGTTATATCACGAGAACGAGAAAAGAGTGCATGTCGGTAACAAGATCAAACTAGGTATGGAGATACCGATGATCGAATCTCGGACATGTAATATATCGCGGGACAAAAGGATTTAGTTACTAGCGTTAAAGGTTCTCACGATCACAGAAGTCATTGTTGAATGTGTAGGAGTCAGTATGGATCTCCAGGTCCCGCTGCTGATTATTGATCGGAGAGGGGTCTCGATCATGTCTGCATTATTCGCGAACCATAGGGTGACACACTTAAGGGATACCGACACCATTTGGAGCAAATATGTTTCAGATAAAGATTTAAGAAAGCACTGGAATTATTTCAATAGACACCGAAACTGTTTCGGGTGAAATTGCTGAAATTGGTTCTGCATGTAATATTGAAATGTTGCAGGGGGTTTTATGTGAATGTTTGTTAATTAAAGTAATTAACAAAAATTCTGAATAAAAATAATAAAAGAGTTTTATTAAATGAGAGAGCATTAAATTTGGAGAAATTTAATGCATTTAAAGTGGAGACTTTAAAAGAGAATGTGAAGGGGCAAATTTATGTGGAGGGAGTTACCACCACATGAATGGAGGAGGTGAAGAGTCACCTCCTCCATGCGTCGGCCATGAAGGAGGGGCACCCCCCCTCCTCCTATAAAAGGCCACCCCCTCCTCACTTCTCACACACACCTCCTCGTGAAGGATCTCTCTCCCCCTCTAGTATTATTCCCCCATGGTCTCGGATTAGCCAGATACATGTTCCCGGTGGCTTTATCTGGAAAGGAGTTGCTGCTTCTGCTGCTTTGCTGGAGTGAGGGACGGAGGTTGTCGGGGTACCGGACGTGTGTGCGATCACGGATGCACCGCTGCTTTGCGGTGCTGGACTTGGTGGTGCTGGAGCTGGAT
This sequence comes from Avena sativa, assembly GCA_916181665.1. NCBI lineage: Eukaryota > Viridiplantae > Streptophyta > Magnoliopsida > Poales > Poaceae > Avena > Avena sativa. Next base: position 433,770,291 of record OV702287.1, read on the forward strand.
CTGATGGACGTGCTGGAGCCGGACCTGCTGGACTTCATCACGATCTTGAGATCGGCAAGTGTACGACTACATCAACCACGAGTTCCTACTCGTTAACAAAGCTCGTTGTCTATGAGGGTAATTTCTCGTTGGATGTATGTCCACCCGTTGCTTTGTACCTAGTAGATAGATCTTGGCGTGTAGTTCACACCGTAGGAATTTTTTTTTCTATGCTGCGGACCCAACATGAAACACCGTTTGCAACTAGATCTATTACATGTTTGCTTGCTTCTATCTTTATTTCAGTTTTACTTTAGTCTTTTCCACGCCATCAAGCTATCTTCTATCACCGTTACCACTTATAATTATCTATACCACTTGTATTTCACTATCTCTTCGCCGAACTAGTCCACCTATACACCTGACAAGTGTATTGGGTGTGTTGGGGACACAAGAGACTTCTTGTATCTTGATTGCAGGGTTGCTTGAGAGGGGATACCTTTAACCACTTCCTCCCTAAGTTCGATAAACCTTGGGTGATCCACTTAAGGGAAAACTTCCTGCTGTTTTACAAACCTCTGCACTTGGAGGCCCAACAACTATCTACAAGAATAAAAGTGCGTAGACATCAGGAATCAATATGGATCTGCAGGTCCCGCTACTGATTATTGATCGGAGAAGGGTCTCGATCATGTCTTCATTATTCATGAGCCATAGGGTGACACACTTAAGGGATACCGACACCATTTGGAGCAAATGTGTTCCAGATAAAAGAATTGCAACGCGCTGAAATTATTTCAATGGACACCAGAATTGTTTCGGGTGAAATTGCTAAAATTGGTTCTGCATGTGATATTGAAATATTGCAGGGGGTTTTATGTGAATGTTTGTTAATTAAAGGAATTAACAAAATTCTGAATAAAATAAATAAAAGAGTTTTATTAAATGAGAGTTGTATTAAACTTGGTGGAAATTTAATCGGGATGAGTGGAATTTTGTGTGGAGTCAAATTTATGTGAGTGGGGGCTCCACCACATAATGTGGAAGAGGTGGGGGACCTCTCTTAGCCGCTTGCCATGGAGAGGGACTTCCCCCTCTCCCTTATAAAAGGCCCCTCACTCCTCCTCTCATCTCACATCTCCTCGTGAAGGATCTCTCTCCCTCTCTAGAATTATTCCCACATGGTCTCGGATTAGCGAGATACATGTTCCCGGTGGATTTTCATCTGGAAGGAGTTGCTACTTCCGCTGCATCGCTGGAGCAAGGAGGCATAGGTTGTTCGGTGGACCGGACATGTGTGCGATCATGGATGTGTTGCTGATTTGTGATGGTAGGACTTCCTCTTGATCTTGAGATCGGCAAGCGAATGACTACATAATCTACGAGTCCCATCTTATTACACTTTGTCGGTCTTCAAGGGTATGTTCTCTATGGATGTATATTCACATGTTGCTTGTATTTAGGTAGATATATCTTGGTGCTTAGTAGTTCCCATCGTAGAAATTTTTTTGTTTTCTATGCTGCGAACCCAACAATGGGTATGATTATTCGGGTGCTTATGTTTGGTTAACCTAGCTATATGAAGGTTCACGGTCCATGAAGACCAAATAGGAAGGCTCAGAAAGCATCCGACGGAAGTCAATGTTTTTGCTAGATAAGGAAATATAAGCCGACATTGAATTGGTGTTGTAATCATAAATCTGTAACCTATCCGTATATGGCTCCGGGACCCAGCCTATTATATATAGGCTCGGAGGAGCCAGCGGGGAGGTACCGAAAAACTCCTAAGAAATTTGTAACCTTATAGTCCACCAATAATCAATAATCAGATGACTTCGACTCACTTGTTTGTTTGATCAGCCGAAGAAATCCTCAACATTCTCTTTTCCTCAAAACCCTAAGTCCATAACCATGGGCATTGCCGAGGTTACCCCTCGTCGTCTGTCTTTCATGTTGTCTCTCGTATCTTATTCCTGCTCTACCTTGCCCGTGCTCTACGCCATATTTTGGCTGCCACCAGTAAAGGTTGAGCACCGTTGATGGCTCAGGATACGTTGAGCTCATTGGGAACCCCAAGAGGAAGGTATGATGAGCACAACAACAAGTTTCCCTCAGTTATGAAACCAAGGTTATCGAACTAGTAGGAGCAACGAAACAACCCCAAGGTGTTGTTTCCAACTTGGAATCCTGCACAACACACCACGGAACTTTGCCCCAACTTTCAGTGAGGTTGTTAATCTCGCTGGTTTAGCTGAAAACAAAGGATTAACCGTATTGTGTGGAAGATAGTAATTGCTTGCAGAAAGTAAACATTAAATACTCCTTAAGATAAATAGCATGTTGGGTGTAGTGACCTTGGATTTATAAAGATCCTAAGTCCCTGTGATTAACATGCTAGTCCCTGGATCATTAGCTAGCACTCATAGTCGATGAAATATCATGTAAAACACAAGTCTTTATTGAATAAATCGAATAATCCAGAGTTTACATTATTACAACAGAAGCAAAATATATACAACTCGGAGTCCCATCAATGCCACAGGCAGGTTGAGTGAATTCCCGCGATCCTAGGGCACCTTTCAGCGATCTCCAAATTCTGCACATGAAACGTGGATCCAAACGAGTTGGTCAATACTTTGAATGTATTGGAAAATTACACCAAGGAAAGAACAAGACGAACTCTACATGCAAGGCTAGAGTAGGCTTTGGGGTTCATTTGCATAAAGCCAACTTTCTCTAAGTAAGAAGAAAAGAGGAAGAGTTTTACCCTACTTTGTAAACATTTGTTTAAGTAAAATAGGGTCGAATGGAACACGAGGATATTACTCACCAAGTGCCCAAACAACCCAACACTTGGATATTACTCACCAAGTCCAAAATCCCACCCATTTGCGATATTATGCATGCCATGGGGTTTCAGAAAACTTTAAGTTTGGAAAGAGAGAGGAAGATCCTTCAGAGGCTCCATCCTTCAGATGCTCAAAGTGTTCTTTTCCATGAACTCGGCTGATCGATCAGATTGCAATACTCTCGAGAGGTTGTGCACTTTCCCCACAATCCACGATCAAGTCCTTTTACAGACAAGACCATAGCGAGGCTTTCCCTTAGTAGCCCCTCTACCAGCTGGATCCAACCGTGCCAAGAACCTCCAAATGTTGGTACCCCGGTGAGGTTTCCTACTAAGTACTAGGCCAAGACAGAGCCCATATGTATTGTGGTTGCACTGAAAGCTTCTGAATTCTGAAACATGGCAGACTTCTTTGATTCCTGGGCGGCCATCCTCCACCAAATTCCACTCGTTGACCCGACAACCATTCCGCCCAGAAGAAAACTTAGTTTTATTTTGAAGGGGGTTTTGAGAGGAAAAGGTTCGCTCGAGAGAGCTTTATACTTAGGAAATTTTTAGACTTTCGAACCCCCCAACGATACTTTATATATATAGCATAGTAAGCAGTACTTAGCAAAAACAGGGAGAACCTATTAAGAAAACTCATGGCATACTAGAAAACCGCACTTGCAAAATAATACTAAGAAAATCTACCAAAATCCTACACATGCATACTACAGAATTTGAAGATCAAAACATGCATAGTCAAAACTGGGACATAAATATGAACACGTAGTGTAACTTGCCTTAGTATAATTGGATGAGGATTACTTATTCGTAGAACTCATTCGCGCACTCCGAATAAATCTAACATATTCAAACATTACACAAATAAGCTTCCATCGCAAATAAAGAGCCAAAAAATGTGGCAAGTAAACAAATATCAAAACATGCAGCATGTGAACAAGATCCACATTATTTGTTTAATATACAATAGTATATTGATATTGTTCTATGCGTGTGATTATGGCCAATTTGCAAAGGATTAGTTCGAAAGGAATTGTGGCTTTCATATTATGGTCAAATAAAGGCTAGATTCATATTACCAGTGAATAGATCTAAACATGTATATTTTTAAGGTTTGAGATTAATATAAGATGGATACTTCAATTACGAACCCCACGCAAAAGATTTGACTTAAATAGGGTTATGGATCGAAAGATATGGCCAAAACAAGGTTTAAATTCAAAATTTAAATAACAGATTCAAAAATTTGATAATTCAGAAATTTAGTGTAACTAGATTGGAAATTTAATTACGAATCTAACACAATAAAATTCATCTGGTTTGGAACAACAGATCGAAAGATATTGTATTTATAAGTTGGGTCACGAGCTGGAGCTAGTATACATTGTATTTTTTTACTTAGAACTCGCGCGTGTGAACGAAATGAGACAGTAGCATGCCAGGCGTGCACCTCGATCCAGATTTTATTAGACATGCGTTCTAGATTATTTTGGTTTGATCTGAGATGCCATCTGGAGCTAATACTACAATATATACGTGTGCGTGCAGGTTAAACAAAAAAAAAAAACTTAGTGCCACGTTTCATCCATGTCATGGTATGACCGATTTGTCAACTAACTTAGACCATTTAGAGATCTGATGTACTGAGGCGTTTATCAAAGCATGCGACGGTCTGGTGATCTCCGTTGCTCCGGCGAACATGAGGACACGCCCGGTGGTCGCTGGGGTATGGCTCCTCCTCCGCAAGATTGAAGACGATGGCTTGAACTAGTGCGGTCTATCCAAAACAGAATCTGATCATCATAGTATACACGCGTGAAAGAAAAAGAATAAGACATGACATGATAGGCTGAGTCTGTACTGTAAGATCTAGCTACGAATGACCTAGTCTGTACTCGCCACCATCATCTCAAAAAAAGAATTAGGCTATACTCACCACGCAGGTCAAACGGCAATACAGGTAACCATGCAGATGATGACTCGTAGAAGCGGATGTCGTCGGCGGCGGATCGGACGTGCATGCAGGTGACACTCCGGCGATCTCTGGATTTTTCCAAGGCTTGGACGACGATGATGAGATTGAGACGGACACATGAATGTGGCTATTGGTCTTCTTCTGCCACTCCCACTCGCATCTACGGCCGGCTGGAGATTGGGCAACGGTGACGGACTCGACGAACTCCTGCGGTCGAGAAAAGGTCAATGGAAGGCAGAAAGACAAGAATAAAAAGGTTTGAAGGAAGAGAGGAGATCGGAGACTGCTGCAGTCGATGGAATCGTCGTTCTTGGAGCTGCAGCAATGGAGCTTGCCGACGAGAATTGTTTCGTTCGAGTCGGCGGGCTAGGTTGGATATTTTTGCCAAAAGTCGGACAAGAAGGAGGAGGGACAATTTATGGGGAGTTTTCGTGACCGAGGGGTAAAGAAATCCGAATGAAGAAGGGCGATTTTTCTGGAGATTGGTTCAGTTTAGGATGAACTCGTGTTCGTGCTGGTTTCCTACAAGAGGATGAAAACGAAGGTAGACCAGGTCGTTAGAAAAAAAAAGAACAGAGAGGGCCAGCTCAGGTAGGATTGGATGTACCGGCCTGCGTGTGCGGCCGCGTTTCATGCGTGCACACCGGACGTGGCTGGCCTATGGCCGTTCATGTAAGTGCACGTCTCCTCTCTTTCTATTTTGTTTTTCCAGTTTTCTTTTGCTTAGAAAAAGTCTAAGCCAACTCGGTGCACGTGAGGGAAAAATGTATAACCACGACAATTTGGTCCTGATTGTTGGCTCTTCTTTTTCTTTATTATACTTATTTATTTGTATAAGTCTTAAATATACTCAAAAACTTGTCAAACAAATTTACAAATAGTTGCAAAATTCCAAATCATTTTATTTGGGTCTAGGGAACAATGTTCTAGCACAAATATATATAATATTTGTATGCACTTTGGCCCATATGGCTACTTATGCAATTTCAAAAATAGTTGTAGGACTTTATTTTATTGCTTAAAATAAATTGTTTTAAACTCATAATTCACAAGAATAACTATAAAACATTTTAGATTCCAAATAGAAATTACAATCATATATCATTAATTTCCAACCATCAGTTTTGAACAAGTCATATTATCTTACCTCTATTAGTTTTTCTCCAATTTGGAAATTATTATTAACATTCTCAAAAATCCAAAATGAACACAAATAAAATGCATGACAATACATTCTTTGATTTGCATAAGAATTTCCCAGCCAGTCGTATAGTCATGTTAATTCACTATTTTTACTGTGGCTTAGAAAATTTATAAAAATCCCTAAAAGTTTATTTTTATTCAAATTTTTAACAAGGTCAAATAATTCAATCAATTTATTTTAACATTCCAAAATGGGAACTTTTTTTAGAATGTTACATTGGGTGAACAAATTACAGTGGGGTAATTGACAGATTTGAGAAAGCATACCATGAATATACTAATCATCTTGATTCCTATGAGATTTGAATGGGCATTACAACATTATACATAGACCGTAATCCAACTGCATCTATGACTAATAATCTACCTTCAGGTTATCATCCGAACCCCCTCCAGTATTAAGTTGCAAGCAACAGATAATTGCATTAAGCAAAGTATGTAAAGTAAATAATATGATTGTCCCATGGACAAAGGATTGATGTTTTCTCCCTAGTATCAATAGCACATCTAGCACCTTAGAGATTCCTATCACTTCCCCAGATTACTAGAGGCATGAACCCACTATCGAGCATAAATACTCCCTCTTGGAGTTGCAAGCATATATTTGGCCAAGATAGCTACTAACAACGGAAAGAATGCAAGATCACAAATAACATAGACATGATAGAATCAATAATCAATCTAAAATAGCATCTCAATATCCATCGGATCCCCGCAAACACAACATGTAAGATTACAAATAGATGATCTTGATCATGAATGGATCTCACAAGATCTAAACATGATAGCACAAAGGAGAAGAACCAACCATCTAGCTACTACATGGACCCGTAGTCTAGGGATGAACTACTCACGCATCACATAGGAGGCAGTCATGGTGATGAAGAAGGCCTCCAGGGTGATCTCTCCCCTCCGGCAGGGTGCCGGGAAGAGCTTCAGATCCTCCCAATCTAGGGATCGAGATGGCGGCGGCTACAGACTCTGCTGTGGATTTCTGATTGGGTCTTTGATCAGGTACTTAGGGTTTTCGTCCCGAGAGGCTTTTATAGGCGAAGGGGCAAGGTAGGTGGAGCACCAGGGGGCCCACACCCCCTGGTGGCGTGCCCCCCAGGCCGCGTCGCCACCAGGTGTGACCGCCTTGGTGCACCAGTTCGTCTCCCCTCCGGACTCCGTGTTGCTTCGGGTAAAATATTGACTTTGGCTTTTGTCCGGTCCAATTTCGAGAATATTTCCTTACTAGCTTTTCTGAAGAAAAAACAGAAAACAGGCAACTGGCATTGTGGCATCTTGTTAATAGGTTAGTTCCAGAAAATGTATAAAAATACCTCAAAGTATGAACTAAACATAAGAAAGTAGATACTAAATAAGCATGGAATATCAAAAAATTATAAATACGTTTACGACATATCTACTGTGTGTGCATGGTCGAGGCTTCCTGGGAGTATCTATTCCACGGATGTGCATTGGCGACTCGACAGATTGCAAAAAAATTCTAATGCGACGCCTGCCTTACCAAAGAATCGGTGTCATTCGGTTTAAACCGAGGACCGACCCAAGATTGTAGTGAACTGAAGTCTCGGTTATCATTTTTCAAGGAGACTGATCAGTCATGAAATCTAGCAAACAAAATTCCTTTAAAAAGCCGAGAAACCAAACCGATTGGTTTCAGGGAACCGAACGCCCAAGATGGTCTCTAAGGGAAGGCTGACATCACCCCATTGTACATGTCATAACTCTTAGAGGATTTTACGTAACTCAATATGGGAATGGGTAGGGTTGGCTTGCCGGATCAGCGACCCCACCAAAAAATTCAAGTCCAGTGGACCAGGTGGGCCAGTCTTGAACAAGATTTGGTCGATGAAGTGAGACCCAAGAGACCCACTTGGTTAATAGGACTGACCCACAATTTTAAATATTTATGATGTATTTGAACAAAATTATGTGGGGCTTCTCGAACTCGTGACTTCCAGGCTATATGCATGGTACGCGAGTTTTCCTTTTTTTTTGGAAAGGAGCGTATATTAATATCGCAAGATACCAATTACACCCAGCCTCTACAATAATATATTACCCTCCTGGCATTACAGATGCACACAGCCGAAAAAAATAAGAAGAATTATAAAAAATAGAAGTACCGCTATAGTGATCAGATCCTTAGCAGCAACAACACCAACACCACCAAAACAACACCAGAGTCCAACCCCTCCAAAAATGATGCCTCTAAGAAGGAAACAATGCTCAAGCGCGGTCGTCGCCCGATCAAAGATCCTAGGTTTTCACCTTGGAGGAAGTCTTTGCTCGCAAAACAATGCCTTCTGCAAGACCATTGCCAGCCACAACCAATGAAGGCCAGACCTTAGGTTTTCACCCTACAAGGTAAGACTGTGAACATCTTCTGTGTTGTCGCCCCCTCTAATAGACGCTGATTTGAGTCATAGATCACCAAGACATATCCTCAACACCACAACAGCTCAATCCACCATAGCTAGCCCTTATGTTTTTTTTTCATGAAATTCTCCACATCTGACTTCACCATGGATCGTCAAAGACATGACACATGATGGTAATAGGTAGCAGAGCTTCGCCATGCTCCATCTCAAACGAAACGTCCAACAAAAACACAGGTGCGCACGACCAAATTCCTTCCGATCCAGCAAACTCCAGGCGTGATGCGCCCATGGGAGTTTGCCGGTGAAGCCTTCCGGAACTAGACACTCCGGACAAATCCATGAATACATGCATCAAATAGATCTTCGTCCTGATGTGCGATAGATCTGAGGACCACCACCTTTATTCAAGCCTAGCCGGCAGCCCCCACACCACCCACTAGCGACCTACTAGATTCACTCTCCGATCCCTAGCAGTAGCCCATGGGCTAGGCCAACATCGAGAAAGGCAGTGGTAGAGTAGGATCGACCCTCCATCCGGCCCAACCATGCATCAGAGAGGAATTGGGAGACGGGACAGGAGACACCCAAATTTAAATCTAGGGTTTCAACCATGACCACTAGGTCTAGTCCCACCTCCACCACCGGTCATGGCGCCTGATATGTTGCAAACGTATCTATAATTTTTGATGTTGCATGCTTGTTTTATATCTACTTTCTTATGTTTTGTCCACACTTTGGAGTAATTTTACACATTTTCTGGAACAAACCTATTAACAAGATGCCACAGTGTCAGTTGCCTGTTTTCTGCTGTTTTTGGTTTCAGAAAAGCTAGTAAGGAAATATTCTCGGAATTGGATCGGACAAAAGCCCAAGTCAATATTTCACTAGAAGGAATACGGAGTCCGGAGGGGAGACGAAGAGGGGAGCCAAGGCGGCCACACCCTAGGGTGGCACGGCCAGCCCTAGCCACACCACCACCTGGTGTGGGCCCCCTGGTACTCCACCGACCTTGCCCCTTCGCCTATATATTGCCTCCGGGACAAAAACCCTAAGTACCCGATCAAAATTCCACGAAAGAGTCTGTAGCCGCCGCCATCTCCATCCCTAGATCGGGAGGGATCTGAAGCTCTTCCCGGCACCCTGCCGGTGGGGAGAGATCACCCTGGAGGCCTTCTTCACCACCATGACTGCCTCCGGTGTGATGCGTGAGTAGTTCATCCCTGGACTATGGGTCCATGTAGTAGTTAGATGGTTGGTTCTCATCCTTTGTGCTACCATGTTTAGATCTTGTGAGCTCCGTTCATGATCAAGATCATCTATTTGTAATCTTACATATTGTGTTTGCAGGGATCCGATGGATATTGAGATGCTATTTCAGATTGATTATTGATTCTATCATGTCTAAGTTATTTGTGATCTTCCATGCTTTCCGTTGTTAGTAACTATCTTGGCCGAGTAGATGCTAGCAACTCCAAGAGGGAGTATTTATGCTCGATAGTGGGTTCATGCCTCTAGGAATCTGGGGAAGTGACATAAATCTCTAAGGTACTAGATGTGTTGTTGCTACTAGGGAGAAAACATCAATCCTTTGTTCATAGAACAATCGTATTGTTTACTTTACACACTTTGCTTAATGCAACTATCTGTTGCTTGCAACTTAATACTGGAGAGGGTTCGGATGATAACCTGAAGGTGGATTATTAGTCATAGATGCAGTCAGATTACGGTCTATGTAACACCCTCGAATCGGCCCTATGCAAGTTTTAGCGATTCCCGCCAAACCCGCATAGAAACGATTCAAAGATGCCCACCAGGCACTTGCGTACGGGTGTAAAAACAAAGTAATACCATTACACAATAGTCCACGATGGAACGCACAGAACATATATATACAACAATGACTCCATGAGTCAAAAAATACTGATATACAGTACAAAGATCCAAATCACCTTGAAAACGATACAACATCCGAGTACGGATAAGATGCAACTAGGGCTAAGAGCCCTGAAGAATAACCAATGGCATCCATAACCCTGCCTAGGCCAAGCCGGAAGGGTGACCCTGCTAACGACGTCGAACTCAAACCTGTTAAAACAAAAGGGGTGTTGACAAAGGGCAAACGAAAAAGAGAGCAATCAGTAATGAGGCCAGTACACGGCGAGTCTAGAATTCGACGGCTCTCACCTACATAGGTATGGTGGACTGAAGCGGCAGCGCAGCATGCACTAAACAATTAGAGACTTGATTCAACTGTCAGTTATTAGAGAGGGATAAGAAAGACCTATTCGGATCCAACCTGATAGTAACACCAAAACATACCCATCTTGGTATTTCCCCCTCGAGACCACACGAGGAAGTCAAACCGAGGAACTCACACAGTTGGCAGTTTGATTCATTCCATTATAGTTGTAGCACTGACTAGTCAGATACAATTAGCATAATACATTCCAAATCCAGCAGTTGTTGGCACTTTTATTTACTCATTCTGTTGTAGTGAAACTGATTACTAGACATTTCAAAGTCAAATTTATAGCACTGCTTTAGTTATAGTTGTCTATGATTGAGATACTGTGCTCCAAGTCATCCATAACCGCGGGCACGTCTTTCAGAAAGTTTTACCCTGCAGGGGTGCACAAATAGCAACACACACACGATCAACCTCGGGAAGAACCAAATAAAAAGCAACGAGGCCTCACGACAAAGCATTCACAAGATTCATAAATCATTTCAGGGGGCCACCCCACTAAGCTACCCGCAACGAAGTTGACCTGCTCCGAGACGGACCCAGGGTTTGTGTAGACGACGGTAAACGATTGGGAACCTGAAAGTGTGACTGGGCTTGTCAATACAGTGAAAATGTGTCATGATCCAAAACAGTATAGGTGCTCCACGCACAATCGTAAATAAAGCACTAAAGCATGGAATAGGTACAGGATAATAATAAAGCCCCAAACTAATTTGTGGCCCCAAGAAATAAAGTGTGAATCAAGCTTAGGCACAGGGGGATTCATAGAGTCTCCCGTATGTGGATAGTGCGAATAGTCAAGGAACAGGTATCAAGTAATCGGGGCCTACGGAACACAAGTGAGCGTGGAAGATCCAAATATTAGCTATTGCCCACCAGTGCCTCTACATTAGTTATATCTATTCCCAGCATTTTAATATCAAGTTGTAATTAAAGTCATGACCATCTCCACCATTAAGCATGTGCCAACCTTCCAACAACGATGGAACAACAACGACGCGAAGCAGCACCTGAGCAAGCAACTACGACTCGCAAGGCCGACTATCTATCAAACAATAGGCAATAGGATGTGTCCAAGGCAATATAGAGTCTGCAAGGAATATAAATGGTGCACGGAAACTAAAGCATCGCAATACGGATAGCAATAGATCAACAGGAGGAAGTAAAGACTATAAATGCAAAATAGGTAGAAAGGGGGAGATTGCTTGCCTGGGGAACACTGCCGAAGATACATATCTAAAGGACTTGTCGGTACTCGCAGCCACTCAACGGCCTAATCCATGTAGAAGCAAACACTAAAAGAAACACCGGATGCACTATTTAATACTACGGTAGAAGATCATGCATGATGCATGTATGACATGGTAAAGGTGCGATGCATCTAGGCAATATTAAGCAGAACCGGGTTTCTGATAATTAATTAAGTTGTTCATTTTGTTTAGATACCCCACAATTTAAACGTTATATTCATAAGGAAAAACATGGCCTCGTTTCGCTACACAAATTTAAATGGAGGCAATATAAGGTTAGGTTTGTCCGCATACGGTCTCCATATTAAATTATGAGGTGAATCGACAAAGTACCCCCGAACAAATAAACATGTATGCAAGCATGACAATTCATATGCACAAGATAAATGTCATATATTATAAAAATAGGGGCATCAGAAAGGGAATGACACATTGGGGTTCGGATCCAGGGTCTCGGGGTTCGACGGGGATCGGTCTTCAAATCCATGATGGCACACCCGGGGCCTCGGTGAACTTGGCATCCATGAAGGACGTCTCCGAGTTTGGGGTCTTCGCCGCCCCCTCCTAGCCTTTATATAGATAGGCTAGGTCTCGAGTAGCAGTCGAGTCGGTTACAAGTTAGGGTTTTCCCTTTAATCTTTCTATCTTTAGCTTCTTCTTGTTCTTCAAGCAATCGAGAGTCCGTAGGTTACTCGAGTCCCTCCATCCGGGCCTTGGCGACACCGTGGGCCTGTATGTATTTGGACCGTATATACCAAGCTCGAGTACCTGTAGGGTATACCCATGTCAATCGCCCTCGAGTGTCCAGTGGAATCGTAGATTCGACTGGGGACTTTTTGAAGCCTTCGAGTGCCTAAATGAGTACATTTCAATTGCTTTTATTTATGTCATAGGGATTGTTGATATACGTGCCTGATATAACTGAAGTATCGGTATCAGTTAACCACCTTAGGGTGAAACAACGCAATCTACTCAAATTCGAGTCCCCGGACTCGAATCCGGAAAAGTGTTGGCGTAATTCGACTCAGGCCACGGAGGTCTTACAGGAGTCGAATTCCAGTTATATGGGTGTGAGCACTTGACGCGTCTGTCAAGGCATGTTCATCGTGCCTGTTGGCATGGATACATTTCTGGTAGTGCGTAGTTAAATGCGTTGCCAGGCCTTATTTAGGTCTTACCTTCACGCTGTAAGCGCGGCATCCGAATTTTATCATAGCGGAGACGATTCGGGCATCCTAGGAGACGTAGTCTCTTTGTAGGGAAAATTTGTGAGGCGGTGTCGCCAAAGATTGCGAGGGCGGATGTTATCAACACACAGTTTTTGTGCAAATAATCATAGGGTGCGCGACCAGCGCTCCCTATGGGAGTAGCCCCCGAGTGCTTGGTTGAGTCGAAGACTCAGGCAGGGACTAAAGGACTTTTGCGACTACTGTCGTCTTTTGCTTGCTTATTTCAGTCAAAGACTCAGGCAGGGACTAAAACAGTTTTGCGACTGTTGTCATCTTTTGCTTGCTTGTTTCAGTCGAATTTGTTTTTGGCGCTCTCTATGGGAGTAACCCACGTCCGTAATCGAACTGTGTTTCGAGTGGTTGGTTTTGCTTTGTGATTGTCCACTTTCCTGCAACAAGAAAAGAAAAAGTCGTAGGGTGCGCGGCCAGCGCTCCCTATGGGAGTAGCCCCCGAGTGCTTGGTGGAGTCGAAGACTCCAGCAAGGACTAAAAATAGTCGAAGTTTTCCACTGCGTAGCCTTGGTGACGTCAGTGCTGACGCTTGTATTCCTCAGTTGCCTACGTGAGCGAGTTTGACGGGACGTGACGAGCGATGGGTCCCACTTTCTGACTTTGATTTGATTGGGCGTGCGCAATCTTATTTTTAACTGCGCCTCCTCGATTTCCTTGCGTAATGGGGTTTTTGTCAGCCGTTGGATTGCATCTCCCAGGGGTTAAGTAGCGGTGCTGCGGCGGTAATTTTCCATCTGCGCTCTTTCTTCCTTGCTACCATCGCCATTGCTGCTGTTCTTCTTCTTTCCCCTGCGCTCATCTCCTCCATGGCGCTGGACCACCTTCGCTCGTTTCCAAGCTACTTTCTGCGCTCTCATCGCCGCTACGTAATGGGGAAAAAGAAAGGAGGTGCTGCCGCTGATTCCGCGGCCACCATCGTCGCGACGAAGAAGAAGGGTGGCTCCACTGCTGCGGGCACCAGCACCGCCGCCGGCGTGAAGAAGAAGGTCGCGGGCACTCGCGTGACCAATGGTGCATGGCGCCCCTCCATTGTCAAGGCATCGGATCTCCGTCTTCTTCGCCAAGATGGAGTTATCTCTACGGCAGTCGCCAATGCGCGCGTCCCTAGCGGTGAGACCATTCCTGCTCCTCCCGCTGATTTTCGAGTGATGTTTCTCGCATTCGTCATTCGCGGTCTCTCCTTGCCTCTCCACCCCTTTCTTAGGGGTCTTCTTTGCTTCTACGGGCTCCAGCTCCATCAACTGTCCCCAAATTCGATTCTCCATATCACCTGCTTCATCACCCTTTGCGAGTGCTGGCTCAGAATCGAGCCACACTTTGGTCTTTTCAAGCGCTTGTTTAAATTGAAGCGTCAGTCCGCCTCTGGCTCTTTAGTTTATGACGTAGGTGGTTGCGGCATCCATGTCGACCCATCCGCCACCTACTTCGACATCAAGCTTACCAAGTCCCTCCAGGGATGGAGGGACAAATGGTTCTATGTCCACGATCAGAAGGCCAAAGATGAGCACTTTGGACTCGCGCCCTTCGATCCGGCGACTCCCTGCAAGAAGATGCGTTCTTGGAAGAACATAGTTATGCCTGGCGAACTCGCGGAGACAGACATGCTGTATCAGCGCGTCTGTGACCTCGAAAGTCGCATAGGCGCGGAAGAGGGAGGCTGCGCTCTTATCAGAACTTGGCTGCGCCGTCGCGTCCAGCCTCTCCAAGCTAGAGTCCATCCCATGTTTCAATGGAGTGGCGCTGATGATGCCACTCGCGTGTCTGCCGATGGCATGTCCGCGAGTGAGGTGGATAAGAGGATTCGACTCGTCACGAAGTGCACTGTCAAGGATGTGCTTCCGAGTGAACCAGTTGTTCCTCCTTTTGATGCTTCAAATCCTCCTCCTGAGGTATAGTTATGCTACGCAGTAGCTTATTTTCACGATTGCTTTTCTGCTTGCTTACTTCTTCTATTTGTATGCAGGATTGGGCGGTGTCGCCTTGTATGCCTCCTCTTCCCGAGGGGATTATTCCCCGTGAAGCTTTGGAAGAGGACGAGTCTGAGTCAGCTGTCCCTTCTGATGTGGAAGAGGAAGCCCCCGAGTCCGAGAGCCCGGATACTCGCAAGCGTTCACGTAGCAAGGACTCCGATGCGTCGACTCCTTCGACTCCAGGAGGCGTGGCTGTTGGCGCGGAGTCGTCAATTCCAGCCATTCCTGTGAGGGCTGTGGCCCCCGACTGCGATTGCCCAAGGAGTCTTCGTCAGAATCGTCGGTGGCCACGTTTGATCTTGACAACTTTAACTTGTAAGTTTGCTAGGTCATTCATTCTTTTCTGTTTTCTTCTTGTTGGTTTTGCCCTGGAGTTTGCCCTTTTCTCAATGTGGATTTGGTCTCGTAGTCAAGTGGCGTCGTCATCTTCTGGTGACGTCGAGTTTTTGAAAGAATCGGGAGTCGCGGCTTCAAGGGCCAAGGTAGAGGTCGAGCGCGCTCCTTCTCCTCCGGCGGCGGCCCACTCCGGGCATAATTCTTCGAGCTCTCCTCACGTAGGGGAGCATCGAATGGTTGCTCGGATGACGGTTCAGCAAACCTCTTCGGAGTCGCTAGAGGACCATGTAAGTATATCTTCCTTTCTTTTTAGTGTGGCAGTCGATGTTTTCTGTTGCCCTTTCTGATCCCTTGTTTTGTGCGACAGCTCCTTGTAAAGGAAGCCGCACAAGTGGCGGAGCAAGTGATGGCAATGGGCCGCCAGCATGCAATGCTGGAGTCGCGTCACCGTGTCATCGAAAGTGAGTGTTCGACACTTATTCTTTTTCGTCTCCTCCCTTTTTTTTTGGTATAGTCGACTGATAGTCAACTTTTGGTTGTCATGTAGCTGAGCATAATGCTTTACTGCGCAACGTTGCCACCTTGGAAAAGACGTTAGCCGCAGCTGTGAAGGGGCGCGACGAGGCAATTGCGGCTCGTAATGATGCACAGAAGCGCGAAGAGGATCTGTGTGCCTCCTTTGCGGCTAGGGAAAAGTTGTTCGAAGAGCAACTATTCTCAGTCGCCAAGGCCCTCTCAGGTACCTTTGCCAGTAGATATTTTATTGTTGTCCTTCTCTGCATCTGGAGTTTTGCTGGTGGCGCTAGAGATTTCATCCATGTGTGGGTTTTCTGTGCAGATGCTGGCGATTTGAGCTTTGACCCGCAGGCCCTTTGTCGCGATGACGCTCTGGCGGGCGCGATGTCTGCAGTCGAGGACCGTAGGGCCGCTGTCCAAAATACGTTGTCCAAGGCCAAGGTCACCCTTAGTCGCCTCCGGGAGGAGTTGATGCCGAAGGCGGAGCTGGTCGACAATGTGGACGAGCTGGTGGAGTCACTCGCCGGGGGTGTGCCTGCCACATACAAGAACTCCCTTCGCACGGCTGGCGCGACCATGTCACTTGCCATGGTGCAAGCCCACGGAGTCGAGATAGATCCCTCTGCGGTGTCGAAGACGATGCCTGTTGGCGCGGATGGTCAGTAGGTAGTATTCGCTCCCTTTGCGACTGCCTGTGCTAAATATGGCCATTCCTTGATAAATACCGTTGCCAAGTATTCGGAGGAGCTCCAGCGTGCTAAGAAGGTCGCGAAGGCTTCAGCCTCAGGAGCTGGCGGAAAGTCAGTGGCGTCTGATACTGCCATGGACTTGATGAAGCCCCCGAAGCCATCGAAGTCGAAGAAGCCAGCTGCTCCGTAGTTAGTTTTTGTAATAGTTGATAATTGCCCTTTTGATTGGAGAACATGCCTGTTGGCGAGTGTGTTTGTGGATACTTTATGCTGATCCTCAATGCATCTGTTACTTTTGACTTTCTGTTAAGTTGGTCGCCTTATTTGCCTCTGGCTTGACTTTTTGGTAGGATACATCAAGTGGTCCTGTGGGGGGAACCCAGGACTCGCCATCTCTTGAGGATATAGTGGCACCACCGCGCTCCAGGGTAGAGGAGCTGTCCTTGCTTTCGCGACTTCGTGATCGCGTTAAGCAACTGGAGCGTGAGTTGCCCGTGATCCGCGGTAGCGCGGACGTGTGGAAGTCGAAGGCTAAAAAAGCCGCCGCCCGCGAGCAATATCTACTTGGCGAGGTGACGCAGCTGGGCGACCAGTTTAAGTGTTAGTTTGCTCATCCTCATCTTTTCCTTTGTAGTTAGTCGCAACGGTACGTTGTACTCATGCTGTTGATGCTGCTTCGTGTAGTTGTTAGCGCACGCCATCCGCAAGAGGAGAGGGATAGGATTGCCATCCGCCTTCATGATCTCACCCAGGAGCAACTTCAGGAGAGTGGATATTTCTGGGTAGATCATGATCGTGCGACTGCATTGGCGACCCTGCAGGATCGGGCCTCGTGAGTGCTGCTCTTCCTGAAGAAGTCGCAGTCATGTTTGAAGAACATTTATCGGGCGATGTTCCTGCTGGATGACACTCCATCAAGCCTGCTGGCTCTCCTGACCAAATTTCAAGATATGTCCGCGGTTCGCGAGTGCGTGAGGCAGCAGTTGGTGGCTGGTGCCAAGGCTGCCCTCTCACTAGTGCGTTTGCACAGGCCTGACGTGGATGTCGTCGCCATTGCCTCTGGGCCGCTGGCGCCACCAACAGGATCTTCCTAGAATATGGTGCCGCACTATCAGGCGGTGGACCGCCCAACCGAGGAGATCGTCGACTTCTTCGAGGAACAAACTAATGTTCTTCTGTTGCAAGGGTAGCCAAATATGTATCCTGCACATAAGTGTACTTGTGTTGTAAAGTTCATATATATTTGTAGATAATTTATTGTTGAATGTGTACAAACAGCTTTGTAAGCGTGGGGTGCGTTGCACCATGCGAGTCCTTTTCGTTAGCCTGGCCATATTTTTCCTTGGTCCCTTGTCAACCTGCCAGGTGCGTTGCAGCTAGGTAGGGTTTGTATTAAGGGGTTCGATTGATGTGCCAGCTACTCAGGATATCGCGTTACTGGTTCGAAGAACAGACGTATGGGTGGTGCAGCCCCCGAGTATAAAAATTGACAAAGTAAAGGAGAACACGGAGTTTTGGGGCACTTGGATTTTATTTATTCAAAGAACAGTGCGAGGTACAATGTGCGGCTAAGTAGCCTTGGCTGAGTAGCCTTGTTTGCAATGTAAAAAGTAAAACTACTAGGGGTAGAAGCGTCGCAGTTGTGCGACGTTCCAAGGGTTGGAGTATGCGACTCCTGTCTCTAGGTCTTTAAGGCGATAGGCGCCACCTGGGATTACTTCTGTAATCACGTACGGTCCTTCCTAGGGGGACTCGAGCTTGAGATTCCCTGCTGCTTCAGTCGCTGGACCAAGCCACCTTCGACGAAGGATCTGGGGCGAAGCCTTCTACTGTGGTAGTTGCGCAGGTTCTACTGGTAGATCGTTGATCTTTCCGTGGCGATTTGCCTTGCTTCGTCAAGGAGGTCGACGGAATCCTCGAATGCGAGGGATGGCTCTTGTTCGCTGTAAGCGACCACGCGCGGATCTTTGTACCGTACCTCGGCAGGTAGTACTGCTTCTGCCCCGTGCACCATAAAGAATGGCGTGTAGCCCGTGGCACTGTTTGGAGTTGTACGTAGACTCCAGAGTATGGATTGCAGCTCATCTGGCTAGCAACCCGCCACTTGTTCGAGTGGTCGTAGGAGTCGCTTCTTGATGCCGCTACAGACGAGCCCGTTTGCTTTTTCCACCTGACTGTTGGTCTGTGGATGCGCTACTGAGGCGTAGCTGATGTTGATCCCCAGGTTCTCGCAGAATTCTTGGAACTCCTTGGATGTGAAGTTCGTCCCGTTGTCGGTAATAATGCTGTGTGGCACGCCGAAGCGGTAGACGATGGACTCGAAGAACTGGACTGTGTTGTGCCCTGATTGGTTGGTCATTGGCATGGCCTCGATTCACTTGGTGAATTTGTCGACTACCACCAAGAGGTAGACGTAGCCTCCACGCGAGGATCTTGGCAGCTTGCCAACCATATCAAGCCCCCATTGTGCGAAGGGCCAGGCCAATGGAATAGGCCGTAGCTCTGCGCCTGGTGCATGTGGCTTGTCCGCGAATCGCTGGCAAGCATTGCATTTTTGGACTATGTCCTTGGCGTCGTGCATGGCCGTGGGCCAGTAAAATCCAGCTCGTAGAGCTTTGGCGATGAGGCCACAACTACCTGCATGGTGCCCGCAGATCCCTTCATGGATGTCGAGGAGTATTGCTCTTCCGTCAGCCATGGAGACGCATCGTTGTAGCACTCCTGTGATGCTGCATTTATACAGTTCGCCGTTGAGAACGGCGAATGCCTTGGAGCGCCACGCGATGTGCCGTGCATCTGTCGGATCATCCGGTAGTCTCTTGCTGAGGAGGTAAGTAATGTAAGACTGCGTCCAATATTGCTCGATCATCATGACGCTCATTGGTCCCTCGAGTCCTGTGTCCATCTCCAAGTCATCGAGTGCCATTGGCTCATTGGGTGGCGTAGCCCCCGAGTCCGTTGTTGTGCTTGTTTTCTTCTCTGCGGCCTTTGGCTTGATGGAGCGTTCGCATATGCGCTCGAGAAATACCCCAGGCGGTATGGGGGCGTAGGTAGAGCCTATGTTGGCGAGTGTGTCCGCCTCCTTGTTGCTTTCGCGACCTATATGTCGCAACTCGCAACCATCGAAATCTCCTTCGAGTGTATCGTAGAGGTCGCGGTACGCGACCATGTTGTCGTTCAGTGCGTCGCACTCGTGCATTGTTTGGTGGACGACCAACTTGGAGTCGCCATATATGATGAGCCTTTTGGCGCCACAGGCTTTTTCCATCCTCATCCCATGCAACAGGGCTTCCTGTTGGAGGGGCGCCCCTCTTGGATCATCATGGTACCCATGGCCCGTGGGTACGGTTCGCCTCCGTGGTGCTGGTCCGGTGCAGCTCCCTTCGGGGGTGGCCCGGGTGGTGGCGATGGTGCGCCATGTGCCACGGCGCCTGGAGCGGCTCCGTAGCCTCTTTCGACTGTGTTGCGGTTCATCCGAACCAATCCCTCGTGTAGCTTGAGGAACTCATGGCAGTCCTTGAGGAGGTGGTTGGACTTTCTCTTGCCATCATGCTTGTCGATGTAGAAGTGTACCGTGCATGTCCTGGACAGTTTTTCCTCGATGGAGGTCGCGGGTGCCTCATCGTGAGTGCGGCATTGCCACACTTGCGTGGTTTTCCCGGAGTCGCGGTATCCGCCGCTGCGGTATCCGTTGTTGCGGTTATCGTCGCGTCTATCGGCGTAGCCGGCTGCGACCATGTTGACGTCATCGCGGTCGTCGTAGACGCGCATGCGACGCTTGCCCTAGCGGTCGCGTTTGCGTTCAAGTTCTGCCTCCTCGTCAGAGTGAACGCGATTCTTCACCGAATCTTCTCCATCGGCCCACCGATTCGTGATCTCCATCAGGTGGTCGATGGTCTGGGGCTTTGATCGGCCTAGCTCCTCCCTGAGTTCCATGCGGCGGACACCACCGTTGAATGCATCAATCGCGCGGTGTTCCGAGATGTTCTCCGCGGAGTTCTTGATGATGGACCACCTTTGGTGTAAGAGCGCAGCGATTCACCAGATCTTTGCTGGCAGCATCTCAGTTCTTCGATTGAGGTGGGCCGTTTGTATGTTCCCTTAAAGTTGCGCACGAAGCTGTAGACCAGCTCATCCCAACTGCGAATAGATCCGCGTGGGAGGTTATTGAGCCATGCCCGGGCGGCGCCCTACAGCTGTAGCTGCAAGCATTGCATGGCAGTACTTCGACTGCCTCCGTGTAGCCTGACGGAGGAGATGTGGTCCTCCAGCCAGATCTTAGGGTCCTGTAGACCGTCAAATTTCGGGTTCTCCGATGGGAGTTTAAACCCTTTAGGCATTCACTTCTGCCTAATGGCTCTGCTGAAGCATCTGGCGCCGCAGAGCTCCCCATCTTCCTCTTCCGAGTCGGTCGACCGAGCATGTCGTGCCCTTGACTTGTCGATCTTGCGTTGTGTGAGGTCGTCGCGTGCATCGTAGTCGTGATCGTGTCGCCGTGAGCGGCAGCGTCGAGATAGGTCGTGGCTGTCATCGTTGGACGAGGGTGAGGAGTAGCGCTTTGCTAGTGCTTTGCCCTTTTTTGGGTCTAGTACCGGCTCCTTGTCGAGGGCGGCCTCGATTAGCCCCAGGCCCACGATCATAGATCGGTGCATGGCCGTTCGGGGATCTCCAGCTGGCGGCTGGTTATTGAGGAGGTACATGGTGGCTGCTGTCACCGCGGCTTGCGGTGTCCTGGGAACCACGTTGCCTCTCGTGTCGACTGTCATAGAGCCGAAGTCGAGGACTTTCACGGCCTCTATGCGCTCTTGTTCGGTGAGGTGATCCATCCGCGACTGCCTCTTCTTAGCGAGGTACTCGTTGCCTCTTGAGGAGGATCCTCCGTAGGAGGAGAGCCTAGCAAGGCGAAGGCTTGATTCGTCTGCTGCCTTTTTACGTGCCTCAAGTGGCGCGATTGCTTGTTTTTGGCGCTTGAATTCCTCTTTTAGGAGCTAGTGGTAGCCCATCAGCAGTTCCTGCGGGGACCCAAAGGGTAGAGGTGCACCTCGTAGGGCTTCGCGGCAACGATCCCACTCTTGCTCGTTGAGCCTGATCACGACGCGTTCGCCGGTTTGCTCGTTGATCGTGCTAGGAGGTTCGACTGCTCCTCCGTTGCCACCGTTACTGCCGTTGCCACCGTTGCCGGCGTTGGGTGGATCGGTGTCGTTGCCGGTGTTACCACCGTTGCCGCGATTGGGCGGATCGGTGCCGTTGCCGGTGTTACCACCGTTCCCGCGATTGGCGGAGGTGTCGCCTGCGTTGATGACGGCGCACATGAAGTGATTAGGGAAGCTGTTGCTTTCACAACTTTCAGATCCGGAACCGTAGGTTCCATCTTCAATGGCCAGATCGCTTAGATCGGAGTCGCGACTGCTATCGCTGACCGTGTTCTCGACTGCCACCGAAGCGTTGAGCTCGCTGAGGGTGCCGATCGATGGAGGGAACCATGATGCCGGGGCAATCGCCGGTGCTGTCGGCTGATCAAGCATACGAAGCGTGCCCATCTGACCAACTTGGAAGCGGAAGCTCCCAATCACCAGGCTGATTCCGTCGCCCATGGACTCGAAAGCCGGGCGAGTGGCCGGCGTGTGGATGGTGAAGTCGAAGGCGCCAAAGAGCTAGCGAATCTCCTCTGTTGCAGAGTTGTAGATCTCAGTTGGTGGGGCCGAAGAAGCCGCAACATCAGCACTCCCAATTCCCACAGACGGCGCCAATTGACGAGGGTTTAACTCGTCAATGCCCATTGTTATGGACTTGGGTTTTGGAGAAGGAGGGAGCGCTGGAGACATCTATCGGCTAGCAAACAAGCACACAGGGGACAAAGAATTTACAGGCCTCATAAAGGTCCCTACTCCTGCTTGTCTGCTTGTGGAATTATCGAGGGAGTCGAAAGTTACAATGGTGCGCAGATGTAATCTGGCAAAGGTTTTGGAAACTAAGGTTGTGTGTGTCCTTCTCGCCGCCCCCTCCTAGCCTTTATATAGATAGGCTAGGTATCGGGTAGCAGGTCGAGTCAGTGACAAGTTAGGGTTTTCCCTTTAATCTTTCTATCTTTAGCTTCTTCTTGTTCTTCAAGCAATCGAGAGTCCGTAGGTTACTCGAGTCCCTCCATCCGGGACTTGGCGACACCGTGGGCCTGTATGTATTTGGACCGTATATACCAAGCTCGAGTACCTGTAGGGTATACCCATGTCAGTGAGCTTGTCATCCGTGAAGGGGATGGCCTATGAAGATCTTGTCGAGACAAACATGGACTGCGTGTTCCCCAACTTGGACTGCATTGAGCGAGATTCGACCTTAGCAGCGACAAGATTACATCAACACGAAAGATGGAACCAAGACAAGTTGACATCGAACACACGGGAACATACCTTGCCCACCGATTGGCTCGGGACGCCACAACACTTGGCCAGGAGCTCACCTAGGGGACATGCCCCTTCCGGACATGCAGGAGGCAGCAACAGACGTCGGGGTCGAGACCGAGAGGCACTAGCGAGCAGGGGTTGGGTGGCATCGAGACCCCGGTCGAGGAGGCATGCGCAGGGCCTCACACGGGCGGACAGAGCACGACCGGGGCAGGCCTAGCAATGGCGGGGCACGAACAAGGGAGAGGGAGGCGGTGACGAGAAGGCGAGATGCGGCCGGTGGAGCTCCGTACACGGGGAGGTCGACGAGGACGACGGCGACCGGAGCCTGGCAGCGAGGGGACAGGAGGACGTGGCACGACCGGACGCAGGCAAGGAGATGCTAGGCCGCGGGGCTCGGGGTTGATAGTGATGAGGCAGGGCGGAGCTTGGAGAGGGGCGGCCCTGGCGATGGTGAGGAGGCACTCGAGGCAGAGGACGGCTAACTCGGCAAGGCCAGGTCGATGGTGAGGAGGGGCTCGCAGGGCGGCGCGACCACTGCACTCAGACGTGATGGGGACAGGGTAGGTGGGGATTTGCATCAAGGAAGCTGAGGACAGGCACGGGTAGGGCCAGGGCGTCAGGATCTGGGCGAGCGATGGGGAGTGGTGCTTGGGAACAGGGCAGGGAGAGAGAGGGAACAGGTCGCGGGGATCGCGCACGAGAGCAGGACGAGGCCACGTTGGTTCGGGGTGGTGGGGCCGGGGTGCGGGAGCGTCGCTTGCGCGTCACGACGGGTGGGCTGCGTCGCGTGTTCACTCGTGGCTGGGGCTCGCGTGTTTGTGTCGCTCCTGGCAGTTGGTGGGGTGGTAGCTAGGGTTTAGAGTAGGTAGTTTTAGGTTGGACTTTGGAGGTGGTCGGCTGGGCTTTTGGGCCTGGCTGGCTACCTTCCTAAATAAAATAGTTAATTGTTTTATTATCTTTCTATTTTATTTTAAAGGCCTTGTGTAACAAAAATTAGATAAAACAAAATATTCGGACGACCGAGGTTTGTACTTTGAAATAGAAGGGAGGAATTAATATAGAAAATAAAATAGGGCTTTTAGTAAAATAGTTTCATGCAAATTATATGCATGCAAACATGAAGATGCTCAAATGCAATGTGGCATGATGACATGAGCATGCTGTCATGACGATGCACAAAACAAAAACACAGTGATTTTCTAGTAGTGATTTTATCGGGGTGCTACAGTCTATGTATAATGTTGTAATGCCCAAATCAAATCTCATAGGAGTCAAGATGATTAGAATATGCATGTATGCTTTCTCGGTGTCTGTCAATTGCCCCGCTGTAATTTGTTCACCCAACATGTCAACTATCTTAAGGAGAATCACCTCTAGTGAACTATGGACCCTGGTCCATTCTTTTACCATCAATTTACAAGCTATTTACTGTTTTCTGTTTACTTTCTGCAAGCAATTCCTATCTTCCACACAATACATTTAATCCTTTGTTTTCGGCAAAACCGGTGAGATTGACAACCTCACTGTAAGTTGGGGGCAAAGTTCTATGGTTGTGTTGTGCAAGATTCCAAGTTGGAAACAACACCTTGGAGGTGTTTCCTTGCTCCTATTGGTTCGATAACCTTAGTTTCATAACTAAGGGAAAACTTGCTGCTGTGCTCATCATACCTTCCTCTTGGGGTTCCCCAACAAGCTCGATACGTGTTGAGCCAATAATCAAGCTTTTTCTGGCGCAGTTGCCAGGAAGTAAATGGCATCTTCACAAGGGGAGTCCCTCATTACCAATCTCTTTACTTTGTTTTAATTGTTTTTCTTAGTTTATTTCTGTTTTATTTGCTTATTTCTTTATCAAAAACACACAAAAATTAGTTATACTAGTTTGCTTCTTTATATCAAAAACACACAAAAAATAGTTCTTTCTATAGTTGTTACCTCGTTCTTAGCTCACCATGTTGATCTCTAAGTTCACCATGAAAAACCTTTCAATAGGTAGTGGCTCTATAATTGGGAAAGATAATATTGAAGAATTTTTTAATCATGTTAGCAAGCATGAGGATATTGAGGATAGATCCCGTGCAGAACTTGCTCCAAATTATGAAATTGCTGCAGCTTCTTTAGTTCACATGTTGGAAGCTAGGTTTGATAACCTTAACCCCATGATGCAAGTAATGTTTCTTAAACTTAAAGATATTGAGGATACTGAAAAGAGAGATTTCATTCTAGAAACTTTGCTTAAAGAATTCTATGATGTTGTTAACGAAGTTAGAAAACTCTTTGATCATTTTAACATGCTAGGTGACGACCCACAAGTATAGGGGGTGTATCGCAGTATTTTCGAGGGAAGTGAAACCCAATTTATTGATTCGACACAAGGGGAGACAAAAAATATTTATAAGCCTTAACAATTGAGTTGTCAATTTAACTGCACCTGGAAACAATCTTGCTCATAGCAGTTTATCAGTAGCAATAGTTTTGTAGTAGGAATAGTAAAGTAAATACAGCAGTAACAATTGCAGTAAACAGTAGGATTCAAGTGCGGTAGGCATAGGGATGGATGGATGGGAGTTACATGGACAAGACAATTCATATAGCAATCAGAACATAGGGCAATTGCAGATAAATAAGATAAAGCATCCAAGTACTAGATGATCATAGGCATGTGTTCCATATATACTCATACGTGCTCGCAATGAGAACTTGCATAACATCTTTTGTCCTGCCAACCCGTTTGCAGCGGGGCCTCAAGGGAACTACTGGCAATTAAGGTGCTCCTTTTAATGGAGCACCGGAGCAAAGCATTAACACTCCGTGAACACATGTGATCCTCACACCAAAGCCATTCCCTCTGGTTATCCCGATTTCTGTCACTTCGGGGGCATTGGTTCCGGACAACAACGTGTGTATACATGATGGGGATATGCGAAAGGGGGTATGCTCAGCAGTACGTTCCGAGTGGGCCGAAAGGCCTGCAAGTGCGCCTGAAGGACAGCGACTGGACTCTGAAGAAAGGAAAGGCCCATCGACTGGCGACTGGAAGCCCAGAAGCGTAGCAGATGCCCAGTCGGATTAGGTCAAAAGCCCCCGGATCCTTATCTTGTTCGGAGGCAGCTTGTAAACCCTAGCGAGGTGCTTCATATATAAACCTCCCTAGGGTATCCTGGAGACTTAGGTCCCATCATACACCCCCTCAAGCGACTCACTGCCTAGCCGCCAAGCTCGCCACCCTCGTAACTCGCTCTCTCATAATCTAATCTAGCAGGAGTAGGTCTTTACCCTCCGGGGGGCGAACCTAGGTAAACCCATGTGCATCCGCCCCCATCTCGCACCATAGATGGCCACCAACTCTTCCTCACGAAACACTCAATCGCTGCCTATGGCAGCGACTGTCGTGGCCATTTCCACGACAGTGGTGCCCATCGTGGGGCATAGCGGGACTGGCCTGAGTTCTGCGGCGAGACCCTATTCACCGATCGAGCGGCTGCTCGCCACTGGCCGCATGATCGCCATCGGCGGGATCTTGCAGATCCTGCCTAGCAGCTACATCCCGGTGTCGCGGCCGGTCACGCACGCCGCGGTGATGCCGATCGGCTCCATCAACCTCTTCGTCGGGTTTACTGGCGCGGTTGATCCAGTCGCGACGATGATCATCAGCGGGTCGCCTCCACACCGCGATCTGCTTTCGGAGGAGCAGGTCCGCTCCATCAGGGGCCTCGTCACCGAGTACGACTCGGCCGCTAGCGACACGGTCGAGACCAACGTCGCCACCAATGACGACGCTGACTCCGCGACCCCTGCATCGGTCAATGGATCCATCACCGCCGTGTCACGGGAGGACAACATCACGCGAGTCTCCAACCCTGAGGATTTCGAGGATCCCTCCATCCTGGGGATCTTCGACTCCGACTCCGGTTCGGAATCCCCCGAGGATTTTCGCGCTAGATCCAATCGCTTCAACGCGATCTACATGGCGGGTAGAAAGGCCGCCCCACCAGATCTATTCTCCACGCCGATCCCGCCGACCAGGACGGCCATGGAGGTGGAACAAGCCCGCCTGCGGCTCCAGGAGGCGCAACACAATGAACTCGCCGAGCGCGAGAAATACCGCCTCGAACGAGAGATGGCGAAGGAGCTGTCACTCTATCACCAGTGCCGCATCAGGACCCGCTGAACCCCGATGTTCAGGGCCGCGTCCTGAATTTCAACAACGAGGGCGACCCCACACAGGCCACCGAGCGCAAACACGGCGAGAACGCGCCGCCAGGAGGAGGCAACCCCGCGAGACCACCACCTGGAGCACCGGCGACTGGGGCCCCTCCACCACCCATGGGCCGTGCGCCCCCACCAGACCAACCACGGATCATCATCTCACCTCAAGCCCGGGACGCCAACGGGCTACCACTATAATCCACCCCGATGGACAACGTCGTCGCGGCTGATGCCGCGATCGCCAACCTCGATGTCCAAGGCGACGGCGTGCTACAGATCCAGTACACCAAGGCCCTACTTG
The DNA here is from genome assembly GCA_916181665.1 of Avena sativa. Classification (NCBI taxonomy): domain Eukaryota; kingdom Viridiplantae; phylum Streptophyta; class Magnoliopsida; order Poales; family Poaceae; genus Avena; species Avena sativa. The sequence continues at coordinate 433,797,850 of OV702287.1, forward strand.
TCAGGGCCGTCGAGCAACAGGCCACGGGAGTCGAACCGCGGGGGCGGATGTATTCCCGCTCGTCAGCAAGCAGGGCGGCATCAAGCGGCCACCCCACCGTTGCTAACACAATAGTTTGCCCACCACCCCAACCCCTGGCGAACCAACCATGGGCCGCCAACCCCGCGTTGTCGACCAACGAGCCGTGGCCTGCGAACAACACCGTCACCGCAAACGGGCAACCCCTCGATGCCCGAACGCACATCATCAACAATCAGGCATGGCGATCGTGCCAACCTTACGACCTGCAACACACCCTCGCCAACCGCGGCGACCCGGAGCCAAGAGGCTCGCTCAGCCGAGTCGGGCCACAATGCGTTGGACCCATGATCCGCGGGGAAAAATACCCCGCCAACTTCAAGTCCCCGAAGGAGATCGAGAAGTACGACCCGACATACGACCCCGCTGTTTAACTGGACACATACCTCATGGCAATGGGGATCGCAGGCCACACCGACCTGCTCGCCGCTCGCTACCTCCCCCTGATGATGGAGGGCGCGACCCGGCAATGGATCAACACGCTACCCACCGACAGCATCGATTCCTGGGAAGAAATGCGGGACGCCTTCGTCAGGCACTTCGAGGGCTCTTACACTCGCGCCACCACCATCGAGGACCTGGAGCGATGCATCCAGGGACAACGCGAGTCGACCTGCCGGTGGATCCAAAGGTCGCAAAAATATGGATAAACGCCTCCGACATCCACCCAGACACGGCGATACACTGCTTCAAGAACGCGTGCCGGTATGAACCTCTGGTCGCCAAGATCAAGAGGGTTTACCAGACGCTCGATAACATCCCCGACCTCCTCGAGATCGCCAAGCGCTACGCGGAGGACGACCCCAACCAAGACTCCGATGACGAGTCGGGAGGAAGACGGCGCACTAGCATCCACGACAGCGGGTGCCTACGCGACATGCGCTACAGCAACACCTGCATCACCGGCAAGCGCCGGACCGATGGGCGAGTCGACTTCGTCGCCAATGCCAGCTACGGCCAACGTGACTCCAAGAACTACCGCCGTGACGGAGGTCGCGACAGAGGGAACTACCGCGCCAACAACGCGACGAGGCCGAAATTCGACCCCGCCGCCCTGCTCAATCAGCCCTGCATCTACCATAGCAGGGAGGGAAAACCCGCCACCCACACCACCGCCGACTGCCACTCTCTCAAAGAGATCGAGAAGGCGAGACGTGCAAGGGAGGACCCCAACAACAACCAACCGCGGGACAACGGGAATGGCGGCGGCTTCGGAACTGCCATCAGGTCACTACATACCTTCACTGGGCTCGACACCAAGCGTGAGAAGAAGGTACTCTCCCACGCGGTCGCCGTCAATGCGGTGACGCAAGTCGACATCCCCCGCTTCCTAAACTGGTCCGAACAGAGCATCACTTGGAGTCGCTAGGACCACGCGCCAAGAATCGAATATCCAGGGCGAGTCGCCCTGGTGGTCAGGCCAAAGGTGGCCGACTACTGGCTGCCCAAGACGCTGATGGACGGTGGGAGCTCTATCAACATCATGTACCTCGACACCTTCAAAAGTCTCCAGCTCCCAAAAACAGCCATCGAGCCAACACTGACGACCTTCCACGGCATCGTCCCCGGTCGGAAGGCGTACCTGATCAGTAAGGTGACGCTGCCAGTCACCTTCGGCACCCCGGCAAACTACCGCACGGAGAGAATCATCTTTGAGCTGGTGAACTTTCGCAGTCCCTACCACTGCGTCCTAGGCCGCCAAGCATTTGCAAAGTTCATGGCGACGCCACACTACGCCTACAACATGATGAAGCTCCCCGGGCCCAGCAGCATCATCACCGTCCAAGGCGACCCTGATATGGCCGTGGAATGCGAGGAAAAAGGCGCCGAACTCGCCGACGCCATCATCGCCGCGGAGACTGACCACGCGGAGGAGCTCGCAAAATACACGGGAAACATCAACAAGGATGATCCCACCATCTTGAAGAAACCGATCGCCGTGAACTCCGCGTTCGAGGCGACCACGCACACCCGCACCGTCGAGCTCGTCCCAGGCGACTCCAGCCAGATGGTCACCATCGGGGCGCACATGAGCCCCGCATAGGAAAGCGCGCTCATCGGGTTCCTCTGTGAGAACCACAACATCTTCGCGTGGAAGCCATCTTACATTCCAGGTGTCCCGAGCGAACTCGCTGAGCACAAACTTAATGTCGACCCCAAAGTGCGACCAGTAAAGCAGTCGCTACGGCCCTTCAATGAAGAGCGCCATCGAGCAAGCGCCGAGGAAGTCTAGCGCCTGCTAGCCGCAGGCTTCATCCGTCCAATCAAGTACTCCAAGTGGCTGGCAAACCCGGTCCTGGTTCTCAAAAAGAACAACACCTAGAGAATGTGTATCGACTACACCAACCTCAACAGCACCTGCCCGAAGGAGGAGTTCGTCCTACCGCGCATCGATCAGATCATCGATTCGACCGCGGGATTGGAGTCGCTGTGTTCTCTCGATGCTTACTCTGGTTACAACCAGATCAAGATGGCGGTCGAAGACGAGGAGAAGACAGCGTTCATCACGCCAGTCGGCGCATTCTGCTACACGGGCATGACGTTGGCCTCAAGAACGCAGGCGCCACATACTAGAGGTGCATGCAGGAGTGTCTAGCGAGCCAAATTGGCCGCAACATTCATGTCTACATCGATGACGTGGTGGTAAAATCCACCCGCCAGGACAATCTGCTCGCCGACCTAGCAGAAACCTTCGCAAATCTGCGGAGGTACAACATCAAGCTGAACCCTGGAAAATGCACCTTCGACGTACCCACCGGACAACTTCTAGGGTACGTAGTCTCCAAGTGAGGCATTGAAGCCAACCCCACCAAGATCGACGCCATCGCGCGAGTCGGGAGACCCGAGTTCCTGCGCGACGTCCAAAAGTTGGCAGGGCGAGTCGCGGCTCTCAGTCGCTTCATCCCCTGACTAGGCGAGAAGGCAATGCCCCTCTACCGCCTTATGCACAAGAACCCAATGTTCCAATGGGATGCGGAGGCCGACGACGCACTCAAAGCACTCAAAGAAGTGCTACTCGCGGCACCACTACTCGCCGCGCCACTCGACAAAGAGCCAATGCTCATCTACGTCGCGGCCTCCAATCGAGTCGTCAACGCCTTGATGGTCGTCGAACGACTAGAAGAGGGCAAGGAGCGCCCCATACAACGCCCCGTATACTACATCAGTGAAGTCCTAACGGACTCACGACAGCGCTACCCGCAATACCAAAAACTGGTGTACGCGGTATTCCAAGCACAACGGCGGCTCCCACACTACTTCCAGGAGCACCCAATCACGGTGGTCTCCTCCGCGCCCCTGCAGGACATCATACGCAATCGCGAGGCAACAGGGCGAGTCACCAAGTGGGCCGTCGAGATCGATGTCCACAACATCAAGTTCGAGCCCCGAAAAGCGATCAAGTCACAAGCCTTGGCCGATTTCCTTGCATACTGGGAAGAAGCACAGCAGCCAGAGAAGCTCCCATACCTCCACTACTGGTCGCTCCACTTCGACGGCTCCAAAAACGCCGACGACGCGGGGGCTGGGGTCATACTGACCTCCCCCAAAGGAGACAAGCTCTGCTACGTGCTCCACCTCAACTTCAAACCCTGCACCAACAACATGGCGGAATACGAGGCCCTCCTCCACGGCATGAGAGACGCCAAGGAGATGAACATCAACCGCCTACGACGCTACAACGACTCCGACCTAGTCGCCGGCCAAGTGGCCGGGACGTGCGACGCTGTTTCCCCAACAATGATAGCGTACCGCCAAGCCGTCGACCAGTTGGGAGGACACTTCGACGGCTATTCCGTCGAGTGGATCGACAGGCGTAAAAACGAGGAGGCAGACGCCCTTTCCCGCATCGGATCGACTCGACAGGCGCCACCAGTAGGCGTCTTCCTCGACATCATCCACAAACCCTCCGTCAGCCCACCGAAGGAGATCGACGTCGGGATCCCACTGCAACCAGAACCGGCCTTAGTCACCATGGTTGTGGAACCTAGCGACAGGACAGCGCCATACGTCGCCTTCCTAGAACACAAACTCCTACCGAGCAACAAGACAGAGGCGTGAATGATCGTGCGCTGCTGCAAATCCTTCGTCATCATCAACGGCAAGCTCCACAAGTGCAGCGTGACCGGTGTGTTCTAGCGCTGCGTACAGCCAGAGGAAGGCCGCAAGATCCTCCAGGACATTCACGCCGGCGACTGCGGCCATCACGCTGGCGCCAAGTCGCTAGTCGCCAAGGCCATGCGGCACGGTTTCTACTGGCTCACCGCACACGCCGATGCCACCAACGTCATCCAAAGATGCGTCGGATGCCAGAAGTACACCAACCAGACGCACCTTCCTGGTCCGGCACTCAAGAAAATCCCCATCATGTGGCCATTCGCCGTATGGGGCATGGACATGGTAGGCCCGTTCAAGAAGGCCCCATCTGGCTTCACTCACCTCCTGGTCGCAGTCGACAAGTTCACCAAATGGGTGGAGGCCAAGCCGATCAAGAAGTGCGACGGCAAGACGGCTACCAAGTTCCTCCGCGAACTCATCTACCGGTACGGCTACCCGCACAGCATCATAACAGACAACGGCACCAACTTCGCCACGGGGGCCATGGCGGAATTCTGTGAGGAGCAAGGCATACGACTCGACCTCGCATCAGTCTCCCACCCGGAGTCAAACGGCCAAGCAGAGCGCGCCAACCAGAGCATCCTCCACGGGCTCAAGCCGCGACTGCAGGTGCCCCTCGAGCGCACTCCGGGATGCTGGGTCGACGAGCTCCCCTCAGTGATATGGGGGATCCACACCTCCGTCAACTGATCAACCGGGTTCACGCCTTTCTTCATGGTGTATGGCGCCGAGGCCGTAATGCCAACAAACCTGGAGCACGACTCCCCTCGAGTCGCCAACTACGTCGAGGCGGCCAACGAGACCGCCCGCCAAGAAAGCGTCGATCAACTTGACAAAGCACGCGACCTGGCTTGCTCCCGCACCGCCATATACCAGCAAGGACTTTGCCGCTATCACAGCCGCCGAGTGCGAACTCGCACCTTCCAGGAAGGCGACCTGGTCCTACGACTGGCCCAAGACAAGAAGGGCATGGACAAGCTCTCCTCCCCATGGGAGGGGCCATTCACCATAGGCCGAGTCCTTGGCAATGACGCCTACTACCTCATCGACATACGGGGTGATGGCCAGTTGGAGGTCAGGAGGCCATGGAATGTAAACCTCCTCAGAAAGTTCTATACTTAGAACCACACACTATACTCTGTCGGAATATATAAATGAAGTTCATTCGGATCGCACAAATTGTGCCCACTCGCCATATTCTTGTGCCACTCGCACTCGTACATGCAAGCAATGCGCTATTCACGGAAGTCAACCTCTGGTCGAGCGACCGGCACGACAAAGTAGTGTGGCACAAGGGCACCGGAAGTATTCAGGCCTTGTGTCGTCCACGAAAAATGCCAACCCAGAGCCGCCATTGGAGTCGCCTAGCCCGACTGGCCCACCGGGCCAAGATGTCCGATACACGCTTCCCACAGCGCTCTGTCCCTCCCACCCTCGAGCAAAGCGACTCGAACGGTTAAGTACAACGCATGGGGACTTCACAAAACAGGAACCCCACGCGGCTCGGGAACACACCAAGTAAGAGAGCTGCCTAGGGCTCGCCAAGCGACTGGCTCTCTGGGCCAGGGGAGGAGACGCGTTACAAACAACGCATTCACAACCTGCAACAGGATCACGACCAATACGGTCGGGCACAACGCTCGGGGACTCGCTCACAAGTGAACCCTACCCGCACTCGGGGACTCGCTCACAAATCAGCCCTACTCGTGCTCGGAGACTCGCCACTCAGAAGACGCGAGGGATAAAAAAATGCGTAAACAAATCAAACAAACAAACGCGCTCGGGGACTCGCTCAAATTGCTGAATAAAACATTTCCTTAATCATAACACGAGTCAACCAAGTCCCTGTGACATACATTACAAAATGTCATACAGCGTTCGCCACTTGGCATCCATTACAACTCTTACATTTGCTTACTCCACAGGCCCTGATGAAGAAGAAGCGCCACCACCCTTGATGCGCACAAAGGGCTGCCACGGGTTCGTCGGGTACGTGGTCAGCGACTTCGCCAATGACGACCGAAAGGGCTGCTCCGACTTCATGTCGTGGTGCTTCGGCTCGGGGTCGCTAGGCGCCAACACCGAATCCTGGTACAGCAGCAGATCCCCCATCGCCAAGACATGATCGGCATAAGGAGTGGCCTTCGTGGTCAGCTTCAGCACCTCCGACATCTCCACCGTGCCGGTCACCGAGGGATAGCCACTCGTGACATCGTCAAGATCGAAGTCGTCGGGGAAATGCACGAGACCCAAGCTCAACACCGTGGCGGCCCCGCGTCTGAAGGCCGAGCCTGTCATCCACTCCACAACCACGGGCACCTCCTCCAGATAGCACCACACCTCCGTGAGCCCCCAGGGATGACTTCGGTGGGAGACATGCCCTGAAGAGCCACCTGGACACACAACGCTGAGGCCGTGGCTGCATTCACCACGGCAGTTACGCACTGCGAGGCGGTGTAAGTCTACACCACCGGGTCGCTTTGGCCTACCACAGCTGCAAAGTCAGATGTCAGTCAAACAATGAAACCCCCAAAGCGGGGACCCGACAAAAGACTAAAGCAAAGACAGAGACTCACCAAGAAGCTTGCGGCAATTCTCCTTGACGTGCTTCTCCAAGGCGGTATGCTTGTTATGCAGCCCCATGATGATGGAGTCTGTGGCCTTGCGTTCCTCTTCAGCCGCGGCGACGGCAACCTTCGCCCGTTCCTCCGAAGAAATTGAGGCTACCTTAGCTTCCTCCAACTCCTTGACCAGGGAGGCCACTCGCCCATTCGCCGCGTCCAGTTCGGCGAGTGGGACATACCCCTCACAGGCCTTGGAGACCTCAGCCGGGAAAACATCTACAAGTGGAGATATTAGAGTATTGCACACAACCAGCTCATACCAAGCAAAGAAGAACAAAGCCAAACAGACACTCACCGATCGTCTCCTGAAGCCGCTGGTTCACCTCCTGCAGCTCGCGCAAGTCACGCTCCAAGGGCTCTCGTGTAGCCTGCCGATCAGTCGACTCCCATTGTAACCCCTGAAAAACAAAGAACCTAGCTAATCATTGGAAGGAAAAGAAAACCCAGTCCCCAGCCGCTGAAATTCAGCGATTAGGAACTCGGGGACTGGAGAAGGAAGAAAAACAAAACCCAGTTCCCAGCCGTTGAAAGTCAACGACTAGGAACTCGGGGACTGGAGAAGGTAGGAAAAGAAAAACAATTCCTAACCGTTGAAATTCAACGACTAGGAATTCGGGGACTGGACATACCTGAATAGCAGCACTGAGCATCTTGTGAAGATCAGCGACGTCAGTCGACGGGACCGTGAAGGAGGTGTGCCCGTGGCGGGCCCCAATCTCCGTGTCCATGATTTCTGGACTTTGTGAGGACTGCGCGTCCGTAACACCTAGAAACCCCTTCGCCATAAAGCGAGGGAACGTTGCCGACGCCCTGGCAGGGACGTTGCCCGCCGGGACCGGCGCCTCCGACACGGACACAGCCGGTGCTGGTTCTGATCGCGTCGCCACCACCTCTTTGACAAGCGGCGCAGCAGCTGGCTCCGTGGCGCTTCTCCCGGTCGCAGCGTTGTCAGCGCCCCCCTTCTGCTTCTTCGCAACTTTGGCGGCCGCGACATCTTCAGAGGCTTTCCTCTTCTTGGGCAGATCGCCCTCCCCCGCGCCAGTGGTCGATGGAATCTTGTCAACCGAAGGGCGAGTAATCTTCTTAGCCCCCGACCTGCACGAACCCCTCTAATCAGCACGGCCACAACACGAAAAAAGCAAGGCAAATTTGGGAAGCACAACTTACTTGGCGGCTGGAAGGACACGAAGCCCGGTACTGATATGGGCGGGCTTGTCCAACTCGGGACCCAGCTTGCGGCTGAGCCCCCTCTCGAATACGTCCGAAGCCCACGAAACCAAGGGCTTCCTTGACGATGAAGTTGTAGTCGCCAGGATCTCCGGCTCCGATGCCGCCACCTTCGATGACTGTGGCAACTTGGGTGTTGTCGCCTCAGCTGTTTCTTGGCTAGGAACCCTCGAGATCGTAGGCGTGATCGCCGCCAGGGGAACCTCTACCACCACCTCCGTATCCTCGATCTCCAACCCCTTTGCCGGGACTGTGTCCCTTGGGGCCTTGTGCGATACTTCGGGAGACCCTTTGTCGTCACAGTCGTCATCCGACTCGAACACCACTGATGTCCTGGCCGGTGATGGAGGCCTCTTTGCCAGCGACTTGGGCCGGCGTGGGGGCTTCGACGGCATAGCAGTGCGCCGGGATGTTTGCTCCTGGGCGACCTCATCACCTTCTTTGAACTCGTCCAGGCTACGGTTCTCTTCGACCTCTCGTTGCTTCTGCATTCGGGTCTTGTGAGCCACATGCGCTAGGGGAGGGACCTCTTCTTCTTCCCCGTCGCTATCGGAAGGATCCCCCTCGGAATCTTCCTCCAGTTCTTGGGGAACTTCTTCATCAAGCAGAGGGAGCCAACCCTCCAATACCTGAAAAAGCTGAGAAGATCCGCGAGTCAAGACACGCCAAGCGAAAAGACTGAAATTGAGGTACGAACACAGCGATTGGAAAGAGAACTCACTGTGGGGGCTTCGTTCTTCACGGGAGTATATGGGGCGACCCCGACCGCCGGCACGTAAACTCTGCATCGTTAATCTTCTTCAGGGCGGGCCTTGTAGTACTCGGCCTCCCATGACTCCTTGCTGGTTCGGGATGGATCATGCTTCCCGCTGTACTCGTACATCCAGTGTGGACGAGCCGCCAACGGAACCAGGCACCGCCCGAGCCAGCAATTGTAGAGGTTGATTGGAATCAACCCCTGGTCCTTCAGCTTCTGGATCTGATCCATCATTTCCGTGACGGCCATCCGCTGATCTTTAGGGAGCTTCTTCGGCGCCAGTCGACGGGGCTCACTCCTCTCGGCGACGAAATCAGGAAGAGAGACCTCGTCGGAGGGAGTGGCTTCCTTGACGTAGAACCAGCTTTTCTTCCACTCGTTGGCGGCCTTCTTCGGCAGGACGAGCTTAACGAAGTTGGCCTTCGGCTTCAACTGGAAGGTGACCCCTCCTGCGGCCAGCATCAAGCCGCTGGACGCCTCGTGCCCGATGCGGCTGTGGAAGAGCTCCAGCCACAGCGAGAAATATGGCCTGCAGCCAAGGTAGCATTCACAGAAGGCGACGAAGATCGCCAGCTGCTCGATGCTGTGTGGACCAAGATCTGAGGGCTTGATCGCGTAGTACGCGCAGAAGCAGCGAAAGAAGAGCGAAGTGGGGAACCCTAAGCCCCTCTCAAGATGGCTAGCAAAGCAAATGAACTCGCCAGGTCGCGGTTTCGGCTCGGTCTCGGAGGAGGGGGGAACCCGCCAATTCCCCTTGCGGAGCACCCCGGCGTCCTCAAAGGATCTCAGCTGGGCCGTGGTGTACTTGGATTTCCCCCATGAGCCTTTGGGAGGCGCCATTGAGTGAGAAGTGGGATCGTGCGACACAGGGAGAGTAAGTCGGGAGGAAGCAGAAAGGAAGAGAAAATGAGGAAGGATGAAGAATGCGCAGCAGGATCGCGAATCTGATCCGTCACTCCCCTTATATGGGAAACGTCACCCGCCAAAATCGGGATAGCCGTTACTCACGGTAATTGCGCCGAAGTTACCGTTGGAAATTCCAACGGATAGTTTGACCAGGTCTGACGGTCCAACTCCTATTGGTCTACTCGCTACCCGCCAGTCTCTCTTCTCGTCGAAACGACGACTGGACGGGAGTGATGCTTACTGAAGTGGCGGATGGAGTTATGGGGAAATTCTCCTTGGTTCCAGTAAAGTCCATCGCCGACTCGACTGGGCACCCAAATTGGGCTCGCCTACTTTGAACACCAAAAGGACGCCCGGGCCTGCGTCAACGATGCCCTCGGGGACTACTGATGGGGATATGCCAAAGGGGGTATGCTCAGCAGTATGTTCTGAGTGGTCCGAAAGGCCTGCAAGTGCGCCTGAAGGACAGCGACTAGACTCTGAAGAAAGGAAAGGCCCATCGACTGGCGACTAGAAGCCCAGAAGCGTAGCAGAAGCCTAGTCGGATTAGGTCAAAAGCCCCCGAATCCTTATCTTGTTCGAAGGCAGCTTGTAAACCCTAGCGAGGTGCTTCATATATAAACCTCCCTAGGGTATCCTAGAGACTTACGTCCCATCATACACCCCCTCAAGCGACTCGCTGCCTAGCCACCGAGCTCGCCACCCTTGTAACTCGCTCTCTCATAATCTAATCTAGCAGGAGTAGGTCTTTACCCTCCGGGGGGCCAAACCTGGGTAAAACCATGTGCATCCGCCCCATCTCGCACCGCAGATGGCCGCCAACTCTTCCTCACGAAACACTCAATCGCTGTCTATGGCACCGACTGCCGTGGCCATTTCCACGACAATACAACTTGCAGGTAAGACCATAAACAATACTATCATAATGAATCAATAACATGTTCAGATCTGAAATCATGGCACTCGGGTGGTAGTGACAAGCATTAAGCATAACAAGTCGGAACAAAGTCAAAAAGCACTAATAGAAGATACTAGGCACCATGCCCTAACAATCTGATGCCATTACATGAACGATATCATCCAATCCCTACCATCCCCATAGCCTACAGTGGGGGATTACTCACTCATAGATGGGGGAAACATGGATGGTCGATGGAGAAGCGATGGTGATGATGATGGCGATGATCTCCTCCAATTCCCCATCCCGGCAGGGTGCCAGAATGGAGTTTCTGGTTTTGAATCATGGAATCTGGTGGTGGCGGTGGAGCGGAACTCTTTCTGGAAAAACATCGAACCCCCCTAGGTTTTTAGGTCAGGAGGCAACTTATAGGCGAAGAGGGAGGCCGAGGGGGTGCCTGGGGCGGCCAGACCACCCCCTGGCGTGGCTAGCCCTAGCCCGCGCGTCCAGGTGGTGTGGCCAGGCCCCAGCCCCTCTCCGTCTCTTATTCTGGCTCCTGGTGTCCCTCGGCGAAAAACCGACTTTGGCTTTTGTCCCGTCCAATTCCGAGAATATTCATTTTTTGACTTTCCTGGAACCAAAAACAGCAGAAAACAGGCAGCTGGCACTATGGCTCTTGTTAATAGGTTAGTCCAAGAAATCATATGAAAAGTACTCCAAAGTGTGGACAAAACATAAGAAAGTAGATAAAACCAAGCATGGAACATAAAAAATTATTGATACGTTTGCAACGTATCACTAGGCTCATGTGTAGATGTTATTGGTACATGAGAAAGGATGGATAAAACCAAACCTAAAGATGGAAAGGAAATTAAAGTACCAATACCTTTTAAACTTGTAGGAATGCATGAAGCCGTAGAAAAGAATTTTGATTGGATTGTTCCTGAAAACCCATTTGATGAAAATAGTGAACCCAAGAGTAGTGAGTGGGGATCCTCTAGAACTTATTTGGATGATATAGCTTGCCTTGTTGAATATATTTCTGGTATTGCTCTTAATGCTTCTTCATTTGAGAATTCTTGATTCTTGCTTCTTATACCTAGCTCAAAGGAATTAAAGAAAAGCACTTATTGGGAGATAACCCAAATTTCGTTAGGAGTCTTTTGTTGAGTCTTGGAAGTTATTGCTTCAGTAATAACCTCTCCTTAAGATTTTTTTGTGTGGTTTTTGTTCCAAGAGTAACCTCTAATGAGAGAGAAGTAAGATTTGGGAAAGTTGTTGTCCCAAAACAGATTTTTTGTGCTTCGCTGTAAAAATTCGTGAAAAATCTCTGTATGTCGGTTTGAGCTGTAATAATTTGCGCTTCGGCCCCGGGTTGTTATCTAACTTTCGTTTGTTCAGCACTTTTCGATTTGAGCAACAGAAGGTCTTCTAAAAAATTGGTTTTTACCTGTTGGTCTGTTTTGACAGATTTCTGCCATTATTTGCATTTGCCTCTTAATCTCTTTCTCTTTGAGTTCTCTCTGATCATTTGAACTTTTTAAAGAAAGTGCTACAGTAGCTTGTGTTTTAATAGAAGTTTTACTTGTGTTGAAACTAAATCAAAAGACTTATTATCTTGAGTACACTAATGTTTCTTTGAAGTATTGAGTACACTAATGTTGCTAATGAAGATTGTGTGAAGTTTTGTATGAAGGAAATTTTAAGTGTAGGGAAGAGTAATGTGATAAGATGAAGAATGGACAAAAGCTCAAGCTTGGGGATGCCACCCGTGTCACCCCAAGAAATATTCAAGAAGTAGAAGCGTCAAAGCTTGGGGATGCCCAAGGCATCCCCTTCTTCATGAATAAAAATTTCAGGTTTCTTCCAAACACTTCATTTTTATTCTTTCATGCACAATTGTGTTGTTCTTGGAGCGTCTTCGTTTTGTTTTTAGTTTTCATTTTCTTAGTTTGATTGAATAAATTGGTTGGACCCCCGCATTCATACATTAGTTTTCAAATAAGTTGATTTGGATTGGAAAAGAGTAGGAAAGTTCATGCTTAAGTGGTATAAAAGGAGCTTGTTTTTGACTGTGACTTAGACTTTATCATGTCATGCTTGATATTGATTTGGCTTTATGCTTAGTGATTATTGTTGTAGCATGACTTGTTACAAACAATTGAGATTGCTTAATGTGCCTTGAAAGAATCATGTGTTGTTTTAGCATATAAAAGCATAACACTGTGGTATTCTCCTTTGATGCTTTATTTGGGTTGACTTGGCGCATGCTCACACCATGTTAAGACTATACCAAGTCACCATAGCCTCCATAATCATTTAGTTTTCGACTTGTAATATCACTTTATGCTTTAATTAATGATGTTTTGTCGCTTTGCATGATTATGGCCATTATTGCTCTCTTAGTTGGTCGCTCCCAGTCTTTTGCTAGCCTCCATACCAAGTATGAGTTCCACTCATGCATCCAACTCTGAATAAAACCAAGTTATTCCAAAGACTCCACCATACCTACCTATTAGCATTTTCTATTCCAAGTATATTCATGTTTTTATCTACCTTCCGAATTAAACTTGTTATGTGAAAATTAGTGATTAAAGCTCTCACAAACTTGATGGCACACTTTAATTTTCTTGCACTTAATAAACTTGAACCATTGTGCCCATTTATGTTGCGTATGTGCTTGCACTTTATAAGTTGTGAATTAGCAGAACCATGTTACCATGGGGAACGCTTTCAATATTGCACTTTATTTGGTTGATATCATGTTCTTTTGCTTATGGATCCCGGCGGTGTGAAATAAAAGGGGAGCTTGTAATATCATGGAGTTTGTATATGTGTTAGAGAAACGCCTGGCCACTAGCCTAAGCCATGCCTAATCATGGTGGAAACTTGCAGCATAACCATAATGAGCAATCTATGAAGCATCCTTAATAAAAACTTATGCAAATAGAAAATAAAAAGATCACTTAGATGCTCATTGTCTGCTTGGCTTGTCATTTTGATATGGGAATGCTTTTTTATCATCGGGCAAGGGGTACCCCGTTGGCGGTTCTCTATGATACACATGTATTTACAATGATAAGAACTTACTCGTGACTAAAGTTGAGTAGCATGAGGTTCGGTCTTCATAAGTAAGGGGCATGAGATTTCAACTTATAACTTGTCAAGCATATCCTCATATTTGTTCACTTTAAACTTAACAACCTAAAGATGTTTATGATAGGGGCAATGAGAGCTGAAAGCTAATAAGTACCATAATTTTTGGAAGCTCTTTATGAGACTTGAATCGCTGCTTCCTTCTATGAAGGGCCTTTCTTTTATTTTTATGTTGAGTCTCCATCTTCTATCTTTATGCACCTATTGAGAGAGCATAGTGGTCATTCTTAGTTTAATGTGCATTGTCCCAAGACTTGTTGATTGATTCATAACTTTGATATTGCTTGTTCTTAAACTATTTGTATCTAGTCACCCTTATGAACTTTGAAGGTGTCCTATGCATTTATGTTTTGCTACACTATGAGGGACAAGCTGAATACCATTGTCATTATGTTTTCTATATGTGAAACAAACAAACGTCTTTCAAAGCATTGTTATTCATGAATCTTTTGTTTCTACCTTTTCATGTTACAAGATAGTTGCTATGTCTTATGGTTAGAACTATATCTTTCATGCTATGTTAAAGTACTATGATCCCAGCTATCAATGTTTTACAAATACCTTGATCAAGATTATGATGGTGCATGTCACCTCAAAAAAATATTTTTTTATCACTTACCTACTCGAGGACGAGCAGGAGTTAAGATTGGGGACGTTGATACATTGCAAACGTATCTATAATTTTCGATGTTCCATGCTTGTTTTATATCTACTTTCTTATGTTTTGTCCACACTTTGGACTATTTTTACACATTTTCTGGAACTAACCTATTAACAAGATGCCACAGTTCCAGTTGCCTGTTTTCTGCTGTTTTTTATTTTAGAAAAGCTAGTAAGGAAATATTCTCGGAATTGGACCGGACAAAAGCCCAAGTCAATATTTCACCAGAAGGAATACGGAGTCCGGAGGGGAGACGAAGAGGGGAGACAGGGCAGCCACAGCCTAGGGTGGCACGGCCAGCCCTAGCCACGCCACCACCTGGTGTGGCCCCCCTGGTACTCCACCGACCTTTCCCCTTCGCCTATATATTGCCTCCGGGACAAAAACCCTAAGTACCTGATCAAAATTCCACGAAAGAGTTTGTAGCCGCCGCCATCTCCATCCCTAGATCAGGAGGGATCTGAAGATCTTCTAGGCACCCTGCCAGAGGGGAGAGATCACCCTGGAGGCCTTCTTCATCACCATGACTGCCTCTGGTGTGATGTGTGAGTAGTTCATCCCTGGACTACGGGTCCATGTAGTAGCTAGATGGTTGGTTCTCCTCCTTTGTGCTACCATGTTTAGATCTTGTGAGCTCCGTTCATGATCAAGATCATATATTTGTAATCTTACATGTTGTGTTTGCGGGGATCCGATGGATATTGAGATGCTATTTCAGATTGATTATTGATTCTATCATGTCTATGTTATTTGTGATCTTGCATGCTTTCCGTTGTTAGTAGCTATCTTGGCCAAGTAGATGCTAGCAACTCCAAGAGGGAGTATTTATGCTCGATAGTGGGTTCATGCCTCTAGGAATCTGGGGAAGTGACAGAAATCTCTAAGGTACTAGATGTGCTGTTGCTACTAGGGAGAAAATAGAAATCCTTTGTTCATAGAACAATCGTATTGTTTACTTTACACACTTTGCTTAATGCAATTATCTGTTGCTTAATAATGATAACCTGAAGGTGGATTATTAGTCATAGATGTAGTTGGATTACGGTCTATGTATAATATTGTAATGCCCAAATCAAATCTCATAGGAGTCAAAATGATTAGTATATGCATGTATGCTTTCTCGGTGTATGTCAATTACCCCGCTGTAATTTGTTCACCCAACATGTCAACTATCTTAAGGAGAATCACCTCTAGTGAACTATGGACCCCGGTCCATTCTTTTACCATCAATCTAGAAGCTATTTACTGTTTTCTGTTTACTTTCTGCAAGCAACTACTATCTTCCACACAATACGTTTAATCCTTTGTTTTCAGCAAAACCGGTGAGATTGACAACCTCACTGTAAGCTGGGGGCAAAGTTCTGTGGTTGTGTTGTGCAGGATTCCAAGTTTGAAACAACACCTTGGAGGTGTTTCCTTGCTCCTACTGGTTCGATAACCTTGGTTTCATAACTGAGGGAAAACTTCCTGATGTGCTCATCATACCTTCCTCTTGGGGTTCCCCAACGAGCTCGATACGTGTTGAGCCAATAATCAGCACCGTCGAGAAAGGATCTCCGCCACCACCTAGACCAGGGCACCGCCCTAGCCGCTGCACGTTAGCGCGCTGACCTTCGCTGCCCTAGCAAATCCGGTGGGAACCTCTGTCAATCACCACCCCAAACCCCTTCGGTGGTTGGGCCTACTGCCACCGCTGCGAGGCAGCGGAAGCGGCGACAAGAGAGGCATGGGAGGGGGCTCTGGTGGCGTGTGCGGTCGCCCCCAGTGTTGCCCTAGGGAGCGATGCGAGAGTCCCTGTGGCTTTCTTTCTCTCCTAGCTGTTGTTAACCTGTTAGGAAGAGATCAACCTAGGGCTTTGCTTAGTGCGTGCATGCATTTGCGCCTCTCGGTGGGGACGCTCACAAGCAATAGCTTTGCAACATGTATCGTCTTTGTCTAAAAGTATATTGTGATCTAACGTGAACTAAAAGTAAGCTCTTATTTAAGGAAGTATAAATTGTTAGTTATTACTAGCTTGAACTGAGTTGTTTCTATTAGTACTAGGGTTGCCAAGAGATTTGTAGCGATATGCTGCTAATGCAGCTATTTTTGATATCCGGACGGTGCAGCATAAGTGAAAATAAAGGACCAGTTAGTCCCAAGGTTGGCCAAAGCCAACAAAGAATGTGCTAGGAGTTTTGTTATAAAATATGTTAGGAGAGAAGCCATGATACATGTAAGACATGCTTCTTGGCCTATTCTTTCACCTTCTCTCTCGGCTCCGCCCCTGTTGAGATTCGTCCTCTCCACCTTGTCGCCACCCCTCCCCTTCCTTCCTTTTGGCGGTTCTGTCGAAGGTCAAGTGGATGGTGTAGTTGGTCGAGTGCCTCTTGTACAGAGTAGTAGTAGGACTAGTTTTAGGGTTTGCTTTTGGAGTATGCCCGTGGTGGCGTTTGAGGGTATATTGGAGATCTTCGGCTTCGAGATCTTCCACACCATGTATCTTCTTGTGTTCGTGGTACTTCGCTAATGGTCGGCGGTGGCGCTTGCGAGGCTAGCAGATCCCTCCATCCCTCCAAATAAGGATAGCCTCTGCTGCTTCGATCTGGGTGATTTGGACCGCGCACAATCTTGGGAGTGAACTTCTCGCATTGCGGCGGTGCTCTCATGGAGAGAGCCAAAGGCGGCGATGGTGTGGAGCTCCCTCGACACCCTAAATAAGGTTTGTACCTCCGGCTTCCTCTGGATCTAGTGTGCTGCGACACTGCTCTCCCTTCTTGATGGTCGTGGTGGTGAGGAGACGGATCAGGGTGATGTGGTGGTCTACAGATGCGGCGGAGGCCAAGGAGTTCGTGATATTGCGCTTCTTTGGAGATCATCCTCGGTGGCACATGTCCTACTGCCGATTCAAGGTGTTGACAGGAAGCAACTCCAGGCCCTAATGCCGGTGTTGCATAAGGTGCTCTTCGATCTCCATCGTAGGCCCCTTGTTTGACTCGCGGCGGTGCCCCTCTTAACCATTGCACCATGTGGCCTTATTGGTGCTAGTGGTGATGCCTCTACTAGAGACCAGAGCTCATCGGCGGTGGCAGCGTACCTGATTGCACTTCTTATTTTAGATTTAGGGTCTGCTATGTAATTGTCAAGCACCTAGTTTGAATTGTGTTTCTTTTTTAGGTCCTTCCTGTAATTTGTACCACACCGCTTCTTTAATGCAAGATCCAGGCCCCTCGGGGCCTATCCATGTTCAAAAAAATATGTTAGTAATGTTTTTATAGAACTTTTGAATCATTAAATATTTTCATGATGAATCTAATATTTTCGGCATTTTTGTTGAAAACATTATATATTGAGCATGCAAGCCGCCTCATTAAAACCTTCCAGTCCCCTTAGGTACCCTAGTAAGGAAAAAGAGTGTGTCTGAAACTTGCAGCCCCTCAAAACAAGTTTACATTGTTCATTATAGAGGAATTAATAAAACTAGGGGGATCACCATCCCAAAAAACAGGAATATTGGAATCAAAGACAAATCTAGCCAGGATATGGGCCACCACATTTGCTTCCCGAGGACAATGCTTGACTGAAACTCTTTCAATTCTTCTAGCAATTTGGAAGCAATCAGCAAGAATGGCAGTGTAAGGACTCCAAATATCAATCTCCCCATTGTATGCATTGATGAGCTCAAGTGAATCTGTTTTAATTATAACCAGAGAACAACCCAAATTCTCAATATAATGAAGACCATTGTGAAGTGCCAAAACTTCTGCAGTAGTAGCATCAAGAATATGATCAAAGATCCAGCTTCCACCTGCAATTTCTTATCCTTTTGAATTCTGAAGCACAACCCCTGTAGCTCTAGTACCATTTGGAAAGAAGCATGCATCAATATTCAGCTTGTATGATTTGGGGGGAGGCCGAACCCAATTCAACTCACGTGGCATAATATTCTCTGTAGCACCTTTATAGTTGAGAGTAATCGCTCGGATGGAGAAGGCTATTTGATCAGTCAGAGCAACCTTTTCTACCTTAACTTGCTCCCTTCGTTGCCACCAAATTTACCAAGCCCCCACAAGAATTAGCTCCTTCAGACCTACATCCTTGAGATCATCATGATCTGCAAAATTTATTTCACTCTGCACGAGTTCTTCCAGGACAACACAACCTGATCTATCAACAAGAACTGAATTAATTAGATTAGCTACACCAATAGACTTCCATACCTCATGTGCTCTTACACAAGTAAACATTAGGTGTCGAACATTTTCAGCTCCTTGTAAGCACACAAGGAATTGTCCAAACACCGGTATATGCCTGTTAGCAAGGATAGACATGAAGGGTTCCGTAGCAGAAAACAAAATTTTACTATCTACACGAACACTAATACCAGGATCTATACTATGTAGACATAAGTAACGGAGAAGGAAGAGACGGTATTCATACCCTTGAAGACCGAGGAACGCCTTATGCAGGAAGGCGTATGTTGATGAAGCCGAGCAGCTCCAAGCACCCCAAGTGTGGTGCCTCCGAAGTACTACACACGTCCGGTGTAGCTGGCATCTCCCGGGCTTCGATCCAGCTGAGCAACGGAAGAAGAAGATGCCGGACTAAAGATCACATGACAGTAGTGTGAAAGTGGAGAACTCAAATCCCTTGAGGTCCTCCCCAATATTACGGAGAAGTCCTCAATGGAAAATGAGAGAGAGAATGAGATAATTGGATGCTCCCAAAGGGGAGGGGGCCTATATATAGTAGGACGGGGGCACCACACAGGGGCCAGGTGGTGTGGGACTAATGCCCACACCCGCCGTCCACCTAGGGGCATCCGCCGGCCCTAGGTGGGCCCCACTAAGCCTAGGCCGGCTGGCCCCCTCACCCTAGGCGCCTTGCCCTTTGGACCTCCCCTTCGGGTGAGGCCCATTAGCATTGGGCTACCTTTAATAATAAAATAAAATATATATTTAATATTAATTCTTCAATTAACATTTAAATACATATATTATCATATTCCATCACTATGGAACTCCTTCTGGACCCCCTCCGATCACCATCGGATGTTACTATTCTGGTTTCTCTCTCTTTATTTCTCCTACGATTCCTCATCTATCGCTAAGCGCCCCCACCCTTAAGCGTGACATCCTTCGGTTCGGGAACACTCTGGACATGATTGAGAATCCTCTCATATCAATTATCATCAGCGGGACCTGGATGCCCATGATGACCCCGTGCATTCGACGAATCTTATCGCTCGAATCGTGAATAGTCATTTCCCGTTCCCTTTGCCACTTGATACCTAGTTCATCCGAGACTTGATCTTTGGTATCTCCATACCTTTGTTCGATCTCGTTACCGATGAACTTTTTTACTCGTTCCAATGTCGTTGCATTTCGTGACCCAGTCACATGCTTGCAAGCTTCATTAATGCAACGTCACGGAGATGTCCACATATGTATCTATCCGTTACATGGACTGGCAAATCCTAGTCTTGATATGTACTCCTCTACGTGCCGCTTTGAGAAACCTGAGTGGCACCTTTTTGATCACCCAGTCACGATATGATACTTGATAACCATCTAATCTCCCTCCAGAACAGTGATTTGCATTATCTCACAGTCTAAGAATCAGGTTGCAAGGTTTCATGCATTTATCATCAATGGTGAACTTTGTAAGTAGATCTCATTGAGATACAACTATCGGATGTTTGTCTATCACGTCATTCAACCAATGACCTGACCTCATTATCAATTGGCATAAATGCCCATGATATTGAAACCCAGATCATCCTCATGACCAATGAACTAGTTCACTAGAGGTAACTAGAGACATGGTTTGTGTACATACCACATGTGTATTAACGTTTCATATTAATACAATTACAATATGAAACGTATTATGAACACATAGGAGATATATCAAACAATACACTTTATTATTTGCCTCTAGGGCATAACTCCTTCAGTCTCCCACTTGCACTAGAGTACAAATTAATGTAGTTTACAATAGGAAGGAACCTAACACCAGTAGCATCCTGGTGTTTTTCGTGCTTGGCTTCTATGAGAGCTTTAGTCAACAGATCTGCCACACTCAGATACGTGTGCACTTTACAAATCTTGATTTTACCTTCGTCAATATTCTGCCGGATGCGTGAAACCGTAGCTTGATGTGTTTGGCTGTGGAATGAGTTCTTGGTTCCTTTGTGTTTGCAAATAGCGCCCGTGTTGTCACAATAGATCATCACAGGGTCTTGCACACTTGGAACAACTCTTAGTTCAATGATGAAATTCCTTAGCCAAACAGCCTCATTCACCGCATCAGCAGCACCGATGTACTCCGACTCCATTGTAGATTGCACAACTACCGGTTGCTTCTTACTCTTCCAGCTTACCGCCCCACCATTCACCAAAAACACAAATCATGTCTGAGACTTCAAGTCCTCAGGATCTGAGTGCCACTCGCATCCATGTAACCAGTTACGTTTAGAGCTTCATCATTACCTCCATAGACTAGGACCATATTCTTTATTCTCCTGAGATACCTTAGGATATTTTTCACAGCTGTCCAGTGATCCATTCCTAGATTACTTTGGTATCGACTCGCCAAACTAAGAGCAAATGCCACATCAGGTCGAGTACTTAGCATTGCATACATGATAGATCCTAAGGCTGAGGCATAGGGGATGTAAGACATCCTTTCTCTGTCAGCGTCCGTTACTGGACATTGAGACAAACTCAGTATGCTACCTTTTGTTACAGGCGCCAAACCTCTTTTGGCATCCTCCATTTTGAACCTCTTCAAAATCTTCTCAAGGTAAGTACTTAGACTTAATGCAACCAGGCGTCTTGATCTATCTCTATAGATTTTGATGCCTAATATGTATACAGCTTCACCTAAGTCCTTCATGGAAAATTGATTACACAAGTACGCTTTAACACTTTCCATAAGTTCCACATCGTTTCCCATAAGTAATATGTCATCCACATATACTACTAGGAAAACCACTGAGCTCGCACTCGCTTTCTTGTAAACACAGAACTCTTGTTGATTTTGCACAAATCCAAAACTCTTGATTACTTGATCAAAATGTTGGTTCCAGATCCAAGATGCTTGCTTCAGTCCATAAATGGATCGCTGAAGTTTGCATACCTTCCCAACATCCTTAGGACCAACAAAACCTTCCGGTTGCATCATATACAACTCTTCATCAATGTGACCATTGAGGATTGCGGTCTTGACATCCATCTGCCAAATTTCATAGTCGAAATGAGCAACAATTGCTAGTAAAATCCGGACAGCCTTAAGCATCACTATGGGAGAGTAAGTCTCATCGTAGTCGACTCCTTGAATTTGACGAAACCCCTTTGCGACAAGTCGAGCTTTGTGAATGGTCACATTACCATCCACATATGTCTTTTTCTTAAAGATCCATTTATTTTCCATGGCCTTGTGGCCTTCTAGAAGATCTACCAAGGTCCAAACTTGGTTTTCATACATGGATCCTATTTCGGATTTCATGGATTCTAGCCATTTCTTGGAATCAACACTAACCATAGCTTCTTTGTAGTTTGCAGGTTCTTCCTGTTCATCTAGAATGACAGACATCACAAGGCTATTGTACCAATCAGGAGTCACACGAACTCTTGTAGACTTGCGAACCCCAGGAGTTTTGGTGTTGTTATTTTGATCATCATCATTGGGCTCTTCTTTCATGTTGGAGGAGCGGTTTCGGAACAGCTTCCATTACGCTACTCGGAATTTGGAGAGAAGGGTCGACAACTTCATCTAACTCAATTTTCCTTCCACTAACTCCTTTAGCAAGAAACTCTTTCTCGAGAAAGGTGCTAGCTTTCGTGACAGACGTTTTGCCTTCGGCCTGGTTGTAGAAAGTATACCCAATAGTTTCCCTTGGGTATCCCACAAAGATACATTTTTCCGATTTGGCTTCGAGTTTGTTAGGCTGTAATTTCTTGACGTAAGCCTCACATCCCCAAACTTTCATAAATTACAACATTGGCTTCTTGCCATACCATATCTCATATGGGGTTGTCTCCATGGATTTGGACGGTGTTCGGTTTAAAATAAAAGCGGCAGTTTCTAACGCATATCCCCAAAATGATACAGACAAATCAGTCAAAGACATCATGGACTGCACACTATCCAATAGAGTATGGTTACATCATTTTGACACACCATTACGCTGTGGTGTTTCGGCTGGCGTAAGCTGTGGGATAATCCCACAGTCCTTTAAGTGCATGTTAAACTCATAACTCAAATACTCGCCTCCTCGATCTGATTGAAGATGCTTGATTCTCTTGTTAAGTTGATTCTCTACTTCCTTCTAAAATTCCTTGAACTTTTCAAAGGTTTTAGACTTATGTTTCATTAAGTAGATATATCCATATCTACTCAAATCGTCAGTAAAGGTAACAAAATAACAATAACCATTACGTGTTGAGACACTCATTGGTCCACATACATCCATATGTATGATTCCCAGTAGGTCTGCAACTCTCTCCATTGTGCCGGAGAAGGGTGTCCTATTCATCTTGCACATAAGGCATGTCTCACATGTATCAAGAGATTCGAAATCTAATGATCCAAGAAGTCCTTCTAAATGAAGCTTCTTCATGCGCTTCATGCCAATGTGACCAAGACGGCAATGCCACATAAACATGGAATTATCATCATTATGCTTACATCATTTAGCATCAATATTATGGATGTGAGTATTGCAATCAAGATCTAGTAAGAATAAACCATTACTCACAGGTGCATGAACATAGAAAACGTCATCCAAATAAATAGAACAACCACTTGTTCCAGATTTAAACGAATAACGATGTTGCAGCAAGCAAGATCCACTTACAATTTTCATACTCAATGCGGGTACATAGTAGCATTTATTCAAAAATAGATGTAGAGATAACGTGCTGACAGCCACCACATCGAATTTCGTGCCATTTCTGACACGTATCGTCACCTCGTACTTCCCCAACCGCCTCTTACTCTGCAGCTCCTGCTGAGAGTTACATATGTGAGCAACAGAACCAATATCATATACCCAGGTGTTGCTCCTGGCGTTGGTAAGTAACACATCTATAACATGTATATCACATATACCTTTGTCTTTGGTATCTATCTTGCCGGCTTTCTTGTCCTCAAAGTACTTGGGGCAATTGCATTTCTAGTGCCCGTCCCCTTTGCAGTAATAGCACGTGGTTCCGCACCTAGGGTCAGGCCTTGTAGCCTTAGGGGTGTTGGCCACTGGTTTACCATCCTTCTTTGTCTTATTGCCCTTGCCCTTTTGCCCCGACCTTTTAAAGTTAGTGGTCTTATTGACCATCAACACCGTGTGCTCTTTCTTGATTTCTACCTCAACAGTTTTGAGCATGGTGAACACTTTAGCAAGGGTCTTAGTCATCCCTTGCATGTTGTAGTTCATCACAAAGCTCTTGTAGCTAGGGGGCAGCGAGTGCAACACCTTATTAATCACAAGCTCTTTCGAGATTTTGCAATCCAGAGCATTCAAGCGCTTAACGTAGCCATACATTTTGACTACATGCTCACTAATACTATTGTGCTCTTCCATCTTGGCAGAGAAGATGATCTCGGAAGCATCATACCTCTCTACCCGAGCCTGTGGAGCAAAGACAACCTTGAGATCCACTACTAGATAAAAGGCTATAGGAGACATGCACATTTGAGGCGCATTTATACTATATGCGCCTCTGATAAAATAGGCGAGGAACACCAGCCTGACATGCGCCTCTAGTACTTAAATAGGCGAGGCGCATATTTGTAGGATGCGCCTCTGCTAGTATCTGTACGGACAAAATCTGGCACCCCCATATTATGCAAGGCACATCCTAGTAATATGCGCCTCCAACATGGTAGATAGGCAAGGCGCATATGTGAACAATGCGCCTCGCATATGTTGGGTGGGCCCGAGAGGAGATTGGTGGTCCCATATGCAAGGCGCATATCGTCACATGCGCCTCCGATACTTGACAATAGGCGAGGCGCATTAAGTAGGATGCGCCTCAAGTAACCCCTGCGGGATCGGGTGGCCGCATAGGCGAGGGCATGTTATCATATGCGCATTAGATAGTTCACAATATAGGAGGCGCATTTAGTGCAATATGCGCCTTGCATAACCTGGCTCACTTTTTTCTACACCTTTTTGGCACATGCACCCCACTCACTTGCCTCACTTCTTCCTCCTCCACCAAAAGACAGATTTGGTCGCCCCCTCCTTCTCCCCACCTCATTTCCCACATTGATTCACCATATAAGCTTTCTCAATCTCCATTGGTTCACACTCATATGTAAGTGAAGTCTCTTGCTCCTCTAGATCTACAACATGTCCCTTTACTTCTCCTCTGGCTCTCTTGCGCAAGTCGTCGTTGGAGGAAGCGTGAAGGCATTGCTTGGATACTCATGCGCGTTGTCGGAGAAATCGCGACTATATGATTGTGTTGTGGTGCATGCTTCTTTTTGTGCAGGGATTTCATTTGAGATACCAATGTTTCACCGGAATGTCGATTCATTTCTTTTCTGGCGAATTTTTGGCACTCACGGATGTCCTCTTTTTAGGGGAGGTCATGCCGAATTTTTCTGGCGATCGAGACGTCCATATATGCTCTTTGTACCACGCGTAGGCGACCATGGTCCGACCACTGATCCGCAAAGCCCTCGTGGATAGGTGGATGAGATGCGCGAGGAACGATATGGCATGCGCAAACAAGATGGAGATAAGATGTCCATGTCGCGACTGCAAGCTGATGTATCTGATAAGGCACGATTCTGGAATGCTGGAGTCGCACCTGCTCTGATGTAGTTTCATGGATGGCTACACTCAGTGGATACGTGATAACGAAGATGATGATGAGGATGTAAATAATGGTGAAGATCAAGATGCCGATCATGATCATGAAGATCAAGATGCCGATAGCGGGGCAGGTGATGATCATGAAGATCAGGGTGGCGTCAGGCATGAACACGAAGATGATCAAGGTGGCGCCGGGCATGAACACAAAGATCAAGGTGTCGACCATGATTCGAGTTGGCTGTGAGACCCTCAGGTCCAAGATCTGCTTCTCAAGGAGACGAGTAACGCCAGAGCCGCCGCTAGAGAGAAAGCTAAGCTGGAGCAAATGAAGAAAGACGCGGTCACTCCATTGTTTGATGGATGCAACGATGGGGATACCCGTATGAATGTAACGCTTAGGGCTCTGGAGATGAAGGCGAAACACAAAATGACCAACGAATGCTTCGACGACAACATTGCATTCTGGCATGATATTCTTCCCAATAAGGGGAACACATGTCCGACTAGTATCGTTGAGGCCAAGAAATTCGCGTGCCCTCTCAATCTACCGCACGTGAAATACCACGTCTGCATAAATGATTGCATCATCTACCGGGGCGAGGGCGTAGAGAAGACCACGTGTCCGGTGTGGAAGACCTCTCGATACAAGAGAGGGACAAAGAAAGCTCCTAGAAAGGTGGTGTGGTACTTTCCTCTAACTCCTCGTCTGCAGCGGTATTTCGTGGACCCTAAGGAAGCAGTGCTCATGTGCTGGCATGCGAAAAGAAAGAGGCTAGAAGACGATGATCTGGAGAAGGAGGAAATGCTAAGGCACCCTTCAGATGCTTGCCAGTGGAAGGCATTGGACCTCCAATATTTCCAACATTTTAGGAAAGAGTCAAGGAACCTCAAGCTGGGAGTGAGACCGACGGACTCAATCCGTTCGGAAGCCAGAGCAGCACACACAACACCCGGCCCGTGTTTGTATGGATCTACAACCTCCCCCTGGTTGTGCATGAAGAATAAGTACGTAACCATGAGTATGTTGGTTCAAGGGCCAAAACAACCCGGTATAGACATCAATATGTATCTCACGTTGTTGAAAGAGGAGCTGGCCACATTATGGGAAGAAGGAGCCCATACGTGGGACGCCTCGAGACAAGAATACTTCGACATGAGAGCGGTGTTCATCACGACGGTGCAAGACTATCCCAGTTACGGATACTTCTCGGGGCAGGTGGTCCAAGAATTCTATGGGTGCGTTAGGTGCAAACATAATACAACGTACCGCCAGCTACAGAAATATCCCGGGTCCGGGAAAACCGTGTTCCTTGGGGCTCGGAGGTGGCTTCCCAAGAATCACGACGGGAGAAAGCTAGGAGATCTGTTCGATGGGGCAGTCGAGCTCCGAGGAATCCCAGACCAGAAGAGCGGCGCGGAAATCTACGAGTTGTTGAATAACTGGAAGGAATGCCCTGTACCGGGAAAGACCCAGAAGAAGCCAGAGCCGCTGCTGAAGGTATGGAAGGCGTGGTCTATTTTCTGGGACTTGCCATACTAGAAGATCCTCCACGTGCCTCATAGCCTCGATCTCATGCATATCACGAAGAACGTGGGCGAGAGTCTACTTGCCACCCTCCTTAACACCGACAACACCAAACATGGGCCAAAGGAAAGGAACAACTTGAAGCATATGGGCATCAGGGATGAACTTCAACCACCACCTAGCGATTAAGAGGAGGAGGACGAGGAGGAGGAGACGGAAACGCAGAATAGCCATTGTCGCAAGGGAAAAAACCAGGTCAAGGGCGAGGTCAAGATCAAGGCCTCGTGCTTCACTCTAAGTAAGAAGGAGGCCATACAGTTTATGAAGTGCCTCCTCAGAGTCAAATTTCTGAACGGCTACGCGGGAAAGATAAGCAGATGGCTAGACAAGGCGAAGCAGTGCTTCAGCAGGATGAAGTCTCATGACGTCACCATGCTGATGACGCAGGTACTCCCGGTCGCGATCAGAGGTATAATGGACAAGCACGTCCGTGAAACGTTGTTTGGCCTCTGCAACTTTTTTAACGTCATCTCTCAGAAGTCGATAGGCATTAAGCAGCTCACGAGGCTACAGGACGAGATCATGGTGATACTATGCGAGCTCGAGATCTATTCCCCCCCACACACACACATTCTTCGACGTCATGCTTCATCTGCTTCTCCATGTCGTGGAGGATATCGTCCAACTCGGTCCTCCGTTTCTGCGAAGCATGATGCCGTTTGAAAGGCTCAATGGACACATCAAAGGAAACGTTAAGAATAGGTCCCATCTAGATGGAAGCATAGCAAATGGCTTCCTGGCCGAAGAGTGCATCTCTTTTGGCTCGAACTTTCTACAAATCGAGACCCCTCTTGGTCTGCCATTCAACAAGAACCTCGGGAGGCTCACTGGATGGGGTCACCAAAAGGGTCGGCGCCCAAAGCATGTCGACATCGAGGGCGGAACCAAGGACTTTGAAAGAGCAAACCTGTTCACGCTACAGCGCCTGCAGGTGGTCGATCCATACATATATGAGCACAAAGAGTTTATCAAGAAGAATTATGCTGACCAAGGGCGCTAGTACTCGGAGGAAGATGTTATCAAGGAGCACAACTCCGGTTTCATGAGGTGGTTCAGGGAGAAGGTCATTGCTAATCCATCGTAGGGCGAGTACTCGGAGGAAGATATACTCATATTCTCCTTGTCACAGGGCGCCTCGCACAACCTGATGACCTATCAGGCATACGATATCAACGGATACACGTTCTACATAGAGGAAAAGGACAATAACTACGATTACCAGAACTCACGGGTTACAGGGATATTCTACATCGGCAACGTCCTGGAAAGATACTACGGAACGATCGAGGAGATTTGGGAGCTCGACTATGTTACAGAGAAGGTGCCGATGTTCCGTGTCAGGTGGGCCAAGAGCGTCGAGAAAGAAGGCCGATATTTAACCACCATGGTTATACCGTCAAAGACCACCAGCGCGAACGCACCCACGCAAAATGAGCCTTGGGTTCTAGCTAGCAAGGTCGACCAATGCTGGTATATCATAAACCCGTCAAAGCCTAGCCGGGTTGTCGTCAGAAGAGACAAAAGGAACATCATCGGAATGGACGGAGTCGCCAACGAGCAAGACTTTGACCAGAACAGTGACCCGAAGATGGAAGACGGATATGGCAACCAAGCACCGTACACCATAACCCTACCTAAGAAAGGACTCCCGTTCAAAAGAAGTAGTGAAGACGTCCTGGACCTAACCTATGCAACCGCGACAAAGAAGGCCAAGAAGACAACCATTGTCAAGAAACGCTAGCACGCTCCGACCATTGTCAAGAACCGTCGTGTGTGTGTGGCCTACTATTATGTATCAAAGAATTCATAATTATCATTTTTTGCATGTTATAATATTGCATTAAGAATATTATGTATCAACGAGACATACTCATAATACTCACTTTTGTTGTTTTGGCAATATTTGAATTTTTAAAATATTTGCAGTATATTTTATAGTACATATTGTGTTTGGACAATGTTTTTACATGAAAAATGGCCTTCAAAAAAAGTTTTTAAAAAATTTGAGCCACCAGGATTCGAACTTGGGTTGCTAGACTTCAAAATAGGACAGGGGTCAAAACTAGTGGGCTAGTGTCTGTTTGTTGACAAATACAGCGCACTGCGCTAGTTGACTAGTGCTGCAGAATACCTGAGGCGCATTCTGGTCAGATGCGCCTCGCGTAAACTTATACGAGATGCATTTTCAAATATGCGCCTCGCATAAGCTGGTCAATTGAGATTTTTTTCTCTTTCACTTTTTCTCTGGATCTGATGAACTGCAAACTTCTCCTCGCTCTGCCGTTGCTGCGGCCATCCCCTTCCACTGCTGTTGTCGCCTTTGCTCCACCCGCGCCCGCCCGCTGTGCCCAGGAGGAGGAGGAGGAGCCCGCCTGCCCGCCCGCCGTGCCCATGAGGAGGAGGAGCCCGCCCGCACCGAGGAGAAGGATCCCGCCCACGCCGCCCCTTCCTCTACTGCACCGTCGTCGCCCCTTCTTGCCGCCGTCCACGCCCGCCGTCTACCATTGTCGAGGTGACCCCCTTTCCCTGTCCCTCCCCTTCCCCTACCCCTCTTCCCTCCCCTTTGAGTTTGTGATGCCACCGCCGTCGTCTACCCTCACCGCTGTTTGGATTCAACCATGTGTTTGAATTCAATTTAGTGAGCTCCTAGTGTATTCTGATGAAGTGATTCTTGGATAATAAGATACTAAAAATTGCTTCAGTGATTAGTTCCTTGGATCTACTATAACTGCATCATGGCTTAAATGACTATAGCTTGCTTCAGTAAACCCTATCCCTAGTGGCAGTTGTGTTGCTAGGTTGTTACTGATGAGGTGCTTCCAATATTTGGGAATGTGCCCAGTAGTAGCCACTAGGGCCACTTGTGTTGCATGGCTTAAATGATGCTTGGATAATAAGATACTGAAGCTTGCTTCAGTAAACCCTGGCCCTAGTGGCACTTGTGTTGCTAGGTTGTTACTAATGAGGTGCTTCCAATATTTGGGGATGTGCCCAGTAGTAGCCACTAGGTCCACTTGTGTTGCATGGCTTAAATGATGCTTGGATAATAAGATATTGAAGCTTGCTTCAGCAAACCCTGGCCCTAGTGGCACTTGTGTTGCTAGGTTGTTATTGAGGTGCTTCCAATATTTGGGAATGTGCCCAGTAGTAGCCAGCAACCAGGTTTGAGTGCTCTGTTTCTTGGCTATTCCTTCTTCTTGCTCTAGATTAGGTCAATGATGCAAAATGTCAATGATATTAGGCTGAGATCTAGTGTAATAATGTGTAAGTTTGATGAAGTGATGCTTGGATAATAAGATACTGAATCTTGCTTCAGTGATTAGTGGATTTGAATATAAAGATGATTCCTAGTATGTATACTTAGGGAAATGATTTGAATAAGACCCTTTATCTAAAATTGTTGGTGATTGCTAAACTGTAGCTTGGGTTGGTAAACACTGGCCCTAGTGGCACTTGTGTTACTAGGTTGTTACTGAGGTGCTTCCAATATTTGGGAATGTGCCCAGTAGTATCCAGCAACCAGGTTTGAGTGCTCTGTTTCTTGGCTATTCCTTCTTCTTGCTCTAGATTAGGTCAATGATGCAAAAGTCCAATGATACTAGGCTGAGATCTAGTGTAATAATGTGTAACTTTGATGAAGTGATGCTTGGATAATAAGATACTGAAGCTTGCTTCAGTGATTAGTGGATTTGAATATAAAGATGATTCCTAGTATGTATACTTAGGGAAATGATTTGA
Organism: Avena sativa; assembly: GCA_916181665.1. Classification (NCBI taxonomy): domain Eukaryota; kingdom Viridiplantae; phylum Streptophyta; class Magnoliopsida; order Poales; family Poaceae; genus Avena; species Avena sativa. The sequence continues at coordinate 433,828,397 of OV702287.1, forward strand.
ATAAGACCCTTTATCTAAAATTGTTGGTGATTGCTAAACTATATCTTGAGTTGGTAAACCCTGGCCCTAGTGGCACTTGTGTTGCTAGGTTGTTACTGAGGTGCTTCCAATATTTGGGAATGTTCCTAGTAGTAGCCAGCCAACAGGTTTGAGTGCTCTGTTTCTTGGCTATTCCTTCTTCTTGCTCTCGATTAGGTCAATGATGCAAAAGGTCAATGATACTAGGTTGATACCTAGTGTAATAATGTGTAACTTTGATTCCTAGAGTTAATGCTAGGAAAATGATAAGGATTATTTGGGTTTAATTTGTATGTGGAGATGGATGAACAATATGAATACTCTGTCCATGTGAAAGTAACAGTTTAGATGATTCCTAGCCAGATGTGGTGTCTCCTTTTCTTAGGGTTACTGCTGTGGTTACTGCTGTGATTACAGTTGTGGTTACTGCTATGGTGACTCTTAGGGTTACTGTTGTGGTGTCTTATTTTCTTTCTGGAGTGTGCACAGTATTACACCCTAAAGTGGCATGATTTTCTCTAGGGATTCCTTTCTTAAGGATTGAGATTTGGTTGCTAGTGATGCAAGGTCTGAGGTGCCAGCCTTGAATTGATGGCTTCTACTACCCTGGTCTTATTACTGTGATGCCTCCAAAAGAGTGTACACAGTCTGATGATCTAAGTTAGTATGATTTGCTGTTAAATTTAATTATCTTGCTTGACTGTGGGTATTTAAATCTTGATATTCTAAGCATGAAACTAATGTAGTCTATGATGCAAGAGGCTGAGACATGGATTGATAATAAGAATAGATGCTTAGGTGGCCTCAAGCTCTATGATGAGCCTTGCATACCACCTGTATGCAATACTGAGAGCAACTCCTCCCAATCCATGTCTATGATGCAAGAGGCTGAGACATGGATTGATTTATTGGTGATGTTAGCTTGCATGGTTTGATTTGATCTACTCTTAATGATCTAGATCAGCAACTGATTCATGCCTGACCTCCTCTTCCTAACTCATGTATTTGACTTGTCATGGCTCACCATGAGTTATTATTTGAGATCTTTTCTAGATTTTTTATGGTTTGTTGACCACTGGATAAGCATTTGCTAGATTATGAGTATTCAAGTGGTAATACAGTGCATAGTATGCATACTTAGCATGACTAACTAGGTTCTAATTGTAGATCTGTTAGAGAGTAGATACCCTACTTAGTATATATAAATACTCATGCTTTACTTGTTGATTATAAAGGATGTACTTTAAAACTGTTTAGTGTATATCTTGGTGCCTAATTCCTTTATCTTTTGAAATTAATTGGATATACTTGATAACACCAGATGCTCTACTTATATCTAGACTATGCATAGTTTGAATTCCCTTTTTTGGTTTAGCTAAATTGTGTGGTTGCTGCTACTACATCTGCCAATATGATGCCACTATGATGCCTCCAAGTTCGCCTGCGTCAAGCAGCCATCTGGCAGCAGGAAGGATGCCTTCTACGCCATTTACCACATGAAGGCGTTCTTCAATGACATGGAGAGCAAAATGCTGCCATCTGACCTCGCGAAGTGGGCTAAAAAGCTTGCAATAATACATGATCGCAACCTCATGCAACACTTCTTCGACATCCAGGAGGAGATCACGACAATCATGCACCAAGGAGTCATGAAATCCGAGAGCACCTTCTATCGCGGCCATACACCACCCAACAGGGAGATAGAAGAACGCTTAGCACAGCACGGTGACCATAGGACGTTCATGCGGATGGCGAAAACTCGGTCGGGCTTCATCAATGCCCCCTAAAGCCGACTCAACAGCCGAAGAATTCTTGATGATTGCATTGCCTGGGTAGCTAGCTGTTAGTTCCAAACTCGTGTTGTAACCTCTTATCACTATGTTAAACTTGCCTAGCAAAACCTCTAGAGTATGTTTCATCAACCGTTGAACTTGATTGTGAGCAACACTAGCTAGTTATTTGTGTTATGAATTATTTTAAGTGCTTGTTGCTTTTCATTCATTATTGCCGCCCTACTTCTTGTGGTTTTCTTTCTTTGTCTTTCTTCAAAATGCCGATGATTAAAACATGTTGTGGCGTCATGTGTGTGACCATGCCGTTGCTGGATCTGGTGTGCCAAGTAGACTAGAGGTTTGTGCATATACTCTACTTGCCTCACCATATCCATCAGCGACATTGTCATTTTCCATGCCCAACCTAAGTATGAGGCAACTATTTCATCTCGTAGCCCCAAAGTCGAAAGATGACAGATATTTTCGAGATTCATATACATAAGACAAAATATGTTCAATGGTAGGCCACGGAAAGGGTTACGGGCCCACGACAACGACTCCTTTCGACAAACCAAACTCGAAATGAGTTGTTGTCATGGAGACCAAATCCTTTCCTTGCTTTGCCATTGGACATATCATGCCCATGCTATATGAATCGTGGAAGTATTTCTATTCTTTTGTCTTTGGCGATATGAATAGATTAGATAGCATGAATTAAATGAAATGGTGAAGTATTTAGTTTCAAATATCTCACTGTAGCCCCAAAGTCGAAAGGAAAGACATTGCTTCACTATTCGTATTGCACTGGCGACATTGTTATATGAATCAGGGAATAATTTCTTTCCTTTCGTCATTGGCGATACAATGAAATGATAAACTATTTCATCTCGTAGCCCCAAAGTCAAAAGAGGAAAGATATTTTCGAGATTCATATACATAGGACATAATATGTGAAGTGGCAAGCCAAGGAAAGGGTTCTGGGTCCATGGCAACGACTCCTTTAGACACACCAAACTCGAAATGAGTCGTTGCCGTGGAGACCGAATCCTTTCCTTGGTTTACCACTTGACATAATATGCCCATGCTACATGAATCGTGGAAGTATTTCTCTTCTTTTGTTTTTGGCGATACGAATAGATTAGATAGCGTGAATTAAATAAAATGGTGAAGTATTTAGTTTCAAATATCTCATTGTAGCCCCAAACTCGAAAGGAAAGACATTACTTCATTATTCGTCTTTGGCGATACAATGAAATGATAAACTATTTCATCTCGTAGCCCCAAAGTAGAAAGAGGACAAATATTTTCGAGATTTATATACATAGGACATAATATGTTAAGTGGCAAGCCAAGGAAAGGGTTCTGGATCCACGGTAACGACTCCTTTAGACACACCAAACTCGAAATGAGTCGTTGACATGGAGACCAAATCCTTTCCTTGCTTTGCCACTTGACATATCATGTCCATGCTATATGAATCGTGGAAGTATTTCTCTTATTTTGTCTTTGGCGATACGAATAGTATGAGGCACGAATCCAAGTCATTCTTGGTTTGATTTTTTTGCCCTTTCTTCGAAATGCCTATGATTAGAACATGTTGTGGCGTCATGTGTATGACTATGCCGTTGTTTGATCGCGTGTGCCAAGTAGACTAGTAATTTGGGCATATACTCTACTTGTCGCACGAGATCAAACAGCGAGCATTGTTATTTCCATGCCCAACCTAAGTATGAGGCACTAATGCAAGTCATTCTTGGTTTGCTTTTTTTGTCTTTCTTCGAAATGGCGATGATTAGAACGTGATTTCTTACATCTTGTTGCACCCATATATATATGCATGATCTTATCTTGTGAACTTCTATTGCTTTCCACTGACATAGACAATATCATCTATGTTGTGTATAGGAGATGGCGAAGAAGTGCTATGTCGTGTACACCGGCAAGGTTCTAGGTGTGTACGAGGAGTGGGAAGACTGCCAGAAGCAAGTGAACGAATTATCGGGCAATAACTATAAAGTCTACAAGACTAGAGGGGTGGCGGAAGAGAAGTGGAGGAGGCACATGAGGAAGAAGTGGAGGAACTTCCTCGTGATCACAACCTTATTGCTCTTCATGGTAGGTTATGTGCTCTACTCATCTAGATAGAGCTCCGTCGTCGGAGTTGTAATGTGATTGTGAACTTGTACTCGGAGGTGTGAACTTGTGGCACAAACACTTGGTGTTGTGTGAAAACTTGGCACTTGTTGATGTATGAACTCGTATGTCGCAATTGATGTGTAATGTACTTGTATTCATGCTGGTTCTATTATGCTTTGGCCAATTGCAAGTTTCTGGAAAATTCTGTGCTGTTTATACTGTATTCTGGACTGTATTGTATATTTGAATACCTGTAAACTGTAATTTTAAAATTGCTGTAAAACTTGAATTTCGAAAATATATCTGAGGCGCATATGGGAAGTATAGGAGGCGCATATTGGGTACTATCGGAGGTGCATACTACAACATATGTGAGGCGCATATCATATGCGCCTCCTATACTTCATATACGCGAGACGCATATTAGTATATGCACCTCGCGTATATGAAGTATAGGAGGCGCATGTGATATGCGCCTCGCGTAACAAATACTAGAGGCATGGCGCTAGAGGCGCATACCATATGCGCCTCGGATAGGGTTCCTGGTGCGCCTCAGGTAGGTTTTTCCCTAGTAGTGATCTTGTATGATCTCAAAAGCATTCATCTTCTCAAAACACTTTTGAAGCTCCGGCTCCATGGCATAGAGAATTCCACTTTGGATGAGGGAGAAATCATCCGCCTTGGACTGCCAGACATTCTTTTCATCCTCGGAGGCGGAATCTGCAGGCTTAGCTGGAAGCTCGTGAAGGAAATATGCCCTGAGAGGCAATAATAAAGTTGTTATTATGTATTCCTTGTATATGATAGATGTTTATTTTACATGCTATAATTGTATTGATAGGAAACATCAATACATGTGTGTTTAATAAACAAAAAGGGTTCCTAGTTATGCCTCTCTTATAGACTAGCTTGTTGATTAACAAGATGATCAAGGTTTCCTGATCATGGACATTGGATGTTGTTAATAACAAGGTCACACCATTGGTGGAATGATGTGATGAACATTCATCCGAAGTATAGGATTATGATCAAGTCATTGTGTTTATATTACTATAACATCATACGAAGTAATCTTTATCCTTAGACCATGAGATCATGTTAATTGCTAACACCAGAAGAGTATCTTGATAACATCAAACGTCACACCGTAACAGGGTGACTATAAAGATGGGTTCAGTGCTATGAAGGTGTTATGTTGAGGCTCATGGATCAAGAGTGGAATTTGTCAATCCAGATGACGGATAGATATACTCTGGGCCCTCTCGGTGATATCACATTAGGATAGCTTGCAAGCAAGTGATGTGATCACTAGAATGTTATATCACAGGAACGAGAAAAGAGTGCATGTCGGTAACGAGATCAAACTAGGTATGGAGATACCGATGATAGAATCTCGGACATGTAATATATCGAGAGACAAAGGGATTTAGTTACAAGCGTTAAAGGTTCTCACGATCACAGGAGTCATCGTTGAATGTGTAGGAGTCAGTACGGATCTCCAGGTCCCGCTGCTAATTATTGATCGGAGAAGGGTCTCGATCATGTCTGCATTATTCGCGAACCGTAGGGTGGCACACTTAAGAGTTACCGGACACCATTTTGGAGCACATATGTTTCAGACGAAAGAATTGCAAAGCGCAGGAATTGTTTCAATAGAAACCAGAAATTGTTTCAGGTGAAATTGCAGAAGGTGGTTCTGCATGTGATATTGAAATATTGCAAGGGGCTATATGTGAATGTTTGTTAATTAAAGTAATTAAAAAAATTCTGAATAAATTTAATAAAAGAGTTTTATTAAATGAGAGAGCATTAAATTTGGAGAAGCTTAATGCATTTAAAGTGGAGACTTTAAAAGGGAATGTGAAGAGGCATTTTAATGTGGAGGAGTTACCACCACATGAATGGGGGAGGTGAGGGGTCACCCCCCCATGCGCCGGCCATGGAGAGAGGGGGCACCCCCCCTCCTCCTATAAAAGGCCACCCATTCCCTCCTTCATCCTTACACCTCCTTGTGAAGGATCTCTCTCCCCCCTCTAGAATTATTCCCCCATGGTCTCGGATTAGCGAGATACATGTTCCCGGTGGCATTTCGTCTGGAAGGAGTTGCTGCTTCCGCTGGATCGCTGGAGCGAGGAGGTGGAGGTTGTCCGGTGGCTTGAACGTGTGTGCGAGTGCGGATGCGTTGCTGAGTTGCGGCGCTCGGACTTCCTCACGATCTTGAGATCGGCAAGTGTACGACTACATCAACCACGAGTTCCTACTCATTAACAAAGCTCGTTGTCTTTGAGGGTAAGTTCTCTATGGATGTATGTCCACCCGTTTGCCTTGTACCTAGTAGATAGATCTTGGCGTGTAGTTCACACCGTAGGAAAATTTTTGTTTTCTATGCTGCGGACCCAACAGCTCGGCCTCGATGACATAAGTCAACTTGTAGGGGACTAGGAGAATCCTAAGATTGCGGAACCATGCAGTGAAGTTGGTTCCATCAGTTTTCAGCTTGTCCTTCTCGAGGAAAGTGCTAAGGTTGAAGGTGGGTAGGCGAGACATCTACAATGGATTTGCAAAGTGTTTAGACCACATTCATAATAATGAGTTCAAGTTTTAATTCATGTTCCTAAACTAAAAAAAAGAACTCCCACTCAAATGAACACCCCTCTATTCGTTTCAATGATCACATGATCCCAATCCGCTACACCACCCCCGATCGCCACAGCCGGCAATGCAGTTTCAAAGGTGGACATTCCCCAATGTCGATCACATCAACCATGTGATTCATGCTCGACCTTTAGGTCTCTTGTATTCTGAGGCCATGTCTACACCCACCGTATGCAAACGCAGATATGTCTGACACCCGATTGTCACGGCCTGCCTCATAACGGAGAACTTTCTTGGTGGTGCACACACAAGGGGAATACTAAGACTTAAATTATGTGAGGGGTTATTCTATTATGCTACCGTCGTATATACTATCATACTGACATAACAAGATGCACACAAAGATACTTCATAAAGTAAAGTGTCATGACGTGGTTGCAGCATCTTGATGACCATAGAGAGCTCCAATGGAAGTTTCACAAACTTGTCATTGCCATGTCACAATGCTAACCCCTATGCAAATCAAAGATAGACTCCTCTGTATTATCTATTTCATGTTTTACACGGCTTTAGGGATTTCATGGTAGAACCCCTTCCCACCTACAAATGTAGAGCCACAACATGTATTCAATGATTGTCGTTTTACTTGCCCTCCAATGTTGATGACATATCAACTACCGTAGAGAGACAGACACCCCCTAAGCCACTTAATCTATGGACCAGTCTCGTGAATCACCACGTGAGGTCGGTTGGGGGCCGCTTCATCAAACAGTGCCACGATATGAACAAGAACATAAAAGAGGGTAGAAACTATAGAATCAATGTCCACATATTGCTATGTGTTCTATCCATACGACAAGTCTACCCATAGACCCGCTCTGATACCACAGAAGCGGTCGTAGCAGAAAAAAAATTCTATCTACATGGACACTAATACCAGGATCTATACTATGTAGACATAAGTAACGGAGAAGGAAGAGACGGTATTCATACCCTTGAAGACCAAGGCACGCCTTATGTAGAAAGGAGTATGTTGATGAAGCTGAGCAGCTCCAAGCACCCCAAGTGTGGTGCCTCCGAAGTACTACACATGTACGGTGTAGGCGGCGTCTCCTGGGCTCCGATCCAGCCGAGCAGCGGAAGAAGAAGATGCCAGACCGAAGATCACATGACGGTAGTGTGAAGGTGGAGAACTCAAATCCCTCGAGGTCCTCCCCAATATTACGGAGAAGTCCTCAATGGAAAATGAGAGAGAGAATGAGTGAATTGGATGCTCCCAAGGGTAGGGGGACCCCTATATATAGTAGGAGGGGGCACCACCCAGGGGCCAGGCGGTGTGGGACTAATGCCCACACCCACCAGCCACCTAGGGGCAGCCACCGGCCCTAGGTGGGCCCCACTTGGGCGGCCCACTAAGCCTAGGCTGGCTTCCCCCCTCACCCTAGGCGCCTTGCCCTTTGGGCCTCCCCTTCGGGTGAGCCCCATTAGCATTGGGCTGCCTTTAATAATAAAATAAAATATATATTTAATATTAATTCTTTCAATTAACATTTAAATACATACATTATCGTATTCCTTCACTCTGGAACTCCTTCTGGTCCCCCTCTGATCAACATCGAATGTTATCCGGAACTATTCTGGTTTCTCTCTCTCTATTTCTCCTATGGTACCTCATCTATCCCTAAGCGCCCCCACCCTTAAGCATGACATCCTTCGGTTCGGGAACACTTCGGACATGATTGAGAATCCTCTCATATCAATAATCATCAGCAGGACCTAGATGCCCATGATGACCCCCGTGCATTCTAGGAATCTTATCGCTCGAACCGTGAATAGTCGTTTCCCATTCCCTTTGCCACTTGATACCTAGTTCATTCGAAACTTGATCTTTGGTATCTCCATACCTTTGTTCGATCTCGTTACCGATGAACTTGTTTACTCGTTCCCATGCTGTTACATTCCATGACCCAGTCACATGCTTGCAAGATTTTTTAATGCAACGTCATCGAGATGGCCACATATGTATCTATCCGTTACATGGACTGGCAAATCCTGGTCTTGATATGTACTCCTCTACGCGCCCCTTTGGGAAACCTGAGTGGCACATTTTTGATCACCCAGTCATGGTATAATACTTGACAACCATCTAAGATCCATGCAGAACGGTGATTTGCATTATCTCATAGTCCAAGGATCATGTTGTGAGGTTTCATGCGTTTATCATCAATGGTGAACTTTGTAACTAGATCTCATTGAGATACCACTATCGGATGTTTGTCTATCACGTCATTCAACCAATGACGTGACCTCATTGTCAATTGGCATAAATTCCCATGATCTTGAAACCCAGATCATTCTCATGACCAATGAACTAGTTCACTAGAGGTAACTAGAGACACAGTTTGTTTACATACCACATGTGTATTAACGTTTCGTATTAATACAGTCAGAGCACAGTATGAAACGTATTATGAACATATATGAGATATATCAAATAATACAGTCAGAGCATAGTCCAAAACGTATCTACTTTCCCAATAACTTTTGCTATTGTTTCTCCTCTAAACTTGTGTGATTTGGATGCAACTAATACGGACTGACGTTGTTTTTAGCAGAATTGCCTTGGTATCTAGTTTTTATGCAGAAAATCAACTATCAGGAAAAATCCCGGAAAATATGCCAAAAATCCTATTTCACCAGAAGACTCCCGGAGCCAGAATACGAGACGGAGAGGGGCTGGGCCCAGGCCACATCACCTGGCCGCGCGGGCTAGGCCTGGCCGCGCCAGGGGGTGGTCTGGCCGCCCAGACACCCCCTCGGTCTCCCTCTTCGCCTATAAGTTGCCTTCTGACCTAAAAACTCAGGGGGGTTCGACGTTTTTCCAGAAAGAGTTCTGCTCTGCCGCCACCACCAGATTCCACGATTCAGAACCAAAAACTCCGTTCTGGCACCCTGCCGGGACAGAGAATTGGAGGAGATCATCGCCATCATCATCACCATCGCTTCTCCATCGACCATCCATGTTTCCCCCATCTATGAGTGAGTAATCCCCTGTTGTAGGCTATGGGGATGGTAGGGATTGGATGAGATTGTTCATGTAATGGCATCGGATTGTTAGGGCATGGTGCCTAGTATCTACTATTAGTGCTTTTTGACTTTATTGCGACTTGTTATGCTTAATGCTTGTCACTAGGGCCCGAGTGCCATTATTTCAGATCTGAACATGTTATTGATTCATTATGATAGTATTGTTTATGGTCTTATATTACCTACAAGTTGTATACACATGTTGTTATCCGGAACCAATGGCCCCGAAGTGACAGAAATCGGGATAACCGCAGGGAATGTCTTTGATGTGAGGATCACATGTGTTCACGGAGTGTTAATGCTTTGCTCCGGTGCTCTATTAAAAGGAGCACCTTAATTGCCAGTAGTTCCCTTGAGGCCCCGCTGCAAATGGGCTGGCAGGACAAAAGATGTTGTGCAAGTTCTCATTGCGAGCACGTATGACTATATATGGAACACATGCCTATGATTATTTAGTACTTGGATGCTTTATCTTATTTATCTACAATTGCTCTATGTTCTGATTGCCATGTGAATTTTCTTGTCCATGCAACGCCCGTCCATCCATCCCTATGCCTACCGCACTTGAATCCTACTGTTTTCTGCTATTGTTACAGTTGTCTTTACTTTTACTACTGTTATTACTTTACTATTCCTACTACAAAACTGTTGCTACTGATAAACTGCTGTGAGCAAGATTGTTTCCAGGTGCAGCTGAATTGACAAATCAGCCGTTAAGGCTTATAAATATTCTTTGGCTCCCCTTGTGTCGAATCAATAAATTGGGTTTCACTTCCCTCAAAAATATTGCGATACACCCCCTATACTTGTGGGTCATCAAGACTATTTTCTGGCGCCGTTGCCGGGGAGCATAGCTTTATTTATCAAGTTCACTTGGATTCATTATTGTTCGCTGCCATCCATCCATCATGGGTAAGTCTCGTGATGGCAAGGGTCCTATTTTACCATCCACTACAAGAAGAGGTACGGTTCTGAACACCTCTGTTGCTCTTGATTCACCATCTGTTACGAGTAAGCTCGTTACACCACCACATACAAATGCTACACACACTGCTACTACTGCTGAATCTGAAACTTCTGATACTTATGATGCTGCTTCTACTGTGCTTGATAAGAGTGGTTCATTAGGTCCTTTCCTAGATGCTACGATTGCTAGAACTATAGCTGGAAATACTGAAACTCCTAATGAAGACACTATTACACCTGTTAGTTCACCTGAGTCTAGAGAGAGCTATGATATTGAAGACGGTTATGTTGAGATGACCAATGAATTTATTAAAGAATGTCAAAACACCCATGATAGGAGTGCTGCTAAGAGTCTCCTTGAGAGGCGTACTATTAGACCCAAATTGTCTCCTAATGCTAAGTTTGCTACGTCTCCCATAAACATTAAAGATAAAGATTATGATTTCTCTCTTGATCTATCTTACATAGCTATTGTTGAGAAAGAACCTTTTTGTGGGACTAAGAATGAAAGTGCGGTAGCGCATATGACTGAGCTTTCTACCATGAGTGGCCTGTTTTCTGATGATATTAAGATGCGCACCTACTTTGTTGCTAAGATTTTCCCTTTTTCACTAAAAGGAAAAGCTAAAACTTGGTTTAGTAATCTACCTCCTGGATCTATTGATAGCCCTGATTGCTTGATTAGTACCTTCCTGCAAAAATATTTTCCTCCTAGTGCTAGATATGCTATTTTGCAGGAACTTTTTGATTTTAAACAGGGAGAAAAATAGATATTGCATGAATCATGGGCAAGGTTATGTGCTTTGATTCATGCACAGGCTGGATGTCCATTACCTAAGAATGAGCTTCTTGATATATTTTATGATGGACTAACTGAAGAATCTAGGACATACCTAGATAGTTGTGCTGATTGTGTTTTTAGGAATATGACTCCCAAGGAAGCTGAGGAATTAATGGATAAAATAAGCAAGAACTATGAAGATTGGACTCCTCCTCAACCAGCTATACCTGAAACAACTATACCTGAACTAGCTATACCGACGCCTATACCATCATCTAAGAAGAGGGGAGTTATTGAATTAAATGATGAATTGATGAAGGAAGCTAAGAAATGTCTTAAGGAGAAGGGAATTAAAGCTGCAGATGTCAAGAATTTACCTCCTATAGAAAAATTATGTAAGCCAATTCCCCACTCATCCACTATTGAGGTACACTCTCTCCAAAACTTTGATGAAGGTGATATCCCTTACTCTAAACCTCCTGATCAATGCTTAGAAGAATTCGATATTTTTATTGTTAAGCAAGATAATTTTAATAAAAGGGTGCAAAATCATCTATTGGAAAACTCTAGAGCTAATGTTGAGTTGAAGGATATTGTGTAAAGAACCTCTAATGATGTTAAAATTCTTGTTAAACATTTTCAAATGGTTCAAACTCAAATAAATCAACTTATTAAAGTGCAAAAAGACTTGCTAGTTAATGCTGCCAAAGAAAAACATGCTTATGAAATTAGAACTAGAAGTGGTGCTGCTACCCAGGATCCTCTATATCCTGAGGGGCATCCCAAAAGAATTGAGCAGGATTCTCAACAAGCTGAAAATAGTGGTACTACTCGTAAGAAAATAAAAAAGAAACATAAAACTATTGTAGAACCCTCTGAACCTGCTAAAGATCCTAATAGTATATATATCTCTAATGCTGAAAATGAAAGTGGTAATGAAGAAAATGATGTTCCTGGTAAATAAAATGTTGAAGAAGAACCTGAAAAGCACACTAAGAATACTAAATACACTAAAGAAGATTTTACTGCTAAGAAACATGGTAGTGAAAGAGAGCCATGGGTCCAAAAACCCATGGCTTTCCCTGATAAGAAACACAAGTCAAAGGAAGATGAACACTATAATAAGTTTTGTGAGTGGATGAAACCTTTATTCTTGCAAATTCCTTTGACTGATGCTATTAAATTGCCTCCTTACTCAAAGTATATGAAGGATATTGTCTCGAATAAAAGAAGATCCGTAATGAAGAAATTTGTACTTTGCTTGCTAATTATTCCTTTATTGGTAAGGTTCCAAAGAAACTTGGAGACCCAGGGATTCCAACTATCCTTTGCTCTATTAAGAATAGTTATGTTAGAACTGCTTTGTGTGATTTGGGAGCTGGAGTTAGTGTTATGCCTTTTTCTCTCTACAAGAGACTTCAACTTGAAAACTAATACCAACTGATATATCTTTGCAAATGGCTGATAAATCTACCACTATTCCTGTTGATATATATGAGGATGTACCTGTTCAAGTGGCTCATAATTTCTTGATACTAACTAATTTTGTTGTGCTTGAAATGCCTGAAGATGATAATATGCCTATTATTCTTGGGAGACCTTTTCTTAATACTGCAGGAGTTGTTATTAATTGTAATCAAGGAAAGGCGACTTTCAATGTTAATGACAAGGAACATACTGTCTATTTCCCCAAGAAGATTGATAGGACTTATGGTTTGAATTCAATTGAACATGTTGAGGGCATTCAAGTTGGAGAAATATATTGTCCCCTACTAAGAGAAAAAAATTGAAACTATTATGATTGGGACCATTGCTATCAAGGTTGAGGTAACATAATCATTAGTGGAATACAAAGTTTTGTTTCATATAAAATTGTTTTGGTAACAAGACCTGATCAACCTTATTAACAAAAGGATTTCATTGAACAAAACAATGTTTTCACCATGATTATCTCCGCTTACTTCTATTCTATCCATTTTAGTTTTTGTTTTCGTTTAGTTTTCTTTTTTGTTGCTAGTTGCTTGCATGTTAGGGTGTCTTAGAACTTCTGTAGTTCTAGCCTTGTTTTGTCATTGCATCGTTTCAAAAAAAATCTTTCTGTCAGAAAATCATTCATCTATACCTGAAAATTACCCAAAAATAAAGTGTCTCAAAAAATTCCAGAAAATTCATATTAAATTTTTACGTGAAAAAAGGGGCAGAGGAGTGCCTAGAAGGTACCAGGGGGGGCCACCAGGCAGGCACACCACCTGGTAGCGCGGCTAGCCCTAGGGCGCGCCTCCCTATGGTGTGGGCCACCCCTGGCCCTCCACTCACTCTCTCACTTGCCACTTTCTTGTCTCTCCCGAGTAAACACCAGTTCATTGCTCGAAATCGCGTTCTTGCTGTGCTTGCCCTCGATTTTTCGATCTCCTTGCTCAGCCCATCTTTGCTGCTGAAATTTGGAGCATTTGTTCTCCGGTATGTGACTCCTCCGCTTATCCAAGTAGATTTGTGTTTAATGGTTTATATCTTGAGTATTTTGCTGTTGTAGGTGACAGGTTATGAGAGCTTGTTTGATGCTTAGAGATATAGTTTTCATGCATGTTTATGCCTCATACAAGTCCCTATGAGTAGTGCCCTTCATTATATTCACTTTGCAATCACTTGTTTAATAGATGTTTAAATTTCAGAATATCAAACATGAACAACCATACCTTTGGAGAAATATTTGAGAGGGATGCACCTAGGAGGTCAAGGCCCGCAAGATCAGCCTCTCAGTTTAGGCCATCATACAACGAAGATCTCATTGCACCTCGCATTGGTAATGAAGGAGATGATAGGGATGCTCACCCATCTACTTTTCCTTGTTTTACTTTCTTACAAGATGCAGGGATTCTTGATAATTTCTTGCTACTGATTCAGAGGGTTGGTTTGACCTCATACATGCAAGATGAGAGTGAGCAATATGCTATGCTCACCAAAACTTTTGTTGAGAGCTTCGTGTTTACTAACACGCCCTATCAGTCAACTGTCTCTTTCAGAATTTATAATCTGCCCTTTACCATGCCATTGGAAAGATTTTGTAGTATTGTAGGTGTGGGCATGACGGGGACCGTGAATAAGATTCAAGGGCGACCCGCCGATTTGCTGGAGCTCTACCAAGGGGTGACCAATGATGATGACCGCGTAGCTCAGCATGGAATGATAAGAAACATCCAACTCCCTGCTCTTAGATACTTTGCATATTATCTTGCTACTAGCGTTCTTGGTAGGGATAATACGAGTAATATCTCCAACTATCATTTAACCTTCCTTGCTGCTGCACTTAACAATGATACTCGGTACAACCTTGGCTCGCTTATTGCTCGCCGCCTAGCTGCTAGGGGGGCTATCTATGGGGGCATCATCGCTTCACGTATGGTTAATGCATTAGAGCTTTCGGTGGATCCCAATGATACTATATTGGCACCACAAAGGATTAACCTTCCTGCCATGAAAACACATCACTTCGTGACTGCTGATTCTGATATGAACAGTTTAGTATATAGGATGTTGTTTACTAACAGGGATGAGAGAGAGATCCCTTTGCCGCAATCTACTTTGTTTAGTGTTCATAGGAGGCCGTGGTCACGCTCCAAGGAGGAGGTGGACGAGCAGCTCCGCTTGCTGGGTTTCCACAGGCAGCACTAGGAGGATGTGCCCTCCTACGATTACTCTGCGCATTACGGTGGGGCGTCCTCAAGCTCGCACCAGTACGAGGGTATCTCCTCACCGTACTACAGAGGCGCTCCATCTTGGACAGCTTGGGACTGATACCCATTTAGGCCAAAAGTGTTGGGGATCGCAGCAGAAAACAATCTTTTCCTACGATGTAACCCCAAAACTGCCTAGGATCTATCTATGTAGTAATGCAGTAACGACCGGAGCATATAGAATACATACTCTTGTAGACCGTACGCGGTTAACGTTCCGCGGGGAACGTAGTTGAAGTAGTCGTACTCATAGCCGACCTCAAGGTCACGAAGCTCCTCGCAGGTCACCCCTTGCTCCTACTTCATCTTCATCGTGCAACAGCTCCGGCTCACGACATTTAAGTGCCCCAAGTGTTGCAACTCGTGTCTTCGCACACATCCAGTGCATGATGAGAGCTCCGGCTCCCCGATCCCACCGGGAGTGCGGAAGTTGATGTCCGGCTAGGAATCCCTGCAGTACAATGGCGTGCTGCAGGTGTGCCTCGATCGCACAACCCAAACTTGGGGCCATGGTCACAAGGTATAGAGAGAGGGAGGGAGAAAGTCATCCAAAGGACTTTTCAAATTGTGTGTTTAATCCCACCCATGTGCACCCCTTTATATAGGCTAAGGGGGTGTGCCTTTCTCAAAGGGTTAGCCATGTGGGACTATTCATAAAGGAAAATAACAGGTATTTTCGTCCTGGCCGGATGGGCCAAAAGAACTCAGCCCAATAGCCAAACAGAAAATAAACAATAAAAAGAAAAGGAGCAGCAGACAGGGGCTGGCCGGGTGGGCCTTGGCGCGGCCCACCCCGCGCCTAGCTGTCCACGCGACGGTGGCCTGGTGAGGCGAGCTCGGGTGGGCTGGCCACCCCCCAGCGGCCCGCTGGCTCCCGCGGCCCGGGTGGGGGCGGCCTGCTCCTAGGCGCCTGTGCGGTGGCCTGGCGAGGCAGAGCCCAGGTGGGTCGGCTGCTGCGGCGGCGGCCCAGCTCGGCGCGACACGGTGCCTGGTGCGGCCCAGTTACACGTCGTCCTGTGCGGTGGCAATTATCCGTCGCCCATAGGGCTGGCTGTTTTGCCTTTTTCCATTTATTTTTCTGCAACTTTTATTCTAGGCCTTTTCCCTCTGGGATTTGGCCTAATATAAAAGTTGCCTTTATAAATCTTAACTTAAATATTATTTAGAATATATTAATTCATAATTAACATATAATAAATATATATTTAAATTCCCATTTATCCGAAAACACTTTTCAGGGTCTTTTTCTTTATTCTTTCTCCGAACAACTTTGGATCTCTCCGCGGAACATTTCCGGCTTTCTTTCTTTCTCTACTATAATTCTGTCTTATGAATGATCGCTCTCATCGTACCCTTAAGTGTATCCTCTCACGGCTCGGGAATGCTCTAGACATGATCTGTATCAATGATCAATAGAGGGACCAGGGATGTCCATGTGACCCCTATGCATTCCTGATGACAATATCCTTTGAACCGCTAAATGTAGCATCATCTTCCTTTTGTTTCTCGATACAACTTGTCCGAGATCCGATCATTGGTATCCCATACCTTGTTCAATCTCGTTCACAACAAGTTATGTTTTCTTGTTACCGTGATATTACATCCCCGTGACCTAGTCACATGTTGCAACATTTATAGATGTAATCTCACCAAGCCGGTCGTATGTATCTTTATCCGTCATGTGGGTGAACAAATCCTTGTCTTGCAATCACATGTCATCTACTATTCCTTCGGAATATCCAACGTACACCGTTATGGCCACTGTATTACCAGATGACGGTTGATGCAGTCTAAGCAGCCTAGGGAAACAGTGAGTAATATGAGCTCACGGTCTAAGGAGAATGAGTCTAGGTATAGTTGTTACAACAATGAACTATATGACTTGATCGTGTTGCAATCCTTCAAGGAATGTCCAATCACATTATTCTCCAATGATATGATCTCGTTGTCAGTTGGCATAAATGCCCATGATCTTGAAACCCAGATCATCTTCGTGACCAACGAACTAGTATGAATAGAGCCTACTAGGGACTTTGTTGTTTCATACCACACCTGTACCAATGTTTCCACTTGGCGCAGTTGTAGCATAATATGAAACTATTATAAACTAATTGAGATATGACAATAAAAAACTATTTATTATTTGCCTCTAGGGAATATCTCCTTCAGTCTCCCACTTGCACTAGAGTACAAATAAACTAGCTCGCATTTTACTCATATAAACCATATGCCATATGCGTTTATAGATCATGCATGCTCATGGGAAACGTCCTGTCCATGTTTTGTTTTACCAGATCATTATGTCCTTTGCAAATCGGTAATGTCTTCCTAATTTTGACATTCACACCATTATCTTATAATGGGTCAAAGCATTTGTTTGGCAACAAAGTGAGACTTTTATTTCTAGTGTTTATGATGACGGTCATTTTCACCGTTGTCATCTAAACTTCGAAACACACTGATACATTGCAAATGTATCTATAATTTTTGATGTTCCATGCTTGGTTTTATCCACTTTCTTGTGTTTTGTCCACACTTTGGAGTACTTTTCATATAATTTCTTGGACTAACCCATTAACAAGGGCCACAGTGCCAGCTGCCTGTTTTCTGTTGTTTTTGGTTCCAGGAAAGTCAGAAAATGAATATTCTCGGAATTGGACGGGACAAAAGCCAGAGTGCCTATTTTTCCGAAAGTCATCAGATGCCAGAATACGAGAGGGAGAAGGGCTGGGGGCGGCCACACCACCTGGCCATGTGGCCAGGCCTGGCCCGCGCCAACGGTGGTCTGGCCGACCCCAGCACCCCCTCGGCCTCTCCTTCCACCTATAAGATGCCCTCAGGACGAAAACCCTAAGTACCCTGATCAAAAATCCATGAAAGAGTCTGTAGCCGCCGTCATCTCCATCCCTAGATCGGGAGGGATCTGAAGCTCTTCCCGGCACCCTGCCGGAGAGGGGAATTCACCCTAGAGGCCTTCTTCATCACCATGCAAGCCTCCGGTGCGATGTGTGAGTAGTTCATCCTTGGACTACAGATCCATGTAGTAGCTAGATGGCTGGTTCTCCTCCTTTGTGCTTTCATGTTTAGATCTTATGAGCTCCGTTCATGATCAAGATCATCTATTTGTAATCCATACATGTTGTGTTTGTGGGGATCCGATGGATATTGAGATGCTATTTCAGATTGATTATTGATTCTATCATGTCTTTGTTATTTGTGATCTTGCATGCTTTCCGTTGGTAGTACCTATCTTGGCCAAGTAGATGCTAGCAACTCCAAGAGTTAGTATTTATGCTCGATAGTGGGTTCATGCCTCTGGTAATCTGGGGAAGTGATAGAAATCTCTAAGGTACTAGATGTGCTATTGCTACTAGGGAGAAAACAACAACCCTTTGTTCATAGAACAATAGTATTGTTTACTTTACACGCAATTCGTAAAGCAATAATCTGTTGCTTGCAACTTAATACTGGAGGGGGTTCGGATGATAACCTGAAGGTGGATTATTAGCCATAGATGTAGTTGGATGGCGGTCTATGTATAATGTTGTAATGCCCAATCAAGTTCCAAAGGAGTCAAGATGATTAGTACATACATGTATTGCTTTCTCGATGTTTGTCCATTGCCCCACTGTAATTTGTTCACCCAGCATGTTATCTATCTTAAGGAGAGCCACCTCTAGTGAACTATGGATCCCGGTCCTCTTTCCTTTTACATACAATCTATAAACTGTTTACTGCTTTGTGTTTACTTTCTGCAAACTATTACTTCCTTCCATTCGATACGTTTAATCCTTTGTTTTCAGCAAAACACGGTGAGATTGACAACCTCATCACAAGTTGGGGACAGAGTTTTGTGGTTGTGTTGTGCAGGTCTCCACGTTGCTACTAGTACGGTAGTGCGCGCTGCCAAGGCTCAGCTAGCAACACCTTTGGGGTGTTTCCTTGCTCCTACTGGTTCGATTAAACCTTGGTTTCATAACTGAGGGAAACTTGCTGATGTGCTCATCATACCTTCCTCTTGGGGTTCCCAACGAGCTCTACATCAACACCGAGCCATCAAGCATTTTTCTGGCGCCGTTGCCGGGGAGTCAAGGACATCTTCACAAGGGGAGTCCCTCATAACCAATCTCTTTACTTTGTTATTTTTGTTTTGCTTAGTTTCTTTTTGCTTTGTTTGCTTGTTTCTTTATCAAAAACACACAAAAAATTAGTTTTACTAGTTTGCTTTCTTTATTGAAAACAAAAAAAAATTAGTTCCTTTATCAAGTTGCCATTATGTCTAGCCTTGCTCCAATCACTATGTCACCCGAGGAAATGATTTTCACTTTTACACAAGGAATTGAGGAAAGTTTTAAGGAAGCTTGGTCTAGAATCTGTGATCTACATGAAAAAACTGAGCCTAAAATGACTCAAAGCTTGTTCCTTAGCAGTTTTTACCTTGGAATTGCTCTTTGCTATAGATATGCTTTAGATGTTGTTGTAGGAGGAGATTTCCTCCAATGTAATGAGGATGATTCTATAAATGCTATAAAGAAATTGATCCTCACTTACAACTTGCCTAGCCAAACTGATATTTCTTTCACAAAAATATTTGCTAGATTGAACACTCTTGAGACTAGCACTACTAGCTTAAAAGATTGCTATAATATGCTTAAGGAGCATCACAATTATGTTCCAATAAATTCTGAACCATCAAAGTGGCTCCCTATAGTAAATATTGAGATAAACACTGAAACTTTTCAAGCTCGCTGTGATATCATGTCTGAATTTTGTCTTATGCCCAAAGATATTTATGAATCTTTGAATACTTGGGGGCTTACTGATGGAGGAAAATAAATATCTCTTGCTAATAATGCTACCATATTACCTATTGGAATAGCTGAAGGAGTGTTTACAAAGATCCTTGGGAAAATGATTTCTACTGATTATCTTGTTATTGAATGTGCAGGAAAAGAACAAATTACACTTGGAAGGTCCCTATTAGAACTCCTTGGAGCAATAATAGATGTGGGAAAGGGGACCATGCACCTTTATTCTCCACCAAACAATCATATTTTCCCCAAGGTTAAGAATAAAAGTAAGAGAGGTAAGGGCCAGAAAATTTGGTTTTAATGCTTCTTCATTTGAGAACACTTGATTCTTTCTTTGCTTCTTATGCCTAACTTAAAGGCGTTAAAGAAAAGTACTTATTGGGAGATAACCCAAAAGTTTTAGATGAGTCTTGGAAGTTATTATTTCAGTAGTAACCGTTCCTTATCATTTTTATTTGCTTTTTGTGCCAAGAGTAACCTCAAATGAGAGAGAAGTAATGATTGGGAAAGTTGCTGTCCCAAAACAGATTTCTGTGCTTCGCCGTAAAAATTCGTGTAAAATCTCTGGATGCATTTTTGAGGCGTGAATTTTTGTGCTTCTGCCCCAGTTTGTTATCTAACTTTCTTTAGTTCAACACTTTTTTATTTGAGCAACAGAAGGTCTTCGAAAAAAATCGTCTTTACCTGCTGGTCTGTTTTGACAGATTTCTGCCATTTTCTGCATTTGCTTCTTGTTGGTCCCTTTTTGAGTTCTTTTGGGGAATTGAGATTTTTGAGGGAAGTGCTTCAGTAGCTAGTGTTCTAATGGAAGTTTATTTGGTGTTATAACTGAACCTTAAGACCTTTTATCTTGAGTGCACTAATGTTGCTAATAAAGATTGTGTGAAGTTTTGTATGAAGGAAATATTTCAGGTGTATGGAAGGAATGAGTAATGAGATGAAGGATGGACTAAAGCTTCAGCTTGGGGATGACACGCGTGTCACCCCAAGAAATATCCAAGAAGTACAAGTGTCAAAGATTGGGGATGCCCAAGGCATCCCCCTCTTCATCAATAAAAATTTCAGGTTTCTTCCAAACGCTTCATTTGTATTGTTTCATGCACAATTGTGTTGTTCTTGGAGCGTCTTCTTTTTCGTTTTCATTTTGGTTTTTTGTTTTCTTTGGTTTTCTTAGTTTGCTGAATAAATTGGTTGGACCCCCTCTTTCATACATTGTTTTGCAAATAGTTTGGTTTGGTTTGGAAAAGAGTAGGAAAGTTCATACTTATGTGGTAAAAAGAGCTTGTTTTTTACTGTGGCCTATGCTTTATCATGCCATGATTGATATTGTTTTGGCTTTATGCTTAGTATTCTTTGCTGTAGCATGACTTGTTATAAACAATTGAGATTTCTTAATGTTCCTTGGATGAATCATGCGTTGTTTTAGCATATTAAAGCATAGTATAGCGGTATTCTCCTTTGATGCTTTATTTGGGTTGAATGGCGCATGCTCACACCATGTTATGACTATCTCAAGTCACCATAGCCTTTATGATCCTTTAGTTTTCAACTTGTAGTATCACTTTATGCTTGATCAATGATGTTTTGTCGCTCTACATGATTATGGCCATTATTGCTCTCCAAGTTTGTCGCTCCTAGTCTTTTGCTAGCCTCCACAACCAAGTATGAGTTCCACTCATGCATCCAACTCCCTAAACCAAGTTATTCCAAAGAGTCCACCATACCTACCTATTAGCTTATGCTATTCCAAGTATATTCATGCTTTTGTTTACCTTCCAAATTAAACTTGTTATGAGAAAACTAGTGATTAAAGCTCTCACGAACTTGATGGCACACTTTACTTCTCTTGCCCTTAATAAACTTGAACCATTGTGTCGTCTATGTTGCATATGCTTGCACTTATTTGTTGGGAATTAGTAGAACCATGCTTTCATGGGGAATGCTTTCAACATTGCACTTGGTACTTGTACCTAGTTGATATCATGCTCTTTTGTATATGGATGTCGTCGGTGTGAAATGAAAGGGGAGCTTGTAGGTCCATGGAGTTATGTATATGTGTTAGAGAAACGCCTGGGCCACTGGTCTAACCCATGCTGACATGGTGGAAACCTGCAGCGTAACCATAATGAGCTGTCTATGAAGCATTCTTCTTATAAAAAAAGAGTCATATATTGAGAAAAAAGAGAAAAGAAAAAAAGGATATTGAAAAGAGGAAAGAGAGAAAAAAGCACCATATTCCCATGGTAAATAAGAAGATTGCTGAGATGCTCATTGCTGCTTGCCTTGTCATTTTGATATGGAGATTCTTCCGTATGATCCGGCAAGGGGTACCCCATTGGCGGTTCTCTATGATACACATGTACTTACGATGACAAGAACTTACCGGTGACTAAACTTGAGTAGCATGAGGAGCGGCCCTCGTATACAAGGGACATGAGATTTCTGACTTGTACTTCATCAAGCATGTACACCATAGTTTGTTCACTTTAACCTTAATCACTTCAAGATGCTTATGATAGGGGCAATGAGAGCTGAAAGCTATAAGTACCATAATTTTTGGAAGCTCTTTATGAGACTTGAATCCCTGCTTCCTTTTATGAAGGCTCCACCATTATATTGAGTCTCCACCTTCTACCTTTATGCACCTACTTTGAGAGCATAGTGGCCATTCTTAGTTCTATGTGCATTGTCCCAAGACTAGTTGATTGATGCATAACTTGATATTGCTTGTTTTAAACTATTTGTATCTAGTCACTCTTATGAACTTTGAAGGTGTCCTATGCATTTATATTTGCTACTCTATGAGGGACAAGCTGAATACTATTATGCTATGTTTTCTTTATGTGAAACAAACAAACGTCTTGCAAAGCATTGTTATTCATGAATCTTTTGTTTGTGCCTTTTCATGTTGCATCATAGTTTCTTTGTCTTATTTCTAGAACTTTGTCTTTCATGTTATGATTGAAGTACTATGATCCCAGCTTTGAATGTTTTACAAATACTTTGATCAAGTCTTTGATGGTGCATGTCAGCTCAAAAATTATTCTTTCTTTTTATCACTTACCTACTCGAGGACGAGCAGGAGTTAAGCTTGGGGATGTTGATACATTGCAAATGTATCTATAATTTTTGATGTTCCATGCTTGGTTTTATCCACTTTCTTGTGTTTTTTCCACACTTTGGAGTACTTTTCATATGATTTCTTGGACTAACCTATTAACAAGAGCCATAGTGCCAGCTGCCTGTTTTCTGCTATTTTTCGTTCCAGGAAAGTCAGAAAATGAATATTCTTGGAATTGGACGGGACAAAAGCCAAAGTGCCTATTTTTCCGGAAGTCATCAGATGCCAGAATACAAGACGGAGAAGGGCCGGGGGCCGGCCACACCACCTGGCCGCGCGGCCAGGCCTGGCCCGTGCCAGGGGGTGGTCTGGCCGACCCCAGCACCCCTCGGCCTCTCCGTCCGCCTATAAGATGCCCTCGAGACGAAAACCCTAAGTACCCCGATCAAAAATCCACGAAAGAGTCGGTAGCCTCCGTCATCTCCATCCCTAGATCGGGAGGGATCTGAAGCTCTTCCTGGCACCCTGCCGGAGAGGGGAATTCACCCTGGAGGCCTTCTTCATCACCATGCAAGACTCCGGTGTGATGCGTGAGTAGTTCATCCTTGGACTACGGATCCATGTAGTAGCTAGATGGATGGTTCTGCTCGTTTGTGCTTTCATGTTTAGATCTTGTCAGCTCCGTTCATGATCAAGATCATCTATTTGTAATTCTGCATGTTGTGTTTGTGGGGATCCGATGGATATTGAGATGCTATTTCAGATTGATTATTGATTCTATCATATCTTTGTTATTTGTGATCTTGCATGCTTTCCGTTGTTAGTAGCTATCTTGGCCAAGTACATGCTAGCAACTCCAAGAGTTAGTATTTATGCTCGATAGTGGGTTCATGCCTCTGGTAATCTGGGGAAGTGACAGAAATCTCTAAGTTACTAGATGTGTTGTTGCTACTAGGGAGAAAACAACAATCCTTTGTTCATAGAACAATCGTATTGTTTACATTACACGCAATTCGTAAAGCAATAATCTGTTGCTTGCAACTTAATACTGGAGGGGGTTCGAATGATAACCTGAAGGTGGATTATTAGTCATAGATGCAGTTGGATGGCGGTCTATGTATAATGTTGTAATGCCCAATCAAGTTCCAAAGGAGTCAAGATGATTAGTATATGCATGTATTGCTTTCTCGATGTTTGTCAATTTCCCCGCTGTAATTTGTTCACCCAGCATGTTATCTATCTTAAGGAGAGCCACCTCTACTGAACTATGGATCCCGGTCCTCTTTTCTTTTACATACAATCTATAAACTGTTTAGTGTTTTGTATTTACTTTCTGCAAACTATTACTTCCTTCCATTCGATACGTTTAATCCTTTGTTTTCAGCAAAACACGGTGAGATTGAAAACCTCATCGCAAGTTGGGGACAGAGTTCTGTGGTTGTGTTGTGCAGGTCTCCACGTTGCTACTAGCACCGGTAGTGCGCCCTGCCAAGGCTTAGCTAGCAACACCTTTGGGGTGTTTCCTTGCTCCTACTGGTTCGATTAAACCTTGGTTTCATAACTGAGGGAAACTTGCTGCTGTGCTCATCATACCTTCCTCTTGGGGTTCCCAACGAGATCTACATCAACACCGAGCCATCACACACTTTGCTATCCTTTGTGTATATACTATAGTCATGGCAGCAGAACGAGGCCGGATTCCAGGAGCTTACAGTGATGATAGATCAACCTCGAGGGCTTTCTCATGGGCACTGGGCCCTGGGACACATCATTCTACGTTAAAAGCAAACTAGCCGCGCCACAACATTATACATCACATCAGATGTAGCTACTGACTCGTGTATTAACGAGCTCGTTGGGGAACCCCAAGAGGAACGTATGATGAGCACAGCAGTAAGTTTTCCATTAGTACGAAACCAAGGTTATCAATCCAGTAGGAGTAAGGAAACACCCCAAAGGTGTAGCTAGCTGAACGTTGGCAGGGCGCACTACCGGTGCTAGCAGCAACGTGGAGACCTGCACAACACAACAACAAAACTCTATCCCCAACTTGCGATAAGGTTGTCAATCTCACCGGTTTTGCTGAAAACAAAGGATTAAACATATCGAATGGAAGGAAGTAATAGTTTGTAGAAAGTAAACACAAAGCAGTAAACAGTTTGTAGATTGTATGTAAAAGAAAGGACCGGGGTCCATAGTTCACTAGAGGTGGCTCTCCTTAAGATAGATAACATGCTGGGTGAACAAATTATAGCAGGGCAATTGACAAACATCGAGAAAGCATACAAACATATACTACTCACCTTGACTCCTTTGAGACTTGATTGGGCATTACAACATTATACATAGACCGCCATCCAACTATATCTATGACTAATAATCCACCTTCAGGTTATCATCCGAACCCCCTCCAGTATTAAGTTGCAAGCAACAGATTATTGCTTTACGAATTGCGTGTAAAGTAAACAATACGATTGTTCTATGAACAAAGGATTGTTGTTTTCTCCCTAGTAGCAACAGCACATCTAGTACCTTAGAGATTTCTGTCACTTCCCCAGATTACCAGAGGCATGAACCCACTATCGAGCATAAATACTAACTCTTGGAGTTGCTAGCATCTACTTGGCCAAGATAGCTACTAACAACAGAAAGCATGCAAGATCACAAATAACAAAGACATGATAGAATCAATAATCAATCTGAAATAGCATCTCAATATCCATCGGATCCTCGCAAACACAACATGTATGGATTACAAATATATGATCTTGATCATGAATGGAGCTCACAAGATCTAGACATGAAAGCACAAAGGAGGAGAACAAGCCATCTAGCTACTACATGGACCCGTAGTCCAGAGATGAACTACTTACGCATCACACCGGAGGCTTGCATGATGATGAAGAAGGCCTCCAGGGTGAATTCCCCTCTCCGGCAGGGTGCCGGGAAGAGCTTCAGATCCCTCCCAATCTAGGGATGGAGATGACGGCGGCTACAGACTCTTTCGTGGAATTTTGAGTCTTAAGTACCCGATCAAAAATCCACGAAAGAGTCTGTAGCCGCCGTCATCTCCATCCCTAGCTCGGGAGGGATCTAGAGCTCTTCCTGGC
Organism: Avena sativa; assembly: GCA_916181665.1. Classification (NCBI taxonomy): domain Eukaryota; kingdom Viridiplantae; phylum Streptophyta; class Magnoliopsida; order Poales; family Poaceae; genus Avena; species Avena sativa. The sequence goes on from OV702287.1 coordinate 433,854,468, forward strand.
ACCCTGCCGGAGAGGGGAATTCACCCTAGAGGCCTTCTTCATGATCATGCAAGCCTCTGGTGTGATGCGTGAGTAGTTCATCTCTAGACTACGGGTCCATGTAGTAGCTAGATGGCTGGTTCTCCTCCTTTGTGCTTTCATGTCTAGATCTTGTGAGCTCCGTTCATGATCAAGATCATCTATTTGTAATCCATACATGTTGTGTTTGCAGGGATCCGATGGATATTGAGATGCTATTTCAGATTGATTATTGATTCTATCATGTCTTTGTTATTTGTGATCTTGCATGCTTTCTATTGTTAGTAGCTATCTTGGCCAAGTAGATGCTAGCAACTCCAAGAGTTAGTATTTATGCTCGATAGTGGGTTCATGCCTCTGGTAATCTGGGGAAGTGACAGAAATCTCTAAGGTACTGGATGTGCTGTTGCTACTAGGGAGAAAACAAAAATCCTTTGTTCATAGAACAATCGTATTGTTTACATTACACGCAATTCAAAAGCAATAATCTGTTGCTTGCAACTTAATACTAGAGGGGGATCAGATGATAACCTGAAGGTGGATTATTAGTCATAGATGCAGTTGGATGGCGGTCTATGTATAATGTTGTAATTCCCAATCAAGTCTCAAAGGAGTCAAGATGAGTAGTATATGCTTGTATGCTTTCTCGATGTTTGTCAATTGCCCTGCTGTAATTTGTTCACCCAACATGTTATCTATCTTAAGGAGAGCCATCTCTAGTGAACTATGGACCCCGGTCCTTTCTTTTACATACAATCTACAAACTGTTTACTGCTTTGTGTTTACTTTCTGCAAACTATTACTTCCTTCCATTCGATACGTTTAATCCTTTGTTTTCCGCAAAACTAGTGAGATTGACAACCTCATCGCAAGTTGGGGACGGAGTTCTGTGGTTGTGTTGTGCAGGTCTCCATGTTGCTACTAGCACCGGTAGTGCGCCCTGCCAAGGCTCAGCTAGCAACACCTTTGGGGTGTTTCCTTGCTCCTACTAGTTCGATAACCTTGGTTTCATAACTAAGGGAAACTTACTTCTGTGCTCATCATACCTTCCTGTTGGGGTTCCCCAACGAGCTCATCAATCACGAGCCATCAAAGTATTTTTTTGGCGCCATTGCCGGGGACCGAAGAAGAAGAAACTCCCACGCCAACGACGCACCAGCAAGTATTTTTCTGGCGCCGTTGCCGCGGAGTCAAGGACATCTTCACAAGGGGAGTCCCTCATAAGCAATCTCTTTACTTTGTTATTTTTGTTTTGCTTAGTTTCTTTTTCCTTGTTTGCTTGTTTTGTTATCAAAAACACACAAAAAATAGTTTTACTAGTTTGCTTTCTTTATTGAAAACACACAAAAATTAGTTCCTATCTTAAGTTGCCTTTATGTCTAGCCTTGCTCCAATCACTATGTCACCCGAGGAAATGATTTTCACTTTTAAACAAGGAATTGAGGAAAGTTTCAAGGAAGCTTGGTCTAGAATCTCTGATCTACATGAAAAAACTAAGCCTAAAATGACTCAAAGCTTGTTCCTTAGCAGTTTTTACCTTGGGATTACTCTTTGCTATAGATATGCTTTAGATGCCGTTGTGGGAGGATATTTCCTCCAATGTAATGAGGATGATGCTATTAATGCTGTAAAGAAATTTATCTTTACTTACAACTTGCCTAGCAAAACTGTATCTCTTTCGCAAGCATATTTGCTAGATTAAACACTCTTGAGACCCACACTACTATCTTAAAAGATTGCTATAATACGCTTAGGGATCATCATAATTATGTTCCAATAAATTCTGAACCATCAAAGTGGCTCCCCACAGTAAAGATTGATATAAATAATGAAACTTTTCAAGCTCGCTGTGATATCATGTCTGAATTTTGTCTTATGCCCAAAGATATTTATGAATCTTTGAATCTTTGGGGGCTTTCTGAAGGGAGAAAAGAAATATCTCTTGCTAATAATGCTACAATATTACCTATTGGAATAGTTGAAGGAGTGTTTACAAAGATCCTTGGGAAAATTATTTCTACTGATTATCTTGTTATTGAATGTGCAGGAAAAGGGCAAATTACACTTGGAAGGTTCCTATTAGAACTCCTTGGAGCAATAATAGATGTGGGAAAGGGGACCATGCACCTTGCTTCTCCACCAAACAATCATATTTTCCCCAAGGTTAAGAATAAAAGTAAGAGTGGTAAGGGCAAGAAATTTGGTCTTAATGCTTCTTCATTTGAAGACACTTGATTCTTTTTCTTGGTTCTTATGCCTAACTTAAAGGCGTTAAACAAAAGTACTTATTGGGAGATAACCCAAAAGTTTTAGATGATTCTTAGAAGTTATTACTTCAGTAATAACCGCTCCTTATCCTTTTTATTTGCTTTTTGTGCCAAGAGTAACCTATAATGAGAGAGAAGTAATGATTGGGAAAGTTGTTGTCCCGAAACAGATTTCTGTACTTCACCGTAAACATTCGTGTAAAATCTCTGTACGTCCTTTTGAGGCGTGAATTTTTGTGCTTCTGCCCCAGGTTGTTATCTAACTTTCGTTAGATCAACACTTTTTTATTTGAGCAACAGAAGGTCTTCGAAAAAAATTGTCTTTACCTGCTGGTCTGTTTTGATAGATTTCTGCCATTTTCTGCATTTGGTTCTTGTTGGTTCCTTTTTGAGTTCTTTTGGAGAATTGAGATTTTTAAGGAAAGTGCTACAGTAGCTAGTGTTTTAATGGAAGTTTTATTGGTGTTAGAACTGAACCTAAAGACTTATTATCTTGAGTGCACTAATGTTGCTAATAAAGATTGTGTGAAGTTCTGTATGAAGGAAAAAATTTAGGTGTATGGAAGGAATGAGTAATGAGATGAAGGATGGACTGAAGCTCAAGCTTGGGGATGCCACACGTGTCACCCCAATAAATATCCAAGAAGTACAAGCGTCAAAGCTTGGGGATGCCCAAGGCATCCCCTTCTTCATCAATAAAAATCCCAGGTTTCTTCCAAACGCTTCATTTTTATTGTTTCATGCACAGTTGTGTTGTTCTTAGAGCGTCTTCTTTTTCGTTTTCGTTTTGGTTTTTCGTTTGCTTGGTTTGCTTAGTTTGCTGAATAAATTGTTTGGACCCCCCTTTCATACATTGGTTTTCAAATAGTTTGGTTTGGTTTGGAGAAGAGTAGGAAAGTTCATGCTTAAGTGGTAAAGAGAGCTTGTTTTTGACTGTGGCCTATGCTTTGTCATGCCATGCTTGATATTGTTTTGGCTTTATGCTTAGTATTCTTTGTTGTAGCATGACTTGTTATAAACAATTGAGATTGCTTAATGTGCCTTGGTTGAATCATGCGTTGCTTTAGCATATTAAAGCATAGTATAGTGGTATTCTCCTTTGATGCTTTATTTGGGTTGACTTGGCGCATGCTCACACCATGTTATGACTATCTCAAGTCACCATAGCCTTTATGATCCTTTAGTTTTCAACTTGTAGTATCACTTTATGCTTTGATCAATGATGTTTTGTCGCTCTGCATGATTATGGCCATTATTCCTCTCTTAGTTTGTCCCTCCCAGTCTTTTGCTAGCCTCCACAACCAAGTATGAGTTCTACTCATGCATCCAACTCCCTAAACCAAGTTATTCCAAAGAGTCCACCATACCTACCTATTAGCATTTGCTATTCCAAGTTAATTCATGTTTTTGTCTATCTTCCAAATTAAACTTGTTATGAGAAAACTAGTGATTAAAGCTCTCACGAACTGGATGGCACACTTTACTTTCTACATTTAATAAACTTGAACCATTGGGTCCTTCTTTGTTGCATATATGCTTGCGCTTTATAAGTTGAAGTTAGCAGAACCATGTATCATGGGGAACGCTTTCAACATTGGACTTGTACTTTGTACCCCGTTGATATCATGTTCTTTTGCTTATGGATCCCGGCGGTGTGAAATAAAAGTGGAACTTGTAAGATCATGGAGTTTGTATGTGTGTTAGAGAAACGCCTGGGCCGCTAGCCTAAGCCATGCCTAATCATGGTGGAAACTTGCAGCATAACCATAATGAGCACTCTATAAAGCATCCTCAATAAAAACCAATGCAAATAGCAAATAAAAAGATCATTGAGATGCTCATTGTCTGCTTGCCTTATCATTTTGATTATGGGATAGCTCCTATATCATGTGCAAGGGGTACCCCGTTGGCGGTTCTTTATGATACATATGTACTTACAATGACAAGATCTTACTTGTGACTAAAGTTGAGTAGCATGAGGTTCGGTCTTCATAAGTAAGGGGCATGAGATTTCGGTTTATAACTTGTCAAGCATATCCTCTTAGTTATGTCACTTTAACCTTAATCACCTTCAAGATGCTTATGATAGGGGCAATGAGAGCTGAAAGCTAACAAGTACCATAATTTTTGGAAGCTCTTTATGAGAATTGAATCCCTACTTCCTTCTATGAAGGCCTTTCTTCCACCATTACATTGAGTCTCCACCTTCTACCTTTATGCACCTACCTTGAGAGCATAGTGGCCATTCTTAGTTCTATGTGCATTGTCCCAAGACTAGTTGATTGATGCATAACTTGATATTGCTTGTTTTGAACTATTTGTATCTAGTCACTCTTATGAACTTTGAAGGTGTCCTATGCAATTATATTTGCTACTCTATGAGGGAAAAGCTGAATACTATTATGCTATGTTTTCTTTATGTGAAACAAACAAACGTCTTGCAAAGCATTGTTATTCATGAATCTTTTGTTTGTGCCTTTTCATGTTGCATCATAGTTTCTTTGTCTTATTGCTAGAACTTTGTCTTTCATGTTATGATTGAAGTACTATGATCCCAACTTTGAATGTTTTACAAATACTTTGATCAAGTTTATGATGGTGCATGTCACCTCGAAAATTATTATTTCTTTTTATCACTTACCTACTCGAGGACGAGCAGGAGTTAAGCTTGGGGATATTGATACATTGCAAATGTATCTATAATTTTTGATGTTCCATGATTGGTTTTATCTACTTTCTTGTGTTTTGTCCACACTTTGGAGTACTTTTTATATGATTTCTTGGACTAACCTATTAACAAGAGCCACAGTGCCAGCTGCCTCTTTTCTGCTGTTTTTGGTTCCAGGAAAGTCAGAAAATGAATATTCTCGGAATTGGACGGGACAAAAGCCAAAGTCGCTATTTTACCGGAAGACATCTGGAGCCAGAATACGAGACAGAGAAGGGCTAGGGCCCGTCCACACCATCTGGCCGTGTGGCCAGGCCTTGCTCGCACCAGGGGGTGGTCTGGCCGACCCCAGCACCCCCTCGGCCTCTCCTTCCACCTATATATTGCCTTCGGGACCAAAACCCTAAGTACCCGATCAAAAATTCACGAAAGAGTCTGTAGCCGCTGTCATCTCCATCCCTATCTCGGGAGGGATCTGAAGCTCTTCCCGGCACCCTGCCGGAGAGGGGAATTCACCCTGGAGGCCTTCTTCATCATCATGCAAGCCTCCGGTGTGATGCGTGAGTAGTTCATCTCTAGACTACGGGTCCATGTAGTAGCTAGATGGCTGGTTCTCCTCCTTTGTGCTTTCATGTCTAGATCTTGTGAGCTCCGTTCATGATCAAGATCATCTATTTGTAATCCATACATGTTGTGTTTGCGGGGATCCGATGGATATTGAGATGCTATTTCAGATTGATTATTGATTCTATCATGTCTTTGTTATTTGTGATCTTGCATGCTTTCCGTTGTTAGTAGCTATCTTGGCCAAGTAGATGCTAGCAACTCCAAGAGTTAGTATTTATGCTCGATAGTGGGTTCATGCCTCTGGTAATCTGGGGAAGTGACAGAAATCTCTAAGTTACTAGATGTGTTGTTGCTACTAGGGAGAAAACAACAATCCTTTGTTCATAGAACAATCGTATTGTTTACATTACACGCAATTCGTAAAGCAATAATCTGTTGCTTGCAACTTAATACTGGAGGGGGTTCAAATGATAACCTGAAGGTGGATTATTAGTCATAGATGCAGTTGGATGGCGGTTTATGTATAATGTTGTAATGCCCAATCAAGTCTCAAAGGAGTCAAGATGAGTAGTATATGCTTGTATGCTTTCTCGATGTTTGTCGATTGCCCCGCTGTAATTTGTTCACCCAACATGTTATCTATCTTAAGGAGAGCCATCTCTAGTGAACTATGGACCCCGGTCCTTTCTTTTACATACAATCTACAAATTGTTTACTACTTTGTGTTTACTTTCTGCAACATATTACTTCCTTCCATTCGATACGTTTAGGATGCGTTTGGTTTGTGGGTATGAAAAGGTGGTTGTGGGTACCGCCAACCACGTGGTTGTGGTTAACCAACTTTCCTGTTTGGTTAATGGGTTGGGAAAGTGGTTAGGGATAGCCACATTTGTGTTTGGTTTGAGGGCTAAAAGATGGCTGGGGTGATATAGTCACCTTTTTGTTATGATGGTGAGAATACCCCATAACATGAGCTTTTCGTTACATAGATTAATCAAAGTTCAAATATATCACAACAATAATAATAGACTAAATATTATCTAGGAAATTTGTATATAGTAAATGTCATTGTGTCATAAAAACATAGTAAGCACATGAATTGCACAAGTTATACAACCCATAGTTGAAACAGTCCACACCAAAAGCACAAGGTGATACAACCAGTAGTTCAATGTTCTAGTTCATATCATAAGCACAAGTCTAACGAGACAAGGAATCACTCATCACCATTTGTACCTCCAAGATCATCGGCTTTAGGGACCGTCTTCTTCACATACCTAGCAACCCAAACCATCTTCTGAGCATTCTCCAACACTTGAAACGCCATTGCCAAATGAGGATTCTCAACCAAGTAGGCATAGTAATGTGCAAGGAAATCCAAACCAAAGTCTGGGAGTGTTTTCATGTTATCCTAGAGTCCCCCCAAAGGGTCCTTGTTAGTGCTAACAGTCTTCTCTATGGCAATAGCGAGCCTTTCGCTGCAAGCTAGGAGAGTTGCTTGTAGGCCATCTTCCACATTAGGATTAGTTTTGACCCTTTTTGGTTTAGAAGCCGATGACTCACCTCCATTGTGTGATTGGGTAACTTCAACATCTGGAGCATCTTCATTGTTGGCTACCTCTTCAAGATTAGTCACCTCTATAGCTATAGGCTCATTTGAGCCTCTTGCATATTGCCCTGTGGCCAAGCTTGCGCCATGAATAGCTTTTATCTCATCATAATGCTCAATAGTCTTGTTAAGGAAAGGTGCATCTTCTTTGTGTGACTTCAAAAAGTAGAAAGGAACATTTCAGGAACATGTAGGCATAAGATGGAACATTTCAGGAACATGTAGGAATAAGATGGATCATTTCAGCATCATGTAGGCATAATATTGATCATTCAACAACATGTAGGCATAAGATAGATCATTTCAGCAACATGTAGGAATAAGATGGATCATTTCAGCAACATGTAGGCATAAGATGGATCATTTCAGCAACTATTAGGTATATAAAAGAAGACATTTCAGTAACAAGTTATACCTTAACATGGTTCACGTAATGCTCATGGTCAAGAACGATCATACTTTGCCCTTCATCCCATCCTACACCACTCAAATTCTTAAGCTGCAATATCTTTTGAAACTTCCTCCTCCAATTCCTATTATGATAACGGGTCTGAGTTCCGGTCAAGTTGAGCTGAAAATGTTCATGTGCTTGGCCACTTGACATTGAAGCATGAGTAATATTTGGCACCCATTCATCCTCGGGGATGATATATTCATCTATCCCATCATTTAGAACCCAATTGTGAATAATGCAACAAGCTACGACAATGTCTACTTGAGTAGCATAACTAAAGAATGGAGTTGCATCATCAAGAATCTTGAATCTTCTCTTAAGTGATCCAAATGCGCGCTCTACGGTCACACGGAGAGAAGAATGCCTAAGGTTGAACAACTCCTTCTCATTTTGCACGGGATTGTTTCCCCACTCATTCAAATGGTATCTCACATTACAAAAAGGAGGTACGAATCCAGGTTTAGCTCCATATCCAGCATCAACTAGATAAAACTTGCCTAACATATGAGGGACATTTGGTTATTTAGATATAATAAATAGTTTCATTGACAAAACTTGATCTACATAGTGTATGTACTACCTTGTGGGACACGTAGACCATTCTCACGTGATAAAGCATCACGCAAAACTAGAGCATCATGTGCTGTCCCCTGCCAGCCAGCTAACACGTATGTGAACCGAAGATCAAAATCAACGGCCGCCATCACATTTTGTGAAGCATAGGTCTTTCTACCACGAAAGGAATGCTCCATGTCCTGAGTAACAGTAGCTCGTACATGTGTACCATCAATAGCTCCAATACAATCCTATGTGGTGGAAAATGAAACAAAAAAATTAGAATCTAAATAAATCCGTGCCTACATAAGGAATAGTCACGTCACTCAATCTCATACCTTAAAATATGGATCCCACCGGTGGTTCCCTTCTATTTTGGATGCAATCTCCATTGAAGGCTTCCTAAATAGATCATCACGAAGCTCACCAATTGCATGGAGGACTCTCTTAAAATAACGGCTAACAACTTCGCCAGATCTACCGAAGTTGCCGCCAATTACCCTATTTCTAACATTGTGTCCCACAGTGTGCAAAAACATAGCTACTTGTTGCTCAATATACATATGTATTGTGTCCTTCAACAATTGCCGGTCCCTAAAGAGTTGACAAAATCGAAAGAATGGTTCTTTTCGTAGCCTAAGCATGTTCACACAAATTGTGTCATTCTTCCATACTTTGTGTTCGAAATATTCTCTTCTCAATCTATCCCTATCATCAATTGGGGCATACGTGATGGTCGCTCTTTTTCTTTTTCTTGAATGAACAACCAGTGTCATCATGGAGATAAACATATGTGCCACTACCGTAAATATTAAAATCTTTGTCTTGTTGTCCATCTACAACGCAAAATTACACAATATATATAACTTCCACATCATTATCTGTACTAGCAGATTTCCATCTTCAGATAATATCTATGACCATGCAGATTCTATGTCAAATATTTCACAGTCTGTGGAGAAAAATAACCTCAAATCTTGTAGCGAAGTGTCCTCTCGTGTCCAGGCTAGTACCTGTCCATTGTATGAAGAGATATTAGATGTGAGAGAGAGGAATTTCAGTACATAGATATACACTGTGTTGTGTGCTACACGAAAAGCAATCCATCAGAATCTACTAGGTAGCTGCAGCGAGACAGACTCGAGTGCGCTCTGCCTCAAGCGACGGAATCAAGCGCTCTGCCTCAGGCGACGGAATCAAGCGCCGCACGCGTATATGTGGCCGCCTCAGCCGCTTGCGCCGCACACGTATACGTGGCCGCTACAAGCCCTGACGGCGGCGCCGTCGCCGCACATCATCAAGCGCGTGCAGCACGCATCGCATAGCGAGAAAGAGAGGCCGAACGAGAATGGTTAGGGGTGACCACAGATTTTCCTCACCTCCGGTCGTTGGTGTACTCGATCTTCCTCGATGGAGTCCCAATCTGCCGCCGTGGATTCCCGATCTGCCGCCGCCGCCGCTTATCTGTTTTGGTGGGGAAAAGACGAGGCAAAAGGGGCAGATGTAGGTCTGGTTCGCGGGGTTTTTTCAGTCTTGGAGGAAAGGTGAGCACCGTTTCCCGGGTGATTCTAGCTGCCTGCCCACGAGTGGATGGTCTCAACCAGAAGTTTTCGGGTGGTGTAGCTCAACCAGCTTCTGAGTGAAATATGACTACCTCTAACCACGCTGCACCCTAAACCAAACACTGGTTAACCACCTAAAAAGTGGTTACCCTCAGCCACTTGGGGGATAGCCATTGAACCAAACGCACCCTTAATCCTTTGTTTTCAGCAAAACCGGTGAGATTGACAACCTCATCGCAAGTTGGGGACAGAGTTCTGTGGTTGTGTTGTGTAGGTCTCCATGTTGCTACTAGCACCGGTAGTGCGCCATGCCAAGGCTCAGCTAGCAACACCTTTGGGGTGTTTCCTTGCTCCTACTGGTTTGATAACCTTGGTTTCATAACTGAGAGAAACTTACTTCTATGCTCATCATACCTTCCTCTTGGGGTTCCCTAACGAGCTCATATATCACGAGCCATCAGGTGACATGCACCATCATAAACTTGATCAAAGTATTTGTAAAACATTCAAATCTAGGATCATAGTACATCAATCATAACATGAAAGACAAAGTTCTAGCAATAAGACAAAGAAACTATGATGCAACATGAAAAGACACAAACAAAAGATTCATAAATAACAATGCTTTGCAAGACGTTTGTTTGTTTCACATAAAGAAAACATAGCATAATAGTATTCAGCTTGTCCCTCATAGAGTAGCAAATATAAATGCATAGGACACCTTCAAAGTTCATAAGAGTGACTAGATACAAATAGTATAAAACAAGCAATATCAAGTTATGCATCAATCAACTAGTCTTGGTACAATGCACATAGAACTAAGAATGGCCACTATGCTCTCAAAGTAGGTGCATAAAGGTAGAAGATGGGGACTCAATATATAAGTGGAAGAAATTCCTTCATAGAAGAAAGTAGGGATTCAAGTCTCATAAAGAGCTTCCAAAAACTATGGTACTTATAGCTTTTAGCTCTCATTGCCCCTATTATAAGCATCTTGAAGTGATTAAGGTTAAAATGAACAAACTATGGTGTACATGCTTGACGAAGTATAAGTTAGAAATCTCATGTCCCTTGAATACGAGGGCCGCTCCTCATGCTAATCAAATTTAATCACCGGTAAGTTCTTGTCATTGTAAGTACATATGTATCATAGAGAACCGCCAACGGGGTACCCCTTGCCCGATGATACGGAAGAATCACCATATCAAAATGACAAGGCAAGCAGACAACGAGCATCTTAGATATCTTCTTATTTACCATGGGAATATGGTGCTTTTTTCTATCTTTCCTCTTTTCATAATCTCTTTTTTTCTTTTTCTCTTTTTCTCAATATAGGACTCTTTTTTTATAAGAAGAATGCTTCATAGACAACTCATTATGGTTACGCTGCAGGTTTCCACCATGTCAGCATGGATTAGAGCAGCGGCCCAGGTGTTTCTCTAACACATATACATAACTCCATGGACTTACAAGATCACCTTTCATTTCACACCGACGACATCCATAGACAAAAGAGCATGATATCAATTAGGTACAAAGTACCCGTGCAATGTTGAAAGCGTTCCCCATGATAGCATGGTTCTGCTAATCCCCAATAAATAAGTGCAAGCATATACAACATAGACGACACTATGGTTCAAGTTTATTAAGGGCAAGAAAAGTAAAGTGTGCCATCAAGTTCGTGAGAGCTTTATGTTGGGTCCGCAGCATAGAAAACAAAAAAATTCCTACGGTGTGAACTACACGCCAAGATCTATCTACTAGGTACAAAGCAAACGGGTGGACATACATCCATAGAGAACTTACCCTCGAAGACAACGAGCTTTGTTAACAAGTAGGAACTCGTGGTTGATGTAGTCGTACACTTGCCGATCTCAAGATCGTGAGGAAGTCCGAGCGCCGCAACTCAGCAGCACATCCGCACTCGCACACACGTTCAAGCCACCAGACAACCTCCACCTCCTCGCTCCAGCGATCTAGCGGAAGCAGCAACTCCTTCTAGAAGAAATGCCACCAGGAACATGTATCTCGCTAATCCGAGACCATGGGGGCATAATTCTAGAGGGGGAGAGAGAGATCCTTCACAAGGAGGTGTGTGGATGAAGGAGGGAATGGGTGGCCTTTTATAGGAGGAGGGGTTGCCCCCTCTCTCCATGGCCGGCGCATGGGGGGTGACCCCTCACCTCCCCCATTCATGTGGTGGTAACTCCTCCACATTAAAATGCCTCTTCACATTCCCTTTTAAAGCCTCCACTTTAAATGCATTAAGTTTCTCCAAATTTAATGCTCTCTCATTTAATAAAACTCTTTTATTAAATTTATTCAGAATTTTGTTAATTAGTTTAATTAACAAACATTCACATATATCCCCTTGCAATATTTCAATATCACATGCAGAACCACCTTCTGCAATTTCACCCGAAACAATTTCCGGTTTCTATTGAAACAATTCCTGCGCTTTGCAATTCTTTCGTCTGAAACATATGTGCTCCAAAATGGTATCCGGTTACTCTTAAGTGTCCCACCCTATGGTTCCCGAATAATGCAGACATGATCGAGACCCTTCTCCGATCAAAAATCAGCAGCGGGACCTGGAGATCCGTACTGACTCCTACACATTCAACGATGACTCCTATGATCGTGAGAACCTTTAACGCTTGTAACTAAACCCTTTGTCTCTAGATATATTACATGTCCGAGATTCGATCATTGGTATCTCCATACCTAGTTTGATCTCGTTACCGATATGCACTCTTTTCTTGTTCCCGTGATATAACATTCTAGTGATCACATCACTTGCTTGCAAGCTATCCTAATGTGATATCACCGAGAGGGCCCAGAGTATATCTATCCGTCATCTGGATTGACAAATTCCACTCTTGATCCATGAGCCTCAACATAACACCTTCGTAGCACTGAACCCATCTTTATAATCACCCTGTTACGGTGTGACGTTTGATGTTATCAAGATACTCTTCCGGTGTTAGCAATTAACATGATCTCATGGTCTAAGGATAAAGATTACTTTGTATGATGTTATAGCAATATAAACACAATGACTTGATCGTAATGCTATACTTCGGATGAATGTTCATCACATCATTCCACCAATGGTGTGACCTTGTTATTAACAACATCCAATGTCCATGATCAGGAAACCTTGATCATCTTGTTAATCAACAAGCTAGTCTATAAGAGAGGCATGACTAGGAACCCTTTTTGTTTATTAAACACACATGTATTGATGTTTCCTATCAATAAAATTATAGCATGTAAAATAAACATCTATCATATACAAGGAATACATAATAACAACTTTATTATTGCCTCTCAGGGCATATTTCCTTCAGTCTCCCACTTGCACTAGAGACAATAATCTAGTTCACATAGTGATAAATCTAACACCCATGGAGTTCTGGTGTTGATCATGTTTTTCCCTAGGGAGTACTTTAGTCAACGGATCTGCTACATTCAGGTCCGTGTGAACTTTAGAAATCTTTATATCTCCATCCTCGACATGCTCGCGGATGGAGTGAAACCGGCGCTTAATATGCTTGGAATTCTTGCGAGACCTTGGTTCCTTGGCGTTGGCTATGGCTCCATTGTTGTCACAATAGATCACCATCGGGTCCAACGCACTGGGAACCACACCCAGTTCCCTAATGAACTCTTTCATCCAAACTGCTTCCTGTGCCGCTTCTGAAGCAGCAACATATTCCGCCTCCGTTGTTGATCCAGCCACCACAGGTTGTTTGGAGCTCCTCCAACTAACTGCTACTCCGTTCAAGAGAAATACGTATCCGGATTGAGACTTAGAGGCATCCGGATCAGTGTCAAAGCTAGCATCGACATAACACTTAGCGATTAGCTCTTCTTCACCTCCGTATACAAGAAACATATCCTTAGTTCTTCTCAAGTACTTAAGGATATTATTGACCGCTATCCAGTGTTCTGAACCTGGATCAGATTGGTACCTACTAGTCAAACTAATAGCATGTGCCACATCCGGTCTTGTACATAGCATGGCATACATTATAGAGCCTATGGCTAAGGCATAGGAGATCTTATCCATTATCTCTCTTTCTTCCGCCGTAGCCGGACTTTGAGTCTTACTCAATGTCTTGCCTTGCAACATAGGTAAGAACCCCTTCTTACTTCCGTCCATATTAAACTTCTTTAATATCTTATCAAGGTATGTACTCTGCGATAGCCCAATTAGGCGTCTTGATCTATCTCTATAGATTTTAATGCCTAATATATATGAAGCATCACCAAGGTCCTTCATCGAAAATTTGTTGTTTAGATAACTTTTAACACTGTTTAAAAGATCTAAATCATTTCCAATCAATAATATGCCATCCACATATAATATCAGAAATGCCACATTGCTCCCACTCACTTTCTTGTAAATACAAGCCTCTCCATAAGTTTGGACAAATCCAAACTCTTTGATCACCTCATCAAAGCGGAGATTCCAACTTCGTGATGCTTGCTTCAGTCCATAGATGGATCGCTGAAGTTTGCACACCTTATTAGCATCCTTAGGATCGACAAAACCCTTAGGTTGTATCATACACAACTCTTCTTCAATATTACCATTGAGGAACGCAGTTTTGACATCCATCTGCCATATTTCATAATCGAAATATGCAGCAATTGCTAACATAATCCTAACCAACTTAAGCATCGCTACGGGAGAGAATGTCTCATCGTAGTCCATGGATTCCATCTCGGATTTCATGGCTTCTAGCCATTTGTTGGAATCCGGGCTCATCATAGCTTCTTCATACGTCGCAGGGTCATCTATTTCATGAATCATGAAATTCATAACAGGATTGCCGTACAGTTCAGGAGCTGCACGTGTCCTGCTTGACCTGCAAGGTTCAGTAGTGTCCTCTTTCGGAGTTTCATGATCAATACCATTAGCTCTCTCTTCATTAGGTGAAGTCAACTCCGAAACAACTTCTGGAGCTACGCTACTCGCCATTTCATGAAGAGAAGGTTCAATAACCTCTTCAAGTTCTACCTTCCGACTACTCACACCTTTCGCGAGAAACTCCTTCTCAAGAAAGGATCCATTCTTGGCAACAAAGACCTTGCCCTCGGATCTGTGATAGAAGGTATACCCAATCGTTTCCTTAGGGTATCCTATGAAGACGCATTTTTCCGCTTTGGGTTCGAGTTTATCCGGTTGAAGTTTCTTCACATAAACATCGCATCCCCAAACTTTAAGAAATGACAGCTTAGGTTTGTTTCCAAACCATAATTCATACGGTGTCTTTTCAACGGATTTAGATGGTGCCCTATTTAAAGTGAATGTAGCGGTTTCCAGTGCATAACCCCAAAATGACAGTGGCAAGTCAGTCAGAGACATCATAGATCAAACCATATCCAATAAAGTACGATTACGACGTTCTGACACACCATTACATTGTGGTGTTCCGGCAGGCGTGAGTTGTGAAACTATTCCACAGTCTTTCATATGTGTACTAAACTCGTAGCTCATATACTCTCCTCCACGGTCGGACCGCAGAAATTTGATCTTTCTGTTACGATGATTTTCCACTTCATTCTGAAATTCTTTGAACTTTTCAAAAGTTTCAGACTTGTGTTTCATCAAATAGATATACCCATATCTACTCAAATCATCCGTGAAAGTAACAAAATAACGATATCCACCTCGCGCTGACACACTCATTGGTCCACACACATCAGTATGTATGATTTCTAATAAATCTGTCGCCCGTTCCATTGAACCGGAAAACGGCGTTCTAGTCATCTTGCCCATAAGGCATGGCTCACATGTATCAAATGATTCAAAATCAAGTGATTCCAAAAGTCCATCAGAATGGAGTTTCTTCATGCGTTTAACGCCAATATGACCTAGACGGCAGTGCCACATATATGTAGATATATCATTATCAAGTTTAATCTTTTTAGCATCAACATTATGAATATGCGTAATACTACTATCGAGATCCAACAGAAATAAACCATTCAACATAGGTGCATGACCATAAAAGATATTATTCATATAAATCGAATAACCATTGTTTTCAGACTTAAATGAATAACCACTTTGCATCAAACACGATCCGGATACAATGTTCATGCTCAGTGCAGGCACCAAATAACAATTATTTAGGTTTATAACTAATCCCGATGGCATATGGAGAGGCAGCGTTCCGACGGTGATCACATCAACTCTTGATCCATTGCCGACCCGCATCGTGACCTCATCCCTTGCTAGTTGTTGCTTGTTCCGTAGCCCCTGAACCGAGTTACATATATTAGCAACCGATCCCGTATCAAATACCCAGGTGCTACTGCGAGTACTAGTCAAGTACACATCAATAACATGTATATCACATATACCTTTGTTTGCCTTGCCGGACTTCTTATATGCCAAATACTTGGGGCAGTTGCGCTTCCAATGGCCAGTCCCCTTGCAATAGTAGCACTCGGTGTCAGACTTAGGGCCAGCTCGGGGTTTCTTTTCAGGCGTGGCAACAGACTTGCCACCCTTCTTTCCCTTGTGCTTGCCTTTCTTGTCCTTCTTAAAACCGGTGGTCCTATTGATCATCAACACTTGATGTTCTTTCCTAATCTCCACTTCTGCTGTCTTAAGCATTGACAGAAGCTCGGGAAGAGACTTCTTCATGCCCTGCATATTATAGTTCATCACGAAGCTCTTGTAGCTAGGTGGCAGAGATTGGAGAACACGATGTATGCCTAGGTCAATGGGAATCGTTATTCCTAAGGACACAAGCTTATCGGCGTACCCAGACATTTTGAGTACGTGCTCACTAACGGAGCTGTTTTCCTCCATCATGCAGCTAAAGAACTTTTCTGTAGCATTATAACTCTCTACGGCGGCATGGATATCGAAAATCATTTTCAATTCTCCCATGGTATCAAAGGCATTGCCATTTTCGAAACGCTTTCGAAGTTCTGGCTCTAGCCCATACAGTATGCCGCAATGAACTAAGTTGTTGTCCTCCTGATGAGTTATATAGACGTTCTTTTCCTCGTCAGGGGCATCAGGAGCTGGTGGGGGGCCTAGCGGCGCATCTAGCACATATTGCTTTTGTGCAGCAGCGAGGAGAATCCTCAAATTCATAGCCCAGTTGGTGAAGTTGCTACCATTCGCAGCAAGTTTCTCTTTCTCCATGAACACATTGAAATTAAAAGCAGGTGGTGCCATCTACAACAGAATTTGTAAAGTATATTTAGACTAAGTTTATGATAGATTGAGTTCAACTAATCCAAATTACTAATGAACTCCCACTCAAAAACAACATCCCTCGTGTCCTTTTGGTGATTACATGAACCAAATCCACTACACCATCACGTGAGTCGGTGTAGCTTCAAAGGCGAGCATCTATATGGGCATCATATCAACTATATGACTCATGCTTAACCTTTCGGTCCGTGTTCCGAGGCCATGTCTGTATATGCTAGGCTCGTCAAGTAATAACCTTAGTATTTGCGTGTGTAAAACTGTCTTACACCCGTTGTATGAAAGCGTAGAGTTGAAAACACCCGATCATCACGTGATGCCTCAAAACACAATCCACAAAACGGTGCATACTTAAGGAAGAACACATTTTATCTTGATATCTAAATGAGGGATCATCTTATAATGCTACCAAACACGCCAAACTAGCAATATAAGATGCTAACATCTAATGTGTGAAGTGAGGTGATATGGTCCATGCATTTGATCTCTATCATTTGCATCGTGGTATGATCTCTGTCATTCCTTTGTGTGTAAGGCCAAGGTCTATGGAACTTACATGTTAAGTGAGTTGTAAGAGTATCTATTATACATCTACTTACAACAATACCATATCGAAACACTAGCCCAGCAACGATCTAAACTAGACGCCTCTAATTTATCAATTGCAAGTTTTACGTGGCTTAGGGATTTTGGAAATAGAACCTGTCTAACCTACGAACATGAACCACAATGAGGATAACCAAGTTATTAGCAACTCGTTGTAAATCAGATATTGACTATAGTAGGAGAGACAGACACCCGCCAGCCACTTATGCAAAACAAGTTGCATGTCAGTCATGGAACCGGTCTCATGTACGATGACATGTAAGGTTGGTCCGGGCCGCTTCATCCCACTATGCCACCAATATCCAAAGTACATAGAAGATGCAATAACATGATCATCATCGCCCACATATAAACATATGTGTACTACCCGTGCAAAGCACCTACGCATAGATCAGGCTCTGATACCACTGTTGGGTCCGCAGCATAGAAAACAAAAAATTTCCTACGGTGTGAACTACACGCCAAGATCTATCTACTAGGTACAATGCAAACGGGTGGACATACATCCATAGAGAACTTACCTTCGAAGACAACGAGCTTTGTTAACGAGTAGGAACTCGTGGTTGATGTAGTCGTACACTTGCCGATCTCAAGATTGTGAGGAAGTCCGAGCGCCGCAACTCAGCAGCGCATCCACACTCGCACACACGTTCAAGCCACCGGACAACCTCCACCTCCTCGCTCCAGCGATCCAGCGGAAGCAGCAACTTCTTCCAGACGAAATGCCACCGAGAACATGTATCTCGCTAATCCGAGACCATGGGGGAATAATTCTAGAGGGGGAGAGATATCCTTCACAAGGAGGTGTGTGGATGAAGGAGGGAATGGGTGGCCTTTTATAGTAGGAGGGGGGTGCCCCCTCTCTCCATGGCCGGAGCATGGGGGGGTGACCCCTCACCTCCCCCATTCATGTGGTGGTAACTCCTCCACATTAAAATGCCTCTTCACATTCCCTTTTAAAGTCTCCACTTTAAATGCATTAAGTTTCTCCAAATTTAATGCTCTCTCATTTAATAAAACTCTTTTATTAAATTTATTCAGAATTTTGTTAATTACTTCAATTAACAAACATTCACATATAGCCCCTTGCAATATTTCAATATCACATGCAGAACCACCTTCTGCAATTTCACCCAAAACAATTTCCGGTTTCTATTGAAACAATTCCTGTGCTTTGCAATTCTTTCGTCTGAAACATATGTGCTCCAAAATGGTGTCCGGTAACTCTTAAGTGTGCCACCCTACGGTTCGCGAATAATGCAGACATGATCGAGACCCGTCTCCGATCAATAATCAGCAGCGGGACCTGGAGATCCGTACTGACTCCTACACATTCAACGATGACTCCTGTGATCGTGAGAACCTTTAACGCTTGTAACTAAATCCCTTTGTCTCTCGATATATTACATGTCCGAGATTTGATCATCGGTATCTCCATACCTAGTTTGATCTCGTTACCGACATGCACTCTTTTCTCGTTCCCATGATATAACATTCTAGTGATCACATCACTTGCTTGCAAGCTATCCTAATGTGATATCACCGAGAGGGCCCAGAGTATATCTATACATCATCTAGATTGACAAATTCCACTCTTGATCCATGAGCCTCAACATAACACCTTCGTAGCACTGAACCCATCTTTATAGTCACCCTGTTACGGTGTGACGTTTGATGTTATCAAGATACTCTTCCGGTGTTAGCAATTAACATGATCTAATGGTCTAAGGATAAAGATTACTTCGTATGATGTTATAGCAATATAAACACAATGACTTGATCGTAATGCTATACTTAGGATGAATGTTCATCACATCATTCCACCAATGGTGTGACCTTGTTATTAACAACATCCAATGTCCATGATCAGGAAACCTTGATCATCTTGTTAATCAACAAGCTAGTCTATAAGAGAGGCATGACTAGGAACCCTTTTTGTTTATTAAACACACATGTATTGATGTTTCCTATCAATACAATTATAGCATGTAAAATAAACATCTATCATATACAAGGAATACATAATAACAACTTTATTATTGCCTCTCAAGGCATATTTCCTTCACTTTAATCACTAGTTTTCTCATAACAAGTTTAATTTGGAAGGTAAACAAAAACATGAATATACTTGGAATAGCATATGCTAATAGGTAGGTATGGTGGACTCTTTGGAATAACTTGGTTTAGGGAGTTGGATGCATGAGTGGAACTCATACTTGGTTGCGGAGGCTAGCAAAAGACTAGGAGCGACAAAATAAGAGAGCAATAATGGCCATAATCATGCAGAGTGACAAAACATCATTGATCAAAGTATAAAGTGATACTTCAAGTTGAAAACTAAAGGATCATAAAGGCTTATGGTGACTTTGGATAGTCATAACATGGTGTGAGCATGCGCCAAGTCAACCCAAATAAAGCATCAAAGGAGAATACCACTATACTATGCTTTAATATGCTAAAACAACGCATGATTCATCCAAGGCACATTAAGCAATATCAATTGTTTATAACAAGTCATGCTACATCAAAGAATAGTAAGCATAAAGCCAAAACAATATCAAGCATGGCATGACAAAGCATAGGCCATAGTCAAAAACAAGCTCTCTTTACCACTTAAGCATGAGGTTTCCTACTCTTTTCCAAACCAAACCAAACTATTTGAAAACCAATGTATGAAAGAGGGGGTCCAACCAATTTATTGAGAAAACTAAGAAAACAAAGCAAACAAAAAACCAAAACGAAAACGAAAAAGAAGACGCTCTAAGAACAACACAACTATGCATGAAACAATAAAAATGAAGCGTTTGGAAGAAACCTAGGATTTTTATTGATGAAGAGGGGGATGCCTTGGGCATCCCCAAGCTTTGACGCTTGTACTTCTTGGATATTTCTTGGGGTGACACGTGTGGCATCCCCAAGCTTGAGCTTTAGTCCATCCTTCATCTCATTACTCATTCCTTCCATACACCTAAAAATTTTCCTTCATACAAAACTTCACACAATCTTTATTAGCAACATTAGTGCACTCAAGATAATAAGTCTTTAGGTTCAGTTCTAACATCAATAAAACTTCCATTAAAACACTAGCTACTATATAACTTCCCTCAAAAAGCTCAATTCCCCAAAATAACTCAAAAAAGAACCAACAAGAAGCAAATGCAGAAAATGGTAGAAATCTGTCAAAACAGACCAGCAGGTAAAGATGAATTTTAACGAAGACCTTCTGTTGCTCAAATCAAAAAGTGTTGAACTAAAGAAAGTTAGATAACAACTTGGAGTAGAAGCAAAAAAATTCAAGCCTCAAAAGGAGATACAGAGATTTTACACGAATTTTTACGGTGAAGCACAGAAATCTGTTTCGGGACAGCAACTTTCCCAATCATTACTTCTCTCTCATTAGAGGTTACTCTTGGCACAAAAAAAAAGGATAAGGAGCGGTTATTACTGAAGTAATAACTTCCAAGGCTCATCTAAAACTTTTGGGTTATCTTCCAATAAGTACTTTTCTTTAACGCCTTCAAGTTAGGCATAAGAAGCAAGAAAAAGAATCAAGTGTTCTAAAATGAAGAAGCATTAAAATCAAATTTTATTTTCATAGGAGAGGCAAAAGAAATATTCTCTCTCTTCTTAGGGAAGTGTTCTATACCTTTCTTGAGTGGGTGTTGATATTTACTAGTGCCTTCTTTCATATCAATAATGGCACCAACAGTTCTAAGAAAAGGTCTTCCCAAAGTAATAGGACAAGAAGCATTGCATTCAATATCCAAAACATGGAAATCAACGGGGACATAGGCATTGTTAACCATAATAAGAACATCATTAAGACTCCCCATGAGTTTCTATTTAGCATTATCATCAAGTGGGACATTCAAATAACAATCTTCGAGTGGAGGCAAATCAAGCATATCATAAATCCTTCTAGGCATAATAGAAACACTACTATCAAGATCACATAAAGCTTTGAAATCAAAATCATTCACTTTCATATTAATGATGGGTTCCCAACCATCTTCTTGTTTTATAGGAATAGAAGCTTTATGTTTCATCTTTTCTTCTTTAATCTTTATGAGAGCATCAGTAATGTGTTTTGTAAAGGCCATGTTCATAGCACTAGCATTAGGACTTTTAGAAAGCTTTTGTAGGAACTTAATAACTTCAGAGATATTACAACCGTCAAGATCAAAATCAAAATTATCATCTAGAGTGGTAGAACTATTACTAGCCTTAACACTAGTGGTAGTGATAGTAGAAACACTAATGTTTCTAGCAATTTCATCTTCTCTTTCCCACTTAGCATGTAACTCAGCTAATAGTCTAAAATTTTCATCAATTCTTACTTGTATGGCATTAGTAGCTACAAAGGGATTATCATTAGTTTCAGGTTTAGCAGCCATTTTATTAATCAAAGAGGATTGAGCTTCAGACAAAGATGATATATTTCTTTCAGCATTAGAAAGTTTCAGTTGTAAACTAGGAATTTCCCTATTTAAACTCTCAAGTTGATGGCTAATGTTCTTCAAAATGATAGATTGTTCCTCCATAGTTTTAGTAAATAGTTGATTTTGCTCATATTGCATTTGCATGAAGTTCTTAGTGGCTCTTTCAACTTCTAAAATTCTTCCTTCACTAGGTAATCTAGGTTTACCATTATAACCATAAGTATTATTAGAAGGGTAGGGCCTATAATTGTTATTACCATAAGCATTGTTGCTAAAATTATTATTTCTTATAAAGTTCACATCAACTTGCTCTTATTGAGCAACCAAAGAGGCTAACGGAACATTATTTGGATCAATTTGGGATTTCCCATTAACAAGCATAGACATAATAATATCAATCTTATCACTCAAGGAGGAGGTTTCCTCAATAGAATTTACCTTCTTACCTTCTGGAGCTCTCTCAGTATGCCATTCAGAGTAATTAACCATCATATTATCCAGAAGCTTTGTTGCAGCACCCAAAGTAATGGTCATAAAGGTACCTCCAGCAGCAGAATCCAATAGGTTCCTTGAAGAATAGTTCAATCCTGCATAAAAAGTTTGGATGATCATACAAGCAGTCAGTCCATGAGTGGGACAATTCTTTACCAAAGATTTCATTCTTTCCCAAACTTGAGCAACATGTTCATTATTAGATTGTTTAAACTTCATTATTTCACTTCTCATAGATATAATCTTAGCAGGAGGATAGTATTTTCCAATGAAAGCATCTTTGCACTTAGTCCAAGAATCAATACTATTCCTAGTTAAGGAATTCAACCATTCTTTAGCTTTTCCTCCCAAAGAGAAAGGAAACAATTTCAGCTTAATAATATCACCATCTCTATCCCTATGCTTTTGCATCTCACAAAGTTCAACAAAGTTATTTAGATGGGCAGCAACATCTTCATTACCAATACTAGAAAATTGTTCTCTCATAACAAGATTGAGTAAAGCAGGTTTTATCTCAAAGAAAGTAGCTTCAGGAACAAGTGGATCAATAGGTGTGCTCATAAAATCATTGTTGTTGGTGCTAGTGAAGTCACACAACTTAGTGTTTTCAAGAGTAGTCATTTTTTTGCTTTTTTTGATAAAGAAAGCAAACTTGCAAAACTAATTTTTTTGTGTTTTTGATAAAGAAACAAGAAAACAAAGCAAAAGTAAACTAAGCAAAACAAAAATAACAAAGTAAAGAGATTGGTTATGAGGGACTCCCCTTGTGAAGATATCCTTGACTCCCCGGCAACGGCGCCAGAAAAAGTACTTGCTGACTCGTGTATTAATGAGCTCATTAGGGAACCCCAAGAGGAAGGTATGATGAGCACAACAGTAAGTTTTCCCTCAGTATGAAACCAAGGTTATCAATCCAGTAGGAGCAAGGAAACACCCCAAAGGTGTAGCTAGCTGAACGTTGGCAGGGCGCACTACCGGTGCCAGCAGCAACGTGGAGACCTGCACAACACAACCACAGAACTCTGTCTCCAACTTGCGATGAGGTTGTCAATCTCACCGGTTTTGCTGAAAACAAAGGATTAAACGTATCGAATGGAAGGAAGTAATAGTTTGCAGAAAGTAAACACAAAGCAGTAAACAGTTTGTAGATTGTATGTAAAAGAAAGGACCAGGGTCCATAGTTCACTAGAGGTGGCTTTCCTTAAGATAGATAACATGCTGGGTGAATAAATTACTGCGGGGCAATTGACAAACATCAAGAAAGCATACAAACATATACTAATCATCTTCACTCCTTTGAAACTTGATTGGGCATTACAACATTATATATAGACCGCCATCCAACTGCATCTATGACTAATAATCCACCTTCAGGTTATCATCCGAACCCCCTCCAGTATTAAGTTGCAAGCAACAGATTATTGCTTTACGAATTGCGTGTAAAGTAAACAATATGATTGTTCTATGAACAAAGGATTGTTGTTTTCTCCCTAGTAGCAACAGCACATCTAGTACCTTAGAGATTTCTGTCACTTCCCCAGATTACCAGAGGCATGAACCCACTATCGAGCATAAATACTAACTATTGGAGTTGCTAGCATCTACTTGGCCAAGATAGCTACTAACAACGGAAAGCATGCAAGATCACAAATAACAAAGATATGATAGAATCAATAATCAATCTGAAATAGCATCTCAATATCCATCGGATCCCCGCAAACACAACATGCAGAATTACAAATAGATGATCTTGATCATGAACGGAGCTCACAACATCTAGACATGAAAGCACAAAGGAGGAGAACCAGCCATCTAGCTACTACATGGACCCGTAGTCCAGAGATGAACTACTCATGCATCACACCGGAGGCTTGCATGATGATGAAGAAGGTCTCCAGGGTGAATTCCCCTCTTCGGCAGTGTGCCGGGAAGAGCTTCAGATCTCTCCCGATCTAGGGATGGCGATGATGGCGGCTACAGACTCTTTCGTGGAATTTTGATCGGGTACTTAGGGTTGCCGTATCAGAGGAAATATATAGGCGGAAGGAGAGGCTGAGGGGGTGCTGGGATCGGCCAGACCACCCCCTGGCGCGGGCCAGGCCTAGCTACGTGGCCAGGTGGTGTGGCCAAGCCCCAGCCCCTCTCCGTCTCGTATTCTGGCTCCAGATGTCTTCCGGTAAAATAGCGACTTTGGCTTTTGTCCCGTCCAATTCCGAGAATATTCATTTTCTGACTTCCTGGAACCAAAAATAGCAGAAAACAGGCAGCTGGCACTGTGGCTCTTGTTAATAGGTTAGTCCAAGAAATCATATGAAAAGTACTCCAAAGTGTGGACAAAACACAAGTAAGTAGATAAAACCAAGCATGGAACATCAAAAATTATAGATACATTTTCAATGTATCAGTAGCCTTTATACTTCTATATCTATGTAGATCCTAGTGCATGAAATGCTTCTATGCCACTTACATTGCTTCTTGCCATTTAAGTACAAACTTAATTCTGGTTCAGTGATCAACTCAGGAATCACTTAAAGACACGTTCTTATAGTTAAGACTTTGTCCTACCAACCAGAACCTCGGGTCACATTACGTCGAGTATACAACATGGTTATATGGAAGAACCTATGACTGAGGCATAGGAGATGCAACGCATCTCTTTCTTTCAACCATAGTTGCAATACTCAATGCTTCATATAGTAAGAACTACTTTCTCACCTTGTTCCATTCTGAGCTTCTTCAGAATCTTGCTTAGGACATTCTGAACATCTTTCGGAATCAAGTCCAGGAAGCATTCGACATTCAGTGTTTATTAAACTCACCAATCTATCTTGATAGATCTTGTTGTTCAATAACTTCAACTTCATCCTTATTTATCTAACTTAAATTTTATTAACACCAATCACATCATTCACATATGTCGTCCACATATCACCGAATGATTTCACTCTCCCACTCAAATATGACATTCATGTTTGAGATCCAGGGATTTCACTTAGCTCCCACTCAAAATATGTCAGCTACATATTATGAATTATCCAAGCTGATTTGCTCCCACTCACATCTAGGTCCTCTCGACAATCTTGGACATTCCAAAATTCTTTGATCATCATCAAACCGAGAATTCCACTAACGAGATTTCAATGACTATTCATTTCTCGTACTTAGGTCCATCACGCTTCTTTGTATTTTGTAGGTATGTCTTGTTCAAAACATGACAAGTGAATCAATAATATAATTCCACAAACTTGTAGAATATATAGTTGAATCCTATTTTCTTTAGTAAAAGTATTCCCTGAAACTTTATGATCATTATCATTGGTTTCTCCTCTATTTGTAGAGTTTGGATTCACGAAACAAATTCTGCTGCACCACTCAACAATCCGGAGGTAAGGTCAAATACCTTGTTTTGATCTTTTACTTTCTTCCACTTGTATCTTCATCAAGACACATCAACTTAGGACAACAGCAGGTTTGTCCCTTGTGGAAGGTGCATTCATAGCTTCCTTAGAATGCTCTACAAAGACTTGTATATTCGCCACGATTTCGACTTGTCGAAATCTCCAGAAACTTGAACTTGCCATAACACTTATGGTGTTGTTTCCACGAATCTTTAGATGTTCCTTTGTATTTCAAATGAGTGTTTGCTTATTTTGATCTTTTAACTCTAAACGACAACTACTACCCCGATAAGAGATAATATGTATCTAATACAAAATGATTATGATGTTTAGACACTTCAACAAAGTTTAAATTCATCATATTGTCATAATTTGTGAAACATCTTTCACAAGTTCCTTTTATGCTAAACTTAACTTGAATACTTTAGTCACGTCGATCAAATTGAAGAGACTTGTTAATTCAGTTAATTCAATATCCCATTTAGTTATGAACTCATTTGAACAATTCAAATCATTTCAAACTTCATGTTTCATTAAGTAAATACACGTATTCACTTAAGTCCACAATAAATGATTTCCACTACTTGTTGAAAATATGATACATCATTATGTATAAGTTTCAACATTTCTTTGCATATCACCGTTTTACCAGAATGCGGAGTTTTAGTCATTCTGCTCAAGAGGCATGGTTTTGCAAAGTCTCTAGATTAAGCATCTAGGACCCCGACCTTTCATAAAGAACCTACAATAACCAAAATGACTTAAACTATAGTGTCTTTTCATTATTAAACTTTGGATATCTTTTAGCATTCTAATCCTTTTATAAATGCTTAAACTATTATCATTAACATAGTGATGAGAATAACTTATTTATAATCGTAATGTGACCATAAGGTATTGTTCATAAGAATAGTACAAACTAGCTTGTAACTTGTTCATATGAATAATCGTCTCGCTAAAAGCAAGACACACAAACAGGGATTACAAATTTATATTCAAGTCCACTAATCCAAATGATAAACTTTGAGGAAAGAGGTGATGTCGGCCATCAACTGATTTGCTTGCCATCATCAAGTCACGTTGCCTCAAATCTAGCAATTCTCAAGCAGATCATCATGTTTTCACAAAGCAGGACAAGTATCAAATACTTTACAAACTGCAACGAGTTTTGCAAGAACCACATTTATAATTTAGTATATCTAACACATACCTTTTTCATCCATGACCTCCTTTTGCATCAAGCCCTTCTAAGAGTTCTCAACTCTAATGCAAGATTGCTAAGTGTTTTTCCAAACATTCTGGAGTCATCGAATTATCTCCTAATGGTTATTATATCAAGAAGAGAAGATCACCTTTTACGAGGATACCCCTTAGGCGTGGGTATTAATCTATGAAGTTGGACCCTTCTGCTAAGTTCCATATTAAGCAATATATTCCCATGGTCGCAAAGGACCTCAATGGGATAGACCAAGATCTACTAAGATATTTGCAAACAGACATCTAGAGTAAGTTTATAATAAGAGATCAATTTATAATTGGTCTCCACTAAAATTGTCATCCCCTGGACAACTTTAGTGATCGCATGATCCTTGTCCTCTGTACCTCCCCCAATCGTCACGGCCATCAGTGCGGTATCAAAGGTAGACATTCACTAATGCCAATCACATCATCCATGTGACTCATGCTCGATCTTTCGATCTCTTGTGTTCCGAGGCCATGTCTGCACATGCTAGGCTCACCAAATCTAACTTGTGTGTATTTGTTGTGCAACATGGCTTACACCCACTATATGTGAACGTAGATATGTCTGACCCCTACTCACCGTAGGGCGCCTCATAACGAAGAACTTTATTGGTGGTGCACACACAAGGGGAACACGGAACATTGGAATTAAATAGGGATTATCTTATTTGCTACCGTTGAGTATATAAATACTAGCACACAATAAGATGTAAAAACAGGTATCAACATCATATGTATAATGTGATATGATATGGTCTTTCTTGCGCCTTGATCTCCATCGAGCGCTCCTTCATGATCTCCATCTTGCCCTTGGTTTGACGCAAAGTCCATGACGCCTCCACCAGGTCATTCATCGGAACGATGACTATTACTATACTACTTAGTAACAGAAAAGTAAACTACTTTACCTTCGTAACGACCATTGCCATATAATAATCACATGCCCCCTACAAAATAAAGTTAGATGCCTCTACTTTATCTATTGCAAGTTTTACGTGGTTGTTAGGGCTTTCGCACTAGAACCGTTTCTAAACTACAAACTTTCCAACCACAACATGGATCTGACAGTTGTCTCTATTACACCCCTTTCGGGGCCCTCTATTGTAAATGTTATATCAACTATTGAATGAGATACAGACACCTGCTAGCCACTTATACGGTACAAGCCGTATGTTGAGCGTGGAACCAGTCTCGCGTACGAATACACGTAAGGTCGGTCTGGGCCACTTCATCAAACAATACCGTGATATAAACAAGTACACATTAGAGGGTAACAACTAAGGGATCAATGCCCGCACAAAACTTGTGCGTACTAGCCGTACAGCACTCTCTGATACGACTGTTGGGGATCGCAGCAGAAAACAAAAAATTTCCTACGATGTAACCCCAAAACTGCCTAGGGTCTATCTATGTAGTAATGTAGTAACGGCCGGAGCGTATAGAATACATATCCTTATAAACCGTACGCGGTTAACATTCCGCAGGGAACGTGGTTGAAGTAGTCGTACTCGTAGCCGACCTCAAGGTCGCGAAGCTCCTCGCAGGTCACCCCTTGCTCCTACTTCATCTTCATCGTGCAACACCTCCGGCTCATGACATTTAAGCGCCCCAAGTGTTGTGCCTCGTGTCTTCGTACACATCCGGTGCATGATGAGACCTCCGGCTCCCCGATCCCACCGGGAGTGCGGAAGTTGATATCCGGCTAGGAATTCTTGCAGCGCAACGGCGTGCTGCAGGTGTGCCTCGATCGCACAGCCCAGACTTGGGGCCATGGTCACAAGGTATAGAGAGAGGGAGGGAGAAAGTCATCCAAAGGACTTCTCAAATTGTGTGTTTAATCCCACCCATGGGCACCCCTTTATATAGGCTAAGGGGGTGTGCCTTTCTCAAAGGGTTAGCCATGTGGAACTATTCATAAAGGAAAATAACAGGTATTTTCGTCCTGGCCGGATGGGCCAAAAGAACTCAGCCCAATAGCCAAACAGAAAATAAACAATAAAAGAAAAGGAGCAGCACACAGGGGCTGGCCGGGTGGGCCTTGGCGCGGCCCACCCCGCGCCCAGTTGTCCCCGTGACGGTGGCCTGGTGAGGCGAGCCCGGGTGGGCTGGCCACCCCCCGGCGGCCCGCCGGCTCCCGCGGCCTGCTCCCAGGCCTGGCGAGGCAGAGCCCGGCTAGGTCGGCTGCTGCGGCGGCGGCCTAGCTCGGCACGACCCGGTGCCTGGCGCGGCCCAGTTACACGCCGTCCTGTGCGGTGGCGATTATCCGCCGCCCACAGGGCTGGCTGTTTTGCATTTTTCCATTTATTTTTCTACAGCTTTTATTCTAGGCCTTTTCCCTCTAGGATTTGGCCTAATATAATAGTTGCCTTTATAAATCTTAACTTAAATATTATTTAGAATATATTAATTCATAATTAACATATAATAAATATATATTTAAATTCCTATTTATCCGAAAACACTTTTCGAGGTCTTTTCCTTTATTCTTTCTCCGAACAACTTCAGATCTCTCCGCGGAACATTTCCGGCTTTCTTTCTTTCTCTACTGTGATTCCGTCTTACGAATGATCGCTCTCATCGTACCCTTAAGTGTATCCTCTCACGGCTTGGGAATGCTCTAGACATGATCTGTATCAATAATCAACAGAGGGACCATGGATGTCCATGTGACCCCTATGCATTCCTGATGACAATATCGTTTGAACCGCTAAATGTAGCATCCTCTTCCTTTTGTTTCTCGATACAACTTGTCCGAGATCCGATCATTGGTATCCCATACCTTGTTCAATCTCGTTCACAACAAGTTCTGTTTTCTTGTTACCGTGATATTACATCCCCGTGACCTAGTCACATGTTGCAACATTTATAGATGTAATCTCACCAAGCCGGCTGTATGTATCTTTACCCGTCATGTGGGTGAACAAATCCCGGTCTTGCAGTCACATGTCATCTACTGTTCCTTCGGAATACCCAACGTACACCTTTATGGTCACCGCATTACCAGATGACGGTTGATGCAGTCTAAGCAGCCTAGGGAAACAGTGAGTAATATGAGCTCACGGTCTAAGGAGAAGGAGTTTAGGTATAGCTGTTGCAACAATGAACTATATGACTTGATCGTGTTGCAATCCTTCGAGGACTGTCCAATCACATTATTCTCCAATGATATGATCTCGTTGTCAGTCGGCATAAATGCCCATGGTCTTGAAACCCAGATCATCTTCGTGACCAACGAACTAGTATGAATAGAGCCTACTAGGGACTTTGTTGTTTCATACCACACCTGTACCAATGTTTCCATTTGGCACAGTTATAGCATAATATGAAACTATTATAAACTAATTGAGATATGACAATAAAAACCTATTTATTATTTGCCTCTAGGGCATATCTCCTTCAAAAAGCCTAAGCTTGGGGGGGTACGCCGACATCGCACTCATCTCCATATCATTTTGCGTCGGTACTTGGTATATTCATGTTTCGTTCTCTTTCTAGTTTTCGTTCTTTTTTGTTTTGCTTTCTTAAAACACAAAAAGACCAAAAATATTTCTGTTGTTTCTCTTTGTTTGCTTCTTCTTTTTGCCTTGGTTTGCTTTTCCCTTTTTGCTTTGTTTGAACTATTCAAAAAAACCAAAAAGATTTTGCTTTGCTTGTTCTTCCTTTTTGGTTCTTGTTTTAAAAATCGAAAACACCAAAAATATTTGTTGTTCTTCTTTGGTTTTGTGATTTTGTTGCAGGGTTTAGCAGTTCTCAGTGGAATTTGGTTTCATATTATTATTATTCAAGCCACACAAGTGAAGGGCAATAATGAGGATTAATGACAACTTGAGGTGTGGTAAGAGGCTGGTAACAAACTCTATTTGTTTTCATTTTTGTACATATACTCATCATAGTGGGCATGCTTAGTCTGTTCATGTAGGATGTATATTATTTATGGATGCTTAGTAGTTCTTGCTTTCTTATGATTAGCTCCAGCTCGCTAATAGTTTGTAGCATGTCTTATGAATATTTGCTTGCATTGCTCTATTCATAACTTGGTATAACACTGTGGTATCTCCCTCTGAATGTTTCACTTGAATTGACTTGGCACATGCTCATGCATGCATATGACTGAAACAATAATTAGTTAAGCCTCGATGAATTATTTTGCCTCAGGGGTCTTGAATCACTTTCATGCCATGTTTAGTCTTGTTTTGTTGCAAGCATGATTATGACAGTTATTGCTCTCTCGTTTGTCGCTCCCTTACTATTGCTAGCCTTCACTTACACTAAGAATTTTTTACTCGTGTTTCCAACTCCCTAAAACCAAATATTGCCAAAAGTGTCCACCATACCTACCTATTAGCATCATTTGCTATTTCCGTGCATATTCAATATGCCTTGTTTTCTTCCGAATAAAATGTTTGCTTGTTATGAGAAAGTTAGTTAGTAAAGCTCTCACGAACTTGATGGCACACTTTATTTCCTGGACTTAATAAACCTGAATGATTGTGTTTGTCCATGAAAGTTATATGCTTGCAAATTATAGGCTGGGGATTAGCAGAACCGTGCTATCAAGGGGAATGCTTTCAACACCTGTAAATATATACCGAGTTGATACCATGCTCTTTTGTTTGCGGATGTCGTCGGTGTGAAATAAAAGGGGAGCTTGTAAGTCCATGGAGTTATGTATGTGTGTCAGAGAAACGCCTAGGCCGCCGGTCTAATCCATGTTGTCATGGTGGAAACCTGCAGTGTAACCATAATAAGTATCTATGAAGCATTCTTCTTATAAAAAAGAGAGAGATAGCTATTGAGAAAAAGAAAAAAAGAGATTTGAGAAAAGAGAAAAGAGAGAAAAAAGCACCATTTTCCCATGGTAAATAAGAAGATTGCTGAGATACTCATTGTCTGCTTGTCTTGTCATTTTGATATGGGGATTCTTCTGTATCATCGGGCAAGGGGTACCCCATTGGCGGTTCTCTATGATACGCACGTATTTACGATGACAAGAACTTACCGGTAACTAAAGTTGAGTAGCATGAGGAGCGACCCTCGTACTCAAGGGACATGAGATTTCCAGTTTATAGTCTGTCAAGCATATAACTCAGAATGGACCTCACTTTCACCTTAACCATATTAAAGATGCTTATGATAGGGGCAATGAGAGATCAAAGCTAATGAGTACCATCCTTTCAGCATTTGGAAGCCTTTCAAACTATTCAAAACCTTTTCATTTCCTTGTTGAGTCTCCACATATTCTATGAGCACCTCCTTGAGAGCATAGTTGTCATTATTAGTGTAATGTGCTTGTCTCAAAACTTGATTATTTGTGTTATGACTTTGATGCTTGTATCTTTGATATCTTTACTTCTAGTCTTCACCTAAACTTTGGCAAGCGAGATATCACTATATCATACCTTGTTATGAGCATTGTAATGTTGCTTATGTTTATGCTTCATGCTACTTATTATTTTTGAGTTGGAATCTATACATATCTTGCAATGCCTATTAAGTAAACTTACTTGCATACTCCTTATTATGAATTTTCTAAAGTAGATGATCACATGCTGAGAATATATACATCATATGAAGAAAATGAGTTCGTGAAAGTTTCTTTTATCGCACTCAGTTTTCAACTGAATTGCTTGAGGACAAGCAATAAGCAAAGCTTGGGGGGAGTTCATACGTCTAAAACGTATCTACTTTCCCGAACACTTTTGCTATTGTTTCTCCTCTAAACTTGTGTGATTTAGATGCAACTAACACGGACTGACGCTGTTTTCAGCAGAATTGCCTTGGTGTCTAGTTTTTGTGCAGAAAATCAACTATCAGGAATAATCCTGGAAAATATGCCAAAAATCCTATTTCACCAGAAGACTCCCGGAGCCAGAATACGAGACGGGGAGGGGCTGGGCCCAGGCCACACCACCTGGCCGCGCGGGCTAGGCCTGGCCGTGCCAGGGGGTGGTCTGGCCGCCCCAGACACCCCCTCGGTCTCCCTCTTCGCCTATAAGTTGCCTTCTGACCTAAAAACTCAGGGGGGTTCGATGTTTTTTCTAGAAATAGTTCCGTTCCGCTGCCACCACCAGATTCCACGATTCAGAACTAGAAACTCCGTTCTAGCACCCTGCCGGGACAGGGAATTGGAGGAGATCATCACCATCGCTTCTCCATCGACCATCCATGTTTCCCCCATCTATGAGTGAGTAATCCCCCGCTGTAGGCTATGGGGATGGTAGGGATTGGATGATATCGTTCATGTAATGGTATCGGATTGTTAGGGCATGGTGCCTAGTATCTACTATTAGTGCT
Organism: Avena sativa; assembly: GCA_916181665.1. Taxonomy (NCBI): domain Eukaryota; kingdom Viridiplantae; phylum Streptophyta; class Magnoliopsida; order Poales; family Poaceae; genus Avena; species Avena sativa. The sequence continues at coordinate 433,887,879 of OV702287.1, forward strand.
TTTTGACTTTGTTGCGACTTGTTATGCTTAATGCTTTTCACTAGGGCTCGAGTGCCATGATTTCAGATCTGAACATGTTATTGATCCATTATGATAGTATTGTTTATGGTCTTACCTGCAAGTTGAATACACACATTGTTGTCCGGAACCAATGGCCCCGAAGTGACAGAAATCAGGATAACCGGAGGGAATGGCTTTGATGTGAGGATCACATGTGTTCACGGAGTGTTAATGCTTTGCTCCCGTGCTCTATTAAAAGGAGCACCTTAATTGCCAGTAGTTCCCTTGAGGCCCCACTGCAAACGGGCTGGCAGGACAAAAGATGTTGTGCAAGTTCTCATTGCGAGCATGTATGACTATATATGGAACACATGCCTATGATTATTTAGTACTTGGATGCTTTATCTTATTTATCTGCAATTGCCCTATGTTCTGATTGCCATGTGAATTGTCATGTCCATGCAACGTCCGTTCATCCATCCCTATGCCTACCGCACTCGAATCCTACTGTTTTCTGCTATTGTTACTGTTGTCTTTACTTTTACTACTGTTATTACTTTACTATTCCTACTACAAAACTGTTGCTACTTATAAACTTCTATGAGCAAGATTGTTTCCAGGTGCAGCTGAATTGACAACTCAGTTGTTAAGGCTTATAAATATTCTTTGGCTCCCCTTGTGTCGAATCAATAAATTGTGTTTCACTTTCCTTGAAAATACTGCGATATACCCCCTATACTTGTGGGTCATCAAGAGTCAGGCTTTGTGATCCACCTCCAACTTTGTTTTGCCAACAATGCCAAATTAAAGCATGGATTTCTTTAAATCCCATACCACCATTCTTCTTTGGAATGCATAACTTTCACCATGCCATCAAATGCATGTGGTTTTGAACTTATGTATCTCCCCACCAAAACCCAGCAATAGCATTTGTCATTTTCTTACATAAACTTTTAGGAATTTTAAACACCAACATAGCATAGAGAGGGATTGATTGAATAATTGCTTTCAGCAATATCTCCTTTCCCCCCACAGACAAGAATTTCTCTTTCCAACTTTCAATCCTTTTAATTATCCTCTCTAGTAGATATAAAAAAATATCACTTTGGTTAGCTCTAACAAGAGAAGGAAGGCCCAAGTATTTATCTAATAAAGCTTTAGTCATAATATTTAGCTCAGAACAAATTTCTGCACGTGTACCAGGATCCACATTAGGACTAAAAAAGACACTGCATTTACTCTCACTTACCAATTGTCCTGAACTTGCAAAGTATTGATCAAGTACCTGTCTCAATGAGGTTGCATTAGTCATATCAGATTTCATAAGGATTAGAGAATCGTCCGCAAAAACCAAATGCGAGACTGATGGGGCATTTCTGTAGACCCTAACACATTCCATGCCCCGAACCTCCTCTCTATGATCCAGAATACTTGAAAGACCTTCTGCACAAATCAAGAACAAGTAGGGGGAGAGCAGATCACCCTGCCGAAGTCCCCTTCTTGGGATAAACGAATTGGTTTCCTGGTTATTAAACCTAATTTGGTATTTAACTGAACGAACGCAGGCCATCAAAAGATCCACAAAAAAATTCTGAAAACCCAATCGTTTTAGCATGCTTTCCAGGAAGTTCCACTCAACTCTATAATAAGCTTTATGCATATCAAGTTTGACTGCACAGTAACCCTATTTTCCTTTATTCTTATTCTTGATTTTGTGGAGGCTTTCATATGCCAACAAGACATTATCTATAATTAATCTTCCTGGAACAAAAGAATTTTGTACATGAGAGATTACCTCATGAAGAACATGCTTCAGTCTTAAAGCTATCATCTTTGAGATTACCGTATACAGGACATTGCAAAGACTAATGGGTCTATACTGTATGATAAGCTCTGGATTCTCCACTTTCGGAATAAGGACAATAACAGTATCATTCCAGCTCTTAGGGATTACTTTGTTGTTAACTGCAGTAAGAACTTCAGACGTGAGACCATCCCCCAGTATGTGCCAACATTTTTTTAATAAAATCACATTTAAACCATCCACCCTAGGGGCCTTCATATCACCAATAGAGAACAGAGCCTTTTTAACTTCCTCTGTCGTATAATATTTAAGTAATTGCTCATTCATAGCTTCTGAAACCTTTGGCACAACTTTGGACAAAATCTCTAGATCCAGCTATTCTACTTTAGTAGAGAATAACCCTGCAAAATATTGTGAGATCAAAGGGTTAAGGTTCGGACACCCCTCCCCCCAAGAACCCGAATCATCTTTGAGTCGTTTGATCATGTTCCTTTTTCGGCGCTCACTAGCGAATTTATGAAAATACAAAGTGTTTTTATCGCCATGTTGAAGCCAGTTCACTCTGCTACGTTGAGCCCAATAGATCTCCTCCTATTCTAGAAGGGCTTCAATTTCAATTGCGAGTTCCTTTTGTTGCCGAATACTTTCCTCAGATAAAGGTCCAACAGCAACCTTTTCCATATTTTTCTAAGCATCACGAATTTTCCTCTTTGCTTTCTAGAGGATCTTCTTATCCCATTTATGCAAATGGTTATGGACAAATGCCAATTTTCTTGCTAGGTTTTCATTTTCAAACTGTGGCCCAGCAAGCTCCCAAGCCTCCTCGACCACTTGCTGAAAACGGGCATTTTCAACCATTTGGCCATAAAGCGAAGAATAGTCGGCCCATTCTAAACTTGATCACCAATATAGAATTCCATCAAAATTGGCCGATGATCGGATTGGTAGCACTCCATATTCTGTAGTGTAGCATCGCCAAATTTAGACATCCATCCATAATTAGTGAGAGCCATGTCAAGCCTTTCTCTAATCTTCCCCTATGCCATGTATACTTATGCCTAGTGTAACCAAAGTCAGCTAGATTGCAATCATCAATAGATTCTCCAAAAGCTTGCATAAAATTTTAAGGCCTGGGATTTCCACCTTCTTTTTCAAACGGGTATAGAATTTCATTGAGATCATCCATAACCAGCCAAGGCATAGTCGATTGTGAATGTAAATCCCTTAAACATTGCCATGAAAGGTGTTTATCTTGCCACCTAGGTTCCCCGTAAAAAATAGTGAAACACCACACATTTTCAAAACCCACACCACCTCAACATCAATATAATTCGGTGTCTTGAACCGTAGTGAAATCTGAGCCTCCTTCTTCCATAGGAGCAATAAACCGCCACATCGACCATCACTCCTCACCACTTCCTTATGATCCATACTTAGAGATCGACGCAAAAATTTCGCAGGCCACTCATCAAGATGTGTTTCTGACAGGAAAAGAACATCCGGTCTACTCTGCCTAAAAAGATTATGTAGAGCCCAAAGCGCCGCAGCCCCTGTAGACCGTGGCTATTATAGCATAATATTTTCATTGTGTCCGGTAAGCCTCCTTCCCAGAGGCCGCCGATATCAGTTGTTTGTCAATAACATCATCCGCAACACCATCACCTCTCTTTGAACATTTAGTATCACGTTTTGGAGTCGGACTTGGTGGAATAGCTAGTGGAGGTGGTGCAGATCCTCCAACCAGAATACCTGCCATCAAAGCAACAGTTCCAGGAGCTAGAAGGGCATTCGGAACCAAACCATCATACCTCTCACCCCTTTTCCTGCTTATGTTAGATGATTGATCAGTATCCTCCTCCATATTGTTCAGATCATCATCCTCATTAAAAGGTTGATAAGGCCCTGAGTGGCCACCTCGACCTCTTCCTTGTCCAAATCCTCCAGTTCCACGCCCATAACCTCTACCACGGCTAGGGCGACAACAAAAGCTAATGTTCCACTCTGCTCGAAGATTCTTGAATACTAGGGCTTGAGGTGGATGAACACCATCTCCATGGTTTTTGTACTCATGTCCCATATGACCACAAACTTGGCACCAGTTCGATAATTTTTCATACTTCACAAGAAAGAGCTCGCGCTTCCCAGCATGGACTATTCATACCACACTTTTCAGAGGTTTTCACACATCTAATTTAACTTTCACACGATTTTTCCCCTTCAAAGTCATTCGATACCCCCTTAGCAGTAACAAATATCCCAACTTTTGACGCCAAGCATTTGATCATAGGTGCATAGCCAATAGGGACATCATGAATTTGAATCCATATATCAATGAAAGAGAGATCAATAGCGGATGGTTTTGTGAAACCATCGTATGGAACGATCACAACAGGATTACCTCGAAACATCCATGGGCCTCCTTCGATTACCTTCTCCCAATCACCAAGGTTGGCGAATTGAAAAGTATGTAGGTTCTTTTCCAGGGATTTTGTTTACACATCCTTTGCCAATTCCCACACCGATCGCATGTTCTTATAAAACCAGAAGTTGGAATGTTCACCTTCCGTAAAAACCCTAGCAATGGCGAGCCAACGGGTTGCCTCTGGCGGCGGCGGAGCCTCCTCCTCAAAGACAACATCATCCAGATCCTCTTCTCTTATGCCAAGTTGCTTTATCATAAGTTCGATGCCACCATCGCCTCTCGAGGACGATGCACTAGATTAGTCCGTCGCCATGGTGAAACCTTAATCTCTCCACAGCGAAACTTGAACCCCAACAACCTCTGCACCTAGCGGCCACCAAGGTAGGTCAAAGACCCGAGCTCAGCGTCGCAGACAGACAAGGAGATCGGGGAAGAAGAAAGACTCAACGCCAGCGGAGCCGCGAGAGACCTAAACCCTAACGTGAGGGAAAACCGATTGACGAAACTCTCCTTAAATCCTACATATATTTTCGGCAACTTTTGGAGCGACCTGAGATACCCATTGGATGGGTGAGGCCACTGATCTATACTATTAAAAAGATTGAGGACGTTCGTCGTGTCTAAATTTCCGTCTGCCATCAAATGATGCCTTTGCCCCTAACTGTTCGAGGTATTTACATGTTCTGCCACCACGAAGTGGTACTGTGCGGTGAAACGAAAAAACTCCCGAAAATACGTCCTGATGGTCAACTGCTCCCCTTCCGGCACTCCCCTCGCCGCGGCCGCCCGGAGCCGACGGGCTCCCCATCTCCAAGCCACACCAGCTCGGGCACGGCGAGTAGCGGCCCCGTTCAGCCGCCCCGTGATACGCGTCTCCGCCACCGACCCTGAGGTCTACGGCGCCGCCGACGAGCTTCTGCTCGAGCTCCCTTCCCCGATGGAGTATGGGGGCAGCGGCGCGCTAGAGAAAGCCACACACGGGGAAGTCCGGCCCGAGGCGAGCTAATCTCTCGACGCCACGCGCGGGATGGGCTGCTGGTCAGCGCTATGGGGTGGGTTTCTGGGGGTGGCGGGCTGAGTGCGTTGTCGGGGTGGCACGCTGGTGGCTGTGCAGTCCCTAATTTACGTGTGGTGAGCTCGACGCGTGATGTAGTAGCTGGACCCCTGCTACCACAACGTCGGCCATGTTCGTAGTCCCGCCGACGAGGCCGCGAACAGAAGCACGGGAGCATGCCGGACCTGCAGGTGCCCATAGAACCAAGGCCCGGTACCACCACGCACTCGATGACTTCCTCCCTGATGGCGCCAACTAAAAACTTGAAGCCTGCTACAAGCTTACGACGAGGTTGGGTGCTCAGTCCAGAGCTCTTCTCCACGCTGCTCTACATCGAGAACACGCGTTTCTTCAGATTTACCTTCATTGCGGTTTGTGCACATAGCCTGTTTGGTGAAATGACTAGGTGCTAATCCTCTTATGCACGCTCATGTTAGGCACATTCCAGATTTTTCTTCAGGTTGGATTGGTGGATTACTCATTTCATTCAATGAGTTCTTTGGTGTTCATGAGGTGTATTTTAGGTGCAAAACAGATTATATCTAACTTAGTCCTACGTATTTCCACCTTCGCCACTCGTTAATCCTCTCTCATCAGTCTGCAGTCTGTGTCGTGGTCGCCAAGTCCCCCATTGGCTTCTTTGACCTCTACCGGCTTCCTATGCCCACGGTATCGGCCGTCCCAAGCTGATCATCCATGTCACAGAGTAAGGTAAGCATGCCCACCACTAAAACTTTCTCTCAGTGTGTGTATGGTTGATGTTCAGGAGTTGTGTCAGAGTGTGGGGTTTGAAACCTCAAAATGCACTCCTTTTAAGTTGATACAGTACACCTTTGGTTGAGCTGAACGGTCTATACAACCACGTGAGCTAGCAATGTCTACTTGTATTGAGAAGATGAATATGTCCTTGCCAGATTGGTTTGTTGACATTTCCAGAGATAGTGCAGTTGGTTTGTTTGGTTTGCATATTTGCATCAGATTGGTTTAATCATTTTAACTGGGCATGCTTGAATTTACTGGGCTGAAATACATGTACTTAATATGGTACTGCAGCTATCCGCATTCACATCAACTCATTGCCTCCATTTCATATTCATCCTAGGTAAGCTACTACCTATGTATTACTTAGACAATTCTATTCTCTAGCAGTTCATATATCCCTCTTTATCTGAGAGATTAGCTCGCCTCGGGCCGGACTTCCCCGCGCGCGGCTTGCTCCAGTGCGCCACTGCCACGTGCCCACGTCCATAGGGAAAGGTTTTCCAATTGTCCTAAGAGATTTGCGTGCGCAAGAAACCAAACAGCTGTGATCCTTAGAAAAATATATATCTACATGTTCACTTAGATCTTCATAATACAAGGGATCTCACATGTAACCATTTCCTATGTACAGAGGGTCGATGCCTTGTGCTTTCACGGAGCATGTGCATTGCCTATTCTCCTGGTGATGATCGCTAGAAGCAAATAGCACTCCTAAACGATGTCTTTAAAGTTTTATAAGTTGGCATTGAAAAATATTGGCCTAGACTTCTGCATTTCAGTTGCCTTTTGTTACTGATACTTATTCTTTGTTTCCTTCAGTTGTGCCACCCAATGTATTCATTGTCGGGTTAGTTCTCCAGTACATGCTACTTCCGAACCATCAGCTGATCATACGCCTGACGGTTTGTGTATTTTCTATATTGTTTTTTAGTTTACTTTAAAATCTACATGGTTCCATGTTATTAGGAGATGCTTCACTTGCAAAGTTGGAAGCACAATGTGTTCAGTTTAGACAGTACCGTGTATATCTGTACTTCTTATTAATAGTTGGCCTACATTATACCACAGTTAGTATTTTACTTTCTGCATTTGTGTTGTTGTATAAAACTGTAGTCAATCAATCTAAAAAAACATACCGTCTCTTTTATCTTTAAATTGCTCATATTTGGTTTAATATTTTTACTCAGTGCTGACTTATGGTCTCTGTATAATTGCTTCTTCCTCTGCTTCTCTATTTTTTTGTTTATTCGTCATTTTACCGAGGACAATGTTTTTGTTTATTCATAGGTCCACTGAAGACAGGCTTCAGTGAATTCGGTGACATTGTTCCACTCATGCTGAATTAACGGCGTCAACTTCATTGACCTATTCCACGCTCCGCCCCTTCCTCCGTGCTCCGCCAGTTCAGAACAAGGTACTACCATTCTCCCTTGCCTCGAAGTTAGACCATGAAAAGAGTGTAGGTGAGGGGATTTTCCATGCTGTGAATTTGGTATTCTACGATTCACCCTGGCTGAAGAACGTATGTAGACTAGCTCCAGTTGCTGGTCGCTGCCTTGATCTGTGTGTGGGTTACCATCACAATTGGGAATCATTCGTGTATTCAGGGCATTGGAAAAGTTGTAGCTGAATTTGTCAAATTGATGATTTTGGAATTAGCATTCAGTCGAAATGCAACTATTTTGAAGAAGTATATTACTTTTTGTTAAAACATGTGTAGTGTGTCTATATTAATTAATAGACGCTGATGCTACACTGAACTTGACTAGGATTTGAGTTAATTCTGATTGAAATAAGTGATACCTAAGAAAGCTAGAGATGATCTGTGCAGACAATAGATCGAGTCGGCTAATTCAGTTTCAGGATGTTAGCAGCGTATCTCTGAGCAGCAGCATCCTGCTCAGCAGAGGTGCGTGAATCTTCTAAAAATTTCAGTTTTTGTTACACACACATCAGTACCTTCAATATAATTCCTTGTTACTGAATATGTCATAGTGGAAACTAGAAAAATACATTTTGTGAAGCTTTTATGACGACTGTACCTGAAATACTGCTCCTGTCTGTATGATAGGGTAGGCTTTAGTTCGGATAAGTCATGTTCCAATTGCTTAGCCTCTTCAAGCGGCATGTCAACAGCTCCAGCGGCCGTGGCCATCTCATTCTTCGCATGGATGGCGTATCTGCGCTACAACATGATGTGTTCTGCAACCTATCTCACCAGCAGCCGAAGTGAAAACAAGTTGATCACCTTATGCTTCTGCGAGACAATTTTTTCAAGCAATTATGTGCTAATTTTCAGTTCATCTTTTGTATGATTTGTGTAAAATCTGTGGATCTGTTGCCTTATGAGATGAATTCTGTGTTGATTTGTTGTTCGGCTTCCAACTACAGAAAGAGGCAACAACATCCAGCAGCGACAACAACTTATTGATCACAAGCTAAGGCAACGACCATGAACTTGAACGAGGTGTAGAGCTGGTTATGTACTCATCAGGAATGGAAGCTGCTCCTGCATGCACGATTGCTTGACCATTTACTCCTAGCTGATGCTCTGACGAAGAGGAGTTGACGAGTTGTTCACAATAGAGACGGTTCGACGAAATGACCCAGTGAGCGGGAGTGTCTTACATGGTTGTTGTGGCTTGGTAATTTACTTTGTGTTTTCTCCTTCTTCCCTCTGATTACATGTGTAGTTGGAGCTTCACTGAAACACTTGCGACCAGGTGGAAGACATGAGTGGTCTCGCCTTATCTTTTTGCCACCGTACAATACATGCTTCAATATAAGATTGTTCCCTATTTTGTGCAATGCTCTTTGTGCAAAAAGAAAATGTATCTCTTCCTGTGTGTTCCTTCCTGACTTTCTAATGTATTATCCTCTCAGGGTTTGGAAATGCTTCATGTTTCTGACTTTTTCTTTTTCTATTGAGAAACATGGTATACCAACATAGACGTTCACAACTTGCATATACACTAATCATAGAACGGGCGTGACGAATATTTATATTCAAATTTGTTTCAAACAACTCAAATCTATTTCTTAATAATTACATCAAACCATGTGATTTATGGAGGATTAATAGTTACATGTACGGAAGTGCAATGCAACCGGAGATGAGCGGCGAAAGAAAGATGACTATGGCAACGCACGGGCACTATGCTAGTTTTTGTTAAACCGAGTGGATCCATGGCCTCTAAAATTGGCCCCACGGGCCAGGTCCGGCGCGTTTTCATCCCGACCCGGAACGCAAAAACTGACTCCAAACCGGGCGCGTTTCCTTTCCTGACTCATCAGGGCCAACCGATATATATGCCCAACGAGAACCCTAGCCGTCGCCTCGTCAACTATACAGCAGGCCAAATTGCCGTACACCATGACGACCTCCTCGCTTGTCACCGGCCACGCCCTCTTCCCCGGATCTGCCGGCGACGGCCCCTCCACGGATACGGTGGCGATTCCCCCTCCCTTGTATCCACAGGCGACACCCTCCCTGGATCCACCTGTACCATTGTCGCCGGCGACGTGAGGGGCTCTCACTTGCACATGATCGTCGACTACTCGCGCACCAAGTTGGTCCACAACGGCAAGCTGATTGAATCTAGCCCGTTCCTGTTAGGAGGCTGCACTTAGGCGTCTGCGTTACTATCCCCGCGGCGCTACGCCCACGTTGATTGAGTACGCATCTCTCTTTATCAAAATCGATGATATGCTTGCTGAAGAGGAGGCCATGGGGGTACGAGTTAAGCTCAGCTTGCTCGATCAAGATGGGAACTCAGTGCCGTCCGGTACCCATACTGGCATCTGTTATGGCTTCTCGAATGATTGTCGATCTTTTGGATTTAGCAAGTTCGTCAGAATCACTGAACTTGAGAAGCATCTCAAGGATGGCTCTTTCACTATCCAGGTCGATGTTACTATTGATAATGGCATCTACGTGTTTCAGTCCATCGAGGTGCCACCATCTGACATGTGTAAGAACTTAGGGGATCTTTTATTGACTAAGGAAGGTGCTGATGTCGAATTCCGAGTCGGCGGGGAGACATTCTTGGCACACCGGGCGGTGCTCGTTGCGCGGTCTCCGGTTTTCAAGGCACAACTCTTTAGCGCTATGAAGGAGCGAACCACCACAAAGGTCGTCATATCTATAGGTGACATGGAGGCTAAAGTGTTTGATGCTCTGCTTACTTATATATACACGGATGCACTGCCTGATATGGATCAACAAAATGAGTCTGGAATGGCTCAGCAACTGCTTGTTGCAGCATATAGGTATGATTTAGAGAGGCTGAGGCTCATTTGTGAAAGTAAGTTGCGCGGACTTATCAATACAAGCTCTGTGGCGACCATCTTGGCATTGGCGGAGCAACACCACTGTCATGGGCTTAAGACGGAATGCATGCTCTTCCTAGACAATTATGGGAGAGGTCATGGAGTCTGAATATTGAGTTTCTAATCTAAGAGCTGCCCCGGTATGACAGATATTCTCCTCTGATGTTATATGGAATCATGCGTCTTGAAAGTAACTATAAGAGCCTACATGCTATCTCATGCTAGTATTAGTATGTTTCTGCGTTGTTTGGTTATCGCGAGGATATGATATATCTTGCTCCTTTTTGGTCATGGTTTCTCATTCGTGGAGAATTTTTTATTAACGGTTTGACAAGTTATTTGCAAACCAATACCATGTATTTTAATTAGCTATAATTCAGTTCAGAACTTATAAACTTTTTAACTAGTTTCCCTTTACGTCTTCCTTGGTGCCTTCCTGGATGTGAGCATTGCGCTTCTTTTATAGTCCATGCAAATGGGGAACTGTTGCCCCACGGGCGCCGAAATGTCGTTGGATTGGGCCAAAACTTCATCCGGTGAACCCAGGCTGAACCTAGGGCACTCGGGGAGCCGGCGGAAGCGAAAAGGTGTGCGGGCTAGCTCTGTCCATGACACAAGCCGAGTTTCCCTCCTTTTTTTCTGTTTTCCCCCTTTTCCTTCCCTCCATCTGCCGTGTCTCGCCCGTCATCCGCCCAGCTCCAGCCATTTCGCTCGCCCAGATCCTCCCCACCCACCATGGCGCTGAAGAAGTTCACATGCCCTTGGTCCGTTGCCAAAACTGGGGAGCCGAAGTAGAGACCATCAGGCATGAGTAACTCCGACTAGGCAGCCGACACAAGCGCAGGGAGGTGGTCACGGATGATTTCTGGAAGAGGGATCTAAAGCTCAAGGCCAGGAATGTGGTGGAGGCGCTGCAAGCGGCGCAACATGTCATGGAGTGAAACATGGTGGCGGTGAAGTTGGCCATGGAGCGGCCTGGCCATGCCGGCCAGTACTTTCCGAGCGGCGTGTGGGGCAGCCAAGCAAGCGTCGCTTCTTTGTCGAGCTTCTTGCCATCCTCCCCGGCGATGTTCCAAGAGATCCATGGCCACAACATGCCCCACACAAGGTTATTGCCTCCATTTGAAGAGTACACTGACTGTGACCCACTCGGCGGTTTCAACCCCAACGTCACCTTTCCCCACTACCCTCCTCCTCAAGCTCCTCCCGTCTTCACCTCCGACCTCAACACCATATAGGCTCCCCGTCCTACGCAAGCTTGTTGGCGCTGCGCAGCGGATCTCTCCCCTTCGCCCCAAGCCATGGCGTCGGATCATCGCACCAGTTCAGTGGCGCTACCGCCAACTCCCGCGGTGTGCTTGACAGAATGGCAGGCGATGCCTACATGAATGAGCTCATAGACACTGGTTCCATGGTTGCCGCGTCCTTCCTCGGGTTCTTCACATAAGAGGAAAATGGCCACATAGACTCATAGGAGGCCGGTGAGGACTCACACGATACCTAGGAGGAAGTGCGATGGCTGCGGAACAAGATACACCACCCTTTGATGAACTAACCCTCGAGTCACTTGACATCGAGTTCACTAAGGAGTACCAGCTCACTCGTTTCAACCGTCTCAAGAGCCAAGAAATCAAGTCCACAAAATGGGTATGTTCCTATATCCTTAACCAACTAGGCATTGGCTATGATTTCAATTTATTTTGCAACAATGTTTGTTTGCTTCACTTTGTTTTTTAGGACACCGCCAGATATTGCTGCATGACACTTGAGTTCCTCAGCACCTTGACGCATACGGTGAGTCTGTACTACTGCTCTGAGAAAGATAGTCCGGGAGTTAATCGTATCACCTTCCGCCTAATGAACCATGAGTACATCTCAACACTCGGTCAATGGGCTCATCATTTTGGGTTTGTTAACAACACCATCAACATATGATCCACCAGTTTTGTTCTTAATCCTACACCCTTAGAGTACTTTAACTCTATGATAATCCGTAGAAACACACCTAAGGGAAATCAAATTGATTGTCCTACTGTTCGTTATTTGTTCTATTCTATTGCTAACACCTTGTAGGCACGTGGTGAGTTTACTAGAGTCAATGAAGAGAAAATGATGATCCTCGAAAGAGCTGCTATTCCGATTTGTAACTTGACGTCAAACTTGGGCGCCCTTCTTGTAATCCCCGGACCTCAAGTTTCTAAATCACAAGCTGGTATAACCTGAATCTGGAGGACGTACTACCATGGAGGCCGCATGGCCGCCCACAAGCAGGACGCAATGGCAGGGCACGGTACCGGCAAACCATCCATCCTAGTATTCATGGTTATAGCTTCGAGCGCGAGAAACATGACCAGACGGCTGCGAGTCTAACGTACACAAGTGAGTATGTACGTCAACGACATACACGAGTACATCAGAGCAATTCCATCTAAAAGAAATAGAAATATATTGCAACGCCATTACGGCAAGATCCAAATTATAAAGATAGTAATAATAATATTTTAAGATTATATCCTCATACGTCACTTAAAAAATCATCAAGCGGAAGCGAAAACACAAATCCGAGTATGGATTAAGAGTCAAACCGGCATAAGATGCCACAGAAATAAGCACATTCCCGCCCACAGATCTCAGAGATCTTCATCCCCGAAATCTCTATGCAAGAGGGTCGCTGCCTCCATCGTTGGCCTCATCGAGGAAGTAGCCTTCATAGGGGTATTTCTGACAATCTGATCAATATTTACGGTGATACCCTAGGACACTCAGCAAGTCTTTATGCATCTAAAGGGAACCACCTGGGGGTGACGCAATTGCAGCAAAAGATAAATAACTAACAGTTCTATAGATACACGCTACAACATCCGCCCAATCAGATATGGACGGATGCTCGTTAATTAAAACCAATAGTTATATAAGCAACATAAGTAAACATCGCTCGTCCTCCTTCTCGATTACCGAACGATAAGGCGGAAGAACACCCCATCCGTTGGCAATTTTATTAATCATTCTATGAGTGTTGCACTATTTACTACTCATGTTTTAGTCAAATTAAACATGGTACTTTAGTTATAGTTGTCTATGATCGAAAAACTGTGTTCCAAGTCGTCCATAACCATAAACACGGCTTTTAGAAATATTTACCCTGCAGGGGTGCACAAATAGCAACCCACGCACGATCAACTCCGGAAAGAACCACATAAAAAGCAAAGAGGCATCACGACAAAGCATTCACAAGATTCAAAAATAATTTCAGGGGGACACCCTACTAAGCTACCCGCAACAAAGTCGGTCGGCTCCGAGATGGACCTAGGGTTTGTGACGATGGCTATAAACGACTAGGCACCCAAAAATGTGATTGGGCTTGTCGATACCGCGAAAATATGGCACGGGGTTCCAAAATAGTACAGGTGATCCACGCGCAATAATAAATAAAACAGTAAAGAATGGCATAAGCACATGACAGTAATAATGCGCCAAACTAGTTTGTGGCCCCAAGAAATAAGATATAAATCAAGCTCAGGCGAAGGGGATTCATGGTCCCACATGTGGATAGTGTGATAGTCAAGGAACAAGAATCAAGTACTCGGGTCCTACGGGACACAAGTGAGCATGCAAGAACCAAATAACAGTTATTGCCCACTAGTGCCTCTTTCTTTAGTTATTCTATTACTATACATAGTTTAAGTTGTTTAGGTACCTCGTTATCCATAATAGACTCATACAAACCCTACGCATACAATTCTATGACTCGCATGGTTTAAATAACTTCTGTAGTAATGACTGATAGGATTGAGGATACAAGCTTTAGTGGGTTTTAAAAGTAAAGGCTATGGAGTACTTGTGATTTCAATTTAATGTGAATCGTAACACAATGATGCAAGAACAAAGATAAAAGCATAGGTGCTATATGTAATGCAAGCATGAGTAATTGCTTGCCTATTAGCTTAGCAGTAGAATAACTAGGATCCGGGTAGTGTTCTTGTGTCTCCTGATAACTTCTTTGCTCGATGTCTATCCAGAATAAAAACCAAATACACAAAAGAGCCATAATAAATAAAATGTGCAATCATATAAACATATGCAGCAAGCAAAACAAGATATGTTATGATGAAATGATACACAATTGCATGGTATAACATAGCATGGCATAGGTGAGGTGTAGAAACAATAATAAAGCATTTTAATTAATTATTTAGTCATGTTTTGCTCCCATAAACCTTGTTGTATACTTAATATTTATATGATATATGATTCAACTTATATCAGGGAATGCATAGTTAGAAAGGTGTCGTCGCGCTGATCGATTTAGACATATTATTTGTCGAATTTGGAATTACGGAATTAAAGTTATGAATTTTAAGAAAATGGCATTTAATGGTAATTATTAATTCGAAAATTTTAAATACCCAGAAATTATTTTAAATAGCATATTCATATTCCTAGTATTTTTCTGATAAGAAAACATATATCATTTATATTATTTGGAATTATGAATTTAAATTATTATTTAAATGCAAAACAATTTAAAGAGGGGTCAAAGTTAAAGGTTTGCTAGGTTGAGTCAACTCTGGTCAAATTTGAAAACAGGTTTGAATTCATATTTCATTTTATAATTTTTTCCAAATTCAAATTCATTTGAAAGTTATGAATTAAATGAATTATTTTCATTTTTTGAATTTTATTTGATTTAGAAAAACTCCTAAGACTTTTCTCACTCGGGGGTACTTACCCACTTCCACAGACAAGTGGGCCAGAGAGTGACACGGGGCCACATGTGCACGACAAGCGTAGCACTGACACGTGTGCGAGTCAGGGACCGCGGTTTAGGTTTGCAAAAAACCTAGGTACCTTTTCATAAAACGCTAGCCAGATCTGAGCTGGGTGTATAATAGGTGGGGTCGCTGGAGACGTCGGTTGAGGTTCTCCGAAATCCAGGGGCTTATTTACAAAATCTTTTGACGCCCTCTGTTGTGTGTCTAACATGCGGTGCGGCCTTTAGGACTGTGAGTTGAGGACCAAAAAAATCCAAGGGGGTAACTGCAAAAAAGTTCATGGCTAACCGAAACTTCACTGTTTTTCTTCCTCTCTCTATTAACTAACGAAGACACAACACGCAACAAAAATTCATAGTCGTGCAAGGATTGAACCTGGGACCTGCGGCTCGATCTGGTGGGGTGGAACCACTTCGGTAGCCTGGGGCTGGTGTTAGATCCAGGTTACGGCACGGGATAAGCCATGACGACTCGACACCGATGACCTAAAATAGGTGGCGCGGGCAGCGACATGTATGAGACGTGGCGGCGCGTACAACTAGGGTTCTAGGAAGCAGGGTTTATGGCCCTCGACACGGCACAGTGAGGTGAGTGTATGCACGCACACGCGCGACCGAACTGAGCATCACAACAGCAACAAGCTAGTGGCACCGAGCGGCAGCGCGTGCAGGGTGTTCGACGAAATGAACTCGTGTTCTAGGAAGAGACGCGGCAAGGGACCATATTTGGGAGGTTTAGGGGCTCGCCACGGGTCTATCGGCATGGTCGAACGTGCCTGGGGCGCCGGCAATCTGGGACAGAGCTCATGGTCTGGATCCTAGGGTTTGGGCTCGGCTCCTCCTTGTTCTGCTCGATACCGACGGTGTTCTCCTTGTCTCCATGTACTGGCGGTGACCTGGGTGGGTACTGGCCTTCCTCAACGACTTCCTCCTCTCCTCCTTCACTCCCACGCGCTAGATTAAGGTGGAGCCAAAGGTATGGCTATGGTGGTGGTTGGCTTAGCAGGGGAGATGGGGAGCAATAGAGGGGTGTTGGGCAGAGCCCTGGGGCGATCTGATCGACAGGGTCGTGTGGTGGTGGTTGATAAAGGCAGGAGGGGAGGGACACCACATGGCTCGGGTAAGGGTTTTTCCCAAAAAGTAACCTTGGTTACTTCCTTCCCTCTCTCTCTTGTCTCTCTCTTCCAGTTAGGTAGAAGGGGAGGTGACCAGGGTAGCAGGGTGGTGGCTGGCGACTTGGAAATAAAGAGAGGAGAGGGGATTAGCTAGGTGGGTTGGGATTAGATTAGATTAGATGGCACATGTGCCAGGCCACACCATGGGGTCAGGTTGGGACTAGGGTAGATGGTTTGGGGTGTAGTGAGGTGGTGGTGAGGCTGGTTTTTGATTGGTTCTAACAAACCATAAGGGAGGCTCGTGTAGAATAGAGGTAGATAGGTTAGCTAGGTTTTCTTCTTCTTCTCCCTAATTCCTTTTATTTGTTTTTGTTTGGTTTTAAAACAAGTTTATTTATATAAGTGATACGTCCATAATGTATCTATAATTTTTGATGATTTTATGCTAATACTATGCTTTTGACACTCCTTTTTGTATAAAGCTTATAATTTATTTGGACTAACCTATTAATAGTTACAAAAGTGCATAATGTTCTTGTTTTACACTTTGATGTGTAGGAATTACCAAGAATACAAGTGGAAAACATGTTGGAGTCAAATTGGGATTTTTTCAGAAATCTATCTCAGAACTCTTTTTTACGATGGTCACGTTTCGGGTCGAATACGATATCAAACGAAAAACTCTTCAACTACAAAGTTGTTGGAAATTTCGTGACAAACGTTCTGGATATAAAATTTAGCTGATTTTGAGTCCGGACGGGCCCGCTAGGTCCGATTTACTGTAGTCCAAGATGGGGTGACGGGAATCCGAGAAGCTATATAAAGGGAGGAAACCTAATTCGCCCAGGGCATCTCCACCCACGAATTTACAGCCGCCAAAGCCACGTTTTTGCCTCCCCCATGGATCCCATCTCCTTGGGGGAGGGCTCCCAATAAGACATGAAGGAAGGGGGCTAAGGGGCGGTGCTCCCCCATGATACCGGCAGCGGAGAAGGAGTCCCTCGTGCCGCCGCCGCCCTCTTCACCATTTTCACCACCATCTCCATCACCTAGTTCTCCTAGTATGTAGTGGTTCGTCCTCCTACACACCTATGTACCGTCCTATATAAACGTGGTATTTGATGCTATAAGTTATAATCCTATGATCTATGTCATGTTTGTATAGTTTATTTGTTCTTAGATTGAATGGTTGAACGTCTTTGGTTCGTTAGAGTTGTATGTTGATTTGATACAGTCCTTTGGTGTCCATTATATTTGTGCGCGCATGTATTAAACATCATAGGGTTTATAGTATGTGTAAAAGGAAGGGGGAGTTCTGTCGGAGTGACAGAAACCTGAGGACGCGAACCGGAACGTTGCACGTATGGGAGTAAGAGGACCATTAAACTTAAGGCTATGGTTGGGGAAACATTAATGCATTGCTAGTAGTTACGGATGTTTGCTAACAATCCAATCATATAGTACATGTAATTCCAAGTAGTGAAGCACATGTATATTTAGCCTCTCCCACATAGAAAACTGCATCGAAGACAATGAACCCGATCTATTCGCTATTTAAACTTGGACAAAGCCACCACAATTATCACCACTATTCCACACTCGTGGTTCTGTTAGTTTAGTGTATTTTATTGCTGCAGCAACTAGCTTTACTTTCTTATTATTTATTATCATGAAAAGCTATCTCTAGTACCCGTATTGTTGCTCTAGTTTTATTTCCTAGATAATGCAAACATTTAGTATGTGTAGAGTTGTATCAATGGTTGATAGAACTTGAGAGAACATTTATCCTACCTTTAGCTCCTCGTTGGGTTCGACACTCTTACTTATCGAAATGGGTACACACGATCCCCTATACTTGTAGGTTATCAAGACTTTTTTCTGGCGCCGTTGCCGGGGAGTAATAGCGTGTGGGTGAATAATCTTGTGTGCACTTGTTTGCTTTATCTCTAAGTAGTTTTTACTTTCAGTTTTAAGTTATTCTCTATCTTAGTATGGATAGGGAATGCGAATTACAAAAAAATCTTATACTTGTTACCTAAAAATGTTTTCAAAAAGGAAAGTGATTGGAAAGATGGGTAATGGTTAAGTGGGGGTCGATCTTGAACACTTGTGTTCATGCCTATGAAACCAAAACAAATCTTCTCATGGAAGCTTTTCAGTTAAAAACCGCAGAAAAGAATGGGAAAGTTTTTGTGTTGAAGTTTTTTCGATAGAGAATAAGGAACACCAAACAGAGAAATGAAGAATGGCCAAAAGTTCTTCAACAACCCTTCGGTTTGCAAACCTTTAAACTTTGTTTTTTGAGCAGCATAGAAACTTGAAAAAATTTGGAGCGTTTGTATCTTTTTTATTTATTTGTCTTAGCATCAAATACCAGTTACATTTGTTTTCTTTGAGTCTTGGAAGTTTTTACCTCTGTAGGAACCGCTCCTTATCCTTTTATTTTCGTTTTTGTGCCAAGTATAACCTCTAATGAGAGAGAAGTAATGCTTGGAAAAGTTGTTGTCCCGAAATAGATTTTTGTGCTTCGCTGTAAAAATTCGTGAAAAATCTCTGTACGTCGGTTTGGGCTGTAATTTTTTGAGCTTCTGCCCCAGGTTATTATCCAACTTTTGTTAGTTCATCACTTTTCGATTTGAGCAACAGAAGGTCTTCGAAAAAAATGGTTTTTACCTGCTGGTCTGTTTTGATAGATTTCTGCCATTATTTGCATTTGCTTCTTGTTGATTCTTTTTGGGGTTCTCTTTGGGGAATTGAGCTTTTTTAGGAAAGTGCTACAGTAGCTGGTGTTTAATTGGAAGTTCTACTTATGTTGGAACTGAATCCAAAGATTTATTATCTTGAGTACACTAATGTTGCTAATGAAGATTGTGTGAAGTTTTGTATGAAGAAAAATTTCAGGTGTAAGGAAAAAATAATGTAATGAGATGAATAATGGACTAAAGTTCAAGCTTGGGGATTGATACGTTGCTAACGTATCCATAATTTTTTATGTTTCATGCTTGGTTTTATCTACTTTCTTGTGTTTTGTCCACACTTTGGAGTACTTTTTATATGATTTCTTGGAGTAACCTATTAACAAGAGCCACAGTGCCAGCTGCCTGTTTTCTGCTGTTTTTGGTTCCAGGAAAGTCAGAAAATGAATATTCTCATAATTGGACGGGATAAAAGCCAAAGTCAGTTTTTTCACCGAGGGACACCCGGAGCCAGAATACGAGACGGAGAGGGGCTGGGGCCCGGCCACACCACCTGGCCGCACGGCTAGGCCTAGCCAGCGCCAGGGGGTGGTCTGGCTGCCCCAGGCGCCCCCTCGACCTCTCCTTCAGTCTATAAGTTGCCTTTGATATAGAAACCCTAAGTACCCGATCAAAATTCCACGAAAGAGTCTGTAGCCGCCGTCATCTCCATCCCTAGATCAGGAGGGATCCAAAGTTCTTCCCGGCACCCAACCGGAGAGGGGAATTCACCCTGGAGGCCTTCAAAATCATCATGCAAGCCTCCGGTGTGATGCGTGAGTAGTTCATCTCTAGACTACGGGTCCATGTAGTATCTAGATGGTTGGTTCTCCTCCTTTGTGCTATCATGTTTAGATCTTGTGAGCTCCGTTCATGATCAAGATCATCTATTTGTAATTCTGCATGTTGTGTTTGCGGGGATCCGATGGATATTGAGATGCTATTTCAGATTGATTATTGATTCTATCATGTTTTTGTTATTTGTGATCTTGCATGCTTTCTGTTGTTAGTAGCTATCTTGGCCAAGTAGATGCTAGCAACTCCAAGAATTAGTATTTATGCTCGATAGTGGGTTCATGGCTCTGGTAATCTGGGGAAGTGACAGAAATCTCTAAGGTACTAGATGTGTTATTGCTACTAGGGAGAAAACAACAATCCTTTGTTCATAGAACAATCGTATTGTTTACTTTACACACAATTCGTAATGCAGTCATCCGTTGCTTGCAACTTAATACTAGAGGGGGTTCGGATGATAACCTGAAGGTGGATTATTAGTCATAGATGCAGTTGGATGGCGGTCTATGTATAATGTTGTAATGCCCAATCGAATCTCAAAGGAGTCAAGATGAGTAGTATATACTTGTATGCTTTCTCGATGTTTGTCAATTTCCCCACTGTAATTTGTTCACCCAACATGTCATCTATCTTAAGGAGAGACACCTCTAGTGAACTATGGACCCCGGTCCTTTCTTTTACTATCAATCTACAATCAATTGTTTACTGTTTTGTGTTTACTTTCTGCAAACTATTACTTTCTTCCACTCGATACGTTTAATTCTTTGTTTTCAGCAAAACCGGTGAGATTGACAACCTCATCGCAAGTTGGGGACAGAGTTCTGTGGTTGTGTTGTGTAGGTCTCCACGTTGCTGCTGGCACCGGTAGTGCGCCCTGCCAAAGTTCAGCTAGCTACACCTTTGGGGTGTTTCCTTGCTCCTACTGGATTGATAACCTTGGTTTCATAACTGAGGGAAACTTACTGCTGTGCTCATCATACCTTCCTCTTGGGGTTCCCCAACGAGCTCGTTAGTACACGAGTCAGCAGGGATGCCACCCGTGTCACCCCAAGAAATATCCAAGAAGTACAAGTGTCAAAGCTTGGGGATTCCCAAGGCATCCCCTTCTTCATCAATAAAATTCTCAGGTTTTTCCAAACACTTCATATTTATTGTTTCATGCACAATTGTGTTGTTCTTGGAGCATCTTTGTTTTTTTTGTTTTCTTTAAAAAAATTGTTGGACCCCTGCATTGGTGATTAGAAAAGAGTAGGAAGCTTCATGCTTATAAGTGGTACAAACGGAGCTTGTTTTTGACTATGGCCTATGCTTTGTCATGTCATGCTTGATATTGTTTTGGCTTTATGCTTGGTGATTTTTGCTGTAGCATGACATGTTACAAATATTTTGAGATTGCTTAATGTGCCTTGAAAGAATCATGCGTTTTTTAGCATATTAAAGCATAGTATTGTGGTATTCTCCTTTGATGCTTTATTTGGGTTGACTTGGCGCATGCTCACACCATGTTAAGACTATACCAAGTCACCATAGCCTCTATGATCCTTTAGTTTTCGACTTGTAATATCACTTTATGTTGTTGCTTTGCATGATTATGGCCATTACTGCTCTCTTAGTTGGTCGCTCCCAGTCTTTTGCTAGCCTCCATACCAAGTATGAGTTCCACTCATGCATCCAACTCCAAATAAAACCAAGTTATTCCAAAGAGTCCACCATACCTACCTATTAGCATTTGCTATTCCAAGTATATTCATGTTTTTATCTACCTTCCGAATTAAACTTGTTATGTGAAAATTAGTGATTAAAGCTCTCATGAACTTGATGGCACACTTTACTTTTCTTGACCCTAATAAACTTGAACCATTATGTCATCTATGTTGTATATGCTTGCACTTATATGTTGGGAATTAACAGAACCATGCTATCATGGGGAACGCTTTCAACATTGAACTTGTACATTGTACCCAGTTGATATCATGCTCTTTTGTTTATGGATGTCGTCGGTGTGAACTAATTGAGAGGGGTTTATATGATGCTCAAATGCAATGTGGCATGGTGACATGAGCAGGATACAATGATGATGCAATAATGACATGTATATGGCATTATATTTATTAAACCATGTAGCATTACAAGGTTTAGAACATTGGGATGCTACACTTCTCATGTTTTAGCTTAATCATCAAGCTCTTCAATCATGTAGTCCCATATGCGGAGGAGGAGTTGTCACCATTCTCGCTCTAGAACTTCTCATCAATCTAGGTAATATCCAACCGTTGGCACGTGCTTGCCATCTTGGTTTCTCTACTCTCAAAGCTTGTGATATGATTTCTAAAGCAAAAGGTAGATACTTCTTTGATATACTTGGAGACGATCACTTGATCCTAGCTCCTTTGCCTAATGGTTTGTTCTCTATCGATAATGGATGTTTGCGTTATGACTTATGACACACAGGTTGAAGCAAGTCTACCCCAACCAGAAGTACGCGTGGATGAAGAATGATAAGATGAAGAAGTAGAACAAGAAGGCCCTAAATAAGTGCAGTTGCCACCAAACTACTACACCACCTATGATGATATTTACTCGCTTGGGGATGTGCTCCATAAGAAATTATATTTGTGTAATAATGAGGTTGTACTCTAGCTCCGTGCGAGCTTTGAAACATTCATGTTGGGCTTGTTCCAACACTTTGCTTTTTCTTTTTCTTTTTCTTTTTATTTTTCTTTTTATTTTCATTTTCATTTTCATTTCTTTCTTTTGTTTGTTTTCTTTTCTTAATATCTTGCTTGGTCACAAGTCATTTCTATTCTTTAATCCCCATCCTCAAAAATACAAAAATATTTTTCTTTTTTCCTTTTTCTCGTGAAAGTGGATTTGCCTATTGCCTTTTTGCTTCGGTATTATTATTATGAGAGTGATTTGATTTGGGATTTGAAGGAACACATACCCATAAGTAAAAGGTGTTGGGTGCACAGCATAGAAAACAAAAAAATTCCTACGGTGTGAACTACACGCCAAGATCTATCTACTAGGTACAAAGCAACGGGTGGACACACATCCAAAGAGAACTTACCCTCGTAGACAACGAGCTTTGTTAACGAGTAGGAACTCGTGGTTGATGTAGTCGTACACTTGTCGATCTCAAGATCGTGATGAAGTCCAGCAGGTCCGGCTCAAGCACGTCCATCAGATCCAGCTCTAGCACCACCAAGTCCAGCACCGCAAAGCAGCGGTGCATCCGTGATCGCACACACGTCCGGTACCCCGACAACCTCCGTCCCTCGCTCCAGCAAAACAACGGAAGCAACAACTCCTTTTCGGATAAAGCCACCGGGAACATGTATCTCGCTAATTCGAGACCATGGGGGAATAATACTAGAGGGGGAGAGAGATCCTTCACAAGGAGGTGTGTGTGAGAAGTGAGGAGGGGGTGGCCTTTTATAGGAGGAGGTGGTGCCCCTCCTTCATGGCCGGCGCATGGAGGAGGTGACTCTTCACCTCCTCCATTCATGTGGTGGTAACTCCCTCCACATAAATTTGCCCCTTCACATTCTCTTTTAAAGTCTCCACTTTAAATGCATTAAATTTCTCCAAATTTAATGCTCTCTCATTTAATAAAACTCTTTTATTATTTTTATTCAGAATTTTGTTAATTACTTTAATTAACAAACATTCACATAAAACCCCCTGCAACATTTCAATATTACATGCAGAACCAATTTCAGCAATTTCACCCGAAACAGTTTCGTTGTCTATTGAAATAATTCCAGCGCTTTCTTAAATCTTTATCTGAAACATATTTGCTCCAAATGGTGTCGCTATCCCTTAAGTGTGTCACCCTACGGTTCGCGAAAAATGCAGACATGATCGAGATCCCTCTCTGAGCAATAATCAGCAGCGGGACCTGGAGATCCGTACTGACTCCTACACATTCAATAATGACTTCTATGATCGTGAGAACCTTTAATGCTTGTAACTAAATCCCTTTGTCTCGCGATATATTACATGTCCGAGATTCGATCATTGGTATCTCCATACCTAGTTTGATCTCGTTACCGACATGCACTCTTTTCTCGTTCCCGTGATATAACATTCTAGTGATCACATCACTTGCTTGCAAGCTATTTCAATGTGATATCACCGAGAGGGCCCAGAGTATATCTATCCGTCATCGGGATGGACAAATCCCACTCCTGATCCATGAGCCTCAACATAACACCTTCGTAGCACTGAACCCACATTTATAGTCACCCTGTTACGGTGTGACGTTTGATGTTATCAAGATACTCTTCCGGTGTTAGCAATTAACATGATCTCATGGTCTAAGGACTAAGATTACTTCGTATGATGTTATAGCAATATAAACATAATGACTTGATCGTAATGCTATACTTCGGATGAATGTTCATCACATCATTCCACCAATGGTGTGACCTTGTTATTAACAACATCCAATGTCCATGATCAGGAAACCTTGATCATCTTGTTAATCAACAAGCTAGTCTATAAGAGAGGCATAACTAGGAACCCTTTTGTTTATTAAACACACATGTATTGATGTTTCCGATCAATATAATTATAGCATGCAAAATAAACATTTATCATAAACATGGAATAAGATAATAACCACTTTATTATTGCCTCTCGGGCATATTCCCTTCAGTCTCCCACTTGCACTAGAGTCAATAATCTAGTTTGAAAAACTTTGCGTATTGAACACCTATGGCTTTCTGGTGTTACATATACGCTATTGCTAGTGGTTAACATAATCTCCGGATCTGACAATTTCAGGTCCGTGTGTATTTTTATGTCTTTGCGTCTCTACACATCACTCATTCTCAAATGAGATGGCATTATATAAATTTGGTCCTTTGGTGAGACCTTTAGTTCGTTCGGCTCAAAATATGTTGATATTATTGTCACACAATATATCTTCATAGTATTAGCCCACTTTGAACCACACCTAGTTTGATAACAAACTACTTAACACAAATGCCCTCCTTTGCTGCTACTATAGCAGTTATATACTTAGCCTTTTGTTGTAGTATCCGTCACAATATCTCAACTTTGGAACTTATCCAAATCCATCATGGAACATCCTTTCCATTATATTGTGCCACCCATAGTCTAAATTGAGATAAATTTGCATCTTGTGACAAAACTAGTATCAATGTAACATTTTACAATGAACTACCTTTAACTATTTGTCACTTATACATGATATATTCTTAGTTCTTCTAAAGCTCATAAGAATATCTTTACTATTATCCAATGATCATCTTATGAATCATTCTGGTATATGCTCATAACATTTAGAGCATAGGACATTCTGGATATATACATATCATGGTATAATCGATCAAAATCTTCATGTGATTTTACTCACCAAGTGTTGAAACACTTGAATCTTGATACAATTCTTTCCATGCAGCAAGAACCTTTCTTGTTGTTTCCATATTGAACCCTTTCAATATCTCATATATGTATGTCTGGCACAACCATATTTGCTCCTTAAGCTATCCATATAGATATTGATGCCAAATATTCCTGGTTTGCCGAAGTCTTTCATCGAAATCTTATTTTAATGAAATTCTTAACTTGTGTCAATACAATATACATCATTTCCAATCAACAATATATCCTCTACATAATGTATTAGAAATATGTCTCAGCGCTCCCACTTAATTTCTTGCAAATGCAAGCATCTTCATCATCTCCGATGAATTTAAACTCTTTTAACAGTTTCATCATGGTGAAGATTCCAACTCCGCTATGCTTACTTCAACTATTGAAGTTTACATTCCCTTTTAGCACCCTTTGGATTAACAAAACCCTTCGGACCAAGTCATGTGCATGTTCTAGGTTACCGTTCTATTAGAAGAACCTTGTTTTGTTTATTCAACTACCATATACCAAATTATATGTAGTGGTTGCTACATTAATCCGTCAAGACTATATATCGCTATGAAAGATCATATCTTGTCATAGTCAACTCCTTGAACATTGCCGTAAACTTCTTTCTGACATGTCGACTATTTCATAGATGTCAAACATCCATGTCTATTTCTTTATAGATCCAAACACAACCGGTAAGCTTCACGCCTTTCCGGAGGGTCTTCCAAGTTCAGAAACTTGATTTCTCGTGTATGGATACTATCACGGATTCTATGACTTCTAGTCATTTTATGGAGTCCGGGCCCATCATCGCTTCTTTGCATGTAGTCGGTTCATCATTGTCAAAACAATAACGACGTGCTTATCAAATCTTACTATTTGATTCTTACCGACCCACACGGTTCTATAGGAACTCTAATCTCCGAGATCACACCTTTTATAATCACGAGAGCCATGAGCATTGTGGCCGCCACTGGGACACTTTCCGGCGCTGCGCTACTTAGCACATATAGCTAAGGTTCAACAACCTTATCAAAGTTCTATTGTCCTCCCACTTAACTTTTCACGAAAAATTCCTTCTCAAGAAACTTGACGTTCCAAGTAACAAACTCTTTTGTCCTCGGTGTTATGGAGAAATTCCCAACAAATTCTTTGGGATACCTACAAAGACGTGCTTATCCGACTTTGGTTGTAAACATTTTACTTATGCATAGCATACCAAAATTTAAGAAAAGACAATTCGGGTTTTATCCCAAACCATAACTCATATGGTGTCATTTCAATGGATCACGATGGTGCTCTTTTCAGTGTAAAAGCGGTAGTCTCTAAAGTTTCAATCCTTAAAACATAATGGCAGTTTTATAAATGACACCCTTTATCTTACCATGTCAAACATGGTTTGATTTCATCTCTCGAATATGCCATACTCCTATGGTTTATCGGGAAACACAAATCATGGAACAATTCCTCAAGTCTTAGGTGTTTTTGCTAAACATGTAACTCAAATATCTTCCTTTATGATCGATTCAAAAACTCTTTATTTTCTTGTTACAATGATTTTCCACTTCATCTTGAAAGTCTTTGAACAACTTTCAAACGTTTCATACTTCTTCCTTATTAAGTAAATATCGGATATATTCACTCAAATTCTTGAAGAAAGCATATGAAGCAAAAATATCCATCGCATATGGCTACACATAATGGAGTATGCACATCAGCATGCACAATTTCCAATAAGCTAGTCATTCGTTCCTCTCTGGCCTATGGACGGAGTTTCAATTATCTCGAGGAAAGTCTCACATGCGTCAATTGATCAAAATCAAAGACTCCAAAAATCCATCAACATGGAGTTTCTTCATGTTTTCTTTCAAATATAATTTAAACAGCGATGTCACTTCGTAAGTGATCTTTCAATCATTTGTCTTGCGACATTTTAGCAATAGTGTTTATGGATGTGATTTCTCCAACTAGACTTGTAAAAGTTCATCCATCCTTTATGGAATACGGTAATTATTTGAACAACCATTGTTCTCATGATACCGGAACAAAATAACAATTATTTAAACAAATCTTGAAGGCTTGGTTTGATGACAACGAAAGACACAATAACACTTTATTTGTTTTTGATGAACATCATCACTCATTCTCTTGCTGGTTACTTAGGCCATTGTAGTTCATGAATTGCGTTGTCCCGTATGACACTTCATACCAACCAATTCGGTATACAATACCGGTATCCAATACCTATGAACCACATTGTTTAACAAGTAAGGAATATAGCCATAACATGTATATCTTGTATATACCTAAGTTGGACATCTCCAACCTTTTATTTTCTGCCAAATATTTTATAGATTCTCTTTCAGGAATTCCTTTTCTTTTAAAAGAATCTATCAACATCAATAGTGGTGTCATCAACATGACACATGGTACAAAGTGTATATAGTCAAATACTAATACCTTTGGACTTGCACTTTGAAGTGGATCACCATCATCAAATGTTTGGTGTTCTTTCAAAAATCCATTCTTTAGTAATCTATTAGTGTAGTAAACATTTTACTTACATCTTCTATTCATCCTTATCATGACAACTTTCATGATCAAGCTACTATAGCCTATAAGGAAGAATCGTGAGTATAATATCAGTTCCCAAAACCTTTTTGGTAGATTCGGATGCCTAGCATCTCCATCCTTCACAAATTCTCATACAATATGAGAACATGTATTTTGCTAAATTATACTCTATCATAATGCAACCAAAACATTGTTTCAGATATCACAATATCTTTCGCACATGATGGTTTCTGAAACAATTTTCAGCTCCAATATAATCTTGATATTAAAACAACTTTTTGAATATCAGTAATCATGGAGGCAAACATGATACTTTAGATACTAACATTGGAATTCTTACTCTTGATTTAATACTACTTATTAAACTTCATGGAGTAAATAGAGTTTGCTGAAAGTTTGCAATAGGACTTATAAACTTTAAATTGACATTCAAAACAATACGATACCAGTTCGTAAAGTAAATATCCAGAATTCTATAGTTCTATTATCTCAATTAAAACTAAGCATAAGGTAGTGAACAGATGCCAATGACTACAACAAATTATGCAAATTCACTTTGATTTATTTTATGACAAATTGAGTTTGACTAATCCAAATTAGAAATGAACTCCCAGTCAAAAACGGCATCCCTCGTGCCTTTTTGGTGATTACATGAACCAAATCCACTACACCAAGTCCGATCATCACGTGAGTCGGTGTAGCTTCAAAGGCGAGCATCAATATGGTCATCGCATCAACTATGTGACTCATGCTTAACCTTTCGGTCCGTGTTCCAAGGCCATGTCTGTACATGCTAGGCTCGCCAAGTAAGAACCTTAGTATTCGCGTGTGTAAAACTGTCTTACACCCATTGCATGAAAGCGTAGAGTTGAGAACACCCGATCATCACGTGATGTATCGAAACACGATCCATAGAACGGTGCATACTTAAGGAAGAACACATTTTTATCTTGATATCTAAAAGAGGGATCATCTTACAATGCTACAGAAAACGCCAAACTAGCAGTATAAGATGCTAACATCTAATGTGTAAAGTGAGATGATATGGTCCATGCATTTGATCTCTATCACTTGCATCGTGGTATGATCTCTATCATTCCTTTGTGTGTAAGGCCAAGGTCTATGGTACTTACATGTTAAGTGTGTTGTAAGAGTATCTATCATACATCTACTTACAACAATACCATATCAAGACACTAGCCCAGCAACGATCTAAACTAGACGCCTCTAATTTATCAATTGCAAGTTTTACGTGGCTTAGGGCTTTCGGAGATAGAACCGTTCTTACCTACGAACATGAACCACAACGAGGATAACTAAGTTATTAGCAACTCGTTGTAAATCAGATATTGACTATAATAGGAGAGACAGACACCCGCCAGCCACTTATGCAAAACAAGTTGCATGTCAGTCGTGGAACCGGTCTCATGTACGATGACATGTAAGGTTGGTCCGGGCCGCTTCATCCCACTATGCCACCAATATCCAAAATACATGAAAGAAGCAATAACATGATCATCATCGCCCACATATAAACATATGTGTACTACCCGTGCTAAGCACCTACGCATAGATCAGTCTCTGATACCACTGTTGGGTTCGCAGCATAGAAAACAAAAATTTCCTACGGTGTGAACTACACGCCAAGATCTATCTACTAGGTACAAAGCAACGGGTGGACATACATCCAAAGAGAACTTACCCTCGTAGACAACTAGCTTTGTTAACGAGTAGGAACTCGTGGTTGATGTAGTCGTACACTTGCCGATCTCAAGATCGTGATGAAGTCCAGCAGGTCTGGCTCCAGCACGTCCATCAGATCCAGCTCCAGCACCACCAAGTCCAGCACCGCAAAGCAGCGGTGCATCCGTGATCGCACACACGTCCGGTACCCCGACAACCTCCGTCCCTCGCTCCAGCAAAACAGCAGAAGCAGCAACTCCTTTCCAGATAAAGCCACCGGGAACATGTATCTCGCTAATCCGAGACCATGGGGAAATAATACTAGAGGGGGAGAGAGATCCTTCACAAGAAGGTGTGTGTGAGAAGTGAGGAGGGGGTGGCCTTTGATAGGAGGAGGGGGATGCCCCTCCTTCATGGCCGGTGCATGGAGGAGGTGACTCTTCACCTCCTCCATTCATGTGGTGGTAACTCCCTCCACATAAATTTGCCCCTTCACATTCTCTTTTAAAGTCTCCACTTTAAATGCATTAAATTTCTCCAAATTTAATGCTCTCTCATTTAATAAAACTCTTTTATTATTTTTATTCAGAATTTTGTTAATTACTTTAATTAACAAACATTCACATAAAACCCCCTGCAACATTTCAATATTACATGCAGAACCAATTTCAGCAATTTCACCCGAAACAGTTTCGATGTCTATTGAAATAATTCCAGCGCTTTCTTAAATCTTTATCTGAAACATATTTTCTCCAAATGGTGTCGCTATCCCTTAAGTGTGTCACCCTACGGTTCGCGAATAATGCAGACATGATCGAGACCCCTCTCCGATCAATAATCAGCAGCGGGACCTGGAGACCCGTACTGACTCCTACACATTCAACGATGACTTCTGTGATCGTGAGAACCTTTAACGCTTGTAACTAAATCCCTTTGTCTCGCGATATATTACATGTCCTAGATTCGATCATCGATATCTCCATACCTAGTTTGATCTCGTTACCGACATGCACTCTTTTCTCGTTCCTGTGATATAACATTCTAGTGATCACATCACTTGCTTGCAAGCTATTTCAATGTGATATCACCGAGAGGGCCCAGAGTATATCTATCCGTCATCGGGATGGACAAATCCTACTCTTGATCCATGAGCCTCAACATAACACCTTCGTAGCACTGAACCCACCTTTATAGTCACCCTGTTACGGTGTGACGTTTGATGTTATCAAGATACTCTTTCGTTGTTAGCAATTAACATGATCTCATGGTCTAAGGACTAAGATTACTTCGTATGATGTTATAGCAATATAAACATAATGACTTGATCGTAATGCTATACTTCGGATGAATGTTCATCACATCATTCCACCAATGGTGTGACCTTGTTATTAACAACATCCAATGTCCATGATCAGGAAACCTTGATCATCTTGTTAATCAACAAGCTAGTCTATAAGAGAGGCATAACTAGGAACCCTTTTGTTTATTAAACACACATGTATTGATGTTTCCGATCAATACAATTATAGCATGCAAAATAAACATTTATCATAAACATGGAATAAGATAATAACCACTTTATTATTGCCTCTCGGGCATATTCCCTTCAAGAGGATCATGAAGTCACTCATGAGAGATATGTCCTATGTATGCCACTTTAGAAGTTTGAAATTTTTATCCTAGTTAGTTGATTTGTTAAGATGCTATGCTAGTGGGAGTAATTAAAAATAGTTAGAGTAAAGCTTTTTATTTGTATGAGTAATTAGTTGTGGAAGCGTTTGCTCTAGTTCTTGTAGTTAACCGAGTATTGCCTTGGATATAATATTGCCAAACAAGTATAACAAGAAAAGTCTCCAATTTGTGACTTGTATGTTAAGTGATTGTCTTAAGAGTCTAACTTTGAAGATACTTAACCCCATTGATATATTGATAGACTTGATGGCACTCTTGAAAGGAGTTGTTTGATTGAAATGAAGTCTAGTGGTAATTGTGATTCATGCCAAAGCTAAAACAATTGTGGATCAAAATGTGATATTGTTTAAAGTTCTTTGTATATTTTGATGCACACCTTTGGATGCCAACAACTCCGCTGGCCTAAAAACGATCAATGGTACAACCCCTGATTTCGGCTATGAGTTGACGACATGGGTAGCATATTACCATAATGGGAAAAAGTATTTGTACTCTTGAAGGTTGTGCAAACCGTTGCTAAAGAGATCACTCAATGATCCTTGTTGGAAACTATCTTTGAAAAATAAAGATTCACACAAAACAGTCTTTGGCATGGTCTCGTTACTACTCTATGAATTTCCTTGAAAATAATTCATGGAACCGTAGTGTTTTGATAGTCTTGATCTATTGATGTGGACGCCAATAAGACACTTCCCTGTTATGCTACTTAGGACATGATCTCTCATACTTAATTCTGCTATTATGAAATATTCTAGTGTTCCTTGGTAAGCTCAGAGTTAACTAGAGGAATTGGAATGATTCTTACACTTCTAGTTGTTTATACCTATATGAAAATCTATTTTGATTGTTTTGAGTTAACAAATCTTGTATAGTACTCTTGGCACTTCTCTAACCTTGATGATCCCTTCAAATGGAAGAAGTGTTGTATGCATACGAATACCAACCATAACTGAATTCATCTTCTTGTTATTTTAGTTTAAACATTGAGTTATTTATGGTTTTGTTTATTTCTTACTGTAGGATGATCAAGGTTTGAGATTTGGGGAAGTTGATGGTTATGAAAATAGCCATCTTTCTCTACATTTAAATAACATTTTAGTCAAACAATTGACCAAGAACCTCTTTAGCCTTGCTACTAATGACTAATTATTGCAAACATGTGCAATACTTTGTCTTGAATTGTGTTGTACAGGAAATAACACTTGGTGAAATCAGGAGAATGTATTGAATATTATGATGTTTCCTACTCAGCCAAGTTAACTGGGGTAAAAAAGGAGCCTCCAGAAAGTTTAACGACCTGCCATACGGTCAAGGTCCACCCGTACTGTGTGGCAGCAACTCTGTTAGGTCAAATGCTGCAACTTTCATGGAGGCGTCTATATAGTTTAAGACTCCAGGCACTGCATAGAGAGCTAGCATTCTCAGATTGCATCACAACACCAGTGAAGGCGATCCACCATCATAGTTCATCCTCTCCACCCTTCATCCACTCCATAGCCATATCCATCATCTTGTACTTGAGATATCCTTGTGAATTGACAACCATTGTAAGAATAATTGATTTCAATCTAAGTATTTTTCACAATGTTTTCTATCCTTGATCTTATTTTTATGAGTGAGTAGTCCTCACGGGCTGCGGGTTGGACTGAAACCTCGCAACTATTATGTGCATATAATTCATGGGAGTATTGTGTGGTGTTTGAATATGGATTTGTATATTTGTCTCTTGTCTCGATCCATGGACTTGTAGGTACCCAAGATCCCAAAGATTGGTAAAGACTTGAGGTGAGATGAGTGGTGAACAGCAACCTCACGCGAAACCCAGTGATATCAAGGGGAGTACAATTTTCGTTTAGGGATCCACTTCGAAGTAAGATCAACATCACTTCTTAAGGCTTTGATCTGTATTTTACTTAATAATTGTTATAGCCCAATGCTTCGTGGTGTAACAGTTGGATCAAATGACTATTGCTATGCATGTGGCTCACAGGAGATTTAGTATATTTGGATGTGCTGCCCACAACCTTATCTTTGTTATATTATTTCACATGAATGTGCGTATTATTATCTTTATCCCATATGATGTGCAGCTGTAGGTGAATATTCAACCCTGGCCTATCTCCATCCATTGCAACAACCAACGATTCAAAGTAAACTAAAGGTCCGGTAAACATACGGAAAAACGAGTAAACAAGTCTATTAGATGTGCCTCATTTATTCTCCATTTAGCATTGTTTCCCAAGGTTCAATTAAACCTAGGTCTACTAGGGAAAAAGTTACTATACTATATCCATAAAACCGGATCAAAGGTATCAAGGGGCTAAATCCATAAATAAGAAATGTAAAGTTCGAGTTCTTGGCTTGCTTGAGACATAAGAAAAAACATGTACATTAGCAGAAGCAATTCATGCACACTTTATCAAAACCAGATCGGCTAGAGTTCTAATATGTTCCTCATTGGCTTCATAATTGTTTTCTAGTATTTAAGAGAACACTCCTTATGTTACAAAAGGAAGCAGGTGTATCATGAAAGTTTCATCCGAATAAAAGGAAATTATCGCCTCCCTGTGTTATTTCCTGTATCTTCTATTGAGTTTTCCATCTACACCCTTTCCTTGACCAATCTTTACCAGGGTTGAGAATAGAACAATTGTTGTGAAGCACATATCATCAATAGGCACTGCAACCATTGGTGGCATATTCAATCTTTTTAACCATAATAAGAGACCGTAAACCGATTCCAAAAAGGTGTTGGTAAAATGGACTCACATTTCCCTCACATTTGTCATATGAACTTCACAAGATGTCCCAAGCAATTTATAAAATTAGTAAGTCAAGTTGATTTATATGCTCTGGCTATAGTTGTGTTAATAAATCATGTTACTTATATCCTTATTGTTTTTAGAAAAAAGCCTGCACAAAGATCCGGTTCTCTTTTTACAACTTAGACTCTCAAACTTTCTATAAAAGATAAATTTGTTCTCTAAGTTCAGGCTTCACCCTGTAGCCTAGTAGATCAGAATCTACTAAGAATTTAGCCAGCCAACTCCTTGTCATAGGAATGATGTTGCCAAAATGTTTTCTCTTCTTGAGCTTCCATATATTCCAAGCACCAATAATAACATACTCTAGGAAGAAGGGGTATGTCCAAGTAGCTGCCGCATCCTCAGTTTTATCACTGAAAGTGAGAGAGTAATTCCATTGTATCCCAAGGATCTCCCAACAGTCTCGACAGAGCTGACAATAAAAAAACTGGAATCTGAGTTAGTGTAGTAGTATTGTCCTAGGAGAGTATAGAGTATTCTAGTGTAGTTTTGGTGTCTGTGTTAGTGTCCTAGTTGAGTATAGAGTATTCTAGGGAGTGTTAGTAGATTAGTAGTATGTCCTACTAGATTCTAGACTATTCTAGTGTATGAGTGGAGATGTAATACTAAGCTAAGCTATATATAAGAGGGTGTGGAGGTCCAATCGACCAAGCCCATCCACAAAAAAGTCCCCCAGAACCTACATGGTATTAGAGATAAGCTCCTCCTCCTAACCCTAGCTACCACCATTCCACCACTGCAGCACTCATCCTGGCTCTTGTTGACAACAACACTGGGCATATTGTAGTCACCAAAGCGGCATGAGGCCACACCCGATTGCTCTTTGCGGGTAGAAGCCACCTCATGTTTCACAGTGTGTTGTGTGAGGCTTGGTTTTTTCTCTGCACAGGGGTGCTCAGGGAGCTAGTTAGAATGGTGTAATTGAGGTGTTGATAGTAGGATAGTAAGTTAGCAAGGTTGGATTTGGGGACCAAGATAAACTGGAGGTGGAGGAGGACTTCTGATCTGGTCAGAGATGGGCAGATGCAGAGGCGATGCATGTGGCTATGAAGGAGCTAGGCATCTGTGTTATGGAGGTGATGGATGGAGAGACATTGAGTTGTGGTGGTGAAGGGAGACAACTGGGTGAGGTCACTGGTGTTAGTTGTTCTTGTGTTGCGGGAGAACAAGGAAGGTGCAACTGCGGACTTCCGTTCAAGCTGTTGCTGTAAGAAAGGGAAAAGACGAGAGGCAAGCTACAGACAAGGGGTTCGGAAGCGTACAGTATCAAGTGTAGGTACACGGGAGTGGTCCCTTCAGGTGGTCCTTTGGTGTTGCTTGGCAAGATTCAATTTAGAGAGAAAACAGGTGTTGATGTTGTGTTGCAGCAGAGAAAAGAGGAGTCTAGGAGGGAGCAACTGCTGGAGCTGATTTGTGTTGTCTGTGAGGAGCAAAGGTAACAGAGCTTGCCTCTAGGAGAAGAGGAGAGAATGGAATGGATCTAAGATAGATCTAGAGGCCATGGTGACTGATGCGAAGATGGTTGAGGCAAGATGGCCAGAGGGTTGATGGAGAGGAGGTAGAGGTCAAGGTTGTGACAATGTTGGAGTGGTGGAAGTCATGTGGAAGGTCAGGAGAGTGGAACTATGGATAGCTGACCGGTGAGGTGAGGCGATTGTGGCTTTGTAGGAGCTATTGTTGAGGTGAGGCAATTTTGGTTATGCAGAACTAGAGTTGATGAAGAGGCAATGACGAGGCTCGAGTTGATGACGGAAGGCGTGTGGTATCGCTATTGTAGCCTCCAGTGTGAGAAGGCGCATGGTTGGAGAGACAACGGTGGGCAAACGCGAGAATGATTGGAGGTGGCTAGTTTGATGCAAAGTTTGTGCATGCTGATGTTGATGGTGGGGCGGTTGTGGCTCTGTAGGAGTTGTTGTTCTGGTGAGGCAGATGTGGTTCCGCGGGAACCGAAGTTGATAAAGAAACATTGATGATGCTAAAGCTGATGAGGGAAGGCGTGTGGTGTCGCCGTTGTACGCGCCGGTGTGAGAAGGCGAATAGTTGAAGAGGCAACGGCGGACCAACACAAGAAGAATTGGAGGTGGCTAGCTTGATGCAAAGTTTGTGTGCTTGAATTTTCAGGGTCTAATGGGTCCTTGACCGTAGATGGTGAAAGA
This sequence comes from Avena sativa, assembly GCA_916181665.1. NCBI lineage: Eukaryota > Viridiplantae > Streptophyta > Magnoliopsida > Poales > Poaceae > Avena > Avena sativa. The sequence goes on from OV702287.1 coordinate 433,923,987, forward strand.
CTGATGAGCAAGAGCTATAGTGAAATGCTCTTAAGTATCTTTGTGTACTTGCAAGCTAGATGTGTGGTGGTTGTAGTAAGTTTCATGGAGTTATAGCAAGATGGCCATGGTGATTAACCCATGCCCATCTTGAGGGGAGTGTCGGAATCTAAATTAGTGTAGTAGTATTATCCTAGGAGAGTCTAGTGTATTCTAATGTAGTGTTGCAATCTATGTTAGTATCCTAGTTGAGTCTAGAGTATTCTATTGAGTGTTAGTAGATTAGTAGTATGTCTTACTAGATTATAGACTATTCTAATGTATGAGGGAAGATGCAATACTAAGTTGATCTATATATAAGAGGGTGTGAACGTTTTCTAGTCTCCCTGACTTGATGGCAAACAACACACTTATAATCAGGCACATGGCTGCGACAAAGCATGTCCGTAGTGTTTAAGCGATCTATAGCAAGCAGCCAGGCAAAAACTTTTTGTTTCATCACACTTAGTTTTCCAAATAAGTGGGAGGATGGAGTCTGGCACTACATCTCTGAAGTAGTACGTAATTTTTTTCTAAACTTTGTATTCATCCTGGTCCCATGTACAACTCCACTTATCCGGCAGGGTCGAATCCATGTCTGTTATAGTTTGAAGTTCAATCATCTCATCATTAGCCTCTTCCGACAAAGGCGAGAAAAACCGACCTGCTAACTTTTCTCTTTCAGTGTATTTTAGTTTGATAGGCAGTTTTTGTTTCTAAAAGGAAACATACAATCTCGCTAGGTTATTGTATGTATCATAAGAAAATCATTTTTAGTGTCTCCTTTCGTGAAATGTGCTAAGTTTGCGGCATGCTAAAACATCTACGAACTTGAATGTGTTATATTATGTGCCTCATTCTCTGAAAATTTGATTTCTTTATGTCTCTTAGGGGATTTAGATAATTACATGGTAGTATTGAATTAGGAACTACTACTAATATCCAAACTTGTGTAAAACTTAAATGAGAAAACTTAAGCTGCGCTGGGATTCTACATGCTAACATTCAGTTTGTGAATGCATAAAATGTGAGTTAGCTTCGTCATTCTACCATTGATAAATTACCTCTAGTGAACACCAAATAGGTCTTCTAGGTGATTATGTGTGGCGGTAGATTGTAAAACTGCAGCTACCGTGAAATGCTTAACATATGCCTAAATGCCATTACTAGATAAGCTTTAACATAGTTTAGCTCGGTGCCATGCAAACTAACAGTAAAATCTACTCCCTCCGTTTCAAAATATAAGATATTTTAGCTTTGTGAAAGGAGTGTATCTAGACCTTTTTTAGTGTGTAAGTTCACTTTCAATCTAGATGAACCTATACACTAAAAATAGTCTAGATACACTCCATTCAAAAAGCTAAAACATCTTATATTTTAAAACGGGGGAGTAGGCCTTTTCTTCTATTCAACGGACACATCCTGCTGAAAATGGTTGTATTGGCTCATTATTATGCTTGAGAGTAGGATAAGATGGAAGTCGCTTGATCTCTTGGTGATTAAAACCGGTAAGCACGTAGGACATTTATAATGTGTAGCCAAATCTCGTTTTAAATTGGATATTTGACTTTTAGAACAAGTTTTCACCATTGTGGAGGTAGTTCTAAATTTGCTAAAAAAGGAACCGGAGCATTATGTTGCTCCAATGCCAAATTCCATCCTGCAAATATCTCTAATCTCTTTGGTAATTGGTTAAGGGGAGTGGTAGAAAAAGATAAAGTACAAATTTGAGTAGGAGTTTGTGCTTTACTGTGGGCCATATGAAATATACGTAATGATTATATATTTAACAATGCAAAATCTACATATTTTATGCAGGTTATCCCCTTGGCAACATACTGGATCCGTATGTGGTCCTATCTACCGCCAATATAAAAACGACATGCTCTGAATACTGGGTGCAACCGATTGAAAACGGTTGCACGGGACTTATTCAGCTGGTACAACTGGCATTTTGATTTACGGTTAACATGCTGATGGAGAGTCAATTCATGTTATCTTGTATTTTTGCTTGGCTGATGAAAGGGCATGTATGCCCTATGTGTGGTTTTGGTAATTAATGACAATCCCTATGGACTAATGTGCAAATTGAGTCTTACTTGTAGGTTTGTCCATTGGCATCGCTTGGACCATGTGTTGGTTTTAAGGATGAAAATAAGAAGCATTGTCCAAGGTCTTTGTGCCTATTGAAATCAAGTAGAAGAAGAAGATCAAGTATGTCTTGAAGAACAAGAAGAAGATGGAGTTCCTCATGGCTTTCTTCAAGGCATCATCATCAAGAATTGATGTGCAAGCTCAAGATGCGTCCTCTCTAAAAGATCTCATGCTTGGAGCTTGCCTCCTCGGTGTTCATGGAGTGATGAATACAAGGTCAAAAAAGAGGTTTCCCCATGGAGTATGGGAAGCCATTCGCAAGTCTTCATCAAGCAAGAGCAAGCAAGAGCAATCAAGAAAGGTGTTCCATCTTGAAGGTGACAAGATCGTCTACATCAAGCTCAAGTGGGATGCTCAAGGCAAAGGTATGATTTTGATAGGGTTTCTATTTTACCGGTCTCCTGTAGTGTTGGGAGCCCGGGTTTAGGATAGATAGCCGTACTATCAAGAGAGGCTCTCGAGTGGGTGACTCGTTCGTATCTTTCGGAGAGAGCTCAAACCTTTGCATAGATAGCATTATCTTTCTTGGTTGTTGTTTGTTCTTGTCCATGTGAGGATCTAGATCTTGTGGTTATCTTCATAACAAGCTCTAGTTCATCAAAAACAAATTTCCCTTGCATATCCTATTGCGTTTTTTGACCTTGCGGGTTTTCCGGCTCCACACCTTGGGAGATATCTCACATATATATTCATGATATTTTCTTCCGTGGTGATACCCAATATTTCACCTTTTGTTGGATTCTACTCTTTATTATCTTTCCAACAAAATTGGTTTCATCCCAATTGGAGTTTCCAAGCTCAACTTCTTGCGTTTTGGGTTTTGGAGGTTTTACCGGTTCATCGCTTCTGAGAGGTTCTACCTTTCTCCATTTTATTTTCATCCTCCCTTGTTGGAATATGATGTTTCTTTGCATAATCTTGTAGATCTTTTTGTTCTCTTCAAAATGAGCCCAAGATCATCAAAATCGGAGTCCGGAGTCAAAAGTTATTGAAGTTTTCGTGCAATGTTGTCCAACGTTTTTGCTTAAGCGGTAGTACCGGCCCAAGTTCCGCCCGAAGTTCCGGTAAATCTCGTTTTTGTTCAGTAACTTGTGTTTCTATTTACCGGTAGTTTCGGTGGAGCACCGGTAGTTCCGGTGGGGCGCGAATCTGGCCCAAACGGGCAGATTTTTCTTGCCCTATTTAAGGACCCCCTCTTCCCCAAAGTTTCCCCAACTTTGAAGGTCATTTTTGCTACCTCTTCCACTCTCTCTTCTCCATTGTTGACCTTCAAAAGCTTGCCCTCTTCCCTTCTCCCTCCCATGATTCTTGCATCTTTTTGAGGGATTTGAGAGAAGAGATCTAGATCTACAAGCCCCACCAAACCAAATCCCTTCTTTGTGAAGGAATCCTTGGGATCTAGATCTTGGAGAGTTTTGTGTTCTCCTCTTGTGTTCTTCCTCCCCTATTCCCCCAATAGCTTTTGTAGCTTTGGTGGAATTTGAGAGTGAAGGACTTGCCTCTTGCATTTGGTGCATAGGTTTGAGTTCTCCTCGGAGATTCGGCGAGTTAAAGCCCTTGGGATTGTTTCTCTTGGGTTCTTGGAACCCTAGACGGTTGTGTGGTTGGATTGTTGACCTTTTGTGGTCTTGTAGCCTTTTGTGGCCTTGTTGCCTTTTGTGGCTTTGTAGCCTTTGTGGCATTGTTGTTGGTAGCCTCCAATTGAGTTGTGGAGATTGCCCCAATCTTGTACGGGTTCGGTGACCGCCCTCAAGTGTCCCATAGTGGAACGTGAGTAGGCCTTTGTGGCGAGCTCACGGGAGAATAGGGTGAGCCTGTTGTGGCGTCAGTAGGTTGCGTGCCTTCGCATCTTGGGGTGAGGCCTTGTGTGGAGTTGGGTGAGCATCGAGCCACCACACCTCGAGGTGAGCCACTTGTGGTGTTCGAAGTACATTGCGCCCCCGCACCTCTCCAATGGAGACGTAGCTTCTTTGGAAGTGAACTTCGGGAAACAAATCATCATCTCCGCGTCCATCGGTTATCTCTCAACCGAGCCCTTTACTTATGCAATTTACATTGTGATAGCCATCGTGCTTGAAGTACTATATCTTTCTATCACCTTGTTTCTTGTCTTGCTTAGCATAGGTTGTTGGTGCACTTAGTGAAACTAGTGGATATAGGTTTTGGCTTGACAAATTAAACGTTAAGTTTTATTCCGCATTTATTAGAGCCTAAACCGTAATAATTTTAAAACGCCTATTCACCTCCCTCTAGGCGACGTCCATTTCCCTTTCAATTGGTATCAGAGCGAGGTCTCTCGCTTCTTAGGCTTCACCGCCTCGAGAGTAAGGATGTATCCTAGGGGTGTAGTGCACTCTCACACATTTACTTTTGATGGCACAAATTATGATGTTTGGCGCATTCGCATGCTTAGTCATTTCCGGGTCATTGACCCAAATATTGAGCGAATTATAGATATGGGCTTGTCTCCTCCTATGGATCCTCAAAATCTATCTTTGGAGGAGGAGACAAACTCTTATCTCGAAGCTCAAGCATCTAATGTGCTTGTTAATGTTGTGAGCTTTGTAGTTCTTTCCTCAATCATGCCTTTTCGGAATGCTCATGATATTTGGACCAAGCTTCAAGAAAATCATGACGTGTCCAAGCTTAATGAGTATGATTGTGTTCTCTCCACCTTTGGTCGTGATGAGTTCTCATCTTCTTCCACTACACCAACATTTGAGTTGTCACAAGGTAATGATATGGTGAGTGGTGATAGAACTTGCAATGTGGATAGTGGTATTGCCATTCATGATCCTCCATATCTATCTCATTGCAATGTTGTATCTTTGGGCATGAACACTTGTAGGACTATATGTGATTTACATCCTAGTGTTGATTGCCCTTTCATATCATGTAGAAATGGATTGAATATATCTCATGATGATATGCTTGCTTTGCCTTGTTGCCATGATAAATATGCTTCTATTTCCTCTTGTACTTGTGTTGCTAACCATGTAGAGGAAATCGAAGAATGTGTGGGCCAAGGCAAGGTTGCTATTGGAGCTTCAAGTGTTCCCCCATCATCACCTTCTTCCAACATTCACTTATGCCTCATGGCTAAGGAATCAAAGGTAAATTCTTCTTTGGACCCCAATGCACCTCTTGATGATGTGAATGTTGACTTAGATGAAGTAGACGATGATGTTTCTTCTCTAAAAGAGAAGGGGGAGCTAGTCCTTCGTGCTCTACACAAAAATGAAAATGCTTGCTCTACTTTCATTGAAATCTTGAACTTAGCCATTGAAAGTAAGAAACTAATTTATGAGCATGAGGACAAAATTGACAAAATGAGTAGTCTTGAGCGTGAGTATGCTAATGACATTGCTAACCTAAATGAAGCTCTAGAAGAGGAACAAACCACCAAGGAATCTCTTGAGGAGACCTTTGCTCTAGAGCTATCTAGAGTGAAGAAATCTCATGATAGAGAATTTAAGGTGGCAAGTGCCCTCCAAATTAAGAATGATGAGCTTGAAGTTGCTTATGCCAAACTCCTTGAGGATTTTGAGCACCTCAACAATGGCTCTAGGGTCATCAAGAGGGAGCTCATCAAACTCAGTGAGTCACATGAGCAACTTAAAGCCTCATACACTAAAGAGCTTTCCAAGTTACCCTCACCTCTCACTACTATTGATGATGCTTGTGCTACTAACTCTATCTCTTGTGAAGCATCTATTGTGAAGGAGAATGTTGAGCTACGTGCTCAACTTTCTTTGCTAACTAGCAACTATGGGAAATTGGAAGAGAGTCATGCTAAGCTCTCAAGCTCGCATGAGGACCTTCTAGTTTCCCATGGTAGTCTAAAGTTGGCTCATGAGGCTATTGTATCAAAGGTAACATCTAGTGAGCCTCATGTGGACATTAGCACTACAACTACTCCTTGTGTCATATTGCCATGTGCTAGTCCTTGTAATTAATCCACTCATGCTATTGCTATATCTTGTGATGAATTGCATCCCTTGCCTTGTTGCTCTAACAATGTAGCATCTACTTCCTCTAGTATTGTTGTTGACACTAACCATGTAGAGGAAAACAAGAAGCTCAAGGCCCAAGTCACTTCTTTGAAGAATGACTTGAAGAAGTGTCATGAAGGGAAGACCAGTCTCAAGAACATCTTGAGTGTGCGAATATCCCCAAATGACAAGAGTGGGCTTGGATACAACTCCAACATCAAGAACAAGCCCACCAACATGTTGAAGCACAAGGGCAACAAGAAGAATGGCCAAGGTCAAGTGAAGAATCCGGCCAACATTGTGTGCTTCAAGTGCAAGGAAGAAGGACATCATGTGAGATGTTGTCCATTGAAGAAGAAGCAACAAGGGAAGCGGCCTCAAGCTCCACCTCAAGCTAGAAGCGGGCCTCCTCCCAAGACTCAAGCTCTTCCTCACGGGGTGACATCTTCCAAGAAGAAAGATGGCAAGAGAAGAACTTGCTACATATGCCGCGAGAAGGGGCACCTCTCTTCCTCATGCACCATGGGTAACTCCTCATCCAATCCTATATTGATATATGATGCATATTCTCTTGGTAAGGATGAGGTGGGCAATGTGTTTGCCAAATATGTTGGTGCCCAAAGTGGTGTCAAGAAAAGAACCATTTGGGTGGCCAAGCCTATTGTGACTAACTTCTTAGGACCCAACTTGGTTGGGGACCAACAAGCTAAAAATTGATCAATAGGTGTTGTTGGAGGGCATTGGAGGCTTGGCTACATTATGAAGAATTGAGGGGTCTTCATCATTTATTTTTGTCAAGTCAAGCCAATTGGATTATCTTGCCTCTATCTCATATCCAATGTTCCTCCTTGGGGTAACATGTGCTCAACTCCTTTACATTGAAAGTTACTTGCTCCCTTGTGCATATGTTGGTTTTGTACCATTATATGTGTTTGTACATGTTGTGCTTCCCTCATACCTATATTGTGTTGTCTAGTATATTTGTGTATGTTGGTTGGCACATCATGTATTTGTGTTCTTATTTTTGAGCCTTTGTTGAATTTATTTGGTATCTTTCTTGGCTCTTGGGAGTGATTAATGGACTATTCCATTTTGGGGGAGTGTTATGCTTGGGCATTCCACAATCCTAAAATATGTGTACATGAGGAATACCACTTAGTGTTGACATTACATGTTTATCTTGTCTCTATGTGGTATGTCATTCTCATGAATAATTAAAATTCCATAATGTCCATTAATCATCTCCTTTTTGATCTTTTTCTTCTTGTCGAGATTTCTTGGTTTATCACATTATGGGGAGTCATATGCTTTGTGCATATTACAAACCTAGAAAATGTGGACATTTGAGGTAGTGTCACTTAGAATTGATATTCATATTTATCTAGCTCCTAAGTGGCACATTTAGCTCAAACAACTTCCAATTCCTTTGGATTTCTTTTATTGCTCATTCTTTTGGATCTTGTTTATGAGAGCTTTCTTGATATGTGTTTTCCTCATATTTGGACCTCCATATCCTACATGGAAACTATGTGCTTCAAGTTACACTAATCTTTAATGATTGTGTGACTATTTGGAGCTATCAAGAATCTCTCTGGAAGCATCAAGATTAATTGTTATATCTTGTTACATGCTTCTTTGTGTGAATATGATCATTATTCCCTTGCAAACTACCTCGGGAAAACTTTCCCCATAATTCTTGTCCTTGGACAAGTGACACTCCATATATGGTAGGATTTATTGATCATGTTCACTTTGGCCTTTGTTTTTCTTTGTCCTATCTTTGGCCAAGAATATGTTTTCTTTTACTCCCATGTCTTCCTTGCCTCTTGTGGATCTTTTTAGTTTATTTGTATTCTCTTGTGTTTTATTTAATGTAGCTAGTAGTGATGATCTTTTTTGTGTGCATTTTGCATTTAAAAGCAAAATTCAATATAATGCACCATTCATGGGGGAGCTCTCCTGTATTATCTAGAACACTCCTTTTATGCTTCTTGTGTTGATCCATATCATGTTTTTCGTGCTTGGAAGTTTGATCTTTTCTTTTGGTACTTTGTGCCATCATGAAAACTGTAGAGAGTTTGGTTTGTGTGTTGGAACCTTGCTCTTTTGGGAGTTGGCTTTATCTCATTCTTTGTTACTTCTTTTGATCTTTTAGAATGAGATAAATCCTTGAGCATTGTGTGTTTTTTGCATCTTTTGCTCTTTGGATTTTGCCTTGTTCATTTGTTGAATTGAGGACCTTTCTTGTGTTGATTTGGCTCTTTGATACAATTTGGACACCTTTTGTCGTGTCACACTCTTGTGTGCGACTTCTTGGTTTACTTGGTGTTTTTGTTCAAATTGTATCACTTTTTTGGTTTTTGAGAGTCTTGTGCATGCATATTTACTACATGTTTATATCTTGGCATGCTTTCTTTCTTGATCCAATATATAGGGGATTCTCCACCAAATCCTATCGGCTAAGATGTGCATGAAATTCAATTTCATATCAATATGCACATATTTATGTGGAGGGTTTCCTATATATTGTAGTTGCACTAACTACTTTGGACCCAATTTGTTTGGGAACATAGTGTACTTAATTGTGTTTTAGGTACATTGGAGATATATTGGATACTTGTCTCATCCATTAGGAATAAGTGGTGCCTACATGTCAATTGGAGGCAAGCTAGGATGATCAACGAATACATATCCTCTACATCCTACCATTTATATCTCGGTAACAAGTATCTCTCTCATGCATACATATCTTGCTTCCAACCTTTTGTAAGTTGCATGTTGGCATGAGTTTGTGTTTTTGCATATGTTGTGTTTCTTTTGTTGGTTTTTAGGAGTGCTCTCTATTGCAAATGTGAGTTTGTTTAGATGAGTGCATATAATGGGGACTATACAAAATCATGACCATGATCCACTTATCCCAAATATGTCAATCTAGCAATTATATTGCCTATCCTTTCCTCAATTTTCTCTCATGTGCAATAGTGAGTATTTTGCATCGTTGATTTCTATTTGTGATACTTGTTGCTTTTCTCCATATATTCCAACTATTCCCTTCTTCCCTTGGTAATTGTTGTAATGTATGTTTAGTGTCCGTGTTTGAAGCTCATTGATGTACAATAAGATATATTTGAGCCTTTGGCCATGCTTTCAAGCAAAAATCCTATTTGTACATTATATGACTTTCTTTTGTTGTTCATGTGCTTTTTGTGTATCTATTTTTTGTGTGCATGTTTCTTTGTGGGCATATGTCTTTGTGATATTTTCCACCTAGAAACTTATACACACAAGATAAGATAAATCTTTGGTTGTTTGTGTTTTCCTTGGAGACCACCCTTTATTTATTTTTGACCCTTCGGTCGCTTCCAAATTTATTTTCCTATGAGTGCTTGTCCCATTTGTTTGCATCTCCGGGCACTCATAATTTGATCTCTCTTGCCGTGTATTATTAAATGAGTTTGTAGGAGTGAGGATTCCATGATTATGCACTTTGTTTCCAAATGCAATCATCATAATTGGTGCATAATCCTTGGGGAGCTTCTCTAATTCATTTAATGATGCTCATTTGTCTTCGTTCTCATCTTTTGTGTCTTAGATGTTTATGGGGAGTGAGGATTCCATATTTGTGCAAGATATATTCAAATAGTTGATTCTATCTTGTGCACAAAGATTGGGGAGATTCCCTATTTCATTTAAACACTCATTTGCTAGTATCATAATATCTTGTGTCTTTCTCTTGGTATCAATTGTTGTTGTCAATTGGTATTTTTGGGTCTTTTGGGTTGCTCGCTTCATTTGTTGAAGCTAGTTTCTCTTTCTTTTCTTTTTGCAATCTTTGGGTCCTTAATATAGTTTTACTTCCTCCTAAGGACTCATCATTGGATATATGCATGTGCACACCTTTGGAGGAATTCTCACTATATTGGCCGTCTAGAACTTTCACCCATTTTGGCAATCGATGCCAATGGGGGAGAAGTTTTAGAGGGTTTAAGGGAAGTTGGTTTATGCTTTTGAGTTGGTTCTTAAGCATTAGCCTTGCATGCTCTTGCATGTTTGTTGTTTCTTTGCATGTTTAATATATAGAGGAAACTCAACCATCGATTATGGTTGGCAATCTATGCAATGAAATTCAAGTTCATCACACATGCATAGATTGTGGGGGAGTTTGCTCTATATATTGTGGTTGTACCAACATCACATACTTGTGTAGTATTTGATGTTGGGGCAATCATTTTGTTCGATTAATTCCATATTTAAACCCTCTCTAGGGGATTGTCATCAATTACCAAAATGGGGGAGATTGAAAGGGCATGTATGCCCCATGTGTGGTTTTGGTAATTAATGACAATCCCTATGGACTAATGTGCAAATTGAGTCTCACTTGTAGGTTTGTCCATTAGCATCGCTTGGACCATGTGTTGGTTTCAAGGATGAAAAATAAGAAGCATTGTCCAAGGTCTTTATGCCTATTGGAATCAAGTAGAAGAAGAAGATCAAGTATGTCTTGAAGAAGAAGAACAAGATGGAGTTCCTCATGGCTTTCTTCAAGGCATCATCATCAAGAATTGATGTGCAAGCTCAAGATTTGTCCTCTCTAGAAGATCTCATGCTTGGAGCTTGCCTCCTCGGTGTTCATGGAGTGATGAATACAAGGTCAAAGAAGAGGTTTCCCATGGAGTATGGGGAGCCATTCGCAAGTCTTCATCAAGCAAGAGCAATCAAGAAAGGTGTTTCATCTTGAAGGTGACAAGATCGTCTACATCAAGCTCAAGTGGGATGCTCAAGGCAAAGGTATGATCTTGATAGGGTTTCTATTTTACCGGTCTCTTGTAGTGTTGGGAGACCGGGTTTAGGATAGATAGCCGTACTATCAAGAGAGGCTCTCGAGTGGGTGACTCGTTCGTATCTTTCGGAGAGAGCTCAAACCTTTGCATAGATAGCATTATCTTTCTTGGTTGTTGTTTGTTCTTGTCCATGTGAGGATCTAGAGCTTGTGGTTATCTTCATAACAAGCTCTAGTTCATCAAAAACAAATTTCCCTTGCATATCCTATTGCGTTTTTGACCTTGCGGGTTTTCCGGCTCCACACCTTGGGAGATATCTCACATATATATTCATGATATTTTCTTCCGTGGTGATACCCAATATTTCACCTTTTGTTGGATTCTACTCTTTATTATCTTTCCAACAAAATTGGTTTTATCCCAATTGGAGTTTTCAAGCTCAACTTCTTGCGTTTTGGGTTTTGGAGGTTTTACCGGTTCATCGCTTCTGAGAGGTTCTACCTTTCTCCATTTTATTTTTATCCTTCCTTGTTGGACTATGATGTTTATTTGCATAATCTTGTAGAGCTTTTTTTTCTCTTCAAAACGAGCCCAAGATCATCAAAATCGGAGTCCGGAGTCAAACGTTATTGAAGTTTTCGTGCAATGCTGTCCAACGTTTTTGCTTGAGCGGTAGTACCGGCCCAAGTTCCGCCCGAAGTTCCGGTAAATCTTGTTTTTGTTCAGTAACTTGTGTTTTTATTTATCGGTAGTTCCGGTGGAGCACCGGTAGTTCCGGTGGGGCGTGAATCTGGCCCAAACGGGCAGATTTTTCTTGCCCTATTTAAGGGCCCCCTCTTCCCCAAAGTTTCCCCAACTTTGAAGGTCATTTTTGCTACCTCTTCTACTCAACCGAGCCCTTTACTTATGCAATTTACATTGTGATAGCCATCGTGCTTGAAGTACTATATCTTGCTATCACCTTGTTGCTTGTCTTGCTTAGCATAGGTTGTTGGTACACTTAGTGAAACTAGTGGATATAGGTTTTGGCTTGATAAATTAAACGTTAAGTTTTATTCCGCATTTATTAGAGCCTAAACCGTAATAATTTTAAAACGCGTATTCACCCCCCTCTAGGCGACGTCCAATTCATGTCGCAACTTTGTGTGAACCGTGATGTAATAAGTGATTGAAATAATATTGAATAAAGTAATAAAAGGCTGCATGTATCGATTGATACAGAGGCCGGGGAATTACCCCATTTCGAAAAGAAAAAAAGTATTTGTCTCCCATTGTTTGCATGGTACTAGACATGCATGAAGCCTGGTCATAAGGAGAGAGGATCCTTTTTTCTTTGCAGTGGGACCCTATGGCACAGAGATTTAGCATCACTATATTATAGAGCTATTGCTAAATTGCACACCATAGCTAAATTCATTTTTTTGTCAGATCTGGCTTTGGCCACACTATGTATGCCCTTAATAATTGTGCTTGAGAGTAGACACCATTTTTCTTGTCCACCGTTTACAGAAGTACATCTCAAGATAGGGAATTTTATTTTTTACAAGCAATAGTTACATTGTATAATTCTTCGGTGAACCAATATGTTCAGAATGTCGCACAAGAGCAATTCATATGGGAGATGTGAGGCCATTGCTTGTAACGGGTAATCCCGATACTTTATATTCTAACACAACAGTTCACACGAGAAATTCTGAAGATGGAAGCTGGAGTTTATAGAATTGATGCCGTTTTATTATTATCTAAAGTTTATAGAATTGCTAGTGTTTCATTATTTATCTTCACGTGAATCTAAAAATAATATTTAACTACAGAAAGAAGCGTGTACCATCAAGTCGAATTTGATCGGAGCCGGGGGAGAATGACGGCGGCGGCGTGATTGATCCGGCTCATTGATCGGTAGGTTCCAATGAGATCAGTTGATGTGAGGATCGCTACGGCTAGGTGACGATATAGCACGGTGGCATGGAAGACGGGACACCCTCAATCGCACCAGACGGTGATCGATGTGACTCACTGTTGGTGGATTCCAATGATTAGTTAATGGGAGGATCGTTGCGGCTAGGTAACGATGGAGCACAGTGGCGTGGAAGTCGGGGCAACTCTCGATCACGGGGGGCTAGAATCTAGGGCGACCTCCACTGGACCAGGCGATCGTGCATGTGAGCTATGCCTCTAGGGCCAAGGGTTCATGCGTTGGTCGTTTGTTATTCTTTTTGGAGAGGGTAGACGGGTTTTAAGACTTGCTTGAGAGACGAGAGTTTCGTGAAATTTGCAGCATCGGGAAAAGACGGAGTGCGACGAGGGGGCGACATAGTGGCAAAAAAGAGGACCCTGAGATTTTTTAGATAGTAGAGAGATGTAGCTCGCCGATTTTTTTTGCAAGAAAGATCTGAATCTATTCCAAGAGTTCACAAGAAGTACAAAGCATCCAAAACATAATAAAAATTACATCGAGATCTTTGGACCACCTAACGACCACTACTGCCGCCAGAGCGAGTCGTCGATGTGCCGTTGTCTCCGTTCTCTTACCGGAGCCGTCCTGACGTTGTTGATGACAGTCGGAAAGTTTGCGTGCACATGCCCCTAAGGACCAGTGCCATAGAGCCGAAGTCGTCGCTATTAAACCCTTGAATTTTTTTCAAGAAAACGCAAAAGATTTGTGTTTCGATTCATTGATAGAAAAAAGAGAGTTCTGTACAACCAAGCCAGAACGTCCAAAGCGGCACACACCTAATACAACTCAACCCAGTAGACCTACGGAGCCACGGGGATCAATGCCCGGAGGCCGAGCGCGCCCGCGGCCGCCCACGATTAAACCCTTGAATTGATCTGAATCTTCTAACACCAAACCTCTAACACACGTAGACTGGACGAGGTCCACCATTCCATGAAAGCGGTGACCAGACGAATTCCTGCCCTCCTCAATGCCACTGGCGAGATCACCGTCGACGAGGTGGACGAGGCGACGAGGAATACCTTATTCTTCTCCCGCTCAACGCCGCCATAGCTACCATAATGGCCATGTCGGTTGACCTAACTCTTTAACTTTAGGGACCCTTCTACTACGTCGAGGGTAGGTCTGAGGTCCCCACCCCCTCCGGCTGCCGGAGCGGCAAGCAGAGGAGGCGTGTACTCGTTGTTTCCCGATCGTATACGGCGAGGACAAGGCAGATTGCGGCGGCTGTTAGGGTTTTGCCTCTCTTTTTCTCACGGGAGGAGTTAGACATGGCTAGATAGAAACATGTTTTAATTAGTGCTCTATGAACGCGACTGACCAAGAGCACCTTGAGATAGGATAATCCAAACTCATTACGTTCAAGTTAAACATACAAAAAATCCAATTCAAAAAGTTGTTTAATTGGTCCGCCTTGGTCGCATTTGCGAAAAGGAAAGGCAAACACGCAAGAAATTAACAAAGGATGCCTACGAAATAAAAAATAATATTGATAGCTGTGTGATTTGAACCCACGCCCTTTCGGACCAGAGCCTAAATCTGGCGCCTTAGACCACTCGGCCAAACTGTCTCTGTTGTAAATTGTTACTCCCTCTGTTTCAAATTACTCCGCCGGCGCGCTTATGTAGGTGAACTAGTACTCCCTCATTTTTCATTCAAAAAAATCCTCGAATTTTTGAAATAGATAGTATGAAATATGTACTACGTATACCAAAAATTCTAAGAATTTTTTGATGAAAAATGAGAGAATACTAGGCCACCTAGGTAAGCGTGCGCGCGGAGTAATTTGAAACAGAGGGAGTAGACTTCAACTTAATTAACCATAATATTATCTGAAAGCAGTACCAAACCAAGCATAGTTGCTTGGCTAGTCCTAGTGGGAGTATCATGTATGTCATTTTGGCAAAAATCTAATATGGCACTATAATTAATTAAAAGAGAGGTGTTAGTAGTATCATAATATGATACCGTATTATAGCACGTGAAATTAGATAATTTAATGACCAATACATCTCATACACACAATTGCATTGAGATTGTAGAAAAAATTAAATACAATAGTACTATAATACTACTAGATGATACTAACCACTAGAGAGGTATTATCATGCACTAGTATCATATGCATGATACTAGTAATATGATACTCCCACTATGACCAGCCTTATATTAAACGGTCCACATCAAAAGGATGCCGATGATTTCACGACTGGGACCTGATTCGATCATGTGACCATATTAGTTCCGTAATAAATATATTCGGGTCTAGAAAAACTATGAGCAGGGTACATCTGAAATCTGGAGCGCCTTGTTAGTTGACCATGCTAGTTGTTGCTGCATCAGTGCATCACAACTAATAGCCACGTTTCACCAAATCTGGAGTATCATTTTGTATATTTGGGAGGAAACCATATTATTCACATACACGTTACAACAAGTTGAACAAGGAACATGACATTTGCATTGCAGCTTGACCGACGGTCCTGTCTCTTGAAATCTTGAATCTGCAGCACTCAGACGCAGCTCAGATCCAATTAAACGAGATCATTGGCTTGAACTACCTACAATGATTGTCTTCAGAAACCACAACCATGTCCTCTGACAAGAGACAAACATATATTCCAGGCAAAACACACCCGACAAACTGTCCGAAGCTGTTAATAACAGGGAGACGCCCTGTAGGCTGCAGTATTTTTCTTGGCCAATTATTGTGCTTCTTCCTGATGCCTGTCAACGATCTGATAACGTTAGAGCTATGCGTAGGGATCAAACCCCCTATCCCCGGTCCCTAGTCGCTGGATCTAACGAATTTGTACCGTCTAATCGTGTCTTTCTCTCTCTGTCCCTAATTTTACTGTATTGAACCGGCACAACATCGTAGAAAAAAATAGGCGAGTGGGCTTCTCGCTCTGACGTGTGGGAAAGACGACGGAGGAGACGGCAGGTGACACAACAGCACGGCCTGTAGAAGTCGTCGGCGTACGCTGCGGCCCGCATCCTCTGCTCCATCCTGTACGGTGGAAGCATGGCCGGCTGTAGCTCTTGTAGGAGCGTCTTCGTGCGCATGTAGCAGCGTCGTCGGCTTGCCTATACCAGGTTCGTCGGGCGCACATAGCAGCATCGACCGGCGCACGTAGCAACGCCGTCGCGTGCTTGTAGCAGCACCGTTGCGAACTTGTAGCAGGGTCGTCGGGTACAAGTAGCAGCGTCATTACGTGCTTGTAGCAGCACCGTTGCGAGCTTGTAGCAACGTCGACGGGCGCACATAGCAACGTCGTCGTCGGGCGCAAGTAGCACGGCCGCCGAGAGCATGTAGCAGCTTCGTCCGGTGCTTGTAGCAGGGCCATCGAGGGATTGTAGCAGCGCCGTCACACACATGTAGCAGGGCGTCGGGCGCTTATAGCATATCTCCGAGATCCCTTAGCAGCACGACCAAATATCCACTCAGCTGCCAGTCCGTGGTGTCTCCTGTTCCTGCTTGCATCTCATGGTAGCACCGCCTCGCCGCACTCGTGCTCAGTGGCTTGCAGCGTTGGTTCACAGCACCAGAGAATCCCCACTCGCCTCAGCGGTCGTTGCAGGTCTACAACACCAGCATAGATGTGGTGTTGGGCAAGCCTCTGACTGCTCGGCGGAGGTAGGAGCTCGTCGCTCGGCGGAGGTAGGAGCTTGCCACTCGCCAGAGGTTGGGGGTGCAGCGTGTAGGCATCGGATCATGGGAAAGGACATACGTGAGGAGGAGAGAAAGGGGAAAAGACGTGGGATGCGATGCGTGAGAGATGAGGGAGAAAGAGGAAATAGATGAGCTCGCGGTGGGGCCCTCACACGTGCGGTCGTTTTCTTCCTCCACGAGTTGGACGCGTGTCGTTCGTAGGAAGAGGAGGACGCGAGCGTTGCATCATCCGAGGGAGGAGTATCCTTTTCCATCCGACAAAGTACGTGCGTCCTGAAAAATGAGTATGTGCAAAGAAAAACCACAGGGTTTGTTTATTGCATAGGAATCATATAGAATTTGAATCCTATGAGAATTTTTCCTATGTAATTGTTTGATTCATAGGAACATATTCTATTCCTATAGAAATCCTGTAGTGCAATTCCTATAGGAAAAAAACATTAGACCAAACTTATGAAAAAATTTCTTTGCTACATCAAACACAATTCCTTTTTCTATAGGATTTAAGTTGGCATGATATTTTAATCCTATATTTTTTCTATTTCTATATTTTTCCTATTCTATGAATCAAACGAGCCCACGGTTTTTCTCGTATAACATGCGTTCCCAATCAACCGATGGCACTACACATACCTACGTACGTGCCATTCAATGCAATTTCCTCCGCAGTATCTTAGCACTAACCATTATCGATCTCTTTCCCTCAACAACAAAAAAAAACATGATCGATCTTACTTGAAGATATTGCTAACTCAGTGACAAAGTACGCAAAATTCAATCCACTAATCCCTAACCCAGGTCTCTTTTACTTGTCCCCGCACTCTACTGATGTCAGGCCACAACGTTCAAGTTTTTAAGGACATCTTCAATGCAAGGAGGAGTTGGGTGCCGTGGATAGTATTTTTTGCCAAATCTGCCAAATCTAAAAACTCTAACTAAATCTGACCCCTCATTGAAACTAATTCGGCCTCATTGAAACTAATTTGGAATCTGACCCCTAGGGTCGACGCCATTTTAAATGGAGCCGAAGTTATACAGGTCGGCGCCAACATATCAGAAAACCGAACCGAAGAAGGTCAACTCCATTTAAAACGACGCCGACGTCGGCTCCATTTAAAACGGCGCCGACCTCCCTAGGTTGCCCTCCTGGTATCACGTGTTGGCGCCGACCTATCTAACATCGGCTCCGTTTAAAATGGGGCCGATCCCAGGGGTCAGATTCCGAATTAGTTTCGGGAGAGGTCAGATTCGGTTGAAGTTTCGCAAAAAGGTCAGATTTGGAAAAAAATACCCGTGGATACCTAGATCTATGGCGGGAAGATAGTGTCGAGGCTGTACTTTTCTGTTTGTAGTTTACGCATGTCTTGCGCTGTTTTGTAAACCTGAGGGATGGTGGTCATGTGTTTTTGACGATTTAACCATATAACTTGTTGGTTTCATCGATAAAACCGGAGTGAAACCCTTTTATCTAAAAATCTTCTCGAATATGTCAACAATCATGCGCCACAGTTTGTCGACATTGCCACAATACGGGTGAGTTTACCTCTCTTTTTTTCTCCCTACTAGTCTCGACATCACCACAATGTTCACCTCGATTCTGCAAAATATTTGTCACACCTTACTCTTACATGGGACAAGTTTTACCCCATTTATTATTTTTCCCAAACTAAAATGGTACATGCATACATATACGCGCCTTGCACGGAAAACATGAGTCCGCTCTATCGTGCACTCTGATTCTGAATATGTACGTCTCGGTATATAAGAAACTAATAACAGTACTAGCTACATGTTTCTCTCGGACATGCTCATCTCTAAGGTTGACATGGCCTGTATATAAGTTCCCTGCAGGTGAAACAGGATGCAAAACTCACGCCTGTGTTTATATAAGTTCTTGAAGCGGGTTGCTACAGACATCCTCAATGCAAAGAAGAGTTGGGTGCCATGGATATGGATACCAAGATCTGTGATAGGGAGGAAGATAGTCATTGAAGTCGCAATTTTCTCTTTCTAGTTTACTCATGCATGTTTCTATTTTGTAAACCTGAGGGGTGGTGATCATGTGCTTTTGGCGATGAACCTTGTAGCTTGTTGTTTTCATAATAAAATCGGGCGAAACCTTTTTATCTAAAAATGTCAGAAATGTCAGCAATCATGTGCCATAATGTTTCAACATTGCCACCATAGGAGTGAGTTTAACTCACTTTTGTTCTTCCTTAGTTTCGACATTGCCACAATGTTTGCTTCGTCTACAAAATATTGTCACACATACTCTTACTTGTGACAGTTTTTACCCCATTTATTATTTTTCACAAACATAAAAAGGAAGATCCTTGTAACCTGATGGCGTGACAATTGTGCGAATTTGCACGCAAAAAACTTAGACATCGTCCAATTTGGAACGGACAGAATTGTACTTTGGCATTGGATAACATAAGACACATTCTACTTGTCTTTATTTACCGACCAATCATAAGATAGTAGGGCAGAGCGTTAAAGATCAAGGTCTATCAACTAGAAGGGATGAATGGAAATGATCAAATTTGTTATTGCATATGCAAGGTTGAAGCGATTAAGAGTGAAGATACTAATAAACTAGCGAGACCTATCAAAAACAAGAACAAAGTTAAACATACTTGTAAGTAAAAGGTTAGAAAAGAAGATATAGGACATACCCCGAAGTTCAATTTGTTGGCATGACTCTATGTCTTTGTTGAAGAGGCTTATGCACTTCCCCGATATCACTTAGACTTCACCTCTACACCCCCAAGCTAAGTTCACGGAGAATTCATCAAATCATTCATGGTGGATATTGATGTGATCCTCTAGAACCTTCACAAACTTTTCTGAAGAGGTTCCATGAGATCGAATCTCTTAGTCAAATCCATAGGTTTCTCGAAGATACCAAATCTCCAAGAGTAACATATCAAGATATATAGGCTTCAAAATGGTTTTTCTTGATGAAGTAAATCTCAAACTCTCTCCCCAAGTTTTCCTTTCTTAAGATGTGAATTAAGAACAATACGAAGAAGTGTGGGATTAGAGAATCATAATTCAAAAGTGTCCATCCAACCCAGAGAGTTGGTTCCCTTGTATACGTGGCAACCTAAAAATAGACGTTATGCTTCAAGGTGCCATTATTCTCGATCCCCCGCAAAAAAAAGATGCCATTCTCGATGACAGCACAAACAGAACTAGGACAGGTTGAAATTACACCATTGGTTAGATCATTGAGGCTTACAAATGCACAATGGAAGGACTCCGAAGTAAATAGCCGTGTCGAAGGAACATGTACATGATGGGATTCATGACTTACATAACTACGGTGACACAACATACCACTACATGGTGTAGTATGCAAGTCGTTGACATAACACTAATGAAATACCATTCCACTAATATTACATCCCTTCGAGTGGTACAACTGAAACATCGTAGGTCCAAGGCATGAATATAGATTATACTTTAGTATATTACAAAAGATCCAGATAACTTCATCAATATATTGATGGAGTATCTTTACAATAGAAAACCAAAAATAGCAACTCCTAGACTATTCTATGACTAAATCTACTTCAAATACTATTTGGCTTGTGATTGTTGCTATAATAATGTTCCACAGAAATAGGTCATATATCTAGGATTTATCTACTCTCTACTCTTTAACTTCACTTCCCTTGCAACTAATGTAGATGTCGACTCCATTTATTTTACCGGATATCTTCAGCTCTTTAAAATAGTTCCCCTCTTGATGATGTCATAAATTGCTCCAAAATCTAGAGAGGGTTAAGAAGGTACGGTTGAGCATGAGCGTAGCAAGTCCATTAAAGAGGAATGTTTGATGCACTATCTAGAGCCATGATGAGTCCAAAATTGAAGCATATTTATCTTTTGTTTTTGCATAAATAGAATAGAGATTTTGGTATTTCATTGCATTTGCGTGTACCTTTTTGTCCTTGTTTTAACAGGATCCCGAATTACTAAGTCTTTATAAACATATATATTGGAACTGCATTTTATATTATAATATGATATTTTTAAGTGATAAAAGTCATTTTATTGATTTACCTTCGCACCTGGGAGAATACCAAACGTGAGGAAAGCATCTGCAGCGATAAAGACCAGTGGTACGGGTGGAGCCCGCCCGTACCGTCCGCCCGTACCACGTGGCAAGCCGTCCGCCTTGTCAAATATTCTCTCCTGGCAAAGACGGTGGAGAGTTCCGACATTCATAGCAACCTAGAACCACGAAAAACCACACCAGAAAGGGATCTGAAGGAGGAACTTGGAGAAGGGCAAATCCCTGTTGCTTCATGGATCATTGGAGGACACCGCATCATCCCCTTCATCATCAACCGCGGCATCTTCATCACCATTACTACCCCCATATCGCATCTATTATATCTTGTTGTAATCCAGATTCAATTATGGTTTACACTAGATTTATCCTTGTACTTTTATCCATCCATTTGATTATGATGATGTCGTTGATTGCTTCCATGTGTGAGTAGTTTTTCCTCATTCTTGGGGAGATGGAGAAACCCCACTATTATGAAGTTGTAATAAAGATGATCTATTCTTGTGTCCATATGACTGGTTGATCTATGATAGATTTATGATTTGTGTTTGATCTCTCTCTTTATATGGTATGTGTAGTCGGCCACATATCATTTGCTTTTGGGACTAAAGTGAGGGAGAAATTCTTTGAACGTGTTTGAAAGTGTCCCCGGAGAGCTTCGTGATAGTTGGCGCTGGCTAGCAACCTACACGGTCAAAGGAGGATAAAGAGAGACTTCCTAAGATAATTACAATATCCACGGGGAGACCCTTAATTGCGGTGATTTGTATGGGTGATTGCTCTCAGACATCGTGATAGTTATTTAGAGGTGACCTCATTCTTGGCTCAACAAAGTGGCTTCCTACGAGCCTTGTAGTGAACATTATTATGGAGTTCTCTCCACACATATCATGACACAAGAAGTATGTTATATTAATTAATAATAATAATATCATGCCAGTGGTGTATACTACATCCCCGAGAACGTTTTAGCCCTATTGAGTTTAACCACATTTTCACACAACTTTGTTACTTGCTTTCTTTTACTTGTTTTAATTACGTTTCTACACTCAACCAATAACCTTTTAAACACCTTTTACTTGAGATCAAAGGCAACTTATAAGTATCCTTTGGTGGAAAGTGATGAGGGGCATAAAGATCTTAACCAAATAGCTCTCTATGGGTACGATACTCTTATTTCAGAACTAGCTACAATTGATATGTGCACTTGTAGCCATGAAGCTATTTTATGGCGCTGTTGCTGGGGAGCTAAGCGCTTTTGGTCTTTGTTCTTAGTTGCTTATTCAACTAATTGTTTTACTAAAGCTATTTACTAGTTTTAGGTAAACACCATGGGTGAGTACCAACATATAATCCAACTGGAGGCTATAAAGAATTCTGGCTCGCCCATGGACACTTATTTAAAATCCAATAACCCGAGAGGGTATGATATTAACCCCATGCTTTTGGATCTTTTGCATGCTAAAAAGTTTGCTGGGGACTGTACGGAAAATCTGCATGAGCATGTAGGATTCTTTGAAGATACTTATGGGACTTTTCGTTTTGATATACTGACTGAGAATGAGGTTAAATCTGCTCTTTTTGTTCAAACTCTTATTGATGAGGCCCGTTCTTGGTAAACTCAAAGTCCTAAAAATATTAATAACTCCTGGGAGAGCTTAGCCTCTTCATTCCTAGTTGATTTCTGTCTCGGGATAATAAATCTTGGAGCGAGACGCATGATCACAAATTTTAAAGAAAAACATGAAGAAAGCTTGCATGAAGGATACACAGGGTTTAGGGGATTGCTCGATCGTTACCGCCACCACAACTTCCCGCCTTGGTTGGTAATACATATCTTCTATGCAGGTTTGAGCACTAATAATAGAAATAAACTCGACTCCCTTGCCAATGTCATTTACTAAATTTAGTGTTGAAAGAGCCTCGATTTGCTAGACACAGTGCATAGGATAGAAAAAACATATTGTGGGGCTGAACTTAATAAATAAAATACTATAGAGTATAATTGTTTGAGAAGATTTCTAGCTTCGGGTAAAATAGAAAAAATGCTTATAAATTTCAACCTTGACCCTCGTAAGATTGTTTAAATTGTTAAAAATCATGTTGAATATCTGCAGATCCTAAAAGAATGGGAACACTACACACCGCCTGTGGAGGAGAAGCCCCCTAAAACTTGCCACGGGGACAAATACTCGCAAATGCAGAAAAATGTTAGACGAGGAGGAAACTAACTCACAAAAATAATAGGGAGTAAGGGTGAAAGAAATAAAAGGATAGGAAGGTTAACTAAGGACATGGGAACCATTAAAAAGAACATTGGGATATTAAAAGAACTTTTGGAAATGAGGTGTTCAAGGATGAATTAATGGTAGTGAGTAAAGAATCTTCTGAAATGATAAGAGGCGAGTTTGACTGTAAAAATAGAAGTCAACTGAAAATCTCTTTTTGTTTAGGGGGAACTACTTATGTAGGATTTTGTGACTTAATATCTTCCATTAACATTATGCCTTACACAATCTATGAAGAGTTACGATGCCATCTTGATGAACCAGACCTTGAGCCATCAAAAGTTACTTCTATGCTTTCTAACCGAACTTTGCAGCAAACTCATGGGATACTTCGCAATGCCTGCATTTCTGTGGGAGCTTTTGTATACCCAGTTGATTTTCATATCATTGAAATGCCTTTGAACTCCTTTTTCCCGGTCATTTTTGGTAACCGTTTTTATAGCTCTATGAACATTGATATTGATAACAAGAAACAAGTTTTGTCTTTATAGTTTGGGGAAGAAGTTTTAGAAATTAATTTCAGTCAATTCACAAAGTTGCCTTATGAAAAGAAAGTTGAAGTTAAATAGGAGAGAACTATTGGAGAATTGGTAGTAATCTATTTTGGTACTCCACAATCCAAGTTGGAGAGGAGTTTGTAGGTAATGATTCACTCTCAAACGACTCTTCAAAAGAAGATTTGGATAAAATCCTCAACGCCGCACCAGAAATTGAGACTCGCCTTAGAGACGAATTTGAAGAACTTGAAAGAAAAGGGGATGAGGATCCACCACCTCTTGTTTTAAAACCTCTCCCTCCGGGGCTCAGGTATGAATTCTTAGATAAGGAAGGTAAGTGCCCTGTAATTTTAGATGATAAGCTCTCTCCCAAAGAAAATAAGAAATTGTTAGAAGTATTTGCCAAACAACGTGAAGCTTTTGGATACACTCTTAGTGACATAAAAGGGATAGATCCTTCCATAGTAACTCATAAGATACATATGACTGAGGATGCTAAACCATGTATTGATAATCAAAAAGTTTGAATCCCAAAATGAAAGAGGTAGTAAGAAAATAAGTGATACGTATGTTGGACAGTGGTATTATCTATCCAATTTCAGATAGCAAATGGGTAAGCCCAACTCATTGTATACCTAGGGAAGGATGTATAACTATAATTAATAGTGATAAGGATTAATTAATTCCCGCTAGAACAATAGCAGGTTATAAAATGTGTATAGACTTTAAGAAGCTAAACATGGAAACAATAAAAAATCATAATTAAATACCTCTCATGAATAGCATCATCGAAAGGATGTCTGGTAATTCTCTCTTCTGTTTTCTTGACGGTTATTCGGGTTACTCTCAAATCACTATTCAACATGAAGACCAAGAAAAAACTACTTTCACTTGTCCTTACGAACATATGCTTATCGACTAATGCCTTTTGGTTTATGTAACGCGGCTACTACTTTTCAACCGTGTGTTTTGAAAATCTTTGACATTTTGTGGAAAGCTCCATGGAAGTTCTCATGGACAACTTTGTTATGTATGGAACCGCTTTTGAGCAATGCCTCTACAATCTTAATAGAGTTTTACAGCGATGTAGACAGACTAAGATGGTTCTCAATTGGGAGCATTACCGGTTTATGGTAAGAGAAGGTATAGTTTTTAGGTATAAAGTTTCTGAAAAAGGGATTGAGGTTGATAGTTCAAACCTTGTTACTTTAGAAAAGTTACCTATTCCGCAAGACATAAAAGTGGTAAAAAACTTTCTTGGACACGCTGGTTTCTATAAGTGCTTCATTAAGGACTTCGCTAAGATAACTGCTCCTTTAGATCATATCCTAGATAAAGTTACCCTTTTTTACTTTGATAGAAATTTCATTGATTTCTTCGAACAATTGAAAAAAACACTAGTTTCTGCATAGTTATACAACCACCAAACTGGGACGAGCCATTCAAAATTATGCGTGATGCTAGTGACTATGCTATTGGGGTTGTTCTAGGACAAAGAGATGGATCGAACCTAAACGTCATTCAATATGCTAGTTGAGTTTTTAATGAGGATCAAATAAATTATGCAACAACTGAAATAATTTTTAACTGTGCTTTTTGCTTGTGATAAATCTAGACACTACATTATCAATTCAAAAGTAATATTTCATATAGATCATCAGGCTTTGAGACACCTTCTTGTTAAGAAAGATGCTAAACCCCATCTAATTAAATGAGTCTTGTTACTCCAAGAATATGATATGCAAATAGTGGATAGGAGAGGTAAGGATAATCCCGTTGCCAATCATCCATCACGTATGGAAGGTATCACATAAGACCCCATTCCCATTAACGAATCTTTACCAGGAGAATATCTAGCAGCTA
Source organism: Avena sativa (assembly GCA_916181665.1). Classification (NCBI taxonomy): domain Eukaryota; kingdom Viridiplantae; phylum Streptophyta; class Magnoliopsida; order Poales; family Poaceae; genus Avena; species Avena sativa. The sequence continues at coordinate 433,949,288 of OV702287.1, forward strand.
TAGAGTCTCGCGACCCTTGGTTTGCATATTATGCTAACTTCCTTGTAGGAAAGTTTCTACCAAAAGGAATAGATTATAATCAAAAAAATAAATTCATTAATGATTTAAAACATTACCTTTGGGGACGACTGTTATTTTTACAAGCATGGTATTGGTGGGATAATTAGGAAATGTGTACCTGACCACGAGGTGAGAGCCATTCTCAAGGCTTGTCATGATAGTCCTTATGGAGGACATCATGTTAGTGATCGTATGGCAGCCAAAGTCTTGTAGTCAGGCTTTTACTATCCTACCTTGGTTAAAGATGCTCATGAATATGTTAGGAATTGCGACGCTTGCCAATGTATGAATAACATTGGCAGAAGGCAGGAAATGTCTATGAAATATAATCTAGTAATAGAGCCATTTTATGTATGGGGAATGGATTTATGGGGCATTTTGTCCCCTCTAATGGTTATACTCATATTCTTGTTGCTATTGATTATATTACTAAGTCGGTAGAGGCTATACTCACTTCTCTTGTGGATGCAGCCACTTCTATGAAAATGATCAAGGACATCATTTTTCCCAGGTTCGGAGTACCTCGATTTTTGATTACTGATGGTGGAACTCATTTTATGAAAGGTACTTTTAGCAAGATACTTCAAAATATGGAGTTGATCATCCACTAGCCTCAGCTTATCACCCACAAACTAGTGGGAAAGTGGAACTGTCCAACCATAAAATTAAAGTCATACTCTAGAAGACGATGAATAGATCAAGAAAGGATTGGGCTATGAAGCTTAATGATGCATTATGGGTGTATCACACAACATTCAAAAATCCAATGGGAATGACTCCATACAAGATGGTCTATGGTAAAACTTGTCATCTTCCATTAGAGCTAGAGCATAAGGCCTGTTGGGCTATCAAAACTATGAATTTTGATTTTAAAACTGCTGGGGGGAAATGACTCTTAGATATTCATGCTTTGGATGAACTCAGAAATGAGGCCTATGAAAATGCTAGGATATTCAAGGGAAAGGTAAAGAAATGGCATGATAGAAAGTTAGAGAATAAGGAATTCAAATCTGGAGATAGAATTTCACTCTACAACTCCAGGCTTAAGATTTTCGTAGGTAAATTAAAATCTAGGTGGGAAGGACCTGATGAAGTTGAGGAGGCATACCCTTTGGGAGTAGTAAAGTTGAAAAATACTACACCCTTTTCTTCATCCTGGATTGTTAATGGGCAGCGTTTCAAGAACTCTAGAGTTGGGGAAGTTGACACAGTGGAGCTAATCTCCTTAATCTCAGCCGAGGAATATAGTAAAGGGAGGTAACAATATCTTGGCTGCTTAATTTTTGTTGTTCTGAAATCCTTTTAGTTCGTTTAATTTTGTTCTTTGCGTTCCCTTCATTTTTCCGATTTTTCTGAACCATTTTCTGACCTGGTAAGGGTGGGCCATACGGGCAGATGCACCCATACCGGTGGTCATTAAACAGTGGAACCTCGCATTCGTTTTCTTGCATTTCGGTACAACTGGGCCGTATGGGCAGATGCGCCCGTACTAGTGGTCGTTACTAGCCCTGTTTTCTTCCTCGCTCGTTCATCGTGTTTGATTATTGTGTCCAAAAAAAGGATAAAAGTCGGTAAGACGTCAGTACAGGCACATGGTACGGACAGGGCCCGCTCGTACCGTTACCCGTGACTGACTCCAACCCTTTTATCTAGGGTTTTCCCTTTTATTTGAACCTCTCCTCTTTCTTTTTCTTTGTCTTTCACCATCGTATTTTAGATCTTGAGTTTTCTTTCTTCGCTTTCTACCATGACATCTCAGATCTCACTTGATTGCTCAAGAACTATGCAGCCTTTTCATATCAAGCAGATCTGGACCAAGAAGGAAGATGTTCCTATAGCGCAAGCCAAAAGAAGGGGATCCGAGAGGGATACTTTGTCCTCCTCAACCCAAGAGTCTACTCGAGTGGTTCAACTCCCTAACTGGAAAGATATGTTTCCGTGCAAGTTGGAGATGCTCAGGCACGTAGAACAAAGGAAGAACAAAGGAGAATCTCCACTCAACCCCTAAAGGTATAACCTTCGTGGATATTCTCTCAAAGCTCCTCTGGGATCCTCTTCTCGAAAAGAGCAAAAACGGGATGAGATTCGGGAAAAGATTGAGAATATTGAAAAGATTTCCAAAGCTTGTGTTGAAACTATTGGGTAAGGAGTTGACTCTTATTGGATGATGGGTAAATACCTCTAAAAGAAGGCCAATGACATCGAAGGTAGAGTTCAACTCCTAACCAAGATCAGCATGGATATGGCTGACGACAAGAAGACGTTAAGAAAAATAATTACAGAACTGCATGCTAGCATCATAGACATGACCACTTGATTCGCATGTATTTATCATGCCTGCAGCCTCAAGGCGGAGGAAGGAGAATAAGATGATGACTTCTTCACTCCCAAGAAGTCGTAAGTAATTGCAAGGGGTTAGTTGATCTCACCAGCTTGATTCCAAGCTTGGGGGATTTATGAGGACCTTGTAATCTATCTTACAGTTTTAGCATGTTTACTTTCCTGCATGCATGTTAAGTTTTAATTCCAGAATTTACATAAGTTACATAAACTTCGAGATCCTTTCTATTCAAGAGAAGATTTATAATCGTTGAGTTTCGAGACTTTATGATATTTGAAGTTATCTTTTGATTCATGATTATTATATTAGATGATTGAATTAGGTTGAGTGTTATGATACTTGTACAACTGTCATGATTTTAGGGACTTCCACACCAATAAAAGTATTGATTAAACTATGAGAAGAAGAATTTTGGTAGCATATTATAGTCACGAGTTTTAAAAGCCATAAAAGTAGTGAGCATGATGACACGTCCAAAACGTATCTACTTTCCCGAACACTTTTGCTATTGTTTCTCCTCTAAACTTGTGTGAATTGGATGCAACTAACACGGACTAACGTCGTTTTCAGCAGAATTACCTTGGTGTCTAGTTTTTGTGCAGAAAATCAACTATCAGGAAAAATCCCGGAAAATATGCCAAAAATCCTATTTCACCAGAAGACTCCCGGAGCCAGAAGACGAGACGGAGTAGGGCCACGAGGGGCCCATGCCACCTGGCCGCGTGGGCGAGGCCACGCCTGGGGGTGGTGTGGCCGCCTCGGCTGCCCCCTCGGCCTCCCTCTTCGCCTATAAGTTGCCTCCTGACCTAAAAACCGGGGGAGGGGTTCGACGTTTTTCTAGAAGGAGTTCCGCTCCGCCGCCACCACCAGATTCCGTGAAACAGCATCAGAAACTCCGTTCTGGCACCCTGCCGAGACGGGGAATTGGAGGAGATCATCACCACCATCGCTTCTCCATCGACCATCCATGTTTCCCCCATTTATGAGTGAGTAATCCCCCGCTGTAGGCTATGGGGATGGTAGGGATTGGATGAGATTGTTCATGTAATGGCATCATATTGTTAGGGCATGGTGGCTAGTATCTTTCATTAGTGATTTTTGACTTTGTTGCAACTTGTTATGCTTAATGCTTATCACTAGGGCCCGAGTGCCATGATTTCAGATCTGAACATGTTATTGATTCATTATGATAGTATTGTTTATGTTCTTACCTGCAAGTTGTATACACACGTTTTTGTCCGGAACCAATGGCCCCGAAGTGACAGCAATCGGGATAACCAGAGGGAATGGCTTTGATGTGAGGATCACATGTGTTCACGGAGTGTTAATGCTTTGCTCCGGTGCTCTATTAAAAGGAGCACCTTAATTGCCAGTAGTTCCCTTGAGGCCCCGCTGCAAACGGGCTGGCAGGACAAAAGATGTTGTGCAAGTTCTCATTGCGAGCACGTATGACTATATATGGAACACGTGCCTATGATTATCTAGTACTTAGATGCTTTATCTTATTTATCTGCAATTGCCCTATGTCTTGATTGCCATGTGAATTGTCTTGTCCATGCAACGCCCGTCCATCCATCCCTATGCCTACCGCGATTTAATCCTACTGTTTACTGCTACTGTTACTACTGTTTTACTTTTACTACTGCTGCTACTTTACTATCACTACCATAAAACTGTTGCTACTGATAAACTGCTATGAGCAAGATTGTTTCCAGGTGCAGCTGAATTGATAACTCAGTTGTTAAGGCTTATAAATATTCTTTGGCTCCCCTTGTGTCGAATCAATAAATTGGGTTTCACTTCCCTCGAAAATACTACAATACACCCCCTATACTTGTGGGTCATCAAGACTATTTTCTGGCGCTGTTTCCGAGGAGCATAGCTTTATTTATCAAGTTCACTTGGAATCACTATTGTTCGTTGCTATCCATCCATTTTACCATCCACTACAAGAAGAGGTACGGTTCTGAACACCTCTATTGCTCTTGATTCACCATCTGTTATGAGTAAGCTTGTTACACCACCACATACACATGTTACACACACTGCTACTACTGCTGAATCTGAAACTTCTGATACTTATGATGCTGCTTCTACTGTGTTTGATAAGAGTAGTTCATTAGGTCCTATCCTAGATGCTACGATTGCTAGAACTATAGCTGGAAATACTGAAACTCCTAATGAAGACACTACTACACCTGTTAGTTCACCTGAGTCTATAGAAAGCTATGATATTCAAGACGGTTATATAGAGATGACCGATGAATTTATTGAACAATGTCAAAACACCCATGATAGGAGTGTTGCTAAGAGTCTCCTTGAGAGTGAAATGGATCGTATGGGCACCTAGAGGGGGGGTGAATAGGTGCTACTTCAAATTTTAATGCTTTTTCAATTTTAGGCTTAGCACAAAGGGTAAATTCTCTAGATAAACTATTAGGTGGAATTTCCCTATATGCAAACCTATCTACTAGCGAGTAAAGAGCAAGTGGAAGAGGAACGGGTTAACCGTAGTGAAGCACGCGGAGACACATGATTTGTTTGACCGCAGTTCCTTCCTTGTTAAGGGAAGTACGTCTGCGTTGGAGGGGTGGGCGGTACTAACACCACCACGCCACAATAGGCCTCACCCTGTTCTCCGATGGATCCCACCACCAAAGGCCTGAACCACCTTTCCACTATAGGGACCCTTCGAGGCGGGCACCGGTGCCTTTACACAACTAGCGGGGCACAACTCCACAATCAACTTGGAGGCTCCTGTAATGACAATAAGCCACCACAAGAACAAGTTATCAATAACAAAGAACAAGATCTAGATATTGACAAGAATACTGTTGGGTCCGCAGCATAGAAAACAAAAAAATTCCTACGGTGTGAACTACACGCCAAGATCTATCTACTAGGTACAGAGCAACAGGTGGACATACATCCATGGATAACTTACCCTCGAAGACAACGAGTTTTGTTAACGAGTAGGAACTCGTGGTTGATGTAGTCGTACACTTTCCGATCTCAATATCGTGATGAATTCCAGCAGGTCCGGCTCCAGCACGTCCATCAGATCCAGCTCCAGCACCACCAAGTCCAGCACCGCAAAGCAGCGGTGCATCCGTGATCGCACACACGTCCGGTACCCCGACAACCTCCGTCCCTCGCTCCAGCAAAGCAGCAGAAGCAGCAACTCCTTTCCAGATAAAGCCACCGGGAACATGTATCTCGCTAATCCGAGACCATGGGGAAATAATACTAGAGGGGGAGAGGGATCCTTCACAAGGAGGTGTGTGTGAGAAGTGAGGAGAGGGTGGCCTTTTATAGGAGGAGGGGGGGTTCCCCTCCTTCATGGCCGGCGCATGGAGGAGGTGACTCTTCACCTCCTCCATTCTGTGGTGGTAACTCCCTCCACATAAATTTGCCCCTTCACATTCTCTTTTAAAGTCTCCACTTTAAATGCATTAAATTTCTCCAAATTTAATGCTCTCTCATTTAATAAAACTCTTTTATTATTTTTTATTCAGAATTTTGTTAATTACTTTAATTAACAAACATTCACATAAAACCCCCTGCAACATTTCAATATTACATGTAGAACCAATTTCAGCAATTTCACCCGAAACAGTTTCGGTGTCTATTGAAATAATTCCAGAGCTTTCTTAAATATTTATCTAAAACATATTTGCTCCAAATGGTGTCGGTATCCCTTAAGTGTGTCACCCTACGGTTCACGAATAATGCAGACATGATCGAGACCCCTCTCCGATCAATAATCAGTAGTGGGACCTGGAGATCCATACTGACTCCTACACATTCAACGATGACTTCTGTGATCGTGAGAACCTTTAATGCTAGTAACTAAATCCCTTTGTCCCGCGATATATTACATGTCCGAGATTCGATCATCGGTATCTCCATACCTAGTTTGATCTCGTTACCGACATGCACTCTTTTCTCGTTCCCGTGATATAACATTCTAGTGATCACATCACTTGCTTGCAAGCTATTTCAATGTGATATCACCGAGAGGGCCCAGAGTATATCTATCCGTCATCAGGATGGACAAATCCCACTCTTGATCCATGAGCCTCAACATAACACCTTCGTAGCACTGAACCCACCTTTATAGTCACCCTGTTACGGTGTGACGTTTGATGTTATCAAGATACTCTTCCGGTGTTAGCAATTAACATGATCTCATGGTCTAAGGACTAAGATTACTTCGTATGATGTTATATAAATATAAACATAATGACTCTGATCGTAATGCTATACTTCGGATGAATGTTCATCACATCATTCCACCAATGTTGTGATCTCGTTATTAACAACATCCAATGTCCATGATCAGGAAACCTTGATCATCTTGTTAATCAACGAGCTAGTCTATAAGAGAGGCATGACTAGGAACCATTTATTTGTTTATTAAACACACATGTATTGATGTTTCCTATCACTACAATTATAGAATGCAAAATAAACATTTATCATAAACAAGGAATAAGATAATAACCACTTTATTATTGCCTCTCGGGCATATTCCCTTCAAATACTAGATCAGGGATTTCTCCAAATGAATGGAGAGGAGTTGATGCGCTTGATTCGTGATGACGATGACGATTCTCTCCTCCTTCAATTCCCCCAAAGATCGAAGCCTTCGGGTGGTTGAAGTGGGAGATCTAGAATGGGAGCTCTTGCACAATGTCTGAACAATTTCGAATGAATCAAGAGTTCTGAATGTTGGGGAAGAAGGGGTATTTATACCGCCTTCCAAAACCAGCCGTTGGAGACTTTGGGGGCCGGATTATCCGGCCTGGGGAAAACTCCGCCCCAGACTCGGAATATCCGGCAGATAGTTCGGCCCCTATCAGAGCGTCGCGCTGAGCTTGCCCTTGATCATCTTCTGGGGGCCAGATTATCCGGTCCCATGTGAAGGCCGGATTATCCGGCCTGGGGAGGAAAAACTGCCCCAGTTTGGATTTTCTGGGAGAAAATCCGACCGGACTCCGAGCGACGCGCCTTGGCATGCTTTGCTCAAAATCTAGGGGCCGGATTATCCGGCCTATGTGACAGCCGGATTATCCGGCCTGGGGAAGAAAAACCGCCCCAGTTCGGATTTTCCGGGAGAAAATCCGACCAGATTCCGAGCGACGCGCCTTGGCATCCTTTGAGCAATGAGGTAGGCCAGATTATCTGGCCCTTGGTGGGGCGGATAATCCGGCCCCCCAAAGCTTCCTGCACACTTAGCGCACATGAATAATCTCCACAGTATTGTTATCTAACACACAAAACACAAGAAAACATGAAATGCTCTTTCAATCTCCCCCTTTTTGGTGTTAGACTACAATACTAGGATTTGCAGGAAAGCATCACAAGACAACCAGCAATAAACATGGAAGAGACTCCCCCTCAATGTGTGCATATTAGAATTTTGCTTTTGAATACAAATGCACACAAATAGGTGAATCTATTCCATAGACATATGCGCAACATAATCATACCACCGAGGTAGAAGAGAGGCATCCATGAAATAGCCTCAATTATCACCGTGATAACCAATATAAGCGCCTTCCTTGATAAAGATTTCTAGCATAATAGGATATGAATAGATGAATCCATAAGCATAATCCATGAGATAAATCCAGACAACCACTAACATAGAGTCTCAAACAAACCACAAATCACAAATTTAAAGTTCAACGCTAAATGGGCATAAGCGAGAGAACGACGAATAGAAAAATGCAAGTGCTTATGCCCGACCCATGCAAATCCTCTAAGATCCTAATAGAACTACTTCTCCCCCTTTGGCATCGAGACACCAAAAAGGGAGAAGAGCGATGCTAGCGCCCCAAGGATCACTCGTAGTCCTCATCCACGTCCTCATCCTTGTTTCCATCCCCGTCCTCGTCTTCAAGATCCTTGGTGTCATCATCCTCATCATCAGAAGTGGCCGTAGAAGGGAACAAGTGACGCTCCAGCTCTCCATAGTTTAGCCCGGAAGAAGAGTTCCACCAAGCATATGGTGTGGGAGGAGTAGGAGCCGGGGGGTCACCAGAAGCACCGGACACATGGTGAAGGATGAGCTGCTGGGAGTGAGCCAACTCATGGCGATGCTTGTATGCCTCGTACTGACCCTTGCGTGTGTCCACGCCCATGCAAAGGATGTGCCACTGGAACCAGTTCAGCTGCTTGATCTCACGGGCAACGGGAGGCACTAGGGGCGTGCGAGCATCCCTCATGAGACCCTCAGGAGCGGAGGAGGGGTGAGAGGTCTTCCGAACCTTGGTGTAGATCTTCTTGGCCTTATGCACAGAATCAATGTTGAACTCTTTAGAAGGAAGCAGGTGCCTTATGAGCATCATAATGTAGGGTGCATAGGGGATGGACAAACGGTTGAACATAGCATCAGTTAATTCATGGTAGATGAAGTCCATGACATTCAGCCTGTATTGCACAGACTCGTCCTCGCACGAGGCCACCTCATGAGAAAATTGAAGGAGCTGGACAAGGTGACCATGGATGTTGTCATTGTTGCCCCCACTTGGAGTGATGGAGTCACGAAATAGGCCCACTAAGGCAGCATAGATAGGAGCAAGACCAGCCAGAGTGCCCACAATGCCATTGTCCACTGTGCAAGGAGAGAGAGCTGCATCTTTGTTGGGCTTCAGCTGGGTGATGATGCAGTGGCCACTGGCTCTATCCCTGCTATGGAAAGAGTATCCAAGAACCTCAACAAACACATGGAAATCAGCAGACATAGGCCTGTCATGAGTCATCCACTTCATAGTGCGATGCTCATCTCCACAAATAACCAAAGTGGAAAAGAACTGCTTCACCACCTCTGAGTCATAAGAGCACTGGAGAGACATGAGATGGTGCAGCCCCATCCTCTCAGCCACATACATTGCATCCACAAGGTGGGCCTTCTCGAAAGCCTCAACAAGAACTAGCGGGTGCATCGGCCTAATGTTCAGCATGGCATACACATCTTCATAAATACCTTTCTGTTCAGCACACAAAAAATGAGCATCCCCTAGCTCATCATCACGAGGCAACTCTGCACACAAATCACGGTGAGGGATGGAGGAATAGGTGACTGCATCCAAAGCCTTGTATTTGATCTTGGGCTCCTTGCCCTTCCTTTTGGACACTCCCTTTCTAGTTCTCTTTGCTTGTTCAACCATTCGCTTCTCTTCATTCTTTCTTCTCCTCAACTCAACCTCGTCCACTAAGTTACCATGTCCGTCGTCTCGGAAGTATTTACCGCGAGGGCGGCGCTTGTAGGTCTTGGGAACACTGGAACCACTTGTGAGGAGAACAAGAGTGATAGCATGGGGATAAGCATACACACAAGTCCAGGAGAGAGCATGGAAAAAGTAGTCAAAAAGTTCATAAGCCAAATCTACTCAATGCACACTCCATGGTGAAACTGAACCAGAGTTGAATCTGTCAGGCCGGATTATCCGGCCTGGCCAGAGGCGGATAATCCGGCCGTGGCAAAAAATTTCGAATTCACCTAGATTGAATGCAAAAAAGTAGATCGGGCCTAGAAACTGCAAGACTATGATTTCTATGCGAAAACAACATCCTTCTAGACAGCGTTCCACCCAACAAATAACACATCTAGCCAAAGATGGGGAGAGAGGGAGTTACCCTCACTCATTGGAGGAAGAATGCGAAGGAGAAGGTATCCGAAGGCACGGAGAAGAAGATCCGGGGAGGCCCGAAAAATCCGGTGGCCGGAGAGGCTCTAGGGAGGGTGGAGGATGGCAGGCGGCGGCTGAGGAGGAGGAGAGGGTTGGGGGAGAAGTGCTGCTCGTTATGAGCCCTTCCCCCCGATCCCTGCCCTTTAAGACGAAATCCGCAAGGGCCAGATTATCCGGCCTCAACTCTGAATTTATGTTGAACACAGAGTCAGGCCCGCGCGTCCCCAAACAACACCCCCACAAGGTGTACAAGGGACTTGTGTGCAAGAATAGATGGCTTAGGGGTAGGGAAAGGCTTAGGATTAAGAGAACCAAACTGAGATGGTACTAGACACTCAAAACTGCAAGATCCAAATCAAATAAGAGCCAAAATTGAGTGTGATTCCCATAAGAACATGAGAGAGCAAAAACAACCAAAAAGATCCAGAAAAATCCAATTCTCCTCAAGGGAGAGGGCGGTGGTCGAAGCCACCTTGTTGGAGTGTATGGTGTAACACCGCAAAGATATATCTTGGGTTCACGACCAATACTCATTAATAAGCTCACATATCACAAAATGATATTAAGAGAAATGATTTATCTTGCTTTTGGCATTATGGGGGGAGGGTTAGCCCAATGAATTAGGACCACACTCCCCCTATATCCATGGCCACACCTAGACCAAATAAGACTGAGATGTATGAGTGGGTGCATGGGTAATCAAGACAAACTCCTGGAATCAATGATATTTAGCTCATTCCTCAAGTAGCATAATCTTGCTTCATCAAGTGGCTTTGTAAAAATGTCAGCAAGTTGGTTCTTCGTGCTCACAAAAGATAGATCAATATCGCCTCGAGCAACATGGTCTTGAATAAAATGATTCTGAATCTCAATATGCTTTGTCCTTGTGTGTTGTACTAGATTGTACGCAATTTTGATTGCACTTTCATTATCACATAAAAGAGGCACTTTGTCACAATTGACATAGTATTCCTTTAAAGTTTGCCTCATCCACAATAACTGAGTGCAAGCGCTAGCAGCAGCAACATATTCAGCTTCGGCGGTGGAGAGAGATATACAATTCTGCTTTTTAGATGACCAGCACACTAGAGATCTTCCCAAGAATTTACAAGCTCTAGAAGTGGATTTCCGATCATCCTTATCACCAGCCCAATATGAATCAGTATAACCACATAGAGAGAAATTGGAGCCCTTGGGATACCATAGACCAAAGTTAGGGGAATGAACCAAATTTTGAAAGATCCTCTTGACCGCCACTAAGTGGCTTTCTTTAGGAGCTACTTGATACCTTGCACACACCCCCACACTCAACACAATATCGGGTCTAGAGGCGCAGAGGTAAAGAAGAGAGACGATCATGGACCGGTATACCTTTTGGTCCACATCTTTACCATGTGGGTTAAGTTCAAGATGACATTTTGTTTGCATCGGAGTGGCGACACTATTAAGATCCATCATCTTGAATCTCTTGAGCATGTCTTGGATGTATTTTGCTTGATTGATGAAAGTTCCTTCTCTAAGTTGCTTGATCTCGAATCCAAGAAAGAACCGTAATTCCCCCATCATAGACATCTCAAACCTGTTAGTCATAAGCTTTGAAAATTCATCATTAAAAGCTTTATTAGTAGAACCAAAGATGATATCGTCTACATATAGTTGGCATACGAAGAGTTCCCCCATAACCTTCTTAGTAAAAAGAGTGGGATCAATTTTCCCAACTTCGAAGCCACGGTCTAGCAAAAGTTCTTTAAGGTGCTCATATCACACACGTGGGGCTTGTTTAAGGCCATAGAGTGCCTTATCGAGTTTGTAGACATGGTTCGGGAAGTTAGGATCCTCAAAGCCCAAGGGTTGCTTTACATATACCAACTCATGTAGAGGACCATTAAGGAAAGCACTCTTGATGTCCATTTGCTGCAATTTAAAATTGTTATGGGCAGCATAAGCAAGGAGGATACGGATGGACTCAAGGTGAGCCACTGGAGCATAGGTCTCTCCGAAGTCAATGCCCTCAACTTGGGAGTAGCCTTGTGCCACAAGTCTTGCCTTGTTCCTCACAACAATGCCATTCTCATCTTGCTTGTTTTTAAATATCCATTTGGTGCCGATAACATTGCGGAAATCTTTGGGTTTCTCCACGAGTTTCTAGACCTTGTTGCGCTCGAAATTATTCAATTCTTCATGCATAGCAACAACCCAGTCCAGATCTTCAAGAGCTTCAAAGAACTTCTTGGGTTCCACCATTGAGATGTGAGCTTGATGCTCACCAAAACTGGCCAATTCCCTTCTTGTAGAAACCCTTCGTCGAAGATCACCAACAACCTTGTCGAGGGTATGACCCCTTAACTCAAGGTTCCGATCCGCCCGAGCCTTGTGACGAAGTTCAATAAGTTTGTTGTCTCTTGGTGGAATACTTTCATCACTTGAATCTTCATTGGAATCATTTGCTCGACCTTGATTAGAATCTGGGATAACAGTAGTAGGCGGTGATGAAGCATGCCCTTGAGATGAGTCAGCAGCCGTAATAGGAGACTGGTGAACAGCAGGTGAGTCAGGGCCGGATAATCTGGCCGATGGAGAGGCCGGATAATCCGGCCTAGGAGTACTTGTAGAAGCTTCATCAGGCTGCCTGGGGCTTGCTTGAACTGGCAAGGGGCCGGATAATCCGGTGTCCACCGGATAATCCGGCCTAGAGCTTTCTGGAACATCTTGACCTTCAGCAGTTGATGTAGATGGTGTAGAAGTTGCTCCCGTGGTTGGAACATGTTGAGTATGTGTAGATGAGGGCTCTACATGAGTAGAGCATTGTCCTTCCCGATCCACCACAAGGGGTTCCTCAATGGGGCGAAAAAATCCCACGCCCATTCTTCTTATGGCATCTTGGGCTATTTTAACATCTGCATCACAAACACCAACTTGCTCCGCACGGGAACCGTCATTTTCTTCGAACACCACACTACAAGATTCTACAACAGTTCCGGAGTGCTTATTGTAGACTCTATAAGTGTGGGATTCGGCACCATAACCAACAAAAATACCTTCTAGAGCCTTAGATTCAAACTTAGATAAACGAACTCCCTTGATGAGAAAGAAACACTTACACCTGAATACCCGAAAGTATGAAATGTTTGGCTTGTTACTGGTAAGTATTTCATACAGAGTCTTGTCCAAGATCTTACGGACGTATAACCGGTTGAATGAGTGACAAGCGGTAGAGATTGCTTTAGCCCAGAAGTTATATGAAGACTTGAATTCGGCTAGCATTGATCTTGCCATATCCATTAGAGTCTGATTCTTCCTCTCGGGTACACCATTTTGTTGAGGGGTGTACGCAGCGGAATATTGATGTCTTATCCCCTCTTCACTTAGGAACTCATTTAAGGTGTAGTTCTTGAACTCAGAGCCGTTATCACTTCTTATAGCTAGTATAGGGACGTTGTGTTGATGTTGAACCTCATTGGCAAAGTCGATGACCGTTTGTTGAGTTTCACTCTTCAACTTGAAGAAGTAAACCCAAGTGTATCTTGAGTAATCATCAACAATCACTAGACAATACTTCTTCCCACTGAGGCTTGCATGAGATGTAGGTTCGAAGAGGTCCACATGAAGGAGCTCTAAGATCCTTTTTGACGAGATAATAGTCTTCCTTCGATGAGGAGAGTCATGCATTTTCCCTTCAACACACGCCCTGCAAACACGATCTTTGGCAAAGGAGACATTTTCTTTTAGTCCAAGGATGTGGCCACCCTTATGGAGACTTTGCAAAGTTCTCATATTGACGTGGGCTAGTCGGCGATGCCATAGCAAACCTGCGTCAGCTTTTCCGAAGAGACACATCGGGCATGTAGTGGTTTTCCCCGAAAAGTCCACCACGTACAGGTCATTTTCGACATATCCCACGAAAGTGACTTTTAGAGACTTGCTCCACAATAGTACCACAAAATTAGCATCAATATAAACTGCAAAGCCCATCTTACCAAGGGCGCGAACTGAAAGTAAGTTGTACCCGAGGGTCTCAACAAGCATGACGTCCACGAGAGAGATATCGTGAGCCACCACAACTTTACCGAGACCCAATACCTCAGATTTTGACTTGTCACCATAGGAGACGGTTATATGATCGTGATTTGGCCGCATCTCCGTGATGATCTCCTTGCTTCCGGTCATATGACTCGTGCAACCGCTATCGAGTACCCATTTAGAACCACCGGAAGCATAGCCCTGCAAGAAAGTTACTTCTTGGTTTTAGGTACCCATTTTTCAATGGGTCCTCTCATGTTAGTGCCAAGGGTCTTGGGGACCCTAATAGACCAAGGAATGTAACAATCATAAGTGCCTACATAACTAGCATAAACATCACCATAATAACCGCAATATAATTCAAAGCTAGGATTGTTAGCCCCTGCAAAACCATCATAGTTAGACTTGTCATTGGTAATGTTGCTAGTCTTTGGTTGAGCAGTCTTGCTCTTCTTCTTGTTGTTGTTTTTCTTGCTCTTTGTCTTGGGAATGTAGCCAAGACCTTCTTTTCTATTGTTTGTCCTTTGCTTGCTCAGTATCTCATCAAGCACCTCTTTACCTTTGTGTTGAGAACCTATTGCAAGATCTTCTTTTCCATAAGATGATGTGGAGGTACTTGGCACATCATACTACTTCAATTGAGTTTGGAGCTAGTCATGAGACTCATTTAAAGTAGAATGATCACTCTTCAATGCCTTGTGAGCACTTTCAAGATTATCAAACTTCTCCAAGAGTCTAGCATGAACAACCCCAAATTCAATCTTTTCTTTCTTTAGTTTCTTTACCTAGGCAAGAGCATTGTCATGTTCTTTGATGAGCTGAGCCACAACTTCTTCATGTGACTCCTTAATGGATTCGAGTCTCTCTTCCAAAGATACTCGAGTTTCCTCTTCTTCTTCCAAGGCATTCTTCAAAGAAGCTATCTCCAAGGCATCTTTTCTTTCGATTCTGCCCTTTTCTTCAAGAAGATCTTCGGCTTGAGCAAGTTGACTCATAAGAGCATCAAAATGGAGTTTGTGCTCACCTTGCAGGTTAGTGAAAAAGGTGTCCAAAGCAATAACTTCTTCTTTCATTTTAAGACTGTCATGATCATCCATATCCAAAATTATGTTAGTCTTAGGAAATGAAGAGCTAGAACTTGATACCTCGGACCCTCTTGCCATTAGGCAAGTGGAGTTGTTGTTGATGACGTTCTCATTTGGCGAGTCAAAGAGAGATGATGGAGTCGATGTGGTGGCTATAGCAGCCACCTCGCGAGAACTATCTTCATCCTCTTCATCTTCACTTGTAGAGGAGTATTCTTCTTGTGCCACTAAGACGATCTTGGGTTGCTTCTTGTAGGGGCCATTCTTCTTAATAAATGGCTTCTTATTAGGTGCTTTGGATTTTTCTTTAAGAATGAGCCTGCCACCATTGTCTTCTCTATTTTGATACGGACACTCGGCTACAAAGTGCAGCCTATCTCCATAGTTGTAGCACGTTCTCAGTTTTGGGTCGCTTTCTCTTCTTCCACTCGACCCATTCTTGTGCTCGAATTCCGACTTGGCCTTAGCAGTGTCCTTCCAAAAGTTCCTTGCGTAAAATGCCATGTACTCACCATGAGCATGTTTGACTTCATCAGGGCAGTCTATGGAGGCCCCATCAAACACTCTTTCATCCTCCTCTTGCTCAACAACATTAGCTTTTAGAGCAAAATTGATACCCTTTTGCATTCCAATGGCCCGAGCATGGGCATCTTCAGCATTCTTTGCCGCCAGTTTGAATGACGCCATTTCTTGCATGACCTCATTAGATGTCATTTGAAGGTAGTTATGTCTACCTTGCAGGCTCTTCAAGTCCGTTGGCTCGAAAGGCATTAAGGCACTCACATATTTCCTTTTTATCCAAGCATCATCAATGTGAGTGGCTCCATGCTTTCTAAATGTTGTTGTAATGCCCTTGAGTCTTCTATACATGTCTTCATGGTTTTCACCATCCAACATGTAGAATCCCTCAGCTTCATTACTAAGGGCATCATACTTATTCCTTCTCATGCTTTCATTCCCAACAAAGAGATCAGTGAGGGCATCCCAAGCTTCTTTAGCTGTGTTGAGATGTTCAATGTGGGGCATGTCCTTGGGACCCACACCGAGTTGTATCATGTGGAGAGCAGTGGCATTCAATTGGCTGTCCATGACTTCTCTTCTTGTCAGGTTGGTTTGATCTCCAATATGAAGACCCTCTTCAATAATCCTCCAAAGTTCAATAGAGGATCTGCAAACATGAGACTTCGTTAAGAATTTCCATTGATTGAAAGAGGATGCAGTGAGCTTGGGTGGATCACCCCTATTGTTTATATGAGGATGAGGGATAGGTGGGTCGGGGGAATATACGTGACAAACCTCACTATATTCCTCCTTACCACTTCCCTTCTTGGAGGTAGAACCATTAAGTTTTTCACCTTCCGCATCATCATCCTTGGATCCGGTGTTAGCCTTTTCCTTAGATGATGGTGTGGCTGCCTCAGAGGAGGATGGAGATGGGGCTATGGATGATGTGAGGCGAGCAATCATTTGATTCATCTCCTCCATCTTGGCCTCAAAGGATTTCAACAAGGTTGTTTCCAACGTCTTGAGGTCATCCATTGTGACCTTATCCACAGCCTCATTCCCATCATCCTTGGTACCCATACTACTCTTAGGCGGTTAATCCCGAAATAAGAGTCGGGGCTCTGGTACCAATTGAAATGGATCGTATGGGCACCTAGAGGGGGGTGAATAGGTGCTACTTCAAATTTTAATGCTTTTTCAATTTTAGGCTTAGCACAAAGGGTAAATTCTCTAGATAAACTATTAGGTGGAATTTCCCTATATGCAAACCTATCTACTAGCGAGTAAAGAGCAAGTGGAAGAGGAACGGGTTAACCATAGTGAAGCACACGGAGACACAAGATTTGTTTGACCGCAGTTCCTTCCTTGTTAAGGGAAGTACGTCTGCGTTGGAGGGGTGGGCGGTACTAAGACCACCACGCCACAATAGGCCTCATCTTGTTATCCGATGGATCCCGCCACCAAAGGCCTGATCCACCTTTCCACTATAGGGACCCTTCGAGGCGGGTACCGGTGCCTTTACACAACTAGCGGGGCACAACTCCACAATCAACTTGGAGGCTCCCGTAATGACAACAAGCTGCCACAAGAACAAGTTATCAATAACAAAGAACAAGATCTAGATATTGACAAGAATACTAGATCAGAGATTTCTCCAAATGAATGGAGAGGAGTTGATGTGCTTGATTTGAGATGACGATGACGATTCTCTCCTCCTTCAATTCCCCCAAAGACCGAAGCCTTCGGATGGTTGAAGTGGGAGATCTAGAATGGGAGCTCTTGCACAATGTCTGAACAATTTTGAATGAATCAAGAGTTCTGAATATTGGGGAAGAAGGGGTATTTATACCGCCTTCCAAAACCAGCCGTTGGAGACTTTGGGGGCCGGATTATCCGGCCCAAGTGAGGGCCGGATTATCCGGCCTGGGGAAAACTCCGCCCCAGACTCAGAATATCCGGCAGATAGTCTGCCCCCTATCAGAGCGTCGCGCCGAGCTTGCCCTTGATCATCTTCTGGGGGGCGGATTATCCGGTCCCATGTGAAGGCCGGATTATCCGGCCTGGGGAGGAAAAACCGCCCCAGTTTGGATTTTCTGGGAGAAAATCTGACCGGACTCCGAGCGATGCGCCTTGGCATGCTTTGCTCAAAATCTGGGGGCCGGATTATCCGGCCCATGCGATAGCCGGATTATCCGGCCTGGGGAAGAAAACCGCCCAGTTCGGATTTTCCGGGAGAAAATCTGACCAAACTTCGAGCGACGCGCCTTGGCATCCTTTGAGCTATGAGGTAGGCCGGATTATCCGGCCCTTGGTGGGGCAGATAATCCGTCCCCCCCCCAAAGCTTCCTGCACACTTAGCGCACATGAATAATCTCCACAGTATTGTTATCTAACACACAATACACAGGAAAACATGAAATGCTCTTTCGGAGAGGCCCACTATAAAACCCAAATTGTCTCCTAATGCTAAGTTTGCTGCATCTCCCATAAACATTAAATATAACGATTATGACTTCTCTCTTGATCTATGATACATTGCAAATGTATCTATAATTTTTGATGTTCCATGCTTGGTTTTATCCACTTTCTTGTGTTTTGTCCACACTTTGGAGTACTTTTCATATGATTTCTTGGACTAACCTATTAACAAGAGCCATAGTGCCAGCTGCCTGTTTTCTGCTGTTTTTGGTTCCAGGAAAGTCAGAAAATGAATATTCTCGGAATTGGACGGGACAAAAGCCAAAGTGCCTATTTTTCTGGAAGTCATCAGATGCCAGAGTATGAGACAGAGAGGGGCCAGCGGGCCACCACACCACCTGGCCGTGTGGCCAGGCTTGGCCCGCTCCAGGGGGTGGTGTGGCTAGCCCAGGCACCCCCTCGGCCTCTCCTTCCGCCTATAAGATGCCCTCGGGACGAAAACCCTAAGTACCCGATCAAAAATCCATGAAAGAGTTTGTAGCCGCCGTCATCTCCATCCCTAGATCGGGAGGGATCTGAAGCTCTTCCCGGCACCCTGCCGGAGAGGGGAATTCACCCTGGAGGCCTTCTTCATCACCATGCAAGCCTCCGGTGTGATGCGTGAGTAGTTCATCCTTGGACTACGGATCCATGTAGTACCTAGATGGCCGGTTCTCCTCCTTTGTGCTTTCATGTCTAGATCTTGTGAGCTCCGTTCATGATCAAGATCATCTATTTGTAATTCTGCATGTTGTGTTTGCGGGGATCCGATGGATATTGAGATGCTATTTCAGATTGATTATTGATTCTATCATGTCATTGTTATATGTGATCTTGCATGCTTTCCGTTGTTAGTAGCTATCTTAGCCAAGTAGATGCTAGCAACTCCAGGAGTTAGTATTTATGCTCGATAGTGGGTTCATGCCTCTGGTAATCTGGGGAAGTGACAGAAATCTCTGAGGTACTAGATGTGTTGTTGCTACTAGGGAGAAAACAACAATCCTATGTCATAGAACAATCATATTGTTCACTTTACACACAGTTCGTAAAGCAATAATTTGTTGCTTGCAACTTAATACTGGAGGGGGTTCGGATGATAACCTGAAGGTGGATTATTAGTCATAGATGCAGTTGGATGGCGGTCTATGTATAATGTTGTAATACCCAATCAAGTCTCAAAGGAGTCAAGATGATTAGTATATGCATGTATTACTTTCTCGATGTTTGTCAATTGCCTCGCTGTAATTTGTTCACCCAGCATGTTATCTATCTTAAGTAGAGCCACCTCTAGTGAACTATGGATCCCGGTCCTTTCTTTTACATACAATCTACAAACTGTTTACTGTTTTGTGTTTACTTTCTGCAAAATATTACTTCTTTCCATTCGATACGTTTAATCCTTTGTTTTCCGCAAAACACGGTGAGATTGACAACCTCATCGCAAGTTGGGGACAAAGTTCTGTAGTTGTGTTATGCAGGTCTCCACGTTGCTACTAGCACCGGTAGTGCGCCCTGTTGGGTCCGCAGCATAGAAAACAAAAAATTTCCTACGGTGTGAACTACACGCCAAGATCTATCTACTAGGTACAAAGCAACGGGTGGACATACATCCAAAGAGAACTTACCCTCATAGACAACGAGCTTTGTTAATGAGTAGGAACTCGTGGTTGATGTAGTCGTACACTTGCTGATCTCAAGATCATGATGAAGTCCAGCAGGTCCGGCTCCAGCACGTCCATAAGATCTAGCTCCAGCACCACCAAGTCCAGCACCGCAAAGCAGCGGTGCATCCGTGATCGCACACACGTCCGGTACCCCGACAACCTCCGTCCCTCGCTCTAGCAAAGCAGTGGAAGCAGCAACTCCTTTCCAGATAAAGCCACCGGGAACATGTATCTCGCTAATCCGAGACCATGGGGGAATAATACTAGAGGGGGAGAGAGATCCTTCACAAGGAGGTGTGTGTGAGAAGTGAGGAGGGGGTGGCCTTTTATAGGAGGAGGGGGTGCCCCTCCTTCATGGCCGGCGCATGGAGGAGGTGTCTCTTCACCTCCTCCATTCATGTGGTGGTAACTCCCTCCACATAAATTTGCCCCTTCACATTATCTTTTAAAGTCTCCACTTTAAATGCATTAAATTTCTCCAAATTTAATGCTCTCTCATTTAATAAGACTCTTTTATTATTTTTATTCAGAATTTTGTTAATTACTTTAATTAACAAACATTCACATAAAACCCCCTGCAACATTTCAATATTACATGCAGAACCAATTTCGTCAATTTCATCCGAAACAGTTTCGGTGTCTATTGAAATAATTCCAGCGCTTTCTTAAATCTTTATCTGAAACATATTTGCTCCAAATGGTGTCGGTATCCCTTAAGTGTGTCACCCTACGGTTCGCGAATAATGCAGACATGATCGAGACCCCTCTCCGATCATTAATCAGCAGCGGGACCTGGAGATCCATACTGACTCCTACACATTCAATGATGACTTCTGTGATCGTGAGAACCTTTAACGCTAGTAACTAAATCCCTTTGTCCCGCGATATATTACATGTTCGAGATTCGATCATCGGTATCTCCATACCTAGTTTGATCTCGTTACCGACATGTACTCTTTTCTCGTTCCCGTGATATAACATTCTAGTGATCACATCACTTGCTTGCAAGCTATTTCAATGTGATATCACCGAGAGGGCCCAGAGTATATCTATCCGTCATCGGGATGGACAAATCCCACTCTTGATCCATGAGCCTCAACATAACACCTTCGTAGCACTGAACCCACCTTTATAGTCACCCTGTTATGGTGTGACGTTTGATGTTATCAAGATACTCTTCCGGTGTTAGCAATTAACATGATCTCATGGTCTAAGGATAAAGATTACTTCGTATGATATTATAGCAATATAAACATAATGACTTTGATCATAATGCTATACTTCAGATGAATGTTCATCACATCATTCCACCAATGGTGTGACCTTGTTATTAACAACATCCAATGTCCATGATCAGGAAACCTTGATCATCTTGTTAATCAACAAGCTAGTCTATAAGAGAGGCATAACTAGGAACCCTTTTTGTTTATTAAACACACATGTATTGATGTTTCCGATCAATACAATTCTAGCATGTAAAATAAACAATTATCATAAACATGGAATAAGATAATAACCACTTTATTATTGCCTCTCTCGGGCATATTCCCTTCAGTCTCCCACTTGCACTAGAGTCAATAATCTAGTTTGAAAAACTTTGCGTATTGAACACCTATGGCTTTCTGGTGTTGCATATACGCTATTGCTAGTGGTTAACATAATCTCTAGATCTGACAGTTTCAGGTCCGTGTGTATTTGCATGTCTCTGCGTCTCTACGCATCACTCATTCTTAAATGAGATGGCATTGTATAAATTTGGTCCTTTGGTGAGACCTTTAGTTCGTTCGGCTCAAAATATGTTGATATTATTGTCACACAATATATCTTCATAGTATTAGCCTACTTTGAACCACACCTAGTTTGATAACAAACTACTTAACACAAATGCCCTCATATGCTGCTACTATAGCAGTCATATACTTAGCCTTTTTGTTGTAGTATTCGTCACAATGTCTCAACTTTGGAACTCATCCAAATCCATCATGGAACTTCCTTTCCATTATATTGTGCCACCCATAGTCTAAATTGAGATAAATTTAATTTGTATCTTGTGACAAAACTAATATCAATGTAACACTTTCCAATGGACTACCTTTAACTATTTGTCACTTATACATTATATATTCTTAGTTCTTCAAAAGCTCATAAGAATATCTTTACTATTGTCCAATGATCATCTTATGAATCATTCTGGTATATGCTCATAACATTTAGAGCATAGGACATTCTGGATATATACATATCATGGTATAATCGATCAAAATCTTCATGTGATTTTACTCACCAAGTGTTGAAACACTTGAATCTTGATACAATCCTTTCCATGCAGCAAGAACCTTTCTTGTTGTTTCCATATTGAACCCTTTCAATATCTCATATTGAACCCTTTCAATATCTTATATATGTATGTCTGGCACAACCATATTAGCGCCTTAATCTATCCATATAGATATTGATGCCTAATATTCTGGGTTTGCCCAAGTCTTTCATCGAAATCTTATTTTAATGAAATCCTTAACTTGTGTCAATTCAAGATACATCATTTCCAATCAACAATATGTCCTCTACATAATGTATTAGAAATATGTCTCAGCGCTCCCACTTAATTTCTTGCAAATGCAAGCATCTTCATCATCTCCGATGAATTGAAACTCTTTTAACAGTTTCATCATGGTGAAGATTCCAACTCCGCTATGCTTACTTCAACTATTGAACTTTACATGCCCTTTTAGCACCCTTTGAATTAACAAAACATTTCGGACCATGTCATGTACATGTCCTAGGTTACTGTTATATTAGAAGAACCTTGTTTTGTTTATTCAACTACCATATACCAAATTATATATAGTGGTTGCAACATTAATCTGTCGAGACTATATATCGCTATGAAAGATCAAATCTTGTCATAGTCAACTCCTTGAACATTGTCGTAAACTTCTTTCCGACATGTCGACTATTTCATAGATGTTAAACATCCATGTCTTATTTCTTTATAGATCCAAACACGACCGATAGGCTTCACGCCTTTCCGGAGGGTCTTCCAAGTTCAGAAACTTGATTTCTCGTGTATGGATACTATCACGGATTCTATGACTTATAGTCATTTTATGGAGTCAGGGCCCATCATCGCTTCTTTGCATGTACTCGGTTCATCATTGTCAAAACAATAACGACTTGCTTATCAAATCTTACTATTTGATTCTTACCGACCCACACGGTTCTATAGGAACTCTAATCTCCGAGATCACACCTTTTGTAATCACGAGAGCCATGAGCATTGTGGCCGCCACCGGGACACTTTCCGGCGCTGCGCTACTTAGCACATATAGCTAAGGTTCAACAACCTTATCAAAGTTCTATTGTCCTCCCACTTAACTTTTCACGAAAAATTCCTTCTCAAGAAACTTGACGTTCCAAGTAACAAACTCTTTTGTCCTTGGTGTTATGGAGAAATTCCCAACAAATTCTTTGGGATAACCTACAAAGACGTGCTTATCCGACTTTGGTTGTAAACATTTTACTTATGCATAGCATACCAAAATTTAAGAAAAGACAATTCGGGTTTTATCCCAAACCATAACTCATATGGTGTCATTTCAATGGATCACGATGGTGCTCTTTTCAGTGTAAAAGCGGTAGTCTCTAAAGCTTCAATCCTTAAAACATAATGGCAGTTTTATAAATGACACCTTTGATCTTACCATGTCAAACATGGTTTGATTTCATCTCTCGAATATGCCATACTCCTATGGTTTATCGGGAAACACAAATCATGGAACAATTCCTCAATTCTTAGGTGTTTTTGCTAAACATGTAACTCAAATATCTTCCTTTATGATCGAATCATAAACTCTTTATTTTGTTGTTACAATGGTTTTCAACTTCATCTTGAAAGTCTTTGAACAACTTTCAAATGTTTCATACTTCCTCCTTATTAAGTAAATATACAGATATATTCACTCAAATTTTCGAAGAAAGCATATGAAGCAAAAAGATCCATCACATATGGCTACACATAATGGACTATGCACATCAGCATGCACAATTTCCAATAAGCTAGTCATCCATTCCTCTGTGGCCTATGGACGGAGTTTCAATTATCTCGAGGAAAGTCTCACATGCGTCAATTGATCAAAATCAAAGACTCCAAAAATCCATCAACATGGAGTTTCTTCATGTTTTCTTTCAAATATAATTTAAACAGCGATGTCACTTCATAAGTGATCTTTCAATCATTTGTCTTGCGACATTTTAGCAATAGTGTTTATGGATGTGATTTCTCCAACTAGACTTGTAAAAGTTCATCCATCCTTTATGGAATACGGTAATTATTTGAACAGCCATTGTTCTCATAATACCAGAACAAAATAACAATTATTTAAACAAATCTTGAAGGCTTGGTTTGATGACAACGAAAAACACAATAACACTTTATTTGTTTTCGATGAACATCATCACTCATTCTCTTGGTAGTTACTTAGGCCATTGTAGTTCATGAATTGCGTTGTCCTGTATGACACTTCATACCAACCAATTCGGTATCCAATACCGGTATCCAATACCTCATAACCACATTGTTTAACAAGCAAGGAATATAGCCATAACATGTATATCTTCTATATACCCAAGTTGGACATCTCCAACCTTTTATTTTCTGCCAAATATTTTATAGATTCTCTTTCAGCAATTCCTTTTTCTTTTAAAAGAATCTATCAACATCAATAGTGGTGTCATCAACATGACACATGGTACAAAGCGTATATAGTCAACTACTAATACCTTTGGACTTGCACTTTGAAGTGGATCACCATCATCAAATGTTTGGTGTTCTTTCAAAAATCCATTCTTTAGTAATCTATTAGTGTAGTAAACATTTTACTTACATCTTCTATTCATCCTTATCATGACAACAATCATGATCAAGCTACTATAGCTTATAAGGAAGAATCACGAGTATAATATCAGTTCCCAAAACCTTTTTGGTAGATTCGGATGCCTAGCATCTCCATCCTTCACAAATTCTCATACAATATGAGAACATGTATTTTGCTAAATTATACTCTATCATAATGCAACCAAAAACTTTGTTTTAGATATCACAATATCTTTCACACATGATGGTTTCTGAAACAAATTTCAGCTCCAATATAATCTTGATATTAAAACAACCTTTTGAATATCAATAATCATGGAGGCAAACATGATACTTTAGATACTAACATTGGAATTCTTACTCTTGATTTAATACTACTTATTAAACTTCATGGAGTAAATAGAGTTTGCTGAAAGTTTGCAATAGGACTTATAAACTTTAAATTGACATTCAAAACAATATGATACCAGCTCGTAAAGTAAATATCCAGAATTCTATAGTTCTATTATCTTAATTAAAACTAAGCATAAGGTAGTGAACAGATGCCAATGACTACAACAAATTATGCAAATTCACTTCGATTTAGTTTATGACAAATTGAGTTCGACTAATCCAAATTAGAAATGAACTCCCACTCAAAAACGACATCCCTCGTGCCTTTTTGGTGATTACATGAACCAAATCCACTACACCAAGTCCGATCATCACGTGAGTCGGTGTAGCTTCAAAGGCGAGCATCAATATGGTCATCACATCAACTATGTGACTCATGCTTAACCTTTCAGTCCATGTTCCGAGGCCATGTCTGTACATGGTAGGCTCGCCAAGTAAGAACCTTAGTATTTGCGTGTGTAAAACTATCTTACACCCGTTGTATGAAAGCGTAGAGTCGAGAACACCCGATCATCACGTGATGCCTCCAAACACGATCCACAAAACAGTGCATACTTAAGGAAGAACACATTTTTATCTTGATATCTATAAGAGGGACCATCTTACAATGCTACAGAAAGCGCCAAACTAGCAGTATAAGATGCTAACATCTAATGTGTAAAGTGAGATGATATGGTCCATGCATTTGATCTCTATCATTTGTATCGTGGTATGATCTCTATCATTCCTTTGTGTGTAAGGCCAAGGTCTATGGAACTTACACGTTGAGTGTGTTGTAAGAGTATCTATCATACATCTACTTACAACAATACCATATCAAGACACTAGCCCAACAATGATCTAAACTAGACGCCTCTAATTTATCAATTGCAAGTTTTACGTGGCTTAGGGCTTTCGGAGATAGAACCGTTCTTACCTATGAACATGAACCACAACGAGGATAACTAAGTTATTAGCAACTCGTTGTAAATCAGATATTGACTATAGTAGGAGAGACAGACACCCGCCAACCACTTATGCAAAACAAGTTGCATGTAAGTCGTGGAACCGGTCTCATGTACGATGACATGTAAGGTTGGTCCGGGCCGCTTCATCCTACTATGCCACCAATATCCAAAATACATAGAAGATGCAATAACATGATCATCATCGCCCACATATCAACATATGTGTACTACCCGTGCTAAGCACCTACGCATAGATCAGGCTCTGATACCACTGTTGGGTCCGCAGCATAGAAAACAAAAAAAATTCCTACGGTGTGAACTACACGCCAAGATCTATCTACTAGGTACAAAGCAACGGGTGGACATACATCCAAAGAGAACTTACCCTCGTAGACAACGAGCTTTGTTAACGAGTAGGAACTCGTGGTTGATGTAGTCGTACACTTGCCGATCTCAAGATCATGATGAAGTCCAGTAGGTCCGGCTCCAGCACGTCCATCAGATCCAGCTCCAGCACCACCAAGTCCAGCACCGCAAAGCAGCGGTGCATCCGTGATCCCACACACGTCCGGTACCCCCCCAACCTCCATCCCTCGCTCCAGCAAAGCAGTGGAAGCAGCAACTCCTTTCCAGATAAAGCCACCGGGAACATG
This sequence comes from Avena sativa, assembly GCA_916181665.1. NCBI lineage: Eukaryota > Viridiplantae > Streptophyta > Magnoliopsida > Poales > Poaceae > Avena > Avena sativa. The sequence continues at coordinate 433,975,982 of OV702287.1, forward strand.
TATCTCGCTAATCCGAGACCATGGGGGAATAATACTAGAGGGGGAGAGAGATCCTTCACAAGGAGGTGTGTGTGAGAAGTGAGGAGGGGGTGGACTTTTATAGGAGGAGGGGGTGCCCCTCCTTCATGGCCGGCGCATGGAGGAGGTGTCTCTTCACCTCCTCCATTCATGTGGTGGTAACTCCCTCCATATAAATTCGCCCCTTCACATTCTCTTTTAAAGTCTCCACTTTAAATGCATTAAATTTATCCAAATTTAATGCTCTCTCATTTAATAAAACTCTTTTATTATTTTTATTCAGAATTTTGTTAATTACTTTAATTAACAAACATTCACATAAAACCCCCTGCAACATTTCAATATTACATGCAAAACCAATTTCAGCAATTTCATCCGAAACAGTTTCGGTGTCTATTGAAATAATTCCAGCGCTTTCTTGAATCTTTATCTGAAACATATTTGCTCCAAATGGTGTCGGTATCCCTTAAGTGTGTCACCCTACGGTTCGCAAATAATGCAGACATGATCGAGACCCCTCTCCGATCAATAATCAGCAGCGGGACCTGGAGATCCATACTGACTCCTACACATTCAACGATGACTTCTGTGATCGTGAGAACCTTTAACGCTAGTAACTAAATCCCTTTGTCCCGCGATATATTACATGTTCGAGATTCGATCATCGGTATCTCCATACCTAGTTTGATCTCGTTACCGACATGTACTCTTTTCTCGTTCCCGTGATATAACATTCTAGTGATCACATCACTTGCTTGCAAGCTATTTCAATGTGATATCACCGAGAGGGCCCAGAGTATATCTATCCGTCATCGGGATGGACAAATCCCACTCTTGATCCATGAGCCTCAACATAACACCTTCGTAGCACTGAACCCACCTTTATAGTCACCCTGTTACGCTGTGATGTTTGATGTTATCAAGATACTCTTCCGGTGTTAGCAATTAACATGATCTCATGGTCTAAGGACTAAGATTACTTCGTATGATGTTATAGCAATATAAACATAATGACTTTGATCGTAATGATATACTTCGGATGAATGTTCATCACATCATTCCACCAATGGTGTGACCTTATTATTAACAACATCCAATGTCCATGATCAGGAAACCTTGATCATCTTGTTAATCAACAAGCTAGTCTATAAGAGAGGCATAACTAGGAACCCTTTTTGTTTATTAAACACACATGTATTGATGTTTCCGATCAATACAATTCTAGCATGTAAAATAAACAATTATCATAAACATGGAATAAGATAATAACCACTTTATTATTGCCTCTCTCGGGCATATTCCCTTCACGCCCTGCCAAGGCTCAGCTAGCAACACCTTTGGGGTGTTTCCTTGCTCCTATTGGTTCAATTAAACCTTGGTTTCATAACTAAGGAAAACTTGCTACTGTGCTTATCATACCTTCCTCTTGGGGTTCCCAACGAGCTCTACATCAACATCGCACCAGCATTTTTCTGGCGCCGACACTGAGCCATCAAGCATTTTTCTGGCGCCGTTGCTGGGGAGTCAAGGACATCTTCACAAGGGGAGTCCCTCATAACCAATCTCTTTACTTTGTTATTTTTGTTTTGCCTAGTTTCTTTTTGTTTTGTTTGCTTGTTTTGTTATCAAAAACACAAAAAAATTAGTTTTACTAGTTTGTTTTGTTATTTGAAAACACAAAAAAATGACTACTCTTGAAAACACTAAGTTGTGTGACTTCACAAGCACCAACAACAATGATTTTATGAGCACACCTATTGCTCCACCGGTGCCTAAAGGTACTTTCTTTGAGATAAAACCTGCTTTACTCAATCTTGTTATGAGAGAACAATTTTCTGGTATTGGTAATGAAGATGCTGCTGCCCATCTAAATAACTTTGTTGAACTTTGTGAGATGCAAAAGCATAGGGATGTAGATGGTGATATTATTAAGCTGAAATTGTTTCCTTTCTCTTTGAGAGGAAAAGCTAAAGAATGGTTGAATTCCTTAACTAGGAATAGTATTGATTCTTGGACTAAATGCAAAGATGCTTTTATTGGAAAATACTATCCTCTTGCTAAGATTATATCTATGAGAAGTGAAATAATGAAGTTTAAACAATCTGATAATGAACATGTTTCTCAATCTTGGGAAAGAATGAAATCTTTGGTAAAGAATTGTCCCACTCATGGACTGACTGCTTGGATGATCATCCAAACTTTTTATACAGGATTGAACTACTCTTCAAGGAACCTATTGGATTCTGCGGCTGGAGGTACCTTTATGACCATCACTTTGGGTGTTGCAAAAAAACTTCTAGACAATATGATGGTTAATTATTCTGAATGGCATACTGAGAGAGCTCCACAAGGTAGGAAGGTAAATTCTGTTGAGGAAACCTCCTCCTTGAGTGATAAAATTGATATTATTATGTCTATGCTTGTTAATGGGAAAGCCCATATTGATCAAAATAATGTTCCTTTAGCCTCTTTGGTTGCTCAAGAAGAGCATGTTGATGTGAACTTCATAAGAAATAATAATTTTGGCAACAATGCTTATGGTAATAACAATTATAGGCCCTACCCTCCTAATAATACTTATGGCTATAATGGTAAACCTGGATTACCTAGTGAAGGAAGAATTTTAGAAGTTGAAAGAGCCACTAAAAACTTCATGCAAATGCAATATGAGCAAAATAAACTATTCACTAAAGCTATGGAGGAACAATCTACCATTTTGAAGAACATTAGCCATCAACTTGAGAGTCTAAATAGGGAAATTCCTAGTTTACAATTGAAACTCTCTATTGCTGAAAGAAATATATCATCTTTGTCTGAAGCTCAATTTTCATTGATTAATAAAATGGCTGCTAAACCTGAAACTAATGATAATCCCTTTGCAGCTACTAATGCTATACAAGTAAGAATTGATGAAAATGTTAGACTATTAGCTGAATTACATGCTAAGTGGGAAAGAGAAGATGAAATTGCTAGAAACATTAGTGTTTCTACTATTACCACCACTAGTGTTGAGGCTAGTAAAAGTTCTACTACTTTAGATGATGAATTTGATTTTGATCTTGATGGTTGCAATATCTCTGAAGTTATTAAGTTCCTACAAAAGCTTGCAAAAAGTCCTAATTCTAGTGCTATGAACATGGCCTTTACAAAACACATTACTGACGCTCTCATAAAGATTAAAGAAGAAAAGATGAAACATAGAGCTTCTATTCCTATAAAACAAGAAGATGGTTGGGAACCCATCATTAATATGAAAGTGAATGACTTTGATTTCAAAGCTTTATGTGATCTTGATAGTAGTGTTTCTATTATGCCTAGAAGGATTTATGATATGCTTGATTTGCCTCCACTTGAAGATTGTTATTTGAATGTCCCACTTGATGATAATGCTAAAAAGAAACTCATGGGGAGTCTTAATGATGTTCTTATTATGGTTAACTATGCCTATGTCCCTATTGATTTCTATCTTTTGGATGTTGAATGCAATGCTTCTTGTCCTATTACTTTGGGAAGACCTTTTCTTAGAACTGTTGGTGCCATTATTGATATGAAAGAAGGCACTATTAAATATCAACACCCACTCAAGAAAGGTATAGAACACTTCCCTAAGAAGAGAGAGAAGATTTCTTTTGCTTCTCCTATGAAAACAAAATTTGGTCTTAATGCTTCTTCATTTGAGAACACTTGATTCTTTTTCTTGCTTCTTATGCCTAACTTAAAGGCGTTAAAGAAAAGTACTTATTGGGAGATAACCCAAAAGTTTTAGATGAGTCTTGGAACTTATTACATCTGTAATAACCGCTCCTTATCCTTTTGATTTGCTTTTTGTGCCAAGAGTAACCTCTAATGAGAGAGAAGTAATGATTGGGAAAGTTGCTGTCCCGAAACAGATTTATGTGCTTCACCGTAAAAATTCGTGTAAAATCTCTGAATGTCTTTTGAGGCGTGAATTTTTGTGCTTCTGACCCAGGTTGTTATCTAACTTTAGTTAGTTCAACACCTTTTGATTTGAGCAACAGAAAGTCTCCGAAAAAATTCATCTTTACCTGCTGGTCCGTTTTGATAGATTTCTGCCATTTTCTGCATTTGCTTCTTGTTGGTTCCTTTTTTAGTTCTTTTGGGGAATTGAGCTTTTTTAGGGAAGTGATACAGCATATGTGTTCTAATGGAATTTTATTTGGTGTTAGAACTAAACCTTAAGACTTATTTATCTTGAGTGCACTAATGTTGCTAATAAAGATTGTTTGAAGTTTTGTATGAAGGAAAAATTTCAGGTGTATGGAAGGAATGAGTAATGAGATGAAGGATGGACTAAAGCTCAAGATTGGGGATGCCACGCGTGTCACCCCAAGAAATATCCAAGAAGTACAAGCGTCAAAGCTTGGGGATGCCCAAGGCATCCCCTTCTTCATCAATAAAAATCCCAGGTTTCTTCCAAACGCTTCATTTTTATTGTCTCATGCACAGTTGTGTTGTTCTTGGAGCGTCTTCTTTTTCGTTTTTGTTTTGGTTTTTTGTTTGCTTGGTTTGCTTAGTTTGCTGAATAAATTGGTTGAACCCCCTCTTTCATACTTTGGTTTGCAAATAGTTTGGTTTGGTTTGGAAAAGAGTAGGAAAGTTCATACTTATGTGGTAAAAAGAGCTCGTTTTTGACTGTGGCCTATGCTTTGTCATGCCATGCTTGATATTGTTTTGTCTTTATGCTTAGTATTCTTTGTTGTAGAATGACTTGTTATAAACAATTGAGATTTCTTAATGTGCCTTGGATGAATCATGCGTTGTTTTAGCATATTAAAGCATAGTATAGTGGTATTCTCCTTTGATGCTTTATTTGGGTTGACTTGGCGCATGCTCACACCATGTTATGATTGTCCCAAGTCACCATAGACTTTATGATACTTTAGTTTTAACCTTGTAGTATCACTTTATGCTTTTATCAATGATGTTTTGTCGCTCTGCATGATTATGGCCATTATTGCTCTCTTAGTTTGTCGCTCCCAGTCTTTTGCTAGCCTCCACAACAAAGTATGAGTTCCACTCATGCTTCCAACTCCCTAAACCAAGTTATTCCAAAGAGTCCACCATACCTACCTACTAGATTATGCTATTCCAAGTATATTCATGCTTTTGTTTACCTTCCAAATTATACTTGTTATGAGAAAACTAGTGATTAAAGCTCTCACGAACTTGATGGCACACTTTATTTTTTTGCATCTAATAAACTTGAACCATTGGGTCCTTCTTTGTTGCGTATATGCTTGCGCTTTATAAGTTGAAATTAGCAGAACCATGTTTCATGGGGAACGCTTTCAACAATGCACTTGTACTTTGTACCCCGTTGATATCATGATTCTTTTGCTTACGGATCCCGGCAGTGTGAAATAAAAGTGGAACTTGTAAGATCATGGAGTTTGTATGTGTGTTAGAGAAACGCCTGGGCCGCTAGCCTAAGCTATGCCTAATCATGGTGGAAACTTGCCGCATCACCATAATGAGCACTCTATGAAGCATCCTCAATAAAAACCTATGCAAATAGCAAATAAAAAGATCGCTGAGATGCTCATTGTCTGCTTGCCTTGTTATTTTGATTATGGGATAGCTCCTGTATCATGTGCAAGGGGTACCCCGTTGGCAGTTCTTTATGATACACATGTACTTACAATGACAAGAGCTTACTCGTGACTAAAGTTGAGTAGCATGAGGTTCGGTCTTCGTAAGTAAGGGGCATGAGATTTCGGTTTATAACTTATCAAGCATATCCTCTTAGTTGTGTCACTTTAACCTTAATCACCTTCAAGATGCTTATGATAGGGGCAATGATAGCTGAAATCTATAAGTACCATAATTTTTGGAAGCTCTTTATGAGACTTGAATCCCTACTTCCTTTTATAAAGGCCTTTCTTCCACCATTATATTGAGTCTCCACCTTCTATCTTTATGCACCTACTTTGAGAGCATAGTGGCCATTCTTAGTTCTATGTGCATTGTCCCAAGACTAGTTGATTGATGCATATCTTGATATTGCTTGTTTTAAACTATTTGTATCTAGTCACTCTTATGAACTTTGAAGGTGTCCTATGCATTTATATTTGCTACTCTATTGAGGGATAAGCTTAATACTATTATGCTATGTTTTCTTTATGTGAAACAAACAAACGTCTTGCAAAGCATTGTTATTCATGAATCTTTTGTTTGTGCCTTTTCATGTTGCATCATAGTTTCTTTGTATTATTGCTAGAACTTTGTCTTTCATGTTATGATTGAAGTACTATGATCCCAGCTTTGAATGTTTTACAAGTACTTTGATCAAGTCTTTGATGGTGCATGTCACCTCAAAAATTATTCTTTCTTTTTATCACTTACCTACTCGAGGACGAGCAGGAGTTAAGCTTGGGGATGTTGATACATTGCAAATGTATCTATAATTTTTGATGTTCCATGCTTGGTTTTATCTGCATTCTTGTGTTTTGTCCACACTTTGGAGTACTTTTCATATGATTTCTTGGACTAACCTATTAACAAGAGCCACAATGCTAGTTGCCTGTTTTCTGCTGTTTTTGGTTCCAGGAAAGTCAGAAAATGAATATTCTCAGAATTGGATGGGACAAAAGCCAAAGTGCCTATTTTTCCGGAAGTCATCAGATGCCAGAGTACGAGACGGAGAGGGGCCAGGGGGCCACCACACCACCTGGCCACGCGGCCAGGCTTGGCCCGCGCCAGGGGGTGGTGTGGCCAGCCCAGGAACCCCCTCGGCCTCTCCTTCCGCCTATAATATGCCCTCGGGACGAAAACCCTAAGTACCCGATCAAAAATCCATGAAAGAGTCTATAGCCGCCGTCATCTCCATCCCTAGATCGGGAGGGATCTGAAGCTCTTCCCGGCACCCTGCCGGAGAGGGGAATTCACCCTGGAGGCCTTCTTCATCACCATGCAAGCCTCCGGTGTGATGCGTGAGTAGTTCATCCTTGGACTACGGATGCATGTAGTAGCTAGATGGCTGGTTCTCCTCCTTTGTGCTTTCATGTCTAGATCTTGTGAGCTCCGTTCATGATCAAGATCATCTATTTGTAATTCTGCATGTTGTGTTTGTGGGGATCCGATGGATATTGAGATGCTATTTTAGATTGATTATTGATTCTATCATGTCTTTGTTATTTGTGATCTTGCATGCTTTTCGTTGTTAGTAGCTATCTTGGTCAAGTAGATGCTAGCAAATCCAAGAGTTAGTATTTATGCTCGATAGTGGGTTCATGCCTCTGGTAATCTGGGGAAGTGACAGAAATCTCTAAGGTACTAGATGTGCTGTTGCTACTAGGGAGAAAACAACAATCTTATGTTCATAGAACAATCGTATTGTTTACTTTACACGCAGTTCGTAAAGCAATAATCTGTTGCTTGCAACTTAATACTGGAGGGGGTTCGGATGATTACCTAAAGGTGGATTATTAGTCATAGATGTAGTTGGATGGAGGTCTATGTATAATGTTGTAATGCCCAATCAAGTCTCAAAGGAGTCAAGATGATTAGTATATGCATGTATTGCTTTCTCGATGTTTGTCAATTGCCCCGCTGTAATTTGTTCACCCAGCATGTTATCTATCTTAAGGAGAGCCACCTCTAGTGAACTATGGATCCTGGTCCTTTTCTTTACATACAATCTACAAACTGTTTACTTCTTTGTGTTTACTTTCTGCAAACTTTTACTTCTTTCCATTCTATACGTTTAGTCCTTTGTTTTCCGCAAAACACGGTGAGATTGACAACCTCATCGCAAGTTGGGGCAAAGTTCTATGGTTGTGTTGTGCAGGTCTCTATGTTGCTACTAGCACCGGTAGTGTGCCCTGCCAAGGCTCAGCTAGCAACACCTTTGGGGTGTTTCCTTGCTCCTACTGGTTCAATTAAACCTTGGTTTCATAACTAAGGGAAACTTGCTGTTGTGCTCATCATACCTTCCTCTTGGGGTTCCCAACGAGCTCTACATTAACATCGCACCAGCATTTTTCTAGCGCCGACACTGAGCAATCAATCTATCTTGTATAGCTATTGTTGAGAAAGAACCTTTTTGTGGGACTAAGAATGAGAGTGCGGTAGCACATATGACTGAGCTTTCTACTATGAGTGGTTTATTTTCTGGTGATATTAAGATGCGCACCTACTTTGTTGCTAAAATTTTCCCTTTTTCGTTGAAAGGAGAAGCTAAAACTTGGTTTAATAATTTACCTCCTGGATCTGTTGATAGCTCTGATTGCTTGATTAGTGCTTTCTTGCAGAAATATTTTCCTCCTAGTGCTAGACATGATATTTTGCAGGAACTTTTTTATTTTAAATAGGGAGAAAAAGAGATATTGCCTGAATCATGGGCAAGGTTTTGTGCTTTGATTCATGCACAGGCTGGATGTCCATTACCTAAGAATGAACTTCTTGATATATTTTATAATGGACTAACTGAAGAATCTAGGACATACCTAGATAGTTGTGCTGATTGTGTTTTCAGGAATAGTACTCCCAAGGAAGTTGAGGAATTAATGGCTAAAATAAGCAAGAACTATGAAGATTGGACTCCTCCTGAACCAGCTACACCTGAGACAACTATACCTGAACCAATTATTCCTGTGTCTATTCCAACATCAAAGAAGAGGGGAGTTATTGAACTAAATGATGAAGTGATGAAGGAAGCTAAGAAATGTCTTAAGGAGAAGGGTATTAAAGCTAAACATGTGAAGAATTTACCTCCTATAGAAGAGTTATGTAAGCCTATTCCCCACTCATCCACTATTGAGGTATACTCTCTCCAACACTTTTATGAAGGTGATATTCCTTACTCTAAACCTCCTGATCAATGCTTAGAAGAATTTGATATTTTTATTGGTAAGCAAGATAATTTTAATAAAAGGGTGCAAAATCATTTAATGGAAAACTCTAGAGCTATTGTTGAGTTAAAAGATATTGTGGAAAGAACCTCTAATGATGTTAAAATGCTTGTTAAACATTTTCGAATGGTTCAAACTCAAATAAATCAACTGATTAAAGTGCAAAAAGACTTGCTAGTTAATGCTGCTAAAGAAAAACATGCTTATGAAATTAGAACTAGAAGTGGTGCTGCTACCCAGGATCCTCTATATCTTGAGGGGCATCCTAAAAGAATTGAGCAGGATTCTCAACAAGTTGAAAATAGTGGTACTTCTCCTAAGAAAAGGAAAAAGAAACGTAAAACTATTGTAGAATCTCCTAAACCTGCTATAGATCCTAATAATATATCTATCTCTGATGCTGAAACTGAAAGTGGTAACGAGGAAAATGATGCTCCTAATAAAGAAAAAGTTGAAGAACAACCTGAAAAGCACACTAAGAGTACTAAATACACTAATGAGGATTTTGTTGCTAAGAAACATGGTAGTGAAAGAGAGCCTTGGGTCCAAAAACCTATGCCTTTCCCTGATAAGAAACACAAGTCAAAGGAAGATGAACACTATAATAAGTTTTGTGTGTGGATGAAACCTTTATTTTTGCAAATTCCTTTGACTGATGCTATTAAATTGCCTCCTTATTCAAAGTATATGAAGGATATTATCTCTAATAAAAGGAAGATCCCTAATGAAGAAATTTCTACTTTGCTTGCTAATTATTCCTTTAATGGTAAGGTTCCAAAGAAACTTGGAGACCCAGGGATTCCAACTATTCCTTGCTCTATTAAGAATAGTTATGTTAGAACTGCTTTGTGTGATTTGGGGGCAGGAGTTAGTGTTATGCCTTTTTCTCTCTACAAGAGACTTCAACTGGAAAAACTAATACCAACTGATATATCCTTGCAAATGGCTGATAAATCTACTACTATTCATGTTGGTATATGTGAGGATGTGCCTGTTCAAGTGGCCCATAATTGCTTGATGTTAACTGATTTTGTTGTGCTTGAAATGCCTAAAGATGATAATATGTCTATTATTCTTGGGCAACCTTTTCTTAATACTGCAGGAGCTGTTATTAATTGTAACCAAGGAAAGGTGACTTTTAATGTTAATGACAAGGATCATACTGTCTATTTCCTCAAGAATATTGATAGGACTTATGGTTTGAATTCAATTGAACATGTTGAGGGCATTCAAGTTGGAGAAATATATTGTCCCATACCAAGAGAAAAATATGAAATTATTATGATTGGGACCATTGCTATCAAGGTTGAGGTAACATAATCATTAGTGGAATACAAAGTTTTGTTTCATATAAAATTTTTTTGGTAACAAGACCTGATCAACCTTGTTAACAAAAGGATTTCAATGGACAAAACAATGTTTTCACAATGATTATCTCCGTTTACTTTTACTTTATCTATTTTAGTTTTTGCTTTCATTGAGTTTACTTTTCTTTTTGCTAGTTGCTTGCATTTTAGAGTGTCTTAGAACTTCTGTAACTTTTGCTTTGTTTTGCTTTTGCATCATTTCAAAATCACTTTTCTGCAGAAAAATCATTCGCCTATACCTGAAAATTGATCAAAAATAAAGTGTCTCGAAAAATTCCAGAAAATTCATATTAAATTTTTACGAGAAAAAAGGGGCAGAGAAGTGTCTGGAGTGACCCAGGGGGGCCCACCAGGCAGGCACACCACCTGGTGGCGCGACCAGCCCAGGGGCGCGCCTGGCCATGGTGTGGGCCACCCTTGGCCCTCCACTCACTCTCTCACTTGCCACTGCTTTCTCTCTCCCGAGAAAACACCAGCCCTTTGCTCGAAATCACGTTCTTGATGTTCTTGTCCATGATTTTTCGATCTCCTTTCTTAGCCCATCTTTGCTGCTGAAATTTGGAGCATTTGTTCTCCGGTATGTGACTCTTCCGCGTGTCCAAGTAGATTTGTGTTTAGTGGTTTATATCTTGAGTATTTTGCTGTTGTAGGTGACAGGTTTTGAGTGCTTGTAAGCTTGTTCAATGCTTAGAGATATTATTTTGATGCATGTTTAGGCCTCTTACAAGTCCCTATGAGTAGTGCCCTTCATTATATATTCACTTTGCAATCACTTGTTTAATGGATGTTTAAATTTCAGAATAGAAGATGAATGAGCATCAACTCAACCAACATGAACTGAGGGTGCCTGAGGTTATGAAGGTTCACCGAGAGGAGGAAGTTTTTCCTTCCATCTATCCATGCTCCGAATTCATGAGGGCTGCAGGAATTTTCCAGGACTTCCATACTTTAGTTGCTAATGTAGGATTGGAGCACTTTGTGGAAGATGAACCTTGTCAATTTGTGAAACTAACAATGTCTATAGTGCAGGACTTTCGATTTAGTTGTTCTTTGCCTAACCCCATGGTTCACTACAAAATTTACAATATAGCTGTCGACCTCTCTTTTGATGATTTTTGTGCAGCTATTAGAATACCTCAGTGGGGATCATGTGGAAGGATTAAAGAGCGACCTACACCACTCATGGACTTGTACGCGGAGATTTGCCAAGGGATCAGCTTCTCAAAGGAGAATGGGAAAATCCGTAACATTCATCTACCATCTATTCGCTACTTTGCTTACTTTATTGCCAAGTGTGTCCTCGCTAGGAAAACTACTAATAAGTTATCCTCGTATGATCTAGCATTCATCTCAGCTACTTTAAAACGAGATAGGACTTATAACTTGGGTGCCTTGATAGCTTTCTGTCTTGCTGCTAATCACGAGAAAGGTGGAATTTGTGGAGGCCTCATTGCCTCTCGTTTATTAGCTCTGCATGGTTTAGTGCCTCATCATTTAGACCTACAGTTTCCCATAGAGAGACTCGACCTTAATTCCATGATACAACATAAATTTGTTTCTTCTTGGGCTAATTTGAGTGATTTGTCTTATGAAATAACCTTTCTCAAGGCTGGTTGGAGAAGGAGCAAGTCTGAGCGAGTTGTTCTTTGCCTGCACCTGTTTTATTTAACCTTGATAATAGGGTAGGATGGTCACTCACTGAGGAGGAGCTGGATACGTACTTGGTAGAGCTCTCACAACAGGAGCAGGATACTAGAAGGGAGGTTACAGATGATTCGGTCCAGCCCTCAAATGAGGGGGAGTCTTCATATCAGCAGCTTACCTATGATTGGGGAGCTTCTTCTTCTTCGCAAGGGCTTTACCACAATCATTCTTACAATGACCCACCTGCTTGGAACCCTTACTCGCATTTGGATTGATACCAACTTAGGCCAAAGCCTAAGCTTGGGGGGAGGTACACCGACATCACACTCATCTCCATATCATGTTTAGTCGGTACTTTGTATATCCATGTTTTGTTTTCTTTTTAGTTTTCTTTCTTTCTTTACTTTTGCTTTCTAAAACACAAAAAGACCAAAAATATTTTTGTTGTTTCTCTTGGTTTGCTTTTTCCTTTTTTGCTTTGTTTTGATTAATTGAAAAACCCAAAAAGATTTTGCTTTGTTTGTTCTTCCTTTTGGTTCTTGCCTTTAAAACTCAAAAACACCAAAAATATTTGTTGTTCTTCTTTGGTTTTGTGAAGTTTGTTGCAGGGTTCAGCAGTCCTCGGTGGAGTTTAGTTTTCATGTTATTATTCAAGCCACACAAGTGAAGGGCAATAATGAGGATTAATGACAGCTTGAGGTGTGGTAAGAGGCTGGTAACGAACTCTATTTGTTTTCATTTTTGTACATATACTCATCATTGAGGGCATGCTTAGTCTATTCATGTAGGGTGTATGTTATTTATGGATGCTTAGTAGTTCTTGCTTTCTTATGATTAGCTCCAACTTTCTAACAGTTTGAGCATGTTATATGAATGTTTGCTTGCATTGCTCTATTCATAAATTGGTATGACATTGTGGTATCCTCCTCTGAATGTTTCACTTGAATTGACTTGGGACATGCTCACGCATGCATATGACTGAAATAATCAGTTAAGCCTCGATGAATTATTTTGCCTCAGGGATCTTGAATCACTTTCATGCCATAATTAGTCCTATTTTGTTGCAAGCATGATTATGACAGTTATTGCTCTCTCGTTTGTTGCTCCCTCTCTATTGCTAGCCTTCACTTGTGCTGATTATAAGCTTTACTCGTGCATACAACTCCCCAAAACCAATATTGCCAAAGTGTCCACCATATCTACCTATTAGCATCATTTACTATTCTGTGCATATTAAGTATGCCTTGTTTTCTTCCAAATAAAATGTTTGCTTGTTCTGAGAAAGTTAGTTAGTAAAGCTCTCACGAACTTGATGGCACACTTTATTTTCTTACACTTAATAAACATGAACCATTGCGTCCTTCTTAGTTGTGTATATGCTTGCACTTTATAAGTTGAAGTTAGCAGAACCATGTATCATGGGGAACGCTTTCAACATTGCACTGGTACTTAGTACCTCGTTGATATCATGTTCTTTTGCTTATGGATCCCGACGGTGTGAATTAAAAGTGGAACTTGTAAGATCATGGAGTTTGTATGTGTGTTAGAGAAACGCTCGGGCCGCTAGCCTAAACCATGCCTAATCATGGTGGAAACTTGCAGCATAACCATAATGAGCATTCCATGAAGCATCCTCAATAAAAATCTATGCACATAGTAAATAAAAAGATCGCTGAGATGCTCATTGTCTGCTTGCCTTGTCATTTTGATTATGGGATAGCTCCTGTATCATGTACAAGGGGTACCCCGTTGGCGGTTCTCTATGATACATATGTCCTTACAATGATAAGAGCTTACTTGTGACTGAAGTTGAGTAGCATGAGGTTCAGTCTTCATAATTAAGGGGCATGAGACTTTGATTTATAACTTGTCAAGCATATCCTCTTAGTTGTGTCACTTTAACCTTAACCATTTAAAGATGCTTATGATAGGGGCAATGAGATATCAAAGCTAATGAGTACCATACTTTCAGCATTTGGAAGCCTTTCAAACTTTCCAAAACCTTTTCATTTTCCTTGTTGAGTCTCCACACATTCTTTGAGCACTTTCTTGAGAGCATAGTTGTCATTCGTAGTGTAATATGTTTGTCTCAAAACTTGATTAATTGTGTTATGATTTTGATGCTTGTACCTTTGATATCTTTACTTCTAGTCTTCACATGAACTTCGGAGGTGCCTTAGCATTTATGTTTGTTCTACAATCAAAGGCAAGCGAGATACCACTCTATCATACCTTGTTATGAGCACTGCAATGTTGCTTCTGTTTATGTTTCATGCTACTTATTATTTCTGAGTTGGAACCTCTTCATAGCTTGCAATGAATATTAAGTAAACTCAGTAGCATACTCTTTATTATGAATTGCCTAAGTAGTTGATCACATGTTGAGAATATATACATCATATGAAGCAAATGTGTTCGTGAAAGTTCTTTTATCGCACTCAGTTTTCAACTGAATTGCTTGAGGACAAGCAATAAGCTAAGCTTGGGGGGAGTTGATACGTCCAAAACATATCTACTTTCCCGAACACTTTTGCTATTGTTTCTCCTCTAAACTTGTGTGAATTGGATGCAACTAACACAGACTGATGTTGTTTTCAGCAGAATTACCTTGGTGTCTAGTTTTTGTGCAGAGAATCAACTATCAGAAAAATCCCAGAAAATATGCCAAAAATCATATTTCACCAGAAGACTCCCGGAGCCAGAAGACGAGACGGAGTAGGGCCACGAGGGGCCCACACCACCTGGCCGCGCGGGCCAGGTCAGGCCACGCCTGGGGGTGGTGTGGCCGCCTCGGCTGCCCCCTCGGCCTCCCTCTTTGCCTATAAGTTGCCTCCTGACCTAAAAACCGGGGGGGGGGGGGGTTGACATTTTTCCAGAAGGAGTTCCGCTCCGCCGCCACCACCAGATTCCGCGAAACAGCATCAGAAACTCCGTTCTGGCACCCTGCCGGGACGGGGAATTGGAGGACATCATCGCCACCATCGCTTCTCCATCGACCATCCATGTTTCCCCCATCTATGAGTGAGTAATCCCCCGTTGTAGGCTATGGGGATGGTAGGTATTGGATGAGATTGTTCCTATAATGGCATCAGATTGTTAGGGCATGGTGCCTAATATCTTTTATTAGTGCTTTTTGACTTTGTTGCAACTTGTTATGCTTAATGCTTGTCACTAGGGCCCGAGTGCCATGATTTCAGATCTGAACATGTTATTGATTCATTATGATAGTATTGTTTATGGTCTTACCTGCAAGTTGTATACACACGTTGTTGTCCGGAACCAATGGCCCCGAAGTGACAACAATTGGGATAACCGGAGGGAATGGCTTTGATGTGAGGATCACATGTGTTCACGGAGTGTTAATGCTTTGCTCCGGTGCTCTATAAAAAGGAGCACCTTAATTGCCAGTAGTTCCCTTGACGCCCCGCTGCAAATGGGCTGGTAGGACAAAAGATGTTGTGCAAGTTCTCATTGCGAGCACGTATGACTATATATAGAACACATGCCTATGATTATCTAGTACTTAGATGCTTTATCTTATTTATCTGCAATTGCCCTATGTCTCGATTGTCATGTGAATTGTCTTGTCCACGCAACACCTGTCCATCCATCCCTATGCCTACCGCGATTTAATCTTACTGTTTACTGCTATTGTTAGTACTGTTTTACTTTTACTACTGCTGCTACTTTACTATCACTACCATAAAACTGTTGCTACTGATAAACTGCCGTGAGCAAGATAATTTCCAGATGCAGCTGAATTGACAACTCAGTTGTTAAGGCTTATAAATATTTTTTGGCTCCCCTTGTGTCGAATCAATAAATTGGGTTTCACTTCCATTGAAAATACTGCGATACACCCCCTATACTTGTGGGTCATCACATGATCAAGTGGATGTACTAAAAAAAGAGAAGAGAGATAAAAGAACAGCTATCAAAAGAATCCCAATGCAAAATAAAGATACAATAAAAAGAATGACCGTGGATCTTCATTATTGAAATAAAAAGAATGACCGTGAATCTTCATTATTGAAATCAAGTGCTCAGTTAGCTTAACTTTATTATTATATAATATGTTGAATCACTAAAAGCTTCTTATAACTTCATTGATACTAAAAAGGTGTAAAATCCTGTAAGTCATGTGATGTGTAAGGGTATGATAATACCCCCGAAGTAACTTTACATCTGACATTGTATTCTTGTATCAATTTCTATCTCATTTATTATAATGACTCGTGCCTCTTGAACATGATGATCTTGTCCATAAGCCACCATCTTGCTCGGGGACGAGCAAGAGTCTAGCTTGGGGGAGTTGATGAGTCCAAAATTGAAGCATATTTACCTTTTGTTTTTGCATATATAGAATAACGATTTTGGTGTTTCATTGCGTTTGCGTGCACCTTTTTATCCTTGTTTCAACAGGATCCCAAATTACTAAGTATTTTATAAACATATCAATTGGAACTGTCATATTATGTTAAAATATGATATTTTTAAGTGATAAAAGTCATTTTATTGATTTACCTTCGCACCTGGGAGAATATCAGACGTGAGGAAAGCATCTGCCATGATAACGACCAGTGGCCCGTACCATCCGCCTGTACCACATGGAAACACGTCCGTCTCGTCAAATACCTTCTCTTGGTGAAGACGGTAGAGAGATCCGACATTCACAACAACCTAGAACCACAAAAAACAACACCAACAAGGAATATGATGGAGGAACTTGGAGAAGGGCAAATCCCTGCTGCTTCACGGATCATTGGAGGACATCGCATCATCCCCTTCATCATCAAATGTTGCATCTCCATCACCATTACTTCTCCCATCTATCATCTATTTGATCTTGTTGTAATTTCAGATTCAATTGTGGTTTGCACTAGATTTATCTCTGTACTTTTATCCATCCATTTGATTATGATGATGTTGTTTATTGCTTCCATGTGTGAGTAGTTTTCCCTCATTCTTGGGGAGATGGAGGAAACCTAGAACTATTATGAAGTTGCAATAAAGATGATCGATTCTTGTGTCCATATGACTGGCCGGTGTATGATAGATTTATGGTTTGTGTTTGATCTCTCTCTTTAGATGGTATGTGTAGTCGGACACATATCATTTGCCTTCGGGACTAAAGTGAGGGAGAAATTCTTTGGACGTGTTTGGAAGTGTGTCCGGAGAGCTTCATGAAAATTGGCGCCGACTAGCAACCTGCACGGACAAAGGAGGATAAAGAGAGACTCTCTAAGCTAATTACAATATTCACGGGAAGACCCTTAATTGGGGTGGTTTGTATGGGTAATTTCTCTCAGACAACGCGGTGGTTATTTAGAGGTGACCTCATTCTTGGCCAACAAAGTGGATTCCTATGAGCCTTGTAGTGGACATCTTATTGTGGAGATCTCTCCACACATATCATGACAAAAGAAGTATGTTTAATTAATTAATAATAATAATGTCATGCTAGTGGTGTATCCTGCATCCCCGAGAATGTTTTAGCCCTATTAAGTTCAACCACATTTTCACACAACCTTGTTACTTGCTTTCTTTTACTTGTTTTAATTACTTTTCTGCACTCAACGAAAAACCTTTTAAACACCATTTACTTGAGAGCAAAGGCAGCTTTCTAAGTATCTTTTGGTGGAAAGTGACGAGGGGCATAAGGACCTTAACCAAATAGCTCTATGTGGGTATGATACTCTTATTTTGAAACTAGCTACAATTAATATGTGTACTTGCAGCCATCAAGCCACATACCATAGGTCATAGGATAATGTAGGTTTTCATAAACATTTCTTCAAAAGGTTGATTTTATTCTGAAAACTATCTTTGTTAGCCTTCACTGGTTTACTAGAACTTCATAAAGTTCCTTTCCTGACGTGTTCGTATCTCCTTTCTAAAATAGGGAGTAACATGTATTAGTTTTGTATACTTTGCAGAGGTGCATTGCTTTACTTACAAGAGACCAGATCCTTGCTGCACAATCGGGCAGCTTATTCTCATCCACACTTCCTTTGGTGTGGGGCTTAGTAGATGATCCAAGCCAATCACTGTCCTTCTCCATAATCCCGCATGCGCACCCAATTTTGTTAGCAGAACCTAACCCTGGTAGCCCCCATCAAAATGGTATAACCCACCTCCGATAGCTTATAGACCGTCATAGACACTAGGTATCGTGGGGCACTAAGGGGTCCCACCCATATGTTAGATCCTCAGTAAGGAATCTGCAGCGTCATGATAAGGTCGTCCATTGACATGCAAAAGGAAAATAGATCCAGCCGACTTCGCTATTCCATTCTAGATAATATGCTTAACACGCAATATACAACGTAAGAATCACTAGCGACATTTTTTATTAATCATAGGTGATACTTTTTTGTGCAATGGAACATCCACCATTCACATAACCATACCATGCTTCCGTTGCTATCCATAATAGATTATCTAATCACCTCGGATCAGTAGTCAATAATTCAGGTTAATTATGAAACTATACTTTGCTTTTGGAAATGCAGGTGATAACTATACTTTTCTTCAGGTTGATTTCGTCTCTTAATGCCCCTTCATGATAACCTTGCCTCCTTCTCGGGCTACGGCTCGACCACGCTAAAATCTTGGGGTGCATCCGCACGTCGGTGACCCAGTCAGACGTGGACTTGGCGTCACGACATCGACGGGACGATGCTGCAGCTGCGTAACCCCGGGGTCCTTCGGTATGCTGCCTCACAGCCTCATGGTAGTGGTGTATTGGTGGTTGTACGATGTTGGTGATGTTGTTGCTGCTACCGACACCGGTCTCTTCTCCTTCAACTATGAATCCGGTGGGAAGGTGCAGTAGACGCAACCCTGGCATCGACCACAACTATTCCTACTACGTCGCCTCTGATTTAGGTAATTCCCCTTGTGAACGGCCCTTGAGCCAATGCTTTTAGTGATCTTTCGATGCTCTACTGCTAGATTTAATCAAGCACAAATTATGGTCAATTAGTGATCTTTTAGCCTTGTGCTTGATATAGTGCTTGATCTCTTATGAAAAGTCATGTTTTAGGTTGTTAAGACTTAAAATAATAATGTAATGTTTTCGTTTGATGTAGGAAAAAAGAATAACTTTTAAAGAAAATATTTCTTATACTAGATTAGGTACTTATAAAAGGTTATCAAGGTGTCATTTATAGGTATTTGCATAATTCAAAGAAGAATTGTTTACTTAAGTTATTAGGGTAAAAAGTAGTTTTCTCTTAATTTAAAATGATTTAAAGTATTTAAAGCACTTTCTTTCAATTTAAAGGAAGGAATTACACTTCCATAATGCAATAAATTCTAAATAGTTTAAGTAAAGTTAAATGGATTTTAATTTGATTTGGAGGTGATAAAAGAAAATATATTCATTTTTTTAATACAAAAATGGATTTTACAAATCCTTTTATATCTTTTATTTTTAATGATTTTAATTTGACTTAGAATTTCATGTTTAGTATTTTTCTAGTATAGTGGATTATGTCTTATACACAAAAGTGATTTTAAATTTTTGTAAGATTTTTCCTTATTTTTCTTATTTCATTGAGATATTTAATGTTTTAATTTTTGAGTTGCATTTTATTTACTCTAACCATTAATGTTATATTTTCCTAGATGACTCTTATTGTTTGAGCATTTTGGTATATTATAAATGTTTTTCTGATTTTATTTGAATTTTATATGCCTTTTGTTAATAATATTTTCTGGAGTTTATTTAAATAGAAAATATTTCCTATAGGGCTAAATGTCTGGGTTGCAGTCTAGCTAGTCTAACTAGGCTGGATCTAGTGGACCGGACCACTAGGGCCCAACTTATCCTGGCTTGCGGGGTCAACCCCAGCCCTCTACGCCTCTTACTCACTCTCTTCCTCTTATCTTTCTCTCTCACACACAAACACAAAAGAGCACATCCTCTTTGTTCCCCTTCTCTCCGCACCTGGTCGCCACCGGTGCTACCTCGACTAGCTCTGGTCCCCTCCCGCACTATCGCTCGCTATCAGGGCTCTGCCTTGACGTGCTCTACGACCTTTCTTGCTTAATTTGATCCTTGTAGTCTCTCACATTCGTCCCTACTCCTGGAACCCTAATTTTGCCGCTCGGTCCGGCATCGAGGACGACGTGGCCTGGCCCTCTCTTGGCTCTTGTTCCTGGCTCCGGGTCGAGGCATGTCTCTTAATGCCCCTTCGCATTAACCTTGCCTCCTTCTCGAGATCTAGATTGACCATGCCAAAATCCATGGGTGCATCCGCATGTCGGTGACCCGGTCAGACGTGGACAAAGCATCATGGCGATGGTGTGGTTGATGTGCTTTCTTCAAGTCCTCAATTCCGACATCAGCGAGACGGCGCTACAGCTGCGCAACCCTAGTGTCCTTCAGTATGGTACCTCGTGATCTCATGTTGGTGGTGTATTGGTGGTTGTACGGTTCTGGTGATGTTGTTGCTGCTATCGGCACCGATCTCTTCTCCTTTGACTCTGGCTCCGGTGGGAAGGTTCGGTAGATGTAACCCTGGCACCGACCACAACTATTCCTACTACGTCGCCTCTGGTTTAGGTAATTCCCCTTGTGACCGGACCTTGAGCACCCAATGCTTTAGTGATCTTTCGATGCTCTAATGTTGGAGTTAATCAAGCACAAATTATAGTGAGTTATGCCTTGTGCTTGATATAGCGCTTTAGTTGATGTTGGCTTGGAACTAAATGGCACTTGGTTTGTGTGTGGTGATCTTAGGACCCTTTTAATTCTTTACCATGTGATTAAATGATGAGATACTATGGTACAAGTAATTGGTAAGAGTAGTTATATACTACACTTGATCTAGATCAGATTTGAGTTGGAGTGTGAGAAATGTTGATCTCAACTCATTTGATTTGATGAGTGTGTTGTCGATTCTTGATGATCCAAAAAATACTTTAAGAATAGAGTGTTACTACATTAGTTTACACCTACTATTATATAACAGTACACACTTAGTATGCTTTAAAGCATGATGATCCAATTTACATTAGAGTTTGACTTCTAATCGGATCAGTGTCCATGTCACTTATTTTTAGATAGATTCATTTTCTTGCAACCTATATAGATTTTTTTGTGTTGTTCATAATGTGCTCCTACAATACAAACAAGATCACGATCTTGTTTAAGTAATTAATCAAGCATACCTACTAGATACTTGTATTACTTTCTAACACCTTTACTTTGAACATATAGAATACGTGTTGTATTCCTTAATCAAAGATGTGTATATAATGTCCAGGATTGTGTATATATCTTTGTTGTTTGGTCATAATCTTACTGATATATTTCATTAGTTGTTGGAGGGAAAATAAAAGTATATGGCCTTGATCCTTTGAGTTTAACTAAACAACCATGTACCTAAGCTTAACTATAGCTTCTCTAGAGTAAATATCTGCTATATGGTACCATTTGTATTCCCATATGTTTAAGTGAACCTTGTGGTTCAGTGATGAGTTAAGCTGGACATGTTTGTCCATGTAGAGTATTAAAAAATGATTCCTAGATAAATTTGTTGGGAAAATGATTTGAAATCCACTTTGAGTGCTTGCAGATACTACTAGTGATGAGTTTAATTAGTGGCTTCTGCTAGGCTGATCTTGCTACTATGGAGCCTCCCCGAAAGTGTTCATAGTGGCACAAATCACATGCATGATTTACTATCTAAAATTCCATGATTAGCTTCCACTGATGCATAGGCTGAGGCCCATGCAATTTGACTAGAACATATGCTACATGTGTGGCTTAAAACTCTGATTAGATAACATAACAATCCTATGTAAACGAGTAAAACTATTCTCCTAATAATCTTAGACAAGATCTAGTTGCAGGGTAGTTGAATACATATTGGTTTGTATCGCCCTTTATCCCACTTGATTATGTTGTTGCAAAATAACAAAAGTATATGTTTTGTGAGCTAAGGTATGCTCCTACTTGAGTTCTCCCTGTTGCTCTTCTATAGCTTGTTTCATTGTAACATGGGCTTATTGATCTACTTGTTATTTTATGTAGCTGGTAAGCCTTCTGGTCCTGGTCGCTTCTCCTCCTAGATCTGCTCCTGTTCCTCTTCTAGAAATCCTTCTCCTCCTTGTACCCATGTCCTTCTTCTCCTTCTTCCCAATAGTCTATCTACTGCTCTTGGTCATAGAAATGTCATATATGGACTACTATGACTTTTCTATGACCAATATTTGAGGTCACCAGTTAGCACATTTCTTGTAGTGTTGGTTGTGTGATATGGATGCTAGGTATTCCTAGTGGATTCAGAGATGTGCTTACTAGTAGATCTTGCATATGACTGTTGGTGATGTACATGAAATGGTCTAGTGATGAACTAGGAAGAACAAACATTGTTCTTGAGTTCCTGGTGGTAGAATGAGTGTGTGCTAGTTGCCTAGTTGCTGTGCTGCGGCCGTGCTCTGCTATTTTGTGGGATTTTCCTTATCTCTGCAGTGTTGACAACACATATAGTGCACGTGTGTAAGTTGCTTACCTATGGGACCTACTGGGTTCGAGTTTCATGGTTGGACTTTTCTCCTTGAGGATTAGAATGCATGTGCTGATATTTTTCCTATTTTGGCTATTTCTTGTTTCTGCCAAGTGGAATTCTTTCCCTAGCCTATGATGCAACAGGCTAATGCAATACATCCGATAAAAAAATTCTACATGTCCTTTCTAAGAAAACTCAATGAAGAATCTAGCATATCAATTGTATGACAAGTCTAAAAGTAATCCTCACCCCTAACCTCTCTTTATATTATTATTTTCCATTGTATTTTTGTTGTATCTTGCATGAGTCAGGAATCAAGACAAAGATCAAGAGGAAGAAATAGTTTTAGGATCTAATTTTATGGTTTTTCTTTTTATCAATTGTAATTTTCTTTAATTCCTTGATTGTAATTTTTTCTTTTGTACATTGTAATATCTAATGAAGGTTGTAAGTAAATTCATATGAGTAAGAATATCACTCTTTGTAATATTTGATTCATAATTTTATTCCTTTCTTGTAATGTCCTTATTACTTTTGTTACTTGTACTTTTAAATAAATATTGTAAAATACTCATTTGAGTATTACTTAGGTGTAACCTCTAATTCTTAATTGTATTAGTTCTTAAGATTTTTTTAAAAAATTGCAATATTTATTCCATTTTGGAATAGTACTTCCAATTTATTTTGTAAGTTCAATATATTGGGATGATTTATTAATCTATTCTTATCTCTTATTTGTTTTTACTTTACATTTTTTGTATTCTTAAGTAATAGGGAAATGCAAGATCTATTATTTTGGGAACAAGAATTCCAATTTAATGTTTATGTGCAATATAATGTGATGATCTACTTACTACTTAACATGTCTTCTTCTAAATTCAATTTCAAGTTTCTATTTGATTTGTTATTATTCATTTATGTATTGAATTCAAACATTTTTCCCCAAAACATAGAAATTCAACAAAGGACATGTCTAAGTCTATCACACTTGCCCTAATGTTTCCATCAGAACAAGATAGACGTCGATCCCTCTATGCCTCTTTCAGTTTTGCGTGTAAGTTTCTCAGATTCTCTAATGCATGAATTAAATGCACACGTACGTTTCTGACCTCAAACCCTGGGATATTACAATAACCTTATATCGGTGATGTCAACTTGAGAACTGGTACATTTGATGTCTCAAAACATGACTCCCACTAATCAACATAAACAACTTGAGAACTGGTACATTTGAGGTCTAACGCACCAATGCAAAAAAAGCTACAATTAAAACTCACACACACATTTAGAATATAAACCCGGAGCAATCATACCAATAGCTAGTAGCACCGGGAACAAAGGCACATGACTTTGCAACATGGAACATGATCTAATCTCGTAGGAACCAGCTCATAACCGTGACACCAACTTCTGAAACATGGCACCTAGTGCAACCCTAAAGGACATGGTCCCCCTTAGTTAAGACACAGAGGTTGTACTCAGTAGCACTGATTTCAAACCATTAAAACCTCTATTGAAGCTCTACGAGGGTGGAAAAACTTATTTGTGTGAATTTCTCTGCCTTCAAGATAGAGGCAAAGTTTTTGTACTCACCAAGAATAAAAAAACAATTCTCTAAGAGATTCCAAAGGCCACCGGTTAAACATATGATTGAGGTATAATTGAACAGCCAACAAGATTCATCCAGTTTTAATATGTTAGCCTTGTTTATATAGAATGCCTTGCTCTATACTCAGTGAAATTATTGGAGTCTCCAAAAGGACTAAAAAGCCTCTATTAATCTTCTATCTTCAAGAGATCATTCGACATCAGTTTGTAGAGATTGAGAACCTTGTTTAAATGAATTTTTTTGGTACGATACACATGTATACACTTAGAAACACATCACTCCCATATTTATTTGTCAAATTAATCATAATAACACACTAGGGGCACTAGATGCAATTTGAAAATACCCTCGAATTTCATCAACTCATGATAAAAGATTTTGATCTTAATTTCAACCCGACGAATAATCATTATCTATCACACACATGTAACACCCACATTGGTATATGGTGTGTATACCATCAATTTCCCATCAAGATTATCCAAAAAGGCTCAAAATGGAAAGCATAATGTTACCGTCAGTATGATATGGTTATCACGAGACACATGATTAATAAACTATATTTATATAATAGATAATAATTTCCACCAACATCATCATCGGTGGATAGGTCTGCTAGAAACTTTTCTTAGAGACACACGATGAACACATTATTTGTTACTCTTGGCTAGTACTTTGTTCATCAAGACGATAACTCATGGCACGCAATAATTAACTTACATTAAGGAGATAGCTACAGTCTTTGGCATAAAACATCAAAATTTGATAGTCGTGATGCCAGTTCTAAATGGTTACTTTTATAGACTCGATAATTATTATCTCTTCGACCAATCAACAATCCATCCATTCTTTGTTACCGACCATTCAAGTCACCCAGGTACCATTTTAAAGAAAACTTTACACCTCACATCAAACCTATGTAAGTCAAGTCGGTTACGACTTATTTCATAGCTTTGTCTCTAAGATATATCCCTATCTGCTAAGCTTCCGGCAACATGATAATCTCTATCTTGACCAGACAATTAATGATTTTAATATTTCGGTTATCACTCATTAATCTTTACCGAATATATCATTTCGAAGGAAGTGATGATCCTCACCCAAATCTGAATGTAATCTCTTTGGAACTGATCTGAGTTGACCACGCTATTATCCACCAAATAATCGTAATTCCACATGTGACTAATGCTTTAAACACTCTCTATCACCCATCCAAGTTTTTTCTTAATTTCCAAAGAAAGCTTCTCTCACCATTCTCGTGTATGGGCTGAGATAGCTACAAGAAAATTTGTCCCAGACGTCTCTTGAATTTGTTGAGTTGATTTTACAAGTTTGTTGCACAAGATACCTTTCATTTTTTTTCGTATCCTTAGTAATTTTGTTTCAGTTAAACTAAATGTTTTGTTCACACACCCACCAATTTTATTTAGAATTTATTGGTTTCATCGATCTTGATGGCATAAAAATCATAGCGAATAGAGTGAATCAAATTGAAGTACTTGTTGATCGAGCGTCACGATTTTCTATTTGATATATCGCTTAAATTTTCCTCCCAAGAATCGCTTGTGACTCCTTCGTCACCTCTACTCTACTCCTGCAGGGGTGGTGCCTCGTCCATATGTTCCGCTAAACCCTCTTGAGTTGTGGAGACGAGGAGGGCGAATCCATTTGAAATCATGGCTGCAAATGAATCGCACGGTTGAAATTGATTGATTTTTCCTAGAGTCTCATAATCGTACGGACCATCAACGACCTGCCGAGTTTGTTTTGGATCACACCGTGCCTCCAATGCATTCAATCACGAACTCATTGACCAAATTCAGTGCAACGGATACATCTAGGACTAGTAGGAGTACCAAATTAAAACTAGGTATTTTTTTCCCAGCCGCCGCCTCTCCTAGCAAGCCGCCGCAACACCTCCTCCTCCTCCTCCATAGATCGGTTCCTCCTCCTCCGTCCGGCTTTGCCGGGTCGCGAGGGGTGGGGAACCCGATCTATGAGTAGAGTTCGTAGTAAAAATAGTGTTTTCAGAAGATTAGATTAGGGTTTTGGTAGGCATCTTCGTGACGTCTATGTCAATAGAGATGTCATCGTTCACAATAAGTGATCTTCGGCCCTCCCTTCGACGACGAGATCTTTCCGGCGTTAATGGTGGTGTTGTTAGATTGAAATTCTATAGGTACGGTCTTTCAGATCTTGCTTCGCCAGATCGATCTTGGATTTTTTCTCATGGTTGCCACGAGGAGGATTATCCTCGCAATATTTGTCCCGTCTGCTATGTTCTCGACAATGGAGATTCGTATTCTCGACTCCCCTGCGACGTCAACCCTGTTGTTCGGTTTCTTTTCCCTGGAATACTGGTGGTGGTACTCTTGCCGATATTGACGGATTACTCTAATAGCTGTGTGCGTGCAGTAACCTTGGTATTGCGGCTCAAATTAAAATTATGGAAGAACCATTATTGGTATTTACAGGTCTATGGTTTGACATCTGTGTCATGTTTATTGGGCTGCCTTCAGACAACTACAAGATTGTGTCATGGAAGAAGAAGATTTTCAAGACCTTCGAGATTTACTCGTTTTCTTTTAGACTTTATTTTATAATCGTGAAAGACAGTCTATGTATCTTTGTCATGTATTACTTGTTACTATGAATATATGTGGTATTGATTGTAAAAAAAAAGTACCAAATTCAATCGATCTTGGGCATCTCCTTATCTCGCCCATCCGTATCCGCCACGTCCCGCGCCCCCATACGTGCCGAGCCGAGCAACCGAAACGGTGGGTGGGCTCGCCTCTCCCGGTGGGTCGTGTCGCGCCCATAAAAAGCCAAACCCCACGGGACCTCGCCTGCCTTCTCCCCACCTCCCCACCGCCCGCCCACCGCTGGGGCCCGAACCCACGGGGCCCTCGATTCAACCCGCATGCGCGCCTGAGCCCTGAACCCCCTCGCCGGAGCAGCGCCCATGGATGACTACCGCCCGCGCCGGTCGCCGGCGACCGAGCGGTTCGTCGGGCTCTTCTCGTCGCCCTCCTCGTCGCCGACGGAGTCGTCGTTCATCGCGGGGGATGAGTTCCACGAGGACGACTTCATGTTCTCGTCCGCCCCCGTCGCGGTCCCGGACGCGCCGCCCGACCGGCCAGGGGGGCCGAGCCGGGTGCCGCACAGCCACCTCGGCCTCCTCGCTGCGCTGCACGAGGGGGACAAGAGGCTCCTGGTCCGCCGCGGCGGGGGCGGTGGAGCGCCCTCCGAGGCCATCCCGGCCGCGCTGCTCCGCCGGAAGGCGACCATCGCGGCGGCCGCCGCCTCGGCATCTGGCGGCTCGCTGTCGCCCACCCAGTCCCCGGCCTCCGCCGCGTGGGCTATCCCGGCGAACCCGAGGCCCAAGAGCCGCGCGCCGGCCCCGCAGTACCACCAGTCCGCTCCAGTAAAGGTGCCCGTCCGCCCGCCCCGGAAGCCGGCAATGGACAAGTGGGACGAAGCCGACGACGATGACGAGCTCCGGCGCGGGGATGCAGCCATGCTGCCCCCGCACGAGATGGTCGCCCGCGCGTCCGCTGGTGGCGCCGGGCCGGTCGCCCCGTTCTCGATGCTCGAGGGCGCCGGTCGGACGCTCAAGGGCCGAGACCTGCGACGGGTGCGCGACGCCGTGCTCCGGCAAACCGGGTGGCTCGACTGAATCCGGCGAGGTGATGTGGCTCTGGCCTTTTGTTCGTCTCAGAGTCGTAGATCGGTTACATTATTAGGATATAAAATCTAGTGGGTTCTTGTTGTAGATCGAGAGGGGAAACGAGAAAGTATGGTAACAGGTTGAGTTTTTTTGTGCAACTGCTTGCAATTTTGGTATCTTGGCAATTGGAAAGATGTGTCTAATAGTATTACTGTAAGTTTCAGCAGTAATAAGAACCTTTCGTTCTGTGTCTGTGAATTGGGAGCTCCCTGTAATTCAGGAGGAGGGGCAAATTTTGTCAACATTTTTGGGTTTATTATCTCGAAAATTCTCAAGGCTTGTGCAATTATGCTTGTCAACTATCTAAAATTTATTTCAGTTTGTTTCTTCATCTAGTGATCCGATACCATCAAATAGAGAACTGCTTGTGCTTTCAAATGCATCAGATATGTATGTGGGTTTCTGTGATGTCGTCTGCACTGGAAGCAATTGTATCAGCTCATAGACCAATTATGCTATAGTTTGTTCTGTTCATGATGTAGTGGGAAGAACTTTGGTTGGTGACTGGTGCCAGTATACTCCAAGCTTAAGCAATTCAACTACGTATCTGGTCTTATTTTTGGGACCTTTTCTTAGTAGTACCTTTCTCTACACTTGAATTTGCAATGCTTTACAAAAGATTTATTACTAGTTCTGTGTGGTGACACACACAATGACTGATTGCTATGTTTAGGTGTAGTAGTATTCTAGTGACAGCCACCTTGTCTTATCCAACAAAGGGGATAAACACCAACATCTTTGAACCATTAAATGGAGTTTTCTCTTTAGGCGTCATACTTAGGCTTTGCTGTAACACACAATGCTGAAATACTCCCATGTGTACTCCTGCCATAAGCCCATATGCTTACAATGCATTCTATTTTCTACTCAACTTAGCATTTTCAGTATCTCCTACTGTAGTCTATTTCAGTTCAGTGTTTGTGAGGGCCGAGATCTGCATCTGATGCTGCGCTGTCTATTTTGGTAGGGGCCTGGGGGATGCTCTGAACATATAATTTGTTTTCCTTTGACATGCTACATGCATCACAGAGTCAAAAGCTTCCACTACTATGATATTGTCCAGAAAATTTGAGCAGAATGTGAAGCTGGCTACACTGAGCATATGCTGTGTAGCGTCCTCCGTGTATCCGGTGGCAAAGTTTGAGTTCTGTTGAGCAGTCCTTGTGCCTCATGATTGTGTTCAGTACTAAAACGACACTGTAGTACTAGGGAGCTAGCTAGGCCTGGTGCTTTCTGTCGATGTCGATAGATAATGGGATTGCTCAGGCGATTAGGCTAAGATTTGGACTGTGAACCAGTCAATTTGTTCCACTTCCAGTGCTACTTTGTTGATGGGAAAGTTGGTTCTGCTGCTGCCCTTTTCTCGCCGGATCTTTGCTTTATTCCTCTTTCCCCTTGTCAATTCCCGATTTGGGTGCAGTGCTTTCTTAGTCAAATGCTGGCATGGCTGGACCCGATTCTCCTTTGCCAGACAGCCACCCGATTCAAGGATCACGCCGATTGTGTATGCGGCGCCACTGTTCTCTGTGGGTCTGCTCTGAGCATGAATTCACTCTCTGACTCCTTCACTAACTGCGCATTTGCTCATCACAAGGATTTTACTGTATTCGTTTTCATGTCAAAAGAAAAGGATTTTATTAGTCATTTATACCTACCTGGAGTAACTGCATGGAGCAGCCTTGCTCGTCAGAAGCTCAGTTTGCCATCTCGGTCGCTGCCATGAAATGCAGCTTACGTCATAGAGGGTGGCGCTGGTCCAACCCTTTTCTGCTCTTCTACCTCCTGCCGCTTCATTGGCCGCCATTTGATCACCACCACTCCACCAGCATTATTGTCAGTGAAAAGCGCAATTCTCCCGTGAGTTGATCACTTTTAGTGCTGCTCAGAGCATCACTAGATACCGCATCCGGTGATTTGTTTCCTCCAAACAGCATAGAAATTGTGTCGGCGGCAAACGAAATTGCATTTTTTTAAGCATTGCCGCAACAAATTCAACTAGTAGTTCACACACATACATAGGGGGATCAGCCATTTCTACAACCAAAATCAAATGCCCGGTTCATACATAGGGCATTTTTCGCAAACCCTAACCCTACCGGCACTCCCGGGATTCTATCTTACCGGGGCTTCTACGGTTGCGGGCGCCATCGGCTAACTACTAGGAGTCGCTGTCATCGGCGTAGTCGACGATGACGAACCCTGGGGTTGGCCGTGCCTGAGCAGCGAATGCGAGTGGGCTATGTGGCGGCTCTTTGCCTTGTCCTAGACGTCAGTGGCCAAGATCTCTCGCAAGCGCTGCACCGTGGCATGGAAGAGGGGGTCGTCGTCGCTGTTGTTCGGCCCGAGCTCAACGATGTACGACAGGGGTTGTTGCTCCATGACGTGTTGCGGCTTCGTGACGGGCTCCGGTGAGGCGACACGGCGAGGCGGGGATGGCAGAGCTCGCGCAGCCGCATGCGAGCTGCCGACCCCGGGCGAGGCCGCACCCATCCCACGCCGGAGAAGAAGCGTGGCGTCGGGAGAAGACCACAAGTCGACGTGCGCCAGTCCGACGAGGAGGGCGCGTCACGGTTGCGGGCTGTGGCGATACAACAGGGTGAAATGGCGCCCTGACGGCCAAAATTGGCCGGCGATTGACGACCATGGGGTAATCAGAGGTAGGCGAGGGTATTGGTGGTGGCGATGCGGCAGTGGTGGCCGAAATCGGGCGCGCGCGACGAGGCGGAGCCACCGGGTAGGGTTTTCAACACGGCGGATAGGGAGAAATGTGAGATGCGGTGACCTGCAAATCCCCCTCCCCCCACCCCAACACGTTGATATAGTGGCCTCGGCAGTAGATTTGCAGAAACCGCACCGGCCTCATATGCGGTTTCCGCTCTAGCCAGTTTTAGCCACAAAACACCGTATATTGCCCGACCTTTTGCGGGCTGGGCCAATATACGGTGTCTGCTAGAAGTTCCTGCAAGAAACTAGAAACAACATAGCGAGTACTTAATTCAGTGTTAAGTACGGAGTAGGTCCTTGGATTAACGGCTTCCACAAATAACCTGGCAAAGGTATGCACACCAACCATACCAACTTCAATTTAGCCGCGTCGCCTCAAGAAATCCTAGCCGCCAAACTCCTTCTCCCTCGTAGATCTGTTTCCCCTCCTCCGGCCGGCCTTGCCGGCGTCAGGAGGGACGCGGGACCTGGTCAAACCTGATCTAAGAGTGGAGTTTTCAATAAAAAGTAGTTCTTTAGCAGTTTAGTTTTAGGTTTGGTGGTCTCTTAGCCTTCGGTGTCGATGGAGACGAAACTTCTTTAATAAGTATTCTTTGTCCCTCTGTTCGACAACGTGAGTTCCTTCTCAATGTTAGTTGTGGTGTTGGAAGGTCAAATATCTTTAGGTATGATCTTTCAGATTTTATAGTTTCTGATGGTTGTCACGAGGAGGTTTGTTCTCGCAATATTTATCCTGACTCTTATGTCCTCGACAATAGTAATTCATACTCTCGGCTCCCAGAGATGTCGACCAGGCTGTTTGGTTCATCTTTCCTGAAATACTGTGTTAGTACTCCTGCCGATGTTGATTGATTATTCTAATGGATGTGTGCATGCACGTGGCCTCGACATTGCAGGTCAAATTAAAATTATGAAAGAATTCGTTGATATTTACATGTCTTTGGTTTGGTAACTATCTCTATTTTATACGTCCACCTTCAAAAAAAAGTATAAGATTGTGTCATGGAAGAAAAAAGAATTCGAAGATCTCGATGATTTGCTAGTTGAATGGGTAAGATGGTTGACCTAGAGCGGGGGTGAATAGGTTTCTACAAATTTATTTATAATCTTTTGCAAGTTTTAGCCTTTGCGGAATATAAGTGTGCCTAAATGTAAACTAGGTGAGGCAGGCTAGATGATGATACAAGATACTTTAAGTACAAAGGCTATCACAAAGTAAATAACACAAGTAAGAGATTCGGTTTAGGGATAACCGAAGCACGCAGAGATGAAGATGTATTTTCATGTTCACTCCCTTGGGGAGTAGCTACATCACGTTTGGAGATGCGTGAGATCCCACGAAGGATTTCCCCAAGCCACGAGGAGCACCTTATATCCGAGCCTATCCCGATGAAGGAATAACTCACTCACTTGTGGTAGAATTTAAGGTAGTCTCCAAACCCTCACAAACTTTCCACGGGGCATATCACAGGCCGAATGCCTCTGGGCGACCCTAGCCGCCTAGGGTTTCCCACAAACCCAAGAGTAACACGCAAACTCGATGAACTCAAGGGGAATGAATTTTGGCTTGGTGGAAACATAGATCGGGACTTCCTCTTGCTTTCTACCAAAGGGATTTTGCTTTGGTTGGATAGAATAGGAGATCCTCAAGCTTTTGGTGTTTCAACAATGGATAGAGAGATCAAAGAAAGAATATGAATGATTGATCTAACCTCTTAATGGAGAAGAAACGGGTATATATAGTCCAAGGAGAAAAGTAGCCGTTTGGAGGTGGCTGCGAACAAACCCGTAGCAAGTCTGGTGTCGCCGGACCATGTGTCAGATGAACCGGCGGCAAGATCAGCGAACCGAAAGTTGACCCAAAGTGAATCAGCACCCCACCGAACTGGCTTTCAGTATACCAATTCGGTATGGGGATTTTCAACCCGGCGCCCCACGGTCCGTTTGGCGCCACGTCTAGTGGTGCTAGATTGATCGATGGTTTCACAGAAAGCCCAATCAGGCATGTTTCTCCTTTGACTAAAGGCTATTCTCTTGTGGGTGTGATGGCTATATGGTGATAGGATGTGTATGTGGTACAATGGCGTCCATAAAGAGCTCATCGAGACCGCCCCTCTTAATAGTGTGGTCTTTCCTATTAGACTCAAATGAAAAGGAGAGAGGAACATAACAAAAATACCAGCCTTTTTCTTGAGTAGCAAATAGGGGTCTCACACCAGTCTCATCATCACTTGCGGACTAAAACCTGTGTAACCACTAGTAGGTAACACTAGTCCACACTTTAGCACCGGTGTAATCATTAACCAAAATAATGGATAAGGGCATATTGCCCTTTCAATATCCCCATTTTTGGTTAACGATGACAAACCGAGCTAGAGTCACGATAGGATATTATGATGAGCTTAAAAAGGTGTTTCCATAGAAAATATTAGATGAGCTCCCCATAAAGTATGCACATGGTTGAATTTGCATTTGGAATGCAAAGCGCAACAATAGGAATATGGAGAGCTCCCCCAATATCTTTAGGAAACTGAAGGAGATATGCCCTAGAGGCAAATAATAAATAGGTTTTTATTGTCATATATCAATTAGTTCATAATAGTTTCATATTGTGCTATAACTATATCAAGTGGAAACATTGGTACATGTGTGGTATGTAAACAAACCAAGTCTTTTGTTACCTCTAGCGAACTAGCTCATTGGTCATGAGGATGATCTATGGTTTCAAGACCATGGGCATTTATGCCAATTGACAATGAGGTCATGTCATTTATCGAATGATGTGAGATAGACAAACACCCAATGGTTGTATCATAATGAGATCTAGTTTTAAAGTTCACCATTAATGATAAACTAAGGAAACCTCGCAACCTGATCCTTAGACTATGAGATAATGCAAATCACCGTTCTGGAGGGAGCTTAGATGGCATCAAGTATCATCTCGTGAAAGGGTGATCAAAAAGGTGCTACTTAGGTTACCCAAAGGAGCGTGTAGAGGAGTACATATCAAGACCAGGATTTACCAATCCATGTAACTGATAGATACATGTGGCCATCTCAGTGATATTGCATTAGCGAAGCTTGCAAGCGTGTGACTGGGTCACAGAATGCAATGACATGGGAATGAGAAAACAAGTTCATCGGTAACGAGATCAAACCAAGGTATGGAGATACAGTAGATCAAATCTCGGGTGAACTAGGTATCAAGTTGCAATGGGAATGGGTAACGATGTTTACGGTTCAAACGACATTATCATCGTGGAATGCATATGGGTCATTATGGGCATCTCGGTCCCGCTATTGATTATTGATGGAGATCATGTTTGTGCCATTCCCGAGCTGTGGGGAAATACACTTAAGGGTACGATGAGCTAGAGATCCTTAGTAAGTTGGAATCACCATATGAAAGAGAAAAGGAAACCAGAAATGTTCCATGAGAGAACCAGAATCGTTTCAGGAAAATTCCGAAGTCGTTCGGAGGAAATCGAAAGGGAACCGAAAGGTGTTTCAGATCAAATCGGATTTTCTAATATGTATTTACATATTAATTAATGTAATTAATATCAAATATAATATTAAAGTCTAATTTGAAAGGGTATTCCACTAATGGGCCAAATTCCTAGAAAAAAAGAGCCCATGAGGGAAAACCGCAAGAGGGAAGGGCCAAGGGACAAAGGGGCCAAGGCCTAGCCGCCACATGGGGCCCACCCGGCCAGCCTTGGGTTGTGCGCGTGGTGGGGGCCACCCCTGGCCGGCTGGCCCATGGTGCCCTAGAGTCCCATGGTGCCTCCCCCTCTCTCCCTTGTTTAGTCCCACACCGGAAACCCAAAGGGGAGGGCACACCTCCCTCCACGTATATAAAGGGGTGCCCATGGGTGGGAATAGCGACACCGAAAAAGGAGAAGGCCTTTGGTTGACTTTCTCCCATCTCTCTCTCTAGTTGTCTCCTTGTGTTGGCGCGGTCCCAAGAAAGGACTGCACACGCAAGAGCCGCCGCACATGTAGCATGCCGTTGCGCTGCAGGGATTACAAGCCGGAGATCTACTTCCACACTCCCGGCAAGGATCGGGGAGTTGGAGGTCATCATCGTACATCGTATGTGTATGAAACCTCGAGGGTGCCTCATACGTGGGCATCTTGGATGTCGTGAGCCGAAGCTGCTGTACGATGAAGACGGAGCAAGGGGTGACCTGCGAGGAGCATCGTGACCTTGAGGTCGGTCAAGAGTCTGACTACTTCAACCACGTCCCCCTCGGAACGTTAACCATGTATGGTATACAAGGGTATGTATTCTATACGCTCCGGTCGTTACTGCATTACTACATAAATAGATCTTAGGCATTAGGGAGTTCTAATGAAGGAATTTTTTCTGCTACGGAATCCTTTAGTGGTATCAGAGTTGATCTATGCGTAGGAGTGTTGTACGACCAGTACACACAAGTAGTGTGCGGGCATTGATCCCTTAGTTGTTACCCTCCAACGTGTACTTGTTTATATCACGGTATTGTTTGATGAAGCGACCCGGACCGAGCTTAGGCGTATTCGTACGCGAGACTGGTTCCATACTCGACATATGGCTTGTCCCATATAAGTGGCTAGCAGGTGTCTGTCTCTCATCCAATAGTTGATATGGCATTTACAATGAAGGGCCCCGAAAGGGGTGTAGTAGAGACAACTGTTGGATCCATGTTGTGGTTGGGAAGTTCGTAGATTAGAAACGGTTCTATTACGAAAGCCCTAACAACCACATAAAACTTGCAAAAGATAAAGTAGATGCGTCTAACTTTGTTTTGCAGGAGGGCTTGTCTTATGATATGGTATTGATCGTTACAAAGGTAAAGCAGTTTACTTTTCTGTTACTAGGTAGTATAGTAATAGTCATCATTCTGATGAACGACCTGCCAGAGCGTGTGCCAGAGCGCTCGATGGACTTGGCATCGTGAACTTGGCATCAAACCAGGGCAAGATGGAGATCATGCTAGAGCGCTCGATGGAGATCAAGGTGCAAGAAGAAGGACCATATCATATCACAATATACATGTGATGTTGATATCTGATATACATCTTATTATATGCTAGTATTAGATACTCAACAGTAGCAAATAAGATAATTCCTAAATAATTCCAATGATAGTGTTCCCCTTGTGTGTGCACCACCAAGAAAGTTCTCCGTTATGAGGCAGGCCGTGACGATTGGGTGTCAGACATATCTGTGTTCGCATATAGTGAGTGTAAGCCATGTTGCACTGCTGTCGTGGTATTCACCATGACAGATGCTACAGGGTAGCTTACGTAGAGGAAAGAGCAAGGCGATGTAGGAGAATCCGGAAGCGAGATTGGCACACGACGTACCCAGGTTCATATCCCCTCGATGGAGGATCACTACGTCCTGCTAGCAATCCAGTATAAGATCATAGATTGGTTTACATGGAGCCACCGTAGGCGGAGGGAGAGACTAGATCTAATATGGTGTGAGAGATCGTCCCCCAAAGGGGTGCCCCCGGTGGCTTTATATATGCAGCAAGTTAGGGTTTACAAGTGCTAATGGGCTTTCTATTGGAGTCGCCGTCTTGGACCTCCAGTCGACATGGCGTCTGGGTCCAGTACGTGCCAGTTGCCGTATTCGGCGAGTCGATCCGCTCTGGCTTAGCTTTAGTCGGCTCGCTCCAGCTAGCGACTCTGCTTCATGGGTATACTCCGATTGGTATTCCCTCATCAGTAGTCCCTGAGCACGTCATGGATTCGATGCGGGCTTGAGGTAGGGCGCGGAGAGTCTTGGCGATGGATCGTGGAAAATCGGCGACGAGCTCCTAGACAAAGGAAAGAACCGTGAAGCGGGAGGCGGTCGGTGATCGGCGATCGGCGTGAGCCAGTCGGTGAGAACCAATCGGCGAAAGGCAGTTGGTGAGGGCCAGTTGGCGAAAGGCGCAGGGAGTCGGTGAAGCCACCAGTTGCAGCGAGTCCTTGACCGTGGAGCGTGCCGAGTCCCCGAGCATGGCGAGTGGCGAGGTCGGGCGACCGGCGAGTGGCGCTGTCTGTAGCGCGGCGAGTGGCGAGGTCGGACGACCGGCGAGTGGCGCTGTCTGTAGCGTGCCGAGTCCCCGAGCGCGGCGAGTGGCGAGGTCGGGCGACCGGCAAGTAGCGTTGTCTGTAGCGCGCTGAGTCCCCAAGCGTGGCGAGTGGCGAGGTCGGGCGACCGGCAAGTGGCGCTGTCTATAGCGCGCCGAGACCCCGAGCGCGGCGGGTGGCGAGGTCAGGCGACCGGCGAGTGGCGCTGTCTGTAGCGTGCCGAGTCCCCGAGCACGGCGAGTGGCGAGGTCGGACGACCAGCGAGTGGCGCTGTCGGGAGCGCGCCGAGTCCCCTAGCACGACAAGTGGCGGGATCGAGCGACCGACGAGTGGTGAGGTCGGGCGACCGGCGAGTGGCGCTGTCTGTAGTGCGCCGAGTCCCCGAGCACGGCGAGTGGCGAGGTCGGGCGACCGGCGAGTGGAGTTGTTTGTAGCGCGCCGAGTCCCCGAGCGCGGCGAGTGGCGAGGTCGGGCGATCATCGACTAGCGCCGTCGGGAGCACGCCGAGTCCCTGAGCGCAGCAAGTGGCGAGGTCGAGCGATCGACGAGTGCTGTTGTCTGGAGCGCAGCGAGTGAACAGGTCGGGCGACCAGCGAGTGCTACTGTCTGGAGCGCGTCGAGTCAAGAGGTCGGGCGACCGGCGACTGGCACTGTCGGGAGCGCGGCAAGTGGCGAGAAAGACACCCGACTGTTTGCTGAGAAGGAGAAAAATGTACGACTGCGGTAAGGCGTATTTATGAAATATATTGAATATTTGTAAAGAGTGTGATTCGTAGATGTTGAAATAAAATGCGTGTTGTTAAATGGATCAGTTAGCAGTATGAAAGGTTTATGCGTATCTTTTCATGAGTAGGTAGACCTACAGCATCAAACGCTTGCCGGGTAACAGGGACGCGATGTCAGACTGTTGAACCCGAAGACAAGATCGGCCTTTTGGTACCCAGCCTCACTACTTCGACGGACGCGAATAAATGGCAGACAAAACTGAAACCGATTGCAAGTATGATTTTGGTCCATGAACGGGTCATATGCGACTGCATGGTTGGCTTTGGATATCGAATAAAGATGCATATATGTTTTGGACTCATAGTATGTACGAGTGTAGAAAAAACTTAGGTGTTAGCATGGAAAGTCCGCGACGGCGAGTCCCCGAGGGTGGCAAGCCCGCGACAGCGAGTCCGCGAGGGCGAGGCCGTGATGGTGTGGTCGCGGCGGACGAGTCGCCGATCGTGGCGTGTCCGTGATGGTCCGGTGTGGCGTCTAATCCGGAAAGAGTCGATGTGGCGAAGTCATCGCAGTGGACGGAGTCGGCCTGATTTTGTCGGAGTCGATACGACGCCGGCGCCAGAGTTGGGGATTTCGCCGGGTAGGCGCGCCGCACACATCTAAGCTCTATGCGGCAGATGCGCGGAGAGCACTCACGAGCAACTGCAGCTGACGAGTTCCATCGTGCATGCTCCGATCCGGTTAAGCATCAATGATTCAATTCTTCAAATACATGTCAACATCACACGTGAGTTGCATCAGGTCTAAATAAAATAATCAAGTGGCAAAGTGATTAATGAGAAAAGGAAATAAGGGATCGAATAGCGGCCGATTGATTTGTATCCTTCACTTGGTTTTTTTTCATGGAGCTGATCCGTTGCATCTTGAAACTAGATTGTACTGATCTGACATGCGTCTTTTCCCTTTGGCCCATGAATTAACAGCCGTGAGTGATCTACTCCTGCATTCATGGATCGATCCTCCAAATAACAGCGCACAAGTAGCATACGTGTCAGATTAAGTCTAAATAAATTAATCAATAGGGAGAGTAATAAACGGGAAAGCTGAGATCGAATCGAAAACATGCCAGTCATAATGAAACCAATCTCTTGCGCGTCTCAAATTTTCCCAGTCGACCACGTGCGTGTGTTCCGCATCGGCGGGCGGCAGCCGGATTGATCGGCACCCAACTCCGAGTGACGCGAGATGCAATCTAGCCGCCGGTGACGGTGAGGGATCCCGTCCGGATTATCACCTCCAAGCACCGCTTGCCCACGGTGGGCGCCAACTGTCGTGGTATTGACCACGGCAGATGCTACAGGGTAGCTTACGTAGAGGAAAGGGCAAAGCGACGTAAGATAATCCGGGAGCGAGATTGGCACATGACGTACCCAGGTTCACGTCCCCTCGATGGATGATCGCTACATCCTGCTAGCAATCCAGTATAAGATCATAGATTGGTTTACATGGAGCCGCCATAGGAGGAGGGATAGACTAGACCTAATATGGTGTGAGAGATCGTCCCCCAAAGGGGTGCCCCTGGTGGCTTTATACATGAAGCCAGTTAGGGTTTACAAGTGCTAATGGGCTTTCTATTGGAGTCGCCGTCTTGAGCCTCCAGTCGACGTGGCGTCTGGGTCTAGTACGTGCCAGTCGCCGTATTCGGCGAGTCGATCCGCTCTGGCTTGGCTTTAGTCGGCTCGCTCCAGCTAGCGACTTCGCTTCATGGGTATACCCCAATTGGTATTCCTCCATCAACTGCAAATACACACAAGTTGGATTTTAGAAGCCTAGCATGTATAGACATGGCCTCGGAACACAAGAGACCGAAAGGTCGAGCATGAGTCACATGGATGATGTGATTGATATTGGGAAATGTCTACCTTTGAAACTACATTGCCGGCCGTGACGATCGGGGATAGTGTAGCAGATTGAGATCGTGTGATCACTAAAATCGTCCAAGGGATGACAATTTTAGTGGCAGCACAATTAGGATTGAACTCATATTATGAACTTAGTCTAGATGTCTATTTGCAAATACCTTAGTAGATCATGGCCTATCCCATTGAGGTCTTTTGCGACCATGGGAAATTTCTTGCTTGATGTGGAACTTAGCAAAAGGGTCAAACTTCATAGATTAATACCCACGCCTGAGGAATATCCTCGTAATAAGATGATCTTCTCTTCTTGATACAATAACCATTAGGAGATAATCCGATGAATCCGCAACATTTATGTTTTCTCCATAATCATCCAATAATCCATTCTCCATGTGATGGAGAGTTGGACTACAATTTTGTATTATGCAAGATCTGGCACATAAAGTATGAGCTGTTGGATGAGTTTTCCTCCATCATGGATGAAAAGAGAATATTTGGAGAATCACTTAGCGATCTTGCATTAGAGTTGAGAACTCTCAGAAGGGCTTGATTGCAATGGAGGTCATGGATGAAAAGAATATATGTTAGATATACGAAATTATAAATGTAATCCTTCAAAGCTCGTTGCAGTTTACAAAAGTATTGAATACTTACCCCGTTTTGTGAAAACAGAATGGTCTGCTTGAGAATTGTTGGAATTAATGTAATGTGGCTTCATGATGACAAGCAAAATAGTTGATGGCCGACATCACCGCCTTTCCTCAAGGTTTATCATTTGGATTAGTGGACTTGAATATAATTTTGCAATCCTTGTTTGTGTGTCTTGCTTTTAGCAAGACGATTGTTCATATGAATAAGTTACAAGCCAGTTGTACTACTTTATGAATAATACCTTTATGGTCACATTACGATTATAAATGAGTTATTCTCATCACTGTGTTAATGATAATAGTTTAAGCATTTATAAAGGATTAGAATGCTAAAAGATATCTGAAGTTTAATAATGACATGGCACTATTGTTTAAGTCATGGTGGTTTTTGCATGTTCTTCATTCTAAATGAAGATCGGGGTATTAGATACTTGATCTAGAGGCTTTGCAAAACCATGTCTCACTGGGCAGAATGACTAAAACTCTGCATTTTGGTAAAACGGTGATATGCGAAGAAATGTTGAACTTTATACATAACGATGTATCATATTTTCAACAAATAGTGGAAATCATTATTTATACTTCATGTTGAATCTTATACATAGTGATGTATCGTATTTTCAACAAATAGTGGAAATCATTATTTCATACTTCATTGTGGATTTAAGTGAATATGAGTATTTACTTAATGAAACATAAGTTTGAAACTGTTTTGAATTGTTCAAAAGATTTCAAAGTGAAGGAGGATATTGAATTAAAAAGAATACAAAAGTCTTTTCGATTTGATCGACATGACTAAAGTATTTAAGTTAATTTTGGCATAAAAGGACTCGTGAAAGATGTTTCACAAATTATGACAATTGGACAAATACAAACTCTATTGAAATGTCTAAATATCATAATCATGTTGTACTAGACACATATGGTATAATATTATCTCTTATTAGGGTTATAGTTATCATTTAGAGTTAGAGATCAAAATAAACACTCGTTTGAAATATAAAGGAACATCTAAAAGTTTCATGGAAACAACACCATAAGAGTTATGACACGTTCGAGTTTCTAGAGGTTTCGATAATTCGAAACCTTAGCGAATAGACAAGTCTTTGTAGCGCATTCTTAGGAAACTATGAATACATGTTCTATAAGGGGAAAACCTGCTGTTGTCCAAAGTTGATGTGTCTTGATGAAGATACAGGTGGAAGAAAGTAAAAGATCAAAACAAGGTATTTGACCTTACCTCTAGATTGTTGAGTGACGCATCAGAATATGTTCCGTGAAACCGAACTCTACAAACAGAGGAGAAACTAATGATAATGATCATAAAGTTTCAGCGAATACTTTTACTAAAGAAATTAGGATTCGATAATATATTCTGCAAGTTCGCGGAATTATATTTGATTCACTTGTCATGTTATTTGAACAAGACATACCTATGAACTACAAATAAGCATGATGGACCTAAGTACGAGAAATGGCTAGAAGTCATAAAATCCTATATTAAGTTACATTTAAGATTGAAAAGTAATATGTTACTTGATCTCATTAAGTAAAGATGTTTACTTCATATTTATGAATGATTGCAAAGTCATAAGAAGGAAATGAAACTTAAGGAAGGACATAAAGCTCGATTTTTCACAAAGTATGTTTGGACAAATTCAAGGAGTTGAGTACAAATATAGTGATGCTTGAGTCTATTGAATTTACACCAACAATATATGAATATTGGGATATCGTAGCTGGAATTCTTAATTTGATGATTGAAAGGGCATTTCCTGCCCTAATCATGTTTAAATGTTTGGTGTCAACACAAAATAGTTTTTACCATGTGCTAAGTATTGCAGGTTCATCCGTATAAAGGCACAAGAGAGTGTTCTAGTATTCGAAGGAGAAGGGTTCAAATTTTCATGAAGAAAAGGTACCTGTTGGGAGCTTCGGTGTTCTGCCTCCCCTGAGTCCAGAGACTCCGGGGTCCAGGCCCGGAGACTCTGGTGTCTTGGACCGGAGACTCCGGCCATGTCTCCGGGCAAGTCTCCGCCCCCCAGGCAAACTCTCTGTGTCTAGGTCCGGAGTTGGACCCAGAGTCGAGCGTGCCACAGGAGACTCTGGGGTTAGTAATGCAGCAAC
Source organism: Avena sativa (assembly GCA_916181665.1). NCBI lineage: Eukaryota > Viridiplantae > Streptophyta > Magnoliopsida > Poales > Poaceae > Avena > Avena sativa. Next base: position 434,017,955 of record OV702287.1, read on the forward strand.
GGCTATTTTTCTGGGGGGTATATATACCCCCTTCTTCTCCAAGTGAAGTTTGCGGCTTCAACTCTCTCTCTCTCTCCTCCATTAATGCTGAGCTCCAACCTCCTAGATCTCCCTCTTTAGCCACTCAAACTTGTTGCCCCTTAGGGATTTGAGGGAGGAGAGCTCCACCAAAGGGATTTGTGTTTCCCAAAATTTGTGTAAGTTTTTGTTGCTCTAGGGTTTGAGGAAACCCTAACTTGAAGAAGTCGCCCTCCAAAGCTCATCCTTGTGTGTAAGAGCTTCGAGGTCATCTTGGGAGCCTCATATTTAGTTGTGGAGAAGTGTCCCAAGGTTTTGTACAAGGTTTCGGTCGCCATCTTCAAGGTCACCGCATAGTGGATTGTGTGCTTGCCGCAAGGCGGGTGCTCGGGAGAATAGGGTGAGGCCTTAGTGGGGCTAGTGGTCTTAGTATCGCCCACACCTCCAATGGAGACGTACTTCCCCTCAAAAGGACGGAACTTCGCGAAAATATCTCTGTGTCCCCTCTCGGTGATTTCTATACTTTACTCCTTATTATTGTTGCTTGCTTGTCATAAGTTCGATCACTTAGTTGCACATCTAGAGAACTTAGTTCGTGTCAAGCCTTAAATTGAAAAGAAGCTAAAAATTGAGTAGCGCATATTCACCCCTCCCCCTCTAGTCGCTTATACCAATCTTTCAATTGGTATTAGAGCAAGGTGCTCTTCTTTGGCTTAACTGCCTAAGAGAAGTTTGAGCGATGCGAAGGGGAATGAACTTCCTCCCAATGAAAACCCCATCACTAAGAGTGAGCTTGTCGAATCTATGGATATGCTCAACAAGAGATGAAAGCCTTGCTTGAATCATATCTTGGTAAAAAGGAAGTTGTGGTTGCCAATGCCATTGATAATCAATCAAATGGCTCCAAAATGTTGGAAGATCCCCTCAAGGAATCTCCCATCAATGATGGTGGCAACAAGGATAAAAGTAACCCCATGGGAAACATGCCTCCACCACCTAGCTATAACAATGCCCCTCTCCCAATGCCTCATATAAATCATCGTGGTCCACCACCTAAGCTTGATGTATCTAATTTCGCCAATTGGCAATATCTAATGCACTCTCACTTTAAAAGTTCAAGTGTTCATCTTTGGAAGGTTGTGGAGTTCGGCTTCTATCCACGCAACCCCTACAACATGACACCCACCGAGGAAATCAACAATCAACTCAATGCCACCGCAATTGACATTCTCCAAGATGCTTTGACTCATGAGCAAATGACTCACGTTCACTCTTATGACACCTCCAAGGAAGCTTGGAATGCTCTTCAATGAGTCTATCTTGGCAATGAAAGCATTCAAAACTCCAAGTTTGAAGAAATGCACTATGAAGCCGATGCCTTTGTTGGGAAGGAGGATGAGACTTTCGAAGATCTCTATCGAAGGGTTATGACCCTTTCAATTAGGATGATTGACCATGGTAGTAGGGATGTGAATAACAAGTGTATCAAGCGCAAGTTCATGCAATCCATCTTGCCCTTCCATCGGGAAATGGCCAACAATATTCGCTCAAGAGTGGACTTCGATGCCATGTCCTCCAATGAAGTGTTGAATGAGTTTGTGGCCCTAGGAATCATGAACAAGACCACTGATGATGCTCTTGCTTGTGCTCGGAGAATGGATTCTCCAACTCTTGCTTTGAAGGCCAAGGCTCATATCTATGAAGAAGTTAACTCGTTGGGGATGATTGAAGGTGATGACGAAGACATCAAGTGTGCTCTCCATGAGAAATTGGCTTTAGTCTCAAGAAGGTTTTGGAAGAACCAAGGAAAGGGTATTCCATCAAGGACTAGCACAACTAGTGCAAGGCCCAAGTTGAGATCATGTTACAATTGTGGAGAAACCAACCACTTCATCGCCGAGTGCCCATATGAGAAAAGAGAAGACCATGGAGGAAGGCTCATTTTGAAATCCAAGTTCAAGCCCACTCCAAACAAGAACTTCGTCAAGAAAGTCCCAAACAAGAACTTCAGAAACAAGAACTTCCCCAAAAAGAAGGAGCCACAAAAATATGTGTTGGTGGCCAGTGAAGAATATGAAGAGAACAATGAGATTGATAGTGATGATGAAGATGATGGAGAGATTGTGGGCGTGGCAGCCATTGCCACCACTTCTGCTACTACTACCACAACCTCTTCACCAACATCTCTCTTCGACTCTCCCAATGAGAACAAGCGCGTCACCAAGCCTACATGTCTAGTGGCTACTACTACATCAACCTCCTCACCGACATCCCCCTTTGACTCTCCAAATGAGGACAAGCTTGTCACCAACCCCACATGTCTCATGGCTAAAGCCTCCACGATAACTCCTCCACCCACTATTCCTACTTCTATTGATGCACCGTCATATGATGATGAAATGAGTCTCAAGATTAAGAAGGAAGTAGTGGAATCCACTAGTTGCTTGGATAACTTGGTAGGAGAAGCCAAGGTATGTGTTGAGGCTCTCTTGAGTCAACTAGGTGAACCACGTTGATGGCTCTGAAATATAGCCATCCATGGCCATATTTAAACTGGATATTATTCATATTTTTGATGAAATGTCTCTCTAAACCCCGCCACTAATGCCTAATAATCAAAGGGGTATGCAATACTTTCTTTCTACTTTTTTCCTGCGTATATAATGATGTTTGATGATGGGAATCACTACATTAAAGTCAAAGATACGAGATTTCCAACAACCAGAAGAAACCAGGAGTCGTGGATCGGAGGCGGACGCTTTAACGACCAACTATACGACCGGAACAAAATTCTGGTCGTATAGTTCCAGTTGTATAGTTTCCATCTATGCCGCTAGGTCAAACAGAACAACTTTCGTGAAGGGACCCCTATATAAAGAAGCCTCGGGCGACGAGAAAAGGGCCACTCTAGGAAACCATCAGCCACCCCCTGATCTCCATCCACAACACCAAACGAGCCGCTAGAGGAATAGACTTAGATCTAATCTCTCCACCACCATAGACATATTCCACCACTTGTAATAGTAGATCTCTTCTTCGATTGGCGACATTGTAAGACTATTTTCTACCAATCTCATGATTTTCGCTACAATGTTTATGATCTTTGATCTCATATCTATGTGTGAGTAATTCTCCTTGGGCTAAGGGCTTCGGCCTAGCCATGTAACTTTTTGTGCATGTTATTTATCATAGATGGGATCATGTACTAGTTTGTATGACATGATGATTAGTGTATCCTCTCTTGCCTCAATCTAAGGACTTGTTAGGTACCCAAGACCCCGAGGATTGAGCTAGGTATAGGGAGTATGAGTAATGACCAATCTGCAGGTTGGGAACCCTAGTGACAGAAGGGGTAGTACGGCTATATGTGAGGGATTTACTTGGGATTAACGGTGACATCACTATGCATATCATTAGTTCTCTTTCTTCAATGGATGAGACTAGTAGGTTATTGCTATAAGCGGTTGCGGAGGCAATAGCAATTATGCATGCACTACCCACATATAATTTATCTTGCTCTAACAACTACATGCATACTTTATTTTTATCTTTTATTCTCATCAGATGTTTTGCACATCTACAGGTGAAACCGAATGCCCTAGGCCCTCTCTCTCCATAATCGACAACAACAAAAAGACGCAAACTCTAGGTCTGGTAAAAACACAAGGAATTCTAAAACTCCTGAAGATCCGTTAAAGTAACTTCACTACGCATTTGCTTCCTGAGGATTCGATAAACCTAGGTCTACTAGGGAAAAAGAAGCTATACTACATCCGTAATCCGGATCAAAGGTATCAACCCTTTTTCTGGCGCCGTTGTCGGGGAAGCAATAGCTACCCTGGTGAGGTTAGTAGGAACCTTGCTAGTTTTAATTCTTGTTTTTAATTTTTAGTGTGCTTTCAGTCTTTATTTGAAAAACCAAAAAAATTAGTTAGTCTGTAATTTCTTGCTTTTACTATTATAAGTCTTTATTTAAGAAAACCCAAAAACATAGGAACTATGGCTGAAAAGAAGCTTGGGGAGTTTGCTACTCCCAACAATGATTATTTGCGTACTCCTATTACTCAGCCAGCAATTGCGGCTGATGACTATGAAATTAAGCCCCATTATTTAAGTTTGGTTCAACAGAATCAATTTGGAGGCTCTAATGTTGAGGATGCATGTATGCACTTGAATACTTTTACTCAGATATGTGATATGATACGCACAAAATATGTTGACCCCGATGCAGTCAAATTGCGTTTATTCCCTTTCTCTATTAGAGGAAGAGCAAAAGAATGGTTGCTAGCTTTGCCTAAAAATACTATTACATCATGGGTGGGATGTACTTCTTTATTTATGACTAAATTTTTCCCACATGCAAAGATTATGCAACTAAGATCTAATATTACTGGTTTTAGACAGGAAGAGCGTGAGCCAGTAGAGCTTTCATGGGAGAGGATGAAAGAATGCTTAAGAAACTGTCCCAACCATGGGATGGAAGATTGGTTAATCCTCCATTTATTTTATAATGCTCTTAATCCTATGTCTAAGTCTATGCTTGATACTTCAGCTTGAGGAACATTCATGGGTAAGCATATTACTGGAGCAAAGCAGCTGCTAGATAATATGCAAGATAACCATGCCAAATGGCATGTGGAAAGATCAAACACAAAGAAGGTGAACTCCGTCTCACCCCAAGAAAATGAAGAACTCAATGCTAAGTTGGATGAGCTCATATTAGCCGTAAAAGGTATAGAAACCCAGGTAAGAGCTATCCCATAATCAAATATGGAAGAAATGGACTTCATAGCTCGTAATGATTATAACCTTGCTTGGAAGAAGAATTATAATCCTAATTTTCAGAAACATTATTCTAATCCTGCAGGTAACTCCAATAATAATATGGGAACTAGTAATGGTAGTCTCCAAGAAACACTTAAGTCTTTTATAGACTCAAAAAATGAACAAAATAATATTCTTGTTAAAATAACGGAGAACCATGATGCTATGCTTGGTAAATTATCTAACCAAGCTGTAAGTTTAAGGAATGATTTGCAGGCTCTCTAAGAAAGAACGAGGATCATTGAGGCACAGCTAGGTAAGATAACCGAGAGTCAAACTCTCATTCTAGCTAAATATGCAGGTAAAGCTGAGCCCAATCATGTTGAAGACCTCAAGATGATGAGGATCCAAAGAGAGGAGCCTAAAGAACTTGATTATAGTAATGCCCCTTCACCAAGCTACACCGTTGAAGATCTCGTAAAAAGGATCAACAGTAAGATTCCGGTAAGTGAAGGTAATGAGGAAGCTATGTACCAACACTTCGTTAATCAGGTAGCAATAAAGGTACGTGATCTTGTGGAAGAATATAAGAAAATTGCTGAAAAATTGCCTGTAAAGCTTGATGATATATTTGAGCCTACTATTAAGATTAAGATTGGGACCAATGAGATAGCTGCACTTTGTGATCTAGGTGTAAGCGTATCAACAATTCCAAAGAGTCCTTTTAACAAGTTAAATCTTGGATCTTTTGAGATCACTAAGTTAAAATTGCATCTAGCAGATTCTACCATCAAACAAGCTGTAGGAATTAAGGAGAATACTTTAGTATACATTAAAGGCTGTCCTGCTCTTATTGATTTTGTTATTGTTGACATGCCTGAAGGTGCTACTGCTCCTATTATACTAGGCCGTCCTTTCTTAAGAACTATCAAGGCTTTGATTAATCTCCATGAAGGGAACGTGAAGCTTCAACTGCCTTCGCGGGATCCTTTTGTTATTCATTTCCCAAGGAAGAAGAAAGCCAAGCATGATGAATAGGAGGCCATCACTTTGAAGGCCAACTACTTTGGAGTGGGTGTTCCACTCATCTGGCCTAAGTGAACAACATTGAGGTCAAGCTATTGACCATAAGAGCGCTCCATGGGAGGCAACCCATGTGAAATAATGGTTTGAATTAAGTTTTTGTTTAAGTTTATGTTTAATAAAGACTGCTAGAAAACTCCATTTGAGGAGAAGAAGTTCGGTAGTACTAAAAATCATGTTTTATACATGCTGTTGTTGGTCGACAATATTTACTGTCATTTTTCTGTCAAAAACAAGGTATTTCACTAAGTTACAAGATAAGGATTAATTTGCAAAGAAACAGATTTTTTTGATGCATACAGATGGTTAACGACAAACTATATGGCAGGAATAAAAATTCTGGCCATATAGCTCCGGTCGTATAGATATATCTGCCATCGACAATTTTTCTTTCATATGTACTGACTCTTTAACGACCAACTATACAGCGGGAATAAAAAATTCTGGCCGTATAACTCCGGTCGTATAGTTTTCGATGCTTTCGTACATTTTTTTCCCAGGTACAGACGGTTTGACGACCAACTATACGACGAGAACATATTGTTCCGGCCGTATAGTTCCGGCCGTATAGCTGCGCCGCTAGGTGGAAACCCTAAAAAATTGACAGAAGGCCAACTATACGGCGAGAACACAATGTTCCGACCATATAGTTGCGCCCGTATAGTTGCGTCCGACCATAAAATCGCATGGGAAGGTACCTCCAACCCCAAAAATTCAATCATTTTTCTCTCTTCTACCTCCAAACTCTCTCAAAACCTCAAGAGATCTTCACCTCTACTCAATTTCATTCGATTTCCTCGCACACAAGTGATCTACGATATGTTTCTCCTCCAATCCTCCAATCTTTTTGCAAATTAATTTTTGATCTATTGTCATTATCAATCTAGGGTGAGACCTACTATGAACTAATTGCCATGATTCTCTTGCCTAGATTATTATTTTGAGAGGATTCTTTAGTGTGCTATGATGAGGAATATGTTATACTTATTATTGTTGGATCAAAAAGTTTTATTTTGTCTTCCTTTATTGTTTTAGATGATGAACACAAGGAGCCAAACTCGTGCTCGTGCCACCACTAGCACTTCTCGGGCTGTCACTCAAGAACGCATGGGGATACGGTTCAGGAATGAGCTCCAACGCGATCGCTTCAACAAGATCAAGAACTACGAAGTGAAGGCCACCAAGTGGGCTTGCCCCATTATATTGAACCAACTCGATATTTCTGATGACTCCAATTTACTTTGCAATAGAGATAGCCTACAAAACTTTGTGTACAATGATGTTCCTACTTATCACTGGTTAACCATTGAATTCCTAAGTTCGTTGCAAAGCACTGTTAAACTATGGCAAGGAGAGGACACGATTTCTTTCCGACTTATGAACAACAACTACACTTTAACACTAGATGAATGGTGCACATGTTTTAATTTCCCAAAATAATGATGTTAATGCCTTATGCGCATCCTTTACTGGTTTAAATCCTTCCCCTGAACAATATTATAATGGAATGAGTTTCACTACTAGAGTAAGCAAGGGGAAAAATATTCATCATCCTGCAATTCTCTATTTGTTCTATGTTATTGCTAACACCTTGTAGGCAAGAAACAAGTTCACAAGACTCAATGAGGAGGACATCTTAGTCCTTGCAAAGGCTGCTTACATCAACTACAACTGGGCGCAATCCTTGTGTGCTACCTGGAGCACCAATCCTCCCAAAGCCAAGGACCGATCACAGGTGGAGGCATCATCACCATGCTTGCCACTGCTCTAGGTATCAACCTAGGTGAGTTGCAACCTGTGCTAGGTGAGCGACGTGTTGGTTTCTCTACTTTAAAGGCTTGTGGAATGATCACTAGGAGAGGTGGTGTTTATTACCTGCATATTGCTGGAGCTGGGAGTATGTACCCTGCTCCTATGCCTAATGGTCTTTTCTCTATCGAGGAAGGATGTTTGCTACATGACTTGCAGGTTGAGCAACACCAACCCGAGGAGGAGATTCCAGATGAGGATGAGGATCAAGAAGTCCCTCATCAAGAGGAGCAGCCACAAACCCGGTTCACTACATACCAAGACTTCCAAGAACTTGGAAGGACTATGGAGAGGATGCATAGCCTCTCTTTGAACCTCCGAGGAACAACTAGTAATTTATCCACTCAATTTGCAAACTGGAGTAACGAATTTTTCCCGCCACCACAATGATTTGAAGGGCTTGCAAAAGCCTAAGCTTCGGGAAGTTTCCTCATGTATCTTTATTTGGCGTTCATTTGCTTTTATTTATTTCGAGGTTATGTTTTTAATTTGAGTTTATAAGCATTCGTGTTGGTTTACCCAACACTTTATTTTTAGTTCTTTCTATTTGCTTTTGAGATTTTCTAGCCGAGCTTTGCTGCCAATTTTATATTCTTTAAAAATCCCTCTTTTAAAAACAACAAAAATATTTCTCCATTTTTCTTTATTTCCCCTCTTTCTTTTTTTTCTGCCTCGAGGTTCTCATGTGTTTGCAAGAGAGTGATCAACTTCGAGTTTCCAAGAAACAAATAAAAAAGGAAGAGAGAAGTGGAACCAAACATGAGAGGTATGCCTTATGACTCCCCACTTTTGAAGTTTGAGAAACACATGCTAGTTAGTAGTAAATGTTGAGATATTATATTGGTGGAGTGAGTCTTTTTATTGTAGTAAGATTTTTGTTTACATGGGTATTTAGTTGGGTATGTTTTGTCAGCTCTTGTAGTTAACCAAGTCTTGCCTAAAAATTTGCTAAACAATTGTAATAAGAAAAAGTATCACAATTGAAGGCTTGGGTGTTGTAGTGTTTAGTCTTGAAGGCTTATTTCTGGAGATACTCAACACCACTGAAAATGTTGATTGACTTGATATCTCTCTTTAAAAGGATTTGTTCGATTGGATTAATGTTTAGAGGTTTTTGTGAGCATGCCAAAGTTTGACATGTTAATCATAAGAATGATATAGCTTTACGCATGTCAAACTTCATGGGATGCCAACAGCTCCGCTAGCCTACAAACGATCTTCATGGAGGAAACTCCTAGATGTTGGCTATGAGTTGATTAAACACATGTAGCAGCAATGCTATAGTGGGTAAGATTCTTGGCACTCCCGGGTAAGTTTGACATGTTAATCATAAGAATGATATAGCTTTACGCATGTCAAACTTCATGGGATGCCAACAGCTCCGCTAGCCTACAAACGATCTTCATGGAGGAAACTCCTAGATGTTGTCTATGAGTTGATTAAACACATGTAGCAGCAATGCTATAGTGGGTAAGATTCTTGGCACTCCCGGGTAGCTGTGTTCATGATGGAATCACTCCTCTGGCTATTAAGAGTAATCATCTTGCAAAAGGAACAAAACCCTTAGTGATGCCATGAGTGTCCATCATAGCCCGATAAACTAATATTTTTTTTGGCATGCTCTCAATTACTCAAGAACTGAAATTCTTGAAGGACAATGAATAGAGAAGTAGTGCTTGAAAAGTCTTGATTTATTGATGTGGGAGAATTGAGACACTCTAGTGTATATGCTTTTCATGACAACTCTAACACTCTCAATTTTCATGATTATACTTTATTGTTCAAAGGCAAGCCTACGAGTTGATTACATGACATGGAATAAAGTTTACTCATTTGAATCATCCATGTTAACAATAATTTTGCTGCACTATAAGGATGCATAAACCCGTATGATATGCTTACCATTACTCTATCTATGCTGAAGTTTTTCAGATTTATGAAGTGGAGGAAATATGAGACTACCAATCATGAGTAAGATCATCATCTTGTTATTTCAGTTTGAATGCTGCGTTCCTTTATGAATTTTTTTCTTGCTCGAGGACGATCAAGTTTAAGCTTGAAAGGTTGATGGCTCTGAAATATAGCCATCCACGTCCACATTTAAACTGGATATTATTCATATTTTTGATGAAATATCTCTCTAAACCCTGCCACTAATGCCTAATAATCAAAGGGGTATGCAATCCTTTCTTTCTACTTTTTTCTTGCATAGATAATGACGTATGATGATGGGAATTACTATATTAAAGTCAAAGATACGAGATTTACAACAACTAGAAGAAACCAGGAGTCGTGGGTCGGAGGCAGACGCTTTAACGACCAACTATACGACCGTAACAAAATTCCAGCCGTATAGTTCCGGTCGTATAGTTGCCATCAACGCTGCTAGGTCAAACAGAACAAATTTTGTGAAGGGACCCCTATATAAAGAAGCCTAGGGTGACGAGAAAAGGGCCGCTCCAGAAAACCATCAGCCACCCCCAGATCTCCATCCACAACACCAACGAGCCGCCGGAGGAATAGACTTAGATCTAATCTCTCCACCACCATACCCATATTCCACCACTTGTAATAGTAGATCTCTTCTTCGATTGGCAACATTGTAAGACTATTTTCTATCAATCTCATGATCTTCGCTACAATTTTTATGATCTTTGATCTCATCTCTATGTGTGAGTAATTCTCCTTGGGCTAAGGGCTTCGGCCTAGCCATGTAGCTTTTTGTGCATGTTATTTATCATAGATGGGATCATGTATTAGTTTGTATGACATGATGATTATTCTATCATATCTTGCCTCAATCTAAGGACTTGTCAGGTACCCAAGACCCCGAGGATTGAGCCAGGTATAGGGAGTATGAGTAATGACTAATCTGCAGGTTGGGAACCCTAATGATAGAAGGGGTAGTACGACTGTATGTGAGGGATTTACTTGGGATTAACTGTGACATCACTATGTATATCATTAGTTATCTTTCTTATATGGATGAGACTAGTAGGTTATTGCTATAAGCGGTTGCGGAGGCAATAGAAATTATGGATGCACTGCCCACATATAATTTATCTTGCTCTAACAATTACATGCATACTTTATTTTTATCTTTTATTCCCATGAGATGTTTTGCACAACTACAGGTGAAACCAAATGCCCTAGTCTCTCTCTCCATCATTGACAACAACAAAAAGACGCAAACTCTAAGTCTGGTAAAAAGCACAAAAGGAATTCTAAAACTCCCGAAGGTCCGTTAAAGTAACTTCACTACGCATCTGCTTCCCGAGGATTCGATAAACCTAGGTCTACTAGGGAAAAAGAAGCTATACTACATCCATAATCCGGATCGAAGGTATCACACGTTATGTCATTGACAAGAGAGATGACTCCATCTTGGAGATGTTTGGGCATGCTAGGGAGGCCGCCATGGAGGTAGCCACCTTGACCGATGCTCTTGAGGAAGAGCAAAGTAAAAGAGTTACCCTAGAAGAGAAGTATATTTCTCATGAAGAATCTTTTAACTTAAATATCTCTAAACTTGTTAAAGAACGCGACTATGCTCTTACTCTATCTAATGTTCTTAAAAAGGAAAATCTCGAGTTTGGTGTTGGTCATGATAGACTAAATGAAAGTTTTGAGAAACTCAAGAAGGAACATGAGGCCTTGTTGAGCAAATTCTCTATTCTTTCAATGTCACATGAACAACTTCAAACTCAAGCAACAAAAGATGCTTCAACCAGGCCAACTAGTATTGCTTCATGTTCTAGTAACCCTTGTTTTGAGCCTGGAAATCTTCTCGAGGAGAACAAGAAGTTGAAAGCTACGATTGAGAAAGGCCTTGTCTCATTCATCCAAGGTGAGAAAAGCCTAAATTCCCTTTTGAGTAATCAAAGGGACAATGTGACTAAGGAAGGACTTGGGTTTGCATCCAAGTCAAAGAAGAAGAACGTGTCCTCTCCCCCTTTCGAAATGATTACTTTTGTGAAGGAGGGGGAGATGGCAAAAGATAAGGAACCGAGTGTTATTAAGAATGGTGGTGAACCATCTCATAATGATTTTGCGGGAAAATATAACTCATCCTATGTTCTTATGAAATCTTATGATGGTCATGTCTATGCTAAATATATAGGAACCTCTTATGGTGATGATTACCATTGGGCCATTTGGGTTCCCAAGATTGTTGTGACTAACAAACGAGGACCCATCCAACAACGGGTACCTAAAACCAAGCATTGATTTCTTGTAGGGCTATGCTGCTGGTGGAAGAAAATGTTGGGTTCGCAGCATAGAAAACAAAAAAATTCCTATGAAGGGAACTATACGCCAAGATCTATCTACTAGATACAGAGCAACATGTGGATATACATCCATCGAGAACTTACCCTCGAAGACAACGAGTTTTGTTAACGAGTAGGAACTCGTGGTTGATGTAGTCGTACACTTGCCGATCTCAAGATCGTGATGAAGTCCAGCAGGTCCGGCTCCAGCACGTCCATCAGATCCAGCTCCAGCAAGTCCAGCACCGCAAAGCAGTGGTGCATCCGTGATCGCACACACGTCCAGTACCCCAACAACCTCCATCCCTCGCTCCAGCAAAGTAGCGGAAGCAGCAACTCCTTTCTAGATAAAGCCACCGGGAACATGTATCTCGCTAATCCGAGACCATGGGGAATAATACTAGAGGGGGAGAGAGATCCTTCACGAGGAGGTGTGAGGAAGAAGGGGAGTGAGGGGGGCCTTTTATAGGAGGAGGGGGGTACCCCTCCCCCATGGCCGGCGCCCATGGGAGGGTGACTCCTCACCTCCCCCATTCATGTGTTGGTAACCCCTCCACATTAAAATGCCCCTTCACATTCTCTTTTAAAGTCTCCACTTTAAATGCATTAAATTTCTCGAAATTTAATACTCTCTCATTTAATAAAACTCTTTTATTATTTTTATTCAGAATTTTGTTAATTACTTTAATTAACAAACATTCACATAAAACCCCCTGCAACATTTCAATATTACATGCAGAACCAATTTTAGCAATTTCACCCGAAACAGTTTCAGTGTCCATTGAAATAATTCCAGCGCTTTCTTAAATCTTTATCTCAAACATATTTGCTCCAAATGGTGTCGGTATCCCTTAAGTGTGTCACCCTACGGTTCGCGAATAATGCAGACATGATCGAGACCCCTCTCAGATCAATAATCAGAAGCGGGACCTGGAGATCCATACCGACTCCTACACATTCAACGATGATTTCTGTGATCATGAGAACCTTTAATGCTAGTAACTAAATCCCTTTGTCTCGCAATATATTACATGTCCGAGATTCGATCATTGGTATCTCCATACCTAGTTTGATCTCGTTACCGACATGCACTCTTTTCTCGTTCCCGTGATATAACATTCTAGTGATCACATCACTTGCTTGCAAGCTATTTCAATGTGATATCACCGAGAGGTCCCAAAGTATATCTATCCGTCATCGGGATGGACAAATCCCACTCTTGATCCATGAGCCTCAACGTAACACCTTCGTAGCACTGAACCCACCTTTATAGTCACCCTGTTACGGTGTGACGTTTGATGTTATCAAGATACTCTTCCGGTGTTAGCAATTAACATGATCTCATGGTCTAAGGAGTAAGATTACTTCGTATGATGTTATAGCAATATAAACATAATGACTTTGATCGTAATGCTATACTTCGGATGAATGTTCATCACATCATTCCACCAATGTTGTGACCTTGTTATTAACAACATCCAATGTCCATGATCAGGAAACCTTGATCATCTTGTTAATCAACGAGCTAGTTTATATGAGAGGCATTACTAGGAACTTTGTATTTTGTTTATTAAACACACATGTATTGATGTTTCTGATCAATACAATTATAGCATGCAAAATAAACATTTATCATAAACATGGAATAAGATAATAACCACTTTATTATTGCCTCTCGGGCATATTCCCTTCAGTCTCCCACTTGCACTAGAGTCAATAATCTAGTTTGAAAAACTTTGCATATTGAACACCTATGGCTTTCTGGTGTTGCATATACGTGATTGCTAGTGGTTAACATAATCTCTGGATCTGAAAGTTTCAGGTCTGTGTGTATTTGCATGTCTTTGCGTCTCTATGCAACACTCATTCTCAAATGAGATGGCATTGTATAAATTTGGTCCTTTGGTGAGACCTTTAGTTTGTTCGGGTTAAAATATGTTGATATTATTGGCACACAATATATCTTCATAGTATTAGCCCACTTTGAACCACACCTAGTTTGATAACAAACTACTTAACACAAATGCCCTCCTTTGCTGCTACTATAGCAGTTATATACTTAGCCTTTTGTTGTAGTATCCGTCACAATGTCTCAACTTTGGAACTCATCCAAATCCATCTTGGAACATCCTTTCCATTACATCGTTCCACCCATAGTCTAAATTGAGATAAATTTAATTTTATATCTTGTGACAAAACTAGTATCAATGTAACACTTTACAATGAACTACCTTTAACTATTTGTCACTTATAAATGATATATTCTTAGTTCTTCCAAAGTTCATAAGAATATCTTTACTATTGTCCAATGATCATCTTATGAATCATTCTAGTATGTGCTCATAACATTTAGAGCATAGGACATTCTGGATATATACGTATCACGGTATAATTGATCAAAATCTTCATGTGATTTTACTCCCCAAGTGTTGAAACATTTGAATCTTGATACAATCCTTTCCATGCAGCAAGAACCTTTCTTGTTGTTTCCATATTTAACCCTTTCAATATCTCATATATGTACGTTTGGCACAACCATATTAGTGCCTCAATCTATCCATATAGACATTGATGCCCAATATTCTGGTTTTGCCTAAGTCTTTCATCGAAATCTTATTTTAATGAAATTCTTAACTTGTGTCAATACAAGATACATCATTTCCAATCAACAATATGTCCTCTACATAATGTATTAGAAATATGTCTCAGCGCTCCCACTTAATTTCTTGCAAATGCAAGCATCTTCATCATCTCCGATGAATTTAAACTCTTTTAACAGTTTCATCATGGTGAAGATTCCAACTCCGCTATGCTTACTTCAACTATTGAAATTTGCATGCCCTTTTAGCATCCTTTGAATTAACAAAACCCTTCGGACCATGTCATTTACACGTCCTAGGTAACCGTTCTATTAGAAGAACCTTGTTTTGTTTATTCAACTACCATATACCAAATTATATGTAGTGGTTGCTACATTAATCCGTCAAGATTATATATCGCTATGAAAGATCAAATCTTGTCATAGTCAACTCCTTGAACATTGTCGTAAACTTCTTTCCGACATGTCTACTATTTCATAGATGTTAAACATCCATGTCTATTTCTTTATAGATCCAAACACAACCGATAGGCTTTACGCCTTTTCAGAGGGTCTTCCAGTATAGAAACTTGATTTCTCGTGTATGGATACTATCACGGATTCTATGACTTCTAGTCATTTTATGGAGTCAGGGCCCATCATCACTTCTTTGCATGCAGTCGGTTCATCATTGTCAAAACAATAACGACTTGTTTATCAAATCTTACTATTTGATTCTTACCGACCCACACGGTTCAATAGGAACTCTAATCTCCGAGATCACACCCTTTGTAATCACGGGAGCCATGAGCAATGTGTCCGCCACCGGGACACTTTCCGGCGCTGTGCTACTTAGCACATATAGCTAAGGTTCAACAACCTTATCAAAGTTCTATTGTCCTCCCACTTAACTTTTCGCGAAAAATCCTTCTCAAGAAACTTGACGTTCCAAGTAACAAACCTTTTTTCCTCGGTGTTATGGAGAAATTCCCAACAAATTCTTTGGGATAACCTACAAAGACGTGCTTATACGACTTTGGTTGTAAACATTTTACTTATGCATAGTGACGAGGGTTTAGCTCGTCAATGCCCATTGTTATGGACTTGGGTTTTGGAGAAGGAGGGAGCGCTGGAGACATCTATCGGCTAGCAAACAAGCACATAAGAGACAAAGGATTTGCCCAGGTTCAGGCCTCGTAAAGGTCCCTACTCCTGCTTGTCTGCTCGTGGAATTATCGAGGGAGTCGAAAGTTACAATGGTGCGCAGATGTAATCTAGCAAGGGTGGTGGAAACTAAGGTTGTGTGTGTCCTTCTCGTCGCCCCCTCCTAGCCTTTATATAGATAGGCTAGGTCTCGGGTAGCAGGTCGAGTCGGTTACAAGTTAGGGTTTTCCCTTTAATCTTTCTATCTTTAGCTTCTTCTTGTTCTTCAAGCAATTGAGAGTCCGTAGGTTACTCGAGTCCCTCCATCCGGGCCTTGGCAACACCGTGGGCCTGTATGTATTTGGACCGTATATACCAAGCTCGAGTACCTGTAGGGTATACCCATGTCAGTAGCCCCCGAGTGTCCAGTGGAATCTTAGATTCGACTAGGGACTTTTTGAAGCCTTCGAGTGCCTAAATGAGTACATTTTGATTGCTTTTATTTATGTCATAGGGATTGTTGATATACGTGCCTGATATAACCGAAGTATCGGTATCAGTTAACCACCTTAGGGTGAAACAACGCAATCTACTCAAATTTCGAGTCCCCGGACTCGAATCCGGAAAAGTGCTGGCGTAATTCGACTCAGGCCGCGGAGGTCTTACAGGAGTCGAATTCCAGTTATATGGGTGTGAGAACTCGACGCGTCCGTCAAGGCCTGTTCATCGTGCCTGTAGGCACGGATACTGGTAGTGCGCAGTTAAATGTGTTGCCAGGCCTTATTCAGGTCTTACCTTCACGCTATAAGCGCGGCATCCGAATTTTATCATCACAGAGACGATTCGGGCGTCCCAGGAGACGTAGTCTCTTTGTAGGGAAAATTTGTGAGGCGGTGTCGCCAAAGATTGCGAGTGCGGATGTTATCAACACATAGTTTTTGTGCAAATAATCATAGGGTGCACAACCAGCGCTCCCTATGGGAGTAGCCCCCGAGTGCCTGGTTGAGTCGAAGACTCAGGCAGGGACTAAAGGACTTTTGCGACTGCTGTCGTCTTTTGCTTGCTTATTTCAGTCAAAGACTCAAGCAGGGACTAAAACACTTTTGCGACTGCTGTCGTCTTTTTCTTGCTTGTTTCAGTACAATTTGTTTCCGATGCTCCCTATGGGAGTAACCCACGTCCGTAATTGAACTGTGTTTCGAGTGGTTGGGTTTGC
This sequence comes from Avena sativa, assembly GCA_916181665.1. Taxonomy (NCBI): domain Eukaryota; kingdom Viridiplantae; phylum Streptophyta; class Magnoliopsida; order Poales; family Poaceae; genus Avena; species Avena sativa. The sequence goes on from OV702287.1 coordinate 434,034,834, forward strand.
TTTGTGATTGTCCATGTTCCTGCAACAAGAAAAGAAAAAGTCGTAGGGTGCGCGGCCAGCGCTCCCTATGGGAGTAGCCTCCGAGTGCTTGATGGAGTCGAAGACTCCAGCAAGGACTAAAAATAGTCGAAGTTTTCCACTACGTAGCCTTGGTGACGTCAGTGCTGACGCTTGTATTCCTCGGTTGCCCGCGTGAGCGAGTTTGACGGGACGTGATGAGCGGTGGGTCCCACTTTCTGACTTTGATTTGACTGGGCGTGCGTAATCTTATTTTTAACTGCGCCTCCTCGATTTCTGCGCGTAATGGTAGAAGTGGGGGGACGGTTCGCGCTTCCTCTTCTCCACGTGTCCAACACGATGCGTGCCACGCGTCCAATAGAGTTTTTGTTAGCCGTTGGATTGCATCTCCCAGGGGTTAAGTAGCGGTGCTGCGGCGGTAATTTTCCATCTGCGCTCTTTCTTCCTTGCTGCCATCCTCATTGCTGCTGTTCTTCTGCTTTCCCCTGCGCTCATCTCCTCCACGGCGCTGGACCACTCTCGCTTGTTTCCAAGCTACTTTCTACGCTCTCATCGCCTCCGCACAATAGGGAAAAAGAAAGGAGGTGATGTCGCTGATTCCGCGACCACCATCGCCGCGATGAAGAAGAAGGGTGGTTCTGCTGCTGCGGGCACCAGCGCCGCTGCCGGCATGAAGAAGAAGGTCGCGGGAACTCGCGTGACCAATGGTGCATGGCGCCCCTCCATTATCAAGGCATTGGATCTCCGTCTTCTTCACCGGGATGGAGTTATCTCTGCGGTAGTCGCCGACGCGCGCGCCCCCAGCGGTGAGACCATTCCTACTCCTCCCGCTTGTTTTCGAGTGATGTTTCTCGCATTCGTCATTCACGGTCTCTCGTTCCCTCTCCACCCCTTTCTTAGGGGTCTTCTTTGCTTCTACGGGCTCCATCTCCATCAGCTGTCCCCAAATTCGATTCTCCATATCACCTGCTTCATCACCCTTTGAGAGTGCTGGCTCGGAATCGAGCCACGCTTTGGTATTTTCAAGCGCTTGTTTAAATTGAAGCGTCGGTCCGCATCTAGCTCTTTAGTTTATGACGTAGGTGGTTGCGGCATCCATGTCGACCCATCCGCCACCTACTTCGACATCAAGCTTACCAAGTCCGTCCAGGGATGGAGGGACAAATGGTTCTATGTCCGCGATCAGAAGGCCAAAGATGAGCACTTTGGACTCGCGCCCTTCGATCCGGCGACTCCCTGCAAGAAGATGCATTCTTGGAAGAACATAGTTATGCCTGGGGAACTCGTGGAGACGGACGTGCTGTATCAGCGCGTCTGCAACCTCGAAAGTCACATAGGCGCGGAAGAGGGAGGTTGTGCTCTTATCAGAACTTGGCTATGCCGTCACGTCCAGCCTCTCCAAGCTAGAGTCCATCCCATGTTTCAATGGAGTGGCGCTGATGATGGCACTCGCGTGTCTGCCGATGGCATGTCCGAGAGTGAGGTGGATAAGAGGATTCGACTGGTCATGAAGTGCACTGTCAAGGATGTGCTTCCGAGTGAACCAGTTGTTCCTCCTTTTGATGCTTCGAATCCTCCTCCTGAGGTATAGTTGTGCTACGCAGTAGCTTATTTTCACGATTGCTTTTCTGCTTGCTTACTTGTTCTGTTTGTATGCAGGATTGGGCGGTGTCGCCTTGTATGCCTCCTCTCCCTGAGGGGATTATTCCTCGTGAAGCTTTGGAAGAGGACGAGTCTGAGTTGACTGTCCCTTCTGATGTGGAAGAGGAAGCCCCCGAGTCCAAGAGCCTGGATACTCGCAAGCGTTCGCGTAGCAAGGACTCCGACGCGTCGACTCCTTCGACTCCAGGAGGCACGACTGTTGGCGCGGAGTCGCCAATTCCAGCCGTTCCTGTGAGGGCTGTGGCACCGTCTTCTCGCAAGAAGATGCGATTGCCCAAGGAGTCTTCGTCGGAATCCCAGGCGGCCACGTTTGATCTTGACAACTTTAACTGGTAAGTTTGCTAGGTCATTCATTCTTTTCTGTTTTCTTCTTGTTGGTTTTGCCCTTTTCTCAATGTGGATTTGGTATTGTAGTCAAGAGGCGTCGTCATCTTCTAGCGACGTCGATTTTTTGAAAGAATCGGGAGTCGCGGCTTCAAGGGCCAAGGTAGAGGTCGAGCGCACTCCTTCTCCTCCGGCGGCGGCCCACTCCAGGCACAATTCTTCGAGCTCTCCTCACGTAGGGGAGCATCAAATGGTTGCTCGGATGACGGTTCAGCAAACCTCTTCGGAGTCGCTAGAGGACCATGTAAGTATATCTTCCTTTCTTTTTAGTGTGGCAGTCGATGTTTTCTGTTGCCCTTTCTGATCCCTTGTTTTGTGCGACAGCTCCTTGTAAAGGAAGCCGCGCAAGTGGTGGAGCAAGTGATGGCAATGGGCCGCCAACATGCAATGCTGGAGTCGTGTCACCGCGTCGTCGAAAGTGAGTGTTCGACACTTATTCCTTTTTTGTCTCCTCCCTTTTTTTGGTATAGTCGACTGATAGTCAACTTTTGGTTGTCATGTAGCTGAGCATAATGCTTTACTGCGCAATGTTTCCACCTTGGAAAAGACGTTACCCGCAGCTGTGAAGGGGCACGACGAGGCAATCTCGGCTCGTAATGATGCACAAAAGCGCGAAGAGGATCTGCGTGCCTCCTTTGCGGCTAGGGAAAAGTTATTCGAAGAGCAACTGTTCTCAGTCGCCAAGGCCCTCTCAGGTACCTTTGCCGGTAGATATTTTATTGTTGTCCTTCTCTGCATCTGGAGTTTTGCCGGTGGCGCTAGAAATTTCATCCGTGTGTGGGTTTTCTGTGCAGATGCTGGCGATTTGAGCTTTGACCCGCAGGCTCTTTGTCACGATGACGCTCTGGCGGGCGCGGTGTCTGCAGTCGAGGACCATAGCTCCGCTGTCCAAAATACATTGTCCAAGGCCAAGGTCACCCTTAGTCGCCTCCGGGAGGAGTTGATGCCGAAGGCGGAGCTGGTCGACAATGTGGACGAGCTGGTGGAGTCACTCGCCGGGGGTGTGCCTGCCACATACAAGAACTCCCTCCGTGCGGCTGGCGCGACCATGTCACTTGCCATGGTGCATGCCCACATAGTCGAGATAGATCCCTCTGCGGTGTCGAAGACGATGCCTGTTGGCGCGGATGGTTAGCAGGTAGTATTCGCTCCCTTTGCGACTGCCTGTGCCAAATATGGCCATTCCTTGATAAATACCGTTGCCAAGTATTCGGAGGAGCTCCAGCGTGCTAAGAAGGTCGCGAAGGCTTCGGCCTCAGGAGCTGGCGGAAAGTCAGTGGCGTCTGATACTGCCACAGACTTGATGAAGCCCCCGAAGCCGTCGAAGTCGAAGAAGCCAGCTACTCCGTAGTTAGTTTTTGTAATAGTTGATGAATTGCCCTTTTGATTGGAGAACATGCCTGCTGGCGAGTGTGTTTGTGGATACTTTATGCTGATCCTGAATGCATCTGTTACTTTTGACTTTGTGTTAAGTTGGTCGCCTTATTTGCCTCTGGCTTGACTTTTTGGTAGGGTACATCAAGTGGTCCTGTGGGGGGAACCCAGGACTCGCCATCTCTTGAGGATACAGTGGCACCACCGCGCTCCAGGGTAGAGGAGCTGTCCTTGCTTTCGCGTTAAGCAACTGGAGCGTGAGTTGCCCGTGATCCGCGGTAGCGCGGACGTGTGGAAGTCGAAGGCTGAAAAAGCCGCCGCCCACGAGCAATATCTGCTTGGCGAGGTGACGCAGCTGGGCGACCAGTTTAAGTGTTAGTTTGCTCATCCTCATCTTTTCCTTTGTAGTTAGTTGCAATGGTACGTTGTACTTATGCTGTTGATGCTGCTTCGTGTAGTTGTTAGCGTACTCCATCCGCAGGAGGAGAGGGATAGGATTGCCATCCGCCTTCATGATCTCACCCAGGAGCAACTTCAGGAGAGTGGATACTTCTGGGTAGATCATGATCGTGCGACTGCATTGGCGACCCTGCAGGATCGCGCCTCGCGAGTGCTGCTCTTCCTGAAGAAGTCGCAATCGTGTTTGAAGAACATTTATCGAGCGATGTTCCTGTTGGATGACACTACATCAAGCCTGCTGGCTCTCTTGACCAAATTTCAAGATATGTCCACGGTTCGCGAGTGCGTGAGGCAGCAGTTGGTGGCTGGTGCCAAGGCTGCCCTCTCACTGGTGCGTTTGCACAGTCCTGACGTGGATGTCGCCGCCATTGCCTCTGGGCCACCGGCGCCACCAGCAGGATCTTCCTAGAATATGGTGCCGCACTATCAGGCGGTGGACCACCCAGCCGAGGAGATCGTCGACTTCTTCGAGGAACAAACTAATGCTCTTCTGCTGCAAGGGTAGCCAAATATGTATCGTGCACATAAGTGTACTTGAGTTGTAAAGTTCATATATATTTGTAGATAATTTATTGTTGAATGTGTACAAATATCTTTGTAAGCGTGGGGTGCGTTGCACCATGCGAGTCCTTTTTGTTAGCCTAGCCATCTTTTTCCTTGGTCCCTTGTCAACCTACTAGGTGCGTTGCAGCTGGGTAGGGTTTGTATTAAGGGGTTCGATTGATGTGCCAGCTACTCAGGATATCGCGTTACTGGTTCGAAGAACAGACGTATGGGTGGCGCAGCCCCCGAGTATAAAAATTGACAAAGTAAAGGAGAACACGGAGTTTTGGGGCACTTAGCTTTTATTTATTCGAAGAACAGTGCGGGGTACAATGTGCGGCTAAGTAGCCTTGGCTGAGTAGCCTTGTTTGCGATGTAAAAAGTAAAACTACTAGGGGTAGAAGCATCGCAGTTGTGCGATGTTCGAAGGGTTGGAGTGTGCGACTCCTGTCTCTAGGTCTTTAAGGCGATAGGCGCCACCTGGGATTACTTCTGTAATCACGTACGGTCTTTCCCAGGGGGAGTCAAGCTTGAGATGCCCCTGCTGCTTCAGTCGCAGGACCAAGTCACCTTCGACGAAAGATCTGGGGTGAAGCCTTCTACTGTGGTAGTTGCGCAGGTTCTGCTGGTAGATCGTTGATCTTTCTGCGGCGATTTCCCTTGCTTCGTCAAGGAGGTCGATGGAATCCTCGAGTGCGAGGGATGATTCTTGTTCGCTGTAAGCGACCACGCGCGACGCTTTGTACCGTACCTTGGCAGGTAGTACTTCTTCTGCCCCGTGCACCATAAAGAATGGCGTGTAGGCCGTGGCGCTGTTTGGAGTTGTACGTAGACTCCAGAGTACGGATTGCAGCTCATCTGGCCAGCAACCCGCCGCTTGTTCGAGTGGTTGCAGAAGTCGCTTCTTGATGCCGCTACAGACAAGCCCGTTTGCTTTTTCCACCTGACCGTTGGTCTGTGGATGCGCTACTGAGGCGTAGCTGATGTTGATCCCCAGGTTCTCGCAGAATTCTTGGAACTCCTTGGATGTGAAGTTCGTCCCGTTGTCGGTAATAATGTTGTGTGGCACGCCGAAGCAGTAGACGATGGACTCGAAGAACTTGACTGCGCTGTGCCCTGATTGGTTGGTCATTGGCATGGCCTCGATCCACTTGGTGAATTTGTCGACTACCACCAAGAGGTAGACATAGCGTCTGCGCGAGGATCTTGGCAGCTTGCCAACCATATCAAGCCCCCATTGTGCGAAGGGCTAGGCCAATGGAATAGGCCGTAGCTCTGCGCCTGGTGCATGTGGCTTGTCCGTGAATCGCTGGCAAGCATTGCATTTTTGGACTATGTCCTTGGCGTCGTGCATGGCCGTGGGCTAGTAAAATCCAGCTCATAGAGCTTTGGCAACGAGGGTGCGACTGCCTGCGTGGTGCCCGCAGGTCCCTTCATGGATGTCGAGGAGTATTGCTCTTCCGTCAGCCATGGAGACGCATCGTTGTAGCACTCCTATGATGCTGCGTTTATACAGTTCGCCGTTGAGAACGGCGAATGCCTTGGAGCGCCGCGCGATGTGCCGTGCATCTGTCGGATCATCCGGTAGTCTCTTGCTGAGGAGGTACGTAATGTACGGATGCGTCCAAGATTGTTCGATCATCATGACGCTCATTGGTCCCTCGATTCCTGTGTCCAGCTCCAAGTCATTTAGTGCCATTGGCTCATTGGGTGACGTAACCCCTGAGTCCGTTGCTGCGCTTGTTTTCTTCTCTGCGGCCTTTGGCTTGATGGAGCGTTCGCATATGCGCTCGAGAAATACCCCAGGTGGTATGGGGGCGCAGGTAGAGCCTATGTTGACGAGTGTGTCCTCCTCCTCGTTGCTTTCGCGACCTATGTGTCTCAACTCACAACCATCGAAATCTCCTTCGAGTGTATCGTAGAGGTTGCGGTACGCGATCATGTTGTCGTTCAGTGCGTCGCACTCGTGCATTGTTTGGTTGACGACCAACTTGGAGTCGCCATATATGATGATCCTTTTGGCGCCACAGGCTTTTGCCATCCTCATCCCATGCAACAGGGCCTCGTATTTAGCCTCGTTATTTGAGGCTATGAACTGTATTCGCAGGATATATTTCAGCTTGTCCCCTTGAGGTGATGTCAATATGACACCTGCGCCCGCTCCGTCTTTCCGTTTGGACCCATAGAAGTGCATTGTCCAGAGGTAGGACATATCTGGCTTGTCCGGGAGTTGGTTCTCCATCCAGTGCACGAGGAAGTCAGGGAGCACTTGCGACTTGATGGCGTCGCGTTTTACTTATGTGATGTCTCGTGGAGACAGCTCTATTCCCCAAAGCGCGACTCGCCCCGTGACGTCGGGGTTATTGAGGATATGCCCCAACGGGGCGTCGTTGACTACCACGATTGAGTGTTCCTGGAAGTAGTGGCGCAGTCGCCGGGCGGTCATAAAGACGCCGTACGCCAGCTTCTGGTAGTGCGGGTACCGCTGTTTTGTTGGCGTGAGGACCTCGCTGAGGTAATATACCGGGCGTTGTATGCCGTGGACTTTGTTTTCCTCGGCTCGCTCGACGACGAGCACTGTGCTGACCACCTGGTTGGTGGCGGATATGTACAGCAACAGTGGTTCCCTTTTTCGTGGAGTCACTAGTACTGGCGAGGTGGATAGCAAGCGCTTGAGATCTTCGAATGCTTCTTGTGCTTCATTGGTCCACTCGAATTTTTGGCTTTGCGGAGGAGCTGGTAGAAGGGCAGTGCCTTTTCACCCATCCAACTGATAAATCGACTGAGAGCCGCGATTCGTCCGGCCAGTTGCTGGACGCCTCTTATGTTCTTCGGCTTCTCCATGGACAGTATGGCCTTTATCTTCTTCCGGTTCGCCTCGATCCCCCTCGCGGAGATGAGGTATCCGAGTAGCTGCCCAGATGGTACGCCGAAGGCGCATTTGTCCGGATTGAGCTTGATCCGATAGCGATCGAGGTTGGCGAAGGTTTCGTGCAAATCATCGATTAGGGAGGCTTCCTCCTTGGTCTTGATTACTATGTCGTCGACATAGACTTGGATGTTGTGACCTAGTTGTTCCTTGAGGCAAGCCTGCATGCATCGCTGGTAGGTGGCTCCCGCGTTTTTTAGCCCGAAGGGCATTGTGTTGTAGCAGAACACACCAAAGGGCGTTGTAAATGCTGTTTTCTCCTGATCTTCCTCCTTCATTCGAATTTGATTATAGCCTGAGTAGGCGTCGAGGAAGCAGAGGCGCTCGCATCCCGCGGTGGAGTCGATGATCTGGTCGATCCGTGGCAGCGGAAAGTGATCTTTTGGGTAGTGCTTGTTTAAATAAGTAAAGTCCACACACATCCGTAGGATGTCTGTGTCCTTTTTTTGGTACCAACACCGTATTGGCGAGCCAAGTGCTTTCCTTGATCTCGCGTATGAACTTGGCCTCGAGGAGTCTGTTGGTCTTCATTCCGACTGCCTGCAGTCGTGGCTCAGACAGTCGCCTGATTGTTTGCTTGACTGGCCTTGCGTCGGGGTTGACATTGAGTGCATGCTCGGCGAATTCCCTGGGAACTCCTGGCATGTCCGCAGGACACCAGGCAAAAATTTCCCAGTGCTCACGGAGGAATTCGACGAGCGCGAGTTCCTATGTGGGACTCAAGTTGTTGGCGATGAGGGCCGTCTTGGCGGGATCCGATGGATGGACCTGCACCTTCTTTGTGTGCACGGATGAGTCAAAGGAGAGATCAGGTGAGCTTGGCCTACTCAAGGGAGGCAGACTATTGTCTGTCGTCTCTTTCAGTCTTGCGAGTTCCTCATGCCGAAGGACTGGGAGATTCTGTTGAATTCCCTGTTGCAAGCATCAGATCGCTCAAAGTTCCCATTGATCATTATGACGCCGTTGGGACCTGGCATTTTCATCTGCAGGTAGGCGTAGTGGGGTACTGCCATGAACCTGGCGAATGCGACGCGCCCAAGGATGCAATGGTATTGTGAGGGCCAGTCGACGACCTCAAAGTCGATGCGCTCGCGCCAGAAGTTCTTCGGCGTGCCAAAGATGACGTCGAGGTTGATTTTGCCCAGGGGGTATACGCCTTTCCCTAGGACGATGCCGTGGAACATTGTGTCCGATGCCTCCAAGCAGGTTAGAGGGATCCTCATTGCTCGCAAGGTACTCGCAAATATGAGGTTGATGCCGCTTCCGCCATCCATGAAGACGCGACTCATGTCGAAGCCTCCAATTTGCGCCTCGAGTACGAGGGGACAATGACCTGGGCAAGGTACTTGAGGCGGGTGGTCGTGTTTGTCGAAGGTAATGCATGACTCGCTGCCACTGAGGTACTCAGTGGTGGATGGTGGCGAGCACGTGGCCAAGTTGACTTGGCGAGTTATGGCCTTCTGCACCCTGTTGGAGGGGCGCCCCTTTTGGATCATCATGGTACCCATGGCCCGTGGGTACGGTTCGCCTCCGTGGTGCTGGTCCGGTGCAGCTCCGTTCGGGGGTGGTCCGGGTGGTGGCGGTGGTGCGCCATGTGCCACGGCGCCTGGAGCGACTCCGTAGCCTCTTTCGACTGCGTTGCGGTTCATCCGAACCAATCCCTCGTGTAGCTTGAGGAACTTGCGACAGTCCTTGAGGAGGTGGCTAGACTTTCTCTTGCCATCATCCTTGTCGATGTAGAAGTGTACCGTGCATGGCCCGGACAGTTTGTCCTCGATGGAGGTCGCGGGTGCCTCATCGCGAGTGCGGTTGCCACACTTGCGTGGTTTTCCCGGAGTCGCGGCATCTGCCGCTGCGGTATCCGCTGTTGCGGTTATCGTCGCGTCTATCAGCGTAGCCGGCTGCGACCATGTTGACGTCATCGCGATCGTCGTAGACGCGCATGCGACGCTTGCCCCGGCGGTCGCGTCTGCGTTCGAGTTCTGCCTCCTCGTCAGAGTGAACGCGATTCTTCACCGAATCTTCTCCTTCGGCCCACCGATTCGCGATCTCCATCAGGTGGTCGATGGTCTAGCTCCTCCTTGAGTTCCATGCGACGGACACCACTATTGAATGCATCAATCGCGCGGTCTTCCGAGATGTTCTCCGCGGAGTTCTTGATGATGGATCACCTTTGGATGTAAGAGTGCAGTGATTCGCCAGATCTTTGCTGGCAGCATCTCAGTTCTTCGATTGAGGCGGGCCGTTTGTACGTGCCCTTAAAGTTGCGCACGAAGCTGTAGACCAGCTCATCCCAACTGCAAATAGATCCGCGTGGGAGGTTATTGAGCCATGCCCGAGCGGCTCCCTACAGCTGTAGCTGTAAGCATTGCATGGCAGTACTTTGACTGCCTCCATGTAGCCTGACGGAGGAGATGTGGTCCTCCAGCCAGATCTTAGGGTCCTGTAGACCGTCGAATTTCGGGTTCTCCGATGGGAGTTTAAACCCTTTAGGCATTCGCTTCTGCCTAATGGCTCTGTTGAAGCATCTGGCGCCGCAGAGCTCCCCATCTTCCTCTTCTGAGTCGGTCGACCGAGCATGTCGTGCCCTTGACTTGTCGATCTTGCGTTGTGTGAGGTCGTCGCGTGCATCGTAGTCGCGATCGTGTCGTCGTGAGCAGCAGCGTCGAGACAGGTCGTGACTGTCATCGCTGGACGAGGGCGAGGAGTAGCGCTTTGCTAGTGCTTTGCCCTTTTTTGGGTCTGGTACCGGCTCCTTGTCGAGGGCGGCCTCGATTAGCCCCAGGCCCGCGATCGTAGATCGGTGCATGGCCGTACGGGGATCTCTAGCTGGCGGCTGATTATTGAGGAGGTAGAAGGTGGCTGCTGTCACCGCGGCTTGCGGTGTCCTGGGAACCACGTTGCCTCTCGTGTCGACTGTCATAGAGCCGAAGTCAAGGACTTTCACGGCCTCTATGCTCTCTTGTTCGGTGAGGTGAGCCATCCGCGACTGCCTCTTCTTGGCGAGGTACTCGTTGCCTCTTGAGGAGGATCCTCCGTAGGAGGAGAGCCCAGCATGGCGAAGGCTTGATTCGTCTGCTGCCTTTTTACGCGCCTCAAGTTGCGCGATTGCTTGTTTTTGGCGCTTGAATTCCTCTTTTAGGAGCCAGTGGTAGCCCATCAGCAGTTCCTGTGGGGACCCGAAGGGTAGAGGTGCACCTCGTAGGGCTTCACGGCAGCGATCCCACTCTTGCTCGTTGAGCCTGATCACGACACGTTCGCCGGTTTGCTCGTTGATCGTGCTAGGAGGTTCGACTGCTCCTCCGTTGCCACCGTTACCGCCGTTGCCACCGTTGGGTGGATCGGTGCCGTTGCCGGTGTTACCACCGTTGCCGCGATTGGGCGGATCGGTGTCGTTGCCGGTGTTACCACCGTTGCCGCGATTGGCGGAGGTGTCGCCTGCGTTGATGACGGCGCACATGAAGTGATTAGGGAAGCTGTTGCTTCCACAACTTTCAGATCCGGAACCATAGGTTCCATCTTCAGTGGCCAGATCGCTTAGATCGGAGTCGCGACTGCTGTCGCTGACCGTGTTCTCGACTGCCACCGGAGCGTTGAGCTCGCTGAGGGTGCCGATCGATGGAGGGAGCCATGATGCCGGGGCAATCGCCAGTGCTGTCGGCTGATCAGGCATGCGAAGCGTGCCCATCTGACCAACTTGGAACCGGAAGCTCCCAATCGCCAGGCTGATTCCGTCGCCCACGGACTCGAAAGCCGGGCGAGTAGCCGGCGTGTGGATGGTGAAGTCGAAGGCGCCGAAGAGCTGGCGAATCTCCGCTGTTTCAGAGTTGTAGATCGCAGTTGATGGGGCCGAACAAGCCGCAACATCAGCACTCCCAATTCCCACAGACGGCGCTAATTGACGAGGGTTTAACTCGTCAATGCCCATTGTTATGGACTTGGGTTTTGGAGAAGGAGGGAGCGCTGGAGACATCTATCGGCTAGCAAACAAGCACACAGGAGACAAAGGATTTATCCAGGTTCAGGCCTCGTAAAGGTCCCTACTCCTGCTTGTCTGCTCGTGGAATTATCGAGGGAGTCGAAAGTTACAATGGTGCACAGATGTAATCTGGCAAAGGTTGTGGAAACTAAGGTTGTGTGTGTCCTTCTCTCCGCCCCTTCCTAGCCTTTATATAGATAGGCTAGGTCTCGGGTAGCAGGTCGAGTCAGTTACAAGTTAGGGTTTTCCCTTTAATCTTTCTATCTTTAGCTTCTTCTTGTTCTTCAAGCAATCGAGAGTCCGTAGGTTACTCGAGTCCCTCCATCCGGGCCTTGGCGACACCGTGGGCCTGTATGTATTTGGACCATATATACCAAGCTCGAGTACCTATACGGTATACCCATGTCACATAGCATACCAAAATTTAATAAAAGACAATTCGGGTTTTATCCCAAACCATAACTTATATGGTGTCATTTCAACGGATCACGATGGTGCTCTTTTCAGTGTAAAAGCGGTAGTCTCTAAAGCTTCAATCCTTAAAACATAATGGCAGTTTTATAAATGACACCCTTGATCTTACCATGTCAAACATGGTTTGATTTCATCTCTCGAATATGCCATACTCCTATGGTTTACTGGAAAACACAAATCATGGTACAATTCCTCAAATCTTAAGTGTTTTGCTAAACATGTAACTCAAATATCTTCCTTTATGATCAAATCATAAACACTTTTATTTTCTTGTTACAATGATTTTTCACTTCATCTTGAAAGTCTTTGAACAATTTTCAAATGTTTCATACTCCTTCCTTATTAAGTAAATATATAGATATATTCACTCAAATTTCTGGAGAAAACATATCAAGCAAAAAGATCCATCGCATATGGCTACATATAATGGACTATATACATCAATATGTATAATATCCAATAAGTTAGTCATCCGTTCCTCTTTGGCCTATGGACGGAGTTTCAATTATCTCGAGGAAAGTTTCACAAGCGTCAATTGATCAAAATCAAAGACTCCAAAAATCCATCAACATGGAGTTTCTTTATGTTTTCTTTCCAATATAATTTAAACAGCGATGCCACTTCATAAGTGATCTTTTAATCTTTTGTCTTGCGACATTTTAGCAATAGTGTTTATGGATGTGATTTCTCCCACTAGACTTGTAAAAGTTCATCCATCCTTTATGGAATATGGTAATGATTTGAACAACCATTGTTCTCATAATACCGGAACAAAATAACAATTATTAAAACAAATCTTGAAGGCTAGGTTTGACGACAACGAAAAACACAATAATACTTTATTTGTTTTTGATGAACATCATCACTTATTCTCTTGCTAGTTACTTAGGCCATTGCAGTTCATGAATTGCGTTGTCCTGTATGACACTTCATACCAACCAATTCGGTATCCAATACCGGTATCCAATACCTAAGAACCACATTGTTTAACAAGCAAGGAATACAACCATAACATGTATATCTTCTATATACCTAAGTTGGACATATCCAACCTTTTCTTTTCTACCAAATATTTTATAGATTCTCTTTCAGCAATTCCTTTTACTTTTAAAATAATCTATCAACATCAATTGTGGTGTCATTCACATGATACATAGTACAAAGCGTATATAGTCAAATACTAATACCTTTGGACTTGCATTTTGAAGTGAATCACCATCATCAAATGTTTGGTATTCTTACAAAAATCCATTCTTTAGTAATCTATTAATGTAGTAAACATTTTACTTACATCTTCTATTCATCCTTATCATGACAACTTTCATGATCAAGCTACTATAGCCTATAAGGAAGAATGCCGAGTATAATTTTAGTTCCCGAAACCTTTTGGGAGATTCAGATGTCTAGCATCTCCATCCTTCACAAATTCTCATACAATATGAGAACATGTATTTTGCTAAATTATACTCTATCATAATGCAACCAAAAACATTATTTCAGATATCACAATATCTTTCACACATGATGGTTTTTGAAACAATTTTCAGCTCCTATATAATCTTGATATTAAAACAACTTTTGAATATCAATAATCATGGAGGCAAACATGATACTTTAGATACTAACATTGGAATTCTTACTCTTGATTTAATACTACTTATTAAACTTCATGGAGTAAATAGAGTTTGCTAAAAGTTTGCAATAGGACTTATAAACTTTAAATTGACATTCAAAACAATACGATGCCAGTTCGTAAAGTAAATATCCAGAATTCTATAGTTCTATTATCTCAACTAAAACTAAGCATAAGGTAGTGAACAGACGCCAATGACTACAACAAATTATGCAAATTCACTTTGATTTAGTTTATGACAAATTGAGTTCGACTAATTGATACATTGCAAATGTATCTATAATTTTTGGTGTTCCATGCTTGGTTTTATCTACTTTCTTGTGTTTTGTTCCAACTTTGGAGTACTTTTCATATGATTTCTTGGACTAAGCTATTAACAAGATTGCACAGTGCCAGTTGCCTATTTTCTGCTGTTTTTGGTTCTAGGAAAGTCAGAAAATGAATATTCTCAGAATTGGATGGGACAAAAGCCAAAGTTCCTATTTTACCGGAAGACTCACGGAGCCAGAATACGAGACGGAGGAGGGCCAGGGCCTGGCCACACCCCCAGGCGCGGGCTAGCCCTAGCCGCGCCACTAGGTGGTGTGGGCCCCCTGGCCGGCCACTAACCTTGCCTCTCTCGCCTATAAGAGCCTCCCGAGGCAAAAACCCTAAATCGTCAATTAGAAATCCACGAAAAGTTCCGCGGCACCGTCGCCACCGAAGGGGAGATTTGGGGGACAGAAAATCTCTATTCCGGCACCCTGCCGGGACAGGGAAGTGCCCCCGAAGCCATCTCCATCGATCTCCAACGCCATCTCCATCACTGTTGCCGATTCCCATGATCAGGAGGGAGTAGTTCTCTCTCGAGGCTAAGGGTTCTACCGGTAGCTATGTGTTCATCTCTCTCTATGTGTGATCATATTGTGATCATGAGCTTGTAATCTATAGATCTACCTTGCTACTCAAGTGCTTTAATAGATCTCTGCTCTCCCCATGTGTGTGAAAGTGACAGCGTGCTCACCATGGTGGCACTTAGGCTAGAGATTACAAATACTTGTTATGAGTTGTATTTGGAGTTGGATGTCTTTATGAAATTGTGGTGTTTGTTGGAACCATCTAGTGCTCAAGGTGACAGTGTGCTGTTATAGCCCTACCATGGATTACAGTGTCCAACCGGAGAGTAGTTAAGAGTAGTATCATAAAGAGAAGATATTTATATGAGAGTGTTCACTAGTGAAAGTATGATCCCTAGGCCTTGTTTCTAAGCATTGATACACCATTTGCAATTAGATCTGTTACATGTTTGCTTGCTTCCATCTTTATTTCAGTTTGCCTTTAGTCTTTTCTCACGTCAATCACACGCCATCAAGCTATTTTCTATCACCGTTACCACTTATAATTATCCATACCACTTGTATTTCACTATCTCTTCGCCGAACTAGTGCACCTATACACTTGACAAGTGTATTGGGTGTGTTGGGGACACAAGAGACTGCTTGTATCTTGATTGCAGGGTTGCTTGAGAGGGAATACCTTTGACCACTTCCTCCCTGAGTTCGATAAACCTTGGGTGATCCACTTAAGGGAAAACTTGCTGCTGTTCTACAAACCTCTGCACTTGGAGGCCCAACAGCTGTCTACAAGAATAGAAGTGCGTAGACATCAAGCTATTTTCTGGCGCCGTTGCCGGGGAGGTAAGGTAAAAGGTATTCACACCAGAGGATTAAAGAAGAAGAACCTCCCACGGCAAACGCCTATTTTCTGGCGCCGTTACTGGGGAGGTAAGGTAAAAGGTACTCACATCCTCCGGTGTGAGTGCTCGAAGTTATTTCCTTTAGGTTCTGCAATTTTGACTTTTTGTTTCTTGTTTTCACTAGTTAGGCTTAATGGAAAACAACAAAAAAATTAGAGAGCTTTATAGTATTTATCTTGAGTTAGGACATGAAGTGTTTGAAGAGAAAATTAAAAAACCTATGGAACTTTATTTGCATGCTAACAGTAATGTTATTAGTATGAATTCTTTGAACACCATTATTGCTAATGCTATGGAAAAGTCTAAGCTTGGGGAAGCTAGTTTTTATGAAAATGATCTTTTTAGTACCGCAAGCATGGAGGAGAAAATTTACTTTGATGATACTATGCCTCCAATATATGATGATTACAATGATGAGTATGATATTTTTAGTCCACCTACTATTGAGGAGAAGATTAATTATGATTACAATATGCCTCCTATATTTGATGATTATGGTGATGAGAATAATAATGATAGGTATTTTGTTGAATTTGCTCCCACTATAATTAATAAGAATAACTATGCTTATGTGGAAAGTAATAATGATTATATGCATGTGGCTCATGATAAGAATGTTTCTTGTGATAGTTATATTGTTACTTTTATTCATGATGCTAATGAAAGTTATTATGAGAGAGGGAAACATGGTTTTATATATCTCAACAATATTAAGTTTCCCCTCTTTATGTTGAAATTTTTGAAGTTGCACTTGTTTTGCTTTCCTATGCTTGTTGCTTTGTGCTTTCATGACTTGTTTCCTTACAAGATTCCTATGCATAGGAAGTGGGTTAGACTTAAATGTGTTTTGAATTTGCTTCTTGATGCTCTCTTTTACTTCAATCCATATTTCTTATGTGAGCATCTTCTCAAACTATCATGCCTAACTTAAAGGCGTTAAAGAAAAGTACTTATTGGGAGATAACCCAAAATTTTTAGTTGAGTCTTAGAAGTTATTGCTTCAGTAATAACCGCTCATTATCCTTTTTATTTGCTTTTTGTGCCAAGAGTAACCTCTAATGAGAAAGAAGTAATGATTGGGAAAGTTGCTGTCCCGAAACAAATTTCTGTGCTTCACCGTAAAAATTCTTATAAAATCTCTGAATGTCTTTTTGAGGCGTGAATTTTTGTGCTTCTGCCCCAGGTTGTTATATAACTTTCGTTAGTTCAACACTTTTTGATTTGAGCAACATAAGGTCTTCGAAAAAATCCGTCTTTACCTGCTGGTCTGTTTTGACAGATTTCTACCATTTTCTGCATTTGCTTCTTGTTGGTTCCTTTTTGAGTTCTCTTTGGGGAATTGAGCTTTTTGAGGGAAGTGCTACAGTAGCTAGTGTTATAGTGGAAGTTTATTTGGTGTTAGAACTGAACCTTAAGATTTATTTATCTTGAGTGCACTAGTGTTGCTAATAAAGATTGTGTGAAGTTTTGTATGAAGGAAAAATTTCAGGTGTATGGAAGGAATGAGTAATGAGATGAAGGATGGACTAAAGCTTAAGCTTGGGGATGCCACGCATGTCACCCCAAGAAATATCCAAGAAGTACAAGCGTCAAAGCTTGGGGATGCCCAAGGCATCCCCTTCTTCATCAATAAAAATCCTAGGTTTCTTCGAAACGCTTCATTTTTATTGTTTCATGCACAGTTGTGTTGTTCTTGGAGCGTCTTATTTTTCGTTTTTCATTTTGGTTTTCGTTTGCTTGGTTTTTTTAGTTTTCTGAATAAATTGGTTGAACCCCCTCTTTCATACATTGGTTTTCAAATAGTTTGGTTTGGTTTGGAAAAGAGTAGGAAAGTTCATGCTTAAGTGGTAAAGAGAGCTTGTTTTTGACTATGGCCTATGCTTTGTCATGCCATGCTTGATATTGTTTTGGATTTATGCTAAGTATTCTTTGCTGTAGCATGACTTGTTATAAACAATTGAGATTGCTTAATGTGCCTTGGATGAATCATGCGTTGTTTTAGCATATTAAAGCATAGTATAGTGGTATTCTCCTTTGATGCTTTATTTGGGTTGACTTGGCGCATGCTCACACCATGTTATGACTATCTCAAGTCACCATAGCCTTTATGATCCTTTAGTTTTCAACTTGTAGTATCACTTTATTCTTTGATCAATGATGTTTTGTCGCTCTGCATGATTATGGCCATTATTGCTCTCTTAGTTTGTCGCTCCCAGTCTTTTGCTAGCCTCCACAACCAAGTATGAGTTCTACTCATGCATCCAACTCCTAAAACCAAGTTATTCCAAAGAGTCCACCATACTTACCTATTAGCATATGCTATTCCAAGTATATTCATGCTTTTGTTTACCTTCCAAATTAAACTTGTTATGAGAAAACTAGTGATTAAAGCTCTCACGAACTTGATGGCACACTTTACTTTTCTTGCCCTTAATAAACTCGAAACATTGTGTCGTCTATGTTGTATATGCTTGCACTTATTTGTTGGGAATTAGCAGAACCATGCTTTCATGGGGAACGCTTTCAACATTGCACTTGGTACTTGTACCTAGTTGATATCATGCTCTTTTGTATATGGATGTCGTCGGTGTGAAATGAAAGGGGAGCTTGTAAGTGCATGGAGTTATGTATCTGTGTTAGAGAAATGCCTGGGCTGTTGGTCTAATCCATGCTGACATGGTGGAAACCTGCAGCGTAACCATAATGAGCTGTCTATGAAGCATTCTTCTTATAAAAAAAAGAGTCCTATATTGAGAAAAAAGAGAAAAAGAAAAAAGAGATATTATGAAAAGAGGAAACAGAGAAAAAGCACCATATTCCCATGGTAAATAAGAAGAATGCTGAGATGCTTGTTGTCTGCTTGCCTTGTCATTTTGATATGGGGATTCTTCCGTATCATCGGGCAAGGGGTACCCCATTGGCGGTTCTTTATGATACACATGTGCTTACGATGACAAGAACTTACCGGTGACTAAACTTGAGTAGCATGAGGAGCGGCTCTCGTATACAAGGGACATGAGATTTCTAACTTATACTTCGTCAAGCATGTACACCATAGTTTGTTCACTTTAACCTTAATCACTTCAAGATGCTTATGATAGGGGCAATGAGAGTTGAAAGCTATAAGTACCAAATTTTTGGAAGCTCTTTATGAGACTTGAATCCCTACTTCCTTTTATAAAAAGATCTTTCTTCCACCATTATATTGAGTCTCCACCTTCTATCTTTATGCACCTACTTTGAGAGCATAGTGGCCATTCTTAGTTCTTTGTGCATTGTCCCAAGACTAGTTGATTGATGCATAACTTGATATTGCTTGTTTTAAACTATTGTATCTAGTCACTCTTATGAACTTTGAAGGTGTCCTATGCATTTATATTTGCTACTCTATTAAGGGACAAGCTGAATACTATTATGCTATGTTTTCTTTATGTGAAACAAAAAAACGTCTTGCAAAGCATTGTTATTCATGAATCTTTTGTTTGTGCCTTTTCATGTTGCATCATAGTTTCTTTTGTTGATTGCTAGAACTTTGTCTTTCATGTTATGATTGAAGTACTATGATCCCAGCTTTGAATGTTTTACAAGTACTTTGATCAAGTCTTTGATGGTGCATGTCACCTCAAAAATTATTCTTTCTTTTTATCACTTACCTACTCGAGGACGAGCAGGAGTTAAGCTTGGGGATGTTGATACATTGCAAATGTATCTATAATTTTTGATGTTCCATGCTTGGTTTTATCTACTTTCTTGTGTTTTGTTCCAACTTTGGAGTACTTTTCATATGATTTCTTGGACTAACCTATTAACAAGATGCCACAGTGCCAGTTGCCTGTTTTCTCCTGTTTTTGGTTCCAGGAAAGTCAGAAAATGAATATTCTCAGAATTGGACGGGACAAAAGCCAAAGTTCCTATTTTACCAGAAGACTCACGGAGCCAGAATACGAGACGGAGGAGGGCCAGGGCCTGGCCACACCCCCCAGGCGCGGGCTAGCCCTAGCCGTGCCACCAGGTGGTGTGGGCCCCCTGGACGGCCACCGACCTTGCCTCTCTCGCCTATAAGAGCCTCCCGAGGCAGAAACCCTAAATCGTCAATTAGAAATCCACGAAAAGTTACGCAGCGCTGCCGCCACCGAAGGGGAGATTCGGGGGACAGAAAGTCTCTGTTCCGGCACCCTGCCGGGACAGGGAAGTGCCCCCGGAGCCATCTCCATCAGTCTCCACCGCCATCTCCATCACCGTTGCTGATTCCCATGATGAGGAGGGAGTAGTTCTCTCCCGAGGCTGAGGGTTGTACCGGTAGCTATGTGTTCATCTCTCTCTCTATGCGTGATCATATTGTGATCATGAGCTTGTAATCTATAGATCTACCTTGCTACTCAAGTGCTTTAATAGATCTCTGCTCTCCCCATGTGTGTGAAAGTGACAGCGTGCTCACCATGGTGGCACTTAGGCTAGAGATTACAAATACTTGTTATGATTTATATTTGGAGTTGGATGTCTTTATGAAATTGTGGTGTTTGTTGGAACCAGCTAGTGCTCAAGGTGACAGTGTGGGGTTTTCTAGATGGGAAAGGCTTACTTTGAGGTGTGCTGTTATAGCCCTACCATGGATTAGAGTGTCCAACCGGAGAGTAGTTAAGAGTAGTATCATAAAGAGAAGATATTTATATGAGAGTGTTCACTAGTGAAAGTATGATCCCTAGGCCTTGTTTCTAAGCATTGATACACCATTTGCAATTAGATCTGTTACATGTTTGCTTGCTTCCATCTTTATTTCAGTTTGCCTTTAGTCTTTTCCCACGTCAATCACATGCCATCAAGCTATTTTCTATCACCGTTACCACTTATAATTATCCATACCACTTGTTTTTCACTATCTCTTCGCCAAACTAGTGCACCTATACACCTGACAAGTGTATTGGGTGTGTTGGGGACACAAGAGACTGCTTGTATCTTGATTGTAGGGTTGCTTGAGAGGGAATACCTTTGACCACTTCCTTCCTGAGTTCGATAAACCTTGGGTGATCCACTTAAGGGAAAACTTGCTGCTGTTCTACAAACCTCTCCCCGAGGCCATGTCTGTACATGATAGGCTCGCCAAGTAAGAACCTTAGTACTCGCATGTGTAAAACTGTCTTACACCCGTTGTATGAAAGCGTAGAGTCGAGTACACCCGATCATCACGTGATGTCTCGAAACACGATCCATAGAACGGTGTATACTTAAGGAAGAACACATTTTTATCTTGATATCTAAATGAGGGATCATCTTAAAATGCTACTAAAACGCCAAACTAACAATATAAGATGCGAACATCACATGTGTAAAGTGGAATGATATGGTCCATGCATTTGATCACCATCATATGCATCGTGGTATGATCTCTATCATTCCTTTGTGTGTAAGGCCAAGGTCTATGGAACTTACACGTTAGGTGTGTTGTAAGAGTATCAACTATACATCAACTTACCACATTACCATATCATGACACTATCCTAGCAACGATCTAAACTAGACGCCTCTAATTTATCCATTGCAAGTTTTACATGGCCTAGGGCTACGAACATGGAACCACAACAAGGATAACCAAGTTATTAGCAACTCGTTGTAAATCAGATATTGACTATAGTAGGAGAGACAGACACCCGCGAGCCACTTATGCAAAACTAGTTACATGTCAGTCGTGGAACCGGTCTCATGTACGATGACATGTAAGGTTGGTCCGGGCCGCTTCATCCCACTATGCCACCAATATCCAAAATACATGAAAGAAGCAATAACATGATCATCATCGCCCACATATAAACATATGCGTACTACCCGTGCAAAGCACCTACACATAGATCAGGCTGTAATACCATTGTTGGGTCCGCAGCATAGAAAACAAAAAATTTCCTACGAAGGGAACTATACGCCAAGATCTATCTACTAGATACAGAGCAACAGGTGGATATACATCCATCGAGAACTTACCCTCGAAGACAACGAGTTTTGTTAACGAGTAGGAACTCGTGGTTGATGTAGTCGTACACTTGACGATCTCAAGATCGTGATGCAGTCCAGCAGGTCCGGCTCCAACACGTCCATCAGATCCAACTCTAGCAAGTCCAGCACCACCAAGTCCAGCACCACCAAGTCCAGCACCGCAAAGCAGCGGTGCGTCCGCGATCGCACACACGTCCGGTACCCCGACAACCTCCGTCCCTCACTCCAACAAAGCAGCGGAAGCAACAACTCCTTTCCACATAAAGCCACCGGGAACATGTATCTCGCTAATCCGAGACCATGCGGAATAATACTAGAGGGGGAGAGAGATCCTTCACGAGGAGGTGTGAGGAAGAAGGGGAGTGAGGGGGACTTTTATAGGAGGAGGGGGGTACCCCTCCCCCATGGCCGACGCCCATGGGAGGGTGACTCCTCACCTCCCCCATTCATGTGGTGGTAACCCCTCCACATTAAAATGCCCCTTCACATTCTTTTTTAAAGTCTCCACTTTAAATGCATTAAATTTCTCCAAATTTAATGCTCTCTCATTTAATAAAACTCTTTTATTATTTTTATTCAGAATTTTGTTAATTACTTTAATGAACAAACATTCACATAAAACCCCCTGCAACATTTCAATAATACATGCGGAACCAATTTCAGCAATTTCACCCGAAATAGTTTCGGTGTCCATTGAAATAATTCCAGCGCTTTCTTAAATCTTTATCTGAAACATATTTGCTCCAAATGGTGTCGGTATCCCTTAAGTGTGTCACCCTATGGTTCGCGAATAATGCAGACATGATCGAGACCCCTCTCAGATCAATAATCATAAGCGAGACCTAGGGATCCATACTGACTCCTACACATTCAACGATGACTTCTGTGATTGTGAGAACCTTTAACGCTAGTAACTAAATCCCTTTGTCTCGCGATATATTACATGTACGAGATTCGATCATTGGTATCTCCATACCTAGTTTGTTCTTGTTACCGACATGCACTCTTTTCTCGTTCCCGTGATATAACATTCTAGTGATCACATCACTTGCTTGCAAGCTATCTTAATGTGATATCACCGAGAGGGCCCAGAGTATATCTATCCGTCATCGGGATGGACAAATCTCACTCTTGATCCATGAGCCTCAACATAACACCTTTGTATCACTGAACCCACCTTTATAGTCACCCTGTTACGGTGTGACATTTGATGTTATCAAGATACTCTTCCGGTGTTAGCAATTAACATGATCTCATGGTCTAAGGACTAAGATTACTTCGTATGATGTTATAGCAATATGAATATAATGACTTTGATCGTAATGCCATACTTCGGATGAATGTTCATCACATCATTCCACCAATGTTGTGACCTCGTTATTAACAACATCCAATGTCCATGATCAGGAAACCTTGACCATCTTGTTAATCAACGAGCTAGTTTATATGAGAGGCATTACTAGGAACTTTGTATTTTGTTTATTAAACACACATGTATTGACGTTTCCAATAAATACAATTATAGCATGCAAAATAAACATTTATCATAAACATGGAATAAGATAATAACCACTTTATTATTGCCTCTCGGGCATATTCCCTTCAGAAAATGGGTGTTTGATAGTGGTGACACAAGTCATATGACTGGAAGCAAAGAGATGCTTGACGATACAAGACCTAATACTTCTAATATGTGTGTCACTTATGGATATGGATCGACTTCTAAGGTATTGGGTTTGGGTAAGGTAGTGGTCACACCGGATATATCCATTGTGGACATTATGCTTGTCAAAACCCTTTCATATAATTTACTTTCCATTTATCAACTCACACTTATGGGCTTTAATGCCTACTTTACCCCCAAGGTTGTGGTTCTCATGTGGAGCAAGACTCTGTCTATAGCCTTTGTCAGGTATGCCGAGAATAGTTTGTATGTGGTAGATTTTGATAAGAAACCCAAACCTACCGTGGCTTGCCTAATGGCTAATGGTTACGTGGGATGGATTTGGCATCGCTGTCTTGCCCATGTCAACATGAGGTCTTTGCAAAGTCTCCGGATGGGAGGTCACATTCTTGGTTTAAAAGATAATGTGTGTTTTGTCAAAGATCGTGTGTGTAGGGCATGCATTGAAGGGAACCTACATGAGACGACACACCCCCAAATACAACCATCTATTCTGATGGGACCTTGGAGCTCCTTCACATGGATCTCTTTGGTCCTCCATCCTTTGATAGTCTTGGGGGGAAAAAGTATTGTTTGGTTATTATGGATTACTACTCAATATACACATGGGTATATTTCTTCAAGAAGAAGAGTGAGACTCAACAAACCATCATCAACTTTGCCAATGAAGTGCAACATCAACATAACAAGAAGATCTTGGCCATAAGAAGTGACAATGGTACCGAGTTCAAGAACTACACCTTAGATGAGTTTCTTGGTGATGAGGGGATCAAGCATCAATATTCTGCTCCTTATACCCCTCAACAAAATGGTGTGGCGGAAAGGAAGAACCGGACTCATGGATATGGGCAAGAACCATAATTGCGGAGTTCAAGTCCCTGTATAACTTTTGGGCCGAAGCTATGTCTACCACTTGACATATTGCCAACCGGGTTTATCTTCGCAACCATTTGGATATGACTCCATATGTGATCCTCACTAGCAAGAAGCCTAGTATTTCCTACCATCGGGTGTTTGGGTACAAATGCTATATTCTCAAGAAAGGTAGCCGATTATCTAAATTCGAGCCTCGTAATATTGAAGGTATCTTTGTTGGCTATGCATCGGACTCTCACGCCTATAGGATCTATAAAAAGTCCACCAGGCAAGTTATAGTTTCCTCTAATGTGAAGTTCGATGAGCATAATGGCTCCTAAGTAGGGCAAATAAATATTGGTGATGTAGGTGATGAAATTCCTCTTCAAGCCATAAGAAGAATGGGTGTGGGATTTTTCCGCCCCGTTGAGGAACCCCTTATGGTGGAAGGAGAAGGACAATGCTCTACTCAAATGGAGCCCTCACCTTCACTAGATCTACATCAACCCCATAGCCATCAAATACCATTATTGAAGAGGTAGCTCATGATCAAGGTCAAGCTCAAGTAAATGATGGGTGTTCTTCACCCCATAATGACCAAGGTCAAGCTCATGTGGATGGTTAAAGTCAAAATGTCGAGCAAGCTCAATTTCAAGGTCAAGACGAGGATCAACATAGTGGTGATGACCAAGTAGCCTCTCAAGAATCTATTGAGGAAGCTCATGCTCGTCGTGAAGCAAGGAGGATCGCCAAGCTCATCCGAGAAGGAATTACTCTTAAAAATGTTGTTGGTGATCTTGAAAGGGGCATTTCTACTCGTAACCAAGTGGCTAACTTTGTTGGCCACAATAGTTTCATTTCTTGTGTAGAGCCCCAAAAGGTGTATGAAGCGCTTGAAGACCTGGATTGGCTTGATGCCATGAATGAAGAACTTCACAACTTTGAGGGTAACAAAGTGTGGTCATTGGTGGAGAGACCCAAGGAGTGCCATAATGTCATCGGAACAAAGTGATATTCAAGAACAAGCAAGATGCAAATGGGATGGTTATTCGCAACAAGGCAAGATTGGTGGCTCAAGGCTTCTCCCAAGTAAAGGGTATTGAGTACGGTGAAACTTTTGCCCCCATTGCCCGTCTTGAATCCATTCGTATCTTGCTTGCATATGCATATCATCGTAAATTTAAGTTACAACAAATGGATGTTAAAAGTGCATTTCTTAATGGTCCCTTAAATGAGTTGGTGTATGTCAAGCAACCTTCGGGGTTTGAGGACCCCAAGTTCCCAAACCACGTCTACAAACTTGATAAGGCACTCTATGGACTTAAACAAGCTCCACGTGCGTGGTATGAGCACCTTAGAAAGTTGTTGGTAGACCGTGGTTTCGAAGTTGGGCTAATCGACCCCACTCTTTTTACTAAGAGAGTTGGAGGAAACTTGTTCATATGTCAAATTTATGTCGATGATATTATCTTTGGTTCTCCTAATAAAGCTTTCAATGATGTCTTTGCTAAGCTAATGACCGATGAGTTTGAGATGTCTATGATAGGGGAGTTGCAATTCTTTCTTGGTTTTGAAGTGAAGCAAGTGATTGGAGGTATCTTTATTAATCAAGCCAAATACGTTCAAGATATGCTCAAGAGGTTCAAGTTGATGGATTTAAATGAAGCCAAGACTCCCATGCCTCTTAAGTGTGATCTCACTCTTGATACAAATGGTAAATATGTGGATCAAATGGTATATCGATCTATGATTGGTTATTTTATTTACCTTTGTGCATCTAGACCGGATATCATGTTGAGTGTAGGTATTTTTGCACGGTTTCAAGCCGCCCCAAACGAAAGCCACCTTGTGGCGGTCAAGCGAATCTTTCAATATTTAGTTGATACCCCAAACTTTGGCTTATGGTATCCCAAGGGATCAAGCTTTGTTCTTCAAGGTTTCATGGATTCAGATTGGGCGAGAGACAAAGTTAGAAGGAAATCAACCTTCGGGGCTTTCCAATTCCTTGGTAGGTCCTTGGTGTGTTGTTCATCAAAGAAACAAAAGTATGTATCCTTGTCTTCCGCCGAGGCCAAGTATATTGTGGCCGCTAGTTGTTGTGCACAATTGTTATGATGAGGCAAACTTTAAAGGATTGCGGTGTCACTTCTGACAAAGTGCCTCTTCTTTGTGATAATGAAAGTGCTATCAAGATCGCCCACAACCCGGTGCAACACACAAGAACCAAGCATATTGATATTCATCATCACTTCATCTGGGAGCATGTGAATAATGGTGATATTGACCTCTCTTATGTTAGCACCGAGAATAATCTTGCGGATTTATTCACCAAGCCCCTTGATGAGTAGAGATTCCGCGAGTTAAGGCATGAGCTAAGTATCATTGATTCGAGCAATGTGGCTTGAGACCATGCACCCATACCCATGCATTCATATGTTATCCTATTTAGATGTAGGCATGGACATAGGGGGAGTGCAGTCCTAATTGATTGGGTCATCCCTCCCTCCATTATGTCCGAAGTAAGAAAATCATCCTCTTTATATCATTTTGTGATATGTGAGCTTCAATGACGAGTTTTGGTAATGGACCCAAGATACATATTCACGGTGCCAAGTCAAGTATACTCAAACATGGTGGCCTTGGCCACCGACCCACACATTGGTGTGTGTCTAGGTGTTCTTTGCATCCTTGATGGCTATTTTTGCTTCTATTGGTTGTTTGTGTATTCCTTGGCTCTTCATTTGGTTGCCTTGTGCCATATTTTTGTGATTTTTGCATGTCCTCCTTGAATCTGGCGTTTTCTGGCTATGGAGGCCAGAGACTCCGGGGTATGACCCCGGAGACTCCGGCCTAGCGGTTTCTCGCATGGTTTGAGAAGAGAGTCGGGGTAGGGGTAACTCCTAGTTACTCCTCTCCACCCCGACTCCCTTCTCTCCTTACCCCCCGCTCCCTCCTCTGCCAGTCGCCTCCGGGGATTCCTCTGCCCTGGATCCACCGCTGCCGCCGGTTTCCTCCTCCTCTCCCCACTGCCGGCCCTCCTCACCGCCGTCTAGGAGCCATTCCCATGGATCAAGGTGCCCCTCCTCTCTTTATCTGCCTAGGGTTTACCCAAGACAAGATTGCGGTTAGAGACCTTCTTTTCCATGGTTGTTAGCATCCTTTTTTGCGGCAAATTTGTGTTCTTGGAGTCTTGAGACCTTTATCCATGACTGGGTGAAGCCCCCCAAATCCCATCTCTCGCCATGTTTCTGTTGGGTCCGCAGCATAGAAAACAAAAAATTTCCTACGATGAGAACTACACGCCAAGATCGATCTACTAGATACAGAGCAACGGGTGGACATACATCCATGGAGAACTTACCCTCGAAGACAACGAACTTTGTTAACGAGTAGGAACTCGTGGTTGATGTAGTCGTACACTTGCCGATCTCAAGATCGTGAGGAAGTCCGAGCGCCGCAACTCAGCAGCGCATCCGCACTCGCACACACATTCAAGCCACCGGACAACCTCCACCTCCTCGCTCCAGCGATCCAGCGGAAGCAGCAACTCCTTCCAAACGAAATGCCACCGGGAACATGTATCTCGCTAATCCGAGACCATGGGGGAATAATTCTAGAGGGGGAGAGAGATCCTTCACAAGGAGGTGTGTGGATGAAGGAGGGAATGGGTGACCTTTTATAGGAGGAGGGGGGTGCCCCCTCTCTCCATGGCCGGCGCATGGGGGGTGACCCCTCACCTCCCCCATTCATGTGGTGGTAACCCCTCCACATTAAAATGCCTCTTCACATTCCCTTTTAAAGTCTCCACATTAAATGCATTAAATTTCTCCAAATTTAATGCTCTCTCATTTAATAAAACTCTTTTTATTAAATTTATTCAGAATTTTGTAATTACTTTAATTAACAAACATTCACATATAGCCCCTTGCAATATTTCAATATCACATGCAGAACCACCTTCTGCAATTTCACCCGAAACAATTTCCGGTTTCTATTGAAACAATTCCTGCGCTTTGCAATTCTTTCGTATGAAACATATGTGCTCCAAAATGGGGTCCGATAACTCTTAGGTGTTCCACCCTACGGTTCACGAATAATGCAGACATGATGGAGACCCTTCTCCGATCAATAATCAGCAGCAGGACCTGGAGATCCGTACTGACTCCTACACATTCAATGATGACTCATGTGATCGTGAGAACCTTTAACGCTTGTAACTAATTCCCTTTGTCTCTCGATATATTACATGTCCGAGATTCGATCATTGGTATCTCCATACCTAGTTTGATCTTGTTACCGACATGCACTCTTTTCTCGTTCCCGTGATATAACATTCTAGTGATCACATCACTTGCTTGCAAGCTATCCTAATGTGATATCACCGAGAGGGCCCAGAGTATATCTATCCATCATCTGGATTGACAAATTCCACTCTTGATCCATGAGCCTCAACATAACACCTTCGTAGTACTGAACCCATCTTTATAGTCACCCTGTTACGGTGTGACATTTGATGTTATCAAGATACTCTTCTGGTGTTAGCAATTAACATGATCTCATGGTCTAAGGATAAAGATTACTTTGTATGATGTTATAGCGATATAAACATAATGACTTGATCGTAATGCTATACTTCGGATGAATGTTCATCACATCATTTCACAAATGCTGTGACCTTGTTATTAACAACATCCAATGTCCATGATCAGGAAACCTTGATCATCTTGTTAATCAACAAGCTAGTCTATAAGAGAGGCATAACTAGGAACCCTTTTTGTTTATTAAACACACATGTATTGATGTTTCCTATCAATACAATTATAGCATGCAAAATAAACATCTATCATATACAAGGAATACATAATAACAACTTTATTATTGCCTCTCAGGGCATATTTCCTTCAGTCTCCCACTTGCACTAAAGACAATAATCTAGTTTATATAGTGATAAATCTAACACCCATGGAGTTCTGGTGTTGATCATGTTTTGCCCTAGGGAGTACTTTATTCAACGGATCTGCTACATTCAGGTCCGTGTGCACTTTACAAATCTTTATATCTCCATCCTTGACATGCTCGCGGATGAAGTGAAACCAGCGCTTAATATGCTTGGAATTCTTGTGAGACCTTGGTTCCTTGGTGTTGGCTATGGCTCCATTATTGTCACAATAGATCACCATTGGGTCCAACGCACTAGGAACCGCACCCAGTTCTGTAATGAACTCTTTCATCCAAACCGCTTCCTGCGCTGCTTCTGAAGCAGCAACATATTCCGCCTCCGTCATTGATCCAGCCACCACAGGTTGTTTGGAGCTCCTCCAACTAACTGCTGCTCCGTTCAAGAGAAATACGTATCCGGATTGAGATTTAGAGTCATCCGGATCAGTGTCAAAGCTAGCATCGACATAACACTTAGCGACTAGCTCTTCTTCACCTCCGTATACAAGAAACATATCCTTAGTTCTTCTCAAGTACTTAAGGATATTCTTGACCACTATCCAGTGTTCCGAACCTGGATCAGATTGGTACCTACTAGTCAAACTAATAGCATGTGCCACATCCGGTCTTGTACATAGCATGGCATACATTATAGAGCCTATGGCTGAGGCATAGGGGATCTTATCCATTATCTCTCTTTCTTCCACCGTAGCCGGACTTTGAGTCTTACTCAATGTCTTGCCTTGCAACATAGGTAAGTACCCCTTCTTACTTCCGTCCATATTAAACATCTTTAATATATTATCAAGGTCTCTGTGATAGCCCAATTAGGCGTCTTGATCTATCTCTATAGATTTTAATGCCTAATATATATATGAAGCTTCACCAAGGTCCTTCATCGAAAATTTGCTGTTTAGATAACTTTTAACACTATTTAAAAGATCTATATCATTTCCAATCAATAATATGTCATCCAAATATAATATTAGAAATGCCACATTGCTCCCACTCACTTTCTTGTAAATACAAGCCTCTCCATAAGTTTGGACAAATCCAAACTCTTTGATCACCTCATCAAAGCGGAGATTCCAACTCCGGGATGCTTGCTTCAGTCCATAGATGGATCTCTGAAGTTTGCACACCTTATCAGCATCCTTAGGATCGACAAAACCCTTAGGTTGTATCATATACAACTCTTCTTCAATATTACCATTGAGGAACGCAGTTTTGACATCCATCTGCCATATTTCATAATTGAAATATGCAGCAATTGCTAACATAATCCTAACTGACTTAAGCATCGCTACGAGAGAGAATGTCTCGTCATAGTCAACTCCTTGAATTTGTCGAAACCCCTTTGCGACAAGTCGAGCCTTATAGATGGTTACATTACCATCAGCATCAATTTTTCTTTTGAAAATCCATTTATTCTCAATGGCCTTTCGATCGTGAGGTAAGTCCACCAAGGTCCAAACCTGGTTTTCATACATGGATTCCATCTCGGATTTCATGGCTTCTAGCCATTTGTTGGAATCAGAGCTCATCATCGCTTCTTCATACGTCGTAGGGTCATCTATTTCATCAATCATGAAATTCATAATAGGATTGCCGTACAGTTCAGGAGCTGCACGTGTCTTGCTTGACCTGCGAGGTTCGGTAGTGTCCTCTTCCGGAGTTTCATGATCAATATCATTAGCTCTCTCTTCATTAGGTGAAGTCAACTCCGAAACAACTTCTGGAGCTGCGCTACTCGCCATTTCATGAAGAGAAGGTTCAATAACCTCTTCGAGTTCTACCTTCCGACTACTCACACCTTTCGCGAGAAACTCCTTCTCAAGAAAGGATCCATTCTTGGCAACAAAGACCTTGCCCTCGGATCTGTGATAGAAGGTATACCCAATCGTTTCCTTAGGGTATCCTATGAAGACGCATTTTTCCGCTTTGGGTTCGAGTTTATCCGGTTGAAGTTTCTTCACATAAACATCGCATCCCCAAACTTTAAGAAATGACAGCTTAGGTTTGTTTCCAAACCATAATTCATACGGTGTCTTTTCAACGGATTTAGATGGTGCCCTATTTAAAGTGAATGCAGCGGTTTTCAGTGCATAACCCCAAAATGACAGTGGCAAGTCAGTCAGAGACATCATAGATCGAACCATATCCAATAAAGTACGATTACGACGTTCTGACATACCATTACGTTGTGGTGTTCCGGCAGGCGTGAGTTGTGAAACTATTCCACAGTCTTTCATATGTGTGCTAAACTCGTAACTAAGATACTCTCCTCCATGGTCGGACCGCAAAAATTTGATCTTTCTGTTACGATGATTTTCCACTTCATTCTGAAATTCTTTGAACCTTTCAAAGGTTTCAGACTTATGTTTCATCAAATAGATATATCCGTATCTACTCAAATCATCCGTGAAAGTAACAAAATAACGATATCCACCTCGCGCCGACATACTCATTGGTCCACACACATCAGTATGTATGATTTCCAATAAATTTGTCGCTCGTTCCATTGAACCGGAAAACGGCGTTCTAGTCATCTTGACCATAAGGCATGGCTCACATGTATCAAATGATTCAAAATCAAGTGATTCCAAAAGTCCATCAGAATGGAGTTTCTTCATGCGTTTAACACCAATATGACCTAGACGGCAGTGCCACATATATGTAGATATATCATTATCAAGTTTAATCCTTTTAGCATCAACATTATGAATATGCGTAATACTACTATTAAGATCCAACAGAAATAAACCATTTAACACAGGTGCATGACCATAAAAGATATTATTCATATAAATCGAACAACCATTGTTTTCAGACTTAAATGAATAACCACTTTGCATCAAACACGATCCGGATACAATGTTCATGCTCAGTGCAGGCACGAAATAACAATTATTCAGGTTTATAACTAATCCCGACGGCATATGGAGTGGCAGCGTTCCGACGATGATCACATCAACTCTTGATCCATTGCCGACCCGCATCGTGACCTCATCCCTTGCTAGTTGTCGCTTGTTCCGCAGCCCCTGAACCGAGTTACATATATTAGCAACCGATCCCGTATCAAATACCCAGGTGCTACTGCGAGTACTAGTCAAGTCCACATCAATAACATGTATATCATATATACATTTGTTTGCCTTGCCGGCCTTCTTGTCCGCCAAATACTTGGGGTAGTTGCGCTTCCAATGGCCAGTCCCCTTGCAATAGTAGCACTCGGTGTCAGACTTAGGGCCATCTCGGGGTTTCTTTTCAGGCGCGGCAACAGATTTGCCGCCCTTCTTTCCCTTCTGCTTGCCTTTCTTGTCCTTCTTGAAACTGGTGGTCTTATTGATCATCAACACTTGATGTTCTTTCCTAATCTCCACTTCTGCAGTCTTAAGAATTGACAGAAGCTCGTGAAGAGACTTCTTCATGCCCTGCATATTATAGTTCATCACGAAGCTCTTGTAGCTAGGTGGCAGAGATTGGATAACATGATGTATGCCTAAGTCAATGGGAATCATTATTCCCAAGGACACAAGCTTATCGGCGTACCCAGACATTTTGAGTACGTGCTCACTAACGGAGCTGTTTTCCTCCATCATGTAGCTAAAGAACTTTTCTGTAGCATTACAACTCTCT
This sequence comes from Avena sativa, assembly GCA_916181665.1. Taxonomy (NCBI): domain Eukaryota; kingdom Viridiplantae; phylum Streptophyta; class Magnoliopsida; order Poales; family Poaceae; genus Avena; species Avena sativa. The sequence continues at coordinate 434,067,128 of OV702287.1, forward strand.
ACGGCAGCATGGGTATCGAAAATCATTTTCAATTCTCCCATGGTATCAAAGGCATTGCCATTTTCGAAACGTTTTCGAAGTTCTGGCTCTAGCCCAAACAGTATGCTGCAATGAACTAAGTTGTGGTCCTCCTGATGAGTTATATAGACGTTCTTTTCCTCGTCAGGGGCATCAGGAGCTGGTGGGGGGCCTAGCGGCACATCTAGCACATATTGCTTTTGTGCAGCAGTGAGGAGAATCCTCAAATTCATAGCCCAATTGGTGAAGTTGCTACCATTCGCAGCAAGTTTCTCTTTCTCCATGAACACACTGAAATTAAAAGCAGGTGGTGCCATCTACAACAGAATTTGTAAAGTATATTTAGACTAAGTTTATGATAGATTGAGTTCAACTAATCCAAATTACTAATGAACTCCCACTCAAAAACAACATCCCTCGTGTCCTTTTGGTGATTACATGAAGCAAATCCACTACACCAAGTCCGATCATCACGTGAGTCGGTGTAGCTTCAAAGGCGAGCATCTATATGGGCATCATATCAACTATATGACTCATGCTTAACCTTTCGGTCCGTGTTCCGAGGCCATGTCTATACATGCTAGGCTCGTCAAGTAAGAACCTTAGTATTTGCGTGTGTAAAATTGTCTTACACCCGTTGTATGAAAGTGTAGAGTCGAGAACACCCGATCATCACGTGATGCCTCAAAACACGATCCACAAAACGGTGCATACTTAAGGAAGAACACATTTTATCTTGATATCTAAATGAGGGATCATCTTATAATGCTACCAAAAGCGCCAAACTAGCAATATAAGATGCTAATGTGTGAAGTGAGGTGATATGGTCCATGCATTTGATCTCTATCATTTGCATCGTGGTATGATCTCTATCATTACTTTGTGTGTAAGGCCAAGGTCTATGGAACTTACACGTTAAGTGAGTTGTAAGAGTATCTATCATACATCTACTTACAACAATACCATATCAAAACACTAGCCTAGCAACGATCTAAACTAGACGCCTCTAATTTATCAATTGCAAGTTTTACGTGGCTTAGGGCTTTCGGAGATAGAACCGGTCTAACCTACGAACATGAACCACAACGAGGATAACCAAGTTATTAGCAACTCGTTGTAAATCAGATATCGACTATAGTAGGAGAGACAGACACCCGCTAGCCATTTATGCAAAACTAGTTGCATGTTAGTTGTGGAACCGGTCTCATGTACGATGACATGTAAGGTTTGTCCGGGCCGCTTCATCCCACTATGCCACCAATATCCAAAGTACATAGAAGATGCAATAACATGATCATCATCGCCCACATATAAACATATGTGTACTACCCGTGCAAAGCACCTACGCATAGATCAGGCTCTGATACCACTGTTGGGTCCGCAGCATAGAAAACAAAAAATTTCCTATGATGAGAACTACACGCCAAGATCTATCTACTAGATACAGAGCAATGGGTGGACATACATCCACGGAGAACTTACCCTCGAAGGCAACAAGCTTTGTTAACGAGTAGGAACTCGTGGTTGATGTAGTCGTACACTTTCCGATCTCAAGATCGTGAGGAAGTCTGAGCGTCGTAACTCAGCAGCGCATCCACACTCGCACACACGTTCAAGCCACCGGACAACCTCCACCTCCTCGCTCCAGCGATCCAGCGGAAGCAGCAACTCCTTCCAGACGAAATGCCACCGGGAACATGTATCTCGCTAATCCGAGACAATGGGGGAATAATTCTAGAGGGGGAGAGAGATCCTTCACAAGGAGGTGTGTGGATGAAGGAGGGAATGGGTGGCCATTTATAGGAGGAGGGGGGGTGCCCCTCTCTCCATGGCAAGCGCATGGGGGGGTGACCCCTCACCTCCCCCATTCATGTGGTGGTAACCCCTCCATATTAAAATGCCTCTTCACATTCCCTTTTAAAGTCTCCACTTTAAATGAATTAAATTTCTCTAAATTTAATGCTCTCTCATTTAATAAAACTCTTTTTATTAAATTTATTCAGAATTTTGTTAATTACTTGAATTAACAAACATTCACATATAGCCCCTTGGAATATTTCAATATCACATGCAGAACCACCTTCTGCAATTTCACCCGAAACAATTTCCGGTTTCTATTGAAACAATTCCTGCGCTTTGCAATTCTTTCGTCTGAAACATATGTGCTCCAAAATGGTGTCCGGTAACTCTTAAGTGTGCCACCCTACGGTTCGCGAATAATGCAGACATGATCGAGACCCTTCTCCGATCAATAATCAGCAGCGGGACCTGGAGATCCGTACTGACTCCTACACATTCAACGATGACTCCTGTGATCGTGAGAACCTTTAACGCTTGTAACTAAATCCCTTTGTCTCTCGATATATTACATGTCCGAGATTCGAACATCGGTATCTCCATACCCAGTTTGATCTCGTTATCGACATGCACTCTTTTCTCGTTCCCGTGATATAACATTCTAGTGATCACATCACTTGCTTGCAAGCTATCCTAATGTGATATCACCGAGAGGGCCTAGAGTATATCTATCCATCATCTGGATTGACAAATTCCACTCTTGATCCATGAGCCTCAACATAACACCTTCGTAGTACTGAACCCATCTATATAGTCACCCTGTTACGGTGTGGCGTTTGATGTTATCAAGATACTCTTCCGGTGTTAGCAGTTAACATGATCTCATGGTCTAAGGATAAAGATTACTTCGTATGATGTTATAGCAATATAAACATAATGACTTGATCGTAATGCTATACTTCGGATGAATGTTCATCAGATCATTTCACAAATGCTGTGACCTTGTTATTAACAACATCCAATGTCCATGATCAGGAAACCTTGATCATCTTGTTAATCAACAAGCTAGTCTATAAGAGAGGCATAACTAGGAACCCTTTTTGTTTATTAAACACACATGTATTGATGTTTCCTATCAATACAATTATAGCATGCAAAATAAACATCTATCATATACAAGGAATACATAATAACAACTTTATTATTACCTCTCAGGGCATATTTCCTTCAGTCTCCCACTTGCACTAGAGATAATAATCTAGTTTATATAGTGATAAATCTAACACCCATGGAGTTCTGGTGTTGATCATGTTTTGCCCTAGGGAGTACTTTAGTCAACGGATCTGCTACATTCAGGTCCGTGTGCACTTTACAAATCTTTATATCTCCATCCTTGACATGCTCGCGGATGGAGTGAAACCGGCGCTTAATATGCTTGGAATTCTTGTGAGACCTTGGTTCCTTCGCGTTGGCTATGGCTCCATTATTGTCACAATAGATCACCATTGGGTACAACGCACTAGGAACCACACCCAGTTCCGTAATGAACTCTTTCATCCAAACCGCTTCCTGTGCTGCTTCTGAAGCAGCAACATATTCCGCCTCCGTCGTTGATCCAGCCACCACAGGTTGTTTGGAGCTCCTCCAACTAACTGCTGCTCCGTTCAAGAGAAATACGTATCATGATTGACTGAATTTGCTGTAGTCTTGGAGTATCCATTTGAGGGCAATAATACACCAGTTGGTCGTCGCATCCATGAGACTACTGGGCTTGAGTACAACAAGAAGCCTCTTGCTCCTATATACAACAAGAATGGTGTCCTTGGAGAAGCAAGGAACCTAAGGCCACCATTCCACATCTTGATCCGCATGTTTCGTGAGAACATTTGCCCTCAAGCAGGCAATCTTGACACTATTCGGTCAGCTTTGGTTCCTCTTATGACTCTTGCTCATTCTGTGTACATCAATGGCCCTGATGCTTCTGCCGCTCCTCTTGATGTCATGTATTTCATCTTCATGGAAATGGCCATCAACATCTCTGAGAAGAAGACTCCCACCTATTCCCCATATGTCATGAGGCTTGTGATCTCCACCTTTGTGAAGATGAACTTGCCTTCTCCGCTTGAGGGCCTGCCAGTTGTTGCTCATGCCCCTCTTCAGTTGCAGCGCAAGGCTCCCACTACCACTATGGATCCTCGTGGCTATTCTGTTCCCGTGATTGATGATGGGATTAGAGAGGATGAGCAGGATAACCCTCTTGCTGCCAGCCCTGTCCGTGCTAGCAGGAAGAATGCTAGCAATGGCCGTATGGCTTCTTTTTCTCGTGACTATGTGAAGGGGAAAATGAAGAAGGCCACCTTTTGGGAGAAGATGCTTATGTGCATGAACATTGATATTCGCAAGGGTCAATATGATGCGTACAAGAGGGACAAGAAGATTCTGAAGAAGTTTCACCAATGGGAGGAAGATAGTGATGCCGAAGAATCTGGTGATGCTTAGACTCGACCTCAGCCCTCTCGCACTCTCTATTATGGTTCTTGGGCTCAAGGCTCTATTGATTGGCGCATATTTGAGGATGATGCTTCCTCTTCTCACTATGGAAAGGGCCCCTCTGTTGATGTTGATCAAGGTTCTGAGGTGAGCTCCGATGATAATGAGGAGGACGAGGACGATGAGTGATCCTTTTGGGGCGTGTAGTCTCGCGCTTGTCCCCTTTTGGTGTCTTGATGCCAAAGGGGTAGAGGTTGCTATTATGTAGCATGGGATTTGCATGGGAATTCACAAGCTCATTCTTCATTTGATTCTTCTGCTTGTGACTTGTTCTTATTTGCCTTGCTTTATTTGTGGACCTATGTTATGTATCATCTATGGACCCATGTTGTGGACTATGTTTGTGAAGACTATGTGGTGTCTATCTTATCTATGGATTTATATATCAATGTGGTAACTATCTTATCTATGGATTTATATATCATAAATAATGAAAACCCCTCTTATTGGATGCTCGTATATATCTCTTCACCACATCTATTGGTACAAAGGTATGAGTATCACGTAACAATTCGTATCTCTTTGTATATGGGTAGGTTTGTAATTTATAGGGGGAGTGTCATCCCTAGTTTTTGTGCACTTATATTCATATACAAATCTTGTGTGTGCACACTTCGAGGGGGATCCTCTATATCTCTTGTACCTTATGCTTGTATATTTTTGTGCAAATCCTTGTGTTGTCATCAAACACCAAAAAGGGGGAGAATGAAAGGGAATTTCCTGCCCTAATCATGTTTTGATGTTTGGTGTCAACACAATATAGTTTTTACCATGTGCTAAGTATTGCAGGTTCATCCATATAAAGGCACAAGACTGTGTTCTAGTATTCAAAGGAGAAGGGTTCAAATTTTCAGGAAGAAAAGGTACCTGTTGGGAGTTTCGGTGTTCTGGCTCCCCTGAGTTCGGAGACAATGGGGTCTAGGCCTAGAGACTCCAATGTCTTGGACCGGAGACTCCGATCAAGTCTCTAGGAAAGTCTCCACCCCCAGGCAAACTCTCTGTGTCCAGGTCCGGAGTTGGACCTAGAGTCGAGCGTGCCACCAGAGACTCCGAGGTTAGTGATGCAGCAACGACTATTTTTTGTGGGGTATATATATGCCCCTTCTTCTCCAAGTGAAGGTTCCGGCTTCAACTCTCTCTCCTCCATTAATGATGAGCTCCAACCTCTTAGATCTCCATCTCTATCCACTCAAACTTGTTACCCCTTGGGGATTTGAGGGAGGAGACCTAGACCTAGCTTTCCACCAAAGGGATTTGTGTTTCCCCACCATTTGTGTAAGTTGTTGTTGCTCTAGGGTTTGAGGAAACCCTAACTTGAAGAAGTCACCCTCCATAGCTCATCCTCGTGTGTAAGAGCTTCAAGGTCATCTTGGGAGCCTCCAATTCAGTTGTGGAGAAGTATCCCAAGGTTTTGTACAAGGTGTCGGTCGCCACCTTCAAGGTCACCGCATAGTGTATTGTGTGCTTGCCGCAAGGAGGGTGCTCGGGATAATAGGGTGAGGCCTTAGTGGTGCTGGTGGTCGTAGTACCACCCACCCCTCCAATGGCGACGTACTTCCCCTCAAAAGGAAATAACTTCAGGAAAACATCTCCATGTCCCCTCTTGGTGATTTCTATACTTTACTCATGATTATTGTTGCTTTCTTGCTTGTCATAGGTTCGATCACTTAGTTGCACATCTAGAGAACTTACTTTGTGTCAAGCCTTAAATTGAAAATAAGCTAAAAATTGAGTAGCACCTATTCACCCCCTCTAGTCGCTTATACCGATCTTTCAATGATGATCAAAGAATTTTGGAATGTCCAAAATTATTGAGAGGACCTACATTTGAGTGGGAGCTAAGTAGCTTAGCTAAATCTCAATATGTAAGAGACATATTTTGAGTGGGAGCAAAGTGAAATCCCTAGATCTCATATATGGATGGCATATTTGAGTGGGAGTGTGGCATTATTCTCAAATATGTGGATGACATATATGAATGATGTGATTGGTACTAATAATATTTAAGTTGGTAAATATGGATGAAGTTGAACAAGCTATTAGACAATAAAATCTAACAAGATAGATTGGTGAGTTTAATGAATATTAAATATCGAATGCTTCCTTGACTTGATTCTAAAAATGTTCAGAATGTCCTAGAAAAAATTCTGAAATAGCTCAGAATAGAACGAGGTAAGAAAGAAGTTCTTACTTGTATGAAGCATTGAGTCAGTCTTAATATGACAACTATAGTTAAAAGAAACAAAGAGGTGCGTTGCATCTCCTATGCCTCAGTCATAGGTTCTTCCATACAACCATATTGTATATTCGATGTAATGTGACCCGAGGTTCTGGTTGGGAGACAAACTCTTAACTGTATGAACATGTCTTGAAGTGATTCCTGAGTTAATCATTGAACCGAAATTAAGTTTGTCCTTAAATGGCAAGAAGCAAAAAGTAAGGCACGTAGTTGCATTTAACGCACTAGGATCTACATAGATAAAGAAGTATAAGGGAACCACCTAATGTGATTTATATTATTGTGGCAGGACTAGTTTGTCTTTACGCATAGGTGTGTCCTAGGGCACAATGCCCATGAGAAAGCTCGTTTTGGCTGATCTAACGTCACTGCTGGCTCCTGGAAACCGACCTTACTCTGTTTCTATAATTACTATACGTACACAAAGGAGTGTTTGAGTGTGTTTTAAAGTTTAAGTGACAATAGTGAAATCGACTATCATAGTAAACACTAGAAACAAAGTCCCACTTTGTCGCCAAATGAATACTTCAACCCATTATAAGATAATGGTATGAATGTCAAAATTAGGAAGACATTAACGATGTGCAAAAGACATAATGATCTGGTAAAACAGAACATGGACATGACATTTTCCATAAGCATGCATGATCAATAAACACATATGTGATATGGTTTATGATGAGTAAAATGCGAGCTAGATTATTTGTACTCTAGTGTAAGTGGGAGACTGAAGGAGATATGCCCTAGAGCCAAATAATAAATAGGTTTTTATTGTCATATCTGAATTAGTTAATAATAGTTTCATGTTGTGTTATAATTGTATCAAGTGGAAACATTGGTACATGTGTGGTATGTAAAAAAACAAGTCTCTAGTTACCTCTAGCGAACTAGCTCATTGGTCATGAGGATGATCTAGGGTTTCAAGATCATGGTCATTTATGCCAATTGACAATGAGGTCATATCATTTGTTGAATGATGATAGAAAAACACCCAACAGTTGTATCATAATGAGATCTAGTTACAAAGTTTGCCTTTAATGATAAACTAAGGAAACCTCGCAACCTGATCTTTAGACTGTTATACAATGCAAAATACCGTTCTGGAGGGAGCTTAAATGGTATCAAGTATCAACTCGTGAAAGGGTGATCAAAAAGGTGCTACTCAGGTTTCCCAAAGGAGCACGTAGAGGAGTACATATCAAGACCAAGATTTGCCAATCCATGTAACGGATAGATACATGTGGCCATCTCGGTGATATTGCATTAACAAAGCTTGCAAGCATGTGACTGTGTCACAGAATGCAACGACATGGGAACGAGAAAACAAGTTCATCGGTAATGAGATCGAATGAAGGTATGGAGATACCGTAGATCAAATCTTGGGTGAACTATGTATCAAGTGGCAAAGGGAATGGGAAACAACATTTACGGTTCAAGACATTTATGGTTCAAACGCCATTATCATCATGGAATGCACATGAGTCATTATGGGCATCTCGGTCCCGCTATAGGTTATTGATGGAGATCATGTTTGTGCTATTCCCGGGACGTGGGGAAATACACTTAAGGGTACGATGATCCAGAGATCCTCTATAAGTTGGAATCACCATATGAAAGAGAAAAGGAAACCGAAAAGTTCCATGAGAGAACCGGAATCGTTCAGGGAAAATTCCGAAGTCGTCCGAAGGAAATCGAAAGGGAACCGAAAGGTGTTTCGGGTCAAATTGGATTTTGTAATATGTATTTACATATTAATTAATGTAATTAATATCGAATATAATATTAAAATATAATTGTCATGGGAATGGCCACGGCAGTCGCTACCAGGGGTAGCGATTGATAGTATTGGGGGCGAGAGCTCGCGGCCATCTGCGGTGCGAGATGGGGGCGGATGCACATGAGTTTACCCAGGTTCAGCCCCCCGGAGGTTAAAGACCTACTCCTGCTAGATTGTATCGGTGGAGAGCGAGTTACATGGGTGGCGAGCTCGGCGTCTAAGCAGCGAGACGCTTGAGGGGGTGTATGATGGAACGTGAGTACAAAGGGAACCCTAGGGAGGTTTATATAGGGGGTACCTCGCTAGGGTTTACAGTGTTTACAATAGAACTAGTTAAGGTTTCGTATGAGTTGACCTAATCCGACTGGGCTTTAGCTATGCTTCTAGGCCTCCGGCTTCCAGTTGCCAGGCTTGGCTCCTTAGTCGCATTCTAGTCGCCGTCCTATAGGCCCACTCGCAAGTCTTTGGACCCAATCGGAACGTCCTGCTGGGCATAGCCCATTCGGCATATTCCCATCAGTAGTCCCTGAGGCTAGTGTTGATTTAGTGCAGGTGTTCATTTGGCAGTCGGAGTAGGCGGGTCCAATTTGCACGCCCAGTCGAATCGGCGACGGGCTCCCTGAATGAAGGAAGGAATACCCCCACCAAGTCTTCAGTCGCTACTTTAGCGAGTGGATTCATGCTCGAGTCGCTGTCTTCGCTCGAGTGGAAGAAGCTGGACCGCCAACTTGGTCAAACTAGCTATTGGATAATCCGACCATAACTTTGGCGTAATTACCACAACTAACGGATATCCCGAGATTGGCGGGTAGAGTTATCCTTATAAGGAGAGTGGTGAGGTGACTCATGAATCTTCTTGCGCATTCCTTACTCCCGCGCTCCTCCAGTCTCTTCGTCTCCCTGCGATCTAGAATTTCTAGACCGAACATCCTCATCTTCTCCCCAATGACACCTCCGAGGGATCTGTGGGGGAAATCCAAATGTACCACCACAGAACTCAAGTCATTCGAGGATGCGGGGGTTCTCTACAAGGGGAATTGCGAATCCCTGCACCCTTCGAAGTCGAGTCAAAGCCTCGTGCCGACGAATTCTTATGTTTCCCGAGCCACCTAGAGAGGGGCTTGGGATTCCCACCTCCATCTTCTTCCCGCGGTTTTGCGCGCACTACGCGATCAAGCCGTCAGATCTTGGTGTGCACAGTATCAAGTAGTTGGCGATCTTTCTCGCCTTCTACGAATGTTACCTTGGGTGCCGGTGCTATTTCCCGTTGTGGCTAGAGATGTTCCAAGGCATGATGGATCTAGCGGCCCTATCCTGGCGACCGGCAGCGTTACATTTCAAGTGAAGCCGAAGTTGAATTTCTTCAAGCTCTTGCTGCCGAAGAAGGCCACAAGTGAGTGGAAGAAGAGCTGGTTCTACGTGAAGGAATCCACTCCCTTTGATGAAGTGGCTCTCCCCACGTATGTCGCAGAAAGGAGCGAACCCCGCCGGCTAGCTGTGGCTAGGCTCCCCGACGATTGGAGGATGGTCATCGCGGAGATGATGGATCAAATCCAGGCGCTAAAGGACAAGGGGTTGATAACGATCAATCTGTACAACCGCTAGCTCTGGTGACGCCTGGTACCATTGGTGTCCAGGCCCCACTAGATGTACGAGTACACTGGGAAGAATGATCCTTCCCGGACCAGCAAAGAGTCGTGGGAGGCTGCGGACTACAAGACTGGCTTGAAGAAGATCACCAATGCGGAATTTACCACCACATCGGCCGGGCTTGCCCCGTATGTTTCCGAGAAGAACAAGGTTCCTACGGTAAGCCCCTTTCGTTACCTTTGTCTTCTGTCATGGCTCTCGCGGAGCAATTTGCAGCCGCGGCTTGTAATGTTCACTCGTGCCCCCTTAACCAAACCATTCTTCCTTGTCTATTCTTAGTTATTTCAGGTTCTCCAAGGCTGGCTTCCCCCACTGGACGAGGAGGTTCCCAAAGAACTCGAAGAGGGGACCGAAGGGGAATCCTCCGAGAGAGAATAAGAAGAGAGGGAGGCCCCCCCACCAGCGCTTGCGACCTGCAAGACTCGCAAGCAGAAATAGCACAAAATCAAGGCGAGTCACAGCCTTGAAGAGCGTGACGATGATGATGAGATCTTGCAACAACATAGTTCGTGGCGAGTGGCCACGCCGGTGAAGCCCACGCGGAAGCCAAAGTTGCCTGCGAAGAAACCAGCACCAAAGGTAGCATCGCCCCCTAGGTCGGTGGTGGCGTTTGGGTCAGATGACGAATCTGACGATGAGGTGGCCAAGGCATCACCCGAGATCCCTAAGGGCATAACTCCAATGATGGGATTGGGAGCTGTCGACATGGTGGTGGAGACGGAGGTTCCGCTTGCCGCGATTGCGCCAACAGTCCCAGCTGTCATGGAACCAGGGGCTGCTAACACCATCGGGTCGAGGTTGCCGCCACCGGTGGAACTGGTTGTGTCGGCCGAGCCAGAGGTTCCTACAACCGCGACTTCAACGTTGAAGAATCCCATGGTATCATGGGCCACGAGTGTCTTCAAGAAGGGGCTCTCGCGCAAGATGGGCCCGGAGCTGGATAAACCTGCCCATATTAGCACGGGGCTACGTTTCCTTCCAGTCGCCAAGTAAGTCTATCATTCTCTTTTCTGTACATTGATATTTTCTTGCGCAATTTCTTTGCTGACCGTGGCGATTTCGCAGGTCTGGCGCCAAGAAGATAGGTCGCCCTACGGTGGCTAAGATTCCGCCAGTCGATGTCGAAGGGGAAGTAGGCCCCTCCAAGAAGAGGAAACCTGTTGCGAAAGACGCGCCAGCTGAAGGCGCGAAGAAGAAGAAGAAGAAAGGGGATGTCACTGCCGCCGCGACAAGGGGCAACATGGAGGAGCGTGACTCTGCTGCCCGTGTCAAAGAAGTGACGGCCGCCCAATCGGAGCCAGCCAAGGGGACCCCATCATCAGAACCACTGGCCCCGATAGCTAGCACCCTGACAAGGGCGGCTATGTCGTTTTCGCGCTTCATAGCAAAGGCATTCCCTTCCATGACGGAAAACCAGTCTCCGCAAATTCAAAACATCGGTGATGAAGACGTCGGGTCACGTCGCGGGCGAACATCCTTTGTGGTTCCTTCGACGGACACCAGCGAACTTCATAGCATGCTTGGTGTTGCCATTTAGGTATGTCCAGTCCCCGAGTGCCTGGTCTCTGAATTTCAGCGGTTGGGCGCTTAAATCTTCTAGTTGCTAGTCCCCGAGTGTCTAGTCGCTGAATTTCAGCGGCTAGGCACTTGATTTTTGGTCGTCCAGTCCCCGAGTGTCTAGTCGCTGAATTTCAGCGGCTAGGCACTTGAGTTTTTGGTCATCCAGTCATTGAGTGTTGTTCTGTTGGCAGGGCTTGCAGAGGGAATCGTCCGATTGATAGGCCACGAAGGAGCGCCCGGAGCACGACCTGCGCGCGGAGCAGGAGGCCAACACTGACTCCAAGAAACTGCTGGTGAGTTGTTGCTTCCTTTGGTGAGCTCGAGTCATTGTTGCGTATGCGAGACTAATTTGTGTTGCCCTTGCGGCATAGATGGGCTTCCGGCTGCGATTGCCAAGGCCCGTGAGGGGTATGTTCCGGCTACTGAACTAGACACAGTTAAGGGGCGGATCGACTCAATGGTGAAGGAGCTGGAGGAGGCGAAGGCATCGATGATCTCTTCTGAAGAGAGGGCTAAGGCCGCGGTCGCCGCGGCGGAGGAGGAACGGAAGACCGTCGACTCGCTCATCCCTGGATTGCAGGGTGACCTTGGTGCCCTTGAAAAGCACGTGACGAAGAACTATTGTAAGCTTCTTGGTAAGTGTATCCTCTTTTCTTTATTGTATGCAGCGAGTCCCCGAGCGGGTTAGCCCTTAGGGACGTTGGGTTTCTGACATTGCAGCCCTAATAGGACAAAGCGACCCGGTGGTGCAGACCTTCAATGCGTGACTGCAGTGGTGAACGTGGCCACTACCTCAGCGATGTGCGTCCATGCCGTGCTCCAGGGGATGTCCCCCACCGAGGTTATTCCTGGTGGGTTGACTGAAGTCTGGTGCTATCTGGAGGAGGCGCCCGCCATCGTCGAGTGGATGGCGCGATCGGCCTTCAGGCGCGGGGCCGCCACGGCGTTGAGCCTTGGGCTTGCTCATTTCCCTGACGACTTCGACCTCGACGATGTCACCAATGGCTACCCATCGGCGAGTGGCTCGGTGGACATCTCGGAGGTTCTGAGGTTGACCGCCAAGGCTGCTCCGTTCGTGGAGCGAGTATTGGCGATGGGAGATCTGTTTCCGTACCAGGAGAGGATGGTGGCGTCGGGCACCATGATCTGAAGTCGGAGCAGCCCTTTCGATCGGCGTTGTCGAAGTCACTAACGATGTACCCAACAAACCCGTGGGAACCATACATCCGGGTCAAGGGTGGTGGCGGCGCTTCTTCATCAGAGCCTGCAAAATGAGTCGTTGCCCTAAGGGGCTTTTGTAAATTGTGGCGAGTGGCCACTTTTGTAATGTGAACAATACTTATGTATGGAAGTAAGAGGAATCAATCGACTCGCAATGCATGGTTAGATATGTTTTATGCTGATTTCTATGTGAATGAGTCCCCGAGCGTGTCCACCCTTTGATGGGGTTTACCTCGTTTATGTGCATGTGTGTTTGCTTTGAGTTTTTGTTTTGGTTGGGGCTGATTTGTCGTGGCGTATGGGGCCAGTCGCCTTGCGACTCCAAAGGGGCTCTGTACTTAGCTGTTTTCCCGACGCAAGCAGGGTCGATTTAGGCGAGTCCCCGAGCATGGTACTTAGTCGTTCTAGGCATGCGCCCATCGTAGGTGAGGATCTGATGCATTGTTTGTAACGCGTCTCTCCCCTGGCTCAGAAAGTCAGTCGCGTGGCAAGTCCAAGGCGGCTCTCTTACTTGGTGTGTTCCCGAGCCGCGTAGGGGTTTATTATGGACAAGTCCCTGAGCATGGTACTTAACCGTTCGAGTCGCCGTGCACGAGGATGGGGAGGACAGGTCGTTGTGAGAAGCGTTTGTCGGATGTCTTGGCCCGGCAGGCCAGTCGAGCGAGGCGACTCCAATGAGGGCTCCGGGGTGGCGTGTTCATGGACGACACAAGGCCCGAATTTGTTCGGTGCCCTTGGGCCGCACTACTTAGGTGTGCCGGTCGCTCTACCAAAGGTTAACTTCCATGGGGAGCATATTGTGAAACGCACGAGTGCGATTGACACAAGAATATGGCGAGTAGGCACAATTTGTGCGATCCGAATTTTTATTAAGTAGCAGCAGAGTACAAGTTTTAGTTCTATGTGTAGAACTTGCGGAGGATGTTCACATTCCATGGCCTTCCAACTTAAAGCTGGCCATCGCATCGTACATCGATCAGGTAGTAGGTGTCGTTGCTGAGGACTCGCCCTATGGCGAATGGCCCCTGCCATGGGGGGAAGCTTGTGCATGCCCTTCTTGTCCTGGACCAGTCGTAGGACCAGGTCGCCTTCCTAGAAGGTGCGAGTTCGGACTCGGCGGTTGTGGTAGTGGCGGAGTCCTTGTTGGTAGATGGTGGTGTGGGAGCGAGCTAGGTCACGTGCTTCGTCGAGCTGGTCGACTCCGTCTTTGCGGGCGATCTCATTTGCCGCCTCCACATAATTGACGACCTGAGGTGAGTCGTGTTCTAGGTCCGTTGGCATTACGGCCTCAGCACCGTACACCATGAAGAAGGGTGTGAACCCCGTGGATCGATTGACGGAGGTGTGAATTCCCCATATCAGAGAGGGGAGTTCTTCGACCCAGCATCCGGGGGTGCACTCGAGGGGCACCTGAAGTTGCGGCTTGAGGCCATGGAGGACGCTTTGGTTGGCGCGCTCTACTTGGCCATTTGATTCTGGGTGGGAGACTAAGGCGAGGTCGAGCCGTATGCTATGCTCCTCGCAAAATTCTGCCATGGCACCTTTGGCAAAGTTGGTGTCATTGTCCATTATGATGTTGTGCGGGTAGCCATACTGGTAGATGAGCTCACACATGAACTTGGTGGTGGTCTTGCCGTCGCACTTCTTGATCGTTTTGGCTTCGACTGAATTGGTGAACTTATCGACCACGACCAGGAGGTGGGTGAAGCCGGATCGGGCCTTCTTGAAAGGGCCGACCATTTCCATGCCCCATACGGTGAATGGCCAGGTAATAGGGATGGTCTTCAGTGCCAGACCAGGGATGTGCGTCTGGTTGGCATATTTTTGGCACCCGACGCACCGTTGGACGATGTTGATGGCGTCGGCATGCGTGGTGAGCCAGTAGAAGCCATGTCTCATGGCTTTAGCGACCAGCAACCTGGCGCCGGTGTGATGGCCACAGTCGTTGGCGTGGATGTCTTGGAGTATCTTGCGTCCCTCTTCTGGCTATACGCAGCGCTGAAACATGCCAGTCATGCTGCATTTTTGGAGCTCGCCATTGATGATGACGAAGGAATTGCACTGGCGCGCGATCATTCGTGCTTCCGTCTCGTCGCTTGGGAGGACCTTGTGCTCGAGTAAGGCGATGTATGGTGCGGTCCAGTTGCTGGGCTCGATGACCATGGCGACTAGGGTGGGCTCGGGTTGCAGAGGTATCCCGATGTCGATCTCTTTGGGAGGGGAGACCGAAGGCTTGTGGATGATGTCGAGGAAGACACCCGTGGGTGGCATTTGCCGAGCCGATCCTATGCGGGAGAGGGTGTCAGCCTCCTCATTTTTGCGCCTGTCGATCCACTCGACTGAGTAGCCAGTGAAGTGTCCTCCTAGCTGGTCCACCGCTTGGTGGTATGCTATCATGGTTGGGGGGGCGGCGTCGCATGTCCCTGCGACTTGGCCGGCGACTAGGTCGGAGTCGCCGTAGCACCTTAGGCGTTTCACGTTCATCTCCTTGGCGGCCCTCATGCCATGGAGGAGGGCCTCGTACTCGGCCATGTTGTTGGTGCATGGCTGGAAGTCGAGGTGGAGCACATAGCGGAGCTTGTCGCCTTTGGGAGAGGTCAGTATGACCCCAGCCCTCGTGCCATCGGCGTTCTTGGAGCCGTCGAAGTGGAGCAACCAGTAATGTAGACAGGGTAGCTTCTCCGGCTGTTGTGCCTCTTCCCAATCAGCGAGGAAATCAGCCAAGGCTTGCGATTTAATCGCTTTGCGTGGCTCGTACTTGATGTTGTGGACGCTGATTTCGACGGCCCACTTGGCGACTCGCCTAGTGGCCTCGTGATTGTGGATGATGTCCTGCTGCGGCGTGGAGGATACGACCGTGATGGGGTGTTCCTGGAAGTAGTGGGGGAGTCGCCGCTGAGCTCGGAACACAATGTATACCAGTTTCTGGTATTGCGGGTAGCGCTGCCTTGCATTCGTCGTGAGGACCTCACTGCTGTAGTAAACGGGGCACTGTACGGGGCGTTACTTGTCTTGTTCTGGGCGTTCGACGACCATCACGGCACCGATGACTCGAGTGGAGGCCGCGACGTATACGAGCATCGGCTCTTTATCGACTAGGGCAGCGAGTAACGGCGCCGCGAGTAGCACTTCTTTGAGTGCCTTGAGTGCGTTGTCTGCTTCTGCGTCCCATTGGAACGTGGGGTTCTTGCGAATTAGGCAGTAGAGGGGCAGTGCCTTGAGAGCCGTGACTCGCCCAACCAACTTCTAGACGTCACACAGGCAATCGGGTTGCCCGAGCCGCGCGATGGTGTCAATCTTGGTGGGGTTTGCCTTGATGCCTCGCTTGGAGACCATGTTGAAGGAAATATGCCCTAAGAGGCAATAATAAAGTTGTTATTATATATATATATATTCCTTATACATGATAGATGTTTATTTTACATGCTAGAATTGTATTGATTCGGAAACATCAATACATGTGTGTTTAATAAACAAAAGGGGTTCCTAGTCATGCCTCTCTTATAGGCTAGCTTGTTGATTAACAAGATGATCAAGGTTTCCTAATCATGGACAATGGATGTTGTTAATAACAAGGTCACACCATTGGTGGAATGATGTGATGAATATTCATCCGAAGTATAGCATTACGATCAAGTCATTATGTTTATATTGCTATAACATCATACGAAGTAATCTTTATCCTTAGACCATGAGATCATGTTAATTGCTGACATCGGAAGAGTATCTTGATAACATCAAACGTCACACCATAACAGGGTGACTATAAAGATGGGTTCAGTACTACGAAGATGTTATGTTGAGGCTCATGGATCAAGAGTGGAATTTGTCAATCCACATGACGGATAGATATACTCTGGGCCCTCTCGGTGATATCACATTAGGATAGCTTGCAAGCAAGTGATGTGATCACTAGAATGTTATATCACGGGAACGAGAAATGAGTGCATGTCGGTAACGAGATAAAACTAGGTATGGAGATACCGATGATCGAATCTCGGACATGTAATATATCGAGAGACAAAGGGATTTAGTTACAAGCGTTAAAGGTTCTCACGATCACAGAAGTCATTGTTGAATGTGTAGGAGTCAGTATGGATCTCCAGGTCCCGCTGCTGATTATTGATCGGAGAAGGGTCTCGATCATGACTGCATTATTCGCGAACCGTAGGATGGCACACTTAAGAGTTACCGGACACCATTTTAGAGCACATATGTTTCAGACGAAAGAATTGCAAAGCGCAGGAATTGTTTCAATAGAAACCGAAAATTGTTTCGGGTGAAATTGCAGAAGGTGGTTGTGCATTTGATATTGAAATATTGCAAGGGGCTATATGTGAATGTTTGTTAATTAAAGTAATTAACAAAATTCTGAATAAATTTAATAAAAAGAGTTTTATTAAATGAGAGAGCATTAAATTTGGAGAAATTTAATGCATTTAAAGTGGAGACTTTAAAAGGGAATGTGAAGAGGCATTTTAATGTGGAGGGGTTACCACCACATGAATGGGGGAGGTGAGGGGTCACCCCCCATGTGCCGGCCATGGAGAGATGGAGCACCCCCTCCTCCTATAAAAGGCCACCCATTCCCTCCTTCATCCTCACACCTCCTTATGAAGGATCTCTCTCCCCCTCTAGAATTATTCCCCCATGGTCTCGGTTAGCGAGATACATGTTCCCGGTGGCATTTCGTCTGCAAGGAGTTGCTGCTTCCGCTGGATCGCTGGAGCGAGGAGGTGGAGGCTGTCCGGTGGCTTGAACGTGTGTGCGAGTGCGGATGCGTTGCTAAGTTGTGGCGCTCGGACTTCCTCACGATCTTGAGATCGGCAAGTGTACGACTACATCAACCACGAGTTCCTACTCGTTAACAAAGCTCGTTGTCTACGAGGGTAAGTTCTCGTTGGATGTATGTCCACCCGTTGCTTTGTACCTAGTAGATAGATCTTGGCGTGTAGTTCACACCGTAGGAATTTTTTTGTTTTCTATGCTCTGGACCCAACAGTGGTATCAGAGTCTGATCTATGCGTAGGTGCTTAGCACGGGTAGTACACATATGTTGATATGTGGGCGATGATGATCATGTTATTGCATCTTCTATGTATTTTGGATATTGGTGGCATAGTGGGATGAAGCGGCCCGGACCAACCTTACATGTCATCGTACATGAGGTCGGTTCCACGATTGACATGCAACTTGTTTTGCATAAGTGGTTGGCGGGTGTCTGTCTCTCCTACTATAGTCAATATCTGATTTACAACAAGTTGCTAATAACTTAGTTATCCTCGTTGTGGTTCATGTTCGTAGGTGAGAACGGTTCTATCTCCGAAAGCCCTAAGCCACGTAAAACTTGCAATTGATAAATTAGAGGCGTCTAGTTTAGATTGTTGCTGGGCTAGTTTATTGATATGGTATTGTTGTAAGTAGATGTATGGTAGATACTCTTACAACACAGTCAACGTGTAAGTTCCATAGACCTTGGCCTTACACACAAAGGAATGATAGAGATCATACCACGATGCAAGTGATAGAGATCAAATGCATGGACCATATCATCTAACTTTACACATTAGATGTTAGCATCTTATACTGCTAGTTTGGCGCGTTTGGTAGCATTATAAGATGATTCCTCATTTAGATATCAAGATAAAAATGTGTTCTTCCTTGAGTATGCACCGTTCTATGGATCGTGTTTCGAGACATCACGTGATGATCGGGAGTACTCGAATCTACGCTTTCATAGGAACGGGTGTAAGACAGTTTTACACACGCGAGTACTAAGGTTCTTACTTGGCGAGCCTAGCATGTACAGACATGGCCTCGGAACACGGACCGAAAGGTTAAGCATGAGTCATATGGTTGATATGGTGCCCATATAGATGCTCGCCTTTGAATCTATATCAACTCACGTGATGATCGGACTTGGTGTAGTGGATTTGGTTCACCAAAAGTACACGAGGCATGTCGTATTTGAGTGGGAGTTCATTAGTAATTTGGATTAGTTGAACTCAATCTATCATAAACTTAGTCTAAATAAACTTTACAAATTCTGTTGTAGATGGCACCACCTGCTTTTAATTTCAATATGTTCATGGAGAAAGAGAAACTTGCTGCGAATGGTAGCAACTTCACCAACTGGGCTATGAATTTGAGGATTCTCCTCACTGTTGCACAAAAGCAATATGTGCTAGATGCGCCGCTAGGCCGCCCACCAGCTCCTGATGCCCCTGACGAGGAAAAGAATGTCTATGTGACTCGTCAGGAGGACCACAACTTAGTTCATTGCGGCATACTGTATGGGCTAGAGCCAGAACTTCGAAAGCATTTCGAAAATGGCAATGCCTTTGATACCATGGGAGAATTGAAAATGATTTTCGATACCCATACTGCCGTAGAGAGTTATAATGCTATAGAAAGGTTCTTTAGCTGCATGATGGAGGAAAACAGCTCCGTTAGTGATAACGTACTCAAAATGTCTGGGTACGCCGATAAGCTTGTGTCCTTGGGAATAAAGATTCCCATTGACTAAGGCATACATCATGTTCTCCAATCTCTGCCACCTAGCTACAAGAGCTTCGTGATGAACTATAATATGCAGGGCATGAAGAAGTCTCTTCCCGAGCTTCTGTCAATGCTTAAGACTGCAGAAGTGGATATTAGGAAAGAACATCAAGTGTTGATGATCAATAGGACCACCGGTTTCAAGAAGGACAAGAAAGGCAAGCACAAGGGAAAGAAGGGTGGCAAGTCTGTTGCCACGCCTGAAAAGAAACCCCGGGCTAGCCCTAAGTCTGGCACCGAGTGCTACTATTGCAAGGGGAATGACCATTGGAAGCGCAACTGCCCCAAGTATTTGGCGGACAAGAAGTCCATCAAGGCAAACAAAGGTATATGTGATATACATGTTATTGATGTGTACTTGACTAGTACTCGCAATAGCACCTGGGTATTTGATACCGGATCAGTTGCTAATATATGTAACTCGGTTCAGGGGCTACGGAACAAGCGACAACTAGCAAGGGATGAGGTCAGGATGCGGGTCGGCAATGGATCAAGAGTTGATGTGATCGCCGTCGGGATGCTACCTCTCCATTTGCCATCGGGATTAGTTATAAACCTAAATAATTGTTAATTGGTGCCTGCACTGAGCATGAACATTGTATCTGGATCGTGTTTGATGCAAAGTGGTCATTCCTTTAAATATGAAAACAATGGTTGTTCGATTTATAAGAATGATATCTTTTATGGTCATGCACCTATGTTGAATGGTTTATTTCTGTTGGATCTCGATAGTAATATTACGCACATTCATAATGTTAATGCTAAAAAGATTAAACTTGATGATGATATGTCTACATATATGTGGCAGCGCCGTCTAGGTCATATTGGCG
This sequence comes from Avena sativa, assembly GCA_916181665.1. Classification (NCBI taxonomy): domain Eukaryota; kingdom Viridiplantae; phylum Streptophyta; class Magnoliopsida; order Poales; family Poaceae; genus Avena; species Avena sativa. Next base: position 434,087,328 of record OV702287.1, read on the forward strand.
TTAAACGCATGAAGAAACTCCATTCTGATGGACTTTTGGAATCACTTGATTTTGAATCATTTGATACATGTGAGCCATGCCTTATGGGCAAGATGACTAGAACGCCGTTTTCCGGTTCAATGGAACGGGCGATAGATCTATTGGAAATCATACATACTGATGTGTGTGGACCAATGAGTGTGTCGGCGCGAGGTGGATATCGTTATTTTGTTACTTTCACGGATGATTTGAGTAGATACGGGTATATCTATTTGATGAAACACAAGTCTAAAACTTTTGAAAAGTTCAAGGAATTTCAGAATGAAGTGGAAAATCATCGTAATAGAAAGATCAAATTTCTACGGTCTGACCATGGAGGAGAGTATCTAAGTTACGAGTTTAGCACACACACGAAAGAGTGTGGAATAGTTTCACAACTCACGCCTGCCGGAACACCACAACATAATGGTGTGTCGGAACGTTGTAATCGTACCTTATTGGATATGATTCGATCTATGATGTCTCTGACTGGCTTACCTCTGTCATTTTGGGGTTATGCACTGGAAACAGCTATATTCACTTTAAATCGAGCACCATCTAAATCCGTTGAAACGTCACCGTATGAATTATGGTTTGGAAACAAACATAAGATGTCATTTCTTAAGGTTTGGGGATACGATGTTTATGTGAAGAAACTTCAACCGGATAAACTTGAACCCAAAGCGGAAAAATGCGTCTTCATAGGATACCCTAAGGAAACAATTGGGTACACCTTCTATCACAAATCCGAGGGCAAGATTTTTGTTGCCAAGAATGGATCCTTTCTTGAGAAGGAGTTTCTCGCGAAAGGTGTGAGTAGTCGGAAGGTAGAACTCGAAGAGGTTATTGAACCTTCTCTTCATGGAATGGCGAGTGCCGCGGCACCGGAAGTTGTTTCGGAGTTGACTTCACCTGATGAAGAGAGATCTAATGATAATGATCATGAAACTCCGAAAGAGGACACTACCGTACCTCGCAGGTCAAGCAGGACACGTGCAGCTCCTGAACTGTATGGCAATCCTGTTGTGAATTTCATGGTTGATGAAATGAATGACCCTGCGACGTATGAAGAAGCGATGATGAGCCCGGATTCCAACAAATGGCTAGAAGCCATGATATCCGAGATGGAATCCATGTACGAGAACCAAGTTTGGAACTTGGTGGACTTACCTCACGACCGAAAGGCCGTTGAGAATAAATGGATTTTCAAAAGAAAAACTGATGCTGATGGTAATGTGAGCATCTATTAGGCTCGACTTGTCGCAAAGGGGTTTCGACAAATTCAAGGAGTTGACTACGATGAGACATTCTTTCCCGTAGCGATGCTTAAGTCGGTTAGGATTATGTTAGCAATTTCTGCATATTTCGATTATGAAATATGGCAGATGGATGTCAAAACTCCGTTCCTCAATGGTAAGATTGAAGAAGAGTTGTATATGATACAACCTAAGGGTTTTGTCGATCCTAAGGATGCTAATAAGGTATGCAAACTTCAGCGATCCATCTATGGACTGAAGCAAGCATCACGGAGTTGGAATCTCCGCTTTGATGAGGTGATCAAAGAGTTTGGATTTGTCCAAACTTATGGAGAGGCTTGTATTTACAATAAAGTGAGTGGGAGCAATGTGGCATTTCTAATATTATATGTGGATGACATATTATTGATTGGAAATGATATAGATCTTTTAAACAGTGTTAAAAGTTATCTAAACAGCAAATTTTTAATGAAAGACCTTGGTGAAGCGTCATATATATTAGGCATTAAAATCTATAGAGATAGATCAAGGCGCCTAATTGAGCTATCGCAGACTACATACCTTGATAAGATATTAAAGAAGTTTAATATGGACAAAAGTAAGAAGGGGTTCTTACCTATGTTACAAGGCAAGACATTGAGTAATACTCAAAGTCCGGCTACGGCGGAAGAAAGAGAGATGATGGATAAGATCCCCTATGCCTCGGCCATAGGCTCTATTATGTATGCCATGCTATGTACAAGACCGAATGTGGCACATGCTATTAGTTTGACTAGTAGGTACCAATTTGATCCTCGTTCGGAACACTGGATAACGGTAAAGAACATCCTAAAGTACTTGAGAAGAACTAAGGATATGTTTCTTATATACGGAGGTGAAGAAGAGCTAGTCGCTAAGTGTTATGTCGATGCTAGCTTTGACACCGATCCAGATGACTCTAAGTCTCAATCCGGATACGTATTTCTCTTGAACGGAGCAGCAGTTAGTTGGAGGAGTTCCAAACAACCTGTGGTAGCTGGATCAACAACGGAGGAGGAATATGTTGCTGCTTCAGAAGCAACACAGGAAGCAGTTTGGATGAAAGAGTTCATTACAGAACTGGGTGTGGTTCCCAGTGCGTTGGACCCGATGGTGATCTATTGTGACAACAATGGAGCCATAGCCAACGCAAAGGAACCGAGGTCTCACAAGAATTCCAAACATATTAAGCGCCGGTTTCACTCCATCCGCGAGCATGTCAAGGATGGAGATATATAGATTTGTAAAGTACACACGGACCTAAATGTAGCAGATCCGTTGACTAAAGTTCTCCCTAGGGAAAAACATGATCCACACCAGAACTCCATGGGTGTTAGATTTATCACTATGTGAACTAGATTATTGTCTCTAGTGCAAGTGGGAGACTGAAGGAAATATGCCCTGAGAGGCAATAATAAAGTTGTTATTATATATATATTCCTTATACATGATAGATGTTTATTTTACATGCTAGAATTGTATTGATTTGGAAATATCAATACATGTGTGTTTAATAAACAAAAAGGGTTCCTAGTCATGCCTCTCTTATAGACTAGCTTGTTGAATAACAAGATGATCAAGGTTTCCTGATCATGGACATTGGATGTTGTTAATAACAAGGTCACACCATTGGTGGAATGATGTGATGAACATTCATCCGAAGTATAGCATTACGATCAAGTCATTATGTTTATATTGCTATAACATCATACAAAGTAATCTTTATCCTTAGACCATGAGATCATGTTAATTGCTGACACCGGAAGAGTATCTTGATAACATCAAACGTCATACCGTAACAGGATGACTATAAAGATGGGTTCAAAACTACGAAGGTGTTATGTTGAGGCTCATGGATCAAGAGTGGAATTTGTCAATCCAGATGACGGATAGATATACTCTGGGCCCTCTCGGTGATATCACATTAGGATAGCTTGCAAGCAAGTGATGTGATCAATAGAATGTTATATCACGGGAACGAGAAAAGAGTGCATGTCGGTGACGAGATCAAACTAGGTATGGAGATACCAATGATCGAATCTCGGACATGTAATATATCAAGAGACAAAGGGATTTAGTTACAAGCGTTAAAGGTTCTCACGATCACAGAAGTCATCGTTGAATGTGTAGGAGTCAGTACGGATCTGCAGGTCCCGCTGCTGATTATTGATCGGAGAAGGGTCTCGATCATGTTTGCATTATTCGCGAACCGTAGGGTGGCCCACTTAAGAGTTACCGGACACCATTTTGGAGCACATATGTTTCAGACGAAAGAATTGCAAAGCGCAGGAATTGTTTCAATAGAAACCGGAAATTGTTTCGGGTGAAATTGTAGAAGGTAGTTCTGCATGTGATATTGAAATATTGCAAGGGGCTATATGTGAATGTTTGTTAATTAAAGTAATTAACAAAATTCTGAATAAATATAATAAAAAGAGTTTTATTAAATGAGAGATCATTAAATTTGGAGAAATTTAATGCATTTAAAGTGGAGACTTTAAAAGGGAATGTGAAGAGGCATTTTAATGTGGAGGGGTTACCACCACATGAATGGGGGAGGTGAGGGGTCACCCCCCATGCGCCGGCCATGGAGAGAGGGGGCACCCCCCTCCTCCTATAAAAGGCCACCCATTCCCTCCTTCATCCTCACACCTCCTTGTGAAGGATCTCTCTCCCCCTCTAGAATTATTCCCCCATGGTCTCAGATTAGCGAGATACATGTTCCCGGTGGCATTTCGTCTGCAAGGAGTTGCTGCTTCCGCTGGATCGCTGGAGCGAGGAGGTGGAGGTTGTCCGGTGGCTTGAACGTGTGTGCGAGTGCGGATGCGCTGCTGAGTTGCGGCGCTCGGACTTCCTCACGATCTTGAGATCGGCAAGTGTACGACTACATCAACCACGAGTTCCTACTCGTTAACAAAGCTTGTTGTCTACGAGGGTAAGTTCTCGTTGGATGTATGTCCACCCGTTGCTTTGTACCTAGTAGATAGATCTTGGCGTGTAGTTCACACCGTAGGAATTTTTTTGTTTTCTATGCTGCGGACCCAACACATGTACCCCAAGAGCTGTCCGGTGGGGACACCAAAGGTGCACTTCCCTGGATTTGTGAAGGTTTGCGAAGGTCTCGTACAGGTCAGCGAGCAGGTCGTCCTGGCGGGTGGACTTTACCACCATGTCGTCGATGTAGACATGGATGTTGCGGCCAATTTGACTCGCAAGGCACTCCTGGATGCACCGTTGATAGGTCACGCCAGCGTTCTTCAGGCCAAACGTCATGGCCGTGTAGCAGAAGGCATCGAATGGCGTGATGAACGCCGTCTTCTCTTTGTCCTCGACCGCCATTTTGATCTGGTTATAACCAGAGTATGCATCGAGGAAGCATAGCGACTCCGATCCAGCGGTCGAGTGGATAATTTGATCGATGCGCGGTAGGACGAACTCCTCCTTCAGGCATGCGCTGTTGAGGCTGGTGTAGTCGATACACATTCTCTAGGTGTTGTTCTTTTTGAAAACGAGGACTGGGTTTGCCAGCCACTTGGAGTACTTGATGGGTCCAATGAAGCCTGCGGCGAGTAGACGCTGCACTTCTTCGGCGATTTCTCGGCAACACTCTTCATTGAAGGGGTGCAACGACTGCTTCACTGGTCGCACTTTGGGGTTGGTGTTAAGTTTGTGCTCAGCGAGTTCCCTCGGGACACCAGGCATGTCGGATGGTTTCCATGCGAAGATGTCGCGATTCTCACGTAGGAACTCAATGAGCGCTCTTTCCTATGCAGGACTCATGTTTGTCCCGATGGTGACCGTCTGGCTGGAGTCGCCTGGGACGAGCACGACAGTGCGGGTGTGCGTGGTCGCCTCGAAGGTGGATCTTGCGGCGGTTGGCTTCTTCAGGATGGTGGGGTCGTCCTTGTCGATGTTGCTCACGTATTTCACGAGTTCGTCCGTGTGATTTGTTTCCATGGTGATGATGGTGTCGGCGAGCTCAGCGCCTTTGTCTTCGCATTCCATGGCCTTGTCGGGGTCGCCGTGAACGGTGATGATGCCGCTTGGCCCCGGGAGCTTCATCATGTTGTAAGTGTAGTGCAGGGTCACCATGAATTTGGCGAACGCCTGGCGCCCCAGGACGCAGTGGTAGGGGCTGTGGAAGTTCACCAGCTCGAAGACTATCCGCTCGGTGTGGAAGTTTGCTAGTGTGTCGAAGGTGACTAGCTGCGTCACCTTGACGATCGGGTACGCTTCCGACCGAGGATGATGGTGTGGAAAGTGGTGACTGTTGGCTCGATCGCTGACTCTGGGAGGTGGAGATGCTTGAACGGGTCCAGGTACATGATGTTGATGGAGCTTCCACCGTCCATCAGCGTCTTGTGCAGCCAGTAGTCGGCCACTTTGGGCCTTACTACCAGGGCGACTCTCCCTGGGTACTCGATCATGGGCGTGTGGTCTTGGCGACTCCAGGTGATGCTCTGCTCGGACCAGTTGAGGAAGTAGGGGATGTCGACTTGGGTCACTAGATTGACGATGACTGCGCGGGCGAGCACCTTCTTCTCGCGCTTGGTATCGAGCCTAGTGAAGGTGTGTAGCGAGCCGACAACATTGTCGAACCCACCGGCATTGCTGGTGTCCCTTGGTGGGTTGTTGGGGTGCTCCCTTGCTCGCCTTGCCTTTTTGATCTCCTTCAGGGAAGGGCTATCCACGGTGGTGTGGGTGGCGGGTTTCCCCTCCCTGTTGTGATAGACACAGGGTTGGTTGAGTAAGGCGGCGGGGTCGAAATTCGGCCTCGCCATGTTGTTGGCGCGGTAGTTTCCGCTGTCGCAGTAGTTTCCTCCATCGCGGCCGAAGTTCTTCGGTTCGCATTGGCCGTAGCTGGCGTTAGCGACGAAGTCGACTCGCCCATCATCGCGGCACTTGCCGGTGAGGCGAGTGTTGCTGTAGTGCTTGTCGCGCTGTCGCCTGTTGTCATGGCCACCGGTGCGGCATCTTCCTCCCGACTCATCGTCGGAGTCCTGGTTGGGGTCTTCCTCCGCGTACCGCTTGGCAATCTCGAGGAGGTCAGGGATGTTGCCGAGCGTTTGGTAGACCCTCTTGATCATAGCGACCAGGGGCTCGTACCGGCACACGTTCTTGAAGCAGTGGATCGCCGTGTCCGGGTGAATGCCGGAGGCGTTGATCCATAGTTCTTGCCACCTCTGGATCCAGTGGCGGGTCGACTCACGCTTCCCCTGGATGCATCGCTCCAGGTCCTCGATGGTGGTGACATGGGTATAGGATCCCTCGAAGTGCCTGAGGAAGGTGTCATGCATCTCCTCCCACGAGTTGATGCTATCGGTGGGGAGGGTGTTGATCCATTGCCTGGTCGCTCCCTCCATCATCAGGGGTAAGTAGCGAGCGGCTAGTAGGTCGGTGTGACCGGCGATTCCCATCGCCATAAGGTAGGTGTCCAGCCACACTGCTGGGTCGTATGTGGGATCATATTTTTCGATCTCCTTGGGCGCCTTGAACTTGGCGGGGTACTTCTCACCTCGGATCATTGGTCCGAAGCACTGGGGGCCGACTCTGCTGAGCGAGCCCCTTGGCTCAGGGTCGCCATGGTTGTTGAAGGTGTGCCTCAAGTCGTTGGGCTAGCGCGCCTGCCAGGCCTGGTTGTTGATGATATGCATGCATGCGTCGATGGGCTGACCATTGGCAGCGACCGTGTTGTTCGTCGGCCGCGGCTCGTTGGTTGAGAGCGCGGGGTTGGCGGCCCGTGGCTGGTGCGACAGGGGCTGGGGCGGTGGGCAGGTGACGGCATTGGCGATGGTTGGGGGCGCTTGAGGCTGCCCTGCTTGCCGATGAGCAGGAATACATCCGGCCCCGTAGGTTGACTCCCGTGGCTTGCTGCTCAACGGCCTTGGCGGGTAGGGACTTGGCATACTGGATCTGCAACGCGCCTTCTCCTTGGATGTCGAGGTGGGCGACCGCAGCGTCTGCCGCGATGATGTTGTCCATTAGAGTGGAGTACAGTGGGAGCCCGTTAGCATCGCGGGCCTGCGGCGAGATGATGATTCGCGGCTGGTCTGGTGGGGGCGCGCGTCCAATGGGTGGTGGTGGGGCTCCGGTCGCCTGTGCGCCGGGTGGTGGTCGGCTGCTGCCACCGGGTGGCGCTTTCTCGCAGTACTCACGCTCGGCTTTGCGCGTAGGGTCGCCCTTGTCGTTGAAGTTCAGGACACGGCCCTGGATGTTGGAGTTCAGGTGGGTCCTGATGCGGCGTTGATGGTAGAGGGACAGCTCCTGCACTGTTTCCCGCTCGAGGCGAAATTTCTCGCGCTCGGCTAGCTCCCTGTGATGTGCCTCCTCCAGTCGCAGGCGGGCTTCTTCGACCTCTATCACCGTTGTGATTGGCGGGATCGGCATGGAGAATGGATCTGGCGGGGCGCTCGTGCTGCCCGCCATGTAGATCGTGTTGAAGCGATTGGATCTAGCGCGGGAGTCCTCAGGGGACTCCGACTTGGAGTCGGAGTCGAAGATCCCGAGGATGGAGGGGTCCTTGAAGTACTCAGGATTGGAGACTCGTGTGATGGAGTCCTCCTGTGATGCGGTGGTGATGGATCCGGCAGCCGAGGCAGGGGTCGCTGAGTCGGCGTCATCATGGAGAGCCGTGTCTTCCGCGGCAGTGGCAGTCCCGGCCACGTTGTTGGCGGTCGAGTCGTATTCAGTGGCGAGCTGGCTGATGGAGCGGATCTGCTCCTCCGAGAGTAAATCATGGCATGGTGGCGATCCGCCGATGATCATGGTCCCCGTCGGGTCGACTGCATCGGTGAAGCCGACGAACAGGTTGATGGTGCTGACCAGCATCACCGCACTCTGGGTGATCGGGCGCAACGCCGGGATGTAGCTACTAGGCAGGATCTGGAGGATCCCGCCACTGGCAATCAAGCGGCCGGTGGCGATCGGCCGATTGATTGGCGAGGAGGGTCTCACCGTAGAACTCAGGCCAGACTGGCTAGGCTCCATGGTGGGCGCCACTATCGTGGGAATGGCCACGGCAGTCGCTACCAGGGGTATCAATTGATAGTATTGGGGGCGAGAGCTGGCGGCCATCTACGGTGTGAGATGGGGGTGGATGCACATGAGTTTACCTAGGTTCGGCCCCCCGGAGGGTAAAGCCCTACTCCTGCTAGATTGTATTGGCGGAGAGCAAGTTACATAGGTGACGAGCTCGGCGTCTAAGCAACAAGTCGCTTGAGGGGGTGTATGACGGAACGTGAGTACAAAGGGAACCCTAGGGAGGTTTATATAGGGGGTACCTTTCTAGGGTTTATAGTGTTTTGTAACTACCTCGGTGAATTACGCTCCTAGTTACAAGCCTGGATGAACGGAAATGGTTAAAATAGTACGGTGGGGCCCAAATGCCACTCACAGGTAGACCTTACGGCCGTCCTAACCATTTCCAAACATCGGGACAAGAACGGGCGGCGTAATCGGCAGGCGAAGGGATCAACTACATACACAAATGAGTATGTATGCAAGCCACCATACAACAGTCCTCAGAGCCATTCCATCTAAAAGAAATAGAAATATTGCAACGCCATACGGCAAGATCCAAATATCCTAGATAGATATAATAGTTTAGGATATCTCCTCATACATCAAACATCAGAGCATCAGGCGGAAGCGGCAAACAAGATCCGAGTACGGATAAGAAGCAAATCGGCATAAGATGCCCTTAAATAAACACATCCCGCCCACAGATCTCACGGATCCCCGTTCCCGGAATCTCTACACCAAGTGATCGTTGCCAACATCGTCCGTCTCCTCCACCCAGTATCCATCTTGTGAGTGTACCTGTTCATCTGAATCAAACAATTTATCGTGTGAGACCCTAGGGGTACTCAGCAAGTCTTTATGCCTCTAAAGGGGACACAACCTGGGGTGACGCAATTGCAGCGAAAGATAATCCCTAACAATTCTATAGATACTCGCTAACCATCCGCCTAACCAAAGGTAGACGGATGTCCGTGAATTAACAACAACAGTTATAACAGTAATATCCACAGATCCATCCTCCTCCTCGCTTACCAACGAGGAAGCGAACGAACAAACCCCCATCCGTTGGCAGTTTTATTATCCATTTCATGAGTGTTGCACTATTTACTAGTCAGGTACTTAGTCAAATTAAAAGCGGTAATTTAGTTATACTTGTCTATGATCGAGAAACTGTGCTCCAAGTCGTCCATAACCGCGGACACGGCTTTCAGAAAGTTTTACCCTGCAGGGGTGCACAAATAGCAACACACACTCGATCAACCTCGGAAAACCAAATCAAAACCCAACGAGGCATTCACGACAAAGCGATCACAGGATTCAGAAATATTTCAGGGGGCCACCCCATTAAGCTACCCGCAACGAAGCTGGCCGGCTCCGAGACGGACTCAAGGTTTGTGTGGACGGCTGTAAACGACTGGGAACCCGAAAGTGTGACTGGGCTTGTCGATACAACGAAAACGTGTCACGGACCTAAACAGTACAGGTGCTCCACGCACAATCTTAAATAAAGCAGTAAAGCATGGCATAAGTACAGGATAGTAATAAAGACCCAAACTAATTGTGGCCCCAAGAAATAAGAATGAATCAAGCTCTGGCTCAGGGGGGTCCATACGCCTCCCGGATGTGGATAGCGTGAATATTCAAGGAACAGGAATCAAGTACTCGGGGTCCTACGGGACACAAGTGAGCATGAAAAAACAAATAGCAGATATTGCTCACCGATGCCGCTTTCATTAGTTATCCCATTACTACTCAGGTTAAGTTGTTTAGGTACCTCGGTATCCATCAGACACTCACATACCCTACACATGTTGTTCTACGACTCGCATGGCTCAAACAACTCCTGTAGTAATGGCTCATGGGATGGAGGAGCAAGCTTCGGTGGAGTTTAAAAGTAAAGGCTATGCAGTACTTGGGATTCAATTTAATGAAATCGCGACTCGATGATGCAAGAATAAGATAGAGGCAATAGGTATTGTATGTATGCAAGCATGTGGTAGTGCTTGCCTGGCAGCTCAGTTGAAGCGAGAGAAGGATTTGGGTAGTGCTCCTGGGTTTCTTGATATATCCCCTGCTAAGCAGGATTTTCGAAGAAGAACCAAACAAACAAGGGCCAACATAAATAAAGTGCACAAGCATATGAATTAAATGCGACAAGCAAACAATCATGCCATGATGAATGATGCACAATTTGCATGGCAATAATGTAGCATGGCATGGGTGAGGGGTGGAATACAAGAATAAAGCCTTTTATTGAGCTTTGGTCACATCTTAACCTCAAATAAGTTGCTGTATACTTTATATTTATATGATGCATGCTGCAAAACAGAACATGGAATGCATAAACAGAAAGGTCTCGTCGAGGTAATCATTTTAGACATATTATTTGTTAAATTTGGAGTTATAAAACAAAAGTTATTAATTAATTAAGGAAAAGGGCATTTTATTTGTAATTTTAATCAACTCGAAAATTTAAAGGGTCCAAAATATATTTTGGAGGGCATATTTGAATTCCTCATAATTTTCTGATTTAGAAACATATATTACATGTTTAAATTGGGTTTATATTTTAAAAGTTATTTGAAAACAGATATGAAATTTGAATTTAAATTAATTTGGAAAAGTTTGAATTAAAACAGAAATACAGAAGGTCTTTTGTCACTCAGCCCAGTCCTAGCCACAGTCACAGACAAGTGGGGCCAAGGCTGACTAGGACTCACGCGCACAGAAACGGATTTCTCACCGCGGCTTTACCTAGCCTCTTCGAATGACAGGTGGGGCCAGCGGCCACGAGGGTCCACGTGACAGTGGGTGATCCAGACGTGGCTGGCAGGAGGGGGTATGGGACCGCGGGTTAAGGCTAGGGTACTACGGGGTGTTTTTTGTAAAAGGGCCAGGAAGGCTGACTGGTGGGCCCTGCGTACCGCGGGTTTAGCCGAAAAAGAGGCAGGGGTTAAATACAAAAGAGGCGCCCGTACTGTTGTTCTTCTCCGCGTGCAGAGGACCGATCGGTGCGCGGCGCGAGGCGGGGGATCGAACCCAGGACCTGGGCGTGCGCGCGGAGGGCCGGAACCAGTGCGGCTAGGTGAGGTTTGGTGACCACAAGGTGGGTGGGGGCTGGACATGCCGTCGGCGAGGCGCTACGCCGCGTGAGCGCAGCGACTGCCGGCGCGCAGAGGGTGTTCGGCGGAAGGTCCGGCGCGGCCAGACAACGGCAGCGAAGAGGAGCGTGTCTAGGAGGTACAGGGGCTCACCGCGGGGCTGTTGACGTTGGTGGTGCGGGCAACGGAGCGATCGATCGTCGGCGAGGCAGACGAACGCAGGCTAGGGTTTCGCGTCGGGGCGACGGTGTGCAGTTCGGCCTGGGGCTCCTCCTGCTCCATGTCTGCGGTATAGGGCGATGCAGAGGGCCGACTCGTTCTTCCTCGACACCTGGACGCCGTGCTCGCCGCCTGGTACGGTGTCGTCGAGAGGAGGCCGACGGAAAGGTGGTGATCGGTGGTGGATGGTGGTAGGGGTAGACGGAGAGGAAGGGGGCGGCCTGGGGAGATCTGGCAGAACAGAGGCGTGGGAGGTGGTGGCAGATAGCAGAGGGAGGGGAAGGGTGCCGTGGGGAGTGGGGAAGAGAAAAGGTGGCTTCGGCCACTTTTCCTTCCCCTCTTCACGTGCTCAGGTCGGGGCAGGGGCAGGGTAGGTGATGGGCAGGTAGGGCTCGGGCTGGTGCAGAGGGAAGGCTCGGGCTGGGGGGGTCCTCGCGTCAGGGAGAGAAAAGAGAGGGAGAGAGAGAGATCTAGGGTAGGAGGGAGGCTCGGTTAGGAGCTAGGTTAGGAGAAGGAGTAGTGGCTCGTTAGGGCTTGGGGTGGTTGGTAGCTAGGTGGGGCCAGGGTGGCCAGGTGGGGCCTGCATGGTGAGGTGAGGGGCACCTCGGCATGGTAGAGAGGGAAAGAAGATGGGGTAGGTCATGGTGGTGGCTTGGGTTAGAGAGAGGAGAGATGAGGGCTTAGGGTTTAGATAATCTACAAGATCAAGCATGATGGGGAAAAGAGATGGAGAGGAAAGTGTTTATTGGACACATGGTGATGGATAAGGAGAGATAAGATAGGGTTTTTAAGGATATGACCTCACATGATCATGCATGATGTGAAGGAGATAAGGTGAGGTGAGGGTCTTGATGCACATGGCAAGGAAGCATAGCAAGATAGAAAAGATTGAGAGAAGGAGAGAGAAGAGAAGATGATCCACTCAAAAACAAATAAAACCAAAGGAGGACCAAAGATGGTGATGGTTGCATGGCCCATGCAAATGCATTAAATGCCATGTTTTAATCTTGTGAAAACAAAATAATTATTCATGGCATTTATACATATGCATTCCAGAAATATGGAATAAGCCAAGCAAAAGAATTTAAAAGGATGCCCCATGTGGAATAGATGGAGATGACCATATTTGAATAGAAATGGGACTTGCTAGTGTGTATGTGCCACTAGGTATTTAGTAAGCCCAAAAATATCCCAACATGATAATAACCCCAAAACAACCCCTATGGAAGCTAGGAAAAGGTTCCACTCACAAGGCATGCAAAGATGGCCATGTGGCTCTCATAAACCAATAATGTGGAAACCATATGGTGCATATATGGGAGCATGTGGAGATAGAATTGGATCCATTCCAACCCACATAAGCTAGAGGTAAAACCAAATAAATTGCAATGCTCATATATGGTGGAGTGGTGGAATGATGGGGTGATGACAAGAAAGGTGGTGGAGTTAATAAAAGATATGCACCCAACTCAACTTGGGCATTTAAACAATATATCAAGAACCAAATACAATATCAAGAGGCAAATACAATTTACAATGCATATGAGAGAAGAACCAACACAAAAGGGTTTTATATGATGCTCAAATGCAAGGTGGCATGATGACATGAGCATGATATATTTATGGTGCAACAATTATATATATGAAGTAGCCATTATATTACTAGACCAAGTAGCATTACAATTGTTAGACAATTGGGATGCTACAACTCTTCCCCACTAAACAGAAATCTCGCCCCGAGATTCTAGGAAGAAGAAGAAGACTCCAAGAGGGTAGGATACTTGGCACGGAGTTCATCTTCACGTTCCCAAGTGGCTTCATCAACAGAATGGTGCGACCACTGCACCTTGCAGAACTTGATGGACTTGTTGCGAGTCCTGCGTTTTGCTTGAGAAACAACGGCTAGAAGAGTTGAAGGATTGTCGTGAGACAAGAAGGATAGGATGGACATAGCTTCGGTTTTCTCAAGAAACATGATAAAAGAATAGGATCACTTGTGAAAGAAAGGACAAGATGATGTATCATGGATAAAGAAAGACACATCATTAAGATTAACGATTTACCGATACTAGAGAGGATGAATCTTTATCTCGCCGGAAGAAAAGAGCTAGGTTGGAGAGGTTTGAACCACTATGACAATAGCATCGTATCTTCTCTCGGATTTGAGACATAAAGTACAGAAACAATATTGCCTTCAAACAATATAGTCCCTTGATATCAACAGAAAGATTTAGTTAGACATCGTCGGATGAGATTCTTGTTGCACCGGTAAGAACCAAAGGATCACGCAATTGAGGTGCGCGGATATAACTTCTAGAGACGGATGTGAAGCCAGATCATGGTGGAGTCCCGAGAAGCAAAGAATATGGAGGATCTGGAGTTTATTGTAGAGATACTTATTGCTTTCTTTAGCCTTGAGGCTAACGCAATAGATTTGCGGCTGATGGCATCAACCATAATTGGCTTTACCACGAAAAAAGAATTGATGAAACCAAGAGAGATAGTTTCCTTTCATCTGGTTTGGGGATATCGAGCATCGGTAGAATGACGAGGACAGAAAGAGTTTGCGTATGTTTCCACCAGATAATTGAAGATTTTGCTCCATCTAGAATAGACAGACCACCAACAAGAGATTATTGATTACTTTCTTCGAGAGAGCACTCCGAAAAAACAAGGACGGAAGTCAAAGTATCAAGGGATAAAGGCCACTTCTAACTTCCGTGGAATGAGTGAAATCACATTAATTCACCAATTCAATGTACAAGAGCGAATGATAAGAGTAGTGGTATGGTAGCTACTCCATCCCGCACTCAAAGCATTACTCCGCACACGAATAAGAAAACCATGCAACCCCAACTACCGAAACAGACTGAAGGTATTGACAAAAACTCATGGAACTTCGTTAGAAAACAAGGATAGATGCAAACGATTCGCCGGATTCATAGATAGATAAAGATGATGATGTTGTCGTCATGTCGGAAGTACCAAGCCACCGGAAAGATATGAAGGAAGATTACGGAGAAGAACTGCAAGATTCAACAGCTACAGAAAAGATAGCACCTACTTGAACAGAAGGAATACAAGACCTGGAAGGTCTTCATGGCCTCCGGTGGATTGAGCATAGACGATAGAGCGAGAGAGTTTCAAGAGATTACTTGACGATACTGAGGTGAAAGAACTCCATGTTCTTCTTGAAATGATTGAGAGAGATTTAGCAGTCTTGAGGGAAATCTTTAGCGGAACGACGATGATAACTTGCCAACAAGGAATAACTCCAGATTGGCTGAAGATGGAGGATGGAATTAGCAATGGACTTGCTGGTTCCAGAATTGAAGTAATGTATTTAGCAGAAGGACGTGGTCGAGATAGGTGACTTCAAGAAGCCAGAATTCTCACTTTGAGACTTTGCACACAGGCAGTGCTCACGAAGCTTGAGGGAAAGAGACACAGATGATCTTCCATGTCCTTCCATTGATATCGAATAGGCAAGCATATTAACAACATATACCACCATGGATTAACAAGATATTCCCCGAATATCAAGTTCAAGAGGCGGGAGAAACAAACAAATGCTCGAAACACTTTCTGAGCTCAACGCTCTTAGAAAGATCAATATTAAGAGCACGGGTTCGTGTTGAAGAAGATGCACTGGCAGAATAGATTATCTGGTCCTTCGGAAGAAAAAGAGATGTCACCTGGTTCACATTGTCGATTGGATCACCGGTTACAAGATAAAGAGATCTTGGATAAGAACCGATGATAGCTCATACCTTAAGCAAAGCTACCAGAGACGAAAAGATGCAATTCCCTCGTCTCAAAGAGAATTTTGCAGATATGGAGTTCAAAAAGATGTGCAGCATGATGGACAGATGATAGTCCGCCGTAGTGCTTTGGGAAACTCCGGATTGCCAAAGATGCTCGAATATGCATAGGTATGATCACGGTGTACTCAAAATCACAGGAGATAACCGTCACCATTTGGAGGATAGTGTTGATAGCATTTTCCATATTCCACTCATGATAAGTGTCCTATAGCTATGCTGAGAACCAAATTACAATCACCAGCATCGGATCGACACATGTTATGTAATTAGCCCAAGAGAATTGGAGATGAAATAAAACTCCAGGATTAAGCGCCGGTGACAAAAGAATGAGTTAGCATGGACATGCTGATAAAAGGGAGATAGATAATGTTTCACACACAACTGGAAAGAAGTGTGGAAGCACAGATGTATCAAAGAAAAAATTTCTGCATTTTTCGGCATTAAAATACCAATAGATGCACAAAATCACTTATCAGGTAGAGGTTAGCAACTGATGCTTACACAGAATGTGGAGTTGCTAGAAGGAAGGACACCCTTAAGAAGATGGCACCGGTTAACAAGGAGTCAGATAGATCGCGCCGGTTTTCAAAAGCCTGTCGGTATGGAATATACCAACAGTTGATAACCAAAAGCAGATTGTGATAACAAAATGGATGCAACAGATAGACAAGGAATTACACACACACACACACACACACACACACACACACACACACACACACTTTCTATGGTACTACGGAAACCCAGAACACGTGAATCCTAGTTTGAATTTTAAGAAGAGGATTGAAAACGTTACACTTCCTTACCAGAAAAGGGTGGTGGGTGGGTAAGAAGAAAAGTGGAAGCAATCCTACTCTTGTGTTTTGTTTTTCCCTAGTTTACATAGCTACCAAAAACTATTTGCTAGACTGACAACGACCATTTGGCTGAGACCCTGAAGGGCGGGATGGCTCTGATACCAATTATAACTACCTCGGTGAATTACGCTCCTAGTTACAAGCCTGGATGAACGGAAATGGTTAAAATAGTACGGTGGGGCCCAAATGCCACTCACAGGTAGACCTTACGGCCGTCCTAACCATTTCCAAACATCGGGACAAGAACGGGCGGCGTAATCGGCAGGCGAAGGGATCAACTACATACACAAATGAGTATGTATGCAAGCCACCATACAACAGTCCTCAGAGCCATTCCATCTAAAAGAAATAGAAATATTGCAGCGCCATACGGCAAGATCCAAATATCCTAGATAGATATAATAGTTTAGGATATCTCCTCATACATCAAACATCAGAGCATTAGGCGGAAGCGGCAAACAAGATCCGAGTACGGATAAGAAGCAAATCGGCATAAGATGCCCTTAAATAAACACATCCCGCCCACAGATCTCACGGATCCCCGTTCCCGGAATCTCTACACCAAGTGATCGTTGCCAACATCGTCCGTCTCCTCCACCCAGTATCCATCTTGTGAGTGTACCTGTTCATCTGAATCAAACAATTTATCGTGTGAGACCCTAGGGGTACTCAGCAAGTCTTTATGCCTCTAAAGGGGACACAACCTGGGGTGACGCAATTGCAGCGAAAGATAATCCCTAACAATTCTATAGATACTCGCTAACCATCCGCCTAACCAAAGGTAGACGGATGTCCGTGAATTAACAACAATAGTTATAACAGTAATATCCACAGATCCATCCTCCTCCTCGCTTACCAACGAGGAAGCGGACGAACAAACCCCCATCCGTTGGCAGTTTTATTATCCATTCCATGAGTGTTGCACTATTTACTAGTCAGGTACTTAGTCAAATTAAAAGCGGTAATTTAGTTATACTTGTCTATGATCGAGAAACTATGCTCCAAGTCGTCCATAACCGCGGACATGGCTTTCAGAAAGTTTTACCCTGCAGGGGTGCACAAATAGCAACACACACTCGATCAACCTCGGAAAACCAAATCAAAACCCAACGAGGCATTCACGACAAAGCGATCACAGGATTCAGAAATATTTCAGGGGGCCACCCCATTAAGCTACCCGCAACGAAGCTGGCCGGCTCCGAGACGGACTCAAGGTTTGTGTGGACGGCTGTAAACGACTGGGAACCCGAAAGTGTGACTGGGCTTGTCGATACAACGAAAACGTGTCACGGACCTAAACAGTACAGGTGCTCCACGCACAATCTTAAATAAAGCAGTAAAGCATGGCATAAGTACAGGATAGTAATAAAGCCCCAAACTAATTGTGGCCCCAAGAAATAAGAATGAATCAAGCTCTGGCTCAGGGGGGTCCATAGGCCTCCCGGAAGTGGATAGCGCGAATATTCAAGGAACAGGAATCAAGTACTCGGGGTCCTACGGGACACAAGTGAGCATGAAAAACCAAATAGCAGATATTGCTCACCGATGCCGCTTTCATTAGTTATCCCATTACTACTCAGGTTAAGTTGTTTAGGTACCTCGTTATCCATCAGACACTCACATACCCTACACATGCTGTTCTACGACTCGCATGGCTCAAACAACTCCTGTAGTAATGGCTCATGGGATGGAGGAGCAAGCTTCGATGGAGTTTAAAAGTAAAGGCTATGCAGTACTTGGGATTCAATTTAATGCAATCGCGACTCGATGATGCAAGAATTAGATAGAGGCAATAGGTACTGTATGTATGCAAGCATGTGGTAGTGCTTGCCTGGCAGCTCAGTTGAAGCGAGAGAAGGATTTGGGTAGTGCTCCTGGGTTTCTTGATATATCCCCTGCTCAGCGTCTATTCGAAGAAGAACCAAACAAACAAGGGCCAACATAAATAAAGTGCACAAGCATATGAATTAAATGCGACAAGCAAACAATCATGCCATGATGAATGATGCACAATTTGCATGGCAATAATGTAGCATGGCATGGGTGAGGGGTGGAATACAAGAATAAAGCCTTTTATTGAGCTTTGGTCACATCTTAACCTCAAATAAGTTGTTGTATACTTTATATTTATATGATGCATGCTGCAAAACAGAACATGGAATGCATAAACAGAAAGGTCTCGTCGAGCTAATCATTTTAGACATATTATTTGTTAAATTTGGAGTTATAAAACAAAAGTTATTAATTAATTAAGGAAAAGGGCATTTTATTTGTAATTTTAATCAACTCGAAAATTTAAAGGGTCCAAAATATATTTTGGAGGGCATATTTGAATTCCTCATAATTTTCTGATTCAGAAACATATATTACATGTTTAAATTGGGTTTATATTTTAAAAGTTATTTGAAAACAGATATGAAATTTGAATTTAAATTAATTTGGAAAAGTTTGAATTAAAACAGAAATACAGAAGGTCTTTTGTCACTCAGCCCAGTCCTAGCCACAGTCATAGACAAGTGGGGCCAAGGCTGACTAGGACTCACGCGCACAGAAATGGATTTCTCACCGCGGCTTTACCTAGCCTCTTCGAATGACAGGTGGGGCCAGCGACCACGAGGGTCCACGTGACAGTGGGTGATCCAGACGTGGCTGGCAGGAGGGGGTATGGGACCGCGGGTTAAGGCTAGGGTACTACGGGGTGTTTTTTGTAAAAGGGCCAGGGAGGCTGACTGGTGGGCCCTGCGTACCGCGGGTTTAGCCGAAAAAGAGGCAGGGGTTAAATACAAAAGAGGCGCCCATACTGTTGTTCTTCTCCGCGTGCAGAGGACCGATCGGTGCGCGGCGCGAGGCGGGGGATCGAACCCAGGACCTGGGCGTGCGCGTGGAGGGCCGGAACCAGTGCGGCTAGGTGAGGTTTGGTGACCACAAGGTGGGTGGGGGTTGGACATGCCGTCGGCGAGGCGCTACGCCGCGTGAGCGCAGCGACTGCCGGCGCGCAGAGGGTGTTCGGCGGAAGGTCCGGCGCGGCCAGACAACGGCAGCGAAGAGGAGCGTGTCTAGGAGGTACAGGGGCTCACCGCGGGGCTGTTGACGTTGGTGGTGCGGGCAACGGAACGATCGATCGTCGGCGAGGCAGACGAACGCGGGCTAGGGTTTCGCGTCGGGGCGACGGTGTGCAGTTCGGCCTGGGGCTCCTCCTGCTCCACGTCTGCGGTATAGGGCGATGCAGAGGGCCGACTCGTTCTTCCTCGACACCTGGACGCCGCGCCCGCCGCCTGGTACGGTGTCGTCGAGAGGAGGCCGACGGAAAGGTGGTGATCGGTGGTGGATGGTGGTAGGGGTAGACGGAGAGGAAGGGGGCGGCCTGGGGAGATCTGGCGGAACAGAGGCGTGGGAGGTGGTGGCAGATAGCAGAGGGAGGGGAAGGGTTCCGTGGGGAGTGGGGTAGAGAAAAGGTGGCTTCGGCCACTTTTCCTTCCCCTCTTCACGTGCTCGGGTCGGGCAGGGGCAGGGTAGGTGATGGGCAGGTAGGGCTCAGGCTGGTGCAGAGGGAAGGCTCGGGCTGGGGGGGTCCTCGCGTCAGGGAGAGAAAAGAGAGGGAGAGAGAGAGAGCTAGGGTAGGAGGGAGGCTCGGTTAGGAGCTAGGTTAGGAGAAGGAGTAGTGGCTCGTTAGGGCTTGGGGTGGTTGGTAGCTAGGTGGGGCCAGGGTGGCCAGGTGGGGCCTGCATGGTGAGGTGAGGGGCACCTCGGCATGGTAGAGAGGGAAAGAAGATGGGGTAGGTCATGGTGGTGGCTCGGGTTAGAGAGAGGAGAGATGAGGGCTTAGGGTTTAGATAATCTACAAGATCAAGCATGATGGGGAAAAGAGATGGAGAGGAAAGTGTTTATTGGACACATGGTGATGGATAAGGAGAGATAAGATAGGGTTTTTAAGGATATTACCTCACATGATCATGCATGATGTGAAGGAGATAAGGTGAGGGTGAGGGTCTTGATGCACATGGCAAGGAAGCATAGCAAGATAGAAAAGATTGAGAGAAGGAGAGAGAAGAGAAGATGATCCACTCAAAAACAAATAAAACCAAAGGAGGACCAAAGATGGTGATGGTTGCATGGCCCATGCAAATGCATTAAATGCCATGTTTTAATCTTGTGAAAACAAAATAATTATTCATGGCATTTATACATATGCATTCCAGAAATATGGAATAAGCCAAGCAAAAGAATTTAAAAGGATGCCCCATGTGGAATAGATGGAGATGACCATATTTGAATAGAAATGGGACTTGCTAGTGTGTATGTGCCACTAGGTATTTAGTAAGCCCAAAAATATCCCAACATGATAATAACCCCAAAACAACCCCTATGGAAGCTAGGAAAAGGTTCCACTCACAAGGCATGCAAAGATGGCCATGTGGCTCTCATAAACCAATAATGTGGAAACCATATGGTGCATATATGGGAGCATGTGGAGATAGAATTGGATCCATTCCAACCCACATAAGCTAGAGGTAAAACCAAATAAATTGCAATGCTCATATATGGTGGTGGTGGAATGATGGGGTGATGACAAGAAAGGTGGTGGAGTTAATAAAAGATATGCCCCCAACTCAACTTGGGCATTTAAACAATATATCAAGAACCAAATACAATATCAAGAGGCAAATACAATTTACAATGCATATGAGAGAAGAACCAACACAAAAGGGTTTTATATGATGCTCAAATGCAAGGTGGCATGATGACATGAGCATGATATATTTATGATGCAACAATTATATATATGAAGTAGCCATTATATTACTAGACCAAGTAGCATTACAATTGTTAGACAATTGGGATGCTACATGTTTACAACCGAACTAGTTAAGGTTTCATATGAGTTGACCTAATCCGACTGGGCTTCAGCTATGCTTCTGGGCCTCCGGCTTCCAGTCGCCAAGCTTGCTCCTTAGTCACATTCCAGTCGCAGTCCTACAGGCCCACTCACAAGTCTTTGGACCCAATCGGAACGTCCTGCTGGGCATACCCCATTCGGCATATCCCCATCACTAATTTGAAAGGGTATTCCACTAATGGGCCAAATTCCTAGAAAAAAGGGCCCATGAGGGAAAACCACAAGATGGAAGGGCCAAGGGCAAAAGGGTCCAAGGCCTAGCCACCACATGGGGCCCACCCGGCCAGCCTTGGGTTGTGCGCGGGGTGGGGCCCACCCCTGGCCGGCTGGCCCATGGTGCACTAGAGGCCCATGGCGCCTCCCCCTCTCTCCCTTGTTTAGTCCCACATGAGAAACCCAAAGGGGAGGGCACACCTCCCTCCCCATATATAAAGGGGTGCCCATGGGTGGGAATAGAGACACCAAAAAAGGAGAAGGCCTTTGGTTGCCTTTCTCCCATCTCTCTCTCTAGTTGTCTCCTTGTGTTGGCGCGGTACCAAGAAAGGAATGCACACGTAATAGATGCTGCACCTGCAGCATGTCGTTGCGCTGCAGGGATTCCAAGCTGGAGATCTACTTCCACACCCCTGGCAGGGATCGGGGAGCTAGAGGTCGTCACCGTACACCATATGTATACGAAACCTTGAGGGTGCCTCATACGAGGGCATCTTGGATGTCATGAGCTGGAGCTGCTGCACGATGAAGATGGAGCAAGGGGTGACTTGCAAGGAGCATCGCGACTTTGAGGTCGGGAGTTTGACTACTTTAACCACGTTCCCCTTGGAACATTAACCGCATACGGTCTACAAGGGTATGTATTCTATACGCTCCGATCGTTACTGCATTACTACATAGATAGATCTTGGGCATTAGGGAGTTCCAACGTAGGAAAATTTTGTTTTCTACTCTGGAACCCTTTAGAAACAAGTATGGTATAGACAAGATAAAGACATGGATATCTAGCAATAATTAGACAAGCATGATAGCATAGAAATATCCAAGTAGGATAGACATAGTACAACTTGTCATACACACACACAACAAAGGGTTCAAATGGTTCTAAATAGAGAATAGTAGCACAAGCCAATGAGAACCAAATAAAGTAGCAAGTCTTGTGCATACGACAAAACTCAGAAACCCTGGCAAAAATCCATTTAATCCTAGATACACTCTACTCTCTTCTCTCCCTTTGGCATCGAAACACCAAAATGGAAATAAGGGAATAGGCGATGCTAGCGCTCAAGGGAAGAAATCAAGATCACGAGCAGCAAGGTCTCTTCCTCATCTTCGTCTTCTCCTTCTTCATCCTAATTCTCATCCTCATCCTCATCCTCATCCTCATGTGTGGCAGACGACTACTAGTGATATCCAGACTGAGCAACATCGGATACTAAGAAGGATAGAAGTCGTGGAACATGTCACTAGAAATGGGCGGCATATCATAGTTGACATAGAGAACCGAGCCAAGCTCAGTGCCAACTTCAGGACATCATGCCCCCACTCAGCCATGAAAGCATTCTGCCTCATTGTTTCTTGGATCAACTCTAGCCCCTGGTGGGCAACGTCCTAGGTGCCCAGACACATATCCCATAAGTTGGTAAAAAACTTGACAAGACCCTTCTTCGGAGCATGATGGTGCGGCGGAGCTAGAAGCATGAGTGCACGGCTAATGGTGAGCCTTGGTCCGTCCCTCAGTGGAAATCATCTTAAGAAGATCAAGATACATACCACAGAGAGAAAGGGTGATCTTCTCCATCCTATACCACTCACCACGAGTTGCGTTGTTGGGCTTTACAACCACATTGATCAAACACTAAACATATTAACTGTAGTTGGGTGTGATATGCTTATCCAAAGACCGCTGAAGCTCTCAGAAGATGAAGTCACAACCATGTACCTTCCGAAGATGATCAAAGCGACAATTGTACATGAGGTTGTGATGGTAGGCACCGCAACTTGCTTGATCACCAGCCTTACTAACGAGGTTCTCACGGAAAAGCTTGGCCAAAGAGTGATAGTAGAAATACATGCCAAAAATCCTGGGTGATGGTTGACTTGGGTTGGGAGGATACCAGTGAGCATGGTCATCAGCTGTCATAACCTTCTATGAATGAGTGCAAAAGGCATTATCACACTTACCGTCTCCATAGCCCATGGCCTAGCAAAACCGCTCAAAGGTCGTTGAATGGGGATCAGTCCCAGTCATCCAAGTTATGGTGTGTGCTGGATCAGGATGAAAGAAGACCATGGCATGGAACTACCAAATGAGGCTGGGACACAGAAACTCCTCCAAAGTGACAAGATCAAACACATCCATCTTCTTCAAGGCGGAGTGAAGGAACTGTAAGTCTAGGAGGCATATAGGCGGTAATGCTCAACATTGAGGACCTTGGGGAGCACAAGATAGCCACTCAACATACGATCAGGCACAATGTAAAAGTCATCCCAAAATCACCACTAAATGTTGGTCCAAAAAAGTTTGTCAGGATGAGTGTAGATCCTCTCACATAATTGGTACGGATTCTGCCTCTAGAAGAGTCTCCATTGCTTAGAAGTATACCTAGCAGTGTTGAAATCTAGGAGAACTTCCTCTTCTTAAGGACCAATGTTCTTGCCCTTGTCTTTTTGGGTAGTCATCTTCTTGCCACCCCTTGTGCCCTTTGGAACGGACAAAGAGCCATGCAACACAACTTGCTTAGTACATCCACTGGTGACTAGGGGTGACCTCAACAATGCCCATTGTTATGGAGTTGGGTTTATGGGAAGAGAGCGCTGGTGATTTCATCGGCTTAATGGACAAACAGGGGAGGTGATTTACCCAGGTTCATGCCCTCATAGAGGAAAACCTACTTCCTGCTTGTCTTCTCGTTATATCAATGGAGAGTACAGACTCATTGAGTCGACTAGATGCAATCTCGCCGAGAGAGAGGCGTGTGTATTTGATGTCTATTGTCTAGATCTGTTGTGGGGTGCCCTCCTTGTTGGACCCTCCTAGCCTTTATATATAGGGAGGCTAGGTCTTAGGTACCAATTCGAGTTGGTTACAAGTTAGAGTGTGTATGTAGACTAGTCTTGGACTTTCCTTGTCTTGTGCGCTTGGAGTCAGTGTCCTTGTAGGCTTCGTATCTTTTGAATCTTCATGGGATTCATGGATCTTGGCATATCTTCGAGCGAGCCTTCCGTTGGGCCACACCATATATACCAATAGTGGGCACCTAAAGGGTCATGCCCATGTTAGTAGCCCCCAAGACTCCACTTGAGTCATAGAACTGGGTTGAGTCTCCAAGTCTATTTTAATATGCTAGGAAGGTGAACTCGAAGATATCTTCAGATGTGTGAACTTCTCAACTGTCTTGTTTGTCTGATGCAATGGATGCAGTTTTTTTGTTCTTGAAGTGTTGTTGGCATTTTCATCGAGTGTGCGACCATCACTCCCTGTGGTGACCCAGCATACCACTACATGACGTAGTATACTATAGTCGTTGACATAACACTAATGAAACACTGTTCCACCAGTATTATATCCTTAGAGTGGTACAATAGAGGTTTACAGAAGATCCAGAAAACTTCCTCAAAACAGTGAGGAAAACAACATACTAAGAAAACCAGAAACATCAACTCGAAGTCTATTCTAGAAATAGTACTACTATTATTTTAGGTCTATGGCTGGCGATGGCCGCTATATCAATGCTCTATAGAAGTAGGCTCTAGTTTCTAGGGATTTATCTATACTCTACTCTTCAGCTTCTCTTTTATTTCCGCTGATGTAGTCATCGACTTTGTTGATCCCCACTGGGTATCTTCAACTCTTCAAAGCAGTTCACCTCCGGAAGACGTCATTGATTGCTCCAAGTGAAGGGTTCCCGCAGTAGATAACAAAAAAATTCCTATGTTGGAACACCCTAATGCCCATGATTTATCTAGAAGTAATGCAGTAATGGAGGAAGACAGCCGTAACGTACCATTGAAAACAGAGAAAGCGTTACGCTCATGGAGGAGCCTGGATGATGTTGTTGTACCCGTCTGACCTCAAGGTCACGAAGCTCCTCGCACGTCACCCCTTGTCCAAGTCCTTGTACGACGGCCTGATCGCTACTAACGGTAACTCCCCAGAGTTATCACACACATACGATGCAATACAACAACTCCTGGACTCTGATCCCTGTCGAGGTTGCAGAAGTAGAACTCCTGGCTGGAATCCCTACAGCACAATGGCATGCCGTAGAGGTGTTGACTTTGCGTGTACACTCCTTTCCCTAGGACCGTGCCACCACAAAGGTAACTAAGAGAGAGGGGAATATTTCTCTAAGGAAAAGTGCCTTAGAGAATATCTAAATTGGTGTGTTTAATCCCTCCCATGGGCACCCCTTTATATAGGCGGAAGGGGTGTGACTTTCTCAAAGTATAAGCCATATGGGATTAAAAACATAAAGGAAAATAAAAACTAGGGCTGCCAGCCGGCTGGGCTTGAGGCGGCGGCCGGGTGGGCCACCAGCCCCGCACCGGCCTAGCCAGTAGCAGCAGAGAGCAGCCAGCGGCCAGCGGGCGGGCCGGCCTTGTGGCCCAGCTCATGCCCCGTGCGGTGGCCTGGTGGGCTTCCCGGGTGGGCCGGCCGAACGCCCGCGGCCCAGCATGCTTGCCAACAACTGATGCGGCTGTGTGGCCCAGGTGGGTCGGTTCCTGCCATGCAGCTCGGCTAGCTTGCCTCGCCTGCCAGCTCCCCCGCGTTCCTGTTGGGCCGGGGTTGAGTAGGCCCATGGCAGCTGACAACTACTGCAGCGCGTGTCGGAGACTTTGGCCCAGAAGCAGTAGTTGTGTTGTTTTGCTACCCTTTTTGCCTGCAGTTTCCTCTTGGCCCAATTCCCTCTAGGGTGTTGTCCTAATGAGCAAGGTGCACTATAAACTTTAATTTAATTATTTATTTAGTATAAGCTAATTCACAATTAACATACATTAAATGCATATTATAAATTGCCATTTGTCCGAAACTCCTTTCAGCCTTTTCCTTTCCTTCTTTCTCCGAACAACTTCGGATATCTGCAGAATGATTCTGATTTATCTCTCTTCTATGACTCCATCTCATAGGAGGATCTCCAAGCATTGTAGTACCCTTAAGCCTGTTTCCCTATGGTTCAGGAATGTCATAGACATGATCTAGATCAATGATCAACAGCGGGACCGAGATGCCCATGTTGACCCCTATGCATTACACGAATCACCATCGTTTCGAACCTTAAACGATACGTCCAATTCCCTTTGTTATGCGATACAAGACTTGTCCGAGATCTGATCATCGGTATCATGATACTTTGTTCAATCTCGTTTCCAACAAGTACTGTTTTACCCATTCACGTGAAATTCCATTCCCATAACCTAGTCATACGGTGCGCAGCTTATGGATGCAATTCACCGAGTGGGCCCAATGTATCTTCCCGTCACACAAGAGAACATATCCCGATCTTGATGCATAGGCATGTACATGCCCCTTTGGGTACCCAACATGCACCTTTATGGTCACCCAATGATGTCTACGCACTTATATTCTTGTAGACAGTTGTTGGGCCTCCAAGTGCAGAGGTTTGTAGAACAGCAACAAGTTTTCCCTTAAGTGGATCACCCAAGGTTTATCGAACTCGGGGAGGAACTGGTCAAAGATATCCCCTCTCAAGCAACCCTGCAATCAAGATACAAGAAGTCTCTTGTGTCCCCAACACACCCAATACACTTGACAGGTGTATAGGTGCACTAGTTTGGCGAAGAGATAGTGAAATACAAGTGGTATGGATATAAGACAATGGTGCCAGAAAATAGCTTGACGGGAGGAAAAGACTAAAGGAAAAAAGATGGAAGCAAGCAAACATGTAACAGATCTAGTTGCAAACGGTGTTTCAATGCTTAGACACAAGGCCTAGGGATCATACTTTCGCTAGTGAACACTCTCATATAAATATCTTCTCTTTATGATACTACTCTTAACTACTCTTCGATTGGACACTCTAATCCATGGTAGGGCTATAACAACACACCTCAAAGTAAGCCTTTCCCATCTAGATAACCCCACACTGTCACCTTGAGCACTAGATGGTTCAAACAAACACCACAATTTCATAAAGACATCCAACTCCAAATATAACTCATAACAAGTATTTGTAATCTCTAGCCTAAGTGCCACCATGGTGTGCACCCTGTCAACTTCACACACATGGGGAGAGCAGAGATCTATTAAAGCACTTGAATAGCAAGGTAGATCTATAGATTACAAGGTCATGATCTCAATAAGATCATGCATAGAGAGAGAGATGAACACATAGCTACCAGTAGAACCCTTAGCCTCAAGAGAGAACTACTCCCTCCTCATCATGGGAATTAGCAACGACGATGGAGATGGTGGTGGAGATCGATGGAGATGGCTCCGGGGGGCACTTCCCCGTCCTAGCAGGGTGCCGGAACTGAGATTTCTGTCCCCCGAATCACCCCTTCGGTAGCGGCAGCGCTGCAGAACTTTTCGTGGCTAGAGGCTTGACTAATTAGGGTTATTGCATCGGGAGGATTTTATAGGCAAAGGGGCAAGGTCGATGGCCGGCCAGGGGGCCGACACCATGCCCTAGTGCGGCCTTGGGGGACCCGTGCCTAGGGATGGTTTGGCCACCCTATGGCCCCCCTTCATCTCCCCTTCTGGCTCCGTGAATCTTCCGGGAAAATAAAGACTTTGGCTTTTGTCTGGTCCAATTCCGAGAATATTCATTTTCTGACTTTCTAGAACCAAAAACAGCAGAAAACAGGCAATTGGCACTGTGGCTCTTGTTAATAGGTTAGTCCAAGAAATCATATGAAAAGTACTCCAAAGTGTGGACAAAACATAAGAAAGTAGATAAAACCAATCATGGAACATCAAAAATTATGGGTACGTTAGCAACTTATCAACATCCCCAAGCTTAACTCCTGCTCGTCCTCGAGTAGGTAAGTTATAAAAAGAAAGAATAATTTTTGAGGTGACATGCACCATCATAAACTTGATCAATGTGTTTGTAAAGTATGGATAGCTAGGATCATAGTACTTCAACATAGCATGATAGATAAAGTTCTAGCAATAAGACAAACAAACTATGTTGCAACATGAAAAGGCACAAACAAAAGATTAATGAATAACAATGCTTTGCAAGACATTTGTTTGTTTCACATAAAGAAAACATAGCATAGTAGCATTCATCTTGTCCCTCATAGAGTAGCAAACATAAATGCATAGGACACCTTCAAAGTTCATAAGCGTGACTAGATACAAATAGTTTAAAACAAGCAATATCAAAGTTATGCATCAATCAACAAGTCTTGGGACAATGCACATAGAACTAAGAATGTCCACTATGCTCTCAAAGTAGGTGCATAAAAATAGAAGGTGGAGACTCAACATAAAAGTAAAAGAAAGGCCTTCATAGAAGGAAGTAGGGATTCAAGTTTCATAAAGAGCTTCCAAAAATTATGGTACTTATTAGCTTTCAGCTCTCATTGCCCCTATCATAAGCATCTTGAAGTGATTAAGGTTAAAGTGAACAAACTATAGTGTATATGCTTGACGAAGTATAAGTTGGAAATATCATGTCCCTTGAATACGAGGGCCGTGATGGCTCAATGCATGGCGCCTAGAAAAGTGTTGATGGCTCGTGGTTGATGTAGAGCTTGTTGGGAACCCCAAGAGGAAGGTATGATGAGCACAGCAGCAAGTTTCCCTCAGTTATGAAACCAAGGTTTAATCGAACCAGTAGGAGCAAGGAAACACCCCAAAGGTGTTACTAGCTGAGCTTTGGCAGGGCGCACTACCGGTGCTAGTAGCAACGTGGATACCTGCACAACACAACCACAGAACTTTGTCCCCAACTTGCGATGAGGTTGTCAATCTCACCGTGTTTTGCAGAAAACAAAGGATTAAACGTATCAAATGGAAAGAAGTAAAAGTTTGCAGAAAGTAAACACAAAGCAGTAAAAGATTGTAGATTGTATGTAAAAGACAAGGACCGGGATCCATAGTTCACTAGAGGTGGCTCTCCTTAGATAGATAACATGCTGGGTGAACAAATTACAGCGGGGCAATTGACAAACACCGAGAAAGCAATACATGCATATACTAATCATCTTGACTCCTTTGAGACTTGATTGGGCAATACAACATAATACATAGACCGCCATCCAACTGCATCTATGACTAATAATCCATCTTCAGGTTATCATCTGAACCCCCTCCAGTATTAAGTTGCAAGCAACAGATTATTGCTTTACGAACTACGTGTAAGGTAAACAATACAATTGTTCTATGAACAAAGGATCGTTGTTTTCTCCCTAGTAGCAACAACACATCTAGTACCTTAGAGATTTCTGTCACTTCCCCAGATTACCAAAGGCATGAACCCACTATCGAGCATAAATACTAACTCTTGGAGTTGCTAGCATCTACTTGGCCAAGATAGCTACTAACAACGGAAAGCATGCAAGATCACAAATAACAAAGACATGATAGAATCAATAATCAATCTGAAATAGCATCTCAATATCCATCGGATCCCCGCAAACACAACATGTATGAATTACAAATAGATGATCTTGATCATGAACGGAGCTCATAAGATCTAAACATGAAAGCACAAAGGAGGAGAAACCAGCCATCTAGCTACTACATGGATCCGTAGTCCAAGGATGAACTACTCACGCATCACACCGGAGGCTTGCATGGTGATGAAGAAGGCCTCCAGGGTGAATTCCCCTCTCCGGCAGGGTGCCGGGAAGAGCTTCAGATCCCTCCTGGTCTAGGGATGGAGATGACGGCGATTACAGACTCTTTCGTGGATTTTTGATCGGGTCCTTAGGTTTTTCATCCCGAGGGCAAGTTATAGGCGGAAGGAGAGGCCGAGGGGGTGCCGGGATCCACCACACCACCCCCTGGCGCGGGCCAGGCCTGGCCGCGCAGCCAGGTGGTGTGGCCGGCCCCTGGCCCCTCTTCGTCTCGTATTCTGGCACTTGATACCTTCCAGAAAAATAGGCACTCTGGCTTTTGTCCCGTCCAATTCCGAGAATATTCATTTTCTGACTTTCCTAGAACCAAAAACAGCAGAAAACAGGCAGCTGGCACTATGGCTCTTGTTAATAGGTTAGTCCAAGAAATCATATGAAAAGTACTCCAAAGTTGGAACAAAACACAAGAAAGTGGATAAAACCAAGCATGGAACATCAAAAATTATAGATACATTTGCAATGTATCAACATCCCCAAGCTTAACTCCTGCTCGTCCTCGAGTAGGTAAGTGATAAAAAGAAATAATTTTTGAGGTGACATGCACCATCAAAGACTTGATCAAAGTATTTGCAAAACATTCAAGGCTGGGATCATAGTACTTTAATCATAACATGAAAGACAAAGTTCTAGCAATAAGCAAAGAAACTATGATGCAACATGAAAAGGCACAAACAAAAGATTCATGAATACATGCTTTGCAAGACGTTTGTTTGTTTCACATAAAGAAAACATAGTATAATAGTATTCAGCTTGTCCCTCAATAGAGTAGCAAATATAAATGCATAGGACACCTTCAAACACTACAAGAACACCCATTGTATAGCAATACATACTCTGCAACGCTCTAAACATGTTTGTCAATTTTTATGGTAGATACGCATACACACGTTGCTGAGTGCATCCGTTGTACGATATATAAACCGCAACAGATAAGAGGTATAGCTGAATGCATCCGTTGTGCTTTTATATAAAGTGCAACAGATAACCAGTGTAGCAATTCAGGTGTTGCAATTTTGTACAATTGGGATAAGTTAAAGTTAGTAGTAGCACCTAGATGGCCAAATCCAAAATTATGTTCAAAATAACATACCAAGAGGTCGAACACGAAACCTTCATCTGATCCAGTAGCACGCCAACCACTACGACCACGCAGACAAAAGAGAAAAAGTTTAATCTTAGTCTAAGTTATATACTTTATTAAATTTATTATTCTCTCCGACCCATATTAGTTGATTTAAATTTGTCTAGATACAACACTAAAACTTAACATTTATATCTAGATAAATCTAAATCAACTAATATGTATCGAAAGGAGTACGTCAATCGTAATCTAAGTTACTGGAATCAAATTTAATCAAAACAACAGGGAGAAAAACAAGTTATCGCGGCGTCTCCGCGCTCGACTGAAAATACAAACCCTCGGGCGCGCGAATGAAAAATTCATTGCTTCCTGCGAGTGGAACCAGAGGTTATGCTACTCGGTATTTATCTACTCCCATAACTTCCATAGACCATCACGATCACGTTTCAGAAGGAACTTATTTCTCCAACCGTCCTGATCTACCATATGGCCGGCGGCCACCGGGCCGGATCTGACCTCCCCACCGTCATCTTTGCCAACCACGGTCTTATTACACGGCACGCCGCCGCGGTGACCGCCCAACAACCAAGGACCTCCCATGGCTGTTGGGGACTCTTGGGTCTCGGACGCCTTGATCCAATTGCCGCACTGGAGCCTGAAGGCTAATTTTCGCAAGATCAGCCAAATCGTGAGATCTTTATCCCCCTTTCAGTCTAACTGTTTGTGCTTCAGGTCCCTACGTTGTTGTTCTCTCTCTGAGATCTACGTATGTGAACAGGTCTCACTCTCTCCGAGATCTACGCATGTGAACATGTCAATGGATCTGTGGATGCACGCGATTTCTCCGTCGAAGGCGTCTATGTGAAGTCTTCGGCCTTGATAGCATCCGGTGAAGTTCTTTCCTTTCTCCCCTCTTCCCCATGATATCGCTTTTGTATTTCTGTACTGACATCTCATTTTATCTCCTTTCTGGTAGCCGAGCTGACGATAGGCACGAGGAAGCCTGGACGGTTAGTTGAGGGCACGAGTTGCGTTTATATCTGGTGAGTGTTCTCTGCTCATTTACTTCTTCGCCAATTTTTGTTTGGTATAGTCGTTGATTCCTTGTTAAGCAGGGTATTCACGACTGTTTGTCATCTACACTGCATGTTCGAGCAAAGGAGTAGGAGCGACGGTCCTCTGCAACTAATCCAAGAAGCCCAATTACCATGTGATTACAGCTCCAATGCATGTCTAACTTGGCTCAGGTTTTGTCTGGTATATGCTAATATTTGCTCCTCTGAAGTGTGAAGTAATTAATACCGTAGAGTTGAGCATCAGAATCTGAGCAATTACCTGCGATATAAGTTATTATTTTGCCTGTAGCTAACTGCACAATACTTGCCGATACTAACTGCACAATACATGCCGATTAACCTGTACTGGTTCAAGTCGCAACCAGTAGTTGGGTTAGCTTCTATTCTGCAGAATGAATCAGTGCAATTAGCTAACCTGTCGTAGACTCTTTTTTTCCAGAATTCGATAGGTGAGCTGTTTGATATATTAATAGAAGGAGATCTGAGTTACAATATAACAAAAAAGAGAGAAACAAACAAAGGGCTGGCAACATCAGCCTGCATCGTAGACCTGAAAAACCGAGGACTGCTCTAGCAACATTGCAGGTGACCTGCGGCAGACTTTCAGTTTTGTACACTGCATCAACAAAAAAACCTGATCAGTTTAATGGTTGTATTTGTTATGTAATATTTTGAAACTGTTTCTTCTACGCTCTAATGACTGAACAATTACAGGTGCTTGTCATTCTTGAGACAACCGAGGAGATTTGAAGAAGCCAGTCATTGTCATTTGTATTTCTATAAGTATTATTCTTAGATGCATCGAGACAAGTGTATAATACAGTTTTGTATTGTAATCGTGAATACATGATATCAATTGTCCTGGTTCTTAGCCCTGATTTGTTTGAACTAATTTCGAGTTGTAATTGTGAATATGTGTGTATTCACTCTTCCGTATATAGTGAATAAGTGACATTGTTCATTTTTGGAATTAAGTGGGCCAAAACTGGCCATCTGATGGGAAGGAAATGGATGGTCTAAAATAAAAATCGTGTTAAATGGACGAAATCCTAGCAGAAGGCTAGCGGTATAATTGAATGAAATGACCATGTAACATGGCTGTAAAAAACTTGCATGGACCCAAAATTAAATGGTCACCAAAAGCTGGGTTGTAGCATTATGGCCCAGTGCCATGTCACACAAGTTAGGTCGAGCGTGTCCTCCATGTTGGCATATGTACATGTTGGAACAAACCTAACATCGAAGTGCCAACATATATAGGTGTTGCTAAGCTAGACTTGTATGTGTTGCTACCTAGCAACGCCCTTGTTACCAACAGACTTATATGCGTTGCATTGTACCCTAGCAACGCCCAAAAACGCAACGCATCTTTATCTGTTGGTATAGGCTCTAGCAACGCCTATATGGACACTTAGATACAGATAAATGTGTTGCAGTAGGAGGGGTCCTCTTGTAGTGAAAGTTCATAAGAGTGACTAGATACAATAGTTTAAAACAAGCAATAACAAGTTATGCATCAATCAACTAGTCTTGGGACAATGCAAATAGAACTAAGAATGGCCACTATGCTCTTAAAGTAGGTGCATAAAGATAGAAGGTGGGGACTCAATATAATGGTGGAAGAAAGGACTTTTGTAAAAGGAAGTAGGGATTCAAGTCTCATAAAGAGATTCCAAAAATTATGGTACTTATAGCTTTCAGCTCTCATTGCCCCTATCATAAGCATCTTGAAGGTGATTAAGGTTAAAGTGACACAACTAAGAGGATATGCTTGACAAGTTATAAACCGAAATCTCATGCCCCTTACTTACGAAGACCGATCCTCATGCTACTCAACTTCAGTCACGAGTAAGCTCTTGTCATTGTAACTATATGTGTATCATTAAGAACCGCCAATGGGGTACCCCTTGCACATGATATGGGAGCTTTCCCATAATCAAAATGACAAGGCAAGCAGACAATGAGCATCTCAGCGATCTTTTTATTTGCTATTTGTATAGGTTTTTATTGAGGATGCTTCATAGAGTGCTCATTATGGTGATGCTGCAAGTTTCCACCATGATTAGGCATGGCTTAGGCTAGCGGCCCAGGCGTTTCTCTAACACACATACAAACTCCATGATCTTACAAGTTCCACATTTATTTCACACCGCCGGGATCCATAAGCAAAAGAACATAATATCAACGGGGTACAAAGTACAAGTGCAATGTTGAAAGCGTTCCCCATGAAACATGGTTCTGCTAACTTCAACTTATAAAGCACAAGCATATACGCAACAAAGAAGGACCCAATGGTTCAAGTTTATTAGAGGCAAAAAAGTAAAGTGTGCCATCAAGTTCGTGAGAGCTTTAATCACTAGTTTTCTCATAACAAGTGGAAGGTAAAAAAAGGCATGAATATATTTGGAATAGCATAAGCTAGTAGGTAGGTATGGTGGACTCTTTGGAAAAACTTGGTTTAGGGAGTTGGATGCATGAGTGGAACTCATACTTGGTGGTGGAGGCTAGCAAAAGACTGGGAGCGACAAACTAAGAGAGCAATAATGGCCATAATCATGCAGAGTGACAAAACATCATTGATCAAAGCATAAAATGATACTACAAGTTGAAAACTAAAGTATCATAAAGGCTATGGTGACTTGTGAAAGTCATAACATGGTGTAAGCATGCGCCAAGTCAACCCAAATAAAGCATCAAAGGAGAATACCACTATACTATGCTTTAATATGCTAAAACAACGCATGATTCATCCAAGGCACATTAAGCAATCTCAATTGTTTATAACAAGTCATGCTACAGCAAAGAATACTAAGCATAAAGCTAAAACAATATCAAGCATGGCATGACAAAGCACAGGCCACAGTAAAAAACAAGCTCTTTTTACCACATAAGTATGAACTTACCTACTCTTTTCCAAACCAAACCAAACTATTTGCAAACCAATGTATGAAAGAGGGGGTCCAACCAACTTATTCAGAAAACTAAGAAAACCAAGCAAACTAAAAACAAAAACGAAAACGAAAAGTAAGACGCTCCAAGAAAAACATAACTGTGCATGAAACAATAAAAATGAAGCATTTGGAAGAAACCTGGAATTTTTTATTGATGAAGAAGGGGATGCCTTGGGCATCCCCAAGCTTTGACGCTTGCACTTCTTGGATATTTCTTGGGGTGACACGCGTGGCATCCCCAAGCTTGAGCTTTAGTCCATCCTTCATCTCATTACTCATCTTGGATATTTCTTGGGGTGACTATGACTCACCGTGTTTTGAAATTTTGGCTGTGTTTAGAAATTAACTTCACACCTTGCGATAATCTGTTCAGTGGACCCACCACCAGGCAGTTAATATATCGAGAACGTGTGACAGTTTGGAAAGATTCAACTTCTTGCTAAGAATATGCATGCCTAGAAATTTGGCCATGTTTTGAAAATAATCAAAGAGACTATGACTCACCGTGTTTTGAAATTTTGCCCGTGTTTCGAAATTAACTTCACACTTTGTGATAATCTGTTCAGTGGACCCACCAGGCAGTCAATGTATCGAGAACAAGTGAGAGTTGTTTGGCAACATTCAACTTCTTGCTAAGAATGTGCATGCCTCGAAATTTGACCGTGTTTTGAAAACAATCAAAGAGACTATGACTCACAATGTTTTGAAATTTTGGTTGTCTTTCGAAATTAACTTCACACCTTGCGATAATCTGTTCAGTGGACCCACCACCAGGAAATTAATGTATCGAGAATGAGTGAGAGTTTGGAAAGATTCAACTTCTTGCTGAGAATATGCATGCCTAGAAATCTGACCGTGTTTTGAAAATAATCAAAGAGACTATGACTCACCGTGTTTCGAAATTTTTCCCCTATTTCGAAATTAACTTCACACCTAGCGAAAATCTGTTTAGTGGACCCACCACCAGGCAGTCAATGTATGGAGACGAGTGAGAGTTTGGAAAGATTCAACTTCTTGCTAAGAATATGCAAGCCTAGAAATTTGACCATGTTTTGAAAATAATCAAAAAGACTATGACTCACCGTGTTTTGAAATTTTGGGTGTGTTTCAAAATTAACTTCACACTTTGCGATAATCTTTTCAGTGGACCCACAAGGTAGTCAATGTATCGAGAACAAGTGAGAGTTGTTTGGAAAGATTCAACTTCTTGCTAAGAATATGCATGCCTCAAAATTTGACCGTGTTTTGAAAACAACCAAAGAGACTATGACTCACCGTGTTTTGAAATTTTGGCTGTGTTTTGAAATTAACTTCACACCTTGCGATAATCTGTTCAGTGGACCCACCACTAGGCAGTTAATGTATCGATAACGAGTGAGAGTTTGGAAAGATTCAACTTCTTGCTAAGAATATGCATGCCTAGAAATTTGACCATGTTTTAAAAATAATCAAAGAGACTATGCCTCACCGTGTTTTGAAATTTTTCCCATGTTTCGAAATTAACTTCACACTTTGCGATAATCTATTCAGTGGAACCACCAGGTAGTCAATGTATCGAGAACAAGTGAGAGTTGTTTGGCAACATTCAACTTCTTCCTAAGAATATACATGCCTCGAAATTTGACCGTGTTTTGAAAACAATCAAAGAGACTATACCTCACCGTGTTTTGAAATTTTGGTTGTTTTTCAAAATTAACTTCACACCTTGCGATAATCTGTTTAGTGGACCCACCACCAGGTAGTTAATGTATCAAGAACGAGTAAGAGTTTGGAAAGATTCTTCTTCTTGCTAAGAATATTCATGCCTACAAATTTGACCATGTTTTGAAAATAATCAAAGAGACTATGACTCAACGTGTTTTGAAATTTTTCCTATGTTTCGAAATTAACTTCACACCTTGTGAAAATCTGTTCAGTGGGCCCACCACTAGGCAGTCAATGTATGGAGACGAGTGAGAGTTTGGAAAGGTTCAACTTCTTGCTAAGAATATGCATGTCTAGAAATTTGGCCGTGTTTTGAAAACAAACAAAGAGACTATGACTCACCATGTTTTGAAATTTTGGCTGTGTTTCGAAATTAACTTCACACCTTGCGATAATCTTTTCAGTGGACCCACCAAGCAGTCAATGTATCGAGAACAAGTGAGAGATGTTTGGCAAGATTCAACTTCTTGCTAAGAATATCCATGCCTCGAAAGTTTGATCGTGTTTTGAAAACAATCAAAGAGACTACGACTCACCGTGTTTTGAAAGTTTGGCTGTGTTTAGAAATTAACTTCACACCTTGCGATAATCTTTTCAGTGGACCTACTAGGCAGTCAATGTATTGAGAACGAGTGAGAGTTTAGAATGATTCAACTTATTGCTAAGAATATGCATGCCTAGAAATTTGACCGTGTTTTGAAAACAATCAAAGTGGCTATGGCTCACCGTGTGTTGAAATTTTACGTGTGCTTCAAAATTGACTTCACGCCTTGCGAAAATCTGTTCACTAGACCCACCAGGTAGTCAATGGATCGAGAACGAGTGAGAGTTTGGAATGGTTCAACTTATTGCTAAGAATATGCATGCCTAGAAATTTGACCGTGTTTTGAAAACAATCAAAGAGGCTATAACTCACCGTGTTTCGAAATTTTGGCTGTGTTTCGAAATTAACTTCACACCTTGCGAAAATCTGTTCAGTGGACCCACCAGGCAGTCAATGTATCGAGAACGAGTGAGAGTTTGGCAAGATTCAAATTCTTGCTAAGAATATGCATGCCTCAAAATTTGACCGTGTGTTGAAAACAATTCTAGAAAGCAAAACAGATTCATAAACAACCTCACAAATTTCAAATTATAAAAAGCAACTCAAAGAGCCTCACAATATTCAAAATATAAAAGGGTCATATATTTATAAACATCCTCGCAAATTTCAACTTATAAAAAGGATCAAAAAATCCTCACAAAATTCAAATTATAAAAGGGTTCATGTATTTGTACACATCTCATAAATCTTAGCTTATAAAAAGGATCACAATATGACTCACGGATTTGAAATTAAAAAAAGCATCATAAAAAGCCTCACAAATTTCAAATTACAAAGGGAATGATTCCCAAAAAGCCTCACAAATTTCAAATTATAAAAAAAATCATCGGAAAAAGGCTAGGGTTTTTCCAAGAACTTTTTTATGGCTTTGGTGTCAAACTAGTGATCTAGTGCCAAATTTGAATGAAAAGGGAGAAAGCATGGAGATATCAAGCTCGTTGGATAATAGAGGATCCTAAAGTGGGTGGCCACGATCTGTGTGAGGTAGGTCTCGACCAATCAGGGCCCGACCCTACAACACATAGAAGAACACCTTGTGCACCCAAAAAGGTGTTTCGTGAATATTTTTTGGAAATTTTGATGAAATGACATATTGTGGAGCTACCAATGTTTAAAAACATGAGCAAAACTAAGCGACACCTGTAGTGCAAATAGAGGACGTTTCTAGTGCAAATCGGCTTGAACTCAAAAAATGGAAGAGTGAGGAGAGAGGGAAAATCAATTTTCTATTTCTTGTGGGCAACCCACAAGCTTGAGGTGCACCTTAATGCTGATGTAGTCAAAGGTGCCTCGCCGGTGAGCATCGATGGGACCGAGGCTAGCTAGGGCTATGATTTTTATGTTTGCGTGTCTACTGGATTCTTCTAGCATATATAGACCGGTGTTTCGTGCTTGCTTGATTATGCAGGTGATGCAGCCTTTTTGACGTGCCGCGGTGATGGCCAGGGGATAGGGAGAGCACGTGGCACATTGGGCGCAGTTGAGTTTTCAAATCAGTGTGACATTAAATAATTTCAAATCAATGTCGTGCAAGGAGATGATTTACGTGGACTGTATAGAGGTTATTTTTATCGATGGACTTTGATATAGTACTAATTCGTATTTCACTTATAATGATTGATATTAGTAATTAAAGAATACATGCGGGTTCCCAGGCTTCTTACTTTTAGTATTAATTACCTGAATTCACGTGAGTAATTAACATGGGTTTATCTGTACTGGCACCCTTCTTTCCTCGAACACATGCAAAAATTAAGGGGAGGAAGTAATTTCACCTTCCTGGGTAATACAAGAAGTTTTATTGCGTCGCAGTGGAAGATGAAATGACAAACAGAGTACTTATGCTAGTACTAGATCACAAACACCATTCCAATTTGCACTTGATAATAATATTCAATCTCCGAACATTATTACAGAAAGGAAGTAGAGGTGAAATTAAACAAAATTAATCCTAAGACTTCTTCGTCTTCTTGGACCTAGATCCTTCTGATGTCACCTTCGTGCTGGCGTCATCCTTCCGCTTCCCGTGGCATCCCCTAGCTCTCGTCGTTGTCTTCTTCTTCTTCAAGCCTCCCGCCTGCTTCTCCTTCCTCTTCTCATTGCCGATGAAGGCGGGATCAAGTGCACTCTTCTTGCAGACGAAGTCGAGAAATGGCCATAAATCTTCCGACCCCTCATCCTCTTGCTCGTGATCCCTCTTCTTGTTGCCGATGGAGGATGGATCGAGTGAACTCTTCTTGAAGATGATGTCTCCTTCATAGATGAAAGACCAAGGATCCTCCTTCCCCTCCTCCTCCTATTTGCTCTCTGCCAGCAGTGTACCCTCCATTAGATGACGGTAAGCAGGGTCCTCATCAGAAAAATTACCTTCTTGTGTGTCGGAATAGTACGGCACATCAACAGACTCCCTGTTATCACCATGGTAGGGACTGATATCCCCGTTTGCCCGTGCGTTGGACTCATCAATGGATGTGCACTAATCGGAGCAGTTGCATGGCATTTTTGTGTGTGTGGTGGATTGGCCGGCCTAAAGGGACATGGAGAGACAGAGAGAGTTCTCCGTTGTGTGCGTCGTGCTTGGATGGGAGAGGTGGTCGTTGTTAATGGCCACTTAAAAAGGCTTTCTCGGGACATCCAGGAGTTGCCACGTGCCGTAGGAGCAGCCTAGTAGTTCCCTTCCATCATTTTTTTATACAAGAGTTCCCTTCCATCGTTTATTTACAAAATTTCCCTTCTATCATTGAAACAAGATCGAACGGTTGGTACTCCTTCGCCCCGAGAGCATCAGCAGCGAGGATATTGCAAGTACCACCACATGTTGGGGAGGTATTTGCACATAACAACAACCATAGACCTTCTTTGCACAAAATACAGATATTTTCTGTAATTGTTGCACATAATACATAACCAGTCATTGAATGTTTCTTAGTTTTTTTGGGAAACGTTTCATAGTTAATTATATAATATAGTACTAAAATATAATTTTTATCTAAATTAATAATAGATAAAGCTCAAAAAAATATATAATTTTGAGCCACACCCATAAAGTATCTGGTGTATTTTTGGTTCTTGTAAGTTGTATCATTTAGAAATCAACCTATTAGTAGGTATATAATTCCTAACATGCTCTAGAGAAATGATATATAGATTCTATAATGATGGAAAGTGTGTTTTGAGGTTTATGCATAGCGTTCATTGTGCTAAAGACTATATCAATAGAATCTTCTAAATGTTTGAGTGGAAGGAAAATCCATCGGTAAGCAATGTTGGGATTTCCAATCTTCATCCAACGGTTAAAGTTCAAAGTTATTTGTACACTATATACTGGGTATGCTAAGATAATTAAATGTATAACATGTCATTAGAATCTTTGTGGTTTTTGCATAGTGTTCATTGTGCTAAGGACTATCGATAGAATCTTTTACGTGCTAGAATGGAAAAAAGATCCAAGAGTTAACATTGTTAGGATTTGCCAGTCTTGATTCAATTTTCATTATTCAAAGTTACTCGTACATTATATAGTGGCAAGATTTGCAAGAAGTCACACGCTACTTCCTACTAGTAAAAGGCACGTGCCACACTCGTATATACTATATGAAATGTGATTTAATGAACATTAAGTTGTTATTAACCAATAGTCTTGTTAGAGAAAAAAGGCATACATTAAGTATATTAATAATAACTATCTACACATATTGAGAATACAACCTACTTTGCTATGAACTTTTTTTGCGGGGAGGGGGGTGACATGATGGTTCTAGAACATGGTGGAGTTTGCTCTAGGTACTACTCCTTCAACACGAATCTAGCTGCTATGAACCATTGGACCTAACAGCCCAATAGTCAGGATTGGTGTTATGGATCCAATTCAAAACTGCTCCATTATAGTAATAGAGATAATTCGAAAACATTGGCGATGATGCTATATGTGCATGACCGAACAACTTTCGGATAATCTCAAGGATAAACAAGGCTGCATGTATCAATGAGCGTGAATTGACAATAAGAGTTGTGAGGACAGATTACTTGTGGGGCCTAGCAACCCCACATTTCTTCTTGTTTTTTAATGAGCTTACCTCATGGGTGGCTTCGATGTCGTTTCTTAGGCGCATTATATTATTCACGTTAGCGGAATAGTGGGTTCCTGAAATTTTCTTTTAAACATAAGGTTGAACACTCCCAGCCATAGTGATTCAAAAATTATTGATAAAGGGGATTTATTTATTGGGTGGCCGAGTGGTTGACTCCACATGTCATTGTCATGTACTCCCTCCGTTCATAAATATAAGACGTTTTAGCTTTGTGAATCGAATGTATCTAGACATCATTTAGTGTATAGGTTCGTAGAGGTTCGGAGTGAACCTTTACACTAAAAGGCATCTAGATACATTTATTTCACAAAGCTAAAATGTCTTATATTTCAGAATGAAGAGAGTATACATGATTTTTGCTAGGAAGGACAAACACTAATGAATGCTTATAGGTAGGCTAGGAAATTGGAAATTGTGTTCCATTGATAAACCTTCGTGCTCCTCTTCCTAGAGTCAGATTTTAGCAATTCAATACAAAAGGTTGTTAGACATGTTCCAAAGCCCAATAATTTTTCTTTTTAAATAAGAACAATAGTGATTAGATTGCAAAATTAATTGCGGTCTACATATGTTGTACTACTGTACTTCATAGAATATGTTATGTGTGCATGATCGAACAACTTTCGAAAAACCTGAAGGAAAACGTGGCCGCATTAATGAATGCGCGCGAAGTA
Organism: Avena sativa; assembly: GCA_916181665.1. Lineage (NCBI taxonomy): Eukaryota > Viridiplantae > Streptophyta > Magnoliopsida > Poales > Poaceae > Avena > Avena sativa. The sequence continues at coordinate 434,129,542 of OV702287.1, forward strand.
AGGATGGCAATGGGTAGGGTATGAGTAGGCTAGAGCAATATCATATCCACTCCCATTTAGTCAATGGGTAGAAAATTTTACCCATACCCGTACTCACGGTTATAAAACTTTACCTATGCCCGTACCCACGAAAAATATCGAAGTTTAGAAGTCACAGTATCATACTCTTCCCTGGGTTGCTTGGCCCCATAGATTGTAACTCTACAGGTAAGTTTTACTACTATGTCAGTTTAAATGGGTAGGCTATGGGTCTATCTACTCGTGCCCGTACCCATGACTTAATGGGTTAGGGTATTGGTATTACCCATGGGTATAAACTTGTGCCCATACCCTACCAACACAGGTACAGTACCTGCGGGCACTCGTGCGTAAAATTGCCATCCTTAGCGCGAAGGGACAATAAGAGTTATGAGAACAAACTACTTGTGGGGCCTAGCAACTTTCACATTTTTTCGATGAAAACATCGTCGTTGCTTACCTTATGAGTGGTTTGATGTCGTCCCTCAGGCGCTAGATTATTCACGTTAACGAAATAGTGGGTTCCCATATTTTTGTTTAGAATAGAAATATGAACACTCCCAACCATAGTGATTGAAAAGTTATCGATAAAGGGTGCTTTATTTTTTAAAGCTCAGGGCGCTTTATTATTACACTCGATTCTCCATACCATCGGCCTACCATTCTGCTATTATTAGTTGGACTATGGATAAACAAATTCACTCGAGTTGGTTGGGGCTTTAATCGTAATTTTCGTGCTCACAACTTGTCTTGGTGACAACATCTTCATACGCATCATCGTTGATGAATAGATATAATACGGAAATATATCAATGCCATAGTATTTTAGTGCCTACCAAAGTAATACTTCAGTTTTCTCTCTTCTTAGTTTCTTCAAAAAGGGGGCTAACCTCCTTCTCAATTATTTTAAAAAACATAGTTTTGGAGAATACTTCAGTTTAAACCCCTATTATTTGTTGGAACAAAACACTAAAAGGTATTCAATAGTTCAATTTATTCAGAAATCAAAATGTTTTCTAAATAATTTAAAAATACTTTGATGCCAAACTCGGCCTTAATATCTGAACTGAGCCAATCTGGGCCATGGATGATCAATATTTAGATGCCAAATGGCCAAATGGGCCCTTAGTTTATGAACTGAGGCAGTATGGGCCATGGATGATCACCGATGTGCCTGTCGGCCTTTGATTCCAGGGAGTACGGCTTACCAATTTACTACTACTTGGACTATACATAAATCTGAATTTAGTCGAGCGGGAAAATCTCCCGCTATCCAATGTTTCAAACATCTTGGAATCTCCCTTCTACCCCTAGTGAAGTCGGTTCGTTGGGGATTCAATTGTAATTTCCCTGTTCAGTACCTCTATACCCCCGCCCCTACCACCGACCCCCCCACCCCCACACCCACACACAATCCTCGCCCCCAGCTGCGCAAGCCCTGTGTAAACCCCTAGATCTACCTTCACCACCTTAGATCTGATTCACCATCATCGTCGTGCACTGCACCAGATCTGCTTCACCGACCCACTCTCCTGGCACGCCGAACACACTCCCACCACCAGGAATTTGCTTCTTCGCCACTGTTGTCCAGCGCTCGGAGGAACCCCTGTTCTGCTTCACCTTCACAAGCACTGCAACCGTAGCACCCTCGATAACCTTGATGAAACCACCTAGGATTCGCAGGATGCCTAAACACCGTCGTGACCGAGGTAACCATATCTCCTTGGAGTTTGGTAAGATAAATATGTAGCAGTTAACTATATTTTGTATTGGTGCTACTTTTTTAGTAACTTACAAGTACTATACTTGTTATCCATATATTCCTAAATATTTTTTTGTAGTCAGGTTTAACCGTAAGGCATTCAACTGCGATTTTGTATGTCATGGCGAAATATGAGTCACCAAACGGTTAACATATTTGTTTCCATTATCTACTTCAGTAAGTGCCCATATGTGATGCAGTTATAATTTCTCTCTAGCTTGGCGTAGGCTATGGCACTAATTGTTATTTCTTGCTTGATGATTTTGTCCTATCTATGCAGTACACATTTACATTTGTTATACTGCTTCCACTAAGATGTCTGTTTCATTTGCTTCTGCTTACCCCACTATTCCTAACCGTTTACTATTGTTATGCAATGAAAAGGTGCAGTTTACACTAGAAATCATAGAATAAATGGTCCCTATAATCTCGTAAGTATCTATTGCTTTTGTATCACTTCATGCTAACATCTGTGAGACTGGAACCTTTTTTTGTTTACTATTCGCTGCACCATTATGCAGAGGACCCACACTAAATTATGGAGACCACCAGTCCAATTACTTGATGTAGCGGACATCATCAACGAACATACCTGTAACCAGATCAGCAACCCTGAGACTCTACATAGAGCTGCTGTAAGGACGCCCCCCCTTTTTTTAAGGTTTAAGTCCCCTGGTGTCATGTCATTGACTCTAGTTGAGTTGTTATTTTTGTCAAAGACACTAGGGTGATTATAACAAGGCTAGAAATGCAACGGAATCCAATACAACAGAAACGGAAGGATCATAAGCAACCGCTATAACACCCCGTCCACTCTTGGGCCCGGGGGGTGTCACTCCTGGCAGCTTAATAGGATATCTAGACTGGCCCCACAGACCAACACTAGTCTTTTCTACGCACTTTGTCCTCACTCGTGCGCACCCGGTTACCCACTTCCCGGTCGGTCACCCATCCTAGAATTGCTCTAGGCCAAGCATGCTTAACCTTAGAGTTCTTTTCGAATGAGCTTCCGGAAAAGAAGTTGCAACTTGTTGATATGGGTATCCTATCAATCCTATTAAGCCATGTGCCTGGATCTCACATACACCCACCCTTTAGAAGATCGATGCCCTCATCGATCAAGCACACCCCAGGAACGTTCCCTCTTGGCACGCGTTTGTGCGTCCAGTGCCGGCACATGTGCCATGCCGTGTCCACTCCAGGCCACACGCGCCATGCTCCACATGTCCTGCCACTGACCCGCACACACCCGTGTAATCGCAAGGGTCGGCTCTGATACCACTTATAACACCCCGTCCACTCCTGGGCCCGGGGGGTGTCACTCCTGGCAGCTTAATAGGATATCTAGACTGGCCCCACAGACCAACACTAGTCTTTTCTACGCACTTTGTACTCACTCGTGCGCACCCGGTTACCCACTTCCCGATCGGTCACCCATCCTAGAATTGCTCTAGGCCAAGCACACTTAACCTTAGAGTTCTTTTCGAATGAGCTTCCGGAAAAGAAGTTGCAACTTGTTGATATGGGTATCCTATCAATCCTATTAAGCCATGTGCCTGGATCTCACAACCGCCCACTTCAAATATCACTCTGGTATCTACACATGTATGGATATTTTAATACGAGGCACATGATAGTACACTTTGTCTTTGGACAGATAATCAAAAAATTTAAACATTCTAACTGTTCGATAGATTGTTTGACCATTTCTCTAAAATGATTTGGCTAGTCTATTAGAGGCACACGTCTGCATGAGGTCCTTGTGTTGAGTGCTTACATTGCTATAATAGACCAAATAATCTTTTGAAAATCTTTGAGAATGAACATGGTAGTTTTGTTTCTTTGTATGATGTTGTAACTTTTTTATCTTAGTTTCAGCCTTCATCAAGTAGAGCAGTCATTTCACAGGGCAGAAGTGACAGTTGCACACTATCTCATCCCTCTATAAAGTCAATTGTTCCAATTATTCCAGAATAAAGAGATGTATGATGCCCTGCCATTACTAATTGCTTTCTTCCTTTTAGCAAAAGGACTGATTTGAAATTCGTTGGTTTTTGTTTTCCTTGGTAATGATGTTATATGACATTTCTTTTTGTTTTAGGTTGCAAATATAAATATGAAGGCAGAACAGAAAACAACTACCTCAAGTGTAGATCTCTTTGGACAGAGCAGCAGTGACAGTGTGTATTGCTCACGTAGGTACACGATCTTGACTGCTCCATACATTCCAGTAGAAAGATTTTTTGGTGCTGCACTCCAAGATGCACTCGATGTAGTTGGACAGGAAGCCAACAGAATAGATGCACTAGTCTCCATAGCAAGGAAGGAGTTATCTGAATTGAAAAACAGGCAAGCTTTGACGGAGAATCTACTTAATAATATCCTCAGCAAGTCTCGTGGTAATCTCGTTGTTACATGTGAGGCGGCACGAGCTCCCTAAAAGGAACATTTTTGAAACTGAGATTATATTGTTTATCAGCTATGTTGTACTCCGATGATACTTTACAAGCTATGGAAATTTTTAGGACTATAATAATTTACTAATTTTCCAGTTATAAGTTTTTTTCCACAGTTCCAGAATTTGTTTAGGATTTTAGAGAACTTGTGTTCTTTGTTTATCCACCTTTATGTCCTGGCAATGGATCTAAGTTAGATAGGCTTAAATAGTAGCAGGCCCACAACGTTTTATCATTCCTTGATGGGCCACCAATCAACAGTGACGGGCCTACACTGAGGCCATTATATGTAGAATCTGGCCGCAAAAGAACACAATAGTAAAAGACCATAACAGTGAAAGGCCAAAACAGTGAAAGGCCAAAATAGTACAGGAAAACTATAGGACACCAGAATATTAACAGGTCGGAAACAGTAACAAGGCTAGAATAGTAGGAGGCCAGAAACTTTGCAGCATGTTTATGGGACTGAATAGTAGAAGGCCAGAACAGTGAATGTCTAGAACAGTAATGGGCTGTAATTGTAGAGGGCCGTAAGGGCCCATGATGGGTGCGGGAAAAGTGACGGGCCAACAGAAGGCCTTAACAATAACTGACAGACTTGGCCCAGGCTGAGAATGGGCTGCACAGTATTGGACCAAGGTGGGCCTTCTGTAGACTAAAACAGTTTTGGACCTTGTAACATCCCAGCATTAGAGCTTAAAAATAAGCCGAGATGAGGTGTATGCATTGCATTCATGCATAGAAAATCCGGATAATTCTCGCACTTTTAAATAAAACTTGTCAAAGAGATTGAAGCTTCTCTTAACTTGGTGGAACTGAAGTAGATCATCAAGTTGATTGCGATAAGTTTCAATATGACCTTTGCTAAAACATTATCTTTAGGTAATATAATTTGATCTAAGGGTAGATCAAATGTAATAAGATTAAGTCACAACACACTGCTTAATAAGGAGTACTTGATCTTCTACAGATCATTACATGGTATTCCATACAACAACTCAAGGATGAATACTTAATATTCCAAATATTATACCAAGGTATTATCTACCACAAACCCTGAATACCCAATCAAGTATATAACTTAAGTAAAAGAAACTCATAACTAAATCTTGAAACACGTGCTTGCCATAGTTATTCCTACCATGAGCATCATGGTAGTTCTTAATCATTAACTCTTATCAAATAGAGAGAAAATAGAAGTCAAGCCAAGACCATTCATCACATGCCCTTGTTGTCATATTAACATATGACATTCCTAAATAGTTAAGGCCTAGTCTCAATTGATCATCAATATTGAGTGATCAATTCCTAACCTAGAACTTATTGACTCTTAGCTTTAACCTATTATATTGACCTTCCAAAGACCTTAAGTAAATTATAAGAAGGAGGAACCAGTTATGGTAGAGTATGCCATCATCCATGGAATGTGATCCTTGGTGGAGATCAAACCATCTGATGTTGGAAGAGAGAACTCACTCCTGAGTTAACTAGAAGAAGTGTCTAAACCTAAGAGTTAAGCTAGTAATTGAGAAGCTATGAGAAAGCTAGTAGTATTAGGGTATCCAATGATAATCTTGTTAAGCCAAGTAGATACAAGTATGGAGTAAGCTTTCTTAACAAGATAAACTCTATAAAGAAACTAGTACAAGTCCACTACTTAGCTGATGATAGATCTGGATTAGACAATTAGAATCCTAAGCTTAGTATGATCAAAGGATGGTGGTCATTATTCTCAAGTTATTTGAGGATACATGACTAGGTGTTGAAGTAGAATTGTGAGTATACCAGATTAGGTAAAGCCCTAGTAAACTAAATCATCTAGCTTGATCATGAGAAGTCAAGCTAGAGTATGATGAAGAATATAACATGAGTATATGGAGTAGTAGGAGGCATAGTAGTTTAACCAAGTTAATATAAGAACAAACTTGTATTGTGGAGAGTAGTACCATACCTATCCTAGAGGATTGATATCACATGTGATATAGAAAGAATTGTAATCTTGCAAGCCCTAGAAATAGATGTAAGGTGATCATAGAGGAGTTAATGGATGGAGCTAGAGTTAACTAAAATGATGGATTCATCAAGGGTAGTTAAGAAGTGGAGGTTGTGTATTAAAGGAAGAATGTTAGAAGAATTGATTAATGAAGTTAGAATTAATTAGATGAATGACTTACTCAAGGGTAGTTTAGTAATGGAAGTCATATACACTAGGAGAAGAATGAAGGGGTAATGTTGAAGTGGCATGACCATGTCATCATATGATGATGGATATGGTGGAGTTAGATGATTGACTTATTCAGGAAGATGTGATCTTTGTGAATAAGATAAGAGAGATTTATAGAGTATATTTAGGAAAGGAATTCCTTATCTAAAGGTAAGCTTAATGAGGTATTAAGGTAGGAGTGTTTGGGAAACCTTTAGCCAACAGTATATTAAGCCATGGCAGACCCATGTCTACTTCATTATTCAAAACCCTAGAAGCAAATGGATAGTGGAACCATTTCCTATTCCTAGGTAACCATTGAACAATACCTCTTGGAAAAATAAAGCTTCCAAGAGATAATTAGAGAACTGGATGAGTGTTTATGGATGAAAGCATTGCCACCTTATTGTCTTAAACCCTAATAAAGACTTAGTCTCATGAACCATCAAGATCACATTAAGAGGTAATCTCAATAGCTTACCCTAAGTTGAGATATAATTCATGGTCACCAAACATGATGGCAATATGCCTTAGTCTTAAATATTTATCCCTGTCCATAATTGAATATGAGTTCTATAGTTTGTAAAAAGTGCTTATAATAGAAACCGTATATAAATGTTGTTGGGCATTGAGATCACTTGTGCCACATGAATGATCATGGTTCTTCCCCGTTATATATTAAACTTCTATCAAAACATTAACCACACTTAAGAAAGTGATGAACAACTAGTTCAAGAAGTGATCCAGGTCTACTTTAGAAATTAGTAGAATAGTTATGAAGAAATTGTAATGGAATTGGGATAAAGTAAATTCCAAACTTTAAAAGAACCTTAAAATTTAAATCAATATATTATGCACACTAGGGTTTAATACCTTGTATTATATTTACATAATTCCTTTATGAGCTTAAGCATGAAAAGTATAAGAACCACTTAGTCTCAAAAGATCCCTATAGTATTCTATTTGTTCCATAAAATTTTGGAGACTTTAAACATTGAGAAGACAAAATTTGAAAAGATTTTATAAAAATAGTAAAAAGAAACAGAAATAGAAAAGGAATCAGTAAATAACTAAACAGAACCAGGCCGTAGCCCATATCCTACACGTCGCCTAGGGCAGAACCAGCATTTTTCGCTCACTCAGCCGTGGCCCAGCAGAAGCCCAACGCTAGCCCAATTCATCCCTCTCTCTCACTAACAGGTGGGACATCAATGTGGACAGCGGGTTGATTCATAGAAAACATAGGGGGGTTTCTACAAAAATGTGTTGGCGTCTTCCTGTGCATCACAAGCAGCTCCTTGGAAGCTCTAGTGCCGCCCGATACCAATCACCGATGTCAGCAAGCTTCGACCACTGTGATGCACGCCGTCATCGCCCGGGAGGGGATAAGACCGCCACCGTGATGCCCTTGCCCATTCTCATCCTCTCTCTCTCTCTCTCTCTCTCTCTTCCTCTCTGTTCACGAACCGAAACCCTTCCTCATCGGGGATCATTGTCCTCGCCATCTCCGGTCGCCCCGGGGCCCGCTGAAGCCACCACTGGATGCGCTAGCGTGTCCTCATTCCTCTCCGACCAAGCTCGCAAGTCGGTGCACCCTAAATCCGTCGGAATCAGGCTCGGCATCCCACCGGCCACCACGGCCATTGCCGTCGATTCACCGTCAATAGTCCACCCCAAGCCCCGTCGACCCTGCTGCGAGCACCAGGTTAAGCTGGCACATCTCTAGATCACCCTCTTTCTTGCTAGATCATGTCATATACCTAGTCCCGACGTGCTCTGACATGCGCCGCCGTTAATTGGCGTCGTAGTCACTATTTCGGTGACTATTTGCTAGCGGCGCCGTTCCTAATAGGTTCTCCGCGTGCACTCATTCGAACCATAGTGACCACGCATGCCAAAACCCGCTAGATCACTGCCGCCGTGCACCGTCTGAACCTCACCGGCATTGTGACGTCATCTCGACGTCATGCTGGCGTCAGCCTTGACCGAGTCTACCTGTTGACTAGGTCTTCGTCCGCGTGGCAGATGACATGGCCATTGGCCCACATGTCTGTGACCTAGGGTAGGTTTTGAACCGGTGGAAAAATTATGTCCCCATTTAGTAAATAGTTAAAATAGTATAAATCCTAATATAAATAATTTCTAGAAATTTAATAAAATGATTAAATCTTGTTAAATCAATATCCTTTTGTTTTATAATTCAGAAAAATATATATTATATATCAAAATGTTCAGAAAAATAAATTCTATAACCTAAAACTATTATCATATTTTATTTTCCAACTTAAATAAGATAATTATTATTAGTAGTAAATAACCTATTAAGGATTAATCTTTTAAAATATATATTCTATTATTGAAAATTCTTAAAAATAAGTATAAGATACCAAAATTCTTAGAAAAACAAATCTACATTTATAAACTTGTTTCATATATTTTTGTGTCACTTAACTAAATTTTATTATTTATTTAGTATTCATAAAGTGATAAAACTTATAAAAATCATATCTTATTAATTAAAAATCATAAAAATATTTATAATATACCAAAATGATCACAAAAATAAAATCTACACATTATAAATATAAACTCTCATTTTTGAAGTAAAATAAAAGGTAAAGGTTTAACAAATCTTGTTTAAACTCTTTTCTTTTATTTTAATTCATTAAAATACATAAATCTTTACTTTGCCTTTGACATTATTTGTTTAAAGTCTAAAAAAAGAAATAACAAGTTCAATTGATGTTTAAGTGAAGTCAAGATATGTCTTACCATTTAAAATTAAGTAAGTCTTACTCTCCAAAAATATTTTATCAGTTATAAAATCATCAAGATTTGAGTACTAATTCTTTTACAAGTTTGGGAATCCACTTTAAAAGCTAAACAAAGTTTTTAAGTATTTAACATGATGCAATTCCCATGTTTATAGAAATGAGTATTAATTCTATAATAAGTAAGTGATTTATTCACTTATAAAATCAAGAGAACACCACTTCCATAAAGGCATAATACTTTTGCTTCACCTTCATGAAGTGTTAAAAGTCTCCACTTGCTAGTGGAATAGCTATTCAAAAATACTAATTGTTTTCTACTTTAATACTTGTAATTAATAAGAAAATCTTAAAGTGTTAGCTTTAAGTTTAAATACTTTTTACTTTGCAAAGTAATATTTTCCTCAAAAGTTATTCTTCTAAGAAGTATTAAAAGTAATCCTTAAGCATTTCTGTGAAGACTCTAATGAATTGACAATCCTATTCAAGCAGTTCTTATGTGCCATTCCACATTTGAGTAGTTTAGTATTACATGCTACTTGTTGTATTTACATATTGTTTCACACACACTCTCACAAGCCTTAAGAAGAAGCACAAGTGTGAAACTAATCTAGAAGTGCAACACATTCTAAAGATATCACCACAAGCTTTCAAACCCTAGATTAGCTACGAATATTCTAGGGATTCGCGGTGATCAAACTGCATTACATTACTTATGCATAATTGCATCTTGCTTCTTTAAACATTTGTCCTTACCGGACCAATGATGTTGTTTATAGAATTTGGATCTTCTATTGTCTTGAAGCCGTGATTACATAATCTTGCAATCACAAAAGGCAAGTTCACAACTTGCTCATGTCCTTTGATTATTTTCTATCAAATGCTTGTAACTCAAATGTTGTCATCACCTGCATTTCAAAAAAGGTCAGAAAACACTATTTTCATAATAATATGATTATGGATTATTTACCAAGAGGTAATAATCTACTGATACAGTTCCAATGGTAAAGGAACATAATATCTAGGATTTAACAACCAATGTCGCCAGTGATTCTAGCATCGTATATTACGCGTTAACCATGAGATTTGGAATGGGACGAAGAAGTCAGTTGGATATTCTTCCTTTCACATGGACGAATGACCTTATCGTGAAGCTGAAGATTTCTCGTGGAGAATCCAAAGAATCTAGCACATGGGTGGGACCCCTTAGTGCCCCACGATCTAGGTGTCTAGATTTTCTGTGCATAGCTGTCTTGGTGGAGGTTCACCATAGCTGATGGTGGCTGCCAGGCAGAGCTGCTTATAGAGTCTTCGAGGGGCTACCCGGACTGTACTCATGGTAGAGCTCTTGGGGGATTGTGTCTTCATGCGGGGTTGCGGAGAAGGGCAGCTATTGGCTTGGATCTTAGACTAGGCCCCATACCAAGGAAGTAGGGACAAGCTCTAGACTTGGATGTGCAACAAGGCTAAGGTCTCTCATGGGTAAAGCAACACACCTCTGCAGAGTGTAAGAACTGTAACATGTTACTCCATGGTCTATGAAGGAGCTACGAACGCGGTAGGAAAGGAACCCCATGAAGGTTCTAGTCAACCTATGAAGGTTGTCGGACATAGTTTTCAGAATAAAAGCAACCTTTGAAGAAATGTCTACGAAAACCTGCATTGCCTATGACCTTTGGTCTGTGCCTTTAGATATAGTGCATCATACACTCCTTTTTAGTGAACTTGCTGAGTACGATCATACTCAATCGTACCTTCTTAACCCTTGCTAGGTTCTAAGCCATTGAAGACGACGTCAACATCAATTTTTTCTCAAGAAACCATCATCGACAGCTCAAGTTCTTCAATAAATATGATGAAGTCAACATATACATCAACCAAATCAAAGGCGAAGATCTTGATTAGATAGGAGTAGATACTCTAGCCATAAAACCTACTTCTATAGAGCATGGCACTAGCAGTAATTGCAGGCCAGATAGTTTAGATGCTAGTCTTATTAGCTATATAGTTCTAAGTTACTATTTCTGTTTCTTCTTTGTAAAAAGTTTCTTTCTCTCTCTTTAGCCTAGAGTGTTATCTAGATCTTTTGTAAAGAGTCAAGTTGTAATCTACAGCCTTGTCTTGGACATGCTGTGTTTTTGTTGTATCACTCTGAGGGATGTAATACTAGTGAATGGTGTTTCATTGGTGTTATGTCAACAACTATAGTGTACTACATCATGCAGTGGTATGCTGGGTTACCGCAGGCCTGAAAGTTCACGGGTCGTAGATGGCTGCACTAGTTGGCCCATTTTAAACAGTGCTGGATGAAACAGTAACAGGTCTTCTTCTTATTGGGCTCTCCTCATGGGCCGGTCCACTTAATATTTAGCAGGCCTAGTCTGGGCCTGGCTTCTGCCATGGTTTCTTTGATCATTAACGGCGGTAACTGGGCATTAACGGTGTTCGCCACGTGGCATCTTGCATGACGTCAGCAGTCAACGGGGCTGTGAACAGATCTACAATGGAACAAGTTTCGTGGCTGAAGGGTGCGATCCGCCACGGTCAGGAAAAAACCGTGGTAGATTCTTTTGTGACGGGGATTTTACCACGATGGACATCTGTCATAGAAGACTTTTTACCCACGAAATACGGGCCTTCAACCATAAAAATCATCCGTTGTAAAAGCCAACTTTTCTTATAGTGAGTGCCAACGCTAGCACGATGTGGACACCATGTTGGCGACATGTCACCACAGTGACCACCGTGGCGAACGGTGATCGTCGGCGGCAACAGAGGCCATGCCGGCTTGCACGGTTGGTCGCATTGGACTTAGCGCGATGCAGTGAACCATATGGTGGTGGCGCCGCCACGTAGTGATCAACAAAACATGGCCGACGGCAAACTTAAGCGATGGCGCATGGTGAAGCACGACGACAACAGTAATCAGAGCGAGAGGGGGAAGGGAGAGGTGATTTAGCACCGTTGGCTCACCGGGATGCCGATGGTGCGGTCGGTGGGGCTTGAGGAGGTTGGACAGTGGCACATTAATGGTGGACAAAGTTCGGTAATAGACGATGCCAAGCTCGATTCTGAGCAAGAGATGGCCCCCTGGCTTCAGCTAGTAGGGGCAAACGAACATGGAGAACACGTAGAGCATGATGGTGACTTTGGACGAGCAAGGGAAGCTCGGGTTAGTCGGGGTGGTGAGGCACCCACAGCTAGGGTTTCAGAAGCCTCTACGCGCAAGCGTCGTAGAGCGAAACAAAAACATAAATGGGGATGAGAAGAGAGAGGAGATCGAGGGCATCGTCGTGGTGATCTTATCTTCGCAAGGTGACCTCAGTAGCGGCAGGAATCGCAAAGACGACATCAGCGCACCCACGCTGCTGCTTAGCTCGTGGAGAAAGACGACGACGAAGGGGTATCTGGGTCTGGGCCGAGATGGGTTGCGAGAAAGCAAGCGAGATAGGCTGTTGTTTTGTGCTAGGAGGCAAATAGACCGGCAAAGAAATGGGCTTCATGCCAGGAACTAGACTGTGTTGTTCCTTTTTATTGTTTCAAACTATTTTCCATTTTACAAATTCATTTCAAACTTGATGTCTACAAGATTTGAATCACCACAACCTTTTGGTAAACGTTTAGAATATTGGAGGGGTTCATTGTGATCAATTGGATTTAATACTTTATGTTAATTACCATATTTCATAATTATATGAGGGTTCTTCTATTAGATAGAATAAATAATCATTAGGATTTTAGGATTTTAGTTTAATACTTAGAGAATTTTCCAGAGCATGATTTTCATTTCTATTTGGAATTGATAGAATTTTAAAGCGTCTATAAAGGTTAGTATTAGGATAAAAAAATTATACATGGCAACTACCATGGTGATTTTCAATATTGTGGCTTTTCAATATTGTGATCCATCTATTTAAATCCCACTTAGGTTTAGGGTTTAAAATTATCCTTTGAAACACCTTTTTAGCTAAATAAATATAGGAAATGATTTCACTCTCCTGCATGAGTTAAGTATGTGATTTACATGTAATGGTTGGTAGCAAGTATTACTTAAGTGAGGCATGCGATTTATATGCCAAGCAAGATTTATTTAAGGTTTTGGAATCACGAATACTTTCTACGAAAGCTAGAGATTTTCCTACACTCACAATCCTTCCTTGTCCTTGCTATAGAACTAGGGTTTTAAAGATTCTTGATTTCTATCTATGGTTGATGTCCAAAACTAGAGTAACCTAGCAGTATAACATTCTCTAAAATATTTAATAAATAAAGGTGATATTGATGGTTCTCTAATAACTTTGTGTTAGGGTTTAGAAGAATGAAATAGATCTATAACTAGACATGGCTTGACTTAGTCTTGGCTTGATATGGTCCTAATGAAAGGTTTCTCAAGAAGTTCTTCCATACCTTATAAGTCTTGGCCCCTAACTAAGGAATTCCTTTCCTAAATATACTAGTTATGAATCACTAATTTTATTCACCAGAAACATAGCTTCCTGAATAAACCAATCACTTGGCTCCACCATATCCATCACCATATGATGACATGGTGTTATCACTTCTTCACTACTCATTCTCCATTCTTCCTCTAACATATAACTTCTACTTTTTAGCTACCCTTGATGAATTCATACATGTAGTCATTTCTAACTCCATGCATTAGTTCCTTTAACATCCTTCTACCATTTACTTCCAAGGCTTGTGAGACTACAATCCTCGCTACATCATAAATGATACCAATCCTCTAGAAGAGGTATGATACTACTCCCATAATACAAGATTATTCTTGTATTATCTTGGCTGAAATACCATATCTTCCACTACACCATAAAACTCGTGTTCCATACTTCATCATCATACACTAGCTTTTTTGCGTGGGGGGGGGATCATACACTAGCTTGACTTCTCATGATCAAACTAGATGACTTAACTAACTAAGGTTTAGCCTAGCTTGATATACCAATAACAACTATATAATATCATGTCAATTACTCCCAACTGACTTGAGAATACTGACCACCATCCTTTGATCACACTAAACTTAAACTTCCAATTGTCTGGTCAAGATCTATTCTCAGCTAAGTAATAAACTTGCACTATACCAAGTCTCTTATATGGTCTATCTTGTTAATAAGGCTTACTCTATGGATATACTTATCTCAACAAGACTACTCCTTGGTACCCTATCCTCACTAACTTTCTCTTAACTCCTTAATTATTAGCTTATCTCTTAGTTCTAGATGCTTCTTCTAATTAACCCATGAGTGAGTTCACTCCTCCAACATCAAATGATTTTGTCTCCACTAAGTCTCTCATTCTAGTGAGGATGACTCATTCTATCATAAATGATTCCTTCTTCTTATTACTTTACTTCAAAACTTTGTAAGGACAAGATAGTAAGTCAAGGCTAATGGTTCAAGAATTGCTAGGTCAAGAATTGATCAACAGACACTATAACATGGTTTAATAGGAATGACATCAATTAATATGGTAAGAAGAATATGTGGTGAATGGTCTTGGATTGACTTACCTCTTACACTATTTGTGATAAAGGGGTTAGTATTTAGGAACTACCATGATGCTCATGGTAGGAATATATAGGGTAAGCACGTACATCAAGGTTTAGTTCTGGTTTTCATTTACTTGAGTTACATACTTGATTTGGTATCCATGTATTGTTGTAAAGAATACCTTGACATTACCTCTAGAAGATCTGGTATTAATCCTTAAATAATGTGTTGTGGTTTAGTTTTATTACATTTGATCTATCCATATATCAAATTACCTTTACCAAAAATAAGTTTTTAACAAAGGTCATATTGAATCTTATCACACTCAACTTGATGATCTAGTTCAGTTCCATCAAGTTAAAAGAAGTTTCAATCACTTTGAAAAGTTTTATTCAAAAGCGCGAAAATCATTCAGATTTTCTATCCATGCATGCAATGCACACACCTGATATCTGTTTAATCCTAACCTCTAATGCTGGGATGTTACACTCCTGATGGGAGTAACCATTGAGGCTACGCTTGGGTAGGCTCAGATTTATTCTTCTATCGACTCCGTTGGAGGATTTTTGCTTTTTGCCTTGGGTGCGCGGCCAGCACTCCCTATGGGAGTAGCCCCGTGGCTACGTTCGAATGATTGCATCTGAGCATGCTCAGAATCATCTTCATCCAAGGAGGTACTCGACTCGGGTCTTGTTTCTTGCGGATGTAGATATTTTTCCTGTTGACTCTGTTGGAGAACTTGTTGTTTCTATCGGGTGCATCGCCAGCGCTACCGATGGGAGTAGTCCCGAGGCTAGGCTCAAAGATCATCTTCATCTGAGGAGGTACTCGACTCGAGTCTTGTTCTTCTTGATTGCAAGTATTAATCGTCGTCTCTGTTGGAGAATTGTTTTTATCGAGTACACGACTAATGCTCCCGATGGGGTAGCCTCTGAGGCTATGGTTGGCTTCTTGTAGCCGAGCATAGGCTTGAAGATGATCTTCATCCGAGGAGATTCTCTACTCGGATCTTGTTCGTAGCGGTGTAAGTTGTTTTTGTCGACTTCGTTGGAAGATATATTTTTATCGGGTGCGTGACCAGCGGTCCTGGTGGGAGTAACTGCCGATGGGAGTAGCCCTCGATGCTACGTTTGAATGCTTGCATATGTGAGGAAATCTCGTGTGCAGTAGAGCTGACCGACATATCCATTTGGCGAGGTCTTCAGAAAATTTCGTTGTACTTTTGTGTGTACCACCGCATCTGTGAATTCTTCTACTACCTCCGATCTATAATATGTGTCGCTGATTTATTAACCTATCACAGATCAGAGGGATTATTGTTTTTAGAATAATGCCAACGGTGTACTTTGTTTTCCTTCTTTCTACCTGATTCAATGGAAAAGAACTTCTACTACAAACTATTCTACCTGATTCATTTAGTTCCTTGCATGATTTTTGAAGCGTTGAACTGACAATTAGTATTATTATTCGGTAGGATTTCTTTTGATGTTAACTTTCCAACCATTGATTTTTTTTCATTGATATTGACTATTTCAACACCATGTCAGAGTAATCTTGGGATAAGAACTTCACACTTAACTTTGGTCCAGAAGGAAAACCTGAAATAGTGACGTTTTAGCTTTGGGCAACTTTCTGGTAGTCTGATTTATTATCGTAGGGATGCTTACCAGATTATTTTTTGAATCATTTTTTTTTTGCTTGTTTCGAGCCATTATCTTTTGGTTAGTGAAATTATTGTTTTTCTTAATTATATCCCAAGATGATTAGCGCTTGATTTACTATTTTTGTATGGATCTTATGTGATCCTTTCCTTAGTCACCGTAAGGGTTAGTCTAGCCAATTGACTTCACTTTTAGGTTTGATCATCTATTTAACTCATTTTTTTCAACCTCTATTCTTCAAAATAGACAATGCAGATTCTAGAGATATATTGTTTGATCTTCACATTGATCTACCATGTTGGCTGATGCAAATTCATAGCCGGGTTGAACCAAACTGAACATAGATTCTAAAGTGGATGAAGCTATGGGTAATCAATCGTCCAGGCTTTAGCACGATGGCTTGTCATTGTCTGCGTGTGGCAGAGCTTAGAGCATGACTAACAGCAATCGTAAACGCCCGACCCATAAAACATGAGTACGGGCTTGGTACTCGCGATTTACACGTTTGAGGGTACCGACGTAGATCAGTGCCCTTTCTCGGAAACTATAAATGGCCAAAATTCGAAAATCCACGGGAAGATCGAACTCGCGCACGTCGATGATCATCGTTCTCGTTCATACATATAATTTACATACAAAATTACACCTAAAACTTAAAATAGAAGTGGAGAGCTCGTCGGAGGACACCGCCGCATCCTCAATTGGCCAAAATTCGAGCTCTGTAGCCTCGCCGGAGCGCCTCGCCATCGACCTAGTCGTTGAGGACGATGATGTCCGTCTCCATGGCACAGGGTCCGGACTGCTGCAGCTCCTCTGCGACACGAAGCTGCGAGGGCCTCCTCCAGCTCCTCCTGTCGTTTTGCCGTCTCCACTGCGGCGACGACGGCTGCTACCTCCTCCTCCTCGTGGCGCCTCTTCTCCTCCCGGTCGGCCGCGGAGGAGGCGAGCGCCTTGCGGAGCTGGTCCATCTCCTCCTCGTCGCCGCGGCGCCTACACGAGGACGGGGACGGGGACGAGGCCGACGATGAAGCCTCGCCGATGGCGAATGGCGGAGCGGGACCTCGCGGCGCCGGCGTGGTGCGGGCTCCGTCCGTGTAGGGGGCAAGCGACGGCGGGGGACGGAGCTCCCAGTTGGTCCAGCGGCGGGCCGCCCGCCGCTTGGCACCGATGGACTGCACCAGCGCCTTCGCCGCCTCGTCGCCGCACGGATGCGGCGAGGAGCTCCCAAGCAGCCGGCGGCCACCTCCTCCTCCTCCTCCCCCGCCGCTACGGCCACCCCCAGTCCGCATCCATTGTGAAGGATGGACATCCACTCGTCTATGGCGGGGATCTAGCGTCGGAGCCGCGCGAATCGCTCGCCGGAGGAGAGGGCTGTGAGCGGCGGCGACGCGAGCCTAGGGTTTTTCCGCGGCGGAGGAATGCGGGTTCTGCCCTGTGTCGGTTGCGTCGACCTGTACTAGTAGGGGGCAGAGTGGGCTTTTTACGGGGCCCGGTTAAAATTCTTTACGGGCTAGGCCATATACGGGCTCCGTTAGCTCGTGCACGCGGCGCATAGTCCGTAAACTCGCCGGAAAAATACCAGTTTAGGCTGTTTACGGGTGTTGTTAGTCACGCTCTTATGATGATTCTCCACTCAAGATACTTCTGAACCATGTCATTTACATTGTCTTGGATGTTGACGGTGAAGTAATTTATGTTCCTCCTTGAGGACTGGCCTACCTATAGGGCTACTCTTTAGGAGGTAATAGAATACATGTCAATTTGGCCAGAGATTAAATTCCGTAGAATCGAGGAATATTGTAGCTCATGACTTTGGAACTCAGGTACAAAAGCTATGGACCTGATTGGCAGCCTGCAACTCTTGTACAAAATGGGTATTGATTCTTGAGAGTAATCTATTGAAAATGCATTCTTTGGTTAAGGAGAAAAATGATGATATTGGAAAAGATAAGGAAACAGAGTTAAGTGCAAGCGTGCATCTTCTCTTCTATACGAAATGTTACCGTTTCATAAGAATCTCGGGCTAGCTCATCCTAAAACCTATTTTATTTCTCGAAGTGTCTGTTTAGTGACCATGCCTTGCCATACATACAGTGTTATGCCTTTGCTCAAAATGGACAATGTTGTTTGATGTTTACGAGAATTCTAAAATTACCTTTTTTGACACTGTTAATGTGGAACTATTAGAATCTTAATTTTCCTGTTGCTATGCACGTGACGTGATCCTGACATATTTCTGCTGATTTAGTTTCGAGCTAGCTATCGGCTGACTTTGCATTGTCCTTTGTACAAGTCTAATTCACACCATAACAGAATCATGTGGGGTAGCTTTAATTTTTCATTTGTATCCAATGGGAAAAATGGTTATTCTTAACACAAATAGATATTGCGTGACACACTAGCTCATGGTATATATGATTGTAACCAACCCACGGGCAATTTGCTAGTGATAATGATAATAAAAAGGCGAGTGATTCGATCAGGGACAGGCATCATGTTGTAACAGCTAAATACTGAAGGCTTAGTTTGGCAACAAAGTTCTTTTAAAAATAAAGTATGTCAATACTACAGTAAGTGCATATCAAAGCAATACTTCAGCTTTTCTCTTTTCTCAGTTTTAGAAAAAAGTGGATCTGGCCTCTTTCTCAAATACTTAAAAAAAACATAGTTTTAGAGTATACTTCAGTTTCGAAACAGGCATTATTTGTTGGATCCAAACACCTTAAAGTACTTAATACTTCAGTTTTTTCAGAGACCAAAGTATTCCGTCAATACTTTAAAAAATACTTTGATGCCAAACGGAGCCGAAACCTTCCCAACTCTTCTCTACTTCTTCCAATTTCCCCAAATTCGGTGGCCAGATCGATTCTTTTGCGAGCAAACTCAGGAGTTCTTTACTGATATGTGTTTCCAGTACACTCAGCACTCAGGCTGTTTACAAGAAAGTTAGGCGTCGTTTAGCAACAAAGTTTTTACAAAGCTGAAGTATTACAAGATTATAGTATTTACTTGCCTGGGCTAGCAATACTTCAGTTTTAGAAAAAGAGGTCCGAAGTTGTTTTTTCAATACTTCAAAAATAGCACATTTTGAAAGATAATAAAGTATTAATACCACAGTATTTAATCATAGCCAAACACATCAAAGTATTTTAAACTGTAGTATTTTGAGAAACTACAGTATTGCTGAAATACTTTAAAAATAATTTGCTACGGAACACAGCCTTAGTACTCTCGTCTAGCCAACTCTTCATCAGCAGTCAAATGCAACATTTGGCCCTGTCCACCACATATACGGCCCAGCCTAATTCCCACCCAAGACAACGCCGCCTCCCTGCCGGCGCCGCTCCTTCCATTCCGATTCTCCCACTAGGCCACTCCTCTCCTCCGTCTCCCTCGCCCCGCGCCTCCCGCCGCCGGGTAGTCCAGCAGACGCAAATAAATAAAGGAATAAATGGAAAACCATACTTGTCTCGCAAGACTGGCTGACACCAAACGCCATCGACGTTCGAGCCACCCCTCTTCACTGATTCGTCCGCTTCCTGCTCCCCAAGCCACAGCCAACAGGCCCAGCGCACAGCTCTTCCCACTCTGATTTCGAAGCTGTCGAGCCATGTCTATTCGGCCTTTGTGGCCGCCGGGCGGGGGGAATCGTGCGCCGGAGATCTTCGCCGGCGGCGTCGGCACGGTGCGCCGCGCCGTCGTCATCGGGAACGGCTGCGCTGGCGCCGAGAACCAGTGCCTCGGCCTCGTCCGCGCACTCGGCCTCGCCGACCGCCTCACACTCTTCGTAAGCCCCGTCCCCGCTCGTTTCCTCTCAGCCTGCCATGGCACGCGTTCGCTGTTAGTCATAGAAGGCTCCGTTTCATTTTTTCTGAACTAGCGTTTGAATTGTCTGCGTATGTACGCTGTTGGTATCTGTGTTACTCATGTCATCAGCTTACAGCGGCATTAAGTATATGGCTCACTAATTTAGTAGAATAAACCTGGTGGCTTGCTACCGGTTTGCTTACAATTAAGAAGATCCAGCAAAATGTGTATGCTTTAGTTAGTGGAATCATGTATAGTTTTTGTAATATATATGTGCCAGGAGTGGATTCTGCATGTTAATGGGTTTACAGTGCTCTGCCTATTCAGGTATTCCTTAAAAGTGGAATTTCTAGAAGAAGCTCTAAAGATGTATTTGGCTTGTTGTATGCTTATCAGACGCTAGAAAGCATTTCAGATGATGTGGCGTCCATTTGCACCTGAGGAGATGATAAGAAGAGATAGAGATTGGTCATGGCATCTTATATTTCTGATGCAACATTGTACTTGATATGTCTGTTGTTAGATACTAAGTTTCATGACAACTTAGTCATCACTCATAACTCAAGCTGCTAGAGAATACGAGCATTCGAGCAACATGCATTGTATATTTTTGGTGCCTTGTCCGTTGAAGGCTTGGTTTTGGGAGGTTTAATCATGGTTTAAGCATGATATATAGTCTTGTCCTCTGTAAATAATGTAAGAATATTGCTTCTGGAATTTAGAGGGGTTTGTGTTAATTAAAATTCTAATGGATTTTGCTAGAAATTAGAGTATGTGTCCAGTGTAAACATCACTGTCAACTGTCAAGTTGATTCTGAAATGTCTCAGCAAGTTCATTTCTGAATCTTGTACCAATTAATTGTCGGCCTGGCCTTTGCTGGTTTGCAGTAACAAATAGTGCCTTAGTAATTTTGGGTTATGACTTATTAACTGGAATATGGGAATGGCTTGAAGCTGAAATACGTCAAATAGTTTTTCATTTCTTTCTTGTTTATTGTTCTTACACATAAAATAGATTGTCATTTCTTTCTTGTTTATTGTTGTTACAAGTAAAATAGATTGCCATTTCTTTCTTGTCTATTGTTGTTACACATATACTTGTCAGTATTAGCTTGGTTAACAACATAAATAAGAAAACCAACAAGAGGGGCTTAATACAAGGCAAACAAAATTTTGTTGATATTTCAAATTTCACTATCTTTTAGTTTCTCCGTATTTTTGTTAGGTCCCATTGGGTAAAGTTTCAAACAGACGGTAGCTTGTATTATCTAGAATTTCGTATGATTACCAGTTACCTCTTCTATATCTTTTTTTGCTGTTCTTGCGGATCTTGAGTTACTGCTCATTGTTATTTTTTGTTTGGTGAAATATGTTTGGTCATGCAGCGTATTATCAGGCCAACAGGAGGAATCAACAAGTGGCTGCACTTTCTACCGATCTCCTTGCATAGAATTTTGGACCAAGTACTCAGAAATATATTGTCTAATACGACATTCGCGACACTGTTTCAAGGAAAACTGCTGGCACCTTATTCTGTCAGTAATGTGCAATCTTTTGGACTGTCTTCTGTACTGGAAGCAGACACCAAAAAGATTGTGACATTGGTCCGTGATACCTTTGAGAAGTAAGGTTCATGTTTCTTAATATTGTTGATTTGCTGTTTGTGCACTACTGCACTGTTTTATATTAATCATTGCATCCGTGCCACTTTTGAATGTTTTGCTCCAATCCCTTGTCAGAATACACGAATCAGTAACTTTTAGTATTCATCTTAGAAATTCATCATGGACTTTCCCTATGGTTTGCACGGAATGTGATACTTACTAAAACATAATTCTGGTTGGTCAATGTCATATGCAAAGTATAGAGTGGTCTAAATATTCTGTAGAATGTTTGTGCCATAAGGTTTCAAATGTTCCTAGCTTCTAATTTTCTTGCTCTGTTTCCTCAAAGTTTGATTCTCTTTCAGGGAAGGCCTGGCAGTAGTTGTTGCTTGTGGCCGTAATACCATATCATATGCAAGCTCTGTAAGGTGTTTAGCTCCAGATAATGTCTTTGTCATTCAGGTAAAATACTGAAACCAATACCAGTAGCTTATTTGATAATTTATCAGTTGTTACTCAGCTAGGGGTATGATACATTGTGCTGTTTGCCATATAATTATATAGATCTGACCTTAGCTGTAACCATTTTGTGTTTATTGTGTCAGATACAACACCCCAGATATCGCCTTGATAGGTTTGATTTGGTGGTGACTCCCCGTCATGATTACTATGCTTTAACTGCAAAGGGACAACAAGAAGCTCCGTGGCTTTTCCGGAGATGGATTACTCCAAGAGAACCACCAGGGCCAAATGTGGTATGCTGCTTTTTCTCTTGCAAGCAAAATTATTTCATATGTTTTCATCCCAGCTGTTCCAATTGTTAACTTCGAACTTCGGAAAGCCAGGTCCTGACTGCTGGAGCACTTCACCAAGCAGATTCTGCTGCACTACGCATTGCTGCTACAAACTGGCATGGTGAACTTGCTTCCTTGCCAAAGCCATTGGTTGTAGTAAACGTTGGAGGACCAACAAGTATACCCCTCCTCTCCTTCTTGCCTGTTTGTCTATCTGATGTTGGAGAAAACCCGTTGTGTGCCACCAACAAATAATACCTGTTCCGCGACATGTCATCGAATAAACCACTGCTAACTGATGTCTTCCTTGCCAGTTCAGCGTGGTAGCCGAATGGGAGCTCATGTGGCTTGATTTCTGCGCACTCATGACCTTTATCTCACCCTAGTATCAACACCTGTGTACCTCATCACTTCCGCACTCCAGTTAGAGCGGTTTCTCATATATTTGGTTGCCGTGCCATCTGACAAGGAGGGAAAGACACAAATGCGCTACATACAATTACAAAATAGATAGCTTCTTATGTGCCCCTGGCATGAAATATCAGCCACTCAAAAGGTTTAATTGAGTACTGCTAGCTCATAACTGCTTATTTACCTTTAGTTTGCATCATGAAGCTAAAGCTTCCAAAAAAAGATGTAGTACGTGCATTTCCCAAAGGCCTTAATCCTAAATCTGCAGTTTATCAGGAATTGCATTTTGATACTGTGTTTTTCTTCTTAAAAAAATCATGAAGCTGCATAACAAGTTGATTTAATTTGCATGTGATCTTTGTATCGTGCAATTCAGTTGTGGAATTTAATTTAGACTGTACGCTCAAAGCAATAGGAGAGATCAAATAAAGCTCAAAGCCACACCTTCTATTTATCTCATTCATGTAAAAAAATCTTGCATTCCACAAGTTTTCTTTTCTCTATCCCTTCACACACAGGAGTGGCGTTTTCGGATATGTGCAGTGTAACTTTTAATATCTGGCTAATGATATCTTGTTCAAATATATGCCTACTTCTTGGTGCTAAAAAAATATGAGGCATTTTTATGCCTTCACTCGCTTCATACATTTAAAAAAATTAGAGCACAGATTGACCAGTTTCTGCTTACCCACTGATAAATATAGAACTAATTCATAACATCTTTGATTCTCAGGAAACTGTAATTATGGTGTAGACCTTGCCAAGCAGTTGGTAAGCTCACTGCACAATGTTCTAGAGACCTGTGGAAGTGTCAGAATTTCATTTTCCAGGAGAACGCCACAAAAGGTAGGACCATATGGGTTGCTCATATCTTGTTTTACGCGTTGTGCGTACTTAAATTTGTAAACCCTTTTCTTTGGCAGGTGGCCAATCTTATATTGAAAGAGTTCAGCACTCATCCTAAGTTTTACATCTGGGATGGTGAAGGTAGATACTCGATAAGAAAAATGGCATCAGTCAGATGCTTTGATTTCTGTGTGCAAATGCAGAATTTATGTTGATCTGGATATGTTGCTGCAGAACCTAACCCACACCTAGGGCATCTCGCATGGGCCGATGCTTTCATCATAACAGCGGACTCAGTAAGCATGCTGAGCGAGGCGTGCAGCACTGGGTGAGTTACTGTGTTGCATACTTGTAAATATAAGCGTTCTCCTGCTTGAGGACACATAGCTAAGCTCCATGTCACGCTTCTTTCAGGAAGCCGGTCTATGTTGTCGGAGCTGAGCATTGCAGGTGGAAATTCTCAGATTTTCACAACACTCTGCATAAACGAGGGGCTGCTCGCCCTTTCACTGGATCGGAAGATGTAAGTTTTCTATCCCTTCTCAGTTTCCATCTCTTAGTTACTCCTTACAAAGACCAAGACCAAGACCAAGGCCAAGACATGTACTCCGTACTTGTGTTACAGTTTTACCATATTGTGTGGAATGAGTGTCCCTTTTCCCCTTGACGGCCACACACATATCTCAGTGGCGAACTCATGGCATGCCTGTATGACCCTTTCCTCCATTGCAGATGTCAGACAACTGGAGCTATCCTCCTCTGAACGATGCCATCGATGTGGCCGCGCGGGTTCGTGCAGTGCTCAGGGATCGTGGGTGGACAGTGGGGTAAACAACAGGCCAAGTTCTGGTCCGGTTCTGTTCCAAGCCCAGACAATTCAAAGCCTGCACTTCAGTCATCGTAGTGTCATGTTGATTTCTGCATTGCAATATCTGGTCCGGTTCTGGTTAGTGGGGCAAACAACAGGCGAAGTTGAGAAAGAAGAGTGCCATTCTGGCCCGGTTCTGCCCAGGCAATTCAAAGCCCGCACTTCAGTCATCTTAGGGCATGTACAATGGCAGGGAAGACATGTCTTCTCTTAGGCCTCCACGTCATCTAGAGAAGACAATACATATAAGTCGCATAATGCATTATTTTTTAGTGTCATCTCTACCAATTAATAAGAATTAACTATTTTTAGTAAGAAATTATTTTTTAAGAGAAGACATATGGTACAACCAAGAAAATAGCATTCTTTATTTTTAAGAGATGATCCCTTATCTAAAGAAAGACAACCTTATCTTTCTTAGTTCTCTCTCCTTTAACTAAGCAAATATCCAACGTGGCAGTCATAAGAAAAGCCTAAAGCCTGATGTCACCGCATTGTACGTGACCTTAGTGGCATGCGTATTTCTGCATTGCAATTTCTGCAAAAAAAAATATCTGTAGTGTGGGGACACAAAATTTGTGCATCCAAACACTCATAGACAGCTGTGTTTATTCGATCGGGCCATTCATGCATCATCGCACTTACTGTTGCGCTGTAAAGGAACCGATAGAACTGCCAATGGAAGTTAAAAAATCTTTGTTACTGCCGCGATGTGACACCACACATCGTGGGACGTTACTGGGCTGTGACTGTGCTCACCGCAGCAAAGTCCTACTGGTCTTTCGGCCAATACGGCAAATCGTGGATGCCACGTCGTTAGGGTTCTAGCATATCTTACAGCCCCTGCTTTGTCAAATCTCAGTACCGTCCTCCTCCTGGCATTTGACAAGCTACTTCGTCTGCGTTGATAGAGATTTTGTAAGATCGCCGTGTGGCCTTTGACAAAATCGCTGACGTTTTCTACGGTGCAGCCAAAACAGCCAGGGGCCTATCTGTCCAATTAGTTTTTTTCGAGAACGTTCACGGCCAATTAGCTGTCGCTGGCTGCCTAACCACCGTTACCATCTGGTTACGGCAAAGAGGGACGTGCGGCGGAGGGGCGCTCGCGTGCGTGCGTGCGTAGCAAACGGGCCGTCTCAGCAGCAGCGCGTCACTCAACTAATTGCCGTTGCTGCGGTGACGCGTAAAGCAGCATCTGATGACAAAGAATGAGTGCGCGTAAAGCATCGGATCAACTTTTTGCCTTGCGTCTGTCCACTCTAGCAAGCTGCAATTTTCTATTCAGTTCAGTCTGGCCACCTCAGGACCCGTGCAGAAGATCCCCCTGCGAAAGCGTGTGTAGGGCCGCCATGGCCCCGGTGGATCCCGACGAAGTTCCGCAGGGAAATCAACACGTCTCGAAAGGGCTGAAGGGATAAAGGCAGAAATCTACACTACATACATGTCCCGGAAAAGTAAATCCGCACGTTGTGCTGTTAAAAAAAGTGTAATCTGCTCGGGTTGCCTTCTTGTGCTGGGTTTCGTGTTTTTTTATCTTCGATGCTTTTTGCAAGTAGTACGTGTTTCCAAATTTAGTTGTACTAGTATCGGTCTTTTGTGGCAACCATTAGTAGTGCTTTGGACGTGGTCACACAGAGAGCGACGGACGTAGTACTTTTTTTCCCACGCGAAGAGATCTTCTCCTAGAGCACAAACCTTCTGACACCGGCCTCCGCCGACAACCTTGGTCATCGGTGTGAGGGGGCCGTGGGATTCACGTGTACGGATAATTTTTAGCCAAAGCAGATTCGTTTTAGGCTGTTCATAGTCTTGGTTTGGGACGCTGATGGCGACGCTGAATAATTTTTCGTCAGATCATTCTTCAATAGATTTGAATACCAGCCTACTCAAGCAAGGATGGTGCAACGGTGACAACATCCTTGTGGTGGATGTGTGTCCTCAGGATCCATCGCTATGACGGTGTTTGCTCCAGTGCCGACGTGGAACCTGGAAGATAGTCAAGGAGTGTGTTAGAGTATTAGGTATATACGGTTGTTATGGTAGTTTAGATAGAGTTAAGATCTGTTTATGTACAGTCCTAATTTGACTTATACTCTAAGATAATCCTATGTACGTCCATGAGGCTCAATAGTATATTCATCATATTCCGTTAAACTCATACTCTTTCATGGTATCAGCCTAATCGGTCCAAACCCTAGCCGCACGCTTCCGCCGCGTCACCCCCGGGGGATCGATCTCCATGATCTCTGCCGGGGGCCGCGTGATCCGTACGCAGGGTTCATCCGCCGATCCATGATCGGCTGCCTGTAAGTCTTTTTTTCCGATCTCTTGATCGGTTTTCTTTTTTGGTTTACCGATCTCAGATCGGATTGAGTCGTCCACCGCCATCATCATCGCCGCACCTCTACTCCGACCATCGGCATCGAGGATCTACACCACGCCCGTGCGCCTGCCTCCTCCGCTGTTGCGCCTGCCTCGGCAGGCTGTCGCGGCCTCAAGGCAGGCTGCCGCGCACCGCGGACGTCTGCTACGCCTTCCTTGGAAGGCTGCCGCGGCCGCGCCCCCTCGAATCGTCTTTGTCGTCATCGTTCAAGACTTCACCGACAACGCCGCCATCGAATCCGATCTACGCATCATCCACGTCATGGCGCATATGGTGCACTATCGGCCTAATCAACTGATCACGCGCCTGTCTACGCCAAGCACGTCCCCGAGCACGCGCCTATCACCGATCGAGCTACGGGCTGCCGCTGTGTCGCCTCGTCGGGCGCAGCGCCGTCGCCCTTGGTCCATGCTACCGGCTTCCAACACGCATTTCTTGGCGTGTACGTCGATGGTGGTCTCCCAGTCGCTGCATCGACTTGCGCCCTGCAGCTATGCCGCCCTCTCGGGTCGTAGCGTGGCTACATGCAGTCTACTTCGCCGTCCTCGTGCATCGACGCTTTCGGCTTTCACCGCTCCATCTCCTAAGGCGCGGATCGCCGCCGTCTGCACATGGTCTTCGTCACGTCGTCGGGTCTTCCTCGCCTACTTCGAGTACCACCGCCGCGCTTCACAAGGCAACCTGCAGGGCGCCCTCTCGCCGTCCTAGGTCCCGTCGACTACCCCATAGCCGCTCCAGGCATCCAGCATGACTACCCTAGGTCGCCGCTGTTTTTGCTGCCTTCTACGTCTTCGTCCACTACAACTTCACCGCCAGCATCATCATCTCATCTCCGACTACACCACCTGCTACTCTACTCTGAAAACCGCGGACAGCATCGGCATCTCTCCCTTTGCCGCTCTACGCGTCGCAACCGCTCTGGAGGCTTCCTCTGCTAGTCTTTCTGACATGGCGACAAGTTCATGATGGTACCTGCTCCCGCACGCCTGGTACTAGCAACACCGGGAGTGCCTTCGTCTCCGACGCGTTCCCGAGTCTGGCAAATTTGGATCAGCGCCTCGTCTTCATCAGCTTCGACAACGTCTTCTTCGGCATCGACCCCTCTACGACTGCCTCGACCGTGTCACCGACGAGTTCTTCTTTGCATACTCGGTTCTGGCAAAACTGGAGTGTGTGTTCGTCCCCGACATGCGCCTAGTTCTGACAAAACTATGGCCGCACCTCGTCCTCGACGGCTCGGACTGCATCGACTTCAGCATCGACACCCTCAACGACTGTCTCGACGCGTCACCGTCATCCTCCTCGCGCGCTATGCGCATGCGGCTTCACGTGCGGCTACCTCGACACCGGCATCCTCGACCACGACATCGACCACGGTGACCCATCGCACGGCTACCTCGACCATGGCACTGCCTCACGCTCTCGGCTCCCTCGACATCGGCACAAGGGCTATCACCTTGCCTGAGAATCTCACCAACTTCCTCTACAGTCTAAGCTACCGTGACACGACACCGTCCATGACGTTCCCGCTCGGACTACGGAGGGATGTCAGCCTACTGGATGCTACTTCGGTTTATCTGCAGTTTGACCGTCCGCGATGTTTCAGTTGTTCACGATGCTACCGCTACGACTGCGGAGGAGTGTTAGAGTATTAGGTATATATATGGTTGTTATGGTAGTTTAGATAGAGTTAGGATATGTTTATGTACAGTTCTAACTTGACTCGTACTCCAAGATAATCCTATATATGCCTATATATACTCGCCCATGAGGCTCAATAATATATCCATCATATTCCGCCAAACTCATACTCTTTCAGAGCGGATGCAGACTGTGGTCTGCATCGACGGCATCTGGAAGATGGTGGATTGCGTGCTGGGTCCGTGGTTCGTGGATGGCAGGTATGGTTTCCTCCTCTGACGTCTTAGTCATGCGGGGGTGCTAGATCTGGAGTTTGATGGCGTGTTCCGGGTGTTGCCCCAGTCTGATTCGGTCAACGATAATGGTTTTACCTTGGAGATACGCAAAGCTGCATATCAGCGATTGAGCCGCATCGAGCTCGGGTGAGGAGGTGATCTGTTATTTTTTCCTTTGGTGGTTGTTGTTGTGGTGCCAGAGACAGATGACGGGCGTTGGCGTCAAGCTCACGGGATTTTTCTGTCTAGATTGTAATTTTCTTTCTTGGCTAGTGGTCATTTGTGCAAAGGCTTGTGTCCTGCTGTTTTTTCAATTTTATCAGGTCGATGTCTACGTGGCTTGTACTATGACATTTATGATATAAATGAGACATATTTTATCATGCAAAAAACATAGAGAGCGACGGAGTTACTCGAATGCTAAACAGAATTGGAGGGTTTTTTTGTAACTTCGCCTAAAAATAGTCAAGTCTAAGTTGTTCAAATTGCCTATTATTCCACTAGCAAGTTGTGTATGTGTTGTCATTGGTGGAGCCAGATTTCAGACAATGGGTATACATGGCTAAAAAAATAATGAAACCAATTTTTCAAATGTTAGAGGTGCATCTAAGTTGATCAAATTGCATATTATTCCACTAGCAAACTGGGTATGCACGGTCATTGACGAAGTCATATTTCAGACAATGGGTGTACATGGCTTAAAAAATAGTGAAGCCAATTTTCCAATTATATCTAAGTTGATCAAATTGTGTATTATTCCATTAGCAAATTAGTATGCACGGTCATGGCAGAGGCAGATTTAAGACAATAGGTGTACATAGCTCAAACAACGGTGATTTTTTCCCAAATATTAGAGGTGCATGCATATTATTCCGCTGAAACAAGCGGGCGTACATTTGTGCACTTATTTATTACCTGGCTCCGTCCATGTGCATGTTGTACATGGCAATAAACTTGGATTAAGCCCCACGAACACCTCATACATTACAATTAAAATATTGAAAGCACGGATAAAACACATAAAGCATAAATACATAACATAGACATCCATTATGGGCAATATTTAAAGTGTTTTACTGTATAAATCTATCCATGATACTCGTTAATAAATAAAGGATTGTCCTCTAGACCTTGAAAGCGAAGCGACTAACTGCCTCTTACGAGAGTTAATGCTAAGAATGTTAGCATTCTAATGCCAAAGTTGTGCCACATTCAGAGAGCAATGAGAGGACATGAAAGAAAATATGAAAAAGGAAGATCGAGGATTAATTGTCTAGTTAACACATGATGATTGGGAAATAAAGTGCCATCGTTAAGTCCAAATATTCTCATATTGTTTTGCACTAATGGTAATTGCTGCTCACTTGAGTTTAATGGGTCAAGAATCCAAGAATTTAAACACGATAAAAGTTGTCAATCATTCGTAGATGTATATGATCATCAAGTTTCTATATAGTGGGTATGATCCGAGCAACAAATTTAATAAATTTGAAAGCAAAAGCTTAATAAATTGAACCATTTAAAAAATAGCAAATAACCTTTGGTTTGTTTAATATGGGGTCTATGGCTTTTTTGTCTTCAAAAAAGCAGAAAATGTACATATGACCTTCCATCTCTATCTTTCGTCACTGCTAGGAAAACAGCTATAGGTAGACGGCTATTCTATGGCACATATCTCAGACCATGTGCCATAGAATAAACCCAGCGGCACACACCAGCATAATGTGTCACAAAAATTTCATCATTCTATGGCGCATACAAAAGCCCATGCGCTACAGAAATATGGTGGGACCCACCTCTAGGATTAGGCGACCCACTTACTGTGGCGCATGTATATGCGCCGAATTTTGTATTTTTGTGGCGCATATATAAAGAGAGCCCCACCATAGAATTTGGGTGGACAGTATTGAAGAAAGTTGAAAACAGATCCCACACCACCTCCCATGGTTCGCCTTTTTAGTTTTGTAAAAAATAAACGAAAATGATAAAAAAAATTAAAAAAAAAATCCTATGAGATGTAGTTATGTTTTGGGGTATAGTTGTAGGGAAAATTGAAAAACTTGAATTTTGATGTATTTTGCAAAAAAAAGTTATAACACGATAAAAAGGCCATAACTTTTGCATACGATATCGGAAAAAATGTTTAACCTATCAAAACAATCGTCTCGAAATTTCCTAGTTGAATTGAACTGCCAAAGGCCGCTCTGGATTTTACAGAATCCTAAGTTCGAAAAGAGTAAAAAGCTATTTCAAAAAGAAGATTTTTCCTTCAAAAAAATAAAAAAGGGGGAGATATTTTTGTGGCGCGTATTGGCCAAATTCGAAAAGAGTGAAAAGTTATTTCAAAATATTTTTCCTTAAAAAAATAAAAAAGGGGAAACAATTATGCGCCACAGAATTTTGGGCGGGATTCGAATTTTGAATCCCGTCGGTGCCCCTTCTCCCTCTCTTTTCTCCTTCTCTCCTTTACTCCTCTCCTCCACTTCTTCTCTCCTTCTCCTCCCCTTCCACCCCCTCTCCTCCCTCCCCCTTCTCCACTCTCCGGCGAAGAACTCCTCCACCTCCGGCCATGGCCTCCACCATCCCGGTGACCTCCTCCTCCTCCACCACCTCCTACTCCTCCTCCTCCTACTCCTACTCCGGCGACCCCTCCTCCACCGACGGCGTCCTACTCCTCTTCCTACTCCGGCGACCTCCTCCTCCTATTCCGACGACCTCCTCCTCCAGCGACCCACTCCTCCACCAGCGGCCTCCTTCTACTCCTCCTCCTACTACTACTCCGGTGACCCTCCTCCTCCACCCACCTCCGGCGACCCCCACCTCTAGCCTAGATCTGGACCGATTTTTTTGAAATTCGAAAAAAAATATGTGGCATATATTGCAATATGCACCACTAAATTTTGAGATTTGAAATTTTGGGTGGGATCTGGCCCGCCTTTTTAAAAAAAATTCGAAAAACAATTGTGGCGTATATTCACAAAAATCTAAGAATTATGTGGCGCATATCAATATGCGCCACAGAATTACAATTTAGTGGCGAGGTAAAAGTGGCGCATCCCATATGCGCCACAGAATGCCAAGACCCATGCAGCACAGATAAGGCTTTTCCTAATAGTGTATGCATGGTGTCGGCGTGTGGCAGAGGACATAAAGGGCAAGTTTTCATCTTTTGACACATTCCAGTACCACATTCCTTGAGCTTTGAGGCTTTGTCCAATCATCTTGAATCCCTAGAAACTCATGACTAAGTGAGCAGGTGAGGAAGAGATAAGTGGTCATCGAGCTCATTGCATATACTAAGGATAAGTATGTAACGGAACTTGCAGAGCGTAAGGGCATGGTCATTCGCGGAGCCAGATTTAAGACAATAGGTGTACATGGCTAAAAATGAGTGAAAACAACTTTCCAGATATTACATGTGCATGACTATTATTCTGCTAAAAACAAGGCGGCGTACATCTTTGCACTTATGTATTACTTAGCTCGGTTCATGTGCATGTTGTACATGGCAATAAACTTGCTTTAAGCCCAACGAACACATGATACGTTACAATTAAAATATTAAATAGAACACATAAAAGTACAAATGCATAACACAGACATCCATTATTGGCAAAAAATTAAAGTATTTTTTTTTTGAAAATCTATCCATGATACACATTAATAAAAAAGAAGTTGTCCTCTAATACTTGAAAGAGAAACTACTAACTGCCTCTTATGAGAGTTAATACGAAGAATGTTACTCCTATAATTGCATTCCAATGACAAAGTTGTTACACATTCACAGACCAATTAGAGGACATGGAAGAAAAATATGTAAAAGGAAGGTTCGCGATTAATTATCTAGTTAACACGAGATGATTGGAAGAGAGCATATTTTTTCCTTCTAGACTAGTAAATATGCACGCAAAAAAGTAAAGTGCCATTGCTAGGTCTAAATGTTCTCATACTATTTTTCACTACTCGTAATTGCTGATAAATCAAGTTCAATGGATCAAGAATCCAAGAATTTAAACATGAGAAAAGTTGTCAACCATTTGTAAATGTATATGCCATCTAGTTGCTAAATAATGGGTATGACCCGAGCAATAAATTCCATAAATTTTAAAATGGAAGCTTAATAAATTGAACCATAATTTTAATTTTTCAGCAAATGACCTTCAGTTTGTTTAATATGGCCTCTAATTTTTTCACCAAAGAATTAGAGTTTCGTATTTTTTTCTTCAAAAAGGATAATCGTACATATGACCTTTAATCTCCTATCTTTCATGCACGTTGTCGGCGTGTGGCGGAGGATGGAAAGGGCAACTTTTCCTCTTTTAACACATTTCGTTACCACATTCGTTGAGCTTTGACGCTTTGTACAATCATCTTGAATCCCTAGAAACTCACGATTAAGTGTGGGTGAGGGAGAGATGAGTGGCCATCGGGCGCATTGCATACACTAGGGGTAAGGATGTAACGGAACTCACAAAGTGTTAGGGCACGGTCATTCGCGGAGCCAGATTTAAGACAATAGGTGTACATGGCTAAAAATGAGTGAAAACAACTTTCCAAATATTAGAGGTGCATACCTATTATTCCGTTAAAAATAAGCTGATGTACATCTTTGCACTTGTTACTTGGCTCTGTTCATGTGCATATTGTACATGGCAATAAACTTGCTTTAATCCTGACGAACACATGATATATTACAATTAAAATATTAAATAAAACACATAAAAATATAAATGCATAACACATACATCTATTATTGGCAAAAAATTAAAGTATTTTTATTTTGTAAATCTATTCACACTACAAGAAAAGTTAGCCTTTACAACAAACGATTTTCATGGTTAACGGTATGTTTTTGTGGCTAAA
Organism: Avena sativa; assembly: GCA_916181665.1. Classification (NCBI taxonomy): domain Eukaryota; kingdom Viridiplantae; phylum Streptophyta; class Magnoliopsida; order Poales; family Poaceae; genus Avena; species Avena sativa. The sequence continues at coordinate 434,163,415 of OV702287.1, forward strand.
AAGTCTTCCGCGATGGATGGCCTTGATGGTAAAAGCCCTGTCACAAATGAATCAACCACGGTTTTTTTCCGACCGTGGCGGATCGCACTCTTTAGCTACGAAAATTTGTTCCGTCGTAGATCTGTTCGTCAGCCGCGCTGACTGTTGACGTCATGCAACCTACCACGTGGCAGCTGCCGTTAACGTCTGGTTACTTCCGTTAATGGTCACAGAAACCGTGGTGGAAGCCAGACCTAGCTAATGCCTGCTAATAATTAAATGGGCCGGTCCATGTGGAGATCCCAATAGGAATATGGCCCTTTATTGTTTCGTCATGCACTATCTTAAATCTGTCTAGTACTGCAGCTAGCAGCGGCCCGTACACTTTCGGATCCGACACTATTTTGGCCTATATAAGGCCTAGGTTAGCCAACACTGTGCTGTCACTTGAGGTCTGCACCAAGAGGCCCAGCACTGTTCAAGAATGTTGTCAATCTAGCATTTTACTATTCAAACCTGTTACTATTCCAGCCTTTTAGGAATTTTGCCTCGTTACTGTTTAGACTCTTTAATGTTTGGGCTTTTGCCCATTCAGGTCGGCACTATTCGGCATGTTACTGTACTGGCATGCCACCGTACTGGCCTTTTATTGTTATGGACATTTACTATTCTGGCCATTTACTATTGAGACCATTCATGATTCCGACCTTTCACTGTTTCGGCATTTTCTCTGCTCTGGCCTTCTACTGTTCTGGCCTTTTACTGTTCTGGCTTTTTTACTGTTCTAGCCTTTACCGTTCTATTCCTTTACCGTCCTGGCCTTCTACCGTTCTGGTCTTACTGTTCTGGCCTTTTACTATTCTAATATTTTACTGTTCTAGCCTTTTACCATCCTGGCCTTCTACCATTCTGGCTTTTTACTGTTCTAGTCATTTTGGGTCGTCCATGCATACGTTGTTTCAACATTCGGTATGCTACTGCTCCGACATGTTACTATTTCGGCCTTTTTTGCTAGCGCCTACTTTTGGTAGAACAGGTGAATATCAAGACATCAATTAATAAACACGCACAAATTCAAACTACTTATTATACAATAATAAAAGTTTGTTACAATAGGTTATACAACAAGATCGAAATTCTGAAAGATTACAATGTGTCAGTATCATCAATAAGAGATCGGTACATGGCGATTCGATTTAATGTATCATCTGTCCTCTTCTTTAACATTTCAGCTACAGATCTAAGAGCAGCTACACCCTTTCGTTCTGCATGCAATACAGTCTTTATATATTTATCACCTGCAGGAGTTGTTCTAGGTGGACTATTAAGTAAGTTGTTTTCTTCGGAAATGCAATGGTAGGATGAATGGGAAGAGGGGTCACAACTTTCAGTCTTGCCTTCCAAGGACTCCTGCTAGGTTTTAACTACAATCTGCTAAAATATGGTGAAAGAGGTTAAAACAAAAAACAAGGGAAACAAGTAGTATTATATAAAATAAAGATATTTTAAGTAAGTATGAACTTATAGTAGCATGCTCAGGCTGACAGTAGCTCCTTCTCGAACGGGTGCGACTCCTGGTCAATCTTCCAGAAGCATCTGAGCCGAGCAATTGGAACTCTGGTCCTTGTACTCCATTGTCATTTCTCGACATGACATTTGTAATCAAGTTAGCTGGTTTGAAAGGATGAAAACTCTTGAAAAACACCAAAACCATAGCATTAAAAATTACCAGAAGTATGATTGAAACTAGATAGCTAGTTTGGAAGGATGAAAGCAGGTGAGAACACCAAAATATAGCATTAAAATGACCATATATATCATTCAAACTAGATGGACATTTTCTGAATTAAGCATTCACAGATAGAAACACAATAGAACATGAATGCAAATGTCATGACAAGGTCTTAGGTAGAATGGCTTATTAACTTATTAGGCATACAGGTTATACAACTTATTATCGTGATAATAAACTGGGCTAAGTAACACAAAGAAACCTCATAATTCAGCCTTGCTAGACATCAGATTGTCAGTGTTGGATCCTCTATGAGCTGTTTGCATGAGCCGTGCGAGCGCTCGGAAAGAATAGCATCTATGAGTTGGTGTTGGAGGATTAAACCAATAGCATGAGAATGTAAGAAAGGGAATAAAAGCGAGAAGCTAATGATGTGGATATGACCTACCAGATGAAGTGTGCAAATGAAATGGCAATAGCATCTAGGATATTGAGCAACATCCTAACGATTTCGTAACTTACGAGTACCAAAAATATAGCAAACGGGCAACAGAAATTACCGTTGCGCGGCGGGGATGGGCAAAAAGGCGGCGGGGGCGGCGACTCGGCATTTCGGGGTCAGCAACGAGTGATTCAGTGAAGCGGCCCGGTAGGGTAGGTCATGGCGTTGGTGAAGCAGATCCGGTGCAGTGAGAGAGTCGGTGAAATAGTTCCGGTGAAGAGCGCCGACAGTGGAGGAGCTCTGGTGTGGAAGAGAGGACCGGCGGTGAAGCAGCTGGAGTAAGGTCGAGGTTAGAGGGGTGTGGGCGGGGAAGAGACGATGGGGGGATATAGGTGGGATGATGCACATTTACCACCTATACCTCTCTATTATTGCAGTACTCCCACGGTCCTTGTTTCCAGAGCAGGGATAGTAGAGGAATTTTGCATTTGCAAAAAGCGGGGCGGGATATTTGAATAGATACACGGAATATATGAATAGATGTGTGCGGGATGTTTCGGCGCCATGCGGAAATTTTGAGGTTGAAGCTTCCGATATACGCTACTCCGACGCGGCCGCTCTCACGTGTTGGCCCCGTCTAGACCCACACGCCAGCGACAGTATGCTTACCAACATATAAATGAGTTCCCACACATTTGCCAAAATTGATAAACAATATATTTTGAAGGCTTTTATACAAGATGACCAAGGTCACAGTCATATCTCTGTTATAGTTTATGATAGCGTGTCCATATCTAGTAGATCGCTGCATCTTGGCATTTCAAAAGAAGATTCTAGATTTGATGGACAATGCTCAACTTTCATTAATTTTCAAACTTTCTAGCTAAATCTATGCAATAAAATGACTTTTTGATAATCTGAAGTAAGTATGTCGAATTTTAAACTAGAAAGTGTGTGTGATATACCTTGGTCTTGACTTTTTAAAATAATTCAAAGTCACCAAGTAGTTAGATATTGGAGAACCACCGAGAGTTTCACAAAATTCAACCTTTTGTTATAAATGGTAATGACACCTAATTTCATCCATTTTTTAAAAAATACAAAAAAATATAAAACAAAATACATCCATTCTTTTCTCTGTTCGTGTCTAACTATGTGCACTAGCTAATTTGCATGGAAAAAATATAATCTTAAAATTTGATAACTTTTGAGAAAAAATTGTATACAATATATGAAGTACCATGTAAGAATATGCATGGCTTTCAAACTAGATAACCAAGGTCATGGCCATATCTTTTCTATAGTTTATAATAACCTATCCATATTTGCTAGTTGGTACGTATTGGTGATACGATTGCTAACGTATCCATAATTTTTGATGTTCCATGTTTGGTTTTATCTACTTTCTTATGTTTTGTTCCAACTTTGGAGTACTTTCTATACACTTTCTTGGACTAACCTATTAATAAGAGCCATAGTGTCAGCTGCCTATTTTCTGCTGTTTTTGGTTCTAGGAAAGTCAGAAAATGAATATTCTCGGAATTGGACGGGACAAAAGCCAAGTCAGTTTTTCACCGAAGGACACAAGGAGCCAGAATACGAGACGGTGAAGGGCCAGGGGGCCGCCACACCACCTGGCCGCGCGGCCTAGCCTGGCCGTGCTAGAGGGTGGTCTGGCCGCCTCCGGCTCCCCCTCGGCCTCCCTTTCCCCTATAAGATGCCTCCAAAATAGAAACCCTAAGTAACCGATCAAAATTCCACGAAAGAGTCTGTAGCCGCCGTCATCTCCATCCCTAGATCGGGAGGGATCTGAAGCTCTTCCCGACACCTTGCCAAAGAGGGGAATTCACCCTGGAGGCCTTCTTCATTACCATGCAAGCTTCCGGTGTGATGCGTGAGTAGTTCATCCTTGGACTACGGGTCCATGTAGTGGCTAGATGACTGGTTATTCTCCTTTGTGCTATCATGTTTAGATCTTGTGAGCTCCGTTCCTGATCAAGATCATCTATTTGTAATTCCTACATGGTGTGTTTGCGGGGATCCGATGGATATTGAGATGCTATTTCAGATTGATTATTGATTCTATCATGTTTTTGTTATTTGTGATCTTGCATGCTTTCCGTTGTTAGTCGTTATCTTGGCCAAGTAGATGCTAGCAACTCCAAGAGTTAGTATTTATGCTCGATAGTGGGTTCATGCCTCTAGTAATCTAGGGAAGTGGCAGAAATCTCTAAGGTACTAGATGTGCTGTTGCTACTAGGGAGAAAACAACAATCCTTTGTTCATAGAACAATCGTATTGTTTACTTTATACGCAATGCGTAATGCAATTATTTGTTGCTTGCAACTTAATACTAGAGGGGGTTCGGATGATAACCTGAAGGTGGATTATTAGTCATAGATGCAGTTGGATTACAGTCTATGTATAATGTTGCAATGCTCAATCAAGTCTCAAAAGAGTCAAGATGACTAGTATATGCATGATTGCTTTCTCGGTGTTTGTCAATTGCCCCGCTGTAATTTGTTCACCCAACATGTTATCTATCTTAAGGAGAGCCACCACTAGTGAACTATGGACCCTGGTCCTTTCTTTTATCATCAATCTTCAATCAACTGTTTACTGCTTTCTGTTTACTTTCTGCAAACTATTACTTTCTTCCACATAATACGTTTAATCCTTTGTTTTCAGCAAAACCGGTGAGATTGACAACCTCACTGTAAGTTGGGGGCAAGGTTCTGTGGTTGTGTTGTGCATGTTTCCATGTTGCTGCTGGCACTGGTAGTGCGCCCTGCCAAAATTCAGCTAGCAACACCTTGGAGGTGTTTCCTTGCTCCTACTGGATTGATCACCTTGGTTTCATAACTGAGGGAAAACTTGTTGTGCTCATCATACCTTTCTCTTGGGGTTCCCCAACAAGCTCGATATATTTTGGCCGTCAAGCACTTTTTCTGGCGTCGTTGCCGGGGATTCAAGGACATCTTCACAAGAGGAGTCCCTCATAACCAATCTCTTTACTTTGTTATTTTTGTTTTGCTTAGTTTACTTTTGCTTTGTTTGTTGGTTTCTTTATCAAAAACACAAAAAATTAGTTTTACTACTTTGCTTTCTTTATTAAAAACACAAAAAAATGACTGTTGGGTCCACAGCATAGAAAACAAAAAAATTCCTACGATGAGAACTATACGCCAAGATCTATCTACTAGATACAGAGCAACAGGTGGACATACATCCATCGAGAACTTACCCTTGAAGACAACGAGTTTTGTTAACGAGTAGGAACTCGTGGTTGATGTAGTTGTACACTTGCCGATCTCAAGATCGTGTGGAAGTCCGAGCGTCGCAAATCAGCAGCGCATCCGTCCTCGCACACACATTCAAGCCACCGGACAACCTCCACCTCCTCGCTCCAGCGATGCAGCGGAAGCAGCAACTCCTTCCAAATGAAATGCCACCGGGAACATGTATCTCGCTAATCCGAGACCATGGGGGAATAATTCTAGAGGAGGAGAGAGATCCTTCACGAGGAGGTGTGAGGAAGAAGGAGGAAGAGGGGGGCTTTTATAGGAGGATGGGGGTACCCCCTCCATGGCCGGCGCCTCATGGAGGTGACCCCTCACCTCCTCCATTCATGTGGTGGTAACTCTCTCCACATTAAAATGCCTCTTCACATTCCCTTTTAAAGTCTCCACTTTAAATGCATTAAAATTCTCTAAGTTTAATGCTATCTCATTTAATAAAACTCTTTTGTTAAATTTATTCAGAATTTTGTTAATTACTTTAATTAACAAACATTCACATAAAACCCCTTGCAACATTTCAACATCACATGCAGAACCACTTTCTGCAATTTCACCCGAAACAATTCCGGTTTCTATCGAAACAATTCCTGCGCTTTGCAATTCTTTCGTCTGAAACATATGTGCTCCAAAATGGTGTCCGGTAACTCTTAAGTGTGTCACCCTACGGTTCGCGAATAATGCAGACATGATTGAGACTCCTCTCAAATCAATAATCAGAAGCGGGACCTGGAGATCCCTACTGACTCCTACATATTCAACGATGACTTCTGTGATCGTGAGAACCTTTAACGCTAGTAACTTAATCCCTTTGTCTCATGATATAATACATGTCCAAGATTCGATCATCGGTATCCAAATACCTAGTTTTATCTCGTTACCGACATGCACTCTTTTCTTGTTCCCGTGATATAACATTCTAGTGATCACATCACTTGCTTGCAAGATATCTTAATGTGATATCACCGAGAGGGCCCAGAGTATATCTATCCGTCATCGGGATTGACAAATTCCACTCTTGATCCATGAGCCTCAACATAACACCTTCGTAGCACTGAACCCATCTTTATAGTCACCCTATTATGGTGTGACGTTTGATGTTATCAAGATACTCTTCTGGTGTTAGCAATTAACATGATCTCATGGTCTAAGGATAAAGATTACTTTGTATGATGTTATAGCAATATAAACATAATGACTTGATCATAATGCTATACTTTGGATAAATGTTCATCACATCATTTCTCAAATGTTGTGACCTTGTTATTAACAGCATCCAATGTCTATGATCAGGAAACCTTGATCATCTTGTTAATCAACAAGCTAGTCTATAAGAGAGGCATAACTAGGAACCCTTTTTGTTTATTAAACACACATGTATTAACGTTTCCGATCAATACAGTTATAGCATGCAAAATAAACATCTATCATATATGAGGAATACATAATAACAACTTTATTATTGCCTCTCAGGGCATATTTCCTTTAGTATCCCACTTGCACTAGAGACAATAATCTAGTTCACATAGTGATAAATCTAACACCCATGGAGTTCTGGTGTTGATCATGTTTTGCCCTAGGGAGAACTTTAGTCAACGGATCTGCTACATTTAGGTCTGTGTGTACTTTACAAATCTTTATATCTCCATCCTTGACATGCTCGCGGATGGAGTGAAACCGGCGCTTAATATGCTTGTAATTCTTGTGAGACCTCGGTTCCTTGGCGTTGGCTATGGCTCCATTGTTGTCACAATAGATCACCATTGGGTCCAATGCACTAGGAACCACACCTAGTTCCGTTATGAACTCCTTCATCCAAATCGCTTCATGCGCCGCTTTTGAAGCAGCAACATATTCCACCTCCATCATTGATCCAACCACCACAGGTTGTTTGGAACTCCTCCAACTAACTACTGCTCTGTTCAAGAGAAATACGTATCCGAATTGAGACTTAGAGTCATCCGGATCAGTGTTAAAGCTAGCATCAACATAACACTTAGCGACACTAGCTCTTCTTCACCTCCGTATACAAGAAACATATCCCTAGTTCTTCTCAAGTACTTAAGGATATTCTTGACCGCTATCCAGTGTTCCGAACCTGGATCAGATTGGTACCTACTAGTCAAACTAATAGCATGTACCACATCCGATCTTGTACATAGCATGGCATAAGTTATAGAGCCTATGGCTGAGGCATAGGGGATCTTATCCATTATCTCTCTTTCTTCCGCTGTAGCCAGACTTTGAGTCTTGTTCAATGTCTTGCCTTGCAACATAGGTAAGAACCCCTTCTTACTTCCGTCCATATTAAACTTCTTTAATATCTTATCAAGGTATGTACTCTGTGATAACCCAATTAGGCACCTTGATCTATCTCTATAGATTTTAATGCCTAATATATATGACGCTTCACCAAGGTCTTTCATCGAAAAATTGCTGTTTAGATAACTTTTAAAACTGTTTAAAAGATATATATCATTTCTAATCAATAATATGTCATTCACATATAATATCAGACACGCCACATTGCTCCCACTCACTTTCTTGTAAATACAAGCCTCTCCATAAGTTTGGACAAATCCAAACTCTTTGATCACCTCATCAAAGTGGAGATTCCAACTCCGGGATGCTTGCTTCAGTCCATAGATGGATCGCTGAAGTTTGCATACCTTATTAGCATCCTTAGGATCGGCAAAACCCTTAGGTTGTATCATATAGAACTCTTCTTCAATATTACCATTAAGGAACGCAGTTTTGACATCCATCTGCCATATTTCATAATGATACCTCCATTTTCCATCACTATTCTATGTCTTAGTTCACTATTATTCATTGATATATTTCGTATTGAGAGGTGATACTTATGTTATTTCATCTGTTTTTGCATGGTTGATGACTTTTGGAGCATGGACCGCTGTAGTCAGGATTCTGATGGAAAATGTGCTGTTTGGAGGCAAAATTCGCGAAGATCAGAAAATCCAGGAAAATATACGGAAAATCCTATTTTTCCAGAAGACTAAGGATGCCAGAAGACGAAGTGGAGATGGGCCACAGGGGGGCCACACCACCCCCTGGCGCGGGTAGCCCTAGGCCACGCCAGCAGGTGGTGTGGCTGCCCTGGCCCACCTCTGGCTCTCCCCTCTGGCGTATATCATCCTCACGAAACCCTAAGACTCGGGGAGCGACCATAGAAAGATTCTGCCGCCTCTGCGGGGCGGAAAACACCGAGAGAGAAAGATCTCTCTGGCAGACAGATTTCTGTCGGGGGAATTCCTTCCCGGAGAGGGGAGATCATCGCCATCAACTCCATCATCAAGCTGGACTTCATCGGGATCATCATCATCATCACCACCATCATCACCATCAGCACCCTCATTACCATCTCCATATTGCTGCAACAATTGCGTTGAATCTTGCATAGTTCATAGGGGAAACTTTCCCGGTGTTGATTACTCTTTGTAGTTGATGCTATTGAGTGAACCATTGAATTATTGTTTATGTTCAGATTGTTATACATCATTATTCCATCTCTGATCATGATCCATATGATGTCTTGTGAGTAGTTTGTTTTGTTCTTGAGGACATGGGAGAAGTCATGTTGTTAGTAGTGGAGTTGTGTTGAGAAAGATTCAATAATTTGATATTTAAGTTGTGGTGTACTTCTTCTAGTGGTGTCATGTGAACGTCCACTACATGACACTTTGCCTATATGGGCCTAGGGGAATGCATTGTGTATTTGGCTACTAATCGTAGGGGTTTCCGGAGTGACAAAAACCTGAACCCCCGTTAGGAAACCATTGCACAAGGGACATAAGGGTCTTAGAGTTTAAAGCTGTGGTTAGGTTTCTACCTTAATTACTTTCTTGTACTTACGGATGTTTGCAAGGGGTATAATCACAAGTATGTATTAGTCTTGGATGGGGCGGTACATTAGCACAGGTTCACCCACACAACACTTAGCAAGCTAGAGAAGATTAATCAACTATATGAAGCGAAAGCACTTGACAGTCTTCCCATGTGTCCTCGAGAACGTTTGGTCATCTTAAGTAATAAAACCGGCTTGTCCTTTGCTGCATAAAGGATTGGGCCACTTGCTGCATTTATTCCTACTGTCTTTTATTTACTCGTACTTTGTTTACTTGCTTTATCGAAACCCCTAAAATTCCGTTTGCTAAGTATTTGCAGAGAATTCCTGATCCATACCACTAGCCAGCACCTTCTGCTCCTCGTTGGGTTCGACACTCTTACTTATCGAAAATACTGCGATACACCCCCTATACTTGTGGGTCATCAAGACTATTTTTTGGCGCCGTTGCCGGGGAGTGAAGCGCTATTGAAGAGTGGAACCGGTAAAGGAAACTTCTACTGTGAGTATTGTTTACTTCTGCTAGTTGCTTTATTTTTGTTATGGATAATTCACTGAGTTTCTTATTTGGTAATGCTACTACCACTGCTAAGGAAGTTGATAAACCACCACCACCTGCTGAGAATGATGTTTTTAAAATACCTACAAGAATTATTGATCGTGTTATGGATAACTACTATGTTGGAGATGGAACTGTCCATCCCGGTGATAATTTGCTCTTTATACACGAATTATGCGAGTTGTTCAAGTGTGCAGGTATTACTACGGATCAAGTTAAGAAGAAGTTATTCTCATTATCACTGAAAGGAAGAGCTGAGGAATGGTATAAGCTGTTAAAGAATGGTCAAGCTCTGGAATGGGAGGAAATAGTACCTCTCTTTTATTCAAAGTTTTATCCTCCTAGTGAGATTCATAAAGATCGGAATCAAATATACAACTTTTGGCCTCTTGATGGAGAGATTACAGCTCAAGCTTGGGGGAGATTGAAGTTACTAATGCTCAAATGTCCCATTCATGAGCTCCCCAACAATATTATTATCAATAATTTCTATGCAAGGCTCTCTCTACATGACAAGGATTTATTAGATGCTTCTTGTGCTGGATCATTCACTCGCATGGAAGAAGAAGCTAAATGGGATCTTCTGGACCGTATTCAAGACAATGCTGAAGCTTGGGAGAATGACAAAGGTAGAAAGTCAGGTATAAATTATGATTATGAATGCATTGAATCTTTTATGGGAACTGATGACTTTCAAAATATAAAAAATGCTTATGGTCTAGACTCAAGCTATTGCTTCTTATTTTAAGGCTTTTGCTTCCTACATTGAAGTGCCTAAAAAGAAGTGGAATAAGTATCATGAACCTTATAAAGATATTGCTAAGAGTGTTCCTGCAAGAAATACTGAAGTTTATACTGCTAATCATGTTTACCTGAACCTTACATTGACAAAATCCCTTTCCCGGTTAAGGTAAAGGAACATTCTACGATAGCTAGTATGGTTAATGAAAGTACACATAAAGTTGTTGAACCTGATAAACAAATGGTTGATGAACCTATTATAGCAAATGTGAAAGACTTTGTCACTAAATATGAAGAAGAGGGACACACTATCCTTTGTAAGGATACCTCTAATATTGTTTCACATAGTAGTGTTATGAGAGCTAGTATTCCTGTGTTTTCTGTTAGAATAAGTGATCATTGCTACGATGGTCCTTGTGATAGCTATATTGTTAAGTTTATGCATGATACTGAAAGTTACTATGAGAGAGGGAAAAGTGTTTTTATGCATCTCAATAATATCAAGTTTCCTCGTTTTTTGCTGAAAGTTTCTATGTTGCACTTCTTTTGCCTTCTTATGCAAGTAGCCTCTGGTTTCAACAATTTGTTTGTTTACAAAATTCCCTTGCATTAGAAGTGGGTTAGACTTAAATGTGTGTATTTTTTGCTTCTTAATGCTCTCTTTCACCTCAATTCATATTCCTATGTGAGCATCTTCAAAATTATCGTGCCCATCTTAATGGCTATAAAGAAAGAGCTCTTTGGGAGACAACCCAATTTGTTTTTGCTTTCAGTTTATTTTTGTTTCTTTGAGTCTTGGAAGTTTTTACTTCAGGTAATAACTGCTCCTTATCCGTTTTGTTTGGTTTTTGTGTCAAGATCAACCTCTAATGAGAGAAGTAATATTTGGGGAGTTGCTGTCTCGAAACAGATTTTCGTGCTTCACCATAAAAATTCGTGAGAGATTTCTGTATATCGGATTGAGCTGTAATTTTTTGTGCTTATGTCCCAGGGTGTTTTTTAACTTTCGTTAGTTTTGCACTTTTTGATTTGAGTAACAGAAGATTTTCGAAAAAATTGATCTTTACCTGCTGGTCTGTTTTGACAGATTTAGCCACTCTTGCATTTGCTTCTTTATTCGATTTCCTTTTTGAATTCTTTTTGGGTTTTCGGAGGGAGTTGATACAGTAGCTTTTGTTTTGATGGCTTTCAGTTGAAGTTGAACTCAAAAGGTTTTATCACTTCATATATACTAATGTTGCTAATGAGAATTGTGTGAAGTTTTGCGTGAAAGAAATTTCCAGGAAGTGGAGACAATGGTGTAATAAGGAAGAGAAGGGTTTTATGACTCAAGTAATAAGTGTATGAAGATGAAGATATTGATGTTATTCAAGTGGTGACTCCGAAAGACTCTACTAGATACCAAATTCAGAGACCTGTAGAGTCTGTTTTCAAATAGGTAACAGTTCTGATAAGAAAAGTTCCGCGAAAATACAATCCAACTATATTTTTGCAGTTTTCAGTCGATAAGGAAAGCTACAAAGCGAAAAAGGGACGGAAACGGAGCCAGGGTGTCTCACACCACCCTGTGGCGCAGGCCCACCCCTGGCCGCGCCACCAAGTGGTGAGTCCACCGCGGACTCCGCCTCCGACTCGTTTTCTCCCAGTACCTTCCTTTTGATATGAAACTTCGTAATATATAACCCCCCGGATCTTCCGAGGTTCGTATATCGTGTTTTCGTCGTGTTTTCGTTTCGATTTGTTTCTACCAGGACATACTCTTTGAAGGCTTAGAAGCACAATGGTGTCCGCCAAGGATAAAGGGAAGGAGCCTATGGAGGAAGACCTCCAAGACCCCAGGAGGAAGAAGGAGATCAAGAGTGAAGGTGAAGAGGAGCAAGGCCAACATCCGTACATCGGCACTACCATTGCAAGCATTGGAGTGGTGTCAAATCCAGCCATTGGAGGGAAGCCTCCTCATCACCGTTCATATCCCTGGTCACTTCCTCCATGCATATGGAATCCTTTCCATACCCTTATCCATGAGCATCAATACCAGAATATGCCCAAGGGGAAATTACCCTCCAATTAGGATTTGCCTCATTCTAGCCATGCAAGAAAAGAAGACTTCAAGGAGGAAGAATGGGGAAAGAATAGCAAGAGCTGGAATTCTCAACACGACATGATCATGAGCCACATTGAGCAAAACTCACAGCTGATTCGTAATCTCACTTTCGAGATTAAGGACTTGGGGAAACTAATCAGAGAGCTCATCGAGAGGATACCACCACCACCGAAGGAGTAATTCGTCATCAGGTTTGGCATCCCCTTGGTTTGTTCCAAGCTTGGGGGAGTGCCGCGGTATCACATCACTATCTTCTATCTTTTTGCCTTTTTAGTAGAGTCATATCATGAATAGAGGAATTATTATGTATGATGGTTTGCATTATGGAAGTGTCCCCTCTCTCGTTAGATATGTATCCCTTGGTGTGAGTTGCCATTATGAAATATTAATGAGAAGTTAAATCATTTACTCTTTTGCATAGCTTATATTAGTTTTCAAATTCGTGGTTATATGATTGGTCTTGTTGTTAGTATTGGTAGCACTTTGGGATCATTGAGTTAATTTAGTTGGTTTTGGCAAACCTGGCTCGGTCAGTAGCACACTATTTTTGAGAGTTGAATGAAAAGGATAAAAAGTACTCTAAAGAAATATAATTTCTTCATCTTTTCTTTCTTGATTTGCTCATAAGTCTAGTATTCTATAGTTAAGATCTTTTGTGCTTCCAAGGAAGATTGCATGTTTGTCTTTATCACTTGTATGTTTGTTTGTTTCCTTCAACTCTTGTACTTGCTACCCAGCCTTGCTAGCCAAAAACCTGTACTGAGGGGAATTCTTCTCGTGCATCCACTCCTTTAAACCAAAACCCATGCCATTTGTGTCCACCATACCTACCTATTAGCATTATTGCTATTCCAAGTAAATTCTTGTTTTATCTATCTCCCAAATTAAACTTGTTATGTGAAAATTAGTGATTAAAGCTCTCATGAACTTGATGGCACACTTTACTTTCTTGCATTTAATAAACTTGAACCATTGGTTCCTTCTTTGTTGCGTATATGCTTGCGTTTTATGAGTTGAAGTTAGCCGAACCATGTATCATGGGGACCGCTTTCAACACTTCATTTGGTACTTTGTACCTAGTTGATATCATGCTCTTTTGCTTATGGATCCCGGCGGTGTGAAATAAAAGTGGAACTTGTAAGATCATGGAGTTTATATGTGTGTTAGAGAAACGCCTGGGCCGCTAGCCTAAGCCATGCCTAATCATGGTGGAAACTTGCAGCATAACTATAGTGAGCATTCTATGAAGCATCCTCAATAAAAACCTATGCAAATAGCAAATAAAAAGATCGCTGAGATGCTCACTGTCTGCTTGCCTTGTCATTTTGATTATGGGATAGCTCCTATGTCATGTGCAAGGGGTACCCCATTGGCGGTTCTTAATGATACACATGTATTTACAATGATAAGAGCTTGCTCGTGACTGAAGTTGAGTAGCATGAGGTTTGGTACTCATAAGTAAGGGGCATGAGACTCCAATTTATAACTTGTCAATCATATCCTCTTAGTTGTGTCACTTTTACCTTAACCACCAAAAGGATGCCTATGATAGGGGCAATGAGAGCTGAAAGCTATTAAGTATCATAATTTTTGGGAGCTCTTTATGAGACTTGCAATCCCTGCTTCCCTCTTTGAAGGGCCTTTCTTTTACTTTGTAGTTGAGTCAGTAAACCTATTTCTCTCTATCTCAGCAAGTACTTTGAGTTGTTGTGTTTCATTCATTCATATGATGATTTATTCAATCATGTTTCTTATGTTCCTTGTTTTGCACATTGCTCTTATCTTGATGTTTACTACTTTGAAAGCTATCATTGAAACCAGTTATTTGTGAACTCCAGCAATTATCAACTATTCTTCGACCAAGAGCTAAGTTTGCCATTACCAATTATGATTTACTTTATGTATCTTTATTGTGTTTCCTTTACTCATTACAAGTTGAGTTATATAATAGTGAGTTGTCTTCTATTATGATCTATGTATTGATGAATGTGATGATTCTTGTTCGTATTCTTTTATCGACTCTTCACTCCATAAACCTGAGGCCATGTTTATTGAGCTCAGTTTCGCTTGGGGACAAGCGAAGTCTAAGCTTGTGGGGAGTTGATACGTCCATTTTGCATCACTATTCTATGTCTTAATTCACTATTATTCATTGATATATTTCGTATTGAGAGGTGATAATTATGTTATTTCATCTATTTTTGCATGGTTGATGACTTTTGGAGCATGGACCGCTGCAGTCAGGATTCTGATAGAAAAGGTGTTGTTTGGAGGCAAAATTCGCGAAGATCAGAAAATCCGGGAAAATATACGAAAAATCCTATTTTTCCAGGAGACTAAGGATGCCAGAAGACAGAGTGGAGATGGGCCATAGGGGGCCCACACCACCCCCTGGCGCGGGCAGCCCTAGGCCGCGCCAGTAGGTGGTGTGGCCGCCCTGGCCCACCTTTGGCTCTCCCCTCTAGCGTATATCATCCTCCCAAAACCCTAAGACTCGGGGAGCGACCACAAAAAGATTTCGCCGCCTCTGGGGGGCGGAAAACACCGAGAGAGAAAGATCTCTCCGGCAGACAGATTTCTATCGGGGGAATTCCTTCCCGGAGAGGGGAGATCGTCGCCATCAACACCATCATCAAGCTGGACTTCATCGGGATCATCATCATCACCACCACCATCATCACCATCAGCACCCTCATCACCATCTCCATATTGCTGTAACAATTGCGTTGAATCTTGCATAGTTCATAGGGGAAACTTTCCCGGTGTTGATTACTCTTTGTAGTTGATGCTATTGAGTGAACCATTGAATTATTGTTTATGTTCAGATTTTTATACATCATTATTCCATCTCTGATCATGATCCATATGATGTCTTGTGAGTAGTTCGTTTTGTTCTTGAGGACATGGGAGAAGTCATGTTGTTATAGTGGAGTTGTGTTGAGAAAGATTCAAGAGTTTGATATTTAAGTTGTGGTGTACTTCTTATAGTGGTGTCATGTGAACGTCGACTACATAACACTTCACCTATATGGGCCTAGGGGAATGCATTGTGTATTTGGCTACTAATCGTAGGGGTTGCCGGAGTGACAGAAACCTGAACCCCCATTAGGAAACCATTGCACAAGGGACGTAAGGGTCTTAGAGTTTAAAGTTGTGGTTAGGTTTCTACCTTAATTACTTTCTTGTAGTTACAGATGTTTGCAAGGGGTATAATCACAAGTATGTATTAGTCTTGGATGGGGCGATACATTAGCACAGGTTCACCCACACAACACTTAGCAAGCTAGAGAAGATTAATCAACTATATGAAGCGAAAGCACTTAACAGTCTTCCCATGTGTCCTCAAGAACGTTTGGTCATCTTAAGTAATACAACCGGCTTGTCCTTTGCTGTATAAAGGATTGGGCCACTTGCTGCATTTATTCCAACTGTCTTTTATTTACTCGTACTTTGTTTACTTGCTTTATCAAAAACCGCTAAAAATCCGTTTGCTAAGTATTTGTAGAGAATTCCTGATCCATACCACTAGCCAGCACCTTCTGCTCCTCGTTGGGTTCGACACTCTTACTTATCAAAAATACTGCGATACACCCCCTATACTTGTGGGTCATCACATAATCGAAATATGCAGCAATTGCTAACATAATCCTAACCGACTTAAGCATCGCTATGGGAGAGAATGTCTCATCGTAGTCAACTCCTTGAATTTGTCGAAACCCCTTTGCGACAAGTCAAGCCTTATAGATGGTCACATTACCATCAACATCAGTTTTTCTTTTGAAAATCCATTTATTCTCAACGGCCTTTCGATCGTGAGGTAAGTCCACCAAGGTCCAAACCTGGTTTTCGTACATGGATTCCATGTCGGATTTCATGGCTTCTAGCCATTTGTTGGAATTCGGGCTCATCATCGCTTCTTCATACATCGCAGGGTCATATATTTCATCAATCATGAAATTCATAATAGGATTGCCGTACAGTTCAGGAGCTGCACGTGTCCTACTTGACCTGCAAGGTTCGGTAGTGTCCTCTTTTGGAGTTTCATGATCAATATCATTAGCTCTCTCTTCATTACGTGAAGTAAACTCCGAAACAATTTCCGGTGCTGTGCTACTCGCCATTTCATGAAGAGATGGTTCAATAACCTCTTCGAGGTCTACCTTTCGACTACTCACACCTTTCGCGAGAAACTCCTTCTCAAGAAAGGATCCATTATTGGCAACAAAAACCTTGCCCTCGGATCTATGATAGAAGGTATACCCAATCGTTTCCTTAGGGTATCCTATGAAGACGCATTTTTCCGCTTTGGGTTCGAGTTTATCCGGTTGAAGTTTCTTCACATAAACATCATATCCCCAAACTTTAAGAAATGACAGCTTAGGTTTGTTTCCAAACCATAATTCATACGGTGTCGTTTCAATGGATTTAGATGGTGCCCTATTTAAAGTGAATGCAGCGGTTTCCAGTGCATAACCCCAAAATGATAGTGGAAAGTCAGTTAGAGACATCATAGATCGAACCATATCCAATAAAGTATGATTACAACGTTCTGACACACCATTACATTGTGGTGTTCCAGCAGGGGTGAGTTGTGAAACTATTCCACACTCTTTCATGTGTGTGCTAAACTCGTAACTTAGATACTCACCTCCATGGTTGGACCGCAGAAATTTGATCTTTATGTTACGATGATTTTCCACTTCATTCTGAAATTCCTTGAACTTTTAAAAAGTTTCAGACTTGTGTTTCATCAAATAGATATACCCGTATCTACTTAAATCATCCGTGAAAGTAACAAAATAACGATATCCACCTTGCGCCGACACACTCATTAGTCCACACACATCAGTATGTATGATTTCTAATAAATATGTCGCCCGTTCCATTGAACCGGAAAACGGCATTCTAGTCATCTTGCCCATAAGGCATGGCTCACATGTATCAAATGATTCAAAATCAAGTGATTCCAAAAGTCCATCAGAATGGAGTTTCTTCATGCATTTAACACCAATATGACCTAGACGGCAGTGCCACATATATGAAGATATATCATTATCAAGTTTAATCCTTTTAGCATCAGCATTATGAATATGTGTAATACTATTATCGAGATCCAATATAAATAAGCCATTCAACACAGGTGCATGACCATAAAAGATATCATTCTTATAAATCGAACAACCATTGTTTTCAGATTTAAAGGAATAACCACTTTGCATCAAACACGATCCGGATACAATGTTCATGCTCAGTGCAGGCACCAAATAACAATTATTCAGATTTATAACTAATCCCGATGGCATATGGAGAGGTAGCGTCCCGGCGGCGATCACATCAACTCTTGATCCATTGCCGACCCGCATCATGACCTCATCCCTTGCTAGTTGTCGCTTGTTCCGCAGCCCCTGAACCGAGTTACATATATTAGCAACCGATCCCGTATCAAATACCCAGGTGCTACTGCGAGTACTAGTCAAGTACACATCAATAACATGTATATCACATATACCTTTGTTTGCCTTGTCGGCCTTCTTGTCCGCCAAATACTTGGGGCAATTGTGCTTCTAATGGCCAGTCCCCTTGCAATAGTAACACTCGGTGTCAGACTTAGGGCCAGCTCAGGGTTTGTTTTCAGGTGGGGCAACAGATTTGCCACCCTTCTTTCCCTTGTGCTTGCCTTTCTTGTCCTTCTTGAAACCGGTGGTCTTATTGATCATCAACACTTGATATTCTTTCCTAATCTCCACTTCTGTAGTCTTAAGCATTGACAGAAGCTCGGGAAGAGATTTCTTCATGCCCTGCATATTATAGTTCATCACGAAGCTCTTGTAGCTAGGTGGCAGAGATTGGAGAACACGATGTATGCCTAAGTCAATGGGAATCGTTATTCCCAAGGACACAAGCTTATCGGCGTACCCAGACATTTTGAGTACGTGCTCACTAATGGAGCTGTTCTCCTCCATCATGCAGCTAAAGAACTTTTCAGAAGCATTATAACTCTCTATGGCAGCATGGGTATCAAAAATCATTTTCAATTCTCCCATGGTATCAAAAGCATTGCCATTTTCGAAACGCTTTCGAAGTTCTGGCTCTAGCCCATACAGTATGCCATAATGAACTAAGATGTGGTCCTCCTGACAAGTTATATAGACATTCTTTTCTTCGTCACGGGCATCAGGAGCTGGTGGGGGGCCTAGCGGTGCCTCTAGCAAATATTGCTTTTGTGCAGCAGTGAGGAGAATCCTCAAATTCATAGCCCAGTTGGTGAAGTTGCTACCATTCGCATCAAGTTTCTCTTTCTCCATGAACACACTGAAATTAAAAGCAGGTGGTGCCATTTACAACAGGATTTGTAAAGTTTATTTAGACTAAGTTTATGATAGAGTGAGTTCCACTAATTCAAATTACTAATGAACTCCCACTCAAAAACGATATCCCTCATGTCTTTTTGGTGATTACATGAACCAAATCCACTATACCAAGTCCGATCATCACGTGAGTTGATGTAGCTTCAAAGGCGAGCATCTATATGGGCATCATATCAACTATATGACTCATGCTTAACCTTTCGGTCCGTGTTCCGAGGCCATGTCTGTACATGTGAGGCTCACCAAGTAAGAACCTTAGTATTCGCGTGTGTAAAACTGTCTTACACCCGTTCCTATGAAAGCGTAGATTCGAGTACACCCGATCATCACGTGATGTCTCGAAACACGATCCACAGAACGGTGCATACTTAAGGAAGAACACATTTTATCTTGATATTTAAATGAGGGATCATCTTACAATGCTACAAAAAGCGCCAAACTAGCAGTATAAGATGCTAACATCTAATGTGTAAAGTGAGATGATATGGTCCATGCATTTGATCTCTATCATTTGCATCGTGGTATGATCTCTATCATTCCTTTGTGTGTAAGGCCAAGGTCTATGGAACTTACACGTGAGTGTGTTGTAAGAGTATCTATCATACATCTACTTACAACAATACCATATCAAGACACTAGCCCAGCAACGATCTAAACTAGACGCCTCTAATTTATCAATTACAAGTTTTGTGTGGCTTAGGGCTTTCGGAGATAGAACTGGTCTTACCTATGAACATGAACCACAACGAGGATAACCAAGTTATTAGCAACTCGTTGTAAATCAGATATTGACTATAGTACGAGAGACAGACACCCGCCATCCACTTATGCAAAACAAGTTGCATGTCAGTCGTGGAATCGGTCTCATGTACGATGACATGTAAGGTTGGTCCAGGTCGCTTCATCCCACTATGCCACCAATATCCAAAATACATAGAAGATGCAATAACATGATCATCATCACCCACATATAAACATATGTGTACTACCCGTGCAAAGCACCTACGCATAGATCAGGCTCTGATACCACTATTGGGTCCGCAGCATAGAAAACAAAAAAAATCCTACGACGAGAACTATACGCCAAGATCTATCTACTACATACAGAGCAACGGGTGGACATACATCCATCGAGAACTTACCCTCGAAGACAATGAGTTTTGTTAACGAGTAGGAACTCTTGGTTGATGTAGTCGTACACTTGCCGATCTCAAGATCGTGTGGAAGTCCGAGCACCGCAAATCAACAGCGCATCCGTCCTCGCACACACGTTCAAGCCACCGGACAACCTCCACCTCCTCGCTCCAGCGATGCAGCGGAAGCAGTAACTCCTTCTAGACAAAATGCCACCGGGAACATGTATCTCGCTAATCCGAGACCATGGGGAATAATTCTAGAGGGGGGAGAGATCCTTCACGAGGAGGTGTGAGGAAGAAGGAGGAAGAGGGGGGCCTTTTATAGGAGGAGGGGGTACCCCCTCCATGGCCGGCGCCTCATGGAGGTGACCCCTCACCTCCTTCATTTATGTGGTGGTAACTCCCTCCACATTAAAATGCCTCTTCACATTCCCTTTTAAAGTCTCCACTTTAAATGCATTAAAATTCTCTAAGTTTAATGCTCTCTCATTTAATAAAACTCTTTTATTAAATTTATTCAGAATTTTCTTAATTACTTTAATTAACAAACATTCACATAAAACCCCTTGCAACATTTCAATATCACATGTAGAACCACTTTCTGCAATTTCACCCCAAACAATTACGGTTTCTATCGAAACAATTCCTGCGCTTTGCAATTCTTTCGTCTGAAACATATGTGCTCCAAAATGGTGTCCGGTAACTCTTAAGTGTGTCACCCTATGGTTCGCGAATAATGCAGACATGATTGAGACTCCTCTCAGATCAATAATCAAAAGCGGGACCTGGAGATCCATACTGACTCCTGCATATTCAACAATGACTTCTGTGATCGTGAGAACCTTTAACGCTAGTAACTTAATCCCTTTGTCTCATGATATAATACATGTCCGAGATTCAATCATCGGTATCCAAATACCTAGTATGATCTCGTTACCGACATGCACTCTTTTCTCATTCCCGTGATATAACATTCTAGTGATCACATCACTTGCTTGCAAGCTATCTTAATGTGATATCACCGAGAGGGCCTAGAGTATATCTATCTGTCATTGGGATTGACAAATTCCACTCTTGATCCATGAGCCTCAACATAACACCTTCGTAGCACTGAACCCATCTTTATAGTCACCCTATTACGGTGTGACGTTTGATGTTATCAAGATACTCTTCCGGTGTTAGCAATTAACATGATCTCATGGTCTAAGGATAAAGATTACTTCGTATGATGTTATAGCAATATAAACATAATGACTTGATCGTAATGCTATACTTCGGATGAATGTTCATCACATCATTTCTCAAATGCTAGGACCTTGTTATTAACAACATCCAATGTCTATGATCAGGAAACCTTGATCATTGATACATTGCAAACGTATCTATAATTTTTGATGTTCCATGCTTGGTTTTATCCACTTTCTTGTGTTTTATTCCAAATTTGGAGTACTTTTCGTATGATTTCTTGGACTAACCTATTAACAAGAGTGATGTCTACGCACTTCTATTCTTGTAGACAGTTGTTGCGCCTCCAAGTGCAGAGGTTTGTAGAACAACAGCAAGTTTTCCCTTAAGTGGATCACCCAAGGTTTATCGAACTCAGGGAGGAAGTGGTCAAAGGTATCCCCTCTCAAGCAACCCTGCAATCAAGATACAAGAAGTCTCTTGTGTCCCCAACACACCCAATACACTTGTCAGGTGTATAGGTGCACTAGTTCGGCGAAGAGATAGTGAAATACAAGTGGTATAGATAATTATAAGTGGTAACGGCGATATAAAATAGCTTGATGGCGTGGAAAAGACTAAAGGCAAACTAAAATAAAGATAGAAGCAAGCAAACATGTAACAGATCTAATAGCAAACAGTGTTTTAGTGCTTAGAAACAAGGCCTAGGGATCATACTCTCACTAGTGAACACTCTCATATAAATATCTTCTCTTTATGATACTACTCTTAACTACTCTCCGGTTGGACACTCTAATCATTGGTAGGGCTATAAAAGCACTCCTCAAAGTAAGCCTTTCCCATCTAGAAAACCCCACACTGTCACCTTGAGCACTACATGGTTCCAACAAACACCACAATTTCATAAAGACATCCAACTCCAAATATAACTCATAACAAGTATTTGTAATCTCTAGCCTAAGTTCCACCATGGTGAGCACGCTGTCACTTTCACACACATGGGGAGAGCAGAGATTCATTAAAGCACTTGAGTAGCAAGGTAGATCTATAGATTACAAGCTCATGATCTCAATAAGATCATGCATAGAGAGAGAGATGAACACATAGCTACCGGTAGAACCCTTAGCCTCGAGAGAGATCTACTCCCTCCTTATCATGGGAATCAGCAATGGTGATGGAGATGGTGGTGGAGATCGATGGAGATGGCTTCGGGGGCACTTCCCCATCCCGGTAGGGTGCCGGAACAGAGACTTTCTGTCCCCCGAATCTCCCATTGGTGGCGGCGGTGTTGCGGAACTTTTCGTGGCTGGAGGCAGGACGATTTAGGGTTTTGGCTTCGGGAGGCTTCTTATAGGCCAGAGGGCAAGGTCGGTGGAGTGCCAGGGGGCCCACACCACCTGGTGGCACGGGTAGGGCTAGCCCGCGCCTGGGGGGGTGTGGCCAGGCCCTGGCCCTCATCCGTCTCGTATTCTGGCTCCATGAGTCTTCCGGCAAAATAGGAACTTTGGCTTTTGTCCCGTCCAATTCTGAGAATATTCATTTTCTGACTTCCTGGAACCAAAAACAGCAGAAAACAGGCAACTGGCACTGTGGCATCTTGTTAATAGGTTAGTCCAAGAAATCATATGAAAAGTACTCCAAAGTTGGAACAAAACACAAGAAAGTAGATAAAACCAAGCATGGAACATCAAAAATTATAGATACATTTGCAATGTATCAACATCCCCAAGCTTAACTCCTGCTCGTCCTCGAGTAGGTAAGTGATAAAAAGAAAGAATAATTTTTGAGGCGACATGCACCATCATAAACTTCATCAAACTATTTGTAAAACATTCGAAGCTGGGATCATAGTAATTCAATCATAACATGAAAGACAAAGTTATAGCAATAAGACAAAGAAACTATGTTGCAACATGAAAATGCACAAACAAAAGATTCATGAATAATAATGCTTTGCAACATGTTTGTTTGTTTCACATAAACAAAACATAGCATAGTAGTATTCATCTTGTCCCTCATAGAGTAGCAAACATAAATGCATCGGACACCTTCAGAGTTCATAAGAGTGACTAGATACAAATAGTTTAAAACAAGCAATATCAAGATATGCATCAATCAACTAGTCTTGGGACAATGCGCATAGAACTAAGAATGGCCACTATGCTCTCAAAGTAAGTGCATAAAGATAGAAGGTGGAGACTCAATATAATGGTGGAAGAAAGGCCTTCATAGAAGGAAGTAGGGATTCAAGTCTCATAAAGAGCTTCCAAAAATTATGATACTTATAGCTTTCAGCTCTCATTTGATGGGTTCGTAGCATGGAAAACAAAAAAATTCTATCGCAAGAACGAACAAAACCCAGATCTAATCTAGATAAAAGCCAAGATCTAATCTATTAGACATGTGCAACGAGATAGATCTGTACTAACCCTCGTAGAACCGAAAGCGTTACGAGATTAGATCTCGGGGTTGATGTAGTCGATCACTTGTCGATCTCAAGATCGTGTGGACGATCCTTCTGGCGTCGCATTCCGACAGCGCTTCCGCAGTCGGTCACACGTGCGGAGTCGAAGCAGACCTTCCTCTCCCTGTTCCAGCGAGCAGCGGAGGTAGTAGATCTTCTCCACGGAATCCCAGCAGCATGACGGTGTGGTAGTGGTGGTGGAGTAGAGATTTCTGCAGGGCTTCGCCTAAGCCGGAGCAGAGCGAAGGAGGAGGAGAGAGGCGGCGGCTAGGGTTTGTTATGGGAGAGGTCTAGGGGGTGGCGCCCCCTCCCCTCTATTTAAAGGAGGGAGGCGCCATGGGAAGGGGAGTCCTAGTAGGACTCCACTCTCTCCTTGGCCGGTGGATTGGGAGGGGGGAGGAATCCTCCTCCCCCACGAATCTGTGTCTTGCCCCACAAAGACTCCTTGATCCTTTCTTGGTTTTCAAGCAAACTCCAAGAAATCTTCTAGAACCTTCTAGAACATTCCGAAACCTTCTAGAATCCCCATACAAATACTCCGGAACATTTCCTAACTTAGAAAATGATCCCCAATATATGAATCTTATTCTCTAGACAATTCCGGATCTCCTCGTGATGTCCCGGATCCAATCCGAGACTCCGAACAACATTTGGTCTCCAACGCACATTCCATATCTACTTAAAACAACTTCGAACCTTAAGTGTGTCACCCTAGGGTTCATGAACATGTAGACATGATGGAGACACATCTCCGATCAATAACCATTAGCGGGATCTAGAGATCCATAACAGCTCCCACATACTCAACGATGACTTTTTGATCGATAGAACCATTTAACATACGAAACCAATTCCCTTTGTCACACGATACTCTACTTATCCGAGGTTTGATCGTCGGTATCTCCATACCTAGTTCTACCTCGTTACTGATAAGTACTCTTTACTCGTTCCATGATATGTCATCCCTTGTGACCTAGTCACATGCTTGCAAGCTAACTAGATGACATTCCACCGAGAGGGTCCAAAGCATATCTATCCGTCATATGGATGGACAAATCCCAATCTTGGTCCAAGCACTTCAAGACATACTTTCAGAATACCCAATGTCACCTTTATAACCACCTAGTTACGAAGCGGCGTTTGATGTCATCAAAGTACCCATCCGGTGATGGTGATTAACACAACCTCATGGTCGAAGGATTAGGTTACTATGCATTTGAAAGCTTATAGCAAAACGAACTTAATGACTTGATCTTATTCTATGCTTACTATGGGTGTGTGTCCATCACATCATTCTCCTAATGATATGATCTTGTTATTAATGACATCCAATGTCCATGATCAGGAAACCATGATCATCCATTAATCAACAAGCTAGTTTAACAAGAGGCTTACTAGGGACTCTTTTATGTTTACAAAACACACAAGTATTAATGTTTCCTGTTAATACAATTATAGCATGGGATGTAAACATTTATCATAAACATAAAGATATAATAATAACCACTTTATTATTGCCTCTTAGGCATATCTCCAACAGTCTCCCACTTGCACTAGAGTCAATAATCTAGTTAAAAATTTGTGCATTCAACACCTATGGCTTTCTGGTGTTGTATAGACACTATTGCTAGTGGTAAATATAATCTTCGGATCTGACACTTCCAGGTCCGTGCGTATTTGCATTTCCTTGTGTCTCTACGCATTACTCATTCTCCAATGAGATGGCATTGTATAAATTTGGTCCTTTGGTGAGACCTTTAGTTCCTTGGGATTAAATCATGTTGATACAATTGTCGTACAATGTATCTTCATAGTATTATCCTGCTATGAACCACACCTAGTTTGATAACAAACTACTTGACACAAATGCCCTCATTTGCTGCTACAATAGCAGTCATATACTTAGCCTTTTGTTGTAGTATCTGTCACAATGTTTTAACTTTGGTACTCAACCAAATCCGTTATGGAAATTCCTTTCCATTACATTGTGCCACCCATAGTTTAAATTGAGATAAACTTAATTTGTGACAAAACTAGTATCAATGCAACAATTTACAATGAACTATTTTTCATCACTATATAAATAATATATTCTTAGTTCTTCCAAAGATCATAGGAATATGCCTACTATTGTCCATTGATCATCTTATGAGTCATTCTGATATATGCTCATAACATTTAGAGCATAGGACATATCTGGATGTGTACATCTCAATGAATGATTGATCAAAATATTCTTGTGATTTCACCAAGTGTCAAAACACTTGAATCTCGTGTCAACACACTTGAATCTTGATTCAGTCCTTTCCGTGCGTCAAGAACCTTTCTTGTTGTTTCCATATTGAACTCATTCAACATCTTATCTATGTACATTTGGCAAAACCATATTAGCGCCTCAATCTATCCATATAGACATTGATGCCTAATTCTTGGGTTATGCCTAAGTCTTTCATCGAAATGAAATTCTTAACCTATGTCAATAAAAGATACATCATTTCTAATCAACAATATGTCTTTCACATAATGTATAATAAATATGTCTTAGCGCTCCCACTTAATTTCTTGCAAAATGCAAACATCTTCATCGTCTCTGATGAAATTAAACCTTTTAACGGTTTCATCACGGTGAAGATTCCAACTTCGTGATGCTCACTTCAACCATTGAAGTTTTGCATACTCTTTTAGCATCCTTTGAATTAACAAAACCCTTTGGATCGTGTCATGGACACATCCTAGGTAACCATTCTATTAGAAGAACTTGTTTTGTTTGTTCAACTACCATATACCAAAATATATGTAGTGGTTGCTACATTAATCCGTCCAGACTAAATATCGCTATGAAAGATCAAATCTTATCATAGTCAATTCCTTGAACATTGTCGTAAACTCTTTCCGACATGTCGACTATTTCATAGATGTGAAACATCCATGTTTATTTCTTTATAGATCCATATACGACTGTAAGGTCTTGCACCTTTCCAGAGGGTCTTTCAAATTCAAAGCTTGATTTCTCGTATATGGAATTATCATGGATTTTATGGCTTCAAGCCACTTAACGAAGTCAGGGCCCATCATTGCTTCTTTGCATGTAGTCGGTTCATCATTGTCAAACAACAATGACTTAACTCTCAAATCTTGGCATTTGATTACTTACCCGACCTACTTGGTTCAATACTAACTTAGATCTCCGTGACCACAACCTTTGAGGC
The DNA here is from genome assembly GCA_916181665.1 of Avena sativa. NCBI lineage: Eukaryota > Viridiplantae > Streptophyta > Magnoliopsida > Poales > Poaceae > Avena > Avena sativa. The sequence goes on from OV702287.1 coordinate 434,190,495, forward strand.
ACGTGAGCCATGAGCATTGTTGCTGCCTCCGGACACTTTCCAACAATGCGCAACTCAACACATATTAGCCAAGGTTCAACAACCTTGTCAAAGTTCTATTGTCCTCCCACTTGACTTTTCACCAAAAATTCCTTCTCAAGAAACTCAACACTCTAAGCGACAAACAATTTTGTCTTTGGTGTTATGGAGGAATACCCAATGGTTATTCGAAATAACCTACAAAGACATGCTCATCCGACTTTGGTTGTAAACACTTTACTTATGCCTAGCATACCAAAAATTTAAGAAAGGACAACCTGGGTTTTATCCCAAACCATGACTTATATGGTGTCATTTCAACGGATCACGATGGAGCTCTTTTCAGTGTAAAAGCGGTAGTCACTAAAGCTTTAATCTTTAAAATATAATGGCAGTTTTATAAATGACACCTTTGATCTTACCATGTCAAACAAGGTTTCATTACATATCTCGAACACTCCATACTCCTATGGTGTTTTGGGAAATGCAAATCCATGGAACGATTCCTCAAATCTTAGGTGTTTTGCTAAACTTGTAACTCAAACATCTTTATGATCCAATCATAAACTTGTTTTTCTTGTTACAATAATTTTCCACGTCATCTTGAAAGTCTTTGAACATTTTCAAATGTTTCATACTTCTTCCTTATTGAGTAAGTATATACATATACTCACTCAAATCTTCGGAGAAAGCATATGAAGTTGAAATCCATCGCCCACGACTACACATAATGGACTATATACATCAATATGTACAAATTCCAATCAGTTAGTCGTTCGTTCCTCTTTTGGCCTACGAACGTAGTTTTAATTATCTCCAGGAAAGTATCACAAGCGTCATTTGATCAAAATCAAAGACTCCAAAAATCCATCAACATGGAGTTTCTTCATGTATCCCTTTCAATATAATTTAAACGGCGATGTCACTTTGCAAGTGATCTTTCAATCATTTGTCTTGCGGCATTTTAGCATTAGTTTTATGGTCGTTATTTCTCCAACCAGACTTGTATATCATCCATCTATTATGGAATACGGTGATTATTTGAACAACCTTTTGTTGTCATAATACCTGATCAAAATAATAATTATTGAAACAAATCTTGAAGGCAAGCTTTGATGTTAACGAGTAACACAACAACCCTTTGTTTGTTTTCGATGAACATCATCACATATTCTCTTGCTAGTTACTTAGGCCATTGCAGTTCATGAATTGTGTTGTCCTGTATGACACTTCATACCAACCAATTCGGTATCCAGTATCGCAGAACCACATTGTTTAACAACCAAGGAATACAGCCACAACATGTATCTTCTATATACCTAAGTTGGATATCTCCAATCTTTTCTTTTATGCCAAATATTTTATAGATTCTCTTTCAACAATTCCTTTTTTTTAAAAGAATCTATCAACATCAATAGTGGTGTCATTCACATGACACATAGTACAAAGTGTGTATAGTCAAATACTAATACCTTTGGACTTGCACTTTGAAGTGGATCACCTTCATCAAATGTTTGGCATTCTTTCAAAATTCCATTCTTTAGTAATCTTTTAGTGTAGTAAACATTTTACTTACATCTTCTATTCATCCTTATCATGACAACTTTCATGATCAAGCTGCTATAGCTTATAAAGGTGAATTGCGAGTATAATGTTTCTTTTCCAAAACCTTTTGGAGGATTAGGACGACCAACGTCTCCAACCTTCACAAATTCTCATCAAATATGAGGACATATACTCTATGATGTTGTAACCAACACATTGTTTTAGATATCGCAATACCTTTCACATATGATGGTTTCTGAAACCTTGCTTTCAGCTCTTAGATAAACTTGATATTAAAAACAATCTTTTGAGTATCAAGAATCATGGAGGCAAACATGATACATTAGATAGTAACACTGGAATTGTTACTCTTGATTTAATACTGTTTATTAAACTTCACAGAGTAAACAGAGTTTGCTGAAAGTTTGCAATAGGACTTTTAAACTTTAGATTGACACTCAAAACAATACGATACCAGTTCGTAAAGCAAATATCCAGAATTTCTATAGTTCTACTATCTCAACTATAACTAAGCATAAGGTGGTGAACGGATGCCAATGACTACAACACACTATGCAAATTCACTTTGATTGTGTTTATGATAAATTGAGTTTGACTAATCCAAATTACAAATGAACTCCCACTCAAAACAACATCCCTCCAGTTGTTTTAGTGATTACACAAACCAAATCCACTACACCAAATCCGATCATCACGTGAGATGATGTAGCTTTAAAGGCGAACAATCAACATGTTCATCATATCATCCATATGACTCATGCTTTACCTTTCGGTATTCCGTGTTCCGAGACCATGTCTGTACATGCTAGGCTCGTCAAGGTTAACCTTAGTATCCGCATGTGCAAATCTGGCCTGCACCCGTCGTATGCACACGTAGAATCTATCACACCCGATCATCACGAGATGCTTCGAAACGACGAGTCTTAGCAACGGTGCCTACTAAGGACGAACACTTTATTACTTGATATTTAGTGAGAGGGATCATTTTATAATGCTATCGTCGCGATCTAAGCAATACAAGATGCATAAAGGATTAACATCACAGGAAATTCATAATTAGTGTGATATGATATGGCCCTTTCTTCTTATGCCTTTGATCTCCATCTCCAAAGCACAGACATGATCACCAGCATTGCGTCAAGGTCAGTGGCGCCGCTTCATGGTTGTCCATCATCACTAGCAACTATTACAACTACTTGGAATAAAGCTATTACAAGATGAATAGACACGCAGGTCTTGACAGAATTAAAGACAACCATTAGGCTCCTGACGGTTGCCATATTACAACAAGGATCATTGCATACATCAAATATAATCATAATCACATGATGGCCATATCACATCACAAAACCCCTGCAAAAACAAGTTAGACGCCTCTAATTTTCTTTGCATGTTTTACGTGGTTTGGGGCTTTCGAATAAGAATGGATCTTACCTACGAAACTGAACCGCAACGTTGATACAGGTGCTATCAAGTGCAAAGTGTAGATTGGATCTATACTATGATGTAAGAGACAGACACCCACAAAGCCACTTGTGCAATACGAGTTGCACGTCAACTGTGGAGCAAGTATCATGTGCGATGACATGTAAGGTTAGCCCGGGCCGCTTCATCCCACCATACCGCAAGATGCAAAGTACACAAAGAAAAAGACGGCACGAGCACCAATGCCCATAAAACCATTTCTACTCGTGAAACAGATCTACGCATAGACACGGCTCTGATAACACTGATGGGTTCGTAGCATGGAAAACAAAAAAATTCTATCACAAGAACGAACAAAAACCAGATCTAATCTAGATAAAAGCCAGGATCTAATCTATTAGACATGTGCAACGAGATAGATCTGTACTAACCCTCGTAGAATCGAAAGCGTTACGAGATTAGATCTCGGGGTTGATGTAGTCGATCACTTGCCGATCTCAAGATCGTGTGGATGATCCTTCTGGCGCCTCGTTCCGACAGCGCTTCCGCAGTCGGTCACACGTGCGGAGTCGAAGTAGACCTTCCTCTCCCCGTTCCAGCGAGCAGCGGAGGTAGTAGATCTTCTCCACGGAATCCCAGCAGCACGACGGTGTGGTGGTGGTGGTGGAGTAGAGATTTCTGCAGGGCTTCGCCTAAGCCGGAGTAGAGCGAAGGAGGAGGAGAGAGGCGGCGGCTAGGGTTTGTTATGGGAGAGGTCTAGGGGGTGGCGCCCCCTCCCCTCTATTTAAAGGAGGGAGGCGCCATGGGAGGGGGAGTCCTAGTAGGACTCCCCTCCCTCCTTGGCCGGCAGATTAGGAGGGGGGGGAGGAATCCTCATCCCCCACGAATACGTGTCTTGCCCCACAAAGACTCCTTGATCCTTTCTTGGTTTTCAAGCAAACTCCAAGAAATCTTCTAGAACCTTCCAGAACATTCCGAAACCTTCTAGAATCCCCATACAAATACTCCGGAACATTTCCTAACTTAGAAAATGATCCCCAATATATGAATCTTATTCTCTGGACAATTCCGGATCTCCTCGTGATGTCCTGGATCCAATCCGAGACTCCGAACAACATTCGGTCTCCAACGCACATTCCATATCTACTTAAAACAACTTCGAACCTTAAGTGTGTCACCCTAGGGTTCGTGAACATGTAGACACGATGGAGACATATCTCCGATCAATAACCATTAGCGGGATCTGGAGATCCATAACAGCTCCCACATACTCAATGATGACTTTGTGATCGATAGAACCATTTAACATATGAAACCAATTCCCTTTGTCACACGATACTCTACTTATCCGAGGTTTGATCGTCGGTATATCCATACCTAGTTCTACCTCGTTACTGATAAGTACTCTTTACTCATTCCATGATATGTCATCCCTTGTGACCTAGTCACATGCTTGCAAGCTAACTAGATGACATTCCACCGAGAGGGCCCAGAGCATATCTATCCGTCATATGGATGGACAAATCCCAATCTTGATCCAAGCGCTTCAACACATACTTTTAGAATACCCAATGTCACCTTTATAACCACCCAGTTACGAAGCGGCGTTTGATGTCATCAAAGTACCCATCCGGTGATGGTGATTAACACAACCTCATGGTCGAAGGATTAGGTTACTATGCATTTGAAAGCTTATAGCAAAACGAACTTAATGACTTGATCTTATGCTATGCTTACTATGGGTGTGTGTCCATCACATCATTCTCCTAATGATATGATCTTGTTATTAATGACATCCAATGTCCATGATCAGGAAACCATGATCATCCATTAATCAACAAGCTAGTTTAACAAGAGGCTTACTAGGGACTCTTTTATGTTTACAAAACACACAAGTATTAATGTTTCCGGTTAATACAATTATAGCATGGGATGTAAACATTTATCATAAACATAAAGATATAATAATAACCACTTTATTATTGCCTCTTGGGCATATCTCCAACATCATTGCCCCTATCATAAGCATCTTGAAGTGATTAAGGTTAAAGTGAATAAACTATGGTGTACATGCTTGACGAAGTATAAGTTAGAAATCTCATGTCCCTTGAATACGAGGGCCGCTTCTCATGCTACTCAAGTTTAGTCACCGATAAGTTCTTGTCATTGTAAGTACATGCGTATCATAGAGAACCGCCAACGGGGTACCCCTTGCCCGATGATACGGAAGAATCCCCATATCAAAATGACAAGGCAAGCAGACAATGAGCATCTCAACAATCTTCTTATTTACCATGGGAATATGGTGTTTTTTTCTCTCTTTCCTCTTTTCATAATATATTTTTTCTCTTTTTTATCAATATAGGACTCTTTTTTTATAAGAAGAATGCTTCATAGACAGCTCATTATGGGTACGCTGCAGGTTTCCACCATGTCAGCATGGATTAGACCAGCGGCCCAGGCGTTTCTCTAACACATATACATAACTTCATGGACTTACAAGCTCCCCTTTCATTTCACACCGATGTCATCCATATACAAAAGAGCATGATATCAACTAGGTACAAGTACCAAGTGCAATGTTAAAAGCGTTCCCCATGACAGCATGGTTCTGCTAATCCCCAACAAATAAGTGCAAGCATATACAACATAGACGACACAATGGTTCAAGTTTATTAAGGACAAGAAAAGTAAAGTGTGCCATCAAGTTCGTGAGAGCTTTAATCACTAGTTTTCTCATAACAAGTAAAAGGTAGACAAAAGCATGAATATACTTGGAATAGCATAAGCTAGTAGGTAGGTATGGTGGACTCTTTGGAATAACTTGGTTTAGGGAGTTGGATGCATGAGTGGAACTCATACTTTGTGGTGGAGGCTAGCAAAAGACTGGGAGCGACAAACTAAGAGAGCAATAATGGCCATAATCATGCAGAGCGACAAAACATCATTGATCAAAGCATAAAGTGATACTACAAGTTGAAAACTAAAGGATCATAAAGGCTATGGTGACTTGTGAAAGTCATAAAATGGTGTGAGCATGTGCCAAGTCAACCCAAATAAAGCATCAAAGGAGAATACCACTATACTATGCTTTAATATGCTAAAACAACGCATGATTCATCCAAGGCACATTAAGCAATCTCAATTGTTTATAACAAGTCATGCTACAACAAAGAATACTAAGCATAAAGCCAAAACAATATCAAGCATGCATGAAAAATCATAGGCCACAGTCAGAAACGAGCTCTTTTTACCACATAAGCATGAACTTTCCTACTATTTTCCAATCCAAACCAAACTATTTGCAAACCAATGTATGAAAGAGGGGGTCCAACCAATTTATTTAGAAAACTAAGCAAACAAAAGCAAACGAAAACCAAAACAAAAATGAAAACAAAAAAGAAAACTAAGCAAACCAATGTCTACGCACTTCCTAGAACCAAACTAAAAGAGCAGGAGTTCAGGTTGGGGATGTTGATACATTGCAAATGTATCTATAATTTTTGATGTTCCATGCTTGGTTTTATCCACTTTCTTGTGTTTTGGTCCAACTTTGGAGTACTTTTCATATGATTTCTTGGACTAACCTATTAACAAGAGCCACAGTGCCAGCTGCCTGTTTTCTGCTGTTTTTCGTTCCAGGAAAGTTAGAAAATGAATATTCTCGGAATTGGATGGGACAAAAGCCAAAGTGCCTATTTTTTCGGAAGGGATCAAGTGCCAGAATACGAGACGGAGAGGGGCCAGGGGCCAGCCACACCACCTGGCCGCACGGCCAGGCCTGGCCCGCGCCAGGGGGTGGTGTGGTGGCTCCCGGCACCCCCTCAGCCTCTCCTTCCGCCTATATATTGCCCTCGGGACGAAAACCCTAAGTACCCAATCAAAAATCCACGAAAGAGTCTGTAGCCGCCGTCATCTCCATCCCTAGATCAGGAGGGATCTGAAGCTCTTCCCGGCACCCTGCCGGAGAGGGGCATTCACCCTGGAGGCCTTCTTCATCACCATGCAAGCCTCCGGTGTGATGCGTGAGTAGTTCATCCTTGGACTACGGATCCATGTAGTAGCTAGATGGCTGGTTTCTCCTCCTTTGTGCTTTCATGTTTAGATCTTGTGAACTCCGTTCATGATCAAGATCATCTATTTGTAATCCATACATGTTGTGTTTGCGGGGATCCGATGGATATTGAGATGCTATTTCAGATTGATTATTGATTCTATCATGTCTTTGTTAGTTGAGATCTTGCATGCTTTCCGTTGTTAGTAGCTATCTTAGCCAAGTAGATGCTAGCAACTCCAAGAGTTAGTATTTATGCTCGATAGTGGGTTCATGCCTCTGGTAATCCGGGGAAGTGACAGAAATCTCTAAGGTACTAGATGTGTTGTTGCTACTAGGGAGAAAACAACGATCCTTTGTTCATAAAACAATCGTATTGTTTACTTTACACACAGTTCGTAAAGCAATAATTTGTTGCTTGCAACTTAATATTGGAGGGGGTTCGAATGATAACCTGAGGGTGGATTATTAGTCATAAATGCAGTTGGATGGCGGTCTATGTATTATGTTGTAATGCCCATTCAAGTCTCAAAGGAGTCAAGATGATTAGTATATGCATGTATTGCTTTCTCGGTGTTTGTCAACTGCCCCGCTGTAATTTGTTCACCTAGCATGTTATCTATCTAAGGAGAGCCACCTCTAGTGAACTATGGATCCCGGTCCTTTTTCTCTACATACAATCTATAAACTGTTTCTGCTTTGTGTCTACTTTCTGCAAACTTTTACTTCTTTCCATTCGATACGTTTAATCCTTTGTTTTCCGCAAAACACGGTGAGATTGACAACCTCATCGCAAGTTGGGGACAAAGTTCTGTGGTTGTGTTGTGCAGGTCTCCACGTTGCTACTAGCACCGATAGTGCGCGCTGCCAAAGCTCAGCTAGCAACACCTTTGGGGTGTTTCCTTGCTCCTACTGGTTCGATTAAACCTTGGTTTCATAACTGATGGAAAACTTACTGATGTGCTCATCATATCTTCCTCTTGGGGTTCCCAACGAGCTCTACGTTGAAAGTCGAGCGCATCAATCATCTTGTTAATCAACAAGCTAGTCTATAAGAGAGGCATAACTAGGAACCCTTTTTGTTTATTAAACACACATGTATTAACGTTTTCGATCAATACAGTTATAGCATGCAAAATAAACATCTATCATATACGAGGAATACATAATAACAACTTTATTATTGCCTCTTAGGGCATATTTCCTTCAATGACTACTCTTGAAAATACTAAGTTGTGTGACTTCACTAGCACCAACAACAATGATTTCATGAGCACACCTATTGCTCCACCTGTTCCTGAAGCTACTTTCTTTGAAATTAAACCTGCTTTACTCAATCTTGTTATGAGAGAACAATTTTCTGGTATTGGTAATGAAGATTCTGCTGCTCATCTAAATAACTTTGTTGAACTTTGTGAGATGCAAAAGCATAGGGATATAGATGGAGATATCATTAAGCATAGGGATATAGATGGAGATATAACTTTGTGAAATTATTTCCTTTCTCTTTGAGAAGAAAAGCTAAATAATGGTTGAATTACCTAACTTGGAATAGTATTGATTCTTGGACTAAATGCAAAGATGCTTTCATTGGAAAATACTATCCTCCTGCTAAGATTATATCTATGAGAAGTGAAATAATGAAGTTTAAACAATCTGATAATGAACATGTTGCTCAAGCTTGGGAAAGAATGAAATCTTTGGTAAAGAATTGTCCCACTCATGGACTGACTGCTTGGATGATTATCCAAACTTTTTATGCAGGATTGAACTATTCTTCAAGAAATCTATTGGATTCTGCTACTGGAGGTACCTTTATGACCATTACTTTGGCTACTGCAACAAAGCTCCTGGATAATATGATGGTTAACTATTCTGAATGGCACACTGAGAGAGCTCCACAAGGTAAGAAGGTAAATTCTGTTGAAGAAACCTCTTCCTTGAGTGATAAAATTGATGTTATTATGTCTATGCTTGTTAATGGGAAAGCTCATATTGATCCAAATCATGTTCCTTTAACCTCTTTGGTTGCTCAAGAAGAGCAAGTTGATGTGAACTTTATAAGAAATAACAATTTTAGCAACAATGCCTACAGGAATAATTTTGGTAACAACAATTGTAGGCCATATCCTCCCAACAATGGTAATGCTTATGGAAATTCCTACAACAATAATAAGAGTGCACCCTCTGAACTTGAAGTTATGCTTAAAGATTTTATTAGTAAACAAACTGCTTTCATTAAAACTATTGAGGAAAAACTCTCTAATGCTGAAAGAAATATAGCATCATTGGCTGAAGCTCAATCTTATTTGAATAAAATGGCTGCTAAACCTAAAAGTAATGATAATCCCTTTGCTGCTACTAATGCCATACAAGTTAGAATTGATGAAAATGTTAGACTATTAGTTGAACTGCATGCTAAGTGGGAAAGAGAAGATGAAATTGCTAGAAACATTAGTGTTTCTACTATCACTACCATTAGTGTTGAGGCTAGTAATAGCTCTACTACTTTAGATGATAATCATGATTTTGATCTTGATGGTTGCAATATCTCTAAAGTTATTAAGTTCCTACAAAAGCTTTCTAAAAGTCCTAATGCTAGTGCTATGAATATGGCCTTTACAAAACACATTATTGATGCTCCCATAAAAATTAAAGAAGAAAAAATGAAACATAAAGCTTCTATTCCTATAAAACAAGAAGATGGTTGGGAACCCATCATTAATATGAAAGTTATGATTTTGATTTCAAAGCTTTATGTGATCTTGATAGTAGTGTTTCTATTATGCCTAGAAGGACTTACGATATGCTTGATTTGCCACCATTGGAAGATTGTTATTTGAATGTCCCACTTGATGATAATGCTAAAAATAAACTCATGGGGAGTATTAATGATGTTTTTATTATGGTTAACAATGCCTATGTCCCCGTTTATTTCTATATTTTGGATGTTGAATGCAATGCTTCTTGTCCTATTACTTTGGGAAGACCTTTTCTTAGAACGGTTGGTGCCATTATTCATATGAAAGAAGGCACCATTAAATATCAACTCCCATTCAAGAAAGGTATAGAACACTTCCCTAAGAAGAGAGAGAAGATTTATTTTGCCTCTCCTATGAAAACAAAATTTGCTCTTAATGCTTCTTCATTTGAGAACACTTGATTCTTTTTCTTGCTTCTTATGCCTAACTTAAAGGCGTTAAATAAAAGTACTTATTGGGAGATAACCCAAAAGTTTTAGATGAGTCTTGAAAGTTATTACTTTAGTAATAACCGCTCCTTATCCTTTTTATTTGCTTTTTGTGCCAAGAGTAACCTCTAATGAGAGAGAAGTAATGATTGGGAAAGTTGCAGTCCCGAAATAGATTTCTGTACTTCACCGTAAAAATTCGTGTAAAATCTCTGTACGTCGTTTTGAGGCGTAAAGTTTTGTGCTTCTGCCCCAGGTTGTTATCTAACTTTAGTTACTTCAACACTTTTCGATTTGAGCAACAAATGGTCTTTGAAAAAATTCGTCTTTACCTGCTGGTCTGTTTTGACATATTTCTGCCATTATTTGCATTTGCTTCTTTTTGGTTCCTTTTTGAGTTCTTTTGTGGAATTGAGCTTTTTGAGGGAAGTGCTACAATATCTTGTGTTTTAATGGAAGTTTTATTGGTGTTGGAACTGAACCTAAAGACTTATTATCTTGAGTGCACTAATGTTGCTAATAAAGATTGTGTAAGGTTTTGTATGAAGAAAAAATTTCAGGTGTATGGAAGGAATGAGTAATGAGATGAAGAATGGAATAAAGCTCAAGCTTGGGGATGCCACACGTGTCACCCCAAGAAATATCCAAGAAGTATAAGCATCAAAGCTTGGGGATGCCCAAGGCATCCCCTTCTTCTCAATAAAAACCCTAGGTTTCTTCCAAACACTTCATTTTTATTGTTTCATGCACAGTTGTGTTGTTCTTGGAGTGTCTTCGCCTTTTGTTTTTGGTTTTTGTTTGCTTGGTTTGCTTAGTTTGCTGAATAAATTGGTTGGAACCCCTCTTTCATACATTGGTTTTCAAATAGTTTGGTTTGGATTGGAAAAGAGTAGGAAAGTTCATGCTTGAGTGGTAAAGATAGCTAGTTTCTGACTGTGGCTTATGCTTTGTCATGCCATGCTTGATATTGTTTTGGCTTTATGCTTAGTATTATTTGTTGTAGCATGACATGTTATAAACAATTGAGATTGCTTAATGTGCCTTGGAAGAATCATGTGTTGTTTTAGCATATTAAAGCATAGTATTGTGGTATTCTCCTTTGATGCTTTATTTGGGTTGACTTGGCGCATGCTCACACCATGTTATGACTATCCCAAGTCACCATAAGCCTTTATGATCCTTAGTTTTCAACTTGTAATATCACTTTATGCTTTGATTAATGATGTTTTGTCGCTCTGCATGATTATGGCCATTATTGCTCTCTTAGTCGGTCATTCCCAGTCTTTTGCTAGCCTCCATAACCAAGTATGAGTTCCACTCATGCATCCAATTCCTAAAACCAAGTTATTCCAAAGAGTCCACCATACCTACCTATTAGCATATGCTATTCCAAGTATATTTATGTTTTTATCTACCTTCCGAATTAAACTTGTTATGAGAAAACTAGTGATTAAAGCTCTCACGAACTTGATGGCACACTTTACTTTTATTGCATTTAATAAACTTGAACCATTGCGTCCATCTTTGTTGCATATATGCTTGCGTTTTATAAGTTGAAGTTATCAGAACCATGTATCATGGGGAACACTTTCAACATTGCACTTGTACTTTGTACCCCGTTGATATCATGTTCTTTTGCTTATGGATCCCGACAGTGTGAAATAAAAGGGGAACTTGTAAGATCATGGAGTTTGTATTTGTGTTAGAGAAACGCCTGGGCCACTAGCCTAAGCCATGCCTAATCATGATGGAAACTTCTAGCATAACCATAATGAGCACTATGAAGCATCCTCAATAAAAACCTATGCAAATAGCAAATAAAAAGATCGCTGAGATGCTCATTGTCTACTTGCCTTGTCATTTTGATTATGGGATAACTCCTGTATCATGTGCAAGGGGTACCCCGTTGACGTTTCTCTATGATACATATGTACTTACAATGACAAGAGCTTACTTGTGACTAAAGTTGAGTAGTATGAGGTTCGGTCTTCGTAAGTAAGGGGCATGAGATTTCAGCTTATAACTTGTCAAGCTTATCCTCTTAGTTGTGTCACTTTAACCTTAATCACCTTCAAGATGCTTATGATAGGGGCAATGAGAGCTGAAAGCTAATAAGTACCATAATTTTTGGAAGCTCTTTATGAAACTTGAATCCCTACTTCCTTATATGAAGGCCTTTCTTTTACTTTTATGTTGAGTCTCCACCTTCTATCTTTATGCACCTACTTTGAGAGCATAGTGGCCATTCTTAGTTCTATGTGCATTGTCCCAAGACTTGTTGATTGATGCATAACTTTAATATTGCTTGTTTTAAACTATTTGTATCTAGTCACTCTTATGAACTTTGAAGGTGTCTTATACATTTATATTTGCTACTCTATGAGGGACAAGTTGAATGCTACTATGCTATGTTTTCTTTATGTGAAACAAACAAATTTCTTGCAAAGCATTGTTATTCATGAATCTTTTGTTTGTGCCTTTTCATGTTGCAACATAGTTGCTTTGTCTTATTGTTAGAACTTTATCTTTCATGTTATGATTGAATTACTATGATCCCAGCTATCATTGTTTTACAAATACTTTGATCAAGTTTATGATGGTGCATGTCACCTTAAAAATTATTCTTTCTTTTTATCACTTACCTACTCGAGGACGAGCAGGAGTTAAGCTTGGGGATGTTGATACGTTGCTAACGTATCCATAATTTTTGATGTTCCATGCTTGGTTTTATCTACTTTCTTATGTTTTGTTCCAACTTTGGAGTACTTTCTATATACTTTTTTGGACTAACCTATTAACAAGAGCCATAGTGCCAGCTGCCTGTTTTCTGCTATTTTTGGTTCCAGGAAAGTCAGAAAATGAATATTCTCGGAATTGGACGGGACAAAAGCCAAAGTCACTTTTTCACCGAGGGACACAAGGAGCCAGAATATGAGACGGAGAGGGGCTAGGGGGCCGCCACACCACCTGGCCACGCGGCCCAGCCTGGCCCGCGCCAGGGGGTGGTCTGGCCGCCTCGGGCACCCCCTCGGCCTCCCCTTTTGCCTATAAGATGTCTCCGATACAGAAACCCTAAGTATCCGATCAAAATTCCACGAAAAAGTCTGTAGCCGCTGTCATCTCCATCCCTAGATTAGGAGGGGTCCGAAGCTCTTCCCGGCACCCTGCCAGAGAGGGGAATTCACCGTGGAGGCCTTCTTCATCACCATGCAAGCCTCCGGTGTGATGCGTGAGTAGTTCATCCTTAGACTACGGGTCCATGTAGTAGCTAGATGGCTGGTTCTTCTCCTTTGTGCTATCATGTTTAGATCTTATGAGCTCCGTTCGTGATCAAGATCATCTATTTGTAATTACTACATGGTGTGTTTGCGGGGATCTGATGGATATTGAGATGCTATTTCAGATTGATTATTGATTCTATCATGTCTTTGTTATTTGTGATCTTGCATGCTTTCTGTTGTTAGTAGATATCTTGGCTAAGTAGATGCTAGTAACTCCAAGATTTAGTATTTATGCTCGATAGTGGGTTCATGCCTCTAGTAATCTGGGGAAGTGACAGAAATCTCTAAGGTACTAGATGTGTTATTGCTACTAGGGAGAAAACAACAATCCTTTATTCATAGAACAATCGTATTGTTTACTTTACATGCAATGCATGCAATTATTGTAATTATTTGTTGCTTGCAACTTAATACTGGAGGGGGTTCGGATGATAACCTGAAGGTGGATTATTAGTCATAGATGCGGTTGGATTACGGTCTATGTATAATGTTGTAATGCCCAATCAAGTCTCAAAGGAGTCAAGATGAGTAGTATATGCATGATTGCTTTCTCGACGTTTGTCAATTTCCCCGCTGTAATTTGTTCACCCAACATGTTATCTATCTTAAGGAGAGCCACCACTAGTGAACTATGGACCCCGGTACTTTCTTTTATCATCAATCTTCAATCAGTTGTTTACTGCTTTCTGTTTACTTTCTGCAAACTATTACTTTCTTCCACACAATACGTTTCATCCTTTGTTTTCAGCAAAACCGGTGAGATTGACAACCTCACTATAAGTTGGGGGCAAGGTTCTGTGGTTATGTTGTGCAGGTTTCCACGTTGCTGCTGGCACCGGTAGTGCGCCCTGCCAAAGTTCAGCTAGCAACACCTTGGAGGTGTTTCCTTGCTCCTACTGGATTGATAACCTTGGTTTCATAACTGAGGGGAAACTTGTTGTCGTGCTCATCATACCTTCCTCTTGGGGTTCCCCAACGAGCTCGATATATTTTGGGCCATCAATTGGCATTTAAAATATTATTTACAAAGGAAGCTTCCAAATTGGAAGTTATTTCAATTTTCTAAGGCACAACAATGGCTTTTGTCATGAAGCAACTATAAAATATGGCTACCCTAGTTTTCACAAAAATTATATATAGCCTAGGGTTAAGTATATGGTTCGGGGTTTATTTTGGGTTGAGGGTTTAAGGGTTCATGGTTTATGGTTTAGGATTTTAGGGTTTAGAGTTTTAGGGTTTAGGCTTTTAGGGTTTAGGGGTTTAAGGTTCATGATTTAGGGTTTAGGATTGTTCAGGGATTTAGGGTTTATGATTGATTAGGTTTTAGGGTTTAGGGAATTTTCAATAATAATGTTGTTCAAGCTTTTTACATATGGTTATATTCACGGAATAGAATAGCGTTATCATAATTTAATAAAAGTATCTCAAGTTTTGATCTATAAGTGCATTATACCTCCTTTGTAAGGGTTTAGGGTTCTAGAGTTAGGAGGTTAGGGTTCTAGGGTTAGCAGGTTATTAGGGTTTACGGTTAAGGGTTTTTGATTTTCAATAATGTTCAAGCTTTATGCTTATATTCATGGAATAGAATGGCGTTACCGCAATTTAATGAAAGTATCTCAAATTTTGATCTATAAGTGTGCGATACCTGCTTGGTTTAGGGTTTATAGGTCGAGGATTTAGGGTTTTACGGTTTAGGTTTTATGGATTGTTTAGGGTTTAGGATTGGCGATTTTTCCACAATGCTCAAGCTTTATGCTTATATTTGTCAAATAGAATGGCATTACCTAATTTATTGAAAGTATCTCAAATTTTGATCTATAAAGTGCATGATACCTGCTTGGTTAGTGTTTATGAGTTGAGGATTTGGGGTTTTAGGGTTTAGGTTTTAGGGATTGTTTAGGGTTTAGGAAATTTTCGATAATTCTCAATATTTATACTTATATTCGTCGAATAAAATGGCGTTACCAAATTAAACAAAAGTATATCAAATTTTGATCTATAAGTGCATGCTACGTGTTTGGTAAGGGTTTAGGGTTTCGAGTTTTAGGGGTTTAGGGTTTGGGGTTTCATGAATTTTCAATAATATTATATTCAAGCTTCTTTATGCTTATATTCGCTCTGACTACCAAAAGAGCACCTGCGTCGAACCAACGCTAGCCTCGACGACTACTGATGGGGATATGCCGAAGGGGGTATACCCAGTAGGACGTTCTGACTAGACCAAAGCCTCTACGAATGGGCCTGCAGGATGACGACTGGAATGCGACTGAAAAAGAAGCCTGACGACTAGAAGTTGGAGGCCCAGAAGCATAGTTAGACCTAGTCGGATTAGGTCAAATCCTCCGAGTCCTTAACTAATTCGGTTGTATATCTATAAACCTTAAAGAGGTACCCACTATATAAGCCTCCCTAGGGTACTCTCTGTACTCATGTTTTATCATACACCCCATCGACTCGCTGCCTAGCCGCCGAGCTCGCCACCCTTGTAACTCACTCGATAATAGAATCAAGCAGGAGTAGGTTTTTACCCTACGGGGGGACGAACCTGGATAAACCCCTGTGTCTTTGCCCTCATCTCGCTCCACAGATGGTTGCCCGCTCTTACCCCAAATCCTTGCAATCGCTACCCCTGGTAGCGACTGCCCTGGTAATTCCCACGACACTAGAGACACTAACATCCGGGACCCACACGCCTCAAAAAACTTCGGCGAGTCAATATCGCGTGAGGAAACAAAAATCTTGCTTCTGCCACGCGCTGGCCGAGCTTCCTCCACATTTTAGCGGTTCCTTTGTAGTAGAGGGTCGCGAAACCGGAAAAAAGTTTTCCATTGGCCACGATCGAGCCAAGAAATTCTGTTGTGAAAGACGCGCCTTTTACGACGATCGTTGGGCCAAGTCATTACGGAAGGAAACTTTTCTTGTAGTGCCACAAGACCCATTAATAAAAAAAGAGTTGTCCTCTAAACCTTGAAAGTAAAGCGACTAACTGCCTCTTACGAGAGTTAATACGAAGAATGCTACTCCTCTAATTGCATTCCAATGATAAAGTTGTTACACATTCAGATAGCAATTAGAGGACATGAAAGAAAATTATGTAAAAGGAATGTTGGAGATTAATTGTCTAGTTAACACATGATGATTGGGAGGGAGCACAACTTTTTTGACTCGACATGTAAATATGCACTCAAAAAAGTAAAGTGCCATTGCTAGGTCTAAATGTTCTCATTTTGTTTTGCACTACTGGTAATTGCTGATAACTCGAGTTCAATGATCGATGATCTAAGAATTTGAACACGAGAAAAGTTGCCAACCATTTGTAAAGGTACATGAGCACCAAGTTTCTACAAATGGGCATGATCCGAGCAACATATTCCATAAATTTTAAAGTAAAAGCTTAATAAATTGAACAATAATTTTAATTTGTTATCAAATGACCTTAGGTTTGTTTAATACGGGATCTAATTTTTCCACCAAAAAAGTTAGGGTTTTGACTCTTTTCTTCATAAAGCGGCATATGACCTTCCATCTCCTATCTTTCATGCACAATGTCGGCGTCTGACGGAGGGTATAAAATGCAAGTTTTCCTCTTTGGACCCATTTCTTATCCAATCATCTAGAATCCCTAGAAACTCACGATTAAGTGTGGGTGAGGAAGAGATGAGTGGTCGTCGAGCGCATTGCGTACACTATGGGTAAGGATGTAACGAAGTTCGCAGAGGGTTAGGGCACGATCATTCGCGGTGCCAGATTTAAGACAATAGGTGTACATGGCTCAAAAATGAGTGAAGACAATGTTCTAAATATTAGAGATGCATGCCTATTATTCCATTAAAAATAAGAGGGTGTACACCTTTGTACTTATGCATTGCTTAGCTCCATCCATGTGCACCTTGTACATGCCAATAACTTGGTTTAAACCCCACGAACACATGATATATTTAATTAAAACATTAAATAAAACACATAAGAGTATAAATGCATAACACAAACATCCATTATTGACAAATATTTAAAGTATTTTTATTTTCAAAATCTATCCATGATACCCGTAAATAAAAAAACAGTTGTCCTCTACACCTTGAAAGGAAAGCGACTAACTGCCTCTGACGAGAGTTATTACGAAGAATGCTACTCCTCTAATTGCATTCCAATGATAAAGTTGTTACACATTCAGAGACCAATTAGAGGACATGAAAGAAAAATATGTAAAAGGAAAATTGTGGATTAATTGTCAAGTTAACATAAAATGACCTGGAGAGAGCATAACTTTTTCGACCCGACTTGTAAATATGCACTCAAAAAAGTAAAGTGCCATTGCTAGCTATAAATGTTCTCATACTGTTTTGCACTACTTGTAATTACTGATAACTCGAGTTCAATGGATAGAGAATCCAAGAATTTGAACACAAGAAAAGGTGTCAACCATTTGTAAATGTATATGACCACCAATTTTCTACGTAATGGGTATTATCCGAGCAACAGATTCTATAAATTTGAAAGTGAAAGCTTAATAAATTGAACCATAATTTTAACAGGCTCTAATTTTTCCATCAAAGAATTAGGGTTTCACCTTTTTTCTTTAAAAAGCGAAAAAACATACATATGACCATACATCTCTTATCTTTCATGGACGGTGTCGATGTGTTGTGGAGGACGTAAAAGGAATTTTTCCTCTTTTGACACATTTGTGTACCACATCTGTTGAGATTTGACGCTTTGTCTAATCATCTTGGATCCATAGAAACTCACGATTAAGTGTGGGTGAGTAAGAGATGAGTGGTCGTCAAGCGCATTGCGTACACTATGCGTAAGGATGTAACGGAATTCGTAGAGGGTTAGGGCATGGTCATTCGTGGAGCCAGATTTAAGAAAATAGGTGTACACGGCTAAAAAATGAGTGAAAACAATTTTCCAAATATTAGAGGTGCATGCCTATTATTCCGCAAAAAATAAACGGGTGTACGCCTTTGTACTTATGAGTTGCTTGGCTCCATTCATGTGCAACTTGTACATGGTAATAACTTGGTTTAAGCCCCGCGAACACATGATACATTACAATTACAACATTAAATAAAACACATAAAAGTATAAATACATAACACGGACATCCATTATTGGCAAATAATTAAAATATTGTTATTTTGGAAATCTATACATGATACCCGTGAATAATAAAGGAGTTGTGCGCTAAACCTTAAAAGCTAAGAAACTAACTACCTCTTACGAGAGTTAATACGAAGAATGCTATTCCTCTAATTGTATTCCAATGGTAAAGTTGTTACACATCTAGAGACCAATTAGAGGACATGAAAGAAAATTATATAAAAGGAATGTTGGAGATTAATTGTCTAGTTAACACAAGATGATTGGGAGGGAGCATAAATTTTCTGACTGGACTTGTAAACATGCACTCAAAAAAGTAAAGTGCCATTGCTAGGTCTAAATGTTCTCATATTCTTTTGCACTATTGGTAATTGTTGATAACTCGAGTTCAATGATCGAGAATCCAAGAATTTGAACATGAGAAAAGTTGCCAACCATTTGTAAAGGTACATGACCACCAAGTTTCTACAAAATGGGCATGATCCGAGCAACAAATTCCATAAATTTGAAAGTGAAAGCTTAATAAATTGAACAATAGTTTTAATTTTTTTATCAAATGACCTTAGGTTTGTTTAATACGGGATCCAATTTTTCCACCAAAAATTTAGGGTTCTGACTTTTTTCTTCATAAAGCGGCATAGGACTTTCCATCTCCTATATTTCATGCACGATGTAGGCATCCGACGAAGGGTGTAAAATGCAAGTTTTCCTCTTTGGACCCATTTCAGTACCACATCCGTTGAGCTTTGACGCTTTGTCCAATCATCTAGAAACCCTAGAAACTCACGATTGAGTGTGGGTGAGAAAGAAATGAGTGGTCGTCGAGCATATTACGTATACTATGGGTAAGGATGTAAAGGAATTTGCAAAGGGTTAGGACACGGTCATTTGCGCGGTGCCAGATTTAAAACAATAGGTGTACATGGCTCAAAAATGAGTGAAAACAATGTTCCAAATATTAGAGATGCATGCCTATTATTCCATTAAAAATAAGAGGGTGTACACCTTTGTACTTATGCATTGCTTGGCTCCATCCTTGTGCACCTTGTACATGACAATAACTTGGTTTAAACCCCACGGACACATGATACATTCAATTAAAACATTAAATAAAACACATGAAAGTATAGATGCATAACACAAACATCCATTATTGGCAAATATTTAAAGTATTTTTATTTTGAAAATCTATCCATGATACCCGTAAATAAAAAAAAGGAGTTGTCCTCTAAACCTTGAAAGCGAAGTGACTAACTACCTCTGACGAGAGTTGATACGAAGAATGCTACTCCTCTATTGCATTCCAATGACAAAGTTGTTACACACTCATAGACCAATTAGAGGACATGAAAGAAAAATATGTAAAAGTAAGGTTGTGGATTAATTGTCAAGTTAACATAAGATGCGTGGGAGAGAGCATAGCTTTTCCGACCTGACTTGTAAAAATGCACTAAAAAGTAAAGTGTCATTGCTAGGTCTAAATGTTCTCATAATGTTTTGCACTACTGGTAATTACTAATAAGTTCAATGGATCAAGAATCCAAGAATTTGAACACAAGAAAAGGTGTCAACCATTTGTAAATGTATATGACCACCAAGTTTCTACATAATGAATATTATCCGAGCAACAGATTCTATAAATTTGAAAGTGAAAGCTTAATAAACTGAACCATAATTTTAACAGGCTCTAATTTTTCCATCAAAGAATTAGGGTTTCGGCTTGTTCTTCAAAAAGCCAAAAATCATGCATATGACCATCCATCTCCTATCTTTCATGCATGGTGTCGGCATGTTGTGGAGGACGTAAAGGAATTTTTTTCCTCTTTTGACACATTTTTGTACCACATTCGTTGAGATTTGACGCTTTGTCCAATCATCTTGGATACATAGAAACTCACGATTAAGTGTGGGTGAGTAAGAGATGAGTGGTCGTCGAGTGCATTGCGTACACTAGGGGTAAAGATGTAATGGAATTCACAAAGCGTTAGGGCATGGTCATTCGTGGAGCCAGATTTATGGAAATAGGTGTACATGGCTTAAAATGAGTGAAAACAATTTCTCAGATATTAGAGGTACATGCCTATTATTCCGCTAAAAATAAGCGGTTATACGCCTTTGTACTTATGCATTGCTTGGCTTCGTCCATGTGCAAGTTGTACATGGCAATAACTTGGTTTAAGCCCCATGAACACATGATACATTACAATTAAAACATTAAATAAAACACATAAAATTATAAATACATAAGACGGACATCCATTATTGGCAAATATTTAAAATATTTTTATTTTGGAAATCTATACATGATACCCGTTAATAATAAAGGAGTTGTCCTCTAAACCTTAAAAGCTAAGAAACTAACTGCCTCTACGAGAGTTAATACGAAGAATGCTACTACTCTAATTGCATTCCAATGACAAAGTTGTGCCACATTCAGAAACCAATTTGAGAACATGAAAGAAAATATGGAAAATAAAGCTTGGGGATTAATTGTCTAGTTAACGCAAGATTATTGGGAGAGAGCATAATTTTCATGACAGGACTTATAAATATGCACTCAAAAAAGTAAAGTGACATTGCTAGGTCTGAATGTTCTTATACTGTTTTGCACTACTGGTAATTGTTGATAACTCAAGTTTAATATATCGAGAATCCAAGAATTTGAACACGAGAAAAGTTATCAACCATTCGTTGATGTATATAAGAACCAAGTTTCTACGTAATGTGTATGATCCCAACAACAAATTCCATAAATTTGAATGTGAAAGCTTAATAAATTGAACCAGAATTTTAAAAGAATTAGCAAATGACCTTCGGTTTGTTAATTTAGGTTCTAATTTTTCCACCAAAAATTAGGGTTTCGATTTTTTCTTCAAAAAGCGGGAAATGCACATATGACCTTCCATCTCCTATCTTTCATGCACGATGTTGGCGTGTGGCGGAGGACATAAAGGGCAAGTTTTCCTCTTTTGACACATCTGAGTACCACACTCGTTAAGCTTTGACGCTTTGTTCAATCATATTGAATCCCTATAAACTTACAATTAAGTGTGGGTGAGGAAGAGACGAGTGGTTACCAAGTGTATTGCGTAAACCACGCGAGGAAGTGTGGGCGAGGAAGAGATGAGTGGTTGCCAACTCGCAAAGAATTAGAGCATGGAAAGAGGGTGGCGGAGGAGAAAATCTTCTTTTATAAATGAGAAGGACAAAAATTCGTGAGAAAAAGAGGTGCTCAGTGAAGAACTCATCTAGGGTTTCCACAACCTTCGCCGCTGACGCCGTCAGTCCGTCTCGCCTCCGACGGCCATTGGGGCCTTGGAGATGGGACGGACCACGGCCCATCATCGACGAGGGGGTTCCGTTATTCTTTTAGGAAGTTTCAGTGTCTTCTTTGGGATGGTGAGGTGACGACGATGTCCCAAAGTCAGAATAAGATCCTTCCCGCTCTATCATCGCTCTGATGGTACGTCTAGCGCCAGTGGAGGACGCGTGGGGTCGTGTGTATGGCAGGTCTTGTGGGATCTAGTCAGCTTTTGTGTTCGTTGGTGTGCGTTTAGGTCAGTCTTTTCTAATATACAAATGTCATCATTGGTGATGTTTGCTACTCTGGTGCGCTGATCCTTTGTGGCCTTAGCACGACGACTTTACGTCTTTCTACTAAAACAAACTCTACTACGACAAGATTTGTCCGGTTATGGTGATGGATGGGTGATGACAGCGGCACGTTTTTGACTCGCGCTAGCGTTTATAGTCGCCGCTAGGTGGTCCACGGACCTATTTGTATTTTTATTACTTTTAGGTTTTTTTACTGATTATTAATAGATGACATTTTCAAGAAAAAAAACAAAAATTCGAGCAGAGAAAAATGAAGAAGAAATGCAAAGCCACATAGGGGGTCATTGAATTCGAGCAACACAAAACCAACGGCGACGCGACTACCGTCCATTTTTCACAGACGCTGCCATGCGGTCCCGCTGTCATCCACCGATCGTCCTCGTTTTCCACTTATAAAATGTTGGCACGCTCGCCTCTCCTCTCCCTTCTTCCTCCCCATCGTCTTCTTCCCCAGCCACCTACTACTGCTGCTCTTTCTCTCTCCACCCAAAAACTAAATCCCCAAAACAGCATCAGAATCACGCGGCGACGCGGATCTTCTCATTCGGGTCGCCCATAAACCCTAGCGCGAAATCTCCACCTTCACCCCGAACCATCTCCGTCGCTCGCCGACCAGATACTGAGACGAGGTAATCCGCTCGACCCCCCCAACGGAACCCTAGGAATTTGGTGTCGTTTCGTCCAGATTGGTCGAATTGGCGGGCTATTTAGGGTTTTGGGAGGGTGGTGCGCCGCCCTTGCCCTTCGGGAATAGCCTGCGCGTCTCGATCTCGGGGGAGCTAGGGTTTTGTGATCTGAGGCCTCGAGGTCATCGGCGTCGCCCTGGTTCTGATGAGAATTGGCAGTGTAATGCTCAGATTGGCTGTCGGCGACGACGAGAGGAGCAGCGTTTGCAGCGGCGGCGGAGGCGTCAGGTTCACCTCCCCCAAGGTCCGTACACGGGACAAGGGTGCCCCTATATCCCTCTAATTCGAGAGGGTTGCTGGTGTTGAGACGTGGAGCCTTCGCTGAGGAAACTGGGGGATGACGAGGATCTTCGTACAGCGTGGAGCCGGTGGCTCCTCGTCCAACTCTGGTCGCTCGGGCTCACAGGCACAGCAGCAGCAGCAGCAGCAACAGAACCAGCCAGCATCAGCTGCCCGGGAGGAGGAGCTCCCGTTGCAGCAGCAGCCACCGGAGCTCTTGACTTCCAATGATATAACCGAGCATCTACTTGAGGGTGACGTGAGTAGCAGCAATAAGCCTTCGAGGCCGGTTGATCCCGTGTCTGAGAGCTCAAGCTGTGGGGAAGAGAGACCTGAGAGGGAGAAACCTCCCAAGGATGACCCTAATGTGTCCGATCCCGCTTTCTTGGTGGAATTATCAGGCCTCCAGTTTTCCGATCAGTCTGAGCAGGTTAATTCAGTGCAGTTAGGCACTGGCTCACCACAGATGGCCGGCGCAGCATCACACCCACCCCCTCCACCAGCTCCACCACCAAAACCATCGTCATCCAGTAATAATGGGTTGAGAAGAGTGGGGTCTGGAGGCTCAAACAGTGTGAGGATTGGATCTTCAAGAAGGCCAGTTGCTTGGCCACCGGTGGCAGCTCGGTCATCTGCTACGGGATCTCGGCCTTCTTCACCTAGGTCACTCGCTGACTATGAAGGGTACAATAGTGCAGATGAGCAGGGCCCCTGTTACACCTCTAGCTATGATGATTCGGTATGTTTTCTTGTCTTCTGTTATATATCTGGACTTCAATTCTGATGTAGTTATTTTATTTACAAAATCAGCATTGGCCATATGATATGAGGATCATACCGTGGATGCTTTGAGTCCTTTGCGAGTGAATTATACAATTTTGAGGGGCTGTTTCTGATTAGGAGCATGAATGATAAGTTATTCCTTTAGTTGCTTATTCTAGTCCTGGTACTGGGAATGTCCACGTTTCTTGCTTATGTTATGAATTGCTGCTTTTCTACGTACATAGTAAGTATAATTTTGTACTTGCCTGTTGTATTTTATTTGCCTCAGGAAAGGGAGCATATTTTCGAACATGACCTAAGGCGAGTGAAAGGGTTTGAAATAAAAAAGATGGCTGCAGATGGAAATTGCCTGTTCAGAGCAGTTGCTGATCAAGTTTATGGCGATCCAGAAGCTTATGACATGGCTAGGCAGATGTGTGTTGACTATATGGTAGGTTGTGTTGCTTCATTTAAGTAGTAAATTTTATATGTTCAGGTATATGATTTACAGGATACAGATTTGTTGTCAACGAGTATATCCCTACACTTTCAATTCATAAAACTTGATTCACAAGATCTAGATATCCATTATGTTAAACATATTAAATTTCGATCCTTGTTCCCTTGTTTATCTCACTTTGGTACGGTCATCTTAAGTTCTCATAAACTTGATTCACAAGCTCTGGATATTCATTATGTTAACATTATTAAATATTGATCCTTGTTCCCTTGTTTATCTCACTTTGATACGGTCATCTTAAGTTCTTAGCTTTGCTATGTCTAGGACTAGACATACACGATATCTGCTAGGTAGTATATACTAGTATAATTTCACGTGTGTGAAACAGTTTACATCCTAGTACACAGTTAGACAGGGTTACAAAAATGGTTCCTACCTGGTTCCAGCCTTCTAGTTGATGGCTGATATAGGCTGCTGCCTCGCTGGTTAGTCAATTATGAGCTCTCTATTAAGCGAGATTGGAAACCGCGATGGCATACTGGCATAGAGGATTGGGGAGGACGAATGAAACAGAAACTAGATTGATTAACTTCTCATTGCTTGATTAGATCTGTTACACACTAGTCCTTATATAGGTTGACTAACTTGATCCACAAGTTGGATCTCAATTTGAACTCAAGACCAAAGAGTAACTCTACTTTCTTAGTTCGGTTAGACTCTTCCTAATTTAACTAGACTCTTTTCTAATAGACCAACTGTATCTAATAAGGATACTTTTTTTTGACGGGATCTAACAAGGATACTTACTAATTGATGTATTCCTTTTCTTAACCTATCCCTTCCATTAACTTATTGAATGCCTTCATAGACATGCCTATCTCCTGCTGCCTTGTGCATCCGTGACCGTATATATAGTTTTAGAGATAGCACCCAGTAAGGGCAGGACCTTGTAAAAAAAGTTTATGGGCATCCCCATCAAAGAACTCGTTGCTACTTCCCTCGTTATATTTTTTGGTGAAAGGATACCATCGAATGTTGTTATTATGTGCCAGGACAATGCAAATCCCTGCCAAACTCATCATGAATTGGCCATGCAATTCAACATGGGAAGTTTTAACTCAATATATGGCTTATTGCTGAATCAACGATTTTCTGTTCTGCCAGAAAGAATATCTGATTTTTATATTAGGTTTCCCACAGTGTTACTTCCATCATTTGCCCACTCTCTCATTTGGCAGTATGCCATGTGGTCTACAACTGATTTTTTTAGTTGCACTACTGTCCATGTGGCCACCACATCCGTAGTTAGCTTTCCTAGTAGCTTTTAGCTTCTTCTAGTCTATACACAGTATGGTATTTGGGAGTTCGGTGTAAGCAGTTAAAAGCGCACGGAAACTACGTGAACTCTATGTGCTTTGGACACAGTGGAATTATTTTGTTATTATTCCATCTGGTTCAGTGCACTTGTCGTTTTATTAAGCTTCATGCACGTAAAACAAGAGTTGATATTTGTAACTTTTGAGTGGTTGACATAAACCCTATGGATTATATATCCATTTCTGTAAAACCACTACCAGCAAGCGATTAATAAGGGCATTTGGTAAAAAAAATCTCCCAGAAACCCAAAACTGCATCTATTTGCAAATGGATGTGAAGTTCCAAATGCGTAACCTATTTTTGATTGGTGTGGTCAATAATCTCAGCAGGAAACTGAAATGCTAATTCTGCTTTTCTTCTTCCATTCCAGGAAAGAGAGCGGGACCATTTCTCCCAGTTCATGACCGAAGGCTTTATGTCATACTGTAAGAGGAAGAGAAGAGATAAGGTAAGCTATTAGATGCCTTGTATCTTTGCTTTCATTGAGTATGCAAATCATTGCTCAGCTATTTGGTAGTCTCTCATTTGCACAAAATGACTTTCAAGATTAGAATACCATTACATTTTATTTACTTATCATATTTCATTATCCTCTTGACAAGCATTATGCACCTATTCAAATCTTGTATATAATTACGGAGATTAATTAAAGCCTGCCATTCTGTGTTTGTACTTCATATTTTATGTGCTTCCGTACAGAAGCTTGCACTTCTCCTGACCTCTAGACCCATTCTGCGGCACATATGATTTTTCTCAAGTACTCCTCAGTGTATGTATAGTCAGCAGCTGCCTTATAAATACAAAATTAGGGAAAGGGAATCTGTTGCAAGGAAAAAAGTGGCATCTTAGCTTATTTAATTTCAAAGGATTTATTACTTTATTTTCAAGGTATATGGCAATAATATTGAGCTCCAGGCATTTGCTGAGATGTACAATCGTCCAATTCACATATATTCCTACAGTACAGGTAATTGTGCTCTATACCATTTTAACCGAACTTCTTCTCTGTTGTATCAGCTCTCACTCTCAATCTCAATCTCATATTGGTTTGCTCTTATTGCAGAACCCATTAACATTTTTCAGGGAAATTATAACACAGATGTTCCTCCGGTTAGGTTAAGTTACCATCACGGTAATCATTACAATTCAGTTGTTGATCCTCGCCGTCTGACGGTTGGGGCAGGCCTGGGATTTAGCTCCCTTAGAGGGGTAAGTCTTCTGAAACTTCCTTGTCGGACATGGCGGGTGTTGGTTATCATTTCCCTGTGAGCCATTTTGTGCATGGAAGGTTTCACCTGTTGCCTATATTAAAGAAACTTCCCACTTCCTTTGTGTATAGACCAATAGTGTTGACAGGGACCAAGTTAAGGCTGCAATAAAAGCTCAGCAAGATCAGCAGATTGAGAATGTGAGTAAAGCTAATTATTCTGTGCTTTCACTTTATATATTAGCATGTTGGAAATTAAACAGGCCAAATAACCAAATTGTGCATGCTTATGCTGATAATTTTAGGCACTTCTGGCTGAAGGGCGGCTCTACTCTGATCTGGAGTTGACTGAGAAGGAAATAGAACGGATGGTGATGGAGGCCTCCCGGGCAGAGTTTCTTAACCAGCAGCAGGTTAACTTCAGAGAGCCATCAAGGTCAGCGGCAGAGCCATCTTCTTCTGCCGCAAGTAAGAACCTCTTCTTGCCGTTTCAGGAAATTTATAATGTTTCGTTGATCGTTGTTTGCCTGAAACTGATTTTTTTTTCCTATTCTGCAGTTAGTGGGTCGTCTGGTTCTGCCACTGCCACAGTGCCTGATAAAGGCAGTGAGAATTGTTTTGTACTCCCAGACACCGTGCTGACTAGCAGCATGCAGTTGCTCCTAGCAATGGGCTTTGGTTACATCCAAGTGATGGAAGCCTACAGCATATTCGGCGAGGATGTGGACTCGATGATTTGCTACCTGGTTGAGATGGGAGGCGCCGGAGCCTCTGCAGGTGGCAGCAATCGCCGGAAAGGAAAGGCTGCTGAGTGAGGGGACAGAGAACAATCATCATACAAATAATGATAGCCATTGTGAGTTGAGATACCAATGTAGTTGCTACCCTCTTGGGATAATAAGGAATAAAAGGCACTCTCGAATGTCACTACCTTCTATGCGATCTGGTGTCTGAATGGCTGTTATACTTTTTTTTTGAGTGGAGGCTGTTGTACCTGTGATCTGCCGATCGTGATGTGTTCCCCTTAATGATCATCGTGGTGTTCCATTGTGATCATGTGGCCTTGCTCATTCTGCGGTGCTTGGGTCTGCCTTGTTATGTTGTGCTCTGGGTAACAGGCCACTTGCCATGGTACGTTGCATTATGCCTGAACGAGGCGTGCCTCTTTTCTTTGAGAATCTGACGAGGCATGAGCAACTTCAGATGAAGGGATTTTGTATGATGAGCCAGTAGTTTTTTCATTTGGGGCACGAGCAGCCTGATTAGAGAACAGAAACCCATTGGAATACACATGAGATTGTAGTTTTTTTCTTGAGGGGAACACGTGCACTTTATTGATCCATAATCAAACTGTCATTACAAATAGCCTCCTGGATGAATCGTGGAGGAACCTCACGGCACACCCTACTAACAAGGATCGGTCAGTTTCAGTCGACCGTATCACAGACAGTCGGTCCTGATGATGATCTTGGTGAAGCCCTCTTCTTGGGCAAAGGAGATGGCACGACGAACTGCAAGGGGTTCTGCAACTTCTGTAATCACGCAAAGCATGTGCAAACGTGAAACAAGGATCTCCGGCGGCGAGGACTAACAGTTAACCACATGACACAGATGCTTAGGAACAGGACACTGAAGCAACAAATTTGATCTATATACTAGTCTCAGTGCACAAAAATAAATGTGTAAATGATAGTACGTTGATTTATTATTTTTGGGAGAAAACGGCTCTTTATTGATCGTGATAAACCATTACAAATCGTCTGCCATACACACTGGGATGAAGTTTCTAAAGATTACAGAAATAAACTGCTCCGCAGAGCGAGCTAAAGTGTGAGCCGCTACATCTATACTTTCTTATAAAGCAAAATCCCACTAACTGCAATTAATATTAGTCTATCTCTACATGCAAGCCATCCACGTCATCTACTCCATTAGCCAATCAAATATCCATGTCATCCCACTAACATTATTATAGCAGTGCTTATTTACATTCAAGTTATCCATGTCACATGGTCTAATTATCCACATCACCAATTTATATCCATTTAATTTATAACAGTTTCATATCAATT
Source organism: Avena sativa (assembly GCA_916181665.1). NCBI lineage: Eukaryota > Viridiplantae > Streptophyta > Magnoliopsida > Poales > Poaceae > Avena > Avena sativa. The sequence goes on from OV702287.1 coordinate 434,219,590, forward strand.
AAATTTAGCATCTCGTCTATGTTTACAAAATGAATACTGAATGGTTTTTATAGAAAACTCCATGTTTAATGCATATTATACCATTTTATTTATACAATAGAGGTTCTTAAAAAATACCCGCTGCAACGCGCGGGTATTCTTCTAGTTTTTATCATTTCCCAAGGAGTAGATATAGTAATCAATGCTTCATAAATAATCATACCTTATCATTTTTCTCAATTTATAAATGTGTGTGTATATATTTGTCCAACACATAGTTATTGAACCAAAAAAAATTATGATTTTTTCCCTCATGTTGTATCATCTTGAAGACATTACACACAAAAATAATAGCAAATCCTCTTGCACCATAATGCTAGTAGAACGTTCTTTTTTTTGACCGGATAGTAGACGTTCTTAAGTGATGTGGTGCTTTCGGTAACATCTAAATTCATTAATTAAGCTAATACTACAAATATGTAATCTCAACCTCCTCATTACTATGATGATAATTGGAGCCGAATTGGAGAACACAAATAGCCTCCATAATCAAACTGTCATATACCTAGGAACAGGACACCGAAGCAACAAATTTGATCTAAGTATATACTAGTCTCCTCTAGTACACAAAAATAAATACGTAAAGGATACGTTGGTTTGGTTGTTACCGTACTCTCGCTGGGCTTTCTCAAAATATCAAAAGGAAAATTACTTTATCTTCATATATCCATGGGTGTGTGTGGGCGGGGGCGCCGTCTCTCCTACTGCTGGTCATGCTCGCCGGGTAGCATGGGCCGCCTTCGTGTCGATCCGTTGGAGGTGGTGCAGGGGTCTTCGGACAAAAGTCTTGCCCGACTTTGGTCGGTACCGACTTCGGCGACGCTTCCCTATTGGGGGCGTTGTCGTGGAGCCTGGGTACTCCTCCGTCCATCACTCCGGGTTGAAAACCCAAATCTGGCTGCTCCAGATTGGATGACAGTGGCATCATCTCAGATGTCGTGACCTTCCTGGAGGCGTCATTTTTCGAGGTGGTGTGAGCCTTGTCCGGGGTTGCTGGTACTACTTAGAGAATCGACGTCTTCGAGTCCCGTCGGCGTGCGAGTGCTGCTGGCGAGTTCCATGTGGCCTGCCTCTCGCCATGAAGCCTGTGCGGCCTAGCCGTTTTTTCAGTCCTGACTTCCTCTCAGGGACGTGGACCAGACTTTTCGTAGCGCTCGCTGTTCCCGTTGTGCTGGTGTCGTTCGGCAGTGCTCCAAACCTAGTCGAGCTAGGTAGTGTGGCCTCGTGTGGTTTCTACCGGTTTTTTCTTAAAACTGTGCTGCTTGGGGTCTTTTTTGGTCCAGTTTTCCTTTTAATCGGACATGTGTGTATATATGTCTGTATCAGGTTTGGCCGGTGTCCTTTTCAAACCGATCAATTCTCTTTTTCTAAAATAAAGTCAGAGCTTATGCTGGTTGCTAAAAAAAACATATCCACGCCGTGCTGAAGTAGTTTTTGTTATCAAATTTCTGATTTCGCAATAGGGCCAGTACCCTCTGATTTTTGCAGCCCGTCAGTTAATCTGCAGAAAAATTGAAGGCCCAAGGCCCAGTGCGTCACCCAAGTTCCGCAGAAAACCCTAGCTGCATCTCCAAGCCTCGGAGAGATCTGCCTCGACGCCGTTCTAAACCCCTCCTCTTTCTCCCCACCTCTCCACCCCTGTCACCCGCCTCACGCGCCAAGGGAAGACACCGCCGCCGCTAGCGAGATGGTAAGATTCGGAAGCCTCTCTGAATCGGAACGCCGTTCATGTCTCTTAGCTCCTTGTTCTGGTCGAGTTCGTAGTCTATTCACGTTCCGTTTTTTCGATTACTTCGCAGGTGTTCGTGAAGAACCAGAAGGCCAGGGCCTACTCCAAGCGGTTCCAAGTGAAGCCCAAGAGAAGGAGACGTACGTCCTGTTCTGTCACTAGCCGACTCTGCTACCAGGCTTAGTTGACAATGTTATTGATGGATTGTTTGCAGAGGGGAAGACTGATTACAGGGCCAGGCTCAGGCTCACTAACCAGGACAAGAACAAGTACAACACGCCCAAGTACCGGTTTGTTGTGCGATTTGTATCCTTGAGTTGTTCGTTGCCATTTTGTGAACTGGTGGATCACCTCTATTGTGATTATTATTTATATTATGCCCGCAATGCTTACCAGTAGATGCATACTGTATCTCTTAACAATAGTACCTTAGACCAACAAAGATGTCACTGCGCAAATTGTGTATGCTACCATTGCTGGCGATATCGTGATGGCTGCTGCCTATTCCCATGAGCTTCCTCGTTATGGTGTTGAGGTTGGCCTCACCAACTATGCTGCAGGTAGATTTGTCAACTGAATTAACACCCCAAAATTGCATGTTTTTATCTCGATTCATGCAGTCTTATTTAGTTCAGTTCAACTGATGAAATCTGTCATTTAGCCTACTGCACTGGCCTACTTTTGGCTCGCCGCATTCTCAAGTACCGTGATTTGGATCAGGAATACGTTGGCAATGTGGAGGTATAATTCATTTGTTGTTGTTTTTGTAATTTGGACTAATAGTCTCTGATGCTGCTTTTACGGAACACTTGTAATTCTGTTTCCGAGTCCAGGCTACTGGTGAGGACTTTTCTGTTGAGCCAGCTGATGAGAGGAGGCCTTTCCGCGCTCTCTTGGATGTTGGCCTTCTTAGGACCACTACTGGAAACCGTGTGTTTGGAGCCCTTAAGGTATGCGTTCTTTTATGGTATACTTGTATAACTGCATGAAGATTATGAATGGTTACTTGCACTTGACTTGGGTATGCAAGTAAACTGGTCTTGACTTTAGCATCTTAGGCATGCTGATTTTCTTTAGCTATTTCGATTTAAGACTCGTGTAGCTATTCAGATTTAAGACTTATGTTAATTTACAGTTTTCACTCCAAAATTTTATTTAGTTATGCATTTTATTAGGTCAAAGTTTCTATCTGAAGTAAACATCATACCTATATCCTGTAACATCTTCACAAAAGTTCGTTCTTATTGAGTGGAAGTTATCTATGCCTAGGTAATAGAGTCACCCACTCAATATCTGTAGGGATCACATGCTAGTGTTCTGTACACGATAACCACTTTGATAGTGACATTGATGTTGGGAATGCGCTGCTATTTTAGGACCAATCACCCAATTAGCAAGATATGTTAATGTGGGTTGCGTATGGTGACGCAAGTATCTGGTAATGTAAAAGAGTAGGTTAGAGTGCCTGGCTCTATATGTAGCAATAGGTTACTTTGGGCTTTCTTATTATCTATTTTCATCTTGGATTTGCCCACTATTTGTAGCACTTGAGAATTGTGCCTGACTTTGTTTGCTGCATAACACTCAATATAACGTTGTTTGCTGCTGCAGGGAGCTTTGGATGGTGGCCTTGATATTCCTCACAGTGACAAGAGATTTGCTGGTTTCAAGAAGGACGAGAAGCAGCTGGATGCAGAGGTTCACCGCAAGTACATCTACGGAGGGCATGTTGCTGACTACATGAGGGTGAGTCAAAACGGCTGCACTCGTGATATTTTGACATTCATTTCTTTGGGGTTCTTGCTGTTGCACATGCACAATTTCTTTCAGAAGATATCTGGGCCTGATCTCATCCATATCTTGTACTCCCTCTGATCCATAATAAGTGTTACTAAATCAGTGGCACTTATTGTGGATCGGAGGGAGTAGCTTAAAATCTGTACTTTGTTGTTATTTCTGGAGCAGCGTACTGATTCTTGTTTTAACCTTTTTCATACCCTTATTACAGTCACTAGCGGAAGAGGAACCTGAGAAGTACCAATCTCACTTCAGTGAGTACATTAAGAGGGGGATCGAGGCTGATGGCATGGAAGCGATGTACAAGAATGTTCATGCTGCCATTCGTGCTGATCCTACCTTGGCCAAATCAACCAAGGAACCTCCAAAGACGCACAAGAGGTAGATAGATACAGCTATCTATTTAAAAAAAGTCGCACTATTGATTTCACCACATGTGGTAGGATTGCAAGTTAACTTGACTCTTCGCTGCAGGTACAATCTGAAGAAGCTGACCTACGAGCAGAGGAAGGCCAGTCTCGTAGAACGGCTCAACGCCCTCAACTCGTCTGCTGGTGCTGATGTGGATGAGGACGACGACGAGTGAGGAGCCTAATCGACGCTAGGACCCTATAGTGATATATCTTTATGCTTCCAGATAAACTTGTTCTCTATGCCATTTACCTCTAGTTCTGCGAGAGTCGCACTCTGCACATTGTACGTGCCTCTAGGTTTTGAGTATGATTTGCTGTAGTTCTGGATCAATATCATTATTATACAAGTTGCTGGCATTTTGACATCGCTTCGGGTTTGTTGATCTCGACTTTGATTGGTTGATTGGTTGGTTGGTGGATTCAAGGTCCTCTGTGCCGTTGATGTGATGTTCTGCCGCGTGGGTTTTCTTGTGTTCATTTATTCGGTGGTTAGCTTATTTGTGTTGAAAGGCCCTACGCTCTAGATTCACTAATTAGTTGCTGACTAGCATGTAGCATCATGCGACGTGTGATGTTTATGTTGAACAGGACGGTTCAGCTGGTTTAGGTCGAATGTAAAGCCTCACGCGACTTTGCTGATTTCCCTTTAAAACTTTAGGTGAAAAAGAAATGCCAAAATTGTGGTTCTCTAAACTTTAGGTAGTACTAGAATTTTTTTTTTGAATCAAAAAGATATTGTGAGTTCAGAATCCCCTTTTCTGCAACAAAAAGAAGTGCTGATTTCCACCATAAATTTCGCAACAAAAAAGAACTCGCCTCGGCTCTGCCTCGCTTACGCGCCGCCGCAACGAACTGCCGCCAGCTTCTCCCGGTCCACTTCGCCAACTATCACCGCCTCCGCAAGGAGGTGACGGCCATGGCCATGGCAGCGCTGCGCGAGGCCTCCCGCCGTCTGGCGTCCTCCAGGAACGCCGCTACGCGCCCCCTGCTCCTCACCCACTCCCGCGGCATCACACACAAGCTCTTCATCGGAGGTCAATTCTCCATTCACCCGCCTACTCTCGTTTCTTCACGCGCGCACTACCTCGTGGAACACCGCTACGTTGCATTTTATGAGTTCAATCCATTGTTCCGTCTCGGCTCTCCCTCGTCTAGTCATTTAGAGGGAAAAGCCCGAACGAAGCCTGCCGCGGTGGGCGCGTGCATAGCAAGTGTTCGACGAAATGCTAGTGTAGGCAGGGTGATTCCTTGATGCCCTGTTTAGCTACTTTACACGGTAATTGCAGTAGTGCTTTTTAACACTGGAGATACTTGCGTTTACTTGTAGCATGTCTTTGGCAGATGGTTAAAATTCTTGTCATCTGTGCTTACTCAGCTTGTTTTTCCTAGCTTAAGTGAGAACTATTTCAAGAAATAATTCTTTGTGTGAATTAGTTTAGGATTTTGACCCCATCTGTTAAGAGAGATTTTGTTTAGCAACGCAATGTGGATAACTGGATTTTCTATATCTTCCTTGCTTCCTTTTTTCCAACTGTGTAACTTCAATAGGTCTAAATAATGAGTTGGACCCGTTATGTGCGGGGTTCATATTCTAATGATTTCATATAGTACACTCCAACTTTTCCATCTTAAATGCCGTCTGATTGTCCGAGTAACCAGGCTGCTTAGTTAAATCTGATTAAAAGATCTGAAGTGAATTCAAACTAACTGCACTATTGTTAATAAGGTCAGCTTCCTGTTACTGTTACTACATGTTCCAGCAAGGTATAAGATTTTGTGAACTGATATAACTTCAATAAATTTCTTTTACTATTACTGCATGGAATATAAGATTTTATTAGCTGCTGCTGATGTACAATGAATGAAGATGGGTTATCACTTATCATAGTACTAGTTTCAGTTTATTTTTCTGTTGTTCTTGCAAGTACTCTCGGTTTTACTTTACTAATGTGCGCTGTCGTTCCATCCAAGCTAAGATTATTATTGGGCAGAAGAAATAAAGAAAACAACACCTACACACTTGAGAACCATTGGGGCCAGTTTGATATGGCTGTGATATGCAATTTAGGAACTGCTTCTGTGAGATAGTGTGTTTGTCTTAGTTTCTACTATCCTCTTACAGGCCTGTCACAATTTGCAACGGAGGAGAGCCTAGCAGAAGCTTTCACGCGTTATGGCCAAGTATTAGAAGGTCTATCCTCATCACTCGCCACAACAAACTTCCGTTAGTAGTTGTTTTGCCTGTTATTATGACCTAAGTTTGAACCCGTTCTTACCCGAGCTCAGCAACCATTGTCACGGATAAGATGACCAGCCGATCAAAAGGGTTCGGCTTTGTGAAATTCGCCTCCGAGGAAGAAGCCAACAAAGCACGGGAGGATATGAATGGCAAGGCAAGTTTTCCTTTTCTTTTCTTCTTTGAAGGAACTAGATGGAACCCTGCCTCTTAAATTAGGGTGAAGAGGCAGGGTATACTGCTAGTTTTCTTAGCGTAATTTTTCGGCTCCATTTGAAAATAATAGAGCTGAGACTGAGAATCTTGTTATAGGTACTGAATGGGCGAGTTATATATGTGGACATCGCGAAGACCAGACAGGACCGTGCTACAGGCGTAGTTCCAATAGCGAGAGGCCCTCCAGAGCCAACTGGCGGCAACTGATAAATGGTGCGATGTGTTTATACTCCTACTTTATCTGGTACACTTCCCCTAGCATTAGACTGGTCCGTTTCAATAATACATAAAGTAGACTGCGATGCTCTTTTAGAAAATCAGATGTGTCGTATACGCCGTTTTATTTTCTGCAAGGACATAGAAAGAGTTCATTTAACAGCCTGGATATATTGATGTAGTACATGTAATATTATGCTGGATTTTGCGTTCTGTAAGAATGTCACAGTCAATCAGATAACGTGTGGTGTTCTTTTACCTTGTCTGTCATCAACAGGGTGTTGATATTTCTCGAAATGTCTAATGATGTTACTGTTATCAACTGCACATATATAGCAGGTACTTGTATCGTTGAAGCTGTGCTGGAACAATGTTTGCCCCAGGCTGCCCTGTATGTAGGGAACCCAATGCCTTTGCTATTCATATGCTAAACATTACTTAATTGCTGGAGGTGAGCGAACAGTGTATTTTTATGGTAAGGATTTATTGCTGTGAGTGCACTCGACGGCAGATGTTTTTTTCCCCATTTCTGCGTCATTTTCACCTTTGATTTTTTTAGGTGGCACATTACTTGAAAGCAAAGCATTTCTGATGCCGATGCACTTAGTAGGCAAAGAAAAAAGAGTCTCTCTACGTTCCTGTGTCATTTTCACCTTCTTTTATTAGGAGGAAAACTTTGCCATTTGAATGGTGGCTTTGATTTACACACAGTAGCCATCATGATCGAAGATGTAAATAGTACACGATAGTTCCTTCCTACTTGATGCTGTCTCTTTTGGAACGCAGAAAATTCCACAAGTACTACTATTTCTCTGAAATTTCAGGAAAAACAGTAATTTTCCTTGATGATGTGCCGGGCAGTCGCGGATCACCGGAGCACGACGGTGGCAACGAAGGCCAGGACGGCGACAGCGCTGGCGGCGGAGCAGCAGAGGTCAACGAGCGCCTCGCGTCGCGCCTTGCTCTCCTTCCTCCCCTTCTTTCTCTGGACGAACGCCTCGTACCTCGCCTTGGCCTCCTCCCGCTCTCTCTCGCCTCCCCTCCTCCCGCCCTCCATTGCCGCGGCAAGAAGCCGTAGTGTTCCCTCGCCGCTCACCGCCGCGCCGTCGGCGTCCTCCACGGAGAGGTTGATCTCGCTGACGTGGCCGGCCTCCTCGGAGCAGGCCACGGTGGCCTCGAAGCTGCACCCGCCCAGCACCACCGCGAACCGCACCACCATCTCGCCGGTGTACCAGTGCCGGCCCACCGCCACCGCCCGCCTGCTGGACACGTTCACCGCGCGGCCGCGGGCGGGGTCCAGGACCAGCCAGCTCAGCTCCAGCTCCGCCGCAGAGAACGCCGCCGCCGCCACGGGCGCCGGCTTCTTGCAGTCCACCGCCTCGACGCGGAACGGCGAGCTGAGGAACCACGGCGTGGAGCACGCGGGGGTCTCGACCACGCGGGACAGCAGGGGCGCGCCCCTGTAGTACATGTCCACCGCGGAGACGAGGTTCCCGGGGAGGGGGAGCTCCCCGGCGGCGGCGTCCGGGCACGGGAAAGGGCACGCATCGGCGAAGAGGCGAAGCGGCGGGACAGCAGAGAGGAGCTCGTGCTGGCCCGCGGCGAGCGCGAGGGACGGCCACTCGGCGAGGCAGAGCGCGCGCCATGTGTCCGGGTCGGCGGCGAGCGCGCGGAGCCCCGCCGTCGCGCAGCTCGCCGCGGCCAGCGACCGCCCGTCCAGGCGCCGCAGCGCGCAGGCCAGCACGTCCGCGTGCACGTCCTCTATCGTGGTCACCATGTCGATCGCTTCGGTCGGTCCTTGGGTCTTGGGAACGATGGTAGTACAAACTTTCGGTGCGTTCGCTTCGCTCGGCGGCGCGGTTATATATAGTGTGGCGAGGAAGCGCGGCGGACTCTCGGCGACGCGCGCGCCGTGGTTTCCCCGAAAACGACGGCCCGAACGGGGTCCCGCGCAGTACAATTTCCCAATATGGCGATATCACCGGCACTCTGGTACAGTGGTAAGTACTAGTAGTGCTGAATCGCGCGCGGTGGCAGGCACGCATTGGCGTGGTGTGGCGCGTCGGACGCTGGCAGCCAGGCGGCGTGGCGCGCCGGGGCACGCGTCGGCGCTCTCGTCTGTCTCAGGGCCATGCGGGTTGCACGCGTGCCGTTCGCTGGGAGGGTACTCGCGCGCGGGTCGTGGCGCTTGGTCGACGGGGGTTCCGTACCGTGCCCACTGCTGAAGGCGCAGACCGCCATTCCTCCTCGTGCCCCGGTGTGGTCCATGTCACGGTAAGGATCAGATGATGTAGTTATTCGTGCACGTTTGAGAATATAAGGATGTCTTAGCTTTTGTGAAACGAACATGTCTAGACATATCTAACGTGTAGGTGCACTCCAAATCTACATATTAAAAGTTTTTTTATGGGCACACACTAAAAGATTTTAGATATACATTCGTTTCATAAAAGTTTAAACATCTGATATTATAGAACAGAGGGGTAGTATACAGGAGTTTCTGCTAGAGTGTATTATTGTATATCCTTAGATATCTGCTATCCTGACTTAAGGAAGTAAGAATGAAAATGAGGTGGAAAGTTTTGGATTCTTTTATGAAATAAAAATATGAAAACGAAAACATTTTTTATGAAAATTGAACAACATTTTTCGGCAAAAGAGATGGGAAAATGCAATTTGCATGAGCTAATATGAAATTTCCGTTTTAGTATTGATGTTGGTCAAATCCAATTGGAACCTTTGTCAATCCAAACTTTCAAAGCGACCGACGACCATGTAGTCCCGTCGTGCATTTGAAGAGGTTTCCACATTTTGATATTTCCTTGTAAATCGAGCACCATGCTAGTATTAGGGAATTGGTTTGCTTGAATGTTTGAATTTTTTTGCATGATTCACAGGTTCTCTTGGTTTCGGGTAACATCTGTATAACTTTGTGTTCATACATTATCGGTTTGTATCTGCTTTCAACAATATCTTCTTCCGTTAGGTTTTTGTATTTGCTTTCACTTCTGGAAAAAATTATAAAAACAAATGTGGCGTCACTCCGTTTCGTCAAATTTCGCTCTGTTTTAATTCTTAAGGAAAGCAAAGACTGCCAAAGCTACATGTTAGGAACATTGACGTATTTGACCGCGGTTGCCTTGCTTAGATGGAGATCCCGAGAGACTTGAGTAACGTCGCACTCTTCGGTCTGCGCGACCGCGCCTAATGGGCATATCTTTGAGTCATACCAACAAGTTTGAAACGAATGTATGATCCACACTATGTAAACGTATGGAAATAGAGGATTCACAAAGTCTACAAGGGAAGGTAAAGGGATTTCAGAAATGAAGGTGATGCTCAAGCTGGATATAGCCAAGGCATTCGATTATGTCTCTTGGGGAATCCTGTTTTAGGTTCTCCAAAAGCTCGGATTTGGGCCAAGTTTCTGTGAGATCGTGGCAATCCTACTATCCATAGTCAGCACCAGGGTAATGCTCAATGGCGAGCCAGTCCCCCTCATCTCACATCAGAGATGCGCGAGACAAGGGGACCCCTTATCGCCAATGATGTTCGTATTGATTATGAACATGCTCACTAGGGTGTTAGCGAAAGCCATGGAGTTGGGTGTGCTATGTTGGCTGTCCCGCCAAGATATGACGACTTCGGTCTCGCTATATGAGGGTGACGTGGTGATCTTATGTCACTCGAATGACACGGAGCTTGCAGTGACCTAGTACACTACTGCTTGTTGTAGTATACAAGTCGTTGATATAATACTCACGGAATTCCTTATTCGTACATATCACATTTCTCAGAGTGGTACAACACAAATATTGTGGGTCCAAAACTTTATTTATTTGTACGAAGAGCCAAAAGTGTACAAAGGTTTCGATATCCTCCTCGGTCCAATGAGGATTCACTGCGTGATGAATAATCAATTGCAACTGGAATAACTTTCTAATCAATGATATCCTCCTTGGCAACAAGAGCATTCAAAGCTCCAAGTATGAAGAAATGGACTATGAAGTCGATGCCTTTGTTGGAAAGGAAGATGAGACTCCGGAAGAGCTCTATCAAAGAGTCACGACTCTTTTGATTAGGATGCTCGACCCTGGGAGTAAGTATGTGTATGACAAGTGGATCACGCACAAGTTCATGGAAGACATCTTGCCCTTATAGAGAGTTAGGGCCAAGAATATTGGCTCAAGGGATTTTTTTATACCGTGACATAAAAAGAAGTGTTGAGTGAGTTTGTTGCCCTTGGAATTATCAACAAGACCACTGATGATGCTCTAGCTCATGCACAGATAATGGATTCTCCAAATCTTGCATTGAAGGCCGAGGCAAATGTCGTTGAAGAAGAAACAGAAGACTTGGAAGTGATAGGAGGCAACGCCGAAGACAAAACGTATGCCTTGCATGGGCATTTATATCTAGCCTCAAGGACCTTTTGGAAGAATCAAGGTAAGAGTAATCCTTCAAGAGATGTGTCAAGAAACACCTCAAGTAGTTCAAGACCCAAGTTGAGATATTGTTACAATTGTCAAGAAACAAATCACTTTGTTGTTCAATGCTTGTATGATAAGAGAGAATACCATGGAGGATGGCTCATATTTAAGTACAAGTACAAGCCTACGACAAACAAGGACTTCATCAAGAAAGTCTACAACAAGAATGCCGGCAACAAGAACTTCCTCAACAAGAAGGAGCCACAAAAATATGTTTTGGTGGCTCATGAAGAGTACGACAAGGATGATGAAGGGTTCGAAGCATAGAAAACAAAAATCCCATGGTATGAACAAGAAAAGGGCCAAGATCTAATCTATAAGATGCATGCAACGGGTAGATCATCATCAAGTAAAACTTTCCCTTGAAAAATGAAAGTTTTAACGAGATCAAATCTCATGGATGAAGTGGACTAACACTTGCCGATCTCAAGATCATGAAGATGAGCACTACAATCCGGCAGTGCTTCCGCGCTCATTAACACGTATGGATCGATGATGACCACCGTTCCCTCGATCCAGCAGGGCATTGGAAGTAGTAGATCCACTAGAATCTCCAATAACATGATGGTGTGGTGGTGGTGATGGAGAAAACTATTGGGCGGGGCTTCGCCAAGCTGGAGCCCAAGAGGTGGAGCAGCGGGAGGAGGGAGAGAGATGGAATCGTGTATTGTGTGAGGAGAGGGATCTCCCACCCCTCTATATATAGGGGGTTACGATCCCTATGGGGTCCCCCACCTCTTCCCACTTCAATTGAGTGGAGCTCCCACTCACCCCACTCACTCTTCCTTTCAATGAGTGTACTCTCCACTCAAAAAACCAAAGGGCTCCCTCTTTAAATGAATAATAAACATTTTTAGTTATTTATTTTAATATTTTTAAATCCCATGAATTAAAAATATTAACATATACCTCCCTGAACTATTACGATATCCCCCAAAACAATTCTAGGGCTTCCCAAACTTTTCTTCGATATTTCGTATCTACTAAAAAATGTCGACGGACCTTAACTCTATCACTGTACGATTCGTGAATAATGTAGACATGATCGAGATGCCTCTCCGATCAATAGTCAACAACAGGATCTAGAGATCCTTAATGACTCACACACATTCAACGATGAATCTTGTGATCGTGTGAACCATAAACATCGTAACCAATTTCTTTTGTCTCACGATATTTTACTTCTCTGAGATCCAATTGTCGGTATCAACTATACCTAGTTCGATCTTGTTACCGATAAGTACTCTTTACTCGTTCCGTTATACAACATCCTTGTGACCTAGTCACATGCTTGCAAGTGGCGTCGATGTGATATCACCAAGAGGGCCTAGAGTGTATCTGTCCATCATCTGGATGGACAAATCCCACTCTTGATCCATGAGACTCAACTAATACTCTCAGAGTACCCAATGCCACCTTTACGGTGTGACATTTGATGTCATCAAAGTACTCCTTCGATGTTAGTGATTGACATGATCTAGTCTAAGGATTAGGATTACTTTATATGTGTTTGATATAACAATGTAAACTTAATGACTTAGTCGCATTGCTATGCTTAATTTGGGTGTGTGTTCATCACATCCAATGTTCATGATCAGGAAACCTTGATCATCGTTTAATCAACGGGCGTTAAATGAGAGGCTTTATTAGGAACCCTTGTTTCTTTATTAGACATACATGTATTAATGTTTCCGTATAATACAATTCTAGGATGAGAAATAAACATCTACCATAAATATGGAATAAGATAGTAGCCACTTCATTATTGCCTCTCGGGCATATTCCTTTCAGTCCCCCACTTGAACTAGATAGAATAATCTATATTATATTATGACGAATCTAACACCCATAAACTTCAGGTGCTGACCATGTTTTGCCCTTAGGAGAGTTTTAGTCAACAGGTATGCCACATTCAGATACGTGTGTACTTTGCAAATATTTACATCACCATCCTTGACATGCTCACGGATGGAATGATAATGTCGCTTGATATGCTTGGAATTCTTGTGAGACCTTGGTTATTTCACATCAGCTATGGCACCATTGTTGTCACAATAGATAAGCATTGTATCCAACACACTAGGAACCACACCTAGTTCGGTTATGAACTCCTTCATACAAACTGCTTCTTGCACTGCTTTCGAAGCAGCAACATATTCCGCCTCTATCAATGATCCCTCCACGGGTTTATGGAACTCCTCTAGCTCACTATTACTCCATTCATAACAAATACGTACCCGGATTGTGACTTAGAGTCATCCGGATCGGTGTTGAAGCTAGCATCAAGATAACACTTTGCGACAAACTCTTCTTTCAACGCCATACACAAGAAACATTTCCTTAGTCCATCTCAAGTACTTAAAGATATTATTGACCATCGTCCAGTGTTCCAAACCTAGATCGGACTGGTACCTGCTAGTCAAGCTAATAGCATGTGCCATATTCGGTCTTGTACAAAGGATAACATACATGATATAGTCTATGGCTAAGGCATAGGGGATCTTGTTCATCACTTCTCTATCTTCTGCTGTAGCCGTATTTTGAGTCTTGCTCAATGTATTGCCTTGCAACATAGGTAACATCCCTTTCTCAATTTCGTCCATTCTGAACTTCTTCAGAATCTTGTCATGGTATGTACTTTGCGAATGGCCAATCAAGCGTCTCGATCTATCTCTATATATTTTGATGCCTAATATATATGATCCTTCACTAAAGACCTTCATAAAAAAATTATGGTTCAAGTAACCTTTTACACTCCTTAAAATTTTTGTATCATTTCCAATCAACAATATGTCAGCCACATATAATATTAGAGATGCTACAAATCTCCCACTCACTTTCTTGTAGATTTGGACAAATGCAAAACTTTGATCACCACATCAAAGCGGAGGTTCCAACTCTGGGATGCTTGCTTTAGTCCACAAATGGATTGCTTAAGTTTGCATACCTTTTCAACATCCTTGGGATAGACAAAACCTTTTGGTTGCACCATGTACAACTCTTACTCAATGTTGCCATTAAGGAACCCAATTTTTACATAAATTTGCCAGATTTCATAATCAAAAAGTGCAACAATTGCTAACATAATCCTAATAGACTTTAGCATTGCTACATGTGAGAAAGTCTCATCGTAGTCAACTCCTTGAATTTTTTAAAACCCCTTTGTGACAAGTCGAGCTTTATATATGGTCACATTACCATCAGCATCAATTTTCTTATTGAAAATCCATTTGTTCTCAACGTCCATGTGGTCATTAGGTAAGTCCACCAAAGTCCATACTTGATTTTAGTACATGGACCCCATTTTGGATTTCATGGCTTCTAGCCATTTGTTGGAATTCGTTCTCATCATCGCTTCATCATATGTCACAAGGTCATCGTCTTCAACTACCATGACAATCATGATGGGATCACCGTATAGTTTCGGAGTTGTACGTGTACTTGTTGACCTACGAAGTATGGTAGTATCCTATTTCGGATTTTCATGATCTTTATCATTAATTCCCTCTTCATTTGGTGAAGTCAACACCTAAACAGTTTCCAACGCTGTACCACTCGTCATTCCAAGAAGAGAAGGTTCAATAACCTCAACGAGTTCTACCTTCCTACTACTCACACCTTTTGAAAGAAACTCCTTCTCCAAAAAGGCTATGTTCTTGGCAATGAAAACCTTCCCTTCATATCTATGATAGAAGGTATACCTAGTTGTTTCTTTAGGGTATCCTATGGACGCATTTTTACTGTTAGCATCTATCTTTTTCTTAAAGATCCATTTATTCTCAATAACCCTGCACCCTCCGGGAGTATCCACCAAAATCCATACTTGGTTACCATATATGGATCCTATCTCGGATTTCATGGCTTCAAGCCATTTATCGGACTCAGGGCCCTCCATTGCTTCCTTGTAGTTAACAGGTTCGTCTTGTTCAACTAGTATGACTGTATTAAAAAGATTACCATACCACTCAGGAGTGGTATGTATTCTTGTAGACCCGCGTGGTTGAGTAGGTGCCTCAATGTGAATGTTATGATTCATTTGCTTCCTCTTCAACTGTTGGGGATGGGTCTAAAACATCTTACATTGTGCCACTCGGTATTTGGAGGGAAGGGTCAACAATCTCATCAAGCTCTACTTTCCTCCCACTAACACATTTGGCGAGAAACTCTTTCTCGAGAAAGGTACCATACTTTGCGACAAACATTTTGCCCTCTGTTTTGTTGTAGAAGGTGTACCCAATAGTTTCCTTTGGATACCCTACAAATATGCATTTTTATGCTTTCGGTTCAAATTTATCAGGATGTAGTATTTTAACATAATCCTCATAATCCCAAACTTTTAGGAAAGACAACTTAGGTTTCTTGCGATGCCATATCTCATATGGTGTTATCTCCACAGATTTGGATGGCGCCCTATTTAAAAATAATACAATTGTTTCTAACGCTTACCCCAAAATGATAATGATAAGTCGTAAGAGATATCATAGACCACACACTATCTAATAGAGTGTGATTACATCATTCTAACACACCATTAAGTTGTGGTATTCCAGGTGGCACAAGTTGTGGTACAATGCCACAAGTCTTGAGATGCATGCCAAACTCATAACTCAAATACTTGCCTCCTAGATTAGATCGAAGATGCTTGATTTTCTTGTTAAGTTGATTTTCAACTTCACTCTAAAATTCTTTGAACTTTTCAAATATTTCAGACTTGTGTTTCATTAAGTAAATATACCTGTATCTACTCAAATCATAAGTGAAGGTTACAAAGTAACGATACCCATCGCGTGTTGAGGCCCCAATTGGTCCACATATATCAGTATGTATGATTCCAAATAAGTCCGTCGCCTGTTCCATCATACTAGAAAACGAAGTCTTGGTCATCTATCCCATAAGGCATGGTTCACATCTATCAAGAGATTCAAAATATAGTGACTCCAAAAGTCGATCAGAATGGAGCTTTTTCATGCGCTTAACACCAATATGACCTAGACAGCAATTCCACATGTATATGGTATTATCATCACTAAGTTTTCATCTTTTGGCATCAATGCTATGGATGTGAGAATCACTACAATTGAGATTTAATACGAACAAACCATTACTTTCTGGTGCATGAGCATATAATACATTATTCAACCATTTGTCTCTGACTTAAATGAATAATGGTCTCGCAACAAGAAAGAAGCACTTACAAAATTCATACTCAACACGGGCACAAAGTAACATTTATTCAAAACTAAAATCATTCCCAAAGGCAGATGAAGAGGTAGAGTGCCGACAACCACCACATCAACTTTGCATCTGTTGCCAACACGCATCATCACCTCGTCCTTTGCCAAGCGCCCCTTACTCTGCAACTCATGTTATGAGTTACAAATGTGGGCAATAGAACTAGTATCAAATAACAAGGTGTCACTATGAGCATTTGTGAGGAAAACATCTATACCATTTATATCACATATACCTTTGTCTTTCCCGGCAATATTGCCGGCCTTCTTATCCTCTAGGTTCTTAGGTAGTTGCATTTCTAGTGACCGTCCCCTTTGCAGTAGAAACACGTAACACCAGGATTGGGTCCAGGTTTGGGAACCTTGGGAGGAGTGGCAATATGCTTGCCACGCTTCTTAGGTTTGCCCTGCTTGCCCTTTCCATTCTTGCTAGGCTTCTTGAAATTGACAGTCTAATTGACCATGAACACAGTGTGCTCCTTCTTGATTTCCACCTCAGAAGTTTTGAGAATTGCAAACAACTCATATAGGGACTTGGTCATCCCTTGCATGGTGTAGTTCATGATGAATCCTTTGTAGCTAGGAGCAGTGACTACATCACCTTATCAATCACCAGTTCGTCCAGAGTCTTGCATTCTAGAGTGTTCAGGAGCTGAATGTAGCCAGACATTTTGACCATGTTCTCACTCACGCTACTATGCTCTTCCATCTTGGCTGGGAAGAATAGTTCTTAGGCTTCATACCTCTATGACCTGGCTTGAGGTGAAAAAACAGCCTTGATATCAGTGATTATCTCATAAGCATTCATCTTCTCAAAGCGCTTCTGTAGATTACCCTCCATGGCATAGACCATGCCACGTTGGACTAAGGAGGAATCATCCACCTTGGATTAATAGACATTCTTCTCATCCTGAGAGGCGGTATCAACGGTATTGTCACCTAGCATAGCCTCAAGTACATAGGTCATCTTTTGGGGAACAAGGAGAATCCTCATAGTGTGGTACCAGGACATGAAGTTGGACCCATCAGTTTTAAGTTTCTCTTTATGAAGGAATAGTCCTTGGTTGAAGGTGGGACGAGACATCTACAATGGTATTTGCAAAGATATCAAGACTATGTTCATTGAATGAGTTCATGTTTAATTAAACTAAAATACAAGAACTCCCACTTAAACAAACATCCCTCGTTGTTGTTTAGTGATTACACAATCCCAATTCACTATATCACCCCTGATCGTCACGGCCGACGATGTAGCTTCAAAGGTATACATAAAAATGTCAATCACATCAACTATGTGACTCAAGCTTAACCTTTAGATCACTTGTGCCCAAGGCCATGTATGTACATGCTAGGGTCGCCAATGTAACCGTAGTGTTTTTGCTGCTCAACATGGCTTACACCCATTGTATGCGAATGCCAAGATGTATAACACCCTATCGGCACGACGTATTTCATAACGGAGAACTTTCCTGGTGGTGAACACTATAGGATAACACGTATATTGTAATTAAATTGAGGGATCATCCTATAATTCTACCATCGTATGTTAAAGAATTAACATCATATGTAAATATGTGACTTGATATGGTCCTTGCGCCTTGATCTCCAACGAGCGCTCCGGCACGACACTAGGTCCACGTAGCCTCCATGCTAGTGGCTAAACATTTCATAAATACTTACTATGACCATATCATATCACATGCCATACATAATAAAGTTAGACGCCTCTACTTTATCTTTTACAAGTTTTATGTGGCTATTAGAGCTTTTGTGAAATAACCGTTTCTTACCTATGAGCTTCAACCACAACACAGATTGACTAGTCGTCGCTTTCAATCCCTTGTTCAGAGCCCTCCATTATAAATGTCATATCTACTATTGTAAGAGAGGCAGACACCCGCCATACACATATATGGTACAAGCCATATGCTAAGTGTGGAACCAATCTAGCGTAAGAGTACGCGCCAGGTCGGTCCAGGCTGCTTCATCAAACAATGCCATGATATGAACAAGTACACATGAGAGAGCAACAACTAGGAAATCAATGCCCATATATCACTATGTGTTCTAATCGTACCAACACATCTACGCATAGATCGACTCTGATACCACTGAAGGGTTCTATAACAGAAAACAAAATAATTCGAATGAATGTTGATGATGTATTCATACGATGATGCCAATCTTAAGGTCGTGTATACGTACAAGCGATGAGGGCTACAACCAGAAGCACCTCTTGAGATCTACACCCGTCCGATGTAGACGATGTCCCCCAAGCTCCGGTCTAGCAAAGAAGTGGAAGAAGAAAGATCTAGACCAAGAAGCCAGTAGCACAATGATGTCTGTATGGTGGATATCTCAAACCCAGTATGCACGTTTCAATATTTCGGAACCACACACGAGGGAGAGAAGGCAAAAGCCAAGGGGATGAATGAGGGGAGGTGTCTCCCCCTTTATATAGGACAAGGGGGAGGGGAGGTGCCAACTAGGGGCGCCACCACCTGGGGTGGGCCTACCCTAGGGCTCCACCGCCCCCCTCTCCTTGCTACGCCCCCTCCTTGGGCCGTCGACCACCTTGGTGTGCGGGGCACCCCCTAGTGGGCTGCCTTGGTGGTGGCCCATTAGGGGTTAGACTATAAATTTAAAATATTTAAATATTTAATTCTTTTAATTAAATACTAAAACATACAATTCAACTCTCTAAACAATTCATTAACTCCGGAACTTTTCTGATATCTCTCGAGAACAATTTCGGAGTTCTCTCACATTTCTCCAATAGTCCCAAATCAAACCCTAAGCATCATATACTCTTAAGTGTGCCACTCTACGGTTTGGGAATGTGCAGACATTATCGAGACACCTCTCCGATCAATGAACAACGATGGGATCTAGAAAACCATGATGGTCCCCAGACATTTCACAAATTAACTTTGTCGCTTGAACCTTAAACGTTGAGTCCCATTTCCTTTCCTACACGATACTTGGTTTATCCAAGATCTAAACTTTGGTATCTCTATACCTAGTTTGATTTTGTTATCGATAAACACATTTACTCGTTTATGTGATATTACATACTATGACCTAGTCACATGCTTGCAAGCTTCATAGATGTAATCTCATCGAGTGGACCCAGAGTATCTATCCGTCATGTGAATGGACAAATCCTGATATTGAGCATACACCTCAACCTATTCCTTCGGGATACATGAGATATACCTTTATGATCACCCTGTTATGGTGTGACAGTTGATGCAGTCAAAGCTCCCACTAGTAAAGTGATTAGATATGATCTCACGGTCGAAGGATTGGGTTAATACATTTTCTTAGTTATCACAATGTTGAAATTTGTGACTAGATATCATTACAATACTTAAGTTGGGTGAGTGTCCATTACATCATTCACCTAATGACATGACCTCATTATGAGTTGACATAAATTTCCGTGATCAGGAAGCCTTCATCATCAGTTGACCAATGGGCGAGTTGAATAGAGGCTACTAGGGACTTGGTTTGTTTACATATCACATGTGTAGTAATGTTTCTGCTTAATAAAGTTATAGCATGGCCTAAAACTTATTATGAACATTTGAGATATGACAATAAAAGCATCTTTATTATTTGCCTCTAGGGCATATCTCCTACAAAAAGGGCAAGATATAATCTAGAAGATGCATGCAACATGTATATCATCCTCTAGAAAAACTCACCCTCGAAGAATGAAAGTTTAAATGAGATCAAATCTCATGGATGATGTGGATGAACACTTGCCGATATCAAGATCGTGAAGATCAGCGCTGCAATCTGGTAGCGCTTCCGCACTCATTCACACGTACGTCTCCACAACAACCTCCATCCTCTCCATCCAGCGGGGCAGTGGAAGTACTAGATCCACCAAAATCTTCAACAACATGATGGCGTGGTGGTGGTGATGGAGAAAACTATTGGACAAGGCTTCACCAAGCTGGAGCCCGAGAGGTGGAGCAATGGGTGGAGGGATAGAGAGGGGACGGTGTAGTGTGTGAGGAGAGGGAGCTCCCACTCCTCTCTATATAGAGGGGGGCTGTGCCAACCCCTAGGGTGTGCGGCAGGGGCCTGTTCGTCTGCGGTACCAAAGTTCGCAGGCTAGCGCACCGCGGTACCTAAGTTGCCTGAAATTGTCGCGTTTCAAATGTTGGGCCACCAACTACCGAGAGGGGTTGATGCAAAATCATCTTACCCCTGCCAAATTCAAACATTCCGTGAAACTGCCCCGTGAAGTAGACAGTCGGGACCCTCATGTCGGTCATCTGTCTGTGGCGCGAGCACCAACACGACAACCTCTTAGGCAAATCGAGGAACTAAGTGGATTGGATGCGTTGACCAATTTCACAAATCCATTCCCACCTTTCCCCTAGCACCGGCAGCGTCGGAATCCACCCTCCAGGCAGGACGATCCCTTCGGACATTTGACTTCTGGCGCCAAGTTGCTGCGCCCAGTCGCTGATCCCGAGCTCCAATGGCGCATGCCGTAGCCGCCGTTGCGAGGCTCTAGCCCGCCTCCGCCGCCGACGAGCCGAGCAGCTCGGAGGATGGCAGATCCTACTACCAAGGAAGAAGAAGTTCTGGCTACAAGCAGGTGAGCTACCCTTCTCTTTGCTATTCGCACAAATTATAACTGCTAGCTGGCTACCGAACCTAAAATTGTTTGTTAGCCCAACGTTGACAAACATATTTTGTCCATAGTTTTCTGTCAAGTGGGATCTCCGCGGACCACCCTTACCTGGTTATGGTAGTCCTCTTCAGGTACGACTCTAAGGGCAAGTGGTATGGCCACCATTGTATCACGATGGAAGAAGCGCCTGCGTAGATCTGCACTATATCTGGTATGGTTGCTGCTCTTCATAATCATGATGAATTATGGCCAAAGCAGACTGCAAAGTTCAACTTCATGGATGAACGTGGCATCATGGCTCCTCTAATGTGTGACAGTCAGCTAATTGGGTTAATGAAAAGGTATGCTTCAGATTGCATGTTTGAGATGAATTGTGATGTACTGGATGTGGAAGCTGCTGCAACTGGGAGTCGCCCTTCTATTCTTGGACAGGGTGGTCGCTCGAATCCAATTAGCTCCTGATAAGCAAAAGTCTCTTGGGGTTCGCATGTTTGTGCTGAATTGTAATTTTTGTTTCATTTACTCTGTAGATATTGGGCATTTATGCAACAGTCCTGTTTCTTTGACAGCAAGCACCACAAGGTTAGAAACATGACTGTCGGGTCAGTTATTTTGCTGCCCGAAGAAATTAAAACGAGTGGAAAGATGATGCTGGACACGATTTTGGTGCCCATTGTCCCAACGATGTAGAGTACGTGAAGCTAAGAAAATTGGCACCGAGGAAGAGGAAGAAGGCAGGAAATGAAGAAGCCAGTGGACGTGAAGGCTTGGCACCCAGGCTACGGCAGAAGGCTGCTAGCAATGAAGATGCATAGTAATGTGTTGCACTTGAACCTATATATGTAATTCTGTTAAATTCTAGAGCTCTGTGTGTGGCACGTTGCTGGGCAAAACAATCTACCCACGTTCTCTGAGTAAAATGTACCGCGACTTAGGGTTTGGAAACACCCGAGTCAGTAGTTGAATCCGAAATTGTGATTGTGCCACTGCTATCTGAAAAAACGTAGCACCGGTTCCATGATTGCTGAGGGGCAGGAGGTCTCCAAATACGACAGAATGTAAGTGGCACAGAAATAAATTATTTAAGCTGCCACACTCCACGAAGAAGCAACTTATTTCAGATGCTGCACAACGACGTGGCAACATAAACAGCAATGGCAACCGATAATGCCCAGACGCTTGAGCCCATCTATCTCACCGCCTCCCTGCTCCTGCATCCCCTGCGTCTGGCGAAGCTCCCCGATCTCCATTAACCGGGTGTATGTGCTTCCACTTTATAAATTGTGGCTGTGCCATTTGCATGCGGCACAATCCACGTAGATTACGTTTAAACAAACCACCAATGTCAGAATACCCCCATGATCAGACAAAAGGAAGTGATGCAGGGTTAGGACAGACTAACGGGAGACCAATTTTTTTCCTCCTAGGACTCTGGGACCACTAGTTCAGACCGCTAGGTCAACAAGTACTACTATTACAACTTAAAAAGGCACGGAGCTCAAGCTAAATAGAACTAGTTATCACACATCTCCTTGATCTTCCTAATCTTAGCCCGATGCGCATCTTCCTGCGAGAGCAAGGATCGATTTGTCTGCTCCTTCCTTTTAGGATCTTCCTTGCACAACTTCAATTGTTTCTCTATATTTTTCCTCATGCACTTGTCAATACTCGTAGTTGTGAACTACAGGACTTTGGCCTGGTGAAGATCATTCCTTGATTGAGTTAGTTCTTGCTCTGCTTTAGCCTTCAGGGCCAACGCCATGTCCCTCTCCTTCTCGACTTTGCTAACCTTGTCTTGCACCCTCCTGAGATCTCGGTTAAGCTTGGTCGTGTCAACTAGGTCCTATAGCTTCATCTCAACACTGTCAAGAAGTGAGCTGACTACGGATTCTTTCAACTCAACAATCATATCCCATAGTTTGTCTAGCGTTTTCTGCATCGATTTGGGCCACTCTGGATCTACCCATTTGACAACACCGCAACTTCCGCCTTGCATCATTGCACGATGTCCTTGACACCGTAGAAACCTCCTGCCTGCATTTCATCCTTCGAACGCTACAAATTTAGCAGGCACATGTCCATGTTTACATAGCAGAGGACTATCTTCATCCACTAAACCGTGATAGTCGGAGTCATACATCGTCTGGTTGGCCTAACACATCATACATGCATGAGTAAACAGAGTAGATCTAGCTCAAAAATAGATAACTGGCCATAGATGATAGAGATAGAGATGAGACGACTCACATTGAAATCACCATCCCTGTCGTCACGACACGTTTCCTCGCTGTCTCCCCTTGAACCCATGGCGAGAGGGGAGGGGGGGTGGCTGCCGGAGAGGGGATTGGGATGGAGGCGCTATCGGCTTGCGGCTATGGCAGGATGGGAGTGAAGTGGGAAAAGTGGCTTCAAGGGGAAGGAAGAGAAGTACGGGGAGGAAGAGAAGTAATGGGGACGTGACACTGGGATATGGCCCACTGAACTCGTGAGTCTTGACACTCGCAACAGGGGAGCGCCCGGTGTTGCCAGTTTGTTCAGAGCAAGCGTGGCCAATCATGCCGCAGAACAGCCTACTCGCGGATCTCTCTCACGAAGACCATCCCAATCGTCCAAGTGCCCCGATCAAACGGTATGTAACTGGTGAGAAGAATAGACATGCGATGACTCTAGCTGTGGTTCATGAAAAGAACACACATCCAATGACACTAGTGTATCCTTATGTGGTTTGTGAGAAGAATAGACATGCAATGACACTTACTGTGGTTTGTGAAAAGAACACACATCCAATGACACTGGTGTATCCTTATGTGGTTTGTGAGAAGAACACACATGCAATGACTCTAGCTGTGGTTCATGAAAAGAACACACATGCAATGACACTGGTGTATCCTTATGTGGTTTGTGAGAAGAACACACATGCGATGACTCTAGATGTGGTTCATGAGAAGAATAGACATGCAATGACACTGGTGGATCCGTATGTGGTTTGTGAGAAGAACAGGCATGCAATGACACTGGGTGTGGTTCATAAAAAGAACACACATCCAGTGACACTGGTGGATCCATATGTGGTTTGTGAGAAGAAGAAACATGCAATGACACTAGGTGTGGTTCATGAAAAGAACACACATCCAATGATACTGGTGGATCCATGTGTGGTTTGTTTAGAAGAACACACATGCAATGACCACATGCAATGAAACTGGTGGATCCATGTGTGGTTTGTTTAGAGAAACAGACATGCAATGATACTGGGTGTGGTTCATGAAAAGAATAGACATGAAATGACACTGGTGGATCCTTATGTGGTTTGTGAGAAGAACTAACATGCAATCACACTAGGTGGATCCATGTGTGGTTCATGAAAAGAACACACATCCAATGACACTGGTGTGTCCGTATGTGGTTTCTGAGAAGAACACACATGCAATGACTCTAGCCATGGTTTGTGAAAAGAACACACATGCAATGACACTGGTGTATCCTTATGTGGTTTGTGAGAAAAACACACATGCAATGACTCTAGCTATGGTTTGTGAAAAGAACACACATGCAATGACACTGGTGTATCCTTATGTGGTTTGTGAGAAGAACACACATGCAATGACTCTAGCTATAGTTTGTGAAAAGAACACACATCCAATGATACTAGTGGATCCATGTGTGGTTTGATAGAAGAACACACATGCAATAACACTATGTGTGGATCATGAAAAGAACACACATCCAATGACACTGGTGGATCCTTATGTGGTTTATGAAAAGAACCGACATCCAATGACACTGTGTGTGATTCATGAAAATAACACACATCCAATGGCACTGGTGGATCCTTATGTGGTTTGTGAGAAGAACACACATGCAATGACTCTAGATGTGGTTAATGAGAAGAATAGACATGCAATTACACTAGTGTATCCTTATGTGGTTTGTGAGAAGAACACACATGCGATGACTCTAGATGTGGTTCATGAGAAGAACAGACATGCAATGACACTGATGGATCCCTATGTGGTTGCTAAGAAGAATAGACATGCAATGACACTGGGTGTGGTTCATGAAAAGAACACACATCTAGTGACACCGATGGATCCATATGTGGTTTGTGAGAAGAACATACATGCAATGACACTAGGTGTGGTTCATGAAAAGAACACACATGCAATGACACTGGTGGATCCATGTGTGGTTTGTGAGAAGAACACACATCCAATGACACTGGGTGTGGTTCATGAAAAGAACACACATCCAATGACACTGGTGGATCCTTATGTGATTTATGAAAAGAACAGACATCTAATGACACTATGTGTGGTTCATGCAAAGAACACACATCCAATAACACTGGTGGATCCTTGTATGGTTTGTGAGAAGAACAGACATGCAATGACTCTAGATGTGGTTCATGAGAAGAACAGACATGCAATTACACTGGTGTATCCTTATGTGGTTTGTGAGAAGAACACACATGCGATGACACTAGATGTGGTTCATGAGAAGAACATACATGCAATGACACTAGTGGATCCCTATGTGGTTTGTGAGAAGAACAGAGATGCAATGACACTAGGTGTGGTTTATGAAAAGAACATAGATCCAGCAACACTGGTGGATCCATATGTGGTTTGTGAGAAGAACAGACATGCAATGACACTGGGTGTGGTTCATGAAAAGAACACACATCCAATGACACTGGTGGATCCATGTGTGGTTTGTTTAGAAGAACACACATGCAATCACCACATGCAATGACACTGGTGGATCCATGTGTGGTTTATTTAGAGGAACAGACATGCAATGATACAGGGTGTGGTTCATGAAAAGAACAGACATGCAATGACACTAGTGGATCCTTATGTGGTTTGTGAGAAGAACTGACATGCAATCACACTGGGTGGATCCATGTGTGGTTCATGAAAAGAACACACATGGAATGACACTGGTGGATCCATGTGTGGTTTGTGAGAATAACACACATGCAATGACACTGGGTGTGGTTCATGAAAAGAACACACATCCAATGACACTGGTGGATCCATATGTGGTTTGTGAGAAGAATAGACATGCAATGACTCTAGCTATGGTTCATGAAAAGAACAGACATGCAATGACGCTGGTGTATCCTTATGTGGTTTGTGAGAAGAACAGACATGCGATGACTCTAGATGTGGTTCATGAGAAGAACATACATGCAATGACACAGGTGGATCCCTATGTGGTTTGTGAGAAGAACAGACATGCAATGACACTGGGTGTGGTTCATGAAAAGAACACACATCTAGTGACACTGGTGGATCCATATGTGGTTTGTGAGAAGAATAGACATGCAATGACACTGGGTGTGGTTCATGAAAAGAACACACATCCAGTGACACTGGTGGATCCATATATGGTTTGCGAGAAGAACAGACATGCAATGACACTAGGTGTGGTTCATGAAAAGAACACACATCCAATGACACTGGTGGATCCATGTGTGGTTTGTTTAGAAGAAGACACATGCAATAACCACATGCAATGACACTGGCGGATCCATGTGTGGTTTGTTTAGAGGAATAGACATGCAATGATACTGGGTGTGGTTCATGAAAAGAACAAACATGCAATGAAACTGGGTGGATCCATGTGTGATCCATGAAAAGAACACACAAGCAATGACACTGGTAGATCCATGTGTGGTTTGAGAGAAGAACACACATCCAATGACACTGGGTGTGGTTCATGAAAAGAACACACATCCAATGACACTAGTGTATCCTTATGTGGGGGTCTGAGAAGAACAGACATCCAATGACACTGTGTGTGGTTCATGAAAAGAACACACATGCAATGACACTGGTGGATCCATGTGTGGTTTGTGAGAAGAACACACATCCAATGACACTGGGTGTGGTTCATGAAAAGAACACACATCCAATGACACTGGTGGATCCATGTGTGGTTTGTGAGAAGAATAGACATGCAATGACACCGGGTGTGGTTTATGAAAAGAACACACATCCAATGACACTTGTGGATCCTTATGTGGTTTGTGGGGAAAACACACATGCAATGACTCTACGTGTGGTTTGTGAAGGGAACACACATGCAATGACATTGGTGTATCCTTATGTGGTTTGTGAGAAGAACATATAGGCAATGACTCTAGTTGTGGCTCATGAGAAGAACAGACATGCAATGACACTGGTGTATCCATGTGTGGTTTGTTTAAAGAACACACATGCAATGACCACATGCAATGACACTCGTGGATCCATGTGTGGTTTGTTTAGAAGAACAGACATGCAATGATACTGGGTGTGGTTCATAAAAGGAACAGACATGCAATGACACTGGTGGATCCTTATGTGGTTTGTGAGAAGAACTGACATGCAATCACACTGGGTGGATCCATGTGTGGTTCATGAAAAGAACACACATGCAATGACAGTGGTGGATCCATGTGTGGTTTGTGAGAAGAACACACAAGCAATGACTCTAGCTGTGGTTTGTGAAAAGAACACACATTCAATGACACTGGTGTATCCTTATGTGGTTTGTGAGAAGAACACACATGCAATGACTCTGGCTGCGGTTTGTGAAAAGAACACACATGCAATGACACTAGTGTATCCTTATGTGGTTTGTGATAAGCTGTGGTTTGTGAAAAGAACACACATGCAATGACACTGGTGTATCCTTATGTGGTTTGTGAGAAGAACACACATGCACTGACTCTAGCTGTGGTTTGTGAAAAGAACACACATCCAATGACACTAGTGGATCCATGTGTGGTTTGTTAGAAGAACCCACATGCAATGACACTGGGTGTGGTTCATGAAAAGAACACACATCCAATGACACTGGTGGATCCTTATGTGGTTTATGAAAAGAACAGACATCCAATGACACTGTGTGTGGTTCATGAAAAGAACACACATCCAATGACACTGGTGGATCCTTATGTGGTTTGTAAGAAGAACAGACATGCAATGACTCTAGATGTGGTTCATGAGAAGAACAGACATGCAATTACACTGGTGTATCCTTATGTGGTTTGTGAGAAGAACACACATACGATGACTCTAGATGTGGTTCATGAGAAGAACAGACATGCAATGACACTGGTGGATCCCTATGTGGTTTGTGAGAAGAACAAACATGCAATGACACTGGGTGTGGTTCATCAAAAGAACACACATCCAGTGACACTAGTGTATCCTTATGTCGTTTGTGAGAAGAACAGACATGCAATGACACTGGGTGTGGTTCATGAAAATAACACACATCCAATGACACTGGTATATCCTTATGTGGTTTGTGAGAAGAACAGACATGCAATGACTCTGGATGTGGTTCATGAAAAGAACAAACATGCAATGACACTGGTGGATCCATGTGTGGTTTGTGAGAAGAACACACATGCAATGACTATGGCTGTGGTTCATGAAAAGAACACACATGCAATGACACTGGTGGATCCATGTGTGGTTTGTGAAAGAACACACATGCAATGACACTGGTGGATCCATGTGTGGTTTGTTTAGAGGAACAAAGATGCAATGATACTGGGTGTGGTTCATGAAAAGAACATACATGCAATGACACTGGTGGATCCTTATGTGGTTCATGAAAAGAACACACATGCAATAACACTGGTGGATCCATGTGTGGTTTGAGAGAAGAACACACATCCAAAGACACTGGGTGTGGTTCATGAAAAGAACACACATCCAATGACACTGGTGGATCCTTATGTGGTTTGTGAGAAGAACATACATGCAATGAATCTAGCTATGGTTCATGAGAAGAACAGACATGCAATGACACTGGTGTATCCATGTGTAGTTTGTGAGAAGAACAGACATGCGATGACTCTAGCTATGGTTCATGAAAAGAACACACATCCAATGACACTGGTGTATCCTTATGTGGTTCATGAAAAGAACAGACATGCAATGACACTGGTGGATCCTTATGTGGTTTTTGAGAAGAACTGAGATGCAATCACACTGGGTGGATCCATGTGTGGTTTGTGAGAAGAACAGACATGCAATGACACTGGGTGTGGTTCATTAAAAGAACACACATCCAATGACACTGGTGGATGCATGTGTGGTTTGTTTAGAAGAACACACATGCAATGACACTGGTGGATCCATGTGTGGTTTGTTTAGAGGAACATACATGCAATGATACTGGGTGTGGTTCATGAAAAGAACATACATGCAATAACACTGGTGGATCCTTATGTGGTTTATGAAAAGAACAAACATCCAATGACACCGTGTGTGGTTCATGAGAAGAACAAACATGCAATGACACTGGTGGATCCATGTGTGGTTTGTTTAGAGGAACAGACATGCAATGATACTGGGTGTGGTTCATGAAAAGAACAGACATGCAATGACACTGGTGGATCCTTATGTGTGGTTTGTGAGAAGAATAGACATGCAATGACACTAGGTGTGGTTCATGAAAAGAACACACATGCAATGACATTGGTGGATCCATGTGTGGTTTGTGAGAAGATCACACATCCAATGACACTGGGAGTTCATGAAAAGAACACACATCCAATGACACTGGTCGATCCTTATGTGGTTTATGAAAAGAACAGACATCCAATGACACTGTGTGTGGTTCATGAAAAGAACACACATCCAATGATACTGGTGGATCCTTATGTGGTTTGTGAGAAGAACAGATATGCAATGACTCTATATGTGGTTCATGAGAAGAACAAACATGCAATGACACTGGTGGATCCTTATGTGGTTTGTGAGAAGAACAGATATGTGATGACACCGGGTGTGGTTCATGAAAAGAAAAGACATGCAATGATATTGGTGGATCCATATGTGGTTTGTTTAGAAGAACACACATGCAATGACCACATGCAATGACATTGGTGGATCAACATGTGGTTTACGAAAAGAACACACATGCAATGACACTGGTGGATCCATGTGGTTTATGACAATAACACACATGCAATGAACTCTAGTTGGTCGATGTGGTTTATGAGAAGAACACACATCCAATGAACTCTAGTGGATCTATCTTGGCATAATTTGATGTATGCCATGATGTATTTCATTATACAAGACACTCACTTTACATTTTTTATACTACTCAGTTTTGCCCTTGGTTTTTTGATACTACTCAGTTTTACCCCCTCTCTATCTTTCGTAGAAGCCCAAACTTGTGCTCACTCTGTCTGCTACTCCCTGATTAGTTGTCACAGTTGTCACGCGGATCGTGCGCACCAACCGTTGATTCTGTGCGATCCAACAATGATCGTTGCACACGTCGTGCCCTTCATAGTACAACGTGAGATAGCACGGACGTCTCCCTCAATGAGACTTCTACAAGAAGGAACACGATGTCGTCCATGGAAAAGGTCGTCGAGCGGTCATGTCATGTTTAATCAAGTCTGAAAAGCCTACTACTGACACTACTACGCCACAACACATGTGTCATCGAGTGCACGGTCATCGATGGACAGCTACAATTTATTGCCACTTGATTTTAATAAGACATATCCCATTTTTTATGCAACGGCTCTCAATCTCACTTCCAACTGGGCCCTACCATAAGAAACTTCCACGCGCTAGCTAGAGGCCGAAGAGCTGAGATCGACGAGACCTAACGTATCCGCCTTCATCGAGTCCCTTGCAGTCATCAACACATCCCTCTACCCGATCTAGCACAACCCCACAAATCTCGCCGTACAGCCACCTACCTTCCCCTCTGCATTTCCACTTTTAACTATCGCCAATTTTAGGGCCGTGTCAAACTTCGTACATAGAAATTTTGTCTGCACCCTTTGCATGCGGCTCAATACAGAACTGCCATGCATGGCCCGAGAAAAAAACGTGACGTACCGTGCGCGTGTCGTGGTGCACGGTGCAGTAGACTGCGCGGCGCGTTGCATAGTGGTGCAACGAAACGTGCCTTGCTTCCATCCACCTTAACTATAGAGCCCCTCTCCGCACACCCACTCTCACTCTCGCTCACTCTCCCCACGCAACCCTCTCCACTGTCCCACCAGCATCCGCAAACTCTCGAGAATACCCCGTCCGTGCCGGCGATGACGGAGGAGGATAAGGTGGCCATCGTCGCCTCCGAGGCCGCCGGTGAGGAGGGCCCCGTCTCCTTGCCGGTCCCCCTCGATGCGTTGAAAGCAGCCGCCGTCCCTGTCCAGGCCCTAGCCGAGCCATCAATGGCAGCCGCCGTTCCCGTCCAGGCCCCCGTCCTCGCTACTGATGGGGCTACCGAAGAGGAGACCCCCACCAGCGAGGAGGCCCTCGCCGGTCACAAGCAGATCAAGCACTTCTTGGGCACCTACGTTCCATATAAGTACATCGCTCCACTGAACCCCTAGGACACCGGCATCGACGACCCATGGTTGGAGGTAACTAGGGTTTGCTCCCCTCCCCTGGTTCTTCTACCGTTCCCATTGTTGGATGCTAGATCTTGGTTTATTAGGATTCGCTTGTTTGGATTTCGATTGCTCGGTCTTCTTACATCATCTACTCCCCCATTTTCCTTTTCTTCCAATAGGTTTCCGGCAGCGATGTCTGCAGCGATGACGAGTCCATGCACACCAAGACTCGTCAGGTGCTGAGGAGGTTGCGGGTCTGCCAGTACGACGCCTTCTTCAGGGGCGGCTCCCGACACTGCCCCTTCTGCAAGGGGATCGCCTTCTGCTGGGTGAGTCTCGCCGGCGCCAACTTCAAATCCTTACTAAAGCATGTAGAGGCCCCGGGCTCCGGCATCCACAAAGGTGGCGAGCGCGAGACCGTGAACATCAATGCCTACATCGCTGAACACTGGGCTCTCGGCATTCACCTCCGAAACCTCCAGCGGGTGGCCATCAAAGAGGGTCGCATGCCTCCAATCAGGCCCAAGGCCCCCAAGATCAAGGGACTAGGCAGCAAGAAGTGGAGGAAGCGCTAGAGGGAGGAGGCAGAGGCGCGGGCGCTTGAAGGCCTTGAATGTGCCTGCTGCTGCTAAGCAGCTTCTTTTGATTTTCTATATTTTGCTTGCATCCTATTTCTGGCTGAATGCATCGAACCTCGTTAAGCAACCTACTTTCTATCGCTATATCCTATTTAGCTGCGCATAGCTATATCTACATTTGTTTTGTTTTCTGAATGAATGTATTCTGCCTGGTGTGATTTGCTGCTCTAGATTTGCTACCTGGTCGGAGGCAAAAAGAGGTCCAAAAGGGAACGAATTATCGAAGAGAGAATCTTCTCTAGATTTGCTACCAATTTGGGCAAAATGAAACATATCTGTTTAGCGAGAGAGGAAAAGGGTACTCTTTCAAACTACCAGTTAACGAGCTACCATCTTGACAAGCTACAAGACACATACATAAACATAACACAAAGAGGGTTAAATTTATTTTACTACTCTCACTTGAGGCGCTAGACATCTTGATAAGATAAATGAGTTTCACAAAATAGAAACATAACACTGAGAAGTAAAATTTAATTCACTCTCATCAACCCACTTGAGGCGCTTGCCATCGTTCCTAGGCGACCAATTGCGATCATTCTAGGTGGATCTTACATTATTGGCACTCCACAACTCACGAAATGCTTCGTCTCACCTGAGATCTGACTTGCCTTCCCTATCTTCAGCGTCCTGCGACACAATTAGCGGTGCATCACATACCTGATTGTTGCCGCTAGAAGATGCTGCCGCTTTGTTTGCTACTTCAGGTGCAGCCTCTCTGTCAGCTGCAAGCTCTCTTTCAGATGCTTCTGCAGCCTCTCTGTCAGCTGCTTCAGATGCAGCCATTTCCTTTGCATATGCAGCTTCAAACTCAGCTATTCTGCATTTTCTACAAAGGGCTCCCCTAAGCTCGTCTTCCCTCTTGCAAATAGGGCAAAACACGAGGTAACATAGAAAAAATGGATCTTCTTGTACAGATGGTGGGTCACGTAAGCATCTATGGCTGCATACTTCAGGTTTATATCAGACAACGGCCACTCGTCCCAGAAATCGTGCCTATCTGTAGGGAAATCGAGGATTCTAGTTGCGAGTGATGCCATTCCATCCTTCCTCGAGCCCCCTAGGATATTGACAAGACTCTGAATATCGATCCAGTTGTGCACAGGAATTATAATTCCCTCTCGATAAAATTTTGAAAAATCAGTTGTATTGTTGACAGTGCAGAAAACAATTCCCTTTTCTACAAGGAACTGGCGCATCGCCAGACAATTCCTGTCAGTCCTGAAAGTATGTAGTTTGTCATCACCAAAATTTGTAACTACAAATATTTTGTCAATGCAAGATCATCATCTGAATATAATTTTAAAAAGTTTAGTAAATGCAAGATCAAGACTCTCAAAACTGTCTTGTCATAATTTATTTGGTCCTAAATAAAATCCAGTAGTTGCAAGATGAGCAAATGGATAAAGAACAAGAGGAGAAAACCCTAAAAGCGGTTAGCTATAGAGAGCAGATCTACAAACCGGGAGAGGTGGTAGACGAGGACGTGTTTCCTCATGGCCAGTTGAACAACGGCGACTTCACTCCCTTCATATGGGTGCTCCGGGGTGTACTCGAGGTCCAATCCCACAAACTTGTCCTCGTCTTTCTCAAGCCAACACTCGTACATCCTCAGGACACGCACCACTGTCTCCTCCTTGTTGGTGTAGACAACGTCTATCTTCTTATTGTCATGGGTAGTGAAGCTTGTCTCTAGAGTGCGACGACCTTCCATGGCGGCAAGGAGAAGACGGGAAGAAGACAGATGACAGGAAGAAGAAGAGTGGTTTTTGCGAGGCAGGGGAACGGTGGAACCGTCAATGTGCTTTTAAGGTAGTGGTTAACGATGGGGATGGAAGTCCAAGGAGAGATGCGTGGTGGTGGCTATTCCAGCTTCTGAGTAAACAAAAAATAATTATAACGCCGATACATGTGCCCTATTTTGTCACGTCAATACACTGGGAAGGGGGTGTTGTCCTATCCACTATGCCAACGCTGCAAGCCTACATGACAGCCACCCTGCCTAAGCGACGGGAGCGACATAACAGCGAGAACTGACAGGAGGGGCCCAAGTTGACGGCCGTTAGCCTGATATTTTGTATTGAAACGTAAAGTTGAATTCGTGCCAAAAAAGACCCTCTAAGTATTTGGCACACCAACTTTGGGTAACACAGCTGATTGTAAGCAACATGGGTACCGCGTTGTCTGGACACCCCAACTTTCGGCCGCAAAATGATATTCTCGTGCGACAGCCCCATGGGGTGCCTCCACCTCTCCCCGCTTCAGTTGAGTGGAGCTCCCACTCACCCCACTCACCCTTTCTTTCAATGAGTGGACTCCACTCGAAAAACCAAAGGGTTCTCTTTTTAAATGAATTAAAAACATTTTTAATTCTTTATTTTAATATTTGTCAACTCCATTAATTAACAAACATTAACATATACCTCCTTGGACTATTCCCATATCCCCCAAAACAATTCTGGTGCTTATTGAAACAATTCCGGTGCTTTCCAAAACTTTTCTTTCATATTCCGTATGTACTAAAAAACATCGACGAACCTTAAGTTTTTCACCCTACATTTCATGAATAATATATACATGATCGAGACACCTCTTCGATCAATATTCAACAGCAGGGTCTAGAGATCTGTAATGACTCCCATGCATTCAACGATGAATCTTGTGATCACGTTAACCATAAACGTCATAACCAATTCCTTTTATATAATGCTATTTTAATTGTCCAAGATCCGATCATCGTATCAATTATACCTAGTTCGATATTGTTACCAACTCTTTACTCGTTCTATGATAAGACATCCTTCTGACCTAGTCACGTGCTTGCAAGCGGTGTAGATGTGATATCACCGAGAGGGTCTAGAGTATATATATCCGTCATATGGATGGACAAATCCCACTCTTGATCCATGAGACTCAACTAATACTTTCAGAGTACCCAACACCACCTTTATAGTCACCATGTTATGGTATGACATTTTATGTCATCAAAGCACTCCTACGGTGTTAGTGGTTGACATGATCTCATAGTCTAAGGATTAGGGTTATATGCGCTTGATACAACAATGTAAACTTAATGAATTGATCACATTGTTATACTTACTTTGGTTGTGTGTTCATTACATCATTCTCCTAATGATGTGGTCCTGTTATTAACAACATCCAATGTTCATGATCAGGAAACCTTGATCACTAATTAATAATATAGCTAGTTAAAAGAGAGACTTTACTAGGAACTCTTGTTTGTTTATTAGACGCATATGTATTAATGTTTTTGGTTAATAAAATTATAGCATGAGAAATAAACATCTATCATAAACATCGAATAATATAATAAACCCTTTATTATTTCCTCTTGGGAATATTCCTTTCAGATGATGAGAATGAGAGTGATGATGATGATGATCAAGGAGAGATTGTGGGAGTGACCGCCATAGCCACAATATCTACCTCTTACTCTTGACCTACATCTCTCCTTGACTCTCCCAATGATAACAAGAGCTCCACAAACCCCACGTGCCTCATGGCTAAAGCTTCCTTGGTAACTCCTCCATCCCCACCAACTCCTTCTATAAAGGCATATTTACATGATGATGATATGGGTCTTAATATTAAGAAGGAAATGGTGGAGTCGACTAGTTTCTTGACTAATTTTCAAGGAGAATCCAAGTTATGTGTTGAGTCTATTATGAGCCAACTTTGTGAAGCACGATACATCATCGATGAAAGGGATGACTCCATCTCAGATATGTTTGGGCTTGCTCGCGAGGCCGCCATGGAGATTGTTGCCTTTTCTCATGATATTGAGGAAGAGCAAAGAAAAAGAGTTGCTCTTGAATAGACTAATATTACTCTAGAAGAATCCTTTAACCTAAATGTCTCAAAATTTGTTAAAGAATGTGACCATGCTCTTGCTTTAAATAAAATGTTTAAAAATGTAAAGCTTGAGTTTGGGGTTGATCATGATAGACTAAATGTAGAACTTGATAAACTCAAGAAGGACTATGAGGTCCTATTGAGAAAATTCTCTAACCATTCAAAGTCTCATGAACACCTTCAAACTCAAGTGCCAAAAGAAATTTCCACCTTGTTGACTAGTGTTTCTTCATGTGCTACTAACCCTTGTTGTGAGCATGAAGATATTATCAAGGAGAACACTAAGTTGAATGCCATAATTGAGAAGGGCCTTGTATCATCCATTAAAGGTGATAAAATCCTAAATAACCTTTTGAGTAATTAAAGGGACAATGTGGCAAAGGAAGGACTTGGGTTTACACCCAAGCCAAAAATAAGAACAAGGGCAAGATCAAGAAGAAGACCTTGCCTACTCCCCTTCCAAAATTGGTACTTTTGTGAAGGAGGGGGAGAAGGAAAAAGATAAGAAATAATGTGTCACTGAGAGTGGTGATGAACCATCTCATAATGACTTTATGGGAAAATATAACCCATCTTATGTCCTTATGAAATCTTATGATGGTCATGTCTTTCTAAATATGTTGGCACCTCTTATGGTGATGATTACCATTGGGACATTTGGGTTCCCAAGATATTTCTGGCTAACAAAAGAGGACCAAACATTGATTTCATGTAGGACTATGCTTCCGGTGGGAGAAAATGGGTGGTTGATATGACCCATACAAGAACGGGTACCTAACACCAAACATTGATTTCTTGTAGGACTATGCTTCCGGTGAGAGAAAATGGGTGGTTGATAGTGGTGCCACAAGTCATATGACCGAAAGCAAGGAGATGCTTGATGAGATAAGACCAAATTCCTCCAACATGTGTGTCACTTATGGATATGGATCAACCTCTAAGATATTGGGTTGGGCAAGGTAGTGGTCACACCGGATATTTCCACTGTGTACATTATGCTTGTCAAAACCCTTTCATATAATTTACTTTCTATTCATAAACTTACACTTATGTGTTTTGGCATATACTTTGACCCTAAAATGGTGATTATCATGTGGAGAAAGACTCTCACCATACCCTTTGTTGGAAATGCCGAGAACAGTTTGTATGTGGTGGACTTTTCAAAGAAACCCACTCCTACTGAGACGTGCCTAATGGCTAAAGCCGACATGGGATGGCTTTGGAATCTCCATTTGGCCCACGCCAATATGAGGTGTTTGCAAAGTCTCCACATGGAAAATCACATTTTTGGTCTAAGGTACAATGTTTGTTTTTCCAAAGATCGTGTGTGTAGGGATTGTGTTGAAGGAAAGATCCATGATACATCACATACTCCCAAGACAATTATATCTTCAAAATGGATTATAGAGGTTCTTCACTTGGATCTCTTTGGTCCTCCATATCTTGACAGTCTTGGAGGGAAGAAGTATCATTTGGTAATTGTGGATGACTACTCAAGATATACATGGGTATATTTCTTCAAGAAGAAGAGTGAGACTCAACAAACCATTATCAACTTTGACAATGAAGTTCAATGCCAACACAACAAGAAGATCATGGACATTAGAAGTGACAATGGTACCGACTTCAAGAACTACTCCTTGGATGAATTCCTTAGTAATGAGGGCATTAGATATCAATATTCCACTTCTTATACCCCTCAACAAAATGGAGTGGTCAATAGGAAGAATTGGACTCTTATGGATGCGGTAAGAACCATGATTGTGGAGTTCAAATATCCATATAATTTCTAGGTCGGAGCTAAATCAACCGTTTTTCACATTACTAACCAAGTTTATCACCACAAGCACTTGGACAAGAACCCTTATGAGATTCTTTGTGACAAGAAGCCAAGCATCCACTACATTTGTGTGTTTGGGTGTAAGTCCTATATTCGCAAAAGGGTAACTGGTTATCTAAATTTGAGCCTGGAGCTATTGAGGATATCTTTGTTGGCTATGCATCTAACTCTCACACTTATAGAGTCTAGAACAAGTCCACCAGGAAAGTTGTAGAATCTTGTAACATGGAGTTCAATGAGAATAATGGCTCCAAAGTGGGGCAATTTGATCTTGGTGACGTAGGTGATGAAATTTCTCATCGAGCCATAAGAAGAATGGTTGTGGGATTCTTATGCCCTTTGAGGAACCCCTTGTGGTGGAAGGAGAAGAACAATGCTCTACACAACTGGATCCCTCACCTACTCAAGATCTTCATCAAACCAATAGCCATCAAGATACTATGATTTGAGGGAAATGATCATGATCAAGGACGAGATCAAGTGAATAATGGGTGTGTAACACCTCATGTTGTCCAAGGTAAAGCTAATGAAGATGGACAATGTGAAAATGTTGAGCAAGCTCAAGAAGAGGAGAAAACTAATTTTGAAGGTCAATACAAGGATCAAAATAGTGGTGATGACCAAATAATTCCTCAAGAGTCCCTTGATGAAGCTCAAGCTCGTTGGGAAGAAAAAAAGGACCACTCATCTCATTAGAGAAGGACATATCCTTGAAAATATTGTTGGTGATCTTGAAAAGGGTGTTTCTATTCGTAGTCAAGTGGTAAACTTTATTGGCCATAGTGTATTTGTTTCTTGTGTAGAACCCTAAAAGGTGTATGAAGCGCTCAAAAACCCAGACTGTCTTGAAGCCGTGCATGAAGAGTTACACAATTTCGAGTGCAACAAAGTGTGGTCATTGGTGGAGAGACCCAAGCTGTGCCACAATGTCATCGGGACCAAGTGGATTTTCAAGAACAACCAATATGCAGGCGAGATAGTCATATGCAACAAGGAAATATTGCTGGCTCAAGGCTTCGCCCAAGTCGAGGGTATCGACTACGATGAAACTTTTGCTCATGTTGCTCGCCTTGAATCTATTTGTATCTTGCTTGTGAAAGGACAATGGATGTCGCCTAGAGGGAGGTGATAGCAAGATATAATACTTCAAGCATGATGGCTATCACAATGTAAATTGCATAAGCAAAGGGCTCGGTTGAGAGATAACCGATGGACATGGAGACGATGATTTTTATCCTGGAGTTCACTTCCAAAGAAGCCACGTCTCCTTTGGAGATGTGCGATGGTGCAATGCTCTCCGAACACCACAAATGGCTCACCTTGAGGTGTGGTGGATCAATGCTCACCCAATGCCAGACAAGGCCTCACCCCAACATGCAAATACACGCAACTCACCGACGCCACAACAGGGTCACCCCTATTATCCCGTGAGCTCAACAGAAAGTCTTACTAACGATCCACTATGGGACACTTGAGGGCGGTCACCGAACCTATACAAGGCTTGGGGCAAAATCCACCACTCAATTGTAGGGCTCCTAAGAATCACCACAAAGTCCTCGTCCTTGAGGAATCTCCACAATTCAATTGGAGGCCCCAATGGTATCACACCACTACCACACAACCATCTAGGGTTCCAAGAACGCAAAGAAACAATCCCAAGAGCTTGAACTCGCCGCATCTCCATGGAGAACTCAAACCTATGCATGAAATGTAAGAGGCAAGTCCTTCACTCTCAAATTCCACCAAATCTACAAAATCTATTGGGGGAATAAGAGAGGAAGAACACAAGAGGAGAACGCAAAACTCTCCAAGATCTAGATCCCAAGGATTCCTTAACAAACAAGGGATTTGTTTTGGTGGGGTTGTAGGTCTAGATCTCCTCTCTCAGATCCCTTAAACAGATGCAAGAATCATAGGAGGGGGAAGGGGAGAGGCAAGCTCTTCAAGGTCAACAATGGAGGAGAGAGAGAGAGAAAACCGGATCAAAAGAGGTAGTGCCCACGAAGGGGAAGAGGAGCCCCTTTTAAAGGGCTCCCAGATATGACCGTTTGGGTAAAATCATGCCTGGCCGTAGTACCGGTGAGCCACCAGAAGTTCTGGTCAACCCCGTCTCCAAGGACTCGAAAGCAGTTGAAACGACCAGGTTGTATAGGCCGGGAGTTCTGCTCGACCCAGGCCAGAAGTTCTGGCAACAACAGCAAACGCAATAACTCGAGCATCTAAACTCAAAATGGGATGAAACCAATTTTGTTGGAAAGATAATGATGTGTAGAATCCAACAGAGAAAATACCATGAATAAATATGTGAGGTATCTCCCAAGGTGTGGAGCCAGAAAACCCACAATATAAAAAACGCAATAAGATATTCAAGGGAAATCATTTTTTGATGAACTAGAGCTTGTTATGAAGATAACCACAAGCTCTAGATCCTCTCATGGACAAGATCCGAATAATAACCAAGAAATATGATGTTATGCATGTAGAGGTTTGAGCTTTCCTGAAGAAAACGAATGAGCTACTCACTCGGGAGCCCCTCTTGATAATACGGCTATCTATCCTAAACCCGGTCTTCCAACACTACAAGAGATCGGTAAAATATAAAACCTATCAAGATCATACTATTTCCTTGAGCATTGCACTTGATCTTGATGTAGACGATCTTGTCTCCTTCAAGGTGGAACACTAATAACCCACAAGTATAGGGGATCATGTGTAGCCTTTTCGATAAGTAAGAGTGTCAAATCCAACGAGGAGCTAAAGGTAGGATAAATATTCTCTCAAGTTCTATCAACCGCTGATACAACTCTACGCACACCAAACGTTTGTATTATCTAGGAAATAAAACTAGAGCAACAATACGAGAAATAGAGATAGCTTTGCATGATCATAAATAACAAGAAAGTAAAGCTAGTTGCTGCAACAATAAAATACACTAAACTAACAGAACCATGAGTGTGGAATAGTGGTGGTAATTGTGGTGGCTTTGTCCAAGTTTAAATAGCGAATAGATCGGGTTCATTGTCTTCGATGCAGTTTTCTATGTGGGAGAGGCTAAATATACATGCGCTTCACTACATGGAATTACATGTACTATATGATTGGATTGTTAGCAAACATCCGTAAGTACTAATCAATGCATTAAGGTTTCCCCAACCATAGCCTTAAGTTTAATGGTCCTCTTACTCCCATACGTGCAACGTTCCGGTTCGCGTCCTCGGGTTTCTGTCACTCCGGCAGAACTTCACCCCCTCCTATTACACATACTACAAACCCTATGATGTTTAATCCATGCGCGCACAAATATAATGGACACCAAAGGACTGTACCATATCAACATACAACTCTAATGAACCAAAGACGTTCAACCATTCCATCTAAGAACAAACAAACTACACAAACATGGGACTACGAGTCATGAATAATAACCAAGCGGTGTCCATAACCCTGCTCAGGCCAAGCTAGAAGGGTAACCTTGCTAATGTCGTAAATCACATACCTGTTAAAGCCAAAGGTTGATGACAAATGGAAAAAGAAAAATAAAGAGAGCAGTCAGTCCTAAGGCGAGTACACATCGAGTCTCGGAATTCGGCGGCTCTCACCTACATGGGTATGGTGGGCTCAGTGGCATCAAAGCTTACCCTATATAACTTATATAGACACGCTACAACTTCGGCTATTAGAGAGAGATAAGAGAGCGCTATACTATAACTATAATATAACACCAAACACAACCCATCCGAAGGTTTCCCCCTCGAAGACCAGTCGAGGAAGTCCTCTTGCAGAACACACACGTTGCAATTTTAATTATCCAATTGTTTAGTTGGTAAGGCTAAGTACTAGTCATATTATTAGAGGCAAAGCATTAGTGGCTAACTACGCGCATATCCATTGGCATCACCTACTGTGTTTTATCTAGCCAAGAGGCACGGCGATTCTCAAGGTGGCAAAGCATTCACGACTACTGGTGGATCGGTCTTCGGAAGATAACTTGTAGAGATCCATCTAACCACCACCATGTATCGCAGATTATGTATGCATGCCCATGTGGTCCACCAAAATCATATCATCACCAAGTTCGAAGACATATCATAGTCACCATGTCCGATTTTGTATGTATGCATATGCACCAAATGGAAAACCAATTTTGTAACCCTCTGGATATACAAATAGTACTGGTAGTTGAGGGGGGGTTCCCAAAGGCCCCATGTTTGGTTAGCGTGATCAACCCAGAACTGATATCATAAAAAAACAGTTTCTAGGTCGGCTCAAGCAGGTCCTAAAGGTGGTCCCTACCGAGGCCTTATCATTAGGTGCAACCATAACCATAATCAACATCACCAATTTAATTAACATGGTATCAACTTTTATCTAGATATCACGGTTCACCTGTATGAGAGCGGGCAACAGACCAAAGAATGCGCTACGACTCGCAAGTCTAACCTATCTACTCAATCAGTAGGTAATAGGATAACCAATGCAATATAGTAGTTGCAAGGGAATTAAAGGTACGGTAACTAAAGCATTGACAATAAAGGATAACAGTAGACAAGGTAAGGAACCAAAGACTATAATACAAAGTATGTAGAACGAGGAGAATGCTCGCCTGCGAAACATCGAAGACCAAAAACTGGAGAACTTGTTGTGTCTTGTGTCCACTCAATGTCCTATCCGGGAAGAAGCAAAACACTAGAAAGAAACATCTGGTGGAATATTTTAATGCTATGATGGAAGATACGACATGTTCATGATATGATGCACGACATGGCAAGATGCGGTCCCACTTAGCAATATTAAGCGAAATCAGGATTCCGACAGTTAATTAGACGGTTCGAGTTCACTACAAGAAA
Source organism: Avena sativa (assembly GCA_916181665.1). Classification (NCBI taxonomy): domain Eukaryota; kingdom Viridiplantae; phylum Streptophyta; class Magnoliopsida; order Poales; family Poaceae; genus Avena; species Avena sativa. The sequence goes on from OV702287.1 coordinate 434,262,172, forward strand.
ACTTTCCTTTCACAACAACTTGGACCGACAGTCGTCGTAGAAGGCGCGTCTTCTGCGACGAACTTCTCGGCTCGGTCATGGCTGATGGAAAACTTTTTTTTTTCGGTTTCGTGACCCTCTACTACGACGAAACTGCTAAAAACATGGAGGAATCTCAGCTAGCGCGTGGCAGAAGCAAGATTTTCGTTTTCTCACGCGATGTGGACTCGCCGAAGTCTTTTGAGGCGTGTGAGTCCTAGACGTTAGTGTCTCTAGCGGATCATAATTTTCGGCGTGCCTCTCTGATTTGAACTCGATAACGTTGCTCGACACGTCTGCTATTTAGTCAGGCTGCTGGGTCCCACATGTCAACCTCTCATTAGAAGAATCGTGTGTATGATGGATTTTTTTCCATCGCTCGTGCTACCCTTTTCTGAAGTTGATAGCGTTACTCGATGTATCTACCGTTTAATTAGGCTGTTGGGACCCACATGTCATCCTCCCATTCGAAGAAACGTGTGTATGATGGAATTTTTTTACTTCGCTCGCGCTACGTACCCTATTCTGAACTTGATAGCATTGTTCGATGCATCTACCGTTTAATCACGCTATTGGGCCCCACATGTCATCCTCTTATTAGAAGAAATGTGTGTATGATGGATTTTTACCCTCTGTCGCTCCTTCATGTTCCGAACTTGATAGCGTTGCTCGCTACATCAGCCGTTTATTCAGGCTGGTGGGTCCCTTATATCAGCCTCACATTAGAAGAATCATGGGTATGATGGAAACTTTTTTCTTCTCTAGCGCTACCCTGTTCCGAACTAGATAGAGTTGCTCGACGAATCTGCCGTTTCCTCACCCTGCTGGGTCCCCAATTTCAGCCTCTCATTACAAGAAACGTGTGCATGCTGAACGTTTTCTCGCTCGCGCCTCCCTGTTTCGAACTGACAATGTTGCTCGATGCAGCATCTATATAAGGTCACGCTGCTGGGTCCCACATATCAGCCTCTGTGTAAATTAAATGTGCGTATGATGGACTTTTTTTGACCATGTTCGCTGTTTTGACCATGGCAACTTGTTAGGTCCTAGATGTCAAACACCTCTATGCATGAAACATGTCTATGTTGGGTCCCAGCTGACAGCCTCTATTTGAAAGAAACGTGTGTATGTTGAACTGTTTTTTGGGTCCCAGATGTCAGCCTTAGAGTACAAAATGCTCATAAAAGCCAAATTAAAAAGATTCTGGGCTAACTTGGGGCGGATACCCTATTCTTCATGGCTTATATTCCATGGGCTCACTCCTAAATTGAATGGTCTATGGTCGGTGGCCACAAGGCCACGAAAATGCCAAATAAGAAGGTATTGGGCTATACTTGGGGCTGATAGGCTAATTTCATGGGCTATGTGCTGGTGTGTGGTTGACGTGGGTGCTTGTTCCTTCAATCCACGGAAACAGCGCCAGAAAGATGCTTGTTGGCTCAAGATGCAATGAGCTCGTTGGGAACCCCAAGAGGAAGGTATGATGAGCACAGCAACAAATTTTCCCTTAGTTGTGAAACCAAGGTTATCGAACCAGTAGGAGCAAGGAAACACCTCCAATGTGTTGTTTCCAACTTGGAATCCTGCACAACACAACCACAGAACTTTGTCCCCAACTTACAGTGAGGTTGTCAATCTCACCATTTTTGCTGAAAACAAAGGATTACACGTATTGTGTGGAAGATAGAAGTAGCTTGCAGAAAGTAAACAGAAAATAGTAAACAGTTGTAAATTGATGGTAAAAGAAAGGACCGGCGTCCATAGTTCACTAGTGGTGATTCTCCTTAAGATAGATGACATGTTGGGTGAACAAATTACAGCGAGGCAATTGACAAACATCGACAAAGCATACATGTATATACTAATCATCTTGACTCCTATGAGATTTGATTGGACATTACAACATTATGCATAGACCATAATCCAACTGCATCTATGACTAATAATCCACCTTCAGGTTATCATCCGAACCCCCTCCAGTATTAAGTTGCAAGTAACAGATAATTGCATTAAGCATTGCGTGTAAAGTAAACAATACGATTGTTCTATGAACAAAGGATTGTTGTTTTCTCCCTAGTAGCAACACCACATCTAGTACCTTAGAGATTTCTGTCACTTCCCTAGATTACTAGAGGCATGAACCCACTATCGAGCATAAATACTCCCTCTTGGAGTTGGTAGCATCTACTCGGCCAAGATATCTACTAACAGCAGAGATCATGCAAGATCACAAATAACAAAGACATGATAGAATCAATAATCAATCTGAAATAGCATCTCAATATCCATTGGATCCCCGCAAACACAACATGTAGGATTACAAATAGATGATCTTGATCATGAACTGAGCTCACAAGATCTAAACATGATAACACAAAGGAGGGGAACCAACAATCTAGCTACTACATGGACCCGTAGTCCAAGGATGAATGATGGCTCACTGTTGATGTAGAGATCGTTGGGAACCCTAAGAGGAAGGTATGATGAGCACAACAGCAAGTTTCCCTCAGTTATGAAACCAAGGTTTAATCAAACCAGTAGGAGCAAGGAAACACCCCAAAGGTGTTGCTAGCTGAGCCTTGGCAGGGCGCACTACCGGTGCTATTAGCAACGTGGAGACCTGCACAACACAACCTCAGAACTCTGTCCCCAACTTATGATGAGGTTCTCAATCTCACAGTGTTTTGCTGAAAACAAAGGATTAAACGTATCGAATGGAAAGAAGTAAAAGTTTGCAGAAAGTAAACACAAAGCAGTAAACAATTTATAGATTGTATGTAAAAGAAAAGGACCGAGATCCATAGTTCACTAGAGGTGGCTCTCCTTAAGATAGATAACATGCTGGGTAAACAAATTACAGCGGGGCAATTGACAAACATCGAGAAAGAAATACATGCATATACTAATCATCTTGACTCCTTTGGAACTTGATTGGGCATTACAACATTATACATAGACCGCCTTCCAACTGCATCTATGACTAATAATCCACCTTTAGGTTATCATCCGAACCCCCTCCAGTATTAAGTTGCAAGCAACCGATTATTGCTTTACGAATTGCGTGTAATGTAAACAATACGATTGTTCTATGAACAAAGGATTGTTGTTTTCTCCCTAGTAGCAACAACACATCTAGTACCTTAGAGATTTCTATCACTTCCCCAGATTACCAGAGGCATGAACCCACTATCGAGCATAAATACTAACTCTTGGAGTTGCTAGCATCTACTTGGCCAAGATAGCTACTAACAACGGAAAGCATGCAAGATCACAAATAACAAAGACATGATAGAATCAATAATCAATCTGAAATAGCATCTCAATATCCATCGGATCCCCGTAAACACAACATGCAGAATTACAAATAGATGATCTTGATCATGAACGGAGCTCACAAGATCTAAACATGAAAGCACAAAGGAGGAGAACCAGCCATCTAGCTACTACATGGATCCGTAGTACAAAGATGAAGTACTCACGCATCACACCGGAGGCTTGCATGGTGATGAAGAAGGCCTCTAGGGTGAATTCCCCTCTCTGGCAGGGTGCCGGGAAGAGCTTCAGATCCCTCCCGATCTAGGGATGACGATGACGGCGGCTACGGACTCTTTCATGGATTTTTGATCCGGTACTTAGGGTTTTCGTCCCGAGGGCATCTTATAGGCAGAAGGGGAGGCCGAGGGGGTGCCGGAGGCGGCTACACCACCCCCTGGCGCATGCCAGGCTGGGCCATGCGGCCAGGTGGTGTGGTGGCCCCCTGGCCCCTCTCCGTCTCGTATTCTGGCATCTGATGACTTCCAGAAAAATAGGCACTTTGGCTTTTGTCCCGTCCAATTCCGAGAATATTCATTTTCTGACTTTCCTGGAACCAAAAACAGCAGAAAACAGGCAGCTGGCACTGTGGCTCTTGTTAATAGGTTAGTCCAAGAAATCATATGAAAAGTACTCCAAAGTGTGGACAAAACACAAGAAAGTGGATAAAACCAAGTATGGAACATCAAAAATTATAGATACATTTGCAATGTATCAACATCCCCAAGCTTAACTCCTGCTCGTCCTCGAGTAGGTAAGTGATAAAAAGAAAGAATAATTTTTGAGGTGACATGCACCATCAAAGACTTGATCAAAGTATTTGTTAAACATTCAAAGCTAGGATCATAGTACTTCAATCATAACATGAAAGACAAAGTTCTAGCAATAAGACAAAGAAACTATGATGCAACACGAAAAGGCACAAACAAAAGATTCATGAATAACAATGCTTTGCAAGACGTTTGTTTGTTTCACATAAAGAAAACATAGCATAATAGTATTCAGCTTGTCCCTCATAGAGTAGCAAATATAAATGCATAGGACACCTTCAAAATTCATAAGAGTGACTAGATACAAATAGTTTAAAACAAGCAATATCAAGGTATGCATCAATCAACTAGTCTTGGGACAATGCACATAGAACTAAGAATGGCCATTATGCTCTCAAAGTAGGTGCATAAAGGTAGAAGGTGGAGACTTAATATAATGGTGGAAGAAAGGCCTTCATAGAAGGAAGTAGAGATTCAAGTTTCATAAAGAGCTTCCAAAAATTATGGTACTTATAGCTTTCAGCTCTCATTGCCCCTATCATAAGCATCTTGAAGTGATTAAGGTTAAAGTGAACAAACTATGGTGTACATGCTTGACGAAGTATAAGTCAGAAATCTCATGTCCCTTGGATACGAGGGCCGCTCCTCATGCTACTCAAGTTTAGTCACCGGTAAGTTCTTGTCATCGTAAGTACATGTGTATCATAGAGAACCGCCAACGGGGTACCCCTTGCCCGATGATTCGGAAGAATCCCCATATCAAAATGACAAGGCAAGCAGACAACGAGCATCTCAACAATCTTCTTATTTACCATGGGAATATGGTGCTTTTTTCTCTCTTTCCTCTTTTCATAATCTTTTTTTTCTTTTTCTCTTTTTTCTCAATATAGGACTCTTTTTTTTATAAGAAGAATGCTTCATAGACAACTTATTATTGTTATGCTGCGTGTTTCCACCATGTCAGCATTGATTAGACCAGCGGCCCAGGCGTTTCTCTAACACATATACATAACTCCATGGACTTACAAGCTCCCCTTTCATTTCACACCGACGACATCCATATACAAAAGAGCATGATATCAACTAGGTACAAGTACCAAGTGCAATGTTGAAAGCATTCCCCATGAAAGCATGGTTCTGATAATTCCCAACAAATAAGTGCAAGCATATACAACATAGGGGACATAATGGTTCAAGTTTATTAAGTGCAAGAAAAGTAAAATGTGCCATCAAGTTCGTGAGAGCTTTAATCACTAGTTTTCTCATAACAAGTTTAATTCGAAAGGTAAACAAAAGCATGAATATACTTGGAATAGCATAAGCTAGTAGGTTGGTATGGTGGAATCTTTGTAATAACTTGGTTTAAGGAGTTGGATGCATGAGTGGAACTCATACTTGGTTGTGGAGGCTAGCAAAAGACTAGGAGCGACAAACTAAGAGAGCAATAATGGCCATAATCATGCAGAGCGACAAAACATCATTGATCAAAGCATAAAGTGATACTACAAGTTGAAAACTAAAGGATCATAAAGGCTATGGTGACTTGAGATAGTCATAACATGGTGTGAGCATGCGCCAAGTCAACCCAAATAAAGCATCAAAGGAGAATACCACTATACTATGCTTTAATATGCTAAAACAACGCATGATTCATCCAAGGCACATTAAGCAATCTCAATTGTTTATAACAAGTCATGCTACAGCAAAGAATACTAATCATAAAGCAAAAACAATATCAAGCATGGCATGATAGAGCATATGCCACAGTCAAAAACGAGCTCTTTTTACCACATAAGCATGAACTTTCCTACTCTTTTCCAAACCAAATCAAACTATTTGCAAACCAATGTATGAAAGAGGGGGTCCAACCAATTTATTCAGCAAACTAAGAAAACTAAGCAAACTAAAAACAAAAATGAAAATGAAAAAGAAGACGCTCCAAGAACAACACAACTGTGCATGAAACAATAAAAATGAAGCGTTTGAAAGAAACCTGAGATTTTTATTGATGAAGAGGGGGATGCCTTGGGCATCCCCAAGATTTGACGCTTGTACTTCTTGGATATTTCTTGGGGTGACACGTATGGCATCCCCAAGCTTGAGCTTTAGTCCATCCTTCATCTCATTACTCATTCCTTCCATACACCTGAAATTTTTCCTTCATACAAAACTTCACACAATCTTTATTAGCAACATTAGTGCACTCAAGATAAATAAGTCTTAAGGTTCAGTTCTAACACCAATAAAATTCCATTAGAACACTAGCTACTGTAGCACTTCCCTCAAAAAGCTCAATTCCCCAAAAGAACTCAAAAAGGAACCAATAAGAAGCAAATGCAGAAAATGGCAGAAATCTGTCAAAACAGACCAGCAGGTAAAGATGAATTTTTTCGAAGACCTTCTGTTGCTCAAATCAAAAAGTGTGGAACTAACGAAAGTTAGATAACAACCTGGGGCAGAATCACAAAAATTAACGCCTCAAAAACACGTTCAGAGATTTTACACGATTTTTACAGTGAAGCACAGAAATCTGTTTCGGGACAGCAACTTTCCCAATCATTACTTCTCTCTCATTAGAGGTTACTCTTGGCACAAAAAGCATAAAAAGGATAAGGAGCGTTTATTACTGAATTAATAACTTACAAGAATCATCTAAAACTTATGGGTTATCTCCCAATAAGTACTTTTCTTTAACGCCTTTAAGTTAGGCATAAGAAGCAAGAAAGAATCAAGTGTTCTCAAATGAAGAAGCATTAAGATCAATACCAGAAATATTTTCAACAAGGCAAGGTATATCATCCAAATAAGTTCTAGAGGATCCTCTCTCAATGCTCTTAGGTTCACTATTCTCATAAAAAGGGTTTGCAGGAACAATCCAATCAAGATTCTTTTCTATGGCATTATGTATTGCTACTAGTTTAAAGGGTATTGGTATCTTAGGTTCCTCCCCATTAGGTTCGGTTTTGTTCATCTTTTCTCATGTACCAACAACATCTACACATGAGCCTAGCATATTGAAACATTCAAAGACTTTCCTAGCTTCCTTGGCAACATCATAGAACTTCTTAAACACAGTTTCTAGAATAAAATCCCTCTTTTCAGGGTCCTCAATTTTTTTAAGCTTAAGAAACATTACTTGCATTAAGGGTTTGAGGTTAACAAACCTAGCTTCTAACATATGAATTAAAGAAGCTGCAGCAATCTCATAGTTTGGAGCAAGTTCTGCAAGGGATCTATCCTCAGTATCTTCATGTTTGCTAACATGATTAAAGAATTCTTCAATATTATCTTTCCCAATTATAGAACCACTACCAATTGAAAGGTCTTTCAGGGTGAATTTAGGGATCAACATGGTGAGCTAAGGAAGAGGTGACAATTAAAGGAGACTTAATTTTTGTGTGTGTTTTGAATAAGAAAGCAAACTAGTAAAACTATTTTTTGTGTGTTTTTGATAAAGAAACAAGCAAACAAAGCAGAAGTAAACTAAGCAAAACAAAAATAACAACGTAAAGAGATTGGTTATGAGGGACTCCCCTTGTGAAGATGTCCTTGACTCCCCGGCAACGGCGCCAGAAAAATGCATGATGGCTCAGTGTTGATGTAGAGCTCGTTGGGAACCCCAAGAGGAAGGTATGATGAGCACAACAGCAAGTTTCCCTCAGTTATGAAACCAAGGTTTAATCGAACCAGTAGGAGCAAGGAAACACACCAAAGGTGTTGCTAGCTGCGCCTTGGCAGGGCGCACTACCGGTGCTAGTAGCAACGTGGAGACCTGCACAACACAACCACAGAACTCTGTCCCCAGCTTGCGATGAGGTTGTCAATCTCACCGTGTTTTGCCGAAAACAAAGGATTAAACGTATCGAATGGAAGAAGTAAAAGTTTGCAGAAAGTAAATACAAAGAAGTAAACAATTTATAGATTATATGTAAAAGAAAAGGACCGGGATCCATAGTTCACTATAGGTGGCTCTCCTTAAGATAGATAACATGCTGGGTAAACAAATTACAGCGGGGCAATTGACAAACATCGAGAAAGCAATACATGCATATACTAATCATCTTGACTCCTTTGGAAGTTGATTGGGCATTACAACATTATACATAGACCGCCAATGACTAATAATCCACCTTCAGGTTATCATCCGAACCCCCTCTAGTATTAAGTTGCAAGCAATAGATTATTGCTTTACGAATTGCGTGTAATGTAAACAATATGATTGTTCTATGAACAAAGGATTGTTGTTTTCTCCCTAGTAGCAACAGCACATCGAGTACCTTAGAGATTTCTGTCACTTCCCCAGATTACCAGAGGCATGAACCCACTATCGAGCATAAAAACTAACTCTTGGAGTTGCTAGCATCTACTTGGCCAAGATAGCTACTAACAACAGAAAGCATGCAAGATAACAAATAACAAAGACATGATAGAATCAATAATCAATCTAAAATAACATCTCAATATCCATCGGATTCCCGCAAACACAACATGCAGAATTACAAATAGATGATCTTGATCATGAACGGAGCTCACAAGATCTAAACATGAAAGCACAAAGGAGGAGAACCAGCCATCTAGCTACTACATGGATCCGTTGTCCAAATATGAAGTACTCACGCATCACACCAGAGGCTTGCATGGTGATGAAGAAGGCCTCCAGGGTGAATTCCCCTCTCCGGCAGGGTGCCGGGAAGAGCTTCAGATCCCTCCCGATCTAGGGATGGAGATGACGGCGGCTACAGACTCTTTCCTGGATTTTTGTTCCGGTACTTAGGGTTTTTGTCCCGAGGGCATCTTATAGGCGGAAGGGGAGGCCGAGGGGGTGCTGGAGGCAGCCACACCACCCCCTGGCGCGGGCCAGGCTGGGCCATGCGGCCAGGTGGTGTGGTGGCCCCCTGGCCCCTCTCCGTCTCGTATTCTGGCATCTGATGACTTCCGGAAAAATAGGCACTTTGGCTTTTGTCCCGTCCAATTCCGAGAATATTCATTTTCTGACTTTCCTGGAACCAAAAACAGCAGAAAACAGGCAGCTGGCACTGTGGCTCTTGTTAATAGGTTAGTCCAAGAAATCATATGAAAAGTACTCCAAAGTGTGGATAAAACACAAGAAAGTGGATAAAACCAAGTATGGAACATCAAAAATTATAGATACATTTGCAATGTATCAATGAACTACTCATGCATCACACCGGAGGCTTGCATGGTGATGAAGAAGGCCTCCAGGGTGAATTCTCCCCTCCGGCCGGGTGACGGGAAGAGCTTCATATCCCTCCCGATCTAGGGATGGAGATGACGGTGACTACAGACTCTTTCGTGGAATTTTGATTGGGTACTTAGGGTTTCTGTATCGGAGGCAGTATATATGCGAAAGGGTAGGCCGAGGGGGTGCCCTAGGCGGCCTCACCACCCCCTAGCATGGGCCAGACCTAACCGCGCGGCCAGGTGGTGTGGCCGGCCCCTGGCCCCCCTCCGTCCCGTATTCTGGCTCCGTGTCCCCCTCGGTGAAATATTGACTTTGGCTTTTGTCCCGTCCAATTCCGAGAATATTCATTTTCTGACTTTCCTAGAACCAAAAATAGCAGAAAACAGGCAGCTGGCACTATGGCATCTTGTTAATAGGATAGCCCAAGAAAGTGTGTAAAAATACACCAAAGTGTGGACAAAACATAAGAAAGTAGATATAAACCAAGCATGGAACATAAAAAATTATAGATATGTTTGCAACGTATCAACATCCCCAAGCTTAACTCCTGCTCGTCCTTGAGTAGGTAAGTGATAAAAAGAAATAATAATTTTTGAGGTGACATGCACCATCATAAACTTGATCAAAGTATTTGTAAAACATTGATAGATGGGATCATAGTACTTCAACATAGCATGAAAGATAAAGTTCTAACAATAAGACATAGCAACTATGTTGTAACATGAAAGGCACAAACAAAAGATTCATGAATAATAATGCTTTGCAAGATGTTTGTTTCTTTCACATAAAGAAAACATAGCATAGTGGCATTCAGCTGGTCCCTCATAATGTAGCAAATCATAATTGCATAGGACACCTTCAAAGTTTATAAGGGTGACTAGATACAAATAGTTTAAGAACAAGAAATATCAAAGTTATGCATCAATCAACAAGTCTAGGGACAATTCACATTAAACTAAGAATGGCCACTATGCTCTCTCAATAGGTGCATAAAGATAGAAGATGGAGACTCAACATACAAGTAAAAGAAAGGCCTTCATAGAAGGAAGCAGGGATTCAAGTTTCATAAAGAGCTTCCAAAAATTATGGTACTTATTAGCTTTCCGCTCTCATTGCCCCTATCATAAGCATCTTGAAGTGATTAAGGTTAAAGTGAACAAACTATGGAGTATATGCTTGATAAAGTATAAGTTGGAAATCTCATGTCCCTTGAATACGAGGGCCGCTCCTCATGCTACTCAAGTTTAGTTACCGGTAAGTTCTTGTCATAGTAAGTACATGTGTATCATAGAGAACCGCCAACGGGGTACCCCTTGCCCGATAATACGGAAGCATCCCCATATCAAAATGACAAGGCAAGCAGACAATCAGCATCTCAGCAATCTTCTTATTTACCATGGGAAAATGGTGCCTTTTTCTCTCTTTCCTCTTTTCTCATCTCTTTTTTTTCTTTTTTCTCAATCTCCATCTCTTTTTTTATAAGAAGAATGCTTCATAGATTGCTCATTATGGTTACGCTGCAGGTTTCCACCATGATTAGGCATGGATTAGACCGGCGGCCTAGGCGTTTCTCTAACACACATACATAACTCCATGGACTTACAAGCTCCCCTTTCATTTCACACCGACGACATCCATAGACAAAAGAGCATGATATCAACTAGGTACAATGTACAAGTGCAATGTTGAAAGCGTTCTCCATGACAGCATGGTTCTGCTAATCCCCAACATACAAGTGCAAGCATATACAACATAGATGACACAATGGTTCAAGTTTATTAGGGGCAAGAAAAGTAAAGTGTGCCATCAAGTTCGCGAGAGCTTTAATCACTAGTTTTCTCATAACAAGTTTAATTCAGAAGGTAGATAAAAGCATGAATATACTTGGAATAGCAAATGCTAATAGGTAGGTATGGTGGACTCTTTGGGATAACTTGGTTTTATTTGGAGTTGGATGCATAATTGGAACTCATACTTGGTTATGGAGGCTAGCGAAAGACTGGGAGCGACCAACTAAAAGAGCAACAATGGCCATAATCATGCAAAGCGACAAAACATCATTAATTAAAGCATAAAGTGATATTACAAGTCGAAAACTAAAGGATCATAAAGGCTATGGTGACTTGGGATAGTTATAACATGGTGTAAGCATGCACCAAGTCAACCCAAATAAAGCATCAAAGGAGAATACCACAATACTATGCTTTAATATGCTAAAACAACGCATGATTCTTTCAAGGCACATTAATAAATCTCAATTGTTTATAACATGTCATGCTACAGAAAAAATCACTAAGAATAAAGCCAAAACAATATCAAGCATGGCATGACAAAGCATATGCCACCGTAAAAAACGAGCTCCTTTTACCACTTAAGCATGAACTTTTCCTACTCTTTTCCAATCCAAACCACACTTATTTGAAAACTAATGTATGAAAAAGGGGGTCCAACCAATTTATTCAAGCAAACTAAGAAAACCAAGCAAACGAAAACAAAAATGCTCCAAGAATAACACAACTGTGCATGAAACAATAAAAATGAAGTGTTTGGAAGAAACCTGGGATTTTTATTGATGAAGAAGGGATGCCTTGGGCATACCCAAGCTTTGACGCTTGTACTTCTTGGATATTTCTTGGGATGACAAACATGGAATCCTAAAGCTTGAGCTTTAGTCCATTCTTCATCTCATTACATCACTCTTTCCATACACCTGAAATTTTTCCTTCATACAAAACTTCACATAATCTTCATTAGCAACATTAGTGTACTCAAGATATAAGTCTTTGGGTTCAGTTTCAACACCAATAAAACTTCAATTAAAACACAAGTTACTATAGTACTTCCCTTAAAAAGCTCAATTCCCCAAAGAGAACCCAAAAAGGAATCAACAAGAAGCAAATGCAAATAATGGCAGAAATCTGTCAAAACAGACCAGCAGATAGAAACCAATTTTTTCGAAGACCTTCTGTTACTCAAATCGAAAATTGTTGAACTAACGAAAGTTGGATAACAACCTGGGGCAGAATCACAAAAAATTACAGCTCAAACCGATGTACAAATATTTTACATGAATTTTTACAGCGAAGCACAAAAATCTGTTTCGGGACAGCAACTTTCCAAAGCATTACTTCTCTCTCATTAGAGGTTATTCTTGGCACAAAAAGCAAATAAAAAGGATAAGGGGAGGTTATTACTGAAGCAATAACTTCCAAGACTCAAGTAAAACTTTTGAGTTATCTCCCAATAAGTACTTTTCTTTAATGCCTTTAAGTTAGGCATATGATCAAGATTCAAGTATTTTCAAATGAATAAGCATTAAGATCAATACCAGAAATATCTTTATTTTTCAAGGCTTCATGCATTCCTACAAGTTTTTAACTAAAAAGCTTCCATGGAACTATTTGTTTTGGTTTCATAGGCATGAACACAAGTGTTCAAGGTCGACCCCCACTTAACCATTACTCATCTTTCCAATCACTTTCCTTTTTTTAAACGTTTTTAGGTAACAAGTACAACTTTTTTTTTTGTAATTCGCATTCCCTATCCATACTAAGATAGAGAACAACTTAAAACTGAAAGTAAAACCTACTTAGAGATAAAGCAAACAAGTGCACACAAGAATATTCACCCACAAGCTATTGCTCCCCGGCAACGGCGCCATAAAAGGTCTTGATAACCCACAAGTATAGGGGATTGTGTGTAGCCTTTTCGATAAGTAAGAGTGTCAAATCCAACGAGGAGCTAAAGGTAGGATAAATATTCTCTCAAGTTCTATCAACCGCTAATATAACTCTATGCACACTAAACGTTTGTATTATCTAGGAATAAAACTAGAGCAACAATACGAGTAATAGAGATAACTTTGCATGATAATAAATAACAAGAAAGTAAAGCTAGTTGCTGCAGAAATAAAATACACTAAACTAACAGAAACATGAGTGTGGAATAGTGGTGGTAATTGTGGTGGCTTTGTACAAGTTTAAATAGCGAATAGATCGGGTTCATTGTCTTCGATGCAGTTTTCTATGTGGGAGAGGCTAAATATACATGCGCTTCACTACATGGAATTACATGTACTATATGATTGGATTGTTAGAAAACATCCATAAGTACTAATAAATGCATTAAGGTTTCCCCAACCATAGCCTTAAGTTTAATGGTCCTCTTACTCCCATATGTGCAACGTTCCGGTTCGCGTCCTCAGGTTTCTGTCACTCCGGCAGAACTTTACCCCTTCCTATTACACATACTACAAACCCTATGATGTCTAATCCATGCGCGCACAAATATAATGGACACCAAAGGACTGTACCATATCAACATACAACTCTAATGAACCAAAGACGTTCAACCATTCAATCTAAGAACAAAGAAACTACGCAAACATGACATAGATCATAGGATTATAACTTATAGCATCAAACACCATGTTTACATAGGATGGTACAAAGGTGTGTGGGAGGATGAACCACTGCATACTAGGAGGACTAGGTGATGGAGATGGCGATGAAGATGGTGAAGAGGGCGGCGGCGGCGCCAGCGGCGGCGTGGGGGACACCTTCCCCGCCGCCGGTATCATGGGGGAGCACCGCCCCTTAGCCCCTTCCTTCATGGCTTCTTGGGAGATCCATGGGGGAGGCAAAAACGTGGCTTTGGTGGCTGCAAATTCGTGGGTGGAGATGCCCTGGGCGAATTAGGTTTCCTCCCTTTATATAGCTTCTCGGATTTCCGTCACCCCATCTTGAGCTGAAGTAAATCGGGCCTTTTAGGCCCGTCCGGACTCAGAATCAGCTAAATTGTATGTCCAGAACGTTTCTCACGAAATTTCCAACAACTTTGTAGTTGAAGAGTTTTCCATTTAACGCTGTATTCGACCCGAAACGTGACCATCGTCAAAAAGAGTTCTGAGACAGATTTCTGGAAAAATCCCAATTTGACTCCAACAAGGTTCCCACTTGTATTCTTGGTAATTCCAACACATCAAAGTGTAAAACAAGAACATTGTGCACTTTTGCAACTATTAGTAGGTTAGTCCAAATAAATCATAAACTTTATACAAAAAGGGGTGTCAAAAGCATATTATTAGCATAAAACCATCAAAAATTATACATACGTTATGGACGTATTAAACACCTTTATTGATTGCTCTTGCTCGCACTTTACTTGAAGACTTGGGACTTGCTCCCCCATACTCCATGGGGAAACCTCTTCTTTGAATTTATCTTCATAACTCCATGATCACCGAGGATGGCAAGCTTCAAGCATGAGATCTTCTAGAGATGGCGCGTCTTGAGCTTGCAATTCATTTCTTGATGATTTCTTGAAGATAGCCATGAGGAACTCCATCTTCTTCTTCAAGACACTCTTGATCTTCTTCTTCTACATGATTCCAATAGGCACAAAGCCTTAAACATTACTGCTTCTTCTTCATTTCAACCAGGAAACCAACACATGGCCCAAGTGATGCCAATGGAAAAAAATCCTACAAGTGAAACTAAATTCAAACATTAGTTCATAGAGATTTTAATTAATTACCAAAACCACACATGGGGTCACACATGCACTTTAAGCTTGCATATGCATCTCATCACAATTTCAAGTTCCAAGTTGCAACAAATGGATGCTAAAGTGCATTTCTTAATGGTCCCCTAAATGAGTTGGTTTATGTCAAGCAACCTCCATGCTTTAAGGATCCCAAGTTTTAGAACCATGTCCACAAACTTGATAAGGCATTCTATGTACTTAAAAAATCTCCACATCCATGGTATGAGAACCTTAGAAAGTTGTTGGTTGATCGTGGCATCAAAATTAGGTTATTGACCCCACTCTTATAATTAAGAGAGTTAGAGGGAACTTGTTTATATGCCAAATTTATGTTGATGATATTATATTTGGTTCTCCTAACAAATCTTTCAATGATGTGTTTGATAAGCTAATGACCGATGAGTTTGAAATGTCTACGATTAACAAGTTGTAATTCTACCTTGGATTTGAAGTGAGGCAAGTGATTGGAGATATCTTTATTAACCAAGAAAAATATATTCAAGATATGCTCAAGAGATTCAAGTTGAGATAGCTCAATGGATTCAAGACTCCCATGCCTCTCAAATACAACCTCACTCTTGATACTCATGGTAAAGATGTGGATCAAAAGATATATCATTCTATGATTGGATCTTTACTCTATGTTTATGCATCTAGACCAGATATCATGTTGAGTGTGGGTATTTGTGCATATTTTCAAGCCACCCCAAAAGAAATCCACCTTGTGGCGGTTAAGCGAATCTTTCAATATTTAGTTGATACCATAAACTTTGGCTTATGGTATCCCAAGGTCTCAAGATTTGCACTTCATGGATTCACAGACTCATATTGGGCGGGAGACAAGGTTGGAAGGAAGTCAACCTCTGAGGCTTTCCAATTCCTTGGTAGGTCCTTGGTGTGTTGGTCATCTAAGAAGCAAAATTGTGTATCTTTATCATCCACCGAGGCCGGGTATATTGTCGCCGCAAGTTTTTGTGCATAATTGTTATGGATGAGGTAAACCTTGAAGGATTACAGTGTCACATGTTACAAAGTGCATCTTCTTTGTGACAATACAAGTGCAATCAAGATCGCCTACAACCCGGTGCAACACAAAAGAATGAAGCATATTGATATTCGTCATCATTTCATCTAGGAGCTTGTGAATAGTGGAGATATTGACCTCTCTTATGTTAGCACCGAGAACAATCTTGCGGATTTTTTCACTAGGCCCTTGATGAAAGAAGATTCTAGGAGTTAAGGTATGAACTAAATATCATTGATTCGAGCAATGTGGCTTGAGATCATGCACCCATACCCATGATTTAATGTGTTTTATTATCTAGGTGTAGGCATGGATATAGGGGGACTATGGTCCTAATTGATTGGGCTAACCCCCCCATTATTCCCAAAGTGAGAAAATCATTATCTTAATAACATTTTGTGATATGTGAGCTTAAATAACGAGTTCTGGTAATCAACCCAAGATATATATCTGCGGTTCCAAGCCAGTAGTACTCAAACATGGTGTTACAGCCACCAACCCTCTCTCTCATGAGAGGTTGGTCCTTTCACTTGTTGATCATGTTTTCTTGCTTTTTGGTAATGTTTGCTCTTACTTGTTGGAGTACATAGTACCTACTTTCATTGTGTTGATCTTATTCTAATCCCCAAATCCCTCTTTAGAATCTTCTATCTATGCACAAGATCCTTGTCCAAATTTGCTCCCTTCTACAAAAATCTAGCATTTTGGAACAGCCAGCCCCGGTACTACCGGACCCTAGATAGTGTCCAGGAGAAATCCTAGAAACTGGCCTAGGTTCGGTTGTACCATCCAATACATGTGGTACTACCGATGATTTTTTCTCGTACTACCGGGCATCAGGATCCTTTTAAGTGGAGGTACAGAGACAATAACAATTTAGTGCTCCCTAGTTTCCCCTGAACCCCACCTAAATCCCGGTGGCCACTGGTTCCACCTTGCCACAAGTGGAGCACTGCTGGATCTGGCCACCGGAGCCCTTCCTCGACCTCCTCCCCTCCGCCATGAGCTCCGGTACCACCGCTTTCCTCTCTCATCAAGCTTTTCTAAGTTTTCTAGATATCTTCTATATTTCTTGGTAAACCTTGGATATTCTTGGTGCCCTTGCATTCCCCATACTTGATCTACTCTCCATGACCAAGGAATCAAGTTTCACACCAATTTGCACTCTCGTTGTGGCCTAGTACTACCGGGGTGTCTCGTGTTCCACCAGTACCGGTAGTACCGGATAAGTTCTCTGGTACTACCGATTGTGAGCGGTACTACTGGTCCTTCCTCCGGTACTATCGGGCCCACCAGAGCTCAAATTTGCTACAAAATTGCTTTCTTGTGTGCCTTTTTCCCGGGATCTTGTGGCCTTATCTCCATGCTATCTCTCCCATATGCTTTCATAGGTGTAGGTGACCCGGATCCTAGGAAGAGTTCTAAGGCATGTGACGATGAAGATTGGGAATCCGAGTATGAATAGATCATGCCACATCCTAGCAACCGTATGCAAGATAAGCTCCAGGTAACAAGGGGACGAAGAGGACGACACTCCAAGAAGACATCCAGTTGCGGCCCAACTCCCATCACTAAGCCACCCACCCATTCCAAAAGTCAAAGTTCTCGCTCTTGAGGGCCAAAGCTACTCACCTATATTTCTGAAGAAGAGTTCACTAGGATGAGGCAAGTCAACCCTTATGGCTGCAATCGTGAGAGCAATAGGGAAGGTATCTTCTTATACTCTATTTTTCAAGAGCGAGTGTACAAAGAGGTTCTTTTGTCCAATGACAATCTCTTAGTGACCCAAAAGTTTATTGATCTCGCTCACATGGAAAAGAATCCAGAGTACTTTGGTGAGGCCAAGGAAATTTGCAACAATCTTGGCTTGATACCTATCATGCAATTCAAACAAGACTGCACAATTGTGTGCCACCGTGCACTTTGGTGGAGATGAGAAGAGGAAGATGACTTGGATGACTCGAGGTGATGTAAAGGAAGCTACTTTGGCCGAGTTTGGGCATTTGCTTGGATATGAGGACCGTGGTATGAGTGCTCCATGTGGTTTTTGCCATCACACCCTTGGTATATCCATGAATAATAATGTGCATGGGGACACTCTATATTCCGGGAATAGGTGTGGTTAGCAAGATCAAGCATTTGTTGCCTACATATGATATTTTACTTCGCATCTAATGCAAGACCATTCCCCCATGGTGGGGAACTTTTATGAGATTCATAGCAACCTTGTTTACCTCATGTTTCACACTCATGCCAATCATGGAAACGACGTCAAGTTGGATGCGATGGAATTTATATGGAATGAAATGGCCATTGGCGCGTTCGCTAGGAGAGTGCCTCCATATGCTCCATACATTATGGCACTCACCATGTACAAGAGCTCTTCCATTGCCAATGATCTCCCCAACCGCAAGCTTGTGGTTCGCAAATGCAATCAATTGTTGATCAAGAAACATGATCCCCCACTTAATGCGGATGGCCAAGATATTGATGAGGATCGCAATGTGATTGAGGAGCACTTCAAGGAACAAACTAGGCATGTGTACATGAATTTGTGGTCTCTCATCGCAAGGAGGCAACCCCCTCATGGGCCAAGATGATTGACGCAAAACTCAAGAAAGTGTTTTGCCTCCAAGTTGACAACCAAAAGTGTATGTATTAAGCCCATGTTAATGAGAAGAAGCCTCGAGCTCATCAAAAGGAGAACATGGAAGCTCAAGGTTTTACCATTTCCAAAGGCTCCAAGAACAACATCACTACCGAGGAACAATGGATCTCCATGCATAGCAATTGGGATGCTGATGAAGCCACTTCTTCCTACCGTGCCCCAAGGTTCCATGATGATGATGAGCAGTGATATTTGGGATGCTAGTCTTTCTCTTGTATCTTTTTGGTGTATTCATTGAAAATGGATAGAAGGTGCACCTTAGTTTATGTGGGATTTGCATGGGAAGTCACAAGCTCGTTCTTCATTTGATACTTTTCTCGTGAACTTAATTCTCCTTGTATTATTTGTTAGCTTTATGTACTACCTATTTGTGCTACAATGCAAGTGAAGACTATGTGGTTATGTATTGTGTGGATTTATCTTGTGTGGTGAAGATCTATCTAATTGTCAGAAACACTAGAAAAGGGGCGCGTGTTAGAGAGTACGACCCGCTTTACTGCTATTGCTGCACGTGGCATGCGCAGAGTAGGTCGCGTGGGTTCTCCCCTCAATTCTCGTGTTGACACGTGGTGGCTTGGGAGATGATCACTGCTTCTTTTTCTATGTTTTGATGCAAAAACTAAAATATCTTCCCAACTGAGTGTCAAAATTACGACCAACTTTCACCATTGTGCTAGCCGTGTCGAGATATACAAAACTAGATCCCATGTTGATAGGTTTCGACGAACTTTTTTCCACTGCCTTTTGTACCTACTTTGTACTCCCTTTTTGAATGCAGTTGTAATGCCCCCGAATCAGGTCTATGCAAATCTCAGCATTTTCTACGAAAATCCGCATAGGAGCGATTCAAAGACACCCACCAGACACTTTCGTGTGGGTGAATTTTATTACAAGTAGTTACATCACAATAGTTTACAACAAGATCCACAAGAAACATATATATATAAAACAACGACTCAAAGAGTCAATAATACAAATGATACAATTGAATAAGAAAGAAAAATAGTATCCGAGTAAGGATTGGATCCAAATGGGACTACGAGTCCTGAATAATAACCAAGCGGTGTCCATAACCCTGCACGGGCCAAGCTGGAAGGGTAACCTTGCTAATGTCGTCAATCACATACCTGTTAAAGCCAAAGGGTGATGACAAAGGGAAAAAGAAAAAGAAAGAGAGCAGTCAGTCCTAAGGCGAGTACACAGCGAGTCTCGGAATTCGGCGGCTCTCACCTACATGGGTATGGTGGGCTCAGCGCAGCAAAGCTTGCACTATATAACTTATACAGACACGCTACAACTTCGGTTATTAGAGAGAGATAAGAGAGCGCTATACTATAACTATAATATAACACCAAACACAACCCATCCGAAGGTTTCCCCCTCGAAGACCAGTCGAGGAAGTCCTCTTGCAGAACACACACGTTGCAATTTTAATTATACAATTGTTTAGTTGGTAAGGCTAAGTACTAGTCATATTATTAGAGGCAAAGCATTAGTGGCTAACTACACGCATATCCATTGGCATCACCTACTGTGTTTTACCTAGCCAAGAGGCACGGCGATTCTCAAGGTGGCAATGCGTTCACGACTACTGGTGGATTGGTCTTCGGAAGATAACTTGTAGAGATCCATCCAACCGCCACCATGTACCGCAGATTATGTATGCATGCCCAGGTGGTCCACCAAAATCATATCATCACCAAGTTCGAAGACATATCATAGTCACCATGTCCGATTTTGTATGTATGCATATGCACCAAATAGAAAACCAATTTTGTAACCCTCTAGATATACAAATAGTACTGGTAGTTGAGGGGGGTTCCCAGAGGCCCCATGTTTGGTTAGCGTGATCAACCCAGAACTGGTATCATAAAACAAATAGTTTCTAGGTCGGCTCAAGCAGGTCCCAAAGGTGGTCCCAACCGAGGCCTTATCATTAGGTGCAACCATAACCATAATCAACATCACCAATTTAATTAACATGGTATCAACTTTTATCTAGATATCACGGTTCACCTGTGTGAGAGCGGGCAACAGACCAAAGAATGCGCTACGACTCGCAAGTCTAACCTATCTACTCAATCAGTAGGTAATAGGATAACCAATGCAATATAGTAGTTGCAAGGGAATTAAAGGTACGGTAACTAAAGCATTGACAATAAAGGATAACAGTAGACAAGGTAAGGAACCAAAGACTATAATACAAAGTATGTAGAACGAGGAGAATGCTCGCCTGCGAAACATCGAAGACCAAAAACTGGAGAACTTGTTGTGTCTCGCGTCCACTCAATGTCCTATCCGGGAAGAAGCAAAACACTAGAAAGAAACATCTGGTGGAATATTTTAATGCTACGATGTAAGATACGACATGTTCATGATATGATGCATGACATGGCAAAATGCGGTCCCACTTAGCAATATTAAGCGAAATTAGGATTTCGATAGTTAATTAGACGGTTCGAGTTCACTACAAGAAAACTTTCCTTTCACAACAACTTGGACCGACAGTCATCGTAGAAGGCACGTCTTCTGCGACGAACTTCTCGGCTCGGTCATGGCTGATGGAAAACTTTTTTTTTCCGGTTTCGTGGCCCTCTACTACGACGAAACCGCTAAAAACATGGAGGAATCTCAGCTAGCGCGTGGGAGAAGTACGATTTTCGTTTTCTCACGCGATGTGGACTCGCCGAAGTCTTTTGAGGCGTGTGGGTCCTAGACGTCAGTGTCTCTAGCGGACCATAATTTTCGGTCGTGCCTCTCTGATTTGAACTCGATAACGTTGATCAACACGTCTGCTGTTTAGTCAGGCTGCTGGGTCCCACATGTCAACCTCTCATTAGAAGAATCCTGTGTATGGTGGATTTTTTTCCATCGCTCGCGCTACCCTTTTCTGAAGTTGATAGCGTTACTCGATGTATCTACCGTTTAATTAGGCTGCTGGGACCCACATGTCATCCTCCCATTCGAAGAAACGTGTGTATGATGGAATTTTTTACTTCGCTCGCGCTACATACCCTATTCTGAACTTGATAGCGTTGTTCGATGCATCTACCATTTAATCACGCTATTGGGCCCCACATGTCATCCTCTCATTAGAAGAAATGTGTGTATGATGGATTTTTTACCCTCTGTCGCTCCTTCATGTTCCGAACTTGATAGCGTTGCTCGCTGCATCAGCCGATTATTCAGGCTAGTGGGTCCCTTATGTCAGCCTCACATTAGAAGAATCATGGGTATGCTGGAAACTTTTTTCTTCTCTAGCGCTACCCTGTTCCGAACTAGATAGAGTTGCTCGACGAATCTGCCGTTTCCTCACCCTGCTGGGTCCCCCATTTTAGTCTCTCATTACAAGAAACGGGTGCATGCTGAACTTTTTCTCGCTCGCGCCTCCCTGTTTCGAACTGGCAACGTTGCTCGATGCAGCATCTATATAAGGTCACGCTGCTGGGTCCCACATATCAGCCTCTGTGTAAATTAAATATGCGTATGATGGACTTTTTTGACCATGTTCGCTGTTTTGACCATGGCACCTTGTTAGGTCCTAGATGTCAAACACCTCTATGCATGAAACGTGTCTATGTTGGGTCCCAGCTGACAGCCTCTATTTGAAAGAAACGTGTGTATGTTGAACTGTTTTTTGGGTCCCAGATGTCAGCCTTAGAATACAAAATGCTCATAAAAGCCAAATTAAAAAGATTCTGGGCTAACTTGGGGCGAATGCCCTATTCTTCATGGCTTATATTCCATGGGTTCACTCCTAAATTGAATGGGCTATGGTCGGTGGCCACAAGGCCAGGAAAATGCCAAATTAGAAGGTATTGGGCTATACTTGGGGCTGATATGCTAATTTCATGGGCTATGTGCTGGCGTGTGGTTGACGTGGGTGCTTGTTCCTTCAATCCATGGAAACAGCGCCAGAAAGATGCTTGTTGGCTCAAGATGCAATGAGCTCGTTGGGAACCCCAAGAGGAAGGTATGATGAGCACAGCAGCAAATTTTCCCTTAGTTGTGAAACCAAGGTTATCGAACCAGTAGGAGCAAGGAAACACCTCCAATGTGTTGTTTCCAACTTGGAATCCTGCACAACACAACCACAGAACTTTGTCCCCAACTTACAGTGAGGTTGTCAATCTCACCATTTTTGCTGAAAACAAAGGATTACACATATTGTGTGGAAGATAGAAGTAGCTTGCAGAAAGTAAACAGAAAATAGTAAACAGTTGTAAATTGATGGTAAAAGAAAGGACCGGGGTCCATAGTTCACTAGTGGTGATTCTCCTTAAGATAGATGACATGTTGGGTGAACAAATTACAGCGAGGCAATTGACAAACATCGACAAAGCATACATGTATATACTAATCATCTTGACTCCTATGAGATTTGATTGGGCATTACAACATTATGCATAGACCATAATCCAACTGCATCTATGACTAATAATCCACCTTCAGGTTATCATCCGAACCCCCTCCAGTATTAAGTTGCAAGTAATAGATAATTGCATTAAGCATTGCGTGTAAAGTAAACAATACGATTGTTCTATGAACAAAGGATTGCTGTTTTCTCCCTAGTAGCAACAACACATCTAGTACCTTAGAGATTTCTGTCACTTCCCTAGATTACTAGAGGCATGAACCCACTATCGAGCATAAATACTCCCTCTTGGAGTTGCTAGCATCTACTCGGCCAAGATATCTACTAAAAGCGGAGATCATGCAAGATCACCAATAACAAAGACATGATAGAATCAATAATTCGGAAGGTAGATAAAAGCATGAATATACTTGGAATAACAAATGCTAATAGGTAGGTATGGTGAACTCTTTGGAATAACTTTGTTTTATTTGGAGTTGGATTCATGAGTGGAACTCATACTTGGTTATGGAGGCTAGCAAAAGACTGGGAGCGACCAACTAAGAGAGCAATAATGGCCATAATCATGCAAAGTGACAAAACAACATTAATTAAAGCATAAAGTGATACTACAAGTCGAAAACTAAAGGATCATAAAGGCTATGGTGACTTGGGATAGTCATAACATGGTGTGATCATGCGCCAAGTCAACCCAAATAAAGCATCAAAGGAGAATACCACAATACTATGCTTTAATATGCTAAAACAACACATGGTTCTTTCAAGGCACATTAAGCAATCTCAATTGTTTATAACATGTCATGCTACCGAAAAAATCACTAAGCATAAAGCCAAAACAATATCAAGCATGACATGACAAAGCATAGGCCACAGTCAAAAACAAGCTCCTTTTACCACTTAAGCATGAACTTTTCCTACTCTTTTCTAATACAAACCAATCTTATTTGGAAACTAATGTATGAAAAAGGGGGTCCAACCAATTTATTCAAGCAAACTAAGCAAAGAAAGCAAATGAAAACCAAAAACAAAAACGAAGCGCTCCAAGAATAACACAACTGTGCATGAAACAATAAAAATGAAGTGTTTGGAAGAAACCTGAGAATTTTATTGATGAGGGGATGCCTTGGGCATCCCCAAGCTTTGACGCTTGTACTTCTTGGATATTTCTTGGGGTGACACGGGTGGCATCCCCAAGCTTGAGCTTTAGTCCATTCTTCATCTCATTACATCATTCTTTCCTTACGCCTAAAATTCTTCCTTCATACAAAACTTCACACAATCTTTATTAGCAACATTACTGTACTCAAGATAAGTCTTCGAGTTCAGTTCCAACATAAGTAAAACTTCCATTAAAACACAATCTACTGTAGCACTTCCCTTAAAAATCTCAATTCCCCAAAAAAGAACTCAAAAAGGAATCAACAAGAAGCAAATGCAAATAATGGCAGAAATCTGTCAAAACAGACCAGGAAGTAAAAACCAATTTTTTCGAAGACCTTCTGTTGCTCAAATCGAAAAGTGTTGAACTAACAAAAGTTACATAACAACCTGAGGTAGAATCACACACAACCACAGCTCAAACCGGCGTACAGAGATTTTACACGAATTTTTCCAGCGAAGCACAAAAATCTGTTTTTGGGACAGCAACTTTCCCAAGCATTACTTCTCTCTCATTAGAGGTTACTCTTGGCACAAAAAGCAAATAAAAAGGATAAGGAGCGGTTATTACAGAGGTAATAACTTCCAAGACTCATCTAAAACTTTTGGGTTATCTCCCAATAAGTGCTTTTCTTTAACGCCTTTGAGCTAGACATGATAATTTCGATGATGCCCACATAAGAAATATGAATTGAAGTAAAAGAGAGCATCAAGAAGCAAATTCAAAACACAATGAAGTCTAACCCACTTCCGATGCATAAGAATCTTATACGCAAATAAATTCACAAAGAACAAGGTGACAGGCATAGGAAGATAAAACGAGAGTAACTTCAAAACTTTCAGCAAATAGAGAGGTGTTTCAGTGCCATGAAAACTTTTACAACCATATTTTCCTCTCTCATAATAATTTTCAGTAGCCTCATGAATAAACTCAACAATATAACTATCACATAAAGCATGATTTTCATGATCTACAAACACATAATTTTTAGCAAGCTCAAAAATAGTGGGATTAAAACCTTTAAACCCACTTTTAACAATTTTATAACAAGATGACTGATCAATCTCATTTTCAATAGTGGTACAATTAATATTATCAACCAATATAGGACCATCATCTAGACCTTTATTATAAACATTTTCAAAAGAATCCACAGGAACATGACATTCGTCCTCCTTTGGTAAGCATGGGGGACAATCAAATGATGTAAGGGGTAAAGAGTTACTCTCATTAGAAGGTAGGAATGGGTATATCCATTCTTCCTCCTCTTGATCATCACTCTCCTCCTATTTTTCATCCAATGAGCTTCCAGTTTCAGCAATTTTTTCTTCCATAGGCTCCTACCTGGTCTCTTCCATTGGTGGAGAGTATCTATTAAGATATTGAAGAATATAGCCATTTTCTTCCTTGTAATTATCAAAGCAAAATTTAAGTATATCATAAACCTCATATTTATAAGGTGCATCATCAGTATTTTCAAGCAAATAAGCTAGTTTGAATGCACCCTTCCAAACAATAAATTCTTCAATTTGTTCCACATCATAAAAGTCATAATTTCCCTTAACATAAGAAGATATGGTAACATCATCATTATACTCACACTGAAAAGGGAGGTGTTTATACCTCTTACAGCAGCAAGATTTATCAAAGCAATAAGTAACATTATAAGTAGAGCACACGTTTCTAGCAATGTTATACAATTTATCAATTTGTTCCCATAAGTGTTTCCCTTTTTGTGACAAGCAGTGTTCCTTATAATAATATTTTTGTTCTTCCATGAACCCACCTTGCCAATTAGATTCAGTTTCAAAGAAACCAACCATTGATAGAAAGCATGATAAAGCAAGACAATAACAGACCAACGAAAATAACAACTATAGTAGGAACTTTTTTTTTATATTTTTGATAAAAAAGAACAAGCAAACAAAGCAGAAATAAACTAAGCAAAACAAAAACAACAAAGTAAAGAGATTGGTTTATGAGGGACTCCCCATGTGAAGATGTCCTTGACTCCCTGACAATGGTGCCAGAAAAATACTTGTTGGCGCGTGGTTGACGTGGGTGCTTGTTCCTTCAATCCACGGCAACGGCGCCAGAAAGATGCTTGTTGGCTCAAGATACGATGAGCTCGTTGGGAAGACCGAACCTCATGCTACTCAACTTTAGTCACGAGTAATTTCTTATCATTGTAAGTACATGTGTATCATAGAGAACCGCCAATGGGTACCCCTTGCCCGATGATACGGAAGCATTCCCATATCAAAATGACAAGGCAAGCGGACAATGAGCATCTCAACGATCTTTTTATTTGCTATTTGCATAGGTTTTTATTAAGGATGCTTCACAGATTGCTCACTATGGTTATGTGATTATTGGCTCAACACGTCGAGCTCATTGGGGAACCCCAAGAGGAAGGTATGATGAGCATAGTAACAAATTTTCCCTCAATTGTGAAACCAAGGTTATCGAACCAGTAGGAGCAAGAAAACACCTCCAAGGTGTTGTTTCTAACTTGGAATCCTGCACAACAGACCACGGAACTTTGTCCCCAACTTACAGTGAGGTTGTCAATCTCACCGGTTTTGCTGAAAACAAAGGATTAAACGTATTGTGTGGATAGTAGTACTTGCAGAAAGTAAATAGAAAACAGTAAACATTTGTAGATTGATGGTAAAAGAAAGGACCGGGGTCCATAGTTCACTAGTGGTGATTCTCCTTAAGATAGATGACATGTTGGGTGAACGAATTACAACAGGGAAATTGACAAACATCGAGAAAGCATACATGCATATACTAATCATCTTGACTCCTATGAGATTTGATTGGGAATTACAACATTATACATAGACCATAATCCAACTGCATCTATGACTAATAATCCACCTTCAGGTTATCATCCGAACCCCCTCCAGTATTAAGTTGCAAGCAAAAGATAATGGCATTAAGCATTGCGTCTAAAGTAAACAATACGATTGTTCTATGAACAAAGGATTTCTGTTTTCTCCCTAGTAGCAACAACACATCTAGTACCTTAGAGATTTCTGTCACTTCCCCAGATTCCTAGAGGCATGAACCCACTATCGAGTAAATACTCCCTCTTGGAGTTGCTAGCATCTACTCGGCCAAGATAGCTACTAACAACGGAAAGCATGCAAGATCACAAATAACAAAGACATGATAGAATCAATAATCAATAATCTGAAATAGCATCTCAAAATCCATCGGATCCTCACAAACACAACATGTAAGATTACAAATAGATGATCTTGATCATGAACGTAGGTCACAAGATCTAAACATTATAGCACAAAGGAGGAGAGCCAACCATCTAGCTACTACATGGACCCGTAGTCCAAGAATGAACTACTCACGCATCACACCGAAGGCTTGCATGGTGATAAAGACGGCCTCCAGGGTGAATTCTCCCCTTCGACAGGGTGCCGGGAAGAGCTTCAGATCCCTCCCGATCTAGGGATGGAGATGACGGCGGCTACAAACTCTTTCGTGGAATTTTTATCCGGTACTTAGGGTTTTTGTATCGGAGGCAATATATAGGCGAAAGGGGAGGCCGGGGGGGTTCCCTAGGTGGCCGCACCACCCTCTAGCATGGGCCAGGCCTAGCCGCACGAGCAGGTGGTGTGGCCGGACCCTGGCTCCTCTCCGTCTCGTATTCTGGCTCCGTGTCCCCCTCGGTGAAATATTGACTTTGGCTTTTATCCCGTCCAATTCCGAGAATATTCATTTTCTGACTTTCCTGGAACCAAAAATAGCAGAAAACAGGTAGCTGGCACTGTGGCATCTTGTTAATAGGTTAGTCCAAGAAAGTGTATAAAAATACTCCAAAGTGTGGAAAAAACATAAGAAAGTAGATATAAACCAAGCATGGAACATCAAAAATTATAGATACGTTTGCAACGTATCACTATGCTTGGGCCCGCTAGGTCCGACATGTCAGCAGTCCCCTGACCCCGAAAAGACCGATTAAAAATGTTTTGGGCTAAAGAGGGGCCGAATGAGCTACTAGATTTCTTCTCCTGGTTAATAAAAATTGCATTGCGATGTGCTCGGCCGGATTCGAAACAAAGACCTTTGAGAGGGAGGGGGAAAAGTGATAATTTTTTTTGGAAGCTATCATGTCAAAATTCAGCAGTAAATAATAAGGTAGAAAAATTATCAACAGATCTGAAGTTCATATTGAGGAGCACTTGACCAATTCAGCAGCATTTCAAAAGTTCAATTCAGCAATACAAACAATGGAATACAATAGCAGTATAGAGAAAACCAGTTCTTGTTTCAGCTCTAAAAACCTTGTCACGTGATCAATTTGTCCTTTTCACCAAACACACTTGACCATTGGAGCAAGCAAAACTGATGATCAAGTCTGCTTTGAGTACCTTCTTCTCACATCAATGCCTACGTGACCCTCGTATGCAACCTAAAATGCCCAAGTCTCATCTAGATTGTGACACAACCATGTTTCAAAAGAAAAGCAAGACTATATACTGCCCTTGATTTAAACAAGTACCAGTACATCAGTATTAGTTCCACAAAATGCTTTAGTAATAGCAACAACAGAACATTTGAGAGATTCAGTAGCTTTCCTGCTTGAAATTCTATATCACTATAGAGAGAATCAGTTCTTGTTGTAAAACTTGGTGCACGATCAGTTTGGCCTGTTCCCCGAAGAGACCATCAGAGCAAGCAAAACTAACGATCAAGTCTGCTTCTGTGTGAATACCTCCTCCTTACGTCAATGCATGTGTGACCGCCCATATGCAACCCCAAACTTCCCAAGACTAATGTAGATAATTGTGACAATGCTAAGTTTCAAAAGAAAAGCAAGATAACCTGATGCACTTCATCTAAACAAGTACCAGTACATCAAAGTTCGTTCTACAAAATATTGTACTAATAGTAACGACAGAGCATTTGAAAGATTCAGTAGCATTTGAAAGACCCAGCGGTATAGAATAAGACCATGAAAATATCAGATAGATTCCCAGTTGATATTCAGCAGGACTTCACAGAGTCAGCACAGCATTCAAAGTGACCGGTTGGCAGTACACAGACAGTGACCAAAAGAATTGATAGATTCAGCAATGCGGATAATGAAATTCAATAGATGTAGCAAGGCCTAATTCAAAAGGAAAGTGAGACCATATTCTGCACTCGGCCGATCGATCTGAACAAGTACCAAACAAAACTTTTGATATGTTCAATATCATTTGAAAGATTCACCAGTACATAACAAGAAAGAAAAATATCAACAGATTCCCAGTTCACATTCAGTGGCACTTAGACATATTTGGCAACATTTCAAAGTGCCAGAATTATTTTGCCATTTTCTCCAAACACTCGTCATTGGAAGAAACAAAACTAACAATCAAGTCTGCTTTTGTGTGCATGCCTCTTTCTCACATCAATGCCTGTGTGTGACCTCCATAGGCAACTCAAAATTCCCAAAGCCTTGTCTAGATTATGAGTTTATGACAAGGCCAAGTTACAAAAGAAAAGCAAGACCATCTACTGCACTTGATCTAAACTGAGCTATCCTATTACATAGTATTAAGATTACTTACGGTAGTTTGGTTCCAATCGCGGGCATTGGTGAAGCTCGGGATGAACCATAATGGAGTCTCCAGAGATTTCCATGCAACATTGGTTGAGAAACCAATAGCTGCTTCTTTGGTATTTAGACTGAAGCAGCATATTTTAGGAAACGACGTATATCTAAGTCCTATTGCATGGTGGGAGGTGTAGACACAGTTGCTTCTCGTCAGATATCCTAGGGCAACATCTGCACCGCCTACCGCAATGTTAATCGGATAGTTCAATCGAAGGAAAAGGGAATATGCTCCTAGATCAGCAATCGCTATCTATGTCTTAGGTGGATACAAGTAAGTAGTGTCCTTTGAGTGCACCTTGCAGCCAAACCCAGTAGCATAGGTGCCACAAGTGTGACCGCAACGATCAACAACATGATTGCCTTGACCATAATAAGTACCGCCATAAAACTCCTCATTAGTAACACCCACGGTATGGATAATAAGAAGGCGAGATTCATCTGTAGATATTGCTAAGAACCATAAACCAGGTTCGTGCTTGTCATCATCTATGGCATCAAGGTTGCCCTCCTCGAGTTGCGCAATAGGTGGTGACAAGAGCAGAATAGGACCTTCAAAAAGAAATGACGGCCAAATCAGCCAACACTAGTTTACATCCATTAAAACTAAAGCTAGTGTTTAGAACATGAATGGATCAAACTTACCAAAATATAGATGATTCCAAACATAAACACTGCCACTCTCAGTGGCTGGAAACACCAGACCCTTGTGGATAAGTGCATCGCTGTATCTGAAATAGCACTAGAACTGGTTCTCAAGAACTGTCCATGCATACTCATCGCCATCAAGGGTAGCAATTGAGTAGTCGAAGATAGTGAAAGAGAGAGATCTAAATAATCCACCGCAGTTGTGGGAGCTTGGCAAATAGCAATCTTCCGCAGGAGAATAGCACGATCATTATGCATGAATGTAAACAGATCGTTGGTGGGTACAAACACATTGACTTGTGGGAGAGGAACGCGTTGATGAGTGTACACATTGACAAGCTCCCACTTGCACTCGGACCCAACAGTGGCGATCCAATATCCATTGGCACCTACCCACTGCTTACCCATACAATTTGGGAACACATCATCGGAGGAGAACCTATCTAGCAGCGTCAGCTTGCATGTCATGCCCTTGCCCTCGAAGTACTCGTTGCATTCCCATGGTTTCTTAGTCAGGTGAGAATGAAGAACACAGGGGAGGCCAATAGGCTCAGAAGCATGTAAGTTGCACTATATTTTGCCGAGTGAAGAAGATGTTTGGACGAACCAGCGAGGCTCGCGGCGGTGATGATGTCGCATCTGGTTATGAGTTCTTCAAGCGGGCCTTCGGTAAAAACATCCTGGAACAGCTCAAAAACATCAATGTCCTTGCTCGGTCCTACCATCGCAAGGGAGCTGATGGAAGTTGGGACGATGGCTTGATTTGGTTTTCTGGAAAAGAGGGAAGATCGATGGCGGCAGGCGGGATAGGGAGAAGAACAAACACTCTCATACTATGCGGTGAACATGATCGGAAACTGGCATTGTGGAGGATAAGAACGGCGACACTTGGCGTAGAGGTAGCAAAACTAGGGATAGAGCGTATAGACGAGGTTGAATAAAATGAAAATGAACGCATGTTCCTCTGCTCCAGTTCCCTTCAGAATAGTACTACTCTGCTCTAGTTCCCTCCACAATAAATCTTTCTTGGAAAATGAAAATAGAGTACTACTGAGTACTCGAATGTAGGGGTAGCTGTAGGAGTAGCGATCCACCTATAATAATAATTTCTCTCATTCTCAAGATCTTTTGTGGTACTAGTTTCCAACAAAAAACATCTTGTGTACATATAGTAGGACATATTGTGAAATATGGTTTTCGAAAGGCTGCCAAAAAATTGTCATTATTTTAAAAACAATCAAACAAAAAATAATGAGTACTAATAACAAAAGAATTCACACGACGTTCTCCTGCATGTACTACTTTCCATGAAGATAAACATGAGTTTTGACAACTATTTAAAGATAAACGTGAGTATGAACATTCTTGGATTTCAAGCCGAACGACCAAGTTCAAGGCCATATCTACATCATACTTTATGCCGATGGTCCTGTATCCAAGAATATGCATGGCGACAAATTTGTCCATATTTTGAAAGCAATCGAGGAGGAAGTAGTATGAAGAGTAGGGCCCAATCATATGCTCTCTCGAGGAGCCGAACCCGACTGTTTTATTTGCTAAATTCTATGTTCCTTTATGCTAAATGTATGGACCTTAGTGTAATTTTACCTTTTTAGGTCCTTGATGTAAAATGTACTCCCACCATCCGTGTAAAATTCTAACCAAAAAGTGTAAGTGGTGAAATTTGAACGAATTTAAGCTTAGTTGTCAACAATTATGCAAATTCTTGGATTTCAAGCCGAACGACGAAGGTCAAGGCATATCAACATCATACTTTATGGTGATGATCCCATGTCCAAGAATTAGCATGCCGATAGATTTGGATATATTTTGAAAACAATCGAAGAGGAAGTAGTATGAAGAGTATGGCTTGATCAGCTACTCTCTCGAGAAGGATCCATACACGACTGTTTTCCTTGCTTATTTTTAGGGGGTGCTAAATATATGGACATCGATGTAATTTTCCCTTTTTTGGGTCTTTGATGTAAAATTTACTTCCGCACCTCGTGTAAAATTCTAACCTAAAAGTGTAAGTGGTGAAATTTAGACGATTTTAAGCTTACTTTTCAACGAGTATGAACATTCTTGGATTTCAGCCGAACGACCAAGGTCAAGGCCATATAAACATCATACTTTATGCTGATGATCCCATATCAGAGAATCTGCATGGCAACAGATTTGGCCATATTTTGAAAATAATCAAAGAGGAAGTAGTACGAAGAGCTTGGCTCAGATCAGCTAGTCTCTCAAGAAGGAGCTGAAACAGTAAGTTTTCCTTTGTAGGATCCTTTGTCCTAAATGTATGGACCTCCATGTAATTTCCCCTTTTAGGTCCTTGATGTAAAATGTAGTCCCACCGACCGTGTAAAATTCTAACCTAAAAGTAAGTGGTAAAATTTAAACGAATTTAAGCTTAGTTGTCAATGAGTATGAACCATATTCTTGGATTTTGAAGACAAACGGCCAAGGTCAAGGCCATATCCATGAATTTGCATGCGGACAAATTTGGCCATATTTTGAAAACAATCGAAGATGAAGTAGTGTGAAGAGTACAACTCGATCAGCTGCTCTCTAGAGAAGGAGCCGAACCCGACTATTTTCCTTGCTTAATTTAAGGGTCCTTTGTGCTAAATGTATGGACCTCGATGTAATTTTCTCTTTTTTAGGTCCTTGATGCAAAATGTACTTCCACGCTCGTGTAAAATTCTAACCTAAAAGTGTAAGTGGTGAAATTTCAACGATTTTAAGCTTACTTGTCAACGAGTATGACCATTATTGGATTTCAAGCCGAAGGACCAAGGTCAAGGCCATATCAACATCATAATTTATGTTGATGATCCCATATGAGAGAATTTGCATGGCGACAAATTTTCCATATTTTGAAAACAATCCAAGAGGAAGTAGTGTGTAGATTTTGGCTTAGATCAGCTGATCTCTTGAGAAGGAGCCGAACCAGGAAATTTTCCTTTTAGGGAGCTTTATGATAAATGTATGGACCTTGATATTGTTTTTTAGGTCCCTGATGTAAAATGTACTCTAACCAACCGTGTAAAAATTTAACCTAAAAGTAAGTGGTGAAATTTAAACTAATTTAAGCTTAGTTGTCAACGAGTATGAACCATTCTGGGATTTCAAGATGAACGACCAAGGTCATGATCCGATATTCAAGAATTTGCATGCCGATAAATTTTGCCATATTTTGAAAACAATCGAAGATGAAGTAGTATGAAGAGTATAACTCGATCAGCTACTCTCTCAAGGAGCCGAACCCGACAGTTTTCCTTGCTTAATTTTAGGGTCCTTTGTGCTAAATGTATGGACCTCGATGTAATTTTCCCTTTTTTAGGTCCTTGATGTAAAATGTACTTCCATGCCCATGTAAAATTCTAATCTAAAAGTGTAAGTGGTGAAATTTCAACGATTTTTTAGCTTACTTGTCAACGAGTATGACCATTATTGGATTTCAAGTCGAAAGACCAAGGTCAAGGCCATATCAACATCATACTTTATGTTGATGATCCCATATGAGAGAATTTGCATGGCGACAAATTTGGCCATATTTTGAAAACAATCAAAGATGTAGTATGTAGAGTTTGGCTCAAATAAGCTGATCTCTCGAGAAGGAGCCGAACCAGAAATTTTTCCTTTTAGGGAGCTTTATGATAAATGTATGGACCTTGATGTAATATTTGCTTTTTTCAGGTCCCTAATGTAAAATGTACTCTGGCCAACTGTGTAAAAATCTAACATAAAAGTAAGTGGTGAAATTTTAATGAATTTAAGCTTAGTTGTCAACGAGTATGAACCATTCTGGGAATTCAAGATGAACGACCAAGGTCATGATCCCATATCCAAGAATTTGCATGCCGACAAATTTGGCCATATTTTGGAAACAATCGAAGATCATGTAGTATGAAGAGTATGGCTTGATCAGCTACTCTCTCGAGAAGGAGCCAAACCCGACTATTTTCCTTGCTTAATTTTAGGGTCCTTTGTGCTAAACATATGGACCTTGATGTAATTTTACCTTTTTAGGTCCTTGATGTAAAATGTACTTTCACACCCATGTAAAATTCTAACCTAAAAGTGTAACTGGTGAAATTTTGATGATTTTAGCTTACTTGTCAACGAGTATGACCATTATTGTATTTCAAGCCGAACGGCCAAGGTCAAGGCCATATCAACATCATACTTTATGTTGATGATACCATATGAGAGAATTTGCATGGCGACAAATTTGGCCAAATTTTGAAAACAATCAAAGAGGAAGTAGTATGCAGAGTTTGGCTCTCAGATCAGCTGATATCTCGAGACAGAGCTGAACCAGATTTTTTTCCTTTTAGGGGGCATTATGATAAATGTATGGACCTCGATGTAATTTTTTCTTTTTTCATGTCCATGATGTAAAATGTACTCCGACCAATCATGTAAAAATCTAACCTAAAAGTAAGTGGTGAAATTTAAACGAATTTAAGCTTAGTTGTCAATGAGTATGAACCTTTATGGGATTTCTCGATGAACTACCAAGGTCATGATCCCATATCTGGGAATTTGCACACCGACAAATTTGGCCATATTTTGAAAACAATCGAAGATGAAGTAGTATGAAGAGTATGGCTCGATCATCTACTCTCTCGAAAATGAGCCAAACCTGAATGTTTTCCTTGCTTAATTTTAGGGTCCTTTGTGCTAAATGTATGAACCTCAATGTAATTTCCCCCCTTTTGAGGTCCTTGATGTAAAATGTATTCCGACCGATCGTGTAAAATTCTAACCTAAAAGTAAGTGGTGAAATTTAAATGAATTTAAGCTTAGTTGTCAATGAGTATGAAAAATTCTTGGATTTCAAGCCGAACGACCACAAGGTCAAGGCCAGATATCTACATCATAATTTATGCCGATGATCCACATATCCAAGAATTTGCATGGTGATAGATTTGGCCATATTTTGAAAATAATCAAAGAGGAAGTAGTATGAAGAGTATGGCTCGATCAGCTACTCTGTCGAGACGGAGCCAAACCCGACTGTTTTCTTTGCTCAATTTTAGGGTCATTTGTGCTAAATGTATGGACCTCGATGTAATTTTCCCTTTTTTAGGCCTTTGATGTAGAATGTCCTCCCACCGACCGTGTAAAATGCTAAACTAAAAGTAAGTGGTGAAATTTAAACAAATTTAAGCATAGTTGTCAACGAGTAGGATTTTTTTTGGATTTCAAGCCGATCGAGACCACAAGGTCAAGGCCATATCTCTACATCATACTTTATTCTGATGATCGAGTACCCATGAATTTTAAGGTCCTTTGTGCTCAATGTATGTACCTCGATGTAATTTTCCCCCTTTTAGGTCTAAAAGTGTAAGTGGTGAAATTTAGATAATTATTTTAAGATTACTTGGCAACGAGTATGAACATTCTTGCATTTCAAGCCGAGCGACCAAGGTCAAGGCCATATCAACATCATGCTTTATATGCTGATGATCCAATATCAGAGAATTTTCATGTCAATAGATCTGGCCATGTTTTGAAAACAATCGAAGAGGAAGTAGTATCAAGAGTTTGGCTCAGATCAGCTGATCTCTCGAGAAGTTGTCGAACCAGAATTTTTCCTTTTAGGGTCCTTTATGCTAAATGTATAGACCTTGATGTAATTTTTGCTTTTTTGAGGTCCATGATGTAAAATGTACTCCGATCAACCGTGTAAAGTTCTAACCTAAAAGTAAGTGGTGAAATTTAAACAAATTTAAGCTTAGTTGTCAATGCGTATGAACCATTCTTGTATTTCAAGATGAATGACCAAGGTCAAGGCCATATCTACCTCATACTTTATGCTGCTGATCCCATATTCAAGAATTTCCATACCGACAAATTTGGCCATATTTTGAAAACAATCTAAGATGAAGTAGTATGAAGAGTGTGGCTCAATCAGCTACTCTCTCGAGAAGGAGCCAAACCCGACTATTTTGCTTGCTTAATTTTAGGGTCCTTTTTGCTAAATGCTCAATGTAATTTCCCCTTTTAAGGTCCTTGTTGTAAAATGTACTCCCACCGATTGTGTAAAATTCTAACCTAAAAGTAAGTGGTGAAATTTAAATGAATTTCATCTTATAGTTGTCAACGAGTATGAATATTCTTTGATTTCAAGCCAAATGGCCACAAGGTCAAGGCCATATATCTACATCATACTTTATTCTGACGATCAGGTATCCAAAATTTTTCATGGCGATAGATTTGGCCATATTGTGAAAAAAAATCAAAGATAAAGTAGTATGAAGAGTATGGCTCGATCAGCTGCTCTCTCGAGAAGGAGCAGAACCCGATTGTTTTCTTTGCTCAATTTTAGGGTCCTTTGTGCTAAATGTATGGACCTCGATGGAATTTTCCCTTTTTTAGGTCCTTGATGTAGAATGTACTCCCACCGATCGTGTAAAATGCTAACCTAAAAGTAGGTGGTAAAATTTCAACAAATTTAAGCATAGTCGTCAACGGGTATGAAAAAATCTTGGATTTCAAGTCGAACGGCCACAAGGTCAAGGCCATATCTCTACATCATACTTTATGTTGATGATCCCGTATTCAAGAATTTGCATGGCTACAGATTTGGCCATATTTTGAAAACAATCAAAGAGGAAGTAGTATGAAGAGTATGGCTCGACCAGCTGCTCTCTTGAGAAGGAGCCAAATTTGACTGTTTTCTTTGTTCAATTTTAGGGTCCTTTGTGCTAAATGTATGGACCTCGATATAATTTTCCCTTTTTAGGTCCTTTATGTAGAATGTACTTCCACTGACCGTGTAAAATGCTAACCTAAAAGTAAGTGGTGAAATTTCAATGAATTTAAGCATAGTTGTCAACGAGTATGAAAAAATCTTGGATTTCAATCCGAATGACCACAAGGTCAACGCTATATCTCTACATCATACTTTATGTTGATGATCCCATATTCAATAATCTGCATGGTGACAGATTTGGCCATATTTTGAAAATAATCGAAGAGGAAGTGGTATGAAGAGAATGGCTTGACCAGCCGCTCTCTCGAGAAGGAGCCGAACCCGACTGTTTTCTTTGCTCAATTTTAGGGTCCTTTGTGCTAAATGTATGGACCTTGATGTAATTTCCCTTTTTAGGTCCTTTATGTAGAATGTACTCCCACTGACCATGTAAAATGCTAACTTAAAAGTAAGTGGTGAAATTTCAACGAATTTAAGCATAGTTGTCAACGAGTATGAAAAAATCTTGGATTTCAAGCCGAACGACCACAAGGTCAAGGCCATATCTCTACATCATACTTTATATTGATGATCCCATATTCAAGAATTTGCATGGTGACAGATTTGACCATATTTTGAAAACAATCAAAGAGGAAGTAGTATGAAGAGTATGGCTCGACCAACTGCTATCTCGAGAAGGAGCCGAACCCGACTGTTTTCTTTGCTCAATTTTAGGGTCCTTTGTGCTAAATGTATGGACCTCGATGTAATTTCCCCCTTTTTAGGTCCTTTATGTAGAACATACTTTATGCTTATGATCCCATATCCAAGAATTTGCATGCTGACAAATTTGGCCATCTTTTGAAAACAATCGAAGATATTAAAAACAAAAAATAATTAATTTCAATTTTCCAAGTGACGGGAATTTATTTTCTGAAAAGCAAGTAAGAAGAATTTATTTAATTTTTTATGTTAAAAATAAAGAGCAAGAAAAGACTATATGAGCATAGAGGAGGCAGCGAGAGAGCTGCGAAGAGGAGGATTTGAAGGTGGTGCGATGTCAGAGCAAAACTGGGGTGGCTACCTGACACGAGGTACATGGTATAGCGACTAGAATAAATTTTAGGACCACAATATATATGCACGTAAAACAAATTGTGTTTTATCTCTCCTTCACTCCCTCATCACCACCCCACACAACGGCCTGTCGATCTCTCCCTCATCCACAACGTGGCGTTGCGCACGCGCGTCGACCGACGACCTGCCTTGTGTCGGTGGCTCCGTGTCTGTGTCTGGCGTGTTTGTCAGCTGTGTTGGTGGGAACCATTTTGGTCCTTGGCGGAAAAAAATATTACTACTATACTATAATAGAGTAGCAATTAAAACTTTCCCAGTTTCGAAATTTTCACTTTCTTCACAAACATCTGGGGGGAGGATATTCAAAAGATCGCCATTCGCAGTACTAATAGTACAAGTACGAGTACTACGTAAGTGCTGGACAAGGGATTGGTTGATCTGGCCAGCCAAAAACAAAAACTTCCCATCACATTGGATGCTCACCATTATGATCTGGCCAGCCTTCCTACTCTGCACTACTCCACCTCCATACCCTAGGAAGAGGAAGCACCAAGCACACCCACAGCAAGCTGGTTCGAAAGTGAGGAGCGCTCCTTTTTTCTGTGAAGCAAGTAGTACTCCCTCCTTCCCAAATTAGGACGCGTATTACTTCTGGTAAGAGTCAAATTTAATAAACTTTGCCTAAGTGTATGACATCAACTCAATGTTATTAGAATCATCATGAACTATATTTTCATATTATATGCATTTGCCATTAGAAAAGTCAGTATGTTTTTACATATAATTGGTCAAACTTTATAAAGATTGAATTTAACCAAACCTATTATGCATCCTAATTTGGGAAAGAGGAAGTAGTATGAAAAGTATGGCTCGATCAGCTGCTCTCTCGAGGAGCCATACCCGACTGTTTTCCTTGCTTGGTTTTAGGGTCCTTTGTCCTAAACATATGGATCTCGATGTAATTTCCCCTTTTTAGGTCCTTGATGTAAAATGTAGTCCCACCATCCGTGTAAAATTCTAACCCAAAAGTGTAAGTGGTGAAATTTAAACGAATTTAAGCTTACTTGTCAACGAGTACGAACATTCTTGGATTTCAAGCCGAACGACCAAGGTCAAGGCCATATCAACATCATACTTTATGTTGATGGCCCCATATGAGAGAATTTGCATGGCAACAGATTTGGCCATATTTTGAAAACAATCAAAGAGGAAGTAGTATGAAGAGTTTGGCTCAGATCAGCTGATCTCTCGAGAACGAGCCAAACCATAAAGTTTACCTTTTATGGTCCTTTGGGCTAAATGTATGGACCTCCATGTAAATTTCCCTTTTTTAGGTCTTGGATGTAAAATATGCTCCCACCGATCGTGTAAAAGGCTAACCTAAAAGTAAGTGCTAAAATTTAAACGAATTTAAGCTTAGCTTTCAACGAGTATGAACATTCTTTGATTTCAAGCCGAATGGCCACAAGGTCAAGGCCATATATCTACATCATACTTTATTCTGATGATCAGGTATCCAAGAATTTGCATGGCGATAGATTTGGCCATATTGTGAAAACAATCGAAGATAAAGTAGTATGAAGAGTATGGCTTGATCAGCTTCTCTCTCGAGAAGGAGCCAAACTCGATTGTTTTCTTTGCTCAATTTTAGCGTCCTTTTGGCTAAATGTATGGACCTCAATGTAATTTTCCCCTTTTTAGGTCCTTGATGTAAAATGTAATCCCATCGCCCGTGTAAAATTCTAACCTAAAAGTAAGTGGTGAAATTGAAACGAATTTAAGCATAGTTGGATTTCAAGATGGACGACCAAGGTGAAGGCCATATCTACATCATACTTTATGCTTATGATCCTATATCCAAGAATTTGCATGCCAACAAATTTGGCCATCTTTTGAAAACAATCGAAGATATTAAAAACAAAAAATAATCAATTTCAATTTTTCAAGTGACAGGAATTTATTTTCTGAATATCAAGTAAGAAGAATTTATTTCCATTTTGGTCCTTGGTGGCAAAAAGTATAACTACTACTCCCTCCGACCCAAATTAATTGACTTGCATTTATCAGATTCCAATGCATCTAGCACTAGAACATTTTTAGATACATGCGAATCTAGACAAATTCGAGTTAAGTAATTTGAGGGAGTACAACAGAGTAGCAATTCAAACTTTCCCGATTTTGAAATTTTCACTTCCTTCACAAACATTCGGGGGAATGATATTCAATAGATCGCTATTCGCAGTACTACTAGTACTACATGGTATAGTGAGTAGTACCAAAAGAAACTTTTTTTGATGATGGTACCAAAAGAAAGGACGTCCCAAAAGAAACTTCATTCAACCATTAACATAATATTACAAGTTTACATATATAGGACTCGTTGTTGAACTAGTGCAGGTCCGATGGCTCCTAGCACCTAGTCCACGCCACCAGCGGAAGCTCATGACATCGGCACCAACGCCAGCTACAGTGACACAGCCGGCTCCTAACTCATCGCCACCTCTGGGTAACATGGCGGCACCTCCGGATAAGGCGGTGGTACCTCCTGAGCCATCAGCAGCACCTCTGGATAAGGCAATGGTACCTCCGGAGCCATCGGTGGCACCTCCAGATCCATCGGCAGCTCCAGGAGGATACTATGGATGAAGTTACCGTAGTTGGGGAACCGGTCCCAGTAGTTGGTGAAAATGTTGGCACCGACAAACACCACCATCTCATAGCCGCACTGGAAGGCCTAGCCGTAGAGGAGACGACATCCCTGAAGTTGATGAACTTGACCTTAAACATCCTGTCTGGATTGTTGTGGAGCCAGTACATACGGTACTTGCAGCGACCGTACCCAGTGTCGAGGAAGGCACACGCCAGCTGCCACGGGGTTCTCCATGGGGAGAAGGCCCAAATGCACAGGGCATTGTCCTCCTGTACAGCGATGTCGGGGTCTTTGCGCTCCGGTATGGCAGGCGGCAGCCGGAAAGTGGCCATGGATGACAGACGAGGATGGAGATGGTTGATGGAAGCGGGCATTAGAGATGGATTGGTGCGGGGAAGGGGAGAGGATAAATAGGAAGGAGATGATCCGAGATTAATGTGGCAGATTACCGAAGTGAGGGGACAATCAATGTCACTGATGAAGCCGATGCGTGTGGCAAATATCGATGATGATGACTAGGGTAAGCGATTGGATGGAACACTGACTCTGCTTCCCGAACTCGATGGCCCAGTCATAATTTTGTGGTGCGTCCAAGGCGACCATGACCTCCCCAATCTGTGGGCCCTACGTGGATGATTGAGTTGATGGGTGAAAACAAATTGATAAAGTGAGCTCTTTCCTACTCCCTCTGGTCCTATTCTTTTTACTTTATTACTCAATATATCACACTTCATTGGAAGTTGATATGAATACCATCGAACTTGTATTCAAGCCTTAAGGAGGCATTCGAGGAAGCAAGAAGGATCCTGACAAGCTACTGTACTTATACTACTAGCCACTATTGCTCCTGGATGGAACTATGGAACTTTAATAGCAACTATTACTAGTAATAGTACTCAATTATTAATCTTGTTGTATTATTAGTACTCAGCTTTTGGTGCCTAGTCAATCTCGTACTGTTGGCAAGGCGAGCAAGGGCTCCTTCCACTAAAATCTTTTTCCTTGTTTAAAAAATGCTCCTCCACCCAAAATTCTATCTCATCGCTGACTTTCATGAGAGAAAACGTTTGTGGATGAAGGATAATCATCCTCCCTCTCTCATCCTCAATGCGGCATTGGCTTCTATGCTCCACTCATGCATCTATGACTGACACTTGTTCAGGTGGGAAGCATCACAACAGTCACCTCTTCCTTCCCATGTAAGCTTCTGCGCAATGGAGTACAACCGTGTAGGCGTAGCAGTGCAGAGAAAGTTGGGGCCCGTGGTGGTCCAGCCAAACTTTCCTTTTGTTTGCCTCATGCTTCCACCCAAAAATGAGCTCTGGCTAGATGTTTTCTTTCTCTTCCATATTAGGCTGCTCATAGTGC
Organism: Avena sativa; assembly: GCA_916181665.1. NCBI lineage: Eukaryota > Viridiplantae > Streptophyta > Magnoliopsida > Poales > Poaceae > Avena > Avena sativa. The sequence continues at coordinate 434,304,317 of OV702287.1, forward strand.
TAAATAACTTAGGCTAGTAAAACTTTCACATGTTACTACAGTACCTTCAAAGTGTATTGGGTAATAACATGTGTCTAGTGTCATGTTACTTAGGCCTACTTGTAGGAGTAGCTCATATCTCCTGGATGAAGGATAATCATCCTCCCTCTCTCTTCAATGCAGCATTGGCTGCTCTACTCATGCATCGGTGAATCTATGACTTTAATGGGACTTGTTCAGGTGGGTAGCATCGCAGCAGTCACCTCTTCCACTTTTTTTGGGTGAATAATAGTCACCACCTCGTCCTTCCCATGGAGTACGGAGTAGTACAACCATGCAGGCGCAGCAGTGCAGAAGTTGGGGCCCTTGGTGGTCTAACCCAACTTTCCTTCTGTTTGCCTCGTGCTTCCACCCATATTTTAGGCTGCTCAAGGGCTAAATAACTTAGACTAGTAAAACTTTCACATGTTACTACCTTCACAGTATTGGGTAATAACATGTATCTAGTGTCATGCAAGACCTAAGTAATTAGGTTGCAGGAGTAGCTCATATGGAACTTGGTTTCGTTGACTCGACTCCACCACAATCTATAAGATTCAATGGATTTCCAAAGGAATTCTATAGAACTCCAATCCATAGGAATTTTTTCAATAGAAAATGAATAAATCCTACAAAACTCCTATGCATTGCTTGCCTACACTACAATCCTTTAGGATTTATAACAAGAGGTGAGACCTCTTGGAAAAATTCCTATGTGTCTATGACATGTACCTAAACCATATAAAATTTCCTGCATTTTTCGGTGCAATCAAACACCTTATCTTACCGATTCCTACATTTTTCATTTATATAGGATTATAACTGAAAATGAGGCAATAGCCTAGTGGTTGGGTCGTAGTTGGCGCATCCCAACGACTCGAGTTCGATCCCTGTCAGGGACGAATTTCCAGAATTCTCACGCTGACCCGTTTCTACTATATATATTAAAAAAGTGTCTAGTTCCTCCTATCATTGTTTCATCTTTTTATAAGTGTCACATTATTCTATTCCTACCCTTCTCCTATTCCTATGTTTTATAAATCCTTTGAATCAAACGAACCCTAAATACACGGTGTACATTCCCTACTATTTTACTTATAGCATTCTGACTAGTCCTTAGCAATTCCAATAGTATAGTCAACAATTTGCTTGTACAATACACTAGTTACCTCTAAAGGTTTATTGTACTTACACATGACTACTTTATGTGTAAATGGCCCACCTCACATACTCACAAAGTGCCTATGAGCAATATGGCCAACCATGTAGTAAGAACATACTACCTTGGTTGCCACGAGGAATGATAAACACGAGTTTTGGTAACTTATATAAAAAATCCTTCGCAAGGCCTACCATGTAGGAACATACCTTGGTTTTAAGCCAAGCAACCAAGGTATGACCATATTTACATCGTAATTTATGATAAGGTCGCCTTATTTGATATATTGGTGCATCTTGGCATAGTAAACAATGTTTGTTACAATTGTTTATTTCCAATTTTTATGACTAGAAAAATTACTTACAATTTTCCAAGTAACTGTTTTTATAAGCAAGCACACGTGGAATAAGGCCCATTTGACAACCGCATTTTTCACACATAGTGCACACAATTTTATGGGTAATTCTGAAGTTACATGAATTTACGAGCTAGCTAATTTTTCCACTTAAATCCCTCTATCGATTTACCAAAATTATGTTAAACTTGAACTACGATCATATGATAGGCTGCTCACTCCTAAGCTTCACCTACAAAGTGGCTGATCCAAATGGTGGCTAGGGCGGTGAATGGACCACCTTAAGATTTCTAAATAGCCTACATATTATAAAGAAAAAAATAAAAACATTATTAAATGAAAATTGCCCTGTTGGACTACCCTCACATGTTGACCTGGATCCACGAAATTGTTTTAAGGGACCCAAGTTAGTCAATACAATATCGACAAACACTAGGAGGTTTGAAAGATTCGACTTGCAATGAATTTACATGTTGGCCAACAAATTCCGGTGAGTTTTAAAAATAAGAAAAAACAAAAAAGCTATAGTACTTGCGCACGATATCCACTTGCGCGAATCCCTACCCGACATGCAAAATAATGGCAAGCTTTAGTTTGGATAACTCTTGAGATTATTTATTCGTAATATGGCATACTATGTACGGACATGCCTGAGTTTCAAAAAAAATGGCCATGCTTATGTGGGCACCCACAATGTGTAGCCAAAAGTAGTTCCATATTTGCTTTTGTATTTTGGAACTAGTTTCCTACACTGTGGAGGTGGTTCCAAATGAGAGAAAACAGGGATCCGGAGCAAGTAGTTGCTCCGATGACAAATTTGCTTTTTGGCTTTTGGAACTAGTTTCCTATACTGTGAGGGTAGTTCCATATTTGCTTCATGTGTTGTTTTAGCTAGATGGTGGGACCCATGTTATAAATATTTAGAACCACTACATTGTGGAGATCCTTCTATATTTTAAACCAAAGTCAAATTTACCTTTACGTCAGATTTGGCAATGGCAACATTGTGGGAATAATGCCTGTATTCGGTAAATGCGCATCTGGGCATGATATGGTAAACAATGTTTACATTTGTATATTATTTAACAAAGTACACGACAAATTTCATAAAGCTAGCTACTAGCCTTCCATTTCTACACAAAAGCGGACCATGTTTTATGGGAAATTCTCCAACTACATGAACTTTTGACCTTTCTAGCTAGTTTCAACCACTTAAAGTACTTGTTATTGATTTATCAAAATCAGATCAAATTTTAACTATGACTGCATGATAGGTTGCTAGCTATCTAATTTCATGTAAAATCGCTTTAAGGTACTAGAGTATACAATCTATAAAAATACAACTAGAGGTTTGAAACCATCAAGTTCTTTAAAAGAATTACACAACAGCTGACAAGCTTGAACTTTATGATTTTTTCAAGAAAAATAAAGAAAAATCAAAATAATGTATCACTTGTGCATCACATTCTCTTGAGTGTACTAGTTGTGATAAGTATGAGTTTTGATTACTTTCAAAAACCTTGCTTCGCAATATGGTCTACCATGTTGTGAAGATGCTTAGCTTCCAAATCAAATGACTAGGGTCATGGATATATCAACATTGTAGTAGACAAATAGTGTGCCCATATTTAGTAGATGAGCGCATGTTGGTATGGAAGAATGTGTTTATAATCGTAGTTTCCAACTTTCACGAGCAAAAAATAGTTTTCAATTTTGTAAGTGATAGACAATGTTTATTTGTTAAGCTAGTACACAAAGAATAAGGCCCATAATGGTAATACCCCATTATTTGCACATAGCAAACCATGTTTATGGGCTATTTTCAAGTAATAACATGAATTTTCAATCTGTCTAGTAGCTATTTTCTCCTATTGGAACTACTTCATGTCGATCTACCAAAATTATATATATCAAATTTGCACGACGAGTGCGTTGTAGGTTCTAGAATTGTTTAAGGTACCCAAGATTTGAATATCTAAAAACCACCATCAGGTTTGAAAATTTTAACTTCTTGCAATGTCTATGCACACAAAATTTATCACTTTTCGTCCTTAGAATCACTAAAATTATGTCTTCGCTGCTGAAGTTGAAGGAAAATCATCATAGATCCCTGCTCTTCCCTCTCGTCTCTACCTGTCCCCTCTTAGAAAGCTTCGCAACACCCATCAGGTATGCATAGTGCTTTCGTGCATGATTATAGTTCAAAGAGTACTAGTCTGGCGGTTCTACAACATATGAAGCCTAGCAGTAGAGAGAAAGAAGACCCCCATCATGTGAGCCATGTTTTTCTACAACGATAAAATCTAGCATGATCCAAAAATTTATCTCCCAATCCTCATATTTGATTTTTTTCTTGAATAAGATCGCATAGAACATCACATGGACATTTAGTTTTTAGCTATGGTGCGGCATCAAATCTTACCATAATAAAATGTACGCATAACGTTGAATATTCAACGTTGGATCAAGACTCACAAATCCCAACATTGCCAACCATTGGATCTTCTTTTTCAGTCTAGGATCTAGAAGATTCTATTGATAGTGTTTAGAAGAATGACTAGGCGCAAACCTGAAAACACACTTCTCGATCATTCTAGAATCACCTCCGTCATTTCTCTAGACCATGGTCCAAATTTTTTCAAGTATTAGGTAGCTAATAAACGTTTATTTCTACATGATATAAAGTACAAGAACCAAATATACACCATTAATTTTTATAGATGTGGCTCTATATATTTTTGAGTTTTACCTATCGCAGAGCATAATTTTATATAGTGATGATATGTCATACTTTATTATTATGTGAGTCTCACGTGCAAGGCACGTGCAACTTACTAATAAAAGGATGGTGCACAAAATACAAAGAGGCCACTAATCTTGTCCAACTAAACCAGAAATTTGTAGATAGTAAGGCCTCACAATATACAAAAGGACCCTAGTACAGAAAGGAAAGACGCAAACAGGTAGAGCTTCATTGATTATCAGCGGTGGTATATAAAAGAAGGGTAGGCCTCGAGGACGGATCAGAGAGTCCTCATTTCCCCCCTCCAAATCGTAATGCTTGGGACGGTCACTCTGAATATGGAAGCCACCATTCTCAACTGTTCCTCCTGCTCCCAGCCCCTCAAGCCCCAGCGGGTCTACAAGGTCTCTCCATTTCTCCCTCACAATCCATTGATTTTTCTTTTGTCGGTTTGTCGGTGCAACTATTTTATTTTTTGAACTTCCATTTCTACAGTGCGTGGATATTCATCTAGTCTGCCACCAATGCGTACGCAAGATCACCTCCTTCCAGAAGTGCGAGCACCCTAGTGGCGAATTCACCCACGAGCCCGCCATGGACGTCGTCCTTTCAGTGGCTAGGGTCGAGTGCGCCCACAAAGGCTGCTGTAGTTTGCTACGCTACTACGAACTCCACGAGCACAAAATCACGTGTCGGTATGCTCCTTGCACTTGCACGGAGACCGGCTGCGACTTTGCCGCCAGCGCTCATCGCCCACCTCGAAGTGGTCCACTCGATCCAAGTGCACAAGATCCAGTATGCCACCACCAAAGCTTTCCAGGAGCTAGTGCTGCTGCCGGGCGAGGCGTCCCGCCGGCTCATCCTCGTTGCGGAGCAGGACGACATCGTGTTTGTCCTGACGATTGGCACGGTCCCCCTCGTGTCTACAGTCTGTGTTAGGGCCATGATGTGCGACTTGCCGGTGTACAGGGTGAGGATGTGGGCGGAATGCCTGCTGCTACTCTCCTTGACGGACGGCAAGAGGAGGACCGGTACCGTGATGGTGGAGCTCGATGCGTCGAGCTCCGCTAAGCCGGGCGACGTCGCGTTTGAGGACCTTACATCTTACTTGGCGGCGCTGCCGCATTACTTGGTCGGTCCTGCTACATCGAAGGAGTTGTGTTTCTTCTTTCGTGTTGAGTTTTAGTGGTGATGTAAGCTGCTATTAATTGATTTAATTGCAGAAAGATCATTTGCATACCAGGAATGGTGGATTTTGTAGTAGTAGTACTCTATCTTCGTCTCAAGAAATAAGGCTCCCTTATTTTTCTTGTTTTTTGTTTGACCAAGATTTACTCTAAATATATATAAAGAATGTTGGTACTATACAAATTTAGCATCACTGGAAAGTGTGTTTCAATACGAATTCAACGAAACAAATTTTACACAACATAAGTAAATTTTGGTTGCTCTATTTATTCGGTCAAACTTTACTTTGGAGTGCGCATGCACCTTAATCCTTGAAACGGAGGTAGATGAGTTCGGTGGATGTACTCTCCTGAGTATTTTTCATGAAGTCTTAACTTCCGATGGGTTGGGTTGCTGTACTCTGCTGAGTAGTAATATGAATAGGATTATAAGGCTCTCTGTTTAGAAAGGCCAGAGGGCCAATTTGCAATACTACCAAGTAGTTGAATTATTCACTCTAATTAATTTATGCATGTACCACTAGTTTTACATGCATGAGACGCTAGATTAAAAAAGGGGACATGATGAGAGATGAAACAACATGCATTGGGAGATTGAGAGAAAAGAGAGAGATATAAATTACTGAGTCACGAGAATTAATACAATAAATAAGATAGGTCTTATAATTTCTAACAATTTTAAAAAGCTCTCTCGCCTAATAATCCCAAACATAGGTAGGAGTACTTCTCAACATACATTCGAGAGTACTAGTATGTAGTAGTAGTACAATAGTGGAGTACGGTAGTAGTAGTACTCCCCTCCGATTCATATTAGCTGTTACTGGATTAGATGTACTAGTATCTAGCACTAAAACATGTCTAGATACATTCATTTTCGTGACAAGTAAATATAGCCATTTTTGGAGTAGTACTAGTTTAGTTGGAAGAAATCATATTCTTTCCGCAGTAGGGACGGTGTTTCTTGCTAGTATTAGTACTAGTACATAGCAGGTAGTAGTAATATATATGTTTATACTATACTAACTCAACATACATTCGGACAATCGACAAAAGTTCATCTTGCAGTTCTACTGCTATAGTGCTACTAGCAGTTTTTCAGGTGCCCATTCACCCTCTGTCTTTCAGCAGTACTCTGCCCTTAAGCAGTATAAATGTAATTACTCAAAGAAAGTCTCTACCACTATAAAATTATAATCTACCATGGCTATTGATTGACAAGACAATTTATTGAGGTGGGATGGGCTATTGGCGTGCTACGATGCCTACTCCTACTATCACTCTGTAGTGAAAATAAAAGAAACAGCTGCGATTCCTTGCATTAATTCTTGCCTCCGCCCCTTGAATGCCTACAATATATACATGCATTAACTTCTGCGAGTAGTAGTACAAGTAGGAGTAGTATCAAGCAAGGATATACCAAAACGCAAAGATATACTTGTAGGTCACATGGTGTACCATTCTGAGTCTTCGTCTTCTTCTTCTTCTTTGGTCTGCATGCACTTGCCATTGCCCTTGTCCTTCTTCCTTAGTTCTTTTTTTATTGAACATTTCGAGAGTTTGTTGACCCATCTCGAAGTTCACTATCCGCCTGTATACCTCATAGGTTGCGTAGGCGTCGAGGCTTGCATACTTAATCCACTCTTCGATTAGGGGCATGTTCCCTCACTACTTGTGGTCCACATACTTCTTCTTCTTCATGACTTTGTAACAGATGTCTATGAGGGCCACCGCATAATCAGCCAAAGAATCCTTCTCATTCATGGAGCCGGCAGGCTTCCACCTTTTCTGGATGTCCACAAAGTTCGTCACTGGCACTAGAGAACGCCTAATCTTGATACCATCGTTGCCGATGTCGACGCCTGCAAAGGAAATGTTAGGGTTGGCGAGGAACTCTGCTAGCTTGGAGCATGGCTGGTCGGCCTGGCAGATCTGGTAGACCAGGCAATCCGTGCCCACACATAGCTAGACGACAGTAGCCTTCTCCATTGATGATTGCTTGTTGGTGTACTTGATGTCGAGGCCAACAATCTTGTCATCCGGTTCCTCCAGGAGCTTTTGGATTTTCTCGATCTAATCATTCACCACCGATGCTCTGTTGGTATACGCCACCTGTAGTGTGGTGTTGCCAGGGTCTAGGAAGTAGTACATCTTGGCCAATGGCGCCGCCATGGATGGTGATTGGCGCCTTCTTTTGTTTTGTAGAGGTCCGGTCGGGTGACATAAAAGGAACAGGATAGAGAAGAAAGGAACCGCTAGGAAGATCGGGAGATGCATGCATGAGCAGTTCTGGAGACGAAAGGGCATGTAGTTTCCTCCGACCCCGCCCAGGTACTCCTATAGAATAGAATTTATATATGGATCAGTTTTACGGACGCAAATTATTTAGGTACCTATAGGTTGATTTCTAGATTATACAAAAAGTACAAGAACCAAACACACGGGATACTTTATGAATGTGGCTCGAAATTATAAATATTTTTTTAGTTTCACCTACTCCCTCTGACCCAAATTAGTTCACTCAAATTTGTCAAGATATGGATGTATCTAATACTAGATCATGTCTAGATACATTCGAATCTAGACAAATCTAAGTCAACTAATTTGGATCGAAGGGAGTACTATAATTTTATATAAAAAATGATATGTCATACTTATATTATCTGATTCTCACGTGCAAGGCACTTGCAACTCACTAGTTATTTACTATCTTATCTTATCTTAACTTATCTTATTTTACCACTATATAGTGTACGCATAACTTTGAATATTGACCGTTGGATCAAGACTCGTGAATCCCGATATTTGCAGCCGTTGGATCTTCTTTTCCATTCTAGCATCTAGAAGATTCTATTGATATTCTTCATCACAATGAATGATATATACAAAACTCAAAACACACTTCTCTATCATTTTAGAATCTTCTCCCTCGTTTCTATAGACCAAGTTACCAAAATTTTGAAGTTTTAGATAGCTAATAATCGTTGACTTATACATGATATACAAAGTACAAGAACCAAATATACACTTATACTTTATACATGTTGATTAAATTAATATTTTTTCTGCTTTACTTATTATAATTTTATATAGTGATGATATGTTAGACGTCTATTATCTGAGTCTCACGTGCAGGGTACGTGCAATTTACTAGTTATATATAGTATACGAATAATTTTGAATATTGAGCGTTGGATCAAGACTCTCGAATCCCAACATTGCTAGCAGTTGGATCTTTTTTCCATTTTAGCATCTAAAAAATACTACTCCGTCCGTCCATAAATAACTGACGTGGGTTTTTCTAGATTCGAATGTATCTATACACTAAAATGCGTCTAATACGTTCGAATCTAGACAAAATCAACTCAATTATTTCTAGACTAAGGGAGTACTTTTGATAGTCTTTATCTCAATGTATGCATATTACTACTCTAAGTTACTTACCACTCAGACCAGCCTTAGAGCATCTCTAGCATGGAAAAAAATAGCGTGATATTTCACGCTATTTACCATGATATAGCGTATTTAGAGAGTCCACGATATTTTTGAAAGATTTTGCTTGCTATGGTGCTATTTTTTAATATCTTGCTATATCGAGCTAAAACATCATAGCGTTAGTGCTCTTTCAAGTATATGACGTTATTTTTTGTTGGCGGATGTGGAGTAACATAACATATGATGAATGTGTCGAGTACGCAAACATACAATGAAAATTTGATTGTTAAACTTAAGTGATTGCGTCAAGCCATCACCTCCTCCTGCAGCACCCGGCGTTGTACCTAGATTCAACCCTGCCGGTTATCCTCCAACTTGGATAGCACCGGAATCGATTATGTATGTACAAGTATTACTCTAGGCAATTCATTAGATGCTGAAATCCCTTATATTTATGATATATCTGTTATATTATTTAATTTTTACAAAAAGATGTTTTGTAAAATAGCACGTTATTAGCACGCTATAACTTTTATATCGTCTGGAGAAAAGCCACGCTAAATTAAATAGCATGCTAGTATTTTTTGCCTTGATATCTAGTGCCTTGTCTAAATTTCATAGTCTCTTAGAGCATCTCTAGTGTCTTGTCTAAATTTGGTAGTCTACATCTTCATATAGATAACTTTTTACACGACTTTAATTTTCTAGTGGATAGTCTAAATTTGATAGTCTATATGTCCATTGATGGCTCAAGATATGTAGAGCTCGTTGGGAACCCCAAGAGGAAGGTATGATGAGCACAGCAGCAAGTTTCCCTCAGTTATGAAACCAAGGTTATCGAACCAGTAGGAGTAAGGAAATAACTCAAAGGTCTTGCTAGCAACTTGGAATCCTGCTCAACACAACCATAGAACTTTTCCCCAACTTATAGTGAGGTTGTCAATCTCACTGGTTTTACTGAAAACAAAGGATTGAACGTATAGTGTGGAAGATAGTAATTGCTTGCAGAAAGTAAATAGTAAACGATAAACAGTAGATGGTATATCAATGGTAAAGGAATGGACTAGGGTCCACAGTTCACTAGAGGTGTTTCTCCTTAAGATAAATAGCATGTTGGGTGAACAAATTACAGCGGGGCAATTGATAGATTGAGAAAGCATAACAATGCGTATACTAGACATATTGACTCCTATGAGATTTGATTGGGCATTACAACATAATACATAGACCATAATCCAACTGCATCCATGACTAATAATCCACATTTAGGTTATCATCCGAACCCCTTCCAGTATTAAGTTGCAAGCAATAGATAATTGCAATAAGCAAATTGTGTAAAGTAAACAATACAATTGCCCCATGGACAAAGGATTGTTGTTTTCTCCCTAGTAGCAACAACACATCTACAACCTTAGAGATTTCTGTCACTTCCCCAGATTACTAGAGGCATGAACCTACTATCGAGCATAAATACTCCCTCTTGAAGTTACAAGCATCTACTTGGCCAAGATAGCTACTAGCAACGGAGAGCATGTAAGATCACAAATAACATAGACATGATAGAATCAATAATCAATCTGACATAGTATCTCAATATCCATCAGATCCCTGCAAACTCAACATATAGGATTGGGTTAATTATTGGTTTGCCACTATAGGCCTCCATATGCTCAGTTTTGCCACTAGCGCAAAATGGTGCTCAGTTTTGCCACTATTTCGGGTGCAGTTGTTATGGCAACGCCAGCTGGCCAGTTTAAATGAGCATAACAAATTCAAAAAAAATCAAAAAAATCAAAAACTTGTGCACATAGTCTTCTTATGTCTTATACAAACGATTAAAGTTGATAAACAAGTTCTACATACATTCAAATAAAAAATTCATGTATTCATGTCTGTAGACCTTGTTTATCACGTATTCATGAAATTTTTTTTTGAATGTATGTAGACGTTGTTTATCAACTTGAATCATTAGTATAAGACATAAGAAGACTATGTGCGCAGATTTTTCATTTTTTTTGATTTTTTTGAATTTGTTATGCTCATTTAAACTGGCTGGTTGGCGACGCCATAGCAGCTGCGCCCGAAATAGTGGCAAAACTGAGAACCATTCCGCGCTAGTGGCAAAATTGAGCATATGGTGGCCTATAGTGGCGAACCAATAATTAATCCTATAGGATTACAAATAGATGATCTTGATCATGAACGGAGATTACAAGATCTAAACATGATAACATAAAGGAGGAGAACCAACTATCTAGCTACTGTATGCACCCATAGTCCAAGGACGAACTACTCATGCATCACTCTGGAGGCTAGCATGGTGATGAAGAAGGCCTCCAGGATGATCTCTCCCCTCCGGCAGGGTGCCAGGAAGAGCTTCGGATCCCCCCGATCTAGGGATGGAGATGGCGGCAGCTACAAACTCTTTCGTAGATTTTTGATCGGGGTACTTAGGGTTTCTGCATCGGGGTACTTTTATAGGCGAAGTGGCAAGGTCGGTGGGTGCCAGAGGGGCCCACACCATGCGGCAGCGCGCCCTAGGGGGTGGCTGCGCCAACCCTAGGTGTGGATGATACATCGTAAACGTATCTATAATTTTTGATGTTCCATGCTTGTTTAGTATCTACTTTCTTTTGCTTTGTTAACACTTTGGAGTATTTTTACACATTTTCTGGAACTAACCTATTAACAAGATGCCACAGTGCCAGTTGCCTGTTTTCTTCTGTTTTTGGTTCCAGAAAAGCCAGAAAATAAACATTCTCGGAATTAGATTGGACAAAAGCCAAAGTCGATATTTTATCGGAAGACTCACGGAGCCAGAAGACAAGACAGAGAGGGGCTAGGGGTTGGCCACGCCATGTGGTGGCACGAGTCTCCCTGGCAGCGCCACCAGGTGGTGTGGGCCCCTGGTCCACCCTCTGACATCGCCCCTTCGCCTATAAGAAGCCTCCCGATGAGAAAACCCTAAATAATCTATCCTCCAGCCATGAAAAGTTCCGCAGCGCTGCCGCCACCGAAGGGGAGATTCGAGGGACAGAAAGTCTCTGTTCCGGCACCCTGCCAGGACAGGGAAGTGCCCCCGGAGACATCTCCATCGATCTCCACCACCATCTCCATCGCCGTTGCTGATTCCCATGATGAGGAGGGAGTAGTTCTCTCTCGAGGCTAAGGGCTCTACCGGTAGCTATGTGTTCATCTCTCTCTATGCATGATCATGTTGTGATCATGAGCTTTGTAATCAAGTAGATCTACCTTGCTACTCAAGTGCTTTAATAGATCTCTGGCTCTGCCAACATGTGTGAAAGTGATAGCATGCACACCATGGTGGCACTTAGGCTAGAGATTACAAATACTTGTTATGAGTTATATTTGGAGTTGGATGTCTCTATGCAATTGTGGTGTTTGTTGGAACCATCTAGTGCTCAAGGTTATAGTGAGAGGTTATCTAGATGGGGAAAGCGAACTTTGAGGAGTGTTGTTATAGCCCTACCATGGATTAGAGTGTCCAACCGGAGAGTAGTCTAGAGTAGTATCATAAAGAAAAGATATTTATATGAGAGTGTTCACTAGTGAAAGTATGATCCCTAAGCCTTGTTTCTAAGCATTGAAACACCATTTGCGACTAGATCTGTTACATGTTTGCTTGCTTCCATGTTTATTTCAGATTGCCTTTAGTCTCTTCCTACCCATCAAGCTCTTTTATGGCACCATTACCACTTATAGTTATCCATAACACATGTATTTCACTATCTCTTCGCCGAACTAGTGCACCTATACACCTGACAAGTGTATTGGGTGTGTTGGGGACACAAGAGACTTCTTGTATCTTGATTGCAGGGTTGCTTGAGAGGGATACCTTTGACCACTTCCTTCCTGAGTTCGATAAACCTTGGGTAATCCACTTAAGGGAAACTTGCTGCTGTTCTACAAACCTCTGCACTTGGAGGCCCAACAACTGTCTACAAGAATAGAAGTGCATAGACATCAAGCAATTTTCTAGCACCGTTGCCAGGGAGGTAAGGTAAAAGGTACTCACATCCTCTGGCTACTAAGCTATCTTCTAGTACTGTAGCTGGTGTGTGAGTGCTCGAAGTTATTTCCTTTAGATTCTTCAATTATATCTTTTTGTTTCTTGTTTTTATTTTCACTAGTTAGGCTTAATGGAAAACAACAACAAAATTAGAGAGCTTTATAGTATTTATCTTGAGTTAGGACATGAAGTGTTTGAAGAGAAAATTCAAAAACCTATGGAACTTTATTTGCATGCTAATAGCAATGTTATTAGTATGAATATTTTGAACACCATTATAACTAAAGCTATGGAAAAGTCTAAGCTTAGGGAAGCTGGTTTTGATGAGCATGATATTTTTAGTCCCCCAAGCACGGAGGAGAAAATTTACTTTGATGATACTATACCTCCGATATATGATGATTATAATGATGAGTATGATATTTTCAGTCCACCTACTATTGAGGAGAAAATTAATTATGATTACAATATGCCTCCTATATTTGATGATTATGGTGATGAGAATAATAATGATAGCTATTTTGTTGAATTTGCTCCCACTACAATTAATAAGAATGACTATGTTTATGTGGAGAGTATTAATTCTTTTATGTATGTGGCTCATGATAAGAATGTTTTATGTGATAGTTATATTGTTAATTTTATTCATGATGCTACTGAAAGTTATTATGAGAGAGGGAAACATGGTTCTATGTGTCTCAACAATATTAAGTTTCCCCTCTTTATGTTGAAAATTTTGAAGTTGCACTTGTTTTGCTTTCCTATGTTTGTTGCTTTGTGCTTTCATGACTTGTTTCTTTACAAGATTTGTTTCATAGGAAGTGGGTTAGACTTAAATGTGTTTTATAATTGCTTCTTGATGCTCTCTTTTACTTCAATTGATATCTCTTATGTGAGCATCATCGAAATTATCGTGCCTAGCTCAAAGGCGTTAAAGGAAAGCACTTATTGGGAGATAACCCAAATTTCTTTAGGAGTCTTTTTGTTGAGTATTGGAAGTTATTGCTTCAGTAATAACCTCTCCTCATCCTTTTTGTGTGGTTTTTGTGCCAAGAGTAACCTCTAATAAGAGAGAAGTAAGACTTGGGAAAGTTGCTGTCCCGAAACAGATTTTTGTGCTTCGCTGTAAAACTTCGTGAAAAATCTCTGTATGTCGGATTGAGACGTAATTTTCTGAATAAATTCCCCATGTTGTTAGCTAACTTTTATTAGTTCAACACTTTTTGATTTGAGCAACATAAGGTCGTCGAAAAAATCGGTTTTCACCTACTGGTCTGTTTTGACAGATTTCTGCCATTATTTGCATTTTCCTCTTTATCGATTTCTTTTTGGGTTCTTTTTGGTGAATTGAGCTTTTTGACAGAATTTATACAGTAGCTTGTGTTTTTAATGAAAGTTTTTCTATTTTAAAACTAAAACCCAAATGTTTATTATCTTTTGAATGCACTAATGTTGCTAATGAAGATTGTGTGAAGTTTTGTATGAAGGAAATTTTCAGGTGTAGGGAAAGAATGATGTAATGAGGTGAAGAATGGACAAAAGCTCAAGCTTGGGGATGCCACCCCGTATCACCCCAAGAAATATTCAAGAGGTACAAGCGTCAAAGCTTTGGGATGCCCAAGGCATCCCCTTCTTCATCAAATCTCAGGTCTTTCTAGACACTTCGTTTTTATTGTTTCGTGCACTGTTGTGTTGTTCTTGGAGCGTCTTTGTTTTCGTTTTTAGTTTTCTTTTGCTTGGTTTTCTTGAATAAATTGGTTTTACCCCCTCATTCAGGCATTAATTTTCAAATAAAGTTGATTTGGATTGGAAAAGAGTAGGAAAGTTCATGCTTAAGTGGTAAAAAGAAGCTTGTTTTTGACTGTGACTTAGACTTTATCATGTCATGCTTGATATTGTTTTGGCTTTATGCTTAGTGATTTTTGCTGTATCATGACATGTTATAAACAATTGAGATTGCTTAATGTGCCTTGAAAGAATCATGCGTTGTTTTAGCATATTAAAGCATAGTATTGTGGTATTCTTCTTTGATGCTTTATTTGGGCTGACTTGGCGCATGCTCACACCATGTTAAGACTATACCAAGTCACCATAGCCTCTATGATCATTTAGTTTTCGACTTGTAATATCACTTTATGCTTTAATTAATGATGTTTTGTCGCTTTGCATGATTATGGCCATTATTGCTCTCTTAGTTGGTCGCTCCCAGTCTTTTGCTAGCCTCCATACCAAGTACGAGTTCCACTCATGCATCCAACTCCAAATAAAACCAAGTTATTCCAAAGAGTCCACCATACCTACCTATTAGCATTTGCTATTCCAAGTATATTCATGTTTTTATCTACCTTCCGAATTAAACTTGTTATGTGAAAATTAGTGATTAAAGCTCTCACGAATTTGATGGCACACTTTACTTTTCTTTCCCCTAATAAACTTGAACCATTGTGTCATCTATGTTGTATATGCTTGCACGTATACGTTGGGATTAGCAGAACCATGCTGTCATGGGGAACGCTTTCAACATTGCACTTGTACATTGTACCTAGTTGATATCATGCTCTTTTGTTTATGGATGTCATCGGTGTGAAATGAAATGGGAGCTTCTAAGTCCATGGAGTTATGTATGTGTGTTAGAGAAATGCCTAGGCTGCTAGCCTAAGCCATGCCTAATCATGGTGGAAACTTGCAGCATCACCATAGTGAGGAATCTATGAAGCATTCTTCTTATAAAAAAAGAGATAGAGATTGAGAAAAAGAAAAAAAGATGAGAAAAGAGGAAAGAGAGAAAAAAGCACCATTTTCCCATGGTAAATGAGAAGATTGCTGAGATGCTCATTGTCTGCTTGCCTTGTCATTTTGATTATGGGATAGCTCCTGTATCATGTGCAAGGGGTACCCAGTTGGCGGTTCTCTATGATACACATGTACTTACTATGAAAAGAACTTACCGGTAACTAAACTTGAGTAGCATGAGGAGCGGCCCTCATATTCAAGGGACATGAGATTGCCAACTTATACTTTGTCAAGCATATACTCCATAGTTTGTTCACTTTAACCTTAATCACTTCAAGATGCTTATGATAGGGGAAATGAGAGCTGAAAGCTAATAAGTACCATAATTTTTGGAAGCTCTTTATGAGACTTGGATCCCTACTTCCTTCTATGAAGGGCCTCTCTTTTACTTTTACCTTGAGTCTCCATCTTCTATCTTTATGCACCTATTGAGAGAGCATAGTGGTCATTCTTAGTTTAATGTGCATTGTCCCAAAACTTGTTGATTGATTAATAACTTTGCTTGTTCTTAAACTATTTGTATCTAGTTACCCTTATGAACTTTGAAGGTGTCCTATGCATTTATGTTTTGCTACACTATGAGGGACAAGTTGAATACCATTCTTATTATATTTTCTATATGTGAAACAAACAAACGTCTTACAAGCATTGTTATTCATGAATCTTTTGTTTGTACCTTTTCATGTTATAACATAGTTGCTATGTCTTATTGTTAGAACTATATCTTTCATGCTATGTTAAAGTACTATGATCCCAGCTATCAATGTTTTACAAATACCTTGATCAAGATTATGATGGTGCATGTCACATCAAAAATTATTATTTTTTATCTCTTACCTACTCGAGGAGGAGCAGGAGTTAAGCTTGGGGATGCTTGATACGTCGTAAACGTATCTATAATTTTTGATGCCCCATGCTTGTTTAGTATCTACTTTGCTTTGCTTTGACAACACTTTGAAGTATTTTTACACATTTTTTGGAACTAACCTATTAACAAGATGCCACATTGCCAGTTGCCTGTTTTCTTCTATTTTTGGTTCTAGAAAAGCCAGAAAATGAATATTCTCGGAATTGGACTGGACAAAAGCCAAAGTCGATATTTTACCGGAAGACTCACGGAGCCAGAAGACAAGACGGAGAGGGGCCAGGGGCTAGCCACACCATGTGGTGGCGCGGGTCCCTGGCCGTGCCACCAGGTGGTGTGGGCCCCTGGTCCACCCTCTGACATCGCCCCTTCGCCTATAAGAAGCCTCCTGATGAGAAAACCCTAAATAATCCATCCTCCAGCCATGCAAAGTTCCGCAGCGCCGCCGCCACCGAAGGGGAGATTCGGGTGACAGAAAGTCTTTGTTCTGGCACCCTGCTAGGACGAGGAAGTGCCCCGGGAGCCATCTCCATCGATCTCCACCACCATCTCCATCACTGTTGCTGATTCCCATGATGAGGAGGGAGTAGTTCTCTCTCGAGTCTAAGGGCTCTACCAGTAGCTATGTGTTCATCTCTCTCGATGCATGATCATATTGTGATCATGAGATTTGTAATCAAGTAGATCTACCTTGCTACTCAAGTGCTTTAATAGATCTCTGGCTCTCCCCATGTGTGTGAAAGTGATAGCGTGCACACCATGGTGGCACTTAGGCTAGAGATTACAAATACTTGTTATGAGTTATATTTGGAGTTGGGTGTCTCTATGAAATTGTGGTGTTTGTTGGAACCATCTAGTGCTCAAGGTGATAGTGAGGGGTTATCTAGATGGGGAAAGCAAACTTTGAGGAGTGTTGTTATAGCCCTACCATGGATTAGAGTGTCCAACCAGAGATTAGTCTAGAGTAGTATCATAAAGAGAAGATATTTATATGAGAGTGTTCACTAGTGAAAGTATGATCCCTAGGCCTTGTTTCTACGCATTGAAACACTGTTTGCAACTAGATCTGTTACATGTTTGCTTGCTTCCATCTTTATTTCAGATTGCCTTTAGTCTCTTCCTACCCATCAAGCTCTTTTCTAGCACCGTTACCACTTATAATTATCCATACCACTTGTATTTCACTATCTCTTCGCCGAACTAGTGCACCTATACACCTGACAAGTGTATTGGGTGTGTTGGGGACACAAGAGACTTCTTGTATCTTGATTGCAGGGTTGCTTGAGAGGGATACCTTTGACCACTTCCTCCCTGAGTTCGATAAACCTTGGGTAATCCACTTAAGGGAAACTTGCTGCTGTTCTATAAACCTCTGCACTTGTAGGCCCAACAACTGTCTACAAGAATAGAAGTGCGTAGACATCTGGTCACCTCGTGGCCCCACTTCGGCTGCCCTTCGGACTCCGTGTTCCTTCTGGTAAAATATTGACTTTGGCTTTTGCCCCGTCCAATTCCGAGAATATTTCCTTACTAGCTTTTCTGAAACAAAAAACAGCAGAAAACAGGCAACTGGCACTGTGGCATCTTGTTAACAGGTTAGTTCCAGAAAACATATAAAAAGACCTCAAAGTGTAAAAAAAATATAAGAAAGTTGATATAAAACAAGCATGGAGCATCAAAAATTATAGATACGTTTACGACGTATCAAGCATCCCCAAGCTTAACTCCTGCTCGTCCTCGAGTAGGTAAGTGATAAAAAAATAATTTTTTAGGTGACATGCACCATTACAATCTTGATCAAGGTATTTGTAAAGCATTGATGGTTGGGATCAAAGTACTCTAAACATAATCATGAAAGCTAAAGTTCTAACAATAAGACATAGCAACTATGTTGTAACATGAAAAGGTACAAACAAAAGATCATGAATAACAATGCATTGAAAGGCGTTTGTTTATTTCATATATAGAAAACATAATAAGAGTGGTATTCAGCTTGTCCCTCATGGTATAGAAAAACGTAAATGCATAGAACACCTTCAATGTTCATAAGGGTGACTAGATACAAATAATTTAAGAAGAAGCAATATCAAAGTTATGAATCAATCAACAAGTTTTGGGACAATGCACATTAAACTAAGAATGACCACTATGCTCTCTCAATTGGTGCATAAACATAGAAGATGGAGACTCAACATAAAAGTAAAAATAAAGGCCCTCCATAGAGGGAAGCAGGGATTTCAAGTTTCATAAAGAGCTTCCAAAAATTATGGTACTTATTAGCTTTCATCTCTCATTTCCCCTATCATAAGCATCTTGAGGTGATTAAGGTTAAAGTGACACAAATATGAGGATATGCTTGAGAAGTTATAAGTTGAAAATCTCATGCCCCTTTCTTATGAGTACCGAACCTCATGCTACTCAACTTTAGTCACAAGTAAGTTCTTGTCATTGTAAGTACATGTGTATCATGGAGAACCGCCAACGGGGTATGCCTTTCCCCATGACACAGGAGCTTTCCCATATCAAAATGACAAGGCATCAGACAATGAGCATCTCAGTGATCTTTTTATTTGCTATTTGCATAGGTTTTTATTGAGGATGCTTCACAAAATGCTCACTGTGGTTATGCTGCAAGTTTCCACCATGATTAGGCATGGCTTAGGCTAGCCGCCCAAGCGTTTCTCTAACACACATACAAACTCCATGAGCTTACAAGCTCCCCATTTATTTCACACCGCTGGGATCCATAAACAAAAGAACATGATATCAACTGAATAATAAGTGCAATGTTGAAAGCGTTCCCCATGGTATCATGGTTCTGCTAATTCATAACTTATAAAGTGCAACATATAAGCAACATAGATGGACACAATGGTTCAAGTTTATTAAGTGCAAGAAAATAAAGTGTGCCATCAAGTTTGTGAGAGCTTTAATCACTAATTTTCACATAACAAGAGTTTAATTTGGAAGATAGATAAAAACATGAATATACTTGGAATGGTGTAACACACCATGCATAGGAATTTATAGTGGGCTCTTTGGAATAACTTGGTTTTCTTGGCGGTTGGATGCTTGAGTGGAACTCATACTTGGTACAGGTGGAGGCTAGCAAAAGACTGGGAGCGACCAACTAAGAGAGCAATAATGGCCATAATCATGAAAAGTGACAAAACATTATTAACTAAAGCATAAAGTGATTTTACAAGTAAAAAACTAAATGATCATAGAGGCTAAGGTGACTGGTTCATAGTCTTGACATGGTGTAAGCATGTGCCAAGTCAACCCAAATAAAGCATCAAAGGATAATACCACAATATTATGCTTTTGTATGCTAAAACAACGCATGATCCTTTCAAAGCACATTAAGCAATCTCAATTGTTTGGAACAATTCATGCTATAGCAATAATCACTAAGCATAAGGTCAAAGCAACATCAAACATGACATGATAGAGTCTACGCCACAGTCAAAACAAGCTCCTTTTGTACCACTTATAAGCATGAAGCTTCCTACTCTTTTCCAACACCAATCAACTTATTTGAAACAACATATGAATGCGGGGATCCAACCAATTTATTTAAACAAACCAAACAAAAGAAAACTAAAAACAAAAACAAAGACGCTCCAAGAACAACACAATTGTGCATGAAACAATAAAAATGAAGTGTTTTGGAAGAAAACCTGAGATTTTTATTGATGAAGAAGGGGATGCCTTGGGCATCCCCATGCTTTGATGCTTGTACCTCTTGAATAATTCTTGGGTGACACAGGTGGCATCCCCAAGCTTGAGCTTTTGTCCATACTTCATCTCATCACATTATTCTTCCCTACACTTGAAAATTTCCTTCATACAAAACTTCACACAATCTTCATTAGCAACATTAGTGTATTCAAGATAATAAGTATTTGGGTTTAGTTTTAACACAAGTAAAACTTCCATTAAAACACAAGCTACTCTATAAATTCCTTCTAAAATCTCAAGTGATCAAAGAGAACTCAAAGAGAAAGAGATTAAGAGGCAAATGCAAATAATAGCAGAAAACTGTCAAAACAGACCAGCAGGTAACAAACGATTTTTTCGAAAACCTTATATTTCTTAAATCGAGAAGTGCTAAACTAACAAAAGTTAGATAAGAACCTGGGGCATAAGCACAGAAAATTACAGCTCAATCCGACGTACATGGATTTTTCACGATTTTTTATAGTGAAGCACAAAATTCTGTTTCAGGACTGCAATTTTCCCAAGTCTTACTTCTCTCTCATTAGGGGTTATTTTTTGGCACAAAAACCAAACAAAAAGGATAAGGAGAGATTATTACTGAGGAAATAACTTCCAAGACACAATAAAAGAAAAACTTACTGAAAGTAAAAATAATTTGGGTTATCTCCCAATAGTGCTTTTCTTTAACGCCTTTCAGCTAGGCATAGGAAGCAAGATTCAAGTGTTTTCAAATGAAGAAGCATTAATATCAAATTTTGTTTTAATAGGATAGGCAAAAGGTATCTTCGCTCTCTTCCTAGGAAAGTGTTCTATACCTTTCTTGAGTGGGAGTTGATATTTAATGGTGCCTTCCTTCAAATCAATAATGACACCAATAGTTCTAAGAAAAGGTCTTCCCAAAATAATAGGACAAGAAGCATTGCATTCAACATCCAAAACATAGAAATCAACGGGGACATAGGTATTGTTAACCATAATAAGAACATCATTAATACTCCCCATGAGTTTCTTTTTAGCATTATCATCAAGTTGGACATCTAAATAACAATCTTCTAATGGTGGCAAATCAAGCATTTCATAAATCTTTCTAGGCATAATAGAGACACTAGTTCCAAGATCACATAAAGCTTTGAGACCAAAATCATTCACTTTCATATTAATGATGGTTTCCCAACCATCTTCTAATTTCCTAGGAATAGAAGCTTTATGTTTCAATTTCTTCTTCTTTATTTTTATGAGAGCATCTGTAATGTGTTTTGTAAAGGCCATATTCATAGCACTAGCATTAGGACTTCTAGAAACTAGGAACATAATTACTTCAGAAATATTGCAACCATCAAGATCAAAATCAAAATTACCATCCAAGGTAGTAGAATTATTGCCCATATTTTGAAGAATTTCAGCATTTTTATTGGAAAAGGTTCCATTGGTTTTAGGCATTATTGTAGAAGGAATGGGGAATTCATGTGGTTTGCTAGCATCAACATTGGTGGTGGTAATAGTACAAATACTACTATTTTTAGCAATTTCATCTTCTCTTTCCCACTTAGCATGCAATTCAGCTAACAGTCTAACATTTTTATCAATTCTAACTTGTATGGCATTAGTAGCAGCAAAGGGGTTTTCCATAGTTTCAGGTTTAGCAGCCATTTTATTAATCAAAGAAGATTATGCTTCAGATAAAGATGATATTTTTTCAGCATTCGAAAGTTTTTCCTCAACAGTTTTATTGAAAGCAGTTTGTTTACTAATAAAATCCTTAAGCATGACTTCAAGTTCAGAGGGTGCACTTCTATTGCTGTTGTAGGAATTTCCATAAGCATTACCATTATTGGGAGGATATGGCCTACAATTACTACTACCAAAATTACTCCTATAAGAATTGTTGCTAAAATTATTATTTCTAATGAAGTTCACATCAACTTGCTCTTCTTGAGCAACCAAAGAGGCTAAGGGAACATGATTTGGATCAATATGAGCTTTTCCATTAACAAGCATAGACATAATAACATCAATTTTATCACTCAAGGAGGAGGTTTCTTCAACAGAATTTACCTTCTTACCTTGTGGGCTCTCTTAGTGTGCCATTCAGAATAGTTAACCATCATATTATCAAGGAGCTTTGTTGCAACACCCAAAGTAATGGTCATAAAGGTGCCTCCAGCAGAGGAATCCAACAGATTTCTTGAAAAATAATTAAGTCCTGCATAAAAACTTTGGATAATCATCCAAGCAGTCAGTCCATGAGTAGGGCAATTCTTTACCAAAGTTTTCATTCTTTCCAAGCTTGAGCAACATGTTCATTATCAAATTGTTTAAATTTCATTATTTCACTTCTCATAGATATAATCTTAGCAGGGGGATAATATTTTCCAATAAAAGCATCTTTGCATTTAATCCAAGAATCAATACTATTTCTAGGTAGAGATAGCAACCATTCTTTAGCTTTTCCTCTCAAAGAGAAAGGAAATAATTTAAGCTTAATAATATCTCCATCTATATCCCTATGCTTTTGCATCTCACAAAGTTCAACAAAGTTATTAAGGTGAGCAGCAGCATCATCAGTACCAGCACCAGAGAATTGTTCTTTCATAACAAGATTGAGCAAAGCAGGTTTAATTTCAAAGAAAGCAGCTTCTGGAACAGGTGGAGCGATAGGTCTATGATGGATCAAAATATATCAAGCTCATTGGGGAACCCCAAGAGGAAGGTATGATGAGCACAACAGCAAGTTTTCCCTCAGTTATGAAACCAAGGTTATCGAACCAGTAGGAGCAAGGAAACACCTCCAAGGTGTTGTTTCCAACTTGGAATCCTGCACAAGACAACCACAAAACTTTGCCCCCAACTTACAGTGAGGTTGTCAATCTCACCAGTCTTGCTGAAAACAAAGGATTATACGTATTGTGTGGAAGATAGTAATTGCTTGCAGAAAGTAAACAGTAAATAGTAAATAGATTGTAGATTGATGGTAAAATAATGGACCAGGGTCCATAGTTCACTAGAGGTGATTCTCCTTAAGATAGAGGACATGTTGGGTGAACAAATTATAGTGGGGCAATTGACAGACACCGAGAAAGCATACATGCATATACTTGTAGGGTATTCCGCAGTAGAAAACAAAAAAATTCCTACGATGGAACCCCAAAACTGCCTAGGATCTATCTATGTAGTAATGCAGTAAGGGGCCAATGCGTATACAATACATACCCTTGTAGACCGTACACGGTTAACATTCCGAGGGGAACATGGTTGATGTAGTCGTACTCGTAGCCGACCTCAAGGTCGCGAAGCTCCTCGCAGGTCACCCCTTGCTCCTTCTTCATTGTTCAACAGCTCTGGCTCACGACAGTTAAGCGCCCCAAGTGTTGCGCCTCGTGTCTTCGTACACATCCGGTGCATGATGAGACCTCCGGCTCCCCGGTCCCACCGGGAGTGCCGAAGTTGATATCTGGCTAGGAATCCCTGCAGCGCAACGACGTACTACAGGTGTGCCTCATTCGCACAACCCAGACTTGGGGCCATGGTCACAAGGTATAGAGAGAGGGAGGGAGAAAGTCAACTAAAAGACTTCTCAAATTGTGTGTTTAATCCCACCCACGGGCACCCCTTCATATAGGCAGAGGGGGTGTGCCCTCCCCATTAGGTTAGCCATGTGGGACTAATAGTTAAAGAAAAGGCAGTAGGATTTTCGTTCACCCAGATGGGCCAAAATCCAGCCCAAGAGGAAAAAGAGGAGCAGCAGCCAGCACAACAGCCGGCTGGCTCGCGAGGCCGGGTGGGCCGCCAGCGCCCCCGCGGCCTAGTGCAGCAGCTGCTGTGCCAGCGCCAAGGTGGGCCGACGCTCACCCGCGGCCCAACAAGCCAGTGGCCAGCGTGGCAAGGCGGCCAGCACGGGTGGGCCGGATGCCCTGGTGGCCTAGCAGGCGAGGCGAGGGGAGAGGCTGCCCGGGGTGGGCCGGCTGCGCGACTGAGGCCCAGCTCGGTGCGGCTCGGCGCCTGGCACAGCCTAGCTGCTTGCCGCCCTCGCTGTTTTTCCTTTTTCTTTTTATTTTTCTGCAGCTTTTCTTCTAGGCTATTTCCCTCCGGGGATTTGTCCTAATATAAAAGTTGCCTTTATAAATCTTAACTTAAATATTATTTAGAATATATTAATTCATAATTAACATATAATAAATGTATATTTTCCCATTTATCCGAAAACACTTTTCCGGGTCTTTTCCTTTATTCTTTCTCCGAACAACTTCGGATCTCTCTGTGGAACAATTCCGGCTTTCTCTTTCTCTACTGTGATTTCGTCTTACGAATGATCGCTCTCATCGTACCCTTAAGTGTATCCTCTCACGGCTCGAGAATGCTCTAGACATGATCTGTCTCAATGATCAATAGAGGGACTAGGGATATCCATGTGACCCCTATGCATTCCTGATGACAATGTCGTTTGAACCGCTAAATGTAGCATCCAATTCCTTTTGTTTCTTGATACGACTTGTCCGAGATCTGATCATTGGTATCACATACCTTGTTCAATCTTGTTCACAACAAGTTATATTTTCTTGCTACCGTGATATTACATCCCCGATACCAAGTCACATGTTGCAACATTTATGGATGTAATCTCACCAAGCCGACCGTATGTATCTTTACCCGTCATGTGGGTGAACAAATCCTGGTCTTGCAGTCACATGTCATCAACTGTTCCTTCGGAATACCCAAACGTACACCTTTATGGCCACCGTATTACCAGATGACAGTTGATGCAGTCAAAGCAGCCTCGGGAAACAGTGAGTAATATGAGCTCACGGTCTAAGGAAAAGGAGTCTAGGTATAGCTGTTGCAACAATGAACTATATGACTTGATCGTGTTGTAGTCCTTCGAGAAATGTCCATAACATCATTCTCCAATGATATGGCCAACGAACTAGTATGAATAGAGGTTACTAGGGACTTGGTCGTTTCATACCACACCTGTACCAATGTTTCTACTTGGCACAATTATAGGACAATATGAAACTATTATAAACTAACTGAGATATGACAATAAAAACCTATTTATTATTTGCCTCTAGGGCATATCTCCTTCAGTCTCCCACTTGCACTAGAGTACAAATAATCTAGCTCACATTTTACTCATATAAACCATATACCATATGCGTTTACAGATCATGCATGCTCATGGGAAATGTCATGTCCATGTTCTGTTTTACCAAATCATTATGTCTTTTGCAAATCGTTAATGTCTTCCTAATTTTGACATTCACTCCATTATCTTATAATGGGTCGAAGCATTTGTTTGGCAACAAAGTGAGACTTTGTTTCTAGTGTTTATAATGACGGTCGTTTTCACTGTTGTCATCTAAACTTTGAAACACACTTTGCTATCCTTTGTGTATATATTTTAGTCATGACAGCAGAACAAGACCGGATTCCAGGAGCTTACAGTGACTTTAGATCAACCTTGAGGGCTTTCTCATGGGCCCTGGGCCCTGGGACACATCATTCTACATTAAAAGCGAACTAGCCCCGCCATAACATTATACATCACATCAGATGAAGCCTTTATACTTCTATATCTATGTAGATCCTAGTGCATGAAATGCATCTATGCCACTTACATTGCTTCTTGCTATTTAAGTACAAACTTAATTCTGGTTCTGTGATCAACTCAGGAATCACTTAAAGACACGTTCTTATAGTTAAGACTTTGTCCTACCAACCAGAACTTCGGGTCACTTTATGTCGAGTATAAACATGGTTATATGGAAGAACCTATGACTAGCGCATAGGAGATGCAACGCAACTCTTTCTTTCAACCATAGTTGCAATACTAACTCAATGCTTCATATAGTAAGAACTTCTTTTTTACCTTGTTCCATTCTGAGCTTCTTTAGAATCTTGTCTTAGGACATTCTGAACATCTTTCAGAATCAAGTCCAGGAAGCATTCAACATTCAGTGTTTATTAAACTCACTAATCTATCCTGATAGATTTTCTTGTTAAATAACTTCAACTTCATCCTTATTTACCTATTTAAATGTTATTAACACCAATCACATCATTCATATATGTCATCCACATATCCCAGAATGATTTCACGCTCCCACTCAAATATGACATTCATGTTTGAGATCCAGGGATTTCACTTATCTCCCACTCAAAATATGTCAGCTACATATTATGAATTAGCCAAGCTGATTTGCTCCCACTCAAATCTAGGTCCTCTCAATAATCTTAGACATTCCAAAATTCCTTGATCACCATCAAATCGAGAATTCCACTAACGGGATTTCAATGACCATTCATTTATCGTATTTAGGTCCATCATGCTTCTTTGTAATTTGTAGTTATGTCTTGTTCAAAACATGACAAGTGAATCAACAATATAATTCCACAAACTTGTAGAGTATATAGTTGAATCCTACCTTCTTCAGTAAAAGTATTTCCTGAAACTTTATGATCATTATCATTAGTCTCTCCTCTATATGTAGAGTTTGGATTCACGAAACAAATTCTATTGTGCCACTCAACAATTCGGAGGTAAGGTCAAATACCTTGTTTGATATTTTACTTTCTTCCACATGTATCTTCATCAAGACACGTCAACTTTGGACAACAACAGATTTGCCCCTTTTGTGGAAGATGCATTCATAGCTTCCTAAGAATGCTCTACAAAGACTTGTTTATTCGCCACTACTTCGACTTATCGAAAGCTCCAGAAACTCGAACATGCCATAACACTTATGGTGTTGTTTCCACGAATCTTTAGATGTTCCTTTGTATTTCAAATGAGTGCTTGCTTATTTTGATCTTTAACTCTAAACGATCACTATAACCCTGATAAGAGGTAATACAAAATGATTATGATGTTTAGACATTTCAACACAGTTTGAATTCGTCCAATTATCATAATTTGTGAAACATATTTCACAAGTCCCTTTTATGCTAAACTTAACTTGAATATTTCAGTCATGTCGATCAAATTGAAGAGACTTCATATTCTCGTTAATTTCAATATCCTCTTATTGTTGTGAACTCATTTGAACAATTCAAATCATTTCGATCTCATGTTTAATTAAGTAAATACGCTTATTCACTTAAGTCCACAGTAAATGATTTCCACTACTTGTTGAAAATACGATACATCACTATGTATAAGATTCAACATTTCTTTGCATATCACCGTTTTACCAGAATGCGGAGTTTTAGTCATTCTGCGCAAGAGGCATGGTTTTGCAAAGTCTCTAGATTAAGCATCTAGGACCCCGATCTTCATAAAGAACATGCAACAACCAAAATGACTTAAACTATAGTGTAATTTCATTATTAAACTTTGGATATCTTTTAGCATTCTAATCCTTTAATAAATGTTTAAACCATTATCATTAACATAGTGATGAGAATAACTTGTTTGTAATCGTAATGTGACCATAACGGTATTGTTCATAAGAATAGTACAAACTGGCTTGTAACTTGTTCATATGAATAATCGTCTCGCCAAAAGCAAGACACACAAACAAGGATTACAAATTATATTCAAGTCCACTAATCCAAATGACAAACTTTGAGGAAAGAGGTGATGTCGGCCATCAACTGTTTTGCTTGCCGTCATCAAGTCACGCTGCCTCAAAAACATCAATTCTCAAGCAGAAGCTTTTGTTTTCACAAAACGGGACAAGTATCAAATACTTTGCAAACTGCAAAGAGTTTTGCAAGAACCACATTTATAATTTGTATATCTTACATATACCTTTTCATCCATGACCTCCATTGCAATCAAGCCCTTCCAAGAGTTCTCAACTCTAATGCAAGATCACTAAGTGTTTTTCCAAATATTTCTTTTCATCCATGATGGAGGAAAACCCATCCAACGACTCATACTCTATGTGCCAGATTTTCATAATACAAAATGTAGTCCAATTCTCCATCGAATGGAGTATGGCTTATTGGATGATTATGGAGAAAACACAAACATTTCAAAGTCATCGAATTATCTCCTAATGGTTATTGTATCAAGAAGATAAGATCACCTTTTACGAGGATATCCCTCAGGCGTGGGTATTAATCTATGGAGTTGGACCCTTTTGCTAAGTTCCATATTAAGAAATATATTCCCATGGTCGCAAAGGACCTCAATGGGATAGGCCATGATCTAATAAGATATTTGCAAACAGACATCTAGACTAAGTTTATAATAAGAGATCAATTTATAATTGGTCTCCACTAAAATTGTCATCCCCTGGACGATTTTAGTGATCACATGATCCCTATCCTCTGCACCTCCCCGGTCATCACGGTCATCAGTGCAGTATCAAAGGTAGACATTCGCTAATGTCAATCACATCATCCATGTGACTCATGCTCGATCTCTTGTGTTCCGAGGCCATGTTTGCACATGCTAGGCTCGCCAAATCTAACTTGTGTGTATTCGCTGTGCAACATGGCTTACACCCACTATATACGAACGTTGATATGTCTGACCCCTACTGACCGCAGGGCGCCTCATAACGAAGAACTTTCTTGGTGGTGCACACACAAGGGGAACACGGAACATTGGAATTAAATAGGGATTATCTTATTTGTTACCATTGAGTATCTAAATACTAGGTATCAACATCATATGTAAAATGTGATATGATATGGCACTTCTTGCGCCTTGATCTCCACCGAGTGCTCTGGCTTGATCTCCATCTTGCCCTTGGTTTGACGCCAAGTCCACGACGCCTCCACCAGGTCGTCCATCAGAACGATGACTATTACTATACTAGTTAGTAATAGAAAAGTAAACTACTTTACCTTCGCAACAACCAATGCCATATCATAATCACATGCCCCCTATAAAATAAAGTTAGACGCCTCTACTTTATCTATTGCAAGTTTACGTGGTTATTAGGGCTTTCGCAATAGAACCGGTTCTAATCTATGAACTTTCCAACCACAACATTGGTCCAACAGTTGTCTCTACTACACCCCTTTCGGGACCCTCCGTTGTAAATGCTATATCAACTATCGAATGAGAGACAGACACCTGCTAGCCACTTATACGGTACAAGCCGTATGTTGAGCGTGGAACCAGTCTCACGTACGAATAGGCGTAAGGTTGGTCCGGGTCGCTTCATCAAACAATACCGCGATATAAACAAGTACACGTTAGAGGGTAACAACTAAGGGATCAATGCCCGCACAATACTTGTGCGTACTAGCCTTACAACACTCCTACGCATAGATCGGCTCTGATACCACTGTAGGGGATCCGCAGCAGAAAACAAAAAATTTCCTACGATGGAACCCCAAAACTGCCTAGGATCTATCTATGAAGTAATGTAGTAACAGCCAATGCGTATAGAATACATACCCTTGTAGACCATACGTGGATAACGTTCCGAGGGGAATGTGCATGATGTAGTCGTACTCGTAGCCGACCTCAAGGTCGCAAAGCTCCTCGCAGGTCACCCCTTGCTCCTTCTTCATCGTGCTCCTCGATGGATGTAATCTCACCAAGCCGGCCGTATGTATCTTTACCCGTTATGTGGGTGAACAAATCCCGGTCTTGCAGTCACATGTCATCAACTGTTCCTTTGTAATACCCAACGTACACCTTTATGGCGACCGTATTACCAGTTGACGGTTGATGCAGTCAAAGCAGCCTCGGGAAACAGTGAGTCATATGAGCTCACGGTCTAAGGAAAAGGAGTCTAGATATAGCTGTTGCAACAATGAACTATATGACTTGATCATGTTGCAATCCTTCGAGGAATGTCCATCACATCATTCTCCAATGATATGACCCTGATGTCTACGCACTTCTATTCTTGTAGACAATTGTTGGGCATCCAAGTGTAGAGGTTTGTAGAACAGCAGGAAGTTTTCCCTTAAGTGGATTACCCAAGGTTTAGCGAACTCAGGGAGGAAGTGGTCAAAGGTATCCCCTCTCAAGCAACCCTGCAATCAAGATACAAGAAGTCTCTTGTGTCCCAAACACACCCAATACACTTGTCAGGTGTATAGGTGCACTAGTTCGGCGAAGAGATAGTAAAATACAAGAGGTATGGACATAAGACAACGGTGCAAGAAAATAGCTTGATGGCATGGAAGAGACTAAAGGCAAACTGAAATAAAGATGGAAGCAAGCAAACATGTAACAGATCTAATTGCAAACGGTGTTTCAATGCTTAGAAACAAGGCCTAGGGATCATACTTTCACTAGTGAACACTCTCATATAAATATCTTCTCTTTATGATACTACTCTTAACTACTCTCCGGTTGGACACTCTAATCCATGGTAGGGCTATAACAGCACACCTCAAAGTCCGATTTCCCCATCTAGATAACCCCACACTGTCACCTTGAGCTCTAGATGGTTCCAACAAACACCACAATTTTGATAGAGACATCCAACTCCAAATATAACTCATAACAAGTATTTGTAATCTCTAGGCTAAGTGCCACCATGGTGTGCATGCTGTCACTTTCACACACATGGGAGAGCAGAGATCTATTAAAGCACTTGAGTAGCAAGGCAGATCTACTTGATTACAAAGCTCATGATCACAATATGATCATGCATAGAGAGAGATGAACACATAGCTACCGGTAGAACCCTTAGCCTCGAGGAAGAACTACTCCCACATCATCATGGGAATCAGCAACGGTGATGGTGGTGGAGATTGATGGAGATGGCTCCGAGGGCACTTCCCTGTCCTGGCAGGGTGCCGGAACAGAGATGTTCTGTCCCCCGAATCTCCCCTTCGGTGGCGGCGGCGCTGCGGAACTTTTCATGGCTGGAGGCTGGATGATTTAGGGTTTTTGCATCGGGAGGCATCTTATAGGCGAAGAGGCAAGGCCGTCTCGTCTTCTGGCTCCGCGAGTCTTCCGGTAAAATATCGACTTTGGATTTTGTCTGCTACAATTCCGAGAATATTTATTTTCCAGCTTTTCTGAAACCAAAAATAGTAGAACAGGCAACTGGCACTGTGGCATCTTGTTAATAGGTTAGTCCTAGAAAATGTGTAAAAATACTCCAAAGTGTGGACAAAACATAAGAAAGTAGATATAAAACAAGCATGGAACATCAAAAATTATAGATACGTTTACGACGTATCAACATCCCCAAGCTTAATTCCTACTCGTCCTCAAGTAGGTAAGTGATAAAAAGAATAATTTTTGAGGTGACATGCACCATCATAATCTTGATCAAGGTATTTGTAAAACATTGATAGCTAGGATCATAGTGCTTTAACATAGACATGAAAGATATAGTTCTAACAATATGACATAGCAACTATGTTGTAATCATGAAAAGGCACAAACAAAAGATTCATGAATAACAATGCTTTGAAAGACGTTTGTTTGTTTCACATATAGAAAACATAATGAAAATGGTATTCAGCTTGTCCCTCATGGTGTAGCAAAACATAAATGCATATGACACCTTTAAATTTCATAAGGGTGACTAAATACAAACAGTTTAAGAACAAGCAATATCAAAGTTATGAATCAATCAACAGGTTTTGGGACAATGCACATTAAACTAAGAATGCCCACTATGCTCTCTCAATGGGTGCATAAAGATAGAAGATGGAGACTCAACATAAAAGTAAAAGAAAGGCCCTTCATAGAAGGAAGCAGGGATTCAAGTCTCATAAAGAGCTTCCAAAAATTATGGTACTTATTAGATTTCAGCTCTCATTGCTCCTATCATAAGCATCTTTAGGTGATTAAGGTTAAAGTGAACAAATATGAGGATATGCTTGACAAGTTATAAGTTGAAATCTCATTCCCCTTACTTACGAATACTGAACCTCATGCTACTCAACTTTAGTCACGAGTAAGTTCTTGTCATTATAAGTACATGTGTATCATAGAGAACCGCCAACGGGGTACCCCTTGCCCGATGATACGGAAGCATTCCCATATCAAAATGACAAGGCAAGCAGACATTGAGTATGTCAGTGATCTTTTTATTTTCTATTTGCATAGGTTTTTATTAAGGATGCTTCACAGATTGCTCACTATGGTTATGTGATTATTGGCTCAACACGTTGAGCTCGTTGGGGAACCCCAAGAGGAAGGTATGATGAGCATAGCAGCAAGTTTTCCCTCAGTTATGAAACCAAGGTTATCGGACCAGTAGGAGCAAGGAAACACCTCCAAGGTGTTGTTTCCAACTTGGAATCCTGCACAACACAACCATAAAACTTTGCCCCCAACTTACAGTGAGGTTGTCAATCTCACCGGTTTTGCTGAAAACAAAGGATTAAACACATCGTGTGGAAGAAAGTAATAGCTTGCAGAAAGTAAACAGAAAATAGTAAACAATTGTAGATTGATGGTAAAAGAAAGGATCGGGGTCCATAGTTCACTAGTGGAGGTTCTCCTTAAGATAGATGACATGTTGGGTGAACAAATTACAGCGGGGCAATTGACAAACATCGAGAAAGCATACATGCATATACTAATCATCTTGACTCCTATGAGATTTGATTGGGCATTACAACATTATACATAGACCGTAATCCAACTGCATCTATGACTAATAATCCACCTTCAGTTTATCAATCCGAACCCCCTCCAGTATTGCATTACGCATTGCATGTAAAGTAAACAATATGATTGTTCTATGAACAAAGGATTGCTGTTTTCTCCCTAGTAGCAACATCACATCTAGTACCTTAGAGATTTCTATCACTTCCCCAGATTACTAGAGGCATGAACCCACTATCGAGCATAAATACTCCCTCTTGGAGTTGCTAGCATCTACTCGGCCAAAATATCTACTAAAAACGCAGAGCATGCAAGATCACAAATAACAAAGACATGATAGAATCAATAATCAATCTGAAATAGCATCTCAATATCCATCGGATCCCCGCAAACACAACATGTATGATTACAAATAGATGATCTTGATCATGAACGGAGCTCACAAGATCTAAACATGGTAGCACAAAGGAGAAGAACTAATCATCTAGCTACTACATGGACCCGTAGTCCAATGATGAACTACTCACGCATCACACCGGAGGCATGCATGGTGATGGAGAAGGCCTCCAGGGTGATTTCTCCTCTCCGGCAGGGTGCCGGGAAGAGCTTCAGATCCCTCCCGATCTAGGGATGGAGATGATGGTGGCTATAGACTCTTTCGTGAAATTTTGATTGGGTCCTTAGGGTTTCTATATCGGAGGCATCTTATAGGCGAAAGGGGAGGCCGAGGGGGTGCCCTAGGTGGCTGCACCACCCCCTGGCACGGGCCAGGCTTGGTCGTACGGCCTGGTGGTGTGGGCGGCCCCTGGCCCCTCTCCGTCTCGTATTCTGGCTCTGTGTCCCCCTCGGTGAAATACTGACTTTGGACAAAACCAAGCATGGAACATAAAAAGTGTGGACAAAACACAAGAAAGTGGATAAAACCAAGCATGGAACATCAAAAATTATAGATACATTTGCAATGTATCAACACCCCCAAGCTTAACTCCTGCTCGTCCTCGAGTAGGTAAGTGATAAAAAGAAAGAATAATTTTTGAGGTGCATGTACCATCAAAGACTTGATCAATGTATTTGCAAAACATTCAAAAGCTAGGATCATAGTACTTCAATCATAACATGAAGGACAAAGTTCTAGCAATAAGGCAAAGAAACTATGATGCAACATGAAAAGGCACAAACAAAAGATTCATGAATAACAATGCTTTGCAAGACGTTTGTTTGTTTCACATAAAGAAAACATAGCATAGTACCATTCAGCTTATCCCTCATAGAGTAGCAAACATAAATGCATAGGGCACCTTCAAAGCTTATAAGGGTTACTAGATACAAATAGTTTAAGAACAAGCAATATCAAAGTTATGCATCAATCAACAAGTCTTGGGACAATGCACATAGAACTAAGAATGGCCACTATGCTCTCTCAATAGGTGCATAAAGATAGAAGGTGGAGACTCAACATAGAAGTAAAAAAGAAAGGCCTTCATAGAAGGAAGTAGGGATTCAAGTTTCATAAAGAGCTTCCAAAAATTATGGTACTTATTAGCTTTCAGCTCTCATTGCCCCTATCATAAGCATCTTGAAGTGATTTAGGTTAAAGTGAACAAACTATGGAGTATATGCTTGACAAAGTATAAGTTGGAAATCTCATGTCCCTTGAATTCGAGGGCCGCTGTCAACACCCAGATTTTTAATCCCAGATGCATGTTATGCCATACATCGCAATCCCAGGATTACCATTTTTGCGAGACATAACAGATTGGATATCACAGTACCACATCCACTACAAACCATAATAAGGTCTCACACAAATAAAGGATGTCAACACCCAGATTTTTAATCCCAGATGCCTTTTATGTCATACATCGCAATCCCAGGATTACCATTTTTGCGAGACATAACAAATTGGATATCCCAGTACATCATCCATTACAAACCATAAATACGGTCTTACACAAATAAGGATCTCAAGATCCAGTCTTAATACAACAAGCAACGGAATAAATAATAAGCGTAGCGGTGGGGTCCATCTTCAGGGGCACAGGCAATGCTGATGAAGGCAGATAGTCCTAGTTATCATAGCTGTCTTACTATCTGTCATCTTGGTAGTCTCCTTCATAGTCTGGCCATAGGAATAGCCAGGGACAAAAGCCATGAGTACTCTTTAAGTACTCGCAAACTACCACTAACAAGTAAGGTAGTACTAGTGGGAAATACTAACTCTATGTTTATTTGTAAAGTTAAGTTTGAAACCTAAGCTGAGTTCTGAAACAAGAAAGATAAAATAAAGTTCTAGAATCACTTAAGTTGAGAAGCTAGTGTCATAGTCACAACCCTGTTGTGGTCAAGTCAAGATTCATCATTCATTTCATAAGTCATTTTGAAAATATCTGACAACGAAACAGTATGGCCACTCCAACTGTCCATAACCGCCGACGCGGCTATTCGAATAGTTTGACACTCTGTAGAGGTGGTATACTTTCACCACAAGATTCGATACATTTGTTAGGCATAACCCTGAATCATCATACTTAGTATGCAGATAATCAAACATAACCTTTCCTTTACACACCCTAGTATAAGCACCTCTCCTATGAGCATGGCCTCCCAACCATGACCATTTGTCATCTTGGGCACTTCATAGGTGGACAACATTGAGAGGTAGCCTCAGCTCAAATCTCTCCCGTTAGATTGAGGTAGATAAAGGGGTAAGAGGGAAGTTCTAAGGTTCATGGTTTTGATTTCAAGGCTAAAACTTTGAGTTTGACTCAGGTTTTTGCAACTAAATTCTCTCCATTCATTCAAGCAAAGCACACGATACAAACACACACCCCAACATCAAAGGAAAACAGATGGTTTTAAGAACCATTCTACAAGCTATGATACAATGGGACCGATACATCTCATTCTATGACAGTGATCTAGTGCATCTACTCATCATCGATGAAGTCGGAGTTGTCATCGTCGGTGTAGAAGTCCACGACATCTTCCTCCATAAAGTCATCATCATTGCTGAGGTAAGAATCCATATCTCCCTGGATGTCTTCACCCTCCTCTTCTTCCTCCTTTGCTGCAAGCTGAGCTTCTTGCTCCTTGACGGTCTTCTCGAGGTCGGCCACCCTCTTTCAAAGACGGGCGATGGTGCGATACTTATTTTAGCGTTGGAGGCAAAGAGACTGACGGTCCTTGACAAGCAGTGAGAAAATCTGGGCCTTCTGGGCGGCAATGGCACGGTTGTGGTTGGCACACTCCCTATCATTGTCCAATTCCTTCTGGCGATCGTACAGCAGGACGTCAAGGTTCTCCACTTGACGTTTCAACTTCGGGTGACCCGGCATCTCCATTGGCATTCCCATGAAGTCACGCCTTGCATAGTACGCAAAGCGGGTTCCTTGGATTTGGTTGACACAGAGGGCACATAGACGTGCAAGAGCTTCATGCATTGCCCTGGCTAATCCATCTTGCCAGTTGTTCTCTCTGACGGAGAACTGGATTCTCCCAGACGTTGGTGCTTCTATGCTTCCTCGAATATCAGCGGTGACTAGCCACTTTAAATCTCCTCCTGGGGGTCCAGGAACTTGATCTCCAAGAAACTCCGGATGTGGGTGTCCCAATAACTCAGACACTAAATCTAGATCCCTCTCGAAGATCAGTTGGCCTCCGTTTCCCAACTGGTAGAACTTGCTGAACCGAGTCTCCATCTACAAGAATTTAGGATGAGGAATTTAGTGAAGTGATCAAGTGCGTCAATTTTATGTAGTAATGTAAGAATTTGAGGAACATGAATTTTTGAGAAAGAATGAATTCCCAAGGGCAAGAGAGGAAATAGTTTTTCATAAATACTCACTTTGGTTTTGAAATTAAGTTTTTGTTCGGACGTCCATTCTAACTAGGGTATCCTATGGTCAGGATGGCTCTGATACCAACTTGTCAACACCCGGATTTTTAATCCCAGATGCCTCTTATGTCATACATCGCAATCCCAGGATTACCATTTTTGCGAGACATAACAGATTGGATATCACAGTACATCATCCATTACAAACCATAAATACGGTCTTAGACAAATAAGGATCTCATGATCCAGTCTTAATACAACAAGCAGCGCAATAAATAATAAGCGTAGCGGTGGGGTCCATCTTCAGGGGCACAGGCAATGCTGCCGAAGGCAGATAGTCCTAGTTATCATAGTCGTCTTGATGTCCGTCATCTTGGTAGTATCCTTCATAGTCTGGCCATAGGAATAGCCAGGGACAAAAGCCATGAGTACTCTTTAAGTACTCGCAAACTACCACTAACAAGTAAGGTAGTACTAGTGGGAAATACTAACTCTATGTTTATTTGTAAAGTTAAGTTTGAAACCTAAGCTGAGTTTTGAAACAAGAAAGATAAAACAAAGTTCTAGAATCACTTAAGTTGAGAAGCTAGTGTCATAGTCACAACCCTGTTCTGGTCAAGTCAAGATTCATCATTCATTTTATAAGTCATTTTGAAAATATCTGACAACGAATCAGTATGGCCACTCCAACTGTCCATAACCACGGATGCGGCTATTCGAATAGTTTGACACTCTGCAGAGGTGGTACGCTTTCACCACAAGATTCGATACATCTGTCAGGGATAACCCTGAATCATCATACTTAGTATGCAGATAATCAAACATAACCTTTCCTTTACACACCCTAGTATAAGCACCTCTCCTATGAGCATGGCCTCCCAACCATGACCATCTGTCATCTTGGGCACTTCATAGGTGGACAACATTGAGAGGTAGCCTTAGCTCAAACCTCTCCCACGAGGGAACTAATACTAATGCATATAAACTTCCGTCTAAGCCTTACCCAGTTCAGGTATTGTGGTTGTACGGTAAAATTTGGAATGGTATCGCATCTGAATCCAACCATCAGTTTTTGTAAAAGGGCTAAGGATCATGCCTCAACATTTTCATCATCATAAACCATTTGTGTTTCTCAACACATGTCAAAACATCTCAATAGAATGACTCATCATTACAAGGTTTTCACAATTCATTTTCACCAAATGTTCCCATCTAAAGTGACTCAAGTTTTAGTTTAGCTCTAAACTACTAAGTTAAGAGTGTTCACTAATGTGGGATGCTAAGATCAATCTCATGCCATAGGATGACATCTAAGGTTATCTAGATAGGTCAAGTTTTATACTCTTTATGCAACCTTCAAACCAAGTAAAGGACTTTGGTAAAGTAAAGAAAGTAAATCTTGGAAATAAAACTTGGGGTAGGTAATAGTCAAAATGGTATAACCAAAGCATGTCTAAAGTCTTTGCTTGGGTTATCTAGATTGCAAGGGTTAGCTTGCAAGGGTTCACTGGTATAGTGCTTGCTTGCCTTGGTTGGTGTAGTGGTTGAAGTTTTCTTCCTCCTCCTCTTGGATCTAACATACGGAGTACACAATCACCAAGCTATAAATACATACGGAGTACACAATCACCAAGCAATATTTAACTAGTCTACTTAGCACTCTAAGGCACACATTTGATGATCTATTATCATCACAAGCATCACAAGGTTTTATTAACTAGCTTCATTCTTTTTATTTAAGAAAAGTAATTTCTACTCATTGAAAATAACTAAGATTTAATATTCTCCACTTAAAATATGGGATCATGTTGGCACATGTCATCACCACATATTCCAACATAAGGGAATGTGATTTAAAGGTTGGATCACATTTAATTAAGTTTAAGTTTAATATTTAATGATTTAAAGTGACTAGAAATGCCTATATAGCATTATTTTGGTACTAGTCCAAAGTCACTGCATGTAAACCCTAATATTATTACATATTCAGATAGGTATGATTAAATGTGATTTTTGAGAGTTGGAATCAACTCAAAAGCTATCATGGTTGATTTTATAAAAATGTTTGAATCTGCAAATGCTTCTATCTTGTTATTTTTACTAGGAGAGATCTCTAACTCTAAATTAATTAAATCCAATGGGATTGGATAGATCTTTTCAGTAGCTTTCTAACAAAATTTGAATCACTCAATTTGGCTCAGTAAATCTTCCTGAATGGATTTTTAAACTAAGGGATAGAAGTGAGTTCAAACTAAAATAGAAAAATCTATATTTGAATTCGTGGGCTAGCGCGGGAAAACTAACGGGCCGGCCCAGTGACGCTCCGCGGCACTAAGGACAACTGACAGGAGGGTCCCGCATGTCAGCAACACATCAAACGCGAAGCGGTACGGGGCACTCTCAGCGCTACGATTAAAAGGTGGATCAATGGCTGAGGATCGTCGTCCCCGGCGAACAGGTCGCCGGCGAGAGCTAACCCCAGCGGCTCGATGGGGGTACGCGAGGGCTTACCAGGGCTCCAGCTAGACATGGCGATGGGGGCGATCGAACGTGTGGTCGACGACGGCTCTCCTGGTACTAGCGGCGGCTCCTGGGGCAGTCGCCATCAACAGCGCCTCTCCTCTGCAGCGGCAGGCTCCGGCAAAATTCCGGCGAACAGCGGTCCGCCTTGCTCCGGGGATGGGGTGGAAGGATCAGTGGAGAGAGGGGAGTGAGCTGGTGTGCAGAATGGGGCTGGGGGTGGCCTCTATTTAGAGTTCGACGAAACGACCGAACGGGATGGGCTGGCGACTCCGGTGAGGGCTGTACAGCGTGCTATCATCGTGGCTAGAGGTAGGGGACGGTGGACTGCCTCCTGGCGGTGCTCTACAGCTTAAATGCGCGGCTAGGGGCGGTGGCATCTGGTCGGGTGAGGCTGGTGCTCTGCGCGGCAGAGGCGGCGGTCGACGCGGCGCACGGGGGCTGCAGGTCAAGCGGCGGCGAATGGGTATGTCCAGGCGGTTCCTAGGGTCGTGGCGAAGTGGTGCGCGCGGGCTGCGGTCAAGGTGCGATGTGTGCACGCTTGTCGGGCATGGCACTCTGGCGCGTGCTCGGCATGGTGCAGACGGTCTGGGCACGACGCTCTACGGGTGGTTCATGGCTCAGCTCGGCTCGGGCAGGGGACAGAGGGTGGTGGTGTGGTCTGGTCTAGCTCCTAGACATGGCGATGGAAAGAGGGGCGGTCGGCTCCGAGCTATCCATGCTCGACCGGCGAGCATGGTGCTCAGGTGGCACGACACTGCTGCAAATGGCTAAGGGGTAGCCTCTTGATGGCTTGGTTGGGTCTGGGGGGAGACAAGGGCATCTACTAGGGTTCAAATGGTTCGACAAAATTCGATCAAAAACAGTATAAGTTAGGCCATTTTGATTCTGCCTGCCAGGTGTTCGACACAATGGCCGCATGAACCAAATATTTGAATTTTGTGCTGAATTTTGGTGGAGTTGGTGATCACATGCTTGAGCATCTCTGGTTGCTTGGGTTTTGAAAATGGGGTTCATTTGAGTGGTTTTTGAATAAGTGTGATCTTGATACCTACACTAGATTCAATTTTCAAATGCCATTTAAAATTAGTGTTTGAAAGTTTTTGGAGGATCACAAAGTGGGCCTTGGTACATCACTACTTGTACTAGCAACGGGTGCAAAGATCCACATTTGTTTCTGTTAGGATTTGAGTTTTAGGAATAGCTAAAGTAGGCATGGTGATTAAAATGGCACAAATGACCATTTCCTTTTATTCATTTTGATTTGTTTTTCTTTGAGATTTGTTTTGGAAAGATCTATATGATGTTTAATTCACCTAAGAATCATTTTACAATCAATGGATCACTCATACATGGCAATTCCAATCAACTCCTAAATTATATGCACACACATATGAATGCTTTAATATTTTTAAATGGAAAAGTTTTTGTTAACTCTAAATTTGATGATTTGGATCTTAATTAACCCTGGATTAAGTTTTGGGATGTTACAAACCTTCCCCCCTTAAACAAAATCTCGTCCCGAGATTTACGAAAGGAAACTAGGAACTAAAGAGATCTGGGAATTATGTCCTCATGTAATCTTCTCGCTCCCAAGTGGCTTCCTCTTCGGTATGGTTGCTCCGTTGAATCTTTAGAAATTTGATACTTCTGGTCCTGGTGGTTATGTAGGCTTCCTCTAGGATACGGATGGGTACTTCACGATATGTCAGGTCCTTGTTGATATCAACAGCTCGGTGATCGATGTTCTTGAAAACTTCAGTCTTCTCCGGCACTTCTAGGCATTTGCGAAGTAACGAGATATGTAACACATTGTGGATGGCTGACATCTCTTCAGGCAGTTACAGTTGATACGATACTTCTCCTCGACAGTTTAGAATCTTGAATGGTCTGATATATCTGGGGGCTAACTTTCCTTTCAGACTAAATCGTTGGGTTCCCTTCAATGGTGAAACCTTGAGATATACAAAATCTCCGACATTGAAAGTCAGGTCTCTCCTTCTCTTGTCAGCATAACTCTTCTGTCTGGATTGGGCGGTCTTGAGGTGCTCATGGACTTTGTGAATCTTCTCTTCAGCTTCTCGGAGAATGTCGGGTCCAAAAATCTGACTCTCTCCTAATTGCGACCAATTCAAAGGGGTGCGACACTTTCTTCCATATAGGAACTCAAATGGTGCCATCTGCAAACTAGCTTGATAACTGTTGTTATATGAGAATTCTGCGAAAGGCAGGCAGTCTTCCCATTTTGATCCGTATTCCAACACACAAGCTCTTAGCATATCCTCTAAGATTTGGTTGACTCTCTCTGTCTGTCCATCAGTTTGTGGGTGATAAGCGATGCTGAAATTCAGCTTTGTTCCTAATCCTTCCTGGACTTTCTGCCAAAATCTCGAGGTAAACTGGGTTCCTCGATCTGATACTATGGTCTTGGGGGTTCCATGTAGACTAAGAATTCTAGCAATATACAGCTCTTCTACTTTCGAACTCTGGTAGGTTGTCTTGACAGGTATAAAGTGAGCTACCTTGGACAATCTATCAACAATGACCCAGATTGAGTCATTTCCCCTACTCGAAGTAGGCAAATCGGTGATAAAGTCCATTCTAACGGAATCCCATTTCCATTCCGGAATCTGCAATGGTTGCAACAATCATGCGGGTCTCTAATGCTCTGCTTTGACTCTTTGACAGATGTCACACTTGGTGATGTAGCTTCTGATTTCTCTCTTCATCTTGTGGCACCAAAATTGCTCTTTTAGATCTTGATACATCTTCGTTCCTCCGGGATGGATAGAATAAAGAGTATCATGAGCTTCCTGCATGATAACCTGCTTCAGCTCCGAATCTGCTGGCACACAGATACGTCCTTTGTACCACAGAACTCCTTCTTCGTCTTCAGTGAATCCAGGTACCTTTCCTATACCAATATGATGTTTGATTCCGTCGATACTTTCATTTCCCTTCTGGGCTTCCTTGATTTGGCTAATCAAAGTGGGTTGAAGTTCAATGCTAGCTAAGAAACCTTTGCTAACAAGCTCAGTTCTAAACTGCTCCAACTCCTCATACAAACTTGGTTTCTTCTCCTTGATCATGGTATTTAGCCTACACGGCAATCTACTAAGAGCATCCGCTACCACATTGGCTTTGTCGGGGTGATAGTGAATTTAAAGTAATAATCCTTGATTAACTCTATCCATCTCCTTTGCCTCATATTAAGCTCCTTCTGAGTGAAAATATACTTCAAGCTTTTGTGATCTGAGTAAATCTCATAGCGATTACCCATTAGATAATGACGCCATGTATTCAATGCCAACACTACGGCTGCTAACTCCAGATCATGGGTCGGATAGTTCTGCGCATGCTGCTTCAGTTGTCGAGACAGATACGCGATGACTTTGGCTTCTTGCATCAACACACATCTGAGGCCAATCTTGGATGCATCACAATACACATCAAACGGTTTCTTGATATCCGGCATGATCAATATTGGGGCTGAAATCAATCTCTTCTTTAGCTCCTGGAAACTGGCTTCACATTTGTCAGTCCACTCGAATTTCTTGTCCTTCTTCAACAATTGGGTCATGGGTCTGGCGATGCTCGAGAATCCTTCTACGAACTTGTGGTAATATCCCGCCAATCCGAGAAATGCACGGACTTGGGTTTGAGTGGTTGGGGCTTCCCGTGCTTCGACATCTCTGATCTTGGTGGGATCAACAGAGACTCCTCCGGCAGACAGAATATGTCCTAGGAATCCTACTTCTTTCAGCCAAAACTCACACTTGCTGAACTTGGCATATAGCCGATGCTCTCTCAGGGTTTCTAGGATGATTCTCAGATGTTGCTCATGCTCTTCTTCTGACTTGGAGTAGATAAGGATATCGTCGATAAACACAACGACAAACTGATCTAGGAAATTCATAAAGATTTTATTGATGAGATTCATGAAATAAGCGGGGGCATTGGTTAATCCGAAAGACATGATCGTATACTCGTATAAACCATAGAGAGTAGTAAAGGCGGTCTTCAGAATATCCGTTGCACGAATCTTAAGTTGGTGATAACCAGTCCTAAGATCAATCTTTGAGAATACCTAGGCACCAGTCAACTGATCAAATAGATCCTCTATCTTTGGCAAATGGTACTTGTTTTTGATGGTGACGTCATTCAATTTTCTGTAATCGGTGCATAGATGGTTGCCTCCATCTTTCTTGTCGATGAATAACACTGGTGATCTCCATGGCGATGCGCTTGGTTGAATCAAGCCTGTTGCCAACATAGAATCCAGCTGCTTCTTCAGTTCCACTAACTCTGAGGGGTTCATGCTATAGGGTCTCTGGGCTATGGGTACGGTTCCGGGGAT
Organism: Avena sativa; assembly: GCA_916181665.1. NCBI lineage: Eukaryota > Viridiplantae > Streptophyta > Magnoliopsida > Poales > Poaceae > Avena > Avena sativa. Next base: position 434,347,812 of record OV702287.1, read on the forward strand.
TAATTCAATAATGAACTCAATATCCCTATCCGTGGGCATACCGGGCAATTCATCTAGGAATACGTCAGGGTATTCATAGACTACTCTAACTTGGTCAATGGTGGGCAGGGCTAAACTCTTGTTGCACTTGAATTGACGAGGTAAGGTTTCATATATATGTTCTACTGTTACTCCAGAGCTACTGGTCATGGTGATGGCTTTCTTAGCACAGTCTATCAGTCCTTTATGCCTTGACATCTAGTCCATACCTAGTACTACTTCCAGTCCTTTGGTTCCAAGTACTATAAGGTTGGCATAAAAATCTATCCCATGTTTTCTAATAGGCACAGCTTTGCAAATTTTTCTAGCTTTTGTAGTTGATCCAGGAATTTGAACTATCATGACATGCTTCAAGTTGGTTGGGTGGATCTTACTAGTGCATGTGAATTCTTCGGTGACAAATGAATGCGATGCTCCCGAATCAAACAATACTCTTGCTAAAACTGAGTTGACAGAAAACATACCCAGCACTACATCTGGCCCTTCTTGGGCTTCTTCGACGTTCATGTGGAAGAGACGACCGTTGCGGTTGTGAGGGTTCCCTGGGGAAAATCTTCTCCCTGGTTGAACACAGACGCTGTTGTTGAGCTGGGGCATTCACATTGGCAGTGGCGGCAGTCTTCTTGGGGCACTCATTGGAATAGTGACCCTTCACTCCACACTCGAAACAGGTGATCTGAGACTTGTCTTTAGCTGTGATGGGCACATCATTGCTTCTAGTCCTAGGTGCGGTGTTGTTGTTGTTGTTGCTCTTGGGAGGGGCACGGTTGAAATTGTTGGTGTTGCCGGAGTGATTGTTGTTTCCTCCGGACTTCACATTGCCTCCGCTACAGTTGGGGTAGCTTGGGCGAGACATTGGGGGTCGGTTGTTCCTCGGTGCATATCCTGGTGAGGGGTTGGGACGGTACTTCTGGTGACTATTGGATCCAGATTGCTGCAACATACGACTTTTGCGGTTGTCGTTTGCCTGGTTAATCTTCCCTTCCATCTGAATTGCGGAGTCAACTAGCTCTTCGAGATCTTGGAAACAGATGTTGACGAGGACAGTCTGCATCTCATCATGCAGTCCGTTCAAGAACCTCTCCTTCTTCTTGGCCTCCGTGTTGATCTCATCAGGTGCATATCTAGCAAGTGACAGGAATCTGTCACGGTACTCCACCACAGTCATTCTACCCTGCTTGAACTCTCTGAATTCATCTCTCATTCTGGTGACTAAGCCCTGCGGCACATGGGTGCGGCTGAACTTGATTTTGAAGGCTTCCCATTGAAGGGAATATGCCCGAGAGGCAATAATAAAGTGGTTATTATATTATTCCATGTTTATGATAAATGTTTATTTTACATGCTAGAATTGTATTGATCGGAAACATCAATACATGTGTGTTTAATAAACAAAAAGGGTTCCTAGTTATGCCTCTCTTATAAACTAGCTTGTTGATTAACAAGATGATCAAGGTTTCCTGATCATGGACATTGGATGTTGTTAATAACAAGGTCACACCATTGGTGGAATGATGTGATGAACATTCATCCGAAGTATAGCATTACGATCAAAGTCATTATGTTTATATTGCTATAACATCATACGAAGTAATCTTTATCCTTAGACCATGAGATCATGTTAATTGCTAACACCGGAAGAGTATCTTGATAACATCAAACGTCACACCGTAACAGGGTGACTATAAAGGTGGGTTCATTGCTACGAAGGTGTTATGTTGAGGCTCATGGATCAAGAGTGGGATTTTTCCATCCCGATGACGGATAGATATACTCTGGGCCCTCTCGGTGATATCACATTGAAATAGCTTGCAAGCAAGTGATGTGATCACTAGAATGTTATATCACGGGAACGAGAAAAGAGTGCATGTCGGTAACGAGATCAAACTAGGTATGGAGATACCGATGATCGAATCTCGGACATGTAATATATCACGGGACAAAGGGATTTAGGTACTAGAGTTAAAGGTTCTCACGATCACAGAAGTCATCGTTGAATGTGTAGGAGTTAGTATGGATCTCCAGGTCTCGCTGCTGATTATTGATTGGAGAGGGGTCTCGATCATGTCTGCATTATTCGCGAACCGTAGGGTGACACACTTAAGGGATACCGACACCATTTGGAGAAAATATGTTTCAGATAAAGATTTAAGAAAGCGCTGGAATTATTTCAATAGACACCGAAACTGTTTCGCTTGAGAATGCTGAAATTGGTTCTGCATGTAATATTGAAATGTTGCAGGGGGTTTTATGTGAATGTTTGTTAATTAAAGTAATTAACAAAATTCTGAATAAAAATAATAAAAGAGTTTTATTAAATGAGAGAGCATTAAATTTGGAGAAATTTAATGCATTTAAAGTGGAGACTTTAAAAGAGAATGTGAAGGGGCATTTTAATGTGGAGGGGTTACCACCACATGAATGGAGGAGGTCAAGGGTCACCCCCTCCATGCACCGGCCATGAAGGAGGGGCACCCCCCTCCTCCTATAAAAGGCCACCCCCTCCTCACTTCTGACTCACACCTCCTTGTGAAGGATCTCTCTCCCCTTCTAGTATTATTTCCCCATGGTCTCGGATTAGCGAGATACATGTTCCCGGTGGCTTTATCTGGAAAAGGAGTTGCTGCTTCCGTTTCTTTGCTGGAGCAAGGGACAAAGGTTGACGGGGTACTGGGCGTGTGTGCGATCACGAATACACCGCTGCTTTGCGGTGCTGGACTTGGTGGTGCTGGAGCTGGATCTGATGGATGTGCTGGAGCCGGACCTGCTGGACTTCATCACGATCTTGAGATCGGCAAGTGTACGACTACATCAACCACGAGTTCCTACTCGTTAACAAAGCTCGTTGTCTACGAGGGTAAGTTCTTGTTGGATGTATTTCCACCCGTTGCTTTGTACCTAGTAGATAGATCTTGGCGTGTAGTTCACACCATAGGAAATTTTTTGTTTCTATGCTGCGGACCCAACAGTGGTATCAGAGCCTGATCTATGCGTAGGTGCTTAGCACGGGTAGTACACATATGTTGATATGTGGGCGATGATGATCATGTTATTGCATCTTTTATGTATTTTGGATATTGGTGGCATAGTGGGATGAAGCGGCCCGGACCAACCTTACATGTCATCGTACATGAGACCGATTCCACGACTGACATGCAACTTGTTTTGCATAAGTGGCTGGCGGGTGTCTGTCTCTCCTACTATAGTCAATATCTGATTTACAACGAGTTGCTAATAACTTGGTTATCCTCGTTGTGGTTCATGTTCATAGGTAAGACCAGTTCTATCTCCGAGAGCCCTAAGCCACGTAAAACTTGTAATTGATAAATTAGAGGCGTCTAGTTTAGATCGTTGTTGGGCTAGTGTCTTGATATGGTATTTTTCTAAGTAGATGTATGATAGATACTCTTACAACACACTCGCCTGTAAGTTCCATAGACCTTGGCCTTACACACAAAGGAATGATAGAGATCATACCACGATGCAAATGATAGAGATCAAATGCATGGACCATATCATCTCACTTTACACATTAGATGTTAGCATCTTATACTGCTAGTTTGGCGCTTTCTGTAGCATTGTAAGATGATCCCTCTTTTAGATATCAAGATAAAAATGTGTTCTTCCTTAAGTATGCACCGTTTTGTGGATCATATTTCGAGACATCATGTGATGATCGGGTGTACTCGACTCTACGCTTTCATACAAACGGGTGTAAGACAGTTTTACACATGCGAGTACTAAGGTTCTTACTTGGCGAACCTAGCATGTACAGACATGGCCACGGAACACGGACCGAAAGGTTAAGCATGAGTCATATAGTTGATATGATGCCCATATAGATGCTCGCCTTTGAAGCTACATCAACTCACGTGATGACCGAACTTGGTGTAGTGGATTTGGTTCATGTAATCACCAAAAAGGCACGAGGGATGTCGTTTTTGAGTGGGAGTTCATTTCTAATTTGGATTAGTCGAACCAAATTTGTCATAAATTAAATCAAAGTGAATTTGCATAGTTTGTTGTAGTCATTGGCATCCGTTTTCTACCTTATGCTTAGTTTTTATTTGAGATAATAGAATTATAGAATTCTGGATATTTACTTTACGAACTGGTATTGTATTGTTTTGAATGTCAATTTAAAGTTTATAAGTCCTATTGCAAACTTTCAGCAAACTCTATTTACTCCATGAAGTTTAATAAGTAGTATTAAATCAAGAGTAAGAATTCCAATGTTAGTATCTAAAGTATCATGTTTGCCTCCATGATTATTGATATTCAAAAAAGTTGTTTTAATATCAAGATTATATTGGAGCTGGAAATTGTTTCAGAAACCATCATGTGTGAAAGATATTCTGATATCTGAAACAATGTTTTTGGTTGCATTATGATAGAGTATAATTTAGCAAAATACATGTTCTCATATTGTATGAGAATTTGTGAAGGATGGAGATGCTAGGCATCTGAATCTACCAAAAAGGTTTTGGGAACTGATATTATACTCGCGATTCTTCCTTATAGGCTATAGTAGCTTGATCATGAAAGTTGTCATGATAAGGATGAATAGAAGATGTAAGTAAAATGTTTACTACACTAATAGATTACTAAAGAATGGATTTTTGAAAGAACACCAAACATTTGATGATGGTGATCCACTTCAAAGTGCAAGTCCAAAGGTATTAGTATTTGACTATATACGCTTTGTACCATGTGTCATGTTGATGACACCACTATTGATGTTGATAGATTCTTTTAAAAGAAAAGGAATTGCTAAAAGAGAACCTATAAAATATTTGGCAGAAAATAAGAGGTTGGAGATGTCCAATTTAGGTATAAGAAGATATACATGTTATGGCTATATTCCTTGCTTGTTAAATAATGTGGTTCTTAGGTATTGGATACCGGTATTGGATACCGAATTGGTTGGTATGAAGTGTCATACAGGACAACGCAATTCATGAACTACAATGGCCTAAGTAACCAGCAAGAGAATGAGTGATGATGTTCATCGAAAACAAATAAAGTGTTATTGTGTTTTTCGTTGTCATCAAACCAAGCCTTCAAGATTTGTTTAAATAATTGTTATTTTGTTCCGGTATCATGAGAACAATGGATGGTCAAATAATTACCGTATTCCATAATGGATGGATGAACTTTTACAAGTCTAGTTGGAGAAATCACATCCATAAACACTATTGCTAAAATGTCGCAAGACAAATGATTGAAAGATCACTTATGAAGTAACATCGCTGTTTAAATTATATTTGAAAGAAAACATGAAGAAACTCCATGTTGATGGATTTTTGGAGTCTTTGATTTTGATCAATTGACGCATGTGAGACTTTCCTCGAGATAATTGAAACTCCGTCCATAGGCCAGAGAGGAACGGATGACTAGCTTATTGGAAATTGTGCATGCTGATGTGCATAGTCCATTATGTGTAGCCATATGCGATGGATCTTTTTGCTTCATATGCTTTCTCCGAAAATTTGAGTGAATATATCTGTATATTTACTTAATAAGGAAGAAGTATGAAACATTTGAAAATTGTTCAAAGACTTTCAAGATGAAGTGGAAAATCATTGTAACAAGAAAATAAAGAGTTTATGATTCGATCATAAAGGAAGATATTTGAGTTACATGTTTAGCAAAACACCTAAGATTTGAGGAATTGTTCCATGAATTTGGATTTCCTGATAAACCACAAGAGTATGGCATATTCGAGAGATGAAATCAAACCATGTTTGACATGGTAAGATCAAAGGTATCATTTATAAAACTGCCATTATGTTTTAAAGATTGAAGCTTTAGAGATTACCTCTTTTACACTGAAAAGAGCACCATCGTGATCCATTGAAATGACACCATATGAGTTATGGTTTGGGATAAAACCCGAATTGTCTTTTCTTAAATTTTGGTATGCTATGCATAAGTAAAACGGTTACAACCAAAGTCGGATAAGCACGTCTTTGTAGGTTATCCCAAAGAATTTTTTGGGAATTTCTCCATAACACCGAGGACAAAAGAGTTTGTTGCTTGGAACGTCAAGTTTCTTGAGAAGGAATTTTTCGTGAAAAGTTAAGTGGGAGGACAATAGAACTTTGATAAGGTTGTTGAACCTTAGATATATGTGCTAAGTAGCGCAGCGCCAGAAAGTGTCTCGGTGGCGGCCACAATGCTCATGGCTCTCTTGATTACAAAAGGTGTGATCTCGGAGATTAGAGTTCCTATAGAACCGTGTGGGTCGGTCAGAATCAAATAGTAAGATTTGATAAGCAAGTCGTTATTGTTTTGACAATGATGAACCGACTACATGCAAAGAAGCGATGATGGGCCCTGACTCCATAAAATGACTAGAAGTCATAGAATCCGTGATAGTATCCATACACGAGAAAACAAGTTTCTAAACTTGGAAGACCCTCCGGAAAGGCGTGAAGCCTATCGGTCGTGTTTGGATCTATAAAGAAATAAGACATGGATGTTTAACATCTATGAAATAGTCGACATGTCAGAAAGAAGTTTACGACAATGTTCAAGGAGTTGACTATGACAAGATTTGATCTTTCATAGCGATATATAGTCTTGACGGATTAATGTAGCAACCACTACATATAATTTGGTATATGGTAGTTGAATAAAACGAAACAAGGTTCTTCTAATAGAACGGTAACCTAGGACATGTACATGACATGGTCCGAAGGGTTTTGTTAATTCAAAGGGTGCTAAAAGGGCATGTAAACTTCAATAGTTGAAGTAAGCATAGCGGAGTTGGAATCTTCACCATGATGAAACTGTTAAAAGAGTTTAAATTCATCGGAGATGATGAAGATGCTTGCATTTGCAAGAAATTAAGTGGGAGCGCTGAGACATATTTCTAATACATTATGTAGAGGAAATATTGTTGATTGGAAATGATGTATCTTGTATTAACACAAGTTAAGAATTTCATTAAAATAAGATTTCGATGAAAGACTTGGGCAAACCCGGAATATTAGGCATCAATATCTATATGGATAGATTAAGGCGCTAATATGGTTGTGCCAGACATACATATATGAGATATTGAAAGGGTTCAATATGGAAACAACAAGAAAGGTTCTTGCTGCATGGAAAGGATTGTATCAAAATTCAAGTGTTTCAACACTTGGTGAGTAAAATCACATGAAGATTTTGATCGATTATACCATGATATGTATATATCCAGAATGTCCTATGCTCTAAATGTTATGAGCATATACCAGAATGATTCATAAGATGATCATTGGACAATAGTAAAGATATTCTTACGAGCTTTGGAAGAACTAAGAATATATAATGTATAAGTGACAAATAGTTAAAGGTAGTTCATTGTAAAGTGTTACATTGATACTAGTTTTGTCACAAGATACAAATTAAATTTATCTCAATTTAGACTATGGGTGGCACAATGTAATGGAAGGGATGTTCCATGATGGATTTGGATGAGTTCTAAAGTTGAGACATTGTGATGGATACTACAACAAAAGGCTAAGTATATGACTGCTATAGTAGCAGCAAAGGAGGACATTTGTGATAAGTAGTTTGTTATCAAACTAGGTGTGGTTCAAAGTGGGATAATACTATGAAGATATATTGTGTGACAATAACATCGACATATTTTGAGCCGAACGAACTAAAGGTCTCACCAAAGGACCAAATTTATACAATGCCATCTCATTCGATAATGAGTGATGCGTAGAGACGCAGTTACATGCAAATACACACGGACCTAAAACTGTCAGATCCAAAGATTATGTTAACCACTAGCAATAGCGTATATGCAACACCAGAAAGCCATAGGTGTTCAATACGCAAAGTTTTTCAAACTAGATTATTGACTCTAGTGCAAGTGGGAGACTGAAGGGAATATGCCCGAGAGGCAATAATAAAGTGGTTATTATCTTATTCCATTTTTATGATAAATGTTTATTTTACATGCTAGAATTGTATTGATCTGAAACATCAATACATGTGTGTTTAATAAACAAAAAGGGTTCCTAGTTGTGCCTCTCTTATAGACTAGCTTATTGATTAACAAGATGATCAAGGTTTCCTGATCATGGACATTGGATGTTGTTAATAACAAGGTCACACCATTGGTGGAATGATGTGATGAACATTCATCCGAAGTATAGCATTACGATCAAGTCATTATGTTTATATTGCTATAACATCATACAAAGTAATCTTAGTCCTTAGACCATGAGATCATGTTAATTGCTAACACCGGAAGAGTATCTTGATAACATCAAACGTCACACCGTAACAGGGTGACTATAAAGGTGGGTTCAGTGCTACGAAGGTGTTATGTTGAGGCTCATGGATCAAGAGTGGGATTTGTCCATCCCGATGATGGATAGATATACTCTGGGCCCTCTCGGTGATATCACATTGAAATAGCTTGCAAGCAAGTGATGTGATCACTAGAATGTTATATCACGGGAACGAGAAAAGAGTGCATGTCGGTAACGAGATCAAACTAGGTATGGAGATACCGATGATCGAATCTCGGACATGTAATATATCACGGGACAAAGGGATTTAGTTACTAGCGTTAAAGGTTCTCACGATCACAGAAGTCACCGTTGAATGTGTAGGAGTCAGTATGGATCTCTAGGTCCCGCTGCTGATTATTGATCGGAGAGGGGTCTCGATCATGTCTGCATTATTCGTGAACCGTAGGGTGACACACGTAAGGGATACCGACACCATTTGGAGCAAATATGTTTCAGATAAAGATATAAGAAAGCGCTGGAATTATTTCAATAGACACCGAAACTGTTTCGGGTGAAAATGCTGAAATTGGTTTTGCATGTAATATTGAAATGTTGCAGGGGGTTTTATGTGAATGTTTGTTAATTAAAGTAATTAACAAAATTCTGAATAGAAATAATAAAAGAGTTTTATTAAATGAGAGAGCATTCAATTTGGAGAAATTTAATGCATTTAAAGTGGAGACTTTAAAAGAGAATGTGAAGGGGCATTTTAATGTGGAGGGGTTACCACCACATGAATGGAGGAGGTCAAGGGTCACCCCCTCCATGCGCCGGCCATGAAGGAGGGGCACCCCCTCCTCCTATAAAATTCCACCCCCTCCTCACTTCTCACTCACACCTCCTTGTGAAGGATCTCTCTCCCTCTCTAGTATTATTTCCCCATGGTCTCGGATTAGCGAGATACATGTTCCCGGTGGCTTTATCTGGAAAAGGAGTTGCTGCTTCCGCTGCTTTGCTGGAGCGAGGGACGGAGGTTGTCAGGGTACCAGACGTGTGTGTGATCACGAATGCACCGCTGCTTTGCGGTGCTGGACTTGGTGGTGCTGGAGCTAGATCTGATGGACGTGCTGGAGTCGGACCAGCTAGACTTCATCACGATCTTGAGATCGGCAAGTGTACGACTACATCAACCACGAGTTCCTACTCGTTAACAAAGCTCGTTGTCTACGAGGGTAAGTTCTCGTTGGATGTATGTCCACCCGTTGCTTTGTACCTAGTAGATAGATCTTGGCGTGTAGTTCACACCGTAGGAATTTTTTGTTTTCTATGCCGCGGACCCAACACCCATGTCATCACTTGACCATGGTTCATCAGGCGGATGCTGTTCCACCATGCTCTTGCATATCTTGCCAACTAGTGGGTGGCAAAGAGAACCTTCCCGTTGTCATCAACTCTGGCTACTTCTAGATTGTTCTCTATAGTCTGCAACCAGTCATCTACATCTAATGGGTTCTCTGAAGTGCTAAAGATTGGGGGATTGGTATTCTGAAAGTTTTTCAACTTGGATCCTTGATGATCCTGAATTTCCATGGTTCTGGTTGTTGAGCGCCATCTGGGCGATCTGTTGCAGTGTTGCTAGATTAGCTTGGAGCTCTACTCTGCTTGCTTCCCGGTCTGCGATGAGATTCTGCAGGATCTGTAGCATTGGTTCTTGCGACGAGCTGCTCCCTCCTTGGTTTCCACGAGTCATCTGAAGATTGAGGTAGATAAAGGGGTAAGAGGGAAGTTCTAAGGTTCATGGTTTTGATTTCAAGGCTAAAACTTTGAGTTTGACTCAGGTTTTTGCAACTAAATTCTCTCCATTCATTCAAGCAAAGCACACGATACAAACACACACCCCAACATCAAAGGAAAACAGATGGTTTTAAGAACCATTCTACAAGCTATGATACAATGGGACCGATACATCTCATTCTATGACAGTGATCTAGTGCATCTACTCATCATCGATGAAGTCGGAGTTGTCATCGTCGGTGTAGAAGTCCACGACATCTTCCTCCATAAAGTCATCATCATTGCTGAGGTAAGAATCCATATCTCCCTGGATGTCTTCACCCTCCTCTTCTTCCTCCTTTGCTGCAAGCTGAGCTTCTTGCTCCTTGACGGTCTTCTCGAGGTCGGCCACCCTCTTTCAAAGACGGGCGATGGTGCGATACTTATTTTAGCGTTGGATGCAAAGAGACTGACGGTCCTTGACAAGCAGTGAGAAAATCTGGGCCTTCTGGGCGGCAATGGCACGGTTGTGGTTGGCACACTCCCTATCATTGTCCAATTCCTTCTAGCGATCGTACAGCAGGACGTCAAGGTTCTCCACTTGACGTTTCAACTTCGGGTGACCCGGCATCTCCATTGGCATTCCCATGAAGTCACGCCTTGCATAGTACGCAAAGCGGGTTCCTTGGATTTGGTTGACACAGAGGGCACATAGACGTGCGAGAGCTTCATGCATTGCCCTGGCTAATCCATCTTGCCAGTTGTTCTCTCTGACGGAGAACTGGATTCTCCCGGACGTTGGTGCTTCTATGCTTCCTCAAATATCAGCGGTGACTAGCCACTTTAAATCTCCTCCTGGGGGTCCAGGAAGTTGATCTCCAAGAAACTCCGGATGTGGGTGTCCCAATAACTCAGACACTAAATCTAGATCCCTCTCGAAGATCAGTTGGCCTCCGTTTCCCAACTGGTAGAACTTGCTGAACCGAGTCTCCATCTACAAGAATTTAGGATGAGGAATTTAGTGAAGTGATCAAGTGTGTCAATTTTATGTAGTAATGTAAGAATTTGAGGAACATGAATTTTTGAGAAAGAATGAATTCCCAAGGGCAAGAGAGGAAATAGTTTTTCATAAATACTCACTTTGGTTTTGAAATTAAGTTTTTGTTCGGACGTCCATTCTAACTAGGGTATCCTATGGTCAGGATGGCTCTGATACCAACTTGTCAACACCCGGATTTTTAATCCCAGATGCCTCTTATGTCATACATCGCAATCCCAGGATTACCATTTTTGCGAGACATAACAGATTGGATATCACAGTACATCATCCATTACAAACCATAAATACGGTCTTAGACAAATAAGGATCTCATGATCCAGTCTTAATACAACAAGCAGCGCAATAAATAATAAGCGTAGCGGTGGGGTCCATCTTCAGGGGCACAGGCAATGCTGCCGAAGGCAGATAGTCCTAGTTATCATAGTCGTCTTGATGTCCGTCATCTTGGTAGTATCCTTCATAGTCTGGCCATAGGAATAGCCAGGGACAAAAGCCATGAGTACTCTTTAAGTACTCGCAAACTACCACTAACAAGTAAGGTAGTACTAGTGGGAAATACTAACTCTATGTTTATTTGTAAAGTTAAGTTTGAAACCTAAGCCGAGTTTTGAAACAAGAAAGATAAAACAAAGTTCTAGAATCACTTAAGTTGAGAAGCTAGTGTCATAGTCACAACCCTGTTCTGGTCAAGTCAAGATTCATCATTCATTTATAAGTCATTTTGAAAATATCTGACAACGAAACAGTATGGCCACTCCAACTGTCCATAACCACGGATGCGGCTATTCGAATAGTTTGACACTCTGCAGAGGTGGTACGCTTTCACCACAAGATTCGATACATCTGTCAGGGATAACCCTGAATCATCATACTTAGTATGCAGATAATCAAACATAACCTTTCCTTTACACACCCTAGTATAAGCACATCTCCTATGAGCATGGCCTCCCAACCATGACCATCTGTCATCTTGGGCACTTCATAGGTGGACAACATTGAGAGGTAGCCTTAGCTCAAACCTCTCCCACGAGGGAACTAATACTAATGCATATAAACTTCTGGCTAAGCCTTACCCAGTTCAGGTATTGTGGTTGTACGGTAAAATTTGGAATGGTATCGCATCCGAATCCAACCATCAGTTTTTGTAAAAGGGCTAAGGATCATGCCTCAACATTTTCATCATCATAAACCATTTGTGTTTCTCAACACATGTCAAAACATCTCAATAGAATGACTCATCATTCCAAGGTTTTCACAATTCATTTTCACCAAATGTTCCCATCTAAAGTGACTCAAGTTTTAGTTTAGCTCTAAACTACTAAGTTAAGAGTGTTCACTAATGTGGGATGCTAAGATCAATCTCATGCCATAGGATGACATCTAAGGTTATCTAGATAGGTCAAGTTTTATATTCTTTATGCTACCTTCAAACCAAGTAAAGGACTTTGGTAAAGTAAAGAAAGTAAAGCTTGGAAATAAAACTTGGGGTAGGTAATAGTCAAAATGGTATAACCAAAGCATGTCTAAAGTCTTTGCTTGGGTTATCTAGATTGCAAGGGTTAGCTTTCAAGGGTTCACTGGTATAGTGCTAGCTTGCCTTGGTTGGTGCAGTGGTTGAAGTTTTCTTCCTCCTCTTGGTAGAACTCCTCCTCCTCGAAAGCTAGGTCGGTACTATCGTCTATAAATACATACGGAGTACACAATCACCAAGTACTTAACTAGTCTAGTTAGCACTCTAAGTCACACATTTGATGATCTATTATCATCACAAGCATCACAAGGTTCTATTTAAGAGAAGTAATTTCTACTCATTGAAAATAACTAAGATTTAATATTCTCCACTTAAAATATGGGATCATGTTGACACATGTCACCACCACATATTCTAACATAAGGGAATGTGATTTAAAGGTTGGATCACATTTAATTAAGTTTAAGTTTAATATTTAATGATTTAAAGTGACTAGAAATGCCTATATAGCATTATTTTGGTACTAGTCCAAAGTCACTGCATGTAAACCCTAATATTATTACATATTCACATAGGTATGATTAAATGTGATTTTTGAGAGTTGGAATCAACTCAAAAGTTATCATGGTTGATTTTATAAAAATGTTTGAATGTGCAAATGCTTCTGTCTTGTTATTTTTACTAGGAGAGATCTCTAACTCTAAATGAATTAAATCCAACGGGCTTGGATAGATCTTTTCAGTAGCTTTCTAACAAAATTTGAATCACTCAATTTGGCTCAGTAAATCTTCCTAAATGGATTTTTAAACTAAGGGACATAACTGAGTTCAAACTAAAATAGAAAAATCTATATTTGAATTCGTGGCTAGCGCAGGAAAACTAACGGGCCGGCCCAGTGACGCTCCGCGGCACTGAGGAAAACTGACAGGAGGGTCCCGCATGTCAGTGACACATCAAACGCTAAGCGGTACGGGGCACTCTCAGTGCTACGATTAAAAGGTGGATCAACGGCTGAGGATCGTCGTCCCCGGCGAACAGCTCGCCGGCGAGAGCTAACCCTAGCGGCTCGGCGGGGGTACGCAGGGGCTTACCAGGGCTCCATCTAGACGTGGCGATGGGGCGATCGAACGTGTGGTCCACGACGGTTCTCCTGGTACTGGGGGCGTCTCCTGGGGCACTCGCAATCAACAGCGCCTCTCCTCCTCTGCTGCGGTAAGCTCCAGCAAAATTTCGGCAAACGGCAGCCCGCCTTGCTCTGGGGATGGGGTGGAAGGATCAATGGAGAGAGGGGAGTGAGCTGGTGTGCAGAATGGGGCAGGGGTGGCCTCTATTTATAGTTCGACGAAGCGACTGAACGGGATGGGCTGGCGACTCCGGCGAGGGTTGTACAACGTGTTATCATCTTGGCTGGAGGTAGGGGATGGTGGCCTGCCTCCTAGTGGTGCTCTATGGCTTAAATGCACGGCTAGGGGTGGTGGCATCTGGTCAGGTGAGGCTGGTGCTCTGCGCGGCAGAGGCGACGTTCGACACGGCGCACGGGGGCTGCAGGTCAAGCGGCGGCGAATGGGTATGTCCGGGCGGTTCCTGGGGTCGTGGCGAAGCGGTGCGTGCAGGCTGTGGTCGAGGCGCGGCGTGTGCATGCCTGTCGGGCGCGGCGGTCTGGCGCGTGCTCGGCATGGTGCGAACGGTTTGGGCGCGGCACTCTGCGGGTGGTCCATGGCTCGGCTCTACTCGGGGAGGAGACAGAGGGCGGTGGTGTGGTCTGGTCTATCTCCTAGACATGGCGATGGAGAGAGGGGCGGTCGGCTACGAGCTATCCATTCTCGACCGGCGAGCATGGTGCTCAGGTGGCGCGACACTGCTGCAAATGGCTAAGGGGTAGCCTCTTGATGGCTTGGTTGGGTCTGGGGGAGACAAGGGCATCTACTAGGGTTCAAATGGTTCGACAAAATTCGATCAAAAACAGTATAAGTTAGGCCATTTTGATTCTGCCTGCCAGGTGTTCGACACAATGGCCGCATGAACCAAATATTTGAATTTTGGGCTGAATTTTGGTGGAGTTGGTGATCACATGCTGGAGCATCTCTGGTTGCTTGGGTTTTGAAAATGGGGTTCATTTGAGTGGTTTTTGAATAAGTGTGATCTTGATACCTACACTAGATTCAATTTTCAAATGCCATTTAAAATTAGTGTTTGAAAGTTTTTGGAGGATCACAAAGTGGGCCTTGGTACATCACTACTTGTACTAGCAAGGGGTGCAAAGATCCACATTTGTTTCTGTTAGGATTTGAGTTCTAGGAATATCTAAAGTAGGCATGGTGATTAAAATAGCACAAATGACCATTTCCTTCTTTTATTCATTTTGATTTGTTTTTCTTTGAGATTTGTTTTATAAAGATCTAGATGATGTTTAATTCACCTAAGAATCATTTTTCAATCAATGGATCACTCAAACATGGCAATTCCAATCAACTCCTAAATTATATGCACACACATATGAATGCTTTAATATTTTTAAATGGAAAAGTTTTTGTTAACTCTAAATTTGATGATTTGGATCTTAATTAACCCTGGATGAAGTTTTGGGATGTTACAAAGGATCTCATGATCCAGTCTTAATACAAACAAGTAGCAGAATAATAAGCATAGCGGTAGGCTCCAGCTTCAGTGTCACAGGCAATGCTGACAATGGGAAATGATCCTAGTTGTCGTAGCCGTCCTGCTATCCTTCTTCTTGATAGTCCTCCTCATAGTCTGGCCATGGGAATAGCCAGGGACAAATCCATGAGTACTCTTTAAGTACTCGCAAACTATCACTAACAAGTAAGGTAGTTCTAGTAGGAATGCTAAGCTCTAAGTTTACTTGCAAAGTTAAGTTTGAAACCTAAGCTGAGTTCAGAAACAAAGAAATATAAAATAAAGTTCTAAATCACCTAAGTGGATACTTAGTTTTCATAGTCATAACCCTGTTGTGGTCAAGTCAAAATCATAGTTCACTTCACGAGTCATTTTGAAAACATCTGACGATGGAACAGTATGGCCAACTCCAACTGTCCATGACCGCGGACGTGGCTATTCGAATAGTTTGACACTCTGCAGAGGTGGTACACTTTCACCACAAAATTCGATACATCCGTTAGGGATAACCCCAAATCATCATACTAAGTATGTGGATAATCAATCATAACCTTTCCTTTACACACTCTAGTATAAGCACCTCTCCTATGAGCTTGGCCTCCCAGCCATGGCCATCTGCCATCCTGGGCACTGCAAAGGTGGACAACATCAAGAGGTAGCCTCAGCTCAAACCTCCTCCGTGAGGGAACCCATACTAATGCATATAAACTTCTGGCTAAGCCTTACCCAATTCAGGTATTTTGGTTGTACGGTAAAATTGGAATGGTATCGCATCCGAACCCAACCATCAGTGTTTATAAAGGGCTAAGGCTCATGCCTCAACATTTTCATCATCATAAACCATTTGTGTTTCTCAACACATGTCAAAACATCTCAATAGAATGACTCATTATTCCAAGGTTTTCATAATCATTTGCACCAAGTATTCCCATCTAGAGTGATCAAGTTTTTGGTTTAGCACTAACTACTAAGTTAAGAGTGTTCACTAAGGTGGGATGCTAATCTCAATCTCATGCCATAGAATGACATCTAGTATATGCCAAGTTTTATACTCTTTATGCTATCTATACTACTTTCTAACATCTCACAAAGCATTGCCAAAAGTAAAGAAACTTTGGTAAAGCAAAAGGTAAAACTTGTAAGTAATACTTGGAATGGGTATAAATCTAAAGGTATAACCAAAGCATGCCTAATGCATCTTGCTTAGGTTATCTTGTATAATTCTAGCTTGCTAATAATAGCTTGCCTTGATTGGTGCAGTGATTGAAGTTCTCTTCATCTTCTTCGGTGTAGAACTCCTCGTCCTCGTAGACTTGGTCGGTACTATCGTCTATAAATACATATGGGATACACAATCACCAACCAATACTTAACTAGTCTATTTAGCACACTAAGGCACGCACTTGATGATCTAGTATCATCACAATCATCACAAGATTTAAAGCACTAGTTTCATTCATTTTATTTGAGAAAAGTAATTTCTACTCATTGAAATTAATTAAGATTTAATATTCTCCAATTAAAATATGGGATCATGTGGACACATGTCATCACCACATATTCTAACACATGGGAATGTGATTTAAATGTTTGATCACATTTCAATAAGTTTAATTTTATTATTTAAATGATTTAAAGTGACTAAAAATCCCTATATAGCATTATTTTGGTACTAGTCCAAAGTCACTGCATGTAAACCTAGATATTATTACATATTCAGATAGATATTATCAAATGTGATTTTTGAGAGTTGGAAACAACTCAAAAGCTATTATGGTTGATTTTAGAAAAATGTTTGAATGCAGAAAAATCTTTGTTTTGTTATTTTTTCTATATGCGATCTCTAACTCCAATTGATTTAAATCCAACGGGCCTGGATAGAGGTTTTAATTATCTTTCTAGCAAAATTTGAATCATGCATTTGGTTAAGTGGATCTCTTTGAACTGATTTTTAAACAAGTGGACCGAATCTAGTTTAAATCTAAATAGAAAAACATCTATTAGAATTTGTAGGCTAGCGCAGGAAACTAAACAGGCCGGCCTAGTGACGCTCCGCGGCGCGGAGGGCAACTGACAGGCTGGTCCCGCATGTCAGCGACACATCCAACGCGAAACGTTATGGGGCACTCTCAGCGCTACGATTAAAAGGTGGATCAATGGCTGAGGATCTTCGTCCCCGGCGAACAGGTCGCCAGAGAGAGCTAACTCTAGCGGCACGGTGGGGGTACGTGGGGGCTTACCAGGGCTCCAGCTAGACGTGGCGATGGGGGCGATCGAACTGGTGGATGGCGGCGGTTCTAGGCATGGTCGCGGCAGTTCCTAGGGCAGTCACAATCAACGGGGCCCTTCTCCTCCAGTAGCGGCCAGCTCCGGTGGAATTCCCATGACTGAGGGCTCGATTGGCTCTGGGGAGAAGTGGGGAAGGCTCAGTGGTGAGAGAGGTGGTGAGTGGTGTGCAGAATGAGGCTGGGGGAGGCCTCCTTTTATAGGCTCGACGGTGAGGCAGTGCGGCATGGTCAGGCGACGGTGGCGACATGGCTATGGGCTGCTAGAGGCGTGGCTGCGAGCGGCGATCGATGCACGGTCTCCTGGCGGTCCTCTACGGCGTAAAGGCGTGGCTAGGGGCGGTGGCAATCGGTCGAGCGTGGCTGGTGCTCTGAGCGGAAGAGGCGGCGTTCGACGCGGCGTGTGGTGGCTGCGGGCCAAACAGCGGCAAAAGGGCATGTCCGGGGGCATCCTAGGGTCGTGGCGATGCGGCGCGCACGGGCTGCGGTCGAGGCGTGGCATGTGCACGTCTGTCAGGCGCGGCGCACTAGCGCGATCTGTGCATGCCGCAGAGGCGTAGAGCGCGGTGCTCTACGGGTGGTCTAGTGCTTGGCAGGGCTCGAAGCTGGGACAGGGGCAGCGATGTGATCACGCCTACCTCCTAGGAACGGCGAAAGAGGGCGGGGTGGTCTCCTGCGACTTGGGCATGGTCGACCGGCGACGACCATCTTTGGGCGACGCGGTACTGGCGCAACGGTGAAGGGGGGTGTTGTCTGGGGCTGGGTTAGGTTAAGAGGGGACAGAGGAGAGATAAGAGGGTCAAATTGCGGACAAGGCTTTGATTAGCAACAGTAATAGTTAGGCAGTTTAGTTTGTGATCACCAGGTGTTCGACACAATGGCCGCAAGAAATTTAAATTTGAATTTTGAAAAGATTTTTGATGTGTGACTTGATCTTATGCTTGGTAGTCTTTGTTTGCTTGGGATTGGCAAGGGGAGTTCATTTGAGTGGTTTTTGAAAAAGTGGGATCTATGCATATGTAATGGATTCACTTTCAAATGTCATTTAAATTGTCTTGCTAAAGGTTTCTATAAGATTTCAAAATGGGCCTTGGTAGATCTTTACTTGTACTAGCAAGGGGTGAAGAGAGTTGAGAATGTTTCTGTTTGAAATTGACTTCTTTTTCTTTGGATTAAAATGGCCAAAGTGACCATTTGCATTATTTAATCTTATTTGACTTCTTTTTCTTTGGATTTTGTTTGTGAATGATCTAGATGATGTGGAATTCACCTTTGAATCATTTCACAACCATTAGAACAATCAAACATGGCATTTCCAAACAATTCTATATTAATGCAAACACACATGCATTCATAAATATTTTTAATAATAAAAAGTTTTTGTTAACCCTAAATTGGGTGATTTGTATCTTGATAACCTTGATTAAAGTTTTGGGATGTTATAGCCTCTCCTCATGCTACTCAAGTTTAGTTACAGGTAAGTTCTTGTCATAGTAAGTACATGTGTATCATAGAGAACCTCCAATAGGGTACCCCTTGCCCGATGATACGGAAGAATCCCCATATCAAAATGACAAGGCAAGTAGACAACGAGCATCTTAGCAATCTTCTTATTTACCATGGGAAAATGGTGCTTTTTCTCTCTTTCCTCTTTTCTCATATCATTTTTTTATTTTTCTCTTTTTCTCAATATCTATCTCTTTTTCTATAAGAAGAATGCTTCATAGATTGCTCATTATGGTTACGTTGTAGGTTTCCACCATGATTAGGCATGGATTAGACCGGCGGCCCAGGCATTTCTCTAACACACATACATAACTCCATGGACTTACAAGCTCCCCTTTCATTTCACACCGACGACATCCATAGACAAAAGAGCATGATATCAACTAGGTACAAAGTACAAGTGCAATGTTGAAAGTGTTCTCCATGACAGCATGGTTCTGCTAATCCCCAACATATAAGTGCAAGCATATACAACATAGACGACACAATGGTTCAAGTTTATTAAGGGCACGAAAAGTAAAGTGTGCCATCAAGTTCGTGAGAGCTTTAATCACTAGTTTTCTCATAACAAGTTTAATTTGGAAGGTAGATATAAACATGAATGTACTTGGAATAGCAAATGCTAATAGGTAAGTATGGTGGACTCTTTGGAATAACTTGGTTTTATTTGGAGTTGGATGCATGAGTGGAACTCATACTTGGTTATGGAGGCTAGCAAAAGACTAGGAGCGACCAACTAAGAGAGCAATAATGGCCATAATCATGCAAAGCGACAAAACATCATTAATTAAAGCATAAAGTGATATTACAAGTCGAAAACTAAAGGATCATAGAGGCTATGGTGACTTGGTATAGTCTTAACATGGTGTGAGAATGCGCCAAGTCAACCCAAATAAAGCATTAAAGGAGAATACCACAATACTATACTTTAATATGCTAAAACAACGCATGATTCTTTCAAGGCACATTAAGCAATCTCAATTGTTTATAACAAGTCATGCTACAGCAATAATCACTAAGCATAAAGCCAAAACAATATCAAGCATGACATGATAAAGTCTAAGTCATAGTCAAAAACAAGCTCCTTTTTTACCACTTAAGCATGAACTTTCCTACTTTCTTCCAACACCAATCGACTTATTTGAAACAACTCACAAAGATAATAAGAAATAAAGATCAGTGAGCTTGTTTCACAAATCCACAAAGAAGAACTAAAAATTTCTAAGCTGAAAGCACAAGAAAACTAAGGTTAAACACAGTGCTATCAAAAGAGAACACTCACAAAACAATAAGAATGAAAACTAGAGTGTTCTAGGCAATGAATAACGGGGTGTGTCTCTCTCCAAAAGAAGTGTGATGGGATCCAACCAACTTATTTAAGCAAACCAAGAAAACCAAACAAAATAAAACTAAAAACAAAAACAAAGACGCTCCAAGAACAACACAACAGTGCATGAAGCAATAAAAACGAAGTGTCTAGAAAGACCTGAGATTTTTATTGATGAAGAAGGGGATGCCTTGGGCATCCCCAAGCTTTGACGCTTGTACTTCTTGGATATTTCTTGGGTGACACGCGTGCCATCCCCAAGCTTGAGCTTTAGTCCATTCTTCATCTCATTACATCATTCTCTCCATACACCTGAAATTTTTCCTTCATACAAAACTTCACACAATCTTCATTACCAACATTAGTGTACTCAAGATAATAAGTCTTTTGGTTCAGTTTCAACACACTTAAAACTTCCATTAAAACACAAGCTACGGTAGCACTTCCTTTAAAAAGTTCAAATGATCAAAGAGAACTCAAAGAGAAAGAGATTAAGAGGCAAATGCAAATAATGGCAGAAATCTGTCAAAACAAACCAGCAGGTAAAAACCAATTTTTTCGAAGACCTTATGTTGCTCAAATCGAAAAGTGTTGAACTAACAAAAGTTGGATAACAACCTGGGGCAGAAGCACAAAAATTCACGCCTCAAAACGATGTACAGAGATTTTACACGAATGTTTACGGTGAAGCACAAAAATCTGTTTCGGAACAACAACTTTCCCAAGCATTACTTCTCTCTCATTAGAGGTTATTCTTGGCACAAAAACCAAACAAAAAGGATAAGGAGAGGTTATATAGAGATAATAACTTCCAAGACTCAACTAAAACTTTTGGGTTATCTCCCAATAAATACTTTTCTTTAATGCATTTAAGTTAGGCATGATAGTTTGAGAAGATGCTCACATAAGAAATATGAATTGAAGTAAAAGAGAGCATCAAGAAGCAAATTCAAAGCACATTTAAGTCTAACCCACTTCCTATGCATAGGAGTCTTGTAAATAAACAAGTCATGAAAGCACAAAGCCAGAAGAATAGTAAAGCAAAACAAGTGCAACTTCAAAAATTTCAACATAAAGAGGGGAAACTTAATATTATTGAGATGCATAAAACCATGTTTCCCTCTCTCATAATAACTTTCAGTAGCATCATGAATAAAATTAACAATATAACTATCACATAAAACATTCTTATCATGAGCCACATGCATATAATAATTATTACTCTCCACATAAGCATAGTCATTCTTATTAATTATAGTGGGAGCAAATTCAACAAAATAGCTATCATTATTATTCTCATCACCATAATCATCAAATATAGGAGGCATATTGTAATCATAATTAATTTTCTCCTCAATAGTAGGTGGACTAAAAATACCATATTCATCATTGTAATCATCATATATTGGAGGCATAGTATCATCAAAGTAAATTTTCTCCTCCGTGCTTGGGGGACTAAAAATATCATGCACATCAAAACCAGCTTCCCCAAGCTTAGACTTTTCCATAGAATTAGCAATAATGGTGTTCAAAGAATTCATACTAATAACAATGCTATTAGCATGCAAATAAAGTTCCATAGGTTTTTTAATTTTCTCTTCAAACACTTCATGTCCTAACTCAAGATAAATACTATAAAGCTCTCTAATTTTGTTGTTGTTTTCCATTAAGCCTAACTACTGAAAACAAGAAACAAAAAGACAAAATTGCCGAATCTAAAGGAAATAACTTCGAGCACTCACACCGGAGGATGTGAGTACCTTTTACCTTACCTCCCCGGCAACAGCGCCAGAAAATAGCTTGCGCGTTGTTGACGTGGGAGCTTCTTCTTCTTTAATCCCCGGCAACGGCGCCAAAAAAAGCTTGATTATTGGCCCAACACCTCGAGCTCGTTGGGGAACCCCAAGAGGAAGGTATGATGAGCATAGCAGCAAGTTTCCCTCAGTTATGAAACCAAGGTAATCGAACCAGTAGGATCAAGGAAACACCTCCAAGCTGTTGTTTCCAACTTGGAATCCTGCACAACACAACCATAGAACTTTGCCCCCAACTTAGTGTGGGGTTGTCAATCTCACCAGTTTTGCTGAAAACAAAGGATTAAATGTATCATGTGGAAGAAAGTAATAGCTTGCAGAAAGTAAACTGAAAACAGTAAACAGTTGTAGATTGATGGTAAAAGAAAGGATTGGGGTCCATAATTCACTAATGGAGGTTCTCCTTAAGATAGATGACATGTTGGGTGAACAAATTACAGCGGGACAATTGACAAACATCGAGAAAGCATACATGCATATACTAATCATCTTGACTCCTATGAGATTTGATTGGGCACTAAAACATTATACATAGACCATAATCCAACTACATCTATGACTAATAATCCACCTTCAGGTTATCAATCCGAACCCCCTCTATTATTAAGTTGCAAGCAATAGATAATTGCATTACATATTACGTGTAAAGTAAACAATATGATTGTTATATGAACAAAGGATTGTTGTTTTCTCCCTAGTAGCAACAACACATCTAGTACCTTAGAGATTTCTGTCACTTCCCCAGATTACTAGAGTCATGAACCCACTATCGAGCATAAATACTCCCTCTTGGAGTTGCTAGCATCTACTCGGCCAAGATATCTACTAACAACGGAGAGCATGCAAGATCACAAATAAAAAAGACATGATAGAATCAATAATCAATCTGAAACAGCATCTCAATATCCATCGGATCCCCGCAAACACAACATGTATGATTACAAATAGATGATCTTGATCATGAACGGAGCTCACAAGATCTAAACATGGTAGCACAAAGGAGAAGAACCAACCATCTAGCTACTACATGGACCTGTAGTCCAAGGATGAACTACTCACGCATCACACCGGAGGCAGGCATGGTGATGAAGAAGGCCTCCAGGGTGAATTCTCCCCTCCGGCAGGGTGCCGGGAAGAGCTTCAGATCCCTCCCGATCTAGGGATGGAGATGAAGCGGCTATAGACTCTTTCGTGGAATTTTGATCGGGTCCTTAGGGTTTCTGTATCGGAGGCATCTTATAGGCGCCAGAAAATAGCTTGATGTCTATGCACTTCTATTCTTGTAGATAGTTGTTGGGCCTCCAGGTGTAGAGGTTTGTAGAACAACAACATGTTTCCCTTAAGTGGATTACCCAAGGTTTATCGAACTCAGGGAGGAAGTGGTCAAAGGTATCCCTCTCAAGCAACCCTGCAATCAAGATACAAGAAGTCTCTTGTGTCCCCAACACACCCAATACACTTATCAGATGTATAGGTGCACTAGTTCGGCGAAGAGATAGTGAAATCCGAATGGCATGGATATAAGACAACGGTGCCAGAAAATAGCTTGATGGCGTGGAAGAGACCAAAGGCAAACTGAAATAAATATGGCAGCAAGCAAACATGTAACAGATCTATTTGCAAAAGGTGTTTCAATGTTTAGAAACAAGGCCTAGGGATCATACTTTCGCTAGTGAACACTCTCATATAAATATCTTCTCTTCATGATACTACTCTGAATTAGTCTCCGGTTGGACACTCTAATCCATGGTAGGGCTATAAAAGCACACCTCAAAGTTCGGTTTCCCCATCTAGATAACCCCACACTGTCACCTTGAGATCTAGATGGTTCCAATAAACACCACAATTTCATAGAAACATCCAACTCCAAATATAACTCATAACAAGTATTTTTAATCTCTAGCCTAAGTGCCACCATGGTGTGCACGCTCTCACTTTCACACACATGGGGAGAGCAGAGATCTATTAAAGCACTTGAGTAGCAAGGTAGATCTACTTGATTACAAAGCTCATGATCACAATATGATCATGCATATAGAGAGAGATGAACACATAGCTACCGGTAGAACCCTTAGCCTCGAGAGAGAACAACTCCCTCCTTATCATGGGAGTCAGCAACGGCGATGGAGATGGTGGTGGAGATCGATGGAGATGGCTCCGGGGGCACTTCCCCGTCCCGACAGGGTGCCGGAAGAGAGACTTTCTGTCCCCCGAATCTCCCCTTCAGTGGCGGTGGCGCTGTGGAACTTTTTGTGGCTGGAGGTTGTTCGATTTAGGGTTTTTGCATCGACACGCACCTTATAAGCGAAGAGGCAAGGTCAGTGGGCGTCCAGGGGGGCCACACCATGCCCTGGCACGGCCTAGGGCTGCCCGCGCCAAGGGGTGGTGTGTCCACCCTGTGGCCCCTCTCCGTCTCGTCTTCTGGCTCCATGAGTCTTCCGGTAAAATATCGACTTTGGCTTTTGTTCGGTCCAATTCCGAGAATATTGATTTTCTGACTTTCCTCGAACCAAAAACAGCAGAAAACAGGCAACTGGCACTGTGGCATCTTGTTAATAGGTTAGTCCCAGAAAGTGTATAAAAATACTCGAAAGTGTGGACAAAACATAAGAAAGTAGATAAAAACCAAGCATGGAACATCAAAAATTATAGATACGTTTGCAACGTATCAACATCCCCAAGCTTAACTCAGGCTCGTCCTCGAGTAGGTAAGTGATAAAAAGAAAGAATAATTTTTGAGGTGACATGCACCATCATAAACTTGATCAAAGTATTTGTAAACCATTGATAGCTGGGATCATAGTACTTCAACATAGCATGAAAGATAAAGTTCTAACAATAAGACATAGCAACTATGTTGTAACATGAAAAGGCACAAATAAAATATTCATAAATAACAATGCTTTGCAAGACGTTTGTTTGTTTCACATAAAGAAAACATAGCATAGTGGCATTCAGCTTGTCCCTCATAGAGTAGCAAACATAAATGCATAGGACACCTTCAAAGTTCATCAGGGTGACTAGATACAAATAATTTAAGAAAAAACAATATCAACATTATGAATCAATCAATAAGTTTTGGGACAATGCATATAGAACTAAGAATGACAACTATGCTCTCTTAATTGGTGCCTAAGGATAGAAGGTGGAGACTCAATATAAAAGTGGAAGAAAGCCCTTCATAGAAGGAAGCAGGGATTCAAGTCTCATAAAGAGCTTCCAAAAATTATGGTACTTATTAGCTTTCAGCTCTCATTTCCCCTATCATAAGCATCTTGTAGTGATTAAGGTTAAAGTGAACAAACTATGGAGTATATGCTTGACAAAGTATAAGTTGGCAATCTCATGTCCCTTGAATACAAGGGACGCTCCTCATGCTACTCAAGTTTACTTACCGGTAAGTTCTTGTCATAGTAAGTACATGTGTATCATAGAGAACCGCCAATGGGGTACCCCTTGCCCGATGATACGGAAGAATCCCCATATCAAAATGACAAGGCAAGCAGACAACGATCATCTCAGCAATCTTCTTATTTACCATGGGAAAATGGTGCTTTTTTCTCTCTTTCCTCTTTTCTCATATCTCTTTTTTTTCTTTTTCTCTTTTTCTCAATATCTGACTCTTTTTTTATAAGAAGAATGCTTCATAGACAGCTCATTATGGTTACGCTGCAGGTTTCCACCATGATAGCATGGATTAGACCGGTGGCCCAGGCATTTCTCTAACACATATACATAACTCCATGGACTTACAAGCTCCCCTTTCATTTCACACCGACGACATCCATAGACAAAAGAGCATGATATCAACTAGGTACAAAGTACAAGTGCAATTTTGAAAGCGTTCCCCATGACAGCATGGTTCTGCTAATCCCCAACATATAAGTGCAAGCATATAAAACATAGACGACACAATGGTGCAAGTTTATTAAGGGCAAGTAAACTAAAGTGTGCCATCAAGTTCGTGAGAGCTTTACTCACTAGTTTTCTCATAACAAGTTTAATTCATGAATATACTTGGAATAGCAAATGCTAATAGGTAGGTATGGTGGACTCTTTGGAATAACTTGGTTTTAGGAGTTGGATGCATGAGTGGAACTCATACTTGGTTATGGAGGCTAGCAAAAGACTGGGAGTGACCAACTAAGAGAGCAAAAATGGCCATAATCATGCAAAGCAACAAAACATCATTAATTAAAGCATAAAGTGATATTACAAGTCGAAAACTAAATGATCATAGAGGCTATGGTAACTTGGGATAGTCTCAACATGGTGTGAGCATGCGCCAAGTCAACCCAAATAAAGCATCAAAGGAGAATACCACAATACTATGCTTTAATATGCTAAAACAACGCATGATTCTTTCAAGGCACATTAAGCAATCTCAATTGTTTATAACATGTCATGCTACAACAAAAATCACTAAGCATAAAGCCAAAACAATATCAAGCATGACATGACAAAGAATAGGCCACAGTTAAAAACAAGCTCCTTTTTACCACTTAAGCATGAACTTTTCCTACTCTTTTCCAATCCAAACCAAGTGATTTGAAAACTAATGCATGAATGAGGGTGTCCAACCAATTTATTCCAGCAAACCAAGCAAAATAAAACTAAAAACAAAAACAAAGATACTCCAAGAACAACACAACAGTGCATGAAACAATAAAAACGAAGTGTCTAGAAAGACCTGAGATTTTTATTGATGAAGAAGGGGATGCCTTGGGCATCCCCAAGCTTTGACGCTTGTACTTCTTGGATATTTCTTGGGTTGACACGGGTGGAATCCCCAAGCTTGAGCTTTAGTCAATTCTTCATATCATTACATCATTCTCTCCTTAACACCTGAAATTTTTCCTTCATACAAAACTTCACACGATCTTTATTAACAATATTAGTGCACTCAAGATAATAAGTCTTTGGGTTCAGTTTCAACACCAATAAAACTTCCATTAAACAACAAGCTACTGTAGCACTTCCCTTGAAAAGCTCAACTCCCCAAAGAGAACCCAAAAAGGAATCAACAAGAAGCAAATTCAAATAATGGCCGAAATCTGTCAAAACAGACCAACAGGTAAAAACCAATTTTTTCGAAGACCTTCTGTTGCTCAAGTCAAAATATGCTGAACTAACGAAAGTTAGATAACAATCTGGGGCAGAAGTAAAAAAATTCACGCCTCAAAAAGACGTACAGAGATTTTACACGAATTTTTATAGTGAAGCACAAAATTCTGTTTCGGGACAGCAACTTTCTCAAGAATTACTTCTCTCTCATTAGAGGTTACTCTTGGCACAAAAAGCAAATAAAAATAATAAGGAGCGGTTATTACTGAATTAATAACTTCCAAGACTCAACTAAAACTTTTGGGTTATCTCCCAATAAGTACTTTTCTTTAACGCCTTTAAGTTAGGCATGATAGTTTGAGAAGATTCTCACATAAAAAATATGAATTAAAGTAAAAGAGAGCATCAAAAAGCAAATTCAAAGCACATTTAAGTCTAACCCACTTCCTATGCATAGGAATCTTGTAAAGAAACAAGTCATGAAAACACAAAGCAACAAACATAGTAAAGCAAAACAAGTGCAACTTCAAAATTTTCAACATAAAGAGAGGAAACTTAATATTGTTGAGATACATA
Source organism: Avena sativa (assembly GCA_916181665.1). Classification (NCBI taxonomy): domain Eukaryota; kingdom Viridiplantae; phylum Streptophyta; class Magnoliopsida; order Poales; family Poaceae; genus Avena; species Avena sativa. The sequence continues at coordinate 434,375,598 of OV702287.1, forward strand.
AAACCATGTTTCCTTCTCTCATAATAACTTTTAGTAGCATCATGAATAAAATTAAAAATATAACTATCACATAAAACATTCTTATCATGAGCCACATGCATAAAAAATTATTACTCCCCACATAAACATAGTCATTCTTATTAATTGTAATGGGAGCAAATTCAACAAAATAGCTATTATTATTATTCTCATCACCATAATCATCAAATATAGGAGGCATATTGTAATCATAATTAATTTCTCCTCAATAGTAGGTATACTCAAATATCATATTCATCATTGTAATCATCATATATTGGAGGCACAGTATCATCAAAGTAAATTTTCTCCTCCATGCTTGGGGGACTAAAAAGATCCTTTTCATAAAAACTAGCTTCCCCAAGCTTAGACTTTTCCATAGCATTAGCAATAATGGTGTCCAAAGATCCATACTAACAACATTGCTATTAGCATGCAAATCAAGTTCCATAGTTTTTTTAATTTTCTCTTCAAACACTTCATGTCCTAACTCAAGATAAATACTATAAAGCTCTCTAATATTTTTGTTGTTTTCCAGTAAGCCTAACTAGTGAAAACAAGAAACAAAAAGACAAAATTGCAGAATCTAAAGGAAATAACTTCGAGCACTCACACCGGAGGATGTGAGTACCTTTTACCTTACCTCCCCGGCAATGGCGCCAGAAAATAGCTTGATGTCTATGCACTTCTATTCTTGTAGACAGTTGTTGGGCCTCCAAGTGCAGAGGTTTGTAGAACAGCAGCAAGTTTCACTTAAGTGGATTACCCAAGGTTTATCGAACTCAGGGAGGAAGTAGTCAAAGCTATCCCTCTCAAGCAACCCTTCAATCAAGATACAAGAAGTCTCTTGTGTCCCCAACACACCCAATACACTTGTCAGATGTATAGGTGCACTAGTTCGGCGAAGAGATAGTGAAATACAAATGGTATGGATATAAGACAATGGTGCTAGAAAATAGCTTGATGGCGTGGAAGAGACCAAAGGCAAACTAAAATAACGATGGCATCAAGCAAACATGTAACATATCTAGTTGCAAACGGTGTTTCAATGTTTAGAAACAAGGCCTAGGGATCATACTTTCGCTAGTGAACACTCTCATACAAATATCTTCTCTTCATGATACTACTCTAAACTACTCTCCGGTTGGAGACTCTAATCCATGGTAGGGCTATAATAGCACACCTCAAAGTTCGCTTTCCCCATCTAGATAACCCCACACTGTCACCTTGAGCTCTAGATCGTTCCAACAAACACCACAATTTCATAGAAACATCCAACTCCAAATATAACTCATAACAAGTATTTGTAATCTCTAGCCTAAGTGCCACAATGGTGTGCACGTTGTCACTTTCACACACATGGGGAGAGCAGAGATCTATTAAAGCACTTGAGTAGCAAGGTAGATCTACTTGATTACAAAGCTCATGATCACAATATGATCATGCATAGAGAGAGAGATGAACACATAGCTACCAGTAGAACCCTTAGCCTCGAGAGAGAACTACTCCCTCCTCATCATGGGAGTCAGCAACGGGAATGGAGATGGTGGTGGAGATTGATGGAGATGGCTCCGGGAGCACTTCCCCGTCTCGGCAGGGTGCCGGAATAGAGACTTTTTGTCCCCCGAATCTCCCCTTCGGTGGCGGCGGCGCTGCAGAACTTTTCGTGGCTAGAGGCTGTTCGATTTAGGGTTTTTGCATCGGGAGGCATCTTATAGGCGAAGGGGCAAGGTCGGTGGGCGGCCAGGGGGGCCACACCATGCCCTAGCGTGGCCTAGGGCTGCCCGTGCCAAGGGGTGGTGTGGCCACCCTGTGGCCCCTCTCTGTCTCGTCTTCTGGCTCCATGAGTCTTCCGGTAAAATATCGACTTTGGCTTTTGTTCGGTCCAATTCCGAGTATATTGATTTTCTGAATTTCCTGGAATCAAAAACAACAGAAAACAGGCAACTGGCACTGTGGCATCTTGTTAACAGGTTAGTCCCAGAAAGTGTATAAAAATACTCCAAAGTGTGGACAAAACATAAGAAAGCAGATAAAAACCAAGCATGGAACATCAAAAATTATAGATACGTTTGCAACGTATCAAGCGCTGCGGAACTTTTCGTGGCTGGAGGCTGTTTGATCTAGGGTTTTTGCATCAGGAGGCATCTTATAGGCGAAGAGGCAAGGTCGGTGGGCGGCCAGGGGCCCACACCATGCCCTGGAATGGCCTAGGGCTGCCCGCGCCAAGGGGTGGTGTGGCCACCCTGTGGCCCCTCTCTGTCTTGTATTCTGGCTCCGTGTCCCCCTCAGTGAAATATCGACTTTGGCTTTTGTCCCGTCCAATTCCGATAATATTCATTTTCTGACTTTCCTGGAACCAAAAATAGCAGAAACCAGGCAGCTGGCACTGTGGCATCTTGTTAATAGGTTAGTCGAAGAAAGTGTATAAAAAGTACTCCAAAGTGTGGACAAAACATAAGAAAGTAGATATAAACCAAGCATGGAACATCAAAAATTATAGATACATTACCAACGTATCATTATGCTGCAAGTTTCCACCATGATTAGGCATGGCTTAGGCTAGCGGCCCAGGCGTTTCTCTAACACATATACAAACTCCATGAGCTTACAAGCTCCCCTTTTATTTCACACCGGCGAGATCCATAAGCAAAAGAACATGATATCAACCAAATAAAGTGCAATGTTAAAAACGTTCCCCATGGTAACATGGTTCTGCTAATTCACAACTTATAAAGCGCAAGCATATACGCAGCATAGATGGGCACAATGGTTCAAGTTTATTAAGTGCAAGAAAAGTAAAGTGTGCCATCAAGTTTGTGAGAGATTTAATCACTAATTTTCACATAACAAGTTTAATTCAGAAGGTAGATAAAAACATGAATATACTTGGAATAGTAAATTCTAATAGGTAGGTATGGTGGACTCTTTGGAATAACTTGGTTTTATTTGGAGTTGGATGTATGAGTGGAACTCATACTTGGTACGGAGGCTAGCAAAAGACTGGGAGCTACCAACTAAGAGAGCAATAATGGCTATAATCATGCAAAGCGACAAAACATTATTAATTAAAGCATAAAGTGATATTACAAGTCGAAAACTAAATGATAATAGAGGCTATGGTGACTTGGTGTAGTCTTAACATGGTGTGAGCATGCGCCAAGTCAACCCAAATAAAGCATCAAAGGAGAATACCACAATATTATGCTTTTATATGCTAAAACAACGCATGATTCTTTCAAGGCACATTAAGCAATCTCAATTGTTTGTAACAAGTCATGCTATAGAAATAATTACTAAGAATAAAGTCAAAACAATATCAAGCATGACATGATAAAGTCTAAGTCATAGTCAAAAACAAGCTCCTTTTTATACAACTTATAAGCATGAACTTTCCTACTCTTTTCCAATCCAAATCAACCTATTTGAAACTATGTATGAATGCGGGGGTCCAACCAATTTATTAAAGAAAACTAAGCAAATGAAAACTAAAAAAACTAAGACGCTCCAAGAACAACACAATTGTGTATGAAACAATAAAAATGAAGTGCTTGGAAGAAACCTAAAATTTTTATTGATGAAGAAGGGGATGCCTTGGGCATCCCCAAGCTTTGACGCTTGTACCTCCTGAATATTTCTTGGGGTGAGACGGGTGGCATACCCAAGCTTGAGCTTTTGTCCATACTTCATCTTATCAAATTGTTCTTCCCTACACTTTAAAATTTCCTTAATACAAAACTTCACACAATCTTCATTGGCAACATTAGTGTACTCAAGATAATAAGTCTTTTTGGTTCAGTTCCAACACAAGTAAAACTTCCATTTAAACACAAGCTACTGTAGCACTTCCTTTTAAAAGTTTAAGAATTTTGGCAAGAACTCAAAGAGAAAGAGATTTAAGAGGCAAATACAAATAATGGCAGAAATCTGTCAAAACAGACCAGCAGGTAAAAACCAAATTTTTCAAAGACCTTATGTTGCTCAAATCGAAAAGTCTTGAACTAATGAAAGTTAGATAACAACCTGGGGCATAACCACAAAAAATTACATCTCAATACGACGTACAGAGATTTTTCGCGAATTTTTACAGCGATGCACAAAAATCTGTTTCGGGACAGCAACTTTCCTAAGTATTACTTCTCTCTCGTTAGAGGTTACTCTTGCCACAAAAACCACACAAAAATGATAAGGAGAGGTTATTACTGAAGCAATAACTTCCAAGACTCAACAAAAGATTCCTAAAGAAATTTGGGCTACTCTCAATAAGTGCTTTTCTTTAACACCTTTGAGCTAGGCATAAGAAGAAACAAAAGAATCAAGTATTCTCAAATGAAGAAGCATTAGAACCAAATTTATTGCCCTTACCTCTCTTACCTTTATTCTTATCCTTGGGGAACGTATGATTGTTTGGTGGAGAAGAAAAATGCATGATGCCCTTTTCCACATCTATTATTGCTCCAAGGAGTTTTAGTAGGGATCTTCTAAGTGTAATTTGTCATTTTCCTAGACATTCAATAACAAGATAATCAGTAGACACCACTTTCCCTAGAATCTTTGTAAACACTCCTTCATCTATACCAATGGGTAATATTGTGGCATTATTAGCAAGAGATATTTCTTCTCCCCCTTCGGAAAGTCCCCAAAGATTCAAAGATTCATAGATATCTTTAGGCATGAGACAGAATTCAGACATGATATCACAACAAGCGTAGAAAGTTTCATTATTTATAACAACTTTTATTGTAGGAAGCAATTTTGAAGATTCAGAATTTATTGGAACATATTCATGATGCTCTCTAAGCATGTTATATCATTCTTTTAAACTAGCTGTGTTGGTCTCAAGAGTGTTCAATCTAGCAATAATCTTTATAATGGAGGAATCAGATTTGCTAGGCAAGTCATATGTTGCAACCAACTTTTTTATGGCATTAAAAGCTTCACCCTCATTGCATTGGAGGAAATCTCCTCCTACTACAGCATTCAAAGCAGATCTATAGCAAAGGGCAGTTCCAAAGTAAAATCTGCTAAGAAACAAGCTTAGAGTCATTTTAGGTTCAGTTTTTGCATGTAATTTAGAGATTCTAGACCAAGCTTCTTTGAAACTCTCTTCAATTCCTTGTTTGAAAGTAAAAATCATTTCCTCGGGCGACATAGTGATTGGAGCAATGCTAGACATAATAGCAACTTTAGATAGAAACTAATTTTTTTGTGTGTTTTTAATAAAAGGAAGCAAACTAGTACAACTAATTTTTTTGTGTTTTTGATAAAGAAACAAGCAAACAAAGCAGAAATAAACTAAGCAAAACAAAAAAACAAAGTAAAGAGATTGGTTATGAGGGACTCCCCTTGTGAAGATGTCCTTGACTCCCCGGCAACGGCGCCAGAAAAAAGGCTTGATGGCTCAAAATATATCGAGCTTGTTGGGGAACCCCAAGAGGAAGGTATGATGAGCACAGCAGCAAGTTTTCCCTCAGTTACGAAACCAAGGTTATTGAACTAGTAGGAGCAAGGAAACACCTCCAAGGTGTTGTTTCTAACTTGGAATCCTGCACAACATAACCACAGAACTTTGCCCCCAACTTACAATGAGGTTGTCAATCTCACCGGTTTTGCTAAAAACAAAGGATTAGACGTATTGTGTGGAAGATAGTAATTGCTTGCAGAAAGTAAATAGTAAACAGTAAATAGATTGTAGATTGATGGTAAAAGAATGGACCGGGGTCCATAGTTCACTAGAGGTGATTCTCCTTAAGATAGAGGACATGTTGGGTGAACAAATTACAGCGGGGCAATTGACAGACATCGAGAAAGCATACATGCATATACTAATCATCTTAACTCCTACGAGATTTTATTGGGCATTACAACATTATACATAGACCGTAATCCAACTGCATCTATGACTAATAATGCACCTTTAGGTTATCATCTGAACCCCCTCTAGTATTAAGTTGCAAGCAATAGATAATTGCATTAAGCAAAGTGTGTAAAGTAAACAATAAGATTGTTATATGAAGAAAGGATTGCTGTTTTCTCTCTAGTAGCAACAACACATCTAGTACCTTAGAGATTTCTTTCACTTCCCCGGATTCCTAGAGGCATGAACCCACTATCGAGCATAAATACTCCCTCTTGGAGTTGCTAGCATCTACTCGGACAAGATAGCTACTAACAATGGAAAGCATGCAAGATCACAAATAACATAGACATGATAGAATCAATAATCAATCTGAAATAGCATCTCAATATCCATCGGATACCTGCAAACACAACATGTAAGATTACAAATAGATGATCTTAATCATGAATGGAGCTCACAAGATCTAAACATGGTAGCAAAAGGAGGAGAACCAACCATCTAGCTACCAGATGGACCCGTAGTCTAGGGATGAACTACTCAGGCATCACACCGGAGGCAGTCATGGTGATGAAGAAGGCCTCCAGGGTGATCTCTCCCCTCCGACAGGGTGCCGGGAAGAGCTTCAGATCCCTCCCGATCTAGGGATGGAGATGGCGGCGGCTACAGACTCTTTCATGGAATTTTGATCGGGTACTTAGGGTTTTCGTCTCTGAAGACTTTTATAGGCGAAGGGGCAAGGTCGATGGAGTACCAGGGGGCCCACACCACCCCCTGGCACGGCCTGGCCTGGCCTGCGCCACCAGGTGGTGTGGCCAGCCCCTGGCCCCTCTCCGTCTCGTCTTCTGGCTCCATGAGTCTTCCGGTAAAATATCGACTTTGGATTTTGTCGGGTCCAATTCCGAGAATATTTCTTTTCCAGCTTTTCTGAAACCAAAAACAGCAGAAAACAGGCAACTGACACTATGGCATCTTGTTAATAGGTTAGTTCTAGAAAATGTGTAAAATACTCCAAAGTGTGGACAAAACATATGAAAGTAGATATAAAACAAGCATGGAACATCAAAAATTATAGATACGTTTATAAATAGCATGTTAGGTGAACAAATTATAGCGGGGCAATTGACAGGTTGAGAAAGAATAACAATGCATACACTACACATCTTGACTCCTACGAGATTTGATTGGGCATTACAACATAATACATAGACCGTAATCCAATTGCATCTATGACTAATAATCCACCTTCAGGTTATCATCCGAACCCCTTCCAGTATTAAGTTGCAAGCAACAGATAATTGCATTAAGAAAAGTGTGTAAAGTAAACAATACAATTGCCCCATGGACAAAGGATTGTTGTTTTCTCCCTAGTAGCAACATCACATCTAAACCTTAGAGATTTCTGTCACTTCCCTAGATTACTAGAGGCATGAACCTACTATCGAGCATAAATACTCCATCTTAGAGTTACAAGCATCTACTTGGCCAAGATAGCTACTAGCAACGGAGAGCATGCAAGATCACAAATAACATAGACATGATAGAATCAATAATCAATCTGACATAGTATCTCAATATCCATCAGATCCCTGCAAACACAACATATAGGATTAATAGATGATCTTGATCATGAACGGAGCTCACAAGACCTAAACATGATAGCACAAAGGAGGAGAACCAACCATCTAGCTACTGTATGGACCCATAGTCCAAGGACGAACTACTCACGCATCACTCCGGAGGCTGGCATGGTGATGAAGAAGGCCTCCGGGATGATCTCTCCCCTCTAGCAGGGTGTCAGGAAGAGCTTCGGATCCCCCCCCGATCTAGGGATGGAGATGGCAGCGGCTATAGACTCTTTCGTGGATTTTTGATCGGGTACTTAGGGTTTCTGCATCGGGGTACTTTTATAGGTGAAGGGGCAAGGTCGGTGGGCGCCCGAGGGGCCCACACCATGGGGCGGCACGCCCTAGGGGGTGGCCGCGCCATCCCTAGGTGTGGCCACCTCGTGGCCCCACTTCGGCAGCCCTTCGGACTCCGTGTTCCTTCTGCTAAAATATTGACTTTGTCTTTTGTCCCATCCAATTTCGAGAATATTTCCTTACTAGCTTTTCTGAAACCAAAAACAGCAGAAAACAGGCAACTGGCACTACGGCATCTTGTTAATAGGTTAGTTCCAGAAAATGTATAAAAATACCTCAAAGTGTACATAAAACATAAGAAAGTTGATATAAAACAAGCATGGAGCATCAAAAATTATAGATACGTTTACGACGTATCAAGCATCTGTACACAAATAGTCAATATACATAGCAAATCAGTACAACAAATGCTCTGATTTGGCACGGGAGCGAGATCGCGAGTGACCAACTTTGCTTTAGACATGGTGGCTCAGTTGTCCAAATTTTAGACCACCGGATACACAAGCCACCAGAGGCATTGTTTGGTCCATGGTGGTCTATATTTGGCTTAGACTACTGGAACACTAGCCACTAGAGATGCTCTTGGGCTGGTCATAGTGGGAAACATACTAGTTCATGTTACTGCCTTCATGTGTGTACGTAATTGAGCCGAAGGTAGAGACCATATTTTTGCAAAAATGGCTCCGGAAATACTCCGCACCTAGAAAGGCTAGGACATTACAGTAAACTATTTTTTCTAGTCATTGGACTATAGCTACTCCTAGGATAGGATATGATATTATTATTCTATATCTTTTGAACTGTATAGCAAAATTCAAAATCCTAGAGCGGCAAATTCTCCCGCCTCACCTCCACCGAAATATTTCGAGTGGTCACACGCCCCAAGTCGTAGCCGTGTGAAATTCCTTTTCTACCCCTGACAATGGTCTATCTACTAATGTCGGGGCGTGGGTATGGTTCGTAATCCCCCTCCTCCCGAGGGGTCCCCACAGCTCTGAAGCTGGGTAGTCCACCTTCCACCGACGCCATTTCCCCATAGCACTCCGAAAAATCCTAACACCTTTCTCACCTCTGACTCCTGCACCACCGCACCGGAGCATCCTCGCAGCGCTTCTCTGGCCTACACGCCACCCAACACCCTCTCACCTCCAGCACCTGTACCACTACACCGTAATCATCTCCGCCACACTTTGCCCGCCTACACGCTACCCAACCCCCTATATCACCTCTTGATGGGTTCGTAGCATGGAAAACAAAAAATTTCTACCGCAAGAACGAACAAAACCCAGATCTAATCTAGATAAAAGCCAAGATCTAATCTATTAGACATGTGCAACGAGATAGATCTGTACTAACCCTTGTAGACCCTAAAGCGTTACGAGATCGGATCTCGTGGTTGATGTAGTCGATCACTTTTCGATCTCAAGATCGAGTAGACGATCCTTCCGGCGTCACGTTCCGGCAGCGCTTCCGCAGTCGGTCACACGTACGGAGTCGAAGCAGACCTTCCTCTCCCCGTTCCAGCAAGCAGCGGAGGTAGTAGATCTCTCCACGGAATCCCAACAGCACGACGGCGTGGTGGTGGTGGTGGAGTAGAGAATTCTGCAGGGCTTCGCCTAAGCCAGAGCAGAGGGAAGGAGGAGGAGAGAGGTAACTTGAGATCTAGAGAATAGAAAGGGCCAGGGGGTTTGTGCCTCCACCCCTCTATTTAAAGGAGGGAGGCGCCATGGGGAGGTGGAGTCCTTGTAGGACTCCCCTCTCCCTTGGCCGGCGGATCAAGGAGATGGGGGGAGAGTCCTACTCCCCCATGAATCCTTGTCTTACCCCACAAGGATTCCTTGATCCTTTCTTGGTTTTCAAGCAAACTCCAAGAAATCTTCTAGAACCTTCCGGAATATTCTGAAACCTTCTAGAATCCCCATACAAATACTCCGGAACATTTCCTAACTTAGAAAATGATCCCCAATATATGAATCTTATTCCCCAAACAATTCCGGATCTCCTCGTGATGTCCCGGATCCAATCCGAGACTCCGAACAACGTTCGGTCTCCAACGCACATTCCATATCTACTTAAAACAACTTCGAACCTTAAGTGTGTCACCCTACGGTTCTTGAACATGTAGACATGATGGAGACACATCTCCGATCAATAACCATTAGCGGGATCTGGAGATCCATAACAGCTCCCACATACTCAACGATGACTTTGTGATCGATAGAACCATTTAACATACGAAACCAATTCCCTTTGTCACGCGATATTCTACTTATCCGAGGTTTGATCGTCGGTATCTCCATACCTAGTTCTACCTCGTTACTGATAAGTACTCTTTACTCGTTCTGTGATATGTCATCCCTTGTGACCTAGTCACATGCTTGCAAGCTAACTAGATGACATTCCACCGAGAGGGCCCAGAGCATATCTATCCGTCATATGGATGGACAAATCCCAATCTTGGTCCATGCGCTTCAACACATACTTTCAGAATACCCAATGCCACCTTTATAACCACCCAGTTATGAAGCGGCGTTTGATGTCATCAAAGTACCCATCCGGTGATGGTGATTAACATAACCTCATGGTCGAAGGATTAGGTTACTATGCATTTGAAAGCTTGTAGCAAAACAAACTTAATGACTTGATCTTATGCTATGCTTACTATGGGTGTGTGTCCATTACATCATTCTCCTAATGACATGATCTTGTTATTAACGACATCCAATGCCCATGATCAGGAAACCATGATCATCCATTAATCAACAAGCTAGTTTAACAAGAGGCTTACTAGGGACTCTTTTATGTTTACAAAACACACAAGTATTAATGTTTCCTATTAAGACAATTATAGCATGGGATGTAAACATTTATCATAAACATAAAGATATAATAATAACCACTTTATTATTGCCTCTTGGGCATATCTCCAACACCTCTAGCTCCTACACCACCACACCGGGACATCACCGCCGCACTTCGCTCACCCACACGTCACCCAAACCCCCTATTCCACCTCTGGCTCCTGCACCACCGCACTTTGCCAGCCTACACGCCATACCTTGATACCATGTACTCCTGACCAGTCTACGGGATCAACCCACGTCCACCTTACCGAACCTAGTTCGCTGACACCCTCTTCCATACAACCGTGTTAGTTTTGCCGACTCCCTCGTCCACAGCACCTGGCCTGCTTCACCTAAACCGGTGTGTGATGCATTTGATCTGCTTCACGGACTCAACAGTCCACTACACCAGATCTGCTTCACTGACGTTCTTGTGCAGCGCCTCGAATCCATAATCGGTCGTAACAGATCTGCTTCACCGACAATGTCGTGCACTACACCGGATCTCCTTCACCGGCCATCTTGTCAAGCAAGCCAGACCCATCAACAACCTCCACAGATCTGCTTCACAGATGCCGCCGAGATATATCTGCTTCAGCCCGACTCACCACTACCTGGCACCCTCGGCATCCTTGACGTGACCCGCAAAGATGTCGTGTATGCGTAAATGATGCCATGACCTAGGTAAACTAGATCTGCTTGTTTGTTCATTTCAATATAGCAGGTATAAGCCTGCGACAGTGAACTGCATTTCTATATTGGTGGTAAATTCCTACATCAATACTGGCTTAATTGATATCCCACTCTCCCTTGATAAATTCGGTGTAGCCTATGTTAAATCCAGGCGTTAAACTAATCCTTCTATTTCGAGGTATAAGGCATCCTTGTTATGCGTGTTTTTTCTTTGACCAACAATTACTCTTAATATACATAAACAATTTTGGTAGTACAAAACTGACATCATTAGAGTTCATTGGTATTATGCAGTTCATGGCAAATGTTAATTCATTGAACATCTGAAGCTGCCTACATGTTCTACAAGTTCACAAGTTATGTCATCATAATGTGCATTTGCTTTGTCTGTTGCTACAATATTGACTGCATGTAATTTTGGAGTTCATTGGTAGTTTTAAGCCACTGAACATGTAGGTTAACATTCCCTGCTGAACAAGTTCAGAATTTATGCTATTTTAATTTCAATATGGTTGTTCTAAGCAACCACAGTAACTGCCTTATCTTATATAATTCATCGCAAATTTTAAGTCATTGAACTTGTTGGTTTTGCATTCCCTCTGCAAGTTATGCCATTACTATTTGTTTCAATTAAGCTCTAACAGTAGCTACCGCCTATTTTGTACTACTCCCACCGTTTCAAAATATAAGATGTTTTAGCTTTGTGAAAGGAGTGTATCTAGACACCATTTACTGTGTAGGTTTACTCCAAACCTACATGAACCTACACACCAAAAGTGGTCTATATACACTTCTCTCACAAAGCTAAAACATCTTACATTTTGAAATGGAGGGAGTACATCCATTCCGTAAAAGAAGGCCTATACTTTTTTAAAGTCAAATAATGATGACTTTTACAAAGCTCATAGAAAAATATATTTAGGGTTAATTTGTGGCATTTGCGTCTATGAAAATATATGCCCCGATGTATCGAATGGTGTTGGTTTGGCATGGTTGATGTTCCTGGTGTGTTCTACAAACTTGGTCCAATTTTGCGTCGATTGACTTGCAAAAAAATTATACGTCTTATTTACTTTGGATTGGATGTAGTATTACATGGCATGTTTTAAGGCACTTAACATGGTTATTTGCATGCCCTGCTTTATAAATTCAAGTTTCTCAATTATAATTTCTGTAGCAGCAGTATCTACCTTCTATTATGTAGTTCATGGGATTTTAAGTCACTTCACAGATGGGTTAGCATTCTCTGCTCTATAAGTTCACAAGATATACCATTATAATGTCTATCTTGTTCGTCCAAATGTTAGTACAGTAACTGCCTGCTCTGTAGATGGAGACAAATTTTATGGCACTTCTCATATTTGCTTGCAATCCTATTTCACAAGTTAAATCATTGTAATTTCTCTCTTGTTCGTGCTAAGGAGTGACTGTAACTCCATTCCATTTTGTCGCCATGGCAATCTTTATGTCATTTAAATGTTTGTTTATATTTCACCATTCCCTCCTCTACGTGTTCACAAGTGATTATACTATAATGTCTATCTAGTTCTTTGTAAACAGCAACAACCACTATCTGATATTATTTCCTCTCACGGGGAACATGGAGAATCGTAGAGTGAATCGCCCCTACAATCTTGTAAGTACCTATTGCTTTCTATTGCTAAATGCAAACCTGTTTTATGTGAATGAGTGGCCTGAACCTATATGCAGAGGAGCAACAATAAAGTAGATGGATTGTTTATCCAAGTACTGGATGCGGTGGATGTCTTCAAAGAACAAACTGACAATAGGATGTCCTCCAACGGGACTACACAAAGAGAAATAGTAAGTCTCTTGTTTTTACTGAGATGTGCTTAGTATCAGATGCTTGTTTGTACAAGGTACCACATGATTCGTCTAATGATTAGAACAAGGTTGACCTTAAACAAGGCTGGACAAAAACCAAACGTAAATCCCTCGATTTATAATTCAATGTGCTCACTTGATTTTGGTGATGATCTATTCTTTCTATATTTGACTTGTGTTCATCTATCTGTCTATCTATCTATCTATCTATCGATCTATATGTTAACTAGACCATGATTAGGTGGTGGTGATTTAAGTATATCCACTTTTATGCTATATTTTTCCGCTATGTAACAAAGACCAATTATAAATCTCTCGATTTATAATTCATTTTTCTCATACAATCATCGTGATGATCTATTCTTTGCTATATTTTACTCATCATCATATCTATTTATCTATCTATCTACATATGAGTCAACTAGACTATGATTATGTGGTGGTAATTTAAGTATATCCACTTTTATGCTAATTTATAGTCTATTATTGTATTTTTATGCTATATTTAAGAGTTTGTATGCACTCTGGAGGTAGTAATATTGTCTAGTGTCGGCACCACATGTGTTGGCCAATGATTAGAACAAGATGACTTTTAATGGTACTACACAAAGACCAAACATAAATCCCTTGATTTATATATAATTCAATTTGCTCACTCAATCATGGTGGAGATTCTTTTTGCTATATTTGACTGATGATCTTCTATATATACGTTACCTAGACTATTATTAGGTGGTGGTGATTGAAGTATATCCACTTTTATGCTAATCTATATTCTATTATAATATTAGAGATTGCCACCATGATTGAGCTTATATGCACTCTGGAGATAGTAACATAGTCTGGTGTTATATGTATGAGACTAGTATAAATTACTTGGTCTTGGTGGGGAGTAACTTGGACTAGTGAAAATGCATACAATACTAGTCCAAGTCACTCTACCAACACTAAAGGGTGTCTAGATATATTCGTTTCACAAAAGCCATAACATCTTATATTTTGAAATGGAGGGAGTTATATCTAGACTACTCATAGTGAGATTATCATAGCTATTATCATCTAATATGATCCCCGGTTACTATATATATGTACTATAACCATCTTAATATGATCTAGAAGTTTATCGTGCACCTGGTGTTTGATTGCTTAATCCATTACCTTAATAGCTACTCTACATGATGCACATATAGATTTTATTGCCAATTTGATTCTTTAGTTTGCTCATGATTAAAGCAATGTAATGATTTTCTTAACTTAAACGGTCAGAGCATCGCCCTATCAAGGCGGAAGCTGCGGTTCGGGCCCCATCAATCCCAAACTAGGGATAGCAATTTCTGTGAGAAATACAATGTTTGATTAATAATAAACAAGAGATTTTCATCTATACATGATCAGATGATCTTGCGAGTTTAATATTAGCCATCAGATGGTTCAATTGGTTATTGTTCCTGTGAATTTTTATGTAACATCCCAAAACTTCAATCCAAGTGTATCAAAGATCAAATCATCCAAATTTAGGATTAACAAAAACTTTCCCAAAATTTAAAATGAAAGCATTCATATATGTGTGTATTTAAAATAGGAGTTGTTTTGAATTGCCATGATTGTGTGATCCTTTGCTTCTAAAATGTTTCTTAGGTGATTTAAACATCATCTACACCATTCCCAAACTTTTCCTAAAAGAAATCAAATCAAAAAGAATTAAAATGAAGGAATGGTCATTTGGACAAATTTAACTCTCATGCCTACTTTGGCTATTCCTAGTACTCAATTCTTAACAGAAACAATTCTTGATCTTTGCACCCCTTGCTAGTACACATAATGAGGTACCAAGGCCCACCTTTTGATCTTCTAAAAACATTCTGGAAACTATTTTAAATGGCAGTTCAAAATTGAATCTAATGCATATGCATAGATCACCCCTATTTCAAAAACCATGTATTTGAGATCCATTTTCAAAACCCTTGCAACCAGAGACTACCTAGCACTAGTGGAGATCACTCAAAAATTTTGAACTCAAAATTCAAAACTTTTTCTCTTGCGGCCATTTCATCAAACACCTGGCAGGCAGAATCACACCTCTAATCCTAGCTCCTGTTTGGAACAGGGTTTTGCCCCTATTTGATCTCCATTTAATCTCTCTGTCCCCCTTTGATCAAACCATGCCAATTGCAGCCCATCCCCTATGCCCTAGTGGCAATGCCATGCCATGTCGAGCACCACCCTTGCCGGCCAACCTTGCAACCGCCGCAGCAGACCACTCCCCCTTCCCTCGCCATGTTTAGGAGGTAGCCAACGCTGCACTGCCCCTCTCTGTCCCTTGTCCGAGCCAAGAGCAGCCGTGGACCACCGAGGAGAAACCGCGCCCAGTGCCACCGAACCATGCCGACGCCGCCCGCAGAGCGCGCCCTGTCCTCGCGTGCACAAGCCGCCGCTCGACACCAGCCCGCGCCCACCGCTCCGCCTCGACCTAGAGAACACCCCAGACACCTCCGTTCGCCGCCCAAAGCCCCACAGCCACCGCTCGCCATGGACATAGCCGCTTTGGCCGCGCAGAGCGCCACCTCACCCCGACCGCATGCCACCGCCCCTACGGCCGCATTGAAGCGGTAGAGCACCGCCAGGGGACCGCCCATCAATCGCCATCCCCAGCCATGCCGCTAGCTCGCCGTAGCCATGTCGCCACCATCGACCGTCCATCCCGCTCGGTCTCACCATCGAGCCTATAAAAGGAACCCTCCCCAGCACCAAAGACTCACACCATTCCACTCCCCTCACCTCTCTAAACCTCAACCACCCCTCACCGGAGCAAGTGGAGCAGCAGCTCGCCGGAATTGGAGCCAGAGCCGCCGCCTCTGGAGAAGAAGGGTGCCGTTGATTCCGGCCACCCCAAGCTCCGCCGCGACCACGCCTCGCCTCGCCGTCGTCTTCCACTTTGTTCGCCCGCCTCGCCGACCCCGCTGGAGCCCTGGTACGCCCCTAGTAGACCCCCACCGAGCCGCTAGGGTTCGAGCTCGCCGGTGACCCATCCGTCGTCGACAACGACCCTCAGCTGTAGATCTAGCCTCTAATCGCACGGCCCACAGCGCGCGTACTGCTTCGCGTTTTAAGTGCCGCTGACCAGTGGGACCCCCCTGTCAGCTGAGCCCTGTGCCGCGCAGCGGCACTGGGCCGGCCCATTTCCTTTCCCGCGCAAGCCCGTAGATTCAAATCTAGGTTTTTCTTTTTATTTAGAATACAGTTTCTGTCCAGTGTTTCAAAATTCAATTCTGTGAGTTTGACAAATCCAAATTGCATGAAACCAATTTTGTCTGAAAGGTATTGAAATGCTCTATCCAAGCCCGTTGGATTTAATCCATTTAGAGTTATAGATTTCTCCTAATAAAAATAAGAAGACAGAAGCTTTTGCAACTTGAAACATTTTTGTAAAATCAACCAAGTTAGCTTTTGAGTTGATTCCAACTCTCAAAAATCATATTTCATCATATCTATCCAAATTTGTAAAAATATTAAGGTTTACAGGCAGTGACTTTGTACAAGTACCAAAATAATGCTATATAGGCATTTCTAGTCACTTTAAATCATTAAATAATAAACTTAAACGAAAGTAATATTGATCCAACCTTTAAATCTCATTCCCACATGTTAGAATATGTGGTGAGGACATGTGTCCACATGATCCCATGTTCTAGTGGTGAATATTAAATTGTAGTTAATTTTTCAATGAGTAGAAATTACTTTTCCAAAATAAAAAGGTTGAAACTATTGAATTAGAACTTGTGATGTTTGGGATGATAATAGATCATCAATTGTGTGGTTTAGAATACTACTTAGCCCAAGTTAAGTATTGTTTGGTGATTGTGCACTCCCTATGTATTTCTAGACGCTAGTACCGACCAAGCCTTCGAGGAGGAGGAGTTCTACCAAGAAGAAGAAGAAGATAACTTCAACCACTGCACCAACCAAGGCAAGCTATTAGTGGCAAGCTAACCCTTGCAAACATGATTTAGTAAGCTATGGTAGCAAGCTAGAATAAAACTAGATAGTTTAGTAAAGATGCCTTAATCATACCTTGATCACACCCCCTTAGTTTACACAAAGTTCTTTAATGAATTTTGAAGGTAGCATAAAGAGTATAAAACTTGACCTAATTAGAACCCTTAGATGTCATTCTATGGCATGAGATTGATCCCACCTTTCCACCTTAGTGAACACTCTTAACTTAGTATTTTAGAATGGATCAAAACTTGAGTCACTTTAGATGGGAGCACTTGGTGAAAATGAATTGTGAAAACCTTGGAATGATGAGTCATTCTATTGAGATGTTTTAACATGCGTTGAGAAACACAATTGGTTTATGATGATGAAAATGATGAGGCATGAGCCTTAATCCCTTTTATAAAACTGATGGTTGGATTCGGATGCGATATCATTCCAAATTTACCGTACAACCACATTACCTGAATTGGGTAAGGCTTAGCTGGAAATTTATATGCATTAGTATTAGTTCCCTCACGGGAGAGGTTTGAGCTGAGGCTACCTCTCAATGATGTCCACCTATGCAGTGCCCAAGATGACTGATGGTCATGGTTGGGAGGCCATGCTCATAGGAGAGGTGCTTGTACTAGGGTGTGTAAAGGGAAGGTTATGTTTGATTATCTGCATACTAAGTATGATGATTCAGGGTTATCCCTGACAGATGTATTGAATCTTGTGGTGAAAGTGTACCACCTCTGTAGAGTGTCAAACTATTCGAATAGTCGTGTCCGCGGTTATGGACAGTTGGAATGGCCATACTGTTTCGTTGTCAGATGTTTTCTAAATAACTTGAACTGAATGATGACCTTTGACTTGACCACAACAGGGTTGTGTTAGTGAAATTAGCTTCCCAACTTAAGTGATTCTATAACTTTACTTTATCTTTTCTTGCTTCAGAACTCAGCTTAGGTTTCAAACTTAACTTGATAGTTATTCTTTCTATTCAGTACTTTAACTTAGAATCATAACCCTTGCTAGTAGTAGTTTGCGAGTACTTAAAGAGTACTCATGGCTTTTGTCCCTGGCTATTCTCATGGCCAGACTATGAAGGAGATTATCAAGATGATGGTCAGTAGGACGGCTATGATAACTAGGACTATCTGCCTTCGTCAGCATTGCCTGTGCCCCTGAAGATGGACCCCACGCTACGCTATCGTTTATTTCCGCTGCTTGTTGTATTAAAGACTGGATCATGAGATCCTTATTTGTGTAAAACCTTATGTATGGTTTGTAATGGATGATGTACTATGATATCCAATCCGTTATATCTCGCAAAAATGGTAATGCTGGGATTGCGAGGTATGGCATAACGGGCATCTGGGATTAAAAATCCGGGTGTTGACAAGTTGGTATTAGAGCCATCTTGACCATAGGAGACCCTAGTTAGAATGGACGTCCAAACCAAAAACTTAGCTTCAAAACCAAAGTGAGTATTTATAAAAAAACTATTTCCCCTCTTACCCTTGTGAACTCATTCTTTCTCAAAAATACATGTTCCTCAAAATTCTTACATTACTACTTAAAATTTGACACACTTGATCACTTCACTAATTTCCTCATCCTAAATTCTTGTAAATGGAGACTCAGTTCAGAAAGTTTTACCAGTTGGGAAACGGAGGTCAGCTGATCTTCGAGAGGGATCTGGATTCACTATCAGAATTTCTAGGACGCCCACATCCGGAGTTTCTTGGAGCTCAACTTCCAGGACCCAGGAGGAGACCTACAATGGCTAGTCACCGCAGATCTTTGAGGAAGCATTGAAGCACCAACTTCCGGGAGAATTCAGTTCTTTGTGAGAGAGAACAACTGGCTAGATGGATTAGCCAGGGCAATGCATGAAGCTCTCGCACGTCTATGTGCCCTCAGCGTTAACAAGATTCAAGGAACCTGTTTTGCCCACTATGCAAGACGTGACTTCATGGGAATGCCAATGGAGATGCCAAGTCACCCAGAGTTGAGGCGTCAAGTGGAGAACCTCGATTTCTTGCTTCATGACCAACAGCAGGAACTGGACAATGCCAGAGAGTTAGCCAACCAGAACCGTGCAATTGCCGACTAGAAGGCCCAGACTTTCACACTGCTCGTCCAAGATCGCCAGTCTCTTCGTCGCCAGCATGCAAAGAAGGATCGCACCATCGCCCATCTTCGCAAGAAGGTGGCCGACCTCGAGAAGACCGTAAAGGAGCAGGAAGCTCAGCTTGCCGCCAAAGAAGAAGATGATGAGGGTGAAGACATCCAGGGAGATATGGATTCTTACCTCAGCAACAATGACGATTTTCTGGCAGAGGATGCTGTGGACTTCTACACTGATGATGAAGACTATGACTTCATTGACGATGCGTAGATGCACTAGAGCACTGTCGTAGCATGAGATGTATCATCTCATTGTATCGTAGTTTGCAGAATGGTTCTTCAAACCATCTGTTTTCCCCTTTGATTGTTGTGGTGTGGGTTGTATCGTGTGCTTGCTTGCATGAATGAGAATGAAGTTAGTTGAAAAACCTGAGTCTAACTCAAAGTTGTAGCTTTGAAAACCCAAAACCATGAACCTTAGAATTTCCCTCTTACCCTATATCTATCTCAATCTTCAGATGACTCATGGAAACCAAGGAGGGAGCAGCTCATCGCAGGACCCAATGCTGCAAATCTTGCAGAATCTCATCGCAGACCGTGAAGCAAGCAGGGCCGAGCGTCAAGCCAACTTAGCGACATTGCAGCAGATCGCCCAAATGGCTCTCAACAACCAAGGACATGGAAATCAGGATCACCATGGATCTAAACTCAAAAAATTTCAGAACACCAATCCCCCAATCTTCAACCAATCTAAAAACCCATTAGATGCTGATGACTGGTTACAGACCATGGAAAACAACCTAGAAGTTGCATGAGTTGATGATAATGAGAAAGTTCTCTTCGCCACTCACTATCTGGCGGGAGATGCAAGAGCTTGGTGGAATAGCATCCGCAACATGAACCATGGACAGGTGATGACCTGGGAAGCATTCAAGGTCAAGTTCAGCCGCACCCACGTGCCGCAAGGTCTTGTCAACAGGATGAGAGATGAATTCCGTGAACTGAAGCAAGGAAGATTGACTGTAGTAGAGTACCATGACAAATTCTTGTCACTTGCCAGATATGCACCGGATGAAATCAACACGGAGGCCAAGAAGAAAGAGAGATTCTTAAACGGACTACATGATGAGATGTAGACTGTCCTCGTCAACATCCGTTTCCAGGATCTTGAAGAGATAGTCGACTCTGCCATTCAGATGGAAGGGAAGATTAACCAGACAAACGACAACCGCAAGCATCGTATGATGCAGTAGTCTGGATCCAGTAGTCACCAGAAGTACCGTCCTAACCCCTCACCAGGATATGCACCAAGGAACAACCGACCCCCACAATTCTCGCCCAAGCTACCCCAACCGTAGCGGAGGAAATGTGAAGCCCGAAGGAAACAATCACAACTCCGGCAACGCCAACAACTTCAACCGTGCCCCTTCCAAGAGCAACAACAACACTGCCCCTAGAACTGGCAGTAATGTTGTACCTGTTGCAGTCAAGGACAAGTCCCAGATCACTTGTTTCGAGTGTGGAGTGAAGGGTCACTACTCCAATGAGTGTCCCAAGAAGACTGCCGCCAATGCCCCTGTGAATGCCCCAGCTCAGCAGCAGCGTCATGTTCAACCAGGCAGGAGATTTGCCCCAGGGAACCCACACAACCGCAACGGTCGTCTCTTCCACATGAACGCAGAAGAAGCCCAGGAAGCACCAGATGTAGTGCTGGGTATGTTTTCTGTCAACTCAGTTTTAGCAAGAGTATTGTTTGATTCTGGAGCATCGCATTCATTTGTCACTGAAGAATTTGTATGCACTAGTAAGATTCGCCCAACCAACCTGAAGCATGTCCTGATAGTTCAAATCCCCGGTTTAACTACAAAAGCTAGAAAAATTTGCAAAGCTATACCTATCAGAATACATGGGATAGATTTTTATGCTAACCTAATTGTACTTGGAACCAAAGGTTTGGAAGTAGTACTAGGTATGGACTGGATGTCAAGGCATAAAGGACTGATAGACTGTGCTAAGAAAGCCATCACCATGACCAGTAGTTCTGGAGTAATCGTAGAACACATCTCTGAAACCTTACCCCGTCAATTCAAATGCAACAAAAGTGTAGCCCTGCCTACCATTGACCAAGTCAGAGTAGTCTGTGAATACCCCGACGTATTTCCAGATGAATTGCCAGGTATGCCCCCGGATAGGGATATAGAGTTCATTATCGAACTAATCCCCGGAACCGGAACTATAGCCCAGAGACCCTATACCATGAATCCCTCAGAGTTAGTAGAACTGAAGAAGCAGTTGGATGCCATGTTAGCAACCGTCTTGATTCAGCCAAGTGCATCGCCATGGAGATCACCAGTGTTATTCGTCGACAAGAAAGATGGAGGCAACCGTCTGTGTACAGACTATAGAAAGTTGAATGATGTCACCATCAAGAACAAGTACCCCTTGCCAAAGATAGAGGATCTATTTGATCAGTTGACTGGAGCTCAGGTATTCTCAAAGATTGATCTTAGGACTGGTTATCACCAACTTAAGATTTGTGCAACGGATATTCCGAAGACCGCCTTTACTACTCACTATGGTTTATACGAGTATACGGTTATGTCTTTTGGATTAACCAATGCCCCTGCTTATTTCATGAATCTCATGAATAAGATCTTTATGAATTTCTTAGATAAGTTTGTAGTTGTGTTTATCGACGACATCCTTATCTACTCCAAGTCAGAAGAAGAGCATGAGCAACATTTGAGAATCATCCTAGAAACCCTGAGAGAGCATCAGTTATATGCCAAGTTCAGCAAGTGTGAGTTTTGGCTGAAAGAAGTAGGATTCCTAGGACATATTGTGTCTGCCGGAGGAGTCTCTGTTGATCCCAGCAAGATCAAAGATGTCGAAGAATGGGAAGCCCCAACCAATCAAACCCAAGTTCGTTCATTTCTCGGATTAGCGGGATATTACCGCAAGTTCGTGGAAGGATTCTCGAGCATAGCCCGACCAATGACCCAATTATTGAAGAAGGACAAGAAGCTTGAATGGACAGACAAGTGTGAAGCCAGTTTCCAGGAGCTGAAGAAGAGATTGATATCAGCCCCAATTTTGATCATGCCAGACATCAAGAAGCCGTTTGATGTGTATTGTGATGCATCCAAGATTGGTCTAGGATGTGTATTGATGCAAGAAGGCAAAGTCATCGCGTATCTGTCTCGACAACTGAAGCAGCATGAGCAGAACTATCCGACCCATGATCTTGAGCTAGCAGCTATGGTTCTAGCGTTGAAGACATGGCGTCATTATTTGATGGGTAATCGCTGTGAGATTTACTCAGATCATAAGAGCTTGAAGTATATCTTCACCCAGAAGGAGTTGAATATGAGGCAAAGAAGATGGATAGAGTTAATCAAGGATTATGACCTTGACATTCACTATCACCCCGGCAAAGCCAATGTGGTAGCGGATGCTCTTAGCAGATTGCCGTGTAGGCTGAACACCATGATCAAAGAGAAGCAACCAAGTTTGTATGAGGAGTTGGAGCAGTTCAGGACTGAGTTAGTCAGCAAAGGATTCCTATCTAGCATTGAACTTCAACCCACGTTGATTAGCCAAATCAAGGAAGCCCAGAAGGGGAATGAAAGTATCGACGGAATCAAACGTCGTATTGGTACCGGCAAAGTACCTGGATTCACCGAAGACGAAGAAGGTGTACTGTGGTACAAGGGACATATCTGTGTACCAGCAGATTCGGAGCTGAAGGAAATTATCATGAGGAAGCTCATGATACTCTTTATTCTATCCACCCCAGAGGAACAAAGATGTATCAGGATTTGAAAGAGCAATTCTGGTGGCACAAGATGAAGAGAGAGATCGGAGGCTACATCGCCAAATGTGACATCTGTCAAAGAGTCAAAGCAGAGCATCAGAGACCTGCAGGATTGTTGCAACCATTGCAGATTCCGAAATGGAAATGGGATTCTGTCGGAATGGACTTTATCACCGGTTTACCTACTTCTAGTAGGGGAAATGACTCAATCTGGGTCATAGTTGATAGACTATCCAAGGTAGCCCACTTCATACTAGTCAAGACAACCTACCAGAGTGCAAAACTAGCAGAGCTGTACATTGCTAGAATTGTTAGTCTGCATGGAACCCCCAAGACCATCGTATCAGATCGAGGAACCCAGTCTACTTCAAGATTTTGGCAGAAAGTTCAGGAAGGTTTAGGAACCAAGTTGAATTTCAGTACCGCTTATCACTCGCAAACAGATGGACAGACTGAGAGAGTCAACCAGATCTTGGAGGATATGCTTAGAGCTTGTGTGTTGGAATACGGATCAAAATGGGAAGATTGCCTGCCTTTCGCAGAATTCTCATATAACAACAGTTATCAGGCAAGTTTGCAGATGGCACCATTTGAATTCCTGTACGAAAGAAAGTGTCGCACCCCTTTGAATTGGTCGCAAGTAGGAGAGAGTCAGATCTTTGGACCCGACATTCTCCGAGAAGCAGAAGAGAAAGTTCACAAAGTTCGTGAGCACCTCAAGACAGCCCAATCCAGACAGAAGAGCTATGCTAACAAGAGAAGGAGAGACCTGACTTTCAATGTCAGAGATTTCGTATATCTCAAGGTTTCACCATTGAAGGGAACTCAACGCTTTAGTCTGAAGGGAAAGTTAGCTCCCAGATATATCTGACCTTTCAAGATTCTGAACCGCCGAGGAGAAGTATCGTATCAGCTGGAACTGCCTGAAGAGATGTCAGCCATCCACAATGTGTTCCATATCTCGTTCCTTCGCAAATGCTTGGAAGTGCCTGAGAAGACTGAAGTTTTCAAGAATATCGATCACAGAGCAGTAGAAATCAACAATGACCTGACCTATCGGGAAGTGCCCATTCGTATCTTAGAAGAAGCCTACAGAACCACCAGGACCAGGAGTATCAAGTTTCACAAGATTCGTGGAGCAACCATACCAAGGAGGAAGCCACTTGGGAGCGCGAGGATTACATTAGGACAGAGTTCCCAGATCTCTTTAGTTCCTAGTTTTCTTGTAAATATCGGGACGAGATTCTATTTAAGGGGGGAAGGTTTGTAACATCCCAAAACTTCAATCCAAGTGTATCAAAGATCAAATCATCCAAATTTAGGATTAACAAAAACTTTCCCAAATTTAAAATGAAAGAATTCATATATGTGTGTATTTAAAATAGGAGTTGTTTTGAATTGCCATGATTGTGTGATCCTTTGCTTCTAAAATGTTTCTTAGGTGATTTAAACATCATCTACACCATTCCCAAACTTTTCCTAAAAGAAATCAAATAAAAAAGAATTAAAATGAAGGAATGGTCATTTGGACAAATTTAACTCTCATGCCTACTTTGGCTATTCCTAGTACTCAATTCTTAACAGAAAAAATTCTTGATCTTTGCACCCCTTGCTAGTACACATAATGAGGTACCAAGGCCCACATTTTGATCTTCTAAAAACATTCTGGAAACTATTTTAAATGGCAGTTCAAAATTGAATCTAATGCATATGCATAGATCACCCCTATTTCAAAAACCCTGTATTTGAGCTCCATTTTCAAAACCCTTGCAACCAGAGACTACCTAGCACTAGTGGAGATCACTCAAAAATTTTGAACTCAAAATTCAAAACTTTTTCTCTTGCGGCCATTTCATCAAACACTTGGCAGGCAGAATCACACCTCTAATCCTAGCTCACTGTTTGGAACAGGGTTTTGCCCCCATTTGATCTCCATTTAATCTCTCTGTCCCTCTTTGATCAAACCATGCCAATTGCAGCCCATCCCCTATGCCCTACGGGCAATGCCAGGCCATGCCGAGCACCACCCTTGCCGGCCAACCTTGCAACTGCTGCAGCAGACCACTCCCCCTTCCCTCGCCATGTCTAGGAGGTAGCCAACGCCGCACCGCCCCTCTCTGTCCCTTGCCTGAGCCAAGAGCAGCCGTGGACCACCGAGGAGAAACCGCGCCCAGTGCCACCGAACCATGCCGACGCCGCCCGCAGAGCGCGCCCTGTCCCCGCGTGCACAAGTCGCCGCTCGACACCAGCCCGCGCCCACCGCTCCACCTCGACCTAGAGAACACCCTAGACACCTCCGTTCGCTACCCAAAGCCCCACAGCCACCGCTCGCCGTGGACACATCCGCTTCGGCCGCGCAGAGCGCCACCTCACGCCGACCGCATGTCACCGCCCCTACGGCCGCATTGAAGCGCTAGAGCACCGCCAAGGGAACGCCCATCGATCGCCATCCCTAGCCATGCCGCTAGCTCGCCGTAGCCATGTCGCCACCGTCGACCGCCCATCCCACTCGGT
Organism: Avena sativa; assembly: GCA_916181665.1. Taxonomy (NCBI): domain Eukaryota; kingdom Viridiplantae; phylum Streptophyta; class Magnoliopsida; order Poales; family Poaceae; genus Avena; species Avena sativa. The sequence continues at coordinate 434,401,215 of OV702287.1, forward strand.
CTCACCATCGAGCCTATAAAAGGAACCCTCCCTAGCACCAAAGACTCACACCATTCCACTCCCCTCACCTCTCTGAACCTCAACCACCCCTCGCCGGAGCAAGTGGAGCAGCAGCTCGCCGGAATTGGAGCCGGAGCCGCCGCCTTTGGAGAAGAAGGGTGTCGTTGATTCCGGCCACCCCAAGCTCCGCCGCGACCACACCTCGCCTCGCCGTCGTCTTCCACTTCGTTCGCCCGCCTCGCCGACCCCGCTGGAGCCCTGGTACGCCCCCAGTAGACCCCCACCGAGCCGCTAGGGTTCGAGCTCGCCGACGACCCGTCTGTCGTCGACGACGACCCTCAGCCGTAGATCTAGCCTCTAATCGCACGGCCCACAGCGCGCGTACTGCTTCGCGTTTTAAGTGCCGCTGACCAGTGGGATCCCCCTGTCAGCTGAGCCCTGTGCCGCGCAGCGCCACTGGGCCGGCCCATTTCCTTTCCCGCGCAAGCCCGTAGATTCAAATCTAGGTTTTTCTTTTTATTTAGAATATAGTTTTTGTCCAGTGTTTCAAAATTTAATTCTCTGAGTTTGACAAATCCAAATTGCATGAAACCAATTTTGTCTGAAAGGTATTGAAATGCTCTATCTAAGCCCATTGGATTTAATCCATTTAGAGTTATAGATTTCTCCTAATAAAAAATAAGAAGACAGAAGATTTTGCAACTTGAAACATTTTTGTAAAATCAACCAAGTTAGCTTTTGAGTTGATTCCAACTCTCAAAAATCACATTTCATCATATCTATCCAAATTTGTAAAAATATTAAGGTTTACAGGCAGTGACTTTGGACTAGTACCAAACTAATGCTATATAGGCATTTCTAGTCACTTTAAATCATTAAATAATAAACTTAAACCAAAGTAATATTGATCCAACCTTTAAATCTCATTCCCACATGTTAGAATATGTGGTGAGGACATGTGTCCACATGATCCCATGTTCTAGTGGTGAATATTAAATTGTAGTTAATTTTTCAATGAGTAGAAATTACTTTTCCAAAATAAAAAGGTTGAAACTATTGAATTAGAACTTGTGATGTTTGGGATGATAATAGATCATCAATTGTGTGGTTTAGAATACTACTTAGCCCAAGTTAAGTATTGTTTGGTGATTGTGCACTCCCTATGTATTTCAAGACGCTAGTACCGACCAAGCCTTCGAGGAGGAGGAGTTCTACCAAGAAGAAGAAGAAGAAGAAGAAGACAACTTCAACCACTACACCAACCAAGGCAAGCTATTAGTGGCAAGCTAACCCTTGCAAACATTCTTTAGTAAGCTATGGTAGCAAGCTAGAATAAAACTAGATAGTTTAGTAAAGATGCCTTAAGCATACCTTGATGACACCCCCTTAGTTTACAGAAAGTTCTTTAATGAATTTTGAAGGTAGCATGAAGAGTATAAAACTTGACCTAATTAGAACCCTTAGATGTCATTCTATGGCATGAGATTGATCCCACCTTTCCACCTTAGTGAACACTCTTAACTTAGTATTTTAGAATGGATCAAAACTTGAGTCACTTTAGATGGGAGCACTTGGTGAAAATGAATTGTGAAAACCTTGGAATGATGAGTCATTCTATTGAGATGTTTTGACATGTGTTGAGAAACACAATTGGTTTATGATGATGAAAATGATGAGGCATGAGCCTTAATCCCTTTTATAAAACTGATGGTTGGATTCAGATGGGATATCATTCCAAATTTACCGTACAACCACATTACCTGAATTGGGTAAGGCTTAGCTGGAAATTTTTATGCATTAGTATTAGTTCCCTCACGGGAGAGGTTTGAGCTGAGGCTACCTCTCAATGATGTCCACCTATGTAGTGCCCAAGATGACTGATGGTCATGGTTGGGAGGCCATGCTCATAGGAGAGGTGCTTGTACTTGGGTGTGTAAAGGGAAGGTTATGTTTGATTATCTGCATACTAAGTATGATGATTCAAGGTTATCCCTAATAGATGTATTGAATCTTGTGGTGAAAGTGTACCACCTCTGTAGAGTGTCAAACTATTCGAATAGCCGTGTCTGTGGTTATGGACAGTTGGAATGGCCATACTGTTTCGTTGTCAGATGTTTTCTAAATAACTTGAACTGAATGATGACCTTTGACTTGACCACAACAGGGTTGTGTTAGTGAAATTAGCTTCCCAACTTAAGTGATTCTAGAACTTTACTTTATCTTTTCTTGCTTCAGAACTCAGCTTAGGTTTCAAACTTAACTTGATAGTTATTCTTTCCATTCAGTACTTTAACTTAGAATCATAACCCTTGCTAGTAGTAGTTTGCGAGTACTTAAAGAGTACTCATGGCTTTTGTCCCTGGCTATTATCATGGCCAGACTATGAAGGAGATTATCAAGATGATGGTCAGTAGGACGGCTATGATAACTATCTGCCTTCATCAGCATTGCATGTGCCCCTGAAGATGGACCCCACACTACACTATCGTTTATTTCCGCTGCTTGTTGTATTAAAGACTGGATCATGAGATCCTTATTTGTGTAAAGCCTTATGTATGGTTTGTAATGGATGATGTACTATGATATCCAATCCGTTATGTCTCGCAAAAATGGTAATCCTAGGATTGCGAGGTATGGCATAACAGGCATCTGGGATTAAAAATTCGGGTGTTGACATTTTAGTTGACTTGTGATTGCATCAATGCTATAGTCTGACGTGGTTCCCAGACATACATTGTTTAAATACTTCATTGACCTTGCAAGGTGCACGATGTATCATTTGCTTGTTTGTCTACTAGATTTTCTTGCCTGGTTATATGTTCAATGATATTGTCAGCAGTTGGAAATACAATAGCTATAGGCATTATAAAGAAGGTTTGTGCTACTTTTTGGATGCATCCAACTATTGTTTTGGCAGCAAATAACCCATCTCTTTGTTTCTCTTCTTTTTTTATTTACTAGCCCGACGATCAAAATATTTGAATGATCTAGCTACTGAAAAGGAAATGGTTTTATATCTTGTTTGTATGAAATGATTCTGGTAGTCTATTTAAGACACTTGATCTATTGCTTGTTTTTCCAAGGTACTATCATAGTTTCCTGATGATTAAAGAAATACCACCTATGGTTGGAGGTCACTTTTTTGGCTAGTTCATACTATAGACCATTTTTAAACGCTATTTTTATATTTCAGGTTAATACTTTGTTGTCCCGACCAGTTCTAAACAGCTGAAGGAATCTCATGCGCCTCATTTTGTTATATTTTCTATATTTCGATTATGCAGTGATATGATTAGTTTATGAGGGAAAGAGTCGAGTTGCTTGATTCCCTACATTCATTGCCACACTAGTTTAGTTAGTCTACATGAGACACACATGTTGATGGCTTGATTTGTTATATTAGGACAATGCCAATTTTGAAATTCTTTGACTACAAACATGGTGTTTTTCACCTGCTTTGCTGCTCTAACTTAATATGTCTTAGTTTTAGCATACAAATAACCTGTAGTGTTTGTTTCAGAGTGGCTATGATATTAGCATATGTACGCATCGGTCTAGGACATCGACATTTCCTATTATTCCGGAAAGAGATGTACGAGGCATATCATTGATTGTTCCTGGCCAATGATAAATTAGAATTATTTTACATATAAGATGGCTGGTACACTGTGCTGACTTGTTTTCTTTGTTTCAGGCTGCACATGAAGCTATGGGATAGAAGGGAGGAATCCTACGTTAAGTATTGAGGTCATTTCACAAAGCAGCGGTGATAGTGATTATTGCTTGCATCAGCCCATGGTTTCAATTTTTCCAGCAGAAAGAGGTGTTACAGCTGCACTCCAAATAATTGATTTAATTGAACAAGAAACATAGCAAATAGATGGAATAATCATGATTACACGTGAACAGATACAAGAACTAAAAGATCGACTAGATCTGACAGACCGTATACTTGATAATCTTTTCTGCAACTGTTATGGTATGCCAATTGTTACTTGTATGGGGATGTAAGCTCTGTAGCAGAAACCCTGTTCCAACCCATATCTGGCGATGTTGTTGTAATGCTTCATCTTATTTTTGTTGAAATTCTGGTCTGTAATAAATTTCAAAACATATCTGTTGATGTAATAGGGTGATCCTAGCGCGGCCATTAGCGGGCCGAAATATTAATGGAGTGTTTAAAACTAGAATCACGCCATAGTTATAGAATACGCAAATATGTTGGCCAGCAGATGGTCCCAATAAACCGTAAAAGGTTGTAAGAGGTAGGTCAGAATATTGGTGGGCCTCATAAGCGACCAAGGCCTTGAAAACGTACAGGAGTGAACAGCAACATGCCAGAACAGTAAAAGGCCGGAACAATAATGGGCCCGAAGATTAATATACCTAAACAGTAAAAGACGTGAAACAGTAAAAGGCCTGAAACAGTAAAAGGTCTAAATAGTAAAAGCCCGAACAGTAGAGGGCCAGCAGAGCAAAACGGATAGAAGAATAAAAAGGCCTGAACAGTAAATGGCCGGAACAGTAGAAGGCCATAAGAGCAAAAATCCTAAACAGTGAATGGCCAGAATAGTAAAAGGCTAGAACAGTAAAGGATCCTAACACTGGCAACCCAGAAATATAAAAGGCCATAACAATAAATTGGTAGAATAGAAGCGGACCCCATGGACTGTAAGAACAGTAACGGGTCGCCTGCAGGCCTTAACAGTGCCTGACCTACTAGCGCAGGCCCGTAATGGGCCGCATATTATTCTATCAAAGTGGGTCTTCTTTAGTCCAAAACAGTAACAACCTTGAAATCGTACGGGCCTTGGATGGATTTATTAATGGTCCATGTCAAACAGTACACGACGAAAGAGTAAAGGGCTGTAATCTTATTGAGCAACCTTGTGGGCCGGCCCATTTAACAATTAGCAGGTCTTGTTTGGGCCAGGCTTCTGCCATGGTTTCTGTGACCGTTAACGGAGGTAATTGGCCATTAACGGCGGGTGCCACGTGGCATTTTGCATGATGTCAGCAGTCAACGCGGGTGGCGAACAGATCTACGACGGAACAAGTTTTCGTGCATAAAGGGTGCGATCCGCCACGGTTAGAAAAACCATGGTAGATTCTTTTGTGACAGAGCTTTTACCATGAAGTGCATCCGTCGTAGAAGACTTTTTAGCCACGAAAAACAGGTCTTCAACCACGAAAATCATCTTTTATAAAAGCCAACTTTTCTTATAGTGCTTGTTTATGTACCACAAAATTTAAATGTTGAATTAAGAAGGCAAAACATGGCATCAGTGAGCTACACATTTAAAAGGAGTCTGAAATAAGATATAAATATCCCACATAAACACTCCATATTTAATTATTAGGTGAGTCAACTAAATACCCCCAAACAACAACAATACTTATGCAATTATAAACAATTTAATATGAAACAAGTTATGTTAATTTATAAATTAGGATTTCGGGAAAGGTCACATGTTTGGGGTTCGGAGATCTTGGGTTCAGAGTGGAAGAAGAGAGCACCTGGGTTTGGTCTTCGGATCCGGGATCGGTATTCGGGTCCGAGAAGGAGAACTTGCAGTTTCATGAAGAAGACCTTCAGGTTACTTCTTGATGATCCTTTGGTTTACATGTCGGAGGCCTTGCAGGTCTTGGCACCCGTGAAGTAGATGTTCATGTTATCGAAGTTGAGGTAGTCCATCCATTCGCGACAGTACTCTTCGATGCCAACATATCCGGGGTTGGAATGTGAAGCCGAGGCGAACAACACAGAGCACCTAGGTCAAACGGATCAGGGCGAGCTTGGACTACTGGATCTTGAATTGACAAAAATTATAGACGTAGCAGTGGCTTTAGGCTATGGCAGTAGCTTCACACCAGCACCAGAATAACCACAACATAACAGCAGGGGCGCGTGAGGGGGTGCAATGTAGGAACCGCCCAGGTAGAGGCCACGGGTGTTACGGACTAGACAGGGTGCAGCGCGCCTGGTGCAGGGACGTCTAGGTCGTGCTCGGGACATCGACGAGCGAAGCAGCAGAGGAGCCTTGGGTCGAGGAAGGTCGCCCTGTTGATGATGCCCTGGGCGGTGGGCACCTGGCCAAGGCGCGCATGTGGGGAGCTTGACGAGGGCATGGGGGAGCTCTAGATGGCGATAGTGATTGACGAACGGGAAGGTGACGAAGGTTTGCTAGTAGTGGTGTAGAGCTTTGGGTAGAGAGAGGACATGGTCGGCGACGCACAAGGCCACGGATAGTGGTCAGTGAGGTGGCCACGGACATGGCGACGAGGGAGAGCCTCATGGGCGACGATGGTGTAGAGGAGGTCGCATGCGGCGACTCGGTAGACAATGTCAGAGAGGAGCGGAACATGCAGGGAAGGCGCTTGAGGAGAGGGGCGATAGCACTACTGTGCTACAGAGAGGGAGGGGATCCCCGACCAAAGCTAGGGAGGAGGATGCCGGGCGCGCGACAGAGGTTGCAGGTGGTGGAAGTTGAAGACGAGCCGAGGAGGGGATGGGATTGAGGCGATGGGTTGGTGGAGAGAGAATAGGTTGCGTCCGTGTTGTTGTGTGTTGTGTGCGTGTGCTACGTAGCGGGTGGGTGCGGCAATGGATGTGTGGAGTGCGTGTGTGTTTAGGGTTAGGACAGGTTAGGGGGTAGTCTGGGGTGGTAGGCTGGGTACTGGCTGGGCCTTTTGGGCCTAGCCGGTGGCTGCCTCTCTAGTTTTTATAAAGTTGTTTTATTTATTTATTTATTTTTGTTTTGTTTTAAAAGTCTTTTGTAAATAGTTTTTAGATAAACGAGATTTCCAGAAAGACTGGGATTTTAATTTAAAATAAAAAGAAGGGGAGTAATGTTAAAATGAAAGAGTTTTAGCGAAAATGTTTTTAGGAAAAAGAATGCATGATGATGTCATGACGATGTGAAAAAGAAAATAACAAGCAATTTTTATTTTGGAATATTTTCCAACCATTACAGCAGTGCAAGATGCAGTGTCCTAATAGTGCACTGCCATGCACTGACTTTTTATACTGCATTGCACTGCCTTCCGTCCCAGTGCACGGTTTGGTGTCCCAGTAGTGCATAGCTCGTGCACTGTCTTTTATACTCTCTTGCACTGCCTTCGGTCGTAGTGCACGACACGGTGTTATGGCAGTGCCTTGCTCGTGCACTGCCTTTTTGTACTAAGTTGCACTGTCTTTGGTTATAGTGCACTACCTTTTTGTACTTCTTTGCACTAGCATCGGTCTTAGTACATGGCTTGGTGTTTTGGTAGCCTCATCCGTGCACTACTTTTTTACTAAGTTGCACTGTCTTCGGATGCAGTGCACGACACACTGTCCTGGCAGTGCACATCCTTTTTATACTGTATTGCAATGCCTTCGATCACAGTGCACGATACGGTGTTCTGGCATTGCACCGTCCGTGCACTGGCTTTTTGTAGTGCAATGCACTGTCTTCGGTCACAGTACTGCCTCGGTAGCAGTGCTTTGACTTTTTATCTCTTTTTCGTGGTGCACTATGTTTTGCGTATACTGTTTTTCACGTATTGGATAGACAAAAATAACATGTTGTAGACAACCTCGGGGAAACCAGACATGCGCACATCAGTCGTCCACTGCGGCAACCCTTCCATGCACTGCCACGTGGCAAGTAGGGAGACTCGCGCATGCCCCACGAGAGGAGACTTGGGTGTGCACGTGTCCCGCGTATTGTGGAGGGGTACTCCCGCTAGCGGGTCTCTCTAATTTTTGCCCGTTTATAATTCTTCATCACATATATTGGTGCAAAGGTATGCATATCAATTCATATCTATAATTCTTTACACTTGTTGTTGGTTTGTAAAATTAAAGGGGAGCGTTGATCCTAGAGTGTGCTTGTTGCATTCCAAAAGCAAACTTGAGTATGCACACATCTAGGAAGGACTTATCTATTTTACAAATTTGCTTTCTATATCATAACATCCATTAGGCAAATATGTGTTGTCATCAAACGCCAAAAAGAGGAAGATTGATAGGAAATTTCTCTCCCTAAGTGGTCTTGATCTATGCTGATGAAACACGTGTCGGACTAATCGTTTGCTAAGTGCTTAATAGGTTTTTCATGTCACAAGACTATTCATTGCCCCTAAAAGGACAAAAGCAAAGACGGTGTTTTTTAAGGATTTTCTTGTATTGAGTCGTAGGAAACCATACTATCAAGAGGGGGTCCACTTTGGAAATATTGGGTGGAATCATCTTTTCAAAAACTTATATTCACCCAGCATTTCGTCAATGGTCGAGAGGGGTTCGCGAACTCCTGTTGTTTGCTACTGCTAGAACAGTCTAGAACAACCGGTAGTACCGGACATTTTGTCTGGTAGTACCGCGTGTGCCAGGCGGTAGTATTGACCAACGGTACCGAACCCATCTTCTCCCAGTAGCGAGCCGGGTTTCCTCTCTAGAGCATCTGATACCGCTTCCCTAGTACTACTGGTGTTCTGCAGTAGTACCGCTCTAGGTCCCAGTACTACCGGTGGTCGACTAGGAAGGCATAACTATCTCGTTTTCCCTATGCTGGCCCGCCCGGTAGGCCTCTACAGTACCAGGTCGGTAGTACCGATGTGTCCGGTACTACCGCTGCCTGGCCCGGTAGTACCGGTCTGTGCAACAACATAACGGGCAGATTCACTGCCCCGGTATAAAAGGGCTCTTCTGCCCGATATAAAAGGTTGCCTCTTTTATCTCTCTCCTCCATTGTTCTTGAGCTGGATTTTTCCTAGAATCTCCCACCATAGTGCTCCAATCTCCTTGATACTTTGGGATTTGGTGGAGGAGGTCTAGATCTAGGGTTTCATCAAAGCAAAGTTAATTCCCCTTTGATTTCCCTTGAGGATCTTGTTAGTCTTGGGTTATTTGGAACCCTACACGGAAGGGGTTGGTCTCGGAGCTCAAGCATTGGTTGTAAAGCTTTGGGATCGTGTTGGGAGACTCCGAGTGTTTTGGAGGTCTTCTCAACAAGTTTATAAAGGTTTAGGTCCCTTCCTTCAAGGCCATTGCATAGTGTATCGTGTTCTTGCCTTGTGGCGGGTGTGCAGGAGAATAGGGTGAGGCCTTTTGTGGCGCTGGTGGTCTTAGTACCACCCAACCTTCCAACGGAGACGTACGTCCCTATAAAAGAAAGGAACTTCGGAAATACATCTTCGTGTCTACTCTCGGTTATTTCTATCATTTACTCACATTATTATTATTGCATGTTTGCTTGCTTTTTATATAGGTATTCTCACCTAGTTGCACATCTAGAGAACTTACTTTGTGTCAAGCCTTAATTTAGAAAAAATCTAAAAATTGAGTAGCACCTATTCAACCCACTCTAGCCGTTTATACCAATTTTTCAGGTGAGACTTTTATGGGATCCCACTATCTTAATGTAAGATAAATTTGCTATCAAATTGCATGCAAAGTCGACTCTACGAAAAAAATTCTAGGTTTCATATCTTACAAAACCAAATTAATCCATACAACACGCCAAATGAATAGAATCTTAATTTTTTCTATAAAGTTCCTTTGAGACAAAAAAAAAACAAAGTCCTAACATATGCCTAAGGATTTTGCATTTAGCTAGTAATGAATCGGTCTCACAGTAAGGGCGTGTACAACATGAGCCATGACTAGACACGGCTAATAAATTACTAGAGTCGTGTTTAAAAAAAGTTACTACTCATGTCTAAGGAAATTAATTTTGCTCCACCATTTAGACCAGCTAAGAGCCTTACTCACGAGGGTAGAAAGAAATAGTAAAAGAAGTTTAACAGACGCTGACAAGTGGGTCCATTTTTCATCTGATTCCCTTAGAAATGGGTCTTATACTAGACTCATGGTTAAGAAAAACTTAGCTATACTCATCGTGTTCAGACCTAGGTCCACCAATAAAAAGATGTCCTTAGCCACCCGTATTTTGTAATGTTGCACACTCTCTAAGAGCATCTTTAGCAGATCCCGTAAAACGCCCCCCGCAAACTAACTGTCACTTTGTGGTTTCATAGAGAAAAAGTGCCCCGCGCAGATATGTAAAATCTATGAACCCGCAATTTTTTTCGCGTGGTGTCGCATACCCCCGCGGAACTACGGGCTAAATTTCCTGTTCCTCGCATAGATGCACAACTCTTGGCGGGACGGCCATTTTAACTTCCCAAGTTTCTGTTCGTGCGTCACCGCCACCGCTGATTTCCTCACCCTCTTGTCGGTCGCCGTTCCCTCGTCCTGCCCTTGCACCGATGGACTCCCAGACATCTCCCCTGGTCATTCCTGTAGTCACGGAGACCCAATAAGTCCCTCCTTTGACCGGCTCCGCCGCCATCGGGAACGTCACGACACCTACTGTTGCGTCGGTCAGGGCGGCAAAACAGAAGCGACATGTGATTTCTACCAAGTGTAAGAGATCTATTGATATAGAAAACGTTGCCAAACCCACAAGGAGCTGAAGGTATTAGTTAGCAAGGTTAACAAGTAAAACAATAAAAGATACAAGAGTTTTATGTTTTGGGATTTATGGTTTGTAGAAAAGTAAATTGTTCTAAACTAAATTGCAAGAGTGTAAATGCGCTTTTCACAAAAATCCCAATCTTATTCACAACAAGAGGACAAGGTCAAGTGTGTACTTATATGTGACAAACGTTCCTAAGGGCGACATGGATTTACGGAGCATAAAGATTTCTAAAACAACATGGTAAGCATCTTGTCAAGTTTTATTCTCGTTGGACAGAGCCCAAAATAGGTGCAACCATATACATGTCAAGTGCATCCCTAATGATTGGTCCTAAGACCATTTTCATGTGATAACAAACGATTTATTAAGATATAAAATTCCAATCATTTCTTAAAGTTCTAAGGTCCCCGATCAAGAACCCCTAATGCAACTCAAAGTCTCGGGACACAGTTTCTATCATTCCATCTCTCCCTACTCTAATTATTACACTAAGGTACATCCCTATAAGCCCATAAAAGTGAAGTAATATAAAGTCGAAGTTCACATATTACCATCATAAAACCACATAAAAGATTAAAACTTGACCAAACACTCATTGCATACTATATGAAAATCATTGCCAATTCATCATATGCCCTTAAGAACTTGGGGAACTACTCACAATGGTGAGAATAACAAAAAATAGTGGCATATGAGTTACAACACAATCTTTCACCACAAAATAGTGACAAGTTGTCAAGCACAAGCATGCGCACAAGACTTAGACAATATTCTAGGGTTCAATCTAACACAAACTTTGAGGGAGATCATGTCGATCTCGATATGGAGATGGTACTAATGTTGGGGGTGATGGAGAGACCCCCCTACACCAAGGTGGAGTTGGTGGTGATAATGCTTTGATCTACCCCTCTCCGGTGGTCTCGAAGCAGCAGAATCTGCCCTCTCCCGGAGTAAGAGAGGAATTTCGTCTCCGTCGCCGCCTCTATAAATTATGGGAATAATATGGCGTAGGGTTTTCTACCAAGATGGAGGCGTGTGTAAAGGAGCCGAGACGAAGCCCGATGGCCGAATGAGCCTAGGTGGCATAGTCTAGGGTGTGGGCCACACCACCTAGCCTCTTTTGGGTCTCGTGGCTCCTCTCATGTGGTTTTGGTGCTCAATGTCCTTGTTCTAGTGAAAAACTTCCGTGGTAACTTTTTCGAATTATTTGATGTCTAGATAGTCCTAAAACATAAAAATACGAAAAAAGAGGTTTTCTGACTCCTAGAAATTAAATACCAAAACAATGGAATTTATAGTAAAGTCCCATAAATCAACTAAAAACGCATAATAGTGATATATCAATACAAATAACAATACAAACTAGTCATATATGTGGCTATTATGATTATACAAATTGCACGTATCAGCAGAGTAGCCGCGTTGTGAACCCAGGAGACTTCAGCCTCACCACGGTCCCCTCCTGCATCTCTAGTTCAAGGATCCAGGCTTCCCCCTCCGCCACCTACTCGACCAAAAGACGTTGTGAAGAGGAAGTTGGCAGGTCGCAGCAAGAAACCAACGGCAAAGCCTACTCCAGCAACAACACCATGCGCCGATACCTCCAACCAATGGTACAAAATCGCTGCCCTCCTCAGTTTTGCCGATTTTTCCCTAGAAGGGGACTCATTAGAGTTTTCCCCTTTATCGAATTGTAGCTTCGATTTGCACTATGTGCCTACTTCGTACCGTGATATGCTAGAGGAAAAACCGGTGGACATATGGACCGATCCACTGCCTAGTTTTGGACAAGAAGCCGAGGACAAGTTGGAGGAGGTGGACGAGAAAACATTTGAAGCTGGAGCGGCTGCCAAAGGGAAATCAGTGAGGTCTGCCAACTACACTAAAGATGAAGACATTGCACTTGTGAAGGCATGGGAGATGGTGTCAACAAATGTAGTGACCAGGAATGATAAGAGGTTGAGGTGGCAACAAATTAGAGAAGATGAGAAGAGGAAGGTGAAGTTTGAGGAAGATAGGATCCGTCTTGAGGAGGCGGAGACAAGGGAAACCATCTTGGCTGAGGAGAACGGAGTCTTGGTGATGGATCCAAGCACACTGGATCATCTCAAGCTAGATTGGTGGGAGATGAGTAGGGCTGAGATCATGCAAGGAAGAAGAGCGACTACAACTGTTATTGCCACTGCCGCCACTGCTGCTATTGTTGTCGTTGCTGGTACTTCTCCGACAATCGGAGGACGTAGCAATGATCCCTAAATTTGTTTGTTGTCGTTGCATTGAAACTACTATTTATGTTTGGATGCATACTATGCGTGTTTCATTTGTTTGTTTAATCTGAATCTGTCCACTGCTTTTGCGGTTCCTGCTAACAGCGCAGAACAGATCCCGTGGCGTGCTTAAAAATAGGCTTTGTGCTTTCCCGCATACGGGCTAGAGATGCTCTAAGGCTAGTCATAGTGGAGAGTAACTTAAGGTAATGTTATGCATTGTTACTTTCTCATGTTATCACCTTCATAGTGGGTAGTAACTTATATCTAGTGTCATACAAAATTTCATTTATTAGACTATACACTCATCCTGCTTTGGGGTGTGTGATGTCATGATAACATAGCTAGTTATCACAGGCCCTTCTTTTATCATTTAATGACATGTCATGTCAGCAAACTGTCTAGCTAGCACTGCATATGGTTGCATGTTAGACCATGCACTATCTGAGCCAAAAACGATGCTAACCTTCTCTCCTCCCTTTAGAACCGGTTTGATACATAGCAAGGAATCGGCTCATTGCTCCGACAAAAAGGCGACACATATTGTTGGTTCGCTTCTTTGCTTGTAAAGTATGCATGCATGCAGACTTGGCCCACGTGGCATAGTGTAAAGAGAAGAGAGAGATTCGGTGGTGGATATGCATGTATGTCAGAGCAAAGCGATTCCACGTAGCAAGTTATCAAAAGCGATTCCCAAACCTGACATGTTTTCTGTTGAACGGAACACACATAGTACATGGTCTTACTACCTATGTTAGTCCCACTATAACTAGCCTAAGTGTCTCACACTGTGCAGCGGTAAATTCTAGACAAAGTTAGAGACCTTTATTTTGAAACGGAGGTAGTACGCTATCTGTTTGTGGTTTTTTTTTGGCGTGCTCCGCCTAAAAACATGTTCACGGACCACGGTTTTTCAATATTATATTCACGTGATAACACTCTCACCCGAAAAAATAGGCATGCTCGGAAGCACCGCGCCAAACCACGAGGGCCGTGCCCAAAAACAATTTTCTCCTCACGTGCCACCGGCTGGTGCAGGGCGGCCGGTTGCGACCAGGATGCTAGTGACGGTGGAGCCACCGTCCTTGCGTAACGCAACCGAGTGCTTAGGATCGAGTAGGTCCGAGTTTCTTTGAACCGGCCGGAGTAGTCCGTGTATGCAGGGGAGGCTTTAATTCCGCTGACAATGTGCCGGGGAACTTAACTGCGTCAAAGCACATCCATCGTTTTCCTTGATCGTACTACTACTACCTTGCAGTACACTATCCATATCTCCATCGGGCGGTCGATCGGCATCTGTACCGCTGGCGAACGGGCAGTTCGTTCGGGGAGATTTATTTATGTCCTCGTATGAGGCCGTAATAGCTGCTAGGTAGGAGGTGGAATCACCATGTGTTTTTTCCTTTCCAGACCACTGGAAAACATGGGGAGATTTCCTGTCAAAATCGGTGTGTTAATACGAGAATTTATGCTTTCATTTCTAAGCCACGTGATAAGAAATGCTACAGTATATGGCGGAGTAGTTTGCTGCCATAAAGAAAACTTGCTACTACTATTATTGTTAAGGACTTGGGGAGGGTGCCAGTTCAGGATCTTGGCTCTCACTTTAATTACTTTGAAGTTTCAACACCACTAGTATATGGCGCCGCCCAGTCCTTGTCAGGATCGACTGAGCAAATCAGACCGGAGATAAATAAGATCCATTTCTTTTTCTAAAAACAAAGGCAGGTCCTTCTCCCCGGAGCTAGCCTTCATTAGGTTGACTGAGCAATTAAGACCCGAGTGGCAGATATTATGGGGTCCCTGGGACAACCTCATCTAGGTGTTGTTGCATTCCTGATAATCTCTTGATACAGTAGTTTCTAAAGCATGGCTGTCCATCATGGCATGGGCTACCTAAACCTTGATGCATTATTAACTTCGGGGCCCATGTTCATGTAGGATCATTTCAATAAACAACGTGTCGCTCAGACTTTGCAAGTTTTCAATAATAGCTAGACGAAGCATCAATATCTCCACCCATGTTCTCCAAAGATTTGCCTTTGTACGCAGCTTCCTGCACGTAACTCCTCCTCCCGTCAGCTTGATGTGTCGCAAGGCTTTCAGCTCTGAGACGACCAGAATTTCAGAATCAGCAGAACCATGATTTGCCCACTGTAGTATTCTCTCCGTCCGAAAATAAGTGACTTCGATTTGTCTACGTTCGCATCTATCTACGCACCTAAAGCACGTCCAGATACATGCGGATTTACACAAATCGAAGTCACTTATTTTCGGAACAAGTACTACTCCTCTGCCTAGAAATAAGTCGTACATTTATCTATATTCATATGTATCTCTCCACTAAAATATGTTTATATACATACGAATGGATAGATACATACGAATCTAGATAAATTTAAATCACTTATTTTCAGAGAAAAGAGGTACTTCCTGCTCCGTCCAGAAATAACCGACTTAAACTCGAATGTATCTAGTCATATTTTAATGTATAGATACATCGTATCTAAACAAACTCAAGTCCGTTATTTCTGAACGGAGGGAGTATGACTATATTTCATAGAGAATAAATGCATTGCAAATTAGTTCCGCGGGAGATCTCTAATCAGCTTTCTGTTCAAACATGCTTCGGTGGCCATCTAATAGAAGTGTGGGAGATCGTCCATAGCAAGTAGTTCTACGTCGATCGAGAGGAAGCTTCGCTTTCCACCGATGCGCAAACGACCTATCAGGCCATAACTGGACTAGCTCAACAATACTTCTCATATATAATATTGTTTAACAACAAATGTTACCTTTGCAAATGTTTTGTCCATAACCCTCTTAAACATTAGTTTTAGAAGGTTACTAGCTGGTAATAAGTGAAATTTATGGTTACACTCGTGCCA
Source organism: Avena sativa (assembly GCA_916181665.1). Taxonomy (NCBI): domain Eukaryota; kingdom Viridiplantae; phylum Streptophyta; class Magnoliopsida; order Poales; family Poaceae; genus Avena; species Avena sativa. The sequence goes on from OV702287.1 coordinate 434,416,833, forward strand.
AAATTTGATAGGGTATCTTTAAATAATGAGCCTGATGTTTTCGTTTGGAAATTAACAACCTCTGGTTAGTTTACACTCAAAAGTATGCATGCCAATCTCATTAATGACCACACCATGTTTTCACGTAAATATTTATGGAAGTTGAGAATCCCACAAAAGTTAATTTTTTTTCAAGTGGTTGAAAAATAAAAAGGTTTATTACCTCAAGATAATTTGGCTAAGAGAAACTGGATTGACAGTAAGAAATGTTGTTTCTGTAATGAGAAGGAAATTGTTGAACATCTATTTCTCTTTTGTCCTTTCACCAGGTTAATATGAAGAATTGTGTATTCTACACATAACATATCACCACCTACTAATATAACAAATATGTTTAGAAATTGGTTGAATGAAATGGACAAGGATACTAAAGCTAGGATTTGCACTGGGGTTTCTGCTTTGGTTTGGTCGATATGAAATTGTAAAAATAACATTGTTTTTAACAGGAAGGATCCTACCCATTTTTTATAGGTTATTCATATGGTAGTTCATTGGAAATTGACTCCCGGAAGACTAGCGGAATGCATGGTTACCGGATGCAACCGGTTGCGGATGGTTGATCAGGATATCTTCTACCAGGCTAAACGTGACGACTTATTAATAGAATCCAAGATGTTTAGGTTGCTGAGCATTTTGGTTATTTTCCATTGGTTGATCTTTGTATCGACTCTCTCTGATTCATTAGATGTAAACTTTGATATTTCTGAACTAAGTAATAAAGACGTTGTGTGTATCTATGGATGCACAGACTAAGGATATTCTCATTTCGAAAAAAAATTCCATAACCGGAAACATGCATGTACATTGACTTTACATTATTAAGATATCAAATTTGGCCGGATCGATCGAGTGAATCACTAAGATCCACGACATCTACATCTCTACAAGGTGTGCATGCGAGCATGCATGGATTGTTGGCCTGCATCGATCATTGGTTTGCGGGCGTCACAATCGGTCTTTACTTCTTTAGCCGCCCGCGCGCCAACCTCCCCAAGCTTGTGATCTTGACACCATGACCTAAACTAAGCAAATCTTTCCGGCCCCTCCCTCCATATAACCCATTTTCGACCTCGTTCTCTCCCGAAAGCGTCGTTCGGCTAATCTTGCTCGTCAATCCTCACAATCTTTTCGTGCCTCAAGAACCGCATGTACTTGGATGCCATGTGCTCGAGCGTTTTTAGTTGGCCAGTGAGCAACCTGCCTCCATTCTTAATTTCCTGATGGCCTGCCGCTTCTCTCGATCGGGATCAGCAGCACATTTTCTATGTGCAGCTCCGAATCGATCGATCTGGACATGCATGCATCGTCGACGATTTTACACACTGGCCGGCCGGCCGGCCCGGCCCGGCTCCAGATTTGATATTTCTCTTCGCATCACCATCTCATACCGGTCTGTAGGCCTTGAACCAGCGGTTTAGCTAGGGCTTGTTGGTTTGCGGCCCGAAAATTCGTGTGCGAGTACATCCTGGTATCCGAGTTGGTATCAATCTCGCGGACGCATAGTAGAATCGCTAATTGTCCAGAAAGACCAAATGGAGATGAATACAAATCTAACAACCAAACTGTCGTTTGAACCAGACGAAAAACGGTTGAACTCAAATACCGCCGTTAGGTCAACTCTTCTTGGCCCGCCTTGTCAGTATTCTCCGTTATCTTTTGCGGTCGTGGACTAGTTTACCCCTGCGTACACCAGATCTATTTCTTTGCTCTGCTCTGCTCTTCTCCCTGCTCCCCTCCGTATAACCTTTGCTCAGCTTCGGCTGCTCGTCTCAGATTGGAGCTCGCACTTGTTCTAATTTGCGTCCCCGCCATGTCCGGTTAACCTCCCATGCCCCTAATCGAAACTCGCAACCGTCGTCGTCGCATCGTCCGCCGTATCGGAGCTTCGCGTCCCCGGACTAATATCTCGCCTCTGGCTAGTCCTTCTCGCACGGCGGAGCGCGTCCCGTCAGGTGATCCTGGCCGGCGACCGGCCTCAGGGAGTTGCATGCTGCCGCGCACCCTAGGCATGGTAGCCCTGGCAGAGCAGTTCAACGACCACGCTCTAATGGCCACCGAGCTGGGCGTCTGTCCCGCCGTGTCGCCGACAGAGTTGCTGTCGGCTTTCAGGTCTCGTTTTGGGATTAGACAAAATAAGGTCAAGATTGAGGTATGCGTGCCGCCATTCGATTTTTTCGTCCAGTTCGAGCATAGCTCAAACACCGAGCGTGTTATGCATTCTTCCCGTTCTTTCGAGTGTTGCGGGGAGAAAATGAGCTTCATGCGTTGGCATCGTGCCTGTGGGTGGGATGATTGCTTGGGGCAGCTTCGTTTCTTCTTCAAACTCGGCTTTGACAGCCTCCTATTAGATGCTTGGGAGCTGGAGGCCCTCAAGAAGGTTGTCAGTAGCCTTGGCGGCGAGCCGGTGGAAATCGTGCCACCGAGCGACAGATGGGTCATCGAGGTAAAGGCGTGGCTGAAAGATCCTAACGCCGTTCCTAAGATGTACGAGGTGCAGATTCCATGCAGGACAGGGCGACAGCTTTGCTGGAAGCACCCGGTCATCATCCACCTGGAGGAGGTTCTGGAATCGGTACATGGCATTCAGGACCCCGAAGAGGCGGCCAGAAAGCGTCCTCGTTGCCTGCAGTGTTGGCCTGGAAGGATCGATGGCACAGGACCACCACCGTTTCACGACGGCGCACACAGTTTCAGTGGGGGAACTGGGCTTGAACAAGCCGGTGGTTCTGATTTCCCTCGAGTGAAGACAGAACTCTAGTGAATTGCTGTAGTATGTGTGGCTAGTGAATTTTTAGTATGGAGAGCGTAGCAAGAATTTAGCATCGACTAAAAATATGTAATAGTTTGAATCGATGTAGTATGTGTGGGTAATGAATTTGAAGTTATGTGTGTCTAATGCATCTATGTTGAACACCGTGCTTTATAATTTCTGTGAATAACCAAGGACAATCTCATGAAAAGAGGGTGGTCTGGCAATGAGCAATGTCAATTCTATGGATGCCATGAAAATATAGTCCATCTCCTCTTCAAGTACAAGGTAGCTAGATTTGTAACACGTTAAACTGCAGGACCATTTTGCAGACAGCACAAGACAAAGGAAAAATGGTTTACAACACAAACAACAGACACAAAATCTGTACATGAACTGTCGTCTGAATTTTATCTGTCTGGGATAAAAAATGTCTGTTAACTGGATTTAACCACAAGTAGTAATTGAAGGAAATAGATACTTGATAGTATTTGTTTACAATAGTAGTACTTCCATACAAAAGGGTCGTATACCTGCACAAAAGTGGGCAAAGCTTCCTACTATTTTATAGAACAATGCGTCAGCATTTCATCTACAAAAGTCATTCTTTAGTCTGAACTTAACTATTCTATACTAAAGAAACTGCAGATCTCCACCAGAAAAGTTGGTTGGCCAATTTCCTTGAGAGGACGTAAGTTCTTTGATTATTTAACCCAAACTGATCTATTGACTTCCCGCCAAACTATAAGAAATCTGCATCGTTCGTGCACGACCGCTTTGCGTGCGCTAGTCCCGGTTCAATAGGACCATCCGCGCCGCTGCAACGATTTTTCGAAACTAAAATTCGGCATCTTCTTTTTGGGATCGTAGATCTATGTGAAGTGGAACCTGAATTCCAGCGTTGAGCTGATGCTCGCCGCCGGCGCCAGCTGTCGAACAATCCAACATGCTGAGTGTAAATGTTTGGTCGCCGCCACGGTACGTCCTCCGACCGCTGTGTTGGATGGAGCGTATTTGCCGCAGACGGTGTGTTCTCAGCCTTCCCCCACTTCGGTAAGGTAGCCTACGCCGAAGCATGGACGCGAGAGTTCCTAGACCTTGGTGCTGCCCTGTTCGAGAGTGTGTACCCTCGGCGGCAAGCTCTCATGAACGATTTGATACGTACCTTGTTCCCCCTGCCTAGAGCATGCCGTAATGCCACCGCATGATTTCTCCACATCGCTCTCTTGGCCCTGCTCGCCGCATCCGGCACCGCTACCACAGCCGATTCGTCACATTCGGCAAAATCATCCGCCTTGCAGGGCAATGGGAGACCGGCCTTGAAGTAGAGCATCATGGCCTGCCTTAGAGGGGCTAAATACCCCAGTTTCGACGGCTGTCTTGGCACCGGCGGCATCTTCTTAGGCAGGGCCATGTTACCCTAGGTGGTGTGGCGTGGTGGAGCTGCATAAGGTGAACTGTGGTTTGTCGGAGAAGGGGAGTGACAGACTGATAGTAGGTTTGGACTACGGGCACGCGTGAAAATAATCATCTCCCATTTCCTGAGAGGGTAATAACTCGATACTCGTTGCATTAACCGCTCAATCTTTATTCCCCTTCACAGCATAAGAGTGCGAACGTATTAAAAAGACTGGTCGTGGCTATCCACCACATCGAGCAATGTACCAGGACAGGTAGGAGACTGGGTTCCATTTTAGAAATGTTGACGACTGTGCCCTTATATTTATACGATATTATTTCTATGCCACTATGTACCGTCGAATTGTAGCAACACCATCAGAAACAGGGGATGATGACGTGGCATGTTTTCTTTTTTTAAAGGGCATCAGAAACAGGGGAAGGCGACGTGGCATGTTTTCTGACTGACGGGCCTACCTCCTCCACCTTCGACGGCGTGTATCCCAGGTTCGAGGACTAGTGCCGCCCACCAACACATTATTGTGCAATTTTCCATGTTTTTTCACAACCAGCTCCGCTCCGCTCTACTCCTCTGCTCCTGCCATCGCCACTCCGTTCAGTCGTGCACCGCTCTCGTCCTCCCCTTGGGTCATCGTCCTCCCGCCCTCCCCTCCCTACCATCCCCTCACGTCCCCTCCCCTCCCCTTCCTGCCCTGTCTCCTTGCCGCCATCCATCGCCCAAGCGCGTCTGGAAACGAAAACCGAGAGTCGGTAGTTGGGTTAGGCGGCCAACAGTGCTGGTGATCCGGATCCCGCTCGGAGATGGATTGTGTGAGGCTTGAGAACATGGAGATGGGTCCTGCGCGGCTGGAGAGCACGGAATCTCATTCAAGTCTGGAGAGCAAAGAGGAGAACAAAACAGGGAAAGAGGAAGCAAGATGCATAGCTTTGGAGGTATGGAGCCCGGAGAAGGTGTCGTACGTCCCCATTGAAGGGTAAGAACTGTGATTCCTTTTCTGCATATTCCAATTAGCATTTATAGTCCCGTGGTGATGGCAAGGATATGTGTTGGTAACCGCGGGACGTCTGTACAGCTTGTCCTTGAGCATGATGCTTTGTCCAGCGAGCATGAAGACACTAAAATGTGTGGCGGTGCGGATGATGATGAGAAAGCATATCTAGACGTGGTTGCTGACCCTGATAGGATGGAGAGTAGGGAATATTTGGTTGATTCAAACTTTGAGCCTGACTATGGGACTGATGAGAAATAGGAATGTGAAGATGTGGAAATGGGATGCAGATACGACGACGAAGACGAGGACAGGCTAGTGATACACTTTGACAAGGACAATCCTACAATTGATGAGGGTACTATCTTTGAGAATGTGGAGGACTGCAGATATGCAGTTGCAACCTATGCATTTAGAGTTGGGTTCGAATTTATCATTGAAAAGAGCGACAAAAATAGATTTAGGGTGCATTGTAGGGAAAGTAATGTGTGTAAATGGAGATTACATGCATCTCCAATGCGGGTGAACACCCATTTCAGGTTGCAATAGCTACATTTAGTTTCAGTCTTTCTCATATTTATTCTGCTGATAAATAGCTCTGAATTATTTGGATTCTTATCGAATGCAGATCAAAGTAAACATGAAGAAACACAACTGCCCTAATACTTCTTTCAGTGATAAAATTAGACCGGCGATTACCAAGTGGATTGTTGCTACTGTACTTGACTGGGTGAGGCAGGATCATAACATTGGACCTACTGAACTCAGAGCAAAGATTAACAAAAAGTTTAACGTTCTAATTCCTTACCACAGAGTGTTTGATGGGAAGGAGATGGCTCTAGACTTCATTCAAGGCAAGCGGAATGACAATTTTCACATGTTGTATAGTTTCAAAGCTCAGGTAGAGAAAACATCACCTGGTAGTGTTGTTGACATCGATTACGAGGTTGTGAAAGGAAGAGAAAATGTCTCAAGGGGGGTCAGGTATAAGCAGGTAGATAAGAAATGCTTCAGCAGATGTTTTGTCTGTCTGAAGGCATGCTGGAAGGGGTTCCTAGACGGCTGCAGGCCATACTTGGCAATAGGTGTAACTTATTTAACAGGGAAGTTCAGGGGACATGTTGCTTCTGCTTGTGCTTTGGACGCACATAATTGGCTTCTACCCGTAGCTTATGCTATTATTGAGGATGAATCAAATGAAAACTGGACATGGTTCATGCAGAGACTACAGGCAGTAATTGGTCACCCTGATGGCTTGGTGATACACACTAGTGCATGCAAGGGTCTTGAGAATGTTGTTGATGCTGTCTTTCCTGGGGTTGAACATAGGGAATGCATGGGGCACCTCGTTACTAACTTCACGAAGAAGTTCAAAGGAAAGATCTTTGAAGCGGACTTGTGGCGATCAACATACACATACACCCCAAGCACGCATGCTACTTACTTGCAAAACATGTATGTAGTGCCAAAGGTGAAAAAATACCTTGAAGAACATCACACCAAGCTATGGGCAAAAAGCAAGTTTGGTGAGTTAAGCAAGGTGGATTTTGTTTGCAATAATTTGGCAGAGAGTTTCAATGCTAAGATTTCGGTAATGAAGACACTTGGAATTGTTATTTTGTTGGATGCAATAAGACAGTGCATAATGGTGTAGATAGATTTAAGGCAAAAAATTTGTGCAAGAAAATTTTTAGGCCATAAAATAGTTCCAAAGGTGTTTATGTTACTGAATGCAAGAACCAAGGCAATGAGAATGATAAAGATGAGGATGGTCAAAAGTTCCAGAACATTGGCTGAGGTTTATGCAGAATACAAGCGTGGAACTGAACGGAGGTACACTGTAGACATTGGAAACAAGACTTGTTCATGCAGGCAGTGGCAGATTACTGGTCTGCCATGTCACCATGCACTGTACTTCATCTTAAAGCTTAGAGGTAGCGGTGCTAAAATAGAGAACTATGTTGACAACTATTTCTCTATGGACAAGTTTGCTGCAACTTATGCAGAAAACGTATCACCTATGGCTGATGAAAATGATTGGGAGATTGTCGATCTAGGGTTCAAACTTCAACCACCAGATCTTAGGAGGCCACCTAGGAGGCCTAGAAAGCTATGGATCGAAGCCTCCACCGATAAAGGTTCAAGGCTAGGAGATAGGAAAATAAAGGAAATGCAAACATTGTGGAGGATTCGGCCATATCAAGAGGTTGTGCAAAAACCCAGTTACACATGATCTTGTCCCTGTTCACACCCCGGTGGCAGAAAATGAGGCTTCTCAGCCAGAACTGGAGGAAGAGCAGCGCAAAGACGAAGAACTTGAGGAAGTGCAGCAGGTGGAGGAAAATGGTGATGAGCACTCAGAGGAAAACATAGGTAAGCAGCAAATTTATGAAGAAGTGGAGGTGCCGGCGAGAAAAGGGTGTGAAATAAGCAAAAGGGTAAGCGGAACAGGGAGGAAAAGGAAAATAATAAAGGTGTATTAGAATATGAAGAAGTTGCAGGGGTGATTGAGGATGTTCTTGAGGATCTTTCGGCTAACTGCAGGAGAAATAATAAATCCCTGCCAATTTCACCTTTGTACGATTCTCCAGATGAAAGGTAAGCTTAAAAATTCTTTTATTTGCCATTTTATCATTTTTTTTCATCCTCATCAACTGTTGCTTAATGCAGCGTGGGATAGCAGACTAATAAGAGGAGTAGAAAGAAGCGGGCACAGTAACGTCGTATGTTGAATTATCATTGAAATTAAACTAGTCGTGTCGTCTTTATTTATATCTGGCGCGTGCAACGTGTCTATGATGGGGTCATGTGGACCAAATTACATTTTTTTACTATTATTACATAAATTTTTTACCTGCGTATGGACGCAGCTAGTAGTTTCCATCTCCCTTGGATTCCCATCTCCTCTGGCGCACTCCAGAATTATGGTTGTGCCATCAAGTGCTGGTAGCAGAGTCAGCGTATTGTCCCATCAGATGTGAATGCAATGACTTTGTTTGTTCAGAATTTGACGACTTTTGATTACTTTGAAAGACAGACAAACCTAAAACATGGCCAATATATGCCATCAGAAACTATTCCTCAAAAAATATTATTACTCCCTCAGTCTAGAACTAAGTGACTTGAATTTGTGTAGATTTGTATGTATCTAGACATGTTTTGCGTATAGATACATTTAAATATCTAAAAAAAAGCTAAGTCAGTTATATTTGGACAGAAGTAGTACACTATTACAACATGCTCGACCCCTTCTCCTCTGGCGCACTCCAAATTATGGTTGTGTCATCAAGTGCTGGGAGCAGAGTCAGCGTATTGTCCCATCCGATATGCCAGGAACGCGCGAACTTTATTTTCAGGATCGGACAATTTTCGACTAGTTTCAAAGACAATGATACCTAAAACATGGCCAACATATATAGATTATGACGCTAATCGACTATGACTCAAGTGACCCGGATCCAAAGAGGACATTAAGATACCGTACATAGATTTAATTTATGCTTAAGTAGCCCTAATCGACTATGACGCTCCTGCAGTCTCCATCATCGATGACGTTGTCCGTGTCGCTGTTAGCCTCCTCCACGTCGGAATCGATGCCGACGTTCCCGGCAGCGTTCCTCCTCCTCATGGATTCTTCACGGCGTGCCGCATCGATAATGGTGGAGGTCGTACGCCCAGGCACTACCCAGAAGCGCTGCCTCCCTTTGGGGTTGCGCAGATCCGGGTGGATCTCCTGCCGGTGGGTTCTGCACATCTCAATCAATGTCATCCGCTCCTTCTTGAAAAGCTTTCGCCAGTACGTGCTTGTGCGTGAGTACCGTGTCATTGCCCTCTTCCGCTCTGGCAGCTGGCGGCGATGCTCCTCGATCTGCCTCGCCAACGCGTTGTCGCGCAAGAGCGGCACGACAGGAACCCTAGCATAGCTGAGCTCGAAGCCGGCCAGAAGCCTCACGAATGGCGGCGCGAGTTTGTCGTAGTGGGCGAATATCTGAGCCTTGTGCAATATAAGTTTGGGCCTCTCCCTCTCCATGGCAATGAAGGAACACGATTTGAGCTTCGGCCCCGAGGTTAAGTGGATAAGGGCAAGGACGTAAGCCTAATCGTGGATGCCACTACCAATCAGTTCGTAGAACAGACTTCTCGCGGATCGCCCTCACAAAGGACATCCTTGTCGTCCACGCACCCCGATCCAACGGTGCCTCACAATCGAGGATCGGGTCTTCTAGAAGCCCAGAGCGGTGGCTGGTTAGTTCTACGTCCCGATTGTTTGTGGCCAACGGCTGTCGTTGAAAAGAACACACGTGCAAATGACTCTGCTGGATCCCTGTGGTTTATGGAAAGAACACACATGCAATGACACTAGTGGTGGTTTAGGAAAAGACCACATGTGCAAATGAATCTGGTGGATCTAGGTGGTTTATGAAAAGGACACACATGCAATGACATGCAGTGGATCAAAGTGGTGGTTTTTGAAAAGAACAAACATGCAATGACTCTGGTTGTGGTTTATGAAAAGGACACACATGCAATGACATGTAGTGGATCCAAGTGGTGGTTTATGAAAAGAACAAACATGCAATGTCGCTAGCTGTGGTTTATGAAAAGAACAAACATGCAATGCCTCTGGCTGTGGTTTATGAAAAGAACAAACATGCAATGACTCTGGTTGTGGTTCAGGAAAAGGACACACATTGCAATGACACTAGTGGTGGTTTATGAAAATAAAACGCATGCAAAGACATGCAATGACAACTGGTGGATCCATGTGGTTTATGAGAAGGACAAACATGCAATGACAACTGGTGGATCCATGTGGTTTATGAAAAGGAAACACATGCAGTGACTTTGGTGGATCCAGGTGGTTTATGAAACGGACACACATGCAAAGACTCTGGTGGATCCAGGTGGTGGTTTATAAAAAGAACAAACATGCAATGACTCTGGTTGTGGTTTATGAAAAGGACACACATGCAATGACATGTAGTGGATCCAAGTGGTGGTTTATGCAAAAGAACAAACATGCTGACTCTGGTTGTGGTTTAGGAAAAGGACACACATTGCAATGACACAAGTGGTGGTTTATGAAAAGAACAAACATGCAATGACATGCAATGACAACTGGTGGATCCATGTGGTTTATGAGAAGGACAAACATAAAATGACAACTGGTGGATCCATGTGGTTTATGAAAAGGAAACACATGAAGTGACTCTGGTGGATCCAAGTGGTTCATGAAAAGGACACACATGCAATGACATCTAGTGGATCCAAGTGGTGGTTTATGAAAAGAACAAACATGCAATGACTCTGGTTGTCGTTTAGGAAAAGGACACACATTGCAATGACACTAGTAGTGGTTTATGAAAAGAACACACATGCAAAGTCATGCAAAGACATGCAATGACAACAGGTGGATCCATGTGGTTTATGAGAAGGACAAACATGCAATGACAACTGGTGGATCCATGTGGTTTATGAAAAGGACACCACATGCTGGAGTGGCATCATTGCATGTTTGTTCTTTTCAAAAACCACAGTGATGCACACTGACACACATGCACACACACACATGCAATGACTCTAGTGGTGGTTAATTAAAAGGACACACATGTAGTGACTCTGGTGGATCCAGGTGGTGGTTTATGAAAAGGACACACATGCAATGACTCTAGTGGTGGTTTATGAAAAGGACACACATGCAAAGACTCTGTTGGATCCAGGTGGTGGTTTATGAAAAGAACAAACATACAATGACTCTGGTTGTGGTTTATGAAAACGACACACATGCAATGACATGCAGTGGATCCAAGTGGTGGTTTATGAAAAGAACAAACATGCAATGCCTCTGGCTGTGGTTTATGAAAAGAACAAACATGCAATGACATGAAGTGGATCCAAGTGGTGGTTTATCAAAAGAAAAAACATGCAATGACTCTGGTTGTGGTTTAGGAAAAGGACACACATTGCAATGACACTAGTGGTGGTTTATGAAAAGAACACACATGCAAAGACATGCAATGACACTGGTGGATCCATGTGGTTTATGAGAAGGACAAACGTACAATGAAAACTGGTAGATCCATGTGGTTTATGAAAAGGAAACACATGCAGTGACTCTAGTGGATCCATGTGGTTTATGAAAAGGAAACACATGCAGTGACTCTGGTAGGTCCAGGTGGTTCATGACAATGACACACATGCAATGACATGAAGTGGATCCAAGTGGTGGTTTATGAAAAGAACAAACATGCAATGACCCTAGTAAAGGAAATATGCCCTGAGAGGCAATAATAAAGTTGTTATTATGTATTCCTTGTATATGATAGATGTTTATTTTACATGCTATAATTGTATTGATAGGAAACATCAATACATGTGTGTTTAATAAACAAAAAGGGTTCCTAGTCATGCCTCTCTTATAGACTAGCTTGTTGATTAACAAGATGATCAAGGTTTCCTGATCATGGACATTGGATGTTGTTAATAACAAGGTCACACCATTGGTGGAATGATGTGATGAACATTCATCCGAAGTATAGCATTACGATCAACTCATTGTGTTTACATTGCTATAACATCATATGAAGTAATCTTTATCCTTAGACCATGAGATCATGTTAATTGCTAACACCGGAAGAGTATCTTGATAACATCAAACGTCACACCGTAACAGGGTGACTATAAAGATGGGTTCAGTGCTACGAAGGTGTTATGTTGAGGCTCATGGATCAAGAGTGGAATTTGCCAATCCAGATGATGGATAGATATACTCTGGGCCCTCTCGGTGATATCACATTAGGATAGCTTGCAAGCAAGTGATGTGATCACTAGAATGTTATATCACGGGAACGAGAAAAGAGTGCATGTCGGTAACGAGATCAAACTAGCTATGGAGATACCGATGATCGAATCTCGGACATGTAATATATCGAGAGACAAAGGGATGTAGTTACAAGCGTTAAAGGTTCTCACGATCACAAGAGTCATCGTTGAATGTGTAGGAGTCAGTACGGATCTCTAGGTCCCGCTGCTGATTATTGATCGGAGAAGGGTCTCGATCATGTCTACATTATTCGCGAACCGTAGGGTGGCACACTTAAGAGTTACCGGACACCATTTTGGAGCACATATGTTTCATACGAAAGAATTGCAAAGCGCAGGAATTGTTTCAATAGAAACCGGAAATTGTTTCGGGTGAAATTGCAGAAGGTGGTTCTGCATGTGATATTGAAATATTGCAAGGGTCTATATGTGAATGTTTGTTAATTAAAGTAATTAACAAAAATCTGAATAAATTTAATAAAAGAGTTTTATTAAATGAGAGAGCATTAAATTTGGAGAAACTTAATGCATTTAAAGTGGAGACTTTAAAAGGGAATGTGAAGAGGCATTTTAATGTGGAGGAGTTACCACCACATGAATGGGGGAGGTGAGGGGTCACCCCCCATGCGCCAGCCATGGAGAGAGGGGGCACCCCCCCTCCTCCTATAAAAGGCCACCCATTCCCTCCTTCATCCTCACACCTCCTTGTGAAGGATCTCTCTCCCCCTCTAGAATTATTCCCCCATGGTCTCGGATTAGCGAGATACATGTTCCCGGTGGCATTTCGTCTGGAAGGAGTTGTTGCTTCTGTTGGATCGCTGGAGCGAGGAGGTGGAGGTTGTCCGGTGGCTTGAACGTGTGTGCGAGTGCGGATGCGCTGCTGAGTTGCGGCGCTCGGACTTCCTCACGATCTTGAGATCGGCAAGTGTACGACTACATCAACCACGAGTTCCTACTCGTTAACAAAGCTCATTGTCTTCGAGGGTAAGTTCTCTATGGATGTATGTCCACCCGTTTGCTTTGTACCTAGTAGATAGATCTTGGCGTGTAGTTCACACCGTAGGAAAGTTTTTGTTTTCTATGCTGCGGACCCAACAGTGGTATCAGAGCCTGATCTATGCGTAGGTGCTTTGCACGGGTAGTGCACATATGTTTATATGTGGGCGATGATGATCATGTTATTGCATCTTCTATGTACTTTGGATATTGGTGGCATAGTGGGATGAAGCAGCCCGGACCAACCTTACATGTCATCGTACATGAGACCGGTTCCACGACTGACATGCAACTTGTTTTGCATAAGTGGCTGGAGGGTGTCTGTCTCTCCTACTATAGTCAATATCTGATTTACAACAAGTTGCTAATAACTTGGTTATCCTCGTTGTGGTTCATGTTCGTAGGTTAGACAGGTTCTATCTCCGAAATCCCTAAGCCACGTAAAACTTGCAATTGATAAATTAGAGGCGTCTAGTTTAGATCGTTGCTGGGCTAGTGTTTTGATATGGTATTGTTGTAAGTAGATGTATAATATATACTCTTACAACTCACTTAACGTGTAAGTTCCATAGACCTTGGCCTTACACACAATGGAATGATAGAGATCATACCACGATGCAAATGATAGAGATCAAATGCATGGACCATATCACCTCACTTCACACATTAGAAGTTAGCATCTTATATTGCTAGTTTGGCGCGTTTGGTAGCATTATAAGATGATCCCTCATTTAGATATCAAGATAAAATGTGTTCTTCCTTAAGTATGCACCGTTTTGTGGATCATGTTTTGAGGCATCACGTGATGATCGGGTGTTTTCAACTCTACGCTTTCATACAACGGGTGTAAGACAGTTTTACACACGCAAATACTAAGGTTCTTACTTGACGAGCCTAGCATGTACAGACATGGCCTCGGAACACGGAACGAAAGGTTAAGCATGAGTCATATAGTTGATATGATGCCCATATAGATGCTCGCCTTTGAAGCTACACCGACTCACGTGATGATCGGACTTGGTGTAGTGGATTTGGTTCATGTAATCACCAAAAGGACACGAGGGATGTCGTTTTTGAGTGGGAGTTCATTAGTAATTTGGATTAGTTGAACTCAATCTATCATAAACTTAGTCTAAATATACTTTACAAATTCTGTTGTAGATGGCACCACCTGCTTTTAATTTCAATGTGTTCATGGAGAAAGAGAAACTTGCTGCGAATGGTAGCAACTTCACCAACTGGGCTTTGAATTTGAGGATTCTCCTCACTACTGCACAAAAGCAATATGTGCTAGATGCGCCGCTAGGCCCCCCACCAGCTCCTGATGCCCCTGACGAGGAAAAGAACGTCTATATAACTCGTCAGGAGGACCATAACTTAGTTCATTGCGGAATACTGTATGGGCTAGAGCCAGAACTTCGAAAGCATTTCGAAAATGGCAATGCCTTTGATACCATGGGAGAATTGAAAATGATTTTCGATACCCATGCTGCCGTAGAGAGTTATAATGCTACAGAAAAGTTCTTTAGCAGCATGATGGAGGAAAACAGCTCTGTTAGTGAGCACGTACTCAAAATGTCTAGGTACGCCGATAAGCTTGTGTCCTTAGGAATAACGATTCCCATTGACTTAGGCATACATCGTGTTCTCCAATCTCTGCCACCTAGCTACAAGAGCTTCGTGATGAACTATAATATGCAGGGCATGAAGAAGTCTCTTCCCGAGCTTCTGTCAATGCTTAAGACTGCAGAAGTGGAGATTAGGAAAGAACATCAAGTGTTGATGATCAATAGGACCACCGGTTTCAAGAAGGACAAGAAAGGCAAGCACAAGGGAAAGAAGGGTGGCAAGTCTATTGCCACGACTGAAAAGAAACCCCGAGCTGGCCCTGAGTCTGACACCGAGTGCTACTATTGCAAGGGGATTGGCCATTGGAAGCGCAACTGCCCCAAGTATTTGGCGGACAAGAAGTCCGGCAAGGCAAACAAAGGTATATGTGATATACATGTTATTGATGTGTACTTGACTAGTACTCGCAGTAGCACCTGGGTATTTGATACCGGATCGGTTGCTAATATATGTAACTCGGTTCAGGGGCTGCGGAACAAGCGACAACTAGCAAGGGATGAGGTCTCGATGCGGGTCGGCAATGGATCAAGAGTTGATGTGATCGCCGTCGGAACGCTGCCTCTCCATATGCCATCGGGATTAGTTATAAACCTAAATAATTGTTATTTGGTGCCTGCACTGAGCATGAACATTGTATCCGGATCATGTTTGATGCAAAGTGGTTATTCATTTGAGTCAAAAAACAATGGTTGTTCGATTTATATGAATAATATCTTTTATGGTCATGCACCTATGTTGAATGGTCTATTTATGTTGGATCTCGATAGTAGTATTATGCATATTCATAATGTTGATGCTAAAAGGATTAAACTTGATAATGATATATCTACATATATGTGGCACTGCCGTCTAGGTCATATTGGCGTTAAACGCATGAAGAAACTCCATTCTGATGGACTTTTGGAATCACTTGATTTTGAATCATTTGATACATGTGAGCCATGCCTTATGGGCAAGATGACTAGAACGCCGTTTTCCGGTTCAATGGAACGGGCGACAGATCTATTGGAAATCATACATACTGATGTGTGTGGACCAATGAGTGTGTCGGCGCGAGGTGGATATCGTTATTTTGTTACTTTCACAGATGATTTGAGTAGATATGGGTATATCTATTTGATGAAACACAAGTTTGAAACTTTTGAAAAGTTCAAAGAATTTCAGAATGAAGTGGAAAATCATCGTAACAGAAAGATCAAATTTCTAGGAGAGTATCTTAGTTACGAGTTTAGCACACATATGAAAGACTGTGGAATAGTTTCACAACTCACGCCTGCCGGAACACCACAACGTAATGGTGTGTCAGAACATCGTAATCGTACTTTATTGGATATGGTTCGATCTATGATGTCTTTGACTGACTTGCCACTATCATTTTGGGGTTATGCACTGGAAACCGCTACATTCACTTTAAATAGGGCACCATCTAAATCCGTTGAAAAGACACCGTATGAATTATGGTTTGGAAACAAACCTAAGCTATCATTTCTTAAAGTTTGGGGATGCGATGTTTATGTGAAGAAACTTCAACCGGATAAACTCGAACCCAAAGCGGGAAAATGCGCCTTCATAGGATACCCTAAGGAAACGATTGGGTATACCTTCTATCACAGATCTGAGGGCAAGGTCTTTGTTGCCAAGAATGGATCCTTTCTTGAGGAGTTTCTCACGAAAGGTGTGAGTAGTCGGAAGGTAGAACTCGAAGAGGTTATTGAACCTTCTCTTCATGAAATGGCGAGTAGCGCAGCTCCAGAAGTTGTTTCGGAGTTGACTTCACCTAATGAAGAGAGAGCTAATGATATTGATCATGAAACTCCGAAAGAGGACACTACCAAACCTCGCAGGTCAAGCAGGACACGTGCAGCTCCTGAACTGTACGGCAATCCTGTTATGAATTTCATGATTGATGAAATGGATGTCCCTGCGATGTATGAAGAAGCGATGATGAGCCCGGATTCCAACAAATCGCTAGAAGCCATGAAATCCGAGGTGGAATCCATGTACGAGAACCAAGTTTGGAACTTGGTGGACTTACCTCACGACCGAAAGGCCGTTGAGAATAAATGGATTTTCAAAAGAAAAACTGATGCTGATGGTAATGTGACCATCTATAAGGCTCGACTTGTCGCAAAGGGGTTTCGACAAATTCAAGGAGTTGACTACGATGAGACATTCTCTCCCGTAGCGATGCTTAAGTCGGTTAGGATTATGTTAGCAATTGCTGCATATTTCGATTATGAAATATGGCAGATGGATGTCAAAACTACGTTCCTCAGTGGTAAGATTGAAGAAGAGTTGTATATGATACAACCTAAGGGTTTTGTCGATCCTAAGGATGCTAATAAGGTATGCAAACTTCAGCGATCCATCTATGGAGTGAAGCAAGCATCACGAAGTTGGAATCTCCGCTTTGATGAGGTGATCAAAGAGTTTGGATTTGTCCAAACTTATGGAGAGGCTTGTATTTACAAGAAAGTGAGTGGGAGCAATGTGGCATTTCTGATATTATATGTGGATGACATATTATTGATTGGAAATGATTTAGATCTTTTAAACAGTGTTAAAAGTTATCTAAACAGCAAATTTTCGATGAAGGACCTTGGTGAAGCTTCATATATATTAGGCATTAAAATCTATAGAGATAGATCAAGATGCCTAATTGGGCTATCGCAAAGTACATACCTTGATAAGATATTAAAGAAGTTTAATATGGACAGAAGTAAGAAGGGGTTCTTACCTATGTTGCAAGGCAAGACATTGAGTAAGACTCAAAGTCCGGCTACGGCGGAAGAAAGAGAGATAATGGATAGGATCCCCTATGCCTCAGCCATAGGCTCTATAATGTATGCCATGCTATGTGCAAGACCGGATGTGGCACATGCTATTAGTTTGACTAGTAGGTACCAATCTGATCCAGGTTCGGAACACTGGATAGCGATCAAGAATATCCTTAAGTACTTGAGAAGAACTAAGGATATGTTTCTTGTATACGGAGGTGAAGAAGAGCTAGTCGCTAAGTGTTATGTCGATGCTAGCTTTGACACTGATCCGGATGACTCTAAGTCTCAATCCGGATACGTATTTCTCTTGAACGGAGCAGCAGTTAGTTGGAGGAGCTCCAAACAACCTGTGGTGGCTGGATCAACAACGGAGGCGGAATATGTTGCTGCTTCAGAAGCGGCGCAGGAAGAAGTTTGGATGAAAGAGTTCATTACGGAACTAGGTGTGGTTCCCAGTGCGTTGGACCCGATGGTGATCTATTGTGATAACAATGGAGCCATAGCCAACGCCAAGGAACCAAGGTCTCACAAGAATTCCAAGCATATTAAGCGTCGGTTTCACTCCATCCGCGAACATGTCAAGGATGGAGATATAAAGATTTGTAAAGTGCACACGGACCTGAATGTAGCAGATCCGTTGACTAAAGTACTCCCTAGGGCAAAACATGATCGACACCAGAACTCCATGGGTGTTAGATTTATCACTATGTGAACTAGATTATTGTCTCTAGTGCAAGTGGGAGACTGAAGGAAATATGCCCTGAGAGGCAATAATAAAGTTGTTATTATGTATTCCTTGTATATGATAGATGTTTATTTTACATGCTATAATTGTATTGATAGGAAACATCAATACATGTGTGTTTAATAAACAAAAAGGGTTCCTAGTCATGCCTCTCTTATAGACTAGCTTGTTGATTAACAAGATGATCAAGGTTTCCTGATCATGGACATTGGATGTTGTTAATAATCGGGTCACACCATTGGTGGAATGATGTGATGAACATTCGTCCGAAGTATAGCATTACAATCAAGTCATTGTGTTTATATTGCTATAACATCATACGAAGTAATCTTTATCCTGAGACCATGAGATCATGTTAATTGCTAACACCGAAAGAGTATCTTGATAACATCAAACGTCACACCGTAACAGGGTGACTATAAAGATGGGTTCAGTGCTACGAAGGTGTTATGTTGAGGCTCATGGATCAAGAGTGGAATTTGTCAATCCAGATGACGGATAGATATACTCTGAGCCCTCTCAGTGAGATCACATTAGGATAGCTTGCAAGCAAGTGATGTGATCACTAGAATGTTATATCACGGGAACGAGAAAAGAGTGCATGTCGGTAACGAGATCAAACTAGGTATGGAGATACCGATGATCGAATCTCGGACATGTAATATATCGAGAGACAAAGGGATTTAGTTACAAGCGTTAAAGGTTCTCACGATCACAGGAGTCATCGTTGAATGTGTAGGAGTCAGTACGGATCTCCAGGTCCCGCTGCTGATTATTGATCGGAGAAGGTCTCGATCATGTCTGCATTATTCGCGAACCATAGGGTGGCACACTTAAGAGTTACCGAACACCATTTGGAGCACATATGTTTCATACGAAAGAATTGCAAAGCGCAGGAATTGTTTCAATAGAAACCGGAAATTGTTTCGGGTAAAATTGCAGAAGGTGGTTCTGCATGTGATATTGAAATATTGCAAGGGGATATATGTGAATGTTTGTTAATTAAATTAATTAACAAAATTCTGAATAAATTTAATAAAAGAGTTTTATTAAATGAGAGAGCATTAAATTTGGAGAAACTTAATGCATTTAAAGTGGAGACTTTAAAAGGGAATGTGAAGAGGCATTTTTATGTGGAGGAGTTACCACCACATGAATGGGGGAGGTGAGGGGTCACCCCCCATGCGCCGGCCATGGAGAGAGCGGGCACCCCCTCCTCCTATAAAAGGCCACCCATTCCCTCCTTCATCCTCACACCTCCTTGTGAAGGATCTCTCTCCCCCTCTAGAATTATTCCCCCATGGTCTCGGATTAGCGAGATACATGTTCCCGGTGGCATTTCGTCTGGAAGGAGTTGCTGCTTCCGCTGGATCGCTGGAGCGAGGAGGTGGAGGTTGTCCGGTGGCTTGAACGTGTGTGCGAGTGCGGATGCGCTGCTGAGTTGCGACGCTCGGACTTCCTCACAATCTTGAGATCGGCAAGTGTACGACTACATCAACCACGAGTTCCTACTCGTTAACAAAGCTCGTTGTCTTCGAGGGTAAGTTCTCTATGGATGTATGTCCACCCGTTTGCTTTGTACCTAGTAGATAGATCTTGGCGTGTAGTTCACACCATAGGGAAGTTTTTGTTTTCTATGCTGCGGACCCAACCTCTAGTTGTGGTTTAGTAAAAGGACACACATTGCAATGACACTAGTGGAGGTTTATGAAAAGAACAAACCTGCAATGACAACTGGTGGATCCATGTGGTTTGTGAAAAGAACACCACATGCTGGAGTGGCATCATTGCATGTTTGTTGTTTTCAAAAACCACAGTGATGCACACTAACACACATGCAATGACTGAAAAGTACACACATGCAGTAACTCTGGTGGATCCAAGTGGAGGTTTATGAAAAGGACAAACATGCAATGACTCTAGTGGTGGTTTATTAAAAGGACACACGTGCAATGACATCCAGTGGATCCAAGTGGTGGTTTAAGAAAAGAACAAACATGCAATGACTCTGGTTGTGGTTTAGGAAAAGGATACACATTGCAATGACACTAGTGGTGGTTTATGAAAAGAACACACATGCAAAGACATGCAATGACAACTGGTGGGTCCATGTGGTTTATGAGAAGGACAAACATGCAATAACAACTGGTGTATCCATGTGGTTTATGAAAGGAAACACATGCTGGAGTGGCATCATTGCATGTGTTCTTTTCAAAAACCACATTGATGGACACTATCACACACACATGCAGTGACTCTAGTGGTGGTTTATGAAAAGGACACACATGCAATGACACTGGTGGATCCAGGTGGTGGTTTATGAAAAGAACAAACATGCAATAACTCTGGTTGTGGTTTATGAAAAGAACAAACATGCAATGACATGAAGTGGATCCAAGTGGTGGTTTATGAAAAGAACAAACATGCAATGACTCTCTGGTTGTGGTTTAGGAAAAGGACACACATTGCAATGACACTACTGGTGGTTTATGAAAAGAACACACATGCAAAGACATGCAATGACAACTGGTGGATACATGTGGTTTATGACAAGGACAAACATGCAATGACAAGTGGTGGATCCATGTGGTTTATGAAAAGGAAACACATGCAGTGACTCTGGTGGATCCAGGTGGTTTATGAAAAGGACACACATGCAATGACATGTAGTGGATCCAAGTGGTGGTTTATTAATAGAACAAACATGCAATGACTCTATTTGTGGTTTAGGAAAAAGACACACATTGCACTGACACTAGTGGTGGTTTATGAAAAGAACACACTTGCAAGGACATGCAATGACAACTGGTGGATCCATGTGGTTTATGAGAAGGACAAACATGCAATGAGAACTGGTGGATCCATGTGGTTTGTGAAAAGGAAACACATGCAATGACTCTGGTGGATCCAGGTGTTGTTTATGAAAAGAACAAACATGCAAAGACATGTAGTGGATCCAAGTGGTGGTTTATGAAAAGAACAAACATACAATGACTCTGGTTGTGGTTTATGAAAAGCACACACATGCAATGACATGCAGTGGATCCAAGTGGTGGTTTATGAAAAGAACAAACATGCAATGACTCTGGTTGTGGTTTAGGAAAAGGACACACATTGCAATGACACTAGTGATGGTTTATGAAAAGAACACACATGCATAGACATGCAATGACACTGGTGGATCCATGTGGTTTATGAGAAGGACACACATCCAATGACAAATGGTGGATCCATGTGGTTTGTGAAAAGAACACCACATGTTGGAGTGGCATCATTACATGTGTTCTTTTCAAAAACCACAGTGATACACACTGACACACACACATGCAGTGACTCTAGTGGTGGTTTATGAAAAGGACACACATGCAGTGACTCTGGTGGATCCAGGTGGTGGTTTATGAAAAGGACAAACATGCAATGACTCTTGTGGATCCAGGTGCTGGTTAATGAAAAGGACACACATGCAATGACTCTGGTGGATCCAAGGTGTGGTTTATGAAAAGAACAAACATGCAATCACTCTAGTTGTGGTTTATGAAAAGGACACACATTGCAATGACACTAGTGGTGGTTTATGAAAAGAACACACATGAAAAAACATGCAATGACACTAGTGGATCCATGTGGTTTATGAAGAGTACACACATGCAATGACAACTGGTGAATCCATGCAGTTTATGAAAAGGAAACACATGCAGTGACTCTAGTGGATCCAGTTGGTTTATGAAAAGGACACACATGCAATGACATGCAGTGGATCCAAGTGGTGGTTTATGAAAAGAACAAACATGCAATGACTCTGGTTGTGGTTTTGGAAAAGGACACACATTGCAATGACATGCAGTGGATCCATGTGGTTTATGAAAAGAACACTCATGCAATGACTCTGGTTGTGGTTTAGGAAAAGGACACACATTGCAATGACACTAGTGGTGGTTTATGAAAAGAACACACATGAAAAGACATGCAATGACACTAGTGGATCCAAGTGGTTTATGAGAAGGACACACATGCAATGATAACTAGTGGATCCATGTGGTTTGTGAAAAGGACACCACATGATGGAGTGGCATCATTACATGTTCGTTCTTTTCAAAAACCACAGTGATGTACACTGAAACACATGCACACACACATGCAATGACTCTAGTGGTGGTTTATGAAAAGGACACACATGAAGTGACTCTGGTGGATCCAGGTGGTGTTTTCTGAAAAGGACACACATGCAATGACTCGAGTGGTGGTTTATGAAAAGGACACACATGCAAAGACTCTGGTGGATCCAGGTGGTGGTTTATGAAAAGAACAAACATGCAATGACTCTGGTTGTGTTTTATGAAAAGGACACACATGCAATGACATGCAGTGGATCCAAGTGGTGGTTTATGAAAGGAACAAACATGCCATGACTATGGTTGTGGTTTATGAAAATAACAAACATGCAATGACATGAAGTGGATCCAAGTGGTGGTTTATTAAAAGAACATACATGCAATGACTCTAGTTGTGGTTTAGGAAAAGGACACACATTGCAATGACACTGGTGGTGGTTTATGAAAAGAACACACATGCAATGACACTGGTGTGTCCATGTGGTTTATGAGAAGGACACAGGACACACATGCAATGACAACTGGTGGATCCATGTGGTTTGTGAAAAGGACACCACATGATGGAGTGGAATCATTGCATGTTTGTTCTTTTCAAGAACCACAGTGATGCACACTGAGACACATGCACACACACATGCAATGACTCTAGTGGTGGTTTATGAAAAGGCACACATGAAGTGACTCTGGTGGATCGAGGTGGTGGTTTATGAAAAGGACACACATGCAATGACTCTACTGGTGGTTTATGAAAAGGACACACATGCAAAGACTCTGGTGGATCCAGGTGGTGGTTTATGAAAAGAACAAACATGAAATGACTCTGGTTGTGGTTTATGAAAAGGACACGCATGCAATGACATGCAGTGGATCCAAGTGGTGGTTTATGAAAAAGAACAAACATGCAATGACTCTGGTTCTGGTTTATGAAAAGGACACACATGAAATGACATGTAGTGGATCCATGTGGTTTATGAAAAGAACACACATGTGATACGTTGCAAACGTATCCATAATTTTTGATGTTCTATGCTTGGTTTTATCTACTTTCTTTTGTTTTGTCCACACTTTGGAGTACTTTTCATATGATTTCTTGGACTAACCTATTAACAAGAGCCACAGTGCCAGCTGCCTGTTTTCTGCTGTTTTTGGTTCCTGGAAAGTCAGAAAATGAATATTCTCGGAATTGGACGGGACAAAAGCCAAAGTCAGTTTTTCACCAAGGGATACCTAGAGCCAGAATACGAGACGGAGAGGGGCTGGGGCCCAGCCACACCACCTGGCCGTGCGGCCAGGCCTGGCCTGCGCCAGGGGGTGGTCTGGCCGCCCCAGACACCCCCTCGGCCTCTCCTTCCACCTATAAGGAGCCTCTGATACGGAAACCCTAAGTACCCGATCAAAATTCTACAAAAGAGTCTGTAGCCGCCGTCATCTCCATCCCTAGATCGGGAGGGATCTGAAGCTCTTCCTGGCACCCTGTCGGAGAGGGGAATTCACCCTGGAGGCCTTCTTCATCACCATGCAAGCCTCTGGTGTGATGCGTGAGTAGTTCATCTCTGGACTACGGGTCCATGTAGTACCTAGATGGTTGGTTCTCCTCCTTTGTGCTATCATTTTTAGATCTTGTGAGCTCCATTCATGATCAAGATCATCTATTTGTAATTCTGCCTATTGTGTTTGCGGGGATCCGATGGATATTGAGATTCTATTTCAGATTGATTATTGATTCTATCATGTCTTTGTTATTTGTGATCTTGCATGCTTTCCATTGTTAGTAGCTATCTTGGCCAAGTAGATGCTAGCAACTCCAAGAGTTAGTATTTATGCTCGATAGTGGGTTCATGCCTCTGGTAAATCTCTAAGGTACTAGATGTGCTGTTGCTACTAGGGAGAAAACAATAATCCTTTGTTCATAGAACAATCGTATTGTTTACTTTACACGCAATTTGTAATGCAATTATCCGTTGCTTGCAACTTAGTACTGGAGGGGGTTCAGATGATAACCTGAAGGTGGATTATTAGTCATAGATGTAGTTGGATGGAGGTCTATG
This sequence comes from Avena sativa, assembly GCA_916181665.1. NCBI lineage: Eukaryota > Viridiplantae > Streptophyta > Magnoliopsida > Poales > Poaceae > Avena > Avena sativa. The sequence continues at coordinate 434,441,161 of OV702287.1, forward strand.
TATAATGTTGTGATGCCCAATCAAATCTCAAAGGAGTCAAGATGATTAGTATAGGCTTGTATGCTTTCTCGATGTTTGTCAATTGCCCCATTGTAATTTGTTCACCCAACATGTCATCTATCTTAGGGAGAGCCACCTCTAGTGAACTATGGACCCCGGTCCTTTATTTTACTTTCAATCTACAATCAACTGTTTACTGCTTTGTGTTTACTTTCTGCAAACTATTACTTTCTTCCACTCGATACGTTTAATCCTTTGTTTTCAGAAAAACCAGTGAGATTGATAACCTCATCACAAGTTGGGGACAAAGTTCTGTGGTTGTGTTATGCAGGTCTCCACGTTGCTGCTGGCACCGGTAGTGCGCCCTGCCAATGTTCAGCTAGCAACACCTTTGGGGTGTTTCCTTTCTCCTATTGGTTCGATTAAACCTTGGTTTCGTACTGAGGGAAAACTTGCTGCTGTGCTCATCATACCTTCCTCTTGGGGTCCCCCAACAAGCTCGATATATTTTGGGCCATCAACATGCAATGACAACTGGTGGATCCATGTGGTTTATGAAAAGTACACACATGCAGTGACTCTAGTCGTGGTTTATGAAAATAAGACAACATGCAAATGACACTGGTTGATCCATGTGGTTTAGTACGAAACTTGCATTTTCCATTTCTTAAAGGAACACACATGCCTACTCTTTCTATTTTCTATTTGAATCCCTTATTCTATCTTGCCCTTGGTTTTTTGATACTACTCAGTTTTGCCCTCTCTCTCTGTCACAAATCACACATAAGCCCAAACGTATGCTCACTTTGGGTGCTACGCCCTGATTGGCTGACACAGATGTCACCCGGATCATGCCCACCAACCGTTGGTCCTCTGTGATCCAACAAGCAGGATAACCCCTCCCTTCTCCACTTTTTTATGCAGAGTCTATCTGTGCCACCTCTCTATCCGTGCCACTAATACTTTACCTCCATAAACAAGTGAAAATCCATATAAATAAAATAAATGATCATATTTCGAAGAAGCTTTCGTCTTCGTCTTCCAGTTCATCCTCGTCTTCGTCAATGCCATGGTCCTCGCCATCGCTGCTGTCGGTGTCCTCCTCTGATGACTCGACACTGCCCCCTTCTTCGTATAAGCGTGTATCTCCTTGTCGGAGTCCTCCTCCTCCTCTTCGTAGTCCTACGGGTCCACATCACTCTCCTCCGCTTCTGCCTCCAACTAATCGACGAATGCCTCCTCGTTGGCTGAGTCGGACTTGTCCAAATAGCTGTCTCCTCTCTTCTTCTTGGTCTTCTTCTTGTTCCTCTTCTTGTCCGTACTCGCCGGTGCACACGCGCCCCTATCCTGGCTTCTGATTTGCGCTCGTCCATCACTGCAGGTACCCCACACTCCTCCTGTGCGGCCGGTACGAGCTTCAATGTCGTGGTGTCCTCGAGTGCCGATGTCGATGGATCCTGGCGCGATAGGACACGACGTGCTGCCTCAGTAGGTGACTCGCAAGCGCGAATGATGCTGCGAAGAGCAGGGGACGCAGGACGCTCAGTGGACGGCTTGGACCTGCCATTGCGATGGAAAGGGGGCATCATGCTCGAGGAACTTGTTCGGAATGATCGATGGCGGGTACACAGAGTTGGGTGCTGATCTGATCAAGGATGAGCAGCGGTTTCGTGTGTTGTGTACACGCATGCATTTGTCGATTATTAAAAAAATGTAATATCTCGTGTACTGAACATAATTTGATCACAACAAAAGTGGCACATCGTATTCTATACTCGTAAATATCTCGTGCATGCCTGTCGACATGGAGTTCAACGGAGTTCGACGTGTCGACGTGATCATGTAGCAGTTGCGCGCATCATTGCCCCATCAACATGTGACACACGCACGCGGGACATGCACGCCGATGCCCGTGATTACCACCCGGCTCCACTCATTTTTTAAGGGTAAGCTCGCACTCCTCTTATTATATACTGGATTTTAGGCGGCACCGAAGACCATTGAACTGTCCATCGCAATAAAGACAAGTCCCATCGATTCCCTATCCCTGCCTCCCTGGCTTCTTTGAGAAGGTAGACCATACACGGTGGTCTTGTATAATAGTAGTAGTACTACTAGACCATGGCATGTACTCTTTGACTCTTCTCCCACACTAATCACTATCTTCTTCCTCCTGCCGCCACCTCCCTCCCCCTGCAAGCCATGGCTCCCTTGAGGAGAGGCCGGTCGACTATCCTCACAGGGAAAAAGGAGAGAGCTCGCCGCGAGTCAGTTCTTGCTCTACCAGCCCCTCAAACCCCCCGCTCACTAAGGCCCAACCTCTCCCGACAATGGCGCCAAATGTTCTAGCAGGCGAGGAGACCTCCCGGTACGGTCTTCTTGTTCTACTTCTTCTCCATCTCCTTCTCCATCATGATCTTATTCTTCTTCTTCTTGTTGTTTTCTTCTTATTCTTGCTCTTCCTCTTCTATGTATTACATGACGGCCGTGGATCCAGAATCCACCACGACGGAGGCATTGCAGGACCCGTTCGGTCCCGTTCCACGTCTCAGCGAGGTAGCAAATCTCCACATTATTATTTCTCTGAGTTTTGAGGTGGATTTCTTAGATCGTGTCCGCCCCGCATTGGTTTTTTCTTTCTTTTGCGAGTTGTATTACTTTTCATGATTATGACTAGATCTCTTGGTCTTTCCTTAATACCACTGTTCATAGATTCAATGTGGATTTTTTGTGATTAGGATTAGTTTATCGTGGTTATGAATAGATCTCTAGGTCCATTTTTAACACTGATGTCCATAGATTTAACGGGGATTTTTTGATTTGTATTAGTATTCACCTGGAACCTGGAGTGTAATTATAGTATTTCTATTTCAATTAACATGAACAATGCAGCAATCGAAGGCCGAGTACCATGACAAGGTGGCCGCGATCAGTGCCAAGATTGACAACCAACATGAGCTTGCACGCTCCCTCACCCAAGCTAATGAGAGCCTTCACAAGCAATTATCTGTGTAGAAGGAGATCTCGCTAGATTTTGCACGTGACATCGTGAGGCTGCAGAAAGTGCTCGACTGTAACTTGAACATGCAAGAACAGGCCATCAAGATAATCAACGAGATCATGGAGGAGAAGAAGAATCTCATGGAAAGGTGCACCCTCCTTCAGGATGAAGTCACTGAGGCACTCAGAGGACGCGTCGAGGAAACCAAGGCTACCATCCGAGCCTACCATGACAGGAACCGTTTCCTGGATGTAGTGAAAGAGATGAAGGAGGACATGAGAAGAGGGATCCCCGTACTCAAGGGTGTTCGGAAAGAGAACGAGGAGCTAAGGGCTTGTCTGGAGGCGTATCGGAGCAATGCCCAAGTCTGATTCCCGTTAGAGGGGGCACGAATTTCAGTTCGTGCTCCACTCTTTTTGTAATATTTAGGGTTTAGGGAGCAATGCCCAAGTCCGCTTCCCATTATAGGGTGCAATAAGAATCCTAGGGCAACTCCTTCTCTATCTGGACATGTGTAGGTGTTCATGTTCATGAATGGACACCATGAGCTCTTTCCATTCTGTATCTGGACATGGGTTTCTGCATTATGAGTTTGCCACTAGCCCACTACTATTTGGTGACATGGGAAAAACCCACAACACACTAAACTGCAGATAAACCTTATTTGTCTTTGAAATTGAAATTATGATAGTGCCACTAGTCGATTCATAAAATGTTGATTAGTCTTATATTGCTTCTTCCTTGAAATTATGAAAGCGCCACTAGTCGATTCAGTTAATTATGGAAACTAACCAGCTTGTCCTGGTGAACTGCATAAACCATACTATGTATTTTTGTTGTAGGGAAAGAGGCAAAAGCTCAACCAGGACTTGGCGACCTGGCTAAATGACAAGATAACCATCCAAAGGGAGAAGAAGAATTCCCAATAACTGGCCTTTGACCACCTGCGCGCTGAAGTCGCGGTCCTTTTTGACAAGTACCAGGAACTGAAGGAGGTAAACGCCGGTTGGGTGAAGCTTCACAGGGAAGGTCGCACCTCGGCTAGGAAGCATACGGAGATCATGAAAGGGATCTTGAAGGAAAATCATATGGCTACGGACCAACTTCTCGAATCTGTGATGAAGCGCTGGAACTTGCGGTTGGCGCATGACAAACTACTGAAGGAGCTAGCCGATCTTAGGGAGGAAAACAAGCATCTACGGGCAAGGCTCGCTTGAACCCAACATATGTCTATATAGTACTGAACTGCCTGGTTTGTCTTCTACAGTGGTGATTTTGTAAACGTGAACTTAACTCTATGCACGATATGTGTGTTCGTCTGAAATTAATTTGCTCGAGGATTGAGTTTGGCTTAGTTAAGAAAGCGCAACTGCAAAGTCTTACAGTTAACTAGTTTCGGGCATTGGCACAACATAAATTATTCATCTTGAATTTCCTTTATCCTTTCTAGTCTATCCTTGTTCACCCTCGCGTGCCTTCTTCGGTTTCTTCAACAGATCCGCAATGCAGTACTCTAGCTTCTTCTTGTCTTTCCTGAGTTGATCCCTCTCCTTTTCTGCATTATGAATCAGCAACCTGTGACTATCTTGAAGCTTCTTTGTAGTTCCAACAACCAAGCTCCCATTGATTCTGTCACTTAGTTCTGACTACAAATTCTCGATTTCTTGTTCTAGCTCCTTATTTCGTACCGACAGCTTGTATTTTTTTCAGCTGCATCACAAGCATCAGTAAATCTCCCCGACCTTTCCAACTCATACATCTGCCATAACTATGCCAAACATTTCTTAAGTGCATCTGGCCACTCAATATCCATCCACTCTACTGCTTTACACGTCGGGCCAACCTAAAAAAAACACACACTATCGTGTTATGAACATACATGATACATTTTTCTTCATGTCACTGTTGCACATAATGTAAACAAACCCGATTTGTACAGCCCAAAAACCTTCTCCCAGTATTACTGCCTTCGAATGCAACATATCTCCTCAGTTTTAGCCTATGGTCACATGGTACTTGATACGTTGCTAATGTATCCATAATTTTTGATGTTCCATGCTTGGTTTTATCTACTTTCTTATGTTTTGTCCACACTTTGGAATGCTTTTCATATGATTTCTTGGACTAACCTGTTAACAAGAGCCACAGTGCCAGTTGCCTATTTTCTACTATTTTTGGTTCTAGAAAGTTAGAAAATGAATATTCTCGGAATTGGACCGGACAAAAGCCAAAGTCGCTATTTTCCCAGAAGATTCACGAAGCCAGAAGGAGAGACGAAGGGAGGCCACAGGGTGGCCAAACCACCCCTAGGCGTGGGTCCCCCCAGGTCGCGCCAGCGCATGGTGTGGCCCCCCTGGCCGCCCACCGACCTTGCCTCTTCGCCTATAAGATGCCTGCCGATGCAAAAACCCTAAGTCGTCAATCCTCCAGCCACGAAAAGTTCCGCAGCGCTGCCGCCACCGAAGGGGAGATTCGGGGATAGAAAGTCTCTGTTCCGGCACCCTGTCAGGACGGGGAAGTGCCCCCGGAGCCATCTCCATCGATCTCCACCACCATCTCCATCACCATTGCTGATTCCCATGATGAGGAGGGAGTAGTTCTCTCTTTATACTAAGGGTTCTACCGGTAGCTATGTGTTCATCTCTCTCTCTATGCATGATATTATTGAGATCATGAGCTTATAATCTATAGATCTACCTTTCTACTCAAGTGCTTTAATAGATCTCTACTCTTCCCATGTGTGTGAAGTTGACAGTGTGCACACCATGGTGGCACTTAGGCTAGAGATTTCAAATACTTGTTATGATTTATATTTGGAGTTAGATGTCTTTATGAAATTGTGGTGTTTGTTGGATCCATCTAGCGCTCAAGGTGACAGTGTGGGGTTATCTAGAGGGGTAAAGCGAACTTTGGGGAGTGCTGTTATAGCCCTACCATGGATTAGAGTGTCCAACCGGAGAGTAGTTAAGAGTAGTATCATAAATAGAAGATATTTATATGAGAGTGTTCACTAGTGAAAGTATGATCCCTAGGCCTTTTTTCTAAGCACTGAAACACTGTTTGCTATTAGATCTATTACATGTTTGCTTGCTTCTATCTTTATTTCAGTTTGCCTTTAGTCTCTTCCACGTCATCAAAGTATTTTCTACCATCGTTACCACTTATAATTATTCATACCACTTGTATTTCACTATCTCTTCGCCGAACTAGTGCACCTATACACATGACAAGTGTATTGGGTGTGTTGGGGACACAAGAGACTTCTTGTATCTTGATTGCAGGGTTGCTTGAGAGGGGATACCTTTGACCACTTCCTCTCTGAGTTCGATAAACCTTGGGTGATCCACTTAAGGGAAAACTTGCTGCTGTTCTACAAACCTCTGCACTTGGAGGCCCAACAACTGTCTACAAGAATAGAAGTGCGTAGACATCAAGCTATTTTCTAGCGCTGTTGTTGGGGAGGTAAGGTAAAAGGTACTCACGTCCTCCGGTGTGAGTGCTCGAAGTTATTTCCTTTAGATTCTGCAATTTTGTCTTTTTGTTTCTTGTTTTCACTAGTTAGGCTTAATGGAAAACAACAAAAAAATTAGAGAGCTTTATAGTATTTATCTTGAGTTAGGACATGAAGTGTTTGAAGAGAAAATTAAAAAACCTATGGAACTTTATTTGCATGCTAATAGCAATGTTGTTAGTATGAATTCTTTGGACACCATTATTGCTAATGCTATGGAAAAGTCTAAGCTTGGGGAAGCTAGTTTTTATGAAAATGATCTTTTTAGTTCCCCGGCTTTGGAAGATAGCTATTCTATTGCTTATGATGATACCAAACCACCAATATATGATGATTACAATGATGAATATGATATTTTCAGTCTACCTACTATTGAGGAGAAAGCTAATTATGATTACAATATGCCTCCTATATTTGATGATTATGGTGATGAAAATAATAATGATAGCTATTTTGTTGAATTTGCTCCCACTACAATCAATAAGAATGACTATGCTTATGTGGAGAGTAATAGTTATCATATGCATGTGGCTCATGATAAGAATGTTTTATGTGATAGTTATATTGTTAATTTTATTCATGATGCTACTGAAAGTTATTATGAGAGAGGGAAACATGGTTTCATATATCTCAACAATATTAAGTTTCCCCTCTTTATGTTGAAAGTCTTGAAGTGGGTTCCTATGCTTGTTGCTTTGTGCTTTCATGACTTGTTTCTTTACAATATTCCTATGCATAGGAAGTGGGTTAGACTTAAATGTGTTTTGAATTTGCTTCTTGATGCTCTCTTTTACTTCAATTCATATTTCTTATGTGAGCATCTTCTCAAACTATCATGCCTAACTTAAAGGCGTTAAAGAAAAGTTCTTATTGGGAGATAACCCAAAAGTTTTAGATGAGTCTTGGAAGTTATTACTTCAGTAATAATCGCTCCTTATCCTTTTTATTTGCTTTTGTGCCAAGAGTAACCTCTAATGAGAGAGAAGTAATGATTGGAAAAGTTGCTGTCTCGAGACAGATTTTTGTGCTTCACCGTAAAAATTCGTGTAAAAGCTCTGTACGTTGTTTTGAGGTGTGAATTTTTGTGCTTATGCCCCAGGTTGTTATCTAACTTTCGTTCGTTCAAAACTTTTTGATTTGAGCAACAGAAGGTCTTCGAAAAAATTCGTATTTACCTTCTGGTCTGTTTTGACATATTTATGCCATTATTTGCATTTGCTTCTTGTTGGTTCCTTTTTGAGTTCTTTAGGGGAATTGAGCTTTTTGAGGGAAGTGCTACAGTAACTAGTGTTTTAATGTAAGTTTTATTGGTGTTAGAACTGAACCTAAATACTTATTATCTTGAGTGCACTAATGTTGCTAATAAAGATTGTGTGAAGTTTTGTATGAAGGAAAAATTTCAGGTGTATGGAAGGAATGAGTAATGAGATGAAGGATGGACTAAAGCTCAAGCTTGGGGATGCCACGCGTGTCAAACTAAGAAATATCCAAGAATTACAAGCGTCAAAGCTTGGGGATGCCCAAGGCATCCCCTTCTTCATCAATAAAAATTCCAGGTTTCTTCCAAACACTTCATTTTCATTATTTCATGCACAGTTGTGTTGTTCTTGGAGCGTCTTCTTTTTCATTTTAGTTTTGGTTTTTGGTTTGCTTGGTTTTCTTAGTTTGCTGAATAAATTGGTTAGACCCCCTCTTTCATACATTGGTTTTCAAATAGTTTGGTTTGGATTGGAAAAGAGTAGGAAAGTTCATGCTTAAGTGGAAAAGGGAGCTTGTTTTTGACTGTGGCCTATGCTTTTTCATGTCATGCTTGATATTGTTTTGGCTTTAGGCTTAGTATTCTTTGCTGTAGCATGACATGTTATAAACAATTGATATTGCTAAATGTGCTTTTGAAGAATCATGCATTGTTTTAGCATATTAAAGCATAGTATTGTGGTATTCTCCTTTGATGCTTTATTTGGGTTGACTTGGCACGTGCTCACACCATGTTATGACTATCCCAAGTCACCATAGCCTTTATGATCCTTTAGTTTTCAACTTGTAGTATCACTTTATGCTTTTATCAATGATGTTTTGTCACTCTGCATGATTATGGCCATTATTGCTCTCTTAGTTGGTCGCTCCCAGTCTTTTGCTAGCCTCCATAACCAAGTATGAGTTCCACTCATGCATCCAGTTCCTAAAACCAAGTTATTCCAAAGAGTACACCATAGCTACCTTTTAGCATTTGCTATTCCAAGTATATTCATGTTTTTATCTACCTTCTGAATTAAACTTGTTATGTGAAAATTAGTGATTAAAGCTCTCACGAACTTGATGGCACACTTTACTTTTCTTGCCCCTAATAAACTTGAACCATTGTGTCGTCTATGTTGTATATGCTTGCACTTATATGTTGGGTATTAGCAGAACCATGCTGTCATGGGGAACGCTTTCAACATTGCACTTGTACTTTGTACCTAGTTGATATCATGTTCTTTTGTCTATGGATGTCGTCGGTGTGAAATGAAAGGGGAGCTTGTAAGTCCATGGAGTTATGTATGTGTGTTAGATAAACGCCTGGGCCGCTGGTCTAATCCATGCTGTCATGGTGGAAACCTGTAGTGTAACCATAATGAGCTGTCTATGAAGCATTCTTCTTATAAAAAAAGAGTCAGATATTGAGAAAAAAGAGAAAAAAGAAAAAAGAGATATGAGAAAAGAGGAAAGAGAGAAAAAAAAGCACCATATTCCCACGGTAAATAAGAAGATTGTTGAGATGCTCGTTGTCTGCTTGCCTTCTCATTTTGATATGGGGATTCTTCCGTATCATCGGCCAAGGGGTACCCCGTTGGCGGTTCTCTATGATACACATGTACTTATGATGACAAGAACTTACCGGTGACTAAACTTGAGTAGCATGAGGAGCGACCCTCGTATTCAAGGGACATGAGATTTCCAACTTATACTTTGTCAAGCATATACTCCATAGTTTGTTCACTTTAACCTTAATCACTTCAAGATGCTTATGATAGGGGCAATAAGAGATGAAAGCTATTAAGTACCATAATTTTTGGAAGCTCTTTATGAAGACTTGAATCCCTACTTCCTTCTATGAAGGCCTTTCTTTTACTTTTATGTCGAGTCTCCATCTTCTATCTTTATGCACCTACTTTGAGAGCATAGTGGCCATTCTTAGTTCCATGTGCATTGTCCCAAGACTTGTTCATTGATGCATAGCTTTGATATTGCTTGTTTTAAACTATTTGTATCTAGTCACTCTTACGAACTTTGAAGGTGTCCTATGCATTTATGTTTGCTACTCTATGAGGGACAAGCTGAATGCCACTATGCTATGTTTTCCTTATGAGAAACAAACAAACGTCTTGCAAAGCATTGTTATTCATGAATCTTTTGTTTGTGCCTTTTCATGTTGCAACATAGTTGCTTTGTCTTATTGTTAGAACTTTATCTTTCATGTTATGATTGAAGTACTATGATCCCAGCTTCGAATGTTTTACAAATACTTTGATCAAATTTATGATAGTGCATGTCACCTCAAAAATTATTCTTTCTTTTTATCACTTACCCACTCGAGGACGAGCAGGAGTTAAGCTTGGGGATGTTGATACGTTGCTAAAGTATCCATAATTTTTGATGTTCCATGCTTGGTTTTATCTACTTTCTTATGTTGTGTCCACACTTTGGAGTACTTTTCATATGATTTCTTGGACTAACCTATTAACAAGAGCCACAGTGCCAGTTGCCTGTTTTCTGCTGTTTTTGGTTCCGGAAAGTCAGAAAATGAATATTCTCGGACTTGGACCGGACAAAAGCCAAAGTCGTTATTTTCCTGGAAGATTCACGAAGCCAGAAGGAGATACGAAGGGGGGCCACAGGGTGGCCAAACCACCCCTAGGCGCGGGTCCCCCAGGCCGCACCAAGGCATGGTGTGGCCCCCCTGGCCGCCCACCGACCTTGCCTCTTCGCCTATAAGATGCCTCCCGATGCAAAAACCCTAAGTCGTCAAGCCTCTAGCCACGAAAAGTTCCGTAGCACCGCCGCCACCGAAGGGGAGATTCAAGGGATAGAAAGTCTCTGTTCCGGCACCCTGCCCGGACGGGGAAGTGCCCCCGGAGCCATCTCCATTGATCTCCACCACCATCTCCATCACCATTGCTGATTCCCATGATGAGGAGGGAGTAGTTCTCTCTCGAGGCTAAGGGTTCTACCGGTATCTATGTGTTCATCTCTCTCTATGCATGATCTTATTGAGATCATGAGCTTGTAATCTATAGATCTACCTTGCTACTCAAGTGCTTTAATAGATCTCCGCTCTCCCCATGTGTGTGAAGTTGACAGTGTGCACACCATGGTGGCACTTAGGATAGAGATTTCAAATACTTGTTATGAGTTATATTTGGAGTTGGATGTCTTTATGAAATTGTGGTGTTTGTTGGATCCATCTAGCGCTCAAGGTGACAGTGTGGGGTTATCTAGATGGGTAAAGCGAACTTTGAGGAGTGTTGTTATAGCCCTACCATGGATTAGAGTGTCCAACCGGAGAGTAGTTAAGAGTAGTATCATAAAGAGAAGATATTTATATGAGAGTGTTCACTAGTGAAAGTATGATCCCTAGGCCTTGTTTCTAAGCACCGAAACACCATTTGCTATTAGATCTATTACATGTTTGCTTGCTTCTATCTTTATTTCAGTTTGCCTTTAGTCTCTTCCATGTCATCAAAGTATTTTCTACCACTGTTACCACTTATAATTATCCATACCACTTGTATTTCAGTATCTCTTCGCTGAACTAGTGCACCTATACACCTGACAAGTGTATTGGGTGTGTTGGGGACACAAGAGACTTCTTGTATCTTGATTGTAGGGTTGCTTGAGAGGGGATACCTTTGACCACTTCCTCCCTGAGTTCGATAAACCTTGGGTGATCCACTTAAGGGAAAACTTGCTGCTGTTCTACAAACCTCTGCACTTGGAGGCCCAACAACTGTCTACAAGAATAGAAGTGCGTAGACATCACTTCTCCATCGAGATCTAGGCCCTCCCATTCATAGTCATAGATCGTCCGTGGTACCTATAGGTAAACACAAAGCTGGAATTGAACACGATTGCATGCACATATGGAGCTCAGATCGAGGGATTTACCAATGCCTAACCCTAGCCCGAGAAAACAGAGGAACTCACATCATGGAAGGAATACTCGATGTCGGAGAGAAGGCTGTTGTTGCTCGACTGGTCGTCCTTGTCGTTCTAGGATAGCATGGGGAATGCGTCGGCGGCGGCGATGGCGTCGGCATCGGTGGAGAGAGAGAGAGAGAGAGAGAGAGAGAGAGAGAGAGAGAGAGAGAGAGAGAGAGAGAGAGAGAGAGAGAGAGAGAGAGAGAGAGAGAGAGAGAGAGAGAGAGAGAGAGAGAGAGAGAGAGAGAGAGAGAGAGAGAGAGAGAGAGAGAGAGAGAGAGAGAGAGAGAGAGAGAGAGAGAGAGAGAGACGAAAGTGCAGTGCATCACCGCTGCAACAATGACTAAATTGGCATGTTACAATAGTTTAATGGATACCATACCCTTTCCCTGGATTACTGTCTCCTGCCTAATATGGTTTCTCTTCATACATTCTTATTTCAAATGCTACATCATCTCAAGAAACAAAATCATGTCAACTACAAGGTACTTATGCATCACTTGTTCAGTCATGGTTTCACAAAACATTACATTATAGTCTCTCAACAAACATAATCACATAAACAAGTATATTACATCAACTCAAGAAACAAAATCATGTCAACTACAAGGTACTTAGGCATCACTTGTCCAGTCATGGTTTCACAAAACATTACATTACAATCTCTCAACAAACAAAATAACAAAAATAAGTACAGTACATCATCTCAAGAAACATAATCATGTCAACTACAATGTATTTATGCATCAGTTGTCCAGTCGTGGTTTCACAAAACATTACATTACAATCTCCCATCATAATAACAAAAACAATTACAGTATGTCATCTCAAGAAACATAATCATGTCAACTACAATGTACTTATATCTTATTACAACAATGATGGTTTCAGTGAGGAGAGTGACATGTCCAAAAATCTCAACAGCTCACACAACATTATATCACAATTTCTCAACAAACATAATCACAGAAACACGGTCTAAATGCAACAGCAGTCAATGTTACAAGTACAGGCAGGGGAACCCCACAGTCCATATGACAAGCCTAGGGTAGCAACTCTCATCAGATCTCATCAACGTTGACCACCTCATTCTGTTCAGCCACTACAGGGGCCTCTACATCCACTATAACCTGTTCAACAACATCAGAAATGGTACCAAGGAAGAACACATTCCTAGTTCGCTTCTTTCGTCGCATAATCTGCAGAAGATCTTCAGTATCCAAAACCTCTATGAATTGCAGCTTCTTATGATGCCACCATTGGATTTGTGCCATCTGCTTAGGGCCAATACTGATTTCCTTACCGATCATCTCTCTCATTTCATCAAGAGTTATGTTTTTGGAATCGACAGTGATCTCCACAGTACATGACAAAACTGGCTTATTAACTCCCTCATCAAGTTTTGTCATGTATGAATCCACCTCTAAGTGTATACTGAACTTATCTAGATCAACATCTATTGGTCCGTAGTCTCTAGGAGCCGAAGCTCTAGCAGCAAGATCTCCAGCATCTGCATACATATCATCAATCATCGCTTCAATTTTCACCTTACGATCAGCTGCACAACACTCCCAAACCATCTGAAGCTGATGGGAGTGCTCAATTTGCATATAGGTATCATTCATGTTGCGCCACACCAATTTTGTCCTTTGTCTAGAACCCTAGGGAATCCTAGCGACAAGCATATCTACCAGCTACGAAACAGACACAACCTCTTTGCAATTCATAAGCAGGTGCACATCTTGCCCAAACACAACCCTCTCATAGCCAAAATCTAGTTTTGTAGTGTACTGGCGAACATGAACTAACGAGGGTTTAACTCGTCAATGCCCATTGTTATGGACTTGGGTTTTGGAGATGGAGGGAACGCTGGAAGTCTCGATCGGCTAGCAAACAAGCACACATGGACGCAAGATTTACCCAGGTTCAGGCCTCGTAGAGGACCCTACTCTTGCTTGTCCGCTCTTGATTGATGATGATCCGAAGGATTACAATGTCGCCGATGGCGGTGTCGTGCAAATTGGATCTGGCGGGTTTTGCCTAGATCTATTGTGTTGTATCTATTGCGAGAGATCATAGATCTATCTATTGGGGGAGTCGCGATTGCCTTCTCGTTGGACCCTCCTAGCCTTTATATATGGGGAGGCTAGGTCTCAGGTACCAATACGAGTTGGTTAGAAGTTAGATTCAAACTCTAGTATTGAGACTTTCTTGTCTTGTGCGTTTGGGAGTCTGTGTCCATATGGGCTTCATACCACTCGAACCGTCATAGACGTCATGGACCTTGGCAATTCGTCGAGTGGGTCTTCCGTCAGGCCGCACCAAGTAGGCTGTAGTCGAGTGCCTATTGGCCATACCCATGTTAGTAGCACCCGAGTGTCCATGCGAATCGTAGATTCGGGTGGAGACTCAGAAGTCTTGATTTTTGCATTAGAATGTCCGAGTCAATAGTTATGTCGAGTGCGAAGCACTTCACCCGAAAGTTCATCGGGTCAGTCGAATTTATAGTAGCTCATAGGGATGATGGTAAACATGCCTGGTGCGCTCGACGGATCGGGACCAGTTAATTACTCTAGGGCAAAAACAACGCCACCTACTCAAACTCGAGTCCCCAGACTCGAATTCGGAAACTGTTGGCGTAATTCGACTCATGCTGCGGAGGCCTTACAAAGTCGAATTCCAGTATATAAATGTGAGCACTCGACGCGTCCGTCAAGGCATATTCATCGTACCTGCAGGCACAGATATATCTCTAGTAGTGCGCAGTAGATGCGTTGCCAGGACTTATTCAGGTCTTATCTTCACACTGTAAGTGCGGCATCCGAATTTTGTCATCTTGGAGATGATTCGGGTGGCCCAGGAGACGTAATCTCTTTGCAGGGAAAATATGAGGCGGAGTCGCCATAGCATTCGAGTGTGGATGTTACCGACACACAGTATGATGTACAAATAATCATAGGATGCGCGACCAGCGCTCCGTATGGGAGTAGCCCCCGAGTGCCTATTCGAGTCGTAGACTCGAGTGGGGACTATAAGTACTTTGCGACTGCTGTCGTCTTTTGCTTGTTTCAGTCGAATATGTTTTCAGCGCTCCCAATGGGAGTAACCCGAAGTCCACAATCGAATCATAGATTCGAGTGAAGGGTTTTTATGATGCTTCGATATCTTCACAAATTTCTTCCGGTGCACGGCCAGCGCTCCCTATGGGAGTAGCCCCCGAGTCCTTAGTCGAATTGTGGATTCGAGTAAGGATTCAGAGCATGCCACTCAAAGATCTTGTACATGCACATTCAACGCTCCAGTTTGGAGTAGCCCCCGAGTGTCTGGCGGAGTCGTAGACACGGGAAAAGACTCGAGTATTGTATCTTGTAGACGTAGTCGACAGTCACGCGAGGAGAAACCATTGACCCGGAAGTGCATCAAGTCAGTGTCTCACGCATAAGGATCCAAGAGTTGACGATGTAGTCGAGGTCAACATAGCGGAGTGATACGTCCATTTTGCATCACTATTCTATGTCTTAATTCACTATTATCCATTGATATATTTCGTATTGAGAGGTGATACTTATGTTATTTCATCTATTTTTGCATGGTTGATGACTTTTGGAGCATGGACCGCTGCAGTCAGGATTCTGATGGAAAAGGTGCTGTTTGGAGGCAAAATTCGCAAAGATCAGAAAATCCGGGAAAATATATGGAAAATCCTATTTTTCCAAAAGACTAAGGATGTCAAAAGATGGAGTGGAGGTGGGCCACAGGGGGCCCACACCACCCCATGGCGCGGGCAGACCAAGGTCGCGCCTGGAGGTGGTGTGGCCACCCTGGCCCACTCCAGCCTCTCCCCTCTGGCGTATATCAACCTCCCGCAACCCTAAGACTCGGGGAGCGACCATAGAAAGATTTTGCCGCCTCTACGGGGCGGAAAACACCGAGAGAGAAAGATCTCTCCAACAGACAGATTTCTGCCGGGGGAATTCCTTCCCGGAGAGGGGAGATCGCCGCCATCAACACCACCATCAAGCTGGACTTCATCGGGATCATCATTATCACCACCACCACCATAATCACCATCAGCACCCTCATCACCATATCCATATTGCTGTAACAATTGCGTTGAATCTTGCATTAGTTCATAGGGGAAACTTTTTCGGTGTTGATTACTCTTTGTAGTTGATGCTATTGAGTGAACCATTGAATTATTGTTTATGTTTAGATTGTTATACATCATTATTCCATCTCTGATCATGATCCATATGATGTCTTGTGAGTAGTTCGTTTTGTTCTTGAGGACATGGGAGAAGTCTTGTTGTTAGTAGTGGAGTTGCGTTGAGAAAGATTCAATAGATTGTTATTTAAGTTGTGGTGTACTTCTTCTAGTGGTGTCATGTGAACGTCGACAACATGACACTTCACCTATATGGGCCTAGGGGAATGCATTGTGTATTTGGCTACTAATTGTAGGGGTTGCCGGAGTGACAGAAACCTGAACCCCCATTAGGAAACCATTACACAAGGGACGTAAGGGTCTTAGAGTTTAAAGTTGTGGTTAGGTTTCTACCTTAAATACTTTCTTGTACTTACGGATATTTGCAAGGTGTTTAATCACAAGTATGTATTAGACTTGGATGGGGCGGTAAATTAGCACAGGTTCACCCACACAACACTTAGCAAGCTAGAGAAGATTAATCAGCTATATGAAGCGAAAGCACTTGACAGTCTTCCCATGTGTCCTCGAGAACGTTTGGTCATCTTAAGTAATACAACCGGCTTGTCCTTTGCTGCATAAAGGATTGGGACACTTGCTGCATTTATTCCTACTGTCTTTTATTTACTCGTACTTTGTTTACTTGCTTAATCGAAAACCCCTAAAAATCCGTTTGCTAAGTATTTGCAGAGAATTCCTGATCCATACCACCAGCCAGCACCTTCTGCTCCTCGTTGGGTTCGACACTCTTACTTATCAAAAATACTGCGATATACCCCCTATACTTGTGGGTCATCAAGACTATTTTCTGGTGCCATTGCCGGGGAGTGAAGCGCTATTGGAGAGTGGAACTGGTAAAGGAAACTTCTACTATGAGTATTGTTTACTTCTGCTAGTTGCTTTATTTTCGTTATGGATAATTCACTGAGTTTCTTATTTGGTAATGCTACTACCACTGCTAAGGTAGTAGATAAGCCACCACCTGCTGAGAATGATGTTTTCAAAATACCTACAAGAATTATTAATCGTGTTATGGATAACTACTATGTTGGGGATGGAACTGTCCATCCCGGTGATCATTTACTCTTTATACACGAATTATGCGGGTTGTTGAAGTGTGCAGGTATTACTACAGATCAAGTTAAGAAGAAATTATTCTCATTATCACTGAAAGGAAGAGATGAGGAATGGTATAAGCTGCTGAAGAATGGTCAAGCTCTGGAATAGGAGGAAATAGTGCCTCTCTTTTATTCAAAGTTTTATCCTCCTAGTGAGATTCATAAAGATCGGAATCAAATATACAACTTTTGGCCTCTTGATGGAGAGAGTACAGCTCAAGCTTGGGGGAGATTGAAGTTACTAATGCTCAAATTCCCATTCATGAGCTCCCCAACAATATTATTATCAATAACTTTTATGCAAGGCTCCCTCTACATGATAAAGATTTATTGGATGCATCTTGCGCTGGATCATTCACTCGCATGGAAGAAGAAGCTAAATGGGACCTTCTAGACTGTATTCAAGACAATGCTGAAGCTTGGGAGAATGACAAAGGTAGAAAGTCAGGTATAAATTATGATTATGAATGCATTGAATCTTTTGTGGGAACTGATGACTTTCAAAATATTAAAAATGCTTATGGTCTAGACTCACAAGCTATTGCTTCTTATTTTAAGGCTTTTGCTTCCTACATTGAAGTGCCTAAAAAATAAGTATCATGAACCTTATAAAGATGTTGCTAAAAGTGTTCCAGCAAGGAATACTGAAGTTTCTACTGCTAATCATGTTTTACCTAAACCTTATATTGAGAAAATGCCTTTTCCAGTTAAGGTAAAGGAGCATTCTATGATAGCTAGTATGGTTAATGAAAGTATGAATAAAGCTGTTGAAGCTGATAAACAAATGGTTGATGAACCTATAATATCAAATGTGAAAGACTTTGTCACTAAGTATGAGGAAGAGGGACACACTATCCTTTGTAAGGATACCTCTAATATTGTTTCACAAAGTAGTGTTATGAGAGCTAGTATTCCCGTGTTTTCTGTTAGAATAAGTGATCATTGATATGATAGTCCTTGTGATAGCTATATTGTTAAGTTTATGCATGATACTGAAATTTACTATGAGAGAGGGGAAAATGTTCTTATGTATCTCAATAATATCAAGTTTTCTCGTTTTATGCTAAAAGTTTTTATATTGCGCTTTTTTGCCTTCTTATGCATGTTGCCTTTGGTTTCAATAACTTGTTTGTTTACAAAATCCCCTTGCATAGGAAGTGGGTTAGACTTAAATGTGTGTGTTTTGCTTCTTAATGCTCTCTTTCACTTCAATTCATATCCCTATGAGAGCTTCTTCAAAATTATCATGCCCATCTTAATGGCTATAAAGAAAGAGCTTTATGGGAGACAACCCAATTTGTTTTTGCTTTTAGTTTGTTTTTATTTCTTTGAGTCTTGGAAGTTATTACTTCGGTAATAGACGCTCCTTATCCGTTTTGTTTGGTTTTTGTGTCAAGATCAACCTCTAATGAGAGAGAAGTAAGATTTGGGGAAGTTGCTGTCCCGAAACAGATTTTTGTGCTTCACCGTAAAAATTCGTGAGAGATCTCTGTATGTCGGATTGAGCTGTAATTTTTTGTGCTTCTGCCCCAGGTTGTTATTTAACTTTCGTTAGTTTTTCACTTTTTGATTTGAGCAACAGAAGATTTTCGAAAAATTGATCTTTACCTGCTGGCCTGTTTTGACAGATTTAGCCACTCTTGCATCTGCTTCTTTATTCGATTTCCTTTTTGAATTCTTTTTGGGTTTTAAAAAGGAGTTTCTACAGTAGCCTATGTTTTGATGGTTTTCAGTTGAAGTTGGACTCAAAAGGTTCTATCACTTCACTTATACTAATGTTGCTAATAAGAACTGTGTGAAGTTTTGTGTGAAAGAAATTTCTAGGAAGTGGAGATAATGGTGTAATAAGAAAGAGAAGGGTTTTATGACTCAAGTAATAAGTGTATGAAGATGAAGATATTGATGCCTTTCAAGTTATAACTCCAGAGAAATTCATTGAGGACCAAATTCAGAGACCTGCAGAGTCCGTTTCCAACTAGGTAACAGTTCTGGTAAGAAAAGTTCTGCGAAAATACAATCCAACTATATTTTTGCAGTTTTCAGTCAATAAGGAAAGTTTCGAAGCGAAAAAGGGACGGAACCGGAGCCGGGGTGGCCCACACCACCCCATGGCGCGGGCCCACCCCTGGTCGCGCCACCCAGGACTCCGCCTCCGACTCGTTTTCTCCTAGTACCTTCCTTTTGATGTGAAACTTCGTAATATATAACCCCCTGGATCTTCCGAGGTTCGTATATCGTGTTTTCATCGTGCTTTTGTTTCGATCTGTTTCTTCCAGGTAGAATCCCAGATTTGGAGCCACAATGTCCTCCTCTGGATCATCCAAGGGAGATTCCTTAGAAGATATCATCAACCCATACATGAGAGAATTGAAGATTCATCCCAAGGAGTTTATGCTCGAAGGTGGGGAAGTCCGGATTAAAGAGGTTCAAGGCCCTAAAGGTGAAGGAAGAATGGAGGACAGGATGGAATCATTGGAACAAGAAGTCTTTAGGTACAAGAAGATGGCAGAGCGCGAAGTGGATATCATCCATAAGATTTGTTCCGAACTCATCACCGAGCACCAGAAGGAGACTGCTGAACTCAAAAACGAAGTCCTCTCACTCCGCCAAACAACCAACGAACTGCAAGCATAGTTCTATGACGTTCAAAATCAAAACTATGAGTATGAGGCTAGATTTAAACGCGTAAGTGCTGCTACAAGTTTCAGGATGTTGGAAACCACGATGTCCTTTGTTGATGGGAAGCCTTTACCCTGGAAGATGGACGAAGATGAGAAGATACCACCACCACCGAAGGAGTAACTCGTCATCAGGTTTGGCATCCCCTTGGTTTATTCCAAGCTTGGGGGAGTGCCGCGGTATCACATCACTATCTTCTATCTTTTTACCTTATTAGTAGAGTCATATCATGAATAGAGGAGTTATTATGTAGTATGGTTTGCATTATGGAAGTGTCCCCTCTCTCGTTAGATATGTATCCCTTGGTGTGAGTTTCCGTTATGGAATATTAATGAGAAGTTCTATCATTCACTCTTTTGCATAGCTTATATTAGTTTTCAATTCGTGGTTATATGATTGATCTTGTTGTTAGTATTGGTATCACTTTGGGATCATTGAGTTAATTTAGTTGGTTTTGGCAAACCTGGCTCGGTCAGTAGCAACACCTTTTTGAGAGTTGAAAAGAAAAAGATAGAAGTACTCTAAAGAAAAATAATTTCATCATCTTTCTTTCTTGATTTGCCCATAAGTCTAGTATTCTCTAGTTAAGATCTTTTGTGCTTCCAAGGAAGATTGCATGTTTGTCTTTATCATTTGTATGCTTGGTTGTTTCCTTCAACTCTTGTACTTGCTACCCAGCCTTGCTAGCCAAAAACCTGTACTGAGAGGGAATTCTTTCCGTGCATCCACCTCCTTAAAACCAAAACCTTTGCCATTTGTGTCCACCATACCTACCTAGTAGCATTATTGCTATTCCAAGTAAATTCTTGTTTTATCTACCTCCCAAATTAAACTTGTTATGTGGAAATTAGTGATTAAAGCTCTCACGAACTTGACGGCACACTTTACTTTCTTGCATTTAATAAACTTGAACCATTGTGCTCACCTATGTTGCGTATATGCTTGCGCTTTGTAAGTTGTGAATTAGCATAACCATGTTATCAAGGGGAACGCTTTCAACATTGCACTGGTACTTTGTACCAAGTTGATATCATGTTCTTTTGTCTATGGATGTCGTCGGTGTGAAATGAAAGGGGAGCTTGTAAGGCCATGGAGTTATGCATATGTGTTAGAGAAACGCCTGGGCCGCTGGTCTAATCCATGCTGACATGGTGGAAACCTGCAGCGTAACCATAACGAGTATCTATGAAGCATTCTTCTTATAAAAAAACAGATAGAGATTGAGAAAAAGAGAAAAGAAAAAAAAGATATTATGAAAAGAGGAAAGAGAGAAAAAAGCACCATATTCCCATGGTAAATAAGAAGATTGCTGAGATACTTGTTGTCTGCTTGCCTTGTCATTTTGATATGGGGATTCTTCCGTATCATCGGGCAAGGGGTACCCCGTTGGCGGTTCTCAATGATACACATATGCTTACGATGACAAGAACTTACCGGTGACTAAACTTGAGTAGCATGAGGAGCGGCCCTCGTATTCAAGGGACGTGAGATTCTCAATTTACAACTTGTCAATGCATATCCTCATTTTTTATCACTTTAACCTTAATCACCTAAAGATTGAAGGAAATATGCCCTGAGAGGCAATAATAAAGTTGTTATTATGTATTCCTTGTATATGATAGATGTTTATTTTGCATGCTATAATTGTATTGATAGGAAACATCAATACATGTGTGTTTAATAAACAAAAAGGGTTCCTAGTCATGCCTCTCTTATAGACTAGCTTGTTGATTAACAAGATGATCAAGGTTTCCTGATCATGGACATTGGATGTTGTTAATAACAAGGTCACAGCATTTGTGAAATTATGTGATGAACATTCATCCGAAGTATAGCATTACGATCAAGTCATTGTGTTTATATTGCTATAACATCATACGAAGTAATCTTTATCCTTAGACCATGAGATCATGTTAATTGCTAACACCGGAAGAGTATCTCACATCACACCGTAACAGGGTGACTATAAAGATGGGTTCAGTGCTACGAAGGTGTTATGTTGAGGCTCATGGATCAAGAGTGGAATTTGTCAATCCAGATGACGGATAGATATACTCTGGGCCCTCTCGGTGATATCACATTAGGATAGCTTGCAAGCAAGTGATGTGATCACTAGAATGTTATATCACGGGAACGAGAAAAGAGTGCATGTCGGTAACGAGATCAAACTAGGTATGGAGATACCGATGATCGAATCTCGGACATGTAATATATCGAGAGACAAAGGGATTTAGTTACAAGCGTTAAAGGTTCTCACGATCATAGGAGTCATCGTTGAATGTGTAGGAGTCAGTACGGATCTCCAGGTCCCGCTGCTGATTATTGATCGGAGAAGGGTCTCGATCATGTCTGCATTATTCGTGAACCGTAGGGTGGCACACTTAAGAGTTACCGGACACCATTTTGGAGCACATATGTTTCAGACAAAAGAATTGCAAAGCACAGGAATTGTTTCAATAGAAACCGGAAATTGTTTCAGGTGAAATTGCAGAAAGTGGTTCTGCATGTGATATTGAAATATTACAAGGGGCTATATGTGAATGTTTGTTAATTATAGTAATTAACAAAATTCTGAATAAATTTAATAAAAGAGTTTTATTAAATGAGAGAGCATTAAATTTGGAGAAACTTAATGCATTTAAAGTGGAGACTTTAAAAGGGAATGTGAAGAGGCATTTTAATGTGGAGGGGTTACCACCACATGAATGGGGGAGGTGAGGGGTCACCCCCCCATGCGCCGGCCATGGAGAGAGGGGGCACCCCCCCTCCTCCTATAAAAGGCCACCCATTCCCTCCTTCATCCTCACTCCTCCTTGTGAAGGATCTCTCTCCCCCTCTAGAATTATTCCCCCATGGTCTCGGATTAGCGAGATACATGTTCCCAGTGGCATTTCATCTGGAAGGAGTTGCTGCTTCCGCTGGATCGCTGGAGCGAGGAGGTAGAGGTTGTCCGGTGGCTTGAACGTGTGTGCGAGTGCGGATGCGCTGCTGAGTTGCGGCGCTCGGACTTCCTCACAATCTTGAGATCGGCAAGTGTACGACTACATCAACCACGAGTTCCTACTCGTTAACAAAGCTCGTTGTCTTCGAGGGTAAGTTCTCCATAGATGTATGTCCACCCATTGCTCTATATCTAGTAGATAGATCTTGGCGTATAGTTCTCATCGTAGGAATTTTTTGTTTTTCTATGCTGCGGACCCAACAGTGGTATCAGAGCCTGATCTATGCGTAGGTGCTTTGCACGGGTAGTACACATATGTTTATATGTGGGCGATGATGATCATGTTATTGCATCTTCTATGTACTTTGGATATTGGTGGCATAGTGGGATGAAGCGGCCCGGACCAACCTTACATGTCATCATACATGAGACCGCTTCCACGACTGACATGCAACTAGTTTTGCATAAGTGGCTAGCGGATGTCTGTCTCTCCTACTATAGTCAATATCTGATTTACAACGAGTTGCTAATAACTTGGTTATCCTCGTTGTGGTTCATGTTCGTAGGTTAGACATGTTTTATCTCCGAAAGCCCTAAGCCATGTAAAACTTGTAATTGATAAATTAGAGGCGTCTAGTTTAGATCGTTTATGGGCTAGTGTTTTGATATGGTATTGTTGTAAGTATATGTATGATAGATACTCTTACAACTCACTTAACGTGTAAGTTCCATAGACCTTGGCCTTACACACAAAGGAATGATAGAGATCATACCACGATGCAAATGATAGAGATCAAATGCATGGACCATATCACCTCACTTCACACATTAGATGTTAGCATCTTATATTGCTAGTTTGGCGCGTTTGGTAGCATTATAAGATGATCCCTCATTTAGATATTTGGCGAACAAGAAGTCCGACAAGGCAAACAAAGGTATATGTGATATACATGTTATTGATGTGTACTTAACTAGTACTCGCAGTAGCACCTGGGTATTTGATACGGGATCGGTTGCTAATTTATGTAACTCGGTTCAGGGGCTGCGGAATAAGCGACAACTAGCAAGGGATGAGGTCACGATGCGGGTTGGCAATGGATCAAGAGTTGATGTGATCGCGTCGGAACACTGCCTCTCCATATGCCATCGGGATTAGTTATAAACCTAAATAATTGTTATTTGGTGCCTGCACTGAGCATGAACATTGTATCCGGATCGTGTTTGATGCAAAGTGGTTATTCATTTAAGTCTGAAAACAATGGTTGTTCGATTTATATGAATAATATCTTTTATGGTCATGCACCTATGTTGAATGGTTTATTTCTGTTGGATCTCGATAGTAGTATTACGCATATTCATAATGTTGATGCTAAAAGACTTAAACTTGATAATGATATATCTACATATATGTGGCACTGCCGTCTAGGTCATATTGGCGTTAAACGCATGAAGAAACTCCATTCTGATGGACTTTTGGAATCGCTTGATTTTGAATCATTTGATACATGTGAGCCATGCCTTATGGGCAAGATGACTAGAACGTCGTTTTCCGGTTCAATGGAACGGGCGACAGATTTATTAGAAATCATACATACTGATGTGTGTGGACCAATGAGTGTGTCGGCGCGAGGTGGATATTGTTATTTTGTTACTTTCACGGATGATTTGAGTAGATATGGGTATATCTATTTGATGAAACACAAGTCTGAAACTTTTGAAAAGTTCAAAGAATTTCAGAATGAAGTGGAAAATCATCGTAACAGAAAGATCAAATTTCTACGGTCCGACCGTGGAGGAGAGTATCTTAGTTACGAGTTTAGCACACATATGAAAGACTGTGGAATAGTTTCACAACTCACGCCTGCCGGAACACCACAACGTAATGGTGTGTCAGAACATTGTAATCGTACTTTATTGGATATGATTCGATCTATGATGTCTCTGACTGACTTGCCACTATCATTTTGGGGTTATGCAGTAGAAACCGCTACATTCACTTTAAATAGGGCACCATCTAAATCCGTTGAAAAGACACCGTATGAATTATGGTTTGGAAACAAACCTAAGCTATCATTTCTTAAAGTTTGGGGATGCGATGTTTATGTGAAGAAACTTCAACCGGATAAACTCGAACCCAAAGCGGAAAAATGCGTCTTCATAGGATACCCTAAGGAAACGATTGGGTATACCTTCTATCACAGATCCGAGGGCAAGGTCTTTGTTGCCAAGAATGGATCCTTTCTTGAGAAGGAGTTTCTCGCGAAAGGTGTGAGTAGTCGGAAGGTAGAACTCGAAGAGGTTATTGAACCTTCTCTTCATGAAATGGCGAGTAGCGCAGCTCCAGAAGTTGTTTCGGAGTTGACTTCACCTAATGAAGAGAGAGCTAATGATATTGATCATGAAACTCCAAAAGAGGACACTACCGAACCTCGCAGGTCAAGAAGGACACGTGCAGCTCCTGAACTGTACGGCAATCCTGTTATGAATTTCATGATTGATGAAATAGATGACCCTGCGACGTATGAAGAAGCGATGATGAGCCCTGATTCCAACAAATGGCTAGAAGCCATGAAATCCGAGATGAAATCCATGTACGAAAACCAGGTTTGGACCTTGGTGGACTTACCTCACGACCAAAAGGCTGTTGAGAATAAATGGATTTTCAAAAGAAAAACTGATGCTGATGGTAATGTGACCATCTATAAGGCTCGACTTGTCGCAAAGGGGTTTCGACAAATTCAAGGAGTTGACTATGATGAGACATTCTCTCTCGTAGCGATGCTTAAGTCGGTTAGGATTATGTTAGCAATTGCTGCATATTTCGATTATGAAATATGGCAGATGGATGTCAAAATTGCGTTCCTCAATGGTAATATTGAAGAAGAGTTGTATATGATACAACCTAAGGGTTTTGTCGATCCTAAGGATGCTGATAAGGTGTGCAAACTCCAGCGATCCATCTATGGACTGAAGCAAGCATCCCGGAGTTGGAATCTCCGCTTTGATGAGGTGATCAAAGAGTTTGGATTTGTCCAAACTTATGGAGAGGCTTGTATTTACAAGAAAGTGAGTGGGAGCAATGTGGCATTTCTGATATTATATGTGGATGACATATTATTGATTGGAAATGATTTAGATCTTTTAAACAGTGTTAAAAGTTATCTAAACAGCAAATTTTCGATGAAGGACCTTGGTGAAGCTTCATATACATTAGGCATTAAAATCTATAGAGATAGATCAAGACGCCTAATTGGGCTATCGCAGAGTACATACCTTGATAAGATATTAAAGAAGTTTAATATGGACGGAAGTAAGAAGGGGTTCTTACCTATGTTGCAAGGCAAGACATTGAGTAAGACTCAAAGTCCGGCTACGGCGGAAGAAAGAGAGATGATGGATAAGATCCCCTATGCCTCGGCCATAGGCTCTATTATGTATGCCATGCTATGTACAAGACCGGATGTGGCACATGTTATTAGTTTGACTAGTAGGTACCAATCTGATCCAGGTTCGGAACACTGGATAGCGGTCAAGAATATCCTTAAGTACTTGAGAAGAACTAAGGATATGTTTCTTATATACGGAGGTGAAGAAGAGCTAGTCGCTAAGTGTTATGTTGATGCTAGTTTTCACACTGATCCGGATGACTCTAAGTCTCAATCCGGATACGTATTTCTCTTGAACGGAGCAGCAGTTAGTTGGAGGAGCTCCAAACAACCTGTGGTGGTGTTATCGCCACATTTTGGCCAAAGGAGGAGATGGGCCGTAATCAAGATGGGCTTGGAGGATACATATATGCGACGTATTGCTGGATCGGCCTTGTGCGTGGATTTGGGCTAAATTGCCCGTGTATCTGTATATTGTAGTAGGTTCCGTTTCGGTTTAAGTAAGAGATAGAGTTGTTAGGGTTATTCCAAAGATAGCAAGTCTCCGGACTATAAATATGTACCTAAGGTTATTGAGAAAGGAGGACGATCACGTTCACAACAAACACAATCTCGGCGCATCGCCACCCCTTGTTTCTAGGGTTTTTCTCGGGTAAGTGTCATGCTGCCTAGATCGCATCTTGCGATCTAGGCAGTATATGCTTATGCGTTATTTAGTGTTACTCGTGCTGAAGCCTTGTTGATGGCGATTAATACTGTTATTATAGATCTGTTTGGGCTAGCATCGGTACCTTTTTGTTATGATTGCTTAGTTATGCTGCCTTTATTTATCCCGCTGCCTTTGCACCTTTTTTGGGTGTAAGGGTAGCATCTTGCTTGATCTTTATTTAGTTGACTTGATCTGTTATAGTTATGCCTTGTTTTCCAAGGTTTAGTTTGATATCCACATGGTCAGGCCTTGCAAACGAGTTGAACGATCCAGTAGTACGTAAGGATATGGTTTGCCAGTTCGAGAGGAGTTGTTCCGGGAATTGACTTTACGTCGGTTGTTAGGCCTTCTCTAGGATTAGTTTTCTGTCATCTTTTGTATCTACCAGGCTCAATTACGTGTAGGATGTTCCAACTATGTGGTGAGAACGTTGAACTGTCATAGATCGATTTAACTTGTATTGATGAAGCAAAACCCCATGTTATCGTAGATCTAATGCAGAACCATGGGATAATCGGCTCTAGGAGCCGATTCACAGGGAAACCTGGGAGCCGGTCGCGGCTCGAATTTTACGTATGTTTGTTCGCCATGCAGGAAACTCATCGAAGCAACCCATCACCTTCCTGACCAGGTATAGGTCAGGTGGCACGCCCTTGCACCAGCCGGGACGTGTGCCAGAGTTTTGCGGGCCGTTGCCCGAGGGACCAGGGCCCACCAGCAGTCCTGGGAGCCTCCCGGCTCTTCGTGTTGCTCGTCGCTGCTCGCCGGTGGGTTTTGACAGGCAACACATTCTGGCACGCCCGGTGGGACACTCAACAGCATCTGCATCAACATCCGACGCTGCGATGGGGGACAGGCCGGTCACGTACGACGATCTGCCTGAGGAGCACAAGGCGAAGTATGATGATATCAAAGCACTCTTCGAAGCCGATCTCATCGGCTCTTTTGAGAGGACCCGTAAGCATGGCATCAGGTGGAAAGGGTTCTCACCCGAAGGTGCTCTTGATGAGGTGGATCTGTCTGTTCCTTCAGAGGAGCGCACCAGAGCTCTGAGACAGGAAGTCAATTACATGGTGGCTCATTCTCTTCATCGCCATTCTAGGAGCCTAGTGAACGCTTTCGAGCGCGTCGCGGTTCGCATAGTTCAGGAGATCATGAAACATCAGTAGTCTCCGTCGGGACCTACTCTAGGGACTCACCAGGGAGAAAGACCGCTCCAGACCAGGCCACAGCTGCCATTCACACTTGCGGCTCTAGAGCCACCAGGGGCACCGGCGTACGTCGTCCACAAGGTTGGAGGTGACCCTGGCGATTGCCAATTCCTGTTTGAACCACCTAAAGAAATCCCACATGGATATGTGTGCACCTACGTGCCGGACTGCAATAGCCTGACGCGCACGAACCAGATTGCAACCGCAGGGATTGCTGGGGCAGGAGTTTCTGGAGCAGGGACTTCGGGAGCTGGTATCTCTGGAGCAGGGATCTCTGGGATGGACGCTGATAAACAGGCATGGCTAGCCAAGTATGCCACTGGAACGAGTCATGAGAATTTAACCCCTGTAGCTCAAACGGTGGAGCAAATCCGTACTATCTTGAGAGACCAGTTCGGCTTCGTGCCGAAGAGAAGAACAATCGGCTATTCCAAGCCGTACCCCAACGAGTTCGATCTGATTCCACTGCCACCCAAGTATCGGCTCCCTGAGTTCTCAAGGTTTAGCGGATCAGAAGGGTCGAGCTCGATCGAGCATGTGAGCCGATACCTGGCACAGTTAGGCATGATTTTAGCATCGGATCAGTTACGCGTAAGGTTCTTTGCGCAATCCCTGACAGGGCCAGCTTTTGGGTGGTACACCTCGTTGCCGCCGGATTCGATCCATACCTGGAAGCAACTAGAAGAGCAGTTCCACGTTCAGTATCATTCAGAAGCTACCGAGGCTGGCATTGCAGATCTGGCGCAGGTGCGGCAGAAGCAGGGAGAAACGGTAGCTGAGTACATTCAGTGTTTCAGGACTGTCAAGAACCGATGTTATTCGGCTCGTTTGACTGAGAAAGAAGCAGTCGAGCTGGCAGTGTTGGGTCTCTCAGCACCTGTCAAGGATCTGGCTTTCCAAGTAGAATACAATTCATTGGCGCACATGGCCCAGAAACTGACAATGTATGAACAGCGCCACCCTGAGTTGTACCAAGACAAGTTCAAACGTCCGATAGGCCTGGTCGATACGGAAGAAGAGGATCCTGTACAAGACCAGGAGGTGACCGTGGCTGAATGGGCTCGGGGGGCAGATCCTGTGTCCTGCAAATGGGTAAAACTGTAGGGGTTCGTAGCATGGAAAACAAAAATTTTCTATCGCATACAAACAAACAAGCCAAGATCTATCTACTAGATTGTAGCAACGAGTCGATGGAATAACTCACCCTCGAAGATTCCAAAGTGTTTAACGAGAGCAGATTCTCGTGGGTGATGTAGTCGTACTCTTTCCGATCTCAAGATCGCGTAGACGATCCTTCCGGCGCCGCGTTCCCGCAGCGCTCCCGCAGTCGGTCACACGTTCGGTACTCGACGAAGACCTTCCTCTCCCTTGTTCCAGCAGGCAGCGGAGGTTGTAGCACTCTCCTTGCGATTCCGGCAGCACAACGGCGTGGTACCGGAAGTAGAGGGGAGATCCCGCAGGGCTTCGCCTTAAGCCGGTGCGAGTATGGTGGAGCTTATGAGAGAGGCTATTAGTGGTCTAGTAATTAGACACACCAATTAGAGGGCTCTAAACCAATTAGAAGGCTCTAAACCGAAACAGCTCTAAACCGGGGTCTAGGTCTAGTTTCTAGTTTAGAGGATAGGAACTTTTGTGTGTTGGGAGGGAGCCCTGCCCCTCCTTATATAGGTGGGAGGGGCTGGCCGGCCAAGGGGAGGGAGTGGAGTCCCTCCCCAACTCGGCCTAGGTGGGGCGCCGGCTTGGGGAGGAGGACTCCTCCCTCAAGTCGGTTTCCTCCTCTCCTCCCACTTCCCAAAAACTGCCGTTTGACTTTCAAACTAGCCGTTTGACTTTTTCAATTTAGGAATTAAATAAACCCTTTATTTTGGACAGCGAGAACACTTAGTACATGATGCAATCATTCCAACATGTAATGACACATTCATGTACCCCTTCCCCCCCGGAGTGCCGGACAATCCGGAACCTTCTAGAATATCCCCGATGAAAACACCGGAATCATTCCCGAACTCCGAAACGGGACTTTCCTTATATGAATCTTATTCTCCGGACCATTCCGGATCACCTCGTGATATCCCGGATCCCATCCGAGACTCCGAACAACATTCGGTCTCTTTCTCATAATACCATAACTACTCAAACAACGTCGAATCCTTAAGTGTGTCTCCCTACGGTTCGTGAATTATGCGGACATGATCGAGACACTTCTCCGAACAATAACCAATAGAGGAATCTGGAAATTCATATGGCTCCCACATATTTCTACGATTACTTTGCGATCGAATGAACCACTTACATACGATACCAATTTCCCTTTGTCTCACGATATGTTACTTATCCGAGGTTATGATCGTCGGTATCTCTGCATACCTAGTTCAACCTCGTTACTGATAAGTACTCTTTTCTCGTTCCCGTGATATGTGATCCCTTGTGACCAAGTCACATGCTTGCAAGCTAATTGGATGACATTTCACCGAGAGGGCCCAGAGAATATCTATCCGTCATGTGGATGGACAAATCCCACTCTTGATCCATGTGTTTCAACCAATACTTTCCGAACACCCAATGCCACTTTTATAGCCACCCTGTTACGGTGTGGTGTTTGATGACATCAAAGCATCCATCCAGTAAAGGCAATATGCATGATCTCATGGTCGAAGGAATTTAGATAACTATGTATCAGAAAGCATATAGCAATTGAACTATTGAAATGACTTGATCTTTATGCTACGCTTATCTATAGGAGTATGTCCACCATATCATTCTCCTAACGATATGATCTTGTTGTTGATAACATCTCAATGTTCATGATAGGGAAACCACAATCATCAATCAACCAACAAGCTAGTTTAACAAGAGGCTTTACTAGGGACTCTTATTTTAGTTTACAAATCACACAAGTATTAATGTTTCCTTGTTAATACTATTATAGCATGAATATAAACATTTATCATAAACACAAAGATATAATAATAACTATATTTATTATTGCCTCTAGGGCATATCTCCAACAGTCTCCCACTTGCACTAGAGTCATCTAATCTAGTTTCAAACTTTTGTGTATTCAACACCTATGGCTTTCCGGTGTTGTATGTACACGATTGCTAGTGGTCAACTGATCTCCGGATCTGACACTTCCAGGTCCGTGTGTAATTGCATGTCTTTGCGTCTCTACGCATCACTCATTCTCTAATGAGATGGCTTTGTATAATTTGGTCTTTCGGTGTGACCTTTAGTTCTTTGGGGTTAAAACATGTTGATAATATTGTCGTACAATATATCTTCATAGTATTATCCCGCTGTGAACTACACCTAGTTTGATAACAAACTACTTGACACAAACGCCCTCTTTAGCTGCTATTATAGCAGTCATATACTTAGCCTTTTGTTGAAGTATCTGTCACAATGTCTTAACTTTGGAACTCATCCAAATCCATTATGGAACTCACTTTCCATTATATTGTGCCACCCTTAATTTAGATTGAGATAAACTTAATTTGTACTCTGTGACAAAACTAGTATCAATGTAGTACTTTTACAATGAACTAACCATCTATTTGTCACTTCTACAAATAATATACTCTTAGTTCTTCCAAAAGATCATAAGAATATCCTTACTATCGTCCAATGATCATCTTATGAATCATTCTGGTATATGCTCATAACTTTTAGGGCATAGGACATATCTGGATTTGTACATACCACAGTATGATTGATATAAACACTCTTTGTGATTTCATACATCAAGTATCAATCTATACTTGAATCTTTGTTTCACTTACCAAATGTCAATACACTTGAATATATCATCAACATTGAACTCTTTCAATCCTTTCTGTGCAACAAGAACCTTTCTTGTAGTTTCTATATTGAACTCATTCAATATCTTTGTCTATGTACTTCTGGCACAACCATATTAGCATCTATTGATGCCAAATATTTGGGTTTTGCCTAAGTCTTTCATCAGGATGAAATTCTTAATATGTGTTAATAAAAGATACATCATTTCTAATCAACAATATGTCCTCCACATAATGTATTAGAAATATGTCTTAGTGCTCCCACTTAATTTCTTGCAAATGCAAGTATCTTCATTGTCTTTGATGAAATTAAACTCTTTTAACAGTTTCATCATAGTGAAGATTCCAACTCCGCTATGCTTACTTCATCCATTGAAGTTTGCATATGCTTTTAGCATCCTTTGAATTAACAAAACCCTTTGGACCGTGTCATGCACACGTCCTAGGTAACAATTCTATTAGAAGAACTTGTTTTGTTTATTCAACTACCACATAACAAAATTATATGTAGTGGTTGCTACATTAATCCGTCTAGACTAAATATCGCTATGAAAGATCAAATCTTGTCATAGTCAATCTTTGAACATTGTTGTGAACTCTTTCCCAACATGTCGACTTATAGATGTGAAACATCCATGTCTATTTCTTTATAGATCCAAACACAACTGTAAGGTCTTACACCTTTCTCGAGGGTCCTTCAAGTTCAAAACTTGATTTCTCGTGTATGGAATTATCACGGATTTTATGGCTTCAAGCCATTTGACGGAGTCAGGGCCCATCATTGCTTCTTTGCATGTAGTCCGTTCATTATTCTCAAATAATGATTCAACCCTCAAATCTTAGTATTTGATTGTTTACTTGACCTACTTGTTTCAATAGAAACTTAGACCTCCGTGACCACAACTTTTGAGGCACGTGAGCCATGAGCATTATTGCTGCCTCCGGAACACTTTTCGGTGCTGCGCAACTCTGCACATATAGCTAAGGTTCTTTTAACCTTATCAAAGTTCTATTGTCCTCCCACTTTAACTTTTCACGAAAAATTCCTTCTCAAAGAAACTTGACGTTCTAAGCGACAAACACTTTTGTCTCCGGTGTTTTGGAGGAATACTTAACAGTAATACAAAGACAGGTTTATCCGACTTTGGTTGCAAACATCTTTCTTATGCATAGCATACCAATGTTTAAGAAAGGACTACTTGGGTTTTATCCCAAACCATAACCTTATATGGTGTCATTTCAACGGATTATGATGGAGCTCTTTTCAGTGGAAAAACGGTAATCTCTAAAGCTTTTAATCTTTAAAATATAATGGCAGTTTTATAAATTATACCTTTGATCTTACCATGTCAAACAAGGTTTAATTACATATCTCGAACGCTCCATACACTTATGGTGTTTCGGGAAAATGCAAATCCACGGAACGATTCCTTAAATCTTAGGTATTATGCTAAACTTGTAATTCAAATATCTTCCTTTATGATCTTTATCATAAACTATTCATATTCTTGTTACAATGATTTTGCACTTCATCTTGAAAGTCTTTTGAACTTTTCAAATATTTCATACTTCATCCTTATTAAGTAAATATTCATATATTCACTCAAATTTTCGGAGAAAGCATATGAAGTTGAAATCCATCGCTCTTGACTACACATAATGGACTTCGTACAACAATATGTACAAGTTCCAATTAGCTAGTCATTCGTTCCCTTTTGGCCTATGAACGAAGTTTTAATTATCTCTAGGAAAGTTTCACAAGCGTTATTTGATCAAAATCAAATAGACTCCAAAATTCCATCCATATGGATTTTCTTCATGTTTTCTTTCCAATATAATTTAAACGGCGATGTCACTTCCTAAGTGATCTTTCAATCAATTTGTCTTTCGACATTTTAGCACTAGTTTTATGGATGTGATTTCTCCAACGAGATTTGTGAATCATCCATCTTTTATGGATTACGGAAATTATTTGAACAACCCTTTTGTTCTCATAATACCTGATAAAACAAATCTTTGAAGGCAAGCTTTGATGTTTAACAAGCAACGCAATAACCCTTTATTTGTTCTCGATGAACATCATCACATATTCTTTTGCTTGTTACTTAGGCCATTGTAGTTCATGAATTGTGTTGTTTCGTATGACGATTCACACCAACAAATTCAGTATCAAATACTTGAGAACCACATTGTTTAATAAGCAAAGAATATAGCCATAACATGTATATCATCTATATACTTAAACTGAACAATTCTAGTCTTTTCTTTTCTGCCATATATTTATGAGATTCTCTTTCAATATTTCCTTTTCTATTTGAAAGAATCTATCAACATCAATAGTGGAGTCATACATATGACACATAATCCAAAGCGTGTATAATTAAATACAAATGTCTTTGGACTTGCACTTTGAAGTAGATCACCATCATCAAATGTTTGGTGTTCTTCCAAATTCCTTTCTTTAGTAATCTCTTGGTGTAGTAAACAATTTACCTACATCAAATATTCACCTTATCATGGAATGTCCATGATCAAGCTACTTTTAGCTTATAATGATGAATTATGAGTATAATGTTGCTTTCCAAAACATTTTGGAGGATTAGGACAACTAGTGTCTCCAACCTTTTGCAAATTTTCATCAAATATGAGAACATGACTTTTGCCATATTATACTCTATCATGTTGTAACCAAAACTTTGTTTCAGATATCACAATATCTTCCACATATCATGGTTTCTGAAACAACTCTTTCAGATCCTAGATAACCTTGATATTAAGACAATTCTTTGAATATCAAGAATCACGGAGACAAACATGATACTTTATATACTAACACTTGGAATTGTTACTCTTGATTTAATACCAATTATTAAACTTCATGGAGTAACCGGAACTTACTGAAAGTTTGCAATAGGACTTTTAAACTTTAGATTAACACTTCAAAACAATACGATACCAGTTCGTAAAGTAACTAACCAGAATTCTATAGTTCTATCATCTCAATTATAACTAAGCGCAAGGTGGTAAACGGATGCCAATGACTACAACAACTATGCAAATTCACTTTGATTTAGTTTATGATAAATTGAGTTCTAATTAATAATTAAATTAATCTAGGTGAACTCCCACTCAAAACAACATCCCTCACATTGTTTTAGTGATCACACGAACCAAATCCACCACATCAAAACCGATCATCACGAGAGTTGATATGGCTTCAATGGCGAACAATCAACATGTTCATCATATCTACTATATGACTCATGCTCTACCTTTCGGTAATCCGTGTTCCTGAGGCCATGTCTGTACATGCTAGGCTCGTCAAGATCAAACCTTAGCTACCGCATAAGCAAATCTGGCTTGCTTACGTTGTATTTACCCGTGGAATCAAAGACACCCGATCATCACGTGGTGCTTCGAAGCAACAAGTTTTAGCAACGGTGCTAACTAAGGGCGAACACTTTAGAACTTGAAATTTATGTGCATGAGGGATCATCTTATAATGCTACCGTCGTCTACTAAGCAATACAAGATGCATAAAGGATTAACATCACATGCAATTCATAATATGTGATATGATATGGCCTTTCTTCTTTGTGCTTCCAATCTCCATCTTCAAGCACGAACATGATCTCCATCATCACCGGCATAGCATCAAGGTCAATGACGCTTCTTCATGGTTGTCGTCCGCCAACTTCAACTATTACAACTATTTTGAATAGACACGCAGGCCTTAACAGAAATTAAAGACAACCATATGGCTCCTGCCGGTTGCCAACTTACAATAAGGATCATTGCATACATCAAATATAATCACAATCATGGCCATATCACATCACTGCACACCCCTGCAAAACAAAGTTAGACGCTTCTACTTTCTTTGCATATTTTACGTGGTTTGGGGCTTTCCATAAGTGTCGTTCTAACTTACGAACAAGAACCACAACATTGATACTAGCATTGTTGATCACCCGTTGTAAATTGGATCTTTACTATGCTAGGAGAAACAGGCACCCGCAAAGCCACTTATGCAAAACGAGTTGCATGTCAAGCGTGGAGCAAGTCTCATGAACGATGTCATGTAAGGTTAGCCCGGGCCGCTTCATCCCAACATACCGCAAGATGCAAAGTACACAAAAAGCAATCTACAATAAAAGCATCAACGCCCACAATGACCATTGTGTTCTACTCGTGCAACAGATCTACATATAGACACGGCTCTGATACCACTGTAGGGGTTCGTAGCATGGAAAACAAAAATTTTCTATCGCATACAAACAAACAAGCCAAGATCTATCTACTAGATTGTAGCAACGAGTCGATGGAATAACTCACCCTCGAAGATTCCAAAGTGTTTAACGAGAGCAGATTCTCGTGGGTGATGTAGTCGTACTCTTTCCGATCTCAAGATCGCGTAGACGATCCTTCCGGCGCCGCGTTCCCGCAGCGCTCCCGCAGTCGGTCACACGTTCGGTACTCGACGAAGACCTTCCTCTCCCTTGTTCCAGCAGGCAGCGGAGGTTGTAGCACTCTCCTTGCGATTCCGGCAGCACAACGGCGTGGTACCGGAAGTAGAGGGGAGATCCCGCAGGGCTTCGCCTTAAGCCGGTGCGAGTATGGTGGAGCTTATGAGAGAGGCTATTAGTGGTCTAGTAATTAGACACACCAATTAGAGGGCTCTAAACCAATTAGAAGGCTCTAAACCGAAACAGCTCTAAACCGGGGTCTAGGTCTAGTTTCTAGTTTAGAGGATAGGAACTTTTGTGTGTTGGGAGGGAGCCCTGCCCCTCCTTATATAGGTGGGAGGGGCTGGCCGGCCAAGGGGAGGGAGTGGAGTCCCTCCCCAACTCGGCCTAGGTGGGGCGCCGGCTTGGGGAGGAGGACTCCTCCCTCAAGTCGGTTTCCTCCTCTCCTCCCACTTCCCAAAAACTGCCGTTTGACTTTCAAACTAGCCGTTTGACTTTTTCAATTTAGGAATTAAATAAACCCTTTATTTTGGACAGCGAGAACACTTAGTACATGATGCAATCATTCCAACATGTAATGACACATTCATGTACCCCTTCCCCCCCGGAGTGCCGGACAATCCGGAACCTTCTAGAATATCCCCGATGAAAACACCGGAATCATTCCCGAACTCCGAAACGGGACTTTCCTTATATGAATCTTATTCTCCGGACCATTCCGGATCACCTCGTGATATCCCGGATCCCATCCGAGACTCCGAACAACATTCGGTCTCTTTCTCATAATACCATAACTACTCAAACAACGTCGAATCCTTAAGTGTGTCTCCCTACGGTTCGTGAATTATGCGGACATGATCGAGACACTTCTCCGAACAATAACCAATAGAGGAATCTGGAAATTCATATGGCTCCCACATATTTCTACGATTACTTTGCGATCGAATGAACCACTTACATACGATACCAATTTCCCTTTGTCTCACGATATGTTACTTATCCGAGGTTATGATCGTCGGTATCTCTGCATACCTAGTTCAACCTCGTTACTGATAAGTACTCTTTTCTCGTTCCCGTGATATGTGATCCCTTGTGACCAAGTCACATGCTTGCAAGCTAATTGGATGACATTTCACCGAGAGGGCCCAGAGAATATCTATCCGTCATGTGGATGGACAAATCCCACTCTTGATCCATGTGTTTCAACCAATACTTTCCGAACACCCAATGCCACTTTTATAGCCACCCTGTTACGGTGTGGTGTTTGATGACATCAAAGCATCCATCCAGTAAAGGCAATATGCATGATCTCATGGTCGAAGGAATTTAGATAACTATGTATCAGAAAGCATATAGCAATTGAACTATTGAAATGACTTGATCTTTATGCTACGCTTATCTATAGGAGTATGTCCACCATATCATTCTCCTAACGATATGATCTTGTTGTTGATAACATCTCAATGTTCATGATAGGGAAACCACAATCATCAATCAACCAACAAGCTAGTTTAACAAGAGGCTTTACTAGGGACTCTTATTTTAGTTTACAAATCACACAAGTATTAATGTTTCCTTGTTAATACTATTATAGCATGAATATAAACATTTATCATAAACACAAAGATATAATAATAACTATATTTATTATTGCCTCTAGGGCATATCTCCAACAAAAACAGCAAGGGCCTGCAAAAGGATTCGACTTCGATGTAAGCAAAGCTGAGCAGATATTCGATTTACTACTGAAAGAAAAGCAGCTGAAGTTACCCAAAGGCCATAAAATCCCTACGACTCAAGAAATAAACGGGAGACCATACTGCAAGTGGCATCACTCATTCACCCACACTACCAATGATTGCAAAGAGCTACGTCGCCAGATCCAAACGGCGATAGAACAGGGCCGTCTGATCCTTGGGCAGTTCGCCATGAAAGTAGACACAAACCCGTTTCCCGGCGTCAACATGGTAGAACACAGCCACTCCACGAGGCGTCAGTTAGATTTCTCATTCGATGTTAATATGACAGGGCCTGTGTACCACCATGGCTCATATAAGGAGGAAGGCGGTCGCTCTCGGGGCAAAGAAAGAGAGGAGGCTGATCCACGCGACCGGTCCTGTTATGATGCCAGGCGGTATTTAACCGAGGAGCAAGTGAGAAGCGTGCGATATCAGAAGCCACACTCCACGCATCTCCTTAACAAGTATGAGCGTCAATATGACCGACGCCGCCGGCACGATAGAGATGATGAAGGATATGAGCACCTTGCTAGTGAAAAGTCGAAGGAAAAAGAAGGCGTGGATAAACATTGGGATTGTCCTTTCTTCAAGTATTGCTGGGACGCGGGAATGAGCCGATTGCCTACAATCGACAACTGCCCGGAATGTGGACAGCAGAAGGAGGACACAGGTCCAGTTTCAGTGTTCAAGCGTCTAGGGCCTCTCCCGCCTCAGAACAAACAAGGGAAGTCATCTCGAGCGAAAGGTCTCGAGGAACCAAAGGGTGAAGAAGAAGAAGACAGATATCACCGGCCAAGGTGGTGTCCCGATGGACTCAGGCACACCCAAAAGCATAGAGTTCAGCGACTGCGTAACCTGGAGGAAGCCGAAGCACAGTACCTCCACGCTTTAAAGAAAGCACGGCCCGATCTGGCCGTGAAAATTCGGCAAACCTTGGAAATGGAGGCTCGTCCGAAAAGGAAGGAGTGGCGCCCCAAACCAATAAAAGCTGATGCAAAGACATCGGCTGGCACAAACATGGTGTTCATACTTCCGTCAGAGTTTTGCGCTCCAAGGACCAAAGAACTACCAGTGGCACAGTTTGACTGCGGCCCACGGCCGGTCATCTTTGAAAAGCCACGAGAGAAGGGCTATAAACATCTGAAAGCCCTGTACCTGCGAGGTTATATCAATGGGCAGCCTGTCCGCAAGATGTTGGTTGACACCGGAGCGGCAGTCAATATAATGCCATACTCCATGCTACGGCGTTTGGGACGCTCCACTGCAGATCTGATCAAAACCAACGTCACGTTAAGCGACTTCAACAGCCAAACTTCAGAAACGCAAGGCGTTCTGAACGTGGATCTGACCGTGGGCAGAAAAACCATCCCTACGTCATTCTTCGTCGTTGACAGCAAAAGCACCTACGCTGTCTTGCTGGGGAGGGATTGGATTCACGCTAACTGCTGCATTCCATCCACGATGCACCAGTGCCTAATACAGTGGGATGGAGATGAAGTGGAGGTCATTCAGGCAGATGATTCGATCGAGATCTCCATAGCTGGCATGAACATCTGGGAAGCAGAAGACCAAGAGCCGATCTCTAGAGTCAGTCTAGACGGCTGTGAACGCATTGAAGCTACAAAAAACGGGGTGAGGCTGATCTTATCCACTGGCCTGACAGAATAGCAAAGACCACGATCGTAAGTGGTACGGCCGATCCCCGCGATCGGCCACAAAAAAATAAAAGCAGTAATCTTACGACAAACAGGTCATGCAGTCGTAGTAGGGAGATTCCCTGCCATTGTGGAGCACAAATAAGTTGCAAACCTTCTTTCACTAATGCAATCAAAAAGGGGTCCGATTCCGGCAATCGGCCCAAATTATTTTTGTTATCCTCACCTACTGTTTGCCCCGTGTTTAGCATCGATTTAGCAGGTGACAGAAAGCTAGGGTATGGGTTTACCTCCGCTGATGAGCTAGAGGAGATTGACATTGGTCCTGGGGATAAGCCACGACCAACATTTATCAGCAAGAAGTTAGATCCGAACCTGCGGGGTCCGATGATAGCTTTGTTGAAAGAATATCCAGACTGCTTTGTCTGGGACTATACAGAGATGCCTGGGTTAGACAGGAGCATCATTGAGCATCGACTCCCGCTTAAAAAAGGGTTTCGGCCATTCCAGCAGCGAGCACGACAGATGAAGGCCGAAATTTTGGAAGAAGTCAAGAAAGAGATCGAGAAAATGTTGACAGCTAGGTTAATCAGACCATGCAGGTATGCTGAGTGGATTTCTAGTATCGTACCTGTAGAGAAAAAGGATGGCCGCTGGCGTGTTGCCATAGATTTTCGGGATCTCAATAGAGCTACTCCAAAGGATGAGTATCTGATGCCGGTAGCAGAGACACTGATCAATGCAGCTGCTGGTCATAAGATCTTGAGCTTCATGGACGGCAATGCCGGTTACAACCAAATTTTTATTGCTCCGGAGGATATACACAAGACTGCGTTCAGAGTCCCAGGTTCGGTGGGGTTGTTTGAATATGTAGTCATGACGTTTGGACTGAAGAATGCCGGCGCCACATACCAAAGAGCCATGAATTACATCTTCCATGATCTGATCGGCAAGCTAGTGGAAATTTATATCGATGACGTGGTGGTCAAGTCTGCTTCAGTGCAAGGACACCTGGGCGATCTGCAACGCGTCCTGGACCGAACAAGAAAATTCGGGCTACGGATGAATCCAAAGAAGTGTGCCTTCGGGGTGACGGCCGGTCAGTTCTTGGGTTTCTTGGTCCATGAACGCGGAATTGAGATCGGCCTGAAAAGTCAGGAGGCAGTGCGAACAATGAAGCCACCTACCACGAAGAAAGAACTGCAGTCTCTCATCGGCAAGATCAACTTCGTCAGAAGATTCATCTCCAATCTGTCAGGAAGAATAGAGCCGTTCATGGGACTGGTGAAAATTAAATCTGATGAGGAGTTCCGCTGGGGGACAGAACAACAACGAGCCTTCGACGAGATCAAAGAATATCTAACGAAGCCGCCAGTGTTGGTTCTGCCCCAGCCGGATAGGCCGTTCTACATTTACTTGTCAGTAGCTGACACGTCCATCGCCTCGGTGGTGGTGCAAGTTTATGATGGTCTGGAGCGAGTTGTGTTTTACATCAGCAGAAGGATGCTGGATGCAGAGGCAAGGTATCCTGAGATCGATAAGTTGTGCCTCTGCCTGTTTTTCACCTGCACCAAGCTGCGCCACATCTTGCTCTCAGCAGAGATTATTATTATATGCAAATCAGATGTCATAAAGCACATGCTGTCGGCTCCTATGTTGAAAGGCCGACTCGGCAAATGGATGTTTGCATTATCGGAATTTGACATCCGGTATCAACCCGCGAAAGCGGTTAAGGGTCAGGCATTGGCCGACCTTATTGCTGAAAGAATCAACACTGATATAGCAGCGCTGTCTATACGAGCGTGGGCTATGTTTTTTGATGGATCGGTTTGTGATGATGGTTGCGGCAGTGGCATTCTACTCGTGTCGCCCCGGGGGGCAACATATTCCTTCTCCATCAGGCTAGCTACCCCTCGCACCAACAACGTCGCCGAGTATGAGGCGATACGCAAGGGAATGGAGTTGCTCATCGAAGCTGGAGCAGAGGCAGTGGAAATTTTTGGAGACTCCAAATTGGTGAT
Organism: Avena sativa; assembly: GCA_916181665.1. Classification (NCBI taxonomy): domain Eukaryota; kingdom Viridiplantae; phylum Streptophyta; class Magnoliopsida; order Poales; family Poaceae; genus Avena; species Avena sativa. Next base: position 434,482,780 of record OV702287.1, read on the forward strand.
TTCCCAACTCACGGAGGAATACAAGTGTGAGAGCGAGTCGCTCTTCCCATTATGGTTGCAATGCCGTGAGCTCATGGCACAGTTCCGGTACATAAACTTTAACTGGATCCCGCGATCGCAGAATACAGAGGCAATGATCTCGCACAAATGGCTTCAGGCTACAAGGATGTAGCAGAGGGAACTGATGTTCAAGTACAGTTCCTGGAGGCGGACGACTGGAGAGCCGATATCTTCAATTACTTGAAAGATTCGGCTCGGGGGGCACCTAAACGGATAAGGTACAAGGCCATGAAGTATGTGCTTATTGGGGACGACATGTTCTACAGGACTCTGGAAGGGTTACTGCTCAAATGTCTGGGACCAACCGAGGCCAATCGGCTCCTACACGAGGTACACGAAGGCGCCTGTGGAACTCACCAATCGGCTCACAAGATGAAATGGTTGATCAGGCGATCAGGGTTTTATTGGCCCACCATTCTTGAGGATTGTTTTAAATACTACAAAGGGTGTCAAGCATGTCAGAAATTTGGAAAAATTCAGATGGTACCCGCGTCAGCAATGAACCCCATCATCAAGCCTTGGCCATTCCGAGGTTGGGGCATGGATATGATCGGCAAAATCAATCCTCCATCAAGCAAAGGCCACATGTGGATTTTGGCCATTACGGATTATTTCACTAAATGGGTGGAAGCCGTCCCTATGAAGTCAGTGAACTCGAAGGATGTCATCAATTTTGTGAAAGAACATGTCATTCATAGATTCGGGATTCCCCAAACTATCACGACCGATGGAGGTTCGGTCTTCATTTCTCATGAGTTTAGAAAATTCTGTGAGGACACGGGAATCAAGCTGATCCGATCATCTCCATACTATGCTCAAGCAAATGGGCAAGCTGAAGCGTCCAACCAGAGCCTTATCAAGCTGATCAAGAGGAAAATCGATGAACACCCTAGGCGGTGGCATGAGGTTTTGTCAGAGGCTTTATGGGCTTATCGCATGTCATGTCATGGAGCGATAAAAACCTCGCCATACCATCTAGTCTATGGACAAGAAGCCGTATTGCCCTGGGAAATTACGGCTGGATCGAGACGTGTCACTTTTCAGAACGATCTAACAACTGAAGAATATGCGACCCTGATGAGTGACAGTGTTGAGGATTTAACTGAGCTCAGGCTATGGTCGCTTGAGAAAATCAAAGAGAACAAGGCCAAGGTAGCTCGTGCATATAATAAGAAGGTGAGACCAAAGGAGTTCCACGTTGGCGATCTGGTGTGGGAAGCTGTATTGCCATTGGGGACTAAGGATGCAGCATATGGTAAATGGTCTCCAAATTGGCACGGGCCATACAGGGTCGATCAAGTGTTAAGGGGGAACGCGTACATGCTCGAGGAGCTGGACGGCGTAAAATTTCCAGTAGCTGTCAACGGTCAGCATCTCAAGAAATATTTCCCAAGCATGTGGGATGATGGACAGTGAAATATGGGGGCCGATACATGAAATCGGCCAACAAAAATTTTTAATATAGCCGATGCACAACCATCGACTCTAGAGGTTCAAACTGTTACGAGCAGGTGTCAGTGTACATGAATGAGCTACCGAAGGAATGCCTCGAAGGCATGGAGGGCGTCAGCACGGACACGATCCACCTCGGCGATCTCGGCTTCGTCATCTTCGTCCTTGCCCGTCACTAGCTGCTTGTTCAGGGCACGTATTTCCGCCAGATCAGTCTTCAGTTGAGCTTTGAGGCCTTCTGCTTCGTCTTGGGAGCGGGCGATGAAGGCTTCCTTGTCGCGAATGAGCTGCTTAGTCGCCCGGACCTTCTCTTCAAGATCTCCCAATTCCTTTTTTAAGGATGCAAGCTCGGCGGTACTGACAGAGGTGTCAGTTTTGGCATCCAGAGACGCCTTCTTCTCGTTGAGCTGCTGACATTTGTCTGCAATATTGGCCTTCAGCGGGAGTTGGGCACGGCGCATATTAATCCTCTCACGAGCCAACTTCACCCTTGACCCGTAGAAAGACAGAGTTACAACTGGCCAAAGCTTCACCTGCAATGCTACGGGAAGTTGGTCCTTGATTTCGGCAAGAACGCTCTTCACTTCTTCAGAATCCTCGATCAACTTCTCGATCGGGGAGGACAGCAAGGCTTTGAGACGCTGGAATTGAGGTAGAACAGCCCTTGCTCGTGGTTCATCGTTGGTGACAGAGGGAGTCGGTTCGATGGATTCAGGGTCGAACGTCAGCAGACCTGAGATATCACAACCCTGGCAGGCCGAAATGGCGTCAGTATGCGTCCAACATGGAAGGGCGAGCCGAACGAAGCGAACGTACCTCTCCTAAGATCAAGGGGATAGCAGATGACGAGAGAATTGACTTGTGTGTTGTTGCTGGGGGCTTGGCCAAAGTGGTAACCGTGTCATCTACGCCTTCAGGGATTACTAGATCCAGCCTTGCGAGAGGCATCGGCACTGCCCCGGCTTTCCCACTAGAAGCGTCAATCGTCTGCATGGAAGGTGCTTAGCCGATGTAAATAGTGATGAATCGGCAGACAGAAAAACAATTGGTGAGAGCATGGAGGGTGGTGACTTTCGAAACCTCCTGGCTCGACGGAGAAATTTGCAGTCCCTTGCGAGCCCTCTTGGGGCTCACAGCTGGCCCCGCCTCGACTGATGCTCGGGGGGGCAGTAGGTTCAGGAACCGGCCTTTTCCTGGGAGCCGATGGGGGCAAATCTGGCTGGCTCGGTGTGATGGTCCTCTCAGAGTCTAATGGGACCGATTCTCCTCGATCGGATTGTGTGTCCTTGCTGGAGGTGTCCTCGACGGAAGCCTGTAAGAAAAGGAGAGCTAGTAAGCACGATCATGTTTGCAAGGATGAAAGAGATCAATCAAGACATGGATCAGCGTACATGCGAGCTTTCTGGAGAAGGGCTCCGGCGCCTCAAAGTCTTCCTGGCAGCTACCTTCCTCACCACCGTTCTTGTTTTAGTTGGAACTCGAGAGGCGGCTGACCTAGAAGTTGCTGGGCTCTTGGAAGCCGATTGTGGTGATACCGGCTGGTTCTGCATCATGACCTTTTTCAAAGGTGGCGAGTTTTTGCAGAAAAGGACCACAGGAGCTGGTGGGAAGAATTCGAAGGGGGAGCCATCACTGTGCGTAGGTTCAGGACCATCTTGTTGCTGCAAAGAGAGAGAGTGGGTTATTAGAAGAATCATTTGTGAGCTGCATCAAGAAAATTTACAAGTAGTGGTACCTGTTCTACGGGGATATCATATTAAGCATCGAGCTGTTCCAGCAGCGGTCCCAGAGCTCTCCTGAAGGCATGAGTCTTCCACATCGACCACCAGTTCTCAAAACCATCGGTTGATGAAGCGAAGGTGAGGTTGTTAGGAATTGGGATGGTCAGAGCATCGAAGAAGGAATAACACCTTTGACTGGTAAGAGGATCGGGCAGGTCAGCTCTGCTCTCTGTAAGATGGTGGAGAAAGAAATGGGGAGGTACTTGTCCGAGGCCAAATTGCCGAGCCACTACGACTGGCTGGTAGAATTCATATCCAGGCTTGATTATTCTGTTGGATGTGCTCATGCCAACTGGAAGGAAACAGGGACGGATCACAGTGGAAAATAGCTGCCGAGTGCTGGTGTCATCGGCAAAGTTGCCTAGCCTGAAGGAGATTGGATTTTCAAAATGTTCCGATTCTTCCATGTAAGGAAAGAAGATAGGATTGTCTAGGCCTTGGAAGAAAATGCTGAACCACTTGGATGCTTCCTGAGGGATCAGTCTACTACCTGGTAGTCTATACAAAGCTTGGCCGTAGCTGGTGCATCGGATCTGCTTCCCTTTGGCATCTGGAAAGGTGCAACTCGCCAAAAGGGGGAAGTTTGGGACATGGTTTTGAAAATACAGCTGAGCCCATAGCTGAATGAACCACCAAGGACCTCCTGTTTTGACTGCTATGCCGGAGAATAGTTTGACAGACATCAACTGGAGATATCGATAGACCTCTCCAAGGAACAGTTTGCCGATGCCAAGGTGAGTGCCTTTGGCAAGTTCATAGGCCAGGGAGAGATAATTCTTGGTTGGAGCAAGGGAAGGGCCACAGAATATGAAATGTTCTAGCCAGAGGTTGAGGAAAGCCGTGTGTTCTTTCTCTGTGACAGGGCCTTTAGTTTTCATGTGGCTTTGAATATAGGCACCCCAGTTCGTGCAGTCTGTTTTGGAAGAAAGCTTGTAGGGGACCTTTGTCAGATTAAAAGCAGAGGGGCTGGGTGATGTAACGTCCAGACCAGTAATCATCACCACGTATAACAGAGTTGGTTTCATGGGGCCATGACCGAACATGAAGCAGTTCAGAGCATCGGACCAGAAATAGCCGATGGTTTTTAGAAGATTTTCATGTTTCTCAAGGGGAGACAATGACAAATACAGGGCATCGGCTATTCCCGTGGTTTCCCATTGAGATTGGTAAGTTTTGGCTACCCTGCTGTACCAAGAGACCCAATGTTCAGGAGGATTAGGCCAGGCTCGCAAGCAGTCGGCCCAGGAATTCAAATCTAGGTTTTGGCTTACGAAGGGGATTCTATTTGCCTCGCAAGAGATCAGATGGGCAGGACTAGATTCTGTACGGGGGCCAAGACAGAGAGAATTTGGGAAAGAAGGATGCGGCAGCAGAATGTCTGAAACCTAAAAATTTAATGGTGGAAGAAAACATTAATTCAGGTGTTTGCCATTAATTCTAGCACCGTGTTCAGACTACGAGGAATAGGCGTACCTTCAGTCCAGAGACCGCTGTGTTGGTGTTGGACGATTCCGCCATCTAGTTTGCCGGCGGAGATGGATCTGTGCAATTGGGGATCGAGGGTTCTTATCGTTGTAAGCTCGATCTATCTGGTGAGGCAATTGGAGATCTGGGTTGGCCTTTTTTGAAGAGGGTCGCAGGTTACCATTTGAAACTGGAAAGTGGCCGCTCAGATTTGTCTAAGTATGCGACCAAATTTTGCCTTGTCAACGTTTGTGGGGAAAGCCGATGTGTTACCATCGGCTCTTTGGGCTTTGACTTGGTTGACTGTATGAGCGTAGTATGGTGAAAAGCCGATACATTACTATCGGCTTCTGGAACATTGACCTACTTTGACTATCGGCAAAATCGAATTGGAAAAGCAATCTTTGTTGATTCAAAAGACGGTTATTTACAATGGAGCCGATTGCTTACAAAAGGAAATCTACTACTAGTACTACTACTACTAGTTCCTAATCTAGAGGCCGGTGTCGTCGCCGCTGTCTTCGCCGTCGTCGTACTCGCTGTCATCAGCGCTGCTGCCGGCGTAGTCTTCGCCGCTGCTGCTGAAGTTGTCAGCGGGGGCCTCCTCGTCCTCATCGTCGTCTTCGGTGTCCTCGCTGGACCCGGCGCGGAAGCGCTTCATCGGCGGGTATTCATCGGAGGAGGTGTCCTCCTCCGCTTCCTCCTCCTCGTCGGAGGATTCGACGCCATCCCAGGACCAGGCGTCGTCGGAGCTCTCCACCTCCAGTTCCCCGTCGACAAGGAACTGGAGGCCCTCCTCGCCGTCGGTCAGGGACTCGTCGTCCTCCGACCAGGCGGCGAAGTCCCAGTCCCTCTCGTCCCACCATTGTGGGGCGAGAGCCTCGTACGCCGCCATTGGCGGGTGCTCCGGCGTCGGCTCTCGGTTGCTCATCGTGTTGGAAGATTGGGAGGAAAGGGCGGATGATTTGGAGGAAGAAGAGGGTTTTTTTCGGCGGAGGAAGAGGGTTTTTTGGCTAATGGAGGAAGATGGGGGCTGCAAACTGCTCAAGATGAATTTAAATAAGGGGAATAGTGGGAGGTGGTTCAATGCCATAGCGGTTTCCCAGAATGTGGTGCCAAAATTGTCAAATTATGCACTGCGGAGAAGTTGAGAAGACAGGGCATCATGATGAGGGGGTGGCGTGACGATTCTGCTCTGCAACGCGTAACCCGATAAAAAAAGAGAAGGGGGAAGAAAAAACATCAACAGAGTGGTTTTGGAATTATTATTGCCAAAACCAGGGGGGCATGTGTTATCGCCACATTTTGGCCAAAGGAGGAGATGGTCCGTAATCAAGATGGGCTTGGAGGATACATATATGCGACGTATTGCTGGATCGGCCTTGTGCGTGGATTTGGGCTAAATTGCCCGTGTATCTGTATATTGTAGTAGGTTCCGTTTCGGTTTAAGTAAGAGATAGAGTTGTTAGGGTTATTCCAAAGATAGCAAGTCTCCGGACTATAAATATGTACCTAAGGTTATTGAGAAAGGAGGACGATCACGTTCACAACAAACACAATCTCGGCGCATCGCCACCCCTTGTTTCTAGGGTTTTTCTCGGGTAAGTGTCATGCTGCCTAGATCGCATCTTGCGATCTAGGCAGTATATGCTTATGCGTTATTTAGTGTTACTCGTGCTGAAGCCTTGTTGATGGCGAGTAATACTGTTATTATAGATCTATTTGGGCTAGCATCGGTACCTTTTTGTTATGATTGCTTAGTTATGCTGCCTTTATTTATCCCGCTGCCTTTGCACCTTTTTTGGGTGTAAGGGTAGCATCTTGCTTGATCTTTATTTAGTTGACTTGATCTGTTATAGTTATGCCTTGTTTTCCAAGGTTTAGTTTGATATCCACATGGTCAGGCCTTGCAAACGAGTTGAACGATCCAGTAGTACGTAAGGATATGGTTTGCCAGTTCGAGAGGAGTTGTTCCGGGAATTGACTTTACGTCGGTTGTTAGGCCTTCTCTAGGATTAGTTTTCTGTCATCTTTTGTATCTACCAGGCTCAATTACGTGTAGGATGTTCCAACTATGTGGTGAGAACGTTGAACTGTCATAGATCGATTTAACTTGTATTGATGAAGCAAAACCCCATATTATCGTAGATCTAATGCAGAACCATGGGATAATCGGCTCTAGGAGCCGATTCACAGGGAAACCTGGGAGCCGGTCGCGGCTCGAATTTTACGTATGTTTGTTCGCCATGCAGGAAACTCATCGAAGCAACCCATCACCTTCCTGACCAGGTATAGGTCAGGTGGCACGCCCTTGCACCAGCCGGGACGTGTGCCGGAGTTTTGCGGGCCGTTGCCCGAGGGACCAGGGCCCACCAGCAGTCCTGGGAGCCTCCCGGCTCTTCGTGTTGCTCGTCGCTGCTCGCCGGTGGGTTTTGACAGGCAACAGGTGGCTGGATCAACGACGGAGGCGGAATATGTTGCTGCTTCAGAAGCAGCGCAGGAAGCGGTTTGGATGAAGGAGTTCATAACAGAACTGGGTGTGGTTCCCAGTGCGTTGGACCCGATGGTGATCTATTGTGACAACAATGGAGCCATAGCCAATGCCAAGGAACCAAGGTCTCACAAGAATTCCAAGCATATTAAGCGCCGGTTTCACTCCATCCGCGAGCATGTCAAGGATGGAGATATAAAGATTTGTAAAGTGCACACGGACCTGAATGTAGCAGATCCGTTGACTAAAGTACTCCCTAGGGCAAAACATGATCAACACCAGAACTCCATGGGTGTTAGATTTATCACTATATAAACTAGATTATTGTCTCTAGTGCAAGTGGGAGACTGAAGGAAATATGCCCTGAGAGGCAATAATAAAGTTGTTATTATGTATTCCTTGTATATGATAGATGTTTATTTTGCATGCTATAATTGTATTGATAGGAAACATCAATACATGTGTGTTTAATAAACAAAAACGGTTCCTAGTCATGCCTCTCTTATAGACTAGCTTGTTGATTAACAAGATGATCAAGGTTTCCTGATCATGGACATTGGATGTTGTTAATAACAAGGTCACAGCATTTGTGAAATGATGTGATGAACATTCATCCGAAGTATAGCATTACGATCAAGTCATTGTGTTTATATTGCTATAACATCATACGAAGTAATCTTTATCCTTAGACCATGAGATCATGTTAATTGCTAACACCGGAAGAGTATCTCACATCACACCGTAACAGGGTGACTATAAAGATGGGTTCAGTGCTACGAAGGTGTTATGTTGAGGCTCATGGATCAAGAGTGGAATTTGTCAATCCAGATGACGGATAGATATACTCTGGGCCCTCTCGGTGATATCACATTCGGATAGCTTGCAAGCAAGTGATGTGATCACTAGAATGTTATATCACGGGAACGAGAAAAGAGTGCATGTCGGTAACGAGATCAAACTAGGTATGGAGATACCGATGATCGAATCTCGGACATGTAATATATCGAGAGACAAAGGGATTTAGTTACAAGCGTTAAAGGTTCTCACGATCACAAGAGTCATCGTTGAATGTGTAGGAGTAGGGCTGGGCATTCGGTTGCACCGAACCGATCGGTTCGGTGTCTCGGTTCAATAGTAACTTCGGTGGTTGGAAAACATGGAACGATCGGTGTCTCTGTATTCTGCTAACCGAGGATTCGGTCCTCCTATTTTTCGGGTCGGTCCTCGGTTTCTGACCGAAACAACCGATCAGAAGTAAATCCAAGAAGAATCACGGTACTAGCCTCGATGGAAACAAGCAGATGCAAAGGGACCGGGAGAATCGTAGTTACTCGTTAGGAGCAGGTCGGAGACAGGTCCAGGTACCTGCTGCCGCCGAGCGATAGTTAAAATTTGTGGTGGAAGCGGCCGATGTGGGCGAGAATTAGAAGACGGAGGAGAAGCCACTATTGCAGCGCTTGCCGGCGGGATCGATCGATGGAGCAGAGGTCATCGGCAGACTGCTGGCGGTTGCCATATCTTGGGCGCGTCTGGAGGATCAATGGAGCAGAGCTAATCGGCGGCTGCCATATCTTGGGCGCGTCTGGATTCCTCCAGGGTAAGGGGTGACTAGAGTTTTCCTTTTGAGACAAAACGACTAGATACAGGCCCTCGTGGTGTGCGTGCATGCAGAATAAAAACGGTTGCCCTTGTGAAGGCCTACATGGACATGCGTGAATGAATTGACTAGTGGGTGGAGTACGTCTGTTTCAGTTTTTTCTCGGTTTCCAGGGTCATTTCGGTTATCAATGGATGGAAACCGAACTAGCCGAACAAATTTCTATTTTCTATAGTTGCTAACCGAATTTAGTGTATATATTTCGGTTTTGGTCTATTCGGCTTCGGTCCCGGCCTTTTCGGTTCGGTATTTCGGTCTTCGGTTAAAATGCCCACCCCTACCCACGGGGCCTCCCCATGACCCGGCGCACCGGCGGCTCAGAGTCTCGAAGTGCGCTACGCTTGCCGGCGGATGGATGCCGGATGGACTAGGAAGCAGGGTGCATTGACGCGCGCCGCCGAGGTACATCCTGCAGAAAAAAAATCTTTCTGAGAAAAATTGGGGCGTGTAATTCTTACTCCCTCTGAAACGGAGGGAGTACTTTTTATTTTTTTGCGAAATGGAGCGAGTACTACTTAGCGTCACTGTTAGTCGAAAAATGTGGGATGCCCAGTGGCATTTCGTCTGGAAGGAGTTGCTGCTTCCGCTGGATCGCTGGAGCGAGGAGGTGGAGGTTGTCTGGTGGCTTGAACGTGTGTGCGAGTGCGGATGCGCTGCTGAGTTGCGGCGCTCGGACTTTCTCACGATCTTGAGATTGGCAAGTGTACGACTATATCAACCACGAGTTCCTACTCGTACCAAGCTCGTTGTCTTCGAGGGTAAGTTCTCCATGGATGTATGTCCACCCGTTGCTCTGTATCTAGTAGATAGATCTTGGCGTATAGTTCTCATCGTAGGAAAATTATTGTTTTCTATGCTGCGGACGCAACAAAGATGCCTATGATAGGGGTAATGAGAGCTGAAAGCTAGTAAGTATCATAATTTTTGAGAGCTCTTCATGCAATCCTTGCTCCCCTCTGTGAAGGGCCTTTCTTTTACTTTGTAGTTGAGTCAGTAAACCTATTCCCTTCTACCTCAGCAAGTATTTTTAGTTGATGTGTTTCATTCATTCATATGATGATTTATCCAATCATGTTTCTTATGTTCCTTGTTTTGCACATTGCTCTTATCTTGAAGTTTACTACTTTGAAAGCTATCATTGAAAAACCAGTTATTTGTGAACTCCAGCAAATTATCAACTATTCTTCGACCAAGAGCTAAGTTTGCCATTACCAATTATGATTCACTTTATGTATCTTTATTGTGTTTCCTTTACTCACTGCAAGTTGAGTTATATAATAGTGAGTTGTCTTCTATTATGATCTATGTATTTGATGAATGTGATGCTTCTTGTCCGTATTCTTTTATTGACTCTTCACTCCATAAACTTGAGGCCATGTTTATTGAGCTCAGTTTCGCTTGGGGACAAGCGAAGTCTAAGCTTGGGGGGAGTTGATACGTCCATTTTGCATCACTATTCTATGTCTTAATTCACTATTATCCATTGATATATTTCATATTGAGAGGTTATACTTATGTTATTTCATCTATTTTTGCATGGTTGATGACTTTTGGAGCATGGAGCGCTGCAGTCGGGATTCTGATGGAAAAGGTGCTGTTTGGAGGTAAAATTCGCGAAGATCAGAAAATCCGGAAAAATATATGGAAAACCCTATTTTTCCAGAAGACTAAGGATGCCAGAAGATGGAGTGAGGTGGGCCACAGGGGGCCCACAGCACCCCATGGCGCGGGCAGGCCTAGGCCGCGCCTGGAGGTGGTGTGGCCACCCTGGCCCACTCCAGCCTCTCCCCTCTGGCATATATCAACCTCCTGAAACCCTAAGAATCGAGGAGCGACCACAGAAAGATTCCGCCGCCTCTGCGGGGCGGAAAACACCGAGAGAGAAAGATCTCTCTGGCAGACAGATTTCTGCTGGGGGAATTCCTTCCCGGAGAGGGGAGATCGTCGCCATCAACACCAACATCAAGCTGGACTTCATTGGGATCATCATCATCATCACCACCATCATCACCATCATCACCCTCATCACCATCTCCATATTGTTGTAACAATTCCGTTGAATCTTGCATTAGTTCATAGGGGAAACTTTCCTGGTGTTGATTACTCTTTGTAGTTGATGCTATTGAGTGAACCATTGAATTATTGTTTATGTTTAGATTGTTATACATCATTATTCCATCTCTGATCATGATCCATATGATGTCTTGTGAGTAGTTTGTTTTGTTCTTGAGGACATGGGAGAAGTCATGTTGTTAGTAGTGGAGTTGCGTTAAGAAAGATTCAATAGATTGTTATTTAAGTTGTGGTGTACTTCTTCTAGTGGTGTCATGTGAACATCGACTACATGAAACTTCACCTATATGGGCCTAGGGGAATGCATTGTGTATTTGGCTACTAATCGTAGGGGTTGCCGGAGTGACAGAAACCTGAACCCCATTAGGAAACCAATGCACAAGGGACGTAAGGGTCTTAGAGTTTAAAGCTGTGGTTAGGTTTCTATCTTAAATACTTTCTTGTACTTATGGATGTTTGCAAGGGGTTTAATCACAAGTATGTATTCATCTTAGATGGGGCGGTACATTAGCATAGGTTTACTGACACAACACGTAGCAAGCTAGAGAAGATTAATCAGCTATATGAAGCGAAAGTACTTGACAATCTTCCCATGTGTCCTCGAGAACGTTTGGTCATCTTAAGTAATACAACCAGCTTGTCCTTTGCTGCATAAAGGATTGGGCCACTTTCTGCATTTATTCCTACTGTCTTTTATTTACTCGTACTTTGTTTACTTGCTTTATCGAAAACCCCTAAAAATCCGTTTGCTAAGTATTTGAAGAGAATTCCTGATCCATACCACTAGCCAGCACCTTCTGCTCCTTGTTGGGTTCGACACTCTTACTTATCGAAAATACTGCGATACACCCCTATACTTGTGGGTCATCACGAAGTCATGCGGCAATTAGCCAGGTGAGTCGACGATGCCGATGGAGTCGACACAGTCATTTCTGTCGGGTGAGCGACTAACATCGCATGTGTGTAGCACCAAGTGATGCAACCATCCAAGTAGGTACTCGACTCGGGTCTTGTGTGTATGTCATAGCCAGTTGTTTTGTCGACTCCTGTTGGAGTACCCAATAGAATAGCTCGACGCAGTCAATTTCCTTGTAAGCTGCATAAAATATTAAGAATTGTGAAGTACTTGTATCTTGTAAAGAATAGTTGCATGTTGGATTGTAAAGCAAGATTCTGGTGCCAATCGAGTCGACACCTTTGCACTGTATGCTAGGCCTTTTCGTTAGCCTGATTACCCTTAGTCTCAGTACCTTGCCGAGGTACTCGGAGTTCAAGGATTCGACGATCAGGCAGAATCAGCTACTCGGGCTGTCGCGTATGAGTTGCTCGAGTGCGTGGAGTCGATGACACATTAGGTTACTCAAAGAGGGCGCAACCCCCGAGTGTTTCGAGTGCGATTAAAGTAAGAAAGAAATCATCTGTGAGTAGAGAACTTATCTTTGTTGGTTGTCGACGAGGTAAACATGTCGCATGAGTCGATGCGATCGGTGGATCACGGGAGCCGATGCGACCGGCGGGTGGTGGTCGAGGCTGACTCCCAACACGGTGAACGTGGAGTCACACAACGGACGGAGTCGACGCGGCGGCGAGTCGCGTGGTAAACGGAGTCGACGTGGCAGTGGGTTATGCGACAGACGTTGTCGACGCGGTGGACCGGAGTCGCGTGGTGATGACGAGTTGCCGCATCCGAAGACCGTGACGGGCCATAGCAGTCGAAGACCGCATCAGGTCGCCTCATCCGAAGACCGCATAGTGTCGTCGGAGTCGAAGGACACGGAGGGTCACTGTAGAGGAGGGAGCCCCCGAGTCACCGAAGCCAAAGACCGAAGCGGGTCGTGCGGTTCCAATGGTAGTAACAGGTCATGCGACGGAGTCGAAGACCGTGGCGGGTCGCATCCGCTGAGTACTGAAGTGGGCTACGGTAACCGAAAACAAAGTAAGTCGCGGCAGCCGAAGACTAAAGCGGGTTCGCTGCATCCGGAGACCACAATAGGTCGCTCGCGAGTTGTCATTGTCGAAGACTCAGCGGGTCGTGCGGCGGAGTCGAAAGAGCCCTCGGGTCACCGAAGCCGAAGGCCGCAGCAGGTCTATGGAGCCCCCCGAGTGTAGAGTAGATGTGATTGATGTAGTCGAAGCGGCATTCAAGAGCGAATGCGGCAGACCGGAGTTGACGCGGCAACGAGTCGCCGAAATTAATGGTGGCAATGGGTCTTGCGGCGGAGTTGGCGCAGCCTCCGGGTGTAGAGTTAACGTAGTTGTGTAGTTGAGGTCGATGGACCAGAGTCGTCACGGCGGAATTGCCGGGTCTTTGTTTGGAGGGAGTTGACGCGGCGGCGAATGGCGCGGCGGACGAATCGTGCAAAGTTTAGTCGAAGGAGTTAACATGACGACGAGTGGGTCGTCTCCATGGCTCCTTATCCAGTTGTACTGATTTTTAGACGTCCATGAGCCTTGTGCTGTACGCCTCATCAAGGTCGCGGTGTCATCAGGCCGCACGTACGCCTCCTGGCGAACTGCATTGAAGTGTTGCTTTTTGGTCGTGAAATCCATGCAATCATATTGTCCTTATCATATCAAAATATGGCGCCTAGTTGCAAAATCCTAGCATGCCCTTTATATTTCTTTATTTTTCTCTTGTCCATTGAGCTTGACCGATCGACATGATCTGACATAGACCTTTTCCTTTTGCCTTGAATCAATATAAGATCCACTACCGCATGCCAATACTCCACGGACTTGACGCAGCTGGAGACTCCGGATCAACCGCGTTCTCGTCAAAATAAGCCAACGGGTCCATAAGACTTAATCGGATCTGGTCTTATAATCGACACGAGCTCGCGGCGCTCAGCCGTGATGAAGAAAAAGTAAACTGCGGTGGTGCCGTAGGCATTGAAGGCCGTAGTTGAAGTTGTTGACGGAAACCGGCGGGTCGCGGGTCACTGGTGATGGAGACGTCGAGATCGCAACATCAGCGCTCCCAATTCCTACAGACAGCGCCAATTGACGAAGGTTTAACTCGCCAATGCCCATTGTTATGGACTTGGATTTTGGAGAAGGAGGAAACGCTGGAAGTCTCGATCGGCTAGCAAATAAGCACACATGGACGCAAGATTTACCCAGGTTCAGGCCTCGTAGAGGACCCTACTCCTGCTTGTCTGCTCTTGATTGATGATGATCCGAAGGATTACAATGTTGCCGATAGCGGTGTCGCGCAGATTGTATCTGGCGGGTTTTGTCTAGATCTATTGTGTTGTATCTATTGCGGGAGATCATAGATCTATCTATTGGAGGAGTCGCGATTGCCTTCTTGTTGGACCCTCCTAGCCTTTATATATGGGGAGGCTAGGTCTCAGGTACCAATACGAGTTGGTTACAAGTTAGATTCAAACTTAGTACTGAGACTTTCTTGTCTTGTGCGTTTGGGAGTCCGTGTCCATATTCATACAGCTCGAACCGTCATAGACGTTATGGACCTTGGCAATTCGTCGAGTGGGCCTTCCGTCAGGCCGCACCAAGTAGGCTGTAGCGAGTGCCTATTGGGCATACCCATGTCATGAACTGTGAACTCATATAGGTCCCTTGTATCAAAGTTGTGCCTAATTTGATTAAAAAGGGGAACTTTTTAGTTCATTCGATTCTATTATGCCGTAACTAATCTACTTGTAAGATAAGACACAGATAAGAAAAATTCACCTCTCACTCTTCTTCCGGTTTTTTTTCAAGATCTGGGTGCCGCATCCTCCCACCGGAGCCGAACAATCCACCGCCGGCCTTGCTTTTCTCTTCAACCCGCTGCTCATAGGTACCTTGCGAGCAGAATCCTTGCTGACCTCCTCGCTAACAGGGGCTGAAGACCTCGCCACTGCTTCGTGTTGAGCCCCAGACTCTGGCCCCGACGGACCCGAATCAGTAGGCGACGTAGCTACAACCTTCACCTTGCAAGACATGCTGGGCCGCCGCCGTCGGATTTAGTGTCGGGGGAGGGAGAAAAAAAGGTCCTCCACCGCCGGCAGATTCAGGGTCTGGGAAGGGAAGAAAAAGGACCGCCGCCACCGCAGCCAGATTCTCAGTGTCGAGAGTTAGGAAAGTACAGTAATGGATTTGCCCCTACGACACGTGCATGGTGGCTAAGAAGAGAGACCGGCGAAGAAGGGACACAGCAGAAACTAGTGTAATGGAATATCCTGACTTAACGATCACGATTTGAAAATATTGGGTTTGACCATCATTCACTCAAAACACCCCTCTCAGCAATTGGCGTCCCAACTTTTTGAATCGCGGTGATGAAAATCAACTCGGGTACCGCGATGCACTGGCGTCTCAACTTTCGGGCCGCAAAATGATATTCTCATTTAGCTGTGCACACGCCATCTGATCAGATACAGTCTTACACTCTCATGGCTCGTTTGAAACACAGGAATAGGAAAATCATAAGATCGGAGTTACATGACCTCTTGTATCTTCCACGAATAGAAAAGTACATGAATTTGGATCAAGTATGTGTTTGAATCATAGGAAAAGCAAAAAAAATCTAACATGAGGTTGAAGTGGATAGATTTTTTCATACAAAATGAGCAAAGAAATCTTTTAAAAGAAATCCTAAGGATTATAATTCTTTGAATCAAACGACTAACGTAGAAATATTTCCTAAGGGATAAAAATCCTTTACAAATCCTTTAATTTTTTTTGAATCAAACGAGCCCTACTCTTAACTCTTATTAAGGCGTGAGCTGTGTTTACGGGTGGGCACGAGAGAAATGCAATTCTAGTATATGCACGCTAGGTCCCGTGCATGCAAGAGCCATCTATTTTTACTTTTTCTTTTGAGATTTGGATTATATAGAATCTTTTGCATTCAAGTGTTCCAATGGCTGACCCACTCATAGTCCTCTCTCTTCTATTCATTTAGTTTTAAATCCTAGATTTAAAAGAGTCATATAAGTTAGTATAATTATCAAAATAATAATCTGTTTGAACCTTTATGTTTATTTTGATTAAATTTTAAAAATCTAAGACCTGAATTTTGAAACACAATGAAAAGTGATGATTGACACTGAAGCCCAATGGAACTTATTTATTTTATTTTTCATCAATATATTTTATGGTTTGAACTTTAAGTGAATTGCCAATTAATTTTCCAACTCTCATGAACCAAGTTTGAAACGAGGTGAAACAAATTGTTCAAAAAAATATCTTTGCCAAGTTTCATGATGACTTAAGTTTCACTATGTTTCAAAAGTCAATTTTTAAATACTGCTAAAATATATTCAATATTGGTATTGTTTTGAATCTCTTTTCGGTAGGAACCCAAATATTCAAACGGTTCTCCAATTAGGCTAAAGTTTAAAATATACGAAGTTTTAAATTGAGACTTAAATTCACTAAAGTGAGAAAAGGGGAGAGAGAAGAGCTGACAAAAGTGGTACGAGAGAGAAGGTAGGGCATGCACGCTATATCCTGTGCATGCCAGAATCGCCTCTTTCGTTGGCGTGGTCTCCGATGAGTAGTGCCCTACTTGGCGCAACGGAAGCTCAAGCTTTAGATGCTTCCTTGGCTTCAATACGTGGTAGGTCTAGTTTTGCGCGAGCTGCGCGCTAGGCCCTAGGGGCATCGCCTCATGAAAATGATGTACTGACCATGTTCTACGGCTCATTTGGTTGCATGGAGATATGTTTTTCTGCACCTTTATAAAAATGTGTGTTGTTGTTTGGTTACATGCATTGCATGTTTAACTCAAAGCCGATGCATCTACGGCTGTGTTTGGTTGGTTGTAGCACTGCAGGTATAGTAACCTCTTGTTAAGAGAGGTGAGGTTACCAACCATATCAAACAACATCATAGATGAATAGAAGACAAGAAAATCACCAACAAGCATGCAATCACACGACTACATGAGTACCATAGACAGTTCAACTTGAGGACACGCATCACAAACATAGTTCACGACGATCATGAGTAACATACTAAGAATGCCACTAGTAATGAACAGCGGGCTAACATCAACTCACACCTCCTTGACGACCCTCTTCCACTACACTACAACACATGACCCCCGGTAGTCAAATTGGTCGGGAAACTACTTTCAACGACTATAAGTTGGTCGGAAAAGGATTTTGCCAACCGATCTTGTCTGTCACCATAAGTTCGATTGGCAAAGGCCTTTCCCGACCAACATATCATTCTTGGCCGACTTGACATGTCCGGTGAGTACTCAAGGCTCGACATGGTGAACCACTCATAAGGTTGTGTCCGACCTCATCGTTGTGTCATCGTGCTCAGGGCACTTCTTCACACTCAGCACAACTGTAGTCCAATATAACCATTTTGTAGTACCAACTATAGTCGAAGACAATTCCATTTTTTCCAACTATAGTCGAAGACCATTCCATTTTTGCTACATGCATCAGAAATTTTCGCTACATGCATTATAAATTTTTGCTACATAGGTGTATATTGAATTTTGTGCTAAAATCACAATTCCATTTTTCTACATGCATCAGAGATTTTTGGTACATGCATTAGAGATTTTTCCTAAATGTGTTAGAGATTTTTGCTACATAGATGTATACGGGTTTGTGTGCTACAATCATAATTTCATTTTGCTACATGCATTAGAGATTTTGCTACATAGATGTATACGAGATTTTGTGCTACAATCACAATTCCATTTTGCTACATGAATTATAGTTTTTTGATACATGCATTAAAAATCTGCTACATGTGTTAGAAATTTTTTCTACAAGTATATGGGATTATATACATTAGATAATGTTTTTGCAGCATTGATGGGTTTAATACATGCACGCGCTCCCTAATGTGAGAGGACAACACTAGCATGCAACCCCATTCATGAACGTAGGGAAAGGGACAGTGGGTTCACCAACTTGGCCAAATACATGCAACTCTCTCTCTCTCTCTGCGTGTTTCTTTGGTGCACACTGGGGGGAAAGCGTTATCTTAGCTGTAGGTAAAGCGAAACAACGTCTCGTGCAAAGATCCAATGACTGTCAAACCGGCTGAGCCGCGCGCGGGATCAATCTGTTGACGCCTAGCGTCCACGTAGTTAGAGTATCCACACTAACGGACCCCATAGCATTCCCAGAGGCCAATTGAGCGCCGTTCCAAATTTTGGTTCAAATTGGCGTGCCCCTAATACCCGCTAGAAATTTTTGGAGCCCAATAGAATAGCCGGCACACCCACGCCAACCCCTACGCGCAAGGGCCATATTGGAAGCGTTAGCACTCCACGCCATGTCGGATATCGATCACGTGACCCCCTAACAGAAGCACAGGCGAAAACCTTGTCTCTTACCTCCATTTCCAATTGTACTTTCCCTCATTTTCACTCCATATTGTCACTCCTTCCCCCCACTGCCACTCTAGTTTCTTGGTTGGTGCTCCAGTTCCCACCTTTTTCCCAGAGCTCGCCGATCCTCCCCATCCCTCACCGATAGTCCTTCTCCCTCAACAACAAAGAGATGGATGAAAGGAGCGATGCAATATGGAAGGCTATGCTGCGGAAAAGTATGCCAAGTTAGAGCTTGAGAGAGAGAGAGAGAAGGTTGAAGCCACCAAGATGGAAGCCCAAGCCGACATGCTCAAGGCAATGAATGAGACGTCACAATTTGTATTGGCCAAGATGGAGGAGGAGGCGAAGATCTTGATGGAGGACATATTGACAATGGATCCGTTGAGGAGAGCATGTCACGAGATGTATTGTTATCGCATCGCCAAGGAGATGATGGCTGCAACAACAACTTCAGTGGCAGTGGAACATGCACCAACACAGCCCACGACAACGGCGACACCTGCACAAACACTAGCATCGGAGACACCTGCGCCAACACCCGAGCCGGCGCGCTCGGTGAGTGATGAGGAACCAAAGGTAACAGAGGTGGCATCGCTCTTCATTTGATTGATGTCGGCCTATGTTATTTGGCAGCCGAACTTTGATGGCATTTTGGTGGCCCATGATGGTGACCGAAACTTGTTAATTTTGTGTTTGGATGTGTGAATCTTTAAATTTCTAATCCTAAAACATTTCAAATTACTATTCTTGTGCATTTTCATTTTTTGTGCCAAATCTGTATTAGGGCAGCCATAGGGTGGGTGGATAGATAGGTGGGTAGCCTCTCCCTATACGCACGGGACTTGTGCCGGTGCTCCCCATAGCGCGGTGCTGACAATGTTACTGGCTATGCTTTGGAAAGCACAGTTGGACATGCACTTAGAGCATCTCCACTCGGGCTCCTAGGAGGGCGTTCCTAGGGTGAAATTTCTGTTCAGATGGCGAAAAATGGCCCAGTCCCGTTCCTAGGACGCCGAAATGGTCCGGATTTGGCCCAACTTTCATCCGGCGTTCCCAGGCCAAACCCAGAGCGCCGAGAACCGCCTGGAAACACCGGACGCAGAGAAAACGCCAAAAAACGCGCCCGCCTGTGGCCCTGTCCTATCAGCGAGTGAAACCGAGTCGTCCTCATCCTCTCGCCTCGGCTCCCGTGACGGACCGCCGGGCAATGACTGCCCGTCTCATCGACCACGTGTCACCTTAATGGCGTGCCACCGCTGGCCTGTCTTCCCGTCATGTCCCTATTTTCCGCCTTCACCGCTACACCCCTCCTACCTCTTTAGGCTATAAAAGCCGGCGCCCTCACCGCTACCAGAGCACACCCTCATGCCTCCCATTTCCCAGTGTAACACCCTGTCCACTAGGCCCCGGGGTGTCACTCCTAGTAGCTTAATTTTTTTTTCGAAATGGGGAGAAAGACCCCGGCCTCTGCATCGACTGATGCACACAACCTTTTATTGCGAAGTTCAAAAAGTATTAAGTCTTACAAACATAGTTCCAAAAAGGTTGAGACAAGTATCAACCAAAATAAAAGGGCCAGCAAAAAAGCATCTATCCATCACAAATTCTACTAGAATGCCGCCAGCCGGTATCCTGGAAAAAGAAGTCCTGAGCGACCGTCAGGAGCCGGGAGCATCCAGTAACCATAGTGTCTCTCTGATCTTCCGGTAGAAGGTAAGACCATTGTTGGATCCAGTGTGCCGCCAAACGAATAACCTGCATAAAATTAGTGCCAGAGTGTCTATTAAATACAATGTTATTTCTCGACGTCCAGATGGACCAACATAAAGCCGATACCCCAATGCGTAGTCTAGCTTTATTCTTTTTATCAACTCCATTCAGCCAATTTCCACACATATTTGAAATATTAGAAGGTGGAGGCATGTTATAAGTGAAGAAAACCAAACGCCAAATAATACGAGCAAAAGGGCAAGAAATAAAAAGATGTTCAATAGATTCCAATGAATCGCAAAAACAACATTTTTGGCATCCATCCCAATTTCTTTTGGCTAGGTTGTCTTTTGTTAACAAAACTTTATTATGAAGAAACTACATGAAGATCTTGACTTTTAAGGGGATTTTTAACTTCCACAAATAGGATCGTAGGAATCTAGTATGACCATTCAATTGTTCCTGATATAGAGATTTGACAGTAAAATCCCCGGTCGGGGTTAGCTTCCAAATAAACTTATCTGGAGTATCACTTAGCTGAACCGTCATTAGTTTTTGGCATAAGTTTAATCAATATGTCCACTTATTGCCTGCCAGTCTCCTCCTAAAGTTAAGATTTAGAGGGACTTGATTAAGGACATCTGCCACCAAGACATTCTTCCTTAGAACAATATTATACAACGTTGGATATTGTTGCGCTAACAACATTTCCCCCAACCAAATGTCCTCCCAAAACCGCACATTCTCTCCATCTCCAATTTTGAAATACCCATTAGTGAAGATCATTTCTTTCACTCTCATGAGTCCCTTCCAAAAGGGAGAGTCTATAGGTTTGGCTTCAACTTGGGACAAGGTTTTACTTTGCAAATATTTGTTTTAAAGTATTTGTTGCCATATGCCATCTTCATTGAGCAACTTAAATAACCATTTGCAGAGGAGGCACCTATTTTTTACCTCGAGCACCTCAATCCCCAGTCTTTGGGACGACAAATGATATTCCATTTAGTTAATCTATATTTATTTTTAGCATCATCACTTTGCCAAAAGAATCTAGATCTGAAAAAGTCCAATCTTTTTCTAACACCTTTAGGAATTTCTAAGAACGAGAGCATACACATCGGCAAACTAGTCAAAACCGAATTAATTAAAACTAAGCGATCCCCATAAGTGAGTAGTTTTCCTTGCCAACATCCTAGCTTAGAAACAAAACGACTCTCCACGGGATTCCATTCTGATTTTTTTTAATTTTCTATAATGGATAGGTACTCCAAGATACCTGAAAGGTAGGGAACCTGACTCGCAGCCAAAGATCTGATTGTATTCATATTCCATCTCCTTCGCCTTACCAAAACAGAAAATCTTGCTCTTATGAAAGTTTATTTTCAGCCTCGAAAGTTGCTCAAAAATACATAATATTAGCTTCATATTCACAGCCTTTTCTAAATCGTGTTCCATAAATAATATGGTATCATCAGCATACTGTAAGACAGATACCCCACCATCCACTAGATGAGGTATGAGACTTCCCACTTGGCCATCCACCCTAGCATGAGCGATAAGAATTGCCAACATGTCAACTACGATATTAAAGAGGATCGGTGACAGAGGATCACCCTGTCTCAAACCTTTTCGTGTCTAAAAATAATGACCAGTATCATCATTAACCCTTATTCCAGCACTATCTCCTTGCACATATTGCTTAATCCATTCACACCACTTAGGATCAAAACCTTTCATACGCAGAACTTGTTATAGGAAAGGCCATTTTACCTTATCATAAGCCTTTTCGAAATCAATTTTGAAAAGCACTCCATCCATTTTCTTCTGGTGAAGCTCATGTATGGTTTCGTGCAAGACAACAACACCTTGAAGGATATGCCGTCCTGGCATAAAGGCGGTTTGGGTGGGACTAATCACTTTTTTGCGCACTTTGTCCTCCTAGTAGCTTAATAGGATATCTAGACTGGCCCTACAGACCAATACTAGTCTTTTTGCACACTTTTTCCTCACTCGTGCGCACCCGGTACCCACTTCCCGGTCGGTCACCTATCCTAGAATTGCTCTAGGCCAAGCACACTTAACCTCAAAGTTCTTTTCAAATGAGCTTTCGGAAAAAAGTTGCAACTTGTTGGTATGCGTATCCTATCAATTCTATTAAGTCGTGTGCTTGGATCTTTGATACATTGCAAATGTATCTATATTTTTTGATGTTCCATGCTTGGTTTTATTCACTTTCTTGTGTTTTGTCTACACTTTGAAGTACTTTTCATATGATTTCTTGGACTAACCTATTAACAAGAGCCACAGTGCCAGCTGCCTGTTTTCTGTTGTTTTTGGTTCCAGGAAAGTCAGAAAATGAATATTCTCGGAATTGAACGGGACAAAAGCCAAAGTGCCTATTTTCTAGAAGACTCCAGGAGCCAAAATACGAGGCGGAGGAGGGCCAGGGGCTGGCCACACCCCCTAGGCGCGGGCTGGGCCTGGCCACGCCAGGGCATGGTGTGGTGGCCCCAGGCACCCCCTCGGTCTCCCTCTTCGCTTATAAGTTGCCTTCTAACCTAAAAACTCTGGGGGGTTCGATGTTTTTCCAGAAGAAGTTCCACAGCGCCGCCACCACCGAAGGGGAGATTCGGGGGATGGAAAGTCTCTGTTCCGGCACCCTGCCGGGACGGGGAAGTGCCCCCGGAGCCATCTCCATCGATCTCCACCATCATCTCCATCAACCATCCATGTTTCCCCCTTCTATGAGTGAGTAATCCCCCGCTGTAGGCTATGGGGATGGTAGGGATTGGATGAGATCGTTCATGTAATGGCATCAGATTGTTAGGGCATGGTGCCTAGTATCTTTTATTAGTGCTTTATGACTTTGTTGCGACTTGTTGTGCTTAATGCTTGTCACTAGGGACCGAGTGCCATGATTTCAGATCTGAACATGTTATTGATTCATTATGATAGTATTGTTTTTGGTCTTATCTGCAAGTTGTATACACACGTTGTTGTCCGGAACCTATGGCCCCGAAGTGACAGAAATCGGGATAACCGGAAGGGAATGGCTTTGATGTGAGGATCACATGTGTTCACGGAGTGTTAATGCTTTGCTCCGGTGCTCTATTAAAAGGAGCACCTTAATTGCCAGTAGTTCCCTAGAGGCCCCGCTGCATACGGGTTGGCAGGACAAAAGATGTTGTGCAAGTTCTCATTGCGAGCACGTATGACTATATATGGAACACATGCCTATGGTTATTTAGTACTTGGATGCTTTATCTTATTTATCTGCAAATGCCCTATGTTCTGATTGCCATGTGAATTGTCTTGTCCATGCAACGCTTGTCCATCCATCCCTATGCCTACCGCACTCGAATCCTACTATTTACTGCTTTTGTTACTATTGTCTTTACTTTACTATTGTTGTTACTTTACTATTCCTACTACAAAATTGTTGCTACTGATAAACTAGTGTGAGCAAGATTGTTTCCAGGTGCAGCTGAATTGACAACTCAGTTGTTAAGGCTTATAAATATTCTTTGGCTCCCCTTGTGTCGAATCAATAAATTGGGTTTCACTTCCCTCGAAATACTGCGATACACCCCCTATACTTGTATTGTCTTGCTTTATCATGCTTGTTGTCAATGGTTGGTTTCTTTGAAACTGAATCTTATTGGCAAGGTGGGTTCACGGAAGATGAAAAATATTATTATAAGGAACACCGCTTGTCACAAAAAGGGAAACACTTATGGGGACAAATTGATAGATTGTATACCATTGCTAGAAATGTGTGCTCTACTTATAATGTTACTTATTGCCTTGATAAATCTTGTTGCTGTAGGAGGTACAAACACCTCCCTTTTCAATGTGAGTATAATGATAATGATACCATATCTTCCTATGTTAAGGGAAATTATGACCTTTATGATGTGGAACAAATTGAGGAATTTATTGCTTGGAAGGGTGCATTTGAACTTGCTAGTTTGCTTGAAAATATTGACGATTCACCTTATAAGTATGAGGTTTATGGTATACTTAAATTTTGCTTTGATAATTACAAGGATGAAAATGGCTACATTCTTGAATATTTTAATAGATGTTTTCCACAAATGGAAGAGACTAATGCCTTGCAGGATCCTATGGAAGAAGAAATTGACGAACCTGAAATCTCATTAGATGAAAAAGAGAAGGGGAGTGATGAACAAAAGGAGGAAGAATGGATCTACCCATGCCTACCTTCTAATGAGAGTAACTCTTTATCCCTTACATTATTTGATTATCCCCCATGCTTACTAAAGAAGGATGAATGTTATGTTCCTGAGGATTTTTTTGAAGATGTTTATGATAAAGCTCTAGTGCTTGTAGATCATGAAAAGCATGCTTTATGTGATAGTTATATTTTTGAGTTTATTCATGAGGCTACTGAAAATTATTATGAGAGAGGAAAATATGGTTGTAGAAGTTTTCATGGTATTGAAACACCTCTCTATGTGCTGAAAGTTTTGAAGTTACTCTTGTTTTATCTTCCTATGCCTGTCACTTTGTTCTTTGCGAATTTATTTGCATACACGATTCCTATGCATAGGAAGTGGGTTAGACTTAAATGTGTTTTGAATTTGATTCTTGATGCTCTCTTTTACTTCACTTCATATTTATTATGAGAGCATCCTCTCAAACTTTTATGCCTGAAGATGATAATATGTCTATTATTCTTGGGAGACCTTTTCTTAATACTACAGGAGCTGTTATTAATTGTAATCAAGTAAAAGTGACCTTTAATGTTAATGACAAGGAACATACTGTCTATTTCCCTAAGAAGATTGAAACGACTTATGGTTTGAATTCAATTGAACATGTTGAGGGCATTCAAGTTGGAGAAATATATTGTCCCATACCAAGAGAAAAATTTGAAACTATTATGATTGGGACGATTGCTATCAAGGTTGAGGTAACATAATCTTAAGAGGAATACAAAGTTTTGTCTCATATGAAATTGTTTTGGTAACAAGACCTGATCAACCTTGTTAACAAAAGGATTTCATTGAACAAAACAATGTTTTCACCATGATTATCTCCGCTTACTTCTATTCTATCCATTTTAGTTTTTGCTTATGCCTAACTTAAAGGCGTTAAAGAAAAGTACTTATTGGGAGGTAACCCAAAAGTTTTAGATGAGTCTTGGAAGTTATTACTTTAGTAATAACTGCTCCTTATCCTTTTTATTTGCTTTTTGTGCCAAGAGTAACCTCTAATGAGAGAGAAGTAATGATTGGAAAAGTTGCTGTCCCAAAACAGATTTCTATGCTTCACCATAAAAATTTGTGTAAAATCTCTGAACGTCTTTTTGAGGCGTAATTTTTTGTGCTTCTTCCCCAGGTTGTTATCTAACTTTCGTTAGTTCAACACTTTTTGATTTGAGCAACAGAAGGTCTTCGAAAAAATTCGTCTTTACCTGCTGGTCTGTTTTGACAGATTTCTGCCATTTTCTGCATTTGCTTCTTGTTGGTTCCTTATTGAGTTCTTTTGGGGAATTGAGCTTTTTGAGGGAAGTGCTACAGTAGCTAGTGTTCTAATGGAAGTTTATTTGGTATTGTAACTGAACCTTAAGACTTATTTATCTTGAGTGCACTAATGTTGCTAATAAAGATTGTGTGAAGTTTTGTATGAAGGAAAAATTTCAGGTGTATGGAAGAAATGAGTAACGATATGAAGGATGGACTAAAGCTCAAGCTTGGGGATGCCACGCGTGTCACCCCAAGAAATATCCAAGAAGTACAAGCGTCAAAGCTTGGGGATGCCCAAGGCATCCCCTTCTTCATCAATAAAAATCCCAGGTTTGTTTCAAACACTTCATTTTTATTGTTTCATGCACAGTTGTGTTGTTCTTGGAGCGTCTTCTTTTTCATTTTCGTTTTTGTTTTTTTAGATTGCGTGGTTTGCTTAGTTTGCTGAATAAATTGGTTGTACCTCCTCTTTCATATATTGGTGTTCAAATACTTTGGTTTTGTTTGGTTTGGAAAAGAGTAGTAAAGCTCATGCTTAAGTGGTAAAGAGAGCTTGTTTTTTACTATGGCCTATGCTCTATCATGACATGCTTGATATTGTTTTGGCTTTATGCTTAGTATTCTTTGCTGTAGCATGACTTGTTATAAATAATTGAGATTGCTTAATGTGCCTTGAATGAATCATGCGTTGTTTTAGCATATTAAAGCATAGTATAGTGGTATTCTCCTTTGATGTTTTATTTGGGGTGACTTGGCACATGCTCACACCATGTTATGACTATCTCAAGTCACCATAAGCCTTTATGATCCTGTAGTTTTCAACTTGTAGTATCACTTTATGATTTGATCAATGTTGTTTTGTCGCTCTGCATGATTATGGACATTATTGCTCTCTCGTTTCTCGCTCCCTTACTATTTCTAGCCTTCACTTTCACTGAGTATTTTACTCATGTTTCCAACTCCCTTAAACCAAATATTGCCAAAGTGTCCACCATACCTACCTATTAGCATCATTTGCTACTTCCGTGCATATTCAATATGCCTTGTTTTCTTCCGAATAAAATGTTTTCTTGTTTTGAGAAAGTTAGTTAGTAAAGCTCTCACGAACTTGATGGCACACTTTATTTCCTGCACTTAATAAACCTGAACCATTGTGAACTCTCCACGAAAGTTATATGCTTGCTAATTATAGGCTGGGGATTAGCAGAACCGTGCTGTCACGGGGAACGCTTTCAACACTTGTAAATATATACCCAGTTGATACCTTGCTCTTTTGTTTGCGGATGTCATCGGTGTGAAATAAAATGGGAGCTTATAAGTCCATGGAGTTATGTATGTGTGTTAGAGAAACGCCTGGACCGCTGGTCTAATCCATGCTGACATGGTGGAAACCTGCGGCGTAACCATAATGATATCTATGAAGCATTCTTCTTATAAAAAAAGAGAGATAGCTATTGAGAAAAAGAAAAAAAAAAGAGATTTATGAAAAGAGGAAAGAGCGAAAAAAGCACCATTTTCCCATGGTAAATAAGATTGCTGAGAGACTCATTGTCTGCTTGCCTTGTCATTTTAATATGGGGATTCTTCCGTATCATCGGGCAAGGGGTACCCCGTTGGCGGTTCTCTATGATACGCACATACTTACAATGACAAGAACTTACCGGTAACTAAAGTTGAGTAGCATGAGGAGCGGCCCTCGTACTCAAGGGACTTGGGATTTTCAGTTTATAGTATGTCAAGCATATAACTCAGATTGGACCTCACTTTCACCTTAACCACATTAAAGATGCTTATGATAGGGCAATGAGAGCTCAAAGCTAATGAGTACCATACTTTCAGCATTTGGAAGCCTTTCAAACTATTCAAAACCTTTTCATTTCTTTGTTGAGTCTCCACACATTCTTTGAGCACTTTCTTGAGAGCATAGTGGCCATTCTTAGTTCTATGTGCATTGTCCCAAGACTTGTTGATTGATGCATACCTTGATATTGCTTGTTTTAAACTATTTGTATCTAGTCACTCTTGTAAACTTTGCAGGTGTCCTATGCATTTATGTTTGCTACTCTTTGAGGGACAAGCTGAATGCCACTATGCCATGTTTTCTTTATGCGAAACAAACAAACGTCTTGCAAGGCATTGTTATTCATGAATCTTTTGTTTGTGCCTTTTCATGTTGCATCATAGTTTCTTTGTCTTATTGCTAAAACTTTGTCTTTCATGTTATGATTGAAGTACTATGATCCCAGCTTTGAATGTTTTACAAATGCTTTGATCAAGTTTATGATAGTGCATGTCACCTCAAAAATTATTCTTTCTTTTTATCACTTACCTACTCGAGGACGAGCAGGAGTTAAGCTTGGGGATGTACATTGCAAATGTATCTATAATTTTTGATGTTCCATGCTTGGTTTTATTCACTTTCTTGTGTTTTGTCCATACTTTGGAGTACTTTTCATATGATTTCTTGGACTAACCTATTAACAAGAGCCACAGTGCCAGCTGCCTGTTTTCTGCTGTTTTTGGTTCCAGGAAAGTCAGAAAATGAATATTCTCGGAATTGGATGGGACAAAAGCCAAAGTGCCTATTTTTCCAGAAGACTCCAGGAGCCAGAATACGAGACGGAGGAGGGCCAGGGGCTGGCCACCCCCCTCCCAGGCGTGGGCTGGGCCTGGCCACGCCAGGGCATGGTGTGGTGGCCCCAGGCACCCCCTCGGTCTCCCTCTTCGCCTATAAGTTGCCTTCTGACCTAAAAACTCTGGAGGGTTCGACGTTTTTCCAGATGAAGTTCCGCAACACCGCCACCACCGAAAGGGAGATTCGGGGGACAGAAAGTCTCTGTTCCGGCACCCTGCCGGGACGGAGAAGTGCCCCCGGAGCCATCTCCATCGATCTCCACCATCATCTCCATCAACCATCCATGTTTCCCCCATCTATGAGTGAGTAATCCCCCGCTGTAGGCTATGGGGATGGTAGGGATTAGATGAGATCGTTCATGTAATAGCATCAGATTGTTAGGGCATGGTGCCTAGTATCTTTTATTAGTGCTTTATGACTTTGTTACGACTTGTTGTGCTTAATGCTTGTCACTAGGGCCCGAGTGCCATGATTTCAGATCTGAACATGTTATTGATTCATTATGATAGTATTGTTTTTGGTCTTATCTGCAAGTTGTATACACACGTTGTTATCCGGAACCTATGGCCCCGAAGTGACAGAAATCGGGATAACCGGAAGGGAATGGCTTTGATGTGAGGATCACATGTGTTCACGGAGTGTTAATGCTTTGCTCTGGTGCTCTATTAAAAGGAGCATCTTAATTGCCAGTAGTTTCCTAGAGGCCCCGCTGCAAATGGGCTGGCAGGACAAAAGATGTTGTGCAAGTTCTCATTGCGAGCACGTATGACTATATATGGAACACATGCCTAGGATTGTCTACTACTTGGATGCTTTATCTTATTTATCTGCAATTGCCCTATATTCTGATTGCTATTTGAATTGTCTTGTCCATGCAACGCCCGTCCATCTATCCCTATGCCTACCGCACTCGAATCCCACTATTTACTGCTTTTATTAGTATTGTCCTTGCTTTACTATTGTTGTTGCTTTACTATTCTTACTACAAAACTGTTGCTACTGATAAACTGATGTGAGCAAGATTGTTTCCAGGTGCAGCTGAATTGACAACTCAGTTGTT
Source organism: Avena sativa (assembly GCA_916181665.1). Classification (NCBI taxonomy): domain Eukaryota; kingdom Viridiplantae; phylum Streptophyta; class Magnoliopsida; order Poales; family Poaceae; genus Avena; species Avena sativa. Next base: position 434,511,961 of record OV702287.1, read on the forward strand.
AAGGCTTATAAATATTCTTTGGCTCCCCTTGTGTCGAATCAATAAATTGGGTTTCACTTCCCTCGAAAATACTGCGATACACCCCCTATACTTGTGGGTCATCAATCTTACATACACCCATCCTTAGAAGATTGATGCCCTTATCGATCAAGCACAGGCCAAGAATGTCCCCTCTTGGTACACGTTTGTGCGTCCAGTGACGGTACTTGTGCCATGCCGTGTCCACTTTGAGCCATACGCGCCATGTTGCACATGTCCCGCATACGCCCGTGTAACCGCGAGGATCGGCTCTAATACCACTTGTAACACCCTGTCCACTAGGCCCTAGGGGTGTCACTCCTGGCAGCTTAATAGGATATCTAGACTAGCCCCATGGACCAACACTAGTCTTTTCTATGCACTTTGTCCTCACTCGTGTGCACCCGATACCCACTTCCTGGTCGGTCACCCATCCTAGAATTGCTCTAGGCCAAGCACGCTTAATCTCAGAGTTCTTTTCAGATGAGCTTCCGAAAAAGAAGTTGCAACTTGTTGGTATGAGTATCCTATCAATCCTATTAAGCCATGTGCTTGGATCTCACACCCAACCACAAGCTCCACCTTCCCTAGCAAAGAGAAAAAGAACTCGGCGGCAATGACGGAACGTTTCCCTGGCGATCCGGCAGCGGCCAACAGCTTTGGTCGTAGTTCTCTGCAGCTGTGGGAGGCACGACTGCTCTACGAGTTCGGCTACTCGGCGTCGCTAGACTTTCGGTGCCCGCCAACATGGAGGCTGAGCGTGGGTGGCATGCCCGTGCCGTCGGAGGAGGAGATCGTTAACGAGATCTAGCTCGTCATCGCCGGCATGGAGGACCCTGACCTCACCGAGGACGAATCTCGCCTACTGGGAGCAATTCTTTGTCGATAGGCGGGAGGAGCAGCTCGCCGTCTACGACGGCGTAGGCCCGCCGCCGCCGAGGAACAACTCGGCAGGCAGGCGTCACTGGTGGAGTGCGCCCGACCGCACTCTCGCTGCCGTGCTGGAGCACATCCAGGCGGGGAACAACCCGAGGCTAGGTTATCCCCCGCGTTCGCCGCCGATGGTCTCCCGGCGACGCGAATCAAGTTAGATGTCGAGGAGGATGGCGAGAGGGTCATCCGGCTCATTGTTTGCTTCGGCATCCCGCTCGGTGCCAAGGACCTCGCCGAAAGAGGGAGGCTGCGTCGCCACCACGCATACGCTCGCGCGACATCGTCATAAACGAGCGCCGCACACCTTCGCCGTCGAGCGGCCACCTTCGGCTGGCTAGGCCGAAGCCTCGCACACCGAAGGAGTCGGCCAACTAGGCAGTGCCAGTCGACGAGGACACCTTCCTCCTCAAGATGGCGATGGAGGCGTCGCTCCAAGACGTGCCGCTGATGAGGGCCTGCGACGCCTGTGCCTGGTCTAGGGCGGACTGGGAGTAGCAGGAGGCCGAGCGCGTACGCCGGCTGCACGAGCAGGCCGAGCGGCAGGCCGGAACCGGCGTTCGCCGCCAGGGCGCCTACGTGGGCGCGTCACTCGTTGTCCCCGAAGACGACGAAGAGGATGCTGGGCCTTCGCATCCGTGGCGCCGCGGCAACACCGGCCAGGGCAGTTCCCGGCCACCACAGCCGCCGAGCGACAACGACGACGACGGGACCCAGGACGCCGACTACACGTCGTTCTACCGCAACTTCGGCACGTGAATGGCCCCCGGCATCGGCATTCGCGGCGGCTTCGGCCACTTTAGTTTTTTTTTACGTTTTTCTTAGCCTAGTACAGTCAAAATTCGGGTATATGTCCGGATTTGACACTATGTAAAATTCTCGCCTATAATTTAATGAAATCGCTATGTTTGCTTAATTTTGCCATATTTGATTGAATTTTGATCAAACGCGGACACTCGGCCTGAGAACGCGAGTGAAAAACTGAGCGTTTTTAAACCAAAAGTTATATCCGTTTAACACTAAATAACGCCAGATTTTGGTCTGGGACGGCCAACTTGGACGTGCTCTTATATTCGGTTTGTAATTTTGTTTCGAGGAACAGTGTGTAGCCAAGAAGACGAGCACTCACGTCGTATGGACGAACACTGAGTTATGTTGACCCTGCAGTCCGGCCCACTTCCGATGCCCAGCCCATCTCTTATCGGTCGGAGCAAAGGAGAGACTCCACACGCGCAGGCAGGGGATCCGATCGGAGTGCACCCCGATCCTGCTATTCCCGCACGGGTAGGGCTGGGCATTCGGTTGCACCGAACCGATCGATTCGGTGTCTCGGTTTAATAGTAACTTCGGTGTTTGGAAAACATGGACCGATCGGTGTCTCTGTATTCTGCTAACCGAGGATTCGGTTCTCCTATTTTTCGGGTCGGTCCTCGGTTTCTGACCAAAACAACCGATCAGAAGTAAATCCAAGAAGAATCACGGTACTAGCCTCGATGGAAACAAGCAGATGCAAAGGGACCGGGAGAATCGTAGTTACTCGTTAGGAGCAGGTCGGAGACAGGTCCAGGTACCTGCTGCCGCCGAGCGATAGTTAAAATTTGTGGTGGAAGCGGCCGATGTGGGCGAGAATTAGAAGACGGAGGAGAAGCCACTATTCCAGCGCTTGCCGGCGGGATCGATCGATGGAGCAGAGGTCATCGGCAGACTGCTGGCGGTTGCCATATCTTGGGCGCGTCTGGAGGATCGATGGAGCAGAGCTAATCGGCGGCTGCCATATCTTGGGCGCGTCTAGATTCCTCCAGGGTAAGGGGTGACTAGAGTTTTCCTTTTGAGACAAAACGACTAGATACAGGCCCTTGTGGTGTGCGTGCGTGCAGAATAAAAACGGTTGCCCTTGTGAAGGCCTACATGGACATGCGTGAATGAATTGACTAGTGGGTGGAGTACGTCTGTTTCAGTTTTTTCTCGGTTTCCAGGGTCATTTCGGTTATCAATGGATGGAAACCGAACTAGCCGAACAAATTTCGGTTTTCTATAGTTGCTGACCGAATTTAGTGTATATATTTTGGTTTTGGTCTATTCGGCTTCGGTCTCGGCCTTTTCGGTTCGGTATTTCGGTCTTCGGTTAAAATGCCCACCCCTACCCACGGGGCCTCCCCATGACCCGGCGCACCGGCGGCTCAGAGTCTCGAAGTGCGCTACGCTTGCCGGCGGATGGATGCCGGAGGGACTAGGAAGCAGGGTGCATTGACGCGCGCGGCCGAGGTACATCCTGCAGAAAAAAAATCTTTCTGATTCTTACTCCCTCTGAAACGGAGGGAGTACTTTTTATTTTTTTGCGAAATGGAGCGAGTACTACTTAGCGTCACTGTTAGTCGAAAAATGTGGGATGCCCTGCTTGGACGATATAGAGTTCCAATTGGTACTGTAGCAGCCACCGTCTCTCGTTTTACCCCTGAGATGATTTTTGTGATGTATTTTTGGACGTGCTGTTGATGGTCCAGATTATGGCTTGTGGTGCTTACATGTTACATCATACATTTCATCTTAGTTATTCATATACCTGAAAAATTGTCATGCTCAACTACTCAACTTCCTACTGTTATACTGTTATTGCTCAGCAAGCAAATGAAATGATGATGTATATGTGCTCGTGCACAAGGTTAGTAGACTCAATGAAGTTGATCACAAGTTAGCCGAGTGTAATAGATAATGCTATGGAAGTTCTATTATGTACTTCCTCCGTTCACTATTATAAGACCTTATACATATTTAAATGACTAGATATGGACCAAAATGCATGTATCTAGACGTGTTTTTATGTGTAGGTCCACTTATTTTGGCCCGTATCTAGTCCACATTAAAATATCTACAAGTCTTATAATAGTGAATAGAGGGAATATTTGTTTTCCTGGAGAAGTCTATTGTTATTGTATTATTTAGGGGGATAGAACAAAATCATGGAGATTAGCAACTTCTGTGAACAAAATATTTTCGAGTATAATTACACATGACGATTACAATTGAAGTTCATTTAGTACTCGAACTGATACATGTGTCAAAGGTTGGTGATTGCAACAAGAAACTCAATGGTGCAAACAAAAGTCATAAGAAAGGCTAAAAACACCATCTTCATATAAGAGAAGAAACAAGACGAACTTAGAAAAAGCTTAAGTATACCATCTTCATATTCAAATATTTTGGCATTCAGTAGCTTGGCGCACCGAAATGTTCCTGCGTTCATTCGCTGGAGACCAAGGGGGAAGGGGATTGACGCAGGCCTGACAGGCACATCCCATTACCGACGGTACTCTCGTGTGGCAAAAACCGCCAATTAAGGTCCTGTAGAAATCACCGAGCAGCTGCTTAATTCGTGTGATGCTGTAGCACCATCTAGCATCTCTGTTTGATAGAGTTCGTGTATATTTCTCATTTCTCTGCTAGAGAACTGTGACACTGGATTGGAGTTAGATGTCAACTGGATCAAGCTTTAGGGTTCCGTCTTATTTTGCCCATGATTTTAATCTATGAATGCTCCAGTCTCGGTTTAATTAGTTAAATCCGTTAAATTTGTTGGTGGAAAATCTGAATTTCATGTGAGTGTGCTAGACTGCAGATTGCTCATGTGCCCCTGGCGATTTTGCATCCGAGATAGACAGTCATCACCCTTTGCATGTCTATCGAAGTAAATACTAAGAAAATAGTTAATTAGCTACATATTCCATAAAAACAATATGCTTACACACTATTGATGTTGCTCACTCGCTAATCATTTTCCTGTTACACAGGGTACAGAGTGAATGCCATTGACTCAAGATACCAGGTTTACCAGGGATGCTGATCTTGCTGGGGCTGGAGCCACTGACATGGTCTTGCTGAAGTGGAAAACACTTGAGATGACATCATGGTTTGGGATGGTGGTAAAAATTACAAGAGTTTAGCCAAAATATCTGGCCAGGACTATCTGATCATATAGGACTCCTACTACAAAGAAAGCACCAAAGGCAATCACAAAGATGACCTCAGTGCCAATCTCTTTTGTGGAGACAACAGAGACTGGACCTGCTTCTGTTGAACTGCAGGGGTTTACAATCATAGGACCACACAATTTTGGGTTTCCATCAAAGCTAGAATCTGGAAACGTGCTAAGCTGGCCCACTATTGGAATAGGGCCTTCGAGGTCATTATTAGAAATGCTGAATTTGGAAAGAAAGTGCAGATTGTTTAGTGTGGCCGGAATTGTACCAGTGAGATGATTGCTGGACAAGTCGAGCACCTGCAGGTTCGTGAGGGTACAGATCGTCTGTGGAATCTCTCCTGATAATTTATTGGAGCTCAAATTGAGTGAAAGGAGTGCTTTTAACTGACCGACCTCCTTCGGGATCACACCAATGAAATTATTCATGGCTAGATTAAGCACTTTTGGACAAGCACCAGGTTTGGAGTACTGGATAAATGGATCGAAAGCATAAACAGGTAGCTCAAAGAAAACCTTTTGTGCAGTCTTGCCTGATTTCAGCATTGGCATCTCCATTAAGGAAGTTGGAATTTCCCCTGTCAAGCTATTGTTTGATATGTCTAGATTGAAGAGCAAGTTTAGGCTGCTTATCCAGTTAGGTATAGGTCCTGTCAGCTGATTGCTTCGCAAAAATAACATCTCCAAATTTGTGAGCTTTGATAACCAATCAGGTATTCTTCCGGACAATGAACAATCACTTATAGAAAGAACCTGTAGATTCTCAAAACCATCAATGCCATCCTCTGGCATGGTCTCGTGCAGGAAGTTGGATCCAATGAAAAGTGTAGTGAGGCTCCTGGAATCACTAAGGATCTGAAGTGTTCTTGTGATATTTGTAAGAGAGTTATTAACAAGTGATAGGAATGAGAGGGACTTCAGATTGCCTATTTTTTCTGACAGTTGGTCATGGAAATGATTGTGAGATAACCGTAGTGCAGTTAGCTTGCTGCAGGAGTATATGCTTTCTGGAATTGTGCCGGTGAAGTCGTTGGAAAGAAGATCTAACTTCTTTAGATTGGACAGGTTCACGAAGTTGACCTTGGCAAGTTCTCCGCTAAATTTGTTTGCATGGAGGTCAACTGTTACAAGATTTGTGCAGTTGCTCAGAGCTGATGGCAGCTCCCCATACATGTTGTTGTGGTCCAAATTGAGTTCCTGCAATCTCTTCAGCTCACCTATAGAATCTGGAATTTCGCCGCTGAGCTCATTCTTCCCAAGATCAAGGGTGACCAGATTTGTGAGCTTGACGATGCCATGGAAAGCTCCTTCTAACCAATTGCTTGGTAACAAGATGTGCTCTAATGAGGTAATCTTGAAGAGTTCATCTGGAAGTGTCCCACTGAGGTTGTTGTAGCCAGCGCTGAGTAATTTCAGCACAAAGCAATTACTGAGTCCTGGAGGGATGTTTCCACTCAGTTGGTTAAAACTGAGCTCAAGCACAGCAAAAGATGGCGCACTAACACAGGGCGTAGTTGGTATCTGCCCAGTAAAACTGTTGTTGCTAGCATTAAGCACAACCAGGTTCTTCATCACCTCCCATGTTGTGGATGGAAACCTTCCTGTAAACAAGTTGCTTGAGATGTTCAGTACCTGCAGAGGCCGTGCAGGGGTTGAAGATGGCAGCTCACTTAGGCCTCCTGTCAGGCGGTTGAAACTAACATCAAGGACAATGATGCTGCTGGCTGAAAACAATTCCAGCGGCAAACCACCGAACAGCAAGTTGCGTGACAGGTTGAGGCGCAACAGGCTGGTGAGGTTACCAAGGAAGGGCGAGATGGATCCCTCAAGACCTCGAGAAGCCAGCAAAATATCAGTGACCGTCCTATCCGGGCTGCAGGTAATCCCTTCCCAAGTGCAGCAGTCTGTATCACTGCGCCATGATTCCGTGAGGCTGCTGTCCCGCGAGAGCCCATCAAGGAACTGGAGAAGGGAGCTCTTCTCCTGCTCCGTGCAGGAGTTGGCTGGAGAGACCAAGGGGATCAGCAGCACGAGAGCCAAACCGTAGAAAGGTATGGGAATTCGTTTCCTGTGTGAGAGTGGCTGCATGGTTTTCTCGAAACAAACTTGGAAACTAGAGGCTTAAACTTTTGTCTGCCAGGATGGAGTGCCAAATTGTCTAATGCAGAAAGACCAACAGAGGAGAGGAACGACCTGTTTTTTGTTTGACCTGTTCTGGTTGTACTGTTGAAAAGAAAATTCAGGTCAATGCTTAGTTGCTACTACATATCCACAGTAATTTATTCATAAGTCTGACTTCCAAGCACCACTTGGTGCATTAATACTTCATATGGTCGCTTTTCCTATCAGTTGTACTATACCCTGAGCTACTGACATTTTGGTGGCAGAAGAGAAAATGTACCTCGCAATGAATCGCTTTTTGAGGAGTACGAGGCGTGTTTCTTCCAAAGATCAAATCCCACAGGTTCGCAAATTTTGATCGGCGATGTACGTGAGAAGTAGCATTGTTTGACTGCATATATATAACTATATTTCATCATTGATGTTAGGGTTGATGCACGTACATGATTTGGATAAGAGCACAAAGAGGTACATAAAGCAGTTTTATGGAACACGGTATGCATTTCCTCACAAATTATTATGTTGATTGAATAGGTGCAGTTATTACAGATAGAAATAGCTATGAGCGGTTAGTGGTCATTGCAGTTGGTTGATGGAATAGTTTTTTGTAGCTATGATCGGTAAGTGGCCAGTGCAGTTGGTTGATGCAGTAATTTGTTGTAGCTATCGTCGTATTGCCTTGCCTAGCTTGTTAATGCTGCTCGAACCTCCTTGCTCTTCTCAGCATTTGGCATGCGTTCACTTGTATTCGTAGGGTACAGGCCACGCGAGCTAGCTTCATCACATGGTTTCCCCAGAAGTCTGGTCCTAGCTTCTTAATTTCATGTAGTCAGTGTCATGTTGTTACTGTCTATTATCTATCAACATACGTGTATAGAGGAAAGACAATGCTGAAGCTATGCATACCTACCATCTACCAACAACAGCAACATCATATATATAGCTGGGATTTGACTTGAACTAGTCTGAACTTTTGAAAACTTACTTGAATGACAGTGACTTTAACAAAACAATATCACCTACTAGGAACAATATCACCCCCGCGGGCGACCGAGCAGGCGACCGCTTCCTCGCCTCGCCTCTTAGCGCCTCCCTCGCCTCCCTTCCCTCGGCCGCCGCCGGCGTGAGCCGCCGGGCGAAGCCTGCGCGGTGCCGGCGGCAGGGGCCTTCTTCTCCTCGCGTGTAGAGGTCCAGCGCGGGACGTTCCGGCTACCAGAGGTCGACCAAGATGGCGGCAGGAGCTCGCCTCGGTGGGGCGTTGGCGGCGGCCGCAGAGGGCTTCACCGGACGGAAGAAGCAGCGGTGGTCTGCGAGGTCCACGACGGGGCCTCGCGATGGTGCGGGGACGGGGAATTGCTGGCCTGATTTGAGCCCCAATTGGGCCAGATCTGGGCCGGCCGGGCCCTACGCGAGCGGCGCAGGCGAAACTGCTCGACTGCGGGCCTGCGGCGTGCGGCCGGGAGTGGGTGGCGCCCCTCCCTGAGGGCGGCGCGGCAGTGGCAACTCGACCCAGGCCAGGCAGGCCTAGGTCGGGTGCTTGCCCTGTAGATCTGGCATGGAAGTTAGTCTGACCTGGGCCAGGTGGGCCTAGGTCGGACCTCTCCTGCTGACGATCTGGCTCTGCGGTTGCGTGCAGTGGCACCTGCAATGCTCGCTCCCTTCCTTGTTCGTACGGCCCGGATCCGGACCTGGGGGTATGGAATCAGCGCCGACGCTTTTGCCTATCTAAGTGAGACCGAGGTGGTCAAAGCTATGCCTATCTGGGCGAGAGTGTTCCTCAGACCGACGGTGGTCTGACAGGTCCGGGTGTGCTCGGTGGCGACGGAGCTGCTACTTGGCGGTTGGGATCTGCAGTGGTGGCGGATCTCTTGGGGGCGAAGGAGTAGGGCCTAGTGCTGGGTTGGCATGGAAGTTAGTCTTGTTGGAATTATGCCCTAGAGGCAATAATAAAGATGTTATTATTATAATTCTTGTTCATGATAAAATTTATATTCCATGCTAGAATTGTATTAAGCGGAAACATTAATACTTGTGTGGTTTGTGAACAACACCGTGTCCCTAGTACGCCTCTATGGACTAGCTCATTGATCAATGATGGTTAAGGTTTCCTAACCATAGACATGAGTTGTCAATTGATAATGAGATCATATCATTGGAGAATGATGTGGTGGACAGACCCAAACTAAGCGAAGCAATTAGATCGTGTCATTGTGTTCATCTTTGCGAAGCTTTTCCTATGTCAAATATTGTATTCCTTAGACCATGAGATAATGCAACTCCCTGGTATCGGAAGAAAGCTTTGAGGTCATCAAACGTCATCCTATGAGAGGGTGATCATAAAGGTGTCTCTCAGGTGATCGGAAAGTATCTGTTGGGTTGTATGTATCGAGATGGGATTTGTCCCTCCCAAGTCGGAGAGATATACTTCGGGCCCACTCGGTAATCGATATCAACACCGCTTGCAAGCATGTGGTTAAGGAGTTAATCACAAAGTGATATCGGATTACGGAACAAGTAAAGTACTTGCTGTGAACGAGATTGAACTAGGTATGACGATACCGACGATCGAATCTCGGGCAAGTAAAATATCGCGAGACGAAGGGAATATATATATGGGATTGATTGAATCCTGGCATCGTGGTTCATCCGATATGATCATCGATGAATGTGTGGGAGTCAATATGGGTGCCCAGACCCCGCTGTTGATTATTGATAGAAGATCATGTCTGCATATTCTTGAACCCGCAGGGTCACACACTTAACGTGTCTCGACGCTAGGATAGATTGGATACTTGGTTTATGAATTTTTTGTTCGGAGTCTCGGATGGGATCCGGGATATCATGAGAGGTTCCGGAATGGTCCGGAGAATAAGATTCATATAAGGCAGTGCAGTTTTTGGAGTTCGGAATTGTTCCGGGTTAATCGGTATTGTACCGGAAGCTTCTAGAACCTTCCGGAAGGGGGCCAACGTGGTCCCACCTTCCGGGAGGGGGCATGGGCCTATGAGGGAGTGTCCTGGCCGCATTGGGCCAGGGGCACAAGGCCCCATAGGGCCCAGCCGATCCTAGAGAGTTTAAATCGTTTAAACTAGAGATAAGATAAGATAGGATTTCTATATAAGGGAGAGTTTAAATTGTTTAAACTAGAGATTGGCTTGGAGGAGAGTCTAGGGCTGGCCGCAGCCCCCCTCTATATATAGAGGGCTGGTGCTCCCCCTCTCACAACCCCCTTACACCTTCCTCCAAACCCAGTTGCCCTGCTGCCCTTCCTATCTCCCTCCCGACTGTTTGTAGGCGAAGCCCTGCGGCAGAAATTCTCCACCATATACACCACGCCGTCGTGCTGTAGATTCAATCTATCTCTCCACCATACTTGATGGTCCGAGGAAGGAGGAGACGTCGAGGTGCCGCACGTGTGCATCTCACGGAGGCACCGCCACTTGTGGTGCTAGATCGGATCGGATCGCGAGGAGGAGAAGCGAGTACGACTACATCACCCACGTTCCGACGAACGTTCCGCTGTGCGAATCTTCAAGGGTATGAAGATCTAATCCAATCTCTCTCGTTGTTTGCATCTCCTAGATTAGATCTTGGCTTTCCCTCTGTTCGCTCCGTAGAAAATTTTGATTTACTATGCCGCGAAACCCTTCAGTGGTATCAGAGCTAGATCTATGCGTAGATGTGATTCGCGAGTAGAACACAACATGGTTGTTGCGGGCGTTGATGTTTTCTGTTGCAAGCCTCTTGTTTGTGTTCTTCTTATGACGCGGGATAGTGAGATTGAAGCGGTCCAGGCCAACCTTACGCGACGTCGTTCGCGAGACCGGCTCCGCACTTGACGTGTGGCTTGTACCACACATGCGGCTGGTGGATGTCAGTTTCTCTCACTATAGTTGTCATGGGATTAACACCGGAGTTTGGCAACCATAATATCACCGTTGTGGCTTTCCGTAGGTAAGAATCGTTCTTAGCATCTACTCCCATGAGCCACGTAAAACATGCAACAACAAAGTAGAGGCGTCTAACTTGTTTTTGCAGGGAGTGTTTTCTGTGGTATGGTATGGCCCAAGATGTGATGTGTATATTGTATGCGATGATCATGTTTTGTAATGTTTCACGACTTGCATGTCGATGAGTACACAACCGGCAGGAGCCATATGGTTGTCTTTATAATTGTGTATGACCTGCGAGTCAACTTCTTATACGCCATGTAATAGCTTTACTTTATCGCTAAGTAGTTAGCAATAGTTGTAGTTGCTATTCGTGGTGGAGGCAATCATGGTGGAGTGATGGAGATCATGCCGAAACGCACAAGATGGAGATCATTGCGCGAAGATTGGCTATACCATGTCACATAAAGTTATATGCATGTGATGTTTATCCTTTTATGTATCTTATTATGCTTAGATCGCGACGGTAGCATTATAAGATGATTCCTCACTTAAAGATCAAGATAAAACTGTGTTCTCCCCATGTATGCACCGTTGCGAAAGTTCGTCGTGTCCAAGCATCACGTGATGATCGGGTGCTATAGACTCTACGCTCACATACAACGGGTGCAAGCCAGTTTTGCACATGCGGAAATACTTGGGTTTGACTTGACGAGCCTAGCATGTACAGACATGGCCTCGGAACACATGAACCGAAAGGTTAAGCATGAGTCATATGAATGATATGATCGATACTTCGTTGTCCACCATTGAAGCCACATCTCTTCTCGTGAAGATCGGATTAGGTGTGGTGAATTTGGATCGTGTTCACTAAGCAACTTGAGGGATGTTGAATTTAGTGGGAGTTCATCTAGTAATTTGATTAAGTTGAACTATTTATCATGAACATAGTCTAAATTGTACTTGCAAATACTGTAGATCACATGGCCAAGTCCAACTTCAACTTCAACGTTTTTGCTGAGAAAGAAAAGCTTAGAAACAATGGGTCTAACTTCACCAACTGGTTCCGCAATCTAAGAATCATTCTGTCTGGCGGACAAAAGGACTATGTCCTTGAGAAAGCGTTAGGTAACCCCCCTGCTGCAACTGCGCCGGCTGATGAGAAAGCCGTCTTTCAGTCGCGCAAAGATGATTATGGTGTGATTAAGAGCACCATGTTGTTTGCTATGGAACCGGAACTTCAAAATCGTTTTGAAAACTATCCCGGGCCCTTTGAGATTCTCGAGGAGCTGAAAACCATGTTTCAGACTCAGGCCCGTTCTGAGAGATATGAGATCTCTGAGAAGTTCTTTAACTGCAAGATGGAGGAAGGGAGTTCCGTTAGTGAGCACGCCATTAAGATGTCGGGCTACACTCAACGCCTTGAGCAACTGGACTGCAAGATTCCAGAGGAGCTCAAGATTGACAGGGTTCTGCAATCACTCCCTCCCAGCTACAAAAGTTTTGTAGTGACTCATAATCAGATTGGTTCCACTGATACAATCACCGAGCTCTTCGCAAAGCTGAAGGCTGCGGAGGTGGACATCAAGAAGGATAATCATGTGTTGATGGTCAACAAGCCCTCCTTCAAGAAAGGTAAGGGTGCAAAGAAGCCCTTCAAGAAAGGCGGCGGCAAGCGCGTTGCCCCTGCTGAGAAGAAGCTCAAGTCTGGTCCTAAGCCGGACACTGAGTGCTTCTATTGCAAGGACAAGGGTCACTGGAAGCGCAACTGTCCGAAGTACTTAGCGGACAAGAAGGCTGGCACCATCAAAGGTATATTTGATATACATGTTATTGATGTTTTCCTTACTAGCCCTCGTTGTAATGCCTGGGTATTTGATACTGGTTCAGTTGCTAATATTTGTAACTCGAAACAGGAGCTACGGAATAGACGGTGGCTTGCGAGGGATGAGGTGACGATGCGCATTGGCAACGGATCAAGAGTTGATGTGATGGCCGTCGGCACGCTCTCCTTAGTTTTACCTTCGGGATTAGTTTTAAACCTTAATAAATGTTATTATGTGCCTGCGTTGAGCATGAACATTATTTCTGGATCGTGTTTATTGCAAGACGGTTATTCATTTAAATCGGAGAATAATGGTTGTTCTATTTATATGAGTAACATCTTTTATGGTCATGCACCTCTTGTGAGTGGTTTATTTCTTCTAAATCTCGAAAGGGATGAAACACACATCCATAACATTGAGGCTAAGAGATGCAAAGTAGATAGTGATAATACTACTTATTTGTGGCACTGTCGTCTAGGTCATATTGGTGTAAAGCGCATGAAGAAACTCCATTCTGATGGACTTTTGGAGTCTCTTGATTTTGAATCATTTGACACATGCGAACCATGCCTCATGGGCAAGATGATCAAAACCCCGTTCTCCGGTATGATGGAGCGAGCAACGGACTTGTTGGAAATCATACATACCGATGTATGCGGACCGATGAGTGTTTCGACGCGCGGTGGATATCGCTATTTTCTCACTTTTACCGATGACTTAAGTAGATATGGGTATATCTATTTAATGAAACATAAATCTGAAACGTTTGAAAAGTTCAAAGAATTTCAGAATGAAGTGGAGAACCATCATAACAAAAAGATTAAGTTTCTACGATCCGATCATGGGGGCGAATATTTGAGTTATGATTTTCTCACGCATCTCAAAGCAAGTGGAATCGTTTCACAACTCACGCCACCCGGAACACCACAGCGCAATGGTGTGTCTGAACGCCGGAATCGAACCCTATTAGATATGGTCCGATCGATGATGTCTCTTACTGATTTGCCGTTATCATTTTGGGGTTATGCATTAGAAACCGCTGCATTCACTTTAAATAGGGCTCCATCTAAATCCGTTGAGATGACACCGTATGAACTGTGGTTTGGTGCTAAACCTAAGTTGTCGTTTCTTAAAGTTTGGGGATGCGAAGCTTACGTCAAGAAGTTGATGCCGGACAAGCTCGAACCCAAAGCGGAGAAATGCGTCTTCATAGGATACCCTAAGGAAACTATTGGGTATACCTTCTATCACAGAACTGAAGGCAAAGTGTTTGTCGCAAAGAACGGTTCCTTTCTTGAGAAGGAGTTTCTCTCGAAAGAAGTGAGTGGGAGGAAAGTAGAGCTAGACGAGGTTATTGAACCTTCTCTTGAATTGGAGAGTAGCGCAGCACCTGAAATTGTTCCAGTGCCGCCTGCACCAACAATAGAGGAAGCTAATGACAAGGATCATGAAGCTTCGGACGATGCTGCTACTGAACGTCGCAGGTCGACAAGGTCGCGTGCCCCTCCTGAGTGGTACAGCAACCCTGTCTTGACTGTCTTGTTAGTAGAAGACAGCGAACCTACGAACTATGAGGAAGCGATGATGAGCCCAGACTCTGAGAAATGGCTAGAAGCCATGAAATCCGAATTGGGATCCATGAGCGAAAACCAAGTATGGACTTTGGTGGACCCTCCTAGCGACCGAAAGGCCGTTGAGTGCAAATGGATCTTCAAGAAGAAAACGGACGCGGATGGTAATGTTACCGTCTATAAAGCACGGCTTGTTGCGAAAGGTTTTCGACAAGTTCAAGGTGTTGACTACGATGAGACTTTCTCTCCCGTAGCGATGTTTAAGTCCATTCGGATTTTATTAGCAATTGCTGCGTTTCATGATTATGAAATATGGCAAATGGATGTCAAGACTGCTTTCCTCAATGACAACATTGATGAAGAGTTGTATATGATGCAACCCGAAGGTTTTGTCGATCCTAAGGATGCTGATAAAGTATGCAAACTTCAGCGTTCCATTTATGGACTGAAGCAAGCATCTCGGAGTTGGAACCTTCGTTTTGATCAAGTGATCAAGAGCTTTGGATTTGTTCCAAATTGCTATGAAGCTTGCATCTACAAGAAAGTGAGTGGGAGCTCGGTGACGTTTCTGGTACTATATGTGGATGACATATTGATTATTGGAAATGACATCAACATGCTTAACGATGTGAAGAGTTATTTGAACAAGTGTTTTTCAATGAAAGACCTAGGTGAAGCTGCTTATATATTGGGCATCAAAATCTATAGAGATAGACAAAGACGCCTGATAGCTTTAAGCCAGAGTACATACCTAGACAAAGTTCTGAAAAGGTTCAGAATGGATAAGGCATTGAAAGGTTCAGTGCCTATATTGTCAGGTAAGATATTGAGCAAGGCTCAGTGTCCAGCTACGGTAAATGATAGGGAAGCTATGAGCAAAGTGCCTTATGCCTCGGCCATAGGTTCCATCATGTATGCCATGTTGTGTACTAGACCGGATGTGTCCAATGCTCTTAGTTTGACGAGCAGATATCAAAGTGATCCAGGAGTGGAACACTGGACAGCCGTGAAGAACATCCTAAGGTACCTAAGTAGGACTAAAGAAATGTTCTTAGTCTATGGGGGTGATGAACAGCTCGTCGTAAAAGGTTACGTCGATGCTAGTTTCGACACCGACAAGGATGATGCTAAATCTCAGACAGGATACGTGTATATTTTGAATGGAGGAGCTGTGAGCTGGAGAAGCTGCAAGCAAAGCGTGGTCGCGGGATCTACAGTAGAAGCGGAATACATGGCTGCTGCAGAAGCGTCAAGTGAAGGAGTTTGGATCAGAAACTTCATCACTGAGCTTGGCGTGGTTCCAAGTGCATTGGACCCACTGGAGATATTGTGTGACAACACTGGCGCCATAGCACTCGCTAAGGAACCAAGATATCATCCAAAGACCAAGCATATCAACCGCAAGTTTCATATAATCCGAGATTATATAGCAGATGGAGATCTGAAGATCAGCAAAGTACATACAGATCTGAATGTCGCAGATCCATTGACTAAACCTCTTCCACGTGTAAAACATGATCAGCACCTCAGTGCCATGGGTGTGAGATTGTTGCCAAATGTAAACTAGATTATTGACTCTAGTGCAAGTGGGAGACTGTTGGAATTATGCCCTAGAGGCAATAATAAAGATGTTATTATTATAATTCTTGTTCATGATAAAGTTTATATTCCATGCTAGAATTGTATTAAGCGGAAACATTAATACTTGTGTGGTTTGTGAACAACACCGTGTCCCTAGTACGCCTCTATGGACTAGCTCATTGATCAATGATGGTTAAGGTTTCCTAACCATAGACATGAGTTGTCAATTGATAATGAGATCATATCATTGGAGAATGATGTGGTGGACAGACCCAAACTAAGCGAAGCAATTAGATCGTGTCATTGTGTTCATCTTTGCGAAGCTTTTCCTATGTCAAATATTGTATTCCTTAGACCATGAGATAATGCAACTCCCTGGTATCGGAAGAAAGCTTTGAGGTCATCAAACGTCATCCTATGAGAGGGTGATCATAAAGGTGTCTCTCAGGTGATCGGAAAGTATCTGTTGGGTTGTATGTATCGAGATGGGATTTGTCCCTCCCAAGTCGGAGAGATATACTTCGGGCCCACTCGGTAATCGATATCAACACCGCTTGCAAGCATGTGGTTAAGGAGTTAATCACAAAGTGATACCGGATTACGGAACGAGTAAAGTACTTGTTGTGAACGAGATTGAACTAGGTATGACGATACCGACGATCGAATCTCGGGCAAGTAAAATATCGCGAGACGAAGGGAATATATATATGGTATTGATTGAATCCTGGCATCGTGGTTCATCCGATATGATCATCGATGAATGTGTGGGAGTCAATATGGGTGCCCAGACCCCGCTGTTGATTATTTATAGAAGATCATGTCTGCATATTCTCGAACCCGCAGGGTCACACACTTAACGTGTCTCGACGCTAGGATAGATTGGATGCTTGGTTTATGAATTTTTTGTTCGGAGTCTTGGATGGGATCCGGGATATCACGAGAGGTTCCGGAATGGTCCGGAGAATAAGATTCATATAAGGCAGTGCAGTTTTTGGAGTTCGGAATTGTTCCGGGTTAATCGGTATTATACCGGAAGCTTCTAGAACCTTCCGGAAGGGGGCCAACGTGGTCCCACCTTCCGGGAGGGGGCATGGGCCTATGAGGGAGTGTCCTGGCCGCATTGGTCCAGGGGCACAAGGCCCCATAGGGCCCAGCCGATCCTAGAGAGTTTAAATCGTTTAAACTAGAGATAAGATAAGATAGGATTTCTAGATAAGGGAGAGTTTAAATTGTTTAAACTAGAGATAGGCTTGGAGGAGAGGCTAGGGCTGGCCGCACCCCCCCTCTATATATAGAGGGCTGGTGCGCCCCCTCTCACAACCCCCTTACACCTTCCTCCAAACCCAGTTGCCCTGCTGCCCTTCCTCTCTCCCTCCCGACTGTTTGTAGGCGAAGCCCTGCGGCAGAAATTCTCCACCATATACACCACGCCGTCGTGCTGTAGATCCAATCTATCTCTCCACCATACTTGCTGGTCCGAGGAAGGAGGAGACGTCGAGGTGCCGCACGTGTGCATCTCACGGAGGCACCGCCACTTGTGGTGCTAGATCGGATCGGATCGCGAGGAGGAGAAGCGAGTACGACTACATCACCCACGTTCCGACGAACGTTCCGCTGTGCGAATCTTCAAGGGTATGAAGATCTAATCCAATCTCTCTCGTTGTTTGCATCTCCTAGATTAGATCTTGGCTTTCCCTCTCTTCGCTCCGTAGAAAATTTTGATTTACTATGCCGCGAAACCCTTCAAGTCTGACCTAGGCCAGGTGGGCCTAGGTCGGACCTCTCCTGCTGACGATCTGGCTCTGCGGTTGCGTGCAGTGGCACCTGCAATGCTCGCTCCCTTCCTTGTTCGTACGGCCCGGATCCGAACCTGGGGGTATGGAATCAGCGCCGATGCTTTTGCCTATCTAAGTGAGACCGAGGTGGTCAAAGCTATGCCTATCTGGGCGAGAGTGTTCCTCAGACCGACGGTGGTCTGACAGGTCCGGGTGTGCTCGGTGGCGACGGAGCTGCTACTTGGCGGTTGGGATCTGCAGTGGTGGCGGATCTCTTGGGGGCGAAGGAGTAGGGCCTAGTGTTGGGTTGGCATGTACGGGGGCACCCTTGCTGCAGTGCGGCGGCGGGGCTTCACGAGCCTTTTTCGGGCTCGGCTAGGCCAGAGAGGGTCTGGTTTGCCCTGCTGCTGTATCTGGTCAGCTACTGCCTTCGGGTGGTGGAGGTAGTTCCCTCCCGCGTGCTGATGTCATGCCACACCTCGTCGAAGGTTCCTCCTCTTCAGTCCTCCCAGCCTCGCACAGGAGGCACGGTGAGACGGCGGGGGTGGCTTCAAGACCGTGGTGGCGCGTGCTCGTGGGCGGCGAGTTTGGTGGAGCAATCCGAAGCGTCCGGGAGTGTGGTTTTTTGAGGGGTCGGGAGAAATTCTTGTCGTCTTGACACCGACATGGTGACGCCCGCGGGTGTCGCCGTCCTTCCTGAAGGACGTCGTATCTCTTCCCCACCTCCTGGCGCGTATCGGGGGAAGCCCTAGGACATGTCCGGGCAGCAGCGTCGTTGTCGTCGCTTTCTTTCTTGGAGGTGTTGCTTGATACGCGATGCTTCGGAGCGCTTGGAGCGGGGTGGTACTTCTCTGGCGGGCGTAGCGGTGGCGGGTCATCCTCGTTTTCGTCGAGCCACCGTCGTCGCCTTTTTTCTCTCCTTTTCTTCTTCGTTTTCTTTGTTTGTCTTTTGGGCGTTGTGCTGTCTGGCCCAGCAGCAGTATCAATCGTGGTTGCTATATTAATATAGCTAGGCATATGCCTGTTTCGAGGAGGAGAAAGAAAAGGGTTAATTTATTGTGGATTAGAATGAAATGAGCCTGCGCCCCTTAGATCTTTGGAAAAAAAACAGATAAGAGACAACACTTGTTATTGTAAACAATTACCTAAGGGCCTCTGGGATTCTTGAGTTGATTCCTAGTAGGATTGAACACAGGGAGATTTTTTTTGTAGAAAACACACCTAGATTTTTGACAAAAGGTTTTCGTTGACACCATGGAAAACCTACTTCCTCCGACCCAAATTAATATTCTCATATTTATCTAGAATCGGATTTATCTAGTCATGTTTTAGCTGGATACATCTAAATCTAGCTAAATCTGAGAACATTAATTTGGATAGGAGGGAGTAATAAACTTTGATAAAGGTTGGAGTCATGAAATATTGCTAAGAAATGTAGCGGCAACAGCTTCTTTAATTAACGGGTCACAATCCTACAAGTCAAATAATCTACATAGGGAAAAAATCATACGAGTTAAATGCTTCAAATTTCTTTAAAAATTCCTTGAACCAGAGAGGCCGAACAACTTGTTTTTAGTAGTATATTATCTTTATGAGCTATTTTACGGTGATTGGGACGGTACTCCCGGTACCGTCGGGTAGGGTACCATCCAGTACAGTTGCCTCTAATTTCATGGGGTCACAGTCGTTTTTTTAACTATTGTCAGACCTGAATGCAATAGCTCCCTTTCGTCTCCGGTTTCTACTTTCTAGCCACCCTCCCTCCTACACAGCCTAACTGAATGTATCCCCGGGCTGCGGCCGGCACCTCTACTACGCCGTCTTGCCACCTTGTCCTCATCTAACCTCCATTGACGCTTATTTCGGAGATCCCTCTAATCCTGTCCAAATGTTTTATCTTCTCTAGTGTCGGTGCCTCCACTCCCGCACAGTGAGCCCTAACCCAAAGGCCAACCCTCGCATCCACTGCTTCCACATTGGTTCGCTCCTCGTCATTGTCGTCTCGGGGTCAATTAGCACTAATCATGAACATGTCACATTGGTTGAGAGTAATCGAGAGACAAACGGGAGAATGAATCTATGTATCTTTATTCATGATTGATCTAGGCTTGTATACAATCTAAACATACACGATTATATTGGTTCCCTAGAGTCAGTTCCTAGGAGGTGACAGATCCCTATGGGGTGACGGTTCCCTCATCGTGGGAATTGTTCGTGCCGGAATTAAGGAGCGAGGATTATTCCCCTAATAACCGCCAGTGGTATTATTTTTAACACTCTCTCTGATCACCGCTTCATTGTATGAAAGTCCATCATCTTGATTAAGTCTCCAAAAACCATGTGGAAAAATATGAGGAGTATGGTATGATATCCTATTAAAACTCCTTCAAACCCAGTGGAAAAATAAGAAAAAAATGACACATCATATAATGATTATTGCCTCTATTAACTCGATATGAAGTAAATCCATAGAATATGCAGATCGATATATATAAGACCCGATGAGGAAAACGGATAGTATGACATATGATGTTATGTTGATATTACCTCATTAAAAATCTTAGTGAGAAACTGAAAAGTAAACTCACTTGAGGAGAAAAGACTGTAATATGATGCTTTGAACATGAATAGCTCAGGAAGATACTTTCCCTGATTCTTGCAAATCTCGAAGTCTTCGCATACCAGTTCTATGAATGTATTTCCGTAATGCTTAAGTTGGTAGAGACTTCGTGAATAAGTCAGCGAGATTATTGCATGATTTGACTTGCACGATGTTTATTTCCCGACTCTTCTGGAGCTCATGTGGATAAAACAACTTAGGAGAAATATGCTCAGTGATACTGCTCTTAATGTATCATGTTTGCATCTGTGCAACACAAGTAACATTATCCTCGTAGATAATGGTAGGTGATTCGATAGAACCAATTCTACATGAGTGTTGTATGTGGTTTATCATCCTGCAAAGCCACACGCATTCGTGTGATGCCTTCGTATAATGCAATTATTTCAGAATGATCGGTAGATGTTGCAACCCGAGTCTGTTTCGAAGACTTCTATGATATAGCAGTTCCACCATGTAGGAACACAAAGCCGGTTTGCGATTGGCATTATGGGGATTAGATAAGTAGCCAACATTAGTGTATCCAATCATACCGGAGTCCAGATTTCTTGGAAACTGAAAGTATAGGCCAATATGCTTTATGCCTTGAAGATATTGAAAGACATTCTTAACCCCCGACCAAGGACGTTTGTGGGAGTTGTGTTGTGTCTAGCAAGTAGATTCACTGCAAATACGAGATCAGGTCTCAATGCAATTTGCAAGGTACATAAGCGCTCTAATGACACTGCGATATTGAACTCGGATTCCAAAATCTCTTCTCCATCATTCCTTGGTCTGGGCGGATCTTTCTCTACGTCCAGAAAACAAACCACCATGGGAGTTTTGATATGATTTTTCCATATTGAGTTTCTCTAATATTTAACTTGGTGTACCATTATTACTGAGGGAAGGTGCTCGAGTTAGAGACATAAGCAAAATTTGGTTCTATCCAAATCTTTCGTCTCAAATTTCATCTTTAGATGATTGTGTGTTTCATCGATATCTCGCGTGTTGCCAATGATGTTGAGATCATCGACGTACACAGAAATAATGCAAAATCCTGAAGATGACTTCTTGATGAAGATACATGGGCAGTCATCATCGTTGGAGTAACCCTTCTTAAGAAGGGAACCTTAATAATATGCGGTCATGGCATCCATCAACTACATAGATAGACGATTTTGCATAGCCAAAGATATTAAATATCAGAAAGTGATATCACTCATTACTAGAGAATATGTATCATTAAAATCAACGTCGAGTCTCTGCGTGAAACCATGTGCTAGGAGCCTTGTCTTGTATATCACCACCTCATTATTCTTATTCTATTTCTAGAGAAAAACCCATTTGAATCCCACAGGAAAAACTTTAGGAGGTGTTGGCATTACTTCAGTGAGTATCTTCCTTTTATTAAGCGAGGCAAGTTCTGCTTGTATTGCATCCTTGGATCATGATCATTTAGAAGGGTATTTGCAATTGTAGTAGGAAAATAAGTGTCGATAGTCGTAGAATTATGGTTGAATGATTCTCTAGAATCGATATAGTTGGTGGACATCTCCTGCACCCTTGACGACTTTTTGTGATTTTCCAATACACGTGAGTCTAGGTGTTTCGATGTCCCAGCTAGTGTGTGCAAGCTGGAGCTGAGTTGTGGAGGTTGGAGCTGGATTGTGGAGGTTGCCCATCCACCTGATGTATACTACCCATCAGGTGTTTGTCAATGTTGAGTTGGCTTGCATTTTTTGATTTTGAGATTTCTCCTCTCTTCCCCTTGCTGCTTGCAAGAAGCAAGTTTCGGCTCTCAGGACGTACTACTCCCTCTCTTTTTAGGAACGGGAGTTGAGTGGGTTTAGCTGATACCTCCACTCTTTTAGGCGTATTTCTGGCCGGAATAAGGATTTTGTAACATCTTTTAGGTGAGTAAATGAAACTGGCAGATTATTAGCAAGATGTTGCAAATTAATGATTTTCTGACCTTGGAGTTCGGTCTCTTGGATACGTGGATCAGAGGTTGAAACGACGATAGCATTCCAATCAATTTCAGGGTATTCTTTTTGGTACATGAAATCTCTCTTAATGCTGAAAAATGTTACTCATCAAATATGCAATCAACGTGATGGGCTGTGAATAGATTCCTAGTGAGGGGTTCCAAGTACTTAATAATTGACGGCGATTTGTACTCCACATAGATCCCTTGTTTTCTGTGTGGGCATATGGATGTCCACTATGGTGGTGAGATCGGGACGTATGCATCACATACGAATTTGCGTATATGGAAAATGTTGGGAGGATTTCCATGAACCAATTGCAGAGGGAAAGGACTGCGATATGCAGTAGGCCGCAATTGGATTAAGAGCATCTCTAACAGATACCATCTGGTCAAACCCGCAAAATTTGCAGTATTAGTAAAAATGGCCCGAAAAAATCCCGTAAAAGTGGTCAAAACCATAGTTTTTTTAGCTCCCCCGTATTACTCCTCGTTTATAGCATATATTCAGTTTTGAAGGCTGTTTTTACAGTAAATCGTAAAGCGGTTGATGCTTCCCTGCACCAAAAATACACCACCAACTGCTCCGTCCACCTCTGACGGCGCCACCGCCGTCGCCCTCCAAGCTGGATTCCGGCGAGGTGGCTTGATTCCCCGCGCCAATCTACAATTATGGACGAGGAGATTTGGTTCCCCACATCTATTCATAATTTCCGAGCAGTAAATCATTGATTCTTTTGGCCGCCATTGTTGGAGTCCGAGCATCAGCTTCCCCCCATGTAGTGTTAGGTGTCAGCCGTCCGGCTGGCTGCATGCACGCATCAAGGCTGGCATGCATAAATCAACCATGCATGCACCCATCAAGTAATCAACCCGTCACATGCATGCACACATCCACTAATCAAAACCGTTCCGCCGCATCATGCAACAGCTCGCCGTCCGGCCGCATGCACGCGCGCACGCAGGGGCTGGGCAGTGGTGGGGGCCGGGGAGGGGCGGGGCCAGGCAGGGGGCGTGCGCCAGGGATCTGCACGCCCGCGAGGAAGACGACTCTGCGAAGAAGATGATAGAATATTCCCAAAATATTCTGTTTTGTGGTCTAAATATACGGGATCTATTCTTCTGAGACACACAAATTTTACTGCAAAACAGGTTTTCGGTTTACCGCAAACTAATTTTGCGGTTTCGAGTTTTGCGGCATCTGCTAGAGATACTCTAAGTCAGCAGCGTGTGAAACTGTGTGACCCCAACACGAGGTCGGCAAAATGCAATTCATTAACAAAGGTCTTGCAGTAAGTTTGATCCCCTTAATTAGAGATTCATCCAAACCATTTTGAGTACGGACATATGGAATATAGTGATGAACTTCAATCCACAAGGCTATGCAATGGTCATTGAAGACGAGTGAAGAGAATTCTGCAGCATTATCTATGCAAATTGATTTAATTCGATTTTCCGGATAATGGGTCTGTAACTTAATTAATTCTCTCATTATCTTGGTAAATGCATGGTTTCATGTGGAAAAAGGACACATATGTGACCATCCTGTACATGTGTCAATTAAAACCATGAAATACCTAAATGCTCCAGATAATGGTTGAATGAGACCACAAAAATACCGCCTTGAATTATTTCAAGGAAATGAATTGGTTTAGCTTGTATTTTGAGTTACGAAGGCCTCAAAATTAGCTTCTCTTTGGCACATGATGTACATAAATCTGATCACTGGGAAATTTTGACTCATGTAAATTGTGACCAATGAAATTGCTAGTAATCTTCCTCATCATCCCGATGCCGGGATGACCTATGTAACCTGGAATGCGTCAACATTCTAGAAAATTACGTTCTAAGAAACATGTTGTATGAGCTTGATATAAGTATAGTACTGTCCGGACGATACATAAGGAATTTTTTCAAATACTTACTTGCCATATCCGTAATCTTTTGTGAAGAATAGATACTATTTGTTATCTTCATGGGTTTCAATATAAAAACAATTCTTACGGATATCTTGATAACCGATTAAGGTAAGTGAAGAATAGGGATGCGTCATCAATCGGTCAATTGTGTACCATTTGGGAGGGTAAATATGGCATGTATAATGTCAACAATTGCGTCCAATGATAGTTATCTCCATTCATCTTTTTTAGAGTCTGATAATATTTCAACTTCCTTAGTATGGAGTTTGGGGTAGCACTGTCCACAAGGCATAATTTCTCTTCCATCAGATTGTCCTCGTAGAGAACTATATATAAATATGAAGAATTTTCAATAAGAAAACCTTATTTAATTACATAGAATACAATATTTATTATATCAAAATGCTGATACACTATAAATGACAACAATACTTATGTTCTATTACAATATCACAATTGAACATGAATAACTAAATCGATCACTGAGGAGATAGTAGGACTAATCAAAGTCTCCAAACATGTCAGTTGAGGCTTACTCAACCATCATGTTCTATGCTTTCATAGGATCCTCTAACTTCTGGAGAGTCATGGCATTCTTAGGTTCAGGAGGAACTTCTTCTGAACAACCAGCTCCATTGGTGCCATCTGAATGAAGGTTGAAGTTGGCTTCAAATCTTTTCCCTTGTGGTATGTTGTGTCCCTGAGCTTACTGGTAGAGAATTTCCAAATGTTTTGGGGTCTTGTACTTGTTAGTAGGATGTCGTGTAGCATCCCTACTTGTCTGAAAGATTAGTTTGTCAAACTTTGGCTTTGTGGTGTCTTTCACATGGTCCGAGTTTCTAGGCTTATTGTTTCGTTTGTACTTTCGCTTGCCCTTAAAGTTCGACAATTTTCCATTGAAGACACCATCAAATTTTTGTCTGGTCGCGACATTCATACGAACTTCAAGTAGTGATTGGGAACCAACCAGGCGCCAAGAGTCATTCTTAGTGAGTAGTTCATCATGCTATTCAACCTGAAGGTAGGATATTGATGATATCTGAGTAGACCCGGTAGTCACGAGCGTGGTACTTAGTTCGTTCGCGAGATTTATATGAACTTCAAGCAGTGGTTGGGGACCAACCGAGCGCTGAGAGGGCATTCTTAGCGAGTAGCTCGTGACGATTTTCATCGTGAAGTAGGATATGAATAATATCTGAGTAGACATGGTAGTCATGAGCACAATACTATTGCTAAAGTAGCCTCTCGGATGGAGCATAGTGGATAGAGTCTTTTATATCTTCTCTGCATCTATAGGTTCCTTCTCCTAAAAGCACAATTTAGAACTTATGTTATGAACCTCATGGTTGTACTCCTCGACGGACTTGAAGCACTGGAATCGAAGATGTGTCCAATTATGAAGTGCTTCAAGCAGGACAACTGCCTTCCGTTGTTCATACCTTGTCTTGAGGCCCCTAAAAAAAGGAAGTGGAGATTCCTCCTCCGGGTATGTAGATTTAATATCTGGGTGAATATGATGCCTTATGATGTACGAGACAGGATAGTTCTGTTGATCTCTCAGCGGTGTGACTTCAGCCGAAAGGTTTTTTTTGGAGTCTGGATTGTGCACCATTCCAAGGGATGCAAAGACGATATTGATGTACATGGCCTAGGTGGGTAGTTATTCCATCGAGGTCGAGTACATCGAACTCTCTTCCAGCCATCGTTAGTGTGAACATCAAATCGTTAAGTTTGACACACTGCAGATACTCCCTAAAACAAATTCTATGATCCATCTCTCAGCACTTAAATACTCAATAAGTCGAGTATCTTAAATCGAAACTTAATAACATGTATGGGAGAACACTTGCTAAGCAATCATAATGTCGATATGACAAAATATAGGCTTAAGCAGTAGTGGTGATAATCTCCAACATAGTAGATCAATGCACTACCTTGTGATCCCAAAAGATCAATTGTAAAAGATCACTTTGAATCTTGCATACCAATTCGTGCTCATATCGACTCGAAAATCTCAATTAAAACAATAAATTGATTTATTTGCAAGAAATTAAAAATCTGGATTGCACATAGAAGACATAATCAATCTCAATATGTGGAAACCAAAAAAATACATCACACGTATCCTCTAGAATACATAGTACTCTAAAAATTTATAATACTGAAAATTAAATAAACATTGTCTAAAACTTAATAGAAACTAGCAAGCAGTTCTACTATTAATAAACTAGTAAACTGATTCGCTAAAAGTTAAATAGCAAGCATGACTTTAGTTGGCTCGATCGCATGCGCGCGACCACGTCCTGGATCGTGAGCAGATACCAGATAAGGAGACCATTCACTACAGGATATCTACGATCCTAAGACATATTGATCCCCAAATCAAGACCATGACCACGAGAGGTGGCGAACTCCATATGAGACTCCTCCCGTGCCGCCGCAACGACGCTCACTAGTGGCGTACGCCGCACTTGTCCTCATCAGATGATCCGCCAGGGAGCTGTGTCCTTGGTGTGGCGCCTTTCGTGAGTCCCATCACAGCAGGGCTCCATGAGCTCCATGAGTCAGGGCGGCAGTTGCGGGAGGCCGAGAGACAGGAGGCGACAGAGAGCCCTGGTGCACGGTGGAGATAGAGGCGTGGCAGGAGGGCCATGGGTGGGTGAGCCGTGCACGGGCACAGACAGCTACACCGGTGACACGTCGTCCTCCTCGACAGCTGGCGTCGACGACGGGAGGCGCATGGCGTGATGGAGTCGACCACCACGACGCTTGTGAAGCTACTCAAGACGGAGCTGAAGGTGAAGATGGACGCCCCCGTGGCGGTCGACACTAACACGTAGGTGAGGGCATCGCCCTCCACCTCGACAACCGTAGGGGTTGGAGTCGGCAGGCGCGACACGATGTCATTAGGATCGACTGTTGCTGCATCGGAGGTGCCACTGAACTCTAAGACAGGTGGGCGACCGTCTGATGACATCCTTTTCGACAACGGAAAGCGTCGGATGCGGCAATAGGGTTCCCTCGTCGGCTAGAGGTGGTTCCACGACCTGGTCGAGCATGACGACTGGGATGTACTCGTGCAGGGGCAAACCACCCACCTGTGCATTGAGCATCAGAACGGTGGCTACGACGCCGCTAGTGCTAGTTCGATGTTCTTGTCGGCCCTGACCATTGGTGCTACCGAACCGGCGAGGAGCCAGTCGGGCACCACCGGCGCTGCCCACGCAGGAGTCTGCACCAATGGGATTGACGGGTCGGCACCATTCTGGTGGTGTTGGCGAGGGCTGCGGTGGCCACAGATACCTCCTGCACCATGGCAGCGACCGCCAAAGTGACAAAGGTCGTGGACGTTGCAAATTAAGCAGCGACGACCACGGACACCATGGATGCAAAAGCGAGCGGCGGTGACAGTCATCGTCCCGCAGCAGGCGGCGAAGGTAGGGAGTCATGAAACCGGACATTGTTTTTACCTTTTTGACTATTCTTCTCGTGTCATTCTTCTTTCGGGAAGCACTCTCGCTAGAGAGCATGCTGATAACGTGTTGAGAGTAATGGAGAGACAAATAAGAGAATGAATTTGTGTGCTCCCTCCGGTCCATATTAATAGTCTCAAATTCATCTAGATTCGTATGTATCTAGTTAGTATTTAGACTAGACACATTCGTATCTAGACAAACTTGAGGCCATTAATATGGACCAGACAGAGTATCTTTATTGATGATTGATCTAAACTTATATACAATCTGAACAGACACGATTATGTCGGTTCCTGAAGTGCGGGAATTAAGGAGTTCCCGGTTATATTGGTTCCTTAGAGTCGTTTACGCAATGTGGGAATGGTCGCCTCTTGGGAACCAACTCCAGGGAATCCAAATCGTGTCCGTTTAGATTGTATATGAGCCTAGATCAATCTTCAATAAAGATACACAGATTTATTCTCTCGTTTGTCTCTCGATTACTCTCAGCACGTTATCAGCACGCTCTCCAGCGAGACCCCTTCCATGAAGAAGGTTGATAGGGAAAAGAATAGAGAAGAAGGTAAGAACGATGTCTGGTTTCATGCCTCCGTACCTTCGCCGCCTACTGCGGGATCACGACCATCACCGCTATTTTGCCTCCTTCCCGCTTCCGTGGCCATCGTGCCGGTGGTTGTCATCATTTCATCCATAGCATCCACGACCTCCGTCACTTCGATGGTCGCCACCACGATGCAGGAGGTTTTTGTGGCCACCGCGAACCTCGCCACTACCATTGGAATAGTGTGGGAGCGTCGATCCCATCTGCGCTGGCGGTGTCCTTGCCGGTCCGGCAACAACAATGGTCGGGGCTGACTGATCGGGCCACTAGCGGCGCTAGTGACATCATTCTGGTGCTCAATGCACATGTGGGTGGTTTTCCCCTGCACAAGTACGGCCCCACCGTCATGCTTGACCAGGTCGTGGCACCACCTCTGGATGACGAGGGGCCCTACTACCGTCTCTGAGGCCTTCCGCCATCGACTAGGACATCATCGGGCGGTCGCTCTCCTCCGTCTTAGAGTTCAGCGACACCTCTAGTGGAGCAGTTGATGCCATCGCGTCGGGCTTGCCGTCTCTGACCCCTGCGGTTGTCGAGGTGGAGCCTACGTGTTAGCGCCGACCAGGGCCTCCATCTTCACCTTCGGCCCTGGCGTGAGGAGCTGGTCAAGCAAACCTTGTCAAGTACGGCCCCACCGTCATGATTGACCAGGTTGTGGTAACCGACTTCGTCGCGGCCCTGCGCCTCCTGTTACCGACGCCAGCGTCGAGGAGGACGACGTGTCGCCTGGATATCTGCCCATGCCCGTGCACGGCTCAACCGCCCACGAACCTCCTGCCACGCCTCTGTCTCCTAGCGCACCAGCACTCACTACCGCCTCCTGGCTCTCGATATCCCACTGGACAACTCGCCATTGAGCAGCTGCAGCCGCCGTGCTGACTCGTGGAGCCCGGCCACACTAGGACTCACGAAAGGCGTCGTGCCGAGGACACAGATCCCTGGCTTGTCATCTGACGAGGATGAGCGCGACGGACGCTACCGATGAGTGTCGCTACGACGGCACAGGAGGAGTCTCACGTGGAGTTTGCTACCTCTCATGGTTGTGGTTTTGATTTGGGGATCGATTTGGCTTAGGATCGCACTTATCCTGTAGGTGTGCGAATGGTCTCCTTGTCTGTTCACTTACCTGTTCAAGGTCTAGGACGTGCGATGCGGTCTACCCAACTAAAGCCATGCTCCTACTATTTAACTTTTAGCGAATCAGCCCATTAGTCTATTAACAGTAGAACAATCTACTACTTTCTAATTAAGTTTTAGACAATGTTTAAATTGTAGTATTTAATTTTCACTATTGTAAATCTGTAGAGTATTATGTATTCCAAAGCATATGTGTGATGTAATACATTTCATGCTTTCCACGTGTTGAGATTTATTGTGTCTTCCATTTGCAATCGAGATTTTCAATTTCTTGCGAATAAATTAATTTATCGTCTTAATTGATCCTTTTGACTTGATAAGAGCACGAATTGGTATGCACAATTCAAAATGATTTATTCCGATTGATGTTTTGGGACATAATGTGTTGATCTAGTGTGTCATAGATTATAATCACTACCGCGGTGTTCTCCCATATATTTTATTATGTTTTCACGTAAGACAATTGACTTATTGAGTATCTAGTGCTGAGAGATGGACCCCCTCTTTCGGGGAGTATCAATGATATGTCAAACTTAACAATTTGAAGTTCACACTAATGATTTCGAGCTCACTTATTGAAATTATCATTAATTTTGCAACGTTCATTACAAAATAACCATAACGGTTTTGATTCACCGAAGCGTAAATTAATAATTTTTGTTATATCCATATATGTAATTGATGGCTGAAAGAGAGTTCGATGTACTCGACCTCAATGGCCACAACTATCCTTGCATCGCGTGGGATAGTGCGTGCAATCTAGACTCCTAAAAAAATTCTGGCTAGAGTCGCACCGCTGAGAGATTAACAGAAATATACTGCCTTGTACATTATAAGGCATCATTTTCATCCTGGTCTTAAGTCTAAGTACTTGGATGAGGAATCTCCACTTCATTTGTTTGAGGCCCTCAACATTAGGTATGAACATCAAAAGGTAGTTGTCCTGCATGAAGCACTTCATGATTGGATCCATCTTCGGTTCCGGGACTTCAAGTCCGTCGGGAGTACAATCATGAGGTTCATAAGATAAGTTCTGAATTGCGCTTTTGCGAGAAGGAATCTACATAGGTAGAGAAGATAGAAAAGACTATATACACTATGCTCCCATCCGAGAGGCTCCTTCGTCAATAGTACCGTACTCATGACTACCAGGTCTACTCATATTTTATTCATATCCTACTTTAGGCTGAAAAACATGATGAGATACTCGCTAAGAATGCCTGTTAGCGTTCGGTTGGTTCCCAACGATTGCTTGAAGTTCATATTAATGTCATAAACAGACGAAGTAGTGCACTCATGACTACTAGGTCTACTCAAATCTTATTCATATCCTACTTCAGGCTGAAAACCATAAAGTTTATTGCCCCTAAGTTGTTTTATCACCATGAGCTCTAGAAGAGCGAGGAAATAAACATCTTGCAAGTCAAATTATCCGATAATCTTGAAGACTTGTTCACGAAGTCTTTACCAACTTCAACTACATTCATGAATTGGTATGCGACGACTTCAAGATTTGCAAGAATCGTGGGAGTATCTTCTTGAACTATTATTGTTTAAAGCGGCATATCATCAATGCATCGTTTTTGGTGCCTGTGGCTTCAACCACCTCAAGTGAGTTTACTTTTTAGGCCCCATTAAAGTTTTTAATGAGGTAATATTAACTTAAGATCATATATCGTACTATCTGTTTCCACACCGGTTTTTTTAGGAAGGTAAACACGACATATTTATTAACCTCTATATTCTATGATTTACTTTATATCGAGTTAAGAGAGTGAATAAAGATTAAAAGTTGTGTCATTTTCTCATTATTTTCTGCTGAGTTTGAAGTAGTTTCTAACAGTATATCCTACCATACTTCTAATATTTTTACCACATGGTTTTTGGTTTTTGGAGAAGACTTAATCAAGATGATGAACCTTCATACAATAAAACGGTGATTAGTACACTGAAGCCGTGATTAGAGGGAGTGTTAAAAATAATAACCCCTTAATTCCCACACGGGCAGTTCCCACGACGAGGGGAGCCGTAGCCTCACCTCACCTCGTGAGAACCGACTCCAGGGCTGACATAATGTGTCTGTTCAGATTGCATATAACCCTAGATCAATCAACGATAAAGATACACAGATTCATTCTCTCGGTTTGTCTCTCGATTACTCTCAATAATTACTTGCACGAATGGGCTGGTTCTACACAGAGAGGCAGATGTGTTCCAAAATCGTAAATGAGAGAGTGCACGACAAACGTCATGATCAGTATACCACGCCTTATCCACACATATCCAAGTGGAGCGTCCCCATAGGCCGCTCCTCCTGCCATGAATCTATTTCATCCACTGCAAGTGATCCACATCACGAACGACCCCACGGCAATCTCCCCCTCTCGTTTCCGCGCCACCACGCGTCCCCATCTGCCCAGTAGCAACCACCAGGAAATAAGAGCCAGCCCGCCGGTGCTCCACAGAGAGACGTACGATCATTTGTTGGAGAAGCAGCACAGCAGCATAGCCATGGCCGCCGCCACCTCCACCGTCTCCGGCCTCGCCGGCGCCGCTCTGACCCGCCGGCCAGCCTTCTCTACCAGTACGTGCCACCAGCTCTCTCCGTCTGTGTTACGTGTACCTGAGATTAATGTTGTGTGTGTTGAAATGTTGAATCGATCTGTGTACGTAGGCTTCACGAGTGGCGGCCGGGTGTCGGCGAGGAACCCGCTGATGACGAGGAACCTGGAGAGGAACGGCAGGATCACCTGCATGACGTGAGTAGCTAGACCGGCCGGCCAATAAACGACTTTGTTTCAATTGTAAGTCGCTGACAGATGGTTGGTGCGTTGTCTGTGATCAGGTTCCCGCGGGACTGGCTGCGGAGGGACCTGAACGTGATCGGGTTCGGGCTCATCGGGTGGCTGGCGCCGTCGAGCATCCCGTTGATCAACGGCAACAGCCTGACGGGGCTCTTCTTCTCCAGCATCGGCGAGGAGCTCGCCCACTTCCCCTCGCCCCCGGCGCTCCAATCGCAGTTCTGGTCAGAATAATTAGTCACCCAACAACCACTCATCACACATCCATATTACTCTACGTACTATCCTTTGCTAACTTGGGTTGTCGTTGTGGGTGTGTTGTACTGCAGGCTATGGTTGGTGACGTGGCATCTGGGTCTCTTCATCGCGCTCACCTTCGGCCAGATCGGCTTCAAGGGCAGGACCGAGGACTACTTCCAGAAGTAGCGGATTTGATTAGCTTTGGTTCACGCGTGTGCCTCGTCCTTCCTTTGTGCGCATGCGTGTTCAATGTAAATCTGTCCCATGTAAGATGTGTGCCTTCCGGTTTCGTGCTTGCGACCGTGTGATTACTTGCAACCTCTTCCATCCTAAGCACAAAATCGAGGAATGTCACGGGGAACTAAAATTCAGTCGACAAATAGGAAGAACTTGCCAAAACATGCATGACCAGCCAATTAGCAACAACTCTAAGAGAATTAATATCAAACAAAGCATATATGAGGCAGATGTATAATTGTAAACAAACTAGCATAAAAGTTTTTCTTTTGACGTTACATAGCATGATAGCGGCGTGTTAACTTTTGCCGCTCTAGGGGAACATATTTGCCGCACTCTCCCACCGAGAATATTGCAACATGATGATATGTGTTACTACATGTTAGGATGACATCCTTGAGCGCCTGATCGTAGAGATATTGCAACATTTTTGTAGTGCCTCTCTGCATGGGCCTCAACACTTAGAATGCAAGAGAAGCATCTCCTGTGTGATGAAAATTGAGCGTCAAACGAATGCCAATCATGAAACCTTCTTCACGACTAATAACATACCTAACACATGCATCCGTTGCTCCCACCATACCTAAAACCCTCTTCACAGACTCCTCGCCTGATATGCGGAGGTGCATAATCCAGCGATCTCAGATACTACAAGCTTCGCGTGGCAGAGCTAGATACAACTCTCATATATGGAGATGGAAGCGATAGATCATTTTATCTTCACCGCCACCTTAACCACCATAGAAAATTGACGATGTTATAATGGGACAAATAACATAACATATCAATTTAGATCCAAACTCCTATGTGCTAAAAATAGATTTACATTCTTCTCCACTGTGAGGTCCCCGGATTAATCCTCCGAGAATCTCTGTTATGCATACAATCACGATCTCATGATCAGTTAGTCATGGCACATAACCGACAAGTATCATTACAACATCTGAGATATACCGTAATACAGGACTTACATAAATGCCATTATGGCTATACCATCTTCAGCAGCGGAACATCATCACACGCAGAGCCCATTCATGCCTCAACCTACAGGCAACTAACTGGGAAGACGTCCTAGCTCGCATAGTCGTCCGCTTCACCTCTTCTTGATATCTGACCACGTTAATAGCCAGGGACAATGCCAGTAAGTACTTTGAATGTACTCGCAAACCACCTTAATAGAATAATAAAACAAGAGGATATGCAATATAGCTGTGTCAGTAGGTGGGCTCCAAGTGAGGTTCTTTTCTCAAATAGTTTCTCTTGTAGATATAGCATCTACATATCTTTGTTGAAAACTTTGGTAAAACATTTTGGAAACCGTTTTGAAAAGTTTTGGAAAACATTAGGACTGGATCACCCATTTGTTCCTTTCTTCCGGTCGTCCCACGACCAAGCTCCTTTCATTCCTTTTTGACCATCCCATGGTCAAAACATTTCTCTTTTTCGACCATCCCATGGTCAAAATATTTTCTTTGCTTTTTCGAAACCTTTTTGAAAACAAAACCAGCACCGCTCTACAGCAACCTTTCCAACCGTCCATGACCGCGGACACGGCTATTCGAATAGATTTACACTCTGCAGAGGTTGTACACTTTACCCACACCATCCGGGTACACTACCCTGATCTTCACCGATCGTGGGTCGAGTAACCGATCAAGACTCTCCGGATGCCCACTCCAATATAAGTGCCTACCCTATGAGTGTTAATCCCCTCAAAACCGGGACGTCGGGTACCGAGGACCAACCGGAGCGCTTTTTCTACTTCTCGAGTGTGCGCTTTCAATGAGGAGCTCATAGTAACGTGTGGAGGCCAGCATACCCTTTGTTCCTTCTCCAGGTCGATGTCCCACATGGACCTTTATCGGAGAAGGCCCACCCTCCAGGGATCCCCGATCCCCTGTAGTTGTTGCGAGGCAGCTTATACAAGAGTAAACAAATATCAAATCCAGCCCTGTCCCGTTTCTAGAGTAATGTGGTTGCACGGGTTAATTGTTCTAGCAAAACCGCAAAGAACCGGGTGCGTTTTCGTAAACCTTTTTCCTCCATCTTTCCTTCAGCATTTTGTAAAACAAAAACTTTTCTTTCTCAACATCTCTTGGGAGGTCCCACCTCACCAAGGTTTTATCATAAACATTTGGTAAAACTTTTTCCGGGGTCTTCCCATCCTCTAGCTTTGCTTCGGCTAAATCGGGGTCTCCAAAGGGGTATGGTGTTACACCATCTACCATACTAGGGACAAGTAGGTATCATCGAGAGGGT
Source organism: Avena sativa (assembly GCA_916181665.1). Classification (NCBI taxonomy): domain Eukaryota; kingdom Viridiplantae; phylum Streptophyta; class Magnoliopsida; order Poales; family Poaceae; genus Avena; species Avena sativa. The sequence continues at coordinate 434,546,905 of OV702287.1, forward strand.
TGTACTTAGTAGTACAATAGAGTAGTAGTTCGGAGGAGCCAAACCACTACCATATATACATCAACATGTAGTAAAACAATGCAGTTTAAATAAACAGAAGATAAAACATGCATAGGTAAAATAGTAGGACAAGGCTTATGAGCAAGAAGATGGCTTGCCTGAGATCAGCAATATGGCATAATTTCCCTGGACTTCTTCTTTATATAACCAAGAATACCAACACCAATAATAAGATTTCTTCTTCTCGGCGTCAATACAAGCGCAACTATCGTCGTCATAGAGTATACATGCAAACAAGCAAGTCCACAATCAAACAAGGCATTCAAGCATCAAAACCATACATCAAGAAAATGACAATACAAGCTTACAAATCAGTAGGTCTTAGGAAGAAGGGATTTGATAAGATTGGTCTTGTCTTGGGAATATGGAAGAAAATCCCCTTAGGATTTATAACCGAGGAACTACCTAAGAGGGGGTTTTGGACTAAGGACATTTTCTGTATGACATCATTGTGTAAAAATGGTACTGACAGATAGGGGTTGATAAAATGAAACCAACAAAAGTGGTTTCACTATTTTATCACCTACCAAATATTTATAGTGATTTTTTTATAATGAAAAAGACCCTAGTTTTAGGAGATAAATCACCAGAAAAGTTCTGGAGCTCCAAAAATTATTTCCTTGGGTGGTTAGGTAGGGCTTGATGTACTTCAACTGAGAGTTGGAATCATGTCAAAATAATTACCAGAACACCCTCAGGAAATTCCCAAAGGCAGTTCTGTACACAACTTGTCTTTTGCACCAGATTAAATCTACAGAAGCTTTTGATTTGATTCCAAGGGCACATGGTAGGCATTTAGAATACCTTTCTGTAGAAATTGGAATCACCTTGTTTGGATTTATATAACTCCTGCAGTGATTATATTGATGAATAAACCATGCACAGAAATGTTTATTCCACCAAAACTCAACAGGAGTTCCAACAATTAAGATCTCCTAGGTTTGGTTAGGTATGGATGTAGATAATCCATTAGAGAATTTTCTAGAGGCAGAAAGTCTATGCTTTTGTTATTTTTGCTGCAGCAACTCCAAAGCTCCACTTGGTATGGGGCTGGGGTGGCATGCAGGGTACTACTGATACCTTTCAGTGCAAAGTGGTTTTGTTCAAATTGGAGTTGTAAAACTACCAGTAGGATTTTAGGAGGGTTTTAGATACCTTCTAGATATTGATTTAATATAAGGAATCTATACATAATCTGGGCTATCCAAGGGTACTGCGTGCTAGAGAAAATATACATGTACCTAGAAAAATTAGATCTGGGCACTTTGTGTTGATTTCCATTTTTAAAAGGATTTAAACCAAATAGTCAAAACAGATCTGGTGGAAAAATATTAAAGAGGAAATGGGAGACGGGCTGGTTTTCCAGGGGGAGTTGGGCCGCCGGGGAGGAATCGGCCCACGAGGCAGCAACACGCGCAGGCGGGAGCGGTTTTGAATCTCGCTGGGCGGGGCCCATCTATCGGCGTCGGTGGGATGACAAAGGGGTACGGGGCGATGACAGCCGTTGGATTAGAAGGGTCATCGACGGCGGGGAGCTCGTCGTCCTCCTCCGAGGCGCGGCGGCGCGAGCAAACTCTAGGGGGCGATAGAGGCGGCGCGGGGAGCTCACCTGGGGCTCGGGGAAGGTCGGGGATGGTCCAGGACGACGTGGTGGAAGACAGCGAGCTCGGGGATGGTCGGCACGGTCCCTGTTGGGGACGGGGTCCTACCCCCGCGACGGCGACCGAAGGGAGCCTCGTCGGAGCTCGTCGGCGAGGCCAGTAGAGGTGATCCTGGGCCAAACAAAAACAAGGGGCAAGTCAGGAGAGGTAGGGGAGCATGATAGGATGACATGCAGAGGGTGAGAAGGAGAGAGCAAGGAGCTACACTCGAGTTTTTGAAAGAGGCCGAGAGCTCCGCTTCTTCTTCTTCTTTCGAGCAGAGCAGAGCAGGGGAGAGGAAGAGGGTGCTCTGGGAAGGGGAGTGGAGAGTGATTGGGGGCAAATGCGCCAGAGAGGGGAGAGCTAGATGGCCTGGGGTATTTAACCCGAGAGGAGAGGTCCATGATGGACATGGCCTATGGAGCAAGGGTGAGTGGGTGAAACCAGGGCTGGTATTGTTGCGGGCTAAGGGAAGGTGGTTTTCTGGTCGAGCTGCAGGGCAGAGGGAGCAGTGTGCAGCAGCTGCAAGGGGAGTAGGGAGGTTTGCAAGGCAAGACACCCACATGGGGATAAGCTCTAGTGTCCAAGCACTAGAGGACAAGCTGCTACAGTGATTTGTGATACATTGCAAATGTATCTATAATTTTTGATGTTCGATGCTTGGTTTTATCCACTTTCTTGTGTTTTGTTCCAACTTTGGAGTACTTTTCATATGATTTCTTGGACTAACCTATTAACAAGAGCCATAGTGCCAGTTGCCTGTTTTCTGCTGTTTTTGGTTCCAGGAAAGTCAGAAAATGAATATTCTCGGAATTGGACGGGACAAAAGCCAAAGTGCCTATTTTTCCGGAAGGGATCAAGTGCCAGAATACGAGACAGAGAGGGACCAGGGGCCGGCCACACCACCTGGCCGCGCGGCCAGGCTGGGCCCGCACCAGGGGGTGGTGTGGTGGCTCCCGGCACCCCCTCGGCCTCTCCTTCCACCTATAAGTTGCCCTCAGGACGAAAACCCTAAGTTCCAGATCAAAAATCCACAAAAGAGTCTGTAGCCACCGTCATCTCCATCCCTAGATCGGGAGGGATCTGAAGCTCTTCCCGGCACCCTGCCGGAGAGGGGAATTCACCCTGGAGGCCTTATTCATCACCATGCAAGCCTCCGGTGTGATGCGTGAGTAGTTCATCCTTGGACTACGGATCCATGTAGTAGCTAGATGGCTGGTTTCTCCTCCTTTGTGTTTTCATGTTTAGATCTTGTGAGCTCCGTTCATGATCAAGATCATCTATTTGTAATTCATACATGTTGTGTTTGCGAGGATCCGACGGATATTGAGATGCTATTTCAGATTGATTATTGATTCTATCATGTCTTTGTTATTTGAGATCTTGCATGCTTTCCGTTGTTAGTAGCTATCTTGGCCAAGTAGATGCTAGCAACTCCAAGAGTTAGTATTTATGCTCGATAGTGGGTTCATGCCTCTGGTAATCTGGGGAAGTGACAGAAATCTCTAAGGTACTAGATGTGTTGTTGCTACTAGGGAGAAAACAACAATCCTTTGTTCATAGAACAATCGTATTGTTTACTTTACACGCAGTTTGTAAAGCAATAATCTGTTGCTTGCAACTTAATACTGGAGGGGGTTCGGATGATAACCTGAAGGTGGATTATTAGTCATAGATGCAGTTGGATGGCAGTCTATGTATTATGTTGTATTTCCCAATCAAGTCTCAGAGGAGTCAAGATGATTAGTATATGCATGTATTGCTTTCTCGGTGTTTGTCAATTGCCCCGCTGTAATTTGTTCAACCAGCATGTTATCTATCTAAGGAGAGCCACCTCTAGTGAACTATGGATCCCGGTCCTTTTACTTTACATACAATCTACAATCTTTTAATGCTTTGTGTTTACTTTCTGCAAACTTTTACTTCTTTCCATTTGATACGTTTAATCCTTTGTTTTTCACAAAACACGGTGAGATTGACAACCTCATCGCAAGTTGGGGACAAAATTCTGTGGTTGTGTTGTGCAGGTCTCCACGTTGCTACTAGCACCGGTAGTGCGCCCTGCTAAAGCTCAGCTAGTAACACCTTTGGGGTGTTTCCTTGCTCCTACTGGTTCCATTAAACCTTGGTTTCATAACTGAGGGAAAACTTGCTGCTATATTCATCGTACCTTCTTCTTGGGGTTCCCAACGAGCTCTACGTCGAAAGTCGAGCGCATCAAGATTTTCTGGCGCCGTTGCCAGGGAGTCAAGGACATCTTCACAAGGGGAGTCCCTCATAACCAATCTCTTTACTTTGTTGTTTTTGTTTTGCTTAGTTTCTTTTTGCTTTGTTTGCTTGTTTTGTTCTTCAAAAACACAAAAAATTAGTTTTACTTGTTTGCTTTCTTATTTCAAAAACACAAAAAGAATTAGTTTCCTTTCTTAAGTTGCCTTTATGACTAGCTCTGCTCCAATCACTATTTCATTATGGATAGCTCACTCAGTTTCCTATTTGGGAACAGTATTATGACTGCTAAGGTAATAGGTGAACCACCGCCTGCTAGAACCTCTATGGAAGAAGAAATTGCTGAACCTGAAAGCTCATTAGATGAAAAAGAGGAGGAGAGTGATGGACAAAATGAGGAAGAATGGATCTACCCATGCCTACCTTCTAATGAGAGTAACTCTTTATCCCTTACATTATTTGATTGTCCCCCATGCTTATCAAAGGAGGGTGAATGTTATGTTCCCGAGGATTCTTTTGAAAATGTTTATAATAAAGCTCTAGTGCTTGTAGATCATGAAAATCATGCCTTATGTGATAGTTATATTGTTGAGTTTATTCATGAGGCTACTGAAAATTATTATGAGAGAGGAAAATATGGTTGTAGAAGTTTTTATGGTAATGAAACACGTCTCTATGTGCTGAAGGTTTTGAAGTTACTTTTGTTTTATCTTCCTATGCCTGTCACTTTGCTCTTTGTGCATTTATTTGCATACAATATTCCTATGCATAGGAAGTGGGTTAGACTTAAATGTGTTTTGAATTTGCTTCTTGATGCTCTCTTTTACTTCAATTCATATTTCCTATGAGAGCATCTTCTCAAATTTGCATGCCTAACTTAAAGGCGTTAAAGAAAAGTACTTGTTAGGAGATAACCCAAGAGTTTTAGATGAGTCTTGGAAGTTATTACCTCTGTAATAACCTCTCCTTATCCTTTTTATTTGCTTTTTGTGCCAAGAGTAACCTCTAATGAGAGAGAAGTAATGATTGGGAAAGTTGCTGTCCCGAAACAGATTTTTGTGCTTCACCGTAAACATTCCCGAGAGAGCTCTGTATGCCAGATTGAGCTGTCAATTTTTATGCTTCTGCCCCAGGTTGTTATCTAACTTTCGTTAGTTCAACACTTTTTGATTTGAGCAACATAAGGTCTTCGAAAATATTCGTCTTTACCTGCTGGTCTGTTTTGACAGATTTCTGCCATTTTCTGCATTTGCTTCTTGTTAGTTCCTTCTTAAGTTCTTTTGGGGAATTGAGCTTTTTGAGGGAAGTGCTACAGTAGCTAGTGTTCTAATGGAAGTTTATTTGGTGTTAGAACTGAACCTTGAGACTTATTTATCTTAAGTGCACTAATGTTGCTAATGAGATTGTGTGAAGTTTTGTATGAAGGAAAAATTTCAGGTGTATGAAAGGAACGAGTAATGAGATAAAGGATGGACTAAAGCTCAAGCTTGGGGATCCCACGCGTGTCACCCCAAGAAATATCCAAGAAGTACAAGCGTCAAAGCTTGGGGATGCCCAAGGCATCCCCCTTCTTCATCAATAAAAATTCCAGGTTTCTTCCAAACGCTTCATTTTTATTGTTTCATGTACAGTTGTGTTTTTCTTGGAGCGTCTTCTTTTTTTCGTTTTTGTTTTTGTTTTTAGTTTGATTGGTTTGCTTAGTTTTCTGAATAAGTTGGTTGGACCCCCTCTTTCACACTTTGGTTTGCGAATAGTTTGGTTTGGTTTGGAAAAGAGTAGGAAAGTCCATACTTGTGTGGTAAAAAGAGCTCGTTTTTTACTGTGGCATATGCTTTGTCATGTCATGCTTGATATTGTTTTGGCTTTATGCTTAGTATTCTTTGTTGTAGCATGACTTGTTATAAACAATTGAGATTGCTTAATGTGCCTTGGATGAATCATGCGTTGTTTTAGCATATTAAAGCATCCTATAGTGGTATTCTCCTTTGATGCTTTATTTGGGTTGACTTGGCACATGCTCACACCATTTTATGACTATCTCAAGTCACCATAGCCTTTATGATCCTTTAGTTTTCAACTTGTAGTATCACTTTATGCTTTGAATGATGTTTTGTGGCTCTGCATGATTATGGCCATTATTGCTCTCTTAGTTTGTCGCTCCCAGTCTTTTGCTAGCCTCCACCACCAAGTATGAGTTCCACTCATGCATCCAACTCCCTAAACCAAGTTATTCCAAAGAGTCCACCATACCTACCTATTAGCTTAAGCTATTCCAAGTATATTCATGCTTTTGTTTACCTTCCACTTGTTATGAGAAAACTAGTGATTAAAGCTCTCACGAACTTGATGGCACACTTTACTTTACTTGCCCTTAATAAACTTGAACCATTGTGTCTTCTATGTTGTATATGCTTGCACTTATTTGTTGGGAATTAGCAGAACCATGCTTTCATGGGGAACGCTTTCAACATTGCACTTGGTACTTGTACCTAGTTGATATCATGCTCTTTTGTATATGGATGTCGTCGGTGTAAAATGAAAGGGGAGCTTGTAAGTCCATGGAGTTATGTATATGTGTTAGAGAAACGCCTGGGCCGCTGGTCTAATCCATGCTGACATGGTGGAAACCTGCCGCCGTCATCTCCATCCCTAGATCGGGAGGGATGTGAAGCTCTTCTCGGTACCCTGCTGGAGAGGGGAATTCACCCTAGAGGCCTTCTTCATCACCATGCAAGCCTCCGGTGTGATGCGTGAGTAGTTCATCCTTGGACTACGGATCCATGTAGTAGCTAGATGGCTGGTTTCTCCTCCTTTGTGCTTTCATGTTTAGATCTGGTGAGCTCCGTTCATGATCAAGATCATCTATTTGTAATTCATACATGTTGTGTTTGCGGGGATCCGATGGATATTGAGATGCTATTTCAGATTGATTATTGATTCTATCATGTCTTTGTTATTTGAGATCTTGCATGCTTTCCGTTGTTAGTAGCTGTCTTGGCCAAGTAGATGCTAGCAACTCCAAGAGTTAGTATTTATGCTCGATAGTGGGTTCATGCGTCCGGTAATCTGGGGAAGTGACAGAAATCTCTAAGGTACTAGATGTGCTGTTGCTACTAGGGAGAAAACAACAATCCTTTATTCATAGAACAATCGTATTGTTTACTTTACACGCAGTTCGTAAAGCAATAATTTGTTGCTTGCAACTTAATACTGGAGGGGGTTCGGATGATAACCTGAAGGTGGATTATTAGTCATAGATGCAGTTGGATGGCGGTCTATGTATTATGTTGTATTTCCCAATCAAGTCTCAGAGGAGTCAAGATGATTAGTATATGCATGTATTGCTTTCTCGGTGTTTGTCAATTGCCCCGCTGTAATTTGTTCACCCAGCATGTTATCTATCTAAGGAGAGCCACCTCTAGTGAACTATGGATCTCGGTCCTTTTACTTTACATACAATCTACAATCTTTTACTGCTTTGTGTTTACTTTCTGCAAACTTTTACTTCTTTCCATTCGATACATTTAATCCTTTGTTTTCCACAAAACACGGTGAGATTGACAACCTCATCGCAAGTTGGGGACAAAGTTCTGTGGTTGTGTTGTGCAGGTCTCCACGTTGCTACTAGCACCGGTAGTGCGTCCTGCCAAAGCTCAGCTAGTAACACCTTTGGGGTGTTTCCTTGCTCCTACTGGTTCGATTAAACCTTGGTTTCATAACTGAGGGAAAACTTGCTGCTATATTCATCGTACCTTCCTCTTGGGGTTCCCAACGAGCTCTACGTCGAAAGTCGAGCGCATCAATTTGCTACAGTGATCATGACCATAGGAGATGGGGGTTGCTGTGGTGAGTGGTGGTGAGCCTTGGGGGTGGTTGATCCTTGGTTTGGCTCAATAATTCCTTAGTTTGCCCAATTTGATTAAATAGATGGTCATGAAGAAAGTCTAGAAATTTGACCTGTGCAAGATGAGGCAAAGATGCTGGTAGCTAGGTGTGAATCATATATAACTCCACGAATTAATTGAGAATTATTGGATGAATTTTGGTCCACTTTAGATCATTTATTCAAAAAGTGCAGAAGTAACTTCTAGCAGATCAATTGAAAATTTTACATTGGGCAGGGTTGGTTTTTGGTTGGAGATGGTTCCAAATGTGAATACACACTTAGGGGAATTTTCCCAAGATTTATTTGAAGGTAAAAGTATTTAAAACAATTATTATTCCATTTCTGCCATTTAAGAAAAAGGGCAAAAAAGAAATAATAAAGCTCTCCAAAAATATTTATTTTTGAAGTGGGAAGGTAGGGTATAATGTATGGACCTCAATTGAGCCAAAAGTTGGGGAAGTGTTTTGGCAAAAACCAAACTTTCCTGTATGGAAGAAGTTTTGGAGATTTTGACTATTAAAGAGATTTATTAGATTTGGAGCCCTAATAATTCTGGAAAATATTTGATAAATCTTGATGATCAAGTTAGGTGATGTATACAAGGTGTAGCAAGGATTTGCAACCTTGGGATTGTAGAATCCAAGTTGATTTTGGTGGAATACCCTAGATTAAGGATCTGGGGTGATGTTAATTTCATACCATCAAAACCAGGTTGGATCTTGGAGTTCAGAGCTCCCCTTGGGGTATGGGATATTTGGATGGATAGACCAAGTGATGTAGATCACCATGGTGTATAGGTTTGAGCTTTATGCTTCTTGAGCTCACCAAGACAGGCTTTCAAACTTTGAATAAAATAAGCCTGCCAAGGCAGATTATCAACTAGCCTTCAAAACCTTGTGGGTTTAAGAAGCACAAGGATCCACGTGAAGTAGGTATTGATAGACCTATATGAGTATATCACAACCATGCAAAGAGTTGGTCCATAGAAGGTTGGATGATGGTGTGAGCTTCTGTCAAAGTAGGCATGATGACTAGATTTGCAGGAAAAGTTATTTTCTTGTCTGCAAAACCATCAAGAACAAGTGGGTTGGAGGATGCTATAACCAAGGGCAAGAGTGGGCCTTGGTATTCCTCAGGATGGTTAACAATATGGTTCATATGCATTTTCAAAAATGCACAAGGGTTGAGAAAAGGAGGCATTCAAAAAGGTGATGTTGGAAATAGTTTTCCAGACAGCCAAATTTGGCAGATTTATGGTTTTTGACTAGAGCATGAGAGGGGATGTTTTTGATGGATTGCAAGGTACCCAAGCATCATCAAGTGGATGATGTTGAAGTGTAGATTGAGTAGAAAGGATCCATGCTTGATATTGGTCTTCATTGACTTGGAAACTTCTAGAATGCATCACTGCAGAATTGATCTGGTTAAGGGTTTTAAATGATCACCTAGTATATAGAGATTAGATCCTGCTTTGTACTCTTGATTAGGGTGTGGTGATTTGGAAACCTCTTGATCCTAGTGATGATCTCCTAGAGTAGCTCATACTATCTCCTAAGCAGACAAACCAAGCAGCAGATCAAGGCAATTCATCTCACAAGCAAACCAACTACTACTGGGGTTACCATCAAGCTTAGCTTGAGGTAAGGATGGGTATTTTGAATAGGCTGGAGTTGAACAAGTTAAGGTCCTTGGTATCCCTACCAAGAGTAGGATTCAAAGGTTTTATACAAGGTTTTGAGAATCCTAGAGGTAGTGGTAGTGGGAGGTTCTGTCTTGAAAACATAAGGAGATTATTTTATATATTACTCCATAGTTTTGTCAGTAGAGGCTACTAAAATAGTTTTGGTTACAGAAGCATCTTGGCTCATGTTTTGGAATGCCAGAACATTTGAGAATATGTAAAATGAGCCAGGATAGTTTTGTTAAATAGCTTTTGTCAATTGATGGTGAGGTAAGGAGTATCATATGGTATACACTCACATGCACAAACACAAACAAACAACAAGCAAACACTGCACCAATGTACAAGAAAAAGTTTTTGTTCCCCCTGATTTTTGCGTTCTGGACCACTAATCAGGGTTGTAGAAATTGGGATGTTATAGACCTTTCCCCCTTAAAAGAATCTCGTCCCGAGATTTAGGAGAGTAGGGTTAGGGGATTTTGAGTCGAGTTGGTACCAGGTGTCCTACGCGTCCTACCTTACGGTCTCCGTCTTTGAAAGCAGCCACTCTGTCGATGAAGTTGAGTTTCGGTCTTCCGGGATGCAGGGAGAGTTGAGCAGGGTCCAGTTCCTGACTGCGAGGGATGACCTTCCTTTCCTTCCGGACTCTATATCTCGAGGGCTTAGACTGGGTAGACTATCTCGAGGCTGAACTTCATGGGGTACTCGTCGGAGGATAGAATCTACGGCTTGGTGTACCTTTCTCCAAGGGTCCACGGCTCTTCCTTAGGGTCATATCGTATCCTAATTAAAGATTTTTCGGTCGATTCTCCTGGCTTTCCCCCTTAGGATTAAACTAGGGTAGATTAGGGAGTTAACATAGTCCTTCATTCTTGGAGTCGTGGATTGATGTTTTGAAGATTGTCGTCACTTGTCCTCCTAGAGTTGGAATCGTCCGATGACGTCCACGAAGGTAGGTCCTACTGGGCTTATATACTACGATTATTCGTACTTAGTCTGTTGGAGCCGTTGGAGTCTCACGTCCTATAAGAGAACGAAGCGGTTAGTGATCCGGTGATCCTTCGGGCTGGTCTTCAGCTGAGGTAGCGAAGGGACTTCGTAGAATCTTTATTTAGCTTCTCCTCTGATAACTCCCGGGTTGTGGTTTGGCGAAAAGACGTCGAATCCTGAGATCTCTTCTGAAGTCTCTTCTGGTAGGCGGTCTTCTGGATTTGAGTGGAAAGACGCAGTCTTTCCTCCTTAGAGCTTCACTAAGGTTCGTTAGGAGTGGTGTGGATCTTCTGTCTTGAAGTGCTGGCATGACGGTAAGGGAGGTTGTATCTCCTTGGGTCTTGATCTAAGGTCCTTGAGTGAAGTTCTATTGATTCAACCCTTTTGTGGGTGGCTTCCTAACGAAGTTTGATGGGTTTAGCTTAGGGCAAGTTAGCGGTTAACAACTCTCTTGCTAGTCTTTGGATAGGGTAGGGTAGCTAACATCATAGAAAACGTCTCCACTTTAACTCTTTGTGTTGCTTCTGCTTGATGAGGGAGTAAACTCGGTGTCTTCATGCATCCTTGTCTTCAGGGAACTGAAGTATTCTGGCCTTCTGGCGTGGAACTTCCCATTGGGTTGGGTAGGGCCGACTAGAATAGTTAGTCTCCTGAGGTGGTTGGAAGGACTAATATACCAGAGGTCAGTGTAGTTAGGTCTTCACTTCTTGTCTTGGTAGACACCTCTGGTGGTTTCTTGTGAAAAATGGGGATCCTTTTGTGGTTGACTTCCGACGTCAATGGGATTCTTGCTATAGTGGACTGAGGAACAAGGGAGTATGGTGCGATTGACGAGTCTTGCGAGGTGAGTTTGACGAGGTATGCTGTCCTGCTGAGGTGAAATCTTCGAGTTGATTCTGACTTGATGATGTCGAACTCCTGGTTCTTGCGATGCTTTTCCTCTCATATACTCTCGAGGTTAGTCTGGGTCTTATTATCAACAGCTAACACAGGGGTTTCCTGAGTTACTAGGTGGGTTATCGCTCCTCGAGTCACATTTTTAAAGAGGTCAAAGCAAACCAGAACATACAAACAAGACGAGCAGAGCGAGGGGATCGCAATGTCCTCGACAAACAACACGCATCAAGCAACACATGATGCACTTAGGCAAGCAAACACGGTCAACGCTAGGGACCAAGTGTAGGGTTTCGTAGCATGGAAAACAAAAAATTTCTATCGCATACAAACAAACAAGCCAAGATCTATCTACTAGATTGTAGCAACGAGTCGATGGAATAACTCACCCTCGAAGATTCCAAAGTGTTTAACGAGAGCAGATTCTCGTGGGTGATGTAGTCGTACTCTTTCCGATCTCAAGATCGCGTAGACGATCCTTCCGGCGCTGCGTTCCGGCAGCGCTCCTGCAGTCGGTCACACGTTCGGTACTCGACGAAGACCTTCCTCTCCCTTGTTCTAGCAGGCAGCGGAGGTTGTAGCACTCTCCTCGCGATTCCGGCAGCACAACGGCGTGGTACCGGAAGTAGAGGGGAGATCTCGCAGGGCTTCGCCTTAAGCCGGAGCGAGTATGGTGGAGTATGAGAGAGCTTTGGTTATCTAGGGTTTAGACACACCAATTAGAAGGCTCTAAACCGGAGGCTAGGGCAATTAGAAGCTCTAACTTGACGGCTTGGGAGAAATCCCTAGGTTGTGGCTAGGGTTTAGGTTTAGAGGAGATGGACTTGTGTGTTAGGAGGGAGCCCTGCCCCTCCTTATATAGGTGGAGGGGCCGGCGGCCAAGGGGAGGGAGTGGAGTCCCTCCCCAACTCGGCTTGGGTGGTGCGCCGGCTTGGGGAGGAGGACTCCTTCCCCAACTCGGTTTCCACCTCTTCTCCTCTTTTCCACTTTCCAAAACTTGCCGTTTGACTTTCAAACTAGCCGTTTGACTTTTCAATTTAGGATTTGAATAAACCCTTTATTTTGGACAGCGAATACACTTAGTACATGATGCAATCATTCCAACTTATAATGACACACTCATGTACCCCTTCCCCCCGGAGTGCCAGACATTCCGGAACCTTCTAGAATGTTCCCGATGAAAACACCGGAATCATTCCCCAACTCCGAAACGGGACTTTCGTTATATGAATCTTATTCTCCGGACCATTCCGGATCTCCTCGTGATATCCCGGATCCCATCCAAGACTCTGAACAACATTCGGTCTCTTTCTCATCATTCCATAACTACTCAAACAACGTGGAATCCTTAAGTGTGTCTCCCTACGGTTCGTGAATTATGCGGACATGATCGAGACACTTCTCCGATAAATAACCAATAGAGGAATCTGGAAATTCATATGGCTCCCACATATTTCTACGATTACTTTGCGATCGAATAAACCACTTACATACGATACCAATTTCCCTTTGTCTCACGATAGTTTACTTATCCGAGGTTATGATCGTCGGTATCTCTGCATACCTAGTTCAACCTCGTTACTGATAAGTACTCTTTTCTCGTTCCCGTGATATGTGATCCCTTGTGAGCCAATCACATGCTTGCAAGCCAATTGGATGACATTTCACCGATAGGGCCCAGAGTATATCTATCCGTCATATGGATGGACAAATCCCACTCTTGATCCATGTGTCTCAACCAATACTTTCCGAACACTCAATGCCACCTTTATAGCCACCCTGTTACGGTGTGGTGTTTGATGACATCAAAGCATCCATCCGGTAAAGGTGATATGCATGATCTCATGGTCGAAGGAATTAGGTTACTATGTATTAGAAAGCATATAGCAATTGAACTATTGAAATGACTTGATCTTTATGCTACGCTTATCTATAGGAGTATGTCCATCATATCATTCTCCTAACAATATGATCTTGTTGTTAATAACATCTCAATGTTAATGATAGGGAAACCACAATCATCTATTAACCAACAAGCTAGTATTATATAGAGGCTTTACTAGGGACTTCAAATTAAGTTTACAAATCACACAAGTATTAATGTTTCCTTGTTAATACCATTATAGCATGAATGTAAACATTTATCATAAACACAAAGATATAATAATAACTACATTTATTACTGCCTCTAGGGCATATCTCCAACAGTCTCCCACTTGCACTAGAGTCATCTAATCTAGATTACATGGTAATATACCGAACACCCATGGCAGTTTGGTGTTGGTCATGTTTTGCCCTCGGGAGAGGTTTAGTCAACGGATCCGCCACATTCAGATCTGTGTGTACTTTGCAAATCTTTATATTCCCATCTTGGATATGTTCTCGAATAGCGTGAAAACGTAGCTTGATATGCTTCAGCTTCTTGTGTGACCTTGGTTCTTGCGCATTGGCTATGGCGCCCATGTTATCACAGTAGATAGACATTGGGTCCAGCGCACTAGGAACCACACCCAGCTCTGTAATGAACTCTTTCATCCATATCGCTTCTTGTGAAGCCTCCGAAGCAGCCATGTATTCCGATTCAGTTGAAGATCTCGCCACAATGCTTTGCTTTGCACTCCTCCAGCTAACTGCTGCACCATTCAATATAAATACGTATCCAGATTGTGATTTAGAATCATCCGGATCGGTGTTCCAACTAGCATCGGTGTAACCATTAACAACGAGCTGTTCATCACCTCCATAAGAAAGAACCATATCCTTAGTTCTTCTCAAGTACTTAAGGATGTTTTTGACTGCTGTCCAATGATCCACTCCTGGATCACTTTGATATCTGCTAGTTAGACTAACAGCATATGCGATGTCGGGTCTAGTACATAGCATGGCATACATTAGAGATCCTATGGCTGAGGCATAGGGAGTCTTACTCATCCTTTCTCTATCTTCCGCCGATGTCGGACTTTGAGTTTTACTCAAGGTCGTATTGGGCAACATGGGCAAGAACCCTTTCTTGCTATCTTCCATTCCAAACCTCTTTAGACCTTTGTCCAAATATGTACTTTGTGACAATGATATTAGGCGTCTTGATCTATCTCTATAAATTTTTATGCCTAATATGTAAGCTGCTTCGCCAAGATCCTTCATTGAAAAACTATTATTCAAATATTCCTTGACACTATTAAGAAGGTCTACATCATTCCCAATCAATAATATGTCATACACATATAGTATTAAGAATGCTACAGAGCTCCCACTCACTTTCTTGTAAATACAAGCTTCTCCATAAGTTTGTATAAAACCAAAACTTTTGATCACCTTATCAAAACGTTGATTCCAACTTCGGGATGCTTGCTTCAATCCATAGATGGACCGTTGAAGTTTGCATACCTTGTTAGCACCTTTAGGATCGACAAAACCTTTGGGTTGCATCATATACAACTCTTCATCAATGTCTCCATTGAGGAATGATGTTTTGACATCCATCTGCCATATCTCATAATCATAATATGCAGCGATTGCTAACATAATCCTTACAGACTTTAGCTTCGCTACTGGTGAGAAAGTCTCATCGTAGTCAACTCCTTGAATTTGTCGAAACCCTTTTGCGACAAGTCGAGCTTTATAGACAGTAACATTACCATCAGCATCTGTTTTCTTCTTGAAAATCCATTTGTTCTTGATAGCCTTCCGGCCATCCGGTAAGTCCACCAAAGTCCATACTTGGTTTTCGTACATGGATCCAATCTCGGATTTCATGGCTTCTTGCCATTTATTGGAATCTGGGCTCATCATTGCTTCCTCATATGTCTCGGGGTCATCGGTGTTGTCCACCAACATGACACTCATAACGGGATCATACCAATCTGGAGTGGTACGAGTTCTCGTTGACCTGCGAGGCTCTGTAGCAACTTCAACCGAAGTTTCATGATCATCATCATTAGCTTCCTCTCTAACTGGTGCAGGCGCCACAGGAACTTCTTCCGGTGCTGCGCTACTCGCAATTTCGAGAGAAGGTTCGACAACCTCGTCGAGTTCTACTTTCCTTCCAGTCACTTCTTTCGAGAGAAATTCCTTCTCTAGAAAGGATCCATTCTTGGCAACGAAGATTTTGCCCTCGGATCTATGATAGAAGGTATACCCAATAGTTTCCTTCGGGTATCCTATGAAGACGCATTTTTCCGCTTTGGGTTCAAGCTTGTCCGGCTGTAACTTCTTTACATAGGCTTCGCATCCCCAAACTTTAAGGAACGACAATTTAGGTTTCTTCCCAAACCATAATTCATACGGTGTCGTTTCAACGGATTTAGACGGTGCCCTATTTAAAGTGAATGCGGCTGTTTCTAATGCATAACCCCAAAATGATAGCGGTAAATCTGTAAGTGGCATCATAGAACGAACCATATCTAAGAGAGTTCGATTACGACGTTCGGACACACCATTACGTTGTGGTGTTCCTGGCGGTGTCAATTGTGAAAGTATTCCGCACTTCTTCAAATGCTCGCCAAACTCGTAACTTAGATATTCACCTCCACGATCAGAACGTAGAAATTTAATCTTCTTGTTACGTTGATTCTCAACCTCACTTTGAAATTCCTTAAACTTCTCGAAAGTTTCGGACTTATGTTTCATGAAATAGATATACCCATATCTACTCAAGTCATCCGTGAAGGTAAGAACATAACGATAACCACCGCGTGATGCTACACTCATTAGACCACACACATCGGTATGTATGATTTCCAATAAGTCCGTAGCTCGCTCCATCATACCAGAAAATGGAGTCTTAGTCATTTTACCCATCAGACATGCTTCGCATCTTTCAAGTGATTCAAAATCAAGTGATTCAAGAAGTCCATCGAAATTGAGTTTCTTCATACGCTTCACTCCAATGTGACCAAAACGACAGTGCCACATATAGGTCGAGTTATCGCTCAATTTCAAATGTTTAGCCTCAATGTTATTAATATGTGTATTTCCACTATCGAGATTCAATAAGAATAGACCATCTATCAAAGGTGCATGTGCATAAAACATATTACTCATATAAATCGAACAACCATTATTCTCGGATTTAAACAAGTAACCGTCTCGCAATAAACAAGATCCCGATATAATATTCATGCTCAACGCAGGCACCAAATAACAATTATTTAAGTATAAAACTAATCCCGATGGTAGATGAAGAGGTAGCGTGCCGACCGCGATCACATCAACCTTTGATCCGTTTCCCACGCGCATCGTCACCTCGTTCTTCGCTAGCTTCCGTTTATTCTGCAGCTCCTGTTTCGAGTTACAAATATGAGCAACCGAACCAGTATCAAATACCCAGGCACTACTACGAATACTAGTGAGATACACATCAATAACATGTATATCAGATATACCTTTCTTCTTGATGTTGCCGTTCTTCAAATCCGCCAAGTACTTTGGGCAATTCCGCTTCCAGTGACCTTCTCCCTTGCAGTAAAAGCACTCAGTATCAGGCTTGGGTCCAGCCTTGGTCTTCTTCGTCGGCGTGGTAACTTTCTTACCACCCTTCTTGAAGTGTCCCTTCTGCTTAGACTTGCCTTTCTTGAATTTGGTGGTCTTATTGACCAACAACACTTGGTGCTCTTTCTTGATCTCCACTTCTGCAGATTTTAACATAGCAAACAGTTCTGGCAACTGCTTGTTCATGTTCTGCATGTTGTAGTTCATCACAAAGTTCTTGTAACTTGGTGGTAGTGATTGGAGGACACGGTAAATCCCCAAAGCATTAGGAATCACTATACCCAAGCTTTGAAGTTTGTTTGCATGCCCAGACATCTTAAGCACATGCTCACTGACGGAGCTGCCCTCTTCCATCTTGCAGTTAAAGAACTTTTCAGAAGCCTCATAGCTTTCAATTGCCGCATGAGTCTCAAAAATCAATTTGAGATCCTTGACAATATCATATGGGTCTGAATTCTCAAACCTTTTCTGAAGCTCCGATTCTAAACCATACAAGATAGCACACTGAACTATGGAGTACTGATTCTTCCGAGCGAGGTAAACATTCTTTACTTCATCGGTAGCATCAGCTGCAGGTGGGTCACCCAGCGGTGCATCCAGCACATAGGTCAAATTACCAGCTGTGAGGACAATCCTCAAATTGCGGAACCAATCCGCGAAGTTGCTTCCATTGTTTTTCAACTTTTCTTTCTCTAGGAACGCATTAAAATTGATGGTAGGGGCTGCCATTGATCTACAACATATTTGCAATAGTTTAGACTAAGTTTATGACAAATTGAGTTCAAATTAACATTAAAATTAATCTAGGTGAACTCCCACTCAAAACAATATCCCTCACATTGTTTTAGTGATCACACGAACCAAATCCACCACATCAACACCGATCATCACGAGAGTTGATATAGTTTCAATGGCGAACAATCGTCATGTTCATCATATCTACTATATGATTCATGCTTTACCTTTCGGTGATCCGTGTTCCTGAGACCATGTCTGTACATGCTAGGCTCGTCAAGATCAAACCTTAGCTTCCGCATAAGCAAATCTGGCTTGCTTACGTTGTATACACTTGCGGAATCTAACACACCCGATCATCACGTGGTGCTTCGAAACAACAAGCTTTAGCAACGGTGCATACTAAGGGTGAACACTTTAGAACTTGAAATTTATGTGCATGAGGGATCATCTTATAATGCTACCGTCGTCTACTAAGCAATACAAGATGCATAAAGGATTAACATCACATGCAATTCATAATATGTGATATGATATGGCCTTTCTTCTTTGTGCTTCCGATCTCCATCTTCAAGCACGAACATGATCTCCATCATCACCGGCATAGCATCAAGGTCAATGACGCTTCTTCATGGTTGTCGTCCACCAGCTTCAACTATTACAACTACTTTGAATAGACACGCGGGTCTTAACAGAAATTAAAGACAACCATATGGCTCCTGCCGGTTGCCGACTTACAATAAGGAACATTGCATACATCATATATAATCACAATCATGGCCATATCACATCACTGCACACCCCTGCAAAACAAAGTTAGACGCCTCTACTTTCTTTGCATATTTTACGTGGTTTGGGGCTGTTAATAAGTGTCGTTCTAACTTACGAACAAGAACCACAACATTGATACTAGTATTGTTAATCACCCGTTGTAAATTGGATCTTAACTATGCTAGGAGAAACAGGCACCCACAAAGCCACTTATGCAATACAAGTTGCATGTCAAGCGTGGAGCAAGTCTCATGAACGATGTCATGTAAGGTTAGCCCGGGCCGCTTCATCCCAACATACCGCAAGATGCAAAGTACACAAGAAGCAATCGACAATAAAAGCATCAACGCCCACAATGACCATTGTGTTCTACTCGTGCAACAGATCTACATATAGACACGGCTCTGATACCACTGTAGGGTTCCGTAGCATGGAAAACAAAAAATTTCTATCGCATACAAACAAACAAGCCAAGATCTATCTACTAGATTGTAGCAACGAGTCGATGGAATAACTCACCCTCGAAGATTCCAAAGTGTTTAACGAGAGCAGATTCTCGTGGGTGATGTAGTCGTACTCTTTCCGATCTCAAGATCGCGTAGACGATCCTTCCGGCGCTGCGTTCCGGCAGCGCTCCCGCAGTCGGTCACACGTTCGGTACTCGACGAAGACCTTCCTCTCCCTTGTTCCAGCAGGCAGCGGAGGTTGTAGCACTCTCCTCGCGATTCCGGCAGCACAACGGCATGGTACCGGAAGTAGAGGGGAGATCTCGCAGGGCTTCGCCTTAAGCCGGAGCGAGTATGGTGGAGTATGAGAGAGCTTTGGTGATCTAGGGTTTAGACACACCAATTAGAAGGCTCTAAACCGGAGGCTAGGGCAATTAGAAGCTCTAACTTGACGGCTTGGGAGAAATCCCTAGGCTGTGGCTAGGGTTTAGGTTTAGAGGAGAGGGACTTGTGTGTTAGGAGGGAGCCCTGCCCCTCCTTATATAGGTGGAGGGGCCGGCGGCCAAGGGGAGGGAGTGGAGTCCCTCCCCAACTCGGCTTGGGTGGTGCGCTGGCTTGGGGAGGAGGACTCCTTCCCCAACTCGGTTTCCACCTCTTCTCCTCTTTTCCACTTTCCAAAACTTGCCGTTTGACTTTCAAACTAGCCGTTTGACTTTTCAATTTAGGATTTGAATAAACCCTTTATTTTGGACAGCGAATACACTTAGTACATGATACAATCATTCCAACTTATAATGACACACTCATGTACCCCTTCCCCCCGGAGTGCCGGACATTCCGGAACCTTCTAGAATGTTCCCGATGAAAACACCGGAATCATTCCCCAACTCCGAAACGGGACTTTCCTTATATGAATCTTATTCTCCGGACCATTCCGGATCTCCTCGTGATATCCCGGATCCCATCCGAGACTCTGAACAACATTCGGTCTCTTTCTCATCATTCCATAACTACTCAAACAACGTCGAATCCTTAAGTGTGTCTCCCTACGGTTCGTGAATTATGCGGACATGATCGAGACACTTCTCCGATCAATAACCAATAGAGGAATCTGGAAATTCATATGGCTCCCACATATTTCTACGATTACTTTGCGATCGAATGAACCACTTACATACGATACCAATTTCCCTTTGTCTCACGATAGTTTACTTATCCGAGGTTATGATCGTCGGTATCTCTGCATACCTAGTTCAACCTCGTTACTGATAAGTACTCTTTTCTCGTTCCCGTGATATGTGATCCCTTGTGAGCCAGTCACATGCTTGCAAGCCAATTGGATGACATTTCACCGATAGGGCCCAGAGTATATCTATCCGTCATATGGATGGACAAATCCCACTCTTGATCCATGTGTCTCAACCAATACTTTCCGAACACTCAATGCCACCTTTATAGCCACCCTGTTACGGTGTGGTGTTTGATGACATCAAAGCATCCATCCGGTAAAGGTGATATGCATGATCTCATGGTCGAAGGAATTAGGTTACTATGTATTAGAAAGCATATAGCAATTGAACTATTGAAATGACTTGATCTTTATGCTACGCTTATCTATAGGAGTATGTCCATCATATCATTCTCCTAACAATATGATCTTGTTGTTAATAACATCTCAATGTTAATGATAGGGAAACCACAATCATCTATTAACCAACAAGCTAGTATTATATAGAGGCTTTACTAGGGACTTCAAATTAAGTTTACAAATCACACAAGTATTAATGTTTCCTTGTTAATACCATTATAGCATGAATGTAAACATTTATCATAAACACAAAGATATAATAATAACTACATTTATTACTGCCTCTAGGGCATATCTCCAACACCAAGGAGTTAACTACTTGCGATGTAGGGGAATCCTATTCTTAGGACTATTGACCCTAGATATCGTCTTCCCTCAGGTCGGAGTCACTATCTTGCAGATGCAGTCTTCGTCGTATCTTGGACATTTCCTGATAGTGCAACATCCGATTTCTTCTGATTGTGAGGATTCCACTGGTAGAGCGATATTGTAGTCTCCTTGTGTTTGCTGGTAGTTGCTTGTCTTCATCTTGTTCTCATTGTCTTCACCGGGTTCTAGATCCTAGTTATTTAAAATCCGTAGGTTTGAAGTTTGGACGAGAGTTAGAGGAAACCATTTTTGAAAGCATTTACTTAGAGTAAGAGAAGAAGTAGAACCTTTTGAAACTCATTGGGAAACTAGTTTTCGAAAGCCGGGGTTTTCAAAATAAGGTTCCTGTCTATCGACCATGCTAACTAAGGTTCTCCTACAGTCAGGATGGCTCTGATACCAAGTCTGTGAGGCCCCCGGATTAATCCTCCGAGAATCCATGTTATGCATACAACCACGATCCCATGATCAGTTAGTCGTGGCACATAACCGACAAGTATCATTACAACATCCGAGATATACCGTAATACAAGACTTACATAAATGCCATTATGGCTATACCATCTTCAGCAGCGGAACATCATCACGCGCAGAGCCCATTCATGCCTCAACCTATAGGCAACTGACTGGGAAGACGTCCTAGCTCGCATAGTCGTCCGCTTCACCTCCTCTTGATATCTGACCACGTTAATAGCCAGGGACAATGCCAGTGAGTACTTTGAATGTACTCGCAAACCACCTTAATAAAATAATAAAACAAGAGGATATGCAATATAGCTGTGGCATTAGGTGGGCTCCAAGTGAGGTTCTTTTCTCAAATAGTTTCTCTTGTAGATATAACATCTACATATCTTTGTTGAAAACTTTGGTAAAACATTTTGAAAACCGTTTTGAAAAGTTTTGGAAAACATTAGGACTGGGTCACCTATTTGTTCCTTACTTCCGGTCGTCCCACGACCAAGCTCCTTTCATTCCTTTCTGATGATCCCATGGTCAAAACCTTTCTCCTTTTCGACCATCCCATGGTCAAAATATTTTCTTTGCTTTTCTGAAACCTTTTTGAAAACAAAACCAGCACCGTTCTACAACAACCTTCCCAACCGTCCATGACCACGGACACGGCTATTCGAATAGATTTACACTCTATAGAGGTTGTACACTTTACCCACACCATCCGGGTACACTACCCTGATCTTCACCGATCGTGGGTCGAGTAACCGATCAAGACTCTTCGGATGCCCACTCCAATATAAGTGCCTACCCTATGAGTGTTAATCCCCTCAAAACCGGGACGTCGGGTACCGAGGACCAACCGAAGCGCTTTTTCCACTTCTCGAGTGTGTGCTTTCAATGAGGGGCTCATAGTAACGCGTGGAGGCCAGCAGACCCTTCGTTCCTTCTCTAGGTCGATGTCCCACATGGACCTTTATCGGAGAAGGCCCACCCTCCAGGGATCCCTGATCCCCTGTAGTTGTTGCGAGGCAGCTTATACCAGAGTAAACAAACATCAAATCCAGCCCTGTCCCATTACAGTGTAATGTGGTTGCACGGGTTAATTGTTCTAGCAAAACTGCAAAGAACCGGGTGCGTTTTTGCAAAACTTTTTCCTCCATCTTTCGTTCAGCATTTTGTAAAACAAAACCTTTTTCTTGCTCAACATCTCTTGGGAGGTCCCACCTCACCAAGGTTTTATCATAAACATTTGGTAAAACTTTTTCCGGGGTCTTCCCATCCTCTAGATTTGCTTCGGCTAAATCGGGGTCTCCAAAGGGGTATGGTGTTACACCATCTACCATACTAGGGACAAGTAGGTATCATCGAGAGGGTTGTACTTAGTAGTACAATAGAGTAGTAGTTCGGAGGAGCCAAACCACTACCATATATACATCAACATGTAGTAAAACAATGCAGTTTAAATAAACAGAAGATAAAACATGCATAGGTAAAACAGTAGGACAAGACTTATGAGCAAGAAGGTGGCTTGCCTGAGATCAGCAATATGGCATAATATCCCTGGACTTCTTCTTTATATAACCAAGAATACCAACACCAATAATAAGATTTCTTCTTCTCGGCGTCAATACAAGCGCAACTATCGTCGTCATCGAGTATACATGCAAACAAGCAAGTCCACAATCAAACAAGGCATTCAAGCATCAAAACCATACAGCAAGAAAATGACAATACAAGCTTACAAATCAGTAGGTATTAGGAAGAAGGGATTTGATAAGATTGGTCTTGTCTTGGGAATATGGAAGAAAATCCCCTTAGGATTTATAACCGATGAACTACCTAAGAGGGGGTTTTGGACTAAGGACATTTTCTGTATGACACCATTGTGTAAAAATGGTACTGACAGATAGGGGTTGATAAAATGAAACCAACAAAAGTGGTTTCACTATTTTATCACCTACCAAAGATTTATAGTGATTTTTTTTATAATGAAAAAGACCCTAGTTTTAGGAGATAAATCACCAGAAAAGTTCTGGAGCTCCAAAAATTATTTCCTTGGGTGGTTAGGTAGGGCCTGATGTACTTGTTCACTGAGAGTTGGAATCATGTCAAAATAATTACCAGAATGCCCTCAGGAAATTCCCAAAGGCAGTTCTGTACACAACTTGTCTTTTGAACCAGATTAAATCTACAAAAGCTTTTGATTTGATTCCAAGGGCACATAGTAGGCATTTAGAATACCTTTCTATAGAAATTGGAATCACCTTTTTTGGATTTTTATAACTCCTGCAGTGATTATATTGATGAATAAACCATGCACATAAATGTTTATTCCACCAAAACTCAACATGAGTTCCAACAATTAAGATCTCCTAGGTTTGGTTAGGTATGGATGTAGATAATCCATTAGAGATGGAATTAGGGTAAAAGCTATTATGGATTGGCCTAGAGAATTTCTAAAGGCAGAAAGTCTCTGCTATTTTTATTTTTGTTGCAGCAACTCCAAAGCTCCACTTGGTATGGGGCTGGGGTGGCATGCATGGTACTACTGATACCTTTCAGTGCAAAGTGGTTTTGTTCAAATTGGAGTTGTAAAACTACCAGTAGGATTTTAGGAGGGTTTTAGATACCTTCTAGATATTGATTTAATATAAAGAATCTATACATAATCTGGGCTATCCAAGGGTACTGCGTGCTAGAGAAAATATACATGTACCTAGGAAAAATTAGATCTGGGCACTTTGTGTTGATTTCCATTTTTAAAAGGATTTAAACCAAATAGTCAAAACAGATCTGGTGGAAAAATATTAAAGAGGAAATGGGAGACGGGCTGGTTTTCCAGGGGGAGTTGGGCCGCCGGGGAGGAATCGGCCCACGAGGCAGCAACACGCGTGGGCGGGAGCGGTTTTGAATCCCGCTGGGCGGGGCCCATCTGTTGGCGTCGGTGGGACGACAAAGGGGTACGGGGCGATGACAGTCGTTGGATTAGAAGGGTCATCAACGGCGAGGAGCTCGTCATCCTCCTCCGAGGCGCGGCGGCGCGAGCAAACCCTAGGGGGCGACAGAGGCGGCGCGGGGAGCTCACCTGGGGCTCGGGGAAGGTCGAGGATGGTCCAGGGCGACGCGGTGGAAGACAGCGAGCTCGGGGATGGTCGGCACGGTCCCTGTTGGGGACGGGGTCCTACCCCCGCGACGGCGACCGAAGGCAGCCTTGTCGGAGCTCGTCGGTGAGGCCAGTAGAGGTGATCCTGGGCCAAACAAAAACATGGGGCAAGTCAGGAGAGGTAGGGGAGCATGATAGGATGACATGCAGAGGGTGAGAAGGAGAGAGCGAGGAGCTACGCTCGAGTTTTTGAAAGAGGCCGAGAGCTCCGCTTCTTCTTCTTTCGAGCAGAGCAGAGCAGGGGAGAGGAAGAGGGTGCTCTGGGGAGGGGAGTGGAGAGTGATTGGGGGCAAATGCGCCAGAGAGGGGAGAGCTGGGTGGCCTGGGGTATTTAACCCGAGAGGAGAGGTCCATGATGGACATGGCCTATGGAGCAAGGGTGAGGGGGTGAAACCAGGGCTGGTATTGCTATGGGCTAAGGGAAGGTGGTTTTGTGGTCGAGCTGCAGGGTAGAGGGAGCAGTGTGCAGCAGCTACAAGGGGAGTAGGGAGGTTTGCAAGGCAAGACACCCACATGGGGATAAGCTCTAGTGTCCAAGCACTAGAGGACAAGCTGCTACAGTGATTTGCTACAGTGATCACGACCAGAGGAGATGGGGGTTGCTGTGGTGAGTGGTGGTGAGCCTTGGGGGTGGTTGATCCTTGGTTTGGCTCAATAAGTCCTTAGTTTGCCCAATTTGATTAAATAGATGGTCATGAAGGAAGTCTAGAAATTTGACCTATGCAAGATGAGACAAAGATGTTGGTAGATGGGTGTGGATCATATATAACTCCATGAATTAATTGAGAATTATTGGATGAATTTTGGTCCACTTTAGATCATTTATTCAAAAAGTGCAGAAGTAACTTCTAGCATATCAATTGAAAATTTTACATTGGACAGGATTGGTTTTTGGTTGGAGATGGTCCCAAATGTGAATACACACTTAGGGGAATTTTTCCCAAGATTTATTGGAAGGTAAAAGTATTTAAAACAATTATTATTCCATTTATGCCATTTAAGAAAAAGGGCAAAAAGAAATAATAAATCTCTCCAAAAATATTTATTTTTGAAGTGGGAAGGTACGGTATGATGTATGGGCCTCAATTGAGCCAAAATTTGGGGAAGTGTTTTGGCAAAAACCAAACTTTCCTTTATGGAAGAAGTTTTGGAGATTTTGACTATTAAAGAGATTTATTAGATTTGGAGCCCTAATAATTCTGGAAAATATTTTATAAATCTTTATGATCAAGGTAGGTGATTTAGACAAGGTGTAGCAAGCATTTTCAACCTTGGGATTGGAGAATCCAAGTTGATTTTGGTGGAATACCCTAGATTAAGGATCTAGGGTGATGTTAATTTCATACCATCAAAATCGGGTTGGATCTTGGAGTTCAGAGCTCCCCTTGGGGTATGGGATATATGTATGGATATACCAAGTGATGTAGATCACCATGGTGTATAGGTTTGAGCTTGATACTTCTTGAGCTCACCAAGACAGGCTTTCAAACTTTGAATAAAATAAGCCTGCCAAGGCAGATTATCAACTAGCCTTCAAAACCTTGTGGGTTTAAGAAGCACAAGGATCCACTTGGAACAAGTGAAGTAGGTATTGATAGACCTATATGAGTAGATCACAACCATGCAAAGATTTGGTCCATAGAAGGTTGGATGATGGTGTGAGCTTCTGTCAAAGTAGGCATGATGACTAGATTTGCAGGAAAAGTTATTTCCTTGTCTGCAAAACCATCAAGAACAAGTGGGTTGGAGGATGCTTTAACCAAGGGCAAGAGTAGGCCTTGGTATTCCTCAGGATGGTTAACAAGATGGTTCAGATGCATTTTCAGAAATGCACAAGGGTTGAGAAAAGGAGGCATTCAAAAAGGTGATGTTGGAAATAGTTTTTCAGACTTAGCCAAATTTGGCAGATTTAGGGTTTTTGACTAGAGCATGAGAGGGGATGTTTTTGATGGATTGCAAGGTACCCAAGCATCATCAAGTGGATGATGTTGAAGTGTAGATTGAGTAGAAAGGATCCATGCTTGATATTGGTCTTCATTGACTTGGAAACTTCTAGAATGCATCACTGCAGAATTGATCTGGTTAAGGGTTTTAAATGATCACCTAGTATATAGAGATTAGATCCTGCTTTGTACTCTTGATTAGGGTGTGGTGATTTGGAAACCTCTTGATCCTAGTGATGAGCTCCTAGAGTAGCTCATACTATCTCCTAAGCAGACAAACCAAGCAGCAGATCAAGGCAATTCATCTCACAAGCAAACCAACTACTACTGGGGTTACCATCAAGCTTAGCTTGAGGTAAGGATGGGTATTTTGAATAGGCTGGAGTTGAACAAGGTAAGGTCCTTGGTATCCCTACCAAGAGTAGGATTCAAAGGTTTTATACAAGGTTTTGAGAATCCTAGAGGTAGTGGTAGTGGGAGGTTCTGTCTTGAAAACATAAGGAGATTATTTTATATATTACTCTAGAGTTTTTTCAATAGAGGTTACTAAAATAGTTTTGGTTACAGAAGCATCTTGGCTCATGTTTTGGAATGCCAGAACATTTGAGAATATGTAAAATGAGCCAGGATAGTTTTGTTAAATAGCTTTTGTCAACTGATGGTGAGGTAAGGAGTATCATATGGTATACACTCACATGCACAAACACAAACAAACAACAAGCAAACACTGCACCAATGTACAAGAAAAAGTTTTTGTTCTCCCTGATTTTTGCGTTCTGGACCACTAATCAAGGTTGCAGAAATTGGGATGTTACATCCACCTCCTAGGGTTGAGATGGCTGCTGAAAATGCTAAGAGACCAAAACAATCTTTCGGCATAACATTTCCTTTGGTGATGCACGAAATCCCATGTGGACATTAACATTCCTCAACATCTTAATTAAGAAGTTCAATTTGAATCTAATGTTTGCAGACCAATTATCTAATTTATTAATTATACAAAGATGTTACAAAAGACAAAAAAAGGCTAAAAAAGGCGACAATAAAAGAATTGGCAAATACTCCAAATTCACATCAAAGCACTACCAAGTCACCCTATCTAACTCCGCCAATCGCACCTTGATGTTCTCCAATGTCCATGCATGTGGTGAATAATCCCTAGAAGAGCACCATAGGAGCACAAAATCGACTAACCTCAAATGTTTTGAATAGCCGTATGAGCCACCCACCACAATAGGTCAAATATTGTACTTCCTCCGTCCCAAAATAAATCTCTCAGTTTTGTCAAAATTCCGATGAATCTAAATACTGTTTAGTATATAGATTCATCCAATTTTTGACAAACCTTCAACGTCTATTTTGGAACGAAGGGAGTACAATACCTTTGAATGCACGGTGGCCATGGACACCGTCACGAAAAAACCTCACAAGACGTCACCAACATCATCACTGGACCCGCGACCAAGAAGAAGAGAGAGAAACTAAAAGACCACCAGCTCCGGAACGTTGGGAGTGAAGGAAATACACATATGGGGGTAAAGACGAAAGACCATTATTCCACATTCCAATTTCTACCTGAAACCGATATGTGTCCTGCTTTATAAATAAAGCCACATGAACGAATCTATATAAAATGATGAGAGAACCCTCGTACAAAAAGATCCAAAAAAAAAAAAAAACATGAGTAGCCACACCCCGAAGAAGCACATACGACTACTAACTAGAGATGACCCTACACCTCTTTGTGAAGCCATCAGACATCGTCGCACCACCCCCACCAAGTCGTCACCGGAAAGGGCTGCCTGCCCTCTCACTTAGGGTCGTGGAGCGTTGATCCTGCTAGCAGACAACGAGGATGGAGTGGTGATAACCAAGTCAGATGTATATGATAGAAGACCGCCGAGAATGGCCCATGCTAGCGCCAGAAATGCCTCGATCCAAGACGTGAACTTTCCAACCGATTACAACAAACCGAGACTGAGAGGTATCGGAGCTCCACGAAGACGCCCCAAAGAGGGTGACACTGAGCATGCCGCCTCTGTCGAGACCAAACGGTCAAGGGTTTTTACCCGGAGTCCGGACGTGAAAGGTAACCATAATGACACCCGCCGGTATTGGTGCCGGGAGCGCGGAAGCGCTAAGCAGGATTGCTTTAGGTTAATTTTTTTAGAGCAAATTTTTAGATTTATTTGAATCTCATTGCAATTGGATGGCGAAAGAGCGATACTGGACAGGCCCACTTAGGGGCAGTCCAGGCTGCGAACCAAATCTGAAGTGATGCGAGTTCAAAAGTAGAAAATGGCAAAGGCCGAAATCAACACTTCCAGGCCCCAAATGCCAGCAGCACCCCACCCGCCTGCCGACTCGCCGCAGCAGCCGCATGAGACTCGCCGGCAGCCGCCCATCCCCTCCGGTCGCGACCCTCCTCGGCCGCTGCCGCACCGCTCGCTGCCTCGCCCAGCTCCACACCCGCATCGTTCGCCTTGGCCTCCACAACTACCAGGCCCTCCTCGCGCGCTTCGCCGCCGCCTGCGACGCCCTCGCCTCCCCCTCCGTCGCCGAATCCCTCCTCTCCGCTCTCCCTCCCCACGCCGTCCCGCTCAGCCTCCGCAACACCGTTCTCGCCTCACTCTCCCGCCATTCCCCGCTCCAGGCCGCGCTCGCGCAGTTCAATCTCATCCGCCACAACGCCTGCCCCGACGCCTTCTCTTTCCCTTCCCTCCTCCGCGCGTGCGCCCGCGTACCCTGCATCACCACCGGCTCGGCATTGCACGCCGCCGCCATACGCCTCGGCCTCGACACCGATCTCTTCGTCCGCACGGCGCTCATTCAGTTCTACGGAAGGTGCAGCGCTGCTGGCGCAGCCAGGGCACTTTTCGAGTCAATGATCATTCCCAGCGAGGTCTCCTGGACTGCCATTATCACGGCCTACGTCGACTGTGGTGACGTTTTATCCGCCCGGAAGTTGTTTGACCGAATACCGCACAGGAACGTGGTGCATTGGAACGCCATGGTTCATGGGTATGTGAAGTGCGGGGACTTGGAGAGTGCAAGGAGGCTGTTTGAAGAAATGCCTGAGAGAACTGCTGCAGCACACACATCGTTGATTGGTGGGTATGCAAAGGCAGGAAATATGCAAGGTGCCAGACTGTTGTTCGATAAGTTACAGGACCAGGATGTGTTCGTATGGTCAGCGATGATATCAGGCTATGCGCAGAATGGTTACCCTCGAGAGGCTTTAAGGATTTTTAAGGAGTTCCGTGAGAAAGACATATGCCCAGATGAGCTTGTTATCGTTGCTCTCATGACAGCGTGCTCCCAACTGGGTAACATCATGTTGGCCAAATGGATTGAAGGTTACATCATGAGGTATTCTATAGATATGAACAATGCCCATGTGTTGTCAGGTCTCGTAAACATGAACGCAAAGTGTGGGAACATGGAGAGGGCTACTGTTTTATTTGAGTCTATGCCAGTTCGAGATGTGTTCTCCTACTGTTCGATGATGCAAGGTCATTGCCTTCATGGTTCAGCTAACAAGGCTGTTAAGCTTTTCTCTAGGATGCTCTTGGAGGGCCTCTCTCCAGATAACGCGGTGTTTACAGTTGTTCTAACAGCTTGCAATCATGCTGGCCTAGTAGAAGAAGGGAAGAAGTACTTTGGTATGATGAAGAATGAGTACTTGATTGTGCCATGTGGTGATCACTATGCTTGCCTTGTAAGTCTTCTTGGACGTTTTGGGATGCTGAGAGATGCATATGAGCTTATCAAGTCAATGCCTGGAAAACCTCATCCGGGGTCATGGGGTGCATTGTTGGGTGGATGCATACTCCATGGTGATATTGAACTTGGAAAAATTGCAGCACAGAAGCTCTTCAAAATTGAACCAGATAATGCTGGGAATTATGTCTCCCTGTCAAATATTTATGCTAACACTGACAGATGGGTGGATGTTTCTGAAGTTAGAGCTGAAATGACTGGAAAAGGGATCACAAAAATAGCAGGTCGAACCCTTGTTCTGCAATGACGCATTAGGTGAGAAGATTGATGTATTTATCTTGCCTTAGTTTGCTGGACCTTATTGGAAAGTTGACTGGAGTAATAGACTTATGTTGTGAATGTGGAAAAATACAGCACATATGTCTTTCATTGTTGACTCATGTTGGCTGAGATCATCAGAAAAATGGTTTACACTCAAATTGAAGATGTTTACAATAGAAGTTGGCTCCTTTCTGACATAGACAAATATGGTAGTTTCCTGTCTCAGGTTAATAAGAGGCATGAAGCCATCTGAGGTTGAATGTTCAGTTGCATAGTGCTCCTACTTATTGCTGACATTGCCTTGTGTTTAGAACAAGAGGATTATGTGATTGCTGGTCAGATATCATCCACTGCTGCCATTGTTGATGAGATGGTCCTGTGAGTGTTCTTTCCCACCGAGTCACTCCTTAATCTTCTTTACTACTTATTCAGTTAATGTGCTGCTAATACTAGGGTCCTTATGATCACTACTGAATTCCTACTTCCAGCGTACAAGGTAGTCTGGCTATGGCTGTAGCTGCAATGTAGATGAAAGCTATAATTTTTTATGAAATGAAATCATTTGTTTCATGAAAAACAGCACATTTCAAGTATAATAAAACATGTCAGCGTAAAATGGGTATATCTTTCACGTTTCTTGCTAATACACATGTTTTGCACAATACACCTGTATATGTTTTCCACAACTTTTACAACATGAAACATTCTTCCTGCACAATGCATGCACATGTTGTCTATCTCTGAACTCTTATCTACACGCAACTCCAAAACGTCTAAAACACACCCTTTAGCTATCAGAAACGGTCACTTTACCCATTTGACTGATATCAGCTGTATGGCCCATCACCGCCACATTATCTTAAAGAGCCACATAAAATTAAGATGAAACGGCTATCAGTGTGTCACTAACTTGCCAGATTCATCTTTTTCTTTTACTTTGTTCCTCTCTGTCTGCCATGCCTTAACCTTCCACTCGAACTCACTTGCCCTTGCTCCTACGCTCGTCGAGGAGGAGCTCCAAGTTAATTTCAAGCCGAGCAATGCCAGTCAAATCCTTCGACAAGAACTGTGCCATAGCATTTTGCACTTAAATCTCTATCTGCCCATTGTTTTCCTTCATGGTTCTTTTGCTACTTGTTCTGTTGTGTCTGCCAAGGATTTAATTTGGGAGCTTCACTATGTCCGCTGTTGTCCCAGATGAACCCTGACTCATGTCTCTCTGGCATCTCAAGCATGTCCAGTATGAGGGCATCCTGCTTGCATCAAACAAAGTAAGCCACTGGGAGACACCAAGGAGTAGGGTCTACCTCACGGCAAGGGTACTGATGTGAACGGCAGAAGTGGTCTCCTGGAACCGACGCACAATGACGAACTTGTCGACCTGCAGCTTCCTCGGTGTGGTGGTGAAGAAGTGTCGCCTACATGGCTCGGGATCAGCCCAGTGGAGGCAAGGGCGGCGCAAGTAGAGGGGTCAATACTGGTTGTGCAGGTGGCATCTCCTGGACCCCACACCAGCACACTTGCCATGGTGGACGTGAGGACAGGGAGGCGGAGGAAGATAAAAAGGGAGAAAAGAGGGTTCTGAGGATGAGCACTTGTTCATGTAAGCAGCATATCAGTGAAAACTTATTCAAGTAAGTATTACATCACTGAAAAACACTTTGGAACCAACGATGGTTTCAAATAGTTCAATCATGATGTTTAGTTGGTTTTAGAGCTATGCTGGTGATTTCTCCTGTGGCCTTTCAATGGGATTTTGTGTAGACTGGTGGTAACTTTCGTTGATACTTCGATAAGAGAATTCTCTTAGACCTGCTTCTGCTTGACTGTCCTAATGTCTTATGTGAACTGGATGCCAAGTTACTGGGGAAGGGATCCTTTTTAATGGGACTTTGTATAAACTGGCGGTAACTGCCGTTGATACTTTGTTAGAATTCTGTTAGATCTGCTGCTGTTTGAGTGTCCTAAATGTCTTATGCAAACTGGATGCCAAGTGTGCTGGGGAAGGGGATCCTTTTTAGTTTCACCTGAGATGTCCACACTTTTTTTTTGCAAGAACATAGACTTCCGTACTGATTTGTAACTTTGAGGTGCACCCTGTTAAATGCTACTCCCTCCTTCCCATAATATAAGACGTTTTGGCATGCTAAAACAGCTTTGCCAAAATGTCTTATATTGTGGAACGGAGCGAGTACTATCTACTTATCCTGCTCTGTTGGCCTTCTATAGATATTTTTTGAAGAGAGACGCTTGATGTTATTTCATCAAGTAACAGAAAGCTCTTTTTTTTCCTCTCAAAAAAGAAGAAAGGCTCATGTTTTTATTATGTTGCCCAGGGAAATCCGGTAGCTTTGTTACCGTACCTCATTTGGGGCTCAGTCTTCAGTGTCACCATTTGTTAAAGGGCCATCTCATCAGAAGTTTTGTGGAGTAAACATTTTGGCGTCATTACCTCAACTATATGTCCTAAAGGTGCTAACTGCGGAGTTCAGTACACTTGCCAGTTACATGTTGCAACTAGATAATTGCTTCCATGAATGTGCCTGAGCGTGTGTTATTTGCAGATACTGTGAACGACCCTTATACTGTTTCACAATAGTGCCCTGTTCAAGATACAAATTATTGGCATTTGATATGAAGGTACTTTAAGCTTCACCTTTCAGAGTTATGAAGAGGACAAGGTGCATGCCCAGTTGTTGATACTTTGCTACCATGACACATGCTCTGAACTTGTGAATGGGAGCCTTCACACGGAAATATTTCTTCTCTTGATTAATGTGCATGAATTTGGAGATATGTATCGGTTGTTCTAATTATTCATAATGTCTGCATGACTGCCATGTTTTACTGTCGAATACAAGTCTTACCAGGTGTAGTTAGATATATTGATAAGTACATAAATATCATCGCAATTGTTGCAGCTATGTGTAATTGAACAAATTTTAAGAGGTTTTCATTCATATATTTAGGCTACCTTTGGCATTGAGGTTGATTATGATAATCGAGCGTATCCAACCAGCTTTTGTCTATTTCACCATTTGCCAACCAGCCTTTTCCTGCTTTCATGGCTATTTTTCTGCAACAGATTGTAAAGTAAGTTCAATACAACACAGTTCAGCAACTGCAAACTGAGCCTTAATTGACAAGACAAAATTTAGCAGGAATATACTGATTGATCAAATTTGAGCTCTGTTATCACACTTCTGAAATTTGATATAATACCACTTCTTATGCATGTCCATGTTAAGTCCATGACTCTATCAATGCTTGATAATAATCGCTAAAGTAAACAACTGAAATATTGTCATGTTCAGGTTTGAAACTTGAAGATCATGTAGTCACAATGGGGAGCATTATTCAGTTTATGTTTATAGAAATTACTTCATAGTATCAGCCACGTTCCAAAATTCTGCTACATGTGAAGTCCATGACTCTGTTAATGTTTGATTGTAATTGCTAAAGTAAACAACTCAAACATTGCCATGTTCAGGTTTGAAAGAGCAAGGTCCTGTAATCACAGTGGGGACTGTTATTCAGTTTATTTTTCTAGAATTTACTTCAGAATATCACTCATGTTCCAAAATTCTGCTTCACCTACACTCCCTCCTCATAATGTTATCAGCTAGAAGTGATACGGATACCGATAGGCACACTGTTTTAGGTCTGGAGGAGGGTTTTTGAACTGTGGTTGTATTTCTGAGGTGAGACTTAGGATTTTAACAGGACTCATTGCTGATTAACTTGATGCCAGGCTCACAGAAGTGTACTGTATACACCTGGATAACTAATTGTGTCTTAATCACTTGATGGAATCCAGAAGGCCATGCTTAAGTCACTATACTAAAATTTCAAGCAGTTTCTCACGTCTTAACTGATGCAGAGTTGCTATTTAACTTTTAGGTAGATGGAAGGTGCTTTCGAATGCTTGAATATGAAAATTTCGTTATAGCTGATTGTAGAAGCAGTACATCAGAAACATGTCAGGCACCTATTAAATTATGCGCTCCTCATCCAGTCTTAAAGAAAGCGATTAGACCTTTTCCTGCATGGAACCAAGTGTGATCACCTTCGGTAGGCCCTCTGGACATTGCATCTGCATGTGAAGTTCCTACACATGGTTCTGTGGTCCATTCATATGGTTGAGAATTGTTCAGTTGATAGTAGTTTTTTAACATTGTAAGGCTATGTTAATTATGATACGTAGCATGCAGAACTAGGATGATATTTCCTGAGATAGATATGCAAGTCAGTAAATCAGTGGATATTGTTGGGAGAGATAATTGCTTATAAAATGAGAGCTAAACCAGCTAGGAAATGGCTACCTTCTCTCAGGATCAATATGCATGGTTGTTGACTATTGAGACCATGAATTTGCATTATGGTTTTGAGACTTGTTTGTTAGAAAATACAATGTCGGCTTGTAGCGAAGAGCACGAGTAGGCACTATGTTGCACTCTATCATTGATCATTCCTGTATCTCCAATTCTTCATATCATATGCATATCTCCAGATTTATATAAGATCTGGGTATGATGATGTAGTGGGATCATTGGCAAGTCGTGATCTTCAGTCTTTTCTGATTATATAAAGGATATAGTACATTCATAGATACATGATACCTCTCCTCAAAGGTTAGTGCTTACATGTGCTCACCTAGGTATGTAGACCTCATCCAATCACCTACCTATCGGAGCACCTCTACCAGAGGTGGCGCACGATCCTTATTTCTTTGGTGTATGGAACTATTAGGCTCCGTTGTGACAGACAAACTTATAACCCTGTCGACCCTAGGTGTATTAATAACTTGCTGCTGTGCCAACAGCACTATCCCAGGTCAGTGAAGTTGCTCTTAATTAAACCACAATCTGATTCAAACATCTCGCTTAAGATATTTGTACTAGCTAGTAACCTACAAGAGTAACGACAATTTGGGAAATATATAAATAATGCCATTAAATTCTCTGCCTATCTGGTTGGTCTCTATGTTAGATCCTTTGTGGGATGTGTGCATTGCAGCACTATGTCCTTGTGTGGGCGTGTGCACGAGGCCTGTGTCTACTGTGTGCATGTTGCAGCACATGGCTAACATTATCATGCACGAACTGAATCCTGGAATGATATCCTGTCGAAACTATCAGCACTTGGATAGTAGGTGAAACTAAATATTCGCTACTTGATTTTGTTAGGGAGGAAAATGGGGTTATTCCATGTATACTGAAATTAAATTCCTTAACCAAATAAGATTTATAAGTGGTGTTTATGTAAAGGTTGGATTTTGAGGAGCTTACCTACTGAGGAATGCTCATACAATTTTGTTTGATATATGACCCACTACTGTGCTAGGCTCCTAGCATTAATAAAATTTCAGAGATCCGATTCTTTACTTCACTTAACATCCAATGTCCTCTTACTGCATTTCTATCAGTAACACAGTGCACTAATGCTTTTCAGTGTATCGGCCAGAAAGAAGCTTCAATTCAAACGCAGAAGAGATGCATTAAGGTAAATGTTTACTGAGCATATAAGATACATAAGGGGATTAGTACGGTCAGTGCATTAAAAATAAATAAAGATCTAGAGTAGTCCTAAGGGTTTGACATTAGGGCTAGACTTCTGAGTAATGATACTCATGTGGGTATTATGAGGTTCAAATCTTTAGGTTATCTTTATCGAGGTTAGGCTATGAAGTTCACAGTATCTTCAATTCCATTTGGCTAGTAGTAGTTGTGTTCCCTCTTGCAACGTGTCAGTTGCACTTGTTTACTTCCGAGTTCGTACTACTAGCATTGAAAGGAGCCAACCTTTACGTAGGAAAGTTTAATGCGATGCCTGCACTCTAAGTCCACTATCCTTGAATTAGCCTTAACAAACCTTATAGCTTAATGCATAGTTAGTTGCATACGCTCGTGCGTGTGAGCAGAGACTAGGTGTTTGACTCTCTCCTGCAGCATTAAGGCTATAAAGGTTCCTTTTAACTATGATTAGGGTATGATATTTGGCCTTAACCAATTTGAACCCGGGTACACAGAACCGTGGCACTTAAACCCCACGCTCACAACATGGTTAAAATATTAAGGAGATGTTCCCTTCGTGGGTGGGATGATCTATTTTCTATTCTTCCAATGCAACAAGAGAAGACATGGCAAAATAATGGCCTATGGTCTATGGCTAATTGGGAAGATTGTTACTCCTGTAGTTACTTGCTCTTTCTTTTCACCCACAAAACTTGTCGGGGAATGGCCATTATATTTGTCTGCATGCGCACCCGCGTATTTTTTAGTGTGAGTGCTCAAATCTTCAGAAGGCGTAAAACTGTTTCAAATGTTTGAGATAAATTTATCATTAAGCTTGTGGTTTGTTGAAGTGATAAATTGCAGAGTACTTCATGAAGCAGTAACTCAGTCATGAGTTCACTACTTCATCTTTCTGCTTCTTTTTTCCTTAAGGATTTGAAGGTACCTCTGCATATCAGGCCACAGATCATAGATCATCTTTATCTAGCCAAGTGTCAAATTAGTGTGTGGATTTGATTAGGGATAAACTTCTGGGTAGTACAGTTGTGTGAGCTGGTGATACTTCAATTTTCTAGTAATGCTCAGTTTCACCAGAAATGTTTTTGCAAAAACTATTTCCCTAGTTTAACATCTGACTAAACTACCTAAAGGAACAACGGTTAACGCTGTGGATTAGTCTTTCAACCAGTTTGTGTTTACTTCTCCAAAGGAACATCGGTTAACGTAGGCTAAAAAATGACCCTGAAAGCAGCTTATCCAATTCTCCGGGCTTAATCGTATCTTAACATCCCATCTTGGGTTATCATTCTGGCTGATTATGATAACCTTGTTTGGCCAAATCGCTTTTACATGTTTTACGATTTGATTAGCTGCTTTTGGTATAATATGGAGCAACATGGTTTTCTAGTATAAAGAAGGATATATCAGTATCTTTTTTATATCTTTTCTGCAAAAAGTTTCTTTCACAGCTAGAATTTTTGTGCACTTTCGTCGTTTCCTGGCACGCACCTTACTGTATACTACAACCCAAGTTTAAAATGTCCTGAATTTAGAAGGGAGTAGAATTTGTAAGGATCACACCCACATGGAGTTCAGATGTAGATACTACTCAATGAGCAACATTTATTTTTGTTTCTGAAAGCCCAAAATCAGCTGTATCTACACATTCCAGCGACTTTGGATCAAATATGGAACCTAAAACACATGACATAAATCAGCACCATGTGAGGTGCCATTTTACCATCACAAGAAAGTTGATCAGAATACACGTCTCAAAATAGGACACCGAAATGGAAAACACCTCAACTATTCAATTCCTTTTGTTGTACTACTATCAATGTACGAGTCCAAAAAAGAAGAGGGTAGTGCCACAGATGGAACCAGTATAATGTCGAACACGAGAGATGATTCACCCAGGAGACTTCCTTTCTAACCTGTAACTAAGCTCCCCTCCATGGAAATTAAAGAAGAGCACATGGGTCTGGCCACAAACACCGACTAATCGAAATTCTGTTCGTGCAAGAAACATTTTAAACCATATCCTGTACTAAGTAACCTAGTGCCACAGTTATGAGCTCCCATCCAGGTCAAACCTCCCTGTCTCCGCGGAGTTGAGCCGGAGTTGCCTTCAACTCCAGACCTGTTTACCTGCAATGTTAAAACACCATGTATCATGGCGAATGATGGTGAGCGAGATATTATACAAAGCTTGGGTGAACTGAATTTGATCTTTGATCCCGAGGCCGATAGCATTGGCTCTGGATCCCAAAACCATCCATTACTGCTTCCGTTTGCCCGAAAACGGGGCATTGATGGTATAATTAGTCCTACTAATGAAGGAAAAACAAGAAGAGTTCCAGATGGCTCTCTCTTAACCATGTAGAGAAGCAGCGGAGCATTGACCAAACCAATTGCATCACACAAACCAAAACGACTTTAAGTGAGTTGTATGCCATCGCACCATTAAATCAAGGTGGGTTATGTAAGCAATCTTGGGGGATTACATTAGTGAGTTATGACTTAAGCTAAGTTTCAAAGTTTTCTTAAATGCAAGGGACACACCATCTCTAGCAAGTCAACCCTCAGAGTTAATATCGGCTGTGCCAGCAATTAAACATTGCGAGCGAGCTGGAGCTGGAAGAAATGAAATCCCCAACGGAGCCGAGGTTTTCAAAGCTGGCGATGACATTAGAAGGGAGGGAGGGAGAGGGGGCTGCCCTGCTCTTATGTGCATGAAACAAAGTGGCATTGATGTATTGCTTATCTTTTTCGTCATTGTTGTGTGAGGATGCGCACCAGAGGCAGCAACCGCGCGCATGGGTGCGCGCCTAGGCCTTGCGTTTGCACCATTTAAAGGCCTAAAAACTGCAGAGTAGCAGCGTATCTTGAAGAACTCCATAAAAACCATGGATGGCTCAACATTCAAGTCTGTTCAGTACTACTCCCTCCTTTTTTCAGCTACGTGGTGCATTTGAGACGCTGTGCCCAATTGAATCCCATTCAAGATGGATCACATTCAAGTTGTGAAATCGATTGGGGGCTGGCCAGTCAAAAAAATTATAAGCTTTCGAAGCAATTAGAAGGACGTATATTGATGAGCTTCAACCGTCAACAACACTTCCTTTCAATCTTTCATGTACACTGTGCAGATATAAAAGCTGTTGGAGGCCAGTCATTTGCAAGCTTTTGGAACAATTAAATTACTCCACCTTGTTGTGTTTCATCTTTCAACCAAACATATAATTTAGAAGAAAAAAATGCATCATGGAGATTGTCACACTCATGTAGTATGCGGGTTCTATTTTGGAAACAGGCAGAAAAAGGTGTAGAGTAAGAGCTACTGCATTACTATCAATAGCAAGCTTAAAGCACTGGTTAATAGTTTCCGTCATTTCTTTTCTTCTTTAAGGTATAGAAAAGCAATGCAGAACATGTAAAAACTCTAGCTGTAACCACATACCCCATCCTCTGTCTTGTCCATTTAGATTGCCTAGTAGTAGTATCTTGTGTGCATGAACAGCCCTCTGACCTCGCACCTCTCTTCCACCCAAACACAGATTATTCATCCATGCCACTCTCCAACCATGATTTCCTGGGTAATAAAAATGCCTCTCCGTGTACATGCGCGCAAGAGAGAGTAGTAGTAGTAGTACCCTCTCCTCACCACTGTTGCATTAAACAAAACCAATTGACCTCTCCCCGTCCATCTCCCTCACCCCCACTATAAATATTGGCCATCTCTTTTCCAACCCAACCACACCAACGCTCCTATCATTCCAACGCCCAGACTTCTTCCCTTCCAGAGCATCCCCTCTCCCTGTCGCCGCACTCCTCCCGCCTCTCGAACAACAGTAAGTTCCCTTCAATCCCTAAAGAGCTGCTGCTGCAACGATCGATCGATCGATGATACCTACCTTTCAGAGTCTATACTAATCAACCCCCGTTTTGATCGTGTGCAGACAAGGCGAGGATGAGCCGCAGCAACAAGAGGAGCTCCTCAAAGGGCCTGGACCTGAAGCTGAACCTCTCGCTGCCGACGAGAGGCGACTCCTCCAACAACAACAACAGGGCGATG
The DNA here is from genome assembly GCA_916181665.1 of Avena sativa. Classification (NCBI taxonomy): domain Eukaryota; kingdom Viridiplantae; phylum Streptophyta; class Magnoliopsida; order Poales; family Poaceae; genus Avena; species Avena sativa. Next base: position 434,586,869 of record OV702287.1, read on the forward strand.
GCCAACGACGAGGAGTCGTCCCCGAGCTCCTGCCTGTCGTCGGAGAGCGAGCACGGCCTGCAGTGGTCCAACAGCCCCGAGGCGACGTCCATGGTGCTCGCCGCCTGTCCCCGCTGCTTCATCTACGTCATGCTCCCGCAGGACGACCCCCGGTGCCCCCAGTGCAGGAGCCCCGTGCTCCTCGACTTCCTCCAGGACAACAGCACCAGCAGCAACGGCAAGAGCAGCGGCAGCAGCAGGAAGAGCAGGAGGGGATGAACCAAGAAGAGGGCGATCGATCAAGAGGCTCCTCCCTCCCCTTTGGCATCGGCACAACATCAAGAAAAGCGTTTATATGAATGAATGAAGTCCTAGGTCCAGTAGTTCTCTTCCCTTCGGTTGTTTCTTCAGTGTAACCATGATATGTCAGTGCTAGAATCGTGAGACTAACTTGTGTTGGTGTCACGGTTCTGATATATCATGGGTACACTGGGGGCTATATCCCCCTCTTCTCTAGTGGTTCTAAATGAAGTAGTTTCGTTTAGGCAATAGGACCAGACTTCTTCTGTTCTGTTTCTTATTTTCAAGACAACATGAAAAGTTTACCCCTTGACGATCTCAAGTCAGGATGAGAGGGAATATCATTCTAAGACACCCCTAATCTCAGGCTTCTGCCTCTGCAGACCATGATTGCTCGTGTGCTCCTTTCATGTTTACACAAGGTATGCAAGTCCAACATACAAAACCGAGTATAAAGCGTAAGAAGAACAGTCAACCCCAGATTTTCTCAACAACAACAGCCAAAAAACAAAAAAGTCAATCCCAGAAATCAAGTGTTAGGAATTTGTCACGGAGGATTAGTTGAACTAACCAATTCGCACTACTACTACTACTACTACTCCCACCACGTCGCCAAAAATCATGAGGACTCTTACTACCTACTATCGTTGAAAAAGACATCTATGTCATTAAAAATGTGACGAAATTTCAAAATCGGGAGGAGATATTGTATTTGAAGGCGGTTGAACAGTCTACGGCGTGACGCCATGCAATGAATACACCGATTGATTATTTGAGCATCCATCACTCTTATCTCTTGCCATTACGCTTCCATCTGAATACGTGCATTGTGACGCAGAAAGCCAGCAACCTAACTTAATGCCTGCTTCTGGTCAACTTTGCAAGCCTACATAGATTTATGTTTACTCGACGTCGACATCTCAGGGTAAGTCAGCATCGTCATAATCAGATACGTAGACCAGCCATGCTACTAGCTGGCCTGGATCACATCAGAAAGGGAGAAGGAAGAACAGACAGGAAATGAGAAAAAAAACACATGTGATTTGTAAAGTGTTTGTACCTTATTTTGTCTTTGATTGGAAAGGTAAGCGTGTCACTTTCATCTCATCTATATCAGAGAAAAGATCATTGTTTCGGGATGTCTTCTCGTGTCGTTCACGTTCACGAAAGAGGAAATGGCCTTGTTGCTACAAGAGGATAGTAGATGACATAACATGGACGTGTGAGATTTTATGTTCTTTCCTTCTCCGTTTACTAAGCAACCGCATCATCCAAACAAAGTCGACATTCATGCAACGCAAGCAAACACTTTCAGGAAATGAGATGAGCAGATTATTGGACCACTTACGTGCATATCATAACAATCGCTATGGGAAAACGGCCGTTTGGCATTCTGTCAGGGCACACGGCAAAGTCTCTCTTTGCCGAGTGCTCATGCAAAGAAGGTGGACATGTGTCCCCTCCTGTCGCGGGTGAAGGAAATTTAACAGTGTGTTAGCTTTGCCGAGAGCCTCTCGTTTGACTCTAGGCAAAGAGGCCTTTGAAGAGTGTTTGCTCTTAGCAAAGACTACAAAATCATTTTTCTTCCAATTTTGCATTCTTGTTGCATTGTTTATCATAACATGCATAAAGTTAGCGCAAAGTTGTATCTTATCATGCCAAATAATATTGCCAATTAGAGTTTTCAACTTTTTATACGTTTTTTTTCCATTTTCTAATTGTCAAAATGAGTTTTTTTCTAAGCAAGTAAACTAAATATGGTGCCAAATAGAACCTCTCCAATTGTCACACAAAGTAGACAATACTTTATACACATTACCCAAAAGTAATTCAAGTTTGAACTGCAAGTGTTTGATAAATTGGTCCTAATAATCCTCGAGAATAATTTTTAGATACAAAGTAGTCATAGTATAGAAGAACCAGTGAGTGTTTTGAAAGATTTAACGCCTTGCTATAAACACCATGCCATCCGTTTGACCATGTTTTGATAAAATTGAAAGAACATTGAACAAAAAGCAATCCCTCAGCACGGAGTGCTTTTATATGTACTAATTTCGGAAAAAATGAAAAACTTGGAATATTTTTAAAAATAAAATATCCTTCCAAATGAACAAAGATGATCATATCTATGGAATGGTTTACTGTAATCTACCTAAAATTGGCATAAAGGTATATCTTATCATGAAGAACAATCTTGCCAAATAAATTTTCCACTTTTTTTACAAAAAAGTTATTGGGAATAATGGAACCTCTCCAGCCTGAATGGATCATTGGGAATAAGGGAACTTGGTAAACAAGAAACATATCTGAAAACAAAGCTCAATCATAGGTCTCCATTGTTGGGTTTAGGGATCTTCGTAACTCCAAGGAGCAATCAACATTCAAGATTTAGAAGTGATAATCACAATATATGTGTATTCAAATGTACATGATACCGAGGGTTAGGCGACATACTGAAGCTGAACAAAGCTTTTCATCCTAATGTGATGTGTGTGGTTTTTTTTGGACCGTGCTACCCATCGGACGCCCTGAAAAAAGACGATCCTAGCAGGCATTCCGGCAGCAACCGACTTTGTTTTACCGCTTCCCGCGACCCGATATCGCGTCCCTAGCCCCCACCCCCGTCCCGGACGCGTGACCGAGTCCAAAAGGGGAAAGGTGGGCTTTCCCCCAAAATAGACCATCTTCCTCTCCAAGCCAAAACCATACGAAACCCCCAGTTCTAGGGCTACCCCCTAATTCCGCACTTGTACATGTCGTCTTCAACCTCTCGCCAAAATCGTCATTGGAGCTCCACCTTCACATCTTGATGCCCAGCACTCCTTCTCCTGAAAAGTAAAAAAAGACAGAAAAAATAGCAGGTACTTCTCAATCACAATAAAATCCTAAATTCACCATGATTTGGTTAGCAAAACAAAGAAGAAAAACACTAATAGGTTCTGTAGATTTGCATACCATGAATCTAAACAAAAACTGGAAATATACAACTACTTTGCTCCTAAATCAACAAACTATGGTTCTGTATATGTCCAATCTTGTTCAGACTACAACATACAACTTTCTAATCTTTAGTATCAGTTTATATTGATCCCTGCATGAGAAACAACTAAATTAGGACAACTAACAACAATACAAAAAGTAGCAAAAACAAAGAACTTCTCCTGATAATGAATTTGTTTCTAAATTGACATCCTATTATTGCTCTATAAATTCCTGACATGTTGCATATTTTGGTTGAACAGTGGGGACACCATGGTTATTGACCTTAATGCTGAACCAAACCAAGATATAGAAGAGGAGAAACATGATGATGTTTCGCACACAAATGCTATTGTGCAAGTTATGAATGAAGGTATGATGTTTATGCATAATCAGAGATATGAAATCACACATGAGGGTGTAAATAAGTTATCCACCGGTTTATACATCAGTTATCCGGACATATGAATACGAGTTATCCACCAGCTAACACTACACTTATCCAGCAATATGAGTACAAGTTATCCACCAACTAACACTATAGTTATTCATGCTTATATATAGAAGTTACCTCACAAATCATCACAAGACATATATCCAACAATGTTGTGTATGACTAGCCAAATGCATTAAAAACTTGACAATAGGAAGAAAATAGAAAATAAGAACATTCTAGGTATGATGTTTATGCACAAATCAGAGATAAGAAGAAATCACACATGGGGGTATAAAGATCAAGTTATCCACCAGTTTATACATCAGTTATCCATGTATATGTATACAAGTTATCCACCTGTTTATGCAGTAGTTATCCAGGCATATGTGTACAGAGTCATCCATTAGCAGTTATCCATGCTTATATGCAAAAGATACCCCAAAAATTAAACACTGCAATTATACAACAGTGTTGTGCGTGACTACCAATGCATTTAAAACTTTGACAAATAGAAGCAAGTAGAATAGGAAATTGTAGTCATGAATGAATGTATGATATTTATGCACAGTCGGAGAAATAAAATCCACATATGGGGTATAACTCAAGTTATACACCAATTTATGCAGTAGTTATCCATGCATGTAGATACAAGTTATCCACCAACTAACACTATAGTTATCCATGCTTATATGTATGATTTATCCCAAAAATCAACAGTACATTTATCCAGCAGTGTTGTGTGTGACTTACCATTGGAATGACAAACAACATGTTTACAAATGCTTGCTAATATAAAAAGTTACCCACTATGTAGGGTCAAGTTACCCACCTATTATAACTGCTGTTATCCATGCCTTCTCAATTTGGTTACCCATTCCTACAAAAACAGATAGAATAACTTGTGTTTACTTGCGTAACAAAAAGTGTCCAAACTGAAGAAAAAACTAACAATGACTACATGCACACTATAATTGAACAAGCTAGACAAGAAATATCGACGGGTGGCACAAGCGAAGAAATGGCAGGACACACAACTACATCAACTGATGATTGGGAGAATAATGCTACTAATGATGCTAGGGATGAAGTACACTCCACATTGCAACCACCAACGCTTGGAATGTGCTTTGACAGTTTTGAATCATCTTGGGAACACTATAAGGCGTATTTACAAAGGAAGGGGTTTGGAATAAGGATAGATTGGTCAAGAAAAGACGCAAAAAATGATCTAAACAAGGTGTATCTTGTGTGCAGAAAAGCTGGAAAACCTCATGAAGATAAGGAAGGCACACAAAATCCTAAATCATGTGTCAAGAAGAGGAAAAAGAATACACCCCCAAGGACTCGATGCACAACACACATATATGTCAAGAGGAAGAATGCCTGGCGGTATATTGAACATTCACCGGAGATCATAACCACCCCCGATAATAAAACCTTCATTGACAAGGTTCTTGTGTTCGCACCGCAACATACCAATAGAAGAAAAGGTGTTCCTGCGAATGTTGCATGCATGCAACATCGAAACATGCTGACAGATGCAGCTGATGGCAAGTTTCTATGAAAGTCTGAATGATGTGCCATACATATAAAAGGACTTGGCCTGAGGGCATCTTTCCACAATGAAAACAATGTTGGGCCACACAGAGATAAACAAAACTTTTTCCCTAACACGGTACTCCCAAGATCTAGCTTAGGTTATAGGCCACGAGATTACCGCTAGACGCGCAGATGCGGAAGTTGATGTAGCGCGTCGAAGTAGTGTCGAACGATCCCATGGACAGCCTTCCGAATCCCACAAACTCCTTCGCCAGATCCCCACGAGCTTCCTGTCTCCAAGCGCCGCACGTGCAATGCCTCTACCGGTATCCACACATACAGGAAGGAGCTTCGGACAGAGGATTGCTAGATCATGTCTAGCCTGAAATGGAAGTGGAGAAAGTGATGGCTAGGTTAGGGACTATCCCTTGTCACTCCACTTATATACACTCCTAGTTGGGCTCAACACTTCAGGCCCATCTAGGCCGTACTCCAATCTCCACATGGATCTAATCCACATGAGCTCCTTACCCTTAAGTGTGTGACCCTATAGGTTCACGTACACCTGGACACGACATGAGCTACTCCTCCAAGTATCCCGTCATGGCTTTGAGTCCAACTCACTCCCATGAACACTTAGTCTCAAGTCGATAGATGGTAGCAGCCTCTAGCAAGATGTGCCAACTCCCAAGTGCCATAAAATCAGAAGACGAACCTTCAATGTGACTTTCGTCCAAGTCCCTTTGCCTCACGATATATCTGTTAAGATATAGGCGAGTAGTTGCCATCCCTTAAATAGCTTAACTCTCTTCTCGTACCATGATATATGATTCACTGGACTAACTCTTAGTCCGACTCCTCGGTTAACACTTAACTGAGTAGCGCATGGCCATGATTCCGAATCATACCACACGAGAGGGCCTAGAGAATATCTCTCCATTACGGAGGGGCAAATCCCATCTTGGTAATTCACGTCACGCAGCTTTCTTCACAACCAACCCGAACTCTACCTTTATAACTGCCCATTTATGGAACATCGTTTGATAGAACCTAAGTTGACGATCCACAACTCGGATCATGCAATCACCTCAGGTCAAAGGATTCCATTGCTTGAGACTGCAAATGACAACATGCTCGTTGCATCTCAACTATGGGTCATTCTGACTCGCTAAACTCTTTAGCCGAATCAGTGTAAGTCGGAATAGCATCACCATGCCCATGACAAGTGGAACCGTGTCATCAGCCGACTTGCACATTGGTCTAAATTGTGTATCCAGCACAACCTCAATGATCAAGGACAATCTAGTATGAACAATCATGAATATATAGTCCCACAACTGAATCACGTATTCAGTGATACATATCTGATGTTCATACAAGGACAACTTTACTTTATGAATACTTTGGGAAACATCATCAACCATGATTGCCTCTAGGGCATATTCCCAACAAACAATCACTATGACATGCAATACACCTTGACATTCTTGAAAAAGATGAGGTATGACGATCTAGGTTTCTTCTACAAAATAAAACTTGATGAGGTGGATAGGCTTGAGAACCTATTTTGGGTGGACGGGGAATCACGGCGAGCATACAAGATTGTCTACAATAATTGCATATCATTCGACACAACATGCCTAACGAACCGATATAAACTACCATGTGCTCCATTTATTGGGATAAACAATCATGGGCTCACTGTTCAGTTTGGATGCAGATTCGTGTGTCAAGAGCTCAAGAACAACTTTGTGTGGCTGTTTCAAATGTTCAAACTAGCAATGGATGGCTTAACGCCAAAAATAATCATAATAGATCAAGACTCTACCATGGGTGCTGCTATAAGTGTTGTTTTCCGGATGCAACTCATAGAAATTGCAGATGGCACATCATCTAAAATGCAACTGAGAAAATAAAAACATTCATGGCCAATCACCTAGAGCTGCTAGACGCTTTTAATGCCTATGTAAACAACATCTTGACACTGGAGGAATCTGAGGAGGCTTGGATGCAAATGATAAACACCCATAATATCCGTGACAACTTGGATCTATTTTCACTATGGGAACAAAGAAAGGTTTGGGTACTGGCCTACTTTATGCACGTCTTTTGTCGTTCTTGCAAACCACAGCAAGAAGCGAAGGCTTCACCCAGTTCTCAAGCATTACATCAAACCAAGTAACTCCCTATATAAATGTGTACAACAGTACATGTCGGTGCAAGAAAGACTTATAATGTCGAGCTGATGGCAGAGAAAGAAACAACTTTGACAGACCCAGATTGGTGGTGTGTGAGCTTAATGGAGCGACAAATGGCAAAAGCATATACATGGAAAATTTTATTCAGGTTTTAGAGTGAGACGCGAAAAAGCATGGCATACCAATGTGACCACGGCTACCAGTTTGAATTGAGCATAATAGGAATTCCGGTTCCGCACTATGGCGATAGAAGCTATAGGGTATTTGCATACTGGGAAGAAGGAACATATGCATGCGACTACTACAAATTTGACCATGATGGTATGTTCTGCTGCCACATCATCAAAGTGATGACACACATAAAAATCCATAAGATTCTAGAAGCGTACATCTTGAAAAGGTGGACATTAGAAGCAGAAACTATCCTAGGTGAATCATATGACAAAGATAATCAAGGCAAGAAATAGATGCCTGAAGAGACCAGAAATATGATGGTGTTTGAATCATACAAACAAGAGTTTACCAGAGATGCAAAGGTAGGAGTAAAGACAGGTGATGGAAAAAATTATTAGAAAACACTGGAAGGAAATGAAACAAGAGCTAGATGTGATAGCAAAAAGAGAATAGAAGAAGGCAAGAGAGGCAAAAAATGAAGCAATTACTATACCTTTGTCTAGTGCTCCTAACAATGCAAACGTGTCACCTTCGACAACTTCCCCACCAATCATTGAACAGTCAAGAAGCAACCATGGAGTTGGTCAAACAATGAGCACATCGGAATCTCACATGTCGTCAACCAAGAACATAAAGAACCCAAAGAAATCAATAACAAAAGGGTGACCATGGCAGAAAGCAAAAAAAACCGCTCGACAAATTACGCCACAAGACAAATAAAATTTAGACATTTTATAAACAAATAGGATACAAAAAATAAGAATACAATTCACAAAAAACCATAAAAATGCACATCAAAATATATTTCTTAACAACTAGTCTAACGGCTCGTCTTTGGCACCCAAATCGTTGCCGCCGCTAACAAGTTGATGGCGATAAAGCCTCGATACCGTAACAAAATAGGGTACTGAATAACCAAATTAGATACATATCATAGATTATATGATGCACGAGTCAACCAAAGCTTTATTATTAAAAAATAAAAAGGTTACCTACATGAACATGAACAAGTTATCATGTCAGAATTTTATAGTTATCCACGGCCAGGAACTAAAGTTATTCAGTACTTAAAAAAATATAGAAAAAAGAAAAAGAACTCGTATGCTGCCTCATACCTCCCCGGAACCGCATACCACATCATGCTAGGCGTCACGTCAATCTCTTTACAGACAAGAAACTTGATTTCATTCTCAACCTGCTTGTTTGTATGCAACTTCTTCGTCTTAGCCCTTTTGTAAACACGAAGTGGGGGTTGTTATTGTTCAGAAACAATAGTATCACCAGGAGCTTTAGTGGCCCGGTTAACATTGATGGGGCGAGTAGCTTCAACGGGTGACCTATGCCTCAAACAGGTGATTTCTGTAGAGAAAGTGGCCTCTCTGAAATAGGTGACCTATCTTCCGGTGCTGATATATCAAGTGCAGTAGGTGATCTCAGTTCTGGAATATTGCTCTAATCTTCAGTGAAACCCGGGAGAGTCAAAGAGAGAATGACATCAGTAGCGCCAACAACATCTTCGCCAGCCACATGCTTCCCCTTCTGTTCACACGGACATACTGATCAGGATCATCATCATCACTGCTGTCTAACTTCGGCTCTAGGGGACATCATCATCAGAGCTACTACTATTTGTATCACGCAGATTTGTGTTATCGGAAGGAAGAACCGGAGATATTACTACATTGGTACGTGGAACATTACTTCCACGGACACCAGCACGAGTAACCCTAGCACCAGCAATAGCACTCGAGCTAGCTCCACCCATGAAGATTCCTCCCATGTGTTGTCCAGCTAGCTGGCCACCAAACTGTCCAGCAAATTGATTCGGCATTTCAGCACCAGCATTACCTTGCAACACCATCCACCTTTGCACGAGGGTACTTGATGAGTCCATTTTTGAAGCATATTTATCTTGTGTTTTTTTGCATAAGTAGAGTTAGGACTTTTGTATTTTACAGCGTTCACTCACACCTTTTGCTCTTATTTCAACAGGATCCTAAATTTTTAAGTCTTTTGTGAATATATCAATTGGGAGTGTCATGTTATGCAATAATATGATACTTTTAAGTGATAAATGTCATTTAAATAATTTTCCACACACCTGGGAGAAGAGGGGATGCGAGGGGACGCTATATGAGGTTTAACAATCTGCGGTACGGGTAGATCTCGCCCGTACCGTCCGCCCGTATGACATGTCAGGACGTACGCCTCGTCAAAGCTCTCACCATGCAAAGACGATCTGAGATCCGACATTTATAGAAACTTCCAGCCTCGAAATACCACACGAGAGAGGGATCTGGAGGAGGAACATGGAGAAGGGAAAATCCTTGTTGTTTCATGGCTCATCGGAGGACATCGCATCATCCCCTTCATCATCAACCGCTGCATCTCCATCAACACCAGTTTCCCCAACTCTTGTTCATTAGAACTTGTTTTAATTTCAATACAATTGTGGTTTGCACTTGATTTACCTCTGCACTTTCAATCCATCCATATGAATATGATGATGTTGTTGATTGCTTCCATGTGTGAGTAGTTTCTCTTGTTCTTGGGGAGATGGAAAAACCCTATCATTATTATGAAATCAAATAAAAATGATCTATAACTTCGGCCTTTGATCTATTGATTTATGATATTGTGTTAGATCTCTCTCTCTCTAGATGGTATGTGAAGTCGACCACATAGCATCTGCCCTTAGGACTGGAGAGAGGGAAATACCCTTTGGACGTGTATGGGAGTATGTCCGGTGCTACTTTGTGACTACAAGCATCAATTTATAACCTATACAATCAAAGGGGGAATCAAGAGAGATTCACTAAGATCATACAATATCCATGGGAAAACTCTTAAATGCGGTGGTCTGTAGAAGTGATTTGCTTGCAGACGTCACAGTGGTTATTTAGAGATGGCCTCAAAACTTGACTCATAGAAGCGACTGCTCATGAGACTTGTAGTGAACATCTTATTATGGACCTCTCTCCACGTATATCATGGTGAAAGACATAGATTATCCTAATCATGAATAATTCTCATATGCTAGTGGTGTATCCTACATCCCCGAGAATATTTTAGGCTTATTGAGTTCCAACACCATTTCCAATGCTTTTGTTACTTGTTTACTTTATTTTCTTTTCTTAGTTTCTTGCATACAAACACAAAAACCTTTCAAACACCCTTTACTTGAGATCAAAGACATCTTACAAGTATCCTTTGGTACATAGTGATAAGGGGTATAAAAACCTTAACCAAATTGCTCTTTATGGGTTCGATACTCTTATTTTAAAACTAGCTACAATCGATCTATGCACTTATAGTCATCAGTACCCATTAACCCAAATAATCTAGAGACAAAATTGCCCATCAGATTAGCAACTTGTGATTTTTGCTGCACGAAAACAGGAAAAGAAATGCCATAAACATTAATAAAAATAAAGGGACACAAACTAAAAGGACAAAAAACAGTAAAAGCTCAAAACATAATGATACCTCATTTGAAAAATTACGATCCGCGCAAGTATCAAACCATTTGTTGAACCCTTGGAAAGCATCGAATAGTCCGAAGTTTATGCCATAATGAGGTTTGAGCTGCACAAACAAAAAATAAAAATAAGCCAAAATAATTACCCACCTTTTGTGCTACATGTTATCACGCACTAAACCCATAAGTTACGCACATATTATGATCATAGTTATCCATAGAGAAACTAAATAGGTTACCAACCTTTTATGCTAATTGTTATCAACCAGTGGACGCAATAGTTACCCACCCTAAATACTAAAAGTTATCCACCAGATAAAAACCATATATTAAATAAGAACAAAAGGTACAAGTAGATTACATCGAGCTTTCATAGCTCTTTCCATCATGATGCAAATAAGCCTTTAACATACCGCTCTTCCGGTAGTGGGAGGTTCAGCTTGCTTACATCGACAAACATAAAGCATCTGCGAAGACATTAAAAACCATGAATGAATAAAACCAATACACCAACTAAACTACAACATGTGCATAACATCAAGTATGGAAAATAAAAGGTAACCTTCAAACAATATAGAAAAAACATAAATGTGTACCCGCAAGAGGAATAGGCAAGCTTGCGTATGAGTTCCCTTAGAAAGCTCCTCATGCAGCTAGTCAGCAATAAATTTGCACCATTGAAACTTGTGCACATTTGCAATATTGTTCTATGAACAGAAAATAGAAAGAAACCGTTAACGTAACATCATACTTACAAAAAATATATGTTACGCAACACAACACTCCCAACTACAAAAATGTTATCACCATGATATCACACTAGTTATCCACACAGCAAACAAAAAGTTATCCACACAAAAACATATAAGTTACCCCAAAGATAGCAGCTAAAAAGAAAAGAAAGGGAAACTAACCATGATAGGGTAGCACTTATGGCTAACATGGTTTCGGGTGGTGGGTGACCAAAGTGTCAAGATAATGTACATGACATATGTTTGCTTGAAATCATCGCCAGCTGAAGTCATATCCTTCAAGATTTCAAAAACTCGAGTTATCAGAGGCGTGCCACCATCTTCAGGAAAAAGAACAGGGGCAAGGGCACCCTGAATATCAGAATCACCATAATACGGGACCGGCTCATCCCCAAGCAGCAATCCTAAAGAACTGAAGACAGTTTTCTCATTAAGGGGTATCCATCCTCGTCCCGGGACAAAAAATCCACAAGTGTGCTTGTCATATAAAGCTGCAAACCAGGCCATAAGTGCGTCGTGCAGTGAGACACACTTGATGTCTAGTAAACTATCAAGCTCCATTGCTTTAATTGCTTCCTTACGATCACCTGTTAACCATCTGAAAAGAGTGGTTATAGGAGAAGGGGATGCCCTGTTCCTTCCACGTTTATGGACAAGTGGTTCTTCACCCTTGGCAACATCATCGACAGTCTTCCGTTTCCTCGCCATCGTGGCTCCTGCAAATATTTTAGAAAGAAAACATAATGAATTACACGACCACAAAAGTATAACGATACACACAAACACATGGGAAAATGAATGAGAACTAATAACATGCAAAATGAAACAAAGAAACAATACTTAAAAAATTACCATGGAGATAAAATAAAATAATATTATCATGCCAAAATGTATAAAAGTGTTACCCAAAAAGAGATAAACTAATGTTATTTTGCCATTAGTATAGAAGTTACTCATGCCCATAAACTAATGTTATCATGCCAATTGTTCAAAAGTTACCCACATATATGACTAAAGTTATCCAGTACACTACCAACATAATTAGGAGTGTTGTTATCAAGGGATTTACCGCATGGCTACCCATAGGGGATCTAATAAATTACCCAGTTGAATTACAAATAGTCTAATTCTGCCATTTGTCCAGAAGTTACCCACATTGATTGACTAATGTTATCAAGCAAAATGTACAAAAGTTACCCATAATGATGATAAAAACTTATTCAGTACACTACCAACATGATTAGGTGGTGTTGTTATCAAGAAATTTACACCAAAGTTATCCTTACCCACTTGAATCATATATACTCTAGATCAATTACACATACGAAAACCTACCAAAATAGTTCAAAAACCATATTCAACTAGAGCATTATGTGAAATTCATCATGTTACTATCATGTAGATTAGCCAGTACCCCATATTTCATATTAATGGGATCACATCGCAAAGAAGGTCCGATTATGTGAATCATAGACCAATACAATATCAAATTCATCAGTAAAAAGCATGTGTTGCCCATAATAGAGCACATATGAACTCACAGTAGACACTGCCACAAACACACACAATATCTGGCAACCATAGAAACAACCACAATGTATCAGAACCACAAAATCAACAACATTAAGTCACTTATTAGCCTTGAAAAAACATAATAGACTCCAAGTAGGGATTGCAGACGATCTGCAGCAGGGACAGTTGCCAACATTGATGAACAACCACCGCATAACTGGGGATCAAACAAGGGGGGATTAGGGATTCAAACAGGGGGAAATGGCCTATCTAACTATCTCGAAGCAACCCTAAAACTTAGAACCAGCCGGAAGCAGCGCCAGCGCCAAAACAACGGAAATGGAACCGCCGAAAACTGATGAGGATAGAGTAGAGGAGTGGGAGCGCGCGTGCGGAGTAAGTGGAGGAGAAGGAAACCTGCTATCATACCTAGAGCGCATGCGCACGTCGTTGGCAGCGGGGAGAAGCAGAATCACCGGGAATCGCCTGGGAACTGCTACACCACACCGAAATCACCGGAGAAGGAGAGAGTGGAGAGGAAATCCGAAAACGGTCGGGAGAAGTGGGAGAGATGTGAGAGGCTGACGGGTGGGGCCCCAGGTGAAAGGGTGTTCGGATCAGGTGTGGCGCATTAAAACCGCAACCCACCGCGTGGGTTGATTTTAGGACGTTGGATGTCGATCGAGCGGCTCTTGTTAGCCCGCCGGGTTTGACAAGTTTCAGACCGTTTTGAGAATAGATTTGTGATTTTTTTAGATGAGCAAGAAGAGGCAGGTTTGGACCACTGTCCGAATAGCAGTAATATGGATGAGAGTGGGTACGACTGCTAAAGAACAATATTGAAAGGATCCGAAATAAGTCAAACAGCATTTGTGGTGTTCTTAACAATCTTATTGGCCATATTTGTGGCACGTCATCAAAACAATATTTTTGGGGAATAACTTGATTGGTGATACTCCTACTTCTGAGCCAACATGCTCCGAGATCTGATGATTTAGCTGTTTTTTTGAACGGTTAGCTGGTTAAATATGTTCTCCAATAGTTATTTTCCTTCAGAAATTGTTTGGCTAGAAGACCCGCGTCGTCTTAACGCCTTCTAATACAAAATGACGGCGTACTCTGGTGAGTGCTCAGATCCCCGCCCCCCCCCCCCCCCCCCCCCCCGCGGGCGGCAACCAACGTATTAGGAGAAGAACACGCTAGAAAACAATATCGATCTTCTTGGATACTGTTGTGCCTAACTTCATAGTAGTCGTTCAAGGTCATTTTGCTGCATCAATGGATGAAACTGTGGACAGAATCTGCATCTGCAAAAGATGTATAGCTGTGGTAACAATTCATAAATGCAATATGTTACTACAGGTAACCGCAATAACCCCCAGAAAGGGAAAAAACTGACCAACAAATATCTCATTTGAATTTACTCTTCATATAAACAAGTGCAAACTTGCTACTCTGCCCTGCTTTCTATTGATATTTCGTTTTTTAGGGCAGTAGTTCGCTCATAGTACTTGAGGATCAGACTCTCCTGGTACTAATGCAATTTATCTTGAGGACCACACTTGGTGCTTAACCAAGTTTAAAAATCCCGATACTCATACTTAATGGTTGTGTGCATCCTTAGTTGGTGTAGAGGCAGGGGAAGTAAAATCCTCCCTCAATTTTAAGATATCCCTCCTCCCGACCCCGTGTGGCACCCCAGCCAGGCACCCCCTCCTCCTCGCTATCGTCGGATCTGTCACCGAACAAAGCTCCCGCGGCGCGGCGGCGGCGCGGCGCCAGCCCTCGCGCGTCGCTTCCATGGCGGCAGTGGCTCGAGATCCAGGCAACGGTGGTGGCGCTTCAGCTGATCTCCAGCAATGATGGGGGGGTGGGCGGCGGCCAGTGATCTCTGTTGGCAACGGTCCCTGGGCGTCGAGGCGACTGGTGTGGCAAGATCTAGGGTTTCTAGATCGGTCGTCTTCGCCTCCTCGATGTCGGCCGGTGTCATCCGGAGGTCTTCTGCGGGCTACTTTGCATCATGAGGGCGCCCAGGGCGGAGGCCCTAGGTTTGGTGGAGGTGGATATCTTCTCCGTCGAAGGTGGCCGGCCTGCGGCTGGATTGGCAGATCTCACGACCCGTCTTCCAGTCCTAGCAGCGAGGCGGGGAGACCAAGGTGCCGGTGAAAACCAAGCCATTGGCAGGCGATGGCGGCGTTAGAATGTCGTTACCTTGATGAAGGCATCGCCAATGCATCTTGTGTTGACCTCAATCGTGCTACTCCGGGGAAAACCCTAAGATCTTGGAGCATCGCCTGTGGAGCAGCGTTGAATGGAAGCGGTGTCGCGATGTCGGTATCGCGTTCTCTCCTGGGAGCATCGCCTGTGGAGAAGCGTTGGATGGAAGCGGCAGGAGGGGTGGTGCTGCTTGGCACCGAGGTGGTGTCGGTGGCTAGTGTGGCGAGAGTCTGCGCAACGATCTACATGATGACGACGGGTTGGCCGAAGATTACGAAGGCGGCGACATCCGGAGAATGCGCGTGGGCGCCGCTTCGCGGATATGATGTGCGGGTCTAGGGCTCCTTTTGCTTGAGTTCGAACCGCCGCGCCAAGGCACTCCAGCTTCTCTTGGCGAGTGGCAACAGCGTGGGTGACCATGGGACGGGATCGAAACAAATAGATAGGTGTTTGATAGATCTTGTTGGGGAGCTGGCGATACGGTTATCGTCTTTCTCAGTGTTGTATTTTGCCGGTTCCGGTTTATATGATCTTTATAATGGCCTTTGCTAAACAATGTGGTTCTAATAATAAATAAATGTTATGTACATCGATTGATGATGCAGAGGCCGGGGCTCGGCTCCCTATTTCGAAAAAAGAAAAAAAAGGTCGCTCATAGTACAAAGAAAGCAGCTATCCTGCTTGTTCTCTTTTTAATACTCCAAGTTTGATCTCAAGTTCTATTCAGAGTGCTCGCTTCGACTCTTCAGAAAGTCGGGAAGCTGCGAGGCGCGACGAGAAGCGCCGTCCGGCCAGGCACGCGACGCAGCATCGGTGCACACGTCTTTTTTGAACAAGCGTCAGTGCATACTTCGATTTTTCTTTCGAAATGGAAAGCGAATACTCGCTTCACCTTGACCCGTTGACAAATTTTACAAGTGTGGGCATGAGTTCAGATAATTTTTTTTAGGGGAATGGGAATGACTTCAGATACTTATCAAAACCAAATCGGGCATGGGCTTCATTTTTACCAGATTAGGCCAGGCTTAAGAGTTATGTATCCGAAACTCTGGGCTCATCGGCCCAACGAGAGTATGGCTTCAGTGCAATGGGCCCATTTAAAATATGTCCATATTCACAGTCACATGCTCTAAGTGATTCTCAATTTGTTTTTTGCTAAGAGTTAAGTCCAACAGCATTTTTACTCACTATATAACTCTTTTAAGAATTATCCTAAAAAGAAAAGCTCTTTTAAGAATTTTCTGTGGTTAATTCGCAAAAAAAAAAGGAATTTTCTGTGGTTGCCGACTCGCGGTGATGGTTGCATTAAATTTAGTTTTGCCTGCCGCACTCGTGTGTTATTCTTTTTGTGATCGACAACTCTAGCAAATGCCGCAAAATCTAAAACCTCAACTCGGAACCAATTTTGAGGTTTCATATTTGCTAGATGGATTAGAAATGGCAACAAAAACTGCATAATTCGGAAAAAGGTTTAGTGTCACACATCGGCAACCAGATTCATCATTTGTACACTATTACAACAAAAATAATACCGACAAGTCTACCGAATTTTTAGCTTAAACTATATCCAGGGGAACCCTACCAACTACTCTAGCTCCCAGGATAGGCTACTAAACTCACCAGCGCTACGCTGTGGGGCGACAAGATTTTACTTCTCCTCGTCGCTCGCGTAGTCGATGAAGACATACCCAGTGAACCAGAGGGCTTCAGCCCGAGAACGGCGTTGGACCTCAGCCAGATCGCCTGCTCCTAAGGGGGGCGAGGCGGCAGCGTTGGAGCGGCGTATAACCTCGCCGAAGGCCTCCTTGTCATAATTTTAATTGAGCCACAATACCAAGGTTGCAGATATGTGTGCAACTATTAAACTAATCAACCAACATCGGCAAGGGTATCAACACCAGTGTTTCAACACCAGTATTTCAGGCAAATACAACCAAACAACCAATTGACGTCGCTGAAGAGTCAAGAGTACAAATCACCACTATCAAAGACCTAGCAGTCGTCGTCGAGAGTACGAATCACCACTATCAAAGACGTAGCGGTCGTCGAGAGTACGAATCACCACTGTCAAAGAAGTAGCAGTCGGGGAAAATGTTGCAAAGACAAACCTAGTGGCGGCATCCATGAGAAAAAATAAATCCAAAATTTATGTGGTGAATCAAGCTCTGAAAATTTTAATCTTCCAACACCACCATCAACAGCGTGAAGGAGATCTTGTCGTCGAACGAAGAACCTAAAATCACTCATTATAAACGATGCTATCTACATTGACGCGGAGACCGAAAATGAAAATAGGTACTAAAATGTTAACCTAATCTATTGAAAGCACTACTTTAATTAAAAACTTCACTCGTATATTATGGCGAGACCGGCCGGAGGAGGGGGATACGTATGAAGGAGCCGGAAGCAGGAAGGTTGAGGCGACGACTAGGTTTTCAGAGAGAGGCAGGCTTCTAAAACCATTGACGTTAGTCCAACTACCAGTTCATGTATGTGGTCTTCGGTCCACTTTTTGCAAGAATTTTGGGGGAATGTGACGACTGTTTTTAGTGTAATTCCTAGTTTTATCAGAGATTTTTATTGATGGTGTGTGTTTCTGTTCCGTCGATATGATGTTTACTTGGATTCAGTTTACTAGTCGTTAACCCGTGCAACTGCACGGGAACGCTATTAGGGGAACACATACCGTTATAAGTATACATATTGAAAATTAAATGAAAAATTAGAACTATCAAAAAAAATATTTTTTCATGAGAAATATTACCAAAGATAATTTGATATTGATTGAATGCTATCATGATTGAAATCGAGCATCTGACATATATGTTTGGACCAATACCTTGTGGAAAGAACAAATAATCTTGGACCAAGATACATGTGCTTGAATCATAATATTGCAAAATGTAATAACTGTAGAGGTGCATGCACTAAATCGCAGAATTCGCAGTGTCGAATATGAAAACTTAGAAAACATTTTCCTTTATTTCTAATAGACCAACAAACTTCAGTAATAACCTCCAATAGGAAAAATGTATAGTGTAAATGTTTTGGCACGCAATTACTCCTCTAGTACTTGGAAGCTGCCACAGGCCCACAGATAGAGGTACATACAAAACAACATGTAATGTATAGTCCACTATAATACGTAATTAGTACGTCTAACATGATAGAAAAAATTAGTCATGAACACATCCATATACCTTTCTTCCACTAATGCACACAACTTCCATAATGCTACTATCTTGTGTAGCACAGACCTTTGGATGCTATAATTCAAATTGCAATATGTAGATTGAACATGTATCATTTAGAATACCAAAAATTCACAGCAATGAAGTGCAGAAAAACACAAAATAATATTTCAGCAAAACAATGTAATACGAAATTTGTAGCCTTGATATTTAAGTTTCTTTAGAGATATTATACCTAAATAAATATTCAACAATTCGTGTTGTTAGTAGAGTAACAAATGTCAGCAATGAAGAGCTAATTAAATATCTATGTGAGAACCAAAAAATGGAGAAAAAGGGTTAATTACAAATGCAAAATATATATATATATATATATATATATATATATATATATATATATATATAAGTTATTAGTGCTATTTGAATAATTATGAAGCTATAAGAAGTAAGCTGGCACTCGTCCAACGGTTTACCACTATGGTAGGTAAAGCAGCAATATACAGCTCAGCGGAGTAACCTAGCACTCGTCCAACGGCTTACCATTGTGTTAGGTAAAGCATCAGGCCAGCAGTATCGATAGAGAAATAGCCCAGCTAAAGCAACACGAATAATCCAGAGCACAGGAGTGAGAAGATGCAGCAGTATACAATCAACCTTCAATGATTTTCCTTTGTGCAGCCAATCTAGTGACTTGTGCTTGTTAAAAAATCCATAGATATTTATTCCTGACTAAGTGCGGTCGAGAAAAATAGGATTTACTAATGGAGAAGAGAAACACCAATGCATCCCGTGTTGGCATATTTGGATCATTGACTTTCAGATATTTATGTTAACAAAAACTCAAGATAGGATAGAAAAATTTAACTCTGAGTAATAGGGTGCTCTTGGAACTCATGAAACGCAAGTACCTATAAATTTCCTTCTACTCTCTTCAGCCAATGTTAAATATGAATAATCTAATAATAATGTCAAAATAAGACGATCCACGTAACCTACCAAACAAAAATGTTCATCATATGTTTACTACATCCGGAAAAGAATAAAAAGAACTCAGTTACAGCTGGTAATCTATTGCATTATTTTCTTGTTTAATAATTATCAAGAGTTGAAAGATGGGTATTGATGTATGAGCAAACTATAGAAACTGAGAAGAAAAATATCACCTCCAAATCCTTGAACTTCGCTCGTTTTGATGAAGATATATATTTGGCACCAGCCTCTCTAGCTGATAGAAAATCAAAGTCAAGAACAGCCTATGATATCTCCAAGTACCTACAAATTAAAATTCTTCTCCTAGTGTCTTCATAACAAATAACTAACATATCACATCATGAAAAGACAATTTATATTATTAGTGCACACACAACAAATGTATCACAGGCACTCTTGCCATCACTCATACTCATCACCACATGTTGTTACTTTCAGTTGGACATAGCCATGTCTACATCACTACCAATAATGGTGATCCATATAGTCGGGGCAATATTGTGATGGAATTCAAGATTGCTGCATAAATCTCTCCTCAAAATCCACCATAGAACCTAACTTGGTTTAGGCGGGAATTTCATTGATCACCTAGCGAACCAAACAGTGTCAACTTAAGCACACGACATCATCTAATTTCAACTCTTACAGGAAACCATGGAGACATGTTGGGTCCGCGGCATACAAAGCAAAAAAATTCCTACGATGAGAACTATACGCCAAGATTTATCTAGTAGATACAGAGCAATGGGTGGACATACATCCATGGAGAACTTACCCTCGAAGACAACGAGTTTTGTTAATGAGTAGGAACTCGTGATTGATGTAGTCGTACACTTGCCGATCTCAAGATCGTGTAGAAGTCCGAGCGCCGCAAATCAGCAGCGCATCCGTCCTCGCACACACGTTCAATCCACCGGACAACCTCCACCTCCTCGCTCTAGCGATGCAGCGGAAGCAGCAACTCCTTCTAGATGAAATGCCACCGGGAACATGTATCTCGCTAATCCGAGACCATGGGGGAATAATTCTAGAGGGGGAGAGAGATCCTTCACGAGGAGGTGTGAGGAAGAAGGGTGAGAGGGGTGGCCTTTTATAGGAGGAGGGGGTACCCCTCCCCATGGCCGGCGCCCCATGGGGGGTGACCCCTCACCTCCCCCATTCATGTGGTGGTAACTCCTCCACATTAAAATGCCCCTTCACATTCTCTTTTAAAGTCTCCACTTTAAATGCATTAAAATTCTCTAAGTTTAATGCTCTCTCATTTAATAAAACTCTTTTATTAAATTTATTCAGAATTTTGTTAATTACTTTAATTAACAAACATTCACATAAAACCCTTTGCAACATTTTAATATCACATGCAGGACCACTTTCTGCAATTTCACCCAAAACAATTCCGGTTTTTATCGAAACAATTCCTGCGCTTTGCAATCCTTTCGTCTAAAACATATGTGTTCCAAAATGGTGTCCGGTAACCCTTAAGTGTGTCACCCTACGGTTCGCAAATAATGCAGACATGATTGAGAGCCCTCTCAGATCAATAATCAGAAGCGGGACCTAGAGATCCATACTAACTCCTGCACATTCAACGATGACTTCTATGATCGTGAGAACCTTTAACGCTAGTAACTTAATCCCTTTGTCTCATGATATAATACATGTCCGAGATTCGATCATCGGTATCCAAATACCTAGTTTGATCTCGTTACCGACATGCACTCTTTTCTCGTTCCTGTGATATAACATTCTAGTGATCACATCACTTGCTTGCAAGTTATCTTAATGTGATATCACCGAGAGGGACCAGAGTATATCTATCCATCATCGGGATTGACAAATTCCACTCTTGATCCATGAGCCTCAACATAACACCTTCGTAGCACTGAACCCACCTTTATAGTCACCCTATTACGGTGTGACATTTGATGTTATCAAGATACTCTTCCGGTGTTAGCAATTAACATGATCTCATGATCTAAGGATAAAGATTACTTCGTATGATGTTATAGCAATATAAACATAATGACTTGATCGTAATTCTATACGTCGGATGAATGTTCATCATATCATTTCACAAATGTTGTGACCTTGTTATTAACAACATCCAATGTCCATGATCAGGAAACCTTGATCATCTTGTTAATCAACAAGCTAATTTATAAGAGAGTGATACATTGCAAATGTATCTATAATTTTTGATGTTCCATGCTTGGTTTTATCCACTTTCTTGTGTTTTGTTCCAACTTTGGAGTACTTTTCATATGATTTCTTGGACTAACCTATTAACAAGAGCCACAGTGCTAGCTGCCTGTTTTCTACTGTTTTTGGTTCCAGGAAAGTCAGAAAATGAATATTCTCGGAATTGGACGGGACAAAAGCCAAAGTGCCTATTTTTCCGGAAGGGGTCAAGTGCCAGAATACGAGACGGAGAGGGGCCAGGGGCCGGCCACACCACCTGGCCATGTGGCCAGGCCTGGCCCGCTCCAGGGGGTGGTGTGGTGGCTCCCGGCACCCCCTCGGCCTCTCCTTCCGCCTATAAGTTGCCCTCGGGACGAAAACCCTAAGTACCCGATCAAAAATCCACGAAAGAGTCTGTAGCCGCCGTCATCTCTATCCCTAGATCGAGAGGGATCTGAAGCTCTTCCCGGTACCCTGCTGGACAGGGGAATTCACCCTAGAGGCCTTCTTCATCACCATGCAAGCCTCCGGTGTGATGCATGAGTAGTTCATCCTTGGACTACGGATCCATGTAGTAGCTAGATGGCTGGTTTCTCCTCCTTTGTGCTTTCATGTTTAGATCTTGTGAGCTCCGTTCATGATCAAGATCATCTATTTGTAATCCATACATGTTGTGTTTGCGGGGATCCGATGGATATTGAGATGCTATTTCAGATTGATTATTGATTCTATCATGTCTTTGTTATTTGAGATCTTGCATGCTTTCCGTTGTTAGTAGCTATCTTGGCCAAGTAGATGCTAGCAACTCCAAGAGTTAGTATTTATGCTCGATAGTGGGTTCATGCCTCTCGTAAGCTAGGGAAGTGACAGAAATCTCTAATATACTAGATGTGCTTTTGCTACTAGGGAGAAAACAACGATCCTTTGTTCATAGAACAATTGTATTGTTTACTTTACACGCAGTTCGTAAAGAAATAATCTGTTGCTTGCAACTTAATACTGGAGGGGGTTCGGATGATAACCTGAAGGTGGATTATTAGTCATAGATGCAGTTGGATGGCGGTCTATGTATTATGTTGTAATGCCCAATCAAGTCTCAGAGGAGTCAAGATGATTAGTATATGCATGTATTGCTTTATCGGTGTTTGTCAATTGCCTCGCTGTAATTTGTTTACCCAGCATGTTATCTATCTAAAGGAGAGCCACCTCTAGTGAACTATGGATCCCGGTCCTTTACTTTACATACAATCTACAATCTTTTACTGCTTTGTGTTTACTTTCTGCAAACTTTTACTTCATCCATTCGATACGTTTAATCCTTTGTTTTCCGCAAAACACGGTGAGATTGACAACCTCATCACAAATTGGGGACAAAGTTCTGTGGTTGTGTTGTGCAGGTCTCCACGTTGCTACTAGCACCGGTAGTGCGCCCTGCCAAAGCTCAGCTAGTAACACCTTTGGGGTGTTTCCTTGCTCCTATTGGTTCGATTAAACCTTGGTCTCATAACTGAGGGAAAACTTGCTGCTGTGCTCATCATACCTTCCTCTTGGGGTTCCCAACAAGCTCTACATCAACCACGAGCCAGCAGAGAGACATAACTAGGAACCCTTTTTGTTTATTAAAACACACATGTATTGACGTTTTCGATCAATACAATTATAGCATGCAAAATAAACATCTATCATATACGAGGAATACATAATAACAACTTTATTATTGCCTCTCAGGGCATATTTCCTTCAGTCTCCCACTTGCACTAGAGACAATAATCTAGTTTACATAGTGATAAATCTAACACCCATGGAGTTCTGGTGTTGATCATGTTTTGCCCTAGGGAGAACTTTAGTCAACGGATCTGCTACATTTAGGTCCGTGTGTACTTTACAAATCTTTATATCTGTTGGAAATATGCCCTAGAGACAAATAGTAGTAAGGACTATTATCATATTTCATATAGTTTATGATTAAGTTTTATATCATGCTATAACTGTATTGAGTGGAAACATCAATACACGTGTGATATACAAACAACCAGGGGTTCCCAGTGAAACTCTAGTCACTGGTTCATTGGTCAACAGATGATCATGTTTCCTGATCATGTGGCATTTATGCTAGTTGGAAATGAGGTCATCTCAGTATGAGAATGAGATGATGAACCAATACCCAACCTAAACATCGTGACCCGATCATGTCATGGAGTTCAAGTTACGATGATTAGAAATGGATCCTCGTAGACTATTCCTTAGACCGTGAGGCTATATCAATCACTGTCTCTCGAGAGTGCTTAGATAGCATCAAACGCCATTTGGTAAAACGGTGGTTATAAAGGTGTGTTCAGGTATTCGTAGGAAACCGTAGAGGCAATATATGTCAAGAGCAGGATTTGTCCGTCCATGTGACGGGAAGATACTCAAGGGCCCACTCGGAGAAGTTATATCCAATAGTTGCGCAGCGTGTGATTAGATCACGGGGATATCACTTGTCAGAACGATTCAAGTAGCATTGTTCAGTAATGAGATTGAACATGACATGGTGATGTCATTGATCAGATCTCGGGCAATGCAAGTATCGAGTGACAAAGGGAATACGACACGACTGTCCCGGTTAAATTACGAAAGATCTTCGTGGAATGCACAGGGGTCACATGGCCATCCAGGTCCCTCTATCGATCATTGGTGCGGGAGTGTCCCGACCATGTCTGGAGTGTTCCCGAACCGTGGGGTATCACGCTTAAGGGCTTGATGATGCTTAAAGAGTGTTTATAGGATCGGTGGAATCACCGAAGAAGAGAAGGGAGAAAACCGGAAGGGTTTCGGTAAGTCTGGAGGATGTCCGGAGTGGAGGTGGAAGGTGTTCCATGGCCATGGAGATTAAATGATATGTGAATGAATGTTAAATATTGATTTAATCATTTATTCATAATTATTTAATAAATAGAAAATCAATTCAAGGTCAAAAAGGCTTAATTGGCCAATTCCAGAGGGAGAGGGCCCATTAGGGGAAAGGAGAGAGGGAGAAGGGGTAAGGGGAGGCTGGCTAGGCCTAGCCCCCCCCCCCCGCGCAGGGTGCACTAGGTGGCCAGCGGCCACCTTCTCCCTCCTCCTCTCTTTTAGTCCC
This sequence comes from Avena sativa, assembly GCA_916181665.1. Lineage (NCBI taxonomy): Eukaryota > Viridiplantae > Streptophyta > Magnoliopsida > Poales > Poaceae > Avena > Avena sativa. The sequence goes on from OV702287.1 coordinate 434,611,910, forward strand.
ACCCCGGGACTTTGGGGGAGGTAGTACCTCCCCTTCCCCCTATATATAGTGGGGTATTTGGCCTAGAAAAATACACCAATAATCAATAAAGGTCTCCCCACTTTTGGGAGGACCTCCAATTAATATTTTCTCTCTCCCCTCTCTCTCTCGTGATCGTGGTCCCAAGTCTGGACTGCGCGAGCGAGAGACATCTTCACCGCGGAGCGCCGTCGCGCTGCGGGATTCGGATCCGGGAGCTCTACTTCCACAACTACTGCTGGATCGGGGAAGCGGGAGTCATCGTTAGGCACCGGACGTGTGTAACTCCCCGCGAGGTGTCACACTTGAGGCACTCAAGTTGTTGGAGCCAGAAGGAGCGCAAGGACTTCATCACGACCTTGAGGTCGGCTTCGGCTCATCTACATCAACCATGCTCTCCTGAGCATTGACAATGCTTTTTGGTCTTCAAGGGTAAGTTCGTGAAAAGCCCCTCTCGTTACTGTATTACTAATAGATAGGTCCTGGCAGCTTCCGGGGTTTAGGGGCGTAGAGTAAAATTTATTGTTTTCATACGCGGAACCCCAACAGTGGTATCAGAGCTAGATCTATGTGTAGTAATGCTAGTACGGGTAGAACACACGAGATGTAGCGTGTGGGCGTTGATCTTTTAGTTGTTACCCTCCCATGTGTACTTGTGCATACCGCAATAATGCTTGATGAAGCGGCCCCCAACCGACTTTACGCGTTCATTCGCGAGACTGGTCTACGCTTGACATACGGCTTGTACCGTATAAAGTGGCTTAGGGGGTGTCTGTCTCTCTCGCATTAGTTGGTATACCATTTGCAACGGAGGGCCCCGAAAGGGGTGTAGTAGAGACAACTACTTGATCAGCGTTGTGCTGAAAGTTCGTAGGTAAGAACGGTTCTTGTGCGAAAGCCCATTCAGCCACGTAAAACATGCAAAGATAAAGTAGAGGCGTCTAACTTTGTTTTGCAGGGAGGGTTGCTTTGTGATATGGTTGTGGCAAAGGTAAAGTGATTACCTTTTATTACGTAGTAGTAGATAGTCACGAAGGTGACGTACTACCACGCTAGAATGACACCGGTACCCTGGTGTCTACGGCGCCGGAACCCTGGCACCGGAACCCGGTGATGGCGGATGGAGATCACGACGTGAAGGACCATGTCACATAGCATTTACATTCAATGTTATTGTTTGTATGTCTTATTGTGTGCTAGTATTAGATACTCGACGGTAGCCTAATAAGATGATCCCTGTTAAAATTACCAACGATTGTGTTCCCCCTTAGTGTGCACCACCAAGAAAGTTCTTCGGTATGAGGCGATCCAGGGTTACAGGCCTGGGTGTCAGACATATCTACGTTCGCATATAGTGGGTGTAAGCCATGTTGCACAGCGAATACACTAAGGTTGAGTTGGCGAGCCTAGCACGCCACAGAAGCATGGCCTCGGAACACGGATGGTCGAAAGATCGAGCACGAGTCGCATTAATGATGTGACCGACGTTTAGCGTCCACCTTTGAACCCACATCGATGGCCGTGATCAATCGGGGGAGATGTGGCTGATAGGGGTCGTGTTATCACTAGAAACCCTTTTGGGGATAGGTTTTTCTGAGTGGAGTTATTATTAACTCATTTAATTATAAACTAGTCTAAATTCCTTTTGCAATTATAAATGTAGAAAATGGTTCTTCCCGAGATTACCTTTCCTATCAACGATTGGTTAAAAGGAGAAAAGCTCAAGTTAGATGGATCCAACTTTTCTGCATGGGTCAGACGCCTATTTGATCTCCTTGGGGAGAACAATGTAGCTAACTACATGACCTGCGAGATGTATCTGGAGCCACCCTATTCTCATGAGACCCAGGAGCAGCGGGATCTGCGTTATCGTTGTCGTGTGATGGCCACGTTTATATCAGTGACCATGCGCCTCGGAATGGAGGATGGGCTATGGCCAATGGTGGGGAGTCTCAAGCCCCGAATGGTCATGGCACATCTGAGAGCACATTTCGTGGAACAAGTGCGCATGTGGGAGTATGAGCTGATGGGGACTTCCTCTCCATAAAGATGGAGGAGGGCTCCTCACTAGATGAGCACTTATTGCGCCTCTACGATGCGTACATGAGTCTGGCATACTACCTGGACAATTGGTACTCAAGCTCATTTGCGATGGGAGTTGTGCTACAGTCGCTTTATCCAAGCTTCCAAGCACAAGTCAGGATCTGCGTTATGAGAGGCGACAGGGAAACACTGGATTTCCTCGAGTTCATATCACATTTGAGAAATGTGATAGATGAACCCAACATCGCTGGAGTCATCGATGACCAAGGTATATATTTGATATACAGTTTTATAAATGTTATAATCTTGCAAACACATTGCAGTGTTAAGTATATCTGATACTTGTTCTGTTTTGGTGAAAACAGGTCCTTCTGCATGAGAGGTGCTTGCTGGAGAGGAGGTGACGTTGCGTGTTGATGGCGAGCATGATGATGATGGCCAACGACACTCTCCCTCGACATTTATCATTTAGTTTGTGTTTTAGGATGATTAATGTAATCAAGAGATTGTGAACTTTTTTAGTGTGTCTCACACTTCGTGAGACGGTTATTCATATGAGTTTGTAACAAACAGTTGTTCTGCTTTTATGAATGATTTCTATTCGTGTTCATATCTTGTTTGATTACTTGTGAATTATCCTTGTTGTTTGAAACTAATTGATAATGCATGAACATTTGTAAAACATTAAAATGCCTTGTTTAAAATACCCAACTTAATGATATTTCATTAATGAATGAAACCATTGTTTGAATTCAAAGTTATGTGATAATATGTGAAAGTCATTCGATTTCTTTTCACATATAAATCATGCCTAAGTTCGGCAAAATAACTTGAACATCGTGTATTACTTGAATACAAAGTGTTTAAAGAATTGCTAAAAGTAAATACATATTCGATGTATTGTGTTTTAACGAAAATGGTAATTATCATTAATTGATTGTTTAAATGTGTAAAGTAGTTTACCAAAGGAAACATGAATATGAAACTATTTGATTTGATCGAAGTGTTTCATCAACAAAGGGTATAAGTATAAAATAGAATCCAATTACTATGATTTGATCAATAGTAATGAAATTCAACTTTATAAGAATGGCATAAAAGAAATTGTGAAATGCAAAGCGTTTTGAAACGTCAAAATGCAAAGCATCACAATGTGATATTAGATATCAAAGGGGGTTGAATAGAAGGCACCAAACAAATCGTGGTAGTGTAGATGTAGAGACCATTAGATTAGAAATAGTTAGCACTCAATTAGAATTGGTAAACCATTAGAATTCGTGAAAGTTTTGGGGTTATTCGATATAACCAAAACAATAGCGAATAAGTCCTTGTAGATCATTCATTGGAAACTTTGAATACAAAACCCATAGCTCAAATCAAAAGGAAAGCAAGATTCGTATTGCTTGGATTTTGGTGCATTCTTGAGAAAGCTTACTTTTAGTGATATTTCTCAATTATGAAGCAAATGGGAATTAGTGTAAAACACGATGAGGATTCAAAACCCTGCATCAGAGTGTTGAGAAGCGCAACTGACAACGTTCCTGGACGATTCTCTTCACAGAAGGAAAGAATCAATGATTTTGATCATTGTGTTTTTACCTCCACTATTGTTTTTCACTACATGAAGTAGGATTCAAAATGTTAATCCATATCTTGTATGGAGACATTTGTGAATCACTTGTCATGATTTTTGGAATATGACATACCTACAAACTATAAAGGAAATAATGGTAAACTAAATTATGAGAAATCCTGAAAGCAAAATTCCCTTGAGATTAGAAAGCAATTCATTGCTGAATCTCACAAGTAAAGGGGTTACTTGGAAGTTTCACCAATGACTGCAAAGCCATAGTGGAAAAGGGGTGAATGATAAAAGCACAATTTGTCAGGTATTGGACAAATTCAAATGAATTTGATTCATGTGTGCTTAATGTCTAGTGGATTTAAAACTAGTAAAGTACTAGTATCTCATAGTAAATCTCCAAGTTTGATATTTGATCAAAAGATTTTGAAGTTATTCAAAACAGTAAGGAGATATGCAATTTGCATAAAATTGAGTGGGAGCGATGAAAGTCTTCCTGAAACAATATGTGATTGACATATTTTTAAGTGGGAGCTATATGAGTCTCAAATTCAAATATGTAGGAACATCTTTTGAGTGGGAGCTTATAGGAGTGATTCTTAAGGGTGTTAAGAATGAAAGCGCAAGTACTTATAAATAATGATTTATAAGATGTAGAAGTTGATAATAGGTGTATTATGATATTATGTAGTATTCCTTAAGGGATTCTGAAAGGGGTTTCAGAATAGAAGTTAATTAAGGAACTGGTCCTTAATAACTCAAATTAGGAATAGCATTAAGTTTAACATCAACGGTTAAAAGAAAGAAAAGGATGATCGTCATCCACTATGTTGAGACATAGGTTCTATCTTAGTAAACCATGATGATAACTTAGCATAATATGTGATCCAAATAAGGAACGTTTGAAAGTTATTAAGTTCAAATCACAGAATGTTTGAGCTAAGTTTTGTATGCAGTGTCTAGTAGAGAACTGTGGACATATTTTCCAAATCCATAAAGGATAACATATCTTAAAGCATAAAGAGTTGTGTTAAAAGGGAATATGTTGGAAACTCCTGTAGATACCAATTAAAGTTAAGTAGGAAGCGAGGTGAACAAAACATCGAAAGTTGCACAGAGTGCATGGGAGTTTCGATGAATACATTTATAATAATAAATAAGGGTACCATCTATAGTGTTGTATAATGTTATGGCGGGGCTAGTTCGCTTTTAACGTAGAATGATGTGTCCCAGGGCATAGTGCCCATGAGAAAGCGCTCGAGGTTGATCTAACGTCACTATAGGCTCCTGGAATCCGGCCTCGTTCTGCTGCCATAGCAATCATGCATACACACAGATGCTATCATGTGATGATAAAGTATTAATGTCAATCAAGGTGACATTAGTAAGTTGCAAAGGATTTGGGACTGTAAAGTACAGACCCAAGGCTCAACCTCTTCCATGAGCAAGCATGTTCAGGGTACCGGATATATGGTGCCAATGATTTAGAACAAAATGCAGCTAGTGTATTTGTACTCTAGTGCAAGTGGGAGACTGTTGGAAATATGCCCTAGAGACAAATAGTAGTAAGGACTATTATCATATTTCATATAGTTTATGATTAAGTTTTATATCATGCTATAACTGTATTGAGTGGAAACATCAATACACGTGTGATATACGAACAACTAGGGGTTCCCAGTGAAACTCTAGTCACTGGTTCATTGGTCAACAGATGATCATGTTTCGTGATCATGTGGCATTTATGCCAGTTGGAAATGAGGTCATCTCATTATGAGAATGAGATGATGAACCAATACCCAACCTAAACATCGTGACCCGATCATGTCACGGAGTTCAAGTTACGATGATTAGAAATGGATCCTCGTAGATTATTCCTTAGACCGTGAGGCTATATCAATCACTGTCTCCCGAGAGTGCTTAGATAGCATCAAACGCCATTTGGTAAAACGGTGGTTATAAAGGTGTGTTCAGGTATTCGGAGGAAACCATAGAGGCAATATATGTCAAGATCGGGATTTGTCCGTCCATGTGATGGGAAGATACTCAAGGGCCCACTCGGAGAAGTTATATCCAAAAGCTGCGCAGCGTGTGATTAGATCACGGGGATATCACTTGTCGGAACGAGTCAAGTAGCATTGTTCAGTAACGAGATTGAACACGACATGGTGATGTCATTGATCAGATCTCGGGCAATGCAAGTATCGAGTGACAAAGGTAATAAGACACGACTGTCCTGGTTCAAACGACGAAAGATCTTCGTGGAACGCACAGGGGTCACATGGCCATCCAGGTCCCTCTGTCGATCATTGGTGCGGGAGTGTCCCGACCATGTCTGGAGTGTTCCCAAACCGTGGGGTATCACGCTTAAGGGCTTGATGATGCTTAGAGAGTGTTTATAGGATCGGTGGAATCACCAAAGAAGAGAAGGGAGAAAACCGGAAGGGTTTCGGTAAGTCTGGAAGATGTCCGGAGTGGAGGTGGAAGGTGTTCCATGGCCACGGAGATTAAATTATATGTGAATGAATGTTAAATATTGATTTAATCATTTATTCATAATTATTTAATAAAGAGAAATTCAATTAAAGGTCAAAAAGGCTTAATGGGCCAATTCCGGAGGGAGAGGGCCCATTAGGGGAAAGGAGAGAGGGAGAAGGGGCAAGGGGGAGGCCGGCTGGGCCTAGCCCCCCCGCGCGGGGCCCACTAGGTGGCCGGCGGCCACCTCCTCCCCCCTCCTCTCCTTTAGTCCCACCTCGGGACTTTGGGGGAGGTAGTACCTCCCCTTCCCCTATATATAGTGGGGTATTTGGCCTAGAAAAATACACCAATAATCAATAAAGGTCTCCCTGCTTTTGGGGGGACCTCCAATTGATATTTTATCTCTCCCCCTCTCTCTCTCTCTCTCGTGACCGTGGTCCCAAGTCTGGACTGCGCGAGCGAGAGACATCTTCACCGTGGAGCGCCGTCGCGCTGCGGGATTCGGATCCGGGAGCTCTACTTCCGCAACTGCTGCTGGATCAGGGAAGCGGGAGTCATCGTCAGGCACCGAACGTGTGTAACTCCCCGCGAGGTGTCGCACTTGAGGCACTCAAGTCGTTGGAGCCAGAAGGAGCGCAAGAACTTCATCACGACCTTGAGGTCGGCTTCGGCTCGTCTACATTAACCACGCTCTCCTGAGCGTTGATAAAGCTTTTCGGTCTTCAAGGGTAAGTTCGTGAAAAGCCCCTCCCGTTACTGTATTACTAATAGATAGGTCCTGGCAGCTTCCAAGGTTTAGGGGCGTAGAGTAAAATTTATTGTTTTCATACGCGGAACCCCAACAATGTCTCCATCCTTGACAGGCTCACGGATGGAGTGAAACCGGTGCTTAATATGCTTGGAATTCTTGTGAGACTGATACATTCCAAATGTATCTATAATTTTTGATGTTCCATGCTTGGTTTTATCCACTTTCTTGTGTTTTGTTCCAACTTTTGAGTACTTTTCATATGATTTCTTGGACTAACCTATTAACAAGAGCCACAGTGTCAGCTGCCTGTTTTCTACTGTTTTTGGTTCCAGGGAAGTCAAAAAAATGAATATTCTCGGAATTGGACGGGACAAAAGCCAAAGTGCCTATTTTTCCAGAAGGGATCAAGTGCCAGAATATGAGACGGAGAAGGGCCAGGGAGCCACCACAACACCTGGCCGCGCGGCCAGGCCTGGCTCGCGCCACGGGGTGGTGTGGCCGCTCCCGGCACCCCCTCAGCATCTCCTTCCGCCTATATATTACCCTCGGGACAAAAACCCTAAGTACCCGATCAAAAATCCATGAAAGAGTTTGTAGCCACCGTCATCTCCATCCCTAGATCGGGAGGGATCTGAAGATCTTCCCGGCACCCTGCCGGAGAGGGGAATTCACCCTGGAGGCCTTCTTCATCACCATGCAAGCCTCTTGTGTGATGCGTGAGTAATTCATCCTTGGACTATGGATCCATGTAGTAGCTAGATGGCTGGTTCTCCTTCTTTGCGATTTCATGTTTAGATCTTGTGAGCTCCGTTCATGATCAAGATCATCTATTTGTAATTCATACATGTTGTGTTTGCGGGGATCCGATGGATATTGAGATGCTATTTGAGATTGATTATTGATTCTATCATGTCTTTTTTATTTGTGATCTTGCATGCTTTCCATTGTTAGTAGCTATTTTGGCCAAGTAGATGCTAGCAACTCCAAGAGTTAGTATTTATGCTCGATAGTGGGTTCATTCCTCTGGTAATCTGGGGAAGTGACAGAAATCTCTAAGGTACTAGATGTGTTGTTGCTACTAGGGAGAAAACAACAATCCTTTGTTCATAGAACAATCGTATTGTTTACTTTACACGCAGTTCGTAAAGCAATAATCTGTTGCTTGCAACTTAATACTGGAGGGGGTTCGGATGATAACCTGAAGGTGGATTATTAGTCATAGATGCAGTTGGATGGCGGTCTATGTATTATGTTGTAATGCCCAATCAAGTCTCAAAGGAGTCAAGATGATTAGTATATGCATGTATTGCTTTCTCGGTGTTTGTCAATTGCCCCGCTGTAATTTGTTCACCCAGCATGTTATCTATCTAAGGAGAGCCACCTCTAGTGAACTATGGATCCTAGTCCTTTCTCTTTACATACAATCTACAAATGTTTACTGCTTGGTGTTTACTTTCTGCAAACTTTTACTTCTTTCCATTCGATACGTTTAATCCTTTGTTTTCCGCAAAACACGGTGAGATTGACAACCTCATTGCAAGTTTGGGACAAAGTTATGTGGTTGTGTTGTGCAGGTCTCCACGTTGCTACTAGCATCGGTAGTGCGCCCTGCCAAAGCTCAGCTAGTAACACCTTTGGGGTGTTTCCTTGCTCCTACTGGTTCGATTCAACCTTGGTTTCATAATTGAGGGAAAACTTGTTGCTGTGCTCATCATACCTTCCTCTTGGGGTTCCCAACGAGCTCTATGTCGAACGACGAGCACATCAAGATGTTTTATAGCGCCGTTGCCGGGGAGTCAAGGACATCTTCACAAGGGGCGTCCCTCATAACCAATCTCTTTACTTTGTTGTTTTTGTTTTGCTTAGTTTCTTTTTGCTTTGTTTGCTTGTTTTGTTCTTCAAAAACACAAAAAGAATAGTTTTACTAGTTTGCTTTCTTATTTGAAAATCCAAAAAATGACTACTCTTGAAAACAGTAAGTTGTGTGACTTCACTAGCACCAACAACAATGATTTTATGAGCACACCTATTGCTCCACCTGTGGCTAAAAATACTTTCTTTGAGATAAAACCTGCTTTGCTCAACCTTGTTATGAGAGAACAATTTTCTGGTATTGGTAATGAAGATGCTGCTTCCCGTCTAAATAACTTTGTTGAACTTTGTGAGATGCAAAAGCATAGGGATATAGATGGTGATATTATTAAGCTGAAATTGTTTCCTTTCTCTTTGAGAGGAAAAGCTAAAGAGTGGTTGAATTCCTTAACTAAGAATAGTATTGATTCTTGGACTAAGTGCAAAGATGCTTTTATTGGAAAATACTATCCTCCTGCTAACATTATATCCATGAGAAGTGAAATAATGAAGTTTAAACAACTTGATAATGAGCATGTTGCTCAAGCTTGGGAAAGAATGAAATCTTTGGTAAAGAATTGTCCCACTCATGGACTGACTGCTTGGATGATCATCCAAACTTTTTATGCAGGATTGAACTATTCTTCAAGGAACCTATTGGATTCTGCTGCTGGAGGTACCTTTATGACCATCACTTTGGGTGCTACAACAAAACTTCTGGACAATATGATGGTTAATTATTTTGAATGGCATACTGAGAGAGCTCCACAAGGTAAGAAGGTAAATTCTGTTGAGGAAACTTCCTCCTTGAGTGATAAGATTGATATTATTATGTCTATGCTTGTTAATGGGAAAGCCCATATTGATCCAAATAATGTTCCTTTGGCTTCTTTGGTTGCTCAAGAAGAGCAAGTTGATGTGAACTTCATAAGAAATAATAATTTTGGCAACAATGCTTATGGTAACAATGCTTATAGGAACAATTTTGGTAACAACAATTATAAGCCATATCCTCCCAACAATGGTAACACTTATGGAAATTCTTACAACAATAATAAGAGTGCTCCCTCTGAACTTGAAGTTATGCTTAAAGAGTTTATTAGTAAACAAACTGCTTTCAATAAAACTATTGAGGAAAAACTCTCTAATGCTGAAAGAAATATAGCATCTTTGGCTGAAACTCAATCTCCTTTGATCAATAAAATGGCTGCTAAACCTGAAACTAATGATAATCCCTTTGCAACTACTAATGCTATACAAGTAAGAATTGATGAAAATGTTAGACTATTAGCTGTGCTAAGTGGGAAAGAGAAGATGAAATTGCTAGAAACATTAGTGTTTATACTATCACCACCTCTAGTGTTGAGGCTAGTAATAGTTCTACTACTTTGGATGATAAAGTTGATTTTGATCTTGATGGTTGCAATATCTCTGAAGTTATTAAGTTCCTACAAAAGCTTTCTAAAAGTCCTAATGCTAGTGCTATGAACATGGCCTTTACAAAACACATTACCGATGCTCTCATAAATATTAAGGAAGAAAAGATGAAACATAAAGCTTCTATTCCTATAAAACAAGAGGATGGTTGGGAATCCATCATTAATATGAAAGTGAATGACTTTGATTTCAAAGCTATGTGTGATCTTGATAGTAGTGTTTCTATTACGCCTAGAAGGATTTATGATATGCTTGATTTGCCTCCTATTGAAGATTGTTATTTGAATGTCCCACTTGATGATAATGCTAAAAAGAAACTCATGGGGAGTCTTAATGATGTTCTTATTATGGTTAACGATTCCTATGTCCCCGTTGATTTCTATGTTTTGGATGTTGAATACAATGCTTCTTGTCCTATTACTTTGGGAAGACCTTTTCTAAGAACTATTGGTGCCATCATTGATATGAAAGAAGGCACCATTAAATATCATTTCCCACTCAAGAAAGGTATAGAACACTTCCCTAAAAAAGAGAAAAGATGTCTTTTGCTTCTCCTATGAAAACAAAATTTGGTCTTAATGCTTCTTCATTTGAGAACACTTGATTCTTTCTTTGCTTCTTATGCCTAACTTAAAGGCGTTAAAGAAAAGTACTTATTGGGAGATAACCCAAAAGTTTTAGATGAGTCTTGGAAGTTATTACTTCTGTAATAACTGCTTCTTATCCTTTTTATTTGCTTTTTGTGCCAAGAGTAACCTCTAATGAGAGAGAAGTAATGATTGAGAAAGTTGCTGTCCCGAAATAGATTTTTGTGCTTCGCCGTAAAAATTCGTGTAAAATCTCTGAACGTCTTAAGGCGTGAATTTTTGTGCTTCTGACCCAGGTTGTTATCTAACTTTCGTTAGTTCAACACTTTTTGATTTTAGCAAAAGAAGGTCTTCAAAAAAATTCGTCTTTACCTGCTGGTCTGTTTTGACAGATTTCTGCCATTTTCTGCATTTGCTTCTTGTGGGTTCCTCTTTGAGTTCTTTTGGGGAATTGAGCTTTTTGAGGTAAGTGCTACAGTAGATAGTGTTCTAATGGAAGTTTATTTGGTGTTATAACTGAACCTTAAGACCTTTTATCTTGAGTGCACTAATGTTGCTAATAAAGATTGTATGAAGGAAAAATTTCAGGTGTATGGAAGGAATGAGTAATGAGATGAAGGATGGACTAAAGCTCAAGCTTGGGGATACCACGTGTGTCACCCCAAGAAATATCCAAGAAGTACAAGCATCAAAGCTTGGGGATGCCCAAGGCATCCCTTCTTCATCAATAAAAATCCCAGGTTTCTTCCAAACACTTCATTTTTCTTGTTTCATGCACAATTGTGTTATTCTTGGAGCGTCTTCATTTTCGTTTTCGTTTTGGTTTTATGTTTGCTTTAGTTTGCTTAGTTTTCTGAATAAATTGGTTGGACCCCCTCTTTCATACATTGTTGGTTTGGTTTGGTTTGGAAAAGAGTAGGAAAGTTCATGCTTATGTGGTAAAAAGAGCTTGTTTTTGACTGTAGCCTGTGCTTTGTCATGCCATGCTTGATATTGTTTTGGCTTTATGCTTAGTATTCTTTGCTGTAGCTTGACTTGTTATAAACAATTGAGATTGCTTAATGTGCCTCGATGAATCATGCGTTGTTTTAGCATATTAAAACATAGTATAGTGGTATTCTCCTTTGATGCTTTATTTGGGTTGACTTGGCACATGCTCACACCATGTTATGACTGTCACAAGTCACGATAGCCTTTATGATCCTTTAGTTTTCAACTTCTAGTATCACTTTATTCTTTGATTAATGATGTTTTGTCGCTCTGCATGATTATGGCCATTATTGCTCTCTTAGTTTGTCGCTCCCAGTCTTTTGCTAGCCTCCACAACCAAGTATGAGTTCCACTCATGCATCCAACTCCCTAAACCAAGTTATTCCAAAGAGGCCACCATACCTACCTACTAGCTTATGCTATTCCAAGTATATTCATGCTTTTGTTTACCTTCCAAATTAAACTTGTTATGAGAAAACTAGTGATTAAAGCTCTCACGAACTTGATGGCACACTTTACTTTACTTGCCCTTAATAAACTTGAACCATTGTGTCGTCTATGTTGTATATGCTTGCACTTACTTGTCGGGAATTAGCAGAACCATGCTTTCATGGGGAACGCTTTCAACATTGCACTTGGTACTTGTACCTAGTTGATATCATGCTCTTTTGTATATGGATGTCGTCGGTGTGAAATGAAAGGGGGGCTTGTAAGTCCATGGAGTTATGTATATGTGTTAGAGAAACGCCTGGGCTGCTGGTCTAATCCATGCTGACATGGTGGAAACCTGCAGCATAACCATAATGAGCTGTCTATGAAGCATTCTTCTTATAAAAAAATAGTCTTATATTGAGAAAAAAAAGAGATACTATGAAAAGAGGAAAGAGAGAAAAAAGCACCATATTCCCATGGTAAATAAGAAGAATGCTGAGATGCTCATTGTCTGCTTGCCTTGTCATTTTGATATGGGGATTCTTCCGTATCATCGGGCAAGGGGTACCCTGTTGGCGGTTCTCAATGATACACATGTACTTACAATGACAAGAACTCTTCATGATTCTTTTGTTTGTGCCTTTTCATGTTGCATCATAGTTTCTTTGCTTATTGCTAGAACTTTGTCTTTCATGTTATGATTGAAGTACTATGATCCCAGCTTTGAATGTTTTGCAAATACTTTGATCAAGTCTTTGATGGTGCATGTCACCTCAAAAATTATTTCTTTTTATCACTTACCTACTCGAGGACGAGCAGGAGTTAAGCTTGGGGATGTGGATACATTGCAAATATATCTATAATTTTTGATGTTCCATGCTTGGTTTTATCCACTTTCTTGTGTTTTGTTCCAACTTTGGAGTACTTTTCATATGATTTCTTGGACTAACCTATTAACAAGAGCCACAGTGCCAGCTGCCTGTTTTCTATTGTTTTCAGAAATTGAATATTCTCGAAATTGGACGGGACAAAAGCCAAAGTGCCTATTTTTCCAAAAGGGATCAAATGCCAGAATACGAGACGGAGAAGGGCCAGGGAGCCACCACACCACCTGGCCGCGCGGCCAGGCCTGGCCCGCGCCAGGGGTTGGTGTGGCTGCTCCCGGCACCTCCTCAGCCTCTCCTTCCGCCTATATATTTCCCTCAGGACGAAAACCCTAAGTACCCGATCAACTGTTTACTGCTTTGTGTTTACTTTCTGCAAACTTTTACTTCTTTCCATTCGATACATTTAATCCTTTGTTTTCCGCAAAACACGGTGAGATTGACAACCTCATTGCAAGTTTGGGACAAAGTTATGTGGTTGTGTTGTGCAGGTCTCCACGTTGCTACTAGCACCGGTAGTGCGCCCTGCCAAAGCTCAGCTAGTAACACCTTTGGGGTGTTTCCTTGCTCCTACTGGTTCGATTAAACCTTGGTTTCATAACTGAGGGAAAACTTGTTGTTGTGCTCATCATACCTTCCTCTTGGGGTTCCCAACGAGCTCTACGTTGAACGACGAGCACATCAGAGACCTTGGTTCCTTGGCGTTGGCTATGGCTCCATTGTTGTCACAATAGATCACCATTGGGTCTAATGCACTAGGAACCACACCTAGTTCCGTTATGAACTCCTTCATCCAAACCGCTTCCTGCGCCGCTTCTAAAGCAGCAACATATTCCACCTCCGTCGTTGATCCAACCACCATAGGTTGTTTGGAACTCCTCCAACTAAATGATGTTCCGTTCAAGAGAAATACGTATCCGGATTGAGACTTAGAGTCATCCAGATTAGTGTCAAAACTAGCATCGACATAACACTTACCGACTAGCTCTTCTTCACCTCCGTATATAAGAAACATATCCCTAGTTCTTCTCAAGTACTTCAGGATATTCTTGACCGCTATCCAATGTTTCGAACCTGGATTAGATTGGTACCTACTAGTCAAACTAATAGCATGTGCCACATTCGGTCTTGTACATAGCATGATATAAATTATAGAGCCTATGGCTGAGGCATAGGGGATCTTATCCATTATCTCTCTTTCTTCCGCTGTAGCCGGACTTTGAGTTTTACTCAATGTCTTGCCTTGCAACATTGGTAAGAACCCCTTCTTACTCCCGTCCATATTAAACTTCTTTAATATCTTATCAAGGTATGTACTCTGCGATAGTCCAATTAGGTGTCTTGATCTATCTCTATAGATTTTAATGCATAATATATATGACGCTTCACCAAGGTCTTTCATCGAAAAATTGCTGTTTAGATAACTTTTAACACTATCTAAAAGATCTATATCATTTCCAATCAATAATATGTCATCCACATATAATATCAGAAATGCCACATTGCTCCCACTCACTTTCTTGTAAATACAAGTCTCTCCATAAGTTTGGACAAATCCAAACTCTTTGATCACCTCATCAAAGCGGAGATTCCAACTCCGGGATGCTTGCTTCAGTCCATAGATGGATCGCTGAAGTTTGCATACCTTATCAGCATCCTTAGGATCGACGAAACCCTTAGGTTTTATCAGATACAACTCTTCTTCAATATTACCATTGAGGAACGCAGTTTTGACATCCATCTGCCATATTTCATAATTGAAATATGCAGCAATTGCTAACATAATCCTAACCGACTTTAGCATCGCTACGGAAGAGAATGTCTCATCGTAGTCAACTCCTTGAATTTGTTGAAGCCCTTTTGCGACAAGTTGAGCTTTATAGATGGTCACATTACCATCAGTATCAGTTTTTCTTTTGAAAATTCATTTATTCTCAACGGCCTTTTGGTCGTGAGGTAAGTCCACCAAGGTCCAAACCTGGTTTTCGTACATGGATTCCATCTCGGATTTCATGGCTTCTAGCCATTTGTTGGAATTCGGGCTCATCATCGCTTCTTCATACGTCGCAGGGTCATGTATTTCATCAATCATGAAATTCATAACAGGATTGCCGTATAGTTCAGGAGCTGCACATGTCCTGCTTGACCTGCGAGGTTTGGCAGTATCCTCTTTCAGAGTTTCATGATCATTATCATTAGCTCTCTCTTCATCAGGTGAAGTCAACTCCGAAACAACTTCCGGTGCTACGCCACTCTCTAATTCATGAAGAGAAGGTTCAATAACCTCTTCGAGTTCTACCTTCCGACTACTCACACCTTTCGCGAGAAACTCCTTCTCAAGAAAGGATCCATTCTTGGCAACAAAAACTTTGCCCTCGGATCTGTGATAGAGGTATACCCAATCGTTTCCTTAGGGTATCCTATGAAGACGCATTTTTCCGCTTTGGGTTCAAGTTCATCTGGCTGAAGTTTCTTCACATAAACATCACATCCCCAAACTTTAAGAAATGACAGCTTAGGTTTATTTCTAAACCATAATTCATACGGTGTCGTTTCAACGGATTTAGATGGTGCACGATTTAAAGTGAATGCAGCGGTTTTCGGTGCATAACCCCAAAAAGACAGTGACAAGTCAGTCAGAGACATCATAGATCGAACCATATGCAATAAAGTACGATTACGACGTTCCGACACACCATTACGTTGGGGTGTTCCGGCAGGCGTGAGTTGTGAAACTATTCCACAATCTTTCATATGTGTCCTAAGCTCGTAATTAAGATACTCTCCTCCACGGTCGGACCGTAGAAATTTGGTCTTTCTGTTACGATGATTTTCCACTTCATTCTGAAATTCCTTAAACTTTTCAAAGGTTTCAGACTTATGTTTCATCAAATATATACCTGTATCTACTAAAATCATTCGTGAAAGTAACAAAATAACGATATCCACCTCGCGCCGACACACTCACACATCAGTATGTATGATTTCCAATAAATCTGTCGCCCGTTCCATTGAACCGGAAAACAACGTTCTAGTCATCTTGCCCATAAGGCACGGCTCACATGTATCAAATGATTCAAAATCAAGTGATTCCAAAAGTCCATCAGAATGGAGTTTTTTCATGCGTTTAACGCCAATATGACCTAGATGGCAGTGCCACATATATGCAGATATATCATCATCAAGTTTAATATTTTTAGCATCAACATTATGAATATGCGTAATACTACTATCGAGATCCAACAGAAATAAACCATTCAACACAGGTGCATGGTCATAAAAGATATTATCCGTATAAATCGAACAACCATTGTTTTCAGACTTAAACGGACAACCACTTTGCATCAAACATGATCCGGATACAATGTTCATGCTCAGTGCAGGCACCAAATAACAATTATTCAGATTTATAACTAACCCCGATGGCATATGGAGAGGTAGCGTTCCGACAGCGATCACATCAACTCTTGATCCATTGCCGACCCGCATCGTGACCTCATCCCTTGCTAGATGTCGATTGTTCCGCAGCCCCTGAATTGAGTTACATATATTAGCAACCGATCCCATATCAAATACCCAGGTGCTACTACGAGTACTAGTCAAGTACACATCAATAACATGTATATCACATATACCTTTGTTTGCCTTGCCGGCCTTCTTGTCCGCCAAATACTTGGGGCAGTTGCGCTTCCAATGACCAGTCCCCTTGCAATAGTAGCACTCGGTATCAGACTTAGGGCTAGCTCAGGATTTCTTTTCAGGTGCGGCAACAGATTTGCCACCCTTCTTTCCCTTCTGCTTTCCTTTCTTGTCCTTCTTGAAACCGGTGGTCTTATTGATCATCAACACTTGATGTTCTTTCCTAATCTCCACTTCTGCAGTCTTAAGCATTGACAGAAGCTCGGGAAGAGACTTCTTCATGCCCTGCATGTTATAGTTCATCACGAAGCTCTTGTACCTAGGTGGCAGATATTGGAGAACATGATGTATGCCTAAGTTAATGGGAATCTTTATTCCCAAGGACACAAGCTTATCGACATACCCAGACATTTTGAGTACGTGCTCACTAACGGAGCTGTTCTCCTCCATCATGCAGCTAAAGAACTTTTCAGAAGCATTATAACTCTCTATGGCAGCATGGGTATTGAAAATCATTTTCAATTCTCTCATGGTATCAAAGGCATTGCCATTTTCGAAATGCTTTCGAAGTTCTGGCTCTAGCCCATACAATATGCCGCAATGAACTAAGTCGTGGTCCTCCTGACGAGTTACATAGACATTCTTTTCCTCGTCAGGGGCATCAGGAGCTGGTGGGGGGCCTAGCGGCGCCTCTAGCACATATTGCTTTTGTGCAGCAGTGAGGAGAATCCTCAAATTCATAGCCCAGTTGGTGAAGTTGCTACTATTCGCAGCAAGTTTCTCTTTCTCCATGAACACATTGAAATTAAAAGCAGGTGGTCCCATCTACAACAAAAATTGTAAAGTTTATTTAGACTAAGTTTATGATAGATTGAGTTCAACTAATCCAAATTACTAATGAACTCCCACTCAAAAACGACATCCCTCGTGTCTTTTTGGTGATTACATAAACTAAATCCACTACACCAAGTCTGATCATCACGTGAGTCGGTGTAGCTTCAAAGGAGAGCATCTATATGGGCATCATATCAACTATATGACTCATGCTTAACCTTTCGGTCCGTGTTCCGAGGCCATGTCTGTACATGCTAGGCTCGCCAAGTAAGAACCTTAGTACTCGCGTGTGTAAAACTGTCTTACACCCGTTGTATGAAAGCATAGAGTCGAGTACACCCGATCATCACGTGATGTCTCGAAACACGATCCATAGAACGGTGCATACTTAAGGAAAAACACATTTTATCTTGATATCTAAATGAGGGATCATCTTACAATGCTACCAAAAGTGCTAAACTAGCAGTATAAGATGCTAACATCTAATGTGTAAAGTGAGATGATATGGTCCATGCATTTGATCTCTATCATTTTCATCGTGGTATGATCTCTATCATTCCTTTGTGTGTAAGGCCAAGGTCTATGGAACTTACACGTTGAGTGTGTTGTAAGAGAATCTATCATACATCTACTTACAACAATACCATATCAACACACTAGCCCAACAACGATCTAAACTAGACGCCTCTAATTTATCAATTGCAAGTTTTACGTGTCTTAAGGCTTTCGGAGATAGAACCGGTCTTACCTACGAACATGAACCACAACGAGGATAACCAAGTTATTAGCAACTCGTTGTAAATCAGATATTGACTATAGTAGGAGAGACAGACACCCGCCAGCCACTTATACAAAACTAGTTGCATGTCAGTCGTGGAACCGGTCTCATGTACGATGACATGTAAGGTTGATCCCGCGCTGCTTCATCCCACTATGCCACCAATATCCAAAATATATACAAGATGCAATAACATGATCATCATCGCCCACATATAAACATATGTGTACTATTCGTGCAAAGCACCTACGCATAGATCAGTCTCTGATACCACTGTTGGGTCCGCAGCATAGAAAAACAAAAAAATTCCTACGATGAGAACTATACGCCAAGATCTATCTACTAGATATAGAGCAACGTGTGGACATACATCCATGGAGAACTTACCCTCGAAGACAACGAGCTTTGTTAACGAGTAGGAACTCGTGGTTGATGTAGTCGTACACTTGCCGATCTCAAGATTGTGAAGAAATCCGAGCGCCGCAACTCAGCAGCGCATCCGCACTCGCACACACGTTCAAGCCACCGGTAGTCACATAATCACCTGATGCTAGACTGCATGCCGATTGCATAATTCGCGACAAAGAAGATTCACGAAGAACTTTTAGTTCGAATTAAGAAGTAAATTTTCAGTCGATCACGCCTCAATTCTTGAGGACGGTGTAGTATATTGCTGGCAATTAGAAACTTGTCAAACGAACCGTCAACAATAAAATATAATTTATTTGCCTATTAATTCCATGCTTACCATAGTCACAATCCGTCAAATACCATCCAAAGATGCTGCTCGTGTGGAGTCCAGATGGTATCAGAGCCCGCTCTATGCATGTAGATGTAGGGTGCTCCTGTAGCATAATTTAACGGAGCTCCCACCGTGCATGAAATTTGCTCATCTGAATTTTATAAGATCAGTAGAGGCAGCTCGTGATGCGGAAACAGCTAAAGGTGAAGATCATAGATATCTGATTATGGAATAAAAGCATTGCGTAAGGAGTCCACCCAGATTACACTCAGATCTGACACCACAGCCACGATCCCGTTAAATTAAATTGTTGATCACTTTGGCCTGCTGCTGCCATGACGGAGGCACCCGAGTAGGTGCGACTTCTCGTCCATCTTGCACCGGCAGTTCTATCGGGGGTAGGAGGCGTCAGGGTAGATGCGTTTCTTTCTCTATTTAGTTTCCTGCAGGGGATGTTTGTCGTCTGTACGGAAGGCGATATGAAGAGGAGTCCGCCTCACGCAAGTAGAACAACATTTGACGACTCTAGATGGATTATGGTTTAATCGGATGGATAAAATTCTATAACCTTTAGGATTAACTTGGAGTCTCGTATGGTGACTCCAATTAGTAAATATATAAAATACTAAATCAGCGACTTATTATGGACCGGAGGAGAAGTAGAAAGTACTTCTCGATCATCAGTAAAGTCTTATTATTTGCAGAAGTATCGACGCTATAGCTATCTCCTAAATAACATGCTAAGGTTAAATCTGCTGATTTTAACCCTAAAAATACTACTCGTTCACTTTTATGCTTTTCGTTCCGGGTGTACAGTAGACTCTCTAAAGCAGAACCAAAACTCACGTGGTGGCGAATAAAATGATTCTCCACAGATTCAGAGCGGTGCCATTTACGTAGAAAGAAACAAGACATTAAGGATCGACCACACCTAACAGATAAGAGACGATTCTCGACAAGATAAGCTCGCTACAGAAGAATCAGGTAACTTCACTTTCACTCTCACCGCAACGGCGTGATATCATTGGCATAATATGCCATGCTAAGAAGCTTAGCAGCTATGCTACAGTAGCTATTGCTACTACTACGCTCGCTATTGCTACTACTACGCTCTTGATTTGTCTGAGGCAACCTTGTCGGGTCAATCTTGTCTCGTCCCAAATTCTAAATGACAGTTCCCTATGATCCTGTCTCTCGATTTTTCGGTCGTGCATGGCATGGACCATGGATTGATGGATGGATCGGCTCAAAATTCCAGTCGGTCAGTGTCTTATCGGGGAAATTAAACATGCTAGGAAGGTGGTGATCTACGGGAATCCCAAACACTAGGGTGATTCTGCTACCAAATATAGATGTGCAAGAAAACAAGGCAGGAGTCAACGTTGCATGTGCAGAAATAATGCTCCGAAGAAGAACTGTTTACGGAGAATAGACTAGTGTTGGAGTATGTCAGACAGACAAGGAACTTTTGATCCCCATCGATCAAGTCTGCTCCTCATAACTCAGCGCCATCAAAGGAACAACCTACTCTCCATCATTCACTGTATGCATTGATGCCACAGCACACCTTAATCCCAACTGTGGACAGAGTTTTTTTTCCACTGTATTTAAATGTCAATAGGCCAATTGTAAATTAACAAGGATGACACCTTCCAACAATCAAGAAGATAAACACTGCAAGAAAACAAGGAGATGGCATCCAACCACAGCCAAAAACCTGGAAGAAAAGCTCTAAAGCAAAAAATACAAAAGTCTGCTTAGCCGTTTTTGTCGGTTTATGATCACCACAACCTTTCTTATCATTTTGCGAGTGGAAAGGAACAGGTCGTTTAGGCCCTGAAAAGAGCAAGCAAGGCCCCTTTTAAGCGCGAGCACTTTGGATCTTTGATCCAGTTTTCTGACGTGGGGCCAGGTTGATGCATATTCCAAGCCTTTTTGTTGTGCCGACGAACAGGGGAGCCTCGCGGGGCACATCCTCGTATGACAATGTTGCGAGGATTCATGACCTTTGGCCCATTCGTTTTCATTCTTTTGGGGTTTTTTCTAGTTGCAACTGTCTGTCGGGGAACAAATTTGCCAACCCTATGCATCACCACGAATTATGATGGCCATATATTCGCAGCCCATTTACGTCTGATAAATAGTCTGGGTAACTATGTTCTCCATCTTTTATGCATATTTTCCATATAGCTTACTTGCAAAAGCTTTTTACTCGAAACTGGATTTCGTCCCACTTTATAAATAAATCAACCACGTCCATACAAAACCAACAAACAAGTGCGGCCCAAAGAAGAAAAAAAAACATCACAGGGCAACAACACAGGCATGCCCAAAACGACAGAGAAAGAAGTGATACAACTTCCCACGGGACCGAGACCGATTAGCTCATGCTGCCACTACTAGATCCTCCAGCATGCCATCCAACCGATCCTTGTCGTGCTGCCTACATAACCGGTACCACTGCTGCAAGAAAGTCAGAACTTTGAACATCGAGTCATAAGCACGCCCCAGGAAAACATGCTCTATGATCCTGCTATTGCGGATATTCCACACGGTCCAGGACATAGCCGCAAACACCAACCAGAAGAGGCGCCTCCTCCTCCCATTGTGGTTTGCGTTAGCTTCCAGGAACTCCGTGAGGTCCAAAGTCTGCCACTCAGGCCCTACCGCCCCATGTACAAAGCTCCATAGGAAGCGGACAACGGGACATGTGAATAAGATGTGGGTCCCGGTCTCAGAGACCACACACAAAGGGCAAAGACCATTCCCCCGGTTGTGGCATTTTGCTACCTCAACGCCCGAAGAAAGGCGATCCCGGAGCAACTGCCAGACAAAAATCTTAAATTTTAGTAGCAAAAGGGCCTTCCAAAGTGGGAAGTTCTAGGCTAAGACGGGCCTTCTAAAAAGGGCCATTAAGCAGACCTAACCGTAAAGGACCCCAAAGGGGACAGGTGCCATGACACCGAGTCTGGGGTATGTGAGAGAGCGGGGGGTAGAGAGTATCGTAGCTCTCTCCATGCCGCGGTCTCCTTCGGACCCAAGGTCCGTCGGAATTGGATGACCCACGTCCCCTCGCGAGCAGCCGCAACAACCAACACCATCGGGTTAGAGAAAATCACAAATAATGCGGGATACTCAAACCTGATGGGACGACCACCTAGCCAAGAGCCTTGCTAGAAAAGGGTACTCTCCCCATCCCCTATGGAGACGGTCGCCCAGCCTAATCTCTTTCTTGATGTCTTGGATGAATCTCCAAACCGAGATCCCTCCTTGACGAGGGGTAACCTCAGCAATGCCCATGGTTATGGACTTAGGGTTTCGTGGAAAAGAGAATGCTGGGGATTTCGTCGGCTGATTAGACAAACAAGGAAGACGAAGTCGTCTGATTGCTTATGGACAAATCGATTATAGATCGCTTAAGGCTTTTTTCGGTGCCTCTCCGTTGGCTCCTCCCAGCCTATAATAGGCTGGGTCCTGAGGCCGTATACAGATAGGTTACAAGTTATAGTTTACAAATATAATACAATGTCGGTTTTTATTTCTTTATCTAGCAAGCTACGCCTTCTGTCGGATGCTTCCTGGGCCTTCTTCTTAGGCTTCGTGGGACGTGAGCCATCATGTAACCAGGATAACTAATTATAAGAACCCGAGAGGTCATACCCATGTCACTCCTGAACGCTCGCAAGACAATAGTGGGTGACCTTGTAGGTACTTAGCCCGGATAAGCTGTAACGAGAGGCCCCATCACATGTGAGGATCCGCCATGCCCAAGGCAGTATCAGAGCCACATTCATATGGAGGGACGAAAGGATTGCTATGCCCCAAACTCCTTGGACGCGCAATGTCCGCTCACCCTACCATATGGTACTTTTGGCGACCATTAGCCGCATTCCATAAGAAGTGAGAGAATTCTTTATCACAATTTCCATGCACCCCTTCCTGAAGCAAATAGATCCCCATGATGTACATGAGAAGACTGGAAAACCACGAGTCAATGAGGATAGCTAGTCTTGCTTCCCTTGGAAGTAAACCTCCCCTGACATGATTCAGACCGTGTCTTAACCCTGCCCATCAGGGGCTCTAAGTCCTTGATGAGGATCCTTATATCTCGGACCGGCATTCCCTAGGTAGGTCACGTGGAATTCAGATATCCTGCAATTTAGGTTATTCGTAATTCGTTGTTGGTCCTCAGGCGAATAGCCCATAACGATGACTTCACTCTTATCAAAGTTGATTTTGAGTCCCTACATGGCCTCAAAGCATAGGAGGAGAAACTTGAGATTAACGATGTTAAGCTTCGACCCTTCAACCATGAAGGGATGAGATGCCCCAAGACACGTACGGAATTCTTAGCTTTATCTAATATTTCCGCAAGGGCATCAATAGTCGTGTTGAAGAGTAGGGGAGAAAGGATCGCCATGCCTGACGCCAATAGAAGGCCTAAAGTATGGGCCCACTACCCCATTGATGTTAATGGTGGTGTTCCCACTAGTAACAATTTGCGTGATCCACTGAATGATCCGGTCACCCACCCCTCTCTGTATAAGAACCTAGCGGAGAAAGGCCCAATCCAAACGGTCATATGCCTTTTTGTAAGTCTAGCTTAAGGAAGACGCCCCTCTAGCATATTTAACCTTGACCTCATGAATAATTTCATGAAGTGCTAGAATTCTATCATAGATATATAGGCCTTTAAGGAAGGAAAATTGGTATGGGTGCGTCAGTCGCTCCATAACTAGAGCGAGCCAAGATGGAGAAACTTTGGAAAATATCTGTTGAATAACATTGATCACCGTGACTGGCATAAACTGGCGTTTGTCAGTGGCCGCCACTATCTTGGGGATCAAAGTTATGACGTTCAGGCGATACATAACCAATGTTCTAGTATAAAAATCCTAGAACATAGGCATATTGATTGCCTGGATCTTCTTCTAGAACCTCTAGAAGAAGATCACCGGGAAACCACCCGGTCCTGGATCCGAATTCGCTTTCATCTCCATGACAACCCTAACAAATTATTCTAGCAAGAATGTGAGAGTAAGATCCTCATTCTCATCATCGGAGACCATGGCCCCCACTGGCTAAAAGTCGATATCCAACACAACCCCAGGCTGGGGTCCTGCCGTGAATAACTCCTTATATACAGAAGGATTAGATGTGGGAGGAGATATCTCTAGGCTCCTCTAGAAGAGTAACTCCTACCTAGAGTCATGGGATGGAACACTTCTGATGTAGGCCATAAGCAATGGCGTGGAGGTAGGCGGTGTTCGCATCCCCTCTCAAGGTCCAATTCTAGCAGCTCCGCTATTGCCAGAAGATCTCCCCAATCTTGTAGATCTCCATAAGGGAGATCTCAAGGGCGTACTACTGAATCCACTCCTCAGAAGATAGGCCAACAGAGTTAGAAGCTTGAATAGTTGTGCCAGATGTCTATGGCGCTGAACACCTGGGGTGTGGAGGCTGCAGATGCCTCCCACTTAAGTCGAATTGTTTTAGAATGGAAAAGTTCAACTTAGGTAAGATACCACTTCCTAAGGACATGAGCAGAGGCGAGTGATCCAATCCCACCCTGGTTGTTCAAGCCAAAAGTTCTAAAAATGGAAACGGTTCAACTTAGGTAAGCTACCACCTCCTAAGCACATGAGCAGAGGCGAGTGATCTGATCCCACCCTAGTAATCACACCGAGGAAGCATATAGGAAAGCTAATTCCCACTCAACTGATACCAGTACTGACATGGGTATGATTACTTAGATGCTCATTATTTGTTACCCTACATTGGGTAAAAGGCCTACGACCCATGAAGATTCCAGATAATAGTCTAAGGAAGCAACCGGCAAAGACTTTGATTGTATTAGGAAAGAAATACGAACCGACATTGTGTTGGTATTGTAATTACGCATGTATGAAACCTATCCGCATACAGCTTTGAGACCCGACCTATTATATAGGACGGGAGAAGGCCAAGCGAGGGTACCAAAATCTACAGGACAACCTGTAATAGAGTGTTTTCCCAATATTCAGGCGACTTTGTCTTCATTGTTTTCCTGACATCCGACGAAATCCCCAGCATTCTCTTTTCTGGGAAACCCCAAGTCCATCACCATGGGCATTACCGAGGTTACCCCTCGACAATTGGCGCCATCTGTGGGAAACCTGGACGCTGGAAACATGGATTCGGCGGAACGCTCTCCACCAAGCGTCAACTCGACGAAAGCAAATCCACACCCGCCCACCCTTGTATTGGTACCTGCCGATTTCAACGGCAGATCCGATCTAATCATCGGAAGCCTCCACTTCCAAGCAGATAACATTGAGGAATCACACCCTTCGGCCCTAATCGCATCAGAACCGTCGGTGGGAAAAGCCACACCTATAGTAGTACCCGCATCGCCCGTTAGATCCTCCACAGACATCACAGCTCAGATCGAAACAGGAAAAGAAGGTCACCAATCAATCTCACCACATGGAGCAAACCCAACAAACTCAGGACCTGAAGAAAGCTGCGAAAACGTCGACTTTGAAGAAAGGATGGCGAAAATTTATCCAGAACTACGATCTCGGAGTACTACAAACACACCCGCAGAAGCAAAAGACGACGTCGTCAAGCCACACATAACACGCCACCAAGTGTACATGATCAACGGAGATACCTCAACACCACGCGATGAAAACGGTAATCCTATCATAAACCCTGATGATATTTTATCAGATGACCATGCAGGAAACAATGACAACAAAGGAGAACATGGAAACGGAGGAGAAACAGCAGATAATCGCGTAGTCCAAGGAGGAGGCGGAGAACCTCACACAGGAGAGAGAGACAAGGACTTCGGCTACCAGCGTCGGCATGGAAAAAAGCAAGGGAGGCAATTTTGAGAGCAGTCCCAATGATGGCGGATGTTTCACATGAGGATCTATTGGCATACCAATATCTGCTCCATCACAAGAAGAGAGACCTACTCCGGATGCAAAGACAACTCGATGAAAGAAAAATATTAGCCGACGAATCCAGTTTATGACGGGCACAATTAAGCTCTACTCGAGGTTCAAGGAGTGTAACAGGAGCAGCACCACCAAGAAGGCCAACATCTTGACTACAGAATATCCCCGAAGCAGAAAGAAGTGGAATCATCCGAGATCTCGACCTATCATTCATGTCAATTGATCAAGCAGGAAACATCAAGGCAAAAACAGCCCAAACAGCCATTGTGGCTGCGCAAACATATCTGATCACTACTCAACCCGCACCCGATGATCCGCGCGTGGCCCTTCAATGCTCTGCCCTGATGAACCTCGGCATGGTAGGAGCCTCACTCGTGAAAGCAGAACAAGGACTCACACAAAGATCCTCACGCCATCACAACGGTCCTCGGCAAGTAGGACACACCCAATGATCTCGATCACCACACCAGACGCATCTCGTAGGATCCGAGCCACGGAGCAATACAAGAAACGACAACACCCAACACAGGAGCAGTGGACCTAGAGATGAAAGCGGCAGCCGACGATACCAGGATGGATACGACGAATACGATCACGAGTTATGCGGAGCCAGCTGTTTCACGCAGAGGATTCGCAAGGCCTCAGTACCCAAGGACTTCAAACTTCCACACGACCGTCAAAAATACGATGGACTCCAGGAACCCGAAGCTTGGTTAGCAGACTATTTGGCCACCGTCAAATTACAGGGTGGCTCCACAACTACCGCAATGCAGAGTCTACAACTACATCTCACCGGAGCCGCAAGATCATGGTTGAGGCAGTTACCCGAAGATTCAATTGGTTGCTGGAATGAGCTGGTAGATAAATTCATCCGACATTTTCACTCTACATTCAAACGACCAACATCCTTAGAGCAATTGCGAGCGTGCAAACAAAAATCTGGAGAATCAATAAGAGCGTTCATACAACAGTGGAATATTATCAAAAACTCAGTTGAATCCATATCCGACGAAAGGGCCATCGACGCCTTCAATGATGACCTTCTTCACCGAGAATTCATAGAAGAACTGGGACGGGTTAAACCAAAGACAGTATCACAGTTAATGGAGATAGCAAACCACTGGGCTGATGGAGAGGATGTGCTACATAATAAGCGCGCATGGTCACCCGAGGAAGATAGGGATAAACGCGGCAACGATAGAAGAAGAAGGAATAATGATGGAAAACGGGACCAGGCTACGTCGCAACAGGTTTTTCAGGTGAAGGTAATAACAGAAGAACGACCACAGCGACGGATACCGCTAGAACAAGGACGACATCGGAGGAAGCCAGTCCGCACAACGGTATCAGCCAAGAGCATGAGACCCACCTATGTCCGCAATACAAATGCTGTAAGGGCCCTGTAATATGCATTTTTACGTCGACTCAGCAGGCAGACGACAATCCAACCACCTAATGAAAGACTGCCGAACATTCCTGAAAATGCAGGAGTTATGCAATGCAAAGGCAGCCGAAGCAGGAAATCGAGGGTACACATCCACACTTGGCGCACTAGCTATCGGTGCACCACCACCGATTGCACCACCACAAAATTCAAACGACCAAAACAACGAGTACCCCAGATAAAAAGGAACAATGTCTATGATTCAGAAAGGATGACTACCCAACAGAATTCAGAAGCTCATCACAAGACAAATCAATATGGTAGAAACATCAACATCAGCTATACCCGAATATCTCCATTGGTCAGAGCAAGAAATCAAATTCAGTAGAGCAGATCACCCACTCCGGGTCCCACAACCAGGTCATTTAGCCCTGATAGTCGAAGCACAAATTGGCGGATTCGATATGAGCAAGGTCTTCATGGATGCATGGAGTAGCATAAATTTGATCTACACAAAAACATTGCGAACAATAAGCTATCCCCTGGATAATCTCGCTCCAACAGAAACCTCTTTCCATGTAATAGTACCAGGTAAAGCCGAAATTCCTTTAGGCAAAGTTTTTCTTGACGTTGTTTTTGGTTCCAAAATAAATTTCAGGCGGGAAAACTCGAATTCGAAGTCAGGGATTGGCCATCACAATACCATGCAATCTTGGGACGACCAGCCTTTGCATGATTCATGGCAGTGCCACATTACGCATACTTAGTAATGAAAATGCCAGCACCAAAGGGAATTATCACGGTACTAGGAAGCTTCACACGTGCGGACAGCTGTGATCGAGAGTTCAACAAAATTTCTGAATCTTTTGGGATGGCAACGGAGTTCGAGCGACTCAAAAGTTCACCAAACGAACAACCTCTAGAGGTAGCACGTGTCAATCCCGATCAGGCTTTTGACACGGCAAAAGACACAAAAGAAGTATAGATCCACCCCGCTGACCTAACGAAAACAACATTTGTGGCTTCTAACCTTGATCCCGTATAGGAAAGCGCGCTCATCGAGTTCCTCCATGAGCACTGGGAGATTTTCACATGGCTACCTTCTGACATGCCGGGAATTCCCAGGGAACTCGCTGAGCACGCGCTAAATTTAAATCCAAAGGTGAAGCCAGTAAAACAATCGCTTCGATGCTTCACAGAACCAAAACACAGGGCCATTGGAAAGGAGCTCCATCGCCTAACCGATGCCAATTTTATCAAAGAATTAACAAAATCAGAGTGGCTTGCAAACCCAGTATATGTTCCGAAGAAAAACACTATGGAACTTCGGATGTGCATCGACTTTACTGCATTGAACAAACATTGTCCAAAAGATCACTTCCCATTGCCGCGAATCGACCAAATCATCGATGCAACCGCGGGATGCGAACGTCTTTCTTTCTTGGACGCTTACTCAGGTTACCACCAGATTAGGATGAAGGAAGAAGATCAAGAGAAAACGGCGTTTATCACACCTTATGGCGTATTCTGCTACACAACAATGTCGTTTGGCCTCAAGAACGCTGGAGCAACATATCAACAGATGATGTAGAAGTGCCTGGGAAGTCAAATAGGCACAAACGTGCAAGTATATATTGATGATGTCATAGTTACCATAGGTCAAGGATCTGCGTTGATAAAGGACCTAGAAGAAACATTCAGAAATCTCGACAGGTTTAACATCAAACTAAATCCGGAGAAATGTTTCTTTGGAGTCCCGGCAGGGCAACTCCTCGGATATTTGGTATCAGCTAGAGGAATCGAGGCTAATCCCAACAAAATACAAGCAATCCTCATAATGAAGAAGCCAACAAATCTACGTGGCGCACAACAACTGGCGGGGCGAGTGGCGGCTCTAAGTCATTTTATCGCAAGATTAGGAGAAAAAGCGCTGCCATTCTACACCCTCATGAGGAAATCAGAAAAATTCAAATGGACGGAAGAAGCTCAACGCGCCTTCGAAGATCTTAAAAGAACACTTTTGAAATCTCATGTCGTCGTGTCACCAAAAGAAAAGGAACCTCTGCTCCTTTATATTGCTACCACACATCAGGTGGTCAGTACGGTCCTAGTCGTAGAGCGACCCGAAGAAGGAATGACCCACGGCGTGCAGAGACCATTTTACTTCTTGAGCGAGGTTTTATCGCCATCCAAACAAAGGTACCCACACTACCAGAAATTATCATACGGGGTATTTATGACAACACGAAAATTACGCCACTATTTTTCGGAGCACCCGATCATAGTGGTCAACGAAGCACCTTTGTGAAGCATCCTCAACAATCCAGAAGCAACTAAGCATGTTTCTCTATGGGGCATCGAATTATCCCCTAGGGATACCACTTATGAGAAGTGCAAAGCAATTAAGTCACAAGTTCTGCCTGATTTCATCACAGAGTGTACGGAATTGCAATGTGTGGGTCCACCAGACCTTTCTAGTGCCTGGACAATGTACTTTGATGGATCAAAAAGAACGGAGAGAGATCAGGAGAAGGAGTCGTACTAATATGACCTCAAGGCAAAAAAATGTGCTATATTCTTCGGATGAGCTTTACAAATGCATCCAATAACGAAGCAGAATACGAGGCCCTGTTGCATGGCATGCGGATGGCTAAAGCTTGCGGTGCAACTCGCCTCAAAATCTTCGGAGATTCCAATCTTGTGGCACAACAGGCAATGAAGAAGTGTGATGCTGTCAGCGAAAATATGATTGCTTATCGCGACTTATACAACATCATGAAGGCTCAATTTGATGGGTGTGAAGTATCACACATAGGAAGAGCAAGCAATGAGGAAGCCAACAATCTAGCAAACATCGTATCATTGTGTTTACCAATACCACCAGGAGTTTTTTGGGAGGAGATAGTGGAGAGATCAATCAAAGAAAAAAGAGTCACCGAGGTGGTGGCACCAAAAATAGGGAAAAATAAACATCCGCAAAAAGAGTCGGGGGCGCCTTCAGAAACCAAGAGCATAGAAGAGGCCATCAAAGAAGAAAAACAAGAAATCAAAGAGGTCATGCTAATTGAACCAACCTGGATGCAGCCGTATATAGTATATATGACTAGAGGAGAGCTACCAGAGGATGCGATAGAAGCCCGGCGAATCACCCGACGATCAAAGACCTTCAGGATAATCAAAAGCCAAATATATAAAAGAAGTATTTTGGGTGTCTTGCAACGTTGCGTAACACCCGAAGAAGGAAAAAATATATTGAAAGATATACATGAAGGATTCTGTGGTCACCATGCTAGTAGCCGAGCAATTGCTGCAAAAGCATTCAGGGCTGGATTTTACTGGCTCACTACAGTACAAGATGCAAAAGACATTATCAGAATATGTGAGGCATGTCAACGATTCGCAGCAAAGCCTGGAGCACCCGCTGCTGAGCTGAATCCCATACCATTGGCTTGGACTTTCGCTCAATGGGGACTCGATATGGTGGGGAAATTTCACAAATCATCACCAGAAGGACACGTCTTTCTGCTAGTAGCAGTCGATAAATTTACTAAATGGATTGAAGCAATGCTTGTGACCACCCAAGATGGAACTTTGGCTGTGAATTTTATCAAATCCATAGTATTTCGGTTTGGCGTACCAAATAGCATCATCACGGATAATAGGACCAACTTCACTTCCAATGAGTTCAAGGAGTACTGTTAGGAGATGGGCATCAAAATAAGCTACGCTTCGGTAGCTCACCCGCAAACAAATGGACAGGTCGAAAAAGCCAATGGACTAGTTATCGCTGGACTCAAAAAGATACTACTGGCACCACTTGACAGATCAAAAGGAGCATGGGTGGATGAATTTCCATCCGTATTATGGAGTTTACATACAACTCTATATAATTCAACACAAGAGACGCCTTTTTCCTGGTCCATGGTGCGGAAGCCGTGCTTCCAGTTGCGGTATCACATGAATCGCCAAGAGTAGCTGCATATAATAAAGAGGAATCAAGAGAAGCACTTGAAGATAATGTGGATGCTCTTGATGAAGCTCGAGATGAAGCCCTCCAAAGAGCAACTATGTACAAGCAAAACCTACGCAATTACCATAGCAGAAGATTACAAGATTACGGACTAGGTCCTTCGCAGTAGGGGACCTAGTTCTTCGCATCAAGCAAGATGGTCACAAGAAGCTAGAATCGCCATGGGAAGGACCATACATCGTCACAGAAGTTATTCCCGGAGGAGCATATCGACTACAAGACAAGAAGACAGAAGTAAATTACTCAAATCCATGGAACATAGCACATCTATGACGTTTTTATGCATAAGATTATGTGCGACATGATAAGAGTTACAGTTCGGCTTATTAAGCCAAGATGTCCAGGATAAAGGATAACCACCATCTGCTCAAAAAGAATAATGTATCGTTGATTTTTGACTTATATATAAAGAGATAAGTTATTTGTACCTTGATATTCAAAGATCAAATGTTTTCCATAAAGCTAACAACAGCTATGAGCCTATGTCTAGATACAGGCATCCGAATATAGTCTCGGGGGCTACTCCCATCGAGAGCGCTAGCGCACACCCGATGGAAATTCAGTTGTGTATGAAGTATATTGATAATTTCAAAAAACTTTTGAGTTTTACACTAGTGTATCCTCAAAAAGGTGTTACTCCCATCGGGAGATCGTATAAAATAAATAAGCTATCTGATATAATCAGAAAGTTTGGCGGCCCAGCAGGCCAACCGCCATTAAATCCAAAAAAACCTCAGATCACGCTTAGACACGACAACAAAATCAGAATGCCGTGTTCAAAAATATGAAGGCAAGATCCTAGGATTCGTCCTGTGTGGCCTGGTAATCGCACAATAATGCATTCTACCAGTAAAAATCCGTATCAACGATACGATGAAAATTTCCGACGGACGCGTTGGGTACCCGATAAAAATAGAAAACTAGAATTCAGTATTCCGTAAGACCTCAGCGGCTCGAACTGAATTACGCCAGTTACAAAATCTGGATTCGAGCCTGGGACTTGAATTTGATGTAGGTCAACCTTGTCTTTGCCCGGGAGCAATTCACTGATTCCCGATCTGTCGGAAGCATCAGACTCGTTGTACCAAATCCCTACAAAATACAAAAATGATAAAAAGAAAGGAAAAAGAAACTTGGAGACTCAACCTGAAACTGCGGTTCAGGCAGAGTCTCGGGGGCTACTGGCATGGGTATGATTACTCAGATGCTCATTATTTGTTACCCTACACTGGGTAAAAGGCCTACGGCCCATGAAGATTCTAGATAACAGTCTAAGGAAGCAACCGACAAAGACTTTGATTGTATTAGGAAAGAAACTACGAACCGACATTGTGTTGGTATTGTAATTACGCGTGTATGAAACCTATCCGCATACAGCTTTGAGACCCGGCCTATTATATATAGGACGGGAGAAGCCCAAGCAAGGGTACCGAAATCTAGAGGACAACTTGTAATAGAGTGTTTTCCCAATATTCAGGCGACTTTGTCTTCATTGTTTTCCTGACATTCGACGAAATCCTCAGCGTTCTCTTTTCCGTGAAACCCCAATTCCATCACCATGAGCATTGCCGAGGTTACCCCTTGACAGGTACCCTATCCAGCACACTCCATATTGGGTCCACCCAGTTATTATACTATGTGTATCTTGCTCCCACCCTCGCGATTTCCCTACGGGCTAGGTCCACAATGTAGTAATTGAAAAGGCGCATCCTAGGGAGGTCCACATTCACCGAGCTTTTGAAATCAAGGGAGTGAATAAGGTTGAATTCACCCGCAACGACCACTGCAATGGTACATCGCTCCACCTTCGATCGAAGCTCGGCGAGGGACGCATGGGACCTCCTATGGTCTATAGGGCCATAGACGATGATCACCTGCCACTTTAAGTGACTGTGTCTATGAGTGAGGGACATGCTCGAAAAAACTCCTTGTGGTCCATATCATCTATCTTGAAGGTATCCTCCTTCATGATGTAGCTTGACATACAACCGTTACCACATCAAGGTCTCCAACTTATGCCAAGTCGTCATGGACTCCAAAGGTGAATCCTATCCTCTATGCGAGTCCACTTCCTACCCTATTGAATGGTATACTACTTCATACTCCGTCCCATGACCATGATAGGCTCACACCCACAAGTAAGGATACAAGGGAGGAAGCCTAGAGCATCAAGCCCGACAAGACGAAGGTTCGGAAGAGAAGATGGAAGGAATAGTAGCAGAAGCAACGGAGTCTCTGGCCCTAACGCCCGAAGTCTCTAGACCAACTCCCCAAGGACTCCGGTCAGGACTCCGGACTAGCGTCAGGAGCTCCCAGTACACCCCTTCGGAGATAGGCCCTGAGAGCAATGTCAACACCGGAGTCTTCGTTCATCCTAGAGTCTCCGGCCGTATGCACGGGAGTCTCCGCCCCTGGACTTCAGCAAGGACTCCTTCCCCACTTATGATGTTGCAATGATACATTGGCAAACCGACATAAACGATGATTTGAGATACTTTATGATCATGGCATGATACAT
Source organism: Avena sativa (assembly GCA_916181665.1). Classification (NCBI taxonomy): domain Eukaryota; kingdom Viridiplantae; phylum Streptophyta; class Magnoliopsida; order Poales; family Poaceae; genus Avena; species Avena sativa. Next base: position 434,645,832 of record OV702287.1, read on the forward strand.
TGGCAAACCGACATAAACAGTGACTTGAGATACTTTATGATGATGCCATGATGAGTTGGTAGTAAGATTTCCTCAGCAATAGACATTACAAGCGACATAGTTAGTAATCATATACATATAACAAGTGCTCAACCTTAGCAGTAGTCATAACAAAATACATAGGTATAGACATAGAGAGTTGGCATATTTGTAGACATAGAGCAGTTGACATACTAGAAGACATAGAGCAGTTGACATACTAGCAAGGCATAGCAAAGGACATAGCGTATACACGATGAACGATAATTGATGACCCACAAGTATAGGGGTTGTATCGCAGTATTTTCGATAAGTAAGAGTGTCGAACCCAACAAGGAGCAGAAGGTGCTGGCTAGTGGTATTGATCAGGAATTCTCTGCAAATACTTAGCAAACGGATTTTTAGGGGTTTTCGATAAAGCAAGTAAACAAAGTACGAGTAAATGAAAGACAGTAAGAATGAATGCAGCAAGTGGCCCAATCCTTTATGCAGCAAAGGACAAGCCGGTTGTATTTCTTAAGATGACCAAACGTTCTCGAGGACACATGGGAAGACTGTCAAGTGCTTTTGCTTCATATAGTCGATTAATCTTCTCTAGCTTGCTAAGTGTTGTGTGGGTGAACCTGTGCTAATGTACCGCCCCATCCAAGACTAATACATACTTGTGATTATACCCCTTGCAAACATTCGTAGGTACAAGAAAGTAATTAAGGTAGAAACCTAACCACAACTTTAAACTCTAAGACCCTTACGTCCCTTGTGCAATGGTTTCCTAACGGGGGTTCAGGTTTCTGTCACTCCGGCAACCCCTACGATTAGTAGCCAAATACACAATGCATTCCCCTAGGCCCATATAGGTGAAGTGTCATGTAGTCGAAGTTCACATGACACCACTAGAAGAAGTAAACCACAACTTAAATAACAATCTATTGAATCTTTCTCAACGCAACTCCACTACTAACAACAAGACTTCTCCCATGTCCTCAAGAACAAAACGAACTACTCACAAAATATCATATGGATCATCATCAGAGATGGAATAATGATGTATAACAATCTAAACATAAACAATAATTCAACGGTTCACTCAATAGCATCAACTACAAAGAGTAATCAACACCGGGAAAGTTTCCCCTATGAACTATTCAAGATTCAACGCAATTGTTACAGCAATATGGAGATGGTGATGGGGGTGCTGATGGTGATGATGGTGGTGATGATGATGATGATGATCCCGACAAAGTCCAGCTTGATGGTGGTGTTGATGGCGATGATCTCCCCTCCCCGGGAAGGAATTCCCTCGGTAGAAATCTGTCTGCCGGAGAGATCTTTCTCTCTCGGTGTTTTCCGCCTCGCAGAGGCGGTGGAATCTTTCTGTGGTCCCTCCCCGAGTCTTAGGGTTTCGTGGGGATGATATACGCCAGAGGGGAGAGGCTGGAGTGGGCCAGGGCGGACACACCACTCCCTGGTGTGGCCTAGGCCTGCCCACGCCATGGGGTGGTGTGGGCCCCCTGTGGCCCACCTCCACTCCATATTCTGGCATCCTGAGTCTTCTGGAAAAATAGGATTTTCCGTATATTTTCCCGGATTTTCTGATCTTCATGAATTTTGCCTCCAAACAACACCTTTTCCATCAGAATCCTGACTGCAACGGTCCAGGCTCCAAAAGTCATCAACCATGCAAAAACAGGTGAAATAACATAAGTATCACCTCTCAATACAAAATATATTAATGAATAATAGTGAATAAAGACATAGAATAGTGATGCAAAATGGACGTATCAACTCCCCCCAAGCTTAGACTTCGCTTGTCCCCAAGCGAAACTGAGCTCAATAAACATGACCTCAGGTTTATGGAGTGAAGAGTCGATAAAATAATACGGACAAGAAGCATCACATTCATCAAATACATAGATCATAATAGAAGACAACTCCCTATTATATAACTAAACTTGCAATGAGTATAGGAAACACAATAAAGATACATAAAGTGAATCATAATTGGTAATGGAAAACTTAGCTCTTGGTCGAAGAATAGTTGATAATTTGCTGGAGTTCACAAATAGCTGGCTTTTTCAATGATAGCTTTCAAAGTAGTAAACATCAAGATAAGAGCAATGTGCAAAACAAGGAACATAAGACATGATTGCATAAATCATCATATGAATGAATGAAACACATCAACTCAAAATACTTGCTGAGATAGAGAGGAAGTAGGTTTACTGACTCAATCTACAAAGTAAAAGAAAGGCCCTTCACAGAGGGAAGCAGGGATTGCAAGTCTCATAAAGAGCTCCCAAAAATTATGATACTTACTAGCTTTCAGCTCTCATTGCCCTATCATAGGCATATTTAGGTGATTAAGGTGAAAGTGAGGTCCAATCTGAGTTATACGCTTGACAGACTATAAACTGAAAATCCCAAGTCCCTTGAGTACGAGGGCCGCTCCTCATGCTACTAAACTTTAGTTACCGGTAAGTTCTTGTCATCGTAAGTATGTGCGTATCATTGAGAACCGCCAACGGGGTACCCCTTGCCTGATGATACGGAAGAATCCCCATATCAAAATGACAAGGCAAGCAGACAATGAGTATCTCAGCAATCTTCTTATTTACCATGGGAAAATGGTGCTTTTTTCCCTCTTTCCTCTTTTCATAGTATCTCTTTTTTTTCTTTTCTTTTTCTCAATAGCTATCTCTCTCTTTTTTTATAAGAAGAATGCTTCATAGATATCATTATGGTTACACTGCAGGTTTCCACCATGTCAGCATGGATTAGACCAGCGGCCCAGGCGTTTCTCTAACACAAATACATAACTCCATGGACTTAAAAGCTCCCCTTTTATTTCACACCGACGACATCCGCAAACAAAAGAGCAAGGTATCAACTGGGTATATATTTACAAGTGTTGAAAGCGTTCCCCGTGACAACATGGTTCTGCTAATCCCCACCCTATAATTTGCAAGCATATAACTTTCATGGAGAGTTCACAATGGTTCAGGTTTATTAAGTGCAAGAAAGTAAAGTGTGCCATCAAGTTCGTGAGAGCTTTAATCACTAATTTTCACATAACAAGTTTAATTTGGGAGGTAGACAAAACAGGAATTTACTTGGAATAGCAATAGTGCTACTAGGTAGGTATGGTGGACACAAATGGCAAAGGTTTTGGTTTAAAGGAGGTGGATGCACGAGAAGAATACCCTCTCAGTACAGGTTTTTGGCTAGCAAGGCTGGGTAGCAAGTACAAGAGTTGAAGGAAACAAACAAACATACAAGTGATAAAGACAAACATGCAATCTTCCTTGGAAGCACAAAAGATCTAGATAATACTAGACTTATGAGCAAATCAAGAAAGAAAGATGATGAAATTATTTTTCTTTAGAGTACTTCTATCTTTTTCTTTTCAACTCTCAAAAAGGTGCTGCTACTGACCGAGCCAGGTTTGCCAAAACCAACTAAATTAACTCAATGATTCCAAAGTGCTACCAATATTAACAACAAGAGCAATCATATAACCACGAATTGAAAACTAACATAAGCTATGCAAAAGAGTGAATGATAAAACTTCTCATTAATATTCCATAACGGAAACTCACACCAAGGGATACAAATCTAACGAGAGAGGGGACACTTCCATAATGCAAACCATACTACATAATAACTCCTCTATTCATGATATGACTCTACTAATAAGGTAAAAAGATAGAAGATAGTGATGTGATACCGCGGCACTCCCCCAAGCTTGGAACAAACCAAGGGGATGCCAAACCTGATAACGAATTACTCCTTAGGTGGTGGTGGTATCCTCTCATCTTCGTCCATCTTCTAGGGTAAAGGCTTCCCATCAACAAAGGACATCGTGGTTTCCAACATCCTAAAACTTGCAGCAACACTTATGCGTTTAAATCTAGCCTCATACTCACGGTTTTGATTTTGAACGTCATAGAACTGTGCTTGCAGTTCGTTGGTTGTTTGGCAGAGTGAGAGGACTTCGTCTTTGAGTTCAACAGTCTCCTTTTGGTGCTTGGTGATGAGTTCAGAGCAAATCTTATGGATGATATCCACTTCGCGCTCCGCCATCTTCCTGTACCTAAAGACTTCATGCTCCAGTGCTTCCATCCTGTCCTCCAGACTTTCTTCACCTTTAGGGCCTTGAAACTCTTTAATCCGGACCTCTCCACCTTCGAGCAACAACTCCTTGGGATGAATCTTAAATTCTCTCATGTACGGGTTGATGATATCCTCTAAAGAATCCCCCTTGGATGATCCAGAAGAAGACATTGTGGCTCCAAATCTAGGATTCTACCTGGTAGAAACAGAGCGAAACAAAAACACGACGAAAACACGATATACGGACCTCGGGGGATCCGGGGTGTTATATATTACGAAGTTTCATATCAAAAGGAAAGTACTGGAAGAAAACGAGTCGGAGGCGGAGTCCTGGGTGGCCTCACCACCTGGTGGCACGGCCAGGGGTGGGCCCACGCCATGGGGTGGTGTGAGCCACCCCGGCTCTGGTTCAGTCCTGTTTTCGCTTCGAAACTTCCCTTATTGACTGAAAACTGCAAAAATATAGTTGGATTGTACTTTCGCGGAACTTTTCTTACCAGAACCATTACCTAGTTGGAAACAGACTCTGCAGGTCTCTGAATTTGGTCCTCAATGAATTTCTCTGGAGTTATAACTTAAAAGACATCAACATCTTCATTGTAAGAATCTCCAGCAATATAGTGTTTGAGTCGTTGTCCATTCACTACTTGTGTAGTATTATCTTTTAGAGAAGAAATTTTTATTGCTCCTGAACGGTATACTTCTTCTCTCTTAAGTATTCGCTTGTCATGCCATCTTTTAACTTTTTTCCTTAAAGAGCTTAGCATTCTCATAGGCTTCACTCCTCCATTCATCTAAAGAACTTAAGTCAAATAATATTTTCTCACCAGCGAGCTTACAATCTCTATTTAGTTCTTTCACTGCCCAGTGAGCTTTGTGTTCTAACTCTAAGGGTAAGTGGCAAGCTTTCCCATAAACCATTTTATAAGGAGACATTCCCATAGGAATTTTATAAGCAGTTCTATAAGCCCATAAAGCATCATTCAACTTCTTAGCCCAGTTTTTTCTAGACCTATTAACAGTCTTTTGCAAGATAGATTTAATTTATCTATTTGATAACTCTACTTGCCCGCTAGTTTGGGGGTGATAAGCTGAAGCAATTCTATGATTAACATCGTATTTAGCGAGGGTCTTCCTAAAACCGCCATGAATGAAATGAGAACCCCCATCAGTCATGAGATACCTAGGCACTCCAAACCTAGGAAAGATAACATCTTTAAGCATTTTTAGAGAGGTTTCCCCGTCAGCACTTTTTGTAGGAATGGCTTCTACCCACTTAGTAACATAATGAACGGCAACAAGAATATGAGTGTAGCCTTTCGAAGGAGGGAAAGGACCCATAAAGTCAAATCCCCAATAATCAAAAGGTTCAATAACTAGAGAGTAGTTCATAAGCATTTCATTGCGTCTAGAAATATTACCAACACGCTGACATTCATCACAAGATAAAACAAATTTTCTTGCATCTTTAAAAAGGGTAGGCCAGTAGAAACCTGATTGTAGTACCTTTTGTGCAGTTCTATCTCCTGCATGATGTCCTCCATAGGCACTACCATGGCATTTACGCAATATATCTTTTTGTTCATATTCTGGAACACATCTTCGCATAATACCATCAACTCCTTCTTTGTATAAGTGTGGGTCATCCCAAAAGTAATGCCTCAAATCGTAAAAGAACTTTCTTCTTTGCTGAGCTGTAAAAGTTGGAGGCAAATACTTGGAGACAATAAAGTTAGCATAATCAGCATACCAAGGGCTTCCTCGCGAGCTCACTCCAACTGCCGCTAACTGTTCATTCGAGAAACTATCATTAACAGGCATAGGGTCAAAAGAGATGTTTTCCAAACGAGATAAATTATTAGCTATAGGATTTTCAGCACCCTTTCTATCTACTATATGTAGACCAAACTCTTGTAAAAGCAATACCCATCTAATAAGCCTAGGCTTAGCGTCCTTCTTTGTCATAAGATATTTAATAGCAACATGATCAGTATGAATGGTTACTTTTAAGTCCACAATATAGGGCCTAAACTTATCACAAGCAAAGACAACAACTAGAAATTCCTTTTCAGTAGTAGCATAATTCCTTTGAGCAGCGTCTAGAGTCTTACTAGCATAATGGATAACGTTTAGCTTTTTATCAATACGTTTCCCAAGGACAGCACCTATAGCAAAATCACTAGCATCACACATTATTTCAAAGGGTAAACTCCAATCAGGTGGTTGAACAATATGGGCTGTAGTTAAAGCCTTCTTAAGAGTATCAAAAGCTTCCTTACAATCATCATCAAAAATGAAGGGTACATCTTTTTGAAGAAGATTAGTAAGGGGTTTTGATATCCTAGAAAAGTCTTTAATAAACCTTCTATAGAAACCAGCATGACCAAGGATACTACGAATACCTTTGATGTCTCTTGGGCATGGCATATTCTCAATTGCCTCAACCTTAGCTCTATCAACTTCTATGCCTCTTTTAGAAACTTTATGCCCAAGAACAATCCCTTCATTAACCATGAAGTGGCATTTCTCCCAATTAAGAACAAGATTAGTTTCTTCACATCTCTACAAAACATTATCAAGATTGTGAAGACAATTATCAAAAGAAGTTCCATAGACAGAAAAGTCGTCCATGAACACTTCTACCATTTCATCACAAAAGCCATGAAAGATAGCAGACATGCACCTTTGGAAAGTAGCAGAGCATTACATAAACCAAAAGGCATACGTCTATAACCATAAGTTCCATAAGGGCAAGTAAAAGTAGTTTTTTCTTGATCTTGTTGTTTAATAGCAATTTGAGAGAAACCAGAATAACCATCAAGAAAACAAAAATGTGTCTTTTTAGACAACCTTTCCAACATTTGATCAATAAAAGGAAGCGGGTAGTGGTCTTTCTTAGTAACTTTATTGACTTTCCTAAAATCGATGCACATCCTATAGCCTACTACTATTCTTTGAGGAATAAGCTCATCATTATCATTAGGGACAACGGTAATACCTCCCTTTTTAGGAACACAATGAACAGGACTAACCCATTCACTATCAGCAATAGGGTAGATAATACCAGCATCAAGGAGTTTCAATACCTCATTCCTTACCACTTCCTTCATCTTAGGATTTAAACGTCGTTGGTGCTCCACTACTGGCTTCGCATTTGGTTCTATGTTGATAGAATGCTGACATATAGTAGGTGAAATCCCTTTCAAATCATCCAGAGTATAGCCCATAGCTCCTCGGTGTTTCTTCAAAACTTCCAATAATCTTTCTTCTTCCTCCCCTGAAAGTTTAGCGCTAATAATAACAGGATATATCTTTTTATCATCAATAAAAGCATATTTAAGATCATCAGGGAGAGGTTTTAGATTGAAAACCGGATCCTTTTTAGGTGGCATCGTGGTACCCAAGTCTTCTACAGGCAAGTCGTGCTTAAACATCATAGGTTGATCACGGAGAATCATGTCAATCTCATTCCTTTCTTCCATGAAGATTTCACTTTCATGTTCTTCCATAAATTGCTGCAAAGCATTGTTAGGAGCAAGATAAATAGAAGCAAGTTGTTCAACCCTAAAATCCTCATTATGGGTTTCCTCTTCGCAAGGTTCTTTAGCAAATTTCGAAAAATTAAACTCATAAGATTCCCCATCAAACTTAGTCAAGATTTTCTCCCTCTTGCAATCAATAATAGCTCCACAAGTACTCAAGAAAGGTCTACCAAAAATGATAGGATAAGTTTTACTAGCAGCTGAACCAATTACTAGAAAATCAGCGGGGTACTTAATCTTACCGCAAAGAACTTCCACCTCTCGCACAATACCAATTGGAGAGATGGTCTCTCTATTAGCAAGGTGAATAACCACATCAATCTCTTCCAACTCGCAAGGACTGATCTCATGCATAATTTCTCTGTAAAGCTCATAAGGAATAGCACTGGAACTTGCACCAATATCACATAAACCATAATAGCAATGATCACCAATTCTAACAAAAAGCACAGGAACACTAGCCTTTTTAGTTTTATTGGGATGTGAAACAATATTAGAAGCATCCTCACAAAAGACTATGTGCCCATCTTCTACGCTTTTAGTGACAAGATCTTTCACAATTGCTACCATAGGTTCAATGTTTATTTGTTCATCAGGTTTTACAGTTCTTTTTTCACTTTTAGTGATTACATTAGTTATCATAGGATGGTCCTTTACCTTTTCGGGGAAGGGAATCTTCTCGAAATAAGGTTCAGGTAAAATGGGGTCAATGATGCAATACTCAGTACTTCCAATAGGAGCATAGTCAACAATATCCTTGTAAGGTGCATGGTATTTGTTCCATCCCCTTTTTGGAATTTCGATATAGGAAGCAAAAGCTCTAAAGCAATTTGTAATAACTTGCAAATCAAGACCATAAAGATTACTAATATTTTGAAAGTTGTCAGTTCCCATAAAAGATTCAATGCATTCATAATCATAATTTATACATGACTTTCTACCTTTGTCATTCTCCCAAGCTTCAGCATTGTCTTGAATACGGTCCAGAAGATCCCATTTAGCTTCTTCTTCCATAAGAGTGAATGATCTAGCACAAGAAGCATCCAATAAATCCTTATCATGTAAAGGGAGCCTTGCATAAAAGTTATTGATAATAATATTGTTGGGGAGCTCATCAATGGGACATTTGAGCATTAGTAACTTCAATCCCCCCAAGCTTGAGCTGTACTCTCTCCATCAAGAGGCCAAAAGTTGTATATTTGATTCCGATCTTTATGAATCTCACTAGGAGGATAAAACTTTGAATAAAAGAGAGGCACTATTTCCTCCCATTCCAGAGCTTGACCATTCTTCAGCAGCTTATACCATTCCTCAGCTCTTCCTTTTAGTGATAATGAGAATAACTTCTTCTTAACTTGATCTGTAGTAATACCTGCATACTTGAACAACCCGCATAATTCGTGTATAAAGAGTAAATGATCACCGGGATGGACAGTTCCATCCCCAACATAGTAGTTATCCATAACATGATCAACAATTCTTGTAGGTAATTTGAAAACATCTTTCTCAGCAGGTGGTGCCTTATCTACTACCTTAGCAGTGGTAGTAGCATTACCAAATAAGAAACTCAGCGAATTATCCATAACGAAAATAAAGCAACTAACAGTAGTAAACAATACTCACAGTAGAAGTTTCCTTTACCAGTTCCACTTTCCAATAGCGCTTCACTCCCCTGCAACGGCGCCAGAAAATAGTCTTGATGACCCACAAGTATAGGGGGTGTATCGCAGTATTTTCGATAAGTAAGAGTGTCGAACCCAACGAGGAGCAGAAGGTGCTGGCTAGTGGTATGGATCAGGAATTCTCTGCAAATACTTAGCAAACGGATTTTTAGGGGTTTTCGATAAAGCAAGTAAACAAAGTACAAGTAAATGAAAGACAGTAAGAATGAATGCAGCAAGTGGCCCAATCCTTTATGCAGCAAAGGACAAGCCGGTTGTATTTCTTAAGATGACCAAACGTTCTCGAGGACACATGGGAAGACTGTCACGTGCTTTCGCTTCATATAGTCGATTAATCTTCTCTAGCTTGCTAAGTGTTGTGTGGGTGAACCTGTGCTAATGTACCACCCCATCCAAGACTAATACATACTTGTGATTATACCCCTTGCAAACATCCGTAAGTATAAGAAAGTAATTAAGGTAGAAATCTAACCACAGCTTTAAACTCTAAGACCCTTACGTTCCTTGTGCAATGGTTTCCTAATGGGGGTTCAGGTTTCTGTCACTCCAGCAACCCATACGATTAGTAGCCAAATACACAATGCATTCCCCTAGGCCCATATAGGTGAAGTGTCATGTAGTCGACGTTCACATGACACCACTAGAAGAAGTACACCACAACTTAAATAACAATCTATTGAATCTTTCTCAACGCAACTCCACTACTAACAACAAGACTTCTCCCATGTCCTCAAGAACAAAATGAACTACTCACAAGACATCATATGGATCATGATCAGAGATGGAATAATGATGTATAACAATCTGAACAAAAACAATAATTCAACGGTTCACTCAATAGCATCAACTACAAAGAGTAATCAACACCGGGAAAGTTTCCCCTATGAACTATGCAAGATTCAACGCAATTGTTATAGCAATATGGAGATGGTGATGGGGGTGATGATGGTGATGATGATGATCCCGACGAAGTCCAGCTTGATGGTGGTGTTGATGGCGACGATCTCCCCTCTCCGGGAAGGAATTCCCCCGGCAGAAATCTGTCTGCCGGAGAGATCTTTCTCTCTCGGTGTTTTCCGCCCCGCAGAGGTGGAGGAATCTTTCTGTGGTCCCTTCCCGAGTCTTAGGGTTTCGTGGGGATGACATACGCTAGAGGGGAGAGGCTGGAGTGGGCCAGGGTGGCCACACCACTCCCTGGCGCGGCCTAGGCCTGCCCGCGCCATGGGGTGGTGTGGGCCCCCTGTGGCCCACCTCCACTCCATATTCTGGCATCCCGAGTCTTCTAGAAAAATAGGATTTTCCGTATATTTTCCTGGATTTTCTGATCTTCGCGAATTTTGCCTCCAAACAACACCTTTTCCATCAGAATCCTGACTGCAGCGGTTCATGCTCCAAAAGTCATCAACCATGCAAAAACAGGTGAAATAACATAAGTATCACCTCTCAATACGAAATATATCAATGAATAATAGTGAATTAAGACATAGAGTAGTGATGCAAAATGGACGTATCAATAATCTAAGCATCAGTTCTATGCATAGGGATGCCGGCTACCGGTCGATACCCCGAGCTACTTTTCCTGCCTATGAGAGATTCTATACCAGATATGTCGGCTAGCCCCCGTCTTGAGACATATTGCTCCCGGGGTGAACAACTAAACATGTGATAAAAGGGTGTTATCCCCGGAGTGACATTCGGGGTTATCCTCACGTGCGTGTAGACGGTAGATACTTACTTGAATATTTCCCGTGATCATGTTGAGGATGACATATGTCGATGGGAGGCTTGCATGCCAGCCCCCGGGATTCATTGAATACTGTATGGTGGGGATGAAGAAGATGAAGTTGCTGCAACGACGATGATGTAGTGGTTGATGAAGATAGTCACGTCCCGATGAAACTCCAGCCAGCGTCGCTGTTGGCTCCATGGTGGGTGCCAACTATCATGGTGGTAACATGACAGATGCCTGGGGTAGGCTTATGTTGGGACCGATGGACACTGTAGGATCCGGGGAGGAATGATGCGATGAAGACCGCACACGGAAGAACACTGCAAACACCACGATCTACCCAGGCTCGGGGCCCTTGTGAAGAGGTAAAACCTCTACTCCTTCATGACTGACTATATAAGAGCTGTATATGTACCTACAATGGTGCTCCTTGAGTTGTATGAAATATGCTTATGTGAAGCCTTCTCTCTATGCTAAGGAGCTAGAGGAAGAAGAGGGTGCGCTTGTGAGAGAGAAGGGAGAAAATGAGCCTCTCGGGGAGCTAGGGTGATCGACCCTCCTGGTGCTCCTTATAAAGGGAAGCCTAGGGGACAAGGGATGCCCCACATACACTATTCATGAGCTGACTAATGGGGTCTTGTCAACTGTTCATGACGTGCCTACTGGGGTCTTGTCAACTAACAACGCATGGTCTTGGTCATGTCTTGTCTGTCCTTTGTCTTGTCTTCTTGCGCTTGTCCTCAGCATCTCTTAGAGGATAAGGTGACATCTTGTACTTGTCGATGTAGTGTGTGCTGGTCTGAGCCATGGGCGTCCCAAGACCAACACAGGGTGGAAGAACTTGGCCTTGCTTGATCGAAGTAGAGGAGGGCGAGGTCGATGTAGTCTTTGGGAACCGAGGTAGCTTGCCGAGGGTCGGTGAAGCCGCTAGGTGTTGTGGTAGTCACTAGAGTCGAGATAGAACTTGGGGTCATCGTTGTCGCTGGGGATGGTCGAGATAGCGCTGGTGCTAGCGATGTAGCAGTTGTGGTCGGCATATACCAAGCCAAGAGGTTGTGGCGAAGAGGTAGCCCAGCCGGGATCACCTAATGCCTTCCCAGGCGGGTGTGATGGCCCAACCGGATCTCAACGCTGGCCTGAGGTGGGCAGGCCGAGTTGAGGGAGGTGCCGGCCCACCCGGGATAGTATATCTCGGCCTGGGAGGAGCGTCGACCTAGGGGAGTGCTGCCCAGGAGGAAGCGATCGAGGAGGTTCGGGTTGTCGCGGTTGAGGAAGCGGGGTGATGAGGAAGGGGCGATGCCGGGAGATGAAGTCGGCCCGAGGTAGCCCGATGCTGGCCTACCCGAGGAGGAGCGATGGCGAGGAAGGGATGAGGAAGCTGGCCCAGGCCAGGATTAGCGTCGTGTTGGCCCAGCCGAGGTACACAGGAGCCGGCCCAGCTGGGATACATAGGTGCTGGTCATGTCGGGATACACAGAAACCGGCCCAGCCGGGTTTGCTGTTATCTCGGCCCAATCGAGTTCCTGCCAGCCCAGGAGAGGCAAAGTCGGCCTGGGAGGGGCTTGACCAAGCTGAAATCATCATATGTTGGCCCAGGTGAGTATTTTCTCTCTCTATTTAATTTCTTCTCTTTTATCTTGACTTATTTCTCCTCTCTAGATATGTCTACGATAGAATCATCTATACTCCAACTCTGAGGTACCCGGAGTTATATCCCCGACAAAGTTGTAGCGGAGGGGTCACGGGATTGAACCATAAATCACCGCTCGGCCCAGCTATATCGAGGCCGCGCGGCCGATATCCAGCGCGTTGGATATTTTTTTTATACGGGCGGGGCCATTATTTGAAATCTGTCCGGACATGTAATCGGGTCAAAAATGGAGAATATTCGGGTTTATCCCGTTTTGGCCCGATATCCGGGATCTACTAGAGTTGCTCTTACCCTAAACTATGACAGGTCCATAATTTGATGTTGGAAATTATCCACGAAAATAGATGATTTTTTTAATCAAACACTTGATAAATACATAAAATAGGCGAACATGATTACCCTAATGCACTGCAATGCTAGACAAAATTCCATCCCTATAGCACCGTTGGCTCACCAATAAGGACCCAGTTTGTTATGAGACTCACCTGACCGTCGATCGGGAGACTGACGACCCAAGCGCGCACGCGTGCGTCCTATCCCCGTGCAGCTCCCACCTTGGCGCGTACTTCCGAAACACACTCTCCTCATCATCCTGTAGTAGTAGTTTTTAACCATGGCACGGGCAGACGGCGACAGAGCTTTCCTCCTCAAAAGCTCCGAGCCTACGACGGCGACGCTTGATTAAGCAATCAAAGATGGCAGGCAGGCAGGACGCCCTGATGTTGATAATGATGACACGCTCGCGCGCGTGGAGATTAACTAGCAGAAAACATACTGCGCCCCGAGACGAGAACCGCTTGGTTATCGGCGAAGGTGCAGGACAGGAGCAGCAAGGTGCATATACTAGTAGTACTAGTACTAGTTAAACAATCAATCGATCGGGAAGATACAAGTTGCTCCAAATTTGTCACATTGCCCAACCTATGAATATGATTGCCTTTGCCCTGGGATGATCTATCCTCAGTTCTTGTTCCATTTCAATCTTCAGGGTCCAGAGATGGATCGCACATCACGCGTTTGTGATACCAGCATCGGCGCAATTTCCTCCAGATGATTGAACGTCTGGTGGCAAGTCTTTCCCATACCATTCCTCGCAGCAGCGGAGCAGAAAACCATAAGTGTGGGACTGGGATGTGACACCCTGCACCGGCCTCCCTGTTGCATTCAATTGCGTGCAGATTGTGCCAGCCCTGCCTGCCACATCTACTGTAGATTTTTTTTGCATTTATATGCTCTCCATTTTCAAATGCTACAGTGCCTTGAAATTATTTAGGGTAGTGATGAAAGTGGGATTCAGAAAGTGATGGTGCAAGCAGAGTAGAAATACTACAAGAGTATGCATATGCAAAGCCGCAAACTCCTCATTTTGTGTTGTTTTCCTATTGGTATATTCTACTGCTAGCAGAAAGCCAGATACAGCTCAGTCTTTGATATTAGTACTCCCTCCGAGTTGATTTGGATTTCTCTAGATTCAAATGTATCTAGTAGTAAAACATGTCTAGATGCATCCAAATCTATACAAATTCGAGTCAACTAATATAGGTCGGAAGGAGTACAATATTTTGCAAAGTAGCTTTCGACACATTAAAAGAATACGGATTTAAAATGAGCAAAGAAAGCTGTTGATCAGTGGTCACGGCCGGAGGGATAAAGGAACATGATGAGCACACCCCAGTCTTCGCAACAAACATGTCTTCATGTCCACCAGAAAAGATAATAGTTGGTGATAGAAACCTTTCCCAGAAAAAAACTTCTAAATTCAGAGATGTCTCTGTTCTTCTAAAGTTCGGGATGATGAACTATTGAACATATGACGATTTGAAGAAAAAAAACTCCTGTGGTGTGCATATACAGGACTTAAAAAGTTATAGGGCATATTCATCAAATACACATTAGGAGGGCACCGTTTTCCAGGAAATTCAGAGCATGGAGCACATGCTCCCGCCTAAAATAAGGGCATTCCAAATGTCAAAAAATCTGAAATGTTTAACACGTGTAATGTCTATGTTCACACATAGATTTTTAATTTCAGACATAATCTTTTAAGAAAAATATATACTTCCGACCTGTATAAAAACAAATCTGGTGCTCCGAAAATCGCTTTTGCAACACTTTTTTTATGTGACACAACACATTCTCTTATTAATGAAAACATTCTAACATATAAAACACATAAAAAGTTAAAATATAGAAAATGAGTTTCTTTGTTCTCTTCAAATAATTTTTATGAAATTATTGTTCACTATGACGCGAAAGCGCCAAATGTCCCATTTCCCGCATATCATCGTAGCAAATAAGTTGTTTCCTCTATAATCATTAGGAACATAGGGAAGAAATAACCATCTCTGTCAACTCAAAAAAAAAAGGTAGATAAAGAAAATCAATTGACAACATTGAAACATGATTGACTAGATGGGGGATTGAATTCACTTTACAACAGTATATATTGTTTAAATCGTTGAGATTGCTATTCCTCTAGCACAACAATTCATCTACACAGTTTGAAGTACTGTAAGAATTAACTTTTCCTTCAGGAGCATAATCAAGTTACAAAATAGTTAAACCATAAAAATGAAGAGATGAAACAAAAGGGAGAAACACATAGATAGGAGCAAGAGGTCCTTTGGATTATAGGAATTTTCTAGGAAAAAAATGACTTTCTACCACAGCGGTATTTACAAACCCCTAAAATGACATCCCGCACACCGGTTAAACAAAATTATCCAACAGAAATGCGGAGATATCATTATTAGAGCAAATGAAGAGCAATTATGGTGATCTGAAATTGGAAAAAGTCTGTTTCCATCAAAGTAGATTGAGAAGTCAAAAGAGACAACAAAGAAATGTCAACCCAAAAAGTAGACAAGAAAACATGAAACAAACATTTTTAACCCAGTTTTGTACCCAAAAATCCATGTTCTACCAGAAGAAGAAAAAGTGAAATGGGGTTAGATGGCTTGAATCAATGGTTGATGATGGGGGTGTGAGCTACTACCGTGGTCAAAAATTGCCTCTCGGGATGTCAGATCTATTCCCGAAGAACCGTCTTCGGCTTATAGGATTTTGTAAGAATCCAATATTTTAGTATTATTCCTCTAAGTATTATTTGGATCAAATAATTGGTTTCTTGTGCCACAATCCTTAGGGACATCAAACGCCCGCGACAACCACCTTTTTTACACTTATTTGCCTAGGATCAAGGCAATTTTCCTAGCGTTTTTTGTCTTCTTCTAAACAACTACCACATATGTATTCCTTGTGCTCTCAATCATCCGTTTACACTTGCACTCAGATTTTTTTCTTTTCTATTCATGTGATCCAAAGATATCTCAATTGCCAATTGGATGAAATGAGTGGTGTTGTCTATATATCGTGGATTGGCTTTCTTCTACAAATTCAACTCTACTCTGACCTTGTCTTACACTTCTCGTAGGATGAAGTAATTTTTTCTTTGTCCAATTGAAACTATCATTCTTAGGCCCTTTTTCGTTCAAACAATTTTCATATGATCTTCGTAGGATTCTATTCCATAGAAATGTTTCCCATAGAGTTCATTTGGTTCAAAGGTATAAATCTTCCAAAGTTTCTATGGGTTGCTTTCCTTCAATAAATTTTCATATGATTTTTAGCAAGAGGTTAAACCTCTTGGGAAATAATTACATGTATATGAAAAGTATGACATGTACTCAATCTCTATACCAATTTTTCGTTGGTGCAACCAAACAAATTTTGTTACTGATTCCCGGATTTTCGATTTCTGTAGTATTTCATGTGATGACATAATATTCCTTTATTTTTATTTTTATTCCTGCCAACCAAATCAGCCTTATAGAATATTGTGTTATGCACTTGTGTTTCTGTCAGATTTTTATATTTTTCATGTTTCCGGACAAAGTTAAGGAACTCTCTGAATCACAGGAAAGGAAAAAAGCAGAAAAATAGAAAAATCATAGGATTGCAATGCCAGGCCCATTCTTTCTTACATGGTTTCATATGGACAAAATTTTCAATTCCATAAAAGCTATTAATTTTTAGATATAAAACAAAAAATTCTACAACGAGGGTCAAGTGGATGTTAGATTTTCTATAAATGTAGCGCAAATGATTTACTAGAACAAAATTCTACAGGTTCCAATTGTACAAATCAAACAACCACCTTAGGAAAATTCTGGAATTCGAATCTTACAAAATTTCTATGAATACCTTGAATCAAGGAGGCCATAACTTGTGGTGGCCATTGCCAATAGACCATTCAACGGCAGTATTCAATTCAATTGTTTACTGAACCTGTCCAACCTAGCAGTAAATGAGCTCGCTTACCAGCCGGGCCCTCATCTCCTTCTCCCTCCTCTCTACAGTATAAAACAAGCAAAATAAACAGAGCAGAGCAGAAGCGCCAAGACCAGAGCACCGCGTCCACGACCAACCCTTTCCGTGAAACGCGGCAGTGCAATGTCTCACCTGCACCCTCCCCACCTGCATTTCAACAAGCTCAAGAAGCGCGCGCGCGCCGCCATCGCCATCGGCACCGGCAGCCACCGCCCCGCCGCCAAGGCCAGGAAGGGCCTCGCCGCCATCCTGTACAAGCTCCGCGACGTGCACGTCAACCGCACACCCTCGTCGCCGCCCTCGCCCTTGCCGTCCCCGTCGCCGTCCACCCCGCACTACCGGCAGCTCTGCTACCCGCCGGCCCCGTCCACGTGTCCATGGCCGTCGTGCCGGCACCCGCGCACCAGCTCGTTCCGCGCGAGGCCGGAGGATATTGCCGCGGCCGCCGCGACCGTGTACAGGACCGCGAACGCGGTGTACGACACGCCGTCGGAGCACTTCCTCCGGCGCCCGTCGCTGGACGAAGCGTGGTGCGGTGAACGGAGCTCCGTCTCCGTGTCGGGGCAGGCCGCCGTCGATCGGGAGCCTGAGGCGGAGGAGTCGAATAAGGAGGTGCAGCTGCGCGAGACGGCCGTCGTGTGCGGCGTGCGGTCGGCGCGGCTCTTCTTCGAGCCGGCAGGCGCAGAGTTCTTGTCGCCCAAGCAGGTAATGCAATGCACGTCATTTGACTATCTGACCAACTGTCGGCACGAGCCGAAGCAACCGTTTGTTAACACGACAGAGATGTTTCAGGCGGACGCGCTCATATGCGAGGCCGAGGCGACCGCCATGGAGGCAACCGCCAAGAACGACGACGCGACCACCGTTCCGGCCGGCGAGAAGGAGATGACGCCGCCGGCGGTGCCGGCCGATCTGAAGAGTGGCGCGGTGGTGGTGACGATGGAGTCGGAGGACCCGTACGGCGACTTCCGGGCGTCGATGGCGGAGATGGTGGCGGCGCACGGGCTGCGGGACTGGGAAGGTCTGGAGGAGCTCCTGGCGTGGTACCTCAAGCTCAACGCCAAGGGCGTGCACGCCGTCATCGTGGGCGCCTTCGTGGACTTGCTCGTAGGCCTGGCGACCCCGCCGAGCCCGTCGCCGCCGTCGCAGTCGCCGTCATCGTCGTGCATTACGTTCGAGGATTACTCGTCGGCGACCTTCGACGAGGAAGACAAGAGCTGATGGCCAGGAGCTCGTTTTTTTGCATTCTTTTTTTAAGAATCTCGCCCAGAGTCAGACCAGAGTTTTTGTTAATTCTTTGCGAGCTGGGGCGAGGTATGGAATGATTGTACAGTTGCTAAAACTAATCGACGCTGACCCGTTACTCCATTAGTTGTATTCGCAGTGTGTTTGTTGCTGAGATGTTTCATTGACCAAATCTGCACGTCCCAGTATTTTTCTAGCCTGCGACGACATAGCTGTGGTCGCCTCACAACTTTCTTGGCGCCAATATCTCTTGTGAAGATCCGGCCTTTGGCGCCCATTGTGGTGCAATGTGGACCGGACACCATAGCGTTCAAGGGATTGGATCCGGCTTCCTATTAATGCCTCACCAGCAGCTAAGCTCATAAATACTCCCTCTGTTTCAAATTACTCCGCGCGCACGCTTACCTAGGTGGCCTAGTATTCTCTCATTTTTCATCAAAAAATTCTTAGAATTTTTGGTATACGTAGTACATATTTCATACTATCTATTTCAAAAATTCGAGGATTTTTTTGAATGAAAAATGAGGGAGTACTAGTTCACCTACATAAGCGCGCCGGCGGAGTAATTTGAAACAGAGGGAGTATGTGATGTCTATATCCTTTGAATGCAGTAGCCAGCACAGCAGATGACACTCAATCCGAGTATGCTTGCCCAGATGCAAAACATCCGTCCTTATGCACATTTACATTGTCTACATGGTACACTTTGACCACTACTAATTCCGACCAATTTTTTTCAAAACGAAATTAGAAATGGATTTTTCTTTCTTACATCGAGGTTGCCATCAAGTGTCATCGTCGTCACTTCTCCTCAATCCAATGACTTCGACTTCACCTTCAACGTCCACTAGCAGTGTCATGCTACAAACAACACCGGAACCCATGTCGGCACATGTCAACAACCAGCCACACGTGCCAACGACAAACAACTTCGACTTTGACAAAGAGCTTCGCAAGAGAGATATGTTGGGCTTGCGATGACTGTGTCCTCCACAGAATACCACCGGTTGCCGATTAGTGTCACCGCCTTGACACACTCCACCACAACTCCAACTCCACAACTACACATCGAAGCATGGGAAAACCCATCGGACACGTCAGAAAACCGACTACCAAAGCCTGTGTTGCAACCCAAACTCTGCTCGACGGATCATTGTTGCCGCACTGCACGCAAACCCTTGTTCAGTAACGTGTCGATAAGCCCTCCTTCACCGGTCCTATGGTTGCAGACGACTCCGAGACAATCCCCCAAGAAGGAAAAATACACAACAACGCCTCCATCGCCCGATTTAGGATCTAAGGTTTCTCTCCAGAGTCAAGGCAGCAGACGAAGGAAGTACACGCTTCCAAGGAACTCTGAAACCCACGAGTGCCACAATCGTCGGCTCCGACCAAAGCCGGAGCGAGGATTTATCTTGAAGATTCCTGACCTCTCGCATCATGTACCGTCCAACCACAGGCCACAACATGCCCAAATGGGACAGAGCCCCGCTGACGACCACCACACTTGCCGAAGCCAGCTTCCCACTCGGCCAGCGGATCCACAATGTTATAAACGTGACAAGCAAATAGCAAAGAACGAAAAAGAAATCGCAGCAAGGGGACACCGATTTAACGTGGAAAAACCTCTCCAATAGAGAGATAAAAAACCACGGGCGCCAGCCAACAAAATTTCACTATAACGAAGAGTGTTTACACAATGCTGGGTTTTTTTTATAGATGCAACTTATCCCAGCCAGCGGCTTACAAGAGGTATATATAGCGGTGGAAACCTAGGTCTGGGGGGAGGGGGCTTCGCCCCCGCACCCCCAGGCGTTCCTGTTGGGCTCGGCTACGGGCTAACTTCAGACTCCCTACGCTTCGGCCCAAGCCTCTGGTGACAGGTCTCCCTCCGCTCGTCAGAAGTTAACCTCTTTAATTGAATCTGGATCATACTTCAACACACAACAACAAAATCCAGAACGAACTTCCCTTCCTGAGGACCAACAAGACGCCTCCCATGCCCACACCTACTGTCGTGGTGGTGGCACGGCCCATGGATAGGCTAAAGATGGGGCCAATGAGTGCTAGGGGAATCTAGGGAGGGAGAGCGTGGTGATTCCACGTATAGAAGTTCTTGTATATTCTCTATCAATGGTGTTTACAAGTGCTCCTCAGGCTCTCAACAAGAAGGAGACAATGTCTCTTACCCCTCGTTCACTAGCCCTAGATTTCTACCTTAGATAGAGAATGATTCATCTATCGGCCATCCCTCTCTATGGAGGCCCCGGTGCTCCTTATATAGGGGAGCCCGGGTTACAATTCTAGGGCTCAGGTGGCAGCATATTCTACGAATATGCTCCTTTCCTAAAGCAGATGCTTCTTTAGTCCCTTTAACGGCTCGTCCGGGCTTTGGACGTAACCCATGGCGTAATCCTTGTATTTTGGCGTCACCAGACACAGGCTACGTCATCCGGCTTTGCCCGCGTCACCTTGGTCGCCCCTGACCCGTTGGTCCTCTTCTTTACTTTACTTTGCTCATGCTACAGCTAATAAAGCCACCTTTTAACCAGCGGGGGATTCCTTTTCTTGGAAGCTAAGATAATCCGGCTAGCTTATAGCTAATCCGGCTTACCCATTTACCTGCAAAACAGATAGATATGGCCGGCATAAATCTTATGCCGGACGGACCATTTTCAAGGAGATGCTCCATGGGTCGGGTCACACCGTGATTCGGCCTGCCTTGAGGTGACCCGGTCAGCACTTTGCTTTGACCGCGTTGTACCCCGGCTAACTCGGCCCTTACACCTTAGTGTTACCCTACCCGGGGGTATCCCCCCAACATTAGTCCCCGAAGCTGGTGCGGTCTTAGCAACTTTTAGTTGTTAAGGCCACAACAGGTTCCCATATCCGGGTCTTTCGCTCCTTAGGCCGAGTTACCTCGTAGCCCGGAGTTTCTCATCTTGCAACCATTTTGCTCTTTTCGAGTTATTCCTTGTTGGCCAGGTCTTTTGCTTGCTTATCCGAGTTATCTTTCCTTCTCTTGTACGCTTCTCTACATCCTACGTGGAGGGTAATCATCATTTTGCCTTATTTTAACGGCCACGCGCATTTAATGCGCCGGTTACTGTCACAATGTTAGGAATAACTGCTGTAAACGTCTCTTCACTGCAGCGCCTCGTTAACCGTAACGTTGCTTCACATCATGGGGTTATCTGCTCATGTAGCCCCTCCTGTGGCCTTGCTCTGATTGGTTGTTCTGGCCTCATACACGCTAGTTGCGCACGGCGCGTCGCCCACAAAGGATCCCAAGACGCGCGTGCTGCATGGTTAAGTAGGAGGCCTGGGGCGATTTCAGGGGAAGTTCCCCCATTTCCTTCGCGCTTCCCAGCCTCTCTCTCTCTTTCACAGCGACTCCGCCGCTGCCGCCAGTTTTCTGCTCCACGAGCGCCACCGTGACCGTGCTCCGATAGCATTTCGCGCCATCGCCACCGTTCCCAGTGCTGATTTCCACCACGGGGCCTTGCGCTTCCCGCTTCCCTTCTTCGGGCTACCTCTACTCCGATTACTCCTTGGAAGATCTTGAATCCACCATGTCTGAGGCGGAAGTAGCGGTGGTGGCGCAACAAGAAGAAGGAGCGGAGGGCCACGAGCGTGGCGGTTGGGACGGCTCCGTCGTCCGCGAGGAGGACCTTGATTGGCTCCGCGCCACGTGGCGCATCCCTGCCAGCGTCGCCTGCCGCCTCGCCTCCGGTGATGTCTTTCCTTCCCCCAAATCTAGGGAATATGTAGTTTTTCTATCGCATTTCCAGCGTGGCTTCGGCCTTCCCACTTCCGATTTCTTCTTTGATTTTGTTTCCACATATAAGTTGCAACTGCATCACCTCCCCGCAAACGCCATTACTTCTCTGTCCTCCTTTGCTTCTGGCATCGAGGGGTACATTGGTCTTTGGCCAACCAAAGAACTTTGGATCAAGTTCTTTGGCCTGTGGAGGAATGTGATTCCGGATAAGGAGCGCACCCTAGAGAACAAGCAGTTGACCCAGTGTGGCACCGCCTCCATCTCACCCCAGAAACAGTCCGTGTTCCCCTGGGTTACGGGACTCGAATCTTGCAAGGGCTAGGCCTAGACTTTCTTTACCACCAAGGAGGACCTGGTCCGGTTGCTCCCCTTCAAACTTGGCCCTCCTGACACCTCGCGTTGGGAGAGCATTCCAAAGTGGCCCACGACCCTAGCGAACCAGGTGGAGTGCCGGATCAAGGAGATTCTCAAGGAGAAACTCCGGGGGGAGGACATCATGATCACTTTCCTCCGCAGCCGGGTCTCCCCCCTCCAGAAGCGAGCCCACAAGATCTGCTATCTCAGCGGCCCTCTTGACCCTCACCGAACCTCTTCCTTTGAGCTGGATAACTCGATGGTTTACCGCCGGGTTAAGTCCATATTCAATGTGGAGAAGGAGTTCTCCGAGGATTGGGAGTGGGGACTCAAGCCCTTCACCCGTGCCAATCCCCCTCCAAAGGTAAATTAACCCTTCTCTGTTTTCCAAATCTTCTTCGTATGTTAGTTTCCCTTTGTAACCTGGCAATTATTCTCTCAGAAATTCCTTCAGCAACCACTAGAGGATGGCGAGGTGCTGGCAAACAAATGGTTGGAGAAACGCACCGAGGAGGACGAGTTGGAGCCTGATCCGGAGGCCTTCCTGCCTATCCCGGACGTCGTCAGACGCAGCGCTGGTAAGGCCTCTTCTTTAAGGGATTGGCCATACGATGATGACTCGGATGTTGAGGTCCTTGAGGTATTTGATTCGGTTCTCATCCCTTACGCGCACCTGGCTATGTCCGAATGTTCAGCTAACCCGGACGATCAGGTCCACGAGGTTCCTCCCCTTGCAACTGGTGGCCCGGCCCCGGCTCCGTCCCAGAAGCGCGCAGCTACCTCGGCCGCAGCTTCGGAGGCGCCGCCGCCCAAGAAGAGGCAAAAGAAGTCCGAGGTTAAACCCTCGGCCAAGCCTGCCGCCAAGAGCACGGTTCGGAGGGTGCCCAAACCCCGGGCTCCTCCTACCGCGGATGAGTAAGTTCTCTAGTACTCCTTGGGATTTTTTCCTTTGCTTGCCTTTTTTCTTACTGATCTTTCATTCAGAGCTCCTAGGGATATCCCTCAGAGTGGTCCCGGCATTTCCCCCTCTCCGGGACAGTCCCTCTCCCTCCCCCTGCAGCGATGATTATCGCCCGCTCAGCCCTATTTAGGAGGGCTCCGCGGCTGCGCCTGACCAGAGCCCACCTCGCCAAGAGGAGGGCAATGTCGGTGCGGGGGGTAGTGGGCTGGATCAGGATACGACGATGCAGGATCTCCCCGGTTCCTCGGCCTCAGTGCCAGATCCTGAGGTGCCAGCTTCATCGGCGCCCCCTCCAGCATCTCTAGTACTAGCACCAGCACCAGCACCAACAGCAACAGCAGGACCAGCATCAGCACCAGCACTAGCACCAACAACATCAAGAGCCTTCAAGCCTCCTAAGGGAAAAGCTCCATCGGCTCCCTCCGGGTCTACCCCTTCTATGGCGGATATTTTTTAGTTAGTTCCTCCACCCTCATCCAGCAAAACCAAGAAGACCTCCGGGTCAGCCAATGTAACTTCATCCGGGTCTACTACCTCCGGATCAGAGGGTAGCCAACAACTGGTTTTGCACACTAGCCCCGCTGCAGCTCAATCCGCCAGGCGGGAGGCCCACGTGAAGGGCCTTGTGGCGGGCCATTCTCTGAGCGGCGAAATCTATAGTCCACTACTCCTTGAGTATGTGAAGAACTGGAATAATGCAGAATTCGTCGACCCTCAAGACGATCTGCCAGAGAAGTTTGGCCTAGCCGAGTTCAGCGCCCAGATGAACTCTGCTACCAAGGCCATCTCCTTGGCTGGCCGGATGATGGAGGTAATCCTTTTTCTCTGTGCTGATGTTTTACACAACTTAACACTTGTAGATATAACCCCTAGTCCTCGAGCCTCCAAGGGAATAACTTGTTATTCGGTCGGATGCTCCTCATAGAGCTTAGCTTTTGTTCATAATGACATCAAAATTTTAGTAGATTTTGAGTCGGGTCTAGTTCCCTTGGCCCGTATCTGATGTACTTCAAATATCCACACACACCTAGAGCCGGTTTAAGTTCCACTTGGCCCGGATCTTGTAGACTTCGAATATCCACACACCTAGAGTCGGGTTAAGTTCCACTTGGCCCGGGTCTTGTAGACTTTGAATATCCACACACCTAGAGCCGGGTTAAGTTCCACTTGGCCCAGATCTTGTAGACTTCGAATATCCACACACCTAGAGACGGGTTAAGTTACACTTGGCCCGGGTCTTGTAGACTTCGAATATCCACACACCTAGAGCCGGGTTAAGTTCCACTTGGCCCGGGTCTTGTAGACTTCGAATATCCATACACCTAGAGCCGGGTTAAGTTCCACTTGGCCCGGGTCTTGTAGACTTCGAATATCCACACACCTAGAGCCGGGTTAAGTTCCACTTGGCCCGGGTCTTGTAGACTTCGAATATCCACACACCTATAGACGGGTTAAGTTCCACTTGGCCCGGGTCTTGTAGACTTCAAATATCCACACACCTAGAGCCGGGTTAAGTTCCACTTGGCC
Organism: Avena sativa; assembly: GCA_916181665.1. Taxonomy (NCBI): domain Eukaryota; kingdom Viridiplantae; phylum Streptophyta; class Magnoliopsida; order Poales; family Poaceae; genus Avena; species Avena sativa. The sequence continues at coordinate 434,670,761 of OV702287.1, forward strand.
CGAGTCTTGTAGACTTCGAATATCCACACACCTAGAGCCGGGTTAAGTTCCACTTGGCCCGAGTCTTGTAGACTTCGAATTATTTTTATCTTGCCTTTGAACTTTTGTCTTTTCCTCGCTTGTTTCAGATTACCACTAACCGCCGAACCGTTGAGTTCCAGCGCCTGCTGGACTCCTACAAAGACATTCGCGTGCGTTATGGTAAAGTCCTAGTGGAGTACCAGAAGAGGGGTAAATTTCCATTCTTGCTCTTCCTTGTTCCTTCAAGCTTCTTAGGACCTATATGAATTTGTTGTCTGAATCATGCAGCCGAGGTTGAAGTCGAGAATATAATCATGAGGAAAAATCTTGCGGAAATCAAAGGTAAACTTATCCCGTTCACATGATCGTTGTATTTTCCTTGCTTTATCCAGTGGACACTCATATTTTGGGTCCTCCGGATCATTGTGCTGTTGCAGTTGCTCTCGAGGATAGTGTCACCATTCATGAAATGATGACTCACTTCCTCGAACAAGTAGGGAATCATGAGGCTGAACTGAAAAAGAAAGATGCAGAGATAGCTCGGCTCCAACAGCAGGACATGGAGATCACTTGGCTGAATGCCGAAATCCAGAGGCTTAAGAGCCGCCATCAGTCCGAGTTGGAGAAGGCCGACTAGGAGTTTGTCGAGGAGAAAGAGCGTTTAACCATGCAAATCTCCCAGGATAAAAGCCTATTGGAGGAAGCCGACATCAAGCTTACGTCGGTGACCACCGAATATGAGAAACTCCAGGCCCATAGTGCCAATGTTGATTCCGAGCTTCAGTGACTCCTCTTCCAAATTGCGCGTAAGTTTTCTGCCCTTGCTTGATCTTTTGCCATCCGGATCTGGTCTTTTTGTTCACTATTTTTATTCTTACCCTTAGGCAAATTTCCGGAGAGCGATACGCTCGCTGCCTCTGCCGTACGCCAGTCCCGCGAACATCGTGGAATTCCTGCTGCCCTTGATGCAGAGCCAATCCCTTATACCACAGAGGATCTCCTGGCGAGTCTCACTGCTCGCCTTGAGGTAGTGAAGAATCATGGTGCGGACATCATCCTGGCAGCAACACGGATGTTCAGCTGCCTCTGGCCCAGTGAACCCATTCCCAAGAAAGGTTCGGCTTTCATAGCCAAGCTAATGGAATGTGACACGCAGCTGCATCTGTGGCGCAAATCTGCCGCACGGGCTGGGGCCGACATTGCTTTGCAATTTGTGCTCTCATGGTATGAAAAAATTGATTTGGCATTGCTCACTCACATGCGCACTGGATCTAAGTGGTGCGAGGATCTGGAGTGGATCGCGCGTCGTCAAGCCTGTGCCAACAAGCTCATCCAGTACTCCTTCTGCCATGCTTGGAATGAGGGGCCGAGTTATCTTGATACTGCTGACGAAGAAATTGTCTCTGGAGCTGAAGAGGAAGGGAGCGAAAGCAAGGGCTCCGAACTAGGCGACGAGGCTGAAGACCCGGAGGATAAAGAACTAACCCGGAGGACGAAGCCGAAGCTAGCGCTCCTCCCCCATGATACGTCCATTTTGCATCACTATTCTATGTCATAATTCACTGTTATTCATTGATATATTTCGTATTGAGGGGTGATAGTTATGTTATTTCATCTGTTTTTGCATGGTTGATGACTTTTGGAGCATGGACCGCTGCAGTCAGGATTCTAATGGAAAAGGTGCTGTTTGGAGGCAAAATTCGTGAAGTTCAGAAAATCCAGGAAAATATACGAAAAATCCTATTTTTCCAGAAGACGAAGGAAGCCAGAAGGGGGGCTGGAGATGGGTGATACATTGCAAATGTATCTATAATTTTTGATGTTCCATGCTTGGCTTTATCCACTTTCTTGTGTTTTGTTCCAACTTTGGAGTACTTTTCATATGATTTCTTGGATTAACCTATTAACAAGAGCCACAGTGCCAGCTGCCTGTTTTCTGTTGTTTTTGGTTCCAGGAAAGTCAGAAAATGAATATTCTCGGAATTGGATGGGACAAAAGCCAAAGTGCCTATTTTTCCGGAAGGGATCAAGTGCCAGAATACGAGACGGAGAGGGGCCAGGGGCCAACCACACCACCTGGTCACGTGGCCAGGCCTGGCCCACGCCAAGGGGTGGTGTGGTGGCTCCCGACACCCCCTCGGCCTCTCCTTCCGACTATAAGATGCCCTCGGGACGAAAACCCTAAGTACCGATCAAAAATCCACAAAAGAGTCTATAGCCGCCGTCATCTCCATCCCTAGATCGGGAGGGATCTGAAGCTCTTCCCGGCACCCTGCCGGAGAGGGGAATTCACCCTGGAGGCCTTCTTCATCACCATGCAAGCCTCCGGTGTGATGCGTGAGTAGTTCATCCTTGGACTACGGATCCATGTAGTAGCTAGATGGCTGGTTTCTCCTCCTTTGTGCTTTCATGTTTAGATCTTGTGAGCTCCATTCATGATCAAGATCATCTATTTGTAATTCATACATGTTGTGTTTGCGGGGATCCGATGGATATTGAGATGCTATTTCAGATTGATTATTGATTCTATCATGTCTTTGTTATTTGAGATCTTGCATGCTTTCCGTTGTTAGTAGCTATCTTGTCCAAGTAGATGCTAGCAACTCCAAGAGTTAGTATTTATGCTCGATAGTGGGTTCATGCCTCTGGTAATCTGGGGAAGTGACAGAAATCTCTAAGGTACTAGATGTGCTGTTGCTACCAGGGAGAAAACAACAATCCTTTGTTCATAGAACAATCGTATTGTTTACTTTACACGTAGTTCGTAAAGCAATAATCTGTTGCTTGCAACTTAATACTGGAGGGGGTTCAGATGATAACCTGAAGGTGGATTATTAGTCATAGATGCAGTTGGATGGCGGTCTATGTATTATGTTGTAATGCCCAATCAAGTCTCAAAGGAGTCAAGATGATTAGAATATGCATGTATTGCTTTCTCGGTGTTTGTCAATTGCCCCGCTGTAATTTGTTTACCCAGCATGTTATCTATCTAAGGAGAGCCACCTCTAGTGAACTATGGATCCTGGTCCTTTGTCTTTACATACAATCTATAAACTGTTTCTGCTTTGTGTTTACTTTCTGCAAACTTTTACTTCTTTCCATTCGATACATTTAATCCTTTGTTTTCCGCAAAACACGGTGAGATTAACAACCTCATCGCAAGTTGGGGACAAAGTTCTGTGGTTGTGTTATGCAGGTCTCCACGTTGCTACTAGCACCGGTAGTGCGCCCTACCAAAGCTCAGCTAGTAACACCTTTGGGGTATTTCCTTGCTCCTACTGGTTCGATTAAACCTTGGTTTCATAACTGAGGGAAAACATTCTACTGTGCTCATCATACCTTCCTCTTCGGGTTCCCAACGATCTCTACGTCGATCGTCGAGTGCATCAATGGGCCATAGGCGGCCCACACCACCCCTTGGCGCGGGCCAGCCTAGGCCGCACCACTAGGTGGTGTGGCCACCCTGGTCCACCCCTGGCACTCCCCTTGGCGTATATTATCCTCCCGAAACCCTAAGACTCAGGGAGCAACCACAGAAAGATTCCACCGCCTCTGCGGGGCGGAAAACACCGAGAGAGAAAGATCTCTCCGGCAGACAGATTTCTGCCGAGGGAATTCCTTCCTGGAGAGGGGAGATCGTCGCCATCAACACCACCATCAGGCTGGACTTCATCGGGATCATCATCATCATCACCACCATCATCACCATCAGCACCCTCATCACCATCTCCATATTGATGTAACAATTGGGTTGAATCTTGCATAGTTCATAGGGGAAACTTTCCCGGTGTTGATTACTCTTTGTAGTTGATGCTATTGAGTGAACCATTGAATTACTGTTTATGTTCAGATTGGTATACATCATTATTCCATCTCTGATCATGATCCATATGATGTCTTGTGAGTAGTTCGTTTTGTTCTTAAGGACATGGGAGAAGTCATGTTGTTAGTAGTGGAGTTGTGTTGAGAAAGATTCAATAGTTTGATATTTAAGTTGTGGTTTACTTCTTCTAGTGGTGTCATGTGAACGTCGACTACATGACACTTCACCTATATGGGCCTAGGGGAATGCATTGTGTATTTGGCTACTAATCGTAGGGGTTGCTAGAGTGACAGAAACCTGAAACCCCGTTAGGAAACCATTGCACAAGGGACGTAAGGGTCTTAGAGTTTAAAGTTGTGGTTAGGTTTCTACCTTAATTACTTTCTTGTACTTACGAATGTTTGCAAGGGGTATAATCACAAGTATGTATTAGTCCTAGGAAGGTCCGTACATTAGCATAGGTTCACCTACACAACACTTAGCAAGCTAAAGAAGATTAATCAACTATATGAAGCGAAAGCACTTGACAGTCTTCCCATGTGTCCCCGAGAACGTTTGGTCATCTTAAGTAATACAACCGGCTTGTCCTTTGCTGCATAAAGGATTGGGCCACTTGCTGCATTTATTCCTACCGTCTTTTATTTACTCGTAGTTTGTTTACTTGCTTTATCAAAAACTCCTAAAAATCCGTTTGCTAAGTATTTGCAGAGAATTCCTGATCCATACCACTAGCCAGCACCTTCTGCTCCCTGTTGGGTTCGACACTCTTACTTATCGAAAATACTGCGATACACCTCCTATACTTGTGGGTTATCAAGACTATTTTCTGGCGCCGTTGCCGGGGAGTTAAGCGCTATTGGAGAGTGGAACTGGTAAAGGAAACTTCTACTATGAGTATTGTTTACTTCTGTTAGTTGCTTTATTTTTGTTATGGATAATTCGCTGAGTTTCTTATTTGGTAATGTTACTACCACTGCTAAGGTAGTAGATAAGCCACCACCTGCTGAGAATGATGTTTTTAAAATACCTACAAGGATTATTGATCGTGTTATGGATAACTATTATGTTGGGGATGGAACTGTCCATCCCGGTGATCATTTACTCTTTATACACGAATTATGCGGGTTGTTCAAGTGTGCAGGTATTACTACAGATCAAGTTAAGAAGAAGTTATTTTCATTATCACTAAAAGGAAGAGCTGAGGAATGGTATAAGCTACTGAAGAATGGTCAAGCTCTTGAATGGGAGGAAATAGTGCCTCTCTTTTATTCAAAATTTTATCCTCCTAGTGAGATTCATAAAGATCGGAAACAAATATACAACTTTTGGCCTCTTGATGGAGAGAGTACAGCTCAAGCTTGGGGGGATATTGAAGTTACTAATGCTCAAATGTCCCATTCATGAGCTCTCCAACAATATTATTATCAATAACTTTTATGCAAGGCTCCCTCTACATGATAAGGATTTATTGGATGCTTCTTGTGCTGGATCATTCACTCGCATGGAAGAAGAAGCTAAATGAGATGTTCTGGACCATATTCAAGACAATGCTGAAGCATGGGAGAATGATAAATGTAGAAAGTCAGGTATAAATTATGATTATGAATGCATTGAATCTTTTATGGGAATTGATGACTTTCAAAATATTAAAAATGCTTATGGTCTAGACTCTCAAGCTATTGCGTCTTATTTTAAGGCTTTTGCTTCCTATATTGAAGTGCCTAAAACGAAGTGGAATAAGTATCATGAACCTTATAAAGATGTTGTTAAGAGTGTTCCTGCAAGAAATACTGAAGTTTATACTGCTAATCATGTTCTACCTGAACCTTACATTGAGAAAATGCATTTCCCAGTCAAGATAAAGGAACACTCTATGATAGCTAGTATGGTTAATGAAAGTACGAATGAAGCTGTTGAACCTGATAAACAAAAGGTTGATGAAGCTATTATAGCAAATGTGAAAGACTTTGTCACTAAATATGAAGAAGAGGGACACACTATCCTTTGTAAGGATACCTCTAATATTGTTTCACATAGTAGTGTTATGAGAGCTAGTATTCCTGTGTTTTCTGTTAGAATAAGTAATCATTGCTATGATGGCCCTTGTGATAGCTATATTGTTAAGTTTATGCATGATACTGAAAGTTACTATGAGAGAGGGAGAAGTGTTCTTATGTATCTCAATAATATCAAGTTTCCTCGTTTTATGCTGAAAGTTTTTATGTTGCACTTGTTTTGCCTTCTTATGCAAGTAGCCTCTCGGTTTCAAAAACTTGTTTGTTTACAAAATTCCCTTGCATAGGAAGTGGGTTGGACTTAAATGTGTGTATTTTTGCTTCTTAATGCTCTCTTTCACTTCAATTCATATAAAGAAAGAGCTTTTTGGGAGACAACCCAATTTGTTTTTGCTTTCAGTTTGTTTTTGTTTCTTTGAGTCTTGGAAGTTATTACTTTGGTAATAACCGCCCCTTATCCGTTTTGTTTGGTTTTTGTGTCAAGATCAACCTCTAATGAGAGAGAAGTAATATTTGGGGAAGTTGCTGTTCTGAAACAGATTTTTGTGCTTCATCGTAAAAATTCGTGAGAGATCTCTGTATGTCAGATTGAGCTATAATTTTTGTGCTTCTGCCCCAGGTTGTTATTTAACTTTTGTTAGTTTTGCACTTTTTGATTTGAGCAGCAGAAGATTTTCGAAAAAATTGATCTTTACCTACTGGTCTGTTTTGGCAGATTTTGCCACTCTTGCATTTGCTTCTTTATTCGATTTCCTTTTTGAATTCTTTTTGGGTTTTCAGAAGGAGTTGCTATAGTAGCTTATTTGATGGTTTTCAGTTGAAGTTGGACTCAAAAGGTTTTATCACTTCACTTATACTAATGTTGCTAATGAGAACTGTGTGAAGTTTTGTGTGAAAGAAATTTCTAGGAAGTGGAGATAATGGTGTAATAAGGAAGAGAAGGGTTTTATGACTCAAGTAATAAGTGTATGAAGATGAAGATATTGATGTTATTCAAGTGATGACTCCAGAAGAATCTACTAGATACCAAATTCAGAGACCTGCAAAGCCTGTTTTCAAATAGGTAACAGTTCTGGTAAGAAAAGTTCCGCGAAAATACAATCCAACTATATTTTTGTAGTTTTTATCCAATAAGTTAAGTTACGAAGCGAAAGAGGGACGAAAATGGAGCCAGGGTGGCTCACACCACCCTGTGGCGCGGGCCCACCCCTGGCCGCACCACCAGGTGGTGAGTCCACCCCGAACTCCGCCTCTGACTCGTTTTCTCCCAGTAAAGTCCTTTTGTTGTGAAACTTCGTAATATATAATCCCCCGGATCCCCCGAGGTTCGTATATCGTGTTTTTGTCATGGTTTTGTTTTGATCTCTTTCTGCCAGGAACTATTCTTGAAAGCTAAGAAGCACAATGGTGTCCGCCAAGGATAAGGGGAAGGAGCCTATGGAGGAAGATCTCCAAGACCCCAAGCAGGGGCTGGTACCTTTAGTCACTTGCCCTGCATCAACGGAAGCCCTACGAGTCACTAAGGAGTTCTGCGATAAGTACCGAGACTTGAGGAGGAAGGTGGACATGCTTCAATGGGAGAACAATAGGCTTCGCAAGATGCTGCGAGATTTCCTCACGTCAACTAAGAAAATATTACCACCACCACCGAAGGAGTAATTCGTCATCAGGTTTGGCACCCCCTTGGTTTGTTCCAAGCTTGGGGGAGTGCCGTGGTATCATATCACTATCTTCTATTTTCTTTTACCTTATTAGTAGAGTCATATCGTGAATAGAGAAGTTATCATGTAGGATGGTTTGCATTATGGAAGTGTCCCCTCTCTCGTTAGATATGTATCCCTTGGTGTGAGTTGCCATTATGTATTATTAATGAGAAGTTCTATCATTTACTCTTTCGCATAGCTTATATTAGTTTTCAATTCGTGGTTACATGATTGATCTTGTTGTTAGTATTGGTATCACTTTGGGATCATTGAGTTAATTTAGTTGGTTTTGGCAAACCTGGCTCGGTCAGTAGCACACTATTTTTGAGAGTTGAAAGAAAAGATAAAAGTACTCTAAAGAAAAATTATTTCATCATCTTTCTTTCTTGATTTGCTCATAAGTCTAGTATTCTCTAGTTAAGATCTTTTGTGCTTCCAAGGAAGATTGCATTTTTTTATCACTCGTATGTTTGTTTGTTTCCTTCAACTCTTATACTTGCTACCCAACCTTGCTAGCCAAAAACCTGTACTGAGAGGGAATTCTTCTCGTGCATCCACTTCCTTAAACCAAAACCCACGCCATTTGTGTCCACCATACCTACCTATTAGCATTATTGCTATTCCAAGTAAATTCTTGTTTTATCTACCTCCCAAATTAAACTTGTTATGTGAAAATTAGTGATTAAAGCTCTCACGAACTTGATGGCACACTTTACTTTCTTGCATTTAATAAACTTGAACCATTGTGCTCACCTATGTTGCGTATATGCTTGCGCTTTGTATGTTGTGAATTAGCAGAACCATGCTGTCATGGGGAACGCTTTCAACATTGCACGGGTACTTTGTACCTAGTTGATATCATGTTCTTTTGTCTATGGATATCGTCGGTGTGAAATGAAAGGGGAGCTTGTAAGTCCATGGAGTTATGCATGTGTGTTAGAGAAACGCCTGGGCCGCTGGTCTAATCCATGCTGACATGGTGGAAACCTGCAGCGTAACCATAACGAGCATCTATGAAGCATTCTTCTTAAAAAAAGAGTCCGGTATTGAGAAAAATAAAAAAAGAGATTATGAAAAGAGGAAAGAGAGAAAAAAGAACCATATTCCCATGGTAAATAAGAAGATTGCTGAGATGTTTGTTGTCTACTTGCCTTGTCATTTTGATATGGGGATTCTTCCGTATCATCGGGCAAGGGGTACCCCGTTGGCGGTTCTCTATGATACACATATGCTTATGATGACAAGAACTTACCGGTGACTAAACTTGAGTAGCATGAGGAGTGACCCTCGTATTCAAGGGACATGATATTCTCAATTTACAACTTGTCAATGCATATCCTCATATTTGATCACTTTAACCTTAATCACCTAAATATGCCTATGATAGGGGCAATGAGAGCTGAAAGCTAGTAAGTATCATAATTTTTGGGAGCTCTTTATGAGACTTGCAATCCCTGCTTCCCTCTATGAAGGGCCTTTCTTTTACTTTTTAGTTGAGTCAGTAAACCTACTCCCTTCTATCTCAGCAAGTATTTTGAGTTGTTGTGTTTCATTCATTCTTATGATGATTTATTCAATCATGTTTCTTATGTTCCTTGTTTCGCACATTGCTCTTATCTTGATGTTTACTACTTTGAAAGCTTTCATTGAAAACCACTTATTTGTGAACTCCAGCAAATTATCAACTATTCTTCGACCAAGAGCTAAGTTTGCCATTACCAATTATGATTTACTTTATGTATCTTTATTGTGTTTTCTTTACTTATTGCAAGTTGAGTTATATAATAGTGAGTTGTCTTCTATTATGATCTATGTATTTGATGAATGTGATGCTTCTTGTCCATATTCTTTTATCAACTCTTCACTCCATAAACCTGAGGCCATGTTTATTGAGCTCAGTTTTGCTTGGGGACAAGCGAAGTCTAAGCTTGGGGGGAGTTGATACGTCCATTTTGCATCACTATTCTATGTCATAATTCACTGTTATTCATTGATATATTTCATATTGAGGGGTGACACTTATGTTATTTCATCTGTTTTTGCATGGTTGATGACTTTTGGAGCATGGACCGCTGCAGTCAGGATTCTGATGGAAAAGGTGCTGTTTGGAGGCAAAATTCGCGAAGTTCAAAAAATCCGGGAAAATATATGGAAAATCCTATTTTTCCAGAAGACGAAGGAAGCCAGAAGGGGGGCTGGAGATGGGCCACAGGGGGCCCACACCACCCCCTGGCGCGGGCCAGCCTGGGCCGCGCCACCAGGTGGTGTGGCCACCCTGGTCCACCCCTGGCACTCCCCTCTGGCGTATATTATCCTCCCGAAACCCTAAGACTCAGGGAGCGACCACAGAAAGATTCCGCCGCCTCTACGAGGCGGAAAACACCAAGAGAGAAAGATCTCTCCGGTAGACAGATTTCTACCGGGGGAATTCCTTCCCAGAGAGGGGAGATCGTCGCCATCAACACCACCATCAAGTTGTACTTCATCGGGATCATCATCACCATCATCATCATCACCACCACCATCACCATCAACACCCTCATCACCATCTCCGTATTGCTGTAACAATTGGGTTGAATCTTGCATAGTTCATAGGGGAAACTTTCCCGGTGTTGATTACTCTTTGTAGTTGATGCTATTGAGTAAACCATTGAATTACTGTTTATGTTAAGATTGTTATACATCATTATTCCATCTCTGATCATGATCCATATGATGTCTTGTGAGTAGTTCGTTTTGTTCTTGAGGACATGGGAGAAGTCATGTTGTTAGTAGTGGAGTTGTGTTGAGAAAGATTCAATAGTTTGATATTTAAGTTGTGGTGTACTTCTTCTAGTGGTGTCATGTGAATGTCGACTACATGACACTTCACCTATATGGGCCTAGGGGAATGCATTGTGTATTTGGCTACTAATCGTAGGGGTTGCCGGAGTGACAGAAACCTGAACCCCCGTTAGGAAACCATTGCATAAGGGACGTAAGGGTCTTAGAGTTTAAAGCCGTGGTTAGGTTTCTACCTTAATTACTTTCTTGTACTTATGGATGTTTGCAAGGGGTATAATCTCAAGTATGTATTAGTCCTAGGAAGGTCGGTACATTAGCATAGGTTCACCCACACAACACTTAGCAAGCTAAAGAAGATTAATCAACTATATGAAGCGAAATCACTTGACAGTCTTCCCATGTGTCCTCGAGAACGTTTGGTCATCTTAAGTAATACAACCGGCTTGTCCTTTGCTGCATAAAGGATTGGGCCACTTGTTGCATTTATTCCTACTGTCTTTTATTTACTCGTACTTTGTTTACTTGCTTTATCAAAAACTCCTAAAAATCCATTTGCTAAGTATTTGCAGAGAATTCCTGATCCATACCACTAGTCAGCACCTTCTACTCCTCGTTGGGTTCGACACTCTTACTTATCGAAAATACTGCGATACACCGCCTATACTTGTGGGTTATCACCCCACACTCCGGAGTACCTCCCTCCTCGACAAATGATTCGTTTGCTGCTCCTGCCCCTTGAAAAACACTTGTCACATTTATCAGATCCCCGGAATACCGGGCGCAGATGTATTTAAATACTTTGGTTTGTTTGTGCTATAGTTTTAAGTTCTGAAGTAAGTTTTATTGCCGGATTATCGTGGGCGAAGTCCTCGAGTTTCATTTTCTTATTCCGCCAATTTTTGACTTGGCTCGCGTCTACCTTGATTCAGTTTTTCGACTTACGAGTCCGAGGTTCAAAAATTTGACTTAACAATACTTGAAACCTTGATATTAGCTCAAATTGATTCAGCATTTTAGTGAATAAAATAAACTAAGGGTTAGTCAAAAAACCAATGTCGACTCGCTTAAGTTCTTTCCCTTAGTCGTTTTTCATGTGCCTTGCCATTCCAAACTTGTTCTCTTGCTTGCCGTGAAGCCAATTCTTGTTGGACAGCAGCAAAGTCGAAGAGTTAGGTTTTTGGTGCTCACACATTACTAACCCGACTAAGATATAAGCGTCTTAACCCAGCCGACACAAAAATGCGAAAACGAGAGACAAGTGTTATAGCAGTCCCCGAGTCTCTGCTCGGGGTAGCAAAGTTTTTATTGATAAGCTCATTGCCGACATACATACCGACATATGAGAAGTTCGAATATAATCACCTCTTAGGTGTAGAAAGGACGAAGCAGTGCTACGTTCCATGGTCTCTTGGATTCTTCTCCGGACCTGTCCGCCCTGTTCTTTTGCTAGGGTTGTGCATCAATAAGATAGTAGGAATCATTGCGCAAAGCTTTGCTCACAATGAAAGGTCCTTCCCATGGAGAGGATAACTTATGCATGCCAGTAGTGCACTGTATTAGCCTTAGCATCAGATCACCTTCCCAGAAAACTCGAGGGTTTACTTTCTGGCTATGATAGAGTCGGAGATTTTGCTGATATATGGCAGATCTGGACAAGGCCAGTTCTCTTGCTTCTTCCAACAGATCAACATCATTTTGCCGGGCTTCGTGCACTTCGGCTTCTGTGTATTGGGTGACCCGTGGTGAATCATGCTCTATGTCGGCTGGTAATACAGATTATGCCCCATATACCAGAAAGAATGGCGTATAGCCTGTTGATCTATTCGGAGTTGTTCTTAAACTCCACAGTACCGCTGGTAGTTCTTCTATCCAGCACCCTGCTGATCTTTGCAGCGGCTCTATGAGTCGGGGTTTTATCCCGGACAATACCAGTCCGTTGGATCTTTCCACTTGCCCGTTCGATGCGGGGTGGGCGACTGAGGCGACATCTAATCGGATCTTCTTTCCCTGGCAGAATCTCGCAAATGCTCCTTCAGCGAAATTCGTTCCATTATCAGTTATGATGCTATGGGGGTAGCCGTACCTTAGGATTATATCCTTGAGGAATCTTATGGTTGTTGCTCCATCACATTTCCGAATTGGTTTCACTTCAATACATTTCGTGAATTTGTCAACCATGACCAGAATATGGGTCATCCCTCCTTTGGCCGGCTTAAATGGTCCTACCATGTCCAGGCACCATACAGCAAATGGCCATGTAATGGGGATAGTTTTCAGCTCCGACATTGGTAGGTGGGTTTTTGTGGCGTATCTTTGACAACCATTGCATTTTCTCACCAAGTCCTCTGCTTGCTCCAAAGCACTGGTCCAGGAAAACCCATGCCAGAAAGCTTTTGCTACTAAGGCCCTTGAGGAGGCATGGTGGCCACATTCTCCTAGGTGAATATCCCGGAGTATCTCAAGTCCTTCCTCCGGATCAACACACCGTTGTAGTACTGACGTCACACTTCTTTTGTATAGTTCGGAGTTTATGATGGTATAGGCCTTTGCCCTTCTCTGAATTTTCCTTGAACTTATTTCATCATCCGGCAAGATTACCTCTTTCAGGAAATCAAAAATTGGCTTTGCCCAAGTTGGTATAGTCCGGACGGGAAATTGTTCCTCATCAACTTCCATTGCATCCACTGACATAACTCCTGCCGGATCAAGCTGAACAGTCCCCGGGTTTGCTGAGGCAGTCCCCGGGTTTGCTGAAGCAGACCCCGGGTTTGTGGAGGTACTCCCCCATTCTATCTCCATAGGTGCAGCTCCTGATCCAGGAAGTGACGGGATGTAAATTGAATCTGATTCGGGTTACAATGTGATAGATGGTTTTCTCAAGTTCTCCAAAGCCACGTTTGGCGGAATTGATTGCTGGGATGAGCCCAGCTTGGACAGCATATCTGCTGCCTCATTTTCAATCTGAGGTATGTGATGGAACTCAATCCTTCGAAAAACCCGCTTATCTTCTGAACATGGAACCTATATAACGCCATGTTAGCATCCAGAGCATCCCAATTTCCAGATACTTGTTGTACCACCAAATCCGAGTCTCCAAAGCATTGTATCCGACGTAGTCCCACTTCTTTTGCCACTTTGAGACCATGCACCAACGCTTCGTACTCCGACATGTTATTTGAGGCACTGAAGTGGATTTGAAGGACATACTGCAGTTGATCCTTCTTGGGCAAAGTAAGCACTACTCCGGAGCCTAACCCGTCTTTCAGTTTCGATCCGTCAAAGTGCATCCGCCAATAATTGGAGTCCGGCAGGGGTGGCTCGTATTGCATTTCAGCCCAGTCCACAAAGAAATCCGCCACAGCTTGTGACTTGATCGCATCCCTTCTGTCGAACTGTGGCGCGTATGGAGCTAACTCGATAGCCCACTTTGCTATTCGGCCGCTTGCGTCTTTGTTATTCATGATCTCTAAAATGGGTGCCTCACATATCACCTTGATGGGGTGTTCCTCAAAATAGTGTTTTAGTTTCTTGGCCGACATATATATGCCGTATGCCATCTTTTGATAATGAGGGTAGTTCTGTTTTGAGGTTGATAATACTTCGCTTAGATAATACACCGACCTTTGCACGGATTTTCCTTCCTCTTCGCGCTCCACTACGATTATTGCACTTACGACTCGATTGGTCGCGGCTACGTAGAGCAACATTGGCTCTTTAGGTAGTGGCGCAGCTAGGATTGGCGCGGTAGATAACATCTTTTTCAATTCTCGAAATGCAAGATCCGCCTGTGGCGTCCATATGAACTTGTCTGCCTTTTTCATTAGCTGATAGAGGGGCAAGGCCTTCTCTCCCAACCGACAGATGTACCGACTTAATGATGCCAGGCAACCAGTAAACTTCTGCACATTGTTAAGACACTTTGGTAGTTCCATTCTTTCTATGGCCCAGATTTTTGTCGGGTTAGCCTCAATGCCATAGCTAGATACCAAGAAACCGAGTAACTTTCCGGCGAGTACGCCAAAAGTGCATTTCTCCAGGTTTAGCTTCATTCGGAACCTTCTCAAGTTCGCGAATGTCTGTCGGATGTCCTCGAGGAGCGTATTGCTTTCCTTGGTTTTTATTACCACATCATCCACATAAACTTGCACATTCCGACCTATCTGATCATGTAAGCATTTTTGCATGCATCTCTGGTACGTTGTTCCTGCATTACGTAACCCAAACGGCATAGTTCGATAGCAATAAGCCCCGTATGGGGTAATAAATGCAGTATTTATTTGATCATCCGGATTCAGAGGTATCTGGTGGAAACCAGAATACGCGTCAATGAATGACAGTAGCTCACATCCGGCCGTTGAATCTATGATTTGATCTATTCTAGGGAGTGGAAATGGATCTTTTGGACACGCCTTGTTCAGGTTCGTGTAGTCGATACACATGCGCCATACCACAACCACGTTTGGATCATCCTTCTTTTTCTCCACTAGCACCGGATTAGAGAGTCAATCCGGATAGAGTACCTCCATGATAAACCCGACCGCTAGTAATCTTGTTATCTCATCTCCAATAACTTTCCGTCTATCTTCTGTGAAACGCCTGCGAGGCTGCTTTACCGGCTTAGCCCCGGGTCTTACACTTATTGAGTGCTCAGCCAACTCCCTCAATACACCTTGTAGATCTTGCGTAGACCAAGCAAAGATATCCCGATTATCATGGAGGAAGTTGACAAGCTCGCTTTCCTATTTGCTGCTTAATCCGGCACCAATGGTCACAACGCGCTCTGGGAACTGATCATCGATTGGCACTTTCTTCGTGTCCTTAGTTGCTTGGAACAATACACTCCCGTGCGGGTTGGTCAGGGTCGGCATATGTTGTTGCGCGGATTGAGCCAATGCCGCCACTTCTAGTATCTTCCTTTTTTCTTGAGCTATCACGAGTGACTCGGCTAAATTGGATCCGGCAAGGCGCACTCGATCGAACGCCGGAAGTCCCCTGATACTGTTATCACGCCCCTTGGTCCAGGCAACTTCATCTTAAGGTAGCTGATGTGGGTAGTTGCCATGAATTTGTTTAGCGCTGGCCTGCCGAGTAACGCATGATAAGCGCTCTCCAGATTTACCACTTCAAATTCCAAGTTCTCGGTGCGGTAGTTGTCTCTTGTGCCGAATAACACGTCAACCCGGACTTTACCAATTGGCTCACAAGAAATACCTGGCACAATCGCCATGAAAGGTGGTCCTTGTTGCTTGCAACATGTTCTCTGTTATCCCCAACTTGTGCATGGTATCCTTGTACATAATGTTGATACTGATGCCATTGTCAATCAATACCTTGGAAAATCTCACATTGAGATTCGGCCCGATGAACGTTGGATCCAGGACCAGAGCATAGGTTCCTGGGCTTGGCATGATCTTTGGGTGATCCTTGACACTCCATGTAATCTCCTGATCCACCCGAGGCATATACCTCACCACCGCGGGAATTACTGCGTTTACCTCCATATGCCGGTGCTGCAAGATTTTATGGTCATTCTCTTCCGTGGTGAACACACAGTAGCTTTGATGATGTTCCTTGTACTCATTTCGTCCCTCGTTCTCGTTGTAACCTTGGCCTTGTTGTTGATTATTGCCTACTTGATGTACCGCATCCCTTCTTTCCGGATTCTCGTACCTCGGAGGAGGCGGTGGTAGCATCAGTTGCTGTCCATTTCCCCCTGTTAGTAACGGTGGATGGGGTGTTTCATTTCTAGGTGTTTTGTTCGGAGGTGCTTGAGCATTTCCCAAACTCCCCTGTTCTAATTTCCTCATCCATTCACACTGCCGAGTCGTATGATTCGACGAACTGTTCGGACTTGGCGTATGAAACTTGCAAGGTTGATCTAACATAGACTCGAAAGTGTACCTCGGCCTATCCTTACGTTTCTGCCATTGTTTTTTCTACTCCAGGGTCCAAGGCTTTCTCCCTTTGTTTTTCTGTTGTCAGCTCTGCCCTCCAGTTTTTTGGCGTTGACTGGCTCCAACATTGGATTGATCTCGGTCCTCTGCTGTGACCTGCTGCGAGTTATACCGATAATCCAGACGCTCATCCCTTCATTTTCCTCGAAAAGCATTCCTCCTTGACGACCTGGGGCCGTCTCAGCCATAATACTCTTCGTTGGCTTCGCTAGACATTAACCGGGGTTGCGTTGGATCTCCCAAGGCATACGAATCTGCGATCTGGATTGTCTCAGCCAAGGTAGTTGGCATATCTCGCTGTAATCTTTGCCACAGCATACTTCCATATCTGCATCCCTGAGCGAACCACGCAATAGCTTGTGATTCAATCACTCCTTCGCATGAGTTTCACACATTGCACCACCGAGTCAGGAAATCTCTATCTGGCTCATTCGGTCTCTGCCGGCATAACGCAAGGGTTTGTGGTCTGTTGGGTCTCTTGTAAGTGCTTGAGAAATTGGTAACGAACAGTTCCTAGAAATCCAACCAATAGTTAACGCTTCCTGGTGGCAAATTGTTCAGCCAAACTCGCGCTAGTCCTTCCAACATTTGTGGTACATACCTCACCGCCCATCTCAAATTTCCTGTTGCGATCTTGACTGTTGTGGCATAGTCAATTAGCCAATCCTTTGGCCTGGTACTACCATCATAAGTTCGGGTTCCTCTAGCCAGCTGAAAGTTCGGCACTGGTGGCTCGTTCATGATCCGTGGCCCGAAACATGCTGGACCCGGGGGACCTTGTATCTCGATTTGCTCCGACCTATAAATCCTATCCAATTTCAACCTTACATCATCTGGCTGCAAGTTCCTGCTTCCCAGCCGTGATCCAATTACGTGGTGATCCGGTCTGGGTATCCATGTTGACCATAGCCGAGTAACCACCATTGTACCTTTCCTAATCTGGATGTGCATGAGGCTGTTGTGCTGCTTGTCCTGCACTCCCCTCTTGCTGAGGTACGCGTTGTTGATGTGTCCGAGGTAAATTTCCCCCCGCTCCCACGGGATCGCGCTATCCGACATTGCCATTGGCAGCATTTCTTTGACCGGCTTTGCCTTGGTCACGGTTACCTCGGGCAGCCACACCTCGGCTGGTACTGTGTCGGTCCTCATCAACTTGCACTACTTTGCCTTTTCCAGCCCTTACCGGGTCATAAGGAACCATTTGCTCGTCTCTTCTTCCGGAGTCCACTACCTCTTCTCTCCGGGGATTATGACCCAGAGACGACGCGGCTCCTCTGGATCTTGCCGGGTTATTTCTGGCTGAATGTACCACCTATGAGGCCCTGGTGGTGTCGGGTTAGCCTTGTTTATTTCTTCATTTTGTTGGCACGCAACTCTCAATAGGTGATTTACCCTCTCTTGCTGCCTTTGTCGGGCCTCTTCGGTTAAACCTTCTAACTCGGATGCGGCCGTATTTGCTGCTCTAAGGTTCTTTGTCGGCGTACTGTATCGATCCAACCCTCCTGTTACTATCGTTGCTGTCTGACCCGGCCTAGGCTCATACTCCTTGTCAATCTCACTGATCAGGTTCCTGCCCCGGATTTTTGCTCCATCGATACGGTTTGCCTTAGCACTCTCTCAAGGTGATGTTCAGCGACTGATGCAGCTTTGCTACTTTCTTTGCTCTAGCTAACATTTTCCGCCTAGTTTCCTCTAACTCAACTTGTGCCTGAGCCGGATCTGCCACAGGTGCTATTGGCGTTGCTAGACTATCTATCGCTTGCTGGAGAACATTTGTTGGCCTTTCTAGCGTGGGAAACCTAGACCTGGTCTGTTTTGGTGTTACCTCTGGCTCTAGCACCGGATATTTGCTTGGTCCCGCGTCTGGCGCGGTCATCAGGACCTCAATGCTGCTAGTGGGGCGAGCATACGCACTCCACGAGCTGCGCTGAGAGGTGGCTCGCCTCCCTTGACGATGTGCCGTGGGTGAACGCAGGACTCGTCCACGCCAACATAGATCTTGTGCACGCCAAGCTTGAGGAAGACACCGTTGCGCGGTGGAGGGTGCCTGTCGAAGCTTCCCGCATTGTCGCTGACGTAGTCCAGCGCTCCAAAGCGTTGAACCAAGCCTGAGACGATACGCTCGCCGGTGCTTGAGAAGATTCCTGTCTGAATTTTCACCCCTGCTAGCACATGTGAAAGAACATTTCATGGTTCCCTGTGTTTTGAGTGTTAGATAACAATACCGTGGAAGTTTTCTCATGTGTGCGAAGTGTGCATGGAATGATATTGTGTTTGGGGGGGGCGGATTATCCGCCCCCATCAAGGGCCGGATAATCCGGCCTAACTCATTTGGCAAAGGCAGGCAAGGCGCGACGCTTTGAGAGGGTTCGGATTTTCTGGGGGCAGATTTTCTTCCCCTGACCGGATACCAGCCCTCGCCTTGGGCCGGATAATCTGGCCCCCAGAAGACGATCAAAGGCAGGCAAGGCGCGACGCTCTAACTGGGTTCGGATTTTCTCCCGGAAAATCTGAACAGGGGCAGATTTTCTTCCCCTGATCGGATAATCCGGCCCTCGCCTTGGGCCGGATAATCCGGCCCCCAGGAGACAATCAAGGGCAGGCTCGGCGCGCCGCTCTATCTGGGGGTGGTTTTTGTGCCGGATAATCCGAGTCTGGGGCGGAGTTTTCCCCAGGCCGGATAATCCGGCCCTCACTTGGGCCGGATAATTCGGCCCCCAAAGGCTCCAACGGCTCAGTTGGGGCAGGGGTATAAAAGCCCCTTCATCCCCTCCATTCAGTGAACTTGATTCATTCGAAAAAGACAAGACCTATTGCAAGTGCTCTCTCTCTAGATCTCCCACTTCAACCACCCGAAGGCTTCGATTTTTGGTGGAATTGAAGGAGGAGACAACCTACATCGTCATCACGAATCAAGCGCATCAACTCCTCTCCATTCTCTTGGAGAAATCCTCGATCTAGTATTCTCGTTAATATCTAGATCTTGTGTTTTGTTATTGATAACTTGTTCTTGTGGCAGCTTGTTGTCATTACGGGAGCCTCCAATTTGGTTGTGGAGTTGTGCCCTGCTAGTTGTGTAAAGACGTCGGTACCCTCCTCGAAGGGTTCCTATAGTGGAAAGGTGGATTAGGCCTTTGGTGGCGGGATCCATCGGAGAATAGGGTGAGGCCTATTGTGGCATGGTGGTCTTGGTACCGCCCACCCCTCCAACACAGATGTACTTCCCTTAACAAGGAAGGAACTGTGGTAAAACAAATCATGTGTCTCCGCGTGCTCCACTACGGTTTACTCGTTCCTCTATCTCACTCGCCTTTACTCGCTAGTAGTTAGGTTTGCATATAGGGAAATTCTTCATAATAGCTTATCTAGAGACTTTACCTTTTGTGTCAAGCCTAAAATTGAAAAAGCATTAAAATTTTAAGTAGCACCTATTCACCCCCCCCCCTCTAGGTGCCCATACGATCCATTTCAATTGGTATCAGAGCCCCGTCTCTTTATTCAGGCTTAACCGCCAAAGAGAAGTATGGGTACCAAGGAGAATGGGAATGAGGCTGTGGACAAGGTCACAATGGATGACCTCAAGACATTGGAAACAACCTTGTTGAAATCCTTTGAGACCAAGATGGAGGAGATACAACAAATGATTGCTCGCCTCACATCATCCGCATCCCCATCTCCATCCTCCTCTGAGGCTACCACTCCCTCATCCAAGGATAAGGCTAACGCTGGATCTAAGGAAGATGAAGGGGTAGGTGAAAAACATAATGGTTCTGCCTCCAAGAAGGGAAGTGGTAAGGAGGACTATAGTGAGGTTCATCACCTATATTCTCCTGACCCACCTATTCCTCATCCTCATATAAACAATAGGGTGATCCACTCAAGCTTACTGCATCTTCTTTTAATCAATGGCAATTCTTAATGAAGTCTCATATATGCAGTTCATCAATTGAACTTTGGAGGATTATCGAAGAGGGTCTTCATATTGGAGATCACACTAACCTGACAAGAAGAGAAGTGGTGGATAGTCAGTTGAATGCAACGGCTCTCCACATGATACAACTCGGAGTGGGTCCCAAGGACATGCCCCACATTGAGCATTTCAACACCGCTAAAGAAGCTTGGGATGCTCTCACCGATCTCTTTATTGGAAATGAAAGCATGAGGAGGAATAGGTATGATGCCCTTAGCAATGAAGCTGAAGGATTCTACATGTTGGATGGTGAAGACCATGAACATATGTATAGAAGACTCAAGGGCATTGCAACAACATTTAGAAAGCATGGAGCCACTCACATTGATGATGCATGGATAAAAAGGAATATGTGAGTGCTCTAATGACTTTTGAGCCAACGGACTTGAATATCTTGCAAGGTAGACACAACCACCGTCAAATGACTTCCAATGAAGTCATGCAAGAAATGGCATCATTCAAGGTTGCAGCTAAGAACACGGAAGATGCCCGTGCCCGAGCCATTGGAATGCAAAAAGGGGTCAATGTTGCTCTAAAGGAAAATGTTGTTGAGCAAGATGAGGATGAAAGAGGTTTCGAGGGTGTCTCCATGGGATGCCCTGAGGAAGTCAAGCGTGCTCATGGTGAGTACATGGCATTCTTGTAGGGGTTCCGAGTATGAAAACAATAAATTTTACTCTACGCCCCTGAACCCCTGAAGCTGCCAGGACCTATCTATTAGTAATACAGTAATGGGAGGGGCTTTTCGCAAACTTACCCTTGAAGACCGAAAAGCGTTGTCAACGCTCAGGAGAGCGTGGTTGATGTAGACGAGCCGAAGCCGACCTCAAGGTCGTGATGAAGTCCTTGCGCTCCTTGGCTCCAACGACTTGAGTGCCTCAAGTGCGACACCTCGCAGGGAGTTACACACGTCCGGTGCCTGACGATGACTCCCGCTTCCCCGATCCAGCAGCAGTTGCGGAAGTAGAGCTCCCGGATCCGTATCCCGCAGCGCGGCGGCGCTCCGCGGTGAAGATGTCTCTCGCTCGCGTAGTCCAGACTTGGGACCACGGTCACGAGAGAGAGAGGGGGAGAGAGAATATATCAATTAGAGGTCCTCCCAAAAGTGAGAAGACCTTTATTGATTATTGGTGTATTTAAATTGGCCAAATACCCCCACTATATATAGGGGAGGGGAGGTACTACCTCCCTCAAAGTCCCGGGGTGGGACTAAAGGAGAGGAGGGGGAGGGGTGGCCGCCGGCCACCCTAGTGGGCCCCATGGGGGGGCTAGGCCTAGCCGGCCTCCCCTTTGCCCCTTCCCCCTCTCTCCTTTCCCCTAATGGGCCCTCTCCCTCCAGAAATTGGCCCATTAAGCCTTTGACCGTTTATTTGATTTTTCTCTTTATTAAATAATTACGAATAAATGATTAAATCAACATTTAACATTCATTCACATATTATTCAACCTCCGTGGCTATGGAACACCTTCCACCTCCACTCCGGACATCCTCCGGACTTACCGAAACCCTTCCAGTTTTCTCCCTACTCTTCTTTGGTGATTCCATCGATCCTATAAACACTCTCTAAGCATCATCAAGCCCTTAAGCGTGATACCCCACGGTTCAGGAACACTCCAGACATGGTCGGGACACTCCCGCACCAATGATCGACAGAGGGACCTGGATGGCCATGTGACCCCTGTGCGTTCCACAAAGATCTTTCGTCGTTTGAACCGGGACAATCGTGTCTTATTCCTTTTGTCACTCGATACTTGCATTGCCCGAGATCTGATCAATGACATCACCATGTCGTGTTCAATCTCGTTACTGAACAATGCTACTTGACTCGTTCCAATAAGCGATATCCCCGTGATCAAATCACATGCTGCGCAGCTATTGGATATAACCTCTCCGAGTGGGCCCTTGAGTATCTTCCCGTCACATGGACGGACAAATCCCGCTCTTGACATATATTGCCTCTACGGTTTCCTCCGAGTACCTGAACAGACCTTTATAACCACCGTATTACCAGATGGCGTTTGATGCTATCTAAGCACTCTCGGGAGACAGTGATTGATATAGCCTCACGGTCTAAGGAACAGTCTACGAGGATCCATTTCTAATCATCATAACTTGAACTTCGTGACATGATCGGGTCACGATGTTTAGGTTGGGTATTGGTTCATGAATGAGATGACCTCATTTCCAACTGGCATAAATGCCACATGATCAGGAAACATGACCATCTATTGGCCAATGAACCAGTGACTAGAGTTTCACTGGGAACCCCTGGTTGTTTGTATATCACACGTGTATTGATGTTTCCACTCAATACAGTTATAACATGATATAAAACTTAATCATAAACTATATGAAATATGATAATAGTCCTTACTACTATTTGTCTCTAGGGCATATTTCCAACAATTCTATGCAAGGAACTTTTGGAAGGATCTAGCCAAGGCTAAGTCGGAACTCGAGCGCAAGAATGGGTCAAGTGGAAGAAGAGAGAATGGCCCAAAACTGAGAACTTGCTACAATTGTGGAGATAGGCTACACTTTGTGGCTGAATGTCCATATCAAAATAGAGAGGACAATGGTGGCAGGCTCATCCTTAAAGAAAAATCCAAGGCACCTCGAAAGAAGCCATTTATCAAAAAGAATGGCCCCTACAAGAAGCAACCCAAGATTGTCTTGGTGGCACAAGAAGAATATCCCTCTGCAAGTGAAGATGAAGAGGATGAAGATAGTACTCATGAGGTGGCTGCTATAGTCACCACATCTACTCCATTATCACTCTTCGACTCTCCAAACGAAAACTCCATCAACAACAACGTCACCTGCCTTATGGCGAGAGGGTCTGAGGTATCATCTTCTATTTCTTCATTTCCTAAGACTAACATAAATATGGATATGGATGGTCATACTAGTCTTAAGATAAAAGAAGAAGTTATTGCCTTGGACACCTTTTTCACTAACTTGCAAGGTGAGCACAAACTTCATTTTGATGCTCTTATGAGTCAATTTGCCCAATCCGAAGATCTCCTCGAAGAAAAGGGCAGAATTGAAAGATAAGATGCCTTGGAGATAGCCTCCTTGAAGAGTGCCTTGGAAGAAGAAGAGGAAGCTCGAGTATCCTTGGAAGAGAGACTCGAGTCAATTGAGGAGTCCCATGAAGGGGTTATTGCTCAGCTCATCAAAGAACATGACAATGCTCTTGCTAAGGTAAAGAAACTAAAGAAGGAAAATATTGAATTTGGGGCTGCTCATGCTAGACTCTTGGAGAAGTTTGAGAAACTTGACATTTCTCACAAGGCATTGGAGAGTGAACATTCTACTCTAAATGAGTCTTGTGACCATCTCCAAACTCAATTGGAGAAGTATGATTTGCCCAGCACCTCCACTCCATCTTGTGGACAAGAAGAACTTGTAAAGGGATCTCAACACAAAGGTAAAGAAGTTCTAGATGAGGTGCTTAGCAAGCAAAGGAAAAACAATGGAAAAGAGGGTCTTGGTTATACTCCCAAGACAAAGAACAAGAATAACAACAAGAAGAAGAGCAAAACTGCTCAACCAAAGACTAGCACCACCACTAATGACAAGACTAACTATGATGGTTTTGTAGGGGCTAATAATCCTAACTATGAATTATATTGTGATTATTATGGTGATGTTTATGCTAGCTATGTAGGTCCTTATGATTGTTACATTCCTTGGTCTATTTGGGTTCCCAAGACCCTTGTCACTAACACGCGAGGATCCATTGAAAAATGGGTACCTAAAACCAAGAAGTAACTTTATTGCAAGGCTATGCTTCCGGTGGGTCTAAATGGGTACTCGATAGCGGGTGCACAAGTCACATGACCGGAAGCAAGGAGATCATCACAGATATGCGGCCAAATCATGATCATATAACCGTCTCCTATGGTGACAAGTAAAAATATTAGGTATTGGGTCTCGGCAAAGTTGTGGTTGCTCACGATATCTCTCTCATGGACGTCATGCTTGTTGAGACCCTCGGTTACAATTTACTTTCTGTTCGCGCCCTTGGTAAGATGGGCTTTGCAGTTTTTATTGATGGTGATTTGGTGGTACTCTTGTGGAGCAAGTCTCTAAAAGTCGCTTTCGTGGGATATGTCGAAAATGACCTGTACATGGTGGACTTCTCGGGGAAAACCACTACAGGCCCGATGTGTCTTTTTGGAAAGGCTGACACGGGTTGGTTATGGCATCGTCGACTAACCCATGTCAACATGAGAACTTTGCAAAGTCTCCACAAGGGTGGTCACATCCTTGGACTAAAAGAAAATGTTTCCTTTGCCAAAGATCATGTTTGTAGGGCTTGTGTTGAAGGGAAAATGCATGACTCTCTTCATCGAAGGAAGACCATTATTTCGTCAAAGAGGATCTTGGAGCTCCTTCATGTGGACCTCTTTGGACCTCCATCACATGCAAGCCTCGGTGGGAAGAATTACTACCTCGTGATTGTTGATGATTACTCAAGATACACTTGGGTCTATTTCTTCAAGTTGAAGAGCGAGACTCAAAAAATGGTCATCAACTTTGCCAACGAGGTTCAACGTCAACATAATCCCTATATTGGCAATAAGAAGTGATAACTGCTCCGAGTTCAAGAACTACACCTTAAATGCATTCCTAAGTGAAGAGGGGATAAGACATCAATATTCCACTGCGTACACCCCTCAACAAAATGGTGTTGCCGAGAGGAAGAACAAGACCCTAATGGATATGGCAAGGTCTATGCTAGCTGAATTCAAGTCTCCGTATAACTTCTGGGTTGAAGCAATCTCTACCGCTTGTCATTCATCCAACCGGCTATACCTCCATAAAATCTTGGACAAGACTCTGTATGGAATACTTACCGGTAACAAGCCAAACATCTCATACTTCTGGGTATTTGGTTGTAAGTGTTTCTTTCTCATTAAAGGAGTTCGTTTATCTAAATTTGAGTCTAGGGATTTAGAAGGTATTTTTGTTGGTTATGGTGCCAAATCCCACACTTATAGAGTCTACAATAAGCTCTCTGGAACTGTTGTAGAATCTTGTAGTGTGGTGTTCGAGGAAAATGATGGATCCCGTGCGGGGCAAGTTGATGTTTGTGATGCAGATGTTGAAATACCCCAAGATGCCATAAGAAGAATGGGTGTGGGATTTTTCCGCCCCATTGAGGAACCCCTTGTGGCGGATCGGAAAGGACAATGCTCTACTCATGTAGAGACCTCATCGACACAAGCTCAACATGCTCCAACCATTGGAGAAACTTCTACACCAACTCCACCAAATGCTGAAGGCCAACATGCTCCTGAATGCTCCAGGCCGGATTATCCGGCCATCCCTCCATTACCGACCAAAATGTTCAACATATCGAAGAAACAACTACAAGTCCCAGGCCGGATTTTCTGGCTGACCCCGAATTATCCGGGCACACTCCAATTCGAGCAAGATCCAGTCAAGTTAGCGAAGATGCTTAAGGTTCTCCTAGGCCAGATTATCCGGCCTCTTCCTCGACCGGATTATCTAGCCCTGAAACTCCTGAAGAATAGCAGCCTCCTATTACGGTTGTTAATCCACTTCAAGGGCAAAGTTCATCGTCTCTTACTCCTGCTAATCAAGCTACTAATCAAGGCCAAGCCAATGATTCCAACGAAGACTCAAATGATGAAGCCATTCCACCAAGAGACAATAAACTTATTAAACTTCGTCGCAAAGCTCGTGCCAATAGGAACCTTGAGTTAAGGGGTCCTACTCTTGACACAGTTGTTGGTGATCTTCGACGAAGGGTTTCCACAAGAAGGGAGTTGGCAAGTTTCGGTGAGCATCAAGCCCACATCTCAATGGTGGAACCCAAGAAAGTGTTTGAAGCTCTTGAATATCCGGACTGGGTTATTGCTATGCATGAAGAGTTGAATAACTTTGAACGCAACAAGGTTTGGAAACTAGTGGAGAAGCCCAAGGATTACCGCAATGTTATCGGCACAATGGATATTTAAAAACAATCAAGATGAGAATGGCATTATTGTGAGGAACAAAGCGAGACTCATGGCACAAGGCTACTCCCAAGTTGAGGGCATTGACTTCGGCGAGACCTATGCTCCTGTGGCTCGTCTTGAGTCCATCCGTATCCTTCTTGCTTATGCAGCTCATAATAATTTTAAATTACAGCAAATGGACCTTAAGAGTGCTTTTTCTTAATGGTCCTCTACATGAGTTAGTTTATGTAAAGCAACCCCCGGGATTTGAGTATCCTAACTTCCTAAACCATGTCTACAAACTCGATAAGGCACTCTATGGCCTTAAACAAGCCCCACGTGCATGGTATGAGCACCTTAAAGAGCTTTTGTTAGATCGTGGCTTCGAAGTTGGGAAAATCGATCCCACTCTTACTAAGAAGGTTAAGGGGGAGCTCTTCGTATTCCAACTATATGTAGACGACATTATCTTTGGCTCTACTAATAAAGATTTTAATGATGAATTTTCAAAGCTTATGACTAACAGGTTCGAGATGTCTATGATGGGGGAGTTACAGTTCTTTCTTGGATTTGAGATCAAGCAACTTAGAGAAGGAACCTTCATCAATCAAGCAAAATACATCCAAGACATCCTCAAGAGATTCAAGATGATGGATCTTAATGGCGTCGCCACTCCGATGAAAACAAAATGTCATCTTAAACTTAATCCCCACGGTAAAGATGTGGACCAAAAGGTATACCGGTCCATGATCGGTTCTCTTCTTTACTTCTGCGCATCTAGACCCGATATTGTGTTCAGTGTAGGGGTGTGTGCAAGGTATCAAGCAGCTCCTAAAGAAAGCCACCTAGTGGTGGTCAAGAGGATCTTCCGATATTTGGTTCATTCCCCTGATGGCTCAATACATGGCGCCCAGAAAAGTGCTTGGTGCGTGGTGTTGATGTAGAGCTCGTTGGGAACCCCAAGAGGAAGGTATGATGAGCACAGCAGCAAGTTTCCCTCAGTTATGAAACAAAGATTTAATCGAACCAGTAGGAGCAAGGAAACACCTCAAAGGTGTTACTAGCTGAGCTTTGGCAGGGCGCACTACCGGTGCTAGTAGCAACGTGGAGACCTGCACAACACAACCACAGAACTTTGTCCCCAACTTGCGATGAGGTTGTCAATCTCACCGTGTTTTGCAGAAAACAAAGGATTAAATGTATCAAATGGAAAGAAGTAAAAGTTTGCAGAAAGTAAACACAAAGCAGTAAAAGATTGTAGATTTTATGTAAAGCAAAGGACCGGGATCCATAGTTCACTAGAGGTGGCTCTCCTTAGATAGATAACATGCTGGGTGAACAAATTACAGCGGGGCAATTGACAAACACCGAGAAAGCAATACATGCATATACTAATCATCTTGACTCCTTTGAGACTTGATTGGGCATTACAACATAATACATAGACCGCCATCCAACTGCATCTATGACTAATAATCCACCTTCAGGTTATCATCCGAACCCCCTCCAGTATTAAGTTGCAAGCAACAGATTATTGCTTTACGAACTGCGTGTAAAGTAAACAATACAATTGTTCTATGAACAAAAGATCGTTGTTTTCTCCCTAGTAGCAACAACACATCTAGTACCTTAGAGATTTCTGTCACTTCCCCAGATTACCAGAGGCATGAACCCACTATCGAGCATAAATACTAACTCTTGGAGTTGCTAGCACCTACTTGGCCAAGATAGCTACTAACAATGGAAAGCATGCAAGATCTCAAATAACAAAGACATGATAGAATCAATAATCAATCTGAAATAGCATCTCAATATCCATCGGATCCCCGCAAACACAACATGTATGGATTACAAATAGATGATCTTGATCATGAACGGAGCTCACAAGATCTAAACATGAAAGCACAAAGGAGGAGAAACCAGCCATCTAGCTACTACATGGATCCGTAGTCCAAGGATGAACTACTCACGCATCACACCGGAGGCTTGCATGGTGATGAAGTAGGCCTCTAGGGTGAATTCCCCTCTCTGGCAGGGTGCCGAGAAGAGCTTCAGATCTCTGCCGATCTAGGGATGGAGATGACAGCGGCTACAGACTCTTTCGTGGATTTTTGATCGGGTACTTAGGGTTTTCATCCCGAGGTAAACATATAGGCGGAAGGAGGGGCCGAGGGGGTGCTGGGGTCAGCCAGACCACCCCCTGGCGCGGGCCAGGCCTGGCCGCGCGGCCAGGTGGTGTGGCCAGCCCTTGGCCCCTCTACGTCTCGTATTCTGGCACTTGATCCCTTCCGGAAAAATAGGCACTTTGGCGTTTGTCCCGTCCAATTCTGAGAATATTCATTTTCTGACTTTTCTGGAACCAAAAACAACAGAAGACAGGCAGCTGGCACTCTAGCTTTTGTTAATAGGTTAGTCCAAGAAATCATAATAAAAGTACTCCAAAGTTGGAACAAAACACAAGAAAGTGGATAAGACTAAGCATGGAACATCAAAAATTATAGATACATTTGCAATGTATCATCCCCTAATTTTGGTCTATGGTATCCCAAGGGCTCCAATTTCTCTCTATGTGGTTATACTGATTCAGATTGGGCTGGTGATAAGGATGATCAGAAATCAACGTCTAGAGCTTGTCAGTTCTTGGGAAGGTCTCTAGTCTGTTGGTCTTCTAAAAAGCAGAATTGTATATCTCTCTCCACCGCCGAAGCTAAATATGTTGTTGCTGCTAGTGCCTGCACTCAGTTACTATGGATGAGGCAAACTTTAAAGGGATACGGTGTCAATTGTGACAAAGTGCCTCTTTTATGCGATAATGAAAGTGCAATTAAAATTGCGTACAATCCGGTACAACACATAAGGACGAAGCATATTGAGATTCAGAATCATTTTATTCGGGACCATGTTGCTCGAGGCGATATTGATCTATCTTTTGTGAGCACGAAGAACCAACTTGCTGATATTTTCACGAAGCCACTTGATGAAGCAAGGTTCTGTTACTTGAGGAATGAGCTAAATATGGTTGATTCAAGGAGCTTGTCTTGATCACCGATGCACTCACTCTTACATCTCGGTCTTATTTGGTCTAGGTGTGGGCATGGAAATAGGGAGAGTGTGGTCCTAATTGATTGGGCTAACCCTCCCCCCATAATGCCGAAAGTAAGTCAAATCATTTCTCTTAATATCATTTTGTGATATGTGAGCTTATTGATGAGTATTGGTCATGAACCCAAGATATATCTTCGCGGTGTCATACCATGCACTCCAACAAGGTGGCTTCGGCCACCGCCCTCTTCCATGAGAAGAGTTGGATTTTTTGTGCATATTTTTGGTTGTTTTTCGCTCGTCTCTTGTTCTTATGGGAATCACACTCAATTTTGGCTTTTAGTTGATTTGTTTCTTGCAATTTTGAGTGTGTAGTACCATCTCAGTTTGGAACTCTTAATCCTAAGCCTTTCCCTACTCCTAAGACATCCTTTCTTGCACACAAGTCCCTTGTACACCTTGTGAGGGTTTTGTTTGGGGACGCGCGGGCCTGAATCTGTGTACAACAGAAATTTAGAATTTAGGCCGGATAATCCGGCCCAAGTATAGGCCGGATAATCCGGCCTTGGCGGATGCAGTCTTTAAGGGTTGGGGTCAGGGGGAAGGGCTCATAATGAGCAGCACTTCTCCCCCGACCCTCTCCCTCTCCCCAATCGCCGCCTGCCGTCCCCCACCCTCCTCGGAGCCTCTCCGGCCACCGGATTCTCCGGGCCTCCCTGGATCTTCTTCTCCGCGCCTCCGGGTACCTTCTCTTCCGCGTTCTTCCTCCAATGAGTGAGGGTAACTCCCTCTCTCCCCATTTTTTTCTAGATGTGTTACTTGTTGGGTGGAACGTTGTCTAGAAGGATGTTGTTTCTTGTAGAAATTGTAGTCTTGTAGTATCTCGGCCCGATCTACTTTTTTGCACTCACTCTAGGCGATTTTGAATTTTCTGCCAGGGCCGGATTATCCGGCCTAACAGAGTAAAAACTGGTTCAGTTTCGTATAGATTTGTGAATTGAGTATGCTTGGACTTTGAACTGTTTGCCTTTTTTCTATATTCTCTCTTGGACTTGTGTGTATTCTTATCCCCATGCTATCCGCCTTGTTCGCTTCACAGGTGGTTCCAGCGCTCCCAAGACCTACAAGCGTCGTCCTCGTGCTAAATACTTTTGGGACGACGGAAAGGGTAACTTAGTGGATGAGGTTGAGCTAAGGAGAAGGAAGAACGAGAAGCGCATGGCTGAACAGGGAAAGAGGGATAGGAAGGGTGTGTCCAAGAGGAAGGGCAAAGGGCCCAAGATTAACTATAAGAAGATGGATCATGTTACTTTCTCCTCCATTCGTCATCATGATCTGTTTGATGAAGTGCCGCATGATACTGAGCTGGGTGACTCTCATTTTTGGTGTGCTGAACAAAAGGGTATCTATGAAGATGTGTATGCTCAGCAGAAGATTCAGCCTACGCATCCTTTGATTCTGGTTGAGGCCTTGGAGAAGCCTCACCTTGTTGGTGCCATGTATGTGTCTGAGAGGATGGGGTTGCACCATCTTATGGCCCTCCAATGCTCCTATGATTCTGAGATTGTGAATCAGTTCTTCTCCACCTTGGTCATTTGCGGTGATGAGCACCGCACCATGAAGTGGATGACTCGTGATAGGCCTATGCAAGCTGATTTCCATGTTTTTGCTGAGGTTCTTGGTTATCCCTTCCGCCACAGGGACCGTGCTAGTGGTCACCGCATCATCACCCAACTCAAGCCCAATAAAGATGCAGTCCTCTCTCCGTGCACCGATGACAATGGTATTGTGGGCACCCTTGATGGTCTTTCTCCCATATATGCTAGCTTGGTGGGTCTCTTTCGTGATTCTATCACTCCAAGTGGAGGAAATAATGACAGTATCCGTGGTCACCTAGTTCAGCTTCTTGCCTTCTCTCATGAGGTGGCGTCCTGTGAGGATGAGTCCGTGTTGTACAAGCTGGATGTGATGGACTTTATTTACCATGAGTTGATCGATGCCATGTTCACCATGCTTTCCATCCCATATGCTCCATACATCATGGTGCTGATTAGGCACTTGCTCCCTACTGAAGAGTTCAACATTGATGTTGTGCACAAGGCGAAGAAGATCTACACCAAGGTTAGGAAGACCTCTCACCCCTCCTCTGCTCCTGAGGGTCTCATGAGGGATGCTCGTGCTAGTTCTCGTAGGCCTCCAATGCCTCCTATTGCTCGTGAGATCAAGCAGCTGAATTGGTTCCAGCGGAACATTCTTTGCATGGGCGTGGACACTTGCAAGGGATAGTATGAGGCTTACAAGCAGCGCCATGAGATGGATCACACTCAGCAAGTCATTCTTCACCATTTGTCCGATGCTTCGGGCGATCCTCCTGCTCCTACTACTCCCACACCATATGCTCGGTGGAACTCTTCCTCTGGGCTTAACTATGGAGATCTAGAGCGTCACATGTTTCCTTCTGTGGCCACTACTGATGATGAGGAGGATGACACCGTGGATCTTGAGGATGAGGACTACGAGTGATCTCTTGGGGGCGTTAGCATCGTTCTTCTTCCCTTTTGGCGTCTCGATGCCAAAGGGGGAGAAGTAGTTCTATTAGGTCTCCAAGGATTTGCATGGGTCGGGCACAAGTATTTGCTCTTTATTTTTTTTGTTTTTTCCTCGCTTGTGCCCATTTAGCGTCGAACTTTTATGTGTGTTTTGTGTCGTATGAGACTATGTTTGTGTGGCTCTAGAATTATCTTGTGGACTACTCATATGGAGCCATCTATCTTTCTGGCTATATTGGATATCTATATCGAAGGAGGCGCTCACTATGGCTATCATTGGATATTCTTATAATGTTTTGAGGACGCATCTATCTCCCTACCGGTGGTATGAGCTTTTCGCATATGTTTCAATGAAATAGACTTATACCCTCTTGTGTGTATTTGTAATCAAATGCAATTTTTAGGATGCACACATTGAGTGGGAGTCTTATTCATTCATTAAATATTGCTGTATTGAGAACTATCTTGCAAATCCTAGCATTGTCATCTAACACCAAAAAGGGGGAGATTGAAAGAATATTTCATGGTTCCCTGTGTTTTGAGTGTTAGATAACAATACCGTGAAAGTTTTCTCATGTGTGCTTGATACATTGCAAATGTATCTATAATTTTTGATGTTCCATGCTTAGTTTTATCCACTTTCTTGTGTTTTGTTCCAACTTAGGAGTACTTTTATTATGATTTCTTGGACTAACCTATTAACAAGAGCCATAGTGCCAGCTGCCTCTTTTCTGTTGTTTTTGGTTCTAGAAAAGTCAGAAAATGAATATTCTCGGAATTGGACGGGACAAAAACCAAAGTGCCTATTTTTCCGGAAGGGATCAAGTGCGAGAATACGAGACGGAGAGGGGCCAGCCACACCACCTGGCCGTGCGGCCAGGCCTGGCCCGCGCTAGGGGGTGGTCTGGCCGACCCCAGCACCCCCTCGGCCTCTCCTTCCGCCTATAAGTTGCCCTCGGGACGAAAACCCTAAGGACCCGATCAAAAATCCACGAAAGACTCTGTAGCCGCCGTCATCTCCATCCCTAGACCGGGAGGGATCTGAAGCTCTTCCCGGCACCCTGCCGGAGAGGAGAATTCACCCTAGAGGCCTTCTTCATCACCATGCAAGCCTCTGGTGTGATGCGTCAGTAGTTCATCCTTGGACTACGGATCCATGTAGTAGCTAGATGGCTGGTTTCTCCTCCTTTGTGCTTTCATGTTTAGATCTTGTGAGCTCCATTCATGATCAAGATCATCTATTTGTAATCCATACATGTTGTGTTTGCGGGGATTCGATGGATATTGAGATGCTATTTCAGATTGATTATTGATTCTATCATGTCTTTGTTATTTGAGATCTTGCATGCTTTCCGTTGTTAGTAGCTATCTTGGCCAAGTAGGTGCTAGCAACTCCAAGAGTTAGTATTTATGCTCGATAGTGGGTTCATGCCTCTAGTAATCTGGGGAAGTGATAGAAATCTCTAAGGTACTAGATGTGCTGTTGCTACTAGGGAGAAAACAACGATCTTTTGTTCATAGAACAATTGTATTGTTTACTTTACACGCAGTTCGTAAAACAATAATCTGTTGCTTGCAACTTAATACTGGAGGGGGTTCGGATGATAACCTGAAGGTGGATTATTAGTCATAGATGCAGTTGGATGGCGGTCTATGTATTATGTTGTAATGCCCAATCAAGTCTCAAAGGAGTCAAGATGATTAGCATATGCATGTATTGCTTTCTCGGTGTTTGTCAATTGCCCCGCTATAATTTGTTCACCCAGCATGTTATCTATCTAAGGAGAGCCACCTCTACTGAACTATGGATCCCGGTCCTTTTCTTTACATAAAATCTACAATCTTTTACTGCTTTGTGTTTACTTTCTGCAAACTTTTACTTCTTTCCATTCGATACGTTTAATCCTTTGTTTTCCGCAAAACACGATGAGATTGACAACCTCATCGCAAGTTGGGGACAAAGTTCTGTGGTTGTGTTGTGCAGGTCTCCACGTTGCTACTAGCACCAGTAGTGCGCACTGCCAAAGCTCAGCTAGTAACACCTTTGAGGTGTTTCCTTGCTCCTACTGGTTCGTTTAAACCTTGGTTTCATAACTGAGAGAAACTTGCTGCTGTGCTCATCATACCTTCCTCTTGGGGTTCCCAACGAGCTCTACATCAACACCACGCACCAAGCAGTTTTCTGGGCGCCGTGTATTGAGCCATCAGTGCTAAGTGTGCAGGGAATGATATTGTATTTGGGGGGCCGGATTATCCGCCTCTATCAAGGGCCGGATAATCCGGCCTAACTCATTTGGCAAAGGCAGGTAAGGCGCGATGCTCTGACTGGGTTCGGATTTTCTCCCGGAAAATCCGAACAGGGGCGGATTTTCTTCCCCTACCGGATAATCCGGCCCTCGCCTTGGGCCAGATAATCTGGCCCCTAGAAGATGATCAAAGGCAGGCAAGGCGCGACACTCTGACTGGGTTCGGATTTTCTCCCGGAAAATCCGAACAGGGGCGGATTTTCTTCCCCTGACCGGATAATTCGGCCCCCAGGAGACGATCAAGGGCATGCTCGGCGCGTCGCTCTATCTGAGGGCGGTTTTTGTGCCGGATAATCCGAGTCTAGGGCGGAGTTTTCCCAGGCCGGATAATCCGGCCCCCAAAGGCTCCAACGGCTTAGTTGGGGCAGGGGTATAAAAGATCCTTCATCCCCTCCATTCAGTCAACTTGATTCATTCGAAAAGGACAAGACCTGTTGCAAGTGCTCTCTCTCTAGATCTCCCACTTCAACCACCCGAAGGCTTCTATTTTTGGTGGAATTGAAGGAGGAGACAACCTACATCGTCATCACGAATCAAGTGCATCAACTCCTCTCCATTCACTTGGAGAAATCCCTGATCTAGTATTCTCGTTAATATCTAGATGTTATGTTTTGTTATTGATAACTTGTTCTTGTGGTAGCTTGTTGTCATTACGGGAGCCTCCAATTTGGTTGTGGAGTTGTGCCCCGCTAGTTGTGTAAAGGCGCCGGTTCCCACCTCGAAGGGTTCCTATAGTGGAAACGTGGATCAGGCCTTTGATGGCGGGATCCATCGGAGAACAGGGTGAGGCCTATTGTGGCGTGGTGGTCTTAGTACCACCCACCCCTCTAACGCAGATGTACTTTCCTTAACAAGGAAGGAACTACGGTAAAACAAATCATGTGTCTCCGCATGCTCCACTACGGTTTAGTCGTTCCTCTATCTCACTCGCCTTTACTCGCTAGTAGTTAGATTTGCATATAGAAAAATTCTTCATAATAGCTTATCTAGAAAATTTACCTTTTGTGTCAAGCCTAAAATTGAAAAAGTATTAAAATTTGAAGTAAGCACCTATTCACCCCCCCCCCCCCCCTCTCTAGGTGCCCATACGATCTATTTCAACATGGACGAGGGGGGGGGACTTTTTTTTTGTAAACATAGCCCAAATAACGGCAATCCAAAAAGTGTGTAACTTTAGCAACTTATTATTGCCATGTTTGGTCTGTAGGCTATGTATATATAGCGAGATGGGATGGGAATAGTAGGGTGTTGATCAGACTATAGAAAAATGTAACACTACTAAATATTTTTTAAAAGTAACTCACCTAAATTGTAAAACCGTTAAACATATCCCAAAAAATCCCGTTAGAAGTACCGCATCCTAGATTTAGCTTGAATTTAGTGGAAAATAAAGGAGAATGTCAGTATGGACATGTGCACACTTATTATTATTTTTTACAACATGAGAAAATATAACACAAATCAAAACATAACTAATTTACCCCAAAACTATATATTAGCGTGCTTTATCTTCTTATAGAAAGATCAAGGATCGACATAAATGGACACGTTCACACTCACATAGTGCATATTGGAGACCGTGGTTGTAGAGCTTAGACTAACAAAACCATAGTAGCATCTCACTATGGACATGTCATCGTCTCCCATGGAAAGAGTAACCCGCGTCACTGTGACCGTCCTTCCCCTTCGATCCCAATCCCCCTGCCACTGCCAAAGGATGTCACCGGTCAAAGGTCGTGCGGTTTTGACGGCGGTGGATGGCTCTCGCCCCCTAGCGTGGCTGGTGGTGGCGGGGCCCCATCATCCTCGCATGGTGGGTCTCTAGCCGGATTATCACGGCGGCCATGGACGTCGCGACTCTTCTAGTGGAGATGGGAGCTAGGGCGGCGGCCTCGGACTTCTTCGGCATCCTTGGCGGATGCTGTGTCTGTGAAGGTGGCACGAAGACTGGCTCCAGGCTCGGTGCGGCTCAACGCCTCATCTCCTTGTGGTTCATGTGGTGGCGGTGGTGCCTGCTGAGATCTCAGGCCTGGTGTTGGAAGCCGGCGGGTGGTAGCATGGGGGTCTGCCGATCTTCCTAATAAAGGAGGCGATCCTAGGGTTCTTATCACGTCAAAATGGTGTTCTACTTGATGCATGGCCTCATTGATCTGTCCAGTGATGAGTTATAGAAGGCTCCACCAGAAATCTCCATTGGGTGCTTCATGCTTATATATTGCCATATCGGATGGGATTCGGCCGTGTGCATTCCTATTTTTGGTTGTGAAACTTCAAGAGGGTGTGACTCGAAGTTTTATTATCGGTTGACTTGTCATCATGGGACCATATTGGTGTTTCGATTTCCATAGTGAAGACAGTGACGGAGAATGTCATGGTAGCTGAGGTCATTTAATAATAACGGACCGAGTCTTCGAGACGCCGAGGACTTTTCTTGGTGATTCTGGACTTGTAGCAGCGGCATCGACAAGCGGGGGCAACAACACAAGGTGATAATTCAAGGTATGATCTTAAGTGGTTGTGCCTGACAATGGCTTCGTTGGCGACATTGTTTTGTGAGCGCGGACTTCCTCCAGGGTGAAAACCGAAGATCTATGATCGGCGGTGATGGTGCTTGTGCACTAATTCCTTCTTGCATGCTTCGCTTTGGAGAATTTGGACTCTGGGTGTTGTCTTGGCATGGGTTTGTGTTGCAGCTACAATGTTTTGATCACTGTAGCTAATTCTTTTGTGTTTTTTCTTCTTCTTTTTGTTGCAGGGTTGTGTGTATTTGTATTGTGTTTAAGATATCTTGTTGTTGTAGAGACCATTGTAATTGGTATCTCCGCGATATTAATATATTTCTTTATCAGAAAAAATGGGATGGAGTATAAAATTAACCAGCCTTGATCACTTGTGCGGTCAACATTAACCACCCTTTATCTACTTACTCCAGTGCACAATTGCATGGCATTCTGGACATAACTCTAGTCAAACTTTTACAACTTCGTCTGGCTATATATTGTTCTAATAGTTAGATTGAAAACTTTGTCTTGATATATGTTTTCATAATAAAATAATTTGTTGTGATTATGCATGTAGTACAACATAAATTGATGAGAAATGTTACGTCCCCAAGTTTTTGGAAACTAGACAATACCCCGCGCGTTGCGGCGGAATTTCCGTGTGATACGGAGTATGTGCACAGTAGAGAAAAACTATAAGAAAGTAAAATGAAAATTGCAACAGTAGGATCTTTGAACGTTCAGATTGCACACCATTTTGGAACTTACTAATTTATTGGATGTTTAAACAAAATTTACTCGTGAAAATGTAAACTACAAATTAGAGGCTATGTACTAAAGCATATCTCTCAGGTTAACACTTCCCTTTATATTTACCATGAGTGGACCTCAGAACTATCATTGGATAAGGTCATCACACTTATCAACTCATCAAGCAAAATGAAAGGACGTGTGAACTTTGAGTAATCTATGTTTAGAAGTGTACTGAGACTGCAAGAATCAGCAACATATTAAATACATGTGTAGCCCTAACGGGTGCAAAAATGTCAAAAAAATTACCATTCAAGTTTATTGTACTCTTAGTTTAACACAATGCCCTGCAGATAAAAGAGAAATATGAAGGATAATTTGAATTTCTGCAGATCGAATTGACATAGTATATAAAATGCTTACGAAGACAAAACATCTGGTCATCAGCTAAAAAATATGACCACATAAATTGTTGAAAGAAGTAAACTAATCCTTACACTGGACATGACAGATGAGTACACGACGGAAGAAGGAGAGCAACTTTAATTTGGGATTTGGGCGTGCTTCTTACACTCATTCCTGAAATAATTATAGAAATTAAGAAAGATAGATTACTGGCCGCGAAGGAACAACAATAATCTTGCCCCAAGGTGAATTGGACTGAACGAATATAATTTGATCGCTCCAAATATACACCATACCTGAGTAAAAGACAACATAATATAAGCTTAGAATTCAAGAAAAATAACAGTAGAAAATATGGGAAAGGGAAGAATGATCAGAGTCCTCAAGCTGCATGGCAGTAGAAAAAAGTGAGATAGTGTGATAGAACCCATGCTTGCGAGGATCGTCACTTGTTTTCTGTCTTGTATCTACCTCAGGAAGCTGCACTCTGCAGCATATTGTTCACACATGAATTCCATCAAGCACCTGCCGAGCAAAAAAATCATACTCCATATGCAAGGAATGAACGAAACACAAAAAAAGGGAACTCACGTCTTGAAAACTAAGATTAGGAAAGGAAGGTTACACCTCCAGATAGCGGCCTAAGAAGTAAATTCATCTCATTTAGCCGGCAGCCAAGGCTGTCAACATGGTTGCAGGATGATACAGATATTTTTGTCGACAAAGATCAGGGGCGTCTAGGACAGGGAGAACCATGTGAAGATTGAATTGTGAATGAGGATGACGCTAATGAGGTGGCCACGAAGGACTAAAAAGTGCCCCCGGGCCAGCCGGTGGCCGCTGGCTAGCCTCGCCAGTTACAGATGATTTATTTTTACCACTATTGAGGAGGTGAAACGGAAGATTGATCTAAAGCAGCAGAGGGTATGCGAATAAATTAATGAGGGCTGGCTCGGTGGGTGCAAATTGATTGCAAAGACTAAATCTACGAAGTCTTGACATGGCCGAGATAACTAGACAGAACGGCATGCGTCAAAGCATGACGGAACAACAACTTCTTTTTTCTGAAAAAATTAATTTCTTTCTAAGTTGGGAGAGTTACTAATGTGCAGGCCTTGTATAAAGGAGGAGATCTTTGTGGCGACAAAAAGACATTGATTGTTGCTAAAATAAAAATTATGAAAATAAAAAGATGAGGTGGCAATGCTGATGTGGATAGGCTGCATGTTGAGAGAAATAGGTAGTGGGGATGAACTATTTAGATATTATAGATTATAGATGTCCCAAAGCAATTGTCTTGTCATTATTATACACCTTGTAGGTTGTCATATGTGTAAGTATATAGAGTTCTCTAAAAAAAATCACAGCATAAGTTCCTAACCTTTTTTGGAGAAAGATCAAGATCTATTCCATGAGTTCACAGAAACTATAAAGATCCATAATATAATAAAAATCATGTCGAGATCCTTGAACCACCTGACGACCACTATTGTTGTCAGAGCGAGCCGCTGAATCGCCGCTTCCTTACCGGAGCTGTCCTGACATTGTTGATGATAGCCGAGAAATCTTCGTGCGCATATATCTAAGGACGAGTGTCCTAGAGCCAAAATCGTCGCTACTAAACCGTTGAAATGATTTGAAACTTCTAACACCAAACATATGCCACACTAGACTGAACAAGATCCACCACTCCATGGAAGCATTGACTAGACATATACTCGCCCTCCTTGGCACCACTACAAAAATACCCCCGTCCCCAACACTTTTTAGCGGTGGCACAAGCAAAAAGTACTAGCCAAAGTTAGTTAGCCGGCGGATGGGAAATTGCGACACAATTTGGTCGTGGCGCTGAATTTATCACCCAAGTTGTGCCATTTGCAGCGCTTTTATGCGTCGTGATCCATATTTGCAGCGTCCCATCACCGATTTTTCTATTCCAACCCTGATTTTTGCTTTTCCACCACTTTTTCACTGGTCCCGCTAAGATTTCGAATGACCCCGCCTAAAATCAGACTGTCACGTGCCTCCTTAGGCAAATCTACCGCTTTCTCCTTTGCAAATTACCCATTCCCATCCACACTAAACCCTCGACGTCGTCGACACTGGTCGGGTCGACGACGGTCATAAGTGACTCTTTCGTTGCCTCCTGCCGCCCCCTTTCGCCCCTCCACCGTGCACCCCCGACGTTGCCTAGGCCGTTGGTAAGTCTTCCTCGTTTACACTGCTCTATTTCCATCGCCCTTTACTACCAGTACCATCCGCGTCTTCGACGTGGATCGATGTGTTCCCATCGTTTTGCCTAGCTTGTGTTAGATGGCACGAGAAGCAAAGAGAAAGGCTTCTTCACAACAACAAGAACCCCCGTCCTAGCTGCAATACCAGAATATGAAAAGCGAAGATTGAAAACCATAAAAGTGAACAATGCAAGAATCAGGCAGCATAATTTTGCACACAGGTTCCTTATACAACCATCCTCTCACGAAGAACTAGTTATTTCTAGAGAGAACATTGTTAGAGAAGAGGTGTGTATACTTGCCTGATTGTTCTCTATCATTACTAATTTACCTTATTATAATTATGCTACTACCATTACTAATTTACCCTCAATGCTCACTTGTAGCCTGTCGCTCGAGATGAGTTTGAGGGTGAATGTAGAGATCCTTTGTTCACAAAAGCACAAGGATTTGAAGAAAATGAAGAGGTAGAGTTAAAGGATTAATATGAAATTAGGTAGGATAATAACAGCGGGGATGAAAGTGACACTAATAATAAGGACGAGGATGAGGAAGATACGTACAAAGAGGAAAAAGCAATTACATAGTGCAAACTGAATTTGAGTGCATGCTGCTAACTAAATTCAGTATATAGTGCTAACTGAATTTGAGTGCATAGTGCTAACTAAATTTGAATTCATAGTGCTAACTGAATGTGCAAACTAATCTACATAAGCATACCATATATTACTACCCTGAGTTTAATGCATGCATCCTCGATTACGTGGAGCACGAATGATGAATAGGAGGACGGTGAGAGATCGTCCTACTAAGATGAGGTGAATAACAAAAAGTAATGCGATGTACAAAATGTACGTCAAATTCAACACTTTTAGACAAGCCTTGTGGGTTTGCTATGGCCAATTTTGCTAACTATATTCCGTACCTAGCAAAAAAAGTGACATATTCTTCAGCTTTACAAATTGGAGGAAAGTTGATCATAAGCAGAAGTTATGGGATGTACTGAACGTAATCAAACTTTTCCTATGAACTATTCTTGCTATGCATGTTATATCAGTCTTATTTATCCTGACACATATATCTCAAATTGTAAAAATATTTTGATATTTATGTAGGGGTTCGTAGCATGGAAAACAAAAATTTTCTATCGCATACAAACAAACAAGCCAAGATCTATCTACTAGATTGTAGCAACGAGTCGATGGAATAACTCACCCTCGAAGATTCCAAAGTGTTTAACGAGAGCAGATTCTCGTGGGTGATGTAGTCGTACTCTTTCCGATCTCAAGATCGCGTAGACGATCCTTCCGGCGCCGCGTTCCCGCAGCGCTCCCGCAGTCGGTCACACGTTCGGTACTCGACGAAGACCTTCCTCTCCCTTGTTCCAGCAGGCAGCGGAGGTTGTAGCACTCTCCTCGCGATTCCGGCAGCACAACGGCGTGGTACCGGAGGTAGAGGGGAGATCCCGCAGGGCTTCGCCTTAAGCCGGTGCGAGTATGGTGGAGCTTATGAGAGAGGCTATTAGTGGTCTAGTAATTAGACACACCAATTAGAGGGCTCTAAACCAATTAGAAGGCTCTAAACCGAAACAGCTCTAAACCGGGGTCTAGGTCTAGTTTCTAGTTTAGAGGATAGGAACTTGTGTGTACTAGGAGGGGAGCCCTGCCCCTCCCTTTATAGGTGGGAGGGCTGGCTGCGCCATGGGGAGGAGAGTCCCTCCCCAAGTCGGCTTGGTGGGGCGCCGGCCAAGGGAGGAGTCCTCCCCAAATTCGGCCTCCACCAATCCTCCTCTTTTCCCACTTCCCAAAATTGGCAGTTTGACTTTCAAATTAGCCGTTTGACTTTTCCAATTTAGGAATTAAATAAACCCTTTATTTTGGACAGCGAGAACACTTAGTACATGATGCAATCATTCCATCTTGCAATGACACATTCATGTACCCCTTCCCCCCCGGAGTGCCGGACATTCCGGGACCTTCTAGAATGTTCCCGATGAAAACACCGGAACCATTCCCCAACTCCGAAATGGGACTTTCCTTATATGAATCTTATTCTCCGGACCATTCCGGATCACCTCGTGATATCCCGGATCCCATCCGAGACTCCGAACAACATTCGGTCTCTTTCTCATAATACCATAACTACTCAAACAACGTCGAATCCTTAAGTGTGTCTCCCTACGGTTCGTGAATTATGCGGACATGATCGAGACACTTCTCCGAACAATAACCAATAGAGGAATCTGGAAATTCATATGGCTCCCACATATTTCTACGATTACTTTGCGATCGAATGAACCACTTACATACGATACCAATTTCCCTTTGTCTCACGATATGTTACTTATCCGAGGTCATGATCGTCGGTATCTCTGCATACCTAGTTCAACCTCGTTACTGATAAGTACTCTTTTCTCGTTCCCGTGATATGTGATCCCTTGTGACCAAGTCACATGCTTGCAAGCTAATTGGATGACATTTCACCGAGAGGGCCCAGAGAATATCTATCCGTCATGTGGATGGACAAATCCCACTCTTGATCCATGTGTTTCAACCAATACTTTCCGAACACCCAATGCCACTTTTATAGCCACCCTGTTACGGTGTGGTGTTTGATGACATCAAAGCATCCATCCAGTAAAGGCAATATGCATGATCTCATGGTCGAAGGAATTAGGTTACTATGTATCAGAAAGCATATAGCAATTGAACTATTGAAATG
This sequence comes from Avena sativa, assembly GCA_916181665.1. NCBI lineage: Eukaryota > Viridiplantae > Streptophyta > Magnoliopsida > Poales > Poaceae > Avena > Avena sativa. The sequence goes on from OV702287.1 coordinate 434,713,509, forward strand.
ACTTGATCTTTATGCTACGCTTGTCTATAGGAGTATGTCCACCATATCATTCTCCTAACGATATGATCTTGTTGTTGATAACATCTCAATGTTCATGACAAAGAAACCACATCATCAATCAACCAACAAGCTAGTGAAGTATAGAGGCCATACTAGGGACTTCAAATTAAGTTTACAAATCACACAAGTATTAATGGTTTCCTTGTTAATACTATTATAGCATGAATGTAAACATTTATCATAAACACAAAGATATATAATAATAACTACATTTATTATTACCTCTAGGGCATATCTCCAACAGTCTCCCACTTGCACTAGAGTCATCTAATCTAGATTACATGGTAATATACCGAACACCCATGGCAGTTTGGTGTTGGTCATGTTTTGCCCTCGGGAGAGGTTTAGTCAACGGATCCGCCACATTCAGATCTGTGTGTACTTTGCAAATCTTTATATCCCCATCCTGGATATGTTCTCGAATAGCGTGGAAACGCAGCTTGATATGCTTCAGCTTCTTGTGTGACCTTGGTTCTTGCGCATTGGCTATGGCGCCCATGTTATCACAGTAGATAGACATTGGGTCCAGCGCACTTGGAACCACACCCAGCTCTGTAATGAACTCTTTCATCCATATCGCTTCTTGTGAAGCCTCCGAAGCAGCCATGTATTCCGATTCAGTTGAAGATCTCGCCACAACGCTTTGCTTTGCACTCCTCCAGCTAACTGCTGCACCATTCAAAATAAATACGTATCCAGATTGTGATTTAGAATCATCCGGATCGGTGTTCCAACTAGCATCGGTGTAACCATTAACAACGAGCTGTTCATCACCTCCATAAGAAAGAACCATATCCTTAGTTCTTCTCAAGTACTTAAGGATGTTTTTGACCGCTGTCCAATGATCCACTCCTGGATCACTTTGATATCTGCTAGTTAGACTAACAGCATATGCGATGTCGGGTCTAGTACATAGCATGGCATACATTAGAGATCCTATGGCTGAGGCATAGGGAGTCTTACTCATCCTTTCTCTATCTTCTGCCGATGTCGGACTTTGAGTTTTACTCAAGGTCGTATTGGGCAACATGGGCAAGAACCCTTTCTTGCTATCTTCCATTCCAAACCTCTTTAGAACTTTGTCCAAATATGTACTTTGTGACAATGATATTTGGCGTTTCGATCTATCTCTATAAATCTTTATGCCTAATATGTAAGCTGCTTCGCCAAGATCCTTCATTGAAAAACTATTATTCAAATATTCCTTGACACTATTAAGAAGGTCTACATCATTCCCAATCAACAATATGTCATCCACATACAGTATTAAGAATGCTACAGAGCTCCCACTCACTTTCTTGTAAATACAAGCTTCTCCATAAGTTTGTATAAAACCAAAACTTTTGATTACCTTATCAAAATGTTGATTCCAACTTCGGGATGCTTGCTTCAATCCATAGATGGACCGTTGAAGCTTGCATACCTTGTTAGCATCTTTAGGATCGACAAAACCTTTGGGTTGTATCATATACAACTCTTCATCAATGTCTCCATTGAGGAATGCTGTTTTTGACATCCATCTGCCATATCTCATAATCATAATATGCAGCGATTGCTAACATAATCCTCACAGACTTTAGCTTCGCTACCGGTGAGAAAGTCTCATCGTAGTCAACTCCTTGAATTTGTCGAAACCCTTTTGCGACAAGTCGAGCTTTATAGACAGTAACATTACCATCAGCATCTGTTTTCTTCTTGAAAATCCATTTGTTCTCGACAGCCTTCCGGCCATCCGGTAAGTCCACCAAAGTCCATACTTGGTTTTCGTACATGGATCCAATCTCGGATTTCATGGCTTCTTGCCATTTATTGGAATCTGGGCTCATCATCGCTTCCTCATATGTCTCGGGGTTATCGGTGTTGTCCACCAACATGACATTCATAACGGAATCATACCAATCTGGAGTGGTACGAGTTCTCGTTGACCTCCGAGGCTCTGTAGTAACTTCAACCGAAGTTTCATGATCACCATCATTAGCTTCCTCTCTTATTGGTGCAGGCACCACAGGAACTTCTTCCGGTGCTGCGCTACTCGCAATTTCGAGAGAAGGTTCGACAACCTCGTCGAGTTCTACTTTCCTTCCAGTCACTTCTTTCGAGAGAAATTCCTTCTCTAGAAAGGATCCATTCTTAGCAACGAAGATTTTGCCTTCGGATCTATGATAGAAGGTATACCCAACAGTTTCCTTCGGGTATCCTATGAAGACGCATTTTTCCGCTTTGGGTTCAAGCTTGTCCGGCTGTAACTTCTTTACATAGGCTTCGCATCCCCAAACTTTAAGGAACGACAATTTAGGTTTCTTCCCAAACCATAATTCATACGGTGTCGTTTCAACGGATTTAGACGGTGCCCTATTTAAAGTGAATGCGGCTGTTTCTAATGCATAACCCCAAAATGATAGTGGCAAATCTGTAAGTGACATCATAGAACGAACCATATCTAAGAGAGTTCGATTACGACGTTCAGACACACCATTACGCTGTGGTGTTCCCGGCGGTGTCAACTGCGAAAGTATTCCACATTTCTTCAAATGCTCGCCAAACTCGTAACTTAGATATTCACCTCCACGATCAGATCGTAGAAATTTAATCTTCTTGTTACGTTGATTCTCTACCTCACTTTGAAACTCCTTAAACTTCTCGAAAGTTTCGGACTTATGTTTCATAAAATAGATATACCCATATCTACTCAAGTCATCCGTGAAGGTAAGAACATAACGATAACCACTGCGCGATGCTACACTCATTGGACCACACACATCGGTATGTATGATTTCCAATAAGTCTGTAGCTCGCTCCATCATACCAGAAAATGGAGTCTTAGTCATTTTACCCATCAGACATGCTTCGCATCTTTCAAGTGATTCAAAATCAAGTGATTCAAGAAGTCCATCGGAATGGAGTTTCTTCATACGCTTCACTCCAATGTGACCAAGACGACAGTGCCACATATAGGTCAAATTATCGCTTGATTTCAAACGTTTAGCCTCAATGTTATTAATATGTGTATTTCTACTATCGAGATTCAATATGAATAGACCATCTATCAAAGGTGCATGTGCATAAAACATATTACTCATATAAATCGAACAACCATTATTCTCGGATTTAAACAAGTAACCGTCTCGCAATAAACAAGATCCCGATATAATGTTCATGCTCAACGCAGGCACCAAATAACAATTATTTAAGTATAAAACTAATCCCGATGGTAGATGAAGAGGTAGTGTGCCGACCGCGATCACATCAACCTTTGATCCGTTTCCCACGCGCATCGTCACCTCGTTCTTCACTAGCTTCCGTTTATTCTGCAGCTCCTGTTTCGAGTTACAAATATGAGCAACCGAACCAGTATCAAATACCCAGGCACTACTACGAGTACTAGTGAGATACACATCAATAACATGTATATCAGATATACCTTTCTTCTTGATGTTGCCGTTCTTCAAATCCGCCAAGTACCTTGGGCAATTCCGCTTCCAGTGACCTTCTCCCTTGCAGTAAAAGCACTCAGTATCAGGCTTGGGTCCAGCCTTGGTCCTCTTCGTCGGCGTGGTAACTTTCTTACCACCCTTCTTGAAGTGTCCCTTCTGCTTAGACTTGCCTTTCTTGAATTTGGTGGTCTTATTGACCATCAACACTTGGTGCTCTTTCTTGATCTCCACTTCTGCAGATTTTAACATAGCAAACAGTTCTGGCAACTCTTTGTTCATGTTCTGCATGTTGTAGTTCATCACAAAGTTCTTGTAACTTGGTGGTAGTGATTGGAGGATGCGGTAAACTCCCAAAGTATTAGGAATCACTATACCCAAACTTTGAAGTTTATTTGCGTGCCCAGACATTTTAAGCACATGCTCACTGACGGAGCTACCCTCTTCCATCTTGCAGTTAAAGAACTTTTCAGAAGCTTCATAACTTTCAATTGCCGCATGAGTCTCAAAGATTAATTTGAGATCCTTGACAATATCATATGGATCTGACTCTTCAAACCTTTTCTGAAGCTCCGATTCTAAACCATACAAGATAGCACACTGAACTATGGAGTACTGATTCTTCCGAGCGAGGTAAACATTCTTTACTTCATCGGTAGCATCAGCTGCAGGTGGGTCACCTAGCGGTGCATCCAGCACATAGGTCAAATTACCAGCTGTGAGGACAATCCTCAAATTGCGGAACCAATCCGCGAAGTTGCTTCCATTGTTTTTTCAACTTTTCTTTCTCTAGGAACGCATTAAAATTGATGGTAGGGGCTGCCATTGATCTACAACATATTTGCAATAGTTTAGACTAAGTTTATGACAAATTGAGTTCAAATTAATTAATGAAATTAAACTAGGTGAACTCCCACTCAAAACAACATCCCTCACATTGTTTTAGTGATCACACGAACCAAATCCACTACATCAACACCGATCATCACGAGAGCTGATATAGTTTTAATGGCGAACAATCATCATGTTCATCATATCTACTATATGATTCATGCTTTGCCTTTCGGCGATCCGTGTTCCTGAGGCCATGTCTGTACATGCTAGGCTCGTCAAGATCAAACCTTAGCTTCCGCATAAGCAAATCTGGCTTGCTTACGTTGTAGTCACCCGCGGAATCAAAGACACCCGATCATCACGTGGTGCTTCGAAGCAGCAAGCTTTGGCAACGGTGCATACTAAGGGTGAACACTTTTAGAACTTGAAATTTATGTGCATGAGGGATCATCTTATAATGCTACCGTCGTCTACTAAGCAATACAAGATGCATAAAGGATTAACATCACATGCAATTCATAATATGTGATATGATATGGCCTTTCTTCTTTGTGCTTCCGATCTCCATCTTCAAGCACGAACATGATCTCCATCATCACTGGCATAGCATCAAGGTCAATGACGCTTCTTCATGGTTGTCGTCCGCCAACTTCAACTATTACAACTATTTTGAATAGACACGCAGGCCTTAACAGAAATTAAAGACAACCATATGGCTCCTGCCGGTTGCCAACTTACAATAAGGATCATTGCATACATCAAATATAATCACAATCATGGCCATATCACATCACTGCACACCCCTGCAAAACAAAGTTAGACGCTTCTACTTTCTTTGCATATTTTACGTGGTTTGGGGCTTTCCATAAGTGTCGTTCTAACTTACGAACAAGAACCACAACATTGATACTAGCATTGTTGATCACCCGTTGTAAATTGGATCTTTACTATGCTAGGAGAAACAGGCACCCGCAAAGCCACTTATGCAAAACGAGTTGCATGTCAAGCGTGGAGCAAGTCTCATGAACGATGTCATGTAAGGTTAGCCCGGGCCGCTTCATCCCAACATACCGCAAGATGCAAAGTACACAAAAAGCAATCTACAATAAAAGCATCAACGCCCACAATGACCATTGTGTTCTACTCGTGCAACAGATCTACATATAGACACGGCTCTGATACCACTGTAGGGGTTCGTAGCATGGAAAACAAAAATTTTCTATCGCATACAAACAAACAAGCCAAGATCTATCTACTAGATTGTAGCAACGAGTCGATGGAATAACTCACCCTCGAAGATTCCAAAGTGTTTAACGAGAGCAGATTCTCGTGGGTGATGTAGTCGTACTCTTTCCGATCTCAAGATCGCGTAGACGATCCTTCCGGCGCCGCGTTCCCGCAGCGCTCCCGCAGTCGGTCACACGTTCGGTACTCGACGAAGACCTTCCTCTCCCTTGTTCCAGCAGGCAGCGGAGGTTGTAGCACTCTCCTCGCGATTCCGGCAGCACAACGGCGTGGTACCGGAGGTAGAGGGGAGATCCCGCAGGGCTTCGCCTTAAGCCGGTGCGAGTATGGTGGAGCTTATGAGAGAGGCTATTAGTGGTCTAGTAATTAGACACACCAATTAGAGGGCTCTAAACCAATTAGAAGGCTCTAAACCGAAACAGCTCTAAACCGGGGTCTAGGTCTAGTTTCTAGTTTAGAGGATAGGAACTTGTGTGTACTAGGAGGGGAGCCCTGCCCCTCCCTTTATAGGTGGGAGGGCTGGCTGCGCCATGGGGAGGAGAGTCCCTCCCCAAGTCGGCTTGGTGGGGCGCCGGCCAAGGGAGGAGTCCTCCCCAAATTCGGCCTCCACCAATCCTCCTCTTTTCCCACTTCCCAAAATTGGCAGTTTGACTTTCAAATTAGCCGTTTGACTTTTCCAATTTAGGAATTAAATAAACCCTTTATTTTGGACAGCGAGAACACTTAGTACATGATGCAATCATTCCATCTTGCAATGACACATTCATGTACCCCTTCCCCCCCGGAGTGCCGGACATTCCGGGACCTTCTAGAATGTTCCCGATGAAAACACCGGAACCATTCCCCAACTCCGAAATGGGACTTTCCTTATATGAATCTTATTCTCCGGACCATTCCGGATCACCTCGTGATATCCCGGATCCCATCCGAGACTCCGAACAACATTCGGTCTCTTTCTCATAATACCATAACTACTCAAACAACGTCGAATCCTTAAGTGTGTCTCCCTACGGTTCGTGAATTATGCGGACATGATCGAGACACTTCTCCGAACAATAACCAATAGAGGAATCTGGAAATTCATATGGCTCCCACATATTTCTACGATTACTTTGCGATCGAATGAACCACTTACATACGATACCAATTTCCCTTTGTCTCACGATATGTTACTTATCCGAGGTCATGATCGTCGGTATCTCTGCATACCTAGTTCAACCTCGTTACTGATAAGTACTCTTTTCTCGTTCCCGTGATATGTGATCCCTTGTGACCAAGTCACATGCTTGCAAGCTAATTGGATGACATTTCACCGAGAGGGCCCAGAGAATATCTATCCGTCATGTGGATGGACAAATCCCACTCTTGATCCATGTGTTTCAACCAATACTTTCCGAACACCCAATGCCACTTTTATAGCCACCCTGTTACGGTGTGGTGTTTGATGACATCAAAGCATCCATCCAGTAAAGGCAATATGCATGATCTCATGGTCGAAGGAATTAGGTTACTATGTATCAGAAAGCATATAGCAATTGAACTATTGAAATGACTTGATCTTTATGCTACGCTTGTCTATAGGAGTATGTCCACCATATCATTCTCCTAACGATATGATCTTGTTGTTGATAACATCTCAATGTTCATGACAAAGAAACCACATCATCAATCAACCAACAAGCTAGTGAAGTATAGAGGCCATACTAGGGACTTCAAATTAAGTTTACAAATCACACAAGTATTAATGGTTTCCTTGTTAATACTATTATAGCATGAATGTAAACATTTATCATAAACACAAAGATATATAATAATAACTACATTTATTATTACCTCTAGGGCATATCTCCAACAATTTATTCTTTGTGTACATATTGGGTGATGAGGTCATCTCAAAAGAAATGGTGTGATTTTAAAAGCACGCTGAAAAAGTTGCTTTTCAATCCTCGGTTGAATGAGAAGAACATTGCAAATGATTGTGATGATAGAATGTCTAGCAGTGATTGAGCAGCGGTGTGTGAGCATTAGAGTTTAGATTCCACCAAAGAAAAAGGTAGAAAGAATGCACTAAACCGTGATAATCAAAAAAATGTCCGTCATACTTCTGGATCAAGGAGTTTTGCCAGTGCGATGTATGTAGGGTAAGTATCATCTAAGTTGTATACATAGGTTTTTTATTGCTCGATAACTGCTTTCTGAATATTTATATTTCAATCAAGAGAAAACTCATAATCATCCAATTACAAGAGCTGAATTGTACAGAGCCACACAGACGAACAAAGACAATAGACCTGTTGATGAAGTGGCTAAGAAAATACTGTAAGTTATTATTCACTATCGTCAAACATATATCGTTTAATGCTAGTGATAGTTCTAATGCTAGTATAAACAATACTCTAGGCCAATATGCAAAGAGAACTTATATTTGATCCAGACATTGAGTTTATAGATAATGAACAAGGTGATATGTATGCTCGTACCTTTCCAAAAAATATAAGAGGCAGAGTTTATGGACTGAGGTTGTTACCTCATACCTACAAGATGGTTGAGATTGGAAAAACTTCTGCGAGGTGTACAAAAATAATAGAGGAGAACTCTGAGATTAGACGACGAATGCCATCCTTATTGCTAGGTTGGATGCCCAGGAGGAAAGAATGAACGCAATGCAACATAAGTTGGATAGTCAGGAAATTGTTGTTGCTGCTGCTTTGAAGAGAGATGCAGTTTGAGGAAATTGTTTTAAAAAGAAGAGGTCATGAGGTCATTCTAGGCCTCCAATTTTCATGCGGTTGTCCGAGGACCGGAATAAGATGAATTTCTCAAGTCTGTGAGTTTGACTAACTACGAAGCTTAGGCATATGTCTTCTACATAAATTGTTGTCAGTTGATGCATCTATTGTTGATGCATATAGGAATGCGTGTATTTTTGATGCTACATAACTTTGTGTAGATTGAAGAAAAAGTGGGTCTGCGATCGATGGCAAGTGATAGGACAGTTGTGTTTAGGAATTTAACTTCCACGTACAAGTGTGTACTGTGGGATGATGGACAACCGTTAGGTGAATTCTATATGATCCTGATTAAGGGCTGTGATAGATAAGACTGCCACTAGTTAGGCCAATCGTAAAGGTAATGGATTGGGCTAAGCTCTAAACCATCACATTGCTTGGACATTTATGAATATAAGTGAATAACGACTCTCAGCTTTCAGTTTTACCAAACACCCATGTTCTGACAAATGTTTATGTATTGACTTCATATGTTACGAAGCCAGAAGGAACTCTTGTGTCCAAAAAAGATCTATTTCTATTCTGGGCAACAAAACAAGTATGTATAAGCCTCTATATAGTATATATACTCTCATACATGTTTTCTTGTTTGCAGCAAATTGATTTATAGTTTATTTTGTTCTATGTTCATCATGATCAGTGTGCCGTAGACTCAACTGAAGACCAAGCAATCAACACTTCATCGTAGCACTCGTTTGAAAACTTATGTGATGGATGTGTCAAAACTGATTGTGATGTCTTTTATAGTCTACGATGTATGTGTTTGATACTATGTTATGCAATATATTCGAGTTTGTGATGTGATACTTGGAAGCACCATGTGTGATTCATATTATAAGTTTCTGTGAATCCTGTTAAATTAGGAGAACCCTAAATATAGAAAAAGCTTGCTGCGCCGAAAAAGATCACTGAGGCACTAAAAATTATACCGTGCATGGGCCATGTACGATGGCACCATATTGTGCTGGGCACGCACAACTGCCACGACACCTAGTCAGTGTGGTCCTACAATGGGATGCGACGTTAACGTCGTGCTGCCGTGGTAGCGCCAACTCGGCGGATGACGATGCGCCGAGAAAAAAAATGTGCCGCCTAAAAACTTTTTCGACACGATTATCTTAGGTGGATTTTTTTGCCACGCTAGCGCGAGCGCGGCGACTAGACAAGTGTCTCGGCGTTTATAAGCGTCAGGACACATGATACGTGTTGTAGTGCGCTGATAAGGTAGATGAGGAGACGGGTATTAGGTATATCTTATTCTTGTCCCACATAATGCCGCCATAACATCGATGTCAGGTTGACCAATATCTAACTTTACGGACCTTACTACAGCGCCGAGTCCAGGTCCGAGGTACCCACCCTCTCTCGCAGCCAGAGCGGTAAGTAGAGAAGGTGTGGACCTTTCGATTCCCGATCATAGACGGCTAAAACGAGGCAGATGGCGACGGACTAGGGTTGATGAGGACGAGGCAGATGGCCTCCGCCCCCTCTTTTTTTGTTTGCAGGAGGAACGGGCTTGGAACCTAAACGTGGGATTTTTACGTTTCTATCCATTTTCGACGTGATAGATTTTGGTTGAGCAAATAAAGGACGTACTCTGGACTGTGATATAGGATATGGATATTTCTATTTAGGCAAATCTTAAATGAGAAGTACACGCGGCTGTTAGGTTGTTCTTCAATGCATGAGCAAGCTGTAGGCAGGGAAAGGGCAGGGGACCGTGAATCTGTTGTCGCTTATCATGATCCATAACTATAACTAGCTCAGATGACAGGACGCACGAGTAACATCAAGCAAGCAGGTCCCATAGAAATGCATTGATCCATTCCCGCGTGATTGTGTTTGTTGACCGGTCATCAGCGCCTCCTTGTGGACCTTGTGCCGAAGAGTTTTACACTGTCTTACCTGCCATCAGGCTGACGATAAGAATAAATACGACGAGTAAAGATTTGGGCCTGATTGGTAACATGAGCTGAATTTTGAGCTCCTGTGGCAGGTTCATGCCTTTAAAACCATGTTATGTATTTTATTTGGTAGACCAGGTCACATTGTTTGCAATGCAGGTGTCACTTTGATTGGTTGGCTGCATCCAGTTTAGCGACCCATCAATAACCACACTAATCCAAGGCTAAACACACTTACCCCGCACTACCACACCAAGCAGCCATGGGCGATGGCGCTGCTGAGATGACCGGGAAGTAGAACGTCTGTGGGGAGAGAGGCCATGTGTGGGTGCCGCTGCAGGAAAACAGCGCCCCAGGCGTGCAACGGTGGTGCTCCATTATGCCGCCAGGCCTCTCGAATGAAGAGGCCTTCACCCTCGCCCTACGCCAGTTGGAGGAGGAGGCAGCGCTCGCGGAGAAGGCACGCCGGGAAGGCACCTTCCAGGCCTGCACGGGTCGGTGATGGTGGCCTAGGCCGCCGCGCACATGCCTCCCGCCACCGTACGTTCCCCGCCCGTCATGGCTGTGCGTGCCCCTGCCCCCGCCGCCGCTGTCGAGTCTGTTTAAGAGAGGAGAAAGAAGGAGTTCATCTTCAACCTTACGCACTGAGAGAGTGATAGCTGAATTTCTCAACCTGCACCAAAACGAAAAATTTGCAACATCAAAGTGGTGCAAAACCGCGAGATCAAGCTACTCCTTAAAGGAAACTTTGAACGGTCCATTATCTATAATAAATCTGAAGAAATTCACCAAAAAAACTCCAATTTTAATTTCGAATCTGAGAAGATTCACGAAACACTGTGCCGATGGTCAGAATTGAACCCATCTTCGATGGGTATCTTTTTTATGTAGAGCTTAATTTGATTCGCAGAGGACTTGTGCTAATTACAACAAAGCAACCAAGATAGGTAACCTCTTGCAACTCCGGAGAAAAAAAAGGCACGCAACTAGCCTTCCCATGGGCGTCTCATGGGAATCCATCGGCTCGTTTGCATCAAGCGGGCATGTTCCTAATCCATGCATGCTACCAATCACGTCCTCGGTGCGCATGGTCACGGTGATCCTGATCTAAAAAACTCATATTTTTAAGATTAAAAAAATCTGGGATGTAAACAATAATTTATCCCACAAATATGCAAAATACCAATTTATAATACTTTGTATTATGTGCTAAAGAAAAGACAAAAATATGGATGTGAGTATACATAGTTTTACATCTCTTAATTTTATCAGATTTGTCAAATTTTTGCATAGCCTACAATCTAAAGAATTTCGGGTCGTGATTTTTCATGCTTATAGGATACAACATTGACTATGCCTAAAATTTAATTTTAGATTAAAAAAAAGCTATAAATATGTTTTTTGATTTTTGAAAACAAACGGAGCACTTTCGGAAAATACCACTCCGTATAAAACTTATCTAATCAGGTTATGTTCCGCGGGGTTGCCGTGCCTTTGTGTGGCTCATTGCTAGTTCACCTACTAGGTGCAAATGTGCAATCCTGGATTACTCTTCTTAATAGTAAGAAATTATAGCTCTCGCCTTCGAGAGAACATGGTTCAGACTTGAGACCGCCTGCTCGTTTTTACCCTCCACATGCCACAGCTCGAACAACTACCTGGAGCAAGTATTCATGTCACTTAAAACAAAAAATCCATCTTCTATACCCCTGCAAAACATGATTGTGCAATTCTAGCCAAGTAGTAGTACTAGCCACTGTATTTTTTCAGCGGCTAATCTTTTCGCTTGTAGTAAAAGCCAATCCTGGGCCACGAGCTGCAACTGCAGAAGTGAAGCATGAAACTGCAGAGGACACACTGTACGACGAAACGGACGTACGATCGACCCGAGCGAATTTAAGAACATTGATCACCCTCTGCGTCTTCATCATTGGGATGCATTAGCACTGTGCGTTGCATTGCTACTCGCTGCACGGTTGCAGCATCAACCCTCAAGCCAAGCGTAACAAACCAACCCACTATGCTGCCTGACGCGCGCATGATGGCGGTGCATCAATCGGCGTCTGTTTTTTCTTTACCTTTACCTGTAGCTCAGAGATGGTACGCACAGTGTGGTCGGATAAACAGGGCCGTCAGATTAATTGGTGCCCGGCGCTGCTCATGTTGGCCTCTCGCAGTTACAGAGCTACTCTGCAGATTTCTGAAGCTGTAAAACATGTTTCCGGTAAGAGTTCTGACTAACCAAACTCCTAAATTCAGGAACCTCGCCAAAGTTTCAGCGTCATCGTCAACGCCATTATCTAGCAGTCCGAGCTGTCAAGGCTAATTGGAATCTCACGGTTCATTAATTTACACTGCTCCCTTCGCTGAGACAGGTAGGCTAGGCGTGCGAACCGAATGCATAGAGCGAGCCGCCTGCAAAGATATATTACGATCACAGCATGGGAACCGCACAAGTTACAAGATGGCATGACATGAACAGGTGAGAAAAACTCTGATTAGAGGTCCGAGACTCCGAGGCACAAAGTCATAAGGGGTTAGTGGAGCCCCTTGCAGCTTGCAATTTGATGGTATTCCCAAAAAAAGCCAGTTGGACGTTGCTAAGCTAAGCAGGTCTTTGCAAAGACTGAAAAGCTATTCTTGACAAAGTACACCAAATCCTGTCTTCGTTTTTGTTTCGTCGTTGTTGGAATAGACGTAAACTTGTAAGTTCTGCGCAAAAATAGGGAAATATGAGTTCTGCATACATAGAAAACTGCACACTTTTTTTTTGGTACAGCAACCGAAAGGAACACCATCTTTTTGGTCAAGAAGAGAGGAGATAATACTATTTAGAAGGGGCGTGTTTTTAATTAATGGGGGAACACTGCGCCAACAAAACCCTAGAATTCTGCACACTTATGTATATAAATGTTGTTTAGACCTTCCATTCTTTTCCTTTGTGCAACATGGAAATTAGTTTGCAGTACATAACATCTAACATGGTACATGTAGACTATTTTTTTGAATTGAACTATAAGACGTAGTTTCATGGGTTTTGATTAATTTGCAGTACATAACATTTAACATGGCATATAGAGTATCTTTCATAGGTTTTGTGCATCTTGTTATGCATGAGCCGTATATAGATTGTTGTTGGTTGTATTATCTTGATGTGATCTATTGAGTCAACAGAAACTCTCATTATAAACTTTCTAAGACACATGTGCAATTGTACTTTTTCAGAGAGGTTACTCTAAAGCATTCTAGTAACTGGTCTATGAGTCCCCCTAGAATATCAGATAACCGGTTGAACGATCTCAAGTAAATTCCACTTTTATTGTGTAGTTGTTACATTGTGTCAAAGATCCTACAAGATTGTGAAGTATTCATTCTATTTCATATTCAAATTTATGGTTACTGACATTCTCACACATTTGACCCGCATGTCAGGTCCATCCACATTTTTTTCAAAAGGAGGTGAACTCCCCGGCCCTTGCACCGAAGGCCCATCCACAATATGATGGATTACTATATGATGGATTACTCGGATGCAACATAACATGTCACACACATAAAAAACTAAAAAAGCATATGTTTTCTAGAAATTTGTAATCACATTATGGCTTAACAATGAATTTGGTTATTATTAGGATCATACCGAGGGACGTTGAAGTGGTAAGATACTTTGACAACCATAAGCATAAATTGAAGAATTCCCTTCATCTTAAAATCCGTAAATTCTCTTCATGGCAATCAAACTCAATGGGAAAGTCAAATGTTTGCCTAATAATATTCTCGATATGCTTAGGGATTTTAAAAGGAAGGATGATGAATTTAATCAAGCTTGAATGAAACTATACTCAATTTGTATAGATTGTGGAAGAAAAAAAATAGGCTTGAACTAAAAGTGAATACATAAAGGTTACCTCTAAAATCTTTGGCATGCCATAAGATTAAATTGAAGAATTCTTTCCTCTTAAAATTCATAAATTAAATGAACTTAATGCGAAAGTCAAATTTAAGATACAAATTCTAGATGTAGCTGAGAATATATATAGAGAAAATAAGTTTTACCTAAAATATTTTTAATATCATTGGGGATTTTACAAAGGAGGGATGATGAATTTAAATCAAACATGAATTTAAATCAAACATGCGCAGTCCTCTTCCCTCCTCCGATCTGGGCTTGGAGGGCACGGATCTAGCCTTGTAGGTTTGTTGTTCCCCTTTGTCTTTGGAAGACTTCTTATTTATTTCTAGAGATTTGTTTTTTCGTTGTGTTGGTTCTTTGACGAATCTGTTCATGTACATGCATATTGGATCGAAAAAATTCTGTTCATGTTTGTTGGACTGTTGTATCACGAAAAAATTGATCCGAGAAAAATCTGTTCATGTTCTTGGCCGAAAATCATGCAGAACGACACCCTCTGAAAGTTTAACCCAAATATTTGCTTTGCTAATTTTATTTACTACCATATTACTTCCTTCCAAAATTGAGATTTGTTTCCTAGAATCTGGATGGAATAAATTATTATGAGTCTCTAGTCAAGAACGTATGCTCCAGATTCATGCAACAGAAAATCGTAGCATGAGAATCAATCGATGGCCATTGTAACTATCAGATGTTCTAATCTGCAATGTTTCATTGTGAAATATGGAAAACGAGATAAGAAATTAACTGGTGGGGACTTCTGGAAAATATGAAGGACCACGGGGTAAGAAATGAATGTAGTTGAAGGTCTCTTTTACAAAACTATCGGCACGAATCTCGAGGAAAATGGTGGGAATGGGGCGATAAGACGGAGACGTCAAACGCTATGTGGTTCGTCTTCATTTTTCTGTAGACCTTAAGTTCTTCTTCCCTCACAGAAACAAGGTTTTCTAGCACAACATCCTTGACTTTTTTAGCCTTAATTTTCTCACTTTCTCCTTCATATCCTTTTGAATTTCGAAGCCTCTTCTTTCGAGGTGAGTCCACACTTGTCTAATCTTCTACAGTTGAAAACTGATTTACATTACTTCCTTCAGGTTCTGTAAATCCACCATATGATACATTAACGTCATCCCCATATATATTTTGGTTCCAGTCATATTGGGGCATGAAAGAGCCAGGAACAGATAGTGTTGGTTCAGGTGAATCCAACCCAGCATCCCTTAGAACTTCATCCGTGTAGCTTCCATGCTCTGGATAATGAGGCATGTTGTACCTCTATCTGTTGTCCTTTTGCAATGCTTCTCTGATGCTATTCTACCAGAATAAAAAGAAAGTAAATTGTTAGTAACATAGTAAGAGAACATATTTTTAATTTATCATTATTACAAGAACAAACCTTCATAAATTTCATATAAAACATCATAGTGCGGGAATGCTTTGAATATCCACTTGCGCTGCTCTTTGGATAACTCATCCCATTTTTCATCTGGGGCTGTTGGCAGTCCCTTCTCGGGATCCCAACCAAATCCACTTTTTCCAAAATAGACTTCACCGCATTGTGATCCTGCTTGAGCCTTTGTTCTCTATCTTTCACTTGCTTTTTAGTAAAATCAGCTCCAGGGGGCTTGGCATTTAAAGGCTTTGTCATAGCGGTCCATCCTTCCTTGGTCCACCCATTTTGGCCACGAAACTTTCCCACATCCGAGTACTCTTTCATCATAAATACAAGAAAAGTTGTCTGACCTTGCGTCCATGTTGCTCTATTCTTTTTTCTGGAGTAATTAGTATTTAACATTAGTCGTCATAAAAGTCGACATATGAATATCATCAACTTCTATATAGAGTAGAATTTGACACGGGATTACCAACCAGAATATTTCTATTAGACACTCCGACCTCACTGAGATCACATTATCAAACAACAATTTAGTTAAAAAGTGGATTACTATAATATCCAAATCTAACTGCTAACTAGCTACATAGAACTTGTTGGCAGCTTAGAACATCATTGATTATTACATGAAAATTCATCCTGTGAAGGACAACCAACTAGATAATATAAGGCATCAGATGTAGTAATCAACGTTTCCTTGTGAGCTACAGCTTGCGACATGCAAACATGCATAAAACTATGGCACTTGCTAATACGCCTGTAGTTGCATGGATCTCTTGAGCGGCTAGGTCTGCACTATATCGGCAGCTGAAAGCCAACTTGGAAATAACCAAACAGAATAGATCTGCACTAGAGCTGGGATGGATTCATGCATGCAACCATGGTAAAGAGGCAACGGTCTGTACAGAGACGGTACGGAGCGCAAAACCTAATCGATAATTCGATATGTGGTGTCCGTCTGTGGGAATCAGAGGGGATCTTGACAATAATATCATGCCTAGATGGCAACGTTGGTGCCATACAGTTGAGAAGAACAGCATGCCATAGATCTCGGCAAGATTAGAGCAGAACGAACCTTTGGTTCCCGTTGATGCGCCTGCTTTCTTCATGGCTGAAGTAGAAGACATCGCCGTAGACCTCGTAGGCGAAGGCGACGGGAGGAAGCAGATGCGTTTTGTGAGGGACACGAGCGAGCGCTTTTCTCTGTTTTGGAAAAATATAAGAGGTCGGAACTGAAGTTTCCAAAACGTCAAAAAAACTGTAGTTTTTGAGATACTTCAGTTTTAGAAACCACAGTATTCCTTGGCGCCAAACGGTTTAGGCTCCGTTTGGCATCTCATTTTTTTTCAAATCGAAGTATTACAAAACCAGAGTATCTCAATGCCGGGCAAAGGAATACTTTGTTTTCTTGAAACCACCGTTTTTTGTAGTTTTGGACAAAACGAAGAGATGTTTGGCAAGTGCTATTTTATTGTAGCTTTGATGCATGGATAATCAATTTTTGCCCAATAGTGTAGCTGTAAGCCTGCAATGGTTGTTGCATGAGTTGCCGCATCATTGGCTTCTTCTATGTACAAGCCCCGCTATTGTAGGCGGCGTGTCTCCTTGATCTGGGCATTGTACACGACGACATCAACGACGAGGACGCAACAAAGTGGCGCCTTAGCTTGAAAGGAAGGTCCTATGCGGCTTGAGCGCCGGCGGATACAGCGTCGCACGCCGTATTGCTGAGCTCTAGAGGCTTGGCATGGACCATTGTATGGCACGGAGGACAGTTCCACGTCGTCTAGTCTCAGGCTTGGCTCTAGCCAGCATATTTTTGTGCCCGTTGCTGCATATATGTTTCTCCATGGCCACCAAGCGAGGGCATAGAGCAGATAGGATGGTGGTGGCGCCTTGGAAAAGTGAACAATGCGTGATGCGTTGTTGTTCTCGTTTCTCAGTTTTAGAAAAAAGAGGTCCGGACCTCTTTTTTTCAATACTCCAAAAAAACCATAGTTTTAGGAATACTATGGTTTTGAAAACTGTTGTTTATGTCAGAGCCAAACACCTCAGGGTTTTCTATATTGTAGTATTTCTAAAAACTACAGTATTCTAAGAATACTTCAAAAATACAGAGGTACCAAACGGGGCCTAAATTATTGGATACTTCATTATTTCTAGAAACTGAAGTATCGTCGGAATACTTCAAAGAAACGGAGCTCCCAAACGGATGCATGTACGGTATGTACCCTCCCTGTTGGAAAACGATTGTTAGAGTCAGAATGATGTAATTGCATGCTTTAGACATTTGCACAATTTAATCATGACTCAGTATGATGGCCAGGTGATAATATACAGAACACAGTTGGGCCATCCATTAGAATCTTGTCCAAAGATTTTCTGCAAGAAATGTGGAGGCTGTGGTCATTTAACCTCCCGCTGTTTAGTGCGGAAAAATTTGGGTTCGGCCAGTTAAAGAAATAATCACGTCTGAAATTGAACAAGCTGCAGAAAGAGTAGTTGTTGATCAGACTGGTGGTGATTTGGTTTTTGTTTGTGCTACTATTGCTAATATTCAGATGGAATTTGAGGATGCTGGTTCCTGATCTGGCCGAGGGGCTAAATGCAAACAGTATGATACTTCAGTCAACATTAAAAGGTGAAGTGATGAATGCGGAAACTGATCTATCTAAGAGGCAAAATGCAGACAGTACTGTGATTCACAATATGCAGTCAGAAGTGCAAACAGAGATGGGTTAACTGTGAAGTATGTATTGTTGTGCGTCATGCTGATATAGCCGAGTCTGACTTGGCATTGGAACTAGCTCGTTTTAGAGCACTCATCAATTTTCTTAGGTCTTGGATTTACACATCTACTTTGTGTTTAATGGCTAGTTATTATGTTTGCACTAGACTATGTAAAAAATATATATATCCTATTTTTTAGATCATATTTGGACTAGTGTTTGTGAAAAAAATGGTTTCTGGCGCTGCACTTTCGCGTGCCTGCTGTGGGCCTATTTTGGTTGCATTTCGCGCGCTGGAATTTGGTGCCTCCGGTGGAGGACGTGTCGGCTCCATGCGCTGCATCCTACACATATGCAGCGGCAGATTTCCAGTCACTCCTGGAGATGCTCTAAGCATGTAGCTTAGACCACCGCGCGTTTATTCAGAGGCTCTTAAAGGATGCTTTTGTCATGTTGTTTCCAACGGTGAAAGCGGGTCCTAAATAGAATAAACGATTACAAAACTTTTCAATTTTTATTAGGATTTTACATTTAATGCTGATCTATGTCATTAGTTTTGCAAAAAACTCTCCACATAGGGCACTCCACTATTCCAATTAATAAGGCTCATAAATTTACTCTAAAGTCTAAGTTTGACCAATGTTTTAAAAAAGACAAACAATTACAATATCAAATCAATATCAATAGATTCATCATAAAGTATATTTTCATAGTGTATTTATTTCATAAATCATACTCCATCCGTCCCAAAATAAGTGATGTGGTTTGTCTAGATTCGGATGTATCTAGACACGTTTTAGTATATAGGTACATGCGAATCTAGACAAACTCAAGTCACTTATTTTGGGACGGAGGGAGTAGATATTGATATTTTCTCCTTTTGACTAAATATATAAGTCTTATTTATTAGAATAGACGTAGTAGATGATTACAATACGCCACTAGGTTACTGGATAGATAGCTTGGTAACCCTCCCGTGGCGACCCCTAGGCGTCGCCGGAGGGCCCCCGGATTCCGCCGGCGCCGACCTTCCTCCTCTAGATCCCATCCCTCTGCCGCTGCCATCGGCGTCGGCCGCGGTGGCGGCGCCCCCTAGTACCTAAGATGCTAGGGGTGGCGGCTGCGGCGGTCTTCTTCGGATGGGCGGCTGGGCGGCACCGACGGGGCGGATCGGGGGCGGAGGTCGGGGTGGCGACCTCGGCCAGGTGGTGGCGGGTGTTGCTGCATCTACTTTAGGTGGCGGCATCATGTTGTGGGCCTAGGGCGTCCACCTAGGCCCGTCGGGTTTCGGGCGCCGCGGATCGTGGGCTTGGGGAGGAGGAGGTGTCATGGTGGCAGCATTGGAGGCGGTTGAATCGGGTTTGCCCGGATCTGATCTGGACCTCTGGCTGCGGAGGCAGCTATACGCTGGGTTCTGGCGAGCCGCTTCGGTGGCATGCTGGACTGTCTTCTCCTCTACCTTCGGCTAGTGGCGAGGGGGTTGCTGGCTCGAATTGAATAAAGGGGGTGGTCCTATGGTTCATCTCACGCCAAGACGAAGACCCGCTTGATGTTTGTCTCCATTGATCTGGTTGCAGTGTCGTGTTCCAGAAGGCTTCGCCGGCGAACTCCACAATGTGCATATGCCAAGAGATTGCTGGATCGGGTGGGATTCGGTCGTGCGCACCCATGTTTTTAATCTGGCTGTCTGGGTTAAGAGGGAGCGTTTTGAAGCTTTGTTGGCTGTTAATATCATAGGCCATGTTCTCATTTCATGGTGTCGACGGAGAATATCAGGAAGACCGAGATCTGAGGACTGACAATGGTGGTTCAAGTCCGGGTGGTGATGAGAAATTGGCTTGGTGACTCGTGACTTGGTGGAGTGGTATGCAAGCGGGGGCGACAGTATAGGTGAAGATCATGGTCCGATCTTTCAGGGTGAAAACACAGGGTCTGGCCTTAATTGGTTGTGCCTGACAATGACCTTGTTGAAGGTATTGTATTGAGAGCATGGATTTTCTTCAGGATGAAAACCTAGATCTTTGATCGGGCAATAACGGTGTTTATGCACTGTTATCTTCTTGGAGGCGTCGTTTTTGGAGAATATGGAATTCTGGTGCTGTCTTGGTGGTAGTAGTACTGCTGTTTCAATGAATGGGAAACTGTAGCGGGACTTTTCTTTTTTATAATTCTTTTTTTTTGTGCATTCGAATGTTGTTAGGGCAATACGTTGTTGCAGAGGCTGAATGTAATTGTTATCCTCTGATATATCCTTTCCATATAAAAAAATGATTACAACGAGGCACGTCTATGAATTTGCCAAATGACCTGACGTTTATGAATCTTCCAAGTGTAGATTTCTATATCTGAATCAGTTGTTCCGGGCAGTTTTTTAAAACGAATGTCTTCACGGTTAAGGAATGGGAAGTATGAGAATGTACTGACTTACTAAGTTCTTGTCTCGACCTCTTAACCCCATTCTTTTGTTTATCTTTACAACTTGAGGTAAAATGGCAGAAGGATTACTATATGGAGTACTACTCTGTTTTATATTATAGAATTATTAGTTTGCCAAAACATTCTATTAATATGGAGCAGATCAAGTAATTAATAGGAATCACTGATAATGACACCACCACTGTGGCAGCTACTGAATCGATAAACTGGAGTCTCCTTTCTTGGTCAATGTCAACTCCAGCTATGGAAGCAATACATAGCCAATACTTATACAGTAAGTTTTATGATACTCCTAGTTAGGTTCCAGCTTAGCTAGCCATACACTGACTGATCATCCAAGAGATGGGAGAAAAGATAGATTAAAATTGCTTATGAATCCAACTTTTCTAGGTTCCAGGTTTCGTCTAGCAGGTACTACATACCTATTATCCCTTCAGATAGTCTCACCCAACTTCCTTGAATATGCATCTGTCCCTAGATTCATCATCCCTCTACCGCGCCCACTTCCTTGAACATGCATCTGACCCTAGCTTCCTCCGCTTTCAGCCCCGTCTAGCAGGTATTACATACTTATTATCCCTTTTGTCCCTAGCTTCATCATCCCTCTTGATAGCCTCGTTCACTTCCTCGAACATGCGTCTGACCCTAGCTTTCTCTGCTTTCAGCCAAGCCTCATCACGGACAGTAATTAACTGCAAATGGGGAGAAGACATGTAATTAACAATAAACAACAGAAATTTAAATGGGGAGGAGACATGAAGTAAGATGAGCTGTCCATCTCTACAAATTTGTGACTTCATATGAATAATACCCCATTCTTTAATATAGTTGTGATATTCAACTCGCGGCTGGTATTCTTTTTCTGATCCTACAGAAGGGTTGTTGAATGCTTTGGTGAGGCATCCTAGCAAGTTCTGGATCCTCACTGGAGGAAGTGATATTTACATTGTGATGTACAATCACTTGTCTTAATTTGGAGCTAACTTAAGAGCGAAAATAGATCATGATTTGAAGCTGTAGCTTGCAGTTGACTGTTTTCTTGGCTAATTAATTTTGACTTTGTATAACATGCTTCCGATGACCCTATTAAATTATTTTCCAAAATAAGTTGGCATGTCCATCATGTAATCATGGTGGGGGTAGCAGAGGATGTATATTCGTTGGATGCCACCCTTATGGAGAGAGGCAGATGGTTACGTCACAAGAGTTGCAGTGTTACAAAACTGTTTGCAGTTTGTTTAAAGTTCTTGCTTCATTGGATTGGAATGGCATTAGAAATGATGAGTTCGGTCCATGTTCTTCTGATTTCAATAAATTCGGATGCCATTATATCCAAAAGTATTCTGCAATGGTTGTATGGTCCAATTTAATGAACCAAAGGATTTAGTCACTTTTATAAGAAACAAAATAATCTTAGGAATGGCAATTACTGTTGGTTTGCTATCAACTGTTAGGCCATTATAATCCATTGGTTGCTATGGTATCTATCAACTTTCATTGAATATAAAAGAAACATGCTAGAAATATTGCGAGATGCCCACAATACTCAATTAAACATAAGAAAAAGGTCAGCTTAAGAGGCTAGTAAATTATCACACCTTATCATATAAGTAAGCTGCATCAGCATCATCAGAACAACGTCTAACGGGTGCCTTGAAGCGACCATGGTTGTATTCAGCATCAGTGGGTGCTTCATTTCATCACCACACACAAGACATTCACCTTTAAAAGGAGTGCATCAACAAATTTGAAGAATGAAAACTGTAAATAATAAAGTAAGGAATACCATTGTCACCAGGTTCAACTGTGCAAAAACATGTGAGCACATACTCTTCATGTTCATCAACCATACAGGTGACCTCAGCAAAATATAGTTTCTTGTCCGCACATGGAGAATCATCAGCTCTTTTAGTCTTCATGGTCATATTCAAAATGTGAATACGACCTATAAGCGCAGCCTTTCCCATCAAAACAGGGTTTATAGCTCACTATATCCTCTAGTTCATATGGATGATCCTAAAATTGAGCATGGACATGAATATGATGGCACTCGAACATTCAAACAAGAAAGCCAAGAGAGGGGGAGCATACCTCCAAATGAGGATTTTCCTCATTGTATTTGTCCAATAGAGCTTTAACTACTTCCTGGACAGGGCGACGTGTCGCCATGGCAGCAAAAGCTTCAGCAGAATTTCTGCGAGTGCCGTTATGAGGCCAATATAAAGCATTTCGCAGACATCTCCAAATCGGAAAGACCATCCATGCACCTAGTTAAGATATAAAGCACTGTTAATGAGACAATTCATGGTAGTAATGAACAACAAATGGCAAAACAAAACTGAACAGCCTACATGCTTATAAGGCTAAGTTCTCAACACATTTTTTTATGTAAAAAGTATATCGATCTTTCGTTTCTGCATCCCCAAATAAATGTGTCTGGCTACAAACACTTACTGTTCTAGCTATCGCCATCTTTATCATGTGGGTGTGGCAGGCTATTAGCTACAAAGTTGTACAAGTTACGGGTCAGGTAAAAATAAATATACCTGTAGCATAACATCTATATATACTTCCTCCATTCGGAAATAAGTGAATAGGATTTGTCTAGATTCGCATGTATCTACACACTAAAACGCGTTTAAATACATGCGAATCTAGACAAATCCAAGTCACTTATTTCTAAAAGGGGGGAGTATATTTTCAGATCTTCTTACTATTCCTTCTTTTCTACAACAGTTAAAGAAAACATTGACTTAACTATAATAAATCCCGAAAACTTAAAAATTAATGTAGCCTCCTTATCTAAGTGAGAACACAGACAGACATAGAAATCTAAGGAAGTCGGTCGGCTTACAAGTTTTTTCGCTCAACAACATGATATGAATCAGTTGCATCCTGTAAGCTATGAAATGGTCCGCCGCGATCAGGATATGTATGATAAAATCCCCTCTTATCACCTCTGACAAAATATTTAATGAATAAACCAGTAGGCGTCAATGAAGAAACGCAAGAAGACAATGCAGGAGTAGTGTTGAGCTCCAATTCCAAGGTATTTGGCACCTCACACCTGAAGCGGAACACAAAAGGTTTAATGTCGCCTAAGATCAGAAATATGAAATAAAGTGAAACACAGACAATCTGTTTTCTACTCTCATTCCTCTACTCATTGGAAAATCGAAATCGTCAAGCTGAGACCCAGAAACCCCAGCGCTAACTATCAACAGTCCCTCTGTTCCAGAACTTGCAGAGGCAAGAGAGTAAAGAAAGTTTGGGCTAACTGGTTCAAAGTGGGCATCGAGTTTATTTAGTAATTTAAGTGGTGATGATGTTCTGTCCAAAATTCATGGAGAGAGATTAATATCAGAATGTGCAATAGCTCACTGGCACTAAAAAAAACTAATTTCTCCGTCCATGGTTGGTGACACAAGTAGCTCGGATAAAAAGCGCGTACCTTTGAGCTATCTCCAGCTTGTGGGTGGGTGCAAGCTGATCATGGTTCTCAATCAAATAAGAGTAACAAATATCGTGGGAAACACACTAGGAGAAAAAATAAAACTGGCTGAAATATTATGTATGGGTTACGAGGACCTTCTTTCCTCATGGATCCAAACCATAATTTTGTGATAAAAAAGAGTCCCTCCCGATTTTCATTGCAGAAATCAATCTCAAAATAGATAAGAAGCAGAAGGGTAACTAGTAGTAATGAAATTGAGGACGTACGGCGAAGGAGGCAGCGAAGACATGTTCCCAGCGGTTAGGATCGACACCGGCGGCCGGTGGTTGGTCACGCGCGCACACAAAGTCGACGATTATTATGTTTTGCGTTCGCCGAGTCTTGCTGATTAGGTTTGCTCCGTATCACCTCCCTATGTATAGTATCGTATAATACTAGTATCCAATACACGTATCTCATCCGTTTATATGACGTGCATGACTCCAACTTGGAGTTGGAAACGTTTTGCCAGGAGTGTTTAGAACTAGGAATCAGCCATCAACGTAGTATGTACCCTAAGGCCTCGTTTGGATTGTTGTTTTTTAGTCCGGTCGTTTTTATTTTGTGAAGATGTTAAGAAGGAGAAGTACGTATAATCCGGCGGCAGTTTTGGTTAAAAAATAACATTTCAAACGGGGCCTAAACGGATTTACTTTTCTTTCCTTGTTATTACTAGTACGTATGAATTTAGTCTCTCAAACAAGCCAGGATTCACCCAGATCCACAACGAAGCAATATCGGGGCCTATGTTTCCGAATCCCTCGACTGTACTCCCTCGGTCTACTATATCATGGTAGAAAAAAGAAATCAGACAAATTAGTGTTGCATTTATTAGTATTATTTACATAAGTGAACAACTAGTCCAAGGTACATTGAAAATAACGACAACCAATAGAGAGAGCAGAACTACTTCAGAACAAATTTAGGTTCTTGTTGACTAAAAGCTAGATTATTTCGGAACAAATTTTAGGACCAAAATGTAGATTATTTTAGAATGAAGGTGGTATTATCGAGTTGTTAGCATAAAACTATCACAATTCGAGCAAAATTTCGAAAAACTACCACTATACATTTTCGTAGCAAAAATCTACCGGATTTTGAGTCGGTTCTCACAAAAAGCACTAAACTCAAATTAAACGCAAATTGACACACAAATTGGCAGGTGGGACCCGTTTGTCTGGACTGAGTGGCAAAATTTACTGAATTGAAGTGGGTCCCACATGTCAGCTAAATAAAAAAATCTAATTATCTAACAGAATACCCGTTGCGCGGTCGTGCCACTCACCTCCTGTGCGACGCCGTGCTGGATGGCTCAGCGCGCTTCTCGCCAGAGTACTCCTCCGTCGTGCCTCCAACATCAGCCACATGCGTCAAGGATGAGGTCCAGCTACAGACGCATCCCAAGAGCGGGGGCAAGAAGGTACGCGGAGCTCGACCGCGAGCACGGGGACGGGCGGGCGGCGGCGTTCGGCCACGGACGTGCGGGATGCGGCAACGAGCAAGACAAGCCAGGTAGGGTTCGAATCTAACCCAGGAGCGCCGCGGCGAGCTCTCCATGGACGGCTCCGTCTCGCACGCGCTGGAGCAGCTCGACTCCATAACCGCCGCCGGCGAGGGGTCGTCTGTATCTGAGAATGCCTCCGTCGCACCTCCAGGCCATGGCCGACGCCACCATACCCTGTTCTCGCCCTTGCTCATGGACAAGGCCATGGACGCCACGTCCGTGTCCCCCCGCTCCATCCGTGCACCGCCGGAAGACCCCCCTGCTCCAAGACGAGGGGAGTCGCAGGGCCACGGCACCGGGAGAATGGCCAGCGGCGGCGCGGAAAGGGCCGGCTCGGCGGCGCGGAAAGGGCTGGCTCGGCGGCGCGGCAAGGGCTGGCTCAGTGGTGCGGCAGGGTCCGGCGGGGGCGCCCTGGCGCGCGACGGCGGGCGGCCTGGGGCGCGACGGCGGCAGGCTGTGGCACGACGACGGGCGACAACCTGGGTTTAGTTGACCGGAGCGGGCCGGTGGCCAGGTGAGGAAGAAAAAAGGCTGGATGGAGATTTGTTTTTAGATTTTTAATTAGCCTAACATGTGGGACCCACTCCACGTTAGCTAATTATGCCAACTCAGCCCTAACAAATAGGCCCCACTGGTCAGATCCCCTGTCAATTCGTGTTAATTCGTGTTCAGAACGACATTAGTGTTTTTTGAGAGAACCGACTCAAAATCCGGTAGATTTTTTCTATGAAAATATAAAGTGGTAGTTTTTCGGAATTTTGTTTGAATTGTGGTAGTTTTATGCTAACAACTCGGTATTATCCTTGACGAAGAAATTTTCCCTTCATCATTCTTCTAAATAAACGTTATCATGACTGCTGACCTAAGAAGCACATCGGGGAAAAAAAGAATATGGGACTCTGTCGTTGATCGGTGGACTCGGGCATGTACCCGACATGGATCTAAACCCACGATTCCTGCCCACACTCTCCAACCGATCTAACATCAACCGACCTAACATGTGAAGCTGCAAGACGGCTCTCTGGAGATCCCGAAAACCAGACGGATGTACAAGGAAGATAGAAGGTCATGATTGTTAACAATATTAGAGGCTTTTACATTTATTGTTTAATGTATTTCGATATTTGTGTCGGGATCTGGTATGGAGTGATTACTCCAACCGGACTCCACCTCTCCTTGTAACACACACGACAATGGGCTTTGTCCATTATACATGGGCCTTGTATCCGATATTTGTAACCGCCAGAAAGCTTGCCGCCGCCATAGCCTGGTCGCCACCCAAACAAAACCCTATGCCCAAAACCTTGACGCCGCCACTGCAAACCTTCTCTGTCGCCACAGCCAAAACTCCTACACACAAAACCAAGAAAACCCTAGATACAAAGCCAAAATCGCTGTAGTGATCTACTGCTGGGCCCACGAACCATTACAACCCGACGACAAAAACAAAAACCTGTCATTGCTGCATCCCTTTTGCCGCCACTACAAAGACGTCCTCTTCATCATCTGTCACCGCGCTGGCTGCAGCTCTTGGAGCGCCGCCGGCCCAACTCCTCACGCAGGAAAATTCGCTCGTAGGGAAGGCCCTCGTCATCCCCGCCCTGTGTGGTGCTCGCATTCTGAATCTTGTGAACGGTCTAGAAGCTGACTCGGCAGAGGAGTTTGAGGTTGAAGACACCAGTGGCAAGAAGATCAAAGTGAAGAACACGGAGTATGTTACTTGGGTTACTCGTGATCGGCATGTCTTGAGGTACATCTTGAATGCCTTGTCACGAGATGTTCTGGCTCATGTGATTGACATCAACACTTATGTTGAAGTATGGGCAGCCCTTGAATCCCTCACCACAACTGAGTCTCGATCTCGGACTCAGCAGCTCCGATCTGCGCTGAATGGCACAAACAAAGGTGATCTCTCCACTGGAAAATATTTTGCCGATATAAAAGCAATTGCCTCTGAACTTGTTGCTGCTAGGAAGGATCTTGATGATGATGAGTTGATTTGACCTATTCTGCATGGCCTTTGAGATTCCTATAACACTCGAAAAATTGCAGTCAATGCCAATCCTACTACCACGCTCACACATTTTTTTAGTCAGCTTCAAGCGTTTGATCAGCTTCATAAACATGATGAGGGCAGCGAGGTCTTTGTCTTGTCTTCCAACATGGCGCGTTGTGGTAGTCCGCCGCCTGCGCCTTCCCGCGGGCATCTGGATGATTATGGTCTCCAAGATGATCGTAGTCGTTGCGGCTATGATGATCGTCGTGGATATGATGACCGTCAGTACAAGTATGATGATCACCGTGATGGTGGTTGTGATCGTCGCTATGATGACCGCCCTCGTCGTCATTGTAACATCCCAAAACTTTAATCAAAGTTATCAAGATTCAAATCACCTAATTTAGGATTAACAAAAACTTTTTATTATTAAAACAATTAAGAATGCATATGTGTGTTGCATTAATATGAAATTGTTTTGAATTGCCATGTTTGTTTGTTCTAATGGTTGTAAAATGATTCTAAGGTGAATTCCACATCATCTAGATCATTCCCAAGCAAAATCTCAAGGAAAAAAATCAAATAAGATTAATAAATGCAAATGATCATTTGTGCCATTTTAATCCACTAGGTCACTTTAGGTGTTCCTAGGAGTCAATTCTTAACAGAAACAATTATAAATCTTTGCACCCCTTGCTAGTACAAGTAAAGATCTACCAATGCTCACTCTGAAATCTTACAAAAACATTTAAACACAAATTTAAATGGCATTTGAAAATAGAATCCATTTCATATGCATAGATCACACTTTTCTAAAAACCACTCAAATGAGTTCAACTTGACAATCCCAAGAAACCACAGATGCTCAAGCATAGGACCAACAACACCACCAAAAATCTTTGCAAAATTCAAAACTTGTGTTCTTACGGCCATTTTGTCAAACAGTTGGCAGGCAGAGAAATTGTGGCCTAACTAATAATGTTGCAAATTGAATCCTTGTCCCCCATTTAAACCCCTCATCTCTCCTCTGTCCCCTTCTACACTCACACAGCCCCAGACAACATCCCCTCTTCACCGCAGCGCTAGTACCGCGCCGCCTGAGAATGGTCGCCGTCGGCCAACCGTGCCCCAGCCACAGGAGACCTCCCCGCCCTCTCTCGCCATGTCTAGTAGGTAGGCCAGACCACACCGCTACCCCTTGTCCACCCCACGGACGCAGCCAACCCCTGGACCACCGAGGAACGCTCGCGCCCACTGCCTCTGCGCCATGCACGTAGCACACCAGAGCGTCATTCCTGGCAGGCCCACACAAGCCGCGCCTTGCCCTCAGCTCGTGTGCGTCGCTCCGCCATAACCTCAGCACTTCCCCAGACACGCCCTTTTCCCGCCGCGCGACCAGCAGCCGTCGTGAACCACGTCGAGCACCGCCTCTGCCGCGCAGAGCATCGCCATTTCCCGACCAAACACCACCGCCCCTAGCGTCGCCTTTAAGCCATAGCTGACCACCAGGAGGCAAGCCACCGTCCGCCTACACCGCCCATGCCTCTAGCGCCCTGTACCGTCGTCACCGACGAGCTCACCGTCGCCCTCATGGTCTCCTCGTCGAGCCTATATAAGGAGCCTTCCCCAGCACCAATTCCTCACACCACTCAACTCCCCTCTCTCTCAAAACCACCTCACACCATCACCGGAGCCGCTCGAGCAGCAGTTCGCCGGAATTGCGCCGGAGTTCGCCGTAGCAGAGAAGAAAGGGGCCCGATGATTTTGTCCACCCAGGAGCCGCCGCGACCTCGCCTGAGTCCGTTGTCGTATCCTCGTTCGATCGCCCCCATCGCCATGTTAGCTGGAGCCCTGGTAAGCCCCCATTGCACCCCCACCGAGCCGCTAGGGTTCCATCTCGCCGGCGACCTGTCCGTCGTCGACGACGAGCCACCATCGTCGATCTAGGTTCTAATTGCATGGCCCACAGCGCCCCGTACCGCTTCGCGTTAGAAGAGCCGCTGATATGCGGGACCCCCTATCAGCTTCCCTCTGTGCCGCGGAGTGTAACTGGGCCGGCCCGTTAGTGTTCCCGCGCTGGCCCTAGAATTCAAATTTAGGTTTTTCGATTTAGACTTAATCTAGTTTATGTCCCCTAGTTTGAAAATCAATTCAGAAAAATCTACTAAACCAAATTGAATGATTCAAATTTTGCTAGAAAGATAATTCAAATATCTATCCAAACCCGTTGGATTTAAATCAATTAGAGTTATAGATTATCTATAGAAAAAATAACAAACAGAGACTTTTCTACATTCAAACATTTTTCAAAAATCAACCATAATAGCTTTTGAGTTGATTCCAACTCTCAAAAATCACATTTGACAATACCTATCTGAATATGTAATAATATTTAGGTTTGCATGCAGTGACTTTGGACTAGTACCAAAATAATGCTATATAGGCATTTCTAGTCACTTTAAATCATTTAAATATAAATCTTAGACTTTATAAAGTGTGATCCAACATTTAAATCACATTCCCATGTATTAGAATATGTGGTGATGACATGTGTCCACATGATCCCATATTTTAACTAGAGAATATTAAATCTTAGTTAATTTTAATGAGTAGAAATTACTTTTCTCAAATAAAATAAATGAAACTAGTCCATTAAAACTTGTGATGTTTGTGATGATACTAGATCATAAAATATGTGCCTTAGTGTGATAAGTAGACTAGTTAAGTATTGTTTGGTGATTGTGTATTTCTGTATATATTTATAGACGATAGTACCGACCAAGTCTACGAGGAGGAGGAGTTCTACCCCAAAGAAGAAGAGAAGAATTTCAACCACTGAACCAACCAAGGGAAGCCATCATTAACAATGCAAGCTAGCCCTTGCAAGATAGATAACCTAAGCAAGATGCATTAGGCATGCTTTGGTTATACCTTTTTGATTTATACCAACCCCAAGTTTTACTTACAAGCTTTACTTTCGTTTACTATACCAAAGTTCTTTACCTTGTTTATAGATAGCATAAAGAGTATAAAACTTGGCCTATATAGTTATACTTAGATGTCATTATATGGCATGAGATTGAGATTAGCATCCCACCTCAGTGAACACTCTTAACTTAGTGATTAGAGCTAAACCAAAAACTTGATCACGCTAGATGGGAATACCTGGTGAAAATGACTTGTGAAAACCTTGGAATGATGAGTCATTCTATTGAGATGTTTTGACATGTGTTGAGAAACACAAATGGTTTATGATGATGAAAATGTTGAGGCATGAGCCTTAGCCCTTTATAAAAACTGATGGTTGGGTTCGGATGTGATACCATTCCAATTTTACCGTACAACCACAATACCTGAATTGGGTAAGGCTTAGCCGAAAGTTTATATGCATTAGTATGAGTTCCCGTGCGGGAGAGGTTTGAGATGAGGCTACCTCTCAATGTTGTCCACCTATGCAGTGCCCAGGATGGCAGATGGCCATGTCTGGGAGGCCAAGCTCATAGGAGAGGTGCTTATACTAGAGTGTGTAAAGGAAAGGTTATGTTTGATTATCTGCATACTAAGTATGATGATTCAGGGTTACCCCTGACAGATGTATCGAATTTTGTGGTGAAAGTGTACCACCTCTGTAGAGTGTCAAACTATTCGAATAGCCGCGTCCGCGGTTATGGACAGTTGGAGTGGCCATACTGTTCCGTGTCAGATGTTTTCAAAATAACTTATGAAATGAATTGTGACATGACTTGACCACAACATGGTTGTGACTATTATAACTAAGTTCCCACTTAGGTGATTTCAAACTTTATTTTATCTTTCTTTGTTTCTGAACTCATCTTAGGTTTCAAACTCAACTTTACAAATAAACTTAGAACTTAGCATTCCTACTAGAACTACCTTACTTGTTAGTGATAGTTTGCGAGTACTTAAAGAGTACTCATGGCTTTATCCCTGGCTATTCCCGTGGCCAGACTATGAGGAGGACTATCCGGAAGAAGGACAATAGGATGGCTACAACAACTAGGATCATCAACCATCATCAGCATTGCCTGTGACACTGAAGATGGAGCCCACCGCTACGCTATTTATTCCGCTACTTGTTTGTACTAAGACTGGATCATGAGATCCTTTATTTGTGTAAGACCTTATTATGGTTTGTAATGGATGATGTACTATGATATCCAATCTGTTATGTCTCGCAAAAATGGTAATCCTAGGATTGCGATGTATGGCATAACAGGCATCTGGGATTAAAAATCCGGGTGTTGACAAGTTGGTATCAGAGCCATCCTGACCATAGGAGACCCTAGTTAGAATGGACGTCCGAACAAGAACTTAGTTTCAAAACCAAAGTGAGTATTTGTGAAAATCAATTTCCCCTCTTACCCTTGAGATTCTTTCAAAAAGATACATGTTCCTCAAAATTCTTACATTACTCCATAAAATTTGACACACTTGATCACCTCACTAACTTTCTCATCCTAAATTCTTATAGATGGAAGTTCAGTACTGCAAGTTCTACCAGTTGGGCAACAGAGGCCAACTGATCTTCGAGAGGGATCCTGATGCACTGTCTGAGTACCTTGAGCATCCGCATCCGGAATTCTTCGGAGCTCAACTCAATGGTCCCCTAGGAGGAGATTTACAATGGCTAGTAGTTGTTGATCTTCGAGGCAAGATAGAAGCACCACTTTCCGAGAAGATTCAATTCACCGTGAGAGAGAACAACTGGCTAGATGGATTAGCCAGGGCAATGTATGAAGCTCTCGCTCGTCTTTGCGCATAGAATGTCAACTTGATCCAGGGAACTCGCTTTGCTCACTATGCAAGGCGTGATTCTATGGGAATGCCTCTCGAGATGCCAAGTCACCCGGAGTTGAAGCGCCAAGTGGATAACCTCGACTTCCTACTATATGACAGACAGAAGGAATTGGACAATGCTCGAGAGTTCGCCAACCACAACCTTGCCATTGCCGCCCAAAAAGCCCAAACTTTCTCACTGCTCGTCAAGGACCGTCAGTCACTTCGCCGTCAACGCGCAAAGAAGGATCGCATCATCGACCATCTTCACAAGAAGGTGGCCAACCTCGAGAAGACCATCAAGGAGCAAGAAGCTTAGCTTGCAGCAAAAAAAGAAGAGGAAGAAGGTGAAGACATCCAGGGGATATTCACTCGTACCTCAGCAATGATGATGACTATCTGGAGGATGATGTCATGGACTTCTACATAGATGATGATGACTCCGACTTCATCGATGATGAGTAGATGCACTAGAGCACTATCATAGGAGTGAGAAGTATCGGTCCCATTGTATCTTAGCTTACAGAATGGTTCTTAAAACCATTTGTTTTCCTTTCATGTTATGGTGTGTGTCTGTGTGTTTGTATCGCGTGCTTTGCTTGAATGAATGAAAAGAAGTTAGTTTTGCAAAACCTGAGTCAAACTCAAAGTTTAGCTTTGAAAACGAAACCATAAACCTTAGAACTTTCCCTCTTACCCCATTATCTACCTCAATCTTCAGATGACTCGTGGAAACCAAGGAAGGAGTATCTCATCGCAGGACCCAATGCTACAGATTCTGCAAACGCTCATTGTAGACCGTGAAGCTAGTAGGGCAGAGCGCCAAGCAAATCTAGCGACACTACAGCAGATCGCCTAGATGGCTCACAACAATCAAGGCCATGGAAATCGGGATCATCATGGATCCAAACTCAAAAACTTCCAGAATACCAATCCCCCAATGTTTAGCAAGTCTAAAGACCCGTTGGATGCTGATGATTGGTTACAGACCATGGAGAATAACTTAGAAGTCGCCGGAGTGGATGCCAACGAGAAAGTTCTGTTTGCCACCCACTATCTGGCAGGAGATGCAAGAGCATGGTGGAACAGCACCCGCATGATGAACCACGGTCAAGTGATGACATGGGAAGCTTTCAAAGTCAAGTTCAGACGCACCCATGTGCCGCAGGGTTGATGTGCTCGTCGTTCGATGTAGAGCTTGTTGGGAACCCCAAGAGGAAGGTATGATGAGCACAGCAGTAAGTTTTCCCTCAGTTATGAAACCAAGGTGTAATCGAACCAGTAGGAGCAAGGAAATACCCCAAAGGTGTTACTAGCCGAGCTTTGGCAGGGCGCACTACCGGTGCTAGTAGCAACGTGGAGACCTGCACAACACAACCACAAAACTTTGTCCCCAACTTGCGATGAGGTTGTCAATCTCACTATGTTTTGCGGAAAACAAAGGATTAAACGTATCAAATGGAAAGAAGTAAAAGTTTGCAGAAAGTAAACACAAAGAAGTAAAAGATTGTAGATTGTATGTAAAGAGAAAGGACTGGGATCCATAGTTCACTAGAGGTGGCTCTCCTTAGATATATAACATGCTGGGTGAACAAATTATAGCGGGGAAATTGACAAACAACGAGAAAGCAATACATGCATATACTAATCATCTTGACTCCTTTGAGACTTGATTGGGCATTACAACATAATACATAGACCGCCATCCAACTGCATCTATGACTAATAATC
This sequence comes from Avena sativa, assembly GCA_916181665.1. Taxonomy (NCBI): domain Eukaryota; kingdom Viridiplantae; phylum Streptophyta; class Magnoliopsida; order Poales; family Poaceae; genus Avena; species Avena sativa. The sequence goes on from OV702287.1 coordinate 434,747,767, forward strand.
CACCTTCAGGTTATCATCCGAACCCCCTCTAGTATTAAATTGCAAGCAACAGATTATTGCTTTACGAACTGCGTGTAAAGTAAACAATATGATTGTTCTATGAACAAAGGATTGTTGTTTTCTCCCTAGTAGCAAGAGCACATCTAGTACCTTAGAGATTTCTGTCACTTCCCCAGATTACCAGAGGCATGAACCCACTATCGAGCATAAATACTAACTCTTGGAGTTGCTAGCATCTACTTGGCCAAGATAGCTACTAACAATGGAAAGCATGCAAGATCACAAATAACAAAGACATGATAGAATCAATAATCAATCTGAAATAGCATCTCAATATCCATCGGATCCCCGCAAACACAACATGTATGAATTACAAATAGATGATCTTGATCATGAACGGAGCTCACAAGATCTAAACATGAAAGCACAAAGGAGGAGAACCAGCCATCTAGCTACTACATGGATCCGTAGTCCAAGGATGAACTACTCACGCATCACACCGGAGGCTTGCTTGGTGATGAAGAAGGCCTCTAGGGTGAATTCCCCTCTCCGGCATGGTGCCGAGAAGAGCTTCAGATCCCTACCGATCTAGGGATGGAGATGACGGCGGCTACAGACTCTTTCGTGGATTTTTGATCGGGTCCTTAGGGTTTTCGTCCCGAGGGCAATATATAGGCGGAAGGAGAGGCCGAGGGGGTGCCGGGAGCGGCCACACCACCCCCTGGTGCGGACCAGGCCTGGCCACGCGGCCAGGTGGTGTGGTGGCTCCCTGGCCCTTCTCCGTCTCGTATTCTGGCACTTGATCCATTCCGGAAAAACAGGCACTTTGGCTTTTGTCCCGTCCAATTCCGAGAATATTCATTTTCTGACTTTCCTGGAACCAAAAACAGCAGAAAACAGGCAGCTGGCACTATGGCTCTTGTTAATAGGTTAGTACAAGAAATCATATGAAAAGTACTCCAAAGTTGGAACAAAACACAAGAAAGTGGATAAAACCAAGCATGGAACATCAAAAATTGTAGATACATTTGCAATGTATCAAGGGTCTAGTCACCAGAATGAGAGATGAATTCAGAGAACTAAAGCAAGGCAGATGACTATAGTGGAGTACCATGACATGTTCTTGTCCCTCGCCAGGTATGCACCTGATGAGATCAACACGGAGGCCAAGAAGAAGGAGAGATTCCTGAACAAACTACATGATGAGATGCAGACGGTGCTAGTCAACATCCGTTTTGAGGATCTCAAAGAGATAGTCGACTCTGCCATTCAGATGGAAGGGAAGATTAATCAAGCAAACGACAACCGCAAACGTCGGATGATGCACCAAGCTGGATCCAACAGTCACCAGAAGTATCGTTCCAACCCGTCTGCCGGATATGCCCCGTGGAACAATCGACCCCCAATGTCTCGTCCGAGCTACCCCAACCGTAGCGGAGGAAATGTGAAGTCCGGAGGAAACAACAACAACCACCCCGGCAACTCCAACAACTTCAACCGTGCACCACCCAAGTCCAACAACAACAACAACACTGCCCCAAGGACTGGAAGCAATGCCATGCCCGTGGCAGCAAAAGACAAGTCTTAGATTACTTGTTTTGAGTGTGGAGTGAAGGGTCACTACTCCAATGAGTGTCCCAAGAAGATTGCCACCACTGCCAATGTGAATGCCCCAGCTCAACAGCAGTGTCTTGTTTAGCCCGGAAGAAGATTCGCCCTAGGGAATTGATACATTGCAAATGTATCTATAATTTTTGATGTTCCATGCTTGGTTTTATCCACTTTCTTGTGTTTTGTTCCAACTTTGGAGTACTTTTCATATGATTTCTTGGACTAACCTATTAACAAGAGCCACAGTGCCAGCTGCCTATTTTCTGCTGTTTTTGGTTCTAGGAAAGTCAAAAAATGAATATTCTTGGAATTGGATGGGACAAAAGCCAAAGTGCCTATTTTTCTGGAAGTCATCAGATGCCATAATACGAGACGGAGAGGGGCTAGAGGCCAGCCACACCACCTGGCCGCGTGGCCAGGCTTGGCCTGCGCCAGGGGGTGGTGTGGTGGCCCCAAGCACCCCCTCGGCCTCCCCTTCCGACTATAAGATGCCCTCGGGACGTAAACCCTAAGTACCCGATCAAAAATCCACGAAAGAGTCTGTAGCCACCGTCATGTCCATCCCTAGATCGGGAGGGATCTGAAGCTCTTCCCGGCACCCTACCGGAGAGGGGAATTCACCCTAGAGGCCTTCTTCATCACCATGCAAGCCTCCGGTGCGATGCGTGAGTAGTTCATCCTTGGACTACGGATCCATGTAGTAGCTAGATGGCTGGTTCTCCTCCTTTGTGCTTTCATGTTTAGATCTTGTGAGCTCCGTTCATGATCAAGATCATCTATTTGTAATTCTGCATGTTGTGTTTGCGGGGATCCGATGGATATTGAGATGCTATTTTAGATTGATTATTGATTCTATCATGTCTTTGTTATTTGTGATCTTGCATGCTTTCCGTTGTTAGTAGCTATCTTGGCCAAGTAGATGCTAGCAACTCCAAGAGTTAGTATTTATGCTCGATAGTGGGTTCATGCCTCTGGTAATCTGGGGAAGTGACAGAAATCTCCAAGGTACTAGATGTGATGTTGCTACTAGGGAGAAAACAACAATCCTTTGTTCAAAGAACAATCATATTGTTTACTTTACACGCAGTTCATAAAGCAATAATCTGTTGCTTGCAACTTAATACTAGAGGGGGTTCGGATGATAACCTGAAGGTGGATTATTAGTCATAGATGCAGTTGGATGGCGGTCTCTGTATAATGTTGTAATGTCCAATCAAGTCTCAAAGGAGTCAAGATGATTAGTATATGCATGTATTGCTTTCTCGATGTTTGTCAATTGCCCCGCTGTAATTTGTTCACCCAGCATGTTATTTATCTTAAGGAGAGCCACCTCTAGTGAACTATGGATCCTGGTCCTTGTCTTTTACATTCAATCTACAAACTGTTTACTTCTTTGTGTTTACTTTCTGCAAACTTTTACTTTTTCTATTCGATACATTTAATCCTTTGTTTACCACAAAACATGATGAGATTGACAACCTCATCGCAAGTTGGGGACAAAGTTCTGTGGTTGTGTTGTGCAGGTCTCCACATTGCTACTAGCACCGGTAGTGTGCCCTGCCAAAGCTCAGCTAGTAACACCTTTGGGGTGTTTCCTTGCTCCTACTGGTTCGATTAAACCTTGGTTTCATACTAAGGGAAACTTGCTGTTGTGCTCATCATACCTTCCTCTTGGGGTTCCCAACGAGCTCTACATCAACACCGCACCAGCACTTTTCTGGGCGCCATACACAGAGCCATCAAGCATTTTTCTGGCGCCATTGCCGGGGAGTCAAGGACATCTTCACAAGGGGAGTCCCTCATAACCAATCTCTTTATTTTGTTATTTTTGTTTTGCTTAGTTTCTTTTTGTTTTGTTTGCTTGTTTCTTTATCAAAAACACACAAAAAATAGTTTTACTAGTTTGCTTTCTTATTTGAAAACACAAAAAAAATAAGTCTCCTTTAGTTGTCACCTCTTCCTTAGCTCACCATGTTGATCCCTAAATTCACCTGAAAGACCTTTCAATTGGTAGTGGTTCTATAATTGGGAAAGATAATATTGAAAAATTCTTTAATCATGTTAGCAAACATGAAGATACTAAGGATAGATCCCTTGCAGAACTTGCTCCAAACTATGAGATTGCTGCAGCTTCTTTAATTCATATGTTAGAAGCTAGGTTTGTTAACCTCAACCCCTTAATGCAAGTAATGCTTCTTAAGCTTAAAGAAATTGAGGACCCTGAAAAGAGGGATTTTATTCTGGAAACTTTGTTTAAAGAGTTCTATGATGTTGCCAAGGAAGCTAGGAAAGTCTTTGAACGTTTTAATATGCTAGGCTCATGTGTAGATATTGTTGGTACACGAGAAAAGATGAACAAAACCGAACCTAATGGGGAGGAACCTAAGATACCAATACCCTTCAAACTAGTAGCAATACATGATGCCATAGAAAGGAATCTTGATTGGATTGTTCTTGCAAACCCATACGATGAGAATAGTGAACCTAAGAGCATTGAGAGAGGATCCTCTAGAACTTATTTGGATGATATACCTTGCCTTGTTGAAAATATTTCTGGTATTGATCTTAATGCTTCTTCATTTGAGAACACTTGATTCTTTATTGCTTCTTATGCCTAACTTAAAGGCGTTAAAGAAAAGTACTTATTGGGAGATATCCCAAAAGTTTTAGATGAGTCTTGGAAGTTATTACTTCAGAAATAACCGCTCCTTATCCTTTTTATTTGCTTTTTGTTCCAAGAGTAACCTCTAATGAGAGAGAAGTAATGATTGGGAAAGTTGCTGTCCTAAAACAGATTTCTGTGCTTCACCGTAAAAATTCGTGTAAAATCTCTGAATGTCTTTTTGAGGCGTGAATCTTTGTGCTTCTGCCTCAGGTTGTTATCTAACTTTCGTTAGTTCAACACTTTTTGATTTGAGCAACAGAAGGTATTCGAAAAAATTCGTATTTACCTGCTGGTCTGTTTTGACAGATTTCTGCCATTTTCTGCATTTGCTTCTTGTTGGTTCCTTTTTGAGTTCTTTTGGGGAATTGAGCTTTTTGAGGGAAGTGCTACAGTAGATAGTGTTATAATGGAAGTTTATTTGGTGTTAGAACTGAACCTTAAGACTTATTTATCTTGAGTGCACTAATGTTGCTAATAAAGATTGTGTGAAGTTTTGTATGATGGAAAATTTTCAGGTGTATGGAAGGAATGAGTAATGAGATGAAGGATGGACTAAAGCTCAAGCTTGGGGATGCCACGCGTGTCACCCCAAGAAATATCCAAGAAGTACAAGCGTCAAAGCTTGGGGATGCCCAAGGCATCCCCTTCTTCATCAATAAAAATCCCAGGTTTCTTCCAAACGCTTCATTTTTATTGTTTCATGCACAATTGTGTTGTTCTTGGAGCGTCTTCTTTTTCGTTTTTGTTTTGGTTTTTCGTTTGCTTTTGTTTGCTTAGTTTTCTGAATAAAATGGTTGGACCCCCTCTTTCATACATTGGTTTGCAAATAGTTTGGTTTGGTTTGGAAAAGAGTAGAAAAGTTCATGCTTATGTGGTATAAAGAGCTTGTTTTTTACTGTGGCCTATGCTCTGTCATGTCATGCTTGATATTGTTTTGGCTTTATGCTTAGTATTCTTTGTTGTAGCATGACTTTTTATAAACAATTGAGATTGCTTAATGTGCCTTGGATGAATCATGCGTTGTTTTAGCATATTAAAGCATAGTATAGTGGTATTCTCCTTTGATGCTTTATTTGGGTGGACTTGGTGCATGCTCACACCATGTTATGACTATCTCAAGTCACCATAGCCTTTATGATCCTTTAGTTTTCAACTTGTAGTATCACTTTATGCTTTGATCAATGATGTTTTGTCGCTCTGCATGATTATGGCCATTATTGCTCTCTTAGTTTGTCGCTCCCAGTCTTTTGCTAGCCTCCACAACAAAGTATGAGTTCCACTCATGCATCCAACTCCCTAAACCAAGTTATTCCAAATAGTCCACCATACCTACCTACTAGCTTATGCTATTCCAAGTATATTCATGCTTCTGTTTACCTTCCAAATTAAACTTGTTATGAGAAAACTAGTGATTAAAGCTCTCACGAACTTGATGGCGCACTTTACTTTACTTGCCCTTAATAAACTTGAACCATTGTGTTGTCTATGTTGTATATGCTTACACTTATTTGTTGGGAATTAGCAGAGCCATGCTTTCATGGGGAACGCTTTCAACATTGCACTTGGTACTTGTACCTAGTTGATATCATGCTCTTTTGTATATAGATGTCGTCGGTGTGAAATGAAAGGGGAGCTTGTAAGTCAATGGAGTTATGTATATGTGTTAGAGAAACGCCTGGGCCGCTGGTCTAATCCATGCTGACATGGTGGAAACCTGCAGCGTAACCATAATGAGCTGTCTATGAAGCATTCTTCTTATAAAAAAAGAGTCCTATATTGAGAAAAAAAAGATAAAAAAATATACTATGAAAGGAGGAAAGAGAGAAAAAAGCACCATATTCCAATGGTAAATAAGAAGAATGTTGAGATGCTCGTTGTCTGCTTGCCTTATCATTTTGATATGGGGATTCTTCCGTATCATCGGGCAAGGGTACCCCGTTGGCGGTTCTCTATGATACACATATACTTACAATGACAAGAACTTACCGGTGACTAAACTTGAGTAGCATGAGGAGCGGCCCTCGTATACAAGGGACATGAGATTTCTGACTTATACTTCGTCAAGCATGTACACCATAGTTTGTTCACTTTAACCTTAATCACTTCAAGATGCTTATGATAGGGGCAATGAGAGGTGAAAGCTATAAGTACCATAATTTTTGGAAGCTCTTTATGAGACTTGAATCCCTACTTACTTTTATAAAAAGGCCTTTCTTCCACCATTATATTAAGTCTCCACCTTCTATCTTTATGCACCTACTTTGAGAGCACAGTGGCCATTCTTAGGTCTATGTGCATTGTCCCAAGACTAGTTGATTGATGCATAACTTGATATTGCTTGTTTTAAACTATTTGTATCTAGTCACTCTTATGAACTTTGAAGGTGTCCTATGCATTTATATTTGCTACTCTATGAGGGACAAGCTGAATACTATTATGCTATGTTTTCTTTATGTGAAACAAACAAACGTCTTGTAAAGCATTGTTATTCATGAATCTTTTGTTTGTGCCTTTTCATGTTGCATCATAGTTTCTTTGCTTATTGCTAGAACTTTGTCTTTCATGTTATGACTGAAGTACTATGATCCCAGCCTTGAATGTTTTACAAATACTTTGATCAAGTCTTTGATGGTGCATGTCACCTCAAAAATTATTCTTTCTTTTTATCACTTACCTACTCGGGGACGAGCAAGAGTTATGCTTGGGGATGTTGATACATTGCAAATGTATCTATAATTTTTGATGTTCCATGCTTGGTTTTATCCACTTTCTTGTGTTTTGTTCCAACTTTGGAGTACTTTTCATATGATTTCTTGGACTAACCTATTAACAAGAGCCGCAATGCCAGCTGTCTATTTTCTGCTGTTTTTAGTTCCAGGAAAGTCAGAAAATGAATATTCTCGAAATTGGACGGGACAAAAGCCAAAGTGCCTATTTTTTCAGAAGTCATCAGATGCCAGAATACGAGACGGAGAGGGGCCAGAGGCCGGCCACACCACCTGGCCGCGCAGCCAGGCTTGGCCCGTGCCAAGGGGTGGTGTGGTGGCCCCAGGCACCCCCTCGGCCTCCCCTTCCGACTATAAGATGCCCTCGGGACGTAAACCCTAAGTACCTGATCAAAAATCCACGAAAGAGTCTATAGCCGCCGTCATCTCCATCCCTAGATTGGTAGGGATCTGAAGCTCTTCCCGGCACCCTGCCGGAGAGGGGAATTCACCCGAGAGGCCTTCTTCATCACCATGCAAGCCTCTGGTGTGATGCGTGAGTAGTTCATCCTTGGACTACGGATCCATGTAGTAACTACCCGGCAGTCTTATCAATGTTTTGTTTTAAACAAATAAAAATAAATAAATAATAAAAACATGTTTTAAAATCCCCGGGGAGGCAGCCGACCCGTAGGCCAGGCCACCTACTACCCGGCAGTCTTATCACTAAAGATCTAGAACTAACCCTAGACTAACCAGTCTAACCCTAACCCTGACCCAACTACCACCTAACCTAAACACACGCAACACACAACGCGCGCGCAGCCACACTCCCTGCACCCAACACAGCACGCACACCCCACCTAATCTCTACCCCAGCCGCCACCTCACCCTGGCCAATCCCAGGCCTCCACCTCACCAACCCCTCCACCTCACTCCCTCCACACCACCTGCCCATTCCCCAATCCCCACCCCACCTGGGCGCGTTCCCCAACACGCCCAGCGACCGACAGCCGCCCGCCTCGGATCCCCCGCTCCCCCACTTCCTTCCCGCTCGCCCCAGCCCCACCCCGCGTCGATCCCCAGGCCCCGTACGCGAACTCCGCCACCTATCGTGTGGGCCCCACCCAGCCCGCGCCTGCCTTCTCCCTCCTCTCTCTCCCCACCAACCCCGGCGCTATCCTCTCCATCCCGCCAACCGCTCGCTCCGGCCTGCCACCGGGACCACTTCCCTTCCCTAACCCTACACCGAGGCCGCCCTCCGCCGCCTCGCTCGCCAGCATCCTCCTCCTTCCCCGCAGGGCCCCGCCGGTCTCCTCCTCCGGTCGCCACCTGCTTGTCCGAGCGCGCCGCTGCCCAGGCTCCCCACCGCCAGCGAGAACCGCCGCCTCCCTCCTCCATTCCGTCCTTGTCAGCCGCGCCACGCACCCCCGAGCCTGAGCCGTCGCCGGCCTTGTCCTCGCCATCGCGAGTCCCCGGTCTGCCCCGCGTGACCTCCTCCGTTGTCGCCCCTGCATCGCGTCATCACCGGACCTCTGCCTCCCATCGCCGCCTCCGCCCGTGCGAGCTCCACCCTCCCTCTCCTAGGCAGCACCGCCTCGTGCCCCAGCTTGTCCTCGGCCCTGCTCGCCGTCCGCCGTTGCTAGCGCGCGCCACCGCTCTCCGGCCAGGCCGAGCCTCCTCCGCGGCCACCCCGCCAGCTCGAGTTTAGCGTTTCCGCGCTGCGTCACCTCTGTCGTTCCCCTGCAAGCCTCGTCGGTGCCCCGTCGGCGCCACCGTGGGCTCCTCACCGATACCAGGCACGTCCTCCACCTGGAGATCCTCCGTGGCCTCTCCTCTGACTACCCTTCGGCAGCGACCTCGCCTTCAGCCGTCGAAGTGCTTCGGCCTCTGACCGTTGTTGCCCAAGCGCGTCTTGTCACCGGCCTCTTCCTGAGCGCCCGCCAACGTTGGTGGTCATATGCATGAGTGCCTCTGCTCTCTTTTGTTTCTTTTGCCATGAGTTTCTCCTGCGTGTGTGATGGCCTACACGCCCTGGTAAAGTGTTGGTACTACTGTGTAGCTACTGCTTTGTGGTCTGATCCAACGTGACACCAAACATGATCCTCCATGCAGGCCAATTCAACCGCTTCGATAATTGTCCCCATTTCAGTATCGTGTCTTCGGCAAGACGACCATGACGACAAGATCTTCCTCGAACAACATCTACAAGTCAAGATCTTGCGGACAATACCAACTCGATGTCCACAATCTCGAAGATCTACAACATGGAAACTAAAGCGCACCATCTCGGAACCTGAGCATGATGATACCCAATCCGAAGGCCTCCGGTGTGGAACCCCCAAGTTCTCCTTCACGGTATTCGAAGACCGATCCCCGAAGACCGAACCCGATCCTGATCCCGCTAAGACCGAACCCAACCACCCTCGGAGACCAAGATCGCCGAGTCCCCTATGTATGACCTATATCTGAGACCCCTATTTTTTATAATATGATATTATCATTTGTGCATATTGAATTGATCATGCATGCATACTTGTCTGTGTCTTGGGGGCATTATGCCGATTAACCTCATAATTAAATATGGAGTCTATATGCGGGATATTGTTGTCTTATTCTGGACTCCATTTAATTTGTGTAGCGCACCGAATGCATGAATTGCCTTGTTAATACAACCTTTAAATTGCAGGAGTCTAAACAACTTGAACCGTTTAATTATTTGTCGGGACCCCGGTTCTGCTTAATATTGCCTAATTGCCCCGATTCTGTGCAAGGCCATGCATCACATCATAAGTATGCCAGATCTTCTGCCGTAGTATTAAATATCGCATCCAGTGTTTCTTTTAGTGTTTGCTTCTTCGCGGATTAGGCCGATGAGTAGATGCGAGTATCGACAAGTTCTCCGGATATGATCCTTCGACAGTGTTTCCCAGGCGAGCATCTCTTCCCCTTCTACCTATTTTGCATTTATAGTCTTTATTTCCTCCTGTTGATCTATTGCTATCCGTGTCGCGATGCTTTAGTTTCCGAACACTAGTTATATCCCGTGTAGCCTCTATATTGCCTTGGACACCTCCTATTACCTGTGTTTGGTAGATAGGTGGCCTTGCGAGTCGTAGTTGCTTGCTCAAGTGCGATCTCGTGTTGTCAAGTACCACAGTTGTTGGAAGGTTGGCAGATGCTTAATGGTGGAGATGATCATGTCTTTAATTACAACTATTAAATTGCTAGATATAACTAATGGAGAGGCATCAGTGGGCAATAGATGTTATTTGGTTTTTCCATGCTCACTTGTGTCCCGTAGGACCCCGAGTACTTGATACTTGTTCCTTGACTATTCGCACTATCCACATCCGGGAGGCCTTATGGGCCCTCCTGAGCCAGAGCTTGATTCATTTCTATTTCTTGGGGCCACAAACTAGTTTGGAGTTTTATTACTATCATGTACTTATGCCATGTTTTACTGCTTTATTTACGATTGTGCGTGGAGCACCTGTACTATTTAGGATCGTGACACATTTTCGCTGTATCGACAAGCCCAGCCACACTTTCGGGTTCCCAGTTGTTTACAGCCGTCCACACAAACCCTGGGTCCGTTCCGGAGCCGGCCAACTTCGTTGCGGGTAGCTTAGTGGGGTGGCCCCCTGAAATATTTTATGAATCCTGTGATTGCTTTGTCGTGAAAGCCTCGTTGGGTTTTGAGTTGGTTTTTCCGAGGTTGATCGAGTGTGTGTTGCTATTTGTGCACCCCTGTAGGGTAAAACTTTCGGAAAGCCGTGTCCGCGGTTATGGACGACTTGGAGCACAGTATCTCGATCATAGACAAGCATAACTAAAGTAGTGCTATAAATTTGACTTAATATGTGACTAGTAATAATATGCAATTATAATGGAATGGATATTAAAAATGCCAACAACTGGTGGATCTGGGTTGTTTTGTGACATGCTATACCTGCCTAGTAAGTATTGCAACTCCAATGGAATGTGATAAAAGTGCCAACAACTGCTGGGTTACGGGATTCCTCAGGACAATTATATCTGACTATTAAATGTTCCAACTATAACGGAATGGTAATTAAAACTGCCCACTACTTATGCTTCAGGATGACTTATGATATCTATATCTGGCTAGTAAGTGTTGCAACTATAACGGAATGAGTAAAATTGCCAACTGTGTGAGTTCCTTGGTCCGACTTCCTCATTTGGTCTCGAGGGGGAAAATATCAGGATGGGTTTGTCTGGTGTTAGCTTCAGGTTGGATCCGAATAGGTCTTTCTTATCTCTCTCTAATAGCCGACAGTTGTATTGAGTCTCTATAGGTTGTTTAGTGCTGCTGCGCTGCCGCTTCAGTCCACCATACCTATGTAGGCGAGAGCCGCCGAATTCTAGCCTCGCCGTGTACTGGCCTCAGTACTGACGCTCCTCTTTTTCCTTTGCCCTTTGTCGGCACCCCTTTTGTTTTAGCAGGTTTAAGTTCGACGTCGTTAGCAGGGTTACCCTTCCGGCTTGGCCTGGGAAGGGTTATGGACGCTATTGGTTATTCTTCAGGGCTCTTAGCCCCATTTGCATCTTATCCGTACTCGGATGTTGTATCGTTTTCAAGGTGATTTGGATCTTTGTAGTGTATATCTGTATTCTTGACTCTCGGAGTCCTGCTGTATATATATATATCTATTCTGTGGATCCCATCAAGGACTGTTATGTAATAGTATTACTTCGTTTAAGTGCCTGGTGGACGTCCTTTAATCGTTTCTATGCGGGTTTGGCGGGAAGCGCTAAAACTTGCATAGGGCCGATTTGAGGGTGTTACAGTTAGGATATAGTCTGCCCACAAATATCAACAAATCTTCCAGTTCTAGGAGCAATAGATGACACGAAGAACAAATTGAAGCTTCCATTCGCTATGGAAATTACCATCCTTGCAACTTGGAGCATTTGGATAATAAGGAATAAACAAATTTGAAACTCAAAGATCAATGATTCATGGATGGAAGGCAATATATTACAATGAATTGGCCATGGTTAGCCGCAGAATGAAAAGAAAGCACAAAGAATGTTTCAATGAATGCAGAGCCTAATGTAATTTTATGTTTTCTTTAGCTTTTAGCTTTTTATGTCTTCCTTTGGACACCGCATACATATATCGTATTTTGTAATTGTGAAAATTATAGTGGGAAACTCTCCCACTATTTTTCTAAAAAAGATACTCTGGTAAAATGTGGGAAGATTATAAAATTGACAGTCACTCTCACTATATAATGAAAGGAGGACAAAATACGGCATCTTCTTACACATATCTCATCATACATGCAATGTTTAATTGGTCTGGTTTACCTGGATTCTAGATTTTCACAAGATGAGTTGCGATAATTCGAAGGGACCAAGTGAGTACTATCAAGATTGGTGAAAGCATGTTTCGATGAGTCACCAACCTAGAATTTCGTATATTGTGTTATCAATATATGTTCATGCATCAATGTCATTTGCATCAGCCATCACTTACGTGAGTGAAACATCGATATTCTGATGTCCTACATCTCACATGATATCTTATACTAGTACACTTTTGTCACGAACTAAGTCATTCACTTGTCAAAATAAGAAACATACGTGGAAAGCAATGATTAAGATACTAGTTAAGCTCCGATATTCTCGGGTAGGTTTGTTTCCTTGTCCGGGGAAAGCAAAAGGAAATTGGTTTGTAACATCTTGTTTATGGCACATGTTTGTTTTTGGCGAGAGGATACTTCTTAGGATAGACAACATAAACTAAGTATATTTTTTATGATATCGTTGTGTTCGAATGTAACCCTTTTAACATTGAGTGAACATTCGGAGGGAGGTCTTACAGTGTGATCGGGGCTTCCCATGTTCGATTTGCGCACAACTGGTAAAAAAAGAGCAAATAAATGGTTCATTGTCTGTACTAATGCTCCTTTTTTTCTCCGAGAAAAATGAATAAATTATATCTTTCATCCATGGGAATAATTTCCAGTGAACCAGAGAGTGTCTGACAACATAGAAACGATACCATTGCCGTGTACTGACCCAACACTTCTGTGCTCACTTTCTGGTTGGGTAGGTTTTGTGTCACACCAGCTAATATCACCAAATTAGGCCCACGTTATTGAGATTTTCTTCATAAACAATCCCATTCACCTTTCCCTTTAGTATATTCACAAATACTTCCCTGATCCTCCTATCCAGGATGCGTCCCAAAATGCCCAATCCAATGGCCCACTCATCATTGAGCACAGAACGCAGCTGAAAGGGCAAAACCGCACACTTCCTTTCCAGAAGTGATCCTGTCGGTTGGGGCTGCTGAAGCTAAACCACCTGTCTTCCCCTGTCCGCAAGCAACTTGGCAAGGCAAGCAAGCAAGTCATAGTCCACCAAACACATCACCTGTGCTGGGCGGCCAATTTATCTACGGAGTACTAGTATCTTGTTTCCAAGAACTCATCAAGAAATTCGGTAGATAGATTGCATAGATCTTGGCCCCCTTCTCGTCTTCTTCCCGAGAATTGAAGATGTCTGTCGAGCTACTGACGAAATTTCTCATGTAAGTGGTTTTCCTCCGAGCTCTTTTGCCGGCAATTCTGGTGGAATTGGCCATGCCTCCGCGTGGTTGACTCGATCGCTGATCTCTTTGGGCTGCAGGGTTCTGTTCGGCTATGCTATGCCGGCGTTGGAGTGCTTCAAGGCCGTCGAGCAGCGGACCGGCAGGACGGATCAGCTCCGGTTCTGGTGCCAGTATTGGTACTGATTCAGAATCCTTTGTCTCGGAGCCATCCTCATTCTTTCGTTTTAGCTTCTGCCTCGGTTTCCTAGGATTTGCTGGTACGCGGTGCTTGCAATTGGTTGTAGTCGATAGAATCGAGGACGCGTCCGTACCAGATTTCAGCAATTGGGAGCGTGTCCCGTAATTGCTGAAATGCTCATGTAGTTTGACTTCGTGGCATGAAAGAACTGGTTAGAGATCTTGATCTCGCAGAGCCTGACCGATTTCAGCAACCTTGCAGGATCATTCTAGTCCTCCTGGTCATATTCGACGAAATCGCAGGCGCCCTGACATCAAGGTAATCACCAATCACGGCTCATCAGCTGTGGCCGTACTCTGATCTTGTAAAAGAGAGACGACTTATTTTTCAGAAGAAAAAAAAAACTGTGGTTTGACACTACCATTTTGTTCCTATCACAGGATACCGATGTACTACGAACTCAGGCTCGCCTTCCTCGTCTACCTGTGGTACCCCCAGACAAGGGTAGGTCACTGAGTTTGCTGCATAACTCTGACTCCAGCGGTCTGCTGACTCATACATGTCTGAACAAACAAATGTTTGCTTATTGTGTGTGTGACTGTCCCCGTTGGAGCAGGGAACTGACATCGTGTATGAGACCTTCGTGCGGCCGCTGGTGATGCAGTACGAGCCCAACATCGAGGAGAGGCTGCGTTACCTGCGGGCCAACGCCGGCGACCTCATCGTCTTCTACCTCAGGAACTTCACCGATAAGGGGTACGAGGTCTTCCTCCGGGTGCTCGACTACGTCCGGTCGCAGGCGTCCAGTGGCTCCAAGACAAGGGTACTTACCCTGAATATACTTCTCTTCTGTCACTTTGGTAGCTACCGTATTCAGATGTTACATGTTGCGATTCTGTTTGTTGCTGATGCAGAGGTTCTTCTCGTTCCGAGGGGACCGAGCGGAGAGGCCAAGCTTCCTTGATGACGACTATGTCCCCGGCGGCGATAGGAGGGGCGTGGCCAGGCAGCGGCGACCCCGCGGTGGGGATTACTAGCGCAATAGGAGTCGTCCTAGGAGGATAGAAGTGCAGAGAAGTATGATGTGCATAGAAGTGCAGAGTAGGAAAATAATTGAAGCGTAAAAAAGAAGTTGGACATGACAAGAGTAGATTGATTGTGCATATTTAGGTGATAGGTTTCCATGTACCTCGATGGTCAGGCTGATTATCACAAAGTATATAATTTGCTGTAATTTTGTTTTCTCTAATGTGATTAATGTCGATTTCCATCAAACTAACTCGGATTTTTTAGTGGGTACGCTGATTGAGTAGGCATTGCATTCATTTATGTATGTTTCTTTTTACGAAAATAACAGAACTCTATTGTGTATTTGTATTGATTTTTTAACATATCACAAATATACATGGGGGTTGTACAAAAGTTAAAAAGAAAATAACAAAATAAAACAAACAGAGAGTGTTCAAATAAAACTATCTACCCAGGCTGCGAAGAGGCCACATTTCTTCTTTTTTGCCCTGTTTTCAGCCACCTCAATTCAGTTTTGAAGAGTCTCCTGCATCTGTAAAGATTTAGCTCTAACACACGAATAGTCTGGGCATTTCAAATCATCCATATGGAGCATGATCCAAGAGTAATGATTTCCATAAAGAAAAGCTTAGCGATTAGTGAATTTAACTGGGAGATGCAGTCTAGATGATTATGTCCATGCTGTACACTGAAAGAAGGACTGAGATATTGCCAACATGATTTAGCAAAAGGGCAACGGAAGAAGAGATGATCTCTTGTCTCCAGCACATCGTTATCACATGGAACGCAAGTATAATCTTCAACGAAGAGATGCTTCTGTTGTAAGAGATCTCGGGTGTTCAATCTATCTTGAAGTAACAACCAAAAGAAGACCATGTGCTTTTGTTGACAACATGATTCCCATAACTATTAGAAAGATGGAGGCAATGACATTGGATGCTTTTCATGCATGAAAAAAAAGCATAAGCTTTAGATACTGAGAATCCTTTCCCCCATGGATATACCAATTGATCAGTTTCTCCAGAAAGATCAGTATCATGTAAAAGTGCACAGAACTGTAGAAACTGATCAAAGAGCAGCCTGTGAGAGGGGCAGATGGAATAGTTCTTGAGGAATAATTTGATGCCTAGCCATACTGAAGGTAATATCCAGAATTTGCTGAAAGAGGCCAAATGAGAATATATTAACCGAAGATTCTCAGTGTGCCAGTTGTCCTTCCATAGAAGAACTGTAGTCCCATTGTGGATTTTACATGAGGATAAAGCTTCAAATTCAGGTATTAGCTTAACACAATCCCTTCGCTCCACCAGAAAGAATAGTATGTTATCTTAGCTGGTGGTAGAACATTATATCGTAATATGACTCCCAAATCAGTTGCACCCAAGGTGTTTCAAATTTATTGAAGAATTTATTTTGGAAATCTCAAGAGAAGATAGTTGTTCTGAACATTCAAATCAATTATGTCCAGTCGCCCTTTATCTTTTCGCTTGTAGAACCAATTGTCAGGCAACAAGTGTTGAACATCCAAAGCAAGGTAGTTTATATATTCAGGTGTTACCTTTGGCGATTCTGTTTGTGCTGATTCAGAGGTTCTACTCATTCCAAAGGGATTGAGCGGAGAGGCCAAGCTTCTTTGACGACGACTATATATGTCCCCGACAGGCGATCAGAGGGGTGCGGCAGTCAGAAACGAGAAAAGACTAGAAATCAAGTACTACTACATACATTCGAAGAAAAACAATAATATGGAACACATGATATAATTAAATGAGACAAAGAGGGGATACGTACGACAAAGAGTCTATCTGAAACTAACCTCTCTAACAAACCGGCCGGGATCTTGACTGTGAAAGTATCTCAACGAATCCAGGAGAATATACAACCGTTTGGAGGATCTAACTAAATCAATTCTAGTAGGGAGGTTGATTGAACAATGGATGATGCCGGTGGACCAATCAATGCGCCGCCACGCCTGGTATACAACCGAAGGCTCTTCCGATGAGGGACAAGCAAGGGGCGACATACTTCTTGATAAACCGGTGCATGGCGCTGCCGCGGCGTGTTCCCAGCGGCCCAGGTGACCGGCGTCGGTTTTGGCGCGGGTGCGCCCCGCACGAGTACCGCCGCGACGATGTCCTCAAGAGCGGATCGCTGATCCCCGCCTCTTGTGGCCGGTCACCGCCTACACGGAACTCCTTGGAGACGATCACGTCCTCGAAGCTCACGTAGCCTGATCCAGTCTGGCGGCGCTCGAGGTAGACGTCGACGCTGTCGCTGCTGCCACATCGGATCGAGGTCGCAACCATGTCATCGTAGGAGCGTGCCCTTGGCGCTCTGCCGCCGCTGAGCTGCAGCGAGCCGTCGCTGCTGCCCTGGGCGCCGAGGGGGAGCGGATCACGGTCATTGTGATTGTCGGCGCGCCGGCAGAGAAGAGGCTGCGAGTGGGAGTGGGAGATGACCATGGCGGCTAGCCTCGGTAGTAGGCGGCGGCGGCGGCGGCGGCAGGCACGGGAGTGAGGAGGTGATTAATTAGGATAGTCGTTCCAGACTCTATATATATCGAGATTGTTAGGCGCACGGAAAGGAAGGAAATCCTACGTGACCCTGGGTCGTACGCTCCCAGGGCTGGACCAAGTTGTACGTTGGACACGTGGAAAAAACGAATCTCAAAGCATATCTTCTATTCCCCAATTACCAAAGTCCCATTGCAGTTGTACTTCATTGAGACAGAGGAGTTTCAGGTTACAGGCTTACAGCAGCGATATATTAATCCAAACTCCAGTAGTAGTTCGTTGATAGTACTTGATACAGACGTCGTCGTCATCATCAAGAACAGAAGAAAACAACGCCTTCTTTCTTCTCCGGCGCTCCAGCAAAGTCTACCGAACAGAGCATCACATGCAGTCCAGTTCACCGGTGCTGACAATAAGAGAGTTGCTCCATCGGGCGCGAAGTTGCGTGGACGTGGACGCGGACGCCTGGGGAGAGCTGCAAGCGCCGGCGGATCCGTGGCACAGCGAGCAGGAGCACGGCGGGCGCGTCAAGAGCAATGCTGGAGAAGGAGACGGGGATAGGAATTTAATTTGGATTAATTAGATAAATGCCACTATAATTTCTGCATATTTGTAAAACACCACTATAACTTTCTTCTTTTGGAAAAAGCCACTGCAATTCTCGATACATTCTATAAACGCCATTATGCCCACTTAAACACATATACCGGCCAATATACACTCATATTTCTGCTGTACATACGTATACAAGGTGGGCTCCACCCTAATAAGCTAAAGAAGGTAACAATGATAGACTAAAATTGAAGAAAATAATTGGAGTGGTATAAATTGTATCACATCTTTTTAATATCTGTTGTACAATGAATTTTTTCATATCATAATCACACCCGAGTATAAAATGACTCATGGTGCAGTACGTCTGAAACTTTTCAGTTTTCATTAACAATACAACATACAAACCGATGTACGTTAGAAAAATTGTCCATTGCACGAGTAGTGTATAAATGTGGGTTCTTGCTCCTCACCAGTGTTGCATTGTTGAGTTTGATCTGTGCAATTCCTCATATGATGATGGTGAATCGGTATTCTTGCCAGAGATTTGTAATGTAGTTTCTTATTATTTAATGCTAAACTAATTCTGAATATTAAGGAACCGGTGTTAATTCGTATGACATGTGTTTCACTGCTAATTAGACTACTAGTGAAATTGACCTTTTTCCCTAACGTACTGTATTTGTTTGCAAGATAAATTGTTATAATGAATTGGAAAGTTTCATACGTCCTGACACATGACTTGTTTTATATTCGGGTTTGATTCTGATATGAAAAAACTCATTGTACCCTATTGCAAACATATATTAAAAACATGTGATATAATTTACACTACTTCTATTCTTTTCTCCAATTTTATTATGTCAAGGTTACCTTCCTTAGCTTATTAGGGTAAGGACCACCATGTATAAATAGAAATACGAGTTTATATTGGTCGGTTTATGTGTTTAAGTGGGCACAATGACGTTTATGGAATGCATCGAGAATTACAGTGGCGTTTGTCAAAAGATAAAAGTTATAATGACGTTTCTCAAATAGGCAGAAATTATAGGGTATCTATCCAATTAACCCATTTAATTTCGTACTGTATATCTGAAATTGGGGAATAAGTGCTAGTAGATGCTTTGAGATTCATTTTTGCCAGGTGTCAAACTCAGGATTTGGTCCAGCTATGGGAGGTACTCCCTCCGACTGTTCTTTTAATAATATTTTTTTAATCATTTCGAGAAGTTCTTTACGATATTCGATATCTAATACATCATCGGCTTGGGTCGAGCCGACTACGCCATTGGCTTGGCCTCAATGAGCAAGCCCCATTCGGTCACGGGCTGACCGAATGCATGTCGTCGCGGGGCTCATGCTCGTCGAGTGCCCATTCGGTCACACGCTCGCCGAATGGAAGCAGAGAGGTATCACACCACGCGCCGGCCGTCCGCTCCTCTCTTTCTTCCTCCCGTGCCCATTTTCTCTCTTCTCTCTCCAAGCTCGAGAACCCCATTTCCCTTCACCGATTTTGGCCCGATTTTTCCTAGTTTTTTACCAAATCTTCAATCTAAAACCATTAGAGAGGTAGGGGAAGTCCGATCTATTGATGGGTAGCTTGAGACTCGATTTGGTTGTGGTTCTTTGGAGGAATGGTGGTGGTATGCCATTGGAGCAATGGCAATGGTTGTGCTGCGGTGGAGCTTGGTGTTGGGGGTAGTATGAGCTGCACCGTGGTGCTGGTCCGGTGACTCGTGGCGCTGTACCGAGTGGCTTCTCACGCTACAAGGATAAACCTTAATCTCTCGTTAAACACAGTTTATTATATTTGGTTATGCAGCTACTTGGCTATGATTAGGAGCCTATGAAAATATTTGTATGGTGGATAAATGCGAAAAATTTTCTGGTGGTTTAGTTAGTATTTCCGATCGTTGGTCAGTACATTTTATTTATATAGACAAATTGTTTTACATGGTTTTATGTATTATTGCTTAGTTTTTATTAGTTCGAAAAATATTTTATGTCAGCAGAGATGTCCAATTTACTGAATTTCGTATATTACTACAGTCCTGGTAATGTCCGAACAAATGAGTATGGAGCTGATTTGAGTGAGTTTCAGTTTACGAAATTGAATTTGACTGCCCCTCAAACATAGAGTGTTAGTCAGTTAAAGGAATGTTAACGGGTTGTTTAGGGTATAACCTTGAAACATATACCGTTAGTGTACAGGCATTATGGACAAAGTCAACCAAGAATGTACTAGATTTTGAGGCATGTAGATCGTAACAAAGACTGAGTGAAGTGGTTAAAAGGTTGCAAAGACAGGCACGTAAATCCTGTCGCACTAGTGCTTCCCGTAGTGAAGAAGATCGATCTGCCTAGAGGCGATGGTGGATACGATCATGGCCAGAGTGCTGAATCAAGTTATGGGATGTACTCTATGTCAAAATGTTGGAGGTGGTGCTTATGAATCAGAACAGGGAAGTCAGGCAGGAGAAGGTGGTGGTCACGAACTAGGGCAGAGCAGTCAGGCTAGAGGTGGAGGAGGTGATAGTGGTGAGGCAGATGCGGACAAGGGAGGTGGGCACATGCATGACTTGATGGAAGAGGGTAAGATTACATGGATGGTGAAAGTGGTGATTCTGATGTTTCAGATGATTCTGATGGAGAAGGCAATGAAGAGGATGTGTCGATTTCTGCTTCATGGAATCAACACATCTCTTCCGGAATGACTGTTAACGACGATCATGATTCTGCCTAGGAATATCACAAGAACAAAATTACCAAGGATGCTAGATATCCAGATAAGAAAATTTTGCAAGATGCAATCATTGCTTGGGCATTGTCCACGCAAAGGGTTTTCAGTACAATAGTGTCATCTAAAAAATACTTGACAATGGAATGCATAGATATAAATTGTCCAGCCAGGGTGCATGCCTATCTCCCTAAGTACGACACATATTGGTTGGTCAGCAACTTAGTGATGCACACTGTGAGATTCCATCTATCCTTAAATATCATCGTAACATATCCTCCACGCTTCTGGCTCAGTTGCTTTACATAGAGATAGTGGAGTTCAAAGCGATAAAAGTTAAGACTATAGTGAAAAAAGTCAGGGTTGGGTTTAAGTACGACATTTCTTATGACAAGGCTTGGAGGGAAAAGAAAAGGGTTCTTGAGGACAGATTTGGTTCATTCAGAGACTCCTACGACTCCGTAGTCTGACAACTCCACACACTACAGGATAGGAATTCAGGCACCTATGTCGACATCCAATACTATGTGATACCAGAGGATTTGTGAAGGTGCTTCATCGAGTGTTCTTCTCTTTCAATGTATGCATCCAATCTTTCACTCATTGCCGACTAGTGATATGTGTACACGACACTTTTCTCACTGGCAAGTATAGGGGTCATATCCTTACCACCATTGGTTAAAACGACAACAATCAAATTGTCCCACTCGCATTTGCTTTTGTGGAGAACAAAAACACTGAAATTTGGACATGATTCTTCGGGTAGATCCAAAAGTTAGACTATCCAGCGACCCAGTTGACTAAGCCAAAGATAACTCGGTGGCTTCTCGGGAAGGTGATGTTCACCGAGAACCATGTTACCACTATCACCGCTCGCTACATCCCTATTGCACTTGAGATTGGGAATGCAACAAGCGCCGACATGATTACGCAAAGGAGTTGGGGTTCTGCGGTCTTAGCGGCTACGTACCGAAGGATGTGCAGCGGTTGCCCACGTAAGGCGCCTAAGTCAGGCTTGCTTAGATGCCCACTACTATTGCAACTTTGGTCCTGGGAGCGGTTTCCTATTGGCTGACCAGACGTTTGGGCTGATAAGGCTTACCCATCGGATTAGTTGAATGACCCTTCGATCGGAATTTTCGACACAGAGGGCATCAACTTACCTACTTTCGCTACAGTTCGGACATGTTGCAAGATATGTGCAATATTTTAATTTAATTAGTTACTACACATACACTATGACTAGATCTGACAAAGGTTTTCGCAGAGACGCTTTTCTCACGGTTAGGTGAGGGCTTGCTACCCCGCATTGTCCGAGTAATTTGACGTGCTACTCGCGAGTTGAGTGATGTGGTAGCCCTACACGCATGCAGACATCGGGGATAGATTCTGCATCTTTGGGGACTATGTAGGGATTTCTACACTCTGCACTAGAGACACGTCGTACTGGCTAACAAATTGAAAGATCATCTTCAACATGCAGGAAGAGGAGATGGGCCTACAAAGACTAATGAGGCAGTTCGGTCTTTGTCAGTTGGCCAATCCTCGTCCTATGGACAGTGCCATACAATCAGTCGTCCACACGTATGTTTTTTACGCATTTTTCCATCTTACATGATTTATTGATTGACCACACTGACACCCCAATTGTATGTTGTCAAGAAAGTAATAAGACCGCCACTGGTTGGCTTCACGGGGTTGGGGTCTACGTTGCAGAGTGGGACACCGCTATGACACAACTCCGGGACTCGGATGCCCAGTTTGATATGGAAGAGTTCAACAACTATTTGTAGAGCTATATGAACACCACACATCTATGCATCGTGCAACACTCTCACCTGGAGGAGATGCCAGGCGCGGCTACTTGGGATAGTTATCCGTGGCAGTCTACCGCGGGCAGCAAACAGCACGCGGTAAATACATTATCTTTATCTAATGCACCTACTTGTTACATAGTTTCTCATCCATTTTTTCAACCTATTGGTGCCAATTTCAGGCTTAGTTGATTGCCAATCTTGAGACGGGGAGTGTTGAGTACAGACACTCGCTTTCGTCCGGACCTATGCTTATTCAACACTCAAGATTTCATGATGCAAAGAAGTTGGTTGAACATTTTTTATACTCCTCCCCTAGACCTCACGCAGGGAACTCAGTATGACGAGCACGGGTCCGTGATTTCTCCTTGAAACATTGGACTGCCCCACAGGTACGGTTGGCCGCCGCCGCCTAATCCACCACCCGAGCGTCGTGGCAGACGATGCCATTGATGTGCCAGACATGTCTATCTATCTATGTATGAGACATTTAGATATCTATGTATGCAAGAGACAATTAGCCATCTATGTATGAGACACTAATCTATCTATGTGTGAGACAGTTATGTATGATACTTTTTCTATGCTATATTGGTAAGCACTGCACTATTGTGGATCAATTAATACAAACTAACTTTTATTGATACATCCCTCACATACACATTACACTTCTTTAGATCAACAAATACAAAATAAGACACCAAACTACAATTTATTGACACTTTACTAAGAGGCATACTATATGAAGTCATCATCATGTTCTTCACAACGGCTGCTTTTGCCTTTGCCTTCGATGATCCAGAACTCTCTGCCTTGTGCCTGCAACAGGCTAGTGATCGAGGCGTGAAGTCATCATCACTATTCTCATCGGCGACGACCTTAGATGATCCATCAGTATCAGCATTGCGTCTGCAATGGTCTAATGAGCGAGGTGTGAAGTCATCATCAATATTCTCCTTCTCCACTGTGATAGCCCTATTCATTGCATTAGCGAAGATGGTACAATACGGACGACCCTTGGGAAGTGGGCTAAACTCTATCTTCATCCAATCGGAGTTTGGGATCGTCTTATTAAGGAACTCCGCATCGCTAGGCCAATGTTGTAGATTACAAATTGACCAAACAACATATTAGTACTATAATACTACAATTCAATATAAGAACGCTTCAAATATCTATTACATTCACATGGTAGTCATATTTAGCAGGCAAAAACTTTACTATAGCCGAGTCTTGATATATCTGACGGCCGATAGCTCCTGCCTCAATGATTTTTACCTTCATCACTCGAGCCCATTTCGAGTGGATCCTCAAAAGTTCTTGTTGTATTTCCTCTATAGTACTAACTAGCATCTGGTTCCTAGGTAAACATTCACCCAACTCCATGATTTATTAATTGACACTAACTAGATCTAGGAAGCACCAGCCAGTGCACACAATTGTCTCTGTGGCAGCATGCAGAACATAGTCGGACATCTGTGGATGGAAACCACAATTAGATGGGGAGAAGAAAGAAAGAAGTGAAGAAGACATGGTTGCAATGCTGTAATGCCCCCGAATCGGGTCTATGCAGATCTCAACATTTACCGCCAAAATCCGCATAGAAGCGATTCAAAGACGCCCACCAAACACTTTCGTGTGGGTGGATTTGATTACAAGTAGTTATATCACAATAGTTTATAACAGATCTACAAGAAACATATATATACAACAATGACTCGACGAGTCAAGAATACAAATGATACAACTCAAAGATATAATTCAAGAAGAAAGCAAAATATTATCTGAGTACGGATAAGATCCAAATGGGACTAATAGTCCGGAAGAATAATCAAGTGGTGTCCTTAACCCTGCGTAGGCCAATCCGGAAGGGTAACCTTGCTAACATCGTCAAACTCATACCTGTCAAAGCCAAAGGCGTGCCAAAAAGAGCAAAGGAAAAACAGAAAGAGAGCGGTCACTACTGTGGCCAGTACACGACGAGAATAGAATCTGGCGGCTCTCACCTACATAGGTATGGTGGGCTCAGTGGCACTAAAGTTTGCACTATCTAACTTATAGAGACACGCTACAACTGCAGCTATTAGAGCGAGATAAGAGAGCTCTATGTGGTAACAAGAATATAACACCAGGCACAACCCATCCGAAGATTTCCCCCTCGAAAACCAATTGAGAAACTCCTCTCGCAGAACGCACACGTTGACAATTTTATTATGCCAGGTATTTAGTTTATAGAGCTACTTACTAGTCAATTTACAGATATATTAAATTATTTAGTATAAGTTGTCTATGATAATGACATTGTTCTCGTGAGGCATCCATAACCGTGGACACACCTTCTCGAAAAGATTTACCCTGCAGGGGTGCACTACCGTACCCAAACACATGTTCAACCCTTCAACCAACACTTTTAAAATAAAAGGGTTTTGTGTGCCATCAGGATATCCTATCAAGAACTGTCCCATAACTATGCGCATATCCAGGAGAGCCACCTACTATGTTTTATCCATCCAGGTGGTACGACGATTCTCAAGGTGGCACAGTGTTTGAGCCTACGGTTGAGCGGGTTCCTAGGAGAGAGACTTTCAAGTCAGAGACACTATGGGATGTTACCAGGCTCAGAGCTCTTTCGGATTCCGCCCAACATGATATCCCATATATCATATCATATCATATCATCACACACCCATGTCCGAGGGCGTATTATGCATATGCACCAAATGGAAAACCAATTTTGTGGCACCCTGGATACATGAATAGCGTCAGTAGTTGAGGGAGGATCCTAATAGCCCCACGTTTGGTTAGCGCGATAGTCTCAGAACATATGTTTAGAATGACTGGTCCTAGGGCGACACAAGTAGTTCCCCAAAGGTGGTCCCTATTGATGCATTATCATTAGATGTAACCCATAACCACCATCAATATAATTAACTAGTAGCATCAGAAACCAATTACGAAGATCCAGTTGTATGAGAGCGGGCAAAAGACCCAAGCATGTGCTACGACTCGCAAGTCCAACCTAGCTACGCAAACAACATTTAATAGGAGAACCAAGGCCATATAGTAGTTATAGGGGAGTTAATGGTACGAAAACTAAAGCATCGACAATAAAGGATGACAGTAGACAAAGGAGGAAGTAAAGACTATAAATGCAAAATAGGTATAAGGGGGGAGAATGCTCGCCTGAGAGACAAAGTCCGGCAACCGAAGGCTTGTCGTATCTCACATCGACTCATTGTCCTATCCGGTGAAGAAGCAAAGTACTAGAAGAGGCAACGAGTGCAATATTTAATGACGTGGCAAAAGATCGGGCATGATCATGATATGATGCATGACATGGAAATATCAGGTCTAACTTATCAATATTAAGCGGAATCGAAATCCCGACAATTAAATATTATGATTCAAGTTGTTTATCTACCCTGCAAATTAAATGTTGATTAGCACGGGGAGGCGTGGAAAAAACATGGTATCGATGAGCGACACAATTTAAAAGGAGTAGATATAAGACAAGAATAACCCCCATATATCTCCATATTTAATTTAGATGAATCGGCTATTTAACCCAATCCACATAATGATATGTATGCAAGCATGAATAATTTAATATGCACAAGTTATATTATATTTATCAAAATAGGGGCTCGGATAGAGATCACATGTTGGTTCCGAAGATCTTGGGTTTTGGAGGGGTTTAGGTTCGGTCTTCGGGTTCCGAGATCGGGGTCTCGACCATCGGATCCGTGAAGGAGATCTTGACGTCCGCGATGGACATATTCGAGATCCCTCTTTCATTGCCGATGACTGATGAGTGCATATTTGCATCATGTTTTACATTATTATTTTGCATTGTAGATATAGGATCTTGGTATTTTACGGTGCCCGCACGTGCATTTTATGTCTGTTTTCACCAGGATCAGGACAGATGATGGATCCAATGGATACAATTCTTGGAGCAGTTGTACTGTGGAGAAAAGGAGTCAAAAACAATGTAAATCACTTATTTGAGAAATATTAATAATACCAGAAGAAAACCAGAAGCGAATAAGGAAGGCAAAGAGTTCAAGGACCAACTATACGGGCGAAGCAATTTTTCCGGCCATATAGCTGGCGCCGCCCCTATCTTGTCAAATAGTTTCACCCCGTGCAATTGGTTCGGGAAGACGACATACAAAACACCTAGAAATCGCAGAAACCTCACCTCCGGAAGGCATCTGTAGGGGAAACTCATCCACAAGGGATCCATCTTTGCCTTGCACAGATCCGGGAGGCTAAGGCATCGATTTTCATCATCCACCGTTGCATCACCACCATCTCCATCCATCCCATCTACATGTTGTCTAGATCTTGTTCTAATTCCTATACCCGTTGAGGATTTATACAAGTACTATTCGTTTATGATTGTTTCCATTACTATTACTATGATGTTGATTGCCTCCATGTCTGAGTAGATCTCTAGTTCTTGGGGAGATGGAGAAACCCTAGCATATAACTGAGATGATATAGAGATTATTATATTATACATCATTATGTGTATGTGTTAATTGTCTTCATCTTGATATTGGGAGTTGTGTACCTCCTCAATATTTTCCTCCTATGGGGACTCGATGAAGGAGATTACTTGTTGGCAGACGGAGGGATGATAGCACTTACTGTGACTATAAAGTCATTGCCATTCCTTACGTACTAACTTGGGGAGTCAAGGAGAACTCACAAAACCATGTCCATGCCATGGGAGAAATCCCTTAATAGCACAGTAACACGATGGTTATCGGTTATTGTCTGATGTGGTTTTGAGAATGATGTGTGCAGCGGTTGCTAGATATTCTTCCATATATGGAGCTCCTCCCACATACATACACATTATGAGGAATATTCGTTATAATACTCTCGATTACTTAGTCTAAATTGCTAGTGGTGGATCCACTAATCCCTGAGAACGCATTTTCCCTATTGTAGTTCCAAAGTTCTATTACACACGCGATTCTTACTTTCTGCATTAAGTTTTGCCTTACTTTAAATCACCTTGTTCAACCAAAAACCCCAAAACAACTCTACTTTACTTGCATCTTAAAGTTATTCCTTAAGTACTGCGTTTAGTTATAGTTAAAAGTATTTTAGTCTTTTTTCCTACTGCTCCTTGTGGGATCGATATCTTTATTTCAAAACTAGCTACAAACGATCTGTGCACTTGTAGTCATCAAGCTATTTTCTGGCGCTGTTGCAGGGGAGCTTAGCGCTATAAGTCACTTTACTTTTAGTTATTTACTTTTGTTGTACTAATTTTTACTTGAGTTGTAGGACCACAACAATGTACAACACTCAGCATTTAAATCAGCTTGAGGCAGTAAGGAAAATGGGTTCGCTCATGGACGCTTTTATAACTGTCAACAAAAGCATAAATCCGGATGGAGTCGAGATCTAGCCTTTATTATTTGAGTTATTACATTCTAAGAAATTTGCGGGAACCAATGAAGATAGTCCATATGGACACTTACAATTCTTTGAAGATATTCTTAGTTCCTTTATTTTCGACGACTGTAATCTTGATATGGTTAAAATCCAGTTGTTTAGACAAACTCTCTCTAATAATGTTTGCGACTGGTACAAATCTTTTTGTGTAGAAGCACCAAGGACTTGGTAGGAATTGACAACCAAGTTCCTATTAAAATATTATTCTGAAAGCAAAGCTCATAGGATGAGAGGTATTATTATCAGTTTCAAAAATAATCCTAGTGAGGGCTTATATGAAGGATATCTAAGGTATAAAAGCTACCTAGATAATTGCCCCCATCACCATTTACCTGATTGGTTAATCACCCATACCTTTTATGGAGGGCTAAGTATTGAAAATAGAACGAATCTAGATACTGCTTCTAATGGCAGTTTTCTATCTTATACCTATGGTGAGGCTTGGAATCTAATAATAAAAATGAAAGAAGCAACTGAAAATTTTAAAGATAAGGAAAATACTACAAATAGTTTTTCTGAATATGCTTGCATTAACGATTTCCTTGCAGATGAGAGGAGATATATAATGATTAAAACCCTTGGTATTGATTCTTACTCAGTAAAGAAAATTATTGAGAATTATGCAGGGCATTTGCAGGTACCTAAAGAATGGGAACCTCGTAAACCCCTCAAAGAAAAGAAGTGTGCAAGAGCACTAATGGAAGAGTTCTCTTCGATACCTATACAAGGGATCTTTGAAGAAAGACAAAGTGAGGAAGAACAAACGAAGAAGAGACCCAAGAAACCAGAAAGGAACTCCGAAGCTACAAATATAAATAATGTAATAATGAAGGATCTTATGGAAGCATGAACAGTGGAAGATGAAGTGGTTATGTTAGACCTTGAAACCTCAGAATTCATCAAAGGTAAGGTTCGAGGTAACGAAACTTCTAAACCTATGACCCCTATATATTGTGGAGAAACTTTCTTATATGGAATTTGTGAACCGATATACACTATAAATATTATGCCTTCATCACTTTATGAGGAACTCTGCTACAATTTAAATAATCCAGATGTGGAACCAGTGGACACTATAATCAAATTGTCTAATAGAACCAATATAAAACCGGAAGGATTAATTAGAAATATCTATGTCTTTATTGGCTCACTCATGTACCCCCTTGATTTTCATATAGTTGATATGCCTCGAGATTCTTTTTGTCCTATTCTTTTGGGCAGGCCTTTTGTTTCCATCACCAAAGCTCAAATAGATAATCAGAAGGAAACTATTTCGCTGAAGTTTGGAGAAGAGGAAATGATATTCCACTTTGCCAAACTAAAAAAGAGGCCATATGAAGTGGAGGATATCAAGGAAGAAAATATGATTGCCGAATTAGCAGCAATTCATTTTAGTACTCCACAGGATGAATTAGAAAGAAGCTTGATTAATTGGGAAGAGGCACCAGATGATGAGAAGAAAGAAGACTTGGATGATTACCTTGATTCAATCCCGGAAGCACAAAATCCACATGACTATGAAGAATTGGTAAGAACAGGAGATGAAGAACCTCCCCCAATAGAATTGAAAAACTTCCAGACAATATGAGGTAAGAATCTACCAGAAAATGTCCTGTTATTATTAGTAAGAATCTACCAGAAAATGAAACGAATAAACTCATTTTAGTTTTGGTTAAGCATCATGAAGCCTTTGGATATACATTGAGTGATATTAAAGGAATAGATCCATCTATTGTAACACATAAGATTACCATGCTTGATGATGCTGAACCCGTAATAGATACACAAAGAAGGCTTAATCCTAAAATGAAGGAAGTAGTAAGAAAAGAAGTTATACGCTTACTTGATGCTGGCATAATATATCCTATTTGTGACAGTAAGTGGGTTAGCCCAGCTCATTGCATACCAAGACAAGGTGGTCTTGATGCTGCTATGAATGAGGATGGTGACCTAGTTCCGGTTAGACCAATTGTAGGATATCGTATGTGCATTGATTTTAGGAAGCTAAACCGTGAGACATAGAAAAATCATAAACCTATACCGTTCATGGATAAAATTTTAGAAAGACTTAGTAATAATTCCTACTTTTGTTTTATTGACGGTTATTCTGGAGACTCTCAAATTGCCATACAACTGGAAGATCAAGAGAAAACAACTTTCACTTGTCCTTATGACACATATGCTTATAGAAATATTCCATTTGTCTTATGTAATGTAGCAGCAACTTTTCAGGAATGTGTTCTAAAGATTTTTGATGATTTTGTTGAGAAAACTATGGAAGTCCTAACAAATGATTTTGTCGTTTGTGGAACAACTTTTGATAATTGTCTCTACAATCTGACCAAAGTTTTGCAGAGATGTAGGCAATCAAACTTGATTTTGAATTGGGAACAATGCCGTTTCATGGAGAGAGAAGGTAAAGTTTTCGGGCATAAAGTTTCTAAGAAGGGAATAGAAATAGATAAAACTAATATAAATGCTATAGAAAATCTCCCCGTACCTCAGGACATTAAAAACTTAAAATTGTTTATGGGACATGCAGGTTTTTATAAGCGGTTTATAAAAGATTTTGCCAAGATAGCTATGCCCCTCACCAATCTTCTTGATAAAGAAACTCCATTCTACTTACAACATGACTGCATTACAACTTTTGAGGACCTTAAGGATAAACTAGTTTCAGCACCTATCATGCAATCTCCAAAGTGGGATGAACCTTTTGAAATTATGTGTGATGCTAGTGATTATGCTTTAGGGGATGTTTTAGGTCAGCGAGATGGAAAGAATTTGAATGTTATTTATTACGGTAGTAGACCTCTTAATAAGATTCAGAAACATTATGCTACTACAGAAAAAGAGTTTCTAGCTATAATTTTCGCTTGCGACAAATTTAGATCGTACATAATTAATTCTAAGGTAATAATTCATACAGATCACCAAGCTTTGCATCACCTCCTTGTGAAAAAGGATGCTAAGCCCAGGTTGATTAGGTGGGTTTTATTAATACAAGAATACAATTTGCAAATAGTAGATAGGAGGGGTAAGGATAATCTTGGCAGATCATCTCTCTAGGATGGAGGGAATAATTAATGACCACATACCTATTAATGAATCATTTTCGGGAGAATATTTAGTAAAAGTAGAAATTGTTGATCCATGGTATACAGATTATGCTAACTATCCAGCAACGAAATTTATACCTCTCGGTATGTCAAGAAATCAAAGAATGAAATTCTTTAATCATCTTAAATATTATTTTGGGATGATCTGTATCTATATCATCATGGACTTGATGAATGATTCGGAAGTGTGTTCCTAATCATGAAATGAATGCGATATTGAAGGCTTGTCATGACAGTCCATATGGAGGGCATCATGCATGTAAAAGAACTGCTGCAAAGGTACTTCAATCCGGATTCTACTAGCCCACCTTACTCAAGGATGCACACATGTATGTGGAATACTACGATGCTTGCCAAAGAAGAGGTAATATAGGCAGGAGACAGGAAATGGCAATGAATTATAGTCTCATAATTGAACCCTTTGATGTATGGGGAATGGATTACATGGGACCATTTATAGTCAAATGGTTATACTCATATTCTTGTTGTTGTTGACTATGTTACTAAGTGGGTTGAAGCTATCCCAACAAATCATGAAGGTGCAGCTACCTCAGTGAAGATGATCAAGGACGTTATATTCCCTAGGTTTGGAGTGCCTAGATTTTTAATTACTAACGGTGGTTCTTATTTTATGAAAGGGACTTTCAGGAAAATCCTTAGCAAGTATGGATTAACTCGTTGGATCACCATATCATCCCCAAACAAGTGGTCAAGTGGAACTCTCTAATAGAGAACTGAAGACCATACTCGAGAAGCAGATGGACAAATCGAGAAAAGATTGGTCATACAAGTTAAATGACACTCTATGGGCATATCCTACTGCATTCAAATATCCAATGGGTATGACACCTTATAAAATGGTGTACGATAAGGCATGTCATTTACCTTTAGAACTAGAACACCAAGCTTTTTGGGCAATCAAGAATCTTAAATTATGATCTCAAAGTAGCAGGGGAAAAGCGTTTATTAGATATGCATGCTTTAGATGAGTTTAGAAGTGAAGCCTATGAGAATGCTAGGTTGTTCAAGAAAAAAAAGTTAAGATATGGCATGATAGAAAAATAGAGAATAAAACTTTTAAAAGTGGAGACAAAGTGTTACTCTATAATTCTCGTCTTAAGTTGTTTCCAGGAAAACTCAGATCAAAATGGGAAGGTCCATACGTAGTTGAAGAAGCCTATCCGTCAGGAGTAGTGAAGCTCCAAGGAAAAACACCCTCTCTTGCATGGGTGGTAAATGGACAATGCTTGAAGCATTATCAGGTGAAAGAAGATATAAGTGCCATCACCATAGAATTGAGCACCCCCGAAGAAGTGATAAAGCGAAGATATACGAAGAACGGCAATTACAAGAAGAATGGACTCAAGATGGAATGAGAAGTACTACGGTCAAGCTAATGACCATAAAAGAGCGCTTCATGGGAGGCAACCCATGTGAAATAAAGGTTTGAGTAAGTTTTTAAATTTTTGGCTAAAGACTAGTTTTAGTATTGTGCTAAAATAGAAACAAATCATGCTCTAGCAAAGAAGAAGGAAGATTAATGATGCCAAAATTGGTCGAAAATTTAAGCTAATATTTCTCTATCAAAACTCGATATTTCGTTAATTTTTAGATTAATAAAGAATTCTGGGAGAGACGGGACATTTTTGGTGGACACAGAAGGTTTAACGAACGGCAGGAATAAAAATTTCGGCCGTATAGTTGTTACGACATCAACACTTTCATCCACGAAAGGTACTAGGAGTTTAACGACCAACTATACGTCCGGAATAAAAAATTCCGCCCGTATAGTTGGGGTCGTATAGTTGTGAATGCTTTTCACAAAATAATTTCTGGGTTACTGAGAGTTTAACGACCAACTATACGTCCAGAATTAAAAATTTCGCCCGTATAGTCGCGGTCATATAGTTGTCGACCCCTCTCCAAAATTTTTACCTAGGATACAGAGAGTCTAATGACCAACTATACGGCCGGAATTAAAAAATTCCGCACGTATAGGTTTGGCCGTATAGTTGAGTTCCACCGTAGATCCAAACTATAGACGGTTCAGAACTATACGGCAGGAACTACATGGGCTGCACCCATACAGTTGCTCGTTACTCAAGGCGGCTAGGGTTTTTGACCCCTCCTTTTAAAGCTGGTCGCCTCTAACCTTTTTCATTAAGTTTTTGCAGACCTACAGTCTCCAGCCTCGAAAGATCTTCGTCATCCCTATACAGTTCCCTTTATAAAACATCCATACAGCAAAGCCATGCAGCCCTTCCACATCAACAAGATCTAGAAGAAGAAAGAAGAGAAGCTCGTGAAGAGGATCGAAGAAGCATAACCAAAAGGATCATCGTCATTATCCAGTTCAGAGATCAAGCCTCTCCCAAATTAGGAGGACATGTTACCGCAAAGGATGGAGATGATGAGACAAGCTGAGCGGGGAAGGAACAAGGATGAGTACCTCCCTAATCCTTATCATCACAACATAGGTTCCTATTATAAACCTCCTCTTGGTCCATCACCTCTTAAACCTAATAAGGTGTGACAAGATGAGATTCATGATAAGATCTATGAATTGGAAAAGGCTTCTAAGGCATGCGTTGAAACAATTGGAGAAGGGATTGACTCCTACTGGATGATGAGCAAAGATCTTGAGAAAAAGGTCAATGACATCAATGGTAGAGTTGGTTTCTTAATGAAAACTGTTTTTGAGTTCATAGATGAGAAGAAATTCCTCAAGACAAAAATGTTGAAGCTTCAATACGACATGGCCGAGCTCAGCATTCGCTTTGCAAGCATAGTTAAAGAGGGCAACATGAAAGAAGAAGGCGACGCTCTTTCTACCTAGGAGGAAGAATAGGTACCAACAAGGAGTTAATTGATCCCACCTAGCTTGATTCCAAGCTTGGGGAGATCTTTAAAGACCTTGTAATCTTCCTTACAAGTTTTATATTTAATTCAAACTACAAATAAAGTTTGCATCATTAGGATTCCCTTCAGGAATAGTCGATCCCTTTTATGAAATTCCGAGTTTATTATTATATATGGAGCAATATTGAGTTTGTGTTTGCTTTATTTGATATATGAATGGCTTGAGTATAATTTTACTTGTACTTGATGATAGCAATAGGAGTCTTCCACACCATTGGTATTAATAGAACACCTAAAGATAATTTAGTCAATATGTTGTAAGTCTATGGTTTGATTTACAAATAAAAATTATCTACACAGTTAAGTTAAAAAATAAACCTTGAACAAAAGAAAATAAAGTGGTATTAAAATAGAGTGGGAACAAGTTGAGGTAGAATCTTCAAGTCATAAGAATGCTTCATATGCAGTTGGAATTTGGTAATTGAGATCGTTAAACTTTGAACTCCTACATGAAGTGGAATATATGGCTAGCTCCTTTGCATAGCACTTAAACAAAAGTGTAAGCATATATATATATATATATATATATATATATATAAAAGAAAAGAAAAAGAAGAATAAAAAGAGCGAGTGTGCAAAGAGCAAGTAGGCATATACCACTGAGTTGTAGTATGACAAAGATATGCTTTTGAGATTCTAAATTCCAAGTGAATATGTTGATCCTAAAATACTTGGGACTACCTTGTTAACTCATCCTGTTGAACCGGATTCTCTGACATTATATTGAGATTCATCTTTTATGAACTATTGATCACTAAGGTGTGGAAGCCTTCTAACACTATCCAAATGGTTCGAGTAAGGTACTATTCATGAACGTATTCCTATGTATCATACATGATAAACACATGCTACAATTGCCTCGTTTATTTAATCGACTCAACTTCATGAATATGAGGATCACATCCATTAAGCTAGAACTTTCTCGGGACGAGCAAGAGTCTAAGCTTGGGGAAGTTGATGAGTGCATATTTGCATCATGTTTCACATTATTATTTTGCATTGTAAATATAGGATCTTGGTATTTTACAATGCCCGCGTGCACATTTTATGTCAGTTTTCGCCAGGATCAGGACAGATGATGGATCCAATAGATACAATTCTTGGAGCAGTTGTACTATGGAGAAAAGGAGTCAAAAACAACATAAATCGCTTATTTGGGAAATATTAATAATATCAGAAGAAAACCAGAAGCGAACAAGGAAGGCAGAGAGTTCAACGACCAACTATACGGGCAGAGCAATTTTTCCGGCCGTATAGCTCTGGCCATATAGCTGGCGCCGCCTCCGCCTTGTCAAATAGTTTCACCCCGTGTAATTTATTCAGGGGGACGACATACAGAACACCCAGAAATTGCATAAACCTCACCTCCATAAGGCATCTAGAGGGGGAACTCATCCACAAGGGATCCATCTTCTCCATTTGCCTGCTGGTCTGTTTTGACAGATTTCTGCCATTTTCTCCATTTGCTTCTTGTTGGTTCCTTTTTGAGTTCTTTTGGGCAATTGAGCTTTTTGAGGGAAGTGCTACAGTAGCTAGTGTTCTAATGGAAGTTTATTTGGTGTTATAACTGAACCTTAAGACTTATTTATCTTGAGGGCACTAATGTTGCTCATAAAGATTGTGTGAAGTTTTGTATGAAGGAAAATTTTCAGGTGTATGGAAGGAATGAGTAATGAGATGAAGGATGAACTAAAGCTCAAGCTTGGGGATGCCACGTGTGTCACCCTAAGAAATATCCAAGAAGTAGAAGCGTCAAAGCTTGGGGATGCCCAAGGCATCCCCTTCTTCATCAATAAAAATAGCAGGTTTCTTCCAAACGCTTCATTTTTATTGTTTCATGCAAAGTTGTGTTGTTCTTGGAGCGTCTTCTTTTTCGTTTTCATTTTGGTTTTTCGTTTTCTTTTGTTTGCTTAGTTTTCTGAATAAATTGGTTGGACGCCCTCGTTCATACATTGGTTTGCAAATAGTTTGGTTTGGTTTGGTTTGGAAAAGAGTAGGAAAGTTCATGCTTATGTGGTAAAAAGAGCACGTTTTTGACTGTGGCCTATGCTTTGTCATGCCATGCTTGATATTGTTTTGGCTTTATGCTTAGTATTCTTTGCTATAGCATGACTTGTTATAAACAATTGATATTGCTTAATGTCCCTTGGATGAATCATGTGTTGTTTTAGCATATTAAAGCATAGTATAGTGGTATTCTCCTTTGAAGCTTTATTTGGGTTGACTTGGCACATGCTCACACCATGTTGTGACTATCTCAACTCACCATAGCCTTTATGATCCTTTAGTTTTCAAATTGTAGTATCACTTTATGCTTTGATCAATGATGTTTTGTCGCTCTGCATGATTATGGCCATTATTGCTCTCTTAGTTTGTCGCTCCCAGTCTTTTGCTAGCCTCCACAACAAAGTATGAGTTCCACTCATGCATCCAACTCCCTAAACCAAGTTATTCCAAAGAGTCCACCATACCTACCTACTATCTTATGCTATTCCAAGTATATTCATGCTTTTGTTTACCTTCCAAATTAAACTTGTTATGAGAAAACTAGTGATTAAAGCTCTCACGAACTTGATGGCACACTTTACTTTTTTGCATCTAATAAACTTGAACCACTGGGTCCTTCTTTGTTGCGTATATGCTTGCGCTTTATAAGTTGAAATTAGCAGAACCATGTACCATGGGGAACGCTTTCAACATTGCACTTGTACTTTGTACCCCGTTGATATCATGTTCTTTTGCTTACGGATCCCGACGATGTGAAATAAAAGTGGAACTTGTAAGATCATGGAGTGTGTACGTGTGTTAGAGAAACACCTGGGCTTCTAGCCTAAGCCATGCCTAATCATGGTGGAAACTTGCAGCATCACCATAATGAGCACTCTATGAAGCATCCTCAATAAAAACCTATGTAAATAGCAAATAAAAAGATTGTTGAGATGCTCATTGTCTGCTTGCCTTGTCATTTTGATTATGGGAAAGCTCCCATATCATGTGCAAGGGGTACCCCGTTGGCGGTTCTTAATGATACACACGTACTTACAATGACAAGAGCTTACTCGTGAGTGAAGTTGAGTAGCATGAGGATTGGTCTTCGTAAGTAAGGGGCATGAGATTTTGGTTTATAACTTGTCAAGCATATCCTCTTAGTTGTGTCACTTTAACCTTAATCACCATGAAGATGCTTATGATAGGGGCAATGAGAGCTGAAAGCTATAAGTACCATAATTTTTGGAAGCTCTTTATGAGATTTGAATCCCTACTTCCTTTTACATAAGGCCTTTCTTCCACCATTATATTGAGTCTCCACCTTCTATCTTTATGCACCTACTTTGAGAGCATAGTGGCCATTCTTAGTTCTATGTGCATTGTCCCAAGACTAGTTCATTGATGCATAACTTGATATTACTTGTTTTAAACTATTGTATCTAGTCACTCTTATGAACTTTGAAGGTGTCCTATGCATTTATATTTGCTACACTATTGAGGGACAAGCTGAATGCTATTATGCTATGTTTTCTTTATGTGAAACAAACAAACGTCTTGCAAAGCATTGTTATTCATGAACCTTTTGTTTGTGCCTTTTCATGTTGCACCATAGTTTATTTGCTTATTGCTAGAACTTTGTCTTTCATGTTATGATTGAAGTACTATGATCCCAGCTTTGAATGTTTTGCAAATACTTTGATCAAGTCTTTGATGGTGCATGTCACCTCAAAAATTATTCTTTCTTTTTATCACTTACCTACTCGAGGACGAGCAGGAGTTAAGCTTGGGGATGTTGATACATTGCAAATGTATCTATAATTTTTGATGTTCCATGCTTGGTTTTATCCACTTTCTTGTGTTTTGTTCCAACTTTGGAGTACTTTTCATATGATTTCTTGGACTAACCTATTAACAAGAGCCACAGTGCCAGCTGCCTGTTTTCTGCTATTTTTGGTTCCAGAAAGTCAGAAAATGAATATTCTCGGAATTGGATGGGACAAAAGCCAAAGTGCCTATTTTTCCGGAAGTCATCAAGTGCCAGAATACGAGACGGAGAAGGGCCAGGGAGCCACCACATCACCTGGCCGCGTGGCCAGGCCTGGCCCGCGCCAGGGGGTGGTGTGGCCGCTCTCGGCACCCCCTCGGCCTCTCCTTCCGCCTATATATTGCCCTCGGGATAAAAACTCTAAGTGCCTGATCAAAAATCCACGAAAGAGTCTGTAGCCGCCATCATCTCCATCCCTAGACCGGGAGGGATCTGAAGCTCTTCCCGGCACCCTGCCGGAGAGGGGAATTCACCCTGGAGGCCTTCTTCATCACCATGCAAGCCTCCGGTGTGATGCGTGAGTAGCTCATCCTTGGACTACGGATCCATGTAGTAGCTAGATGGCTGGTTCTCCTCCTTTGTGCTTTCATGTTTAGATCTTGTGAGCTCCGTTCAAGATCAAGATCATCTATTTGTAATTCTGCATGTTGTGTTTGCGGGGATCCGATGGATATTGGGATGCTATTTCGGATTGATTATTGATTCTATCATGTCTTTGTTATTTGTGATCTTGCATGCTTTCCGTTATTAGTAGCTATCTTGGCCAAGTAGATGCTAGCAACTCCAAGAGTTAGTATTTATGCTCGATAGTGGGTTCATGCCTATGGTAATCTAGGGAAGTGACAGAAATCTCTAAGGTACTAGATGTGCTGTTGCTACTAGGGAGAAAACAACAATCCTTTGTTCATAGAACAATCGTATTGTTTACTTTACACGCAGTTCGTAAAGCAATAATCTGTTGCTTGCAACTTAATACTGGAGGGGGTTCGGATGATAACCTGAAGGTGGATTATTAGTCATAGATGCAGTTGGATGGCGGTCTATGTATAATGTTGTAATGCCCAATCAAGTCTCAAAGGAGTCAAGATGATTAGTATATGCATGTATTGCTTTCTCGGTGTTTGTCAATTGCCCCGCTGTAATTTGTTCACCTATCATGTTATCTATCTAAGGAGAGCCACCTCTAGTGAACTATGGATCCCGGTCCTCTTTTCTTTACATACAATCTACAACTGTTTCTGCTTTGTGTTTACTTTCTGCAAACTTTTACTTCTTTCCATTCGATACGTTTAATCCTTTGTTTTCTGCAAAACACGGTGAGATTGACAACCTCATCGCAAGTTGGGGACAAAGTTCTGTGGTTGTGTTGTGCAGGTCTCCATGTTGCTACTAGCACCGGTAGTGCGCCCTGCCAAAGCTCAGCTAGTAACACCTTTGGGGTGTTTCCTTGCTCCTATTGGTTCGATTAAACCTTGGTTTCATAACTGAGGGAAACTTGCTGCTATGCTCATCATACCTTCCTCTTGGGGTTCCCAACAAGCTCTACATCAACACCGCCATCAAGCATTTTTCTGGGCGCCGTGCATTGAGCCATCAGTACTTCAAAGGCGCATTTGGCCGGATTGAGCTTGATCCGATAGTGGTCGAGGTTAGCAAATGTCTCATGGAGATCGTCGATTAACGTGGCTTCCTCTTTGGTTTTGATGACAATGTCATCAACGTAGACTTGGATATTGCGACCAAGTTCGTTCTTGAGGCAAGCCTGCATGCACCGCTGATAGGTAGCTCCCGCATTTTTTAGCCCGAAGGGCATTGTGTTGTAGCAGAACACACCAAAGGGTGTTGTGAACGCTGTTTTCTCCTAGTCTTCCTCCTTCATTCGAATCTGGTTGTATCCTGAGTAGGCATCGAGGAAGCAGTGGTGCTCACATCCCGCGGTGGAGTCGATTATCTGATCGATCCGTGGCAACGGGAAGTGATCCTTTGGGCAGTGCTTGTTCAAGGAGGTGAAGTCCACGCACATCCGCAGGATATCTGTGTCCTTTTTAGGCACAAGAACCGTATTTGCGAGCCAGGTGCTTTCTTTGATATCGCGTATGAAATTTGCGTCGAGGAGTCTCTTGATCTCCATACCGACCGCTTTGGATCTTGGTTCAGACAGTCGTCGTATTGTCTGCTTGACTGGCCTTGCGTCTAGATTCACGTTGAGTGAGTGCTCGGAGAATTCCCTAGGAACTCCTGGCATGTACGCTAGACACCAGGCGAAGATTTCCCAGTGCTCATGGAGGAATTTGACGAGCGTGAGTTCCTATGTGAAACTCAAGTTGTTGGCGATGAGGGCCATCTTGGTCGGGTCCGTTGGGTGAACATGTACTTTCTTTGTGTGCACCGACGAGTCGAAGGACAGGTCGGGTGAACTTGGCCTGCTCAGGGGAGGCAAACTATTGTCTGTCGACTCCTTCAGTTTTGCGAGTTCCTCTTGCATGCCAAAGGACTGGGAGATTCTGTTGAATTCCCTGTCGCAGCTATCAGACCTTTCAAAGCTTCCGTTGATTGTGATGATGTCGTTTGGTCCTGGAATCTTCATCTGCAGATAGGCGTAGTGTGGTACCGCCATGGACCTCGCGAACGCGACACGTCCGAGGATGCAGTGGTACTGTGAGGGCCAGTCGACGACTTCAAAGTCGATGCGCTCTCGCCGAAAATTGTGCGGCGTGCCAAAGATGACATCGAGGTTGATCTTGCCTAGGGGGTACACTCCCTTCCCTGGAACGATGCCATGGAAAGTCGTATCTGAGACTTCCAGACATGTTAGGGGAATCCGCATTGCTCGCAAGATACTCATGAACATGAGGTTAACGCCGCTTCCGCCATCCATGAAGACGCGACTCATCTCGAACCCGCCGATCTGCGCCTCGAGTACTAGGGGACAGTGTCCTGGGCGAGGTACTTGATGCGGGTGGTCGCTTTTGTCGAAGGTGATGCAGGACTCACTGCCACTGAGATACTTAGTGGTGGATGGCAGGGAGTTCGTCGCCAAATTGACTTGGCGAGTGATTGCGTTCTGTGCCCAATTTGAGGGGCGACCCTTTTGGATCATCTCCATGTTTCCCAATGGTCGGGGGTACGCCTCACCTCCATGGTTGCGCGCTGGTGCAGCCGTAGGTGGTGGTGGTCCGGGCGGTGGTGGAGGAGCTCCATGTGCTACAGCGCCTGGGGAAGCTCCATAGCCCTGGTTGATCGCGTTGGGATTCATCTGGGCCAGGCCTTCGTGGAGTTTGAGGAACTCGCAGCAATCCTTTAGAATGTGGCTGGACTTTTTCTTGTCGTCGTGCTTGTCGATATAGAAGTGCACGTTGCATGGTCCGGACAGTTTGTCCTGGATGGATGTTGTGGGTGCCTCTTCGCGAATGCAGCGTTGCCACACCTGCGTGGTTTTCCCAGCGTCACGGTATCCAGCGTTGTGATATCCGATGTTGCGGTTGTCATCGCGTTTGTCGGCGTAGCCGGCTGCGATCATGTCGACTTCGTCGTGGTCCTTCTATCCGCGCATTCGACGTTTCCCTCGGTGGTCACGTCTACACCCGAGGTCCTCGTCGTCGTTGGAGTAGGCACGGTTTTTCACCGAGTCCTCGCCATTGGCCCACCTATTCGCGATTTCCATCAGGTTGTCGATTGTTTTTGGGCTTTGAGCGCCCAGCTCCTTCCTGAGCTCTCTGCGGCATACGCCGCCATTAAACGCGTCGATTGCGCGATCCTCGGAGATGTCTTCTGTGGAGTTCTTGATGATAGACCATCTTTGGATATACGAGCGCAGCGACTCGCCAGATCTCTGGTGGCAGCCTCTTAGCTCTTCGATTGATGCGGGCCTCTTGTAAGTGCCCTTGAAGTTGCACACGAAGCTATAGACTAGCTCTTCCCAACTATGAATGGATCCGCGCGGGAGATTGTGGAGCCATGCGCGAGCGGTGCCTTGCAGCTGCAGCTGCAGGGATTGCATGGCCGTGCTTCAACTCCCGCCATGCAGCCTGACGGAGGATATGTGATCCTCCAGCCAAATCTTCGGGTCCTGTAGGCCGTCAAATTTCGGGTTCTCCGATGGGAGTTTGAACCCTTTATGCATTCGCTTCTGCCTGATGGCTCTGCTGAAGCATCTGGCGCCGCAGAGTTCCACTTTGTCGTCTTCCGAGTCAGTCGAACAAGCACGCCTTGCGCGCATTTTGTCGACCTTGTGCTGCATGATGTCATCACGTGCGTCGTAGTCCTGGTC
Organism: Avena sativa; assembly: GCA_916181665.1. Lineage (NCBI taxonomy): Eukaryota > Viridiplantae > Streptophyta > Magnoliopsida > Poales > Poaceae > Avena > Avena sativa. The sequence continues at coordinate 434,789,748 of OV702287.1, forward strand.
ATGCCGCCATGAGCGACGACGTCGAGATAGGTCGTGACTATCATCGCTGGATGAGGGCAAGGAGTAGCGTTTGGCTAGAGCCTTGCTTTTCTTTGGCTCCGGTGTTGGCTATTTATCGAGGGCAGCTTCGTAGATCGGTGCATCGCAACTCGCGGATCTCTAGCCGGTGACTGGTTGTTGAGGAGGTACATGGTAGCTGCTGTCACCACTGCTTGCGGTGTCTTCGGGAGCACGTTTCCCCGCGTATCCACCATCATAGAGCCGAAGTCGAGGACTTTCGCGGCTTCTAGGTGCTCCTTGTCGGTGAGGTGGGCCAATCGAGACCGTCTTTTGTTGACCATGTACTCATTGCCTTTGGAGGAGGATGGTCCGTGGGAGGAGAGCTGAGCCCGCCGAAGGCTCGACTCGTCCGCCGCCTTTCTGCGCGCCTCCAGTTGTGCGATTACCTACTGTTGGCGCCAGTACTCCTCCTTGAGCATCCAATGGTAACCCATTAGCATCTCTTGCGGTGAGTTCGAGGGCAAAGGATTACCCCACAGAGCTTCTCGACAGCGAGCCCACTCGTTGTCGTTGAGATGGATCAGCACACGCTCTCCGGTATTCTCATTCGTCGTGAGGTGCGGTTCTCCTCCCGTCTTGTTGTTGGTGGGTGCACCATTGATGGGGCCACCATTTGCGACTAGTATACCACCATTGGTCTGTCCAATGTCAGTACCGGTGTTTTCGTGATTGACGCTGGTGTCGCCTACGTTGATGATAACGCACATGAAGTGGTTGGGAAACCTGTTGCTACCACAACTTTCAGATCCGGAGCCGTAGGCTCCATCTTCTATGGCCAGGCCACCTAGATTGGATCCGCGACTGGTGTTTCTGTCCGTGCTCCCAGCTGTTGTCGGGGCGTCGAGCTCGCTGAGGGTGCCGATTGGTGGCGGGAACCACGATGCTGGAGCAATCGCGGGTGTTATCGGCTGGTCGGGCAGGTGAAGCGTGCCCAGTTGACCGACCTGGAAGCAAAAACTCCTGATCGCCAGGCCAATCCCATCGCCCATGGACTCGAAAGCTGGCGAGTGGCTGGCGTGTGGACGGTGAAGTCGAAAGTGCCGAAGAGCTAGCGAATCTCCGTTGTTGCAGAGTTGTAGATCACGGTTGATGGGGCCGAAGAAGCCGCGACATCAACACTCCCAGTTCCCAAAGACGGCGCCAATTGGCAAGGGTTTAACTCATCAATGCCCATTGTTATGGACTTGGGTTTTGGAGAAGGAGGGAGCGCTAGAGGCATCAATCAGCTAGCAAACAAGCACATAGGGACACAAGGTTTACCCAGGTTCAGGCCTCGTAGAGTTCCCTACTCCTGCTTGTCTGCTCTTGGAATTAACGAGGGAGTCGAAAGTTATAGGGGCACGCAGATGCAATCTAGCGATGGTTGTGGAAACTAGGATTGTGATTATCCTCCTCGCCGCCCCTCCCAGCCTTTATATAAATAGGCTAGGTCTCAGGTAGCAGGTCGAGTCGGTTACAGATTAGGGTTCGTCCCTTTGAACTTTCTATCTTAAGCTTCTTCTTGCGCTGCAAGAAATCGGAGTCTCCATGAGTCACCCGAATCCTCAATTGGGACTTGGCAACGCCATGGGCTTCTGCCGTATCTGGACCGTATATGCCAAACTCGAGTACCTGTAGGGTATGCCCATGTCAGTATGAGATTTGGATGAATCTTTAGGAAGCTCATGAAAGGACGAGGAGTATGACTTGTAAGCTCCACCCGAGGGGTAGCCTATGGCAACCAAGTATCGGTAACGATATTGAGTGAAACTTGTTACGCAAGACTGACAATTCAAGTCATAGTCCATTGTTCAGTTGTAGTAAGCGTGTAACACCCTCGAATCGGCCCTATGCAAGTTTTAGCGATTCTTGCCAAACCCACATAGAAACGATTTAAGGACGCCCACCAGGCACTTTCGTGCGGGTGGAAAACGAAGTAATACCATTACACAACAGTCCTTGATGGGACCCACAGAACAGATATAAATACAGCAGGACTCTGAGAGTCAAGAATACAGATATACACTACAAAGATCCAAATCACCTTGAAAACGATACAATATCCGAGTACGGATAAGATGCAAATGGGGCTAAGAGCCCTGAAGAATAACCAATGGCGTCCATAACCCTGCCCAGGCCAAGCCGGAAGGGTAACCCTGCTAACGACGTCGATCTCAAACCTGCTAAAAACAAAAGGGGTGCCGACAAAGGGCAAAGGAAAAAGAGGAGCGTCAGTACTGAGGCCAGTACACGGCGAGGCTAGATTTCAGCGGCTCTCGCCTACATAGGTATGGTGGACTGAAGCGGCAGCGCAACAGGCACTAAACAACCTATAGAGACTCAATACATCTGTCGGCTATTAGAGAGGGGTAAGAAAGACCTATTCGAATCCAACCTGATACTAACACCAATCATACCCATCCTGGTATTCCCCCTCGAGACCAAACGAGGAAGTCAAACCAAGGAACTCACACAGTTGGTAGTTTTATTCATTCCATTATAGTGGAAGCTCTTACTAATCAGATATAGATAGCATGAGTCGTTCTGAAGCATAAGTAGTGGGCCGTTTTAATTACCATTCCATTGTAGTTGGAACATTTACTAGTCAGATATAATTGTCTAGAGGAATCCCAAAACCCAGCAGTTGTGTGCACTTTTATCATATTCCATTGGAGTTGCAATACTTACTAGGCAGGTATGGTATGACACAGATCACCACAGATCCACCAGTTGTTGGCATTTTTATTATCCATTCCATTGTAGTGAAGCTGAATTACTAGTCACATATTAAGTCAAATTTATAACACTGCTTTAGTTATGCTTGTCTATGATCGAGATACTGTGCTCCAAGTCGTCCATAACCACGGACACGGCTTTCAGAAAGATTTACCCTGCAGGGGTGCACAAATAGCAACACACACACGATCAACCTCGGAAAAACCAAATCAAGACCCAATGAGGCTTTCACAACAAAGTGATCACAGGATTCATAAAAAAATTCAGGGGGCCACCCCACTAAGCTACGCGCAACGAAGTTGGCCGGCTCCAGAACGGACCCAGGGTTTGTGACGATGGCTGTAAACGACTGGGAACCCGAAAGTGTGACTGGGCTTGTCAATACTGCGAAAACGTGGCACGATCCAAAACAATACAGGTGCTCCACGCACAATCGTAAATAAAGCAGTAAAGCATGGCATAAGTACAGGATACTAAAAAAGCCCCAAACTACTTTGTGGCCCCAAGAAATAAGAATGAATCGAGCTCTGGCTAAGGGGATTCATGGTCCCATATGCGGATAGTGCGATAGTCAAGGAACAGGTATCAAGTACTGAGGGCCTACGGGACACAAGTGGGGATGAAAAACCAAATAACATATAATTGCCCACCGGTGCCACTTTCATTAGTTATCACAACAATTTAATAGTTGTAATTAAAGACATGATCATCTCCACCATAAACATCTGCCAGTATTCCAACAACGGTGGTACTCGACAACACGAGATCGCACCTGAGCAAGCAACTACGACTCGCAAGGCCAGCTATCTACCAAACACAGGTAATAGGAGGTGTCCAAGGCAATATAGAGGCTGCACGGGATATAACTGGTGTACGAAAACTAAAGCATCAAGACAATGATAGCAATAGATCAACAGAAGGAAATAAAGACTATAAATGCAAAATAGGTAGAAAGGAGGGAGAGATGCTCACCTGGGAAAACATAGCCGAAGGTTCATTATCCGAAGAACTTGTCGATTCTCGCATCCACTCATCGGCCTAATCCGCGAAGTAGCAAACACTAGAAGAAACACCTGATGCAATATTTAATACTACGACAGAAGATCCGGCATGCTTATGATATGATGCATGGCATGGCATAGATGCAGTGCAATTAGGTAGTATTAAGCGGAACCGGGGTCCCAACAATTAATCATTAGGTTTAAGTTGTTTAACTACCCCGCAAATTAAATGTGGAATTAACAAGGCAAAGCATGGCATCGGTTCGCTACACACATTTAAATGGAATCCAGAATAAGACTAGAATAGCCCGCATATAGACTCCATATTTAATTTAGGTGAATCGACTATTTAACCCAACCCACCAGATGACATGTATGCAAGCATGATGTTTTAATGATGCGACAGGTATATGTCATATTATAAAAATAGAGGCTTTGGGTCACACATCTGGGTTCGGAAGATCTTGGGTTCCGGGGGTCCGGGGTTCGGACTCAGGGGTTCAGGGTCTTTGGAGCTGTGAAGGAGATCAAGGTGTTCCGAGGAGAAGATCTTGGCGCTCGGTGTCCGTGTAGGCGAACTTGTCGGTTCTGTGGTTTCGATTGTCGGTGTCGGACTCGGGTCGCTTGCCAACGAGGAGGCCTTGTCGTTCCGAGACGGAGATCTTGGCGTGACGGCGTCTTCTAGTGGCACCATGTACATCCCTCGAACCCATCGGCGTTGAGCCGGTCTTGTCGGTGTCCATCCATGTACGAAGGTCTTGGTGTACCGGTTTCCTTGACGATGGCGATCTTGGTTCCACATCATCACGGTCTTCGGGTCCGAGAGGTAGATCTTGGTGTCCAAGGAGAAGATCATGTCATTCCGTGACGGTCTTGTTGACAGGACTAAGATGGCAATGAACGCCTTGTCATAGACACGGTTCTGGACAGAAGAACAGGGACGTCCCTGCGTGGCTGCTTGAGGCTAGGAGGCGTGGTCACCGGAGAGGAACGACAGACACGGGAGGCGCAGGGGGCGGAGACGGAGGTGAGGGGTGCCCACGGCGGCGGCCGTGGTCCGGGGCGGCGCCAAGGACAGGGTCGATGGAGACGGGGGCGTGTGGCCAGACGACCTCGCGGCAGAGCATCTCACCGAGGCAGCGGGGTCTCGGGCGTGCAATGACCAGGCGGGTCGGACGACTTGGCCTTGGCGGTGGCCGAAACAGAGGCGAGCGGCCGAGTCCAGCAGGAGGGCGGCGGACAACAGTGAGGCGGAGAAGTACTTGCAGGCGAGACCGCGCAGGCAGAGGCCGACGAGGTTCAGCGGAGCACGCGCGACAAGGAAGACGGGGGCGTAGCCGGAGACGAGGGCGACCAGTGGCGGGGCCCGAGGTGGTGACGACGGAGGTCGAGCGTGAGGGAGGAGGCCAAGGTCGGGGAAGGCTGGCGGCGAGGCGAGAGGGAAGCGAGCAGGGGTAAGGGAGGTCGCCCATGTCGGTGGAGGGCCGGGGAGGGCGACGAGGTGGAGACGGGGCGGTCATGGAGCTCGAGCGGTGGAAGAGCTCGCCGCGGAGGGAGGGAGGCGAGGAGGGCTTCGGCGATGGGGCTCGGGGGTCACGACCGAATGCGGGGGGAGGGGGCGGTCGGCAATCTCGGCCGCGCGGAGGCGATCGGAGGAGGAGAACGCAGACTTGGGGAAACATGGGGGAGATGGTCGTGTACGTGAGTGGGGACGGGGGAGGATGAGGGAAATATGGTGGGGCCGCCAGGGATGGGGTGTTGGCGTGTACGCCCGCCTGTGCGCGTGCTGAGCGGGGAGCGGGGCGAGATCAGTGTGTGCCACGCGGGGTGTGGACTGGGAACAGGGCAGGCAGGTGGGGTGGGGCCAGGCTGGCGGCAGGATGGGTGCATGCAGGAGGCGTGTGCGCGCGGGGGTGTGGCGATGGTGGCCTGCAGGGAGATGGCCAGGCGGGGAAGGTGGACCTGAGGTTGGTGGGGAGATGGAGTGGGGGACGCGCCCAGGTGGGGCTTGGTCGGTAGGCAGGTGGGCGGGAGTTGGCGGCTGGGGGAGGGAAAAAGAGGGAGGAGGGGGTAGGTGGCTGGCGGATGGATAGGGTAGGGTTTGAGTTTTAGTTTTTAGGGTTTTCTCTGGGTAGTACGTTGCTGCCAGCTGGGCCTTTGGGCCTGGCCGGTGGCGGCCTCCCCAGGTAAAAGTAGTTTATATTTTTATTTAGTTTGAAATATTCTTTTGTAAAATAGTTTAGACAAATAAAAGACTCACAAAAGACCGGGGTTTAAATTTGAAATAAAGACGGGGAATATCTAGAAAACAAATATAGGCTTTTAGAAAATAGTTTTAGACAAACCATGCATGATGATGACGATGCTCAAATGCAATGTGGCATGATGACATGAGCATGCGGTCATGATGATGCAATGCACAAAAACACAGCGATTTTCTAGTAGTGGTTTTAGCGGGATGCCACAATTCGACACCACTAACAAGGGATCTCGCCCTCGAGATCCGCCTTGTGGTACCGGGGAGAAGGTCGGCGATCTGAATCTTCTCGCTTCGTGTCAATCCTCGCGACACCACTAACAAAGGTTCCTTCTTCGTCTTGATTCGGTGACACCACCATCAAGGGGTCGTTGCTCGCGTTCATTGAGAGAACACTTCTGAGAAACAAAGAGAAAGATAAAGGTCTCAAAAGATAAGGCCACCTTTAACTTCCGTGGAAGGAGTGAAAATTGCATTGGTCCTCCAATTCAATGTACAAAGCGAATGATAAGAGTAGTGGTATGGTCATGACTCCATCCCGCACTCAAAACATTACTCTGTACATGAATAGTTGAATTATGCAATAAACTCTCGAAATCAGACTGAAGATCTCAACAAGCAGGGTTCGGAAACAAAGGAGTGAGGCACACTCTGCATCGGATCTGGCGTAGATGATGTCGTCGCATCGGAAAACACCGGAAGGCACAAACAAGGAACAAAGAATGATACCACAGAAGACGGATTCCTCAGATAGCATGAAGACCGGATGTAGAAGCACCGTTACTAAAGGAGGAAGCGAAACCCTAAAGGTACGACGGGAACCCCACCACGAGAATTCCTGGACTCGAAGAAAAGATGAGAGTAGGATCAAAACACGCAGAGGTAAGAGGAGAATAGTAGAGGGGTAAGGAGTAAAAGCAGACCTAATCAGATCTATCCAACCGACTTTTCAAAATATTTTTGACACTCTACTTCGACCATTAGCTAGGTTATCCTATAGGCTGGACCAGTGGGGTATCGCAACTGCTGAGCTCTGATACCACTCTGTAACACCCTCGAATCGGCCCTATGCAAGTTTTAGCGCTTCTCGCCAAACCGCATAGAAACGATTCAAGGACGCCCACCAGGCACTTTCGTGCGGGTGGAAAACGAAGTAATACCATTACACAACAGTCCTCGATGGGACCCACAGAACAGATATATATATACAGCAGGACTCCGAGAGTCAAGAATACAGATATACACTACAAAGATCCAAATCACCTTGAAAACGATACAACATCCGAGTACGAATAAGATGCAAATGGGGCTAAGAGCCTTGAAGAATAACCAATGGCGTCCATAACCCTGCCCAGGCCAAGCCGGAAGGGTAACCCTGCTAACAACGTCGATCTCAAACCTGCTAAAAACAAAAGGGGTGACGACAAAGGGCAAAGGAAAAAGAGGAGCGTTAGTACTGAGGCCAGTACACGGCGAGGCTAGAATTCGGTAGCTCTCGCCTACATAGGTATGGTGGACTGAAGCGGCAGCGCAGCATGCACTAAACAACCTATAGAGACTCAATACATCTGTCGGCTATTAGAGAGGGGTAAGAAAGACCTATTCGAATCCAACCTGATACTAACACCAATCATACCCATCCTGGTATTCCCCCTCGAGACCAAACGAGGAAGTCAAACCAAGGAACTCACACAGTTGGCAGTTTTATTCATTCCATTATAGTGGAAGCTCTTACTAATCAGATATAGATAGCATGAGTCGTTCTGAAGCATAAGTAGTGGGTCGTTTTAATTACCATTCCATTGTAGTTGGAACATTTACTAGTCAGATATAATTGTCCCGAGGAATCCCAAAACCCAGCAGTTGTTGGCACTTTTATCACATTCCATTGGAATTGCAATACTTACTAGGCAGGTATGGTATGACACAGATCACCACAGATCCACCAGTTGTTGGCATTTTTATTATCCATTCCATTGTAGTGAAGCTGAATTACTAGTCACATATTAAGTCAAATTTATAACACTACTTTAGTTATGCTTGTCTATGATCGAGATACTGTGCTCCAAGTCGTCCATAACCGCGGACACGGCTTTCAGAAAGATTTACCCTGCAGAGGTGCACAAATAGCAACACACACATGATCAACCTCGGAAAAACCAAATCAAAACCCAACGAGGCTTTCATGACAAAGCGATCACAGGATTCATAAAACATTTTAGGGGGCCACCCCACTAAGCTACCCGCAACGAAGTTGGCCGGCTCCAGAATGGACTCAAGGTTTGTGACGACGGCTGTAAACGACTGGGAACCCGAAAGTGTGACTGGGCTTGTCGATACCGCGAAAACGTGGCACGGTCCAAAACAGTACAGGTGCTCCACGCACAATCGTAAATAAAGCAGTAAAGCATGGCATAAGTACATGATAGTAATAAAGCCCCGAACTACTTTGTGGCCCCAAGAAATAAGAATGAATCGAGCTCTGGCTAAGGGGATTCATGGTCCCATATGCGGATAGTGCGATAGTCAAGGAACAGGTATCAAGTACTCGGGGCCTACGGGACATAAGTGGGCATGAAAAACCAAATAACATATAATTGCCCACCGGTGCCACTTTCATTAGTTACCACAGCAATTTAATAGTTGTAATTAAAGACATGATCATCTCCACCATAAACATCTGCCAGCATTCCAACAACGGTGGTACTCGACAACACGAGACCACACCTGAGCAAGCAACTATGACTCGCAAGGCCGGCTATCTACCAAACATAGGTAATAGGAGGTGTCCAAGGCAATATAGAGGTTGCATGGGATATAACTGGTGTACGGAAACTAAAGCATCGCGACACAGATAGCAATAGATCAACAGGAGGAAATAAAGACTATAAATGCAAAATAGGTAGAAAGGGGGAGAGATGCTCGCCTAGGAAAACATAGCCGAAGGTTCATTATCTGAAGAACTTGTCGATTCTCGCATCCACTCATCGGCCTAATCCGCGAAGTAGCAAACACTAGAAGAAACACCGGATGCAATATTTAATACTATGGCAGAAGATCCGGCATGCTTATGATATGATGCATGGCATGGCATAGATGCGGTGCAATTAGGCAGTATTAAGCGGAACCGGGGTCCCGACAATTAATCATTAGGTTTAAGTTGTTTAACTACCCCGCAAATTAAATGTGGAATTAACAAGGCAAAGCATGGCATCGGTTCGCTACACACATTTAAATGGAGTCCGGAATAAGACTAGAATAGCCCGCATATAGACTCCATATTTAATTTAGGTGAATCGACTATTTAACCCAACCCACCAGATGACATGTATGCAAGCATGATGTTTTAATGATGTGACAGGTATATGTCATATTATAAAAATAGAGGCTTTGGGTCACACATCTGGGTTCAGAAGATCTTGGGTTTCGGGGGTCCGGGGTTCGGACTCAGGGGTTCAGGGTCTTCGGAGCTATGAAGGAGATCAAGGCGTTGCGAGGAGAAGATCTTGGCGCTCGGTGTCCATGTAGGCGAACTTGTCAGTTCTGTAGTTTCGATTGTCGGTGTCGGACTCGGGTCGCTTGCCAACGAGGAGGCCTTGTCGTTCCAAGATGGAGATCTTGGCATGACGGAGTCTTCTAGTGGCACCATGTACATCCTTCGAACCCATCGGCGTTGAGCCGGTCTTGTCGGTGGCCATCCATGTATGAAGGTCTTGGTGTACCAGTTTCCTTGACGATGGCGATCTTGGTTCCACATCATCGCGGTCTTCGGGTCCGAGAGGTAGATCTTGGCGTCCGAGGAGAAGATCATGTCGTTCCGTGACGGTCTTGTTGACAGGACTGAGATGGCAATGAACGCCTTGTCATAGACACGGTTCTGTACAGAAGAACAGGGACGTCCCTGCGTGGCTGCTTGAGGCTAGGAGGCGTGGTCACCGGAGAGGAACGACATACACGGGAGGCGCAGGGGCCGGAGACGGAGGTGAGGGGCGCCCACGGCGGTGGCCATGATCCGTGGCGGCGCCAGGGATAGGGTCGACGGAGACGGGGGCGTGTGGCCAGAGGACCTTGTGGCAGAGCATCTCACCAAGGCAGCGGGGGCTCGGGCGTGCGATGACCAGGCGGGTCGGACGACTTGGGCTTGGCGGTGGCCGGAACGGAGGCGAGCGACCGAGTACAGCAGGAGTGCGGCGGACAATAGTGAGGCGGAGAAGTACTTGCGGGCGAAACCGCGCGGGCAGAGGCCGACGAGGTTCAGCGGAGCACACGCGACAGGGAAGACGGGGATGTAGCCGGAGGCGAGGGCGACCGGCAGCGGGGCGGCAGGGCCCGAGGTGGTGACAACGGAGGTCGAGTGTGAGGGTGGAGGCCGAGGTCAGGGAAGGCTAGCGGCGAGGTGAGGGGGAAGCGAGCAGGGGTAAGGGAGGTCGCCCGTGTCGGTGGAGGGTCGGGGAGGGCGACGAGGTGGAGGCGGGGCGGTCATGGAGCTCGAGCCGTGGAAGAGCTCGCCGCAGAGGGAGGGAGGCGAGGCGGGCTCCGGTGATGGGGCTCGGGGGTCGCGGCCGAACGCGGGAGGAGGGGGCGGTCGGCGAGCTCGGCCGCGCGGAGGCGACCGGAGGAGGAGAACGCAGACTTGGGGAAACGTGGGGGAGATGGTCGTGTACGTGAGCGAGGACGAGGGAGGATGAGGGAAACGTGGTGGGGCCGCCAGGGATGGGGTGTTGGCGTGTACGCCCGCCTGTGCGCGTGCTGAGCGGGGAGCGGGGGGAGATCGGTGTGTGCCACGCGGGGTGTGGACTGGGAACAGGGCAGACAGGTGGGGGTAGGGCCAGGCTGGCGACAGGATGGGTGCATGCAGGAGGCGTGTGCGCGCGGGGATGTGGCGATGGTGGCCTGCAGGGAGATGGCCAGGCGGGGGAGGTGGACCTGGGGTTGGTGGGGAGATGGAGTGGGGGACGCGCCCAGGTGGGGCTTGGTCGGTAGGCAGGTGGGCGGGAGTTAGCGGCTGGGGGAGGAAAAAAGAGGGAGGAGGGGGTAGGTGGCTGGCGGATGGATAGGGTAGGGTTTGAGTTTTAGTTTTTAGGGTTTTCTCTGGGTAGTAGGCTGCTGCCAGCTGGGCCTTTGGGCCTGGCCGGTGGCGGCCTCCCCAGGTAAAAATAGTTTATATTTTTATTTAGTTTGAAATATTCTTTTGTAAAATAGTTTAGACAAATAAAAGACTCACAAAAGACCGGGGTTTTTAATTTGAAATAAAGACGGAGAATATCTAGAAACAAATATAGGCTTTTAGAACATAGTTTTAGACAAACCATGCATGATGATGACGATGCTCAAATGCAATGTGGCATGATGACATGAGCATGCAGTCATGATGATGCAATGCACAAAAACACGGCGATTTTCTAGTAGTGGTTTTAGCGGGATGCCACAAAGCGTATCTCTTTGTCTAGGTGGAAGTTCAACTTAACAGTCTCCACTAAACTTCAGGTATATTAAACAGTGATTGGAACTAATGATCCATATGATGTGCCTCTGAGATTTGGCGGGGGATTGTTAGATTTATATGGTTGCGGCCCATGTAGGCAGTGAAGGAAATATGCCCTGAGAGGCAATAATAAAGTTGTTATTATGTATTCCTTGTATATGATAGACGTTTATTTTGCATGCTATAACTGTATTGATAGGAAACGTCAATACATGTGTGTTTAATAAACAAATAAAAGGTTCCTAGTTATGCCTCTCTTATAGACTAGCTCGTTGATTAACAAGATGATCAAAGTTTCCTGATCATGGACATTGGGTGTTGTTAATAACGAGGTCACAACATTTGTGAAATAATATGATGAACATTCATCCGAAGTATAGCATTATGATCAAAGTCATTATGTTTATATTGCTATAACATCTTACAAAGTAATGTTTATCCTGAGACCATGAGATCATGTTAATTGATGACATCAGAAGAGTAACTTGATAACATCAAACGACACACCATAAAAGGGTGACTATAAAGGTGGGTTCAGATACTCCGAAGATGTCATGTTGAGGCTCATGGATCAAGAGTGGAATTTGTCAATCCCGATGACGGATAGATATACTATGGGCCCTCTCGGTGATATCACATTAAGATAGCTTATAAGCAAGTGATGTGATCACTAGAATGTTATATCACGGGAACAAGAAAAGAGTGCATATCGGTAACGAGATCAAACTAGGTATTTAGATACCGATGATCGAATCTCGGACATGTAATATATCATGAGACAAAGGGATTAAATTACTAGCGATAAAGGATCTCACGATCATAGAAGTTATCGTTAAATGTGCAGGAGTCAGTATGGATCTCCAGGTCTCGCTTTTGATTATTGATTTGAGAGGAGTCTCAATCATGTCCGTATTATTCGCGAACCGTAGGGTGACACACTTAAGGGTTGCCAAACACCATTTTGGAGCACATATGTTTCAGACGAAAGAATTGCAAATCGCTGGAATTGTTTCGATGGAAACCGGAATTGTTTCGATGAAATTGCAGAAACTAGTTCTGCATGTGATATTAAAATGTTACAAGGGATTTTATATGAATGTTTGTTAATTAAATTAATTAACAAAATTCTGAATAAAATAAATAAAAGAATTTTATTAAATGAGAGTTGCATTAAATTTGGTGGAAATTTAATGCATGTGAGTGGAACTTTGGGTGGAGGCTAAATTGATGTGAGTGGAGCTTCCACCACATGAATGAGGAAGACGTGGGGGCACCCCCCCATGGGCGCCGGCCATGGGAGGGGAGGAGCCTCCTCTCCTATAAAAGGCCCTCCTCTCCTCCCTCACAAAGCACACCTCCTCGTGAAGGATCTCTCTCCCTCTCTAGATATATTCCCCCATGATCTTGGATTAGCGAGATACATGTTCCCAGTGGCATTGCGTCTGGAAGGAGTTGATGCTTCCGCTGATTCGCTGGAGCGAGAAGGTGGAGGTTGTTTGGTGGCCTGAACATGTGTGCGAGGACGGATGCGTTGCTGATTTGCGGCGCTAAGACTTCCACACGATCTTGAGATCGGCAAGCGTACGACTACATCATCCACGAGTTCCAACTCGTTAACAAAACTCTGTTGTCTTCGAGGGTAAGTTCTCTATAGATGTATATCCACCCGTTGCTTGTATCTAGTAGATAGATCTTGGCGTATAGTTCTCATCGTAGGAAATTTTTTGTTTTCTATGCTGCGAACCCAATAGGCTGCCCATGTAGTTTAATAAATCCTGAAATCTCAAGGCCCATCTACTATGGCAGCTTAGGAGACAAAGTTTAGTCTCACATTGCTAGTTGGAAAGAGTTGGACCAACTTATAAGGTGAGCTATTTCACTCTCACTAAGTGAGTGAGAAGAGAAAGAGTCCACGCGCACTCCTCCTCCTCCGCCGCTCGCCTCGCCTCACCCGCACGGGCGTCGCGTTTCGTGAATCGAGTTCGAGTTCGAAACTCGTTTTGTGAAAAACTAATGTTTTGCATGGTGCACCAGCTATTGAGTACGTGTCAACATTCGTGTGCATGTTTGACGCGTGTCTTTGTCTTCCACCGCGTGGCGACTCGGTCGGCTCACCTCCCAGGCTATAGAGAGAAGACAGACAGATCTAGATGTATCATATTCTTTTCTCAGTCTCTCTCGTCTTGTTCCTCTTGCTGTGCTGCTCTCTAGGCTTCTTATCCCGTCGACTGCGTGCACGGCTGTCCGGAAGAGCAGGCCCTCCGAAACCCCGTCCATTGAGAACCTGCACTGGAAGATGGGCGATAAGGTTTTTGGAAAGCGTCTCGGCGGGACTGCTCGCTTCCGTTCATGTTCTTCTTCATCAACAAACGACCTCAACAGTACCATGGGCGACATCAGCAAGGACCAATGTGCTGCTGCGTGATGACCTTTCCGGTCAACATGTATGTGATGTTCCCCTCTCTTTGTATGTATTAATTTGGATAGAAGGAAGTACATAATTATTTTTATATCGGGCAACATGCTAAAAATGACCAAATATTTTTGGATATCAGAGATGAATGAGAAATGGAGAAGAGTTGAGGGCAGCGGCGAACACTCGCACCAAGGAACAATAATAAATGCTGGCGCGCTATTCCAAATGTTCGAAACGGACCTCAAACATAGATACTGCAAAGTTCGTTTTCCTCCAGGCTACTAGTGGCTCACTGCAGAGTGTTTGTTGCTTGCACGACAAAAAACCCATTAAATACTCCACGGTCATTAGATAGATTCCATCGAAATGAGAAAACGTCGAGAGTGAGATCAGTGCCATCTCTAGCAAAGCCGCATGTACCTGTACGCGTCCGCCACCGGCAGGTTGGTCATGCTTTCCTGACTCCCACCTGCTGGCCGCGCACGGTGCACCCGAGGGAAACCACCGTTAGGAGTTGACAATTACAGTAGCCGTAGGCCCGTAGCAAAGCCATCGTCCTCAGATGCCAATCCGTAGCCGCTAGCCACGGCGTACTAGTACAAAATGACCCGATCGAGCGCGCGCCGCAGAGCAAGCTGACAACACTCCCGGTCCCCTCCCCGGTTGTTCAGCTTCAGTGCAGTCACGAGACGGGCCGCTCGCACCTGTGCTTCGCTGTTCCCACCGCTCTGGCCTCCCTGCGATTCTCCTGAGTTCAGTAAGTTTCTCCCTTCGGCGCCACGGGCCACGCTATATCTGCGTTCCGTCCCACCCCGATCCGTTTCGCTCTCCCCAAGAAGCATCTACCAATGAGGGACATGCCCATGGGCGGCGAGGACGGCACGATGACGATGGCGCCGCCGCGGGCCGACCACACGGCGACGCCGCACAAGATGATGGGGATGATGCACATGACCTTCTTCTGGGGCGACCGCGCCGTGGTCCTCTTCCCGGGCTGGCCGGGCGACCGCGGCGCCGGGATGTACCTCCTCTGCCTCCTCTTCGTGCTCGCCCTCGCCGCGCTCACCGAGGCGCTCGCGCTGCTCTCGCGCCTCCTCGCCCGACGCAGCGGCGGCGGGGAGGCCACGGCGGCGGCCTCCGCGGCGCTGCTCACGGCGGTGCACGCCGCCAGGATGGGGATGGCCTACCTCGTCATGCTGGCCGTCATGTCCTTCAACGTCGGCGTGCTCCTCGCGGCCGTCGCCGGCCACGCCATCGGGTTCCTCCTGGCGCGGAGCAGGGTGCGCACCGGCGCCGCGCGGGCGAGTGACGCGTCCCCTGACCTCTGTGGCATCCCGCCGTCCAACGGATCCAAGCCTTAGTCACATTCCCCTGCAAAATTACTTATCCTGTAATCTTCATGTACTGTCTAGCAGCAGCAGAGATTATATCTCATAATATCCAATGTGCACTTGTGTACTACCAGTCCTAAATCCAACTCCACAAGTTCAGATATCTTGCTAGAACATGTGTTTATATCTATTTTACTTACTTCTAAAACAAACTGTTTTACTCCTACTTAGTAGTGGCCATTTGATCAAGACCTCTTGCTTGTTGCCTCCGCAAAGTCCGCACTGGACTACGATGTTTCAAGATAGGCGTAGAGTCTTTTTTTTTTTGAGGGAAAGATAGGCGTAGAGTCTAGTGTCACCAATGACCGTGTTTGCTAACCAAAAAAAAAACTCAAGATATTTTGTACTCCCTTCGTTTACTACATAAGATGTTCTATTTTTTTTCTAGAGTTAAACACCTATATGGTCTATCAAGTTTCCACGCATGAGTGCATTGGTCACCTACTGAAAAAATCCAAACTATCGATCATAAAGTTGTGTGGATGTGCCCCGTTAGTCATTCTGTCATGTTTGTTGTTTAGTCACCGACGTGGCTACATGTTTTTTCAAATGCCCCTTACAATGTTTAGCTTGTGGGGGCAATTCTAGCTTTCGTACCGCGATCCGGTGACACGACTATCTAAAAAAGTGACGGGACTAGCACGAGCATGACGGGAGGGCCAACGAAGATTGGTCTAGACGGTTTAAGGGGAAAGAGGCCTACTAATTAGAAGAAACTAAATTTTAAGGGAATATTTGCAAAAAACATATAGCCACATCAGTGACTTAGTGGCAGACGTGACAGAATGACTAACGAAACACAACCACACAATTTCGTGATCAATAGTTTGCATTTTCCCCGTTAGTGACCAATGCGCTCGTGGATGGCAACTTGATAGATCACTCAGGTGTTTAACTCTTTTTTCTATAACACATGTACGTAGACTAGTTAAATGCATGTGCTCGTTGCCACAGGAAAAAACATGGACAAAATTAAATTAAATTTGTTGGGTGTTGTAAGTAGAGTAGTTTTACACCGTCAATTATATCCTTCGTAGTGACCCTTCGAGGACCAGTGCTTGTTCTTTTTGTTCCTGTGAGAAAATCACATTTAATCTTGGGAGCATTGCTCCCTTTATCCAAAAAACACATTTCAAGTTTCAAAAGAAATGTGTGTGCATATATCTCCACATTGTATTTGCGCATCGAGAAAAAAAAGCATTTTTGTAGCATGTGTAAGAAAGACAAAAGAAATGTCTCATGAAAAGCTTTTTCTAGCACCAAATTGTTTTTTTTTCACGGTGGCCAAAACAAAAGTCAAGTTTACTTGGAACAACTTTATGTAAGTAGCATATACAAAACTACATTAACAATTTCCTACAATGCATAAAACAGTTTGTTCAAAAACTTATCCTTAGTTCTGGTTTGGTTTCTTTCCTCCTGAAGTGGCATATGTTGGGTGACTGTTTATTTTGTAGGGGTAGTCAGATGCTTCATAAGATAGCTTCAATCAAACACTTGACTATCTTGCACCATAAGACTAAAAGCACATGCATCTCAATGAAAAGGCTGGTCACACACTTCTACATGAAAACAAAACCAAATAAGATGTGCCGACAAAGTGTCTTCCGGTCATGTGAAAAACGAGGGTACATGTTTAACAAACAAAAGCATCGCCCATGGAAATGTGTCTCCTGGAAATGTGATGATAACACAAGTACTACTCTCTGAATCATATTTGAGAATTTTTCAAATTTATCATTATACATGCTTGACAATTAGAGAACACACATGTCTTGGATTCGGATTGTATCAGGACATAAGTACTCCAAATATGCTCATACTTAAACAGATCTTTACAAGCTCAGCTTCAACATCACCAATCACCTAGTAATAAATACTATTTCACACAAATTACTGTGATCAAGATGAGCTAGACATGCATATAGTATTACTAAAACTATTATGAGTTAGCTCACCCGATTGGACGTTTGTGTGATAAAAAACATCAAAATGATTTTTATAAACCATGTTTCACCGCAAGAAGTGAGAGAAACAAATTCAACGTATCTTGATATACGAAGTAAGGTATGACTTCCCTCCTACTGCTTCTACTACACGGTCCATTGCATGATCGAGCGAGCAGTAAAACTATCTGCAAAAAGTATATGCTAATACTGTTCTTAAGAATATCAAAGTGCTTGTCCTCACAGCGGGGTGTGGACGCCCACCACCCACCAATCCTGCGTGTAGACCACCATCTCCGTGGCTCCACAAAAGGAGATGCACCTTAGACCATAAGAATGATATTGAATTTAAAGTAAGTACAAATGAACGCAGAAGCATGTCATTTAATTTAAATCTGAAACTAAAGCTCTATAAACATAGAAAGCAAACTGATACTACAATTGTGAAGTTTACCATAAAGTTCTTGAAATAAGCCAGACAAATATTTCCATTTCTACAGTTCAAGCAAATCCAAAACTAAAAAGTACCCAATTATTTTACATAGTTATATCAGATACCATCAGATTATCTCAATCCTTTTAAGATGGTAGTTGTTTATTTTTTCATCGGGACGTCAGAAGATCACACATAATCCTTACTTGACAAGAAAAATGAAATACTCAAACATGTCATCATCTGACTAAACCATAAGTACAAAGCTTAGAAAATACATGAAAGCTTTGAAACAGATACAAAGTTCTCATGCTTCGACTATAGTATTCCTACATTGGTCCAAGAATATCAACATGTACCAATTGTGTGATATGTATATATGTTGCCCATTAATTCCTTAATGAGAGAATATGTTCACAGATAGAACCTATAGCAAACTGAGCACATGATTTAAGAATTAAAGCATGTAAATTTAGCCAGAGATACAAGAAAATTCGAAAATGCCTTAGCCTCCATACTACAAGTTTTTAAATTAAGAACTTGGATATTTTGCTACTGCAATTAATCAAGTATGAAAATATAAATCACAAGTGTGAGATCTTTGAAGTCGATGATAATGTAGCACCATAGCTTATCAGGCAGAGAAAATTCATCGAACAACTTCATGTAAAAAAACCTTCGTAATCAAACTTTACTATGAATCAATAGAGAATTGTTCGCTCAGCCACCAAAAGTGTATTAAAATAAATAAAAAACAGAGCAAACTGCAATTCACAACTATTTAAGTAGCCGACGACCTAGAGAGAACATACCCTGAACACGAACCTTTGATGTAGGGGGCAATACTGGAGAACTAAAGGTGCCAATGAGGGGAGCACGTGCAGTGGTGAGGGCATCAGTGCAGGGACAGGGATAGCAGCCAACAGAGTGTACCTAGCATACCGAGACACCAAAGTGTTACATGATGGCGAATAAAAAGATTTCCTTCATGGTAAACCAATATAATATTTTCTAGATGAAGGAAGCTCATGCATCTTTCAGTTGGCTTTCTATCTCTATCTATCTCGGGCACATCAGTGAACATCCCCGACTCTGACCCTAGAGATAGGAAAGTATATAGTACTTGAATGTCTAAAACCAAGTTACAATACGTTGTTGACTTGTGCACCAGAATTAAACGCAACATGGTTCATCCGCTTTATTCTTTCTTTCTTCTAGAAGCTATGCAACTTCTCCCTAGGATAATCACATTTCTCATCAGAAGTAAGACCTGCATGATAACAAAAATTGGTCAAAATCAATGACAACTTTTAGCCCCACTAGGTTCAATAATCAACATTTTTCTTGTCAGAAACCATCTGCTAGGGAGGCATGTTGATGTCGACAACATCATGAAATGAAAACCCAGGAGATTAAGTTTGTGCTAATATAATACTCTTTGTATACTCAGTATAGGATCTCAAGAAATACTAAACCAAATTCAGCAGAAATGTGTTCAAAACTAACACTAATAGGAAGTGTCACATCTTAGCAAGGATTTTAGTAAATTTGTATGATAATGCAAGTACCAATAGAAAATTGGACGAACCATGTGTTTACACCACAATAATTCAACTATTTTCAGACAAAGCAATCAAGTGATGAATAGAAAAACTAAATATGCATAACCATTTAACCATAATAAGAAATCCACTAAATTATAAATGTGTAAACACGAATGCATCACGCCAAAAAGAGGAAGCACCTGATTATACATAACTCTAGATCACGGTTACTCTCGCGCCCTCCACCTTAACAAGCCTTGCCACGTGTCTAGGTGACACCGCCATCCGAGCGAGCATTTCGCCGGCGCGCTCGCCATTGGACAGCAAGAGCTCCCTGTAGTCATCTTAGATTTCATTAGTTAGTCTATTCTATTAACTTTGATTTGTTCGTAGTTGTTCAAGACATGGGGATCTGTAGGTACAGGAGTGGCACTCATGTTAGGCGATGCTACAAAACCATATGCATGTATGGATATTCGACAAGTAGAAAAAGATACATTTGAGCAGTGGCACACACAATCGAGAATGCATTTCCTAATTTCAAAAAAAAAGAGAATGCATTTCCTTCATAAGGCTACCAAAAGATCTGAACCCCCTCCTCCCATGAGCATTTTATAAATAGGATTGCACATGTGATACTATGTAAAACAAGCCCAACAATAAGTTAACAATATAGGGTATCCCAAAATAATTAGATCACTTCAACGTATGTTAGGCATACCCGAAGCATAGTCACGATCGTTGTAGTTTAGTATTGGCTCCATCCACCTTGAAAGCAAGTGCAATGTGTGTATTCTGATCACATGAAGTTAAATGTTAAGCATAAAAGAAATACACATGCATACATACTGAAGAATAATGCTGCAAAGCTACAGATGACTCACTGGAGATCTGATTGGCAACAATAATCCCCTCACATGTAAAATGATTTTGATTCTTCATGACAGTTCACACCGGGAAGGTCTGGCAGAGGTGGCTTCTCTATTGAAAAAAATTCACCATGCTCAACTCCTGATGTTGTAAGAACCATTCATGCACCAGAATTAGTTTATTCATTATTTAAAGCAAGAAAAGAAATATACCCGAGATGCACATATCTAGTCAATTGTATAGATGGTTAATTGTTAAGATGGACTTATCAATGCGTTGGCGATCAACTGCTCAAAGTTACTTACCTATTCTTGACATCTTACATAGCCGCATCACTGACTACAACAACAACCTATTACTACAATGTCATTGTTCACATCATAATCTAGGGAAACATTCCGTGTGTGATCAACAATACAGGAAAACAATCGGTAGTTGAAAAGGACAGAGCTACAAAAACACAATAAAATTCTGGCTAATTGATCTAGATAAAAAAACAATGATATCCTACATAAGAAGAGCTTCAATAAAAATCTAGCTAATTGTTACCGGCTCAAATGATTTTCATGTTAGAGGTAAATGTGTGCTTGGAAACTAAATCGATAGAATATCCTAAGTGCAACATTCTGATCTTTCGGTCATGTTTTTGGGGTAAGAAGCACTAACCATGTCGGTCCCCGTATAGCAAGAATCCTTGATAAAAACATGATACTTTTTGTGAAATACATAAAACGCACATTGTCAATACTCTTATTCATCCACATGAAAGGCCTTAATATTTTCATAGTTATGTTCTGCCTTGATGCAACCAACTACCATGGCTTGTATTCAGAGTCCATTGAACTCATTTCTAATTAACTCAACATCTTCATTTGTTCTATCAATATGGACATGCATTCACCATCAACATGTCCTAATTAGAAGCATATATACACTTTAAGGTTTAAGTTTGAAGCAACTTCAACCTCTTACTCCCTCCAATCTAAATTAATGGACTCGGATCCGTTTAGATATGGATATATCTAGCACTAAAATATATATAGAGATATCCGTATCTAGATAAATCCGAGTCAATTAATTTGAATTGGAGGGAGTATATAAACCAGTCCTGCCCTACCACCGAAATTATTTCTATAACTGACTGATTAAAATCAACTATTCAATAATGACAAATATAGGAATTAGTTCTTCCAAATTTAGCATTCATATTCATCCTGCCATAAATTTCTTAAATTCGAACCAATTTACTTAAAAAATAGATGAGAGCGGTAACACGCGCCATCACGGTCTAGTACAGAAATAAAACTAGTCATGCAATCTAACAGATATATTGTAAACAGCAAGTCTAAACAAATAACAAGACAAAGAATTCGAGACATGATCTGAACAAACAGAACTGGTTGGACGAACGCATATGGTACAACGGAGGAACCTGCCGTGTTGGCGTTGGCCTTGGGAGTGACTTCAGCCATGTCGGCAAACAGGTGTTCAACGTCGGGGACGAAGTCATCGTTCAAAAATAAGTTGTCGGAGTCCATGAAGGAGTCCGTGATGAAGCTAGTAGTCACACTACAATGGTATTCAAAAGCCTTATCGCCTCTCTCCGTACAGGATCGCAAGAGACGGGGTTCCGAAGGTCTACTGTCCCGGCTCTCTGGAGCTGGAGACGGTGTATATTGTCGGTTTTTGAGAAGAGGAGCGACCTCCCACTCTTATAGCCACGGGATATATAGGCAAACGTGCAGCATGGGGAGGTGATACTAAGAGCCGGGAGATGAACCGAACATGCAATTGCTGAAGATGAGAAGGCTCTACTAAGTTCATATTAAAACTCCACTAGCACAAAATGTTTCACCTTCTGTGCGTGGTAGTTCATATTTTGTGCGTGGAAAAGAGAGACAACTCGCACGCGAGACGTATGTGGATCCTCGGCTCGACTCACTTCCGCAACCCACGGTGCACGCGTCATGACGAGGCGGGCGACGGCGGAGGAGCAACGCACATATATCTCTTCTCTTCTCAAGTTTGTACAAGTGGTGGAGCAGCCTTCCTTGTTAGGAGGTCAAACTCCCACTCAACTAGCAACGTGTGAGTAAATATTTACTCCACCTCTTGCCATGCGTTAATGTGTCCAATGGACATCTAGGATTCGAGGAATTATTACAATATATTAAATGGCATGACCATATTATGCAAAATTCCTACATATAACACGATAATCATTCATAAACTAACAAATGTTAATTTTCCACATAAACCCACTGAAAATGTTCTCACTTCCTAGAACTTTTTTCATACTTGAATAAAAACATGTTCGCTCGACCAAACGAAGTTGTGGGTGTACTAAAAAACAACCACCACGAGCAACACGACCTTCAGCGACTGATGAAGTCTAGTCTCAAGCCGCCGCCTCTCTTAGAACGAGCCACTGCCAACACCTCCGCCTTCTCCATACGTCGGTTCCCCCTCCTCCGGCCGGTCTCGCCGGCGTCGTGAGGGGTGGGGAACCCGATCTATGGGTTGGAGTTTTTAATAAAAGTAGTATTTTCACAAGATTAGGTTAGAGCTTTGGTAGAAATCTTCTTCTTGGCGTCTACGTCAATGGAGTTGGTATCGTTTATAATAAGTGATCTTCGGCCCTCTATTCGACGAGATCTTCCCGGCGTAAATGGTGAAGTTGCAAGATTAAAATTTTATAGGTACGGTTTTTTAGATCTTGATTCGTCAGATCAGTCTTGGATTTTTTTCGCACGGTTGCCATGAGGAGTATTATCCTCGCAATATTTATCTTGGCTGCTACGTACTCGACAATGGAGATTCGTATTATTGACTCCCCTGCGACGTCGACCAGGCTGTTCGGTTTCTTTTTCCTGGAATACTGGTGGTGGTACCCTTGCCAATGTTGATGGATTACTCTAATGGCTGTGTGCGAGCACGTAGCCTTAACATGTAGCTTAAATTAAAATTATGGGAGAACTCTTGTTGGTATTTATAGGTCTATGCTTTGACATATGTGTCATGTATATTGGATTGCTTTCAGAAAAGTGCAAGATTATGTCAAGAAATAAGAACATTTTGAAAACCTTCAAGATTTGCTCGTTTTTCTTTTAGACTTTATTTCGTAGTCGTTGAAGACAATTTATGTATCTCTACCATGCACTGTTTGTTACTATGAATATATGTGGTATTGATTGTCAAAAAAACTGCAAGGACTATTTAAAAAAATAAGAAACCAATTTTTGTAAAAGAAGACAAATATGTCATAGAGATATAACCTGTAAAACCTAGTGATTTTTAAACAAGAAATAAAAGATATAAGATAGTCAAATACAAATTTGAAAGATTAGACTTTAGACAATTTGTAGACGTGGGGGGGGGGGGGGGGAGGACACCATATTGCCCGCTGGCTCTATGGTTCATAGGTGGATTGTCAGTACACGTAGGTGGGTTTGCAAAATGAGCTAAGAGCACCTCTAACGGACCCTCTAAACCCTTAAAGCCTAGATGAGCATTGTTTTAGAAATCGGCCTCTCCAACTCTCAAAGATAGGATCCTACGACCAGGACTCCTAAAAATTTCTCTCCCACACTACCTCGCGATGGTCTAGCGCCGCCGTCGCCGCCCTTCCCTGACTCACTGCCGCCCTCCCCTGACCCCGACGCCCTTCAAGAAGCCCACGAAGACCTTGAGCATCCCGTCGCGAAGAGCTTGCCTTGCGCCAGCATTGCCAACCTCGCCTCCTTCATGTCGTCCATGGATGCCACCCACGCTTGTATCATTCCCGACGATGGGAGCATGGCTCGAGGCTGTGAGGAGGAGCGGATGAAGGACGGAGGTGGATGACAATGGTGGTGGGACTCCGTGTGGCATCTCCGGCATGATGTCGGGTCAGAGGGGACAAAGGGGGATGATACGTTGCAAACGTATCTATAATTTTTGATGTTCCATGCTTGTTTTATATCTACTTATTTATGTTTTGTCCACACTTTGGAGTATTTTTATACATTTTCTTGGACTAACCTATTAACAAGATGCCATAGTGCCAGCTGCCTGTTTTTGGTTTTAGGAAAGTCAGACACTGAATATTCTCGAAATTGGATGGGACAAAAGACAAAGTCAATATTTCACCGAGGGGGACACGGAGCCAGAATACGAGACGGAGAGGGGCTAGGGGCCGGCCACACCACCTGGCCGCGCGGCCAGGCCTGGCCCGCGCCAGGGGGTGGTGCGGCCGCCTAGGGAACCCCGTCAGCCTCCCGTTTCGCCTATATATTGCCTCCGATACAGAAACCCTAAGTACCCGATCAAAATTCCACGAAAGAGTCTGTAGCCGCTGTCATCTCTATCCCTAGATCGGGAGGGATCTGAAGCTCTTCCCGGCACCCTGCCGGAGGGGAGAATTCACCCTGGAGGCCTTCTTCATCACCATGCAAGCCTTCGGTGTGATGCGTGAGTAGTTCATCCTTGGACTACGGATCCATGTAGTAGCTAGATGGTTGGTTCTTCTCCTTTGTGCTATCATGTCTAGATCTTGTGAGCTCCGTTCATGATCAAAATCATCTATTTGTAATCATACATGTTGTGTTTGCGGGGATCCGATGGATATTGAGATATTATTTTAGATTGATTATTGATTCTATCATGTCTTTGTTATTTATGATCTTGCACGCTCTCTATTGTTAGTAGCTATCTTGGCCGAGTAGATGCTAGCAACTTCAAGAGGGAGTATTTATGCTCGATAGTGGGTTCATGCCTCTAGTAATCTGGGAAAGTGACAGAAATCTCTAAGGTACTAGATGTGTTGTTGCTACTAGGGAGAAAACATCAATCCTTTGTTCATAGAACAATTGTATTGTTTACTTTACATGCAATGCTTAATGCAATTATATGTTGCTTGCAACTTAATACTGGAGGGGGTTCGGATGATAACCTGAAGATGGATTATTAGTCATAGATGCAGTTGGATTATGGTCTATGTATAATGTTGTAATGCCCAATCAAATCTCATAGGAATCAAGATGATTAGTATATGCATGTATGCTTTCTCGGTGTTTGTCAATTGTTCCGCTGTAATTTGTTCACCCAACATGTCATCTATCTTAAGGAGAATCACCACTAGTGAATTATGGACCCTGGTCCTCCCTTTTTCCATCAATCTACAATTGTTTATTGTTTTCTGTTTACTTTCTGCAAGCTATTACTTTCTTCCACACAATACGTTTAATCCTTTGTTTTCAGTAAAACCGGTGAGATTGACAACCTCATTGTAAGTTGGGGACAAAGTTCTATGGTTGTGTTGTGCAGGATTCCAAGTTGGAAACAACAACTTGGAGGTGTTTCCTTGCTCCTACTGGTTCGATAACCTTGGTTTCACAACTGAGGGAAAATTTGCTGTTGTGCTCATCATACCTTCCTCTTGGGGTTCCCAACGAGCTCATCGTATCTTGAGCCAATAAGCATATTTCTGGCGCCGTTGTCGTGGATTGAAGGAAAAAGCACCCACGTCAACCACGCGCCAGTAAGTATTTTTCTGGTGCCGTTGCCAGGGAGTCAAGGACATCTTCACAAGGGGAGTCCCTCATAACCAATCTCTTTACTTTGTTTTATTTATTTTTCTTATTTTATTTCTGCTTTGTTTGCTTGTTTCTTTATCAAAAACACAAAAGAATTAGTTGTACTAGTTTGCTTTATTTATTAAAAACACAAAAAATGACTACTCTTGAAAACACTAAGTTGTGTGACTTCACTAGCACCAACAACAATGATTTCATGTGCACACCTATTGCTTCACCTGTTCCTGAAGCTACATTCTTTGAAATTAAACCTGCTTTACTCAATCTTGTTATGAGAGAACAATTTTCTGGAATTGGTACTGAAGATGTTGCTGCTCATCTAAATAACTTTATTGAACTTTGTGATATGCAAAAGCATAGGGATATAGATGAATATAATAATAAGCTTAAATTATTTCCTTTCTCTTTGAGAGGAAAAGGTAAAGAATGGTTGCAATCCCTAACTAGAAATAGTATTGATTCTTAGACTAAATGCAAAGATGGTTTCATTGGAAAATACTATCCTCCTGCTAAGATTATATCTATGAAAAGTGAAATAATGAAATTTAAACAATCTGATAATGAAC
Source organism: Avena sativa (assembly GCA_916181665.1). Lineage (NCBI taxonomy): Eukaryota > Viridiplantae > Streptophyta > Magnoliopsida > Poales > Poaceae > Avena > Avena sativa. The sequence goes on from OV702287.1 coordinate 434,816,005, forward strand.
ATGTTGCTAGAGCTTGGGAAAGAATAAAATCTTTGGTAAAGAATTGTCCCACTCATGGAAACTACTTGGATGATTATCCAAACCTTTTATGCAGGATTGAATTATTCTTCAAGAAATCTACTGGATTCTACTGCTGGAGGTACCTTTATGACCATTACTTTGGGTGCTGCAACAAAGCTTCTGGATAATATGATGGTTAACTATTCTGAATGGCACACTCAGAGAGCTCCACAAGGCAAGAAGGTAAATTCTGTTGAAGAAACCTCCTCCTTGAGTGATAAAATTGATGTTATTATGCCTATGCTTGTTAATGGGAAAGCTCATATTGATCCAAATCATGTTCCCCTAGCCTCTTTGGTTGCTCAAGAAGAGCAAGTTGATGTGAACTTTATAAGAAATAATAATTTTTAGCAATAATGCCTATAGGAATAATTTTGGTAATAATAACTATAGGCCATATCCTCCCAATAATGGTAACACTTATGGAAATTCCCACAACAATAATAGGAGTGCACCCCCTGAACTTGAAGTCATGCGTAAAGATTTTATTAGTAAACAAACTGCTTTCAATAAAACTATTAAGGAAAAACTCTCTAATGCTGAAAGAAATATAGCATCATTGGCTGAAGCACAATCTTCTTCTAATAAAATGGCTGCTAAACCTAAAACTGTTGAGAATCCTTTTGCTGCTAATAATGCCATACAAGTTAGAATTGATGAAAATGTTAGACTATTAGCTGAATTGCATGCTAAGTGGGAAAGAGAAGATGAAATTGCTAGAAATATTAGTGTTTCTACTATCACTACCACTAATGTTGAAGCTAGTAAACCAAGTGGAACCTTTTCTAATAAAAATGCTGAAATTCTTCGAAACATGGGAAACAATAGCTCTACTACTTTAGATGATAATTATGATTTTGATCTTGATGGTTGCAATATATCTAAAGTAATTATGTTCCTACAAAAGCTTGCTAAAAGTCCTAATGCTAGTGCTATGAATATGGCCTTTACAAAACACATTACTGATGCTCTCATACAAATTAAAGAAGAAAAGATGAAACATAAAGCTTCTATTCCTATGAAACTAGAAGATGGTTGGGAACCCATCATTAATATGAAAGTGAATGATTTTGATTTCAAAGCTTTATGTGATCTTGATAGTAGTGTTTCTATTATGCCTAGAAGGATTTATGAAATGCTTGATTTGCCAGCGTTGGAAGATTGGTATATAATTGTCCCACTTGATGATTATGCTAAAAAGAAACTCATGGGGAGTATTAGTGATATTCTTATTATGGTTAACAATGTCTATGTCCCCGTTGATTTCTATGGTTTGTATATTGAATGCAATACTTCTCGTCCTATTACTTTGGGAAGACCTTTTCTTAGAACTGTTGGCGCCATTATTGATATGAAAGAAGGCACCATTAAATATCAACTCCCACTCAAGAAAGTTATAAAACACTTCCCTAAAGAAAAGAGACAAGATCCCTTTTGCCTCTCCTATGAAAACAAAATTTTCTCTTAATGCTTCTTCATTTGAAACACTTGATTCTTTTCTTGCTTCTTATGCCTAACTTAAAGGCGTTAAAGAAAAGTACTTATTGGGAGATAATCCAAAAGTTTTAGATGAGTCTTGGAAGTTATTGCCTCTGTAATAACCACTGCTTATTCTTTTTTATTTGCTTTTTGTGCCAAGAGTAACCTCTAATGAGAGAGAAGTAATGCTTTGGAAAGTTGCTGTCCCGAAACAGATTTTTGTGCTTTGCTGTAAAAATTCGTGTAAAATCTCTGTACGACGGTTTGAGCTGTAATTTTTTGTGCTTATGCCCCACGTTGTTATCCAACTTTCGTTAGTTCAACACGTTTTGATTTGAGCAACAGAAGGTCTTAGAAAAAAGTGTTTTTTACTTGCTGGTATGTTTTGACAGATTTCTGCCATTATTTGCATTTGCTTCTTGTTGATTCCTTTTTGAGTTCTTTTTGGGGAATTGAGATTTTTGAGGGAAGTGCTACAGTAGTTTGTGTTTAATTGGAAGTTTTATTGGTGTTGAAATTGAACCCAAAGACTTATTATCTCGAGTACACTAATATTGCTAATAAAGATTGTGTGAAGTTATGTATGAAGGAAATTTTTCAGGTGTATGGAGAGAATGATGTAATAAGATGAAGAATGGACAAAAGCTCAAGCTTGGGGATGCCAAGCTTGTCACCCCAAGAAATATCCAAAAAGTACAAGCATCAAAGCTTGGGGATGCCCAAGGCATCCCCTTCTTCATCAATAAAAATCTCAGGTTTTTTCCAAACACTTTATTTTTATTGTTTCATGCACAGTTGTGTTGTCCTTGGAGCGTCTTTGTTTTCGTTTGCTTGGTTTGCTTAGTTTGCTTGAATAAATTGGTTGGACCCCCTCTTTCATACATTAGTTTTCAAATAGTTTGGTTTGGATTGGAAAAGAGTAGCAAAAGTTCATGCTTAGGTGGTAAAGAGAGCTTGTTTTTGGCTGTGGCCTATGCTTTGTCATGTCATGCTTGGTATTGTTTTGGCTTTATGCTTAGTGATTTTTGCTGTAGCGAGACATGTTATAAACAATTGAGATTGCTTAATGTGCCTTGAAAGAATCATGTGTTGTTTTAGCATATTAAAGCATAGTATTGTGGTATTCTCCTTTGATGCTTTATTTGGATTGGCTTGGTGATGGCTCAGTGTTGATGTAGAGCTCATTGGGAACCCCAAGAGGAAGGTATGATGAGCACAACAGCAAGTTTCCCTCAGTTATGAAACCAAGGTATAATCGAACCAGTAGGAGCACGGAAACACCCCAAAGGTGTTGCTAGCTGAGCCTTGGCAGGGCACACTACCGGTGCTAGTAGCAACGTGGAGACCTGCACAACACAACCACAGAACTCTGTCCCCAACTTGTGATAAGGTTGTCAATCTCACCATGTTTTGCTGAAAACAAAGGATTAAACGTATCAAATGGAAGGAAGTAATAGTTTGCAGAAAGTAAACACAAAGCAGTAAACAGTTTATAGATTGTATGTAAAAGAAAAGGACCGGGATCCATAGTTCACTAGAGGTGGCTCTCCTTAAGATAGATAACATGCTGGGTGAACAAATTACAGCGGGGCAATTAACAAACATCGAGAAAGCAATACATGCATATACTAATCATCTTGACTCCTTGGAGACTTGATTGGCCATTACAACATTATACATAGACCGCCATCCAACTGCATCTATGACTAATAATCCACCTTCGGGTTATCATCCGAACCCCCTCTAGTATTAAGTTGCAAGCAACAGATTATTGCTTTACGAATTGCATGTAAAGTAAACAATATGATTGTTCTATGAACAAAGGATCGTTGTTTTCTCCCTAGTAGCAACAACACATCTAGTACCTTAGAGATTTCTGTCACTTCCCCAGATTACCAGAGGCATGAACCCACAATCGAGCATAAATACTAACTCTTGGAGTTGCTAGCATCTACTTGGCCAAGATAGGTACTAACAACGGAAAGCATGCAAGATCACAAATAACAAAGACATGATAGAATCAATAATCAATCTGAAATAGGATCTCAATATCCATCGGATCCCCACAAACACAACATGTATGATTACAAATAGATGATCTTGATCATGAACGGAGCTCACAAGATCTAAACATGAAAGCACAAAGGAGGAGAACCAGCCATCTAGCTACTACATGGATCCGTAGTCCAAGGATGAACTACTCACGCATCACACCGGAGGCTTGTATGGTGATGAAGAAGGCCTCCAGGGTGAATTCCCCTCTCCAGCAGGGTGCCAGGAAGAGCTTCAGATCCCTCCCGATCTAGGGATGGATATGATGGCGGCTATAGACTCTTTCGTGGATTTTTAATCGGGTACTTAGGGTTTTTGTCCCGGGGGCATCTTATAGGTGGAAGGAAAGGCCGAGGGGGTGCTGGGGTCGGCCATACCACCCCCTGGCACAGACTAGGTGGTGTGGCCAGCCCCGAGCCCTTCTCTGTCTCGTATTCTTGCATCTGATGACTTCGAGAAAAATAGGCACTTTGGCTTTTGTCCCGTCCAATTCCGAGAATATTCATTTTCTGACTTTCCTGGAACCAAAAACAGCAGAAAACAGGCAGCTGGCACTGTGGCTCTCGTTAATAGGTTAGTCCAAGAAATCATATGAAAAGTACTCCAAAGTGTGGACAAAACACAAGAAAGTGGATAAAACCAAGCATGGAACATCAAAAATTATAGATACATTTGCAATGTAGCAACTGAAGGGAATATGCCCGAGAGGCAATAATAAAGTGGTTATTATCTTATTCCATGTTTATGATAAATGTTTATTTTACATGCTAGAATTGTATTGATCGGAAACATCAATACATGTGTGTTGAATAAACAAAAAGGGTTCCTAGTTATGCCTCTCTTATAGACTAGCTTGTTGATTAACAAGATGATCAAGGTTTCCTGATCATGGACATTGGATGTTGTTAATAACGAGGTCACAACATTGGTGGAATGATGTGATGAACATTCATCCGAAGTATAGCATTACGATCAGAGTCATTATGTTTATATTGCTATAACATCATACGAAGTAATCTTAGTCCTTAGACCATGAGATCATGTTAATTGCTAACACTGGAAGAGTATCTTGATAACATCAAACGTCACACCATAATAGGGTGACTATAAAAGGTGGGTTCAGTGCTACGAAGGTGTTATGTTGAGGCTCATGGATCAAGAGTGGGATTTGTCCATCCCGATGACGGATAGATATACTTTGGGCCCTCTCGGTGATATCACATTGAAATAGCTTGCAAGCAAGTGATGTGATCACTAGAATGTTATATCACGGGAACGAGAAAAGAGTGCATGTCGGTAACGAGATCAAACTAGGTATGGAGATACCGATGATCGAATCTCGGACATGTAATATATCGCGGGACAAAGGGATTTAGTTACTAGCGTTAAAGTTTCTCACGATCACAGAAGTCATCGTTGAATGTGTAGGAGTCAGTATGGATCTCCAGGTCCCGCTACTGATTATTGATCGGAGAGGGGTCTCGATCATGTCTGCATTATTTGCGAACCGTAGGGTGACACACTTAAGGGATACCGACACCATTTGGAGCAAATATGTTTCAGATAAAGATTTAAGAAAGCGCTGGAATTATTTCAATAGACACCGAAACTGTTTCGGGTGAAAATGCTGAAATTGGTTCTGCATGTAATATTGAAATGTTGCAGGGGGTTTTATGTGAATGTTTGTTAATTAAAGTAATTAACAAAATTCTGAATAAAAATAATAAAAGAGTTTTATTAAATGAGAGAGCATTAAATTTGGAGAAATTTAATGCATTTAAAGTGGAGACTTTAAAAGAGAATGTGAAGGGGCATTTTAATGTGGAGGGGTTACCACCACATGAATGGAGGAGGTGAAGGGTCACCCCCTCCATGCGCCGGCCATGAAGGAGGGGCACCCCCCTCCTCCTATAAAAGTCCACCCTCTCCTCACTTCTCACACACACCTCCTTGTGAAGGATCTCTCTCCCCCTCTAGTATTATTCCCCCATGGTCTCGGATTAGCGAGATACATGTTCCCGGTGGATTTATCTGGAAAGGAGTTGCTACTTCTGCTGCTTTGCTGGAGTGAGGGACGGAGGTTGTCGGGGTACCGGACGTGTGTGCGATCACGGATGCACCGCTGCTTTGCGGTGCTGGACTTGGTGGTGCTGGAGCTGGATCTGATGGACGTGCTGGAGCCGGACCTGCTGGACTTCATCACGATCTTGAGATCGGCAAGTGTACGACTACATCAACCACGAGTTCCTACTCGTTAACAAAGTCGTTGTCTACGAGGGTAAGTTCTCGTTGGATGTGTCCACCCGTTGCTTTGTACCTAGTAGATAGATCTTGGCGTGTAGTTCACACCGTAGGAAATTTTTTGTTTTCTATGCTGCGGACCCAACAGTGGTATCAGAGCCTAATCTATGCGTAGGTGCTTAGCATGGGTAGTACACATATGTTGATATGTGGACGATGATGATCATGTTATTGCATCTTCTATGTATTTTGGATATTGGTGGCATAGTGGGATGAAGCAGCCCGGACCAACCTTACATGTCATCGTACATGAGACCGGTTCCACGACTGACATGCAACTTGTTTTACATAAGTGGTTGGTGGGTGTCTGTCTCTCCTACTATAGTCAATATCTGATTTACAACAAGTTGCTAATAACTTAGTTATCCTCGTTGTGGTTCATGTTCGTAGGTAAGAACGGTTCTATCTCCGAAAGCCCTAAGCCAGGTAAAACTTGCAATTGATAAATTAGAGGCGTCTAGTTTAGATCGTTGCTGGGCTAGTGTATTGATATGGTATTGTTGTAAGTAGATGTATGATAGATACTCTTACAACACACTCAACGTGTAAGTTCCATAGACCTTGTCCTTACACACAAAGGAATGATAGAGATCATACCACGATGCAAATGATAGAGATCAAATGCATGGACCATATCACCTCACTTCACACATTAGCATCTTATATTGCTAGTTTGGCGTTTTTGGTAGCATTATAAGATGATCCCTCATTTAGATATCAAGATAAAATGTGTTCTTCCTTAAGTATGCACCATTTTGTGGATCATGTTTTGAGGCATCACGTGATGATCGGGTGTTCTCGACTCTGCGCTTTCACACAACGGTGTAAGACAGTTTTACACACGCAAATACTAAGGTTCTTACTTGACGAGGCTAGCATGTACAGACATAGCCTCGAAACACGGACCGAAAGGTTAAGCATGAGTCATATAGTTGATATGATGCCCATATAGATGCTCGCCTTTGAAGCTACACCGACTCACGTGATGATCCGACTTGGTGTAGTGGATTTGGTTCATGTAATCACCAAAAAGGCACGAGGGATGTCGTTTTTGAGTGGGAGTTCATTTCTAATTTGGATTAGTCGAACCAAATTTGTCATAAATTAAATCAAAGTGAATTTGCATAGTTTGTTGTAGTCATTGGCATTCGTTTTCTACCTTATGCTTAGTTTTTATTTGAGATAATAGAACTATAGAATTCTGGATATTTACTTTACGAACTGGTATCGTATTGTTTCGAATGTCAATTTAAAGTTTATAAGTCCTATTGCAAACTTTCAGAAAACTCTATTTACTCCATGAAGTTTAATAAGTAGTATTAAATGAAGAGTAAGAATTCCAATGTTAGTATCTAAATTATCATGTTTGCCTCCATGATTATTGATATTCAAAAAGTTTTTTTAATATCAAGATTATATTGGAGCTGAAAATTGTTTCAGAAACCATCATGTGTGAAAGATATTGTGATATCTAAAACAATGTTTTTTGGTTGCATTATGATAGAGTATAATTTAGCAAAATACATGTTCTCATATTGTATGAGAATTTGTGAAGGATGGAGATGCTGGGCATCCGAATCTACCAAAAAGGTTTTGGGAACTGATATTATACTCGCGATTCTTCCTTATAGGCTATAGTAGCTTGATCATGAAAGTTGTCATGATAAGGATGAATAGAAGATGTAAGTAAAATGTTTACTACACTAATAGATTACTAAAGAATGGATTTTTGAATGAACACCAAACATTTGATGATGGTGATCCACTTCAAAGTGCAAGTCCAAAGGTATTAGTAGTTGACTATATACGCTTTGTACCATGTGTCATGTTGATGACACCACTATTGATGTTGATAGATTCTTTTAAAAGAAAAGGAATTGCTGAAAGAGAATCTATAAAATATTTGGCAGAAAAGAAAAGGTTGGAGATGTCCAACTTAGGCATATAGAAGATATACATGTTATGGCTGTATTCCTTGCTTGTTAAACAATGTGGTTCTTAGGTATTGGATACCGGTATTAGATACCGAATTGGTTGGTATGAAGTGTCATACAGGACAACGCAATTCATGAACTACAATGGCCTAAGTAACCAGCAAGAGAATGAGTGATGATGTTCATCGAAAACAAATAAAGTGTTATTGTGTTTTTCGTTGTCATGAAACCAAGCCTTCAAGATTTGTTTAAATAATTGTTATTTTGTTCCGGTATCATGAGAACAATGGTTGTTCAAATAATTACCGTATTGCATAAAGGATGGATGAACTTTTACAAGTCTAGTTGGAGAAATCACATCCATAAACACTATTGCTAAAATGTCGCAAGACAAATGATTGAAAGATCACTTATGAAGTGACATCGCTGTTTAAATTATATTTGAAAGAAAACATGAAGAAACTCCATGTTGATGGATTTTTGGAGTCTTTGATTTTGATCAATTGATGCATGTGAGACTTTCCTCGAGATAATTGAAACTCCGTCCATAGGCCAGAGAGGAACGGATGACTAGCTTATTGGAAATTGTGCATGCTGATGTGCATAGTCCATTAAGTGTAGCCATATGCGATGGATCTTTTTGCTTCATATGCTTTCTCCGAAAATTTGAGTGAATATATCTGTATATTTACTTAATAAGGAAGAAGTATGAAACATTTGAAAATTGTTCAAAGACTTTCAAGATGAAGTGGAAAATCATTATAACAAGAAAATAAAGAGTTTACGATTCGATCATAAAGGAAGATATTTGAGTTACATGTTTAGCAAAAACACCTAAGACTTGAGGAATTGTTCCATGATTTGTGTTTCCCAATAAACCATAGGAGTATGGCATATTCGAGAGATAAAATCAAACCATGTTTGACATGGTAAGATCAAGGGTGTCATTTATAAAACTGCCATTATATTTTAAGGATTGAAGCTTTAGAGACTACCGCTTTTACACTAAAAAGAGCACCATCGTGATCCATTGAAATGACACCATATGAGTTATGGTCTGGGATAAAACCCGAATTGTCTTTTCTTAAATTTTGGTATGCTATGCATAAGTAAAATCTTTACAACCAAAGTCGGATAAGCACGTCTTTGTAGGTTATCCCAAAGAATTTGTTGGGAATTTCTCCATAACACCAAGGACAAAAAAGTTTGTTACTTGGAACATCAAGTTTCTTGAGAAGGAATTTTTCGTGAAAAGTTAAGTGGGAGGACAATAGAACTTTGATAAGGTTGTTGAACCTTAGCTATATGTGCTAAGTAGCACAGCGCCGGAAAGTGCCCCGGTGTCGGCCACAATGCTCATGGCTCTCGTGATTACAAAAGGTGTGATCTAGGAGATTAGAGTTCCTATAGAACCGTGTGGGTCGGTAAGAATCAAATAGTAAGATTTGATAAGCAAGTCGTTATTGTTTTGACAATGATGAACCGACTACATGCAAAGAAGCGATGATGGGCCCTGACTCCATAAAATGACAAGTCATAGAATCCGTGATAGTATCCATACACGAGAAATCAAGTTTCTGAACTTGGAAGACCCTCCGGAAAGGCATGAAGCCTATCGGTTGTGTTTGGATCTATAAAGAAATAAGACATGGATGTTTAACATCTATGAAATAGTCGACATGTCGGAAAGAAGTTTACGACAATGTTCAAGGAGTTGACTATGACAAGATTTGATCTTTCATAGCAATATATAGTCTTGACGGATTAATGTAGCAACCACTACATATAATTTGGTATATGGTAGTTGAATAAACAAAACAAGGTTCTTCTAATAGAACGGTAACCTAGGACATGTACATGACATGGTCCGAAGGGTTTTGTTAATTCAAAGGGTGCTAAAAGGGCATGTAAACTTCAATAGTTGAAGTAAGCATAGCGGAGTTGGAATCTTCACCATGATGAAACTGTTAAAAGAGTTTAAATTCATCGGAGATGATGAAGATGCTTGCATTTGCAAGAAATTAAGTGGGAGCATTGAGACATATTTCTAATACATTATGTACAGGACATATTGTTGATTGTAAATGATGTATCTTGTATTGACACAAGTTAAGAATTTCATTAAAATAAGATTTCGATGAAAGACTTGGGCAAACCCAGAATATTAGGCATCAATATCTATATGGATAGATTAAGGCGCTAATATGGTTGTGCTAGACATACATATATGAGATATTAAAAGGGTTCAATATGGAAACAACAAGAAAGGTTCTTGCTGCATGGAAATGTTTGTATCAAAATTCAAGTGTTTTAACACTTGGTGAGTAAAATCACATGAAGATTTTGATCGATTATACCATGATATGTATATATCTAGAATGTCCTATGCTCTAAATATTATGAGCATATACCAGAATGATTCATAAGATGATCATTGGACAATAGTAAAGATATTCTTATGAGCTTTGGAAGAACTAAGAATATATAATGTATAAGTGACAAATAGTTAAAGGTAGTTCATTATAAAGTGTTACATTGATACTAGTTTTGTCACAAGATACAAATTAAATTTATCTCAATTTAGACTATGGGTGGCACAATGTAATGGAAAGGATGTTCCATGATGCACTTGGATGAGTTCCAAAGTTGAGACATTGTGACGGATACTACAACAAAAGGTTAAGTATATGACTGCTATAGTAGCAGCAAAGGAGGGCATTTGTGTTAAGTAGTTTGTTATCAAACTAGGTGTGGTTCAAAGTGGGCTAATACTATGAAGATATATTGTGTGACAATAATATCAACATATTTTGAGCCGAACAAACTAAAGGTCTCACCAAAGGACCAAATTTATACAATGGCATCTCATTTGAGAATGAGTGATGCATAGAGACGCAAAGACATGCAAATACACACGGACCTGAAACTGTCAGATCCGGAGATTATGATAACCACTAGCAATCGCGTATATGCAATACCAGAAAACCATAGGTGTTCAATATGCAAAGTTTTTCAAACTAGATTATTGACTCTAGTGCAAGTGGGAGACTGAAGGGAATATGCCCGAGAGGCAATAATAAAGTGGTTATTATCTTATTCCATGTTTATGATAAATGTTTATTTTACATGCTAGAATTGTATTGATCGGAAACATCAATACATGTGTGTTTAATAAACAAAAAGGGTTCCTAGTTATGCCTCTCTTATAGACTAGCTTGTTGATTAACAAGATGATCAAGGTTTCCTGATCATGGACATTGGATGTTGTTAATAACAAGGTCACACCATTGGAGGAATGATGTGATGAACATTCATACGAAGTATAGCATTACGATCAAAGTCATTATGTTTATATTGCTATAATATCATACGAAGTAATCTTTATCCTTAGACCATGAGATCATGTTAATTGCTAACACCGGAAGAGTATCTTGATAACATCAAACGTCACACCATAACAGGGTGACTATAAAGGTGGGTTCAGTGCTACGAAGGTGTTATGTTGAGGCTCATGGATCAAGAGTGGGATTTGTCCATCCCGATGACGGATAGATATACTCTGGGCCCTCTCGGTGATATCACATTGAAATAGCTTACAAGCAAGTGATGTGATCACTAGAATGTTATATCACAGGAACGAGAAAAGAGTGCATGTCAGTAACGAGATCAAACTAGGTATGGAGATACCGATGATCGAATCTCAGACATGTAATATATCGCGGGACAAAGGGATTTAGTTACTAGCGTTAAAGGTTCTCACGATCACAGAAGTCATCGTTGAATGTGTAGGAGTCAGTATGGATCTCCAGGTCCCGCTGCTGATTATTGATCGGAGAGGGGTCTCGATCATGTCTGCATTATTTGCGAACCGTAGGGTGACACACTTAAGGGATACCGACACCATTTGGAGCAAATATGTTTCAGATAAAGATTTAAGAAAGCGCTGGAATTATTTCAATAGACACCAAAACTGTTTCGGGTGAAAATGCTGAAATTGGTTCTGCATGTAATATTGAAATGTTGCAGGGGGTTTTATGTGAATGTTTGTTAATTAAAGTAATTAACAAAATTCTGATAAAAATAATAAAAGAGTTTTATTAAATGAGAGAGCATTAAATTTGGAGAAATTTAATGCATTTAAAGTGGAGACTTTAAAAGAGAATGTGAAGGGGCATTTTAATGTGGAGGGGTTACCACCACATGAATGGAGGAGGTGAAGGGTCACTCCCTCCATGCGCCGGCCATGAAGGAGGGGCACCCCCCTCCTCCTATAAAAGGCCACCCTCTCCTCACTTCTCACAAACACCTCCTTGTGAAGGATCTCTCTCCCCCTCTAGTATTATTCCCCCATGGTCTAGGATTAGCGAGATACATGTTCCCGGTGGATTTATCTGGAAAGGAGTTGCTACTTCTACTGCTTTGCTGGAGCGAGGGACGGAGGTTGTCGGGGTACCGGACGTGTGTGCGATCACGGATGCACCGCTGCTTTGCGGTGCTGGACTTGGTGGTGCTAGAGCTGGATCTGATGGACGTGCTGGAGCCGGACCTGCTGGACTTCATCACGATCTTGAGATCGGCAAGTGTACGACTACATCAACCACGAGTTCCTACTCGTTAACAAAGCTCGTTGTCTACGAGGGTAAATTCTCGTTGGATGTATGTACACCCGTTGCTTTGTACCTACTAGATAGATCTTGGCGTGTACTTCACACCGTAGGAAATTTTTTGTTTTCTATGCTGCGGACCCAACATCAACATCCCCAAGCTTAACTCCTGCTCGTCTTCGAGTAGGTAAGTGATAAAAAGAAAGAATAATTTTTGAGGTGACATGCACCATCAAAGACTTGATCAAAGTATTTGTAAAACATTCAAAGCTGGGATCATAGTACTTCAATCAAAACATGAAAGACAAAGTTCTAGAAATAAGACAAAGAAACTATGATGCAACATGAAAAGGCACAAACAAAAGATTCATGAATAACAATGATTTGCAACATGTTTGTTTGTTTCACATAAAGAAAACATAGCATAATAGTATTCAGCTTGTCCCTCATAGAGTAGCAAATATAAATGCATAGGACACCTTCAAACTTCATAAGAGTGACTACATACGAATAGTTTAAAACAAGCAACATCAAGATATGCATCAATCAACTAGTCTTGGGACAATGCACATAGAACTAAGAATGGCCACTATGCTCTCAAACTAGGTGCATAAAGATAGAAGGTGGAGACTCAATATAATGGTGGAAGATGGGCCTTCATAAAAGGAAGTAGGGATTCAAGTCTCATAAAGAGCTTCCAAAAATTATGGTACTTATAGCTTTCAGCTCCCATTGCCCCTATCATAAGCATCTTGAAGGTGATTAAGGTTAAAGTGACACAACTAAGAGGATATGCTTGACAAGTTATGAACCGAAATCTCATGCCCCTTACTTACGAAGACCGATCCTCATGCTACTCAACTTTAGTCACAAGTAAGCTCTTGTCATTGTAAGTACATATGTATCATAAAGAACCGCCAACGGGGTACCCCTTGCACATGATACAGGAGCTATCCCATAATCAAAATGACAAGGCAAGCAGACAATGAGCATCTCAGTGATCTTTTCATTTGCTATTTGCATAGGTTTTTATTGCGGATGCTTCATAGAGTGCTCATTATGGTGCTGCTGCAAGTTTCCACCATGATTAGGCATGGCTTAGGCTAGCGGCACAGGCGTTTCTCTAACACACATACAAACTCCATGATCTTACAAGTTCCACTTTTATTTCACACCGCCAGGATCCATAAGCAAAAGAACATGATATCAACGGGGTACAAAGTACAAGTGCAGTGTTGAAAGCGTTCCCCGTGATACATGGTTCTGCTAATTTCAACTTATAAAGCGCAAGCATATACGCAACAAAGAAGGACCCAATGGTTCAAGTTTATTAGATGCAAAAAAGTAAAGTGTGCCATCAAGTTCGTGAGAGCTTTAATCACTAGTTTTCTCATAACAAGTTTAATTTGGAAGGTAAACAAAAACATGAATATACTTGGAATAGCATAAGCTAGTAGGTAGGTATGGTGGACTCTTTGGAATAACTTGGTTTAGGGAGTTGGATGCATGAGTGGAACTCTTACTTGGTTGTGAAGGCTAGCAAAAGACTGGGAGCGACAAACTAAGAGAGAAATAATGGCCATAATCATGCAGAGCGACAAAACATCATTGATCAAAGCATAAAGTGATACTACAAGTTGAAAACTAAAGGATCATAAAGGCTATGGTGACTTGAGATAGTCATAACATGGTGTGAGCATGCGCCAAGTCAACTCAAATAAAGCATCAAAGGAGAATACCACTATACTATGGTTTAATATGGTAAAACAACGCATGATTCATCCAAGGAACATTAAGCAATATCAATTGTTTATAACAAGTCATGCTACAACAAAGAATACTAAGCATAAAGCCAAAACCATATTAAGCATGGCATGACAAAGCATAGGCCACAATCAAAAACGAGCTCTTTTTACCACATAAATATGAACTTTCCTACTCTTTTCCAAACCAAACCAAACTATTTGCAAAACAATGTATGAAAGAGGGGGTCCAACCAATTTATTCAGCAAACTAAGCAAACCAAGCAAACGAAAAACCAAAACAAAAACGAAAAAGAAGACGCTCCAAGAACAACACAACTGTGCATGAAACAATAAAAATGAAGCGTTTGGAAGAAACCTCGGGTTTTTATTGATGAAGAAGGGGATGCCTTGGGAATTGATGGCTCGGTGTTGATATAGAGCTCATTGGGAACCCCAAGGAGAAGGTATGATGAGCACAACAGCAAGTTTCCCTCAGTTATAAAACCAAGGTTTAATTGAACCAGTAGGAGCAAGGAAACACCCCAAAGGTGTTGCTAGCTGAGCCTTGGCAGGGCGCACTACCGGTGCTAGTAGCAACGTGGAGACCTGCACAACACAACCACAGAACTTTGTCCGCAACTTGCGATGAGGTTGTCAATCTCACCGTGTTTTGCTGAAAACAAAGTGTTAAACGTATCAAATGGAAAGAAGTAATAGTTTGCAGAAAGTAAACACAAAGCAGTAAACAGTTTGTAGATTGTATGTAAAAGAAAAGAGGACCGGGATCCATAGTTCACTAGAGGTGGCTCTCCATAGATAGATAACATGTTGGGTGAACAAATTACAGCGGGGCAATTGACAAATATCGAGAAAGCAATACATGCATATACTAATCATCTTGACTCCTCTGGGACTTGATTGGGCATTACAACATAATACATAGACCGCCATCCAACTGCATCTATGACTAATAATCCACCTTCAGGTTATCATCCGAACCCCCTCGAGTATTAAGTTGCAAGCAACAGATTATTGCTTTACGAACTATGTGTAAAATAAACAATACGATTGTTCTATGAACAAAAGATAGTTGTTTTCTCCCTAGTAGCAACAGCACATCTAGTACCTTAGAGATTTCTGTCACTTCCCCAGATTACTAGAGGCATGAACCCACTATCGAGCATAAATACTAACTCTTGGAGTTGCTAGCATCTACTTGGCCAAGATAGCTACTAACAACAGAAAGCATACAAGATCACAAATAACAAAGACATGATAGAATCAATAATCAATCTGAAATAGCATCTCAATATCCATCGGATCCCCGCAAACACAACATGCAGAATTACAAATAGATGATCTTGATCATGAACGGAGCTCACAAGATCTAGACATGAAAGCACAAAGGAGGAGAACCAGCCATCTAGCTACTACATGGATCCGTAGTCCAAGGATGAACTACTCACGCATCACACCGGAGGCTTGCATGGTGATGAAGAAGGCCTCCAGGGTGAATTCCCCTCTGCAGCAGGGTGCCGGGAAGAGCTTCAGATCCCTCCCAATCTAGGGATGGAGATGACGGCGACTACAGACTCTTTCGTGGATTTTTGATTGGGTACTTAGGGTTTTCGTCCCGAGGGCATCTTATAGGCGGAAGGAGAGGCCGAGGGGGTGCTAGGGAGACCACCCCCTGGCGTGGGCCAGGCTGGGCCACGCGGCCAGGTGGTGTGGTGGCCCCCTGGCCCCTCTCCGTCTTGTATTCTGGCATCTGACGACTTCTGGAAAAATAGGCACTTTGGCTTTTGTCCTGTCCAATTCCGAGAATATTCATTTTCTGACTTTCCTGGAACCAAAAACAGCAGAAAACAGGCAGCTGGCACTGTGGCTCTTGTTAATAGGCTAGTCCAAGAAATCATATGAAAAGTACTCCAAAGTGTGGACAAAACACAAGAAAGTGGATAAAACCAAGCATGGAACATCAAAAATTATAGATACATTTGCAATGCATCAACATCCCCAAGCTTAACTCCTGCTCGTCCTCGAGTAGGTAAGTGATAAAAAGAAAGAATAATTTTTGAGGTGACATGCACCATCAAAGACTTGATCAAAGTATTTGTAAAACATTCAAAGCTGGGATCATAGTACTTCAATCATAACATGAAAGACAAAGTTCTAGCAATAAGACAAAGAAACTATGATGCAACATGAAAAGGCACAAATAAAAGATTCATGAATAACAATGCTTTGTAAGGAGTTTGTTTGTTTCACATAAAGAAAACATAGCATAATAGCATTCAGCTTGTCCCTCATAGAGTAGCAAAACATAAATGCATAGGACACCTTCAAAGTTCATAAGAGTGACTAGATACGAATAGTTTAAAACAAGCAATATCAAGTTATGCATCAATCAACTAGTCTTGGGACAATGCACATAGAACTAAGAATGGCCACTATGCTCTCAAAGTAGGTGCATAAAGATAGAAGGTGGAGACTCAATATAATGGTGGAAGAAAGGCCTTTATAAAAGGAAGTAGGGATTCAAGTCTCATAAAGAGCTTCCAAAAATTATGGTACTTATAGCTTTCACCTCTCATTGCCCCTATCATAAGCATCTTGAAGGTGATTAAGGTTAATGTGACACAACTAAGAGGATATGCTTGACAAGTTATAAACTGAAATCTCATGCCACTTACTTATGAAGACTGAACCTCATGCTACTCAACTTTAGTCACAAGTAAGATCTTGTCATTGTAAGTACATGTGTATCATAAAGAACCGCCAACGGGGTACCCCTTGTACATGATACAGGAGCTATCCCATAATCAAAATGACAAGGCAAGCAGACAATGAGCATCTCAACAATCTTTTTATTTGCTATTTGCATAGGTTTTTATTGAGGATGCTTCATAGAGTGCTCATTATGGTGATGCTGTAAGTTTTCACCATGATTAGGCATGGCTTAGGCTAGTGGCCCAGGCGTTTCTCTAACACACATACAAACTCCATGATCTTACAAGTTCCACTTTTATTTCACACCACCGGGATCCGTAAGCAAAAGAACATGATATCAACGGGGTACAAAGTATAAGTGCAATGTTGAAAGCGTTCCCCATGAAACATGGTTCTGCTAATTTCAACTTGTAAAGCGCAAGCATATACGCAACAAAGAAGGACCCAATGGTTCAAGTTTATTAGATGCAAAAAAGTAAAGTGTGCCATCAAGTTCGTGAGAGCTTTAATCACTAGTTTTCTCATAACAAGTTTAATTTGGAAGGTAAACAAAAGCATGAATATACTTGGAATAGCATAAGCTAGTAGGTAGGTATGGTGGACTCTTTGGAATAACTTGGTTTCGAGAGTTGGATGCATGAGTGGAACTCATACTTGGTTGTGGAGGCTAGCAAAAGACTGGGAGCGACAAACTAAGAGAGCAATAATGGCCATAATCATGCAGAGCGACACAACATCATTGATCAAAGCATAAAGTGATACTACAAGTTGAAAACTAAAGGATCATAAAGGCTATGGTGACTTAGGATAGTCATAACATGGTGTGTGCATGCGCCAAGTCAACCCAAATAGAGCATCAAAAGAGAATACCACTATACTATGCTTTAATATGCTAAAACAACACATGATTCATCAAAGGCACATTAAGCAATCTCAATTGTTTATAACAAGTCATGATACAGCAAAGAATACTAAGCATAAAGCCAAAACAATATCAAGCATGCATGACGAAGCATAGGCCACAGTCAAAAACGAGCTCTTTTTACCACATAAGCATGAACTTTCCTACTCTTTTCCAAACCAAACAAAACTATTTGCAAACCAATGTATGAAAGAGGGGGTCCAACCAATTTATTCAGCAAACTAATCAAACAAAAGCAAACGAAAAACCAAAATAAAAACAAAAAAGAAGACGCTCCAAGAACAACACAACTGTGCATGAAACAATAAAAATGAAGCGTTTGGAAGAAACTTGTGATTTTTATTGATGAAGAAGGGGATGCCTTGGGCATCCCCAAGCTTTGACGCTTGTACTTCTTGCATATTTCTTGGGGTGACACGTGTGGCATCCCCAAGCTTGAGATTTAGTCCATCCTTCATCTCATTACTCATTCCTTCCATACACCTGAAATTTTTCCTTCATACAAAACTTCACACAATCTTTATTAGCAACATTAGTGCACTCAAGATAAATAAGTCTTAAGGTTCAGTTCTAACACCAAATAAACTTCCATTAGAACACTAGCTACTGTAGCACTTCCCTCAAAAAGCTCAATTCCCCAAAAGAACTCAAAAAGGAACCAACAAGAAGCAAATGCAGAAAATGGTAGAAATCTATCAAAACAGACCAGCAGGTAAAGACGAATTTTTTATAAGACCTTCTGTTGCTCAAATCAAAAAGTGTTGAACTAACGAAAGTTAGATACAACCTGGGGCAGAAGCACAAAAATTCACGCCTCAAAAAGACGTTCAGAGATTTTACACATTTTTTTACGGTGAAGCACACAAATCTGTTTCGGGACAACAACTTTCCCAATCATTACTTCTCTCTCATTAGAGGTTACTCTTGGCACAAAAAGCAAATAAAAAGGATAAGAAGCGGTTATTACTGAAGTAATAACTTCCAAGACTCATCTAAAACTTTTGGGTTATCTCCCAATAAGTACTTTTCTTTAACGTCTTTAAGTTAGGCATAAGAAGCAAGAAAAAAGTCAAGTGTTCTCAAATGAAGAAGCATGAAGAGCAAATTTTGTTTTCATAGGAGAATCAAAAGAAATCTTCTCTCTCTTCTTAGGGAAGTGTTCTATACCTTTCTAGCAATTTCATCTTCTCTTTCCCACTTAGCATGTAATTCAGCTAATAGTCTAACATTTTCATCAATTCTTACTTGTATAGCATTAGTAGCTGCAAAGGGATTATCATTAGTTTCAGGTTTAGCAACCATTTTATTAATCAATGAAGATTGAGCTTCAGACAAAGATGATATATTTCTTTCAGCATTAGAGAGTTTTAGTTGTAAACTAGGAATTTCCCTATTTAGACTCTCAAGTTGATGGCTAATGTTCTTCAAAATGATAGATTGTTCCTCCATAGTTTTAGTGAATAGTTTATTTATCTCATATTGCATTTGCATGAAGTTTTTAGTGGCTCTTTCAACTTCTAAAATTCTTCCTTCACTAGGTAATCCAGGTTTACCATTATAGCCATAAGTATTATTAGGAGGGTATGGCCTATAATTGTTATTACCATAAGAATTGTTGCCAAAATTATTATTTCTTATGAAGTTCACATCAACTTGGTCTTCATGAGCAACCAAAGAAGCTAAAGGGACATTATTTGGATCAATATGGGATTTCCCATTAACAAGCATAGACATAATAATATCAATCTTATCACTAAAGGAGGAAGTTTCCTCAACAGAATTTACCTTCCTACCTTGTGGAGCTCTCTCGGTATGCCATTTAGAATAATTAACCATCATATTGTCTAGAAGTTTTATTGTAGCACCCAAAGTGATGGTCATAAAGGTACCTCTAGTAGCAGAATCCAATAGGTTCTTTGAAGAGTAGTTCAATCCTGCATAAAAAGTTTGGATGATCATCCAAGCAGTCAGTCCATGAGTGGGACAATTCTTTACCAAAGATTTCATTCTTTCCCAAGCTTGAGCAAATTTCTCATTATCAGATTGTTTAAACTTCATTATTTCACTTCTCATAGATATAATCTTAGCAGGAGGATAGTATTTTCCAATGAAAGCATCTTTACACTTAGTCCAAGAATTAATACTATTCCTAGTTAAGGAATTCAACCATTCTTTAGCTTTCCTCTCAAAGAGAAAGGAAACAATTTCAGCTTAATAATATCACCATCTACATCCCTATGCTTTTGCATCTCACAAAGTTATTTAGATGGGCAGCAGCATCTTCATTACTAATACCATAAAATTGTTCTCTCATAACAAGATTGAGTAAAGCAGGTTTTATCTCAAAGAAAGTATCTTCAGGCACAGGTGGAGCAATAGGTGTGCTCATAAAATCATTGCTGTTGGTGCTAGTGAAGTCACATAACTTAGTGTTTTCAAGAGTAGTCATTTTTTTGTGTTTTCAAATAAGAAAGCAAACTAGTAGAACTAATTTTTTTGTGTTTTTGATAAAGAAACAAGCAAACAAAGCAAAAAGAAACTAAGCAAAACAAAAATAACAAAGTAAAGAGATTGGTTATGAAGGACTCCCCTTGTGAAGATGTCCTTGACTCCCCGACAATGGCGCCAGAAAAATGCTTGATGGCTCGGTGTTGATGTAGAGCTCATTGGGAACCGCAAGAGGAAGGTATGATCAGCACAGCAGCAAGTTTCCCTCAGTTATGAAACCAAGGTTTAATCGAACCAGTAGGAGCAAGGAAACACCCCAAAGGTGTTGCTAGCTGAGCCTTGGCAGGGCGCACTACCGGTGCTAGTAGCAACGTGGAGACCTGCACAACACAACCATAAAACTTTGTCCCCAACTTGCGATGAGGTTGTCAATCTCACCGTGTTTTGCTGAAAACAAAGGATTAAACGTATCGAATGGAAATAAGTAATAGTTTGCAGAAAGTAAACACAAAGCAATAAATAGTTTGTAGATTGTATGTAAAAGAAAAGAGGACTAGGATCCATAGTTTACTAGAGGTGGCTCTCCTTAGATAGATAACATGCTGGGTGAACAAATTACAGCGGGGCAATTGACAAACATCGAGAAAGCAATACATGCATATACTAATCATCTTGACTCCTTTGAGACTTTATTGGGCATTACAACATTATACATAGACCGCCATCCAATTGCATCTATGACTAATAATCCACCTTCAGATTATCATCCGAACCTCCTCCAGTATTAAGTTGCAAGCAACAGATTATTGCTTTATGAATTGCGTATAAAGTAAACAATACGATTGTTCTATGAACAAATGATTGTTGTTTTCTCCCTAGTAGCAACAGCACATCTAGTACCTTAGAGATTTCTGTCACTTCCCCAGATTACTAGAGGCATGAACCCACTATCGAGCATAAATACTAACTCTTGGAGTTACTAGCATCTACTTGGCCAAGATAGCTACTAACAACGGAAAGCATGCAAGATCACAAATAACAAAGACATGATAGAATCAATAATCAATCTGAAATAGCATCTCAATATCCATTGGATCCCCGCAAACACAACATGCAGAATTACAAATAGATGATCTTGATCATGAACGGAGCTCACAAGATCTAGACATGAAAGCACAAAGGAGGAGAACCAGCCATCTAGCTACTACATGGATCCGTAGTCCAAGGATGAACTACTCAAGCAGCACACCGGAGGCTTGCATGGTGATGAAGAAGGCCTCCAGGATGAATTCCCCTCTCCGGCAGGGTGCCGGGAAGAGTTTCAGATCCCTCCTGATATAGGGATGGAGATGATGACGGCTACAGACTCTTTCGTGGATTTTTGATCGGGTACTTAGGGTTTTCGTCCCGAGGGCATCTTATAGGCGGAAGGAGAGGTCGAGGGGGTGCTAGGGTTGGCTAGACCACCCCCTGGCACGGGCAAGGCCTGGCCGCGCGGCCAGGTGGTGTGGCCGGCCCCGAGCCCTTATCCGTCTCGTATTCTGGCATCTGATGACTTACGAAAAAATAGACACTTTGGCTTTTGTCCCGTCCAATTCTGAGAATATTCATTTTCTGACTTTCCTAGAGTACTTTTCATATGATTTCTTGGACTAACCTATTAACAAGTGCCTATTTTTCCGGAATGAATATTCTTGGAATTGGACGGGACAAAATCCAAAGTCAATATATCACCGAGGGGGACACAGAGCCAGAATTCGAGACAGAGAGGGGCCAGGGGCCGGCCACACCACCTGGCCACGCGGCTAGGCCTGGTCCGCATTAGGGGGTGGTGCAGCCGCCTAGGGCACCCCCTCGGCCTCCCCTTTCGCCTATATATTGCCTCCGATACAGAAACCCTAAGTATCCGATCAAAATTCCACGAAAGTGTCTATAGCCGCCGTCATCTCCATCCCTAGATCGGGAGGGATCTGAAGCTCTTCCCAGCACCCTGCCGAAGGGGAGAATTCACCCTAGAGGCCTTCTTCATTACCATGCAATCCTCTGGTGTGATGCGTGAGTAGTTCATCCTTGGACTATGGGTCCATGTAGTAGCTAGATGGGTGGTTCTTCTCTTTTGTGCTATCATGTCTAGATCTTGTGAGCTCCGTTCATGATCAAGATCATCTATTTGTAATCATACATATTGTGTTTGCAGGGATCCGGTGGATATCGAGATGTTATTTCAAATTGATTATTGATTCTATCATGTCTTTGTTATTTGTGATCTTGCATGCTCTCCGTTGTTAGTAGCTATCTTGGCCGAGTAGATGCTAGCAACTCCAAGAGGGAGTATTTATGCTCGATGGTGGGTTCATGCCTCTAGTAATCTGGGGAAGTGACAGAAATCTCTAAGGTACTAGATGTGTTGTTGCTACTAGGGAGAAAACATCAATCCTTTGTTTATAGAACAATCGTATTGTTTACTTTACACGCAATGCGTAATGCAATTATCTGTTGCTTGCAACTTAATACTGGAGGGGGTTTGGATTGATAACCTGAAGGTGGATTATTAGTCATAGATGCATTTGGATTATGGTCTATGTATAATGTTGTAATGCCCAATCAAATCTCATAGGAATCAAGATGATTAGTATATGCATGTATGCTTTCTCAGTATTTGTCAATTGCCTTGTTGTAATTTATTCACCCAACATGTCATCTATCTTAAGGAGAATTACCACTAGTCAATTATAGACCCCGGTCCTCTCTTTTACCATCAATTTACAATTGTTTACTGTTTTCTGTTTACTTTCTGCGAGCTATTACTTTCTTCCACACAATACGTTTAATCATTTGTTTTCAGTAAAACCGGTGAGATTGACAATCTCACTGTAAGTTGAGGACAAAGTTTTGTGATTGTGTTATGCAGGATTTCAAGTTGGAAACAACACCTTGGAGGTGTTTCCTTCCTCCTATTGGTTCGATAACCTTGGTTTTATAACAGAGGGAAAATTTGCTGTTGTGCTCATCATACCTTCCTCTTGGGGTTCTTAACGAGCTCATCGTATATTTAGCCAACAAGCATCTTTCTGGCGCCGTTGCCGGGAAAAAGCACCCACGCCAACCATGCGCCAGCAGGGGATGATGGTGCTGGGATGAGCCAGATCCGGCAAGTGAATGAGATCCCACCGCGCCATGCACCGATGGCAGGCGCGGTGTCAACATTGTTCCTGCTAGACATCAAAGGCCGCGTCCTCGTCTGGCGTGATTAGCATGGTGACGTCACCATGTAATTGATGTATAAATGCCCGGATAATCTTCACAATGGCACATTAAACATTGTAGCCGATGATTTTGTTCATGTAAAAGTCATAGCAATTGTTCAACTGAATAATAAGCCAAATATGAGTTTTAACAAGTTAAATTTAAGAGTTCAGCTAGGAACCGCTTTTGTTTAGAGGAGCAAATAAGAAAGGTTAACGGATAGAGAGGCTTTTGCTCATCGAAATTATAGAAGTTCGGTTAGTACACGTACAACGCATACGCTTATTAATAGGTGCTAGATTTTTTTTCATAGATGGTCGGCAGTTTTGTTGTTCAATCCTGGCGACTATACGCTTAATTACAAGCGGTGATGCAAAAAGCTGCACCAGACTCTTAGGGCATGTATAATGGTAGATAAGCCGTGCCTTCTCTTAGCCCTGCACATAGTCTAAAGAAAACAATAATAATAAGTCGTACAATGGATCGTCTTTTATTGTCATTTCTAAGAATAAATATGAATTATTTAATTATAATAAGAAATTGTGTTGGTAAGAGAAGGCACAAGGTACAAAGGTGAAAATAGTCTTCTCTTATTTTTAAGGAATCATCTCTTAGCTAAGTGAAGACAACCTTCTTTTTCTTAATTCTCTCTCCTCCAACTACGCAAAAATCTAACGTGACAACTCTGAATGAAGACTGACATCAACGTATTGTACATGTCCTTAGATATAGTTTGGCCTGCAACTAAAATATCAGACCAAGTTTTTGGCGCCTGAAACTTGAGGCCTGTCTTGGAGTGATGGAGTCCTCCTTCCGACGCTAGGATTAGTTTCCTTCCATTTCTTCCCTCAACCGCCTATACAAGCCAAAAAATGCAACGTCACACCTATGTTGGGTCCCTGACACTATCTCTATCGTCCATTGCTTTGAGATTCGAACAAAAGTCTACCCGTCAATGCTATAGATTTTTCAAATTTGCCCTCCCACCTCTGTATTGTCTACTTTCCTAAGTTTAATGCGTTTTACAGCACACACCTGCATGATCACGAAATAAAAAGGTGTGTGTGTGTGTGATTTATTAAAGGGTCAACATAATTAGCGCATTTAATTTAATTTCTAAAAATTTCAACACAGATTTATACATGAAAAATATAGTTTTTTACATCTTTCTTTTTATTTTTTACCACATTTTTCCTCATATATTTTTAGGAATATTTTTTTAGTAATATTCAACAAAATTTCATGTGATGTTTCTCTTTCAAATATATTCGTCAAAGATCCATAGTTTCATACAAATAATCGAAGAATCATACACAATTCGTATAATTTTTGTTTAATTTATTAATTACCCAGTTTTAAGCCACAATACAAGTCTGTACAGGTTTTTTAAAAGATTCTTACAAAACTCATATAACATTTTCAAAGAATATTCAACGTAATTTCATACAAGTTTATACATATTAATATATTTTTATTTTTCACCAAGTATTCAATAATATCCATACAAGGTTTATCATATTAATATTTATTTATTTTTCACTAAACATTTCAACCTTTTCACTCCAGATTAATTTTATTTTTGAGTCACAAACCATAACACAAAAAAATAAAAATGATTTATATTTTTCTTGTTCGGATGCATAAATATCCAAAAATTTAAACACGGATTCATGCAAGATTCATACTCAATAATATTCATATAAGATACATACAAGAATCCCGACATACAAGATTTTTCAACAATATTTATTCAATTTCTATACATGTTTCTATCAAGAATCATACATAATTCATATATTTTTCGTAAGATTTATCAAATTATAAATATTTCCTCAAAGGTTGACAGCAAAACCATACAAGATCCATAGAAACTTTGGTGATCCATACACGTTTCATACACTATCCGATCTGAAAAATAAGAAACAACATAAACAGAGTTTTTAGTCCAAGAACCAACACAACCAAAAATGAATCTCCAAAATGAAATAAGAAATCACCCTCCAAAGATTTTTGAACATATTCAACAATATTCATACATGGTATATCATTTTTCATACAATGTTTTCGCTGAATATTCGTACACAAGATTCACACAATATCCCTAGATACGGTCGACACAATATTCATACACAATGCATCACAAATTCATATTCTATCAAACAAGATGTAGAGATCCATCCAAGATCTATAGAAGTTTTCATGAAAGTGAGAAAATCCGTTCATGTTTCATAGGGGAAACATAGTAAAAATATCTTGGATTGAATAGAAAATCATAAAAAAATTGTTCATTACAATTCATATAATTTTTTCGAAGATTATCAAATCCACTATGTTTCACTAAAGTATCATAGCAAATCCATACATGATCCCTCAAAAATGTATTGATCCATAAAAGATTCAGAGTTGTTTCATACACTATCAAGAGATATTTATACAGATACCAATGAAATCATATTGGTTTCATACCTAGATCCATGTGAATATCAAGACCAAAAAGGGATCAACCAGTGACATACTCCCTCTATTTGGGATTATAAGGCCATTTAGCCAATTTGATAAGACCAAGAAAGTTAATTACTCCTCCTCATTATTGCTGCATGTACCAGTAGTTTTATATGCATGAGAGAAGATAGAGAAAAGAGGAAACATCCATTGGTGGAGAAGGGATAATAAATGAGATAGGACTTACAATCTCAAACAATTTAGAAAAATTCTATGGCCCTATAATCCTGAACGAAGGGAGTAGCAGTTTCCTAGCTAGACTATACACATGTGAAAATCAAACATAGATTCATGCATTAGTTGTAGAGGTATGAACCCTTTCTTCATGGGTTGTAAACAAATAATGATCCGATTTTAGATTCTAATAAGCAACAACAAATTCAATTCAATGAACAAAGTAGTACATTTTTCATTCAATTTCATAGCAGCTTTGTTGACATTTCACAAAAAAATTGTATTGCTTTATAAAGGATTTATAGAGGTATTAGGATCGATTTATTTTCATACGTGTATCAAAAAAATTACATTATCAGTTCATACTTGTATCAAATAAATACTCCGTACGTCAGTTCATACATGTAACAACAAAATAGTAAATCCCGTATCAACATTTGTTTCAAACAAAGTATGGATTAGCATGTTGCCTACCAGATCCAAGAATGTTTTGAGCATGGAAAAAATTAAGAAGAAAATATACATTTTTAGATATGTAATATATCATGAACCAATAAAAAAAGAGGCTGGATGGGGAGAGCATAGTGGAGGAGGACGCCATTGTCGTGTAACCTAGCTTTGGATCCAGCAGGATGAAAGGCAGCAGATCCATGGCGAGGGACCCTTGCCCCAGCTCCATCATGCCAACTCCAACTCACCGTGGATCCACGCCCGTGTGTGGTCAGGGTACGGTTGTCGAAGCTCGTCGAGGCTAGAAGGAGACGTGACTGCATCATGTTAGAGGAGGAGGAGGAGGCAGGTGGCGGTGTAGCTGGTATAGAAGGGGAACAAGGGGTTGGCTCGGCCGAGATCTCCATGGTCGTCGGTGGTGGATCCCGATCTGCAGCCTCCATGCCCGTATCTGGCAGAGGAGGGAGGGGTGGCTGGTTTCCATGTTTCACAATGAATAGGGCAGAACTTGGGGGCGGGGAGATTTCTGGCTCGGAGTAGTTAGGATTAGGTCTGGGAGGAGACTGGCCGGGCTGGGAAGTTGTCTTCTCTGTTGGGGATCACGGGTTGAATCCACCTTTTTTGGAGGGTAAAACATAAATATGGTCGTGGATATCGTGGACTTTTGTTCGAATCTTGAAGCAACGAGCAGCTAAGATGGTGCCAGGGGCCAACCTAGGTGTGGTAAATCCGCACTCATATACAAGCGCTCATCTCGATGAACATGCCCTTAGAGATGGACCAAGATCCAATGACTTTCTAGTCACAAGTCTCATTGTGTCGTGGTGGTGTCACGGCAGATGCCATGGATAGGCTAAAGGTGGGGACTAATATGCGCTAGGGGAATCCAGGGAGGGATAGTAGAGTGAATCTCTACACAGAAGCTTTGTATTGATGTTCAATCTCCAAGATTACGAGTGCTCCTCGAGCTGTATTGACAAGAGGAGGAAGAAGAAACTCTCTTACTCTTGCCTACCAACTAGCCCAAGAACCCTAGATCCACTAGTGCTCAACCAACTAGAATTCTCCCAACTCTCTATCAGAAAAAACCCAACCCCTCTACCAGAACCCTAACCCCCCCTTATATAGAGGTGGTTCGGTCCTGGCCTAGGGCATACGTGGAGGCATATTCCTAAGAATATGCCCCCTCACAAAGTAGTAACCCGACAGGGGTGCTTTTCCTCCGCGTCACACTTGCTTTAGCGACGTAGCCTTTGCGGCGCCAGCGTCAGCCGACGTGAGCGTCGTCACCCTTGTCGGCCACGATCCGGTGGTCCTGTCCTTGCTTTATTCGCTCATCCAGTACGCACCGGACCTTCTTTTTTGACCAGAGAGATTCCTTCCTTCTCCTAGAAGCCAAGCGAGGATCCGGACCACAGTCGATCCGGTCATACCTGTTCCTGCATATAAGCTAGACGAGTATTTTCGACTTACTCCTTAAGTCGGACGAGACAATGTTAGGCGACCTCCTGGTCCGGGTTACTCCGTGATCCGGCCTGCCTTGAGGTAACTCGGCTAGCATCCGCTTTGGCCTTGCTGAACCTCGGCTAACTCGGCCCTTATACCCCGGAGTGACCCTACCCGGGGTGATCCCCCCAACATTAGTCCCCGAAGCTGCTGCGGCCTTAGTGGCCTTGGTCGTTAAGGCCACATCAGGTTCATTCGTATTCGAGCCTCAGACGTTTAGTTCCGGGTTAACTTCTTGTCTCGGATTATATGGATTTATGTTCCCTTCGCACGTTCCAAGTTTTCACTTGCCGGCCGGGTTACCATTGTAGCTCGGATCCTATGGTTTTACTTTCCCTCTGCACACTTCAAGTTTTCACTTGTCGGCCGGGTTACCATGGAGGCTCGGATCCGGGCCTTGCTTCCTTCTCTCATACGCCAACCCACGTACAGGTTAATCATTACGTTGCCTCATTTTAAGGGCCTGTACTGTAACTGCCGCAGTAACTGTCAGTGATTACTGTGCGCGGGTTACGTCACGCCTGTCTCCTTGTTTACCGCAACTACACGTCGTGTCATCGGATCATATTTACTCTGTGGCCTCCGTTGTGGCTTCTCTCTGATTGGCTAATGCCGGTGATACACGGT
Source organism: Avena sativa (assembly GCA_916181665.1). Lineage (NCBI taxonomy): Eukaryota > Viridiplantae > Streptophyta > Magnoliopsida > Poales > Poaceae > Avena > Avena sativa. Next base: position 434,844,785 of record OV702287.1, read on the forward strand.
CACAGCGTGTTGCTCTCCAGCGCAGCGCGATCCCACTTTTCGATTACTGGGGGTAGTTAAATAGGGGAGGGGCACGCTCCTTAGCACTTTTCCATCTCCGCGCCCCCTCGCCCATTCCTCTTCTTCTTCCTCGCGACCGCGCCGCCGCCAGTGCCCGTTGCAGCAGCGCCGCCGCCGCACCTTCTCCGTGCCTCCGCACCGCAGCCACCGCTGCACCACTGTTTAGCCACGGGTCCTCGTCAATCTAGACCGCAGAGCCCCGCTGCTGCCAGCTCCAGCGAGGACAGCGGAATCGAGATGACGGAGGAGGAGCTCATCGTCGTCGAGCAGGAGATGGAGGAGGACGCCGGCGCGGTGGACCGCGGCGTGTGGGCCGGTTCATGGGTCTGCCAAGACGACATCGACTGGCTCTACCGGACCCGGCGTATTCCCGTCGGCGTCGCCGCTCGTCTCCCCTCCTTGGAATTGGCCCCCTCACCCAATCCGGGTGAGTTCGTCGTTTTCCTATCCCATTTCCAACGGGGATTTGGTCTTCCGGTGAGTGATTTCTTCCGGGACTGGGTCCGGACCTATCACCTGCAACCACATCATCTCCCGGCGAACGCCATCACCTCTCTGTCCGCTTTCGTCTCTTCGATTGAGGGCTACACCGGACTATGGCCCACGAAGGAGCTGTGGATCCGGTTCTTCGGCCTCTGTCGCAACGTCGTCCCCAACATCCATGTCGAGTCGGAGGACAAGCAACTCACTCAGTTCGGAGCTGCCTCGATTTCGCCCCAGAGATTTTCAATCTTTCCCCGGGTCACTGGGCTTGACTCCTGCAAAGGATGGGCCCGGACCTTCTTCTATGTTCGGAACGAAGGCACCGAAGACTTGATCCGGTTGCTGCCCTACGCTCCGGGTCCCCCGGACACGGATTTCTGGGAGGAGGTCACCAAAAAACCTACAGCTCTGGCCAACCAAGTCAACAAAAGGTTTGTGGAGCTGAAGAAGCTCGGATTGCGCAACGAGGATGCCATGATCACATTCGTGCGCAACCGAATCTCTCCCCTCCAGCGGAGCACTCACAAGTTGTGCCATATGAGCTTCAGCCGCGACCCCAACCGAACCTCCTCGTTCGAGTTGAGCAATACGGAGATCTTCCGCCGGGTCAAGGCTCTTTTCACCACCCATAAGGATTTTTCCGCCGAATGGACGTGGGGAATCGAGCATTACTGCCGCGACAGGCTCCCTCCCGCGGTAAGCTTCGCAGAGTAAACTTATTTCGGATCAATTACATGTCGGTTCTTATCGTATTTTTGACTCTGCTCCTTGTGCTTTTTTCTCAGCTGTTTCTCAAGCAAACCCTCGAGGATGGTACTGATCCGACCCTTAAGTGGGCCCCGGACCGAGAAATCCCGGATGAGGAGGAGCCGGACCAGGAGATATTCCTCCCCACAACCGACGCCACCAAACGACCCAGCGGTAAATTCTCTTCTCTTAGAGATTGGCCCGACGATGAGGATGACTCGGATATCGACGTGATTGAACCCGTTGAGGCTGTCCCTCTTTCTTTTGCCTTCCCGGCATCAGCTAACCCTGGTGGGCACATCCACGAAGATTCTCCACTTGCCACGGGAGAGCCTATTCCGGTGGCGTCGAAGAAGAAGCGCGGATCCGCGTCAAGTTCTTCTTCCGAACCTTCTCAGCCTACCAAAAGGCAAAAGAAGGCCGGAGACAAGAATGCCTCCAAACGGGCAGGCAAAGCCCCGGCACGGAGGGCCCGGAAACCTAAGGAGGCCGAGACCTCGGATGCGTAAGTCATTTTTCACTGCGCAACACACTTCTCCATGCATCGGGGTAATTTCACTCCTGACATTATTTTCTTTTGCAGGGCTCCTATGGAGGTCCCTTAGAGCGGATCGAGCATCTCCTCTCCCCTTCGGTCCGGTCCTTCCCCTCCTCGTGACGACGAGTCACGCCCGCTGAGCCCTATTCTGGAGGGCTCTGCGTCCGTCACTTCGGCTTTGCCGCAACCAGCAACCACCAAGTCTACCGCAACTCCAGCACCAGCAGCAGCTCCAGCACCAGCCACCGAACCAGCGCCTGTCCCGGCTCCGAAGAAACCAACAGTAGCTCCAGCACCAGCCACCAAAGCTCCCGTGCCAAGTTCGTCTGCCTCGTCCGAGTCATCCCAAGCTCGGCGAGGAACCACTCCAGCGGCTTCCAAGGGCAAATCCACTGTGGTCACATCCTCCCAGCAAGCCAACGGCAAGTCCACCTCCGTCGAGGCCGGGCAGCGAACCTTGTCGTCAATGCTTCCAAAGAAGTCACCAGCAGCGACGGATCCTCCTGCCGAGCCAGCCGATTTGCAGCAGATGGTTCTTCACACTAGCCCAGCTCTTGCCCTGATTGAAAGGAAAGAAGCTCACGCAAAGGGCTTGGTGGCACCTCACATGCCCACTGGCGAACGGTACCCTCCGAGCCTCATCGAGTTTGTCATGAACTGGAATAAGGCGGAGTTCGTCTACAACGACGATCTCCCGGAAAAGTTCGGCCCAGCTGAATTTTCCGCTCAGATGAATACCGCCGCCAAGGCCATTAACCTCGTTGGGCGTATGATGGAGGTACGTCATTTCTTCTTTACATGCTGTATATAATAACCATTCATCCCCGAGCCTCCGGCAGAGTAACTTGTTACTCGGCCGGATGCTCATTAGAAGATCAACGTAGCTGCATGTAAACTTCAAATATGCACACACCTAGAGCCGGGTTAAGTTCCACTTGGCCCGGACCTCGCACACTTCGAATATGCACTCACCTAGAGCCGGGTTAAGTTCCGCTTGGCCCGGATCTCGTATACTTCGAATATGCACACACCTAGAGCCAGGTTAAGTTCCGCTTGGCCCGGATTTCGTATACTTCGAATATGCACACACCTAGAGCCGAGTTAAGTTTCGCTTGGCCCGGATTTCGTATACTTCGAATATGCACACACCTAGAGCCGGGTTAAGTTCCGCTTGGCACGGATCTTGTACACTTCAAACATGCAACGAACTAATTTTACACGCCTGTACCTTTGTCAGGTAACCACCAATCGCCGGAGCACCGAGTTTCAGCGCCTGCTTGATACCCACAAGATCTTGCATGCAAAACATGTTGCACTTGGCACGGAGCATGAAAAGAGGGGTAATTTCCTCTCTTAACACCTCTCCGTTTCATTTGTTTCTGCAGGACTAACCTCCTTATTCGGTTTTTTGCAGTTGGGGTGGAGGCTGAAAACAAGATTATGCGAAAGAACTTGGAGGAAATCCGAGGTATGTCCTCTTTCGGCCAACGTTGTTGTGTTTTCCATTCCTTCTTCTCCTTGGCTCGGCAAACATTCACTCCTCGGCTTTGCCGGGTCAACACACTATTTCAGCATCGCTTGAGGATAGTGTGCCCGTGCCTGATATGATGCTGCATTTTCTCGAACAAGCAGGACAGCATCAAGCCGAGCTGAAGAAGAAGAATGATGAGCTCGCCCTCCTCCGGACCAAGGACGACGAAATAGCCAAACTCAAGGCCGAGATGGAGAAGATGAAGGCCCAACACAAAACCGAGCTCCAAAAAGTTGGCCAGAACTTCACCGAAGAGCGTGAGCGCTTTACCCTCCAGATCTCCAAGGACCAGGACCTGCTCAAGGAATCCGAGGTCCAGCTTGGGTCGGCGCTTGCTGAGCTTGAACAACTTCGCCAGAGACGCGACAGTTGTATCAAGGAGTTGACCCGAATCCATCGTCATATCTCCCGTAAGTTTCTTCCCCTTTTCCGACATAGTTTGCCGGGTTAGCTCATATGCCTTTGCTTCAGCATCTTCCCTTTCCTTATTTTCAGATAACTTTTCGGAGGGTACTCCCATCGCCAGTGCTGCCGTTGCCAAATTCCACCGAGAGAGGGGTACTCCCGTCGCTCCTGATGGTGAGAGCATCCCCTTAGACATGGAGGACCTGTTGGTCAGCGTGTCAGCTCGGGTGGAAACCATCAAGAACTATGGGAAAGATCTCCTCGACGTTGCGGTCCGGATCTTCAACACTTTCTGGCCAAGCGAGAGCGCTCTGAAAAGGATCACACTCCTTGCCGAGAAGCTATTGGAAATCGAGACACAGCTTGATCTCTTGAGAGAATCCGCCGGGCGTGCCGCAGCAGATACCCTCCTCCATCATATCCTTACATGGTACGAGAAGATCGACCTGAGCCTCCTCACACGCCGGCGCACCGGATCCAAATGGACCGATGATCCGGAGTGGGTAGCTCGGCGCCAGGCTTGCGCCTACAGCCTTGTCGAATATTATCCCATCTATGACTGGGTTGAGGGGCCGAGCTTTCTGGAATCCGGCGAGGAGGAGTAGACGGAGAACATGGAGGATGGGTCGGGCGATGATGGAGAAGATGCTGCTTCAGATATTGAAGACAGTGATGATGACGCCGAACTTCCTCCTCCTGTCGCTCCTTAGTTGAAAAAAACTTGAAAAATTATCAGATCCCCGGTATGCCAGGTGCAATTGTATGTTGAATACATGATATTTTGCTACTATGCTTGTATGCCGGATTAACTTGGGCGTAGTCCCCGAGTTTCATTTTCTTGTTCGTCCAATTCTCCGGCTCGATCCGTGTCTACCTTGATTCGGCTTTACGACTTACGAATCCGAGCCTCAAGAATCGTTTTAACAATACTGAGAAACTTTGAGGCTTGGCTCAAAATAATTCAACATAATAGCTTGAAAGTAAATACGGGGTTAGTCCGAAAAACAAACGTTAGCTGGAATAGGATCGTTTCCTTAGTAGTTTTTCATGTGCTACGCAATTCCAAACTTGTTCCCTTGCTTGCCATGAAGCCAATTCTTGTTGGACAGCAGCAAGTCGAAGGGTTGGGTTTTTGGTGCTCACACATTACTAATCCGGGTTAAGTGAAACGAGTCATTCCAGCTAACGCATAAAAAGTAACAACAATCATTTATTAAGGCAGTCCCCGAGTTACTGCTCGAGGCTCCGCTATTTCATTGATAAGCTCATTGCCGACATACATACTGACATATGAGATGACTCGGATACATACACTCTTTAGCTAAGTGTAGAAGGGACGAAGTAGCGCTACATTCCACGGTTGCTTCGATTCATCTCCGGACATGTCCGCCTTGTTCTTTTCCTATGGCTTTGCATCTATAAGATAGTAGGAATCATTGTGCAATGCTTTGCTTACAATAAATGGTCCTTCCCATGGGGGGATAATTTATGCATGCCAGTGGTACGCTGTACCAACCGGAGCACCAGACCGCCTTCCCGGAAGACTCCGGGGCACACTTTCCGGCTATGATAGCGTCGGAGATTTTGCTGATATATTGCGGATCTGTACAGTGCCAGTTCTCTCGCTTCTTCCAGCAGATCAACATCATTTTGCCGGGCTTCTTGCACTTCGGCTTCTGTGTATTGGGTGACCCTAGGCGAATCATGCTCTATGTCGGCTGGTAATACAGCTTCTGCCCCATATACCAGAAAGAACGGCGTGTAGCCTGTTGATCGATTTGGAGTTGTTCTTAAACTCCACAATACCGCTAGTAGTTCTTCTATCCAGCACCCAGCTGATCTTTGCAGCGGCTCAATGAGCCGGGGTTTTATCCCGGATAGCACTAATCCGTTGGATCTTTCCACTTGTCCGTTCGATGCGGGGTGGGCTACCGAGGCTACGTCGAGTCAGATTTTCTTATCTCGGCAGAATCGTGCAAATGCTCCTTCAGCAAAATTTGTGCCGTTATTAGTTATGATACTATGAGGATAACCGTATCTCAAGATAATGTCTTTGAGAAATGTTACGGCCGTAGCCCCATCACATTTTCTTATAGGCTTCACTTCGATCCATTTTGTAAACTTGTCCACCATGACCAGAATGTGTGTCATGTTTCCTCTTGCTGGTTTAAACGGGCCAACCATATCCAAGCACCACACAGCAAATGGCCATGTAATTGGTATGGTTTTGAGTTCCGACATAGGCATATGTGTCTTGGTGGCATACCTTTGACAACCATTGCATTTTCTCACCAGATCTTCTGCTTGCTCCAAGGCACTTGGCCAGTAGAATCCATGCCAGAACGCCTTTGCCACTAAGGCCCGGGATTAGGCGTGATGCCCGCATTCTCCTTGGTGAATATCTCGGAGGATGTCAAGTCCTTCTTCCGGGTCAACACACCGCTGGAGGATATTGGTTACACTCCGTTTGTACAGCTCGGAATTGATGATTGTGTAAGCTTTGGCTCTCCTCTGAGTTTGCCTGGCTAGCACTTCCTCAGTGGGTAACGTTCCATCTTTCAAGAACTGGTATATAGGCAGTGCCCAAGCTGGTATTGCTCGCGCAGGGAACATCTCCTCATCAATTTCCATCCGATCCACAGGCATAACTTCAGCCGGATCACGCTGAATAGTCCCCGGGTCTAGCGAGGTAGTCCCCGGGTTCGGCGTGCTACCTCCCATGTCAATGTCCATGGGCTCAACTCTGGATTCCGTGTTTTCCGGGACATATATTGAATCGGTTCCTGGGGACGGCCTGATAGATGGTTTTCTGAGGTGCTCCAATGCTACGCCCAGTGGAATTGCCTGTCGGGTCGATCCGAGCTTTGACAGCATGTCGGCAGCTTCGTTTTCCATGCGAGGTACATGGTGAAATTCGCATCCCTCAAAGTAACCCGAGATCTTCTGCACATGAAATCTGTATAGCGCCATGTTTGGATCCAGGGCGTCCCACACTCCGGACACTTGCTGTATTACTAGATCCGAGTCGCCAAAGCATATTATCCGACATATGCCAATCTCCTTCGCCACTTTGAGACCATGCACAAGAGCCTCGTACTCAGCGACATTGTTTGATGCCGCGAAATGGATCTGCAATACGTACTTGAGCTAATCCTTCTTTGGCGAGGTAAGCATAACCCCGACACCTAATCCGGTTTTGGTTTTCGATCCGTCAAAGTGCATCTTCCAGTAGTTCGGATCTGGTGGCGGCGGTTCGTATTGTACCTCGGCCCAATCCACGAAAAAGTCTGCCACAGCCTGGGACTTGATCGCTTCTCTCCTATCATACTGGGGTGCGTAAGGTGCTAGCTCAATTGCCCATTTCGCAATTCTGCCATTCACATCTTTGTTACCCATTATCTCGGATATGGGGGCTTCACATACCACTTTGATGGGATGCTCCTCAAAGTAGTGCTTTACCTTCTTTGCTGCCATATAAACTCCGTATGCCACCTTTTGAAAATGCGGGTAGTTTTGTTTTGAGGCAGACAATACCTCGCTCAAGTAATATACTGGCCTCTGCACCGACTTACCCTCTTCATCTCGCTCCACTACAATCACTGCACTTACAACTCGGTTGGTTGCGGCTATGTAGAGCAACATTGGCTCCTTTGACAGTGGAGAAGCTAACACTGGTGCAGTGGCCAACATCTTTTTCAAGTGGGCAAAAGCTTCATCGGCCTGTGGCGTCCAAACGAATTTATCTGACTTTTTCATGAGTTGGTAGAGAGGCAGTGCCTTTTCCCCTAACCGACATACAAACCGACTCAACGACGCCAGGCATCCAGTGAACTTCTAGACGTCGTTGAGACACTTTGGCAGCTCCATTCGCTCGATGGCTCGGATCTTAGTTGGATTAACCTCGATACCTCGGCTGGAGACGAGAAATCCGAGTAATTTCCCAGCCGGGACACTGAAGGTACATTTCTACGGGTTAAGCTTCATCCAGAATCTCCTCAAGTTCGCGAATGTTTGCCTTATGTCGTCAAGGAGCGTTGCGCTTTCCTTGGTCTTAATAACCACATCGTCCACGTAGACTTGTACATTTTGACCTATTTGATCGTGCAAACATTTTTGCATACATCTTTGGTACGTTGCTCCTGCATTTTGTAAACCGAACGGCATAGTGCGATAGCAATAAGCCCCGTACGGGGTAATAAAGGCAGTTTTTATTTGATCATCCGGGTTCAGAGGTATCTGGTGGAAACCAGAATAAGCGTCAATGAATGACAACAATTCACATCCCGCGGTAGAGTCGATGACCTGATCTATCCTCGGCAGTGGGAATGGATCTTTTGGACACGCCTTGTTTAGGTTCGTGTAATCGATACACATATGCCAAACCACTGCCACGTTCAGATCATCCTTCTTCTTTTCTACCAGCACCGGATTAGAGAGCCAATCCGGATACAGCACTTCCATGATAAATCCTGCTGCTAGCAACCGAGCTATCTCGTCACCAATGACCTTTCTCCTATCCTCGGCGAAGCGTCGGAGAGGTTGCTTCACCGGCCTTGCTCCGGGTCTTACGTTCAAAGAGTGCTCGGCCAACTCCCTCGGAACACCTTGCAAGTCCTGTGTGGACCAAGCAAAAATATCCTGATTCTCACGGAGGAAGTTGACGAGCTCGCTTTTCTATTTGTCAGTTAACCCGGCACCAATTGTTACGGTACGCTCCGGAAACATGTTATCCACTGGAATCTTCTTGGTGTCCTTCGCGGCTTGAAACGAAACGCTTCCATGCGGGTTGCTTAATGCCAGCATATACTGCTGCGCGGACTGAGCTAATGCCGCCACCTCTTGGATTTTTCTTTTCTCTTGGGCAATTACGAGTGACTCGGCTAGGTTAGACCCGGCTGAGGCGCACTCAATAGAATGTCGGAAATCCCCAGCGATAGTAATTGCTCCATTTGGTCCGGGCAACTTCATCTTCAGATAACTAACGTGGCAACTTGCCATGAATTTGCTCAGTGCTGGTCTCCCGAGTAATGCATGATACGCGCTCTCCAAGTTCACCACCTCAAACTCCAGATTCTCAGTTCGGCAGTTATCCCTCGTACCGAATAGCACGTCGACCCGGACTTTGCCTATGGGCTCACAGGATATGCCTGGTACGATACCATGGAAAGTTGTTCTTGTAGCCTGGAGCATGTTCTCCGAGATGCCCAACTTGCACATCGTATCCACATACATGATGTTAATGCTACTACCATTGTCGATCAGTACCTTGGAGAACCTCACATTAATGTTTGGTCCAATGAATGTCGGATCTAACACTACTGCATATGAGCCCAGACTTGGCATAAGCTTGGGATGATCTTTGATGCTCCAGGTAATTTCCTGGTCCGACCAAGACATGTACCTCGTCACTGCAGGCATAACCGCGGTAACCTCCATATGTCGGCGCTGCAAGCTCTTCCTATCTGTTTCCTCTGTTGTGAACACACAATAGCTCTGGTGATGTTCCCTGTACTCATTCCTTCCCTCGTTTCCAGAGTACCTCTGATCCAGTTGTTGCTGGTTTTCCACCTGATGCACTACATCCCTTCTCTCACTGTTGTCATACCTCGGCGGAGGGGGAGGCAACATCAGTTGTTGCGTGTTTGCTCCGGAGAGCAGTTGCTGTCGGGGTAACTCCTGCCGAGGTTGATCATTCCGGGGTGCCTGAGCATTCCCTGAACCACCTTGTTCTATCTTACGCATCCACTCACATTGCCTCGTTGTGTGACCCGCCGGGCTGTTCGGATTTGGCGTGTGAAATTTACACGGCTGGTCCAACATTGACTCATAGGTATACCTCGGACGATCTTTCTTTTCTTGCCATTGCTTCTTCTGCTCCGGAGTCCACGTTTTCTTGCCATCGTTTCGAGGAGTCCATTGCCCTCCCGTTTTCTGGCGTTGGCTGCTCCCTGCTCCGGGCTGATCTTGATTCACGGCTGCAACTTGTTGCGAACTATACCGATGGTCCGGTCTATCATCTCTCCTTCTTCCCCTGTAATCGTTCCTCCGGGATGACCCGGCTCCGTCCCTCGGATAGTACTCCTCATTTGACTCGTTCGACGCGATCCTAGGTTGAGTCGGATCACCTAAAGCATAAGAATCCACGATCCAGATCATCTCTGCCAATGTGGCTGGCATTTTCCTTTGCAATTTCATCCACAACTCGCTGCCATATCTGCACCCTTGTGCGAACCATGCTATAGCCTGTGACTCTATGACTCCCTCACACGAGTTTCTCACGGTACACCACCGGGTCAAGAATTCACGATCCGTTTCGTTAGATCTCTGCTTGCACATTGCCAGGGTCTGCGGTCTATTCGGTCTCTGATATGTACTTGAGAAGTTGCTAATAAACATTTCTTCAAAATCTATCCAGCAATTGATGCTTCCGGGTCAGCCATACCCTAGCCGGACCTTCCAACATTTGGGGTACATATCGGACAGCCCATCTCAAGTTGCCAGTTGCAATTTTCACAGTTGTTGCGTAGTTTATCAGCCAATCCTCCGGCTTTGTACTGCCATCATACGTCTTCGTGCCCCTGGGTAATTTGAAATTGGGTACTGGCGGTTCCTTCATGATCCGGGGTCCAAAGCACGTTGGACCCGGAGGACCTTGACATTCGATCTGTTCCGACCTATACAGGCGATCCAGCTTTAACCTGGCGTCATCCGGCATCAAATCCTTGCTTCCCAATCTCGACCCTATCACATGATAGTCCGGTCTTGCGTATCCCGCCTTGATCATCTCCGAGTCTCCGTCATTGTATCGGTCTTGCTCCCATTGTGCTCCTCTCTGTTGCATACCACGGCCGGCACTTTGCTCTTGCCTTGGTATATTCCGTTGCTGCGGTTGACCTGCTCCTGCCTAGTTTCGCTGTCCGGCATTGCCGTTGGCAGCATTCCCTTGACCGGCATTGCCTTGGTCGTGATTACCTCGGCCCGCTTCACCTCGGCTCACACTTCGTCGATCGTCGTTTTTCCGCATCTCTTTTTCTTTTCCCGCACGCGTTGGGTCGTATGGAACGATCTGCTTGTTCTGTCTGGCCGAGGTTACTACCTCTTCTCTCCTTGGGCCACCATGAGGCGACGATGCGGCTCCAGCGGATTTGTCCGGGTTACCCATCGCCGAATGGACGATCTTAGAAGCTCCAACTTTCTCCGGGTTACCTCTCAGCAGCTCCTTGTTCTGCCTGTTCGCGATCTGAACCAGCTCGTTAACCCGGTCTTGCTGTCTTTGACGGGCTTCACCCGTCAGACCCTCTAGCTCGGACGCCGCGGCATCTGCGGCTCTGAGGTTCTTCGCCGGGGTACTATACTTCGGCAACCCCACAGACAGATAGTTTTCCGACCCTTCTGGTCCATCATCACCTTCTCTGTTCATCTCACTTATGAGATTTTTCCCTTTTACCCTTACTGCATCAACCTTGTTTGCCTTCGCGTACTCGCGCAGCGTCATGTTCAACGACTGCTGAGCCGCTGGTATTTTCTTTGCGCCCTCCAGTATCTTTTGCCGGGTCTCCTCTAGCTCGGCCTGTGCCTGAGCCGGATCTACCACTGCTGCCATCGGGTTCGCCAAGCTATCCATAGCTTCCCTCAGCACGTTCTCAGGCCTCTCTAGCGGAGGACCCCTAGCTTTCCTCGGTGCCTTAGGCGTTACCTCCGGGTCTGGCGCTGGATCCTTGCTCATGCCCGCGCCTGGAGCAGTCATCATCACCTCTGCATGGTCCGGGGAGCGAGCGATACACGCCCCGCGAGCCACAGTGAGGGGTGGTTCTCCTGCATCGACGACGCGACCCGGATGAACGCAAGACTCGTCCACAGCAACGTAGACCTTGTGCGCACCGAGCTTGACGAAGATGCCGTTGCGCGGAAGGGGGGCGTGTGCCAAAGCAGTCAGCGTTGTCGCTCACGTAGTCCAGCGCTCCAAAGCGCTGAACGAGCCCGGAGACGATGCGTTCGCCGGTGCCGATGAAGTTTCCCGTCCGGATCTTCACCCCTGCTAGCGCCGCTAGCCCCACGGTGGGCGCCAACTGTCGTGGTGGTGTCACGGAAGATGCCATGGATAGGCTAAAGGTGGGGACTAATATGCGCTAGGGGAATCCAAGGAGGGATAGTAGAGTGAATCTCTACACAGAAGCTTTGTATTGATGTTCAATCTCCAAGATTACGAGTGCTCCTCGAGCTGTATTGACAAGAGGAGGAAGAAGAAACTCTCTTACTCTTGCCTACCAACTATCCCAAGAACCCTAGATCCACTAGTGCTCAACCAACTAGAATTCTCCCAACTCTCTGTCAGAAAAAACCCAACCCTTCTACCAGAACCCTAACCCCCCCTTATATAGAGGTGGTTCGGTCCTGACCTAGGGCATACGTGGAGGCATATTCCTAAGAATATGCCCCCTCCCAAAGTAGTAACCCGACAGGGGTGCTTTTCCCCCGCGTCACACTTGCTTTAGTATTAAGTTGCAAGCAACAAATTATTGCTTTACAAACTGCGTGTAAAATAAACAATACGATTGTTCTATGAACAAAGGATTGTTGTTTTCTCCCTAGTAGCAACAGCACATCTAGTACCTTAGAGATTTCTGTCACTTCCCCAGATTACCAGAGGCATGAACCCACTATCGAGCATAAATACTAACTCTTGGAGTTGCTAGCATCTACTTGGCCAAGATAGCTACTAACAACGGAAAGCATGCAAGATCTCAAATAACAAAGACATGATAGAATCAATAATCAATCTAAAATAGCATCTCAATATCCATCGGATCCCTGCAAACACAACATGTATGGATTACAAATAGATGATCTTGATCATGAACAGAGCTCACAAGATCGAAACATGAAAGCACAAAGGAGGAGAAACCAACCATCTAGCTACTACATGGATCCATAGTCCAAGGATGAACTACTCACGCATCACACCGGAGGCTTGCATGGTGATGAAGAAGGCCTCCAGGGTGAATTCCCCTCTTCGGTAGGGTGCCAGGAAGAGCTTCAGATCCCTCCCGATCTAGGGATGGAGATGACGGTGGCTATAGACTCTTTCGTAGATTTTTGATCGGGTACTTAGGGTTTTCGTACCGATGGCAACTTATAGGCGGAAGGAGAGGCCAAGGGGGTGCCGGGAGCAGCCACACCACCCCTTGGCGCGGGCCAAGCCTGGTCGCGCGGCCAGGTGGTGTGGTGGCTCCCTGGCCCTTCTCCGTCTCGTATTCTGGCACTTGATCCCTTCCGGAAAAATAGGCACTTTGGCTTTTGTCCCGTCCAATTCCGAGAATATTCATTTTCTGACTTTCCTGGAACCAAAAACAGCAGAAAACAGGCAGCTAGCACTGTGGCTCTTGTTAATAGGTTAGTCCAATAAATCATATGAAAAGTACTCCAAAGTTGGAACAAAACACAAGAAAGTGGATAAAACCAAGCATGGAACATCAAAAATTATAGATACATTTGCAATGTATCAACATCCCCAAGCTTAACTCCTGCTCGTCCTCGAGTAGGTAAGTGATAAAAAGAAATAATTTTTGAGGTGACATGCACCATCAAAGACTTGATCGAAGTATTTGCAAAACATTCAAGGCTGGGATCATAGTACTTCAATCATCACATGAAAGACAAAGTTCTAGCAATAAGCAAAGAAACTATGATGCAACATGAAAAGGCACAAACAAAAGATTCATGAATAACAATGCTTTGCAAGACGTTTGTTTGTTTCACATAAAGAAAACATAGCATAATAGTATTCAGCTTGTCCCTCAATAGAGTAGCAAATATAAATGCATAAGACACCTTCAAAGTTCATAAGAGTGACTAGATACAATAGTTTCAAACAAGCAATAACAAGTTATGCATCAATCAACTAGTCTTGGGACAATGCACATAGAACTAAGAATGGCCAGTATGCTCTCAAAGTAGGTGCATAAAGTTAGAAGGTGGAGACTCCATATAATGGTGGAAGAAAGGCCTTTTGTAAAAGGAAGTAGGGATTCAAGTCTCATAAAGAGCTTCCAAAAATTATGGTACTTAATAGCTTTCAGCTCTCATTGCCCCTATCATAAGAATCTTGAAGTGATTAAGGTTAAAGTGAACAAACGATGGTGTACATGCTTGACGAAGTATAAGTCAGAAATCTCATGTCCCTTGTATATGAGGGTCGCTCCTCATGCTACTCAAGTTTAGTCACCGGTAAGTTCTTGTCATCGTAAGTACATGTGTATCATTGAGAACCGCCAACGGAGTACCCCTTGCCCGATGATACGGAAGAATCCCCATATCAAAATGACAAGGCAAGCAGACAACGAGCATCTCAACATTCTTCTTATTTACCATGGGAATATGGTGCTTTTTTCTATCTTTCCTCTTTTCATAGTATCTCTTTTTTCTTTTCTTTTCTCTTTTTTTCTCAATATAGGACCCTTTTTTATAAGAAGAATGCTTCATAGACAGCTCATTATGGTTACGCTGCAGGTTTCCACCATGTCAGCATGGATTAGACCAGCGGCCCAGGCATTTCTCTAACACATATACATAACTCCATGGACTTACAAGCTCCCCTTTCATTTCACACCGACGACATCCATATACAAAAGAGCAATGATATCAACTAGGTACAAGTACCAAGTGCAATGTTGAAAGCGTTCCCCATGAAAGCATGGTTCTGCTAATTCCCAACAAATAAGTGCAAGCATATACAACAAAGAAGACACAATGGTTCAAGTTTATTAAAGTCAAGTAAAGTAAGGTGTGCCATCAAGTTCGTGAGAGCTTTAATCACTAGTTTTATCATAACAATAGGAAGGTAAGCAAAAGCATGAATATACTTGGAATAGAATAAGCTAGTAGGTAGGTATGGTGGACTCTTTGGAATAACTTGGTTTAGGGAGTTGGATGCATGAGTGGAACTCATACTTGGTTGTGGAGGCTAGCAAAAGACTGGGACCGACAAACTACGAGAGCAATAATGGCCATAATCATGCAGAGCGACAAAACATCATTGATCAAAGCATAAAGTGATACTACAAGTTGAAAACTAAAGGATCATAAAGGCTATGGTGACTTGAGATAGTCATAACATGGTGTGAGCATGTGCCAAGTCAACCCAAATAAAGCATCAAAGGAGAATACCACTATACTATGCTTTAATATGCTAAAACAACGCATGATTCATCCAAGGCACATTAAGCAATCTCAATTGTTTATAACAAGTCATGCTACAGAAAAGAATATTAAGAATAAAGCCAAAACAATATCAAGCATGGGATGACAAAGCATAGGCCACAGTAAAAAACGAGCTCTTTTTACCACATAAGTATGAACTTTCCTACTCTTTTCCAAACCAAACTATTCGCAAACCAAAGTGTGAAAGAGGGGGTCCAACCAACTTATTCAGAAAATTAAGCAAACCAAGCAAACTAAAAACCAAAACAAAAACGAAAAAGAAGACGCCCCAAGAAAAACACAACTGTGCATGAAACAATAAAAATGAAGCGTTTGGAAGAAACCTAGAATTTTTATTGATGAAGAAGGGGAATGCCTTGGGCATCCCCAAGCTTTGACGCTTGTACTTCTTGGATATTTATTGGGGTGACACGCATGGCATCCCCAATCTTGAGCTTTAGTCCATCCTTTATCTCATTACTCGTTCCTTCCATACACCTGAAATTTTTCCTTCATACAAAACTTCATACAATCTCATTAGCAACATTAGTGCACTTAAGATAAATAAGTCTCAAAGTTCAGTTCTAACACCAAATAAACTTCCATCAGAACACTAGCTACTGTAGCACTTCCCTCAAAAACCTCAATTCCCCAAAGGAACTCAAGAAGGAACCCACAAGAAGCAAATGCAGAAAATGGCAGAAATCTGTCAAAACAGACCAGCAGGTAAAGACGAATTTTTTCTAAGACCTTCTGTTGCTCAAATCAAAAAGTGTTGAACTAACTAAAGTTAGATAACAACCTAGGGCAGAAGCACAAAACATTACAGCTCAATCCGACATACAGAGCTCTCTCAGGAATTTTTACGGTGAAGCACAAAAAACTGTTTCGGGACAGCAACTTTCCCAATCATTACTTCACTCTCATTAGAGGTTACTCTTGGCACAAAAAGCAAATAAAAAGGATAAGGATAGGTTATTACAGAGGTAATAACTTCCAAGACTCATTTAAAACTCTTGGGTTATCTCCCAACAAGTACTTTTCTTTAACTCCTTTAAGTTAGGCATAAGAAGCAAAGAAAGAATCAAGTGTTTTCAAATGAAGAAGCATTAAAACCAACTTTCTTGCCCTTACCTCTCTTACTTTTATTCTTGACCTTGGGGAAAATATGATTGTTTGGTGGATAAGGAAGGTGCATGGTCCCCTTTCCCACATCTATTATTGCTCCAAGGAGTTCTAATAGGGACCTTCCAAGTGTAATTTGTCCTTTTCCTGCACATTCAATAACAAGATAATCAATAGAAATCGTTTTCCCAAGGATCTTTGTAGACACTCCTTCAGCTATTCCAAGAGGTAATATGGTAGTATTATTAGTAAGAGATATTTCTTTTCCTCCTTCAATGAGCCCCCAAGTGTTCAGAGATTTATAAATATCTTTGGGCATAAGGCAAAATTCAGACATGATATCACAGCGAGCTTGAAAAGTTTCATTGTTCATATCAATCTTTACTATAGGGAACCACTTTGATGGTTCAGAGTTTTTTGGAACATAATCATGATGCTCCCTAAGCGTATTATAGCAACTCTCTAATCTAGTAATGCTAGCCTCAAGAGTGTCCACCCTAGCAAATATTTTTGCGAAAGAAGTATCAGTTTGGCTAGGCAAGTTGTAAGTGAGGATCAATTTCTTTATAGCATTAATAGCATCATCATCATTACAATGGAGGAAATCTCCTCCCACAACATCATCCAAAGCATATCTATAGAAAAGAGCAATTCCAAGGTAAAAACTGCTAAGGAACAAGCTTTGAGTCATTTTAGGCTCGGTTTTTTTTCATGTAGATCAGAGATTCTCGACCAAGCTTCCTTAAAACTTTCCTCAATTCCTTGTTTAAAAGTGAAAATCATATTCTCGGGTGACATAGTGACTGGAGCAAGGCTAGACATAGTGACAACTTAGGATAGGAACTAAATTTTTGTGTGTTTTTGATAAAAAAAGCAAACTAGTAAAACTATTTTTTTTGTGTTTTTGAAGAACAAAACAAGCAAACAAGGCAAAAATAAACTAAGCAAAACAAAAACAACAAAGTAAAGAGATTGGTTATGAGGGACTCCCCTTGTGTAGATGTCCTTAACTCCCCGGCAATGGCGCCAGAAAATCTTGATGTGCTCGACTTTCGATGTAGAGCTCGTTGGAAACCCCAAGAGGAAGGTACGATGAATATAGAAGCAAGTTTTCCCTCAGTTATGAAACCAAGGTTTAATCGAACCAGTAGGAGCAAGGAAACACCCCAAAGGTGTTACTAGCTGAGCTTTGGCAGGGCGCACTACCGATGCTAGTAGCAACGTGGAGACCTGCACAACACAACCACAGAACTTTGTCCCCAACTTGCGATGAGGTTGTCAATCTCACCGTGTTTTGCAGAAAACAAAGGATTAAACGTATCGAATGGAAAGAAGTAAAAGTTTGCAGAAAGTAAACACAAAGCAGTAAAAGTTTGTAGATTGTATGTAAAGTAAAAGGACCGGGATCCATAGTTCACTAGAGGTGGCTCTCCTTAGATAGATAACATGTTGGGTCAATAAATTACAGCGGGGCAATTGACAAACACCGAGAAAGCAATACATGCATATACTAATCATCTTGACTCCTCTGAGACTTGATTGGGCATTACAACATAATACATAGACCGCCATCCAACTGCATCTATGACTAATAATCCACCTTCAGGTTATCATCCAAACCCCCTCCAGTATTAAGTTGCAAGCAACAGATTATTGATTTACGAACTGCGTGTAAAGTAAACAATACGATTGTTCTATGAACAAAGGATTGTTGTTTTCTCCCTAGTAGCAACAGCACATCTAGTATCTTAGAGATTTCTGTCACTTCCCCAGATTACCAGAGGCATGAACCCACTATCGAGCATAAATACTAACTCTTGGAGTTGCTAGCATCTACTTGGCCAAGATAGCTACTAACAACGGAAAGCATGCAAGATCTCAAATAACAAAGACATGATAGAATCAATAATCAATCTGAAATAGCATCTCAATGTCCATCGGATCCTCGCAAACACAACATGTATGGATTACAAATAGATGATCTTGATCATGAACGGAGCTCACAAGATCTAAACATGAAAGCACAAAGGAGGAGAAACCAACCATCTAGCTACTACATGGATCCGTAGTCCAAGGATGAACTACTCACGCATCACACCGGAGGCTTTCATGGTGATGAAGAAGGCCTCTAGGGTGAATTCCCCTCTCCGGCAGGGTGCCGGGAAGAGCTTCAGATCCCTACCGATCTAGGGATGGAGATGACGGCGGCTACAGACTCTTTCATGGATTTTTGATCGGGTACTTAGGGTTTTCGTGTCGAGGGCAACTTATAGGTGGAAGGAGAGGCCGAGGGGGTGCCGGGAGCGGCCACACCACCCCCTGGCATGGGCCAGGCCTGGCCACGCGGTCAGGTGGTGTGGTGGCTCCCTGGCCCTTCTCCGTCTCGTATTCTGGCACTTGATCCCTTCCGGAAAAATAGACACTTTGGCTTTTGTCCCGTCCAATTCCGAGAATATTCATTTTCTGACTTTCCTGGAACCAAAAACAGCAGAAAACAGGCAGCTGGCACTGTGGCTCTTGTTAATAGGTTAGTCCAAGAAATCATATGAAAAGTACTCCAAAGTTGGAATAAAACACAAGAAAGTGGATAAAACCAAGCATGGAACATCAAAAATTATAGATACATTTGCAATGTATCAATGTGTAAAACTAATGATCGTGTTGCAATCTTTATTCTCCATATTTTCTCCCTCATTGACATCATCTTTCTCCACTCTTACTTGAGGCTCCACACCATCATTCTTCTTGTGTTGCTGCAATATATGTTCTAGTAAGTAGTTTATCTCATGTATAGTAACAACACATCATGAATAGATTGCAACATACCTTTGCTCCATTCTTTTTTGGTGCGGCAACCTTTGTTGGCTTGCACTTCCCTTGAGTAACTTATCAAGCCAAGTTTTCTTTCTCCTCAAATTCTTTGATTGAACCTCCTTCTTCTTGAGCTTTGCACTAAGATACTCATTTGTTTGTTGCACGTTAGGCACATTAGGGTCAATATTTTCTTGATCATTACATGGCATATTTGTAGCATTGCTAGATTCATTGAGTTTGTCCTCTACTTGTGTACCAACACTATCAAGTGCATTTTCTAACATCAAATAACACTCTAGAGAGTTAGCTACCTTATATGCCAAACTATGGAATTTGTGAGACAAAGTCTTGAACCGAAGTTGAGCTTCCAACTTTGGATTTTCCACCACTTTCCTTCCATGTCTATCTTGTATGCTTCCATTGCTTCCTTCTCTAGTCCATCTCTTCAAAATATAATGTGGTGGCAATGTGTTTATATTCATCAAGTCAAGAACTTTGATGCCATGTCCACATAATATTCCTGTCCTATTGAACATTTCACAACTACAAGAAGTTGTTTTGGCCAAAGGATCTCCAATCACTATGCGCTCTTCCTCAAATTTTAAATCACCATGTGACGAGGGTTTAACTCATCAATGCCCATTGTTATGGACTTGGGTTTTTGAGAAGGAGAGAGCGCTGGAAGTCTCCATCGGCTAGCAAACAAGCACACATGGACGCAAGTTTTACCCAGGTTCCGGCCTCGTAGAGGACCCTACTCCTGCTTGTCTGCTCTTGATTGATGATGATCCGAAGGATTACAAGGTCGCCGATGGCGGTGTCGCGCAGATTGGATATGGCGTATGTGCGAGAGATCGATGTCTAGATCTATTGTCTATTGTGGCGATCTATTGTAGGAGTTGCGATCTATTGTGTATTGTGGGAGTCGCGATTGCCTTCTCGTTGGACCCTCCTATCCTTTATATATGGGGACTTTATATATGGGGAGGCTAGGTCTCAAGTATCAATACGAATTGGTTACAAGTTAGATTCAGACTCTAGTATTGAGACTTCCTTGTCTTTTGCGTTTGGGAGTCCGTGTCCATATGGGCTTCATACCACTCGAACCGTCATAGGCGTCATGGACCTTGGCAATTCGTCGAGTGGGCCTTCCGTCGAGCCACACTAGGTATGATGTAATTGGGTGCCTATCGGGCATACCCATGTCACCATGCAAACTTCCAATAGAAACCGCAAATTTGTTATCCTCATCCAATACTCTAGTGCATGCAGCCATGGATCTTTCATATTCATTTTGAAAAGCTTTAAGCTAGGACCAATATAGGTGTGTGCATCTTGATTCTTGGTAACTTTTTCCTTGCCTCAAACTCCGATTGCAATTATTTAGCTCTTTTTACCTCCAATTTTAGGCTTCTTGATTTCGAAACCTCATACCAATTTTAGGCATCCCCTTATCAATTTCTCCCATTGCACAACACTTGCAAATGCACAACACTCACAATTGGATAGCACAATGATCAGATCCTATCAAGTTGCACAATACACCACCCGAATTAGCACATCATTCAATTGCATAAAACAACATTCAATTGCATAGAACATCACAAAGAACATCAACAATACTATGAGTCAATCATCAACAATAGTACTAAGGGAACCAACAAGAGGATTTCAGAAGTGTAGAGAATCGGGCGTAACCAGAGGAAGGTGGGGCGGGGCGCGGCGGAGGAGCCAGGCGGCGCGGGTCTGGTCTGGCCGGCGTGGGTCAATGCGGGGAGGACAAGCCAGGCGGCGGAGCGGGTCGGCGGAGCTCGGGCGAGGCAGGGCGGAGGACGCCGGTGGACGTAGTCTGTGCGGGCGGCAGCTTCCCCGCGACGCCGGCGGAGGCCGTGCTCTGCGTGCGTGGGCGGGCGGGCGGGAGCTTTTCCCGCGTCCCTCGTTCGGTCGAGGCGCGAGGAGAACGACGGACAGCATTTCGGGGTTGACTCGGTCGCCTGGGACATTTTTGCCTTGGTGCCTTTTGGGCCCTTGGATTAAGATTGGATGGTGGATGGAGGGGGCGAGGCACAATGAGACTTGTGACTAGCAAGTCACGGGATCTCGGTCCCTTAGGGCATCCCTTACGGTTGCCACGTCATATTTTCGTTTAGTTGGAGGAGAGAGAATGAAGAAAGAGAAGATTGCCTTCCCTTAGCTAAGAGATGATCTCTTAAAAATAAGAGAAGACTATTTTTCTCCATTATACCTTGTGTCTTCTCTTATCAACACAAATTCTTACTATAATTAGTTAATTCATATTAATTCTTAGAGATGACAATAAAAGATAATCCATTGTACAACTTATTTTCATTATTACGTGGAGGACTAAGACTAGACTCGTCTTCTCTAGCATTATACATGCCATTAGAGATAGTCTAATGTCTAATGTGTCGTAGACTCTGCGACAAAAGATGACACCACCGACACGGCCGCACCAGCGCTTGCTTTAACTTCTTCCCACCACATCATCCAGTTAACTTTTGACAATATCAAATCGAAGTGCCGCGTCCACTGAAACACACACCCACTTCACGATGCTTTAGCTGCTTAACTTCACGCATGCTCCCAAAGCAAAGCGTCCCGACGTGCCATGCCCGGCCCGCCCTGGCCTTGAACTGCACAGATTAAGCTGCCGGCCGGCGCCGCGAGAGTCCGGCAAGGGGCACGTATGCAACTTCGCGTGAAGGACAACAACCCACTAGCCGCTGCCTGGCCCAGCTTGGTGCCACGCCATTGGACGAGGCGTCCGGTGCCGATACACAGCGCGCCGGTGTGCACTAGTAGTGCTCGCTCCACCGATGCCCCGCGCCCATCATGAGCTCGGGTCGGTCGCTGAAGTCACCCTCGACGCTACCACTATATAAGCAGCAGCCCCGAGGCCATGAAGCACGCAGCAGCTTGGCAGCTTACGAGAAGCACGCACGTACATACTGAGCAGCGAACACTGAAATCTTAGCGATCGAGTCGGAGGCTGTTAGTCTGCTGTTGACCGGTGAGGCTACACGAAGTTTAGTCCCACCTTGTTTACGGAAGGAGGCCACACCCATCTTATAAGGGAGAGATTCCTTTCTTCTTTCAGTCCGAGCTTTTGGGATGGAGTGAGCTCTCTTTTTATAGTTGGGCCGTGAGCGCATGAACATCCAGAACGTAGGCTGAATGCTGGACTGGGCCAAGTGGACGCTAACATCTGGTATCAGAGCTAGCGATCACCATGCCTTCCTGAGGGGCTTCTCAGGGGAATGGAATGTTAGGCTGCTGTTGACCGGTGAGGCTACACGAAGTTTAGTCCCACCTCGCTTATGGAAGGAGGCCACACCCACCTTATAAGGGAGAGATTCCTTCCTCCTTTCAGTCCGGGCTTTTGGGATGGAGTGAGCTCTCTTCTTATAGTTGGGCCGTGAGCGCATGAACGTTCAGAACGTAGGCTGAGTGCTGGGCTGAGCCAAGTGGACGCTAACAGAGGCGGCCGGCGACGATGTCGATGAGGGGTCTGTTGGTCCTCGCTGTGGTGGTCGTGGCCGCGGCGGCGCTGACCGCGCCGCGGGGCGCGTACGATGCCGGCGAGTGTGGGTCGACGCCGGCGGACAAGATGGCTCTGAAGCTGGCGCCGTGCGCTTCGGCGGGGCAGGACCCCAAGTCGGCGCCGTCCAACGGGTGCTGCGCCGCGGTGCACACCATCGGGAAACAGAGCCCCAAGTGCCTCTGCGCCGTCATGCTCTCCAGTACCGCCAAGAGCACCGGCATCAAGCCAGAGGCCGCCATCACCATCCCCAAGCGCTGCAACCTCGTCGACCGCCCGGTCGGCTACAAGTGCGGAGGTAAGCAGAAAAGGGTTTACCTGACAATGTTCTGCCTAGCTTATGCTGCGCTGCTGCTGCCAATCGTTTATGTGAAACTTGTTACTCTTTTGCAGCTTACACTCTGCCATGAGCCTTCAGGCCACTACAGGCGGGCAACTGGAGCTGCGAGGTCAAGTATGGATGCAGCTGAGTGTTGCTCATCACACACTAATAAAATGAGTTCCATGATGTGGAACTCTGTGATCTAGAGGTGTCTACTTTGAGAATAATGTGTGTGTACGTCCTTGAGTCTACTTGTGATCTCGGGAGTTGGAGCTGAAATGTATTCCGGAAATTTTCTTTAACAAAAAATGAGTGGGACATATGAACAGAATTGATACCGTAACAATTTTTAAGTATATGCATTCTGCTACTCCCTCCGACCCATATTAGTTGACTTGGATTTGTCTAGATTAGAATGTATCTAGACATGTTTAGTGCTATATACATCCAAATTTAGACAAATTTAAGTCAACTAATGTGGATCGGAAGGAGTAGTATATTTAGAAAGTAAATAGTATTGGTACTCGTTGGGTTATATGCATCAACGAGAATATCTACATGCTTAAACTACGGAGGAAAGATGGACAGCATATGTTTCACTAATGAGACAATGAAAATAGATCGGAAAGGAAGAGCGAGGGCACATCTAGCCCGCCAGACCCCCCCCCCCCCCCTCCCCTCCCTCCCAAATATGCCACCTGTGCTAGTTGGCCTCGTTTTGTATACTATAAAACTACTAGTATTACAAACAAACACAACCATGGCCTAAGTTTCCTCCAACTTTAGCATTTCTAATGATATGTCTCCAAACAAGAGTCTAAAGCAAGTGTATTCAGGTTTGAAAACTAGTGGTTGAGTGGCTAGGAGGGTGATTGTATCCCAGCCCACCAGAGTTCAAACCACAGGTTTGACACTATGTGTTGCATAAAGGAGTTTCCTAAAAATACTATAAAAACATACACAAAAATTGTTGGAAGCAGAAAAGAATCTACTGGCAGAGCAGAGCTAATATTAGATGGGCTAAATTGGGAGATGAGAATCCAAGTTTTTTCATGCAGTTGCTACACAGAATTATAGAAGGAATTGTATTACTGGCTGAGGCTCTCCAGACCGCCACCTATCTTCTAAATATACGACCAACCAAAACATGTCCTCTTTATTCCCCCTTTCAATCTCTTTTTAAATCTCACCTCGATTATTCTGATTTACATGTTTTTGGTTGCCTTTGCTTTCCTAACACTTCATCTACTGCTGCCAATAAACTCGCTCCAAGATTATTGCCATGTATATATTTAGGTCCATCCGATGATCACAAAGGATCACGATGTTTTGATCCCTCCTCCGGTCGTGTTCTTATATCTCGTCACGTCATTTTTGATGAAAATACTTTTCCCTTTTCGACCATTCAGTCACCGATGGTCCCTACCCCTCTATCCACATCTACTGCCCCTATATCGCGTCATGTTTTTGTTCCCGTCGATCCCCCTGCCGCGGCAGCCAAAACCTCCGAAAACCCTGCCGTGGCAGCCAAAACTGCCCAAACCCCTGCAGCGGCAGCCTCACCTCCTTCCGCACCTCCGTCTCCTGCCGCGGCAGAGTCTCCCGTTAGCACATCATCCAACTCCGTCTCTCCTGCCTCAAACACACCCCCTACTCAATCATCTCCTTCCCCAACTACTCACATTCCTTCTCATGTCGTTCCAATACCCATTCCTACAAATGATCATATTATGTGTACTCGTGGCAAACGGGGCTTCCATATTCCCCGACGTTTTCTCAATCTTTCGGCTACTCCTTCAATTTATCCTATCCCAAGTTCCTACAAACGAGCCCTTCTCGATCCATTATGGCACTCTGCCATGCGAGATGAGTTCAATGCTCTTATTCAAAATAATACATGAACTCTCGTTCCTAAACCATCTAGCGTCAATATTGTCTCGGGAAAGTGGATTTTTCGTCATAAGTATAACTCTGATGGGTCTTTGGCTCGGTATAAGGCTCGTTGGGTTTGCAGAGGCTTTTCTCAACAACAAGGAATTGACTTTGATGAAACTTTCTCCCCTGTTGTTAAGCCCAGCACTATTCGCATTATTCTCAGTCTTGCATTCTCCTCTTCCTGGTCTATTCATCAACTTGATGTAAAAAATGCTTTTCTTAATGGAACTCTCAATGAAACTGTATATTGCCAACAACCATCCGGTTTTGAAGATTCCTCTAATCCCAATATTGTCTGTCTTCTCAAGAAATCTTTGTATGGTCTCAAACAAGCTCCTCGTGCCTGGTTTCAACGTTTTGCTACATTTATTCAAACTATTGGCTTTCTTCCTTCTAAATCTGATACATCTCTTTTTATCTTTCATTCTTCCTCTCACATAGCATATCTTCTTTTATACGTAGACGACATTGTTCTTACAGCTTTTTCTGATTCTTTTCTTAAACATATTATTACTCTTCTCAACAAAGAATTTTCTATGACTGATTTAGTATCACTTTATTATTTTCTCAGTGTTACCGCCATTAGAACATCTTCTACTCTATTTCTTTCTCAACGTCAATACATTCTTGATCTCTTAAACCGAGCAGGCATGATAGACTGTCAACCTTGTCATACACCAGCTGATGTTGGCTCAAAACTTTCAGCTGAAGGTGATTCTGTCCCCGATCCAACTCTATATCGTAGTCTTGTTGGTGCTTTGCAATACGACACTCTCACCAGACCTGACATTTCTTATTCTGTTCAGCAAGCATGTCTCTATATGCATGATCCTCGTTTACCCCATCTAGCTCATGTCAAAAAGATTCTTCGATACTTAAAAGGCACTCTTGATCATGGTCTACTTCTTAATTCATCCTCCCCAACAAGCTTGACAGTTTATTCTGCTGCAGACTGGGCAGGATGTCCAGATACTCGACGATCCACATCCGGCTTTTGTGTTTATTTGGGTGATAATCTTGTTTCTTGGTCATCGAAAAGGCAGGTTACGGTCTCCCGGTCTTCGGCTGAAGCGGAATACAGGGCGGTTGCGCATGCTATTGCTGAAGCAGTTTGGATTCGCCAACTACTTGTGGAACTTCAGCGTCCCGTCCAGCACGTCACTATTGTCTACTATGACAACATATCAGCTGTCTATATGGCCTCCAACCCCGTGCAACATCATCGTACCAAGCACATCGAGATCGACATTCATTTTGTTCGGGAAAAAGTTGCTCTTGGAGAAGTTCGTGTTCTACATGTTCCAACGAGTGTACAGTTTGCAGATATTTTTACCAAAGGACTACATCCTTCGTCCTTCATCGACATTCGCTCCAGTCTCAACATCGTGGCACCCGACGTTGACATGGGGGGGGTATTAGAGTTTGTTTTGTATTGGAGTAGAACTCTAGCCTAAGTCGGTTTAGGGTCCAACCCTAGGCCGGCCGACTCTCCCTCTCTTCTATATAAACGTTGTAATATTGTCTAAATCAATACAAGTTATTTTTCTCCCAAACTATCACTATCCATGACTAATCTAATGCATTAGAGTAACAAATGCTCAAGAATTGTTACATTCCTCGTTCAAAGTTATCGGTCTTTCTAGGGTAGGGTGATCTTTCCGAAATAGATATGAGGATGGATTTGGTTGGTTACAGTGATCTGGTTCTATCTGCCAGCTCTAGACATAGACACCGTTTCTGTTCTCATGTGAATTCTCTGTTTTCTTGTCCTCAAGTTTCAGTTATGTTCCATCTAATGGAAACTCCTGCTAATTTTCAATATAATTCATATTTAGCAGATCAATTTTGCTAATAAGGCTCGAAAGCAACTTAAACAAAGTGAGATCCTCTAAATAATGCCATAGAAGCTAGAGCTTTGATGAACTGATTTCTAAAGCATTTCCCTAATCATAGTTGCGTGAGTTTTTGTGAAAACTTAATCATACTTAGTTCTGACAAATGGATTATCATGAATTTAATATTAATCTTGTATATCTAAAATGAGTGTATTTTTCCTAAATCTTGTTTTAATTTCCGGACTAGGTTACTCTTGATGCCAGTTTTGCTTTCGCGGCATGGCGCCACTAAATCCCGATACACTTATACCAATCTTTTGCCTTTAAAACAGTGCATATTATTTGCACCAAAGTTTAGAAAACAGTTGTTGCTAAAATCCGGGTTTAGCCTGCCTAGGATGTACCCATAAACTTATTGTTTCAGTAACTCCTAGAGGTAGAATATGGAGTGTGTTGGTGAGAGCTTCCACGCTTGCACGCAGGTGCATTGCATGGCACGTTCTTGGATGTAATGGAAGAGACTCTGAGTGATCAATTTATCTCTACTACTAATAAAAGAGCAAACATGATTTTTTCTAAATGCACTCTCAAAATACACCTGCATGTATTACCACCGCATGATTAGGCCCACCAAACTCAATCTAACAGCTAACGTTAATCTACTCCGATATCTATGTGCGTTTAGTAATTGACTGATCACTCCACCGGCAGAGGAAATATGAAACCCGCCTCGGCACGTTAAAAAAAACCCGAATCTCCCTTGTTTAGATCCAAAAATCACGTAGTAGTTGCAAAAAATAACTGCCCCGCACGCCCCCTGCACTCCTGCAAGCCTGGACGGCTGGACGCGTCTGGTCCCTCCTCTCCACGGGAAGCAGGTCTCGCTGATTGACGTTGCAGATTCCGTTCATCATCACGAGACCCGATACGTAGCTCCTCAATGCGCTAGCTTGGACGCCGTCAGGGCCTCCCAGTTCCTCCCGCTCCAGTATGCCGCTGCTGCGCGTCGACAGATACACGATCCAGTTCCTCGCTCCATGGCCGCTCGCTGACGAAGGCCGACCATCTTAACCCGTCCTGATCGAGAACCGCCGCTCAGGTCCGCCATGCTCTCTGTCCCGCATGCACCTCCTGCATCGTTGTGCATTTTTCTCTTAGATTATCACATGACCTCGGAGCATAAGTTTCAGTTTCAGATTGGTACACTGAACAAGGATACTGTGTAGATGAGTCCTCACGTGCAGTACAAGCGTGTTCACCAAGACGGATAATTACAGGTGTCTACATTGTAATAATCTGATCTCCTATACCTTGAGCCTTCTCTGCATTGTTCTAATAATTGTTCTTTTGAGATATTGTTTTTACATATGATCTTTTTTCCATCATACCTAGGTATGTTCACAAGTTGTTTCATAGGATGTGCTATCTGGCCTTCTCTGAATAGCCTTCTTTGATAACAACATGAATGAAAATGTTTAATACAGAGATAAGAGGGTTTGATGGTGATGAAGAAAGGCTTTGCGAGGTATAACTTCGGATTAGATTCTAAACTATATTTTTAGCCGTTGTTTGTCCTTCAAACTATATGTGATGATACATTGAAAGATTAGTACGTCAGCTGTTGTATTTGTCTACTGTACTATTTGTTAATCGCTATTAGTAAGAGATGTATTCACTGTAGTTTGGAACTTTGGAACTGACAACTGCAGTTGCATCTGTATATTTCATATTCACCTGTATTTGTTCAGGATTGGTCGCCACCATGCTAATGCATATCGTCAACGGCGCAGAATCTCGCTGCAGTCCGCTGCAGATGCCGTACAGACATGTGTGATGCGGCCGGCATCGCTGCTCGTCACATCCTTTTCTCAGCGGCGTCCATAACCTCTGGAAACCACTGCCACATACCATTTCGTGTCTCAACTGATGCAAGGGGCTGGCTAACAAGGTTTCAGTTTAGCACTTCAAATTTTCCGCAACTAGGACGACGAGTGCTTTACAGAGGTACATCCATGAATTCTGAACCTGAGGTTAATATCTTCATCTATTGCAAGGAGATGTGATTTTGTGATATATTTGTATTTCACATAATTATTGAGTTGTGAAGTCAGTGATAAATTTGTGTTTTAAAGTGCATCATGATACGTTCACGGGTACAGGTGAAAGGGAGATTGGAGGAGGATTCGGCAATGGCAAAAGTAGCAGCAATGGAATGGGGTGTGTTACCATGTGTGATTATGTTTGACTGTATTGTTGAAACGAAGCAATGGAGCACAAAAATTCAGTGGTTTGGTATATCTTGTTATTGTATTATTGTCTCTCATGTGTGAACTTATTAGTTATGCCTAGATGACAGTGGAGAGATGTATGCACTCAGCCATGATTATAAAATAGTAAAATAAATCAGATTTATTTTTCTTGTTTCGATCTAGAGGTTGCTCGATGGATAATTTAATGTATATGTATGGCCATTGCCATGGAGGTTGACAGATCCCTGGTATATTGAATGTGAGGAGGTTTCCATATGCCCAGATGTTTTGGTATGCATAGCGAAAGTATTTACGAAGCATATCAGCAATTATTTTGGAAATATAAGTGTCCACTATTTTGTAGTTAGTCTTAAAAGTATTTCTTTCCTTATAAAAAATATATTCCTCGGTTTATATCTTCGCAGATTAATTCTTCTATGATGCAGTTGTTGCATCAACGTATTGATTAACTAATTAGAGTTTAATTCCTTCGATACTTTTGGTGCACAATCTTCTAGCAACATTTTTGTGACTATCTTGAACGGTGATGAAAATTTGCTTGGGGAAGCTTAACTTGGATACCTGGTCTTGGGGTGGAGAAAAGCAGGATCTCTCCATTGTCCATTTCGTGCATTATCTTCTTTCAGTATAATGTATCGCTAACCATGCTTCTGAGAAACTTATTCTCCTCTTTTAATGAGATGATAGACTATTAGCAATCTGATTTAATGAGAACAATTAAACAGTTTCTCTTTAATTTTACTTTTTTTTTGTATAGTGATAAATATAGTATTCAATTATAGTTGAATGATGAATTTGATCGCCACAAAGAAAGGAAGAATAAGAATATGTGATAGCCTATTTTAGAAACTAATAGCAAAGAAAGTGGTAGTAAAGAGTATAACAGGATGTTGTATCGTGGAGAAGTGTGTTGCACGTGCACACTAACTAGTGATGAAAAAAACTGGTTTATTTCCTCTTGTCTCTGGCCAATTTACAACGATGAACAATAGGATTAAGTCAGTGTTTCTACGAGCATGCGTGTTTAATGTTTTGCAAGTCCTTACACAAATTTGATATTCTTATGTTGGATGATTACAATGATGCACTCCTAAATTTGGTATGATCCACCTAACATAGCATGAACGCAACATGCTAAAGGGTAGTCATGAATGCGGTGACACTTGAAACTTTTCTCCTAACTTTACTTGGTTTAGTTCATCAAATTAGCATCATGCAGGTAATCTTAGTATCTTTTAGGTGCACTTAGATTGCTATGTTTGGATTTCTTGATTTGGCTTCCCTTTACTAAGCCATTTGATTTCTTGTTCAATTTTTCTTTACAAAAAACACACAATATAGAAATACCAACATGTAGCATAAGTGGTTTCTCTTCTGCACCTTGTTGCTATTCCTCTCTGTATTTCTATATTCTTCATACATTTGTCCCTATTTGTAGTTAGAGAATTGATGTCATTAACTCATCTGGGTTATTCAAGTATATTCTTATTCCACTCTTAATTGAGGCGTGAAGCAACTAATTGTTGCCTTTTTTATTCTGGTGGATGACTTAACCTCTATTTTCTTAGTCCATATGTAAGAGAATGTGACATGGGTATACCCTGCAGGTACTCGAGTTTGGTATATACGGTCCAGATACGGTGGAAGCCCACGGCGTTGCCACGGCCCAATGAAGACTTCGAGTGGCCCACGGACTCTCGATGACTTGCAAGACAAGAAGAAGTTTAAAGATAGAAAGTTTAAAGGGAAAACCCTAATATGTAACCGACTCGACCTGCTACCCAAGACCTGGCCTATCTATATAAAGGCTAGGAGGAGGCGGCGAGGAGGACACACGCAACCCTAGTTTCCACAACAATCGCCAGATTGCATCTGCGCGCCCCTATAATCTTCGATTCTTTCGTTAATTCCAAGAGTAGGCAAGCAGGAGTAGGGACCTCTACGAGGCCTGAACCTGAGTAAACTTGCGTCCATGTGTGCTTGTTTGCTAGCCGATTGATGCTTCTAGCGTCCCTCCTTCTCCAAAACCCAAGTCCATAACAATGGGCATTGATGAGTTAAACCCTCGTCAATTGGCACCATCTCTGGGAATTGGGAGTGTTGATGTTGCGGTTTCTTCGGCCCCATCAACCGTGATCTACAACTCCGCAACAGTGGAGACTCGCCAGCTCTTCGGTGCGTTCGACTTCACCGTCCACACGCCGGCCACTCGCCCGGCTTTCGAGTCCGTGGGCGATGGAATCAGCCTGGCGATCGGGAGCTTCCGCTTCCAAGTTGGTCAGATAGGCACGCTTCGCATGCCTGACCAGCCAACAGCATCCGCGATTGCTCCAACATCGTGGTTACCACCACCAATCGGTGCCCTCACCGAGCTCAACACCTCAGTAGCAGCTGAGAACACGGACAGCGATAGCAGTCGCGGATCCGATCTGGGTGGCCTAGCAACGGAAGAGGGGGTCTACGGCTCCGGATCCGAAAGTTGCGGAAGCAACAGCTTCCCCAACCACTTCATGTGCGCCGTCATCAACGCCGGAGAAACCAGCGCCAATCGCAAAAACGGTGGCAACGGTCCTGATCCACCCAATGGTAGCATACCTAACGGCGGACCACCCAATGGCGGCCCCACCAATGCTGGCAATGGCGCGCCCGTCAACAATGGAGGGGCAATCGAACCTCCAACCATGGTGAATGAACACACTGGTGAACGTGTCATGATCAGGCTCAACGATCTCGAGTGGGCCCGTTGCCGAGAAGCTCTACGAGGCAATCCTTTGCCCCTCGGCACGCTGCAAGATCTGCTGATGGGCTATCATTGGATACTAAAGGAGGAGTACAGACGCCAGTTACAACGATCGCGCAAGTCGAAGCGCGTAAAAAGGCGCCGGCCGAGTCAAGTCTTCGACGGGCCGGGCTCTCCTCCCACGGAGGATCCTCCTCCAAGGGCAACGAGTATGTGGCCAACAAGAGGCGATCTCGAATGGCCCACCTCACCGAGCAGGAGCGCATAGAAGCTACGAAAGTCCTTGACTTCAGCTCTATGACAGTCAACACACGGGGCAACGTGGTCCCAAAGACGCCGCAAGTTGCGATGACAGCGGCCACCATGTACCTCATCAACAACCAGCCGCCGGCTAGGGACCCTCGAGCCGCCATGCACCGATCTACGATCGCAGGCTTGGGGTTAATCGAGGCCGCTCTCGACAAAGAGCCGACACCGGAGCCAAAGAAAGGCAAGGCTCTGGCAAAACGCTATTCCTCACCCTCGTCCAGCGACGACAGTCACGATCTGTCTTGACGTCGCCGCTCACGGCAACACGACCACGACTACGATGCGCGCGATGACCTCACGCAGTGCAAAATCGACAAATCAAGGGCACGACATGCCCGTTCGACTGACTCAGAGGACGAAGACATGGAGCACTGTGGCACCAGATGCTTCAGCGAGGCTATCAGGCAAAAGCGAATGCCCAAGGGGTTCAAGCTGCCATCGGAGAACCCAAAATTTGACGGCCTATAGGACCTGAAAATCTGGTTGGAGGACCACATCTCCTCCGTCAAACTCCACGGCGAGAGTCAAAGCACGGTCATGCAATGCCTGCAGCTACATCTGCAGGGCACCGCCCGAGCATGGCTCAACAATCTCCCGCGCGGATCCATTCGCAGCTGGGAAGAGCTGGTCTATAGCTTTGTGCGCAACTTCAAGGGCACCTACAAAAGGCTCGCATCAATCGAGGAACTGAGGTGCTGCCAGCAAAGGTCGGGCGAATTTCTACGCTCGTACATCAGGAGGTGGTCTGATGTCTATGCACTTCTATTCTTGTAGACAATTGTTGGGCCTCCAAGTGCAGAGGTTTGTAGAACAGCAGCAAGTTTTCCCTTAAGTGGATCACCCAAGGTTTATCGAACTTAGGGAGGAAGTGGTCAAAGGTATCCCCTCTCAAGCAACCCCGCAATCAAGATACAACAAGTCTCTTGTGTCCCCAACACACCCAATACACTTGTCAGGTGTATAGGTGCACTAGTTCGGCGAAGAGATAGTGAAATACAAGTGGTATGGATAATTATAAGTGGTAACGGCGATAGAAAATAACTTGATGGCGTGGAAGAGACTAAAAGCAAACTGAAATAAAGATGGAAGCAAGCATACATGTAACAGATCTAGTAGCAAACGGTGTTTCAGTGCTTAGAAACAAGGCCAAGGGATCATACTTTCACTAGTGAACACTCTCATATAGATATATTATCTTCATGATACTACTCTTAACTACTCTCCGGTTGAACACTCTAATCGATGGTAGGGCTATAACAGCACACCTCAAAGTCCGCTTTCCCCATCTAGATAACCCCACGCTGTCACCTTGAGCTCTAGATGGTTCTAACAAACACCACAATTTCATAGAAACATCCAACTCCAAATATAACTCATAACAAGTATTTGTAATCTCTAGCCTAAGTGCCAACATGGTGTGCACGCTGTCACTTTCACACACATGGGGAGAGCAGAGATCTAATAAAGCACTTGAGTAGCAAGGTAGATTTATTTGATTACAAAGCTCATGATCACAATATGATCATGCATAGAAAGAGAGATGAACACATAGCTATCGGTAGAGCCCTTAGCCTCGAGAGAGAACTACTCCCTCCTCATCATGGGAATCAGCAATGGTGATGGAGATGGCAGTGGAGATCGATGGAGATGGCTCCAGGGGCACTTCCCCGTCCTGGCAGGGTGCCAGAACAGAGACTTTCTGTCCCCCGAATCTCCCCTTCGGTGGCGGCAGCGCTGCGGAACTTCTCGTGGATTTCTGATTGACCCTTTAGGGTTTCTGCCTCGGGAGGCTCTTATAGGTGAAAGAGGCAAGGTCGGTGGCCGACCAGGGGGCCCACACCACCTGGTGGCGCGGCTAGGGCTAGCCCGCGCCTGGGGGTGTGGCCAGGCCATGGCCCTCCTCTGTCTCGTATTCTGGCTCCGTGAGTCTTCCGGTAAATTAGGAACTTTGGCTTTTGTCCCGTCCAATTCTGAGAATATTCATTTTCTGACTTCCTGGAACCAAAAACAGCAGAAAATAGGCAACTGACACTGTGCCATCTTGTTAATAGGTTAGTCCAAGAAATCATATAAAAAGTACTCCAAAGTGTGGACAAAACACAAGAAAGTGGATAAAACCAAGCATGGAACATCAAAAATTATAGATACATTTGCAATGTATCAACATCCCCAAGCTTAACTCCTGCTCGTCCTCGAGTAGGTAAGTGATAAAAAGAAAGAATAATTTTTTAGGTGACAAGCACCATCAAAGACTTGATTAAGGTATTTGCAAAACATTCAAAGCTGGGATCATAGTACTTCAATCATAACATGAAAGACAAAGTTCTAGCAATAAGACAAAGAAACTATGTTGCAACATGAAAATGCACAAACAAAAGATTCATGAATAACAATGCTTTGCAAGACGTTTGTTTGTTTCACATAAAGAAAACATAGCATAGTAGCATTCAGCTCGTCCCTCATAGAGTAGCAAACATAAATGCATAGGACACCTTCAAAGTTCATAAGAGTGACTAGATACAAAGAGTTTACAACAAGCAATATCAAGGTATGCATCAATCAACTAGTCTTGGGACAATGCACATAGAACTAAGAATGGCCACTATGCTCTCAAAGTAAGTGCATAAAGATAGAAGGTGGAGACTCAATATAATGGTGGAAGAAAGGCCTTCATAGAAGGAAGTAGGCATTCAAGTCTCATAAAGAGCTTCCAAAAATTATGGTACTTATTAGCTTTCAGCTCTCATTGCCCCTATCATAAGCATATTGAAGTGATTAAGGTTAAAATGAACAAACTATGGTGTACATGCTTGACGAAGTATAAGTTAGAAATCTCATGTACCTTGTATACGAGGGCCGATCCTCATGTTACTCAAGTTTAGTCACCGGTAAGTTCTTGTCATTGTAAGTACATGTGTATCATAGAGAACCGCCAACGGGGTACCCCTTGCCTGATGATACGGAAGAATCCCCATATCAAAATGACAAGGCAAGCAGACAATGACCATCTCAGCAATCTTCTTATTTACCATGGGAATATGGTGCTTTTTTGTCTCTTTCCTCTTTCCATAATCTCTTTTTTTTCTTTTCTCTTTTTTCTCAATATAGGACTCTTTTTTTTATACGAAGAATGCTTCATAGACAGCTCATTATGGTTACGTTGCAGGTTTCCACCATGTCCGCATGGATTAGACCAGCGGCCCAGGAGTTTCTCTAACACATATACATAACTCCATGGACTTACAAGCTCCCCTTTCATTTCACACCGACGACATCCATATACAAAAGACCATGATATCAACTAGGTACAAGTACCAAGTGCAATGTTGAAAGCGTTCCCCATGAAAGCATGGTTCTGCTAATTCCTAACAAATAAGTGCAAGCATATACAACATAGACGAAACAATGGTTCAAGTTTATTAAGGGCAAGAAAACTAATGTGTGCCATCAAGTTTGTGAGAGCTTTAATCACTAGTTTTCTCATAACAAGTTTAATTTGGAAGGTAAACAAAAGCATGAATATACTTGGAATAGCATAAGCTAGTAGGTAGGTATGGTGGACTCTTTGGAATAACTTGGTTTAGGGAGTTGGATGCATGAGTGGAACTCATATGTTGTTGTGGAGGCTAGCAAAAGACTGGGAGCGACAAACTAAGAGAGCAATAATGGCCATAATCATGGAGAGCGACAAAACATCATTGATCAAAGCATAAAGTGATACTACAAGTTGAAAACTAAAGGATCATAAAGGCTATGGTGACTTGGAATAGTCATAACGTGGTGTGAGCATGTGCCAAGTCAACCCAAATAAAGCATCAAAGGAGAATACCACTATACTATGCTTTAATATGCTAAAACAACGCATGATTCATCCAAGGCACATTAAGCAATCTCAATTGTTTATAACAATTCATGCTACAGCAAAGAATACTAAGCATAAAGCCAAAACAATATCAAGCATGGCATGACAAAGCATAGGCCATAGTCAAAAACGAGCTCTTTTTACCACATAAGCATGAACTTTCCTACTCTTTTCCAAACCAAACAAAACTATTTGCAAACCAATGTATGAAAGAGGGGGTCCAACCAATTTATTCAGAAAACTAAGCAAACCAAAGCAAACGAAAAACAAAAACAAAAACAAAAAAGAATACGCTCCAAGAAAAATACAACTGTGCATGAAACAATAAAAATGAAGCGTTTGGAAGAAACCTGGGATTTTTATTGATGAAGAAGGGGATGCCTTGGGCATCCCCAAGCTTTGACGCTTGTACTTCTTGGATATTTCTTGGGGTGACACGCATGGCATCCCCAAGCTTGAGCTTTAGTCCATCATTCATCTCATTACTCATTTCTTCCATACACCTGAAATTTTTCCTTCATACAAAACTTCACAAAATCTTTATTAGCAACATTATTGCACTCAAGATAATAAGTCTTTAGGTTCAGTTTTAACACCAAATAAACTTCCATTAGAACACTAGCTACTGTAGCACTTCCCTCAAAAAGCTCAATTCCCCAAAAGAACTAAAAAAGGAACCAACAAGAAGCAAATGCAGAAAATGACAGAAATCTGTCAAAACAGACCAGCAGGTAAAGACGAATTTTTTCGAAGACCTTCTGTTGCTCAAATCAAAAAGTGTTGAACTAACGAAAGTTATATAACAACCTGGGGCAGAAGCACAAAAAGTTACAACTCAATCTGACATACAGAGCTCTCTCATGGATTTTTACGGTGAAGCACAAAAATCTGTTTTGGGGCAGCAACTTTCCCAATCATTACTTCTCTCTCATTAGAGGTTACTCTTGGCACAAAAAGCAAATAAAAAGGATAAGCAGAGATTATTACAGAGGTAATAACTTCCAAGACTCATCTAAAATTTTTGGGTTATCTCCAATAAGTATTTTTATTTAACGCCTTTAAGTTAGGCATGATAGTTTGAGAAGATGCTCACATAGGAAATATGAATTGGAGTAAAAGAGAGCATCAAGAAGAAAATTCAAAACACATTTAAGTCTAACCCACTTCCTATGCATAGGAATCTTGTAAATAAACAAGTCATGAAAGCACAAAGCAACAAGCATAGTAAAGCAAAACAAGTGCAACTTCAAGACTTTCAACATAAAGAGGGGAAACTTAATATTGTTGAGATACATAAAACCATGTTTCCCTCTCTCGTAATAATTTTTAGTAGCATCATGAATAAAATTAACAATATAACTATCACATAAAACATTCTTATCATGAGCCAATGCATAAAATAATTAATGCTCCCCGCATAAGCATAGTCATTCTTATTAATTATATTGGGAGCAAATTCAACAAAATAGCTATCATTATTATTCTCATCACCATAATTATCAAATATAGGAGGCATATTGTAATGATAATTAATTTTCTCCTCAATAGTAGGTGGACTGAAAATATCATATTCATCATTGTAATCATCATATATTGGAGGTTTGGTATCATCATAAGCAATAGAATAGCTATCTTTCAAAGCTGGGGAATTAAAAAGATCATTTTCATAAAAACTAGCTTCCCCAAGCTTAGAATTTTCCATATCATTGGCACTAATGGTGTCCAAAGAATTCATACTAACAACATTGCTATTAGCATGCAAATAAAGTTCCATAGGTTTTTTAATTTTCTCTTCAAACACTTTATCTCCTAACTCAAGATAAATACTATAAAGCTCTCTAATTTTTTTGTTGTTTTCCATTAATCCTAACTAGTGAAAACAAGAAACAAAAATTCAAAATTGCATAATCTAAAGGAAATAACTTCGAGCACTCACACCGGAGGATATGAGTACCTTTTACCTTACCTCCCCGGCAACAGCGCCAGAAAATAGGCGTTTGCCATGGGAGGTTCTTCTTATTTAATCCTCCGGTGTGAATACCTTTCACCTTACCTCCCCGGCAACGGTGCCAGAAAATAGCTTGATGTCTACGCACTTCTATTCTTGTAGACAGTTGTTGGGCCTCCAAGTGCAGAGGTTTGTAGAACAGCAGCAAGTTTTCCCTTAAGTGGATCACCCAAGGTTTATCGAACTCAGGGAGGAAGTGGTCAAAGGTATCCCCTCTCAAGCAACCCTGCAATCAAGATACAAGAAGTCTCTTGTGTCCCCAACACACCCAATACACTTGTCAGGTGTATAGGTGCACTAGTTCGGCGAAGAGATAGTGAAATACAAGTGGTATGGATAATTATAAGTGGTAACGGCGATAGAAAATAACTTGATGGCGTGGAAGAGACTAAAAGCAAACTGAAATAAAGATGGAAGCAAGCAAACATGTAACAGATCTAGTAGCAAACGGTGTTTCAGTGCTTAGAAACAAGGCCTAGGGATCATACTTTCACTAGTGAACACTCTCATATAGATATATTATCTTCATGATACTACTCTTAACTACTCTCCGGTTGAACACTCTAATCGATGGTAGGGCTATAACAGCACACCTCAAAGTCCGCTTTCCCCATCTAGATAACCCCACATTGTCACCTTGAGCTCTAGATGGTTCCAACAAACACCACAATTTCATAGAAACATCCAACTCCAAATATAACTCATAACAAGTATTTGTAATATCTAGCCTAAGTGCCACCATGGTGTGCACGTTGTCACTTTCACACACATGGGGAGAGCAGAGATCTAATAAAGCACTTGAGTATCAAGGTAGATCTACTTGATTACAAAACTCATGATCACAATATGATCATGCATAGAAAGAGAGATGAACACATAGCTACCGGTAGAACCCTTAGCCTCGAGAGAGAACTACTCCCTCCTCATCATGGGAATCAGCAATGGTGATGGAGATGGTGATGGAGATCGATGGAGATGGCTCCGGGGGCACTTCCCCGTCCCGGCAGGGTGCCGGAACAGAGACTTTCTATCCCCTAAATCTCCCCTTCAGTGGCAGCGGCGCTGCGGAACTTTTCGTGGATTTCTGATTGACCCTTTAGGGTTTCTGCCTCGGAAGGCTCTTATAGGCGAAAGAGGCAAGGTCGGTGGCCGGCCAGGGGGCCCACACCACCTGGTGGCGCGGCTAGGTCTAGCCCGCGGCCGGGGGGGTGTGGCCAGGACCTGGCCCTCCTCCGTCTCGTATTCTGGCTCCATGAGTCTTCCGGTAAAATAGGAACTTTGGCTTTTGTCCCGTCCAATTCTGAGAATATTCTTTTTCTGACTTCCTGGAACCAAAAACAGTAGAAAACAGGCAACTGGCACTGTGGCATCTTGTTAATAGGTTAGTCCAAGAAATCATATGAAAAGTACTCCAAAGTGTGGACAAAACACAAGAAAGTGGATAAAACCAAGCATGGAACATCAAAAATTATAGATACATTTGTAATGTATCATGGTCCATCATCAAGAACTCCACGGAAAACATCTCGGAAGATTGCGCAATCGACGCATTCAACGGCGGCGTTCGCCACATAGAGCTCAGGGAAGAGTTGGGCCGCTCGAAGCCCAAAACAATTGACCACCTGATGGAAATCGCGAATCGGTAGGCAGATGGAGAAGACTCGGTGAAAAACTGCATTCACTCTGACGACGAAGCGGAACACGAGCGCAGACGCGATCGCTGAAGCAAGCGTCGAATGCGCATCTATGATGATCGCGATGACGTCAACATGGTCGCAGCCGGCTACGCCGACAGGCGCGATGACAACCACAACAGCGGCTATCGCAGTGGTGGACACCGCGACTCCGGGAAAACCACGCAGGTATGGTAGCGCCGCACCCACGAAGAGGCACCCGTAACAACAATTGAGGATAAACTGTTCGGGCCGTGCAACGTGCACTTCTACATCGACAAGCACGACGGCAAGAAAAAATCCAGCCACCTTCTCAAGGACTGCCGCGAGTTCCTCAAGATCCACGAGGGTTTGGCTCGGATGAATCGCGACACAGTCAACAAGGGCTATGGAGTCGCCCCACGCAATGTAGCACATGGAGCTCCTCCACCACCACCTGGAGTACCACCACCCGCAGCCGCACCGGTCCAAAATCAAGGCGGCAAGCCATACCCACGGGTTGTGGGTAACATGATGATCCAAAAGGGGCGCCCCTCAAATCGGGTGCAGAAGGCCATCACTCGCCAAGTCAACTTGGTGAAAAACTCCCCGCCATCCACCACTGAGTACCTCAGTGGAAGCGACTCCTGCATCACCTTCGACAAGCGCGACCATCCGCGCCAAGTACCTCGTCCAGGCTACTGTCCCCTCGTACTCGATGCGCAGATCGAAGGCTTCAACATGAGTCGCGTCTTCATGGATGGTAGAAGCGGCATTAACCTCATGTTCGCAAGTACCTTGCGAGCAATGGGGATCCCTCTGACGTGTCTAGAGGTCTCGGATACAACGTTCAACGATATCGTCCCCTGGGCAAAATCAACCTCGACGTCATCTTCGGCACGCCAAAAAACTTTTTTCGACACGAATGCATCGACTTCGAAGTTGTCGACTGGCCCTCACAGTACCACTGCATCCTCGGACGCGTCGCGTTCGCTAGGTCCATGGTAGTGCTGCACTACGCCTACCTGCAGATGAAAATGTCAGGTCCAAACGGCATCATCATAATCAACGGAAGCTTCGAAAGGTCGGACAGCTGCGACAGGGAATTCAACAGAATCTCACAGTCCTTCAGCATGCAGGAGGAGCTCGCAAGACTGAAGGAGTCGACAGACAACAGT
This sequence comes from Avena sativa, assembly GCA_916181665.1. Lineage (NCBI taxonomy): Eukaryota > Viridiplantae > Streptophyta > Magnoliopsida > Poales > Poaceae > Avena > Avena sativa. The sequence goes on from OV702287.1 coordinate 434,885,357, forward strand.
CTGCCTCCCCTGAGCCGGCCAAGTTCACCCGACCTATCCTTCGACTCGTCGGTGCACATGAAGAAAGTCCAGGTCCACCCATCGGACCCGACAAAGACGGCCCTCATCGCCAACAACTTGAGTTCCGCATAGGAATTCGCGCTCGTCGAATTCCTCCGTGATCATTGGGAAATCTTTGCCTGGTGTCCAGCGGACATGCTAGGGGTTCCCAGGGAATTCGCAGAGCACGCACTCAACGTTAACCCAGACGCAAGGCCAGTCAAACAGACAATTCGGCGATCGTCCGAACCAAGGGCAAAGGCGGTCAGAATGGAGATCAACAGACTCCTCGATGCAAAATTCATACACGACATCAAGGAAAGCACTTGGCTCGCCAACATGGTGCTGGTACCTAAAAAAGACACGGATGTCCCGCGGATGTGCGTGGACTTTACCTCCCTGAACAAGCACTGCCCAAAGGACCACTTCCCACGACCATGAATCGACCAAATTATCGACTCCACCGCGGGATGTGAGCGCCTCTGCTTCCTCGACGCCTACTCAGGCTATAATCAGATTCGAATGAAGGAGGAAGATTAAGAGAAAACGGTGTTTACAATGCCTTTTGGTGTGTTCTACTACAACACAATGCCCTTTGGCCTCAAAAATGCAGGAGCCACCTATCAACGGTGCATGCAGGCTTGCCTCAAGGATCAACTTGGTCGCAACATCCAAGTCTACGTCGACGACATCGTCATCAAAACAAAGGAGGAAGCCTCGCTAATCGACGATTTACGCGAAACCTTCACCAACCTCGACCACTACCGGATCAAGCTCAATCCGGACAAGTGCGCCTTCGGCGTACCATCTGGGCAGTTACTCGGGTGTCTCATCTCCGCGAGGGGAATTCAGGTGAACCCGAAGAAAATAAAAGCCATACTGGCCATGGAAAAGCCGAAGAATATACGAGGCGTCCAACAGCTGGCTGGGTGAATCGCGGCGCTCAGTCGATTCATCAGTCGAATGGGCGAAAAGGCACTGCCCTTCTACCAATTTCTCCGCAAAACTAACAAGTTCGAGTGGACCGACGAGGCGCAGGAAGGATTCGAAGACCTCAAGCGTCTACTATCTACCTCACTAGTACTAGTGACCCCACGCAAAAGAGAACCATTGTTGCTATATATCTCCGCCACCAACCAGGTGGTCAGCATAGTACTCGTGATGGAACGAGCCAAAGAAAACAAAGTCCACGGGGTGCAGAGCCCAGTCTACTACCTCAGCGAGGTTCTCACGCCAATAAAGCAGCGGTACCCGCACTACCAGAAGCTGACGTATGGCGTCTTCATGACAGCCAGGCGACTGCGCCACTACTTCCAGGAGCACCCAATCGTGGTGGTCAATGACGCCCCACTTGGGCATATTCTCAACAACCCCGACGCTACTGGACGAGTCGCGCTCTGGGGAATCGAGCTGTCTTCACGAGACATTACATACGAGACGCGCGACGTGATTAAGTCGCAAGTCTTCCCTGATTTCCTCGTACACTGGATGGAGAACCAGCTCCCCGAAAAAACAGATATGTCTTACCTCTGGACGATGCACTTCGACAGATCCAAGCGTAAGGACGGGGCTGGAGCAGGTGGCATACTAACATCGCCCCAAGGAGAAAAGCTGAAATACATTCTGCGAATGCAGTTCACCGCCTCCAACAACAAAGCAAAATACGAGGCCCTATTGCACGGGATGCGGATGGCAAAAGCCTGCGGCGCCAAGAGGCTCATCATTTACGGCGACTCCAAGCTGGTCGTCAACCAAACTATGCATGAGTGCGACACGCTGAACGACAATATGATTGCCTACCGCGACCTCTACGACACACTCGAAGGGCACTTCGACGGCTGTGAGCTGCGGCACGTAGGCCGCGAAAGCAATGAAGAGGCGGATGCACTTGCCAATATTGGCTCCACCTGCGTCCCCATACCACCTGGGATATTTCTCGAGCGTATCTGCGAACGCTCCATCAAGCCAAAGGCCGTAGAGAAGAAAACAAGCGCAACAATAGACTCGGGGGCTACGCTGCCCAATGAGAAATGGCACTCGATGACCTGGAGCTTGACACAGGACTCGAGGGACCAATGTGGGTCATGATGATCGAGCCATCTTGGACTCAACCCTACATCACATATCTTCTCATCAAGAGGCTACCGGATGACCCGACTGACGCGCGACACATTGCACGGCGATCCAATGCATTCGCCGTCATCAACGGCGAACTATACAAGCGCAGCATCACATGAGTACTCCAACAGTGCGTCTCCAATGTGGACGGAAGGGCCGTCCTCCTTGACATACATGAAGGGACTTGCGGGCACCATGCCGGCAGTCGTGCCCTCGTTGCCAAAGCTCTACGAGCTGGATTCTACTGGCCCACGGCCATGCGCGACATCAAGGACATCGTCCAGAGATGCAACGCTTGTCAGCGATTCGCGGACAAACCGCACGCACCTGGCACCGAACTCCGGCCATACCATTGGCTTGGCCCTTTGCGCAATGGGGACTTGACATGGTCGGCAAGCTCCCAAAGTCCTCGCGAGGAGGATATGTCTACCTCCTGGTCGCAGTCGATAAATTCACCAAGTGGATAGAGGCCATGCCGGTGACAAACCAGTCAGGAGCCAGTGCCTTCAAGTTTTTCGAGTCCATTGTTTATCGCTTTGGAGTGCCACATAGCATCATCACGGACAACGGAACGAACTTCACCTCTAAGGAGTTCCAGGGTTTCTGCGAAAACCTGGGAATCAACGTAAGCTATGCCTCCGTAGCTCATCCACAGACCAATGGTCAAGTCGAAAAGGCCAACGGCCTCGTCCACGGCGGAATCAAGAAGCGACTCCTCCGACCACTCGAGCAAGCCGCCGGATGCTGGCCAGAGGAGCTACAGTCCGTACTATGGAGCCTACGCACAACCCTAAATAGTGCCACTGGATATACCCCGTTCTTCATGGTGCACGGCGCCAAAGCAGTGATACCCACAGAAGTACGCTTCAAAGCCTCATGAGTAGTCACGTATAGCGAGAAGGAGTCAACACTTGCACTCGAGGACTCCGTCGATCTCCTTGACGAGGCACGGGACATCGCAGCAGAAAGATCGACGATCTACCAGCAGAACCTGCACAACTACCACACTAGAAGGCTACTCCCTAGATCCTTCGTCGAAGGAGACCTGGTCTTGCGACTGAAGCAGCAAGGGCACCTAAAGCTCGAGTCCCCTTGGTAAGGACCATACGTGATTACAGAAGTAATCCCAGGTGGCGCCTATCACCTCAAAGATTTCGAGACAGGAGTCACATACTCCAACCCCTGGAACATCGCGCAGCTGCGGTGTGTCTACCCTTAGTCATCTTTTTTTCTTACATTGCAAATAAGGCTATTCAGCCAGGCTACTTAGCCACACATTATACCTCGTACTGATTCTGCAAACAAATAAAGCTAAGTGCCCCAAAACTCTATGTTTTTCTCATTTTTCTAGCAACTATATCACTCGGGGGGCTACGCCACCCTTTACACCCTAGTTCTACGGATAATACGCAGTATCCCGAGTAGCTGACACAACAACAATCGAACCCTTGATACACCAATCCAGTTGCATTGCACCTGACAGGTTGGCAAGGCGCTGAGATAAAATAAGTCGGGCTAACGAAAAAGGAACTGCAGAGTACAAATACACTCGCAAAATACATAAGCTAGCAAGCTCTTTACATATCAATATCAATATCAATCAATTTTTTACAACATATACGTACAAACTTTACTGGTATACCTATGTGCAGGATACAAATTAAAACTACTACTGCATCAGAAGAACGTTTGTCTGTTCCTCAAAAAAGTCGACAATTTCCTCTGTTGGGCGGTCCACCGCCTGGTAATGCGGAACCATGTTCCAGGTCGAACCTGCCGGTGGAGTCGGCAGCCCAGCAGCAACAGCCTCAATGTCCACATCAGGCCTATGCAGTCGCACCAGCGAGAGGGCAGCATTGGCACCAGCCACTAACTGTTGCCGCACACACTCACGAACTGCACTCAAATCCTGGAATCTCGCCAGAAGGGCCAACGGGCTTGAAGGAACAGCGTCCAGTGGAAACATTGTCTGGTAAATATGCCTGAGCCACGACTGCGGCTTTCTTCATAAAATGAAGCACTCGAGAAGCACGATCCTGCAGGGTCGCAAGTGTAATTGCACGGTCATGATCCACCCAGAAGTACCCACTCGCCTGCAGTTGTTCCTGGGTCAAATCATTCATTCGAACAGCGATCCGATCTTTTTCATCCTACGGATGGCGATCACTGACAACTGCACCACACAAAAGCAAAGTGTGAAAGAAAGGCATCGCTACGACTGACTAAAGATAAAGATAAGAGGATAGAGGGCTAACACTTGAACTGCTCACTCAGCTGGGCCACCTCCTCCAATAGGTACTTCTCGCGAGCAGAGGCTTTCTCCGCCTTCGACTTCCATACATCAGCGCTACCTCGGAGGATGGGCAACTCACGCTCCAGTTGCTTAATACGATCTCGCAGTCACAAGAGCAACGACAACTCCTCCACCTTCGAACAAGGCTACGCCAAGTTCTCATCGGCAGAAGGAGGATCACAAGGATAACTCGAAGGAGCACTCGATGTACCCTAGTACGAATCAAGTAAAAAGCAAATAAGGGACCAAGAATACATTTGGCAGAGGGTATATATGCATTCAGACAAAAGGAAAAGTTTTGATTGGGACACCCCCACAAAATCATTGTTTCATAAAGCAAAAGGCTAAGCCGCTACAACTATTACAAAAGGAGACTAAGGCGTAGCATGTTTCTTCGACTTGGACTTAGGCCTCGGGGGCTTCATCGCATCCGTGGCTGTCTACGACACCACGGACTTGCTGGCAGTACCCCTAGAAGCCGCATCCTTCACCTAACGCCACTCTTCGGAGTACTTGGCAAGTGTCTCGATAAGCTGGGGACCGTGATTTTTGCATTTACCAACATAAGGAGCAAAAACTACCTGCTGGCCTGCAGCGTCGACAGGCATCGCCTCATAGATAGCTGCGGGATCCATCTCCATGCCATGGGCCTGCACCATTGTGAGTGCCATGGCGGCGCCGATGGAGCGCTGTGAACTTTTGAAGTCCACAGGGATTTCTCCATCCAAGGATTCCACTAGGTCACCGAGGTTGTCGATCATCCCAGCCTTCGGAGTCAAGTCCTCACGGATGCGACTGAGCACATCCTTGGCCTTCCCCAGCGTCTCCTGGAGGGAAACGCTGCGGTCCTCGACTGCGGCGATGGCACCAGCCAAAGCATCCGCATGGCACAGAGATTGGGCATCGAAACTCAAGCCACTGGCATCTGCATACAAAAATCATTAATACAGCAATCATACGTCAAAGCGCATAAGAGCAAGACATATCCAGATGAAAAAGGTCATACCTGAGAGGGACTTGGCAATCGAGAGAAGCTACTCCTCGAACATCTTCTTCCTCTCAGCAGTGGAGGCAAGGAGATCCTACTCTCGCTTCCGCGACTCCTCCAAGGCTGCGATTGCCTCGTCATGATTCTTCGTCGCCGCGGACAATGTCTTCTCCAATGCAGCAACATGGCATAGTAATTCATTGTGCTCAGCTGCAACAAACAGAGAGTGTTACCAAATCGAATCAATAATATCCGCAAAAGACAAGGACGAAGACAAAACTTACTTTCGACAATACGATGGTGATTTTCCAATCGTGCATGTTGTCGACCCATGTTAAGGACCTGCTCCGCCAAGCGGGTGGCTTCCTTCACGATGAGCTATATCAGAGACATTCCAAGTTCAAGTAAAAGCACGCCAAGAATAAATCCGACTGCCAACTACAAGATACTTACATGATCCTCCACAGACTCTGAAGAAGGCTGTTGCACAGTCATCCGAGTAACCATATGATGCCCCCCAGCATGCGGGGAACTCGATGAGTTATGCCCGGAGTGGGCCGCCAATGGAGGAGAAGGAGATCGCGAGGCCACCTTCTTGGACTTGAAGTCTGCGACTCCAGACTCTTTCAAAAATTGGACGTCATCAGAAGACGGCGTCACCACTTGACTGGAACACACAATCAAACAAGAGCTTCAAGACAGATGACAACTCAAAAAAGAAACCAAAATGAATTCGCGAGTATAGGACTTACCAGTCAAATCTATCAAGATCAAAGGACTGCTCCTCCGACTCCGACGATTCCTTTGGTAGTCGAAACTTCTTCCGGGCAGGAGGAGCCATAGAGCGCATAGGAATGGCGGGTATCGGCTCCTCCACACCAATGGAAGGGCCCTCTAGAGTCGAAGGAGACGAAGCATCCGAATCCTCGCTGCGCGAACGCTTGCGAGTGTCCAGACCGCTGGACTCGGGGGATTCCTCCTACTCTTCAAGTGGGACGGTCAATTTCGACTCGTCCTCTTCATCTACTTCGTGAGGAATAACCCCCTCAGGAAGAGGGGGCAAACTGGGAGATACCTTCCAATCCTGCATACAGAAAACAATTCAGTATACATCAAGAACTCAAAAGCAATCAACAAATAAAGCTACTTCGTAGCACAATCATACCTCAGGAGGAGGGTTAGAGGCATCAAAGGGAGGCATGACTGGTTCACTGGGGAGGACATCCTTGGTGGTGTACTTGGTCACCAGTCGCACCCTCTTATCTACTTCACCCGCGGAAATGCCATCAGAAGATACGCGAGTGACATTGTCTGCACCAGCCCATTGGAACATGGGGTGGACTCTAGCCTGCAGAGGCTAGATGCGACGGTGCAACCATGTGCGAATGAGAGCGGCGCCTCCCTCTTCTGTACCCATGCGACTCTCGAGGTCGCAGACGCGCTCGTACAACACTTCTGTCTCCTCGGATTCACCAGGCATAACCACGTTCTTCCAAGAATGCCTCCTCTTGCACGGTGTCGTAGGGTCGAAGGGCGCGAGTCCGAAGTGCTCTCCGTCGGCCTTCTGGTCGCGGATGTAGAACCACTTGTCTCTCCACCCTTGGACAGACGCCGTCAGCTTGATGTCGAAGTAGGTAGCGAAGGAGTCGATATGAATCCCGCAGCCGCCTACGTCGTAGACTAACGAGCTAGAAGCTGGCTGACGCTTCAGCTTGAAAAGCCGCTTGAAGAGACCAAAGTGTGGCTCGACTCCGAGCCAGCACTCGCAAAGCATGATATAGCACGCAATGTGAAGAAGAGAGTTTGGGGACAGCTGGTGCAGCTGGAGCCCATAGAAACAAAGAAGTCCCCTGACAAAGGGATGCAGGGGCAGAGACAGACCACGAATGATGAACGCGAGGAACATCACCCGGAAACCTGATGGAGTACAAGGGGTTACCTCGTCACCAGGCACTCACGAATCGTCTTCGGCGAGAGGAAGAACTCCATCTTGGCGTAGAAGACGGAGTTCAGAGGCCTTGATGGTAGATGTGCGCCACGCGCCATTGGTGACGCGGGTGCTCGCACCTTTCTTCTTGTCGGCGCCGGCGGCGCTGGTGCCCACGGCGGCGGAGCCACCCTTCTTCTTGGCGATGGCAGTGGCGGCAGCAGACCCAGTGGTGGCGCCTCCCTTCTTTTTCCCCATCTTGCGATGGCGGTGCGAGCAGAGGAAGCAGCTCGGGAACACGCGGAGTTGGTCCAGCGCCGCGAAGAGGACAAGCTCTGGGAAGCAGAGAGCAACGACAATGGCGATGGAAGCACAAGCAGAGAAAAGTGCAGATCGGAAAATTACCGTAGCTGCGCTGCTACTTAACCTCCTTGCGGATGCAATCCAATGGCCAGCAGAAACCTTATTGGACATGTGGCGCGCATCGCGGTCGATACTGGAGAAGCCAAAGCACGAACCGTCCCCCACTATCTCCATTACACACAGAAATCAAGGAGGCACAGTTAAAACAAAAGATTATGCACGCCCGGTCAAATCAAAGTTAGGAAATGGGACCCACCGCTCATCACGTCCCGTCAAAGCCGCTCACGCGGGCAACTGAGATCACCACATCGTCAGTACTGATGTCATCAAATTGAGCACTAGAAGACTTCGACTACTTTAGTCCTTGCTCGAATCTTCGACTCCACCAAGCACTCGGGGGCTACTCCCATAGGGAGCGCTGGCCTCGCACCCTACGATTTTCTTTTTTATGCAGAAATATGGACATTCAAAGCATACCCAACCACTTCAATCTACGATTCGACTATGGATCATGGGTTACTTCCATAGGGAGCGCCAGAAATAAATTCGACTGAAACAAGCAAACAAAAGACGACAGCAGTCGCAAAAGTTCTTTCGTCCCTGCCTGAGTCTTCGACTCAACCAGGCACTCGGGGGCTACTCCCATAGGGAGCGTTAGTCGCACACCCTATGATTATTTGTACATCATACTGTGTGTTGATAACATCCACACTCGAAGTCTATGGCGACACCGCGTCATATTTTTTCCTACAAAGAGACTACGTCTCTTGGGCCATCCGAATCATCTCCGCGATGACAAAAATTCGGATGTCGCGCTTGCAGCGTGAAGATAAGACCTGAATAAGGTCTGGCAACGCATTTGCTGCGCACTACCAGAAATATATATCCGTACCTACAGGTACGATGAACATGCCTTGACGGACGCGTCGAGTGCTCACACTCATATACTGGAATTCAACTCCTGTAAGACCTCCGTGGCTTGAGTCGAATTACACCAGCACTTTTCTGAATTCGAGTCCGGGGACTCGAGTTCGAGTAGATTGCGTTGTTTTACCCTAAGGCAGTTAACTCATACCGATGCATCGGTTAAATCAGGAACGCATATCAACAATCCCTATGATATAAACAGAACACTCGAAAAAATACTCAGTCATGCACTCGAAAGGCTTCATAAAATCCCCAGTCGAATCTACGATTCCACTGGACACTCGGGGGCTACTAACATGGTTATACCCTGCAGGTACTCGAGTTTGGTATATACAGTCCAGATACGGTGGAAGCCCACGGCGTTGCCATGGCCCAATGAAGACTTCGAGTGGCCCACGGACTCTCGATGACTTGCGAGACAAGAAGAAGTTTAAAGATAGAAAGTTTAAAGGAAAAACCCTAATCTGTAACCGACTCGACCTGCTACCCGATACCTGGCCTATATATATAAAGGCTAGGAGGGGGCAGCGAGGAGGACACATGCAACCCTAGTTTCCACAATTCTCGCCAGATTGCATCTGCTCGCCCCTGTAATCTTCGATTCCTTCATTAATTTTAAGAGCAGGCAAGCAGGAGTAGGGACCTCTACGAGGTGTGAACCTGGGTAAACCTTGCGTCCCTATGTGCTTGTTTGCTAGCCGATTGATGCTTCCAGCGCTCCCTCCTTCTCCAAAACCCAAGTCCATAACAAAGGACATTGATGAATTAAACCCTCGTTAGAGTGCAACTGTTACTTTGGTGTGTCTCTAATTAAGTTTTACAAAGAAAGTATCCATTGTAACCATCAGTAGTCCTTTTGAAAGCATAATGGCTAGGTATGTGGTTCTACAATATCAGCTTTGATCTTTCTGGTTGTGAGAATCAACATAAATAATACTATGGAAATACCACCATGTAGCTGAAGTGGTTTCTCTTATGCACCCGGTTGCTATTCCTCTATGAATTTCTATATTTGCATACAGTTGTCCCTATTTGTCGTTATTAGATAATTGATGTCATTAACCCATATGGGTTATTCAAATATATGGTGGCTGTATAAACTAAAGGTAAGTGACTGCCTTTTTTATTTTGGTCGATGACTTACCTCTATTTGCTTATTCAACTCTTAATTGAGGTGTGAAGCAAAGATTGTTGCCTTTTTATTCTGGTTGGTGACTTGACCTCTATTTTCTTAGTCCACATGTAAGAGAATGCAATAGGTTTTTTCTGTTCATATACCGCTCCTCTCTCACCTCCATTGTTGTACTTGTAGGCGTCGTGGTGATGGCGTCGTTCAGGGTTTTGGTGATGTCGAGCGGTGATGCAAAGATTGATATGTGTGATCAGTTTCCTTGTTGAGTGTTATTTTTTCTGGAACCATAAAATCAGGTTGAGAAAGCTGGGCGCAGGTTCGTATCTTCTTCGGTCGGCGATGAGTTCTCATCCGACGCTGCGAACTGATAAGTGCACACGGAAATGTGATTAGGCTAAGCCCAAGCATTAGATTATCATAATTGAGCCTGATCGTGTGGTTGTATTCCGTTCGTTTATGCTTTGCGGGGTACATTAAGCGAAATTCCTGTTCACCTCTTTATAAGTAGTAGAGATTACAGGGAAGTGGTTAAATGCAACATTATTAATAATGGCAAGTCCATGCTGCTATGGAAGGATATATGGAATGATACAACTATGGAGGACACACATCCTCACTTGCACTCATTTGCCAAAAATGAAAACACCACTATAGAGAGACAGCAATTGGTGCAATGAATGATAATTTTATGACTGTTTTAGTTGCCTTTGGCTATCATTGCTCATGAGGAACTGAGAGATATGCAGACTGATCTTGAACTGCAGAGTAAGCTGCCGGCGGGCGCCGCGAGAGTCCGGCAAAGGGGCACGTACGCAACTTCGCGTGAAGGACAACAACCCACTAGCCGCTGCCTGGCCGAGCTTGGCGCCACGCCATTGGACGAGGCGTCCGGTGCCGACACAGCGCGCGCCGGTGTGCGCTAGTGCTCGCTCCACCGACGCCCCGCGGCCATCATGAACTCGGGTCGGTCGCTGAAGTCACACTCGACGCTAACACTATATAAACAGCAGCTCCGAGGCCATACGAGCACCAGGCACGTACTGAGCAGTGAACACTGAACACTGACTGAGCCACACTGAAATCTTTGTGATCAGGTCGAGGCGGCAGGCGACGATGTCGATGAGGTGTCTGCTGCTGCTCGTACTGGTTGTCGTGGCGCTCGCCGCGCCACGGGGCACGTACGGCGCCGGCGAGTGCGGGTCGACGCCGGCGGACAAGATGGCGCTGAAGCTGGCGCCGTGCGCGTCGGCGGGGCAGGACCCCAAGTCGGCGCCGTCCAGCGGGTGCTGCGCCGCGGTGCACACCATCGGGAAGCAGAGCCCCAAGTGCCTCTGCGACGTCATGCTCTCCACCACCGCCAGGAGCGCCGGCATCAAGCCGGAGGCCGCCATCACCATCCCCAAGCGCTGCAACCTCGTCGACCGCCCCGTCGGCTACAAGTGCGGAGGTAAGCAGAAAAGGGTTTACCTGACAATGGTCTGCCTAGTTGCTGCCAATCGCATATGTGAACATGTTACTCTTTTGCAGCTTACACTCTGCCGTGAGCCTTCAGGCCACTACAGGCGGGCCACTGGAGCTGCGCGAGAGTACTGCGAGGTCAAGTGTGGATGCAGCCGACGGTTGCTCATCACACACTAATAAAATGAGTTCCATCATGTTGAACTCTGTGATTTAGAGGTGTCTACTTCTAGAATAATGTGTGTGTACGTCCTTGAGTCTACTTGTTATCTCGGGAGTTGCAGCTCAAATGTGATCCATATTCTCAAAATAATAATAATAATAATTCCTTTTCCAACAATTAGTGGAACATATGAACAAAATTGATAGCATTTTTTTAATATATGCATTCTACTAGTAGTATTCAGATGCCAAACAGTATTGGTACTTGTTGGGTTATATGCATTACCGAGAACTTCTAAATGGTTAAACTACCGGGGGAAGATGGACAATATATGTTTCACTAAATGAGACACGTTGAGAATAGAGCGGCAGGGAGAGCGAGGGCGCATCCAGCCCGCCAGACTCCCAAATATGCCACCAAGGATTAGTCCTAGTTGGTCTCGTTTTTTATACTATAAAACAATTACTATAAATAAACACAACTATGGCCTGAGTTTCCGCCATTTTCAGCATTTCTAATGATATACTCCAAACAAGAGCCTAAAGCAAGTGTGTTTGGGCTTGAAAACTAGTGGATGGAATATGATTGTTTTGTGAAACAATTCCTAATATTTGGCAGAATGCTCCCATAAAGGATGATCACGCATTGTAAAAAAATGAAATGCCTCAGAGCTGGACTAAAGAAATGGGGTAGAAACTTGTCAAAGTTGAATAAGATCATCGATAACTAAAACTTTGTTCTAGCATTACCTGATGGCACTGAAGATGAGAGAAAACTTGTACTACATGAAAGGAGTTTCCTGAAAATACTACAAGAACATACACAAAATTTGTTGGAAGCAAAAAATAATCTATTGGTAGAGCAGAGCTAATATCAGATGGGCTAAATTGGGAGATGCGAATTCCATGTTTTTTCATGCACTTGCTACACAGAATTATAGAAGGAATTATATTACTTCTATAAAGACTAGTGATCACTGTATACTAACAGACCTTGAGCAGAAGGCAACTATCATTTGGAGCTCATACAAAGAAAGACTAAGCAAGTGAAGATCCACATATAGACCTTAATTTGGATAATTTAGTACAATCACACAACCTTTTGAAGGAGATATACCCTAGAGGAAAATAATAAATAGGTTTTTATTGTCATATCTCAATTAGTTTATAATAGTTTCATATTATGCTATAGTTGTGCCAAGTAGAAACATTGGTACAGGTGTGATATGAAACAACCAAGTCCCTAGTAGCCTCTATTCATACTAGTTCGTTGGTCATGAGGATGATCTGGGTTTCAAGATCATGGATATTTATGCCAATTGATAACGGAGTCATATCATTAGAGAATGATGTGATGGACATTCCTCGAAGGATTGCAACACGATCAAGTCATATAAGTTTATTGTTGCAACAGCTAAATCTAGACTCCTTTCCTTTGACCGTGATCTTATATTACTCACTGTTTCCCGAGACTGCTTAGACTGCATCAACCGTTATCTGGTAATACGGTGGCCATAAAGGTGTATGTTGGGTATTCCAAAGGAACAGTAGATGACATGTGACTGCAAGACCGGAATTTGTTCACCCACATAACGGGTAAAGATACATACGGCCGGCTTGGTGAGATTACATCCATAAATGTTGCAACATGTGACTCGGTCACAGGGATGTAATATCACGGTAACAAGAAAAACAGAACTTGTTGTTAACGAGATTGAACAAGGTATGGGATACCAATGATCGGATCTCGGACAAGTCGTATCAAGAAACAAAAAGAAATTGGATGCTACATTTATCGGTTCAAACGACATTGTCATCAGGAATGCATAGGGGTCACATGGACATCCCTGGTCCCTCTGTTGATCATTGATATAGATCATGTCTAGAGCATTCCTGAGCCGTGAGATGATACACTTAAGGGTACGATGAGAGCGATCATTCGTAAGACGAAATCACAATAGAGAAAGAGAAAGCCGGAAATGTTCCGCAGAGAGTTTCGAAGTTGTTCGGAGAAAGAATAAAGGAAAAGACTGAAAAAGTGTTTTCGGATAAATGGAAATCTAAATATATATTTATCATATGTTAATTGTGAATTAATATATTCTAAATAATATTTAAATTAAGATTTATAAAAGCAACTTTCATATTAGGCCAAATCCTCGGAGGGAAATAGCCTAGTAGAAAAGATGAAGAAAAACAGGAAAAAGGAAAAACAGCCCAACCCACGTGGGCGACAGATAACCGCCGCCGCAACCAGGCCGGCTCAACCCGGCCCAAGTGGGGCTCGCGGGGAGTCGCCTGGCGGGCAGGCCGCCGCTAGGCCACGGCTCAACCCGGCCCAAGAAGGCACAATGGGGAGCGGGCAGCAGGCAGGCTGCCTCCGCTCGCGGGCCGCGCAGACGAGCCGGCCCTCGCCAGGCCGTCGCCATGGGAAGCAGCTAGGCACGAGGTGGGCCACGCCAAAGGCCTACCCGGCCGGTGCTGGCTCGCCAGCTGCTGCTCGCTGCTGTAGTGAGTTGTTGGGCTGTGGGGTTTTGGCCCAATTCGGCTAGGACGAATTTTTCTGAGATTTTTCCTTTGACAATTAGTCCCACATGGCTTAGCCTTTGAGAAATGCACACCCCCTTAGCCTATATAAAGTGGTGCCCATGGGTGAAATGAAACACACCAATATTTGGAGAAGTCCTTTGGTTGACTTTCTCCTTCTCTCTAGCCCTTGTGACCATGGCCCCAAGTTTGGGTTGTGCGAACGAGGCACACCTGCAGCACGTCGTTGCGCTGCAGGAATTCCTAGTCGGATATCAACTTTCGCACTCCCGGCGGGATCGCGGAGCCGGAGGTCTCATCGTGCACTGGATATATACGAAGACACGAGGCGCAACACTTGGGGTGCTTGAATGTCGTGAGCCGAAGCTGCTGCACGATGAAAAAAGAGCAAGGGGTGACCAGCGAGGAGTTTCGCGACCTTGAGGTCGGCTACGAGTACGACTACATTAACCATGTTCCTCTCGGAATGTTAACCACGTACGGTCTATAAGGGTATGTATTCTCTACTCATTGGTTGTTACCGTATTACTATATAGACAGATCCTAGGCATATTTTGGGTTTCCAATGTAGGATTTTTTTGTTTTTTGCTGCGGATCCCCTTCACCTTTCCCATCTGGATGATCCATTTAATATAGATGAAATTGGCATAGTTATAAAGGAAATCTCAGAAATTTCAATTGATAGAGGCATCCAGTTATTCTTGAGGACCAGATGGGATTTAATGTGTTATTCTTGAGGAAGTGTTGGCCAATTATTAAGCATTATTAACTTGGTCAATAATTTTAATGAAGGAAATATTAACCTACGGGCAATCAATACTATTTCATTACATTGATCCCCCATAAAAATGAGCTTGAAACAATGAACTCCTGACTAAGGAAAGTTTATGGCTCATACTACTATCATTTCATTGGTATGCATCCCTTTAAAATTTCTGACTAAGCTTATGGATAACATGTTGCAAATAGAAATTATACCTATCCTACACCAAAATTAATATGGCTTTCAAAGGTAAAACTATACAAGACTACTTGGGATGGACTTTTGAGTACCTTCATATTTGTCATATGTCTAAGAAGCCTACTATTATCCTCGAGATTGACTTTGAAAAGGCATTTGACAAAATAGAATACAGTTTTACTATTAGTTGCTAAGAGCAAAGAGATTTGGACCAAAATGGATTTATCTGATTTCACAAATACTGAATACTGCATCCACATATGTTCTACTCAATGGGGTACCTAGCAAGAAGATCATATGCAAGAGGGATGGGTAAGATAAGGGGACCCATTGTCTTACGTGCTATTTGTGAACGTTGTTGATTTACTAGAGGCTATTATTAATCATTCTTGGGAAAGAGGGAAAATAAGCTTACTTATCACAAACGATTATGGACAAAAATCATATTATACATTATGCAGATGAAAAATTGCTCATAGTGCTTGCTGATATTGCACAACTTGCCAATTTGAAAATAAGGCTACTACAATTTAGTGAAGCTACTATATTAAGGATAAATTTCCATAAAATTACTTTGGTGCCAATTAATGTGGATGATTCCTAGGCACAAAATCTTGCCTCTATTTTTGGATCCTGAGTTGAAAGTCTTCCATTTGCCTATTTGGGACACCCACTGGGAACAACTAGACAATCAATGTATGATCTTATGCCAATTGTATTAAGAATGGACAAAAGACTAACATGTCTATCATCAATGTTTACCTATACTGGAAGATTGACCTTGCTTAATTTTGTCCTAGCTTCTTTACTGATGTATGCAATGTTCTCATTGAGAGTCTCAATAACAATATTTGGGCACTCTGAAAAAGGGAAGACAACTCTTATGGAACCGAAGGATATTCAACAACAAGGCAAATTCCTGGCAAGCTGAGGTACGGTATGTAGACCAAAGGAGCACGGGGCTTGGTGTTCTTAATCTCAGAATATAATGTGCATAATTTTACAATCATCATGATATACCACGGGTACATCTCCTTTGGTGGGCATACTATAGTGATAATAATGCTACTCATGCTTTAAATCCTAAGGGGTCCTTTTGGTGGAGAGATTGTATGGCTACTATAGATAGTTACATGAAAATGGCTAAAGCAATATTGGTAATGGCAAGTGCATGCTTCTATGGAAGGATATCTGGAATGATACAACTATGGAGGACAAATATCCTCACTTGCACTCATTTGCCAAAAAATGAAAATACCACTATAGAGACAACAATTGGTGCAACGAATGATAATTTTTATGACATGTTTCAGTTGCCTTTATCTATCATTGCTCATGAGGAACTGAGAGATATGATGATTGATCTTGCATCTATTAATGTATCTCATGAGTATGACACATGGTCTTTCCCTTGGGGGTGTACATTCAGTTCAAGGAAAATTTACAGAGCAATGGTTGGACATCAACCTACTCCAAAGCATATATTAGATTTATGGAAGACATGTAATCTTCCTAAGCACAAGTTCTTTTCCTAGCTGCTGCTAAACAGAAGATTGAACACAAAGGACCTTATGTATAAGAACTTCTTTGTAGAATTCCAAGATTGCATCTTATGTGACACCTGCGCTCAGGAAACATTGGATCATCTCTTCTTTGAATGTAGTTTCAGTTAGGGCTTCTGGTGGGCTTTAGGAATTGAACAGAACATTGATTTGGAAGTTAATCAAATGATTCTAGAAGCAAAGGAAAGATACTCGATGGAGTTCCTTATGGAAATTTTCATCATTGGATGTCGGAGCATATGGGATAAGAGAAATAGTTATATATTCAGAAATGAAATCCCCAATACAACTATATGCATTGTTATGTTTAAAAAGTATGTATACTTAATTATGCATAGAGCTAGACCTAGTTTGAAAGAGAGTATGCAAGCATGGCTTGATACATTGTAAAGTATATGTGTCTTATTGCACCTCCATTTGTACATTATCACTTAAAAACTTATAGAATGACACAGTAGGGGCCTTTCCTACTATTTTTGTGTCAAAGAAAAACGAGAAGGAACCACAGATAATGAAGAAACCATTAGAGGTGACCACCATAATTCTCGCACAAGCCCAAATATATAGGACAACATGTCAGATTGGAAATAGGTACTATCTCCGTCCTATAAATGAAGGCATGCAAAAAAAATAAAGTCAAGCAATATAAACTTTGACCAAGTTTAGAAAAAACTACCGAAAGGCCCAACTTTGGTCGACTAGAGGGGGTGAATAGGAGACTACCAATTTTTAATCTTTTCTTGTAATTTTAAGGCTTTTCACAAAGTAAAGTTCACTAGATATATAACTAGGTGAATATCCTATATGGTAAACAACACAACAAGTAAACAAGACGGTAATTGCAAGAAGTAAAGGAGTGGAGCGAAAGAACCGGCAAGGGGACACGGAGATGTAATTCCCGTAGTTCACTTCCAAGGAAGCTACGTCTATGTTGGAGAGGTGTCGGGGCCACACAAGGTCACCCGAGCGCCACAAAGGCCTCACCTTCTTCTCCGGTGAGCACCACCACAAAGGTGGCCTCACAATCCACTAACCGGTGACCTTGAAGGTGCCAACCGAAACCTTTACAACGAGGTTGAGGGGAGACTCCACAACTCAATTGGAGACCCTCAACGACACCACGAAGCTTCACAACAAATGCCCGAGCTCTGAGGATGCCCTACACCGTCTAGGGTTCTAAGAACCCAAGAGTAACAAGATCCACGAAGGATGAGTGGGGGAAATCACGATTCCTTTGGTGGAAGTGTAGATCTAGGTCACCTCTCCCAATCCTCAAATGATCAAGAGATTTGAGTGGGTAAGGAGAGAGATCTAGGAAAGTCAAGCTCTTGTATTAATGGAGGAGAGAGAAAATGAAGAGATAAGATGAGAGAAGGAAGAAGGGGCCTTAAATAGGCCACCTCTAAACGGGCAGATTCTGCCCAGTCCCCACACCATCGGTACTACCGGTGGCGGACCGATAGTACCGGTGAGCGGGCCACCCACTGCCCAGCGGAGGCCACGCAACGGTCCAATTGACCAGTCAATGGGCCCGAATAGCTGGCCAAAACTACCAGTCCTAATTCCGGTCCTACTACCGGTAAATAGGCAGTGCGAGACAGAAGGTTATCTGACCCGCACAGCCAGGCGCCGGAACTAGGTCCGGAATAGGGCCCGGAACTACCGGTGCAGAAAGTGGCCGGTACTACCGGTCAGGCGTGGCGGTACTACCGCTCAGGGAGCCAGGTGCTGGTCAGGCCGGTACAACCGAGCCAGATTCCGGTTCTAATTTCGACAAATATGCAAAACTAGACAGAAGTCTTACTGAATCAAAACATGGCTCGCCAGAATTAGGACCGGAACTTCAGCCGGAAGTTCCGCTCGAACAGCCCTGAGAAACTCCTTGGGCGGTACTACCGCCGCCTAGCTGGTACTACCGATCAGGGCAGAAAACCCTCCAAAGCAGCAGGGAACACTCTCTCACATGAAAACTGGGATGGTTGTGGAAGTGCATGTAGGGTCTGTGCATGAAATGGTGATTTCCCACAACCTTCCAAGGTGGACCCCCTCTTGATAGTACGGTAGCCTAAAACATAAAGACAAGAGAAAGTGAAAATAAGCGTCACCGTCTTCAAACTTTTTTTAGAGAGAAGTCCACCAACAAGCACTTCCGTAGATAAGCCCTGCAACTTGGACAGATAGTTAAACCACAAGAGAGGTTGTCATCAGCACAAAAAACATAAGGAGAAAATAATATCCTTTCAACTACCAATATCTACAATGTCAACAGATACATCGTGACATATATTTTTCTATACATTTTATCAAACTTTACATTGTTTGATTTTACAAAAGTTTATATGTTTTATTTTACAGAATGGAGTTAGCTTGATCTAGTAGATTAAGAGATGTCTAGCTGTTATTTGCTTATGTTTTTTCAGCTACTTGTCATTTTTATATGGTTGGTGTTTGTATCAACCCTATTTGATCCTTGAATTGTAATAAATTAACACTCAAACTTTGCAATAAAAGACTGTGTGCATGCATGGATGCGGAGGCCAGGGTACTCCCCCATTTCGAAAATAAAGTTTGATTAAAAAATTATAACCCCATTTTGTACTACTATTTTCAAGTATGTAATATTTAGGTTGGATGATGCTTAGCGGTGAGTTAACAGTGTTGTCTTTTAGTCCCCTGGAAAGCAGCGAAACTGTGCCCTCTATGTATGTCATCGCGTAAGGCACTGCCGCACGCTACGGAAATAAGTTGTGTCACACATTTATCATGGCAATGAGAAAAGTGAGACGCCATGCACACTTGTCTTGTGCAAGGAAATGCGATATGCTTACGGCAGCTTTTCCTGCGCAGACTTCCGTCGATTCAGTTTCTATCTCACTGAGTTTGCGGCAAATTTCATGGAGGACGATGCATGCATCTGGGACTGGCAAGCATGCTCACGAGGTTTTTGCTGCTCTCGCCACGCTCTGCGCTATATAAGCAGCAGCTGGGCAAAGCAGTATATCCCACAAGTACTATAACAAACACACAGCACTAGAAAGGGGAGGGAGCGTAAACCACCGTAAGCAGCAATGAGGTCCGTGTCGGTGTCCGTGGTTTTGCTGGTCCTGGCCGGCGCCGTCCTCCTGGCCTCGCCGAGTCTGGCGGATGGCGTGGACGCGGGGGGCGCGTGCGGCGCGACCCCGCCGGACCAGGTGGCCGTGAAGCTCGCGCCGTGCGTGTCGGCGGCCAAGGACCCGGACTCGACGCCGTCGAAGCGGTGCTGCGCGGCGGTGAGGGAGATCGGGGAGAAGAGCGCCGAGTGCCTCTGCGCCGTGCTGCTGTCCAAGACGGTGCGGGACATCGGAGTGAAGCCGGAGATGGCCGTCACCATCCCCAAACGCTGCAACATCGCCGACCGCCCCATCGGGTACAAGTGCGGCGGTACGTATACGTGCCAGAACGGGCAAACTAGTCTCTGCGTGTTCTTGTCTACTAGTTGAAACTAGTTCAACTCATGAAGCGGCCGAGAGAACGCGTTGGCAGGTAAACATCACGTCTGTCTTTTTTTTTTTGCAGATTTCACCTTGCCCAGCCTCCAGCTGCAGAACTGATCCATCGATGATGGGTTAGGAGGACCTGGAACCCGAAGCCAGTAAATAAGGCTAAAACAAGGCTACGAGGAACTCCGTGTCTCTGTCTCAGTATGCATGAGACACTACGCTAGTACATACGGAGAAACTGATGTGATGTTCTTCACTGTCTGTATTAAGTATCTGTGGTGTCGATCGAGTAACGCAGAGGAGTTGTTGCTCCGAACTCTGAAAACGGCGTCTCTGAATAATCATGGTTGCATGAAACTCAAACGATGGCTCCAAACTCGGAAAACCGCGTACACCAACGTATACAAACCCACAACGTGGCGATCGAATCCGAGTTTCAAACCCACACGTCCCTCATCACTGTCCCACTCGTATATTCCACAGTTGAAAGCTTCGGATTCAACGTTGAAATTGTTCTTGCATAGTAAGTTTTGTTTCCTAATCTTCGCGAAAGCGCGGTCAAAGCTGAGCAATCCGCTAGCAACGTACACACTGTAGCGCCGAAAGAAAGACGATAGACGAGCACGAACGAAGCCCTGCCTCCCTCCGTTTTAAAATATACTTACCTTTACGAAGAAAGTGTATCTAAACAACTTTTAATATGTGGGTTCACTTCTAGACAACTTTTAGTGCGTAGGTTCACTTTAAAACTACATAAAACTATACACTAAAAGTGGTATAGATATTTTTTCACTGATCGAAGCTTGCTCTGTGTGTGAAATCATTCCTCCTGCACTGGAATAATAAATAATGGACCTGGGGCGACGTGTCAACACACTCCGATACGTTCTCGAGGAAGAAAAAACCACACTCCGGTACACCTAGTCCGTACATACTCAATGGCAGAGCGATGGCTACTTGGCACCTACTCCGACCTCACGTTGCCTCTCGTGGGCGTCCACCACATCAGCCCAGGAGCCCAAAATGGTCGAGGCCCACATCGATCCCAGCCGTCCGTCACACGCGCTACCCAATAACAACGTACCACCTGGCGTCCCCGGTTCCTATCTTGTCCTACTCCCGCGTCCCCACCTCTCCTTGGGTCTTCGCTCTGCTCGCCTCACTCCGTATCCAATCGTTCATCCCTGCTCCATCCATGGCTACATCAGCACTCCTCCCCGCCAACCACCTCGCGCCCACGGTCAGATACCTCCACCGTCACCACCGGTTGCTGCTGCAGCCCAGGACGCAGCAGCTCCCGCCCGGCTTCCTCGCCTCCCGGGCTCTCCGGCTTCAGCCGCGCCGGCGGCTCTCCGCCGTCAAAGAGACGAAGGAGGAGGAGGCCAAGACGGCCGAGGAGATCACCGAGAAGTACGGCCTGGAGTTCGGCCTCTGGAAGGTAAGCACGCGGCCGCAGCTAATCGAGTGAATTTGCGAAGCACATGTGAGCTGAATTGCTGAACTGAGTGACGTGTTGCCTGCTTCAGATATTCAGCTCCAAGGAAGAGGAGGGAGGCGAGGAAGGGGAAGAGGGGAAGAAGACCAAGTCGAGGACCGACCAGGCCAAGGACCTCCTGGCCAAGTACGGCGGCGCGTACCTGGCCACCTCGATCACGCTCTCCATCATCTCCTTCACCGCCTGCTACCTCCTCATCAACGCCGGCGTCGACGTCCAGCAGCTGCTCTCCAAGGTCAGAGCCCATCCACTCCCAACTTTCGGTTGGAGCTAGTGATGTGTCTACAAATTGCAAACTTACTGATGGGCCTTGTGCGTGTAAAATACAGATTGGCATCGCCACGGACGAGGCCGGGGGTAAGGTCGGGACATTCGCGCTGGCCTACGCGGCGCACAAGGCGGCCTCACCGATAAGGTTCCCGCCGACGGTGGCGCTGACGCCGGTCGTGGCCAACTGGATAGGGAAGATCACCAAGGGAAGCAGCGACTGATGCACCAGCAAAGTACAGGGCACTTCGATGTGCACTTGCTCTGGTTTTGGCTAAATAGTTTGGTTACCTGTAAGTCCACTGCCGCTATTGCAAAAAGAATCGTATGACCACAATGCGTCAGAGAGTAATTAGTACCAGTAATAGGAAATATATATATTCGAATTTTAGCTAGTATTGACAATGATTAATTAGTGCAGCAACCACCGATGCTTTGTACACTCTTCCGCTTTGCACTTTGTACACGTCTAATAAATATTTACACAATCCTGTGCCGGTCATTTCAAGGGAGAACCCGCCCGCTAAGAATGACCTCAACAAGTGAACTCAAGTTGGAAACTGGCACCCTGAACAGATGTTCCCAACTAGAAGGACGTGCTGAAACCATAAGAGTCGCGGGGAAGCAAAAAAGTTACTGAACACATATCGCCAGGCCAGGCCAGGCCAAAATGCATTTCTCAGGCTGTATATCTTGAATCATGCTAGACCTTCTTCTATTTCCCAAGAAAGGATGCAGAAATTGGTAGAGATCACCAGCCTCCAAAAAGTTCTAGAAAGAACATTTACTGTCCCAAAAAAAGAACTCCGTTGTTCCAAAATATCCTCAGTTATCTCGTCGGTTATCCTTGGGTGGGGCTTACAACTGCAGCTTCGCCCACAACTGCTGGTTGTTGCCTCATTGCCTGTGGGGTAGTCATCTCTTCAGCTAAGAACTGATCCCACTGCGCTTCTGCTGTTTATCAGGTTAAGTACTTCAAAGTTTAAGTTACAACTGCGTGCATTTTAAGCATATGAGATTTTAGACAAAGATCACAAGGAATGCATTAGAGGATACGTGCAGTTCTCCAAATATCAGTCATGCTAACATTGTCATCAGTGAGAAGCCAGTAGTCTGCATCAGCCTGCAAAAGTGTGGTAGGACCATAAGTTAAAACTGGCGCTACCAGAAACTTGACTGCTAGAATTGGATGCAACTAACATGTGAAAATAAAGAACCGAAAAACAAAAAAGTTAAATTCAGATGTATGCAACTAATGTAGTAATGAGTTGTATGAATAATTTCTGATGAAATAAAAAATGATACTCCCTCCGGTCCATATTAACGTTCTCAACTTTGTCTAGATGCGAATGTATCTAGTCTAAATTCTTAACTAGGTACATCCGAATCTAGATAAAGTTGAGAACAATAATATGGGTCAGAGGGAGTAGAATAGGATGTTCTTTTCAGTTTGGGTTATGTGATTATGATGATTTTCTTGAGCATAAAAATATTTATATTGAAAGTAAACTTCATTTCATTCCAATCTAACTTACATCAACATCTGGAACGATCTTGGTCATCCCTCCCAAATCTTGGGCATTCAGATCAGGAATTTCGTGGATATGCTGAATATTCGTCGATTTGTCCTTTGATCTGTGTCCAGCTTCTGCGGTTCTGTAGCCCTCCATGGCAGCAGGTACTGCCACATCTGCATGTTCTTGAGGCGTTGCAACACTAACCAGCTCCTCCAAGTTCCCGTCAAAATTACTATAATAAAAATGCTAATCAGACAATTTACCATTTGAAACAAAAGCCTCTAGAGAATACTAAAACATTACCTAACCAAGTAGAGATCGATTGAACCCATTGTACTCCTTATAACTATTCTATATCTCCTTTGAATGTATTCACCAGCCTGCTTATGGAACATATGAACAGAACTCAACAAATAGTTAATAACAACTAAACAGCAAGTGTAATGGAGAGTTCGTTGTTTTCACTGTTTTGTTACCTCGTCAGGATCTGGTACTTCCAGCATAGTACCATGGGGTGCCTTTATTGCAATTAGTGTTTTATTCTGTAGAGCAGCAATAAATCATATGAGCTCGCAACAAAATACTTAGTTAAAAGCATCAACATAATTATCTCCATGCAGATATTTACATATGATGTTAAGCACACTCTGAATAATCAACAATAAGATGACTATCCTTGGGAAAGAATAATATTGCATTTCTTAGTAAAATAAACAAACCTTAAAGCAGGGAATCCCTTGATGTCATCTTCGGTAAGGTACAGCCACCTAAAGATAAGAATTAGAGATGATGAATTACAACATGATTAAACATGGCATGCTAGTAAGTACCCAAAAAAAACATGGAAGGAATATAATTTACCTCTGATTGCTTTCCTCTTCAGTTAACTCCTTGACCTTTTCATGCATTTCACTGGAGGATAATTATTTTTCAGGTCATACAAATATTTTATTTAGGTAGCAGATAAATTACAGTTAATAATTTTGCAACCTCCAATTGCTACCAACCTTATACTTTCATCCAATTCTTGCTCCTGGAGAATAAGTTTTTCAACTTCTGTCTGGAAGAAAGGTTACACCAAAGGCTTCTTAGATTAAAATGGTTTTATTTCCATGTTCAGACACATTTACCATAAATCTGATCATTAGAACATGATTACGAGATACCAGAAATTATAAAAATACATACCTGCAGATCCGAAATTTCATTATCCAAGTTAGTTCCTGAGTCATCCAAACCCCTGCATTGTTGTGAGCTTAGCATTTTTGCACCATAAACACAGGCATTCATGGTTAAGAAATGAGGGGAGGCAAAGATTACTTCCAACGGATTCTGTTCTTAAGCTTCTTTTCTATTAGCCCAATTCCTTCAAGGACGTTTGTAATGTCATATATGCGCCTTTTTTGAACCTGAGTTGTAAGAGGCCATGTATAAGCTTGTGTCAAAATGAACTAAATGAAATGCTAGTTTTGATGAGAAAAAAATCCATACCTCTAATGTTTCTGCAGCATTATTTAAATCTAGAATGCCATCTTCAGCATGCTTGAGCAAACTAATGAATTTTTTGGTCAACAGTCCTGAACAAATATCACATAAAGAGATGTCAAGAAAAGAGTAAGTCAAACAAGATGATGTACCCAGATCTAAAAAGCCACCATGATGGCAGATTACAAAGTCAAAGTAAGCAGAATTGCAGATTGTTTGAGATGAGATGAACCTAATGAATTGTCATAGCGGCAAGCAGGAGTGACTGGATTGCCAGGTGAACCTGGAAAACACAAAGGTCCATGCATTAAACCATTAGTAAGGGAGAACGCATATATGAATTGAAAAACAAAAAGTTGTGAGAAACAAATTATTTGATTCATAGAACAAGAATCTTCTACGTGCCAGCATTTGATATAGGGGTCTGAGGTCCAGCTTTGCCGCCTTTAGCCTTCGACTTGTATGTCCTAGCAGCTTTTCTAGAGACTGGGGTCATAAGTGGACTGCTAACTCCTTCGGTAAACCCAGGGCTAGTTATCATGATACATTCAGTTGACTCAGCAGCAACACTTTCTCCAGATAGAGCTTTTCTTTTCAGCTGCAAAAGGAGGAACAATATTATTCAGTGATCAATTACGTCAGAAATGTCCCTAAGTCTAACCCTCGGCAGCGTATGTCAAATGCTAACAACAGACCTCAAACTATCAAGTATGCAAGGATGACTCACAAAAAAAAAGTATGCAAGAAGTGTATCATGGCTAAGTTAAAATGCCACAAATGGATAGGGATCACACAAATGTTTTGTTTATCAAACTGCATAATCAACACATGAACACTAAGTTACCATAAAAGTAACAGTAACCCCTAGATGACAAAACAATCCAGGAAAATCCTTGTGCAATTATCAGCTGTGTGAACTGTCAAGTATAGCTGCAGTCAGCCTATGCCTTAATGAATGGTGATTGTACCATAGCTACCAATAATCTCAACGGATAATTTTACTTCACCGATAAATTCGGAATAACACTATAAGCTCAACTATACTTGTTAGGCTTGAACCTGAAAAGCTGTTCGATCTATCCAAGATAGTAATGATCATAATAAATCTATTAAGATATACATTTGCTATAAGTACTACAAGATCAAATGTATAAACAACAGTTTTTTCTAGCCAACTGCACTGGTGTCAACTAAATAAGCAACAACTTCTAGGTTGCAGATACTGATAGCTCAGCCATGTCGACTTGCAGTATCAACAACTAAATTAGCACTAACATGACAGAAGCACCCGAAGTAAGACTTTGCAATCCTAACTGCAAGCAACCGAGTGGGGCAACAGAGAATGCACATCTAAACTGACAGTACAAAACATCAATCGTAATTTAGTACCCTACCAAGCAGATGTGAAGCAACTCTCAAGGAGCTCGGAAGGATTAAGAAACATAACCTGTAGCATTTGCCACACGAACCTTACCTACCATCCCAAAACCCAAACTCTTCGCGGACCATCTAGCAAACCGCATTGCACAAACTACTCACTTTGCAATCGATACCAGACAGCTAACAGACGCCCCCCTTCTCCAACGCGATGGAAGCTTCACATACATCAGCGCTACTTCTAAGCATCCCCGGATTATTCAGCGAAAGTAAGCAAGCTGCCAACAATTCTACCGAAATCAACATGCTAATCCTAGACACCAACATCACAGGACCTTTTCCGAAAAACATTGCAAAACATGTTCAGCCAAATGACAGCTCGAACTGCAGTTAAACCTTGCCCAATCCGTACCAAAAAACCCCAAAGCAACAAGGAAAACGGTAAAATAGTGAAGCTCCCTGGTAAGTCTCGAAGCGGAAACTCACGGGCGTCCTGGTGACGATCTCCTCCTCGACATCGCCGCCGACGCTGCCCTGGGACGCTGCTGCTGCCGCGGCGGCGGAGGACAACGTCAAGGGGAACCGGTGGTAGTCGCCGGGGACGGAGAAGGACGGCCGCCCCGACTTGAGCGGAACGTGCCGCTGCACCGACTGCACGATCTGCTGCGCTGCCTGCGGCCGGCCACCTCCCGACATGGTATCCGGCGGGAGGACCTCGGCACCACCGAATCCGGCGATCAACCGGCGTGTAGGAACCCACGGTCCCGATCAACTCGTCGGTGATCGCACCCGATTGGCCTCCGGCACTAGGGTTCCGGCGAGGTAGGCGGCGGGAGGTGGGGCGGCGGTGAGGGGTTAAGGGGGAAAAGCGTGAGGAGAAGAGAAAACGAGGGAAAGGAGGGAAATTAGTAGCGTTTGCGGGTTGCGACTTCGGGATAGGTATGTGGAGGGAAGAGCCGACGGAACCGAGGGGGGTGGTTCTGGGAAGAGGATAATTTATTCTTTTGAGGGTCTGTATATAAAAGTAGCGCTACGGCGGGGCCTGCCTTGGCTTGGTTTGATTGGTCCCTTCGTGACGTCATGTCGGTTCCTGCCGTCTATAGGCCAGTTTTGTTCGGAACGTTTTTGGGGGAGTTGCTACGTGCCTACATTTATGTCACAGAAAGGAAGTGATTTCCTGGGAAAAAAAAGGTCGAAAATTTGTATAAATTCGAATACATCCAGACACTATTTCAAATATATATATATATAAACTGTGACATACTTTTTAGGACAGAGTGAGTTCTATTTTTAGAAATAAGGTTCGTGGTTTGATTGCTATGCCTTTTTCTCCGTTACCTTCAAAAAATGTAATTTGAATATATGATTCTAGTTTTTGTAAAACTTTATTTTATAATTAGTGAAGACCATTCATGTATCTCGGCCATATATTATTCACTGCTATAAGTATATCATGATTTTAGTTTTAAAAAGATAGGGTTAGTATATCCTGTAAAAACTGGAGTTACTCCTTGTTGACATAAAAAAGGATGGCCGATCTACTAAGATCTGGTCGGTTTCGTGTTAATTGATGTAATTTTAGGTCAGTCTCTTCCAATCTATGGATGTTATCATTGGCGACGGTTGCTGCTCTAGTGCGTTGGTTCTTTGCGGCCTTAGCACGATGATTTCATGTCTGTCTACTACAGCAAGCTCTACTACGATAAGTTTTGTCCGATTTCGGTGATAGAGAGACGAAGAGGGAGGCGCGTCTTTGGCTCGTGCTAGTGTTTGTAGTCATCGCTAGGTGGTTCATCGACCTATTTGTAATGAGGTGTGGTTCGGTGTCCTCTCCCATCTTTCAAACTTAGAAAAATGAAAATACAAGAAAGGCTAGAATTGTCAATACCCCTTCGGCTCAGACGACATGAATGGGTATCTGCCAATCCTGACGTCCTTTTATTTTTATTTTTTAAGTTTGGGAGGAGGGAGAAGACACCGGAGCAAAACTGATTTGTAATTTATATTACTTTTAGGCCCTTTTATACTACTATTGATGATTATCAATAAATCGCTGGAATTTTGCAAAAAAAAGAGGGGTGCTGGTAAGTTTGAAAATAATAGCAGGTAGTGCTTGGTGGCGTAGTCGGCTGTGGTATTTGGTGGCGTAAGTATGAAGAAGATATTTTTTTCTCAAGCACGGTGCAAAACTTTCTCCTTTCACTCACTACGAAGGAAATGATTGTCCACTTAACTACGGGAAATCAGCTAAAAAGATACACCATGAGTCAGCATATTAGTTTCGCTCACTTAAACACACAAACTAATGAAGCGAAACCTATTGATGGAAGCCTCAAACGCAGCAACATACGTCAATTGGCATGCTTAAACCAACCTAGGACCCGTTTCACCAACTTAGCCGATCTCCCACATCTGCCAAAGAAAATAAGTGAGATTTACTTGAACGTTTTCTTTAGTATTTTTATTTTTTAGTTCGACACTTAGATAAAATGGTACTGATCTGTAAAGTATATATCAAGATTTCTATAGTTCTCAATTACAACTATGCGCAAGTTAGTCTAACAGATGTTAATTACAACAAAACTATGCAAATTCACTAAGATTATTTAGTTCATGATAATAGTTCATATTACTAATGACTCTCACTTAAACGAACTCCTCTCATCGTTGTTTTGATTGCACGATCCTAATCACTACACAACCCTCGATCGTCACGGCCGATAGCATAGTTCAAAAGATAGACCTCAAAATGTCAATCACGTCAACTATGTGATTCATACTTAACCTTTCGGTCACTTGTATTCTAAGATCATGTCTGTACATGCTAGACTCAACAATGTTAATCTTAGTGTATTATTGTGCAACATGGCTTACACTCATCATATTCGAAAATCGATATATATAACACCCGATCGTCACAACGTGTTTTATAACGAAAAACTTTCTTAGTGGTGCACACTAAGAGAAAACACATTTATTAAAATTAAATTTGAGGGATCATTTTATAACGCTACCATCATATATCTAATACAAACAAAATAAAATGTATAGAGAATTCAACATCATATGCAATGTGACATGACATGGTCTCTCCGCCTTGATCTTCATCAAGCGCTCCCGGCATGACACTAGGTCCATGGTGCCTCCATGCCGGCGGCTAAACATTTCATAAATACTTACCATGACCATATCATATCACATGTCTTGCAAAATAAAGTTAGACGTCTTGCAAAATAAAGTTAGACATATCTACTTTATCTTTTGCATGTTTTACGTGGTTGTTATGGCTTTCACAAAAGAATCGTTTCTTACTGGCGAACATTCAACCACAACATGGATTGACTAGTTGTCACTTTAAATCCCTTGTTGAGGATCATCCATTATAAATATCATATCAACTAATATAAAAGAGACAGACACCCGCCAGCCACATATATGGTACAAGCCATATGTTAGGCATGGAACCAGTCTCGCGTAAGAGTACAAGTGAGGTTAGCCCGGGCCACTTCATCAAACATTACCGCGAAATGAACAAGTACACATGGAAGGGTAACAACTATAAAATCATGAAGAAGATATACCCTAGTGACAAATAATAAATGAGTTTATTATCATATCTCATTAGTTCATAATAGTTTTCTATCATGCTATAAATGTATCAATAGACCATGTCATAAAACATTAATACATGTGTGATATATAAACAAACCAGGAGTTCCTAGTAGCCTCTATTTAACTAATTCATTGAGCAGATGATGATCAATGTTTTCTGATCATGCTGCATCTATGCCAACTGAAAATAAAGTCATATCATCTGGAAATAATGTGATGGACATTACCCACCGATAATTGTTGCAATACGATCATGTCACAAAGTTTAGAAACAAAGTATCCTAATCCTTAGACCGTGAGATCATACTTAATCGATGTCACCCGGGGCTGCTTTGACTACATCAACCGTCATGACTGTAACTGGGTGACCATAAAGTGTATGTTGGGTATTCTAGAGGGGCAGGTTGAGGCGTATGTATCAAGATCGGGATTTGTTCTCCTGTGTGACAGGAATATACACGGGCCTAATCGGTGAATTATATCCATAAGTTGCGCAGCATATGACTAGGTCATGGGGATGGAGTTTCATGAGAACAAGTAAAGCAGTACTTGTTAGAAACAAGATTGAACGAGGTATCATGATACTGATGATCAGATCTCGAACAAGTCAAATATCGAAGTAACAAGGGAATTTGATTCGATGTTTATGGTTTGAAATGACGTTGACATCATGGAATGCACGGGGGTCATTATGGGCATCCCGGTCCCTCTATTGATTATTGATCCGAGATCGTCTCAGCCATGGCTGTGCCATTCCTGAACTGTAGGGTAACATACTTAAGGGCATTATGACGCCTGAAGATCATTCTGGAATAGATGGAATCACAGAATAAAGAGAAGAGAGAAATCGTAAGTGTTCCGTGAGAGAACCAGAATCGTTCTGTGGAGGATCTAAAGATGTTCGCAGTGAACCAAAAGGTGTTTCGGGTCAAGAGAGATTTAATAATATGTATTTCATGTTAATTATTGGAATTAATATTAAATAAATATTTTAAATTGAATTTATTGGGCCAGGTCAACTGGCTGAGGAACGACATGTCCAAAAGGCACCTAAGCTTTGAAAGACTAGAAAACATATCAAAACTTTTTCCAAATCAACACAAGGTAAGATGACCCAGAGTTAGAGCAATACCAGATAAGGAGTAAAAGAAGCATACTAGAGTTTTCTTAAATACTTTTCATCTTTGAAATAGTTTTCACAAGCACTAGACTCAATATCGAATAATAGCAAGGTTTTCCTACAGTCGAATACCAAGAACTATGACACCCCTGGATCAGGGTTAAACAAATCCCAGACCTTATCCTGACATAAACTTAACCTAGAGCTCGAGGATATACATTGAGAAATAGGTGACACAATAGTAACCCTGCGACACAAAATTTATTACAGCAAGCTCATAACTGAGCAAAGAACCAAAATATTACAAGCAGAGGTCACTGACCACAAACATCAAACAACGGAAGGAAAATTATGCTATTAAGTATAGCAAACTTAACAAATGGCCTAAGAGTCCTGAAGCATAACGATGGTGTCCCAACCCATAGATTCCAAGCTGCCGACCAGAAACCCCAAGCTACTCGACGATGTCGATGTCGTACCAAACTTGTCTTCAGGGGAACACTTAGTCTGCTACAAAAGTATCAACAAAGAAAGAGTGAATATAGGGTGTACTTTGCAAGACTTATGGCTGGTGGGGTTGTTTTGCATAAAGCCATCTTTGTTTATAAAACAAGAGGAAGTAGACTCTCATCTAATCAGAACATTTTAAAAGGGGATAAGAGAGCGACATATCTAAAGTATTGATAACATATTTTTGGTATCGACCAAATCATCATCATCCTCATCTCACAACTAGGATCACCCCTTGTACCTGTGAGGAAGCATCCTTAAGCAAATGTTGATATGCCAAGTTTTACGATTAGGTTATAGTTCTCTATGTTCTTAGAATTCGGTTACCAAGCGTTCATAACCGTAAACACGGAATTTCGAAAAGATTAAACCCTGCAGGGGTGTACAACTTTACCCTTATGTACCAAACGACTCTTAATGCCAGATCAATAGCCCTCTTTTTTGGAAGGACGATAGAGGGTGGTTGACCACGACCTTTACCTTGCTTTTGCTAAGACCATGAGTCACATCCTAAGGATGGTTCCGTCGTAGTGGGTCAAATCCCAAAGATGGTCCTTAGATATGTGAGGCAAGGTTGGTTTACCAGGGGCTCCATCCACCCCAAGCACCCCCGACCATGCTTACCTACCAGTTATGACTAATGTCTACGCACTTCTATTCTTGTAGACAGTTGTTGGGCCTCCAAGTGCAGAGGTTTGTAGAACAGCAGCAAGTTTTCCCTTAAGTGGATCACCCAAGGTTTATCGAACTCAGGGAGGAAGTGGTCAAAGGTATCCCCTCTCAAGCAACCCAGCAATCAAGATACAAGAAGTCTCTTGTGTCCCCAACACACCCAATACACTTGTCAGGTGTATAGGTGCACTAGTTCGGCGAAGAGATAGTGAAATACAAGGGGTATAGATAATTATAAGTGGTAACAATGATAGAAAATAGCTTGATAGCATGGAAAAGACTAAAGGAAAACTGAAATAAAGATGGAAGCAAGCAAACATGTAATAGATCAAGTTGCAAACGGTGTTTCAATGCTTAGAAACAAGGCCTAGGGATCATACTTTCGGTAGTGAACACTCTCATATGAATATATTCTCTTTATGATACTACTCTAAACTACTCTCCATTTGGACACTCTAATCCATGGTAGGGCTATAACAACACACCTCAAAGTTCGCCTTTCCCATCTAGAAAAACCCACAATGTCACCTTGAGCACTAGATGGTTCAAACAAACACCACAATTTCATAAAGACATCTAACTCCAAATATAACTCATAACAAGTA
Organism: Avena sativa; assembly: GCA_916181665.1. NCBI lineage: Eukaryota > Viridiplantae > Streptophyta > Magnoliopsida > Poales > Poaceae > Avena > Avena sativa. The sequence continues at coordinate 434,917,973 of OV702287.1, forward strand.
TTTGAAATCTCTAGCCTAAGTGCCACCATGGTGTGCACACTGTCAACTTCACACACATGGGGAGAGCAGAGATCTATTAAAGCACTTAAGTAGCAAGGTAGATCTACTTGATTACAAAGCTCATGATCACAATATGATCACGCATAGAGAGAGAGATGAACACATAGCTACCGGTAGAACCCTTAGCCTCGAGAGAGAACTACTCCCTCCTCATCATGGGAATAAACAATGGTGATGGAGATGGTGGTGGAGATCGATGGAGATGGCTCCGAGGGCACTTCCCCGTCCTGGCAGGGTGCCGGAATAGAGAATTTCTGTCCCCTGAATCTCCCCTTTGGTGGTGGCGGTGCTGCTGAACTTTTCGTGGCTGGAGGCTTGATGATTTAGGGTTTTTGCATCGGGAGGCATCTTATAGGCGAAGAGGCAAGGTCGGTGGGCAGCCAGGGGGCCCACACCACCTGGTGGCGTGGCCAGGGATAACCCGCGCCACCATATGGTGTGTCCACCCTGTGGCCCCTCTCCGTCTCGTCTTCTGGCTCCGTGAGTCTTCCGGTAAAATGTCGACTTTGGCTTTTGTCCGATCCTATTTCGAGAATATTGATTTTCTGACTTTCCTGGAACCAAAAACAGCAGAAAACAGGCAACTGGCATTGTGGCACTTGTTAATAGGTTAGTGCAAGAAAGTGTATAGAAAGTACTCCAAAGTTGGAACAAAACACAAGAAAGTAGATAAAACCAAGCATGGAACATCAAAAATTATGGATACGTTAGCAACGTATCAACATCCCCAAGCTTAACTCTTGCTCGTCCTCGAGTAGGTAAGTGATAAAAAGAAAGAATGTTTTTGAGGTGACATGCACCATCATAAACTTGATCTAAGTATTTGTAAACATTGATAGCTAGGATCATAGTACTTCAATTATAACATGAAAGACAAAGTTCTAACAATAAGACAAAGCAACTATGTTGCAACATGAAAAGGCACAAACAAAAGATTAATGAATAACAATGCTTTGCAAGACGTTTGTTTGTTTCACATAAAGAAAACATAGCATAGTGGCATTCAGCTTGTCCCTCATAGAGTAGCAAACATAAATGCATAGGACACCTTCAAAGTTCATAAGAGTGACTAGATACAAATAGTTTAAAACAAGCAATATCAAAGGTATGCATCAATCAACAAGTCTTGGGACAATGCACATAGAACTAAGAATGGCCACTATGCTCTCAAAGTAGGTGCATAAAGAAGGAAGTAGGGATTCAAGTTTCATAAAGAGCTTCCAAAAATTATGGTACTTTTTAGCTTTCAGCTCTCATTGCCCCTATCATAAGCATCTTGAAGTGATTAAGGTTAAAGTGAACAAACTATGGAGTATATGCTTGACAAAGTATAAGTTGGAAATCTCATGTCCCTTGAATACGAGGGTCGCTCCTCATGCTACTCAAGTTTAGTTACCGGTAAGTTCTTGTCATAGTAAGTACATGTGTATCATAGAGAACTGCCAACGGGGTACCCCTTGCCCGATGATACGGAAGAATCCCCATATCAAAATGACAAGGCAAGCAGACAACGAGCATCTCAGCAATCTTCTTATTTACCATGGGAATATGGTGTTTTTTCTCTCTTTCCTCTTTTCTCATATTTTTTCTTTTTTCTCTTTTTTCTCAATATCTGACTCTCTTTTTTTTATAAAAAGAATGCTTCATAGACAGCTCATTATGGTTACGCTGCAGGTTTCCACCATGACAACATAGTTTAGACCAACGGCCCAGGCGTTTCTCTAACACACATACATAACTCCATGGACTTACAAGCTCCCCTTTCATTTCACACCGACGACATCCATAGAAAAAAGAGCATGATATCAACTAGGTACAAAGTACAAGTGCAATGTTGAAAGCGTTCCCCATGACAGCATGGTTCTGCTAATCCCCAACAAATAAGTGCAAGCATATACAACATAGACGAAACAATGGTTCAAGTTTATTAAGTGTAAGAAAGTAAAGTGTGCCATCAAGTTCGTGAGAGCTTTAATCACTAATTTTCACATAACAAGTTTAATTTGGAAGGTAGACAAAAACATGAATATACTTGGAATAGCATATGCTAATAGGTAGGTATGGTGGGCTCTTTGGAATAACTTGGTTTTAGGAGTTGGATGCATGAGTGGAACTCATACTTGGTTATGGAGGCTAGCAAAAGACTGGGAGCGACCAACTAAGAGAGCAATAATGGCCATAATCATGCAGAGCGACAAAACATTATTATTCAAAGCATAAAGTGATATTACAAGTTGAAAACTAAAGGATCATAAAGGCTATGGTGACTTGGGATAGTCATAACATGGTGTGAGTATGCGCCAAGTCAACCCAAATAAAGCATCAAAGGAGAATACCACAATACTATGCTTTAATATGCTAAAACAACGCATGATCCTTCCAAGGCACATTAAGCAATCTCAATTGTTTATAACAAGTCATGCTACAACAAAGAATACTAAGCATAAAGCCAAAACAATATCGAGCATGGCATGAAAAAGTATAGGCCACAGCCAAAAACAAGCTCCTTTTACCACTTAAGCATGAACTTTCCTACTCTTTTCCAATCCAAACCAAACTATTTGAAAACCAATGCATGAAAGAGGGGGTCCAACCAATTTATTCAGCAAACTAAGAAAACAAAGCACGCGAAAAAACAGAATGAAAACGAAAAAGAAGACGCTCCAAGAACAACACAATTGTGCATGAAACAATAAAAATGAAGTGTTTGGAAGAAACCTGGGATTTTTATTGATGAAGAAGGGGATGCCTTGGGCATCCCCAAGCTTTGAAGCTTGTACCTCTTGAATATTTCTTGGGGTGACATGCGTGGCATCCCCAAGCTTGAGATTTAGTACATCCTTCATCTCATTACTCATTCCTTCCATACACCTGAAAATTTTCCTTCATACAAAACTTCACACAATCTTTATTAGCAACATTAGTGCACTCAAGATAATAAGTCTTTAGGTTCAATTCTAACACCAATAAAACTTCCATTAAAACACAATCTACTGTATCACTTCCCTCAAAAATCTCAATTCCCCAAAAGAACTCAAAAAGGAACCAACAAGAAGCAAATGCAGAAAATGGCAGAAATCTGTCAAAACAGACCAGCAGGTAAAGACGAATTTTTTTGAAGACCTTCTGTTGCTCAAATCAAAAAGTTTTGAGCTAACGAAAATTAGATAACAACCTGGGGCAGAAGCACAAAAATTCACACCTGAAAAGGACATACAAAGATTTTACACGAATTTTTACGGTGAAGCACAGAAATCTATTTCGGGACAGCAAATTTCCCAATCATTACTTCGCTCCCATTAGAGGTTACTCTTGGCACAAAAAGCAAATAAAAAGTATAAGGAGCGGTTATTACAGAGGTAATACATCTAATACTTTTGGGTTATCTCCCAATAAGTACTTTTCTTTAACGCCTTTAAGTTAGGCATGATAGTTTGAAAACAATGCTCACATAAGAAATATGAATTGAAGTAAAAGAGAGCATCAAAAAGCAAATTCAAAGCACATTTAAGTCTAACCCACTTCCTATGCATAGGAATCTTGTAAATAAACAAGTCATGAAAGCACAAAGCAACAAACATAGTAAAGCAAAACAAGTGCAACTTCAAGACTTTCAACATAAAGAGGGGAAACTTAATATTATTGAGATGCATAAAACCATGTTTCCCTCTCTCATAATAACTTTCAGTAGCATCATGAATAAAATTAACAATATAACTATCACAAGAAACATTCTTATCATGAGCCACATGCATAAAAGAATTAATACTCCCCACATAAACATAGTCATTCTTATTAATTGTAGTGGGAGCAAATTCAACAAAATAGCTATCATTATTATTCTCATCACCATAATCATCAAATATAAGAGGCATATTGTAATCATTAATTTTATCCTCAATAGTAGGTGGACTGAAAATATCATATTCATCATTATAATCATCATATATTGGAGGTATAGTATCATCATAAGCAGTAGAATAGTTATCTTCCAAAGTGTGTTCGTTTGTAAACATATCATCATTGGAAGGAACATGGATAGCACTAATAGTACAGTAATTATCAATATCATCATTTTTAGAATTGGTATCGAAGAGATTTTCAATATCAAAAGTAGTGTGCCTTTCCCAATCATGATAACTACTATAGGTAATAGGCATAGGAACATCATCAAGTTCAGACTCATCAAAAAGTATAATAGGAGCAACATGCTTAGGGGGAAATACCATTTCCTCCCTCCTTTTACTCCTATTTTTCTTCTTTATCTTCTTCTATTTAGGAGGGAGAGGCTTGAAAGGAAGCTTCTCCATATACCCTGGTTTATTATTAGAGACAATAGAAGAAACTTTGGAGGATTCCTTCTTTTCATTAATAAGATCAAAACACATATTAGTCCTATCATATTTTGGTAAAATCTCTTCTTCTATAATATTTTGTATGTAAGTATTTGTGTGGCAATTATGAACACAATAAAGATGACAACCATGCAGGACACTATTCATATCAAAAGCACCCATATCTACCAAAGAGGTTTTTCTTGATAACTCTTCACACCCAAGAATAATGTAAATTCATCATGCTGATTAGGAGTGATCATGTCATCACAATACAAACTTGCAGTACTCATTGGATTAGAAGGGCTATTATTATGACCTGAGAATTGAAAATTGAAATGACCCACTTCGAAGCAAAGTTCACAAATGAAAGGATAAAGGGCACAAACTTTTTTACCAAGATCATTTAAAGCCCTATACCACATTCTAGTTTTTCATTCCTGTGGGTGATACAATATTCTTCTTCAATTTGATTATTCTCACAAGGTCTATGTATTCCACAGAAATTAGCATGCTTATAATAAATAGTACTTTCAAGGGTCTGAGCATGTTTATTGCTATCATTAATAACAATTTCATTTTCCATGCAAGTGTCTTTAAAAGGCTCATGATACACGTCCCATTTTTCTTTAGGAGCATCAATATGAGAAGCAAAGGATCTAAAACAATCAACAGGAATTTGAGGATTAAGACCATATTTATCACTAAGCTCTTGAAAATTAGCAGTTTCAGCGAAAGACTTAATGCAGTCATACTCATAGTTTATACCTGGTTCTTTACCTTTGCCGTTATCCCAATCTTCGGTATTGCTTTAAATTGTTTCAAGAAGATCCCACTTAGCTTTGACCTCCTTACTTGTGAAGGATCCCTCTAAACAAGTATCTAGATAGTCCTTGTAATGTCCTGAAAGCCTTGCATAGAAATTATTAATAACAATATTACTAGGGAGCTCATGAATGGGACATTTGAGCATTAGTGACTTCAATCTCCCCCATGCTTGGGAAATAATTTCTCCATCATGTGGATGAAAATTATAAATGTAATTCCTATCTTTATGAATTTCATGAGGAGGATAAAATTTAGAGTAAAAGAGAGATTCAAGTTCCTTCCACTCCAAATGATGAGGATCATCTAGTAGCTCATACCAGTCCCTTGCTTTGCCCTTAAGTGAAATAGGGAATAGCTTCCTCTTAACTTGGTTCATTGAAATACCTGCACACTTGAACAACTCGCATAATTCGTGTATAAAGAGTAAATGATCACCGGGATGGACATTTCCATCTCCCAAATAACAGATGTTCATAACATGTTCAACAATTTTTATAGGTATTTTAAAAGAGATGCTTTTAGTATGTCGATTTAAAATATCACAAGTATCATTAGAATTACCACATATGGGAGATAAAGTATCATCAAAGCAAATTTTCTTCTTTAAAGCTAGGGAACTAAAAAGATCATTTTCATAAATACTAACTTCCCCAAGCTTAGACGTTTCCATAGCATTAGTAACAAAGGGTGTTCAAAATATTCATACTAATAACATTGCTATTAGCATGCAAAGAAAGTTCCATGGTTTTTTTAATTTTCTTTTCAGATAATTCATGTTCTACATTAGGAAAAATACTAAAAAGCTCTCTAATTTTGTTGTTGTTTTCCATTAAGCCTAACTAGTGAAAACAAGAAACAAAAAGACAAAATTACAGAATCTAAAGGAAATAACTTCGAGCACTCACACCAGAGGATGTGAGTACCTTTTACCTTACCTCCCCGGCAACAGCGCCAGAAAATAGCTTGATATCTACGCACTTCTATTCTTGTAGACAGTTGTTGGGCCTCCAAGTGCAGAGGTTTGTAGAACAGCAGCAAGTTTTCCCTTAAGTGGATCACCCAAGGTTTATCGAACTCAGGGAGGAAGTGGTCAAAGGTATCCCCTCTCAAGCAACCCTGAAATCAATATACAAGAAGTCTCTTGTGTCCCCAACACACCCAATACACTTGTCAGGTATATAGGTGCACTAGTTTGGCAAAGAGATAGTGAAATACAAGTGGTATAGATAATTATAAGTGGTAACGGTGATAGAAAATAGCTTGATAGCGTGTAAAAGACTAAAGACAAACTGAAATAAAGATGGCAGCAAGCAAACATGTAACAGATTTAGTTGCAAACGGTGTTTCAATGCTTAGAAACAAGGCCTAGGGATCATACGCTAGTGAACACTCTCATATAAATATATTCTCTTTATGATACTACTCTAAACTACTCTCCGATTGGACACTCTAATCCATGGTAGGGCTATAACAACACACCTCAAAGTTCGCCTTTCCCTTCTAGAAAACCCCACACTGTCACCTTGAGCACTAGATGGTTCAAACAAACACCACAATTTCATAAAGACATCCAACTCCAAATATAACTCATAACAAGTATTTGAAATCTCTAGCCTAAGTGCCACCATGGTGTGCACACTGTCAACTTCACACACATGGGGAGAGCAGAGATCTATTAAAGCACTTGAGTAGCAAGGTAGATCTACTTGATTACAAAGCTCATGATCACAATATAATCACACATAGAGAGAGAGAGATGAACACATAGCTACCGGTAGAATCCTTAGCCTCGAGATAGAACTACTCCCTCCTCATCATGGGAATTAGTAATGGTGATGGAGATGGCGGTGGAGATCGATGGAGATGGCTCCGGGGGCACTTCCCCGTCCCGGCAGGGTGCCGGAACAGAGACTTTTTGTCCCCCGAATCTCCCCTTTGGTGGTAGCGGCGTTGCGGAACTTTTCGTGGCTAGAGGCTTGATGATTGAGGTTTTTTGCATCGGGAGGCATCTTATAGGCGAAGAGGCAAGGTCGGTGGGCGGCCAGGAGACCCACACCACCTGGTGGTGCGGCCAGGGCTAGCCCGTGCCATGGTGTGGCCCCTCTTCGTCTCGTCTTCTGGCTCCGTGAGTCTTCCGGTAAAATGTCAACTTTGGCTTTTGTCTGATCCAATTCCGAGAATATTGATTTTCTGACTTTCCTGAAACCAAAAACAGCAGAAAACAGGCAACTGACACTGTGGCACTTGTTAATATGTTAGTCCAAGAAAGTGTATAGAATGTACTCCAAAGTTGAAACAAAACACAAGAAAAGGTAGATAAAACCAAGCATGTAACATCAAAAATTATGGATATGTTAGCAACGTATCAATGACGCACCTCCTTCACCTTCTCTTTTGAAAACATTTTTAATGCGTATGTCGAATGGAACGCCCGAACTATGTGACTCGTGGAATCTACTAGGCAAGTTAGTCAGTCGATGGGTCCCTATAAAACCCATGTGGATGTACGCTCTTCTCGATTCCAAAGGCCAGAACTCGGGTCCTAGTGGTGGCGAGCATGGGACTACAAAAACCACATCCCACTATGGCCTCTCATACAAGCCTTAGTATGTTTAACCTTTGCCACTGATCTAACCTCATTACTATACCTTGTTCTTCTATCATACTAGATTCTCTGCATCTGATGCATCATCTGGATGAACCAGCACTGATAGCTAAGCATGGCTAAGCAGGACACATATATAAGATCTAGCAGTGCACACATGCCAAACCTAGTTATGCTAGGATCAGTGGATCAGGTAATATAAGCTCAAGGGAGTAATGCAACAAATAGGATACTTTATCTATCGATAAAAGACCACAATAAAATCATACGCATCATGAAAAGAATTGAAATGCTTTCAAAATCATAGGATTGTATAATGGTGGGGCTATGCTTGCCTTCAGGGGCGGACGCACGTAATGCTTAATGTGGGCACTGGCCCTCACTCAATATTCAGTCTTACCTATCAATATCCGATAGGATTAAGGCAATGCCCCCGGTCAGCCCAGTACCCATGCCCCCGGTCCCTCCATCCCAGCCTTGTTTCATTATTTTTCAAAGCCCGATAAAAAAGAATGACCGGTCAGAGGTTTGTGAGGCCAGTTTCTCAACCACAGGCCCAGGACCGATCGTGCCTATCTGCAGTCTCAGTCTCCAGGACTTTCGCGATCGATCGAGTAACGCTTGGCGAAAACTCTGCCGCTTCGTGCCTTCGTCTCCGGAGAAACAGAGCAGCACGACAGGCGTCGGCGGCTCAACTTCTTCGACGATCGTGGCCGCCCTCTGCCACCAGTCTGTCGTCTGCCCGGCCGGCCGGTGCCGCCTCCGCCGCGGCTGCGCGTCGAGAGCCTCGTCCCCAAATATACGCCCAGGTAAATAAGCAATTATCTCGTGGATAAATTAGGGCTTTTCAATTTTTAATACTCCAGTCGTTTCTATTCTGAATCTCTTGATCTTTTCCATGCCAAATCAAGGAGCGAATCCTTTCTAATACGGTGGTCCTTATTTAATTTTGTAGCACTAGTATACTACCCATGATCCAATTTTTAGCATTTGAGAATTTTCTAGCAATGCAATCCGGCTAATTTGACTGTCTGACTAATGTATAATCCCTGCTAATGTACTAATGTTTTTAGTTAGTTAGTTGCTTACCTGCTACTACTAGCATATGAACTGTACTCAGGACTCACTGGCCTTATACTGGTAGTCTTTCAACGATTTGGCAGGGAAGAAGAAAAAGATGGAGAGGTATTTGATTAAAAGACCATCAAATATTAACCCCACCAGCACAACTACAAATATAGAGAGTTCAACACCAACAAATATCAACCCGAGCGACAGTACCACTACAGAGAGTTCAACACCAAATGAACCAAGAGCTGCACCGAGATATAATTCTGCTGTTCCTGAACTAATTGATTTGGATAAGCTTCCTCGAGATCCATCTAAAAGGAAGAGAATGGCAGATTATCACCCCAATCAACGCGACCAGATCAGGAGAAAGTATTTAACTTGGGGACCTCATCAGCCGCGCGGTTTTAAGTTTCCATACAAGCTGATTGGAAAGAAGAATAAGAGCAAGAGGAGATTTAATCCTGATTGGTTTGATCAGTATGCTAATTGGATAGAGTATAGCGAGAAGACAGACGAAGCCTATTGCTTATGCTGTTATCTATTCCGGAACAATGTTAAAGACAACCATCATGGGCATGATGCATTTGTAGTAGAAGGATGGAACACTTGGAAGAATTCAGAAAGATTGGTGACTCATGTTGGTGACCGCAATAGCTTTCACAATAGAGCACTAAAGGACTGCGATGATCTATTAAAACAAGATCAATCTATCCGTGCAGCCTTACATAAACAAAGTGAAATGGAAAAGAATGAGCATCTCATCCGCTTAAACGTTGCAATTGATGTTTGCCAACACTTGTTGCATCAAGGACAGTCTTTTCGTGGCCATGATGAATCAAAAGATTCTGAAAATAAAGGGAATTATAAGGAGATGATTGACTACACTATTAAGCAGAATGATGTTGTTGCCAAGGCTTTCAAAAATGCTCCGGATAATAATCAAATGACATCTCCGAAAATTTAGAAAGATATTGTTGAGTGCTTTGCAAAAGAAATGTTGGGTTATATGATGGAAGAAATTGGCAATGGTGTGTTCAGCTTATTGGTAGATGAGTGTCGAGATGTTTCCGACAAAGAACAAATGGCAGTAGTTCTCCGATATGTTGATAAATGTGGGCTGGTCCAAGAAAAGTTTGTCGGTGTTGTTCATGTGGAGGAGACAACATCTTCTCATCTCAAGTCTTGCATAGATTTCTTATTTTCAGATCTTGGTTTAAGTCTAAAGCAAGTTAGAGGCCAAGGATATGACAGAGCAAGTAACATGTCGGGTGAGTTTAATGGTTTACAAGCAAAAATTATGAGTGAGAACAAATCAGCATATTATATGCACTGTTTTGCCCATAAACTCAACTTGGTTGTTGTCGCTATTTCCAAGAACATATTTGATGTCGGAGATTTCTTTGATATGATATCAGTCTTATTGAATGTTGTGGGAGCATCTTGCAAGAGAAAAGACCAACTTAGAGAACACCATCGAGAGGAATTAAGGAAAGCAATTGGTTGTGGAGATATTGCTACAGGCACTGGACTAAATGAGGAGCTATCACTTCAAAGACCAGGAGACACTCGATGGAATTCCCATTATAGAACATTGTTGGGTTTGTCAAAGATGTTCTCATCAGCAGTTAAAGTACTAGAATATGTTGAGAAAGATTGTACAGATTCCGGAAAGAGGCGTCAAGCTAATGGTCTTCTCAAATACTTCCAAACTTTTGATTCTGCATTTTTCTTACATATGATGGTGATGATATTAGCTTTCACAAATGGGCTATCAAAAGCCTTACAGAGAAAATATAAAGATATTGTAAATGCTATTTCAGATGTGGAATCCACTAAGCGGGAACTAGAGAAGCTTAGAACAAATGAGGGGTGGAATTCTCTTATGGAGAAGGTAAGTCGTTTCTGTGAGAAGCATGACATCTCCATACTCGATATGAAAAGTGACTATGTGAACCCAAAGAAACCAAGACAGAAGACCGGCATTAACAATGAACATCAGTACCGTGTTGATTGTTTCTTTGCTGTTCTGGATATGTTAGGAAAAGAGTTTCATGATATATTCAATGAGGTAAATTCCGAGTTACTTCGATGTATGTCCGCTTTGAGCCCAAGTGATATATTTGGTCAGTTTGATAAGGAGAAGTTGGTGAAGTTAGCTAAGTTTTATCCCGATGACTTCAATCACAAAGAGATGGTGACTCTCGAGCATGAACTTGCTCTCTATATAGATAATATACTACATGATACAAGTTTCTCTAACTTGGACAGTATTGGTGATTTAGCTAAACTCATGGTTGATACAAGGAAGCATCTCTCATATCCTTTGGTCTTTAGGCTTTTGAAGTTAGTACTAACACTTCCTGTTGCCACTGCCACCGTAGAGAGATGTTTTTCAGCTATGAAGATTGTGAAGAATGCTTTGCGTAACAAAATTGGTGATGATTATTTGAGCCATAGCCTGATTTGCTATGTGGAAAAGGGATTGCTGGAGACCGTTACTAATGAAACGATTGTTGACCGTTTTCATAAGATGAAAAATCGCCGTGGGAGAGATGAAATGTAATGATTTAATATCTTACACTTGGTCTATTTTTATCACCTCCATTAATATTTCCATAGCTGATCCTAACATGTGTGTTCCATTTGCAGGTAGCAACATTCATCTGGAATACAAATAATATTCACCATTTTGCAACCTATGAAATATTTGGATATCTGTCTTTTTGTCCAAAAAGGTCTGTTCATTGTCATATTGCTATTGGATGAACTATTTTATGAATTATGAGAAGACTGCTATATATAGTTATGTGTTGATGGTTTTTTTCCTTTTCAAAAAAAATGTTGGTCATTATTCTATACATGTGTGCCCACAGTCCCTTTTTTCCCTGGGTCCACCACTGCTTGCCTTTGCTTGTTGATAACAGATAAGCAGATCTTTGATGACCCACAAGTATAGGGGGTGTATCGCAGTATTTTCGAGGGAAGTGAAACCCAATTTATTGATTCGACACAAGGGGAGCCAAAGAATATTTATAAGCCTTAACAACTGAGTTGTCAATTCAGATGCACCTGGAAACAATCTTGCTCAAAATAGTTTATCAGTAGCAACCATTTTGTAGTAGGAATAGTAAAGTAGCAGCAGTAGTAAAGTAAAGACAGCAGTAACAATAGCAGTAAACGGTAGGATTCGAGTGCGGTAGGCATAGGGATGGATGGACGGGCGTTGCATGGATAAGACAATTCACATAGCAATCAGAACATAGGGCAATTGCAGATAAATAAGATAAAGCATCCAAGTAGTAGATAATCCTAGGCATGTGTCCCATATATAGTCATACGTGCTCGCAATGAGAACTTGCACAACATCTTTTGTCCTGCCAACCCGTTTGCAGCGGGGCCTCAAGGGAACTACTAGCAATTAAGGTGCTCCTTTTAATAGAGCACCGGGGCAAAGCATTAACACTCCGTGAACACATGTGATCCTCACATCAAAGCCATTCCCTCTGGTTATCCCGATTTCTATCACTTCGGGGCCATTGGTTCCGGACAACAACGTGTGTATACAACTTGCAGATAAGACCATAAACAATACTATCATAATGAATCAATAACATGTTCAGATTTGAAATCATGGCACTCGGGCCCTAGTGACAAGCATTAAGCACAACAAGTCGCAACAAAGTCATAAAGCACTAATAAAAGATACTAGGCACCATGCCCTAACAATCTGATGCCATTACATGAATGATCTCATCCAATCCCTACCATCCCCATAGCCTACAGCGGGGGATTACTCACTCATAGATGGGGGAAACATGGATGGTCGATGGAGAAGCGATGGTGACGATGATGGCGATGATCTCCTCCAATTCCTCGTCCCGGCAGGGTGCCAGAACGGAGTTTTTGGTGCTGTTTCATGGAATCTAGTGGTGGCGGCGGAGCGGAACTATTGTTGGAAAAACGTCGAACCCCCCTGAGTTTTTAGGTCAGAAGGCTTCTTATAGACGAAGAGGGAGACCGGGGGGATGCCTGGGGCGGCCAGACCATACCCTGGCGCGGCCAGGCCCAGCCCGCGCTTGGGTGGGGGGGTGGCCAGCCCCTGGCCCTCCTTTGTCTCGTATTCTGGCTCCGTGAGTCTTCCGGAATAATAGGCACTTTGGCTTTTGTCCCGTCCAATTCCGAGAATATTCATTTTCTGACTTTCCTGAAACCAAAAACAACAGAAAACAGGCAGTTGACACTGTGGCTCTTGTTAATAGGTTAGTCCAAAAATCATATGAAAAGTACTCCAAAGTATGGACAAAACACAAGAAAGTGGATAAAACCAAGCATGGAGCATCAAAAATTATAGATACATTTGCAATGTATCAACATCCCCAAGCTTAACTCCTGCTCGTCCTCGAGTAGGTAAGTGATAAAAAGAAAGAATAATTTTTTAGGTGACATGCACCATCATAAACTTGATCGAAGTATTTGTAAAACATTCAAATCTGGGATCATAGTACTTCAATCATAACATGAAAGACAAAGTTCTAGCAATAAGACAAAGAAACTATGATGCAACATGAAAAGGCACAAACAAAAGATTCATGAATAACAATGCTTTGCAAGACGTTTGTTTGTTTCACATAAAGAAAACATAGCATAGTAGTATTCAGCTTGTCCCTCATAGAGTAGCAAATATAAATGCATAGGACACCTTCAAAGTTCATAAGAGTGACTAGATACAAATAGTTTAAAACAAGCAATATCAAAACTATGCATCAATCAACAAGTCTTAGGACAATGCACATAGAACTAAGAATGGCCACTATGCTCTCAAGTAAGTGCTCATAGAATGTGTGGAGACTCAACAAGGAAATGAACAGGTTTTGAAAAGTTTGAAAGGCTTCCAAATGCTGAAAGTATGGTACTCATTAGCTTTGATCTCTCATTGCCCCTATCATCAGCATCTTTAAATGGTTAAGGTTAAAATGACACAACTAAGAGGATATGTTTGACAAGTTATAAATCGAAGTCTCATGCCCCTTACTTACGAAGACCGATCCTCATGCTACTCAACTTCAGTCACAACTCTTATGATTGTAAGTATATACGTGTCATAGAGAACCGCCAACGGGGTACCCTTGCACATGACACAGGAGCTATCCCATAATCAAAATGACAAGGCAAGCAGATGATGAGCATCTCAGCGATATTTTTATTTACTATGTGCATAGATTTTTATTGAGGATGCTTCATAGAATGCTCATTATGGTTATGCTGCAAGTTTCCACCATGATTAGGCATGGCTTAGGCTAGAGGCCTAGGCGTTTCTCTAACATACATACAAACTCCATGATCTTACAAGTTCCACTTTTATTTCACACCTCCGGGATCCATAAGCAAAAGAACATGATATCAACGAGGTACTAAGTACCAATGAAATGTTGAAAACGTTCCCCATGATACATGGTTCTGCTAACTCAACTTATAAAGCGCAAGTATATACGCAACAAAGAAGGACGCAATGGCTCAGGTTTATTAAGTGCAAGAAAATAAAGTGTGCCATCAAGTTCGTGAGAGCTTTACTAACTAACTTTCTCATAACAAGCAAACATTTTATTTGGAAGAAAACAAGGCATATTGAATATGCACGGAAGTAGAAAATGATGCTAATAGGTAGGTATGGTGGACACTTTGGCAATATTTGGTTTAGGGAGTTGGAAACATGAGTAAAATACTCAGTGAAAGTGAAGGCTAGCAATAGTAAGGGAGCGACAAACGAGAGAGCAATAATGGCCATAATCATGCAGAGCGACAAAACATCATTGATCAAAGCATAAATTGATACTACAAGTTGAAAACTAAAGGATCATAAAGGCTTATGGTGACTTGGGATAGTCATAACATGGTGTGAGCATGTGCCAAGTCAACCCAAATAAAGCATCAAAGGAGAATACCACAATACTATGCTTTAATATGCTACATGATTCTTCCAAGGCACATTAAGAAATCTCAATTGTTTATAACAAGTCATGCTACAGAAAATAATACTAAGCATAAAGCAAAAACAATATCAAGCATGGCATGACAAAGCATAGGCCACAATCAAAAACAAGCTCTCTTTACCACTTAAGCATGAGCTTTCCTACTCTTTTCCAAACCAAACCAAACTATTTGAACACCAATGTATGAAATAGGAGGTCCAACCAAATTATTCAGCAAACTAAGAAAACAAAGCAAACGAAAAACCAAAACGAAAACGAAAAAGAAGACGCTCCAAGAACAACACAACTGTGCATGAAACAATAAAAATGAAGTGTTCGGAAGAAACCTGGGATTTTTATTGATGAAGAAGGGGATGCCTTGGGCATCCCCAAGCTTTGACGCTTGTACTTCTTGGATATTTCTTGGGGTGACACGCATGGCATCCCCAAGCTTGAGCTTTAGTCCATCCTTCATATCATTACTCATTCCTTCCATACACCTGAAATTTTTCTTCATACAAAACTTCACACAATCTTTATTAGCAACATTAGTGCACTCAAAATAAATAAGTCTTAAGGTTCAGTTCTAACACCAAATAAACTTCCATTAAAACACTAGCTACTGTAGAACTTCCCTCAAAAAGCTCAATTCCCTAAAAGAACTAAAAAAGGAACCAACAAGAAGTAAATGCAGAAAATGGCACAAATCTGTCAAAACAGACCAGCAGGTAAAGACGATTTTTTTTAAAGACCTTCTGTTGCTCAAATCGAAAAGTGTTGAACTAACAAAAGTTAGATAACAACATGGGGCAGAAGCACAAAAATTCATGCCTCAAAAGGACGTACATAGATTTTACATGAATCTTTACGGTGAAGCACATAAATCTGTTTCGGAACAACAGCTTTCCCAATCATTACTTCTCTCTCATTAGAGGTTACTCTTGGCACAAAAAGCAAATAAAAAGGATAAGGATCGGTTATTACTGAAGTAATAACTTCCAAGACTCATCTAAAACTTTTGTGTTATCTCCCAATAAGTACTTTTCTTTAACGCCTTTAAGTTAGGCATAAGCAAAAACTAAAATGGATAGAATAGAAGTAAGCGGAGATAATCATGGTGAAAATATTGTTTTGTTCAATGAAATCCTTTTCTTAACAAGGTTGATCAGGTCTTGTTACCAAAACAATTTCATATGAGACAAAACTTTGTATTCCACTAATGATTATGTTACCTCAACCTTGATAGCAATGGTCCCAATCATAATAGTTTCAAATTTTTCTCTTGGTATGGAACAATATATTTCTCCAACTTGAATGCCCTCAACATGTTCAATTGAATTCAAACCATAAGTTCTTTCAACCTTCTTGGGGAAATAGACAGTATGTTCCTTGTCATTCACATTGAAAGTTACATTTCCTTAATTACAATTAATAACAGCTCCTGCAGTATTAAGAAAAGGTCTCCCAAGAATAATAGACATATTATCATCTTTAGGCATTTCAAGCACAACAAAATCAGTTAATATCAAGCAATTATGAGCCACTTGAACAGGTACATCCTCACATATACTCACAGGAATAGTGGTAGATTTATCAGCCATTTGCAAAGATATATCAGCTGGTATTAATTTTTCTAGTTGAAGCCTCTTATAGAGAGAGAAAGGCATAACACTAACTCCAGCTCCCAAATCACACAAAGCAGTTCTAACATAATTATTCTTAATAGAGCAAGGGATAGTTGGAATCCCTAGGTCTCCAAGTTTCTTAGGAACCTTACCATTAAAGGAATAATTAGCAAGTAAAGTATAAATTGCTTCATTAGGGCTCTTCCTTTTATTCGAGACAATATACTTCATATACTTTGAGTAAGGAGGCAATTTAATAGCATCAGTCAAAGGAATTTGCAGGAATAAAGGTTTCATCCACTCACAAAACTTATTATATTGTTCATCCTCCTTTGACTTGTGTTTCTTATCAGGGAAAGGCATAGGTTTTTGGACCCAAGGTTCTCTTTAACTACCATGTTTCTTAGCAATAAAATCTTCTTTAGTGTATTTAGTATTCTTAGTGTGGTTTTCAGGTTCTTCTTCAACTTTTTCCTCATTAGGTTCATTACCACTTTCGGTTTCAGCATCGGAGATAGATATATTATTAGGATCTATAGCAGGTTTAGAGGGTTCTACAACAGTTTTATATTTCTTTTTCCTTTTCTTACGAGTAGAGCCACTATTTTCAGCTTGTTGAGAATCCTGCTCAATTCTTTTGGGATGCCCCTCAGGATATAGAGGATCCTGGGTAGCAGCACCACTTCTAGTTCTAATTTCATAAGCATGTTTTTCTTTAGCAGCATTAACTAGCAAGTCGTTTTGCACTTTAACGAGTTGATCTATTTGAGTTTGAACCATTTGAAAGTGTTTAACAATCATTTTAACATCATCAGAGGTTCTTTCCACAATATGTTTCAACTCAACAATAGCTCTAGTGTTTTCCATTAGATGATTTTGCACCCTTTTATTAAAATTATCTTGCTTAACAATAAAGATATCGAATTCTTCTAAGCATTGATTAGGAGGTTTAGAGTAAGGGATATCACCTTCATCAAAGTGTTGGAGAGAGTGTACCTCAATAGTGGATAAGTAGGATAGGCTTACATAATTCTTCAATAGGAGGTAAATTCTTGACATCTGCAGCTTTAATTCCCTTCTCCTTAAGACATTTCTTAGCTTCCTTCATCACTTAATTCAATAACTCCCCTCTTCTTTGATATTGGAATAGGCACCGGAATAGTAGGCTCAAGTACAATTACTTCAGGTATAGCTTATTTAGGAGGAGTCCAATCTTCATAATTCTTACTTATTTTAGCCATTAATTCTTCAGCTTCCTTAGGAGTCCTATTCCTAAAAACACAATCAGCACAACTATCTAGGTATGTCCTAGATTCCTCGGTTAGTCCATTATAAAATATATCAAGAAACTCATTCTTAGGTAATGGACTTCCAGCTTGTGCATGAATTAAAGCACAAAACCTTGCCCAAGATTCAGGCAATACCTCTTTTTCTCCCTGTTTAAAATCAAAAAGTTCCTGCAAAAAAGCATGTCTGGCACTAGGAGGAAAATATTTCTGTAGGAAAGTACTAATCAAGCAATCAGGGCTATCAATAGATCCAGGAGGTAAATTACTAAACCAAGTTTTAGCTTCTCCTTTTAGTGAAAAGGGGAAAATCTTAGCAACAAAGTAAGTACGCATCTTAATATCATCAGAAAACAAGTCACTCATGGTAGAAAGTTCATTCATATGTGCTACCGCACATTCATTCTTAGTCCCACAAAAAGGTTCTTTCTCGACAATAGCTATGTAAGATAGATCGAGAGAAAAATCATAATCTTCATCTATAATGTTTATGGGAGAAGCAGCAAACTTAGCAATAGGAGACACTTTGGGTCTAATAGTACGCCTCTCAAGGAGACTCTTAGCAGCGCTCCTATCATGGGTGCTTTTACATTCTTTAATAAATTCATCGGTCATCTCGACATAACCATCTTCAATATCATAACTTTCACTAGACTCAGGTGAACTAACAGGTGTGGTAGTGTCTTCATTAGGAGTTTCAGTATTTCCAGCTATAGTTCTAGCAACCGTAGCATCTAGGAAAGGACCTAATGAACCACTCTTATCAAGCACAGTAGAAGCAGCATCAGAAGTTTCAGACTCAGCAGTAGTAGCAGTGTGTGTAGCATGTGTATGTGGTGGTGTAACGAGCTTACTTATAACAGATGGTGAATCAAGAGCAACAGAGGTGTTCAGAACCGTACCTCTTCTTGTAGTGGATGGTATAATAGGAAACTTGCCATCAAGAGACTTACCCATGATGGATGGATAGCAGCGAACGATAGAGAATCCAAGTGAACTTGATAAATAAAGCTATGCTCCCCGGCAACGGTGCTAGAAAATAGTCTTTATGACCCACACGTATAGGGGGTGTATCGCAGTATTTTCGAGGGAAGTGAAACCCAATTTATTGATTCGACACAAGGGGGGCCAAAGAATATTTATAAGTCTTAACAACTGAGTTGTCAATTCAGCTGCACCTAGAAACAATCTTGCTCACAGCAGTTTATCTGTAGCAATAGTTTTGTAGTAGGAATAGCAAAGTAGCAATAGTAGTAAAGTAAAGACAGTAGTAACAATAGCAGTAAACAGTAGGATTCAAGTGCGGTAGGCATAGGGATGGATGGACGGGCGTTGCATGGACAAGACAATTCACATAGCAATCAGAAC
Source organism: Avena sativa (assembly GCA_916181665.1). Taxonomy (NCBI): domain Eukaryota; kingdom Viridiplantae; phylum Streptophyta; class Magnoliopsida; order Poales; family Poaceae; genus Avena; species Avena sativa. Next base: position 434,937,119 of record OV702287.1, read on the forward strand.
ATAGGGCAATTGTAGATAAATAAGATAAAGCATCCAAGTACTAGATAATCCTAGGCATGTGTTTCATATATAGTCATACGTGCTCGCAATGAGAACTTGCACAACATCTTTTGTCCAGCCAACCCGTTTGCAGCGGGGCCTCAAGGGAACTACTGGCAATTAAGGTGCTCATTTTAATAGAGCACCGGAGCAAAGCATTAACACTCCATGAACACATGTGATCCTCACATCAAAGCCATCCCCTCGGGTTATCCCGATTTCTGTCACTTCGGGGCCATTGGTTCCGGACAACAACGTGTGTATACACCTTGCAGATAAGACCATAAACAATACTATCATAATGAATCAATAACATGTTCAGATCTGAAATCATGGCACTCGGGCCCTAGTGACAAGCATTAAGCACAACAAGTCGCAACAAAGTCATAAAGCACTAATAAAAGATACTAGGCACCATGCCCTAACAATCTGATGCCATTACATGAACGATCTCATCCAATCCCTACCATCTGTAGCACCCTCGAATCGGCCCTATGCAAGTTTTAGGCCTTTCTGCCAAACCCGCATAGAAACGATTCAAGGACGCCCACCAGGCACTTTCATGCGGATGGAAAACGAAGTAATACCATTACACAATAGTCCTCGATGGGACCCACAGAACAGATATATATACAACAATGACTCCATGAGTCAAGAATACAGATATACTATATAAAGATCCAAATCACCTTGGAAACGATAGAGCGTCCGACTACGGACAAGATGCAAATTGGGCTAAGAGCCCTGAAGAATAACCAATGGCGTCCATAACCCTGCCCAGGCCAAGCCGGAAGGGTAACCCTGCTAACGACGTCGAACTTAACCTGCTAAAACAAAAGGGGTGCCGACAAAGGGCAAAGGAAAAAGAGGAGCGTCAGTACTGAGGCCAGTACACGACGAGGCTAGAATTCGGCGGCTCTCGCCTACATAGGTATGGTGGGCTGAAGCGGCAGCGCAGTGGCACTAAATAACCTATAGAGACTCGGTATCACTGGCGGCTATTAGAGAGGGTTAAGAAAGACCTATTCGGATCCAACCTGAAGCTAACACCAAACAAACCCATCCTGGTATTTACCCCTCGAGACCAAACGAGGAAGTCAGACCAAGGAACTCACACAGTTGGCAGTTTTATTCATTCCATTATAGTTGCAGCACTTACTAGTCAGATATTGATAGCATGAGTCATCCTGAAGCATAAGTAGTGGGCAGTTTTAATTATCATTATGTGGTAGTTGGAACCTTTACTAGTCAGATATAATTGTCCTGAGGAATCCCAAAAACCAGCAGTTGTTGGCACTTTTATCACATTCCATTATAGTTGAATCTGATTACTAGTCATATATTAAGTGAAATTTATAGCACTACTTTAGTTATGCTTGTCTATGATCGAGATACTGTGCTCCAAGTCGTCCATAACCGCGGACACGGCTTTCAGAAAGATTTACCGTGCAGGGTTGCACAAATAGCAACACACACACGATCAACCTCGGAAAAACCAACTCAAAACCCAACGAGGCTTTCACGACAAAGCAATCACAGGATTCATAAATATTTCAGGGGGTCACCCCACTAAGCTACCCGCAACGAAGTTGGCCGGCTCCGAGACGGACCCAGGGTTTGTGTCAATGACTGTAAACGACTAGGAACCCGAAAGTGTGACTGGGCTTGTCGATACCGCGAAAACATTCCACGTTCCAAAATAGTACAGGTACTCCACGCACAATCGTAAGTAAAGCAGTAAGGCATGGCAGAGGTACAGGATAGTAATAAAGCCCCAAACTACTTTGTGGCCCCAAGAAATAGAAATGAATCAAGCTCTGGCTCAGGGGGTCCATAAGGCCTCCCGGATGTGGATAGTGCGAATAGTCAAGGAACAGGTATCAAGTACTCGGAGCTACAGGGCACAAGTGGACATAAAAACCAAATAGATATATTGCCCACCGATGCCTCTTTTATTAGTTATTCCGGCAATTTAATAGTTGCATTTAAAATCATGATCAACTCCACCGTAAACATCTGCCAGCATACCAACAACTGTGGTACTCGACAAACGAGATCGCACCTGAGCAAGCAACTACGACTCGCAAGGCCAGCTATCTACCAAACAATAGGTAATAGGAGGTGTCCAAGGCAATATAAAAGGCTGCACGGAATATAACTGGTACGGAACACTAAACCATCGCGACACGGATAGCAATAGATCAACAGGAGAAAATAAAGCCTATAAATGCAAAATATGTAGAAAGGGGGAGAATGCTCGCCTAGGAAATATAGCCGAAGATTCATATCCGGAGAACTTGTCGATACTCGCATCAACTCATCGGCCTAATCCGTGAAGAAGCAAACACTAAAACAAACACCGGATGCACTATTTAATACTACGGCAGAAGAATCAGCATGTTTATGATATGATGCATGACATGACAAAGATGCGGTGCATTTAGGCAATATTAAGCGGAACCGGGGCCCCGACGATTAATTAAACGGTTCAAGTTATTTAGAAACCCCACAAATTAAATGTTGAATTAACAAGGCAAAACATGGTATCGGTTCGCTACGCAAATTTAAATGGAGCCGATATAAGACTAGAATCGCCTGCATATGGCTCCATATTTAATTTAGGTGAATCGACTATTTAACCCAAACAACCTCAATAGGTATGCGAGTATGAACAATTTAAATGCAACAAGCTAGATAACATTTATAAAAAAAAACATGAATTTGTTCAGGGTCTCACGGCTCAGGTGGAGTCAGATTCTTTGGATTGTACACGAGATAGCGAAAGTAGCCAAAGTGGACACCGAAAAGAAGTCCTTGGCGAAGGGTGGCGGCTCAAAGACGCTGGTTTGGAAAATCCAAGGCAAAAACTCTTGCGATCGTTTTGTCGAGCACGTGACAGGGGAGATGATGTCAGAAGATTGGGGCACGAACGAGTAAGTGACAACTGCGGCCGATGCTATATATCCACCTTCAAACGCAAACGAAGACGCCATGGAGATGAGATGAATTAGCATGGAGCCACGCGAGATAAAAACAACACAGCCAATTAGGCAGCTCGGAGTAGGCTGTGTGTGGAAACAATGCAAAATAAAGATGCTACCTGCGGAGGCTGGTGTGGGGAGCACCGAGGCAAGGCCAAGGTGACGCAGGTGGTGGCGGCCGGCCGATTCGAAGGAGGCGATGTGCTGGTGCGGGCGCAGGACCCAAGCCTGTTCAGATGCTGCGCTGGTGAGACATGACAAGCGGGCTGGAGCTGGCCCTCTGATACGCGAAGGAACCCGCGTGTGCAGCTGCCTGCCGTGGAGCGGGTTGGTGTAGAGGAAAAACAAAGGATCAAAGGACAAGCGCCGGTGCACAGCATTGCGTCGCGGCGGCAGCGATTTGGCGGCGCCGTGACCCGGCGAACGGAAGTAGGGGCAAACCTCGATCCAGCCAATAAAGATCTAATGGCATAGTGGTGTGTGGTGGACGGGAGCAGGGGATGGAGTCGAGGCAGCAGGCGACCACACGCTGGACAGGGCCAAGACGGGGCGGCGGAGTTGCATCGATGGGATCTGGGGAGTTGAAAAATTGGTGGAGCCTTGTGGATCTTGTGGTCAGAACGAAATACAAGGAGAAGACGTGGTGCTGCTGGCTGAGATCGTGTCAGACGGGATTCAAAGGAGAAACGACGGCGCTGCACTAGGTACACCAGGATCCAAAGTAGAAAAACAAAACATGGTTGTTGTTCCATGCGGGATGGCATGCCTAGTACACACGGATCAAAAGAATAAATAGATGGCCAGCTGCATATGAACAAAGTACACCGGCAATGAGAAACCTAATGGAAAATTTAGAGAATTTGGAATAGGATTTTGGGCGGATAAGTGGAGATGTCCATATTAAGATATGAAAAAAAATGGGGAGATTTTTAGATAGATTTTGGGGCTACAGTTTGGGGAGTAAGAAGAAATGGGAAATAATTATTTATACAGTCTTAAATAGTCTAGATGAGACTAGTTTTGGGCCAAAACATAGACGACTTTTTGGTCTACTTTTATTTTATTAAAAATAAGAAAATCTTTTGTGATTCTAAAACGGACCAAAACTATTATTTGTTTTGTTTTTAAAATAAGAAAAGAGAGATACCTTGTATGTATTAACCTTACAGGTATTTAAGCCAAATAAAAATAAACATGGCTTTTAATAAAAATAATTTTATATTCATAAAAGCGGCAAAAGGGTTTAGGCAAGATGGTATGGAAAGCATATTTGTGTGAGGTTTGGAATAAAAGGGTGGTGTCATGGTAGAGTTAGTAGAATCGAGAGAGTGCAAGATACGTGGCTAGATCAATACAAGAAAACATTATGTAGATAAGTAGAAGAGAATGCAGAAGATCAAATATTTGTAAGGAATGAAGATCACCAAGGATGTAATAATTGAAGGATATCAAGCACAAGAAGAAAAGTGGAATAGATTGATTAGATGAGAAAAATGTAATAGGGGAAGATGATTAAAAGGATATAAGAGAGATCCACTCAAGCAATACATAAAATAGAAGAAGGTAAAGATTGATGGTCACATGAGTTTGAGCTAGAACACACAACAATTAGAAGACTCCAACATCATCATTTGAATTTAAATCGAAAAAGGAGGGACTAGGTTTAATAAAAGATTAGAGGGAAACTTGTGGTGCTACTAGAATTTGAATAAGGCAAGATTTAAATGAATTGATCCACACATGGTCATATGAGCATGATTTAAAATAAGGAAAAAAAACCCATATGTCCATTAGGTGGTAGAATAAGCAAGAGGATCATATGGCAAGATTGAGACCACAAGGCAGATATAGAGAGAATAAGAGATGATGCCCCCAACTAAATTTGAGCATTATTGTTAAATGGAATAGCAAGACTGAAAGAATAAGAATTAGACATTATGGTTCCATAACCAATGGCACCAACTGGAATAGAATAGAGTGAGGCGAAATAGAGAGAAAGCAAATACAAATAACAAATAAAATTACCAAGACCCAAATACAAGTGCCACTGTTTAAATGCAACAATTCTAATTCTATGTACCATGCAACGTGGCATGATGAACATGATGATGCTCAAATGCAATGTGGCATGATGACATGAGCATGCGGTCATGATGATGCAATACACAAAAACACAACGATTTTCTAGTAGTGGTTTTAGCGGGGCGCCACACCATCTCCATAGCCAACAGCGGGGGATTACTCACTCATAGATGAGGGAAACACGGATGGTCGATGGAGAAGCGATGGTGACGATGATGGCGATGATCTCCTCCAATTTCCCGTCCCGGCAGGGTGCCAGAACGGAGTTTCTGGTGCTGTTTCGTGGAATCTGGTGGTGGCGGCGGAGCGAAACTCTTTTTGGAAAAACGTCTAACCCCCCCCCCCCCCGAGTTTTTAGGTCAGAAGGCTTCTTATAGGCGAAGAGGGAGACCGAGGGGATGCCTAGGGCAGCCAGACCATGCCCTGGCGCGGCCAGGCCCAGACCGCGCCTAGGGGGTGTGGCCAGCCCCTGGCCCTCCTCCGTCTCGTATTCTGGCTCCATGAGTCTTCCGGAAAAATAGGCACTTTGGCTTTTGTCCCGTCCAATTCCGAGAATATTCATTTTCCGACTTTCCTGGAACCAAAAACAACAGAAAACAAGCAGCTGGCACTGTGGCTCTTGTTAATAGGTTAGTCCATGAAATCATATGAAAAGTACTCCGAAGTGTGGACAAAACACAAGAAAGTGGATAAAACCAAGCATGGAGCATCAAAAATTATAGATACATTTGCAATGTATCAATCTTGGAAAGCCTTGTGCTTGACTTGATTGTAGTTGATCAAGTATTGTTTGTTATCTTCGATGGTGTTAACCTCGGTCTTCGATCTCGGAGTCGGTATCGGATTCTACCGAGAAGAACTAAACACCAGAAAGAAAGGGGAAACAATCAACACATGGCATAGATTCAATGCTCAAGCAAGAATGATGATATGATAAGTTAATTAGCACTAAATGAAACCCTAAGACATGCTCGACCATTTTAAACAGGGTATGAGGGGTGCAAACCCTAAAATAGAGAAACCTTGGAATCGCCTATGGGGTTTAATTGGTTTTTCTAATTAAAATTGCAATTAAAGTTATCGAATAATGCATGATTTTGATGCTATGAGATATATCTCATTTTTCTAACAAAATTGATATACTATACATATTTTTCTGATTTAAAATGAATTTGTTATGAATTTTCTCATTTAAAATGCATTTTAAATAATTTTTAGAAGAATTAAACAATTTTGTAATATATAAAATATTTATACACCTGGTCCCACCCATCGTAGTTTTAATAATTACTGAAAACATTTTCAGAAATTATTAAATTCCTGACAGACATGGTCCATAGGGGTATTTATTATTTCCAAAAAACAATTTATAAAACATTTAAATAAAACAAAAGGGCTTAATGACGTGGGCATGACGTCATCCGAGAACGATCCTCCTAGATCATTGATCGATCCACCGATTGAGTGCGCGCGGGGAGACGGGAGCACACGGGTTGGGTAGAGGGGAGCATGATGAGCAAAACTATGGCGGTGCCGCTTGCAAATGGTTGCCGGAACCTGGCTGGCAGCGAGGCCGAGCGGCGGTGGATGGGGACGTGTGGCCCCTGTTGGGTTCGTAGAATAGAAAACAAAAAAATCCTACAATGTGAATAACTAAGCACCAAAATCTATCTACCTAGATACAATTAACAGGTGGATATACATCCACCAAGAACATATCAATGAAGAGCAACAAAGCATTATGAGGTTGTACTTGTGGATGATATAGTCGTACACTTGCCGATCTCAAGATCGTCATAAAGTCCAGCGACTCCAGCAGATCTAGCACCAATAAGTCCAGCAGGTCTAGCACCAGTAAGCCCAGCACCGCAAAGTAGTGGTGCATTCGTGATCGCACACACGTTCGAAACTCCGACAACCTCCGTGTCATTGATACGTCGTAAACGTATCTATAATTTTTGATGCTCCAAGAAAGTTTTGTATCAACTTTCTTATGTTTTGTTTACACTTTGAGGTATTTTTACACATTTTCTAGAACTAACCTATTAATAAGATGTTGAAGTGTTAGTTGCCTATTTTCTGCTGTTTTTTGCTTTCAGAAAAGCTAGTAAGGAAATATTCTCGGAACAGGACGAGACAAAAGCCAAAGTCAATATTTTACCAGAAGGAACACGGAGTCCGAAGGGCAGCCGAAGTGGGGCCACGAGGTGGCCACACCTAGGGCTAGCGCGGCCACCCCTAGGGCGCGCCGCCCCATGGTGTTGGCCTCTCAGGCACCCACCAACCTTGCCCCTTCGCCTATAAAAGTACCCCGATGCAGAAACCTTTAGGACCCGATCAAAAATCCATGAAAGAGTCTGTAGCCGCCGCCATCTCCATCCCTAGATCCGGGGGATCCGAAGCTCTTCCCGGCACCCTGCCAGAGGGGAGAGATCATCCCGGAGGCCTTCTTCATCACCATGCCAGCCTCCGGAGTGATGTGTGAGTAGTTCGTCCTTGGACTATGGGTCCATACAGTAGCTAGATGGTTGGATCTCCTCCTTTGTGCTATCATGTTTAGATCTTGTGAGCTCCGTTCATGATCAAGATCATCTATTTGTAATCCTATATGTTGTGTTTGCGGAGATCCGATGGATATTGAGATACTATGCTAGATTGATTATTGATTCTATCATGTCTATGTTATTTGTGATCTTGCATGCTCTCCGTTGCTAGTAGCTATCTTGGCCAAGTAGATGCTTGTAACTCCAAGAGGGAGTATTTATGATCGATAGTAGGTTCATGCCTCTAGTAATCTGGGGAAGTGACAGAAATCTCTAAGGTTGTAGATGTGTTGTTGCTACTAGGGAGAAAACAACAATCCTTTGTCCATGGGGAAATTGTATTGTTTACTTTACACACTTTGCTTAATGCAATTATCTGTTGCTTGCAACTTAATACTGTAAGGGGTTCGGATGATAACCTAAAGGTAGATTATTAGTCATAGATGCAGTTGGATTACGGTCTATGTATTATGTTGTAATCCCAATCAAATCTCGTAGGAGTCAAGATGTCTAGTATATGCATTGTTATGCTTTCTCAATCTGTCAATTGCCCCGCTGTAATTTGTTCGCCCAACATGCTATTTATCTTAAGAAGAAACACCTCTAGTGAACTGTGGAACCTAGTCCACTCCTTTACCATTGATATACTATCTAGTGTTTACCATTTACTCTTTACTTTCTGCAAGCAATTACCATCTTCCACACTATACGTTTAATCCTTTGTTTTCAGCAAAACCAGTGAGATTAACAACCTCACTGTAACCTCACTGTAACTCAGGGAGGAAGTGGTCAAAGGTATCCCCTCTCAAGCAACCCTGCAATCAAGATACAAGAAGTCTCTTGTGTCCCCAACACACCCAATACACTTGTCAGGTGTATAGGTGCACTAGTTCGGCAAAGAGATAGTGAAATACAAGTGGATGGATAATTATAAGCGATAACAGTGCCAGAAAATAGCTTGATGGCATGGAAGAGACTAAAGGCAAACTGAAATAAAGATGGCAGCAAGCAAACATGTAACAGATCTAATTGCAAACGGTGTTTCAATGTTTAGAAACCAGGCCTAGGGATCATACTTTTGCTAATGAACACTCTCGTATAAATATCTTCTCTTCATGATACTACTCTTAACTACTCTCCGGTTGGACACTCTAATCCATGGTAGGGCTATAACAACACTCCTCAAAGTTCGCTTTCCCCATCTAGATAACCCCACACTGTCACCTTGAGCACTAGATGGTTCCAACAAACACCACAATTTCATAGAGACATCCAACTCCAAATATAATTCATAACAAGTATTTCTAATCTATTAAATGGTGTGCACGCTGTCACTTTCACACACATGAGGAGAGCAGAGATCTATTAAAGCACTTGAGTAGCAAAGTAGATCTACTTGATTACAAAGCTCGTGATCACAATATGATCATGAGTAGCAAAGTAGATCTACTTGATTACAAAGCTCATGATCACAATATGATCATGCATAGAGAGAGATATGAACACATAGTTACCGGTAGAGCCCTTAGCCTCGAGGAAGAACTACTCCCTCATCATCATGGGAATCAGCAATGGCGATGGAGATGGCGGTAGAGATCGATGGAGATGGCTCCGGGGGCACTTCCTCGTCCCAGCAGGGTGCTGGAATAGAGACTTTCTGTCCCCCGAATCTCCTCTTCGGCGGCGGCGGCGCTGTGGAACTTTTTGTGACTAGAGGCTGGTCGATTTAGGGTTTTCGTCCCAGGGGTTCCTATAGGCGAAGGGGCGAGGTCGGTGGCCAGCCAGGGGTCCCACACCAAGCCCTGGCGCGGCCTAGGGCTGCCCATGCCAAGGGGTGGTGTGGCCGTCCTATGACCCCCCTTCGTCTCTTCTTCGGACTCCAAGTGTCTTCCGGTAAAATATTGACTTTGGCTTTTGTCCCATCCAATTCCGAGAATATTGATTTTCTGACTTTCCTGGAACCAAAAATAGAAGAAAACTGGCAACTGGCACTATGGCATCTTGTTAATAGGTTAGTCCAAGAAAGTGTGTAAAAATACTCCAAAGTGTGGACAAAACATAAGAAACTAGATATAAAACAAGCATGGAACATCAAAAATTATAGATACGTTTGCAACGTATCACTTCTTTTTATCAAAAATACAAAAAAATAGTTCCTACTATAGTTATTATTTTTGTTGGTTTGTTATTGTCTTGGTTTATCATGCTTTCTATCAATGGTTAGTTTCTTTGAGACTAGATCTTATTGGTATGGTGGGTTCACGGAAGAACAAAAATATTATGAGGAACACCGCTTGTCCCAAAAAGGGAAACACTTATGGGAACAAATTAATAAATTGTATACCATTGCTAGAAACATGTGCTCTACTTATAATGATACTTATTGCTTTGATAAATGTTGTTGCCGTGAGTATAATGATAAATCTTGTTGCTAACATATCCATAATTTTTGATGTTCCCTACTTGGTTTTATCTACTTTCTTATGTTTTGTCCACACTTTGGAGTACTTTCTATACACTTTCTTGGACTAACCTATTAACAAGAGCCACAGTGCCAGCTGCCTATTTTCTGCTGTTTTTGGTTCTAGGAAAGTCAAAAAATGAATATTCTCGAAATTGGACGGGACAAAAGCCAAAGTCAGTTTTTGACCGAGGGACACAAGGAGCCAGAATACGAGACAGAGAGGGGCCAGGGGGGCGCCACACCACCTGGCCGTGTGGCCTAGCCTGGCCCACGCTAGGGGTGGTATGGTCGCCTCCGGCACCCCTTCAGCCTCCCCTTTCGCCTATATATCGCCTCCGATACAAAAACCCTAATTACCTGACGAGGGTTTAACTCATCAATGCCCATTGTTATGGACTTGGGTTTTGGAGAAGGAGGGAGCGCTAGAGACATCTATCGGCTAGAAAACAAGCACACAGGGGACTCGAAGATTTACCCAGGTTCAGGCCTCGTAGAGGTCCCTATTCCTGCTTGTCTGCTCGTGGAATTATCAAAGGAATCGAGGATTACAATGGTGCGCAGATGCAATCTGGCGAGGGTTGTGGAAACTAGGGTTGCGTGTGTCCTTCTCGCCGCCCTCCTACCCTTTATATAGATAGGCTAGGTCTCGGGTAGCAGGTCGAGTCGGTTACAGGTTAGGGTTTTCCCCTTTAAACTTTCTATCTTTAGCTTCTTCTTATTCTTCAAGCAATCGAGAGTTCGTAGGTTACGCGAGTCCTTCATTTGGGCCTTGGTGACACCGTGGGCCTTTACATATTTAGGCCGTATATACCAAGCTCGAGTACCTGTAGGGTATACCCATGTTAGTAGCCCCCGAGTGTCCAGTGGAATCGCAGATTCGACTGGGGACTTTATGAAGTCTTTCGAGTGCATGACTGAGTACATGTTTCGATTGCTTTGTCCGTGTCATAGGGATTGTTGGTGTGCGTGCCTTATTCTAACCGATGTATCGGTATGAGTTAACTACCTTAGGGTAAAACAACGCCACCTACTCAAACTCGAGTCCCCGGACTCGAATCTGGAAAAGTGCTGGTGTAATGCGACTCAAGCCGCGGAGGTCTTACAGGAGTCGAATTCCAGTATATGGGTGTGAGCACTCGATGCGTCCGTCAAGGCATATTCATCGTACCTGTAGGCACGGATATATTTCTAGTAGTGCGCAGCAAATGCATTGCCAGGCCTTATTCAGGTCTTACCTTCACGCTGTAAGCGCGACATCCGAATTTTATCATCGCGGAGACGATTCGGGTAACCCAGGAGACGCAGTCTCTTTGTAGGAAAAAATTTATGAGGCGGTGTCGCCATAAACTTCGAGTGTGGATGTTATCGACACACAATACTTTGTACAAATAATCGTAGGGTGCGCGACCAGCGCTCCCTATGGGAGTAGCCCCCGAGTGCCTGGTTGAGTCGAAGACTCAAGCAGGGACTAAATAACTTTTGCTTGTTTTAGTCGAAATTTACTTCCGGCGCTCCCTATGGGAGTAACCCATGTCCATAGTTGAATCATGCTTCGAGTGGTTGGGTTTGCTTTGATTGTCCATGCTCCTGAAAAAAGAAGAAGAAAGATAATCGTAGGGTGCGCGACCAGCGCTCCCTATGGGAGTAGCCCCCGAGTGCTTGGTGGAGTCGAAGACTCGAGCAAGAACTAAAGTAATCGAAGTCTTCTGCTACGTAGCTTTTGATGACGTCAGTGTTGACGATTTCATGACCTCAGTTGCCCGCGTGAGCGATTTTGACGGGACATGACGAGCGGTGGGTCCCACTCCCTGACTCTGATTTGACTGGGCGCGCGTAATCTTTATTTTAACCGCGCCTCCTCGATTTCCACGTGTAATGGGAGTGGTGGGGGGACGGTTCATGTTTCAGATCCTCCACATGTCTAGCACGATGATCGCAGTAGGGTTTTTATGAGCCGCTAGATTGCATCTTCCAGAGGTTAAGTAGTGGCGCTGCGACGGTAAAATTCACATCTGCTTTCGCTCATCTTTTGCCTTCATCGCTAATGCCGCTGCTCCCCTGCTTTCTATGCTCTCTTTTCCTCCGCGGCACTAGACCAGCTCCGCGCATTTCCCAGCTACTTTCTCTGGTCGCATCACCGCCACACAATGGGGAAGAAGAGAGGAGGTGCTGCGGCCGATTCCGCGGCTACCGCTGCTGCGGTGAAGAAGAAGGGCGGCTCCGCTGCTGCGGGCACCAGCACCACCACCGACGGGAAGAAGAAGGGCACGGGCACCCGCATCACGAATGGCACGTGGCATCCGTCCATAATCAAGTCCTCTGATCTTCGTCTTCTTCGTCAAGATGGAGTGCTGTCCGCCGCAGCCGCCGACGAGCGCGTCCCCGGCGGTGAGATAATCCTCTCTCCTCCCGCTGGTTTTCGAGTGATGTTCTTGGCGTTCGTCATTCACGGCCTTTCGTTGCCCTGCATCCCTTCTTAAGGGGCCTCCTTTGTTTTTACGGGCTTCAGCTCCATCAGCTGTCCCCGAACTCTATCCTCCATATCTCTTGCTTCATCACCCTCTGCGAGTGCTGGCTCGGAATCAAGCCTCACTTCGGCCTCTTCAAGCGCCTCTTCCAATTGAAGCGCCAATCTGTGTCTGGCTCCTTAGTCTATGATGTAGGCGGCTGCGGAATTCACGTCGATCCATCCGCCACCTATTTCGACATCAAGCTGATGAAGTCCGTCCAAGGATGGTGGGACAAGTGGTTCTACGTTCGTGACCAGAAGGCCGACGAATACCACTTCGGACTCACACCTTTCGATCCCGCGACGTCGTGCAAGAGGAGGCGCTCCTGGAAGAATGTAGTCATGCCTAGCGAGTCCGTAGAGACAGATGTGATGTACGAGCGCGTCTGCGACCTCGAGAGTCGCATAGGCAAAGAGCAGGGAGGTTGCGCCCTCATTCGCACGTGGTTGCGCCGCCGCGTCCAGCCCCTGCAGGCCAGAGTCCATCCCATGTTTCAGTGGGCTGGCACTAACGATGTCACTCGCGTGTCTGCCGATGGCATGTCCGCGAGTGAGGTGGATAAAAGGGTTCAACTGGTGACCACATACACCGTCAAGGATGTGCTTCCTAGTGAGCCAGTCGTTCCCCCGTTCGACGCTTCTAACCCTCCTCCTGAGGTACAATTGTGCTACGTAGTAGCTTAGTTTTTTGATTGCTTCTTTGCTGCTTCTTTGCTTTGTGCTGAATTTGTTGTCTATATACAGGATTGGGCGGTGTCACCCTGTATGCCCCTCTTTCTGAGGGGGTTATCCCTCGCGAGGAATTGGAAGAGGACGAGTCAGAATCGACCGTCCTATCCGATGTGGAAGAGGAAGCCCCCGAGTCGGGTAGTCCGGATACTCGCAAGCGTTCACGCAGCAAGGATTCTGATGCGTCGTCTCCTTTGACTCCGGAAGGTGTAGGCGTTGGTGTAGGGTCGCCAATCCCTGCCATTCCTGTGAGAGCCGTTGCGCCATCTTCTCGCAAGAAGATGCGACTACCAAAGGAGTCTTCGTCAGAGTCGAGGGAACCAACCTTTGACTTTGATAAATTTGATTGTAAGTATTTGGTTTGTCTTTTTCTGATTCTTCATTGGCTTTGCCTTGTCCTTGATGTTGGTTTTGTTTTTGCAGTCAAGAGGCATCATCATCTTCTGGCGACGTCCAATTTTTGAAAGAATCAGGAGTCGCAACCTCAAGGGCCAAGAAAGAGGTCGAGCGTGCTCCTTCCCCTCCATTGGTGGCCCACTCCGGGCACAACTCTTCTAGCTCTCTGCATGAAGGGGAGCATCGAATGGTTGCCCGGATGACTGCACACCAATCGACTTCGGAGTCATTGGAGGATCATGTAAGTGTAGGATTTCTTCTTTTGATGTTGCAGTCGATGTTATCTATGACATTTGCTGATCCCTTGTTGTGCGATAGCCCCTTGTGAAGGAAGCCGCTCACTTGGCGGAGCAAGTGGTTGTGATGGGTCGTCAGCATGCAATGCTAGAGACACGTCATCGCGTGGTTGAAAGTAAGTGTTCTTCACTTCCTCTTCTTCTCCTTTTTATATGGTCGACTGATAGTCAATCCCTTTTGTTTTGTAGCTGAACATAACGCCCTCCTGCGCAACGCTGCCACCATGGAGAAAACACTCGCCGTGACTGTGAAGGGCCGCGATGAGGCGATCGCGGCGCGTGGCGAGGCTCAGAGGCGTGAAGAGGATCTGCGTACCTCCATCGCGGCCAGGGAGAAGTTGTTCGAAGAACAGCTTTTCTCGATTGCCAAGGCCCTCTCAGTACTATGTTTGGATATCATCATCTTTCTCTGCTTGATTTTTGCCGTTGGCGCTGATGTTTTGTACATGTATGAGTTTATGTACAGATGCTGGTGATTTGAGCTTCGACCGTCAGGCCCTCCGTCGCGATGATGCCTTGGCGGGTGCACTTTCAGCAGTCGACGACTGCAGCGCCGCTGTTCAGGATATGCTTTCCAAAGCCAAGGGCATGCTCAGTCGCCTTCGGGAGGAGTTGATGCCCAAGGCTGAGTTAATCGAGAACATGAACGAGCTGGTGGAGTCTCTCGCTGGGGGTGTTCCTGCGAGCTTCAAGAACTCGCACTGTGCGGCTGGCGCGTCAATGTCACTCGCCATGGTGCAGGCCCACGGAGTCGAGGTTGACCCAGCAGCAGTTTCGAAGGCGATGCCCATTAGCGCGGACAGCCAGCAGGTAGTCTTTGCTCCCTTCGCGACTGCCTGTGGAAAATATGGGCCGCAGCTGATTAGCACGGTTGCGAAGTACTCTAAGGAGCTGCAACAAGCCAAGAAGGCGGCAAAGGCTGCAGCATCAGGGGATGGCGGAAAGTCAGTGGCATCTGACACTGTCACGGACTCGATGAAGCCCCCGAAGCCGTCGAAGTCGAAGAATCCAATTGCTCCTCAGTAGTTTTGTATTAGTTGATTAGTTTATGCCTTTTGTCTAGAACATGCCTTTTGGGGGGTGTATCTGCTAATACTTTTTTCCATTCTTGAATGCACTCGAATCTTTTGTTTATGTGTTGATTGGATCTTCTTATTCGCTTCTTGCTTGGCTTGTGGTAGGGTACATCAAGTGATCCTTTGAGGGAACCTCAGGACTCGTTGGCCCTTGATGATACTTTGGCACCGTCGCGCTCTAGGGTAGATGAGCTGTCGCTGCTTTCGCGATTGCGTGACCGCGTGAAGCAGTTAGAGCGTGAATTGCCCATGCTCCGTGGTAACGCGGATGTATGGAAGTCAAAGGCAGAGAAGGCCGCTGCCCGAGAACAGTATCTACTTGGCGAGGTGACGTAGCTGGGCGACCAATTCAAGTGTTAGTTTGCTTGCTCTTATTTTTTCCTTGTAGTCATTCGCAATGGTGCGCTATCCTTATGCTTCTGTTTTGGCTTTGTATAGTTGTCAGCGCGCGTCATCCACAAGATGAGAAGGAGAGAATTGCCATTTGTATGCATGATCTGACCCAGGAGCAACTTCAAGAGAGTGGGTACTTCTAGGTAAATCATGATCGTGCGATTGCGCTGGCGACCCTGCAGGATCGTGCGTCGCGAGTGATGCACTTTCTGAAGAAGTTGCAGTCATGCTTGGAGAACATTTATCGTACGATGTTTCCGCTGGATGTTACTCCATCAAGCCTACTGGCCCTCCTCGCCAAATTTCAAGACCTGGTCGCGGTTCGCGAGTGTGTGAGGCAACAGTTGGTGGCTGGTGCCAAGGCTGCTCTATCGCTGGTGCGACTGCATAGGCCTGACGTAGATGTTGCGGCAATTGTGGCTGGGCCACCTGCGCCACCAGCAGGTTCTGCCTAGAATATGGTGCCGCACTACCAGCGATGGATCAACCAGCAGAAGAGATCGTCGACTTCTTTGAGGAACAAACCAACATTCTCTTGTTGCAGTAGTAGCTTAGTTTATATCCTGCACATAAGTGTACCCGTGTTGTAAAGTTCTTATAAATGTTGTGTATAATTTATTGTCGAATATGTATAAAGATCTTGTTAGCGTGTGAGTGCGTTGCACTATGCGACTCCTTTTTGTTAGCCTGGCCATGCGTTTATCTCAGTCCCTTGTCAACCTGTCAGATGCGTTGCAACTGGGTTGATGTTGTGTCAAGGGTTTCAATTTGATGTGCCAGCTACTCAGGATATCACGTTTTAGTTCGGAGAACAGATGTGTGTAGGGTGGCGTAGCGCCCGAGTCGATAAGTTGCGGAAAAATAAAGGAAGACACAGAGTTTTGGGGCACTTAGCTTTATTTATTCGTGAGACAGTACGAGGTACAATGTGTGGCTAAGTAGCCTTGGCTGAGTGCCTTATTTGCGATACAAAAGTAAAAACGACTAAGGGTAGAAGCGTCGCAGCTGTGCGACGTTCCAGGGGTTGGAGTATGCGACTCCTGTTTCTAGATCTTGAAGGCGATAGGTGCCACCTGGGATTACTTCTGTAATCATGTATGGTCCTTCCCAGGGAGATTCGAGATTGAGATGTCCTTGCTGCTTTAGTCGCAGGACTAGGTCGCCTTTGACGAAGGATCTGGGGCGTAGCCTCCTACTGTGGTAGTTGCGCAGGTTCTGCTGGTAGATCGTTGATCTTTCCACGGCGATTTCCCTTGCCTCGTCGAGGAGATTGACGGAGTCTTCGAGTGCAAGGGATGACTCATGCTTGCTGTAAGCGACCACGCGTGGCGCCTTGTACCGTACCTCGGCGGGCAGCACCGCTTCGGCCCCGTGCACCATAAAGAACAGGGTGTAGCCTGTAGCACTATTTGGGGTTGTGCGTAGGCTCCAGAGTACTGATTGCAGTTCGTTTGGCCAGCAGCCCGCGGCTTGTTCGAGTGGCCGGAGGAGTCGCTTCTTGATGCCGCCGTAGACGAGCCTGTTCGCCTTTTCAACCTGATCGTTGGTCTGTGGATGTGCTACTGAGGCGTAGCTGATGTTGATTCCCAGATTCTCACAGAATTCTTGGAACTCCTTGGATGTGAAGTTTGTTCCATTGTCCGTGATGATGTTGTGTGGCACTCCAAAGCGGAAGACGATGGACTCAAAGAACTTGACTGTGCTATGCCCCGATTGATTGGTCACTGGCATGGCTTCTATCCACTTGGTGAACTTGTTGACTGCCACCAGGAGGTAGACGTAACCTCCTCATGAGGACTTGGGGAGCTTGCCGACCATGTCGAGTCCCCATTGTGCGAAGGGCCAGGCCAATGGGATTGGCCGGAGTTCCGCGCCAGGTGCGTGCGGCTTGTCCGCGAATCGTTGACACGCGTTGCATTTCTGGACGATGTCTTTGGCATCGCGCATGGCCGTAGGCCAGTAGAACCCAGCTCGCAGAGCTTTGGCCACGAGGGCGCGGCTGCCAGCATGGTGTCCGCAGGTTCCCTCATGGATGTCGAGGAGGACAGCTCTTCCGTCAGCCGCGGAGACGCATCGCTGGAGTACTCATGTGATGTTGCGCTTGTATAGTTCGCCGTTGATAACAACGAATGCCTTGGATCGCCGCACGATGTGTCGCGCATCAATCGGGTCGTCTGGTAGCCGTTTGCTGAGGAGGTACGTGATGTATGGCTGAGTCCAGGATGATTCTATCATCATGACGCTCATTGGTCCTTCGAGTCCTGTGTCCAGCTCCAGGTCATCGAGTGACATTGGCTCATTGGGCGACGTAGCCCCCGAGTCCGTTGCTGCGCTTGTTTTCTTCTCTGCGCCCTTTGGCTTGACGGAGCGTTCGCAGATGCGCTCGAGAAATACCCCAGGTGGTATGGGGGCGCAGGTAGAGCCTATGTTGGCGAGTATGTCCGCCTCTTCATTGCTTTCACGGCCTACATGTCGCAGTTCGCAGCCGTCGAAGTCCCCTTCAAGTGTGTCGTAGAGGTCGCGGTAGATGATCATGTTATCGTTCAGTGCGCCGCACTCATGCATTGTTTGGTTGACGACCAACTTGGAGTCACCGTAAATAATGAGTCTCTTGGCGCCGTAGGCTTTTGCCATCCTCATCCCGTGTAGCAGGGCCTCGTATTCACCTTCGTTGTTGGAGGCGGTGAACTGCATTCGTAGGATGTACTTCAGCTTGTCCCCTTGAGGTGATGTCAGTATGACACCTGCACCTGCTCCATCCTTCCGCTTGGATCCGTCGAAGTGCGTTGTCCAGAGGTAGGACATGTATGGTTTGTCAGGGAGCTGGTTCTCCATCCAGTGCACGAGGAAGTCAGGGAGAACTTGCGACTTGATCGCGTCGTGTTTTTCATATGTGATGTCTCGTGGAGACAATTTGATTCCCCAAAGCGCGACTCGCCCCGTGGCAACGGGGTTATTGAGGATATGCCCCAACGGGCGTCGTTGACCACCACGATTGGGTGTTCCTAGAAGTAATGGCGTAGTCACCGGGTGGTCATGAAGATGCCGTACGCCAGCTTCTGGTAGTGCGGGTACCGTTGTTTTGTTGGCGTGAGGACTTCGCTGAGGTAGTAGACTGGGCGCTGTACCCCATGGACTTTGTTTTCCTCGACTCGTTCGACCACGAGCACTGTGCTGACCACCTGGTTGGTGGCGGAGATATATAGCAATAGCGGTTCCCTTTCTCGTGGGGTCACCAGTACTGCCGAAGTGGATAGCAGGCGCTTGAGGTCTTCGAATGCTTCTTGCGCTTCGTTGGTCCACTCGAACTTTTCAGCTTTGCGGAGGAGTTGGTAGAAGAGTAGTGCCTTTTCACCCATCCGACTGATGAATCGACTGAGGGCCGCGATTCGCCTAGCCAGCTGCTGGATGCCCCTTATGTTCTTCGGCTTCTCCATGGCCAGTATGGCTTTTATTTTCTTCGGGTTTGCCTCGATTCCTCTGGCAGAGATGAGGTATCTGAGTAGTTACCCAGATGGCACGCCGAAGGCGCATTTGTCCGGGTTGAGCTTGATCTGGTAGCGGTCGAGGTTGGCGAAGGTTTTGCGCAAATCGTCGATTAGGGAGGCTTCCTCCTTGGTCTTGATTACTATGTCGTCGACATAGACTTGAATGTTGCGACCAAGTTGCTCCTTGAGGCAAGCCTGCATGCACCGCTGGTAGGTGGCTCCCATGTTCTTTAGCCCGAAGGGCATTGTGTTGTAGCAGAACACGCCGAAGGGCATTGTAAATGTTGTTTTCTCTTGATCTTCCTCCTTCATTCGAATCTGATTATAGCCTGAGTAGGCGTCGAGGAAGCAGAGGCGCTCGCATCCCGTGGTGGAGTCGATGATCTAGTCGATGCGCGGTAGCGGGAAGTGATCCTTTGGGCAGTGCTTATTCAGGGAGGTGAAGTCCACGCACATCCGCAGGATATCCGTGTCCTTTGTTGGTACCACCACCGTGTTAGCGAGTCAAGTGCTTTCCTTGATCTCGCGTATGAATTTGGCATCGAGGAGTCTATTGATCTCCATTCCAACAGCCTGCGCCCGTGGCTCAGATAATCGCCGGATTGTTTGCTTAACTGGCCTTGCGTCGGGGTTGATGTTGAGTGCATGCTCGGCGAATTCCCTGGGAACTCCTAGCATGTCCGTAGGACACCAGGCGAAAATTTCCCAGTGCTCACGGAGGAATTCGACGAGCGCGAGTTCCTATGCAGGACTCAAGTTGTTGGCAATGAGGGCCGTTTTGGCGGGATCCGAGGGATGAACCTGCACTTTCTTTGTGTGCACTGATGAGTCGAAAGATAAATCAGGCGAGCTTGGCCGGCTTGGGGGAGGCAGACTGTTGTCTGTCGACTCCTTTAGTCTCACGAGTTCTTCCTGCATGCCGAAGGACTGGGAAATTCTGTTGAATTCCCTGTCACAACTGTCGGACCTCTCGAAGCTCCCGTTGACTGTGATGACGCCATTGGGACCTGGCATTTTCATTTGCAGGTAGGCGTAGTGTGGCACTGCCATGAACCTAGCGAACGCGACACGTCCGAGGATGCGATGATACTGTGAGGGCCAGCCGACGACCTCAAAGTCGATGCGCTCGCGCCGAAAGTTTTTTGGCGTGCGAAGATGACGTCGAGGTTGATTTTGCCCAGGGGATACACGCCCTTGCCTAGGACGATGCCGTGGAATGTTGTGTCTGAGGCTTCTAGGCAAGTCAGGGGGATCCTCATGGCTCACAAGGTACTCGCGAATATAAGGTTGATGCCGCTTAGACCATCCATGTAGACGTGGCTCATATCGAAGCCTCCAATTTGTGCCTCAAGTACGAGGGGGCAATGGCCTGGACGAGGTACTTGAGGCGGATGATCGCGTTTGTCGAAGGTGATGCAGGACTCGCTTCTGCTGAGGTACTCAGTGGTAGATGGTGGCGAGTGTGTGGCCAAGTTAACTTGGCGAGTGATGGCCTTCTGCACCCGATTGGAGGGGCGTCCTTTTTGGATCATCATAGTACCCATGGCCCGTGGGTAGGGTTCACGTCCCTTGTGTTGGTCCGACACAGCTGCGTTTGGGGGCATTCCAGGTGGCGGTGGCGGAGCGCCATGTGCCACGGCGCCTAGAGCCGCTCCATAGCCTCTCTCGACCGCGTTCCGATTCATTCGAACCAATCCCTTGAGGAGGTGGCTGGACTTCTTCTTTCCATCATGTTTGTCGATGTAGAAGTGCACCGTGCATGGCCTGGACAGTTTTTCTTCGATGGATGTCGCGGGTGCCTCATCACGGTTGCGGTGTTGCCATACTTGCATGGTTTTCCCGGAGTCGCGGTATCCACCGCTGCGGTATCCGTTGTTGCGGTTATCGTCGCGTCTGTCGGCGTAGCCAGCTGCGACCATGTTGACGTCGCCGCGGTCATCATAGATACGCATACGGTGTTTGCCTTGGCGGTCGCGTCTGCGCTCGAGTTCTGCCTCCTCGTCGGAGTGGACGCGATTTTTCACCGAATCTTCTCCATCGGCCCACCGATTCACGATTTCCATCAAGTGGTCAATGGTCTTGGGCTTTGAGCGGCCCAGCTCCTCCCTGAGCTCTATGCGGCGGACGCCGCCGTTGAATGCGTCAATCGCGTGATCCTCCGAGATGTTTTCTGCGGAGTTCTTGATCATGGACCACCTTTGGATGTAGGAGCGCAGCGATTCGCCAGATCTTTGCTGGCAGCATCTCAGCTCTTCGATTGATGCGGGCCACTTGTATGTGCCCTTAAAGTTGCGCATGAAGCTGTAAACCAGCTCATTCCAACTGCGAATGGATCCGTGTGGGAGGTTGTTGAGCCATGCTCGGGTGGCGCCCTGCAGCTGTAGCTGTAAGCATTGCATGGCCGTGCTTCGACTGCCTCCGTGGAGCCTGACAGAGGAGATGTGGTCCTCCAGCCAGATTTTTGGGTCATGTAGGCCGTCAAACTTTGGGTTCTCCAACGGGAGTTTGAACCCCTTGGGCATTCGCTTCTGCCTGATGGATCTGCTGAAGCATCTGGCACCGCAGAGCTCCACATCTTCCTATTCCGAGTCAGTCGACCGAGCATGTCGCGCCCTTGATTTGTCGATCTTGTGCTGCGTGATGTCATCACGCACGTCGTAGTCGTGGTCGTGCCGCTGTGAGCGGTGATGTCAAGACAGATCGTGACTGTCATCACTGGATGAGGGTGAGGAGTAACGCTTTGCTAGCACCTTGCCTTTCTCTGGCTCTGGTGTTAGCTCCTTGTCGAGGGCAGGCTCGATTAATCCCAAGCCCGCGATCATAGATCGGTGTATGGTGGCTCGGGGATCTCCAGCTGGCGGCTGGTTGTTAAGGAGGTACATGGTGGCCGCTGTCACCGCAGCCTGCGGCATCTTGGGGACCACATTGCCCCATGTATCGGTTGTCATAGAGCTGGAGTCGAGGACTTTTGCAGCTTCTATGCGTTCTTGCTCGGTGAGATGGGCCATCCGAGATTGCCTCTTTTTGGCGATGTACTCGTTGCCTCTTGAGGAGGATCCTCCGTGGGAGGAGAGCCCAGCACGACGAAGGCTCGACTCATCTGCTGCTTTTTTGCGTGCCTCGAGTTGCGCGATTGTTTGTACTTGGCGCTTGAATTCTTCCTTCAGGAGCCAATGGTAGCCCATTAGCAGTTCTTGCGGAGATCCGAAGGGTAGAGGAGTGCCTCGTAGGGCCTCGCGGCAGCGAGCCCATTCTTGCTCGTTGAGCCTGATCACGACACGTTCGCCGGTTTGCTCGTTTATTATGGTTGGAGGTTCGACTGCTCCTCCGTTGTTGGCGTTGGTGCGATCGCCACCTTTACCACCATTAGCACCGTTGCCGCCATTGCCAACAAGAGGTGGGTCGGTTCCATTACCGTGATTGCCAGTGTTATCGCGGTTGGCGGAGGTATCGCCTGCGTTGATGACGGCGCACATGAAGTGATTGGGGAAGCTGCTGCTTCCACAACTCTTAGATCCGGAGCCATAGGCTCCATTTTCAGTGGCCAGATCGCTCAGATCGGAGTTGCGACTGCTGTCGCTGACCGTGTTCTCGACTGTTGTCGAGGCGTTGAATTCACTAAGGGTGCCGATCGATGGAGGGAACCATGATGCTGGGGCAATTGATGGCACCGTCAGCTGGTCAGGCATGCGAAGCGTGCCCATCTGACCAACTTGGAAGCGGAAGCTCCCTATTGCCAGGCTGACTCCATCGCCCACGGACTCGAAAGCCGAGCGAGTGGCCGGCGTGTGGATGGTGAAGTCGAACGCGCCGAAGAGCTGGCGAATCTCCGTTGTTGCGGAGTTGTAGATCGCGGTTGATGGGGCCGAAGAAGCCGCAACATCTGCACTCCCAGTTCCCACAGACGGTGCCAATTGACGAGGGTTTAACTCATCAATGCCCATTGTTATGGACTTGGGTTTTGGAGAAGGAGGGAGCGCTGGAGACATCTATCGGATAGCAAACAAGCACACAGGGGACTCGAAGATTTACCCAGGTTCAGGCCTCGTAGAGGTCCTTACTCCTGCTTGTCTGCTCGTGGAATTATCAAAGGAATCGAGGATTACAATGGTGCGCAGATGCAATCTGGCGAGGGTTGTGGAAACTAGGGTTGCGTGTGTCCTTCTCGCCGCCCCTCCTAGCCTTTATATAGATAGGCTAGGTCTCGGGTAGCAGGTTGAGTCGGTTACAGGTTAGGGTTTTCCCCTTTAAACCTTCTATCTTTAGCTTCTTCTTATTCTTCAAGCAATCGAGAGTTCGTAGTTTACACGAGTCCTTCATTTGGGCCTTGGCGACACCGTGGGCCTTTGCATATTTAGGCCATATATACCAAGCTCGAGTACCTGTAGGGTATATCCATGTCAGTACCCGATCAAAATTCCACGAAAGAGTCTGTAGCCACCATCATCTCCATCCCTAGATAGGGAGGGATCTGAAGTTCTTCCTGGCACCCTGCCAGAGAGGGGAATTCACCCTAGAAGCCTTCTTCATTACCATGCAAGCCTCCGGTGTGATGCGTGAGTAGTTCATCCTTGGACTATGGGTCCATGTAGTAGCTAGATGGTTGGTTCTTCTCCTTTGTGCTATCATGTTTAGATCTTGTGAGCTCCATTCATGCTCAAGATCATCTATTTGTAATTCATACATGTTGTGTTTGCGGGGATCCGATGGATATTGAGATGCTATTTCAGATTGATTATTGATTCTATCATGTCTTTGTTATTTGTGATCTTGCATGCTTTCCGTTGTTAGTAACTATCTTGGCCAAGTAGATGCTAGCAACTCCAAGAGTTAGTATTTATGCTCGATAGTGGGTTCATGCCTCTAGTAATCTAGGGAAGTGACAAAAATCTCTAAGGTAGTAGATGTGCTATTGCTACTAGGGAGAAAACAACAATCCTTTGTTCATAGAACAATCGTATTGTTTACTTTACACGCAATGCGTAATGCAATTATCCGTTGCTTGCAACTTAATACTGGAGGGGGTTCGGTTGATAACCTGAAGGTGGATTATTAGTCATAGATGCAGTTGGATTACGGTCTATGTATAATGTTGTAATGTCCAATCGAATCTCAAAGGAGTCAAGATGAGTAGTATATGCATGATTGCTTTCTCGATGTTTTTCAATTGCCCCACTGTAATATGTTCACCCAACATGTCATCTATCTTAAGGAGAGCCACCACTAGTGAACTATGGATCCCGGTCCTTTCTTTTACCATCAATCTACAATCAACTGTTTACTACTTTCTGTTTACTTTCTGCAAACTATTACTTTCTTCCACTCAATACGTTTAATCCTTTGTTTTTAGCAAAACCGGTGAGATTGACAACCTCATCGCAAGTTGGGGCAAAGTTCTGTGGTTGTGTTGTGCAGGTTTCCACATTGCTGCTGGCACCGGTAGTGTGCCCTGCCAAAGTCCAGCTAGCAACACCTTTGAGGTGTTTCCTTGCTCCTACTGGATTGATAACCTTGATTTCATAAATGAGGGAAAACTTGTTGCTGTGCTCATCATACCTTCCTCTTGGGGTTCCCCAACAGGCTCGATATATTTTGGGCTAAGCAACTGATTTTCTGGCGCCGTTGCCGGTGAGTCAAGGACATCTTCACAAGGGGAGTCTCTCATAACCAATCTCTTTACTTTGTTGTTTTTGTTTTGCTTAGTTTACTTTTTGCTTTGTTTGCTTGTTTCTTTATCAAAAACACAAAAAAATTAGTTTTACTAGTTTGCTTTCTTAAAAACACAAAAAATGACTACTCTTGAAAACACTAAGGTTTGTGACTTCACTAGCACCAACAACAATGATTTTATGAGCACACATATTGCTCCACCTATTCCTGAAGCTACTTTCTTTGAAATAAAACCTGCTTTACTCAATATTGTTATGAGAGAACAATTTTCTGGTATTGGTAATGAAGATGCTGCTGCTCATCTAAATAACTTTGTTGAACTTTGTGAGATGCAAAAGCATAGGGATATAGATGGGGATATTATTAAGCTTAAATTGTTTCCTTTCTCTTTGAGAGGAAAAGCTAAAGAATGGTTGAATTCCTTAACTAGGAATAGTATTGATTCCTGGACTAAATGCAAAGATGCTTTCATTGGAAAATACTATCCTCCTGCTAAGATTATATCTATGAGAAGTGAAATAATGAAGTTTAAACAATCTGATAATGAACATATTGCTCAAGCTTGGGAAAGAATGAAATCTTTGGTAAAGAATTACCCCACTCATGGACTGACTACTTGGATGATATCCAAACCTTTTATGCAGGATTGAACTATTCTTCAAGAAATCTATTGGATTATGTTGCTGGAGGTACCTTTATGACCATTACTTTGGGTGCTGCAACAAAGCTTCTGGATAATATGATGGTTAACTATTCTGAATGGCATACTGAGAGAGCTCCACAAGGTAAGAAGGTAAATTCTGTTGAAGAAACCTCCTCCTTGAGTGATAAGATTGATGTTATTATGTCTATGCTTGTTAATGGGAAAGTGAATGATTTTTATTTCAAAGCTTTATGTGATCTTGATAGTAGTGTTTCTATTATGCCTAGAAGGATTTATGATATGCTTGATTTGCCACCATTGGAAGATTGTTATTTGAATGTCCCACTTGATGATAATGCTAAAAAGAAACTCATGGGGAGTATTAATGATGTTCTTATTATGGTTAACAATGCCTATGTCCCTGTTGATTTCTATGTTTTGGATGTTGAATGCAATGCTTCTTGTCCTATTACTTTGGGAAGACCTTTTCTTAGAACTGTTGGTGCCATTATTGATATGACAGAAGGCACCATTAAATATCAACTTCCACTCAAGAAAGGTATAGAACACTTCCCTAAGAAGACGGAGAAGATTTATTTTGCCCCTCCTATGAAAACAAAATTTGCTCTTATTGGTTCTTCATTTGAGAACACTTGATCCTTTTTATTGCTTCTTATGCCTAACTTAAAGGCGTTAAAGAAAAGTACTTATTGGGAGATAACCCAAAAGTTTTAGATGAGTCTTGGAAGTTATTACTTATGTAATAACCGCTCCTTATCCTTTTTATTTGCTTTTTGTGCCAAGAGTAACCTCTAATGAGAGAGAAGTAATAATTGGGAAAGTTGCTGTCCCGAAACAGATTTATGTGCTTCACCATAAAAATTCATGTAAAATCTCTGTACGTTGTTTTGAGGCGTGAATTTTTGTGCTTCTGACCCAGGTTGTTATCTAACTTTCGTTAGTTCAACACTTTTCTATTTGAACAACAGAAGGTCATCGAACAAATTCGTCTTTACCTGCTGGTCTGTTTTGACAGATTTCTGCCATTATTTGCATTTGCTTCTTGTTGGTTCCTTTTTGAGTTCTTTTAGGGAATTGAGCTTTTTGAGGGAAGTGCTGCAGTAGCTTATGTTTTAATGGAAGTTTTATTGGTGTTGGAACTGAACCTAAAGACTTATTATCTTGAGTGCACTAATGTTGCTAATAAAGATTGTGTGAAGTTTTGTATGAGGGAAAAATTTCAGGTGTATGGAAGAAATGAGTAATGAGATGAAGGATGGACTAAAACTCGAGCTTGGGGATGCCACGCGTGTCACCCCAAGAAATATCCAAGAAGTACAAGCATCAAATTTTGGGGATGCCCAAGGCATCCCCTTCTTCATCAATAAAAATTCCAGGTTTCTTCCAAACACTTCATTTCTATTGTTTCATGCACAGTTGTGTTGTTCTTGGAGCGTCTTCTTTTTCATTTTCGTTTTGTTTTTTCATTTGCTTGGTTTGTTTAGTTTGCTGAATAAATTGGTTGGACCCCCTCTTTCATGCATTGGTTTTCAAATAGTTTGGTTTGGATTGGAAAAGAGTAGGAAAAGTTCATGCTTAAGTGGTAAAGAGAGCTTGTTTTTGACTGTGGCCTATGCTTTGCCATGTCACGCTTGATATTGTTTTGGATTTATGCTTAGTTTTCTTTGTTGTAGCATGACATGTTATAAACAATTGAGATTTCTTAATGTGCCTTGGAAGAATCATGCGTTGTTTTAGCATATTAAAGCATAGTATTGTGGTATTCTCCTTTGAAGCTTTATTTGGGTTGACTTGGCGCATGATCACACCATGTTATGACTATCCCAAGTCACCATAGCCTTTATGATCCTTTAGTTTTCAACTTGTAATATCACTTTATGCTTTGATTAATGATATTTTGTCGCTCTGCATGATTATGGCCATTATTGCTCTCTTAGTTGGTCGCTCCCAGTCTTTTGCTAGCCTCCATAACCAAGTGTGAGTTCCACTCATGCATACAACTCCTAAAACCAAGTTATTCCAAAGAATCCACCATACCTACCTATTAGCACTTGCTATTTCCAAGTATATTCATGTTTTTTTCTACCTTCCGAATTAAACTTGTTATGAGAAAATTAATGATCGCTCTCACGAACTTGATGGCACACTTTACTTTTCTTGCCCTTAATAAACTTGAACCATTGTGTCCATCTTTGTTGCATATATGCTTGCGCTTTATAAGTTGAAGTTAGCAGAACCATGTATCATGGGGAACGCTTTCAACATTGCACTTGTACTTTGTACCCCGTTGATATCATGTTCTTTTGCTTATGGATCCCGGTGATGTGAAATAAAAGGGGAACTTGTAAGATCATGGAGTTTGTATTTGTGTTAGAGAAACGCTTGGGCCGCTAGCCTAAGCCATGCCTAATCATGGTGGAAACTTGCAGCATAACCATAATGATCACTCTATGAAGCATCCTCTATAAAAACCTACGCAAATAGCAAATAAAAAGATCGTTGAGATGCTCATTGTCTGCTTGCCTTGTCATTTTGATTATGGGATAGCTCCTGTATCATGTGCAAGGGGTACCCCATTGGCGGTTCTCTATGATACATATGTACTTACAATGACAAGAGCTTACTTGTGACTGAAGTTGAGTAGCATGAGGTTCGGTCTTCGTAAGTAAGGGGCATGAGATTTCAGCTTATAACTTGTCAAGCATATCCTCTTAGTTGTTTCACTTTAACCTTAATCACCTAAAGATGCTTATGATAGGGGCAATGATAGCTGAAAGCTAATAAGTACCATAATTTTTGGAAGCTCTTTATGAAACTTGAATCCCTACTTCCTTCTATAAAGGCCTTTCTTTTACTTTTATGTTGAGTCTCCACCTTCTATCTTTATGCACCTACTTTGAGAGCATAGTGGCCATTCTTAGTTCTATGTGCATTGTCCCAAGACTTGTTGATTGATGCATAGCTTTGATATTGCTTGTTTTAAACTATTTGTATCTAGTCACTCTTATGAACTTTAAAGGTGTCCTATGCATTTATGTTTGCTACTCTATGAGGGACAAGCTGAATGTCACTATGCTATGTTTTCTTTATGTGAAACAAACAAACGTCTTGCAAAGCATTGTTATTCATGAATCTTTTGTTTGTGCCTTTTCATGTTGCAACATAGTTGCTTTGTCTTATTGTTAGAACTTTGTCTTTCATGTTATAATTGAAGTACTATGATCCTAGCTATCAATGTTTACAAATACTTTGATCAAGTTTATGATGGTGCATTTCACCTCAAAAATTATTCTTTCTTTTTATCACTTACCTACTCGAGGACGAGCAGGAGTTAAGCTTGGGGATGTTGATACATTGCTAACGTATCCATAATTTTTGATGTTCCATGCTTGGTTTTATCTACTTTCTTATGTTTTGTCCACAATTTGGAGTACTTTCTATACACTTTCTTGGACTAACCTATTAACAAGAGCCATAGTGCCAGCTGCCTATTTTCTGTTGTTTTTGGTTCTAGGAAAGTCAGAAAATGAATATTCTCGGAATTTGACAGGACAAAAGCCAAAGTCAGTTTTTCACCGAGGGACACAAGGAGCCAGAATACGAGACAGAAAAATTGTTTACTATTTTGTGTTTACTTTCTGCAAACTATTACTTTCTTCCACTCGATACGTTTAATCCTTTGTTTTCAGCAAAACCGGTGAGATTGACAACCTCATCGCAAGTTGGGGACAGAGTTCTGTGGTTGTGTTGTGCAGAACCGATTGGGCATTACAACATTATACATAGACCGCCATCTAACTACATCTATGACTAATAATCCACCTTCAGGTTATCATCCGAACCCCCTCCAGTATTAAGTTGCAAGCAACGGATAATTGCATTACGAATTGCGTGTAAAGTAAACAATATGATTGTTCTACGAACAAAGGATTGTTGTTTTCTCCCTAGTAGCAACAACACATCTAGTACCTTAGATATTTCTGTCACTTCCCTAGATTACCAGAAGCATGAACCCACTATCGAGCATAAATACTAACTCTTGGAGTTGCTAGCATCTACTTGGCCAAGATAGCTACTAACAACGGAAAGCATGCAAGATCACACATAACAAAGACATGATAGAATCAATAATCAATCTGAAATAGCATCTCAATATCCATCGGATCCCCGCAAACACAACATGCAGAATTACAAATAGATGATCTTGATCATGAACGGAGCTCACAAGATCTAAACATGACAGCACAAAGGAGGAGAACCAGCCATCTAGCTACTACATGGACCTGTAGTCCAGAGATGAACTACTCACGCATCACACCGGAGGCTTGCATGGGGATGAAGAAGGCCTCCAGGGTGAATTCCCCTCTTCGGCAGGGTGCCGGGAAGAGCTTCAGATCCCTCCTGATCTAGGGATGGAGATGACAGCGGCTACAGACTCTTTCGTGGAATTTTGATCGGGTACTTAGGGTTTCCGTATTAGAGGCAATATATAGGCGGAAGGAGAGGCCGAGGGGGTGCCTAGGGCGACCAGACCACCCCCTGGTGCGGGCCAGGCCTGGCCACGCGGCCAGGTGGTGTGGCCGGGCCCCAACCCCTCTCCGTCTCGTATTGTGGCTCCAGGTGTCCCTCGGTGAAAAACTGACTTTGGCTTTTGTCCCGTCCAATTCTGAGAATATTCATTTTCTGACTTTCCTAGAACAAAAAACAGCAGAAAACAGGCAGCTGGCACTGTGGCTCTTGTTAATAGGTTAGTCCAAGAAATCATATGAAAAGTACTCCAAAATGTGGACGAAACATAAGAAATTAGATAAAACCAAGCATGGAACATCAAAAATTATGGATACGTTTGCAACGTATCAGTATCTCACTTGCCTTTGATTGTAGAGCAAACATAAATGACAAGGCACCTCTGAAGACTAGAAGTAAAGATATCAAAGATACATGCATCAAAGTCATGACACAATTAACCAAGTTTTGAGACAAGCACATTACACTAAGAATGACAACTATGCTCTCAAGAAAGTTCTCATGGAATGAGTGGTGACTCAACAAGGAAGTGAAAAGGTTTTGAAAAGTGTGAAAGGCTTCCAAATGCTGAAAGTATGGTACTCATTAGCTTTGAGCTCTCATTGCCCCTATCATAAGCATCTTTAAATGGTTAAGGTGAAAGTGAGGTCCAATACGAGTTATATGCTTTACATACCATAAACTGGAAATCTTATGTCCCTTGAGTACGAGGGCCGCTCCTCATGCTACTTAACTTTAGTTACCGATAAGTCCTTGTCATAGTAAATACATGCGTATCATAGAGAACCGCCAACAGGGTACCCCTTGCCCGATGATACGGAAGAATCCCCATATCAAAATGACAAGGCAAGCATACAATAAGCATCTCAGCATCTTCTTATTTACCATGGGAAAATGGTGCTTTTTCTCTCTTTCCTCTTTTCTCATTTTTTCCCTTTTTCTTCTCAATAACTATCTCTCTTTTTTTATAATAAGAATGCTTCATAGATTGCTCATTATGGTTACGCTGCAGGTTTCCACCATGATTAGGCATGGATTAGACCAGCCGCCCAAGCGTTTCTCTAACACACATACATAACTCCATGGACTTACAAGCTCCCCTTTTATTTCACACCGACGACATCCGTAAACAAAAGAGCATCATATCAACGGGGTATATATTTACAAGTGTTGAAAGCGTTCCCCGTGACAACGCGGTTCTGCTAATCCCCAGCCTATAATTTGCAAGCATATAACTTTCATGGACAGTCACAATAGTTCAGGTTTATTAAGTGCAATAAATAAAGTGTGCCATCAAGTTCGTGAGAGCTTTACTAACTAACTTTCTCATAACAAGCAAACATTTTATTTGGAAGAAAACAAGGCATGCTGAATATGCACGGAATAGGAAATGATGCTAATAGGTAGGTATGGTGGACACTTTTGGCAATATTGGTTTTGGGGAGTTGGAAACACGAGTAGAGCTCATACTCAGTGCAAGTGAAGGCTAGAAATATAAAGGGAGCGACAAGCGAGAGAGAGCAATAACTGTCATAATCATGCTTGCAACAAAACATGACTAATCGTGGCATGGAAGTGATCCAAGAACCCTGAGGCAAAATAATTCATCGAGGCTTAACTGATTATTGTTTCAGTCATAAGCATGCGTGAGCATGTGCCAAATCGATTCAAATGAAACATTTAGAGGAGGATACCACAATGTCATACCAAGTTATGAATAGAACAATGCAAGCAAACATTCATATGACATGCTACAAACCATTAGCAAGCTGGAGCTAATCATAAGAAAGCAAGAACTACTAAGCATCCATAAATAACATATACCTTACATGAATAGACTAAGCATGCCCACAATGACGAGTATATGTACAAAAATGAAAATAAATAGAGTTCATTACCAGCCTCTTACCACACCTCAAGTTGTCATTAATCTTCATTATTGCCCTTCACTTGTGTGGCTTGAATAATAACATGAAACCAAACTCCACTGAGGACTACTGAACCCTGCAACGAACTTCACAAAACCAAAGAAGAACAGAAAATATTTTTGATGTTTTTGATTTTTAGAGGCAATAACGAAAAGGAAGAACAAGCAAAGCGAAACCTTTTTGGGTTTTTCGAATAATTAAGACAAAGCTAAAAGAAAGAGGCAAACCAAGGCAAAAAGAAAAAGAAGCAAGCAAAGAGAAATAACGAAAATATTTTTGGTCTTTTTGTGTTTTGGAAAGTAGAAATAAGGAAAGAACGAAAGAAAACGAAACATGGATATACAAAGTACCGACTGAACATGATATGTAGATGAGTGTGATGTCGGTGTACCTCCCCCCAAGCTTATGCTTTTGGCCTAAGTGGGTATCAACCCCAACACGGGTAGGAACTCCAAGCCTGCGGGTCATCATAGGAATGATCATAGTTAGGCCCTTGTATAGAAGAATAAGCTCCCCAATCATAGGTAGGCTGCTGGTACGAAGGCTCCCCCTCATTCGAGGGCTGGACCGAATCATCTGTAATCTCCCTTCCAGTATCCTGCTCTTGCTGGGAGAGCTTCCCCAGATATGTATCGAGCTCTTCCTCGGTGAGTGACCATCCTTCACTGGTATCAAGGTTAAACAAGACAGACGCATACAAAAGAACAACACGCTCATACTTACCCCTTCTCCAACTAGCTTTGAGAAAGGTTATTTCATAGGATAAATCACTCAAATTAGCCCAAGAAGAAACGAATTTATGTTGCATCATGGAACTAAAGTCAAGCCTCTCTATGGGAAACTATAAGTCTAAATGATGAGGCACTACACCATGCAAAGCTAGTAAACGAGAGGCGATGAGGCCTGCACAAATTCTACCTTTTTCGTGGTTAGCAGCAAGACGAAAGCTATCAAGGCACCCAAATTATAAGTCCTATCTCGTTTTAAGGCAGCTGAGATGAAGGCTAGATCATATGAGGATAATTTATTAGCACTTTTCCTAGCGAGGACACACTTGGCAATAAAGTAGGCAAAGTATCAAATATACGGGAGATGA
Source organism: Avena sativa (assembly GCA_916181665.1). Lineage (NCBI taxonomy): Eukaryota > Viridiplantae > Streptophyta > Magnoliopsida > Poales > Poaceae > Avena > Avena sativa. The sequence goes on from OV702287.1 coordinate 434,970,000, forward strand.
ATATTACGATTTTTACCACTCTCCTTTGAGAAGCTGCTCCTTGGGAAATTTCCGCGTACAAGTCCATGATTGGTGTAGGTCACTCTCTAATCCTTCCACATGAACCCCACTGTGGTACTTTAATAGCTGCACAAAAGTCATCAAAAGGGAGATCGACAGCTGCATTGTAAATTTTGTAATGGACCATGGGGTTAGGCAAGGAGTAACTAAACCGGAAATCCTGCACCACGGACATAGTTAGTTTCACATATTGGGTAGGTTATTCTCCCGCAAAATGCTCCAATCCTGCATTAGTAATCAAAGTATGGAAATCTTGAGAAATCCCTGCAGCCCTCATGAATTCAGGACATGGATAGGAAGAGGGAAAGACTTCCTCCTCACGGTGAACCCTCATAACTACAGGCACCCTTAATTCATGTTGGTTGAGTTGGTGTTCATTCATCTTCTTTTCTAATTTTTTTAGATAACCATCATACAATTGATTCCAAAGTGAATACATAATGAAGGAAACTACTCATAGGGACTTGTAAGAGGCCTAAACATGCATCAAAACAACTTCTCTAAGCATTGAACAAGCTTACAAGCTCACAAAACTTGTCACCTACAGTAGCAAAATACTCAAGATATAATCCACTAAACACAAATCTACTTGGACAAACGGAGGAGTCACATACCGGAGAACAAACGCTCCAAATTTTAGCAGCAAAGATGGGCTGAGCAAGGAGATCGAAAATCACGAGCAAGAACAGCAGGAACGGGAGTTTGAGCAATGAACTGGTGTTTTCTCGGGAGAGAGAAAGAAGTGGCAAGTGAGAGAGTAAGTGGAGGGCCAGGGTGGCCCACACCATGGCCAGGCGCGCCCCTGGTGTGGCCGCGCCACCAGGTGGTGTGCCTGCCTGGTGGGCCCCCCCTAGGTCACTCCAGGTACTCCTCTGCCCCTTTTTTCACGTAAAAATTTAATATGAATTTTCTGGAATTTTTTGAGACACTTTATTTTTTTAGCAATTTTCAGGTATTGATTAATGAATTACTGATAGAAATATGATTTTGGGATGATGCAATAACAAAACAAAACTAAAACTTCAGAAGTTCTAAGACACTCTAATATGCAAGCTACTAGCGAAAGAAAATTAAACTAAGTGAAATCAAAAATTAAAATGGATAAAATAAAAGTAAGCAAAGATAATCATGGTGAAAACATTGTTTTGTTCATAAAAATCCATTTGTTAATAAGGTTGATCAAGTCTTGTTACCAAAACAATTTTATATGAAACAAAACTTTGTATTCCACTAATGATTATGTTACCTCAACCTTGATAGCAATGGTCCCAATCATAATAGTTTCATATTTTTCTCGTGGTATGGGACAATATATTTCTCCAACTTGGATGCCCTCAACATGTTCAATTGAATTTAAGCCATAAGTCCTATCAATCTTCTTGGGTAAATAGACAGTATGCTCCTTATCATTAACATTAAAAGTCACCTTTCCTTGATTACAATTAATAACAGCTCCTGCAGTATTAAGAAAAGGTCTCCCAAGAATAATAGACATATTATCATCTTCGGACATTTCAAGCACAACAAAGTCAGTTAATATCAAGCAATTATGAGCCACTTGAACATGTACATCCTCACATATACCAACAGGAATAGTAGTAGATTTATCAGCCATTTGCAAAGATATATCAGTTGGTATTAGTTTCTCCAATTGAAGTCTCTTATAGAGAGAAAAATGCACAACACTAACTCCTGCTCCCAAATCACACAAAGCAATTCTAACATAACTATTTTTAATAGAGCATGGAATAGTTGGAATCCCTGGGTCTCCAAGTTTCTTTCGAACCTTACAATTAAAGGAATAATTAGCAAGCAAAGTAGAAATTTCTTCATTAGGGATCTTTCTTTTATTAGAGACAATATCCTTCATATACTTTGAATAAGGAGGTAATTTAATAGCATCAGTTAAAGGAATTTGCAAAAATAAAGGTTTCATCCACTCACAAAACTTATTATAGTGTTCGTCTTCCTTTGACTTGTGTTTCTTATCAGGAAAAGGCATAGGTTTTTGAACCCAGGGCTCTCTCTCACTACCATGTTTATTAGCAACAAAATCTTCCTTAGTGTATTTGGTATTGTTAGTGTGTCTTTCAGGTTCTTCTTCAACTTTTTCTTTATCAAGAGCATCATTTTCCTCATTACCACTTTCAGTTTCAGCATCAGAGACATATATACTATTAGGATCTTTAGCTGGTTCAGGAGATTCTACAATAGTTTTATGTTTCTTTTTCCTTTTCTTAGGAGAAGTGCCACTATTTTCAATTTGTCGAGAATCGTGCTCAATTCTTTTAGGATGCCCCTCGGGATATAAAGGATCTTGAGTGGTAGCACCACTTCCAGTTCTAATTTCATAAGCTTGTTTTTCCTTAGAAGCATTAACAAGCAAATCTTTTTGTACTTTAATAAGCTGATCAATTTGAGTTTGAACCATTTGGAAATGTTTAATAAGCATTTTAACATCATTATAGGTTCTTTCCACAATATCCCTTAACTCAACAATAACTCTAGAGTTTTCCATTAGATGATTTTGCACCCTTTTATTAAAATTATCTTGCTTAACAATAAAAACATCAAATTCTTCTAAGCATTGACCAAGAGGTTTAGAATGAGGAATATCACCTTCATCATAATGTTGGAGAGTGTACCTCAATAGTGGATGAGTGGGAGATTGGCTTACATAATTCTTCAATAGGAGGTAAATTCTTCACATCTTCAGATTTAATTCCCTTCTCCTTAAGACATTTCTTAGCTTCCTTCATCACTTCATCATTTAGTTCAATCACTCCTCTCTTCTTTGGTGTTGGTGTTGGCTCAGGCACAGTTAACTCAGATGTAGTTGTCTCAGGCGTAGTTGGCTCAGGTGGAGTCCAGTCATCATAATTCTTGCTTATTTTAGCCATTAATTCCTCAGCTTCCTTGGGAGTTCTATTCCTGAAAACACAATCAGCACAACTATCCAGGTATGTCCTAGATTCTTCAGTTAGTCCATTATAATATATATCAAGAAGCTCATTTTTTAGGTAATGGACACCCAGCCTATGCATGAATCAAAGCACAAAACCTTGCCCATGATTCAGGCAATATCTCTTTTTCTCCCTGTTTAAAATCAAAAAGTTCCTGCAAAATGGCATGTCTAGCACTAGGAGGGAAATATTTCTAAAGGAAGGTACTAATCAAGCAATCAGGACTATCAATATATCCATGAGGTAAATTATTAAACCAAGCCTTAGCTTCTCCTTTTAGTGAAAAGGGGAAAATTTTAGCAACAAAGTAGGTGCGCATCTTAATATCATTAGAAAACATGCCACTCATGGTAGAAAGCTCAGTCATATGTGCTACATCACTTTCATTCTTAGTCCCACAAAAAGGTTCTTTCTCAACAATAGTTATGTAAGATAAATCAAGAGAGAAATCATAATCCTTATCTTTAATGTTTATGGGAGATGTAGCAAACTTATCATTAGGGGATAATTTGGGTTTTATAGTACGCCTCTCAAGGAGACTCTTAATAGCACTTTTACCATGAGTATTTTGATGTTCTTTAATAAATTCATCATTCATTTCTATATATCCGTCTTCAATATCAAGCTCTCTATAGACACTGGTGAACTGACAGGTGTAGTAGTATCTTCATTAGGAGTTTTAGTGTTTCCAGCTATAGTTCTAGCAATGGTAGCATCTAGGAAAGGACCTAATGAACCACTCTTATCCAGCACAGTAGAAGCAGCATCATAAGTATCAGAAGTTTCAGATTCAGCAGTAGTAGTGGTATGTGTAGCATGTGTATGTGGTGGTGTAAGGAGCTTACTCATCACAAATGGTGAATCAAGAGCAACATAGGTATTCAGAACCGTACCTCTCCTTGTAGTGGATGGTAATATAGGAACCTTTCCATCACGAGACTTACCCATGATGAATGGAGGGCAGCGAACAATAGTAATTTCAAGTGAACTTGATAAATAGAGCTATGCTCCCCGGCAACAGCGCCAAAAAGTAGTCTTGATGTCCCACAAGTATAGGGGCTGTATCATAGTATTTTCGAGGGAAGTGAAACCCAATTTATTGGTTCGACATAAGGGGAGCCAAAGAATATTTATAAGCCTTAACAACTGAGTTGTCAATTCAGCTGCACCTAGAAACAATCTTGCTCACAGAAGTTTATCAGTAGCAATAGTTTTGTAGTAGCAATAGCAAAGTAATAGCAGTAGTAAAAGTAAAGACAGTAGTAACAATTGCAGTAAACAGTAGGATTAAAGCGTGGTAGGCATAGGGATGGATGGACGGGCATTGCATGGATAAGACAATTCATATAGAAATCAAGACATAGGGCATTTGCAGATAAATAAGATAAAGCATCTAAGTACTAGATAATCATAGGCATGTGTACCATATATAGTCATACGTGCTCGCAATGAGAACTTCCATAACATCTTTTGTCCTACCAGCCTGTTTGCAGCGGAGCCTCAAGGGAACTACTGGCAATTAAGGTGCTCCTTTTAATAGATCACTAGAGCAAAGCATTAACACTCCGTGAACACATGTGATCCTCACATCAAAGCCATTCCCTCCAGTTATCCTGATTATTGTCACTTCAGGGCCTTTGGTTCCGGGCAACAATATGTGTATACAACTTGCAGGTAAGATCACAAACAATACTATCATCATGAATCAATAACATGTTCAAATCTAAAATCATGGCACTCGGGCCCTAGTGACAAGCATTAAGCATAACAAGTTGCAACAAATTCAAAAAGCACTAATAATAGATACTAGGCACCATGCCCTAACAATCTGGTGCCATTACATGAACGATCTCATCCAATCCCTACCATCCCCATAGACTATAATGGGGGATTACTCACTCATGTATGGGGAAATCATGGATGGATGATGGAGAAGCGATGGTGATGATGATGGGGATGATCTCTCCAATTCCCTGTCCCGGCAGGGTGCCAGAACGGAGTTTCTGGTTTTGAATCGCGGAATCTGGTGGTGGCGGTGTAGCGAAACTCTTTCTGAAAAACATTGAAACCCCCTTGGTTTTTAGGTCAAGAGGCATCTTATAGGCAAAGAGGGAGGCCGAGGGGGTGACCGAGGCGGCCACACCACCCCCAGGCACGGTCTGGCCTAGCCCACGCGGCCAGGTGGTGTGGGCCCCTAGTGGCCCTCCTTCGTCTCGTCTTCTGGCTCCGTGAATCTTCTGGTGAAATAGGATTTTTGGCATATTTTCGGGATTTTTCCTAATAGTTGATTTTGTGCACAAAAACTAGACACCAAGGTAATTCTGCTAAAAACAGCGTCAGTCCGTGTTAGTTGTATTCAAATCACACAAGTTTAGAGGAAAACAGTAGCAAAAGTGTTCGGGAAAGTATATACGTTTTGGACGTATCATCGCCCTCCATGCTTACCAAAGGAGGATGAGTGTGATATTTATACTATTAAGTTTGTTCATGATGCTACTGAAAATCATTATGAGAGGAAAATATGGTTGTTGGAATTCTCATGTTACTAAAACACCTCTCTTTATATTGAAAGTTCCAAAGTTGCTCTTGTTTTATCTACCCATTCTTGTTACTATGTGCTTCTTTGATTTATTTTATTACAAGATTCCTATGCATAGGAAGTGGGTTAGACTTAAATGTGTATCATATTTTCTCCTTGATGCTCTCCTTTGCTTCAATTCATATTTCTTATGTGAGCATCTTCTCAAATTACTGAGCCTAGCTCAAAGGCGTTAAAGAAAAGCACTATTGGGAGATAACCCAAATTATTTTTACTTTCAGTAAGTTTTTCTTTTATTGAGTCTTGGAAGTTATTGCCTTAGTAATAACCTCTCCTTATCCTTTTTGTGTGGTTTTTGTGCCAAGAATAACCTCTAATGAGAGAGAAGTAAGACTTGGGAAAGTTGTTGTCCCGAAACAGATTTTTGTGCTTCACTATAAAAAAATCTTAAAAAATACTTGTACGTAGGATTGAGCTATACTTTTCTGTGCTTATGCCCCATGTTATTATCTAACTTTCGTGAGTTCAGCACTTTTAGATTTGAGCAACAGAAGGTCTTCGGAAAAATCGGTTTTTACCTGCTGGTCTGTTTTGATAGATTTCTGCCATTATTTGCATTTGCCTTTTAATCTCTTTCTCTTTGAGTTATCTTTGATCACTTGATATTTTAGAAGGAATTGCTACAGTAGCTTGTGTTTTAATGGAAGTTTTACTTGTGTTGAAACTAAACCCAAAGACTTATTATCTTGAATACACTAATGTTGCTAATGAAGATGGTGTGAAGTTTTGTATGAAGGAAATTTTCAAGTGTAGGGAAGAATGTGATGAGATGAAGTATGGACAAAAGCTCAAGCTTGGGGATGCCACCCGTGTCACCACAAGAAATATTCAAGAGGTACAAGCGTCAAAGCTTGGGGATGCCCAAGGCATTGATACGCCATAAACGTATCTATAATTTTTGATGTTCCATGCTTGTTTAGTATCTACGTTCTTATGTTTTGTTCATACTTTGAGGTATTTTTATACATTTTCTACAACTAACCTATTAACAAGATGCCACCATGCCAGTTGCCTGTTTTCTGCTGTTTTTGGTTTTAGAAAAGCCAGAAAAGAAATATTCTCGGAATTCGACAGGACAAAAGCGAAAGTTCCTATTTTATCGGAAGACTCACGGAGCCCAAAGCAGAGACGGAGGAGGGCCAGCGCCTGGCCACACCATATGCTGGCACAGGTCACCTCTAGCCGCGCCACCAGGGTGTGTGGGCCCCTCAGGCCTCCACCGACCTTACCTCTTCGCCTATATATTCCCCCCGGGACAAAAACCCTAAGTACCAGATCAGAATTCTACGAAAAGTTCCGCAGCGTCACCGCCACCGAAGCGAAGATTCGGGGGACAGAAGTCTCTGTTCCAGCACCCTGCCGGGACGGGGAAGTGCCCCCGGAGGCATCTCCATCGACTCCATTGCCATCTCCATCGCCATTGCTGACTCCCATGATGAGGAGGGAGTAGTTCTCTCGAGGCTAAGGGCTCTACCGGTAGCTATGTGTTCATCTATCTCTCTATGCGTGATCTTATGAGATCATGAGCTTTATAATTTATAGATCTTTAATGAATCTTTGCTTATCCCCATGTGTGTGAAGTTGACATTGTGCACACCGTGTGGCACTTTTGCTAAGATTACATAAATACTTGTCACGAGTATAATTTGAGTTGGATGTCTCTATGAGATTGTGGTGTTTGTTGGAACCATCTAGAGCTCAAGGTGATAGTGAGGGGTTATCTAGATGGGGAATGCGAACTTTAAGGTGTGCTGTTATAGCCATACATCGTCCAACCGGAGAGTAGTTCAGGGTAGCATCATGAAGAGAAGATATTTATATGAGAGTGTCCACTAGTGAAAGTATGATCCCTAAGCCTTGTTTCTAAGCATTGAAACACCATTTACAATCAGTTATGTTACATGTTTGCTTGTTGCCACTCTTATTTCAGATTGCAATTACCACTTATAATCATCCATATTACTTGTATTTCACTATCTATTCGCCAAACCAGTGCACCTATACACCTGACAAGTGTATTGGGTGTGTTGGGGACATAAGAGACTTCTTGTATCTTGATTGCAGGGTTGCTTGAGAGGGATACCTTTGACCACTTCCTCCCTGAGTTCGATAAACCTTGGGTGATCCACTTAAGGGAAACTTGCTGCTGTTCTACAAACCTCTGCACTTGGAGGCCCAACACTGTCTACAAGAATAGAAGTGTGCGTAGACATCAGGCACCCCCTTCTTCATCAATAAAAATCTCAGGTTTTGTTCCAAAACACTTTATTTGTATTGTTTCATGCACAATTGTGTTGTTCTTGGAGTGTCTTTGTTTTTTAGTTTTCTTTTGTTTGGTTTGCTTAAATAAATTTGTTGGACCCCCGCATTCATATGTCGTTTCAAATAAGTTGATTGGTGTTGGAAAAAAGTAGGAAGCGCCATGCTTATAAGTGGCACAAAAGGAGCTTGTTTTGACTGTGGCCTAAACTTTATCATGTCATGGTTGATGTTGGTTTGACCTTATGATTAGTGATTATTGTTGTAGCATGACTTGTTCCAAACAATTGAGATTGCGTAATGTGCCTTGAAAGAATCATGCGTTGTTTTAGCATACAAAGCATAATATTGTGGTATTCTTATTTGATGCTTTATTTGGGTTGACTTGGCACATGCTTACACCATGTTAAGCTATGAACCAGTCACGTTAGCCTCTATGATCATTTAGTTTTTGACTTGTAATATCACTTTATGCTTTAATTAATAATGTTTTATCGCTTTACATGATTATGGCCTTCATTGCTCTCTTAGTTGGTCGCTCCTAGTCTTTTACTAGCCTCCACCTGTACCACGTATGAGTCCCACTCATGCATCCAACCTCCAAGAAAACCAAGTTATTCCAAAGAGTCCACTATAAATTCCTATGCATGGTGTGTTACACCATTCCAGTATATTCATGTTTTTATTTACCTTCCAAATTAAACTTGTTATGTGAAAATTAGTGATTAAAGCTCTCACAAACTTGATGGCACACTTTATTTTCTTGCACTTAATAAACTTGAACCATTGTGTCCATCTATGTTGCTTATATGCTTGCACTTATAAGTTGTGAATTAGCAGAACCATGATACCATGGGGAACGCTTTCAACATTGCACTTATTATTCAGTTGATATCATGTTGTTTTGTTTATGGATCCCGGTGATGTTAAATAAAAGGGGAGCTTGTAATCTCATGGAGTTTGTGTGTTAGAGAAACGCCTGGGCGGCTAGCCTAAGCCATGCGTAATCATGGTGGAAACTAGCAGCATAGCCATAGTGAGCATTCTATGAAGCATCCTGATACGTCCATTTTGCATCACTATTCTATATCATAATCTACTGTTATTCATTGATATATTTCATATTAAGAGATGATACTTATGTTATTTCATCTGTTTTTGCATGGTTGATGACTTTTGGAGCATGGACCACTGTAGTCAGGATTCTGATGGAAAAGGTGTTGTTTGGAGGAAAAATTCACGAAGATCAGAAAATCCGGGAAAATATATGGAAAATCCTATTTTTCCAGAAGAGGAAGGCTACCAGAAGGAGGAGTGGAGATGGGCCATAGGGGCCCACACCACCCCATGGCGCGGGCAAGCCTAGGCCACGCCACCAGGTGGTGTGGCTGCCCTGGCCCACCTCCAGCTCTCCCCTCTGGCGTATACAACCCTCCCGAAACCCTAATACTCGGGGGGCGACCACAAAAAGATTCTGCCGCCTCTGCGGGGTGGAAAAACACCGAGAGAGAAAGATCTCTCCGGCAGACAGATTTTTGTCGGGGGAATTCCTTCCCAGAGAGGGGAGATCGTCGCCATCAACACCACCATCAAGTTGGACTTCATCGGGATCATCATCATCATCACCACCATCATCATCATCAGCACCCTCATCACCATCTCCATATTGCTGTAACAATTGGGTTAATCTTGCATAGTTCTTAGGGGAAACTTTCTCGGTGTTGATTACTCCTTGTAGTTGATGCTATTGAGTGAACCATGAATTATTTTTTATGTTCATATTGTTATACATCATTATTCCATCTCTGATCATGATCCATATGATGTCTTGTGAGTAGTTCGTTTTGTTCTTGAGGACATGGGAGAAGTCATGTTGTTAGTAGTGGAATTGTGTTGAGAAAGATTCAATAGTTTGATATTTAAGTTGTGGTGTACTTCTTCTTGTGGTGTCATGTGAACGTCGACTACATGACACTTCACCTATATGGGCCTAGGGGAATGCATTGTGTATTTGGCTACTAATCGTAGGGGTTGCCGGAGTGACAGAAACCTGAACCCCCGTTAGGAAACCATTGCAAAAGGGACGTAAGGGTCTTAGAGTTTAAAGCTGTGGTTAGGTTTCTACCTTAATTACTTTCTTGTACTTACGGATGTTTGCAAGGGGTATAATCACAAGTATGTATTAGTCCTAGGAAGGTCGGTACATTAGCATAGGTTCACCCACACAACACTTAGCAAGCTAAAGAAGATTAATCAACTATATGAAGCGAAAGCACTTGACAGTCTTCCCGTGTGTCCTCGAGAACGTTTGGTCATCTTAAGTAATACAACCGGCTTGTCCTTTGCTGAATAAAGGATTGGGCCACTTGCTTCATTTATTCTTATTGTCTTTTATTTACTCGTACTTTATGTACTTGCTTTATCAAAAAACCCTAAAAATCCATTTGCTAAGTATTTGCAGAGAATTCCTGATCCATACCACTAGCCAGCACCTTCTGCTCCTCGTTGGGTTCGACACTCTTACTTAGCGAAAATACTGCGATACACCCCCTATACTTGTGGGTCATCAAGACTATTTTCTGGCGCTGTTGCCGGGGAGTGAAGCGCTATTGGAGAGTGGAACTGGTAAAGGAAACCTCTACTGTGAGTATTGTTTACATCTGTTAGTTGCTTTATTTTCAATATGGATAATTCGCTGAGTTTCTTATTTGGTAATGCTACTACCACTACTATGGTAGTAGATGAACCACCACCTGCTGAGAATGATGCTTTTAAAATACCTACAAGAATTATTGATCGTGTTATGGATAACTACTATGTTGGGAATGGAACTGTCTATCCCGGTGATCATTTGCTCTTTATGCACGAATTATGCAGGTTGTTCAAGTGTGCAGGTATTACTACAGATCAAGTTAATAAGAAGTTATTCTTGTTATCGCTGAAAGGAAGAGCCGAGGAATGGTATAAGCTACTGAAGAATGGTCAAGCTCTTGAATGGGAGGAAATAGTACCTCTCTTTTATTCAAAGTACGATGACATGTAAGGTTGTACGATGACATGTAAGGTTGGTCCGGGCCGCTTCATCCCACTATGCCACCAATATCCAAAGTACATAGAAGATGCAATAACATGATCATCATCGCCCACATATAAACATATGTGTACTACCCGTGCAAAGCACCTACGCATAGATCATGCTCTGATACCACTGTTGGGTCCGCAGCATAGAAAACAAAAAAATTCCTACGATGAGAACTATACGCCAAGATCTATCTACTAGATACAGAGCAACAGGTGGACATACATCCATGGAGAACTTACCCTCGTAGACAACGAGCTTTGTTAACGAGTAGGAACTCGTGGTTGATGTAGTCGTACACTTGCCGATCTCAAGATCGTGATGAAGTCCAGCAGGTCCGGCTCCAGCACGTCCATCAGATCCAGCTCCAGCACCACCAAGTCCAGCACCGCAAAGCAGCGGTGCATCCGTGATCGCACACACGTCCGGTACCCCGACAACCTTCGTCCCTTGCTCCAGCAAAGCAGCGGAAGCAGCAACTCCTTTCCAGATAAAGCCACCAGGAACATGTATCTCGCTAATCCGAGACCATGGGGGAATAATACTAGAGGGGGAGAGAGATCCTTCACAAGGAGGTGTGTGTGAGAAGTGAGGAGGGGGTGGCCTTTTATAGGAGGAGGGGGGGTGCCCCTCCTTCATGGCCGGCGCATGGAGGAGGTGACTCTTCACCTCCTCCATTCATGTGGTGGTAACTCCCTCCACATAAATTTGCCCCTTCACATTCTCTTTTAAAGTTCCACTTTAAATGCATTAAATTTCTCCAAATTTAATGCTCTCTCATTTAATAAAACTCTTTTATTATTTTTATTCAGAATTTTGTTAATTACTTTAATTAACAAACATTCACATAAAACCCCCTGCAACATTTCAATATTACATGCATAACCAATTTCAACAATTTCACCCGAAACAGTTTCGGTGTCTATTGAAATAATTCCAGCGCTTTCTTAAATCTTTTATCTGAAACATATTTGCTCCAAATGGTGTCGGTATCCCTTAAGTGTGTCACCCTACGGTTCGCGAATAATGCAGACATGATCGAGACCCCTCTCCGATAAATAATCAGAACGGGACCTGGAGATCCATACTGACTCCTACACATTCAACGATGACTTCTATGATCGTGAGAACCTTTAACGCTAGTAACTAAATCCCTTTGTCCCGCGATATATTACATGTCCGAGATTCGATCATCGGTATCTTCATACCTAGTTTGATCTCGTTACTGACATGCACTCTTTTCTCGTTCCCGTGATATAACATTCTAGTGATCACATCACTTGCTTGCAAGCTATTTCAATGTGATATCACCGAGAGGGCCCAGAGTATATCTATCCATCATCGGGATGAACAAATCCCACTCTTGATCCATGAGCCTCAACATAACACCTTCGTAGCACTGAACCCACCTTTATAGTCACCCTGTTACGGTGTGACGTTTGATGTTATCAAGATACTCTTCCGGTGTTAGCAATTAACATGATCTCATGGTCTAAGGACTAAGATTACTTCGTATGATGTTATAGCAATATAAACATAATGACTTGATCGTAATGCTATACTTCGTATGAATGTTCATCACATCATTCCACCAATGGTGTGACCTTGTTATTAACAACATCCAATGTCTATGATCAGGAAACCTTGATCATCTTGTTAATCAACAAGCTAGTCTATAAGAGAGGAATAACTAGGAACCCTTTTTGTTTATTAAACACACATGTATTGATGTTTCCAATCAATACAATTATAGCATGCAAAATAAACATTTATCATAAACATGGAATAAGATAATAACCACTTTATTATTGCCTCTCGGGCATATTCCCTTCAGTCTCCCACTTGCACTAGAGTCAATAATCTAGTTTGAAAAACTTTGCGTATTGAACACCTATGGCTTTCTGGTGTTGCATATACGCTATTGCTAGTGGTTAACATAATTCTCCGAATCTGACAGTTTCAGGTCCGTGTGTATTTGCATGTCTTTGCGTCTCTACGCATCACTCATTCTCAAATGAGATGGCATTGTATAAATTTGGTCCTTTGGTGAGACCTTTAGTTCGTTCGGCTCAAAATATGTTGATATTATTGTCACACAATATATCTTCATAGTATTAGCCCACTTTGAACCACACCTAGTTTGATAACAAACTACTTAACACAAATGCCCTCCTATGCTGCTACTATAGCAGTCATATACTTAGCCTTTTTGTTGTACTATCCGTCACAATGTCTCAACTTTGGAACTCATCCAAATCCATCATGGAACATCCTTTCCATTATATTGTGCCACCCATAGTCTAAATTGAGATAAATTTAATTTGTATCTTGTGACAAAACTAGTATCAATGTAACACTTTACAATGAACTACCTTTAACTATTTGTCACTTATACATTATATATTATTAGTTCTTCAAAATCTCATAAGAATATCTTTACTATTGTCCAATGATCATCTTATGAATCATTCTGGTATATGCTCATAACATTTAGAGCATAGGATATTCCGGATATATACATATCATGGTATAATCGATCAAAATCTTCATGTGATTTTACTCACCAAGTGTTGAAACACTTGAATCTTGATACAATCCTTTCCATGCAGCAAGAACCTTTCTTGTTGTTTCCATATTGAACCCTTTCAATATCTCATATTGAACCCTTTCAATATCTTATATATGTATGTCTGGCACAACCATATTAGCGCCTTAATCTATCCATATAGATATTGATGCCTAATATTCTGGGTTTGCCCAAGTCTTTCATCAAAATCTTATTTTAATGAAATTCTTAACTTGTCTCAATACAAGATACATCATTTCCAATCAACAATATGTCCTCTACATAATGTATTAGAAATATGTCTCAGCGCTCCCACTTAATTTCTTGCAAATGCAAGCATCTTCATCATCTCCGATGAATTTAAACTCTTTTAACAGTTTCATCATGGTGAAGATTCCAACTCCGCTATGCTTACTTCAACTATTGAAGTTTACATGCCCTTTTAGCATCCTTTGAATTAACAAAACCCTTAGGACCATGTCATGTACATGTCCTAGGTTACCGTTCTATTAGAAGAACCTTGTTTTGTTTATTCAACTACCATATACCAAATTATATGTAGTGGTTGCTACATTAATCCGTCAAGACTATATATCGCTATGAAAGATCAAATCTTGTCATAGTCAACTCCATGAACATTGTCGTAAACTTCTTTACGACATGTCGACTATTTCATAGATGTTAAACATCCATGTCTTATTTCTTTATAGATCCAAACACGACCGATAGGCTTCATGCCTTTCCGGAGGGTCTTCCAAGTTCAGAAACTTGTTTTCTCGTGTATGGATACTATCACGGATTCTATGACTTCTAGTCATTTTATGGAGTCAGGGCCCATCATCGCTTCTTTGTATGTAGTCGGTTCATCATTGTCAAAACAATAAAGACTTGCTTATCAAATCTTACTATTTGATTCTTACCGACCCACACGGTTCTATATGAACTCTAATCTCACACCTTTTGTAATCACGAGAGCCATGAGCATTGTGGCTGCCACCGGGACACTTTTCGGCGCTGCGCTACTTAGCACATATAGCTAAGGTTCAACAACCTTATCAAAGTTCTATTGTCCTTCCACTTAACTTTTCGCGAAAAATTCCTTCTCAAGAAACTTGACATTCCAAGTAAGAAACTCTTTTGTCCTCGGTGTTATGGAGAAATTCCCAACAAATTCTTTGGGATAACCTACAAAGACGTACTTATCCGACTTTGGTTGTAAACATTTTACTTATGCATAGCATACCAAAATTTAAGAAAAGACAATCCGGGTTTTATCCCAAACCATAACTCATATGGTGTCATTTCAATGGATCACGATGGTGCTCTTTTCAGTGTAAAGCGGTAGTCTCTAAAGCTTCAATCTTTAAAACATAATGGCAGTTTTATAAATGACACCTTTGATCTTACCATGTCAAACATGGTTTGATTTCATCTCTCGAATATGCCATACTCCTATGGTTTATCGGGGAACACAAATCATGGAACAATTCCTCAAGTCTTAGGTGTTTTTGCTAAACATGTAACTCAAATATCTTCCTTTATGATCGAATCATAAACTCTTTACTTTCTTGTTACAATGATTTTCCACTTCATCTTGAAAGTCTTTGAACAATTTTCAAATGTTTCATACTTCTTCCTTGTTAAGTAAATATACAGATATATTCACTCAAATTTTTGGAGAAAGCATATGAAGCAAAAAGATCCATCGCATATGCCTACACATGATGGACTTATGCACATCAGCATGCACAATTTCCAATAAGCTAGTCATCCGTTCCTCTTTGGCCTATGAACGGAGTTTCAATTATCTCGAGGAAAGTCTCACATGCATCAATTGATCAAAATCAAGGACTCAAAAAATCCATCAAC
The DNA here is from genome assembly GCA_916181665.1 of Avena sativa. Lineage (NCBI taxonomy): Eukaryota > Viridiplantae > Streptophyta > Magnoliopsida > Poales > Poaceae > Avena > Avena sativa. The sequence goes on from OV702287.1 coordinate 434,985,395, forward strand.
ATGGAGTTTCTTCATGTTTTCTTTCAAATATAATTTAAACAGCGATGTCACTTTATAAGTGATCTTTCAATCATTTGTCTTGCGACATTTTAGCAATAGTGTTTATGGATGTGATTTCTCCAACTAGACTTGTAAAAGTTCATCCATCCTTTATGGAATACGGTAATTATTTGAACAACCATTGTTCTCATAATACCGGAACAAAATAACAATTATTTAAACAAATCTTGAAGGCTTGGTTTGATGACAACGAAAAACACAGTAACACTTTATTTGTTTTTGATGATCATCATCACTTATTCTCTTGCTAGTTACTTAGGCCATTGTAGTTCATGAATTGCGTTGTCCTGTATGACACTTCATACCAACCAATTCGGTATCCAATACCTAAGAACCACATTGTTTAACAAGCAAGGAATATAGCCATAACATGTATATCTTCTATATACCCAAGTTGGACATCTCCAACCTTATATTTTCTGCCAAATATTTTATAGATTCTCTTTCAGCAATTCCTTTTCTTTTAAAAGAATCTATCAACATCAATAGTGGTGTCATCAACATGACACATGGTACAAAGCGTATATAGTCAAATACTAATACCTTTGGACTTGCACTTTGAAGTGGATCACCATCATCAAATGTTTGGCATTCTTTCAAAAATCCATTCTTTAGTAATCTATTAGTGTAGTAAACATTTTACTTACATCTTCTATTCATCCTTATCATGACAACTTTCATGATCAAGCTACTATAGCTTATAAGGAAGAATCACGAGTATAATATCAGTTCCCAAAACCTTTTTGGTAGATTCGGATGCCTAGCATCTCCATCCTTCACAAATTCTCATACAATATGAGAACATGTATTTTGCTAAATTATACTCCACCATAATGCAACCAAAAACATTGTTTCAGATATCACAATATCTTTCACACATGATGGTTTCTGAAACAATTTCCAGCTCCAATATAATCTTGATATTAAAACAACTTTTTGAATATCAATAATTATGGAGGCAAACATGATACTTTAGATACTAACATTGAAATTCTTACTCTTGATTTAATACTACTTATTAAACTTCATGGAGTAAATAGAGTTTGCTGAAAGTTTGCAATAGGACTTATAAACTTTAAATTGACATTCAAAACAATACGATACCAGTTCGTAAAGTAAATATCCAGAATTCTATAGTTCTATTATCTCAAATAAAAACTAAGCCTAAGGTAGAAAACGAATGCCAATGACTACAACAAACTATGCAAATTCACTTTGATTTAGTTTATGACAAATTGAGTTCGACTAATCCAAATTAGAAATGAACTCCCACTCAAAAACGACATCCCTCGTGCCTTTTTGGTGATTACATGAACCAAATCCACTACACCAAGTCCGATCATCATGTGAGTCGGTGTAGCTTCAAAGGCGAGCATCAATATGGTCATCACATCAACTATATGACTCATGCTTAACCTTTCGGTCTGTGTTCCAAGGCCATGTCTGTACATGCTAGGCTCGCCAAGTAAGAACCTTAGTATTCGCGTGTGTAAAACTGTCTTTCACCCGTTGCATGAAAGCGTAGAGTTGAGAACACCCGATCATCACGTGATGTATCGAAACACGATCCATAGAACGGTGCATACTTAAGGAAGAACACATTTTATCTTGATATTTAAATGAGGGATCATCTTACAATACTACAGAAAGCGCCAAACTAGCAGTATAAGATGCTAACATCTAATGTGTAAAGTGAGATGATATGGTCCATGCATTTGATCTCTATCATTTGCATCGTGGTATGATCTCTATCATTCCTTTGTGTGTAAGGCCAAGGTCTATGGAACTTACACGTTGAGTGTCTTGTAAGAGTATCTATCATACATTTACTTACAACAATACCATATCACTACACTAGCCCAGCAACGATCTAAACTAGACGCTTCTAATTTATCAATTGCAAATTTTACGTGGCTTAGGGCTTTCGGAGATAGAACCGTTCTTACCTACGAACATGAACCACAACGAGGATAACTAAGTTATTAGCAACTCGTTGTAAATCATATATTGACTATACTAGGAGAGACAGACACCCGCCAGCCACTTATGCAAAACAAGTTGCATGTCAGTCGTGGAACCGGTCTCATGTACGATGACATGTAAGGTTGGTCCGGGCCGCTTCATCCCACTATGCCACCAATATCCAAAGTACATAGAAGATGCAATAACATGATCATCATCGCCCACATATAAACATATGTGTACTACCCGTGCAAAGCACCTACACATAGATCATGCTCTGATACCACTGTTGGGTCCGCAGCATAGAAAACAAAAAATTTCCTACGATGAGAACTGTACGCCAAGATCTATCTACTAGATACAGAGCAACGGGTGGACATACATCCATGGAGAACATACCCTCGTAGACAACGAGCTTTGTTAACGAGTAGGAACTCGTGGTTGATGTAGTCGTACACTTGCCGATCTAAGATCGTGATGAAGTCCAGCAGGTCCGGCTCCAGCACGTCCATCAGATCCAGATCCAGCACCACCAAGTCCAGCACCGCAAAGCAGCGGTGCATCCGTGATCGCACACATGTCCGGTACCCCGACAACCTCCATCCCTCGCTCCAGCAAAGCAGCGGAAGCAGCAACTCCTTTCCAGATAAAGCCACCGGGAACATGTATCTCGCTAATCCGAGACCATGGGGGAATAATACTAGAGGGGGAGAGAGATCCTTCACAAGGAGGTGTGTGTGAGAAGTGAGGAGGGGGTGGCCTTTTATAGGAGGAGGGGTGCCCCTCCTTCATGGCCGGCGCATGGAGGAGGTGACTCTTCACCTCCTCCATTCATGTGGTGGTAACTCCCTCCACATAAATTTGCCCCTTCACATTCTCTTTTAAAGTCTCCACTTTAAATGCATTAAATTTCTCCAAATTTAATGCTCTCTCATTTAATAAAACTCTTTTATTATTTTTATTCAGAATTTTGTTAATTAATTTAATTAACAAACATTCACATAAAACCCCCTGCAACATTTCAATATTACATGCAGAACCAATTTCAGCAATTTCACCCGAAACAGTTTCGGTGTCTATTGAAATAATTCCAGCGCTTTCTTAAATCTTTTATCTGAAACATATTTGCTCCAAATGGTGTCGGTATCCCTTAAGTGTGTCACCCTACGGTTCGTGAATAATGCAGACATGATCGAGACCCCTCTCTGATCAATAATCAGCAGCGGGACCTAGAGATCCATACTGACTCCTACACATTCAACGATGACTTCTGTGATCGTGAGAACCTTTAACGCTAGTAACTAAATCCCTTTGTCCCGCGATATATTACATGTCCGAGATTCGATCATCGGTATCTTCATACCTAGTTTGATCTCATTACCGACATGCACTCTTTTCTCGTTCCCGTGATATAACATTCTAGTGATCACATCACTTGCTTGCAAGCTATTTCAATGTGATATCACCGAGAGGGACCAGAGTATATCTATCCGTCATCGGGATGAACAAATCCCACTCTTGATCCATGAGCCTCAACATAACACCTTCGTAGCACTGAACCCACCTTTATAGTCACCCTGTTACGGTGTGACGTTTGATGTTATCAAGATACTCTTCCGGTGTTAACAATTAACATGATCTCATGGTCTAAGGACTAAGATTACTTCGTATGATGTTATAGCAATATAAACATAATGACTTGATTGTAATGCTATACTTCAGATGAATGTTCATCACATCATTCCACCAATGGTGTGACCTTGTTATTAACAACATCCAATGTCTATGATCAGGAAACCTTGATCATCTTGTTAATCAACAAGCTAGTCTATAAGAGAGGCATAACTAGGAACCCTTTTTGTTTATTAAACACACATGTATTGATGTTTCCGATCAATACAATTATAGCATGCAAAATAAACATTTATCATAAACATGGAATAAGATAATAACCACTTTATTATTGCCTCTCGGGCATATTCCCTTCATATTGAATATGCACGGAAGTAGCAAATGATGCTAATAGGTAGGTATGGTGGACACTTTGGCAATGTTTGGTTTTAGGGAGTTGGAAACATGAGTAAAATACTCAGTGAAAGTGAAGGCTAGCAATAGTAAGGGAGCGACAAACGAGAGAGCAATAGCTGTCATAATCATGCTTGCAACAAAACAGGACTAATCATGGCTTGAAAGTGATTCAAGATCCTCAAGGCAAAATAATTCATCAAGGCTTAACTGATTATTACATTCATGTGCATGCGTGAGCATGTGCCAAGTCAATTCAAATGAAACATTCAGAGGAGGATACCACAGTGTCATACCAAGTTATGAATAGAATAGTGCAAGCAAACATTCATAAGACATGCTACAAATTATTAGCGAGCTGGAGCTAATCAAAAGAAAGCAAGAACTACTAAGCATCCAAAGATAACATACACCCTACACGAACAGGCAAAGAAAGCCCACAATGATGAGTATATGTACAAAAATGAAAACAAATAGAGTTCGTTACCAGCCTCTTACCACGCCTCAAGTTGTCATTAATCCTCATTATTGCTCTTCACTTGTGTGGCTTGAATAATAGTATGAAACCAATATCCACTGAGGACCGATGAACCCTGTAACAAACTCACAAAGCCAAAGAAGAATGACAAATATTTTTGTTGTTTTCGTTTTTTTAAAACAAGAGATAAAGAGGAAAAACAAGCAAAGCAAAATCTTTTTGGGGTTTTCGAATAGTTCAAACAAAGCAAAAAGGGAAAAACAAACCAAGGCAAAAAGAAAAAGAAGCAAACCAAAGAGAAACAACAGAAATATTTTTGGTCTTTTTGTGTTTTAGAAAGCAAAAGCAAAGAAAGAACAAAAACTAAAGAGAGAACAAAACATGAATATACAAAGTACCGACGCAACATAATAAGAAGATGAGTGCGATGTCGGCATACCTCCCCCCAAGCTTAGGCTTTTGGCCTAAGTGGGTATCAATCCATGTACGAATAGGGGTTCCAAGCAGGCGGATCTTGATAAGAATGGTCGTAGTTGGGCCCATGGGAAGAAGAAGCTCCCCAATCATAAGCAGGCTGCTGATATGAAGACTCTCCCTCATTCAAAGGCTGGACCGAATCATCCGTGACCTCCCTTCTAGTGTCCTGCTCCTGTTGGGAGAGCTCTCCCAAGTATGTGTCAAGCTCCTCCTCAGTGAGGGACCATCCTTCCCTGTTATCAAGGTTAAACAAAACAGGTGCAGGCAAAAGAACAACATGCTCGGACTTGCTCTTTCTCCAACCAGCTTTGAGAAAGGTTATTTCATAAGATAACTCACTCATACTAGCCCACGAGGAAACAAATTTATGCTGTATCATGGAATTAAGATCAAGCCTCTCTATCGAAAACTGTAGGTCTAGATGATGAGGCACTAAACCATGCAATGCTAGTAAATGAGAAGCAATGAGGCCTCCACAAATTCCACCTTTCTCACGGTTAGCAGCAAGACGGAAAGCTATCAAAGCCCCTAAGTTGTAAGACCTATCTCGTTTAAGAGCAGCAGAGATAAAGGCTAGATCATATGAAGATAACTTATTGGCAGTTTTCCTAGCAAGAACACACTTGGCAACAAACTAGGCAAAGTAACGAATAGAAGGAAGGTGAATGTTACGAATTTTTCCATTCTCTTCCGAGAAGCTGCTCCCTTGGCAAAATTCTGCGTATAAATCCATGAGTGGTTTAGGTCGCTCCTTAATCCTTCTGCATGATCCCCATTGAGGTATCTTAATAGCTGCACAAAAATCATCAAGAGAAAGGTCGACATCAATATTGTAAATTTTGTAATGGACCATGGGCTTAGGCAAAGAGTGACTAAATTGGAAGTCCTGCACCACAGACATGGTTAAATTCACAAATTGACAAGGTTCATCTTCCAAAAAATGCTCTAACCCTGCATTAGAAACCAAAGTGTGGAAGTCTTGGAGAATTCCGGCAGCTCTCATGAACTCAGAACATGGGTAAATGGAGGGAAAAACTTCCTCCTCTCGGTGGACCTTCATGATCTCAGGCACCCATAGTTCATGTTGGTTTAGGTGGTGCTCACTCATCTTCTATTCTAAAATTTAAACACCTATTAAACAAGTGATTGCAAAGTGAATATAATGAAGGATTCTACTCATAGGGACTTGTAAGAGGCCTAAACATGCATCAAAACTATATCTCTAAGCATCAAACAAGCTTACAAGCTCTCATAACCAGTCACCTACAACAGCAAAATACTCAATATATAATCCACTAAACACAAATCTACTTGGACAAGGAGAGGAGTCACATACCAGGGAACAAATGCTCCAAATTTCAGCAAGAAAGATGGGCTGAGCAAGGAGATCGAAAAAATCAAGAGCAAGCACAGCAAGAACACGATTTTGAGCAATGAACTGGAGCTTACTCGGGAGAGAGAAGAAAGTGGCAGGTGAGAGAGTTAGTGGGGGCCAGGGGTGGCCCACACCAGGGCATGGCGCCACCTAGAGCAGGCCGCGCCACCAGGTGGTGTGCCTGCCTGGTGGGTCCCCCTGGTACCTCCCAGGTACTCCTCTGCCCCTTTTTTCACGCAAAAATTTAATATGAATTTTCTGGAATTTTTCGAGACACTTTATTTTTGGGCATTTTCAGGAATAGAAGAATTATTTTTTGACAGACAGATTTTTTTTTGAAAAAATGATGCAAGGACAAAACAAAGCTAGAACTACAAAAGTTCTAAGACACTCTAACATGCAAGCAACTAACAACAAAAAGAAAACTAAACGTAAGCAAAAACTAAAATGGACAGAATAGAAGTAAACGGAGATAATTATAGTGAAAACATTGTTTTGTTCAATGAAATCCTTTTGTTAACAAGGTTGATCAGGTCTTTCTACCAAAACAACTCCATATGAGACAAAACTTTGTATTCCACTAATGATTATGTTACCTCAACCTTGATAGCAATGGTCCCAATCATAATAGTTTCAAATTTTTCTCTTGGTATGGGACAATATATTTCTCCAAATTGAATGCCCTCAACATGTTCAATTGAATTCAAACCATAAGTTCTTTCAACCTTCTTGGGGAAATAGACAGTATGTTCCTTGTCATTCACACTGAAAGTCACCTTTCCTTGATTACAATTAATAACAGCTCCTGCAGTATTAAGAAAAGGTCTCCCAAGAATAATAGACATATTATCATCTTCAGGCATTTCAAGCACAACAAAATTAGTTAATATCAAGCAATTATGAGCCACTTGAACAGGTACATCCTCACATATACCCATAGGAAATGTGGTGGATTTATCAGCCATTTGCAAAGATATATCAGTTGGTATTAATTTTTCTAGTTGAAGCCTCTTATAGAGAGATAAAGGCATAACACTAACTCCAGCTCCCAAATCACACAAAGCAGTTCTAACATAACTATTCTTCATAGAGCAAGGGATAGTTGGAATCCCTAGGTCTCCAAGTTTCTTAGGAACCTTACCATTGAAGGAATAATTAGCAAGCAAAGTAGAGATATCTTCATTAGGGATCTTCCTTTTATTCGAGACAATGTCCTTCATATACTTTGAGTAAGGAGGCAAGTTAATAGCATCAGTCAAATGAATTTTCAGGAATAAAGGTTTCATCCACTCACAAAACTTATTATAGTGTTCATCTTCCTTTGACTTGTGTTGCTTATCAGGGAAAGGCATAGGTTTTTGGACCCAAGGTTCTCTTTCACTACCATGCTTCTTAGCAATAAAATCTTCTTTGGTTTATTTAGTATTCTTAGTGTGGTTTTCAGGTTCTTCCTCAACTTTCTCTTCATTAGGAGCTTCATTTTCTTCATTACCACTTTCAGTTTCAGCATCAGAGATAGATATATTATTAGGATCTAAAGCAGGTTCAAAGGGTTCTACAATAGTGTTATGTTTCTTTTTCCTTTTCTTACGAGTAGAACCACTATTTTCAGCTTGTTGAGAATCCTGCTCAATTCTTTTGGGATGCCCCTCAAGATATAGAGGATCCTGGGTAGCAGCTCCACTTCTAGTTCTAATTTCATAAGCATGTTTTTATTTAGCAGCATTAACTAGCAAGTCGTTTTGCACTTTAACGAGTTGATCTATTTGAGTTTGAACCATTGAAAGTGTTTAACAATCATTTTAACATCATTAGAGGTTCTTTCCACAATATCTTTCAACTCAACAATAGCTCTAGTGTTTTCCATTAGATGATTTTGCACCCTTTTATTAAAATTATCTTGCTTAACAATAAAGATATCGAATTCTTCTAAGCATTGATCAGGAGGTTTAGAGTAAGGGATATCACCTTCATCAAAGTGTTGGAGAGAGTGTACCTCAATAGTGGGTGAGTAGGGAATAGGCTTACATAATTCTTCTATAGGAGGTAAATTCTTGACATCTGCAGCTTTAATTCTCTTCTCCTTAAGACATTTCTTAGCTTCCTTCGTCACTTCATCATTTAATTCAACAACTCCCCTCTTCTTTGATGTTGGAATAGGCACAGGAATAGTAGGCTCAGGTACAATTACTTCAAGTATAGCTTGTTTAGGAGGAGTCCAATCTTCATAGTTCTTACTTATTTTAGCCATTAATTCTTCAGCTTCCTTAGGAGTCATATTCCTGAAAACACAATCAGCACAACTATCTAGGTATGTCCTAGATTCCTCGGTTAATCCATTATAAAATATATCAAGAAGCTCATTCTTAGGTAATGGACTTCCAGCCTGTGCATGAATCAAAGCACAAAACCTTGCCCAAGATTCAGGCAATACCTCTTTTTCTCCCTGTTTAAAATCAAAAAGTTCCTGCCAAATAGCATGTCTAGCACTAGGAGGAAAATATTTTTGCAGGAAAGTACTAATCAAGCACTCAGGGCTATCAATAGATCCAGGAGGTAAATTACTAAACCAAGTTTTAGCTTCTCCTTTTAGTGAAAAGGGGAAAATCTTAGCAACAAAGTAAGTACGCATCTTAATATCATCAGAAAACAAGCCACTCATGGTAGAAAGTTCATTCATATGTGCTACCGCACTTTCATTCTTAGTCCCACAAAAAGGTTCTTTCTTGACAATAGCTATGTAAGATAGATCGAGACAGAAATCATAATCTTCATCTATAATGTTTATGGGAGAAGCAGCAAACTTAGCAATAGGAGACAATTTGGGTCTAATAGTACGCCTCTCAAGGAGACTCTTAGCAGCGCTCCTATCATGGGTGTTTTTACATTCTTTAATAAATTCATCGATCATCTCAACATAACCATCTTCAATATCATAACTTTCACTAGACTCAGGTGAACTAACAGGTGTGGTAGTGTCTTCATTAGGAGTTTCGGTATTTCTAGCTATAGTTCTAGCAATCGTAGCATCTAGGAAAGGACCTAATGAACCACTCTTATCAAGCACAGTAGAAGCAGCATCATAAGCATCAGAAGTTTCAAATCTAGCAGTAGTAGCAGTGTGTGTAGCATGTGTATGTGGTGGTGTAACGATCTTACTTATAACAGATGGTGAATCAAGAGCAACAGAGGTGTTCAGAACCGTACCTCTTCTTGTAGTGGATGGTATAATAGGAAACTTGCCATCACGAGACTTACCCATGATGGATGGATAGCAGCGAACAATAGAGAATCCAAGTGAACTTGATAAATAAAGCTATGCTCCCCGGCAACGACGCTAGAAAATAGTCTTGATGACCCACAAGTATAGGGGGTGTATCGCAGTATTTTCGAGGGAAGTGAAACCCAATTTATTGATTCGACACAAGGGGAGCCAAAGAATATTTATAAGTCTTAACAACTGAGTTGTCAATTCAGCTGCACCTAAAAACAATCTTGCTCACAACAGTTTATCTATAGCAACAGTTTTGTAGTAGGAATAACAAAGTAGCAGCAGTAGTAAAGTAAAGATAGTAGTAACAATAGCAGTAAACAGTAGGATTCAAGTGCGGTGGGCATAAGGATGGATGGATGGGCGTTGCATGGACAAGACAATTTACATAGCAATCAGAACATAGGGCAATTGTAGATAAATAAGATAAAGCATCCAAGTACTAGATAATCCTAGGCATGTGTTCCATATATAGTGATACGTGCTCGCAATGAGAACTTGCACAACATCTTTTGTCCAGCCAGCCCGTTTGTAGCGGGGCCTCAAGGGAACTACTGGCAATTAAGGTGCTCATTTTAATAGAGCACCGGAGCAAAGCATTAACACTCCATGAACACATGTGATCCTCACATCAAAGCCATCCCCTCCGGTTATCCCGATTTCTGTCACTTCGGGGTCATTGGTTCCGGACAACAACGTGTGTATACAACTTGCAGATAAGACCATAAACAATACTATCATAATGAATCAATAACATGTTCAGATCTGAAATCATGGCACTCGGGCCCTAGTGACAAGCATTAAGCATAACAAGTTGCAACAAAGTCATAAAGCACTAATAAAAGATACTAGGCACCATGCCCTATGAATCTGATGCCATTAAATGAACGATCTCATCCAATCCCTACCATCCCCATAGCCTACAGCGGGGGATTACTCACTCATAGATGGGGGAAACATGGATGGTCGATGGAGAAGCGATGGTGATGATGATGTCGATGATCTCCAATTCCCCGTCCCGGCAGGGTGCCAGAACGGAGTTTCTGGTGCTGTTTTGTGGAATCTGGTGGTGGCGGCGGAGCGGAACTCCTTCTGGAAAAACGTCAAACCCCCCGGAGTTTTTAGGTCAGAAGGCTTCTTATAGGCGAAGAGGGAGACCGAGGGGGTGCCTGGGGGGCCCACACCACCCCCTGGCGCGGCCTGGCCTGGCCCGCGCCACCAGGTGGTGTGGGCACCCCCTGGCTCTTCTCCGTCTCGTATTCTGGCTCCTGGAGTCTTCGGGTGAAATAGGATTTTTGGCATATTTTCCAGGATTTTTCCTGATAGTTGATTTTCTGCACAAAAAGTAGACACCAAGGCAATTCTGCTGAAAACAACGTTAGTCCGCGTTAGTTGCATCCAAATCACACAAGTTTAGAGGAGAAACAATAGCAAAAGTGTTCGGGAAAGTAGATACGTTTTGGACGTATCACAATCACCTCAAAAATTATTCTTTTATCACTTACCTACTCGAGGACGAGTAGGAGTTAAGCTTGGGGATGCTTGATACGTCGTAACAGTATCTATAAATTTTGATGCTCCATGCTTGTTTTGTATCAACTTTCTTATGTTTTGTTTACACTTTGAGGTATTTTTATACATTTTCTGGAACTAACCTATTAACAAGATGCCGCAGTGCCAGATGCCTGTTTTCTGCTGTTTTTGGTTTTAGAAAAGCTAGTAAGGAAATATTCTCGGAATTGGACGGGACAAAAGCCAAAGTCAATATTTTACCAGAAGGAACACGGATTCCGAAGGGCAGCCGAAGTGGGGCCATGAGGTGGCCACACCTAGGGCTGGCGCGACCGCCCCCTAGGGCGCGCCGTCCCATGGTGTTGTCCCCTCGGGCGCCCACCGACCTTGCCCCTTTGCCTATAAAAGTACCCCGATGCAGAAACCCTAAGGACCCAATCAAAAATCCACGAAAGAGTCTGTAGCCGCCGCCATCTCCATCCCTAGATCGGGGGATCCAAAGCTCTTGGCACCCTGCCGGAGGGGAGAGATCATCCTGGAGGCCTTCTTTATCACCATGCTAGCCTTCGGAGCGATGCGTGAGTAGTTTGTCCTTGGACTATGGGTCCATACAGTAGCTAGATAGTTGGTTCTCCTCCTTTGTGCTATCATGTTTAGATCTTGTGAGCTCCATTCATGATCAAGATAATCTATTTGTAATCCTATATGTTATGTTTGCGGGGATCCGATGGATATTGAGATACTATGTCAGATTGATTATTTATTCTATCATGTCTATGTTATTTGTGATCTTGCATGCTCTCCGTTGCTAGTAGCTATCTTGGCCAAGTAGATGCGTGTAACTCCAAGAGGGAGTATTTATGCTCGATAGTAGGTTCATGCCTCTAGTAATCTGGGGAAGTGATAGAAATATCTAAGATTGTAGATGTGTTGTTGCTACTAGGGAGAAAACAACAATCCTTTGTCCATGGGTCAATTGTATTGTTTACTTTACACACTTTGCTTAATACAATTATTTGTTGCTTGCAACTTAATACTGGAAGGGGGTCGGATGATAACCTGAATGTGGATTATTAGTCATAGATGCAGTTGGATTACGGTCTATGTATTATGTTGTAATGCCCAATCAAATTTCGTAGGAGTCAAGATGTCTAGTATATGCATTGTTATGCTTTCTCAATCTGTCAATTGCCTCGCTGTAATTTGTTCACCCAACATGCTATTTATCTTAAAGAGAAACACCTCTAGTGAACTATGGACCCCAGTCCACTCCTTTACCATTGATATACCATCTACTATTTACCGTTAGAGTTTACTTTCTGCAAGCAATTACCAACTTCCACACTATACGTTTAATCCTTTGTTTTCAGCAAAACCAGTGAGATTGACAACCTCACTGTAAGTTGGGGCAAAGTACTGTGGTTGTGTTGTGCAGGATTCCAAGTTGCTAGCAACACCTTGGAGTTGTTTCCTTACTCCTACTGGTTCGATAACCTTGATTTCATAACTAAGGGAAACTTGTTGTTGTGCTTATCATACCTTCCTCTTGGGGTTCCCAACAAGCTCTACATATCTTGAGCCATCAGTCCTCGCTCCAGCAATGCAGCGAAAGTAGCAACTCCTTTCAGACAAAGCCATCGGGAAAATGTATCTCGCTAATCCGAGACCATGGGGAATAATTTTTAGAGGGGGAGATAGATCCTTCACAAGGAGGTGTATTGTGAGAGGAGTAGAGGGGGCCTTTTATAGGAAGAGGGAGGGTAGCCCCTCCCATGGCCGTCGGCCATGGAGGTGCCCCCACCTCTTCCTTCATTCACGTGGGTGGATGATCCACTCACATAAACATGCCTCCACTCCCACTCTCACTCACATGCATTAATTTTTCACCAAAATTAATGTAACTCTCATTAAATAAAACTATTTTATTTATTTTATTCAGAATTTTGTTAATTACTTTAATTAACAAACATTCACATAAAACCCCCTGCAACATTTTAATATTACATGCAGAACCAGTTTCTGCAAATTCACCCAAAACAATTTCGGTTTCTATCGAAATGATTTCAGCGGTTTCTTAAATTTTTATCTGAAACATATTTGCTCCAAATGGTGTTGGTATCCCTTAATTATGCCACCCTATGGTTCGCGAATAATGCAGACATGATAGAGACCCCTCTCCGTCAATAATTAGCGGCAAGACCTAGAGATCCGTACTGACTCCCACACATTCAACGATGACTCTAGTGATCGTGTGAACCTTTAATGTCATAACTAAATCCCTTTGTCTCGCGATATATTACATGTCCGAGATTTGATCATCGGTATCTCTATACCTAATTTGATCTTATTACCGACATGCACTCTTTTCTCGTTCCTATGATACAACATTCTAGTGATCACATCACTTTCTTACAAGCTATCTCAATGTGATATCACCAAGAGGGTCTAGAGTATATCTATCCATCATCGGGATGGACAAATCCCACTCTTGATCCATGAGCCTCTACATAACACCTTCGGAGTATCTGAACCCACCTTTATTGTCACCCTGTTACGGTGTGATGTTTGATGTTATCAAGTTACTCCTTTAGTGTTAGTGATTGACATGATCTGACAGTCTAAGGACTAGAATTACTTCGTATGATGTTATAGCAATTTAAACACAATGACTTTGATCGTATTGCTATACTTCGGATGAATGTTTATCACATCATTCCACCAATATTGTGACCTTATTATTCATGATGAGGAAACCTTGATCATCTTGTTAATTAATGAGCTAGTTTATATGAGAGGCATAACTAGGAACTCTTTATTTGTTTATTAAACACACATGTATTAACGTTTCCAATCAATATAATTATAGCATGCAAAATAAGCATTTATCATAAATATGGAATAAGATAATAACCACTTTATTATTGCCTCTCGGGCATATTCCCTTTAGCATGACGGTGAACCAAGAAGCGAGATGAGGAACAGAGGGGTGCTGGAGCACCACAAGCTCACCACCAGCACGATGGAGGTGGTGGCGAAGCCATGTGAGGTCGGGAACAACGACAATGGCGATGATGACGATTTCTCTAGGGTTTCGGGCTTTGCACGGTAAGCTCTAGAGAGCGAGAGGGGGAGGGAAAAGGGAAATATGAAATGCGTGCTAGGGCTTCTCAATGACATCCAGCCGTACTTATAGGCGAACAGGGCGGCGACGGGTCGGTAGCATGCATCTTGGCCCCAACGAGCGACGTTGCGGTCGACAGCGAGGAGCTTCTCTCCATCATGAGGAATAAGAAGAATACAGAGAGGGGCCGAAAGGGTACGAGTCGTCTGGGCCACGCTTGGGCCAGGGTGGGCTGTTGGCTGCTGCGCGCTGAGCGGTAGAGAGGTCGGGAAAGGTTGCTAGGCCGGCCTGGTAGGTGCTGGCTCTGTTTTTTTAATTATGAAGCCACTTTTCTTTTTCTGTTTTTCATTTGTAGTTTCAAATTCTTTTCTGTTTTGAGTATTTCAAAAATACTAGAAGGTTTATAAAATATGGAAATACAGAAGGGGCCTTCTATTCAGTTTGGGCTCCAAACTTTTTGGTAGTTTTTCAAAATTTAAAACCATTTGAATGTTTTCAAAGAGAGGGGAAGATTAGGGTTTCGGGTTTTTCTTTATTTTTCTTGCATTTTGTCTTAGAAAAATAGACGATGCTCATGAATACATAATCAAAACCCTAATTACTAGTTACTAAAATTAGGGGTGTTACACCAGGAGTTTTACCCGAAGTTCTAATAGGGTGAGAGTAGCCACAACAACGTCATGAAGAAGGTCACAACACCCATAGGTGCCACCGTTGTTGGCACGAAGCACCAAGTGCTAGACTTTCGTCCGAAAAAACTCTCGTCATATTCGGTATCTCACCACCAATCTTCGAGCCGAGTTTCCAAACTCGATCTTCTACTGTGGACGATTTGTAAATTCTTTTTCCCAACTTTCCGCTAATCAAGCAGGGTCATTCTTCGTAGTAAATCAGACTAGATCATGATGGCGCGTGTTGCTGCGTCCTATCTATTGGGACTATAAATTGTTAGTAACTGATAAAAATATATTTAAATTTTGGTGGGATGCTTGATTAATTTAAAGCACGCAAGTCCAAACATGGAAATGGTTCCCACTGTCTTCAACAAAAACTATATAATAACAATCTAAACAAAAAGAAAACTTTAAGTAAAAATATGAACATTTTAGAATGAAGCTATAGAAAATTATTTATACATCGTCAATAAAAAACACATCTGGTGACCCATTCTAATTATTGTGAAGGTAAATGAAAATAAAAAGGGGAAAAATCATTGGCATAGAATTGCTAGAGCCTGTTCAACACAAGAGCTTCTCTTCAGTCATGAATGCTAAGTTTAACACTTGCACAGATGCATTTGGGGGAAAATGGTATGTTTCACACTAAATCATCAATAGACAATAAAATATGTGCATCATATGCACTCACCTGAATCAAAAGTAAATGCAGCATATCAAGTCAGAGATCAACTTTTAGGTATGGAGACATATTTGTGGGTGCACTTTGAGTTGGAAAACTTCTGACATGTTATATCTCATATCAATCATCTTGTGTGTATAGCATCTGAAGGATGTCAAGAAAACAACGTCTTGTTATATTAGCAAAGGTGGCTCCAATATTTTAATGGATACAAAGATTATCATAAACAATACACGTGGATTTGAAACAATAGAGTGGTGTCTTCACTTATAGCTTCCTGTATCGAATTTCACGCTGATGAATGTTGTAGCCAATCTTAATTAGAAATGTACCTAATTAACAAACAATGCAGACTATTTTTTTTATCTAGAGGATAAGGACCAAGATGATATTAAGTTTTTAACATTAATATAATCCAAGGACAGTGTCTGATAAGTGATACACTACCAGTAGAAGGGATGCAATACGTCATAGACTTGTAGTAATCACACCCATGTAGCATTATTAGTTCATGTGCAGCAGTACATATGACATACTGTTGCCATATTCCACACTTGATATTTCACATGCTTTTTACTTTTGATTGCGGAGCATCCTCTGTCTCAAAAAATTATCATATTGTTTGCATTACTACAAATCTGTGATTGACATAATCAATGAAACACCGTGTAATTCATGGGTGAGACGGAATTTCTCTTCCATTTACATATTGCATCCTGGTAAAACAGAAGAAAAATGTTGCTGAGCTGGAAGGAGCTAGCGGACCAGTCATAGTAAAGCTGGAGAAGAAAATACCACGTATTAGAAGCCTTTATATATCACCTCCTACAGGGAACCAAGACAATATTTATAGATGCACGCAGGGAACCATGAGTAGTTCAACAACAAGAAACTGTAATTAGAGACATAACATGATGCAAAGACTCTGCCGATTTAAACCGAACCAAGATTTATTTTAGAAAAATAAATGTTTTATTAAATCGACCAATATATCCTAACAAGAGATGGAGGGACTGTAAGTACACATATACATGGATACGTATGAGCGAGACAAATGAGGTATTTAGGAACTGACCTGGACGTCAACCATTGCAAAATAGACAGATCAAGAACTCCACAATAAATATAAAATTTAAGCTGACCAAGATTTTAGAGAACAGAATTGAGGGAAATCAGGATGGATAGAACCTGCAAAAAATTGGAGTTCGAAAAATTAAGAGTAACAACTGGTGAAAATGATTAGATGTAGAAGAGGGAGTGCGTATGACAGAGAAGCAATCTAGCAGCGATTCCGGGGTAAAGAAGGGGAAGACAGAGAGCTTGGGGAAACAGAAAAATATATAGACGACGTGATGCCTCTTCAGTAACGGGGGTTAACGTACCATCATCACTCGCCGACGCCAGTTGCTAAAGATAGCAGGAACTAGAAATTAACTGCGACTTCAAGGGAAGCGCATAAATCACGATTGTTCACATCTCATCAACTAGGTCGCCATGAATGACGAGGCAAGAGAACATCCCTGCCGCATCCGCATAGGAGATCGATGCCCCGCTACAGTTACCGTATCCGTAAGGGAGATCGATGCCAGCTCCAGATATTCTGGCCTACAGTCAAACGGATCAAGAGGTGAAGAGGCGTACATCCCATTTGGATCGGCTGAATCTAGCCCGACGTCTCCTCTTCTATTTTTGCCCACTTGTTCGGTATCAGTAGCAACGCCCGGTTCATCTTAGAAGGGTGCAGTAAACCAAGTAACGTGTTAAAGTAGTCATTTTGGTCCAATTAATCATAGAAAGGCTTTTTTGATGCCCAGAAAAGCGTCTCTAAAGGATAATTCGGCCACACGGGAGCTGAGGATCATCCAACGGCCAGAATCATGATGGTTCACATCTCATCAACTAGGTCGCCATGAATGACGAGGCAAGAGAACATCCCTGCCGCATCCACATAGGAGATCGATGCCCCGCTACAGTTACCGTATCCACAAGGGAGATCGATGCCAGCTCCAGATATTCTAGCCTACAGTCGAACGGATCAAGAGGTGAAGAGGCGTACATCCCATTTGGATCGGCTGAATCTAGCCCGGCGTCTCCTCTCCTATTTTTGCCCACTCGTTCGGTATCAGTAGCAACGCCCGGTTCATCTTAGAAGGGTGCAGTAAACCAAGTAACATGTTAAAGTAGTCATTCTGGCCCAATTAATCATAGAAATGCTTTTTTGATGCCAGAAAAACGTCCCTGAGGGATAGTTCAGCCACACGGGAGTGAGGATCATCCAACGGCCAGAATAACTTGAGGGCCGCGATCGGATAGGCCAAAACTGCCCAGTTCGTGAGAGACCTCCTTTTTAACTCAGTTTTAATATCCCTACTAATTGGACAAGGCTTTTGTCTAGGTCTGAAAAGAACCATTCGGGTGAAGCACGTTCACGTACACCCCACACGAAGGACAAGAGAGCGAAATAAGCCACAACCAAGGACCGCATCGCAAAAACACATCAGTGACCGTGCGGGTGCGACGAGACTCAAAACGGCGTGGTGCGAGCGCGTGAGTCGTGACACGATCCCGCGTTATTTCTCCACGTCCCGAGGACCTAGGCGTACGAGGAGAGGTGGGCCTTGGCTCCGCGACCCCCTTCATCCCACCGTTCGATTCGGCGTCCAAGGCACGCTAAGAGCAAGTACAATAAAATCCAGTCAGCAGACTATAGGACTTAAAATAGTATATTTGTGCTTAGTTGGATGAGAGAGAAGATGAGAGAGAAGAGGAGTGTGTGCTTAGTTAAGAGCCAGCTACAGCACGTGCTCCTAGGTACTATGTGAGAGTGAAAAGTGGTTCATATATTAATAAAGTAGTATATTTTGATCCTTAGCTATTATACATGTTGACTATTAAATTAGACATGAACTTAACTTATAACCAGCGGCTGGCTCTACTATTGTCCCTTGCTAACTCGCCACGACGTGCCGCGCCTCGAGACTCGAGAGACGCCCCCTGTTTCGCCGATCCCCCATCCCCACGCTCCCTGAGCTCTTCTGCCGAGCTGCACACGAGCTCTGCAAAAGAAACGGCAGGGAACTGGAGATTAGTTTGGGCCGAAAGCTATTCCCGTCAGGCCGTGGCCTAGAATGGATGAATTTCTGGCCCAGCTCAGGTGGCCACGACGCGAAGCACTCCCGGAGCGACACGTCCTCCGTTTAAACGGCCTCTTCAAATTCGAGAACCCTATCTATCTGCAGCCTACCTAATCCCCTCCCCTGGCACTCCCCGCCTGACAACCACGGCCATGGCGTGCGCCTTATCCGCCTCGACCGTGTCCCCGGCCGCCGCGCTCGTCGCGTCACCGAAACCCACCGCGGCGCCGCAGTGCCTGTCGATCCCCCGCTCCTTCGCCAGACCCGCCCGCCTCGCCGCCGCCGGCTCGAGAACGGCCAGGGCCCGCAGCTTCGTCGCCCGCGCCGCAGCCGAGGTTCGTCGCGCTCTGGTTCGGTAATATACGGTTGGCGCTGGTTGGTTTCTGCGAGTTCGATTTTCATGTTTGGAAGGATGCGTGTTTGTGTGTCCGCAGAGCGACCTGCCGCTGGTGGGGAACAAGGCGCCGGACTTCGCGGCGGAGGCCGTGTTCGATCAGGAGTTCATCAATGTATGGCCGTAGCCAACTGCATTTTTCACTTTCGTTGTTTCAACTTCCAGTGCTGCACTAGCTAATTTGTTTAGACTGTGGTCTGCTGTACTTCTGGTCGGTGATGCCATGTTTCTGATGACGTCCTATTGTAACTACAGGTCAAGCTATCTGATTACATTGGGAAGAAGTACGTGATTCTTTTCTTCTACCCTCTGGACTTCACCTTCGTCTGCCCAACTGGTGCGCTGACTATCCTGTGCTCCCTGGTGGCAATCGATGTTTATTTCGGTTTGGAGTTCTAAAATGTATATACATACAAACAAACTTTGCAGAGATTACCGCTTTCAGCGACAGACACGAGGAGTTCGAGAAGATAAATACCGAAATTCTTGGTGTTTCAGTTGATAGTGTGGTATGCTACTTTTAGTCTGCGTGATGTTCCATGTTGTTATGGATACATATACCACTCACTGCATATGTGCTTGTTCAGACCTCAGAGAAGCAACACCCCATTACTTCCAATGTACTATTCTAGTTAGAATAACACGCCTGGCCCTCTTTACCACCTAGACATACAGCTGTTCCTGGAAACTACTTGTCTAGCTATGACATGCATTAACTTCATCATCTGAAAATCAACTGTAAAGTGTTCTTCTGTTTGTGTCAGTGAAGAGTGAACATTGTGTTTCTTCTTGATGTGAAACTTAAATCCAGGCACATTTAGATCATAAGAGCTAACATTGCAAGTGAAACAATGTTGGACGTTTGTTATATTTCTTGTATGCAAGTATGTGGCATCAGTTATGCCTAGTGCCCAAAATAAAGTGATGCTCTCTATTTATCAGAGTGTGGAGCTAGATTTTTTTTTTTTTGATTTCACGTGTTAGATATGCTCATCAACTCCGTTGAGAATAATGTAGGGATAACATATTTATATTCTCCCACCCCTTCTGCTTAGAACGTGGATTTTATGCTCAACCTATTAGCCTAACTTATATCCAGAAAACCAGTGACTGGTTTGCAGGCAGCATCTCTTCTCTGTCTTCTTTTGTTCTGCTTTTGCATTAAACATCACACTTTATAGTCTTATAGTTATAATATTCACTGTACGAAATAATGGGTAACCCCAATCTATGCTTCATTGATGTCTCCTACTAGCTTGACATGTGAAATGCTCTGTGCTTGTAGTTTTCCCATCTTGCATGGGTGCAGACAGAGAGGAAATCTGGTGGGCTGGGTGATCTGAAATACCCGCTGGTTTCTGATGTCACCAAATCAATCTCAAAGTCTTTTGGTGTATTGATTCCTGATCAGGTATACTGCTATTTTATTGACCACTTATTGGTTACATATGACCTAGTCATTCCGCTGGATATTTTACTTTTAGTATGCATTTCCTTGTGTATTATTAAATTTCATGAGAGTTCTCAATATTATTGTACCAGGGAATTGCCCTGAGAGGATTATTCATCATTGACAAGGAGGGTGTGATTCAGCACTCTACTATTAACAACCTTGGTATCGGCCGCAGCGTGGATGAGACCTTGAGAACCCTTCAGGTAGAATAACGAGATAGTTTTTTTATACTGCTTAACGTGCATTTTCATGATTTGTTTTTCAATTTTGATAGTATATGTCACTCTTTGAGGATACATGGCAATTTCTGCTTTTTAGTTACTGTTTAATTAATATTGAGATCGTATTCAGCACAACAAAGCTTGGCCGTACTAGCTATTAATACAACTTTTAATATTTAGTAGAAAAGGACGTTCAAGTTTTTATAATATGATCAACATTTTTCTTGCCGACAGGCTCTGCAATACGTCCAAGAAAACCCAGATGAGGTTTGCCCGGCAGGATGGAAGCCTGGGGAAAAGTCGATGAAGCCCGACCCTAAGGGTAGCAAGGAGTACTTCGCTGCTATCTAGACATGCCCGTTGCACTTGCAGTCAAGTTTTGTCATGGCCGTTGCTCGGTTCCACATTGTTCTTGTGACTTGAGTTGTAGTTATCGTGCATACATTTGACTCTGTAATTTCTGCAATAAGGGTTTGTCTGCATGCGGATTTTCCCTGCTCCAATTTGGAAAGGAAATTCTATAACATTGAAGTGAAATCTTATTTTACATTTGCCAATGTCTTTATTTGAAAATTGGAATCGATCATGGCAAGTTCAAGATATGTATTTCAAGGTATTTTGTTAATCTTGATGCTGTGAAGCTAACTGGAGTACAAAAAATCTTTGTAATGTAAATGTTATCTTTGTAATGTAAATGTTAGTACTTAGTGGTGGACAAGTTCGTACTTTCTGTCAACGAGAAGAGCTTCCAAGCGCGGCTTCTGAGCCCAGCCCAGCATGCCCGATAGGGACGGTGCAAACGTTTAGCCCAGGTGATCTACTGCAAGTATCATCTGCCCCTCAATCTGCTTCCATTGCAAAGCTAAATGGTGATGAATCTTCTTGTTTCCCTTGCCTGTTGAATACAAACATCTGGTTGGCTTTTACTTTTCAAGTAAGCTCTTGCTTATATGCAGCTGTTCTTTTTTCCCAGGAATGGAAATGAGCAGATTGGAGCTCTGAAAACAAAGTGGTGGATTGAAGCAGTTTCTGTTGCTATATCACAAATTCAAAACCATTAAAATCTGTTTAAGGTACTCTCTTCACCAACTTTTCATATATAAGGGCCTTTACCACAAGCACAATAATCTTATGTTCTTGTTTAAAAATAAATCAAGTAATACTGTATAGAGCCTCTTGGGAGGAAAAAGTGCGATGTCAGTGCTACATATATTATATAATCTTACTTATAGTTGTGCTGGCAGAACCACAGGTGTCCTTTTTCCATCACCTCGGAGTGGTAGTTAGTGGCTCTGCTGCACCTTCTGCTCCCATTACCAGCGCGCCAGGGGTATCAAAATGCGGAAGCTTTCCTGCAGATAATGCCACTTATGCACTTTTTTAGCATCCACTCTAGCTCCACTCCAAAAAGCTGCCTGCAACAGAACAGTGCTTAGTGTTTGTTTAATTCCTGGTCACACCAAACTGTCCCTTTGCCGTGAAAGATCTAAACATCAACCTAACTGCTGTTTCTATTAAGTATAGCTAGATAAAGAAAAAGAAAAGAAAAAAGGATCAAAAGAAGGGCATGCAGTGATTAGGGTTCCTTTTCTGCTTTTGTCTTTGTGTTTTCTTTTACAGTATTTGCTCTTCTCGATCTCTGCTCTAGTCGTTTCTCAAACTGCGTATATACTTTTTTCCTTGAAGCGCTCCTTTGGGGGCAAATGGCTTTGTGATGATTAGGGCTTGGTCTTTTGCTTCCCTTTTGGGTCATATGTGACCAAAGATTTCTTTGACTGTGACCACTACCTCAGATTAGTTTGAACAGATCATACTGTGCTGCGTACATAGTGCTAGATAGCACACCAATGCCAGAATCCTAGAAAGAAGGTGATTGCTTGCTCTCTTCAGGAGTAACATAGGAGTTTAGGATAAGTTAATTAGGTCATGAGCGTCACAAACATGTGTACAGTTCTGATGTATGTGAACAGAAAATCAGAAGCCCATTGCAGCGGTGAAATTTAGAGGGGATTGATGATTGATGAATGAAGGGAAATCTTTTGGGTAGGCGGCCGTAAGCAAGAAGTCACTTCTGATCCTTTGTTATGGACGGCTGATTACCCGATCCCTTTTCGCTGTTCGTATCCCCATAAAGAACATTGTTCTGGCACGACTTTTGATGCAAATGCACACAGTAATGACCGGTCAATGATGCTGTTAACCTGGCTTTGTTACGTGCTTTGGCTTTGCCCTGACAGTTAAATCTGCTCTTAGTGATTCACTTGCAAACCACTTGAACACTGCTTGGAGGTGCCCTACTTGATCTTCTATGGCTATTAATGTTTGAACTTCAATGTTGCAATTTACATATCACTAATTAAGCTTCCAAAGCTAGAAATACATGCATGCTAGATCTCACAGGACACATAGTTATTGTAACTACTACTCCTGGATCTGTAGCTGTAGCTAGCACGTAGGCACATCTTTGCACTGAAACCTGAGAACTGGCCTGAATCTGATCACTGAATTTGTCAATTCCTGAGTCTGATCACTAGTGTACACATATTCTCTGCCCTGTAGCTAGCCTGTAGGCACATCTTTGCACTGAAATCTGATCACTGAATTCGTCAATTCCTGAGTCTAGTAATCCAGTCTTCTTTCAAGGGAGCAGGATTGCTGGAAAGCCCCAGCTTTGCTGAACACCATGTGGCTGTTTCATGTACCACTTTCTCGAGTCGTGTTTTATGTGCTACTGGTGGCCTACTGCTGCTACTAGTAATTTTTGTGACATGCCATGCATATATACAGCATATGGGCGTAGAGGGGCACTTTATTCCTTATACTTTGAGTCTGGGGAGAAAGAGGCCGTACACAGTTCCCGAGTCTTTTAGGGCACAGAGATCTACCTCAGGAAAAGAAAACCAATTTAAACGGGCCCCCATCAAAAGATGAGAGGTCGCTGCAGGCCACATCAGATCGATCGTATCGATCACATAAAGCATCACATGTTGTATCGTCATCATTGCAACATCAGACACATTCCCTGTTCTTAATGCTATCAACTGTATCATTATACCACCAGTGAGCAGGTAGTACAAAAGTATGTACGTACTTCCTACTAATTGATATCATGTATGGGCTCCTTACTTACACATTTCAGGCATGTTTCTTCTTTTAAAATGTATTTTATCATGTTTAGGGAGTACATTTCTTAGTTACCCGGAGCATGGAGTTGCTGCTTGTGTTAAATGCATTCTATTTAAAATTTAAATGGAACGTTCTAAAGTAATTCTTTCTTGAAGCATAAATAATTGTAGTTAGGCCATGTAGTACAGCCTTTCTACCGCTCGCCAGCGCCGTTTCCCGCTCGCCCCTGTCCAAGTTGTCCGACGACTTTGGACGCCTCAAGGACGACTTTGGAGCCTTAGATACGATTCTAAGGTGTGTTCGACGCCTTGCCGTCTCTGGACGCTCGGCACTTAGGTGACGCCTTAAAAACCATGGTTAGGACATGTCCAATGGTGATCCTCCGTTTGTCCATTCAGGGGTTGTTAGGAAAAATGGGGCAAACACCATTTACCATCGTATCCAAATGGAGCAAAACATTTTTGTCCACTCATATCGGTCCAGACAAAAATGTGGTACACAAACATTTGGGACCCATTTTTCAAAAAAAATTATTTTCTCTCTCACTCATGCCACCACCACTCACTGTCCACAGGAGGCTTCCGTGCGAGTTTAGTGATGCTGAGGACCTGGATAGGCTTGAGGAGCTATAAGCCTGGAACAGAGCGACGAGAAGGTGCCGGGAGCAGCAACAAGGGTGCGGGGAGGAGGGATGGGTGCGCTCGACAGCAGGCGAGAGGAGCATACCTAGTTGGAACGCCGAGGGCGCATGGCCAGAGCGGCAGATAGGGGGCGTAACCTCGGAAGGGTGCAACGGAGAACCGTTGGGGTTGGCGTTGCTGGTGGGTTTTGGGAGGAGGAAGGAAAAAGAAGAGAGAACACGGGTGGATACACGTGGCTGACAGATGGGCCATGCCGAACATGTGCTGACTTGGCACGAGCAAGTGCATAATCCAGGGAGGCCAAAATTTCCCCAAATTTGGGGAAGAAATAATGGGCGTGGACCACTCGGGTTACCAGGAAGGTGTTCCTAGGCAGATTTTTTGTCCAGACAGCGAAATTTCGCCCAGTCAAGTTTCCAGGACGCCGAGTTCGTCCGGATTTGGCCCAACTTTCATCCGGCATTCCTAGGCCGAACCCAGGGTGCTGGGAACCACCTGGAAACGCCGGACGCAGCGAAAAACAGGCGGACCAACCCTATCAGCGAGACAACCCCATTTCCCATCCCGACTCGGCTCTCCTGTGGCAGAGAGCTTTCGTCGCCGCCATGTCGTCACCGACGAGCTCCCGCCACGCCAAGCCGAAACCACGCCTGTAGATAGGCCCGTCACCTCCGCCGCATACTTTCCTCTCGGCTTAGGCCTTGTTTCGCCGTCCATACTTCGCCGCAACTCGGCTTCGCCCCGAGCTCCCGCCACCTCGCTCACGAAGTGTTCGGCGTTTTGCCCGTTCGGCCATGGACTCCGACGATAAGAAGATGTTCGCCCTGTTGCTGGAGGAAGAGACCACCGCAGCCGCCGAAGATGAAGAGCACATGCAAATCCACGCCTCCTTGGCCCGCCTGTACACGCAGACTGCGGCGCCGAAGCGTGGAGGCTCGGTGAAGGGTCGCTGGAAGTGCAAAGCAAGGCAGCAAGTGGAGGGCTACTGCATGTTGTACGCTGACTACTTCGCCGACCAGCCGCTGTACGGAGAGGCCGTATTTCGGTGCTATTTCAGGATGAGCCGGAAACTCTTCCTCAATATCATGCATGCCATCCAGGAGTTCGACCCCTATTCTGTATGCAAGAAGGACTGCACCGGCATGGTAGGGTTTTCCTCACTGCAGAAGTGCACATTGGCGATGAGGTTGCTTGCATACGGAGCTCCGTGTGACAGTGCCGATGACTATCTCCGCATGGCTGAGTCCACCGCCATTGATTGCTTGTATAGGTTCTGTAGGACAGTGATTGCAGTGTTTGGGCCATAGTACTTGAGAACACCCAATGTTGAAGACACGTAGATGCCGAGCATGATCTGGTCGAACTAGGCCGAACTATGTTGTATTTTCCGTCTATGCCGAACTATGTTTAATTTAACGCTGAACTATGCCGAACATTGCTCTGTATTCATATTTATGCCGAACTACGCCGAACTCTATCTAAATTTGAGTTTAATTTGGGCGAAAACTCGCCACTTTTGCATCGTTTGGAAACGCGAGTGAGAAAACAGGCCTTCCCAGACGAAAGTTACGTCCGCCCGGCGCTAAATAGCGTCGGATTTCGGCCTGAAAACGCCCAACGAGTGAAGGTGCTCTTAGCCTTGGGTTCTTGTTTGCCCACACCCTATATAGACATGGGGGAGAAGCGGGGGCTTCCCCTGGAGATGGCCCTTGTATGATGGCATGCAGACATGTCACGGGCAATATATTCTTGCAGGTAGAGAGAAAGTTGTATGGAAGCGCCAGAGATAAGCCCGTATGTATGGACTCATCCCGCTTTCCATTTTTATTCGATCACTGGTTGCACAAAAAAATTCCATCACCACGACGACTACAGTCACAACTCACATACATGTATAATCATTGCCATATACTACCTCTCAAAACATATATCATCATTTAAGTAAGTTCATGGTTAACTGTGTTGCTAAGCTAACTACTTTTGTGTGAGAAGGAAAGGGTCATTGTCATGAAATGCTGTTATTTGCATGTGTCATGTTTCTCTCTGCTTAAAGCTCAATGTACTATTTTACTGATAGGTATCTTTCACAAAGTTGATCTTTAAATTCTTCCTGATTGCACCCACTGAACCAGTGGCCAAGGGACATTTGTCACTTGTCCAAATCCTTCTAGATCGGGTTATAAATCCCATGTTTGGCAGTTTGCTCACTTTGATGCAGCTATCCATAGAACTTAGCACCCTGGTCATTCTTTAGAGGCAGCTGATGGCTTACAAAATTCAGGCACAAAGATACTGTGTACATCCATACGATCTCCCTATCCTTGTCTGAGAAACTGGTAGAGAGAGATAGAGAGGAGGGAGAATGGGGGGAAAAGCTGTGGCGCCTTTGTGTATGTGCTTTGTCAGCACATGCATTCTACCTAGCTATAACACCTTTTTCTTTCCCCACCACAAAATCCACTTTAGACCAAAAAATAGAGTCCCAAAGAGAAAGATAAAGAGGGAAATAAACATACGCAGTCCTCCCCAACAAGAAAAGCACAAATTCATACACCGAAATCCGTTCCTCATTCACCTCAGTAGCTCACACACTAGCTGGTAGTAGTAGCTAGCTAGCTCTACTACTCGCTCAAAAAGATGAACACTCATTCATCAATATAAAGCAGCAGCCACTTGCTGCTGCAGTGGCACCCCCTCTATATCTGCACATCTCATTCCCTCTCTTTCTTCCTCACATCCACGCACTGAGCTAGCTAGATATCAGCACGTACGTACTCACTACCGTTGCTGCATTCATCATCAGAGATAGGTCGGAGCTAGGTAGTGTTATAGGTGGTGGCGCGAGATGAGGGCTGGGGGGTGCACGGTGCAGCAGGCTCTGACGGCGGAGGCGGCGGGGGTGGTGAAGCAGGCGGTGAGCCTGGCGAGGCGGAGGGGGAATGCGCAGGTGACGCCGCTGCACGTGGCGAGCGCGATGCTGGCGGCGCCGGCGGGGCTCCTCCGTGCGGCGTGCCTCCGGTCTCACTCCCACCCGCTCCAGTGCAAGGCGCTGGAGCTGTGCTTCAACGTGGCCCTCAACCGCCTGCCGGCCTCCGCTGCGGTGGCCTCCTCGCCGCTGCTCGGCGGCCACGGCCACCACCACTACTACCCGCCGTCGCTGTCCAACGCGCTGGTCGCGGCGTTCAAGCGCGCGCAGGCGCACCAGCGTCGCGGCTCCGTGGACAGCCAGCAGCAGCCGGTGCTGGCCGTCAAGATCGAGCTGGAGCAGCTCGTGGTGTCCATCCTCGACGACCCCAGCGTGAGCCGCGTGATGCGCGAGGCCGGGTTCTCCAGCACGCAGATCAAGGCGAACGTCGAGCAGACGGTGTGCAGCACCACGACCACGGCGGCCACCACCGATCCTCACCCAAACCCTAACCCTAGCAGCACGGCCGCAACCACGAGCAAACATCATCAAGCAGGAGAGACCACCAAAGCCGCCAAGCTCCCGCTCGGCCAGGCGCGGGACGAGGACGTCGGCGCCGTGCTCCACTGCCTGGCCGGCCGGAGCAAGACGAGGGTCGTGGTCGTCGCCGAGAGCACGGCCGCGGCGGAAGCCACGGTGCGCGCGGCCATGGACAAGGTCAAGAGAGGCGACGCGAAGCACGACGCGCTGCGGTGCGCGCAGGTCGTCAGCCTCCGCGTGTCGTCGTTCCGGGACATGCCGAGGGAGGAGGCGGAGCGGCGGCTGGGCGAGCTGCGGTGCCTCGTCAAGACCCGTGGGAACGTGCTGCTCGTGGTGGAGGACCTCAAGTGGGCGGCCGAGTTCTGGGCCGGCCACGTCCAGGCAGGCGGGAGGAGAGGCTACTACTGCCCCGTGGAGCACGTGGTGACCGACGTGCGCGCCCTGGCCGGCGGCGAGCAAGGGCTGTGGCTGGTCGGGTTCGGGACCTACCAGACGTACATGAAGTGCAGGGTGGGGCAGCCGTCGCTGGAGAGCCTGTGGGGGCTCCAGACGCTCACCGTGCCCGCCGGCAGCCTGGCGCTGAGCCTCACCTGCGCGCTCGACGACAGGTAAATCCTGGTGTCCCGATCGGTGCCCGATCTAAAGTTGGTTAATTAGTTCTCCCGGGGCGCAGTATGTCTCTGTCACTTCAGGTGGACGGATGGATCATCCCGATTTGAGACGTCTCTAGCTCTGACAATTCGTTGCTGAGCTCTCCTAGCCTAGGCAGTCCTGCAATGTGGCTTTCATTCATGCTTTCTCCCTTGCCCTTTTCTCTTTGCCTAGCCTAGGCTACCATGAGTGTGAGCGACCGATTGAAAGCTAGCACCTTTTAATTTGCGTGCTTTCAGGACAAGAGCTTTAGGGCCGGCCGTAGCTAACTCTTTCATCAGTTCCACATTCCCCTCTATTTGCATTCTTCTTTGTTTCCCCAGCTAATGAAATCTTAGCATCTTAATTCGATTAGCTGATACTGATATGGATGGGTGAGGTGACGGTGGAATCTTATTCCGTTTGTTCTATCTTTTGTGCAGTGCGCTAGGCGCAGTCAATCAGTCCATGAAAGCAGCGAGCCCCGATACGGATGGGAACGGACCGGTGCCTCGCTGGCCGCTTTTGGGCGGCGCACAGCACCTGACCTCCAGATGCTGCGGCGATTGCTCCGCCGCCAGGACTGACACCAAAGCCGCATTGCCGCCATCCTTCGTGTCCTCCTCCACCATCCCGTCCTGGCTGCAGCATTGCCGTGACCAGGTACGTACTGCCGTTCTCGAGTGTTCAATCATACAGTACCTATATTCGATGCATGTTCCTAATCATAATTACTAGTTTAGCTTATGCGATCTAATTTTGCGCGGATGTGTATATGCTAATCTTCATCACTGACCGTGTCGTGTTTGCACCTGCAGGAGCCTACGCATTTCATGGATCTTGGCAGCAGGAACTGGAGCTCCATCTGCAGCAAACCATCTCAGCGGATGACGCTTCACTTCTCGGCGCCGGTGTCTCCGGCCTCCTCCATCTCCTCCTACGAGCACGGCCAGCAGCCTCGCCAATCATGGCTCCTCGCCGATCTGGACGGCAAGCACCCATGGAAACCCAAGAGCGAGGCCGGCGAGAAGGTCTCCTCCCACGACTCGGGCGCGTCCAATGGCTCCGTGGAGGTGGAGTGCCGGTCAAGGTTTAAGGAGCTCAACGCGGAAAACCTCAAGATTCTTTGCGCCGCACTGGAGAAGGAGGTGCCCTGGCAGAAGGAGATCGTCCCTGAGATCGCGAGCACGGTCCTGCAGTGCCGGTCGGGGATCGCCAAGAGGCGTGACAAGTCGAGGTCGGCGGACGCAAAGGAGGAGACCTGGCTCTTCTTCCTCGGAGCCGATGCCGACGGCAAGGAGAGGGTGGCTAGAGAACTCGCCAACCTCGTCTTCGGGTCCGGCAAGAAGTTCGTGTCCATCAAACTCGGCGCCTCCTCACCATCCGTATCCTGCTCCGCCGGAGAGCACAAGAGCAAGCGGCCCAGGACGTCGGCGAGCCAGGGCGAGACCTATCTAGAGCGGCTCTACGAGGCCATATCCGAGAACCCGCACCGCGTCATTCTCATGGAGGACTTCGAGCAGGCCAGCCAGTACTGCCAGGTCAGCATCAAGGAAGCCATCGATAGCGGGGTGATACGGAGGCTAGCAGGCGACGAGGTCGGCGTGAGCGACACCATAGTCATCCTGTCCTGCGAGAACTTTGACTCCAAGTCTAGAGCTGGCTCGCCGGAGATGAAGCCGGAGATGGAGGAGACCAAGGAGGACCACACTGTCGATCGTGATCATAAGGAAGGTGGTGCCTCCTCGTCTTGCTTTGATTTGAACCTTAACATAGAGAGTGAGCATGCAGATGAGCGCAGCTCCGGCGATGTCTGCCTGCTCACGGCGGTCGACAGGACGCTGTTTTTCAGAAGACATCAGGAGGATTTGTGATTGTGCACATGAAGGACCCATGTGTTCGTCGGGGGGGCTTCTGATAAAAAAAATCTAGATTAACTATATGCACTATGCTTAGCTCTTCTTTCCTTTATTTCTTTGTGGTTTGGTTTTGGGATACTAAGGTTTTTAAGGATTGGATCAATGGCGTATTAAATGGAGCTGCTGTAAATTTGTTCTGGTTGTTTCCAAAGACAATTGTTCTGGTAATCCCAATGTATGTTCATCTACTCTACAATTTGGATACACCATGCATGAACCTCAAGGATCACCATAAACACTGCAACCTACTTTATTTCTCTATGTGTCAATGTTTTGTTTCTTTCTACACCCCTAACTTGAACACACGTACGGCAACAAGAATAATCATGCCATGCTCCGGGGCACCGGCGATGATGGATTGCCTTCTATTTTTAGGACAAGATAGTATTAGCATGGTGGCTAAGCCTAACACCCAATATTAATACAAAAAATCAAAACAATTAATTTAAAGTCCTAAGCACCATATGTGGAGTTCAGAGATGTTATGGAATAAGCTTAAATAGGTAAATAAAGCGATTACCGTTCATCTTAGCTTTGAAGTTAAATTAGTAGGAATGTGGATACTCTTCAGGCCTGCGGGCTGATCTAGGCTAATCGGACTAGCTGCTGCGTCCTGACAGGTGGATGAGGGCAGTTCCCCTCACCTGCGCTGCACAACCTGCTGTCTACAAGATCTAGTGCCCGCCCACTTTGACCAAGCCCTCGAATCTACTGTGTGCTATTGGTCGTGGCAAAGACTCGAGCTCGTGGACGTCGAGGCGGCGACCTCGGAAGGTGAACCGCGTGGGTGTCTCTTCGGCGAGCAACGTGGCGGTGTTGATGGTTTTGGTCCTTGGTCACTAGAGTGGCGAGGAGCAGGCAGCGGGAGACCTTGGTGGTGGCAGCGCCTCGGCTACGACATCCCCCAGATCGTGTTCTGAAGACCGGGCTCGGTGACAGCGAGAGGTCTGTTAGCGGGCGTGCACGTAGGTTTTTTCGGGCGAAAGCCCACCGTTTTGACGCCAACGAGGCGTGCATGTGTCGTAATCCTCCTGGAGGAGCCGTTGTGGTTACCTTCCGCGCCAGGGCTCTGGGTGAAAACCGTAGACCATCGGTCTCTTCGATGGAGGCGTGTGGCGTAGTTACCCTCTTGGGGGTGTCGGCGTGGAGTTCCTTTCTCCTAGATCTCAACGTTGTCCCCGGTGGAAAGTCTTAGTTTTTCTTGTCCTTTGTTGTTTATCTTTGATCTATTGTGTAAGAGGGTCTTCTCATTACCTTTATCTTTCGGCCGTGAGTGACTTTATTTATAAAGTTAGGTGAAAGCCTATTTCGAGGGTGCTCTTCGGAAGCTCAGTTGGCTAGAGAAGAAGCATCTTCTATCCCACACATCGACGTGGTATAATATATGGAGGGCTTTGCGTTCTTATTTGTGAAAACTTTGTTAATAACTTCATGTATTATTGTTAAGATCATTCCATGACAATTGATCGAATGTATTGCACTCTACGCAACTGCAGTTTCAAAATCACCCTGCAGACATCGAGATATAAATATGACACATTATGCTGCCGCGGGGTAGGGGTAGACGTGTAAACAAACTATACGTGAACACTTTGGCTCATCTTACCAAGGAATTTTGCGGGTGTACGTAACATTATGTGTATGCACTATCGCAATTATTTGTGTTCATGTTTAAAAATACTACTATACCATGCATCTCTTTATAGGGGGCACACTGTATCCCCTTGAACAAAGTAACCATCCAATTCTCCACCAGAAGTTTACCATAGAAGCTTGATAAGATATCTCCAGACATGGATCTCTTGGCTGAAATGACTGGGAGAAATTCGGCTGCGTTCCGGCCAGAAATTTTGATGCAAACTCATTGATCATGTGGCATTTGGTAGGATTAATGTGGAATTTTGGTTTGATCCACCTTGACAACATTAATATGTTTTCACCCTTTTCTATCTTGCAGCTAGCTGATTTTCAATTCAGCTAGCATCAGTAAGAAAATTCTTCCTTCCAATCTGCTCTATCTCACACACATTGCAATGATGTTTACATCATTGTGTGGTCTTACACGAGGAAAATCTGACTGATCCAGAACTGGAAATCAGTTAGATGCAGATTAGAGAAACGAACTATCATTACACGTCATGCTCACACCAATTACTCATTAGTAGTACATACTTTACCTAGGAACATGTTTTGTTTGCTTAATTCTCTTTTCATCCGCGTCCGAACTTTGCTTTTGCTAGTGTAGTGTACAATTCTTTTTAGGCAAAATGCGCCATTGCCTCAGCCTCTAAATCTATTAATGCACACACAACCATTTTATTGCGAACTTTATAGTCTATTATAAAAATAGTTAAAAGGTTAACACAAGTTTCATCGCACGCAAAGTGCACCTTGTAGTGTAGTGTACATATAGTTTCTTGGATCCCTCACTAGCTAGTCACTAGTACACAAGTGAGGGTAGCTAGAGACTAATGCATAGTAGCTCAACGGGTAGTATATTCGTTGTGACATTACACGCTAAAAGAAGTGTATATACAGTACTAGTACTTAATTACAGCTACAAAATGTAGGTCAAGTACTGGTTTGAGAGTGGTCAATGATGACTTTGGGATCCAAGGATACGATCGAGAGCTAGCTAGCTATGTTCACCCTTTAGATCCCTTTCACATGATGCATCGTGATATGCTACGTACGTATATGCATGGCAGGAAAAGTTGTGGACAGCTAGCAACCTATGCATATCATGACAGTATGGTATCTCTTTAACTCTAACACCCTTCTCTTTTCCTCTTTTGTTCCTTCTTTTGGTGCATCTTTTGTACGTAAAAATATGCAAAAGGGCAAAATACTCATTTGATCGGCATGAAACGAAGCTGGAGTGTGGACAGTGGGCTGGTCAAGAAAGATCCCGAGTGTGAAAGATATGGTTAGAAGAAGCGGATGCCACACATGAGATTGAAGCTACCAAAACTTATGCGTTGTGTGGGTCAGGGAGAGATGATGAACGGATGATAATCCCGAGGTAAGCCTCGATACAGTGAGACCAGCCATTGCTGGGTCTTGCCTACTTTCAGGAAAGCTACACCAGTACACCACTCTCACTAGCTTGATGTGTGTTGCTTTATGTAGAGAGCTTTAATTCAAGCAGATGGATTTTTGAAGAAAAGTGGAACTGACTTGTACTACATTGCTATATGGCTAATATGTGAGTACAGTGTTATCTTTTTTTTTTTTGAAAAGAGGGAAGGCCCCGGCCTCTTCATCCCGTTAGATTTATATAGGCTGTGGCTTGTAGGCAGCTCATCTAGTCTAATAAATCCTGAAATCTCAAGGCTCATCTACTATGGCAGCTTGGGAGCTGTGTGGGAGACAAAGTTTAGTCCCACATTGCTGCTAGTTGGGAGAGAGTTGGACCAGGTTATAATGTGAGCTGTTTCACTCCCACTAAGTGAGTGGGAAGAGTAGTCCACGCGCACTCCTCCTCCTCTGCCGCTGGCCTCGCCTCGCCCGCACGCGCGTCGCGTCGCGTGAATTGAGTTCGAGTTAAAAACTTGTTTTGTGAAAGACTAAATTTTTTGCGTGGTGCACCAGCTGTTGGATACTGCTCTTTAGGCTTCCTCATCCCGGCAACTGCGTGCACGGCCATCCGGGAGAGCAGGCCTTCGAAACCCCGTCCTTTGAGATCCTGCACCGGGAGACGGACGATAAGGTTTTTGGGGAGCGTCTCGGCGCGACTGTTCGCCTCCGTTCATGTTCTTCTTCATCATCTGACGACCTCGACAGCACCATGGGCAACAACGTCAAAGACCAAAATGCTGATGTGGTGGTGACCTTTCCGGTCAACCTGTACGTGATATTTCTCTCTTTGTATGCACTAGTTCTTGCTAGATTTTTAGATCTACTAGATGTGATTGTTTGGCTGCATATGTTTAGATCTACTAGTGCTTATATAATCTTGATTTCGGTAATTAATTTCATGTGAAAATTGCGTAATATTTCAACATATCGATCGATGCGTAGTTGGTTACGGAGTATCGGTAAGAAATTTATGTCTCATATCCAAGCTGGGTTTGGTGCATGGCTATGCAAGTATGTCATTGTGTTTGATAAGAACAATGGTTCTTCTCTGATACATGCTACGCACGTGTATACATGTATTGGCACCGTATGTGGTCCTTGCTTCAGTGCCAAGAACACAAGTAGCTTTTCAATAGGGTTTATTACTAGTGCGTTTCTAGTTCACACGAAAATTGGAACCGTGCCATTATAAATCGACCAATTAGCGAAATGCCACCAGTCGGCACAACTTCATTACATCCATGCCCCTGAACTAACGTGACATCGATTGTTATTATGTTTGAATTACTTGCCATCTGTTTGATTCGTTTTTTACATGTAGGGTCTCCCTTTGCCTTGTTAGCAGCGATGAAAACAGATATATATGTTGCCTTCTGACATGTGGACCAAGCACACAAACCACCGACGGAGTTGAGAATAATTAGATTTATATTTTTTCTGACATGCGAGACCCATCACTTATCCCTATCAGTAGCAGGTAAATAACGCTCAACAAAGTCTAGCCCCTCGCGAGCTCTGATGCGGATGCCCTAGGCATACCGAGCGCCTACACAACCATGCCGATTACGTTCTGCTGATCTCGCTACCATGATACGCTTGATTGTACCCACTCGAAAGGACATGTCTATTGGTACATGAACATTAGATCAATGGAAAGAGACGAGTTTGAGCTTAGTTTAGAGCGAATGTGGGTACTACATTTTAGGTGTTTGTTGAATGAACTAGACGGGACTGCGGGACCTGAGAGACCCATTACGTATCCGCGTCCATAGTGTTGAAAGAAGGCTCAATAAAGTTTATCCCCGAGCTCTTCTAAGCCTCAAAGTATCTACTATAGGCATGCTGAACGGCTACACAGCCCTGCCGTCACGTTCTGCTGATCTCGACACCACGATATGTTTGACCGTATCTACTCGGCAACACGCATCTATTGGTACATGAACATTAGAACCATGGAAAGAAAACACTTCGAGTCTAGTTTTGATTCAGTGGGAGTACTACATGTTAGGTGTTTGATGACGAATTAGATGGGAGCTGATCGAACGGATCTTAAATTTCTCAATTTATTAAACCATCATAGATACAAATACACGATTAGATCACAACACACATGATTTCTGATGGTTTTGTGCTTGTCCATCTTAAGAATCTACACCAACTGATTTATACACTTCATACGCCTCTATTTGTTACTTGCTAGCAGCCCGTGGCCATGTCATCTAGCCATGCGTGGTGGCCTACTGAGGCCATCAGCAACAAACACGGTGACCGACAAGCACGGTGACCCGATGCTTCAAGGCGATCGACGATCCAAGTAAGTTACGGACGATGTCGAGCCCGTACTACTTTGGGAGGGTGCCCAGGTCCTCAAGCCAAGCCTTCATCTGGAAGAACTGGCTCTCCTGGGGAAGCACCTCCAGCACCTCCCCACCAAAGTTGCGGAGGATCGTTTTAGCTCCCTGTGTTCATGGCTGATGCATGTAAAATGCATACATGAACTTTATAGTTTATTGTGTTAAAATTATTATTATTTTGCAACTTTATTATATTTATTAGTACTAACCTACTAATAGTTGCAAAAATGCACATGTTCTTGTTTCATTATAGTAAAATTCATAGTTTCCTAAAATATGTCCCTATAGAACAGCTTTCGAAGATTGCCACGGTAGCCCCTGAATATGGCGTCAAATGGAAAATGTGAAAATATTAAAGTTGTTCGACATTTTATGCTGATGCTTTTTGACGTAATATTCGTCCAAAACGGAGTCACGGACGTGGCCTCTACCCCCAAATTACTGAAGGGTACTGAACCAGTTTCGGGACTTCGAAAGTTTGTGACATGATTGACTCAAACTTCTTTTGTATTTGATGATTTTGTCTAAACCACGACTTTATGGGCTCATAAAGTATAGAGGGAAGTCCTAGGAAGGTTTTAGAGGTGCCCAAGAGCCCTTGCATCTTTATTGACTAGTAGTACTCTATGTGGAACAATTACAACTAGTATATGGGAGGATGAAAGTGATATAATTGAGTTAGATGATCCATTATGCTCATTAGATGACAAGTATGTATGTGGTGATTCTATGCAAAACTATTTTGTTAAGTTTACCTATGTTGCTTGCAAATATTATGAAAGAGGAAGAGATAAATCCCTCTTTATGAGTCCACTCTATTTAAAATGCAAGCTACTGATCATTATATGCATTGGCTACCACAACCTTGCTGCTATTTATTCATATATAAAATGTCAATGCATAGGAAGAGAGTTAGGCTTAATTGTCAGTAGTTATATGCTTTGTGGTATGCTCCATATGCTTTGAAATACTATTCAGTTTGAGCACACCTTGATATCTTTGTAACATGTAAAATAACTTTAACTAATGTTATGAAACAATTAGGTTAAGATTTTAACTAAATATAAAATTTGTGAAAGCAAATGAGAAGGATTAGCAATGGAGAAGTTGGGGTCGACCTTGAGCATGTGTTGTTCATGCCAATGGAACCATTGCAAATTCTATATCATTAAATTTTCCCACACTAAAACAAAATAAAAAGAGTGTCTATTTTGTAATATATTAGATTTTTGAATAAAATGGTTTCCCAATAATTACTAGAGTTTGCATCTTGGTTGAAATCATTATATCATTTGTTTGGAGAACTAACGATTTTGTAGGCATAGAAGTATCATGGAGATAAAAATATTTCTTCGTTTGAGATGAGTAACATGATATGATGAGAAAGAAGTAGAGGAAGAGAACTAGCAAGACCATAAGCTTGGGTATGGCCATTCATCCCCTCTTCTTTCAAGTAATATCATTTCAAACTCTTGTTTTAGTTTTAGCACATGTTCTCTTTGGTATGTTTGTGGA
This sequence comes from Avena sativa, assembly GCA_916181665.1. Lineage (NCBI taxonomy): Eukaryota > Viridiplantae > Streptophyta > Magnoliopsida > Poales > Poaceae > Avena > Avena sativa. Next base: position 435,022,945 of record OV702287.1, read on the forward strand.
AACCATGCTTTTTTTTACCTTGTTAGTTTAGGAATTTATTGTATGTTAGAATAGGTTGTTTAGCTTAATTTTACATGTTCCAAGAATAAAGTACCAAGTTTAACCCATTTTGAATGATATAAACTTGATAAAACATATGGAGTACCAAAACCCTACACCAACACTGTTTAGTAGAAAAATTCTCTGATTTTTCTGTAACTCTGATTGTGCTCATATTTAAACTAAATTTACAATTTTTCATCCTCTATACGAAAAAACATTGTCGAAAATTTCTGACATGTTTAAGTGGTCGAAATAAATATGTTTTGTTGCTAGTGAAAATCTGGACAGATTGTGCCCTGTATTGTTTAAGCCATTCTTTTGAGTCTCAAAATGATTTGCCATGAGTATTTTGATATGCTAAGAATGTATAAAACATGATATACTTGTTGGACACCTAAAAAGAAATTTTGTTTAAGGATTATATGGCAGCTAGCAATATTTTTTTGTACCACAAATGTCACCCCATAGAAAATAAATGGGATACATTTTAGTGTTGAAGTTTTTGATAGGTAATGGAGGAACACCACACTAAAGGCTATCCAAGAATAGTGAAAACCATAAGCTTGGGTATGCCCAGGTTGTAGGGGTTCACGCATGAAAAAATTAAAATTTTCCTACGCCAAGAACCCCATTGCTAGGATCTATCTATTAGTAATGCAGTAACGAGAGGGGATTTTCGCGAACTTACCCTTGAAGACCGAAAAGCGTTGTCAACGCTCGGGAGAGCATGGTTGATGTAGAAGGGCTGAAGCCGACCTCAAGGTCGTGTTGAAGTCCTAATAGCTCCTGTGACTCCAACGACTCCTAGTGCCCCAAGTGTTGCACCTCGTAGGGAGTTATATGCGTCTGGTGCCTGACGATGACTTCCGCTCCTCCGATCTAGCGGCAGTTGCGGAAGTAGAACTCCTGGATCTGAATCCCACAGCACGACGGCCCTCCGTGGTGAATAAGACTCCTGCTTGTGCGATTCGGGCTTGGGACCACATTCATGGGAGAGAGAGAATCAACTAGAGGTCTCCCCAAAAGAGAGGGAACCTTTTATTGATTATTCTGTATTTAATTTGTCAAAATACCTCTCTTTATATAGGGGAAAACCCCCATAGCTAACTAGCTTAACCATATGGGACTAAACAAGGGAGAGGGGAGAGGGGGAGGGCTGGCCGGCCGGCCAAGACCCTAGTGGGCCTCGTGCGCGGTGCCCAAGGCCCAGCCGGCCACCCCCTCCTCCTTCCTCCCTTTGGTCTTTCCCTCATGGGCCAATTTCCCTCCGGATTTGGCCCAATTAGGTATTTGACCTTTTTTTTATTATTTTATTGAATAAATATAAATGAATGATTAAGTCAATATTCAACATTTACTTACATATTATTCAATCCCCATTGATGTGGAACTCATTCCCTCTCATTCTGGACATCCTTCGGACTTACCGAAACCCTTCCAGTTTTCTCTCTTCTATTTTCTTTGGTGATTCTACCGATCCCAAAACACTCTCTAAGCATCATCAAGCCCTTAAGTGTGATACCCCACGGTTTGGGAACACTCCAGACATGGTCAGGACCCTCCCGCAGTAATGATCAACAGAGGAACCTAGATGGCCATGTGATCCTTGTGCATTCCATGAAATCTTTCATCATTTGAACCATAAACGCCGTGTCATATTCCTTTGGTCTCTTGATACTTGCATTGTCCAGGATCTGATCAATGACATCAGTGTATCGTGTTTGATATTTTTATATACAAATGCTTCTTGACTCATTCCGACAAGTGATATCCGCGTGATCAAATCACACGGTGCGCAGCTATTGGATATAACTTCTCCAAGTTGGCCCTCGAGTATCTTTTCCATCACGCGGATGGAAAAATCCTGCTCTTGACGCATATTGCCTCAACTGTTCCTCCGAATACCTGAACACACCTTTATGATCATCGAGTCACCATATGAGGTTTGATGCTATCAAAGTACACTCGGGTAACAGTGATGATATGACCTCATGATCTAAGAAATAGGACACTAGGTCTATTCTAATCATCATAACTTGAACTCCGTGACATGATCGGGTCACGATGCTTAGGTTGGGTATAGCTCATCATCTTATTCTCGCAATGAGGTGACTCCATTGTCAACTGGCATAAATGCCACATGATTAGGAAACCTTGATCATCTGTTGACCAATGAACCAACGACTAGAGCTTCATCGGAAACTCCTAGTTGTTTATATATCACATGTGTATTGATGTTTCCTTTCAATACAGTTACAGTATGATATAATACTTAACCATAAACTTTATGAAATATGTTAATAATCCATATTATTATTTGTCTCTAGGGCATATTTACAACAATCTCCCACTTGCACTAGAGTACAAATAAACTAGCTGCATTTATTCCTAATCATTGGCACCATATATCCCGGCATCTCTGATCATGCTTGCTCATGGAAGAGGTTGAGTCTTGGGTCTGTACCTTACAACCCCAAATCCTTTGCAACTTACTAATGTCACCTTGATTGACATTAATACTTTATCATCACATGATAGCATCTTTGTGTATGCATCGTAGTCATGGCAGCAGAATGTGGTTGGTTTATAGGAGCCAACAGTGACTTTAGATCAGCCACATCGAGCTTTCGCATGGGCACTATGCCCTGGGACACACCTTCTGCGTAAAGACGGACTAGTCTTGACATAACAATATACATCACTTTAGATGGTACCCTTATGAAAGGACATTTATTGTCCTAATCTGTTTTGGTGTTCGTTAACAACATAAGGTACATTTTACTGTGTGTTAATGTCTACAGGTCAATCCATTAAAAAGGGAAAAGTCAGAATGTTATGGGAAATCTCATGGCCAAATTCATGATTACCTAAAGATTTCAGACTGGAGTCTCCGATGTGGTCCGGAGTTTCCCCAGGAGTTCCCAGTGTGTGGTTTGGGCATGGCCCAGGGTCTCTCTGTGTGGTGGTCCGGAGATGGACCGGATATCAGCCGGAATCTCCGGCGTGTCTCCTCAGGCCAGAGTTTCCGGTGTGGACATGATGTCTACGCACTTCTATTCTTATAGACAGTTGTTGGGCCTCCAAGTGCAGAGGTTTGTAGAACATCAGCAAGTTTTCCCTTAAGTGGATTACCCAACGTTTATCGAACTCAGAGAGGAAGTGGTCAAAGGTATCCCCTCTCAAGCAACCCTGCAATCAAGATACAAGAAGTCTCTTGTGTCCCCGACACACCCAATACACTTGTTAGGTGTATAGGTGCACTAGTTCGACAAAGAGATAGTGAAATACAAGTGGTATAGATAACTATAAGTGGTAACGGTGATAGAAAATAGCTTGATGATGTGGAAGAGACTAAAGGCAAACTGAAATAAAGATGGAAGCAAGCAAACATGTAACAGATCTAGTAGCAAACGGTGTATCAATGCTTAGAAATAAGGCCTAGGGATCATACTTTCACTAGTGAACACTTTCATATAAATATATTCTTCTTTATGATACTACGCTGAACTACTCTCCGGTTGGACACTCTAATCCATGGTAGGGCTATAACAGAACACCTCAAAGTAAGCCTTTCCCATCTAGATAACCCCACACTGTCACCTTGAGCACTAGATGGTTCCAACAAACACCACAATTTCATAAAGACATCCAACTCCAAATATAACTCATAACAAGTATTTGTAATCTCTAGCTTAAGTGCCACCATGGTGTGCACGCTGTCACTTTCACACACATGGGGAGAGCAGAGATCTATTAAAGCACTTGAGTAGCAAGGTAGATCTACTTGATTACAAAGCTCATGATCACAATATATATAGAGAGAGATGAACACATAGCTACCGGTAGAACCCTTAGCCTCGAGGAAGAACTACTCCCTCATCATCATGGGAATCAGCAACGGTGATGGAGATGGTGGTGGAGATCGATGAAGATGGCGGTGAAGATGGTGAAGAGGCGGCGGCGGCGCGGAGGACTCCTTCCCCGCCGCCGATATCACAGGGGAGCACCGCCCCTTAGCGCCCTTCCTTCATGGCTTCTTGGGAGCCCTTCCCCATGGAGATGGAATCCATGGGGGAGGCAAAAACATGGCTTTGGTGGCTGCAAATTCATGGGTGGAGGTGTCTCCACGAATTAGGTTTCCTCCCTTTATATAGCTTCTCGGATTTCCATCACCCCATCTTGGGCTGTAGTAAATCGGGCCTATCTGGCCCGTCCGGACTTAGAATCAGCTAAATTTTATGCCCAGAACGTTTGTCGTGCAATTTGCAACAACTTTATAGTTGAAGAGTTTTTTGTTTGACGCTGTCTTCGACCCAGAACGTTACCATCTTCAAAAAGAGTTCTGAGACAGATTTCTGGAAAATCCCAATTTGACTCCAACAAGGTTTCCACTTGTATTCTTGGTAATTCCTACACATCAAAGTGTAAAACAAGAACATTGTGCACTTTTGCAACTATTAGTAGGTTAGTCCAAATAAATCATAAACTTTATATGACAAAGACTATCAAAAGCATATTATTAGCATAAAACCATCAAAAATTATAGATGCGTTATGGACGTATCAACATCCCAAGCTTTGTTCCTGCTCGTCCTCGAGTAGGTAAACGATAAAAATAATATAATTTTTGAGGTGACACGCAACCAACACAACCTTGGTCATCATTATTGTAAAAGCATTGATAACTGGGATCAAGGTACTCTAAACATAAACATGAAAGATAGAGTTCTAACAATAAGACATAGCAACTATGTTGTAACATGAAAGGATATAGACAAAGATCATGATTAACAATGCTTTGCAAGACGTTTGTTTGTTTCATATATAGAAAGCATAATGAGAATGGTATTCAGCTTGTCCCTCATAGTGTAGCAAAACATAAATGCATAGGACACCTTCAAAGTTTATAAGGGTGACTAGATACAAGTAGTTTAAGAACAAGCAATATCAAAGTTATGCATCAATCAACAAGTCTTGGGACAATGCACATTAAACTAAGAATAGCCACTATGCTCTCTCAATAGGTGCATAAATATAGAAGGTGGAGACTCAATATAAAAGTGGAAGAAAGGCCTTCATAGAAGGAAGCAGGGATTCAAGTCTCATAAAGAGCTTCCAAAAATTATGGTACTTATTAGCTTTCGGCTCTCATTGCCCCTATCATAAGCATATTGAAGTGATTAAGGTTAAAGTGAACAAACTATGGAGTATATGCTTGACAAAGTATAAGTTGGAAATCTCATGTCCCTTGAATACGAGGGCCGCTCCTCATGCTACTCAAGTTTAGTCACCGGTAAGTTCTTGTCATCGTAAGTACATGTGTATCATAGAGAACCACCGATGGGGTACCCCTTGCCCGATGATACGGAAGAATCCCCATATCAAAATGACAAGGCAAGCAGCCAACGAGCATCTCATCAATCTTCTTATTTACCATGAGAATATGGTGCTTTTTTTCTCTCTTTCCTCTTTTCGTATATCTCTTTTTTTCTTTTCTTTTTCTCTTTTTTCTCAATATCTAACTCTTTTTTTATAAGAAGAATGCTTCATAGACAGCTCATTATGGTTACGCTGCAGGTTTCCACCATGACAGCATGGATTAGACCAGCGGCCCATGCGTTTCTCTAACACACATACATAACTCCATGGACTTACAAGCTCCCCTTTCATTTCACACCGACGACATCCATAGACAAAAGAGCATGATATCAACTAGGTACAAAGTACAAGTGCAATGTTAAAAGCGTTCCCCATGATAGCATGGTTCTGCTAATGTCCAACATATAAGTGCACGCATATACAACATAGACGACACAATGGTTCAAGTTTATTAAGGGAAATAAAAGTAAAGTGTGCCATCAAGTTCGTGAGAGCTTTAATCACTAATTTTCACATAACATGTTTAATTAGGAAGGTAAACAAAAACATGAATATACTTGGAATAGCATGTGGTAATAGGTAGGTATGGTGGACTCTTCGGAATAACTTGGTTTTAGGAGTTGGATGCATGAGTGTAACTCATACTTGGTTACGGAGGCTAGCAAAAGACTGGGAGCGACCAACTAAGAGAGCAATAATGGCCATAATCATGCAGAGCGACAAAACATCATTAATCAAAGCATAAAGTGATATGACAAATCAAAAACTAAAGGATCATAAAGGCTATGGTGACTTTGGATAGTCATAACATGGTGTGACCATGTGCCAAGTCAACCCGAATAAAGCATCAAAGGAGAATACCACAATACTATGATTTAATATGCTAAAACAACGCTTGATTATTTCAAGGCACATTAAGCAATCTCAATTATTTATAACATGTCGTGCTACAACAAATAATACTAAGCATAAAGCCAAAATAATATCAAGCATGGCATGACAAAGCATAGGCCACAGCCAAAAACAAGCTCTCTTTACCACTTAAGCATGAATTTTCCTACTCTTTTCCAATCCAAATCAAACTATTTGAAAACCAATGTATGAAAGAGGGGGTCCAACCAATTTATTCAGCAAACTAAGCAAACCAAGCAAATGAAAAACCAAAATGAAAAAGAAAAAGAAGACGCTCCAAGAACAACACAATTATGCATGAAACAATAAAAATGAAGTGTTTGGAAGAAACCTGAGATTTTTATTGATGAAGAAGGGGATGCCTTGGGCATCCCCAAGCTTTGACGTTTGTACTTCTTGGATATTTCTTGGGGTGACACGCGTGGCATCCCAAGCTTGAGCTTTAGTCCATACTTCATCTCATTACTCATTCCTTCCATACACCTGAAATTTTTCCTTTATACAAAACTTCACACAATCTTTATTAGCAACATTAGTGCACTCAAGATAATAAGTCTTTAGGTTCAGTTTCAACACCAATAAAACTTCCATTAAAACACAAGCTACTGTAGCACTTCCCTCAAAAAGCTCAATTCCCCAAATAGAACCCAAAAAGGAACCAACAAGAAGCAAATGCAAATAAAGGCAGAAATCTGTCAAAACAGACCAGCAGGTAAAGACGAATTTTTTCGAAGACCTTATGTTGCTCAAATCGAAAAGTGTTGAACTAACTAAAGTTAGATAACAACCTGGGGCAGAAGCACAAAAATTCACGCCTCAAAAGGACGTACAGAGATTTTACATGAATTTTTACGGTGAAGCACATAAATCTGTTTCGAGACAGCAACTTTCCCAATCATTACTTCTCTCTCAATTAGAGGTTACTCTTGGCACAAAAAGCAAATAAAAAGGATAAGGAGCGGTTAGTAACTTCCAAGACTCATCTAAAACTTTTGGGTTATCTCTCAATAAGTACTTTTCTTTAACGCCTTTAAGTTAGGCATGATAGTTTGAGAAGATGCTCACATAAGAAATAATAATTGAAGGAAAAGAGAGCCTCAAGAAGCAAATTCAAAACATATTTAAGTCTAACCCACTTCCTATGCATAGGAATCTTGTAAAGAAACAAGTCATGAAATCTCAAAGCAACTAGCATAATAAAGCAAAACAAGTGCAACTTCAAGACTTTCAACATAAAGAGGGGAAACTTAATATTGTTGAGATACATAAAACCATGTTTCCCTCTCTCATAATAACTTTCAGTAGCATCATGAATAAAATTAACATTATAACTATCACATAAAAAATTCTTATCATGAGCCACATGCATATAATCATTATTACTCTCCACATAAGCATAGTTATTCTTATTAATTGTAGTGGGAGCAAATTCAACAAAATAGCTATCATTATTATTCTCATCACCATAATCATCCAATATAGGAGGCATATTGTAATTATAATTAATTTTCTCCTCAATAGTAGGTGGACTGAAAATATCATATTCATCATTGTAATCATCATATATTGGAGGTTTAGTATCATCATAAGCAATAGAATAGCTATCTTCCAAAGCTGGGGAACTAAAAAGATCATTTTCATAGAAACTAGCTTCCCCAAGCTTAGACTTTTCCATAGCATTAGCAAATAATGGTGTCCAAAGAATTCATACTAACAACATTGCTATTAGCACGCAAATAAAGTTCCATTGGTTTTTTAATTTTCTCTTCAAACACATCATGTCCTAACTCAAGATAAATGCTATAAAGCTCTCTAATTTTGTTGTTGTTTTCCATTAATCCTAACTAGTGAAAACAAGAAACAAAAAGATAAAATTTCAGAATCTAAAGGAAATAACTTCGAGCACTCACACCGGAGGATGTGAGTACCTTTTACCTTACCTCCGCGGCAACGACGCTAGAAAATAGGCGTTTGCCGTGGGAGGTTCTTCTTCTTTAGTCCTCCGGTGTGAATACCTTAAGTGGATTACCCAAGGTTTATCGAACTCAGAGAGGAAGTGGTCAAAGGTAGCCCCTCTCAAGCAACCCTGCAATCAAGATACAAGAAGTCTCTTGTGTCCCCAACACACCTAATACACTTGTCATGTGTATAGGTGCACTAGTTTGGCGAAGAGATAGTAAAATACAAGTGGTATAGATAATTATAAGTGGTAACGGTGATAGAAAATAGCTTGATGGCGTGGAAGAGACTAAAGGCAAACTGAAATAAATATGGAAGCAAGCAAACATGTAACAGATCTAGTAGCAAATGGTGTATCAATGCTTAGAAATAAGGCCTAGGGATCATACTTTCACTAGTGAACACTTTCATATAAATACATTCTTCTTTATGATACTAAGCTGAACTACTCTCCGGTTGGACACTCTAATCCATGGTAGGGCTATAATAGCACACCTCAAAGTAAGCCTTTCCCATCTTGATAACCCCACACTGTCACCTTGAGCACTAGATGGTTCCAACAAACGCCACAATTTTATAAAGACATCCAACTCCAAATATAACTCATAACAAGTATTTGTAATCTCTAGCCTAAGTGCCACCATGGTGTGCACGCTGTCACTTTCACACACATGGGGAGAGCAGAGATCTATTAAAGCACTTGAGTAGCAAGGTAGATCTACTTGATTACAAAGCTCATGATCACAATATATATAGAGAGAGATGAACACATAGCTACCGGTAGAACCCTTAGCCTCGAGGAATAACTACTCCCTCATCATCATGGGAATCAGCAACGGTGATGGAGATGGTGGTGGAGATCGATGAAGATGGCGGTGAAGATGGTGAAGAGTCGGCGGCGACACGGAGGACTTCTTCCTCGTCGTCGGTATCACAGGGGAGCACCGCCCCTTAGCACCCTTCCTTCATGGCTTCTTGGGAGCCCTTCCCCATGGAGATGGAATCCATGGGGGAGGCAAAAATGTGGCTTTGGTGGCTGCAAATTCATGGGTGGAGGTGTCTCCCACGAATTAGGTTTCCTCCCTTTATATAGCTTCTCGGATTTCCATCACCCCATCTTGGGCTGTAGTAAATCGGGCCTATCTGGCCCGTCCGGACTCAGAATCAGCTAAATTTTATGTCTAGAACGTTTGTCGTGCAATTTGCAACAACTTTGTAGTTGAAGAGTTTTTTGTTTGACGCCGTCTTCGATCCAGAACGTGACCATCTTCAAAAAGAGTTCTGAGACAGATTTCTGGAAAATCCCAATTTGACTCCAACAAGGTTTCCACTTGTATTCTTGGTAATTCCTACACATCAAAGTGTAAAACAAGAACATTGTGCACTTTTGCAACTATTAGTAGGTTAGTCCAAATAAATCATAAACTTTATATAAAAAAGACTATCAAAAGCATATTATTAGCATAGAACCATCAAAAATTATAGATGCGTTATGGACGTATCAGGACACACCGGAGTCTCCGGTGCCTCTGGTCTGGAGTTACGGCCAGAGTCTCCGGAGTGGATGTCAAGACCCTGCCCAAGTCAGCCAGAGACGTGGTCCGGAGATGGACCGGAGGTGGGCCGGAGTCTCTGGTCCAGGCCAGAATCTCCGGTCTGGTAGACCGGAGTCTTCGGTGTGATTGGTCCCCAACGGTTAGAAAACGGTTCATAATGTGTGGCCTATAAATAGGGGACCTCATCCCCTTCGTCCAGCTTGCTCGTTCCAAAAAAGCAAGACCACACCATTAGATCCACCAAAACTCCAAGATCTCTTCATCCAACCACCCAAAGGTGTTGATCTTTGGGGAATCGGAGGAGGAGGCATCGATCTACAGCTTCACCAAGAGAGATCTTCATTTCCCCCTCATTTACTTAAGGGCCCCTTGCTCTAGGGTTCCATTGGAAACCCTAAGCCTTGTTTTGGTTGATTTGATTCTTACGAGCTTGTCTTTGATTGTTTGACAGCTTGCTTGTATACGGGAGCCTCCAATTAGGTTATGGATGTGTGCCTCAAACTTGTTGTAAAGGTGCTAGCTTCCACCTCGAAGGTTGCCGTATAGTGGAAGAGGTGAATCGAACCCGTTGGGGTGAGGTTCATCGGAGAACAAGGGAGTCCTCTCCTGGCGTTGGTGGTTTGAAACCACCCCCTCTCCAAACATAGATGTACTTCCCCTCAAAAGGAAGGAACTATGGGAAACAAATCTTTGTGTCTCCGTGTGCTCCACTTTGGTTACTTCTATCCTTTACCGCACTTTACTTATCTAGTTCTTGCTTAGTATATGTGCTAGATTGACATATAGGTAAATTCACCACAGTTGCATAATCTAGAGAATTTACCTTTTCTGTTAAACCCTAAATTGAAATGGATTAAAATTTGAAGTAACACCTATTCACCCTCCTCTAGGTGCCCATACGATCCTTTCAATTGGTATCAGAGCCTCGACTCTTTATTCGGGCTTAACCGCCTAAGAGATTATAGGCAACCCAGGAGATGAGGGAGAGGGTGAGGCTAGCAATTCGGTGACCGTGGTAGATCTCAAGAATTTGGAAACAAGCTTGAGCTCTACCTTGGGCAACAAAATCCAACAGTCGCGTCAACTTGTTGAGTGACTTGTGATGGAAAAGATGGCCTCACCACCTTCCTCTCAAGAGGAAACACCACCTAACCCTAAGGCTAATGCTCCTGCTAAGCCAATAGGTGAAGTGGTGGGGGATGAACATAATTCCACTGACTCCACCACCAAAAAGGGTGATGGGAAGGAAGAGCACCATGCGGTTTCCGGATGGTACTCTTGTTGGGAATATGCCCTAGAGGCAATCATGTATGATGTTATTTCCAAGGTATTCATAAAGTTATCGTCCATGTATGAACTACTGATATATATCATTGAATATGTGATTCGATTGTGGAACTATATATTCATGTTGTTTATACTGATTATCCTTGGTTGTTGAGGTTGTGCTGGACACACAACTTAGACCAATGTGAAAGTCGGCTGATGACTCGGTTCCACTTGTCATGGGCATAGAGATGCTATTCCGACTTACACGGATTCGGCTAAAGAGTTTAGCGAGTCAGACTGACCCATATTGAGATACAACGAGTAAGTCGTCATTTGTATATCTCAATCAATGTAATCCTTAGACCTGAGGTTATTGCACAGTCCGAGTTGAGGATCACCGACTTAGGTTCTATCAAACGTTGTTCTGTCACTTGGCAGTTATAAAGGCGGAGTTCGGGTCGACTGAGAATCAAGCTGCGTGATGTGAATAACCGAGATGGGATTTTGCCCCTCTGACTGGAGAGATATTCTCTGGGCCCTCTCGGAAGATATGATTCGGAAAGCATGGCCATGCGTGACTCGGTTAAGTGTTAACCGAGGCGACCGACTAAGAGTTAGTCGGATGAATCACTTATCTCGGATCGAGAAAGAGAGTCAGACTATTTAAGGGATGACGATCATTCGCCTATAGTCCGACAAGGTATATCATGAGGCAAAAGGGACTCAGACGAAAGTCGCATTGGAAGGTATGTCGTCATGACTCTTTGGTACTTGGGAGTTGGCACATTCTGCTAGGAGCCGCTACCAACTGATCGGTCACGAGTGAGACTCGGATCGTGTCTGGGTCACCATGAGCCTGTCGGGTCACACACTTAAGAGCAGGAACATGTTTGGGTTGGACCCAAAAAGGAAATGGACAGAGTCAGTGAGTTGGACTCGCAGTGACTAATATAGGCCTTTTAGTGAATGGGCCACAAGTGAGTGGAGCCCACTTTCACTTCCTATATAAGCTGGGGCGCAGGTGCTTAGAGTACACAGTTAGGTCACTCCATGTGTTGGATACCCTAGATCCAGTCCAGTCCTGTCCTGTTGCCACCGTACCGGACCTAGCAGTCCATCGTCGGCGCTCCTCCTCGTACGTGTGGATACTGGCGGAGGTGCTGTACGTTCAGCACTTCGATGATCGTGAATCAGAACGGATCATGAGGACTGCACCGCATCAAGCGACGTGCTTCATCGATTCTGCAACCGCGCGTCTAGTGGTAATTCTCGTGGCCTACTACCTCAGCTAGATCTTGGGTTCACCGTGTAGGAATTTTTTTGTTTTTCTCTGCGTGGCCCAACAACTCTCTCGACCCTCTAATCCTTCATCCCCATATAAATAATAGAGGTGACCCACCTAAGTTAGCTGCACATACCTTTGCTCAATGGCAAGTTTTAATGAAATCTTATGTGCGTAGCTCTTGCATTGACTTGTGGAACATTATTGAAGAAGGACTCAAAGTTGAGGATCCAACCAACTTGACTAGAATAGAAGTGGTCAATAGCCAACTCAATGCAACAGCCTTGCACATGATCCAACTTGGAGTGGGGCCAAAGGATTTTCCCCCACATTGAGCATAACAATACCGCCAAGGAAGCTTGGGATGATCTTATTGACTTGTTTGTTGGCAATGAGAGCATGAGAAGAAATAGGTATGATGCCTTGAGCAATGAGGCTGAAGGTTTCTTTATGAAGGATGGTGAGGATCATGAAGACATGTATCGAAGACTCAAATCCATAGCCACCGCCTTCAGGAATGTTGGTGCCTCTCACATTGATGATGCTTGGATCAAGAGGAAGTATGTGAGTGCACTCATGCCCTTCGAGCCCACTGACTTAAAGAGTCTCCAAGGAAGACACAACTACCATCTCATGACCTCCAATGAAGTTATGCAAGAGATGGCCGCTTTCAAGGTTGCTGCCAAGAATGCCAAAGATGCCCGTGCTTGTACTATTGGAATGAGTAGTGGTGTGAATCTTGCCTTGAAGGCCAAGGTTGTGGAGTATGATGAATAAGAAGGGAGTGATGATGCACTCTCAATGAGCCACCCCGAAGATGTCAAGGTTTCTCATGGTGAGTACATGGCCTTCTATGCAAGAAACTTTTGGAAAGACCCCGCCAAGGCCAAGATGGAGATGGAACGAAGAAGCAACCCTAATGGGAGAAGAGACAATTGGTCTAAATTGAGAACTTGCTTCAATTGTGGTGACCGCTATCACTTTGTTGCCGGTTGTCCCTATGAGAAAAGAGAAGACCATGGGGTAAACTTGTGTTGAAGAAAACCTCCAAAGAACCTTTCAAGAAACCCTTCATCAAGAAGAATCCCATCAACAAGAAGTCGGGTGAAATTGTCTTGATAACACATGAAGAATTCTCCTCCGATGATTATGATGATGATGAAGAGGATACATCAAGTGGTGTGGCTCCTCTTGCCAGTACATCTACTCTTACCTTCTCACTCTTCGACTCTCCAAATGAGAACATCTCCACCAAGAACGTCGCTTGCCTTATGGCAACAGAGGTATTATCATCGTCACACCCCACCTCCTTAGTTGATAATGAATTTGATGATGAGATGCCTCTTGAGGTCAAAAAGGAATTAGTTGCTTTTGATGTGTTTATGAACAACCTGCAAGGGGAGCACAAGAAACATTTTGTGGACCTCTTAATTAAATCAACTTGCACACACACAAGAGCTTCTAGATGAGAGATGTAAATTAGGAAGAGAGCACATGATTGAGGTAGGATCTCTAAATAATGCTCTATAAGAAGAACAAGAGACTAGGATGTCTCTTGAAACTAAACTTGAAGGGCTTGATTAAACTAATTGAAAGAGCCTGTGGGCCCCCATGTGTGGTTTTGGTAATTAATGACAATATTTATGGACTAATGTGTGTATTAAGTTGTACTTGTAGGAATTGTCCATTGCCATCGCTTGGAGCATGTGTTGGCTTCAAGGTCGATGAAATGAAGAATAAGATGCGTTGTGGAAGCTCAATATGCGCCATCCCTAGAAGATCTCATGTTTGGTGCTTGCCATCCTCGGTGTTTATGGATCAATGAAGACACGGCCAAAGGATGCTCAAGGCAAAGGTATTCTTGGTAGGTTTTTCCCTTTTGCTGGTCTCGTGTTGACCGGGTTTAGGATAGATAGCCGTACTGTCAAGAGAGGCTCTCGAGTGAGTATCTCGATCATATAGTTCGGAGAGAGCTCAAACCTTTGCATACTTGCATCATCGTATTTGGTTGTTATTTGGTATTATCCATGTGAGGATATAGAGCTTGTGGTAATATTCATAACAAGCTCTTGTTCATCAAAATCGGATCTCCCTTGTATATCTGGTTGCGATTTTGATCTTGGCGGTTTTCCGGATTCTCACCAAGTGAGGTATCTCTCATTATACTACTTGATACCCTCTCACTTGGTGATATCCAATATTTCCTCTTTCCAACGTAATTGGTTTCGGGTCAATCGGAGCCTCCTAGCACAAGTTATGATTTTTGGGGTATTTGCCTTTTGATTTAAAAAGAAAAGGAAAAAAATCTGTTGTGGGCTAGGCGGTACTACCAGGCCCAGTACCGCCCGCCCCTGAGCTGCGCGCCTAGCTTCTGCCTGGCTCGGCACTACCGGGCTGCTACCGCCCGGCCCTTTACTTATGCAATTTACATTGTGATAGCCTTCGTGCTTGAAGTATTTATCTTGCTATCACATTGTTGCTTATCTTGCTTATCATAAGTTGCTGGTGCACATAGGTGAACCTTAGTATATCTAGGCTTTGTGCTTAACAAAAGAAAACACTAGTTTTATTCCGCCTTTGTTAATCCCATCTCATAGAAGTTTTAAATCACCTATTCACCTCCCTCTAGGCGACATCCGTGATCTTTCAATTGGTATCAGAGCAAGGTCTCTCGCTTTTAGGCTTCACCGCCTTGAGAGTAAATATGTCGTCTAGTGGAGTAGTGCATGATTCCTTCTATGTATTTGATGGCACAAATTATGATATGTGGAAATCTCGCATGCTAGATTATTTTCAGGACATTCACCCATCTATTGAGGGAATTCTAATATGGGTTCCTCTTCTCCTATGGATCCCCAAAATGAATCTTTAGAGGAGAAGATGAATTCTTATATAGATGCTCTAGATACTAAAATGCTTTTACTTGTTGTGAGCAATGTAGTTATTTCTTCAATCATTCCTTATCGGAGTGATCATGATATTTGGACAAAGCTTCAAGATAAATATGGTGTGTCCAACATTATTGAGGATGATTGTGTTCCCTACACCTCCGGCCGTGATGAGTTATCATCTTCTTCCACTTCACCTACATGTGATTTTTCACAAGGTAATGATATGGTGAGTGGTGATTGAACTTGCAATGTGGATAGTGAGCTTGCCATTCATGATCCTTCATATCCATCTCATTGCAATGTTGTATCTTTGGGCATGAACACTTGTAGTACTATATATAATTCACATCCTAGTGTTTATTGCCCTTGCATATCATGTAGAAATGGATTGAATATATCTCATGATAATATGCTTGCTTTGCCTTGTTGCCATGATAAATGTGCTTCTATTTCCTCTAGTACTTGTGTTGCTAACCATGTATAGGAAATTGAAGAATGTGTGGCCCAAGGCAAGGTTGATATTGGAGCTTCATGTGTTCCCCCATCATCACCTTCTCCCAACATTCACTTATGCCTCATGGCTAAGGAATCAAAGGTAACTTCTCCTTTGGACCCTAATGCATCTCATGATGATGTGAATGTTGACTTAGATGAAGTAGATGATTATGTTGCTTCTTTAAAAGAGAATGGGGAGCTAGTCCTTCGTGCTCTACACCAAAATGAAAATGCTTGTTCTACTTTCATTGAAATCTTAAACTTTGCCATTGAAAGTAAGCAACTAATTTATGAGCATGAGGACACAATTGACAAAATGAGTAGTCTTGAGCGTGAGTATGCTAATGACATTGCAAGCCTAAATGAAGCTCTTGAAGAGGAACAAACCACCAAGGAATCTCTTGAGGAAACCTTTGCTCTAGAGTTATCTAGAGTGAAGAAATCTCATGATAGAGATTTTGAGGTGGCAAGTGCCCTCTAAATTAAAAATGATGAGCTTGAAGTTGCTTATGCCAAACTCCTTGAGGATTTTGAGCACCTCAACAATGGCTCTAGGGTCATCAAGGGGGAGCTCATTAAACTCACCGAGTCACATGAGCAACTTAAAGCTTCATACTCTAAAGAGCTTTCGAAGTTTCCCTCACCTCTTATTACTATTGATGATGCTTATGCTACTCACTCTATCTCTTGTGAAGCATCTATTGTGAAGGAGAATGTTGAGCTACATGCTCAACTTGCTTTGCTAACTAGCAACTATGGGAAATTGGAAGAGAGTCATGCTAAGCTCTCAAGCTTGCATGAGGATCTTCTAGTTTCCCATTGTAGGCTAAAGTTGGCTCATGAGGACATTGTGTCAAAGGTAACATCTAGTGTGCCTCATGTGGACATTATCACTACATCCACTCCTAGTGTCATATTGCCATGTGCTAGTCCTTGTAATTCATCATCTCATAACCATGCTATATCTTGTGATGAATTACATCATTTGCCTTGTTGCTCTAACAACATAGCACCTACTTTCTCTAGTATTATTGTTGATACTAACCATGTAGAGGAAAACAAGAAGCTCAAGGCTCAAGTCACTTCTTTGAAGAATGACTTGAAAAAGGGTCATAAAGGGAAGACCACACTCAACCACATCTTGAGTGTGCACCCCCCAATGACAAGAGTGGGCTTGGATTCAACTCCAATATCAAGAACAAGTCCACTAACATGTTGAATCACAAGGGCAACAAGAAGAATGGCCAAGATCAAGCGAAGTATCCATCCAACATTATTTGCTTCAAGTGCAAGGAATAAGGGCATCATGTTAGATCTTGCCCATTGAAGAAGAAGCCTCTTGGTGTGAAGAAACAAGGGAAGCGTCCTCAAGCTCTACCTCAAATGGTAGATGGACCTCTTCCTAAGAGGACTACTCGAGCTCTTCCTCAAGTTGTGGAATCACCTAATAAGAAAGTTAGCAAGACAAGAACTTGCTACATTTCCGTGAGAAGGGGCACATTTCTTCCTCATGCACTAGTGGTAACTCCTCATCCAACCCTATCATTATTGATGATGCTTATTCTCTTTGTTTGTATGAGATTGGCAATGTGTTTGCCAAATTTATTGGTACTCAATGTGGTGTCAAGAAAAGAACCATTTGGGTTGCCAAGCCTATTGTGACTAACTTCTTAGGACCCAACTTGGTTGGGGACCAACAAGCCAAAACTTGATCAATGGGTGATTTGGGGAGGACAACGGAGACTTGGTTTCATTATGAAGAATTGAGGGATCTTCATCAATTATATTTTTCAAGCCAAGTCATGTGGATTATATTGCCTCTAGTATATTTCCAATGCTCCTCCTTGCGGTAACATATGCTTAACTCGTTACATTGAAAGTTACTCACCCCTTGTGCATGTGTTGGTTTTGTACCTTGAATGTTTGTTGTATATGTTGTGCTTACCATTTTCTTATTTTGAGTTATCAAGTATATTTGTG
Source organism: Avena sativa (assembly GCA_916181665.1). Lineage (NCBI taxonomy): Eukaryota > Viridiplantae > Streptophyta > Magnoliopsida > Poales > Poaceae > Avena > Avena sativa. The sequence continues at coordinate 435,040,709 of OV702287.1, forward strand.
TTTGTTGGTTTGCACACCATGTATGAGTGTTTATTGTGTTGAAGCTATTGTTGAATGTTATTTGGTATCTTATTTAGCTCATGTGAGAGATTAATGGACTATCCCATTTTGGGGGAGTGTTATGCTTTGGCATTTCACAATCCTAAAAACGTGTGTACATGAGAAATACCACCTAGTAGTGATTTAGCAATATTATCTAGTCTCTATGTGGTATGATTCTCATGAGAAATTTAAGTTCTATAATGTCCATTAATTACCTCTATTTGGATTCCTTTGTCTCATGTTGAGATTTATTGTGTACCACATTATGGGGGAGTCATATGCTTAGTTCATATTACAAACCTAGAAAATGTGAAAATTCGAGGTTGTGTCACCTAGAATTGATATTGATAATTATCTAGCTCCTATGTGACACATTTGCTCAAACAAGTTCAATGCCTTTATGGCTCTTCTTTTGGATCTTGTTTGTGAGAGTGTTTCTTGGTATGTGTTTCCTCATATTTGGATACTTATATCCTCATGGAAACCATTAGCTTCAATTCACTCCAATCACTAGTGATTATGTAACCATTGGAAGCTACCAAGAATCTCCTTCGAAGCATCAAGCTTAATTCTTATAATTTGATATATGCTTCCTTGTTGTGAATATGATCTTGGATTTCTTTGTAAGCTACCTTGTGAAAATTATTCCTATTACTTCTTGTCCTTGGACAATTGGTAATCTATATGTGGTAGAATCTTTTTGATCATATTCACTTTGGCCTTGGTTTATTTTTGTCCTATCTTTGGCCAAGAAAATGTTTTGTGTCTCTCCCAAGCTTCCCTTGCCTCTTATGGATCTTCTTATGTTATTGGTATCCTCTTGTGTTTTATTTAATATAAGTAGTAGTGATGATATCATTTGTGTGCATTGTGCATTCAAAAGCAAAAATACTACATAATGCACTACATATGGGTTAGCTCTTCTATATTATTTAGAACACTCCTATTTATGCTTCTTGCTTTGATCCATATCATGTTTTATGTGCTTGGAAGTTTGATATTTTCGTTTTGGTATTTTGTGCCATCATGAAAAGTATGCAAGTTTGGTTTATGTGTTGGAACCTTGCTCTTTTGGGAGTTGGTTTTGTCTCATTCCTTGTTTCGTAATTTAACCTTTTAGAATGAGATAAACCCTTGAGCATTTGTGTTTTTATCTTTCCTTTGCTCTTTGGACTTTGTCTACTTCATTTGTTGAACTTGTGATCTTTCATGTGTTGAATTGGTTATTCGATACAATTTGGACACCTTTTGTCGTGTCACACTCTTGTGTGTGCCATCTCGGTTTACTTGGTGTTTTGGTTCAAATTGCATCTCCTTGTTGGTTCTTGAAAGCCTTGTACATGCATATTCTCTACATGATTATTTCATGGCATGATTGCTTTATTAGATCCAATATATAGGGGAAACTCCACCAAATCCTAATAGGCTAAGATGTGCATGAAATTCAATTTCATATCTATATGAACATATTTATGTGGAGTCTCTCCTATGTATTGTCGTTTCACTAACTACTTTGGACCCAATATGTTTTGGAACCATGTTTGTACTTAATGTGTTTTAGGTACATTGGAGATATATTGGATGCTTGTCTCTCAAAGTTTGAAGAAGTTGTGCATTCATGGGAATTGGAGGCAAGCTTTAGGATGATCAATGAATTCATATCCTCTATATCCTACCAATTATATCCCGGTAACAAGTATCCCCTTCTCATGCTCATATTTCTTGATTCCAACCATTTGTGGGTTGCCTTCTAGCATGATTTATTATATTTGTATTTGTTGTGTTTCTAGCCTTGGTTTTAGGAGTACTCCCTATTGCAAATGTGTGTAAGTTGAGATGAGTGCATATTAGTGGGACTATACAAAATCATGCATGTGATCCTCCAATCCCAAATATGTCAATCTAGCAATTTTATTGCCTATACTTTCCTCAACTTCTCTCATGTGCAATAGTGAGATTTTGCTAGTTGATCTTTCTTTGTGATACTTGTTGTGTCGTGGTGGTGTCACGGCAGATGCCATGGATAGGCTAAAGGTGGGGACAAGTTGCACTAGAGGGATCCAGGGAGGGATAGTGTAGTGATTCTACACATAGAAACTTTGTATTGTTTGATGAGATTCCAGGGTTAAAAGTGCTCCTTGAGCTGTATTGGGGAGAGGAGGAAGAAAGCACTCTCTTACTCTCTCCACTAACTAGCCCTCAGGAAAACTAGAACTGAACAAGTGAAGACCAATCCCCTCCAGAGCAACCCTTTCTACAGAGGCCCTAGCCCTCCTTATATAAGGGTGTCTAGGTCTCTAATTAGGGCATAGGTGGAGGCATATTCCAGGGAATATGCCTCTTCCCAAAATAGTAAGCCGACCGGGTCACTTTTGCCCAGCATCATCCATGTAGAGGCTACGTGAGCCTCTGCGGCGCCTGCGTCATCCGATATAGGCATCGTCACCCTTGTCGGCCACGCCTCGGTGGTCCTAGCCTCTGTCCGCTTTGCTCATGCTCTGCGTACAGTGGCCACCTTTTGACCAGTGAGATACCTTCCTTCTCTTGTAAGCCAGATATAACCTGGATCATGCCTGGTTAATCCGGCCACACCTGTACCTGCATATAAGTTAGATATATCTTATCGACATACGACATAAGTCGGCTGAGACCCAGTTAGGTGGACATCCCCTGGTCCGGGTTACTCCGTGATTCGGCCTGCCTTGAGGTGACTCGGCTAGGACCCGCTTTGACTTTGCCGTTCCTTGGCTAACTTGGCCTTTATACCCCGGCGTGACCCTACCCGAGGGTATCCCCCCAACATTAGTCCCCGAAGCTGGTGCGGTCTTAGCTGCCTTAGCTGCTAAGGCCACAGCAGGTTCAATTTTACCGAACCTTTTCTTCCTTTTTCCGAGTTATCTCATAGTCTGGATTTGATAGGTTTACTTTCCCTTGGCACATTCCGAGTTTTCGCTCGCCGACCAGGTCACCTCATGCTCATCCGGGTCATTCTTCCTTCTCTTGTACGCTTCCCCACGTGGAGGCTAATCATTACTTTGCCTTATTTTAAGGGCCTGCGCCAGTAACCGCCGCAGTTATTGTCAGATATTACTATAGCACACGTCACATCGTGCCTGCCTCCTCGTTAACTGTATCATAACGTCACGTCATGGGATCTCCTGCGCCCTGTGGCCCTTCCTGTGGCTCGTCGCTGATTGGTTGATCCAAGTCATACACGGCCACACCGTGTGGCCCGTCCGCACAGCGCGATCCCACTACCCCTCAAGGGCGTGGTTAAATAGGGGAGGGGCACGCCCCTTGCGTCTTTTCCCCACTCTCGCGCCCCTCTGCCTCTTCTTCTTCTTCTTCTTCTTCCTCTCCAGCGACAGCGCCGCCGCCACCGCACCTGCTTAGCCGCGCCGCCGCCGCACCGTTTCCTCGCGCACCTGCGTCGCCGCCTCTCCCGCTCATCTCCTCTGCCACGGGTCCGCGCCAATCTAGGCCACTGCCCCCCACCGCCGTTAGGGCCAGTGAGGATAGTGACTTAGAGATGACAGAGGAAGAGCTCGCCGTCGCGGAGCAGGAAATGGAGGAGGACGCGGGGAACGCCGACCGTGGAGCCTGGGCTGGGTCCTGGGTTTGCCAGGATGATCTTGACTGGCTGTACCATACCCGGCGTATGCCGGAGGGCGTCATCGCACGCCTCGCCGCCGCGGAGCTTGCCCCCTCACCCAATCCGGGTGAGTTCGTCGTATTTCTCTCCCACTTCCAACGTGGGTTCGGGCTTCCCGTCAGCGACTTTTCCACGACTGGCTCGACACCTACGAGCTTCAGCCGCATCATCTTCTGGCTAACGCCATCACTTCCCTCTCTGCCTTCGCTTCCACCATCGAGGGCTACACCGGACTATGGCCCACCAAGGAGCTCTGGATCCGGTTCTATGGTCTTCGCCGGAATGTGATTCCGAATACAGAACTTAATCCAGAGGACAAGCAACTCATGCAGTTCGGCGCAGCTTCCATCTCTCCTTGGAAATAGTCCATCTTCCCCCGAGTCATGGGGTTTGACTCCTGCAAGGGATGGGCCCGAACCTTCTTCTATGTCAGAAATGGCACGGATGAACATCTGATCCGGATGCGCCCCTACGCTCCAGGTCCTCCTAATCTGGGTCTGTGGGACAAGGTCCCCAAGAAACCCACAGTCCTGGCGAACCAAGTCAACAAACGGTTCCAGGAGCGGAAGGATCAGGGATTGCGCAACAAGGACGCAATGATCACCTTCGTCCGCAACCGGATCTCCCTCCTCCAGAAACGTACGCATAAACTTTGCCACATGAGCTAGGGCCATGACCCCAACCGGACCTCCTCATTCGAGTTGAGCAACACCGAGATCTACCGCCGGGTCAAGGCCCTCTTCACCACCAACAAGAACTTCTCTGCTGAGTGGACATGGGGGATCGAACACTTCTGCCGAGATAGGCTTCCCCCTGCGGTAAGTCTCGTGCCCCAAACCTTTTCCGAATTAAATCATATGTCGGTTTTTGTTGTAGGTTTAATCCCTTTGCCTTTTATTTTCCTTAGATGTTTCTTCAGCAAACTATTGAGGATGGCACCGAGCCTTCTCTCAAATGGGCGCATGGTCGAGATGCCTCGGACGAGGAGGAGCCGGATCAAGAGATGTTCTTGCCGATGGCTGATGCGACCAAGCGACACACCGGTAAACTCTCTTCTATTAGAGATTGGCCTAACGATGAAGATGAATCAGACATTGAGGTGATGGAGGCATTTGACGCTGTCCCCCTGTCTTACACTTTTCCTGCATCAGCTAACCCTGGTGGGCAGATCCATGAAGATCCTCCCCTTGCCATGGGTGAGCCAGTCCCGGTTGCATCGAAGAAACGGGGGGCCGCATCGGCCTCTTCCTCCGGACCTTCTAAGCCAACCAAAAGGCGAAAGAAGTCCACAGACAAAGCTGCCACCAAGTCCACGACCAAGGCCGTAGACCGGAGAGCTCGCAAGCCAAAGGAGCCCTTGACCTCAGATGAGTAAGTCATTTCTCCCTTCGCTATTCTTTTGTTCTTCCTTTGGTATAGTTTCTCATTGTTCGTCATCTGATTCGGCAGGGCCACGGTGGAAGTTCCTCAGAGTGGATCTGGCATAGCCTCGCCGCTCCGACTTAGCCCTTCTCCCCCTCGTGGCGACGATTCACGCCCGTTGAGCCCCATTCAGGAGGGTTCAGCGGCTGCTCCGGGTTCTAGCCCACCTCGTCAAGAGGAGGGCAACCTTAGAACGGGGGAAGCGGTTCTGCCGAGGCTGCAGTTGCTCCTTCTTCAGCATAGCCACAACCAGCCACCACCAAGGTTCCTTCAGCACCCCCGCCGAAACAGAAATCAGCACCAGCATCAACTCCAGCACCAGCAGCAACAACAAAAGCGCCAGCAACAACACCAAGCCCCTCCGCCTCGTCCGAGTCTTCCAAGACTCGGCGAGAAGGCACCAGCAGTACCAAGGGCAAATCCGCTGCAGCAACTTCAACTTCTCAGTAGCAGCCCAAGGGCAAAAAGGCTCCTGACACTGCCAAGGCAACATCACTCGAGGCTGGACAGCGTACACTTGCGTCCATGCTTCCGAAGAAGACCCCACCGACAACGGACACCTCTGTCGGGTCAGCTGATGTGCAACTCATTTTGCACACCAGCCCTGCTATTGCCCAGGTTGAACGGAGGGAAGCCCATGCCAAGGGTCTGGTTGCGCCCCACATGCTCAGCGGCGAACGTTATCCTCCGACCTTAATCGAGTTCGTAAACAACTGGAACAAGGCAGAGTTCGTCCACAATGATGATCTCCCGGAGAAATTCGGGCCCGCCGAGTTTGCTGCCCAAATGAATACCGCTGCTAAGGCAATTAACCTTGCAGGTCGGATGATGGAGGTATGTTACTTCGACTTTTCCTTAACATGTAGTAGATATTAGTGATATAGCCATTAGTCCTCGAGCCTTCGAGGGAGTAACTTGTTACTCGGTCGGATGCTCCTTAGAGAACTAACGTAGCTCCTTAATAACTTCGAATATGCACACACCTAGAGCCGGGTTAAGTTCCACTTGGCCCGGATCTTGTACACTTCGAATATGCACACACCTAGAGCCAGGTTAAGTTCCACTTGGCCCGAATTTTGTACATTTCGAATATGCATAAGACTAAGCTATCCTTTTGTACTCTTTTCAGGTGACCACCAATCAACAGAGCGCTGAGTTTCAGCGTCTCTTGGATACCCACAAGATGTTGCGCGCGAAACATACTACACTTCTCGCCGAACACGAGAAAAGGGGTAAGTTTTTTCCTTGGCATTTTTCCATTTCTCTTTGTCTTTTTCTGCCAAACTAATCCATCATTCGGATTTTGCAACTGGGGTGGAGGCCGAGAATACTATCATGAGGAAGAACTTGGAGCAGATAAAGAGTAAGTCATTTTTGCTTAACCTTCCTCCGCACTCTATTTCCTTTTCTCCTTGGCTCGGCAAATATTCATACCTCGGCTTTGCCGGGTCAACAAACTGTTTCAGCATCACTTGAAGATAGTGTCCCGTGCCTGATATGATGCTGCATTTTCTCGAACAAGAAGGGCAGCACCAGTCCGAACTCAAAAAGAAGGATGACGAGCTTGCCCTCCTCCGAACCAAAGATGAAGAAATTGCCAAGCTTAAGGCCGACATGAAGAAACTCAAGGCGCTCCACAAATCCGAACTTGACAAAACAGGCCAGAATTTTACTGAAGAACGCGAACGTCTCAACCTCCAAATTGCCAAGGACCAAGAACTCCTAAAGGAGGCCGACTCTAAGCTTGAGTCGGCGAATGTTAAACTTGCGCAACTTCGAAAGAGGCGTGACAACTGCACCAAGGAGCTGAACCGGATCCACAACCACATTTCTCGTAAGTTCTTTTTCTTCAGCTGGTATGGATCTCTCCGGGTCAACCTTCCTCACTTATTTTACCTATCTTGTTTTTAGACAAATTTCTAGAGGGCAATGCCATTGCAACTACTGCTGTCGCCAAGTTCCGCCAGAAGAGGGGTACCCCAATTGCTCCTGGCACTGAAGAAATTCCTTATGACATGGAGGACCTGCTGGTCAGCTTGTCTTCTCGTGTTGAAATTGTAAAGAACTATGGCAAGGATATCTTGGATGTGGCCATCCGGATCTTCAATGTCTTTTGGCCTAATGAAGATACTCCGGAGGGGGCCGTTGCTCTTATTGCCAGGCTAACGGAGTGCGAAACCCAGCTTGACCTTTGGAGGGAATCTGCTGGACGTGTCGGAGCTGAAATTGTCCTCCACTATGTGCTCACGTGGTATGAAAAGATAAACCTGAAGCTTCTCGAGCGTATGCGCACCGGATCAAGGTGGTCCACTGACCCAGAATGGATAGGTCGGCGCAAGGCTTGCGCCCATAGCCTCATTCAATATGCCCCATTCATCAATGAAACGAGGGACCGAGCTTCCTTGGCGGCGCCGAGGACGAAAACGCTGAAGATGATTCGAGTGAGGACAAAGAGGACGAAGCTTCGGACATCGAGGAAGGTGGAGATGACGCTGAAGCCGAAGCTGGAGCTGCACCCGCTGGCACCGAGTTACCTCCTCCCGCTGCTCCTTGATTAGAAACACTTTGAATTTCATTAGATCCCCGGTATGCCGGGTGCAACTATATTAAGCACATAAGTGATATTTTGCTACTAAGTTTTTGTGCCGGATTAACTTGGGCGTAGTCCCTGAGTTTCATTTTCTTGTTCCTCCAATTTCTTGGCTCGGCTTGTGTCTACCTTAGTTCGGTTTTATGACTTACGAGTCCGAGCTTCAAAAATTGACTTAACAATACTTGGAAACTTTAGGATTAGCTCAAAATAATTCAGCATAGTAAACGTAAAATAAGCATAAGGTTAGTCCAAAAAACAAACGTCGGCTCGATTAAGTTCCTTTCCTTAGTCATTTTTCATGTGTTACGCAATTCCAAACTTGTTCTCTTGCTTTCCATGAAGCCAAATCTTGTTGGACAACAGCAAGTCGAAGAGTTAGGTTTTTGGTGCTCACACACTACTAATCCGGCTTAAGTAGAAACAACTTACGCCAGACAACGTATAAATAATAAATACAGAAGACAACAAATATTATTAAGGTAGTCCCCGAGTTACTGCTCGAGGTGCCAACATTTCATTGATAAGCTCATTGTCGGCATACATACCGACATATGAGAGACTCGGATACATACACTTCTTTGCTAAGTGTAGAAAGGATGAAGTAGAGCTACATTCCATGGACGCTTAGATTCCTCGCCGGACCTGTCCGCCTTGTTCTTCTCCTGTGGTTTTGCATCGATAAGATAATAAGAATCATTGTGCAATGCTATGCTCACAATGAATGGCCCTTCCCATGGGGGGATAACTTATGCATGCCAGCAGTACGTTGTACCAACCGGAGTACCAGATCACCTTCCCGGAAAACTCGGGGGTTTACTTTCTGGCTATGATAGCGTCGGAGATTTTGCTGATATATGGTGGATCTAGACAATGCCAATTCTCTCGCTTCTTCCAGCAGATCGACATCATTTTGCCAGGCTTCTTGCACTTCGGCTTCTGTGTATTGGGTGACCCTAGGAAAGTCATGCTCTATGTCGGATGGTAATACAGCTTCTTCCCCATATACCAGAAAGAATGGCGTATAGCCTATTGATCGATTCAGAGTTGTTCTTAAACTCCACAGTACCGCTGGTAGTTCCTCTATCCAGCACCCCGCTGATCTCTGCAGTGGCTCAATGAGCCGGGGTTTTATCCCGGATAATACTAATCCGTTGGATCTCTCCACTTGTCCGTTCGATGCGGGGTGGGCTACCAAAGCAACGTCTAGCCGGATCTTCTTATCTCGGAAGAATCGCGCAAATGCTCCTTCAGCAAAGTTTGTGCCATTATCTGTTATGATGTTGTGAGGATAACCGTATCTCAAGATAATATCTTTGAGGAATGTCACGGCCGTAGCTCCATCACATTTTCTTAATTGCTTTACTTCAATCCATTTTGTAAATTTATCAACCATGACTAAGATGTGGGTCATGTTCCCTCTTGCGGGTTTGAACGGGCCAACCATGTCCAAACACCATATAGCAAATGGCCAGGTAATTGGTATGGTCTTGAGCTCCGACATTGGCATATGTGTCTTGGTAGCATACCTCTGACAACCATTGCATTTTCTTACCAAGTCCTCTGCTTGTTCTAAGGCACTTGGACAGTAGAATTCATGCCGGAAAGCTTTTGCCACCAACGCTCTGGACGAGGCATGATGCCCACATTCCCCTTGATGTATATCCCGGAGGATATCCAGCCCTTCTTCCGGGTCAACACATCATTGGAGGACATTTGTGACACTTCTCTTGTATAGTTCGGCATTGATGATTGTGTATGCTTTTGCTCTCCTCTGAGTTTGCCTGGAAAGCACTTCCTCAGCGGGTAAGGTTCCATCTTTCAGGAATTGAAATATGGGCAGTGCCCAAGCTGGTACAGCTCGCGCTGGGAACACATCCTCATCAATTTCCATCTGATCCACCGGCATAACTTCAGCCGGATCACGCTGCACAGTCCCCGGGTCTTGCGAAACAGTCCCCGGGTTTACCGAGGCAGTCCCCGGGTTTTGCGAACCACTTCCCATGTCAATGTCCATGGGTACAGCTCCGGACTCCGGATCTTCCGGGACATAGATTGAGTCAGTTTCTGGGGACGGCCTGATAGATGGTTTTCTAAGGTGTTCTAATGCTACACCTGGTGGAATTTCTTGTCGGGTTGATCCGAGCTTTGACAATATGTTGGCAGCCTCATTTTCCACCCGGGGTACATGGTGAAATTCACATCCCTCAAAGTAACTAGATATCTTCTGCATGTGGAATCTGTATAATGCCATGATTGGATCAAGAGCTTCCCATAGCCCTAAGACTTTCTGAACTACCAAATCCGAGTCGCCAAAGCATTGGATCCGACGTATTCCAATTTCTTTTGCCACTTTGAGCCCATGTACAAGTGCCTCATATTCGGAGACATTGTTTGACGCTGCGAAGTAGATCTGCAGCACATACTTCAGCTGGTCGTTCTTTGGCGAGGTAAGCACTACTCCGGCGCCTAACCCGGTTTTTGTTTTTGATCCGTCAAAGTGCATCCTCCAATAATTCGGATCTGGTAATGGTGGTTCATATTGTACCTCGGCCCAGTCCACAAAAAAGTCGGCCATAGCCTGAGACTTGATTGCTTCTCTTCTGTCATATTGTGGCGCATAATGGGCTAGCTCAATTGCCCATTTTGCAATCCTGCCACTTGCATCCTTGTTACTCATTATCTCGGATATGGGAGCTTCACATATTACGTTGATGGGGTGCTCCTCAAAATAGTGTTTTAGCTTCTTAGCCGACATGTACACACCATATGCCACTTTCTGATAGTGCGGATAATTTTCCTTTGATGCGGATAATACCTCGCTTAGGTAATATACTGGCCTTTGCACTGACTTACCCTCTTCATCGGGCTCTACCACAATTACCGCACTTACAACTCGGTTGGTTGCGGCTATGTAGAGCACCATTGGCTCCTTTGATAGTGGAGAGGCTAACACTGGTGCAGTGGCTAACCTCCTCTTTAATTGGATAAAGGCTTCATTGGCCTATGGCGTCCAAATGAACTTGTCCGACTTTTTCATGAGTTGATAGAGAGGCGGTGCCTTTTCTCCCAACCGACATACAAACCGACTTAAGGATGCCAGGCAACCAGTAAACTTCTGGACATCGTTAAGGCACATTAGAAGTTCCATTCGCTCTATGGCCCGGATTTTAGTTGGATTGACTCCGATACCTCGGCTGGAGACACGAAATCCGAGTAATTTTCCAGCCGAGACACCGAAGGTGCATTTTTCCGGGTTAAGCTTCATTCAGAACCTCCTTAGGTTCGCGAATGTCTGCCTGATATCGTCAAGGAGCGTTTTTCTTTCCTTGGTCTTGATAACAACATCATCCACGTATACCTGCACATTTTGACCAATTTGGTCGTGCAAACATTTATGCATACATCTTTGGTACGTTGCCCCTGCATTACGTAAACCAAATGGCATGGTGCGATAGCAATAAGCCCCGTACGGGGTGATAAACGCGGTCTTTATTTGATCACTTGGGTTCAGAGGTATCTGGTGGAAACCAGAATATGCATCAATGAACGATAACAGTTCACACCCAGTAGTGGAATCTATGACCTGGTCTATCCTTGGCAGTGGGAATGGATCTTTGGGACACGCCTTATTCAGGTTCGTGTAATCAATACACATGTGCCAAACCACTGCCACGTTCGGATCGTCCTTCTTCTTCTCCACCAGCATCGGATTAGACAGCCAATCCGGGTAAAGCACTTCCATGATAAATCCAGCTGCTAGCAGCCGAGCTATCTCATCTCCTATGACCTTTCTCCTGTCTTCAGCGAAGCGGCAGAGAGGTTGCTTCACCGGCTTTGCTCCGGGTCTCACATTCAAAGAGTGCTCTGCCAACTCCCTCGGAACACCTTGCAAGTCCTGTGTGGACCACGCAAAAATATCCCGATTCTCACGGAGGAAGTTGACGAGCTCGCTTTCCTATTTGTCATTTAACCCAACACCAATTGTTACGGTGCACTCTGGGAACATATCATCAACAAGCACTTTCTTGGTATCTTTGGTCGCTTGGAACGAAACACTACCATGCGGGTTACTCAGCGTCGTCATATACTGCTGCGCGGACTGAGCCAATGCCGCCACCTCTTGGATTTTTCTCTTCTCTTGCGCAATCACGAGTGACTCGGCCAGGTTAGACCCGGCTGACGCGCACTTAATGGAACGCCGGAAATCACCAGTTATGGTAATCACACCATTTGGCCTAAGCAGCTTCATCTTCAAGTAAATGACATGAGTACTTGCCATGAACTTGTTCAGTGCTGTCCTGCCGAGTAACGCGTGATATGCACTTTCCAAATTGACAACTTCGAATTCCAAATTCTCAGTTCGGCAGTTATCTCTTGTGCTGAACAACACGTCGACCCGGACCTTGCCAATGGGCTCACAAGAAATTCTCGGCAGAATGCCATGGAAAGTTGTCCTTGTGGCTAGGAGCATGTTCTTCGAGATACCTAACTTGCGCATCATGTCCAAGTACATGATATTTATGTTGTTGCCATTGTCAATCAACACCTTTGAGAATCTCACATTGACGTTTAGCCCGATGAATGTTGGGTCCAACACTAGCGCATACGAACCAGGACTCGGCATAAGCTTGGGATGATCTTTGATGCTCCAGGTAATTTCCTGGTCCGACCATGGCATATACCTCGTCACTGCTGGCATCACCGCATTAACTTCCATGTGTCGGTGCTGCAAGCTCTTTATGTCTATCTCTTTTGTGGTGAACACACAGTAACTCTAATGATGCTCTTTGTACTCATTTCTCCCCTCATTTCCGGGGTACCTCTGATCCGGTTGATGCTGATCTTCCACTTGATGCACTACGTCCCTTCTCTCATGGTTGTCATACCTCGGCGGAGGGGGAGGCAACATTAACTGTTGCGTGTTTGCTCTAGAGAGCAATTGCTGCCGGGGTAACTCCTGCCGAGGTTGATCATTCCGAGGTGCCTGAGCATTCCCCGAACCACCTTGTTCTATCTTTCGCATCCACTCACACTGCTTGGTTGTGTGACTCGCTGGGTTACTCGGATTTGGCGTGTGAAACTTACACGGCTGATCCAGCATTGCCTCATAAGTATACCTTGGACGACCCTTCTTTTCTTGCCACTGTTTCTTCTGCTCTGGCGTCCAAGTTTTCTTGCCATCATTTCTTGGAGTCCATTGCTGTCCTCCAGTTTTCTGACGTTGGTTGCTTCCTGCACCAGGTTGATCTTGATTCATAGCAGCAACTTGTTGCGAGCTGTACCGGTAATCCAGTCTGTCATCTCTTCTTTTTCCCCGGTAATCATTCCTCGGGGATGACCCGACTCCATCTCGTTGGTAGTACTCTTCGTTTGACTCGCTCGACATTAGCCTAGGTTGAGTTGGATCACCCAAGGCATACGAATCAGCGATCCGGATTGTCTCTGCCAATATAGTTGGCATATCCCTTTGCAATCTTTGCCACAACATGCTTGCATATCTGTACCCCTGTGCAAACCATGCTATGGCCTGTGACTCAATCACGCCCTCACATGAATTTCGCACTGTACACCACCGGGTTAAGAACTCCCGGTCTGTCTCATTCGGTTTCTGCTTGCACATTGCTAGGGTTTGTGGCCTATTCGGCCTCTGATACGTACTTGAGAAATTACTGGCGAACATTTCCTCAAAATCAATCCAACAGTTAATACTTCCGGGCGGCAAATTGTTCAGCCATACCCTCGCTGGCCCCTCCAGCATTTGAGGTACGTATCTCACAGCCCATCTCAAGTTGCCTGTAGCAATTTTCACTGCTGTAGCATAGTTAATCAACCAATCCTCCGGCTTTGTGCTGCCGTACGTTTTTGTGCCTCTAGGTAACTAGAAGTTAGGCACCGGTTGCTCCTTCATGACCGGGGGCCCAAAACACGCAGGACCCGGAGGACCTTGACATTCAATTTGCTCCGACCTATACAGCCGATCCAGTTTTAACCTGGCATCGTTAGGCATCAAATTCCTGCTTCCCAATCTTGACCCTATCACGTGATAGTCTGGCCCGGGATACCCAGCGTTCACCATTTCCGAATCACCATCATTGTATCTATCTTGCTCCTGTGGAGCTGCTCTCTGTTGCATACCTTGGCCGGCACTATGCTCTTGCCGTGGTATATTCCGCTGCTGCGGTTGCCTTGCACCTACCGAATTACGCTGTCCGGTATTTCCGTTTACAGCGTTCCCTTGACCGGCATTGCCTTGGTCGTGGTTACCTCGGCCGGCTTCACCTCGGCTCACACTTCGTCGATCCTCATTTCTCTACACTTCTTTTCCTTTCCCTGCCCTTGCCGGGTCATATGGGACTATTTGCTTATTCCTCCTGGCCGAGGTTACCACCTCTTCTCTCCTAGGACCACCATGAGGATACGATGCAGCTCCAGTGGATTTCTCCAGGTTACCCACCGCCGAATGAACGATCTTGGAGGCCCCAGCTCTCTCCGGGTTAGCCCTGAGCAATTCCTCATTTTGCCTGTTCGCGATCCGAACCAACTCATTGACCCTATCTTGCTGCCTCTGACGGGCTTCACCCGTCAGACCTTCTAACTTGGATGCAGCTGCATCTGCTGCTCTGAGGTTCTTTGCCGGGGTACTATACTTCGGCAGCCCCACGGACAAATAGTTCTCAGATTCCTCAATCCTAGTATCACCCTCTTTGTTCATTTCACTCATGAGGTTTCTCCCCTTCACTTTTACAGCATCTACTTTATTTGCCTTTGCGTACTCACGCAGTGTCATGTTCAACGACTGCTGAGCCACGGCTATCTTTTTCGCACCCTCTAGTATTTTTTGCCTAGTCTCCTCTAGCTCGGCCTATGCCTGAGCCGGATCTACTACTGTTGCTACTGGGTTTGCCAAGCTATCCATCGCCTGCTACAGCACATTCTCTGGCCTCTCTAGAGGAGGACCTCTACTTTTCCTCGGTACCTTAGGCGTTACCTCCGGATCTGGTGCTGGATCCTTGTTCGCGCCAGTGCCTGGTGCAGTCATCATCACCTTAGCGTGGTCTAGGGAGCGAGTGATACACGCCCCACGAACCGTGCTAAGGGGTGGCTCGCCTCCTTCGACGACATGCCGCGGGTGAACGCACGACACATCGACATCAACGTAGATCTTGTGCGCGCCGAGCTTGACGAAGAGGACGCTTGCCGAAGCAGCCAGCGTTGTCACTGACGAAATCCAGCGCTCCAAAGCGCTGAACGAGCCCGGAGATGATGCGTTCGCCGGTGCCGATGAAGTTTCCCATCCGGATCTTCACTCTTGCTAGCGCTGCTAGCCCGACGGTGGGCGCCAACTGTCATGGTGGTGTCACGGCAGATGCCATGGATAGGCTAAAGGTGGGGACTAGTTGCACTAGAGGGATCCAGGGAGGGATAGTGTAGTGATTCTACACACAGAAACTTTGTATTGTTCGATGAGATTCCAAGGTTACAAGTGCTCCTTGAGCTGTATTGGGGAGAGGAAGAAGAAAGCACTCTCTTACTCTCTCCACTAGCTAGCCCTCAGGGAAACTAGAACTGAACAAGTGAAGACCAATCCCCTCCAGAGTAACCCTTTCTACAGAGGCACTAGCCCTCCTTATATAGGGGTGGCTAGGTCTCCAATTAGGGCATAGGTGGAGGCATATTCCAGGGAATATGCCTCTTCCCAAAATAGTAAGCCGACCGGGTCACTATTGCCCAACGTCATCCATGCAGAGGCTACATGAGCCTCTGCGGCGCCTGCGTCATCCGACATAGGCATCGTCACCCTTGTCGGCCACGCCTCGGTGGTCCTGGCCTCTGTCCGCTTTGCTCATGCTCTGTGTACAATGGCCACCTTTTGACCAGCGAGATACCTTCCTTCTCTTGTAAGCCAGATATAACCCGGATCATGCCTGGTTAATCCGGCCACACCTCTACCTGCATACAAGTTAGATATATCTTATCGACATCCGACATAAGTCGGCTGAGACCCAGTTAGGTGGACATCCCCTGGTCCGGGTTACTCCGTGATTCGGCCTTCCTTGAGGTGACTTGGCCAGCACCCGCTTTGACTTTGCCGTACCTCGGCTAACTTGGCCTTTATACCCCGGCGTGACCCTACCCGGGGGTATCCCCCCCCAACATGTTGCCTTTCTCCATATATTCCAACCATCTCCTTTTTCCCTTGGTGATTGTTGTAATATATGTAGTGTGTTGGTGTTTGAAGTTCATCCATGAACAATAAGATAAAATTATGCCTTTGGCCATGCTTACAAGCAAAAATATTATTGGTATGTGTTATGACTTCATTTTGGTTTTCATGTGCTTTCTTGAGTATCTTATTTATGTGTGCATGTTTCTTTGTGGAAATATGTCTTTGTGATGCATTCCACTTAGAAACTTATACACATAAGAGAAGTTAATTTTTGTAGAGTTTTTTTATTTCTTGGATACCACCTTTTATTTCTTTTTGATTCTTCCGTGGCTTCCAAAATTATTTGCCTATGAGTGCTTGTCTCCTTTGTTTGTATCTTCGGTCACTCATATTTGTTCTCTCATGCCTTGTATTGTTAAATGAATGTGGATGAGTGAGGATTCCATGATTATACACCTTGTTCCCAAATATAATTATTATAATTGGTGCATAATCTTTGGGGAGCTCCTCTAATTCATTTAATAATGCTCATTTGTCTTCTTTCTCTTTAGTTGTGTTTTAAATGCTAATGGGGCGCGAGGATTCCATATTTGTGCATGATGTATTCAAATGAAGCTATTTTATTTGTGCACAAATCTTGGGGAGCTTCTCTATTTTTATTTAAAACACACTTTTGATCTTATCATAACATCTTGTTTTGTTCATTTGGACTCATTTTTTGTTTTCACTTGGTTTTTTGGATCTTGTGGTTGCTTGCGTCATTTGTTGATGCTTAGTTTATTTTATTTCTTTGGCAATCTTTGGGTCCTCAATATAGTTTTACTTCCTCCCAAGTATTCATCATTGGATTTGTGCGAATGGACACCTTTGGAGGAACTATCACTATATTGGCCTTCTAGAACTTGTCACCCATTTCGGCAATCGATGCCAATGGGGGAGAAGTTTTAGAGGGTTTAAGGGAAGTTGGTTCTTGCTTTTAGTTTGTTCTTAAGCATTTTACTTTCATGCTCTTGCATCTTTGTGTCGCTTAGCATGTCATATATAGAGGAAACTCCACCAATGATAATGATTGGCAATATATGCAATGAAATTCAAGTTCATCACACTTGCATAGATTGTGGGGGAGTTTGCTCTATATATTGTGGTGGTACCAATATCACATACTTGTGTAGTATTTGATATTGGGGCTACCATTTTATTCGTTAAATTCATCATATAAACCCTCTCAAAGGGATTGTCATCAATTACCAAAATGGGGGAGATTGAAAGAGCTTGTGGGCCCCCATGTGTGGTTTTGGTAATTAATGACAATCTTTATGGACTAATGTGTGTATTAAGTTGTACTTGTAGGAATTGTCCATTGCCATCGCTTGGAGCATGTGTTGGCTTCAAGGTCGATGAAATGAAGAAGAAGATGCGTTGTGGAAGCTCAATATGCGCCATCCCTAGAAGATCTCATGTTTGGTGCTTGCCATCCTCGGTGTTTATGGATCGATGAAGACAAGGCCAAAGGATGCTCAAGGCAAAGGTATTCTTGATAGGTTTTTCCCTTTTGTCGGTCTCGTGTTGACCGGGTTTAGGATAGATAGCCGTACTATCAAGAGAGGCTCTCGAGTGAGTATCTCGATCATATCGTTTAGAGAGAGCTCAAACCTTTGCATACTTGCATCATCGTATTTGGTTGTTATTTGGTCTTATCCATGTGAGGATATAGAGCTTGTGGTAATCTTCATAACAAGCTCTTGTTCATCAAAATCGTATCTCCCTTGTATATCTTGTTGCGATTTTGATCTTGGCGGTTTTCCGGATTCTCACCAAGTGAGGTATCTCTCATTATACTACTTGATCCCCTCTCACTTGGTGCTATCCAATATTTCCACTTTTATTGGGGTAGCTTTTGTTGTCCTCTTTCCAACACAATTGGTTTCGGATCAATCGGAGCCTCCTAGCCCTAGTTATGATTTTTGGGGTATTTGCCTTTTGATTTAAAAAGAAAAGGAAAAAAATCTGTTGTGGACCAGGCGGTACTACCGGACCCGGTACCGCCCGCCCCTGAGCTGTGCGCCCAGCTTCTGCCTGGCCCGGCACTACCGGGCCGCTACCGCCCGGCCCTGACCGCACCTAGCCTTTCTCTATGCCGCCCGATTGGGCCTTCCGGTGCTACCAGGTCAAACCGGTACTACCGCCGGGGCAGGCCGGTAGTACCGGCCGGCCCAGCCAGCCCAGCTGCTCGCTCCGCTTACTAGCCTAGCTTCCGCCCCGCCGCACCAGCTTGCTTCCGCCCGCGCGCGCCGCTCGCCCCGCTTGCTCGGTCCCGCGCTACCTTGCCGGCCGCCTCTCGCTTGCTGCCTGAGCGCTGCTATCTCTTTGGTTCGCTCGCTCGCTAGGAGCGGTAGTACCGGTTGGGCCCGGTACTACCGGCCCACCCAGGCTGAAAACACCCCAACGGTCAGATCTGGCCCCTCCTTTAAATAGCCCCCTCCCTCTCTTTTTTGGGTTGCTTCTTCCTCATTTCTTCTTCAAGCTTTGCCTATTCTTTGATACATCTTTGAGCTTGATTTCACTCATCTCCTCCATTAATTCTTGCCAATATTTGAGGGGTAGATAAAGGGGATCTAGATCTACAAATTGACCAAGCCATATCATCTCTTTGTGAGTGTATCTTTGGGATCTAGATCTTTGGGGGATTTTGTATTCCCCTTTTGTGTTCTTCCTCTCTTGTTCCCCCAATTGCTTTAGTAGCATTGTTGGAACTTGAGAGTGAATTATTGGAGCATCTTTGTGGTGTTCTTGCCTTTTGCATTTGGTGCATTGGTGTGTGTTCTCTCCGGAGGATTTGGTTGGTGATATTCATTGTTGCTAGTCCCTATTGGGTTCTTGGAAGCCTAGACGGTTGTGTGGGATTTGTGGCATGTTCATGGGGTCTTCAATTAAGTTGTGAAGCTCCCCCAAGATTGAGGCCTTGGTGGCGATTATTGGGAGCCTCCAATTAAGTTGTGGAGATAGCCCCAATCTTGTACGGGTTCGGTGACCACCCTTAAGTGTCCCATAGTGGAATAGGTGCTTTCCCGCATGGTGGGTGCTCGGGAGAATAGGGTGAGGCCTTTGTGGCGTTGGTGGTCTTAGTACCGCCCACCCCTCCAACGAGACGTACTCCCTTGTTGGGAGGAACTCAGTAAAACATCGTCGTCTCCGCGTGCCTCGGTTATCTCTATACCCGAGCTCTTTACTTATGCAATTTACATTGTGATAGCCTTCGTGCTTGAAGTATTTATCTTGCTATCACATTGTTGCTTATCTTGCTTAGCATAAGTTGTTGGTGCACATAGGTGAAACTTAGTATATCTAGGCTTTGGGCTTAACAAAAGAAAACGCTAGTTTTATTCCGCCTTTGTTAAGCCCATCTCGTAGAAGTTTTAAATCGCCTATTCACCCCCCTCTAGGCGACATCCGTGATCTTTCACTAATGACTTAATTATTAATAAACTCATCAAGGAATGTGACCATGCTATTGCTAAATATAAAAGGCTAAAAAGGACAAGATTGAGTTTGATATTGTTCGTGAAAAACTTGTCGAGGACTTTAGGATGCTTGACAAGGCTCAAGGCCTTGGAGAGTGAACTACTGTTGCTCACAAAGTCTCGTGAAAAACCTCAAACTCAATTGACCAATATTCCTTCACCTAGTACTTTCATTCCTTCTAGTTGTACAAATATACTTGAAGAAAATGCTAGGTTGAAGGGGGAACTAGCTAAGGCCACCCTCCCCAAAGGAAACAAGTCAATTGATGACCTCTTGAGTAAGCAGAGGCAAAATGGTGAGAAAGGGGGCATTGGCTTTGTCCCTAAAGCCAAGAAGAATAAGAACAACAAGAAGAAGAAGGCCAAGCCCTCACAAGAAAAAGACAAGGTCATTGTGGGTAGTAAGACCACGAGTGGCAAAACTATGTCTCATGATGACTTTGCGGGAAGTGCTAACCCTCACTATGTTTTAATGCGTGATTATTATGGTGATGTATATGCACAATATGTTGGCTCATTTGATGGTTATATTTCTTGGTCTATTGGGTTCCCAATACCCTTGTTGCTAACAAAAGAGGACCCGTTGAGAAATGGGTACCTAAAAACTAGTTTGATCTTTTGTAGACCTATGATTCTAGAGGGTCAAAATGGGTGCTTGATAGTAGATGCACAAGTCATATGACTAGAAGTGCATCTAGTGTCAAGGAGTTGAGACCAAATGTTGATAAAATATCCGTGACATATGCCGACAAGTCAAAGTCTAAGGTAATGGGTTTCGACAAAGTTGTGGTTGCACACGATATCACTCTCATGGACGTCATGCTTGTTGAGACTCTTGGCTATAATTTACTTCCAGTCCGTGCTCTTGGAAAGATGGGATGTGCTGTCTTTATTGATAATGATATTGTTATCCTCATGTGGAGCAAGACTCTAAAGGTCGATTTCGTTGGGTACGTCGAAAATGACTTGTGTGTGGTGGACTTCTCGGGGAAAACCACTACAAGTGCGATGTGCTTATTTGGAAAGGCCGATGTAGGTTGGTTATGGCATCACCGTCCAGCCCATGTCAATATGAGAACTTTGCAAAGCCTCCACAAGGATGGTCATTTTGTTGGATTAAAAGAAAATGTTTGCTTTGCCAAAGATCGTGTTTGCAGGGCATTTGTTGAAGGAAAGATGCATGATTCTCCTCACAAGCCAAAGAACTACATCAAGTCCAAGAGGATCTTGGAGCTCCTTCATGTGGATCTCTTTGGTCCTCCATCTTATGCAAGCCTTGGTGGGAAGAAATATTGTCTGGTGATTGTTGATGACTACTCAAGATACACATGGGTATATTTCTTCAATATGAAGAGTGACTGATACGTCCAAAACGTATCTACTTTCCCAAACACTTTTGCTATTTTTTCTCCTCTATACTTGTGTGATTTGGATGCAACTAATGCGAACTGACGCTGTTTTCAGCAAAATTGCCTTGGTGTCTACTTTTTGTGCAGAAAATCAACTATCAGGAAAAATCCTAGAAAATATGCCAAAAATCCCATTTCACCCGAAGACTCCAGGAGCCAGAATGCGAGACGGAGAAGAGCCAGGGGGTGGCCACACCACCTGGTGGCGCGGGCCAGGCCAGGCCACGCCAGAGGGTGGTGTGGGCCCCCCAGGCACCCCCTCGGCCTCTCTCTTCGCCTATAAGGAGCCTTCTGACCTAAAAACTTCGGGGGGTTCGACGTTTTTCCAGAAGGAGTTTCGCTCCGCCGCCACCACCAGATTCCACGAAACAGCACCAGAAACTCCGTTCTGGCACTCTGCCGGGACGGGGAATTGGAGGAGATCATCGCCATCATCATCACCATCGCTTCTCCATCGACCATCCATGTTTCCCCCATATATGAGTGAGTAATCCCCCCTGTAGGCTATGGGGATGGTAGGGATAGGATGAGATCGTTCATGTAATGGCATCAGATTGTTAGGGCATGGTGCCTAGTATCTTTTATTAGTGCTTTATGACTTTGTTGTGACTTGTTGTGCTTAATGCTTGTCACTAGGGCCTGAGTGCCATGATTTCAGATCTGAACGTATTATTGATTCATTATGATAGTATTGTTCTTGGTCTTATCTACAAGTTGTATACACACGTTGTTGTCCGGAACCTATCGCCCCGAAGTGACAGAAATCGGGATAACCGGAAGGGAAAGGCTTTGATGTGAGGATCACATGTGTTCATGGAGTGTTAATGCTTTGCTCCGGAGCTCTATTAAAAGGAGCACCTTAATTGCCAGTAGTTCCCTAGAGGCCCCGCTGCAAACGGGCTGGCAGGACAAAAGATGTTGTGCAAGTTCTCATTGCGAGCACGTATGACTATATATGAAACACATGCCTAGGATTGTCTAGTACTTGGATGCTTTATCTTATTTATCTGCAATTGCCCTATGTTCTGATTGCTATGTGAATTGTCTTGTCCATGCAACACCCGTCCATCCATCCCTATGCCTACCGCACTCGAATCCCATTGTTTACTGCTTTTGTTACTACTGTCTTTGCTTTACTACTGTTGTTACTTTACTATTCCTACTACAAAAATGTTGCTACTGATAAACTGCTGTGAGCAAGATTGTTTCCAGGTGTAGCTGAATTGACAACTCAGTTGTTAAGGCTTATAAATATTCTTTGGCTCCCCTTGTGTCGAATCAATAAATTGGGTTTCACTTCCCTCGAAAATACTGCGATACACCCCCTATACTTGTGGGTCATCAAGACTATTTTCTGGCGCCATTGCCGGGGAGCATAGCTTTATTTATCAAGTTCACTTGGATTCTCTATTGTTCGCTGCTATCCATCCATCATGGGTAAGTCTCGTGATGGCAAGGTTCCTATTTTACCATCCACTACATGAAGAGGTACGGTTCTAAACACCTCTGCTGCTCTTGATTCACCTTCTGTTATAAGTAAGCTCGTTACACCACCACATACACATGCTACACACACTGCTACTACTGCTGAATCTGAAACTTCTGATACTTATGATGCTGCTTCTACTGCGCTTGATAAGAATGGTTCATTACTAGAACTATGCTGGAAATACCGAAACTCCTAATGAAGACACTACCACACCTATTAGCTCACCTGAGTCTAGTGAGAGTTATGATATTGAAGAAGATTATGTTGAGATGACCGATGAGTTTATTAAAGAATGTAAGAACACCATGATAGGAGCGCTGCTAAGAGTCTCCTTGAGAGGCGTACTATTAGACCCAAATTATCTCCTGCTGCTAAGTTTGTTGCTTCTCCCATAAACATTATAGATGAAGATTATGATTTCTCTCTCGATCTATCTTACATAGCTATTGTCGAGGAAGAACCTTTTTGTGGGACTAAGAATGAAAGTGCGGTAGCACATATGAATGAACTTTCTACCATGAGTGGCTTGTTTTCTGATGATATTAAGATGCGTACTTACTTTGTTGCTAAGATTTTTCCCTTTTCACTGAAAGGAGAAGCTAAAACTTGGTTTAATAATTTACCTCCTGGATCTATTGATAGCCCTGAGTGTTTGATTAGTACTTTCCTGCAGAAATATTTTCCTCCCAGTGCTAGACATGCTATTTTGCAGGAACTTTTTGATTTTAAACAGGGAGAAAAAGAGGTATTGCCTGAATCTTGGGCAAGGTTTTGTGCTTTGATTCATGCATAGGCTGGAAGTCCATTACCTAAGAATGAGCTTGTTGATATATTTTATAATGGACTAACCGAGGAATCTAGGACATACCTAGATAGTTGTGCTGATTGTGTTTTCAGGAATAGGACTCCTAAGGAAGTTGAGGAATTAATGGCTAAAATAAGCAAGAATTATGAAGATTGGACTCCTCCTAAACAAGT
This sequence comes from Avena sativa, assembly GCA_916181665.1. Taxonomy (NCBI): domain Eukaryota; kingdom Viridiplantae; phylum Streptophyta; class Magnoliopsida; order Poales; family Poaceae; genus Avena; species Avena sativa. The sequence goes on from OV702287.1 coordinate 435,063,982, forward strand.
TATACCTGAAGCAATTGTACCTGAACCATCTATTCCTGTGCCTATTCCAACATCAAAGAAGAGGGTAGTTATTGAATTAAATGATGAAGTGATGAAGGAAGCTAAGAAATGTCTTAAGGAGAAGGGAATTAAAGCTGCAGTTGTCAAAAATTTACCTCCTATAGAAGAATTATGTAAGCCTATTCCCTATTCATCCACTATTGAGGTACACTCTCTCCAACACTTTGATGAAGGTGATATCCCTTACTCTAAACCTCCTGATCAATGCTTAGAAGAATTTGATATCTTTATTGTTAAGCAAGATAACTTTAATAAAAGGGTGAAAAATCATCTAATGGAAAACACTAGAGCTATTGTTGAGTTGAAAGATATTGTGGAAAGAACCTCTAATGATGTTAAAATGATTGTTAAACACTTTCAAATGGTTCAAACTCAAATAGATCAACTCGTTAAAGTGCAAAATGACTTGCTAGTTAATGCTGCTAAAGAAAAACATGCTTATGAAATCAGAACTAGAAGTGGTGCTGCTACCCATGATCCTCTATATCCTGAGGGGCATCCCAAAAGAATTGAGCAAGATTCTCAACAAGCTGGAAATAGTGGTTCTACTCATAAGAAAAGGAAAAAGAAACATAAAACTGTTGTAGAACCCTCTGAACCTACTATAGATCCTAATAGTATATCTATCTCTGATGCTGGAACTGAAAGTGGTAATAAAGAAAATGAAGTTCCTAATGAAGAAAAAGTTGAAGAAGAACCTGAAAACCACACTAAGACTACTAAATACACCAAAGAAGATTTTATAGCTAAGAAACATGGTAGTGAAAGAGAACCTTGGGTCCAAAAACCTATGCCTTTCCCTGATAAGAAACACAAGTCAAAAGAAGATGAACACTATAATAAGTTTTGTGAGTGGATGAAGCCTTTATTCTTGCAAATTCCTTTGACTGATGCTATTAAATTGCCTCCTTACTCAAAGTATATGAAGGACATTGTCTCGAATAAAAGGAAGATCCCTAATGAAGAAATCTCTACTTTGCTTGCTAATTATTCTTTCAATGGTAAGGTTCCTAAGAAACTTGGAGACCCAGGGATTCCAACTATCCCTTGCTCTATTAAGAACAGTTATGTTTGAACTGCTTTGTGTGATTTGGGAGCTAGAGTTAGTGTTATGCCTTTCTCTCTCTATAAGAGGCTTCATCTTGAAAAATTGATACCAAGTGATATATCTTTGCAAATGGCTGATAAATCTACCACTATTTCTGTGGGTATATGTGAGGATGTACCTGTTCAGGTGGCTCACAATTGCTTGATATTAACTGATTTTGTTGTGCTTGAAATGCCTGAAGATGATAATATGTCTATTATTCTTGGGAGACCTTTTCTTAATACTGCAGGAGTTGTTATTAATTGTAATCAAGGAAAGGTGACCTTCAATGTTAATGACAAGGAACATACTGTCTATTTCCCCAAGAAGATTGAAAGGACTTATGGTCTGAATTCAATTGAACATGTTGACGGTATTCAAGTTGGAGAAATATATTGTCCCATACCAAGAGAAAAATTTGAAACTATTATGATTGGGACCATTACTATCAAGGTTAAGGTAACATAATCATTAGTGGAGTACAAAGTTTTGTCTCATATGCAATTGTTTTGGTAGCAAGACTTGATCAACCTTGCTAACAAAAGGATTCCATTGAACAAAACAATGTTTTCATTATGATTATCTCCGTTTATTTCTATCCTTTGCATTTTTAGTTTTTTGCTTTCGTTTAGTTTTCTTTGTGTTGTTAGTTGCTTGCATGCTAGAACTTCTGTAGTTCTAGCCTTGTTTTGTCCTTGCATCATGTTTCCAAAAGAAAAAAATCTGTCTGTCAGAAAAATCATTCTTCTATTTCTGAAAAAAGCCCAAAAATGAAGTGTCTCGAAAAATTCCAGAAAATTCATATTAAATTTTTACGTGAAAAAAGGGGTAGAGGAGTACCTAGTAGGTACTAGGGGGACCACTAGGCAGGCACACCATGTGGTGGCGCGGCCAGCCCTGGGTGGCGCCATGCCCTGGTGTGGGCCACCCCTGGCCCCCCACTACATTTCTCACCTGCCACTTTCTCCCCTCTCCCGAATAAGCTCCAGTTCATACCTCAAAATCGCGTTCTTTTTGTGCTTGCTCTCGATTTTTTCGATCTCCTTGCTCAGCCCATCTTTCTTGCTGAAATTTGGCGCATTTGTTCCCTGGTATGTGACTCCTCCCCTTGTCCAAGTAGATTTGTGTTTATTGGATTATATGTTGAGTATTTTGCTGCTGTAGGTAACTGGTTATGAGAGCTTGTAAGCTTGTTTGATGCTTGGGGATATAGTTTTGATGCATGTTTAGGCCTCTTGCAAGTCAATATGAGTAGAATCATTCATTATATTTACTTTGCAATCACTTGTTTAATAGGTGTTTAAATTTCAGAATACCAAGCATGAACAACCATACTTTTGGAGAGATATTTGAGAGAGATGCACCTAGGAGGTCGAGGCCCTCAAGAACAGCCTCTCAAGCTAGGCCATCATACAATGAAGACCTCATTGCAACACGTATTGGCAGTGAAAGGGATGATGGAGATGCTCACCCATCCTATTTTCCTTGTTTTACTTTCTTGCAAGCTGCAGGTATTCTTGATGATTTCTTGCTACTGATTGAGAGGGTTGGTTTGACCTCTTATATGCAAGATGAGAGTGCACAATACGCTATGCTCACCAAAACTTTTGTTGAGAGCTTCTCATTTACTAACACACCCTATCAATCTACTATCTCTTTTAAAATCTATGATATGCCCTTCACCATGCCTTTGGAGAGATTTTGCAGTATTGTAGGTGTGCGTATGACAGGGACCGTGAAGAAAATTCAAGGGTGACCCGTTGATTTGTTGGAGCTTTACCGAGGGGTGACCAATGATGATGACCGCGTGGCGCAGCGTGGAAAGATAAGAAATATCCAACTCCCTGCTCTTAGATACTTTGCATACTATCTTGCCACTAGTTTATTGGGTAGGGAGAACACTAGTAATATCTCCAACTATCACTTAGCTTTCCTTGCTGCTGCGCTCAACAATGATACTCGGTATAATCTTGGCTCGCTTATTGCTCGCCGCCTAGCTTCTAGGGGGCCTATCTATGGGGGCATCATTGCATCACGCATAGTCAATGCATTAGGTCTTTCAGTGGATCCCGATGATGCTATGCTGGCACCACAGAGGCTTGACCTTGTTGCCATGAAAACTCATCACTTTGTCACTGCTACCTCTGATTTGAACAATCTAGTATATAGGATGCTTTTCACCGACGGGGATGAAAGGGAGATCCTTTTGCCACAACCTGCTTTGTTTAGTGTTGACAGGAGACCGTGGTCGCGCTCCAAGGAGGAGGTGGATGAGAAGCTTCGCTTGCTGGGTTTCCACGAGCAGCACCAGGAGGATGTGCCCTCCTATGATTACTCCGCGTATTACGGAGGGACGTACTCGAGCTTGCACCAGGATGATGGTACCTCCTCGTCGTACCACGGTGACACTTCATCCTGGCTAGCCTAGGATTGATACCCACTTAGGCCAAAAGCCTAAGCTTGGGGGGAGGTACGCCGACACCGCACTCATCTCCATATCATGATGCGTCGGTACTTTGTATATTCATGTTTTCGTTCTCTTTTTAGTTTTCGTTCTTCTTTGCTTTTTCTTTCTAAAAACACAAAAAGACCAAAAATATTTTTGTTGTTTCTCTTTGGTTTGCTTCTTCTTTTTGCCTTGGTTTGCTTTTCCCTTTTTGCTTTGTTTGAACTATTCGAAAAACCCAAAAAGATTTTTCTTTGCTTGTTTTTCTCTTTTGGTTCTTGTTTAAAAATCGAAAACACCAAAAATATTTGTCGTTCTTCTTTGGTTTTTGCGAGTTTGCTACAGGGTTCGGAAGTTCTCAGTGGAATATTGGTTTCATTTTATTATTCAAGCCACACAAGTGAAGAGCAATAATGAGGATTAATGACAACTTGAGGCGTGGTAAGAGGCTGGTAACGAACTCTATTTGTTTTCATTTTTGTACATATACTCATCATTGTGAGCTTGCTTAGTTTGTTCATGTAGGGTGTATGTTATCTTTGGATGCTTAGTAGTTCTTGCTTTCTTGTGATTAGCTCCAGCTCGCTAATAGTTTGTAGCATGTTTCATGAATGTTTGCTTGTATTACTCTATTCATAAATTGGTATGACACCGTGGTATCCTCCTCTGAATGTTTCATTTGATTGACTTGGCACATGCTCATGCATGCACATGACTGTAATAATCAGTTAAGCCTCGATGAATTATTTTGCCTTGAGGATCTTGAATCACTTTCATGCCATAAGTAGTCCTGTTTTGTTGCAAGCATGATAATGACAGCTATTGCTCTCTCATTTGTCGCTCCCTTACTATTGCTAGCCTTCACTTTCACTGAGTATGTTTTACTCAAGTTCCAAACTCCCTAAACCAAATATTTCCAAAGTTTCCACCATACCTACCTATTAGCATCATTTGCTACCCCCGTGCATATTCAATGTGCCTTGTTTTCTCTCGAATAAAATGTTTCCTTGTTATGGGAAAATTAGTTAGTAAAGCTCTCACGAACTTGATGGCACACTTTATTTCCTGCACTTAATAAACCTGAACCATTGTGAACTCTCCATGAAAGTTATATGCTTGCAAATTATAGGCTGGGTATTAGCAGAACCGTGCTGTCACGGGGAATGCTTTCAACACTTGTAAATATATACCCAGTTGATACCTTGCTCTTTTGTTTGTGGATGTCGTCGGTGTGAAATAAACGGGGAGCTTGTAAGTTCATGGAGTTATGTATGTGTGTTAGAGAAACGCCTGGGCCGCTGGTCTAATCCATGCTGACATGGTGGAAACCTGCAGCGTAACCATAATGATATATATGAAACATTCTTCTTATAAAAAAAAGAGAGAGATAGCTATTGAGAAAAAGAAAAAGAAAAGAGTTTTATGAAAAGAGGAAAGAGAGAAAAAACACCATTTTCCCATGGTAAATAAGAAGATTGCTGAGATACTCATTGTCTGCTTGCCTTGCCATTTTGATATGGGGATTCTTCCGTATCATCGGGCAAGGGGTACCCTGTTGGCGGTTCTCAATGATACACACATACTTACGATGACAAGAACTTACCGATAACTAAAGTTGAGTAGCATGAGGAGCGGCCCTCGTACTCAAGGGACTTGGGATTTTCAGTTTATAGTCTGTCAAGCATATAACTCAGATTGGACCTCACTTTCACCTTAACCACATTAAAGATGCTTATGATAGGGGCAATGAGAGCTCAAAGCTAATGAGTACCATACTTTCAGCATTTGGAAGCCTTTTAAATTATTCAAAACCTTTTCTTCTACTTGTTGAGTCTCCACATATTTTTTGAGCACCTTCTTGAGAGCATAGTTGTCATTCTTTATGTTTGTTCTATTACTTGATTATTTGTGTTATGACTTTGATGCTTGTATTCTTGATATCTTTACTTCTAGTCATCACTTGAACTTCAGAGGTGCCTTGACGTTCATAGTCAAAGGCAAGCGAGATACCACTCTATCATACCTTTCTATGAGCATTGTAATGTTGCTTATGATCGTGCTTCGTGCTACTTATTATTCTTGAGTTGGAATCTCTTCATAGCTTGCAATGACTATTAAGTAGACTCAGTTGCATACTCTTTATTATGAATTGTCCAAGTAGTTGATCACATTGCTGAGAATATTTACATCATATGAAGCAAATGTGTTCGTGAAAGTTGTTTTATCGCACTCAGTTTTCAACTGAATTGCTTGAGGACAAGCAATAAGCTAAGCTTGGGGGGAGTAGATACGTCCAAAACGTATCTACTTTCCCAAACACTTTTTCTATTGTTTCTCCTCTATACTTGTGTGATTTGGATGCAACTAATGCGAACTGACGTTGTTTTCAGCAGAATTGCCTTGGTGTCTACTTTTTGTGCAGAAAATCAACTATCAGGAAAAATCCCGGAAAATATGCCAAAAATCCTATTTCACCTGAAGACTCCAGGAGCCAGAATGCGAGACGGAGAAGAGCCAGGGGGTGGCCACACCACCTGGTGGCGCGGGCCAGGCCATGTCGCGCCAGGGGGTGGTGTGGGCCCCCCAGGCACCCCCTCGGCTTCTCTCTTCGCCTATAAGGAGCCTTCTGACCTAAAAACTTTGGGGGGTTCGATGTTTTTCCAGAAGGAGTTCCGCTCTACCGCCACCACCAGATTCCATGAAACAGCACCAGAAACTCCGTTCTGGCACCCTGCCGGGACGGGGAATTGGAGGAGATCATCGCCATCATCATCACCATCGCTTCTCCATCGACCATCCATGTTTCCCCCATCTATGAGTGAGTAATGCCCCGCTGTAGGCTATGGGGATGGTAGGGATTGGATGAGATCGTTCATGTAATGGCATCAGATTGTTAGGGCATGGTGCCTAGTATCTTTTATTAGTGCTTTATGACTTTGTTGCGACTTGTTGTGCTTAATGCTTGTCACTAGGGCCAGAGTGCCATGATTTCAGATCTGAACGTATTATTGATTCATTATGATAGTATTGTTCTTGGTCTTATCTACAAGTTGTATACACACGTTGTTGTACGGAACCTATGGCCCCGAAGTGACAGAAATCGGGATAACCGGAAGGGAAAGGCTTTGATGTGAGGATCACATGTGTTCATGGAGTGTTAATGCTTTGCTCGGGTGCTCTATTAAAAGGAACACCTTAATTGCCAGTAGTTCCCTAGAGGCCCCGCTGCAAACGGGCTGGCAGGACAAAAGATGTTGTGCAAGTTCTCATTGCGAGCACGTATGACTATATATGGAACACATGCCTATGATTGTCTAGTACTTGGATGCTTTATCTTATTTATCTGCAATTGCCCTATGTTCTGATTGCTATGTGAATTGTCTTGTCCATGCAACGCCCGTCCATCCATCCCTATGCCTACCGCACTCGAATCCCACTATTTACTGCTTTTGTTACTACTGTCTTTGCTTTACTACTGCTGTTACTTTACTATTTCTACTACAAAACTGTTGCTACTGATAAACTGTTGTGAGCAAGATTGTTTCCAGGTGCAGCTGAATTGACAACTCAGTTGTTAAGGCTTATAAATATTCTTTGGCTCCCCTTGTGTCGAATCAATAAATTGGGTTTCACTTCCCTCGAAAATACTGTGATACACCCCCTATACTTGTGGGTCATCAGTGACACCCAAGAAAACTTCATTGACTTCATCAACATTGCTCAACATCAACACAATGTACCGGTGTTAACAATAAGAAGTGACAACGGTACCGAGTTCAAGAACTACACATTGAATGGATTTCTTAGTGATGAGGGGATAAAACATCAATATTCCGCTGCATATACCCCTCAACAAAATGGTTTAGCCGAGAGGAAGAACTGGACTCTTATTGATATGGCAAGGACCATGTTGGCGGAGTTTAAATCTCCATACAATTTTTGGGTTGAAGCAATCTCCACCGCATGCCATGCATCAAACCGTCTCTACCTCCGCAAATAATTGATCAAGACTCCATATGAAATTCTTACCGGTAACAAGCCCAATGTTTCATACTTCCGGGTGTTCGGTTGTAAGTGTTTCTATCGCATTAAGGGTGTTCGTTTGTCCAAATTTGATTCCAAAGCATTTGAGGGTATTTTTGTTGGTTATGGTCTCGAAGCCCACACTTATAGAATCTATGACAAAGCTCTCCGGAACTGTCATAGAATCTTGTAGTGTGGTTTTTTAAGAATATGATGGCCCCCAAGCGGGGCGTGTTAATGTCTGTGATGTAGATGATGAAATGCCTCAGGATGCCATAGGAAGAATGGGTGCGGGATTCATCCGCCCTGTTGAGGAACCCCTTATGGTAGATCGAGAAGAACTATGCTCTACTCAAGTGGAGCCCTCATCTTCACAACATTAACAAGCTCCTATCAAAGAGGACAATGACCCAAACCAACGACAAGTTGTGGACCCTCAACAAGTTGATCAGGGAGAATCCTCTAGCTAGGAGGAGCATGAGTCTTCATTTGCAAGAATGTCCAACACTGCTCAGTCTATTGTACAAGGAAGATCTGTAGAAACTGCCATAAGAATAGCTCGACGCCTGTCTAGAAGTGTGTCTGATCAAGACCAAGGTTAATCTTTGCCTTTTACTGAAGATAATAACTCCAATGATGATCAAGGTGAAGTTAATGGTCAAGACGAGGACCAAAATGATGAAGTGATCCCCACTAGAAACAACAAGGAGTTCAAAACTCATTGCTAAGCTAGAACGGATAGAATGTTGGAATTAAGAGACCACACTCTTGAGAATGTGGTAGGAGATCTAAGAAGAGGGATATCCACTCGAGCTCAATTTAAGAACTTTGGTGAACACCAAGCACACATTTCCATGGTGGAACCAAAGAAAGTATGGGAAGCTCTTGAAGATTCGGATTGGTTGGAAGCAATGCACAAAGAGCTCAACAAATTTGAGAGAAATAAAGTATGGAATTTAGTTGAAAAGCCAAAAGAGTGCCGCAATGTTATAGGCACCAAGTGGATATTCAAGAACAAGGAAGATGAGCACGGAATTGTTGTGAGGAACAAGGCAAGATTGGTTGCACAAGGGTTCTCTCAAATTGAAGGCATTTATTATGGAGAGACATATGCACCCGTGGCTCGCCTTGAGTCCATCTGTATCCTTCTTGCTTATGTGGCACATCATAACTTTAAATTACACCAAATGTATGTAGAAAGTGCATTTCTTAATGGTCCATTACACGAGTTGGTATATGTAAAGCAACCCTCGGGGTTTGAGGATCCCAACTTTCCAAACCACGTCTACAAACTTGATAAGGCACTCTATGGGCTCAAACAAGCTCCATGCACGTGGTATGATCACCTTAGAGAGTTGTTGTTAGATCGTGGGTTTGAGGTTGGGAAAATCGATCCCACTCTTTTTACTAAGAAAGTCAATGGGGAGATTTTTGTATGTCAAATATATGTAGATGATATTATCTTTGGCTCATCTAACAAAGCTTTTAATGATGAATTCTCAAAGCTTATGACTGACAAGTTCGGGATGTCTATGATGGGAGAATTGAGAGTATTTCTTGGTTTTGAGATCAAGCAAGTAAGAGGAGGAACATTATTCAACCAAGCCAAGTATACTCAAGATATGCTCAAGAGATTCAACATGAAAGATTTAAATGGAGCTCCTACTCCCATGGCAACAAAGACTCATCTTGAACTAAACCCAAATGGTAAAGATGTGGATCAAAAGGTATACCGTTCCATGATTGGTTCTTTGCTTTACCTTTGTGCATCTAGACCCGATATTGTGTTGAGTGTAGGACTGTGTGCAAGATATCAAGCGGATCCTAAAGAACGCCATTTAATGGTAGTCAAGAGAATCTTTCGATATTTGGTTCAAACCCCAAACTATGGTATTTGGTATCCTAGGGGCTCAACTTTCTCTCTTTGTGGATACACGGATTCGGATTGGGCTGGTGATAAGGATGATAGAAAATCAACCTCCGGGGCTTTCCAATTACTTGGAAGGTCCTTGGTGTATTCGTCTTCTAAGAAGAAAAATTGTATATCTCTCTCCACCGCTGAAGCTGAGTATGTGGCAGATGCTAGTGCTTGTACTCAATTGCTATGGATGAGGCAAACTTTAAAGGAATACAGTGTCCATTGTGACAAAGTGCCTCTTCTATGTGACAATGAAAATGCTAGATTGCCTACAACCCAGTGGATCATACAAGGACAAAGCATATTGAGATTCGTCATCACTTCATTAGAGATCATGTTGCTCGAGGTGATATTGAGCTATCTTATGTGTCAACCAAAGACCAACTTGCTGACATTTTCACGAAGCCACTTGACGAAGCAAGGTTTTGTTATTTGAGGAATGAACTAAATATCATAGATTCAAGGAGCTTGACTTGATCACCTTGCATACTTACCTATGTCTCAACTCTGATCTGGTTTAGGTGCAGGCATGGAGATAGGGGGAGTGCAGTCCTAATACATTGGACTATCCCCCCCATAATGCTAACATTAAGAAATTCAATTCTCTTAATATCATTTTGTGATATGTGAGCTTCATTGATGAGTAGTGGCTATGAACCCAAGGATAATTCTTTGCGGTGTCATGCCACAAACTCTTACATGGTGGACTCAGCCACCGCCCCTTCTCTATGAAGGATTGGTTCTTGGTTTGTGCTTTTAAGTAATCTAAGTTTCACATTGCCATTTTTATTGATGTTTGATGTCTTTTTGTTCTTCATAGTTTGAAATCTTAACCTAAGCCTGTCTCCATTCCCTGAAAACATTCTTTCCAACATATATGTCCCCAAAACTTGAACCTAGAAATTTTTGGTCGAAGAGGACCGAAGTTTCCGGTGTGCATACACCAGAGTCTCCGGCGCAGGCCAAAGTCTCCGGTCTGGGCGGTTTCGGGCTGTGACTGGGGTCAGGGTGAGAGAGTCACTCAGACTCTTTCTTCCACCCCGACCCCCTCCCTCACAAACCTCCTCCTCCTCCTCCAAAACTGTTGTCAGGAGGTCGATTTGCCGCCGGGATCCACCGTGCCACCAGCCAACTCCACCCTCTCCACCCTTGGGACCTTCCTTTCCGGTGGAATCTTCCCAATGGACAGATCTGGTACAGTTTCCTCTCACCATGAACCTAGGGTTCATCCCCTTTGTTTGTTTTGAGTTTTGTACTAGTTTGTCTCTTGGAACAACATGCCTGCGTGCACTACATCACACTAGTCTCATATCTCTACCCGATCTGCTGGAATCACTCTCATCTGCAGTCTCTTGTGCAAATCGAAATCTCCAGACCGGAGATTCTGGTTAGTCAGTCCGGAGACTCTAGTCTAGGACAGAGACTCTAGTCTGTCTGACCGGAAACTCTGGTCTAGGCTGGAGATTCCGGTGTTGCACTCCGGAGACTCCGGTGTAGATTGCCTCCAGCACATCCGGCATAGCTATGAGGGTCTTGTGCCTATCTCCTGGACATATATGCTTACCCCCATGCTACCCCCTCTGTCTGTTCATAGGTGGATCTGGTTCTCATCGTGGTCGTACCAAGGCCAAGTCCAAAAGAGCGGATCCTCAATTTGATGAAGAGGCTGGGTAGTATATTATTCCACAATCCAACCGCAGGCAGTAGCTCCGTGATGCTGAGTATATGCAAAAGAACCGAGAACGGATTGAGGAGGAGAACCGGGCCAAGAGGGCCAAGTATGACAATTTGTAGTCTCTTGCTCACATGTCCAAGAAGGAGTTCCGAGATCTTCGGAAGACTGATTTCTATGAGCTGCCTAGGACTTGTGAGGATCCATGTTATTGGAGGAGGGAACAGAAGTATTTATGACTAATATCTACCGCAAGCTCACCAAGTCCCCAGTTTGTCCTCAGAGGTACATGGAGCTTGAGTACATGCGTGCCAACGAGTACTTTGCAGATGCAGTGTGGATCACTGAAAATCTTGGGCTACATGGGCTCATGGAGCTCCGAGAATATTACAACATTCCCTTGTCAAACAACTCTATGCCACTGTGGTGTTCGGAACTGATCAAGCAAGGACCATGACCTGGATGACCGGCGATGTTCACTGCACTGCTACCTTCCTTGACTTTGCCAGGATCATCAATGAGACCTTTTAGGGCGTGGCTGTTCCTACTGGACATCGTATGCATGATCCTGCTCTTGAGAGAGCAAGAACAAGTTGGCTCCTATTTATGGCAAGGATGCTGTTGTCGATGAGGCTAAGGGCCTCAAACCTCTCTACAACTTGCTGCTCAGGATATTCCGTCACAGTATCTCTCCCAGTGCTGGCAATGATGCTGCCATTAGATGTGGGCTTGTCAATCTACTTCACCATGCTCACAAGTTATACCTTGCCGGTTGATACGTTGCAAACGTATCCATAATTTTTGATGTTCCATGCTTGGTTTTATCTACTTTCTTATGTTTTGTCCACACTTTGGAGTACTTTTCATATGATTTCTTGGACTAACCTATTAACAAGAGCCACAGTGCCAGCTGCCTATTTTCTGCTATTTTTGGTTCCAGGAAAGTCAAAAAATGAATATTCTCGGAATCGGACGGGACAAAAGCCAAAGTCAGTTTTTCACCAAGGGACACACGGAGCCAGAATACAAGACGGAGAGGGGCTGGGGCTCGGCCACACGACCTGGCCGCTCGGCCAGGCCTGGCCCACGCCAGGGGGTGGTCTGGCTGCCCCAGGCACCCCCTCGGCCTCTCCTTCCGCCTATAAGTTGCCTCCAATACAGAAACCCTAAGTACCCAATCAAAAATTCCACGAAAGAGTCTGTAGCCGCCGTCATCTCCATCCCTACATCGGGAGGGATCTGAAGCTCTTCCCGGCATCCTGCCAGAGAGGGGAATTCACCCTGGAGGCCTTCTTCATCATCATGCAAGCCTCCAGTGTGATGCGTGAGTAGTTCATCTCCAGACTACGGGTCCATGTAGTAGCTAGATGGCTGGTTCTCCTCCTTTGTGCTATCATGTTTAGATCTTGTGAGCTCCGTTCATGATCAATATCATCTATTTGTAATTCTACATGTTGTGTTTGCGGGGATCTGATGGATATTGAGATGCTATTTTAGATTGATTATTGATTCTATCATGTCTTTGTTATTTGTGATCTTGCATGCTTTCCGTTGTTAGTAGCTATCTTGGCCAAGTAGATGCTAGCAACTCCAAGAGTTAGTATTTATGCTCAATAGTGGGTTCATGCCTCTGGTAATCTGGGGAAGTGAAAGAAATCTCTAAGGTACTAGATGTCTTGTTGCTACTAGGGAGAAAACAACAATCCTTTGTTCATAGAACAATCGTATTGTTTACTTTACACGCAATTCGTAATGCAATTATCCGTTGCTTGCAACTTAATACTGGAGGGGGTTCGGATGATAACCTGAAGGTGGATTATTAGTCATAGATGCAGTTGGATGGCGGTCTATGTATAATGTTGTAATGCCCAATCAAATCTCAAAGGAGTCAAGATGAGTAGTATATGCTTGTATGCTTTCTCGATGTTTGTCAATTGCCCCGCTGTAATTTGTTCATCCAACATATCATCTATCTTAAGGAGAGCCGCCTCTAGTGAACTATGGACCCTGGTCCTTTCTTTTACTATCAATCTATAATCAATTGTTTACTGTTTTGTGTTTACTTTCTGCAAACTATTACTTTCTTCCACTCGATATGTTTAATCCTTTGTTTTCAGCAAAACCGGTGAGATTGTCAACCTCATCGCAAGTTGGGGATAGAGTTCTGTGGTTGTGCTGTGCAGGTCTCCATGTTGTTGCTGGCACCGGTAGTGCTCCCTGCCAAAGCTCAGCCAGCTACACCTTTGGGGTGTTTCCTTGCTCCTACTGGATTCATAACCTTGGTTTCATAACTGAGGGAAAACTTACTGCTGTGCTCATCATACCTTCCTCTTGGGGTTCCCCAACGAGCTCGTTAGTACACGAGTCAGCAAGTATATTTTTTGGCACCGTTGCCGGGGAGTCAAGGACATCTTCACAAGGGGAGTCCCTCATAACCAATCTCTTTACTTTGTTATTTTTGTTTTTCTTAGTTTACTTTTGTTTTGTTTGCTTGTTTGTTTATCAAAAACACAAAAAAATAGTTTTACTAGTTTGCTTTCTTTATTAAAAACACAAAAAATGACTACTCTTGAAAACACTAAGTTGTGTGACTTCACTGGCACCAACAACAATGATTTTATGAGCAGACCTATTGCTCCACCTGTTCCTGAAGCTACTTGCTTTGAAATAAAACCTGCTTTACTCAATCTTGTTATGAGAGAACAATTTTCTGGTATTGGTAACGAAGATGCTGCTGCCCATCTAAATAACTTTGTTGAACTTTGTGAGATGCAAAAGCATAGGGATATAGATGGAGATATTATCAAGCTTAAATTATTTCCTTTCTCTTTGAGAGGAAAATCTAAAGAATGGTTAAATTCCCTAACTAGGAATAGTATTGATTCTTGGACTAAATGCAAAGATGTTTTTATTGGAAAATACTATCCTCCTGCTAAGATTATATCTATGAGAAGTGAAATAATGAAGTTTAAACAATCTGATGATGAACATGTTGCTCAAGCTTGGGAAAGAATGAAATCTTTGGTAAAGAATTATCCCACTCATGGACTGACTGCTTGGATGATTATCCAAACCTTTTATGCAGGATTGAACTATTCTTCAAGAAATCTATTGGATTCTGCTACTGGAGGTACCTTTCTGACCATTACTTTGGGTGCTGCAACAAAGCTTCTGGATAATATGATGGTTAACTACTCGGAATGGCATACTGAAAGAGCTCCACAAGGTAAGAAGGTAAATTCTGTTGAGGAAACCTCCTCCTTGAGTGATAAGATTGATGGTATTATGTCTATGTTTGTTAATGGGAAAGCCCATATTGATCCAAATAATGTTCCTTTAGCCTCTTTGGTTGCTCAAGAAGAGCAAGTTGATGTGAACTTTATAAGAAATAATAATTTTGGCAACAATGCTTATGGTAATAACAATTATAAGCCTTACCCTCCTAATAATACTTATGGTTATAATGGCAAACCTGGATTACCTAGTGAAGGAAGAATTTAGAAGTTGAAAGAGACACTAAGAACTTCATGCAAATGCAATATGAGCAAAATAAATTAGTTACTAAAACTATGGAGGAACAATCTACCATTTTGAAGAATATTAGCCATCAACTTGAGAGTTTAAATAGGGAAATTCCTAGTTTACAATTGAAACTTTCTAATGCTAAAAGAAATATATCATCATTGGCTGAAGCTCAATCTTCTTTGAATAAAATGACTGCTAAACTTGAAACTATTGAGAATCCCTTTGCAGCTACTAATGCCATACAAGTAAGAATTGATGAAAATGTTAGACTATTAGCTGAATTGCATGCTAAGTGGGAAAGAGAAGATAAAACTGCTAGAAACATTAGTGTTTCTACTATCACTACCACTAGTGTTGAGGCCAGTAATAGCTCTACTACTTTAGATGATAATTATGATTTTGATCTTGATGGTTGCAATATCTCTGAAGTTATTAAGTTCCTACAAAAACTTGCTAAAAGTCCTAATGCTAGTGCTATGAATATGGCCTTTACAAAGCACATTACTGATGCTCTCGTAAAGATTAAAGAAGAAAATATGAAACATAAAGCTTCTATTCCTGTAAAACAAGAAGATGGTTGGGAACCCATCATTAATATGAAAGTGAATGATTTTGATTTCAAAGCTTTATGTGATCTTGATAGTAGTGTTTCTATTATGCCTAGAAGGATTTATGATATGCTTGATTTGCCACCACTTGAAGATTGTTATTTCAATGTCTCACTTGATGATAATGCTAAAAAGAAACTCATGGGGAGTATCAATGATGTTCTTATTATGTTTAACCATTCCTATGTCCCCGTTGATTTCTATGTTTTGGATGTTGAATGCAATGCTTCTTGTCCTATTACTTTGGGAAGACCCTTTCTTAGAACTGTTGGTGCCATTATTGATATGAAAGAAGGCACCATTAAATATCAACTCCCACTCAAGAAGGTATAGAACACTTTCCTAAGAAGAGAGAAGATTTCTTTTGCCTCTCCTATGAAAACAAAATTTGCTCTTAATGCTTCCTCATTTAAGAACACTTGATTCTTTTTCTTGCTTCTTATGCCTAACTTAAAGGCGTTAAAGAAAAGTACTTATTGGGAGATAACCCAAAAGTTTTACATGAGTCTTGGAAGTAATTACTGATGTAATAACCGCTCCTTATCCTTTTTATTTGCTTTTTGTGCCAAGAGTAACCTCTAATGAGAGAGAAGTAATGATTGGGAAAGTTGCTGTCCCGAAACAGATTTCTATGCTTCACCGTAAAAAATCGTGTAAAATCTCTGTACATCCTTTTCAGGAGTTAATTTTTGTGCTTCTTCCCCAGGTAGTTATATAACTTTCGTTAGTTCAACACTTTTTGATTTTAGCAATATAAGGTCTTCGAAAAAAATCGTCTTTACCTGCTGGTCTGTTTTGACAGATTTCTGCCATTTTCTGCATTTGCTTCTTGTTGGTTCCTTTTTTAGTTCTTTTGGGGAATTGAGCTTTTTGAGGGAAGTGCTACAGTAGCTTGTGTTTTAATTTAAGTTTTATTGGTGTTATAACTGAACCTAAAGACTTATTATCTTGAGTGCACTAATGTTGCTAATAAAGGTTGTGTGAAGTTTTGTATGAAGGAAAAATTTCAGGTGTATGGAAGGAATGAGTAATGAGATGAAGGATGGACTAAAGCTCAAGCTTGGGGATGCCACGCGTGTCACCCCAAGAAATATCCAAGAAGTACAAGCGTCAAAGATTGGGGATGCCCAAGGCATCCCCCTTCTTCATCAATAAAAATCCCAGGTTTCTTCCAAACACTTCATTTTTATTGTTTCATGCACAGCTGTGTTGTTCTTGGAGCGTCTTCTTTTTCATTTTTCGTTTTGGTTTTCATTTGCTTGGTTTGCTTAGCTTGCTGAATAAATTGGTTGGACCTCCTCTTTCATGCATTGGTTTTCAAATAGTTTGATTTGGATTGGAAAAGAGTAGGAAAGTTCATGCTTAAGTGGTAAAGAGAGCTTGTGTTTTGACTGTGGCCTATGCTATGTCATGCCATGCTTGATATTGTTTTAGGTTTATGCTTAGTATTATTTGCTGTAGCATGACTTGTTATAAACAATTGAGGTTGCTTAATGTGCCTTGGAAGGATCATGCGTTGTTTTAGCATATTAAAGCATAGTATTGTGGTATTATCCTTTGATGCTTTATTTGGGTTGACTTGGCGCATGCTCACACCATGTTATGACTATACCAAGTCACCATAGCTTTTATGATCCTTTAGTTTTCAACTTGTACTATCACTTTATGCTTTGATCAATGATGTTTTGTCGCTCTGCATGATTATGGCCATTATTTCTCTCTTAGTTTGTCACTCCCAGTCTTTTGCTAACCTCCACAACCAAGTATGAGTTCCACTCATGCATCCAACTCCGAAAACCAAGTTATTCCAAAGAGTCCACCATACCTACCTACTAGCATATGCTATTTCAAGTATATTCATGTTTTTGTCTACCTTCCAAATTAAACTTGTTATGAGAAAACTAGTGATTAAAGCTCTCACAAACTTGATGGCACACTTTACTTTTTTGCATTTAATAAATTTGAACCATTGGGTCCTTCTTTGTTACGTATATGCTTGCGCTTTATAAGTTGAAGTTAGCAGAACCATGTATCATGGGGAATGCTTTCAACATTGCACCTGTACTTTGTACCCCGTTGATATCATGTTCTTTTGCTTATGGATCCCGGCGGTGTGAAATAAAAGTGGAACTGTAAGATCATGGAGTTTGTATGTGTGTTAGAAAAACGCCTGGGCCGCTAGCCTAAGCCATGCCTAATCATGGTGGAAAATTGCAGCATCACCATAATGAGTACTCTATGAAGCATCCTCAATAAAAACCTATGCAAATAGCAAATAAAAAGATTGTTGAGATGATCATTGTCTGCTTGCCTTGTCATTTTGATTATGGGATAGCTCCTGTATCATGTGCAAGGGGTACCCCGTTGGCGGTTCTTTATGATACATATGTACTTACTTGTGACTAAAGTTGAGTAGCATGAGGTTCGGTCTTCGTAAGTAAGGGGCATGAGATTTTGGCTTATAACTTGTCAAGCATATCCTCTTAGTTGTGTCACTTTAACCTTAATCACCTTCAAGATGCTTATGATAGGGGAAATGAGAGCTTAAAGCTATTAAGTACCATAATTTTTGGAAGCTCTTTATGAAACTTGAATCCTTACTTCCTTCTATGAAGGCCTTTCTTTTACTTTTATGTTGAGTCTCCACCTTCTATCTTTATGCACCTACTTTGAGAGCATAGTGGCCATTCTTAGTTCTATGTGCATTGTCCCAAGACTTGTTGATTGATGCATAGCTTTGATATTGCTTGTTTTAAACTATTTGTATCTAGTCACTCTTATGAACTTTGAAGGTGTCTTATGCATTTATGTTTGCTACTCTATGAGGGATAAGCTGAATACCACTATGCTATGTTTTCTTTATGTGAAACAAACAAACGTCTTGCAAAGCATTGTTATTCATGAATCTTTTGTTTGTGCCCTTTCATGTTGCAACATAGTTTCTTTGTCTTATTGCTAGAACTTTGTCTTTCATGTTATGATTTAAGTACTATGATCCTAGCTTCGAATGTTTTAAAAAAATACTTTGATCAAGTTTATGATGGTGCATGTCACCTCAAAAATTATTCTTTCTTTTTATCACTTACCTACTCGAGGACGATCAAGAGTTAAGCTTTGGGATGTTGATACGTTGAAAATGTTGGGTTTGCACCATAGAAAACAAAAAATTTCCTACGATGGGAACTATACGCCAAGATCTATCTACTAGATACAAGCAATGGGTGGATATACATCCATAGAGAACATACCCTCGAAGACAACAAAGCTTTTTTAACGAGATGGAACTCATGGATGATGTAGTCGTACACTTGGCGATCTCAAGATCGTGATGAAGTCCTTCAGGTCCAGCAGTTCCAGCACCATCAGGTCCAGCACAACAAAGTAGTAGTGCATCTGTGATCGCACACACGTCCGGTACACCGAACAACCTCTGCCTCCTCGCTCTAGCGATGCAGCGGAAGCAGCAACTCCTTTCCAGATAAAGCCACCGGGAACATGTATCTCACTAATCCGAGACCATGAAGAATAACTAGAGGGAGAAGAGAACCTTCATGAGGAGGTGGGGCAAGAGGAGAGGAGCCATGGGGCTCCTTTCATAGGGGAGGGGGCGCAACCCCAAGGCCATGGCTGACCGGCCATGGTGGGTTCCCCCACCTCTCCCTCATTCATGTGGGTGGAGCTTCCACTAAGCCCACTCACATCAATTTCAACTCCACTCACTTTGCATTTAATGTCCACCAAATTAAATGCATTTTCTCTTTAAATAAACACTTTTATTTATTTTATTCAGATTTTTGTTAATTACTTTAATTAACAAACATTCACATAAAACTCCCTACAACATTTCAATATCACATGCATAACCAGTTTCAGCAATTTCACCCAAAACAATTACGGTTTCCATCGAAATGATTCCAGTTCTTTCTTAAATCTTTATCTGGAACATATTTGCTCCAAATGGTGTCGGTATCCCTTAAGTGTGTCACCCTACGGTTCGCGAATAATGCAGACATGATCGAGACCCCTCTCTGATCAATAATCAGCAGCGGGACCTGGAGATCCGTACTGACTCCCACATATTCAACGATGACTCTTGTGATCGTGTGAACCTTTAACGTCGTAACTAAATCCCTTTGTCTCGCGATATATTACATATCCGAGATTCGATCATCATCATCCAAATACCTAGTTTGATCTCGTTACCGTCATGCACTCTTTTCTCGTTCCCGTGATATAACATTCTAGTGATCACATCACTTGCATGCAAGCTATCTTAATGTGGTATCACCGAGAGGCCCAGAGTATATCTATCCGTCATCGGGATTGAAAAATTCCACTCTTGATCCATGAGCCTCAACATAACACTTTCGGAGTATCTGAACCCACCTTTATAGTCACCCTTTTATGGTGTGATGTTTGATGTTATCAATTCACTCTTCTGATGTTAGCAATTAACATTATCTCATGGTCTAAGGACTAAAATTACTTCGTATGATGTTATAGAAATATAAACATAATGACTTTGATCGTAATGCTATACTTCAGATGAATGTTCATCACATCATTTCACAAATGTTGTGACCTCGTTATTAACAACATCCAATGTCCATGATCAGGAAACCTTGATCATCTTGTTAATCAACGAGCTAGTCTATAAGAGAGGCATAACTAGGAACCTTTTATTTGTTTATTAAACACACATGTATTGATGTTTCCAATCAATACAATTATAGCATGCAAAATAAACATTTATCATAAACAAGGAATAAGATAATAACCACTTTATTATTGCCTCTCGGGCATATTCCCTTTAGTCTCCCACTTGCACTAGAGACAATAATCTAGTTTGAAAAACTTTGCGTATTGAACACCTATGGCTTTCTGGTGTTGCATATACGCGATTGCTAGTGGTTAACATAATCTCGAGGTCTGACAGTTTCAGGTCCGTGTGTATTTGCATGTCTTTGCGTCTCTACGCATCACTCATTCTCAAATGAGATGGCATTGTATAAATTTGGTCCTTTGGTGAGACCTTTAGTTCGTTTGGGTTAAAATATGTTGATATTATTGTCATACAATATATCTTCATAGTATTAGCCCACTTTGAACCACACCTAGTTTGATAACAAACTACTTAACACAAATGCCCTCCTTTGTTGCTACTATAGCAGTCATATACTTAGCGTTTTATTGTAGTATCCATCACAATGTCTAAACTTTGGAACTCATCCAAATCCATCATGGAACATCCTTTCCATTACATTGTTCCACCCATAGTCTAAATTGAGATAAATTTAATTTGTATGTTGTGACAAAACTAGTATCAATGTAACACTTTACAATGAACTACCTTTAACTATTTGTCACTTATACATGATATATTCTTAGTTTTTCCAAAGCTCATAAGAATATCTTTACTATCATCCAATGATCATATTATGAATCATTCTGGTATGTTCTCATAACATTTAGAGCATAGGAAATATCTGGATATATACATATCACGGTATAATCGATCAAAATATTCATGTGATTTTACTCACCAAGTGTTGAAACACTTGAATCTTGATACAATCCTTTCCATGCAGCAAGAACCTTTCTTGTTGTTTCCATATTGAAACCTTTCAATATCTCATATATGTATGTCTGGCATAACCATATTAGCACCTCAATCTATCCATATAGACATTAATGCCAAATATTCCGGTTTTTTCCAAGTCTTTCATCGAAATCCTATTTTAATGAAATTCTTAACTTGTGTCAATAAAAGAAACATCATTTCCAATCAACAATATGTACTCTGCATAATGTATTGGATATTTGTCTCAGCGCTCCCACTTAATTTCTTGCAAATGCAAGCATCTTGATCATCTCCAATGAAATTAAACTCCTTTAACATTTTCATCATGGTGAAGATTCCAACTCCGCTATGCTCACTTCAACTATTGAAGTTTGCATGCCATTTTAGCACCCTTTGAATTAACAAAACCCTTCGGACCGTGTCATGTACATGTCCTAGGTAACCACTCTATTAGAAGAACCTTGTTTTGTTTATTCAACTACCATATACCAAATTATATGTAGTGGTTGCTACATTAATCCGTCAAGACTAAATATCACTATGAAAGATCAAATCTTGTCATAGTAAACTCCTTGAACATTGCCGTAAACTTCTTTCCGACATGTCGACTATTTCATAGATGTTAAACATCCATGTCTATTTCTTTATAGATCCAAACATGACCGATAGGCTTCACACCTTTTTGGAGGGTCTTCCAAGTTTAGAAACTTGATTTCTCGTGTATGGATACTATCACAGATTCTATGACTTCTAGTCATTTTATGGAGTCAGGGCCCATCATCGCTTCTTTGCATGCAGTCGGTTCATCATTGTCAAAACAATAACGACTTCTATTTCAAATCTTACTATTTGATTCTTACCGACCCACATGGTTCAATAGGAACTCTAATCTCCAAGATCACACCCTTTGGCCATCACGGGAGCCATGAGCATTATGGCCGCCACCGGGACACTTTCCGGCACTACGCTACTTAGCACATATAGCTAAGGTTCAACAACCTTATCAAAGTTCTATTGTCCTCCCACTTAACTTTTCGCGAAAAATTCCTTCTCAAGAAACTTGATGTTCCAAGCGACAAACTCTTTTGTCCTCGGTGTTATGGAGGAATTCCCAACAAATTCTTTGGGATAACCTACAAAGACGTGCTTATCTGACTTTGGTTGTAAACATTTTACTTATGCATAGCATACCAAAATTTAAGAAAAGACAATTCTGGTTTTATCCCAAATCATAACTCATATGGTGTCATTTCAATGGATCACGATGGTGCTCTTTTAAGTGTAAAAGCGGTAGTCTCTAAAGATTTAATCCCTAAAACATAATGGCAGTTTTATAAATGACACCTTTGATCTTACCATGTAAAATAAGGTTTGATTTGATCTCTCGAACATACCATACTCCTGTGGTTTATCGGGAAATGCAAATTCATGGAACAATTCCTGAAATCTTAGGTGTTTTGCTAAACTGTAACTCAAATATCTTCCTTTATGATCAAATCATAAACTCTTTTATTTTCTTGTTACAATGATTTTTCACTTCATCTTGAAAGTCTTTGAACAATTTTCAAATGTTTCATATTTCTTCCTTATTAAGTAAATATATAGATATATTCACTCAAATTTCTGGAGAAAGCATATGAAGCAAAAAGATCCATGGCATATGGCTACACATAATGGACTATATACATCAACATGCATAATATCCAATAAGTTAGTCATCCGTTCCTCTTTGGCCTATAGACGGAGTTTAAATTATCTCGAGGAAAGTTTCACAAGCGTCAATTGATCAAAATCAAAAGACTCCAAAAATCCATTGTTGGGGGGATACCCCCGGGTAGGGTAACGCTGAGGTATAAGGGCCGAGTTAGCCGGGGTACGACGCGGTCAAAGCAAGTGCTGACCGGGTCACCTCAAGGCAGGCCGAATCACGGTGTGACCCGGCTCATGGAGCATCTCCTTGACTATGGTCCGCCCGGCATAAGATTGATGCCAGCCCTGTCTATCTGTTTTGCAGGTAGCTTGGTAAGTCGGATTAGCTGTATGCTAGCCGGATTATCCTAGCTTCCAAGAGAAGGAATCCCCCGCTGGTCAAAAGGTGGCTTTATTAGCTATAGCATGAGCAAACTAAAGTAAAGAAGAGGACCAGCGGGTCAGGGGCGACCAAGGTGACGCGGGCAAAGCCGGATGACGTAGCCCGTGTCTGGTGATGCCAAAAGATAAGGATGACGTTGTGGGTTACGTCCAAAGCCCGGACGAGCCGTTAAAGATAATAAAGAAGCATCTGCTTTAGGAAAGGAGCATATTCATAGAATATGCTGCCACCTCTGCCCTAGAATTGTAACCCGGGCTTCCCTATATAAGTAGCACCGGAGCCTCCATAGAGAGGGTCGCTCGATCATTCATTCCCTCTGTCTAAGGTAGAACTCTAGGGCTACTTCGTAGGGGGTAAGAGACAATGTCTCCTTCTTGCTGAGAGCCTCAGGGGCACTTGTAAACACCATTGATAGAGGAAATACAAGAACTTATGTGCGTGGAATCACCACGCTCTCCCTCCCTAGATTCCCCTAGCACTCATTGGCCCCATCTTTAGCCTATCCATGGCATCTGCCATGCCACCACCACGACAGTTGGCGCCCACCGCGGGGCTAGCGGTGCTAGCAAGGGTGAAAATTCAGACGGGAAACATCTCTAGCACCGGCGAGCGTGTCGTCTTAGGCTTGGTTCAGTGCTTCGGAGCGCTGGATTGCATGAGCGACAACGCAGGAAGCCTCGGCAGGCACCCTCCACCACGCAATAGCATCTTCATCAAGCTTGGCGTGCACAAGATCTACATCGGTGTGGACGAGTCCTGTGTTCATCTGTGACACATCGTCGAGGGAGGAGAGCCACCTCTCAGCGCAGCTCGTGGAGTGCGTATCGCTCGCCCCACTAGCAGCGTTGAGGTCCTGATGACCGTGTCAGACGCGGGACCAAGCAAAGATCCGACGGCAGAGCCAGAGGTAACACCAAAACAGACTAGCTCTAGGTTTCTCCCGCTAGAAAGGCCAGAAAATGTGCTCTAGCAAGCAATAGATAGCCTAGCGACGCCAATAGCACCTGTGGTAGATCCGGCTCAGGCACAAGCTGAGTTAGAGGAGACTAGGCGGAAAATGCTAGCTAGGGCAAAGAAGGTAGCAGAGCTGCATCAGTCCTTGAACATCACCTTGAGAGAATACGCTAAGGCAAATCGTATAGATGGAGTGAAAATCCGGGGCAGGAACCTGATCACTGAGATTGACAAGGAGTACGAGCCTAGGCCGGGTCAGACAGCCACGATAGTAACAGGACGGTTGGATCGGTACAATACCCCGGCAAAGAACCTCAGGGCAGCAAATGCGGCCGCGTCTGAGTTAGAAGGTTTAACCGGAGAGGCCCGACAAAGGCAGCAAGAGAGGGTGAATCACTTGTTGAGAGTTGCATGCCAGCAAAATGAAGAAATAAACAAGGCAAACCCGGTGCCGCAAGGAGCCTCGTAGGTGGTACATTCAGCTAGAAATAACCCGACAAGATCCAGAGGAGCCGCATCATCTCCGGGTCATAATCCCAGGAGAGAAGAGGTAGTGGAATCCAGAAGAAGAGACAAATAGATGGTTCCTTTTGACCCGGTAAGGGCTGGAAAAGGCAACGTAGTGAAAGTTGATGATGACCGGCACAGTACCTGCCGAGGTGTGGCTGCACGAGGTAGCCGTGACCAAGGCAATGCCGGTCAAAGAAATGCTGCCAACAGCAATGCCGGACAGCGCGATCCCCTTGGAGCGATGCAAAATTTACCTCGGACGCAGCAACAGCGTGTACCTCGGCAAGAGGGGAGTGCGGGACAAGCAGCACAATAGCATAATGCACATCCAGATCAGGAAAGATACAATGATGGTTATTCGGTTATGGTCAACGATGGATACCCCAGACCAGATCACCACGTAATTGGATCACGGCTGGGAAGCAGGAACTTGCATCTAGATGATGCAAGGTTGAAGTTGGATAGGATTTATAGGTCGAAGCAAACCGAGATACAAGGTCCATCGGGTCTAGCATGCTTTGGGCCCCGGATCATGAACGAGCCACCAGTGCCGAACTTTCAGCTGGCCAGAGCAACCCGAACTTATGATGGTAGCACTAGGCCGGAGGATTGGCTAATTTACTATGCCACAGCGGTCAAAATCGCAATAGGAAATTTGAGATGGGCGGTAAGATATGTGCCGCAGATGCTGGAAGGACCAGCGCGAGTTTGGCTGAACAATTTGCCACCAGGGAGTGTCAACTGTTGGTTGGATTTCTAGGAGCTATTCGTTAGCAATTTCTCAAGCACTTACAAGAGACCCAACAGGCCGCAGACCCTTGCGTTGTGCCGGCAGAGACCGAATGAGCCAGATAGAGATTCCCTGACTCGGTGGTGCAATGTGCAAAACTCGTGGGAAGGAGTAATTGACTCACAAGCTATTGTGTGGTTCGCTCAGGGATGCAGATATGGAAGTATGCTGTGGTAGAGGTTACAACGAGATATGCCAACTACCTTGGCTGAGACAATCCGGATCACAGATTCATATGCTTTGGGAGATCCAACGCAACCTCGGCTAATGTCGAGCGAGGCAAACGAGGAGTATTACGGCCGAGATGGATCCGGATCGTCAAGGAGGAACGATTTTCGAGGAAAGAGAAGGGATGAACGTCCGGATTACCGGTACAACTCGCAATAGGTCGCAACAGTGGACCGGGATCATTCCAATGCTAGAGCCAGCCAACGCCAAAAAACTGGAGGGCAAAACTGGCAGCAGAAAAATGAAGGGAAAAAACCTTGGACCCCGGAGCAGAAGAAGCAATGTCAAGAACGAAAGGATAGACCTAGGTATACATTTGAGTCTATGCTGGATCAACCTTGCAAATTCCATACGCCAAGCTCGAATAGCCCGACGAATCATACAACCCAGCAATGTGAATGGATGAGGAAATTAGAATAGGGAAGTTCGGGGAATGCTCAGGCACCTCGGAACGAAGCACCTAGAAATGAAGCACCACGGCCACCGTTACTGACAGGGGGAATGGACAGCAACTGATGCTGCCACCACCTCCTCCGAGGTACGAGAATCCGGAAAGAAGGGATGCGGTACATCAAGTGGGCAATAACCAGCAACAGGGTCAAGGTTACAAGGAGAATGAGGGGAAAAATGAGTACATGGAACATCATCAAAGCTACTTTGTGTTCACCATGAAAGAGAATAACCGGAAAAGCTCGCAGCACCGGCATATGGAGGTAAACGCAGTAATGCCGATGGTGGTGAGGTATATGCCCTGGGCGGATCAGGAGATTACATGGAGTGTCAAGGATCACCCAAAGATCATGCCAAGCCCAGGAACCTATGATCTGGTCCTAGATCCGACGTTCATCAGCCTGAATCTCAATGTAAGGTTTTCCAAGGTACTGATTGACAATGGCAGCAGTATCAACATTATGTACAAGGATACCACGCACAAGTTGGGGATAACATAGAACATGTTGCAAGCAACGAGGACCACCTTTCATGGCATTGTGCCGGGTATTTCTTGTGAACCAATTGGTAAGGTCCGGGTTAACGTGTTATTTGGCACAAGAGACAACTGCCGCACTGAGAACTTGGAATTCGAGGTGGTGAATCTGGAGAGCGCTTATCACGCGTTACTCGGCAGGCCAGCGCTGAACAAATTCATGGCAACGACCCACATCAGTTACCTTAAGATGAAGATGCCCGGACCAAGGGGTGTGATAACTGTATTAGGGGACTTCCGGCGTTCGATCGAGTGCGCCTCAGCCAGATCTAATTTAGCCAAGTCAATCGTGATAGCTCAAGAGAAAAGGAAGATACTTTAAGTGGTGGCATTAGCTCAATCTGCGCAACAACATATGCCGACCTTGACCAACCCGCACGGGAGCGTATCATTCCAAGCAACTAAGGACATGAATAAAGTACCAATCGATGATC
This sequence comes from Avena sativa, assembly GCA_916181665.1. NCBI lineage: Eukaryota > Viridiplantae > Streptophyta > Magnoliopsida > Poales > Poaceae > Avena > Avena sativa. The sequence goes on from OV702287.1 coordinate 435,090,895, forward strand.
AGTTCCCAGAGCGCACCGTGACCATTGGTGCCGGGTTAAGCAGCAAATAGGAAAGCGAGCTCGTCAACTTCCTCCGTGAGAATCGAGATATCTTTGCTTGGTCTACACAAGATCTGCAAGGTGTACCAAGGGAGTTGGATGAGCACTCATTAAACGTAAGACCCGGGGCTAAGCCGGTGAAGCAACCACTCCGGCGTTTCGCCGAAGACAGGAGGAAAGTCATTGGAGACGAAATAGCTAGGCTCTTAGTGGCCAGATTTATCATGGAAGTACTCTATCCGGATTGTCTCTCTAATCCGGTGCTGGTGGAGAAGAAGAAAGATGATCCGAACGTAGTTGTGGTATGGCACATGTGTATTGACTACACGGACCTAAATAAGGCATGTCCCAAAGATCCATTTCCACTCCCTAGAATAGATCAAGTCATAGACTCAACGACCAGATGTGAGCTACTATCATTCATTGATACATATTCTGGTTTCCACCAGATACCCCTGAATCCAGATGATCAAATAAAGACTGTGTTTATTACCATGTATGGGGCTTATTGCTATCGCACTATGCTGTTTGGATTATGTAACACAGGAGCAACGTACCAGCGATGCATGCAAAAATGCTTACATGATCAGATAGGTCGGAATGTGCAAGTCTATGTGGATGATGTGGTAATAAAGACCAAGGGAAGAAATACGCTCCTTGAGGATATCCGGCAGACATTCGCGAACTTAAGAAGGTTCCGAATGAAGCTGAACCAGGAGAAATGCAACTTTGGCGTACCCACCGGAAAGTTACTCGGTTTTTTGGTGTCTAGCCGTGGCATCAAAGCTAACCCGACAAAAATCTAGGCCATAGAAAGAATGGAACTGCCAAAATGTCTTAACGATGTGCAGAAGTTCACTGGTTGCCTGGCATCGTTAAGTCGGTTCGTGTGTCGGTTGTGAGAGAAGGCCTTGCCCCTCTATCAGCTAATGAAAAAGGCAGACAAGTTCACATGGATGCCATGGGTGGATCTCGCATTTCGAGAATTGAAAAAGATGTTATATACCGCGCCAATCCTAGCTGCACCACTACCTAAGGAGCCAATGTTGCTCTACGTAGCCGCGACCAACCGAGTCGTAAGTGCAGTAATCGGAGTGGAGCGCGAAGAGGAAGGAAAATCCGAGCAAAGGCCGGTGTACTATCTGAGCGAGGTATTATCAGCCTCGAAATAGAACTATCCTCACTATCAGAAGATGGCATACGGAGTATATATGTCGGCCAAGAAACTCAAACACTATTTTGAGGAACACCCCATCAAGGTGATATGTGAGGCACCCATTTCAGAAATCATGAGTAACAAAGACGCAAGTGGCCGGATAGCAAAGTGGGCACTCGAGTTAGCTCCCTATGCACCACAGTTTGACAGAAGGGATGCAATCAAGTCACAAGCCGTGGCGGATTTCTTTGTGGACTGGGCTGAAATCCAATACGACCCACCCTTGCCGGACTCCAATTATTGGCAAATGCACTTTGATGGATCAAAACTGAAAGACGGGTTGGGCACCAGAGTAGTGCTCACCTCGCCCAAGAAGGATCAATTGAAGTATGTCATTCAAATCCACTTCAGTGCCTCGAATAATGTGGCAGAGTATGAAGCATTGGTGCATGGTCTCAAAGTGGCAAAAGAAGTAGGGATACGTCGGATACAATGCTTTGGAGATTCTAATTTGCTGGTGCAGCAAGTATCTGGAAATTGGGATTCCTTGGATGCTAACATGGCCCTATACAGGTTCCATGTTCAAAAGATAAGTGGGTTTTTGGAGGGATGTGAGTTCCATCACATACCCCGAATTGAAAACGAGGCGGCAGATACGCTGTCCAAGTTGGGCTCATCCCGGCAGCCAATCCCGCCAAATGTTGCCTTGGAGCACCTACGAAAACCATCTATCACAACATCACCCGAATTAGATTCCATTTACATCCCGGCACTCTCCGGATCAGGAGCTGCACCTATGGAGATAGAGTGGGGGAAGACCTCAGCAAACTCGGGGACTGGGCAATGGCAAAGTTCAGCAAACTCGGGGACTGCTTCGGCAAACCCGGGGACTGCCTCAGCAAACCTAGGGACTGTTCGGTCTAATCCGGCAGGAGTTATGTCGATGGATGCAATGGAAGTTGATGAGGAACCATTTCTCGTTCGGACTGTGCCAACTTGGGCCAAGCCAATTTTTTATTTTCTGAAAGAGGGAATCTTGTCGGATGATGAAGTAAGTTCAAGGCAGATTCAGAGAAGGGCAAAGGCCTATATAATTATCAATGCCGAACTATACAAAAGGAGTGTGACAGTAGTGCTGCAGAGGTGTGTAGATCCAGAGGAAGGACTTGACATACTCCGGGATATCCACCAAGGGGAATGTGGCCACCATGCCTCCTCAAGGGCCTTAGTAGCAAAAGCTTTCCGGCATGGATTTTATTGGCCCAATGCTTTGGAGCAGGCAGAGGACTTGGTGAGAAAATGCAATGGTTGTCAAAGATACACCACGAAAACTTACCTACCAATGTCAGAGCTGAAAACTATCCCCATTACATGGCCATTTGCTGTATGGTGCCTAGATATGGTAGGACCATTTAAGCCATCCAAAGGAGGGATGACCCATATGCTGGTCATGGGGGACAAGTTCACCAAATGGATTGAAGTGAAACCAATTTGGAAATGTGATGGGGCGACAGCGGTAAGATTCCTCAAGGATATAATCCTAAGGTACGGCTATCCCCATAGCATCATAACTGATAATGGGACAAATTTCGCTGAATGAGCGTTTGCAAGATTCTGCCGAGAAAAGAAGATCCGGTTAGATGTCGCCTCAGTCACTCACCCCGCATCGAACGGGCAAGTGGAAAGATCCAACGGACTAGTATTGTCCGGGATAAAACCCCGGCTCATAGAGCCGCTGCAAAGATCAGCGGGGTGCTAGATAGAAGAACTACCATTCGGTACTGTGGAGTTTAAGAACAACTCCTAATTGATCAACAGGCTATACGCCATTCTTTCTGGTATATGGGGCAGAAGATGTATTACCAGCCGACATAGAGCATGATTCGCCAAGAGTCACCCAATACACAGAAGCCGAAGTGCACGAAGCCCGGCAAAATGATGTTGATCTCCTGGAAGAAGCGAGAGAACTGGCCTTGTCCAGATCCGCCATATATCAGCAAAAACTCCGACGCTATCATAGCCGGAAAGTAAACCCCCGAGTTTTCCGAGAAGGTGATTTGGTACTACGGTTAATACAACGCACTGCTGGCATGCATAAGTTATCCCCTCCATGGGAAGGACCTTTCATTGCGAGCAAAGCCTTGCACAATGATTCCTACTATCTTATTGATGCACAGCCCCAGGAAAAGAACAAGGCGGACAGGTCCGGAGAAGAATCCAAATGACCGTGGAACGTAGCACTGCTTCGTCCTTTCTACACCTAAGAGGTGAATGTATCCGAGCTACTCATACATCGGTATGTATGTCGGCGATGAGCTTATCAATAAAAACTTTGCCACCCCGAGCAGAGACTCGGGGACTGCTATAATACTTGTTTTTTGTTTTCGTATTTTTATGTCGGCTGGGTTGAGTCGCTTCTACCTTAGTTGGATTAGTAATGTGTAAGCACCAAAAACCTAACTCTTCAACTTTGTTGCTGTCCAACAAGAATTGGCTTCATGGCAAGCAAGATAACAAGTTTGGAATGGCAAGGCACATGAAAAACGACTAAGGGAAAGAGCTTAAGCAGGCCGACATTGGTTTTTTGGCTAACCTCTAGTTTGTTTTGTCACTGAAACACCGGATCATTTCGAGCTAATCTCAAGGTTTCAAGTATTGTTAAGTCAATTTTTTGAACCTCTGGCTCGTAAGTCAAAAAACCGAATCAAGGTAGACGCGAGCTGGGTCAAAAATTGGGGGAACAAGAAAATGAAACTCGGGGACTTCACCCACGATAATCCAGAAATAAAAATTAGTTCAGAACATAAAATTGTAGCACAACCAAACCAAAGTATTTAAATACAACTTTTCTCGGGTTAACCTCGTCATCCTCCGGGTCTTTAGCCTCGTTGCCTAGTTCGGAGCCCTCGCTCTCACTCCCTTCCTCTTCAGCTCTAGAGACAACTTCTTCATCAGCAGCATCAAGATAACTCGGCCCATCATTCCAAGCATGGCAGAAGGAGTACTGGATGAGCTTGTTGGCACAGGCTTGGCGGCGCGCGATCCACTCCGGATCCTCGCACCACTTAGACCCGGTGCGCATGTGAGTGAGCAATGCCAAGTCAATTCCTTCGTACCATGAGAGAGCAAATTTTAAAGCAATGTCGGCCCCAGCCCGTGCGGCAGATTTGCGCCACAGATGCAGCTGCATGTCACACTCCATCAACTTGGCTATGAAAGCCGAGCCTTTCTTTGGAATGGTTTCACTGGGCCAGAGGCAGCTGAACATCCGTGTTGCCACTGGGATAATACCCGTGCCATGATTCTTTACTACCTCAAGACGAGCGGTGAGACTTGCCAGGAGATCCTTTGTAGTATAAGGGATTGGCTCGTCACCAGGGGCAGCAAGAATTCCACGCTGTTCGCAGGACTGGCGTACGGCAGAGGCAGCGAGTGTATCGCTCTCTAGAAATTTGCCTAAGGATAAGAAGAAAAATAGTGAACAAAAGGACCAAATGCGGAGGGTAAAAGATCAAGCAAGGGCAAAAAACTTACGCGCAATATGGAAGAGGAGTCGCTGAAGCTCGAAATCAACATTGGCATTATGGGCCTGGAGTTTCTCGTATTCGGTGGTTACCGACGTAAGCTTGGCGTCGGCTTCCTCCAGTAGGCTCTTATCCTTGGATATTAGCGTGGTTAAACGCTCCTTCTCCTCGGCAAACTCCTGGCCAGCCTTCTCCAACTCAGACTGATGGAAGCTCTTAAGCCTTTGAATTTTGGCATTCAGCCGAGTGATCTCTGAGTCCTGCTGTTGGAGCCAAGCTATCTCTGCTTCTTTCTTTTTCAGCCCAGCCTCATAATTCCCTGCTTGTTCGAGGAAGTGAGTCATCATTTCAGGCATGGTCACACTATCCTCGAGAGCAACTGCAACAGCACAATGATTCGGAGGACCCAAAGTATAAGTGTCCATCGGATAAGGCAAGGAAAATACAACGATCGTGTGGAGGATATAAACTTACCTTTAATTTTAGCAAGGTTCTTCCGCATGATTATATTTTCAGCTTCAACCTCGTATGCATGATTCGGACAACAAATTCATATGGATCCTAAGAAGTTCGAGTAAATACGGAGGAGGGAGAATGGAAAATTACCCCTCTTCTGGTACTCCACTAGGACTTTACCATAACGCGCACGAATGTCTTTGTAGGAGTCCAGCAGGCGCTGGAACTCAGCGGATCGGCGGTTAGTGGTAATCTGAAACAACCAAGGCAATGGCAAAGTTTAAAAGCAGAGTAAAAACAATTCGAAGTCTACAAGATCCGGGCCAAGTGGAACTTAACCCGGCTCTAGGTGTGTGGATATTCAAAGTCTACAAGATCCGGGCCAAGTGGAACTTAACCCGGCTCTAGGTGTCTGGATATTCGAAGTACATAAGATACGGGCCAAGGAACTAGACCCGGCTCTAAATCCACTAAAATTTGATGTCATTATGAACAAAAGCTAAGTTCTACAAGAAGCATCCGACCGAATACCAAGTTATTCCCTCAGAGGCTCGGGGACTAGGGGTTATATCTACAAGTGCTCAGTTATGTAAAACATCAATAGCAGACAAAAAGAATTACCTCCATCATCCAGCCAGCTAAGGAGATAGCCTTGGTAGCGGAGTTCATCTGGGCGCTGAACTCGGCTGGGCCAAACTTCTCTGGAAGATCATCTTGAGGGTTGACGCATTCTGCGTCGTTCCAGTTCTTCACATACTCAAGGAGCAGTGGACTGTAGCTTTTGCCGCTCAGAGAATAGATCTCCACAAGACCCTTCACGTGGGCCTCTCGCCTGGCGGATTGAGCTGCAGCGGGGCAGGTATGCAAAACCAGCTGTTGACTGGCCTCTGATCTGGAAGCGGTAGACCTGGATGAAGTTACTTTTGCTGACCCGAAAGTCTTCTTGACTTTTCCAGATGAAGGTGGAGGAATTGATTGAAAAATATCTGCCATAGAAGGGATAGACCCGGAGGGAGCCGATGGAGCTTTTCCCTTGGGAGGCTTGGAGGTCTTTGCTGCTGCTGGTGCTACTGGTGCGGTGCTGGTGCTACTGGTGTTGGTGCTGCTGGTGCTGCTGATGCTGGTACTGAAACAAAAGGATTTGCTGGGGGCGGCACCGATGAAGATGACACCTCAGGATCTGGCGCTGAGGCCGAGGAGCTGAGGAGATCCGACATCGTCGTATCCTGATCTGCCCCACTACCCCCCGCACCAACATTGCCCTCCTCTTGGCGAGGTGGTCTCTGGTCAAGCGCAGCCACGGAGCCCTCTTGAATAGGGCTGAGCGGGCGATAATCGTTATTGGGGGGAGAGGGACTGCTCCGGAGTGGGGAGGCAATGTCGGAGCCGCTCTGAGGGATATCCCTAGGAGCCGCTCTCAGGGATATCCCTAGGAGCTCTAAGAAAAAGAAAAAGCACCAAGTCAAAAGAAGAGAATCAGTAAGAAACAAAGGCAATCAAAGGAAAAAGTCCCAAGAAGCAGTATTAAAGAACTTACTCATCCGCGGTAGGAGGAGCCCGAGGTTTGGGATCCCTCCGAACCGTGCTCTTGGCGGCAGGCTTGGCCGAGGGTTTAACTCTGGACTTCGTTTGCCTCTTCTTGGGCGGCGGCACCTCCGAAGCTGCGCGCTTCTGGGATGGAGCCGGGGCCAGGCCACCAATGGAAAGGGGAGGAACCTCGTGGACCTGATCATCCAGGTTAGCTGAATATTCGAACATAGCCAGATGCGCGTACGAGATGATAACCGGATCAAATACCTCCAGGACCTCAACATCCGAGTCATCATCGTCTGGTCAATCCCTTAGAGAAGAGGACTTACCAGCGATGCGTCTGACAATGTCCGGGGTAGGCAGGAAGGCCTCCGGATCAGGCTCCTCCTCATCCTCCTCGGTGTGGTCCGGCAACCACTTGCTTGCTAGGACCTCGCCGTCCTCTAGTGGATGCTGGAGGAATCGCTGAGAACAAGGCAACTATTGAAAAGTTACAAAAGTGAATCGACATACAGAGAAGGTTCGGAAAACAAGAACCGGAAAATTCACCTGTGGAGGAAGGTTGACCCGGCTGAAGGGCTCAAGGCCCCAATCCCAATCCTTGGAGAACTCCTTCTCCAGATTGAATATGGATTTAACCCGGCGGTAAAACGCCGAGTTATCCAACTCGAAGGAAGAAATCTGGTGAGGGTCGAGAGGGCCGCTAAGGTAGCAGATCTTGTGGGCTCGCTTCTGGAGGGGGGAGACCCTGCTGTGGAGGAAAGTAATCATAATATCCTCCCCCAGAGTTTCTCCTTGAGTAGCTCCTTGATCCGGCGCTCCACTTGATTCGCCAGAGCTGTGGGCCGCTTCGGAATGCTCTCCTAACGCGAGGTGTCAGGAGGGCCAAGTTTGAAGGGGAGCAGCCGGATCAGGTCCTCTTTGGTTCAGTTCCAGACATAAAATAAAGTCCAGGCCTAGCCCTTGCAAGGTTTGAGTCCGGTGACCCGGGGGAACACAGACTACTTCCAGGGAGAAATGGAGGCGGCGCCGCACTGGGTCAAGTGTTTGTCCTCCAGGGCATGCTCCTTATTCGGAACAACGTTCCTCCGGAGGCCAAAGAACTTGATCCAAAGTTCTTTGGTTAGCCAGAGGCCGATGTACCCCTCAATGCCCGAAGCGAAGGAAGACAGGGAGGTAATGGCATTTGCAGGGAGATGATGCGGTTACAACTTGTATGTGGAAATAAAATCAAAGAAAAAATCGGAAGTGGGAAGGCCGAAGCCACGTTGGAAATGCGAAAGAAAAACAACGTATTCCCCAGATTTGGGGGAAGGAGTGACTTCACCGGAGGTGAGGCGGCAGGTGACGTGGAGCCGTCCCAACAGCCGCGCTGGCGGCCCTCCGCTCCTTCTTCCTGCTGCGCCACCACCGCTGCCTCCGCCTCTGACATGGTGGATTCAAGGTCTTCGAGGCAGTAATCGGAGTAGAGATAGCCGGAGGAAGGAAAGCGGGAAGCGCAATGCCCCGTGATGGAAACTGTGAATGGGAATGGTGGCGCAAGTGCGAGTGGATGCCTGAGCACGGTCGCGGTGGCGCTCGTGTAGCAGAAAACTGGCGGCGGTGGCGAGGTCGCTGTGAAAGAGAGAGAAGCTGGGAAGCACAGAGGAAATGGGAGAACTTCCCCTGAAATTGCCCCACGCCTCCTACTTAACCGCGCTGCATGCGCATCGTGGGATCCTTTGCGGGCGAAGCGTCGTGCGCAACGAGCGTGTACGCGGCCAGAACGGTTAATCAGAGCAAGGCCACATGAAGGGCTACAGGAGCAGATGACCCCACGATGTGATGTAATGTTACGGTTAACGAGGCGCTGCAGTGAAGAGACGTTTACAGAAGTTATTCCTGACATTGCGACAGTAACCAGCGCATTAAATGCGTGTGGCCCTTAAAATGAGGCAAAATGATGATTACCCTCCACGTAGGATGTGGAGAAGCGTACAAGAGAAGGAAAGCTAACCTAGATAAGCAAGAAAAAGACCTGTCCAATGAGGAATAACTCGGAAAGAGCAAAGGGTCGCAAGATGGGAAACTCTGGGCTACGAGGTAACTCGGCCTAAGGAGCAAAGGATCCGGATATGGGAACCTGCTATGGCCTTAACAACTAAAAGTTGCTAAGACCGCACCAGCTTCGGGGACTAATGTTGGGGGATACCCCCAGGTAGGGTAACACCGGGGTATAAGGGCCGAGTTAGCCGGGGTACGGCACTGTCAAAGCAAGTGCTGACCGGGTCACCTCAAGGCAGGCCGAATCACGGTGTGACCCGGCCCATGGAGCATCTCCTTGACTATGGTCCAGCCGGCATAAGATTTATGCCGGCCCTGTCTATCTGTTTTGCAAGTAGCTTGGTAAGCCGGATTAGCTATATGCCAGCCAGATTATTCTAGCTTCCAAGAGAAGGAATCCCCCGCTGGTCAAAAGGTGGCTTTATTAGCTGTAGCATGAGCAAAGTAAAGTAAAGAAGAGGACCAGCAGGTCAGGGGCGACCAAGGTGATGCGGGCAAAGCCGGATGACGTAGCCCGTGTCTAGTGATGCCAAAAGACAAGGATGATGTTGTGGGTTACGTCCAAAGCCCGGACGGGCCGTTAAAGAGAATAAAGAAGCATCTGCTTTAGGAAAGGAGCATATTCGTAGAATATGCTGCCACCTGTGCCCTAGAATTGTAACCCGGGCTTCCCTATATAAGGAGCACCGGGCCTCCATAGAGAGGGCCGATCGATCATTCATTCCCTCTATCTAAGGTAGAACTCTAGGGCTACTTCGTAGGGGGTAAGAGACAACATCTCCTTCTTGCTGAGAGCCTCAGGAGCACTTGTAAACACCATTGATAGAGGAAATACAAGAACTTCCGTGCGTGGAATCACCACGCTCTCCCTCCCTGGATTCCCCTAGCACTCATTGGCCCCATCTTTAGCCTATCCATGGCATCTGCCGTGCCACCACCATGACATCCATCAACATGGAGTTTCTTCATGTTTACTTTCCAATATAATTCAAACAGCGATGTCACTTCATAAGTGATCTTCCAATCATTTGTCTTACTACATTTTAGCAATAATGTTTATGGATGTGATTTCTCCAACTAGACTTATAAAAGTTCATCCATCCTTTATGGAATACGATAATTATTTGAACAACCATTGTTCTCGTAATACCGGAACAAAATAACAATTATTAAAACAAATCTTGAAGGCTAGGTTTGATGACAACGAAAAACACAATAACACTTTATTTGTTTTCGATGAACATCATCACTTATTCTCTTGCTAGTTACTTAGGTCGTTACTGTTCATGAATTGTGTTGTTCTGTATGACACTTCACACCAACAAATTCGCTATCCAATACCTAAGAACCACATTGTTTAACAATCAAGGAATATCACCATAACATGTATATCTTCTATATACCTAAGTTGGACATCTCCAACCTTTTCTTTTCTGCCAAATATTTTATAGATTCTCTTTCAGCAATTCCTTTTCTTTTAAAAGAATCTATCAACATCAATAGTGGTGTCATTCACATGACACATAGTACAAAGTGTATATAGTCAAATACTAATACCTTTGAACTTGCACTTTGAAGTGGATCACCATCATCAAATGTTTGGTGTTCTTTCAAAAATTCATTCTTTAGTAATCTATTAGTGTAGTAAACATTCTACTTACATCTTCTATTCATCCTTATCATGACAACTTTCATGATAAAGCTACTATAGCCTATAAGGAAGAATGACGAGTATAATTTCAGTTCCCGAAACCTTTTGGGAGATTCGGATGCCTAGCATCTCCATCCTTCACAAATTCTCGTACAATATGAGAACATGTATTTTGCTAAATTATACTCTATCATAATGCAACCAAAACATTGTTTCAGATATCACAATATCTTCCACACATGATGGTTTCTGAAACAATTCTTTCAGCTCCTAGATAACCTTGATATTAAAACAATTTTTGAATATCAAGAATCATGGAGGCAAACATGATACTTTAGATACTAACACTGGAATTGTTACTCTTGGTTTAATATTACTTATTAAACTTCATGGAGTAAATTGAGTTTGCTGAAAGTTTGCAATAGGACTTCTAAACTTTAAATTGACATTCAAAACAATACGATACCAGTTCGTAAAGTAAATATCCAGAATTCTATAGTTCTATTATCTCAATTGAAACTAAGCATAAGGTAGTAAACAGATGCCAATGACTACAACAAATTATGCAAATTCACTTTGATTTAGTTTATGAAAAATTGAGTTCGACTAATCCAAATTAGAAATGAACTCCCACTCAAAAACGACATCCCTCATGCCTTTTTGGTGATTACATGAACCAAATCAACTACACCAAGTCCGATCATCACGTGAGTCGGTGTAGCTTCAAAGGCGAGCATCAATATGGGCATCACATCAACTATATGACTCATGGTTAACCTTTCGGTCCGTGTTCCGAGGCCATGTCTGTACATGCTAGGCTCGCCAAGTAAGAACCTTAGTACTCGCATGTGTAAAACTGTCTTACACCCGTTGTATGAAAGTGTAGAGTCGAGTACACCCGATCATCACGTGATGTCTCGAAAGACGATCCATAGAACGGTGCATACTTAAGGAAGAACACATTTTATCTTGATATTTAAATAAGGGATCATCTTATATTGCTACTAAAACGCCAAACTAGCAATATAAGATGCAAACATCATATGTGTAAAGTGGAATGATATGGTCCATGCATTTGATCACCATCATGTGTATCATGGTATGATCTCTATCATTCCTTTGTGTGTAAGGCCAAGGTCTACGGAACTTACACGTTAGGTGTGTTGTAAGGGTATCTACCATACATCAACTTACAACATTACCATATCATGACACTAGCCCAGCAACAATCTAAAATAGATGCCTCTAATTTATCCATTGCAAGTTTTACATGGAGTAGGGATTTTGGAGATAAAACCGGTCTTACCTATGAACATGGAACCACAACGATGATAACTAAGTTATTAGCAACTCGTTGTAAATCAGATATTGACTATAGTAGGAGAGATAGACACCCTCTAGCCACTTATGCAAAACTAGTTGCATGTTAGTCGTGGAGCCGGTCTCATGTGCGAGGACATGTAAAGTTAGTCCGAGCCGCTTCATCCCACTATGCCACCAATATCCAAAATACATAGAAGATGTAATAACATGATCATCATCGCCCACATATAAACATATGTGTACTACCCGTGCAAAGCACCTACGCATAGATCAGGCTCTGATACCACTGTTGGGTTCGCAACATAGAAAACAAAAAAAACCTACGATGGGAACTATACACCAAGATCTATCTACTAGATACAAGCAACGGGTGGATATAAATCCATAGAGAACATACCCTCAAAGACAACAAAGCTTTGTTAACGAGATGGAACTCATGGATGATGTAGTCGTACACTTGCCGATCTCAAGATCGTGATGAAGCCCTTCAGGTCCAGCAGTTCCAGCACCATCAGGTCCAGCACCATCAAGTCCAGCACCGCAAAGTAGCAGTGCATCCGTGATCGCACACACGTCCGGTCCACCAAACAACCTCTGCCTCCTCGCTCCAGCGATGCAGCGGAAGCAGCAAGTCCTTTCCAGATAAAGCCACCAGGAACATGTATCTCGCTAATCCGAGACCATGGGGAATAACTAGAGGGAGAAGAGAACCTTCACGAGGAGGTGGGGCAAGAGGAGAGGAGCCATGGGACTCCTTTCATAGGGGAGGGGGCGCAACCCCATGGCCATGGTGGGTGCCCCCACCTCTCCCTCATTCATGTGGGTGGAGCTTCCACTAAGCCTACTCACATCAATTTCATCACATCATTTCACAAATGTTGTTACCTCGTTATTAACAACATCCAATGTCCATGATCAGGAAACCTTGATCATCTTGTTAATCAACGAGCTAGTCTATAAGAGAGGCAAAACTAGGAACCTTTTATTTGTTTATTAAACACACATGTATTGACGTTTCCAATCAATACAATTATAGCATGCAAAATAAACATTTATCATAAACAAGGAATAAGATAATAACCACTTTATTATTGCCTCTCGGGCATATTCCCTTTAGCAAACGTATCCATAATTTTTGATGTTCCATGCTTGGTTTTATCTACTTTCTTATGTTTTGTCCACACTTTGGAGTACTTTTCATATGATTTCTTGGACTAACCTATTAACAAGAGCCACAGTGCCATCTGCCTGTTTTCTGTTGTTTTTGGTTCCAGGAAAGTCAGAAAATGAATATTCTCAGAATTGGACGGGACAAAAGCCAAAGTCAGTTTTTCACTGAGGGACACACGGAGCTAGAATACGAGACGGAGAGGGGCTGGGGCCCGGCCACACCACCTGGGGGTGGTCTGGCCGCCCCAGGCACCCCACCGGCCTCTCCTTCCGCCTATAAGTTGCCTCCTATATAGAAACTCTAAGTACCCGAACAAAAATTCCACGAAAGAGTCTATAGCCGCCGGCATCTCAATCCCTCGATCGGGAGGGATCTGAAGCTCTTCCCGGCACCCTGCCGGAGAGGGGAATTCACCCTGGAGGCCTTCTTCATCATTATGCAAGCCTCCGGTGTGATGCGTGAGTAGTTCATCTCCAGACTACGGGTCCATGTAGTAGCTAGATGGCTGGTTCTCCTCCTTTGTGTTATCATGTTTAGATCTTGTGAGCTCCGTTCATGATCAAGATCATCTATTTGTAATTCTACATGTTGTGTTTGCGGGGATCCGATGAATATTGAGATGCTATTTCAGATTGATTATTGATTCTATCATGTCTTTGTTATTTGTGATCTTGCATGCTTTCCGTTGTTAGTAGCTATCTTGGCCAAGTAGATTCTAGCAACTCCAAGAGTTAGTATTTATGCTCGATAGTGGGTTCATGCCTCTGGTAATCTGGGGAAGTGACAAAAATCTCTAAGGTACTAGATGTGATGTTGCTAGTAGGGAGAAAACAACAATCCTTTGTTCATAGAACAATCGTATTGTTTACTTTACACGTAATTCATAATGCAATTACCGTTGCTTGCAACTTAATACTGGAGGGGGTTCGGATGATAACCTGAAGGTGGATTATTAGTCATAGATGCAGTTGGATGGCGGTCTATGTATAATGTTGTAATGCCCAATCGAATCTCAAAGGAGTTAAGATGAGTAGTATATGCTTGTATGATTTCTCGATGTTTGTCAATTGCCCCGCTGTAATTTGTTCACCCGACATGTCATCTATCTTAAGGAGAGCCACCTCTAGTGAACTATGGACCCTGGTCCTTTCTTTTACTATCAATCTAAAATCAATTTTTTACTGTTTTGTGTTTACTTTCTACAAACTATTACCTTCTTACACTCGATACGTTTAATCCTTTGTTTTCAGCAAAACCGGTGAGATTGACAACCTCATCGCAAGTTGGGGATAGAGTTCTGTGGTTGTGTTGTGCAGGTCTCCATGTTGCTGCTGGAACCAGTAGTGCGCCCTGCCAAAGCTCAGCCAGCTACACCTTTGGGGTGTTTCCTTGCTCCTACTGGATTGATAACCTTGGTTTCATAACTGAGGGAAAACTTACTGCTGTGCTCATCATACCTTCATCTTGGGGTTCCCTAATGAGCTCGTTAGTACACGAGTCAGCACCGGTCCTGATGCCGAGGGCTTTGCTATTGATGTGATGGATTACATTTTTTAGGAGATGTACCATGCCATCCTCTACAGGAAATCTCCTCCATATGCACCTTTAGTGTTGAGGCTCATTAACAGTCAGCCTCATGGTTCACCACTTGCTCTACCCCCAAATCTTACAGAACATGCCTTGGTGTCCATTCAGAAGAAAGGGAAGATGGTGACTAGGCAGCCATTTTAGAGTGAGGATGAAGATATCTCTAAGGCTGAGCGTGCTCCTACCCCTCCTAGGGGCGCTAGGAGGAGAATGCCTCCAATGTACACATGTCTCCTATCACACGTGAGTTGGTTAAGGAGAAAGTCAAGAAGGCATCCTTTTGGGAGAAGACCCTTTGCTGCATGAATGTTGACATTCGTAAGGGTCAGCATGATGCCTACAAGAGCAACCGTAGGATTGAAAAACTTCTCAAGGAAATCAAGCCTCAAGGTGAGGAAGAAGAGGAAGGAGAGTCAGAGTACAATGATGAACATGGAGCTGAACCATTTGCCGAGTCTGATCACACACTTTCCTTTGGGGCTTGGAATGCCATGAGTGCAAGCCTAGTTGACTGGCAGACCTTCTCTAAGGTTACTTCTGGTGTTGCACCTCAGGGCACCTCCTCTTCTTGCCCTCGCAGCAAAGGGCCACATACTTCTATTGTAGATGATGATTATGATCAGGATGAGGATGATGATGACGACGATGACTCCGAGTGATCTTCTTTGGGACGATAACTGACACTTTTTCCTTTTCGGTGTTTCGATGCCAAAGGGGGAGAAGTTGTCCATTAGGCGCATCAGGATTTGCATGGGTTGGTATGTCATCTTTATGTCTTTTTATTCGAACATTTGCTTTCATTTGGTTCTTGTGACACTGACATGGGTATGCCCAATAGGCACTCGACTACAGCCTACCTGGTGCGGCTCGACGGAAGGCCCACTCGACTAATTGCTAAGGTCCACGACGCCTATGATGGTTCGAGTGGTACGAAGCCTACAAGGACACAGACTCCTGGCATAACAAGACAAGGAAAGTACAAGACTAGACTAGATACGAACTCTGACTTGTAAACCAACTCGTATTGGTACCTGAGACCTAGCCTCCCCATATATAAAGGCTAGGAGGGTCCAACTATAAGGCATCCTCTCCCCCAATAGACAATAGATCTAGACATCGATCTCTCTCACATACGCCAGATCCAATCTGCGCGCCACCGCCATCGGCGACCTTGTAATCCTTCGGATCATCATCAATCAAGAGCAGACAAGCAGGATGTAGGGTCCTCTATGAGGCCTGAACCTGGGTAAACCTTGCGTCCCTGTGTGCTTGTTTGCTAGCCGTACCGAGATCTCCAGCGCTCCCTTCTTCTCCAAAACCCAAGTCCATAACAATAGGCATTGATGAGTTAAACCCTCGTCAATTGGCGCCGTCTGTGGGAACTGAGAGCGCTGATGTTGCGATCTCGACAGCCCCATCACGTGCGATCTACAATTGTCAACTTCTTGCAAGCAGATCTACTTCGGATCCCCCATCATCAATGGCAGACAAATCGTGATATGTTTGGATCATCATCGACAAAATCTCCGACGTGTCTCCTCAGGCCGGAGTTTCCAGTGTGGACACACTAGAGTCTCCGGTGCCTCTGGTCCAGAGTTACGGCCAGAGTCTCCAGAGTGGACGTCAAGACCCTGCCCATGTCAGCCAGAGACATGGTCCAGAGATGGATCGGAGGTGGGTCGGAGTCTCCAGTCTAGGCCGAAGTCTCTGGTCTCGCAGACCGGAGTCACCGGTGTGATTGGTCCCCAACGGTTCACAATGTGTGGCCTATAAATAGGGGACCTCATCCCCTTCCTCCAGCTTGCTCGTTCCAGAAAAGCAAGACCACACCATTAGAGCCACCAAAGCTCCAAGATCTCTTCATCCAACCATCCAAAGTTGTTGATCTTTGGGGAATCAGAGGAGGAGGCATCGATCTACAACTTCACCAAGAGAGATCCTCATTTCCCCTTCATTTACTTGAGGGCCCCTTGCTCTAGGGTTCCATTGCAAACCCTAAGCCTTGTTTTGGTTGATTTGATTCTTACAAGCTTGTCTTTGATTGTTTGATAGCTTGCTTGTATTCGGGAGCCTCCAATTAGGTTATGGATGTGTGCCTCAAACTTGTTGTAAAGGTGCCGACTTCCACCTCGAAGGTTGCGGTATAGTGGAAGAGGTGAATCGAACTCGTTGGGGTGAGGTTCATCGGAGAACAAGGGAGGCTTCTCGTGGTGTTGGTGGTTTGAAACCATCCCCTCTCCAAACTTAGATGTACTTCCCCTCAAAAGGAAGGAACTATGGGAAACAAATCCTTGTGTCTCCGTGTGCTCCACTTTGGTTACTTCTATCCTTTACCTCACTTTATTTATCTAGTTCTTGCTTAGTATATGTGCTAGATTGACATATAGGTAAATTCACCATAGTTGCATAATCTAGAGAATTTACCTTTTGTGTCAAACCCTAAATTGAAATTGAGTAAAATTTGAAGTAGCACCTATTCACTCCCTCTAGGTGCCCATACGATCCTTTCATCTTATCTATTATTATAAATGTAATCATTGAAACAATACTGCATCATGTGCAACTTTCGATGTTTTATCACCTTGCTTCCTACTTGGCTTTAGTCGGTATTATTGATGTAGGAATTTCCAATCTTTTAAGGTTAACACATTCCCTTATAATATAACCCTTAATGTTTTAAGATATGTCATCCTTCATGGATTTGGAAACATGTCTACAGTTCTCAATTATACATTGTGGATAAACTTAGCTCAACATTCTGTGATTCTTACTTAATCACTTTTCAAACGTTCCTTCTTGGATCATATATTATGTTAAGTTGTCATCATGGTTTTTCAAGATAGAACCTATGTCTCAACATAGTGGATGACGATCATCATTTTGTTTCTTTCAACCATTGATGTTTAACTTAATGCTATTCCTAATTTGAATGACCAAGGACCAGTCCTTAATCAATTCCTATTTCGAAACCTTTTCAGAATCACTTTTAGGAATACAACATAATATCGCAATATACTTTGTTATCAACTTTTAATCCCTATAAATCATTATTTATTGGTACATGCGATTTTATTCTTAACGTGTCGTATACACTTAAGAATCAATCTTTAAGCTCTCACTCAAAATATGTTCCCAACATATTGAAGTCCAAGACTTATATTGCTCCCACTCAAAAATATGTCATTCACATATTGTTTTAGGAAGACTTTCATAGCTCCCACTCAATTTCATGCTAATTGCATATCCTCTTACTATTTTGAATAACTTTGAAATCCTTTGATCAATTATCAAGCTGAGAGATTTATTATGAGACACTAGTACCTTACTAGTATTAAATCCACTAGACTTTCAGCACTTTTGAATCAAATTCTTTTGAATTTGTCCAATACATTATTCATGACAAATCATGCCTTTGTCATTCACATTTTCCTTCATGACCTTGTAGTCATTGGAAAATTCAAGTAACTTATTACTTGGTAAGATTCAGCAATGAATTGCTTTCTAATCTTAAGTGAATGTTGCCTCTAGGATTTCTCATAATTTTAGTTCACCGTTATTTCGTTCGTACTTCATAGGTATGTCATATTCTGGTAACATGACAAATGATTCTCAAATGTCTCCATACAAGATGTGGAGTACATTTTGAATCTTACTTCATGTAGTGAAAACACTAGTGAGGAAAATACAATGATCATTATCATTGATTCTTTCCTTTATGAAGAGAATCGTTCAGGAACGCTTTACGTTGCACTTCTCAACACTTTGATGCAGGGTTTTGAATCCTCATCATGTTTTTCACTATCTTCCATAAGCTTTACTATCGAGAACATAAACTTTCTCAAGGATGCACCAAAAATTCAAGTAATAGTAGTTTTGCCTTTCTTTTGGTTCTAGCCATCGATTTTGTATTCAAAGTTTCCAATGAATACTCTACAAGGACTAATTCGCTATTGTTTTGGTGATATCAAATAACTCCAAAACTTTCACGATGATCCATACAATATATGGTGCCGATCTCACGAATTCAGATGGTTCACTATCTATACTAATTGACTGTTTACTATTTCTAACTAATGGTCTTTATACTTATACTACAATGATCTATTCACCCACTTGATGTCAAATATCACATTGTGATGCTTTGCAGTTTGACATTTCAAACACATTGCATTTCACAATTCCTTATGCCAATCTTATAATGTCAAATTTCATTACTATTGATCAAATCGTAGTAATTAGATTCTCTTTTATCTTTAATATCCTTGTACGATGAAATACTTTGATCATATAAAATAATTTCATGCTCATGTTTCCTTTGGTAAACCTATTTACAAAATTTAAACAGTCATATAATGATAATCACCACTTCGTTGAAATACGATACATCAAATATGTATTCTATTTCAACAATTCATCAAACACTTTGTATTCATGCAATACACGGTGTTTGAGTTATCTTGCCGAACTTGGGCAGGATTCATATGTGACAAGAAATCAAATGTCTTTCACATATTATCAACATAACTTTGAATTTAAATAATGGTTTCATTCAAAATGAATATATCATTAAGTTGGGTATTTTCAAGGCATTTTCAATATTTTAATGCTAATGCCTTGTCAACTAGTTTCATAACCAGAATAATTCACACATAATCGAACAACATATAACATAAATAGAAATCATTCATAGAAGTAGAACAACTATTTATTATGAACTCGTATGAATAACTGTCTCACAAAGTGTGAGACACACTAAAGAAGTTCACAATCCATCGATTACAATAATCCTCCAAAACGATAAACTAAGTGATAAATGCCGAGGTAGAGTGTCGTTGGTCATCATGATCATGCTCGCCATCAACACGCAATGTCACCTCCTCTCCAGCAAGAAACTCTCATGCAGAAGGACCTGTTTTCACCAAAACAGAACAAGTATCAAATACTTTAAAACTGCAATATGTGCTTCCAAGATTATAACATTTATAAAACTGTATATCAAATATATACCTTTGTCATCGATGACCTCTCCGGCAATGGGTTCAACCTTCACATTCCTGAAATGTGATATGAACTCGTGGAAATCATGTGTTTTCGTATCACCTCTCATGATGCAAGTCCTGGCATGTGCTTGGTAGCTGGGAGGCAGTGACCGGAGCAACACGCCTATTGCAAAAGAGCTCATGAACCAGTTGTCCAGGAAGTATGCAAGCCTCATGTACGCATCATGCATGCGCTTCAACTGGCTCTCCAGTGAAAAGTTCTCTTCCATCTTTATGGAGAGGAAATCTCCCATCAGCTCATGCTCCCATATGTGCACTTGCTCCACGAAATGTGATCTAAGCTGTACCATAACCGTATGAGGGTTAATACTACCCGCAATTGGCCACAGCTCATCAACCATTCTGAAGTGCATCGTCTGATATGAAGGTGGACATCACACGACGGCAGCAGCGGTATTCCCGCTGCTCTAAGGTCTCATAGAAATAGGGCTGCTCCAAATCCATCTCGTAGAGTATATAGTCGACCACATCATTCTCGCTAAGGAGAACATGGATATGCGCAACCCACATAGAAAAGTTTGATCCGTCTAGTTTGAACTTCTCTCCATCTAACCGATCATCAACAGGGAAGGTAACATCAGGGAGAACCATTTTCTACATTTATAATTTCAAAAAGGAATTTATACTAAGTTTATAATTATATGAGTTAAAACAATAACTCCACTAAAAACTCCTATCCCTAGAAGGGTTTCAGCGATTACACGGTCCCTATTCACTACACCACCCCCGATCGTCACGGCCGGTGATATAGTTACAAAGGTGGACGCCAAAACATCGATCACATCATTCATGCAACTCATGCTCCACCTTTCGACCATCCGTGTTCCGAGGCCATGTCTACACATGCTAGGCTCGCCAACTCAACCTTAGTATATTCGTTGTGCAACATGGCTTACACCCACTGTATGCGAATGCAGATATGTATGACGCCCGATCGTCACGACCTGCCTCATATCAGAGAACTTTCTTGATGGTGCACACTAAGGGGGAACACTTATATTGGTATTTTGATTAGGGATCATATTATTAGGCTACCGTCGAGTATATAATACTAGCACACAATAAGATGCACAGACAATAAACATTAAATGTAAGTGTGATGCGATATGGTCCTTCGCGCTATGATCTCCATCCCGTGCCTCCGGATTTTGGCGCTGTAGGCACCAGGGTATCGGTGCCTTCCGACGTGGCAGTACATCATATCCATGACCATCTACTACTACTTAGCAACATAAAGTAAACTACTTTACCTTTGCCACAACCATATCACATCACAACACCCCTTGCAAAACAAAGTTAGACGCCTCTACTTTATCTTTGCATGTTTTTACATGGCTGATATGGCTTTCGTACAAGAACCGTTCTTATCTACAAACTTCCACCACAACGCTGATCAAGTAGTTGTCTATACTACACCCCTTTCGGGGCCCTCCGTTGCAAATGGCATACCAACTAATGTGAGAGAGACGGACACCCCCCAAAGACACTTTATACAGTACAAGTTGTATGTCAAGCATGAACTAGTCTCACGAATGAACGTGTAAAGTCATTTGGGGGCCGCTTCATCAAGCATTACTGCGGTATACACAAGTACATGTTGGAGGGTAGCAACTAAAAGATCAACGCCCACACACTACAACTCATGTGTTCTACCCATACTAGCAATACTACGCATAGATCTAGCTCTAATACCACTGTAGGGGTTCGTGCATGAAAACAATATTTTTTTTCCTACGCCAAGAACCCCATTGCCACGACCTATCTATTAGCAATGCAGTAACATGAGGGGCTTTTCACGAACTTAACCTTGAAGACCGAAAAGGTGTTGTCAATGCTCGGAGAGCGTGGTTGACGTAGACGAGCCGAAGCCGACCTCAAGGTCGTGTTGAAGTTCTGTCAGCTCCTGTGGCTCCAACAACTCCTAGTGCCCCAAGTGTTGCACCTCATAGGGAGTTACACACGTTTGTTTCCTAAAGATGACTCCCGCTCCTCCAATCCAGCAGTAGTTGCGGAAGTAGAACTCCTACATCCAAATCTCGTAGCACGAAGGCGCTCCATGGTGAAGAAGACTCCTTCTCGTGTGATCCGGACTTGGGACCACGGTAATAGGAGAGATATAGAGATAAAATAAACTATAGGGCTCCCCAAAAGAGAGGGAATCTTTTATTGATTATTTTGTATTTAATTTGTCAAAATACCTCTCTTTATATAGGGGAAACCCCCCCATAGCTAACTAGCTTAGCCATGTGGGATTAAACAAGGGAGAGGGGGAGGGCATGCTGGCCGGCCAAGGCCCTAGTGGGCCCCATGCGGGGTGCCCTAGGCCCAGCCGTCCACCCCCCTCCTTCCTCCCTTTGGTCTTTCCCTCATGGGCCCTTTTCCCTCCGGAATTGGCCCAATTAGGTATTTGACCTTTTTAATTCCTTTTCTTTTATTGAATAAATATAAATGAATGATTAAATCAATATTCAACATTCACTTACATATTATTCAATCCCCGTTGATGTGGAACTCATTCCCTCTCATTCTGGACATCCTTCGGACTTACCAAAACCCTTCCGGTTTTCTCTCTTCTCGTTTCTTTGGTGATTCTACCGATCCCAAAACACTCTCTGAGCATCATCAAGCCCTTAAGCGTGATTCCCCACGGTTCAGGAACACTCTAGACATGGTCGGGACCCTCCCACACCAATGATCAATAGAGGGACCTGGATGGCCATGTGATCCCTATGCATTCCACGAATTCTTTCGCCGTTTGAACCATGAACGTCATGTCATATTCCTTTTGTCTCTCGATACTTGCATTGTCCGGGATCTGATCAATGACATCACTATGTCATGTTCGATCTCATTATAAACAAATGCTTCTTGACTCATTCTGACAAGTGATATCCCCGTGATCAAATCACACAATGTGCAGCTATTGGATATAACTTCTCCGAGTGGGTCCTCGAGTATCTTTTCCATCACGTGGATGGAGAAATCCCACTCTTGACGCATATTTCCTCAAGTGTTCCTCCGAATACCTGAAAAACACACCTTTATGATCACCGAGTCACCAGATGATGTTTGATGCTATCAAAGTACCCTCGGGTAATAGTGATTGATATGGCCTCACGGTCTAAGAAATCGGACACTAGGTCTATTCTAATCATCATAGCTTGAACTTCGTGACATGATTGGGTCACCATGCTTAGGTTGGGTATAGCTCATCATCTCATTCTCGCAATGAGGTGACTCCATTATCAACTGGCATAAATGCCACATGATCAGGAAACCTTGATCATTTGTTGACCAATGAACCAGTGACTAGAGCTTCACCGGGAACTCCTGGTTGTTTATATATCACACGTGTATTGATGTTTCCTTTCAATACAGTTATAGAATGATATAAAAATTAATCATAAACTTTATGAAATATGTTAATAATCCATATTATTATTTGTCTCTAGGGCATATTTCCAACATAGGTCACCCTACTAGACTTATTAAACTCTCGGTTTGCAAACTTCTAAACTTTTTTTGAGCAACATAAGATGATCGTAAAACTTAGAGCGTCTTTATCTAGTTTTATATTTAGTTTTGCATGTTACCTTTGAAATAAATGAGACCACCATGATAGATGTTTTGCATGCCTAATAAAGAGCTCCTGAAATTAAAAATAAATTGATTTGTATGCTATCAAAAGAAAAAGGGGAATGAAAACAAAATGTTGAAATTCAAGTTATGCTAAGTGTTAATTGTTTCAAATACTTTAATGAATGATAATTTGCAAGTGCCTTATTTATTGCTATCTTTTGTTCACATGCATATATGGTTAATTTTAAGGATCTTTGTTTGATAAGAAATGATTAGCACTATGGATATTTTTGCATGCTTGTAGATCCCTTTTTGCTAGCCCAAAATTCTCAAACAAGCTAAGACTTGTATATCCAAATACCTTAAACTCTAACAGTATACACCATACCTCGATATGTGGCACTTTCTACTCTAAGTATAATATATGTGTTATTCCTTCAAGTACTTCAAAATAATCTCTTTTGTGTAGGTTAAAGCTCATGAGAAAGTAAGATTCGGGTTGAAACCACTAGGGCACAACTGTTTGAAATAAAATAGAATGTCAAACAAAAATTTGACCCATGATAATTGGAGTTATGTAAGTTATGTGTTTGGAAGTTTATAAGTTTTTTGTTAGTCAAATCATGCTACCATGGGGATTTCAACATTGCTCTATATTTTTTTGATATCATGTTCTTTTGCTGTGGATGCTCATCGATGTGAAATAAATTGGAACACTCAATAAAGCTTTCTGGAGTTTGCATATAATTAGAGGGACGCCTGGGACGTTAACCTATGCCATGCTATGCATCATGGTGGAAGTTTATACCATGAATATTCTTTGAAGCATTTTTAATAAAAAGCTATGAAAATAGTAAATAAAATAAAGTGTTGAGAGGTTAATTTGTTTGTTTGTCTTGTCATCTAAGTATGGATAGACCCTCACATAGGGAATCCCTATACAAAGGGGCAATAGGTACCTCAATTGACGCTCTTATTTGAAACTATATGCTTACAATGACAAAACCGCTTAAGTGATATTAAGTTGAGTAGAATGAGGTGTGGGTACTTATGGTCAAGGGGTATGAGACATACCACTTGTAAAGGGTCAAACACATAAACCGTACCTACTTTTATCAACAAAAGATGCTTGGAACCTCATTCTTATGATTACCATTGACTTGAGCTACATATCTCAAAACTTTTTTTATGCTCCTACATATATTTTATTTTATTGAAGTACTATCACATGTGTTCCCTGATTAATTTTTGTTACCGAAGTGTCAAAAGATCAAAAGAAACAAAAGAGTATTGCATAATTATATAGGTTCCTCTAAGCATTCTTAGTTGTTCATGGTACTCTCATTTGCTTCAATGCAAAACAAGTTATTGGTAAGCATGTTTGCAGTGTAAAAGAGATATCACATTATAACTCATATGCTTATTGCTATTCTTTAAAGATTGAACCTTGTAAACTTTGTGTGACAATGAATATGATGTATGACATGAAACATAGCAACAAACTCCAAAGTCCATGTTTAGTTTTATCACCATCATGCTCGAGGACGAGCATATGTTAATCTTGAGGATGTTGATGCATGTAAAATGCATACATGAACTTTGTAGTTTATTGTGTTAAAATCATTATTATTTTACAACTTTATTAAATTTATTGGTACTACCTACTAATAGTTACAAAAGTGCACAAGGTTTTATTTTACACTATATTCTGTAGGAAATACGCAAATATGGTTCCTAAAATATGTCCCTGCATAACAGTTTTTGAAGATTTCCACAGTAGCCCCCGATTTACTAATGAACTCCAACTCAAAAATGACATCCCTCGTGTCCTTTTGGTGATTACATGAACCAAATCGACTACACCAAGTCCGATCATCACGTGAGTTGATGTAGCTTCAAAGGCGAGCATCTATATGGGCATCATATCAACTATATGACTCATGCTTAACCTTTCGGTCCGTGTTCCGAGGCCATGTATGTACATGCTAGGCTAGCCAAGTAAGAACCTTAGTATTCGCGTGTGTAAAACTGTCTTACACCTGTTCCTATGAAAGCGTAGATTCGTGTACACCCGATCATCACGTGATGTCTCGAAACACGATCCATAGAACGGTGCATACTTAAGGAAGAACACATTTTTATCTTGATATCTAAATGAGGGATCATCTTACAATGCTACAAAAAGCGCCAAACTAGCAGTATAAGATGCTAACATCTAATGTGTAAAGTGAGATGATATGGTCCATGCATTTGATCTCTATCATTTGCATCGTGGTATGATCTCTATCATTCCTTTGTGTGAAAGGCCAAGGTCTATGGAACTTACACGTTGAATGTGTTGTAAGAGTATCTATCATACATATACTTACAACAATACCATATCAATACACTAGCCCAGCAACGATCTAAACTAGACGCCTCTAATTTATCAATTGCAAGTTTTACGTGGCTTAGGGCTTTCGGAGATAGAACCGTTCTTACCTGCGAACATGAACCACAATGAGGATAACCAAGTTATTAGTAACTCGTTGTAAATCAGATATTGACTATAGTAGGAGAGACTGACACCCACCAGCCACTTATGCAAAACAAGTTGCATGTCAGTCGCGGAACCGGTCTCATGTACGATGACATGTAAGGTTGCTCCGGGCCGCTTCATCCCACTATGCCACCAATATCCAAAATACATATAAGATGCAATAACATGATCATCATCGCCCACATATAAACATATGTGTACTACCCGTGCAAAGCACCTACGCATAGATCAGGCTCTGATACCACTATTGGGTCCGCAGCATAGAAAACAAAAAAATTCCTACGATGAGAACTACACGCCAAGATCTATATACTAGGTACAGAGCAACGGGTGGACATACATCCATCGAGAACTTACCATCAAAGACAACGAGTTTTGTTAACGAGTAGGAACTCGTGGTTGATGTAGTCGTACACTTGCCGATCTCAAGATCGTGTGGAAGTCCGAGCGTCGCAAATCAGCAGCGCATCCGTCCTCGCACACACGTTCAAACCACCGGACAACCTCCACCTCCTCGCTCTAGCGATCCAGCGGAAGCAGCAACTCCTGCCAGACGAAATGGCACCGAGAACATGTATCTCGCTAATCCAAGACCATGGGGGAATAATTCTAGAGGGGGAGAGAGATCCTTCACGAGGAGGTGTGTGGAAGAAGGAGGAAGAGGGGGGGCTTTTATAGGAGGAGGGGGTGCCCCTCCCCATGGCCGGCGCCTCATGGGGGGTGACCCCCCACCTCCCCCATTCATGTGGTGGTAACCCCTCCACATTAAAATGCCCCTTCACATTCTCTTTTAAAGACTCCACTTTAAATGCATTAAAATTCTCTAAGTTTAATGCTCTCTCATTTAATAAACTCTTTTATTAAATTTATTTAGACTTTTTGTTAATTACTTTAATTAACAAACATTCACATATAACCCCTTGCAATATTTCAATATCACATGCAGAACCACTTTCTGCAATTTCACCCGAAACAATTTCGGTTTCTATCGAAACAATTCCTGCGCTTTGCAATTCTTTCGTCTGAAACATATGTGCTCCAAAATGGTGTCCGGTAACTCTTAAGTGTGTCACCCTACGGTTCACGAATAATGCAGAGATGATTGAGACTCCTCTCAGATCAATAATCAGAAGCGGGACCTGGAGATCCATACTGACTCCTGCATATTCAACGATGACTTATGTGATCGTGAGAACCTTTAACGCTAGTAATTTAATCCCTTTGTCTCATGATATAATACATGTCCAAGATTCGATCATCGGTATCCAAATACCTAGTTTGATCTCGTTACCGACATGCACTCTTTTCTTGTTCCCGTGATATAACATTCTAGTGATCACATCACTTGCTTGCAAGCTATCTTAATGTGATATCACCGAGAGGGCCCAGAGTATATCTATCCGTCATCGGGATTGAAAAATTCCACTCTTGATCCATGAGCCTCAACATAACACCTTCGTAGCACTGAACCCATCTTTATAGTCACCCTGTTACAGTGTGACGTTTGATGTTATCAAGATAATCTTCAGGTGTTAGCAATTAACATGATCTCATGGTCGAAGGATAAAGATTACTTCGTATTATGTTATAGCAATATAAACATAATGACTTGATGGTAATGCTATACTTCGGATGAATGTTCATCACACCATTTCACAAATGTTGTGACCTTGTTATTAACAACATCCAATGTCCATGATCAGGAAACCTTGATCATCTTGTTAATCAACAAGCTAGTCTATAAGAGAGGCATAACTAGGAACCCTTTTTGTTTATTAAACACACATGTATTGAGGTTTCCGATCCATACAATTATAGCATGCAAAATAAACATCTATCATATATAAGGAATACATAATAACAACTTTATTATTGCCTCTCAGGGCATATTTCCTTGAGTTCTCAGCTATGCTCCATGGGCTCCTTTCTAAAATTTCGTTGGGTTGTGGTCAACAGAACCTGACTCCTAAAAGACTGAATTAAAATGTTCGGGGCTAAAGAGGGGCCAAATGAGCTACTCCCTCCGATCCAAATTAATGTTCTTGGATTTGGCTAGATTCGGACGTATCTAGCACTAAAACATGACTAGATATTTCAGAATCTAGACAAATGTAAGAACATTAATTTAGATCAGAGGGAGTACTAGATTTCTTCTCCTGGTTAATAAAAATTGCATTGTGATGTGCTCTGCGGGATTCAAAACAACAACCTCAGTGAGGGCGGGGGAAAAGCGATAATTCTTTTTGACAGATATTCATGTCAAAATTCAGTAGTATAGAATAAGGTAAAAAAATATCAACAGATTTGAAGTTAATACTCGGGAGCACTTGACCAATTCAGCAGCATTTTAAAAGTGACCAATGCAGCAATACAGACAATGAGGTACAATACCAGTACATCAGTATTAGTTGCATAAATGCTTTAGTAATAGCAACGACAGAACATTTGAGAGATTCAGTAGCTTTGCTGCTTGAAATTCAATAGCAGTATAGAGAGAATTAGTTCTTATTCCAGCTAAAAAAATCTTGGCCCATGATTAGTTTGACATGTTCTCTTAATACACTCAATCATTAGAGCAAGCAAAGCTGACAATCAAGTCTGTTTTTCTGTGCATGCCTCCTTCTCACGTCAATGCAAAGCCTGGTCAAGATTATGAGTTTATGACAAGGCCAAGTTACAAAAGAAAAGCAAGACCATCTACTGCACTTGATCTAAACAAGTAGCAGTACATCAGTATTAGTTCTACAAAATGCCAAATTCCAAAAGAAAAGCAAGACTATATACTGCACTTGGTCTAAACAAGTAGCTGTACATCAGTATTAGTTCTATAAAATGCCAAGTTCCAAAAGAAAAGCAAGACAATCTGCTGCACTTGATGTAAACAAGTAAACGTACATCACAGTTAGTTCTACAAAATATTGTATTGTACATACTAATAGTAACAACAGAATATTTGATAAATTCAGTATAGAATATGACCAAAAAAATATCGACAAATTCCCAACTCATATTCAGCAGCACTTGACAAATTCCCAGTTCATATTCAGCAGCACTTGACAGATTCAGCAGCATTTCAAACTGACCGAATTAGCAGCACACAGAAAATAATTGCCAGATTCGGCAATGCACACATTGAAATTCAATGGATGTAGCTAGGCCTGATTCAAAAGTAAAGCGAGACCATATTCTGCACTTCATCGGTCGATATGAACAAGCACCAGTACATAGTTATTATTGCAAAATAGATTAGCAGAGGAAGAACTCCATAGAAAATACTCAGAACTACCTTAAGCTAGGAACCACGTCTCCCAAAATGATAAGTACCAGTACATACAGTAGGTATTACTATAAAATACATTAGCAGTAGTTGAACTACATAAAATACTCCTAAGAACAACTACTAAGAATAGGTAGTAAGTCTTTCCAGCAGTTCAAATACTCCAACAAACATTAAGATGTGTTTATCTCACTCATGAATCCTGTTAATCCGAAGACAGTTTTCCAGGGTGAACACCGACGATTGACGAGCGACCAGGTGCGACATCGGCACCGACAAGAGCCACTGCAGCTCTTCGAACGGGATGCTGTCGGGTGACACGGTGCTCTCTGGCATGCATAGCCCGGAAGTTTTTATCCTTCTCCCCTCAATCACAGTCGACGACCAAAACTTCACCATGTACCGCGGCGACAAGCACGCCGCCGACCTGACGCATACGACGGATACAACATGTAGCATTTGGCGCGTGTCAAATTGCACCGTGAACACAATACCATCGTCTCCGGATCCGATGATATCTACTGTCTGTAGGCCTATTGCCGGCAGAGGATTAGAGGAGTACCTACTTGTTTTGCCGTAGCAGAAACTACGCACCCTCATCGAGTGAGCTTCACAGAGGTGGGCGAGGAGTGCCGCCGGCGAGGCGGCGAAAATGTAGCCATCCTCCATGCAGTTGTAAGGGCCGTGCGCGCACGCAATCTTGTAGTTGTGGACCTGACGGTACGCGACCAATGTTCCGCAGCCGTTGTTGGGGCATCTACTACCTTTTCTGCTGGTGACTCGGAGGTTCAACTCCTTGGAGCATGCGGCCAGCCGGACGGTGCTGGTAGTGTCCATACACATAGCGATCTCGCCGAACACGTCGGCGCCAACGTTGCTCCATCCGCTGTACCACCGGTTGGGCCCCGAATCCGCCATCGCGTCCTAATGGTTTGGGGGCAAGGTGGATCAATCTATGACTGTTGGGAGGTTTTGGAGGAGAGGGGTGGCGGCCTGGAAGGACCGATGCTGCGGGCGAGATGGCGAGGAAAATGAGTGATGCGCGAGTTGGATACGATACCAAATACTGCCGGAGATGGGGAAGACGGTATGGCTCTTTGAACAAGGAGTTTTTTGCGTGTTCCGTCGTCGGTCTTCTGCTGCAGGGCGCAGCTGCATCGAGGAGACTTTAATTATTAGATAGCTAGTGAAGTACGCCAACACTATCTAGTAGTACTACTGTAGTACTAGCATCAAGGAAACTTTACTAGTAATTAGCTAGCTAGTCTAGCACGCCAACGCTGTCTAGGGGTGTGTTTGACTCTGGAATGTAGTGCATGGAATGGAATGGTTCCATTCTCCAGGCACGGAACGGTTCCATCCCAGTGTTCGGTTCAGCCAAAAGTGAGGAACGGAATGGTTATATTTTGTTCGGTTGGATGGAATGGAATGTCTAGGATTGGGTTCAGCCCACCTCATTCATACCTATGGTGAGGATAGCTCCTAGATGTAACACAAACTAAGAAAAAATTTAGCAGCATATTGTTTGTATTTTAAGCAGTAAGAAGAACAAATATATTTGATCAAGCATATATCATATATTTGATCAAGCAATCAAAAAAACTTGCAATATTTGGTCCAAATTAAAGTGGACAGGGCACATAGATGAGGATATATCATTGTTGTTTGCTTGCCCAGCCGTTCCCACTTGCCCCACCACCGCTGCTGCTTGCCCCGGAGAGAGGGAGGGGCATGGGAGAGACGAGGGAGGGCCACCGGGGAGGGAGTGGGAGCAGGACGCCACCACCGGTAGTGAGAGAGAGGAGAGAGGCATGGATAGGGTTGCGGGGTGGGTGGTCGCCCGATGGGTGAGAATAGGCCTATCTTTTTCTAGAGCGGTTTGGGTGATGGTTAGTGCCTCGTTCCTCGCGATTCCACTGATTCAGTCGCGTCAGTTGGTTCCGCATCTTCAAGGAATATTCGGTTTTGTGGAACTAGTTGGTTCCGTTCTATTCCAGAACCGAACACAGGAATCGCCTCTAGGTACAGAATGGTTCCATTCCATTCCACCTAATTCTCAGACCGAACACACCCTAGTAGAATGAATGCCATATCATCACAATATAAAATTGTACTACTCCATAAAGTAGTAATAGGTAAAGGTGAGAAAATAATTATATTTTCGAGCCGCTTCCATAAAGTATCGAGTGTATATTTGGTTCTTGTACTTGTGCATAGCGCTCATTGTGCTAAAGTCTAGTACAGTATCAATAGAATATCCTGGTTCCTCCGTTTCAAAATATAAGATGGTTTAGCTTTTGTGAAAAATGTATCTACACATGTTTTACTACACACTAAAAGTAGTGTGTATGTTCGGAGTGAACCATGATACATTGCAAATGTATCTATAATTTTTGATGTTCCATGCTTGGTTTTATCCACTTTCTTGTGTTTTGTCCACACTTTGGAGTACTTTTCATATGATTTCTTGGACTAACCTATTAACAAGAGCCACAGTGCCAGCTGCCTGTTTTCTGTTGTTTTTGGTTCCAGGAAAGTCAGAAAATGAATATTCTCGGAATTGGACGGGACAAAATCCAAAGTGCCTATTTTCTGGAAGTCATCAAGTGCCATAATACGAGACGGAGAGGGGCCAGGGGGGCACCACACCACCTGGCCACGCGGCCCAGCCTGGCCCGCACCAGGGGGTGGTGAGGCCAGCCCTGGCACCCCCTCAGCCTCTCCTTCCGCCTATATATTGCCCTCGGGACGAAAACCCTAAGTGCCCGATCAACCACGAAAGAGTCTGTAGCCGCCGTCACCTCCATCCCTAGATCGGGAGGGATCTAAAGCTCTTCCCGGCACCCTGTCGGAGAGGGGAATTCACCCTGGAGGCCTTCTTCATCACCATGCAAGCCTCCGGTGTGATGCGTGAGTAGTTCATCCTTGGACTACGGATCCATGTAGTAGCTAGATGGCTGGTTCTCCTCCTTTGTGCTTTCATGACTAGATCTTGTGAGCTCCGTTCATGATCAAGATCATCTATTTCTAATTCTACATGTTGTGTTTGCGGGGATCCGATGGATATTGAGATGCTATTTTAGATTGATTATTGATTCTATCATGTCTTTGTTATTTGTGATCTTGCATGCTTTCTGTTGTTAGTAGCTATCTTGGCCAAGTAGATGCTAGCAACTCCAAGAGTTAGTATTTATGCTCGATAGTGGGTTCATGCCTCTGGTAATCTGGGGAAGTGGCAGAAATATCTAAGGTACTAGATGTGATGTTGCTACTAGGGAGAAAACAGCAATCCTTTGTTCATAGAACAATCGTATTGTTTACTTTACACGTAGTTCGTAAAGCAAGAATCTGTTGCTTGCAACTTAATACTGGAGGGGGTTCGGTGATAACCTGAAGGTGGATTATTAGTCATAGATGCAGTTGGATGGCGGTCTATGTATAATGTTGTAATGCCCAATCAAATCTCAAAGGAGTCAAGATGATTAGTATATGCATGTATTGCTTTCTCAATGTTTGTCAATTGCCCCGCTGTAATTTGTTCACCTAGCATGTTATCTATCTAATGAGAGCCACCTCTAGTGAACTATGGATCCCGGTCCTTGTCTTTTACATTCAATCTACAAACCGTTTACTGCTTTGTGTTTACTTTCTGCAAACTATTAATTCTTTCCATTCGATACGTTTAATCCTTTGTTTTCCGCAAAACAAAACACGGTGAGATTGACAACCTCACTGCAAGTTGGGGACAAAGTTCTGTGGTTGTGTTGTGCAGGTCTCCACGTTGCTACTAGCACCGGTAGTGCGCCCTGCCAAAGCTTAGCTAGTAACACCTTTGGGGTGTTTCCTTGCTCCTACTGGTTCGATTAAACCTTGGTTTCATACTGAGGGAAACTTGCAGTTGTGCTCATCATACCTTCCTCTTGGGGTTCCCAACGAGCTCTACATCATCATTGCTCCAACATTTTTCTAGGCACCATACACAGAGCCATCATGCATTTTTTTGGCGCTGTTGCCAGGGAGTCAAGGACATATTCACAAGGGGAGTCCCTCATAACCAATCTCTTTACTTTGTTATTTTTGTTTTGCTTAGTTTTCTTTTTTCTTTGTTTGCTTGTTTTGTTATTCAAAAACACAAAAAAAAATTAGTTTTACTAGTTCGCTTTCTTATTTGAAAAACACAAAAAAATTAGTTCCTATCTTGAGTTGCCACTATGTCTAGCCTTGCTCCAGTCACTATGTCACCCGAGGAAATGATTTTCACTTTTAAACAAGGAATTGAGGAAAGTCTTAAGGAAGCTTGGTCTAGAATCTCCGATCTACATGAAAAAACTGAGCCTAAAATGACTCAAAGCTTGTTCCTTAGCAGTTTTTATCTTGGGATTGCTCTTTGCTATAGATATGCTTTAGATGCTGTTGTGGGAGGAGATTTCCTCCAATGTAATGAGGATGATGCTATTAATCCTATAAATAAATTGATCCTCACTTACAACATGCCTAGCCAAGCTGATATTTCTTTCGCAAAAATATTTGCTAGGTTGAACACTCTTGAGACTATCACTACTAGCTTAGAAAATTGCTATAATACGCTTAGGGAGCATCACAATTATGTTCCAATAAATTCTGAACCATCAAAGTGGCTCCCTACAGTAAAGATTGAGATAAACACTGAAACTTTTCAAGCTCGCTGTGATATCATGTCTGAATTTTGTCTTATGCCCAAAGATATTTATAAATCTCTAAATACGTGGGGGCTTATGGAAGGAGGAAAAGAAATATCTCTTGCTAATAATACTACCATATTACTGAAGGGAATATGCCCGAGAGGCAATAATAAAGTGGTTATTATCTTATTCCATGTTTATGATAAATGTTTATTTTACATGCTAGAATTGTATTGATCGGAAACATCAATACATGTGTGTTTAATAAACAAAAAGGGTTCCTAGTTATGCCTCTCTTATAGACTAGCTCATTGATTAACAAGATGATCAAGGTTTCCTGATCATGGACATTGGATGTTGTTAATAACGAGGTCACAACATTGGTGGAATGATGTGATGAACATTCATCCGAAGTATAGCATTACGATCAGAGTCATTATGTTTATATTGCTATAACATCATACGAAGTAATCTTAGTCCTTAGACCATGAGATCATGTTAATTGCTAACACTGGAAGAGTATCTTGATAACATCAAACGTCACACCGTAACAGGGTGACTATAAAAGGTGGGTTCAGTGCTACGAAGGTGTTATGTTGAGGCTCATGGATCAAGAGTGGGATTTGTCCATCCCGATGACGGATAGATATACTCTGGGCCCTCTCGGTGATATCACATTGAAATAGCTTGCAAGCAAGTGATGTGATCACTAGAATGTTATATCACGGGAACAAGAAAAGAGTGCATGTCGGTAACGAGATCAAACTAGGTATGGAGATACCAATGATCGAATCTCGGACATGTAATATATCGCAAGACAAAGGGATTTAGTTACTAGCGTTAAAGGTTCTCACGATCACAGAAGTCATCGTTGAATGTGTAGGAGTCGGTATGGATCTCTAGGTCCCGCTGCTGATTATTGATGAGAGGGGTCTCGATCATGTCTGCATTATTCGCGAACCGTAGGGTGACGCACTTAAGGGATACCAACACCATTTGGAGCAAATATGTTTCAGATAAAGATTTAAGAAAGCGCTGGAATTATTTCAATAGACACCGAAACTGTTTCGGGTGAAATTGTTGAAATTGGTTCTGCATGTAATATTGAAATGTTGCAGGGGGTTTTATGTGAATGTTTGTTAATTAAAGTAATTAACAAAATTCTGAATAAAAATAATAAAAGAGTTTTATTCAATGAGAGAGCATTAAATTTGGAGAAATTTAATGCATTTAAAGTGGAGACTTTAAAAGAGAATGTGAAGGGGCAAATTTATGTGGAGGGAGTTACCACCACATGAATGGAGGAGGTGAAGGGTCACCTCCTCCATGCGCCGGCCATGAAGGAGGGGCACCCCCCTCCTCCTATAAAAGGCCACCCCCTCCTCACTTCTCACACACACCTCCTTGTGAAGGATCTCTCTCCCCCTCTAGTATTATTCCCCATGGTCTCGGATTAGCGAGATACTTGTTCCCGGTGGCTTTATCTGGAAAGGAGTTGCTGCTTCCACTGCTTTGCTGGAGCGAGGGACGGAGGTTGTCGGGGTACCGGACGTGTGTGCGATCACGGATGCACCGCTGCTTTGTGGACCTGGACTTGGTGGTGCTGGAGCTGGATCTGATGGACGTGCTGGAGCCGGACCTGCTGGACTTCATCACGATCTTGAGATTGGCAAGTGTACGACTACATCAACCACGAGTTCCTACTCGTTAACAAAGCTCGTTGTCTACGAGGGTAAGTTCTCGTTGGATGTATGTCCATCCGTTGCTTTGTACCTAGTAGATAGATCTTGGCGTGTAGTTCACATCGTAGGAAAATTTTTGTTTTCTATGCTGCGGACCCAACAATTACCTCTTGGAATAGCTGAAGGAGTGTTTACAAAGATCCTTGGGAAAATGATTTCTATTGATTATCTTGTTATTGAATGTGCAGGAAAAGGACAAATTACACTTGCAAGGTCCCTATTAGAACTCCTTGGAGCAATAATAGATGTGGGAAAGGGACCATGTACCTTTTTTCTCCACCAAACAATCATATTTTCCCTAAGGTTAAGAATAAAAGTAAGAGAGGTAAGGGCAAGAAATTTGGTCTTAATGCTTCTTCATTTGAGAACACTTGATTCTTTTTCTAGCTTCTTATGCCTAACTTAAAGGCGTTAAAGAAAAGTACTTATTGGGAGATAACCCAAAAGTTTTAGATGAGTCTTGGAAGTTATTACCTCTATAATAACCGCTCCTTATACTTTTTATTTGCTTTTTGTGCCAAGAGTAACCTCTAATGAGAGAGAAGTAATGATTGGGAAAGTTGTTGTCCCGAAACAGATTTTTGTGCTTCACCATACAAATTCGTGTAAAATCTCTGAACGTCTTTTTGAGGCGTGAATTTTTGTGCTTCTACCCCAGGTTGTTACCTACTTTAGTTAGTTAAAAACTTTTTGATTTGAGCAACACAAGGTCTTCTAAAAAATTCGTCTTTACCTGCTGGTCTGTTTTGACAGATTTATGCCATTTTCTGCATTTGCTTCTTGTTGGTTCCTTTTTGAGTTCTTTTGGGGAATTGAGATTTTTGAGGGAAGTGGTACATTAGCTAGTGTTCTAATGGAAGTTTATTTGGTGTTAGAAATGAACCTTAAGACTTATTTATCTTAAGTGCACTAATGTTGCTAATAAAGATTGTGTGAAGTTTTGTATGAAGGAAAATTTTCAGGTGTATGGAAGGAATGAGTAATGAGATGAAGGATGGACTAAAGCTCAAGATTGGGGATGCCACGCATGTCACCCCAAGAAATATCCAAGAAGTACAAGCGTTAAAGCTTGGGGATGCCCAAGGCATCCCCTTCTTCATCAATAAAAATTCCAGGTTTCTTCCAAACGCTTCATTTTTATTGTTTCATGCACAGTTGTGTTGTTCTTGGAGCGTCTTATTTTTCGTTTTCGTTTTGGGTTTTCGTTTGCTTAGTTTGCTGAATAAATTGGTTGGACCCCCTCTTTCATACATTGGTTTGCAAATAGTTTGGTTTGGTTTGGAAAAGAGTAGGAAAGTTCATGCTTATGTGGTAAAAAGAGCTCGTTTTTGACTGTGGCCTATGCTTTGTCATGCCATGCTTGATATTGTTTTGGCTTTATGCTTAGTATTCTTTGT
Organism: Avena sativa; assembly: GCA_916181665.1. Lineage (NCBI taxonomy): Eukaryota > Viridiplantae > Streptophyta > Magnoliopsida > Poales > Poaceae > Avena > Avena sativa. The sequence continues at coordinate 435,127,630 of OV702287.1, forward strand.
TGTAGCATGACTTGTTATAAACAATTGAGATTTCTTAATGTGCCTTGGATGAATCATGCGTTGTTTTAGCGTATTAAAGCATAGTATAGTGGTATTCTCCTTTGATGCTTTATTTGGGTTGACTTGGCGCATGATCACACCATGTTATGACTATCTCAAGTCACCATAGCCTTTATGATCCTTTAGTTTTCAACTTGTAGTATCACTTTATGCTTTGATCCATGATGTTTTGTCGCTCTGCATGATTATGGCCATTATTGCTCTCTTAGTTTGCCGCTCCCAGTCTTTTGCTAGCCTCCACAACCAAGTATGAGTTCCACTCATGCATCCAACTCCCTAAACCAAGTTATTCCAAAGAGTACACCATACCTACCTACTAGCTTATGCTATTCCAAGTATATTCATGCTTTTGTTTACCTTCCAAATTAAACTTGTTATGAGAAAACTAGTGATTAAAGCTCTCACGAACTTGATGGCACACTTTACTTTTTTGCATCTAATAAACTTGAACCATTGGGTCCTTCTTTGTTGCGTATATGCTTGCGCTTTATAAGTTGAAATTAGCAGAACCATGTTTCATGGGGAACGCTTTCAGCATTGCACTTGTACTTTGTACCCCGTTGATATCATGTTCTTTTGCTTACGGATCCCGGCGGTGTGAAATAAAAGTGGAACTTGTAAGATCATGGAGTTTGTATGTGTGTTAGAGAAACGCCTAGGCCGCTAGCCTAAGCCATGCCTAATCATGGTGGAAACTTGCAGCATCACCATAATGAGCACTCTATGAAGCATCCTCAATAAAAACCTATGCAAATAGCAAATAAAAAGATCGCTGAGATGCTCATTGTCTACTTGCCTTGTCATTTTGATTATGGGAAAGCTCCCGTATCATGTGCAAGGGGTACCCCGTTGGCGGTTCTTTATGATACACATGTACTTACAATGACAAGATCTTGCTCGTGACTAAAGTTGAGTAGCATGAGGTTCGGTCCTCGTAAGTAAGGGGCATGAGATTTCGGTTTATAACTTGTCAAGCATATCCTCTTAGTTGTGTCACTTTAACCTTAATCACCTTAAAGATGCTTATGATAGGGGCAATGAGAGCTGAAAGCTATAAGTACCATAATTTTTGGAAGCTCTTTATGAGACTTGAATCCCTACTTCCTTCTATGAAGGCCCTTCTTCCACCATTATATTGAGTCTCCACTTTCTATCTTTATGCACCTACTTTGAGAGCATAGTGGCCATTCTTAGTTCTATGTGCATTGTCCCAAGACTAGTTGATTGATGCATAACTTGTTATTGCTTGTTTTAAACTATTGTGTCTAGTCACTCTTATGAACTTTGAAGGTGTCCTATGCGTTTATATTTGCTACTGTATTGATGGACAAGCTGAATACTATTATGCTATGTTTTCTTTATGTGAAACAAACAAACGTCTTGCAAAGCATTGTTATTCATGAATCTTTTGTTTGTGCCTTTTCATGTTGCATCATAGTTTCTTTGTCTTATTGCTAGAACTTTGTCTTTCATGTTATGATTGAAGTACTATGATCCCAGCTTTGAATGTTTTACAAATACTTTGATCAAGTCTTTGATGGTGCATGTCACCTCAAAAATTATTCTTTCTTTTTATCACTTACCTACTCGAGGACGAGTAGGAGTTAAGCTTGGGGATGTTGATACATTGCAAATGTATCTATAATTTTTGATGTTCCATGCTTGGTTTTATCCACTTTCTTGTGTTTTGTCCACACTTTGGAGTACTTTTCATATGATTTCTTGGAATAACCTATTAACAAGAGCCACAGTGCCAGCTGCCTGTTTTCTGCTATTTTTGGTTCCAGGAAAGTCCGAAAATGAATATTATCGGAATTGGACGGGACAAAAGCCAAAGTGCCTATTTTTCCAGAAGTCATCAAGTGCCAGAATACGAGACGGAGAGGGGCCAGGGGGGCCACCACACCACCTGGCCGTGTGGCCCAGCCTGGCCCACGCTAGGGGGTGGTGAGGCCAGCCCTGGCACCCCCTCGGCCTCTCCTTCCGCCTATATATTGTTGGGTCCGCAACATAGAAAACAAAAAAATTCCTATGGTGTGAACTACACGCCAAGATCTATCTACTAGGTACAAAGCAACGGGTGGACATACATCCAACGAGAACTTACCCTCGAAGACAACGAACTTTGTTAATGAGTAGGAACTCGTGGTTGATGTAGTCGTACACTTGCCGATCTCAAGATCGTGATGAAGTCCAGCAGGTCCGGCTCCAGCATGTACATCAGATCCAGCTCCAGCACCACCAAGTCCAGCACCGCAAAGCAGCGGTGCATCCGTGATCGCACACACGTCCGGTACCCCGACAACCTCCGTCCCTCGCTCCAGCAAAGCAGAGGAAGCAGCAAATCCTTTCCAGATAAAGCCACCGGGAACATGTATCTCGCTAATCCGAGACCATGGGGGAATAATACTAGAGGGGGAGAGAGATCCTTCACAAGGAGGTGTGTGTGAGAAGTGAGGAGGGGTTGGCCTTTTATAGGAGGAGGGGGGTGCCCCTCCTTAATGGCCGGCGCATGGAGGAGGTGTCTCTTCACCTCCTCCATTCATGTGGTGGTAACTCCCTCCACATAAATTTGCCCCTTCACATTCTCTTTTAAAGTCTCCACTTTAAATGCATTAAATTTCTCCAAATTTAATGCTCTCTCATTTAATAAAACTCTTTTATTAATTTTATTAAGAATTTTGTTAATTACTTTAATTAACAAACATTCACATAAAACCCCCTGCAACATTTCAATATTACATGCAGAACCAATTTCAGCAATTTCACCCGAAACAGTTTCGGTGTCTATTGAAATAATTCCAGCGCTTTCTTAAATCTTTATCTGAAACATATTTGCTCCAAATGGTGTCGGTATCCCTTAAGTGTGTCACCCTACGGTTCGCGAATAATGCAGACATGATCGAGACCCCTCTCCGATCAATAATCAGCAGCGGGACCTGGATATCCATACTGACTCCTACACATTCAACGATGACTTCTGTGATCGTGAGAACCTTTAACGCTAGTAACTAAATCCCTTTGTCCCGCGATATATTACATGTCCGAGATTCGATCATCGGTATCTCCATACCTAGTTTGATCTCGTTACCGACATGCACTCTTTTCTCGTTCCCGTGATATAACATTCTAGTGATCACATCACTTGCTTGCAAGCTATTTCAATGTGATATCACCGAGAGGGCCCAGAGTATATCTATCCGTCATCGGGATGGACAAATCCCACTCTTGATCCATGAGCCTCAACATAACACCTTCGTAGCACCGAACCCACCTTTATAGTCACCCTGTTACGGTGTGACGTTTGATGTAATCAAGATACTCTTCCGGTGTTAGCAATTAAAATGATCTCATGGTCTAAGGATAAAGATTACTTCGTATGATGTTATAGCAATATAAACATAATTACTTTGATCGTAATGTTATACTTCGGATGAATGTTCATCACATCATTCCACCAATGTTGTGACCTCATTATTAACAACATCCAATGTCCATGATCAGGAAACCTTGATCATCTTGTTAATCAAAGAGCTAGTCTATAAGAGAGGCATGACTAGGAACCTTTTATTTGTTTATTAAACACACATGTATTGACGTTTCCTATCAATACAATTATAGCATGCAAAATAAACATTTATCATAAACATGGAATAAGATAATAACCACTTTATTATTGCCTCTCGGGCATATTCCCTTCATATATTGCCCTTGGGACGAAAACCCTAAGTGCGCGATCAAAAAACCACGAAAGAGTCTGTAGCCGCCATCATCTCCATCCCTAGATCAGGAGGGGTCTGAAGCTCTTCCCGGCACCCTGCCAGAGAGGGGAATTCACCCTGGAGGCCTTCTTCATCACCATGCAAGCCTCCGGTGTGATGCGTGAGTAGTTCATCCTTGGACTACGGATCCATGTAGTAGCTAGATGGCTGGTTCTCCTCCTTTGTGCTTTCATGACTAGATCTTGTGAGCTCCGTTCATGATCAAGATCATCTATTTGTAATTCTGCATGTTGTGTTTGCGAGGATCCGATGGATGTTGAGATGCTATTTCAGATTGATTATTGATTCTATCATATCTTTGTTATTTGTGATCTTGCATGATTTCCGTTGTTAGTAGCTATCTTGGCCAAGTAGATGCTAGCAACTCCAAGAGTTAGTATTTATGCTCGATAGTGGGTTCATGCCTCTGGTAATCTGGGGAAGTGACAGAAATCTCTAAGGTACTAGATGTGTTGTTGCTACTAGGGAGAAAACAACAATCCTTTGTTCATAGAACAATCATATTGTTTACTTTACACGCAATTCATAAAGCAATAATCTGTTGCTTGCAACTTAATACTGGAGGGGGTTCGGATGATAACCTGAAGGTGGATTATTAGTCATAGATGCAGTTGGATGGCGGTCTATGTATAATGCTGTAATGCACAATCAAGTCTCAAAGGAGTCAAGATGATTAGTATGTGCATGTATTGCTTTCTCGATGTTTGTCAATTGCCCCGCTGTAATTTGTTCACCCAGCATGTTATCTATCTAAGGAGAGCCACCTCTAGTGAACTATGGATCCCGGTCCTTGTGTTTTACATTCAATCTACAAACCGTTTACTGCTTTGTGTTTACTTTCTTCAAACTATTACTTCTTTCCATTCGATACATTTAATACTTTGTTTTCCGCAAAACACGGTGAGATTGACAACCTCATCGCAAGTTGGGGATAAAGTTCTGTGGTTGTGTTGTGCAGGTCTCCACGTTGCTACTAGCACCGGTAGTGCGCCCTGCCAAAGCTCAGCTAGTAACACCTTTGGGGTGTTTCCTTGCTCCTACTGGTTCCATTAAACATTGGTTTCATACGGAGGGAAACTTGCTAATGTGCTCATCATACCTTCTTCTTGGGGTTCCCAACGAGCTCTACATCATCATTGCTCCAGCATTTTTCTAGGCGCCATAGACAGAGCCATCAAACCACACACTAAAAGTCGTCTAGATACATTCGTTTCGCGCAAGTTAAAACAGTTTATATTATGGAACGGAGTGAGTAGTTGCTAGAATGGAAAAGAAGATTCGAGGGTTAGCAATGTTAGAATTTGCTAGTCTTGATACAACGGTTAATGTTGAATGTTAACTGTACACTATATAGTGGTAAGATAAGATAAGATAAATCTCTAAAAATATGGTCTCGTCATATCAGCTTAACAAAAAACTAGTGCATGAGGCTATAATCGTTCAAGCCAAGGTTGTTTTCATAGAGTACGACCCTTACACAAGCATTGAGGTGATTGTTCATGTGTATGGCATGTGGTCCGTAACATCCTGTTGATGCTAAAATTTCCATAATTTCTAAAAGAACTCTAGAATCGGCGGACTAAAGTGCATTATGCTAAAATTTCCATAATACCGATACAAGGACATGTTTCAAAAGAGAGGAGACCAACAAGTTGAAAGCCGATGACTTCAGACAACCAAACAAAATAAACAGTTCAACATGGTCAAGAACTATTTCTCTACTTGTAGTACCAACTATTACATATGGATTGCATCATTACGTACTGTGGCAACATGTCTTGTTTCTTAGTTAAGCATGAGGCCGGTTTCAATCGACGGCGTTCACGAAGGTTGGTACGAACCAAAGCGCATGCTTCACCGTTCTTGTCCAGAAGCGAGGGTTACTAATTCCCTCAAGTACATTGATTTCAGAAGTAACACCGCAGTCTTTACCACAAAGACTGAAGCGGCATAATTCAGGTTGCGCCTCTTTGGAAAGACATGCTGCAGTTGGTAAGATATAGACACAGTTGCTTCTCGTCAGATAACTTGAGGTAAGGTCTGCACCACCTATGCGCATGATAATCGGATAGTTCACTCCAAGGAAAAGAGAATATGATCCAAGGTCAGCAATCCTTTCCCATGGATTAGCTTGATCAACCTGACCAGTGTTCATTGAGAACACCAAGCAGCCAAACCCGAAAGTATAAGTGGAGATAGTGCGACTGCAGTGTACAACACGAGGATGAGAAGACAGCTAGGATCATAAGAAGCACCAAGCGTATATATATATGAAGAAGTCTAGAACCATCTGCAGATCTTGCTAACCACCAAAAACCAAAAAAGTAGTCCTGCTCGTCTCTAGTAGCATTAAGAAATGAATCCACCAACTCGTCCATGGCAGCTGGTCGCGCCAAGACCAGTGCAGGACCTTGAAAAGGTAGCAGAATGCGTTAACTTATGATTCCAGAGCATGATATAGTGAATCCTAATGAAAAATTTCCTTTCAATTGAACTGCATGCAAAGTAGCTCAAACATAGGAAACACAACTACGGCCCAGAATCATACAAAGGAAACAAAGCATTATATACTAGGGAAATTTCCTAGAGAACGGACTCATCTTTTTTTAAACAAGACGGGCAATTTTTGGCTTGTTTTGTCTAAAAAAGGCAAAGATAATTGACCGGTTCATTTGCAGGGGAACTTGCCGAAAACCCATGCAAATACAGAAAACATAGGATAGGAAAGACACAGGATTTTACATTTGCATGTCCATTTATACTCCTGCAGGATTGCGGTTGTGTTAGATTACATTGCATGGAAAAACCATTGAACGGATTCTTTTCAGGAGCTTCAAGTATATCTTAAATTCCAATCGGATGAATTAAAAGACATCCAGAAAAATCTACTGTGCATAGTTCAATCCGATGAATCAAACTACTACTATAAGAAAAAATCCTACGGAAAAACTATGATTTGTACAGTTCATAGAGTCTAAAATAACTACTTGTATTTTCATTTAAATGAAACACTCTCTATGTCAATTCAGTACAATAGCTTGGGCACATGAGTAATTAAGCCAGTACACTACATATGAAGGAATAATTACCAGGATGCAGAAGATCCCAAACATGAACATTGCCATACAGAGCTGTGGCGAACACCAGTCTGTCGTGGGTAATTCCATCATTGTAACTGTAAGGGCTCAGGGTGTGGTTAGGAGGAAGTGGAAGAACTGTCCATCCATGATCATCGCCCTGAAGGATGGCAATTCTGACGTTGAAGACTGCAACAAGCGAGAAATCTTTATATCTCCCAGCAGCTATGGGAACTTGGAAAATATCAATCTTCTACATTACAGCTGGAAGATCATTATCCAATAAGAACGTGGTTGGTTGGTCGGTTGCTTGGAACGACAATGTTGGGAGAGGAATCTTGCGATGAGTGTACACGTTGCAAAGCTCAAACTTGCCTTTGAAGCTAGCCGTGGAAATCCAATCTCCATTGGCGCCTACCCACTACCCAGAAGTATAGCCTGGTACCATAGCATCGGAGGAGAACCTGTCCAGCGGTGACAGCTTGCACGGGAGGCTATCAATTTTGAAGTAATGCAAGAAATCTAGCGGTCCCTTGGTCGGGAGGAATGAAGAACACATGGGAGGCCAATGGCATTGAAGCATCCAGAGTTGCACTACCTTCCGCGGATTCAAGAAAAAGTTTGGACGAACCGATTAGGTTGGCGGCGGTGATGACGTCGCATCGGGTTATGAGTTCTTCAAAGGGGCCTTCGATAAACACGTCATGAAAAAGCTCAGAATCATGCTCACTGTTCTTGCTCGCTGAAGCCATCGCAAGGCAGCGTCTGTATTTCATTGATTGGGGTTGTAGAAGAGAGGGGGAATCAAGGGTGGCAACTGCTTGAGTGAGACGAGAAAGGGAATCCGAAAGCGACATATGGCGGCAGCGGCGGCGCGTGGTACGGATGGGGAAGACACCCTAGAGGGGATGGGGCAATAGGCAAGGGGGAAAAGCTAGATTAGTCAACACGAGCGTGCGCTCCTCAGCTGCATTTCGAGGAGACAGTGACCCGCCGACTCCCTACTCCCTAGTACCAGTAGACGTCTAGGCGGCCGGAGTAGTTAATTTGGAGGAGACTGTGACCGGCCTGACTCTACTAGACACCTAGGGTATGGGTTGTACTAGACGAGCTCTGTAGTATTTTACTTGCATGGACGAGCTCTGTTTTTCTTTTTTCACGGAACGAGATCTGTATTAGGGCATCCACTATGTTGTCCATAAGCAAAAAGTAGTCCTTATGGATGACCACATACATAGTAGAACTTCACCTAAGCTTGTGGCTTGTCCATAAGCAGTATAAAATTATTTATTCTCTCCTCTCTCTCTTGCACCTGTATACTTTTTGCAGACATATGGGTCCTAGATTATAGATAAGTTCACTTTATCAGCCACGACATTGATGTTGCGAAATTTGATACACAACACTATTTAGCATGGGAGGCAAATTTGGCATTAGCTCCACATTGTTTGTCTTGCCAAATATCTGCATAGTGGGCCCTTACACAAAATAAAACAACATAGTAAATGGTATTCTCTCTCCCCATCGCACGAGAGAGAAGCAGTGCACTGCCACATGATCAGATAGAGTAGTACTTGGAATTTGGCATCGGCGCACAGAGTTGCCCCGATTCCCTAGTTTCTCAGATTTGGAACTAACCCTACAACGTATGGAACTAGTTCCAAAATCCAAATATCTATTTTAGAACTAGATTTGTCTATACATTGTGGGTGCCCAGGGCATCCACTATGTTGTCTACCCACAAGCCAAAAAGTAGTCCATAATCCTATCCATATACATAGTAAAGGTTCACTTTAGTGGAATTTCCTTAAGGGTGACCTACAAGCTTATGGATTGTCCATAAACAATAAATAATTATTTTCCTTTCTCCTCTCTCTCTCTTGCATGTGTGTATTTTTAACAAACATGTGGGTACCAGCTTAAGGTGAAATCGACCTTATACATTGTACTAGTTATTTCTATAAGCTGTGCGGGTCCCATCTTATGGCAAAAGTTCACCTTAGAGCATGTACAACGTTGGTTGAGTCTAGCAAAAATCTTAGACATGAGTCCAACAAAGGCAAATATTACTAGGCCTTGGATTCGTGAACAGAGGGAAGTACGATCTACTAGCAGTTATTACTTGGACTTTCACCAAATTCAAATTCTGAATCAAGAGGCAAAAGCTCCCGCCTACATGAAATATTTGGGCCCAATGTTTAATCTTTCATATACTATGAAATTCCGTTTGACCTATCGTACTGATGACCAATGGAGATTGTGAAATTTCTAGGTTGGGTGGTGGGGTTCGCTCGTAATTTTTGTTACTAGGACTATAGCCAAATTCAAAATCTTAATCGAGGGTAAAAACCTACAGCCCAAACAATTTCGCAGATGGAGTCAACATTATTTTTTCTATGGGAATATTTTTTTATTTCTAAAAATAGGGAGTAGCATTTTCTTCAAATTATTACTTGTACTCTAGCCAAATTTAAAATCTCAATTGGGCGGCAAAATTTACCAATGTTCTGCGCAATTATGTAATGAATGGTCAGTTGATGTGACTCTCGGCCTTCAATTCCTGACCAGATAGCGTACTAGTATACAACTATCTTTTTCTATTATTACTTTGCCGCTAGCCAAATTCAAAATCGTAAAATCAAGCTGCAAAATACCAACTGACTCATATGCATTTCGCGCCCTTCCGTTTCAAATATTTTCAGCCAAAATCTCCCACCGATGGAGTACCATTTTTCTAGTATTACTTGGACTCATTGCCAAATTCAAAATCTCAATCAAGCGGCAAAATCACATACCGACCTTGAAGCATTTCCTGCCCCACCGTTTCAAAACCTTTGAACAAAATCTCCGACCGGGGAGTACCATTTTTCTATTATTATTATTTGTCCTGTAGCCATATTCAAAATCTCTATCGAGCGGCAAAACACACACCGACCTTGAGAATTTCCCGCCCCGCCGTTTCAAAAACTTTGAGGCAACATATCCCATTGTGGAGTACCATTTTTCTATTACAGTATTATTATTTGTCCGGTAGCCAAATTTAAAATCTCAATCGGGCGGCAAATTCACACACCAACCTTGAAGCATTTCCCGCCCCGTCGTTTCAAAAACTTTGAGGCAAAATCTCCCACCATGGAGAATCATTTTTTTATTATTATTATTTGTCCGGTATCTAAATTCAAAATCTCGGTCGAGCGGCAAAATCACAGACCGACCTTGAAGCATTTCCCGCCCCACCGTTTCAAAAACTTTGAGGCAAAATCTCCCACCGGGGGATTACCATTTTTCTATTATTAGCCAAATTCAAAATCTCAATCGAGCAACAAAACCAAAGACCGACTTTGAAGCATTTCGCGCCCCTCCGTTTCAAAAACTTTTGATGTTAAAATTCCTTTTCTACCCATTGTTTCGATGCCCTATGGCACGCTAGAGTCGGTAGCTTGGGGGGCATGATTATAATTATTTTTCTGTTCACCTCCATAGACCCGATTCGCGTGGTTTTTCTAGCTAGCCCTCCCAAAATCCCAGGCTTCTCCCCCACGCCCTCACCTCCACGACCACCGCGCGCATCGCCCGCCGGCAATTCCACGGCTGCCAGAGCCGTTTCATCGATGGCCACCCCATCGGATCTACTTCACTGGGTCTCTCTGCCACTCCACCAAAGCTATGGTTTCGCTGACCGCGCCTATGGTGTTGTCAACCGCCCACGCTCTGCTTCCCCGTCGTCGAAAGCTATCCAACTTTATCGGAGCAGCTTCACCGTTGTCCACCAGATGAGATCTAATTCAACAAGTTCCATGTCCACTGCTCCAGACCAGCTACACGGTTGTTGCCATTGACTGCACCAGCATCGATCGCCCAAGATCTGCTTCCTCGATGCCAATAGCCACCGCAACCGCAGCACCCTCGGTGACCTGGACGTCACTCACACGCTACCGACGATGCTTAGACGCCTCTCTGACCAAGGTAACCAGATCTCCAACCCGTTTTTGTTTTGTCAGTGGTATAGCAGGTTCAAGACTGTCGCAGTGAACTGCATTTTTGTAATCGTGCTAGTACATATAAGTCATTGGGCACGCCTGTTCTTCGTGCTAGTAGATACAAGGTCATTAGACATGTTGGTTTGCATTCGCTGCTCTACAAATATCAAGTCATGCACATGTCTGTCATTTTGTCATGTATATGTTCTTATCTTAACTGCTCCGTATACCAGTAAATGCCTGCTATTGTGTAGTTCTTGCAAAATGTAATGTCAGTGGAAAATATTAGTATGGATTCCCTGCTACACAATTACTGACTCTATCTTGTTATTCCTAAGCTAAGTTCCTGCTATTATTTTCGCCCTAGCATCGTTCTGCTATCCTGTGGTACCCGTTCAAACTCTTTGTACTAGTTCGATTATAATTTTGTTGTTGTCATCTGGTTCTTCAAAAGCCGCAATACTGACTATTTTTGTTTTCTTTGCGTAGAGCTCAAAAAGGCAACACTGAACATGTTGGTTTGCACAGCCTACAGGTCCACCAACGATGTCATTATATATTTTCTGTATCTGGTGTTGGTTCCTAATCAACGTCATAATTATTCTTTACTGTATAGTTCATTCCTGTTTTCCATTCCTGCTCAACAAGTTCTGGTATGAGGTGGTTATAATTTATATGTGGTTTATTCTTAGCTATGACAGTAACTGCATGCCATTGTGTAGCTCACCGCAAATTCCGAGTCATCCAATGTCTCTTGCATTCCAGGAGATACCACTGCTTCCATATATATTTGCTGAAATGACCTGGCTAGTTTATACTGAAATTCTAAGAAACACTTTGTTTGATTGCTTATTTTATTGTTGGCATACTTGTCTAATGCTTGTTTGTCCTGTTCTACAGGTTCATAAGCCACACCATTATATCTTGTATCTGGTTCTGATTCATCCTAGGCAACGACATAACTTTCCTCTACTATATAGTTTAGTTATGGTTTGCATTCCTGCTCTACAAGTTTGTATTATGAAGTTATAATTCCTATCTGGTTTATTCTTAGCTATGAGTGTTTTGTCTTCTTTGCTGTATTAACTTGTTATTAGTTAGTTTCAGATTACAATTATTGCTTTCACCACCAAAGAGGGGACTGCAAGATCATATCTCAAGGTGGTTTTCCAATGTAGATGTCACACTCAAAGGGAGATGCGGTTGATGGATTGAGAAAGCAAATTGAGGACTCTGCTATCAACTTGATTCGCAACTAAAGTGCTGAATTTTCTTTCCCTTTTGTTCATATTTTGTAATATTTTTAAGAAGTTTGTAGCTGATGTAATATCTAAATAACTCGCATAGGCCATGTAGACATTTAGATGACGCCGTCCACGCATGGATGTACCATAACTGCGCCAGCCAGGTCGATCAGGTTTCAGAATTACCGAAACAGTAACGGTAACTGGCCAAGACAGTAACATGACAAAACAGTGACAGACCAAAATAGCAACGGTAACTGGCTAAAACAGCAACATGCCAAAACAGTAACAGACCGGAACAGTAATAGGTCGAAACAGTAACATGCCGACATAGTAATAGGCCTAAATAGTAACATACCAAAACAGTAACAGGGCGAAACAGTAATAGGCCAAAAACAGTAACAGGCCAAAACAGTAATAGGCCAAAACAGCAACAGGCCAAACAATACCAGGCCAAAACACCAGCAGACCAGAATAGTGGCAATCCAGCACAGTAACATGCTGAATACTAACAGGCCAGAACAGTAACAGGCCTGGATAGTAACAGGCCAGAGCAGAGGCAACCAGCACAGTAACGGGCCAGAACAGTAAAGGGCCATAACAGTAATGGACATGAATAGTAGATAGCCAGAATAGTAACGAGCCAGAATAGTAATACACTAGAACAGTGTCGGACCTTCTCAAAAGTGGGTCGTTCGTAGGCGGCCCATGACGGGCTGTGAGAACAGTGACGGGCTGACCGTGGGCTTTAATAGTATCGGGCCTACTTGACGCAGCCTGTTAACGGACCGCACAGTATTCGAAAAGTGTGGGCTTTTGTAGGCCGAAACAGTAACGGGCCTAACATTCGCGGGCCGCTGTTGGCCATATCTTTGGGCCCATTTCAAACATTGTCGGACGAAACAGTAACGGGCCGTAATCTTATTGGGCTCTCTTGATGGGCCGACCCACTTAATTATGAGCAGGCCTTGGCTGGGCCTAGCTTCTACCACGGTTTCCGTGGCCGTTAACGGCGGTAACTGGTCATTAATGGTGTTTGCCGCGTGGTATTTTGCATGACGTCGGCAATCAACGCGGCTGGCGGATCTACGACGGAACAAGTTTTTGTGGCTAAAGGGTGCAATCCACCACAGTCAGGAAAAAACGTGATAGATTCTTTTGTGATGGGGCTTTTACCACGATGGGCATCCGTCGTAGAAGACTTTTTAGCCACGAAAAACGGGTCTTCAACCACGAAAATCGTCCGTTGTAAAAGCCAACTTTTCTTGTAGTGTAGCTACGTATTTGGAATCTCTAATGGGAGTTCCTTTGATCGATGATACTTGATCCTAAAATATGGAGATATTGTCCTAATTAAATCAAAACATGGAGCTAGCAGGGATTACTGTTGACTATTGATTCTCCTTTTCCCTTTACTTTCTAATTCATTAGGCGTCTCGTCTGATAGCTCGACAATGGATCTCGTACGGTGGTGCTACAGGGGAGTGCAAGGGAGAGACAATGGGATTTCAAAGAACTTTTCGTGAAATTTGACAATGCTACAAGGTCTAGCTTGTAAAAATGTACAAGGTGTCCACGTTGTCATCAGATCTGGTACCTTCAATTTCCATCCAAAGGCTCACAACCCATGGGTGCAGCTGGTGCATGAGTTGTTGTGTTTCATAGGATACGTTCTCAAGTGATCAAGTATTGGTGTGTATGATTATAATAGGACCAAGTTCAAGTGTGTTTCACTATCAGCTTTCGATAGAACTAGAATAAAAAAGAGTTTGATCTTATCTGAAGAAACTGAAATAGTAGTTTGCAATAATGATAACGATTAGAACACTACTCAAACATAAACTAAAACAGAAGTTTTCATTATTACAAGAAAAAGTTTAAAATGATGATAAATGACTACTCAATACTAGGAGAATTGACAGTACACCCATCAGTTCTGCGCTACTGCTGGTTTGAGGCCTCCTCCGGTGCCACCGCCACCTTTGTCATCGCCAGATTGTCCTCCGGTGCCATCGCCACCACCTTCGCCATCGGCAGCTTTGGGATGACGCAATGGATTAATCTGTCGTTGTTGGGTAACTGGTCCCAATTGTTGCATGCATGTTGTTGCGGGTGAACACCACCATCTCGTTGCCACAATGGTAGGTCCAACCTTAGAGCAGTGTGATTCTTGTGGTTGACAAAGTGGACCGTCAGCTTCGAGTCCGACTTGTGATCTAGGTCGTACATGTGGAGATCGTGACGGCGACCATAGTCCCCATCGAAGAAGGCACACGCCAGCGCCACCAGTTCCTCCGTGGGCTAAAGGCCTAGATGCGTAGGGCATTATCCTCATGGACCACAAATGGCTGGAGCTCCTTTGCGGTGGGCGGGAGCTGGAAGGTGACCATGGGTGCACTATTGCTGACGGAGACCTTACTTTTATCAATGAGGAGGGGTATTAGAGATGGTAAGATGCGCTAGGATTGTGGGAAGGGGAGAAGTTAAATAGGAAGGTGATTAGCGGGGATTAATATAGGCAGATGAGTGGAACAAAGGATTGTGCATACTCGATGTTGGCGATCAAGACAAAGCGAAGAAAATGGGATGCCTCGCTGCTCCCTGGCTCTCTTCTCTGAGGACATAATGGCACATCCATAATTTTGGAGGCATGTTAGTGGAGGTGGAGGCGGCATGCTTGCTGCGTGTGTTCGAGGTGGGTGTGCCGCATGTTAATCCTTTTCCAGTAAGCCACCTAGCGCAACTATTCTGTGGAAAAAAGTCCGCGGTTTTAGTTTAGAGGGTAAAAAAGTCCATGATTTTAAAAAAAGTCCAATGATGCAGACCCACTTTTCATGTGGTCAAATCTGAAGAAAATTTTAATTTTTCTAAAGTTGTTTGGTTTATGCTATGATGTTGGAGTGCTCCCAAATATTTAAGTTTAGTGCTTCCAAATCTCAATAAAAAAGCATGGCACTTCTCAATGGAATGAGCCCAAACTTGGCAGGGTGGTGCCTTTTAGCGTGGAAACAACTTCTTCAACTAGGTATTTTGGGGTTCTATGAAAGAATTTGATTTTTCATTTTCTGAATCTAGAAATTTGAATTCTTTGTGAATTTTTCCAAATGAGGTGCAAGAATTCCTCATGTCTAAGACTATTCAACGTTTTTACCCACTGGTAGATCATGTTGTACGACCATTCCTAGGAGATTGAGATTTTTCTCTTGGTGGAGCTATATAATGCTTTTTTCTTGATTAATGCTTGTATAATTCAAAATTTAAACAGTAGGTAACCTAAATATTGATCTCAAAATAAAAATGGTTTTGGGTGCCCCACGGGTGTTCTAGGCCGGACCGATGCGTAGGGTTGAAAATTTAGAAATCCCTATGTGGTTGCACGTGCCATCAAGTTTGGCCTTTTTAATCAAACCAAATAAAATTAGAAAAAGTAAAAACCTACGCATGGAGTCCTTACTTGTCACCTAGTATCCATAAAAAATCATAAACAAGATATCCAAATACGTTGGATATACAAACCTTCACCTAGATGTCTATCGAGTAGGAGTTAACTTGGGTTTTAACCCTAGTTATCATGCCCAACGCCAAAAGGATGGCATCCCTCAATAGAATGTGCCTACACTTGGCAGGTTGGTGCCTCTTGGCATTGTAAAAGAACTTCCCAACTAGGGATTTCGGGGTTCTATGAAAAAACTTGATTTTTCATTTTTTTTGAATCCATAAATTTGAATTCTGGGTCGATTTTTTCAAAGGAGGTGCAAGAATTCCTCATGTCTAAGGCCATCCAACATTTTATCCCAATGGTAGGTCATATTGATGGCCATTCCTTAGAGATTAGGATTTTTCTCATGGTGAAGCTATATACCGCTTTTTTCTTGAGCAATGCTTGCATACTTCAAAATTTAAACGGCAGGTACCTTGAATATTGGTCTCAAAATCCAAACAAAAATGGTATTGGATGCCCTAGAGGTATCCTAGGCTAGACCAGTGCATAGGATTCAAAATTTAGATACACTTACACGATTTCATTTGAATTATTTGTGCTCATTTGAATGTTGGCCAAATACCATAGAACGTTGTTGACTATCTCAAACCCCCCTCAAAACCCAGCAGAACTTGGGTAACCCAAACGTCCCACTTGGGTTGTTGAATGATAACCCCAACGACCAACTATGGCTGTTGGATCGGGTTTTATAGAATGCCACCCGCGACTCTGCAACCTAATTATGCTGAGACATTGGATCGATGTGTCTGGATGGTTTAGATTGTGTTTTCTAAGGACGATCCACGAGTAGGTTGTTCCTGCAACCTGATTGGCTGGATTCGGTGGGGGTGATTTAGCCTAACTTTGGGTGCATTTTCTATGTTTCTAGCAAGAAATTTAAACTATACAGATACTTCTGAAACACCACAAATGTTGTCAACATACATCAGTTACATGTTGCATACAACAGATTTAAATTTAGTTCACAACAATATTCCCTAAGAACTCTAAAAACAAGAATATTTTGCCCGCTTCTTTCTGCTCCTCTTTGTGGTCTTTAAGCTCGAATTGCATAAACAACAGTTAAAGTTGATTGAAATAGACATGATCTAAATTCCAAATTAAACATGTTTTGAAGCTCACCTTCCATCAGCATAATCATACAAAGATTAAATAGGAAGGGATTTATTATTACTAGTCTTCTCTCTACGCCCCTCGGGGCGCGGCTAGCATCAAATTCGTGTGATGAGAAAATTCTCTAATGTCCAAATGTCGTAACGACACATGTAGCTGTAATTTGTTGACATGCACAGGACATTGAGAGCGTTTTAATGATAGGAAATACTACACATAGTTAAAACAACCTGTTGTTGTAAGCCATAACATACAAATACAAAGCATCACGTCCATGTAAGACAGTATCGGAGGGCGGGCTAAGATGTTGAATTAAAAAAAACATATACAATATTTCTCGGGAAGCGTAAGCGGTACGTAGATAACACATCGTCGGGTAAAATTACATAATATAGACTCCTCTCTATGCTCCCGGGGCGCTGCCAGCAGATAGGACGCGTGACGATATGATGACGCTACATCTACATGCAAGAGAAAAGATGAAACCAAGCACAAACATGCAAGAAATAAGATGGAACTAGGCTCAAACACGAAGAGAACCAAGTTCTAAGCAAAGCAGAGATGACAAACACGTTGATAAGAATATGGCCATAGAGGTTGTTTTCCTACGCCCAGACATCCCGTTCGATGAGACAGTCACCTAGGGGCGCGATGTGTGCGATAAGATAATCGACGGTCTACAGAAAAAGGGCATATGGCCCAACGGATGGCACATTTAAATATTACAATAGGGTAAGAGATGATAGATCTATTGTAGAGTCTTCATCTTTTTATTGTTGACAACATTATCGAATGCACACAAATACTTACTTGTGGTGAAGAAAGACTCATGTTTCAATAACAGAACACTGACAAAACAACTCTATTGATCATTCGCAACAACACAAAGAAGACGAACGATAAGATGTTTCTTCAGGATACTTGATGGTTAGGATTCCCATTGCAGAGTCCTCTGGATTCCACTATCGGGCATGGCTCCTAAAACGGCATGCACTTAGTACTAGAAGGCATCAATCAAAGAGAAGAAAGCTAAAATGTGGACATCTCCACAACGACCTACAATCTTTGACGTACGCACCCACGCTGAAACCTTTTCATATACCTGCGTTGGGGAGAACAAAGCTACAATCTTGCGCGAGACAAGGTAATGCGATAACAACAGATAAAGAAAGGATCCTACCTCGTGACCATCCACGTCGCACGACAATCATATAGATCAATGTACCATCTGCAAGCATTATTATCGCTGAGTATGCATCCAGATTTCAGAGTGATAACCATCCTGAGGAATATAACGCTAGCAAGATTACTATGGACGCTCATAAAACCTCGTGTGCCAGGAACATGATCGTAGAATCGCCCTAGAGAGCCACCATTGCTTCTCTTCCACTGATAAAAAAACATCAGTTTTGTAAGAAGCAGGAAATGTACATGAAACTAAACAACAATGGTTTCCTACCTTCCATCTCGCAAAAAGACTATCTGCTTCCTCATGATCGTTGGCTTTGCCATTTGCGAAGTTTGTTAGACTCATTAGTTGCCTACATGAGAGTAATACCAAGAGGAACACATGAATTAAACGGGAGGCGCAGCCGACGAAGAGACGAAGCTCTGGAAAGGTGGATGGATCACATGCGATCTTCGGGAACTTAGGAGGAACTTCTACCATCTAGTCGATGATGGTGCACGACATGATCTTGATCATGAGGTCGCCTTTTACGACACAGAAACAACATCTAGTGGTGGAGAGCATAAAATATTGCAGCACATATACTCGATCTTTCTCCATCCTCGGCCTATAGTTTGCTTATGGCTCCGTTGCCAATTTCAGCGTACATTCTAGCGCCATGTTCCTATATGACAAAAAGATATGTAACGTATAAGCGTACAAAAGTAAAAATAGAATGATATATACGTAACGACAATGCGTTACCTTGGAATCAAGAAGCATCATATCAACACGCACGATCTGACCACCAACGGTACCATTGGGGTAATCCCACGATCTGGAAAGCCTGACGACCACAACTGCTTCATCATGAAAGCTCATCCTCAGATCCGACATGAATATTACGACAGCCAGCCATCTGTAAAAAACAAAAAAATCACACACGTCGCCAAATTGCTATAACGGAACAGGACGATGTGACGCAACAACTGGTACGTGAAAGAAAGCATACTACTACGACATTCACAAAAGATAGCAGGGAAGACAGTCACAGAAGCTCACGACATCTATAGCAATAGAAGACGACCCTGAGAGTATGTACAGAAAGGAGTCTTTCTCGAGGTGCGTGCACATGCCCGTGTGAGGTGCGCTTCCGATGCGCGCCCTGCCCACGCATAAAAGAAACTCTACCCAGTGTTTCACAACAAAAACGGTGCCCTCGAAAAGCGTCAGAACACTTAACTTTTATCTAACACCGACCTATAACCTGCACAAACCGATAAACCTACACGTGCACAATAAATCGCAAACAACAAATCAGCAAAAACAATAAGCAGAAGAGGGAATCACTTACATGGATGAACAAATGCAGCGATAACGGTTACTGACGATGCAGTTATAACATACCTCAACAGAACATACTTCGCTTCAAAAGCCGAACGAACCTAAGAAAGAATAACAAAGACATGGAGAAAGATGAACATAAATAGCAAACATAAAAAAACACCATACGAAAAAATACGAAAGAAACAGAGAGCTCACTTCAGCAGCAGCAGAATATTTCTGACCTAAGAAGACATCCTACACCGATGTCTGAGAGAATAGAAAGTTGTACACTGAAGGAATAAATACAGAACAATCGCATAAGCGAGGAAAATATGGCAGAAAACGTAACGAATAGCACACGAACATAAAAATACGACAGAATCAAGGAAAATACGGGAAAAGGCAGCTACCAATAGAAGAAGCGATGACGTAAGAGAAGGCGATAAGAATAGCGTAGCAAGCCGATATTTGTCAAAAATGCGGTATTCATCACGTTAGCGACACAAGCAAGCATAAATAAGAAGCTTTGAGGGTGCGAATCATCATGAAGAAGAAGAAGCGAGAACATGGCTCGACATGTATAAGAAGCAGTTGTGCCGCAAACTACCACCGTCTACGAACAAAACTCAAAATCGAAGAGGCGGAAGCACTCCCCATTCATACACGGTCGCAAGGATGAAGATAAGAAAGAGCAAAAGAGTGTATTTGATAACGATCCTGTATCTTGTTGTTGTAGCGTGCGTTTGGAGGCATGGCGGCTTACCATCCTACAACGTCTCGTAGCTGGCAGAAAGCGGTAAACTGCGGACACCTCGGTTTACTACACTGCTAGCTCTGCTTTTCGCCCCGCGAGAATCCGCATACGTCTAGTGTAGGATGGCACGACGTCTCTATTCGACACTTGCAGGGGCGAGAAAACATGAATGGAATGAGCTCGCCATGGCATGTAGACTATGAGTGGGCCCCATGGCCACAAGAAACCGCGTACGACACGGGCTTATGTTGCCGCATAGTTTCTGGATGGGACTGATGCCCACTAAGAACCGCCACTTTCGAGGGATCAACGACACGTCGAGTCTACGCTAGCCTCGCGACCACACTAATCCTCAATCGTCTAGTACCTATGTCACCAACTCGAGTCTAGTCTGGCTCCACACCCGCGGGAAAATGTGGCTGCCTAAAGTCTACACTGCGCCAGGTCAGTTACAGACGGGCTCCATCCCTGTGGAAAAAAGCGGCTGACATAGGTTGATGGCGCCAGGTAGGCTTTCAGCGGGCCCCGGCACCCAGCGGGCGCGGAGCATTGTAGCTCACGGGACGCCTGTCACAGAGCCCGATCCTATCCACGTACGTTGACGGCAGGCCCAAGTGCGTGTGCGGCCCACTTTGCAGCGACGCAAGGTACGATGGCGCGCGGTACACCCGTCCGCGGTATGGAATCTTTCGTCGTGGACTGCTACGGATCCCGTCTCACGAGATAGTAGGGCTCCGTTGCGACATCTCTGCGTGTCCTCCTTGACGTCCATCCCATGGTCGAAAAGAATCAGGATGACATGGATAGCAGTTTGAGCCGAAACAATCTAGCGCTATTATTTACTCTGATTCCCGTAGTTAGCAGAAATATTTTCTAGTACCTCCTCAATAACACCAACAACTTCTTCATATTCTAGTTCACCTCCTTTTTTCTCCCCCTTTCGCTTCCTCTTTTGTTTTTTATTATTCTTCCCCTCCTCAGCAACTCCTACGATACATTATCTTCTGGCACCCCTTGTTCTCTAGTAACTTGCTGCTCATCAACTTTGACGAAGGATAGTTTTCATGATCCCCTCGCAGTCTCACTTCCGAAGGATGGAAGACAGTTTATTTGTTCGGCAATCGGCTCGGGATAGCAAGTTTGGATCTCTCAAAGAAAAAGATGAAGGTATATATGTAATGGGGAGAATTTCCTCAGACTTTATTCATAGGTTGATCGGGAGATCGTACATGGTGTTTACAAGAGGTCTCGGAGGGTTTATAATGATACCCGACAAGAGATGAAGCTAGAGCTATGACTAAGGCTAATGGTAAAGAGTCAGGTGTCTGTGGCGTGTTCCTCTTCCGGTGAATGTCCTTCAGTACTTATAGGTGTTCCTCAGTCACGTTAGGTCTTCATATTGTCTTGCACGTAATCTTGATCTCCTATCTCCCCTGGACGCACGTCTAGTGTTCGGGATCTCAAGAGAGTTGTCTTGCAGCCTCACAGGTAAGGTCAGTTGAGAGATTCTTTCTTTCACTTAGTCAAAGCCACCGTTCGGATGGTGTAAACTAAATACGGATTGGTCTTATACTGATGGTGGCTCTGGAGCAGGTATGATCACTAGTGATCATGACAAATCCATTATTTTCTCTCCGTGTTGATGTCCGCCGTTCTGCAAAGATTCTCTCGGCACTGAACTACATGCAATAATGGATGGTTTATCGCTTGCTCTTCATGGGTGTAGCATTTCCCTCATCGTTGAAACCGACTATTTGGAGATATTGAAAATGTTGAATTCAGAGGAGCTGGATCAGTCAACATATTCATCTATCATTGAGGAGATCAAGATCTTGCTAAAGGTCCGTGAAACTTGTGTTACTCATGTAAGACGATGCCAAAATAATTGTAGCCATTATGGCTAATTTAGGTAGAACTCAAGGTAGTATTGTTGCCTGGCTTCACTCCGGCCAGATGAGTTAGTAAACCTATGCCTTACTGATTGTAATTTTTGATGAGTAATACAAGTATTTTTTTTGCAAAAAAAAGAGAATCAGTTTGTTACTTCCATCTACTGCAAACTGCAAACACGTAAAAGATGGCATTACGGTTTGTAATGTTAAGTTTGTACTCCTATTTGTTTTGCTGCCTTTTATTGGTGAGCCCAACTTAATAAAACAGAGAGATATGTATAAGGCTCGCACCTATCGGCCACAAATCATGTGGAAGGACACATGTAGAACATACCAGAGTTTACCAAAGCGTTGTCAAATTGAGATTTTTAAGCAGAAGATAGAATGAATAATAACAAATCAATACTCGTCTATAAATATACAACCTCTCGCCGGCCTGGTCAACTTCAGTCGACCCTATTGAGTCCACACGCGCGAGCCCGCGCCCGCGAAGGCAAAGTCAGAGAGATCGATGCTACCGGACGCCGGGTACGATACGCCCCGCAAGCCGACGTGGACGCCGGCATCGGGCGCCACCGCCACCGCATCCACCTGCACCCATTCGCGGCGCTCCTCCTCTCCGCCGTCCAGATCTGCATCTCCGCCCCGTACCCGCTCGTCGGATCCAAAACAGTCGTGCGCGGCGTGCAAGCACCAGCGGCGCAAGTGCACGGCTAGGTGCGTCCTGGCGCCCTACTTCCCCGCCGACCTTCCCAAGCGGTTCCGGAACGCGCACCGGCTGTTCGGCGTGAACAACATCCTCCGCCTCCTCGAGCAGGCCGGTCCCGAGAACCGAGACGACTGCGCGCGAAGCATCATATTCGAGTCCAACGCCCGCGCGGATCACCCCGTGCGCGGCTGCGAAGGCATCGTCAGAAACCTCTTCGACGAGTGGAAGCGCGAGGCTAGCGAGCTCAACATGGTGCGGCGGCGACTGACATCGTGCCGGGAGACATGCCGCCTGCCGCAGCCGCCATACCCTCCTCGCGCCGCCTTGCCTCTGCCGACCGCAGCACATGAGCCGAAGATGTTCGACGATGAGGCTCATGCGAGAAAGAAGATAATGTGTGACAATGGCGAGGCGATCGAGGATGAAGGATATGAGAAGATGATTTGGTGCGTGGACGATATCAACGCACGCGAACCACCTTGCGTTACTCGGATGTAATGTGGCGAAGCATATTGATTCAGTCTTCGTTAACAAGGCGCGCTATTAGCAATTTAGCATCTGGAAATTGAAATAAATTACTTCCTCGATTCAGAAATAAGTATTGCGGTTTTAGTTCAATTTTGAAACGAATGGTTAGGATTCTTTTATTTATTTATTCTTTATCTAGGGTTTATAATTCTTTTGATTCATTCACTCTTTTGCAATGAGTTATTAGCATGGTGATAATAATAAAAATCACAAACTTTGGTGTCGTTGTCATCTCCATAAAGCATATCCATGGTGCAATGATACATACTGTAAGGTTAAGGTTAAAATACAGGACCTGGCCTTATTGGTCGAATCCAAAAATGACGATCCAAGTCTTAGGTCGACTTCTTTTCAGCTTGTGATTTTAGAGAAGCTAGATTTCGCGAAAAGTGTTTTCTAACCGAACCGGTTCCTACCGGTGTCCTCTTCCACCAATCAGACTGCACCACATGCACATCATCGGGTATCCCAATTATATTTCTCATGTAAATTGTGTATCTTGATTTACTGCAATTTCGTGGACCCCACCCACGTGGCTGCGTCTGCCGACTAGTGCAAATCTCACCCACTGTTATACATACTCACTCTCTTCGATCCCATATAATGTTGAAATCTATCTAAGTATCTCCAATGCAATTTGAAAGTATGCTTTGCAATAATTTTTAAATTTTTTGTAGGATTTGCATAATGATTCACACATACTCCAGTTATATTTCTTTATTTCCAAAACAGTTTCGGTTTGTGTCAAAATATTTTTAATGAAATATCTCAGAGACTGACATAATTTTTCCCAGTTTTCATTGTAATTTAATTTATTATTCACATATATTCAGAATATGTTTCTTGTTTTTCGAATTAGTTTCTGTTTACTGTCAACTAATTCCAATAGAACGAACACTATATGCTTCACATACAGCTTCAGTAATATTCCCGTACCACCAGCCTCTTAAATCTATGGAATTGGTGGATGAGTTGATTAAGTTGATGGAAATACCGCCACCCGGAGTGGATGTTGGACCGACTAGGGAGGTGCAAAAATGGGCTCGACCGGAGCTGAACTGGTTGAAACTAAACTGTGACGGTGCTCTTGATCCGGGTGCCAGAGTTGCAGGTGCTGGAGTCGTTGCTCGCGATCATGATGGCGACTTTGTAATGGCTGGATGTCGAAGGTATGACTAAATTACTAACCCAGGCACGGCTGAGATGTTGGCGTGTCATGATGCGATTTGGCTGGCACGATCGAGGGGGTGGTCTCACATAATTGTGGAGATGGATTGCCAGCTCATAGTTAAAGTGTGGAATGATGATAAGATGCATCGATCGACTACGGATCAGATTCTGCGGGAGATGAAAGCTACTATCTTCGAGTTCCCCGGTTTTAAGTTTGATTTTACTAGAAGAGAGGCCAATAAAGCGGCACATGTTTGTGCTCGAGCAGCTCTCTCTAATGTTTCATTTCACATCATTTATGATCTTATCCCTGGTTTTCTGATTGAGCCTGTTCAATCAGATATTTTGTCGTCTATTGAATAAAAGGATGACGACAAATCTTAAAAAAAGTAAGAGGGAAATATGTTTAGAAATATATCCCTTTTTATGCAGAAAAACAGTTTCCGTAGATTCTTTACAAATCTCATAAACAATCAAGATTAATTTCACAATCATTTCATTGCACCAAAATATTTCAGAAACTTACAGAGAAATAGACAAGTCAAATTTGTTTAATATCTTAGAGAAAACGAGAAAGTAAAAACTAATTTCCCAGTCTTAGAAATTTGTATTGGATTTGACAAGGATTTCTCAATCTGGGCATTCGAAAAAGATATCAGAAAAATAAAACTCATATTGAATTGGATGCAGTAGATTTGACAAGGAATAGAAGGCTAAAATTATTTAAGTATGGATTCACTAGCACTTTTTCATCAAAGATATAAGATATATTCAAGATAAATTCTCTGCACCACAAACGATTCACAATTTTACAGAGACATAGAAGAATCAAATTCGTTTCAAATCTTGAAGCAAATATAAAAGTACCTTCTGGATTAACCAGCCAAAATAATTTCTCAATTTAGGATTTTTTTTGTTGGATTTTGACAAAGATTTTTCAATCAAGGCATTAAAAAAGTATCAGAAAAGATTTGGGAGTTGGATGTAATATATTTCACATAGAATCGAAGAATAAAAAGTTGATTGAATCAAAACAACCACCACTGAAATCACTCCTGAGATCTAAATCTTCATAGATTCGAACAAATAATATCAGTGAGAAAATTAATCCCAAACCTAGCCTGCATGCAACATGGTGGCAGCCTCTGCTTCGTCTTCCTCCGGTGGCTCCCTCCAAGGAGGCCATGGCGCTGAGGGTGCAGCCGCGACGCCACCGGCGCTACTGCAAGAAGGAGCGGTGACATATGCATGATTACTCATATGCTTATGATTCACTAGCCAGGCCTATAGAAAGGATTACGGCCCATGAAAGATCAAGATGATGGTCCAAGGAGCAACCAACAAAGGCTATAGCTGTATTAGGATAGAAAACCAATATTCAGTTGGTATTGTAATCATGTATATATAACCTATCCGCATACATCTTTGAGATCCGGCCTATTATATATAGGACAGAAGAAGCCTAGGAGCAGCACCGAACAATCCGCAACGACAGCCATACTAAAATGGAATAATAGATGTAATAATCAACATACTAGATGTAATAATCAACATGAATAATAGCCATACTAAAACATCCGCAACGATAGCCATAATAAAATGGAATATCGGAACATAGCACATGTACCGATCGTTTGTAGAGGAAGAAGTCATTGGTGCAGTGGCGGGGATAGCAGCTTCTCGAAGGAGACGCCATTGAATACGAGTCGTCCATGGACCAGGAGATCGTCTAGGAAGACGCGCCGTGATGATGAACTTGAGCAGGCGTGGGGCGCTTTTCAAAAACCTTATTCGCCCTCTCCTATACAGGATCGCAAAGGCGAGTGGTTCCGGATTCGCGTGGGGCGCTTCCCAAAAACCTTATTCGCTCTCTCCCATAAACGATCCAAAAGGCGAGTGGTTCCAGAGACCTGCTCTCCCGTACGCCGGTGTATGTATGGAGTAGACTACGGTGACGGCGCAAGCAGAGAGGAGGCAAAACCTTAGATTGATTTTCGGTGTGTTCATGGTGAAAGCCGCACACGCGCTTATATAGAGTGGCTCCGGAAAACCCGCACAAGACACGGAGTGGACCAAGCCCACGTCGCGATAGCGACTCAAATCTACTAACTATTGACACGTCTGTCAAAACCGCACCAGTTTTCCCAAGTAGCAAAAATAAAGCTCAGTTCGACGAGATTCCTGCAACCCGCGCGTGTTGTGCGGGCGAGCGATGCCCGAGGAGGAGCACGCGTGTAGCACTTCTCTTCTCACTCACTTACAAAGTGGTGAGACACTCCACCTTATAAGGTGATGTAACTCTCCTCCAACTTTCCACGTGGGACTAAACTTTAGCTCTCCCTCCTGTTGCCACACACAGATATGAGCTGCCACCAACTTGAGTCAAATCACATATGGGTTTTCACACACAAGGGTTTTGATATTTAGAAAAAAACTAAAACGTCCAAAGTATTAGTCCATTATTTCTAACATGAAGAACACTCCAAGTCAATTGTATTTTATTTTTGAGTGAGAGGCCCTGATATCATTTTTTGGTACAAAGAAAGGATCCGGAGAAAGACCTTAGCCAAATATGTTGGCCAGTTTCTTTTATTTTTGAGGGTATTGTGTTGGACAGTTTCTAATGTGACAGAGCTTCTAGCAAAATTATGGGCTTGAATGCTCATAGAGCCATTATCTGGGAGGTGATATATGCCGCTTTAAGCGGCTGGGATCGGATGCGCCGTCTGAAATTCTCGCTCTAATGGGCCGGCCCGAAACAGTACAGTACGTATTTCCGTCACAATCACGATCCCATCAGCTAATTAAAAGAGCACGGCAGAGCAATCGTTGTACGCACGAGTACCTGGCTTTACGGGAAGTCAAACAAAAACAGCGTGTCTAAGTTTTTTTACGTTCCTTTTTTAAAGTTTTTTTAAAATTTGAACGAATTTTAAATCTGAATAATTTTTAGATCTAAAACAAATTACTTTTAAAAAATGATTGTTTGAAAACGTGAACATTATTTGAAAAATCATGAACAGTTTCCCAAAAAACAAGAACAAAAAATCGAAAATCATGAACCAATTTTAAAAAACTTGAACCAAATTCAAAAAATCATGAACCAATTTCACAAAAGTCGTAAACCAAGTTTCAAAAATCATGAATAAAATTTTGAAAACCACAAAAAGATTTTCAAAAATTATGAACAAATTCTCGAAAAATCATGAACCAAACTTAAAAATCATGAACCAATTTTCAGAAATGAAAATTTCCAAACTATAATGAACATTATCCGATAAAAAGGAAAAAAAAGTAAAAAAAGGAAACCAAAAAAGTTAATCAAAAATGGCAAATAGCATTCCCACCATTATCTCCAAGTTTGATGATAATTATGGGCTTGAGCAGTTTCAGGCCCATGGACTGCGAGCAAGTCACACGGGCTCCTCAGCCCACGTTCAGAGATGTGCTGGCGTCGGAACGTTCACATCGATGATTGATCGGATGCGCGCGTCCTCGTCGCTATCGCGGCACGAGCCGCGCAGCAACGATCGCCGCTCCGCTGGGTTCTCTCACCGTCGTCCTCCCACCGTCCCATCCCACGGAGCCCGCGTCGTTGCATGCGCACGTCGGTTTCAGATTTCCGACGCGGTCGGGGGGGGGGGGGGGGGGGGGGGGGGGGTTGCCTGTGCGAAATTAGGCTGCCACCATGTGTCGGTGCGGGCTAATTTTTCAGGCTAATAAAACTGCTCCGCTCTGCTCGGCTCAGCTGCCTCCTAATGACGCTGCCTGTTTGGCGCGACCTCTGTCCCGGTCGACCTGCCACTGCTAGGCTGTGGCAGTGGTTGCTCTGGGCTTTTGCCCTTCGCTGCACGGAAGTGACGTGACGCGCTGCCAAATTCCGTTTCACACCTACGAGTACGTTGGCCTGTCACTCTCCGCCCAAGTTCCATACCTGTCCCTCAAATCATTGTGCAGTTCTCTTTTGTTGAATTCCCCTTTAATGTAGAAAATTGCAAAAACGATCATATTTATGGTTAGGGCTTCAAAAAAAAAACACGAATTTTAGTTTCTGTCACAAAAAACCACCTCTAACCTTTTTTCACAACCACTGGTCAGTCAGTATAGTCGCGCTAACATTGTTTCTGACTGATAGAGCCGGCTGTCAGGATGAAATACCAACATATATGTACGAGCATGTACAACGCTGGTAACTTAGACGGTTGAGGAGATTTTTTTTTTAAATTATCATAGGAAATAATGCTAGGCGCCTGATGGTCCAACGGAAAGCCCTGATTGAGGCGCTAATACAGATGGAATGGAAAGCAGTGCAGAGAACTATACTCTGCTTCACATTCTTCCAAGGCAGATAGACTCTGCTTGACATTCAGTTTGTCTAACAACAAAATGGATGGGTACTCATTAATAATAACTTATAGCTTTATACTACTAGTACATTGGTATATACTATAAAGTAGTAGTATAGCATTATTTATTCTGCACAGATTCAAAACAGGGTAAGAGATTCGACCTCGATTATACACTGTCGCAATTTCTACTCTACAAGATTACTCCTGCAAATAAGCGCACTGGCCGTCCCACCTTGTCGCTCTGAACGTACTACGTACGCGACCAGACGGCGAGGCAACAATTCGTGCATAGTAATTACGAGCGAGCGAGCGATCACACGTCGACGGTGCAGTACGTCGGCTGCGTGAACTTGAGCGAGACGTTGTGCCCGCCGCCGCCGCCCGCCGTGGCGGCGCTCATGGAGAAGGCGCCGCCGGCGTTGCCGCCGCTGGCGGAGAGCAGCGCGGGGCAGTTGACGAAGAGGTGGTACCCGCCGGAGACCCAGCTGCCGACCTTCCACTTGACGCGGCCGTCCACCTTCACGTGCAGCAGCACGTACCCGGCGGAGATGTCCTGCTTCATGGCGTCCGCCACGTACGGCGCCACCGGCACCGAGTCCCCCGACATCACCGGCGACCACACCGACTGGTCCTTGTGGCCCTGGTAGATCGCCGGCAGCGACACCGGGATCGTCACCGGCTCGTCGCGGTACGTGGTGAACGCGTGCAGGGTCTTGTAGTAGATGCCCACCCGGTCGTTCGGGTTCCGGGACGCGATCGTCACCTGCGTGGCCAAGCAGCAGAGCAGATACTACTTCAGAGAAGTTCAGACACCAAACGCCCAAATTGTACTTTCTGACAAAACTGGATATGCTTAGACTTTCCTTTTACCGACCTAGACTCCCTGTAAGTGATGTTACTGATTTTTTGGCCTTGCTGGCTGGCCAGATTATGACTACAATAGGCTAGTAGTACAATTTTGACCGTAGCTAAACAGAATTGGTGACATCTCTGCTTTAATTTGTGCCAAACGTACAGCAAATAGAAACGTTGAGATGGGTAGGCAATAACCTGGACGTCAAGGGAGAGAGCCGGATCGGCGAGGTCGATGGAGCGGAGCTGGATGTCCTGTAGGTAGAAGGAGGGCTTGGAGGGGTGCAGGGCGAGGTAGATGACGAGCACGACGAAGCCGACAAGGACGGCGAGCGTGAGGAAGCAGGCGGCGATGGAGCCGCAGCACCGCCGGAGGATCCAGTCGTGGTGCTCCTTGCCCTTGCTCATGGCGACGCCTCCCTGATCAGCTGGTCTTAGTGCGCGCGCGGGTGTGTGTTACTGAGTGGCGAGGAGTGTGGCTACGTTGTGTGATGAGAAGCATGTGAGTCGATGGAAAGCTTGATGTGAGTGGGAGCGGCTAGCCTTATAATAAGTCCCAAGTAGTAGATTATAACATGTAGTGTGGTGTGGCGCATGTTTAAAAAGTTTAATCTTTTTGGGGTTAGGGGAGGTGGCGAAAGCTACAGCTCAACTCACCAAAGATTCTTCTGCTTCTTCCTGGGCCCCGGCCGGCGGCATGGAGCCTGCTTAATTACCTATCTGCTCCACCAGCTGCGCTGCTTAATTTGAGATCGCTGTGAAGTGCTGCCAGTGCTGGAGTCTAGTGTGTGTGTGTGTGTGTGTGGTGCTTGCAGTTCACTCCAATCTCATGTGGCCAACTGCTGCTAATTCTATTCCTTCTCTCGTCAGAGGTCTTGTACCGTGAAGTTTGGTGTTTTGCATGTGCCACGGCCGAGGTCTGACGATGTGATTTGGTCATTTGACCTGCAGATGATGTTCTAGCAATCTATCACTGACCTTTGTTCTGCTGACCATTTCACATGATGCGAAGACCGGGAGACATGTAAATTTTTGTTACTTGTTGGCCTAGAGAGTTAGAGTTTTGGTTGCTACTACTACGGTGTACCTAACGGCATGGTCGGTCGCACGCATGGCGGAGGACGGGCCAGATCGGGCTCGGCAATCAGCACAGCGCCAGAGAGAGAGAAATCTCGATCCGAAGATTTCTCTTATCCTCCCTACCTTCTCCCATCCCACCGCAGTCTAGAACAGCGCGGCACACAATAATGCCGATCGCGGCGTTGGTACGTGCGTGCAGGTGCCCGGTCTCCCATGGCCGCCCGTGCCGGGGCCGGGGGACGCGCACCTAGTGGGAACGGTGGGTGGCGCGTAGCACGCGAGCGTGGACGACGGTTCCGACGTCGCCTCACGCAACACGGCAAAAGAAGCCCCGCCCCGAATCGGGTGAAGCAAACGCGCGTGGCGCCGTGCAACGTTCCGAGCCGGGAGCGTGCGTTCGGCCGGCGCCCCGTCCCTTCGTTCCTTATCTCCCCCCACCGGCCGCCCTGTGCCCTATGGCCTATGGCACCATGTGCCCGTGTTTAAATAACCACGAGAGCTTGCCTAATCCTCACCTAATCGCTAATCATACGGGTTGACAGAATTTAGAAGTAGTACACAGAATTGATACGTGACGCCTTGCTTTGATCATCCTCGTCTCTCGTTATTTATTTCATCCCTTTTTCCTTTTCGAATCGTATGCGCTTTGAATCGATCGGCGTCGACGAATATACTTCTTCTGTAGCCCAAAAGCTGTACTAGCGGTTTTGACGAAATAAATAATAAACGAAAACAAGCGGTAGGCCTGCTGGATAACGCTGACGCCTAGTGCTATGGAGGCTTGGGGCGTTATTGTTTTCCTTCGGACTTTTGGCTTTCGGATAGAAAGGCATTTGAGCAAAAGCTGTGGAGGGAGGGTGGCGCTTTGGGATCGCTAGATTCATTTCTGAACGACCACAATGGCTTGTGAGAGGCCGCATCTTTCCCGGAAAGGCAGGTTTTTACTTGGTAAATGTTATGCGCCGAAAAGGAGATAGGAAATGCCTCGTCTATCATCTCTTCCATAAAAGCGAGACAAACAAAAGGCGGGCACACCAAAAGGAAGCTGCCGCACGAGTGTGGGTGTCTCTGTAATAACTTAGTCTACAAGTAACATTTCAATGTAGTAGTACATCGGACCTGCAGTTTTGGGATTAGCTTCAGGCATCAGACGGATACAAGCTTGCAGGCCCTCTATCAGAATAGTCATAGGCTTGCTCTATAGTTACCGCCCCTAGCCTCTTGGGTACCTACCGTTCAATCGTCTTTGTTCCCTTTGGTGGTGGAGAAATGTAGGGGAAATATTGGGGCTTGTTTCTTTGTCCACGGAGGCTCTTCTCGCATCCGACGGAAAGAAATAATCCGATTGGTAGCCCAGTCCATCTCGAATACGTGGCTCACACGCTCCTTAAAACACTTTTCTGCATGTACCTAAGGGTACGCCGAAATCGACCGTTTCCACAGGGACAAGCCCCGCGTGTGCAACGAGGGGGAATCGGTTCTCTGCGTGCAAGCTCGGTGATGGCGCAAGATTCCGTTTCCCCCCAAAAAGTGCCAGGGAGAAATTTCATCACCTCCGGTGGAATCGGAGCCTATTTATCACCGCTCGGCTCACCGGAAAGTGTCGCGCCATCATTTCCCCCATTTGGAGCTCTCGGTCCCGCCAAGATTTCACCGACGAGCAGGTAAACAGAGGCATCGAGGTCGGTGGCTGTAGGACGGCAGCGACATGCAGTCTACTCCGAGATCTTCACCGGCTACGTGCTCCGCTTCTCCGATGTCGGTGAGTTTCTTCAAACCCTAGAGGCGGTAGCTTCAATCTTGTAGCACCTGGTAGATTTGACTGTTGATAGCCATAGATCTAATGCAGTATGCCTGGTTTATTGCACGATGTAGTGATATATCGTTGTATTTGTGCCCCCATGCATGTTTAGGTTGCTTGATATTTGTCGTTGCTACTATGTTCATGTGTAGGTTATTTTTTTAGGTCATGATTTCTGCAAGCGTAATGATATCAACAATCGTTGCAAATGAAGTAGATCTAAAAATAGCTCATGCATTGTATGTTCTTGCGGTCATGCGGTCATGTGTAGTGAACTGTACTGAAATTGCTTAGTTCTAACACTAACAAATGTAGGACATGACACAATATGAGTTCAGCTAGTCCCTCCTCGAATCTCAGATACTTTTGTTCCTGAGACCTAGCCCCTTCCCCAGCCTTTGCCGCTGACTTATCTGTAGCGTGCAGAGATTATGTCTGTGTTGTGGCGACCCAGCACTCCACTGCATGTTGTAGAGCACATATCATCGGCATAACACTCACGGAACACCATTTCACGAACATTACACCTACTAGAGTAATACAACAGAAACATCGTAGGTCCAAGGTATAACTATATATTCATATCACAGATCCTCACACAAGATCCTCGGAATTTTCATGATACAATAAACTCACCAGGTAAGTTCCTATTCAAACCAAAAATCCAGAACAAGCAGCGTGTAGTCTAGTCTAGCACTAGATCTACCTCTAGTACAATTTTGTTAACTAAAGGTTGTCTATTTGTTCTATCAACAACTTCTAAGGGTATGGTTACTATCTTTGAGAGTTGAATCCCGTCTAGGTTTAACTTGATCTCATCGAACACTATTTTGAGTAACTGGTTCTGTTGACTTTGTTGAGCTAACTTTGACTTCATGTAGATGCCTCCTAAGTCTTCTAGTAGCATGTTTGTAGTCATGTCATTGATTTCAATACCTAAGCAAGGGATAAGGAGAAAATATTGAGTACGAGCGTACTCAACAAGTTCTAACTATGTGGTTGTTTGATGCACTATCTACAGCTGTGGATCATACATCCTAGGCTTGTGAATGTTTTCGAAATTGGGTTTTTAGAAAAGGTAAGTTTTAGTTTATAAAATTATATGTCTGTCAGCCTTCACGGGTTGTATAGAACTTCATGGAGTTTCTTTCCATGCTGCGTTTGTACTTCTTTCTCAGAACGGGGAGTATCATTTTTAGTTATGTCACCATTGTACATGTTGTAAACAAACCTTATTTGTATAGTCCAAAAACCTTCTCCTAGTGTTACTTCCTTTGAATGTAACATATTTTCTCAATTTTAGCCCATGGTCACATGGTACTTCCCCATCGAGATCTAGGCCCTCCCAATCGGGGTTGTAGATCGTCTATGGTACCTATAAGGAAACGAAAAGCTAGAATAAGGATGATTGCGTGCACAAATGGAGCTCGGATCGAGCGAATTACCAATGTCTAACCCTTGCCGAGAAAACAGACGAACTCACATCGGGGAAGGAAGACTCGATGTTAGAGAGAAGGTTGTTGTTGCTCGACTGGTCATCGTTGTTGTTTTAGGACGGCATGATGAATGCGGTAGCGGTGATGCGTCAGCGACGGTGAGAAGAGAGAGATGAGGCCCCAGAGTGAGACAGAAAGCAAGAGTGGGGAAAGTGAAGTGTGTCAACGCTGCAACATTGACTAAATTGGCGTTTAATGGATACCATGCCCTTTGACTGGATTACTGCCTCCTACCTAATAGGTTTTCTCTTCCTTCATTCTAATTTCAAATATGAAACATGTACTTCCTCCATCCCAATTTCTTTGACTTATAGCAACATACAAAAGCTAATCTACCGCACACTTGGGTTTGTCTAACTGGTTGGGAGATGTCGACTTCTATCAGAGCCACCCGAGTTCGATTCCTAGTGTGCATTTAGCTTATTGGGCATGTTATGATTGTTTGCTGGATGTGATACTATAGGATTAGGGTTTATGGTTTAGGATCTAATGCACTGTTTAGTGCACTAACCCCTTAACCCTTAATCCTAAATCCTAGACATGTTCGTCCAATAGATTGTTGTCTCCTACCTAGTAAGTTTTTTCCTAAACCCTACACTTGTTCATCCATCATAGTATTGTCTTCTAAGTAATAGGTAGTTATCTAGCGATTAGTCAAATTACTGATCTCATAGAGCAGTATATTACATCATCTCAAGAAACATAATCTTGTCAACTACAAGGTACTTATGTATCACTTGTTCAATGATGGTTTCAATGAATGATATGTCCAAAATCTCAACAGATCACAAAACATTATATTATAATATCTCAATAAAAATAATCACAGAAAAAGTATATTACATCATCTCAACAAACATAATCATGTCAACTACAATATACTCATGTCTTATTACAACAACGATGGTTTCAGTAAGTGATATGTCCGAAAATCTCAACATCTCACTGATGCATGTAAAATACATACCTGAACTTTGTAGTTTATTGACATGTATTCCCGCATATTTGCAACATATTTAATGTTGTATCCATGTTTTATATTGATTTTTGGGGATTTACTAATGATCCCCTTTTTGGTTATAACCCTGCAGGATAGGAAAACACTCTTTTGTGTATTTCAGTTTTCAGGGACCTAAACGAAGTCAAACGGGCTGGGGATTTCTAGAGCGTAAATATTTCACCATGGGAATCATCTGGAGCGCTTGGATCTCACCAGAAGGGCCAAAAGGCACCTAGTGGAGCGCCTAGCCCAGTAGGGCGCGCCACCCCTCTCTTCGCCCTCAACCATCGGATAAAGTAGCTTGATATATTTCTCTCTTGTTCTTCATAGATCTTAGTACCATATGAGTTGTCCAACATGATTATGGTCATATATGTAATTCCTATGTGGTGGATCTTGATTTGATGATTTTATGTATGAGATTGGAACCCACAATGTGTAAGATGTATTGATAGATGCATATCATATACCCCGTTCTTAAGTACTTGTTTTGATCCAACTTGTATGCAAGAGCCCATGTGGGGATAAGTGTGTATTAGATGGAGTAGCATGGTGGTAGTGATTGGATAGTGACAACAAAATCTATGATCTACTATGGTTTTACCTCTCTTTTGCTATCTCACTAGGGATTAAGTGAATTTATGTGCTATAATTATCTTGTCACAACTAGATAATCTTGTTTGGTCAAGGTAGCATATTTTTAATTTAAACATCATGTCATATTGCTTAAGGCTATACTTAGTGTAATGCTTAATTCAAGATTTGCTTGGAGTTTTCCCTATCTTATAGAGTATAAAAGAGATGTGTTGCATCATCTCTATGTTAGGACGTGATGCTCATATGAATGCTTATCAAACACACGTTTAAGTTTCATTAATATTATGTCTCTGGTGAATCGTTTATGTCCACTATAACTTAAAAAGAGAGTAGACAAGTGAACCCATGAACCCTGGTCCATTTTAAATCATAAGAAACACATTTCCAAAACTTTTATCACACTTCACATTTGCTACAATATTTTAATATGAAAATAAAAAATACTTTCTTCATTTGCAATCACACAACAAAAACCAAAAACAACCAAACTATCACCATCATCATATTGTTTGCTTAGTTTACTTTACTTCACTTTATTTTTATTTCATTTTACTAATGCGAAACCTTGTGCTTGATAACCACACGGTAGACTTGGGGACATGATACGTCCATAACGTATCTATAATTTTTGATGGTTTCATGCTAATAATATGCTTTTGACACTCCTTTTTATATAAAGTTTATGATTTATTTGGACTAACCTACTAATAATTGCAAAAGTGCACAATGTTCTTGTTTTACACTTTCATGTGTAGGAATTACCAAGAATACAAGTGAAAACCTTGTTGGAGTCAAATTGAGATTTTTCTAGAAATCTGTCTCAGAACTCTTCTTGAAGATGGTCACGTTTCGGGTTGAATACGGCGTCAAACGGAAAACTTTTCAACTACAAAGTTGTTGGAAATTTTACGACAAACATTCTGGACATAAAATTTAGCTGATTCCGAGTCCGAACGGGCCTTTTAGGCCCGATTTACTGCAACCCAAGATGGGGTGACGGGAATCCGAGAAGCTATATAAAGGGAGAAAACCTAATTCGCCCAGGCATCTCCACCCACAAATTTGCAGCCACCAAAGCCACGTTTTTGCCTCCCCCATGGATCTCATCTCCATGGGGGAGGGCTCCCAAGAAGCCATGAAGGAAGGGGGCTAAGAGGCGATGCTCCCCCATGATACCAGCGGCGGGGAAGGAGTCCCCCGCGCCGCCGCCGGCGCCGCCCTCTTCACCATCTTCATCATCTTCACCGCCATCTCCATCACCTAATCCTCCTAGTATGCAGTGGTTCATCCTCCCACACACCTCTGTACCGTCCTATGTAAACATGGTGTTTGATGCTATAAGTTATAATCCTATGATCTATGTCATGTTTGCGTAGTTTCTTTGTTCTTAGATTGAATGGTTGAACGTCTTTGGTTCATTAGAGTTGTATGTTGATATGGTACAGTCCTTTGGTGTCCATTATATTTGTGCGCGCATGGATTAAACATCATAGGGTTTGTAATATGTGTAAAAGGAAGGGGGAGTTCCGCCGGAGTGATAGAAACCTGAGGACGCGAACCGGAAAGTTGCACATATGGGAGTAAGAGGACCATTAAACTTAAGGCTATGGTTGGTGAAACCTTAATGCATTGATTAGTACTTACGGATGCTTTCTAACAATCCAATCATATAGTACATGTAATTCCAAGTAGTGAAGCGTATGTATATTTAGCCTCTCCCACATAGAAAACTGCATCGAAGACAATGAACCCGATCTATTCGCTATTTAAATTTGGACAAAGCCACCACAATTACGACCACTATTCCACACTCATGGTTCTGTTAGTTTAGCGTATTTTATTGCTGCAGCAACTAGCTTTATTTTCTTGTTATTTATTATCATGCAAAGCTATCTCTATTACTCATATTGTTGCTCTAGTTTTATTCCCTAGATAAAGCAAATGTTTAGTGTGCGTAGAGTTGTATCAGTGGTTGATAGAACTTGAGACAATATTTATCCTACCTTTAGCTCCCCATTGGGTTCGACACTCTTACTTATCAAAAAGTCTACAAACGATCCCCTATACTTGTGGGTTATCAGGACATGAGACAGGAACTTGGCTTTATAGGTTTTTTACAGGAGAAGAAGAATTAACTTCTGAGCCAATTCCAAGAGAGTTTGATATTAACCCTCAAGTCACCCTTGTGGGGAAAAGATGCTTTCTACAACACTCTGCACTTGGAGCCAACGAGTTGGTACACTCAGAGTTGTTGCCATCAAGAAGATTTTATGGAGCCGTTGCTGGGGAATTGCAAGAAGGACATCACAACTGCACCATATTCATCCACTTGTGTAAACACGCATGCTTGGGGAGGTTGTGATGGGTTCGTAGCATGGAAAACAAAAAAATTCTACCGCAAGAACAAACAAAACCCAGATCTAATCTAGATAAAAGCCAAGATCCAATCTATTAGACATGTGCAACGAGATAGATCTGTACTAACCCTTGTAGATCCAAAAGCCTTGTGCGAGATCGGATCTCGTGGTTGATGTAGACGATCACTTGCCGATCTCAAGATCGAGTAGACGATCCTTCCGGCGCCGCATTCTGGCAGCGCTTCCGCAGTCGGTCACACGTGTGGAGTCGATGCAGACCTTCCTCTCCATGTTCCAGCGAGCAGCGGAGGTAGTAGATCTCTCCACGGAATTCCAGCAGCACGACGGCGTGGTGGTGGTGGTGGAGTAGAGAATTCTGCAGGGCTTCGCCTAAGCCAGAGCAGAGCGAAGGAGGAGGAGAGAGGCGGCTAGGGCAAGGAGTGGAGGGGCAAGGGGGTGGCGCCTCCACCCCTCTATATATAGAGGGAGGGGTACGGCCTAGGGTTCCCACCCCTAGGCCCACCTCCTAGGGTCGGCGCACAAGGGACAGGGGGGAGGGAGATTCCTTCCCCCCAAGTCTTCCCCTTTCCTTTCTTGGTTTTCAAGCAAAGTCCACGGAACCTTCTGGAACTTTCTGGAACATTCCGAAACCTTCTAGAATCCCCATAAAAACACTCCGGAACATTTCCAAACCTAGAAAATGATCTACATTATATGAATCTTATTCTCCGGACAATTCCGGATCTCCTCTTGACGTCCCAGATCCAATCCGAGACTCCGAACTACATTCGGTCTCCAACGCATATTCCATATCTACCTAAACAACATCGAACCTTAAGTGTGTCACCCTACGGTTCGTGAATATGCAGACATGATGGAGACACCTCTCCGATCAATAACCATCAGCGGGATCTAGAGATCCATAATGGCTCCCATATACTCAACGATGACTTCGTGATCGATAGAACCATTAACATACAAAACCAATTCCCTTTGTCACGCGATACTCTACTTATCCGAGGTTTGATCGTTGGTATCTCCATACCTAGTTCTACCTCGTTACTGATAAGTACTCTTTACTCGTTCCATGATATGTCATCCCTTGTGACCTATTCACATGCTTGCAAGCTAACTAGATGACATTCCACCGAGAGGGCCCAGAGCATATCTATCCGTCATATGGATGGACAAATCCCAATCTTGGTCCATGCGCTTCAACACATACTTTCAGAATACCCAATGACACCTTTATAACCACCTAGTTACGAAGCGGTGCTTGATGTCATCAAAGCACCCATCCGGTGATGGTGATTAACATAACCTCATGGTCGAAGGATTAGGTTACTATGCATTTGAAAGCTTGTAGCAATACGAACTTAATGACTTGATCTTATGCTACACTTACTATGGGTGTGTGTCCATCACATCATTCTTCTAATGATATGACCTTGTTATTAATGACATCCAATGTCCATGATCAGGAAACCATGATCATCTATTAATCAACAAGCTAGTTCAACAAGAGGCTTACTAGGGACTCTTTTATGTTTACAAAACACACAAGTATTAGTGTTTCCTAATAATACAATTATAGCATGGGATGTAAACATTCATCATAAACACAAAGATATAATAATAACCACTTTTATTATTGCCTCTTGGGCATATCTCCAATAGTCTCCCACTTGCACTAGAGTCAATAATCTAGATTACATGGTAATATACCTAACACCCATGGCGTTCTGGTGTTGGTCATGCTTTGCTCTAGGGAGAGGTTTAGTCAACAGATCTGCCACATTCAGATTAGTGTGTACTTTGCAAATCTTTATGTCACCATCTTGGACATACTCGTGAATAGCATGGAAACGTAGCTTGATGTGCTTCAGCTTGGTATGTGACCTTGGCTCCTGTGCATTAGCTATGGCACCTGTGTTGTCACAGTAGATGGCCATCGGGTCCAACGCACTAGGAACCACGCCAAGTTCAGTAATGAACTCCTTCATCCATATGGCTTCTTGTGCAGCCTCCGAAGCAGCTATGTATTCCGATTCAGTTGAAGATTTCCACAATGCTTTGCTTGGCACTCCTCCAGCTCACTGCAGCACCATTCAAAATAAATACGTATCCAGACTGTGACTTCAAGTCATCTGGATCGGTGTTCCAACTAGCATCAGTGTAACTGTTTACAACAAGCTATTCATCACCTCCATAAGAAAGAACCATATCCTTAGTCCTATTTAGGTACTTTAGGATATTCTTGACCGCTGTCCAGTGCTCCATTCCAGGATCACTTTGATATCTGCTAGTCAAACTAACAGCATGTGCTATATCCGGTCTTGTGCACAGCATGGCATACATGATAGAACCTATGGCCGAGGCATAGGGAATATTATTCATTTTCTCTCTATCTTCTGCCGTAGCTGGACTTTGAGTCTTACTCAAGGTCTTACCTGACAACATGGGCACGAACCCTTTCTTGCTCTCTTCCATTGTAAACTTCTTTAGAACTTTGTCCAAGTATGTACTTTGTGAAAGCGCTATTAGGCATCTTGATCTATCTCTATAAATCTTGATGCCTAGAATATATGCCGCTTCGCCAAGATCCTTCATTGAAAAACTATTATTCAAATAGGCTTTGACACTATTAAGAAGTTCTATGTCATTCCCAATCAACAATATGTCATCTACATATAGTACTAGGAATGCTATAGAGCTCCCACTCACTTTCTTGTAAATACAAGCTTCTCCATAAGTTTGTATAAATCCAAAGTTTTTGATTACTTTATCAAAACGTTGATTCCAACTCCGGGATGCTTGCTTCAGTCCATAAATGGAGCGCTGAAGTTTGCATACCTTGTTAGCATCTTTAGGATCGACAAAACCCTTGGGTTGTACCATATACAACTCTTCCTCAATATCTCCATTTAGGAACGCTATTTTGACATCCATTTGCCAAATCTCATAATCGAAATATGCAGCAATTGCTAACAAAATCCTCACAGACTTTAGCTTTGCTACTGGTGAGAATGTCTCATCGTAGTCAACTCCTTGAATTTGTCGGAACCCTTTCGCGACAAGTCGAGCTTTATAGACGGTAACATTACCATCAGCATCTATTTTTCTTTTGAAAATCCATTTGTTCTCGATAGCCTTACGGCCATCCGGTAAGTCCACCAAAGTCCACACTTGGTTTTTGTACATGGATCCCATTTCAGATTTC
The DNA here is from genome assembly GCA_916181665.1 of Avena sativa. NCBI lineage: Eukaryota > Viridiplantae > Streptophyta > Magnoliopsida > Poales > Poaceae > Avena > Avena sativa. The sequence goes on from OV702287.1 coordinate 435,168,687, forward strand.
ATGGCTTCTAGCCATTTGTTAGAATTTGGGCTCACCATAGCTTCTTCATACGTCGCAGGGTCATCAGTGTTGTCCACCAACATGACGTTCAATATAGGGTCATACCAATCAGGAGTGGTACGAACCCTCGTTGACCTGCGAGGTTCAGCAGCAACTTCGTTTGAAGTTTCATGATCACCATCATGAGCTTCCTCTCCAATTGGTGCAGGCGGCACAAAAACATCTTCTGGTGCTGCGCTACTCTCAACTCCGAGAGAAGGTTCAATAACCTCGTCGAGTTCTACTTTCCTTCCAGTCACTTCCTTCGAGAGAAACTCCTTCTCAAGAAAGGATCCATTCTTGGCAACGAAAACTTTGCCTTCGGATCTATGATAGAAGGTATACCCAATTGTTTCTTTAGGGTATCCTATGAAGACACATTTCTCCGCTTTGGGTTCAAGCTTATCAGGTTGTAACTTCTTTACATACGCTTCGCAACCCCAAACTTTAAGGAACGACAACTTAGCTTTCTTTCCAAACCACAATTCGTACGGTGTCGTTTCAACGGATTTGGATGGTGCCCTATTTAAAGTGAATGCGGCTGTCTCTAATGCATAGCCCCAAAACTATAGCGGTAAATCTGTAAGAGACATCATAGACCGAACCATATCTAAGAGAGTTCGATTACAATGTTCGGACACACCATTACGCTGTGGTGTTCCCGGCGGTGTCAATTGCGAAAGTATTCCACATTTCTTTAAATGCATGCCAAACTCATATCTTAGATATTCACCTCCGCGGTCAGAACGTAGAAATTTAATCTTCTTGTTACGATGATTTTCCACTTCACTTTGAAATTCCTTAAACTTCTCGAAAGTTTCGGACTTATGTTTCATAAAGTAGACATACCCATATCTACTTAAGTCATCCGTGAAAGTGAGAACATAACGATATGCACCACGCGATGCTACACTCATTGGGCCGCATACATCGGTATGTATTATTTCCAATAAGTCTATAGCTCGCTCCATTATTCCAGAGAATGGAGTCTTAGTCATTTTTCCCATTAGGCATGCTTCGCATCTTTCAAGTGATTCAAAATCAAGTGATTCAAGAAGTCCATCAGAATGGAGTTTCTTCATACGCTTCACTCCAATGTGACCAAGACGACAGTGCCACATATATGTAGAATTATCATTCAATTTTATTCGTTTAGCATCTATGTTGTGAACATGTGTATCACTACTATCGAGATTCAGTAAGAATAAACCATTCATCTCAGGTGCATTACCATAAAAGATATTACTCATATAAATCGAACAACCTTTATTCTCGGACTTAAAAGAGTAATCGTCTCGCAACAAACAAGATCCAGATATAATGTTCATGCTTAACGCAGGCACCAAATAACAATTATTCAAATTTAAAACTAATCCCGAAGGTAGATGTAGAGGGAGTGTGCAGACAGCGATCACATCAACCTTGGAGCCATTTCCAACGTGCATCATCACCTTGTCTCTCGCCAGTCTTCGCTTATTCTGCAGCTCCTGTTTCGAGTTACAAATATGAGCAACCGAACAAGTATCAAATACCTAGGCACTACTATGATTACTAGTAAGATACACATCAATAACATGTATATCGAATATACCTTTCTTCTTGATGTTGCCATTCTTCAGATCCGCCAGGTACTTGGGGCAGTTACACTTCCAGTGACCAGCACCCTTGTAGTAGAAGCATTCAGTTTCAGGCTTAGGACCAGCCTTGGGCTTCTTAGCAGGTGCGGCAGCTTTCTTGCCGTCCTTCTTGAAATTGCCCTTGTTCTTAGGCTTGCCCTGTTTCTTGAAATTGGTGGTCTTATTGACCATCAACACTTGGTGCTCCTTCTTGATCTCCACTTCAGCAGTTTTCAGCATGGACGATAGTTCATGCAACGTCTTGTTCATGCAGTGCATATTGTAGTTCATCACAAAGTTCTTATAACTCGGTGGCAGTGATTGGAGGACACGGTGAATCCCTAACTCATTAGGAATCATTATCCCCAACTCTTGGAGCTTGTTTGCGTGCCGAGACAAGGTGAGCACGTGCTCTCTAACGGAGCTTCCCTCTTCCATCTTACAGTTAAAGAACTTTTCGGAGGCCTCATAGCTCTCCACGGCCGCATGAGTCTCAAAAATCAGCTTGAGCTCTTTGATGATATCAAACGGGTCGTGGTGCTCAAAGAGCTTCTGAAGCTCCGTTTCTAAACTGTATAGGATGGCACACTGAACTGTGGAGTAGTGATTTTTCCGAGTGGCGTAAACATTCTTTACGTCATCGGTGGCATCTTCTGCAGGTGGGTCACCTAGCGGTGCTTCGAGCACATAGGTCAACTGACCAGCCCTGAGGACAATCTTCAGTCCACGGAGCCAGTTCGTGAAGTTTCTTCCATTGTTATTAAGCTTTTCTTTCTCTAGGAACACATTGAAATTGATGGAGAGGTTCGCCATAATCTACAACAAATTTGCAAGTAGTTTAGACTAGGTTTATGATAAAATGAGTTCAATTTTAATTCTTAAATTAACTAGGTGAACTCCCACTTAAAACAACATCCCTCATGTTGTCTTAGTGATTACACGAACCAAATCCACTACACCAAGTCTGATCTTCACGAGAGAAGATGTAGTTTCATCGGCGAACAATCTTCATGTTCATCATATCATTTATATGACTCATGCTCTACCTTTCGGTATTCCGTGTTTCGAGACCATGTCTGTACATGCTAGGCTCGTCAAGATTAACCTTAGTTTCCGCATGTGCAAATCTGGCTTGCACCCGTTGTATGTACACGTAGAATCTATCACATCCGATCATCACGAGATGCTTCGAAACGACGAGTCTTAGCAACGGTGCCAACTAAGGACGAACACTTTATTACTTGATATTTAGTGAGAGGGATCATCTTATAATGCTACCGTCATGATCTAAGCAATACAAGATGCATAAAGGATTAACATCACAGGCAATTCATAATTAGTGTGATATGATATGGCCCTTTCTTCTTATGCCGTTGATCTCCATCTCCAAAGCACGGACATGATCTCCATCATCACCAGCATTGCGTCAAGGTCAGTGGCGCCGCTTCATGGTTGTCCATCATCACTAGCAACTATTACAACTACTTGGAATAAAGCTATTACAAGATGAATAGACACGCAGGTCTTAACAGAATTAAAGACAACCATTAGGCTCCTGTCGGTTGCAATATTACAACAAGGATCATTGCATACATCAAATATAATCACAATCACATGATGGCCACATCACAAAACCCCTGCAAAAACAAGTTAGACGCCTCTAATTTTCTTTGCATGTTTTACGTGGTTTGGGGCTTTCGAATAAGAACGGATCTTACCTACGAAACTGAACCACAACATTGATACAAGTGCTATCAAGTGCAAAGTGTAAATTGGATCTATACTATGGTGAGAGAGACAAACACCCGCAAAGCCACTTGTGCAAAGCAAGTTACACGTCAAGCGTGGAGCAAGTCTCATGTGCGATGACATGTAAGGTTAGCCCGAGTCGCTTCATCCCACCATACCGCAAGATGCAAAGTACACAAAGCAAAAGACGGCACGAGCACCAACACCCACAAAACCATTGTGTTCTACTCATGCAACAGATCTACGCATAGACACGGCTCTAATACCACTAATGGGTTCGTAGCATGGAAAACAAAAAAAAATCTACCGCAAGAACGAACAAAACCCAGATCTAATCTAGATAAAACCCAAAATCCAATCTATTAGACATGTGCAACGAGATAGATCTGTACTAACCCTTGTAGATCCGAAAGCCTTGTACGAGATCGGATCTCGTGTTTGATGTAGACGATCACTTGCCGATCTCAATCTCGAGTAGACGATCCTTCCGGCGCCGCGTTCCGGCAGCGCTTCCGCAGTCGGTCACACGTGCGGAGTCGATGCAGACCTTCCTCTCCCCATTCCAGTGAGCAGCGGAGGTAGTAGATCTCTCCACGGAATTCCAGCAGCACGATGGCGTGGTGGTGGTGGAGTAGAGAATTCTGCTGGGCTTCGCCTAAGCCAGAGCAGAGCGAAGGAGGAGGAGATTGGCGGCTAGGGCAAGGAGTGGAGGGGCAAGGGGGTGGCGCCTCCACCCCTCTATATATAGAGGGAGGGGTGCGGCCTAGGGTTCCCACCCCTAGGCCCACCTCCTAGGGCCGGCGCACAAGGGAGAGGGGGGAGGGAGATTCCTTCCCCCCAAGTCTTCCCCTTTCCTTTCTTGGTTTTCAAGCAAAGTCCACTGAACCTTCTGGAACTTTCCGGAACATTTTGAAACCTTCTAGAATCCCCATAAAAACACTCCGGAACATTTCCGAACCAAGAAAATGATCTCCATTATATGAATCTTATTATCCGAACAATTCCAGATCTCCTCGTGATGTCCCAGATCCAATCCGAGACTCTGAACTACATTCGGTCTCCAACGCATATTCCATATCTACCTAAACAACATCGAACCTTAAGTGTGTCACCCTACAGTTCGTGAATATGCAGACATGATGGAGACACCTCTCCGATCAATAACCATCAGCGGGATCTGGAGATCCATAACGGCTCCCACATACTCAACGATGACTTCGTGATCGATAGAACCATTAACATACGAAACCAATTCCCTTTGTCACGCGATACTCTACTTATCCGAGGTTTGATCGTTGGTATCTCCATACCTAGTTCTACCTCGTTACTGATAAGTACTCTTTACTCGTTCCATGATATGTCATCCCTTGTGACCTAGTCATATGCTTGCAAGCTAACTAGATGACATTCCACCGAGAGGGCCCAGAGCATACCTATCCGTCATATGGATGGACAAATCCCAATCTTGGTCCATGCGCTTCAACACATACTTTCAGAATACCCAATGACACCTTTATAACCACCCAGTTATGAAGCGGTGTTTTATGTCATCAAAGCACCCATCCAGTGATGGTGATTAACATAACCTCATGGTCGAAGGATTAGGATACTATGCATTTGAAAGCTTGTAGCAATACGAACTTAATGACTTGATCTTATGCTACACTTACTATGGGTGTGTGTCCATCACATCATTCTCCTAATGATATGACCTTGTTATTAATGACATCCAATATCCATGATCAGGAAACCATGATCATCTATTAATCAACAAGCTAGTTCAACAAGAGGCTTACTAGGGACTCTTCTATGTTTACAAAACACACAAGTATTAGTGTTTCCTAATAATACAATTATAGCATGGGATGTAAACATTCATCATAAACACAAAGATATAATAATAACCACTTTTATTATTGCCACTTGGGTATATCTCCAACAGGTTGCACCTCTGTAAGCTTCTTTTTCTCCTTTAGATTTTTAAAGTAATTTTATTTCCCTTGTTTTTAGTCTTTTTACTTTTCCTTTAAATCACAAAAACATAAAAATTAGTATAAATCTATTTCACTAGCAAACATGGGAGAAAGAAGTACTAAACTTTGTGACTACACAAACACTCCTAATGATCAATTCATTGCTAGGCCTATTACCACACCTGAAATAACTGCTAAAAGTTTTGAAGTAAGTCCTGGCCTATTAAACCTCATTACTAGAGAACAATTTGGGGAAGTGATAGTGACGATGCCTCCATGCATCTACATGATTTCTGTGAAATTTTTGACATGCAAAAATTTAAAAATGTAGCAAATAAGATTGTCAAACTTAAACTATTCCCATTCTCAATTATAGGTAAAGCTAAAGAATGGATATTATCACTACCTAATGCTAGTATAAATTCTTGGGATGACCTCAAAGAAGACTTCATTAAGAAATATTACCCACATGTTAAAATCCTACAGGACAGAAATAGTATCCTATTGTTTAGGCAAAATGACAATGAACATGTAGCAACAGCCAGGGAAAGAATTAAAAACATGCTTAGAACTTGCCCATCACATGGAGTAAATGAATGGACCATATTACACTCTTTTTATAATGGGTTAAATTATACTACCTCCATCCAAAGGCTTAAGGCCTATAATTTTTTGAAAAAATAAACTATATAAAGTTTGACCAAGTTTTTAGAAAAAAATATTAATACTTACAATATGAGATATATACCCTTGGATACATCATGAAACATATTTTCACGTGGTATCTATATAATATCATAGTTCTTGATAGTTTTTTCAAAAAGTTTGGTCAAATTTTCTGTAGCTTGAATTTTCAAAAAAATTATAGGCCTTAAGCCTCGGGACGGAGGGTTACATGGGTATACCCTTCCGGTACTCGAGATTGGTATATACGGTCCAGATATGGTGGAATCCCACGGTGTTGCCACGGCCCAATGAAGATTTCGAGTGGCCTACGGACTCTCAATAACTTGCGAGACAAGAAGAAGTCTAAAGATAGTAAGTTTGAAGGGAAAACCCTAATCTGTAACCGACTCGACCTGCTACCTGAGACCTGGCCTATCTATATAAAGGCCAGGAGGGGGCGGCGAGGAGGACACATGCAACCCTAGTTTCCACAACCCTTGCCAGATTGCATCTGCGCAACATTGTAATCTTTGATTCCTTTGTTAATTCCAAGAGCAGACAAGCAGGAGTAGGGACCTCTACAAGGCATAAACATGGGTAAACCTTGCGTCCCTTTGTGCTTGTTTGCTAGCCAATTGATGCTTCCAGCGCTCCCTCCTCCAAAACCCAAGTCCATAACAATGGGCATTGATGAGTTAAACCCTCGTCAATTGGCACCGTCTGTGGGAATTGGGAGTGCTGATGTTGCGGCTTCTTCGGCCTCATCAACCACGATCTACAACTCCGCACCAGTGGAGATTCGTCAGCTCTTCGGCGCGTTCAACTTCACCGTCCACACGCCTGCCACTCGCCCGGCTTTCGAGTCCATGGGCGACGAAATCAGCCTGGCGATAGGGAGCTTCTGCTTCCAAGTTGGTCAGAGGGCACGCTTCGCATGCCTGACCAGCCAACGACATCCGCGATTGCTCCAACATCGTGGTTCCCGCCACCAATCGGCACCCTCAGCGAGCTCAACACCTCAGCAATAGCTAAGAGCACGGACAGCGACAGCAGTCACGAATCTGATCTGGGCGGCTTAGCAATGGAAGATGGAGTCTACGGCTCCGGATCTGAGAGTTGCGGGAGCAACAGCTTCCCCAGCCACTTCATGTGTGCCGTAATTAACACTGGCGACTCCACCGCTAATCGCGAAAACGGTGGCAATGGATCTGGCACCGATCCGCCTAACAGTGGCATCCCTAATGGCGGACCTCCCAACGGCGGCCCCACCAACTTGACTTTATCTCTATGACAGTCGACACTCGGGGCAACGTGGTCCCGAAGACGCCGCAAGCAGTGGTGACGGCGGCCACCATGTACCTACTCAACAACCAGCCACCAGCTAGAGATCCCCGAGTTGCCATGCACCGATCTATGATCGCAGGCTTGGGGCTAATTGAGGCCGCTCTTGACAAAGAGCCAATGCCGGAGCCGAAGAAAAACAAGACTCTGGCAAAACGCTATTCCTCACCCTCATCCAGCGACGACAGTCATGATCTATCTCGACGTCACCACTCACGGCGACACGACCACGACTACGACGCGCGTGATGACATCACATGGCGTAAAATCGATGTCGTGGTGGTGTCACGGTAGATGCCATGGATAGGCTAAAGGTGGGGACTAATATGCGCTAGGGGAATCCAGGGAGGGATAGTAGAGTGATTCTCTACACAGAAGCTTCGTATTGATGTTTAGTGTCCAAGATTACAAGTGCTCCTTGAGCTGTATTGGCAAGAGGAGGAAGAAGAAACTCTCTTACTCTTGCCTACTAACTAGCCCAAGAACCCTAGATCCACTAGTGTTTTTCTTGCTACGTCTCTAAAAACGACCCAACCTCCTTACCAGAACCCCAACACCCCCTTATATAGGGGTGGTTCGGTCCTGGCCTAGGGCATACGTGGAGGCATATTCCTAAGAATATGCCTCCTCCCAAAGTAGTAACCCGACAGGGGTGCTTTTCCCCCACGTCACTCTTGCTTTAGCGACGTTGCTCTGCGGCGCCTGCGTCAGCCGACGTGAGCGTCATCACCCTTGTCGGCCATGATCCGGTGGTCCTGCCCTTGCTTTATTCGCTCATCTAGTATGCACCGGGCCTTCTTTTTGACTAGAGATATTCCTTCCTTCTCCTAGAAGACAAACGAGGATCTGGATCACAGTTGATCCGGCCACACCTGTTCCTGCATATAAGCTAGACAAGTGTCTCCGACTTACTCCTTGAGTCGGACGAGACAATGTTAGGCGACCCCCCTGGTCCGGGTTACTCCGTGATCCGGCCTTCCTTGAGGTGACTCGGCCAGCATCCGCTTTGACCCTGCCGACCCTCGGCTAATTCGGTCCTTATACCCCGGAGTGACCCTACCCGGGGTTATCCCCCCAACATTAGTCCCCGAAGCTGGTGCGGCCTTAGCGGCCTTGGTCGCTAAGGCCACATCAGGTTCATTCGTATCCAAGCCTCGGATGTTTATTTCCGGGTTAACTTTTTGTCTCGGATTATATGGATTTACGTTCCCTTCGCACGCTCCAAGTTTTCACTTGCCGGCCGGGTCACCACTTTGGCTCGGATCGTATGGTTTTACTTTCCCTCTGCACGGTTCAAGTTTTCACTTGCCGGCCGGGTTACCACCATGGCTCGGATCCGGGCCTTGCTTCCTTCTGTCGTACGCCAACCCACGTGACGGTTAATCATTACGTTGCCTTATTTTAAGGGCCTGCGCAGTAACCGCCGCAGTAAATGTCAGTGATTACTGTGTGGGGGTTACGTCACGTCTGTCTCCTCGTTTACCGCAGCTGCACGTCGTGTCATGGGATCACATTTACTCTGCGGCCCCCGGTGTGGCTCCTCTCTGATTGGTCGATGCTGGTGATACACGGCCACACCGTGTGGTTTTCCTGCGCAGCACGATCCCACTCGCTGATGACTGGGGGCGGTTAAATAGGGGAGGGGCACGCTCCTTAGAACTTTTCCATCTCTGCGCCCCCTCGCCCGTTCCTCTTCTTCTTCTTCCTCGCAACCGCGCCGCCGCCAGTGCCCGTTGCAGCAGCGCCACCGCCGCACCTTCTCCGTTCCTCTGCACTGCAGTCACCGCTGCACCTCTGTTTAGCCACGGGTCCTCGTCAGTCTAGACCGCAAAGCCCCGCCGCCGCCAGCTCCAGCGAGGACAGCGGAATTGAAATGACGGAGGAGGAGCTCATCGTCGTTGAGCAGGAGATGGAGGAGGACGCCGGCGCGGCAGACCGCGGCGCGTGGGCCGGCTCCTAGGTCTGCGAGGACGACATCGACTGGCTCTACCGGACCCGGCGCATTCCCGCCGGTGTCGTCGCTCGTCTCCCCTCCTCGGAGTTGGCCCCCTCACCCAATCCGGGTGAGTTCGTTGTTTTCCTATCCCATTTCCAACGGGGATTTGGGCTTCCAGTGAGTGATTTCTTCCGGGACTAGATCCGGACCTTTCACCTGCAACCACATCATCTCCCGGCGAACGCCATCACCTCTCTGTCCGCTTTCATTTCTTCGATCGAGGGCTACACCGGGCTATGGCCTACGAAGGAGCTATGGATTCGGTTCTTCGGCCTCCGCCGCAACATCGTCCCCAACATCCACGTCGAGTCGGAGGACAAGTAGCTAACTCAGTTTGGAGCTGCCTCGATCTCGCCCCGGAGGTATTCAATCTTTCCCTGGGTCGCCGGGCTTGACTCCTGCAAAGGATGGGCCCGGACCTTCTTCTACGTCCGGAACGAAGGCACGGAAGATTTGATCCGGTTGCTGCCCTATGCTCCGGGTCCCCCTAACACAGATTTCTGGGAGGAGGTTGCCATGAAACCTACGGCTCTGGCCAACCAAGTGAACAAAAGGTTTGTAGAGCTGAAGAAGCTCAGATTGTGCAACGAGGATGCCAGGATCACATTCGTGCGCAACCGAATCTCTCCCCTTCAGCGGCGCACTCACAAGTTGTGCCATATGAGCTTCAGTCACGACCCCAACCGAACCTCCTCATTCGAGTTGAGCAATACGGAGATCTTCCGCCGGGTCAAGGCTCTTTTCACCACCCATAAGGACTTCTCCGCCGAATGGACGTGGGGAATCGAGCATTACTGCCGTGACAGACTTCCTCCCGCGGTAAGCTTCGCGGGGTAAACTTATTTCGGATCAATTTCATGTCAGTTCTTATCATATTTTTGACTTTGCTCCTTGTGCTTTTTTCTCAGCTGTTCCTCCAGCAAACCCTCGAGGATGGCCCGGACCCGACCCTTAAGTGGGCCCCGGACCGAGAAATTCCGGATGAGGAGGAGCCAGACCAGGAGATGTTCCTCCCCACACCCGATGCCACCAAACGACCCAGCGGTAAATTCTCTTCTCTTAGAGATTGGCTCGACAATGAGGATGACTCGGATATCGATGTGATTGAACCCGTTGAGGCTGTCCCTCTTTCTTTTGCCTTCCCGGCATCAGCTAACCCTGGTGGGCACATCCACGAGGATTCTCCACTTGCCACGGGCGAGCCTGTTCCGGTGGCGTCAAAGAAGAAGCGCGGATCCGCGTCGAGTTCTTCTTTTGAACCTTCTCAGCCTTCCAAAAGGCAAAAGAAGGCCGGAGACAAGACTGCCTCCAAACGGGCAGGCAAAGCCCCGGCACGGAGGGCCCGGAAACCTAAGGAGGCCGAGACCTCGGATGCATAAGTTCTTTTTTCACTGCGCAACACACTTCTCCCTGCTTCGTGGTAATTTCACTCCTGACATTATGTTCTCTTGCAGGGCTCCTATGGAGGTCCCTTAGAGCGGATCGAGCATCTCCTCTCCTCTTCGGTCTAGTCCTTCCCCTCCTCGCGACGATGAGTCACGCCCGCTGAGCCCTATTCCGGAGGGCTCTGCGGCCGCTCCGGGTTCCGCAGTACCTCCTTCAAAGGGACACGACCTCGGATCAGGAGGGGTCGGATCAGCCGAGGCAACGGCGTCCGGCACTTCGGCATTGCCGCAACCAGCAACTACCAAGTCTACCGCAACTCCAGCACCAGCAGCAGCTCCAACACCAACCACCGAACCAGCGCCTGTCTCGGCTCCGAAGAAACCAACAACAGCTCCAGCGCCAGCCACCAAAGCTCCCGTGCCAAGTTCATCTGCCTCGTCTGAGTCATCTCAAGCTCGGCGAGGACCCACTCCTGCGGCTTCCAAGGGCAAATCCACTGTGGTCACTTCCTCCTAGCAGGCCAAAGGCAAATCCACCTCCGTCGAGGCTAGGCAGCGAACCTTGTCGTCGATGCTTCCAAAGAAATCACCAGCGGCGACGGATCCTCCTGCCGAGCCAGCTGACTCGCAGCAGATGGTTCTTCACACTAGCCCGGCTCTTGCCCTGATTGAAAGGAAAGAAGCTCACGCCAAGGGCTTGGTGGCACCTCACATGCCCACTGGCGAAAACGGTATCCTCCGAGCCTCATCGAGTTTGTCATGAACTGGAATAAGGCGGAGTTCGTCTACAACGACGATCTCCCAGAAAATTTCGGCCCAGCTGAATTTTCCGCTCAGATGAATACCACCACCAAGGCCATTAACCTCGCTGGGCGTATGATGGAGGTACGTTGTTTCTTCTTTACATGCTGTAGATAATAACCATTAGTCCCCGATCCTCCGGCGGAGTAACTTGTTACTTGGCCGGATGCTCCTTAGAAGATCAACGTAGCCGCATGTAAACTTCAAATATGCACACACCTAGAGCCGGGTCAAGTTCCGCTTGGCCCGGATCTCATATACTTCGAATATGCACATACCTAGACCCGGGTTAAGTTCCGCTTGGCCCGGATCTTGTACACTTCGAATATGCACACACCTAGAGCCGGGTTAAGTTTCGCTTGGCCCGGATCTCATATACTTCGAATATGCACATACCTAGAGCCGGGTTAAGTTCCACTTGGCCCGGATCTCATATACTTCGAATATGCACATACCTAGAGTCGGGTTAAGTTCCGCTTGGCCCGGATCTTGTACACTTCAAAAATGTACACACCTAGAGCCGGTTTAAGTTCCGCTTGGCCCGGATCTTGTACACTTCGAGTATGCACCGAACTAACTTCACATGCTTGTACCCTTGACAGCTAACCACCAACCGTCGGAGTGCCGAGTTTCAGCGCCTGCTTGATACCCACAAGATCTTGCGCGCAAAACACGTTGCACTTGGCGCGGAGCATGAAAAGAGGGGTAATTTCCTCTCTTAACACCTCACCGTTTCGTTTGTTTCTGCCGGACTAACCTCCCTATTCGGTTTTTTGCAGCTGGGGTGGAGGCTGAAAACAAGATTATGCGGAAAAACTTAGAGGAAATCCGAGGTATGTCCCCTTTCGGCCAACGTCGCTGTGTTTTCCATTCTTTCTTTTTCTTGGCTCGGCAAACATTCACTCCTCGGCTTTGCCGGGTCAACACACTATTTCAACATCGCTTGAGGATAGTGTGCCCGTGCCTGATATGATGCTGCATTTTCTCGAACAAGCAGGACAGCATCAAGCCGAGCTGAAGAAGAAGGACGATGAGCTTGCCCTCCTCCGGACCAAGGGCGGCAAGATAGCCAAACTCAAGGCCAAGATGGAGAAGATGACACAACACAAAACCGATCTCCAGAAAGTTGTCCAGAACTTCACCGAAGAGCGTGAGCATTTTACCCTTCAGATCTCCAAGGACCAAGAATCCGAAGTCTGGCTTGGGTCGGCGCTTGCCGAGCTTGAACAACTTCGCCAGAGACGCGATAGTTGTATCAAAGAGTTGACCCGGATCCATCGCCATATCTCACGTAAGTTTCTTCTCCTTGCCCGACCTAGTTTTCCGGGTTAGCTCATATGCCTTTGCTTCAGCATCCTCCCTTTCCTTATTTTCAGATAACTTTCCGGAGGGTACTGCCATCGCCAGTGCTGCCGTTGCCAAATTCCGCCAAGAGAGGGGTACTCCCATCGCTCCTGATGGTGAGAGCATCCCCTTAGACATGGAGGACTTGTTGGTTAGCGTGTCAGCTCGGGTGGAAACTATCAAGAACTATGGAAAAGATCTCCTCGATGTTGCGGTCCGGGTTAAGCGAAACGAGTCATTCCAGCTAACGCATAAAAAGTAACAACAATCATTTATTAAGGCAGTCCCCGAGTTACTGCTCGAGGCTCCGCTATTTCATTGATAGGCTCATTGCCGACATACATACCGACATATGAGGATGACTCGGGTACATACACTCTTTAGTTAAGTGTAGAAGGGACGAAGTAGTGCTACATTCCACGGTCGCTTGGATTCCTCTCCGGACCTGTCCGCCTTGTTCTTTTCCTGTGGCTTTGCATCTATGAGATAGTAAGAGTCATTGTGCAATGCTTTGCTCACAATAAATGGTCCTTCCCATGGGGGGGGATAATTTATGCATGCCAGTGGTACGCTGTACCAACCGGAGCACCAGATCGCCTTCCCGGAAGACTCGGGGGCACACTTTCTGGCTATGATAGCGTCGGAGATTTTGCTGATATATGGCGGATCTGGACAGTGCTAGTTCTCTCGCTTCGTCCAGCAGATCAACATCATTTTGCCGGGCTTCTTGCACTTCGGCTGCTGTGTATTGGGTGACTCTAGGCGAATCATGCTCTATGTCGGCTGGTAATACAGCTTCTGCCCCATATACCAGAAAGAATGGCGTGTAGCCTGTCGATCGATTCGGAGTGGTTCTTAAACTCCACAATACCGCTGGTAGTTCTTCTATCTAGCACCCCGCCGATCTTTGCAGCGGCTCAATGAGCCGGGGTTTTATCCCGGATAGCACTAATCCGTTGGATCTTTCCACTTGTCCGTTCGATGCGGGGTGGGCTACCGAGGCTATGTCGAGTCGGATTTTCTTATCTCGGCAGAATCGTGCAAATGCTCCTTCAGCAAAATTGGTGCCGTTATCGGTTATGATACTATAAGGATAACCGTATCTCAAGATGATGTCTTTGAGAAATGTCACAGCCGTAGCTCCATCACATTTTCTTATAGGCTTCACTTCGATCCATTTTGTAAACTTGTCCACCATGACTAGAATGTGCGTCATGTTCTCTTTTGCTGGTTTGAACGGGCCAACCATATCCAAGCACCACACAGCAAATGGCCATGTAATTGGTATGGTTTTGAGTTCCAACATAGGCATATGTGTCTTGGTGGCGTATCTTTGGCAACCATTGCATTTTCTCACCAGATCCTCTGCTTGCTCCAAGGCGCTTAGCCAGTAAAATCCATGCCGGAACGCCTTTGCCACTAAGGCCCGGGATGAGGCGTGATGCCCGCATTCTCCTTGGTGTATATCTCGGAGGATATCGAGTCCTTCTTCCGGATCAACACACCGCTGGAGGACATTGGTTACACTCTGTTTGTACAGCTCGGAATTGATGATGGTATAAGCTTTGGCTCTCCTCTGAGTTTGCCTGGTTAGCACTTCCTCAGTGGGTAACGTTCCATCTTTCAAGAACTGATATATAGGCAGTGCCCAGGTTGGTACTGCTCGCGCAGGGAACATCTCCTCATCAATTTCCATCCGATCCACCGGCATAACTTCAGCCGGATCACGCTGAACAGTCCCCGGGTCTGGCGAGGTAGTCCTCGGGTTTTTCGAGGCAATCCCCGGGTTCGCCGAGGTAGTCCCCGGGTCCGGCGTACTACTTCCCATGTCAATGTCCATGGGCTCAGCTCCGGATTCCGCGTTTTCCAGGACATAGATTGAATCGGTTCCTGGGGACGGCCTGATAGATGGCTTTCTGAGGTGCTCCAATGCAACACCCGGTGGAATTGCCTGTCGGGTCGAGCCGATCTTCGACAGCATGTCGGCAGCTTCATTTTCCACGCGAGGTACATGATGAAACTCGCATCCCTCAAAGTAACCCGAGATTTTCTGCACATGAAATTTGTATAGTGCCGTGTTTGGATCCAGGGCGTCCCACACTCCGGACACTTGCTGTATTACTAGATCCGAGTCGCCAAAGCAGATTATCCGACGTATGCCAATTTCCTTTGCCACTTTGAGACCATGCACAAGAGCCTCGTACTCAGCGACATTGTTCGATGCCGCGAAATGGATCTGCAATACGTACTTGAGCTGATCCTTCTTTGGCGAGGTAAGCACAACCCTGGCACCTAATCCGGTTTTGGTCTTCGATCCGTCAAAGTGCATCCTCCAGTAGTTCGGATCCGGTGGCGGTGGTTCGTATTGTACCTCGGCCCAATCCACGAAAAAGTCCGCTACAGCCTGGGACTTGATCGCTTCTCTTCTATCGTATTGGGGCGCGTATGGTGCTAGCTCAATTTCCCATTTCGCAATTCTGCCATTCGCATCTTTGTTACCCATTATCTCGGATATGGGGGCTTCGCATATCACTTTGATGGGATGCTCCTCAAAGTAGTGCTTTAACTTCTTTGCCGCCATATAAACTCCGTATGCTACCTTTTGAAAATGCGGGTAGTTCTGTTTTGAGGCAGATAATACCTCGCTCAAGTAATACACTGGTCTCTGCACCGACTTACCCTCTTCATCTCGTTCCACTACAATCACTGCACTTACAACTTGGTTGGTTGCGGCTATGTAGAGCAACATTGGCTCCTTCGATAGTGGAGAAGCTAACACTGGTGCAGTGGCCAACATCTTTTTCAAGTGGGCAAAAGCTTCATCAGCCTGCGGCGTCCAAACGAATTTATCTGATTTTTTCATGAGTTGGTAGAGAGGCAGTGCCTTTTCACCTAACCGACATACAAACCGACTCAACGACGCCAGGCATCCAGTGAACTTCTGGACGTCGTTGAGACACTTCGGCAGCTCCATTCGTTCGATGGCTCGGATCTTAGTTGGATTAACCTCGATACCTTGGCTAGAGACGAGAAATCCGAGTAATTTCCCAGCCGGGACACCGAAGGTACATCTCTCCGGGTTAAGCTTCATCCGAAATCTCCTCAAGTTCGCGAATGTCTGCCTTATGTCGTCAAGGAGCGTTGCGCTTTCCTTGGTCTTGATAACCACATCATCCACGTAGACTTGTACATTTTGACCTATTTGATCGTGCAAACATTTTTGCATACATCTTTGGTACGTTGCTCCTGCGTTTCGTAAACCAAACGGCATAGTGCGATAGCAATAAGCCCCGTACGGGGTAATAAAGGCAGTTTTTATTTGATCATCCGGGTTCAGGGGTATCTGGTGGAAACCAGAATAAGCGTCAATAAATGACAACAGTTCACATCCCACGGTAGAGTCGATGACCTGATCTATCCTCGGCAGTGGAAATGGATCTTTTGGACACGCCTTGTTCAGGTTCGTGTAATCGATACACATACGCCAAACCACCGCCACGTTCGGATCATCCTTTTTCTTTTCTACCAGCACCGGATTAGAGAGCTAATCCGGATACAGCACTTCCATGATGAATCCTGCTGCTAGCAACCGAGCTATCTCGTCACCAATGACCTTTCTCCTATCCTCGGCGAAGCGTCAGAGAGGCTGCTTCACCGTCCTTGCTCCGGGTCTTACGTTCAAAGAGTGCTCGGCCAACTCCCTCGGAACACCTTGCAAGTCCTATGTGGACCAAGCAAAAATATCCAGATTCTCACGGAGGAAGTTGACGAGCTCGCTTTCCTATTTGTCAGTTAACCCGGCCCCAATTGTCATGGTACGCTCCAGAAACATGTTATCCACCGGGATCTTCTTGGTGTCCTTCGCGGCTTCAAATGAAACGCTTCCATGCGGGTTACTTAACGCCGGCATATACTGCTGCGCGGACTGAGCTAATGCCGCCACTTCTTGGATTTTTCTTTTCTCTTGGGCAATTACGAGTGACTCGGCTAGGTTAGACCCGGCTGAAGCGCACTCCATAGAACGTCGGAAATCCCCAGCGATAGTAATTGCTCCATTTGGCCCGGGCAACTTCATCTTCAGATAACTAACGTGGCAACTTGCCATGAATTTTCTCAGTGCTGGTCTCCCGAGTAATGCATGATACGCGCTCTCCAAGTTTACCACCTCAAACTCCAGATTTTCGGTTCGGCAGTTATCCCTCGTACCGAATAGCACGTCGACCCGGACTTTGCCTATGGGTTCGCAGGATATGCCGGGCACGATACCGTGAAAAGTTGTTCTTGTAGCCTGGAGCATGTTCTCCGAGATGCCCAACTTGCGCATCGTATCCGCATACATGATGTTAATGCTATTGCCATTGTCGATCAATACCTTGGAGAACCTCACATTAATGTTTGGTCCAATGAACGTTGGATCTAACACTAGTGCATACGAGCCCGGACTTGGCATAAGCTTGGGATGATCTTTGACGCTCCAGGTAATTTCCTGGTCCGACCAAGACATGTACCTCGTCACTGCAGGCATAACCGTGTTAACCTCCATATGTCGGCGCTGCAAGCTCTTCCTATCTGTTTCTTCTGTTGTGAACACACAATAGCTCTTGTGATGTTCCCTGTACTCATTTCTTCCCTCGTTTCCGGAGCACCTCTGATCCGGTTGTTGCTGGTCTTCCACCTGATGCACTGCATCCCTTCTTTCACTGTTGTCAGACCTCGGCGGAGGGGGAGGCAACATCAGTTGCTGCGTGTTTGCTCCGGAGAGCAATTGCTGCCGGGGTAACTCCTGCCGAGGTTGATCATTCCGAGGTGCCTGAGCATTCCCCGAACCACCTTGTTCTATCTTGCGCATCCACTCACACTGTCTCGTCGTGTGACCCGCCGGGCTGTTCGGATTTGGCGTGTGAAACTTGCACGGCTGGTCCAACATTGACTCGTAGGTATATCTCGGACGATCTTTCTTTTCTTGCCATTGCTTCTTCTGCTCCGGAGTCCACGTTTTCTTGCCATCGTTTCGAGGAGTCCACTGCCCTCCCGTTCTCTGGCGTTGGTTGCTCCCTGCCCTGGGCTGATCTTGATTCACGGCCGCAACTTGCTGCGAACCATATCGATGGTCCGGTCTATCGTCTCTCCTCTTTCCCCTGTAATCGTTCCTCCGGGATGACCCGGATCCGTCCCTCGGATAGTACTCCTCATTTGACTCGTTCGACGCGATCCTAGGTTGAGTCGGATCACCCAAGGCATAAGAATCCGCGATCCGGATCATCTCTCCCAATGTGACTGGCATTTTCCTTTGCAATTTCATCCACAACTCGCTGCCATATCTACATCCTTGTGCGAACCATGCTATAGCCTGTGACTCTATGACTCCCTCACACGAGTTCCTCACGGTACACCACCGGGTCAAGAATTCACGGTTCGTTTCGTTAGATCTCTGCTTGCACATTGCCAGGGTCTGCGGTCTATTCGGTCTCTGATACGTACATGAGAAGTTGCTGATGAACATTTCTTCAAAATCTATCCAGCAATTGATGCTTCCGGGCGGCAAATTATTCAGCCAAACCCTAGCTGGACCTTCCAACATTTGGGGTACATATCGTACAGCCCACCTCAAGTTGCCAGTTGCAATTTTCACAGCTGTTGCATAGTTTATCAGCCAATCCTCCGGCTTTGTACTGCCGTCATACGTCTTCGTGCCCCTGGGTAATTGGAAATTGGGTACTGGCGGTTCCTTCATGATCCGGGGTCCGAAGCACGCTCGACCCAGAGGACCTTGACATTCGATCTGTTCCGACCTATACAGGCTATCCAGTTTTAGCCTGGCGTCATCCGGCATCAAATCTCTGCTTCCCAATCTCGACCCTATCACATGATAGTCCGGTCTTGCGTATCCCGCATTCATCATCTCCGAGTCTCCATCATTGTATCGGTCTTGCTCTCGTTGTGCTCCTCTCTGTTGCATACCACGGCCGGCACTTTGCTCTTGCCTTGGTGCATTCCGCTGCTGCGGTTGACCCGCTCCTGCCGAGTTTCGCTGTCCGGCATTACCGTTGGCAGCATTCCCTTGACCGGCATTGCCTTGGTCGTGGTTACCTCGGCTCACACTTCGTCGATCGTCGTTTTTCCGTATCTCTTTTTCCTTTCCCACACGCGTTGGGTCGTACAGAACGATCTGCTTGTTCCGTCTGGCCGAGGTTACTACCTCTTCTCTTCTAGGGCCACCATGAGGCGATGATGCGGCTCCCGCGGATTTCTCCGGGTTACCCATCACCGAATGGACGATTTTAGATGCTCCAACTCTCTCTGGGTTACCCCTTAACAGCTCCTCATTATGCCTGTTCGCGATCCGAACCAGCTCGTTAACCCGGTCTTGCTGTCTTTGGCGGGCTTCACCTATCAGACCCTCTAGCTCGGACGCCGCGGCATCTGCTGCTCTAAGGTTCTTCGCCGGGGTACTATACTTCGGCAACCCTACAGACAGATAGTTTTCCGACCCTTCCTGTCCATCATCACCTTCTCTGTTCATCTCGCTTATGAGGTTTTTCCCTTTTACCCTCACTGCATCCACCTTGTTCGCTTTCGCGTACTCACGCAACGTCATGTTCAACGACTGCTGAGCCGCCGCTATTTTCTTCGCGCCCTCCAGTATCTTTCGCCGGGTCTCCTCTAGCTCGGCCTGTGCCTGAGCCGGATCTACCACTGCTGCCACCGGGTTAGCCAAGCTATCCATAGCTTCCCTCAGCACGTTCTCAGGCCTCTCTAGCGGAGGACCCCTAGCTTTCCTTGGTGCCTTTGGTGTTACCTCTGGGTCTGGCACCGGATCCTTGTGGCAAATGTCGTGGTGGGTGCCAACTGGATGAGCGAACTGGATGAGCCAACTGTCGTGGTGGGCATCCAGTACGCACCGGACCTATCCATGGCATCTCAAGTCAAGGGCACAACGTGCCCGATCGACTGACTCAGAGGACGAAGACGTGGAGCTCTATTGCGCTAGATGCTTCAGCAAGGCCATCAAACAAAAGCGAATGCACAAGGGGTTCAAGCTCCCATCGGAGAACCCAAAGTTTGACGGCCTGCAGGACCCGAAAATCTAGTTGGAAGACCACATCTCCTTCGTCAGGCTCCATGGCGTGAGTCGAAGCACTGCCATGCAATGCCTACAGCTACAGCTGCAAGGCACCGCCCGGGCTTGGCTCAATAACGTCCCGCGCGGATCCATTCGCAGCTGGGATGAGCTAGTCTACAGCTTTGTGCGCAACTTCAAGGGCACCTACAAAAGGCCCACGTCAATCGAAGAGATGAGATGCTGCCAGCAAAGATCGGGCGAGTTATTACGCTCGTAGATCCAGAGGTGGTCCATCATCAAGAACTCCACAGAAAATATCTCGGAGGACCGGGCAATCGACACATTCAACGGCGGCGTTCGCCGCATAGAGCTCAGGGAGGAGCCGGGCCGCTCGAAGCCCAAAACCATTGACCACCTAATGGAAATCGTGAATCGGTGGGCAGATGGAGAAGACTCGGTGAAAAACCGCGTTCACTCCGACGACGAAGCAGAGCTCGAGCACAGATGCGATCGCCGAAGAAAACGTTGAATGCGCATCTATGATAACCGCGATGATGTTAACATGGTCGCAGCCGGCTACGCCGACAGGCGCGACGACAATCGCAACAGAGGCTATCACAGAGGTGGACACCGCGACTCCGGGAAAACCACGCAAGTATGGCAACGCCGCACTCGCGAAGAGGCACCCGCGACAACAATCAAGGACAAAATGTCTGGGCCATGCAACATGCACTTCTACATCGACAAGCACGACGGCAAGAAGAAATCCAGCCACCTTCTCAAGGACTGCCGCGAGTTCCTCAAGCTCCACGAGGGTTTGGCGCGGATGAATCGCGACGCCGTCAACAGAGGCTACGGAGTCGCCCTAGGCACTGTAGCACATGGAGCTCCTCCTCCACCACCTGGAGGGCCACCACCCATGGCTGCACTGATCCATGATCAAGGCGGCGAGCCATACCCACGGGCTGTGGGCAACATGATGATCCAAAAGGGACGCCCCTCGAATCGGGTGCAGAAGGCCATCACTCGCCAAGTCAACTTGGCGACAAACTCACCACCATCCACCACTGAGTACCTTAGTGGAAGCGACTCCTGCATTACCTTCAACAAGCGCGATCACTTGCGTCAAGTACCTCGCCCAGGCCACTGTCCACTCGTACTCGTGGCACAGATTGGAGGTTTCGACATGAGTCGTGTTTTCATGGATGGTGGAAGCGGCATTAACCTTATGTTCGTGAGTACCTTGCGAGCAATGAGGATCCCTCTGACCTGCCTAGAGGTCTCGGAAACGACATTCCACGGCATCGTCCCAGGCAAGGGCATATATCCCCTTGGCAAAATCAACCTTGACGTCATCTTGGGCATGCCGAAAAACTTTCGACGTGAACACATCGACTTCGAAGTCGTTGACTGGCCCTCACAGTACCATTGCATCCTCGGACGTGTCGCATTCGCCAGGTTCATGGCAGTGCCGCACTACGCCTACCTGCAGATGAAAATGCCAGGCCCCAACAGCGTCATCACAATCAACGGGAGCTTCGAGAGGTCTGACAGTTGCGACAGGGAATTCAACAGAATTTCCCAGTCCTTCGGCATGCAGGAAGAACTCGCAAGATTGAAGGAGTCGATAGACAACAGTCTGCCTCCCCTGAGCCGGCCAAGTTCACCCGACCTGTCCTTCGACTCGTCAGTGCACACGAAGAAAGTTCAGGGCCACCCACCGGACCCGGCCAAGACGGCCCTCATCGCCAACAACTTGAGTCCCGCATAGGAACTCGCGCTCGTCGAATTCCTCCGTGAGCACTGGGAAATCTTCGCCTGGTGTCCAGCGGACATGCCAGGAGTTCCTAGGGAATTCGCTGAGCACGCACTCAATTGTCAACCCAGACGCAAAGCCAGTCAAGCAAACAATTCAGCCACTGTCTGAGCCAAGAGCAAAAGCGGTCGGAATGGATATCAACAAACTCCTCGATGCCAAATTCATACGCAAGATCAAGGAAAGCACTTGGCTCGCCAATATGGTGCTAGTAACGAAAAAGGACACGGATATCCTATGGATGTGCGTGGATTTTACCTCTCTGAATAAGCACTGCACAAAGGATCACTTCCCGCTGCCACGAATCGACCAGATAATCAACTCCACCGCGGGATGTGAGCACCTCTGCTTCCTCGACGCCTACTCAGGCTATAATTAGATCCGAATGAAGGAGGAAGATCAAGAGAAAACGGCGTTTACAACGCCTTTCGGTGTGTTCTGCTACAACACAATACCCTTTGGGCTAAAAAACGCAGGAGCAACCTATCAGCGGTGCATGCAGGCTTGCCTCAAGAAGCAACTTGGTCGCAACATCCAAGTCTATGTTGATGACATCGTAATCAAGACCAAAGAGGAAGCCTCACTAATCGACGATTTATGCGAAACCTTCGCTAACCTTGACCGCTACCGGATCAAGCTCAATCCGAACAAATGCGCCTTCGGCGTACCATCTGGGCAACTGCTCGGTTATCTCATCTCCGTGAGAGGGATCGAGGCGAACCTGAAGAAAATAAAAGCCATACTGGCCATGGAGAAGCTGAAGAACGTAAGAGGTGTCCAGCAGCTGGCTGGGCGAATTGCGGCGCTCAGTCGATTCATCAGTCGAATGGGTGAAAAGGCACTGCCCTTCTACCAACTTCTTCGTAAAGCTCACAAGTTCAAGTGGACCAAAGAGGCACAGGAAGCATTCGAAGACCTCAAGCGTCTACTGTCTACCTCACCAGTACTGGTGACCCCACGTGAAAGGGAATCACTGTTGCTATATATCTCTGCCACCAACCAGGTGGTCAGCATGGTGCTCATGGTGGAACGAGCCGAGGAAAACAAGGTCCACGGGGTACATCGCCCAGTCTACTACCTTAGCAAGGTACTCATGCCAACAAAGAAGCAGTACCTGCACTATCAGAAGCTGGCATATGGCGTCTTCATGACAGCCAGGCGACTGCGCCACTACTTCCAGGAGCACCCAATCGTGGTGGTCAACGACGCCCCGCTTGGACATATCCTCAACAACCCCGACGCCACCGGACAAGTCGCGCTTTGGGGAATCGAGCTATCTCCATGAGACATTACATATGAAAAGCGCGATGCGATCAAGTCGCAAGTTCTCCCTGACTTCCACGTGCACTGGATGGAGAATCAGCTCCTTGAAAAACTAGATATGTCTTATCTCTGGACAATGCACTTCGACGGATCCAAGCGAAAGGACAGAGCTGGCGCAGGAGTCATACTGACATCGCCTCAGGGAGACAAGCTGAAATACATCCTGCGAATGCAGTTCACCGCCTCCAACAACAAAGCTGAATACGAGGCCCTGTTGCCTGGGATGCGGATGGCAAAATCCTGTGGCACCAAGAGGTTAATAATCTACAGCGACTCCAAACTGGTCGTCAACCAGACAATGCACGAGTGCGACACACTGAACGACAATATGATTGCTTACCGCGACCTCTACAACACACTCGAAGGGGACTTTGATGGCTGCGAGCTGCAGCACGTAGGCCGCGAAAGTAATGAAGAGGCGGACGCACTCGCCAACTTTGGCTCTACCTGCGCCCCATACTACCTGGAGTATTTCTCGAGCGCATCAGTGAACGCTCCATCAAGCCAAAGGCCGCAGAGAAGAAAACAAGCGCAACAACGGACTCGGGGGCTATGCCACCCAATGAGCCAATGGCACTCGACAACATGGAGCTCGACACAGGACTCGAAGGACCCATGGCAATCATGATGATCGAACCCTCTTGGACTCAACCATACATCACATACCTTCTAAGCAAGAAGCTGCCAGACGACCCAACTGATGCGCGGCAAATTGCACGGCGATCCAAAGCATTCGCCGTCATCAACGACGAACTATACAAGCGCAGCATTACAAGGGTACTCCAACGATGCATCTCCAACGCTGACGGAAGGGCCGTTCTCCTCGACATCCATGAGGGGACCTGCGGGCACCACGTCGGCAGTCGTGCCCTCGTCGCCAAAGCTCTACGATCCAGATTCTACTAGCCCACGGCCATGCGCGACGCCAAGGAAATCGTCCAAAGATGCAACGCTTGCCAGCGATTCGCGGACAAACTGCACGCACTTGGCGCGGAGCTCCAGCCAATACCATTGGCTTGGCCCTTCGCGCAATGGGGACTCGACATGGTCAGCAAGCTCCCAAAGTCCTCACGAGGAGGCTACGTCTACCTCCTGGTAGTAGTCGACAAATTCACCAAGTAGATAGAGGCCGTGCCGGTGACTAACCAATCTGGAGCCAGTGTAGTCAAGTTCTTCGAGTCCATTGTCTATCGTTTTGGAGTGCCACACAGCATCATCACGGATAATGGAACAAACTTCACCTCTAAGGAGTTCCAGGATTTCTGTGGGAACCTAGGAATCAACGTAAGTTATGCCTCTGTAGCTCATCCACAGGCCAACGGTCAAGTTGAAAAAGCCAACGGGCTCGTCTGCGGCGGAATCAAGAAACGACTCCTTAGGCCACTCGAACAAGCCGCAGGATGCTAGCCAGACGAGCTGCAATCGGTACTCTGGAGCCTACGCACAACCCCAAACAGTGCCACGGGGTACACCTTGTTCTTCATGGTGCATGGTGCTGAAGCGGTGTTGCCAGCAGAAGTACGGTACAAAGCACCGCGAGTGGTCACTTACAGCGAGCAGGAGCCAACAATTGCACTCGAAGACTTCGTCGACCTCCTTGATGAGGCACAGGAAATCGCTGCAGAAAGATCAACGATCTACCAGCAGAATCTGCACAACTACCATAGCAGAAGGCTACGCCCCAGGTCCTTCGTCGAAAGAGACCTGGTCCTGCAATTGAAACAACAAGGGCATCTCAAACTCGAGTCCCCTTGGGAGGGACCATACGTGATTACAGAAATAATCCCAGGTGGCGCCTATCGCCTCAAAGACTTCGAGACAGGGGTCGCATACTCCAATCCCTGGAACATCGTGCAGCTGTGGCGCTTCTACCCTTAGTCGTTTTTATTTCTTTCATCACAAATAAGGCTATTCAGCCAAGGCTACTTAGCCACACATTGTACCTCGTACTGTTCTACAAATAAATAAAAGCTAAGTGCCCCAAACTCTGTGTTTTTCTATTCTTTTTCGCCATCTATATACTCGGGGGCTGCGCCACCCTTTACACATCTATTCTACTAACCAATCGCGATATCCTGAGTAGCTGACGCACTAATCGAACCCTTGACAAACACCAATCCAGCTGCAACGCACCTGATAGATTGGCAAGGAGCTGAGATAAACACAAGTCAGGCTAACAAAAAGGAATCGCATAGTGCAACGCACTCGCAAAACATACGAGCTAGCAAGCTCCTTACATATCAATATTAATCAATTATATACAGCATAATACGAACTTTACAACACTGGTATACTTATGTGCAGGATACAAACTAAACTATTGTTGCAACAGAAGAACATTTGTCCACTCTTCGAAGAAATCGACAATTTCCTACGCTGGGCGATCCACCGCCTGGTAATGAGGAACCATATTCCAGGTAGAGCCTGCTGGCGGCACCGGCGGTACAGCAGCAATCGCCGCTACATCTACATCAGGCCTATGCAGTCACACCAGCAATAGAGCAGCCTTGGCACCAGCCACCAACTGTTGCCACACACACTCGCGGACCCCACTCAAGTCCTGAAATTTAGCAAAAAGAGCCAGCAGGCTCGAGGGGACGACATCCAGCGGAAACATTGTCTGATAAATATTCCTGAAGCACGATTGCGATTTTTTTCAGAAAATGAAGCACTCGCGAGGCACGATCCTGTAGGGTCGCAGTGCGATTGCGCGATCATGATCCACCCAGAAGTATCCACTTGCCTGAAGTTGCTCTTGGGTCAGGTCATTCATGCGAATGGCGATCCTGTCCTTCTCATCCTACGGATGACGCGCGCTGACAACTATACCAAGCAAAGGCAAAAGTATGAAGACAACGAACTACCGCGAGTGGCTACAAGAAAAGATAAGCAAGTAGAAAGCTAACACTTGAATTGGTCGTCAAGCCGCGCCACCTCCCCTAGCAGATATTGCTCTCGGGCAGTGGCCTTCTCCACCCTTGACTTCCATCCATCCGCATTACCACGGAGGACGGGCAGTTCGCGCTCCAGCTGCTTAACGCGGTCACGTAGTCGCGAAAGCAGCAACATCTCATCCACCCTTGAGCGCGACTGTGCTAAGGCATCATCAGTGGATGGCAGATTCCGAGGCTCACTCGAAGGACCACTCGATGTGCCCTATCACAAGTCAAGCAAGAGATAATAAGAACACAAAGCAATACATGGACAAAAACTCAAGTGCATTCAAGCATAACAAAGTATCAACAGATACACCCGCCAACGGCATGTTCTAAACAAAAAGGGTCAAGCTATTAACTATTAAAAAAAATGACTACTAAGGAGCAACTGGCTTCTTCGACTTGGACTTCGGTTTCGGGGGCCTCATCGAGTCTGTGGCAGTATCAGATGCCACAGACTTCCCATCGGCCCCTGACGCCGCAGCCTTCGCCGCCTTCTTGGCTCGCTGCAGCTCCTTAGAGTACTTCGCGACTGTGTTGATGAGCTGCGGCCCGTACTTGCCACAAGCAGTTGCAAAAGGAGCAAAAACTACCTGTTGACCATCCGCACCGACAGGCATCGCTTTGGAGACCACAGCAGGATCCACCTCGACTCCATGGGCTTGAACCATCACGAGTGACATAGAAGCGTCAGCCGCACGAAGCGAGTTGTTGAAGCATGCAGGAAGTCTCCAGCAAGGGACTCCACCAGATCATCTACATTCTCAATCAGCTCGGCCTTGGGCGCCAGCTCCTCACGGAGGCGACTGAGTACACCTTTGGATTTGGTCAACGTCTCCTGGATGGAAGCACTGCGATCTTCGACTGCTGCGACGGCGCCTGCCAAAGCATCATCACAACGGAGTGCCTGGGCGTCGAAGCTCAGACCGCGGGCATCTACACAGAGCAAAGTGTTGACAAAAAAGGTCAGCATACTAACAAATTCAAAAGAAAGGACACGACGAAAATCCAGATGAAGGAATACCTGAAAGAGCCTTGGCAATCGAGAAGAGCTGTTCTTCGAACAACTTCTCCCTAGCAGTGATGGAGGCGCGCAAATCCTCTTCGCGTTTCCGCGATTCGTCAAGCGCAGCGACTGCCTCATCGCAACCCTTCACCACCGCGGCGAGCGTCTTTTCGAGGGAAGCGGCGTCGTGAAGAAGCGCATTATGCTCAGCTGCAAAACAAACAAAGATAGACTGTCAGTCGAGTATATCACAAGGATCAAGAAGAAGAAGCAAAAGGTACTCACTTTCAACCACGCGATGGCGACTGTCCAGCATTGCATGCTGGCGACCCATTGCAAGCACTTGCTCCCCCAGGCGAGCAGCTTCCTTCACAATAAGCTGCAACAGGAGAAACAACAAAAGGATCAGCAGATAACATGGATGATTAATTCGACTACAAGAAAAGGCAATATCACACATATGTGATCCTCTAGTAACTCCGAAGTCGATTGCCGCGCAGTCGTCCGGACAACCATCTGGTGCTCCACATCGTGTGGAGAACTCGATGAATTGTGCCCGAAGTGGGCCGCCAATGGAGGGGAAGGAGTCCGTTCAGCCACTTCCTTGGCCTTGGAGTCCGTGACTCCAGATTCTTTCAAAAATTGGATGTCGCCAGAAGATGACGATGCTGGTTGACTACGGAACAAAACCAACATCAGGAAAATGCAGCTCCAAAAAAGAACCAAGAGAAGAGTTGTATACTTACCAATAAAACTTGTCAAAATCGAAGGTTTGGTCCTCCGACTCCGACGACTCCTTCGGAAGCCGCATCTTCTTGTGGGAAGATGGCGCCACATCACTCACGGGAATGGCAGGAATCACCAACTCAGCACCGATAGCTGGGCCTTCCGGAGTCGAAGGAGACAACACATCCGAATCCTCGCTGCGCCAATGCTTGCGAGTGTCCGGACCGCTGGACTCGGGGGCTTCCTCCTCCTCTTCAAATGGGACGGTCGACTCCGACTCGTCCTCCTCATCTACTTCGTGAGGAATAACCCCCTCAGGAAGAGAGGGCAAACTGGGAGACACCCTCCAATCCTGCATATAGAAAACAAGTCAGCACAAGTCAAGAAAAAGAAGCACTCGACAAAATAAAGCTACTTCGTAGCACAATCATACCTCGGGAGGAGGGTTAGAAGCATCAAAAGGGGACACGACTGGTTCACTGGGGAGTACATCCTTGGTAGTGTACTTGGTTAGCAGCCGCACCCTCTTATCTACTTCACTCGCGGAAATGCCATCGGCAGATACGCGAGTGGCATCATCCGTGCCAGCCCACTAGAACATAGGGTGGACTCTGGCCTACAGGGGCTGGACGCGACGGCGCAACCACATGCGAATGAGGGAGCAACCTCCCTCTTCTTTACCCATGCGACTCTCGAGGTCACAGACGCGCTCGTACAGCACATCTGTCTCCTCAGACTCGCCGGGCATCACCACGTTCTTCCAAGAGCGCCTCCTCCTGCACGGTGCCATAGGATCAAAAGGCGCGAGTCCAAAGTGGTCTCCGTCAGCCTTCTGGTCGCGGATGTAGAACCACTTGTCCCTCCACCCTTGGACGGACGCCATGAGCGTGATGTCAAAGTACATGACAGAGGAGTCGACATGGATATCACATCCTCCTACATCATAGACTACGGAGCCAGGCACTGACTGGCGCTTCAGCTTGAAGAGACGCTTGAAGAGACTAAAGTGCGGCTCGATTCTGAGCCAGCACTCGCAAAGCGTAATGTAGCAGGCAATGTGGAGGATAGAGTTGGGGGATAGCTGGTGCAGCTGGAGCCCATAGAAACAAAGGAGGCCCCTTAAGAAAGGATGCAGGGGCAGAGAAAGACCGCGGACGATGAACGCTAGGAACATCACCCGGAAACCTACAGGAGGACAAGGGGTTACCTCACCACCTGGGACTCGCGAATCACCAACCGCGGAAGACAGAACTCTATCTTGGCGCAGAAGACGGAGCTCTGATGACTTGATGATGGACGCGTGCCATGCGCCATTGGTCACGCAAGTGCCTGCACCCTTCTTCTTCCCGGCAACGGCGGTGCTGGTGCCCGCAACGGCGGAGCCGCCCTTCTTCTTGGCAGCGGAAGTGGCGGCGGCGGACTCAGTGGCAGCACCTCCCTTCTTCTTCCCCATCTTGCGGTGGCGATGAGAACGAAGAAAATAACTCGGGAAAACCCGGAGTTGGTCCAGTGCCATGAACGAAACGAAATCTCGGAGGCAGAGAACAGCAACAATGGAGATGGAGGCACAAAGCAGAGAGGGAGTAGATGAGAAATTACCGTAGCTGCGCTGCTACTTAACCCCCTAGAAGATGTAATCCAACGGCCAGCAGAAACCCTATCAGACGCGTGGCGCACATCGTGATCGACACGTGGAGGACCTGAAGCATGAACCGTCCCCCACTACTCCCATTACGTGCGGACATCAAGGAGGCGCAGTTAAAACAAAAGATTACGCACGCCTGGTCAAGTCAGGGTTAGAAAATGGGACCCACCGCTCGTCATGTCCCGTCAAAGCCGCTCACATGGACAACTGAGATCATCACATCGTCAGCACTGATGTCATCAAAGATTGAGCACTAGAAGACTTCGACTACTTTAGTCCTTGCTCGAGTATTCGACTCCATCAAGCACTCGGGGGCTACTCCCATAGGGAGCGCTAGTCGCGCACCCTACGATTTTCTTTTATGCAGGAATATGGACATTCAAAGCATACCCAACCACTCGAATCCACAATTCGGCTATGGACATGGGTTACTCCCATAGGGAGCGCCGAAAATAAATTCGACTAAAACAAGCAAACAAAAGATGACAGCAATCGCAAAAGTTCTTTAGTCCCTGCCAGAGTCTTCGACTCAACCAGGCACTCGGGGGATACTCCCATAGGGAGCGCTAGTCGCGCACCCTATGATTATTTGTACATCGTACTGTGTGTCGATAACATCCACACTCGAAGTCTATGGCGACACCGCCTCATATTTTTTCCCTACAAAGAGATTGCGTCTCCTGGGTCACCCGAATCATCTCCGCGATGACAAAATTTTGGATGCCGCGCTTGCAGCGTGAAGATAAGACTTGAACAAGGCCTGGCAACGCATTTGCTGCGCACTACCAGAAATTTATCCGTGCCTACAGGTACGATGAACATGCCTTGATGGACACGTCTAGTGCTCACACCCATATACTGGAATTCGACTCCTGTAAGACCTCTGCGGCTTGAGTCGAATTACACCAGCACTTTTTTGAATTCGAGTCTGGGGACTCAAGTTCGAGTAGATTGCGTTGTTTTGCCCTAAGGTAGTTAACTAATACCGATACATCGGTTAAATCATGCACGCACATCAACAATCCCTATGACACAAACAGAGCACTTGAAAATACTCAGTCATGCACTCGAAAGGCTTCATAAAGTCCCCAGTCGAATCTGCGATTCCACTGGACACTCGGGGGCTACTGACATGGGTATACCCTGCCGGTACTCGAGATTGGTATATACGGTCTAGATACGGTGTAAGACCACGGTGTTGCCACGGCCCAATGAAGATTTCGAGTGGCCTACGTGTTGGAAATATGCCCTAGAGACAAATAGTAGTAAGGACTATTATCATATTTCATATAGTTTATGATTAAGTTTTATATCATGCTATAACTGTATTGAGTGGAAACATCAATACACGTGTGATATACAAACAACCAGGGGTTCCCAGTGAAACTCTAGTCACTGGTTCATTGGTCAACGGATGATCATGTTTCCTGATCATGTGGCATTTATGCCAGTTGGAAATGAGGTCATCTCATTCAGAGAATGAGATGATGAACCAATACTCAACCTAAACATAGTGACCCGATCATGTCACGAAGTTCAAGTTACGATGATTAGAAATGGATCCTCATAGACTATTCCTTAGACCGTGAGGCTATATCAATCACTGTGTCTCGAGAGTGCTTAGATAGCATAAAACACCATCTGGTAAAATGGTGGTTACAAAGGTGTGTTCAGGTACTCAGAGGAAACTATAGAGGCAATATATGTCAAGAGCGGGATTTGTCCGTCCATGTGACGGAAAGATACTCAAGGGCCCACTCGGAGAAGTTATATCCAATAGCTGCACAGCGTGTGGTTAGATCACGGGGATGTCACTTGTCGGAACAAGTTAAGTAGCATTCTTCAGTAACGAGATTGAACACGACATGGTGATGTCATTGATCAGTTCTCGGGCAATGCAAGTATCAAATGACAAAGGGAATAAGACACGATTGTCCTGGTTCAAACGACAAAAGATCTTCGTGGAACGCACAAGGGTCACATGGCCATCCAGGTCCCTCTGTTGATCATTGGTGCGGGAGTGTCCCAACCATGTCTAGAGTGTTCCCGAACTATAGGGTATCACGCTTAAGGGCTTGATGATGCTTAGAGAGTGTTTATAGGATCAGTGGAATCACCGAAGAAGAGAAAGGAGAAAACCGGAAGGGTTTCGGTAAGTCCGGAGAATGTCCGGAGTGGAGGTGGAAGGTGTTCCATGGCCACGGAGGTTGAATGATATGTGAATGAATGTTAAACATTGATTTAATCATTTATTCATATTTATTTAATAAAGATAAAATCAATTAAAGGTCAAAAAGGCTTAATGGGCCAATTCCGGAGGGAGAGGGCCCATTAGGGGAAAGGAGAGAGGGAGAGGGGCCAGGGGGAGGCCGGCTGGGCCTAGCCCCCCGCGCGGGGCCCACTAGGTGGCCGGCGGCCACCTCCTCCCCCCTCCTCTCCTTTAGTCCCACCCCGGGACTTTAGGGGAGGTAGTACCCCCCCTCCCCCTATATATAGTGGGGTATTTGGCCTAGAAAAATACAACCAATAATCAATAAAGGTCTCCCCACTTTTGGGAGGACCTACGATTTATATTTTCTCTCTCCCCCTCTCTCTCATGACCGTGGTCCCAAGTCTGGACTGCGCGAGCAAGAGACATCTTCACCGCGGAGCGCCATCGCGCTGCGGGATTCGGATCTGGGAGCTCTACTTCCGCAACTACTGCTGAATCAGGGAAGCGGGAGTCATCGTCAGGCACCGGACATGTGTAACTCTCCGCGAGGTGTCGCACTTGAGGCACTCAAGTCGTTGGAGCCAGAAGGAGCGCAAGGACTTCATCACGACCTTGAGGTCGGCTTCGGCTCGTCTACATCAACCACGCTCTCCTGAGCATTGACAATGCTTTTCGGTCTTCAAGGGTAAGTTCGCGAAAAGCCCCTCCCGTTACTGTGTTACTAATAGATAGGTCCTGGTAGCTTCAGAGGTTCAGGGACGTAGAGTAAAATTTATTGTTTTTATGCGCGGAACCCCTACAGTGGTATCAGAGCTAGATCTATGCGTAGTAATGCTAGTACGGGTAGAACACACGAGATGTAGCGTGTGGGCGTTGATCTTTTAGTTGTTACCCTCCCACGTGTACTTGTGCATACCACAATAATGCTTGATGAAGCGGCCCCCAACCGACTTTACGCGTTCATTCGCGAGACTAGTCCACGCTTGACATACGGCTTGTACCGTATAAAGTGGCTTAGGGGGGTGTCTGTCTCTCTCGCATTAGTTGGTATACCATTTGCAACGGAGGGCCCCAAAGGGGTGTAGTAGAGACAACTACTCGATCAACATCGTGCTGAAAGTTCGTAGGTAAGAACGGTTCTTGTGCGAAAGCCCATTCAGCCACGTAAAACATGCAAAGGTAAAGTAGAGGCGTCTAACTTTGTTTTGCAGGGGGGAGTTGCTTTGTGATATGGTTGTGGCAAAGGTAAAGTAATTACCTTTTGTTACATAGTAGTAGATAGTCACAAAGGTGATGAACTACCACGCCGGAATGACACCGGTACCCTGGTGTCTACGGCGCCAGAACCCTGGCACCGGAACCCGATGACGGTGGATGGAGGTCACGACGTGAAGGACCATATCACATAGCATTTACATTCAATGTTATTGTTTGTATGTCTTATTGTGTGCTAGTATTAGATACTCGACGGTAGCCTAATAAGATGATCCATGTTAAAATTACCAACGATTGTGTTCCCCCTTAGTGTGCACCACCAAGAAAGTTCTTCGGTATGAGGCAGGTCATGATGATCGGGTGTCAGACATATCTATGTTCACATACAGTGGGTGCAAGCCATGTTGCACAGTGAAAACACTAAGGTTGAGTTGCCGAGCCTAGCATGTACAGACGTGGCCTCGGAACGCGGATGGTCGAAAGATCGAGCACGAGTCGCATGAATGATGTGACCGACGTTTAGCGTCCACCCTTGAATCCACATTGATGGCCGTGATGATCGGGGGAGATGTGGCTGATAGGGGTCGTGTTATCACTAGGAACCCTCACTGGGGATAGGTGTTTCTGAGTGGAGTTATTATTAACTCATTTAATTATAAACTTAGTCTAAATTCCTTTTGCAATTATAAATGTAGATGGATCACCGTGAAGCTTACTTTGCCATTGAGGATTGGGTAAAGGGTGAGAAACTTAGGCTTGATGGATCCAACTTCCCTAGTTGGCTTGTGCGCCTAGATGATCTCCTTACTAGGAATCATGTGGTAGACTACATACGCCGCACAATGGATTTGACTAAGCCAGACTACTATGAGACTCCACAAGAGCTGGCAGACCGCTACTATCGCCAAGAGATGTCCACTTACCTTCAGATTATAATGCGTTACGGGATGGTGGATGAACTACATCCTCTCATGGGTGATCTTGACCCATATTCGATGGTGGATCAGCTAAGAGCAGAGTTCATAGGCCATGTGTGCATGTGGAAGCACGAGTTGCTTGGAGAGTTCCTTTCCATACAAATGGAGGAACATACATGTCTGAAGAGTCACTTGGAGCGCATGCTTGATGCACACACGAGACTGGTTCACTTCGTGGATTACTGGATGGCTGATCCATTTGCGATAGACGTACTGCTTCGGTCATTGCCTCCCATCTACAAAGGACATGTCCGGAGTAGCATCATGAGTGGTGATACGGAAGCATTGTATTTCCATGAGTTCATACTACGTTTCCAGAACGTAAAGGTTGAACCAATCACCAGAGAGGTCATCGATGACCAAGGTATATATTTGATATACAGTTTTATAAATGTTATAATCTTGCAAACACATTGCAGTGTTAAGTATATCTGATACTTGTTCTGTTTTACTGAAAACAGGTCCTTCTGCATGAGAGGTGCTTGCTGGAGAGGAGGTGACGTTGCGTGTGGATAGCGAGCATGATGATGACGGCCGACGACACTCTCCCTCGACATTTATCACTTAGTTTGTGTTTTAGGATGATTAATGTAATCAAGAGATTGTGAACTTCTTTAGTGTGTCTTACACTTTGTGAGACTATTATTCATATGAGTTTGTAACAAACAGTTGTTCTACTTTTATGAATGATTTCTATTCGTGTTCATATCTTGTTTGATTACTTGTGAATTATCCTTATTATTTGAAACTAATTGATAATACATGAACATTTGTAAAACATTAAAATGCCTTGTTTAAAAATACCCAATTTAATGATATTTCATTAAATGAATGAAACCATTGTTTAAATTCAAAGTTATGTGATAATATGTGAAAGTCATTCGATTTTTGTCACATATAAATCATGCCTAAGTTCGGCGAAATAACTTGAACACCGTGTATTACTTGAATACAAAGTGTTTGATGAATTGTTAAAAGTGAATACATATTCAATGTATTGTGTTTTGACGAAAATGGTAATTATCATTAAATAATTGTTTAAATGTGTAAAGTAGTTTACCAAAGGAAACATGAATATGAAACTATTTGATTTGATCAAAGTGTTTCATCAACAAAGGGTATAAATGTAAAAGAGAATACAATTACTATGATTTGATCAATAGTAATGAAATTCAACTTTATAAGAATGGCATAAAAGTGATTGTGGAATGCAAAGTGTTTTGAAACGTCAAAATACAAAGCATCACAATGTGATATTAGATATCAAAGGGATTGAATAGAAGGCACCAAATAAATTGTTGTAGTATATATGTAGAGACCATTAGCTTAGAAATAGTTAGCACTCAATTAGAATTGGTAAACCATTAGAATTCGTGAAAGTTTTGGGGTTATTCGATATAACCAAAACAATAGCGAATAAGTCCTTGTAGAGTACTCATTGAAAACTTTGAATACGAAATCCATAGCTGAATCCAAAAGGAAAGCAAAACTTGCATTGCTTGGATTTTGGTGCATTCTTGAGAGAGCTCACTTTTAGTGATGTTTCTCAATTATGAAGCAAATGGAAATTAGTGAAAAAAAACACGATGAGGATTCAAAACCCTGCGTCAGAGTTTTGAGAAGCACAACAGACAACGTTCCTGAATGATTCTCTGCACAGAAGGAAAGAATCAATGATATTGATCATTGTGTTTTTCCTCCACTATTGTTTTTCACTACATGAAGTAAAATTCAAAATGTAAATCCATATCTTATATGGAGACATTTGTGGATCACTTGTCATGATTCTTGGAGTATGACATACCTACGAACTACAAAGGAAATAATGGTAAACTAAATTATGAGAAATCCTAGAAGTAAAATTCCCTTGAGATTACAAATCAATTCGTTGCTGAATCTCACAAGTAAAAGGAGTTACTTGGAATTTTCCCAAATGACTGCAAAGCCATAATAGGAAAAAGGGGTGAATGACAAAAGCACAATTTGTCAGGTATTGGGAAAATCCAAATGAATTTGATTCATGTGTGCTAAATGTCTAGTGGATTTAAATCTAGTAAAGTACTAGTATCTCATAATAAATCTCCAAGTTTGATATTTGATCAAAGGATTTTTGAAGTTATTCAAAAAGTAAGGAGATATGCAATTTGCATAAAATTGAGTGGGAGCTATGAAAGTCTTCCTAAAACAATATGTGATTGACATATTTTTGAGTGGGAGCTTATAGGAGCAATTCTTAAGTATGTTAAGGATGAAAGGCGCAAATACTTATGAATAATGATTCATAAGATGTAGAAGTTGATAATAGGTGTATTATGATATTATGTAGTATTCCTTAAGGGATTCTGAAATGGGTTTCAGGATAGAAGTTAATTAAGGAACTAGTCCTTGATAACTCAAATTAGGAATAGCATTAAGTTCGACATCAATGGTTGAAAGAAAGAAAAGGATGATCGTCATCCACTATGTTGAGACATGGGTTCTGTCGTAGTAAACCATGATGATAACTTAGCATAATATGTAATCCAAATAAGGAACGTGTGAAAGTGATTAAGTTTGAATCACAGAACGTTTGAGCTAAGTTTGTCCATAGTGTCTAGTAGAGAACTGTAGACATATTTTTCAAATCCATAAAGGATAACATATCTTAAAGCATAAAGAGTTATGTTATAAGGGAATATGTTGGAAACTCCTGTAGATACCAATTAAAGTCAAGTAGGAAGCGAGGTGAACAAAACATCGAAAGTTGCACAGAGTGCATGGGTGTTTTGATGAATACATTCATAATAATAGATAAGGGTACCATCTAAAGTGTTGTATAATGTTATGGCGGGGCTAGTTTGCTTTTAACGTAGAATGATGTGTCCCGGGGCACAGTGCCCATGAGAAAGCCCTCGAGGTTGATCTAACGTCACTGTAAGCTCCTAGAATCAGGCCTCGTTCTGCTGCCATAGCGACGATACATACACATAGATGCTGTCATGTGATGATAAAGTATTAATGTCAATCAAGGTGACATTAGTAAGTTGCAAAGGATTTGGGACTGTAAAGTACAGACCCAAGACTCAACCTCTTCCATGAGCAAGCATGTTCAGGGTACCGGGTATATGGTGCCAATGATTGAGAACAAAATGCAGCTAGTGTATTTGTACTCTAGTGCGAGTGGGAGACTGTTGGAAATATGCCCTAGAGACAAATAGTAGTAAGGACTATTATCATATTTCATATAGTTTATGATTAAGTTTTATATCATGCTATAACTGTCTTGAGTGGAAACATCAATACACGTGTGATATACAAACGACCAGGGGTTCCCAGTGAAACTCTAGTCACTGGTTCATTGGTCAACGGATGATCATGTTTCCTGAACCAATACCCAACCTAAACATCATGACCCGATCATGTCACGAAGTTCAAGTTACGATGATTAGAAATGGATCCTCGTAGACTATTCCTTAGACCGTGAGGCTATATCAATCACTGTCTCCCGAGAGTGCTTAGATAGCATCAAACACCATCTGGTAAAATGGTGGTTACAAAGGTGTGTTCAGGTACTCAGAAGAAACCGTAGAGGCAATATATGTCAAGAGCGGGATTTGTCCGTCCATGTGATGGAAAGATACTCAAGGTCCCACTCGGAGAAGTTATATCCAATAGCTGCGCAGCGTGTGGTTAGATCACGGGGATATCACTTGTCGGAACGAGTTAAGTAGCATTGTTTAGTAACGAGATTGAACACGACATGGTGATGTCATTGATCAGATCTCGGGCAATGCAAGTATCGAATGACAAAGGGAATAAGACACGACTGTCCCAGTTCAAACGACAAAAGATCTTCGTGGAACGCACAGGGGTCACATGGCCATCCAGGTCCCTCTATCGATCATTGGTGCGGGAGTGTCCCAACCATGTATGGAGTGTTCCAGAACCGTAGGGTATCACGCTTAAGGGCTTGATGATGCTTAGAGAGTGTTTATAGGATCGGTGGAATCACCGAAGAAGAGAAAGGAGAAAACTGGAAGGGTTTTGGTAAGTCTAGAGGATGTCCGGAGTGGAGGTGGAAGGTGTTCCATGGCCACGGAGGTTGAATAATATGTGAATGAATGCTAAATATTGATTTAATCATTTATTCATATTTATTTAATTAAGAGAAAATCAATTAAAGGTTAAAAAGGCTTAATGGGCCAATTCCGGAGGGAGAGGGCCCATTAGGGGAAAGGAGAGAGGGAGAGGGGCCAAGAGGGAGGCCGGCTAGGCCTAGCCCCCCCGCGCGGGGCCCACTAGGTGGCCGGCGGCCACCTTCTCCCCCCTCCTCTCCTTTAGTCCCACTCCGGGACTTTAGGGGAGGTAGTACCTCCCCTCCCCCTATATATAGTGGGGTATTTGGCCTAGAAAAATACAACCAATAATCAATAAAGGTCTCCCCACTTTTGGGAGGACCTCCGATTGATATTTTCTCTCTCCCCCTCTCTCTCGTGACCATGGTCCCAAGTCTGGACTGCACGAGCAAGAGACATCTTCACCGCGGAGCGCCGTCGCGCTGCGGGATTCGGATCCAGGAGCTCTACTTCCACAACTGCTGCTGGATCGGGGAAGCGAGAGTCATCGTCAGGCACCGGACGTGTGTAACTCCCCGCAAGGTGTCGCACTTGAGGCACTCAAGTCGTTGGAGCCAGAAGGAGCGCAAGGATTTCATCATGACCTTGAGGTCGGCTTCGGCTCGTCTACATCAACCACGCTCTCCTGAGCGTTGACAACGCTTTTCGGTCTTCAAGGGTAAGTTCGCGAAAAGCTCCTCCCGTTACTGTATTACTAATAGATAGGTCCTGGCAGCTTCAGGGGTTCAGGGGCGTAGAGTAAAATTTATTGTTTTTATGCGCAGAACCCCTACACTACGGACTCTCAATAACTTGCGTGACAAGAAGAAGTCTAAAGATAGAAAATTTGACGGGCAAACCCTAATTTGTAACCGACTCGACCTGCTACCTGAGACCTGGCCTATCTATATAAAGGCTAGGAGGGGGCAGCGAGGAGGACACACGCAGCCCTAGTTTCCACAACCCTCGCCAGATTGCATCTGCGCACCATTGTAATCTTTGATTCATTCATTAATTCCAAGAGCAGACAAGCAGGAGTAGGGACCTCTATGAGGCCTGAACCTGGGTAAACCTTGCGTCCCTGTGTGCTTGTTTGCTAGCCGATTGATGCTTCCAGCGCTCCCTCCTTCTCCAAAACCCAAGTCCATAACAATGGGCATTGATGAGTTAAACCCTCGTTAGAGGGAATATGTCAAGAAGCATGATAGATTCTGCAGCAGGGGAGCCTTTATGAGTAAAACTATATCTGAAGCTAAAGCCATCTTAGAATACATGCTACACAACCATAGTCAATGGCATACTGAAAGAGCACCAAACCCATCTAATAAAGTAAACTCTATTGAAGAAGTATACCCCTTGTCCAATAAAATAGGTGCCATACTTGCCTACATATCAAAACAAAGTAATGATAATGTTCCCCTACAATAACTAGTTGCAAACCCCAATGAAAATGTAGATGTCAACTATATAAGAAATTTTGGTAATAATGGCTATGGGAACAACTACAATAATTCTTATGGTAAGCCACAATATGTCCCTAATAAATACACTAGTGGTAATAATATCTCCAATGATTTAGAAAACACCATTAGAACTTTTATATCAACTCAAAAGGAACTTAATAAGGAGTTTATTGTTAAATTTGAAAGGCAAGATTCTTTAAATGAAAAAGTTGATCTCTTAGAACAAGAAGTTATATCCTTTAAAAATCTTATCCAAGTCCAAAATGATCATGAATAAACTATTAAGTATGTGCAATAAGTAATAGACAAGTCTTGGGAGACTCTTAATTTGATGGAAGAAAAAGAAAGGGAATCCCTTATGATAACAAATCATAAACAAATAGAAGAAGTCAAAATGCTAAATGAAATAAAAGATCCACTCCTTGACCTTGATACAGGGGCGGAGCTAGGATTCGGACATGGGGGAGGGAGGGGGCGAAAAGTCGACGACCATCAAAGAGAATAAAAATCACAATATATTAAGTCTCGAAAAATATCAATACAAAATCCATATAAATATTCGAATATATGTTCGACGCTACAAAAATAAATTTCATATCTATTATCTTAAAATCTGCTTTACGACCACCGGTGTCAAATAGGTCGATAATCTCATCAGAACTAATCTTTGCAGCTAATTCCTTACCAATGTAGAGAATCATATAATGCCGAAGAAAATCATCTCCCATTCTATTTCGAGGCGCGTCTTGATAAGTTTCATGGCTGAAAAATCTCGCTCGGTGGTTGTAGTTGACACCGGAAGAGTAATGACTAATCGTAGTAATCTATCAACCATTGAGTATGTGGCAGCTTTACCTGTTTTGGCTAGTCCAATCGTCAAATCAGCAAGTGAAGACAAGCATTTAAGATCTGAATGATTGCGAACATCCAATTGAAAATGGGGAAGTTGAGACTCCAATTGAGCCCTTTCTTGATTAGAAAAATCCTCAGGATAAAACTTTTCAACCAGTGTGCATATTTTTAAGATGTCAAAAGAATCATGCCTTGGATCCAAAGATGCATAGAGTGTCAAGAGTTCTGTACTTTGAATACCAAAGTGATCATTTATCTCAGCCAATTGTTGATCTATAGCAACATTGAACACATCTGCTTTGTAGTGATGTAGTGTTGTTGTGTTATCATGCTTGTTGCGAGACCTTGTCACATCAGCATACCTACAAATTGCAATATATATGTATTAATACTAGAGTTAAGCAAGTATGAATGTATGATAATATATATTCTAACGGATAGAAATACAAGGAAAGAGATATTACTTGCGGTTCAAATCGGGGACCTCAATATCATGCTTCGAACAAAAATTATGAACCTCCTCCAAAAGAGATTCCCAACCATTTTCTCTTAACTTACCAAGCAATACTTTTGTGTTCGAAACTGAATCCAATGCATTTAAAATGTCAATGGACTTCTTTTGGAGGGTTTGACATAAGACATATGTGGTCTTCATGATTTTCTCCATTAGATGCAAAATGAACACAGAGTCAAATGACAAAATTATTTTTAAAGCACCTACAACATCTCCTCTAGAATATTTGGAGACTGAGCGGTCAGTTGCTACGCTCTGTAGAACAGCAATCGTAGCACCAAACATTTTAATTAAACTCTTAATCGACTTGAAGTGAGAACTCCATCTAGTGTCACCAGGTCTCTATAAAGATCCTATCTGATTTGCTCCTCTTCCCGTATGAAGCTCACCCAACTCAATTTCATGTTCAATTTCTGCTGCTTGGTTTGCTAATAACTCATCATTGCGTTTAGGCGACGCACTAACAACATTTATTATGAGAATAGCATGTTGGAAAAAGTTGTGCACCTCATGTACCTCCCTTGATGCGGCAACAAGAGCCAACTGCAATTGACGGGCCATGCAGTGTACATAATAAGCATAAGGACACTCGTTCAGAATTAGAGCTTTTAACCCATTCCATTCACCTCGCATGTTACTTGCCCCATTATATCCTTGTCCTCTTATATCTCGGATGCTCAAATTATTGTCCGCAAGGACAGCACAAATTGCCTCTTTGAGAGTCAATGCAGCAGTGTTAGTGACATGAATGATATCAAGAAAACGCTCATTTATGTATCCTTCATTGTTCACAAATCGGACGACCAATGCCATTTGCTCTTTTTTTGATTCATCTCGAGCTTCATCCACCATTATATAGAACTTGCTAGTACCAATTTCTTCTCTAATTTGCCTCTGAACCTTTCGAGAAAATATCTCAAGAATCTCTTGTTGAATAGTAGGGGAGGTGTACCTCGCATTCTGTGGAGCATTATTCAAGACAACCGCATCCACCTCCTCATTATAAAAGGCCAGTAACTTTACCAATTCAAGAAAATTACCCTGATTTATGGATTCTTGAGATTCATCATGGCCTCTAAAAGCACAAGCTTGGAATGTTAACCACCTGGTGAAACCGACAAGGAAAAATGTTAATAACATGCTTAGTACAATATCTAATATTCCATTGTCTACTACAGAAAACTATTTCTTACCTAATGGAATCAATTGTGATTTTAAGCCTCAGCCTTGCATCTAAAACCTTTTTTTCGGTTGCTTGTACAATTGCCTTGTCGATGTGGGTCATACTATTTTTCAGATTATCAAAACATCGAACTGAATAGTTATGAGCTGAGTTGGAATCTTTGCCCATGTGTGTTAAAAAAGCACACTCTTTTCCATCATTCATCTTCTTCCAATTTATAAAACCTTTAGCTGTGAATGTATCTGAGTCACATCTTCCACTTGGTTTTTTTGTAAAGACGAAACAAGGCATGCAATATGCACGATGTGTGGAAAGTGAATACTCTAGCCAAAGAAAATTTGTGAAATAACTAAATTGGAATCGGCGAGGATTTTTTCTTTTCCATTATGTGGATATACTCTCATGAATGGCTGATAAGGACCCTCGGTAATATAGAATCTCCGTGCTTCTTCTTGCTTATCCAGCGAAAGTTCCCAAATCTGTTGACGCTTACCAGGATCTCTTTCATATGTCGTGCTTCCAATTCTACCCTGTTCTGAAACTTGTACTGGTTCCACAATATTTTGATCATGAGTGTGCATATCAACCGGTCTGGAACTGTCATCTATAAGAGGTTGATTCTCCTCAGATAGTTTTGCATTCTAAGCAATAGATTAGACAGTAATATTAGCGCTCGAAGTTGAACCAATCCGCTTG
Source organism: Avena sativa (assembly GCA_916181665.1). Classification (NCBI taxonomy): domain Eukaryota; kingdom Viridiplantae; phylum Streptophyta; class Magnoliopsida; order Poales; family Poaceae; genus Avena; species Avena sativa. The sequence continues at coordinate 435,211,318 of OV702287.1, forward strand.
AAAAAGAAATCTACGCTCCTTTCTGATGGTCCCTTTCTCTTCATCTCTGAGCACAACAAAATGATAAAAGACACAAATTAATAAACTAATCAACTGATTTATATACTAGTGAACCAGGTCAAGTCACTAGGAATCTAAGATTTTAACTCCTCAAAATTCAACACGGTGCTAATTATAGAACAAACAGTAGAGAAGTCAGCAAATACGTACATGGATTCCTGCTCAGCTCAGCTGGTCTCTAACTTCAGGCAGTCCAGCTGGGCTTTATGCCTGTATGCCCGCGAGATCGAGAAGTGATACACGGCGACTCGGCAAACACAGAACGGAGGGCGGCGGCGGTGCCGAGCGCCTTAACAGCCAGATGGGAAGAGGAGTCACGGAGACGTCGAAGAGAGGCAACAGGCAAGAACGCAGGCGTAACTTTCGCTGATCGATCAACGACCAGATTGATCGGCTGGAGTCTGCCTCCAAATTCCACGATGGCCTAAGCCTTGTACGTGGGCTCTTGTGCATTGGCCATTGGGCCTAGTTAATTCTGCATGCCGATTATTAATATGGGGCTATGGGCTAATTAAATGTGATTATATCCGGACATCTGCACACTACATCATATATACGTATATGCCTTACTGAAAAAAGTTGGGGGGGGGGGGGGCGGCGATCGGTTGGGGGGCTAGCAGGGGTCGCTTGACTGAACTCACCTATATTTTACAAAAGATTTCTAATGACCCATCCATTAATGTTCACCAAGCAGATTTTGGTTCCTACATAACCAATTATGTTATTAAAGAAAACATAGAAAGATATAATAACGAAGCCATGAAACCATCAAAGCTTAGGAATGCTTGGCTCCTCAAGATATTAATCACTGTTGGAAAATAGACACACCATGCAATTCTAGATCTAGGATCTACTGTCTCTATTTTATCTAAAGAACTATATGATCTACTAGAACTCAAAACTATGAAAAATGCTCAACAGATCTTTTGCTTGCTGATGAATCAACTAAACATGCTTTAGGAAAATAAAATGATATTATGGTTGAGTTGCATATGACCTTTGTGCTTGTTGACTTTGTTATAATGGACATGGGGAGTAAAACCTCAAGTCCTATAATTCTTGAAAGACCTTCCATGAGAACTACAGGTGTAGTGATTGACTCAAGAGAAGGAAATGTGAAGTTCCAATTTACACACAAGAAGTGTATGGAACACTTTCCAAGAAATAAGGAGGTAGCACCAAGATACAAGCTACCACATGAATTCCACATCACTTGATTCAAGTAAGCCTAATGATATGGCTATAAAGAAAGCGCTTTACGGGAGATAACCCGGTTATTTATTTTTATGCATGCTTGCTGTATAAAAAGAGTTTTTGTTAGTGTATTTACTATAGGTTAGTAATAAAGTACCAAGTGGAACCCATTTTGGATGCTAGAAAGTTGTAGCATACATGGAGTAGCAAATTTCTGCATAGAATTTTATGATTTTTTCTGTAAATCTAATTGCTTCCATATTTAAACTATAGTTTGAACTTTTCATACTATGTATGCACAAAATTTGGCAAAAAATCCTGACATGTTTAACTGGTCAAAATAAATTCGCTTTGCTGATGCTGTAAATCTAGACAGATTCTGCCTCCTATTGTTTGAGCCATTCTTTTGTATCCCAAAATGATTTGCCATAAATATTTTGCCATGCTAGGAATGTTTAGAACATTATATTCCTACTGGAAATTTAAGGAAAATCATTGTCTTTGATATATATGGCAGCAACTATCATATTCTTGTACCACTAATGTCACCCCATAGAAAAGGAAATGGGAGAAAGTTTTGTGTTGAAGTTTTTTGATACGGAATGGAAGAACACCATACCAAGAGCTATCCAAGAATGGTGAAGACCATAGGCTTGGGAATTCCCAAGGAACCCCACTGGACCTACTAAACTCTCGGTTTGCAAACCTCTAAACTTTGTTTTTTGAGCAACATAGAATTGTCATAGAAACTTGGAGTGTCTTGTTTAGTTTATTTTGTTTGAAATAATTGTGACCACCATGGTAAATGTCTTGCATGTTTATGAAAGATCTACTGAAAGAAATTACCCTATTATTGAATGACTTGATTAAGATGAGTATATGCCATGAAAAGAAAAAGAGAGTGAAAGCAAAAAAGCTAAAATTTAAGAGTTTGCTAGCTCAAATACTTTGATGAATGATAATTTGCTAGTGCCTTATTGAGTCCATATTTTTATCATATACATAGATGATTAATGATAATAAGCATTGTGTGAAAATAAATACTTAGGTCTACATATCATGTGGCATATTAATAGATCTTTTTGCTAAAGTCAAAAATCAAAGGTTATTCTAAGTACATCATGTGTCCTGTTTAGCTTCCAAATAATATGGAATTTATGGGCATGGTTGAACATAGAGAAGTTGGTTGTGGTGTGACCATGAACCTGATGCCACAAACAAAAGGGGAAACTTACCTAATGATAAATAAGTTATGTGCTTGACAAACTATGAGTTGATTGTTAGCCTAACCATGCTGACATGGGGAAAGCTTTCAAACAATTAAGGGGAAGGTTTATGTGTGACCCTCCTTTGTTGATATCATGTATTTTGATTGTGGATGCTTAACATTGTGAAATGAACGGGATAAAATCGAGAATATTCTAGTATGTATATGTGTCAGAGGGAGCACTAGGCCGCTAATCTAAGCCATGTTAAAAATTCCTATAAGCCATTATGGTGGAAATTTACAGCATGAATATTCTATGAGACATTCAAATAAAAAGCTATACAAATAGTAAATAAAAAGATGCTGAGATGTTTCATTTGTCTGTTTTTCTTGTCATCTGAGTATGGATGTCTCCTAGGGCCTTCGTGTAAAGGGGCAAGAGGTACCTCAGTGCACCTCATTTGGAACTGTATGCATATAATGACGAATTTCTTGTGATCTAAACTTGAGTAGCATGCAATACTTAGTACTTGTGGTTAACGGACACGAGACATTCAACTTGTAGTGGGTCAAGCATATAAAGTATGAAAGATGCTTATGATGGGGTAAATGGAGCCAAACACCAATGATGGACTATGACTCAACCATGAACTTATTTGAAATATATACTGGAAGCCAAATAGGCTTATTCACATGTTTAATCCCTGCTTACATCAAAGTGCACCATATGGTCTGTACTACTTTCTATTTGTTTTAACACATAGTCTACTTATTATTGACCATGTTTGTGGAGAGTAAGATATATCACTTTATAGCTCACTTGGTTGTTGCTATTACTTAAAGTACCTAGCAAAAATTTATGTGACAATGAAAATAAGAAAAGACAACAAACTCCAAAGTCCATGTTAGTTTTTATCACCTTTATGCTCGAGGACGAGCATAGGTTAAGCTTGGGGATGTAGATGCATGTAAAATACATACATAAACTTTGTAGTTTATTGACATGTATTCCCACATATATGCAACATATTTAATGTTATATCCATATTTTATATTGATTTTTTGGGATTTAACAATGATCCCCTTTATTTTGGTTATAACCCTGCAGGACAGGAAAACCCTGTTTTCTGTATATTTAGCTTTCAGGGACCTAAACAAAGTCAAATGGACCGGGGATTTCTGTAGCATAAATATTTCAACAAGGGAAGCATCTTGAGTGCTTGGATCTCACTAGAAGGGCCAGGAGGTGGCGTGCCCAGCCTAGTAGGGCGTGCCACCCCCTCTCTTTGTCCTCGACCATCGAATGCCCTTAATTCTTTCGCCCACGGACTTGGGTTGACATAAAAACCTCTATAAAAAGGTCCCCTAGAGGAGCCATCAGAGAGAGCACCGCACAATAGAGAAACACCAAAAAGGAGTCAGAACCAGCAAACGTTGGAGGGGGAAACTTCACTGGAGCCGCTGCCGGAGGGATGTCCACCTTCTCCAACATCCCCACCATCGTCATCATGATGAAGAGCGAGTAGTACACCTCTGGAGTATGGCTTTGTGGCGGTAGCTTGATCTATTTCTCTCTTATTCTTCATAGATCTTAGTACCATATGAGCTTCCCAACATGATTATGGTCATATATGTAATTCCTATGTGGTGGATCTTGATTCGTTGATTTGATATATGAGATTGGAACCCACTATGTGTAATATGTATTGATAGATGCATATCATGTACCCCATTCTTAAGTACTTGTTTTGATCCAACTTGTATGCAAGAGCCCGTGTGGGGAGAAGTGTGTATTATATGGAGTAGCTTGGTGGTAGTGATTGGATAGTGACAACAAAATCTATGATCTACTATGGTTTTTATCTTTATTTTGTTGCCTCACTAGGGATTAAGTGAATTCATGAGCTATAATTATCTTGAGATAGCTAGATAATTGTGTTTGGTCAAGGTAGCTGATATGTCCATTTTGCATCACTATTCTATGTCTTAATTCACTATTATTCATTGATATATTTCGTATTGAGAGGTGATACTTATGTTATTTCATCTGTTTTTGCATGGTTGATGACTTTTGGAGCATGGACCGCTGTAGTTAGGATTCTGATGGAAAAGGTGCTGTTTGGAGGCAAAATTCGCGAAGATTAGAAAATCTAGGAAAATATACGGAAAATCCTATTTTTCTAGAAGACTAAGGATGCCAGAAGACGGAGTGAAGATGGGCCACAGGGGGCCCACACCACCCCATGGCGCGGGCAGCCCTAGGCCGCGCCAGGAGGTGGTGTGCCCACCCTAGCCCACTCCAGCCTCTCTCCTCTGGCGTATATCATCCTCCCGAAACCCTAAGACTCGGGGAGCGACCACAGAAAGATTCCGCCGCCTCTACGGGGCGGAAAACACCGAGAGAGAAAGATCTCTCCGGCAGATAGATTTCTGTCGGGGGAATTCCTTCCCGGAGAGGGGAGATCGTCGCCATCAACACCACCATCAAGGTGGACTTCATCGGGATCATCACCACCATCATCACCATCATCACCATCAACACCCTCATCACCATATCCATATTGCTATAACAATTGCGTTGAATCTTGCATTAGTTCATAGGGGAAACTTTCCCGGTGTTGATTACTCTTTGTAGTTGATGCTATTGAGTGAACCATTGAATTATTGTTTATGTTCAGATTTTTATACATCATTATTCCATCTCTGATCATGATCCATATGATGTCTTGTGAGTAGTTAGTTTTGTTCTTGAGGACATGGGAGAAGTCTTGTTGTTAGTAGTGGAGTTGTGTTGAGAAAGATTCAATAGATTGTTATTTAAGTTGTGGTGTACTTCTTCTAGTGGTGTCATGTGAAAGTCGACTACATGACACTTCACCTATATGGGCCTAGGAGAATGCATTGTGTATTTGGCTACTAATCATAGGGGTTGCCGGAGTGACAGAAACCTGAACCCCCGTTAGGAAACCATTGCACAAGGGACGTAAGGGTCTTAGAGTTTAAAGCTGTGGTTAGGTTTCTACCTTAATTACTTTCTTATACTTATGGATGTTTGCAAGGGGTATAATCACAAGTATGTATTAGTCTTGGATGGGGCGGTACATTAGCACAGGTTCACCCACACAACACTTAGCAAGCTAAAGAAGATTAATCAACTATATGAAGCGAAAGCACTTGACAGTCTTCCCATGTGTCCTCGAGAACGTTTGGTCATCTTAAGTAATACAACCGGCTTGTCCTTTGCTGCATAAAGGATTGGGCCACTTGCTGCATTTATTCCTACTGTCTTTTATTTACTCGTACTTTGTTTACTTGCTTTATCGAAAACCCCTAAAAATCCGTTTGCTAAGTATTTGCAGACAATTCCTGATCCATACCACTAGCCAGCACCTTCTGCTCCTCATTGGGTTCGACACTCTTACTTATCGAAAATACTGCGATACACCCCCTATACTTGTGGGTCATCAAGAGTATTTTCTGGCGCCGTTGCCAGGGAGTGAAGCGTTATTGGAGAGTGGAACTGGTAAAGGAAACTTCTACTGTGAGTATTGTTTACTTCTGTTAGTTGCTTTATTTTCGTTATGGATAATTCGCTGAGTTTCTTATTTGGTGATGCTACTACCACTGCTAAGGTAGTAGATAAACCACCACCTACTGAGAATGATGTTTTCAAAATACCTACAAGAATTATTGATCGTGTTATGGATAACTACTATGTTGGGGATGGAACTGTCCATCCCGGTGATCATTTACTCTTTATACACGAATTATGCGGGTTGTTCAAGTGTGCAGGTATTACTACAGATCAAGTTAAGAAAAAGTTATTCTCATTATCACTAAAAGGAAGAGCTGAGGAATGGTATAAGCTGCTGAAGAATGGTCAAGCTCTGGAATGGGAGGAAATAGTGCCTCTCTTTTATTCAAAGTTTTATCCTCCTAGTGAGATTCATAAAGATCGGAATCAAATATACAACTTTTGGCCTCTTGATGGAGAGAGTACAGCTCAAGCTTGGGGGAGATTGAAGTTACTAATGCTCAAATGTCCCATTCATGAGCTCCCCAACAATATTATTATCAATAACTTTTATGCAAGGCTCCCTCTACATGATAAAGATTTATTGGATGCTTCTTGTGCTGGATCATTCACTCGCATGGAAGAAGAAGCTAAATGGGATCTTCTGGACTGTATTCAAGACAACGCTGAAGCTTGGGAGAATGACAAAGGTAGAAAGTCAGGTATAAATTATGATTATGAATGCACTGAATCTTTTATGGGAACTGATGACTTTCAAAATATTAAAAATGCTTATGGTGTAGACTCCCAAGCTATTGCTTCTTATTTTAAGGCTTTTGCTTCCTACATTGAAGTTCCTAAAAAGAAGTGGAATAAGTATCATGAACCTTATAAAGTTGTTGCTAAGAGTGTTCCTGCAAGAAATACTGAAGTTCATACTGCTAATCATGTTTTACCTGAACCTTATATTGAGAAAATGCCTTTTCCAGTTAAGGTAAAGGAACATTCTATGATAGCTAGTATGGTTAATGAAAGTGTGAATAAAGCTGTTGAACCTGATAAACAAATGGTTGATGAACCTATAATAGCAAATGTGAAAGACTTTGTTACTAAATATGAAAAAGAGGGACACCCTATCCTTTGTAAGGATACCTCTAATATTGTTTCACAAAGTAGTGTTATGAGAGCTAGTATTCCTGTGTTTTCTGTTAGAATAAGCGATCATTACTATGATGGTCCTTGTGATAGCTATATTGTTAAGTTTATGCATGATACTAAAAGTTACTATGAGTGAGGGAAAAGTGTTCTTATGCATCTCAATAATATCAAGTTTCCTCGTTTTATGCTGAAAGTTTTTATGTTGCACTTCTTTTGCCCTCTTATGCAAGTTGCTTCTGGTTTTAAAAACTTGTTTGTTTACAAAATTCCCTTGCATAGGAAGTGGGTTAGACTTAAACATGTGTATTTTTTGCTTCTTAATGCTCTCTTTCACCTCAATTCATATCCCTATGAGAGCTTCTTCAAAATTATCATGCCCATCTTAATGGCTATAAAGAAAGAGCTTTATGGGAGACAACCCAATTTGTTTTTGCTTTCAGTTTGTTTTTGTTTCTTTGAGTCTTGGAAGTTATTACTTCGGTAATAACCGCTCCTTATCCGTTGTGTCAAGATCAACCTCTAATGAGAGAGAAGTAAGATTTGGGGAAGTTGTTGTCCGAAAACAAATTTGTGTGCTTTGCCGTAAAAATTCGTGAAGATCTATGTATGTCGGATTGAGCTGTAATTTTTGTGCTTCTGCCCCAGGTTGTTATTTAACTTTCATTACTTTTGCACTTTTTGATTTGAGCAACAGAATATTTTCGAAAAAATTGATCTTTACCTGCTGGTCTGTTTTGACAGATTTTGTCACTATTGCATTTGCTTCTTTATTTGATTTCCTTTTTGAATTCTTTTTGGGTTTTCAGAAGGAGTTGCTTCAGTAGCTTTTGTTTTGATGGTTTTCAGTCGAAGTTGGAATCAAAATGTTTTATCACTTCACTTATACTAATGTTGCTAATGAGAACTGTGTGAAGTTTTGTGTGAAAGAAATTTCCAGGAAGTGGAGATAATGGTGTAATAAGGAAAAGAAGGGTTTTATGACTCAAGTAATAAGTGTATGAAGATGAAGATATCGATGATATTCAAGAGATGACTCCGGAAGGATCTACTAGATACCAAATTCAGAGACCTACAGAGTCTGTTTTTAAATAGGTAACAGTTCTGGTAAGAAAAGTTCCACGAAAATACTACCCAACTATATTTTTGCAATTTTCAAACAATAAGGGAGGTTCTGAAGCGAAAAAGGGACAGAAACGGAACCAGGGTGACTCACACCACCCTGTGGCGCGGGCCCACCCCTGGTCGCGCCACCAGGTGGTGAGTCCACCCCAGACTCCGTCTCCGACCCGTTTTCACCCAGTACCTTCCTTGTGACATGAAACTTCGTAATATATAACCCTCCGGATCTTCCGAGGTCAGTATATCGTGTTTTCGTCGTGTTTTTGTTTCGATCTGTTTCTGCCAGGAACTATTCTTGAAATCTTAGAAGCACAATGGTGTCCGCCAAGGATAAGGGAAAGGAGCCTATGGAGGAGGACCTCCAAGACCCCGGGCAGGAGAAGGAGATCAAGAGTGAAGATGAAGAGGAGGCAAAGCACACCAACACTACCATTGCAAGCATTGGTGTGGTGGCAAACCCTGCCAGGACTATGTCAATTGGAGGGAAGCCTCCTCATCACTGTTCAGATCCCTGGTCACTTCCTCCACGCACCAAGAATCCTTTCCATACTCTTATCCATGAGCATCAATACCAGAATATGCCCAAGGGGAAATTACCCTCCAATTGGGATTTGCCTCGTTCTAGCCATGCAGGAAAAGAAGACTTCAAGGAGGAAGAGTGGGGAAAGAATAACAAGAGCTGGAATTCTCAACCCGACATGATCATGAGCCGCATTGAGCAAAACTCACAGCTGATTCGTAATCTCACCTTCGAGATTGAGGACTTGGGGAAACTTATCAGAGAGCTCATCAGGAGGATACCACCACCACCAAAGAAGTAGTTTGTCATCAGGTTTGGCATCCCCTTGGTTTGTTCCAAGCTTGGGGGAGTGCCGCGGTATCACATCATTATCTTCTATCTTTTTACCTTATTAGTAGAGTCATATCATGAATAGAGGAGTTATTATGTAGTATGGTTTGCATTATGGAAGTGTCCCCTCTCTCATTAGATATGTATCCCTTGGTGTGAGTTGCCGTTATGGAATATTAATGAGAAGTTCTATCATTCACTCTTTTTCATAGCTTATATTAGTTTTCAATTCGTGGTTATATGATTGAACTTGTTGTTAGTATTGGTAGCACTCTGGGATCATTGAGTTAATTTAGTTGGTTTTGGCAAACCTGGCTCGGTCAGTAGCAACACTATTTTTGAGAGTTGAATGAAAAAGATAAAGGTACTCTAAAGAAAAATTATTTCATCGTCTTTCTTTCTTGATTTGCTCATAAGTCTAGTATTCTCTAGTTAAGATCTTTTGTGCTTCCAAGGAAGATTGCATGTTTGTCTTTATCACTTGTATGTTGGTTTGTTTCCTTCAACTCTTATACTTGCTACCCAGCCTTGCTAGCCAAAAACCTGTACTGAGAGGGTATTCTTCTCGTGCATCCACCTCCTTTAAACCAAAACCTTTGCCATTTGTGTCCATCATACCTACCTAGTAGCATTATTGCTATTCCAAGTAAATTCTTGTTTTATCTACCTCCCAAATTAAACTTGTTATGTGAAAATTAGTGATTAGAGCTCTCACGAACTTGACGGCACACTTACTTTCTTGCATTTAATAAACTTGAACCATTGGGTCCTTCTTGGTTGCGTATATGCTTGCGCTTTATGAGTTGAAGTTAGCCGAACCATGTATCATGGGGAACGCTTTCAACACTTCATTTGGTACTTTGTACCTAGTTGATATCATGTTCTTTTGCTTATGGATCCCGGCGGTGTGAAATAAAAGTGGAACTTGTAAGATCATGGAGTTTATATGTGTGTTAGAGAAACGCCTGGGCCGCTAGACTAAGCCATGTCTAATCATGGTGGAAACTTGCAACATAACTATAGTGAGCATTCTATGAAGCATCCTCAATAAAAACCTATGAAAATAGAAAATAAAAAGATCGCTGAGATGCTCACTGTCTTCTTGCCTTGTCATTTTGATTATGGGATAGCTCCTGTGTCATGTGCAAGGGGTACCCCATTGGCGGTTCTCAATGATACGCATGTATTTACAATGACAAGACCTTGCTCGTGACTGAAGTTGAGTAGTATGAGGATCGGTACTCATAAGTAAGGGGCATGAGATTTCAACTTATAGCTTGTCAAGCATATCCTCTTAGTTGTGTCACTTTAACCTTAATCACCTAAAGATGCCTATGATAGGGGCAATGAGAGCTGAAAGCTAGTAAGTATCATAATTTTTGGGAGCTCTTTATGAGACTTGCAATCCCTGCTTCCCTCTTTGAAGGGCCTTTCTTTTACTTTGTAGTTGAGTCAGTAAACCTACTCCCTTCTATCTCAGCAAGTATTTTGAGTTGTTGTGTTTCATTCATTCATATGTTGATTTATTCAATCATGTTTCTTATGTTCCTTGTTTTGCACATTGCTCTTATCCTGATGTTTACTACTTTGAAAGCTATCATTGAAAAACCAGCTATTTGGGAACTCTAGCAAATTATCAACTATTCTTCGACCAAGAGCTAAGTTTGCCATTACCAATTATGATTCACTTTATGTATCTTTATTGTGTTTCCTTTACTTATTACAAGTTGAGTTATATAATAGTGAGTTGTCTTCTATTATGATCTATGTATTTGATGAATGTGATGCTTCTTGTCCATATTCTTTTATCGACTCTTCACTCCATAAACCTGAGGCCATGTTTATTGAGCTCAGTTTCGCTTGGGGACAAGCGAAGTCTAAGCTTGGGGGGAGTTGATACGTCCATTTTGCATCACTATTCTATGTCTTAATTCACTATTATTCATTGATATATTTCGTATTGAGAGGTGATACTTATATTATTTCATCTGTTTTTGCATGGTTGATGATTTTTGGAGCATGGACCGCTGCAGTCAGGATTCTGATGGAAAAGGTGATGTTTGGAGGCAAAATTCACGAAGATCAGAAAATCCGGGAAAATATACGGAAAATCCTATTTTTCCAGAAGACTAAGGATGCTAGAAGACAGAGTGGAGATGGGCCATAGGGGGCCCACACCACCCCATGGCGCGAGCAGCCCTAGGCCACGCCAGGAGGTGGTGTGGCCACCCTGGCCCACTCCAGCCTCTCTCCTCTGGCGTATATCATCCTCCTGAAACCCTAAGACTCGGGGAGCGACCACAGAAAGATTCTGCCGCCTCTATGGGGCAGAAAACACCGAGAGAGAAAGATCTCTCCGGCAGACAGATTTTTGCCGGGGGAATTCCTTCCCGGAGAGGGGAGATCGTCGCCATCAACACCACCATCAAGCTGGACTTCATCGGGATCATCATCATCATCATCACCACCATCACCCTCATCACCATATCCATATTGCTGTAACAGTTGCGTTGAATCTTGCATTAGTTCATAGGGGAAACTTTCTCGGTGTTGATTACTCTTTGTAGTTGATGCTATTGAGTGAACCATTGAATTATTGTTTATGTTCAAATTGTTATACATCATTATTCCATCTCTGATCATGATCCATATGATGTCTTGTGAGTAGTTCGTTTTGTTCTTGAGGACATGGGAGAAGTCTTGTTGTTAGTAGTGGAGTTATGTTGAGAAAGATTCAATAGATTGTTATTTAAGTTGTGGTGTACTTCTTCTAGTGGTGTCATGTGAAAGTCGACTACATGACACTTCACCTATATGGGCCTAGGGGAATGCATTGTGTATTTGGATACTAATCGTAGGGGTTGCCGGAGTGACAGAAACCTGAACCCCCGTTAGGAAACCATTGCACAAGGGACATAAGGGTCTTAGAGTTTAAAGTTGTGGTTAGGTTTCTATCTTAATTACTTTCTTGTACTTACGGTTGTTTGCAAGGGGTATAATCACAAGTATGTATTAGTCTTGGATGGGGCGGTACATTAGCACAGGTTCACCCACACAACACTTAGCAAGTTAAAGAAGATTAATCAACTATATGAAGCGAAAGCACTTGACAGTCTTCCCATGTGTCCTCGAGAACGTTTGGTCATCTTAAGTAATACAACCGGCTTGTTCTTTGCTGCATAAAGGATTGTGCCACTTGCTGTATTTATTCCTACTGTATTTTATTTACTCGTACTTTGTTTACTTGCTTTATCGAAAACCCCTAAAAATCCATTTGCTAAGTATTTGCAGAGAATTCCTGATCCATACCACTAGCCAGCACCTTCTGCTCCTCATTGGGTTCGACACTCTTACTTATCAAAAATACTGCGATACACCCCCTATACTTGTGGGTCATCAGTAGCATATTTGTAATTCAAACATCATGTCATATTGCTTAAGGCTATACTCTGTGTAATGCTTAATTCAAGATTTGCTTGGAGTTTTTCCTATCTTGTAGAGTATAAGAGAGATGTGTTGCATCATCTCTATGTTAGGATGTGATGCCCATATGAATGCTTATCAAACACATGTTTAAGTTCCATTAATATTATGTCTCTCATGAATTTTTTATGTCCACTACAACATAAAAAGAGAGTAGACAAGTGAACCCATGAACCCTGGTCTATTTTAAATCATAAGAAACACATTTCCAACACTTTTATCACACTTTACTTTTGCTGCAATATTTTAATCCGAAAATACAAAAATACTTTCTTCATTTGCAATCACACAACAAAACCCAAAAACAACCAAACTATCACGATCATCATCGTGTTTGCTTAGTTTACTTTACTATGCTTTCTTTTTATTTTTATTTCATATTACTAATACGAAACCTTGTGCTTGACAACCACATGGTGGAGTTGGGGACTGATACGTTGCTAACGTATCCATAATTTTTGATGTTCCATGCTTGATTTTATCTACTTTTTTATGTTTTGTCCATACTTTGGAATACTTTTCATATGATTCTTAGACTAACCTATTAACAAGAGCCACAGTGCCAGTTGCCTATTTTCTGCTATTTTTGGTCCCAGAAAGTCAGAAAATGAATCTTCTCGGAATTGGACCGGACAAAAGCCAAAGTCGTTATTTTCCCGGAAGATTCACGGAGCCAGAAGGAGAGACGAAGGGGGGCCACAGGGTGGCCAAACCACCCCTAGGAGCGGGTCCCCCCAGGCCGCGCCAGGGCATGGTGTGGGCCCCCTGGCTACCCACCGACCTTGCCTCTCTGCCTATAAGATGCCTCCCGATGCAAAAACCCTAAGTCGTCAAGCCTCCGGCCACGAAAAGTTCCACAGCGCCACCACCACCAAAGGGGAGATTCGGGGGACAGAAAGTCTCTGTTCCGGCACCCTGCCGGGATGGGGAAGTGCCCTCGGAGCCATCTCCATCGATCTCCACCACCATCTCCATCGCCATTGTGTATTCCCATGATGAGGAGGGAGTAGTTCTTCCTCGAGGCTAAGGGTTCTACTGGTAGCTATGTGTTCATCTCTCTCTCTATGCATGATCTCATTGAGATCATGAGCTTGTAATTGATACATTGCAAATGTATATATAATTTTTGATGTTCCATGCTTGGTTTTATCTACTTTCTTGAGTTTTGTTCCAACTTTGGAGTACTTTTCATATGATTTCTTGGACTAACCTATTAACAAGATGCCACCATGCCAGTTGCCTGTTTTCTGCTGTTTTTGGTTCCAAGAAGTCAAAAAATGAATATTCTCAGAATTGGACGGGACAAAAGCCAAAGTTACTATTTTCCCAGAAGACTCACGGAGCCAGAAGGAGAGTCAGAGAGGGGCCACAGGGTGGCCACACCCCCTTGGCGCGGGCCAGCCCAGGCCGCGCCAGGGCATGGTGTGGGCCCCCTGGCTAGCCACCGACCTTGCCTCTTTTGCCTATAAGAGCCTCCCGATTCATAAACCCTAGATAGTCAATCAGAAAGCCACAAAAAGTTCCGCAGCGCCGCTGCCACCGAAGGGGAGATTCGGGGGACAGAAAGTCTCTGTTCCAGCACCCTGCCAGGACGGGGACATGCCCCCGGAGCCATCTCCATCGATCTCCATCACCATTGCTGATTCCCATGATGAGGAGGGAGTAGTTCTCTCTCGAGGCTAAGGATTCTACCGGTAGCTATGTGTTCATCTCTCTCTCTATGCATGATCATATTGTGATCATGAGCTTGTAATCTATAGATCTACCTTGCTACTCAAGTGCTTTAATAGATCTCTGCTCTCCCCATGTGTGTGAAAGTGACAACATGCACACCATGGTGGCACTTAGGCTAGAGATTACAAATACTTGTTATGAGTTATATTTGGAGTTGGATGTCTTTATGAAATTGTGGTGTTTGTTGGACTCATCTAGTGCTCAAGGTGACAGTTGGAGTTTTCTAAATGGGAAAGGCTTACTTTGAGGTGTGCTGTTATAGCCCTACCAACGATTAGAGTGTCCAACCGGAGAGTAGTTCAGCGTAGTATCATAAAGAAGAATATATTTATATGAGTGATCACTAGTGAAAGTATGATCCCTAGGCCTTGTTTCTAAGCATTGATACACCGTTTGCAATTAGATTTGTTACATGTTTGCTTGCTTCCTTCTTTATTTCAGTTTTACTTTAGTCTTTTCCACGCCATCAAGTTATTTTCTATCACCGTTACCACTTATAATTATCCATACCACTTGTATTTCACTATCTCTTCACCGAACTAGTGCACCTATACACCTGACAAGTGTATTGGGTGTGTTGGGGACACAAGAGACTTCTTGTATCTTGATTGCAGGGTTGCTTGAGAGGGAATACCTTTGACCACTTCCTCCCTGAGTTCGATAAACCTTGGGTGATCCACTTAAGGGAAAACTTGCTGCTGTTCTACAAACCTCTGCACTTGGAGGCCCAACAACTGTCTACAAGAATAGAAGTGCGTAGACATCAAGCTATTTTCTGGCGCCGTTGCTGGGGAGGTAAGGTAAAAGGTATTCACACCGGAGGATTAAATAAGAAGAACCTCCCACGGCAAACGCCTATTTTCTGGCGCCGTTGCCGGGGAGGTAAGGTAAAAGGTACTCACATCCTCCGGTGTGAGTGCTCGAAGTTATTTCCTTTAGATTCTGCAATTTTATATTTTTGTTTCTTGTTTTCACTAGTTAGGCTTAATGGAAAACAAACAAAAAATTAGAGAGCTTTATAGTATTTATCTTGAGTTACACATGAAGTGTTTGAAGAGAAAATTAAAAAACCCATGGAACTTTATTTGCGTGCTA
This sequence comes from Avena sativa, assembly GCA_916181665.1. Lineage (NCBI taxonomy): Eukaryota > Viridiplantae > Streptophyta > Magnoliopsida > Poales > Poaceae > Avena > Avena sativa. Next base: position 435,226,732 of record OV702287.1, read on the forward strand.
ATAGCAATGTTATTAGTATGAATTCTTTGAACACCATTATTGCTAATGCTATGGAAAAGTCTAAGCTTGGGGAAGCTAGTTTTTATGAAAATGATCTTTTCAGTTCCCTAGCTTTAGAAGATAGCTATTCTATTGCTTATGATGATACCAAACCTCCAATATGATGATTACAATGATGAATATGATATTTTCAGTCCACCTACTATTTAGGAGAAAATTAATTATGATTACAATATGCCTCCTATATTTGATGATTATGGTGATGAAAATAATAATGATATCTATTTTGTTGAATTTGCTCCCACTACAATCAATAAGAATGACTATGTTTATGTGGGGAGTATTAATTCTTTTATGCATGTGGCTCATGATAAGAATGTTTCTTGTGATAGTTATATTGTTAATTTTATTCATGATGCTACTGGAAGATATTATGAGAGAGGAAAATATGGTTGTAGAAGTTTTCATGGTACTGAAACACCTCTCTATATGCTGAAAGTTTTGAAGTTGCTCTTGTTTTATCTACCCATTCTTGTTACTATGTGCTTCTTTGATTTATTTTCTTACAAGATTCCTATGCATAGGAAGTGGGTTAGACTTAAATGTGTTTTGAATTTGCTTCTTGATGCTCTCTTTTACTTCAATTCATGTTTCTTATGTGAGCATCTTGTCAAACTATCATGCCTAACTTAAAGGCGTTAAAGAAAAGTACTTATTGGGAGATAACCCAAAAGTTTTAGATTAGTTTTGGAAGTTATTACTTCTGTAATAACTGCTTCTTATCCTTTTTATTTGCTTTTTGTGCCAAGAGTAACCTCTAATGAGAGAGAAGTAATGATTGAGAAAGTTGCTGTCCCGAAATAGATTTTTGTGCTTCGCCGTAAAAATTCGTGTAAAATCTCTGAATGTCTTTTTAAGGCGTGAATTTTTGTGCTTCTGACCCAGGTTGTTATCTAACTTTCGTTAGTTCAACACTTTTTGATTTGAGCAATAGAAGGTCTTCGAAAAAATTCGTCTTTACCTGCTGGTCTGTTTTGACAGATTTCTGCCATTTTCTGCATTTGCTTCTTGTTGGTTCCTTTTTGAGTTCTTTTGGGGAACTGAGCTTTTTGAGGGAAGTGATTCAGTATCTAGTGTTCTAATGGAAGTTTATTGGTGTTAGAACTGAACCTAAAGACCTATTATCTTGAGTGCACTAATGTTGCTAGTAAAGATTCTGTGAAGTTTTGTATGAAGGAAAAAATTTCAGGTGTATGGAAGGAATGAGTAATGAGATGAAGAATGGACTAAAGCTCAAGCTTGGGGATGCCACGCATGTCACCCCAAGAAATATCCAAGAAGTACAAGCGTCAAAGCTTGGGGATGCACAAGGCATTCCCTTCTTCATCAATAAAAATCCCAGGTTTCTTCCAAACGCTTCATTTTTATTGTTTCATGCACAATTGTGTTGTTCTTGGAGCGTCTTCTCTTTCGTTTTTGTTTTGGTTTTCGTTTGCTTTTGTTTGCTTAGTTTTCTGAATAAATTGGTTGGACCCCCTCTTTCATACATTGGTTTTCAAATAGTTTGGTTTGGTTTGGAAAAGAGTAGGAAAGTTCATACTTATGTGGTAAAAAGAGCTCGTTTTTGACTGTGGCCTATGCTCTGTCATGCCATCCTTAATATTGTTTTGGCTTTATGCTTAGTATTCTTTGCTGTAGCATGACTTGTTATAAATAATTGAGATTGCTTAATGTGCCTTGGATGAATCATGCGTTGTTTTAGCATATTAAAGCATAGTATAGTGGTATTCTTCTTTGATGCTTTATTTTGGTTGACTTGGCGCATGCTCACACCATGTTATGACTATCTCAAGTCACGATAGCCTTTATGATCCTTTAGTTTTCAACTTTCAGTATCACTTTATGCTTTGATCAATGATGTTTTGTCGCTCTACATGATTATGGTCATTATTGCTCTCTTAGTTTGTCGCTCCCAGTCTTTTGCTAGGCTCCACAACCAAGTATGAGTTCCACTCATGCATCCAACTCCCTAAACCAAGTTATTCCAAAGAGTCCACCATACCTACCTACTAGCTTATGCTATTCCAAGTATATTCATGCTTTTGTTTACCTTTCGAATTAAACTTGTTATGAGAAAACTAGTGATTAAAGCTCTCACGAACTTGATGGCACACTTTACTTTTCTTGCCCTTAATAAACTTGAACCATTGTGTCGTCTATGTTGTATATGCTTGCACTTATTTGTTGGGAATTAGTCGAACCATGCTGTCATGGGAAACGCTTTCAACATTGCACTTGGTACTTGTACCTAGTTGATATCATGCTCTTTTGTATATGGATGTCGTCGGTGTGAAATGAAAGGGGAGCTTGTAAGTCCATGGAGTTATATATATGTGTTAGAGAAATGCCTGGGCCGCTGGTCTAATCCATGCTGACATGGTGGAAACCTGCAACGTAACCATAATGAGCTGTCTATGAAGCATTCTTCTTATAAAAAAAGAGTCAGATATTGAGAAAAAGAGAAAAAAAAGAGATTATGAAAAGAGGAAAGAGAGAAAAAAAGCACCATATTCCCATGGTAAATAAGAAGATTGCTGAGATGCTCGTTGTCTGCTTGCCTTGTCATTTTGATATGGGGATTCTTTCGTATCATCGGACAAGGGGTACCCTGTTGGCGGTTCTCTATGATACACATGTACTTACGATGATAAGAACTTACCGGTGACTAAACTTGATTAGCATGAGGAGCGACCCTCGTATTCAAGGGACATGAGATTTCCAACTTATACTTTGTCAAGCATATACTCCATAGTTTGTTCACTTTAACCTTAATCACTTCAAGATGCTTATGATAGGGGCAATGAGAGCTGAAAGCTATTAAGTACCATAATTTTTGGAAGCTCTTTATGAAACTTGAATCCCTACTTCCTTCTATGAAGGCCTTTCTTTTACCTTTTTGTTGAGTCTCCACCTTCTATCTTTATGCACCTACTTTGAGAGCATAGCGGCCATTCTTAGTTCTATGTGCATTGTCCCAAGACTTGTTGATTGATGCATAGCTTTGATATTTCTTGTTCTAAACTATTTGTATCTAGTCACTCTTATGAATTTTGAAGGTGTCCTATGCATTTATGTTTGCTACTCTATGAGGGACAAGCTGAATGCCACTATGCTAAGTTTTCTTTATGTGAAACAAACAAATGTCTTGCAAAGCATTGTTATTCATTAATCTTTTGTTTGTGCATTTTCATGTTGCAACATAGTTTCTTTGTCTTATTGCTAGAACTTTGTCTTTCATGTTATGATTGAAGTACTCTGATCCCAGATTTGAATGTTTTACAAATACTTTGATCAAGTTTATGATGGTGCATGTCACCTAAAAAATTATTCTTTCTTTTTATCACTTACCTACTCGAGGACGAGCAGGAGTTATGCTTGGGGATGTTGATACGTTGCTAACGTATCCATAATTTTTGATGTTCCATGCTTGGTTTTATATACTTTCTTATGTTTTGTCCACACTTTGGAGTACTTTTCATATGATTTCTTGGACTAACCTATTAACAACAGCCACAGTGCCAGTTGCCTATTTTCTGCTGTTTTTGGTTCCAAAAAGTCAGAAAATGAATATTCTCGGAATTGGACCGGACAAAAGCCAAAGTCATTATTTTCCTGGAAGATTCACGGAGCCAGAAGGAGAGACGAAGGGGGGCCACAGGGTGGCCAAACCACCCCTAGGCACGGGTCCCCCCAGGCCGCGCCAGGGCATGGTGTGGGCCCCCTAGCTGCCCACCGACCTTGCCTCTCCGCCTATAAGATGCCTCCCGATGCAAAAACCCTAAGTCGTCAAGCCTCCTGCCACGAAAAGCTCCGCAACGCCGCCGCCACCAAAGGGGAGATTCGGGGGACAGAAAGTCTATGTTCCAGCACCCTGCCGGGACGGGGAAGTGCCCCCGGAGCCATCTCCATCGATCTCCACCACCATCTCCATTGCCATTGCTGATTCCGATGATAAGGAGGGAGTAGTTCTTCCTCGAGGCTAAGGGTTCTACCGGTAGCTATGTGTTCATCTCTCTCTCTATGCATGATCTTATTGAGATCATGAGCTTGTAATCTATAGATCTACCTTGCTACTCAAGTGCTTTAATAGATCTCTGCTCTCCCCATGTGTGTGAAGTTGACAGTATGCACACCATGGTGGCACTTAGGCTAGAGATTACAAATACTTGTTATGAGTTATATTTGGAGTTGGATGTCTTTATGAAATTGTGGTGTTTGTTTGAACCATCTAGTGCTCAAGGTGACAGTGTGGGGTTATCTAGATGGGGAAAGCGAACTTTGAGGAGTGCTGTTATAGCCCTACCATGGATTAGAGTGTTCAACCGGAGAGTAGTTCAGAGTAGTATCATGAAGAAAAAATATTTATATGAGAGTGTTCACTAGCAAAAGTATGATCCCTAGGCCTTTTTTCTAAGCATTGAAACACCATTTGCTACTAGATCTGTTACATGTTTGCTTGCTTCCATCTTTATTTCAGTTTGCCTTTAGTCTCTTCCACGCCATCAAGCTATTTTCTGGCATCGTTGTCTTATATCCATACCACTTGTATTTTACTATCTCTTCGTCGAACTAGTGCACCTATACACTTGACAAGTGTATTGGGTGTGTTGGGGACACAAGAGACGTCTTATATCTTGATTGTAGGTTTGCTTGAGAGGGATACCTTTGACCACTTCCTCCCTGAGTTCGATAAACCTTGGGTGATCCACTTAAGGGAAACTTGCTGATGTTCTACAAACCTCTGCACTTGGAGTCCCAACAACTGTCTATAAGAATAGAAGTGTGTAGACATCAGGGACACAAGACAGGAACTTTGCTTTACATGTTGCTTGACAGGAGAAGAAGAATTAACTTCTGAGACAATTCCCGAGAGTTTGATATTAACCCTCGAGTCACCCTTGTGGGGAAAAGACGCCTGCTACTGTTGGGTTCACAACATAGAAAACAAAAAAATCCTACGATGAGAACATCTAAGCACCAAGATCTATCTATCTAGATACAATCAACGAGTGGATATACATCCACAGAGAACATATACCCTTGAAGAGCGACAAAGCATTGTTAACGAAACTGATTTCGTGGTTGATGTACTCGTACACTTGCCGATCTCAAGATCGTGATGAAGTCCAGCGAGCCAGCACCAGCACGTCCAGCAGGTCCAGCACCAGCAAGTCTAGCATTGCAAAGCAGCGGTGCATCCGTGATTGCACACACGTCTGGTACACCGACAACCTCCATCCCTCGCTCCAGCAAAGCAGCGAAAGCAGCAACTCCTTTCTAGATAAAGCCACCGGGAACATGTATCTCGCTAATCCGAGACCATGGAGAATAATTTCTGAGAGGGAGAGAGATCCTTCATGAGGAGGTGTAAGTGAGAAGAAGGGAGGAGGGGGCCTTTTATAGGAGGAGGGGGCAACCCCAAGGCCTTGGCCGGGCCCAAGGTGGTGCTCCCACGTCTTCCTCTATTCATGTGAATGGATCTCCCACTCAGACAAATTCCCCTCCATTTTCTCCACTCAAAATCATTAAATTTCCATCAAATTTAATGCAATCTCTCATTTAATAAAGGCATATCCCGCCTGAACATAATTCTTCGCAACCAAAATCTAGTTTTGCAGTATATTGGCGGACATGAACTGCGAACTCATATAGGTCGGTTGTATCATAGCTGGACCTAATTTGATTAAAAGGGAGACTTTTTAGTTCATTCGATTATATTTTGCAGTAACTAATCTACTTGTAAGATAAGACATAGATAAGAAAAATTCACCCCTCTCTCTTCTCTCGGGTGGTTTTCTTTGAGATCTAGGTGCTGTGACCCCGCACCACCGCCGTGCATTCCGCCGTTGCCCTTGTTTTTCTCTTCAACCCACTGCTCCTAGGTACCTTGGTAGCAGACTTTTGGCTGACCTCCTCGCTAACCTAGGTTGAAGACCTCACCGTTGCTTCGCTTCTCCAGCATTGCACCCTTGACTCTGGCTCCGACGGACCCGAATTAGTCGGCAACGTAGCTACCACCTTCTCCTTGCTAGATATGCTAGGCTAGGAAAAGGCGAGAGAGGGAGAAAAAGGACCGCCACCGCCGGTTTCAGTGTTAGGGCAGTGTTAGGAAAGTACATAAATGGATTTACCCCTACGAAACGTGCAGGGTGGCTTTTAGAAGTGGATACGATAGGTACTAGTGTAATAGAATATCCCATAATGGGAAATATTCAAAAATTGGTTTGGCCACCGTTCACTCGAAATACCCCTCTCGGCAATTCGCCCCCACCCCCCAACTTTTCGAATCACGGTGATTATAAGCAATTCGGAATCGCTATGCCTTGGCCTCCCAACTTTCGGGCCGCAAAATGAAAACCTCTATTTTCTAATGATATAACTAGCATTGAGGAGCGCTTTCTTTCAAAATAATATATTGCTAGATAGTCTAGAGTCAGCACAGGTATTAGTGTTAACTAGATGAAACCCCGCGCGTTGCTGCGGGATATATGAAATATTTGGAGTTGAATGAGATTTGTCTAGCTCACATAGCTTGACCTGGCTGCTAAAATAATTTGGATAAAGTTAAACACCAGAACTGTCACATACATGAGAGGAAACTTGCCCCATAAAATAGATCCGATGAAGTTAAAACATCAAAATTGTTACAGACACGAGAGGAAACTACATAAATATATTTTGTACGGTGGAATAGCTAGAAACATGAGGTGTGCAGAAGTACAACCTGAAATGTTCGTCAAGGTATTGCATGAAGAAGACTCACACTTGGCATGGCCAGATGGCAGTCAGGACACAACGGAAAATGAGGATAAACTGAGGATCTTCTCTATTAAATACTTAGGAATTTTAAAATAAAATACTGAACTATTATATTCAGGAAAAAAGTTCGGTTACACTCAGAACCATTATCACTGCTCATCTGATAAGTTTTTGTTGAGTAGACTTCATTTGTCAGAATGCATGACATGCCATTTAATATGGAAAATAAAAATAAAAATAATTAACCATGAGATTAGAGATAATGACTTGTATTTATACACCATAATACATGGAAAAGAAATAATATGAGGAAACAATATAAATTATGTAATCTTATTTGTTTAGGCCTGACACTCTAATGTTGAGTAGAAGAAAAATTAATCATATCCGAGCAATTTGCTTCACTGGTTCACTGCATGATAAATAAAGCTTGGTTAGAGACAAAAATAATGTGCATACCAATTATATGTGCAAAACAATGTAGCTGCCTCATGGACAAAAAGAGACCGGTTTAACCTTTTGTATCGAACACAGCGGTGGAATGAATCCTCCATTTGAATAATAAGCGAAGCGTGAAGAATAAGGAGCTAGTTAAAATAGAGGGCAATCCAAGGAGAGGTTGAAGATAAACAGTGGACAACCGATGAAGCAAAATTTTCTAAATAATTAAGTCTGCACCTTGTCCAGTGGATTATTCATCGCCCCTAAAATCAGCCATACACAACATATCAGAATCAAAATCCCCTTAAAGAAATCCATGTTTACACCATGTCATGTCGATCATCCAGCACGCAAAACGAAAAACAACCACAGATACACATTCAAGATCAAAGATTAGGTGCGGCTTGCCTAGACGATATCACCCACACACATGTAGGTGATCTGGTTGTCAACAGATTGCTGCCACCGTGGTCAAGTGGCTAGTGTCCCTATCTATGTTTCCCTTCCCACACATATGTCTACATGTTCTGATCTTCTATCTATGCTGTTTTTTCATTTCATGCATTAGCATATCAAGACAACAATTATCAGTTCATTGCATTCTTGCTTTTCTAGAAATAGTCTAATTCGTTCTAAGAAAATAGTCTAATTCAAAATGTAAGGCAATATAATACTCCAATTTTAATGGTCTATGTGATGGTATTATTTTTTAGTGTGAGATTGTCTTGGACCAGGAAGTTATTTTGGTATCAAATCACACGTACTTGTCGCTATAGTGAGTTTATACACTTTTTGTGTCCCTACTCTGCTTCAGGAAGTGCATTTTAACATTATAAGAATATATCATGTAGGAGTACAACGGATTGGCAGGGAGTAGTAATTATCTCTATTCTCATATCTCTGTAGTTATCTTTTCTTCCCGATATTTCTCTATTTCCCTGGCAAGAATCATATGATGAATTATAGGTGTCTTTATTTTCTTCTCATGATCCATCTACAAAAGTTTAAGCACATCCCACGCTGTGTTCAGTCAAGCCAAAGTGAATACACATGCAGAGGAAGCAAACAAACAAAAAATCAAAATTAGCATTAGATGTCAGCGTGCGCACATCCCAGGCCGTATTCAATCAAGAAAAGAATATCTAAATGCAAGGCTATATGTTCAGTCAAACTGAATTCAGATGTACTCCCTCCGTTTCAAAATATAAGATGTTTTAGCTTTATATCTAGACCCTTTTTATTGTGTAGATTCATCTAGACTTGGAATGAACCTACACACTAAAAAGAGTCTAGATACACTCCTTTCACAAAGCTAAAACATCTTATATTTTGGAACGGAGGGAGTACATGAAGCGAACAAAAATTCAGATTAGGAAAAAATGGGATGCATACGTACCATTAAGCAGGACAAATAAGCAGCGAGGAAGGACCGACGGATTCATTAAGCATCCAAATCGCCAGAACCTGAGGAAGTTCAAATTTGTAATACATGACAGGGAACATGTAGAAGAGAAGAGGGGGCGGCCCACCAGCGGCACTGGTATGAATTCTTTGGCAGATGCCCACCGTCCTGGAGGAAGATGTGTCGATGCGATGTGCCGATGAGAGCAGAATAAGTTGCGGCGCAAGTTTATACCGGGATGGGGAAGATTCTGCGTGGCTTCTCGTATGCCCCCCATTAGTTTCTCATGGAGCAATTTTTTGCAGAAATCTCGGGGAAGAGGATGAAAGAGCGAGAGGAGGCGTCAATGGTGTTGATTTTTTTTTAGGGAAGTCAATGCTGTTGATCGGAAAACACAAGGCTGAGTGTCACTGTTAGAACCCCCCCCCTCCCCCCCCATCCCTCCGGCGGCGGTCCCTGCTTCGGCAGGGAGGCTCCTGCGCGGAGGCGTCCCTGTGGCGGCGGTGCAGCACGCCGCGGGTGACGGCAGGCGACGGAGGGACGACCTACAGGCCCTGCCATCCCAGATCGGGCCCTCAGGGACCCATCTAGGCCGGGGACGGGTCGATTTGGGCCGGGGGCGGGTCGGTTTGCCCCTATGTTGGCTTGTTTCTGCAGGTTTTGGCGAAGGCACCTCGGGCAGGGACCGGCGGCGACCATGTCCGGCTTGCTGCAGCCCAGGTGCGGGCTTTATGGGCCCATTTGGGCCTGGCCGGACCCTCTTAGGCCTGGTGTGCCCCTACTGGGGCTTTATGGGCCTGCTGGGCCTAGCCGGATCTGACGGGGACTGGTATGCCTGCGGTTGCGTTCAGGCAGCTACTACCATTGGTGGTGGAGGTAGTTACCTCCTGCCGGTCACGGTTTTGCTAGTCCCGATTCGAGCTACTTCTACCTCTACCACGCAGACCTCGCAATGGTGTTCTTGGTGAGACGATGATAGCGACGTCGTGACTGAAGTGGCGCATGCTCGTGGATGACAAGTTTGGTGGTGACGAGTCTTCGTCCTCGCGGTGCTTCTACGCAACGGATCGCCCGAGGGTGATGGATAGGGTTTTCGGGAAAAATCCTTGTTGGCTTGATCGACACCGACGCGGTGCCGCCCTCGGGTGGCACCATTCCTTCCTGGAGGGCGTCGTGGCTACCCTATCATTTCCCTCTGTGTGCCGGGGGAAACCCTAGGACCAGCTATGGTCTGGGCAGCAGCATTAGCTTTCCTTCTTGAAGGTGTTGTTTGGTGCTTGACGAGACGTTGATTGGAGTGTGGTGGTACTTCTCCGGCGAGCGCAACGGTTGAGGGTCGTCTTCATTTAGTTAATCCGCCTGACATGGGTATACCCTACGGGTACTCGAGTTTGGTATATACGGTCTAAATACGTAAAGGCCCACGGTGTCGCCAAGGCCCAAATGAAGGACTCGAGTAACCTATGGACTCTCGATTGCTTGAAGAACAAGAAGAAACTAAAGATAGAAAGTTTGAAGGGGAAACCCTAACTTGTAACCGACTCGACCTGCTACCCGAGAACTAGCCTATCTATATAAGGGCTAGGAGGGGGCGGCGAGGAGGACACACGCAACCCTAGTTTCCACAACCCTCGCCAGATTACATCTGCGCACCACTGTAATCTTCGATTCCTTCGATAATTCCACGAGCAGACAAGCAGGAGTAGGGACCTCTACGAGGCCTGAACCTGGGTAAATCTTTGTCCCCTGTGTGCTTGTTTGCTAGCCGATAGATGTCTCCAGCGCTCCCTGCTTCTCCAAAACCCAAGTCCATAACAATGGGCATTGATGAGTTAAACTCTCGTCAATTGGCGCCGTCTATGGGAATTGGGAGTGCTGATGTTGCGGCTTCTTCGACCCCATCAACCGTGATCTACAACTCCGCAACAGCGGAGATCCGCCAGCTCTTCAGCGCGTTCGACTTCACTGTCCACACTTCGGCCACTCGTCCGGCCTTCGAGTCTGTGGGCGACGAAATCAGCCTGGCGATAGGAAGCTTCCGCTTCCAAGTCGGTCAGATGGGCACGCTTCGCATGCCTGATCAGCCAACGACACCGTCGATTGCCCCAGCATCATGGTTCCCTCCATCGATCGGCACCCTCAGTGAACCCAACGCCTCGACAACAGTCGAGAACACGGTCAGCGACAGCAGTCGCGACTCCGATCTGAGCAATCTGGCCACTGAAGATGGGACCTACGGTTCCGGATCTGAGAGTTGTGGAAGCAGCAGCTTCCCCAATCACTTCATGTGCGTCGTCATCAACGCAGGCGATACCTCTGCCAACCGTGACAACGGTGGCAATCGCGGCAACGGAACCGACCTGCCTAATGGCGGCAATGGCGGCAACGGTGGCGATCGCACCAACACCAACAATGGAGAAGCAGTTGAACCTCCAACCATAGTAAACGAGCAAACCGGCGAACGCGTCGTGATCAGGCTCAACGAGCAAGAATGGGCTCGCTGCCGCGAGGCCCTATGAGGCACTCCTCTACCCTTTGGATCTCCGCAAGAACTGCTAATGGGCTACCATTGGCTCCTGAAGGAAGAATTCAAGCGCCAAGTATAAACAATCGCACAACTCAAGGCGCGCAAAAAGGCGGCAGACGAGTCGAGCCTTCGTCGTGCTGGGCTTTCCTCCTACGGAGGATCCTCCTCAAAGGGCAATGAGCACCTCACCAAGAAGAGGCAATCTCGGATGGCCCACCTCACCGAGCAAGAGCGCATAGAAGACGCAAAGGTCCTCGACTTCGGCTCTATGACAGTCGACACTAGGGGCAACGTGGTCCCCAAGACGCCGCAGGCTGCGGTGACAGCGGCCACCATGTACCTCCTCAACAACCAGCCATCGGCTGGAGATCCCCAAGCCGCCATGCACCAATCCATGATCGCGGGCTTAGGATTAATCGAGGCTGCCCTCGACAAAGAGCCAACACCGGAACCAAAGAAGGGCAAAGCGCTAGCAAAGCGTTACTCCTCGCCCTCATCTAGTGATGATAGTCACGACCTGTCTCGATGTCGCCGCTCACAACGACACGACCACGACTACGACGCGCGTGATGACATCACGCAGCGCAAGATCGACAAATCAAGGGCACGACATGCTCGGTCGACTGACTCAGAAGAGGAAGACGTGGAGCTCTGCGGCGCCAGGTGCTTCAGTAGGTCCATCAGGCAGAAACGAATGCCAAAGGGGTTCAAACTCCCGTCGGAGAACCCGAAGTTCGACGGTCTACAGGACCCAAAAATCTGGCTGGAGGACCACATCTCCTCCGTCAGGCTCCACGGGGGCAGTCGAAGCACGGCCATGAAATGCTTGCATCTACAGCTGCAGGGCGCCGCCCGAGCATGGCTCAACAACCTCCCACGCGGATCCATTCGCAGTTGGGACGAGCTGGTTTACAGCTTCGTGCGTAATTTCAAGGGCACGTACAAGCGGCCTGCATCAATCGAAGAGCTAAGATGATGCCAACAACGATCGGGCGAATCGCTACGCTCCTACATCCAAAGATAGTCCATCATCAAGAACTCCGCAGAGAACATCTCGGAAGATCGCGCGATTGATGCATTCAACGGCAGCGTCCACCGCCTAGAACTCAGGGAGGAGTTGGGCCGCTCAAAGCCCAAGACCATCGACCACCTAATGGAGATCGCGAATCGGTGGGACGATGGAGAAGATTCGGTGAAGAATCGCGTCCATTTCGACGAGGAGGCGGAACTCGAGCGCAGACGCGACCGCCGAAGCAAACGCCGTATGCGCATCTACGATGACCGCGATGACGTCAACATGGTTGCAGCCGGCTACGCCGACAGACGCGACGACAACCATAACAGCGGATACTGTAACGGTGGATATCGTGACTCCGGGAAGACCATGCAAGTGTGGCAACGCCGCGATCGCGATGAAGCACCTGCAACAACCATTGAAGACAAACTGTCCGGGCCATGCATGGTGCACTTCTACATCGACAAGCACGATGGGAAGAAGAAGTCCAGCCACCTCCTCAAGGACTGCCGTGAGTTCCTCAAACTACATGAGGGATTAGCTCGGATGAACCGCAACACAGTCGAAAGAGGTTACGGCGCCGCCCCAGGCACCGTGGCACATGGCGCTCCGCCACCACCTCCTAGGCCACCACCGAATGCAGCCGCGCCGGACCAGCACCACGGAGGCGAACCCTACCCAAGGGCCATGGGTACCATGATGATCCAAAAAGGACGTCCATCCAATCGGGTGCAGAAGGCTATCACTCGCCAAGTCAACTTGGCCACACACTCACCACCATCTACCACTGAGTACCTCAGTGGAAGCGAGTCATGCATCACCTTCGATAAAAGCGACCACCCGCCTCAAGTACCCCATCCAGGCCACTGTCCCCTCGTACTCGAGGTGCAAATCGGAGGCTTTGACATGAGCCGTGTCTTCATGGATGGCGAAAGTGAAGGGGTTCGTAGCATGGAAAACAAAAATTTTCTATCGCATACAAACAAACAAGCCAAGATCTATCTACTAGATTGTAGCAACGAGTCGATGGAATAACTCACCCTCGAAGATTCCAAAGTGTTTAACGAGAGCAGATTCTCGTGGGTGATGTAGTCGTACTCTTTCCGATCTCAAGATCGCGTAGACGATCCTTCCGGCGCCACGTTCCAGCAGCGCCCCCGCAGTCGGTCACACGTTCGGTACTCGACGAAGACCTTCCTCTCCCTTGTTCCAGCAGGCAGCGGAGGTTGTAGCACTCTCCTCGCGATTCCGGCAGCACAACGGCGTGGTACCGGAGGTAGAGGGGAGATCCCGCAGGGCTTCGCCTTAAGCCGGTGCGAGTATGGTGGAGCTTATGAGAGAGGCTATTAGTGGTCTAGTAATTAGACACACCAATTAGAGGGCTCTAAACCAATTAGAAGGCTCTAAACCAATTAGAAGGTTCTAAACCAAAACAGCTCTAAACCGGGGTTTAGATCTAGGGTTTAGTTTAGAGGGTAGGAACTTGTGTGTTGTGTAGAGAGGGGAGCCCTGCCCCTCCCTTTATAGGTGGGAGGGCCGGCGGCCAAGGGGAGGAGTTCCTCCCCAACTCGTCCTTGGGAGGTGCGCCGGCCAAGGGGAGGAACCCTCCTCCAACTCGGCCTCCACCTCTCCTCCTCTTTCTCCTCTTTCCGAAAACTGGCAGTTTGACCGAAAACTGGCAGTTTGACTTTTCAATTAGGATTTGAATTAACCCTTCATTTCGGACAGCGAGAACACTTAGTACATGATGCAATCATTCCAACATGCAATGACACATTCATGTACCCCCTTCCCCCCTCCGGAGTGCCGGACATTCCGGGACCTTCTAGAATGTTCCCGATGAAAACACCGGAACCATTCCCCAACTCCGAAACGGGACTTTCCTTATATGAATCTTATTCTCCGGACCATTCCGGATCACCTCGTGATATCCCGGATCCCATCCGAGACTCCGAACAACATTCGGTCTCTTTCTCATAATACCATAACTACTCAAACAACGTCGAATCCTTAAGTGTGTCTCCCTACGGTTCGTGAATTATGCGGACATGATCGTGGCACTTCTCCGAACAATAACCAATAGAGGAATCTGGAAATTCATATGGCTCCCACATATTTCTACGATTACTTTGCGATCGAATGAACCACTTACATACGATACCAATTTCCCTTTGTCTCACGATATGTTACTTATCCGAGGTTATGATCGTCGGTATCTCTGTATACCTAGTTCAACCTCGTTACTGATAAGTACTCTTTTCTCGTTCCCGTGATATGTGATCCCTTGTGACCCAGTCACATGCTTGCAAGCTAATTGGATGACATTTCACCGAGAGGGCCCAGAGAATATCTATCCGTCATATGGATGGACAAATCCCACTCTTGATCCATGTGTCTCAACCAATACTTTCCGAACACTCAATACCACCTTTATAGCCACCCTGTTACGGTGTGGTGTTTGATGACATCAAAGCATCCATCCAGTAAAGGTGATATGCATGATCTCATGGTCGAAGGAATTAGGTTACTATGTATCAGAAAGCATATAGCAATTGAACTATTGAAATGACTTGATCTTTATGCTACGCTTATCTATAGGAGTATGTCCACCATATCATTCTCCTAACGATATGATCTTGTTGTTAATAACATCTCAATGTTCATGATAGGGAAACCACAATCATCTATTAACCAACAAGCTAGTGAAGTATAGAGGCTATACTAGGGACTTCAATTTAAGTTTACAATTCACACAAGTATTAATGTTTCCTTGTTAATACTATTATAGCATGAATATAAACATTTATCATAAACACAAAGATATAATAATAACTATATTTATTATTGCCTCTAGGGCATATCTCCAACAGTCTCCCACTTGCACTAGAGTCATCTAATCTAGATTACATGGTAATATACCGAACACCCATGGCAGTTTGGTGTTGGTCATGTTTTGCCCTCGGGAGAGGTTTAGTCAACGGATCCGCCACATTCAGATCTGTGTGTACTTTGCAAATCTTTATATCCCCATCCTGGATATGTTCTCGAATAGCGTGAAAACGTAGCTTGATATGCTTCAGCTTCTTGTGTGACCTTGGTTCTTGCGCATTGGCTATGGCGCCCATGTTATCACAGTAGATAGACATTGGGTCCAGCGCACTAGGAACCACACCCAGCTCTGTAATGAACTCTTTCATCCATATCGCTTCTTGTGAAGCCTCCGAAGCAGCCATGTATTCCGATTCAGTTGAAGATCTCGCCACAACGCTTTGCTTTGCACTCCTCCAGCTAACTGTTGCACCATTCAAAATAAATACGTATCCAGATTGTGATTTAGAATCATCCGGATCAGTGTTCCAACTAGCATCGGTGTAACCATTAACAACGAGCTGTTCATCACCTCCATAAGAAAGAACCATATCCTTAGTTCTTCTCAAGTACTTAAGGATGTTTTTGACCGCTGTCCAATGATCCACTCCTGGATCACTTTGATATCTGCTAGTTAGACTAACAGTATATGCGATGTCGGGTCTAGTACATAGCATGGCATACATTAGAGATCCTATGGCTGAGGCATAGGGAGTTTTACTCATCCTTTCTCTATCTTCTGCCGATGTCGGACTTTGAGTTTTACTCAAGGTCGTATTGGGCAACATGGGCAAGAACCCTTTCTTGCTTTCTTCCATTCCAAACTTCTTTAGAACTTTGTCCAAATATGTACTTTGTGATAATGATATTTGGCGTTTCGATCTATCTCTATAAATCTTTATGCCTAATATGTAAGCTGCTTCGCCAAGATCCTTCATTGAAAAACTATTATTCAAATATTCTTTGACACTATTAAGAAGGTCTACATCATTCCCAATCAATAATATGTCATCCACATATAGTATTAAGAATGCTACAGAGCTCCCACTCACTTTCTTGTAAATACAAGCTTCTCCATAAGTTTGTATAAAACCAAAACTTTTGATTACCTTATCAAAACGTTGATTCCAACTTCGGGATGCTTGCTTCAATCCATAGATGGACCGTTGAAGTTTGCATACCTTGTTAGCATCTTTAGGATCGACAAAACCTTTGGGTTGCATCATATACAACTCTTCATCAATGTCTCCATTGAGGAATGCTGTTTTGACATCCATCTGCCATATCTCATAATCATAATATGCAGCGATTGCTAACATAATCCTCACAGACTTTAGCTTCGCTACTGGTGAGAAAGTCTCATCGTAGTCAACTCCTTGAATTTGTCGAAACCCTTTTGCGACAAGTCGAGCTTTATAGACAGTAACATTACCATCAGCATCTGTTTTCTTCTTGAAAATCCATTTGTTCTCGACAGCCTTTCGGCCATCCGGTAAGTCTACCAAAGTCCATACTTGGTTTTCGTACATGGATCCAATCTCGGATTTCATGGCTTCTTGCCATTTATTGGAATCTGGGCTCATCATCGCTTCCTCATATGTCTCGGGGTCATCGGTGTTGTCCACCACCATGACATTCATAACGGAATCATACCAATCTGGAGTGGTACGAGTTCTCGTTGACCTCCGAGGCTCTGTAGCAACTTCGACCGAAGTTTCATGATCACCATCATTAGCTTCCTCTCTTATTGGTGCAGGCACCACAGGAACTTCTTCCGGTGCTGCGCTACTCGCAATTTCGAGAGAAGGTTCGACAACCTCGTCGAGTTCTACTTTCCTTCCAGTCACTTCTTTCGAGAGAAATTCCTTCTCTAGAAAGGATCCATTCTTAGCAACGAAGATTTTGCCTTCGGATCTATGATAGAAGGTATACCCAATAGTTTCCTTCGGGTATCCTATGAAGACGCATTTTTCCGCTTTGGGTTCAAGCTTGTCCGGCTGTAACTTCTTTACATAGGCTTCGCATCCCCAAACTTTAAGGAACGACAATTTAGGTTTCTTCCCAAACCATAATTCATACGGTGTCGTTTCAACGGATTTAGATGGTGCCCTATTTAAAGTGAATGCGGCTGTTTCTAATGCATAACCCCAAAATGATAGCGGTAAATCTGTAAGTGACATCATAGAACGAACCATATCTAAGAGAGTTCGATTACGACGTTCAGACACACCATTACGCTGTGGTGTTCCCGGCGGTGTCAACTGCGAAAGTATTCCACATTTCTTCAAATGCTCACCAAACTCGTAACTTAGATATTCACCTCCACGATCAGAACGTAGAAATTTAATCTTCTTGTTACGTTGATTCTCTACCTCACTTTGAAACTCCTTAAACTTCTCGAAAGTTTCGGACTTATGTTTCATGAAATAGATATACCCATATCTACTCAAGTCATCTGTGAAGGTAAGAACATAACGATAACCACTGCGCGATGCTACACTCATTGGACCACACACATCGGTATGTATGATTTCCAATAAGTCTGTAGCTCGCTCCATCATACCAGAAAATGGAGTCTTAGTCATTTTACCCATCAGACATGCTTCGCATCTTTCAAGTGATTCAAAATCAAGTGATTCAAGAAGTCCATCGGAATGGAGTTTCTTCATACGCTTCACTCCAATGTGACCAAGACGACAGTGCCACATATAGGTCAAGTTATCGCTTGATTTCAAACGTTTAGCTTCAATGTTATTAATATGTGTATTTCCACTATCGAGATTCAATATGAATAGACCATCTATCAAAGGTGCATGTGCATAAAACATATTACTCATATAAATCGAACAACCATTATTCTCGGATTTAAACAAGTAACCGTCTCGCAATAAACAAGATCCAGATATAATGTTCATGCTCAACGCAGGCACCAAATAACAATTATTTAAGTATAAAACTAATCCCGATGGTAGATGAAGAGGTAGCGTGCCGACCGCGATCACATCAACCTTTGATCCGTTTCCCACGCGCATCGTCACCTCGTTCTTCGCTAGCTTTCGTTTATTCTGCAGCTCCTGTTTCGAGTTACAAATATGAGCAACCGAACCAGTATCAAATACCCAGGCACTACTACGAATACTAGTGAAATACACATCAATAACATGTATATCAGATATACCTTTCTTCTTGATGTTGCCGTTCTTCAAATCCGCCAAGTACTTTGGGCAATTCCGCTTCCAGTGACCTTCTCCCTTGCAGTAAAAGCACTCAGTATCAGGCTTAGGTCCAGCCTTGGTCCTCTTCGTCGGCATGGTAACTTGCTTACCACCCTTCTTGAAGTGTCCCTTCTGCTTAGACTTGCCTTTCTTGAATTTGGTGGTCTTATTGACCATCAACACTTGGTGCTCTTTCTTGATCTCCACTTCTGCAGACTTTAACATAGCAAATAGTTCTGGCAACTCTTTGTTCATGTTCTGCATGTTGTAGTTCATCACAAAGTTCTTGTAACTTGGTGGTAGTGATTGGAGGATGCGGTAAACTCCCAAAGTATTAGGAATCACTATACCCAAGCTTTGAAGTTTGTTTGCGTGCCCAGACATTTTAAGCACATGCTCACTGACGGAGCTACCCTCTTCCATCTTGCAGTTAAAGAACTTTTCAGAAGCTTCATAACTTTCAATTGCCGCATGAGTCTCAAAAATTAATTTGAGATCCTCGACAATATCATATGGGTCTGACTCTTCAAACCTTTTCTGAAGCTCCGATTCTAAACCATACAAGATAGCACACTGAACTATGGAGTACTGATTCTTCCGAGCAAGGTAAACATTCTTTACTTCATCGGTAGCATCAGCTGCAGGTGGGTCACCTAGCGGTGCATCCAGCACATAGGTCAAATTACCAGCTGTGAGGACAATCCTCAAATTGCGGAACCAATCCGCGAAGTTGCTTCCATTGTTTTTCAACTTTTCTTTCTCTAGGAACGCATTAAAATTGATGGTAGGGGCTGCCATTGATCTACAACATATTTGCAATAGTTTAGACTAAGTTTATGACAAATTGAGTTCAATTAATTAATGAATTTAAACTAGGTGAACTCCCACTCAAAACAACATCCCTCACATTGTTTTAGTGATCACATGAACCAAATCCACTACATCAACACCGATCATCACGAGAGTTGATATAGTTTTCAATGGCGAACAATCGACATGTTCATCATATCTGCTATATGATTCATGCTTTACCTTTCGGCGATCCGTGTTCCTGAGGCCATGTCTGTACATGCTAGGCTCGTCAAGATCAAACCTTAGCTACCGCATAAGCAAATCTGGCTTGCTTACGTTGTATTCACCCGTGGAATCAAAGACACCCGATCATCACGTGGTGCTTCGAAGCAACAAGCTTTAGCAACGGTGCTAACTAAGGGCGAACACTTTAGACTTGAAATTTATGTGCATGAGGGATCATCTTATAATGCTACCGTCGTCTACTAAGCAATACAAGATGCATAAAGGATTAACATCACATGCAATTCATAATATGTGATATGATATGGCCTTTCTTCTTTGTGCTTCCGATCTCCATCTTCAAGCACGAACATGATCTCCATCATCACCGGCATGGCATCAAGGTCAATGACGCTTCTTCATGGTTGTCGTCCACCAGCTTCAACTATTACAACTATTTTGAATAGACACGCAGGTCTTAACATAAATTAAAGACAACCATATGGCTCCTGCCGGTTGCCAACTTACAATAAGGAACATTGCATACATCAAATATAATCACAATCATGGCCATATCACATCACTGCACACCCCTGCAAAACAAAGTTAGACGCTTCTACTTTCTTTGCATATTTTACGTGGTTTGGGGCTTTCCATAAGTGTCGTTCTAACCTACGAACAAGAACCACAACATTGATACTAGAATTGTTGATTACCCGTTGTAAATTGGATCTTTACTATGCTAGGAGAAACAGGCACCCGCAAAGCCACTTATGCAATACAAGTTGCATGTTAAGCGTGGAGCAAGTCTCATGAACGATGTCATGTAAGGTTAGCCCGGGCCGCTTCATCCCAACATACCGCAAGATGCAAAGTACACGCAAAGCAATCTACAATAAAAGCATCAATGCCCACAATGACCATTGTGTTCTACTCGTGCAACAGATCTACATATAGACACGGCTCTGATACCACTGAAGGGGTTCGTAGCATGGAAAACAAAAAATTTCTATCGCATACAAACAAACAAGCCAAGATCTATCTACTAGATTGTAGCAACGAGTCGATGGAATAACTCACCCTCGAAGATTCCAAAGTGTTTAACGAGAGCAGATTCTCGTGGGTGATGTAGTCGTACTCTTTCCGATCTCAAGATCGCGTAGACGATCCTTCCGACGCCACGTTCCAGCAGCGCCCCCGCAGTCGGTCACACGTTCGGTACTCGACGAAGACCTTCCTCTCCCTTGTTCCAGCAGGCAGCGGAGGTTGTAGCACTCTCCTCGCGATTCCGGCAGCACAACGGCGTGGTACCGGAGGTAGAGGGGAGATCCCGCAGGGCTTCGCCTTAAGCCGGTGCGAGTATGGTGGAGCTTATGAGAGAGGCTATTAGTGGTCTAGTAATTAGACACACCAATTAGAGGGCTCTAAACCAATTAGAAGGCTCTAAACCAATTAGAAGGTTCTAAACCAAAACAGCTCTAAACCGGGGTTTAGATCTAGGGTTTAGTTTAGAGGGTAGGAACTTGTGTGTTGTGTAGAGAGGGGAGCCCTGCCCCTCCCTTTATAGGTGGGAGGGCCGGCGGCCAAGGGGAGGAGTTCCTCCCCAACTCGGCCTTGGGAGGTGCGCCGGCCAAGGGGAGGAACCCTCCTCCAACTCGGCCTCCACCTCTCCTCCTCTTTCTCCTCTTTCCGAAAACTGGCAGTTTGACCGAAAACTGGCAGTTTGACTTTTCAATTAGGATTTGAATTAACCCTTCATTTCGGACAGCGAGAACACTTAGTACATGATGCAATCATTCCAACATGCAATGACACATTCATGTACCCCCTTCCCCCCTCCGGAGTGCCGGACATTCCGGGACCTTCTAGAATGTTCCCGATGAAAACACCGGAACCATTCCCCAACTCCGAAACGGGACTTTCCTTATATGAATCTTATTCTCCGGACCATTCCGGATCACCTCGTGATATCCCGGATCCCATCCGAGACTCCGAACAACATTCGGTCTCTTTCTCATAATACCATAACTACTCAAACAACGTCGAATCCTTAAGTGTGTCTCCCTACGGTTCGTGAATTATGCGGACATGATCGTGACACTTCTCCGAACAATAACCAATAGAGGAATCTGGAAATTCATATGGCTCCCACATATTTCTACGATTACTTTGCGATCGAATGAACCACTTACATACGATACCAATTTCCCTTTGTCTCACGATATGTTACTTATCCGAGGTTATGATCGTCGGTATCTCTGTATACCTAGTTCAACCTCGTTACTGATAAGTACTCTTTTCTCGTTCCCGTGATATGTGATCCCTTGTGACCCAGTCACATGCTTGCAAGCTAATTGGATGACATTTCACCGAGAGGGCCCAGAGAATATCTATCCGTCATATGGATGGACAAATCCCACTCTTGATCCATGTGTCTCAACCAATACTTTCCGAACACTCAATACCACCTTTATAGCCACCCTGTTACGGTGTGGTGTTTGATGACATCAAAGCATCCATCCAGTAAAGGTGATATGCATGATCTCATGGTCGAAGGAATTAGGTTACTATGTATCAGAAAGCATATAGCAATTGAACTATTGAAATGACTTGATCTTTATGCTACGCTTATCTATAGGAGTATGTCCACCATATCATTCTCCTAACGATATGATCTTGTTGTTAATAACATCTCAATGTTCATGATAGGGAAACCACAATCATCTATTAACCAACAAGCTAGTGAAGTATAGAGGCTATACTAGGGACTTCAATTTAAGTTTACAATTCACACAAGTATTAATGTTTCCTTGTTAATACTATTATAGCATGAATATAAACATTTATCATAAACACAAAGATATAATAATAACTATATTTATTATTGCCTCTAGGGCATATCTCCAACAGAAAGCGGCATCAACCTCATATTCGCGAGTACCTTGCGAGGAATGAGGATCCCTTTAACCTGCCTGGAAGCCTCGGACACAACATTCCACGGCATCGTCCTAGGGAAAGGCATGTATCCCCTAGGCAAAATTAACCTCGACGTCATCTTCAGTACGCCAAAGAACTTCCGGCGAGAACGCATCGACTTTGAGGTCGTCGACTGGCCCTCACAATACCACTACATCCTCGGACGTGTCGCGTTCGCTAGGTTCATGGCAGTGCCGCACTACGCCTACCTATAGATGAAAATGCCAGGTCCCAATGGCGTCATCACGATCAATGGGAACTTCGAGAGATCCGACAGCTGTGACAGGGAATTCAACAAAATTTCCCAGTCCTTCGGCATGCAGGAAGAACTCGTAAGACTGAAAGAGTCAACAGACAACAGTTTGCCTCCCCTGAGCCATCCAAGCTCGCCAGATATATCCTTCAACTCATCGGTGCACACCAAGAAAGTACAGGTCCACCCATCGGATCCCGCCAAGACGACCCTCATCGCCAATAACTTGAGTCCCGCATAGGAACTCGCGCTCGTCAAATTCCTCCGTGGGCACTGGAAAATTTTCGACTGGTGTCCTGCGGACATGCCAAGAGTTCCCAGGGAATTCGCCGAGCACGCACTCAACATCAACCCCGACGCAAAGCCAGTCAAGCAAACAATTCGGCGATTGTCCGAGCCACGAGAGCAGGCAGTCGGCATGGAGATCAACAGACTCCTCGACACCAAATTCATACGCGAGATTAAGGAAAGCACTTGGCTCGCCAACACAGTGCTGGTACCAAAAAAGGACACGGATATCCTGCGGATGTGCGTGGACTTCACCTCTCTGAATAAGCATTGCCCAAAGGATCACTTCCCGTTGCCACGCATCGACCAGATCATCGACTCCACTGTGGGATGCGAGCGCCTCTGCTTCCTCGACACCTACTCAGGCTATAACCATATTCGAATGAAGGAGGAAGATCAAGAAAAAACAGCGTTTAAAACGCCCTTTGGTGTGTTCTGCTACAACACAATGCCCTTCGGGCTAAAGAACGCGGGAGCTACCTATCAGCGGTGCGTGCAGGCTTGCCTCAAGGAACAACTGGGTCGCAATATCCAAGTCTATGTCGACGACATAGTAATCAAGACCAAGGAGGAAGCCTCGTTAATCGACGATCTGTATGAAACCTTCGCCAACCTCGACCGCTACCGGATTAAGCTCAATCCGGGCAAATGCGCCTTTGGCGTGCCATCTGGGCAATTACTCGGGTACCTCATCTCCACGAGGGGAATCGAGGCAAACCCGAAGAAAATAAAAGCCATACTGGCCATGGAGAAGCCGAAAAACATACGGGGCGTTCAACAGCTGGCTGGGCGAATCGCAGCCCTCAGTCGATTCATTAGTCGGATGGGTGAAAAGGCGCTGCCCTTCTACCAACTCCTCCGCAGAGCCAAAAAGTTCGAGTGGACCAACAAAGCGCAGGAAGCATTCGAAGACCTCAAGCGCCTTCTATCCACCTCGCCAGTACTCGTGACCCCACGGGAAAGGGAACCACTGTTGCTATATATCTCCGCCACCAACCAGGTGGTCAGCACAGTGCTCATCGTCGAGCGAGCCGAGGAAAACAAGGTCCATGGGGTACAACGCCAATATACTACCTCAGCGAGGTCCTCACACCAACAAAACAGCGGTACCCGCACTACCAGAAGCTGGCGTACGGTGTCTTCATGACCGTCCGGTGACTGCGTCATTACTTCCAGGAACACCCAATCGTGGTGGTCAACGATGCCCGTTGGGACATATCCTCAATAACCCCGATGCCACGGGACGAGTCACGCTTTGGGGAATAGAATTGTCTCCACGAGACATCACATACGAAAAGCGCGACGCAATCAAGTCGCAAGTTCTCCCTGACTTCCTCGTGCACTGGATGGAGAACCAGCTCCCGAACAAACCAGATATGTCCTACCTCTGGACAATGCACTTCGATGGGTCCAGGCGGAAGGACGGAGCAGGCGTAGGTGTCATACTGACATCACCTCAAGGAGACAAGTTGAAGTATATCATGTGAATGCAATTCACAGCCTCCAACAACGAGGCTGAATACGAGGCCCTGTTGCACGGGATGAGGATGGCAAAAGCCTGCGGCGCCAAGAGGCTCATCATATACGGCGACTCCAAGCTGGTCATCAACCAAACAATGCATGAGTGTAATGCACTGAACGACAACATGATCGCGTACCGCGACCTCTACGACACACTCGAAGGAGACTTCGATGGTTGCGAGCTGCGACACGTAGGTCGCGAAAGCAACAAAGAGGCGGACGCACTCGCCAACATAGGCTCTACCTGTGCCCCCATACCACCCGGGGTATTTCTCGAGCGCATCTGCAAATGCTCCATCAAGCCAAAGGCCGCAGAGAAGAAAACAAGCACAGCAACGGACTCGGGGGCTACGCCACCCAATGAGTCAATGGCACTCGACGACTTGGAGTTGGACACAGGACTCGAGGGACCAATGAGCGTCATGACGATTGAGCAATCCTGGACGTAGCCGTACATCACGTGCCTCCTCAGCAAAAGGCTCCCGGATGATCCGACTGATGCACGGCACATCGCGCGGCGATCCAAGGCATTCGCTGTTATCAACGGCGAACTGTATAAACGCAGCATCACAGGAGTACTCCAGCGATGCGTCTCCATGGCCAATGAAAGACCTGTCCTCCTCGACATCCATGAGGGGACCTGCGGGCACCACGCCGGTAGTTGTGCCCTCGTCGCCAAAGCTCTACGAGTCGGATTCTATTGGCCTACAGTCATGCGTGATGCTAAGGACATCGTCCAAAAATGCAACGCTTGCCAATGATTCGCGGATAAGCCGCATGCACCGGGCGCAGAACTCCGGCCAATTCCATTGGCCTGGCCCTTCGTGCAATGGGGACTCGACATGGTTGGCAAACTCCCAAGGTCCTCACGAGGAGGCTACGTCTACCTCTTGGTCGTAGTCGACAAATTCACCAAGTGAATTGAGGCCATGCCAATGACCAACCAATCAGGACATAGCGCAGTCAAGTTCTTCGAATACATCGTCTACCGCTTCGGCGTACCGCACAACATCATCACCGACAATGGGACGAACTTCACATCCAAGGAGTTCCAAGAATTCTGTGAGAACCTGGGGATCAACATCAGCTACGCCTCGGTAGCACATCCACTGACCAACGGTCAGGTGGAAAAAGCAAATGGGCTCGTCTGCGGCGGCATCAAGAAGCGACTCCTCCGGCCACTCGAACAAGCCGCGGGTTGCTGGCCAGACGAACTGCAATCCGTACTCTAGAGCCTACGCACAACTCCAAACAGTGCCACAAGCTACACGCCATTCTTTATGGTGCACGGAGTCGAAGCAGTGCTGCCCGCCGAGGTACGGTACAAGGCGCCGCGCGTGGTCGCTTACAGCGAACAAGAGTCATCCCTCACACTCGAAGACTCCGTCGACCTCCTTGACGAGGCACAAGAAATCGCCGCGGAAAGATCAACGATCTATCAGCAGAACCTGCGCAACTACCACAGTAGGAGGCTACGCCCCAGATCCTTCATCGAAGGCGACCTGGTCCTGCGACTGAAACAGCAGGGGCATCTCAAGCTCGAGTCCCCCTGGGAAGGACCGACGTGATTACAGAAGTAATCCCAGGTGGCGCCTATCGCCTTCAAGACTTAGAGACAGGAGTCGCGTACTCCAACCCCTGGAACGTCGCACAGCTGCGACGCTTCTACCCCTAGTCGCTTTTTACTTTTTACATTGCAAATAAGGCTACTCAGCCAAGGCTACTTAGCCACACATTGTACCTCGCACTATTCTTCGAATAAATAAAGCTAAGTGCCCCAAAACTCTGTGTTTTTCCTTTACTTTTCCAATTTTATCTACTCGGAGGCTGCGCCACCCTATATACATCTGTTCTATGAACCAAAACGCGATATCCTGAGTAGCTGGCACATTAATCGAAACCCTTGACACAAACATCAACCCAGCTGCAACGCACCTGATAGGTTGACAAGGGACTGAGATAAAAGCATGACCAGGCTAAAGAAAGGGACTCGCATAGTGCAACGCACTTCATGCTAACAAAGCTCTTTATATAAAAACTTATACACAAACATTTATACGAACTTTACAACACAAGTACACTTATGTGCAGGATACAAACTAGGCTACTACTGCAGCAGGAGAACATTGGTTTGTTCCTCAAAGAAGTCGACGATCTCTTCTGCTGGGCGATCCACCGCCTGGTAGTGCGGCACCATGTTCCAGGCAGAACCTGCTGGTGGTGCAGGCGGCCCAGATGCAATTGCCGCAACATCTACGTCAGGCCTGTGTAGTCGCATCATTGATAGAGCAGCCTTGGCACCAGCCACCAACTGTTGCCTTACGCACTCGCGAACCGCGGCCAGGTCTTGAAACTTGGCAAGGAGGGCCAACAAGCTTGATGGAGTATCATCCAGCGGAAACATCGCCCGATAAATGTTCTTCAAGCATGACTGCGACTTCTTCAGAAAGTGCAGCACTCACAACACACGATCCTGCAGGGTCGCCAGCATAGTCGCACGATCATGATCTACCCAGAAGTATCCACTCTCTTGAAGTTGTTCCTGGGTAAGATCATGCATGCGAATGGCAATTCTATCCTTCTCCTCCTACGGATGACGCGTGCTGACAACTACACGAAGCAGCAACAGCAGCATAAGTACAACGTACCATTGCGAGTGACTACAAGGAAAAGATGAGAGCAAGCAAACTAACACTTGAATTGGTCGCTCAGCTGCGTCACCTCGCCAAGCAGATACTACTCTCGGGCGGCGGCTTTCTCCGCCTTCGACTTCTATACATCCGCGTTACCGTGGAGCACGGGCAACTCACGCTCCAGCTACTTCACGCGGTCACGCAGTCGCGAAAGCAGCGATAACTCATCTACCCTAGAGCGCGGCGGTACCACGGTATCATCAAGAGTCGGCGAGTCCTGAGTTTTCCTCAAAGGATCACTTGATGTACCCTACCACAAGTCAAGATAGAAGCAAATAAGACGACCAAATCAACACAAAGGCAAAGGATTCAAATGCATTCAAGACTAGCAAAAGTATCAGCAGATACACTCGCCAGCAGGCATGTTCTTAAACAAAAGGACATAAACTAACTAACTATTACAAAAGCTAACTAAGGAGCAACTGGCTTCTTCGACTTCGATGGCTTCAGGGGCTTCATCGAGTCCGTGACAGTGTTAGATGCCACTGACTTTCCACCAGCCCCTGATGCCGCCGCTTTCACTGCCTTCTTGGCGCGGTGCAGCTCCTCAGAATACTTTGCAACAGTATTTATCAATTGAGGCCCATACTTGCCACAGGCAGTCGTGAAAGGAGCAAAGACTACCTGCTAGCCGTCCGTGCTAACAAGCATCGCCTTCGACACCGCGAGAGGATCAACCTCGACTCCGTGGGCCTGCACCATGGCAAGCGACATGGACGCGCCAGCCGCGCGGAGTGAGTTCTTATAGCTGGAAGGCACACCCCTGGCGAGTGACTCCACCAGCTCGTCTATATTCTCGATTAACTCCGCCTTGGGCATCAGCTCCTCCTAGAGGCGACTGAGGGTGCCCTTGGCCTTGGAGAGCGTATCCTGGACGGCAGCGCTACGGTCCTCGACTACCGACAGTGCACCCGCCAGAGCATCATCGCGACGAAGGGCCTGCGGGTCGAAATTCAAGTCGCCAGCATCTGCGCATAAATCCACACATGGACAAAACATCAGTGCCAACGGCAAAAAGTCCAGCAGAGAAGGACAACGATATCCAAAGCAAAATACCTGAGAGGGCCTTGGCGATTGAGAAAAGCTGTCCCTCGAACAAATTCTCCCTGGCTACGAAGGAGGCACGCAGCTCCTCTTCGCGTCTTTGCGCCTCGTCACGCGTCGCGATTGCATCATCGCGACCCTTCACAGCCGTGACGAGGGTTTTCTCCATGGTGCCAGCATTGCGCAGGAGGGCGTTATGTTCAGCTACAAACGGAAAGGGATTGACTATCAGTCGACCATATCAAAAGGAGACGAGGAAGAAGAAGAAGTGCAGGACACTCACTTTCAACCGCGCGATGACGCGTCTCCAGCATCGCATGCTGGCGGCCCATTGCAAGCACTTGCTCCGCCAAGTGCGCGGCTTCCTTCGAGCTATCACACAACAAGGAATCAGCAGAGGCAATATATAACATCGACTGCAACACTAAAAAGGAGAAAAACTACACTTACATGGTCCTCCAATGACTCCGAAGATGTCTGCTGTACCGTCATCCGGGCAACCATTCGATGCTCCCCTGCATGAGGAGAACTGGAAGAGTTGTGCCCAGAGTGGGCCGCCAATGGAGGGGAAGGAGAGCGCTCGACCTCTTTCTTGGCCCTTGAGGTCGCGACTCCTGATTCTTTCAAGAATTGAACGTCGCCAGAAGATGACGACGCCTCTTGGATGCAAGACAAAATCCACATCAAAAAAGGACAAACACAGAGACGAGCCAAACAAGGGTAAATCCAGAGAAGAGTAAAACGAATTAGAAAACTTACCAATCAAATTTGTCAAAGTCAAAAGTGGCCTCCTTCGACTCTGATGAGGACTCCTTGGGTATCGCATCTTCTTGCGAGAGGAAGGTGCAACAGCGCTCACAGGAATGGCAGGGATCGGCGACTCCGCACCTACACATGCACCTTCCGGAGTCGAAGGAGACAACACATCGGAATCCTTGCTGCGCAAACGCTTGCGAGTATCCGGACTACCGGACTCGGGGGCTTCCTCCTCCACATCAGAAGGGACGGTCGACTCTGACTCGTCCTCCTCCAAGGCTTCGCGAGGAATAATCCCCTCAGGAAGAGGGGGCATACAAGGCGACACCGCCCAATCCTGCATACAAACAACAAGTTCAGCAAAAACAAACAAACAGCAGAAAAGCAATCGACAAATTAAAAGCTACTGCATAGCACAACTATACCTCAGGAGGAGGGTTAGCAGCATCAAACGGAGGAACAACTGGCTCACTGGGGAGCACATCTTTGACAGTGTACTTGGTGACCAGTCGAACCCTTTTGTCCACTTCACTCGCGGACATGCCATCGACAGACACGCGAGTGGGATCATCAGCGCCAGTCCACTGAAACATGGGGTGGACTCTGGCCTGCAGAGGCTGGACGCGACGGTGTAGACACGTGCGAATGAGGGCGCAACCTCCCTCCTCTGTACCGAGGCGACTCTCGAGGTCGCAGACACGCTCATACAGCACGTCCATCTCCGTGGATTCGCCAGGCATAACTACATTTTTCCAGGAGCGCCTCCTATTGCACGGCGTCGCGGGATCGAAGGGTGCGAGTCCGAAGTGCTCGTCGCCAACCTTCTCATCGCGGATGTAGAACCACTTGTCCCTCCACCCTTGGACGAACGTTGTGAGCTTGATATCGAAATAGGTGGCGGATGGGTCGACGTGAATCCCGCAACCACCTACATCATAGACTAAAGAGCCAGATGCAGATTGGCGCTTCAATTTGAAGAGGCGCTTGAAGAGGCCGAAGTGCGGCTCGATTCCGAGCCAGCACTTGCAGAGGGTAATGAAGCAAGAGATGTGGAGGATCGAGTTCGGGGTCAGCTGATGGAGCTGAAGCCCGTAGAAAGAAAGGAGGCTCCTAAAAAAGGGGTGAAGGGGCAAGGAGAGACCGTGAATGATGAATGCCAAAAACATCACTCGAAAACCAGTGGTGGGAGGAGAAGGAATTGCCTCACCGCCGGGGACGCGTGCGTCGGCGACTGCGCCGGACAGCACTCCGTCTTGACGAAGAAGACGGAGATCCGACGACTTGATGATGGAGGGACGCCATGCGCCATTCGTGACGCGGGTGCCCGTGCCCTTCTTCTTCCCGCTGACGGCGGTGCTGGTGCCCGCAGGCGGAGCCGCCTTTCTTCTTCGCCGCAGCAGTGGTGGCCACGGAATTCGCCGCAGCGATGCGGCCGAAGGAAGTAGCTTGGAAACGAGCGAAGCTGGTCCAGTATCAAGGACGAGACGAGCGCAGAGAAAGCAGAGGAGTAGCGGCAATGGCAATGGAAGCAAAGGATGAATACGAGCAGATGAGAAATTACCGTCACAGCACCGCTACTTAACCCCTGGAAGATGCAATCCAACGGCTCGGAAAAACCCTATTGGGCGCGTGGCAAAAATCGTGATGGACACGTGGAGGAGTGGAAGCATGAATCGTCCCTCCACTACTCCTATTATGCGCGGAAATCGAGGAGGTGCAGTTAAAATAAAGATTACACACGCCCAGTCAAATCAAAGTCAGAAAGTGGGACCCACTGCTCGTCACGTCCCGTCAAACTCGCTCACGCGAGCAACTGAGGTCATGAAACCATCAGCACTAACGTCATCAAAGCTACGCAGCGGAAGACTTCGACTACTTTAGTCCTTGCTCGAGTCTTCGACTCCATCAAGCACTCGGGGGCTACTCCCATAGGGAGCACTGGTCGTGCACCCTACGATTTTTTCTTTCTTCTTATTTTTCAGGAACATGGATAATCAAATCAAACCCAACCACTCGCATCGTCGCTTGACTATGGGCATGGGTTACTCCCATAGGGAGCGCCAGAAACAAATTCGACTGAAACAAGCAAACAAAAGACGACAGCAGTCGCAAAATGATTCTTCAGTCCCTGCCTGAGTCTTCGACTCAACCAGGCACTCGGGGGCTACTCCAATAGGGAGCGCTGGTCGTGCACCCTATGATTATTTATACAAAAAACTGTGTGTTGATAATATCCACACTCGAAACTCATGGCGACACCGCCTCATAATTTTTCCCTACAAAGAGACTGCGTCTCTTGGGTCACCCGAATCGTCTCCGCGATGATAAAATTCGGATGTCGCGCTTACAGTGTGAAGGTAAGACCTGAATAAGGCCTGACAACGCATTAGTTGCGCACTACCAGAAATGTATCCGTACCTACAGGTACGATGAACATGCCTTGACAGACGCGTCGAGTGCTCACACTCATATAACTGGAATTCGACTCCTGTAAGACCTCCGCGGCTTGAGTCGAATTACACCAGCACTTTTCCGGATTCGAGTCCTGGGACTCGAGTTCGAGTAGATTGCGTTGTTTCACCCTAAGGTGGTTAACTGATACCGATACTTCGGTTATATCAGGCACGTACATCAACAATCCGTATGACACAAATAAAGCAGTCGAAATATACTCATTCATGCACTCGAAAGACTTCAAAAGTCCCCAGTCGAATCTGCGATTCCACTGGACACTCGGGGGCTACTGACATGGGTATACCCTACAGGTACTCGAGTTTGGTATATACGGTCTAAATACGTAAAGGCCCACGGTGTCGCCAAGGCCCAAATGAAGGACTCGAGTAACCTATGGACTCTCGATTGCTTGAAGAACAAGAAGAAGCTAAAGATAGAAAGTTTGAAGGGGAAAACCCTAACTTGTAACCGACTCGACCTGCTACCCAAGACCTAGCCTATCTATATAAGGGCTAGGAGGGAGCGGCGAGGAGGACACACGCAACCCTAGTTTCCACAACCCTCACCAGATTACATCTGCGCACCACTGTAATCTTCGATTCCTTCGATAATTAATTCCACGAGCAGACAAGCAGGAGTAGGGACCTCTACGAGGCCTGAACCTGGGTAAATCTTTGTCCCCTGTGTGCTTGTTTGCTAGCCGATAGATGTCTCTAGCGCTCCCTCCTTCTCCAAAACCCAAGTCCATAACAATGGGCATTGATGAGTTAAACCCTCGTCACCGCCTATGTCTCCTTTTTGTTTTCCTTTTTCCTTGTTTTAGTTCAGGTGTGTGTGCTGCTGCCACAACACCTTGTATCGTGTAGTGTCTCATTGGGCGTTGTGCTGTCTGGCCCAGCAGCGGTCTCACATGTGTGCTTTATTTATAAAGAGGGGCGAAAGCCTGATTCGAGGAATGGTGTTGATCGGTGGTTTCAGTTCAGAGCTTATCCGTGGAGAAGAGGAATAGTCACGAGCCGGGTGCTTTTATTAGACATGGGCTGAATAATCGGCTGCAATGCCTCTGGCTAGAGCTAAATGTGGGAAAGGAATGTAGATTTTCTCATCTTAGTAAAAAAGGAACGAAACAGAAATCAGTGACGCGGCCTAGTTTGCATGTTGGACAAAATCGCTTATCTGGCGTGTTGATGAGGTGGATAGGCTGCATGTTAAGAGAGATACTTTAGTGGGGATCACCTATTTAATTATTATAGATTACTTTCCGTCGCACGGTAATGTGTTTATGTGCAACTCTAGTTCTAAGATCATGTTCTGAAGATAAAGAGATATCAATTTGCTATTTTTCTGAATTTAGAAAGTTAGCATTGTTCTCGGTAATGTTTATAAACTTTCAGTTTGTGAGGCACATTCTATATTGTTGCTAATGATGTTTGCAGGCACTTTTCAAAGTGCCACTAAATTTGGTTACAGACAGTTTGTAGAGTGTGCAAAAAATGATTAGATGCAGCTCGAAAAGCGTGTCAAAAAATTAGAGACGGTTTCCAAGGTGCGGCAAGAAATGGTTAGAGGCAATTTTAGGCAAATGTTTTTTGTTAGAGGCAGTTTCCAAAGTGCGGTAAAAAATTGATAAGAGTCGGTTTCTAAAGTGCGGCAAAAAATAGTTAGAGACAGTTTCCAAAGTGCTGCAAAATATACCATTTTTGGGGGCATTTTTTGCAACACGATTTAATTCAACATTTTTTTAAGTGCCTCTAAAAATAATTAGGGACACTTCGATGATATTTAGGGTAACTTCTAAGAGCCCCTAAATTGATACTGTGACATAGTATGCCTAACGTTATGATGTGCAACGGATACGGTACGCTGATAACTGGTGTATAACAAATACTAGCAGAATACCGACTGTTTCACATTTTTACCTGCAACATAAATACTTCTTACTTTTGGGTGTAGTTATACTCATGTCGCATATACTACCATACGGAAGTATATGTAATATTTTATTAATTTGAGTATGTTAATATATATATAATACAACATAAATAATGCATGTGGATATTCACGTGTATGAAAAAGATAGCACCTAAAATAAGAATGATAACACATTACCACCTCACTTATATTTATTTCGTTAGAAGATCTAATTTTATAAGTATAACATAAGGACCTATCTAATTTCTGCTCTTTGATGCGCTTTAGATATTCTTATATAATGTAAGGGATCTTGTCACTGCGTGTCATTTACTAGATACTTGAGCAAGTGTATTAAGATTTTCTTCCTAAGCTCGTAGACGTCCTACATGTGATTACTTATATAATTTTTTGTTTGTGCGTTGGGTTTTTTAGATCTTGCCTTGTTTGATCGTGGAACCTGTGAGATGTCGTATACGAATCGGATGGTCCAGATGCTTCCAGTATTCGATATCAAAGTGTTGAGTGACGACCTACTGACACCAACTCCCATTACTCAGCGATAATAGTAGTACTTTATTAAAGCACCAAATTTGCTTGAGATTATGTCCAAACAACTGCTTACATTTTGATACACGCTGAACAGCGGAACTAGTAATAGTACAGTATATAATTAATACAGACGCAATGGCTGTGTTGATTTTATTTGCGATTCAGACAAGCTGTACCTGCATCCAGCCGAACTGGGAGTCTTCCATGGGTAAACTAGCCAGTTTTTTGGTCCCTCGGGATGACCTGGATGTGATAGTCATTGGGTATCAGCAGCTCTGCTATGCGCCGAACGCCCCCTCCTTTGATTTCCTTCCATCTGCGCATGCCCAGAGAATTAGTAACGCAGGGAACTAATTTTGACACAAACTAATACTCCGTTATTTTAGGAGTACTACTAATAAACAGCTACCTGTACTTGGTCACCAAGGTGTGGAGGAAAACTGAGATGTGAATCTTGCTGAATTCTGCTCCCGTGCAGAGCTTTTTGCCGCCTCCATATGCTATAAAATTCTTCAGCATATCGCCCCTCTTTGCCTCATCCTACAATTAATTTTAGTATACATCAAACGCACTTCTTTCTTAATAAACGCCCTTATATATTTTAGTTGCCATATTTGTTTTTTTTTCCTTCACTGGCTGAGGAATTTATAACCAAACCTGCCACCTCCATGGGTTAAATGCCGTGGGTTCTTGGAAGAATTCTGGGTTCAGATGAACTGACGTGGGGCTGATCAGGACCAGCCAACCGGCTGGAATCGTGTAGCCTGCATCCCAGAATAACGAGTTTAGATGACGATGAACGCAAAAAGGAGTTTAGACGATGCATGATGATGGCTGATGAGAGGACCTTTGATTTTCACGTCTGTTAGTGTTTCTCTGAAGATCCCAGGGGACACGTTAGCTAGGCGAACTATTTCGTTTATAACCTGCAGGAAACATTAACATAAGATCGAGTTGGTTCTAGGACCAAAACCTGCTTGCTCTCTGACTAGTGAACTTAAGGTATTCATCAGTAACATATTAAAACCTGAGAAGTGAATGTCATGGACTTGTACTCGTCCCAAGTGATCCCTGAACTGACATCCTCTCTTCTCTTCAGGATTGCTTCGTGCTCCTCCTGCAAGAAGGCGAGATCTATACATGATCCACTGCTAATACCTTTGTTGCTAAACCATTCAAATCCAAGTCAAATTAGGAAGAGATACTGGCAACTAGCAAAAGGTTGATGGGTTAATACTATGGGTAACTGCAGAAAAATCACGTGTAGTAGTAGCAGTAAGCGAGTCTAAACCTTGAGCCCTTGTACTACAGTCGGGTTGTCGGTGAGGTACTTCATGCCGACTGTCATAGAGACCATTATTGTTGTGAAACCGGCAAGCAAGAGCCCTGACAGAGTGTCTAAAGCGAGTTTCTCATCTGTTATTTTCCCTCCACGACGTAGCTCATCAGCCACCTGATCCAGAAAATCGTCGCGTCGCCTTTCAGGTGTACTAAGCCTTTCTTTCAGTAGGGCCATCAGTTCCTTTTGCAAGTTTTTCCTTCCCTGCGCCATCATCAAGGACAAAATGTTAAGTAACATGTCTTATAGTATCTAGAAGATGGTTGTAGCAAGTTGTCCATGTATAAATAATACTAGTCATATACCTGCATGGATCTGTAGAAAGTTGTCCCAGGGAAATAAACCGGAAATGAGATCATTGCCGGGATGAAGTCCTGAAAGTTCTTCCTCAGTTTCCTTGACTTGTCAGGGCCCACACCGAGCAACTTCTTGGCCAACAAATCAAAGATCATCTGCGCAGCAAAGCCAAGTTAACTTACCAGTCTAGTATGCCGTGTACGTAATAAGGTGACTGAAAATATACCAAGATAATGTCAAGAGCCGATCCCCCTGTTTCAGAATGGGTAATATTACCCATTCTATGAATCAAGTAGTGTGATAGTACTTACAGTTGCCACGGCATCCTTGACCTCGATGCTAGGCTTTGCGGCCCACGCCGCGAGGCTTTGCGTGACGTTTCCCTCGATCTCGTCGAGGAGGACATGCCTGAGTAGATTATACTGCAAGCTCTTGATGTTCCTGTGCACGGAGCCCTCCTCGTACGTGGCGATGCTCTCCCTGCCCATCATGCTGTTGGTCGTGCTCCCGTACCAGCTCCGGAACAGCTTCCCTTCCTGCTGGAACACGAAGCGGTTCACCTCGCCGTCCATGGACGCTACCACCCGTCTCCCGAACAAGCTCGTCTTGAATACAGGGCCATACCTGCATGCGCGGATGTACCCAACATTGGTCATCGGATTTCATTTTATCAGTATGTACTAAATCAGCGACGACGAATATGGAAAGGATCAAAGGAGGGAGTAGCAGGAAGTAACCAGCTGTTCTACTTCCTGAATCTAATTTTGATGAACCATTGGGCATGCTGTCGTATCTAAGTATCCAATTACTATGCATATATTATAAGTGAAGAATTAGGTCCCTTTCTCATAAATATTCAGATATTGTGCATACGTGAAGAAGAGGTAAAATATATATACACATAAAAAATATTTATATATATACCTCTTCCACCTTAATTTGAAGTAGTTTGGGACATCCAACGAAGAGCTTGTCCTGAAGAATTGCAAGGTCTCGCCAATAACGGGAAATCCCATGGAGCCAGGAGGAAGAACCCCGTCGCAAGCAGGATTATCCCACTTGTATACCCACTGTACGAACCATCCTATAAGGACCGTAACAACATAGAGAGCGGCGTATTGAGGAACGAAAATCTCCATCTAAGTACGACTAGGATGGCAATATATGAGTGTTTACCAGACCGGCCCTTGCACATATTGGCGATGCATGCTCTAGATGTGTATATATACAGGTCTTTTGCATCTTGTCACTTGACCCTTGAGTCGAGGTATATTAGCCGGCAAAAAAGTACAAGTAACAAGAGGCAGAATTAAATAGGTAGGATATCTTCAACATAGCCCTCCAGTCATATCATATCTTAGAGGAGAGATCTTATTTATATCTATATCTATATTTATATCTATGTCTATATCTGAATCTTAATCCAAATCTAAATATATATGGCAATGCATGCTCTAGATGTATATATATACAGGTCTGGTGCATCTTGTCAGTTGAACCTTGAGTCTATATCCGGAGTTATATTATTAGCCGGCCAAAAAGTACAAATAAGACAAAAAAAATTAAATAGATAGGATATACTCAGCATAACCCTATAGTCATATCTTCGAGATCTTATGTATATCTATATTTATAACTATATTTGTATTTATATCTATATCTATATCTATATCTATATCTGTACCTAATAATAAAAAAGGAAGAATTCTCTCTCCGTCCGTTTTGGTTCTAACATTTCCACTAATACCACTTATAAGTCTAATAACTGTTAAAAACACACTCGACTGCAATCCCCACTCGATTCCCTCTTGAAAGGATAGATATGTCGCATAAAGGGGTGAATAAACAATTTAAAAATTATTACAGTTTTGGCTTACAAGAATGCAGAATTAAACTAGCATTTATCTTACAAACACAAAACCTAAATACACTAGGCTGAACTAAGTGCACCAACAACAAGTTAAGCTAAGCAATATAGCATACGATATAAGTATTTCAAGCTCGATGGTATCACAAGGAAAGTAAACTCGGGTATAGAGATAACTGATGCACATGCTGAAGACGAAGATGTATGTCTGTGTTCTCTTACAAGTAAGGTACTTCACATTAGAGAGGTGTGAGATCCCACGAAGGATTTCTACATGCCATGAAGGACACCTTATTATCCGATGCTATCTCGATGAAGGAATAGCCACTTTTCTTATGGCTAGCTTTTCCTCCACTCTAGAGATGGCAAGCTCCACAACCACTTCACAAGCTCCTCGAAGGAGAAGCCCGGACCTCTTCACAATCCTTCACGAAGAGGACACTGTGGCACCAATCTCCAATCTAACTAGGAGATCACCATCCAAGAGTAACAAGCTCACGGTCTCTCACTCGAATAAATCGAAATGGAGATATCAACACTTATGCAGGATGTAAAGCAAGAACACCAAAGGTGTTCAAATCCTTCGCACTCAAATATCACCAAAGCAACAAGTCTTATAGAGGAATTAGAGAGGAAGAACAAAGGTGAAAATCAACTAAAGGCTCCAAGATATAGATCCAATGGGTTCCCTCACTCAGAGGAGGAATTTATTGGTGGGGATTGTAGATCTAGATCTTCTCTGCCAAAGCCCTAAAAAATGCAAGCATCATAGGAGGGATAGGAGAGGAAGCAAGCTCAAAGGGTTCAACAATGGAGGACGAAAACATGCTCAAGAACCCAAGAAAATGATGGGGAAGAAGCCCCCTCTATAGGAAAAACAAATATGACCATTTGGGCCAAAACGAGCAGTTCAATCAAGATTGGTGAAAATTTCGACAGCGCTGGGTTTTATGTCGGAATAGATTGGCGAGGATCCCGGCACACTGGAATGCCCTCCGGAAAGTCCGGTGCTGCGCAGAAACTAGTTGGCACCATGCCGAACTGCTTCTCAGAAAATCTGTTCGGTGAAACCGGTTTAAACTGGCATCATCTGGATGGTCCGACGGGTAAACCGGCCGGAATTCTAGATAGAAAATTGTGCTGATAAAAACAGTGATAACTTTTGCATCCAAACTTTGATTTTAGCAAACTTGGGCTTTTTAAAAAGCTAAGAACAAGATCCATCTGATAGAGGATATTAAACCCAAGAAACAACAATAGGTAAAATACGAAATAAGGAGAGGTATGAAACCTCCCTAAAAAAAGAACCAGTAAAACCACCAAACTAGAAAACGCAATAGAAGATGCATACGAATTATGTTTTCGATTAACTTGGGATTGTTGAAGAGCTAGCAATAGGCTCAAGCACATCACACAAAGAAACACAAAAAACAATAAGGGGATGCAAAGTATGCAAAGGATTGAGCTCCTAAGACGATGTGATCAAGGTACCCAACTGAAAGACCTCTTGATAGTGCGGCTTTCTATCCTATACTCCAGTATCCCAACAACCATCTTGAGATTTTTAAAAGGAAAACCTAGCAAGGTCATACCTTTGTCTTGCACATCCTACTTAATCTTGACGAAAATGCTTATCCATCCAAGCTAGACTGCTTCACTTGATCATTGTTGCTTCGTGAAGACTCATAATTTGCTCCCCATACACCACTACGGGTTAACTTTATTAAGGAACATCTTCACACGCCATTATCACCAAATGGATAACAATATAATCTTCAAGTATATGATCTTATTGAGATGCTTATATTGAACTCACACTCCTTAACCTTGATGATGATTACCACTTGATGTCATCCTCTCACGGGCTATAAGAAATATTTACTTCTGATGAATGTCCATGGAAAAATACCTAACACACAGAGACAACAGAACACGACATATATAATGGGTTAGTTCATGAAGCATAATTGACAAAACTTACCATACCACAAGATCCATGTGGTACATTATTTATGCTTAATGTGTTGACCAACTTGAATCCAATCTTTTACTCTTTGTATTGGTCAACCATGTATATTCTCATACTCTATCTAAATATCTTGAGGTACATAAAGAACTCTTCATTTTATGACATGCTATAAATCTTAGTCAGCCATAGCTCAACTCATGAGAATATCATGACACCAACTTAGAGGCATATCTTGAATTCTTCTCTTCATACCAAATTCTTAATATCTTGATCATCCATTGCTTAACACATAAGCTAGAGCATGGCTAACTTGAGTTGTACACAAGAACCCCCATCTTTATTTCTTCTTCTTGATCATATCATATTCTTCTCTTCAAAATGATGATCTTGATGCCAATACTCAAGGTACTTCCTCCCTTCAGTTTTAGTTTGCATTCTAAGCAAATAATAATATCAAGAAGTTCTTTAGATCTACCAAATTAGAGAGGAGCTGGACTAATTTGCACCTGCGCGCTGTCGTAATATCTATGCATTCATTGGTCATGGACACATGGCCTGCTTTGCAATTAATTGCATGGTGAGCTACCGTGCCTCTCCTACCTAGCCTCTTCGCGCACGTAGAATATATCATCTAGCCCTTTAATGCAATGGGAGACCAAACGTGAGGGTATATAAGGGAATTAACTTCAGAAGACAAATTAAAAGAGATTTTTTCAAAAAACTAGAAGGCAATGTAAAAGTGAATGGAGGAATTATATCTTCATCTTCATGGCATCGATACTTGAATCTAACACATGGACTACAAGCATTACCTATGGAATATTCCTTCATATAAAATTCAATGAAAATATTAGTCCATATGAATTGTCATTAGTTACCAAAACCACACATAGGGGCAATGTACCCTTACAATCTCCCCTATTTTGGTACTCATCAATAGGGTTTATATCATAAATATTATAAACAAGTATGCAACTTATCCGAGAATAAGTTGTACACAAGAGGTTGTATTTGATATGGTCAAGTAACAGAAAGCTACTATCCCATATCAAAACTGATTATACTCATATAAACTACAACTAATGCAATAGATGTGTGAGTAGAACCAACATATATAGAGCAAACTCCCCAACAATGTATGCACATGTGATGAACTTGAATTTTATTGCATACATTGTCAATCATAACCTTTGAGAAAGTTTACACTATATATTCAACCATGTAAAACATAATAAATATGAAATGCATAAAAGGAAAACACTTAAGAACAAGCCGATCTTAAGTATAAAACTATCTCCCTTAAACCCTCTAAACTCCTCCCCCATTGATAACAAGTATCAAAATAGATGAAAAAGTTAGAAGGCCAATATAGTATGAGTTCCTACCCAAGGTGTGAATTTCTCATAATATGAGTGAAATAAAATGCACGTATCCAGTGAAGAATACTTGGAGGAAATCAAACTATATTGAGAATCAAAGATTGCTAAAAGGATAACAAGGTGAAGAAACTCAATGGATGAAGAAGCAATCAAAAGATCCAAATTACTAATTGGACAAATATGCTCAAAATGAAATAAATAAGCTCTCCAAGGTTTGTGCATAAATTATAATTGTTGTTTTAGAATACAATATGCACAAACATGGAATCCTCACTCCCTCAATATAATTTAGAGCACAACCAAGATACAAAGAGTATTGATAGAAATAAATACACTTGTCAAGACAATCTTGATACCAAAAGAAACCATTTACGAGATATGAGTGCCTAAAGATGCAATAAAAGTACCGAGCATTCATAAATCAAATTCTTACCAACACCACTATAAACCAAGAGGATAAAAAGATGGTCAGCAAAAGAACGAGGATATCAAGATGAGAGATTAACACTCTCATGTATATAAGTTTCTAAGTGGACAAAACATGAGGAATAATCCACAAAGAAATTACATAAAAGGTTAATACAAATAAAGAATACAAGATATCCAAGAGGAAGTCATATGAGATATACCAAATCGATTATTTCTTAAAAGCATATATATCCCATGGCTCCAAAAAAATATCAGGGTATATCAATGATCTTCAATAAAGAAAACCTCAAAATCATCACAACTATCACTAAGAGAATTGCTGCTAGCTGGGATATTTTGAGAAAGGCAACAAGTATCATAAGGAAGGATTCATTGCGATTTCATCAATGTTGCACGTGAGGGCACCTTGAGGAATTGATATGCAATAAATTGCTAAAAGACATATTTGGGATTGGTGAATCATGGACATGATTTTATATACTCCCCATTATATGCATCATCTCAACTTACTCACATAAGCAAAAAAATAGTTTTCTTTAAAAGATATTTGCAAGAACCGCAACATTTGCAAATAAAGAACTTCATGCCAAGATGCAACCTACAAGAGGTTGGAAGGAAGAAGAATATACATGAATAAGATACTCGTTACCGAGATAACAATGGTATGACGTAGTAGATAAGAAATTTTCAATCATCCTAGCTTGGCTCCAATTATCATATGGTGACAACACATTCCTTATAGATGAGACAAACACCCATTGCATCTCCAATGTACCTAGAAGAACATTCAAGTGCATCTTGGTCCCTAAACTTATTGGGTCCAAAGTGGTTTGACTAGACACAATACATAGGACACACTCCATACAGATATGTGCATATTTAGAGATGAAATTTGAATTTCATGCACATCTTATCCATTAAGGATTTGATGGAGTATACCCTATATATTGGATCAAGTTAAGCAAAACATGATACAAAATATACATTTATTAAACATGCATGCACAAGACTTTCAAGATCTAAAGAAGATATAATTTGGACAAAACACTACTAAATTCAAGAAAGCATACAAGGTGTGACAAAATGCATTTGTTGTCCAAAGTATATCAAATAATCAAATCAACATAAGATTTGTTGAACAAATGAACTAAGCAAAACTTATTGTGCATAAAAGATGAAATAAAAACACATATGATCAAATATTTATGTTATTCAATCAAATAAAACATGTAAGAAGGAATGCGATAACATACTCCAAAAGAGCAAGGTTTCAACAAATAAGCCACTTAAAAAACAATGGCACAAGGTACCGAAAAGAAAAGGTTCGTCTTCCATCAAAACACATTTAAAAAACTTATACAAATGGATTTTCAAAAGGAAAGGAAGACAAAGGGACCCACAAAGAATTATTGGAAAGAAAAAAATAGTAAAAAGAAAAATCCAAGGTGAAGATGATCCACAAATAAATGATAACACAAACAAGGATATCAGTTGTCAAAGACAATGAATGTATTGGAATTAATTTCTCATGGTATGTTGCAAGGATATTAAATATCAACTTCACAATAACAAAACATAGGATAGAAATATAAAGATTAAGCATTATGCAAAGATAGAGATTCTTGATAGCTTCAACTAGTCACACAATCATGCGAAGCAATGATTAGAATAACTTGAAGCAAACAGTATCCCAAGTAAGATATATAGATATGTATTTGAGGAAGGCCACACCAAGAACTCTTACTCAAACAAAGACCAATAAGATGATCAATAAAAGTTATTAATAAAGTAGAACTTGTTTAAGCTAACATGCCACCTAGGAACAAGATAATTAGCAATAACAACTCTAAGTGGCAATAAATCTTGAGATCAAACTCTCAATATTTTGATCATCCATTGCTTAACACATAAGCTAGATCGTGGCTAAATTGAATTCGACACAAGAAACCCATATTCATTTCTTCTTCTTGATCATATCATATTTTTTCTTCAAAATGATGATCTTGATGCCAATACTCAAGGTATATCTTTATCTTCATGGCATCCATACTTGAATCCAACACATGGACTATAAGCATTACTTACAGAATATTTCTTCATATAAAACTCAATGAAAACAGTAGTACATATGGATTGAAAGGAATATGCCCGAGAGGCAATAATAAAGTAGTTATTATCTTATTCCATGTATATGATAAATGTTTATTTTTCATGCTATAATTATGTTAATAGGAAACATTAATACATTTATGGTTTATAAACAGAAAAGGTTCCTAGTAATGCCTCTCTTAATACTAGCTTGTTGATTAACTTATGATCAAAGGTTTCCTAATCATGAACATTGGATTGTTGGGTCCGCAGCATAGAAAACAAAAAATTTCCTACGGTGTGAACTACACGCCAAGATCTATCTACTAGGTACAAAGCAACGGGTGGACATATATCCAACGAGAACTTACCCTCGTAGACAACGAGCTTTGTTAACGAGTAGGAACTCGTGGTTGATGTAGTCGTACACTTGCCGATCTCAAGATCGTGAGGAAGTCCGACCGTCGTAACTCAGCGGAGCATCCGCACTCGCACACACGTTCAAGCCACCGGACAACCTCCACCTCCTCGCTCCAGCGATCCAGCGGAAGTAGCAACTCCTTCCAGACGAAATGCCACCAGGAACATGTATCTCGCTAATCCGAGACCATGGGGGAATAATTCTAGAGGGGGAGAGAGATCCTTCACAAGGAGGTGTGAGGATGAAGGAGGGAATGGGTGGCCTTTTATAGGAGGGGGGGTGCCCCCTCTCTCCATGGCCGGCAGGGTGACCCCTAACCTCCCCCATTCATGTGTGGTAACCCCTCCACATTAAAATGCCTCTTCACATTCCCTTTTAAAGTCTCCACTTTAAATGCATTAAATTTCTCCAAATTTAATGCTCTCTCATTTAATAAAACTCTTTTTATTAAATTTATTCAGAATTTTTTTAATTACTTTAATTAACAAACATTCACATATAGCCCCTTGCAATATTTCAATATCACATGTAGAACCACCTTCTACAATTTCACCCGAAACAATTTCTGGTTTCTATTGAAAACAATTCCTACGCTTTGCAATTCTTTCGTCTGAAACATATGTACTCCAAAATGGTGTCCGGTAACTCTTAAGTGTGCCACCCTACGGTTCACGAATAATGCAGACATGATCGAGACCCTTCTCCGATCAATAATCAGCAGCGGGACCTAGAGATCCGTACTGACTCCTACACATTCAACAATGACTCCTGTGATCGTGAGAACCTTTAACGCTTGTAACTAAATCCCTTTGTCTCTCGATATATTACATGTCCGAGATTCGATCATCGGTATCTTCATACCTAGTTTGATCTCGTTATCGACATACACTCTTTTCTCGTTCCCGTGATATAACATTCTAGTGATCACATCACTTGCTTGCAAGCTATCCTAATGTGATATCACCGAGAGGGCCCAGAGTATATCTATCCGTCATCTGGATTGACAAATTCCACTCTTGATCCATGAGCCTCAACATA
Organism: Avena sativa; assembly: GCA_916181665.1. Classification (NCBI taxonomy): domain Eukaryota; kingdom Viridiplantae; phylum Streptophyta; class Magnoliopsida; order Poales; family Poaceae; genus Avena; species Avena sativa. Next base: position 435,271,308 of record OV702287.1, read on the forward strand.
ACACCTTCGTAGTACTGAACCCAGCTTTATAGTCACCCTGTTACGGTGTGACGTTTGATGTTATCAAGATACTCTTCCGGTGTCAACAATTAACATGATCTCATGGTCTAAGGATAAAGATTACTTCGTATGATGTTATAGCAATATAAACATAATGACTTGATCGTAATGCTATACTTCGGATGAATGTTCATCACATCATTCCACCAATGGTGTGACCTTGTTATTAACAACATCCAATATCCATGATCAGGAAACCTTGATCATCCTGTTAATCAACAAGCTAGTCTATAAGAGAGGCATGACTAGGAACCTTTTTGTTTATTAAACACACATGTATTGATGTTTCCGAATCAATACATTTCTAGCATGTAAAATAAACATTTATCATGTATAAGGAATATATAATAACAACTTTATTATTTCCTCTCAGGGCATATTTCCTTCATGGATGTTGTTAATAACAAGGTCATATCATTGGAGAATGATATGATGAACAGTCACCCAAAGTAGATGTAGCAATACGATCATGTCCTCAATTCTATATTTCTATCACAGTCGTAGTAACTCAATGTTCTTAGACCATGAGATCACGTCAATCACATTTTTTTTGAAACGAATGCGGTAGGGGAATCCCCTACAACGAGTTTTTTTTAAATAATAAGAACCTAAATCTGAGTCCGTGAGGACTTGAACCTGGATGGCTGGGTTGTACATACACTTCCCTAACCAAGTGAGTTGTGCTCATTTCTTCACGTCAATCACTTTCACCGGAAAGATACTTTGATTACATCGAACATCACTTCGTAATTGGGTGATTATAAAGGTGTCGTCAGGTACTTGGAAAGTGTTAGTTGGGGCTCGTGGATCAAGCATGAGATTTGTCCATCTAGATGACGGAGAAATATACACCGGGCCCTCTCGGTGATATCACATTGACATAGCTTGCAAGCAAGTGATTTGATCACTAGAATGTTATATCACAGGAATGAGAAAAATAGTACTTGTCGAGAATGAGATTAAACAAGGTATGGATGATACCGAGTGATCGGATCTCGGACAAGTAAAATATCGCGATACAAAAGGAATTTGATTACTATAAAAAAGGTTTAGACGATCATTAGATTTTCATGGAGCTAGTGGGAGTCATTATGGATCTTCAGGTCCCGCTAATGATTATTGATCGGAGAAAGTATCGATCATGTCCACATAGTTCTCGAACCCGTAGGGAGACACACTTAAGGGTAGTCAACGCAATTGAGTGGATAGGGAATGCAGCAGAAGATAATGGACATCGCAGGAATTAGTTCTGTCGAATCTGCCGAAATGGTTTTGGTGTATCAAAACAAAGAAAGGGAATAAAATGTTAATGTGTTCATTAAATTAAGTGTTCATTGAATGAAATACTCATTAAATGAAGTGTTTATTAAATTGAGTTGCATTAAAACAAGTGAATTAAAGTGCTTTAATGGAAAGACCTTTGATTTCTTGAGTGGGAATTTAATGAAGGATGAGTGGAGGTGAATTATGTGAGTATAGTGTCCACCCACATAAACGGGAGAGAGGTGGGGGCACCACCATGGCTGGTGCGCCATGGGCTATTGGGCTGCCCCCTCGCCTATAAAAGGCCCTCTCTCCTCCTCTCACCTCACACATTCACCATTCTCTCATATGCCCTTTGGTTGGCACCATTCTCTCCTTGCTAGCTTGTCCATTGCCGCAAGCGAGGTGCTTAGGCGAAGCCCTGCTCAAGATCTTCTCCACCACCACCACCACTATATCGTTGTGCTGATGGAATTTCTGAGGATCCGCTACTTCCGCTGTCTGGCTGGAGCGAGGGATGGAAGTCGTCGGCACACCGTATGTGTGACTGATTATGGAGGTGCTACACTTGTGGAACTGATCGTCTGCATGTCATTGAGGATGGTCGTGTACACTCTACAATAACCATATTTATTTGCGGGAATGTTATCCCGCTTATGGTCTTCAAGGGTGAGTTTTTCTGAAATTGTTACAAGTATCGCCTAGATTCGATCTTGGCAGTTGTAATCGAAAGATTTTTTGTTTTCTATGCAACAAACCCCATCATGGATTGTCATTAATTATCAAAACCACACATAGGGATAATGTACCCTTACAATCTCTCCCATTTTGGTAATTGATGGCAATCTCAACAAGAGGGTTTATATAATGAATATTAGAAACACGTTTGCAACTTATCCGAACTGTCGGCCTCCTCCGGCAACTCCCTATCTCTTCGACGAGACAACCTAGCACTGTTCTTCCCTCTCCTCCGCCTCTCCAAGCCCTCTCTTAATGCTTCCCTCAACTATAACCATATGCCCTTCGTCTTCTTCCTCTCCTTTTCAATCTTTGAACGAATCTTCTTATCTGTCAAGTAGATGTCCCAATTAATCCTTGTCTTTTAGAAACGGTACTCTAGGAGACGCTGCAAAATAGAGCGCGCGCATTGCGCACGCACTAAAAAAACGCTATCACGTGAGGTATATTTGCGGCGGGAGATTTTGCGCGTTATAAAATTAATCACCCACGCGTGCAACCAAACTGCCAGTCTAAAGTTTCTAATGGTGGTTATCCGTGCGGCCTCTACAACTCGCACCTTCGCCACTTGCACCGCCGCCTCACCGCAGGCCCGCGCTCAACTCCGCCGCCTCCTCACCACCAGGGACTCGCGCGTGCTCGAGCTCACACCGCGTCGTCCTCGTGGTTCATCTCCATCCAAGCTCTCGCACCAGCGCGCGGCTCTCCTTGAGACCCACCGCCGCTGGATGTCGCTCACCACATTGCCATGCGCTTGTGTCGGCCGCGCCTACCGCGGCCCCTGCAAGCTTGCACCATCGCAGGCAGTGTTGTCGTTGCCTTCGATTATGCTGCTCTTGCCACCCTTCCCTGCTCCGCCTCTCTAACAACAAGTAGCAGTGCACCCCTGCTTCTCTTCACCGACCTGACTGGCCGCCCGGTCAGTTGGAGAAGGTGACCTTCAGGGCGTCCTTGTCCTCCACCAGTCAGCAACTTCCTGAAGGCTAAATTGGTCAAGGACCCGATTGCTTTTCTTAAAATCTTTGTAGGGTCTTCCTTACAAAAGTTCGAGACCTGTTTGTTGCACATACGTCAAGAAAACATGTATGTGGTGCTCTATTTTAGTGTGTCCGGTAAACTGCTGCCGGCCACACGCTGTATTTTAGTACCCTGGAAATGCTAGAGTCGCCCACACACGCTAAAACAGCTAAACCGGTACACGCCGGGTGCGCGAGGGCCTGGGCGGGGCCTGGCTACATGATGTCCCCCCTGACCTGAGCGCGGCGGCCATCAGAGAGCTCCTGGAGGTGGTAGACCGGCTGGAGGAGAATACCCTGACAGAAGGGACACTGGATGTTTTCAAGTGGAGCTGGGACCCCACCAGCTACTACACCGCGAAGTCTTTCTACAAAGCCATGCTTATGGGTCAGACGTCGATGGCTGGAGCACTACAGATCTGGCGCTCTCGCGCCCCCGCCAGCTGCAAGATCTCGCTCTAGCTTGCAGTGCGGAACAGATGTCGGATGGCCGATAGGCTGCAACGCCGTGGGCTAGATCACCCGGCGGCATGCCCTTTCTGCGACCGATGTGGAGAGACTATCGACCATCTCCTCATGGGATGTGTCCTAGCACGAGAGGTGTGGGCGACTTGCCTCGGCTGGTGGGGCAAGGGCCAGTGGATGCCGGAACATGACACGAAACTCGTCACTTGGCTCCAGGGCAGACGCGGGGGCAAGGGCCACGAGCGCGACATCTGGACAGGTATTTCCTTGGTCTGCTAGACGCTCTGGCATCACCGGAACGATATCGTCTTTGAGTGCGCTACCCCTTCTTCCACCCTGGTCATTCAGAGGGTCTCCGTAAAGGCCGAGCTATGGAGGGGTGCACGGATTTTCCGTGACTGCCTGAGCCAAGTGGACATGTGAAGATGCCGCGAGTAGTTGGCTAGTGCGTGCATGCTGTCCTTTGGGGTAGTGTGGGGTTGCGTTCGTGACGCGCCACGCCGCATTGTATAAATTTGGTCTCTTAGCCCTTCTTCTATAAAAACGATACGTCTCCTTGAAGAAAAAAAACAGCTAAACCGGTGGAATGTCTTTTTTGTGCGCATGTTGGAGATGCTTTTAAGACATCTGGTTTGGGTTTGGGGTGTAGTGTAAGCCGTGAGTTTTGATTTTGCCCCACGAAATGGCTCTTTTTCTGTTGGCGCAACTATCCACCGCGAGGAAAGCCATTAGAAAACGACGGTCAGAGCTAGAGTCTTCTACATGCTACGATATCGACATGGTAGCTCTATCCAAAAAGGCAAAATCAGAGCCACAGAAAGACGAAAAGCTTTCATGAAAGGAAAATGGTATTCGTTTGGGGGTGGACGGTACCGGGAAGAGGAAGGAAATATTTGGGGCAAAAACATGGTGCCAAATCAATCAGCAGCCACCACACAACAAGATTTCCCGAGGCCCACCGGGCCAAGTGTCAGCACTCCAACGGTCCTGACCACTGTCGTCCTCCCTCTGTTCCTCGTCACATGGGCCGAGCGCCCGAGCCGAACCAAAACCTCTCCCTCTCTTCCCCGTGCCCGTCCAGTCCCTTCCGCCGGACGGGGACGCTACCGTCTTCTTCTTCTTCGCCCCCACACCATCTCCCGCCACGCGACCCTCCTACGCGCTTCCAGAATCCAAATCTCTAGCCATTCAACCGTAGATCTTCCCAAATCTACTCGCGGGACATGGGCACGAAGAATCCGCAGTCGACCACAGGCGGCGGCCGCGACGGCGACGCCTTCGCTTTCATCTCCAAGGGATGGCGCGAGGCGCGGGCCTCGGCGAGCGCCGACCTGTCTCTGATGCGGGCGCGCGCCGACCGCGAGCTGGGGCACCTAATCACGTCGGCGTCGGCGCTTGCGGGGCCCGGACGGGCGCCCCCACCGCTGCCGGCGGCGGCTCCCTTCCCGGAGTTGGACTTCGTGCGGAAGATCCAGCCGAAGATTACAGAGCTGAGGAAGCAGTACTCGTCGGCGGTGCTCGAGGGATGGCCGCCCAAGGCCGGCGCCAGCGTCCGCATCGACCTCTCTGGGCTTACGGCAATCCGGAACGCAATTGTGGCCGACGGGCACGGCAGGGGAGAATGGTTGAATGTTGCGACGTGGAAGGGGGACAAGGGGAGGACGGAGTGGGATGTGGTGACGTTTATACGGAGCGGGCTCAAGGAGTGTGAGCTGGTGACCACGATACGAAGCGGGCTCAAGGAGTTGGAGCGCCGGAGCCTATCGAATGAGATGTTTGGTGGGTTTCGTGGCCGCAGCGAGTTTATGGAGAAACTGAAGCTGAACTTGGTAAACTCGACTATAGCCTTTAATATTGAGTCGATGATGTACTCAATACTCAATCAAAACCATAGCCTTTCGAAATTTAATTTCTTAGAAATTTGCTTAATTTAGCTATTTTTCATATCTGGGAAATGTATATCAGAAATTACTTTAAAACTTTGGCATCTATATAGCAAGAATCCGATGAGTCCTGTGCAACAGTTCCACCTTCAATTAAAATGCCACCTAAGTGCGTAATGTCATTGTACTCATGTGAGCATTGCTGTTAATTAAAGTACTCATGTGCATTACCCGTTTTGTTGCAGAAATTGCTGAACAAAGAGTCTCCTGAACGAAAGGTAATGCCATCATAAACAATGCCTAAGCTTAACTGCACAATCTTCTACCAGCACAAAGGATTTGATGCTCTTGAGTTATGAAGCAGTATAAACGTAGCTAACTTGCACGTATGACTATTTTTTAGATAATATATGGCAGTAAAAGTTCTAGTAATAAAATTGCCATTTGTTCAAATTCATAGGCAGTGAATTCGTTATTCTTGTGTACCACTAGCTGGTATATTTTTCATGGAAATCCTTCTTTTGCTCAACAAGCATTTGATTTTTTCCGCTGATAATGCACTCTGCTTGCTATTTGATCTGATTATTTATTGTTTAAGGTGTGTTTTCTCTAAACTGGTTTTGGAATGTAAAGCAGGAAGTTCCCCCGCTGGATCTAATTGAAATTCTGGCATATCTAGTCTGGCAGTCTGGACCATTTTTGGATCAACTTGGTGTACGAAGAGGTATAAAATGTCATTGTTGGTCTCTGCTCCTCCAACTCTTGGTTCTTTTGTGGTGACATTTGTTAATTCTTGTTAATATTGTGTTACAGACCAATGTGAAAAACTAGTGGAGACGTTGTACAGTAAACGGAATGGCCGGCTCATGTATCCATCTTTTTCAGCAGATAGTTCCTTAATTGGGAACGAGAACACAACCGATGATCTTGATCTAAGAATAGCTAGGGTGCTAGAAAATACTGGCTATCACACAGAAGAAGGTTCTTGTAATGATCCTACGAAGTTGAGAATCTCGGACAACAGACGACATGTTGCAATTGTCACCACAGCAAGCCTTCCATGGATGACAGGGACAGCCATCAATCCGTTGTTTCGTGCTGCTTACCTGGCAAGAAGTACAATGCAAAAAGTAACACTTGTGGTTCCTTGGCTTTGTAAGTCAGACCAGCAACTAGTTTACCCGAATAACATCACCTTTAGCTCGCCAGAAGAGCAAGAAACCTATATAAGGGACTGGCTACAGGAAAGGCTTGGCTTTGAAGCAAATTTTAAGATATCATTTTATCCTGGCAAGGTAAACATCCAACATATCTCCCAAGGTTTAAATCTCCAGTTCATACTTCATACTCTGTTTTCCCCCAAAGATCTTCATTGTTCGTTTTCTTACACAGTTCTCAGAAGAGCGGCGCAGCATTATTCCTATTGGGGATACCTCACAGTTCATTTCCTCAAATGAAGCTGATATAGCAATTTTGGAAGAACCAGAGCATCTTAACTGGTATCATCATGGAAAGCGCTGGACAGACAAGTTCAATCATGTCATTGGCGTAGTTCATACAAATTACCTAGAGTATATCAAGAGAGAGAAGAATGGTGCCCTTCAAGCTTTCCTTGTTAAACATATTAACAATTGGGTGACTAGGGTTCACTGCCATAAGGTACATTTTGTCTAGGTCAGCTTTTGTGTTGAAGTTCAGGTCGCTATAGTGTAGCTAATAAGGGTGCCTGCAGGTTTTACGTCTTTCTGGAGCAACTCAGGATCTCCCCAGGTCCATTATTTGCAACGTTCATGGTGTGAATCCGAAGTTCCTCAATGTTGGCGAAAAAGTAGCAGCTGATCGGGAGCGTGGACAGAAGGCCTTTTCCAAGGGAGCATATTTTCTTGGGAAGATGGTTTGGGCTAAAGGTTATAGAGAACTTATTGATTTGTTATCGGAACACAAAAATTATCTGGAGGGCTTCAAGTTAGATGTGTATGGGAATGGTGAGGATTCACAGGCTGTCCAGGCTGCTGCTAGGAAGTTAGATTTGGGCATCAATTTTTTCAAGGGGAAGGACCATGCAGATGATTCACTCCATGGGTGAGACTAGAATAAAGCAAACTTCTAATGATCTCTCTTTCACTTTTGTATATATTATGCTAATTACTGACACGACGTTTGTTTTCTCTTGTTAAATTGTAGGTACAAGGTTTTCATCAATCCTAGTGTTAGTGATGTCCTATGCACAGCAACCGCTGAGGCTCTTGCAATGGGGAAATTTGTTGTCTGTCCGGATCATCGATCAAATGATTTTTTCAAGTCTTTTCCCAACTGCTTGACATATAAAGCTCCAGAGGAATTTGTTGCCAAAGTGAAAGAGGCCATGGCTAGCGAACCTCAACCTCTGACCCCTGAGCAAAGATATAGTTTATCATGGGAGGCAGCAACCGAGAGATTTATGGACTACTCAGAGCTTCACAAAGTTCTGAAAGATAGAAATGGTCATTGTGGACAGGGCGCAAAGAGAAACAGAATGAGGAAGATACCTTTACTTCCTAAATTGTCAGACGTCGTGGATGGGGGTCTGGCATTTGCTCATTACTGCCTAACTGGCAATGAGATCCTCCGATTGGCGACAGGAGCAATTCCTGGTACACGTGACTATGATAAGCAGCAGTGCATGGATTTGAATCTCTTGCCTCCCCAAAATCAACACCCTGTATATGGCTTGTGATGTGAATCTGGTTGGACTTAACCACTGTATAGTTGAAGGATTTTTCTCCTTAGGTATGTGCATACTATGTTATCCAGTTCCTGTACTTCTGACTAGTGACTAGTGACTAGAGAGTAGCTATACAATTGTAAAGTCTTATTAGGTTTATCTTGTTTGTACTCTTTGCCTGTAATTATTTCCCTTCTGTTCTCCAAATAAGCAAGTTGCATAAAAAATGGGTATTTTTACTGGCTTTGGATTTTGAATATTTATGTCTTCATCATCTGCCAATGTCATCTTTACTTCTCCTGGATCATAAATAATAATATAGAAAAACACAATATATTCAGTAGAAGAACAGATAGTCACCACAACACCTATGCGTGAGTGCGTAACTGTAGGCAGGGGAAAGATGAATAGGGTATTTTAACTTGCTTCAACTGGCTGAAGTGATCATGTGAATTGAGATGTTTATTGTAGAGAGTAAGAAAATCAGCACGTCAAAACAAAAGAAGCAACTGACGGAAAAGAGTTGCCAAAATCAACATATTTTAATGTTGACTGATGTTATGGAACCATGACTTGTGTATATTTTCTGAGTCCCTCTTGTTTCTATACTGACCTAATCATGTCATAATTGAGATAAATTGAAGAGGTTATGGAACCATGAACTTGAGTTAGAGTCCCTCTTGTTTATTTATTAACCTAAGATAATTTTTTCCATGCAAAATTGTACCTCTCTCAAATAAGTTAGCTTGACCTTACAACTTATTATATATAATATGCTTGTTAATCTGAGAAGTTTCTCTGACCATATATTAAGAAGTAGATGTAGGGGCTCCTATGCTCTTTCCTTTGCTACACCATATGGTATTTCTTTTGAGCTAAAACTGTCAGTGCTATTGCTTGAAATACTTACACTAAACAATTACACATCAGAATTTTGGTATCGGTGATGGCCTCCTTTGTATACTTCATTTTAGACATACCAACCAAGGGCATGATAGTACCAAAACAGATTGGTGGACAGGGGACGTGAAAGTAAAATTAATACGGGACTCCAGATGTATTTTGGATAATCGAGGGAGGTAATTTATGTGAACGGATAATATTAGGTTGTGCTTCACTGCATTTGGCCTTCCCTCATCAATATACGTCTTTTCAGAAGGAACCACGCTCCGATATCATTAATGAAATCTCAGTTCGGGAACATTTGGAATTCACATACAAAATGAAACAAGGGGAGCCAGGCCAACAGCATGCCTAAAGCTCAGAAAAATAAACACCATCATTATAGTATTACATGACCAAATATTCAAACACCAGCCATTTTTTCTTCCAAGAGCTTCAGCCGTGACCTGATGCAAGATTCTGGACGCGATCAATATATCACATACTAAGATTCAGTGATAACCTTGGTAACTACACTGAATTTTTAGAAGAATGTCCAGTTAGACAAATGAGCAAAAAGAAAATCTTGGGGAGCCTTAGGCCTTGTTTACTTCCCTTGTATTTTTATCCACTAGAGTTTTGTGGATATGCGGGGATTTGGTGTTCACCCAATAATCTCCAATCCCCCAAATACTCTTCCCCAAAAATAGTCTACCTTAGAGGAGAGTTATTAATTTCGACAAAAACATGAAGGATCTGTGGGGATATGCCGGGATTATCCCGGCCAAACCCGGCGTGGTAAACGGACTGCGGGGATTTTGCGGGAATTGAAATAATCCTCTGCGATCCCCGCGAATAGACTAGCGAATACGAGAGAAGTAAACAAGGCCTTAGTGAGTTTTGCTGGTAAGTTTTTTTAACAGATTGGTTTTGCTGTATCTCCAGTTTATCATGAACTTCGTGTTGATTTTTTGTGAGGCTTCAGCAATTTCAGAAAACCCATTAATGCACCAGTGCAGCTTCTGAAGTGATGTTGCAAAAGAGTATGGTGAAACCATGATTGTTAACCCCTTGGCCAAACAACCCAAAAAAGGCAGATAGGAGGTTTAGGAGAAAACTAGTCATTAACATCTATATGTAATTGCAGCACGCCTGCTGGAAAGACTGCAGCGCTTTATTATCAAAATTTAGCATCATAATTACTTCTATAGCATCGAAGAATTAATCACATGCTGTGTACACAACATAGTACTGTACAATGTACACCGTCACCATACTAGTTGATCCCACTTAGAATTGATGCTCCCATGGAATATTCTACGGATAGAATAGCCACACCAACATAAGTTTGCCTCTTTGTCAACTCTGAATGTTGATAACGACATCTTTCTGTGTTTTTTCTGGGTTCTTGAAATGGGCATGCCATGCTAGATTATCAACGGTTTCTGCAATCTTCACTATTATTGTAACCAGGTCTGAGAGAAGTGTTGCAGTAACAGCCACATGCATCACTTGCAACAGGGCTGCGTCATCTGATAACTCATTTCTGAGGCCTTTAGCAACTTTGATGGCTGCAGACATGGTGATGCTGGCTGGAGACGGTACAGTCATTGTTTGAATCGCTGTTGATAGCTCCCTCAGCGCCTTTGCAGAGTGCGAGCTCATTTCCCCGCATGCCGTTCGGACCTTCAAGGTTAGCTCAGGATTGGCCTCAGGGTACTGTTGATCAGGAAAACACTGTTGGTTAATAACTTGGGTTTGTAGTCTTTTAAGACCATGAAGTGGGGAAGAATCCATTCATGTCGGATGCCGAATTTGCCATGGCCTGGCTGAATTACCTGAGATTTTTGCAGTGTGATGACATAAGAAGCAAGAGCCTCCATTGAAGACGCGCACTGGCGACAAAGAGCTCCAAGCTTCTGGTACTGGCTCCATGGATGTCGGAAGCCGAATTTTCCATGGCCGGGCTCCCACTTGGCAAAATTGCTCTGCAATTTTGGAAATAACATCACAAAAACTGCTGTGTATACAAGAGCATACACTGTATCAATTGTAAAGGAAGCTTACGAGGGAGTCCTCAGCGGCCTTGGAATTGAGGACGCTCTTGTACACTTGGAGAAAGGGTTTGCCCTCCAAATTCTCACTGGAAGCCTTTTCTCCAAAGCACTCAGATTCCATCCCTGCATAGATGCGTATAGTTTTCAGTCTTGCACTCTGGTGTCCATCTGAGGTCTATGTCAATAGGTTAACTACAGGTAGATGATATAGTTTTCTACTTCTGTCTTTTCAAATATTCTTTTGGCAGAGTTGAACGGTGTCATTATATGGCTTTCTGTTGGCCTTCTATTTTATCCTTAAATTTTGTCAGCAAAATTGTCCCAGATTCCTTGTACAGTGTATCCACATAACCGAAAGTGCTAGTTGTCTGTATCAGAGAGGTTTTTGAGTGGGTAGAAGCAGAAATATAAAACAGAGTATGGCTGGTGACTCTAGTCAGGAAGAGTCCACTATTATTTGGTACTCTTTTTTTTCCGGGAACACAAGTCTGGTCTTCTTTTTGAGATTAATTTCAGATCAAGTTGCATTGTATACTAGAACCAGAATGACAGAAAAGTGTCAGGAATTTTTGTGACCAGAATACGAGTATGACATGCAATGCATGGCCAGGACACATCGAGTTTCGCGGGGGCTTTACGTACTCCCTCCGTTTCAAAATATAAGATATTTTAGCTTTGTGAAAGAAGTGTATCTAGACCCTTTTAGTATGTATGTTCATTCAAAACTTAAATGAACCTACATATTAAATAAAACTTAGATGAATCAACATATTAAATAAGATCTAGATACACTCCTTTTATAAAGGTAAAATATCTTATATTTTGGAATGGAGGGAGTACTACCTTCAAGGAACAAGGCCAGCTTATCGAGGTTGGCGACTGCGAGCTTGTGCAGGTCCTCTCCTGCCCAGACGGGGTAGACGAAGATGGTGGTGCATAGGCAAGTGAGGACGCCGATGACGATGGTGGAGAATCGCTGGTGCGCGAGCTGGATGAGCTCCTCGACGCGGTAGCTTGACACGGCCACCAGGCTGAAGGTGAGTATGAAGATGGTGACGCCGTAGTCGTACCTCGCCTTGATCTCCGGGATGAACCGCGAGAAGGTCGCCGCCGACGCTGCAATTAATAATATACGTACACCATCCGTGTTATTAGCTGGGTGCAGGGTTATCTTCGACAGGCTTCAGAAAGTAGCATGGATGCATGCGTACGGCACGGCGTACCTAGCAAGAAGACGAAGATGGCGAGCAGAATGGGCTCCCCCTGCGCGCCGCATCGGTTGGCCACCTGATGAGCCCCGACGGCGATGAACCCAGCCACCAGCGTCGCGAAGGCTCGGTTCAAGCCTTTGCTCAGCGTGCCACCTGTTACATACACGCACGTTTCAGTTCATACATACATACATGGCGTGACGCACACAAGATATTACTGGCACAATTAAAACATTGCAGTATACAGTTGTAGATACACACACGCTCGTATATGGCGTCACGCACAGAAGAGATTATCTGCATGCATGACATCCATATCCAATAGTCCGACACGACTCAGATGATGGACCATAGCGCGTGTCGTACGTACCGACGGTGTACTCCATGACGACGACGACGGTGAGCACGGCCCAGAGCGTGGAGACCCCGAAGCCCTTGAAGAGCGGCGTGACGTAGTAGAGCACGGACACCAGGGTGAGCGCCAGCCCGACCTTGAGCGAGTGCGCCACCCGCCTCGGGTCCTCCCTGGCGATCCGGCCAGCCTTCCTGGCGAACCCGGCGACCCAGCGCCACAGCTCGTCGAGCACCGAGCGGACTCGCCGCCAGCATCTCGCCAAGAAGCCGGCGCCGGCAGAACCGTGTTCGCCGGCCGCCGTCGTCTCGCCGTCGCTGCCTACGCTCGCTCTGATCTGGTGATCCACCTCCATGATGGTGTATGCAGTAAGGCGGTGACGCTCCTAGCTAGCTAGCTTAATGGAAGAGATGGATGTAGCAGATAGATACGCGTATACGCAGCTGTGTTGTGTTTTGTGAAGCAGCTGGCTAGCTAGTGTGTGTGTGTGGCACGGCATGGCCATGGCTAGAACGCGGGAGGGCCTTATATAGGCGAAGGGAAATTAAAACGCCAGCTGCACGCGGCGCCCATTTGGATCGGGGATACTGTGATGCGACAGACAGACAGGCCGGGGAGGGGAGGGGTCCATCGGTAGTGGAGCAAAAGGCGTAGCATTGCGCCATCGATCGGCTTTCTCGGAGAATATGACCCTCCTCCTGAGATCTTGCCGCTGTCGTGTTTGCTTTCGTCTCGTCTTCTCCGGCCCGGCCGCGTACACCGGTATGCGTTGCTCTCACACCAGATCGATCATCGGTCGCCGCTCCTCTGCTCCCGGCGGGACTGCAGAACGGTCGCTGATATGAGGAGATGTGTGCGTTCGGTTCTGTTTTTAGCTGTACGCGCGTCATGCTTACGGCAGGGAGGATTATTCAGGTTTAACATGTGCTGGGTTAAGATTTTTGCGTATGTATACGTTTTTGCATGGACGTGTTTGCAGACACGTGTGCGCTATTCGGAGTGTTGATTTGTTCTAGGAACTCCCAACTGATCTAACTTCGCATTTGCATTCGTAGAACCACCTTTTCCTGGTTCATGTTATTATATGCCTGTGTTGCGTTCTTTCGTCAGATTATGTACTCTTCCGTACATATATAGCGCTCGGGATCGATCGACACAGCACTCGTAGTGGTAATTAGTTTAGATTATCTGCTTTTTGACTTGCATACTTACTGTCGGATGAGGTAAAACGCAACTTCTTCTTGCCTTACAAATTATAAAGCTATAGGTACGACTGACTTTTACAGGTGCTGATCGAGTGCTGACCCCATGATCTGAATGTTGCTACATATAGCCCTGATTTTTTTTTTGAAGCGGACAAAGCTGAGAAACACGCTAAAAATATTAGCAATATTTTTTCGTATTCTTTCACGTTTTCTATATGTAAAGGAGCTCGGTGCAAGTTGCCAAGAAAAAGGGACTCGGTGCTTCATTTGAAAAACACAAAAGCAATTCGATGACTCGCCGTATACACTACTATTCCATGCACCATGTCTCTACTCTCGGCTAGCTAGCTGGCTATCACGCATCAAGATGTGGCCTGACTTATCATTCTATCCACTTTTCGTTATTTTTTTTAGGTAGATCTCAACTACGACTTATCACGTCGTTGAATCCCATGCATGCGTGGAAGCTCTTGTCCTGTTTCTCCAAGAATGCACGCACTTCTATATATATACTACCCCATGGAAATTTATGAGGTGCTGTTCAGTGCATGTAGACAAATCTGTCGTTTTGTCGTCATCCTTGGTCGTCAAACTCTTTCCCTCCACCGTTCGCCATGAAGCTGACGGCGGCTACCGTACCGCCGCTGTTTTTTGGTGTCGCTTTGTGCACGCGATGTCGTTTCCCAGCGTGGACCTCCTGTACGGACTCAGCAGGTTTACCGGTCGCAGTCTCAGGTGAAAAACTGATCCTCATCCATAGATTGATGTCAGTGGTTCAGATAGCATGTATACATGCTCTGTGACACTGAACAGCTCATCTGTGACACAGAACAGCTCATCTGATTGCAGTACAGCGATTCTCTCGATAGCTAGCCGTACATCGTGCTTGCGTGCAGCTAGCTGCTAGCGTGAACCGATGCAAGTGATAACCAACAGTACAGTTTCACAGTTTGCTGAAGTGCTAAATCTCAGGCTTCACCACTTGCATGAAATTTACAGCTGACACGCACAACTGCACATCCGCGTGCAGACTCTGAAATCTGAACCCCATGAAAGAGGTAGCAACGCTAGCCGTCTGTTTCGCCTTTAATTCTCCTCTCACCGGCAGCATTCGCGCGCTTATCCTGGCTGGCTCTTCATGTAATTTCAACTCAACGTCTCTCACATCTGATCCAGATCGACCCGAGAAACAAGGAAGAGGGGAACATACGAACAAACTGTCTCATCTCATCAGGGAGCCTCGGCCGGACGATCTAACATGGCAGAATATGTGCAGATCGATATGCTTCCCAAAGATTCCACCCAAGTGCGTGTGCATCATCATCGTCTACCTATGCATGGTCTCGGGATCAAATATATAAACTGCACCACTATAACCGACCTAGCTATGTCTAAAGCATAATCATCACCACATTAGCTAGGTACTGATAATTATATTCAAAATAAAAACTTTTTTGTTGTTTCATTCAAGTAAAATCGCGGGGAAAGCGAGATAAAGTTTCTGCGTCGCATGTGCGATTGAGCTAGCTAGTGACCGACCTTCAGTTCGTAGGCGCGCGCAATATATATATACGAGATGCATGATGGAAGAATGGACGAAGGCGCCGCGAAGCCGGGGGGGAAATAATGTCCTTGGTGGATATATATGCCTTTGTAGGCAGAAAAGAGGCTCCTTTCTCCGACACGGATTAGTGTTGCTGTCTGACTAAAATTTTGGCCTTTATCGATGCATGCGACTTCATACAATCATGGCCTTTGGATTTGCACCCGGACGCACCACGCGCGATCTCCGTACAGCTCTGTGAACCTGGCCGTACTTCTCGATCGGGCGTACGTGTCCCTTTCTGCCTGTCACGCACGTACACCATCTTCTTTCGGGTTCGAAATGTTGTACTCTAGCTAGCGAGAAAAAAAATTGGGGATGTGCACTGTTGTGAAAAAAAGAACGGTCCCTGATCAGCTATGGCGGCTGCGCTTGTTAGGTCTGTCAGGCGCTAGCTAGCTGTGGTTTGTCCATCGTGCAACGCACTTGGGAAGAAAACAAAAGAGATCTAGGAGAAATAGGAACTAGGAACCTAGATGCCACGCCGCAACCCTTTTCCTTTTCGCCGATCAAGAACCGCCCCTCGCCGTCGACCGCGCGATTTTTTTCTTTTACACAGAGAAGGAATCATCATCAGAGCACTGACAGCAACGAGAACCGTGCGTGGTACGGAATGCCCGCAACTTCACCACCAAGGAAAAAAAACTCGAAAGTTAATTTCCGACAAGCAGAACATGTGGTCACGGTAGTACGGCCGAGAACTCGACCAAGAACTCGATCCACTAGTCTCGTAGTCATAGCATCCGCCAACGTACACGGCCTTACGTACGTGACAGTGTATCCGCATTTTATCTCAAATCCAGGGGAGGAGTCACAGTTCACCTTTTAATCCTCTCGCAAATCGTGGCTGTGAATGCATGACGGGCTGTATAATGCAGAGCAAGTTGAGGTTGTAATAACAGGGCTGGGGAGCCACAGACGTCGCGTCTTGGAGTACGTCTGGAACCGCGCCATGCAGTAAGTGGGTACGTGCTTGACTGCTGTCTAGCTGGTGCAACTAGCGAGGGAGGTCGACCGGATTTAGTCCATGAAGTGCAAGAGATAGCGCACCCGTTGGGAATAAAGGGGGCCGGGTGGATGACCTCCCGAACTAGGCAAGTGTTCTGGGAAGTGGGAACACAAGATTGAGTTGAGCGAGTGGAAGCAGGGGCCCGGCCGAGGGGATCAATTCCCAATTTCCCATCATCCTCCTATAGACAGTAAATTCGCACTTTGTATGTGTGAAACAAAGCTGTTCTGGTTGCTTTTGTAATAGCGGAGAGGATCTGAGTTTTTTTTTTTAGGATAAAAAGAGTTTCATTTTATCAGCAAAATAGAGGATTGCATTCTTGGCGTGGCAGTTCACTAATCATGAAACGGGGAATTAATCAGTCTATGAGACAAGCACATTATTGTTCTGTTTTCGTGATCGTATGCTAATGATTACAATGTGTACCGAGATGATCAACATTTACCTTGCATTTGGGTTCCTTGTCTGCGCTTCTTTTGTATGAGTATGTTCGTTAGGGCTTGTGCGTTGTTGGTACTGTTGCATTTGGTTGTGTTTGCATTGCTTAACATGCATGTTATTATCATTGCAAGCTTTGCAGATTGGTGCCCCCGTGGAGGTAGCTCACCAAGGCTTGAACAAGAGGGCTAAAAGAAAAAGGAATGTCGGCCAATGTTGGCCACTGGGATGAGGAAGTGTCCCCAACCCACTTGATGAAGAAAAGGAATGCCGGTCAATTAAGTATTAAATAAACTAGAAAATTATCAAGGCAACCGTAGGAAAACAACATAGAATTGAAAGACATACTTGTAAATACGAATAGGAGTTCTACCATATTTTTTATTTTAAGCCGCAATGCTAATCCTACATGAGCGGCAACCACTAAAACAATCAACCAACACATCTGCAGGAGTACCAACACCGATATTCCAAGGAAGAGCAACCTAAGAGCCTAGTCGGCGATGTTGGGGAGACGAGGGTATGAATTACCATTATCAGGGATGTAGCAGCCGAGAAAAAAACTATGAGCACAAAACTGCTCTCGACAAACATCAAAAATAATCCAAAATTGATCCAACAAAGTAAGATTTGAAAGACCATACCTAGAGAAATTGGATCTTCCAAACCACCATTCACATCAGGAATGAACTCTCATTGTCGAACGAAGGGACGGAGAGCACTTATTGAAGAATTTGTCATCTGCATCGGTACGAATGCCAATAAAAAGATGGCCACCAAACCCAAAACTAATCTGCCGAAAAACTAATTTTAATTTAAAAACTCCACCAAAAAATCAGGTTCTCCACCCCTCCTGACGCTGACAAAGCTGGTTGAAGGAGGGGGGAAGAATGGATGGAGGAGTCTTAGTTGCAGTGGCTAGTGTTTTTTTTCAAAGAGACGGGGAATAATCATGTGTGTCAAATAAAAATCTCATAATTATTAGAAAGAAATATTTTTGTATTTCAAAGAGATGTTTGTCTATTTCCGTACATGTGAAGAAATAGCTGGAAAGATCAAATACATAATTAAAATCTTCAAAAAAAGGGTGAACAATGATGAAAATAGAAAGGTAGAAAAGTAAAATTCGAAACAAGAATATAAATTGCAAAAACAAAAGAACTGACCATATTCATTGGGCTTAGCCATACCGCTTGAGAGGGTACGCGAGCCTACGTATCTCCCACTTGCAGGGCCACGTTGGGTGCGGGGAAGGCCAATAGTTAGGCCGTTGCGTCAGGTTATGTCAGCCCAACAGATAGTGCAGCTGGAATTGCCATGAGCCCAAACAGTTTGATTTGCTTGGTATCCCGTGCGTCCGCCGGACAAAAATCGCCCCTCAAATCTCGTTTTTCTGTAAAACACGTCTTATTTGTAATATATGTTTTTTTTTTTTGCTTCCGTAGCAAAAAAAAATGTTCGTTTTAGAAATAGAACGCCCCGCCAGGGACCTCGCCGAAGATCTCGTCGGAGACCATGCAGGAAAAAAAAGTGCTAATATAGCAAAACCGACTTCGCCGGAGACATCGCCGGGAAAAACTCGCTGGTGACTCTCGCCGGAGACCTTGTAGCAAAAGGTTGACCTGTTGTAGCAAAATCACAAGACGGTCATAGCAAAAATTCTTCTAATGTAGCAAAAGACTAACTTCGCCAAAGACTCTCGCCCGCAAAACATGACCGTGCTCGCGTCCCCCGCCGCCCACTAGTAACAAGTTAGCCTCCTGTTGTAGAAGCGGCGCCTGCAGTTGTAGCATAGCCACCATGCTAGGGCAGCAGAGCCGCCATGCTCGCCTCCCGATGCCCACTAGTAGCAAGGTCGCATGCCTATTGTAGCAGTGTCGCACTCCGGTTGTAGCAACACCGCCGTGCTAGCCTCCCCCACCGGTAGCAAGGGCGGCCGCATGTTGTAGCAAGACCGGCTGCCTGTTGTAGCAGCGCCGGCCAGCCATGGGAGGAGCACTCGGGCTCAGGACAAGAGGGACGCCGGGGATGGAGAGCTTCATGGTAGATGCGCCCGGGACGGGGTGTTGGGGCAGCGGCCGGAGCCAGATGGGGAGGATGGCCGCGGGCTAGACGAACTGCTGGGGCGATGCGAGAAAAACGAGGGAGGCAACGGAGGAGCTCCGGGCGGCGCAGAGCTTGAGAGGCGGCGTTGGTCGCTGGCGCCACGAACGACGGCGGTGGTCGCTGGCGAGGGGCAGCGAGGCAAGGCCGAGGGGAGGGTAGGGGAGGCGAGGCTAGCGAGGGGAGACGAGGCCGGCGGGGGACAGCGATGGTCGATTTGGTCTTCGTCTCCCCCTCCCCCCCCCTGGAAGAGATAAGGAAGCAGGGATCGTGGTGGGTCCCGCAAGACGCGTGGTTGGGAGAGTTGCGACGCACGTAACGCGCGACCCCGACCCGAACGATCATCGTCCGGGGGAAGGAAATCATTTTTCCTTGTTAATTTGGCTAGCAAGAAGTGTTCTAAAAAAAGTTATTTTGGCTTTCCCTCAAAATTGTTTTTGTTAATTTGGCTATGCTCAAAAAACAAGACTTGTTAATTTGGCCGTATCATTACAGACCCCGGCCCTAATACGACACGATCCATTTAAATTACTGCAGTACAGTACTGTTTGTGTTTTTTTTTTCTTATTTGAAACTCGCAGGTCGCGACCTGCATTTTGTCCACATAAAACGAGGTCTAGAAAAGGCACGGCAGATTAGCTGGGAAGAAATCCCACTGGGACGTGCTAGTACTTAGTATATGTTCATCTGTCCGTGCCCAGATCACGATTTCCTACGGTCAACCGTGCATTTCGGCATTTCCTAATGGTTCAGTATTTCGTAGTTCACACAATCAGACTGATATGGATCCTCGTCGCTCCTAATTCGCATCTGCGCATGGCCACATTGGCCTCTGGCCTGTACACGTCCTCCCACCTCCACGCTCGTGGCGTTTACACAAGCTCCCCGATCACCATTTGGTCGCCGCCGTGCAGCGCCCAATCTGTACCCACCAGTTCACACACATCGCTGATGCCGGCAGCCTGCATCTGGACCTGAAACTGAACTTGACGGCTGTAGAATCTGCGCGTGGGCATGGGGTATGTGCCTATCGCGCTCAAGCGCGGCGGCGCTGCCTGCTAACCATACCGCGAGGCTTGGACTGGAGTGGCAACGACCGACGACTTCCCCGATCGGTCTTCCTCGAACCAACACTTTGATCTGCTTCCCAAAAATATGCTTGGCCACGCTAGCTCGACCCTGTCACGAACTCTCAACAAAAAAAAGAAGAAAACAATTGTGCCATTATTAGGGATACTAGCTTTGTATGTGTAAATTTATACTCCCTCCGTCTTAAAATAAGTCACGTGAGTTTATCTTAAGTTGCCCTTTTCTTGACCTTACTTTAGCGACGTCCGTGCCATGCTTGTACACTGAACGTTCCTTCGTTTTCTTTGTTTTATACAGAGCGATAGACTATTTTCATGGATTTGTACAAAATCACGTCAAACACGAAGAAGCCAAACATCACTCCAAAAAAGGAGGTCTTAACTTTGTTTAGATTCGTATATCTACACATTACAATGCGTCAAGATACATGTATATTTAGACAAGTTAAGATATCATTTTTTTTAAATGAGGGAGTACTCTTAGACAGAACTTCATTCCACGACATCTCACACACCCATATTATTATTTTTTGCATCACTCACACCCTCTATTAAAATAGCACATCGATCACACCTTACTCTGTCATTGTACTATTCCCAATTAGTTGACTCCAATGTCATTAGTAGCTGTGTCACCAAAAATAATGTTGTCATCTTCTTCCTCTTACATCCTTCCTTGCAAGATATTATCTTTTGAGTTCCCCTCTCTTCTACAAGATTCCCGCTCCATCTTGAGAATGTGGTGTTCTTAAAATTGGAAGGATGCTCACTTCCGTTAAGGTTGCCTCAAGTGATATACGGTGACACATTAAATGATCATGCAATTATTCTCACAACATCACAACGATCTCTGTCTATTGCACAAACAACTCTATATGATACATCAGTTGTGACCCTTTAACCCTCCCCTATCAAGAACAATAAGAATTTCCATCATGCTTGCTTACTCCACACCCTCGCCCAAATGGCTACAAAACTACAATTCTGCCAAGATCATCTTGATGTCTCAATATTTGATAATTTTTGCAACGGGATTGTCTCCATATCTATTTTACTTGTAAGCTATACTGTTATGTTTTACATTTCATTTTTTAGAGTGTATGCGATTTTATGATTTGTCGGTGAATTCAGATGCTGCGTAGAGCATCCATTTGTTTTGTTTACGCACATTTTTTTAATATTACTACTTACAAGATATTATGATGAAGGTTCCAATTTCTACCGAAGAGACTCTTGTTCTTGTGTCCCTTGTGTTATTTTGCATTTCAAATATTTGGTGGGACAAGGAATCTAACAAAATGTTTAGCAAAAAAGAGACCTAAGGTTATTTCTTTGGTTTAGAAGAAGAGACAAATGGAGTACATTATATTGATTTCGGTGTTGCAGCATCCCAGTAACCATCGATTTTTTTAGTTCATGCACCAACACACAACATAAATTCGAGTGTTATAATAAAGCAACAATAAGTTTGTTTACAAAAGGAAGAGCTTTCAGATTTGGAAAAGTGACCACATCCTCCACTTTTCCTAGCTTTTCTGTGGTTAGATATTGCACCTTGACTTTGAAAGCTAAAGAAAAAAGAGAAAAATTCTGATATTGAGTGGTCAATGTCAGTAGAGTAAGGTTGTTAAACAAGACATCTGCACTTATGACTTTCTTAAATCTATACAAATCCATGAGACTGGTACTCTTAATTAAATCATAAGAATGAGTCAGCCATTTGCTGTTAAATGATTTTTAGAATGACAGCAAAAAAGGATCGGTGAAATACTAAGTTAAACAAATAATACTCTCTCCGACCCAAATTAATTGACTTGGATTTGTCTACATTCGGATGTATCTAGCACTAAAACATGTTTAGATACATCCGAATCTAGACAAATCCAAGTCAATTAATTTGGGTTGGAGGGAGTATGGTTTTCAATATTGTATCTACGGAGAGATCATGCTGTCACATTGGTTTTAGTAGGGTATAATGTACAGAAAAGGCAGAGCACTACACAATATTGTTACACCAGGTGCAGTAGCATGGATATTTTCTACCAATTGAGCAAGGATATGTTGTAATTGTATGCGGTATCCGAAATCATATCTTGCGGACGGCCTAAAGCACTCATGGTATCGGTATGAATGTACAAGCCCGCGACCATCCAGCAATTCACCCCATACTCCCGTAGGTGATTTCTCGTTGCCAAAATATTCAGAGAATGCTATAGAACGTGTTATACTCACTCGCTTTGTTTGTAGACATAGATCTATCGATGGTGGCCGGCGCGCCAGCATATCCTCGTGCTCAACATATTCTTCCATGAGCGTGCTCAGCATAGCCGTGCTTTCCTCATTGGCATGACTCCAACATGCTTGTTCCCGATGGCCACCACCTCCTACGCACATCCATAGAGTATATTCTATCCGTGCTTTGGCGGCCGCCGCCGGTGACGTGCTCGTCAAGGCACAGCCGGAGGAATCCGTTCTTAGTTACAAAGGGCAAGAAATCTTCGCCTACGTGGAGGTGCCGTTGCCGGATGAAGATGTCGCTCTCGATGGCCACTAAGGGGCTGTTTGGTTTAGAGCATGTCATTTAGGGGATGAGGATATCCCCAATCAGCTGGTTAGGGGTAGCTATTTTTTCTGTTTGGCTAAAGTGGATAAAAAGTAGTTAGGGATAGCCAGTCAAAAAGAGAAGGGCGAATGAACAAAAAAACGCTTCGGAGAAGCTATCCAAAACTGGTTGAGCTCATTGATGACTGCAAGTGCACAAATCGTTTGTAGCTAGTTTCGAAATAAAGGTATCGATCCCACAGGGAGCAGGAGTCTGAAGTCTAATAACTCTTGAAATAAATATTATGATAGAAATACTAGATAAAGTTCTAAGTGATAAGATAAAATGCGAGTATTGTATAAAAAGGTGTTTTTGGGTTTTGGGTATAAGATCAGTAATAAAGTAAAGTAAAACAACTGAGTATAGAAAGTAAGTATCACGTATGTAAGAGAGAGTGGAACTGTAGTAGGGGAAAAACATTCTCAGGGAGTAGCGGATACACCACTAGTATTGTAAGGATCTAAGATAAAGATTATTATCATGAACATTCTCAACTATGTATGTGGGGGGGGGGGGGGGGGGGAACTCCGTATTTGGACAAATAGGCAGCAACCGCTGCTCGCATCATCCTCATAACCACAGTAGTCAGCAATCGACATCAATCGGATCACTGTGCTATTAAGGGACGTAATCCCGTAGGACGTATCTCATGGCATGGATAGTGTTCCATGAGTTTTCTCGGTTTTCCAAGTTGATACGTAAGGGGTGCCAACAGTTTTATAGTCACTGTAAGTGCTAGCACACCTTCGTCTATCAACAAGTAGTTTCCTCCATCAAGTCCCCATGAGAGGCAAATATTGAGAGGTTGACTTCTCTCAACATCAAGATGTAGAAAATCTAACACATGGTCACATCGATAAATATCATAATAGACTTTATCTTATTTCAATCTCATACTAGGATTTCTCCATCTCCCCAAGAACTAATGATCTACTCAGACATGGAGGCAATCAACATCATAGCAATGGTAAGGAAAACAATCATAGATGAATAGTACTTGTATAAATCCACAACGAGTACGGGAATCATAACAAGATCTAGATAAGATGTAGATGGGATGGATGGAGATGGTGGTGATGTAGCGGTGGATGATGAAGATCGATGCCTTAGCCTCCCGGATCTGCACAGGGTGAAGATGGATCCCTGGTGGATGAGTTCCCCCTCCAGATGCCTTCTGGAGGTGAGGTTTCTGTGATTTCTGGGTGTTCTGTATGTCGTCTCCTCAAACCAATTGCATGGGGTGAAACTATTTGACGAGGCAGAGGCGGCGCCAACTATACGGCTGGAGCTATATGGCCGGAAAAATTGCTCTGGTCGTATAGTTGGTCATTGGACCCTCTGCCTCCCTTGTTCGCTTCTGGTATTATTAATATTTTCCAAATAAGCGATTTACGTTGTTTTTGACTCCTTTTCTCTATAGTACAACAACTTCAAGAATTGTATCTATTGGATCCATCATCTGGCCTGATCCTGGTAAAAACATACATAAAATGTGCACGCGAACGTCGTGAAATACCAAGATCCTACATCTACAATACAAAATAATAATGTAAAACATGATGCAAATATGCACTCATCAACTTTCCCAAGCTTAGACTCTTGCTCGTCCCGAGCAAGTTTTAGCTTAATGGATGCGATCCTCATATTCATGAAGCTGAGTCAATAAAATAAATGAGGCAATTGCAGCATGTGCTTACCATGTACGATACATAGGAATAAGTTTATGAATAGTACCTTACTCGAACTATCTGAATAGTATTAGCAGGCTTCCACACCTTAGTGATCAACAGTTCATAAAAGATGAATCTCAACATAATGTAAAAGTATCCGGTTCAACCGAATGAGTTAGCGAGGTAGTCCCAAGTGTTTTAGGATCAACATATTCACTTGGGATTCAGAATCTCGAAAGTGTCTCTTTGTCATACTACAATACAGTGGTATATGCCTACTTTCTCTTTGCACACTCGCTCCTTTTCTTTTCTTATATATATATGCTCACACTTTTGTTTAAGTGCCGTGCAAAGGAGCTAGCCATACATTCTACTTCATGTAGGAATTCAAAATTTAACGATCTCAATTATCAAATTCCAATTGTATATGAAGCATTTTTATGACTTGAAGATTCTACCTCGATTTGTTCTAATTATATTTTGATAGCATTTCTATTTTCCTTTGTTCGAGGTTTATTTTTCAATTCAACTGTATAGATAATTTTTCTTCGTAAATCAAACCGTAGACTTACAATATATTAACTAAATTATCTTTAGGTGTTTTATTAATACCAATGGTGTGGAACACTCCTATTGTTATCATCAGGTGCAAGTAAAATTATACTCAAGCCATTCATATATCAATAAAGCAAACACAAACTCAATATTGCTCCATATATAATAATAAACTCAGAATTTCATAAAAGGGATCGACTATTCCTGAAGGGAATTCTAATGATGCAAACTTTATTGCTAGTTTGAACTAATGTAAAAATAGTAATAAAAACTTATAAGATAGATTACAAGGTCTTAAAGATCTCCCCAAGCTTAGAATAAAGCCAGGCGGGATCAAATAATCCCTTGCGATTATTTGATACCATGATTGTTGTAGATCACTGTGGCGCCATGGCATGTAAGACCGTGGTGCGTAGCTTCTTGTTGGTCTCCACCAGAGTAGTTATGCGGTTGTAGCACCTCCGCAAATCAGACTGTAGAGTGTCCACTCTATCTGCGAGCTTAGTCATCAATGGAAGGAGGTCTTCCTTCTTCTCCATCTCATTGAGACGGTGGTGGACTTCAACGCGATGGAGTAGTTCTTACTTCTGATATATCTCCAATGCCCGCACGCGATCCTTGGTCCTAGGTACAGCTTCTTCTTCCTCATCCATAATTGATGGATAGGGGAAGTGGAAATCGTACCTCCACTCTTCTTGAGGCTTGACCTTCATACGAGCACCAATGGTTGGCTTTGCGAGTGGTACTTCGGCTCCCTTGCTGTTGGAGATATGCCCAAGAGGCAATAATAAAGTGGTTATTATCATGTCTTCACACTTATGATAAATGTTTACATACCATGCTATAATTGTATTAACCGGAAACATTAATACTTGTGTGATTTGTAAACTAAAATAAGAGTCCCTAGTAAAGCCTCTTGTTAAACTAGCTTGTTGGTTAATATATGATCATTGTTTCCTGATCATGAACATAGAGATGTTATTAACAACAGGATCATATCGTTAGGAGAATGATGTGATGGACATACTCCTATAGATAAGCGTAGCATAAAGATCAAGTCATTTCAATAGTTCAATTGCTATATGCTTTCTGATACATAGTAACCTAATTCCTTCGACCATGAGATCATGCATATCACCTTTACTGGATGGATGCTTTGATGTCATCAAACACCACACCGTAACAGGGTGGCTATAAAAGTGGCATTGAGTGTTCGGAAAGTATTGGTTGAAACACATGGATCAAGAATGGGATTTGTCCATCCATATGACGGATAGATATACTCTGGGCCCTCTCGGTGGAATGTCATCCAATTAGCTTGCAAGCATGTGACATGGTCACAAGGGATCACATATCACGGGAACGAGAAAAGAGTACTTATCAGTAACGAGGTTGAACTAGGTATGCAGAGATACCGACGATCATAAACTTCGGATAAGTAAACTATCGTGAGACAAAGGGAAATTGGTATCGTATGTAAGTGGTTCATTCGATCGCAAAGTAATCGTAGAAATATGTGGGAGCCATATGAATTTCCAGATTCCTCTATTGGTTATTGTTCGGAGAAGTGTCTCGATCATGTCCGCATAATTCACGAACCGTAGGGAGACACACTTAAGGATTCGACGTTGTTTGAGTAGTTATGGTATTATGAGAAAGAGACCGAATGTTGTTCGGAGTCTCGGATGGGATCCGGGATATCACGAGGTGATTCGGAATGGTCCGGAGAATAAGATTCATATAAGGAAAGTCCCGTTTCGGAGTTCGGGAATGATTCCGGTGTTTTCATCGGGAATGTTCTAGAAGGTTCCGGATTGTCCGGCACTCCGGAAGGGGAAGGGTACATGAATGTGTCATTGTAAGTTGGAATGATTGCATCATGTACTAAGTGTTCTTGCTGTCCCAAATATAGGATTAAATTGAATCCTAAAACAGAAAAGTCAAATGTCCAGTTTGAAAGTCAAACTGCCAAAACAAGAAACTGTGGGAAACAAGCAAGAGGAGTTGGAACCAACCTGGAGGAGGAGTTGGACTCCTCCAGGCCGGCGCCCAGCCCAAGGCCGAGTTGGGGAGGGACTCCCTCCCTCCCCTGGCGCGCCAAGACCCCCCTCCCATAAAAGGAGGGGCAGGGCTCCTCCTAGAGACACACAAGTTCCTATCCTCTAAACTAAACCCTAGATCTAGACCCCGGTTTAGAGCTATTCGGTTTAGAGCCTTCTAATTGGTTTAGAGCCTTCTAATTGGTGTGTCTAATTACTAGACCACTAATAGCCTCTCTCATAAGCTCCACCATACTCGCACCGGCTTAAGGCGAAGCCCTGCGGGATCTCCCCTCTACTTCCGGTACCACGCCGTTGTGCTGCCGGAATCGCGAGGAGAGTGCTACAACCTCCGCTGCCTGCTGGAACAAGGGAGAGGAAGGTCTTCGTCGAGTACCGAACGTGTGACCGACTACGGGAGCGCTGCCGGAACGTGGCGCCGGAAGGATCGTCTACACGATCTTGAGATCGGAAAGAGTACGACTACATCACCCACGAGAATCTGCTCTCGTTAAACACTTTGGAATCTTCGAGGGTGAGTTATTCCATCGACTCGTTGCTACAATCTAGTAGATAGATCTTGGCTTGTTTGTTTGTATGCGATAGAAAATTTTTGTTTTCCATGCTACGAACCCCTACAGTGGTATCAGAGCCGTGTCTATATGTAGATCTGTTGCACGAGTAGAACACAATGGTCATTGTGGGCGTTGATGCTTTTATTGTAGATTGCTTTTTGTGTACTTTGCATCTTGCGGTATGTTGGGATGAAGCGGCCCGGGCTAACCTTACATGACATCGTTCATGAGACTTGCTCCACGCTTGACATGCAACTCGTTTTGCATAAAGTGGCTTTGCGGGTGCCTGTTTCTCCTAGCATAGTAAAGATCCAATTTACAACGGGTGATCAACAATGCTAGTATCAATGTTGTGGTTCTTGTTCGTAAGTTAGAACGACACTTATGGAAAGCCCCAAACCACGTAAAATATGCAAAGAAAGTAGAAGCGTCTAACTTTGTTTTGCAGGGGTGTGCAGTGATGTGATATGGCCATGATTGTGATTATATTTGATGTATGCAATGTTCCTTATTGTAAGTTGGCAACCGGCAGGAGCCATATGGTTGTCTTTAATTTCTGTTAAGACCTGCGTGTCTATTCAAAATAGTTGTAATAGTTGAAGCTGGTGGACGACAACCATGGAGAAGCGTCATTGACCTTGATGCTATGCCGGTGATGATGGAGATCATATTCGTGCTTGAAGATGGAGATCGGAAGCACAAAGAAGAAAGGCCATATCATATCACATATTATGAATTGCATGTGATGTTAATCCTTTATGCATCTTGTATTGCTTAGTAGACGACGGTAGCATTATAAGATGATCCCTCATGCACATAAATTTCAAGTTCTAAAGTGTTCACCCTTAGTATGCACCGTTGCCAAAGCTTGCTGCTTCGAAGCACCACGTGATGATCGGGTGTCTTTGATTCCGCGGGTGAATACAACGTAAGCAAGCCAGATTTGCTTATGCGGAAGCTAAGGTTTGATCTTGACGAGCCTAGCATGTACAGACATGGCCTCAGGAACACGGATCACCGAAAGGTAAAGCATGAATCATATAGTAGATATGATGAACATGTCGATTGTTCGCCATTGAAACTATATCAACTCTCGTGATGATCGGTTTTGATGTGGTGGATTTGGTTCGTGTGATCACTAAAACAATGTGAGGGATATTGTTTTGAGTGGGAGTTCACCTAGATTAATTTAATTATTAATTAGAACTCAATTTATCATAAACTAAATCAAAGTGAATTTGCATAGTTGTTGTAGTCATTGGCATCCGTTTACCACCTTGCGCTTAGTTATAATTGAGATGATAGAACTATAGAATTCTGGTTAGATACTTTACGAACTGGTATCGTATTGTTTTAAGTGTTAATCTAAAGTTTAAAAGTCCTATTGCAAACATTCAGTAAGTTCCGGTTACTCCATGAAGTTTAATAATTAGTATTAAATCAAGAGTAACAATTCCAAGTGTTAGTATATAAGTATCATGTTTGTATCCATGATTCTTGATATTCAAAGGATTCCCTTAATATCAAGGTTATCTAGGATCTGAAAGAGTTGTTTCAGAAACCATGATGTGTGGAAGATATTGTGATATCTGAAACGAAGTTTTGGTTGCAACATGATAGAGTATAATATGGCAAAAGTCATGTTCTCATATTTGATGAGAATTTGCAAAAAGGTTGGAGACACTTGTTGTCCTAATCCTCCAAAAGGTTTTGGATAGCAACATTATACTCATAATTCATCGTTATAAGCTAAAAGTAGCTTGATCATGGACGATTCCATGATAGAGGGTGAATATTTGATGTAGGTAAAATGTTTACTACACCAAGAGATTACTAAAGAAAGGAATTTGAAAGAACACCAAATATTTGATGATGGTGATCTACTTCAAAGTGCAAGTCCAAAGACATTGGTATTTAATTATACACGCTTTGGACTATATGTCATATGTATGACTCCACTATTGATGTTGATAGATTCTTTCAAACTGAAAAGGAAATACTGAAAGAGAATCTCATAAATATATGGCAGAAAAGAAAAGACTAGAATCGTTCAGTTTAAGTATATAGATGATATACATGTTATGGCTATATTCTTTGCTTGTTAAACAAAGTGGTTCTTAAGTATTTGATACTGAATTTGTTGGTGTGAATCGTCATACGAAACAACACAATTCATGAACTACAATGGCCTAAGTAACTAGCAAAAGAATATGTGATGATGTTCATCGAGAACAAAATAAAGGGTTATTGTGTTGCTTGTTAAACATCAAAGCTTGCCTTCAAGATTTGTTTTATCAGGTATTATGAGAACAAAAGGGTTGTTCAAATAATTGCCGTAATCCATAAAAGATGGATGATTCACAAATCTCGTTGGAGAAATCACATCCATAAAACTAGTGCTAAAATGTCAAAAGACAAATTGATTGAAAGATCACTTAGGAAGTGACATCGCTGTTTGAATTATATAGGAAAGATAACATGAAGAAACTCCATGTGGATGGAATTTTGGAGTCTTCTGATTTTTGATCAAATGACGCTTGTGAAACTTTCTTAGAGATAATTAAAACTTCGTTCATAGGCCAAAAGGGAACGAATGACTAGCTTATTGGAACTTGTACATATTGTTGTACGAAGTCCGTTATGTGTAGTCAAGAGCGATGGATTTCAACTTCATATGCTTTCTCCGAAAATTTGAGTGAATATATGAATATTTACTTAATAAGGATGAAGTGTGAAATATTTGAAGAGTTCAAAGACTTTCAAGATGAAGTGCAAAATCATTGTAACAAGAATATAAACAGTTTATGATAAAGATCATAAAGGAAGATATTTGAGTTACAAGTTTAGCATAATACCTAAGATTTAAGGAATCGTTCCGTGGATTTGCATTTCCCGAAACACCATAAGAGTATGGAGCATTCGAGATATGTAATTAAACCTTGTTTGACATGGTAAGATCAAAGGTATAATTCATAAAACTGCCATTGTATTTTAAAGATTAAAAGCTTTAGAGATTACCGTTTTTCCACTGAAAAGAGCTCCATCATAATCCGTTGAAATGACACCATATAAGGTTATGGTTTGGGATAAAACTCAAGTTGTCCTTTCTTAAACATTGGTATGCTATGCATAAGAAAGATGTTTGCAACCAAAGTCGGATGAACCTGTCTTTGTATGTTATTTCGAATAACTGTTAAGTTCTCCTCCATAACATCGGAGACAAAAGTGTTTGTCACTTAAAACGTCAAGTTTCTTTGAGAAGAAATTTTTCGTGAAAAGTTAAGTGGGAGGACAATAGAAACTTTGATAAGGTTAAAAGAACCTTAGCTATATGTGCAGAGTTGCGCAGCGCCGAAAAGTGTTCCGGAGACAGCAACAATGCTCATGGCTCACGTACCTCAAAGGTTGTGGTCACGGAGATCTAAGTTCCTATTGAAACAAGTAGATCGGGTAAACAATCAAATACCAAGATTTGAGGGTTGAATCATTATTTGAGAATAATGAACCGACTACATGCAGAGAAGCGATGATGGGCCCTGACTCCGTCAAATGGCTTGAAGCCATATAATCCGTGATAGTTCCATACACGAGAAATCAAGTTTTGAACTTGAAGGACCCTCGAGAAAGGTGTAAGACCTTGTAGTTGTGTCTGGATCTATAAAGAAATAGTCGACATGTTGGGAAAGAGTTCACAACAATGTTCAAAGGTTGACTATGACAAGATTTGATCTTTCATAGTGATATTTAGTCTAGACGGATTAATGTAGCAACCACTACATATAATTTGTTATATGGTAGTTGAATAAACAAAACAAGTTCTTCTAATAGAATCGTTACCTAGGACATGTGCATAACACGGTCCATAGGGTTTTGTTAATTCAAAAGGATGCTAAAAGTATATGCAAACTTCAATGGTTAAAGTGAGCATCGCGGAGTTGGAATCTTCACTGTGATGAAGCTGTTAAAGGAGTTTAAAAGTTCATCAGAGACGATGGAGATGCTTGCATTTGCAAGAAATTAAGTGGGAGCACTAAGACATGTTTCTAATACATTATGTGGGGGACATATTGTTGATTAGAAAAGATGTATCTTTTATTAACACATATTAAGAATTTCATCCCGATGAAAGACTTAGGCAAAACCCAAATATTTGGCATCAATAGACGCTAATATGGTTGTGCCAGAAGTACATAGACAAGATATTGAATGAGTTCAATATAGAAACTACAAGAGAAGGTTCTTGTCGCACAGAAAGGATTGAATGAGTTCAATGTTGATGATATATTCAAGTGTATTGACATTTGGTAAAGTGAAACAAATAATCAAGTATAGATTGATACTTGATGTATGAAATCACAAAGAGTATTTATATCAATCATACTGTGATATGTACAAATCCAGATATGTCCTATGCTCTAAATGTTGAGAGCATATACCAGAATGATTCGTAAGATGATCATTGGACAATAGTAAGGATATTCTTATGATCTTCTGAAAGAACTAAGAGTATAATATTTGTAGAAGTGACAAATAGATGGTTAGTTCATTGTAAAAGTACTACATTGATACTAGTTTTGTCACAAAGTACAAATTAAGTTTATCTCAATCTAAACTAAGGGTGGCACAATATAATGGAAAGTGAGTTCCATAATGGATTTGGATGATTTCCAAAGTTAAGACATTGTGACAGATACTACAACAAAAGGCTAAGTATATGACTGCTATTATAGCAGCAAAAGAGGGCATTTGTGTCAAGTAGTTTGTTATCAAACTAGGTGTAGTTCACAGCGGGATAATACTATGAAGATATATTGTACGACAATATTGTCAACATGTTTTAACCCCAAAGAGCTAAAGGTCACACCGAAATACCAAATTTATACAAAGCCATCTCATTAGAGAATGAGTGATGCGTAGAGACGCAAAGACATGCAATTACACACGGACCTGGAAGTGTCAGATCCGGAGATTAGTTGACCACTAGCAATCGTGTACATACAACACTGGAAAGCCATAGGTGTTATATACACAAAGGTTCGAAACTAGATTATTGACTCTAGTGCAAGTGGGAGACTGTTGGAGATATGCCCAAGAGGCAATAATAAAGTGGTTATTATCATGTCTTCACACTTATGATAAATGTTTACATACCATGCTATAATTGTATTAACCGGAAACATTAATACTTGTGTGATTTGTAAACTAAAATAAGAGTCCCTAGTAAAGCCTCTTGTTAAACTAGCTTGTTGGTTAATATATGATCATTGTTTCCTGATCATGAACATAGAGATGTTATTAACAACAGGATCATATCGTTAGGAGAATGATGTGATGGACATACTCCTATAGATAAGCGTAGCATAAAGATCAAGTCATTTCAATAGTTCAATTGCTATATGCTTTCTGATACATAGTAACCTAATTCCTTCGACCATGAGATCATGCATATCACCTTTACTGGATGGATGCTTTGATGTCATCAAACACCACACCGTAACAGGGTGGCTATAAAAGTGGCATTGAGTGTTCGGAAAGTATTGGTTGAAACACATGGATCAAGAATGGGATTTGTCCATCCATATGACGGATAGATATACTCTGGGCCCTCTCGGTGGAATGTCATCCAATTAGCTTGCAAGCATGTGACATGGTCACAAGGGATCACATATCACGGGAACGAGAAAAGAGTACTTATCAGTAACGAGGTTGAACTAGGTATGCAGAGATACCGACGATCATAAACTTCGGATAAGTAAACTATCGTGAGACAAAGGGAAATTGGTATCGTATGTAAGTGGTTCATTCGATCGCAAAGTAATCGTAGAAATATGTGGGAGCCATATGAATTTCCAGATTCCTCTATTGGTTATTGTTCGGAGAAGTGTCTCGATCATGTCCGCATAATTCACGAACCGTAGGGAGACACACTTAAGGATTCGACGTTGTTTGAGTAGTTATGGTATTATGAGAAAGAGACCGAATGTTGTTCGGAGTCTCGGATGGGATCCGGGATATCACGAGGTGATTCGGAATGGTCCGGAGAATAAGATTCATATAAGGAAAGTCCCGTTTCGGAGTTCGGGAATGATTCCGGTGTTTTCATCGGGAATGTTCTAGAAGGTTCCGGATTGTCCGGCACTCCGGAAGGGGAAGGGTACATGAATGTGTCATTGTAAGTTGGAATGATTGCATCATGTACTAAGTGTTCTTGCTGTCCCAAATATAGGATTAAATTGAATCCTAAAACAGAAAAGTCAAATGTCCAGTTTGAAAGTCAAACTGCCAAAACAAGAAACTGTGGGAAACAAGCAAGAGGAGTTGGAACCAACCTGGAGGAGGAGTTGGACTCCTCCAGGCCGGCGCCCAGCCCAAGGCCGAGTTGGGGAGGGACTCCCTCCCTCCCCTGGCGCGCCAAGACCCCCCTCCCATAAAAGGAGGGGCAGGGCTCCTCCTAGAGACACACAAGTTCCTATCCTCTAAACTAAACCCTAGATCTAGACCCCGGTTTAGAGCTATTCGGTTTAGAGCCTTCTAATTGGTTTAGAGCCTTCTAATTGGTGTGTCTAATTACTAGACCACTAATAGCCTCTCTCATAAGCTCCACCATACTCGCACCGGCTTAAGGCGAAGCCCTGCGGGATCTCCCCTCTACTTCCGGTACCACGCCGTTGTGCTGCCGGAATCGCGAGGAGAGTGCTACAACCTCCGCTGCCTGCTGGAACAAGGGAGAGGAAGGTCTTCGTCGAGTACCGAACGTGTGACCGACTACGGGAGCGCTGCCGGAACGTGGCGCCGGAAGGATCGTCTACACGATCTTGAGATCGGAAAGAGTACGACTACATCACCCACGAGAATCTGCTCTCGTTAAACACTTTGGAATCTTCGAGGGTGAGTTATTCCATCGACTCGTTGCTACAATCTAGTAGATAGATCTTGGCTTGTTTGTTTGTATGCGATAGAAAATTTTTGTTTTCCATGCTACGAACCCCTACACTTGCTAGCACCTGCACCAATATTACATAATTCCTTACGCTTGTGCAGCCTTTGATCCGTAGTGATGAACTTGACCGTCTCCACACGCCCTTTTCCATGTGGTTTGTGATCTTCTCTCTCTTGTTGAGCTTTCTTCATCGCCGCCCAATCGATCTTTGGTGGATCATAGACATCATGGCAGATGTAGACGTCAACCACGTCATCATCGTAATCGTTGTTGAAGTAGCTTGGCTCGACGACTCCTTATACCTCAGGCTAAACCTCTCCACCTCCTCGCCATCGTCCTCCATGGATGGGCTACTAGAGCGGTCCCTAGAAGGAGAAATGAGCCCCATGGGTTTTCCATGGCCTGGGATTGGATAGCGTATTGCTAGATTGGTTCTTGGAGATTACGATTAGAGATAGAAACAATAGCAGTATATATGGGGGTCAGAGGTCGGTAAAACTCGCGAGAAACACCAAATTGTTGCCCAAGAAAAGAATCTAAACGAAACAGGGAAAGAAATCATGAATTTGGAAGTTCCCTGCCGTGTAAAGACCAACTATACATGCACGACTCGTATAGCTCCGACCGTATAGTTGGTTCCGGGCAGATATTTCCAATTATCTCGAGTCCAGGTCGATTAAATCATGACTCGGAACCGACAATAACGTTTTTTAGATGAATAATAAACGAAAGGTCAAATGAAAAAGTGTCTGAGAGTTTAACGACCAACTAAACAGCCGGAATTTTTGGTTCTGGTCGTATAGTTGCGACCGTATAGATACAAACACCGAAAATCAAAAGTGTCTAAGAGTTTAACGACCAACTATACGGCTAGAATTTTTGCTTCGGTCGTATAGTTGCGACCATATAGATACAGACACCTAAAGCAAAACCATCTAAGAGTTTAACGACCAACTATACGGTCGGATTTTTTGGCTCCGGTCGTGTAGTTGCGACCGTATAGCTTCAGATAGCGAAAACAATTTCACGAAGATGATACAGAGAGTTATCGACCAACTATAAGGCGGGAGATTCCTCTCCGGTCGTATAGCCTCGCCCTTATAGTTGGTAAAAAACCCTCTAAATCTTCAGAAAACACAAGGAATTCAAAGGCAGAATTTTCAAAAGTAAAAATTGTGAAAACAAATCAATTATTTGGGTAAGAACACTTACCTTGCACTTACAATTTGCTCATTTGGGGATGAAAAGTTCCTCCCACAACAAGAACTTCTTCTCTTTTGGAGGAAATGACCTTAGTTCATTAAATAATTCCCGTAAACAAAAATCACAAGGACTAAAATTCCTCTCAATAAGATTGGTGTTTTCCTGGGCAAACATGGGCACTACATCTAACATTTTTATTTCTTGCCTCTGCATAATCTGCAACTCAAATTCTTGAAGTGAAAGAATCCAACGGATCAGTCTTGGCTTATGGTCTTTCCTTTCAAGGAGTTCTTTTAAGCCATCACGATCCGTGTGAACTCTCACCTTTGCATCAACTATATAGGAATGAAATTTATCACAAGAGAAAAATATAGCAAAAAGTTCCTTTTCTTCCTTAGGGTAATTCTTTTGAGCACCATTGATAGTTCTACTAGCATGACGTATAATATTAAATCTACGACCAATATGTTGTCCCAGAGTTACTCCTACAACATCATCACTAGCTTCACATATTAAGTCAAAGGTTGTATCCCAGATAGGTGGTTTAACAGTGGGAGCACGAGATAAAGCATTTTTGAGTTTATCGAAGGCTTCAAGACACTTATCATCAAAATTAAATTTTATTCCCTATTGCACGAGGTTAGTCAAAGGTTTAGATATCCCAAAGAAATTTCTAATGGACCTTCTGTAAAAACCCACATGACCAATAAAACTTCTTATACCTTTAATATCCCTAGGTTGCGGCATTCTCTCTATTGCTTCAACCTTAGCTCTATCAACTTCAATTTCCTTACCTGACACCTTGTGTCCAAGGACTATACATTCTTTTACCATAAAATGGCACTTCTCCTAGTTTAGAACGAGATTAGTTTCTTCACAGTGCTGCAAAAATCTTTTGAGATTATCCAAGCAACTATCAAATGAAGTTCCATAGACAGATAAGTCACCCATAAATACTTCCATTATAAGTTCTATAAAATCCGCAAAAATAGCAGTCATACATCGTTGAAAAGTAGCTGGAGCATTACATAGACCAATGGCATACGTCGGTAAGCATGTAAACCGTAAGGACTAATGAAAGTTGTTTTAAGTTGGTCATCCGGATGAACAGCTATTTGAGAAAAAACAGAGTATCCGTCCAAGTAACAAAAATGAGCATGGTTTGCTAACCTTTCTAAAGTTTGATCTATGAACGGTAATGGATAGTGATCTTTCCCAGTCTCTTTATTTAATTTCCTGAAGTCTATGCACATCCTATGCCCAACAATAGTTCCAGTAGGTATTAATTCATTATTTTCATTAGGAACAACAGTAAAACCGCCCTTCTTAGGAACACAATGAATAGGACTTACCCATTCACTCTCTTTAACGGGGTATATTATACCTACGTCTAGTAGGTGTACAATTTATTTTCTTACCATTTCTTTCATTTCAGGCTTCAATCTTCTATTAAATTCTGCAGCTGGTTTATCACATTCTTCCATGAATATTCGATGGACGGCTATGATGGGACCGATGCCCTTCAAGTCATCCATTGACTACCCAAAGGCCTGACGATGCTCCTTAATTATCTTCATGAGTTCTTCTTCTTTTTCCACTAAAAGTTTAGCACTAATAATAACAGGGAATTTATTTGTATCATCTAAAAACCTGTATTTAAGATTTTCCGGTAGAGTCTTCAATTCTGTGGGTGGTAGTTTGTCAACACCCGGATTTTTAATCCCAGATGCCTGTTATGCCATACTTCGCAATCCTAGGATTACCATTTTTGCGAGACATAACAGAATTGGTACCACGGTACATCATCCATTACAAACCATAATAAATATCTTACAAATAAAGGATCTCATGATCCAGTCTTAATACAATCAAAGCAGTGGAAATTAAACGTAGTAGGGGCTCCATCTTCAGAGCCACAGACAATGCTGACGATGGGAGATGATCCTAGTTGTCGTAGACCTCCTGTTGTCCATCATCCTGGTAGTCCTCCTCATAGTCTGGCCACGGGAATAGCTAGGATCAAAGCCATGAGTACTCTTTAAGTACTCGCAAACTATCACTAACAAGTAGTAGTTCTAGTAGGAATCTTAGGCTCTAGGTTTATTTGCAAAAAGCTAGGTTTATCTCATACTGAGTTTAGAAGTAAAGAAAACTAAGTTAATGTTCTAAATCATTTAAGTGGGGACCTAGTTTTCATATCCACAACCTTGTTGTGGTCAAGTCAAATTCATAGTTCAATTCACAAGTCATTTTGAAAACATCTAACGACGGAACAGTATGGCCACTCCAACTGTCCATGACCGTGGACGCGGCTATTCGAATAGTTTGACACTCTGCAGAGGTGGTACACTTTCACCACAAAATTCGATACATCCGTCAGGGATAACCCTGAATCATCATACTTAGTATGCGGATAATCAATCCTAACCTTCCAATTACACAATCTAGTATAGGCACCTCCCCTATGAGCTTGGCCTCCCAGCCATGGCCATCTGCCATCCTAGGCATTGCATAGGTGGACATTCACACTCACGAGGTAGCCTCAGCTCAACCTCCTCCGCGAGGGAACCCATACTAAGGCATATAAACTTCTAGTTCAGCCCTACCCAATTCAGGTATTGTGGTTGTACGGTAAAATTGGAATGGTATCGCATCCGAACCCAACCATCAGTTTTTATAAAGGGCTAAGGCTCATGCCTCAACATTTTCATTATCAACTCCTTTGTGTCTCCCAACACATGTCAAAACATTTCAATAGAATGAATCTTCATTCCATGGTTTTCATAATCATTTTCACCAAGTATTCCCATCTAAAGTGATCAACTTTTATGCTTAGCACTAGCCACTAAAGTTAAGAGTATTCACTAATGAGGGGTGCTAATCAAGGGTAACTATCCAACTATAATCTCATGCCTTGGAATGACATCTAAGTATAACTAGTTATGCCAAGTTTTATACTCTTTATGGTATCTATACTATTTTTCCAATACTCACAAAGCACTAACTAAAAATAAAGAACTTTGGTAAAGTAAAAGAATAAAGCTAGCAAGTAAAACTTGGGATTGGTATAATCAAAGTTGGATAACCAAGCATGCCTAATGCATCTTGCATAGGTTATGAAGTGAGCAAGTGTTAACTTGCATAGTTATCTTGTAGTGTTAGGCTTGCCTTGAGTAGTGTAGTGGTTGAAGTTTTCTTCTTCTTCTTCTTAGTAGTACTCCTCCTCCTCGTATCCCGGGTCGATACTGTCGTCTATAAATGAATACGGGGTAAAATGGTTTTTTAAATCTACTGACAGAAACTGGTTTCAACTAAAATGGAAAATAACTATTTGAATTTATAGGCCTACGCGGGAAACTAACTGGGCCGGCCCATTCTGCACCGTGCGATGCAGCGGGCTACTGACAGCACGGTCCCACTAGTCAGCGACTCTATCTAACCGAAGCGGTATCTTTAAATCTAGGTCGTGCGATTAGAACACGATCTAACGACTGAGGTTCAGCGTCGACGACGAACAACTTCGGCGAGGTCTAAACCCTAATGCGACGGTGGGGGTCATGTGAGGCTCACCAGGGATCCATCTAGGGTTGGTGATGGGGGCGAACGATGTTGTCAATGACGGCGGTTCGAATGGTGGCCGCGGTGGCTCCTGGGGCGGCTCCAATCGATTGCTCCTCTTCTCCTCTATAGCGGCGGGCTTCGGCCAAATTCCGGTGATGCGGCGCTCGCCTTGCTCCGGGGAAGGGTGTGGGAGGTTCTGTGAGGAGTGGGGAGTGAGGTGGTGTGGTGGATTGAGGTGGAGAGGGCCTCTATTTATACACGGCGAGGGGACTGGGCGGGATGGGCTGGCTTCTCTAGCAACGGCGGTACAGCAAGCTATCAGCGTGGCTGAGGGTAGGGGGCGACGCAATGCTCCCTGGCAGTCATCACGGGCTTAAAGGCGCGACACGTGGCGGTCGAGGATGGTCGGGCGCGTGCGATGCTCTGCGTGGAACTGGCGGTGTTTGAGATGGCGCACGGGTGCGACGGGTCGCGCGGGGGCGAACGGGGATGTCTAGGAGCTAGCTGGTGTTAAGGCGGGGGTGTGCATGCGCGGAGAGGGCAAGGCGTGGTGTGTGCGAGCTGGTCGGTTGCGGCGCTCTGGCGCGCTCTCGGCACGACACAGAGAAAATGGGCGCGGCAATGCTGGGGTGGTCCATGGCCTGGCTACAGTCGAGGGCTGGACAGGGGTGGCGGTGGAAGGTCGCCTGCCTCCTGGTCATCGTGGGAGAGGGCAGCATGGTCTGAGGCGAGCGATCGATGGTCGGCCGGCGTGGCTGGCCTCGGGCGGCGCTGTACTGGCGCAAAGGCAAAGGGGGGAGTCGTCTGCTACATGGCTAGGTGCTGGGGAGACAGGGAGTGAAATAGGGGCAATTGGTCGAGTGATCAATGCTCCAAACAGTGGAGTTAGGAAGAATTTGATTTGTATCTGCAAGGTGTTCGACCAAATGGCCGCAAGAATTTAAATTTGAAAATTTTGAATGAAATTTGGTGAGTGATCTAATCTTGTGCTTGGTAGTCTCTGGTTGCTTGGGTTTGCCAAGTTGAATTGGTTTGAGTGGTTTTTGCAAAATGGTGATCTTACCATATGAACTTGATTCAATTTTGAACTGTCCTTTAAATATATTTGAAAATAGTTTCTGTGAGTTTGTAAATTGGGCTTGGGTTCACTTTTACTTGGTCTAGCAAGGGGTGAAAATAAGTGGACAAGTTTCTGTTAGAAATTCTTTACTAGGAACTCACAAAGTGGCCCAGTGGTTAACTTTGGTCAAAATGACCATTTGATCATTTGATTTATATTTGATTTCTTTTTCTTTGGATTTTGTTTGCAAATGGCCTAGATGGTGTAGTATTCATCTTTAAACCATTTCTTATCATTTTTAGAAATCAAACATGGCAATTTCACTCAGTCATATACTAAAGCAAATCACATATGCATTCATATTCAATTTGGTAATAAAAGTTTTTGTTAACCCTAAACTTGGGTGATTAGAACTTGATAATCTTGATTAGTATTTTTGGGGTGTTACAAACGTTCCCTCCTTAAACAGAATCTCATCCCGAAATTTAAGAAAAACTAGGAACTAAAAGATTTGGAAACTCAGTCGTAATGTAATCTTCTCGCTCCCAAGTGGCTTGTTCTTCAGTATGGTTTCTCCACTGGATCTTGAGAAACTTGATACTCCGGGTCCTGGTGGTTTTGAAGGCTTCCTCCAAAATACGGATGGGTACTTCCCGATACATCAGATCCTGGTTGATATCTATGGCTCGGTGATCGATGTTCTTGAACACTTCGGTCTTCTCTGGAAATTCTAGGCATTTGCGAAGTAACGAGATATGGAACACATTATTTATGGATGACATCTCCTCCGACAGTTCCAGTTGATATGATACTTCTCCTCGGTGATTTGAAATCTTGAAGGGTCCAATATATCTGGGGGCTAACTTCCCTTTTAGTTGAAAATGTTGCATTCCTTTCAAGGGTGATACTTTGAGATACACAAAATCTCGACGTCTCTTGTCAGCATAACTCTTCTATCTGGATTGGGTGGTCTTGAGGTGCTCATGGACTTTGTGAACCTTCTCTTCGGCTTCTCGTAGGATGTCGGGTCCAAAAATCTGACTCTCTCCTACTTGCGACCAATTCAGGGGGGTACGACACTTCCTTCCATACAAAAATTCAAATGGGGCCATTTGCAAACTAGCTTGATAACTATTGTTGTATGAGAATTATGCGAAAGGCAAACAATCTTCCCATTTTGATCCATATTCTAACACATAAGCTCTCAACATATCTTCCAAGATTTGGTTGACTCTTTTGGTTTGTCCATCGGTTTGCGGGTGATATGTTGTGCTGAAGTTCAGCTTGGTTCCTAATCCTTCTTGTACTTTCTGCCAAAATCATGAGGTAAACTGGGTTCCTTGATCCGATACTATGGTCTTAGGGGTTCCATGCAAACTGACTATTTCTAGCAATGTACAACTCTGCTAGCTTTAAACTCTGGTAGGTGGTCTTGACATGTATAAAATGGGATACCTTGGACAGTCTATCAACTATGACCCAAATAGAGTCATTTTCCCTACTAGAAGCAGGCAAACCAGTGATAAAGTCCATTCCGACAGAATCCTATTTCCATTCCAGAATCTACAATGGTTGCAAAAGTCCTACGGGTCGTTGATGTTCTGCTTTGACTCGCTGACAGATATCACACTTAGCTATGTAGCTTCCGATTTCTCTCTTCATCTTCTGCCACCAAAATTGCTCCTTCAAATCCTGATACATCTTCATTCCTCCGGGGTGGACAGAATAAATAGTATCATGAGCTTCCTGCATGATAACTTGTTTCAACTTAGAATCTGTTGGCACACAGATACGTCCTTTGTACCACAAAACTCCCTCTTCATCTTTGGTGAATCCGGGGTACTTTTCCTGTACCGATACGATGCTTGATTCCGTCGGTACTTGCATTTCCTTTCTGCGCCTCCTTGATATGACTGATCAAAGTGGGTTGAAGTTCAATACTAGCTAAAAATCCTTTGCTA
The DNA here is from genome assembly GCA_916181665.1 of Avena sativa. NCBI lineage: Eukaryota > Viridiplantae > Streptophyta > Magnoliopsida > Poales > Poaceae > Avena > Avena sativa. The sequence continues at coordinate 435,313,551 of OV702287.1, forward strand.
ACTAGCTTCGTTCTAAACTGCTCCAACTCTTCATGCAAACTTGGTTGGGCTTCTTTAATCATGGTGTTTAATCTACATGGCAATCTGCTAAGAGCATCCGCTATCACATTGGCTTTACGAGGGTGATAGTGAATGTCAAGGTCATAATCCTTGATTAACTCTATCCATCTCGTTTGCCTCATATTCAGCTCCTTCTAGGTGAAAATATACTTCAGACTCTTGTGATCTGAGTAAATCTCACAGCGGTTACCCATAAGGTAATGACGCCATGTCTTCAATGCTAAAACTACGACTGCTAGTTCAAGGTCATGGGTAGGGTAGTTTTGCTCATGTTGCTTAAGTTGTCGGGATAGATATGCTATGACTTTGCCTTCCTGCATCAACACACATCCGAGACCAATCTTGGATGCATCACAATACACATCAAAAGGCTTCTTGATATCCGGCATAATCAGAATTGGGGCTGAAATCAATCTCTTCTTGAGCTCTTGAAAACTTGCTTCACATTTGTCTGTCCATTCAAACTTCTTATCTTTCTTCAACAACTAGGTCATCGGTCATGCGATGCTCGAAAATCCTTCTACGAACTTGCGGTAATATCCCGCTAATCGGAGAAATGCACGGACTTGGGTTTGAGTGGTTGGGGATTTCCATTCTTCAACATCTTTGATCCTGGCAGGATTGACAACGACTCCTCCTGCCGACACAATATGTCCTAGGAACCCTACTTCCTTTAACCAGAACTCACATTTGCTAAACTTGACATACAACTGATGTTCTCTAAGGGTTTCAAGGATGGTTCTCGGATGTAACTCATGGTCTTCTTCTGACTTGGAATAGATCAGAATATCATCGATAAAAACAATGACAAACTTATCCAGGAAGTTCATAAAAATCTTATTCATGAAATAAGCGAGGGCATTGGTTAATCCAAAAGACATGACCGTATACTCATACAATCCATATCTGGTGGTAAAGGCGGTCTTTGGAATATCCATTGCACGAATCTTGAGTTGATGATAACCAGTTCTAAGATCAATCTTAGAAAACACTCTGGCACCAGTTAACTGGTCAAACAGATCCTCGATCTTCGGTAGTGGGTACTTGTTCTTGATGGTGACATCATTCAGCTTCCGGTAATCCATGCACAAACGGTTACCTCCATCTTTCTTATCCACAAACAAAACATGCGATCTCCATGGCGATGCACTTGGTTGAATCAGACCTTTCTCCAACATAGCATCAAGTTGTTTCTTCAGCTCCACTAATTCAAATGGGTTCATACTATAAGGTCTCTGAGCTATGGGTCCAGTTCCAGAAATTAGTTCAATGATGAACTCTATATCCCGATCTAGGGGCATACCGAGCAATTCATCTAGGAATACGCCGGGGTATTCACAGACTACTCTGACTTGGTCTATGGTTGGTTGGGCTAGACTCTTGTTGCATTTGAATTTACAGGGAAATGTCTCAGATACATGCTCTACTGATACTCCAGAGCTACTGGTCATGGTTATGGCTTTCTTGGCACAGTCGATCAATCCTTTATGTTTTGACATCCAATCCATTCCTAGTACTACTTCCAAACCTTTGGTTCCAAGTACTATTAGATTAGCATAAAAATCTATGCCATGGATTCTGATAGGTACAACCTTGTAAATTTTTCTAGCTTTGGTGGTTGAACCAGGTATTTGAACTATCATAACATGCTTCAGTTTTGTTGGTTGAATCTTACTAGTGCATGCAAATTCTTCTGTAACAAACGAGTGCGATGCTCCAGAATCAAACAACACTCTTGTAAGTACTGAGTTAACAGAAAACATACCCAGCACGACATTGGGTGCTTCCTGGGCTTCTTCAGCATTCATGTGGAACAGACGGCCGTTGCGGTTGAGCGAGTTCCCTGGGGAAAATCTCCTTCCAGGCTGAACACAGCGTTGCTGCTGAGCGGGTGCATTCACATTGGGGGCCGCTACAAGCTTCTTGGGGCACTCATTGGAGTAGTGACCCTTGACTCCACATTCAAAGCAAGTAATCTGGGACTTGTCTTTTCCTGCAACAGGCACAGCAGTGCTTCCAGTCCTTGGGGCAGTATTGTTGTTGTTGTTGGACTTGGGCGGTGCACATTTGAAGTTATTGGAGTTGCCGGGGTTGTTGTTGTGGTTTCCTCCAGACTTTAGGTTTCCTCCGCTACGATTGGGATAGCATGGACGGGACATCGGGGGTCTGTTGTTTCTTGGGGCATATCCTGCAGACAGGTTGGGGCGATACTTCTGGGTATGGTGGGATCCAGTCTGGTGCATCATGCGACGCTTACAGTTGTCATTGGCTTGGTTGATCTTCCCTTCCATCTGAATGGCAGAATCTACTAGCTCCTCTAGATATGCAAAACGGATGTTGACTAACACAATCTACATCTCATCATGTAATCCATTCAGGAACCTTTCCTTCTTTGCTTCAGTGTTAATCTCATCAGGGGCATATCTAGCTAATGACAGAAATTTGTCACGGTACTCAACTACCGCCATCCCTCCTTGCTTCAGTTCCCTGAACTCATCCCTCATCCTGATGACCAAACCTGGGGGCACATGAGTACGGCTAAACTTGATTTTGAACTCATCCCAAGTCATCATCTGACCTCCGTTCATGGTACGGATGCTATTCCACCAGGCTCTTGCATCTCCTGCCAGATAATGGATGGCAAATAGTACTTTTTCATTGGCTTCAACTCCTGCGACCTCCAGATTGTTCGCCATGGTTTGCAGCCAGTCATCAGCATCTAAGGGATCCTTAGACTTACTAAAGATAGGCGGGTTGGTATTCTGAAAGTTCTTGAGCTTGGATCCATGGTTATCGTGGTTTCCGTGACCTTGATTATTATGGGCCATCCGGGCTATCTATTAAAGAGGTGGCTAGGTTGGCTTGGCGTTCGGCTCTACTAGCTTCACGGTCAGAAACTAGCATTTGCAGAATCTGCAGCATTGGGTCCTGAGATGAACTGCTTCCTCCGGGATTTCCACGAGTCATCTGAAGATTGAGATAGATAATGAGATAAGAGAGAAATTTCTAGGTTCATGGTTTTGTTTTCAAAAGTTTTAAACTTTGAGTTTGACTTAGGTTTTGTAAACTAACAACTTCCTCTCATTCATTCATAGCACACAATACAAACACACATCACAACACAAATAGAAAACAGGTGGTTTTAAGAACCATTCTGTGAAACTACGATACAATGGGACCGGTACAACTCACTCCTACGGTAGTGCTCAAGTGCATCTAATCATCATCAATGAAGTCGGAATCATCATCATCAGTGTGGAACTCCATGGCATCATCCTCCAGGTAGTCGTTGTTATCGTTGAGGTAAGACTAAAGATCTCTTTGGATATCTTCACCTTCCTCCTCCTTCGCTTCAAGCTAGATTTCCTATTCACGGATGGTCTTCTCGAGAGCAGCCACCTTCTTGCGAAGATGATTGATGGTGCGATCCTTCTTGTCGCGCTGATGATGAAGTGATTGGCGCTCCTTGGCGAGAATTACAAGGGTCTGGTCCTTCTTGACGGCAATGGCATGATTGTGGTTGTCGTAGGCATGAGCATTGTCCAACTCCTTCTGCCTATCATACAACATGAAGTCTAGATTATCCACCTGGTGCTTCAGCTCCAGGTGTCTTGGCATCTCCAAGGGCATTCCCATAGAATCACGCCTTGTGTAGTGAGCAAAGCGAGTTCCCTGGATCAGGTTGATGTTTTGCCCACACAAACGGTCAAGAGCTTCATGCATAGCCCTGGCTAATCCATCTAGCCAGTTGTTCTCACGTAAGGTGAATTGGATCTTCTCCGAAGTGGGTGCTTCCATCTTGCCTCTGAGATCTGCAACTATCATCCATTGTAGATCTCCTCCTATGTGATCGTTGAGTTGTGCCAAGAAAAATTCCGGGTGCGGGCGCTCAAGATACTCTGACAGTGCATCTAGATCCCTCTCAAAGATCAGGTGGCCTCTGTTCCCAGCTGGTAGAACTTGCAATACTGGACCTCCATCTATAAGAATTTAGGGTGAGTAAGTTAGTGAGGTGATCAAGTGGGTCAAATTTTTATGTAGGAATGCAAGAATTTTTGAGTAACATGATTTTTTTGAAAGAATCAAGGATAAGAGTGGGAATAGGTTTTCATAAATACTCACTTCTTTTGTTTTGAAACTAAGTTTTTGTTCGGACGTCCATTCTAACTAGGGTCTCCTATGGTCAGGATGGCTCTAATACCAACTTGTCAACACCCGGATTTTTAATCCCAGATGCCTTACAAATAAAGGATCTCATGATCCAGTCTTAATACAACCAAAGCAGTGGAAATTAAACGTAGTAGGGGCTCCCTCTTCAGAGTCACAGGCAATGCTGACGATGGGAGATGATCCTAGTTGTCGTAGACCTCCTGCTGTCCATCATCCTGGTAGTCCTCCTCATAGTCTGGCCACGGGAATAGCCAGGGTCCAAGTCGTGAGTACTCTTTAAGTACTCGCAAACTATCACTAACAAGTAGTAGTTCTAGTAGGAATCTTAAGCTCTAGGTTTATTTGCAAAAATCTAGGTTTATCTCATACTGAGTTTAGAAGTAAAGAAAACTAAGTTAATGTTCTAAATCATTTAAGTGGGAACCTAGTTTTCATATCCACAACCTTGTTGTGGTCAAGTCAAATTCATAGTTCAATTCACAAGTCATTTTGAAAACATCTAACGACGGAACAGTATGGCCACTCCAACTGTCCATGACCGTGGACGCGGCTATTCGAATAGTTTGACACTCTGCAGAGGTGGTACACTTTCACCACAAAATTCGATACATCCATCAGGGATAACCCTGAATCATCATACTTAGTATGCGGATAATCAATCCTAACCTTACAATTACAGAATCTAGTATAGGCACCTCCCCTATGAGCTTGGCCTCCCAGCCATGGCCATCTGCCATCCTGGGCATTGCATAGGTGGACATTCACACTCACGAGGTAGCCTCAGCTCAACCTCCTCCGCGAGGGAACCCATACTAAGGCATATAAACTTCTAGTTAATCCCTACCCAATTCATGTATTGTGGTTGTATGGTAAAATTGGAATGGTATCGCATCCGAACCCAACCATCAGTTTTTCTAAAGGGCTAAGGCTCATGCCTCAACATTTTCATCATCAACTCCTTTGTGTCTCTCAACACATGTCAAAACATTTCAATAGAATGAATCTTCATTCCATGGTTTTCATAATCATTTTCACCAAGTATTCCCATCTAAAGTGATCAACTTTTATGCTTAGCACTAGCCACTAAAGTTAAGAGTATTCACTAATGAGGGGTGCTAATCAAGGGTAACTATCCAACTATAATCTCATGCCTTGGAATGACATCTAAGTATAACTAGTTATGCCAAGTTTTATACTCTTTATGGTATCTATACTATTTTTCCAATACTCACAAAGAACTAACTAAAATTAAAGAACTTTGGTAAAGTAAAAGAATAAAGCTTGCAAGTAAAACTTGGGATTGGTATAATCAAAGTTGGATAACCAATCATGCCTAATGCAACTTGCATAGGTTATGAAGTGAGCAAGTGTTAACTTGCATAGTTATCTTGTAGTGTTAGGCTTGCCTTGAGTAGTGTAGTGGCTGAAGTTTTCTTCTTCTTCTTCTTGGTAGTACTCCTCCTCCTCGTATCCCGGGTCGATACTGTCGTCTATAAATGAATACGGGGTAAACAATCACCAAACAATACTTAACTATTTGTATTTAGCAAACTAAGGTTCACACTAGATGATCTAGCATCATCACAATCATTACATGAAATAAAGACTTAGTCTTATTTATCTTATTTTAGAAAAGTAATTTCTACTCATTGAAAAATACTTAAGATTTAATATTCTCCAATTAAAATATGGGATCATTTTGACACATGTCATCACCACATATTCTAATACATGGAAATGTGATTTAAATTGTTTGTCATATTTTATAAGGTTTAAGATTATCATTTAGTAGAATTAAAGTGACTAGAAATGCCCATATAGCATTCTTTTGGTACTAGTCCAATGTCACTACATGCAAACCCAAATATTTTTACATATTCAGATAGATCTTATCAAATGTGATTTTTGAGAGTTGGAATCAACTCAAAATCATTTATGGTTGATTTTTGAAAAAATGTTTGAATGTGAAAAAGTCTCTGTCTTGTTATTTTTACTATAGATGATCTCTAACTCCAAATGACTTGAATCCAACGGGCTTGGTAGATAATTTAAATAGCTTTCTAACAGAATTGGAATCATGCAATTTGGTTTAGTGAATCTCTCTGAATTTATTTTTAAATCTACTGACAGAAACTAGTTTCAACTAAAATGGAAAATAACTATTTGAATTTACAGGCCTGCACAGGAAACTAACTGGGCCGGCCCATTCTGCACCGCGCGGCGCAGCGGGCTACTGACAGCACGGTCCCACTAGTCAGCGACTCTATCTAACCAAAGCGGTATCTTTAAATCTAGGTCGTGCGATTAGAACACAATCTAACAGCCGAGGTTCATCATCGATGACAAACAGCTCCGGCAAGGTCTAAACCCTAATGTGGCGGTAGGGGTCGTGTGAGGCTCGCCAGGGCTCCAGCTAGGGTCGGCAATGGGGGCGAACAATGTTGTCGATGATGGCGGTTCGAATGGTGGTTGCGGCGGCTCCTGGGGCGGCTCCAATCGACGGCTAGAGGGCTCCAGCCAAATTCCGGTGTTGCTGCGCTTGCCTTGCTCCGGGGAAGGGTGTGGGAGGTTCTGTGAGGAGTGGGGAGTGAGGTGGTGTGGTGGATTGAGGCGGAGAGGGCCTCTATTTATACACCGGCGAGGGGACTGCGCTTGATGGGCTGGCTTCTCCGACAACGGCGGTACAACGAGCAATCGGCGTGGCTGAGTGTAGGGGGTGACGTGGTGCTCCGTGGCGGTCATCATGGGCTTAAAGGCGTGGCATGGGGCGGTCGAGGATGGTCGGGCACGTGCGGTGCTCTACGCAGAACTGACGGTGTTCGAGACGGTGCACGGGTGCTACGGGTCACGCGGCGGCGAACGGGGATGTCTAGGAGCTAGCTGGTGTTAAGGTGAGGGTGTGCACGTGCGGAGAGGGTGAGGCGCGGCGCGTGCGAGCTGGTCGGCTGTGGCGCTCTGGCGCGCTCTCGGCACGGCGTAGAGAAAGTGGGTGTGGCGATGCTGGGGTGGTCCATAGCCTGGCTACGGTCGAGGGCTAGATATGGGGTGGCGGTGGACGGTCGCCTACCTCCTGGTCGTCGTGGGAGAGGGCGTCATGGTCTAGGGCGAGCGGTCGATGGTCGGCCAGCATGGCTGGCCTCGGGCGACGTTGTACTGGCGCAACGACAAAGGAGGAGTGGTGTGCATCATGGCTAGGTGCTGGGGGGACAGGGGTGTGAAATGGGGGCAATTGGTCGAGTGATCAATGCTCCAAACAGTGGAGTTAGGCAGAATTTGATTTGTGTCTGCAAGGTGTTCGACCAAATGGCCGCAAGAATTTAAATTTGAAAATGGACTCACCAAGGTGTCAGCATGGATTAGAACAGTGGCCCAGGTGTTTCTCTAACACACATGCATAACTCCATGGACTTACAAGCTCCCCTTTCATTTCACACCGACGACATCCATGGACAAAAGAACATGATATCAACTAGGTACAAAGTACTAGTGCAATGTTGAAAGCGTTCCCCATGACATCATGGTTCTGCTAATTCACAACTTACAAAGCGCAAGCATATACGCAACATAGGTGAGCACAATGGTTCAAGTTTATTAAGTGCAAGAAAGTAAAGTGTGCCATCAAGTTTGTGAGAGCTTTAATCACTAATTTGCACATAACAAGTTTAATTTGGGAGGTAGATAAAACAAGAATTTACTTGGAATAGCAATAATGCTAATAGGTAGGTATGGTGGACACAAATGGCATGGATTTTGGTTTAAAGGAGTGGATGCACGAGAAGAATTCCCTCTCAGTACATGTTTTTGGCTAGCAAGGTTGGGTAGCAAGTACAAGAGTTGAATGAAACAAACAAACATACAAGTGATAAAGACAAACATGCAAACTTCCTTGGAAGCACAAAAGATCTTAACTAGAGAATACTAAACTTATGAGCAAATCAAGAAAGAAAGATGATAAAATTATATTTCTTTAGAGTACTTTTATCTTTTCATTCAACTCTCAAAAATAGTGTTGCTACTGACCGAGCCAGGTTTGCCAAAACCAACTAAATTAACTCAATGATCCCAAAGTGATACCAATACTAACAACAAGATCAATCATATAACCATGAATTGAAAACTAATATAAGCTATGCAAAAGAGTAAATGATAGAACTTCTCATTAATATTCCATAACGGCAACTCACACCAAGGGATACATATCTAACAAGAGAGGGGACACTTCCATAATGCAAACCATCCTACATAATAACTTCTCTATTCATGATATGACTCTACTAATAAGGTAAAAAGATAGAAGATAGTGATGTGATACCGCGGCACTCCCCCAATCTTGGAACAAACCAAGGGGATGCCAAACCTGATGACGAATTACTCCTTTGGTGGTGGTGGTATCCTCTCGATGAGCTTCTTGACCAATTTCCCCAAGTCCTCGATCTCGAAGGTGAGGGTAGGAATCAACTTCGAGTTGTGCTCGATGCGGTGCATGATCATGTCAAATTGTGGATCCCAGTTCTTGTGATTCTTTTTCCGTTCTTCCCTCTTGGAGTCTTCTTTTCCTGCATGGTTATGGATAAAGGTATGGAAGGGACTCTTGGTGCTTGGAGAAGGTGTCCTTGGAGCCAAACAATGACGTGGAGGTTTCCCTCCAGTTGACATCCGTGCAGTCCTTCTGATCCTGGCAGGGTTCGCCACCACTCCAATGCTTGCAATGGTAGTGCCGGTGTGCTTTGCCTCCTCTTCACCTTCACTCTTGATCTCCTTCTCCTTCCCGGGGTCTTGGAGATCCTCCTCTAAAGGCTCCTTCCCTTTATCCTTGGCGGACACCATTGTGCTTCTAAGCTTTCAAAAATAGTTCCTGGCAGAAACAGATTGAAACAAAAACACGACGAAAACACAATATACGAACCTCGGGGGATCCGGGGGATTATATATTACGAAGTTTCATAACAAAAGGAAGGTACTGGGCGAAAATGAGTCGGAGGCGGAGTCCGGGGTGGACTCACCACCTGGTGGCGCGGCCAGGGGTGGGCCCGCGCCACAGGGTGGTGTGAAGCACCCTGGCTCCGCTTCCGTCCCTCTTTTGCTTCGTAGCTTTCCATATTGACTAAAAACTGCAAAAATATAGTTGGATAGTATTTTCGCGGAACTTTTCTTACCAGAACTGTTACCTATTTGAAAACAGGCTCTGCAGGTCTCTGAATTTGGTATCTAGTAGATTCTTCCGGAGTCACCACTTGAATATCATCGATATCTTCATCTTCATACACTTATTACTTGAGTCATAAAACCCTTCTCTTACTTATTACACCATTATCTCCACTACCTGGAAATTTCTTTCACACAAAACTTCACACAGTTCTCATTAGCAACATTAGTATATATGAAGTGATAAAACCTTTTGAGTCCAACTTCAACTGAAAACCATCAAACATAAGCTACTGTAGCAACTCCTTCCGAAAACCCAAAAAGAATTCAAAAAGGAAATCGAATAAAGAAGCAAATGCAAGTGTGGCAAAATCTGTCAAAACAGACCAGCAGGTAAAGATCAATTTTTTCGAAAATCTTCTGTTGCTCAAATCAAAAAGTGCAGAACTAACGGAAGTTAAATAACAACCTGGGGCAGAAGCACAAAAAATTACAGCTCAATCCGACATACATAGATCTTCACGAATTTTTACGGCAAAGCACACAAATTTGTTTTCGGACAACAACTTCCCCAAATCTTACTTCTCTCTCATTAGAGGTTGATCTTGACACAACGGATAAGGAGCGGTTATTACCGCAGTAATAACTTCCAAGACTCAAAGAAACAAAAACAAACTAAAAGCAAAAATAAATTGAGTTGTCTCCCAAAAAGCTCTTTCTTTATAGCCATTAAGATGGGCATGATAATTTCAAGAATGCTCACATAGGAATATGAATTGAGGTGAAAGAGAGCATTAAGAAGCAAAAACACACACATTTAAGTCTAACCCACTTCCTATGCAAGGGAATTTTGTAAACAAACAAATTGTTGAAACCAGAGGTTATAAGCATAGGAAGGCAAAAGAAGTGCAACATAGAAACTTTCAGCATAAAACGAGGAAACTTGATATTATTGAGATGCATAAGAACACTTTTTCCTCTCTCATAGTAACTTTCAGTATCATGCATAAACTTAACAATATAACTATCACAAGAACCATCATATCAATGATTACTTATTCTAACAGAAAACACAAGTATACTAGCTCTCATAACACTACTATGTGAAACAATATTAGAGGTATCCTTACAAAGGATAGTGTGTACCTCTTCTTCATATTTAGTAACAAAGTCTTTCACATCTGCTATTATAGGTTCATCAACCTTTGTTTATCAAGTTCAACAGCTTTGATTATACTTTCATTAACCCTACTAGCTATCATAGAATGTTCCTTAATCTTAACTAGGAAAGGCATTTTCTCAATATAAGGTTCAGGTAAAATATGATTAGCAGTATAAACTTCAGTATTTCTTGTAGGAACACTCTTAACAACAACTTTATAAGGTTCATGATACTTATTCCCTTCTTTTTAGGCACTTCAATGTAGGAAGCAAAAGCCTTGAAATAAGAAGCAATAGCTTGAGAGTCTAGACCATAAGCATTTTTAATATTTTGAAAGTCATCAGTTCCCATAAAAGATTCAATGCATTCATAATCATAATTATACCTGACTTTCTACCTTTGTCATTCTCCCATGCTTCAAGATTGTCTTGAATACGGTCCAGAAGATCCCATTTAGCCTCTTCTTCCATGTGAGTGAATGATCCAGCACAAGAAGCATCCAATAAATCCTTGTCATGTAGAGGAAGCCTTGCATAAAAGTTATTGATAATAATATTGTTGGGGAGCTCATGAATGGGACATTTGAGCATTAGTAACTTCAATCTCCCCCAAGCTTGAGCTGTACTCTCTCCATCAAGAGGCCAAAAGTTGTATATTTGATTCTGATCTTTATGAATCTCACTAGGAGGATAAAACTTTGAATAAAAGAGAGGCACTATTTCCTCCCATTCAAGAGCTTGACCATTCTTCAGCAGCTTATACCAGTCCTCAGCTCTTCCTTTCAGTGATAGTGAGAATAACTTCTTCTTAACTTGATCTGTAGTAATACATGCACACTTGAACAACTCGCATAATTCGTGTATAAAGAGTAAATGATCACCGGGATGGACAGTTCCATCCCCAACATAGTAGTTATCCATAACACGGTCAATAATTCTTGTAGGTATTTTGAAAGCATCATTCTCAGCAGGTGGTGGTTCATCTACTACCTTAGCAGTGGTAGTAGCATTACCAAATAAGAAACTCAGCAAATTATCCATAACAAAAATAAAGCACCTAACAGAAATAAACAATACTCACAGTAGAAGTTTCCTTTACCAGTTCCACTCTCCAATAGCGCTTCACTCCCCGGCAACGGTGCCAGAAAATAGTCTTGATGACCCACAAGTATAGGGGGTGTATCGCAGTATTTTCGATAAGTAAGAGTGTCGAACCCAACAAGGAGCAAAATTTGCTGGCTAGTGGTATGGATCGGGAATTCTCTGCAAATACTTAGCAAACGGATTTTTAGGGGTTTTTGATAAAGCAAGTAAACAAAGTACGAGTAAATAAAAGATAGTAGGAATAAATGCAGCAAGTGGCCCAATCCTTTATGCAGCAAAGGACAAGCCAGTTGTATTACTTAAGATGACCAAACATTCTCGAGGACACATGGGAAGACTATCAAGTGCTTTCGCTTCATATAGTTGATTAATCTTCTTTAGATTGCTAAGTGTTGTGTGGGTGAACCTGTGCTAATGTACCGACCTTCCTAGGAATAATACATACTTGTGATTATACCCCTTGCAAACATCCGTAAGTACAAGAAAGTAATTAAGGTAGAAACCTAACCACAACTTTAAACTCTAAGACCCTTACGTCCCTTGTGCAATGGTTTCCTAACGGGGGTTCAGGTTTCTGTCACTCCGGCAACCCCTACGATTAGTAGCCAAATATACAATGCATTCCCCTAGGCCCATATAGGTGAAGTGTCATGTAGTCGACGTTCACATGACACCACTAGAAGAAGTACACCACAACTTAAATATCAAACTATTGAATCTTTCTCAACACAACTCCACTACTAACAACATGACTTCTCCCATGTCCTCAAGAAGAAAATGAACTACTCACAAGACATCATATGGATCATGATTAGAGATGGAATAATGATGTATAACAATCTGAACATAAACAATAATTCAATGGTTCACTCAATAGCATCAACTACAAAGAGTAATCAACACCAGGAAAGTTTCCCCTATGAACTATGCAAGATTCAACGCAATTGTTACAGCAATATGGAGATGGTGATGAGGGTGCTGATGGTGATGATGGTGGTGGTGATGATGATGATGATCCCGATGAAGTCCAGCTTGATGATGGTGTTGATGGCGACGATCTCCCCTCTCCGGGAAGGAATTCCCCCGGCAGAAATCTGTCTGCCGGAGAGATCTTTCTCTCTCGGTGTTTTCCACCCCACAGAGGCGACATAATATTTCTGTGATCGCCCCCCGAGTCTTAGGGTTTCGGGAGGATAATATACGCCAGAGGGGAGTGCCAGGGGTGGACCAGGGCGGCCACACCATTTGGTGGCGCGGCCCAGGGTGGCCCGCGCCAGGGGGTTGTGTGGGCCCCTTGTGGCCCATCTCCAGCCCCCCTTCTGGCTTCCTTCGTCTTCTAGAAAAATAGTATTTTCCGTATATTTTTCTGGATGTTCTGATCTTCGCGAATTTTGCCTCCAAATAGCACCTTTTCCATCAGAATCCTGACTGCAGCGGTCCATGCTCCAAAAGTCATCAACCCTGCAAAAACAGATGAAATAACATAAGTATCACCTCTTAATACGAAATATATCAATGAATAATAGTGAATTATGACATAGAATAGTGATACAAAATGGACGTATCAATGGCGCCAGAAAATAGCTTGATGACTGCAAGTACACAGATCGTTTGTAGCTAGTTTCGAAATAAAGATATCGATCCCATAGGGAGCAGGAGTTTAAAGTCTAATAACTCTTAAAATAAATATTATGATAGAAATGCTAGATAAAGTTCTAAGTGACAAGATAAAATTACGAGTATTGTGTAAAAAAGGTATTTTCGGTTTTGGGTATAAGAGTAGCAATAAAGTAAAGTAAAACAACTGAGTACAGAAAGTAAGTATCACGTATGTAAGAGAGATTGGAATTGCAGTAGGAAAAAAAGCGTTCTCAGGGAGTAGCGGATACACAACTAGTATTGTAAGGATCTAAGATAAAGATTATCATCATGAATATTCTCGACTATGCATGTGTGGGACGAACTCCATATTTGTACAAATAGGCAGCAACCGTTGTTCATATCATCCACATAACCACAGTTGTCAACAATCGACATTAATCGAATTACTGCGCTATTAAGGACGTAATCCCGTAGGACGTATTCCATGACATAGACTATGTTCCGTGAGTTTCCTCGGTTTTCCAAGTTGATACGTAAGGGGTGCTAACAGCTTTATAGTCACTGTAAGTGCTAGCACACCTCCGTCTACCAACAAGTAGTTTCCTCCATCAAGTTCCCATGAGAGGCAAATATTGAGAGGTCGACTTCTCTCAACATCAAGATGTAGAAAATCTAACACATGATCACCGCGATGAATATTATAATAGACTTTATCTTATTTTAATCTCATATTAGAGTTTCTCCATCTCCCCAAGAACTAATGATCTACTTAGACATGGAGGCAATCAACATCATAGCAATGGTAATGGAAACAATCATAGATGAACAGTACTTGTATAAATCCACAACGAGTACGAGAATTACAACAAGATCTAGACGAGATGTAGATGGATGGATGGAGATGGTGGTGATGCAGCGGTGGATGATGATGACCGATGCCTTAGCCTCCTGGATCTGCGCAGGGCGAAGATGGATCCCTGGTGGATGAGTTCCCCCTCTAGATGCCTTTTGGAGGTGAGGTTTCTGCGATTTCTGGGTGTTCTGTATGTCGTCTCCTCGAACCAATTGCACAGGGTGAAACTATTTGATGAGGCGGAGGTGGCGCCAACTATACGGCTAGAAAATTGCTCCGGTCGTATAGTTGGTCGTTGGACCCTCTGCCTCCCTTGTTCGCTTCTGGTTTTCTTCTGGTATTATTAATATTTCCCAATAAGCGATTTACATTGTTTTTGACTCCTTTTCTCCATAGTACAACTTCTCCAAGAATTGTATCCATCATCTGACCTGATCCTGGTGAAAGCAGACATAAAATATGCGCGCGAACGCCATAAAATACCAAGATCCTACATCTACAGTGCAAAATAATAATGTAAAACAAGATGCAAATATGCACTCATCACTCATCCAGCTATTTTCGTGGGATATGCTCAACCACCATTTTGAGCCAAAATTGGTTATCCATATCCCCTCCACCCTCTAAACCAAACACTAGATAACCACAAAAAAAGTGGATATCCCTTGTCATCCACTGGATAGCCACTAAACCAAACAACCCCTAATTGATCATGGTTTGTGCATCGTCTAGCCCACTGATTTCCTCGGCTATTCAGGACTCAACCTGCTCATCGCCCTCAAGCTCCTTATCTAGATTGTGACATGATGACATTTTCTTCGGCGTCTTGATTCATGACAGTGATGCCTCCGCCGGTGATGGTAGAGGCCAATAGGACGTTGCATGCGGTCAACATCGACACTGTCATGTCGATGATGTTCTCATTTCTCATGTGGTGGCAGATCGGTCTGGTCGCGTCGCCAGACGGACGGACGGAGTACCCTGACAAGGCTACGAGAGCAGACTGTGGTCGCGTCACCGGAGTACCATGACAAGGCTAGTTGAGTACGAGAATCGCTGCGTGGTCGAATTTCTTATGCGAGTATTACCATTAGCTGGGCCGTGGCCTCATGAGATTCTCTGTATATATTTCCAACTAAAAGGCATCGAGCTGCCCACACACAAGCCGCGTTCCTAGAGTAGATAAGGCTGCATGCAATCTGTCTAATTAACAAATCTAACTAACCATGAGTAGATAACGCTGCATGCATCACACGCCCAGTAATTATCTCAAAATAGAGGTGAGTATGGTGGCATTTTCTAGTAATTATCTTGAAGTGTGACACCGTGGTATTGCTTTTAATAGTAAAGATTAAAACTCAGTCAAAGAGAAGGTCTCTCATGATCTGGATATTTTTGACCGACCGATCATGCCATCTACCTCTTTCTGGTCGTTGGATGCCCATCACTTCCCGCATGGGCCATACATCCCCGATGCATATCAAATTGGCCCAATGTGGTGAATCGGGCCGAAAATCACCCACAAAGCTCAACTTACTCCACTCAGATACAACCACTTCACCAGTTCTACAAATCAACCCAAGCGAACAAATGTGACCGAGGAGGCAAGGACGGATGATGGCTCAAAATGTAGAGCTCATTGGGAACCCCAAGAGGAGGTATGGTGAGCACAACAACATGTTTTCCCTCAGTTATGAAATGAAGGTTATCAAACCAGTAGGAGCAAGGAAACAACTGCAAGGTGTTGCTAGCAACTTGGAATCCTGCACAACACATCCACAGAACTTTGCTCCCAACTTACAGTGAGGTTGTCAATCTCACCGGTTTTGCTGAAAACAAAGGATTAAACGTATTGTGTGGAAGATAGTAATTGTTTGCGGAAAGTAAAGAGTAAATAGTAACAGTAGAAGGTATAGCAATGGTAAAGGCATGGACCGGGGTCCATAGTTCACTAGAGGTGATTCTCCTTAAGATAGATAACATGCTGGGTGAACAAATTATAGCGGGGCAATTGACAGATTCGAGAAATCATACAATGCATATACTAGACATCTTAACTCCTATGATATTTGATTGGGCATTACAACATTATACATAGACCGTAATCTAACTGCATCTATGACTAATAATCCACCTTCAGGTTATCATCTGAACCCCTTCCAGTATTAAGTTACAAGCAATAGATAATTGCATTAAGAAAATTGTGTAAAGTAAACAATATGATTGTCCCATGGACAAAGGATTACTGTTTTTTCCCTAGTAGCAACAACACATCTACAACCTTAGAGATTTCTGTCACTTCCCCAGATTACTAGAGACATGAACCCACTATCGAGCATAAATACTCCCTCTTGGAGTTGCAAGCATCTACTTGGCCAAGATAGTTACAAACAACGGAGAGCATGCAAGATCACAAATAACATATACATGATAGAATCAATAATAAATCTGAAATAGCATCTCAATATCCATCGGATCCCCGCAAACACAACATGTAAGATTACAAATAGATGATCTTGATCATGAACGGAGTTCACAAGATCTAAACATGATAACACAAAGGAGGAGAACCAACCATCAAACTACTACATGGACCCATAGTCCAAGGATGAACTACTCACGCATCACACCGGAGGCAGGCATGGTGACGAAGAAGGCCTCCAGGGTGATCTCTCCCTTCCGACAGGATGCCGGGAAGTGCTTCAGATCCCTCCCGATCCAGGGATGGAGATGACGGCGGCTACCGACTCTTTCGTGGAATTTTTATCGGGTCCTTAGGGTTTACATCCCGGGAGGCTTTTATAGGCGAAGGGGCATGGTCGGTGGAGCACCAGGGGGCCCACACTCCCTGGTGGCGTGCCCCCCAGGCCGCGTGGCCACTAGGTGTGGCCGCCCAGGTGCACCACTTCATCTCCCCTCCGGACTCCGTGTTGCTTCGGGTAAAATAGTGACTTTGGCTTTTGTCCCGTCCAATTCCGAGAATATTTCCTTACTAGCTTTTCTGAAACCAAAAACAGCAGAAAACAAGCAACTGGCACTGTGGCATCTTGTTAATAGGTTAGTCCCAGAAAATGTATAAAAATACCTCAAAGTGTGAACAAAACATAAGAAAGTAGATACTAAACAAGCATGGGACATCAAAAATTATAGATACGTTTGCAACGTATCAACATCCCCAAGCTTAACTCCTGCTCGTCCTCGAGTAGGTAAGTGATAAAAAGAAAGAATAATTTTTGAGATGACATGCACCATCATAAACTTGATCAAAGTATTTGTAAAACATTGATAGCTGGGATCATAGTACTTCAATCATAACATGAAAGAAAAAGTTCTAGCAATAAGACAAAGAAACTATGTTGCAACATGAAAAGGCATAAATAAAAGATTCATGAATAACAATGCTTTGCAAGACGTTTGTTTGTTTCACATAAAGAAAACATAACATAGTGGTATTCAACTTGTCCCTCATAGAGTAGCAAACATAAATGCATAGGACACCTTCAAAGTTCATAAGAGTGACTAGATACAAATAGTTTAAAACAAGCAATATCAAAGTTATGCATCAATCAACAAGTCTTGGGACAATGCACATAGAAATAAGAATGGCCACTATGCTCTCAAAGTAGGTGCATAAAGATAGAAGGTGGAGACTCAATATATATAGTGGAAGAAAGGCCTTCATAGAAGGAAGTAGAGATTCAAGTTTCATAAAGATCTTCCAAAAATTATGGTACTTAATAGCTTTCAGCTCTCATTGCCCCTATCATAAGCATCTTGAAGTGATTAAGGTTAAAGTGAACAAACTATGGTGTACATGCTTGACGAAGTATAAGTTAGAAATCTCATGTCCCTTGAATACGAGGGCCGCTCCTCATGCTACTCAAGTTTAGTCACCGGTAAGTTCTTGTCATCGTAAGTACATGTGTGTCATAGATAACCTCCAACGGGGTACCCCTTGCCCGATGATACGGAAGAATCCCCATATCAAAATGACAAGGCAAGCAGACAACGAGCATCTCAGCAATCTTCTTATTTACCATGGGAATATGGTGCTTTTTTCTCTCTTTCCTCTTTTCATAATCTCTTCTTTTTTTCTTTCTTTTTTCTTTTTTTTCTCAATATAGGACTCTTTTTTATAAGAAGAATGCTTCATAGACAGCTCATTATTGTTACGCTGTAGGTTTCCACCATGTCAGCATGGATTAGACCAGCGGCCCAGGAGTTTCTCTAACACATAGCTACCGGTAGAACCCTTAGCCTTAAGGAAGAACTACTCCCTCATCATCATGGGAATCAGCAACGACGATGAAGATGGTGGTGGAGATCGATGGAGATGGCTCTGGGGGCACTTCCCTGTCCCGGCAGGGTGCCGGAATAGAGACTTTCTGTCCCCTGAATCTCCCCTTCTATGGCGGCGGCGTTGCAGAACTTTTCGTGGTTGGAGGATGGACGATCTAGGGTTTTCGTCCCGGGAGGCATATATAGGCGAAGGGGCAAGGTCGGTGGCCGGCCAGGGGGCCCACACCACCTAGTAGCGCGGCTAGGGCTAGCCCGTGCCACCACATGGTGTGACCGCCCTGTGGCACCTCTCCGTCTCGTCTTCTGGCTCCGTGAGTCTTCCGGTAAAATATCGACTTTGGCTTTTGTCTGGTCCAATTCCAAGAATATTGATTTTCTGACTTTCCTGGAACCAAAAACAGTAGAAAACAGGCAACTGGCATTATGGCATCTTGTTAATAGGTTAGTTCCAGAAAATGTATAGAAAGGACTCCAAAGTGTGGACAAAACATAAGAAAGTAAATATAAACCAAGCATGGAACATCAAAAATTATAGATACGTTTGCAACGTATCAAGGACGCCGCCCGCTGTTGCCGCCGCAAATCCGGACAGTAAGGCTGAAGGCATGCCAGGAAACCCTACCTAGATTGGAGTGAACCTCGACAGGAATGGCAGGTCCTGGCTCGGCGACACGACCGTGAAGGTCGGTGGCCCCACCATCTCGCTGCTCAACCCCGGCACCCCCACAGTGATGGCCTCTGCCCTCAATGCGCCGGCTAAGGGGTCAGGTCTAAAGCGGGTCAGACGGGGAAAAACCCCAATGCAATCCCCATGGATCTCATCGCCCTGACCGCCACAGCCATTATGGGCACCTCGTGAGGCGTCCTAGAAATACGTGACAACCACCGTAGAGAGGGGAATACGGCGGGGGGTCGACTCGCGTGGGTGCGGTCCTCAATCCTCCCGCCTCGTATTCGCTGAGGCGTGGTGGATGGTGCGCCCGACCTGCTTGCAGGGCATGTGCTTGATGCGAGGCATAACCTTGCCAGCGGGAAGGCTGTCTAGAGGCAGCGTCGGAGGAGGATATGAGGAGGCCATTGATACATCCAAATCGTATCTACTTTTCTGAACACTTTTGCTATTGTTTCTTCTCTAATTTGTGTGATTTGGATACAACTAATGCGAACTAACACTATTTTCAGCAGAATTGCTTTGGTGTCTCTTTTTTGTGCAGGAAATCAACTTTCAGAAAAAAATCTCGGAAAATATCGCAAAACTCCTATTTTACCAGAAGACTCACGGAGCCAGAAGACGAGATGGAGAGGGTCCACGAGGGGCCCACACCACATGGTGGCGCGGGCTAGGCCAGGTCGTGCCATGGGGTGCTGTGGCCACCTCGGTCTCCGCCTCGACCTCTCCTTTCGCCTACATAAGCCCTATGACATAAAGACAAAGGGGGGTCGATGTTTTTCTAGATAGAGTTCCGCTGCGCCGCCACCACTAGAAACCGCGATTTGGAACCAGAAACTCCATTCTAGCACCCTGCCAGGACGGGGAATTGGAGGAGAACATCGCCATCATCATCACCAATGCTTCTCCATCAACCATCCATGATTCCCCCATCCATGAGTGAGTAATCCCCCGTAGTAGGCTATGGGGATGGTAGGGATTGGATGAGATCATTCATGTAATTGCATCAGATTGTTAGGGCATGGTGGCTAGTATCTATTGTTAGTGCTTTTTGACATTGTTGCAACTTGTTATGCTTAATGCTTGTCACTAGGGCTCGCGTGCCATGATTTCAGATCTGAACATGTTATTGACTCATGATGATACTATTGTTTATGATCTTACCTGCAAGTTGTATACACATATTATTGTCCAGAACCCAAGACCCTGAAGTGATAGAAATCGGGATAACCAGAGGGGATGGCTATGATGTGAGGATCACGTGTGTTCATGGAGTGTTAATGCTTTGCTCCGGTGCTCTATTAAAAGGAGAACCTTAATTGCCAGTAGATTCCCTTGAGGCCCCGCTGCAACGGGATGGCAGGACAAAAGATGTTGTGCAAGTTCTCATTACGAGCACGTATGACTATATATGGAACACATGCCTATGATTATTTAGTACTTGGATACTTTATCTTATTTATCTGCAAATGCCCTATATCTTGATTATTACATGAATTGTCTTGTCCATGCAACGCGCGTCCATCCATCCCTATTCCTACCGCACTTTAATCCTACTGTTTACTACAATTGTTACTATTGTCTTTGACATGGGTATGGTTACTCGGATTCTCACTATTTGCTACCCTGCATTGGGTAAAAGGCCTACAACCCGTAGAGATTCCAGATACAAGCCCAAGGAAGCAACCGACAGAAACTTCTTATTGTATTAGGGAAGAAACCATGAATTGACATTATGTTGGTATTGTAATCACACGTGTATGAAACCTATCCGCATACAGCTTTGAGACCTGGCCTATTATATATAGGGCGGGAGAAGCCCAAGCGAGGGTACCGAAATCTAGTAGACAACTTGTAATAGAGTGTTTCCCCAATATTCAGGCAACTTTGTCTTCATTGTTTTCATGATATCTGATGACATCCCCAGCGTTCTCTTTTTCGTGAAACCCCAAGTCCATCACCATGGGCATTGCCGAGGTTACCCCTCGTCAATTGGCGCCGTCTGTGGGAAACTTGAACGATGGAAACACGGATTCGGCGGAATGCTCTCCACCAAGAATCAACTCGATGAAAGCAAATCCACGCCCGCCCACCCATCAAGTTACCCGCAAATCAACAGAAGTACAGGAACATCCCACTACATCTCCAATGGAAGTCGAGGCACAGATCGAAGAAGGGAACAAAGGCGGGCAAGTCGACACAAATCTGGGAGATCTTGATGGTCTCTATGACAATCTCTCCTTCGGATCAGACCCACCGTTCACGCCATCACGTGAAGCAAGCCCAGCTAATTCAGAACCCGAAGAAATTAGCGAAAGCATTGACTTTGGGATTCGGATGGCGGAAATTTATCCAGAGAAAAAGCTGATGGACTTCACTGGCTCATCCGATAGTGTCTCCATCAGCGAAAATGACAACGTTACCAGTCCGTACGCCACTCAGCACCAAGTATGCGTGATCATCAGAGACGCCATGACCCAGCAAGACTCCAATGGTAACCCAATTGGTAACTCCAATGATATCCTCTCAAGCCATAGTGCAGGAAGCAATGACAACAAAGGAAGTCGAGGAAACAAAGTAGATCCAATAGTCAACCGAGAAAATAGAGAAGAAGAGCAGGAACACGAAGATGAGAGGTGAACCCTCACCCTACCAGTTAGTGCATGGGAGAAAGCGAGAGAAGCAATTTCGGGTGCGACCCCAATGGCAATAGATGCCACCCACGAAGATCTATTGGCATACCAGTATCTGCTGCACTACAAAAGAGAAAGATCCTTAGGATGCAAAGGCAGCTCAACGAAAGGAAGAGGGTAGCCGACGAATCTAGCTTATGAAGGGCACATCTAAGCCCCACCCGAGGATCAAGAAGCACATAGGAGAAACATCACCAAGAAGAGGAACGTCTAGATTAAGAAGTATACCCGAAGAGGAGAGAAGCAGATTAATTCGAGACCTTGATCTCTCATTTATGTCGATAGATCAAGATGGGAACATCAAAGCAAAGATAGCCCATGCAGCTATTGTGGCTGCGCAATCATATCTAATCACGACACAACCTGCACCCGACGATCCCCGTGCAGCCCTCCACCAATCTGCCCTGATGAATCTCGGTTTGGTGGGAGAAACTCTTGCGTAAGCAGATAAAGAAACCACAAGGCAACGAGACCAATCCCCACACCATCGCAACATCCCTCGGCAAGGAGGTCACACCCGACGATCACGGTCGCTACATCAGGTCCACTTTTCTGAACAAGAACCGCGCAACAAAACAAGAAACGACATCACCCAATGAAGGATTGATCGATCACGAGAAGAGCAGAGCACCCGAAGATACCATGACGGTGAAAGTGAGGACGAACAATAATTATGTGGAGCCAGCTGCTTTACCCGACAGGTTTGCAAAACTCCAGTACCGAAGGACTTTAAGCTACCACAAGATCGACAAAAATATGACGCCCTCCAAGAACCCAAAGCTTGGCTGATAGATTATCTAGCGATTATTAGATTACAGGGAGGATCCAAAGCCACGGCAATGCAAAGCCTATAGCTCCACCTAACCAGTGCGGCATGCTCCTAGCTAAAGCAGCTACCAGAAGATTCTATAAGCAGTTGGAATGATCTTGAAGACAAATTCATCAGAAACTTTCAATCCACATTCAAGCGACCCGCATCTTTAGAGCAATTACGCGTCTACAAGCAAAAGCCAAGAGAACCAATACGAGCCTTCATCCAACGATGGAACATCACCAAAAATCTGACTGAAGCGATATCCGACGAAAGAGTGATCGACGCCTTCAATGATGGTCTCTGATGTCTACGCACTTCTATTCTTGTAGACAGTTGTTGGGCCTCCAAGTGTAGAGGTTTGTTGAATAGTAGCAACTTTCTCTTAAGTGGATCACCCAAGGTTTATCGAACTCAGGGAGGAAGTGGTCAAAGGTATCCCTCTCAAGCAACCATGCAATCAAGATACAAGAAGTCTCTTGTGTCCCCAACACACCCAGTACACTTGTCAGGTGTATAGGTGCACTAGTTTGGCGAAGAGATAGTGAAATACAAGTGGTACGGATATAAGACAACGGTGCTAGAAAAGAGCTTGACGGGAGGAAAAGACTAAAGCCAAAAAGATGGAAGCAAGCAAACATGTAACAGATCTAGTTGCAACGGTGTTTCAATGTTTAGAAACAAGGCCTAGGGATCATACTTTCGCTAGTGAACACTCTCATATAAATATCTTCTCTTCATGATACTACTCTGAACTACTCTCCGGTTGGACACTCTAATCCATGGTAGGCCTATAACAACACTCCTCAAAGTCTGCTTTCCCCATCTAGATAACCCCACACTGTCACCTTGAGCTCTAGATGGTTCCAACAAACACCACAATTTCACAGAAACATCCAACTCCAAATATAACTCATAACAAGTATTTGTAATCTCTAGCCTAAGTGCCACCATGGTGTGCATGCTGTCACTTTCACACACATGGGGAGAGCAGAGAACTATTAAAGCACTTGAGTAGCAAGGTAGATCTACTTGATTACAAAGCTCATGATCACAATATGATCATGCATAGAGAGAGATGAACACATAGCTACCGGTAGAACCCTTAGCCTCGAGAGAGAACTACTCCCTCATCATCATGGGAATCAGCAACGGTGATGGAGATGGTGGTGGAGATCGATGGAGATGGATCTGGGGGAACTTACCCGTCGTGGCAGGGTGCCGAAACAGAGACTTTCTATCCACCGAATCTCCTCTTCTTTGGCGGCGGCGCTATGGAACTTTTCGTGGCTGGAGGCTGGATTATTTAGGGTTTCTGCATCGGAGGCTTCTTATAGGTGAAAGGGCAAGGTCGGTGGAGGCCTGAGGGGCCCACACCACTAGGTGGCGCGGCCAGGGACACCCGCGCCACCCTATGGTGTGGCCAGCCCCTGGCCCCTCTGCGTCTCGTCTTCTGGCTCCGTGAGTGACATGGGTATACCCTACAGGTACTCGAGCTTGGTATATACGGCCTGAATACATAAAGGCCCACGGTGTCGCCAAGGCCCAAATGAAGAACTCGAGTAACCTACGGACTCTCGATTGCTTGAAGAACAAGAAGAAGCTAGAGATAGAAAGTTCAAAGGGGAAAACCCTAACCTGTAACCAACTCGATCTGCTACTCGAGACCTGGCCTATCTATATAAAGGCTAGGAGGGGGCAGCGAGGAGGACACAGGCAACCCTAGTTTCCACCATCCTCGCCAGATTGCATCTGCGCACCATTGTAATCGTCGATTCCTTTGATAATTCCATGAGCAGACAAGCAGGAGTAGGGACCTCTACGAGGCCTGAACCTGGGTAAATCTTCGAGTCCCTTGTGTACTTGTTTGCTAGCCGATAGATGTCTCCAGCGCTCCCTCCTTCTCCAAAACCCAAGTCCATAACAATGGGCATTGATGAGTTAAACCCTCGTCAATTGGCGCCGTCTGTGGGAATTAGGAGTGCTGATGTTGCGGCTTCTTCGGCCCCATCAACCGCGATCTACAACTCTGCAACAGCAGAGATCCGCCAGCTCTTCGGCGTGTTCGACTTCACCGTCCACACGCCAGCCACTCGCCCGGCTTTTGAGTTCGTGGGCGACGGAATCATCCTGGCTATCGGGAGCTTCCGCTTCCAAGTTGGTCAGATGGGCACGCTTCGCCTGCCTGACCAGCCAATGGTACCATCGATTGCTCCAACATCGTGGTTCCCTCCATCTATCGGCACCCTCAACAAGCTCAATGCCCCGACAACAGTCGAGAACACGATCAGCGATAGCAGTCGCGACTCCGATCTGAGCGATCTGGCAACTGAAGATGGAGCCTATGGCTCCGGATCTGAAAGGTGCGGGAGCAGCAGCTTCCCCAACCACTTCATGTGCGCCGTCATCAACACGGGCGACACCTGTGTCAATCGCGACAACACGGGAAACCGTGGCAACGAAACCGACCCGCCTAACGGCGGCATACCCAATGGTGGACCACCGCCCAACGGCGGCAACAGCGGCAACGACACCCTCGTCAACAATGGAGGAGAAATCGAACCTCCAACCATGATAAACAAGCAAACTGGCGAACGCGTCGTGATCAGGCTCAACGATCTCGAGTGGGCCCGCTGATGCGAAGCCCTACGAGGCCATCCTCTACCTTTTGGTTCCCTGCAAGAACTATTGATGGGATACCACTGGCTCTTGAAGGAGGAATACAAGCGCCAGCTACAGACAATCGCGCAACTCGAGGCGCGAAAAAAGGCGGCTGATGAATCAAGCCTCCGACGAGCCGGGCTCTCCTCCCACGGAGGATCCTCCTCAAAGGGCAATGAGTACATCGCAAACAAGAGGCGATCCCGGATGGCTCATCTCACCGAGCAAGAACGCATAGAAGCTGCAAAGGTCCTCGACTTCAGCTCTATGACAGTCGATACACGGGGCAATGTGGTCCCCAAAACACCGCAGGCTGCGGTGACAGCAGCCACCATGTACCCCCTCAACAACTAGCCGCCGACTAGAGATCCCCGAGCTGCCATGCACCGATCCACGATCATGGGCTTGGGAATAATCGAGGCCGCCCTCGATAAGGAGCCAACACCGGAGCCGAAAAAAGGCAAAGCGCTAGCAAAGCGCTAATCCTTGCCCTCATCCAGCAACGACAGTCACGACCTGTCCCGACACCGCCGCTCAGGGCGACACGACCACGACTATGATGCGCGCGATGACCTCACGCAGCGCAAGATCGACAAATCAAGGGCGGGACGTGCTCGGTCGACTGAATCAGAAGACGAAGATGTGGAGCTCTGTGGCGCCAGATGCTTCAGCAGGGCCATCAAGCAAAAGTAAATGCCCAAGAGGTTTAAACTCCCATCGGAGAACCCGAAGTTTGACGGCCTACAGGACCCAAAGATTTGGTTGGAGGACCACATCTCATCTATCAGGCTTCACGGCGGAAGTCAAAGTACAACCATGCAATGCTTGCAGCTATAGCTTCAGGGCGCCGCCCGAGCCTGGCTCAACAACCTCCCACACGGATCCATTCGTAGTTGGGAAGAGCTGGTATACAGCTTCGTGCGCAACTTCAAGGGCACGTACAAATAGCCCGCATCAATCGAAGAGCTGAGATGCTGTCATCAAAGATCGGGCGAATCGCTATGCTCCTACATCCAGAGGTGGTCCATCATCAAGAACTTCGCAGAGAACATCTCGGAGGATCGCGCGATTGATGCATTCAATGGCGGCGTAAGCCACATAGAGCTTAGGGAGGAGCTGGGCCGCTCGAATCCCAAAACCATCGACTATCTGATGGAGATCGCGAATCGCTGGGCAGATGGAGAGGATTCGGTGAAGAATTGCGTTCACTCCGACGACGAGGCAGAACTCGAACGCAGACGCGACCGCCGAATCAAACGCCGCATGCGCATCTACGATGACCGTGACGACGTCAACATGGTCGCAGCCGGCTACGCCGATAGACGCGACGACAACCGCAACAGCGGCTACCGCAGCGGTGGATACCGCAACTCCGAAAAGACCACGCAAGTGTGGCAGCGCCGCAACCGCGATGAGGCGCCCGCAACATCCATTGAAGACAAGCTGTCCGGGCCATGCACCGTACACTTCTATATCGATAAGCATGATGGAAAGAAGAAGTCCAGCCACCTCCTCAAGGACTGCTGCAAGTTCCTCAAGCTACATGAGGGACTGGTTCGGATGAATCGCAACACAGTCGAAAGGGGCTACGGAGCTGCTCCAGGCGCCGTGGCACATGGAGCTCCACCACCACCACCACCTGGACTACCCCCAAATGCAGTTGCGCCAGACCAGCACCAGGGAGGCGAACAATACCCACGGGCCATGGGTGCCATGATGATCCAAAAGGGACGCCCCTCGAATAGGGTGCAGAAGGCCATCACTCGCCAAGTCAACTTGGCCACAAACTCGCCACCATCTACCATTGAGTACCTCAGCGGAAGCGAGTCCTGTATCACCTTCGACAAGCGCGGCCATCCGCCCCAAGTACCTCGTCCGGGCCATTTTCCCCTCGTACTCGAGGCACAAATCGGAGGTTTCGACATGAGCCGCGTCTTCATGGACGGCGGAAGCGGCATCAACCTTATATTCACGAGTACCTTGCGAGCAATGAGGATCCCTCTGACTTGCTTAGAGGCCTCAGACACAATATTCCACGGCATCATCCCAGGCAAGGGCGTGTATCCCCTTGGCAAAATCAATCTCTATGTCATCTTCGGCACGCCGAAAAACTTTTGGCGCGAGCGCATCGACTTTGAGGTCGTCGACTGGCCCTCACAGTACCACTGCATCCTCGGACGTGTCGTGTTCGCTAGGTTCATGGCAGTGCCACACTACGCGTATCTGCAGATGAAGATGCCAGACCCTAATGGTGTCATCACAATCAACGGGAGCTTTGAGAGATTCGACAGTTGCGACAGGGAATTTAACAGAATCTCCCAGTCCTTCGGCATTTAGGAAGAACTGGTGAGACTAAAGGAGTCGACAGACAACAGTCTGCCTCCCCTAAGCCGACCAAGTTCGCCTGATCTATCTTTCGACTCATCGGTGCACACAAAGAAAGTTCAGGTCCACCCATCGGATCCCGCCAAGACGGCCCTCATCGCCAACAACTTGAGTCCCGCATAGGAACTCGTGCTCGTTGAATTCCTCCGTGAGCACTGGGAAATTTTCGCCTGGTGTCTAGCGGACATGCCAGGGGTTCCTAGGGAATTCGCCGAGCACGCACTCAACATCAACCCAGATGCAAGGCCAGTCAAGCAAACAATCCGGCAATTATCTGAGCCAAGAGCAAAGGCAATCGGAATGGAGATCAACAGACTCCTCGACGCCAAATTCATACGCGAGATCAAGGAAAGCACTTGGCTCGCCAACACGGTGCTAGTGCCAAAAAAGGACACGGACATCCTGCGGATGTGCGTGGACTTCACTTCTTTGAATAAGCATTGTCCAAAGGACCACTTCCCGCTACCGCGAATTGACCAGATCATCGACTCCACCGCGGGGTGCGAGCGCCTCTGCTTCCTCGACGCCTACTCAGGCTATAACCAGATTCGAATGAAGGAGGAAGATCAAGAAAAAATAGCGTTTACAACGCCTTTTGGTGTATTCTGCTACAACACGATGCCCTTCGGGCTAAAGAATGCAAGAGCCACCTACCAGCGGTGCATGCAGGCTTGCCTCAAGAACCAAATCGGTCGCAATATTCAAGTTTATGTCGACGACATAGTAATCAAGACCAAAAAGGAAGCCTCATTAATCGATGATTTGCGTGAAACCTTCGCCAACCTCGATAGCTACCGGATCAAGCTCAATCTGGACAAGTGCGGCTTCGGCGTACCATCTGGGCAACAACTCGGGTATCTCATCTTCGCGAGAGGGATCGAGGCGAACCCGAAGAAAATAAATGCCATACTAGCAATGGAGAAGGCGAAAAACATAAGGGGCGTCCAACAACTGGCTGGGCGAATCGCGGCTCTCAGTCGATTTATCAGTCGGATGGGTGAAAAGGCGTTGCCCTTCTACCAACTCCTCCACAAAGCTGACAAGTTTGAGTGGACCAACGAGGCACAGGAAGAATTCGAGGACCTCAAGTGCCTGCTATCCACCTTGCCAGTACTGGTGACTCCACGAGAAAGGGAACCGTTGTTGCTATACATCTCCGCCACCAACCAGGTGGTCAACACAGTGCTCGTAGTCGAACGAGCCGAAGAAAACAAGGTCCACGTGGTACAGCGACCAGTATACTACCTCAACGAGGTCCTCATGCCAACAAAACAGCGGTACCCGCGCTACCAGAAGCTAGCATACGACGTCTTCATGACTGCCCGGCGACTGCACCACTACTTCCAGGAACACCCAATCATGGTGGTCAACGACGCCTCGCTGGGGCATATCCTCAACAACCCCGACGCCACGGGGCGAGTCGCGCTTTGGGGAATCGAATTGTCTCCACGAGACATCACATATGAAAAACGCGACGCAATCAAGTCGCAAGTTCTCCCTGACTTCCTCGTAAACTGGGTGGAGAACCAACTCCCCGAAAAACCAGATATGTCCTACCTCTGGACAATGCACTTCGACGGATCCAAGCGGAAGGACAGAGCTGGTGCAGGTGTCATACTGACATCGCCCCAGGGGGACAAGCTGAAATATATCATGCGAATGCAGTTCACCGCCTCCAACAACGAAGCTGAATATGAGGGCCTGCTACACGGGATGAGGATGGCAAAAGCCTGCGGCGCCAATAGGCTCATTATATACGGTGACTCCAAGCTGGTCGTCAACCAAACAATGCATGAGTGCGACGCACTGAACGACAACATGATCACCTACCGCGACCTCTACGACACACTCGAAGGGGATTTTGACCGTTGCGAGCTGCGGCACATAGGACGCGAAAGCAATGAAGAGGCGGACACACTCGCCAACATAGGCTCTACCTGCGCCCCATACCACCTGGGGTATTTCTCGAGCACATCTGTGAATGCTCCATCAAGCCAAAGGCCGCAGAGAAGAAAACAAGCGCAACAACAGACTCGGGGGCTACGCCGCCCAATGAGCCAATGGCACTCGATGACTTGGAGCTGGAGACAGGACTCGAAGGACCAATGAGCGTCATGATGAACGAGCAATCCTGGACTCAACCGTACATCACGTACCTTCTCAGCAAGAGGCTACAGGATGATCCGACTGATGCACGGCACATCGCACGGCAATCCAAGGCATTCGCTGTTATCAACGGCGAACTATACAAGCGCAACATCACAGGAGTACTCCAACGATGCGTCTCCACGGCCGATGGAAGAGCTGTCCTCCTCGACATCCATGAGGGGACTTGCGGGCATCATGCCGGCAGTCGCGCCCTCGTTGTCAAAGCTCTATGAGCTGGATTCTACTGGCCTACGGCCATGCGCGACGCTAAGGACATCGTCCAGAAATGCAACGCCTGCCAGCGATTCGTGGATAAGCCGCACGCACCTGGCGCAGAGCTTCGGCCAATTCAATTGGCTTGGCCCTTTGCGCAATAGGGACTCGACATGGTCGGCAAACTCCCAAGGTCCTCGCAAGGAGGCTACGTCTACCTCTTGGTCGCAGTCGACAAATTCACCAAGTGGATAGAGGCCATGCCGGTGACTAACCAGTCAGGAGCCAGCGCAGTCAAATTCTTCGAGTCCATCGTCTACCGCTTCGGAGTGCCACACAACATCATCACGGACAACGGGACCAACTTCACATCCAAAGAGTTCCAAGAATTCTGTGAGAATCTGGGAATCAATGTTAGCTATGCCTCTGTGGCACATCCTCAGACCAACGGTCAAGTCAAAAAAGCTAACGGGCTCGTCTGCGGCGGCATCAAGAAGCGACTCCTCAGGCCACTCGAACAGGCTGCGGGTT
Organism: Avena sativa; assembly: GCA_916181665.1. Lineage (NCBI taxonomy): Eukaryota > Viridiplantae > Streptophyta > Magnoliopsida > Poales > Poaceae > Avena > Avena sativa. Next base: position 435,344,057 of record OV702287.1, read on the forward strand.
TCTGGCCAGATGAGCTTCAATCGGTACTTTGGAGCCTGCGCACAACTCCAAACAGCGCCACAGGATACACCCCGTTCTTCATGGTGCACGGGGCTAAAGCGGTGCTACCCGTTGAAGTACGATACAAAGCACCATGTGTGGTCGCTTACAGCGAGCAGGAGTCAACTCTTGCACTCGAAGACTCCGTCGATCTCCTTCAAGAGGCAAGGGAAATCGCCATGGAAAGATCAACGATCTACCAGCAGAACCTGCGCAACTACCACAGTAGTTGGCTACGCCCTAGATCCTTCGTCGAAGGCGACCTGGTCCTTGACTGAAGCAGCAAGAACATCTCAAGCTCGAGTCCCCCTGGGAGGGACCATATGTGATTATAGAAGTAATCCCAGGTGGCGCCTATTGCCTTCAAGATTTAGAGACAGGAGTCGCTTACTCCAATCCCTGGAACGTCGCGCAGCTGCGACGCTTCTACCCTTGGTCGTTTTTACCTTTACATTGCAAATAAGGCTACTTAGCCACACATTGTACTTCGTACTGTCCCGCGAATAAATAAAGCTAAGTGCCCCAAAACTCTGTGTTTTCCTTTATTTTTTCGCAACTTATCCACTCGGGGGCTGCGCCACCCTATACACATCAGTTCTACGAACTAAAACGCGATATCCTGAGTAACTGGCACACCAATCGAAACCCTTGACAAACATCAACCCAGTTGCAACGCACCTGACAGGTTGACAAGGGACTGAGATAAATTCATGGCCAGGCTAACGAAAAGGAGTCGCATAGTGCAACACACTCACAAAACATACATGCTAACAAGCTCTTTTATACATCATCGACAATCAATTATACACAGCATACATACGAACTTTACAACATTGGTACAATTATGTGCAGGATACAAACTAAACTACTATTGCAACAAGAGAACGTTGGTTTGCTCCTCGAAGAAGTCGACGATCTCCTCTGCTGGGTGTTCCACCGCCTGATAGTGCGGCACCATATTCCAAGCAGAACCCGCTGGTGGCGCATGTGGTCCAGCCGCAATTGCCGCAACGTCTACATCAGGCCTATGCAGTCGCACCAGCGACAGAGCGGCCTTGGCACCAGCCACCAACTGCTGTCTTATGCACTCACAAACCACAGTCAGGTCTTGGAACTTGGCAAGGAGGGCCAGCAGGCTCGATGGCACAACATCCAGCGGAAACATCGTCCGATAAATGTTCTTCAAGCACGATTGCGACATCTTCAGGAAGTGCAGCACTCACTACGCACGATCCTGCAGGGTCGCCAATGCGATTCCACGATCATGATCCACCCAGAAATATCCACTCTCTTGAAGCTGCTCTTGGGTCAGATCGTTCATGCAAATAGCAATCCTATCCTTCTCATCCTGCGGATGGCGCACGCTGACAACTATACAAGGCAAAAGTGGAAGTATGAGGACAACACACCATCGCAAGTGACTACAAGGAAAAGATAAGAGTAAGAACGCTAACATTTAAATTGGTCGCCCAATTGCGTCACCTCCCCCAACAGATATTGTTCTCGGGCGGTGGCCTTCTCCGCCTTCGATTTCCATACATCCGCATTACCGTGAAGTACAGGCAATTCACGCTCCAACTGCTTCACGCGATCACGGAGTCGCGAGAGCAGAGACAGCTCATCCACCCTTGAGAGCGGTGGTGCCAAAGTGTCATCAAGGGGTGGCGAATCATGAGGTTCCCTCAAAGGATCACTTGATGTGCCCTATCACAAGCCAATCAAGAAGTAATAAGAAGACCAAATCAATGCGCAGACAAAAGATTCGAGTGCATTCAAGATTAGCAAAAGTATCAGCAGATACACTCTCCAAAAGGCATGTTTTCAAGAAAAGACATAAGTTACAAAGATACTGAGGAGCAACAGGTTTCTTCGACTTGGACTTTGGCTTTGGGGGCCTCATCGAGTCCGTGGCAGTATCAGATGCCACTGACTTTCCGCCGGCCCCTGATGCCGCGGCCTTCGCAGCTTTCTTGGCTCGCTGCAGCTCCTCAGAGTACTTTGCAACGGTGTTGATCAGCTGTGGCCCATATTTTCCACAAGCAGTCGCAAAAGGAGGAAAGACTACCTACTAGCCATCCATGCTAACGGGCATCGCCCTAGAGACCGCTGCAGGATCAACTTCGACTCCGTGGGCCTGCACCATAGCGAGTGACATTGACACACTAGCCGCACGGAGCGAGTTCTTGAAGCTTGCAGGGACGCCCCCGGCAAGAGATTTCACCAGCTCGTCCATGTTCTCGACCAGCTCATCCTTGGGCACTAGCTCTTCCCGGAGGCGACTGAGCACGCCCTTGGCCTTGGAGAGCACATCTTGAATGGCGGCGCTGCGGTCCTCGACTGCTGACAGAGCACCCGCCAAGGCATCGTCATGGCGAAGGGCCTGAGGGTCGAAGCTCAAATCGCCAGCATCTGTACAGAACCCACACATGGGCACGAAAGTCAGTGCCAACGACAAATTTGAACAGAGAACAATAATGATATCTAAGAAAGGTACCTGAGAGAGCCTTGGCAATCGAGAAAAGCTGTTCTTCGAACAACTTCTCCCTAGTTGCGATGGAGGCACGCAGATCCTCTTCGCGCTTTTGCGCCTCGTCACGCGCCGTGATTGCCTTATCGTGGCTCTTCACAGCCGCGGCGAGTGTCTTTTCCATGGTGGCGGCGTTGCGAAGAAGGGCATTATGTTCAGCTGCAAAACAAAACAACAGGGATAGACTATCAGTCGACTACATTACATCGATGCAGTAGAAGAAGAGGTAAATGGAACTTACTTTCCACCACGCGATAGCGCGTATCCAACATGGCATGCTGGCGACCCATCGCAAGCACTTGCTCCGCCAGGTGAGCGGCTTCCTTCACAAGGAGCTGTCGAAAAAGGAAAACATCAGAAGATCAGGAGATGACATAGATAAAAACAATTGCAATATCAGAAGAAGAGATGCTACACTCACATGATCCTCCAATGACTCCGAATTCGATTGATGAGCAGTCATCCGAGCAACCATCCGGTGCTCCCCATCATGCGGAGAGCTGGATGAGTTATGCCCGGAGTAGGCCGCCAATGGAGGGGAAGGAGCACGCTCAGCCTTTTTCTTGGCTCTCGAGGTTGTGACTCCTGATTCTTTCAGAAATTGGACGTCGCCAGAAGATGACGATGCCTGCTGACTGCAAGACCAAACCAACATCACGAAAGGGCAACTCCAAAAGAAGAACCAAAAAGGAAAACTTGAATACCTACCAATCAAACTTATCAAAGTCTAAGGTTGGATCCCCCGACTCTGACGACGACTCCTTCGGCAGCCGCATCTTCTTGCGAGAAGATGGCGCCATGGCACTCACAGAAATAGCAGGGATTGGCGACTCCACACCAACGCCTGCACCTTCCGGAGTCGAAGGAGACGACGCATCAGAATCCTCGCTGCACGAACGCTTGCGAGTATCCGGACTATCCGACTCGGGGGCTTCCTCCTCCACATCATATGGGACGGTCGACTCCGACTCGTCCTCTTCCAAGGCTTCACGAGGGATAACCCCCTCAGGAAGAGGAGGCATACAGGGTGACACCGCCCAATCCTGCATACAGACAATAATTTAGCACAAAGTTACGAAACAGCAAAGAAGCAATCAACAAACTAAGCTACTACGTAGCAAGACTATACCTCAGGAGGAGGGTTAGCAGCATCGAATGGAGGAACGACTGGTTCACTGGGGAGCACATCCTTGACGGTGTACTTGGTGACCAGTCGCACCCTTTTGTCTACCTCACTCGCGGACATGCCATCGGCAGACATGCGAGTGATATCATCCGCGCCAGCCCACTGAAACATGGGGTGGACTCTGGCCTGCAGAGGCTAGACGCGACGGTGCAGCCATGTGCGAATGAGGGCGCAACCTCCTTCCTCTTTGCCCATGCGGCTCTCGAGGTCGCAGACACGCTTGTACAGCACATCTGTCTCCGCGGACTGGCCGGGCATGATCACATTCTTCCAGGAGCGCCTCCTCTTGCACGGCGTCGCAGGGTCGAAGGGCGCGAATCCGAAGTGGTCTCCGTCAGCCTTCTGGTCACGGATGTAGAACCACTTGTCCCTCCACCCTTGGACGGACATCATCAGCTTGATGTCGAAGTAAGTGGCGGATGGATCGACATGGATTCCGCAGCCGCCTACATCGTAGACTATGGAGCCAGATGCCGATTGGCACTTCAACTTGAAGAGGCGCTTGAAGAGGCCGAAATGCGGCTTGATTCCGAGCCAGCACTCGCAGAGGGTAATGTAGCAAGCTACATGGAGGATGGAATTGGGGGACAGCTGATGGAGCTGGAGCCCATAAAAACAAAGAAGGCCCCTGAAGAAAGGATGCAGGGGCAACGAGAGGCCACGGATGACGAATGCTAGGAACATCACCTGAAAACCGATAGGAGGAGCGGGGATTACCTCGCCGCCAAAGACGCGCGCGTCGGAGACTGCGGAGGACAAAACTCCGTCTTGGCAAAGAAGACGAAGTTCTGAGGACTTGATCATAGAGGGACGCCACACGCCATTTGTGACGCGAGTGCCCGCGCCTTTCTTCTTAGCACCGGCGGCGGTGCTGGTGCCCGCAGCGGCGGAGCCACCTTTCTTCTTCGTCGTAGCCGCGACAACAACAGAATTGGCCGCGACACCTCCCTTTTTCTTCCCCATTCCGCAGCGGCGATGCGACCGAAGGAAGTAGCTGGGAAATACGTAGAGCTGGTCCAGCGCCGCGAAAGAAAGGAGCGCAAGGAAGCAGGGGAGCAGCGGCAATGGCGATGAAGGCAAAGGCAGAAAAGAAGTAAGATGTGAAATTTACCGTCACCGCATCGCTACTTAACCCCCCAGAAGATGCAATCCAACGGCTTAGAAAAACCCTATCAGACGTGTGGCGTTCATCGAGCTCGACACGTGGTGGACCTGAAACGTGAACCGTCCCCTACTACTCCCATTACGTGCGGAAATCGAGGAGGCGCAGTTAAAATAAAGATTACGCACGCCCGATCAAATCAGAGTCAGGAAATAGGACCCACCGCTCGTCACGTCCCGTCAAACTCGCTCACGCGGGAAACTGAGGTCATGGAATCGTCAGCACTGACGTCATCAAAAACTACACAGCAGAAGACTTCGACTACTTTAGTCCTTGCTCGAGTCTTCGACTCCACCAAGCACTCGGGGGCTACTCCCATAGGGAGCGCTGGTCGCGCACCCTATGATTTTTCTTCTTCTTTTTGCAGGAACATGGACAATCAAAGCAAACCCAATCACTCGAAACACGGTTCGACTATGGACATGGGTTACTCCCATAGGGAGCGCCGGAAGCAAATTCGACTGAAACAAGCAAACAAAGACGATAGCAGTCGCAAAAGTTCTTTAGTCCCTGCCTGAGTCTTCGACTCAACCAGGCACTCGGGGGCTACTCCCATAGGGAGCGCTGGTCGCGCACCCTATGATTATTTGTACACCGTACTATGTGTTGATAACATCCACACTCGAAGCTTATGGCGACACCGCCTCATGACTTTTCCCTGCAGAGAGACTGCGTCTCCTGGGTCACCCGAATCGTCTCCGCGATGATAAAATTTCAGATGCCGCGCTTACAGCGTGAAGATAAGACCTGAAGAAGTCCTGGCAACGCATTAGATGCGCACTACCAGAAATATATCCGTGTCTACAGGTACAATGAACATGCCTTGACGGACGCGTCGAGTGCTCACACCCATATACTAGAATTCGACTCCTGTAAGACCTCCGCGACTTGAGTCAAATTACACCAGCACTTTTCCGGATTCGAGTCCAGGGACTCGAGTTCGAGTAGATTGCGTTGTTTTACCCTAAGGTAGTTAACTGATACTGATACATCGGTTAAATCAGGCATGCACATCAATAATCACTATGACATAAACAGAGCAGTCGAAAAACATACTCAGTCATGCACTCGAAAGGCTTCATAAAGGCTCCAGTCGAATCTGCGATTCTACTGGACACTCGGGGGCTACTGACATGGGTATACCCTACAGGTACTCGAGCTTGGTATATACGACCTGAATACATAAAGGCCCACGGTGTCGCCAAGGCCCAAATGAAGAACTCGAGTAACCTATGGACTCTCGATTGCTTGAAGAACAAGAAGAAGCTAGAGATAGAAAGTTCAAAGGGGAAAACCCTAACCTGTAACCGACTCGATTTGCTACCCGAGACCTGGCCTATCTATATAAAGGCTAGGAGGGGCAGCGAGGAGGACACACGCAACCCTAGTTTCCACCATCCTCGCCAGATTGCATCTGTGCACCATTGTAATCCTCGATTCCTTTGATAATTCCACGAGCAGACAAGCAGGAGTAGGGACCTCTACGAGGCCTGAACCTAGGTAAATCTTCGAGTCCCGTGTGTGCTTGTTTGCTAGACGATAGATGTCTCCAGCGCTCCCTCCTTCTCCAAAACCCAAGTCCATAACAATGGGCATTGATGAGTTAAACCCTCGTTAGTGAGTCTTCCGGTAAAATATCGACTTTGGCTTTTGTCCCGTCCAATTCCAAGAATATTCATTTTCTGGCTTTTCTGTAACCAAAAACAGAAGAAAACAAGCAACTGGCACTATGGCATCTTGTTAATAGGTTAGTCCCAGAAAATTCATAAAAGTATATCAAAGTATGAACAAAACATAAGAAAGTAGATATAAAACAAGGATGGAACATCAAAAATTATAGATACGTTTACGACGTATCAACATCTCCAAACTTAACTCCTGCTCGTCCTCGAGTAGGTAAGTGATAAAAATAATAATTTTGGAGGTGACATGCACCATCAAAATCAAGATCAAACTATTTGCAAGCATTAAAAGCTAGGATCAAAGAACTCTAAACATGAGCATGAAAGAAGAAGTTATAACAATAAGAAAAAGTAACTATGCATGCAACATGAAAGGTTACAAACAAAGATCATGAATAACAATGCATTGAAAGTGTCGTGGTGGTGTCACGGCAGATGCCATGGATAGGCTAAAGGTGGGGACTAATACACGCTAGGGGAATCCAGGGGGGGATAGTGAAGTGATTCTCCACACAGAAGTTTATATTTGCTTTGCCTCCAAGGTTACATGTGCTCCTAGAGCAGTATTGGCGAGAGGAGGAAGGAGCAGCTCTCTTACTCTCGCTCACAGATCACACTTAAAACCCTAGCCAAATTAGAAAAATCGGAACCCCCTCTACAGAAGCCCTAGCCCTCCTTATATAGGGGGGGCTAGGTCTCCACTTAGGGCATACGTGGAGGCATATTCCTAAGAATATGCCATCTCCCAAAGTAGTAAGCTGACCGGGTTACTTTTCCCTCGCGTCACACATGCAGAGGCTACGTGAGCCTCTACGGTGCCCGCGTCAGCCGACATGGGCATCGTCACCCTTGTCGGCCACGCCTCGGTGGTCCTGCCCTTGTCTGCTTCGTTCAGGCAGTGCGTACCGGGGCTTCTTTTGACCAGCGAGATTCCTTCCTTCTCCTAGAAGCTAGATGTGCCCCGAATCATAGTTGATCCGGCCACACCTATTCCTGCATACAAGTTAAACATGCATTTCCGACTTACTGCTTAAGTCGGTTGAGACTTAGTTAGGCGAACGCCCCCTGGTCCGGGTTACCCCGTGATTCGGCCTGTCTTGAGGTGACCTGGCCAGCATCCGCTTTGGCCTTGCCGAACCTCGGCTAACTCGGCCTTTATACCCCGGCATGACCCTACCCGGGGGTATCCCCCCAACATTAGTCCTCGAAGCTGGTGCGGTCTTAGCTGCCGCGGCCGCTAAGGCCACATCAGGTTCAATTATGTTTGACCTTTGGATGTTATTTCCAAGTTACCTCCTTGTCTCAGGTTATATGGATTTACGTTCCCCTTGCACGTTCCAAGTTTTCACTTGCCGGCCGGGTTACCACTTCAACTCGGACCTCATGGTTTTACTTTCCCTCTGCACATTCCAAGTTTTCACTTGCTGGCCGGGTTACCACGGTCCTATCCGGGTCTTGCTTCCTTCTCTCGTACGCCAACCCACGTGGAGGCTAATCATTATGTTGTCTCATTTTAAGGGCCAACACAGTAACCGCCGCAGTAATTGTCAGTCATCACTGTGCGCGGGTCACGTCACGCCTGCCTCCTCGTTTACCGCATCAACGCGTCACGTCATGGGACCAAGTCCACTCTGTGGCCTTCCATGTGGCTCCTTGCTGATTGGTCGATGCGGGTGGTACACGGCCACTGCGTGTGGCGTGCCCGCAGAACGCGATCCCACTTTCTCCTCGTGGGAGAGGTTAAATAGGGGAGGGGCGCATCACTTAGGCTTTTTCTCCTTACTGCGCCCCTCTGCCCTTTGCTCTTCTTCTTTGTCTTCCTCGCGACTGTGCTGCCGCCAGTGCACCCAAGCAGCAGTGCCGCCACCGCATCTTTTCCCCCATATTTCTACGTCGTCGCCACCGCTACGCGCCTCCTCCACAACGGGTCGCTACCAATCTAGGCCTTTGCCCCCTGCTGCCGCTAGCACCAGCGAGGGCAGCGATTATCAGATGATGGAGGAGGAGCTCGTCGTTGCTGAGCAAGAGATGGAGGAGGACTCCGCCGCTACGGACCGTGGTGCGTGGGCCGGGTCCTGGGTCTACCAAGATGACTTGGACTGGCTCTACCGGACCATACGCATCCCCGCCGACGTCATCGTGCACCTTGCCTCCGCCGAACTCGCCCCCTCACCCAATCCGGGTGAGTACGTTGTGTTCTTGTCGCACTTCCAACGGGGGTTCGGTTTGCCGGTCAGCGATTTCTTCCATGACTGGTTAAGCACGTACGGACTCCAGCCGCACCACCTTCCTGCCAATGCAATCACTTCTCTTTCTTCTTTTGCCTCTATGATCGAGGGCTACGCCGGATTATGGCCCATGAAGGAGCTATGGATCTGGTTTTTCAGCCTTCGTCGTAATGTCATTCCGAATATTCAACTCGATCCGGAGGACAAGCAGCTCACTCAATTCGGAGATGCATCCATCTCACCCCGGAGGTTATCCGTTTTCCCTCGAGTCACTGGGTTGGACTCCTGCAAAGGATGGGCCCGGACTTTCTTTTATGTCCGGAACAAGGGCACTGAAGACTTGATCCGACTGCTTCCCTATGCTCTGGGTCCACCTAACCCGGAGTCGTGGGACGTTGTCCCCAAGAATCCCATAGCCTTGGCCAACTAGGTCAACAAGAGGTTTGCGGAGCTGAAGAAGCTCGGGTTGCGCAACGAGGATGCTATGATCACGTTCGTGCGCAACCGAATCTCCCCCCTCCAGAGGCGCACCCACAAGGTGTGACATATGAGCATCGGCCGCGACCCCAACCAGACCTCGTCCTTCGAGTTGAGCAACTCGGAGATCTATCGCCGGGTCAAGGCTCTCTTCACCACCCACAAGGACTTCTCCACTGAATGGACGTGGGGAATTGAGCATTTCTGCCAGGATAGGCTTCCTCCCTTGGTAAGCTTCGTGGCGCAAATTTACTCCGGGTTAATTATACATCGGTCATTGTTCCATTTTTGACTCCGTTGTTCATTCTTTTCCTCAGCTATTCCTTCAGCAGACCCTCGAGGACGGCACCAATCCGACCCTTAAATGGGCGCCCGACCGGGAGACCCCGGACAAGGAAGAGCCGGACCAAGAGATGTTCCTCCCGATGACCGACGCTACGAAGCGACCCACCGGTAAACCCTCTTCTATTAGAGATTGGCCCGATGATGAAGGTGACTCGGATATCGAGGTGATTGAACCTGTTGATGATGTCCCCCTTTCTTTTGCCTTTCCGGCATCAGCTAACCCCGGTGGGCAGATCCACGAGGACCCTCCCCTTGCCACGGGTGAACCTAGTCTGGCAGCGCCAAACAAGAGGCGTGGCGCTGCATCAAGTTCCTCCTCTGGACCTTCTCAGCCCTCCAAAAGGCGGAAGAAGTCCGGAGACAAAACTGCTTCCAAGCCTGCAGGCAAGGCCCTAGCATGAAGGGCTCGGAAACCCAAGGAGCCCCTGACCTCGGATGCGTAAGCCTCTTTTTCCTCTGCAACTTATTCTTCCTTGCATTGTTTTAGTCTCTCTTCTGACATTTTTTGGTTTGGCAGTGCTGCGGAGGGTGTTCCCCAGAGTGGATCTAGCATCTCTTCACCGCTCTGACCTAGCCCTTCTCCCCCTCATGATGACGAGTCACGCCCGCTGAGCCCTATTCCAGAGGGTTCTGCGGCTGCTCTGGGTTCCAGCCCACCTCGTCATGAGGGGGGTAACCCCGAAGCGGGGGAGACGGACCCAGCCGAGGTAGCGGCATCCACCACTTCGGCTCCGCTGCAACCAGCAACTACCGAGACTACCTCCGTACCAGCACCGACACCAGCACCAGCACCAATTTTGGCACCAGCAACAAGGGCAGCAGCGCCAAGCTCCTCCGCCTCGTCCGAGTCTTCTCGGTCTCGGCGAGGAAGTACCCAGGCAGCTCCTAAGGGGAAATCAGCCGCAACCACTTCCTCCTCTCAGCAAGCCAAAGGCAAGAAATCCCCTGACGTCACCAGGGCAGCGTCCACCGGGTCTGGACAGCGCAGCCTCGCGTCCATGCTTGCCCAGAAGGCTCCCGCACCGAAGGACGCCCCTGTCGTGCCAACTAGTGCACATCAACTTGTTCTGCACACCAGTCCGGCCCTTGCTCAGGTTGAGAGGAGAGAGGCACATGCGAGGGGCTTGGTGCTGCCCCACATGCTCAGAGGTGAGCGATATCCTCCGACCTTGATCGAGTTTATGAATAACTGGAAAAAGGCGGAGTTCGTCTATAACGACGATCTCCCGGAGAAGTTCGGTCCCGCCGAATTCGCTGCCCAGATGAACACAACCTCTAAGGCGATTAACCTCGCGGGTCGGATGATGGAGGTACGTTACTTCACCTTTTCCTTAGTATGCACTAGCGATATAACCATTAGTCCCCGAGCCTCCGGGGGAGTAACTTGTTACTCGGCCAGACGCTCCTTAGAAAACTAACGTAGCTCCCTGACAACTTCAAATATGCACACACGTAGAGCCGGTTTAAGTTCCACTTGGCCCGGATCTTGCACACTTCAAATATGCACACACCTAGAGCCGGGTTAAGTTCCACTTGGCCCGGATCTTGTACACTTCGAATATGCACACACCTAGAGCCGGGTTAAGTTCCACTTGGCCCGGATCTTGTACACTTCGAATATGCACACACCTAGAGTAGGGTTAAGTTCCACTTGGCCCAGATCTTGCACACTTAGAATATGCACACACCTAGAGCCGGGTTAAGTTCCACTTGGCCCGGATCTTGCACACACCTAGAGCCGGGTTAAGTTCCACTTGGCCTGGATCTTGTACACTTCGAATATGCACACACCTAGAGTCGGGTTAAGTTCCACTTGGCCCGGATCTTGTACACTTCGAATATGCACACACCTAGAGCCGGGTTAAGTTTCACTTGGCCCGGATCTTGTACACTTCGAATATGCACACACCTAGAGCCGGGTTAAGTTCCACTTGGCCCGGATCTTGTACACTTTGAATATGCACAAGGCTTAAGCCAAATTTTTGTATTCTTTTCAGGTGACCACCAACCGTCGGAGTGCTAAGTTCCAGCGTCTTCTGGATACCCACAAGATGCTGCTCACAAAGCACAATGCACACCTCGCTGAGCATGAGAAAAGGGGTAAGTTTCTCCCTTGGCGCTTCTCCGTTTTCCTTCATCTTCCTCTGCCGAACTAATCTCATTATTTGGTTTCGTCAGCTGGGGTGGAGGCTAAGAACAAGATTATGCGAAAGAACCTGGAGCAGATCAAGGGTAAGTCCTTTTTGTCCGACCCTGCTTTGCTTTCCATCTTCTTTTCTTCTTGGCTCGGCAAACATTCATACCTCGGTTCTGCCGGGTCGACACGCTATTTTAGCATCTCTTGAAGATAGTGTGCCCGTGCCTGACATGATGCTGCATTTTCTCGAACAAGCAGGGCAGCATCAGGCCGAGCTCAAAAAGAAAGACGATGAGCTTGCCCTCCTCCGAACCAAGAACGACGATATTGCCAAGCTAAAGGCAGAAATGAAGAAGATGAAGGCGCAGCACCAAACCGAGCTTGAAAAGGCTGGCCAGGACTACACCGAAGAGCGCGAGCGCCTCAACCTCCAAATTGCTAAGGACCGCGAACTTCTCCAGGAGGCCGACGTCAAACTTGAGTCGGCGAACGTTGAACTGGTGCAGCTCCGCCAAAGACGCGATAATTGCATCAATGAATTGACCCGGATCCACAGCCACATTTCACGTAAGTTCCTTTCCCTTATCCGACATACTTCTCCGGGTTATTTCATATGTATTTTCTTCAGCTTCTTCATTTGCCTTGTTTTCAGGCCAATTTCTAGAGGGTACTCCCATTGCGAGCGCTGCTATTGCCAATTTCCACCGAGAGAGGGGTACTCCCGTCGCTCCTGACGGTGAGAGCATTCCCTTTGACATGGAGGACCTATTGGTCAGCCTGTCATCTCGCATGGAAATCATCAAGAACTACGGCAAGGATCTCCTCGACGTTTCAGTCCGAGTCTTCAACACGTTCTGGCCCGGCGAGGGCACTCTGAAGAGAATCGCACTTCTTGCTAAAAAGCTAACGGAGATCGAGACCCAGCTCGACCTTTGGAGGGAGTCCGCTGGACGTGCTGCAGCTGAGACCGTTCTTCACCACGTACTCACGTGGTATGAGAAGATCGATCTCAGCCTCCTGGCGCGCCTGCGCACCGGATCCAAGTGGACTAATGACCCGAAATGGGTAGCTCGGTGCCAGGCTTGCGCCCATAGCCTCATTGAATATGCTCCCATTCACGAATGGACTGAGGGTCTGAGCTTCCTAGAAGCCGTTGGCGACGAAGAGGTCGAGAATGTTGAAGATGGTCCAGACGAGGATGGAGAGGACGATGCCTCGGATATCAAAGAAGGCGAAGATGACGCTAAACTTCCTCCTCCTGCTGCTCCTTAAGTAAAAGCACTTGAAAACTTATCAGATCCCCGGTATGCCGGGTGGAAATGTGTCTCGTACTTATGTAATATTTTGCTACTAAGTTTGTATGCCGGATTAACTTGGGCGTAGTCCCCGAGTTTCATTTTCTTGTTCGTCCAATCTTCTGGCTCGGTTCGTGTCTACCTTGATTCGGTTTTACGACTTATGAACCCGAGCTTCAAAAATTGTTTTAACAATACTTAGAAACTTTTAGGCTTAGCTCAAAATAATTTAGCATAATAGTTTGAAAGTAAATATAAGGTTAGTCCCAAAAACAAACGTCGGCTCGATTAAGTTCTTTTCCTTAGTCGTTTTTCATGTGCTACGCAATTCCAAACTTGTTCTCTTGCTTGCCATGAAGCCAATTCTTGTTGGACAACAGCAAGTCGAAGAGTTGGGTTTTTGGTGCTCACACACTACTAATCCGAGTTAAGTAGAACAACTTACTCCAGCTGACGTAAAAATAATAAAAAACAACAAATATTATTAAGGCAGTCCCCGAGTTACTGCTCGAGGTGCCAATATTGCCGGCATACATACCGACATATGAGAAGACTCGGATACATACACTTCTCTGCTAAGTGTAGAAAGGACGAAGTAGAGCTACATTCCATGGGAGCTTAGATTCCTCGCCGGACCTGTCCGCCTTGTTCTTTTCCTGTGGCTTTGCATCTATAAGATAATAAGAGTCATTGTGCAATGCTTTGCTCATGATGAATGAACCTTCCCATGGGGGGGATAATTTATTTATGCTGGCAGTACGCTGTACCAACCGGAGCACCAGATCGCCTTCCCGAAAGACTCGGGGGCTTACTTTCCGGCTATGATAGCGTCAGAGATTTTGCTGATATATGGCGGATCTAGACAATGCAACTTCTCTTGCTTCTTCCAGCAGATCAACATCATTTTGCCGGGCTTCTTGCACTTTGGCTTCTGTGTATTGGGCGACCCTAGGCGAATCATGCTCTATGTCGGCTGGTAATACAGCTTCTGCCCCATATACCTGAAAAAGCGGCGTATAGCCTGTTGATCGATTCGGAGTTGTTCTTAAACTCCACAGTACCGCTGGTAGTTCTTCTATCCAGCACCCCGCTGATCTTTGCAGCGGCTCAATGAGCCGAGGTTTTATCCTGGATAATACTAATCCGTTGGATCTTTCCACTTGTCCGTTCGATGCGGGGTGGGCTACCGAGGCTACGTCGAATCGGATCTTCTTGTCCCGGCAGAAACCCGCAAATGCTCCTTCCGCAAAATTTGTTCCATTATCAGTTATGATACTGTGTGGATAACCGTACCTCAAGATTATATCCTTGAGAAACGTTATGGCCGTAGCCCCATCACATTTCCTTATAGGCTTTACTTCGATCCACTTCGTAAACTTGTCCACCATGACCAAAATGTGAGTCATGTTTCCCCTTGCTGGTTTGAACGGGCCAACCATATCCAAGCACCATACGGCAAATGTCCACGTAATTGGTATGGTCTTGAGTTCCGACATTGGCATATGTGTCTTGGTAGCGTACCTCTGACAACCATTGCATTTTCTCACCAGATCTTCTGCTTGTTCTAAGGCACTTGGCCAGTAGAATCCATGCCGGAACGCTTTTGCCACCAAGGCTCGGGATGAGGCATGATGCCCGCACTTTCCTTGGTGTATATCTCGGAGGATGTCAAGCCCTTCTTCCGGGTCAACGCATCACTGGAGGACATTGGTCACACTCCGTTTGTACAGCTCGGAATTGATAATTGTGTACGCCTTTGCTCTCCTCTGAGTTTGCCTGGATAACACCTCCTCAGTGGGTAACGTTCCATCTTTCAGGAATTGAAATATAGGCAGTGCCCAAGCTGGTATTGCTCGTATAGGGAGCACATCCTCATCAATTTCCATCTGATCCACCGGCATAACTTCAACTGGATCATGCTGAGCAGTCCCCGGGTCCTGCGAGGTAGTCCCCGGGTTCGCTAAGGCAGTTCCCGGGTTTGCTGATGCAGTCCCTGGGTTTCGCGCACCACCTCCCATGTCAATGTCCATGGGCTCAACTCCGGATTCTGTATCTTCCGGGACATAGATCGAGTCGGTTCCTGGGGACGACCTGATAGATGGTTTTCTGAGGTGTTCCAATGCTACACCCGGTGGAATTGCTTGTCGGGTTGATCTGAGCTTCGACAGCATGTCGGCAGCCTCATTTTCCACCCGGGGTACATGGTGCAATTCACACCCCTCAAAGTAACCAGATATCTTCTGTATATGAAATATGTACAGTGCCATGTTTGGATCAAGGGCGTCCCACAGTCCTGATACTTGCTGTACCACCAAATCCGAGTCGCCAAAGCATATGATCCGACGTATACCAATCTCTTTTGCTACCTTGAGCCATGCACAAATGCTTCATACTCTGCGACATTGTTCGATGCTGCGAAATGGATTTGCAACACATATTTCAGCTGGTCCTTCTTTGGCGAGGTAAGCACAACTCCGACGCCTAGCCCGGTTTTTGTTTTTGACCCGTCAAAGTGCATCCTCCAGTAGTTCGGATCTGGTGGTGGTGGTTCGTATTGTACCTCGGCCCAATCCACAAAAATTCCGCCACAGCCTGAGACTTGATTGCTTCTCTTCTGTCATATTGTGGCGTATAAGGATCTAGTTCGATTGCCCATTTCGCGATTCGACCACTTGCATCCTTGTTACTCATTATCTCAGATATGGGAGCTGCACATATTACTTTGATGGGGTGCTCCTCAAAGTAATGCTTTAACTTCTTAGCTGCCATATAGACACCATATGCCACCTTTTGATAGTGCGGGTAGTTCTTCTTTGAGGTGGATAACACCTCGCTCAAGTAATACACTGGCCTCTGCACCGACTTACCCTCTTCGTCGCGCTCTACTACAATCACTGCACTTACAACTCGGTTGGTTGCGGCTATGTAGAGCAACATTGGCTCCTTTGATAGTGGAGAGGCTAACACTGGTGCAGTGGCTAACATCTTTTTTAAGTGGGCAAAGGCTTCATCGGCCTGTGGCGTCCAAACGAACTTATCTGACTTTTTCATGAGTTGGTAGAGAGGCAATGCCTTTTCTCCCAACCGACATACAAACTGACTCAACGATGCTAGGCACCCAATGAACTTCTAGACATCGTTAAGACACTTCGGCAGCTCCATTCGTTCAATGGCCCAGATCTTAGTTGGATTAACTTTGATACCTCGGCTAGAGACGAGAAATCCGAGTAATTTTCTAGCCGGGACACCGAAGGTACATTTTTCCGGGTTAAGCTTCATTCGGAACCTTCTTAAGTTCGCGAATGTCTGCCTGATGTCGTCAAGGAGCGTTTTGCTTTCCTTTGTCTTGATAACCACATCATCCACATACACTTGTACATTTTGACCTATTTGGTCGTGCAAACATTTTTGCATACACCTTTGGTACGTTGCACCTGCATTACGTAAACCAAACGGCATGGTGCGATAGCAATAAGCCCCGTACGGGGTGATAAATGCGGTCTTTATTTGATCATCCGGATTTAGAGGTATCTGGTGGAAACCAGAATATGCATCAATGAATGACAACAGTTCACATCCCGTGGTTGAGTCTATGACCTGATCTATCCTCGGCAGTGGAAATGGATCTTTTGGACACGCCTTGTTCAGGTTCGTGTAATCGATACACATACGCCAAACCACTGCCACGTTCGGTTCATCCTTCTTCTTCTCCACCAGCACCGGATTAGAGAGCCAATCCGGATAGAGTACTTCCATGATAAATCCTGCTGCTAGCAACCGAGCTATCTCGTCTCCAATGACTTTTCTCCTATGCTCGGCGAAGCAGCGGAGAGGTTGCTTCACCGGCCTTGCTCCGGGTCTCACGTTCAAAGAGTGCTCGGCCAACTCCCTCGGAACACCTTGCAAGTCTTATGTAGACCAAGCAAAAATATCCCGATTCTCACGGAGGAAGTTGACGAGCTCGCTTTCCTATTTATCATTCATCCCGGCACCAATTGTTACGGTGCGCTCTAGGAACATATCATCAACAGGCACTTTCTTAGTATCCTTTGCGGCTTGGAACGAAACGCTACCATGCGGGTTACTTAAGACCGGCATATACTGCTGCGCGGACTGAGCTAATGCTGCCACCTCTTGGATTTTTCTTTTCTCTTGCGCAATCACGAGTGACTCGGCTAGGTTAGACCCGGCTGAGGCACACTCAATGGAACATCGGAAATCTCCAACAATGGTAATCACTCCATTTGGCCCGGGCAACTTCATCTTCAGATAACTGATGTGGCAGCTTGCCATGAACTTGTTCAATGCTGGTCTTCCGAGTAACGCATGATACGCACTTTCTAAGTTCACCACCTCAAACTCCAGATTCTCAGTTCAGCAGTTATCCCTCGTGCCGAACAATACGTCAACCCGGACCTTGTCTATTGGCTCACAAGAAATGTCGGGCACAATGCCATGGAAAGTTGTCCTCGTGGCCTGCAACATGTTTTCCGAGATACCCAACTTGCGCATTTTTTCCGCATACATGATGTTAATACTGCTGCCATTGTTGATCAGTACCTTTGAGAACCTTACATTAATACTGGGCCCAACGAATGTCGGGTCCAACACTAACGCATACGAACCAGGACTCGGCATAAGCTTGGGGTGATCTTTGATGTTCCAGGTGATTTCCTGGTCCGACCAAGGCATGTACCTCGTCACCGCTGGCATTACCGCATTGACCTCCATATGTCGACGCTGCAAGCTTTTCCTATTTGTTTCCTCGGTGGTAAATACACAGTAACTCTGATGATGCTCCCTGTTCCCATTCCTCCCCTCATTTCCGGGGTACCTCTGATCCGGCTGGTGCTGATTTTCCATCTGATGCACTGCATCCCTTCTCTCATTGTTGTCATACCTCGGCGGAGGGGGAGGCAACATTAGCTGTTGCATGTTTGCTCCAGAGAGCAATTGCTGCCGGGGTAACTCCTGCCGAGGTTGATCATTCCGGGGTGCCTGAGCATTCCCCGAACCGCCTTGTTCAATCTTGCGCATCCACTCACACTGCCTCGTTGTATGACCCGCTGGGTTACTCGGATTTGGCGTGTGAAACTTACATGGCTGATCCAACATTGACTCATAGGTGTACCTCGGACGGTCCTTCCTTTCTTGCCACTGTTTCTTTTGCTCTGGCATCCAAGTTTTCTTGCCATCTGTTCTCAGAGTCCATTGCCCTCCAGTTTTCTGGCGTTGACTGCCACCTGCTCCGGGATGATCTTGATTCACGGCTGCAACTTGTTGCGAACCGTATCGATGATCCGGTCTATCATCTCTTCTTTTTCCTCTGTGGTCATTCCTCCGGGATGATCCGGCTCCATCTCTACGGTAATACTCATCGTTTGACTCGTTTGACACAAGCCTAGGTTGAGTCGGATCTCCCAGAGCATACGAATCAGCAATCCGGATCATCTCAGCCAACATGGTGGGCATCTTCCTTTGCAACTTTTGCCACAATTCGCTTGCATATCTGCATCCCTGTGCAAACCACGCTATGGCCTGTGATTCTATCACGCCCTCACATGAGTTTCTCACGGTATACCACCGGGTTAAAAACTCCCGATCCGTCTCATTCGGTCTTTGCTTGCACATAGCTAGTGTCTGTGGCCTATTCGGCCTCTGATACGTACTCGAGAAATTGCTGATGAACATCTCCTCAAAATCTATCCAGCAGTTAATGCTTCCGGGTGGCAAATTGTTCAGCCATACCCTTGTCGGGCCCTCCAACATCTGGGGTACGTATCGTACAGCCCACCTCAAGTTGCATGTAGCAATTTTCACAGTCGTAGCATAATTTATCAACCAATCCTCTGGCTTAGTGCTGCCGTCATACGTCTTCGTGCCTCTAGGTAACTGGAAGTTAGGTACTGGTGGCTCTTTCATGATCCAGGGTCGAAAACACGCAGGACCCGGAGGACCTTGACTTTCAGTCTGCTCCGACCTATACAGTCGATCCAGTTTCAACCTAGCATCATCCGGCATCAAATCCCTGCTTCCCAATCTTGACCCTATCACATGATAGTCCGGCCTTGGGTATCCTGCATTTACCATTTCGGAATCTCCATCGTTGTACCGGTCTCGCTCTCGTGGCGCATCTCTCTGTTGCATACCTCAGCCGGCATTCTGCTCTTGCCTTGGTATATTCCGCTGCTGCGGTTGTCCTATAGAGTTGCGCTGTCCGGCATTGCTGTTAACAGCGTTTCCTTAAACGGCATTGCCTTGGTCACGGTTACCTCGGCCAGCTTCACATCGGCTTACGCTTCGTCGATCGTCGTTTCTTTGTACCTCTTTTGCCTTTCCCGCCCTTGTCGGGTCATACGGAACAATCTGCTTGTTTCTCCTGGCCGAGGTTACTACCTCCTCTCTCCTTGGACCACCATGAGGAGACGATGCGGCTCCAGCGGATTTCTCCGGGTTACCCACCGCCGAATGAACGATCCTGGAGGCCCCAGCTCTCTCCGGGTTTGCCCTGAGCAGTTCCTCATTTTGCCTGTTCGTGATCTGAACCAACTCATTGACCCGATCTTGTTGTCTCTGACGGGCCGTCAGACCCTTTAGCTCGGATGCAGCTGCATCCGCTGCTCTGAGGTTTTTTGCCGGGGTACTATACTTCGGCAGCCCCACGGACAAACAATTTTCTGACTCTTCAATCCGAGTATCACCTTCTTTGTTCATTTCACTCATGAGATTTCTCCCCTTCACTTTTACAGCATCTACTTTATTTGCCTTTGCATACTCACGCAGCGTCATGTTCAACGACTGCTGAGCCGCAGCAATCTTTTTCGCTCCCTCTAGAATTTTCTGTCTAGTTTCCTCTAGCTCGGCCTGTGCCTGAGCCGAATCTACCACTGCTGCTACCGGGTTTGCCAAGCTATCCATAGCTTCTCTCAGTACATTCTCAGGCCTCTCTAATGGAGGTCCTCTACCTTTCCTCGGTGCCTTAGGTGTTACCTCTGGATCTGGTGCCGGATCCTTGCTTGCGCCTGCACCCGGCGCGGTTATCATCACTTCAGCATGGTCCGGGGAGCGAGTGATACGCGTCCCGTGAACCACACTAAGGGGTGGTTCCCCTGCCTCGATGATGTGCCGCGGATGAACGCATGATACGTCCACAGCAACATAGACCTTGTGCGCACCCAACTTGACGAAGAGGCCGTTTTGCGGAAGTGGGCACGTGTCGAAGCAGCCAGCGTTGTCGCTAATGAAGTCCAGCGCTCCAAAGCGCTGAACGAGCCCGGAGACGATGCGTTCGCCGGTGCCGATGAGGTTTCCCGTCCGGATCTTCACCCCTGCTAGCGCCGCTCTCCCCATAGTGGGCGCCAACTGTCGCGGTGGTGTCACGGCAGATGCCATGGATAGGCTAAAGGTGGGGACTAATACACGCTAGGGGAATCCAGGGAGGGATAGTGAAGTGATTCTCCACACAGAAGTTTATATTTGCTTTGCCTCCAAGGTTACAAGTGCTCCTAGAGCAGTATTGGCGAGAGGAGGAAGATGGAGCTCTCTTACTCTCGCTCACAGATCACACTTAAAACCCTAGCCAAATTAGAAAAATCGGAACCCCCTCTACAGAAGCCCTAGCCCTCCTTATATAGGTCTCCACTTAGGGCATACGTGGAGGCATATTCCTAAGAATATGCCATCTCCCAAAGTAGTAAGCCGACCGGGTTACTTTCCCCTCGCGTCACACATGCAGAGGCTATGTGAGCCTCTGCGGCGCCCGCGTCAGCCGACATGGGCATCGTCACCCTTGTCGGCCATGCCTTGGTGGTCCTGCCCTTGTCTGCTTCGTTCAGGCAGTGCATACCGGGGCTTCTTTTGACCAGCGAGATTCCTTCCTTCTCCTAGAAGCTAGATGTGCCCCGGATCATAGTTGATCCGGCCACACCTGTTCCTGCATACAAGTTAAACATGCATTTCTGACTTACTGCTTAAGTCGGTTGAGACTTAGTTAGGCGAACGCCCCCTGGTCCGGGTTACCCTGTGATTCGGCCTGTCTTGAGGTGACCCGGCTAGCATCCGCTTTGGCCTTGCCGAACCTCGGCTAACTCGGCCTTTATACCCCGGCGTGACCCTACCCGGGGGTATCCCCCCAACAGAAAGACATTTGTTTGTTTCACATATAGAAAACATAGCATAGTGGCATTCAGCTTGTCCCTCATGGAGTAGCAAAACATAAATGCATAGGACACCTTCAAAGTTCATATGGGTGACTAGATACAAATAGTTCAAGAACAAGCAATATCAACATTATGAATCAATCAACAAGTCTTGGGACAATGCACATTAAACTAAGAATGGCCACTATGCTCTCTAAATAGGTGCATAAAGATAGAAGATGGAGACTCAACATAAAAGTAAAAGACAGGCCTTCATAGAAGGAAGCAGGGATTCAAGTATCATAAAGAGCTTCCAAAAATTATGGTACTTATTAGCTTTCACCTCTCATTGCCCCTATCATAAGCATGTTGAAGTGATTAAGGTTAAAGTGAACAAAATATGGAGTATATGCTTGACAAAGTATAAGTTGGCAATCTCATGTCCCTTGAATATGAGGGCCGCTCCTCATGCTACTCAAGTTTAGTTACTGGTAAGTTCTTGTCATAGTAAGTACATGTGTATCATAGAGAACCGCCAACGGGGCACCCCTTGCCCGATGATACGGAAGAATCCCCATATCAAAATGGCAAGGAAAGTAGACAACGAGCATCTCAGTAATCTTCTTATTCACCATGGGAAAATGGTGCTTTTTTCTCTCTTTCCTCTTTTATCATCTCTTTTTT
Organism: Avena sativa; assembly: GCA_916181665.1. Classification (NCBI taxonomy): domain Eukaryota; kingdom Viridiplantae; phylum Streptophyta; class Magnoliopsida; order Poales; family Poaceae; genus Avena; species Avena sativa. Next base: position 435,365,957 of record OV702287.1, read on the forward strand.
TTCTTTTTTTCTCAATCTCTATCTATTTTTTTATAAGAAGAATGCTTCATAGATTGCTCATTATGGTTACGCTGCAGGTTTCCACCATGATTAGGCATGGATTTGACCAGCCGCCCAGGCGTTTCTCTAATACACATACATAACTCCATGGACTTACAAGCTCCCCTCTCATTTCACACCGACGACATCCATAAACAAAAGAGCATGATATCAACTGGGTACAATGTACAAGTGCAATGTTGAAAGTGTTCCCCATGATAGCATGGTTCTGCTAATTCCCAACGTATAAGTGCAAGCATATACAACATAGATGACACAATGGTTCAAGTTTATTAAGGGCAAAAAAAGTGAAGTGTGCCATAAAGTTCGTGAGAGCTTTAATCACTAGTTTTCTCATAACAAGTTTAATTCGGAAGGTAGATAAAAACATTAATATACTTGGAATAGTAAATGCTAATAGGTAGGTATGGTGGACTCTTTTGAATAACTTGGTTTTATTTGGAGTTAGATGCATGAGTGGAACTCATACTTGGTTATGGAGGCTAGCAAAAGACTGGGAGCGACCAACTAAGAGAGCAATAATGGCCATAATCATGCAAAGTGATAAAACATTATTAATTAAAGCATAAAGTGATATTACAAGACGAAAACTAAATGATCATAGAGGCTATGGTGACTTGGTATAGTCTTAACATGGTGTGAGCATGCGCCAAGTCAACCCCAATAAAGCATTTAAAGGAGAATACCACAATATTATGCTTTTATATGCTAAAACAACGCATGATTCTTTCAAGGCACATTAAGCAATCTCAATTGTTTGGAACAAGTCATGCTACAGCAAAAATCACTAAGCATAAATCCAAAACAATATCAAGCATGACATGACAAAGCATAGGCCACAGTAAAAAACAAGCTCCTTTTTACCACTTAAGCATGAACTTTTCCTACTCTTTTCCAATCCAAACCAATCTTATTTGAAAACTAATGCATGAATGAGGGGGTCCAACCAATTTATTCAAGCAAACTAAGAAAACCAAGCAAACAAAAAAACAAAAACAAAAAACAAAGACGCTCCAAGAACAACACAACAGTGCATGAAATAATAAAAACGAAGTGTCTAAAAAGACCTGAGATTTTTATTGATGGAAGAAGGGGATGCCTTGGACATCCCCAAGCTTTGATGCTTGTACATCTTGAATATTTCTTGGGGTGACACGGGGTGGCATCCCCAAGATTAAGCTTTAGTCCATTCTTCATCTCATTACATCATTCTTTCCTTACACCTGAAATTTTTCCTTCATACAAAACTTCACACAATCTTTATTAGGAACATTAGTGTACTCAAAATAATAAGTCTTTGGGTTCAGTTCCAACACAAGTAAAACTTCCATTAAAAAACAAGCTACTGTAGTACTTCCCTCAAAAAGTTCAATTTCCCAAAAGAGAACCCAAAAAGGAATCAACAAGAAGCAAATGCAAATAATGGCAGAAATCTGTCAAAATAGACCAGCTGGTAAAAACCATTTTTTCGAAGACCTTCTGTTGCTCAAATCGAAAAGTGTTGAACTAACGAAAGTTGGATAACAACCTGGGGCAAAAACACAAACAATTACAGCTCAAACCGACGTACAAATATTTTTCATGATTTTTTTACAGTGAAGCACAAAAATCTGTTTCGGGACAACAACTTCCCCAAATCTTACTTCTCTCTCATTAGAGGTTATTCTTGGCACAAAAATCAATCAAAAAGGATAAAGAGAGGTTATTACAGAGGTAATAACTTCCAAGACTCAACTAAAACTTTTGTGTTATCTCCCAATAAGTACTTTTCTTTAATGCCTTTAAGTTAGGCATGATAGTTTGAGAAGATGCTCACATAAATATATGAATTGAAGTAAAAGAGAGCATCAAGAAGCAAATTCAAAGCACATTTAAGTCTAACCTGCTTCCTATGCATAGGAATCTTGTAAAGAAACAAGTCATGAAAGCACAAAGCAACAAGCATAGTAAAGCAAAACAAGTGCAACTTCAAGAGTTTCAACATAAAGAGGGGAAACATAATATTATTGAGATGCATAAAACCATGTTTCCCTCTCTCATAATAACTTTCAGTAGCATCATGAATAAAATTAACAATATAACTATCACGTGAAACATTTTTATCATGAGCCACATGCATAAAAGAATTAATACTCCCCACATAAACATAGTCATTCTTATTAATTAAAGTGGGAGCAAATTCAACAAAATAGCTATCATTATTATTCTCATCACCATAATCATCAAATATAGGAGGCATATTGTAATCATAATTAATTTTCTCCTCAATAGTAGGTGGACTGAAAATATTATATTCATTATTGTAATCATCGTATATTGGAGGTATAGTATCATTATAAGTAGTAGAATAGTTATCTTCCAAAGTGTGTTTATTTGTAAACATATCATCATTGGAAGGAACATGGATAGTACTAATAGTGAAGAAATTATTAACGTTATCATTTTTAGAATTGGTACTGAAGAGATTTTCAATATCAAAAGTAGTGTGCTTTTCCCAATCATGATCACTACTATAGGTAACTGGCATAGGAACACCATCGAGTTCAGACTCATCAAAAACTATAATAGGAGCAACATGCTTAGGGGAAAATACCGTTTCCTCCCTCCTTTTACTTCTCCTCATCTTCTTTTTCTTCTTCTCTTTAGGAGGGAGAGGCTTGAAAGGAAGCTTCTCCATATACCCTGGTTCATTGTTAGAGACAATAGAAGAAACTTTGGAGGATTCCTCCTTTTCATTAATAAGACCAAAACACATATTAGTCCTATCATATTTTGGTAAAATCTCATCATTTATAATATTTTGTATGTAAGTATTTGTGTGACAATTATAAACACAATAAATATGACAACCATGCAGGACGCTATTCATATCAAAAGCACTCATATCTACCAAAGAATTTTTTCTTGATAATTCTTCACACCCCAAAAATAATGTAAGTTCATCATGATGATTAGGAGTGATCATGTCATCACAATACAAACTTGCAGTACCCATTGGATTAGAAGGGCTATTATTATGGCCTGAGCATTGAAAATTGAAATGACCCGCTTCAAAACAAAGTTCACAAATAAAAGGAGAAAGGGAACAAACTTTTTTTACCAAGATCATTTAGAGCCATATACCACGTTCTAGTTTTTTCATTCTTGTGGGTGATACAATATTCTTCTTAAATTTGATTATTCTCACAAGGTCTATGTATTCCACAAAAATTAACATGCTTATAAGAAATAGTACTTTCAGAGGTTTGAGCATGTTTATTGCTATCATTAATAACAATTTCATTTTCCATGCAAGTGTCTTTAAAAGGCTCATGATACATGTCCCATTTTTCTTTCGGAGCATTAATATGAGAAGCAAAGGCTCTAAACCAATCAATAAGAATTTCAGGATCAAGAACATATTTAGCACTAAGCTCTTGAAAATTAGCAATTTCAGCGAAAGACTTAATGCAATCATACTCATAGTTTATACCTGGTTCTTTACCTTTGTTGTTATCCCAATCTTTGGTATTGCTTTGAATTGTTTCAAGAAGATCCCACTTAGCTTTGACCTCCTTACTTGTGAAGGATCCCTCTAAACAAGTATCTAGATAGTCCTTGTAATGTCCTAAAAGCCTTGCATAGAAATTATTAATAACAATATTACTAGGGATCTCATGAATGGGACATTTGAGCATTAGTGACTTCAATCTCCCCCATGCTTGGGCAATAATTTCTCCATCATGAGGATGAAAATTATAAATGTAATTCCTATATTTTTGAATTTCATGAGGAGGATAAAATTTAGAGTAAAAGAGAGATTCAAGTTCCTTCCACTCCAAATGATGAGGATCATCTAGTAGCTCATACCACTCCCTTGCTTTGCCCTTAAGTGAAAAAGGGAATAGCTTCCTCTTAACTTGGTTCATTGAAATACCTGCACACTTGAACAACTCGCATAATTCGTGTATAAAGAGTAAATGATCACCAGGATGAACGGTTCCATCTCCAAAATAACAGTTATTCATAACACGTTCAACAATTTTGTAGGTATTTTAAAAGGGATGCTTTCAGTATGTGGATTTAAAATATCACAAGTATCATTAGAATTACCACATATGGGAGATAAAGTATCATAAATTTTCTTCTTTAAAGCTGGGGAACTAAAAAGATCTTTTCATAAAAACTAACTTCCCAATGCTTAGACGTTTCCATAGCATTATTAACAAAGGTGTTCAAAAGATTCATACTAATAACATTGCTATTAGCATGCAAAGAAAGTTCCATGGGTTTTTAAATTTTCTTTTCAGACCATTCATGTTCTAACTTAGGAAAAATACTAAAAAGCTCTCTAATTTTTGTTGTTGTTTTCCATTAAGCCTAACTAGTGAAAATAAAAACAAGAAACAAAAAGATATAATTGCAGAATCTAAAGGAAATAACTTCGAGCACTCACACACCAGCTACAGTACTAGAAGATAGCTTAGTAGCTAGAGGATGTGAGCACCTTTTACCTTACCTCCCCGACAACAGCGCCAGAAAATAGCTTGATGTCTATGCACTTCTATTCTTGTAGACAGTTGTTGGGCCTCCAAGTGCAGAGGTTTGTAGAACAGCAACAAGTTTCCCTTAAGTGGATCACCCAAGGTTTATCGAACTCAGGGAGGAAGTGGTCAAAGGTATCCCTCTCAAGCAACCCTGCAATCAAGATACAAGAAGTCTCTTGTGTCCCCAACACACCCAATACACTTGTCAGGTGTATAGGTGCACTAGTTCGGCGAAGAGATAGTGAAATACAAGTGGTATGGATATAAGACAATGGTGCCAGAAAAGAGCTTGACGAGAGGAAAAGACTAAAAACAAAAACATGGAAGCAAGCAAACATGTAACAAACCTAGTTGCAAATGGTGTTTCAATGTTTAGAAACAAGGCCTAGGGATCATACTTTCTCTAGTGAACACTCTCATATAAATATCTTCTCTTCATGATACTACTCTGAACTACTCTCCGGTTGGACACTGTAATCCATGGTAGGGCTATAACAGCACTCCTCAAAGTCCGCTTTCCCCAGCTAGATAACCCCACACTGTCACCTTGAGCTCTAGATGGTTCCAACAAACACCACAATTTCATAGAAACATCCAACTCCAAATATAACTCATAATAAGTATTTGTAATCTCTAGCCTAAGTGCCACCATGGTGTGCACGCTGTCACTTTCACACACATGGGGAGAGCAGAGATCTATTAAAGCACTTAAGTAGCAAGGTAGATCTACTTGAGTACAAAGCTCATGATCACAATATGATCATGCATAGAGAGAGAGATGAACACATAACTACCGGTAGAACCCTTATCCTCGAGAGAGAACTACTCCCTCATCATCATGGGAATCAGCAACGGCGATGGACATGGTGGTGGAGATCGATGGAGATGGCTCCCGGGGCACTTCCCCGTCCTGGCAGGGTGCCACAATAGAGACTTTTTGTCCCTCGAATCTCCTCTTTGGTGGCGGCGGCGCTGCGGAACTTTTCGTGGCTGGAGGCTGGATTATTTAGGTTTATGTATCGGAGGCTTCTTATAGGCGAAAGGGCAAGGTCGGTGGAGGCCTGAGGGGCCCACACCACCAGGTGGCATGGCCAGGGGACCCGCGCCACCCTATGGTGTGGCTAGCCCTTGGCCCCTCTCCGTCTTGTCTTCTGGCTCCGTGAGACTTCCGGTAAAATATCGACTTTGGCTTTTGTTCCGTCCAATTCCGATAATATTCATTTTCTGGCTTTTCTGGAACCAAAAACAGAAGAAAACATGCAACTGGCACTGTGGCATCTTGTTAATAGGTTAGTCCTAGAAAATGCATAAAAGTATCTCAAAGTATGAACAAAACATAAGAAAGTAGATATAAAACAAGCATGGAACATCAAAAATTATAGATGCGTTTACGACGTATCAGTCTCCGACACACAGGAATTCATTGAAGAATTAGGACGAATAAAGCCACAAACAATTTCACAGCTGATGGAGATAGCCAACCGTTGGGCTGATGGAGAGGATGCAGTACACAACAAAAGGGCTCGTTCACCCAACGAAAGAGACTGGCGTAACAGCGACCGAAGACGCCGAACAAATGATGGATACCACGCACTCACTTACGTTGCGGCGAGTTTCTCTGTAACGGCAACCGACGAAACAACGACTACAACAGCGGATGTCATGGCAGTAGGGAGAACATCAATGAAAGCCAGTCGCGACAACGATACTAGCCGACGAACTGGGACCCACCAATGTCAGCGGGACAAATGTTGGAAGGACCTTGCAATATGCACTACTACGTCGACTCAACAGGGAAAAGGCGATCAAACCACATCCTAAAGGATTGTCGGACATTCCTAAAGATGCGAGAACTATGCAATGCAAAGGCAGTCGAAGCCACAAACAGAAACTATGCCCCTGTACCTGGCACTCTGGCCATTGGAGCTCCACCACCACCGGCGGAACATCCGCAAAGCAAAGTATACCAAGACAACAAATATCCCAGATCAAAGGGAGCAATGTCAATGATCCAGAAGGGGCCACCCTCCAACAGAACACAAAAGCTGATCACTAGGCAAGTAAATTTGGTGGTAACAAAGCCACCCCCTACACCAGAGTATCTACATTGGTTAGAACAAGAAATCACTTTCAGCAGAGTTTACCATCCATTACGGGTCCCTTAGCCAGGCTAGTCAACACTGATAGTGGAAGCGCAAATCGGCGGGTTCGACATGAGAAAAGTTTTCTTGGATGCAGGAAGCAACATCAACCTGATTTACGCCAAAACTCTGCGGGCCATGAACTGGTCCATGACAAATCTAACCCCAACGGACACAACTTTCCACAGGATAGTTCCTGGAAAAGCCGAAATTCCATTGGGCAAAGTCCACCTTGACGTCGCTTTCGGGTCAAAAACAACTTCAAGCGAGAAAAGCTAGAATTCAAAGTTATGGACTGGCCATCTCAATACTACGTGATCCTGGGGCGACCAGCTTTCGCCAGGTTCATGGCAGTACGTCACTACGCATACCTAGTGCTGAAAATGCCAGCCCCCAACAGGGTCATTACAGTCAAAGGTAGCTTCAGCCGTGCAGACAACAGTGATTGAGAGTTCAACAAAGTCTCGGAATCTTTTGGGATGGAGGCGAAGCTTGGGCAGCTAAAATTGGCAGATGAGGAGGCAACACACGAAGGGCACACCCGCAAGAAGAAAACATCGGAAAAGCAAGAACATAACAGCCTCGCAAAAGCAACGTACGCGGCCTCCCACAACGGTCCCGCATAAGAAGACCCTCAAGGATAGAAGCCGAAGTTCTTCCATAAAAGTTGTATTGAGACACTTTCCTTACTTAATAAAAAGACCAACGACCAGGCAATCACGCCATCACAATGTACCCCTATCTATTATTATCAATCAATAAAGAAAAGTATTTCGCGACATGAAACTTCTATGGTATACGAACATCAGTTCGTCAGATCCCCCAACGAGGAAATATAGCATACAATCAAAATCTCGTATGAAAACATGCGACCTTTTTGATAGAGTATAAATACAACATTTTTTAGCCACATTAGAAACCTGCACAAGCAAGCAGTCAGATCTCAAAATTTACAAAGAATTTCTCGTCTGCTTCTAAGCACCTACGCACAATCCTAATGGCAGGTCTTCGAGTAGCGGCATAGTGAGGCGCCATATAAACAAGGCCGCCATTGGGAGGAGGAGGCAGACCCGAAGATACGAAATCCAGATCGAATGTTGGGTGATGAGCATGCACCCAGGAGAGCGTAAGCTTGGCACCCACCACAAGTTGAAGCTTCACATAATGGTGGACCCTTTCGCCTTGCTGAAACTTCGTAATCAAATCTGCCAAGGTTTGAGGCTGAGGATCCCGAGAAAACATGGCTGTAAGCAATAGCCATAGATCTGCGACAGCACTCGACAAATTGCTCCAGCTCCGATATACGATCCTACAACAGCGCAACAGTATAGGCACGTCGATAGTCAGTCCAAAAAACCGTCTCAGAACTTCGAGAGGCAGATATAAGAGCGTGCATCTGGTCGTGCAGGCGCTGGCTTTCATCCCTCTCGCACAATCGAATACCTACACATTGGAGAAAAATTAATTTCTATCAAAACAAAAAGGCAACCAAAGAAAGAAGGCAGCATACACAATAGCTTTTCGCTCGCCCTGGAGATCTATTCCAATAAAAAAGCTTCACGGTTGAGAGCCTGGCGTGTTTTAGATTGGGAAACATCCACCAGTGATTGAACTATCCGTAGTTTTTCCTCAAGCTTCTTCAGTTGTTCTATCTTTTCAGCATATAGTGGCGGGTCCACCGTACGTACGGCGACATGACTGATCACACCCGCTACAGCGGAGGGCGCAACAACATCCGACGGTTGTGTGGAACCAGAAGGAGCCGCAGAATCACTCAAGATCTGACAAAGACAAGGAAGTATATGAAACACGCAGCATACAAAGGCAAGGTCACACGCATATATTCAAACGATTACAAAATAAGGGCCTATGGGATGCGTCCTTCAAAGATAAGGTGGCACTAGTAGAAGGAGCACTAGCTAAAGCAGTCGCAGGAGTAACAGAAGAGGGAGCGCTGGACGCAGTAAGAGAAGTCGAGGAAGGGGCAGCCAATTTCCCTGAACCCGAGACTAGAGCCAGGAGCAGTCGAGAATATTTTCTGGCCCTTTTAATATGCGGCTTTAGGTCAACTACTTTGCCATTGGAGGTGACCGGGAAAGAGGAGCTAACCTTCTCCTAGTCGACCTTCTCGCCATGCGCCATCGCTAGAGCCATCGAAGTTTCGGCACTGCTCCTGGATTGCGTCAGACTATAACCAACAAGGGGGCCAAGATCAACGCCAAAAATGGCGACAAGATCATTCAGGTCCTCTGGCACATCCGTGGTTGGAAATACTTCGGCATGGAGCTTCTTGAAGGCGCGACGCGAACGGACAAGCAGATTGCACCCACGAACGCTGTTAGCCTCCAAAGTGCTAACAGCATCCGATAAAGGATCAACCTTCTTATCATCGTCCAGCGTCGGGTTCTAGCCAGTCAGCTCTGACAAACAAAAGAAGAAGAAGAGGTCGACAATCAAAAGAAAGAAACGAAAACAACAAGTATATGCACAAATCAAAACTTCCGGGTCAGCGAGTTATTTAAGGCCTCCAGGCGCTGCCACAGATTTGCATCTCGAGCAACGACTTGCTTGGCCACTTCATCAACATCAGTTTTCGCCCTCTGATTGGCCTCTTCGGCAGCTCGGAGCCTGTTTTCGAGCTCATCGGCATGCTTCATCGCCTCATCCCGGATAAGCGTGGATTGCTTGGCAGCCGCTGAAGGAGCGAAACGCAAAAAATGAGGATGAACATGTTTAAAGGGAAATCACACAAGCAATTAGTACATACCTTTTAGCTCTTCCGCATCGTCACGGATCCTTATAAAGCGAGTGGCCATACCGACCATCTCACGCATCAAAGGCTGAGCAAGGGAAAAACATAGCAAAAGGATATAAAGGTAGACTAAATATATGAGGAAGGAAAAATTCTGGCGTCAAAAGTAACTTACATCCTTCATGTCCACATCAACGGGTGCTTCAGATATCACCACCCCTTTACCCGCCATTTTGCTCCTTTTTTGTGGGAGCGGCTTGGATGAAGCGGCGACATCTTTTTGGACCTCCTTCTCCACAAGAGACAAAAATTTCTCTTTTGGCTCCGCCAATGGGGAAGGGGTTTTCCTTGTGGAGCAGCCACAGATGTGGGAAGAGGAGAAGCAGAAAGATCTTCGTCATCACTACAAACAACATGACCAAGAGTAAGCATCAGCGACACTCGGTGAAAACAGAAAAAGGAGAAAGCAAATACTTACGAAGATACATCCTATGCAAGACGAAATAAGTTCATCCAGGAAGGAGCAGCTGCGATCGGAGAAGTGCCGAAGGGCTTGGAAGCAGTCGAGTCATCCGAATCCTCGACCATTTCCATAGCACAAGGGTGCTTCCTCTTTTCACCAGCACGCTCCATGTAGAAATCCCCGGAGCCAGCCGAAGGAAGAAATTGCGCCTTTGATGAAGAGTCAGACGCAGAAATATCCCCCTCCTCATCCGCAGCAGTCCTAGTCATAGGGAGATCGTCGGATGCAGAGGGGTGGACAGGGGGCTCACCACTTTCAGGAAGGGGGGAAGTGAGCTTAGGTGATCAAAATCCTACAGAAAGCGGAAGATTTTTTAAAAAAAATGCATCTATAAATAGAAGACAAGGAAAAGACAAAAGCAAAGGAAATGCACCTCGGGAAGACGTTTCTTCTTGCCGAAAGGCTCTACAAGGCAAGTCAAAGGAATCGGTTTCTTTGACGTTAAAGTCATGAAGCTACGGACTCTCTTCTCATACATCTTATGGTGAGGTCCTCCGAGGAAATCCTCATCGGGTCCTTCTTCCCAATATACGCCCACATACCGGACAACCGGGCTTGGAGCGGCTGGACACGGATCCACAAAAAATATGCCAGGACCTGGAGACCCGACAATTCTTTGCCAACCTCATGTCGTAGCTCGGAAATATGATCAACAAAGGGTTCGATTTTGGACACTTCCTCGGTAGAGGGACGTTGATCCCAGGAGTTGAGTTTACGACAGACTTTTTTAGGTTCAAAGGGGGCTAACCCGAAAGATTGGCCTTTGAGTGGCTGGTCCTTAACATAGAACCACTTAGACTTCCAACCTTGGACAGAATCCATGAGTTTGAAGTCTAAGTAATCAATGTCAGAGCGGACAGAAAAAATGGCGCCACCAACATCATGGACAATGGTGTCAGTGGCGTTGCGGCGAACATAGAAGAAGTATTTCCAAAGGCCCCAATGGGTATGAATCCCAAGGAAACACTCACAAAGAATGACAAAACAAGAAACATGGAGGATGGAATTGGGCGTGAGCTGATAAAGCTGCACGCCATAAACAAACAGAAGGCCTCAGAGAAATTCATGGACAGGGAGAGAAAGACCGTGAAAGAGGAAGGGGAGGTACATTACCCTCCAGCCAGGCTCAGGGATGGGGGCAACTTCGTCGCTAGGGAGCTTGAAGGAGCCCTCCGTCAGAAGGCCAGAGTTCCGTGCTTTGTGGAGCTCCCGCGTCATGCACATAGTGGGAGCCCACCCGACAGCCCTTTTCCTGGTGGCCTTTGTGGCGGCAGTGGAAGTCCCAGCGGCTTTGCTCTTGCCCATGGCGGCGGAGCAAGGGAAGCAGGGCTCGAAAATCAAAGTTCACAAGAGGCAAGGGCGCAAGGAGGAAGAAGGAGCAGAGGGAGGCTAGGTGAAATAGTAAAAAGCACATCCTTTCCCTTACAAAGAGCAACAACACAAGGACCTAACCGTTCGGTGCAAAATCGAAGCGACAGAGGATTGCACGATGATGACACGTGTTTACAAAGATCTCGAAAAGGGAAAATATAAAAGAAGTTATGACGGCGGTAAAAACGGAGAACAACGCGTGACGCCTCGATTCTCACGCAGCGAGAGGACGTGTAGTCAAGAATCTCCGCTAAAAATGCCATCACGCATCATCATTGTTATGCATGGGCGCACGTTCGACATGTCCCATCATGGCGTGTTTTTCTGAAAATTAACAGCATCAGACGCGTCATCACTGATGTCACAAAAAAGCACTACAACAAAAGTTGCGTCTTTCTCAGGATATGACCCAAAGAAATTCAATTGGAGTCGAAGTAAATTCCCCTAGGAGAAGATTTGAGACTACACTCGAAATATACAACATTACGACTGTAGGGGGCTACTCCTATCAGGAGCACTAGTCGTGCACCCGACAAAAAAATTTAGAAACAATGACGATTTTTTCGAGCCTATGTTTTGATATACATATCCAAACATAGCCTCGGGGGCTACTCCTATCAGGAGCGCTGGCGAGCACCTGATAAAGAAAAATCACGGAAGCATCCAACGATAAATACTCCAATCGGGAGCATGATACGGAAAGTAAAACAAAACTCTCGGATCATGCTCAGACGCGGGAAAAAATCCGAATGGCGTGTTCAGAAACATGAAGGTAAGACCCCATGATTCGTCCTGTGTGGCCTGGAAATTGCAAAAGAATGCACTCTGCCAGTAAAAATCTGTATCAACGATACGATGAAAAATCCTGACGGATGCGTTGGGTACCCGATAAAAAATAGAAAACTGGAATTCAGTAATCGGGAAGACCTCAACGACTCGAACTGAGTTACACCAGTTACAAATTCCGGATTCAAGCTTGGGGACTTGAGTTTGATGTAGGTCAACCTTGTTTTTGCTCAGGAGCAATTAACTGATTCTCGATCCGTCGGAAGCATCGGACTCATTGTACCAAAATCCCTACAAAAAACAAAATCAAATAGAATAAAAGAAAGAAAACTCTGAGACTCAACCTAAAATCTGCGGATTCAGATAGAGTCTCGCGGGGCTACTGACATGGGTATGATTACTCGGATACCTATTTGCTACCCTGCATTGGGTAAAAGGCCTACGGCCCATAGAGATTCCAGATACAAGCCCAAGGAAGCAACCGACAGAAACTTCTTATTGTATTAGGGAAGAAACCATGAACTGACATTATGTTGGTATTGTAATCACACGTGTATGAAACCTATCCGCATACAACTTTGAGACCCGACCTATTATATATAGGGTGGGAGAAGCCCAAGCAAGGGTACCGAAATCTAGTAGACAACTTGTAATAGAGTGTTTCCCCAATATTCAGGCGACTTTATCTTCATTGTTTTCCTAACATCCGACAAAATCCCCAACGTTCTCTTTTCCGTGAAACCCCAAGTCCATCACCATGGGCATTGCCGAGGTTAACCCTCGTCAGTCTTTATTTTACTACTGCTATTACTTTGCTATGGCTACTACAAAACTGTTGCTACTGATAAACTACTGCAAGCAAGATTGTTTCCAGGTGCAGCTGAATTGACAACTCAGTTGTTAAGGCTTATAAATATTCTTTGACTCCCCTTGTGTCGAATCAATAAATTGGGTTTTACTTCCCTCGAATACTACTGTGATCTCCTATACTTGTGGATCATGAAGACTATTTTCTAGCGCCGTTTCCGGGGAGCATAGCTCTATTTATAAAGTTCACTTGGAATTATTATTGTTCGCTGCTATCCATTCATCATGGGTAAAACTCGTGATGGAAAAGTTCCTATATTACCATCTACTACAAGGAGAGGTACAGTTCTGAACACCTCTATTGATCTTGATTCACCATCTGTGATGAGTAAGCTCCTTACACCACCACCACATACACATGTTACACATACTGCTACCTTTGCTGAATCTGAAATTGCTTTTGATACTTATGATGCTACTTCTATTGTGCTTGATGAGAGTGGTTCATTAGGTCCTTTCCTAGATGCTACAATTGCTAGAACTATAGTTGGAAACACTCCAACTCCTAATGAAGATACTGCTACACCTGTTAGTTCACCTGAGTCTAGAGAGAGCTATGATCTTGATGACGGTTATATTGAAATGACTGATGAATTTATTGAAGAATGTTGAAACACTCATGGTGCAATTGCTATTAAGAGTCTTCTTGAGAGACGTATTGTTAGACCTAAATTATCTCCTAATGCTAAGTTTGCTACATCTCCCATAAACATTAAATATAAGGATTATGATTTCTCTCTTGATTTATCTTACAAAACCATTGTTGAGAAAGAACCTTTCTGTGGGACTGAAAATGAAAGTGATGTAGCACATATGACTAAGCTTCCTACCATGAGTGGCTTATTTCCTGATGATATTAAGATGCGCACCTACTTTGTTGCTAAATTTTTCCCTTTTTCACTGAAAGGAGAAGCTAAAGCTTGGTTTAATAATTTACCTCCTGGATCTATTGATATCCCTGATTGCTTGATTGATATTTTCTTTCAGAAATATTTCCCTCCTAGTGCTCGACATGCCATTTTGCAGGAACTTTTTGATTTTAAACATGGAGAAGAGGAGAAATTGCCTGAATCATGGGTAAGGTTTTGTGCTTTAATTCACGCACAGCCTGGATGTCCAATACCTAAAAATGAGCTTCTTGATATATATTATAATGGACTAACTGATGAATCTAGGACATACCTGGATAGTTTTGCTGATTGTGTTTTCAAGAAGAGAACTCCCAAAGAAGCTGAGGAATTAATGGCTAAAATAAGCAAGAATTATGATGACTGGACTTCACCTGAGTCAACAGTGCCTGAGCCAAAACCAACACCAAAGAAGAGGGGAGTGATTGAACTAAATAATGAAGTGATGAAGGAAGCTAAGAAATGTCTTAAGGAGAAGGGTATTAAATCTAAAGATGTGAAGAATTTACCTCCTATAGAATAATTATGTAAGCCAATCTCCCACTCATCCACTATTGAGGTACACTCGCTCCAACATTTTGATGAAGGTGATATTCCTTATTCTAAACCTCTTGATCAATGCTTAGAAGAATTTGATATGTATGTTGTTAAGCAAGATAATTTTAATAAGAGAGTGCAAAATCATTTAATGGAAAACTCTAGAGCTATTAATGAGTTGAAAGATATTGTGGAAAGAACATCCAATGATGTTAAAATGCTTGTTAAACATTTCCAAATGGTTCAAACTCAAATTGATCAGCTTACTAAAGTACAAAAGACTTGCTAGTTAATGCTTCTAAATAAAAACATGCTTATGAAATTAGAACTGGGAGTGGTGCTTTCACTCAGGATCCTTTATATCCTGAGGGACATCCTAAAAGAATTGAGCAGGATTCTCAACAAATTGAAAATAGTGGTACTTCTTCTAAGAGAAAGAAAAACAAACATAAAACAATTGTAGAATCTTCTGAACCTGCTAAAGATCCTAATAGTATATCTATCTTTGATGCTGAAAATGAAAGTGGTAATGATAAAAATGATGCTCCTGATAAAGAAGAAATTGAAGAAGAACCTGAAAGGCACACTAAGAATACTAAGTACACTAAGGAATATTTTGTTCCTAACAAACATGGTAGTGAAAGAGAGCATTGGGTTCAAAAACCAAATCCTTTTCTTGATAAGAAACACAAGTCAAAGGAAGAAGAAAACTATAACAAGTTTTGTGAGTGGATGAAACCATTATTTTTGAGAATTCCTTTGACTGATGCTATTAAATTGCCTCCTTATTCAAAGTATATGAAGGATACTGTCTCTAATAAAAGGAAGATTCCTACTGAGGAAATTTCTACTTTACTTGCTAATTATTCCTTCAATCGTAAGGTTCCAAAGAAACTTAGAGACCCAGGGATTCCAACTATTCCTTGTTCTATTAAAAATAATTATGTTAGAACTACTTTGTGTGATTTGGGGGCAGGAGTTAGTGTTATGCCTTTTTCTCTCTACAAAGACTTCAATTGGAAAATTGATACCAACTGATATATCTTTGCAAATGGCTGATAAATCTACTACTATTCCTGTTGGTATATGTGAGGATGTTCCTGATCAAGTGGCTCATAATTGTTTGATATTAAGTGACTTTGTTATGCTTGAAAAGCCTGAAGATGATAATATGTCTATTATTCTTGGGACACCTTTTCTTAATACTACAGGATCTATGATTAATTGTAATCAAGGAAAGGTAACTTTTAATGTTAATGACAAGGAGCATACTGTCTATTTCCCCAGGAATATTGATAAGACTTATGGCCTAAATTCAATTGAAAATATTGAGGGCATCAAAGTTGGAGAAATATATTGTCCCATACTACAAGAAAATTATGAAACTATTATGATTGGGACTATTGCTATCAAGGTTGAGGTAACATAATCATTTAGTGAAATGCAAAGTTTTGTTTCATATAAAATTGTTTTGATAACAAGACCTGATCAACCTTGTTAACAAAGGGATTTTAATGAACAAAACAATGTTTTCACCATGTTTATCCTTGCTCACTTTTATTTTATCCATTTTAATTTTTTGGTTTCACCTTGTTTACTTTTCTATTGCTAGTTGCTTGCATATTAGAGTGTCTTAGAACTTCTGAAGTTCTTGTTTTGTTTTGTTTTTGCATCATTACAAAATCATCTTTCTGCCAGAAAAACATTTATCAATACCTGAAAATTGCTCAAAAATAAAGTTTCTCGAAAAATTCCAGAAAATTCATATTAATTTTTTACGCCAAAAAAGGGGCAGAGAGGTACCTGGAGTGACCCAGGGGTCCCACCAGGAAGGCACACCACCTGGTGGCACGGCCACACCAGGGGCGCGCCTGGCCATGGTGTGGGCCACCCTTGGCCCTCCACTTATTCTCCCACCTGCCACTCCTTTCCCTCTCCTGAGAAAACACCATTTCATTGCTCAAAACCGTGTTCTTGCTGTTCTTTCTTGAGATTTTCGATCTCCTTGCTCAACCCACCTTTGCTGCTGAGATTTGGAGCATTTGTTCTCTGGTATGTGACTCCTCCGCTTGTCCAAGTAGATTTGTGATTAGTGGATTATATCTTGAGTATTTTGCTACTATAGGTGACAGGTTATGTGAGCTTGCATGTTTGTTCTATGCTTAGAGAAATTGTTTTGATGCATGTTTAGCCCTCTTGCAAGTCCCTATAAGTAGTTCCTTTCATTATGTAATCACTTTGCAATCATTTTTTGTGATGGTTGTCTAAAAATTTCAGAAAAGGAGATGAATGAACACCAACTCAACCAACATGAATTAAGGGAGGCCAAGGACAATTCGGTCTAACCCTCCAACAAGGGGGAGTCTTCATACCAGCAGCCTGCCTATGATTGGGGAGCTTTTTCTTCTTTTTCACAAGGGCCTGATTATGATCATTCTTACGATGACCCGCCGGCTTGGAGTTCCTACCCGTGTTGGGATTGATCTCCACTTAGGTCAAAAGCCAAAGCTTGGGGGAGGTATACCGACATCACACTCATCTACATATCTTGTTCTGTCGGTACTTTGTATATCCATTTTTTGCTTTCTTTTTAGTTTTTGTTCTTGCTTTATTTCTGCTTTCCAAAACACAAAAAGACCAAAAATATTTTCGTTATTTATCTTTGTTTGCTTCTTTATCTTTTAGTCTTGGTTTGCTTCATCCTTTTTAGCTTTGATTTTATTATTCAAAAAACCCAAAAAGATTTTGCTTTGTTTGCTCTTTCCTTTGGTTCTTGTCTTTAAAAATCGAAAACCCAAAAATATTTGTTGTTCTTCTTCGGTTTTGTAAAGTTTGTTGCAAGGTTCAGTGGTCCTCAGTGACTCCTTGGAGTTTGGTTTTATCTTATTATTCAAGTCACACAAGTGAAAGGCAATGATAATTTATGACAACTCGAGGTGTGGTAAGAGGCTGGTATGAACTCTATTTGTTTTCATTTTTGTACATATAGTCATCATTGTGGGCATTCTTAGTCTATTCATGTAAGGTGTATGTTATTTAATGGATGCTTAGTAGTTCTTGCTCTCTTATGATCAGTTCCAATCCACTAATAGTTTGTAACATGTCATATAAATGTTTCGTTGCATTGTTCTATTCATAACTTGGTATGACATTGTGGTATCCTCCTCTAAATTTTTTATTTGAATCGCCTTGGCACATGCTCACGCATGCATATGACTAAACAAAAATTCAGTTAAGCCTCGATGATTTATTTTTCCTCAGAGTTCTTGTGTCACTTTTATGCCACTATTAATTTTGTTTTTTCGCAAGCATGATTATGACAGTTACTGCTCTCTCAATTTCTGCTCCCTTTCTATTGCTAGCCTTCACTTGCACTGAGTATAAGCTTTACTCATGCATCCAACTCCCCAAAGGCAAAGTTGTCAAAAGGTGTTCACCATATCTAACTATTAGCATTTATGCTTTGTTTTCTTCCAAATAAAAATGTTTGCTTGTTATATGAAAATTAGTTAGTAAAGCTCTCACGAACTTGATGGCACACTTTATTTTCTTGCACTTAATAAACCTGAACCATTGTGCCCATTTATGTTGCTTATATGCTTGCACTTTATAAGTTTTGAATTAGCAGAACCATGTTACCATGGGGAACACTTTCAACATTGCACTTATTATTCAGTTGATATCATGTTATTTTGTTTATGGATCCCAACGGTGTGAAATAAAAGGGGGGCTTGTAAGCTCATGGAGTTTGTATATGTGTTAGAGAAACGCATGGGCGGCTAGCCTAAGCCATGCCTAATCATGGTGGAAACTTGCAGCATAACCATAGTAAGAATTCTGTAAAGCATCCTCAATAAAAACCTATGCAAATAGCAAATAAAAAGATCACTGATATGCTCATTGTTTGTTGCCTTGTCATTTTGATATGGGAAAGCTCCTGTGTCATGGGGCAAGGGGTACCCCGTTGGCGGTTTTGTATGATACACATGCACTTACAATGACAAGAACTTGCTTGTGACCAAAGTTGAGTAGCATGAGGTTCGGTACTCATAAGCAAGGGGCATGAGATTTCCAACTTATAACTTGTCAAGCATATCCTCATATTTGAGTCACTTTAACCTTAATCACCTCAAGATGCTTATGATAGGGGCAATGAGAGCTCAAAGCTAATGAGTACCATACTTTCAACATTTGGAAGCCTTTCAAACTTTTCAAATCTTTTCTTTCACTTTTATGTCGAGTCACCATTTATTCTTTGAGCACCTTCCCGAGAGCATAGCTGTCATTCTTAGTGTAATGTGCTTGTCCCAAAACACGGTTAATTGTGACATAACTTTGATGCTTGTACCTTTGATATTTTTTACTTCTAGTCTTCACTTAAACTTCAGAGGTGCCTTGGCATTTATGTTTTGCTCCAAAAAGAAAGGCAAGCGAGATACCACTTTATCATATCTTCTTATGAGCATTACAATCCTACATATGCTTATTTGTCATGTTGCTTATTATTATTGGGTTGGAATCTCTTCATAGCTTGCATGACTAATGGGTAAACTTATTTGCATACTCTTTATTATGAATTTCCTAAGTATTTGATCATATGCTGAGAATATATACATCTTATGAAGCAAATGTGTTCGTGAAAGTTTCTTTTATTGCACTCAGTTTTCAACTGAATTGCTTGAGGACAATCAATAAGCTAAGCTTGGGGGGAGTTGATACATCCAAAATGTATCTACTTTCCTGAACACTTTTGCTATTGTTTTTTCTCTAATTTGTGTGATTTGGATACAACTAATGCGAACTAACGTTGTTTTCAACAGAATTGCTTTGGTGTCTCATTTTTGTGAAGGAAATCAACTTTTAGGAAAAATCCTAGAAAATATCACAAAACTCCTATTTTACCAGAAGACTCATGGAGCTAGAAGACGAGACAGAGAGGGGCCACAATGGGCCCACACCACCTGGTGGCGCGGGCCAGGCCAGGCCGCGCCAGGGGGTGGTTTGGCCGCCTCGGTCTCCACCTCGACCTCTCCTTTCGCCTACATAAGCCCTCTGACATGAAAACAAAGGGGCGGGGTTCGACGTTTTTCTAGATAGAGTTCCGCTGCACTGCCACCACCAAAAACCACGATTCGGAACCAGAAACTCTATTTTGGCACCCTTCCGGGATGGGGAATTGGAGGAGATCATCGCCATCATTATCACCAACGCTTCTCCATCAACCAACCATGATTCCCCCATCTAGGAGTGAGTAATCCCCCGCAATAGGCTATGGGGATGGTAGGGATTGGATGAGATCGTTCATGTAATTGCATCGGATTGTTAGGGCATGGTGCCTAGTATCTATTGTTAGCACTTTTTGACATTGTTGCAACTTGTTATGCTTAATGCTTGTCACTAGGGCTCGAGTGCCATGATTTCAGATCTGAACATGTTATTGACTCATGATGATATTATTGTTTATGATCTTACCTGCAAGTTGTATACACATATTATTATCCGGAACCCGAGGCCCCGAAGTGACAGAAATCGGGATAACCGGAGGGGATGGCTATGATGTGAGGATCACATGTGTTCATGGAGTGTTAATGCTTTGCTCCGGTGCTCTACTAAAAGGAGCACCTTAATTGCCAGTATACTCCCTTGAGGCCCCGCTACAATGGGCTGGCAGGACAAAAGATGTTGTGCAAGTTCTCATTACGAGCACGTATGACTATATATGGAACACATGCCTATGATTATTTAGTACTTGGATACTTTATCTTATTTATCTGCAAATGCCCTATGTCTTGATTATTACATGAATTGTCTTGTCCATGCAACGCCCGTCCATCCATCCCTATGCCTACCGCACTTTAATCCTACTGTTTACTGCAATTGTTACTACTGTCTTTATTTTACTACTGCTATTACTTTGCTATTTCTACTACAAAATTGTTGCTACTGATAAACTACTGCAAGAAAGATTGTTTCTAGGTGCGGCTGAATTGATAACTCAGTTGTTAAGGCTTATAAATATTCTTTGGCCCCCCTTGTGTCGAATCAATAAATTGGGTTTTACTTCTCTCGAAGACTGTTGCGATCCCCTATACTTGTGGGTCATCAGCCATGGGTCTCTCTGATGGGATGGTACATTCGGGAGTGGCTGAGTGGGGCGGTGACAGCAAGAGTGACAGAGTGGAGAAGGAGTTATTCGCGTATCCCGCGCTTCCCCACACGTGCAACTATTGGGCGGCGACGACCCAATTTGTGCCCAGTCAAGACTAGCTCCACTGAAATGGCCGATTCGGCCGTTGTCCCTGGGCCTGGCTCTGGGCTGATTTGAGACCCGTGCTAGACACAACGCGGGGGAGTCCAAGTAATCAAACGGGTCGTTTTCTACGCTAGCAAGCCTTCTTGGACCTAATGCAGGCTACCAAACGCGCCCTGGGTGCACCACCGCTCCCCGCTATGCCTGTGCTCGCATGCCTTGGGCCATCGCTAGCGCCAACATATGGAGGGGCTCTAGTTACGCCAAGCTTCCCCCTCAACATTTCTGCCCCACAATCCCTACCGGTAGGGCACTACATCCGTCGATGCCGCTCCTCGGGACGCTAGCACCCATGCAACTCTCTTGTCGTAGAGACGCCGCCAAGGAGGCCATGACTTCCACCACATGAAGACGCTGGGAGGCCTCCGCACCACAACATCTACCACTAGTCCACCACGAGCTTCACGTTCAAATGGGAGGAAAGCTGAAAACTGAATTGGTTTGCCCTCTTCCAACTTGGTCTCAATCGACAACACCATGTAACAATCCTCCGTTTTAGTCTTTTTGATTTGGGGATTATTTCTAGGGTTTACTCGTCATGCTGAATATGGGAAGGAAGGTGCCACTGTTCCTATCAGGAAGCTGGTAAATCCACTATTGATTTTATCATCCTGCTCCACATTGTTAGTTGGGTGTCAAACTTAGTAAGTGAATCTCTCATTGTAAATGTCTTTTAGTTAATTCTGGTGGATGTTTCATATTGTGTTAGTAATTTTCCATCCTGCGAGGCAGCAACTAGGAAATCTGAAGGATATGAATTCGTCAAGTCATCTTCAGAAAATGAAGCAGCTCCATGCCTATAACATTGGAGAAGATGGCCGACGAGGTAAAATATGCTTCATGAGTTCACTGTATCCGTAGGTTTCCTAGCTTGCAAACCAGAGGTAATCTTGTTAATAAAGAGACATATATGGTAAAAACTCACGCCCATCCCAAGCTGCAGAATATATGATTCCAAATTTTATTGCTTCTTCTTAGATGTTATGCACATAAGGTTCTTTGCACCCAAAATGGAGGAGGTTTGTGGGGAGATAATCAGATAGTTCTGGTGGAGAGAAGATGAAGATAAAAGAAAAGTGCATTGGGCTTCGTGGGAAACCTTGACAAAACCTAAACAGGAGGGAGGAATGGGCTTTAGGGATTTTGTTTTATTCAATTAAGCACTGGTTGCGCCACAAGCTTGGAGATTAATTCAAAATTCACAATGTCTTGCTGCAAGACTTATCAAAGCCTTATACTTTTCTAGGGGAAACCATATTGATATAGTATTTAGGTCGGAAGGACATGGGATCGAGCACAGACTCGAACTCTTAAAACAAGGAATCATCTAGAGAATAGGAGATGGAAATAATATCAGAATGTGGAGGGATAATTGGTTACCTAGGAATTTTGCTTTAAAAGCCAATCGGGCAAGACAAAGAATAGTCACAAAAGGGTGAGCCAGCTAGTCAATGAGACCAATGGAACTTGGAACACTCAACTTGTCCAAAAAAATATAACCCCCATGATGCTAATGCTATCATGCAGTTGAATGCCCCAGTAGCCACGAACAAAGATTTCTTGGCGTGGCAATACGAAAGTAATCGGATCTTTTCGGTCAAAAGCGCTTACAAGTTGGCGTACTATCTGAAAAGCAACACAACAAGTAGACCTGATAAGAGCCTTGCGGGCGACAATAACAAAATGCTTTGGAAGCTGATTTGGAATGCTCATGTGCCGAATAAAGTGAGAATTTTTGGGATCCTATTAAAACAAGGACAAAAGATGCGCGCAAACGCAGAAAATACAAAAATTCATATTCTACTTATGCAAAAATTAAAGGTAAATATGCTTCAATTTTGGACTTATCACTTACTTCAAATTGTCAAAAGATCATTTTATTGCACATATTTAGCAAGGAAGCTTGGAAATTCATGAAAGTAGGGCATTATACATCAAATATGGAATCTTCTTTTGTAAACATTGCATGTAATGCCAAGATGCACCGATCTACCAAACATAGACACGTTATCATAAACTATGCCATAGATATGGATGTGACCTTGGTCATTTTGTTTGAAAGCCTTCAATAATATAATGTTTATCAATTTTGCCAAATGTGTGGAAACTTGTTTAAATACTAGTAAGAACACTACCGCTAGTGTGTGGGTCTAGACGGGTCCAGCACATGAGGAGAAGCCATGCGTTAGAGTAGCGTCCCTTATAAGCTTCAACCTCAAAATTTTCACAGAGTGCCAAAACAACCCACGCATCTATTCAAATATCCCGCTCATATATTCAAATATCTCGTCCCATTTTTTGCGAATGCAAAATTCCTCTTCTATCCCTAGTCTAGAAACAAGGTCCGAGGAGCACTTCCATAATAGAGGGGTATAGGTGGTAAATGTGCGTCATCCCACCTATATCCCCTATTGCCTCTTTGCCACCCACCCCGCTTCGACATCCACCTTCCTCCAACTTCTTCACCGCTGGCCCTCTCTTCCACACCGGAGCTCCTTGATCGTCGACATTCTCTTTTGATCCATACAGGAGCTTCTTCACCGTCCCACACACTGTATCCACCACTCGCCTCCCTCGTCCACTAACTCCCGCGTAATGGACACTGTACCTATTTCACGAACTCCCTCGCCACACCGATTAGCTTCACCAACACCGTCATCTACCGCATGGGGGGTGCTTCATGGAATCACTCGTTTGTGCACCCCGAAATGCCCAGTTGTCGCCCCCACCCCCCTCTTACCCGTTCCACCCACCGCACAGCGGTAATTTCGCTTGCCTATTATATTTTTTTTGGTACTCTTAACCTACGAAGTGTTAGAATGTTGCTCAATATCCTACATGCTATTGCCATTTCGTTTGCACCCACATCTGGTAGGTCATATCCACATGATTAACTTCTCGCTATTATTTCCTTTCTTACATTGTCACACTATCGGTATAATCCTACAACACTAACTCATAGATGATATTCTTTCCGAGCCCTCGCATGGGTCATGCCAACAACTCATAGGGGATCCAACACTAACAATCTGACGCTAAACAAGGCTGAAATGTGAGGTTTCCATGTGTTACTTAGGCCAATTTATTGTCATGTTAATAAGTTATATAACATGTATGCAAAATAAGTTAATAAGTCATTCTACCTAAAACCTTGCCATGACATTTCCATTCATGTTTTGTTGTGCTTCTATCTACGAATGCTCAATTCATAAAATGTCCATCTAGTTTGAATCATACATATAGTAATTTTTAATGCTATCTTTTTGGTGTTTTTAACTACTTTCATCCTTCCAAACCAGCTAGCTAGTTTGAATCATACATCTGGTCATTTTAATGCTATCTTTATCTTTTTGGTGTTTTTCAAGTGCCTTCATCCTTCCAAACTAGCTGACTCGGTTTTAAATGCCATGCCTTAATGCATAGAAAGGACAATGGAGTACAAGGACCAGAGTTCCAGTTGCTCGACTCAGATTCTACTGGAACATTAACCAAGAGTCGCACCCGCTTGAGAAGGAACTATTGTCAGCCTGAGCGAGCTACTGTAAGTTCATACTAACTTAAATGATCTCTACTTTATGTAATACTACTTGTTTATCTTATCCTTTGTTTTACCCTCTTTCACCATATTTTACCAGACTGTAGTTAAAACCAAGCAGGAGTCCTCGGAAGGCAGGACTGAAAATTGTGATCCTTCTTCCCATTCATCCTCCATTGCATTTCTGAAGCAAACAACTTACTTAACAGTCCACCTAGAACAACTCCTATAGGTGATACATATATAAAGTCTATATTGCATGCAGAAAGAAATGATGTAGCTGCTCTTAGATCTATAGCTGAAATGTTGAAGAAGAGGACAGATGATACATTGAAGCAAATCGCCATGTACCGATCTCTTATTGATGATGCCAACACTTCTTAATCTTTTAAAATGCAAATCTTTTCTAATGATCTATTATAATAAACTTTTATTGTTGTGTAATTAGTAGTTTAAATTTCGCATGTTTATTAATTGATGTCTTGACATTCCTATATTGTTCTGCAAAAAAAGTTGGTGCTTCCAAAAAAGGCCGAAATAGTAACAGGTCGGAACAATAACATGCTAGAATAGTAACAAAACGAACAATAAAACGAGGTGAATATGGATGATCCAAAAAGAATAATAAATGGCCAGAATAGTAAAAGGCTAGGACAGAAAAAGGCCAGAACAGTAAAAGGCTAGAACAATAGAAGGCTAGAATAGCGAAAGGATAGGACAGTGAAAGGCTAGAACAATAAAGGGCCAGAACAGTAAAGGGCTAGAACAGTAAACGACCAGAATAGTAAAATTCCAGAACAGTAACAACCCAGAACAATAATGGGATAGTACAGTAACTTGCCTGAATAGCCAAAAGGCCAAAACAATAAATGGCCTAAATAGTAGCAAGGCCAAAATCAAAATGGGCTAGAGCAGTAACAAGCCTGAACAGTAATAGACCTGGATAACAAAATGCTAGATCATCAGCAGGCCGGAACAGTAAAAAGTCAGATTGACAGTAGGCCTGGATAGTACCGGGCAAACGTCGCATGGGCCGCTGGGGGTCACATAGTGTTGGGCTGACGTGGGTCTTATGGAGGCCAAAACAGTAGCGGACCAAAAATTTAGCAGGCCGCAGCTGGCCAAAATAGTAACATGCCATCTTCTTATTGGGCTCTCCCAATGGGCCAGCCCAACTAATAATTAGTAGGCCTTAATGGACATGGCTTCTACCATAGAGTTTGTGACCATTAACGATATTTTCCTCATGGCAGTTTGCATGACATCAGCAGTCAACGTGGTTGGCGAACATATCTACGACGACACAAGTTTCCGTGGCTAAATAGTGCGATCCGCCATGGTCAGGAAAAAACCATGGTAGATTCTTTGGTGACGAGGTTTTGACCACGAAGTCCATCCATCATAGAAGAATTTTTAACCATGAAAAATGGTCCTTCAACCTCGAAAATCCTCTGTTGTAAAAGCCAATTTTCTTGTAGTGTCTTGCAAGACATAATTGATTTGCTTGAATTTGTTTTTCAGGAGGCCACCACCAATCACTACTTGACACTCGAGTTTCTTAGCACCTTGAAGCATACAATGGGTTCTTTCTACAGTTCCGAGGAGGATATCCTAAGAGCTGATAGAGTTACCTTCCGCCTGATGAACCGTGAGAATGACTTGTCTCTCGATGATTGGTGCCACTACTTTGGTTTTGACAACAATGTTACCGACATCCGCTCAACTTGGTTCACACGTTGGTGTCCCATTTACGGACCCGACACTTTGGATGATTCTTGGAAGGTTTTTGATGAAGACAAAGGCAAAAAGGTTTGAGAAGGTACGTGGAGCTCAAGAAGATTGAAGATGAAGAAAAATCTAGAAGACAAGATATTAAAGACATGATGAAGGAAGGCCAAAAGAAAAAGGAGGTAGAAGCTAAAAGGAAGAAAGAAGAAGAAGCAAGGGAAAGGGAAGAGAAGAGGAGGAAATCATTTGATGATAGCAAAGCATGGTTGAATAGGCAAAACACGAAGTGGAAGTTTTGGAAATCATGATCAATCATGTTTAATCTTGATTGTCTCTTTTAATATCACGTAGTAGCTTGATGTTGAACCGTGTTGCCATTTATTTTGGAAGTTTTATGTAGTATGTTAGTAATGAGTACTTGATGTTGAATCGTGTTGTCATTTATTTTGAACCTTTATGTAGTACATTTGTACTGAGTACTTGATGTTGAACCGTGTTGTCATATGTTGGAACCTTGCTGTAGTACCACGATGTAGTGGATGAAACTAGTACATTGCATTCCAACCAAAATGCTAAAGGGATACAATTATTTATTGCAACTGAATACATGACAGTGTTTGTGATCGGGCAATGCCCCTCTAAATCGAAGATACAAGAGCACCCTTTGGAATGGAAACTTGATTTGGAGGTAATGCAAGTTCTGTCCCAACTATCATATTAACCCCTAGAGTTTATCTTGTTGGCCATCTTTTGGGAACACCATGCCTCATATTGCTTCTAGTTGTTCTCTATGTCCTCTTTCTTTTATCCTCTAGCAGTTTGGCCTCTTTTTCTGCACATGTGCTTCCTGATGGCTCTAAAATATAGCCATCTATCTCCACATTTAAACTGGATATTACTCATATTCTTGATGAAATATCTCTCTAAACCCTGCCACTAATGCTAATATTTAGAAGAGTATGCAATCCTTTCTTTTATATTTTTCCTGCGTCGATAATTTCGTTTAAAGGAGGGAATCACTACATTAAAGTCAAAGATACGAGATTTCCAACAACCAGAAGAAACCAGGAGCCGTACAATGGAGGCAGGCGCATTAACGACCAACTATACGACCGGAACAAAAATTCTGGCCGTATAGCTCTGGTCGTATAGTTGGCGCCGCCATCGTTAGGTCAAACAGAACAACTTTCGTGAAGGGATCCCTATATAAAGAAGCCTCAAGCGACGAGAAAACAAGCTAGACCTCGCCAAAAAGTCTCTACCACAGATCACCAGCCGCCTCCATATCTCCAAACTCTTCTCCATCTCCATAGCCATATTCCACCACTTGTAATAGTAGATCTCTTCTCTGATTGGCGACACTGTAAGACTATTGCTATCAATCTTATGATTTTCATTACAATGTTTGTGATTGTTGATCTCATCTCTATGTGTGAGTAATTCTCCTTGGGCTAAGGGCTTCGGCCTAGCCATGTAGCAATTGTGCATGTTATTTATCATGGATGGGATCGTGTATTAGTTTATATGCCATGATTATTATTGTATCCTCTCTTGCCTTAATCCAAGGACTTGTCAGGTACCCAAGACCCCGAGGGTTGAGCTAGGTATAGGGTTTATGAGTGATGACTGATCTGCAGGTTGGGAACCCCAGTGACAGAAGGGGTAGTACGGTGATGACCCACAAGTATAGGGGGTGTATCGCAGTATTTTCGAGGGAAGTGAAACCCAATTTACTGATTCGACACAAGGGGAGCCAAAGAATATCTATAAGCCTTAACAACTAAGTTGTCAATTCAGCTGCACCTGAAAACAATCTTGCTCACAGCAGTTTATCAGTAGCAACAGTTTGTAGTAGGAATAGTAAAGTAACAGCAATAGTAAAGTAAAGACAGTAGTAACAATAGCAGCAAACAGTAGGATTCGAGTGCGGTAGGCATAGGGATGGATGGATGGATGGGCGTTGCATGGACAAGACAATTCACATAGCAATCAGAACATAGGGCAATTGCAGATAAATAAGATAAAGCATCCAAGTACTAGATAATCCTAGGCATGTGTCCCATATATAGTCATACGTGCTCGCAATGAGAACTGTCGCAACATCTTTTGTCCTGCCAGCCCGTTTGCAGCAGGGCCTCAAGGGAACTACTGCCAATTAAGGTGCTCCTTTTAATAGAACACTAGAGCAAAGCATTAACACTCCGTGAACACATGTGATCCTCACATCAAAGCCATTCCCTCCGGTTATCCCGATTTCTGTCACTTTGGGGCCATTGGTTCCGGACAACAACGTGTGTATACAACTTGTAGATAAGACCAAAAACAATACTATCATAATGAATCAATAACATGTTCAGATCTGAAATCACGGCACTCGGTCCCTAGTGACAAGCATTAAGCACAACAAGTCGCAACAAAGTCATAAAGCACTAATAGAATATACTAGGCACCATGCCCTAACAATCTGATGCCATTACATGAACGATCTCATCCAATTCCCTACCATCCCCATGGCCTACAACAGGGGATTACTCACTCATAGATGGGGGAAACATGGATGGTCGATGGAGAAGTGATGGTGATGATGATGGCGATGATCTCCTCCAATTCCCCGTCCCGGCAGAGTGCCAGAATGGAGTTTCTGGTATTGTTTCGTAGAATCTGGTGGTGGCGGCGGAGCGGAACTCCTTCTGGAAAAACGTCGAACCCCCTGAGTTTTTAGGTCAGAAGGCAACTTATAGGCAAAGAGGGGGACCGAGGGGCAGCCTGGGGCGGCCAGACCACCCCCTGGCATGGCCTGGGCTTGCCCGTGCGGCCAGGTGGTGTGGCCTGGGCCCAGCCCCCCTCCGTCTCGTATTCTGGCTCTGGGAGTCTTCTGGTGAAATAGGATTTTTGGCATATTTTCCGGGATTTTTCCTGATAGTTGATTTTCTGCACAAAAAGTAGACACCAGTGCAATTCTGCTGAAAACAGCGTCAGTCCACGTTAGTTGCATCCAAATCACACAAGTTTAGAGGAGAAACAATAGCAAAACTGTTCGGGAAAGTAGATACGTTTTGGACGTATCATACGGCTGTATATGAGGGATTTCCTTGGGATCAATAGTGACATCACTATGCATATCATTAGTTCTCTTTCTTCTATGGATGAGACTAGTTGGTTATTGCTATAAGCGGTTGCGGAGGCAATAGAAATTATGGATGCACTGCCCACATATAATTTATCTTGCTCTAACAAGTACACGCATACTTTATTTCTATCTTTTATTCCCATCAGATGTTTTGCACAGCTACAGGTGAAACCGAACGCCCTAGGCCACTCTCTCCATCATCGACAACAACAAAAAAGACACAAGCTATTGGTCCGGTAAAAACACAAAAGGAGTTCCAAAACTCCCAAAGGTCCGTTAAAGTAACTTCACTATGCATTCGCTTCTCGAGGATTCGATAACCTTGGTCTACTAGGGAAAAAGAAGCTATACTACATCCGTAATCCGGATCAAATGTATTAACCCTTTTTTGGCACCGTTGCTGGGAAGCAATAGCTACCCTGGTGAGGTTATTAGGAACCTTGCTAGTTTTAATTCTTGTTTTTAATTTTGTTAGTTTGCTTTCAATCTTTATTTGATAAACCAAAAAATTTAGTTAGCCTTTAAATTCTTTCTTTTACTATTATAATTCTTTGTTTAAGAAAACCCAAAAACATAGGAAATATGGCTGAAAAGAAGCTTGGAGAGTTTGCTACTCCCAACAATGATTATCTGCGTACACCTATTACTTAGCCAGCAATCACTGCTGATGACTATGAAATTAAGCCCCATTACTTAAGTTTGGTTCAACAGAATCAATTTGGAGGCTCTGCTATTGAAGACGCAGGTATGCACTTGAATACTTTCACTAAAATATGTGATATGATGCGTATTGAAGACGTTGACCCTGATGCGGTCAAATTGCGTTTATTTCCTTTCTCTCTAAGAGGGAGAGCAAAAGAATGGTTGCTATCTTTGCCTAAAAATACTATTACATCATGGGTGGAATGTACTTATTTATTTATGACTAAATTTTTCCCACCTGTAAAGACTATGCAACTCTGATCTAATATTACTGGCTTTATACAGGAAGAGCGTGAGCCACTAGTGCTTGCATGGGAGAGGATGAAAGAATGCTTAAGAAACTGTCCTAGTCATGGGATGGAAGATTGGTTAATCCTCCGTTTATTTTCTAATGCTCTTAATCCTGTGTATAAGTCTATGCTTGATACTGCAGCTGGAGGAACGTTTATGGGTAAACATATTACCGAAGCAAAGGAGCTGCTAGACAATCATGCCCAATGGCATGTGGAAAGATCAAACACAAAGAAGGTGAATTCCATCTTGCCACAAGAAAACGAAGAACTCAACGCTAAGTTGGATGAGCTCATACTAGCCGTAAAAGTTAAGGAAACCTAGGTAAGAGCCACCCCTCAAACAAATATTGAAGAAATAGACTTCGTAGCTCGTAATGATTATAACCCTGCTTGGAAGAAGAGTTACAATCCTAACTTCCAAAAATATTATGCTAGTCCTGTAGGTAACTCTAATAATAATATGGGAGCTAGTAATGGTAGTCTCCAAGAAACACTTAAGTATTTCAAAGACTCAAAAAAATGAACAAAACAATATTCTTGTTAAAATAACGGAGAACCATGATGCCATGCTTGGTAAATTATCTAACCAAGATGTTAGTTTGAGAAATGATTTGCAGGCCCTCCAAGAAATACTGAGGATCGTTGAGGCATAGCTAGGTAAGATAACCGAGAGTCAAACTCTCATTCTAGCTAAATTTATAAGTAAAGCTGAGCCCAATCCTATTGAAGAACTCAAAATGATGAGGATCCAAAGGGGGGAGCCTAAAGAACTTGACTATAGTAGTGCTCCTTCACCAAGCTACACCGTTGAAGATCTCGTGAAAAGGATCAACGTCAAGATTCTGGTAAGTGAAGGTAGTGAGGAAGCTATGTACCAACACTTTGTCAATCAGGTAGCAATAAAGGTACGTGAGCTTGAGGAAGAATACGGGCAAATTGCTGAAAAATTACCTGTTAAACTAGATGACATATTTGAGCCTACTATTAAGATTAAAATTGGAACCAATGAGATAGCTGCACTTTGTGATCTAGGTGCAAGCGTCTCAACAATTCCAAAGAGTCTTTTTAACAAGTTAAGTGTTGGCTCCTTTGAAATTACTAAGTTAAAATTGCATCTAGCAGATTCTACCTACAAACAAGCTGTATGAATTAAGGAGAACACTTTAGTATACATTAAAGGTTGTCCTGCTCTCATTAATTTTGTTATTGTTGACATGCCTGAAGATGCTACTGCTCCTATTATATTATGCCATCCTTTTTTAAGAACTATTAAGGCTTTGATTAATCTGCATGAAGGGAACGTGAAGCTGCAATTACCTTCACTGGATCCTTTTGTTATTCATTTTCCCAGGAAGAAGAAAGCCAAGCATGATGAAAACGAGACCATCACTTTAAATGGCAATTACTTTGGAGTGGGTGTTCCATTCAACTGGCCCAAGTGAGTATCATCAAGGTCAAGCTATTGACCATAAAATAGCACTTCATGGAAGGCAACCCATGTGAAATAAAGGTTTGATTAAGTTTTATTTTTAGTCTAAAGTTTATGTTTAATAAATAGTGCTAGAAAACTCCATTTGAGGATAAGAATTTCGGTAGTACTTGAAATTCTGCTTTACTCATGCTATTGTTGGTTGATAATATACTGTCAATTGTCTATCAAAAACAAGGTATATCACTAAGTTACAGGAAAAGAAGAATTGTTTTGGATGTACACAGAGAGTTTAACGACCAACTATACGGCGGGAATAAAAATTTCGGCCGTATAGTTCCGGCCGTATAGATATCTTTGCTATCGAAATTTTTTCTGCAATATGTACTGAGAGTTTAACGACCAACTATACGGTGGGAATAAAAAATTCGGCCGTATAGCTCCGATCTTATAGATATTAGTGCCTCTATACAATTTCTTTTCTAATGTACTGAGAGTTTAACGACCAACTATATGGCGGGATAAAAAAAATCGTCCGTATAGTTCTGGTCGTATAGATATCGATGCCTTTGTATATTTTCTTTCGCAGGGACAGACAGTTTAACGACCAACTATACGGCGGGAACATTTTGTTCCGGCCATATAGTTGCGCCCGTATAGCTGCGCCGCCAGGAGAAAACCCTAAAATTTTGACAAAAGGCCAACTATACTGCCGGAACACATTGTTCCAACCCTATAGTTCCACCCGTATAGTTGCGTCTGACCACAAAATCGCACGGGAAGGTACTTCCAACTCAAAAACTTTAATCCTTTTTCTTTCTTTTACCTCCCAACTCTCTCAAAACCTCAAGAGATCTTCATCGATCTCTACTCATTTTCGTTCGATTTCTTCGCACACGAGTGATCTAAGGTATGTTTCTCCTCCGATCCTCCAATTACTTTTTGCAAATTCATCTTTGATCTATTGTCATTATTAATCTAGGGTGAGACCTACTATGAACCAATTGCCATGATTTTCTTGCCTAGATTACTATTTTGAGGAGAATTCTTTAGTGTGCTATGATGAGGAATATGATGCACTTACTGTTGTTGGAACAAAAAGTTTTATTTTTGCCTTTCTTCAATGTTTTAGATGATGAAGACAAGGAGCCACACTCATTCTCGTGCCACTTCTAGCGCTTCTCGGGCTGCCGCTCAGGAACGCATGGGGATACGGTTCAGGAATGAGGCCCATCATGATCGCTTCAACAGGATCAAGAACCATGAAGTGAAGGCCACCAAGTGGGCTTGCCCCATTATATTGAACCAACTCTGTATTTCGGATGACTTTAATTTACTTTGCAATAGAGCTGGCCTGCAGAACTTTGTGTACAATGATGTACCTACTTAGACGCTTAACCATTGAATTTCTAAGTTCGTTGCAAAGCACTATTAAAAAATGGCAAGGAGGGGACACTATTTCTTTCTGTCTGATGAACAACAACTACACTTTAACATTAGATGAATGGTGCACATGTTTTAATTTGCCAAACAATGATATTCATGCCTTACACGCATCCTTTACTAGCTTAGAACCTACCCCTGAACCATACTATAATGGAATGAGTTTCACTAGTAGAGTGAACAAGGGGAAGAATATTCAACAACCTGCAATTCGCTATTTGTTCTATGTTATTGCTAACACCTTGCAGGCAAATAATGAGTTCACGAGACTCAATGAGGAGGTCATCCTAGTCCTCGCAAAGGCTGTTTACAACAATTGCGGCTTGTCACTCAACTTGGGCGCCATCCTTGTGCGCTACTTGGAGCACCAAGCCTCCCAAAACCAAGAACCGATCAGAGGTGGAGGCGTCATCACCGTGCTTGCCACTGCCCTAGGCCTCAACCTAGGTGAGTTGCAACCCACCCTAGATGAGACACGTGTTGGTTTCTCCACTTTGAGAGCATGTGGAATGCTCACTAGGAGAGGTGGTGTTTATTATCTACATATTGCTGGAGCTAGGCGTCTCTACCCTGCTCCTAGCCTGATGGTCTTTTCTCTATCGAGGAAGGACGTTTGCTATATGATTTGCAGGTTGAGCAACACCAACTCGAGGAGGAGATTCCGGAGGAGGATGAGGACCAAGAGCAGGAGCAAGAAGTTCCTTATCAAGAGGAGCAGCCACAAACCCGGTTCGCCACATACCAAGATTTCTAAGGACTTGGAGGGAGTGTGGAGAGGATGCATAGTCTCTCTTTAAACCTCCAAGAATTAACTAGTAACCTCTCAACTCAATTTGCGAACTGGAGTAACGACTTTTTCCCGCCACCACAATGATTTGAAGGGCTTGTAAAAGCCTAAGCTTGGGGAAGTTTTCCTTATGTAACTTTACTTGGTGTTCATTTTCTTTTATTTATTTTTGAGGTTGTGTTTTTATTTGATTTTATAAGCACTCGTGTTGGTTTCCCCAACACATTATTTTTAATTCTTTCTATTTGCTTTCGAAATTTTCTAGACGAACTTTGCCGCCAATTTTCTATTCTTTAAAGTTCCTCTCTTAAAAACCACAAACATATTTCTCCATTTTTCCTTATTTCCCCTCTTTCTTTTCTTTCCGCCTCGAGGTCTTCATATATTTGTAGGAGAGTGATCGACTACGAGTTTCCAAGAAAAATTAAAATGAAGAGAGAAGTGGAACCAAACATGAGAGGTATGCCTTATGACTCCTCGCTTTTGAAGTTTGAGAAACCCATGCTAGTTAGTAGTAAATGTTGAGATATTATATTGGTGGAGTGAGTCTTTGTATTGTAGTAAGATTTTCGTTTGCATGGGTATTTAATTGGGTACATTTTGTTCCAGCTCTCGTAATTAACCAAGCCTTGCCTAAAAATTGCTAAACAATTGTAATAAGAAAAAGTCTCACAATTGAAGGCTTGGGTGTTGTAGTGCTTAGTCTTGAAGGTTTATTTCTAGATACACTCAACACCTCTGAAAATGTTGATTGACTTAATTTCTCTCTTTGAAAGGATTTGTTCGATTGAATTAAATGTTTAGTGGTTTTTGTGAGCATGCCAAAGTTTGACTTGTTAATCATAAGAATGATATAGCTTTACGCGTGTCAAACTTCATGGGATGCCAACAACTCCGCTAGCCTACGAACGATCTTCATGGAGGAAGCCCTAGATTTCGGCTATGAGTTGATTAAACACTTGTAGCAGCAACGCTATAGTGGGTAAGATTCTTGGCACTCCCAGGTAGCTGTAATCATGATGGAATCACTCCTCTAGCTGTTATGAGAAATCATTATACAAAAGGAACAAAAACCTTAATGATGCCACGAGTGTCCATCATAGCACGAAAAACTAATATTTTTTTTGGCATGCTCTCAATTACTTAAAAACTGAAATTCTTGAAGGACAATGAATAGAAAAGTAGTGCTTGAAAAGTCTTAATTTATTGATGTGAGAGAATTGAGATACTCTAGTGTATATGCTTTTCATGACAACTCTCACACTCTTAACTTACATGATTATACTTTATCATTTAAAGGCAAGCCTATGAGTTGATTACTTGACATAGAATAAAGTTTACCCATTTGAATCATCCATGTTTACAATAATTTTACTGCACTATAAGGATGCATGAAACCCCTATTATATGCTTGCCATTACTCTATCTATGCTGAAGTTTTTCAGATTTATGAAGTGGAGGAAACATGAGACTACTAATCATGAGTAAGATCACCATCTCGTTATTTCAGTTTAAATGCTGAGTTCATTTTTGGTTTTGGTTTTCTTGCTCGGGGACGATCAAGTTTAAGCTTGGGGAGGTTGATGGCTCTGAAATATAGCCATCTATGTCCACATTTAAACTGGATATTACTCATATTCTTGATGGAATATCTCTCTAAACCCTGCTAGTAATGCTAATATTCAGAGGGGTATGCAATCCTTTTTTTATATTTTTCTTGCGCAGATAATGTCGTTTAAATGAGAGAATTACTACATTAAAGTCAAAGATACGAGATTTCCAACAACTAGAAGAAACCAGGAGCCATACACCGGAAGCAGACGCTTTAACGACCAACTATACGACCGGAGCAAAAATTCCGGTCGTATAGTTAGCGCCGCCACCGTTAGGTCAAATAGAACAACTTTCATGAAGGGACCCCTATATAAAGAAGCCTCGGGTGACGATCAAACAAGCCAGACCTCGCCAAAAAGTCTCTGCCACAGATCACCAGCCGCCTCCAGATCTCCAAACCCTTCTCCATCTCCATAGCCATATTCCACCACTTGTAATAGTAGATCTCTTCTCCGATTGGCGACATTGTAAGACTATTGCTATCAATCTTATGATTTTCATTACAATGTTTGTGATTTTTGATCTCATCTCTATGTGTGAGTAATTCTCCTTGGGCTAAGGGCTTCGGCCTAGCCATGTAGTCATTGTGAATGTTATTTATCATGGATGGGATCGTGTATTAGTTTATATGCCATGATGATTATTGTATCCTCTCTTGCCTCAATCTAAGGACTTGTCGGGTACCCAAGACCCCGAGGATTGAGCCAGGTATAGGGATTATGAGTGATGACTGATCAGCAGGTTGGGAACCCCAGTGACAGAAGGGGTAGTACGGCTATATGTGAGGGATTTGCTTGGGATCAATGGTGACATCACTATGCATATCATTAGTTCTCTTTCTTCTATGGATGAGGCTAGTAGGTTATTTCTATAAGTGGTTGCAGAGGCAATAGCAATTATGGATGCACTGTCCACATATAATTTATCTTGCTCTAACAAGTACATGCATACTTTATTTCTATCTTTTATTCCCATCAGATGTTTTGCATAGCTACAGGTGAAACCGAACGCCTTAGGCCCTCTCTGTCCATCATCGACAACAACAAAAAGACACAAGCTATTGGTCCGGTAAAGACACATAAGGAATTCTAAAACTCCCGAAGGTCCGTTAAAGTAACTTCACTTTGCATTCCCATCCCGAGGATTCGATAACCTAGGTCTACTAGGGAAAAAGAAGCTATACTACATCCATAATCCGGATCGAAGGTATCACTTCCCCATACCAATAAACATCGTACTACCTCTAGGATTCGAGCCAGAATTCTTTCATGTAATGGAATCCGACCCATTGAATAATAGTAGACTTAGCCTAAAATCTGTTAAACTAAAAATTAGTATCAAGGAGGGAGCACTTACGAAGTAGGACGCAGGACCTAGGTGTGGCCACAGACAAATCCTCATTTTCCATCGCGCCCATTACTTTTGATCTTGTCTTCATCAGCTGTGTAGCGGCATCCCACCGAGCAATCACATTGGATGATCCATGCAACATGACCATCTAGATCTTCCATTGGTGGCATGTCTAGTGGAAGGAATGATCCATTACGAGGACCTACGAGTTCAATCGGTGACTCTTTCCCTTTCCTTAAAGAGGATCCTACACCAGCCATGACTTAGGGCGTGTTCGGATGTGGTCCAGCTTCTTGGAAATCCGTCGATCTAGATTCCAGGCTCGACTCCAGCGTCTGGGGTGGAGCAATAAACATTCAGCTCAACTCCATTTTTTTGCTGGGTTGCAA
Organism: Avena sativa; assembly: GCA_916181665.1. Classification (NCBI taxonomy): domain Eukaryota; kingdom Viridiplantae; phylum Streptophyta; class Magnoliopsida; order Poales; family Poaceae; genus Avena; species Avena sativa. The sequence continues at coordinate 435,403,138 of OV702287.1, forward strand.
GTCTAGCTAGGCCCAGGTGGAAAGATATAACTAGCTAGAATTGGCCCATCTTCAATGTTCAACAAGACCTGTCGACTCTCTGTCCACCCTCAGGCTGAAGCCGGGAACTAGCACAAGGAGGCAACGGAGGAGGCAAACGTGAAGCTTCTCCTCAAGCCTCGCCATGGACGTAGCCCAGCGCACCTTCGAGTTTGGTGAGTAGGAACTCTCCCTCAAGCCCCGTTACGGCCGCGACCCGACGCACCTTCAAGCTTGGCGAGGAGCTCTATGGATTCGGTGCCGATGTATGGGAACCTGACGCTCCAGATCATCTCGAACGCGGTCGGCGTGCATACTGAGGTCCACCGCTACCTGCTTCTTTCCATCCTCCTCCTGCCTTGCATCATGGCGAATTTTTTACATGAGGGGTGGGAGATCTCGTATGGCGGAGGTAATTTTTGCCCTTGTCTCTAGCGAGCTCGAAACGTCCATTAATGTGGCTAGCCTTAACACGTGCACGGGAGAAAATCAAGTTCAGATGGGAGAAAAACAAAGGGGATCGAGAAGAGTAGTAGCGTGGACAGGAGAGAGACATGTCGCGTGAGCACACCTGTTTGCTAGCTAGATAACTTGGCGGTGGCATTTTGCTGTAAATTTCAACTGCTCCGCGTTTTCTAATCCACGAGTTTGCTAAATCGCTGCTCCGTGTTTTGTACACGAGATTTTCTCAGCTTCTCGGATCTGGCTTCCCGGATTTAGGACGTTCGGCATCGCTCCACTGTGAATTTTCAGGAAGCTAGAAGCCAGAGGACTTTGGAACACACCCTTAGGCTGTGTTTGTTTGGGCTGCAGCTGTTGAAAATCAGTTGTGGAAAATCAGCTATGGAGAATCATCTGTAGGAAGTAGCTGTTGGCAGTAGAGATTTGGTGTTTGGCAGAAGTGCTTTTGATGGCTGCTGTTGCTGGTTCTAGGACTAAATTGTCTGTAATGCCCCTGAGTGCAGAAGATGTTATATAAGTATTGATTTGAAACGAATTAGGTGTTTTTGACTTTTTTTTTGACTTACATACTACGTTCTTCCCGCAATTTCTTCTCGCATATTTCTTCCCGCTAACATATTATAAAGCTTGTCCATATTACATCTAAACATGGAACATCATATATCTAAAATATAATACGAGGTTGTAACATAATTAAGTTACAAGGTTGTCCATACGAACCCAAAAGAAGTACACGGTTTTCATGCCTCCACACCTCCTCTCGCAACGAACAAAGCGTTGGCTATGTTATCACGCATGTTGTTCATGCTAACATGGTCCTCTCCCAAATCATTGCCAACATTGCTTCCGGTTGTGGAAACAACATGTCCTGGAGGCATATAGTTCTCATCATTATCACATCGGTAGAAGTGGAGATCAAACAACTGACTATCCCTGATGAAGTTATGGAGAGCCGTACATGCAATGATAATATCGGTCTGCTTCTGTAATGGGTAACTTGGCACGCCATGCAAGATGCGTCATTTCTGCTTTAATACACCAAATGTTCTCTCAATAGCATTCCTCAGAGATGAATGTGCATGGTTGAATATTTCTTTCTTCCCAGTAGGTGGCCCAGCAAGTCTGAACTCGGGTAAATGATATTTGGTGCCTGTGTATGGTGAAAGATAGCCATCCTGATTGGGATAACCCGAATCAACTAGATAATATCTTCCTGAATGAAACACAAGTGAGTGATGGGATATATGACACCAAAATACTATAGAATGGAGAGTGCACAAGGAAAACATTATACCTGGAGGAGGATGCGGAAATTTTTCTTCAAACTTAAGCAATGTATCTTTGAATATCCTCGTGTCATGCATAGAACCTAGCCATCCAGCAACTATGGAGGTGAATCGCAAGTCAAAATCACACACAGCCATAACATTTTGTGTGGAATATCCAAGACGACCAACATGGTTGACCATAGCAGCAGCTGGCACAATAACCAGTATGTGTGTCCCATCATGTCGTGGTGGTGTCATGGCAGATGCCATGGATAGGCTGAAGGTGGGGACTAATATGCGCTAGGGGAATCCAGGGAGGGATAGTAGAGTGATTCTCTACACAGAAGCCTTGTATTGATGCTCAGTCTCTCAGATTACAAGTGCTCCTCGAGCTGTATTGACAAGAGGAGGAAGAAGAAACTCTCTTACTCTTGCCTACTAACTAGCCCAAGAACCCTCGATCTACTAGTGTTTTCCTTGCTATGTATTAGAAGAGACCCAACCTCCGAAAATCTAACCCCCTTACCAGAACCCCGACCCCCCCTTATATAGAGGTGGTTCGGTCCTGGCCTAGGGCATACGTGGAGGCATATTCCCAGAATATGCTCCTCCCAAAGTAGTAACCCGACAGGGATGCTTTTCCCCTGCGTCACTCTTGCTTTAACGACGTTGCCTCTGCGGCGCCTGCGTCAGCTGACGTGAGCATCGTCACCCTTGTCGGCCACGATCCGGTGGTCCTGCCCTTGCTTTATTCGCTCATTCAGTATGCACTGGGCCTTCTTTTTGACCAGAGAGATTCCTTCCTTCTCCTAGAAGCCAAACGAGGATCCGGATCACAGTTGATCCGGCCACACCTGTTCCTGCATATGAGCAAGACAAGTGTCTCCGACTCACTCCTTGAGTCGGATGAGACAATGTTAGACGACCCCCTGGTCCGGGTTACTCCGTGATCCGGCCTGCCTTGAGGTGACTCGGCCAGCATCCGCTTTGACCTTACCGACCCTCGGCTAACTCGGCCCTTATACCCTGGAGTGACCCTACCCGGGGTTATCCCCCCAACATTAGTCCCCGAAGCTGGTGCGGCCTCAGCGGCCTTGGTCGCTAAGGCCACATCAGGTTCATTCATATCTAACCTTCGGATGTTTATTTCCGGGTTAACTTTTTGTCTCGGATTATATGGATTTACGTTCCCTTCGCATGCTCCAAGTTTTCACTTGTCGGCCGGGTCACCACTTTGGCTCGGGTCCTATGGTTTTACTTTTCCTCTGCACAGTTCAACTTTTCACTCGCTGGCCGGGTTACCTTCGTGTCTCGGATCCGAGCCTTGCTTCCTTCTCTCGTACGCCAACCCACGTAACAATTAATCATTACGTTGCCTTATTTTAAGGGCCTGAGCAGTAACCGCCGCAGCAGATGTCAGTGATTACTGTGCGGGGGTTACGTCACGTCTGTCTTCTAGTTTACCGCAACTGCACGTCGTGTCATGGGATCACATTTACTCTGCGGTCCCCAGTGTGGCTTCTCTCTGATTGGTCAACGCTGGCGATACACGGCCACACTGTGTGGTTTTCCAGCACAGCACGATCCCACTCGTTGATGACTGAGGGCGGTTAAATAGGGAAAGGGCACTCTCCTTAGAACTTTTCCATCTCCGCGCCCCCTCGCCCGTTCCTCTTATTCTTCCTCGCAACCGCGCCGCCGCCAGTGCCCGTTGCAGTAGCGTCGTCGCCGCACTTTCTTCGTTTCTCCGCACCGCAATCACCACTGCGCCTCTATTTAGCCACGGGTCCTCGTCAGTCTAGACCGTAGAGCCCCGCCGCCGCCAGCTCCAGCGAGGACATCGGAATTGGGATGACGGAGGAGGAGCTCATCGTCGTTGAACAGGAGATGGAGGAGGACGCTGGCGCGGCGGACCGCGGCGCGTGGGCCGGCTCCTGGGTCTGCAAGGACGACATCGCCTGGCTCTACCGGACCCGGCGCATTCCCGCCGGCGTCGCCGCTCGTCTCCCCTCCTCGGAGTTGGCCCCCTCACCCAATCCGGGTGAATTTGTTGTTTCCTTATCCCATTTCCAACGAGGATTTGGGCTTCCAGTGAGTGATTTCTTCCGGGACTGGATCCGGATCTATCACCTGCAACCACATCATCTCCCGGCGAACGCCATCACCTCTCTGTCTGCTTTCATTTCTTCGATCAAGGGCTACACCGGGCTATGGCCTACGAAGGAGCTGTGGATCCGGTTCTTCGGCCTCTGCCGCAACGTCGTCCCCAACATCCACGTCGAGTCGGAGGACAAGCAGCTAACTCAGTTCGGAGCTACCTCGATCTCGCCCCGGAGGTATTCAATCTTTCCCTGGGTCACCGGGCTTGACTCCTGCAAAGGGTGGGCCCGGACCTTCTTCTATGTCCGGAACAAAGGCACGGAAGATTTGATCCGGTTACTGCCCTACGCTCCGGGTCCCCCTGACACGGATTTCTGGGAGGAGGTTGCCAGGAAACCTACAGCCCTGGCCAACCAAGTGAACAAAAGGTTTGCGGAGCTGAAGAAGCTCGGATTGCGCAACGAGGATGCCATGATTACATTCGTGCGCAACCGAATCTCTCCCCTTCAGCGGCGCACTCACAAGTTGTGCCATATGAGCTTTAGTCGCGACCCCAACCGAACCTACTCATTCGAGTTGACCAATATGGAGATCTTCCGCTGGGTCAAGGCTCTTTTCACCATCCATAAGGACTCCTCCGCCGAATGGACGTGGGGAATCGAGCATTACTGCCGTGACAGGCTCCCTCCCGCGGTAAGCTTCGCGGGATAAACTTATTTCGGATCAATTTCATGTTGGCTCTTAGCACATTCTTGACTTTGCTCCTTGTGCTTTTTTCTCAGCTGTTTCTCCAGCAAACCCTCGAGGATGGCTCGGATCCGACCCTTAAGTGGGCCCCGGACCGAGAAATTCCAGACGAGGAGGAGCCGGGCCAGGAGATGTTCCTCCCCACACCCGATGCCACCAGACGACCCAGCGGTAAATTCTCTTCTCTTAGAGATTGGCCCGACGATGAGGATGACTCGGATATCGATGTGATTGAACCCGTTGAGGTTGTCCCTCTTTCTTTTGCCTACCCGGCATCAGCTAACCCCGGTGGGCACATCCACGAGGATCCTCCCCTTGCCACGGGCGAGCCTGTTCCGGCGGCGTCAAAGAAGAAGAGCGGATCCGCGCCGAGTTCTTCTTCCGAACCTTCTCAGCCTTCCAAAAGGCAAAAGAAGGCCGGAGACAAGATTGCCTCCAAACGGGTAGGCAAAGCCCCGGCAAGGAGGGCCCGGAAACCTAAGGAGGCCGAGACCTCGGATGCGTAAGTTCTTTTTTCACTGCGCAACACACTTCTCCCTGCTTCGGGGTAATTTCACTCCTGACATTATTTTCTCTTGCAGGGCTCCTGTGGAGGTCCCTTAGAGCGGATCGAGCATCTCCTCTCCTCTTCGCTCTAGTCCTTCCCCTTCCCGTGACGACGAGTCACGCCCGCTGAGCCCTATTCCGGAGGGCTCTGCGGCCGCTCCGGGTTCCGCAGTACCTCCTTCAGAGGGACGCGACCTCGGATCGGGAGGGGTTGGATCGGCCGAGGCAACGATGTCCGGCACTTCGGCATTGCCGCAACCAGCAACAATTAAGTCTACCGCAACTCTAGCACCAGCAGCAGCTCTAGCACCAGCCACCGAACCAGCGCATGTCCCGGTTCCGAAGAAACCAACAGCAGCTCCAGCTCCAGCGCCAGCCACCAAAGCTCCTGCGCCAAGTTCATCTGCCTCGTCCGAGTCATCTCAGGCTCGGCGAGGACCTACTCCAGCGGCTTCCAAGGGCAAATCCACTATGGTCATTTCCTCCCAGCAGGCCAAAGGCAAGTCCACCTCCGTCGAGGCTGGGCAGCGGACCTTGTCTTTGATGCTTCCAAAGAAGTCACCAGCAGCGACGGATCCTCCTGCCGAGCCAGCTGATTCGCAGCAGATGGTTCTTCACACTAGCCCGGCTCTTGCCCTGATTAAAAGAAAAGAAGCTCACGCCAAGGGCTTGGTGGCACCTCACATGCCCACTGGCGAACGGTATCCTCCGAGCCTCATCGAGTTTGTCATGAACTGGAATAAGGCGGAGTTCGTCTACAACGACGATCTCCCGGAAAAGTTCGGCCCAGCTGAATTTTCCGCTCAGATGAATACCGCCGCCAAGGCCATTAACCTCGCTGGGCGTATGATGGACGTACGTCGTTTCTTCTTTACATGCCGTAGATAATAACCATTAGTCCCCGAGCCTCCGGCGGAGTAACTTGTTACTCGGCCGGATGCTCCTTACAAGATCAATGTAGCTGCATGTAAACTTCAAATATGCACACACCTAGAGCCGGGTTAAGTTCCGCTTGGCCCGGATCTCATATACTTCGAATATGCACACACCTAGAGTCGGGTTAAGTTCCGCTTGGCCCGGATCTTGTACACTTCGAATATGCACACACCTAGAGTCGGGTTAAGTTCCGCTTGGCCCGGATCTTGTACACTTCGAATATGCACACACCCAGAGCCGGGTTAAGTTCCGCTTGGCCCGGATCTTGTACACTTTGAATATGCACACACCTAGAGCCAGGTTAAGTTCCGCTTGGCCAGGATCTTGTACACTTAGAATATGCACCGAACTAACTTTACACGCATGTGTCTTTGTCAGGTAACTACCAACCGTCGGAGCGCCGAGTTTCAGCGCCTGCTTGATACCCATAAGACCTTGCGCGCAAAACACGTTGCCCTTGGCACGGAGCATGAAAAGAGGGGTAATTTCCTCTCTTGACACCTCACCATTTCGTTTGTTTCTGCCGGACTAACCCCCTTATTCGGTTTTTTGCAGCTGGGGTGGAGGCTGAAAACAAGATTATGCGGAAAAACTTGGAGGAAATCCGAGGTATGTCCTCTTTCGGCCAACGTTGCTGTGTTTTCCATTCTTTCTTTTTCTGGGCTTGGCAAACATTCACTCCTCGGCTTTGCCGGGTCAACACACTATTTCAGCATCGCTTGAGGATAGTGTGCCTGTGCCTGATATGATGCTGCATTTTCTCGAACAAGCAGGACAACATCAAGCCGAGCTGAAGAAGAAGGACGATGAGCTCGCCCTCCTCCGGACCAAGGACGGCGAGATAGCCAAACTCAAGGCCGATATGGAGAAGATGAAGGCCCAACACAAAACCGATCTCCAGAAAGTTGGCCAGAACTTCACCGAGGAGCGTGAGCGCTTCACCCTTCAGATCTCCAAGGACCAGGATCTGCTCAAGGAATCCGAAGACTGGCTTGGGTCGGCGCTTGCCGAGCTTGAACAACTTCGCCAGAGACGCGATAGTTGTATCAAGGAGTTGACCCGGATCCATCGCCATATCTCATGGAAGTTTCTTCTCCTTGCCCGACCTAGTTTTCCGGGTCAGCTCATATGCCTTTGCTTCAGCATCCTCCCTTTCCTTATTTTCAGATAACTTTCCGGAGGGTACTGCCATCGCCAGTGCTGCCGTTGCCAAATTCCGCCAAGAGAGGGGTACCCCCATCGCTCCTGATGGTGAGAGCATCCCCTTAGACATGGAGGACTTGCTGGTTAGTGTGTCAGCTCGGGTGGAAACTATCAAGAACTATGGAAAAGATCTCCTCGACGTTGCGGTTCGGATCTTCAACGCATTCTGGCCAAGCGAGGACGCTCCGGAAAGGATCACGCTCCTTGCGGAAAAACTGATGGAGATTGAGACTCAACTTGACCTCTGGAGGGAATCCGCTGGGCGTGCCGCGGAAGATACCCTTCTCCATCATATCCTTTCATGGTACGAGAAAATCGATCTGAGCCTCCTCACCCATCGGCGCACCGGATCCAAATGGACCGATGATCCGGAGTGGGTAGCTCGGCGCCAGGCTTGCGCCTACAGCCTCATCGAATACTCTCTAGTCCATGACTGGGTTGAGGGGCCGAGCTTTCTGGAATCCGGCGAGGAGGAGCAGATGGAGAACGTGGAGGATGGGTCGGGCGATGATGGAGAAGATGCCGCTTCAGATATTGAAGACAGCGATGATGACGCCGAACTTCCTCCTCCTGCCGTTCTTTAGTTGAAAAAACTTGAAAATTTATCAGACCCCCGGTATGCCAGGTGCAATTGTATGCTGAATACATAATATTTTGCTACTATGCTTGTATGCCGGATTAACTTGGGCGTAGTCCCCGAGTTTCATTTTCTTGTTCGTCCAATTCTCCGGCTCAATCTGTGTCTACCTTGATTTGGTTTTACGACTTACGAACCCGAGCCTCAAGAATCGTTTTAACATTACTGAGAAACTTTGAGGCTTGGCTCAAGATAATTCAACATAATAGCGTGAAAATAAGCACGGAGTTAGTTCGAAAAAACAAACGTTAGCTGGAATAGGATCGTTTCCTTAGTAGTTTTTCATGTGCTACGCAATTCCAAACTTGTTCCCTTGCTCGCCATGAAGCCAATTCTTGTTGGACAGCAGCAAGTCGAAGGGTTGGGTTTTTGGTGCTCCCACATTACTAATCCGGGTTAAGCGAAACGAGTCATTCCAGCTAACGCATAAAAAGTAACAACAATCATTTATTAAGGAAGTCCCCGAGTTACTGCTCGAGGCTCCGCTATTTCATTGATAAGCTCATTGCCGACATACATACCGACATATGAGGATGACTCGGGTACATACACTTTTTGGCTAAGTGTAGAAGGGGCGAAGTAGTGCTACATTCCACGGTCGCTTGGATTCCTCTCCGGACCTGTCCGCCTTGTTCCTTTCCTGTGGCTTTGCATCTATGAGATAGTAAGAGTCATTGTGCAATGCTTTGCTCACGATAAATGGTCCTTCCCACGGGGGGGATAATTTATGCATGCCAGTGGTACGCTGTACCAACCGGAGCACCAGGTCACCTTCCCGGAAGACTCGGGGGCACACTTTCCGGCTATGATAGCGTCGGAGGTTTTGCTGATATATGGCGGGTCTGGACAGTGCCAGTTCTCTCGCTTCTTCCAGCAGATCAACATCATTTTGTCGGGCTTCTTGCACTTCGGCTTCTGTGTATTGGGTGACCCTAGGCGAATCATGCTCTATGTCGGTTGGTAATACAGCTTCTGCCCCATATACCAGAAAAAACGGCGTGTAGCCTGTTGATCGATTCGGAGTTGTTCTTAAACTCCACAATACCGCTGGTAATTCTTCTATCCAGCACCCCGCTGATCTTTGCAGCGGCTCAATGAGCCGGGGTTTGATCCCGGATAGCACTAATCCGTTGGATCTTTCCACTTGTCCGTTCGATGCGGGGTGGGCTACCGAGGCTACGTCGAGTCGGATTTTCTTGTCTCGGCAAAAGCGCGCAAATGCTCCTTCTGCGAAATTCGTTCCATTGTCAGTTATAATGCTGTGTGGAAAACCGTATCTCAAGATGATGTCTTTGAGAAATGTCACGGCCGTAGCTCCGTCACATTTTCTTATAGGCTTCACTTCGATCCATTTTGTAAACTTGTCCACCATGACCAGAATGTGCATCATGTTCCCTTTTGCTGGTTTGAACGGACCAACCATATCCAAGCACCACATAGCAAATGGCCATGTAATTGGTATGGTCTTGAGTTCCGACATAGGCATATGTGTCTTGGCGGCGTACCTTTGGCAACCATTGCATTTTCTCACCAGATCTTCTGCTTGCTCCAAAGCGCTTGGCCAGTAAAATCCATGCCGAAATGCCTTTGCCACTAAGGCTCGGGATGAGGCGTGATGCCCGCATTCTCCTTGGTGTATATCTCGGAGGATGCCAAGTCCTTCTTCCGGATCAACACACCGCTGGAGGATACTGGTTACACTCCGTTTGTACAGCTTGGAATTGATGATTGTGTAAGCTTTGGCTCTCCTCTGAGTTTGCCTAGCCAGCACTTCCTCAGTGGGTAACGTTCCATCTTTCAAGAACTGGTATATAGGCAGTGCCCAAGTTGGTACTGCTCGCGCAGGGAACATCTCCTCATCAATTTCCATCCGATCGACCGGCATAACTTCAGCCGGATCACGCTGAACAGTCCTCGGGTCTGGCGAGGTAGTCCCCGGGGTTGCCGAGGTAGTGCCCGGGTTCGGCGTACTACCTCCCATGTTAATGTCCATGGGCTCAGCTCCGGGTTCCGCGTTTTCCGGGACATAAATTGAGTCGGTTCCTGGGGACGGCCTGATAGATGGCTTTCTGAGGTGATCCAATGCAACACCCGGTGGAATTGCCTGTCGGGTCGAGCCGAGCTTCGACAGCATGTTGGCAACTTCGTTTTCCACGCGAGGTACATGATGAAATTCACATCCCTCAAAGTAACCCGAGATTTTCTGCACATGAAATCTGTATAGTGCCATGTTTGGATCCAGGGCGTCCCACACTCCGGAGACTTGCTGTATTACTAGATCCGAGTCACCAAAGCAGATTATCCGACGTATACCAATTTCCTTTGCCACTTTGAGACCATGCACAAGAGCCTCGTATTCAGCGACATTGTTCAATGCCGCGAAATGGATCTGCAATACGTACTTGAGCTGATCCTTCTTTGGCGAGGTCAGCACAACCCCGGCACCTAATCCGGTTTTGGTCTTTGATCCGTCAAAATGCATCCTCCAATAGTTTGGATCCGGTGGCGGTGGTTCGTATTGTACCTCGGCCCAATCCACGAAAAAGTCTGCTACAGCCTGGGACTTGATCGCTTCTCTTCTGTCGTACTGGGGCGCGTATGGTGCTAGCTCAATTGCCCATTTTGCAATTCTTCCATTCGCATCTTTGTTACCCATTATCTCGGATATGGGGGCTTCGCATATCACTTTGATGGGATGCTCCTCAAAGTAGTGCTTTAGCTTCTTTGCCGCCATATAAACTCCGTATGCCACCTTTTGAAAATGCGGGTAGTTCTGTTTCGAGGCAGACAATACCTCGCTCAAGTAATACACCGGTCTCTGCACCGACTTACCCTCTTCATCTCGTTCCACTACAATCACTGCACTTACAACTCGGTTGGTTGCGGCTATGTAGAGCAACATTGGCTCCTTCGACAGCGGAGAAGCTAACACTGGTGCAGTGGCCAACATCTTTTTCAAGTGGGCAAAAGCTTCATCGGCCTGCGGCGTCCAAACGAATTTATCTGATTTTTTTATGAGTTGATAGAGAGGCAGTGCCTTTTCCCCTAGCCGACATACAAATCGACTCAACGACACTAGGCATCCAGTGAACTTCTGGACGTCATTGAGACACTTCGGCAGCTCCATTCGTTCGATGGATCGGATCTTAGTTGGATTGACCTTGATACCTCGGCTGGAGACGAGAAATCCGAGTAATTTCCCAGCCGGGACACCGAAGGTACATTTCTCCGGGTTAAGCTTCATTCGGAATCTCCTCAAGTTCGCGAATGTTTGTCTTATGTCGTCAAGGAGCGTTGCGCTTTCCTTGGTCTTGATAACCACATCGTCCACGTAGACTTGCACATTTTGACCTATCTGATCGTGCAAACATTTTTGCATACACCTTTGGTACGTTGCTCCTGCGTTTCGTAAACCAAACGGCATAGTGCGATAGCAATAAGCCCCGTACGGGGTAATAAAGGCAGTTTTTATTTGATCATCCGGGTTCAGGGGTATCTGGTGGAAACCAGAATAGGCGTCAATAAATGACAACAGTTCACATCCCACGGTAGAGTCGATGACCTGATCTATCCTCGGCAGTGGAAATGGGTCTTTCAGACACGCCTTGTTTAGGTTCGTGTAATCGATACACATACGCCAAACCACTGCCACGTTCGGATCATCCTTCTTATTTTCTACCAACACCGGATTAGAGAGCCAATCCGGATATAGCACTTCCATGATAAATCATGCTGCTAGCAACCGAGCTATCTCATCACCAATGACCTTTCTCCTATCCTCGGCGAAGCGTCGGAGAGGCTGCTTCACCGGCCTTGCTCCGGGTCTTACATTCAAAGAGTGCTCGGCCAACTCCCTCGGAACACCTTGCAAGTCCTGTGTGGACCAAGCAAAAATATCCCGATTCTCACGGAGGAAGTTGACGAGCTCGCTTTCCTATTTGTCAGTTAACCCGGCCCCAATTGTCACGGTACGCTCCGGAAACATGTTATCCACCGGGATCTTCTTGGTGTCCTTCGCGGCTTGAAATGAAACGCTTCCATGCGGGTTGCTTAACGCCGGCATATACTGCTGCACGGACTGAGCTAATGCCGCCACCTCTTGGATTTTTCTTTTCTCTTGGGAAATTACGAGTGACTCGGCTAGGTTAAACCCGACTGAGGCGCACTCAATAGAACGTCGGAAATCCCCAGCAATAGTAATTGCCCCATTTGGCCCGGGCAACTTCATCTTCAGATAACCAACGTGGCAACTTGCCATGAATTTGCTCAGTGCTGGTCTTCCGAGTAATGCATGATACGCGCTTTCCAGGTTTACCACCTCGAACTCCAGATTTTTGGTTCGGCAGTTATCCCTCGTACCGAATAGCACGTCGACCCGGACTTTGCCTATGGGTTCGCAGGATATGCCGGGCACGATACCGTGAAAAGTTGTTCTCGTAGCCTGGAGCATGTTCCCCGAGATGCCCAACTTGCGCATCGTATCCGCATACATGATGTTAATGCTACTGCCATTGTCGATCAGTACCTTGGAGAATCTTACATTAATATTTGGTCCAATGAACGTCGGGTCTAACACTAGTGCATACGAGCCCGGACTTGGCATAAGCTTGGGATGATCTTTGATGCTCCAGGTAATTTCCTGGTCCGACCAAGACATATACCTCGTCACTGCAGGCATAACCGCGTTATCCTCCATATGTCGGTGTTGCAAGCTTTTCCTATCCGTTTCCTCTGTTGTGAACACACAATAGCTCTGGTGATGTTCCCTATACTCATTCCTTCCCTCATTTCCGAAATACCTCTGATCCGGTTGTTGCTGGTTTTCTACCTGATGCACTGCGTCCCTTCTCTCACTGTTGTCATACCTCGGCGGAGGGGGAGGCAACATCAGTTGCTGCGTGTTTGCTCCGGAGAGCAATTGCTGCCCGGGTAACTCTTGCCGAGGTTGATCATTCCGGGGTGCTTGAGCATTCCCCGAACCACCTTGTTCTATCTTGCGCATCCACTCACATTGTCTCGTCGTGTGACCCGCCGGGCTGTTCGGATTTGGCGTGTGAAACTTGCACGGCTGGTCCAACATTGACTCGTAGGTATACCTCGGTCGATCCTTCCTTTCTTGCCATTGCTTCTTCTGCTCCGGAGTCCACATTTTCTTGCCATCGTTTCGAGGAGTCCATTGCCCTCCCGTTCTCTGGTGTTGGTTGCTCCCTGCCCCGGGCTGATCTTGATTCATGGCTGCAACTTGTTGCGAACCATACCTATGGTCCGGTCTATCGTCTCTCCTTTTTCCCCTGTAATCGTTCCTCCGGGATGACCCGGATCCGTCCCTCGGATAGTACTCCTCATTTGACTCGTTCGACGCGATCCTGGGTTGAGTCGGATCTCCCAAAGCATAAGAATCCGTGATCCGGATCATTTCTACCAATGTGACTGGCATTTTCCTTTGCCATTTCATCCACAACTCGCTGCCATATCTGCATCCTTGTGCGAACCATGCTATAGCTTGTGACTCTATGACTCCCTCACATGAGTTTCTCACGGTACACCACCGGGTCAAGAATTCACGGTCCGTTTCGTTAGATCTCTGCTTGCACATTGCCAGGATCTACGGTCTATTCAGTCTCTGGTATGTACTTGAGAAGTTGCTGATAAACATTTCTTCAAAGTCTATCCAGCAATTGATGCTTCCAGGTGGCAAATTGTTCAGCCACACTCTAGCCGGACCTTCCAACATTTGGGGTACATATCGTACAGCCCATCTCAAGTTGCTAGTCGCAATTTTCACAGCTGTTGCATAGTTTATCATCCAATCCTCCGGCCTTGTACTACCGTCATACGTCTTCGTGCCCCTGGGTAACTCGAAATTGGGTACTGGCGGTTCCTTCATGATCCGGGGCCCAAAGCATGCTGGACCCGGAGGACCTTGACATTCGATTTGTTCCGACCTATACAGGCGATCCAGTTTCAATCTTGCATCATCCCGCATCAAATCTCTGTTTCCCAATCTCGACCCTATCACATGATAGTCCGGTCTTGCGTATCCTGCATTCATCATCTCCGAGTCTCCATCATTGTATCGGTCTTGCTCTCGTTGTGCTCCTCTCTATTGCATACCACGGCCGGCACTTTGCTCTTGCCTTGGTGCGTTCCGCTGCTGCGGTTGACCCGCTCCTGCCGGGGTTCGCTTTCCGGCATTGTTGTTGGCAGCATTCCCTTGACTGGCATTGCCTTGGTCGTGGTTACCTCGGCTCATGCTTCGTCGATCGTCGTTTTTCCGCATCTCCTTTTCCTTTCCCACACGCGTTGGGTCGTACGGAACGATCTGCTTGTTTCGTCTGGCCGAGGTTACTACCTCTTCTCTTCTAGGGCCACCATGAGGCGATGATGCGGCTCCAGCGGATTTCTCCGGGTTACCTACCACCGAATGGACGATCTTAGAAGCTCCAACTCTCTCCGGGTTACCTCTCAACAGCTCCTCATTCTGCCTGTTCGCGATTCAAACCAGCTCATTAACCCGGTCTTGCTGTCTTTGGCGGGCTTCACCCGTCAGACCCTCTAGCTCGGATGCCGCAACATCTGCTGCTCTGAGGTTCTTCGCCGGGGTACTATACTTCGGCAACCCCATAGACAGATAGTTTTCCGACCCTTCTGGTCCCTCATCACCTTCTCTATTCATCTCGCTTATGAGATTTTTCCCTTTTACCCTCACTGCATCAACCTTGTTCGCTTTCGCATATTCGCGTAGCGTCATGTTCAACGACTGCTGAGCCGCTGCTATTTTCTTTGCGCCCTCCAGTATCTTTCGCCGGGTCTCCTCTAGCTCGGCATGTGCCTGAGATGGATCTACCAGTGCTGTCACCGGGTTAGCCAAGCTATCCATAGCTTCCCTCAGCACGTTCTCAGGCCTCTCTAGCGGAGGACCCCTAGCTTTCCTCGGTGCCTTGGGTGTTACCTCCGGGTTTGGCGTTGGATCCTTGCTCACGCCCGCGCCTGGCACGGTCATCATCACCTCTGCATGGTCCGGGGAGCGGGCGATACGTGCCCCGCGAGCCACGGTGAGGGGTGGTTCCCCCGCATCTATGACGCGATGCGGATGAACGCAAGACACGTCCACGGCAACATAGACCCTGTGCGTGCCGAGCTTGATGAAGACGCCGTTTCGCGGAAGGGGCGCGTGCTGAAGCAGCCAACGTTATCGCTGACGTAGTCCAGCGCACCGAAGCGCTGAACGAGCCCGGAGACGATGCGTTCGCCGGTCCCGATGAAATTTCCCGTCCGGATCTTCACCCCTGCTAACGCCGCTAGCCCCACGGTGGGCGCCAACTGTCATGGTGGTGTCACGGCAGATGCCATGGATAGGCTGAAGGTGGGGACTAATATGCGCTAGGGGAATCCAGGGAGGGATAGTAGAGTGATTCTCTACACAGAAGCCTTGTATGCTCAGTCTCTCAGATTACAAGTGCTCCTCCAGCTGTATTGACAAGAGGAGGAAGAAGAAACTCTCTTACTCTTGCCTACTAACTAGCCCAAGAACCCTCGATCTACTAGTGTTTTCCTTGCTATGTATTAGAAGAGACCCAACCTCCGAAAATCTAACCCCCTTACCAGAACCCCGACCCCCCCTTATATAGAGGTGGTTCGGTCCTGGCCTAGGGCATACGTGGAGGCATATTCCCAGAATATGCCTCCTCCCAAAGTAGTAACCCGACAAGGATGCTTTTCCCCCGCGTCACTCTTGCTTTAACGACGTTGCCTCTGCGGCGCCTGCGTCAGCCGACGTGAGCATCGTCACCCTTGACGGCCACGATCCGGTGGTCCTGCCCTTGCTTTATTCGCTCATTCAGTATGCACCGGGCCTTCTTTTTGACCAGAGAGATTCCTTCCTTCTCCTAGAAGCCAAACGAGGATCCGGATCACAGTTGATCCGGCCACACTTGTTCCTGCATATGAGCTAGACAAGTGTCTCCGACTCACTCCTTGAGTCGGATGAGACAATGTTAGACGACCCCCTGGTCCGGGTTACTCCGTGATCCGGCCTGCCTTGAGGTGACTCGGCCAGCATCCGCTTTGACCTTACCGACCCTCGGCTAACTCAGCCCTTATACCCCGGAGTGACCCTACCTGGGGTTATCCCCCCAACACATCAATAGCACCGATTGCACCATTGAAATGAGGTGTGAATCTAGAATCCCGCAGCCTCTCATGAACTGTTGGGAAGAGTGGATCAACTGGCTTGATGATATCTCCCGCCAAGTTGTCCGGGGGACCTCTCCGGAAACCCGCAATAAGCTTGTTAGCCTGCATAAGATTTTACAAGTTAATAACCATAGTATGATCCATCTATACCGGAATGTAAATATGTCATAAACAAGGCATTTGTCATACCTTGATCAATTCAGCCCATTGTGCCTCGTCTGCTGTAACTGTTTGTTTCACCGGATCCCAACCAAGTCCGGTTGCTTTTGTCTTGTAATATACCCATGCTTGGTACAAAGATTTGGTTGAATCCCACTTGTTTTTGAATTGCCCCTATTGTAGATTTTACCCGTCCTTGTAGCAAATTCTATAGCTAGGTTCTTGTACCCATCATTACTAAGGAAAGCAGTAGGTCTATTTCCTGCTTCTTTTTATTTCTTGCAGATTTCACAAAAAATTGTGGTGGAAACAAGATCCCAATGTGCTTTAGGGCCTTTATTTTCTTGATCCATCTAAGTAATTAAATCAATATACCTCAATCAGCTCACATATTACTAGCAAAACATATTTCTACTTGGCACTGGAAAACATATTACTAACAAAACGGATTACTAGCAAGATTTGGTTGCAACACAACACTAGCAAGACAATATTTGATAGCAACAGAATATTCACAAGGAGATAATATTGACAGACAATGTTCACATATTCGAGGCCATGTTTTCCCCTTAATTCGAATCACTAATTCGAGGGCTAATATTCACATACAATGTTCACAGATTCATCATGTCAAAAAAAACTCAAAAATAAAGGCTAAAATTCCCTACCTTGCCGCTGTGGTCGAAGAACAACCGCCGGGGTTGGAGCTGAGCTTGGGCTCACCGGAGTAGGTGACGGGGACGCCACAGAATGTAGTAGGGAGAGACGGTGGCTAGTGGAGCGCCGGTCACTGCCTGGCGACGGGGACGAGGCCCGCTCCTCCTTGGAGCGGCTCCCGTCGATTCAGAGAAGGGGGCTTCCAGAACGGAGCCTCAGGGAAGAGAGGCGGAAGGGAAGGGAGGCGGCAGGGGAGGGAGGCAGCGGGGAAGGGAGGCCGGTGACCGCTGACAGGGGAGGGAGGCGGCAGGGCAGGGGCAGCGGAAACCCTAACCCTACCTGTCCATGGCGTCAGGGGCGAAGGAAGGGGCGAACAGAGGTTGTCGGGAAGGGAGCGTGTGGTTTTTCATGGACTCGGTGGCAGGTATCAGGTAATTTGGACCAACTAGGGAGGGTAGTCGGGTCATCTCCAATTCTGGATGGCCTGAGAATCGCGGGAAGCGGCCTTCCTCCCGCTTCGGCCGACCGCACTTGTCTAGGCTATTTTCCACTCCCGCTTCTGCCCAGCGCGGTGAAAACTTAGGGTGTTTGTTTGCCCAATCGATTTTGGAGTGGAAAATCCGAAGCTGAAGCCCAAACAAACGGAGCCTTATATGTGCATGTGGAGAGAGAGATCTGAGTGAAGACACACAGCCACCCGGTGCTATTTATGGAGGTAGAATAATATACTCAAATGAGCCCCCACCGAGGCAGAATAATATAACTAACAATCGTGCGATAAATAAATGCTAATGAACATAAATAAATATAACACACATGCTACATTATGGCAATGCTGCTATGGCTCCCCCGAGGGATCTAAGAGCAGTACAATAAGATGACATAGCTGGCTATAAGAGGTAAAATACTATAATTTGGCTGAGTTGGAGGAGAGAGAAGAGGAGAGAGAAAAAGAGTTGGATGTAAGTTAAGAGCCGGCTACAACACGTGATCCTAGGAACTTTGTGGGAGTGATTTGTGGGCCATATATTAGGAAAATAGTACATGTTTGTAGTTAGCTATTATACATGTTAGCTATAGTGATAGCTACAGATGACATAGCAGTGGCTTAGGCCAACTCCAACGGGCCCTGCAAACAGACTCCGCGTGTTAGATCGCGTCCTCTCGGACCGAGGCCAAGGCCTAACACGCACCCGCAAACGGACCGGACAGCGCAACACGGTCCGATTCGACGCAAACCGGGCAAACCTGGGCTGGTTTGCGGGAGCGTGGACGCCGGCCTCGTCCGCCCGTGTCCAGCGGAGGGTTCCCCGGGTCCCACCTGGCGGTGTCCCAGAAAGGCCGACCGCGTCCTTTTTCACGCGACCATCGTCCCATCCACATTCTTCCAGTCTACACCACTCCACTCCTCCACTTCCAGTCCCCACTTTGGGAAAACCCCAAAACCCTAGCCCTAGCCGCTCCCTCCCCGCCGACAGCTCCTCCCTCGTGGGCCCTCGTCGGCCACGATGACAAAGGAAAGTTGGAAGGGTTGGTTTCGGCGCACCCGGAACGACCACGAGGTCAGCTCCTCTGCTAGCTTCGGTCGTGGCCGCCATTCCGTCTCAAGGTCACCGCCCCGGCGCAGCTCCTCCTGCTTCCGTGGCTCGCCGCCGCTCCTGCCGTCGTGCCCTCGCTCCGAGCAGCGTGTGAACGTGACCATCGAGGCCGCGCACATGCTCACCGAGGCTGGCATGCCCTTCCCCTGGCCAGATGTCCACCTGCCGGCAGGGTGGCATCTCAACGGCACATGCATGCCCGTGCCGGCCATCCCCGCCTCAGGCCCTGCGTGCCATCGCGAGACCTATCGGCGTCGGGCCTTCCTCCCGCCAGATCTGCAGCGGGATCCGGCCTACGCCATCGACTCCCCGGTCTGGGACCGATGGTTCGAGGCGGAGCACGCGACACGACGCGAGGCCATCGAGGCCCACCTCGAGCACCTCGACGCGACGAGGAGGACTACTGGGAGGGGTCCAACATATACTCCGACGTGGAGGACGAGGACGGCTCCTCTGCTGACGGCGGCCTCCACTTCCCGCCGCTACAGCCCGACATCCCAGACTGGTCGCACTACCGGGGCGCCGACACCGTCGCGTCCGAGGTGTGGCCTTGGTCGTCGACGGAGGAGGACCACGAGCCGCAGCCCCGGCTGGTGGCCGTCAAGCAGGAGGAGCCGGAGCCACATCCCCGTCCGCTGACGGAGGAGGAGGAGCTCTGGGCGACCATCCTCGCGTCCCAGCTGGAGGAGGAGCGACAGTGGGATGGCACCGCCCAGGCCCTGCACGAGTCCTGGGTGGCCTCGCAGGCCTAGATGCCCCCGCGCCCCCAGCGCCTCCCGCTCCGGCCCAGGACGACGCGTGGCCCCCGCCCCAGGTCTTCATCGACCTCGCCGCCGCCGCCGACGAGTAGGCGGCGCATAGCCGCAGGACCAAGACGTTGACCGGCCAGTAGCAGTGCCCACCGCCTCGCCTCCCTTCCACGCCAAGGCACCCCATAATATTGGGGCTTTTTCTTTTTTTATATATTTTGTGACCGAGTACCTATTAATGTAATATGCTTAACTAGCTGAATGCCCGTGCGTTGCTACGGAATAAATAATAAATTGACACATTGTAGACAAAGTACCGCACTAACTCCATTAAAGATCTTTTAATTGTAATAAATTTTAGCTCACGGCCTCTTTCTGCAACTAAGAAATTGCTCGTAGATAACATTCGTTGTCTTCGATTTTATGATTGAATCATGGATGATGGGCACATATTTCTCCTCCTTCGATTAAAAAGAAAACAGATAGCGATTCAATATTCATGTAGTAACACTTAAATACAACACAATTACAAAATTATGATCGTCACATGAATAGTTCATAGAATATCCAATACATAGCTACAGAAGACGCAGATCATTGGTAACCAAATTCTAGTGGACAAAGAGCTACTTGGTTTGAGTCCTCACCGAAATTTTCCCAGCCAAGCGTCTTGTGCGGATATAGTTTGGTTGGAGATGTGCGAATAAATGCCTACGAGGGCTGTCTAGTGCCAAAGAAATTGGCTACGGTTTCTCTCGGACCCATAGTTTAAAAAACTGCTGATTGAACTGTTGAGCCTGTGGGTTCATGTTTTACAGGTCGGATCGCCAGTTCACCGGTTCATTGTCTGGTCTTTTAAGAAGTAAAATATTTTCTTATATATATTATAATTACATCAGTAAATAGATAAATATGTCTGCAAAAAAAAATATTCTACAGTTGGCCTAATTATTTCCATAACAAAGTACTTAGCATAAATATGGTCAAATGACAATAAAAGTGAGGCAAAAGTTCAGCTGCAAAGAAACGAAAGGCAATGCATCTAAGTCCAAAGAATGATATAGCAAAACATTAAATGTCTCATTTTCATGTCCTAGGCTCCAACCTTCCTGTGTCTGACCGCACTTTTATAACCATCTATGACCTCCACATTGACGCGTGCCCAGGTTCTTCTCCTCCATTGCTATAATCATTTATTAAACCATGATGACATTTACCATTTACAGATTTTTTAAGAAAAGTACACTTATTATTTTAAGAAGTTACAGAGTTTATCTAATTATATTGACATATGGAAGAGAGGCATAATTCGTTCATTGTGAATGTTAGGAAAAGAGGGAAGTACACATGAGTATTTAAACCTTACGAAGCTGCTACTATCTAATTTTTTCTAGAACCGCAGTAGCACATAATTAGAATTTCTAAATCAATATTTAATATGATTTTCCAGTATATAAACTCTTAGTTTCAAATCTTCACTATATATGAACCTGGTGTACTTCAGTTCAGCCAAAGGATTGTTTATTTTGAAGGATTTGTCAAAGGATATTGGTCTGACAGTCAGGAGAAATTTAATTTATGAAAACACCACCGGATCGAGAGAAGTACACATGAGTATTTCAAACCTTACGAAGCTGCTACTGTCTAATTTTTTCAAAACCGCAATAGCACATAATTAGAGTTTCTAAATCAAGAAGTATTTAACATGATTTTCCAGTATACAAACTCTTAGTTTCAAATCTTCACTATATATGAACCTGGTGTACTTCAGGTCGATCCAATGATTTTTTTGAAGGATTTGCCAAAGGATATTGGTCTCACAGTCAAGAGAAATTTCATTTACGAAAACACCACCGGATTGATCCTAAGAGCAGTTAAAGAAATTCTGACCTGGTTGACTCTGAAGGTCGTATAAGCATGTATTGGTGGCCGATGGAAGTGAAAGCGACTGGTTGGTCCTCAGTCGACGAACTTTGGCTTGAGTGGCAACTCTATGGACGATGTCACCGGGACCATCCATGGAGGGTACAACGCATGCTTCATCAGTAGCATCCTCTATGCACATGGATTTATCCCAGACTTACCTCAGCATCATCTTCTTAGACTTTTCGAACAAACTGCATTTGTCTCAGCTGACTGCCTGCAACATCAGCCATGATAATATCAGTTCACAACACTATTATAAGAAATAACGATCTGAACCAGCACATATGAACCCTTAGTTTCGTCTATTATATGGGAGCAACATAAAAAAAGGAGAGTATAACTTGAGCGGACAGCGGCAGTGTAGTCGAGCAGAGGGTCCAGAGGTACTTGGCGAAGCACTCCACCATGCCTTCTTCTCTAGCACGATGCTCACGCCCAGATTCACCGCGGTGTTGGACGGACTGTACCTTTATCAGCAATATTTGTTAATTCTTTCCACCGAATCAATTACTGGGAAAGCAGAATCAGTGAATTGAAGAGAGGGAAAACCTTGAAAGACTCGTCACAAGAGTTGTATCTAGCGGCAGCAGCGCTGATCACGGCTGTTACGGCTGAGAATTTAACTGCCATAGAATATACACATTCAAACCTTTCTCCAACAATACATAGCCTTGTTGAACTATGCATATCCTGATGCCACGGTACACCATGACACTTGTTCGTTTCTGAGTACATTCAATACAATAATATCAGGAATCAATTAAGAGAATCAATCAATAGATCAAAGTGATATTTGAGACATAAATAATAACTTTTACCTCAACTATTATTTGCGTCAGTTGGGTTACAACTTAGAAATTAAAATAAGTCAAGACCAATCGGTTCAGGGACATCCAACCTTTATTTTTACATATAAAATGTTATGTAATGTAGAAACTACAGAAAGATTTTGCCATTCAGGCATTATCACAATCACCCCAAGTGCAGAAGTACAACAGACATGCATTACATAAGTAGAATCACAATCAGAGATGCGGAGGCAAAGCATTAGGATATAACACATTTGCCTACTCCATCTCATTTGCATTGTCATACGTGGTTTTTGATTTCATAGTGTTTTTACATTGACTTAAGAATAGGAGACGATGAAACTGTCCTCTCTGAACTTCAAGCCTGAGCAGATGCATCAGGTCAACCTCCACTGACTCAGAAAAAAAGCTACGTACTCACTGTCTACAATTCACCGGTAAACATATACATCCATAGTATTCTCATGCATCTGTTGAAGACAAAAAGAGGAATACCTTGCAACAAAGGTTACCGGTGCAGACTTTGAAGGCAACATCGGTGTACGGCGTTGGTCTTGGAGGTTGGACGGCGCACTCGGTCGACGGCGGGCTGGTGCGAAGCGATGGGATGGTGTTAGACTGGCCGTTCTCCGCCGCCGCAGAAGCTCTTGATTGTCGGAGGAAAGGGCACATACCTCGGTTGTGGCCCAAGGGATGGTGCCGACCTGTCCGTGCTCCGCCTCCGCATAAGGAATCACTGGAGTAAGAAAACTGCTGCATCAGCCTTTAACTAATGCGGCTTCCTTGAGATAAATCTCCAGATCATCCAAGTCGAGGAGGGGGGGATTGGGGGCACTCGCCTCTGAATTTCTTCCCTGCGGACGGAATTTGCTCTCGGCAGCCCGATCACCCCCTCTCATCACCTCCCGTTCGTACGCTCCATCGCCACGGTCGTCCCCCTGCCCGTCTCGATGGCCACAACTGTGGCGACACGGCCGGCTAGCCTCCTCCGTTGCCTCCTGTGCTGAGACTCTCTGATTTCCCTTGGTGCAACGACCGGCCGGCAAGTGTGGATCTGGGGGAGGCGGCCGTGTGGATGGGTGTTGGCCGGTTGTTAGTCGTGTTGGCGGCGCAGGGCGCTCGAGGTGGAGGCAGAGCGGCGCGCTCGGGCGAATGCGTCAGGGGCGGAGCGCGCTGGCCGGAGAGAAGGTCCGCGGGCACCACGCGGCGGGAGGAGGCGCTCGGGCGGATGCGGCAGGCAAGATGGCGCCAGTCGGAGGGAACCCCGTGGTATTCCACTTGGCGGTGGCAGTGCCGTGATATGGCCTAGATTCTGAACCGCCAATTTCCACTTAGGGTGGCAGAAAGTATAATTAACTTAAGATAAGTGGCGAGAGGACTCGTTATACCGTGGGATGCTCTCAATGTTTGATGCCAAAGTGTCAAAGTACCTATCAACACCAACTTCTTTTTAATAGTATAAAGATTATATTTATCTTTATTCTTTTTCTTTTGACTTTTTTTTCTGGGATGATTGGCAGTTGGGGGCACAGCCACCATAAGGGCACGAGCAGCGGAGGCAGTGGTATGCTGTGGCCTTACGGTCTCCATGTAGGAAATATATCACGAGACCACCGCTACACAAAATTCTGTCCAACGCAGGCTACTATTTCATGGCCCAGCTATGCCCTTTTTCACTGCAAATCCCATCCCTCGGCACGACAAAGCATCTCTCTTCATTTTCTACGGTCCCCTTTCTTTTTGGTTTCTCTCTGCTTTTGTCAACAAGGAAGCGACTTCTTCTGCAGGATCCCGCTTTAGTCTGCGAGCAGCAGATTTGTCTTAGCTGGACAGCGGAGGACGACGTGGATAACTGGGGCAGCGGTCCAACCTGGAGCGTTGGCCATGCTCTAAACGGACTGAGCTCGCAAAAGGACCGATTCGAACAAAACCGATGTCCAAATACGAGAACCGTTAGAATTGACGTTATAGCCAACAATAAATTATACTATTATAGGTGTCTTCAAATTTTCTATCTTTACACGTTAGTCACGAGGACACGTGCTTCGACAGGAAACTAGCCGTCACACCACGTGAAGAATCCACACTCCCGCACTACTCTTCTTCCTTCCTCTCCCTCATCCATATCCGACTACCGATCTGCAATTCCAACCCCGATGCAGGAGTAGCAGACGAGACGAAACAGCGACATGGCCTGGAACCGGCTAGCCTCCAACTCCCGCCTCCGGCCCCGTCCTACCCTGGTCGTCCCGCGGCCCACGAATCCGCCTCCGCCGCCGCATCTGCTGGGAAGACCGACCACGCCGTCGCAGCCGCTACATCGTCTCCTCCTACCTCTCTCCCAGATCCGCTTCGCTGCCGCAGCCACCTCCTCTTCGTTCGTGCGGCTCCTCGATGCCGACTTAAGCGTACGGCGTCCAACTCCTTTCTGCGTGTGGTCTTGATTTTTCGAGAGTTGACTCTGGACCGTGCAGTGGCAGCGCGCATTGCCCGGGAGGGGCAGGTGGTTCGCGAGCGATGCCTCTTCTGCGCCGGTGCCGGCAGGGGAGGTCGCTGAGCTGGTCGAGGTGCCCTTGGCGCAGACAGGGGAAGGGATCGCGGAGTGCGAGCTGCTGCGCTGGTTCGTCAGTGAGGTAAGTCTTTTTTTTCTTTCCGAAAAGGAGGGATTTGTTTCTAGTAAGAATTGTGCTTTAGAGAATCGGAGCATTCTACTCTAAATTGGGGTACCCACTAGCTGTGCAGCTGGATCATGATGGGGTCCGATTGCTAAATCTTGGTTTGCTTGTGAAATTTGGTGCGTGTAATTGTGAACGAACTGGGATCGACGTTAAACTGTTACTTAGTTCAGAATATGCCATCAGACCACTAGTAGGAAACACACTGGGTTCAATACTTCGATCTGTGCAATGCTTTACCCTGTGCAGAGAATAATGTGTATTACGGATTTGATCTAGGACTTGCTCCAGCTTCTTAGTCAGCGTCTGGTTAGAGTCCCAGTCCAATTAGCACAGGGTGTAACATCTTTTTGCGAATGGACCAAAGGCCATATTAAAGTCAACCAACTCTCACAAGACCATCCTTGAATAAAAAAGAAAACTACACGTAACTCCCTAGCCCAAACCACATCGGAGCTAGGAAAATGTCGTTGACGTGGCTGCTCGGAAGTCGCCCGGCGACAGTGATAGGAGAAACAGATCGTCTTCACAGAGGAGAAAGGGACGAAGAGGGCAGATCTGGCCACACAGATCCGGGGAGACCTGACCCTCACTGGCTCTGTGACGAAGCCGAAGCTGGCCAAACCTCGTCAATGGGAGAAGAAACCATTGGACTGGGACACGAAGGCCACCTGCAAACCACGAAGACATGACTAGATCCACCTCGAGAAGAGACCAGCCAATTCCCCACCCTCCTCGATGCCATCGACGAGATTGTCGTCGCAGAGATGCACCAGGAGTCGGGGAAACCTTGTCCTTATGCCGCCATCGCCACCGTAGTGCCGCCTCCGGTTGACCAAAACCTAACCCTCAGGGGCCTAACTATAGTGCCGCAGCGCAGATCCGGGGTCCCCTCCCCCTCCCGCCGTCGGGGTGACAGGCGGAGGAGGGGAACCGTCTCTTTGCCGGCTATCGGTAGCGTATTAAACATAGGCACCACCATGTGATTCGGTGGATGTCGATGATTAGTATAGGTATAGCCCCGGTTCGTGTATTTATATACTGATTATAGCCTCGGTTCGTGTATTTATATACTGATGTATAGCCTCAGTTAAGATTTGAAGCGCGCTTGCCCTGAGAAGACGATTCCTACTAGCGCCTTGCGATGGTTCTTGTCTTTCGCCAAAGAGGCAACAGATGGCAGGTTGCCTATTGCCGGTAAGACGGTGGATGATTGTTGATGAGATTGCAAGGTAAGGCAGTACCGTGGACTTGAGAGAAAAAAGAAAGACAAGAGAGGCACGAGACGTCCCTTTGGCAGTTTTTCATCCTCGTGTTTTGGTGATATTGTTGATGTGATCGATCTTTTGGTTAAATCCAACAGTCTACCTCTCACTCTTGAGCTGCGTAGCTGAGAACTGCTTCCAAGCTTGCTCCTTGCCTTCTTGGCTGATTCCTGCACAAACCAGACGAAGATGTAGGCAACTCCTTGCACATACAAAACTAAATTACTAAGATCAAACAGAAATAGCTTAAGTCAAGTGGAAATTCTTCTTACGAAAGGGCGTGTTTGGTTGCCTGCTTTTTCATGTAGCACAAGAAAGTGCATCACAGACACAGTTCATCTTTAGCCAAACAGTCTAGAGTTAGACATATAATAGGTGTGCGTCACCAACACTAACCAAGTCGATAAGAAAGCACAGCCTGCACAGTCAGGTCATATATATAGGCAACAGAAAGAAGTTCTCTTCATTTGAACACCTATACCTGAATATGCTGGAACCTGAGTTCTGTGACTCGTGTTCCAGATCCTGACTGATTTGCTATTGACATGGGAAGTGTTCTTCCATAAGACACATGAATCATTACTCCAAAGTACCGTTTCATATTTTATTCTATTTACTGAGAAGGATCTCTCTCATCGCATTAGAAGTCTTCTTCTCCTCTATGCTGTTAAACTTGGTAACTAAATTAGACAACTAATGGCAAGAAAAAAATATATGTGATTACAAATTCAGGAACAACCACTAAGATATTGCTGCCTATAATCTGCCGAATGTGCGTATAATCCAACAATTTGTTCTGTCTTTTGTCTTCATCTCAATATGGAGATCTTTTTTTACTTGCTCATTTTGCAGGGCGACCAAGTAGATGAATTTCAGCAGCTCTGTGAAGTACAGAGTGACAAAGCAACTATTGAAATAACAAGTCGTTTCAAGGGAACAGTACATCAGATTCACTTTGCCCCTGGTGACATAGTAAAGGTAGCTTTAGATTACTTGTCATAAATGTTACTCCCTCCAACTTTGTACTAAATCAGCAACACTTATTATGGATCGGAGGGAGTACCTTTTTTCCTTGTTTATTTCAACGGAATTGATCTGCAAACGATCTTTTCCTGGACGATATGCACACGACTCTATTTTGCACCGTCAGATGGGATAGGAATCCAAGGGCAGGCGGTTTAAATTCATTGTCGGACAGAAATCGGGTAGTAATCGTTGTGTGTGTAGCAGTTCTCTTATTTCAATAGACGTCCTGGAATATTGTGCAAAACTCTATTATGCTCTGTTATTCAAGTATGTTTAAATTTGTTGGACTTATTCTCCTCGATTTTCTGAAGTCAATCTATGATTCTTAGGTTGGTGAAAGTTTACTTAAGATGATTGTGGGCGACAACCAAGTTGTATCTCATGATAGTATAGCTTCATCCTCTGACATTTCACTTGGAGTGGATACTACGGGTCCTCTAGGTGAAAGGAATGCTCCTCGTGGATCTCTCTCCACACCAGCTGTTAGGCATCTAGTGAAGCACTATGGGCTCAACATAAATGATATTCAAGGTACAGGAAAAGATGGTAGAATTCTGAAAGAAGACGTGTTGAATTACGCTGCCAGCAAGGGTGTTTACCAGGAGCCGCTATCAGCTCTGGAAGAGAACATTGGTCAAGTTGAGTTACCGGTTGGAGGAAAACCATTGCTGGAAACACACGAAGATAAGATAGTTCTGCTCAGGTATGAAATTATTTCTTTATAGTCTCGTTTCATATTGTTAATTATATATATAACCACTCCAGTCTATGACGGGAAGATGTCTTTCTCCAGGGGATATCAGAGAACAATGGTGAAATCAATGACCCTGGCTGCAAAAGTACCACATTTTCATTATCTGGAGGAAATAAAATGTGATGCTCTTATAGAACTAAAGGAATTGTTTCAAAAGGAGAATAAAGATCAGTATATCAAGCACACCTTCCTTCCATTCCTTATAAAATCTCTTTCTATCGCACTGAGTAAATACCCTTTGTTGAATAGTTCTTTCATTGAAGAAACCAATGAAGTAATTTTCAAAGGTATGAATCTTTGGGTTAGCATTCCTCTCTTGTCACCATCATTCGGGAAAATGAGTGGCACGCGGGGGTAGTAGTATGGAAATCCCTCGCAGAGGATAGACTGGCATTTTCCCATTTCATGTTTTAACTAGTACTTCATCATCAACTGTATGTAAAAGTATTTTTTGTGTGCCTACATGCAAACCAGGACATTCCACCTGTCAAATCTTGCAGTTCTCCCTACCCTATCAGTAACAAAAGACTCGTGCAGCGCCTCTGTTCAGCTGAATGTTTTCCAAATACCGTGTCTTATAGACGAGTTCTCATTTTATGTATTTTCTAGTTTGCAATAAAATATGAAACGTAATACCTATTTCTGAATAGTAATGTTAGGTTATTGTTTTTACACGGTGCACCATATAAAGACGTTGATGTGATTATTTCTCTGCAAGTCACCTATTGTACTGAAGGTATCATGACATTTGTTTCTTATTTGTTAAGGATCCCACAACATTGGGGTAGCTATGGCTACGGGACAAGGGTTAGTGGTGCCATCCATCAAAAAAGTTCAGTCACTTAATATAGTGGAGGTCAGCAGCAACTTCTTTTCTCCCTAAATTCATGACAATTTTTTTTTGCTCTGAGTTCTAAATGAATGTTATCATGTTATTCTGATTAGACCCTAGACAAACCTTGGAATAGTTTGCAGCTAGGCGACCTATCAGACTAAATATTTCCTTTTAGATGATTGACTAAACTAGTGGCACTTTGACACCATACTATTACTTGTAGTCCATCCAATCACAGCTTCATTTGGACTTAAGTTGTTTTTGTGCTTGCCGGCTGAAATTTGTTAACATGATTACACCAGATCACAAAGGAATTGTCACGATTACATGAGATGGCATCGAACAACAGACTAAGCACCAAAGATATCACTGATGGAACCATAACACTAAGCAACATAGGCGCCATCGGTGGCAAGTTTGGATCACCGGTTCTCAACCTGCCTGAAGTTGCGATCATTGCTCTAGGACGCATTCAGAAACTCCCTCGCTTCGATGATGAAGGAAACGTCTACCCTTCCTCGATAATCAACGTATGAGCATTGCTGTACATGCTTCGTCTAGCCCTGGCTTACGTTACTTGCACTTACTTGGACATCCCATTCTATGCCATGTAGGTGACTGTTGGAGCAGATCACCGAGTTGTCGACGGTGCCACAGTTGCAAGGTTCTGCAACGAGTGGAAATGCATGGTGGAGAAGCCGGAGCTACTCTTGCTGCACATGCGATGATCCAGTCGGTAACAATTCGAAAGATGGTGAGCATTCTGGCATCTGAGCTTCAGATGTAAGCCTATAAAAAGCCAGCTTCTTGGATAGGGTCATAGGGTGTCAATCTTATATGACCAATAATGGATTGACGGGGATTCTCTTCTGCAAGTCATGTGATCTCTCTGAATATGTGTGTGCCTTCGAATAAAAGCAGGGATTATTGGGGAAGTGTGAAAATCCATGAATGCGTAGTACAAATTTGCAACCTGAGTGAGTGTAAAAGTCTAACTCCCTGGGTTCAAATTTGCACGGATCCAAATTTGGATTCTTATTTATACTTGAGGATCAAGCTTGCTGCTTAAACAAGACTAAAATCATGATACACGTACCATTATCTTTTTTTCATGGTAAAACACGGCTTGACAACGGCCTGTCGGGTCGCCCGCAGCTGACTCCGGAGGCGCCGCCACCACTACACAACAGGCTGTTCTTGCCATGCATAGCGGGCTAGTCACCCTGCGAGTTCTCGTGGGTTCCGCGTTGCTTTTTTTCACAAAGGTGAGCTGTCAAGTACCGAGAGGGCCTATTTCAAGATAAACTCATCCCGTCCCTACTAAATTTAAAAATTCGGTCGACAACGCACAAATCCACTCCCTCCTTCGCATGCCGGCGAAATCCACCCTCCACATAGAACTATCCTTTGGGACATTTGCCGCATCGCCACATAGAACTATCCTTTGGGACATTTGCTTTCCGGCGCCAAGTTGCTGCGCTCACTCGCTGATCCCGATCTCCAATGCCGCATTGTCGTGCCGCTCTAGCCCGCCTTCGCCGCCGTCGGACGAGCTGAGCAGCACAGAGGATGACAAATCCTATCCCACGAAGAAGTGTTAGATATATGCAGGTGAGCTACTCTTCTCTTTGCTATTCGCACTAACTATAACTGCTAGCTGGCTATTGACATTAAAGAGATAAATTAAACGGATAAT
Source organism: Avena sativa (assembly GCA_916181665.1). NCBI lineage: Eukaryota > Viridiplantae > Streptophyta > Magnoliopsida > Poales > Poaceae > Avena > Avena sativa. The sequence continues at coordinate 435,433,400 of OV702287.1, forward strand.
TGTTTGCTAGCCGAACGTTGACAAACAATTCTTATCCCCCTCCCCAAGTTTCTATCAAGTAGGATCTCCACTGAGACCCCCTCCCCTAAGAAGTGTGAAAATCCATGAATGCGTAGTACAACTGTACATGCCCGGAGTGAGTGTAAAAGTCGAACTCCCTGGGTTCAAATTTGGATTCTTATTTATACTTGAGGATCAAGCTTGCTGCTTAAACAAGGCTAAAATCATGATACACCTACCATTTATCTTTTTTTCATGGTAAAACATGGCTTGACAACTGCCTGTTGGGTCGCCCGCAGTTGACTCCGGAGGCGCCACCACCACTACACACCACTACACAACAGGCTGCTCTCGCCATGCATAGCGGGCTAGTCACTCTACGGTCTCAAAGTTCTCGCGCAAAGACATTGTGGGGTCCACGTTGCTTTTTTTCACAAAGTTGAGCTGTGAAATACCGAGAGGGCCCATTTCAAGGAAAACTCATCCCGCCCCTACCAAATTAAAAAATTCCGTCATCTGCCTCGTTAAGTAGACGGTTGGGTACCATCATGTTAGTGCTTTGTCCGTGATGCGACCGCTAACGCAGCAACCACGTAGGCAAAACGAGGAATTAAACGGCTTAGTGCGTTGACCAAATTCACTCCCTCCTTCCCTTGACGGTGAAATCCACCCTCCACATAGAACTATCCTTTGGGACATTTGCCTTCCGGCGCCAAGTTGCTACGCTCACTCGCTGATCCCGATCTCTAATGTCGCATTGCCGCGTGCCCGCTCTAGCCTGCCTCCGCCGTCGCCGGACGAGCTGAGCAGCACAAAGGATGACAAATCCTATTGCCTAGGAAGAAGTGTTAGATATATACGGGTGAGCTACTCTTCTCTTTGCTATTCGCACTAACTATAACTGCTAGTTGGCTATTGACACTAAAGAGATAAATCAAACCTATAATTGTTTGCTAGCCGAACGCTGACAAACAATTCTTATCCCTCCCAAATTTCTGTCAAGTAGGATCTCCCCTAAGACCCCTTACCTGGTTACGATACTTTCTTGTGTTTTGTCCACACTTTGGAGTACCTTTCATATGATTTCTTGGACTAACCTATTAACAAGAGCCATAGTACCAGCTGCCTGTTTTCTGCTGTTTTTGGTTCTAGGAAAGTCAGAAAATGAATATTCTCGGAATTGGACGGGACAAAAGCCAAAGTCGTTATTTTATCAGGGGACAGTTGGAGCCAGAATACGAGACGGAGAAGGGCCAGAGGGCGGCCACACCACCTGGCCGCGCGACCATGCTTGGCCCACGCCAGGGGGTGGTGTGGTCAGCCCAAGCACCCCCTCGGCCTCTCCTTCCGCCTATATAATGCCTCTAATACGGAAAACCTAAGTACCTGATCAAAATTCCACGAAAGATTCTGTAGCCGTCGTCGTCTTTGTCTCTAGATCGGGAGGGATCTAAAGCTCTTCCCGGCACCCTGCCGGAGAGGGGAATTCACCCTGGAGGCCTTCTTCATTATCATGCAAGCCTCTGGTGTGATGTGTGAGTAGTTCATCTCTGGACTACGGGTCCATGTAGTAGTTAGATGACTGGTTCTCCTCCTGTGTGCTATCATGTCTAGATCTTGTGAGCTCCGTTCATGATCAAGATCATCTATTTGTAATTCTGCATGTTGTGTTTGCGGGGATCCGATGGATATTGAGATGCTATTTCAGATTGATTATTGATTCTATCATGTCTTTGTTATTTGTGATCTTACATGCTTTCTGTTGTTAGTAGCTATCTTGGCCAAGTAGATGCTAGCAACTCCAAGAGTTAGTATTTATGCTCGATAGTGGGTTCATGCCTCTAGTAATCTGGGGAAGTGACAGAAATCTCTAAGGTACTAGATGTGTTGTTGCTACTAGGGAGAAAACAACAATCCTTTGTTCATAGAACAATCATATTGTTTACTTTACACGCAATTTGTAATGCAATAATCTGTTGCTTGCAACCTAATACTGGAGGGGGTTCGGATGATAACCTGAAGGTGGATTATTAGTCATAGATGCAGTTGGATGGCGGTCTATGTATAATGTTGTAATGCCCAATCGAATCTTAAAGGAGTCAAGCTGATTAGTATATGCTTGTATGCTTTCTCGATGTTTGTCAATTGCCCCGCTGTAATTTGTTCACCCAGCATGTTATCTATCTTAAGGAGAGCCACCTCTAGTGAACTGTGGACCCCGGTCCTTTCTTTTATATTCAATCTACAATCAATTGTTTACTGCTTTGTGTTTACTTTCTGCAAACTATTACTTCCTTCCATTCGATACGTTTAATTCTTTGTTTTCAGCAAAACCGGTGAGATTGACAACCTCATCGTAAGTTAGGGACAAAGTTTTGTGGTTGTGTTGTGTAGGTCTCCATATTGCTACTAGCACCGGTAGTGCGCCCTGCCAAGGCTCAGCTAGCAACACTTTTGGGGTGTTTCCTTGCTCCTACTAGATTGATAACCTTGGTTTTGTACTGAGGGAAAACTTGCTGTTGTGCTCATCATACCTTCCTCTTGGGATTCTCCAACGAGCTCGATATATTTTGGGCCATCACTCACTTAGGCTAGATGAGTGGAACACCCACTCCAAAGTAGTTGGCCTTCAAAGTGATGGCCTCCTTTTCATCATGCTTGGCTTTCTTCTTCCTGGGGAAATGAATAACAAAAGGATCCCACGAAGGCAATTGAAGCTTCACGTTCCCTTCATGTAGATTAATCAAAGCCTTAATAGTTCTTAAGAAAGGATGGCATACTATAATATGAGCAGTAGCATCTTCAGGCATGTTAACAATAACAAAATCAATGAGAGCGAGACAACCTTTAATGTACACTAAAGTATTCTCCTTAATTCCTACAGCTTGTTTATAGGTAGAATCTGCTAGATGCAATTTTAACTCGGTGATCTCAAAAGAGCCAAGATTTAACTTGTCAAAGAGACTCTTTGGAATTGTTGAGACGCTTGCGCTTAGATCAAAAAATGCAGCTATCTCATTGGTTCCAATTTTAATCTTAATAGTAGTCTCAAATATGTCATCTAGCTTCACAGGTAATTTTTCAGCAATTTGTTTATATTCTTCCTCAAGCTCACGTACCTCGATTGCTACTTGATTAACAAAGTGTTGGTACATAGCTTCCTCACTACCTTCACTTATCGGAATCTTGACGTTGATCCTTTTTACGAGATCTTCAACGGTATAACTTGGTGAAAGAGCATTACTATAATCAAGTTCTTCAGGCTCCTTCCTTTGGATTCTCATCATTTTGAGGTCTTCAATAGGATTGGGCTCAGCTTTACCTACAAATTTAGCTAGAATGAGAGTTTGACTCTCGGTTATCTTACCTAGCTATGCCTCAACGATCCTCGTTCTTTCTTGGAGGGTCCGCAAATCATTTCTCAAACTAACAACTTGGTTAGATAATTTACCAAGCATAGCATCATGGTTCTCTGTTATTTTAACAAGAATATTGTTTTTCTCATTTTGTGAGTCTATAAAAGACTTAAGTGTTTCTTGGACACTACCATTACTAGTTCCCATATTATTATTAGAATTACCTGCAGGACTAGAATAATGTTTCTGAAAGTTGGGATTGTAATTCTTCTTCCAAGCAGGGTTATAATCATTACAAGCTATGAAGTCTATTTCTTCAATATTTGTTTCAGGGATAGCTCTTACCTGGGTTTCCTTACCTTTTACGACTAGTATGATCTCATCCAACTTAGCATTGAGTTGTTCATTTTCTTGTGGTGAGATGGAGTTCACCTTCTTCATGTTTGATCTATCCACATGCCATTGGGCAGGGTTGTCTTGCATATTGTCTACCAGCTGCTTTGCCTCGGTAATATGTTTACCCATAAATGTTCCTCCAGCTATAGTATCAGGCATAAACTTAGACAGTGGGTTAAGAGCATTATAAAATAGATGTAGAATTAACCAATCTTCCATCCCATGACTAGGACATTTTCTCATGCATTCTTTCATCCTTTCTCATGCAAGAGTTAGTGGCTCACGCTCTTCCTGTCTAAAGCGAGTAATATTAGATCTGAGTTGCATAGTCTTTGCAGGTGGGAAAATTTTAGTCATAAATAAAGAAGTACATCCCACCCATGATGTAATAGTATTTCTAGGCAAAGATAGAAATCATTATTTTTCTCTTCCTCTAAGAGAGAAAGGAAATAGACGCAATTTGATCGCATTGGGGTCAACGTCTTTTATATGCATCATATCACATATTTCAGTGAAAGTATTCAAGTGCATACCTGCGTCTTCAACATCAGAGCCTCCAAATTGATTCTATTGAACCAAACTTAAGTAATGGGGCTTAATTTCATAGTCATCAGCAGTAATTGCTGGCTAAGTAATAGGAGTATGCAAATAATCATTGTTGGGAGTAGAAAACTCCCCAAGCTTCTTTTCAGCCATATTTCCTATGTTTTTGGGTTTTCTTAAACAGAGAATTATAATAGTAAAAGCAAGAATTTAAAAGCTAACTAATTTTTTTAGTTTATCAAATAAAGACTAAAAGCAAACTAACAAAATTAAAAAAAAGAATTAAAACTAGCAAGGTTCCTAATAACCTCACCAGGGTAGCTATTGCTTCCCCGGCAATGGCGCCAGAAAATGGGTGGATACCTTCGATCCAGATTACAGATGTAGTATAGCTTATTTTTCCCTAGTAGACCTAGGTTACCGAATCCTCGGGAAGCGAATGCGTAGTAAAGTTACTTTAACGGACCTTCAGGAGTTTTAGAATTCCTTTTGTGTTTTTACCGGATAGATAGTTTGCATCTTTTTGTTGTTGTCGATGATAGAGAGAGAGGGCCTAGGGCATTCGGTTTCACCTGTAGCTGTGCAAAATATCTGATGGAAATAAAATATAGAAATAAAGTATGCATGTACTTGTTAGAGCAAGATAAATTATATGTGGGTAGTGCATCCATAATTTCTATTGCCTCCACAACCGCTTATAGCAATGACCTACTAGTCCCATCCATAGAAGACAGAGAACTAATGATATGCATAGTGATGTCACCGTTAATCCCAAGTAAATCCATCAAATATAGTCGTTCTACCCCTTCTGTCACTAGGGTTCCCAACCTGCAGATCAGTTATTACTCATACTCCATATACCTAGCTCAACCCTCGGGATCTTGGGTACCTAACAAGTCCTTGGATTGAGGCAAGAGAGGATACAATAATCATCATGTCATACAAACTAATAGATGATCCCATCTATGATAAATAACATGCACAAACGCTACATGGCTAGGCTGAAGCCCTTAGTCCAAGGAGAATTACTCACACATAGAGATGAGATCAACAATCATAAACATTGTAGTGAAAATCATGAGACTGATAGCAATAGTCTTACAATGTCGCCAATCAAAGATGAGATCTACTATTACAAGTGGTGGAATATGGCTATGGAGATGGAGAAGGGTTTTGAGATTTGGAGGCAGCTGGTGATTTGTGGCAGAGGCTTTTGGCAAGGGTCTGGCTTGTTTTCTCATCGCCTGAGGCTTCTTTATATAGGGGTCCCTTCACGAAAGTTGTTCTGTTTGACCTAACGGTGGCGGTGCCAACTATAGAACCGAAGCTATACGGCCGGAATTTTGCTCCGGTCGTATAGTTGGTCGTTAATGTTGGAGATATGCCCAAGAGGCAATAATAAAGTGGTTATTATCATGTCTTCACACTTATGATAAATGTTTACATACCATGCTATAATTGTATTAACCGGAAACATTAATACTTGTGTGATTTGTAAACTAAAATAAGAGTCCCTAGTAAAGCCTCTTGTTAAACTAGCTTGTTGGTTAATATATGATCATGGTTTCCTGATCATGAACATAGAGATGTTATTAACAACAGGATCATATCATTAGGAGAATGATGTGATGGACATACTCCTATAGATAAGCATAGCATAAAGATCAAGTCATTTCAATAGTTCAATTGCTATATGCTTTCTGATACATAGTAACCTAATTCCTTCGACCATGAGATCATGCATATCACCTTTACCGGATGGATGCTTTGATGACATCAAACACCACACCGTAACAGGGTGGCTATAAAAGTGGCATTGAGTGTTCGGAAAGTATTGGTTGAAACACATGGATCAAGAGTGGGATTTGTCCATCCATATGACGGATAGATATACTCTGGGCCCTCTCGGTGGAATGTCATCCAATTGGCTTGCAAGCATGTGACTTGGTCACAAGGGATCACATATCACGGGAACGAGAAAAGAGTACTTATTGGTAACGAGGTTGAACTAGGTATGCAGAGATACCGACGATCATAACCTCGGATAAGTAAACTATCGTGAGACAAAGGGAAATTGGTATCGTATGTAAGTGGTTCATTCGATCGCAAAGTAATCGTAGAAATATGTGGGAGCCATATGAATTTCCAGATTCCTCTATTGGTTATTGATCGGAGAAGTGTTTCGATCATGTCCGCATAATTCACGAACCGTAGGGAGACACACTTAAGGATTCGACGTTGTTTGAGTAGTTATGGTATTATGAGAAAGAGACCGAATGTTGTTCGGAGTCTCGGATGGGATCCGGGATATCACGAGGTGATCCGGAATGGTCCGGAGAATAAGATTCATATAAGGAAAGTCCCGTTTCGGAGTTCGGGAATGATTCCGGTGTTTTCATCGGGAATGTTCTAGAAGGTTCCGGATTGTCCGGCACTCCGGGGGGGAAGGGGTACATGAATGTGTCATTACATATTGGAATGATTGCATCATGTACTAAGTGTTCTTGCTGTCCCAAATATAGGATTAAATTGAATCCTAAAACAGAAAAGTCAAATGTCCAGTTTGAAAGTCAAACGGCTAAAACAAGAAACTGTGGGAAACAAGCAAGAGGAGTTGGAATCAACTTGGAGGAGGAGTTGGACTCCTCCAGGCCGGCGCCCAGCTCAAGGCCGAGTTGGGGAGGGACTCCCTCCCTCCCCTGGCGCGCCAGCCCCCTCCCATCTATATAAGGAGGGGCAGGGCTCCCCTCCTACACACAAGTTTCCTATCCTCTAAACTAAACCCTAGATCTAGACCCCGGTTTAGAGTTATTCGGTTTAGAGCCTTCTAATTGGTTTAGAGCCTTCTAATTGGTGTGTCTAATTACTAGACCACTAATAGCCTCTCTCATAAGCTCCACCATACTCGCACCGGCTTAAGGCGAAGCCCTGCGGGATCTCCCCTCTACTTCCGGTACCACGCCGTTGTGCTGCCGGAATCGCGAGGAGAGTGCTACAACCTCCGCTGCCTGCTGGAACAAGGGAGAGGAAGGTCTTCGTCGAGTACCGAACGTGTGACCGACTGCGGGAGCGCTGCTGGAACGTGGCGCTGGAAGGATCGTCTACACGATCTTGAGATCGGAAAGAGTACGACTACATCATCCACGAGAATCTGCTCTCGTTAACCGCTTTGGAATCTTCGAGGGTGAGTTCCTCTATCGACTCGTTGCTACAATCTAGTAGATAGATCTTGGCTTGTTTGTTTGTATGCGATAGAAAAATTTTGTTTTCCATGCTACGAACCCCTACAGTGGTATCAGAGCCGTGTCTATATGTAGATCTGTTGCACGAGTAGAACACAATGGTCATTGTGGGCGTTGATGCTTTTATTGTAGATTGCTTTTTGTGTACTTTGCATCTTGCGGTATGTTGGGATGAAGCGGCCCGGGCTAACCTTACATGACATCGTTCATGAGACTTGCTCCACGTTTGACATGCAACTTGTATTGCATAAGTGGCTTTGCGGGTGCCTGTTTCTCCTAGCATAGTTAAGATCCAATTTACAACGGGTAATCAACAATGCTAGTATCAATGTTGTGGTTCTTGTTCGTAAGTTAGAACGACACTTATGGAAAGCCCCAAACCACGTAAAATATGCAAAGAAAGTAGAAGCGTCTAACTTTGTTTTGCAGGGGTGTGCAGTGATGTGATATGGCCATGATTGTGATTATATTTGATGTATGCAATGTTCCTTATTGTAAGTTGGCAACCGGCAGGAGCCATATGGTTGTCTTTAATTTCTGTTAAGACCTGCGTGTCTATTCAAAATAGTTGTAATAGTTGATGCTGGTGGACGACAACCATGAAGAAGCATCATTGACCTTGATGCTATGCCGGTGATGATGGAGATCATGTTCGTGCTTGAAGATGGAGATCGAAAGCACAAAGAAGAAAGGCCATATCATATCACATATTATGAATTGCCTGTGATGTTAATCCTTTATGCATCTTGTATTGCTTAGTAGACGACGGTAGCATTATAAGATGATCCCTCATGCACATAAATTTCAAGTTCTAAAGTGTTCACCCTTAGTATGCACCGTTGCCAAAGCTTGCTGCTTCGAAGCACCACGTGATGATCGGGTGTCTTTGATTCCGCGGGTGAATACAACGTAAGCAAGCCAGATTTGCTTATGCGGTAGCTAAGGTTTGATCTTGACGAGCCTAGCATGTACAGACATGGCCTCAGGAACACGGATTACCGAAAGGTAGAGCATGAGTCATATAGTAGATATGATGAACATGTTGATTGTTCGCCATTGAAGCTATATCAATTCTCGTGATGATCGGTTTTGATGTGGTGAATTTGGTTCGTGTGATCACTAAAACAATGTGAGGGATATTGTTTTGAGTGGGAGTTCACCTAGATTAATTTAATTATTAATTAGAACTCAATTTATCATAAACTAAATCAAAGTGAAATTGCATAGTTGTTGTAGTCATTGGCATCCGTTTACCACCTTGCGCTTAGTTATAATTGAGATGATAGAACTATAGAATTCTGGTTAGTTACTTTACGAACTGGTATCGTATTGTTTTTAAGTGTTAATCTAAAGTTTAAAAGTCCTATTGCAAACTTTCAGTAAGTTCCTGTTACTCCATGAAGTTTAATAATTAGTATTAAATCAAGAGTAACGATTCCAAGTGTTAGTATATAAGTATCATGTTTGTCTCCATGATTCTTGATATTCAAAGGATTCTCCTAATATCAAGGTTATCTAAGGATCTGAAAGAGTTGTTTCAGAAACCAAATTTGTGGAAGATATTGTGATATCTGAAACGAAGTATTGGTTACAACATGATAGAGTATAATATGGCAAAAGTCATGTTCTCATATTTGATGAGAATTTGCAAAAGGTTGGAGACACTAGTTGTCCTAATCGTCCAAAAAGATTTGGAGAGCAACATTATACTCATGATTCACCGTTATAAGATAAAAGTAGCTTGATCATGGATAAATCCATGATGAGGGTGAATATTTGATGTAGGTAAAATGTTTACTACACCAAGAGATTACTAATGAAAGGAATTTGAAAGAACACCAAACATTTGATGATGGTGATCTACTTCAAAGTGCAAGTCCAAAGACATTGGTATTTAACTATACACGCTTTGGACTATATGTCATATGTATGACTCCACTATTGATGTTGATAGATTCTTTCAAACTGAAAAGGAAATACTGAAAGAGAATCTCATAAATATATGGCAGAAAAGAAAAGACTAGAATCGTTCAGTTTAAGTATATAGATGATATACATGTTATGGCTATATTCTTTGCTTGTTAAACAATGTGGTTCTTAAGTATTTGATACTGAATTTGTTGGTGTGAATCGTCATACGAAACAACACAATTCATGAACTACAATGGCCTAAGTAACTAGCAAAAGAATATGTGATGATGTTCATCAAGAACAAAATAAAGGGTTATTGTGTTGCTTGTTAAACATCAAAGCTTGCCTTCAAAGATTTGTTTTATCAGGTATTATGAGAACAAAAGGGTTGTTCAAATAATTGCCGTAATCCATAAAAGATGGATGATTCACAAATCTCGTTGGAGAAATCACATCCATAAAACTAGTGCTAAAATGTCAAAAGACAAATTGATTGAAAGATCACTTAGTAAGTGACATCGCTGTTTGAATTATATTGGAAAGATAACATGAAGAAACTCCATGTGGATGGAATTTTGGAGTCTTCTGATTTTTGATCAAATGACGCTTGTGAAACTTTCTTAGAGATAATTAAAACTTCGTTCATAGGCCAAAAGGGAACGAATGACTAGCTTATTGGAACTTGTACATATTGTTGTACGAAGTCCGTTATGTGTAGTCAAGAGCGATGGATTTCAACTTCATATGCTTTCTCCGAAAATTTGAGTGAATATATGGATATTTTCTTAATAAGGGTGAAGTGTGAAATACTTGAAAAGTTCAAAGACTTTCAAGATGAAGTGCAAGATCATTGTAACAAGAATATAAATAGTTTATGATAAGATCATAAAGGAAGATATTTGAGTTACACGTTTAGCATAAATACCTAAGATTTAAGGAATCGTTCCGTGGATTTGCATTTTCCCGAAACACCATAAGTGTATGGAGCGTTCGAGATATGTAATTAAACCTTGTTTGACATGGTAAGATCGAAAGGTGTAATTCATAAAACTGCCATTGTATTTTAAAGATTAAAAGCTTTAGAGATTACCGTTTTTCCACTGAAAAGAGCTCCATCATAATCCGTTGAAATGACACCATATAAGGTTATGGTTTGGGATAAAACTCAAGTTGTCCTTTCTTAAACATTGGTATGCTATGCATAAGAAAGATGTTTGCAACCAAAGTCGGATGAACCTGTCTTTGTATGTTATTTCGAATAACTGTTAAGTACTCCTCCATAACATCGGAGACAAAAGTGTTTGTCACTTAAAACGTCAAGTTTCTTTGAGAAGGAATTTTTCGTGAAAAGTTAAGTGGGAGGACAATAGAAACTTTGATAAGGTTAAAAGAACCTTAGCTGTATGTGCAGAGTTGCGCAGCGCCGAAAAGTGTTCCGGAGGCGGCAACAATGCTCATGGCTCACGTGCCTCAAAGGTTGTGGTCACGGAGATCTAAGTTCCTATTGAAACAAGTAGATCGGGTAAACAATCAAATACCAAGATTTGAGGGTTGAATCATTATTTGAGAATAATGAACCGACTACATGCAAAGAAGCGATGATGGGCCCTGACTCCGTCAAATGGCTTGAAGCCATAAAATCCGTGATAGTTCCATACACGAGAAATCAAGTCTTGAACTTGAAGGACCCTCGAGAAAGGTGTAAGACCTTACAGTTGTGTCTGGATCTATATAGAAATAGACATGGATGTTTTACATCTATGAAATAGTCGACATGTTGAGAAAGAGTTCACAACAATGTTCAAAGGTTGACTATGACAAGATTTGATCTGTCATAGTGATATTTAGTCTAGATGGATTAATGTAGCAACCACTACATATAATTTGTTATATGGTAGTTGAATAAACAAAACAAATTCTTCTAATAGAATCATTACCTAGGACATGTGCATAACACGGTCCATAGGGTTTTGTTAATTCAAAAGGATGCTAAAAGTATATGCAAACTTCAATGGTTAAAGTGAGCATCGCGGAGTTGGAATCTTCACTGTGATGAAGCTGTTAAAGGAGTTTAAAAGTTCATCAGAGACGATGGAGATGCTTGCATTTGCAAGAAATTAAGTGGGAGCACTAAGACATGTTTCTAATACATTATGTGGGGGACATATTGTTGATTAGAAAAGATGTATCTTTTATTAACACATATTAAGAATTTCATCCCGATGAAAGACTTAGGCAAAACCCAAATATTTGGCATCAATAGACGCTAATATGGTTGTGCCAGAAGTACATAGACAAGATATTGAATGAGTTCAATATAGAAACTACAAGAAAAGGTTCTTGTCGCACAGAAAGGATTGAATGAGTTCAATGTTGATGATATATTCAAGTGTATTGACATTTGGTAAAGTGAAACAAATAAACAAGTATAGATTGATACTTGATGTATGAAATCACAAAGAGTATTTATATCAATCATACTGTGATATGTACAAATCCAGATATGTCCTATGCTCTAAATGTTGAGAGCATATACCAGAATGATTCGTAAGATGATCATTGGACAATAGTAAGGATATTCTTATGATCTTCTGAAAGAACTAAGAGTATAATATTTGTAGAAGTGACAAATAGATGGTTAGTTCATTGTAAAAGTACTACATTGATACTAGCTTTGTCACAAAGTACAAATTAAGTTTATCTCAATCTAAACTAAGGGTGGCACAATATAATGGAAAGTGAGTTCCATAATGGATTTGGATGATTTCCAAAATTAAGACATTGTGACAGATACTACAACAAAAGGCTAAGTATATGACTGCTATTTTAGCAGCATAAGAGGGCATTTGAGTCAAGTAGTTTGTTATCAAACTATGTGTAGTTCACAGTGGGATAATACTATGAAGATATATTGTGCGACAATATTATCAACATGTTTTTAACCTCAAAGAGCTAAAGGTCACACCGAAAGACCAAATTTATACAAAGCCATCTCATTAGAGAATGAGTGATGCGTAGAGACGCAAAGACATGCAATTACACACGGACCTGGAAGTGTCAGATCCGGAGATCAGTTGACCACTAGCAATCATGTACATACAACACTGGAAAGCCATAGGTGTTATATACACAAAGGTTCGAAACTAGATTATTGACTCTAGTGCAAGTGGGAGACTGTTGGAGATATGCCCAAGAGGCAATAATAAAGTGGTTATTATCATGTCTTCACACTTATGATAAATGTTTACATACCATGCTATAATTGTATTAACCGGAAACATTAATACTTGTGTGATTTGTAAACTAAAATAAGAGTCCCTAGTAAAGCCTCTTGTTAAACTAGCTTGTTGGTTAATATATGATCATGGTTTCCTGATCATGAACATAGAGATGTTATTAACAACAGGATCATATCATTAGGAGAATGATGTGATGGACATACTCCTATAGATAAGCATAGCATAAAGATCAAGTCATTTCAATAGTTCAATTGCTATATGCTTTCTGATACATAGTAACCTAATTCCTTCGACCATGAGATCATGCATATCACCTTTACCGGATGGATGCTTTGATGACATCAAACACCACACCGTAACAGGGTGGCTATAAAAGTGGCATTGAGTGTTCGGAAAGTATTGGTTGAAACACATGGATCAAGAGTGGGATTTGTCCATCCATATGACGGATAGATATACTCTGGGCCCTCTCGGTGGAATGTCATCCAATTGGCTTGCAAGCATGTGACTTGGTCACAAGGGATCACATATCACGGGAACGAGAAAAGAGTACTTATTGGTAACGAGGTTGAACTAGGTATGCAGAGATACCGACGATCATAACCTCGGATAAGTAAACTATCGTGAGACAAAGGGAAATTGGTATCGTATGTAAGTGGTTCATTCGATCGCAAAGTAATCGTAGAAATATGTGGGAGCCATATGAATTTCCAGATTCCTCTATTGGTTATTGATCGGAGAAGTGTTTCGATCATGTCCGCATAATTCACGAACCGTAGGGAGACACACTTAAGGATTCGACGTTGTTTGAGTAGTTATGGTATTATGAGAAAGAGACCGAATGTTGTTCGGAGTCTCGGATGGGATCCGGGATATCACGAGGTGATCCGGAATGGTCCGGAGAATAAGATTCATATAAGGAAAGTCCCGTTTCGGAGTTCGGGAATGATTCCGGTGTTTTCATCGGGAATGTTCTAGAAGGTTCCGGATTGTCCGGCACTCCGGGGGGGAAGGGGTACATGAATGTGTCATTACATATTGGAATGATTGCATCATGTACTAAGTGTTCTTGCTGTCCCAAATATAGGATTAAATTGAATCCTAAAACAGAAAAGTCAAATGTCCAGTTTGAAAGTCAAACGGCTAAAACAAGAAACTGTGGGAAACAAGCAAGAGGAGTTGGAATCAACTTGGAGGAGGAGTTGGACTCCTCCAGGCCGGCGCCCAGCTCAAGGCCGAGTTGGGGAGGGACTCCCTCCCTCCCCTGGCGCGCCAGCCCCCTCCCATCTATATAAGGAGGGGCAGGGCTCCCCTCCTACACACAAGTTTCCTATCCTCTAAACTAAACCCTAGATCTAGACCCCGGTTTAGAGTTATTCGGTTTAGAGCCTTCTAATTGGTTTAGAGCCTTCTAATTGGTGTGTCTAATTACTAGACCACTAATAGCCTCTCTCATAAGCTCCACCATACTCGCACCGGCTTAAGGCGAAGCCCTGCGGGATCTCCCCTCTACTTCCGGTACCACGCCGTTGTGCTGCCGGAATCGCGAGGAGAGTGCTACAACCTCCGCTGCCTGCTGGAACAAGGGAGAGGAAGGTCTTCGTCGAGTACCGAACGTGTGACCGACTGCGGGAGCGCTGCTGGAACGTGGCGCTGGAAGGATCGTCTACACGATCTTGAGATCGGAAAGAGTACGACTACATCATCCACGAGAATCTGCTCTCGTTAACCGCTTTGGAATCTTCGAGGGTGAGTTCCTCTATCGACTCGTTGCTACAATCTAGTAGATAGATCTTGGCTTGTTTGTTTGTATGCGATAGAAAAATTTTGTTTTCCATGCTACGAACCCCTACAGTTAAAGCGTCCGCCTTTGCTTCACGGCTCCTGGTTTCATCTGTTTGTTGGTAATCTCGTATCTTTGAATTTAATGTAGTGATTCCCATCTTCAAACGACATTATCTACGCAGGAAAAATATAAAAGAAAGGATTGCATACCCATTTGAATATTAGGCATTAGTGGTAGGATTTAGAGAGATATTTCATCAAAAATATGAATAATATCTAGGTTAAATGTGGACATAGATGGCTATATTTCAGAGCCATTAGCTACCATGGCAGAAGTGATGGCAAGGCTGGTGGCAGTAGGCTAGAGCAAGGCAGGCTGCCATGGGCTCACATCGGAGGGGTTTTCTGCCACCACAGGAGGTGTAGCATGAAAGTTTGAGGATAGGATAGGGCGCTACATGGTGATGGATGTTCTGGTGCTTGTAGGGATGGAAGGTATTGTGTCAGCGACATAGGGAAAAGTATTGTTATTGAATGTAACATGTCAAGAAATAAGAACACGTCTGAAGAGGGGTCAAAACAATGAGATCCCTTGTGATCATCAGAGGGGCCAAGATAAACACAGGGCAGGGAGCGAGGCGAAAGTTTATGAGAAGCAATAGAGGTGATGTTTGGGAAACATAAACAACTAAAGACACACAATTCAGAATAATCAAGATGATGAAGAAAGATGGATTGGAAACGGGTGTAAATAGGGCAAGTTTTTATTGGTCAGATGTTGATAAGAAAGGTGGAGGTGCATAGAGCTTTTGCCCAAAAATGGGGAGGGAGGGAGGTTTGAATTAGCAAGGTGCATATGATGTCGTTGATAGATCGAAGAGATCGTTCAGCTTTTTCATTTTGTTGAGATTTATATGGACATAAAAATGAAGAAGAATGCCGTGAGAGAGAAAGAAGGATCAATTTTTAATGTTATCAAATTCTCAGCCATTGTCACTATGGGGCCCCCAGATTAATCCTCCGAGAATCCCAGTTATGCATACACCACGATCACATGATCAGCCTACCATGGGACATAACCGACAAGTATCAAAGTAAACATCCATTACTTAAGCGAATACATGTCATACCTCAGTTTCCATTATGGCTACATTAATCAACATCAGCGGAACTTCATAAAGCGTAGAGCCCGGGCCATGCCTTAACCTACATGCAACTGACTGGGAGGATGTCCTAGCTCGCATAGTCATCAATGCCACCTTCTTGTCGATATCTGACCAAGTTAATAGCTAGAGACAATGCCAGTGAGTACTTTGAATGTACTCGCAAACCACCTTAAGAGAAAAGTAAAATCAAGTGGATATGCAATTATGGCTGTGGTAGTAGGAGGGCTCCAAGAGAGGTTCTTTTCTCAAATAGTTTCTCTTGTAGATATAGCATCTACATATCTTTGTTGAAAACTTTTGTAAAACATTTTGGAAACCTTTTCGAAAAGACTAGGATTGGGTCACCCATTAGATTCTTCCTTCCGGTCATCTCATGACCAAACTCCTTTCCTTCCCTTCTGACCATCTCATGGTCAATACATTTCCAAAGCCTTTTATTTTCTGAAATCCTTTTTGAAAACAAAACCAGCACCGCTCTACAACAACCTTCCCAACCGTCTATGACCGTGGACACGGCTATTCGAATAGATTTATACTCTGCAGAGGTTGTACACTTTACCCACACCATCCGGGTACCTTGTCCTGATCCCTTATGGATCATGGGTCGAGTAACTAGTCAAGACCTTTGGAATGCCCACTCTAGTATAAGCCCCTACCCTATGAGCTATTCATAGTAAATGCATGGCGTCCCATAGACTATTCGTTCCTTCTCTTGGGTGATGATTTACATTACAGGGACCCTTATCGGAGAAGGCCCACCCTCCAGGGATCGAAATCCCCTGTAGTAGTTGTGAGACAACTTATACCAGAGCAGACAAACTTCTAGTCCAACCCCTTCCCATATAGGAGTAACGTGGTTACACGGGTTAATTGTTCTATCAAACTGCAAAGAACCGGGTGCGTTTTTGAAAAAAAAATCCTCCTCTTTCCTTCAGCAACCTTTGTAAAACATAAACCTTTTTCCTTTCTGAAACTTCTCTTGGTAGGTCAGACCTCACCAAGGTTTTACCATAAAACGTTTTGTAGAACTTTTCTGGGGTCTTCCCATCCTATAGATTTGCTTCGGCTAAAACGGGTCTCCAAAGGATAATGGTGTTATAAACCATCTACCATACTAGGGACAAGTAGGTGTTATCAAGGGTATTTTACTTAGTAGTACAAAAGTGTAATGGTTTGGAGGAGCCAAGCCACTACCCGATATAGAGCCTCATATAATAAGACAATGCAGTTTTCATAAACAGTAGGTAAAACATGCATAAGTAAAATAGTAGGACAAGGCTTATGAGCAAAAAGGCGGCTTGCCCGTGATCATCAATATGGCAGTATGTCACTGGACTTCTTCTTAGAATACCATAATTTCCAAAAATAACCATATTCCTCAATCTTTGATATAACCGCAACTATCATCGTCAGGGATCATACATGCAAGCAAACAAGGCCACAATCAACACCGGGCTTACAAGCACCAATACAATCAGCAAAAAACATACAACACATTACTAAATTTAGTAGGTTTTGGGTGGATTGAGCTTATAGCAATAGGAACTACTTAATTGCAATGGTGGAGCTTATTTTATGAATTACTTGCCAAATACCACTTAATAAAGGGGTTTAGAACTAATGCTTGGGTCTGTACGATATCATTGTACAAGGATGATACCAACAGATAAGTATTGAAATAATAGGGCCAACAAAAGTGGTTTCATGATTTTATCACTTTTCTTTAATTAGTTATGGATTTTATAGTGGAATTAAGCCTAGTTTAGGTGAATAATTCACTAGAAAAGATCTGGAGCTCAATTAAATATTCCTTAGAGGGTATTATATATATTTAGGTTTGTGATTTTTGAGAGTTGGAATTACTCAAAAATAATTAGCAGAATGCCCTTGGGAAAATCCCAAAGTCAGTTCTGATGGAAATTTGTATTTTTAACCAGATTTATTATGCAGAGGCATTGTACATGACTCCAAGGACACACAGTAGGTATTTCAAACACCATTCTACAGAAATTGGATTCATCGTTTTTAGATTTGTGAAACTCCTGTAGTGATTTATCTACTGAAATAACCCTAGACAGAGAGTTTTAGTTCACCATAAATCAACAGAGGCTCAATAAATAGTGCGCTCCTAGGTTTTGATAGTTATTGGAATACATCATAACTGAGGGTTAGAATTATTCTAAAATAGTTCCTAGATTGACCTAGGGAGTTATCTAAAATCAGATCTGGGTTCATTTTGTCATTTTTTCTACAGCAGTTTAATGGTTCCTCTTGGCATGAGTCCAGATCCAGGTGATAGGTATACCAATTATATTACAGAGGAAGTTAGATTTACTCCTTTTGGAGATGTGGAATTCCCTGAGGAATTTATGGATGGATAAAGACACTTTTTAGTAGATTTATTTCCATAAGATAACTAAAATTATTTTTGGTAGAGGACTAGTTCTACATGTTGCACAAAACATGTGGGATCGTGTAGAAATTTTGATCTAGTCGAAATAGGGTATTTTATATTTTATTTTAGTATTAAACGTAACTGGCAGTTTTTTAGATCTGGGAAAATTGAATAAAAGCAAAAGGGGTAGCAGGCTAGTTCCTAAGGGCGATGTGCCCGAGGAGTGGTTTTTGGCCCAGCAAGCAAAGTTGCGCGGGGGAGTCGGATTTTGAAACGCTAGAGAGCGGGGCCCACTGTCAGCCACAGAAGTCCAGCCAAGGGGTAAGGAGGGCGGCTGGCCGTTGGATTAAAAGGGGATTTGACGGCGTCGGGTCTTCCTCTTCCTATGGACCCGAGGGTGGCGGGAGAAACCCAAGCATGTGTTGGAAGGTGTGGATGGATCACCTTGCGCCTCGCCAGCGATGGAGGGGTGACGGGGAGGACGCGGAGCACGACGATGGCCCCGACGATGGGCGGGATGGTTAGGTTCGCTTGATGTCTACGCACTTCTATTCTTATAGACAGTTGTTGGGCCTCCAAGTGCATAGGTTTGTAGAACAGCATCAAGTTTTCCCTTAAGTGGATCACCCAAGGTTTATCGAACTCAGGGAGGAAGTGGTCAAAGGTATCCCCTCTCAAGCAACCCTGCAATCAAGATACAAGAAGTCTCTTGTGTCCCCAACACACCCAATACACTTGTCAGGTGTATAGGTGCACTAGTTCGGCGAAGAGATAGTGAAATACAAGTGGTATAGATAATTATAAGTGGTAACGGTCATAGAAAATAACTTGATGGCGTGGAAAAGACTAAAGGCGAACTGAAGTAAAGATGGAAGCAAGCAAACATGTAACAAATCTAATTGCAAACGGTGTATCAATGCTTAGAAACAAGGCCTAGGGATCATACTTTCACTAGTGAACACTCTCATATAAATATATTCTTCTTTATGATACTACGCTGAACTACTCTCCGGTTGGACACTCTAATCGATGGTAAGGCTATAACAGCACACCTCAAAGTTCATCTTTTCCATCTAGAAAACCCCACACTGTCACCTTGAGTACTAGATAGGTCCAACAAACACCACAATTTCATAAAGACATCCAAATCCAAATATAACTCGTAACAAGTATTTGCAATCTCTAGCCTAAGTGCCACCATGGTGTGCACGCTGTCACTTTCACACACATGGGGAGAGCAGAGATCTATTAAAGCACTTGAGTAGCAAGGTAGATCTATAGATTACAAACTCATGATCTCAATAAGATCATGCATAGAGAGAGAGAGATGAACGCATAGCTACCGATAGAACCCTTAGCCTCGAGAGAGAACTACTCCCTCCTCATCATGGGAATCAGCAATGGTGATGGAGATGGTGGTGGAGATCGATGGAGATGGCTCTGAGGGCACTTCCCCGTCCCGACAGGGTACCAGAACAGAGACTTTCTGTCCCCCGAATCTCCCCTTCGGTGGCGGCAGCGCTACGGAACTTTTCGTGGATTTCTGATTGACTATTTAGGGTTTTTGCATCGGGAGGCTCTTATAGGCAAAAGAGGCAAGGTCGGTGGCTGGCCAGGGGGCCCACACCATGCCCTGGCGCAGCCTGGGCTAGCCCGCGCCTGGGGGGGTATGTGGCCCCTCTCCGACTCTCCTTCTGGCTCCGTGAGTCTTCCGGGAAAATAGGAACTTTGGCTTTTGTCCCGTCCAATTCCGAGAATATTCATTTTCTAACTTTCCTGGAACCAAAAACAGCAGAAAATAGGCAACTTGCATTGTGGATCTTGTTAATAGGTTAGTCCAAGAAAGTGTATATAAAGTACTCCAAAGTGTGGACAAAACATAAAAAAGTAGATAAAACCAAGCATGGAACATAAAAAATTATAGATACATTTGTAATGTATCATCGCTTCAGATCTCTATTGCATGCATGTCCATGGTGGTTGTAGCTCGGGTGGTCGCTAGAGTGCGCGCCTGAGGGTTCCCTGATCCATGTGGGAGGTAGCCCTGGGCTAGAGATAGACATGCATGCAAAGGGAAGGTCGTGTTTGAAGGCAAAATTTCCTTCTTCGAGCATAACTAAGATGAAAACTTCAAACGGGCATGTCCCCATGGCAACGTCTCTGGCATATCTACATGCAAGGAAGGGCGAATCAGATCAGGGTAAGCACCCTTGTGAAGTGAAGAGGAGACGATGTGGTCGAATCTCGAAGCTATCCTTACCGAGAGTTTGCATGCTTGGGAGCAAGGGGAAACTCACCAAGCTAGCATGGGGAGAGTACTAGGCTCTTGTTAAGGGGGCTAAGAGTGTGGTGGGAGAGGAGAGAAATGAAGGCCAGAAGGGAAGCTGGGGTGGCCTGGGCATATTTAACCCGAGAGGGTTGGTTCATGTGGACGAAGTTTAAGTTTGGTCATGGACAAGGGAGGGAGCAAGGGATTGACCAGGATGGGAGGTGGAAAGAGAGATGGTGGTTCTCTGGGTCGTACTGAGTGGGAGAAAGGTTGGGGTGGCTTCTGCATTAAAAAAGGAAAGGGAAGATAAGACATGGCCTTTGTCTCTCTACCATACAAGCACATGGGACAACATGAAAGGGTGGTTTTTACTATAGAGCTATAGTGCTTGGCGACCAGAGGATGTTAGGGTTACTGCGAGAAGTGTTTGACAAGCTTTGATGAGGTTAAGAGGTGGTTTAGGTAATGGTTTAGAAGGATTTCAAGTTCTGCCATATTGATGATCATGAGGAGAAGTGTTAGTTTTTGATCTTGTCAAGTTGAATTAAGGATTCTGGTAGATAGATAGGGGTAAGATACACCTCTAGGATTTATTTGGAATTTTTAGATGATTTTAGAACTTTTTATAGTAGTTATTCAAAAAGTGTTGAATCTGTTTAATTTATTTGTTTTGAAAATTTGAGTTGGACAAGATAAGCTTATGGTTTGAGATGGTCCCAAATAGGGATTCGCACTTTGGAGAATTTTCTCAAGATTTATTGAGGCATAAAGGTATTTAAAACATTTATTTCTCCAAATTTGCCATTTAAGGAAATAGGGAAAAAGAATTATTAAAACTCTTCAAAAAAAATTATTTTTGAAGTGGTAAGATAGGTATGATGTATAGAACTCAAATATGCTAAAAGTTGGACAAGTGTTTTGGAGAAAAACTAATTTTCTTTTATATGGGGAGTTTTGGGGGTTTTGTAAAGAAAAGACATTAAATAGCTTCTAGGCCAAAATAATCATGGATAATATTTGATAGATTTTTATATCCAAGGTGGATGATGTCCACATGCTGTATCAATCATTGGAAACCTTGAGTTTTGAAAATTCAAGCTTGATTTTGAAGGAGAACGTGGGATAAAGGATCTTAGGCATGTTATTTTTATGCCACCAAAACTGGGTTGGATCTTGGAGCTCAGAGATCCCTTGGGTCATGGGCTATATGGATAGATAAACCAGGTTATGTAGATCATCATGGTACAAAGATTTAAGGTTGATCATGGTTGAGTTTTCTTAGGATTGGTGCCAAAGTTGGCTAAAAATAAGGGTGTCATAGCAGAATATATAATTAATTTCACAAACCATGTGGGTTTTAGAAGCATAGAGACCCAATTGGAACACGTGAAGTAGGTATGGATAGACCTTAATGAGTATATCATAACCATGCAAAGAGTTGGTCAAAAGGAGTTAACATGGAGATGTGAGCTTCTGCCAAATTAGGCATGGTGGAAAGATTAGCAGGAAAGATTAATCTATTGCCTGCCAAACCGTCAAGAACAAGTGGGTTAAAGGATGATATAGCCAAGGGAAAGAGTGGGCCTTGGAAGCCTTTAATATGTTCTACAACATGGTTCAAGTTCATTTCCAAAAATACACAAGGGTTGAGAAAGAGAGAGTCTCAAATATGTGATATTGATAATAGTTTTCCAGACAGCCATTTTTTGGCAGGGCTTTTGACTAGAATACAAGAGTTAATGTTTTGAGAATACGAAAAGTCCGAAATCATCATCAAGTTGATGATGTTGAAGTGTAGATTGAGTAGAAAGCATCCATGCTTAGAGTTGGTCTTCATTGACTTGGAAGCTTCTAGAAAGGGTTAACTCTAAGGTGAATTAGTTAAGGGATTATATAGTCACTTTAGTGATCAGAAGTTAGATCAAGCTTTGGTAGTTTTCTTAGGGTTTGGTATTTCTTAACTTAATTGATGCTTATATGATGAGCTCCTAAAGTAGCTCATACTACTTCCTAAGCAAACAAGTCAAACAACAGATCAAGGCAATTCATCAGACACTAGATCAAGGCAATTCATCTTAGCAGGTCACTCAACTACTACTAGGGTTACCCTCAATCCTAGCTTGAGATAAGGATGGGTATTTGGAAAAGGTTTGAGTTTTTGAAGGAGGTAATATTTCTTGGTACTTCTACCAAGAATAGAAATTAAAATCTTTATAAAAAGGTTTTGGAAAAACCTAGGGGTAATAGTAGTTGAACGTTCTATCTTGAAAACATGGGGAGATTATATCTTATAGATCTCCATAATTTTGTTAATAGAAGCTAGGAAACTAATGGTTATTGCAAAAGCATCTTGGCTCAGGTTTTTGAAATATAAGAACCTTTGAGAATATGTAGAATGAGCCAAGACAGTTTTGTTAAATAGCTTTTGTCAACTGGTTTGAGGTAAGGAGTATCTCATCTTCTACACATGCAGAAGCATAAGCACAAATGAAAAAAAACGTTTTCATTGAAGGGCTGTTTTTATTTTTAGGCTAGTTGAGTAGTTTTGATTAAGGTTTTATTAGTTTATTACTCGAAGTTAAATCAAGGATTTTCGGGATACTTCCTTCACGGAATAAAATATTGGATCCTCGGGTAATCCATTTTTATTGTTGCTTCATAAGATTGAATCGAATGAATCAAATCCACCGGCCAGCGGAGGTAGCTAGGTTATTGATTTGAAGAAGTGCCAGAATGTGATCCTAGGGTGAAATCAAGCAAACACTGCATCATTAAACAAGAAAAAGTTTTTGTTCCCCTGATTTTTGCATTCTAGACAACTAATTAGGGTTGCTGAAATTGGGATGTTATAGTAATATTGCGAAAAGCGAATGGGAAGACCAAAGTGCGTGAGAAAGTAGTGCCAAAAATTAAGAAAATTTTTGTGGACAACTCACTTGGCACACGAAGGAAAAGTCCAAATATAGTGAGAATAATCATCAAGAATAACAAGATAATACTTAAAGCCGGAAACACTAGAGAATGAAGATGTCCATAGATCACAATGCAATAGTTCAAAATGAAACGAGCTAGAGCTGGAGGATGTGCCAAAGGGTAATCTAACATGTTTGCCGCATTGAAAGACATTACAAAGCGAGGAATTCTGAGAGGAACTTGAACTAGAACTAGGGTACAAAATTTTTGAACTAAAGACGACAATGTATCTTTATTGGGGTGTCCTAGTCGACGATGCCAGAGATCAACAGAGGTCAGCATGGCTTGAGGTGTGGAAGTAGGCATGCCATGAAGTGGATAAAGATCACCCGAGCTATTGTACCAAGCGAGAACCTCCGCCATTTTCAGATCCTTCACAGATAAACCAAAGGGGTCAAATTCCAAGGAACCATTGTTGTCAATTGTAAATTATCGAACATATATGAGATTTTTTATTAAAGAAGGAGAGACAAGAATATTTCGTAGAAGAAAATTTGCATGCGGATGGGAAATATAGGAGTGACTAGTGCAAGAGATAGGAATTGAAGAGCCATAACCAATGGTTATGGAAGAAAAGGGCCAAGAAGAACAGGCTGAAATAAAATTCATATTTGAATACATGTGTGGGGATGACCAGAATCAAATATCCAATACGTACCTTTGTTGTTTTTGAGTGTGAAGTTGTTCATGGCGGCGATGAAGACAGCTTGATTCTAGCTTGGTGGAGCGGTTGAGGTACATGGCGTGGGCATGTATGGGAGTGTAGAAGGAGCACTGTACATGTAGGGCGACGGTGACGATGAGACCATGTAGGCAGTCAGTGGAGCATCAGCAGTGTAGACCTGCGCCGGTGGCCACGTGCCGAGGAGGCCGGGTGAGCCGGTTGACTGGTGGAAGCCAGGAGTCCATGTCCCGGTCTAGGCTGGCGGAACACCATAAGGAGACAGCGTGAACCAAGGCATCGACCAAGGTTGAAGGAGCCTGGTCCAGGGATCGTGCGGTGGGCGCCAAAACGGTGTAGCTGGAGGCACGATCGGAGGTGGTGCGGTTGGTGCCAGGGCCGCGGGTATAGGCGGTGGAGGCCTGCACGTAGGGTTTCTCCCGCGGTAGTTGGGGCTTGGGCGCCACCCGAGAGGAGGTTGTGGTGGCACAGGTGAGGATCCGACGGCAGGGGCTGGAGAAGGAGGCCGAGTAGCAGTGTGAAACACCTATGGTGGTCAAGAGGCCTTGCGTACTTGAGTCATCGCTTCAAGTTAGAGGAGAGACATGACTTTCGCGAAGGTGGGCGGAAGCCATATCATAGCTATGACGGCAACCTGCTTGTCGAATTGCTCTCTGAGACCAACGTCGAGAGTGTTGATGAGGGTACGATCTCTAAGCTCCCGAAACTCATCGCCGATTGCTTTGATCCGTTGACAGAAGATGGTGGCCGGTGAATCTCCCTGGTTGATGGTGCGAAGCTCGGTGTGGAGCGCGTTGATGTGAGCATCGCTATTGTCCTAGAAGAGTTGTTGAACAGAGGCTTATAGATCGACAGCCGTGGCACCGTCATTGGATATGAGATTGAATAGCTCAGTGGAGACGCGGGTGTAGATCCATTGGATGGTCGCGAGATCGTCCTTGACCCAGCGTGGATCGTCCGGTCGAGACACAGGGGTCAGATCAATTTGGTTCTGAAGACCGCATCGACCAAGATGAATATGGAAGAGGTGGCACCATTGATAGTAGTTGTGGAGAGTGAGATCTAAAGTGACTAGGATGAACGGAGACACATCGGAGATTGTATCGCCTGGAGAGATTGGAGCTGGTGATCCAATGATTGATAAACCCATGTATTGATTTGTGCCCCCCGCGTCGCCTCCCCACGCGAGGCGACCGGCAGTGGCCCCTCCTCGCCCGCCTCCCCAGAACCTCTCCACCCTCCCCTCTGTTGTTGTCGTCGGAGGGCATAGCCGGGCCTTTCCCGCACGGGGCCGATGCTTAGCCGGTGGCAGTGGCCCCTTTCGTCTACCCGACGCTAGGAGCTTGGCATAAGCGGGCATTCCTTGGTGGCGGTGATGCTCGTCAGGCAGCACACCAATGTTGGCCGGATGGCGAGGGGCAGGTGGTGCTGTCCATTGACGGCTCAGGTGGCGTGTGACTGAGCGTTAGGTGACGCCGGCCTTGCCCAGATCTAGGCCATGTGGGCCCGATCTAGGCTAGGGCGGGATGGGTTAGACTTAGGTGCGCCTTCCCTAGTGCAATCCAGGAGGACTTCGGGATTGGGGTGGTAGCGATGGCGCCAATCTGCAGCAATGCGACAGCAGAAGCTTCACGGGCCCGATCTGGGCACGCCCGGGCCTATGGCGCCGGACAAATGGGTAGCGGCGGTTGTGGCCTACGTGTAGCAACGTGGCAGAGGATATTTTACGGATCTGATTTGGGTCCGGCTGGGCCTGCCCGGCCTGGTGTGTCCCTGCTGTTGGCACCCGCCGTTGGCGGTGGAGGACGTCCTCCAGGTGACTGCACTTCTGCCGCCCCTAGCTCCATTTGGCATGGTATGCTCTTGCCACTACGTCCGGTCAGCTACCGTCTACGATGGGGGAGGTCGTTCCCTCCCGCGTGGTTGCGGTACCGCCGCCCCTTTCCTATGAGTTTCCTCGATCCGTCTGGCCTTGCAATGTTCGCCATAGTGAGACGTCGATGGTGACTACAAAACCGTGGTGGCGCATGTTGGTGGGCGACAAGTTGGGTGGAGCGTGACGGATTGTCTGGGGTTGTGGTTTTTGGGGTCCGGAGAAATCCATGTTGGCTAGGACGGTGTCGACGTGGTGACACCTGCGGGTGCTGTCTTCCTTCTTGAAGGGCGTCGGGTGTACCCCTCTTCCCACTCCCTACGTGTACCAGGAGAAATCCTAGGAGAAGTCTGGGGAGCAGTGTCGTCATCGTCGCACTCCTTCTTTAAGGTGTTGCTTTGTACACGGCAATTCGGAGGCATAGGAGCGTGGTGGGACTTCTCCGGAGGCGCAGCAGTTGTGAGTCATCGTCGCTTGTCGATCCGACATTGTTGTGCATTAGTTTCTCTTTCACTCTTTTGTATTTTATTTTGGGCTTCTTTTGTGATGTCGGCCCAGCAATGAACTCAAAAGTTGTATCATGTGGTTGCTATATTTATATAGCGGGGCGAAAGCCTATTTCAAGGAGAGATTGGAGCTGGTTGAGTAGGATATTGGGAGGTGACGAAGCTGGGAGTAGAGGAAGGAGAAGGAGGTGCACTGGCGGCGCGAGCTTCAGCTGCGGTGAAGAGGGTCCGCGACGGCAGCGGTGGAGGGGTTGGCGGAGCCATACTAGGTGCAGAAAACCTAGGCGGATGATACCATGATTTTTAGAGAGAATAATAGCTTATATTGATTTGATCAATAGTACAGAGTTTATATAGTACATGAGGCCAACCAGCCTAGGGTTTAGACAAACCAACTATGAGTCCAAGTCCAACACGAAGACATCTCTATACCTCCACCACCACCGTCACGGCCCCTCTTCACCGCAGCTGTAGCTCGTGCCGCCCGTGCACCTCCTTCATTCAACTCTATACATGAAGCCTATTTTGGTAATACTCTACACGACACTAAATATTCCATTTTTAGAGCATGTATAATAGGAGGTGCTTAGAGGGGTGCTTATAAAAATAAACCAACCATTTTGCTAAGCATTGGTGCTTATTTGTATAGAAGATATGCTTAGTTAGGCATCCACCTAGTATAAATAAGCACCGGTGCTTAACAAAAAACCGGTTTATTTTCCTAGACACTTCCCTAAGCACCTTGCATTGTACGTGCTCTTAGAGCTTCACAACGTGTCTAGAAAGTTGATTTTTAGCCAATTTCTTCGCTAATATGTTGCATCAGACTGAAAGCACTATGAAATTTAAATTTATGAGAAATATATGACATTTAGTTTGTTGCTAGCGCTATTTAATTTTTATACTGATAGTCAATCTATGGATATTTGACTGGTCTGTTATGTCCTCTCCACATGATCGTGTAAATATTTAACACAAAATTGAAAAAAACAAGAATATTTCGATACATGTGCAAGTGTAAAATAGAAGATTGCATAACATGGAAATTTTACAGGACAGTTAATCCATTGATAGAACATAGGAAAAAGAGAGAGATCCCTATGAAACTAGGGCATATGAAATACTTGGAATTTTGACATTATTCCTAAGAACCAGATGTTTTCTATAGAAACTGCACCAAGAGATTATAATTCAACTGAACTTATAGAATTCCTAAAACTTAAACAAGACCTTCAAATTAGAGAGAGAATATGGTGCAGATTTAAAATGTATCTATTCACATGCAACACCTTATCATGCATCCCAACAGACTTATTAAAAGCTCAATCCTCCCTTCAATTATCTGACTGTTGGTCAACAAAAAATATAAATTGAATCCAATCGGTATACTAAGTCATATATCCCTCTATGATTAATGTACTAACATGATCACTAACAAAATAATTTACAGTCACAACCTACGTAAACCAAGCATCTAGATAGCAAGTTCATCAAAGATAAACTAATCAAAAGAATCATGCACCGATTGATGCACGCCAAATGTTATCTTCGAAATTTCAATTCCAATGTGCACTTGAATTCTCCCCAATTTTAGAGAGCTATAGATGTACTCTCCGGCTGGTTGTAAGTTGCAACAATCAAATTGAATCTTCGCACCAAAAATGGCCAACGAGGAAACCTAAAAACATATCTATACCAAAGTGCCATGCAGGACCAAATCCCATGATAAGGCGAAGAAGATATATATATACACTCCATGTGATATCAAGAAGGGTAGGAAGCATTCAAGTGCGGCGAGAAGCACGGCGATCCCCTCCAGACCCTTGCGTGCATCTTGAGCATCTCCCTCGCCCTCTCCCTCGGGCGGTCGCCGGCGGCTCCGGCCTGCACCAGGAACAGCAACCTGCCGACCACCCCGACC
This sequence comes from Avena sativa, assembly GCA_916181665.1. Lineage (NCBI taxonomy): Eukaryota > Viridiplantae > Streptophyta > Magnoliopsida > Poales > Poaceae > Avena > Avena sativa. The sequence goes on from OV702287.1 coordinate 435,461,657, forward strand.
GCCAGCATCTCCTGTAGCACCGCCGGTGTCGCCGAGTGCCTCGCCACAGCGTGCAGAGCGCGCACCGCGCTCTCCGTGCCGGCGGCGGACAGCCGCGTCACCGCCCTCGCCACCACTGCTAGACCCGCCGGGTGCGCCACAAGCTCCAAACGCCCTTCGGCGCAGCCACAGAGATGGTCCATCACCACTATCGCGAGCTCGCACGCCTGCTTGCTTCCACCGCAGCACTGGTTGAGGAGCAGGTCCACCAGCGCTGCCACCGCGCCGGCCTCGACGGCCTTGACGCGGTTCCGGCCCCACAGGCAGAGCCGGCAGAGCACGTGGAGCGCGATCTTGACCGCCTTCCCCGACAGCTTGTCCGTCACCACAGACACCACCCCTTGTACTAGCTCGGCGCTTGCCGAGGTCAGCTGCGCCGGCGGCATCTCGGACACCGCCGCCTTCAGAAGCTGGATGCCGTACGTGCGCGAGAGGTAGCTCGGCCGCCTCAGCACGGACGCCATGGTGTCCAGAAAGTTGTCGCCGCGCTCCAGGACTCTCTTCCAGCTCTGCTCGGAGAGCTTAAGCGAATGCAGGATGCTCAGGGCCGCGTCCTCCGGCGAGCTAGCCTTGGGCGAACTCAGAACGGAACCATACATCGTCTGATCCTCTTGGGACCCTAAAGCAGGCTTCATGGGCGTGTCCTCCGCGGCGTGCTTCTTGACGACGGACACGAGGAACGCGACGGCGCCGGGCACGGCCTCGACGCAGCGGCGGTTGCAGTCGCTCTCGGCGACGATGTCCGCGAGCTCTTTGAGGGACGCCGTCAGCAGGTCATGGCCCCGCCTGGCCGCGTCCACGAGGGCCACCACGCGCGCGGCGTCGACGGGCGCGCGCGGGGTGGGGAACCTCTCGACCGCGTGCACGGCGCACCAGCCCTGGATGAGGCGGCGGAGCGTGTGGTTGGGCGTGGGCTCCCGGTCGGCGACTCCCAGCTGCTGCTTGGTCATGGGGCACTCGCCGTGGCCGTCGGTGAAGACCCAGCGCTCGATGCTTTCCCGGTCGTAGGTGATCCCGGAGGAGAGCGTGACGGGGTCCCGCATGATCTCCATGGAGATCGGGCACAGGAAGTAGGACGGGACATCCACCTGCGCCGGCGATCCTTCCATTAATTGCTTCTTGATCGTATAATCCTTTCTGTACTAGTACTATGTATGTATTTGTCTAATCTAGCTATGTACAGATGAAACTAGGAGCACGAAATGTATCCGGTCGAAAACGAGAAAGCTTCTGGAGGTGAAGGAGACGGATGAGAATGCCCTTTTATAGGGAGAGGAGTTTTCGAGGGATCGGAGAGGGCATCAAAGTCAGCGGTGAGAGGTTGAACGGTGAAAGTCATAGTAGTTCGATAGTAGATTTCTACACGACCACATGTAATTTGCGTATAGTATTCCGAAACGTAGGCTGGCTGCTCTGTCAGAAAATAAAAACGAAATTAATCTGTATAGTATGATGAACATGTTGGTTGGCTGGTGGCCTGGTGGTGTGGAAGGGAAGGGGGAGAAAACAAATCAGAAAATGGTAGGCGAGGGGAATTAATAAGGGAAGGGGCGATCGCCATTTCCTGGCGGTGGCAGATCGAGCAGAAGTGAGGTGAGGTCGATCCCGATCGATCGGGTCGGTACGGTCGTGGTTGCCGGACGGGCGGGCCAGGGCGGCACCGCGCGCGCTGACCACGAAACGTTCTGCGCGCAGCTTTGACCCCACCTTTTTTTAATTCGCTGCGGCTTCCTCCTTTCGTCCCTCCTTCTTCTCATCCTACTCCTCTTCATCGGATGGCTCGCGCTAGCTTTGACAATTTCATGTTTCAGCTAGCTCTAGCTAGCAACTTGGTTAGGAGTAGATTTTTCAGCCTTCCGTAATCCACTTCTCTATCTCATAATTAGTTCCACTGTGCGCAGTGACTGCACCACTTGTGCTAGCTTGACTCATTTCGTCTGTACGACTTACGATTACAACGATTCCGTTCCGGTGGAGCTAATACATACCGTTATGGGTATGGAATTGCTAGAATACAGTGGCGGTACGGTGGCTGCAACGCTCCCACCGCCGCCGGTGAGATGCTAAAAAATCTCTACATGGACACGCACACGGAGAAGCGGCAGAACCTCTATTCGATATTCTCCCCCAAATTCAGTCGCTTATCTCCGTACAGAACTCAACGACGAGATGATGAAAATATTTAGAACAATGTGTGTGCACAAATCAATGACAAGATCGGAGGTCAAGATTTAATGAAACCATACCGTGTAGTTCTGCCTGGTTTTTTGCTGAGTTCTTGCTTTTCTGGAAGCTCATACTGCTAATGCGCGCCACATCGTTGTCGTTGTCTCTCCGGGCTCCGACGGCCGCTCGCCCTAGCTCGCCTTGATCACCGACTATCCGATGAACCTGCATGGTGAGAGCATCATCGCCATGCCACTCTAGATTTGGGCAAATTGTGATTTGCAAGTATGATGATTAACAAAAAATACATTAATTAACCGTACAACTGATATGATATCACAGTTTTACCCCTGAGATTGGGGCACTCTTGTATGTCGATGGTACTCTGAAGCACTTGTGGTGGAGCTAAAATTAAATTTATCCATTGGAAGATTAGAAGAAATAGACGGTCCTCACTCATTTGAGGATACTGTGAAAGTCCTACTGTTTCATTTGTTTGCTTTGTGATTTTATTTGTTGTAGTTGCATTTTTTGTGCAATTGCACTTGTGTTTTCGTGCAATTGTACTTTTGTTTGCGCACTTGCACTTTCATTATTTTTGTTTTGTTTGCAATTGCACTTTATTAGTGCATTTACTAGTAGGAAACCCCTTATAACAGTCATTTTACTAGTGGTGCGCAAAAAAAAAAAATAACACGCCACCACTGCGAGGCAAAATACTAATAGCGGTCATATAATACCGAAAGCCGCTACTAAAACCTAGTGGAAGCATCCCAAAATATGTAAAGGCCACCAGAAAATGAGTCCCACAGGTGTAGTCGGGACAAACGTAGTGGTGACGTTCGGATAAAAAACAACGGCTGACACACTATACTGGCGGTGTTTGACACGTGTGAACACCACGGCTAAAGATACACCGTCCTCGCGCTTGGGCCACCCCCGATCCTCTCACATTTTATTGCTTGCGCACACTCCCTCCTGCTCACTCTCTCGCACTGCCTGCACCTACCCGCCCGCATCCGCCGCCTCGATATCCCCTGTACTGCCACGCCTCTCCTCCTCCCCTCCGTGCCACCTCTCTCCCTGTTCCGCGCCGCAACCTCTCTTTTCCCGCTCTGCGCCACGCTTGTGCACCCCTGCCCCATCCAATCTATGCCAACGTCTCCGCCCACATCCACAGCCGCCTCTCCCCCTCCATCGGTCGCCTCCCGCATCCGCCGCTGCATCTCCCCTCTTCGTCGGTCGATGTCTCTCCCTCCTCCGTCGGTCGCTGTCTTGATGAGCCAGCCACCACCCCTCTCCTTTTTGTTTACTTAGATAGAAATTGTAGATGATTTTAGATAGAAATTGTAGATATAAATTTTAGATAGAAAATGTAGATGGAAATTTTAGATGCAAATGTTAGATAGAAATTTTAGATGCAAATTTTAGATAGAAAATGTAGATGGAAATTTTAGATGAAAATTTAAGATAGAAATTGTAAATAGAAAATATAGATAGAAATTTTAGATAGAAGTTCTAGATAGAAATGTTATATAATTTTAGATAGAGATTTTATATATTTTTTAGATAGAAAATGTTAGATAATATATTTAGATAGAGATGTTAGACAAATTGCTAGATAAAAGTTATATTAAATATTATATGTTCATATGGTTGGTTGACACTTGTATTAATTATTATATATTCATATAGTTAACACTTGTATTAATTGTTACATATTCATATAGTTAATACTTGTATGAAATGTTGTTAATTAGCTAGTATCATGTTGAAGCCGAAGTTCCATGGCGTTCACAGGAAACGCACGAAGACCCCGACGTGGGGGGCTCAGATGACTGTTGATCATAGTAACTACTATCTTGGTACATGGAGGGACCTTGAGCTGGCAGTGCGCCTACGACTGTGGGTTCAGCCCGACTTTACCACTGAGCCGACATTGCCTTTGCACTTGTCGGACTTTAACTTTATCTCCAACAGCTCCAACGGTTTCACCGACCAGAGTAGAGCCTTATGATGTTTTTCTTATGTAGCTAATCGTACTACTTATCGTATTGTACCTTGCTACACTTTAGAATGCTTAATAGATTTCACTGATGTGCTACTTATATATTGTGCTATATCTTTCTATACTTTAAAATATTTAATATTTATGCAACGTGATGCTAAGTTAAGATGGTCATATATGTAACATATGGATCCTCCCTGCGTCATGTGTGGTTACACCTGGTGTATGGATAGGAAGTTTTGCATAGAGCTCTCTGAGAACTTTGGAACTAGAACCGTATATTCTTTGATCTATATGTATATTCGATCTACCTTGTTCATACTATATGTTCTATAACAGTTTGAAATAACGGTTGTTTTCTAATGATCTTACTCAGAACATCTCGTGCAAGTTAACACCTGACTTCTTAGAGCGGGCCTTTAGAAGACAACAAGACTATGAAACGTTTGAAGTTATCATTGAGTCACACAAAAATCCCGGACCCAACTTCATAGTTCAAGTCACCAACGAGCTGACCATCACCTATTTCAGTGGACCTACATGGACACACTTTCTCAATCACTACCAAATAAACATCGGGGATCGGACATCATCATGTGCACCCTCCACTATGTGCATCACATCATTTACTTTGGTTGTATTGAACTCAACTGGTCACAAGATTAGGATGGGTACTATGACCATGAATATGCCAAGGAGTAGCTAGCTAACTACTACTATGCATGCATGTTATCTCTCTAGCTAGTCAAATGCAGTAATAATAACTTTTGGATGATGTTAATTTATTTTCTCTGCTACCGTATATAAATATCCCGTTCCTGATATGTAAATGATGTGAAATTTAATAATGTAGAACCAGTATTTTTTAATTTTCGAAGTCATACTAGCGGTGTTTGATATATATTGAACGCCATGGATGTATATTTCAGTGTGGCGTTTGGGGAACACGCCAGTGGTGAGACTTTACTGGTGGCGTTCGCACGGAATGTCACTGGTACCATTTTTACCCGTGCAATCCAGCCACACGCCACTAGTAGCAGTTACCAGTGGCGTGTGTTTAGCGTCGTGTGGATTCAAGACCACTAACCTATTTTTTATGAACGCCAACAATAAGCTTTTTCCTATTAGTGATTCATATTTTTATGAAAGGATGCATACCATAAAGTGGTAGAATAGAAGCATTAACCTATATGCAAGCATCAAGAGGAGTGAATTGCACTGAAGCATAATTTTAATAAAGCTTGTAAAAATTAAAATTACAATTTCAGATATTTTAATGCATAACTCGTACCTCCATCAACCATTTTATCTATAAATCAAATGGGGTTTTGGTGGGATAGGCTTGTGGCCAGCTACAAAGGTTTGTATCTATAAATCAAATTTAGATTACTTGTCTGGATTAATGCGTATTTTTGTAGCTATATTTATTTTTAAACTATAATAATATGAGGTTTATATAACTCAAAGAATGAAACAACAAACTTCCAAAACAGTGCACTAGCATCTAGCTAGTCAATGCAAAAAATATCAAGTTAGATAAGAATTTATTCATCTTTGAAATATGTATCCTTGGTTTCATACTCCGGGGTATAGTAAGTCAATTTATAATCTTTAACGCCATCTTGAAATCCAACATGCTATGCATGACCGTGCCTAAGGGTATACCGGTTAAAGTATATTCTTCGTTTCTCTTAGAAAACTCATTTCCGAACTGTACAATATTTTTCATTTCTCTTAGAAAACTCATTTATGAACTGTACAAGCTTCTTTCAAAGCATACAACTTTCTAGATGTATATAACGATCTCTAGAGAGATGGTTCTTATAAGAATAATATGATGAAGTACCATGTGAGTGGGTATATAGGAAATGAATCCAAATCTATTGATCGCTCACGTTATGATCTTCTACATCCTAGGTCGCGGCGGTCCGTCATCTGGCTTATGTTCTTCATGTAGCATTCAGATAAAATAGTCTATGAAATCCATTCCATGTGTTAGGTGTAGCTTGGTGTATTCGGCGGTTCTTTATCTATATTATTTCTAGTTAATATGTGTGATTGTGAGTCCTTGCAATTTGAATAAACCAAGATCTTACCATGACTGCAATTTTAGAGAGATGCAGAAGTACAAGCCTGTGAGGTCACTTATGCAACTGGATAACTAGCACTGAAAATCGTCTCTACATTGGATGGTTCAGTGTTTTGACAATCCCTGCTTTATATATCACAACTTCTGTATTTATTATCGCCTTCATTGTTGCCCCTTTAGTAGATATTGATGGTATTCATGAGCCAGTGATGAATACAACAAATTTATTCAACATTTTGGTTATAATTGTGAATCATATTAAGAGAGAATTGCATTTTTCGAGATTATTATATACTCTACATAAAAGCTAAGCTACAATCTGTCAATCACAGAACCGGCCACGAAATAGCCTGAATAAGTCGTCTGTTAGGGGGTGAGAGCTAACAAAAAAGAGTACGTAGTTCCCTTTTAGTTTTGGCCCCACATGCCGGCGTTGACCCATCTCTGGTTTCTATAGGCACGCGAGCATTTCCCAGTGGACTTTTGGGTGTGCTAGCAGTATAACTGTCACGTGGTATATTTGAGTTAGTTCCAGTCCAACTTAGTTTTCATGACATGCTATATACTCTTAATCTAAGGTGGCCAGGCCGTGAGGGTCTCAGTATATTACAACTACAGTATATATGAATCTGGTCGTCCTACGACTGCTGCCACCCCTCATTCGTGCTCATCGTCTCGAAATCAAGTGTTAAGAATTGCCAGAACATCACAACATGAGCTCGTATATATCGTATGTACTATCAACAAAAGCCAAAGTCCATACTAATATAAAACGACGAGACCGGAAAGTTGCAATATATACGCACGTGCCACGCGAAGATTTTGAAGATGGAAGGCAGAGTGGGCGATCGAAACCCACGCGTGTTTTGGCTCCATCGTGCGAATCCCTTTCCGGCTAGACGCATGCACGCACGGACGCACGCACGCATATGCGCATCGCATTCCGAGTACGCGAGCAGGCAGAAAGTTTTAGTAGGAGTAGCGTTTGGTAAGTAGATTTTCACTTTGCGCTGCATCTGTTCTGTGAGATCCAAGTCATATCATATGCCGGCGCAGTCAGCAACAGCGGCGTCCTTTGCCGGCGTTGCATATGCGACGACCCACACAGCTGCAAATTAAATGAAAGAGGAGGAGAGTGTCTACCATTCGTACGTGGAGGTCGATCGCGATTAACACGCATCTAGGTCGTTGAAAGATCGTTACTAGTCTACCATGCGTAACGTGGAGGTTCCGGGTTCGTGAGAAGATCTCAATCAGTGATCACGCACGCCGTCGCGGACGAGGGAGAAAATATACTAAGCAGCTGGGACAGCGAGGTATATAGGATTCGATTGAACTGAACGTACATGAAGAAGTCGGCTGCGCGCGTCGGATTCGCTGGTTCTTCGCCTCTGGTTTCGGCTTGGTGGTGTGAGCTGTACGTGACTGTTCGATCGCGTGGTGGCCGCCTTGGTCGGTGATGGGAGGTGCTTTGGTTGACTTCAACGGTACAGCCAGACTTTAGTTAATATCCGGTGACACGATTTTTTGCGTGCACATATGGCCAGGTTTCCAGTCTTAGAATCGGTATATAATGGGCCAACGTACAAAATTATTGACCCTGAAACTTGACTTGGTGAATTCAAGTAATCATACGGGCCTTCGTACCATAATTATATTACTCTCTGTCTACAAAAGGATGATACAGATTTATCTAAATTCACATGTATCTGCACTGGTAGAAAAAGCTTTAGTCGCTGAATGTCATGTTGGGAAAGAGTAACGTCATTGCTAAAACCAGAAATTACCCGTGGGCGTGGCTAAGAACACGACGGAGGCATTTGGTAACCTGCACGGTGGTTGGTAGATAGTACGAGGAGGGAAATATACTCTTTTTCACGGAAAACCAAACAAGAGGGGTGGAGAAAAAGGGCCCGTTCGATTCTCAAAGCACTCGGGGGCAGGCTGGAGGACAACGCCCGAATCAGGCGTTGTTCCGAGAACAGGTCAGCACGAGCTACGAAGAGGGAAAGATTCCCTTACTTTCCGTGCTAGGTTGCATGCCTCTCTCACACCCCTCATGCAGGAATACACCACAACCAAACAACCGGTTGAGAATCCCACCAACCCTCACCTACCACCATGCAGGTTACCAAACAACTCGATAATGATGCCTTTTGCATCGTTTTTCGTTAGACACGAAAATGGGGGACACGGTTTGATTTTGGGTCGTACGGTGGTCCACTAGCGCTGACACGAAAATGGGGGATGCACGATCCCATTCCTGGAACCCATACACTAAAATTTGTGGATCATTCGGCGATCATTTTACATGCATGAAAAATAAAAACTAATCATAATCCTGCCTAGTACACGGCTTCAGGGTTCTCTTCGTCGTCGTCGTCATCGCTTGTCGCACGCGGCTGGAACCTCTTACCTTTCCCGGTTTGCGCCTGTAGGTACCGGACTACGTCGATCAGCACACGCTACGGGGATCGATGGCCGCAGGTGCTACATCCCTCGCCACCGCGCTGAGTTTGGGGCTCGACGCAGCGATCGTGCTCCGCCTTGCACCACGAGGCCACCGTGTCGTCCTCCGGGGTGCAAGGAGGCGCGCATGGCCGCGCGCTACCCCGAGAACTCCTCTGGGTCACCGGTGTGTCTAAGCTGGCGCGCGTCCATAGCGTATTCTGGAGGCATCTGCCACTCCGGCCTTACAAGCAGGACGCACGGAGGTGGGGAGTCCCAGCTGGCGCTGCCGTCTCGCCCGCGACCGCAGTTGCCCTTGTTTGAACTAAGTGATGGTTGGAAATGAGGGTACCGCAGGCAAGAGTGATCTCCTTCGGCGATGTGGCGCATCACAACGGCAAGGGTCCGGCTCACCCACCACAGCCGCCGGCCGGACGGCCTCGTTGTAGTTCACCGGAGGAGGGTCATCGCGTACCTGGCGAGCTCTCTTGCCCGCCAATAGGCGAAGAACGCGTTCCAGGTCGCATGGTTGTTGGGACACCAATTGGGATCCGCCCGCTGTTCCGGCGTGAGCTCGAGGTAGTAGTTCATCACATGGCCGCCCGGTGGGCGGAACCAGAAGGCACATGAGGGATAGGAACCCCTCCGGTGCTCAGCATACAGTCGGGGAGTAGCCGGTAGCCCAACAGACAAGGGTAGCTGGAGGCGCTGCGCCTCCATCTCCTCGAGGCTGAGATATGCCCAGTGTGGAGTGTCCATGGTGAGTGAGGTTGGTGTGGATCTATGGATGGCAATGGCGGCCGCCCGTTATATATAGCGGGAAGCGTTGGAAACGGCGAGAACGAAAGGGCGTGCCGGTGTGTGGCAAATCGACGGGACGCATCGGCTTTGAAAACGAAATACCTACCTCACTGCTAGGGCTGCCCCGCGGCATTTTCAGCTTCATTCGGCGCTCCCGCTAGCCCCTATGTGTTGGGTTCGGCCTAGGGGCGGGGATACCAAAATGGGTCGTGCTAGCGCCAAAAAGGAATTGGGAGCAGGCTGCACTTGATTTTGAGTGTCGGCCAATAGCCCTTTCGTGGAGCTTTAGGTACCCCGACTGGAGATTCACTAAGACCCATCGGCTTCGCCAATCAAACATAGTGGTAATATGGTGGCTTTGACAAACGTCATTATTGGGGTACGCATAGTGGCATTCGCTTCGGGGTAAAAAGGCGGTGGTTAATAGCGATGACATACTGTTGTATTATAACTTAACGCTACCGCTACTTAGAAGTTGGTAGCGTTGCGCCTTTCCACGCCACGTTCGCAAAGAGGAGAGTCCGAGACTAGCTAGCGACTAAAACGACATCCAGGGCAGTCAACTTTGTTCAATGACTCGCCAATTTGTGTGCCATTCTCCACAGAGCGAGATGACACGGTTTTCCAAGCCTACGTTGATCCGGTGTTGTCGCTACCTCTACTCAATCCCCTCTGATTGCGAGAGGGGGGAGCATCACTTCCTATACACCGGCTCCTCTTCATCTTCATCTGTTTTCACCTTTTTCTATCCCTGCTGGTAGAATGCCTTGGACCGCTTATCCAACATCTCAGCTGAAATGGAGGGAGAGAAACCGGTCAAGGCGGTCGTGGATGAGGAGAGGGAGGAGATGGGGAGATCGAAAGAGGGTAGTTACCACCTACACGTCATCGTCCTCGTAACGGCCGCCGCGGCCGTCAAAGACCGCAACCGCAAGATCTCACGCGACTTCGATGGCCGCGGTGGCGCTACCTTCTCGAGGATCGTGGCTCGTAAAGCCACCAGCCCATGGCCGCCACATGGATACGCAAAGAAAAGGGTGGCAGTCAGCCGCAAGATCATGGCCACCGCTCAGATACACATGGTGGTCGTGCGAGGAAAAGCAGCGAGGGGGCCACTACAGAGGACGTCGAGGCCATCTTTAGGGCTCGCGAAGCAGCGATGCCAACCCACCGACTCCAGGCTCGAGCAACGGTTGCAACGACGACTAGCTATGGCGCAGGAGGGAGGTGCCGCGACTATCGTCAAACTCAACGACAATGAGGGCCCGAGCGCTGGAGACGAGGAAGCACGAGGAGGGGACGGATGCAGAGCCTGAAGAGCTACGCGGCGCGGTGGCGAGGGCGTTAGTCAAGAATGTCAGACATCTCTTGCCGTTGCAGCCCCAACAACGAGTGTGTCAAGTGCTCTCGCCGCAGCTCCAAATTAGATTTAGATTAGTTTTAGTCTTCTAAATTAGTTGTACTAGATCCTAAAAGTCGACCGTAATATCTTCTAAGATTTGAATGAAAGCCGCTGATTTGAATAAAATTTTTCTAAAAAATAAATGTTTTGAACTTGCAACCGTCGTGATTCAGTCTTACTGTCGCTGGATCTTTAATTTTATGGCATACCAACATCACACTTCAATGAGTCACAAATAATATTTGCAGTGTCTACCTTCGGACGCCGCTAGTCATAATTACCGGTAGTGTGCCGTATCACCCGCTTCAGGTATGTTAGGTACCGTCCGTGTGCGCGTCAAGTTGCCGGTAATCCTTACGGGTGGCGCAGTAATAGTAGTGTGTCGTTCGTACATCGCTAATAACAGTTTCTCTACTGGTGCTATACACTTAAACACATGGGATAGAGTATAATTTAGGTATATGCGCCGTGAATTTCAAGAAAATATTTGGGATCAAAAGGCATTTTTGGTGTGAAAAAAGGTCCAGAGATTCAGCCGGCTAGAATGACGTTGATTGTGAGGGATATTTACTTGAAAGACAGATTCTTGGTGGTGAGAAATGGGAAGAGGACCAATTTTTTGGGATGCTTGGTTTGGTCAGATGCCACTGAAAGAGAGTCATTCTGATATATTTGATATCTGTACTAACCCAGAGGCTTCATTAGTAATAGTTGCTAAATCTAGGTGGAATTTCCGATAAGAAGATGGCCATATATAAGGTTACAAATCCAGATTAGAGAGATGCGGCTAGCTTTGGGTGCTATTTTTTTATCTGATAAGATTGACAGGCCTAGATGGAGGTGGTCAAAGTCAGCACGGTTCACTGTAAAGTCCACATATAAGTAGTTATCAAATAATGGTGTTGACATATCCTTTAAACACTTGTGGAAAGCCAAGATCCCTCTGAAGATTAAAGTCTAGCTTTGGTTGATTTGGCACAATACCATTGCAATCAAGGATAATATTCTCAGAAGAAACTAGGTTGGGGACTCTAAATGTTCTTTTTGCCAGCAAAATGAAACCATTCATCACCTCTTTTTTACTTGTGTGGTAGCAAAATATGTCTGGTCTGTGTTTGCTCAATCCATTGGTTCTCCTGATCGTCTAGCTTCTTTCTCACAATATTTTTGGTGGATACCCTAGTTTCTACCTGTCAGCAGAAACATACAAATCACTGCTTTAGCCACAATTTGCTGGGCAATTTGGAAACTAAGGAATCGATCATGTTTTGAGAAGAAGTTAATCAATTCTCCTGTTGAGCTCATTTCCTTTGCTTGTGTGTTTCTGAACTATTGGTATTGGGCAGGGCAACACTCGAAAACGGAGCAAAGCATCCTGTGCGTTGGCACCACTACTTTTCAAAACAATGCAATGGGAAGTGTGGAGAGGAGTGAAGGAAGCAATATTCCCAGGCTAGAAGATCCAGAACAAAGGGCAACATCCGATGAAGATCCAAGAAGTTCTTATGCGATGGAGGAAGAAAATTGAGGGGCACAAATCCAAAGGGTTCTGGATGCTTCTGTTCTGTTTCACTGCATCAGGGTGCTGTTCGATGGTTCCCAGAGAAAAAAAGATGAACTCGTGTTTGTTATACTCCCTCCGATCCAAATTAATTGACTTCGGTTTATATAGATTTAGATATATCTAGACATGTTTTAGTGCTAGATACATCCGAATCTAGACAAATCTGAGTCAATTAATTTAGATCGGAGGGAGTAGATGGCTGTGGTTGCTTTATGCTTTGCTTTTTTTGTTGCTTTTGCTCGGTATTCCCATGAACACTAGCTATGGCGGTGATCGTTCCACCCTGTTGTAGTTGGAGGGGCTGTAATGAACCCTGAACCTGGTTAGTTTCGGTTTGTGGTGGTTGTTCCGTTGTCTTCTAATAATGGAGCCCAACCCTGAATAAGGGTTGTATGGAAAAAAAGATGTTTCTACACCACCCGTACGAGCCATATACATGATGGAATTGTAATCTGGAGGAGCGTATGGAAGAACTCGTGTGCCTCTGTAACCGAACTGAAGGCACTACCAGGGGATGGTTAGAAAACACATTTCTCGGCTCTATTTGCACAGTGCGAGCTCAAGATTGCTCCGAAATTTTACACGCCTACTGATGCTTGGTCGACTAACCGAGAAAAAGAACAAATGAGAGTGAGTCATGTATTGACAAAATCCAACAGCAAAGGCACAAACAGCGATGACCTCCCGTCGTCTGGGGTGGCGATGTAGCTAGTCATGACTCCTAACTGCAGCTGCGGGTGGTAGGAATGCTATTCGCCACACACTAATCACTATACTTAAGTATCGAACCTACACACTAAAATGTGTCTGGATGCATTTCTTCTGTCCTGAAATAAGTGAATTGGGTTTATCAAAATTTACATGTATCTAGACATGTTTTATTATCTAAATACATCAAAATCTAAATAAACTCAAATCACTTATTTTAGGACAGAGGGAGTAGTACGACAATGAACCTCTATTGCAAATTCGTACATAGGGGAGCAACAGTTATCCTTTTGTTTGTCAACTAGCCGTTCTTGACCTTGATCTTCAGAATCGCACTGTACAAGCCAAGAAAACTGAGATTGATACGATAGCCTTCACAACCGTCGAGCAATCGACAGTGATATCGCCGTTTCCACGTTAATCTAGGTCTTGCCTTGATTCGGCTGCAAATAGGGTTGCAAGCGGCAACCCTTGTAAGCCCGTGAGAGAAAATTTTAGTTTAAATTAGACTATTTTTATTTAAAAATGTGAATTAGACTAATAAATTTTGCTTATGAAACGGGGCCATGCCGCTTCGCAAACCTAGCTGAGAACCCAAGAGATAGGGCTAGGCTTAGCACTGGCTTCTTCTCCAACAAGCTGAATTGAAGGTCATTCAGGAGCTTACTGTTTTGTTGTTGTTGAGAAATTTAGAAACTTATTATTGATTTTTTTGGAGGGAAAAACTTATTATTGATTTTTTTAGGGCAAAAAACACCCTCAGCTTTTATTATTGATCAATAATGTTTACAGCAATAGAGATAGAACCAGGGGGATGGAGTAGCCATAGATGGCGTCCTGTATCAAGTCCCATAGCATGCTTTGCTAGGCTATGTGCCTCTAAATTTGTAACTCTGCCTTCATAGATCACAGTGAAGGCCTCCAAATCTTTAACCATTTCCAAAATCTCTCGGATAATATTCAGATGCAGACCTCCACTACTACTTTGGATATCATCCACAACACCTTTGCAATCAGATGCGATGACAGCTGCCAGTGACAGGGCTTCTCGGCAAGCAAAGGCCTCAAGTGTTGCTGGATCAAACACCCCAACGCAATGAACAGCCGAGCCCCCAGATAATTCCCATTCTCATGTCTGCATATGCCACTATGGGAGGGAAAAACTTATTATTGATTGATGAGAACCATCGTGGAGAATTGGGATCGGACGAACCTGTTATTGTCGTGCTGCAGATTGTCAGTTGCTAGCCCATGGGAGTTGGAAACTACAAACGGGCTTAACCCGACAGTAGATAAAACAGAGTGGAAATGAATCCGGAACCCACCGCACCGTTATGCAAGTGGGGCCCAAATTAGGGCGGCCTGCCTAAATCGATGATCTAAGCAAAGACCCATTGAGTAAGAACCGATGGGCCTATTATTAATCTAGATTTGATAAAGCCCACGTTGTCTTCCTATGCTATGTCTGCCAGTGCAACGAAGAAGCCTCCCAAAGGAAGGAAGCAAGTCCAGTAGCGTGCCAACATCGAAGCGGTAGTGTCTTTCCAAAAAAGAAAAGAAGTTCTTTCCATTCGTTGATTGTGACGCTGCAGCCATATCTGTTCGGCTGTTCCCTTGTCGAACATGCAGTACTGGTCCTTGTCTGAAAAGCCTAGATGGGACGCAGACTACCCTGATTCACGCATCGAAGGACCAACATGACAACGTTCCTTACCTTCACTAGCTAGATGTATCTTTTTCTTTTTCTTTGAAAAGACGAACTAGCTAGATACCCGCCTGCTGCGATAGAATAACACGCTACTCCCTCCGTTTTAAAATATAAGATATTTTAGCTTCATAAAAAAAGTGTATATAGATCCTTTTAAATTTGTAGATTTATGTAGCTTTGCGGAACCTACATTTTTTTTGAGCGGACCTACACATTAAAATGGTCTATATTCACAGAGATAAAACATCTTATATTTTAAAATGGAGGGAGTATTACATTTCACAACAACATAATCAAACGTGCCCGCAAAAAAAAGGACTATGCTACGTTTAGACTGGTCTACGGATTGCAATTTATGGCGGGCACTTCACCGACATCATGCAAGTGTTCTGCGCCCTCCGCTCGTGTGTTATGGCTAAAAATAGAAAGTGAGTTTTGTGCTAAATATAGAAGACAAAATAGATGATGTCATCGGTATTAAATACGAAATCTGAAAATTCAAAATGATGTGTAGATCCAACCGTTTATCCAATTTATGATCCGTTTTCATCGTTGGACTAGTCGCGACGAGATCTTCGAAAGTAGATCTCATGTTGATATATTTCGACAACTTTTTTTGACACAAAAGTTATCCACCCAATAACATTGTAAGTTACCACCGGTACTATATAAGTTACCCACCAGGTAACACATAAGTTATCCACCATACGAAGGGGTTGTGTGTTTGCTTGTATGCGTATGAAAAATACTAATATGAACTCCTCCGATTTAAGATATGTTTTCACCGAACTCTCGCTATCCTAACTCTTATGTTGCCGTGTCCAAATCAAGTAAGTCTATCGCACATGTAATTAACTAAAATAGAGGTAATCAGCATTAAAACTTATAGTGACCGTAAAGAGAAGTAAAATTATCCTGAAAATTATACAAAGTTACCCACAGGGATAAACAAAAAATTATCCATGACACTGTATAATAATTACTATAGTAAATCCATACTTGGGTATATAAGTTATCCACCCAATAACATGTAAGTTATCCACCAGTACTATCTAAGTTACCCACCAGGTAACACATAAGTTATCCACCATACGAAGGGATTGTGTGTTTGAGTTTCTATGCGTGCGATAAACACAAATATGAACTCCTCCGATTTAAGATCCATTTTCACCGAGTTGACGACAACGAAGTCTTGCTATCCTAACACCTAGGCTACTGTATCCAAATTAAATAAGTTTATCGCACATGTAATTAACTAAAATAGAGGTAATTAGGGATTAAAAAATATAGTAGCTACAAAGAAAACTAAAGTTATCTTGAAAATTGTACAAAGTTACCCATATAAATAAACAAAAAGTTATCCATGGCATTGTACAATAATTATCCACTAGTAACACTAGAGTTATCCATGCTTCGGCATGTAAGTTATCCACCACTATAAAAATTTACCCGAGCGACTCAATTCAAAAGGCTACCACGCCAAACATCAAACATAATTTACTTAAATGAATTAAATCTAACCTCTTTTGCATACAATATAATATATGGGGTCTTATGCCCTACTCACCTACCACCCTAAGTTGTAGCAAACAAACGAAACGCGCAACCAGTAGTCTTGCGGCCCGGCTTCACCACTCGTCGCTGCTATCGTGACGAACGGATGACGAAGCATCGCAGGGTGTTAGAGTACCGAGCCTTCATCGCTCATCGATGCTAATGCATCGACGGTGACAAAGTCTCGGTACCCTAGCTTGTAGCTTATAATTGATTAATGTAACTAAAATACAGGGGCAACCGAGGTTTCATGAGGCATAAAAAATAGAAAATTTACGCCACATGAGAATGCAAGAACATCTCGACCCTATCCGTTTATATGGTGGATAACTTATATGTTATATGGTGGATAACTTACATACTATGACATAGATATCTCACGTGTTAGGGGCTGATAACTTTTTGGTCCAATTTTTTCATTATCGAAACATGTCAATATGGATCTAGTTTCGAAAATCTCGTCGCGACTAGGCTAACGGTAAAAATGGATCCTAATTCGAACAAACGGTTTAATCTATAAAATATTTTGAATTTTCGATTTCATCGTTAGCTGGCTTTGATTTGTTTTGTCGTTTATTGCATGCACACTTAGCCAGACCAGTGCACAGCACGCGCGCCCGCCGGTTTGTTAATCTCACTTCTTTGGATGCATCTTTTCAGTTTAGCTGTTACATTAAGGATCAATTAAGAATTGTTGTCCAGGCTGTTTTTGCAATTTGCATGTCGCTCGGGTGTATGCCAGAGATAGATGAGATCGTCTCCGATGTCGCTCCTAGATTCAGCGGTGAGGATCTTCTTGTTCTTAGCTCGGTGACGCAACGTCATAATCTATAGTTTAATCATCTACCTAGTTGGACTATGTCATCTCGATTTGGTTGCGTCGTTGGCTCTTCGGTTGGTCAAGATATGTAAGGCCTCTAAAGAACACAATTGCAGGATTGGTGTGTCCATTTTCTCGATGGACATACTGACATGCTCAAATATTGTTCTTTTGCTTAGACTGTTTGTTCTTTCAGTAATTTCTCTCTTCTATGTGCACCAAGGTTGTAGTTTCGTCTCTGACCTTTAGAGCAAAGGGTGTATGAGCTGTATTGTACTCTGCTTCTGCTTCTACTGTTAATATATCAGCTAGTTGGTTAAGAAAAAACGCTACGTTCCTTTGTGTCGCTGCGAAGTGTCAACAACTAGAGGGTTTCATTTCTCTTCAGTCCATCAATGATTCTTTCATCACTTTGATCCCCAAAAAATCCTCTCCAGAAACACCCAATGATTTTCGGCCAATTTCCTTGCTGAACTCCTGCTTAAAATTGCTTACTAAACTATTTGGCGAACAGGTTTCATTCAAGGATTTTGGAGGTAGTTCATAAAAATCAGTATGGCTTCATTAAGTCACGCACAATTCAGGACCGTCTTGCGTGGTCTTTCAAATATTTACATCATTGCAAAGCTGCTCCGAATGGTGCCATTATAATGAAACTTGATTTTGAAAAGGCCTTTGACCTTATTGAGCATTCAACCATCATTCAGATTCTTCGACAAACAGGATTTGATGAAATATGGATATCATGGGTAGATAATATTCTGAAAACGGGTACATCGTCTATACTACTGAATGGTATTCCCGGGAAAAAACTTGCATGCAAACGAGGTGTTCGTCAGGAGATCCTTTGTCGCCGCTACTTTTTGTGTCCATGGCTGATCTTTTGCAAGCCATCATTAATTCTCTTTGTGACACTAGTCATTTGGAAGCCCCAATAAAATTAGATGGACAAGACTTCCCTGGAGTGCAATACGCGGACGACACATTATTGTTTATGGAGGCGAGGTTCGATCATCTTGAGGTTCCGAAACAAGCTCTTCACACTTTTCAGTTAACAGCGGGGCTGGAGGTTAATTTCCAGAAATCATGCTTAGTGGCGGTGAATACAGATGAATATCATGCCACTACACTTGCACACTTTTTTGGCTGTTCCGTAGGTAAAATGCCATTTACCTACTTAGGTTTGCCGCTAGGGACAACTAGACCCAGAATTTTGGATCTCGCCCCACTTGCTGATAGTGTGGAGAGGAGACTGAATGCATGTTCGAGGTTTTTGAACTATGGAGGAAGACTAACTTTTGTTAATTCTGTGCTATCAGCCCTCCCAACTTTCTACATGTGTATGCTTAAACTTAACAAGACTATAATCAAGACGGTTGATCAAGGGAGGAGACATTGTTTATGGGCCAAAAAGGACAAGGAGAGACACAAGCCTGGGGGATGGTTTGCAAACCGAAAGACAAAGGAGGATTGGGGGTCATAAATCTAGAAATTCAAAACGATACACTACTGATGAAGCACCTGTTCAATTTTTTTAACCATGCAGATACGCCATGGATGCATATGACTTGGCATGCCTATTATCAACATGCTCTACCGCAGACCGTTGGTAGGGTGGGATCTTTTTAGTGGCATGATGTTTGTAAATTGATTATAACTTTCCGTGGGATTATGAAATGTTCTCCTAGCAATGGTGGTTTTGTGCTCTTTTGGAAGGATCGTTGGAGGGATGAGCTCATGGCTGAGAGTTATGCACGTCTGTTTTCTTTTTCTATGGATACAGATACATAGAAAATGCTTGAATGTGAAGCGGAAGAACAACTCGCTGCAAACTTTGCTCTACCTTTATCAGTGCAGGCATACGCTGAGCTAGGCCAGGGTGGGCAGTTGTTGGAAACATTGTGACAAGGGACTGCGTCACATCTTCAAAGTGATACTTGGGTATTTTCTCCCTCAAACAACGCATACACTTCGGTCAGATATTACAAGTTTATGTTTGAGAGTGTGCATGCATCCCACTATTCAAAAAACTATGAAAAAGTAAGAGTCTACACAAGCAGAAAGTTTTTGTTTGGCCGTTCTTGGTGGATAGACTCAACACCCGGGACATGATGGATCGAAGGAATTGGAAGCTAGACTCCGGAGTGAGCTGTGTAACATGCAATCAGGCACAACGAGAGACATGGGATCACCTCATTTTTAATTGTGCATTTGCACAAGAATGTTGGCGCAAACTGAACATTTTGTGGACTACTAGCCCGGGTATGGATCAATGTTTGACATTGCGAAACAGAGCTTCCAAGGCCCAATTTTTTTTGAGGTGGTGAGATGTGCTTTGTGGGGGATATGGAAGCAGAGAAATGGTATGATATTTGATAAGAAGCAACCATCTTTACAAGCCTGGAAGGCCGTTTTCAAGAAAGATTTGGGGCTTATTGTCCACAGAATTACGGCTCACAAAAAAGCTCTTGCGGCTTGGGTTGATCTTTTCTAGGCTTATTCACATAGTTGTTTCCTGTAGCTTCCTTTTTCTCCATTTGGGTTTCTTCTCTCTAGAAACCTATTAAATCTCCCCCTCCCCATATAAAATATTCCGACGCTTGTTTTTGTTTCATATACCGTAGGGGAGCCCCTACGGTTTTCCGGTTAAAACAAGTGTCAAGAGCATCTTCTTCTCTTGCTCTAGCTACTCTGGAGCGTCGCAAGCCAAAGATATTCTAATGTTAGTAATGAAGAGAGCGGATGTGGGCATTTTATAACAATGTGTGTCTATACTATGGTAAAGAAATTAGTGTTGAAAATATAAGCAATAATCCATATAATTTAATCCGAATAATAAACTGATAAAGCATAATCATACAGACAGTACCAAAACTAATCATGGAGATCAACAAAGTAGATGAACAGATTTCATCAAAATAAGATAAACCTATCACATCTATACCAATCGCTAAAATAAAGAACTCTAACAGAATCTGAAAGAGAAAGTTCAGGATTATATACGGCAAAGCGGCGACAGCAGCAACCGCGATGGTAGCAGCAGCAGCGGTGGTAGTAGCGTCGCCGGCCATGTCGTCGGTGTAGATGCTGCTGATGTCCAGGAAGAAGTTCTCGTCGGGGAAGGAGTCATCCGTGACGGCGTCAGTAGTCGCGCGGAAGCGCTCCCCAAAACCAGATCGCCCCTCACCCGTACAGGTTCACAAGAAGGCGGGGTTCCGGAGGCATACTGTCCCGACCTGTGGTGCACGCCGCAAGCCGGGATGGGGAAGACGAAGGCGGCGGCGCAATAGACTAGAAGGAGACACGTGTGTAGGTCGTGCCAATTAGGTTAAGCGCGGAGGCTTATATAGTTTTAGGTGGTGCTAAAGTTCTCCTTCCAGTCTATTCCATTTGTGCATAGCAACATATTGTTCAACTGGGCCAAAGAGAATTTCAGAATTTGTCTAATGGGCCAACAAACCAAAACTCACCAAATTCCAACAATCCCCCACAAAATCTTATTAGCACATCACCTCACTTTCATTCCAGAATATTGTTATATACCGGTATATAGTGGAGACTGTTAAGTTGAACTTCCACGTTAAACTTCATGCTACACTAGGTAGCAACTTGAATAGTGGACTATGCCTTGAACTACAAGTTTTTTACACACTAGTTTCACACAAAATCTAGACCGGTATAGGGCTACCACAGGGCTTCCCCGCGGTTTGGAGCTTATGCGTCATACTCCAGGGCCTTTCATGAGTTTATTAGAGAGCACCCAACTCTCACAGACTGCGACGTTTAACAGTCAGACTCATATAGGTATGTTCCTCAATAGATGTTCTGCAGGACAACATCTCAGCTTAGAAAAGCCACTTGGAACACATTAAGATAAATATCAACCTGCCATGCAGAATAAGAGAGTATTGCATCTTTATGGAGATGTAAATATAATATGGGCATACTCTCCTCTCAGCTGATCAACAACTTGTCTCCCATCTCTAATTCACGGGATCTCCGATCATATAGAGTGGGTTGCCACTGCGAACAACTCATTGTGTGGGTCTCAAACCCATCTCCCTCGATGCATTATCTATCACATTACGTGATAAACCCTTTGTAAAGGGATCTACCAAGTTCTTAGATGTTTGGATATAATCCAACGCAATAACTCCAGAGTTTCTCAGTTTCCTGACAGATTTCAATCTCCTCTACACATGCCTTGATGACTTCATATTATCCTTAGAGCTGTTTAGTTTGACGATCACAGTTTGATTATCACAGTTCATCGGGATGGCGGGTATTGGTTTTTCAACCACAGGTAAGTCCATCAAAAGCTCATGAAGCCACTCTGCTTCAACAGTGGCTGTGTCTAATGTTGTGAGTTCTGCTTCCATAGTTGACCTCGTTAAGATGGTCTGCTTGCAAGACTTCTAGGAAATAGCGCCACCACCAAGTGTAAACAAATAACCACTTGTAGCCTTAATCTCATCAGCATCAGATATCCAGTTTGAATCACTATAACCCTCAAGTACCCGTGGATACCTAGTATAGTGAATACCATAACTCATAGTTCCTTTCAAATAGTGCAAAACTATCTCAAGAGCATGCCAATGATCATCTCCAGGATTTGACACTAATAGACTCAGTTTGCTTATAGTAAAGGAGATGTCCGGCCTCGTAGCGCTGGCTAAACACATGAGCGAGCCAATGATTTGAGAATATCTCAATTGATCTTTAGCATTTCTTTGATTCTTTCGAAGTAGCATACTCGAATCATAATGCGTTGGAGAAGACTTGCAGTCGCTATACCCAAAGCAACTCAATATCTTTTCCACATAATGGGACTAAAGCAGTGTAATCCCACCATTGTCATCCTTCAGTAGCTTGATGTTTAAGATTACATCAGCCACTCCCAAGTCCTTCATCTCAAAGCTACGAGATAGGAACTCTTTGGCCTCCTCAATAATAGTGAGGTTGGTCCCGAATATCAATATGTCATCGACATAGAGACACATAATAACTCCCTCGCCCCCACCATGGCGATAGTACACACACTTATTAGCTTCGTTTACAACAAAGCCTTCAACGGTTAAAGTTCTTTCAAACTTCTCGTGCCATTGCTTAGGAGCTTGCTTAAGACCATATAAAGACTTCACTAACTTACACACCTTTCCTTCTTGACCATTGATACGTCATAAACGTATCTATAATTTTTGATGTTCCATGCTTGTTTTATATCTACTTTCTTATGTTTTGTTCACACTTTGAGGTATTTTTATACATTTTTTGGAATTAACCTATTAATAAGATGCCACAGTATCAGTTGCCTATTCTCTGATGTTTTTGGTTTCAGAAAAGCAAGTAAAGAAATATTCTCGGAATTGGACGGGACAAAAGCCAAAGTCAATATTTTACCCGAAGCAATACGGAGACCGAAGGGGAGACAAAGTGGCGCACCAGGGCGGCCACACTTGGTGGCCGTGCAGCCAGGGGGCGGGCCACCAGGGGTGTGGGCCCCTTGATGCTCCACCGACCTTGCCCCATTGATGGGTTCGTAGCATGGAAAATAAAAAATTTCTACCGCAAGAACAAACAAAACTTAGATCTAATCTAGATAAAAGCCAAGATCTAATCTACTAGACATGTGCAACGAGATAGATCTGTACTAACGCTTGTAGATCCGAAAGCCTTGTGCGAGATCAGATCTCGTGGTTGATGTAGACGATCACTTGCCGATCTCAAGATCGAGTGGACGAGCCTTCCGGCGCCGCGTTCCGGCAGCGCTTCCGCAGACAGTCACACGTGCGGAGTCGATGTGGACCTCCCTCTCCTTGTTCTAGCAAGCAGCGAAGGTGGTAGAGCTCCACGGAATCCCAGCAGCACGACAGCGTGGTGGTGGTCGTGGAGAAGGATTTCTGCAGGGCTTCGCCTAAGCCGGAGCAGAAGGAAGAAGGAGGAGGGTGGCGGCTAGGGCAGGGAAAAAGATCGTATCGAAGTTTCCCCGACCCCTCCTTTATATAGAGGGAAGGGCAAGGTCGGTGGGCGCCCGAGGGGCCCACACCATAGGGTGGCGCGCCCTAGGGTCTGGCCGCGCCAGCCCTAGGTGTGCCCACCTCGTGGGCCCACTTCGGCCCTTTCTTTCTTGGTTGTTAAGTAAACCCTGATGGAACCTTCTAGAACTATCAAAAAACTTCCAGAAGCTCCATATGAATACTCCATTACATGAATCATATTCTCCGAACAATTCCGGATCTCCTCGTGATGCCCCAAATCCAATCCGAGACTCCGAACAACATTCGGTCTCCAACGCATATTCCATATCTACCTGAAACAACATCGAACCTTAAGTGTGTCACCCTATGGTTCGTGAATATGCAGACATGATGGAGACACCTCTCCGATCAATAACCATTAGTGGGATCTAGAGATCCATAACGGCTCCCACATACTCAAGGATGACTTCGTGATCGATAGAACCATTGACATACGAAACCAATTCCCTTTGTCACGCGATACTCTACTTATCCGAGGTTTGATCATCGGTATCTCCATACCTAGTTCTACCTCGTTACTGATAAGTACTCTTTACTCGTTCCATGTTATGTCATCCCTTGTGACCTAGTCACATGCTTGCAAGCTAACTAGATGACATTCCACCGAGAGGGCCTAGAGCATATCTATCTGTCATATGGATAGACAAATCCCAATCTTGGTCCATGCGCTTCAACACATACTTTCAGAATACCCAATGACACCTTTATAACCACCCAGTTACGAAGCGGTGTTTGATGTCATCAAAGTACCCATCCGGTGATGGTGATTAACATAACCTCATGGTCGAAGGATTAGGTTACTATGCATTTGAAAGCTTGTAGCAATACGAACTTAATGACTTGATCTTATGCTATACTTACTATGGGTGTGTGTCCATCACATCATTCTCCTAATGATATAACCTTGTTATCAATGACATCCAATGTCCATGATCAGGAAACCATGATCATCTATTAATCAACAAGCTAGTTCAACAAGAGGCTTACTAGGGACTCTTTTACGTTTACGAAACACACATGTATTAGTGTTTCCTTATAATACAATTATAGCATGGGATGTAAACATTCATCATAAACACAAAGATATAATAATAACCACTTTTATTATTGCATCTTGGGCATATCTCCAACAGTCTCCCACTTGCACTAGAGTCAATAATCTAGATTACATGGTAATATACCTAACACCCATGGCGTTTTTGTGTTGTTCATGCTTTTCTCTAGGGAGAGGTTTAGTCAACGGATCTGCCACATTCAGATCAGTGTGTACTTTGCAAATCTTTATGTCACCATCTTGGACATACTCGTGAATAACATGGAAACGTAGCTTGATGTGCTTCAGCTTGCTATGTGACCTTGGCTCCTGTGCATTAGCTATGGCACCTGTGTTGTCACAGTAGATGGCCATCGGGTCCAACGCACTAGGAACCACGCCAAGTTCAGTAATGAACTCCTTCATCCATATGGCTTCTTGTGCAGCCTCCGAAGCAGCTATGTATTCCGATTCAGTTGAAGATTTCGCCACAACGCTTTGCTTGGCACTCCTTCAGCTCACTGCATCACCATTCAAAATAAATACGTATCCAGACTGTGACTTCGAGTCATCTGGATCGGTGTTCCAACTAGCATCAGTGTAACTGTTTACAACAAGCTGTTCATCACCTCCATAAGAAAGAACCATATCCTTAGTCCTATTTAGGTACTTTAGGATATTCTTGACCGCTGTCCAGTGCTCCATTCCAGGATCACTTTGATATCTGCTAGTCAAACTAACA
This sequence comes from Avena sativa, assembly GCA_916181665.1. Classification (NCBI taxonomy): domain Eukaryota; kingdom Viridiplantae; phylum Streptophyta; class Magnoliopsida; order Poales; family Poaceae; genus Avena; species Avena sativa. The sequence continues at coordinate 435,486,777 of OV702287.1, forward strand.
GCATGTGCTATATCCGGTCTTGTATACAACATGGCATACATGATAGAACCTATGGCCGAGGCATAGGGAATATTATTCATCTTCTCTCTATCTTCTGCCATAGCTGGACTTTGAGTCTTACTCAAGGTCTTACCTGACAACATGGGCACGAACCCTTTCTTGCTCTCTTCCATTCTAAACTTCTTTAGAACTTTGTCCAAGTATGTACTTTGTGAAAGCGCTATTAGGCATCTTGATCTATCTCTATAAATCTTGATGCCTAGAATATATGCCGCTTCACCAAGATCCTTCATTGAAAAACTATTATTCAAATAGGCTTTGACACTATTAAGAAGTTCTATGTCATTCCCAATCAACAATATGTCATCTACATACAGTACCAGGAATGCTATAGAGCTCCCACTCACTTTCTTGTAAATACAAGCTTCTCCATAAGTTTGTATAAATCCAAAGTTTTTGATTGCTTTATCAAAACGTTGATTCCAACTCCGGGATGCTTGCTTCAGTCCATAAATGGAGCGCTGAAGTTTGCATACCTTGTCAGCATCACTAGGATCGACAAAACCCTTGGGTTGTACCATATACAACTCTTCCTCAATGTCTCCATTAAGGAACGCCATTTTGACATCCATCTACCAAATCTCATAATCGAAATATGCAGCAATTGCTAAAAAAATCCTCACAGACTTTAGCTTCGCTACTGGTGAGAATGTCTCATCGTAGTCAACTCCTTGAATTTGTCAGAACCCTTTCGCGACAAGTCGAGCTTTATAGATAGTAACATTACCATCAGCATCTGTTTTTCTCTTGAAAATCCATTTGTTCTCGACAGCCTTACAGCCATCCGGTAAGTCCACCAAAGTCCACACTTGGTTTTCGTACATGGATCCCATTTCGAATTTCATGGCTTCTAGCCATTTGTCAGAATTTGGGCTTACCATAGCTTCTTCATACGTCGCAGGGTCATCAGTGTTGTCCACCAACATGACGTTCAAGGCAGGGTCATACCAATCAGGAGTAGTACGAACCCTCGTTGACCTGCGAGGTTCAGCAGCAACTTCGTTTGAAGTTTCATGATCACCATCATTAGCTTCCTCTCCAATTGGTGCAGGCGACACAAAAACATCTTCTGGTGCTGCGCTACTCTCAACTCCGAGAGAAGGTTCAATAACCTCGTCGAGTTCTACTTTCCTTCCAGTCACTTCCTTCAAGAGAAACTCCTTCTCAAGAAAGGATCCATTCTTGGAAACAAAAACTTTGCCTTTAGATCTATGATAAAAGGTATACCCAATTGTTTCTTTAGGGTATCCTATGAAGACGCATTTCTCCGCTTTGGGTTCAAGCTTATCAGGTTGTAACTTCTTTACATATGCTTCGCAACCCCAAACTTTAAGGAACGACAACTTAGGTTTCTTACCAAACCACAATTCGTACGGTGTCGTTTCAACGGATTTAGATGGTGCCCTATTTAAAGTGAATGCAGTTGTCTCTAATGCATAACCCCAAAACGATAGCGGTAAATCTATAAGAGACATCATAGACCGAACCATATCTAAGAGAGTTTGATTACGACGTTCGGACACACCATTACGCTGTGGTGTTCCCGGCGGTGTCAACTGCGAAAGTATTCCACATTTCTTTAAATGCATGCCAAACTCATAACTTAGATATTCACCTCCGCGGTCAGAATGCAGAAACTTAATCTTCTTGTTATGATGATTTTCCACTTCACTTTGAAATTCCTTAAATTTCTCGAAAGTTTCAGACTTATGTTTCATAAAGTAGACATACCCATATCTACTTAAGTCATCCGTGAAAGTGAGAACATAACGATATCCACCACGCGATGCTAACTCATTGGACCGCACACATCGGTATGTATTATTTCCAATAAGTCTGTAGCTCGCTCCATTATTCCAGAGAATGGAGTCTTAGTCATTTTTCCCATTAGACATGCTTCACATCTTTCAAGTGATTCAAAATCAAGTGATTCAAGAAGTCCATCAGAATGGAGTTTCTTCATACGCTTCACTCCAATGTGACCAAGACGACAGTGCCACTTGTATGTGGAATTATCATTCAATTTTGTTCGTTTAGCATCTATGTTGTGAACATGTGTATCACTACTATCGAGATTCAGTAAGAATAAACCATTCATCTCAGGTGCATTACCATAAAAGATATTACTCATATAAATTGAACAACCTTTATTCTCGGACTTAAAAGAGTAACCGTCTCGCAATAAACAATATCTAGATATAATGTTCATGCTTAACGCAGGCACCAAATAACAATTATTCAAATTTAAACCTAATCCCGAAGGTAGATGTAGAGGGAGCGTGCCGACGGTGATCACATCAACCTTGGAGCCATTTCCAACGCGCATCGTCACCTCGTCTCTCGCTAGTCTTCGCTTATTCCGCAGCTCCTGTTTCGAGTTACAAATATGAGCAACCGAACCTGACGAGGGTTTAACTCGTCAATGCCCATTGTTATGGACTTGGGTTTTGGAGAAGGAGGGAGCGCTGGAGACATCTATCGGCTAGCAAACAAGCACACAGGGGACAAAGGATTTACCTAGGTTCAGGCCTCGTAGAGGTCCCTACTCCTGATTGTCTGCTCGTAGAATTATCGAGGGAGTCGAAAGTTACAATGATGCGCAGATGAAATCTGGCGAGGGTTGCGGAAACTAGGGTTGCGTGTGTCCTCCTCGCCGCCCCCTCCTAGCCTTTATATAGATAGGATAGGTCTCAGGTAGCAGGTCGAGTCGGTTACAAGTTAGGGTTTTCCCCTTCAAACTTTCTATCTTTAGCTTCTTCTTGTCCTTCAAGCAATCGAGAGTCTGTAGGTCACTCGAGTCCCTCCATCCGGGCATTGGCGACACCGTGGGCCTGTATGTATTTTGGACCGTATATACCAAAATCGAGTACCCGTAGGGTATACCCATGTCAGTAGCCCCCGAGTGCCCAGTGGAATTGCAGATTCGACTAGGGACTTTTGAAGCCTTCGAGTGCCTAAATGAGTACATTTCGATTTCTTTTATTTGTGTCATAGGGATTGTTGATATACGTGCTTGATATAACCGAAGCATCGGTATCAGTTTACCACCTTAGGGTGAAACAACGCAGTCTACTCAAATTCGAGTCCCCGGACTCGAATTCGGAAAAGTGCTGGTGTATTTCGACTCAGGCCGCGGAGGTCTTACAGGAGTCGAATTCCAGTTATATGGGTGTGAGCACTTGACGCGTCCGTCAAGGCATGTTCATCGTGCCTGTGGGCACGGATATGTTTCTGGTAGTGCACAGTTAAATGCGTTGCCAGGCCTTATTCAGGTCTTACCTTCACGCCATAGGCGCGGCATCCGAATTTTGTCATCGCGGAGACGATTCGGGTAACCCAGGAGACGCAGTCTCTTTGTAGGGGAAAAATTATGAGGCAGTGTCGCCATGAATTTCAAGTGTGGATGTTATTAATCATAGGGTGCGCGACCAGCGCTCCCTATGGGAGTAGCCCCCGAGTGCCTGGTTGAGTCGAAGACTCAGGCAGGGACTAAAATTTTTTGCTACTGCTGTCGTCCTTTGCTTGCTTGTTTAGTTGATGACCCAGACAGGTACTAAAACACTTTCGCGACTGCTGTCGTCTTTGCCTGCTTGTTTCAGTCGATGACTCAGGCGGTTAAATATTTTCGCGACTGCTGTCGTCTTTGGCCTGCTTGTTTCCGGTGCTCCCTATGGGAGTAACCCATGTTCATAATCGAACTATGTTTCGAGTGGTTGGGTTTGCTCTTTGTGATTGTCCATGTTCCTGCAACAAGAAAAAGAAGAGTCATAGGGGGCGCGGCCAGCGCTCCCTATGGGAGTAGCCCCCGAGTGCTTGGTGGAGTCGAAGACTCCAGTAAGGACTAAAATAGTCGAAGTTCTCCACTGCATAGCCTTGATGACGTCAGTGCTGACGCTTGTATGACCTTAGTTTCCTGCGTGAGCGATTTTGACGGGACGTGACAAGCTGTGGGTCCCACTTGCTGACTTTGATTTGACTGGGCGTGCGTAATCCTTATTTTTAACTATGCCTCCTCGATTTCCGCACTTAATGGTAGAAGTGGGGGGACGGTTTGCGCTTCCTCTTCTCCATGTGTCCTACGTGATGCGTGCCACGCGTCCAATAGGGTTTTTGTCAGCCGTTGGATTATATCTTCCAGGGGTTAAGTAGCGATGCCGCGGCGGTAATTTTCCCATCTGTGTTCTATCTTCCTTGCTGCCATCGCCATTGCCCTGTGCTTTCCTGCTTTTCTCTGTGCCCATCTTCTCCACGACGCTGGACCAGCTCCGCTCGTTCCCCAGCTATTTTCTTCGCTCACATCGCTGCCGTGCAATGGGGAAGAAGAAGGGAGGCGCTGCCGCTGATTCCGTGGCCACCCTTGCTGCAGTGAAGAAGAGAGGTGGCTCCGCTGCTACGGCCACCAGTACCGCCGCCGCCGGGAAGAAGAAGGTCGCGGGTACCCACGTGACGAATGGCGCATGGCGCCCCTCTATCATCAAGGCGTCGGATCTTCGTCTTCTTCGCCAAGACAGAGTAATTTCTGCATCAGTCGCCGATTTTCATGTCCCCAGTGGTGAGACCGTTCCTGTGCCTCCCGCTGGTTATCGAGTGATGTTTCTTGCATTCATCATTCGTGGTCTTTCCTTGCCTCTTCACCCCTTTCTTCGGGGTCTTCTGTGTTTCTCTGGACTCCAGCTCCATCAGCTGTCTCCAAATTCTCTCCTCCACATCACTTGTTTCATCACTCTCTATGAGTGCTGGCTCGGAATCGAGCCGCACTTTGGTCTTTTCAAACGCATTTTTAAATTAAAGCGTCAGTCTACATCTGGCTCTTTAGTTTACGATGTAGGTGGTTGCGGAATCCATGTTGATCCGTCCGCCACCTACTTTGATATCAAGCTCACCAAGTCCGTCCAGGGATGGAGGGACAGATGGTTCTATGTGCGCGATCAGAAGGCCAATGACGAGCACTTTGGACTTGCTCCTTTCGATCTCGCGACTCTCTGCAAGAAGATGCGTTCTTGGAAGAACGTGATCATGCCTTCCGAACTCGCGGAGACAGACATGCTATATCAGCGCGTCTGCGACCTCGAGAGTCGCATATGCGCAGAAGAGGGAGGCTGGGCCCTTGTCAGGACCTGGTTGCGTCATCGCGTCTAGCCTCTCCAGGCCAGGGTCCATCCCATGTTCCAATGGGGTGGCTCTGATGATCCCACTCACGTGTCTGCCAATGGCATGTCCGCGAGTGAGGTAGATAAGAGGGTGCGACTGGTCACGAAGTATACCCTCAAGGATGTGCTTCCGAACGAGCCAGTCGTTCCTCCTTTCGATGCTTCGAATCCTCCTCCCGAGGTATGGTTGTGCCACGTAGTAGCGTATTTTTTTCGATTGCGTCTTCTGGTACTTATCTGTTTTATTTTTTGTATGCAGGAGTGGGCGGTATCGCCTTGCATGCCTCCCCTCCCTGAGGGGATTATTTCTCGTGAAGCTGTGGAAGAGGACCAGTCTGAGTCGACTGTCCCTTCTGATGTTGAAGAGGAATCCCCCGAGTCCGAGAGTCCGGATACTTGCAAGCGTTCGCGCAGTGAGGATTCCGACGCGTCGACTCCTTCCAATCTAGGAGGCGCAGCTGTTGGCGTGGAGTCGCCAATTCCCTCCGTTCCGGTGAGGGCTGTGGCACCGTCTTCTCGCAACAAGATGCGATTTCCCAAGGAGTCTTCGTCGGAATTGGCGGAGGCCACATTTGATCTTGACAGATTTGACTGGTAAGTTTTGCTAGTGCATTCGTTCTTTGCTTGTTTTCTTCTTGTTGACTTTGCCCTTTCTGAGTGTGTGTTTTATCTTGCAGTCAAGAGGCGTCGTCATCGTCTAGCGACGCCGAATTTTTGAAGGAGTCAGGAGTCGTGACCTCGTAGGCCAAGATAGAGGTCGAGCGTGCTCCTTCTCCTCCGGCGGCGGCCCACTCCGGGCACAATTCTTCGAGCTCTCCTCGCGTAGGGGAGCATCGAGTAGTAGCTCGGATGATGGTTCAGCAATCTTCTTCGGAGTCGCTGGAGGACCATGTAAGTATATCTCCCCCTTTTTTTTATAAGTTAGCAGTCAACGCCCTTTGTTGCCCTCTATTGATTCCTTGCTTTGTTCGACAGATCCTTGTAAAGGAAGCCGCGCAGGTAGCGGAGCAAGTGATGGCGATAGGTCGCCAACATGCGATGCTGGAGAAGCGCCACCGCGTGGTTGAGAGTGAGTATTCTATACCTGTTCTTTTCGTTTTCTTGTATTTTGGCATTATCGACTGACAGCCAGATTTTTGACTGTCCTGTAGCTGAGCATAATGCTTTACTGCGTGATGTCGCCACGTTGGAGAAGACGTTGGCCGCAGTAGTGAAGGGGCGCGACGAGGCACTCGCGGCTCGTGATGAGGCCCAGAAGCGCGAAGAGGATCTGCGTGCCTCCTTTGCGGCTAGGGAGAAGTTGTTTGAAGAGCAACTTTTTTCAGTCGCCAAGGCCCTCTCAGGTACCTCTACTTGGTAGATATTTATCGATGTTCTTCTTTTCCTCTGTAGTGCCAGTGGCCTTAGGAGTTTGATCCGTGTATGTATTTTGTTGTAGATGCTAGTGGCTTGAGTTTTGACCCGCAAGCCCTTGGTCGCGATGACGTTTTGGTGGGCGCGGTATCTGCAGTCGAAGACCGTAGCGCCGTTGTCCAAAACACGTTGTCCAAAGCCAAGGCCACCCTGAGTCGCCTCCAGGAGGAGCTGATGCCGAAGGCGGAGTTGGTAGACAATGTGGAGGAGCTGGTGGAGTCACTCGCTGGGGGTGTACCTGCCACGTACAAGAACTCCCTCCGCGCAGCTGGTGCGTCGCTTGCCATGGTGCAATCCCACGGAGTCGAAGTGGATCCCTCTGCGGTGTCGAAGACAATGCCTGTTGGCGCGGATGGTCAGCAGGTAGTGTTCGCTCCTTTTGCGACTGCTTGTGCCAAATATGGCCATTCCTTGATAAGCACCGTTGCCAAGTATTCGGAGGAGCTGAATCGCGCAAAGAAGGCGGCGAAAACTTCGGCCTCAGGGGCCGGCGAAAAGTCAGTGGCCTCTGATACTGCCACGGACTTGATGAAGCCCCCAAGGTCCTCGAAGTCGAAGAAGCCAGCTGCTCCGTAGTTAGTTTCTTGTAATAGCTGAATAACTCGCTCTTTTTGATTGGAGATCATGCCTGTTGGCGAATGTGTTTGTATGTACTTTTTATTGATCCTGAATGCACCTGTTTACTTTTGACTTTTGAGTTGGTCGCCTTATTTTGCTCCTGACTTGATTTTTTGATAGGGTACGTCAAGTTGCCCTGTGGGGGGAACCCCGGTCTCGCCATCTCTTGAGGATATAATGGCACCACCTCGCTCTAGAGTAGAGGAGCTTTCCTTGCTTTCGCGACTTCGTGATCGCGTTAAGCAGCTGGAGCGTGAGTTGCCTGTGATCCGTGGTAGCGCGGACGTGTGGAATTCGAAGGCTGAAAAAGCCGCCGCCCGTGAGCAATATCTGCTTGGCGTGGTGACGCAGCTGGGCGACCAGTTTAAGTGTTAGTTTGCTCATCCTCGTCTTTTCCTTTGTAGATGATCGCAATGGTACGTTGTACTCATGCTGTTGATGCTACTTCGTGTAGTTGTTAGCACGCACCGTCCGCGGGACGAGAGGGATAGGATTGCCATCCGCCTTCATAATCTCACCCAAGAGAAGCTTCAGGAGAGTGGATACTTCTGGGTAGATCATGATCGTGCGACTGCGTTAGCGACCCTGCAGGATCGCGCCTCGCGAGTGCTGCTTTTTCTGAAGAAGTCGCAGTCGTGCTTGAAGAACATCTACCGAGCGATGTTCTCGCTGGATGATACTCCGTCAAGCCTGCTGGCCCTTCTGACGAAATTTCAAGATATGTTCGCGGTTCGCGAGTGCGTGAGGCAGCAGTTGGTGGCTGGTGCCAAGGCCGTGCTATCCGTAGTGCGTTTGCACAGGCCTGACGTGGATGTCTCCGCCATTGCATCTGGGCCACCGGCGCCACCAGCAGGATCTTCCTAGAACATGGTGCCGCACTATCAAGCGGTGGATCGTCCAGCTGAGGAAATCATCGACTTCTTTGAGGAACAGACTAATGTTCTTCTGTTGCAAGGGTAGCCAAATATGTATCCTGCATACAAGTGTACTGGCGTTGTAAAGCTCATATATAGTTTTGTAGATAATTTACAAATAGCTTTATAAGCGTGGGGTGCGTTGCACTTATGCGAGTCCTATTCGTTAGCTTGGCCATCTTTGTCTCTTTCCCTGTCAACCTGTCAGCTGCGTGGCAGCTGGGTTGTGTTTATGTTTAGGGGTTCGATTGATGTGCCAGCTATTCAAGATGTCGTGTTATTGTTCGAAGAACATATGTATATAGGGTGGCGCAGCCCCCGAGTATGAAAGTTGACAAAATAAAAGAGAGCACGGAGTTTTGGGGTACTTAGCTTTCATTTATTTGGAGAACAGTACGTAGTACAATGTGGCGTCTAAGTAGCCTTGGTTGAGTAGCCTTATTTGCGATGCAAAATTGAAAGGAGAAAAACGACTAAGGGTAGAAGCGTCGCAGTTGTGCGACGTTCCAAGGGTTGGAGTATGCGACTCCTGTCTCTAAATCTTGAAGGCGATAGGCGCCACCTGGGATTACTTCTGTAATCACGTATGGTCCTTCCCAGGGGGACTCGAGCTTGAGATGCCCCTGCTGCTTCAGTCGCAGGACCAGGTCACCTTCGACGAAGGATCTTGGGCGAAGCCTTCTGCTATGGTAGTTGCGTAGGTTCTGCTGGTAGATCGTAGATCTTTCTGCGGCGATTTCTCTTGCTTCGTCAAGGAGGTCGACGGAGTCTTCGAGTGCGAGGGATGACTCCTTCTCGTTGTAGGCGACTACGCGTGGCGCTCTGTACCGTACCTCGGCGGGTAATACTGCCTCTGCTCTATGTACCATAAAGAATGGTGTGTAGCCGGTGGCACTGTTTGGAGTTGTACGCAGGCTCCAGAGTACGGATTGTAGTTCGTTTGGCCAGCAACCCGCGGCTTGTTCGAGTGGCCAGAGGAGTCGCTTCTTGATGCCGCTGCAGACGAGCCCGTTTGCCTTTTCCACCTGACCGTTGGTCTGCGGGTGTGCGACTGAGGCATAGTTGATGTTGATCCCCAAGTTCTCGCAGAAATCTTGGAACTCCTTGGATGTAAAGTTCGTTCCATTGTCGGTGATGATGCTGTGTGGCACGCCGAAGCGGTAGACGATGGACTCGAAGAACTTGACTGCGCTGTGTCCTGATTGCTTGGTCACTGGCATGGCCTCGATCCACTTGGTGAACTTGTCAACTGCGACCAATAGGTAGACGTAGCCTCCTTGCGAGGACCTTGGAAGTTTGCCGACCATGTCGAGTCCCCACTGGGCGAAGGGCCAGGCCAATGGAATAGGCCGTAGCTCTGCGCCTGGTGCGTGTGGCTTGTCCGCGAATCGCTGACAGGCGTTGCACTTTTGGACTATGTCCTTGGCGTTGTGCATGGCCGTGGGCCAGTAAAATCCAGCTCGTAGAGCTTTGGCGACGAGGGCGCGGCTGCCGGCGTGGTGCCCGCAGGTCCCTTCATGGATGTCGAGGAGGACTGCTCTTCCATTGGCTAGGGAGACGCATCGATGTAACACGCCTGTGATGCTGCGTTTATATAGTTCGTCATTGAGAACGGCGAATGCCTTGGAGCGTCGCGTGATGTGTCGTGCATCTGTTGGGTCGTCCGGTAGGCGCTTGCTGAGAAGGTACGTAATGTACGACTGCGTCCAAGATTGTTCGATCATCATGATGCTCATTGGTCCCTCGAGTCCTGTGTCGAGCTCCAAGTCATCGATTGTCGTTGGCTCATTGGGTGGCGTAGCCCCCGAGTCCGTTGCTGCGCTTGTTTTCTTCTCTGCGGCCTTTGGCTTGATGGAGCATTCGCATATGCGCTCGAGAAATACCCCAGGTGGTATGGGTGCGCAGATGGAACCTATGTTGGCGAGTGCGTCCGCCTCCTCATTGCTTTCGCGACCTATGTGTCGCAACTCGCAGCCATCAAAGTCTCCTTCAAGTGTGTCGTAGAGGTTGCGGTATGCGATCATGTTGTCGTTTAGTGCGTCACACTCGTGCGTTGTTTGGTTTACGACCAGCTTGGAGTCGCCATATATGATTAGCCTCTTTGCGCCGCAGGCTTTTGCCATCCTCATCCCGTGTAACAGGGCCTCGTATTCAGCCTCGTTGTTTGAGGCTATGAACTGCATTCGCAGGACGTACTTCAGCTTGTCCCCTTGAGGCGATGTCAGTATGACACCTGCTCCTGCTCCATCTTTTCTCTTGGACCCATCGAAGTGCATTGTCTAGAGGTAGGACATGTCTGGCTTGTCCGGGAGTTGGTTTTCCATCCAATGTACGAGGAAGTCCAGGAGAACTTGCGACTTAATTGCACCGCGCTTTTCGTATGTGATGTCTCGTGGAGACAGTTCGATTCCCCAAAGCGCGACTCGCCCTGTGGCGTCAGGGTTATTGAGGATATGTCCCAATGGGGCGTCGTTGACTACCATGATTGGGTGTTCCTGGAAGTAGTGGCGCAGTCGCCGGGCGGTCATAAAGACGCCGTACGCCAGCTTCTGATAGTGCGGGTACCACTATTTTGTTGGCGTGAGGACCTCGCTGAGGTAGTATACGGGGCGTTGTACACCGTGGACCTTGTTTTCCTCGGCCCGTTCGACGACGAGCACTGTGCTAACCACTTGGTTGGTGGCGGAGATGTACAGCAGTAATGGTTCCTTTTCTCGTGGAGTTACCAATACTGGCGAGGTGGATAGTAGGCGCTTTAGGTCTTCGAATGCTTCTTGCGCTTCATTGGTCCACTCGAATTTGTCGGTTTTGCGGAGGAGCTGATAGAACGGCAGCGCCTTTTCTCCCATTCGACTGATAAATCGACTGAGGGCCGCGATTCGCCCAGCTAGTTGTTGAACGCCCCTTATGTTTTTTGGCTTCTCCATGGCCAGTATGGCCTTTATCTTTTTCGGGTTTACCTCAATCCCTCTCACGGAGATGAGATACCCGAGCAGTTGTCCCGAGGGTACGCCGAAGGCGCATTTGTCCAGATTGAGCTTTATCCGGTAGCGATCGAGATTGGCGAAGGTTTCGCGCAAGTCGTCGATCAGAGAGGCTTATTCCTTGGTCTTGATTACTATGTCGTCGACATAGACTTGGATGTTGCGACCAAGTTGCTTCTTGAGGCAGGCCTGCATGCATCGCTGGTACGTGGCTCCTGCGTTTTTTAGCCCGAAGGGCATTGTGTTGTAGCAGAACACGCCGAAGGGCGTTGTAAACGCGGCCTTCTCCTGGCCTTCCTCCTTCATTCGAATTTGGTTATAGCCTGAGTAGGCGTCAAGGAAGCAGAGGCGCTCACATCCAGCAGTGGAGTCGATGATTTGATCGATCCGTGGTAGCGGGAAGTGATCTTTTGGGCAGTGCTTGTTAAGAGAAGTGAAGTCGACGCACATCCGCAGGATATCCTTGTCCTTTTTTGGCACCAGTACTGTATTGGCGAGCCAAGTGCTTTCCTTGATCTCGCGTATGAATTTGGCCTCGAGGAGTCTGTTGATCTCCATTCTGACTGCCTGTGCCCGTGGCTCAGACAGTCGCCTGATTGTTTGCTTGACTGGCCTTGCATCGGGGTTGACGTTGAGCGCGTGCTCGGCGAATTCCCTGGGAACTCCTGGCATGTCCGCAGGACACCAGGCAAAAATTTCCCAGTGCTCACGGAGGAATTCGACGAGCGCGAGTTCCTATGCGGGACTCAAGTTGTCGGCGATGAGGGCCGTTTTAGCGGGATCCGATGGATGAACCTGCACCTTCTTTGTGCGCACAGATGAGTCGAAGGAGAGATCAGGTGAGCTTGGCCTACTCAGAGGGGGCAGACTGTTGTCTGTCGTTTCCTTCAATCGCGCGAGTTCCCCCTGCATGCCGAAGGACTGGGAGATTCTGTTGAATTCCCTGTCGCAACTGTCAGATCGCTCGAAACTCCCATTGATCGTGATGGCATCGTTGGGACCTGACATTTTCATCTGTAGATAGGCGTAGTGAGGTACTGCCATGAATCTAGAAAACGCGACGCGCCCGAGGATGTAGTGGTGTTGTGAGGGCCAGTCGACAACTTCAAAGTCGATGCGCTCGCGCAGGAAGTTCTTCGGCGTGCCGAATATGATGTCGAGGTTGATTTTGCCCAGGGGGTATACGCCTTTTCCTGGGACGATGCCGTGGAACATTGTGTCCGATGCCTCCAAGCAGGTTAGAGGGATCCTCATTGCTCGCAAGGTACTCGCGAATATGAGGTTGATACCGGTTCCGCCGTCCATGAAGATGCGACTCATGTCGAAGCCTCCAATTTGCTCCTCGAGTACGAGGGGGCAATGACCTGGGCGAGGTACATGAGGCAGGTGGTCGCGTTTGTCAAAGGTAATGCACGACTCACTGCCACTGAGGTACTCAGTGGTGGATGGTGGCGAGTGCGTGGCCAAATTGACTTGGCGAGTGATGGCCTTCTGCACCCTGTTCGAGGGGCGTCCCTTTTGGATCATCATGGTGCCCATGGCCCATGGGTATGGTTCGCCTCCGTGACGCTGGTCCGGTGCAGCTCCGTTCGGGGGTGGCCCATGTGGTAGTGGTGGTGCGCCATGTGCCACTGCGCCTGGAGCGGTTCCGTAGCCTCTTTCGACCGCGTTGCGATTCATCCGCACCAACCCCTCGTGTAGCTTGAGGAACTCGTGGTAGTCCTTGAGGAGGTGACTGGACTTTCTCTTGTCGTCATGCTTGTCGATATAGAAGTGTACTGTGCATGGTCTGGACAGTTTATCTTCGATGGTGGTCGCGGGTGCTTCATCGCGGGTGCGGCATTGCCATACTTGCGTGGTTTTCCCGGAGTCGCGATATCCGCCGTTGCGGTATCCGCTGTTGCGGTTGTCGTCGCGTCTATCGGCGTAGCCGTCGGCGACCATGTTGACATCATAGCGATCGTCGTAGACGCGCATACGACGTTTGCCCCGGCGGTCGCGTCTGAGTTCTGCTTCCTCGTTAGAGTGAGCACGGTTTTTCAGCGAATCTTCTCCATCAGCCCACCGATTCGCGATCTCCATCAGGTGGTCGATGGTCTTGGGCTTTGAGTGTCCTAGCTCCTCCCTGAGTTCTATGCGGCGGACACCGTCGTTGAATGCATCAATTGCACGGTCTTCCAAGATGTTCTCCGCGGAGTTCTTGATGATGGACCACCTTTGGATGTAAGAGCGCAGCGATTCGCCAGATTTTTGTTGGCAGCATCTTAGTACTTCGATTGAAGCGAGGCGTTTGTATTTGCCCTTGAAGTTGCGCACGAAGCTGTACACCAGCTCATCCCAGCTGCGAATGGATCCGCGCGGGAGGTTATTGAGCCATGCCCGGGCGGCGCCCTGCAGCTGTAGCTGCAAGCATTGCATGGCGGTACTTCGACTGCCCCCGTGCAACCTGACTGAGGATATGTGATCTTCCAGCCAGATCTTGGGGTCCTGTAGACCGTCAAATTTAGGGTTCTCTGATGGGAGTTTGAACCCTTTAGGCATTCGCTTCTGCCTGATGGATCTGCTGAAGCATCTGGCACCGCAGAGCTCTCCATCTTCTTCTTCCGAATCAGTCGACCGAGCACGTTGTGCCCTTGACTTGTCGATTTTGCGCTGCCTGAGCTCATCGCACGTGTCGTAGTCGCGATCGTGCGATCGTGAACGGCGGCGTCGAGACAGGTCGTGACTGTCGTTGCTTGACGAGGACGAGGAATGGCGTTTTGCTAACGCCTTGCCCTTTTTTGGGTCTGGTACTGGTTCTTTGTCGAGGGCGGCCTCGATTAGTCCAAGGCCCGCGATCGTAGATCGGTGCATGGCCGTCCGGGGATCTCCAGCCGGTGGCTGGTTATTGAGAAGGTACATGGTGGCCGCCGTCACCGCGGCCTGCGGCGTCCTGGGAACCACGTTGCCTCTCGTGTCGACTGTCATGGAGCCGAAGTCGAGGATTTTCGCGGCGTCTATGCGTTCTTGCTCGGTGAGGTGAGCCATCCGCGATTGCCTCTTCTTGGCGAGGTGTTCGTTGCCTCTTGAGGAGGATCCTCCGTAGGAAGAGAGCCCAGCACGACGAAGGCTTGACTCATCTGCCGCCTTTTTACGCGCCTCAAGTTCCACGATTGCTTGTTTCTGGTGCTTGAATTCCTCCTTTAGGAGCCAGTGGTATCCCATCAGTAGTTCTTGTGGGGACCCGAAGGGTAGAGGTGTACCTCGTAGGGCTTCGCGGCAGCGTTCCCACTCTTGCTCGTTGAGCCTGATCACGACGCGTTCGCCGGTTTGCTCGTTGATTATGGTGGGGGGTTCGACTGCTCCTCCATTGCCACCGTTGCCGCCGTTAGCAGCGTTGGGCGGGTCGGTGCCATTGCTGCGGTTGGCGGAGGTGTCGCCCGTGTTGATGACGGCGCACATGAAGTGATTTGGGAAGTTGTTGCTTCCACAACTTTCAGATCCGGAACCGTAGGTTCCTTCTTCAGTGGCCAGATCGCTTAGATCTGAGTCACGACTGCTGTTGCTTACCATGTTCCCGATCTCCGCTGGAGCATTGAGCTCGCTGAGGGTACCGATCAATGGAGGGAACCATGAGGCCGGGGCAATCGCTGGTGTTGTTGGCTGATCAGGCATGCGAAGCGTGCCCATCTGACCAACTTGGAAGCGGAAACTCCCAATCGCCAGGCTGATTCCGTCGCCCACAGACTCGAAGGCCGGGCGAGTAGCCGGCGTGTGGACGGTGAAGTCGAAGGCGCCGAAGAGCTAGCGAATCTCTGCTGTTGCAGAGTTGTAGATTGCATTTGATGGGGCCGAAGAAGCCGCAACATCAGCACTCCCAGTTCCCACAGACGGCGCCAATTGACGAGGGTTTAACTCGTCAATGCCCATTGTTATGGACTTGGGTTTTGGAGAAGGAGGGAGCGCTGGAGACATCTATCGGCTAGCAAACAAGCACACAGGGGACAAAGGATTTACCCAGGTTCAGGCCTCATAGAGGTCCCTACTCCTGCTTGTCTGCTCGTGGAATTATCGAGGGAGTCGAAAGTTACAATGATGCGCAGATGAAATCTGGCGAGGGTTGCGGAAACTAGGGTTGCGTGTGTCCTCCTCGCCGCCCCCTCCTAGCCTTTATATAGATAGGCTAGGTCTCAGGTAGCAGGTCGAGTCGGTTAGTTTTCCCCTTCAAACTTTCTATCTTTAGCTTCTTCTTGTCCTTCAAGCAATCGAGAGTCCGTAGGTCACTCGAGTCCCTCCATCCGGGCCTTGGCGACACCGTGGGCCTGTATGTATTTTGGACCGTATATACCAAACTCGAGTACCCGCAGGGTATACCCATGTCAGAACCAGTATCAAATACCCAGGCACTACTACGATTACTAGTAAGATACACATCAATAACATGTATATCGAATATACCTTTCTTCTTGATGTTGCCGTTCTTCAGATCCGCCAGGTACTTGGGGCAGTTACGCTTCCAGTGACCAGCACCTTTGTAGTAGAAGCATTCAGTTTCAGGCTTAGGAACAGCCTTGGGCTTCTTAGCAGGTGCGGCAGCTTTCTTGCCGTCCTTCTTGAAGTTGCCCTTGTTCTTAGGCTTGCCCTTTTTCTTGAAATTGGTGGTCTTATTGACCATCAACACTTGGTGCTCCTTCTTGATCTCCACTTCAGCAGTTTTCAGCATGGACGATAGTTCAGGCAACGTCTTGTTCATGCAGTGCATATTGTAGTTCATCACAAAGTTCTTATAACTCGGTGGTAGTGATTGGAGGACACGGTGAATCCCTAACTCATTAGGAATCGTTATCCCCGACTCTTGGAGCTTGTTTGCGTGCCCAGACATGGTGAGCACGTGCTCGCTAACGGAGCTACCCTCTTCCATCTTACAGTTAAAGAACTTTTCGGGGGCCTCATAGCTCTCCACGGCCGCGTGAGTCTCAAAAATCAGCCTGGTCTCTTTAATGATCTCAAATGGGTCGTGGTGCTCAAAGCGCTCCTGAAGCTCCGTTTCTAAACCGTACAGGATGGCACACTGAACTGTGGAGTAGTGATTTTTCCGAGTGGCGTAAACATTCTTTACGTCATCGGTGGCATCTTCTGCAGGTGGGTCACCTAGAGGTGCTTCAAGCACATAGGTCAACTGGCCAGCCCTGAGGACAATCTTCAGTCCACGGAACTAGTCCGTGAAGTTGCTTCCATTGTTCTTAAGTTTTTCTTTCTCTAGGAACGCATTGAAATTGATGGAGAGGTTCGCCATAATCTACAACAAATTTGCAAGTAGTTTAGACTAATTTTATGATGAATTGAGTTCAATCTAAATTCTTTAAATTAACTAGGTGAACTCCCACTCAAAACAACATCCCTCACATTGTCTTAGTGATCACACGAACCAAGTCCACTACACCAAGTCCGATCTTCATGAGAGAAGATGTAGTTTCATCGGCGAACAATCTTCATGTTCATCATATCATTTATATGACTCATGCTCTACCTTTCGGTATTCCATGTTCCGAGACCATGTATGTACATGCTAGGCTCATCAAGATTAACCTTAGTTTCCGCATGTGCAAATCTGGCTTGCACCCGTTGTATGCACACGTAGAATCTATCACATCCGATCATCATGAGATGCTTCGAAACGACGAGTCTTAGCAACGGTGCCAACTAAGGACGAACACTTTATTACTTGATATTTAGTGAGAGGGATCATCTTATAATGCTACCGTCGCGATCTAAGCAATACAAGATGCATAAAGGATTAACATCACAGGCAATTCATAATTAGTGTGATATGATATGGCCCTTTCTTCTTATGCCTTTCATCTCCATCTCCAAAGCACAGACATGATCTCCATCATCACCAGCATTGTGTCAAGGTCAGTGGCGCTGCTTCATGGTTGTCCATCATCACTAGCAACTATTACAACTACTTGGAATAAAGCTATTACAAGATGAATAGACACGCAGATCTTAACAGAATTAAAGACAACCATTAGGCTCCTGCCAGTTGCCATATTACAACAAGGATCATTGCATACATCAAATATAATCACAATCATATGATGGCCATATCACATCACAAAACCCTGCAAAAACAAGTTAGACGCCTCTAATTTTCTTTGCATGTTTTACGTGGTTTGGGGCTTTCGAATAAGAACGGATCTTACCTACGAAACTAAACCACAATGTTGATACAAGTGCTATCAAGTGCAAAGTGTAAATTGGATCTATACTATGGTGAGAGAGACAGACACCTGCAAAGCCACTTGTGCAAAGCAAGTTACACGTCAAGCATGGAGCAAGTCTCATGTGCGATGACATGTAAGGTTAGCCCGAGCCGCTTCATCCCACCATACCGCAAGATGCAAAGTACACAAAGCAAAAGACGGCACGAGCACCAACGCCCACAAAACCATTGTGTTCTACTCGTGCAACAGATCTACGCATAGACACGGCTCTGATACCACTAATGGGTTCGTAGCATGGAAAACAAAAAAATTCTACCGCAAGAACGAACAAAACCCAGATCTAATCTAGATAAAAGCCAAGATCTAATCTACTAGACATGTGCAACGAGATAGATCTGTACTAACCCTTGTAGATCCAAAAGCCTTGTGCGAGATCAGATCTCGTGGTTGATGTAGACGATCACTTGCCGATCTCAAGATCGAGTGGACGAGCCTTCCGGCGCCGCGTTCCGGCAGCGCTTCCATAGACGGTCACACGTGCGGAGTCGATGTGGACCTTCCTCTCCTTGTTCCAGCGAGCAGCAGGGGTGGTAGAGCTCCACGGAATCCCAGCAGCACGACAGCGTGGTGGTGGTGGAGAAGGATTTCTGCAGGGCTTCGCCTAAGCCGGAGCAGAAGGAAAAAGGAAGAGGGTGGCGGCTAGGGCAGGGAAAAAGATCGTATCGAAGTTTCCCGACCCCTCCTTTATATAGAGGGAAGGGCAAGGTCGGTGGGCGCCCGAGGGGCCCACACCATAGGGTGGCGCGCCCTAGGGTCTGGCCGTGCCAGCCCTAGGTGTGCCCACCTCGTGGGCCCACTTCGGCAATCCTTCGGCCCTTTCTTTCTTGGTTGTTAAGTAAACCCTGATGGAACCTTCTAGAACTATCAAAAAACTTCCAGAAGCTCCATATGAATACTCCATTACATGAATCATATTCTCCGGACAATTCCGGATCTCCTCGTGATGCCCCGAATCCAATCCGAGACTCCGAACAACATTCGGTCTCCAACGCATATTCCATATCTACCTGAAACAACATCGAACCTTAAGTGTGTCACGCTATGGTTCGTGAATGTGCATACATGATGGAGACACCTCTCCGATCAATAACCATCAGCGGGATCTAGAGATCCATAACGGCTCCCACATACTCAACGATGACTTCGTGATCGATAGTACCATTGACATATGAAACCAATTCCCTTTGTCACGCGATACTCTACTTATCCGAGGTTTGATCATCGGTATCTCCATACCTAGTTCTACCTCATTACTGATAAGTACTCTTTACTCGTTCCATGTTATGTCATCCCTTGTGACCTAGTCACATGCTTGCAAGCTAACTAGATGACATTCCACCGAGAGGGCCCAGAGCATATCTATCTGTCATATGGATGGACAAATCCCAATCTTGGTCCATGCGCTTCAACACATACTTTCAGAATACCCAATGACACCTTTATAACCACCCAGTTATGAAGCGGTGTTTGATGTCATCAAAGTACCCATCCGGTGATGGTGATTAACATAACCTCATGGTCGAAGGATTAGGTTACTATGCATTTGAAAGCTTGTAGCAATACGAACTTAATGACTTGATCTTATGCTATACTTACTATGGGTGTGTGTCCATCACATCATTCTCCTAATGATATAACCTTGTTATCAATGACATCCAATGTCCATGATCAGGAAACCATGATCATCTATTAATCAACAAGCTAGTTCAACAAGAGGCTTACTAGGGACTCTTTTACGTTTACAAAACACACATGTATTAGTGTTTCCTTATAATACAATTATAGCATGGGATGTAAACATTCATCATAAACACAAAGATATAATAATAACCACTTTTATTATTGCCTCTTGGGCATATCTCCAACACCCATCGCCTATAAAAGCCTCCCGGGACGAAAACCCTAAGTACCCGATCAGAAATCCATGAAAGAGTCTGTAGCCGCCGCCATCTCCATCCCTATATCGGGGGGATCCGAAGCTCTTCCCGGTACCCTGCCGAAGGGGAGAGATCACCCTGGAGGCCTTCTTCATCACCATGCAAGCCTCCAGAGTGATGCATGAGTAGTTCACCCTTGGACTACGGGTCCATGTAGTAGCTAGATGGTTGGTTCTCCTCCTTTGTGATATCATGTTTAGATCTTGTGAGCTTCATTCATGATAAAGATCATCTATTTGTAATCTTACATGTTGTGTTTGTGGGGATCTGATGGATATTGAGATACTATTTCGGATTGATTATTGATTCTATCATGTCTATGTTATTTGTGATCTTGCATGCTCTCCGTTGTTAGTAGCTATCTTGGCCAAGTAGACGCTTGCAACTCCAAGAGGGAGTATTTATGCTCGATAGTGGGTTCATGCCTCTAGTAATCTAGGGAAGTGACAGAAATGTCTAAGGTTGTAGATGTGTTGTTGCTACTAGGGAGAAATGAACAATCATTTGTCCATGGAGCAATCGTATTGTTTACTTTACACACTTTGCTTAATGCAATTATCTGTTGCTTGTAACTTAATACTGAAAGGGGTTCGGACGATAACCTGAAGGTGGATTATTAGTCATAGATGCAGTTGGATTACGGTTTATGTATAATGTTGTAATGCCCAATCAAATCTCATAGGAGTCAAGATGTCTAATATATGTATTATTATGCTTTCTCAATCTGTCAATTGCCCCGCTGTAATTTGTTCACCCAACGTGCTATGTATCTTAAGGAGAAACACCTCTAGTGAACTATGGACCCTAGTCCATTCTTTTACCATTGATATACCATCTACTGTTTACCGTTTGCTGTTTACTTTCTGCAAGCAATTACTATCTTCCACACTATACATTTAATCCTTTGTTTTCAGCAAAACCAGTGAGATTGACAACCTCACTGTAAGTTGGGGCAAAGTTCTGTGGTTGTGTTGTGCAGGATTCCAAGTTGCTAGCAACACCTTGGAGTTGTTTCCTTACTCCTACTGGTTCGATAACCTTGGTTTCATAACTGAGGGAAAACTTGCTGTTGTGCTCATCATACCTTCCTCTTGGGTTTCCCAACGAGCTCGACATATTTTGAGCCATCAAGCCTTTTTCTGGCGTCGTTTTCGGGAGTTAAGGACAGGTTCACAAGGGGAGTCTCTCACAACCAATCTCTTTACTTTTTTTTTGTTTTGCTTAGTTTATTTTTGCTTTGTTTGCTTGTTTCTTTTTATCAAAAACACACAAAAAATAGTTGTACTGGTTTTCTTCCTTTATCAAAAACACAAAAAAATTAGTTCCTATTTCAGCTTCTATTTTTGTTGGCTTGCCTTAATCTAAAAAAATGACTACTCTTGAAAACACTAAGTTGTGTGACTTCACTAGCACAAAAAACAATGATTTCGTGTGCACACCCATTGCTCCACCTGTTCCTGAAGCTGCTTTCTTTGAAATTAAACCTGCTTTGCTCAATCTTGTTATGAAAGAACAATTCTCTGGTGCTGGTACTGATGATGTTGTTGCTGACCTTAATAACTTTGTTGAACTTTGTGAGATGCAAAAACATAGGGATATAGATGGAGATATTATTAAGCTTAAATTGTTTACTTTCTCTTTGAGAGGAAAAGCTAAAGAATGGTTGCTATCCCTACCTAGAAATAGTATTGATTCTTGGATTAAATGCAAAGATGCTTTCATTGGAAAATACTATCCTCCTGCTAAGATTATATCTATGAGAAGTGAAATAATGGAATTTAAACAATTTGATAATGAACATGTTGCTCAAGCTTGGGAAAGAATGAAATCTTTGGTAAAGAATTGCCCCACTCATGGACTGACTGCTTGGATGATTATCCAAACTTTTTATGCAGGACTGAATTATTCTTCAAGAAATCTATTGGATTCTACTGCTGGGGGCACCTTTATGACCATTACTTTGGTGCTGCAACAAAGCTCCTTGATAATATGATGGTTAACTATTCTGAATGGCACACTGAGAGAGCTCCACAATGTAAGAAGGTAAATTCTGTTGAAGAAACCTCCTCCTTGAGTGATAAAATTGATGTTATTATGTCTATGCTTGTTAATGGAAAAGCTCATATTGATCCAAATCATGTTCCCTTAGACTCTTTGGTTGCACAAGAAGAGCAAGTTTATGTGAACTTTATTAGAAATAATAATTTTAGCAACAATGCCTATAGGAACAATTTTGGTAGTAATAAGTATAGGCCATATCCTCCCAATAATGGTAATACTTACGGAAATTCCTACAACAACAATAGAAGTGCACCCTCTGAACTTGAAGTCATGCTTAGGGATTTTATTAGTAAACAAACTGCTTTCAATAAAACTGTTGAGGAAAAACTTTCAAATGCTGAAAAAATATCATCTTTGTCTGAAGCACAATCTTCTTTGATTAATAAAATTGCTGCTAAACCTAAAACTATGGAAAACCCCTTTGCTGCTACTAATGCCATACAAGTTAGAATTGATGAAAATGTTAGACTGTTAACTGAATTGCATGCTAAGTGGGAAAGAGAAGATGAAATTGCTAGAAATAGTAGTATTTGTACTATTACCACTACCAATGTTGATGCTAGAAAACCACATGAAGTCCCCGTTCCTTTTGCAACAATGCTTAAAACCAATGGAACCTTTTCCAATAAAAATGCTGAAATTCTTTGAAATATGGGAAACAATAGCTCTACTACCTTGGATGGTAATTTTGATTTTGATCTTGATGGTTGCAACATTTCTGAAGTAATTATGTTCCTACAAAAGCTTGCTAGATGTCCTAATGCTAGTGCTATGAATATGGCCTTTACAAAACACATTACAGATGCTCTCATAAAAATTAAAGAAGAAAAGTTGAAACATAAAGCTTCTATTCCTAGGAAATTAGAAGATGTTTGGGAACTCATCATTAATATGAAAGTGAATGATTTTGATCTCAAAGCTTTATGTGATCTTGGTACTAGTGTCTCTATTGTGCCTAGAAAGATTTATGAAATGCTTGATTTTCCACCATTGGAAGATTGTTATTTAGATGTCCAACTTGATGATAATGCTAAAAAGAAACTCATGGGGAGTATTAGTAATGTTCTTATTATGGTTAACAATACCTATGTCCCCGTTGATTTCTATGTTTTGGATGTTGAATGCAATGCTTCTTGTCCTATTATTTTGGGAAGGCCTTTTCTTAGAATTGTTGGTGCCATTATTGATATGAAGTAAGGCACCATTAAATATCAATTCCCATTCAAGAAAGGTATAGAACACTTCCCTAAGAAGAGAGAAAATATACCTTTTGCCTCTCCTATTAAAACAAAATTTGCTCTTAATGCTTCTTCATTTGAAAATACTTGAATCTTGCTTCCTATGCCTAGCTGAAAGGCGTTAAAGAAAAGCACTATTGGGAGATAACCCAAATTTTTATTCAGTAAATTTTTCTTTTGTAGAGTCTTGGAAGTTATTGCTTCAATAATAACCTCTCCTTATCCTTTTTGTGTGGTTTTTGTGCCAAGAATAACCTCTAATGAGAGAGAAGTAAGACTTGGTAAAAGTTGTTGTCCCGAAACAAAATTTTGTGCTTCACTATAAAAAGTCATGAAAAATTCCTGTACGTCAGATTGAGCTATAATTTTTTGTTCTTATGCCTCAGGTTTTTATCTAACTTTCGTTAGTTTATCACTTTTCGATTTGAGCAACAAAATGTTTTCGAAAAAATCAGTTTTTACCTGCTGGTCTGTTCTGACAGATTTCTGCCATTATTTGCATTTGCCTCTTAATCTCTTTCTCTTTGAGATATCTTTGATCACTTGAGATTTTAGAAGGAATTGCTACAGTGGCTTGTGTTTAATGGAAGTTTTACTTGTGTTGAAACTAAACCTAAAAACTTATTATCTTGAATACACTAATGTTGCTAATGAAGATTGTGTGAAGTTTTGTATGAAGGAAATTCTAGTGTAGGGAAGAATAATGTGATGAGATGAAGTATGGACAAAAGCTCAAGATTGGGGATGATTGATACGTGATGACCCACAAGTATAGGGGTATATCACAGTATTTTTGATAAGTAATAGTGTCGAACCTAGTGAAGAGCAGAAGGTGTTGACGAGTGGCTTGGAGCAGGAATTCTCTGTAAATACTTAACAAATGGATTTTTAGGGGGTTTCAATAATGCAGATAAATAAAGTGCGAGTAAATAAAAGACAATGATAATAAATGCAGCAAGTGGCCCAATCCTTTCTTTAGCAAAGGACAAGCCGGTTGTATTACCTAAGATGACCAAACATTCTCGAGGACACATGGGAATATCGTCAAGTGCTTTCGCTTCATATAGTTGATTAATCATCTTTAGTTTGATAAGTGTTGTGTGGGTGAACCTGTGCCAATGTACTGACCTTCCTAGGACTAATACATACTTGTGATTAAACCTCTTGCAAGCATCCGCAAGTACAAGAAAGTAATTAAGAT
Organism: Avena sativa; assembly: GCA_916181665.1. Classification (NCBI taxonomy): domain Eukaryota; kingdom Viridiplantae; phylum Streptophyta; class Magnoliopsida; order Poales; family Poaceae; genus Avena; species Avena sativa. The sequence goes on from OV702287.1 coordinate 435,510,619, forward strand.
AAAAACCTAACCATAGCTTTAAACGCTGAGATCCTACATCCCTTGTGCAAAGGTTTCCTAACAGGGGTTCAGGTTTCTGTCACTCCGGCAACCCCTACGATTATTAGCCAAATACACAATGCATTCCCCTAGGCCCATAAAGGTGAAGTGTCATGTAGTCGACGTTCACATGACACCACTAGAAGAATAACACCACAACTTAAATAACAAACTATTGAATCTTTTCTCAACACAATTCCACTACTAACAACATGACTTCTCCCATGTCCTCAAGAACTAAACAAACTACTCAGAAGACATCATATGGATCAAGATCAGAGACGAAATAATGATAAGTAACAATCTGAACATAACAATAATTCAATGGTTCCACTCAATAGCATCAACTACAACAAGTAATTAATACCGGGAAAGTTTCCCTAAGAACTATGCAAGATTCAACCCAATTGTTATAGCGGTATGAAGTGGTGATGATGGTGCTGGTGGAGATGATGATGATGATCCCGATGAAGTCCATCTTGATGGTGGTGTTGATGGCGACGATCTCCCCTCTTCGGGAAGGAATTTCCCTGGCAGATTTCTGCCTGCCGGATAGCTCTTTCTCTCTCTGTAGTTTTCCGCCTCGTAGAGGTGGTGGAATCTTTCTGTGGTTGCTCCCCCAGGCTGAGGGTTTCGTGGGGATAATATACGCCAAAGGGGAGAGCCAGGAGTGGGCCAAGGTGGCCACACCACCTGGTGGCGCGGCCAGGGGTGGCCCGTGCCAGGGGTGGTGTGGGCCCCCTGTGGCCCAACTCCGCTCCCCCTTCTGGCGTCCTTTGTCTTCTGGAAAAATAGGATTTTCCATGTATTTTCCGAATTTCTTGATCTTCGCGAATTTCGCCTCCAAACAACGCCTTTTCCATCAGAATCCTGACTTCAGCGGTCCATCCTCGAAAAGTCATCAACCATGCAAAAACAGATGAAATAACATAAGTACCATCTCTTAATATGAAATATATCAATGAATAATAGTAAATTATGATATAAAATAGTGATGCAAAATGGACGTATCAACTCCCCCCAAGCTTAGACTTCACTTGTCCCCAAGCGAAACTTGAGCTCAATAAACATGACCTCTGGTTTATGGAGTGAAGAGTCGATAAAAGAGTACGGACAAGAAGCATCTCATTCATCAATACACAAATCATAATAGAAGACAACTCGCTATTATATAACTTAACTTGTAATAAGTAAAGGAAACACAATAAAGATACATAAAGTAAATCATAATTGGTAATGGCAAACTTTGCTCTTGGTCAAAGAATAGTTAACAATTTGCATGAGTTCAAACATAATCGAGTTTTCAATGATAGCTTTCAAAGTAATATTCACTAAGATAAGAGCAATATGCAAAACAAGGAACATAATAAACATGATTGAATAAACCATCATATGAATGGATGAACCACAACAACTCAAAATACTTGCTGAGATAGAAAGGAATAGATTTACTGACTCAACTAAAAAGTAAAATATAGGCACTTCACAGAGGAAAGCAGGATCTCAAGTTTCATAAAGAGCTTCCAAAAATTATGATACTTATTAGCTTTCAGCTCTCATTGCCCCTATCATAAGCATCTTGAAGTGATTAAGGTTAAAGTGAACAAACTATGGAGTATATGCTTGACAAAATATAAGTTGGCAATCTCATGTCCTTTGACTACGAGGGTCGCTCCTCATGCTACTCAAGTTTAGTTACCGGTAAGTCCTTGTCATAGTAAGTACATGTGTATCATAGAGAACCGCCAACGGGGTACCCCTTGCACATGATATAGGATCTATCCCATAATAAAAATGACAAGGCAAGCAGACAATGAGCATGTCAACAATCTTCTTATTTACGATGGGAAAATGGTGCTTTTTTTCTCTTTCCTCTTTTTTTCAATCTCTATCTATTTTTTTTATAAGAAGAATGCTTCATAGATTGCTCACTATGGTGATGCTACAAGTTTCCACCATGATTAGGCATGGCTTAGGCTAGCGGCCCAGGCGTTTCTCTAACACACATACATAACTCCATGGACTTACAAGCTCCCCTTTCATTTCACACCGACGACATCCATAAACAAAAGAGCATGATATCAACTGGGTACAATGTACAAGTGCAATATTGAAAGCGTTCCCCATGATAGCATGGTTCTGCTAATTCCCAACGTATAAGTGCAAGCATATACAACTTATATGACACAATGATTCAAGTTTATTAGGTGCAAGAAAAGTAAAGTGTGCCATCAAGTTCGTGAGAGCTTTAATCACTAATTTTCACATAACAAGTTTAATTCGGAAGGTAGATAAAAAACATGGATTTACTTGGAATAGCAATAGTGCTAATATCTAGGTATGGTGGACACAAATGGCATAGGTTTTGGTTTAAGGATTGGATGCATGATAAGCATTCCCTCTCAGTACAGGTTTTAGGCTAGCAAGGCTGGGTAGCAAGCATAAGAGTTGAAGGAAACAAACAAACATACAAGTGATAAAAACAAACATGCAATCTTCCTTGGAAGCAAAAAAGTTCTTAACTAAAGAATACTAAGCTTATGAGCCAATCAAGGAAGAAATATGATGAAATTATATTCTTTAAGAGTACTTTTATCTTTTCCATTCAATTCTCATAATAGTGTTGCTACTGACCGAGCCAGGTTTGCCAAAACCAACTAAATTAACTCAGTGATCCCAAAGTGATACCACTACTAACAACAAGATCAATCAGATGTTAGTAATTGAAAACTAAAATAAGTTATGCAAAAGAGTTAATGATAGAACTTCTCATTAATATTCCATAATGGCAACTCACACCAAGGGATACATAGGTATCTAACGAGAGGGGGGGGGACACTTCCATAATGCAAACCATCCTACATGATAACTTATCTATTCATGATATGACTCTACTTAGAAAGGTAAAAAGATATAAGATAGTGATATGATACCCCGACACTCCCCCAAGATTGGAACAAACCAAGGGGATGCCAAAACCTGATGATGAATTACTCCTTCGGTGGTGGTGGTGTTCTCCCGATGAGTTTTTCAATCAATTTCCTCAAGTCCTCAATCTCGAAGGTGAGAGTACGAATCAACGCCGAATTGTGCTTGATGCAGTTCATGATCATATCGGGTTGTGAATCCTAGCTCGTACGATTCTTTCCCCACTCTTCCTCCTTGAAGTCTTCTTTTCCTGCATGGTTAGAACGAGGCATATCCCAATTGGAGGGTAGTTTCTCCTTGGGCATATTCTGGAATTGATGCTCATGGATAAGGGTATGGAAGGGATTCTTGGTGCGTGGAGAAGGTGACCATGAAGCCAAGCAATGACGCGGAGTCTTCCCTCCCGTGGACATCCGTGTAGTCCTTTTGAACCTGGCAGGGTTTGCTACCACTCCAATGCTTGCAATGGTGGTGCTGGCATGCGGATGCTGGTCCTCCTTTGCCTCCTGTTAAACTTCACTATCGATCTCCTCCTCCTGCTTAGAGTCTTGGAGATCCTCTTCCGCAGGCCCCTTGCCCTTATCGTTGGTGGAGACCATTGTGCCTCTAAACTTTTAAGAATAGTTCTTGGCAGAAACAGATCGAAACAAAAACACAACGAGAACATGATATACGACCCTCGAGGGATCCGGGGGATTATATATTACAAATTTTTACAACAAAAGGAAAGTACTGGGAGAAAACGGGTCGGAGATGGGTTCTGGGGTGGCCACACCACCTGGTGGTGCAGCCAGGGGGCCCGCCCCACGGGGTGGTGTGAGCCACCCTGGCTCCGTTTCAGTACCTCTTTCGCTTCGTTGCTTTCCTTGTTGGATAAAAACTGCAAAAATATAACTGGACAGATTTTTCACGGACATTTTCTTATCAAAACTGTTACCTATTCGAAAACAGACTCTGCAGGTCTCTGAAGTTGGCATTTAATAAATTCTTCCGGAGTCACCGCTTTAATAACATCAATATGTTCATGTTTATGCACATATTGTTTGAGTCATTTAACCATTCACCATCTTAACACCATTCTCTCCTATAACCTGGAAATTTCTTTCACACAAAACTTCACACAATTCTCATTAGCAACATTAGTGTAAGTGAGGTAATAAACCTTTTAAGTTCAATTTCAACTGAAATCCATCAAAACATAAACTACTTTAGAAACTCCTTCCAAAAACCCAAAAATAATTCAAAAAGGAAATCGATTTAAGAGGCAAATGCAAGAGTGGCAAAAATATGTCAAAACAGACCAGCAGGTAAAGATCATTTTTTCGAAAATCTTCTGTTGCTCAAATCAAAAATTGTGAATCTAATGAAAGTTAAATAATAACCTGGGGCATGCACACAAAAACTTATAGATCAGTACGACTTTCTGAGATTTTTAACGATTTTTTATAGTGAAGCACAAAAATCTGTTTCAGGACAACAACTTCCCCAAATCTTACTTCTCTCTCATTAGAGGTTGATCTTAACACAAAAACCAAACAAAAAGATAAGGAGAGGTTATTGCAGAAGCAATAACTTCTAAGATTCAAAGAAACAAAAACAAACTGAAAAATATATTGGGATGTCTCCCAAAAAGCTCTTTCTTTACAGCCATTAAGATGAGCATGATAATTTTCATGATGCTCACATAAGAATATGAATTAAAGTAAAAGAGGTCATCAAGAAGCAAAAATACGCATGTTTAAGTTTAACCCACTTCCTATGCAAGGGAGTTTTATAAGAAAATAAATTGTTGAAACCATAGGCTACAAGCATAGGAAGGCAAAACAACTGCAACATAAAGGCTTTAAGCATAAAACGAGGAAACTTGATATTATTGAGATGCATTAGAACAGTCTTTCCTCTCTCATAATAACTTTCAGTATCATGCATAAATTTAACGATATAACTGTCACAAGAACCATTGTAGCAATGATCACTTATCCTAACAGAAAACAAATGTATACTAGCTCTCATAACACTACTTTGTAAAACAATATTAGGGATATCCTTACAGAGGATAGTGTGTCCATCTTCTACATATTTAGTGACAAAGTCCTTCGCATTTGCTACTACAGATTCAGCTTCCACTTGTTCATGAGGTTCAACAGCTTTATTTGTACTTTCATTAACCATACTAGCTATCATAGAATGTTCCTTTATCTTAACTGGGAAAGGTATTTTCTCAATGTAAGGTTCAGGTGAAACATGATTAGCAGTATAAACTTTAGTATTTCTTGCAAGAACACAATTAGCAATATCTTTATATGGCTCATGATACTTATTCCATTTCTTTTTAGGAATTTCAATATAAGAAGCAAAAGCCTTAAAATAAGTTGCAATAGCTTGAGAGTCTAGACCATAAGCATTACTAATATTATGAAAGTCATCAGTTCCCATAAAAGATTTAATGCATTCATAATCATAATTTATACCCGACTTTCTTCCTTTATCATTCTCCCATGCTTCAGCATTGTCTTGAATACGGTCTAGAAGATCCCATTTAGCTTCTTCTTCCATGCGTGTAAATGATCCAGCACAAGAAGCATCCAAATGATCATTATCATGAAGAGAAACTCTTGCATAAAAGTTATTGATAATAATATTGTTAGGGAGCTCATGAATAGGACATTTGAGCATTAGTAACTTCAATATCCCCCAAGCTTGAGCTGTACTCTCTCCATCATGAGGCCAAAAGTTGTATATTTGATTCTGATCTTTATGAATCTCACTAGGAGGATAAATTTTTGAATAAAAGAGAGGTACAATTTCCTCCCATTCAAGAGCTTGACCATTCTTCAGCAGATTGTACCATTCCTCAGCTCTTCTTTTTAGTGATAATGAGAATAACTTCTTCTTGACTTAAGACAATGATAATAAATGCAGCAAGTGGCCCAATCCTATCTTTAGCACAATACAAGCCGGTTGTATTACTTAAGATGACCAAACGTTCTCGAGGACACATGGGAATATTGTCAAGTGCTTTCGCTTCATATAGTTGATTAATCTTCTTTAGTTTGATAAGTGTTGTCTGGGTGAACCTGTGCTAATGTATTGACCTTCCTAGGACTAATACATACTTGTGATTAAACCCCTTACAAGCATCCGCAAGTACAAGAAAGTAATTAAGATAAAAACCTAACCACAGCTTTAAACTCTGAGATCCTACATCCCTTGTGCAAAGGTTTCCTAACGGGGGTTCAGGTTTCTATCACTCCGGCAACCCCTACGATTAGTAGCCAAATACACAATGCATTCCCCTAGGCCCATAAATGTGAAGTGTCATGTAGTGGACGTTCACATGACACCACTAGAAGAATAACACCACAACTTAAATAACAAACTATTGAATCTTTCTCAACACAATTCCACTACTAACAACATGACTTCTCTCATGTCCTCAAGAACTAAACGAAGTACTCACAAGTCATCATATGGATCAAGATCAGAGATGAAATAATGAAAAGTAACAATCTGAACATAACAATAATTCAATGGTTCCACTCAATAGCATCAACTACAAAAAGTAATCAATACCGGGAAAGTTTCCCCTAAGAACTATGCAAGATTCAACCCAATTGTTACAGCGGTATGAAGTGGTGATGATGGTGCTGGTGGAGATGATGATGATGGTGATCCCGATGAAGTCTAGCTTGATGGTGGTGTTGATGGCGACGATCTCCCCTCTCTGGGAAGGAATTTCCCTGGCAGATTTCTGCCTGCCGGAGAGCTCTTTCTCTCTCTGTAGTTTTGCGCCCTGTAGAGGCGGCAGAATCTTTCTCTGGTCGCTCCCTGATGGCCCAAAATATATCGAGCTCGTTGGGGAACCCCAAGAGCAAGGTATGATGAGCACAACAGCAAGTTTTCCCTTAGTATGAAACCAAGGTTTAATCGAACCAGTAGGAGCAAGGAAACACCCCAAAGGTGTTGCTAGCTAAATGTTGGCAGGGCGCACTATCGGTGCTAGTAGCAACGTGGAGACCTGCACAACACAACCACAGAACTCTGTCCCCAACTTGCGATGAGGTTGTCAATCTCACCGGTTTTGCTAAAAACAAAGGATTAAACGTATCGAGTGGAAGAAAGTAATAGTTTGTAGAAAGTAAACACAAAGTAGTAAACAGTTGATTGTAGATTGAAAGTAAAATAAAGGACCGGGGTCCATAGTTCACTAGAGGTGGCTCTCCTTAAGATATATAACATGCTGGGTGAACAAATTACAGCGGGGCAATTGACAAACATCAAAAAAGCATACAAGCATATACTAATCATCTTGACTCCTTTGATATTCGGTTGGGCATTACAATATTATACATAGACCGCCATCCAACTGCATCTATGACTAATAATCCACCTTCAGGCTATCATCCGAACCCCCTCCAGTATTAAGTTGCAAGCAACGGATAATTGCATTACGAATTGTGTATAATGTAAACAATACGATTGTTCTATGAACAAAGGATTTTTGTTTTCTCCCTAGTAGCAACAGCACAACTAGTACCTTAGAGATTTCTGTCACTTCTTCAGATTACCAGAGGCATGAACCCACTATCGAGCATAAATACTAACTCTTGGAGTTGCTAGCATCTACTTGGCCAAGATAGCTACTAACAACGGAAAGCATGCAAGATCACAAATAACAAAGACATGATAGAATCAATAATCAATCTGAAATAGCATCTCAATATCCATCGGATCCCCACAAACACAACATGCAGAATTACAAATAGATGATCTTGATCATGAACAGAGCTCACAAGATCTAAACATGAAAGCACAAAGGAGGAGAACCAGCCATCTAGCTACTACATGGACCCGTAGTCCAGAGATGAACTACTCACACATCACACCGGAGGCTTGCATGATGATGAAGAAGGCCTCCACGGTGAATTCCCCTCTCTAGTAGGGTGCCGGGAAGAGCTTCAGATCCCTCCCAATCTAGGGATGGAGATGATGGCGGCTACAGACTCTTTCATGGATTTTTTATCGGGTGCTTAGGGTTTCCGTATCAGGGGCAATATATAGGCGGAAGGAGAGGCCGAGGGAGTGCCTAGGGCGGCTAGACCACCCCCTGGAGCGGGCCAGGCCTAGCCACGCGGCCAGGTGGTTCGGCCAGGCCCCAGCCCCTCTCCATCTCGTATTCTGGCTCCAGGTGTCCCTCGGTAAAATAATGACTTTGGCTTTTGTCCCGTCCAATTCCGAGAATATTCATTTTCTGACTTTCCTGGAACCAAAAACAACAGAAAACGGGCAGCTGGCACTGTGGCTCTTGTTAATAGGTTAGTCCAATAAATCATATGAAAAGTACTCCAAAGTGTGAACAAAACATAAGAAAGCAGATAAAACCAAGCATGGAACATCAAAAATTATAGATACATTTGCAATGTATCAACATCCCCAAGCTTAACTCCTGCTCGTCCTCGAGTAGGTAAGTGATAAAAAGAAAGAATAATTTTTTAGGTGACATGCACCATCATAAACTTGATCAAAGCATTTGTAGAACATTCAAATATGGGATCATAGTACTTCAATCATAACATGAAAGACAAAGTTCTAACAATAAGGCAAAGAAACTATGTTGCAACATGAGAAGGCACAAACAAAAGATTCATGAATAACAATGCTTTGCAAGACGTTTGTTTGTTTCACTAAAGAAAACATAGCATAGTAGTATTTAACTTGTCCCTCATAGAGTAGCAAACATAAATGCATAGGACACCTTCAAAGTTTATAAGAGTGACTAGATACAAATAGTTTAAAACAAGCAATATCAAAGCTATGCATCAATCAACAAGTCTTGGGACAATGCACAAAGAACTAAGAATGGCCACTATGCTCTCAAAGTAGGTGCATAAAGATAGAAGGTGGAGACTCAATATAATGGTGGAAGAAAGGCCTTCATAGAAGGAAGTAGGGATTCAAGTATCATAAAGAGCTTCCAAATATTATGGTACTTAATAGTTTTCAGCTCTCATTGCCCCTATCATAAGCATCTTGAAGTGATTAAGGTTAAAGTGAACAAACTATGGTGTATATGCTTGACGAAGTATAAGTTGGAAATCTCATGTCCCTTGAATACGAGGGCCGCTCGTTATGCTACTCAAGTTTAGTCACCGGTAAGTTCTTGTCATCGTAAGTACATGTGTATCATAGAGAACCGCCAACGGGGTTCCCCTTGCCCGATGATACAGAAGAATCCCCATATCAAAATGGCAAGGGAAGCAAACAACGAGCATCTCAACAATCTTATTATTTACCATGGGAATATGGTGCTTTTTTTCTCTCTTTCCTCTTTTCATAATCTCTTTTTTTCCTTTTCTCTTTTTTCCTCAATATCTAACTCTTTTTTTATAAGAAGGATGCTTCATAGACAACTCATTATGGTTACGCTGCAGGTTTCCACCATGTCAGCATGGATTAGACCAGCGGCTCAGGTGTTTCTCTAACACATATACATAACACCATGGACTTACAAGCTCCCCTTTCATTTCACACCGACGACATCCATAGACAAAAGAGCATGATATCAACTAGGTACAAAGTACAAGTGCAATGTTGAAAGCGTTCCCCATGACATCATGGTTCTGCTAATCCCCAACAAATAAGTGCAAGCATATACCACATAGACGACACAATGGTTAAGTTTATTAAGGGCAAGAAAAGTAAAGTGTGCCATCAAGTTCGTGAGAGCTTTAATCACTAGTTTTCTCATAACAAGTTTAATTTGGAAGGTAGACAAAAACATGAATATACTTGGAATAGCATATGCTAGTAGGTAGGTATGGTGTACTCTTTGGAATAACTTGGTTTTTGGAGTTGGATGCATGAGTGGAACTCACACTTGGTTGTGGAGGCTAGCAAAAGACTGGGAGCGACAAACTAAGAGAGGAATAATGGCCATAATCATGTAGAGCGACAAAGCATCATTGATCAAAGCATAAAGTGATACTACAAGTTGGAAACTAAAGGATCATAAAGGCTTATGGTGACTTGGGATATTCATAACATGGTGTGAGCATATGCCAAGTCAACCCAAATAAAGCATCAAAGGAGAATACCACAATACTATGCTTTAATATGCTAAAACAACGCATGATTCTTCAAAGGCACATTAAGAAATCTCCATTGTTTATAACAATTCATGCTATAGCAAATAATATTAAGCATAAATCCAAAACAATATCAAGCATGGCATGACAAAGCATAGGCCACAGTCAAAAACAAGCTCTCTTTAACACTTAAGCATGAACTTTCCTACTCTTTTCCAATCCAAACCAAACTATTTGAAAACCAATGTATGAAAGAGGAGGTCCAACCAATTTATTCATCAAACTAAGAAAACGAAAAACCAAAACGAAAACGAAAAAGAAGACGCTCCAAGAACAACACAACTGTGCATGAAACAATAAAAATGAAGCGTTTGGAAGAAACCTGGGATTTTTATTGATGAAGAGGGGGATGCCTTGGGCATCCCCAAGCTTTGACGCTTGTACTTCTTGGATATTTCTTGGGGTGACACACGTGGAATCCCCAAGCTTGATCTTTAGTCCATTCTTCATCTCATTAGTCATTCCTTCCATACACCTGAAATTTTTCCTTCATATAAAACTTCACACAATCTTTATTAGCAACATTAGTGCACTCAAGATAATAGGTCTTTAGGTTCAGTTCTAACATCAATAAAATTCCATTAAAACACTCGCTACTGTATCATTTCCCTCAAAAAGCTCAATTCCCCAAAAGAACTCAAAAAGGAACCAACAAGAAGCAAATGCAGAAAATGGCAGAAATCTGTCAAAACAGACCAGAAGGTAAAGACGAATTTTTTCGAAGACCTTCTGTTGCTCAAATCAAAAAGTGTTGAACTAACGAAAGTTAGATAACAACCTGGGGTAGAAGCACAAAAATTCACGCATTAAAAGGACATACCGAGATTTTACACGAATGTTTACGGTGAAGCACATAAATCTATTTCGGGATAGCAACTTTCCCAATCATTACTTCTCTCTCATTAGAGGTTACTCTTGGCACAAAAAGCAAATAAAAATGATAAGGAGCGATTATTACTGAAGTAATAACTTCCAAGACTCATATAAAACTTTTGGGTTATCTCCCAATAAGTACTTTTCTTTAATGCCTTTAAGTTAGGCATAAGAAGCAAGAAAAAGAATCAAGTGTTCTCAAATGAACAAGCATTAAAACCAAATTTTGTTTTCATAGGAGAGGCAAAAGAAATCTTCTCTCTCTTCTTAGGGAAGTGTTCTATACCTTTCTTGAGTGGAAGTTGATATTTAATGGTGCCTTCTTTCATATCAATAATAGCACCAACAGTTCTAAGAAAAGGTCTTCCCAAAGTAATAGGACAAGAAGCATTGCATTCAACATCCAAAACATAGAAATCAACAGGGACATAGGCATTGTTAACCATAATAAGAACATCATTAAGACTCCCCATGAGTTTCTTTCTAGCATTATCATCAAGTGGGACATTCAAATAACAATCTTCAAGTGGTGGCAAATCAAGCATATCATAAATCCTTCTAGGCATAATAGAAACACTACTATCAAGATCACATAAAGCTTTAAAATCAAAATCATTCACTTTCATATTGATGATGGGTTCCCAACCATCTTCCTGTTTTATAGGAATAGAAGCTTTATGTTTCATCTTTTCTTCTTTAATCTTTATGAGAGCATCAGTAATGTGTTTTGTAAAGGCCATGTTCATAGCACTAGCATTAGGACTTTTAGCAAGCTTTTGTAGGAACTTAATAACTTCAGAGATGTTGCAACCATCAAGATCAAAATCATAATTATCATCTAAAGTAGTAGAGCCATTACTAGCCTCAACACTAGTAGTAGTGATAGTAGAAACACTAATGTTTCTAGCAATTTCATCTTCTCTTTCCCATTTAGCATGCAATTCAGCTAATAGTCGAACATTTTCATCGATTCTTACTTGTATGGCATTAGTAGCTACAAAGGGATTATCAATAGTTTTAGGTTTAGCAGCCATTTTATTCAAAGAAGATTGAGCTTCAGCCAATGATGCTATATTTCTTTCAGCATTAGAGAGTTTTTCCTCAATAGTTTTATTGAAAGCAGTTTGTTTACTAATAAAGTCTTTAAGCATAACTTCAAGTTCAGAGGGTGCACTCTTATTATTGTTGTAGGAATTTACATAAGCATTACCATTGTTGGGAGGGTATGGCCTATAATTGTTGTTACCAAAATTATTCCTGTAGGCATTGTTGCTAAAATTGTTATTTTTTACAAAGTTCACATCAACTTGCTTTTCATGAGAAACCAAAGAGGCTAAAGGAACATTATTTGGATCAATATGGGCTTTCCCATTAACAAGCATAGACATAATAACATCAATTTTATCACTCAAAGAGGAGGTTTCCTCAACAGAATTTACCTTCTTACCTTGTGGAGCTCTTTCAGTATGCCATTCGGAGTAGTTAACCATCATATTATCCAGAAGCTTTGTTGTGGCACCCAAAGTAATGGTCAAAAAGGTACCTCCAGCAGCAGAATCCAATAGGTTCCTTGAAGAATAGTTCAATCCCGCATAAAAGGTTTGGATGATCATCCAAGCAGTCATTCCATGAGTGGGACAATTCTTTACCAAAGATTTCATTCTTTCCCAAGCTTGAGCAACATGTTCATTATCAGATTGTTTAAACTTCATTATGTCACTTCTCATAGATATAATCTTAGCAGGAGGATAGTATTTTACAATAAAAGCATCTTTGCATTTAGTCCAATAATCAATACTATTCCTAGTTAGGGAATTTAACCATTCTTTAGCTTTTCCTCTCAAAGAGAAAGGAAACAATTTTAGCTTAATAATATCTCCATCTATATCCGTATGCTTTTGCATCTCACAAAGTTCAACAAAGTTATTTAGATGGGCAGCATCATCTTCATTACCAATACCAGAAAATTGTTCTCTCATAACAAGATTGAGTAAAGCAGGTTTTATTTCAAAGAAAGTAGCTTCAGGAACAGGTGGAGCAATAGGTGTGCTTATAAAATCATTGTTGTTGGTGCTAGTGAAGTCACACAACTTAGTGTTTTCAAGAGTAGTCATTTTTTTGTGTTTTTGATAAATAAAGCAAACTTAGCAAAAGTAAACTAAGCAAAACAAAAATAAAAATTAAAGAGATTGGTTATGAGGGACTCCCCTTGTGAAGATGTCCTTGACTCCCCGGCAACGGCGCCAGAAAAGTAGCCTGATGGCCCAAAATATATCGAGCTCGTTGGGGAACCCCAAGAGGAAGGTATGATGAGCATAGCAGCAAGTTTTCCCTCAGTATGAAACCAAGGTTTAATTGAACCAGTAGGAGCAAGGAAACACCCTAAATATGTTGCTAGCTGAACGTTGGTAGGGCGCACTACTGGTGCTAGTAGCAACATGGAGACTGATACATTGCAAATGTATCTATAATTTTTGATGTTCCATGCTTGGTTTTATCTGCTTTCTTATGTTTTGTTCACACTTTGGAGTACTTTTCATATGATTTCTTGGACTAACCTATTAATAAGAGCCACACTGTCAGCTGCCTATTTTCTGCTATTTTTGGTTCCAGGAAAGTCAGAAAATGAATATTCTCGGAATTGGACGGGACAAAAGCCAAAGTTCTTATTTTTCCGGAAGAGTCACGGAGCCAGAAGACGAGACGGAGGGGGCCACAGGGTGGCCACACCACCCCTTGGCGCGGCCAGCCCAGGCCGCGCTAGGGCATGGTGTGGGCCCCCTGGCCGCTCACCGAACTTGCCTCTTCGCCTATAAGAATCCGCCCGATGCATAAACCCTAAGTCGTCAATTAGAAATCCACGAAAAGTTCTGCAGCGCTGCCGTCACCGAAGGGGAGATTCGGGGGACAGAAAGTCTCTGTTCCGGCACCCTGCCGGGACGGGGAAGTGCCACCGAAGCCATCTCCATCGATCTCCACCACCATCTCCATCACCGTTGTTGATTCCCATTATGAGGAGGGAGTAGTTCTCTCTCGAGGCTAAGGGTTCTACCGGTAGCTATGTGTTCATCTCTCTCTCTATGCATGATCTTATTGAGATCATGAGCTTGTAATCTATAGATCTACCTTGCTACTCAAGTGCTTTAATAGATCTCTGCTCTCCCCATGTGTGTGAAGTTGACAGTGTGCACACCATGGTGGCACTTAGGCTAGAGATTTCAAATACTTGTTATGAGTTATATTTGGAGTTGGATGTCTTTATGAAATTGTGGTGTTTGTTTGAACCATCTAGTACTCAAGGTGATAGTGTGGGGTTTTCTAGATGGGAAAGATGAACTTTGAGGTGTGTTGTTATAGCCCTACCATCGATTAGAGTGTCTAACCGGAGAGTAGTTAAGAGTAGTATCACAATTAGAAGATATTTATATGAGAGTGTTCACTAGTGAAAGTATGATCCCTAGGCCTTGTTTCTAAGCACTGAAACACCGTTTGCTATTAGATCTATTACATGTTTGCTCGCTTCTATATTTATTTCAGTTTTACTTTAGTATTTTCCATGCCATCAAGCTATTTTCTATCACCGTTACCACTTATAATTATCCATACCACTTATATTTCACTATCTCTTCGCCGAACTAGTGCACCTATACACCTGATAAGTGTATTGGGTGTGTTGGGGACACAAGAGACTTCTTGTATCTTGATTGCTGGGTTGCTTGAGAGGGATACCTTTGACCACTTCCTCCCTGAGTTCAATATACCTTGGGTGATCCACTTAAGGGAAAACTTGCTACTGTTCTACAAACCTCTGCACTTGGAGGCCCAACAACTGTCTACAAGAATATAAGTGCGTAGACATCAAGCTATTTTCTGGCGCCGTTGCCGGGGAGGTAAGGTAAAAGGTACTCACATCCTCCGGTGTGAGTGCTCGAAGTTATTTCCTTTAGATTCTGCAATTTTGTCTTTTTGTTTCTTGTTTTTACTAGTTAGGCTTAATGGAAAACAACAAAAAAATTAGAGAGCTTTATAGTATTTATCTTGAGTTATGACATGAAGTGTTTGAAGAGAAAATTAAAAAACCTATGGAACTTTATTTGCATGCTAATAGCAATGTTGTTAGTATGAATTATTTGGACACCATTATTGCTAATGCTATGGAAAAGTCTAAGCTTGCGGAAGCTAGTTTTTATTAAAATGATCTTTTTAGTTCCCCAGCTTTGGAAGATAGCTATTCTATTGCTTATGATGATACCAAACCTCCAATTACAATGATGAATATGGTATTTTCAGTCCACCTACTATTGAGGAGAAAATTAATTATGACTACAATATGCCTCTTATATTTGATGATTATGGTGATGAGAATAATAATGATAGCTATTTTGTTAAATTTGCTCCCACTACAATTAATAAGAATGACTATGTTTATGTGGGGAGTATGAATTCTTTTATGCATGTGGCTCATGATAAGAATGTTTCATGTGATTTTTATATTGTTAATTTTATTCATGATGCTACTGAAAGTTATTATGAGAGAGGGAAACATGGTTTTATGCATCTCAATAATATTAAGTTTCCCCTCTTTATGTTGAAAATTTTGAAGTTGCACTTGTTTTGCTTTACTATGCTTGTTTCTTTATGCTTTCATGACTTGTTTCTTTACAAGACTCCTATGCATAGGAAGTGGGTTAGACTAAAATGTGCTTTGAATTTGCTTCTTGATGCTCTCTTTACTTCAATTCATATTTCTTATGTGAGCATCCTCTCGAACTATCATGCCTAACTTAAAGACGTTAAAGAAAAGTACTTATTGAGAGATAACCCAAAAGTTTTAGACGAGTCTTGGAAGTTATAACTTAAGTAATAAACGCTCCTTATCCTTTTTATTTGCTTTTTGTGCCAAGAATAACCTCTAATGAGAGAGAAGTAATGATTGGGAAAGTTGCTGTCCCGAAACAGATTTCTATGCTTCACCGTAAAAATTCATGTAAAATCTCTGTACGTCCTTTTGAGGCGTGAATTTTTGTGCTTCTGCCCCAGGTTGTTATCTAACTTTCGTTAGTTCAACACTTTTTGGTTTGAGCAACAGAAGGTCTTCGAAAAAATTCGTTTTTATCTGCTGGTCTATTTTGATAGATTTCTGCCATTATTTGCATTTGCTTCTTGTTGGTTCCTTTTTGAGTTCTTTTGGGGAATTGAGCTTTTTGAGGGAAGTTCTACAGTAGCTAGTGTTTTAATGGAAGTATTATTGGTGTTAGAACTGAACCTAAAGGCCTATTATCTTGAGTGCACTAATGTTGCTAATAAAGATTGTGTGAAGTTTTGTATTAAGGAAAAATTTCAGGTGTATGGAAGGAATGAGTAATGAGATGAAGGATGGACTAAATCTCAAGCTTGGGGATGTCACCCTTGTCACCCCAAGAAATATCCAAGAAGTACAAGCGTCAAAGCTTGGGGATGCCCAAGGCATCCCCTTCTTCATCAATAAAAATCTCAGGTTTCTTCCAAACGCTTCATTTTTATTGTTTCATGCACAGTTGTGTTATTCTTCGAGCATCTTCTTTTTCGTTTTCGTTTTGGTTTTTGTTTGCTTGGTTTGCTTACTTTTCTGAATAAATTGGTTGGACCCCCTCTTTCATACATTGGTTTTCAAATAGTTTGGTTTGGATTGGAAAAGAGTAGGAAAGTTCATGCTTAAGTGGTAAAGAGAGCTTGTTTTTGACTATGGCCTATGCTTTATCATTCCATGCTTGATATTGTTTTGGCTTTATGCTTAGTATTCTTTGCTGTAGCATGACTTCTTATAAACAATTGAGATTGCTTAATGTGTCTTGGAAGGATCATGCGTTGTTTTAGCATATTAAAGCATAGTATTGTGGTATTCTCCTTTGATGCTTTATTTGGGTTGACTTGGCGCATGCTCACACCATGTTATGACTATCTCAATCTCAAGTCACCATAGCCTTTATGATCCTTTAGTTTTCAACTTATAGTATCACTTTATACTTTGATCAATGATGTTTTGTCGCTCTGCATGATTATGGCCATTATTGCTCTCTTAGTTGGTCGCTCCCAGTCTTTTGCTAGCCTCCATAAACAAGTATGAGTTCCACTCATGCATCCAACTCCGAATAAAACCAAGTTATTCCAAACAGTCTAACATACCTACCTATTAGCATTTGCTATTCCAAATATATTCATGTTTTTATCTACCTTCCGAATTAAACTTGTTATGTGAAAACTAGTGATTAAAGCTCTCACGAACTTGATGGCACACTTTACTTTTTTTGCCCCTAATAAACTTGAACCATTGTGTCATCTATGTTTTATATGCTTGCACTTATATGTTGGGGATTAGCAGAACCATGTTGTCATGGGGAACGCTTTCAACATTGCACTTGTACTTTATACCTAGTTGATATCATGTTCTTTTGTCTATGGATGTCGTCGGTATGAAATGAAAGGGGAGCTTGTAAGTCCATGGAGTTATGTATATGTGTTAGAGAAACGCTTGGGCCGCTGGTCTAATCCATGTTGTCATGGTGGAAACCTGTAGCGTAACCATAATGAGCTGTCTATGAAGCATTCTTCTTATAAAAAAAGAGTCAGATATTGAGAAAAAAGAGAAAAGGAAAAAAAGAGATTATGAAAAGAGGAAAGAAAGAAAAAAGCACCATATTCCCATGGTAAATAATAAGATTGCTGAGATGCTCGTTTTCTACTTGCCTTGTCATTTTGATAAGGGGATTCTTCCGTATCATCGGGCAAGGGGTACCCCATTGGCGGTTCTCTATGATACACATGTACTTACGATGACAAGAACTTACCGGTGACTAAACTTGAGTAGCATGACGAGCGGCCCTTGTATTCAAGGGACATGAGATTTCCAACTTATACTTCGTCAAGCATATACACCATAGTTTGTTCACTTTAACCTTAATCACTTCAAGATGCTTATGATAGGGGCAATGAGAGCTGAAAGCTATTAAGTACCATAATTTTTGGAAGCTCTTTATGAAACTTGAATCTTTGCTTCCTTCTATGAAGGCCTTTCTTCCACTTATATATTGAGTCTCCACCTTCTATCTTTATGCACCTACTTTGAGAGCATAGTGGCCATTCTTAGTTCTATGTGCATTGTCCCAAGACTTGTTGATTGATGCATTGCTTTGGTATTGCTTGTTTTAAACTATTTGTATCTAGTCACTCTTATGAACTTTGAAGGTGTCCTATGCATTTATGTTTGCTACTCTATGAGGGACAAGTTGAATGCCACTATGCTATGTTTTCTTTATGTGAAACAAACAAATGTCTTGCAAAGCATTGTTATTCATGAATCTTTTGTTTGTGCCCTTTCATGTTGCATGCATAGTTGCTATGTCTTATTGTTAGAACTTTATCTTTCATGCTATGTTAAAGTACTATGATCCTAGCTATCAATGTTTTACAAATGCTTTGATCAAGTTTATGATGGTGCATGTCACCTCAAAAATTATTCTTTCTTTTTATCACTTACCTACTCGAGGACGAGCAGGAGTTAAGCTTGGGGATGTTGATACATTGCAAATGTATCTATAATTTTTGATGTTCCATGCTTGGTTTTATCTGCTTTCTTATGTTTTGTTCACACTTTGGAGTACTTTTCATATGATTTATTGGACTAACCTATTAACAAGAGCCACAGTGCCAGCTGCCTGTTTTCTGCTATTTTTGGTTCGAGGAAAGTCAGAAAATGAATATTCTCGGAATTGGATGGGACAAAAGCCAAAGTTCATATTTTTCTGGAAGACTCACGGAGCCAGAAGACGAGATGGAGGGGGGACACAGGGTGGCCACACCACCCCTTGGTGCGGGCCAGCCCAGGCCGCGCCAAGGCATGGTGTGGCCCCCTGGCCGCCCACCGACCTTGCCTCTTCGCCTATAAGAATCCTCCCGATGCATAAACCCTAAGTCGTCAATCAGAAATCCACGAAAAGTTCCGCAGCGCCACCGGCACTGAAGGGGAGATTCGAGGGACAGAAAGTCTCTGTTCCAGCACCCTGCTGGGACGAGGAAGTGCCCCTGAAGCCATCTCCATCGATCTCCACCACCATCTCCATCACCGTTGCTGATTCCCATGATGAGGAGGGAGTAGTTCTCTCTCGAGGCTAAGGGTTCTACCTGTAGCTATGTGTTCATATCTCTCTCTATGCATGACCTTATTGAGACCATGAGCTGTAATCTATAGATCTACCTTGCTACTCAAGTGCTTTAATAAATCTCTGCTCTCCCCATGTGTGTGAAGTTGACAGTGTGCACACCATGGTGGCACTTAAGCTAGAGATTTCAAATACTTGTTATGAGTTATATTTGGAGTTGGATGTCTTTATGAAATTGTGGTGTTTGTTTGAACCATCTAGTACTCAAGGTGATAGTGTGGGGTTTTCTAGATGGGAAAGATGAACTTTGAGGTGTGCTGTTATAGCCCTACCATCGATTAGAGTGTCTAACCGGAGAGTAGTCAAGAGTAGTATCACAAAGAGAAGATATTTACATGAGAGTGTTCACTAGTGAAAGTATGATCTCTAGGCCTTGTTTCTAAGCACTGAAACTCTGTTTGCTATTAGATCTATTACATGTTTGCTTGCTTCTATCTTTATTTCAGTTTTACTTTAGGCTTTTCCACGCCATCAAGCTATTTTCTATCACCGTTACCACTTATAATTATCCATACCACTTGTATTTCACTATCTCTTCGCCGAACTAGTGCACCTATACACCTGACAAGTGTATTGGGTGTGTTGGGGACACAAGAGACTTCTTGTATCTTGATTGCAGGGTTGCTTGAGAGGGATACCTTTCACCACTTCCTCCCTGAGTTCGATATACCTTAGGTGATCCACTTAAGGGAAAACTTGCTGCTGTTCTACAAACCTCTGCACTTGGAGGCCCAACAACTGTCTACAAGAATAGAAGTGCGTAGACATCAGAGACCTGCACAACACAACCACAGAACTCTGTCTCCAACTTGCGATGAGGTTGTCAATCTCATCGGTTTTGCTGAAAACAAAGGATTAAACGTATCGAGTGGAAGAAAGTAATAGTTTGCAGAAAGTAAACACAAAGCAGTAAACAGTTGATTGTAGATTGAAAGTAAAGTGAAAGGACCGAGGTCCATAGTTCACTAGAGGTGGCTCTCCTTAAGATAGATAACATGCTAGGTGAACAAATTACAGCGGGGCAATTGACAAACATCAAGAAAGCATACAAACATATACTAATCATCTTGACTCCTTTGAGATTCGATTGGGAATTACAACATTATACATAGACCGCCATCCAGCTTCATGTATGACTAATAATCCACCTTTAGGTTATCATCCGAACCCCCTCCAGTATTAAGTTGCAAGCAACGGATAATTGCATTACGAATTGCGTGTAATGTAAACAATACGATTGTTCTATGAACAAAGGATTGTTGTTTTCTCCCTAGTAGCAACAGCACATCTAGTACCTTAGAGATTTCTGTCACTTCCCCATATTACCACAGGCATGAACCCACTATCGAGCATAAATACTAACTCTTGGAGTTGCTAGCATCTACTTGGCCAAGATAGCTACTAACAACGGAAAGCATGCAAGATCACAAATAACAAAGACATGATAGAATCAATAATCAACCTGAAATAGCATCTCAATATCCATCGGATCCCCATATACACAACATGCAGAATTACAAATAGATGATCTTGATCATGAACGGAGCTCACAAGATCTAAACATGAAAGCACAAAGGAGGAGAACCAGCCATCTAGCTACTACATGGACCCGTAGTCTAGAGATGAACTACGCATGCATCACACCGGAGGCTTGCATGATGATGAAGAAGGCCTCCAGGGTGAATTCCCCTCTCCAGCAGGGTGCCGGGAAGAGCTTCAGATCCCTCCCGATCTAGGTATGGAGATGATGGCGGCTACAGACTCTTTCGTGGATTTTTGATCGGGTGCTTAGGGTTTCCGTATCATAGGAAATATATAGGCGGAAGGAGAGGCCGAGGGGGTGCCTGGGGCGGCCAGACCACCCCTTGGTGCCGGCCAGGTGGTGTGGCCGGGCCCCAGCCCCTCTCCGTCTCCAATTCTGGCTCCAGGTGTCCCTCGGTAAAATAATGACTTTGTCTTTTGTCCCGTCCAATTTTGATAATATTCATTTTCTGACTTTCTTGGAACCAAAAACAACAGAAAACAGGCAGCTGGCACTTTGGCTCTTGTTAATAGGTTAGTCCAAGAAATCATATGAAAAGTACTCCAAAGTGTGGACAAAACACAAGAAAGTAGATAAAACCAAGCATGGAACATTAAAAATTATGGATACATTTGCAATGTATCACTCCCCCAGGCTTAGGGTTTCATGGGGATAATATACGCCAAAGCGGAGAGCCAGGAATGGGCCAGGGTGGCCACACCACCTGGTGGCGCGACCAGGGGTGGCCCGTGCCAGGGGGTGGTGTGGGCCCCCTATGGCCTAACTCCGCTCCCCCTTCTGGTATCCTTCGTCTTCTGGAAAAATAGGATCTTCGCGAATTTCGCCTTCAAACAGCGCCTTTTCCATCAGAATCCTGACTTCAGCGGTCCATCCTCCAAAAGTCATGAACCATGCGAAACAGATGAAATAACATAAGTATCATCTCTTAATATGAAATATATCAATGAATAACAGTAAATTATGATATAGAATAGTGATGCAAAATGGACGTATCAATACGTCATAAACGTATCTATAATTTTTGATGTTCCATGCTTGTTTTATATCTACTTTCTTATGTTTTGTTCACACTTTGAGGTATTTTTATACATTTTCTTGAACTCACCTATTAACAAGATGCCACAGTGCCAGTTGCTTGTTTTCTGCTGTTTTTGGTTTCAGAAAAGCTAGTAAAAAATATTCTCTTAATTGGACGGGACAAAAGCCAAAGTCAATATTTTACCCGAAGGAATAGGAGGATCGAAGGGGAGACAAAGTGGCGCACCAGGGCGACCACACCTGGTGGCCGCACGGCCAAGGGCGCGCCACCAGGGGGTGTGGGCTCCTGGTGCTCCACCGACCTTGCCCCTTCGCCTATAAAAGCCTCCTGGGATGAAAACCCTAAGTACCCGATCAGAAATCCATGAAAGAGTCTGTAGCCGCTGCCATCTCCATCCCTAGACTAGGGGGGATCCGAAGCTGTTCCCGACACCCTGCCGGAGGGGAGAGATCACCCTAGAAGTCTTCTTCATCACCATGCAAGCCTCCGGAGTGATGCGTGAGTAGTTCACCCTTGGACTACGGGTCCATGTAGTAGCTAGATGGTTGGTTCTCCTCCTTTGTGTTATCATGTTTAGATCTTGTGAGCTTCGTTCATGATCAAGATCATCTATTTGTAATCTTACATGTTGTGTTTGTGGGGATCCGATGGATATTGAGATACTATTTCAGATTGATTATTGATTCTATCATGTCTATGTTATTTGTGATCTTGCATGGTCTTTGTTGTTAGTAGCTATCTTGGCCAAGTAG
Source organism: Avena sativa (assembly GCA_916181665.1). Taxonomy (NCBI): domain Eukaryota; kingdom Viridiplantae; phylum Streptophyta; class Magnoliopsida; order Poales; family Poaceae; genus Avena; species Avena sativa. Next base: position 435,533,136 of record OV702287.1, read on the forward strand.
ATGCTTACAACTCCAAGAGGGAGTATTTATGCTCGATAGTGGGTCCATGCCTCTAGTAATCTAGGGAAGTGACAAAAATCTCTAAGGTTGTAGATGTGCTATTGCTACTAGGGAGAAACCAACAATCCTTTGTCCATGGGGAAATCGTATTGTTTAATTTACACACTTTGCTTAATGCAATTATCTGTTGCTTGCAACTTAATACTGGAAGGGGTTTGGATGATAACCTGAAGGTGGATTATTAGTCATAGATGGAGTTGGATTACGGTCTATTTATAATGTTGTAATGCCCAATCAAATCTCATAGGAGTCAAGATGTCTAATATATGCATTATTATGCTTTCTCAATCTGTCAATTGCCCCGCTGTAATTTGTTCACCCAACGTGCTATTTATCTTAAGGAGAAACACCTCTAGTGAACTATGGACCCCAGTCCATTCTTTTACCATTGATATACCATCTATTGTTTACCGTTTGTTGTTTACTTTCTGCAAGCAATTACTATCTTCCACACTATACATTTAATCCTTTGTTTTCAGCAAAACCAGTGAGATTGACAACCTCACTGTAAGTTGGGGCGAAGTTCTGTGGTTGTGTTGTGCAGGATTCCAAGTTGCTAGCAACACCTTGGAGTTGTTTCCTTACTCCTACTGGTTTGATAACCTTGGTTTCATAACTGAGGGAAAAATTGCTGCTGTGCTCATCATACCTTCCTCTTGGGGTTCCCAACGAGCTCGACATATTTTGAACCATCAACCATCTACTACAAATCCATCAGGCTGCTCCATATAAATTTCCTCATCTAGCTCTCCATTTAGAAAAGCTGTCTTAACATCCATTTGATGAACGAGAAGACCATGTGAGGCAGCCAAGGATAGTAGTACTCGAATAGTGGTCAATCTGGCTACAGGTGAGTAGGTATCGAAGAAGTCTTCACCTTCTTTCTGGGTATAACCCTTGGCCACAAGACATGTCTTGTACTTTTCAATAGTACCATTAGGTCTAAGCTTTTTTTAAACACCCACTTACATCCTACAGGTTTGCACCCATGAGGACAATCACTGACCTCCCAAGTTCCATTAGATAAGATGGAATCCATCTCGCTACGGACAACTTCTTTCCAGTAGTCAGCATCTTGAGATGCATAGGCTTCTGAAATAGAAGTGGGAGTATCATCCACAAGGTACACAATGAAATCATCACCAAATGAATTTGCAGTCCTTTGTCTCTTTCTCCTTTTAGGAGCTTCATTGTCATCCTCCACAGGATCATCATAGGTGTTCTATCGACATAGTGGGTTTAGGAATTATAACAAATTCCTGACTAGATGAACTAGTCATCTCCTGATTTGATGAGCTAGACATACCTTTCATGGGAAAGATATCCTCAAAGAAAGTCGCATCATTCGACTCCATAATCGTACCAACTTGCATGTCGAATACCTCATATTTTACTATCAAAAATATATAGCCAATGCTATGAAAAGCATATCCTAGAAAAACACAATCCACGATTTTTGGTCCAAGCTTTTGCTTCTTGGGTATTGGAACATTGACTTTCGCCAAACATCCCCAGGTTCGTAAGTAAGAGAGTTTAAGCCTTTTCTTCTCCCATTCCTCAAATGGAGTCATGGTTTTTATCCTTTACGGGAACACGGTTTAGGACATGACACACAGTCATTAGCGCCTCCCCCCACCATTCCTCGGAAATACCCGATGTATCTAACATGGCATTAACCAAATCAGTTAGAGTGCGGTTCTTTCTTTCGGTCACCCCATTTGACTGAGGTGAATAGGGAGGCGTCCTCTCATGTATAATACCATGTTTCGTACATAATAAGTCAAATTCATTTGAAAAGTACTCTCCACCACGATCCGACCTTAGCCACTTGATTTTAAGATCAAGTTGGTTTTCTGCTTCAGCTTTATAGTTTTTGAAGTAATTCAAAGCTTCATCTTTAGATTTCAGAAGATAAACATAGCAGTATCTAGTGGAATCATCAATACACGTCATAAAGTATCTTTTTCCACCTCTTGTCAACACACCATTCATCTTACAAAGATCTGAATGTATAAGTTCTAGTGGTGCTAAGTTTCTCAGTTCCACAGTCGTATGAGACTTGCGGAGTTGCTTTGCTTGCACATAAACTTGGCACTTAGAACCTTTGACAGTGGTAAATTTTAGAATTAAACTCATATTGGCTAGCCGCGTCATGCAACCAAAGTTAATATGACAAAGTCGTGAATGCCAAATATTGGACTCATTATGATTGCAAACATGATTAATAACTTTAGTACATGAGTCTGATAAAGATAAGCAGAACAGACATCTGCACTCATAACCCTTTCCAATAAATTATATATACTTAGAAATTACAACTTTATTTGACTCAAACACGAACTTAAAAACATCTCGACATAAAAGCGATCCGCTGACGAGATTCTTATTGATGGAGGGAACGTGTTGCACATTCTTCAGTTGTACAGTCTTCCCCGAAGTAAACTTCAGATTTACCGTACCAACACTATGAACAGAAGCACGTGAGCCGTTTCCCATTAGCACGGAAGAGGTTCTTGAGACCTGATAAGAAGAAAACATGAAAATATCAGAACATACATGTGTATTAGCACCCGTGTCTATCCACCATTCAGGAGAATGACATACTGAAAGGATAGTAGGTAAAATACCATACCCAGTGTGCTTCATTTCAGTATCGCTAATAACAAGATTAGCGGTCTTGCCGTTGTTCCCATGTTGCCGCTTGTCAAAGCGATTAGGGCATCTAGGAGCCCAATGATTAGGATCACCACAAACATGGCAAGAGCCTTTCTTCTTATCATTTTTCTTCTTAAAGTTGGTTGAGTGCATGGCCTTAAACTTGCCATCGAACTTTCCTTTGCTATCAGATTTGTTCTTATTCTTGAACTTGTGGGATTGGAAGTTTTTCTTCTATACCAGGCACTAGAAGCTCCCTCAAATCCTCGAGCACGTGTGTTCTTTGCTCTCGCCTTCTCTTCCACATGAAGAGACCCAATGAGATTCGTAACGGAAAACTCTTGTCTCTTATGTTTTAGAGAAGTAGCAAAGCTCCTCCACAAAGAAGGAAGCTTGGCAATAATGCCTCCGGCCACAAACTTGTCCGGTAAGGTACACTTGAACTGCTCAAATTCTTTGGCAAGTGATTGTATCTCATGAGCTTGCTCAATGACGGAGCGCTCATCAACCATCTTGTAGTCATAGAATTGCTCCATGACATACAACTCAGAGCCAGCGTCCGAGACCCCAAACTTGGCCTCGAGCGCATCCCATGCGTCTTTACCATTATCAAATGAAATATATGGGTCAACAATGTTGTCCCCAATAATACTGAACAGAGCCGCCATAAACATGGTATCGGCTTTTTTAAAGGCCGCTTCCTGCTCAGCAGAAAGATCTCCTTCAGGTTTGCCAAGAGTGGCGTTATAGCAGTTTATGTTTTTAAACCATAGAATTGCTCTCGCGCGCCATCTCTTATAGTGCATACCATCAAATGAAGGAGGCCTAGTTGCCGCGGCTACACCAGTGGAATTCAGTTGCCTATAATCAGGTTTTTAGATTGTTGAAAATATAAGCAATAATCCATATGATTTAATCCGAATAATAAACTGATAAAGCATGATCATACATACAGTACAAAACTAATCATGCAGATCAATAAAGTAGATGAACAGATTACATCTAAATAAGATAAACCTATCACATCTACACTAATCGCTAGAATAAAGAACTCTAGCAGAATCTAAAAAAGAAAGTTCATGATTACGTACGGTAAGCGGCGACAGCAGCAGCCAAGGTGGTAGCAGCAGCAACAATGGTAGCAGCATCGTCGGCCATGTCATCGTTGTAGAAGCTGCTGATGTCCAGGAAGAAGTCCTCGTCGGGGAAATAGTCATCAGTGATGGCGTCAATAGTCACGTGGAAGCGCTCCCCAAAAACCTGATCGCCCCTCACCCGTACAGGTTCACAAGAAGGCTTAAGCGTGGAGGCTTATATAGTGATCATGGGACTCAGCCCACATCCCATAAAGACTGGAAACGGCTGACTAATTGGCGCGTCTGTTAATGACTCATAATTATTATTTGATTAATTTTCTCGACTAGCAAAAATAAATCTCGGTTCGGCGAGATTCCTACAACCTGCGCGTCGTGACTAGGCGTGGCGTGACGAGGCGAGGCGGGCGATGTCATGGAATTGGCCACGGCAGATGTTACAGGTTAGCTTACGTAGAGGAAAGGGCAAGACGACGTAGGAGAATCCGGGAACGAGATTGGCACACGATGTACCCAGGTTCACGTCCTCTCGGTGAAGCATCGCTACGTCCTGCTGTCAATCCAGTATATGATCATAGATTGGTTTACATGGAGACGCCGGAGGCGAAGAGGGAGACTAGATCTAATATGATGTGGGAGATGTCTCCCCAAGGGGATGCCCCTGGTGGCTTTATATATGTAGCTAGTTAGGGTTTACAAGTGTGCTAATGGGCTTTGTATTGGAGTCGCCGTCTTGGGCCTCCAGTCGGCATGTCGTCTGGGTCCAGTATGCGCCAGTCGCCGTATTTGGCGAGTCGATCCGCCTTGGGTTAAGCTTCAGTCGGCTCGCTCCAGCTGGCGACTCACTTCATGGGTATACCCCGATTGGTATTCCCCCATCAGTAGTCCCCGAGCGCGTCAGGGACTCGGCGATGACTTCGAGCCGCCGAATCGGCGCAGGTGATTCCAGGGCAGAGTCGATGGTGAGTCATTGACGAGCTCCTGAAACAGAGAAATAGCTCATGAAGTAGCCCAATCACCAAGGCGAGTCGACGCGTCGGGCAAGTCGTCATTGGACGGAGTCTCCCCTTGGAGAAGTTTGGTCGGCACCTTGTCAACTTGCTGTCGTAGAGGACGTGGAGGCCACCAAATCATTGATGGTGAAGTCGCCAAGTCGGTGCAGGGGAACACGCGAGACGAGTCCGCGAGGGGCGAGTCCTAGAGCGTGTTAAATACGCGAGGGCGAGTCCGCGATGGCGAGTCCCCGAGTGTGTTGAGTACGCGAGGGTGAGTCCGCGGTGGTGAGTCCCCGAGCGTGTTGAGTATGCGAGGGAGAGTCCGCGGTGGCGAGTCCCCGAGCGTGTTGAGTATGCGAGGGCGAGTCCGTGATGGTGAGTCCCCGAGCATGTTGAGTATGCGAGGGCGAGTCCGCGGTGGCGAGTCCCCGAGCGTGGCGAGTACGCGAGGGCGAGTCCGCGGTGGCGAGTCCCCGAGCCTGTTGAGTACGCGAGGGCGAGTCCGCGGTGGCGAGTCCCCGAGCGTGTTGAGTACGCGAGGGCGAGTCCACGGTGGCGTGTACGCGAGGGCGAGTCCGCGGTGGCGAGTCCCCGAGCCTGACGAGTACGCGAGGGTGAGTCCGTGGTGGAGATTCCCCGAGCGTGTTGAGTACGCGAGGGCGAGTCCGCGGCGGCGAGTCCTCGAGCGTGTCGAGCCGCGGTCGTAGAATCACGCGCACACGCAGCATGCCTAGGAGTAGTCCCGGAGGCTCGAGTTGGCTTGTAGAGGCGACTTGAGGCTTTTTAGAGATGCATATTCTGAAAATAGTAGTGGTTGTTGCCGAACATGGTGAGTCCACGTGGGGAGAGTTCGTGGTGAGCGAGTCCGTGAGGGGAGAGTCCCCAAGTGTGGCGAGTCCGTGATGATTGTGAGTCCACGAGGGGAGAATCCCGGAGTGTGGCGAGTCCGCGGTGATTGCGAGTCTGCAAGGGGAGAGTCCTCGAGTGTGGCGAGTCCGCGATGATTGCGAGTCCGCGAGGGGAGAGTCCCCGAGTGTGGCGAGTCCGTGATGACGTTGATTGCGCTGTTTTTGTTAGCGAGTCTCTCGTCTTGGCCCGTGGGGCCAGTCGCTTGGCGACTCCAAATATAGCTCTCGGCTTGGCGTTCTTCCTAGACAATCCGAGGCTCGGTTTGTGAGTCCGCGTCCGTAGTACTTAGCCGTGCGAGTCGCACTATCTAAGGTTGAGGAGGACATGGTGCTGTATGTGTAGCACTGTCATTTGTCTTGACCAGGAAGGCCAGTCGAGCAAGGCGACCCCAATGATGGCTCTCGGTTAGCGTTTTTCGTGGACGATCCGATGCTCGATTTGCGAGTCCTCGTCCGAACTACTTAGCCGTTGCGAGTCGCTCTTTCAAAGGTTGACAAAGGCGAATCAATTTTTCCCGGGGGAAAGAGACGCCCAGTGGTGAGTCCATGCGGCGTGGCATGCGACCCTCTCTGGCGACTCGGACGATGAAGGTCCCATAGTAGGCGCGACATACGCATTCGACGTAGCCGGAAAGATTTGACGCGGCAGAAGTATGGTCACGCTTTGGCGAAGTCGAGACCGCGGACACGGGGTCGACGCGGCGGACGGAGGTCGCGCTATGACGAAGTCAACGCGGCGGACACGGCGTCGACGCGGCGGACGGAGGTCGCGCTATGGCGAAGTCGACGCGGCGGACACGGGGTCGACGCGGCGGACGGAGGTCGCGCTTTGGCGGAGTCGACGCGGCGGACGTAGGTCGCGCTAGGGCGAAGTCGGCACGGTGGACACGGGGTCGACGCGGTGGACGTAGGTCGCGCTATGGCGAAGTCGACGCGGCGGACACGGGGTCGACGCGGCGGACGTAGGTCGCGCTATGGCGGAGTCGTGCGGCGATTAGCCAATAGGATGGCAAGTCCCCGAGCAAGGAGAGTCTGGGAGGGCGACCCCGCGCAGGGAGAATCCCCGAGCGTGGCGAGTCCGCGAGGGGGTACCCCGTGATGGCGAGTCCGCGAGGGCGGTTCCGTGATGGCGAGGTCGCGGTGGCGAGGCGAGTCCCGACAGACTAGTGCGGCATTTAGCCAGGAGTGGACGCGGCGGTAGCCATACGCTGTGGTTGACGGAGTTGGCGCACCGAACAGAGTCGCCTCCTTGTTTTCTGTATTGCTGTCGAACGGATTTTTTGAGATGTCTCGTGTTGATAAATCTGCACCAAAACGGCAGTACAAACCAGAGAAAATATATTTGTAAACCGATTTACAAGATGGAGCAAATAATTGGAAAAATAGCACCTGATACGGAGTTGTGATAGAGAATAATTATCGACGTTTGACGCTGCTAGCCCGCATGTTTATCGGTGCAGTTCTCCTAATGTTCGTTTAGCTGGACTCGGAGGCGTCGCGGTCGGAGAGCCATGTACATGCCTGTCGGTAGGCCACCTACATGCAGTAGTCTTGATAGTCGCCGAGTCCGGCGATAGCCCCTGGACACTGAGCTGATTGTAGAGAAAACTCTAAGCTCGGACGGCCGGTTTCGAGACAAAGCATATTTGCCGATTCATGGCATGTATTGCAAAATAAATATGAAAAGATTATGTTGAAATAGAATCTAATAAATTGGCAGAGTAATTAAATACTTGAGAGATATTGAATAGAAAAAAGCATTAAGTCATGGCTCGATCATGGCCACATGCAATTGAACATGCGCGTTGGTCTTTGTGCTTCAGACATGTTGGCTTTGTCCGATGCTGATCTTGTAAACACGCCCTCGGCGGATCCATCAGGACACGGTCAAAAGAGCAATGAATTGCAAAACAAGTGATTAGATCTAAATAAAATAAAGTAATCAATACATGGGAGAGAGACGTGATCAAAATAGAAAAAACTCATTAGTCCATGTCGCATACGATCGGGGCGTTTGTGATTTTGCATCCGGCCGTGATAGGGTCACGCGGCAGTCGACAACCTTAATCCAATTGAATTTTGATCTGGATCAATCCAGTCCGTCTCGTGAACTGCATGAACTAGGACTCGCCGAATGTGACGAGTTAGCGATGGTGGCGAATCCGCGAGGAGTGAGTCCCCGGATGGCGAGTCGACGTGGGCGTGGCGAGCCGGCGAAGGTGGAGAATCCGCGAGGGGTGAGTCCCCGGATGGCGGGTCGACGTGGGTGTGGCGAGCCGACGATGGTGGAGAATCCGCGAGGGGTGAGTCCCCGGATGACGAGTCCGCAACAGACGAGGACGGTCTGGGATAGCCGAGCAACTGAGTTGGTTCCCTTGCAACTCCATTGTTTCAAACGAGAGGTCATGCGTATACAAATAAACATCATGAACGCTTGATGATTAAATCAAATAATAATTATTGTAACGAGTAAAGAAAACCGTATTTGATTACAGTCCTGGTCATATGCGCTCGGCGTGCATTTCTTACGCCAAAGCTTATCGTGAAGGATGCATGTCTATCCGGCTACCATTGATCAGATAGCTTTCATGCCAATACGATGCATGCAAGGATCAGACCTAGGTTAGATAATCAAATAATAATGAAGGAGAGAGGGGATTGAAACGGATACTCATCGAAATAGGTCTGCTGTAGCTGTGCAGGCCGTGATCGTCGTCGACCTGGCTGGCTGTGATGGTATACAAAATAAACTGTAGCCGAGACTGCAGGATTTTATCGCCGCTCAATCGTCGCTCAATCGCCAGGCGGCAAACGGACTGTACCAATTTGCTTCAATCCAGGTGATAGACCTTGTCTTCAGGAGATCATGACTCGATTGAGCGAGGGGGCGCATGCACACAAAAAACATGCAAAAGAACTAGATTCGAATAAAATAGTAGGAAGCTATAACTTGCATTGCAATCGATGCAAAGAAAGATAGGAATCAAATAAAAAAGCCTATTTGACATGTCCACGTGCGATCAAGTTCACGCCGTTTGCATAATAGAGCTTCTTTGCTGTTGAGGACAAGATCGTGTGGCAGCTGCCTCTTGATCCGATTGGATCTCGTGCTGCGCCAAGGGAACCACACGGCCATGCGCGTGGTTAACTATTTGGACCGATCTACTGCCGCGCGGCAGCATAAATTAGGTCCAATCTTGATTCTTATGCTCGAGCGCCAATGAGGATGTTGCGGAATCCCGCCCGGATCATCACCTCCAAGCATCGCTTGTCTCACGGTAGGCGTCAACTGTCGTGGAATTGGCCACGGCAGATGTTACAGGGTAGCTTACGTAGAGGAAAGGGCAAGACGACGTAGGAGAATCCGGAAACGAGATTGGCACACGAAGTACCCAGGTTCACGTCTCCTCGGTGGAGGATCGCTACGTCCTGCTGTCAATCCAGTATATGATCATAGATTGGTTTACATGGAGCCGCCGGAGGCGAAGGAGGAGACTAGATCTAATATGATGTGGGAGATGTCTCCCCAAGGGGGTGCCCCTGGTGGCTTTATATATGCAGCCAGTTAGGGTTTACAAGTGTGCTAATGGGCTTTGTATTGGAGTCGCCGTCTTGGGCGTCCAGTCGGCGTGTCGTCTGGGTCCAGTATGCGCCAGTCGTCGTATTTGGCGAGTCGATTCGCCTTGGGTTAAGCTTCAGTCGGCTCGCTCTAGCTGGCGATTCGCTTCATGGGTATACTCTGATTGGTATTCCCCCATCAGGCGACGTCGACGGAGGAGTGCGCGAGAGCTGCTCTTCTTCTCACACCTTAGTGAGTGGTGGAACAACCTAGTATATAAGGAGGTGTAACTCTCACTCAACTAGTAATGTTGGACTAAACTTTAGCACCACTTGCACATCCATATGCTCCTATGCATAAATAGGCCAATTTTTTTTCCAGAATTTATCTAATAGGCCAACGATCTAAAACTCACCAAATTTCAACAATTAGCTCTCTCACCGCACTCAACGGAGCTAATTTCCACTTCTCTTCGATTTAAGTGTAACAACCCAACTTTTCTTAGTCAAAGAAACAAACTCAAAACAAGAATTGACAATCCAATACATTCCAGAAAATCGTTCTTTTCAATCAATTAAATAAGCTTATTTTCACATTTTTCCATAAGAGATTGTTTTCCATAAATCTAGGTTTTGTTTCGATTAAACTAAAATTTAACTTTATATTTGGATTTGGCAACTTAGAGGTAATAGTTAGTCTATCTTTCGTCTTTGCTTATTTCCCTAGAAAAAACCCTCTTCAAACCCTTTTGAAGGTAAAAGAAAAATCATTCACATGCATTTAAGCCGAATTCATCTTGGCATCTCTCTCCTCAACCATTTCTTCCTCTCCCTCTCTTCTTTCTCTTTCCTGGTCCGTCCATCGCACCACCCTCTATATTTCTTTCCCATTTCTCATCTCATTCTCCTCCTCTATACATTCCTCGTCTTGCTCGAGCCAGCTCAGCTCACCCGTTCGGCCTCCTTGCATGCTTCTCAGTCGGCCTAGAGCATCTCCACTTGTTCGGCGTTTTCATGTCCAAATCTAGAGCTATTTAGCGGCGGAGGGATGTAACTTTCGGCCTAAAAATATCCAATTTCCTAATCGCGTTCCCAGGCCGAATTCCTGGCTTCGGCCAAATTTTGACAGAACACGGTGAAACTTTAGATGATTTCAAGCGATTGCATTAGATATAGGTGAGTTCATACATATTATGTTAAATTCGGACATATACCCGAATTTTGAGTGCAGTAGGCTAAACAAACTTAAAAAACTGAAAACAGTAAATAAAGTAGACAATGTCGACGACGACGCGCCAGTCACATGCCGAAGTGGAGGTAGAACGAGTTGTAGTCGGCGTCCTGGGTCCCGTCTTTGTCGCTCGGTGGCTGCGGTGGCTGGGAGCTGCCCTGGTCGGCGTCGCCACAGCTGCGCTGAGGGCCCGGCCTCATCTTCGTCGTAGCGCGCCCTGGTAGGCGCTCTGTAAGCGACGCCGCGTGCGGCCTGGCGCTCGGCCTGCTCGTGGAGTCGCTGGATGTGCTTGGCCTCTTCCCGCTCCCGGTCTGCCCTAGACCAGGCGCAGGCGTCGGGGGCCTATATCGGTGGCATGTCGTTGAGCGACGCCTCCATCGCCATCTTCAGGAGTAATGCGTCCTCGTCGACGGGCACCTCCCAGTCCGCTGGCCCCTTCTTCGGCGCGAGTAGCTTCGGCCTAGCTAGACAAAGTGGTCGGTCGGCGGCGATGGCACGTGATGGCCCAAAATATATCGATCTCGTTGGGGAACCCAAGAGAAAGGTATGATGAGCACATCAGCAAGTTTTCCCTCAGTATGAAACCAAGGTTTAATCGAACCAGTAGGAGCAAGGAAACACCCCAAATGTGTTGCTAGCTGAACGTTGACAGGGCGCACTACTGATGCCAGCAGCAACGTGGAGACCTGCACAACACAACCACAGAACTTTGTCCCCAACTTGCGATGAGGTTGTCAATCTCACCGGTTTTGCTGAAAACAAAGGATTAAATGTATCGAGTGGAAGAAAGTAATAGTTTGTAGAAAGTAAACACAAAGCAGTAAACAGTTGATTGTAGATTGATGATAAAAGCAAGGACCGGGGTCCATAGTTCACTAGAGGTGGCTCTCCTTAAGATAGATAACATGTTGGGTGAACAAATTACAGCGGGGCAATTGACAAACATCGAGAAAGCATACAAGCATATACTAATCATCTTGGATCCTTTGATATTCGATTGGGCATTATAACATTATACATAGACCGCCGTCCAACTGCATCTATGACTAATAATCCACCTTCAGGTTATCATCCGAACCCCCTCCAGTATTAAGTTGCAAGCAATGGATAATTGCATTACGAAGTGCATGTAAAGTAAACAATACGATTGTTCTATGAACAAAGGATTGTTGTTTACTCCCTAGTAGTAACAACACATCTAGTACCTTAGAGATTTCTGTCACTTCCCCAGATTACCAGAGGCATCAACCCACTATCGAGCATAAATACTAACTCTTGGAGTTGCTAGCATCTACTTGGCCAAGATAGCTACTAACAACGGAAAGCATGCAAGATCACAAATAACAAAGACATGATAGAATCAATAATCAATCTAAAATAGCATCTCAATATCCATCGGATCCCCGCAAACACAACATGCAGAATTACAACTAGATGATCTTAATCATGAACGGAGCTCACAAGATCTAAACATGATAGCACAAAGGAGGATAACCAGCCATCTAGCTACTACATGGACCCGTAGTCCAAAGATGAACTACTCACGCATCACACCGGAGGCTTGAATGATGATGTAGAAGGCCTCCAGGGTGAATTCCCCTCTCTGGCAGGGTGCCGGGAAGAGCTTCAGATCCCTCCCGATCTAGGGATGGAGATGACAGCGGCTACAGACTCTTTTGTGGAATTTTGATCGGGTACTTAGGGTTTCCGTATCAGAGGTAATATATAGGCGGAAGGAGAGGCCGAGGGGGTGCCTGGGGCGGCCAGACCACCCCCTGGTGCGGGCCAGGTCTGGCCGCGCGGCCAGGTGGTGTGGCCAGGCCCCATCCCCTCTCCGCCTCGTATTCTGGCTCCAGGTGTCCCTCGGTAAAATACTGACTTTGGCTTTTGTCCCGTCCAATTCCGAGAATATTCATTTTCTGACTTTCCTAAAACCAAAAATAGCAGAAAACAGGCAGCTGGCATTGTGGCTCTTGTTAATAGGTTATTCCAAGAAATCATATGAAAAGTACTCCAAAGTGTGGACAAAACACAAGAAAGTAGATAAAACCAAACATGGAACATCAAAAATTATAGATACATTTGCAATGTATCAACATCCCCAAGCTTAACTCCTGCTCGTCCTCGAGTAGGTAAGTGATAAAAAGAAAGAATAATTTTTTAGGTGACATACACCATCATAAACTTGATCAAAGTATTTGTAAAACATTCAAAGATGGGATCATAGTACTTCAATCATAACATGAAAGACAAAGTTCTAGCAATAAGACAAAGAAACTATGTTGCAATATGAAAAGGCACAAACAAAAGATTCATGAATAACAATACTTTGCAAGATGTATGTTTGTTTCACATAAAGAAAACATAGCATAGTGGCATTCATCTTGTCCCTCATAGAGTAGCAAACATAAATGCATATGACACCTTCAAAGTTCATAGGAGTGACTAGATACAAATAGTTTAAAACAAGCAATATCAAGGTATGCATCAATCAACAAGTCTTGGGACAATACACATAGAACTAAGAATGGCCACTATGCTCTCAAAGTAAGTGCATAAAGATAGAAGGTGGAGACTCAACATAAAAGTAAAAGAAAGGCCTTCATAGAAGGAAGTAGGGATTCAAGTTTCATAAAGAGATTCCAAAAATTATGGTACTTAATAGCTTTCAGCTCTAATTGCCCCTATCATAAGCATCTTGAAGTGATTAAGGTTAAAGTGAACAAACTATGGTGTATATGCTTGACGAAGTATAAGTTGGAAATCTCATGTCCCTTGAATACGAGGGCCGCTCCTCATGCTACTCAAGTTTAGTCACCGGTAAGTTCTTGTCATCGTAAGTAGAGAACTGCCAACGAGGTACCCCTTGCCGATGATACGGAAGAATCCCCATATCAAAATGACAAGGCAAGCAGACAATGAGCATCTCAGCAATCTTCTTATTTACCATGGGAATATGGTGCTTTTTTCTCTCTTTCCTCTTTTCATATATCTCTTTTTTTTCTTTTTCTCTTTTTTCTCAATATCTGACTCTTTATTTTATAAGAAGAATGCTTCATAGATAGCTCATTATGGTTACGCTGCAGGTTTCCACCATGTCAGCATGGATTAGACCAGCGGCCCAGGCGTTTCTCTAACACATATACATAACTCCATGGACTTACAATCTCCCCTTTCATTTCACACCGACGACATCCATAGACAAAAGAGCATGATATCAACTAGGTACAAAGTACAAGTGCAATGTTGAAAGCGTTCCCTATGACAGCATGGTTCTGCTAATCCCCAACAAATAAGTGCAAGCATATACAACACAGATGACACAATATTTCAAGTTTATTAAGGGCAATAAAAGTAAAGTGTGCCATCAAGTTCGTGAGAGCTTTAATCACTAGTTTTCGCATAACAAGTTTAATTTGAAAGGTAGATAAAAACATGAATATACTTGGAATAGCATATGCTAGTAGGTAGGTATGGTGGACTCTTTGTAATAACTTGGTTTAGGGAGTTTGATGCATGAGTGGAACTCATACTTGGTTGCGGAGGCTAGCAAAAGACTGGGAGCGACAAACTAAGAGAGCGATAATGGCCATAATCATGTAGAGCGACAAAACATCATTGATCAAAGCATAAAGTGATACTACAAGTTGAAAACTAAAGGATCATAAAGGCTTATGGTGACTTGGGATATTCATAACATGTGTGTGCATGTGCCAAGTCAACCCAAATAAAGCATCAAAGGAGAATACCACAATACTATGCTTTAATATGCTAAAACAACGCATGATTCTTCAAAGGCACATTAAGAAATCTCAATTGTTTATAACAAGTCATGCTACAGAAAATAATACTAAGCATAAAGCCAAAACAATATCAAGCATGGCATGACAAAGCATAGGCCACAGTCAAAAACAAGCTCTCTTTACCACTTAAGCATGAACTTTCCTACTCTTTTTCCAATCCAAACCAAACTATTTGAAAACCAATATATGAAAGAGGGGGTCCAACCAATTTATTCATCAAACTAAGCAAACGAAAAACCAAAACGAAAACGAAAAAGAAGACGCTCCAAGAACAACACAACTGTGCATGAAACAATAAAAATGAAGCGTTTGGAAGAAACCTGGGATTTTTATTGATGAAGAGGGGGATGCCTTGGGCATCCCCAAGCTTTGACGCTTGTACTTCTTGGATATTTCTTGGGGTGACATGCGTGGCATCCCCAAGCTTGAGCTTTAGTCCATACTTCATCTCATTACTCATTCCTTCTATACACCTGAAATTTTTCCTTCATACAAAACTTCACACAATCTTTATTAGCAACATTAGTGCACTTAAGATAATAGGTCTTTAGGTTCAGTTATAACACCAATAAAACTTCCATTAAAACACAAGCTACTGTAGCACTTCCCTAAAAAATCTCAATTCCCCAAAAGAACTCAAAAAGGAAGCAATAAGAAGCAAATGCAGAAAATGGCAGAAATCTGTCAAAACAGACTAGCAGGTAAAGACGAATTTTTTCTAAGACCTTCTGTTGCTCAAATAAAAAAGTGTTGAACTAATGAAAGTTAGATAACAACATGGGGCAGAAGCACAAACATTCATGCCTCAAAAGGACGTATAGAGATTTTACATGAATTTTGATGGTAAAGCACAGAAATCTGTTTTAGGATAGCAACTTTCCCAATCATTACTTCTCTCTCATTAGAGGTTACTCTTGGCACAAAAAGCAAATAAAAAGGATAAGGAGCGGTTATTACTGAAGTAATAACTTCCAAGACTCATTTAAAACTTTTGGGTTATCTCCCAATAAGTACTTTTCTTTAACGCCTTTAAGTTAGGAATAAGAAGCAACAAAAAGAATCAAGTGTTCTCAAATGAAGAAGCATTAAGAGCAAATTTTGTTTTCATAGGAGAGGCAAAAGAAATCTTCTCTCTCTTCTTAGGGAAGTGTTCTATACCTTTCTTGAGTGGAAGTTGATATTTAATGGTGCCTTCTTTCATATCAATAATAGCACCAACAGTTCTAAGAAAAGGTCTTCCCAAAGTAATAGGACAAGAAGCATTGCATTCAACATCCAAAACATAGAAATCAACAGGGACATAGGCATTGTTAACCATAATAAGAACATCATTAAGACTCCCCATGAGTTTCTTTCTAGCATTATCATCAAGTGGGACATTCAAATAACAATCTTCAAGTGGTGGCAAATCAAGCATATCATAAATCCTTCTAGGCATAATAGAAACACTACTATCAAGATCACATAAAGCTTTAAAATCAAAATCATTCACTTTCATATTGATGATGGGTTCCCAACCATCTTCCTGTTTTATAGGAATAGAAGCTTTATGTTTCATCTTTTCTTCTTTAATCTTTATGAGAGCATCAGTAATGTGTTTTGTAAAGGCCATGTTCATAGCACTAGCATTAGGACTTTTAGCAAGCTTTTGTAGGAACTTAATAACTTCAGAGATGTTGCAACCATCAAGATCAAAATCATAATTATCATCTAAAGTAGTAGAGCCATTACTAGCCTCAACACTAGTAGTAGTGATAGTAGAAACACTAATGTTTCTAGCAATTTCATCTTCTCTTTCCCACTTAGCATGCAGTTCAGCTAATAGCCTAACATTTTCATCAATTCTTACTTGTATGGCATTAGTAGCTGCAAAGGGATTATCAATAGTTTCAGGTTTAGCAGCCATTTTATTCAAAGAAGATTGAGCTTCAGCCAAAGATGTTATATTTCTTTCAGCATTAGAAAGTTTTTCCTCAATAGTTTTATTGAAAGCAGTTTGTTTACTAATAAAATCTTTAAGCATAACTTCAAGTTCAGAGGGAGCACTCCTATTGTTGTTATAAGAATTTCCATAAGCATTACCATTGTTGGGAGGATATGGCTTATAATTGTTGTTCCCAAAATTATTCCTGTAGGCATTGTTGCTAAAATTATTATTTCTTATAAAGTTCACATCAACTTGCTCTTCTTGAGCAACCAAAGAGGCTAAGGGAACATTATTTGGATCAATATGGGATTTCCCATTAACAAGCATAGACATAATAATATCAATCTTATCACTCAAGGAGGACGTTTCCTCAACAGAATTTACCTTCTTACCTTGTGGAGCTCTCTCTGTATGCCATTCGGAGTAGTTAACCATCATATTATCCAGAAGCTTCGTTGCAACACCCAAAGTGATGGTCATAAAGGTACCTCCAACAGCTGAATCCAATAGGTTCCTTGAAGAATAGTTCAATCCTGCATAAAAAGTTTGGATGATCATCCAAACAGTCAGTCCATGAGTGGGACAATTCTTTACCAAAGATTTTATTCTTTCCCAAGCTTGAGCAACATGTTCGTTATCAGATTGTTTAAACTTCATTATTTCACTTCTCATAGATATAATCTTAGTAGAAGGATAGTATTTTCCAATGAAAGCATCTTTGCATTTAGTCCAAGAATCAATACTATTCCTAGTTAGGGAGTTCAACCATTCTTTAGCTTTTCCTCTCAAAGAGAAAGGAAACAATTTCAGCTTAATAATATCTCCATCTATATCCTTTTGTTTTTGCATCTCACAAAGTTAAACAAAGTTATTTAGATGGGCAGCAGCATCTTCATTACCAATACCAGAAAATTGTTCTCTCATAACAAGATTGAGTAAAGCAGGTTTTATCTCAAAGAAAGTAGCTTCAGGAACATGTGGAGCAGTAGGTGTGCTCATAAAATCATTGTTGTTGGTGCTAGTGAAGTCACACAACTTAGTGTTTTCAAGAGTAGTCATTTTTTTGTATTTTTAATAAAGAAAGCAAACTTGTAAAACTATTTTTTTTGATAAAGAAACAAGCAAACAAAACAAAAGTAAACTAAGCAAAACAAAAATAACAAAGTAAAGAGATTGGTTATGAGGGACTCCCCTTGTGAAGATGTCCTTGACTCCCCGGCAACGGCTCCAGAAAAATAGCTTGATGGCCCAAAATATATCGAGCTCGTTGGGGAACCCCAAGAGGAAGGTATGATGAGCACAACAGCAAGTTTTCTCTCAGTATGAAACCAAGGTTTAATCGAACCAGTAGGAGCAAGGAAACACCCCAAAGGTGTTGCTAGCTGAATGTTGGTAGGGCGCACTACCAGTGCCAGCAGCAACGTGGAGACCTGCACAACACAACCATAGAACTTTGTCCCCAACTTGCGATGAGGTTGTCAATCTCACCGGTTTTGCTGAAAACAAAGGATTAAACGTATCGAGTGGAAGAAAGTAATAGTTTGCAGAAAGTAAACACAAACAGTAAACAGTTGATTGTAGATTGATGATAAAAGAAAGGACCGGGGTCCATAGTTCACTAGAGGTGGATCTCCTTAAGATAGATAACATGCTGGGTGAACAAATTACAGCGGGGCAATTGACAAACATCGAGAAAGCATACAAGCATATGCTAATCATCTTGACTCCTTTGAGATTTGATTGGGCATTACAACATTATACATAGACCGCCATCCAACTACATCTATGACTAATAATCCACCTTCAGGTTATCATTCGAACCCCTTCTAGTATTAAGTTGCAAGCAACGGATAATTGCATTACGAATTGCGTATGAAGTAAACAATATGATTGTTCTATGAATAAAGGATTCTTGTTTTCTCCCTAGTAGCAACATCACATCTAGTACCTTAGAGATTTCTGTCACTTCCCCAGATTACTAGAGGCATGAACCCACTATCGAGCATAAATACTAACTCTTGGAGTTGCTAGCATCTACTTGGCCAAGATAGCTACTAACAACGGAAAGCATGCAAGATCACAAATAACAAAGACATGATAGAATCAATAATCAATCTAAAATAGCATCTCAATATCCATCGGATCCCCGCAAACACAACATGCAGAATTACAAATAGATGATCTTAATCATGAACGGAGCTCACAAGATCTAAACATGATAGCACAAAAGAGGAGAACCAGCCATCTAGCTACTACATGGACCTATAGTCTAGAGATGAACTACTCGCACATCACACCGGAGGCTTGCATGATGATGAAGAAGGCCTTCAGGGTGAATTCCCTTCTCCGGCAGGGTGCCGGGAAGAGCTTCAGATCCCTCCCGATCTAGGGATGGAGATGACAGCGGCTACAGACTCTTTCATGGAATTTTGATCGGGTACTTAGGGTTTCCGTATCAGAGGCAATATATAGGCGGAAGGAGAGGCCGAGGGGGTGCCTGGGGCGGCCAGACCACCCCCTAGCACGGGCCAGGCCTGGCCGCGCAGCCAGGTGGTGTGGCTGGGACCCAGCCCCTCTCCGTCTCGTATTCTGGCTCCAGGTGTCCCTCGGTAAAATAATGACTTTGGATTTTGTCCCGTCCAATTCCGAGAATATTCATTTTCTGACTTTCTTGGAACCAAAAACAGCAGAAAATAGGCAGCTGACACTATGGCTCTTGTTAATAGGTTAGTCCAAGAAATCATATGAAAAGTACTCCAAAGTGTGGACAAAACACAAGAAAGTAGATAAAACCAAGCATGGAACATCAAAAATTATAGATACATTTGCAATGTATTAGCACGCGACATTCGTTTATGACGATAGTGCGTGAACGCGTGCACGGTGGCGAGCATGGTGGGACGCCGCCTCCCGCTTCACAGGTCGGAGCTAGATGACCTGCTCTTCATCCTCCTTGGCATCCAGTTGCTCGCTCCACGTCACCGGGAGATCGGTTGTGGCAAGCGTGGGGCACAGCCCAAGCGCGGGCTGTTCCCCGCGTTGATGTGCTCGAGGACGACGACGAGCATGCGGCCAGGTGTGCTCCACCACCTTCGTCGTCTGCGGTGACCCAGTATACCACTTCACGATATAGTAGACTATAGTCATTAACATAAACCTAATAAAACAACGTTCCACTAGTATTACATCCCTTAGAGTGGTACAACAGAAACATTACGGGTCCAAGACATGACAATACATTACAACTCAAATCTTTACATAAGATCTAGAAAACATTCTTCAAAACAGTGAGGACAATATTACACAAAAGAATCCAAAAATAGTAACTCAAAGTGTGATCTAGAAATAGTACTACTTGTTGGAATTCTTGCCTAATTGGTCCATCCCATATTCCATTTTAATAATTCCTAAAAAAATCCTAGAGTCCCATGTGGCCCATTCATGCATGGCAAGTGGTGGGACAAATGTTTAGTCCCACATTGCTAGTTGAAGGAAGATTTCACCACCTTATAAGGGGGTTCTTCCACCACTTGGTAAAAGGATGAGAAGGAGATAGATGTACACGCGTGCTCCTCCTCCTCCGCCGCCTGCCTCGCCATGCCACGCGCGCGCGCTGCGGGTTGCGGGAATGCCTCGAGCTGAGAGCTTCTGTTTCTTTTTGCCACGCATGAATGGATTAATTATCTGAACAGTCTGCGTAAGTGGAGATTTAATCTGAATGTTTCCTCTAAGAATTAATTCGGCTCTGCGGTTTAATTCAGACGTTTCCTCTGAGGTTTAATTCGGACTTAATGGAGGTTGTTTCATCTCCTGGCGCTGCCCGTTCGTCTGTGCCTATAAGAGTGAGAGGTCGCTCCTCTCCTGTTACAATCTTCGCCTCTAGTTCCAAAGCATCGTGCTGCTGCTCCATTCTTCTCCATCCCGTCTCGTGATGTGCATAGCTTGCCGAGATAGTAGGCCTCCGAGACCCCGCTGCTTCGAGTCCTGTACGGGATAAGGGTGATAAGGTTTTTGGGGAGCGCTGTCGGCACGACTACTGGTGATTTTATCACGAACTCCTTCACGGATAGCGACTATGACAACGACGTCTTCCCCAACAAGGACTTCTTCCCCGACATCATCAACCTCTTCCTCGATGACATGGTTGACGACGGTGCCAACGCTAACCCCAACGGTTCCTCCAGTGGTCCCTCCGCTATGATGTACATATTCTTACTTAATCTTGTTTATCTTAGTCAGATAGTATGTTCTTCTTTTTGGGTTGCTACAGATCTAGCTCTGATATTATCTCAAGTTGTATGCTTTGCAATTCTCTTTGATATCTGCCTTAGTTCGTATCTACTAAATCATATGATTAGTTTAATTTCTGTTATTCTATTCATGTTTTATTTAGCTTTTATCTTGGGTAAATTGCTCCTAAAATCAACACTGCTATTAAAATATATCTATGGCTTGCGATTATGGTTAAAACAATGCTCTACAGAAGTACGTTCTCATATCTATGGATTTATCTATACACTACTCTTCGACTTCTCTTTTATCGTTGCTGATATAGTCGTCGGCTTCATTGATCCCCACTGGATGTCTTCAATTCTTCAAGTAATTCTCCTCCCGAGTTCCTATTTGATTACTTTGAGATCTAGCAAGGGTTAAAAAGGTACGGCTGAGTACAAGCATACTCTGCAAGTTCACTAAAAATGACTGTTTGATGCACTATCTACAACCACAGACCAAAGGTTGTAGGTTATGCAGGTTTTCGTAAACATTTCTTCAAAGGTTGCTTTTATTCTGAAAAGCTATATTCGTTAGTCTTCACAGGTTAATTAGAACTATGTGGAGTTCCTTTCCTGCGTCATTCATAGCTTCTTCCCGAAACAGGGAGTAACATGTTATAATTCTTACACTCTATAGAGGTGTGTTGCTTTACCCATAAGAGACCTTAGTCTTGTTGCACATCCAAGTAATGAGCTTATCCACACTTTCTTGGTATGTGGCCCAGTCTAAGATCCAAGCCATTAGTTGACCTTCTCCACGACCCCACATGACAACACCCCCCCCCAAGCAGAAATAGCTCTGTTAACCCCCATATAGGTAGATATAACTCTAGCAATCCCGTGATGACTCTGTAAGCAGATCATGTCCCTGGCAACCCCCACTAAAGTGGCAGAAATACCTTTGACAACCCCTCACAGATGATCTGGACACTAATATCATGGGACACTAAGGGGTCCCACCCATGTTCTGGATCCTCACAAGGAATCTACAGATCACCATAAGGTCGTTTGGTGGCACACCAAAGGAAGAAGATCCAGATGACTTTCCCGTCCCATTCCAAGTCGTATGGTTAACGCATATTGTACAGTGCAAGAATCACTGGCGATATTGATTGTTAAATCTTAGATATTATGTTCCTTTACCACTAGAACATTCACAGTAGGTTATTACCACTTGGTAAATAACCCATAATCATATCATTATGAAAATAGAGTTTTCTGACCTTTTTGAAATGCAGGTGATAACAATAGTAGATTGCAAATACTTGATAGAAAATAACCAAAGGACATGAGCAAGTGTGAACTTGACTTTGTGATTACAAGATTATGCAATCACGGTCTTTGATACAATATAGGATCCAATATCTGAAAACAGCATCTCATTGGTCCGGTAAGGACTAATGTTTAAAAAAACAATATGCGATTATGCATAAGTAATACCATGAATTTTGTAAAACCCGCGAAGTAATACCCAAGACTATGAATGAGTTGAACTTAGGTGATTTCTTTCAGATTTTGTTTTTCTTCAAGTTTACTTCACAAGCAAATGTGTCTACAAAGAACTTAAGACTAACATACCAGATACAAAAGCTAAATCACAAGAGTAATACAAGGTTAAGGTTGGTTGGTACCATGTAACTATTATGAAAGTACATGTTTTAAGTTGTTAAGACTGATGGCCCAAGATATCTCGAGCTCATTGGGGAACCCCATGAGGAAGGTATGATGAGCACAGCAGCAAGTTTTCCCTCAGTTATGAAACCAAGGTTTAATTGAACCAGTAGGAGCAAGGAAACACCACAAAGGTGTTGCTAGCTGAACTTTGGCAGGGCGCACTACTAGTGCCAGCAGCAACGTGGAGACCTGCACAACACAACCATAGAACTCTGTCCCCAACTTACAGTGAGGTTGTCAATCTCACCGGTTTTGCTAAAAACAAAGGATTAAACGTATTGTGTGGAGGAAAGTAACAGTTTGCAGAAAGTAAACAGAAAGCAGTAAACAATTGAATGTAGATTGATGGTAAAAGAAAGGACCTGGGTCCATAGTTCACGAGTGGTGGCTCTCCTTAAGATAGATGACATGTTGGGTGAACAAATTACAGCGGGGCAATTGACAAACATCGAGAAAGCAATCATGCATATACTACTCATCTTGACTCCTTTGAGACTTGATTGGGCATTACAACATTATACATAGACCGTAATCCAACTGCATCTATGACTAATAATCCACTTTTAGGTTATCATCCGAACCCCCTCCAGTATTAAGTTGCAAGCAACAGATAATTGCATTACGCATTGCGTGTAAAGTAAACAATACGATTGTTCTATGAACAAAGGATTGTTGTTTTCTCCCTAGTAGCAACAACACATCTAGTACCTTAGATATTTCTGTCACTTCCCTAGATTACTAGAGGCATGAACCCACTATCGAGCATAAATACTAACTCTTCGAGTTGCTAGCATCTACTTGACCAAGATAGCTACTAACAACGGAAAGCATGCAAGATCACAAATAACAAAGACATGATAGAATCAATAATCAATCTGAAATAGCATCTCAATATCCATAGGATCCCCACAAACACAACATGTAAGATTACAAATAGATGATCTTGATCATGAATAGAGCTCACAAGATCTAAACATGATAGCACAAAAGAGGAGAACTAGCCATCTAGCTACTACATGGACCCATAGTCCAAGGATGAACTACTCACGCATCACACCGGAGGCTTGCATGGTGATGAAGAAGGCCTCCAGGGTGAATTCTCCCCTCCGGCAGGGTGCCGGGAAGAGCTTCAGATCCCTCCCGATCTAGGGATGGAGATGACGGTGTCTACAAACTCTTTCGTGCATTTTTGATCGGGTCCTTAGGGTTTCTGTATCGGAGGCATCTTATAAGCAAAAGGGGAGGCCGAGGGGGTGCCGGAGGCGGCCAGACCACCCCCTGGCGCGGGCCAGGTTGGGACGCGCGGCCAAGTGGTGTGGCAGCCCCTGGCCCCTCTCCATCTCGTATTCTGGCTCCTTGTGTCCCTCGGTGAAAAACTGACTTTGGCTTTTGTCCCGTCCAATTCCGAGAATATTCATTTTCTGACTTTCCTGGAACCAAAAACAGCAGAAAATAGGCAGCTGACACTGTGGCTCTTGTTAATAGGTTAGTCCAAGAAAGTGTATATAAAGTACTCCAAAGTTGTAACAAAACATAAGAAAGTAGATAAAACCAAGCATGGAACATCAAAAATTATGGATACATTAGCAACGTATCAAAGACTTAAAAAATAACATAGTGTGTTTGTTTCAAGTGGAAAAAGAATAACTTTTGAGAAAAATCCTTATTATACTAAGTTAAACACTTCACATTGTTTTCTGATGCACTCGATAGGTATCCGAATCGCCCTAACAATCTTGAGTTAATGATTAAAATACCAAAGTTAACTATAAAAGCATAAATGAATTAAGACATAATGTGTTTAAAGCGTTACCTAGATCTAGGGTTTTTCCTAAGCATGATCAAGGATGTGAAATCATTCACTTCCAATGTAAGTGAATGATGAGTTTAAGACTTGGTTATCTAGTATAATCCTAAATAAAAGTTTTATCTTATTGCTGATATCATAAATAGATGATCTTAATAGTTTGTTAGGGTTTGAAGAATTTAGACACACTTAAGAAATAATTCTATTATTTAAAGAAATAACTTATATAAGTTCTACTGGCTTTAGATTTAAAGAATTACATTCTTTGTTTCAATAAATCCTAAGTAGTTCACTAATACTAACAAGGATTTACAAATGACAAAAGAGAATATAATTCTTTTATTTTAATATAAGAAAAGGACTTATAAAGTTAATTATAACACTTATTATTTTATAAATTCTAAAATGACTTGGAATCTTATAATTAGCAGTTTTATAAGATAATAGATTTATTTTTTATACACAAAAATGATTTTTATTGGTTGTTAGGACTTTTCCTTATTTTGTTATATTTCATTGAGAATTTTTAGTGGTTTTAATATTTTGTTGTATTTTATTTAACTCAAGCAAGTCATGTTATATCTTTCCTAGTGACGAGGGTTTAACTCATCAATGCCCATTGTTATGGACTTGGGTTTTGGAGAAGATGGGAGCACTGGAGGCATCAGTCGGCTAGCAAACAAGCACATAGTAACGCAAGTTTTACCCAGGTTCAGGTCTCGTAGAGGACCCTACTCCTGCTTGTCTGCTCTTGATTGATGATGATCCGAAGGATTACAATGTCGCTGATAGTGGTGGATGAGCAGATTGGATCTGGCACATGGGAGATCGTAGATCTGTCTATTGTCTATTGCAACGTCTAGATCTATTGTCTATTGTGGGAGTTGTAGATCTATTTTGTATTGTGGTCGCGATTGCCTTCTCGTTGGAACCTCCTAGCCTTTATATATGAGGAGGCTAGGTCTCAAGTACCAATACGAGTTGGTTACAAGTTAGATTTAAACTCTAGTATTGAGATTTCTTTGTCTTGTGCGTTTGGGAGTCCGTGTCCATATGAGTTTCATACCACTCGAACCGTCATAGGTGTCATGGACCTTGGCAATTCGTTGAGTGGGCCTTCTGTCGAGCCGCACCAGGTAGGCCAATAGTAGGTGCCTGTAGGGCATACCTATGTCAGTAGCCCCCGAGTATCCATACGAATCGTAGATTCAGGTGGAGATTTAGAAGTATTGATCTTTGCATTAGGATGTCGGAGTCGACAATTGTATCGAGTGCGAAGCACTTTACCCGGAACTTTATCGAGTCAGTCAAATCTATAATAGTTCATAGGGATGATGGTAAACATGTCTGGTGCGCTCGACGGATCGGGACCAGTTAATTGCTCTAGGGAAAAAACAATGCTACCTACTCAAACTCGAGTCCTCGAACTCGAATTCGGAAATTGCTGGGGTAATTCGACTCAGGCCACGGAGGTCTGATAGAGTCGAATCCTAGTATATAAGTGTGAGCAATCGACATGTCTGTCAAGGCATGTTCATCGTGCCTGTAGGTACGGATTATTTCTGGTAGAGCACATCAGATGCGTTGCCAGGCTTTATTCAGGTCTTATCTTCACGCTGTAAGCACGACATCCGAATTTTTTGTCATCGCGAAGATGATTCGGGTGGCCCAAGAGACGTAATCTCTTTGTTGGAAAAATATGAGGCGGAGTCGTCATAGCATTCGAGTGTGGATGTTATCGACACACAACACGATGTACAAGGAAAAATAATCATAGGATGCGCGACCAGCGCTCCCTATGGGAGTAGCCCCCGAGTGCCTATTCGAGTCGTAGACTCGAGTAGGGACTATAAGTATTTTGCGATTGCTATCGTTTTTTGCTTGTTTCAGTCGAATATGGTTCCAGTGCTCCCTATGGGAGTAACCCGAAGCCCACAATCGAATCGTAGATTCAAGTGAAGGGTTTTCATAATGCTTGGATATCTTCACAAAAAAAATCGGGTGCGCGGCCAGCGCTCCCTATGGGAGTAGCCCCCGAGTCCTTAGTCGAATCGTGGATTCGAGTGAGGATTCAGAGCGTGCCACTTGAAGATCTTGTATATGCACATTCAACACTCTAGTTTGGAGTAGCCCCCGAGTGTCTAGCGGAGTCGTAGACTCGGGTAGAGATTCGATTATTGTATCTTGCAGACGCAGTCGAAAATCATGCGAGGAGAAACCACTGACCCAGAAGTGTACCGAGTCAGCGTATCACGTATAAGGATCTTGAATCGATGATGCAGTCAGGGTCGACGTAGCGGCGTCATGCAGCGATTAGCCGAGTGAGTCGATGATGTGGATGGAGTGGACGAAGTCGCTTCTGTCGGGCGCGCGGCCAGCGTTGCGTCTTTGTAGCATCAAGCGATGCAACCATCCGAGGATGGAATCGACTCGGGTCTTGAGTGTATGTTGCAGCCAGTTGTTTTGTCGACTCCTGTTGGAGGACCTGATAGAATATCTCGACGTAGTCGACATCCTTATAAGCTGCATAAAACATGAAGAATTGTGAAGTACTTGTATCTTGTAAAGAATAGTTGCATGTTGGATTGTAAAGTAAAATTCTGGTGCCAGTCGAGTCGACACTTTTGCACTGTATGCTAGGCCTTTTTGTTAGCCTGATTACCCTTAGTCTCAATACCTTGCCGAGGTACTCAGAGTTCAAGGATTCGACAATCAAGCAGAATCAGCTACTCGGGCTGTCTCGTATGAGGTGCTCGAGTGCGTGGAGTCGACAACACATTAGGTTACTCGAAGAGGGCGCAACCCTCGAGTATTTCAAGTGCAAGTTAAAAAATAATTAGCTCTAAGTAGAGGGAAAACTTAGCTTTATTGGTAGTTGTTGTGGACGAAGTCGATGCAATCGCAAACATAGTCGACACGGCGACGGGTCGCGTACCGGAGTCGAAGACACATCAGGTCGGCGGAGTCGAAGACCGCAGTGAGTCACCGTAGCCGAAGGCGGAACGGGCCTCACGGTGGAGTCGACGGAGTCGGCGGAGCCCCCGAGTGTAGATTCAATGTGTTCAATGTAGTCGAGGCGGCATCCGAGAGCCAATGCGGCAGACCGGAGTCGACGTGGCAGCGAGTCACCGAAGCCGATGGCGGTAACGAGTTGCCGTAGTTGATGACGATAGCGTAACACTAGAGTCGAACACCGCAGTGAGTCACCGATGCCGAGGGAGCCCCCGAGTCGCCGGAGCCAATGGCGGCAGTGGATCCCCGCAGTCGAAGAACACATCGGGTCGCCGCATCCGAAGACCGTGGCAGGTCGTCAGATCCGGTGGTGGTAGCGAGTTGACGCATCTGCGGGTTGGTATATCCCCCGGGCGCATATTCGCGCGGAGGACGGAGTCGAAGTAGCGGTGAGTCATCGACGAAAGGGAGTCGACGCAGCAGATGGAGTTGACTCAAACGATTGCCGGCCGTAAAACCATGCATGTACGATCGCACTGATCCAATAAATATTCTTTTTTAGCATGTCCATGTGAGGTCATGGAGTTACACTCAGATTGCTGGGTACTTGCCTCAGATGATTTGGTTAATTGTCCTTTTTGAATCATTTACGTAACAAGCCCCTTTTTTCATCTTTTACTTCTTTCAAAGAAAACGTGTGGAGTTGTGATTTCCATGACTTTCCGTGTGCAGCTGTCCTGATCCAGCTATCCTGATTTTTTTCCTTGATACCTGGTACAAATTAGACAATGTTTGCCTCTGTACGGTTTCAGCTCGAGCGGAAAGATGTCCTAACGTTGAAGTTTTTTCTTTCTTCCTTTATCTTCTTTGATTGTTCTTTCCGGCGAAAACTGATCTGATCGACGCTTTTTTTTGCTTTGTTCTTCTTCTTGCATGAGGTGCACTCGTTCTTGTTGTCCTTTCCGTGAACGGACCGGCCTTTGTTGATTTTAGAACATGACTGCTGGTGACTCAGCTACATGCTCGCAGTGAAGGCGGTATGTGCCGTGGAGGATTCGTTGATGACGATGATGAGCGTGCCGATGCATACGAATCGACCGAACGTGATCCGCTCACTGTTTGATGATGAGACAGTCGAATTAGATCTAGCCTCCAACGGACGATGAATCATAGATCGCTGGTGATGAGACCGTCGAGATCGCAACAACAGCGCTCCCAGTTCCCCACGGACGGTGCCAATTGATGAGGGTTTAACTCATCAATCCCCATTGTTATGGACTTGGGTTTGGAGAGGATGGGATCACTGTAGGCATCAGTCGGCTAGCAAACAAGCACACAGGGACGCAATTTTTACCCAGGTTCAGGTCTCGTAGAGAACCCTACTCCTGCTTGTCTACTCTTGATTGATAATGATCTGAAGGATTACAATGTCACCGATGGCGGTCGATGCGCAGATTGGATCTGGCGTATGGGAGATCGTAGATCTGTCTATTGTCTATTGCAGCGTCTAGATCTATTGTCTATTGTGGGAGTCGTAGATCTATTTTGTATTGTGGTCGCGATTGCCTTCTCGTTGGACCCTCCTAGACTTTATATATGGGAAGGCTAGGTCTCAGGTACCAATACGAGTTGGTTATAAGTTAGATTCAAACTCTAGTATTGAGATTTCCTTGTCTTGTGTGTTTGGGAGTCCGTGTTCATATGGGCTTCATACCACTCGAACCGTCATAGGCGTCATGGACCTTGGCAATTCGTCGAGTGGGCCTTCTGTCGAGCCGCACCAGGTAGGCTAACAGTAGGTGTCTGTAGGGCATACCAATGTCACGTAGGTAGAGATTTTTGTCATCATTTTGATATATTATATGTATTTTAGGATTTTTCACTATTTTTATCGAGCTAAAATAATCCTAGGGACATATTGATAATTTATTTATTCTTTTTTATTTTATTTCTTTTCATATTCTGCAAAATTAAATCTGGCCCACCGACCAGCTTGGCCCACCACAGACCAACTGGGTTGAGCCAAACCATATCCTCCTCGCTCGCTCACATCTCGCACCAACCCCCCACACGCACGCACACACGGCATCTCTGTAACACCCTCGAATCGGCCCTATGCAAGTTTTAGCCCTTTTCTGCCAAACCCGCATAGAAACGATTCAAGGACGCCCACCAGGCACTTTCGTGCGGGTGGAAAACGAAGTAATACCATTACACATTAGTCCATGATGGAACCCACAGAACATATATATACAACAACGACTCCATGAGTCAAGAATACAGATATAATATACAAAGATCCAAATCACCTTGAAAACGATAGAGCGTCCGACTATGGACAAGATGCAAATGGGGCTAAGAGCCCTGAAGAATAACCAATGGCGTCCATAATCCTGCCCAGGCCAAGCCGGAAGGGTAACCCTGCTAACAACGTCGATCTAAAACCTGCTAAAACAAAAGGGGTGCCGACAAAGGGCAAAGGAAAAAAGAGGAGTGTCAGTACTCAGGCCAGTACACGGCAAGGCTAGAATTCGGCGGCTCTCGCCTACATAGGTATGGTGGACTGAAGCGGCAGCGCAGCGGCACTAAACAACCTATAGAGACTCGATACAACTGGCAGTTATCAGAGAGGGGTAAGAAAGACCTATCCATATCCAACCTGATACTAACACCAAACATACCCGTCCTGGCATTTCCCCCTCGAGACCAAACGAGCAAGTCAAACCGAGGAACTCACACAGTGGACAGTTTTACTCATTCCATTATAGTTGAAGCTCTTACTAATCAGATATAGATAACATGGGTCATCCTGATGGCATAAGTAGTGGGCAGTTTTAGTTAACATTCCGTGGTAGTTGCAGTACTTTCTAGTCAGATACAATTATCCTGAGGAATCCCAAAACCCAGCATTTGTTGGCACTTTTATCACATTCTATTGGAGTTGCGATACTTACTAGGCGGGTATAACAAACATCCCAGATCCAGCAGTGGTTGGCATTTTTAATATCAATTCCGTTATAGTTGGGACATTTACTAGTCATATATTAAGTCAAGTTTATAGCACTACTTTAGTTATGCTTGTCTATGATCGAGATACTGTGCTCCAAGTCGTCCATAACCGCGGATACGGCTTTCAGAAAGTTTTACCCTGTAGGGGTGCACAAATAGCAACACACACTCGACCAACCTCGGAAAAACCAACTCAAAACCCAACGAGGCTTTCACGACAAAGCAATCACAGGATTCATAAATATTTCAGGGGGCCACCCCACTAAGCTACCCGCAACGAAGTTGGCCGGCTCCGGAACGGACCCAGGGTTTGTGTGGACGACTATAAACGACTGGGAACCCGAAAGTGTGACTGGGCTTGTTGATACAGCAAAAACGTGTCACGATCCTAAACAGTACAGGTGCTCCACGCACAATCGTAAATAAAGCAGTAGCATGGCATAAGTACAGGATAGTAATAAAACCCCAAACTAGTTTGTGGCCCCAAGAAACTGAAATGAATCAAGCTCTGACTCAGGGGGGTCCATAAGGCCTCCCGGATGTGGATAGTGCGAAAAATCAAGGAACAGGTATCAAGTACTCGGGGTCCTACGGGACACAAGTGAGCGTGGAAGAACCAAATAACATTTATTGCCCACCGATGCCTCTGCATTAGTTATATCTAGCATTTTAATAGTTGTATTTAAAGACATGATCATCTCCACCATTAAGCATCTCCACCATTAAGCATCTGCCAACCTTCCAACAACTATGGTACTTGACAACACGAGATCGCACCTAAGCAAGCAACTACGACTCGCAAGGCCAGCTATCTACCAAACACAGGTAATAGGAGGTGTCCAAGGCAATATAGAGGCTGCACGGGATATAACTGGTGTTCGGAAACTAAAGCATCGCGACACAGATAGCAATAGATCAACAGGAGGAAATAAAGACTATAAATGCGAAATAGGTAGAAGGGGGAGAGATGCTTGCCTGGGAAAACACTGTTGTAGGCTCATATCCAGAGAACTTGTCGATACTCGCATCAATTTAAATGGAGTCCGGAATAAGACAAAGATATCCCGCATATAGACTACATATTTAATTATGCGGTGAATCGGCATAATGCCCCTAACCCACAAACAGATATGCATGCATGAACAATTTAATATGCGACAGTTTTATATAGATGGCATTTATAAAATAGGGGCTTGGATTGGGGTCACACATTGGCGTTTGGCGATCTTGGTGCTTGGAAGGTTCGGGGGATCGGCCTTGACGGAATCGGTTTTCTCCTCCGGGAACGAGGTCTTGGCGTACCGACATCTATGGTCCCATGTTGGCATGCTTGGAGACCCGACTTCGTGTCGAACTTGAATGGGCACCGATGGTTCATTGGTAGACTCTGGCGGTGGCACGATGTACTTGTGAGGTTTACGGTTCGCCTCAGTGCATCGTCCTTGAGTCGGTCTCGGAGATCCTGTCCTGGCTTGGTGTCGGCATAGAACTCGATTAGGTAGTCTTGGGCCTCTAAAATCCTGTGGTGTTCCCGGGGAACAACTTCACATACTTCTACTAGCCAGAGCAAACACCAAGGCCGGGACGGCGCATCATCTGGAGAGCAACGACGAGGCCCAACATGTCAAACAACACTAGATGGAATCAAACTTGTTGTTGCCTGCCACCGAGGAGAAACAGACAACCTGCAGGGCACCCAGAGGCGCGACTCTAGGCGTGAGGCGTCGCACGCGAGTAGGGCCGGCGGCCGCTCAGAGGAGGACGTGGCGCCACGGGGTCCAGCGAGGTGCAGCAACGGAAGAGCGCGGACCTGGTCGAGGAGACGGTCGCGGCGCACGGGGCCGGCCTGCGGGTGCTGCAGGGGGGCGGCGACGGCTCGGAAGATAGAGGAGCAGACGGAGTGTGGCGGAGGGCGGAGAATAGGAGGTGACGGCCGACGGACAGAGGGCTCGGGACGGTAGAGGCTTGCACTGCGGTAGCACCGACGAGGGAGGGAGAGGAGCGGCGGAGCTTGGTCACGGAGGAGGCCCGGCGGCGGGGACGGCGAGGCCGACGTGGAAACGGCGATGGACGCACGTACAGAGAGCCGCTGGCGGTAGCGGTGCTCTGCCGAGCGGGGTGCTGAAGCAGAGGAGGCCGACGTCGCTGGGTGAGGCTGGAGCAGTGGAAGGCGACGCAGGCGCGGCCGGAGCCAGAGAAGGAGGGGCCGCGGCGGTCGGGTCGCTCGCGGCGGCGGCCAAGGGTCCACGTCGGGAGAGAGGCGAGAGGTGGGGCACTGGGCGGGGTAGGTGGCAGGAGAGAGGAGGGAGGTGCGCCTGGGGACGGGGGCGGAAATCCCAAGGCGGGGTTGTCGGGAGCGTGGGCAACGTGGGGCCGGTGGACGGGATTGGGCCAGGCGACTTGGCGAGCGGGAGCGTGGAGCGAGGATGGCGGTTGGTGAGCGGAGCGGGGTCGCGTGGGGGCGAGTGATGGGGCCACGTGGCGGCAGGTGTGGGCAGGAAAAGGCAGGCGTGGGGTGGGTTCGCTGCGGCATGCGTGTGTGCATGGGTGTATGCGCGTGCGTGGCAGGCGGGTGGGCCAGGAAGTGGGGAGGTGGCGAGCATGGATTGGGTGGAGTGAGGTGGAGGAGTGAGGCAGGTGGCGGCTGGGTGGTGAGGTGGACAGGCGGGGGTTGGTGGCACTGGGTGTGGTGGGGCTGGCTAGATATTTTGGGGGGTGGCCGGCTGGGCCGGTTCGGGCCTGGCGGGCTGCCCCGTAAAAATAATATAAAATTTTATTTGTTTAAAACGGGACGTTTGAAAATTGTTTGTAGACGAAACAAAATATTCTGGACAGCCCAGGGTTTTGATTTGAAATAAAGGCGGGAGGATATTTAGAAACAAAACTAGGCTTTTAGAAAATAGTTTTAGACAAACCATGCATAATGTCATGACGGTGCTCAAATGCAATGTGGCATGAAGACATGAGCATGCGGTCATGATGATGCAATGCACAAAAACACCGTGATTTTCTAGTAGTGGTTTTTGCGGGATGCCACAATTCGACACCCCTAACAATGGATCTCGCCCTCGAGATCCGCCTCATGGTCCGGGGGAAGAAAGCCGGCAGTCTAAATCTTCTCATTTCGTGTAGATCCTCGCGACACCACTAACAAAGATTCTTGATCCATCTTGAAATCGGCGACACCACCAACAAGGTGTCGTTGTCCGTGATCATCGAGAGAACACTCCGGGAACAAAGGGCGAAGGTAGAGGTATCAACAAATAAAGCCACCTCTAGCTTCCGTAGACGGAGTAAAATTGCTGTATCCCCCGATTCGATGTACAAGAGCGAATGATAAGAGTAGTCGGATGGTGATCAGTCCATCACGCACCCAAACCATTACTCTGCACATGAATAGGAGAATTATGCAACCAACTCTCGGAATTAGACTGAAGATCTCGACAAGCGAGGTTCGAAAACAAGGAGGGATGCAGACTCTGCATCGGATCTGGCATAGATGATGTCGTCGCGTCGAAAAACACCGGAATGCACAAGAAGGAACAGAGAGAAGTCCAACAGATGAAGGATTCCTCAGATAGCACGAAGACCGGATGTAGAAGCACCATTACCAAAGAAGGAAGCGAAACCCTGAAGGTACGACGGAAAACCCAACCACGAGAATTCCTGGACTCGAAGAAAAGATAAGAGAACAGATCCAAAACACGCAGAGGTACGAGGAGAACAGCAGAAGGATAAGGAGTAAAAGCAGACCTAATCAGATCTATCCAACCGATTTTCCAAAATAGTTTTTACACTCTACTTCGGCCGTTAGCTAGGTTATCCTACAGGCTGGACCAGTGGGGTATCGCAACTTCTGAGCTCTGATACCACTCTGTAACACCCTCGAATCGGCCCTATGCAAGTTTTAGCCCTTTTCCGCCAAACCCGCATAGAAATGATTCAAGGAAGCCCACCAGGCACTTTTGTGCGGGTGGAAAACGAAGTAATACCATTACACATTAGTCCACGATGGAACCCACAGAACATATATATACAACAACGACTCCATGAGTCAAGAATACAGATATAATATACAAAGATCCAAATCACCTTGAAAACGATAGAGCGTCCGACTATGGATAAGATGCAAATGGGGCTAAGAGCCCTGAAGAATAACCAATGGCGTCCATAACCCTTCCCAGGCCAAGCCGGAAGGGTAACCCTGCTAACGACGTCGATCTTAAACCTGCTAAAACAAAAGGGGTGCCGATAAAGGGCAAAGGAAAAAGAGGAGCATCAGTACTGAGGCCAGTACACGGCAAGGCTAGAATTCGGCGGCTCTCGCCTACATAGGTATGGTGGACTGAAGCGGCAGCGCAGCGGCACCAAACAACCTATATAGACTCGATACAACTGGCGGTTATCAGAGAGGGGTAAGAAAGACCTATCCAGATCCAACCTGATACTAACACCAAACATACCCGTCCTAGCGTTTCCCCCTCGAGACCAAACGAGGAAGTCAAACCGAGGAACTCACACAGTGGACAGTTTTACTCGTTCCATTATAGTTGAAGCTCTTACTAATCAGATATAGATAACATGGGTCATCCTGATGGCATACGTAGTGGGCAGTTTTAGTTAACATTCAGTGGTAGTTGTAGTACTTACTAGTCAGATACAATTATCCTGAGGAATCCCAAAACCCAGCATTTGTTGGCACTTTTATCACATTCCATTGGAGTTGCGATACCTATTAGGCAGGTATA
The DNA here is from genome assembly GCA_916181665.1 of Avena sativa. Taxonomy (NCBI): domain Eukaryota; kingdom Viridiplantae; phylum Streptophyta; class Magnoliopsida; order Poales; family Poaceae; genus Avena; species Avena sativa. The sequence continues at coordinate 435,567,831 of OV702287.1, forward strand.
ACAAACATCCCAGATCCAGCAGTGGTTGGCATTTTTAATATCCATTCCGTTATAGTTGGGACATTTACTAGTCATATATTAAGTCAAGTTTATAGCACTACTTTAGTTATGCTTCTCTATGATCGAGATACTGTGCTCCAAGTCGTCCATAACCGCGGACACGGCTTTCAGAAAGGTTTACCCTGCAGGGGTGCACAAATAGCAACACACACTCGATCAACCTCGGAAAAACCAACTCAAAACCCAATGAGGCTTTCACGACAAAGCAATCACAGGATTCATAAATATTTCAGGGGACCATCCCACTAAGCTACCTGCAATGAAGTTGGCCGGCTCCGGAACGGACCCAGGGTTTGTGTGGACGACTGTAAACGACTGGAAACCCGAAAGTGTGACTAGGCTTGTCGATACAGCAAAAACGTGTCATGATCCTAAACAGTACAGGTGTTCCACGCACAATCATAAATAAAGCAGTAGCATGGCATAAGTATAGGATAGTAATAAAACCCCAAACTAGTTTGTGGCCCTAAGAAATAGAAATGAATCAAGCTCTGCCTCAGGGGGGTCCATAAGGCCTCCCGGATGTGGATAGTGCGAAAAATCAAGGAACAGGTATCAAGTACTCGGGGTCCTACGGGACACGAGTGAGCGTGGAAGAACCAAATAACATTTATTGCCCACCGATGCCTCTGCATTAGTTATATCTAGCATTTTAATAGTTGTATTTAAAGACATGATCATCTCCACCATTAAGCATCTCCACCATTAAGCATCTCCACCATTAAGCATCTGCCAACCTTCCAACAACTGTGGTACTTGACAACACGAGATCGCACCTAAGCAAGCAACTACGACTCGCAAGGCCAGCTATCTACCAAACACAGGTAATAGGAGGTGTCCAAGGCAATATAGAGGCTGCACGGGATATAACTGGTGTTCGGAAACTAAAGCATCGCGACACGGATAGCAATAGATCAATAGGAGGAAATAAAGACTATAAATGCAAAATAGGTAGAAGGGGGAGATATGCTCGCCTGGGAAAACACTGCTGAAGGCTCATATCCGGAGAACTTGTCGATACTCGCATCAACTCATCGGCCTAATCCGCGAAGAAGCAAACACTAGAAGAAACACTGGATGCAATATTTAATACTATGACAGAAGATCCGGCATGATTATGATCTGATGCAGATGCGGTGCAATTAGGCAGTATTAAGCGGAACCGGGGTCCCGACACTTGGTTATATGGTTCAAGTTATTTATCTACCCCGCATTTTAAATGTTGTATTAACAAGGCGAAACATGGCATCGGTTCGCTACGCCAATTTAAATGGAGTCCAGAATAAGACAAAGATATCCCGCATATAGACTCCATATTTAATTATGCGGTGAATCGGCATAATGCCCCCAACCCACAAACAGATATGCATGCATGAACAATTTAATATGCGACAGTTTTATATAGATGGCATGTATAAAATAGGGGCTCGGATCGAGGTCACACATTGGCGTTTGGCGATCTTGGTGCTTGGAAGGTTCAGGGGATCGGTCTTGACGGAATCGGTTTTCGCCTCCGGGAACGAGGTCTTGGCGTACCGACATCTATGGTCCCATGTTGGCATGCTTGGAGACCCGACTTCATGTCGAACTTGAATGGGCACCGATGGTTCATCGGTAGACTCTGGCGGTGGCACGATGTACTTGTGAGGTTTACGGTTCGCCTCAGTGCATCGTCCTTGAGTCGCTCGGAGATCCTATCCTGGCTTGGTGTCGGCGTAGAACTCGATTAGGTAGTCTTGGGCCTCTAAAATCCTGTGGTGTTCCCGAGGAACAACTTCACACACTTCTACTAGCCAAAGCAAACACCGAGGCCGGGACGGCGCATCATATGCAGAGCAACGACGAGGCCCAACATGTCAAACAACACTAGATGGAATCAAACTTGGTGCTGCCTGCCACCGAGGGGAAACAGACAACCTGCAGGGCATCCAGAGGCGCGACTCTAGGCGTGAGGCGTCACACGCGAGCAGGGCCGGCGGCGGCTCAGAGGAGGACGAGGCACCACGGGGTCCAGCGAGGTGCAGCGACGGAAGAGCACGAACATGGTCGAGGAGACGGTCGCGGCGCACGGGGCTGGCCTGCGGGTGCTGCAGGGGGGCGGTGACGGCTCGGGAGATAGAGGAGCAGACGGAGTGCGGCGGAGGGCGGAGAAGAGGAGGTGACGGCCGACGGACAGAGGGCTCGGGATGGCAGAGGCTTGCGCTGCGGTAGCACCGACGAGGGAGGGAGAGGAGCGGCGGAGCTTGGTCGCGGAGGAGGCCCGGCGGCGGGGACGGCGAGGCCGACACGGAAACGGCGATGGACGCATGTACAGAGAGCCGCTGGCGGCAGCGGTGCTCTGCCGAGCGGGGTGCTGAAGCAGAGGAGGCCAGCGTCGCTGGGTGAGGCTGGAGCAGTGGAAGGCGACGCAGGCGCGGCCAGAGCCAGAGAAGGAGGGGCCGCGGCGGTCGGGTCGCTCGCGGCGGCGGCCGAGGGTCCACGCGGGGAGAGAGGCGAGAGGTGGGGCACTGGGCGGGGTAGGTGGCAGGAGAGAGGAGGGAGGTGCGCCTAGGGACGGGGGGCGGAAATCCCGAGGCGGGGTTGTCAGGAGCGTGGGCAAGGTGGGGCCGGTGGACGGGATTGGGCCAGGCGACTTGGCGAGCGGGAGCGTGGCGCGGGGATGGCGGTTAGTGAGCGGAGCGGGGTCGCGTGGGGGCGAGTGATGGGGCCACGTGGCGGCAGGTGTGGGCAGGAAAAGGCAGGCGTGGGGTAGGTTCGCTGCGGCGTGCGTGTGTGCATGGGTGTATGCGCGTGCGTTGTAGGCGGGTAGGCCAGGAAGTGGGGAGGTGGCGAGCATGGATTGGGTGGAGTGAGGTGGATGAGTGAGGCAGGTGGCGGCTGGGTGGTGAGGTGGACAGGCGGGGGTTAGTTGCACTGGGTGTGGTGGGACTGGCTAGATATTTTGGGGGTGGCCGGCTGGGCCGGTTTGGGCCTGGCGGGCTGCCGCCTAAAAATAATATAAATTTTTATTTGTTTAAAACAGGGCATTTGAAAACTGTTTGTAGACGAAACAAAATATTCCGGACAGCCCGGGGTTTTGATTTGAAATAAAGGCGGGAGGATATTTAGAAACAAAACTAGGCTTTTAGAAAATAGTTTTAGACAAACCATGCATAATGTCGTGACGATGCTCAAATGCAATGTGGCATGAAGACATGATCATGCGGTCATGATGATGCAGTGCACAAAAACACCGCGATTTTCTAGTAGTGGTTTTTGCGGGATGCCACAATCTCCCCATTCCCCTTTCAAGCCACGCATGTGATTCACCACCGCCGCTGCTCCTGCTCGGTTGCCGGCCAACTCCGGCACCGTCGCTCACTAACAAACTCCACCTTGGTTTCCCTTTGGCTTATGTTCTTGTACACAACTCAGTCGCACCCTCTCGCATATCCAGCATAAACCATAGCCCCGCTCCGGCTTATTTTACCCGGTCACCACCGGTGGTTTCTGGCGCTGTCGGCCATTCTTAGACATTGCCCCATTCGTATCAGACACCCTTCCATCACCTCCTAATACCATGCTCCTGCGCGTACCTGCACGCGTGTCCCTGCAAAACCCTAGCCACGACCTAGGCTCACAGACACTGATCTCCCGTTCCCGCGCCTCCGGCTATTGGCCCTGGACGAGCACGATCACTTCTCTGGCTACTACACCTCCTCCACCACGCCATGATCTCCCCTTGCTCCTCCACCAGATGTTGGCCTCCTCGACACCGGCGGGACGACACTTGCCTCAGCAACCTCGGTGTCCCCTATTCATTGTTGCACGATGGTGGTATTCTGGTGGTGCACTGGTGGTGGCTACTTCAACTTTGACTCCTGCAGAATGGTGCTATGGCTACGCAACCCGGCATCACCATCCCCTAGTGATGTTGCTTCTAGTGCTATGTTTGTATTGTTCATTGGCTTCATCACTCCTACACTATAGGTGCACAACACCCACGGTGAGCTCCGATTCTTTGTGACCAGCCTTCATGTTCATGGTTATGATCCATGGTTCTGCTATGATTGTTTGCTACTGATCTATTGCTACCTAAGGTTCCTCAACTTGGATGAGCAAGTGCCCTAGTGGTACTGGATTTAAAATTCAATAATTATCTATAACATGTATTGGCAGTTTAGTTGCTGGAAACTATATGATTTCTGTTGTCTAACTAGAAAAATGATTTTAAGTGGTTGCCTAGTTCTTACAGTTAGAGTAATGGTGTACTTGTTTCTGTGTTTTCCTTAAACTTGGACTAATGTCTTAGGGCTTGGCTGTATTTGATGGTATTCCATATCCTGGTTTACTGAACTTTTAATGCAGTGACATGATTTAATTAGTTTCTGTCAATCTTGGTAACAGAAAACTAGTAAGATATGATTCCTAGATTCTTTACTAGGAAAATGATTCAAAATTCACTCTCTGTTTATTTGCAGAAGAGTTTGTGAATACAACAATGGTTAGTGATCTCCTAAAGATTGCTATTAGTGCTCTCCATTAGTTCATATATGATGAACTAGAGGTTTGGAAATACAGAATTGTCCATATACACTCAAGTATAGGTTTATCTCATGGACATTTGATTACATAAAACCGATGGATTAAATCAATAGATCAAAGACGATGGTGATTTCCAGCTTAGTAACTCATGTATCACTAGTTAGAAATTAAGATAAACTCTGTGGTACTTCTTTGGAGGATGCACATATGTATACTTACCTAACTAGCTTTAGTGCTGAAGGGGATTAGGCTGGTTTATGCTACTAGAGCTTTGTAAAGCTACATGATGGTCACATGTTTTGAAACAAATCCTTGATGGAAACTGATGATTATAGATGGTATGCTTGATTTCTTAATTAGCCCATGATGCATAAATTAAGGCTTAAATTTATACAAGAACATATTTTTGTGCTTGATTACTTGGCATGGCCTATGATGCAAAGGCTAAGGCCACTTTATGGATAAGAACATATACTATGTTGGCCTTAAAATTTCTGTGATGATTTTGCAAAGCAACTCTTTATAGAGCTGAGAAAGAACCTTCCTCTTAAAACTCCTTTCTTTGGACTCTTATGTTGATATGAACACATATGTATACATTGATTCTATTCCAAAGTTTCTATTAGTCAAACTTGGCTTCCCAAAGCTTGTTCTTGTGGTGGATCTTGATCAGTTGTTGTTGGCTCCTTCTTGTACTCCAGACGCACCTCTTATAGATGTAGCATGCTAACCCTGTTGCCACCATTGACTGCTTTTTGATCTATTCTAGTGACTGGCTAAATGATCATGTTAGCTGTAGTTGCTAGTTAATTTGTTGGGAAAAGTCTACTGGTGAACTATGAGAATAAACAATGTTTCTTGATGGTGAAAATCGAAATGGATCTGGTAGTGATGTGGATGTAGTGTAGTGTGGAAATAGTGAATATGTATATGGGTGACTATGGAACTATGGTAAGCAGCTAAGCTGGCTCTATCTTCCCTGTTATGTGATTCCGTGGGTTGTTACTGTGTTGATAGCACATCACCTGCATGTTGTGTAAGCTGCTTGTAAGCAGCTTGCTTACATGCCCATTTCCTGGCATGTCCCACTACTGAGATATTTTTGGCTGTGGATGAGCTTGAGTAGAAAAGTCACTTACTGCATTGATTATTTCCTTTTACTACTAATGGTGAAGCTTTTCCCTTGGTTGATGATGCACTGAAGTCTTAATCGATAAGAACAGTTACTGATCGCCCCTGATTACCCCATGCTCAATGATGAGACAAAACAGTGCATTTCACTGTTGATATCAGAGAGCATCATTAGCCAACTAACCCCTTTCATTATTTTGTTTGGTGTGTATTTTTGTTTTACAGGGATCAAGACAAAGCAAAGGACAAGAAAAATTAAAGACTCGAAGATAAATAAGTAGTTAGGGTTTGTATTTTCATTTGTTGTAATTCTTTTCTTTTTGAAACATTGTAAAGACATTATTTTTATATTTATGTAATAAAGTTAATTTATTTCTTTACCCACATTCTTGTAATTCATTTTCTTATTGTATTATCCTCTTTGTTTAATACTTAGTGTAACAAAAATTTATTTTTGATGTAATTTTCTTTTCTTTTTGGATAATTGTAAAACCATGTAATTTATTATTAATGAGTGATAAAGATTATTCCTTTCCATTATTAATTATTTTGCTTCTTGTATTATCTCCTTTATTATTTGTAACATATAAATTCTTGAATTCACATTTATGTAATAAGGATTATTATTTCTTATACAATATTGTATTGTATTTATATAATTGTTCAATAATGGTTTAAGATTCAAAATATATTTGAATTATATGAACTCACATTTGATTTTTTAATTCAAATTATTTTTCCAAAAGCAAGAATATTAACAAAGGTCATGTTAAAATTCAGAACTCTCACCTCATGACCTAAACTTCAATAATCGGGATAAGAGGAACCTATATCACTTTGTGTTTTATACTTTTGCACGAAAATTCTTCAGATTTTCTAATGCATGAATACAATGCACACACTTGTGGTCTCTTCTTTTCTGACCAAAAACCTTGGGATGTTACTGTCTCTCCCCCTTAAAATAAACTTCGTCCCCTGAATTTCATACTCTTTTACGTTTCCATTGTAGAACTGACTTATGTAGATTATGGAAATTCTCCTTGACGATCTTCATTGGAATTAGTTGTGGTATCTATAATTCAGATCTTTTCCTTGAATCCCCTTCTAACTTGATAATGGTCCTTCGACATCATGATTTCTTTGAATCCAACACTCCTGCTCCGATCAGTTTCTTTTGAGCGTCTTCGGATTAGGACATCTCTTTGAAAAATGTCTAGGTTTTTAGAAAGTCTCAGTAGGGTAAGATATTGGTTTAGACTTCGGCCAACTATAGCATTGACTTTAATATTAACCTATTTATTGTATACATAGTCCTTATGGCTTACTTATTAAGAATGTTTTGGACTCATTTAGTCCAAACCACTCATAGTTTCCTATTCCTCGCTACAGTTCTGTTTTGGTATTCTATATCCAAACTTAGGAGTAACTCTATTCTTGGTTACCTTTTATTTTGGTTTTCCAAATTTAAACTACTTTATCCTCTTTGAGCTTTAGCCTAACAAAACTTCCTTTTATGTACAAACTGAAGATCTAACTCTTACTATCTTGAGGTATAAACTTCAATTTCCATGCTATCATGCTTTCAAGAGTCCAAATATTGGGTGACCACAATTAACCTTAGCATCATAGTTTAGGATTTCTCCTTAACTTACTCCAGATATTGAACCTCGATTTTTTTACTTCATTGGTCACTCTCCTCCTTAGGGTTTTCTAATAATGTCTTACTCTGTATATACCACCATTTGATTTTCATGACTAGGATATGATTCTATACATGCCTTGAATTTGTACCTCGATATGATTTCACGGAAAAAATAAACGGTGTATCCACTCAATTATGGATATCCGAGGTTGATTCTACAAACTTCTATTTATATCCGAAGACTTTTTATGTCTCCTCTTCTAAAGGTAATTACCTTACCTAAGAGACCTTAAAATAACTAACACTAAGCCTCCTCCGTCATTATGCCTTACTTCCAATTTTCATGACATTCACACTTTGGCAAACCCGACTTCGCAAAACGTCGAGGAAGATGGCCTGTTTGGGTCGCCCCGCTGGGCGTGCTGCAGTTGTGTGCCCGTCCGGTTGGACAGGTTTGAACGTGGCCGAACCATTTGCCATCGGCCCGCTTATTTTTTCCTCGGAAGAAATAGGATGTAAGAATTTGGAGTATGTGTCAGGTAGTAAAAAACAATTTGAAGTATATCGATTTGAGATCCATTCATACTCTCGGATCATCCGTTGATCCCGGAACATACACATACATAATTGAACTTTTGCGGAGGACCCAGTGCAACGTGGTCCGTCGCATCGCATGAATAGTGGCGCATGGCATGGGCAGCAGGTCGGGATGGCCGCCACATGTGCGATTTCTGCGGCAGTAGCTACGCATACGTACACGCGGCGTCGCAGTGGTTGATTGAAAGCAGAGAACGGAGTAGCCGATCTTTAGAATCAAAAAATATTTCGCCGGCCCAGCTGTCAGGACAAATGAAGCCTTTTCCGTGGCCATCGCCCATCAGAACGACCAAACTTCCTTCTTCCAAGTAGTACTGGTAGTATGTACGGTATCCTGGCTGTACTGGCAGCCAAAACCCCCTGCCGTACTTTGTTGTGCACGGCCACCGACGGACCCGTTCAACCTAGGGTGCATCTCGCTCTCTCCCGTATTCCGGCAACGTCACCGTCAACCAATCCCGCAGCGAAAAAACAATCACCGGCGAGGGGAGGGGACGCGGAACGGCGGGAGCGAGCGAGCCGAGTCCACTGCCGTCTGCCGTCCTGCCGCAACGAACCAGTCCGTCTCCTCCCGTGCCCGCCCGACACAGATCTTTTTTTTTTCGAATTGCCCGACACAGATGACAGATCCACCGCGCGCGTAAACAAAAGAAACCAACGCGCCGATCGCCTTGCCTACAAACCCCTCCCCCGGACCGCGCGTAGAGATTCCACCTCCGTTTTCCCAAGGAAACCCGCACAGGCACAGCACAGCGCAGCGCAGGCCGCGGTTGATTGACTTTCCACTCCCGAATTGAGCTCACACACCCACACACTCACATGTTGAACCATCCCCACCCCCATTCCCATCCCCGTCACGGCACCCTTTCCCCCCTCCTCCGCCTCCTCTCCCGCGCCGTCGCCGGGGGCCCCTCGCCGCCGCTGCCCTCCGACCACGCCCGGGCCAGGCTCACGGCCCGCCCGCGGATGGACCCGCCCTCCTCCTCGGGCCGGCCCAGTCCCACCACGCCGCGCCGCCAGCTGCAGCTCCAGGGCCCGCGACCGCCGCGCCTCAACGTGCGCCCCGAGTCGCACGCCATCAAGAAGCCGCCCGCGCAGCCTCAGCCGCAGGGCCACGGCCACGGCCGGCGGGACGACAAGCAAGGCCAGCAGCAGCAGCCGCGGGAGCCGGTGATCATCTACGACGCGTCGCCCAAGATCATCCACACCAAGCCCAGCGAGTTCATGGCGCTCGTGCAGCGGCTCACGGGCCCCGGCTCCGTCTCCGGCGCGCTCCAATCCTCCTCCTACGAGTCGGCCCAGACCCAGCAGGACTGCCAGATGGACGACGAGGACGCGCTGCCGGGCCAGTCCATGTTCCTGCCCCCGGAGTTCCTCCTCTCCCCGTCCGCCGCGATGTCGCCGGCCGCGAGGCTGGCAACCATCGAGAGGTCCGTCCGGCCGACGCCCGCGCCCACGCCGCCCGAGTACATGGACTTCTCCGACTACAGATTCGACGACGGCGGCCTCGCGGCGGTCGTCAGCTCGGCCCGGCCCGGCATCCTCTCCCCTCTGCCGTCCTCGCTGCCGCCCGCCGCGGCCTCGGGCCAGTTCTCCCCGCTCCCGTTCGACCCGAGCTGCATCAGCTGGCTCAACGAGCTCAGCCCCATCCTCCGGACAGCCTCCACGGGCGCCGCCTCGTCCGGCAGTGGCGGGGGCGGCGGCAGCGGCGCCGCCAGGCCACCGCAATCCTACTACTCCGACCCCTTCGTCCCCAGCCCCCGGAACCTGCTTGCCACGCCCACCGTGCCGTCGCCTAGGACCTTCGCGGAGCTCATGAGCAACCTGCCGGATCTTTAGGCGGTCCGGCCGCCTCCGTCAAAGAGGCCCAATTTTTCTCTCCCTTTTCTTCCTCATTCAATTTTGGAGCAGGGGCCGCCCGGCGTGGTGGGCCCCCATACTGATGACAACTTAATTAGTGAGAGATCTATCCCTTTTGGTTTTATTAATTGTTCTTGGGCAACCACTAGTCCACTAGGCAGTGAGGAAAGTGGGAGGAAGGAATTGAGAAAGCAATGCTATAGTCAGCACTAGTGCGTAGGTAATTACTAGAAGGATCCGGCCTCGGGACACTCTTGTATTCTTTGGATTTACATCTCTCGTGTAACCTGAGGAAATGATTGTCTGTTCAAGAGCTCCTTTGTTTATTCTGTATACACTGCTTCGGTATTCTTGGTTAGGTCATGCTGACTTTGCACCATGTCATCTCCATCGACACTATCCGTTTTTAACGGCTATGTGTGAGATGGTCGTTTGGACATAAAATGGGTCACTATCTAGCAGCCTAGTAAGTGCGCCTCTGACTCAACTATGGTATCATCAGATTCCTAACATTTGTCATAGAGGTTGTCATGACACTTGTCCTCAACGATCATTCTATACGCCTATTCGATGAGCCCCTACGCACAGACATCTAGTTGTGCTCGTGCATCATGCTTGCAGCGGCCAACAAAATATTGGTTTCACCAACGGACTTGTCGTCCGACAATGATTCGATGACATTTTTGCAGAAAAACTCGATTGCATCTTATCCATGTGCATACAGAAATCGCTGGTCAGTTTATGGCTGTACTGTCAATGTCTATGTCTAGTTGTCCAAAATGTGTGGCGAATGCACATCAAATGCGAATGGGCTAACAATATGCCCGAGCGTGTGGACGATGAATATAGGCATCACGGCCGGTCTCAGGATGCGGCCGTAGAAGCCATTCACCTTCGACAACGCGCACAGGCTCAGGTGGTGCTATTGCTAATGGGAAAAACACATGCGACGACGACCGAAGACGATAACAAACAACGAGCTCTTTCGGCGTCGGCTAGCTAGTCAGCAAGAGATCATGACTTCCGGCCAGCAGGATCCACTCGAAAGTGGTGCGGCGCAGACGGCGATGCACCCTAGGGTGGCGACGGAGATGGTGGGCGAGGGTTTGAGGTAGGAGTGGGTTATGTACCCACTGGAGGGAGGGCCCAGGGTGGATAAGGGGAGGACCCGCGCAAGTTGGTCCGTTTGAAGCGCACCGTTTGGCCGTGGTTCAGCTGTCCTCGCGGATTAGATTGGATGGGTTCGAACCATTTGGATCGATGTCTTCTGCATTTGGGTCGCGGCGTTGGAAATGTCTTTATTTTCGGCGTCTCTTCTTTTCAACTGCGAGCGGCAGCATCTGGTGTTGTATCAAAAAATTGTTTTCTTCTGCCGTGATGATCGAATAGCCATGTCCTTGTGTGGACTGACCGTGTCAGTGATGGTGTTGCTGCGCCGTTGGAGTTTTCTTTCCGGCGGAGAAGACGAGAGGAGAGCGGAAGAAAGGCTCGCTCGATGGGTACGGATATAGGCGCTTGATGCGAGAGCTTGCGAGAATTGGAGGCTTCGTCCCGTCGCTCGCAAGTGCCCTGGCAAGATTCGGTTTACAGGGAGGGGGGGGGGGGGGGGGGGGGGACGTGGAGCTGTCTCGCAGCAGTGTCTCACGCTTTATTCCCCAATCGATTCAGTTGCTCATATTTGGACCAACAGCCGGCTTGATGTACTACTTCCTCTGTTTCAAATTACTCCGCGCGCAAGCTTACCTAGGTGGCCTAGTATTCTCTCATTTTTCATCAAAAAATTCTTAGAATTTTTGGTATACGTAGTACATATTTTATACTATCTATTTCAAAAATTCGAGGATTTTTTTGAATGAAAAATGAGAGGGTACTAGTTCACCTACATAAGCGCGCCGGTAGAGTAATTTGAAACAGAGAGAGTACTTCGAGGTCTCTAGACCTTTGCCAGTTGTCTACGGAAGGAAAAGGGGGAAAGATTTCTGTGGTCACCGGTTCAAGCCGGCCGCTGCTCGCTCACTCGCTCCAATATGCTTTGCTTGCCCGGCGCCGCTCTGCGCTCGCGTCTACCCTGCTTGTCCCGGAGTTGCTCCCGTACCCTCTGCTCGCCTGGCCAGCACCACTCCGTCCGCCCTCCCCACTATCACGGTGTTTCTTCCACTGTTGTTCGTGTTCCTGCCCGTCGCTCATTCTCCATCATCCACCCCATCTGCAAAAAGCTTTGCTGGTTTCAGATTTTTATTTCCTTGAAAATTGATTGTATTGACACATTGCAAGCTCATGTATGTAGTTCATGCATGTTTTGTTGCATACTACACATGGACGCCATGATGATGCTATAGTTCCCGCAACAGTTGCCAAGGTTCGGTTCATACATTAAAGTTGTTTTTCGTGGTATGCAAAATTATTAGGCAACAACAATCGGGCATGATGTATCTTGTCGGAGGCTGGAAAAATCTATTAGCACAAAACATAGGTAGAAATATCAAATCATAGGGGGACAGGCCCCTGCTAGTATGGTCCTGTCTCCGCCACCACGAATGTACCATTGAGGGCTTTCCCGTTCCTGGCCCAAGCCTAGCATGTCCCTTGGTTTTGTCCAAGCATTTTTAAACAAAGACAAAAGATTTACGGCCTCTTTCATTAACATAAAAGAAGAGTTAGTTACGCAAAACTAAAAGGCCCCCAATACCGAGGAAATATGGTGGCGACCCAAATGCTTTGTCCCAGCGGTGCACCACATCATCCATTCTTCTTTCATTCTTGTAATGATTAAGAAATGGGGTGAGGAAACATCACGGAAGACTCTTGTATTTATTTCCATAGCAAACACACATAGACACCACATGTTAAGTGCAGTGAAATAGAGACATGATCATGACCGGGAGCACCTGACGAGAGTTCCCCTCACCATCTTGACTGACTTAAACTAGACTAAAGATGCAGCCAAAACATATAAACCTGGATGGGTCTAGTCCTCGTGTAATCAAGGATGAAATATACAAATGGATAACAACTTGCATACAAAAAACTAAGGTCTTCTCAAAAGAATAAAAACTTTGTTGTGTATATAAAGAACATGTCGACTTTACATTTTTTTAGCATAGTTGTCTAACCCATACCTAGTTGACCAAGTTTGAGGGATGAGTAAAACATGTGTTATGATGAGGATGAACAAGAGAAGTGCATGATCAAGTCGGTGTGGCACTAGAAGCGGCTAAACTATCATGACCCTAGCTTAGTCCATGCAAAGCTTAGACCTAGGGATGAACTAAAATAATCGAGCTTTGTACTAAATATTTATACTTTATAGAAATGATTTTAGCATGCTAAAATATTAACGAGTATTATTATTTTTATGGGATTTCTATTTTCGTGTCCTGATTCGTTACTTGTACTCAGTTTTCCCTAGCCGCTTAGTTTTTCCTCACTTTTTCCTTTTCTCTGTTCTAAAACCCTCACCGGCGCTCGGACGGGGGATGCCGTCAGGTCAAAGACTTGACCGTTACATGCTGACCGACGGGACCGCGTTGGGACGGGTCGTGCGTTGAGCGTTACGTTATGTCACCTTGACCGTTACATGTTGACGGGTGGGGCCAGGATACACGGCAGACCAGCCATCCATCTCTCGTTGACTTGTGGGTCCTTTTTTTCCTGATTGTGTGGTCGGTGCAGCCAACAAATAGGGTCGTTCTATGGAGCCGTCGAAGCCAATGAACAATGGGGCCGCTATGTGGGGTTGTTCTGTGGGGCCGTCGTATCCAATGACCGGTGGGACCATCATGTGGGGCTAGAGGGGGATTTGAATATTTGCCATGTTTTACTTTGCAACTTGAATATTTGTCATTTTGTGTGTCACTGACATGTGGTGCTCATGTGGCAAATATGCAAATTTTAAAGAAAAAGTTTGGTAGATATGCAAAATTGGCAAATATGCAAAAATTGACAGGTGGGATCGTGTATGACACGTCGGCTCTCTCTCTCTCATCCGCTCCCAGCCTCCAGCCCTGAGCAGCTCCTATCCCACTGGCAGACAGAGCAGCCATCGTCGGTGCATCACCGGATCCGTCCTACGGCGGTATCAGACGGACTGTCGCGCTGCACCTCAACCATGGCTCCAGCACATGTTTCGTCCGCACGCATTGTATGTTGAGATAGTACCGACCGCAGGCAGGTCCGCGGCCCATGACGACCGATATTTGGTTTCGTCGTCATAGCTCGCCAAACAGTCGCAGCAATTGCTAGTAGTGCTTGGTAAGACCTTCGCTCCTCCTCCGCCCACCCTAATCGATTCGGTTTCCGTAATTTCCTCAATATTGCAGGTGCAAATTGGTCCTTAATGTCTGTTTGTAGCGGGTACACCGGCGAGGGTGGGGAATCAATCATGTCGTGGGCACATTCTCCTTCTCCTACCACGTCAGAAGTGCATGTAGCTCCTTCTCTTTGTACTACCGTTCAATTTGAAACGCCTACATGGCCTATCGGACTGATTTCAATTGGGTTTGTTTTGGGATTGTTATAGTGTGTTATGCAGGCGGATGATCCATGGTACATTGCATACAAGATGAATCAACCCAGTGGTCTAGCAAGAGGATGGATTTGGAGGAGATGGTTGCCAATTTAGGTGATGAATTGGCCCATAAAAATCTGTTGATATTTGAGCTGAAGCGTACTGTCGAGGAAGAAAACAAGAATTCAGAGCTTATTTGCAAAGAGAAGTTGACATTTGAGGCTGATCTTGCTATATCTGATCAAGTGGTAGAAAATCTAAAGCATGAACTTCAAGTGAAAGGGGAGGAGAATAGTAGATTCATGTGGGTAGTTTTAGTAGTTGTCATCCCCGTCCTAGCAGTTATAGTATGCGATTGTGGTGAAGGGTGGCATGTGTAATGATTAGTTGAATAGATAGCTAATTTAGAGAGTAGAATTGTTATTCAATGGATGGTTGTGAGTTCCTGCTAATTTAGTCACTTTGCGGTCCCAAAGTTGTCGAGAGAATGCATTGCGAGGCCCGAGTTGCTTGCCATTGGATCTAGCGGTACCAAAGTTGTTGAGAGAATGTATTGCGGGGCCCGAGTTGCTTGCCATTGGATCTAGCTGCCCCAAAGTTGTCAAGAGAATGCATTGCGGGACTCGAGTTGCTTGACACTGGATCTAGCTGCCCATAGTTGGCGTGCCAAATGCCTAGAGGGTCAAGTTGGTGCCCTATCAGTTTTGACCGTTCTTTCACTGCCATCATGGCTGCCATGTAGACTTGTAGCATTGGCGGAAGCATCCATTCCCCGTTCCAAATTAGTGGCTGAGAGTGTCAATCCAAGTTAGTTGACTCAAATTCGTCAAGATACAATCGAATCTAGACAAATCTAAATCATGTAATTTGGGTCAGAGGGAGTACTACTTATGAATCAGCTTTAGAGCATATCCACCGTCCTCACGGCTCAAATACATATCAATTTTGATTCAAATCATATATATTTTGATCAAATTTATACAAGCCCACCGGAGATTGTCAAAGCAAGTACTACTACTTATGAATCAGATTTAGAGCATATCCACCGGTCTCACGACTCAAATACATATCAAATTTATTAAAATCATACATATATTTTAAGTCACAGAATTTTGGTTCAAATTAGGCTCAAATTTGTCCCAATTTTAAGTGGACGGTGAGCTAGCCGCCCTCTCTGCCGTATGTGTACTCCAAGAAGTACGAGCAAAGTGCTCCCATCTGGCCACGAGGTACATCCGGCCTTCACCATCGAAGTGCACCTCGACGTGCCATCCGCGGACACGGCCTGCCTCCCCGGTGTCGGCACCACCGACGTCGCACTGATGTTGCGGATGATGGCTTCCATCGGTGTCATTCATCCACGGGCAACATGATCTCTAATGAAGTGATTCCGAATATCAATATGCTTGGTTCTTGTATGTTGCATTGGGTTGTAGGAAATCTTGATAGCACTTTCATTATCGCACAAAATAGGCACTTTGTCATAAATGACACCGTATTCCTTTAAAGTTTGCCTCATCCATAATAACTGAGTGCATCCACTTGTGGCTGCCACGTACTCAGCTTCGGCGGTGGAGAGAGATACACAATTTTGCTTCTTAGAAGACCAACACACCAAGGACCTACCAAGGAATTGGTATGCCCCGGAGGTTGATTTCCTATCATCCTTATCACCAGCCCAATCCGAGTCCATGTATCCACAAAGAGAGAAACTTGAGCCTTTTGGATACCACAAACCATAGTTTGGGGTATGAACTAAATATTGAAATATTCTCTTGACCGCCACAAAGTGGCTTTCTTTAGGAGCCGCTTGATACCTTGCACACACTCCTACACTCAACACAATATCGGTTCTAGATGCATAAAGGTAAAGCAAAGAACCAATCATGGACCAGTATACCTTTTGATCCAAATCTTTACCATTGGGATTTAGCTCAAGATGACATTTGGTTTGCATAGGTGTAGAAACCCCATTAAGATCCTTCATCTTGAACCTCTTGAGCATGTCTTGGATATATTTGGCTTGGTTGATGAAGGTTCCTCAAATTAATTGCTTGATCTCAAAACCAAGAAAGAACCTCGTCTCTCCCATCATAGACATCTCAAACCTATCGGTCATAATTTTTGAAAAATCATCATTAAAAGATTTTTTAGTAGACCCAAAGATAATGTCATCCACATAAAGTTGGCAAACGGAAAGCTCCCCACTAACCTTCTTAGTAAAAAGAGTGGGATCGATTTGCCCAACTTCAAACCCACAGTCTAGCAACAAGTCTCTAAGGTGCTCATACCATGCACGAGGTGCTTGTTTAAGTCCATAGAGTGCCTTATCGAGTTTACACACATGGTTAGGGAAGTCGGGGTCCTCTAAACCCAGGGGTTGCTTAACATAAACCAACTCATGCAAAGGACCATTAAGAAAAGCACTTTTCACATCCATTTGTTTCAACTTGAGATGTGATGCATATGCAAGAAGGATATGGATGAACTCCAGGTGATCCATAGAAGTATAGGTTTCACTAAAGTCAATGCCTTCAACTTGGGAGAAACCTTGAGCTACCAATTTTTCCTTGTTCCTCACAACAATGCCATTCTCGTCTTGCTTGTTCTTGAATATACATTTAGTGCCTATAAATTTGCGGCACTCTTTGGGCTTATCTACTAACTTCCAAACCTTGTTGCACTTGAAGTTGTTGAGTTCTTCATGCATGGATTTCAACCAACACGGATCCTCAAGTTCTTCAAATAATTTTTGAGGTTCCACTAAAGAGATGTGATCTTGATGATCACTAAAACTTGCCAACTATGTTCTAGATCACCAATGACCTTGTCTAGAGTGTGTTTTCTTAATCTCAGATTTATTTCTGCTCTAGCTTCACAACGGGCCTCGATCTCCTTGTTGTTTCTTGGAGGAGGATCTTGATCATCATGATCATTTTGGTCTCCGTCCTGACCTTCAACTTGACCTTGATCACCACCAGATGTATCTTCTTCAACATGAGACTCTTGATGATCTTGGTAATGATCAAGGCTGATTCCACTTGATAGTTCTTGAACCGCATTTTCATCTTGATCACCACGAGGAGGGTATCCATCTTGTTCTTGGCTAGGTGCATCATTTTCTTCATGTGTTGGAGCTTGTTGATCTTTTGAAGATGAGGGATCTACTTGAGTAGAGCATAGTTCTTCCTGAGCCGCCACAAGGGATTCCTCAATGGGGCGGAAGAATCCCACACCCATTCTTCTTATAGCGTCTTGACGTATTTCATCATCTACATCACAAACATCAACTTTCCCCACTTGGGAGCCATCATTTTCTTTGAATACCACACTACAAGATTCTATAACGCACCGAATGGTTTTGTTATAGACTCTATAAGTGTGGTATTCGGCACCGTAACCAAAAAAATATACCTCAATTTCTTTGGACTCAAATTTATACAAATGAACTCATTTTATGAGATATAAACACTTACAACTGAACACCTGGAAGTAGGAGATATTGGGCTTGTTACCGGTAAGTAATTCAAATGGAGTCTTGTTCAACAACTTGCGGAGGTAGAGATGGATTTGGCCAAAAATTCGTATGGATACTTAAACTCCACCAACATGGACCTAGCCATATCCATCAAAGTCTGGTTCTTCCTCTCGGCAACACCATTTTTTTGAGGGGTGTACGTGGTGGAATATTTGTGTTGAATCCCTTCTTCCCTAAGAAACTCATTCAAGTTGTATTTCTTGAACTCGGGGCTATTTTCACTTCTTATTACCAATATTGGAACATGGTGTTGACGTTGAACAAGGTTGGTAGAGTCAATGACGGTCTTTTGAGTTTCACTCTTCAATTTGAAGAAATAAACCCATGTATATCTTGAATTGTCATCAAGAATTACCAAGCAATATTTCTTCCCACCAAGACTTGGATGAGATGGAGGACCAAAGAGATCCACATGAAGGAGCTCTAGGATCCTCTTGGACATGATCTTGGTAGTCTTACGATAGGGAGAGTCATGCATCTTTCCTTCAAAACAAACCCTACAAACACGATCTTTGGCAAAACAAACATCTTATTTTAGTCCAACAATATTGCCATACTTGTGAAGACTTTGCAAAGTTCTCATATTGACATGGGCTAGTCGGCGATGCCATAACCAACCCACATCGGCCTTCCCGGATAGGCACATTTAGCTTGTAGTGGTTTTCCCTGAAAAAATTCCACCACGTACAAGTCATTATCAACGTACCCAACAAAAGCGACCTTTAGAGTCTTACTCCATAAGAGTACCACAATATCATCATCAATAAAGACGAAAAAATCCACCTTCCAAGTGCATGAACGGAAAGTAAATTATAACCAAGGGTCTCAACAAGCATGACATTCACAAGGGATATATCCTTTGCGACTACCACCTTGCCAAGACCCAATACCTTAGATTTTGATTTATCACCATAGGAGACGGTTATATTGTTGACATTTGGCCCCATCTCTGTCATGATTGCTTTGATCCCGGTCATATGACTTATGCATCCACTATTAATCACCCATATTGACCCATAGGAAGCATAACCCTACAAAGAATCAAGACTTGGTTTTAGGTACCCATTTTCAATGGGTCCTCTTTTTTAGTAACAATGATCTTTGGAACCCAAATGTACCAAACAACAAAACCATCCTAAGGTCCAGCATATTTTTCATAAACATCACCACAATAATCACAAAATAGAACATAGTGAGGGTTAGCAATTCACGCAAAATCATCATGAGCAGTTTTTCCTTTGGCATCACCACCTACAATGGTGCTCTTTATTGCTTGAGCGGGCTTGGCCTTCTTCTTCTTGTTGTTGTTCTTCTTCTTTGCCTTGGAGACATAGCCAAGACCCTCCTTCCCATTTTTTGACCTTTTATTACTCAAAAGGTCATCTGGAACACCATTACCTTCGGGTAGGGAGGACTTGGCAAGCTCATCCTTCAACCTAGCATTTTCCTCATTGATATTTGTATGATCACATGTAGTAGTAGAGGTCCTAGGAGCATCAAATTTAGTTATTCAGGTTTGAAGTTGTTCAAGAGACATGATGAGGATAGAGTGTTCACTATCCAAGGCCTTGTGAGCCTTTTCAAGTTTCTCTTGATCAATGGTTAGTCTAGCTTGAACAAAACCAAACTAAACCTTTTCTCTATTAATAACCTTGGCCTTAGCAAGAGCATGGTCACGCTCTTTAATGAGTTTAGAGGTAGATAAATTATGTGTCTCATCAATGCCTTCAAGCCTCTCTTCAATAGAAGCTTGGAGGTCTTCATATTCCTCAAGAGAATTTTTCAAGGATGCTAATTCAATAGCATCCTTTGTTTAAATTTTACCTTTCTCCTCAAGAAGCCCTTCCATATGAAAAACTTGACCCATGAGGGTCTCAAAGTGTTCTTGTGTTCACCTTACAAATTAGTCACATAATGATCCAAAGGAACCATTTCCTCCTTAACCTTAAGACTAGCAAGGTCATCCATATCATCATTCAAGGTCATATGAAGGGAGGGGATATATGATACCTCAGATGCCCTTTCCATAAGGCAATTGACATTCTCGTTGGGGAGATTCTTATTTGGGGAGTCAAATAAGGAGTAGGTGGGAGTAGAGGTGGTGGCAATGGCCGCCACTTCACTTGTGGACTCTTCTTCTTCCTCACTCCCAGATGAATACTCCTCATGATTTACCAACACAATCTCTAGAGACTTTTTGTAGGTGGAATTCTTCTTGTTGAAAGGCTTCTTGCGGGGTCTTCTTGCGGGGAGGAGCCCTTGACTTGTGCTTGAGAATAAGTCTTCCACCATGATCTTCTCTCTTCTCATACAGACACTCAACAACAAAATGAAATCGGTCACCACAATTGTAGCATGATCTAGATTTTGGACCACCTTCCTTTCTCCCACTTGAGTTGTTCTTGTGATCTATCTACAACCATGCCTTGGCGGGATTCTTCCAAAAGTTTCTTGCATAGAAAGCCATATACTCACCATGTGCACTTTTGACTTCCTTGGGAAAACTCATTGCATTGATTTCATAACTTCTTCCTTCATCCTCATGTTCCACCACATGTGCCTTTCAAGCAAGGTTCACACCCTTTTGCATTCCTATGGCCCGAGCACGAGAATCTTCGACATTCTTGGTGGCAACCTTGAAGATCTTGCATTTCTTGCACAACTTCATTGGATGTCATGAGATGGTAGTTATGTCTTCCTTGGACACTCTTCAAGTCGGCGGACTCAAATGGCACGAGAGAGCTTACATACTTTCTTTTGATCCAAGCATCATCTACATGAGAGGCGCCAAGATTCCTAAATGCGGTGGCAATAGACTGGAGCCTTCGATACATGTCCTCGTGATTCTCTCCTTCCTTCATGAAGAAACCTTCCGCTTGATTGCTCAAAGCATTATATTGGTTTATCCTCATGCTCTCATTCCCAACGAACAAATAGGTGAGAGCATCCCAAGATTCCTTGGCGGTGTTGAGATTTTCAATGTGAGGGAAATCCTTTGGCCCCACACCAAGTTGAATCGTGTGCAAAGAGGTGGCATTGAGTTGACTATCAACAACTTCTCTTCTTGTCAAGTTGGTTGGATCACTAATAGAGAGTCCTTCTCCAATAATTCTCCATAACTCGATGCAAGAGCTGTGAACATGAGATTTCATCAAAGTTTGCCATTGAGCAAAAGAATATGCAGCAAGCATAGATGGATCACCTCTATTGTTTATATGAGGGTGAGGGATAGGAGGGTCGGGAGAGTACCAAGGGACCGAATGGAACCCTTCCTTCTCTCTTTTCTTTTTGGATGAGGTACTTAAGGTTTCATGTAGATCATCCCACGAATTCTTATTCTCGGGAGGTGGAACCTCACCTTAGAACCCGAATTTGGATCCTCAGGTGAAGTAGTGGGCACAATCGATTTATCTTTCATGAATTGCGCCATCATATCATGCAACTCACTTATTTGTTTAGTCATGGATGATTCCAAAAAAAATTGAAGTCATCCATGGTGACCGTGTCACTAGCCTCACCATCTTGGTTTCCCATACTCTCTTAGGCGGTAGCCCGAATTAAGAGTCGAGGCTCTGATACCAATTGAAATGGATCGTATGGGCACTAGAGAGGGGGTGAATAGGTGCTACCCCAAATTTTACTTCCTTTTCAATTTAGGCTTGACACAAAGGTAAATTCTCTAGATATGTAACTAAGATGAATTCACCTATATGACAACCTAGCTACTAGCACCAAACAAGCAAATGAGCACTTAGAGGAAAGAGGTAACCGAGGGTGAAGCACGCAAGGACACGGTATTTGATTCACCATAGTTTCTTCCTTTTTAGGGGAAGTACGTCTGCGTTGGACGGGTGGGCGGTACTTAGACGACCACGCCACAAAGGCCTCACCCTATTCTCTGGTGAACTTCCACCACAAATGGCCTGGTCCACTTTTCCACTATCGGTACCCTTCGAGGCAGGAACTGACACCTTTACATAAAGCTTGGAGCAAACTTCCACAATGGAATGGAGGCTTCCAAGAAAAGCATAGTTTGCACACTTCCACAAGGATAGCTGCCACAATGACAACAAGCAAGTTAGAACTGAAAATACAACCTAGGGTTTCCTAATAAACACTAGAGCAAGAGGACCCTAATAAACACTCCGGTCAGCACTTGTCGGACAGTCTAGAAAATCATAGTTTGCACACTTAAAACTCCTGGGATCTTCATCCATCAACTCAATTAGAACCCTCTTTTCCCTTTGAGGGAGCAACACATTAACAGTATGCTGACAAGTTTATAATGCCCCGAAAAACTTAGCACATGATTAAACCTTCCTAGTGTTGTCAACAAACATCAAAACATATAAAGAGGCAAAATGCCCTTTCATACGCTCCTTCTTGAAACGCTTCTGCCAATACGAGCTCGTAGGCGCGTACCGGGCCATTGCCCGCTTCCACTCTGGCAGTTGGCGGCGACAATCCTCGATCTGGCGAGCCAACTTGGAACCACGCGGAACTGGCGCCACCGGCACCCCAACGTAGCTGAGTTCCCAACCGGCCGGAAGCGTCGCACGAGGCGGCGCGAGGACGTCGTAGTGGGCGAACATCGCGACCTCGTAGAAGTTCAGATTGGGTCTCGCCATGGCGGCGGGGAGGAGAGAGAGAGTGAGGGTGGAAACGGCCGGCGACGGCTGTACGGGAAGTGGGAAGGGGAAATTTCCCTCCCGCCAACCAAAGCGTCGAGATGCAGTGAACCGCATCGCGAGCCCTCCATGCGGTATATATGCATCACGGAAGCGCGCATTTTGCGGTGAACCGCAAAAAAAACCCGATGCGGTAGACTTTGCAGTATCTAAAATGACCATGTTTTAAAGTGATGGTTATTATGCGGGTCGACAACGGATGTTGTATCTGCTAGAGATGCTCTTATAAGGTCCCGTACATGTAATAGATCTATCGCGCCGTATAATACTCCCTCTGTCCAGAAATAATTGTATGTGTTTGTTTAGATTCGAATATATCTTGACACATTTATATAGATACATTCGAATCTAGACAAACTCAATTCAGTTATTTCTGCACGGGGGAGTACTTTTGTTGCGTTGGCCTTTTTTCCGCGGGTATGTTGGCCTATATGTTAGCAGCTCGTATTATATTGCAAGTGCAAATGGTTTGCAGCATTGACTCTCTGCAACTTGTTCCCATGTTGTGATTTTTTATACTGTTCCCAGGTCGCAACCAAACAGCGAATTAGCACCTTAATTTGTTGAAAATATGAGAGGAATATATCCCACAAGCATCGACACAGCCCGCAGGGCACCGCACCTCACTTCTTGTTGGTCCTCCCGCGGTGTACGTGTGGAGCCTAGCAGGAGCATCTTGTGAACGTCGACGTCAGGAACGTGCAAGTTTGCAACTGTAAAGTGGGTGGGACACAAAGTGACGGCTTCGTGTGACGCCACCAAGATCGAAACGAAGGGCTCTCCTGCGTTGAGCCGGAGTTATTTCCTGCCACCAACTTACCAAGCTGGACCTGGACGCCCTCTGTTCCAATAGCGCTTTCTACAGCGATCGCACATAGCCACCATTGCGACAGAACCACACATATTGGAAGAAGGTTACAAGGACCTGATAATGACCAGAAGAAACTGATGGGAGTTCCCCTCACCATCTTGACCGACTAAATAAAATGCAGCCAAAACATGAGGACCTACATGGTCTTGGCCTCTGTGGAAGCAAACCATGAAAGATACACAATTGACTGTCACAGAAAAAACCAGAGGCCTTCTCAAAAGAAAAAAGAATTGAGAGCTTATAGATAAATCATCAGCAATGATTAATCGAAGTTTAGAACGCCCATGGTACACATTTTCCACTTTTCTTGGTGCTATACCAGCCCCTCTTCCACCACACTCCTAAGACTATTGACAAAAAAACTTCAAGGTCGTTAGTAGAGCTAATAATAACCAATCTTACACTTCTTAGTAGCTTCTTCAGCAGGCAGTCCGATCCAAGAATGCAATTCATAGCGTCACGGGCAGGCCGTAGTTGTGGAAAGACCGGATAACTCCACCGTGGCTCGCTGTCACAATCACCATGTTCCAAGCCGCGGATATCGCGGAGAGACAGTCAGCCAGCCGGGGGCCATTCACAGGCTTCGCAGAGGAGAGCTTCTCCTCTGGCCATGTCACAGAACCCCTGATACCATCGGTGAAGAACCATGCCCCAGGGGAACGGCTTTCTCCGTGGGGGCGCAGCAAACTGGGTGTGCTAACAGACTTCTCGGTCAAGCAGGAAGGCTTGGTGTGCCTGTCTTGGCGCACTCCTGGCCACGGTACGGCTGTTGTCACGTCCTTGGAGAAGAACATTTCGCAAGAACGGACCGATTTGGCTTCGTTTTTCCCTAATTTTCTGGCTGATTCAAAATTCCAGATGTAGACATTGGAATCCTTGCCGGAAGATATTAGATATCTCCCATCTGAAGTTAGAGATGGTGATGACAGAGCCTTTGACTTCCAAGGACCTGCATCGCAAGGTACAAAGGGTGGTGTTATCATTGCTCAAGTCACAGAATATAAGATGAAAATGGCAGCTTTTATAAGCAAATGAAAGACAGGAACTTTTGCAAATATATACCTTTAAACTTCTGGACGATATCAACACCATCAGCAACTCGAATCTTTGAATCTGTTGATGTAACTAGAAATCTAGGAGAATCACTTGTACATAACTGCAGATTGGCAATCATAAAAAAATTAGCATAACTGTTTCCCAAATTATCAGTAGAGATACGCTAAACTATCAAGGTAGAAATCATACCTGCAGACTCTTGATCCGACTGGAGGCGGACTTTTTCTTCCCCTGCATAAACAATTCTTTGTCTAGTTGGATGTCTTCACCTATAAAAACAAGGTGCTAAATTAAGAGAGTAATAATACACAATACAGATTTAGTGACCCTCAAAGTAAGAGAACCACATGGATGGTAAGTCATGAACTCTATGTACCTGATTGATCGTAGAAGCGACATACTCCTGCAGTCGTGCCAACAACAAAACCCTGATTTACAAAAACATGAATTAGCATCCAATGATGGAAAATAGTCTGTAATAAAATTTTGATCAGATCCAAACCTTTCCATCTGATTGGTAACTAACAGCAGTAATGATATTCCGCGTATCAGCCCAGTTGACTACTCGCTTGCCTAAAACATCCCAAATGCGGACTTTACCATCTATTGAACCACTGATGAAGTATCTCTCGTCAGTAGGATTGAACTGCACACACGTTACTGTTGACACAATTTCAAAGGAAAGTAAGTTCTTTGTCCCAGAAAAAAACTGAAATTGCAATGGCCCAAAGTTTGAACAATATTATAAATACTATTTTCCACTAAAAAACGACCAAGAGGATAATTAAGAAATCAACTGTGGGCAAGGCACTGGGGCATCGCATCAAAGGACACATAAAATTTCAGCTTACCGTAGTCTTTGTGTCTGAATACTCCGAGACAACCATCAGAGCCAACTTTCCACAAGCGGACTGTCTTGTCTTTTGATGAAGTCAACAGACACTGCAGTGAAACAAATTCAAAGAAGGTAAGCAGATGAAACAAAAAAAAGGAATCTAGTTATGGTAATGATACGTGAAAACATGTTTATAGATTATCATGAGAATTCAGGTGAGTAGAATGATTATGAATAAAGAAGTATGGCATCTTTAGAGAATCAAGAGAGAAACTCACATCTGATCTTGACCAAGTCATATCCAGGACACCAGCTGTATGGCCATGAAAGTCATGTAATGGGCTCTCGGTAATATGGAAGCCCTTATTGGGCACTACTGCAAGTGTATGGCTCTGACCCTCTGCTTGCTTCGGTTTAAGGATTTTAATTTTCTCTACATACTCATGAGAGTGGTTCTCTCCACCATACATTTTAGAATATGCATCCACTTCTGTAATCTTCCATATTCTAACAACACAGTCCTCACCCCCAGTTGCTAAATACCAGCCAGACGGACTAAATTTCATCACTCTAATTAAACCATCGTGGGCTCGGATTTCTTGACCCATATAGACAGCAGAGAATTCAGCGTTCTTTTTCTTTCTGTGCTGAACTTTTGTTCTGGATGGTACACTTGTTGTGGAGTTTTTCACATGGACATCAGACTTGCATATTCCACCAAAACTCCTCTTCTTCATGAAGTTTTTGCACAAGGTTTTGATATCCTTCTTCTTACTGCCAATAGCACTTTTTATCTCTCCTGCAGGACTCTGAGAATATGCCCTTCGTAGTAACTTCTGAACAGATCGAGAAACACCGACCAAGCTTTCAAACTCCAGAAGAGATAACACCTTATCAGTTGCAACCTCCTTCAGAAAGCTAGTTAGTCCATCGTGCCCACCATTATGAACTAGGTATTTCTTCCCACTATCCAGATCCCTTATGCAACAGGCGGCATCAAATGCCAAATCACTCTCGGGAATGGATGAATCCAAAGAAGAGATGTTGCTGACAGTTCTTTCCTGCAAGTCAGCACAAGAACTGACGGTTGTTATTTCTTCTTGGCATTGAGAAAGATCCACTTTGGTAGCACCCAAGTCATCAAATCCCATTCCCTGCAGGAATCTTTGCCGCCTTTCTTGAACACTTGTAAGCTCGCTAGCCCAAACATCATACTCGAATGTCCTCTGAGCTAATCCTTCACCACTCGTGCTACAATCATCCGAGGATGAAGGCTCCCTGGCTGGTCTGATATCATCAAATGCATCAAAGAAGATATCATCCCTATCCGAGTCAGATCTTGGCATATTGTTTCTAGACTGAGATAAACAATCGGCGGAGAGGTCTTCTCAACCACGGCGAAGGCTGAGTAGCTGTCAAAATGTCATCTGCAATTGACAACACAAATGTCAGGCTCATGATATAGGGACTACAGCAGAAAACCGAGATTCCGAGAACATGGAAAAAACATGAAGAAGCACAATTAAAACGAGGTGAAAGCAAGAGAAAGGAACGTGTGCCCGATATGGCAAGTGACTATCCAACTCGATTCAAGACCAACCTTATCAGTTTCTATTCTCACCCAGATTTTGTTTACAGAGAAATGAGTAAACCATAAGATAACAAGTTTGATCATCAAGAATGGCAGTAAGAAGCAAATCAAATGTGATCATCAAGACGAACTCTGTATAAATGAACTGAACAATCAGCAAGGACCATCGCAGTCAGTCAACTAGCATTTCCATCAAGAAAGAAACGGCTTACCAGGTCCACAAACAAGCCTGATGGAAGAAAGACCAAACAGAAGAGAACACAACCACAGCCGCACAGAGCTCTCCCTGTCTCTCTCATCTCTCCCTCCTCCAACCAAAATCACCAGGCTCCTTCCTAAACCTGTCTGACGGCCCAAGGCATCCTGCTCACCAACAAGGCAACAACTCGCCAACACAGCGCCGCCAGACAGTACCCCCACGTTGGGCGCCCCGCCGGCTGCCAGAAGAAGAAGCAGGCGACCAACCCACACGGGCAGCCGGCGGAAGCAACAAGGCAGCATGGCGCGCAGCCGCGCAGATCCCGAGGAAACAGCGAGGAACAGCGCAGAAAGGCTAAAGAGACAAAAGTAAAAGATGGGTACTTTCGTTTCAATTGCTCTTGCATAGTACTAGTAGGACGACGGCACCGTAAAAACGGCTGCCCCGTAGCGCGTACTGTGGCTGGTGCCGCGTGCTATGCGAGAGCGGAGAAAGCACGGGCCCAGCGACGTGCTACGCCGCCGAGCGCCGGCTAGCCTATTAACTCCTACGCGGTGTTGTAGTGCCTCTACGCCGACGGCAGGACAAAAGGCTCAGGCGTAGGCGCGTGGTTGGCCATTAAAGCCGCGTCTTTATGCTGCCCATCACCGAAGGGTGAAAGATGGAGGAGCGATCTACTGTACCTGGTCAGAAACAAGAGATTTCGCAAAGATTTGTAGCGAAGGAGAGTTTTTTTTCCAGCCTTTTTCTCGAAAATGATCTGGAATCGGGGGGATTTTACTTCCGCAGATTCCAAGCGCTTCCAGTACCGATGGTATTGAAGTGGAGGAGCAGTACTAAAATCTGGAAAGGATAGTAAATGCGATGTGAATGTAAACGGTTCGTCTGGCAGCGATCTCGGCTCCACGGCGCCCATTCAAGGGAACAATCTGATCGCCAAATGGTACCGATACTAGTAGCATCTGAAAAAGAGCAACGCTCTTCCGTTTCAAAATGAGAAAAAGAAATGACAAATTTGTTTTAGCCTTTTCGGGAATAAACGTGCAAAGTTTTTGGCGTCGGGCGGTGCTTTGATCTAGGGACGGTTTCTACGGGATAAATCTCCAGTTGAATCTCCCGCAGCGCGAGCAAAACGAGTGCTAAAATCCAAAGAAAAAAATCGAAGAGAACAGGGCGCGGTACCCCCGAAAAAAAGAGGCGTGTCGCGCCGCCCATGAACTGTTCCATTGAAACAGGAACACCCCGCAGAGGCGATGAACGGAAATGGCAAATCACTGTGCCATTCCCCCTCCGAGGAGGCACGGATCGACCCCCCAAGGAAAAACAAGAAAGAAAGGAGGCACGGGAATCGGAATCTCGTCACCTTCTCCGCGCGAGCGAGGACGGACGGGGCCGGCGAGAAGGATCGGTTCTCCACGGCTTCTCCTCCTCCGGCCGCCGCCCGAGACAAGCGGTCCAGCTCCAGCCGCGCGCGCGCGACAGGGGATCCCGAGCCCGGCGGAGGGTTCGAGGGGAGCGGGGGACAAGGGGAATGGAGGAGGGCTCGGTCCGGTTGGAGCTCGGGATTGGGGGGTGTTCTTGGAGTCTTCCACTCGCTCGCTCCCTCCTTTGTATACCTTGTGGTCTTCGTTTCCTAGGCGCCCTTGTTGTTTCCTCCCTTGTAATCGATCGAGCCGATCCCGACGCGGTCAGTCGCATTCTCAGGGCCGGGTCGTCTTTTCCCCTCTGCTAATTTGGACTGTTAATTTGCCGCTGCGCGTGAAAACGTACGGAATTACCGGTGGAATTGCAACATTCCAAAACCAGTTTATGAATGTTCCCGCATTGATGTGCGGTTGTTTTTTGGTCGCTCGACTTTTTTTCAAGCTCGCGGACGACCCTTGCGATGGGATGACGTGGACCCAACGTAGGTAACGCTGACATGGAACGTTGGCTTATTTGGTTCAAGACTCTTGCTAAGAAACATCCATTGTGAAAGGCCTAAAGTGAAATGTATGACTTGTCGTCGTAATTAGCATTCAATTTCCTGAGTACTTTCTTTTTTCGAAATTCTACCAATCCATTGATAATCATCAACAACAGTATAAAGGGACCTAAAAGTAATAAAAATTACAAATAGATTATTGAACCACCTAGTGATAACTACAAGCACTAGCGTAAGCCGAAGGCGCGTCGCCATCCTCACCCCTCCATCACTGGAGGCGGGCAAAGTTTATCGCAGTAGAGCTTGTTGTAGTAGGCAGACGGAATATCGCCGTGCTAAGGCCACAATTGACCAGCACACTAGAGCAGCAACCATCGCCAATGATCCATAGATCAGAATAGACTGACCTGAAAACAAACCGACGAACACAAAAACAGATAGATTCCGAGGAGATCCGCCGGACAAACGACTCCACGCTATCTCCGTTAGTGGTAGATGCACCACCGGAACGAGAATAGAGCGGGAAGGACTTTATTCTGACTCCAAGACGTAGTCTTCGCCTCAACATCCCAAAAAGACACTAAAAAAGAAGACAAAAAAGAACGAAAAACCTCCCGCCGGCGAGAGACCGTGATCCGCCACACCTCCAAGACCCTAGGGCCACCGGAGGCGGAGCAGACCGGCGATGTCGCCGGCAAGAGGTGCATAACCCTAGATGGGTTTTCTTTTGTCTCCCAGCCGCCTTTCCTGTACGTAGTACCAAATTTTCTGAGTACTTGATAGTTGAAAAGAAATTCAGAAATATCTACAAAGACAAACAAGATTTTTTAAACTGGGATGGGTCTAAAAGGACCCAAATTCTGCAATAACTGAGCGGTGGGTACACAGTTACACCGAGAACACTAAAAACATAAAATATTACAACATGGTCCTCAAGTTTTGCATGCAACACCCTGCTAGGAACTACGCCCACGCGATCAAGTCCCAGGACACCGCCGAAGACTCGCATGCAAACACAGCCGCCGCAGCTAACTCCGGGGACGTAACCACTTGGGCCAGAGGCAGCGATGAACACCACGAAGAGGGAGAGAACAATCCTCTCTGAGCAGAGGAAGAAGAAGCTCGGGCCAACATGGCTCACGAGTGCAGCGAGGCCGAAGATGACCCGAAAAACCTACGACTACCACATTGTACAGGTCGGCCTCTTCCATCCCCCCCCCCCATCCCATCCGGCCGGCGCGGTCGTCGGGGAAGAGAAGGGTAAGAGCCGAGAAGCCTCTCGAGACTCTCAAAGAGAGGAGAAGAGAAGGTCGAGAGGAGAGAGCCTTCGGTAGAGGTACAAAGACAAACAAGATAACTAACTACCGATGGTCATCATACACAGAGCTTCATTTTGTGCTCACTACATTACAACACAAAGAAATCGATACTTTTCATTATCACCCTTGCGCATTTCTAGGAGATACCCTAAAACAGTCTTGTGGTTTAGCGCATATATTTTTTGCGATATGAAAATCGTTCGGACAGAGTAGATCTCGCATGCCTGTCGTGATTCACCTCGACGACAATGAGGTGGAGGCGTGGACGTCGCCGAGTTCTAGCATGCCTCTAGACAGCCGCATCGACTCCTCCGGCTAGTCAACGAGCGCGAGAACCACAAATCGACTACGAAATCAAAAAATCAATGTTGTGAATAGCGGAGTGACGTAGGGAACCGAAGTTGGATGCCGTAGTTGAGCCTCCATCGCCTTGAAACCGATCGTCGGCATGAGTGCCCTCGTCGGCGTTTTATTCTGAGATTTGCCCGTACAAGTTTGTAGCTTCCCCTTAAAATCGACTCTACGGACCGCATATATGAGGTACCAGAGCCTCTTTTTACGGTTTTCCGCAAAATATATGTCTCCCTCTGATCCATATTACTTGTCACTGGATTGGATGTATCTAGCACTAAAACATGTTTAGATATATCCATTTTCACGACGAGTAATATGGATCGGAGGGAGTACGTGATTAGACCATTATGCGAATCTATTTGGTGTATTTTTCCTTGCTCAAAACCGTAAATTTTTAGAGTCTCTGACCATTTCGCGGTATTTGCTAGAGAGGACTTTTAACAACACATTCGCAATTCTTCCTCCGCATGCATCTATCTCCGCAAACCTTTGTTTAGCGTCTTTGCGAAAGTTGTTAATTCGCAAGAAGTGCAATATCGCAACGGATAAAGGGAAGTGGGACAGTGATCCATGTGACTTGACTTGGGGGGCGAAATGGATGAAGCTAACAGCGAGTGGCCTGGATTATATTCAGCATCCATCTATCCCCCTCTCACCCTCTATCCAATTGGAGGCTTTCCTTTCAAGCACCGCTCTCTTCCTTCCTGCTACCGGTCTCTCTGCGCGTGCGTTCACATGTTGGGGCACAGTACAGTACGAACAACATGTCCTGCTACTAGTTCACGGGGAAGAAAATGGCTGGCCCGTGATGTGGACGTGGTGCTTGGAACGGGTCCGGCTAGCGCAACAACGGTCGTGCAGGGCCTGCGTTCGTGCTGCTCATAAGAAAATGGTTTATAGCAAAGAAGATTGTTCCAGCACACGCGTTAGCTGATCTAATCTGGCAAAGTTAGCAGCTCGCATCGTAATATACTACTACTACTACTACTATGGTTTATAGCTTGTGTCTGTCTCCGTGCTGGACACACCTTCTTCTACTCTTGCTACAGGTTGCCATGTGGCTGTACCGCTTTGGGGTATTCGCTCAAGGACGTCCTTCCTTGGGTACTTGTATTTCCTTTTTGATGACTAGAGCTCGGACAAGAAAAGTCGACGATGACAAGAAAAGCGGCCGATGCGGGACTTTTTCGAAGGAGAATAAGTATATACGAGTCTTTTGGCTGGCTGTCGAGTCTTGACA
The DNA here is from genome assembly GCA_916181665.1 of Avena sativa. Taxonomy (NCBI): domain Eukaryota; kingdom Viridiplantae; phylum Streptophyta; class Magnoliopsida; order Poales; family Poaceae; genus Avena; species Avena sativa. The sequence continues at coordinate 435,599,767 of OV702287.1, forward strand.
AGGAAGCGGTGCCAAAGCTCTGGCCACACAATTGAAGGCGTCGGTCGGTCGTCTCTCTACTGGGAGCGTCAGAATGCACGCTCCAACAAAAAGAAAAGAAAAGGCATTGGCAGATAGTTGTGCTATGCACGGCGTGCAGCTAGCTCTCAGGTCGAAAACGGGAGGCGGTCAGAAACAAACTGCTCTGAGAAGATAAGTACCACCGAGGGTCTGAATAGTTTCCAGACCTCCTCGCCAGGAAGGCATCCGACGGGTCGCACAGGCTGACAGATCAGAGTAAACAAGAAGCTAAACTTGCAATGCACTTGCACAAGAAACGGAAAATAAGTAATTGTGGCTATGCACCATACAACACGTTGGTCATGGGGGAACGAGCACGCACCTAAGGCCCCGCTTGGTTTGTCGGATTGAAGCTAAAAAACGATCGTATTAATCGGTTCCGAAAAAAATCCGGATCGGACGAGTATCGACACTTGGATTACCATTTTGGTTTCCCTACTCGGTCGTTTTCGGTCGTATACGGAGCGGAAAAACTCACGGACCAGGGGACATCCGTATTTGCCGGCCGTAATTCTTTGTGCACGTGAAAACGGAACCGTAAACAATCAGGGGCGAGAAATTAACGGGAGTTGCCAAGCGCGGCCTAAAGCTTTTTCTTTCCGGAGGAGGAGCAGAGCAGCTGGTTGATGGATTGCTCGGGAGTTTCAAGAGCGGTAAAGCGATGCAGATGCAGCTACAGGTATCAGTGTTCAGGAAGATGGGTTTAGACTCAGGAAGGGCAGGCTAGTGCTTGGCTATTTTTTTCAAAATAATACGTTTTTCTATCTCAATTTTACGAATAATACATGAAATTGGTAATTTTGAAATCTAGCATGGCCTCGGGGTATTAACTTCCGACCGATACCTTTTGGTAGTTAAACTACCGACCAGTCCAGTTGGTAGTTCAACTCCCGACCAGTTGTGCCCGACTGGAATCTTGCAATGAAAAGCTAGGCCTAGTTACGGGAGGTCGGTAGTTCAACCACCGAAAGGTACTGGTTGGGAGTTAATCCCCCGAGGCCACGCAGATTTGACATTCCTCAAATTTGTGCATTATTCGTGAAATTTAATAAATAATTTGTATTTTTTTTAGCTAATGCTTGGCTGGGGCTTGCAGATCGGTTTAGACTTTAGACAAGGAAGAATAACGAGCATGTCTCTCCTTATTATAACCACTTGTACAGTAGTACTATCGTGTAGGGTAGCGACTGAATCACTGAAAGCGAGAAAGAAACAAAACACCACTAGAAAAATATACTAACCACTAGACAAATATACTCCCTCCGATTCATATTAGTTGACTCAAATTTGTTTAGATTCGGATGTATGTAGTGCTAGATACATCCGAATCTAGACAAATTCAAGTTAAATAATATGGATCGGAGGGAGTATTGGTAGCTTGGTAAGCATGCCAAAGCTTTTCTCTGCTTGTGTGAAGTCAAAAGCTGCCCTCCAAACAGCAGGGAGATCGGGCACAGAGCTTAAAGCATGTGGCGCTCGGCTTGACCGTACCCGTCTAATCCAATCCCGGGCTTAGCTTAGATAAAACCCCAGCGAGCGAAGATTCCGCAGCCTTTGACATGGATCCCCTCGCAATAACTCCCAAAAGTTTCCCGTTCGATGGATGTTTTGTTTAAGCGGCCGTGTGCTGCCGTGGTTACTACTATCGTCGCATGCACCACACACAAAATATATGTCGAGTTGGGTCACTTGCGACGGAACGTACGGTTGCGCCCAACACAACATGGTGGTCTCTCTGACTGACACGAAGAATCACTGACACGTAGGCGCGAGCGGGAGTATGTTACGGGTGCATGCCTAACTTTTGGGCCACTGTGAACTTGGACGTATGTGAGCCTCTCCATTGTCCATTCTCTAGTCTCGATGATTCTGGATGTACGCTACAAGTGATGGGACATAGATTATGTGCCACAACCGACCTTTACGGGCAGGCCATCATGAGCACGTATGCGTTGTTTTTACCTACCTGCGTCGCTGCTGCTGCTGCTTGCTCGCAACTTGCACGGGCTTGCAGCAAGTGGGCCGCGTTCCGGCTTACACGTCCACGGCCACCGCGGCGCCCGGTTGCACATGGGGGGACGGGATGGTGGACCGCCGCAGCCAATGGTTTCATCGTTCGAGCTGGACAAGCGATCGCTTTTCGGGTACGTGTGATATGTGGTTCGATCGTGTGAGGTCATGGCCTACGAGGACCGGATTGCTACGAGGATGTGGCTGGCGAGATGGCCACGATCACAGCGCATGGACCTTTTCAGGGGCCGGGGTGTCATTGCCATTGGCAATGATGCGCCCCGCTTAAATCTCCTGGATTAATCTGGCACGAGGGCGTATCGGCATTGGGATACGGTGGGATTGGGGGACAAAGGGATCACGTTTGGCTGTCAGGATCGTTTCACCGAGATATGGATTGCGTTGATTAAGTGTATGTATATGCTCTGCCAGTTCGTCGCGGCAGTAGTGGTACTGTCCGAATCACGCGGGCGGAGCATCGAAACTGTCAAAATCACGCTGGTCTTGTAATCGTGGTTGCTTGTTTTCACGTCTACGTAAGTATATTCCATCGACGATCTTTCTAGAATCTGGACGTCCGTGATCGTGGCCCTGCTGATCGCGAGAGCGATTTCGTGTATCACGTGGGGCCAAAGGTTGTTGGGGACGACTGTTTAGGGCCGGAGTAGACAACTGTTTATCTTTGGATCGAATTGAGTAGCTCAGCAAGGCAGCATTGTGAGCTGAGGAACCGACGGACTGTCAAGTTGCCAGGCCGAGCCGGACCACAAGTTGGCAGGCCAACCTGTCGCAATGGACCGAACGACCAAATTTTGGTAGGAAGCATTTTCATACAACCTCCACAATTTACAAACAAACCTTCCAAACCTTGTACAACTCTAAACACTATATTTTTGGGGAAATTCTAAACACTTGTTCCTACCCAAAATCTTTGAAAAGGAAGAGATACTTATTATTTAAATGAGTTAATGATGACGAGGATTTCAAGACCTGCCCGCGAGGATGCTGACAAGGACACGGTCATGACGTACGACGTGTGTATGTGTGGTACATCATCACGAGGACTCTCTTTCCTGACAGCAGTGGGGATCGTGCTCAGTGGCATTGGCTTAAGGTGCTCACAGTTTTTAACTCAGATTTCAGCTAGGGTTCGACGGCATTGGCTTGGTTGTACCGTCAGGTAATCGCTTGTTTACAAAGTTGTCTATGTTTGCATGACCTCAAAAAATACTGTTTTACTAAACGGTGTATCACTTCATGTGCAGCTGGATGATTCCTGTCTTAGGAGCGCAACCGACAGATGCATCGGTGGTTGTTTGCTCCTTCTTTCCATGTGGAGATGGGAAAGCTTTCCAGTTGGACGGCCGAGATTGTTGAGCTATAACCCTTATGTTGATGATGGCAATAACCTCATGCTCCCCATATGGGCTTACAAGTGGGATGTGGTACACCAACGAGTTTGACACAATAACCATGGATCAGGTAATTTCCCAGCGTGCGGTCAATTCTATGTTATTAATGTGTAATCTTTGAATTTGACATGAGTGTGGTATGTTGCAGGTGACCTGGGAGCCATACGGTCCAAGAGGGAACTTTGGTGTCCCGGATGACTATGTGCTTAACCCGAAGTGCACGGAAGAAGCCCGTCTGTGGCTAATGCGTTGCCCCATGGTATGCATGTGGCGGTTGAGCATCACCAGCCACAACGTGTCATGACCCAGTTTGGGTTATTTCAGGTGAACTGTAACATCCTAAAACTTTAATCCAAGCTTATCAAGAACCAAATCATCAAAATTAGGGTCAACAAAAACTTTTCCAATTCAAAGTATGAAAGTATTCATGTGTATGTGCATTTAATTTAGGAATTAATTTGAATTGCCATGGTTCTGTGATCCATTGCTTGTAAAATGATTCTTAGGTGAAATAAACATCATCTAAATCATTCCCAAACTTTTCTCAAAGAAAAACAACTCAAAGTGAATAATTGAAGTAAATGGTCATTTTGGCCAAATTAACTACCATGCCTACTTTGGCTATTCCTAGTACTCAAAACCTAACAGAAAAAAAGGTGGATCTTTACACCCCTTGCTAGTACACCTAATGAGGTACCAAGGCCCACTTTGTGATCTGCTAAAAACATTCAAATACTAATTTTAAATGACAGTTTAAAATTGAATCTATTTCATATGGGAAGATCCCACTATTTCGAAATCCACTCAAACAAGCTCAATTTTCAAAACCCAAGCACCCACAGAGTCTCAAGCTTAGTACTAGCACACCCACCAAAAATCTTTTCAAAATTCAAAAGTAAAGTTCATGCGGCCATTTTATCAAACACTTGCTAGGCAGAATTCAAACAAAACCAAATTCACTATTTTAAATAGTGTTCTGGCCAAACTTGTCTCCCATTTGACCCCCATTTGCTCCCATTGTCTCCTAATGATCAAACCAGGACCTAACTACCCCATCCCCTACCCCCTAGCAACATGGCTATGCCAAGCCGAGCCCCACCTCGCCGGCCAACTTGGTCACCGCCGCAGCAGACAATCTCCCCCACTCTCGCCATGTCTAGGAGATATCCAGCACCTCACCGCTGCCCACTCTCCCCTCCCCGAGCCAGGCCAAGCAGTGGACCACCGCCAAACCCCCGCGCCTAGTGCCACCGCGCCATGCCGAGCACGCGCCAGAGCGTCGCACCCGGCACGCGTGCACAAGCCGCCGCTCGACCGCAGCCCGCGCCCACTGATGGGTTCGTAGCATGGAAAACAAAAAATTTCTACCGCAAGAACGAACAAAACCCAGATCTAATCTATTAGACATGTGCAACAAGATAGATCTGTACTAACCCTCGTAGAACCGAAAGCGTTACGAGATTAGATCTCAGGGTTGATGTAGTCGATCACTTGCCGATCTCAAGATCGTGTGGACGATCCTTCTGGAGCCGCGTTCTGGCAGCGCTTCCGCAGTCGGTCACACGTGCGGAGTCGAAGCAGACCTTCCTCTCCCCGTTCCAGCGAGCAGCGGAGGTAGTAGATCTTCTCCATGGAATCCCAGCAGCACGACGGTGTGGTGGTGGTGGTGGAGTAGAGAATTCTGCAGGGCTTCGCCTAAGCCGGAGCAGAGCGAAGGAGGAGGAGAGAGGCGACGGCTAATGTTTGTTATGGGAGAGATCTAGGGGGTGGCGCCCCCTCCCCTCTATTTAAAGGAGGGAGGCGCCATGGGAGGGCGAGTCCTAGTAGGACTCCCCTCCCTCCTTGGCCGGCGGATTAGGAGGGGGGAGGAATCCTCCTCCCCCACGAATCCATGTCTTGCCCTACAAGGATTCCTTGATCCTTTCTTGGTTTTCAAGCAAACTCCAAGAAATCTTATAGAACCTTCCAGAACATTCTAAAACCTTCTAGAATCTCCATATAAACACTCCGGAACATTTCCTAACTTAGAAAATGATCCCCAATATATGAATCTTATTCTCCGGACAATTCCGGATCTCCTCGTGATGTCCCGGATCCAATCCGAGACTCCGAACAACATTCGGTCTCCAACGCATATTCCATATCTACTTGAAACAACTTCGAACCTTAAGTGTGTCACCCTACGGTTCGTGAATATGCAGACATGATGAAGACATCTCTCCGATCAATAACCATCAGCAGGATCTGGAGATCCATAACGGCTCCCACATACTCAATGATGACTTCGTGATCGATAGAACCATTAACATACGAAACCAATTCCCTTTATCACGTGATATTCTACTTATCCGAGGTTTGATCGTCGGTATCTCCATACTTAGTTCTACCTCGTTACTGATAAGCACTCTTTACTCGTTCCATGTTATGTCATCCCTTGTGACCTAGTCACATTCTTGTAAGCTAACTAGATGACATTCCACCGAGAGGGCCCAGAGCATATCTATCCGTCATATGGATGGACAAATCTCAATCTTGGTTCATGCGCTTCAACACATACTTTCAGAATACCCAATGACACCTTTATAACCACCCAGTTACGAAGCGATGTTTGATGTCATCAAAGTACCCATCCGGTGATGGTGATTAACATAACCTCATGGTCGAAGGATTAGGTTACTATGCATTTGAAAGCTTACAGCAATACGAACTTAATGACTTGATCTTATGCTACGCTTACTATGGGTGTGTGTCCATCACATCATTCTCCTAATGATATGATCTTGTTATTAACGACATCCGATGTCCATGATCAGGAAACCATGATCATCCATTAATCAACAAGCTAGTTTAACAAGAGACTTACTAGGGACTCTTTTATGTTTACAAAACACCCAAGTATTAATGTTTCTTGTTAATACAATTATAGCATGGGATGTAAACATTTATCATAAACATAAAGATATAATAATAACCACTTTATTATTGCCTCTTGGGCATATCTCCAACAGTCTCCCACTTGCACTAGAGTCAATAATCTAGTTAAAAACTTGTGCATTCAACACCTATGGATTTCTGGTGTTGTATAGACACTATTGCTAGTGGTAAACATAATCTTCGGATCTGACACTTCCAGGTCCGTGTGTATTTGCATTTCCTTGCGTCTCTACGCATTACTCATTCTCCAATGAGATGGCATTGTATAAATTTGGTCCTTTTGGTGAGACCTTTAGTTCCTTGGGATTAAATCATGTTGATACAATTGTCATACAATGTATCTTCATAGTATTATCCCGCTATGAACCACACCTAGTTTGATAACAAACTACTTGACGCAAATGCCCTCATTTGCTGCTACAATAACAGTCATATACTTAGCCTTTTGTTGTAGTATCTGTCACAATGTTTTAACTTTGGTACTCAACCAAATCCGTTATGGAACTTCCTTTCCATTACATTGTGCCACCCATAGGTTAAATTGAGATAAACTTAATTTGTGACAAAACTAGTATCAATGTAACAATTTACAATGAACTATTTGTTACCACTATATAAGTAATATATTCTTAGTTCTTCCAAAGATCATAGGAATATCCCTACTATTGTCCAATGATCATCTTATGAGTCATTCTAGTATATGCTCATAACATTTAGAGCATAGGACATATCTGGATGTGTACATCTCAAAGAATGATTGATCAAAATATTCTTGTGATTTCACCAAGTGTCAAAACACTTGAATCTCGTGTCAACATACTTGAATCTTGATTCAGTCCTTTCCGTGCGTCAAGAACCTTTCTTGTTGTTTCCATATTGAACTCATTCAACATCTTATCTATGTACATTTGGCAAAACCATATTAGCGCCTCAATCTATCCATATAGACATTGATGCCTAATTCTTGGGTTATGCCTAAGTCTTTCATCGAAATGAAATTCTTAACATATGTCAATAAAAGATACATCATTTCTAATCAACAATATGTCTTTCACATAATGTATTAGAAATATGTCTTAGCGCTCCCACTTAATTTCTTGCAAAATGCAAACATCTTCATCGTCTCTGATGAAATTAAACCTTTTAACGGTTTCATCATGGTGAAGATTCCAACTCCGCGATGCTCACTTCAAACATTGAAGTTTTGCATACTCTTTTAGCATCCTTTGAATTAACAAAACCCTTTGGATCGTGTCATGGACACATCCTAGGTAACCATTCTATTAGAAGAACTTGTTTTGTTTGTTCAACTACCATATACCAAAATATATGTAGTGGTTGCTACATTAATCCGTCCAGACTAAATATCGCTATGAAAGATCAAATCTTATCATAGTCAATTCCTTGAACATTGTCGTAAACTCTTTCCGACATGTCGACTATTTCATAGATGTGAAACATCCATGTCTATTTCTTTATAGATCCATATACGACTGTAAGGTCTTGCACCTTTCTAGAGGGTCTTTCAAATTCAAAGCTTGATTTCTCGTGTATGGAATTATCACGGATTTTATGGCTTCAAGCCACTTAACGAAGTCAGGGCCCATCATTGATTATTTGCATGTAGTCGGTTCATCATTGTCAAACAACAATGATTTAACTCTCAAATCTTGGCATTTGATTACTTACCTGACCTACTTGGTTCAATAGTAACTTAGATCTCCGTGACCACAACCTTTGAGGCACGTGAGCCATGAGCATTGTTGCTGCCTCCGGGACACTTACCGACGCTGCGCAACTCAACACATATTAGCCAAGGTTCAACAACCTTGTCAAAGTTCTATTGTCCTCCCACTTAACTTTTCACCAAAAATTTCTTCTCAAGAAACTCGACATTCTAAGTGACAAACACTTTTGTCTTCGGTGTTATGGAGGAATACCCAATAGTTATTCGAAATAACCTACAAAGACATGCTCATCCGACTTTGGTTATAAACATTTTACTTATGCCTAGCATACCAAAAAATTAAGAAAAGACAACCTGGGTTTTATCCCAAACCATGACTTATATGGTGTCATTTCAATGGATCACGATGGAGCTCTTTTTAGTGTAAAAGCGGTAGTCACTAAAGCTTTAATCTTTAAAATATAATGGCAGTTTTATAAATGACACCTTTGATCTTACCATGTCAAACAAGGTTTCATTACATATCTTGAACACTCCATACTCCTATGGTGTTTTGGGAAATGCAAATCCATGGAACGATTCCTTAAATCTTAGGTGTTTTGCTAAACTTGTAACTCAAACATCTTTCTTTATGATCCAATCATAAACTTTTTTTTTATTTTCTTGTTACAATAATTTTCCACTTCATCTTGAAAGTCTTTGAACATTTTCAAATGTTTCATACTTCTTCCTTATTGAGTAAGTATATACATATACTCACTCAAATCTTCGGAGAAAGCATATGAAGTTGAAATCCATCGCCCACGACTACACATAATGGACTATATACATCAATATGTACAAATTACAATCAGTTAGTCGTCTGTTCCTCTTTTGGCCTACGAATGGAGTTTTAATTATATCCAGGAAAGTATCACAAGCGTCATTTGATCAAAATCAAAGACTCCAAAAATCCATCAACATGGAGTTTCTTCATGTATCCTTAATATAATTTAAACGGTGATGTCACTTCGCAAGTGATCTTTCAATCATTTGTCTTGCGACATTTTAGCATTAGTTTTATGGTCGTTATTTCTCCAACCAGACTTGTATATCATCCATCTATTATGGAATACGATAATTATTTGAACAACCTTTTGTCGTCATAATACCTGATCAAAATAACAATTATTAAAACAAATCTTGAAGGTAAGTTTTGATGTTAACGAGCAACACAACAACCCTTTGTTTGTTTTCGATGAACATCATCACATTTTCTCTTGCTAGTTACTTAGGCCATTGCAGTTCATGAATTGTGTTGTCTTGTATGACACTTCATACCAACCAATTCGGTATCCAATACCGCAGAACCACATTGTTTAACAACCAAGGAATACAGCCATAACATGTATCTTCTATATACCTAAGTTGGACATCTCCAATCTTTTCTTTTCTGCCAAATATTTTATAGATTCTCTTTCAACAATTCCTTTTCTTTTAAAAGAATCTATCAACATCAATAGTGGTGTCATTAAAATAGTACAAAGTGTGTATAGTCAAATACTAATACCTTTGAACTTGCACTTTGAAGTGGATCACCTTCATCAAATGTTTGGCATTCTTTCAAAATTCCATTCTTTAGTAATATTTTAGTGTAGTAAACATTTTACTTACATCTTCTATTCATCCTTATCATGACAATTTTCATGATCAAGCTGCTATAGCTTATAAAGGTGAATTGCGAGTATAATGTTTCTTTTCCAAAACCTTTTGGAGGATTAGGACGACTGGCGTCTCCAATCTTCACAAATTCTCATCAAATATGAGGACGTATACTCTATCATGTTGTAACCAACACATTGTTTTAGATATCGCAATACCTTTCACATATGATTGTTGGAGATATGCCCTAGAGGCAATAATAAATATAGTTATTATTATATCTTTGTGTTTATGATAAATGTTTATATTCATGCTATAATAGTATTAACAAGGAAACATTAATACTTGTGTGATTTGTAAACTAAAATAAGAGTCCCTAGTAAAGCCTCTTGTTAAACTAGCTTGTTGGTTGATTGATGATTGTGGTTTCCCTATCATGAACATTGAGATGTTATCAACAACAAGATCATATCGTTAGGAGAATGATATGGTGGACATACTCCTATAGATAAGCGTAGCATAAAGATCAAGTCATTTCAATAGTTCAATTGCTATATGCTTTCTGATACATAGTTATCTAAATTCCTTCGACCATGAGATCATGCATATTGCCTTTACTGGATGGATGCTTTGATGTCATCAAACACCACACCGTAACAGGGTGGCTATAAAAGTGGCATTGGGTGTTCGGAAAGTATTGGTTGAAACACATGGATCAAGAGTGGGATTTGTCCATCCACATGACGGATAGATATTCTCTGGGCCCTCTCGGTGAAATGTCATCCAATTAGCTTGCAAGCATGTGACTAGGTCACAAGGGATCACATATCACGGGAACGAGAAAAGAGTACTTATCAGTAACGAGGTTGAACTAGGTATGCAGAGATACCGACGATCATAACCTCGGATAAGTAACATATCGTGAGACAAAGGGAAATTGGTATCGTATGTAAGTGGTTCATTCGATCGCAAAGTAATCGTAGAAATATGTGGGAGCCATATGAATTTCCAGATTCCTCTATTGGTTATTGTTCGGAGAAGTGTCTCGATCATGTCCGCATAATTCACGAACCGTAGGGAGACACACTTAAGGATTCGACGTTGTTTGAGTAGTTATGGTATTATGAGAAAGAGACCGAATGTTGTTCGGAGTCTCGGATGGGATCCGGGATATCACGAGGTGATCCGGAATGGTCCGGAGAATAAGATTCATATAAGGAAAGTCCCGTTTCGGAGTTCGGGAATGATTCCGGTGTTTTCATCGGGGATATTCTAGAAGGTTCCGGATTGTCCGGCACTCCGGGGGGGAAGGGGTACATGAATGTGTCATTACATGTTGGAATGATTGCATCATGTACTAAGTGTTCTTGCTGTCCCAAATAAAGGATTAAATTGAATCCTAAATTGAAAAAGTCAAACGGCTAGTTTGAAAGTCAAACGGCAGTTTTTGGGAAGTGGGAGGAGAGGAGGAAACCGACTTGAGGGAGGAGTCCTCCTCCCCAAGCCGGCGCCCCACCTAGGCCGAGTTGGGGAGGGACTCCACTCCCTCCCCTTGGCCGGCCAGCCCCTCCCACCTATATAAGGAGGGGCAGGGCTCCCTCCCAACACACACAAGTTCCTATCCTCTAAACTAGAAACTAGACCTAGACCCCGGTTTAGAGCTGTTTCGGTTTAGAGCCTTCTAATTGGTTTAGAGCCCTCTAATTGGTGTGTCTAATTACTAGACCACTAATAGCCTCTCTCATAAGCTCCACCATACTCGCACCGGCTTAAGGCGAAGCCCTGCGGGATCTCCCCTCTACTTCCGGTACCACGCCGTTGTGCTGCCGGAATCGCGAGGAGAGTGCTACAACCTCCGCTGCCTGCTGGAACAAGGGAGAGGAAGGTCTTCGTCGAGTACCGAACGTGTGACCGACTGCGGGAGCGCTGCGGGAACGCGGCGCCGGAAGGATCGTCTACGCGATCTTGAGATCGGAAAGAGTACGACTACATCACCCACGAGAATCTGCTCTCGTTAAACACTTTGGAATCTTCGAGGGTGAGTTATTCCATCGACTCGTTGCTACAATCTAGTAGATAGATCTTGGCTTGTTTGTTTGTATGCGATAGAAAATTTTTGTTTTCCATGCTACGAACCCCTACAGTGGTATCAGAGCCGTGTCTATATGTAGATCTGTTGCACGAGTAGAACACAATGGTCATTGTGGGCGTTGATGCTTTTATTGTAGATTGCTTTTTGTGTACTTTGCATCTTGCGGTATGTTGGGATGAAGCGGCCCGGGCTAACCTTACATGACATCGTTCATGAGACTTGCTCCACGCTTGACATGCAACTCGTTTTGCATAAGTGGCTTTGCGGGTGCCTGTTTCTCCTAGCATAGTAAAGATCCAATTTACAACGGGTGATCAACAATGCTAGTATCAATGTTGTGGTTCTTGTTCGTAAGTTAGAACGACACTTATGGAAAGCCCCAAACCACGTAAAATATGCAAAGAAAGTAGAAGCGTCTAACTTTGTTTTGCAGGGGTGTGCAGTGATGTGATATGGCCATGATTGTGATTATATTTGATGTATGCAATGATCCTTATTGTAAGTTGGCAACCGGCAGGAGCCATATGGTTGTCTTTAATTTCTGTTAAGGCCTGCGTGTCTATTCAAAATAGTTGTAATAGTTGAAGTTGGCGGACGACAACCATGAAGAAGCGTCATTGACCTTGATGCTATGCCGGTGATGATGGAGATCATGTTCGTGCTTGAAGATGGAGATCGGAAGCACAAAGAAGAAAGGCCATATCATATCACATATTATGAATTGCATGTGATGTTAATCCTTTATGCATCTTGTATTGCTTAGTAGACGACGGTAGCATTATAAGATGATCCCTCATGCACATAAATTTCAAGTTCTAAAGTGTTCGCCCTTAGTTAGCACCGTTGCTAAAACTTGTTGCTTCGAAGCACCACGTGATGATCGGGTGTCTTTGATTCCACGGGTAAATACAACGTAAGCAAGCCAGATTTGCTTATGCGGTAGCTAAGGTTTGATCTTGACGAGCCTAGCATGTACAGACATGGCCTCAGGAACACGGATTACCGAAAGGTAGAGCATGAGTCATATAGTAGATATGATGAACATGTTGATTGTTCGCCATTGAAGCCATATCAACTCTCGTGATGATCGGTTTTGATGTGGTGGATTTGGTTCGTGTGATCACTAAAACAATGTGAGGGATGTTGTTTTGAGTGGGAGTTCACCTAGATTAATTTAATTATTAATTAGAACTCAATTTATCATAAACTAAATCAAAGTGAATTTGCATAGTTGTTGTAGTCATTGGCATCCGTTTACCACCTTGCGCTTAGTTATAATTGAGATGATAGAACTATAGAATTCTGGTTAGTTACTTTACGAACTGGTATCGTATTGTTTTGAAGTGTTAATCTAAAGTTTAAAAGTCCTATTGCAAACTTTCAGTAAGTTCCGGTTACTCCATGAAGTTTAATAATTGGTATTAAATCAAGAGTAACAATTCCAAGTGTTAGTATATAAAGTATCATGTTTGTCTCCGTGATTCTTGATATTCAAAGAATTGTCTTAATATCAAGGTTATCTAGGATCTGAAAGAGTTGTTTCAGAAACCATGATATGTGGAAGATATTGTGATATCTGAAACAAAGTTTTGGTTACAACATGATAGAGTATAATATGGCAAAAGTCATGTTCTCATATTTGATGAAAATTTGCAAAAGGTTGGAGACACTAGTTGTCCTAATCCTCCAAAATGTTTTGGAAAGCAACATTATACTCATAATTCATCGTTATAAGCTAAAAGTAGCTTGATCATGGACATTCCATGATAAGGTGAATATTTGATGTAGGTAAATTGTTTACTACACCAAGAGATTACTAAAGAAAGGAATTTGGAAGAACACCAAACATTTGATGATGGTGATCTACTTCAAAGTGCAAGTCCAAAGACATTTGTATTTAATTATACACGCTTTGGATTATGTGTCATATGTATGACTCCACTATTGATGTTGATAGATTCTTTCAAATAGAAAAGGAAATATTGAAAGAGAATCTCATAAATATATGGCAGAAAAGAAAAGACTAGAATTGTTCAGTTTAAGTATATAGATGATATACATGTTATGGCTATATTCTTTGCTTATTAAACAATGTGGTTCTCAAGTATTTGATACTGAATTTGTTGGTGTGAATCGTCATACGAAACAACACAATTCATGAACTACAATGGCCTAAGTAACAAGCAAAAGAATATGTGATGATGTTCATCGAGAACAAATAAAGGGTTATTGCGTTGCTTGTTAAACATCAAAGCTTGCCTTCAAAGATTTGTTTTATCAGGTATTGTGAGAACAAAAGGGTTGTTCAAATAATTTCCGTAATCCATAAAAGATGGATGATTCACAAATCTCGTTGGAGAAATCACATCCATAAAACTAGTGCTAAAATGTCGAAAGACAAATTGATTGAAAGATCACTTAGGAAGTGACATCGCCGTTTAAATTATATTGGAAAGAAAACATGAAGAAAATCCATATGGATGGAATTTTGGAGTCTATTTGATTTTGATCAAATAACGCTTGTGAAACTTTCCTAGAGATAATTAAAACTTCGTTCATAGGCCAAAAGGGAACGAATGACTAGCTAATTGGAACTTGTACATATTGTTGTACGAAGTCCATTATGTGTAGTCAAGAGCGATGGATTTCAACTTCATATGCTTTCTCCGAAAATTTGAGTGAATATATGAATATTTACTTAATAAGGATGAAGTATGAAATATTTGAAAAGTTCAAAAGACTTTCAAGATGAAGTGCAAAATCATTGTAACAAGAATATGAATAGTTTATGATAAAGATCATAAAGGAAGATATTTGAATTACAAGTTTAGCATAATACCTAAGATTTAAGGAATCGTTCCGTGGATTTGCATTTTCCCGAAACACCATAAGTGTATGGAGCGTTCGAGATATGTAATTAAACCTTGTTTGACATGGTAAGATCAAAGGTATAATTTATAAAACTGCCATTATATTTTAAAGATTAAAAGCTTTAGAGATTACCGTTTTTCCACTGAAAAGAGCTCCATCATAATCCGTTGAAATGACACCATATAAGGTTATGGTTTGGGATAAAACCCAAGTAGTCCTTTCTTAAACATTGGTATGCTATGCATAAGAAAGATGTTTGCAACCAAAGTCGGATAAACCTGTCTTTGTATTACTGTTAAGTATTCCTCCAAAACACCGGAGACAAAAGTGTTTGTCGCTTAGAACGTCAAGTTTCTTTGAGAAGGAATTTTTCGTGAAAAGTTAAAGTGGGAGGACAATAGAACTTTGATAAGGTTAAAAGAACCTTAGCTATATGTGCAGAGTTGCGCAGCACCGAAAAGTGTTCCGGAGGCAGCAATAATGCTCATGGCTCACGTGCCTCAAAAGTTGTGGTCACGGAGGTCTAAGTTTCTATTGAAACAAGTAGGTCAAGTAAACAATCAAATACTAAGATTTGAGGGTTGAATCATTATTTGAGAATAATGAACGGACTACATGCAAAGAAGCAATGATGGGCCCTGACTCCGTCAAATGGCTTGAAGCCATAAAATCCGTGATAATTCCATACACGAGAAATCAAGTTTTGAACTTGAAGGACCCTCGAGAAAGGTGTAAGACCTTACAGTTGTGTTTGGATCTATAAAGAAATAGACATGGATGTTTCACATCTATAAGTCGACATGTTGGGAAAGAGTTCACAACAATGTTCAAAGATTGACTATGACAAGATTTGATCTTTCATAGCGATATTTAGTCTAGACGGATTAATGTAGCAACCACTACATATAATTTTGTTATGTGGTAGTTGAATAAACAAAACAAGTTCTTCTAATAGAATTGTTACCTAGGACGTGTGCATGACACGGTCCAAAGGGTTTTGTTAATTCAAAGGATGCTAAAAGCATATGCAAACTTCAATGGATGAAGTAAGCATAGCGGAGTTGGAATCTTCACTATGATGAAACTGTTAAAAGAGTTTAATTTCATCAAAGACAATGAAGATACTTGCATTTGCAAGAAATTAAGTGGGAGCACTAAGACATATTTCTAATACATTATGTGGAGGACATATTGTTGATTAGAAATGATGTATCTTTTATTAACACATATTAAGAATTTCATCCTGATGAAAGACTTAGGCAAAACCCAAATATTTGGCATCAATAGATGCTAATATGGTTGTGCCAGAAGTACATAGACAAAGATATTGAATGAGTTCAATATAGAAACTACAAGAAAGGTTCTTGTTGCACAGAAAGGATTGAAAGAGTTCAATGTTGATGATATATTCAAGTGTATTGACATTTGGTAAGTGAAACAAAGATTCAAGTATAGATTGATACTTGATGTATGAAATCACAAAGAGTGTTTATATCAATCATACTGTGGTATGTACAAATCCAGATATGTCCTATGCCCTAAAAGTTATGAGCATATACCAGAATGATTCATAAGATGATCATTGGACAATAGTAAGGATATTCTTATGATCTTTTGGAAGAACTAAGAGTATATTATTTGTAGAAGTGACAAATAGATGGTTAGTTCATTGTAAAAGTACTACATTGATACTAGTTTTGTCACAGAGTACAAATTAAGTTTATCTCAATCTAAATTAAGGGTGGCACAATATAATGGAAAGTGAGTTCCATAATGGATTTGGATGAGTTCCAAAGTTAAGACATTGTGACAGATACTTCAACAAAAGGCTAAGTATATGACTGCTATAATAGCAGCTAAAGAGGGCGTTTGTGTCAAGTAGTTTGTTATCAAACTAGGTGTAGTTCACAGCGGGATAATACTATGAAGATATATTGTACGACAATATTATCAACATGTTTTAACCCCAAAGAACTAAAGGTCACACCGAAAGACCAAATTATACAAAGCCATCTCATTAGAGAATGAGTGATGCGTAGAGACGCAAAGACATGCAATTACACACGGACCTGGAAGTGTCAGATCCGGAGATCAGTTGACCACTAGCAATCGTGTACATACAACACCGGAAAGCCATAGGTGTTGAATACACAAAAGTTTGAAACTAGATTAGATGACTCTAGTGCAAGTGGGAGACTGTTGGAGATATGCCCTAGAGGCAATAATAAATATAGTTATTATTATATCTTTGTGTTTATGATAAATGTTTATATTCATGCTATAATAGTATTAACAAGGAAACATTAATACTTGTGTGATTTGTAAACTAAAATAAGAGTCCCTAGTAAAGCCTCTTGTTAAACTAGCTTGTTGGTTGATTGATGATTGTGGTTTCCCTATCATGAACATTGAGATGTTATCAACAACAAGATCATATCGTTAGGAGAATGATATGGTGGACATACTCCTATAGATAAGCGTAGCATAAAGATCAAGTCATTTCAATAGTTCAATTGCTATATGCTTTCTGATACATAGTTATCTAAATTCCTTCGACCATGAGATCATGCATATTGCCTTTACTGGATGGATGCTTTGATGTCATCAAACACCACACCGTAACAGGGTGGCTATAAAAGTGGCATTGGGTGTTCGGAAAGTATTGGTTGAAACACATGGATCAAGAGTGGGATTTGTCCATCCACATGACGGATAGATATTCTCTGGGCCCTCTCGGTGAAATGTCATCCAATTAGCTTGCAAGCATGTGACTAGGTCACAAGGGATCACATATCACGGGAACGAGAAAAGAGTACTTATCAGTAACGAGGTTGAACTAGGTATGCAGAGATACCGACGATCATAACCTCGGATAAGTAACATATCGTGAGACAAAGGGAAATTGGTATCGTATGTAAGTGGTTCATTCGATCGCAAAGTAATCGTAGAAATATGTGGGAGCCATATGAATTTCCAGATTCCTCTATTGGTTATTGTTCGGAGAAGTGTCTCGATCATGTCCGCATAATTCACGAACCGTAGGGAGACACACTTAAGGATTCGACGTTGTTTGAGTAGTTATGGTATTATGAGAAAGAGACCGAATGTTGTTCGGAGTCTCGGATGGGATCCGGGATATCACGAGGTGATCCGGAATGGTCCGGAGAATAAGATTCATATAAGGAAAGTCCCGTTTCGGAGTTCGGGAATGATTCCGGTGTTTTCATCGGGGATATTCTAGAAGGTTCCGGATTGTCCGGCACTCCGGGGGGGAAGGGGTACATGAATGTGTCATTACATGTTGGAATGATTGCATCATGTACTAAGTGTTCTTGCTGTCCCAAATAAAGGATTAAATTGAATCCTAAATTGAAAAAGTCAAACGGCTAGTTTGAAAGTCAAACGGCAGTTTTTGGGAAGTGGGAGGAGAGGAGGAAACCGACTTGAGGGAGGAGTCCTCCTCCCCAAGCCGGCGCCCCACCTAGGCCGAGTTGGGGAGGGACTCCACTCCCTCCCCTTGGCCGGCCAGCCCCTCCCACCTATATAAGGAGGGGCAGGGCTCCCTCCCAACACACACAAGTTCCTATCCTCTAAACTAGAAACTAGACCTAGACCCCGGTTTAGAGCTGTTTCGGTTTAGAGCCTTCTAATTGGTTTAGAGCCCTCTAATTGGTGTGTCTAATTACTAGACCACTAATAGCCTCTCTCATAAGCTCCACCATACTCGCACCGGCTTAAGGCGAAGCCCTGCGGGATCTCCCCTCTACTTCCGGTACCACGCCGTTGTGCTGCCGGAATCGCGAGGAGAGTGCTACAACCTCCGCTGCCTGCTGGAACAAGGGAGAGGAAGGTCTTCGTCGAGTACCGAACGTGTGACCGACTGCGGGAGCGCTGCGGGAACGCGGCGCCGGAAGGATCGTCTACGCGATCTTGAGATCGGAAAGAGTACGACTACATCACCCACGAGAATCTGCTCTCGTTAAACACTTTGGAATCTTCGAGGGTGAGTTATTCCATCGACTCGTTGCTACAATCTAGTAGATAGATCTTGGCTTGTTTGTTTGTATGCGATAGAAAATTTTTGTTTTCCATGCTACGAACCCCTACAATGATGGTTTCTGAAACATTGCTTTCAGCTCTTAGATAAACTTGATATTAAAAACAATCTTTTGAGTATCAAGAATCATGGAGGCAAACATGATACATTAGATACTAACACTGGAATTGTTACTCTTGATTTAATACTGTTTATTAAACTTCACAGAGTAAACGGAGTTTGCTGAAAGTTTGCAATATGACTTTTAAACTTTAGATTGACACTCAAAAATATACGATACCAGTTCGTAAAGAAAATATCCAGAATTTCTATAGTTCCACTATCTCAACTATAACTAAGCGTAAGGTGGTGAACGGATGCCAATGACTACAACAAACTACGCAAATTCACTTTGATTGTGTTTATGATAAATTGAGTTTGAGTAATCCAAATTACAAATAAACTCCCACTCAAAACAACATCCCTCGAGTTGTTTTAGTGATTACACGAACCAAATCCACTACACCAAGTCCGATCATCACGTGAGATGATGTAGCTTTAAAGACGAACAATCAACATGTTCATCATATCATCCATATGACTCATGCTTTACCTTTCGGTATTCCGTGTTCCAAGACCATGTCTGTACATGCTAGGCTCGTCAAGGTTAACCTTAGTATCCGCATGTGCAAATCTGGCCTGCACCTGTTGTATGCACACGTAGAATCTATCACATCCGATCATCACGAGATGCTTCGAAACAACGAGTCTTAGCAACGGTGCCTACTAAGGACGAACACTTTATTACTTGATATTTAGTGAGAGGGATCATCTTATAATGCTACCGTCGCGATCTAAGCAATACAAGATGCATAAAGGATTAACATCACAGGCAATTCATAATTAGTGTGATATGATATGGCCCTTTCTTCTTATGCCTTTGATCTCCATCTCCAAATCACAGACATGATCTCCATCATCACCAGCATTGCGTCAAGGTCAGTGGCGCCGCTTCATGGTTGTCCATCATCACCAGCAACTATTACAACTACTTGGAATAAAGCTATTACTAGATGAATAGACACGCAGGTCTTAACAGAATTAAAGACAACCATTAGGCTCCTACCGGTTGCCATATTACAACAAGGATCATTGCATACATCAAATATAATCACAATCACATGATGGCCATATCACATCACAAAACCCCTGCAAAAACAAGTTAGACGCCTCTAATTTTCTTTGCATGTTTTACGTGGTTTGGGGCTTTCGAATAAGAACGGATCTTACCTACGAAACTGAACCACAACGTTGATACAAGTGCTATCGAGTGCAAAGTGTAGATTGGATCTATACTATGATGGGAGAGACAGACACCCGCAAAGCCACTTGTGCAAATCAAGTTACACGTCAAGTGTGGAGCAAGTCTCATGTGCGATGACATGTAAGGTTAGCCCGGGCCGCTTCATCCCACCATACCGCAAGATGCAAAGTACACAAAGCAAAAGACGGCACGAGCACCAACGCCCACAAAACCATTGTGTTCTACTCGTGCAACAGATCTACGCATAGACATGGCTCTGATACCAATGATGGGTTCGTAGCATGGAAAACAAAAAATTTCTACCGCAAGAACGAACAAAACCCAGATCTAATCTAGATAAAAGCCAAGATCTAATCTATTAGACATGTGCAACGAGATAGATCTGTACTAACCCTCGTAGAACCGAAAGCGTTATGAGATTAGATCTCGGGGTTGATGTAGTCGATCACTTGCCAATCTCAAGATCGTGTGGACGATCCTTCCGGCGCCGCATTCCGGTAGCGCTTCCGCAGTCGGTCACACGTGCGGAGTCGAAGCAGACCTTCCTCTCCCTGTTCCAGCGAGCAGCGGAGGTAGTAGATCTTCTCCACGGCATCCCAGCAGCACGATGGTGTGGTGGTGGTGGAGTAGAGAATTCTGCAGGGCTTCGCCTAAGCCGGAGCAGAGCGAAGGAGGAGGAGAGAGGCGACGACTAAGGTTTGTTATGGGAGAGATCTAGGGGGTGGCGCCCCCTCCCCTCTATTTAAAGGAGGGAGGTGCCATGGGAGGGGGAGTCCTAGTAGGACTCCCCTCCCTCCTTGGCCGGCGGATTGGGAGGGGGGAGGAATCCTCCTCCCCCACGAATCCGTGTCTTGCCCTACAAGGATTCCTTGATCCTTTCTTGGTTTTCAAGCAAACTCCAAGAAATCTTCCAGAACCTTCCAGAACCTTCCGAAACCTTCTAGAATCTCCATACAAACACTCTGGAACATTTCCTAACTTAGAAAATGATCCCCAATATATGAATCTTATTCTCTGGACAATTCCAGATCTCCTCGTGATGTCCCGGATCCAATCCGAGACTCCGAACAACATTCGGTCTCCAACGCATATTCCATATCTACTTAAAACAACTTCGAACCTTAAGTGTGTCACCCTACGGTTCGTGAATATGCAGACATGATGAAGACATCTCTCCGATCAATAACCATCAATAGGATCTGGAGATCCATAACGGCTCCCACATACTCAACGATGACTTCGTGATCGATAGAACCATTAACATACGAAACCAATTCCCTTTATCACGTGATATTCTACTTATCCGAGGTTTGATCGTCGGTATCTCCATACTTAGTTCTACCTCGTTACTGATAAGCACTCTTTACTCGTTCCATGTTATGTCATCCCTTGTGACCTAGTCACATGCTTGCAAGCTAACTAGATGACATTCCACCGAGAGGGCCCAAAGCATATCTATCCGTCATATGGATGGACAAATCCCAATCTTGGTCCATGCGCTTCAACACATACTTTCAGAATACCCAATGACATCTTTATAACCACCCAGTTACGAAGCGGTGTTTGATGTCATCAAAGTACCCATCCGGTGATGGTGATTAACATAACCTCATGGTCGAAGGATTAGGTTACTATGCATTTGAAAGCTTACAGCAATACGAACTTAATGACTTGATCTTATGCTACGCTTACTATGGGTGTGTGTCCATCACATCATTCTCCTAATGATATGATCTTGTTATTAACAACATCCAATGTCCATGATCAGGAAACCATGATCATCCATTAATCAACAAGCTAGTTTAACAAGAGGCTAACTAGGGACTCTTTTATGTTTACAAAACACACAAGTATTAATGTTTCCTGTTAATACAATTATAGCATGGGATGTAAACATTTATCATAAACATAAAGATATAATAATAACCACTTTATTATTGCCTCTTGGGCATATCTCCAACACCCACCGCGTCGCCACAACCCAGGGAGCACGCCAGACACCCCCATTCGTCGTCCAACACCTCAAAACCACTGCTCGCCGTCGAAGCCGCCGCCTCTGCCGCTCAGAGCGCCCGCTCCGCCCGACCGCTTACCACCGACCCTAAGCCCATATTAAAGTCCTAGAGCACCACCAGGGGACCGCGCGTCGATCGCCACCCACAGCCATGCCGCTAGCAGCCCGTAGCCATGTCGCCACCGTCGCCTGCCCATCCCTCTCGGTCTCGCCGTCGGGCCTATAAAAAGAGGGCACCCCCAGCCATTTGCAGCACACCACCCAACTCCCCTCACCTCATTGATTGTCCTACACCTCTAGCCGGAGCACGGGGAGCAGCAGTTCGCCGGAACTGCGCCGGAGCAGGCCGCCTCTAGAGGAGAAGGGCGCCGCTGATTACGACCACCCCCGGAGCTGCCTCGACCGTCCCTGAGCTCACCGTCGACAACCAGTCCATTTTCCCGCCTCGCCATCGTCGCTGGAGCCCTGGTACGCCCCTTATGCACCCCCACCGAGCCGCTAGGGTTAGAGCTCGCCGGCGATAGGTCCGTCGTCGATGACGATCCCCAGTCGTTGATCCCCACTCTAATCCAACGTCCCCCATTGCCCCGTACCGCTTCGCGCGTTATGAGCCGCTGACTGGTGGACCCCCCTGTCAGCTGACCCCCGTGCTGCGGAGTGAAACTAGGCCGGCCCGTTAGCGTTTCCCGCGCGACCCAGTTAGTTTGAGTTAGGATTTTTCTTTTTAGTTTAAACTTAGTTCTGTCCCCTAGTTTGAAAATCAATTTAGAGAGATTTACAAATCTAAATGAAGTGATTCCAATTTTGTTGGAAAACTACTGAAAAGATCTACCCAAGCCCGTTGGATTTAATTCAATTAGAGTTATAGATCTCTCCTAGTAAAAATAATAAAACATAAGCATTTGCACCTTGCAACATTTTTATAAAATCAACCAAGATAGCTTTTGAGATGATTCCAACTCTCAAAAATCACATTTCACCATACCTATCTGAATATGTAATAATATTAAGGTTTATATCAGTGACTTTAGACTAGTGCCAAATTAATGCTATATAGGCATTTCTAGTCACTTTAAATCATTAAGTAATGAACTTAAACCAAAGTAATTATGATCCAACCCTTAAATCACATTCCCACATGTTAGGATATGTGGTGATGACATGTGTCCATATGATCCCATATTTTAAGTGGTGAATGTTAAATCTTAGTTAATTTCTCAATGAGTAGAAATTACTTTTCTAAAATAAAAAGGATGAAACTATTGAATTAAACTTGTGATGCTTGTGATGATAATAGATCATCAAATGTGTGTCTTAGAATGCTAATTAGACTAGTTAAGTATTGTTTGGTGATTGTGTATTCCGTATGTATTTATAGACGATAGTACCGACCAAGTCTACGAGGAGGAGGAGTTCTACCAAGAAGAAGAAGAAAACTTCAACCACTGCACCAACCAAGGCAAGCTATCGTTAGCAAGCTAGAATTAAGCTAGATAACTTGATCAAAGATGCTATAGGCATGCTTGAGTCATATCACTTTGACTATTAGTTACCCCAAGTTTTATGTTCAAGCTTTACTTCCTTTACTTTACCCAAAGTTCTTTACCTGTTTTTGAAGGTAGCATAAAGAGTATAAAACTTGACCTATTTAGAACCCTTCAGATGTCATTCTATGGCATGAGATTGAACCCATCATTTTCCACCTTAGTGAACACTCTTAACTTAATAGTTTAGAGTAGATAAAAACTTGAGTCACTTTAGATGGGAACAATTGGTGAAAATGAATTATGAAAACCTTGGAATGATGAGTCATTCTATTGAAATGTTTTGACATGTGTTGAGAAACACAAATGGTTTACGATGATGAAAATGATGAGGCATGAGCCTTAACCCTTTGATAAAACTGATGGTTGGATTCGGATGCGATACCATTCCAAATTTACCGTACAACCACACTAACTGAATTGGCTAAGGCTTAGCTGGAAATTTATATGGATTAGTATTATTTCCCTTGCGGGAGAGGTTTGAGCTGAGGCTACATCTCAATGTTGTCCACCTATGCAGTGCCCAAGATGACTGATGATCATGGTTGGGAGGCCATGCTCATAGGAGAGGTGCTTATACTAGGGTGTGTAAAGGAAAGGTTATGTTTGATTATCTGCATACTAAGTATGATGATTCAGGGTTATCCCTGACAGATGTATCGAATCTTGTGGTGAAAGTGTACCACCTCTGCAGAGTGTCAAACTATTCGAATAGCCGCGTCCGCGGTTATGGACAGTTGGAATGGCCATACTGTTTCGTTGTCAGATGTTTTCAAAACAACTTATGAAATGAATGATGAATCTTGACTTGACCACAACAGGGTTGTGCTTATGACAATAACTTCCCAACTTAAGTGATTCTAGAACTTTGTTTTATCTTTCTTTGCTTCAGAACTCAGCTTAGGTTTCAAACTTAACTTTATGGTTAAACTTAGATTTAGCACTTTAAGTTAGCACTATACTACTTGTTAGTGGTAGTTTGCGAGTACTTAAAGAGTACTCATGGCTTTTGTCTCTGGCTATTCTCATGGCCAGACTATGAAGGAGACTATCAAGATGATGGCCAGCAGGACGGCTATGATAACTAGGATTATCTGCCTTTATCAGCATTGCCTGTGCCCCTGAAGATGGACCCCACCGCTATGCTTATCTTTTATTTCCGCTGCTTGTTGTATTAAGACTAGATCATGAGATCCTTATTTGTATAAGACCTTATGTATGGTTTGTAATGGATGATGTACTGTGATATCCAATCCATTATGTCTCGCAAAAATGGTAATCCTGGGATTGCGAGGTATGGCATAACGGGCATCTGGGATTAAAAATCCGGGTGTTGACAAGTTGGTATCAGAGCCATCCTGATCATAGGAGACCCTAGTTAGAATGGACGTCCGAACAAAAACTTAGTTTCAAAACCAAAATGAGTATTTACGAAAAACTATCTCCTCTCTTATCCTTGTGAACTCATTCTTTCTCAAAAATTCATTGTGAGACCAGGCACATGGCTTAATAGGATTGATAGAATACTCATACCAACAAGTTGCAACTTCCTTTCCAGAAGCTCATTCAAAAAGAACTCTAAGGTTAAGCGTGCTTGGCCTAGAGCAATTCTAGAATGGGTGACCGACCGGGAAGTGGGTAACCGGATGCGCACGAGTGAGGACAAAGTGCGTAGAAAAGACTAGTGTTGGTATGTGGGGCCAGTCTAGATGTCCTATTAAGCTGCCAGGAGTGACACCCCCCGAGCCCAGGAGTGGACGGGGTGTTACAAGTGGTATCAGAGCTGACCTCGCGGTTAAACGGGTGTGTGCGGGTTAGTGGCGGGACATGTGGCGCATGGCGTGTGTGACCCAGAGTGGACACGACATGGCACATGTGCCGACACTGGACGAACAAACACGTGCCAAGAGGGAACGTTCCTGGGGTGTGCTTGATCGATGAGGGCATCGATCTTCTAAAGAGTGGGTGTATGTGAGACCAGGCACATGGCTTAATATGATTGATAGAATACTCATACCAACAAGTTGCAACTTCCTTTCCGAAAGCTCATTTGAAAAGAACTCTAAGGTTAAGCGTGCTTGGCCCAGAGCAATTCTAGGATGGGTGACCGACCGGGAAGTGGGTAACCGGGTGCGCACGAGTGAGGACAAAGTGCGCAGAAAAGACTAGTGTTGGTCTGTGGGGCGAGTCTAGATATCCTATTAAGGTGCCAGCAGTGACACCCCCCGGGCCCAGGAGTGGACGGGGTGTTACATTCATGTTCCTCAAAATTCTTATATTACTTAAAATTTGACACACTTGATCACTTCACTAATTTCCTCATCCTAAATTCTTGTAGATGGAGACTCAGTTCAGCAAGTTTTACCAGTTGGGAAACAGAGGTCAACTGATCTTCGAGAGGGATCTGGATTCACTGTCGGAGTTACTGGGACGCCCACATCCGGAGTTTCTTGGAGCTCAACTTCCAGGACCCCTAGGAGGAGACCTGCAGTGTCTAGTCACCGCTGATCTTAGAGGAAGAATCGAAGCACCAACTTCTGGGAGAATTCAGTTCCCTGTGAGAGAGAACAACTGGCTAGATGGATTAGCCAGGGCAATGCATGAAGCTCTCGCACGTCTATGTGCCCTCAGCGTCAACAAAATCCAAGGAACCCGTTTTGTTCACTATGCAAGACGTGACTTCATGGGAATGCCGATGGAGATGCCAAGTCACCCAGAGTTGAGGCGTCAAGTGGAGAATCTTGACTTCATGCTACACGACAGACAGCAGGAACTGGACAATGCCAGAGAGTTAGCCAACCAGAACCGTGCCATTGCCAACCAGAAGGCCCAGACTTTCGCACTGCTCATCCAGGATCGCCAGTCTCTTCACCGCCAGCGTGCAAAGAAGGATCGCACCATCGCCCATCTTCGCAAGAAGGTGGCAGACCTCGAGAAGACCATCAAGGAGCAGGAAGCTCAGCTTGCAGCAAAGGAGGAAGAAGATGAGGGTGAAGACATCCAGGGAGACATGGATTCTTACCTCAGCAGCGATGATGACTTTCTGGACGAGGATGCTGTGGACTTCTACACTGATGATGAGGACTCTGACTTCATCGACGATGAGTAGATGCACTAGAGCATTGTCGTAGCATGAGATGAGCATTTTCTTTTGATTGTTGTGGTGTGTGTTGTCTCGTGTACTTGTTTGCATGAATGAAATGGAATTAGTTGAAAAACTGAGTCTAACTCAAAGTTTTAGAGTTGAAACCAAAACCATGAACCTTAGAATTTCCCTCTTACCCCTATCTCTATCTCAATCTTCAGATGACTCGTGGAAACCAAGGAGGGAGCAGCTCGTTGCAAGACCCAATGCTACAGATCTTGCAGAATCTCATCGCAGACCGTGAAGCAAGCAGGGCAGAGCGCCAAGCCAACTTAGCAACACTGCAGCAGATCGCCCAGATGGCTCTCAATAACCAAGGGCATGGAAATCAGGATCATCAAGGATCCAAGCTGAAGAACTTCCAGAATACAAATCCCCTAATCTTTAGCACGTCAGAAAACCCATTAGATGCTGATGACTGGTTGCAGACGATGGAGAATAACTTGGAGGTAGCCAGAGTTGATGACAACGAGAAAGTTCTCTTCGCCACCCACTATCCAGCGGGAGATGCAAGAGCATGGTGGAACAATATTCGCCTGATGAACCATGGTAAAATTATGACATGGGAAGCTTTCAAAGTTAAGTTCAGCCGCACCCACGTGACGCAGGGTCTAGTCACCTGAATGAGGGATGAGTTCCGAGAGTTGAAGCAAGGAAGAATGACTGTGGTGGAGTACCGTGATAGATTCCTGTCACTTGCCAGATATGCACCTGAGGAGATCAACACGGAGGCAAAGAAGAAGGAGAGATTCTTGAACGGACTGCATGATGAGATGCAGACTGTCCTCGTCAACATCCGTTTTGAGGATCTCGAAGAGCTAGTCGACTCTGCCATTCAGATGGAAGGGAAAATTAACCAGGCAAATGACAACCGCAAGCGTCGTATGATGCAGCAATCTGGATCCAGCAGTCACCAGAAGTATCGTCCCAACCCCTCACCAGGATATGCACCAAGGAACAACCGACCCCCAACGTCTCGCCCAAGCTACCCCAACCATAGCGGAGGCAATGTAAAGTCCGGAGGAAACAACAACCACTCCGGCAATGCCAACAATTTCAACCGTGCACCTCCCAAGAGCAACAACAACAATAACAACACTACACCCAGAACTGGCAGCAATGTTGTGCCTGTCGCAGTCAAGGACAAGTCCTAGATCACTTGTTTCGAGTGTGGAGTAAAGGGTCACAATTCCAATGAGTGTCCCAAAAAGACTGCCGCCAATGCCACTGTGAATGCCCCAGCTCAACAGCAGCGTCGTGTTCAACCAGGAAGAAGATTTTCCCCAGGGAATCCTCACAACCGCAATGGCCGTCTCTTCCACATGAATGCAGAAGAATCCCAGGAAGCACCAGATGTAGTGCTGGGTATGTTTTCTGTTAACTCAGTTTTAGCAAGAGTATTGTTTGATTCGGGATCATCGCATTCATTTGTCACCGAAGAATTTGCATGCACTAGTAAGATTCACCCAACCAACCTGAAGCATGTCATGATAGTTCAAATCCCCGGTTCAACAACCAAAGCTAGAAAAATTTGCAAAGTTGTGCCTATCAGAATACATGGGATAGATTTTTATGCCAACCTAATTGTACTTGGAACCAAAGGATTGGAAGTAGTACTAGGTATGGACTGGATGCCAAAGCATAAAGGACTGGTAGACTGTACTAAGAAAGCCATCACCATGACCAGTAGCTCTAGAGTAACAGTAGAGCATATCTCTGAAACCTTACCCCGTCAATTCAAGTGCAACAAGAGCCTAGTCCTACCCACCATAGACCAAGTCAGAATAGTCTGTGAATACCCTGACGTATTCCCAGATGAATTGCCAGTTATGCCCCCGGATAGGGATATTGAGTTCATTATCGAACTAATCCCTGGAACCGGACCCATAGCCTAGAGACCCTATAGCATGAACCCCTCATAGTTAGTGGAACTGAAGAAGCAGTTGGATGCCATGTTAGAGAAAGGCTTGATTCAACCAAGCGCTTCTCCATGGAGATCACCAGTGTTATTCGTCGAGAAGAAAGATGGAGGCAATCGTCTGTGCACAGATTACAGAAAGTTGAATGACGTCACCATCAAGAACAAGTACCACTTGCCAAAGATAGAGGATCTATTTGATCAATTGACTGGAGCCCAGGTATTCTCAAAGATTGATCTTAGGACTGGGTATCACCAACTTAAGATTCGTGCAACGGATATTCCGAAGACTGCCTTTACTACTCACTATGGTTTATACGAGTATACGGTTATGCCTTTTGGATTAACCAATGCCCCTGCTTATTTCATGAATCTCATGAATAAGATCTTTATGAATTTCCTAGATAAGTTTGTAGTTGTGTTTATCGACGACATCCTTATCTACTCCAAGTCAGAAGAAGAACATGAGCAACATCTAAGAATAATCATAGAAACCCTGAGAGAGCATCAGTTATATGCCAAGTTCAGCAAGTGTGAGTTTTGGCTGAAAGAAGTAGGATTCCTAGGACATATTGTGTCTGCCGGAGGAGTCTCTGTTGATCCCGCCAAGATCAAAGATGTCGAAGAATGGGAAGTTCCAACCACTCAAACCCAAGTCCGTGCATTTCTCGGATTAGCGGGATACTACCGCAAGTTCGTGGAAGGATTCTCGAGCATAGCTATCACATCCCAAAATTTTCCAAATTTTGAAATGTGAAAAATCAAACAAACAAAGGAAATAAAGGATGAAATTTAGGGGGAAAAGAAACTTTTTGTTCCTCTATTGGAACCTTACTTAAACAAAAAGAATTTTGAATGAGGAAGAGACAAACAAACTATCCAAAGATAAAATGCAATCATCCATGACATGTATCTTGTCAACCCTTGAAGAAAAAGGATAGACCCGAAACCTAAACACTAATAAGAGAAATCACCATCAAGTTCAATACAATACTATGGCTTTGTCCTATATAAAATTTGAGCAAGAGCGTTCCTAAATAATCTATAATGGTAAATAACAAAATTACAAAATCACAGGAATTGGTTTCACACTATTTGGAGCCATAGATAAAAAGATATGAAGGAAAGTAATTAAGTAAAAAAAACCATATAGGCCAAAGTAAATATTTATAAATAATATTGTTTGAATTGGATAATAAATAAGATAGATAATATCCTAAAATGATCTTGTTGATTTTAAAAAATTTTGAAACTTTGAATGGATCTATTTAGAGCTCTAAATCAAAAGTTATTGAAGAAAACAGAAAAATAAAAAAAAGAAAAACGTTAAAAAAAAGAGACATATACCTTATCTATTTTGGCCCAGTCCAGCAATCCCTCTCTCTCATATGTTTTTTTCTTTGTTCCTTTCTCAGTGGGCTGACCCAACCTGGCCCATTTAGACGGATCGAGCTACCCGCCTCGTTCGTCTCCTTCGTCTTCACACACACCAACAGAGAGTCGCATTCATGTCTATAGATCTTCCTCTCCTTTCCCTATCAATTCTAGTGACAGTTTCTCTTCGACTTTAAAACGAAAAACGTTT
The DNA here is from genome assembly GCA_916181665.1 of Avena sativa. NCBI lineage: Eukaryota > Viridiplantae > Streptophyta > Magnoliopsida > Poales > Poaceae > Avena > Avena sativa. The sequence goes on from OV702287.1 coordinate 435,630,040, forward strand.
ATAATCAAGTGGAGGTTCCATTCAGACCATTAGTTTCTCACTTTAGTGCTTTAATCTCTCTATCAAACCGGTGCTCCGAATGCCACCCGTTGGCATACGTATCCCGATCTCCCTCCATAGACCACCTTAGAGAAAACCGAAGAGAGCATTATCTTCCCCTCTTTCTCCTCCATCATTTTCGTTCTCGGACTTTCTCCAGAGGAGCTCTGTAGATCACATACCAACGATGTCAACTTAAACCTCAAATTCGAGTTCATCGTCAGATCTTGTCGTCCACGGTGAGAATCTTATCAATTCCTTAAACTGGAATACTCTACTCATCGTTACCTACCTCCAGGACATCATGGTTCACCTTCTTGTTGCAGTTAACCGCACCGCGCGACATCGTACGTCACTTCAGCCATGGATGTCCGCCAACACTGGAGAGGAACGAGCTATTCATCACGTCTCCAAGCACCGCCTCGACATCCTCTATGCCGTCCACGTCTTCTTCAACTCCGGATACGTTCCTAGCGACGAGAACGGCAACGCCAAGCTCGTGCCCGCTATTCCGGCGATCTTTCCGGCGAGCTTTTCCGGTGAGCTAACCTGGTCCGTTTGATCTTCATATAAGGGCCATCAAAAGATCACTTACCGAAGGGGTATCCTCCAATAGAAATCTGCCAAGTGTCATGTCTACTTGTATTTTCGGATTTTTAGACATATGAACCTACAAACTTTAAAAATTCATAGATTAAGTTCTGTTTATCCAAATTTAGCAAATAATATGTCTATGGATTCACAAAAATGAGTAGAACACATTAGAGCAACAATTCGGTACTTTTGTGATGGTTAAAATCATGTTTTATACAGAACCAATTGTGGAGTAATTTGGCTATAAAACATGTTCTAAAAATTATTTTTGAGTGAAACCTTTTGCAATTTGTTGTGTATTGAACCCTCTAACCATAAACATAAACACAAAAAAATTAAACTTATAATTTTATGGCAGTAGCAAATATCACATCGAATAAGCCTTATCCTAGTAAAAGAAAAATACTTTAAATAACCAAATTGCACTAAAATGGTTCCAATTGGAATTTCAATTATATAAAAGGACCAGTAGGTGTTTGTAGTATTCAGAACCTTGCTGTAAAAACTTGTTCAATAAAAATATCTTGTTGTATGCTTGCATGTATTTCGTTGTATTCATGTGTTGTTTTGTGATGCTAGTTTTCAGAGTGTGCTTTTTGCTTGATTGTATTGTTGTAGACTTTGAGGATATATAATACTTCGAGGATAAATTATTGAGGAGTTACTATTAGACTTCTTATATCCAAAAAAGGAAAGTGATACTTTGGTCTCATTAAATTTCTTATTGTTTCTATTATGCGTTAGTGATATTTTTGTATTATGCATGATACGGTGAAAATGGCTTTATAAATGGATTGTCTCGATGAATGAGTGTGTAGTATTGGAGCAAGGATTTAGAAGGGTACACTAGGGAAGTACTAGTGTGACCATGTCGGTGTAGGGTATATTAGGGATGTACTAGTAGTACCATTGAGTTAGAGGCACACTAGGGATGTACTAGTGTGGCCATTTTATATTAGCGGTACACTAGAGATGTACTAGTGTTACCATTGAGTTAGAGGCACACTAGAGATGTACTAGTGTGGCCATTTTGTATTAACGGTACACTAGGGATGTACTAGTGTTACCATTGAGTTAGAGGCACACTAGGGATGTACTAGTGTGGCTATGTTAAGTTGGAGCTACACTAGGGAAATACTAGTGTTATAGCGGTATGTGATATATCGTGTAAGTTTCACTTGACAATACAATTCAAAATGTATTAACCCTTGTGGCTGTAACTTATCATGTTGCAGGATTACTTGATGATAGTGAAGTTTGATGAGTAGGGGTTACGAGTCTGCACCCAACATGTTTGCCTGTGGCACATGAAGATGAAGGACTCCATGCTTTATAGTTATATCTGCTGCTTTGTAATGAGATAGCCATATGAGCTATGTAAGTTGTAATGAACTATTTTTATTCCTGGATATGCGATGTAATATGACCTTTGTTTCTTGATATTACATCTTAAACTGTGGGTGCTAGCTATTCGATCCAGGGACTAGCACTATAAACACAGGGATCTGCATCTTATTGGGTTCAGGTCTTGACAATAGCCCAACCCATGACCCAGTTGTTGAAGAAGGACAAGAAGTTTGAATGGACTGACAAATGTGAAGCCAGTTTCCAGGAGCTGAAAAAGAGACTGATATTAGCCCCAATATTGATCATGCCAGACATCAAGAAGCCATTTGATGTATATTGTGACGCATCCAAGATTGGTCTAGGATGTGTGTTGATGCAAGAAGGCAAAGTCATCGTATATCTGTCTCGACAACTGAAGCAGCATGAGCAGAACTATCCGACCCATGATCTTGAATTAGCAGCCGTAGTTTTGGCATTAAAGACATGGCATCATTATTTGATGGGTAATCGTTGTGAGATTTACTCGGATCACAAGAGTTTAAAGTATATCTTCACTCAGAAGGAGCTGCAAAGGAGATGGATAGAGTTAATCAAGGATTATGACCTTGACATTCACTATAACCCCGGCAAAGCCAACGTGGTAGCGGATGCTTGATGGCTCAATGCACGGTGCCTAGAAAAGTGTTGATGGCTCATGGTTGATGTAGAGCTCGTTGGGAACCCCAAGAGGAAGGTATGATGAGCACAGCAGCAAGTTTCCCTTATTTATGAAACCAAGGTTTAATCGAACCAGTAGGAGCAAGGAAACACCCCAAAGGTGTTACTAGCTGAGCTTTGGCAGGGCGCACTACCGGTGCTAGTAGCAACGTGGAGACCTGCACAACACAACCACAGAACTTTGTCCCCAACTTGCGATGAGGTTGTCAATCTCACCGTGTTTTGCGGAAAACAAAGGATTAAACGTATCGAATGGAAAGAAGTAAAAGTTTGCAGAAAGTAAACACAAAGCAGAAACAGTTTATAGATTGTATGTAAAAGACAAGGACCGGGATCCATAGTTCACTAGAGGTGGCTCTCCTTAGATAAATAACATGCTGGGTGAACAAATTACAGCGGGGCAATTGACAAACACCGAGAAAGCAATACATGCATATACTAATCATCTTGACTCATTTGAGACTTGATTGGGCAATACAACATAATACATAGACCGCCATCCAACTACATCTATGACTAATAATCCACCTTCAGGTTATCATCCGAACCCCCTCCAGTATTAGGTTGCAAGCAACAGATTATTGCTTTACGAACTGCGTGTAAGGTAAACAATACAATTTTTCTATGAACAAAGGATCGTTGTTTTCTCCCTAGTAGCAACATCACATCTAGTACCTTAGAGATTTCTGTCACTTCCCCAGATTACTAGAGGCATGAACCCACTATCGAGCATAAATACTAACTCTTGGAGTTGCTAGCATCTACTTGGCCAAGATAGCTACTAACAACGGAAAGCATGCAAGATCTCAAATAACAAAGACATGATAGAATCAATAATCAATCTGAAATAGCATCTCAATATCCATTGGATCCCCGCAAACACAACATGTATGAATTACAAATAGATGATCTTGATCATGAACAGACCTCACAAGATCTAAACATGAAAGCACAAAGGAGGAGAAACCATCCATCTAGCTACTACATGGATCCGTAGACCAAGGATGAACTACTCACGCATCACACCGGAGGCTTGCATGGTGATGAAGAAGGCCTCCAGGGTGAATTCCCCTCTCCGGTAGGGTGCCGGGAAGAGCTTTAGATCCCACCCGATCTAGGGATGGAGATGACGGTGGCTACAGACTCTTTCGTGGATTTTTGATCGGGTACCTAGGGTTTTCGTCCTGAGGGAAACTTATAGGCGGAAGGAGAGGCCGAGGGGGTGCTGGGGTCGGCCAGACCACCCCCTGGCGCGGGCCAGGCCTGGCCGTGCGGCCAGGTGGTGTGGCCGGCCCTTGGCCCCTCTCCGTCTCGTATTCTGGCACTTGATCCCTTCCGGAAAAATAGGCACTTTGGCTTTTGTCCCGTCCAATTCTGAGAATATTCATTTTCTGACTTTCCTGGAACCAAAAATAGCAGAAAACAGGCAGCTAGCACTATGGCTCTTGTTAATAGGTTAGTCCAAGAAATCATATGAAAAATATCCAAAGTTGGAACAAAACACAAGAAAGTGGATAAAACTAAGCATGGAACATCAAAAATTATAGATACATTTGCAATGTATCAACATCCCCAAGCTTAACTCCTGCTCGTCCTCGAGTAGGTAAGTGATAAAAAGAAATAATTTTTGAGGTGACATGCACCATCAAAGACTTAATCAAAGTATCTGCAAAACATTCAAGGCTGGGATCAAAGTACTTCAATCATAACATGAAAGACAAAGTTCTAGCAATAAGCAAAAGAAACTATGATGCAACATGAAAAGGCACAAATAAAAGATTCATGAATAACAATGCTTTGCAAGACGTTTGTTTGTTTCACATAAAGAAAACATAGCATAATAGTATTCAGCTTGTCCCTTAATAGAGTAGCAAATATAAATGCATAGGACACCTTCAAAGTTCATAAGAGTGACTAGATACAATAGTTTCGAACAAGCAATAACAAGTTATGCATCAATCAACTAGTCTTGGGACAATGCACATAGAACTAAGAATGGCCACTATGCTCTCAAAGTAGGTGCATAAAGATAGAAGGTGGAGACTCAATATAATGGTGGAAGAAAGACCTTTTGTAAAAGGAAGTAGGGATTCAAGTCTCATAAAGAGCTTCCAAACATTATGGTACTTATAGCTTTCAGCTCTCATTGCCCCTATCATAAGCATCTTGAAGGTGATTAAGGTTAAAGTGACACAACTAAGAGGATATGCTTGACAAGTTATAAACCGAAATCTCATGCCCCTTACTTACGAAGACCGATCCTCATGCTACTCAACTTCAGTCACGAGTAAGCTCTTGTCATTGTAAGTATATGTGTATCATTAAGAACCACCAACGGGGTACCCCTTGCACATGATACGGGAGCTTTCCAATAATCAAAATGACAAGGCAAACAGACAATGAGCATCTCAGCGATCTTTTTATTTGCTATTTGCATAGGTTATTATTGAGGATGCTTCATAGAGTGCTCATTATGGTGATGCTGCAAGTTTCCACCATGATTAGGCATGGCTTAGGCTAGGGGCCCAGGCGTTTCTCTAACACACATACAAACTCCATGATCTTACAAGTTCCACTTTTATTTCACACCGCCGGGATCCGTAAGCAAAAGAACATAATATCAACGGGGTACAAAGTACAAGTGCAATGTTGAAAGCGTTCCCCATGAAACATGGTTCTACTAATTTCAACTTATAAAGCGCAAGCATATAGGCAACAAAGAAGGACCCAATGGTTCAAGTTTATTAGAGGAAATAAAGTAAAGTGTCCCATCAAGTTCGTGAGAGCTTTAATCACTAGTTTTCTCATAACAAGTGGAAGGTAAACAAAAGCAAGAATATACTTGGAATAGCATAAGCTAGTAGGTAGGTATGGTGGACTCTTTGGAATAACTTGGTTTAGGGAGTTGGATGCATGAGTGGAACTCATACTTGGTTGTGGAGGCTAGCAAAAGACTGGGAGCGACAAACTAAGAGAGCAATAATGGCCATAATCATGCAGAGCGACAAAACATCATTGATCAAAGCATAAAGTGATACTACAAGTTGAAAACTAAAGGATCATAAAGGCTATGATGACTTGTGGAAGTCATGACATGGTGTGAGCATGTGCCAAGTCAACCCAAATAAAGCATCAAAGGAGAATACCACTATACTATGCTTTAATATGCTAAAACAACGCATGATTCATCCAAGGCACATTAAGCAATATCAATTGTTTGTAACACGTCATGCTACATCAAAGAATACTAAGCATAAAGCCAAAACAATATCAAGCATGGCATGACAAAGCATAGCCACCGTCAAAAACGAGCTCTTTTACCACATAAGCATGAGCTTTTCTACTCTTTTCCAAAACAAACCAAACTAAATGCAAACCAAAGTGTGAAAGAGGGGGTCCAATCAATTTATTTAGAAAACTAAGCAAACCAAAGCAAACGAAAACCAAAACAAAAACGAAAAAGAAGACGCTCCAAGAAAAACACAACTGTGCATGAAACAATAAAAATGAAGAGTTTGGAAGAAACCTGAGATTTTTATTGATGAAGAAGGGGATGCCTTGGGCATCTCCAAGCTTTGACGCTTGTAATTCTTGGATATTTCTTGGGGTGACACGCCTGGAATCCCCAAGCTTGAGCTTTAGTCCATCCTTCATCTCATTACTCATTCCTTCCATACACCTGAAAATTTTCCTTCATACAAAACTTCACACAATCTCATTAGCAACATTAGTGCACTTAAGATAAATAAGTCTCAAGGTTCAGTTCTAACACCAAATAAACTTCCATTAGAACACTAGCTACTGTAGCACTTCCCTCAAAAATCTCAATTCCCCAAAAGAACTCAAAAAGGAACCCACAAGAAGCAAATGCAGAAAATGGCAGAAATCTGTCAAAACAGACCAGCAGGTAAAGACGAATTTTTTCGAAGACCTTCTGTTGCTCCAATCAAAATGTGTTGAACTAATAAAAGTTATATAACAACCTGGGGAATAGTCACAAAAAATTACATCTCAATCCGACATACAGAACTCTCTCAGTAATTTTGACGGTGAAGCACAGAAATCTATTTTGGGACAACAACTTTCCCAATCATTACTTTACTCTCATTAGAGGTTACTCTTGGCACAAAAAGCAAATAAAAAAAATAAGGAGCGGTTATTACTGAAGTAATAACTTTCAAGATTCATCTAAAACTCTTGGGTTATCTCCCAACAAGTACTTTTCTTTAACGCCTTTAAGTTAGGCATAAGAATCAAAGAAAGAATCAAGTGTTCTCAAATGAAGAAGCATTAAAACCCACTTTCTTGCCCTTACCTCTCTTATTCTTATTCTTATCCTTTGGGAAAATGTGATTGTTTGGTGGAGAAGAAAAGTGCATGGTCCCCTTTCCCACATCTATTATTTCTCCAAGGAGTTCTAATAGGGATCTTCCAAGTGTAATTTGTCCTTTTCCTGCACATTCAATAACAAGATAATCAGTAGAAATCATTTTCTCAAGGATCTTTGTAAACACTCCTTCAGCTATTCCAATAGGAAATAAGGTAGCATTATTAGCAAGAGATATTTCTTTTCCTCCTTCAGTAAGCCCCCAACGATTCAAAGATTCATAAATATATTTGGGCATCAGACAAAATTCAGACATGATATCGCAGCGGGCTTGAAAAGTTTCAGTGTTTATCTCAATCTTTACTGTAGGGAGCCACTTTGATGGTTCAGAATTTATTGGAACATAATTGTGATGCTCCCTGAGCGTATTATAGAAACTTTCTAAGCTAGTAGTGCTAGCCTTAAGAGTGTTCAACCTAGCAAATATTTTTGCGAAAGAAATATCAGTTTGGCTAGGCATGTTGTAAGTGAGGATCAATTTCTTTATAGCATTAATGGCATAATCCTCATTACATTGGAGGAAATCTCCTCCCACAATAGCATCTAAAGCATATCTATAGCAAAGAGCAAATCCAAGGTAAAAACTGCTAAGGAACAAGCCTTGAATCATTTTAGGCTCAGTCTTTTCATGTAGATAAGAGATTCTAGACCAAGCTTCCTTCAAACTTTCCTCCATTCCTTGTTTAAAAGTGAAAATCCTTTCCTCGGGTGACATAGTGAATGGAGCAAGGCTAGACATAGTGGCAACTCAAGATAGGAACTAATTTTTTTGTGTTTTCAAATAAGAAAGCAAACAAGTAAAACTATTTTTTTTGTGTTTTTTTGAAGAACAAAACAAGCAAACAAAGCAAAAAAGAAAGCTAAGCAAAACAAAAACAACAAAGTAAAGAGATTGGTTATGAGGGACTCCCCTTGTGAAGATGTCCTTGACTTCCCGGCAACGGCGCCAGAAAATCGCTTGATGGCTCAATGCACGGCGCCCAGAAAAGTGTTGATGGCTCGTGGTTGATGTAGAGCTCGTTGGGAACCCCAAGAGGAAGGTATGATGAGCACAGCAGCAAGTTTCCCTCAGTTATGAAACCAAGGTTTAATCGAACCAGTAGGAGCAAGGAAACACCCCAAAGGTGTTACTAGCTGAGCTTTGGCAGGGCGCACTACCGGTGCTAGTAGCAACGTGGAGACCTGCACAACACAACCACAGAACTTTGTCCCCAACTTGCGATGAGGTTGTCAATCTCACCGTGTTTTGCGGAAAACAAAGGATTAAACGTATCGAATGGAAAGAAGTAAAAGTTTGCAGAAAGTAAACACAAAGCAGAAACAGTTTATAGATTGTATGTAAAAGACAAGGATCGGGATCCATAGTTCACTAGAGGTGGCTCTCCTTAGATAGATAACATGCTGGGTGAACAAATTACAGCGGGGCAATTGACAAACACCGAGAAAGCAATACATGCATATACTAATCATCTTGACTCATTTGAGACTTGATTGGGCAATACAACATAATACATAGACCGCCATCCAACTGCATCTATGACTAATAATCCACCTTCAGGTTATCATCCGAACCCCCTCTAGTATTAGGTTGCAAGCAACAGATTATTGCTTTACGAACTGCGTGTAAGGTAAACAATACAATTGTTCTATGAACAAAGGATCGTTGTTTTCTCCCTAGTAGCAACAACACATCTAGTACCTTAGAGATTTCTGTCACTTCCCCAGATTACTAGAGGCATGAACCCACTATCGAGCATAAATACTAACTCTTGGAGTTGCTAGCATCTACTTGGCCAAGATAGCTACTAACAACAGAAAGCATGCAAGATCTCAAATAACAAAGACATGATAGAATCAATAATCAATCTGAAATAGCATCTCAATATCCATCGGATCCCCGCAAACACAACATGTATGAATTACAAATACATGATCTTGATCATGAACAGAGCTCACAAGATCTAAACATGAAAGCACAAAGGAGGAGAAACCAGCCATCTAGCTACTACATGGATCCGTAGTCTAGGGATGAACTACTCACGCATCACACCGGAGGCTTGCATGGTGATGAAGAAGGCCTCCAGGGTGAATTCCCCTCTCCGGCGGGGTGCCGAGAAGAACTTCAGATCCCTCCCGATCTAGGGATGGAGATGACGGCGGCTACAGACTCTTTCGTAGATTTTTGATCGGGTACCTAGGGTTTTCGTCCCGAGGGCACCTTATAGGCGGAAGGAGAGGCCGAGGGGGTGCTGGGGTCGGCCAGACCACCCCCTGGCGCGGGCCAGGCCTGGCCGTGCGGCCAGGTGGTGTGGCCGTCCCCTGGCCCCTCTCCGTCTCGTATTCTGGCACTTGATCCCTTCCGGAAAAATAGGCACTTTGGCTTTTGTCCCGTCCAATTCCGAGAATATTCATTTTCTGACTTTCCTGGAACCAAAAACAGCAGAAAACAGGCAGCTGGCACTGTGGCTCTTGTTAATAGGTTAGTCCAAGAAATCATATGAAAAGTATCCAAAGTTGGAACAAAACACAAGAAAGTGGATAAAACCAAGCATGGAACATAAAAAATTATAGATACATTTGCAATGTATCAATGCTCTTAGCAGATTGCCGTGTAGGCTAAACACCATGATCAAGGAGAAGCAACCAAGTTTGTATGAAGAGTTGGAGCAGTTCAGGACTGAATTAGTTAGCAAAGGATTCTTACCTAGCATTAAACTTCAACCCACTTTGATTAGCCAAATCAAGGAAGCCCAGAAGGGGAATGAAAGTATCGACGGAATCAAACATCGTATTGGTACAGGAAAGGTACCTGGATTCACTGAAGACGAAGAAGGAGTACTGTGGTACAAAGGACGTATCTGTGTGCCAGCAGATTCGGAGCTGAAGGAAGTTATCATGAAGGAAGCTCATGATACTCTTTATTCTATCCACCCTAGAGGAACAAAGATGTATCAGGATTTGAAAGAGCAATTTTGGTGGCACAAGCTGAAGAGAGAAATCGGAAGCTACATCGCCAAATGTGACATCTGTCAAAGAGTGAAAGCAGAGCATCAGAGACCCGCAGGACTGTTGCAACCATTGTAGATTCCGAAATGGAAATGGGACTCCGTAGGAATGGACTTTATCACCGGTTTGCCTACTTCTAGTAGGGGAAATGACTCAATCTGGGTCATAGTTGATAGACTGTCCAAGGTAACCCACTTTATACCTATCAAGACTACCTACCAGAGTGCGAAGCTAGCAGAGCTATATATTGCTAGGATTGTTAGTCTGCATGGGACCCCCAACACCATAGTATTAGATCGAGGAACCCAGTTTACCTCAAGATTTTGGCAGAAAGTCCAGGAAGGATTGGGAACCAAGTTGAACTTCAGTACTGCTTATCACCCGCAAACTAATGGACAAACTAAGAGAGTCAACCAGATCTTAGAAGATATGCTTAGAGCTTGTGTGTTGGAATACGGATCAAAATGGGAAGACTGCCTGCCTTTCGCAGAATTCTTATATAACAACAGTTATCAAGCTAGTTTGCAGATGGCACCATTTGAATTCCTATACGGAAGAAAGTGCCGTACCCCTTTGAATTGGTCTCAAGTAGGAGAGAGTCAGAACTTTGGACCCGACATTCTTCGAGAAGCCGTAGAGAAAGTTCACAAAGTCCGTGAGCACCTCAAGACCGCCCAGTCTAGACAGAAGAGTTATGCTGACAAGAGAAGGAGAGACCTGACCTTCAATGTCGGATATTTTGTATATCTCAAGGTTTCACCATTGAAAGGAACCCAATGCTTTAGTCTAAAAGGAAAGTTAGCCCCCAGATATATCGGGCCCTTCAAAATTCTGAACCGTCGAGGAGAAGTATCGTATCAACTGGAACTGCCTGAAGAGATGTCAGCCATCCACAATGTGTTCCATATCTCGTTACTTTGCAAATGCTTGGAAGTGCCCAAGAAGACTGAAGTTTTCAAGAACATCGATCACAGAGCTGTAGAAATCAACAATGACCTGACCTATCGGGAAGTGCCCATCCGTATCTTAGAAGAAGCTTACAGAACCACCAAGACCAGGAGCATCAAGTTTCTCAAGATTTAGTGGAGCAACCATACCGAGGAGGAAGCCACTTGGGAGCACGAAGATTACATTAGGACAGAGTTCCCGGATCTCTTTAGTTCCTAGTTTTCTTTGTAAATCTCGGGATGAGATTTTGTTTAAGGGGGGAAGGTTTGTAACATCCCAAAAGTTTAATCCAAGCTTATCAAGAACCAAATCATCAAAATTAGGGTCAACAAAAACTTTTCCAATTCAAAGTATGAAAGCATTCATGTGTATGTGCATTTAATTTAGGAATTGATTTGAATTGCCATGGTTCTGTGATCCATTGCTTGTGAAATGATTCTTAGGTGAAATAAACATCATCTAAATCATTCCCAAACTTTTCCCAAAGAAAAATAACTCAAAATGAATAATTGAAGTGAATGGTCATTTTGGCCAAATTAACTACCATGCCTACTTTGGCTATTCCTAGTACTCAAAACCTAACAGAAACAAAGGTGGATCTTTACACCCCTTGCTAGTACACCTAATGAGGTACCAAGGCCCACTTTCCGATCTGCTAAAAACATTCAAATACTAATTTTAAATGACAGTTTAAAATTGAATCTATTTCGTATGGGAAGATCCCACTATTTCAAAAACCACTCAAACAAGCTCAATTTTCAAAACCCAAGCACGCACAAAGTCTTAAGCTTAGTACTAGAACACCCACCAAAAATCTTTTCAAAATTCAAAAGTAAAGTTCATGCGGCCATTTTATCAAACACTTGGCAGGCAGAATTCAAACAAAACCAAATTCACTATTTTGAATAGTGTTCTGGCCAAACTTATCTCCCATTTGACCCCCATTTGCTCCCATTGTATCCTAATGATCTAACCAGGACCTAACTACCCCATCCCCTACCCCCTAGCAACATGGTCATGCCAAGCTGAGCCCTACCTTGCCGGCCAACTTGGTCACTGCTGCAGCAGACCATCTCCCCCTCTCTCGCCATGTCTAGGAGATAACCAGCACCTCACCGCCGCCCACTGTCCCCTCCCCGAGCCAGGCCAAGCAGTGGACCACCGCCAAACCCCCGCGCCCAGTGCCACTGTGCCATGCCGAGCACGCGCCAGAGCGCCGCACCCGGCACGTGTGCACAAGCCGTCGCTCGACCGCAGCCCGCGCCCACCGCGTCGCCACGACCCAGGGAGCACGCCAGACACCCCCATTCGCCGTCCAATGCCTCACAGCCACTGCTCGCCGTCGAAACCGCCGCCTCTGCCGCTCAGAGCGCCAGCTCCGCCCGACCGCTTACCACCGCCCCTAAGCCTGCATTAAAGTCCTAGAGCACTGCCAGGAGACCGCGCATCGATCGCCACCCTCAGCCATGCCGCTAGCAGCCAGTAGCCATGTCGCCACCGTCGCCTGCCCATCCCTCTCGGTCTCGCCGTCGAGCCTATAAAAGGAGGGCACCCCCATCCATTTGCAGCACACCACCCTACTCCCCTCACCTCACTGATCGTCCCACACCTCTAGCCGGAGCACGGGGAGCAGCAGTTTGCCGGAATTGCGCCGGAGCAGGCCGCCTCTGGAGGAGAAGCACGCCGCTGATTGCGACCACCCCCGGAGCTGCCTCGACCGTCCCTGAGCTCGCCGTCGACCACCAGTCTGTTTGCCTGCCTCGCCGTCGTCACTGGAGCCCTGGTACGCCCCCTATGCACCCCCACCAAGCCACTAGGGTTAGAGCTTGCTGGCGATAGGTTCGTCGTCGACGATGATCTCTAGCCGTTGATCCCTACTCTAATCCAACGTCCCACATTGCCCCGTACCGCTTCGCGCGTTACGAGCCGCTGACTGGTGGACCCCTTGTCAGCTGAGCCCTGTGCTGCGGAGTGAAACTGGGCCGGCCCGTTAGCGTTTCCCGCGCGACCCAGTTAGTTTGAATTAGGATTTTTTTAGTTTAAACTTAGTTCTGTCCCCTAGTTTGAAAATCAATTCAGAGAGATTTACAAATCCAAATGAAGTGATTCCAATTTTGTTGGAAAGCTACTGAAAAGATCTACCCAAGCCCATTGGATTTAATTCAATTAGAGTTATATATCTCTCCTAGTAAAAACAATAAAACAGAAGCATTTGGACCTTGCAACATTTTTGTAAAATCAACCAAGATAGCTTTTGAGATGATTCCAACTCTCAAAAATCACATTTCACCATACCTATCTGAATATGTAATAATAGTAAGGTTTATATGCAGTGACTTTAGACTAGTACCAAATTAATGCTATATAGGCATTTCTAGTCACTTTAAATCATTAAGTAATGAACTTAAACCAAAGTAATTATGATCCAACCCTTAAATCACATTCCCACATGTTAGGATATGTGGTGATGACATGTGTCCATATGATCCCATATTTTAAGTGGTGAATATTAAATCTTAGTTAATTTCTCAATGAGTAGAAATTACTTTTCTAAAATAAAAAGGATGAAACTATTGAATTAAACTTGTGATGCTTGTGGTGATAATAGATCATCAAATGTGTGTCTTAGAATGCTAATTAGACTAGTTAAGTATTGTTTGGTGATTGTGTACTCCGTATGTATTTATAGACGATAGTACCGACCAAGTCTACGAGGAGGAGGAGTTCTACCAAGAAGAAGAAGAAAACTTCAACCACTGCACCAACCAAGGCAAGCTATTGTTAGCAAGCTAGAATTAAGCTAGATAACTTGATCAAAGATGCTATAGGCATGCTTGAGTCATATCACTTTGACTATTAGTTACCCCAAGTTTTATGTTCAAGCTTTACTTCCTTTACTTTACCCAAAGTTCTTTACCTGTTTTTGAAGGTAGCATAAAGAGTATAAAACTTGACCTATTTAGAACCCTTCAGATGTCATTCTATGGCATGAGATTGAACCCATCATTTTCCACCTTAGTGAACACTCTTAACTTAATAGTTTAGAGTAGATAAAAACTTGAGTCACTTTAGATGGGAACAATTGGTGAAAATGAATTATGAAAACCTTGGAATGATGAGTCATTCTATTGAAATGTTTTGACATGTGTTGAGAAACACAAATGGTTTACGATGATGAAAATGATGAGGCATGAGCCTTAACCCTTTGATAAAACTGATGGTTGGATTCAGATGCGATACCATTCCAAATTTACCGTACAACCACACTAACTGAATTGGGTAAGGCTTAGCTGGAAATTTATATGGATTAGTATTATTTCCCTTGCGGGAGAGGTTTGAGCTGAGGCTACATCTCAATGTTGTCCACCTATGCAGTTCCCAAGATGACTGATGGTCATGGTTGGGAGGCCATGCTCATAGGAGAGGTGCTTATACTAGGGTGTGTAAAGGAAAGGTTATGTTTGATTATCTGCATACTAAGTATGATGATTCAGGGTTATCCCTAACAGATGTATCGAATCTTGTGGTGAAAGTGTACCACCTCTGCAGAGTCTCAAACTATTCGAATAGCCGCGTCCGCGGTTATGGACAGTTGGAATGGCCATACTGTTTCGTTGTCAGATGTTTTCAAAACAACTTATGAAATGAATGATGAATCTTGACTTGACCACAACAGGGTTGTGCTTATGACAATAACTTCCCAACTTAAGTGATTCTAGAACTTTGTTTTATCTTTCTTTGCTTCAGAACTCAGCTTAGGTTTCAAACTTAACTTTATGGTTAAACTTAGATTAGCACTTTAAGTTAGCACTATACTACTTGTTAGTGGTAGTTTGCAAGTACTTAAAGAGTACTCATGGCTTTTGTCCCTAGCTATTCTCATGGCCAGAGTATGAAGGAGACTATCAAGATGATGGCCAGCAGGACGGCTATGATAACTAGGATTATCTACCTTCGTCAGCATTGCCCGTGCCCCTGAAGATGGACCCCATCGCTACGCTTATCTTTTATTTCTGCTGCTTGTTGTATTAAGACTGGATCATGAGATCCTTATTTGTGTAAGACCTTATGTATGGTTTGTAATGGATGATGTACTATGATATCCAATCTGTTATGTCTCGCAAAAATGGTAATCCTGGGATTGCAAGGTATGGCATAACGGGCATCTGGGATTAAAAATCCGGGTGTTGACATGAACCCTCCCGAGTGGAAGGACACAAACATAGGGCTCCATGGGTAAGATATCAACCGCCTTCACCTATGATGTAATATCTTTCAAGAAATAACGCTTTATGACTTCTTGTTGTGCAGCTTGGACAGGAAGAAGCAGAGGAAGGAGAAGGATTGGGACAAGCTTCATAGGAAGTACGTTGACAAATTCAAGAGGTGTGTGATTGAGGCTAAGAAAGCAAAAGGAACACAGGAAAGAGCGTTCAATCAGGATGCTTTCAACAACTACATCACCTGGTTTCTTGAGAACACGCGGGTGGAGATATACCCACGAGCATTCCGCTCAGAAATCTTGGAGGAGCCATTGCTATTCGATGAGCTTGCAACTGAAGAATACAACAAGATAGTCAGAGAAGGGCGACAAGCCGAGTATGCTCCGTGAAAGCGAGACAACAGTCTTGTAGATCATCGAACAAGTCCTTGCTCTTGCATGCCCTATAGAAGTTTGAAACAAAATGTCTCATGCACCATCGATGGTGCAATGGGAGAAGTTCAGGAATGTCAAGCATCACCGCATTGAGAATTCCTTGATGACGATCCGAGATGACACATAATTCCTATTGCAATCAAGATAGTGCTCTTGTATTATCCGGTCAAGAAGGTGCCATCAACGGATATAACAGGCCTACAATGTTCAAAAGCCCAAACACATTGCTCGAAACCCCAAAATGCACATCCAAATACTCGAACGGTTCTTCCGTTCATTATCCTTGTCTTGTTCCCATAAGGTTCAATCACATGAATCATGCCCGGGTTAGCATTGGCCATCGCTAACAAAAACCGAGGGATTCGGTTATAAGATTCCTCCCAATCACCATACAACATCTTGAATGCGGATTGCTTCGCCTTCCATGCCTTCTCGTACTTCACCTCGTAGTGAAAGAGGGCTTTCACAAACTCTTGGACCATCTTGATGGTCATTATTGGAAATGACTTGATGTTATTGGAAAGCCTATAAGCAATAAATTTGGAGGTGAGTTGTCGGTGCTCGTGCTTCACATCCTTGCCATCCACCGTCGGGCCTCGGCACATGTGAGTTGATACACAACTAGATATGTGCCAACTTGGACCTTCCTTAAATGGTCTTGCACGCACAATCCAAGGACATCCATCCTCCTCGCATTTAACCGTGTAACGCTTCTTCACGTCTGAGTGCACCACCGTGTCAGGGTGATGATGCTTACCCGAGAAGTCCTTTATCCATTGCTTAAATTCCAACAAGGTCTTGAACCTCGATCCATGAGAAAAGCCATTATTCTCTTGATTACCATCCTGGAAAGAACTTGACCTTGGTCCAAGCACTATGCCCTTCCCGCCATCAACCGTGCCTTCATCCGCGATACTAACATCACGGAACAAAGATACCATGTGGTCCGGCCCCAATATTTTCTCGTGGATTTCGGCCTCTCTAGCATTGAACCCCTCCTCGTCAAGTTCTTCTTCGGGACCATCATCATTCGAGTCCGATGCATAGCATAGAGTATACGGGATGTCACGGTCCATGTTCTCTTGCGTAATATATTTGTCCAAATCTCCAACATTGTTGTCGTGGAGCTCAACCTCATTCTCATCGTGCCAGTAATCATCATTTTGCTCTTCCAACACTTCATCTTTGTTCTTCGAAATCGGGCTCAATGTTTGGGTAAATGGAGGTTCAGTCAATACCTCTTGATTTATTGGTGGAGGACTCCTAGAACCCAATGGGGAGGCAGTACAGTTCAAATCCAAGTGCAAGTTATTATCAAACTTCTTGGTGGCAAATAGTTCAAGAGCTTTGTCTAGCGACTCCGCCACCACCTGGGCTCGGAGAAGATACACATGGTCTTCCAACGGATGTGTATTCCAAAAGCCACATTATGCCTTCCCTCCAACTCAACAATATCATCTGGGTCCATCCATTTCAATTCAATCCTAACTTGGTCCAAGACCTCGGCGTAGGTGGGACTACGCTCAAACACCAAGTCAAGTTCATCCGGGTCCGGTTCTATATTACCTCTCAAAAAGGCATACTTGTCTACATGGTGAACATGAACAATTCTTGGCATTCCTAAAATAATCACAACAATAATACCATGGTCAACATACTCAATACATACTCATTGGTAACATTAACACAATACCCATCTCTATGCCAATTCAACAATACCCTATGCCAAAATCTACCATACATCTTGCATAACAACCTAGGGTTTCCAAGATATGGGTCAAACCAAGAATTTAATGGGTAAAAACAAAGAAAAAGGGGAAGAATACCTCTAGGCACTTGGGGGATCGAAATCCACAGAGAGAAGCTTCCAATTTGGCCTCTTGGAGGGAGGGATTTGAGGGAGGAGCCGAATGCCGCTGCCGCCGCTATCTTCTCTGTTCGTGGGAGGCTGGGTAAGTGAGAGTCGGGCTGGGGCGGCCGCACAGTACAAGACCTAAAGTGCGGCGCCACGCCCCGTGGCGTTGCATATAGTAGTGCGGCGCCGTAGTGTGTGGCGCCACACTTACGGAACTGGGGCCCACGATACCATGGCGATGCCACGCTGGCAGCCGTGCGGCGCCACCAGTCATGGCGTTGCGCTTCAGAGTGCGGCGTTGTCGTTCACGGCGTTGCAAAATGGGTTAGTTCCGTGAATTTGTTGTGCCCCGAGTTTATTTCATGAATTTATTATTTGTTTCGGTTATTTCTGTTCAAATACCCACTGAAATAAGTAATGGCTCTGCACTATACACGTTGGTCATGGGGGGAACGAGCACGCACCTAAGCTTTTTTCCGGAGGAGTAGCAGGGCAGCTGGTCGATGAATTCCTCGGGAGTACCAAGAGCAAGAAGCGATGCAGCTGCAGATACCAGTGTTCAGGCTCAGGAAGGGCAGGGTAATGCTAATGCTTGGCTGGGGCGTGCAAGATCGGTTTAAGACAAGGAAGAAGAACACGCATGCATATTAATATAGCCACTTGTACAGTGTCTTAAGGACTGAAGGCGAGAAAGAAACAAAACACCACTAGACAAGTATACTATACTGTTAGCAGCGTGCAGCCGCGATCATCGATGCCAAAACTTTTCTCTAGTGTGTGAAGTCAAAAGCTGCCCTCCAAACAGCAGGGAGATCGAGCACAGAGATAGATAAGCATGTGGTAGCTCTCGGCTTGACCGGGCTTTGCTTAAGCTTAGATAAAACCCCAGCGAACGAAGATTCGATTCCGCACCTTTGACATGGATCCCCCCTCGCAATAACTCCCAAAAGTTTCCTGGTCGCTGGATGTTTTGTTTAATTTTAAGCAGCCGTGTGCTGCTGTGGTTTAAGTGCTACCCACGCGGGTAGCATGCGCCGCACAAGCAAAAAAATAGTCGCGTTGGGTCACTCGCCGCGGAACGCAACATGGTGGTCTCTCTCACACGAAGAATCGGGCGGTCACTGACACGTAGGCCCAAGCGGAGTATGTTGCGGGTGCATGCCTAACATTCGGGCCACTGTGAAGTTGGACGTATGTGCACCTCTCCATTGTCCATTCTCTACTCTCGATGATTCTGGATGTACGCTAGCAAGTGATGGGACGTTAGATTATGTGCCACAACCGACCTTTACGGGCACGTTCCGCGGCGAGTATGCGTTGTTTTTACCATCATGAGTACCTGCGTCGCTGCTGCTGCTGCTTACTCGCAACTTGCACGGGCTTGCAGCCAGTGGCGGACCTAGGGATTTTTCAAAACCCGGACAAAAAAACTTACGTACAAATTTGGTATATCAAAAATCGAGTGGAGATTTGGTCCATATGGGCACGTTCCCCATACTTTAAAACAATTCAAAATGTATAAGAAAATCTTGCGAATACATGCCTTGTATTTGTCCGAAATTTCAGTAAGAAAATCTTATTATTTTAGGCTACAAGAGAAAAACAATTTTCTCACGGTGAATAAGACTAGAAATACACATTTGTTTTGTCACAAATTTGTCTTTTTTGTATAGACCAAAATACAAACTTTTTAAAAAAAAATTCTGGCGTACATTCTGGATATATGGATGTAGCTATATATTTATTTTCAGAATTTTTAAGGACCCAAAAGTATAATTTTTTATTATTTCAAAAACAAGAGCATTGGTGCCCACGTGGACAAGACACTTTCCAATCAAAAATCACAATTATATCATATTTTGATAACCTTCATGTGAATGTAAAGACTAATATGTCATAGATCATAGATGTAAAAAATACGAGATAAAATAATAAATACGGCAAAGAGGATTTAACTAGTCGGCCTCACCGGTTCTACCATCATTTTTCCTTTCCTTTTTGAGAGAGTCCGCTTCTACCTTAATCAGCGGGTGGGCTAGCCCTTTTGTGCCTCAACGGGAGATCAACCAGCTGGCTGTCGCTAGGTAATGAGGCCCAAGCCGCTAGGAAGCGGCCTACCAGGCCCAATTAAAGAATTATACGTTTTCTACAGCTCCGACGAGGTTTCTCGCTAGGAAATCGTTTCTAATTGCTACTACAGCTCGCCGGCGTTCAGTTTCAGGCCGGTGCCGAGCCCGGACACGTGCCCAGGGTGATCAGACGGTAAATCCGCCCCTGCTTGCAGCAAGTGGGCCGCGTTCCGACTTACACGTCGCCCACGACCACCGCGGCGCCCGTTGCACATGGGGGGACGGGATGGTGGACCGCCGCAGCCAATGGTTTCATGTTCGAGCTGGACAAGCGATTGCTTTTTGGGTACGTGCGATCGTGTGAGGTCATGGCCTACGAGGGCCGGATTGATACGAGGATGTGGCGGGCGAGATGGCCACGATCACAGAGCATGTTCTACGCGCGACGCGGCCTTTTGAGCGTGTGCAGCGTAGATAAAATGAGGCGTCTAAGGATGACTTTTGAGTACTAGACATGGGTCTAAACGCGAAAGGGGTGTCTAGCAAAAAGATTCTTGAGGGTGAGTCTAGTATAAGACTCAAGGTCTAAGAAAATGAATTGTTGGCTGGGCCCATGGTCAGCCTCTAATTTCTCTCTCTGATAACAGTGCATGCACATAAAAAGGTGACAATTTCATTCTTCAGCTTGTCAGTTCTTGTCAGTTGGCTGTAAAAAAAAATCGCTCCGCGAGTACCATCCCTTGACAACAGGCTTTTCTAACACACTTTCTTAGAGCAAGGGCAATAGTAGAGCCAGTTATTGGCTATAAGCCATGTTCATGTCATCTAGAGTCAATCTAATAGCCAATATGTATAATAGTTAGATATCAAAATATACTACTTTATTAATGTATGATCCACTTTTCACTCTTACATAGTGCCTAGGAGCACGTGCTGCAGCTGGCTCTTAACTAAGCACACTCCTCTTCTCTCTCCTCTTCTCTCATCCAACTAAGCACAAATATACTATTTTAAGTCCTATAGTCTGCTGACTGAACCTTATTGTACTTGCTCTTAGGCCTATGTCCAAACGCTGGGCAAGCTCTTTCAGGGGCCGGGTGGCATTGGCAATGATGCGCCCCGCTTAAAATCTCCTGGATTAATCTGGCACGAGGGAGTATCGGCATTTGGGATACGGTGGGATTGGGGGAGAGGGGATCACGTTTGGCTGTCAGGATCGTTTCAACCAGATATCGATTGCGTTGATTAAGTTTTTTTATACAGTATATGATCTGCCAGTTCGTCGTGGGCTCGCGGTAGTGGTACTCAAGGCACGCGGCGGAGCATCAAAACTGTCAAAATCACGCTGGTTCCTTTTGTAATCGTGGTTTGGTTCTTTTCACGTCAAGGTATTCCATCGACTATCTTTCCGGACGCCCTTTCACGAGTAGTGACCACTTGAATGCACGTGTCTTTGCTACGAGTTTCTCAAGTGTTTTTCAAAATTTACATGTGTAGCAAAATCGTCTTCCGTTGCAAAAGATAAACAAGATTTATGTGCGTACGTTTTGTGAAAAAAGTACGATTAGTACCATACAAAGATCTTAGGTTTCATGCTTATTTTGTTTTAGACCATTCAAAATATGTTAGATTGTTTTTTTTTAAACTAGACAAAAGATTTGCCATTTTCATTGATTACGAAGAAGTTTCTTAGAGATCTTATTACAAGCAAGGTCAAGGCACAAACAACCAACAACCCAAAAGAATTACTCTCGCGGCATTACATTAGTTAGGACCTTGGCCCCGGCAAAGCACCACGATGCCGCCTCATCCTTGATTTTGTCCACAAGCATGATGGAGGTTTATCGCTTGGCTTCGAAATAATAGTATTTCCTTCCAAATCTTTCAAAATATCAACATTGCTAGGGAGGCTACGGCTTTTCTTGATTGTCCACATTTGTGCACCACGTCAACCCACCAATCTTTGATGTTGTGAATATCTTGCCAAGTAGAAGGCTCAACATCATAGAACCCAAGCCAACTCTTCAAAGTGGACCATATCCTAATGGTGAAGCGGCATTTGTAGATGAGGTGTGCGGTTGTTTCTTGGTGTTGGTTGCAAAGGCTACATTGCCCACATTTTTGTCTTTCTCTTTGTGCTAGTCTATTCGCCGTCCGAACTCTATTTTGGAGTATCAACCATGCAAAAAAAATTGCGTTTGGGAACGTCCATAGAATCCAAACCCACATTGGCATCCGAGAGTTTGTAAGTCCCGAGAATTGCATCTTGTAGGCCGAATTTGTGGAGTAGGATCCTCTATGCAGCAATCCTCTCAAAAGAAAAAGGGAAAGAAAAGGACATGGCTTATTTTCAATCTTCTATGCGTCCTCTAACATCCCACTTTCAGTTACCCTAAAAAGTTTTACAAAAAGATTTCACAGTAAAACCTTGGTACATATTGCCTACCAAGAGGAGTTTTGAGAAAAGGAAAGGATTTTGTTTAAAAAATGGTACCGACTAGAAGAGAAGGGAAAATATTTATGAAAACACCTAGTTCTATGTAGTTTGCCCAAACAACTAAATCGTGCAACCATATTACCCTGAAATGGGAAGGGGCCTATCTCAAAGTTAGTTTGCTCCGATATGGGGCACATCGCAACTACTTATAAAGGATCATCTCCCTCGAATGCCAGGTCTCTCCAAGTTAAAGGGTCAGTGGTTGGGAACCCTGATCTAGGAGAGGTGTGAACCGTTCTTGCAGGCGCCTGGACAATACTATGAGCCTCTCATTGAAAGTGCACACTCGAGAGGAGTGAAAAATGCGCTCCGGTTGGTCTACGGTACCCGACATCCTGCCGTTGAGAGGATAACTCATAGGGTAGGGCCCATGTTGCAGTAGGCTGTCCGAGGTGACGAGGGGTTAACTCATCAATGCCCATTGTTATGGACTTGGGTTTGAGAAAGAGGTGTGCACTGGAGATCTTGATCGGCTAACAAACAAGCAACACGAGGACACGAGGTTTACCCAGGTTCATGCCTCGAAGGGAAAACCCTACTCCTGCTTGTCTATTCTTGATTGATGGAGATTCGAAGGATTACAATGTCGTCGAGATGGTGATGTATGCGCAGATTGGATCTGGCGTATGTGTATGCTATGGGTGTGTAACACACCAAAACTTCTAATTAAGATTATCAAGTGCAAATCACCCAATTTAGGGTTAATAAAAACTTTTATTAAGAAAATAAATATGAGGGCATGTTAGTTTTGCATTAAGGTGTGATTGTTTGAAAATGCCATGCTTGATTGTTGACAATGATGTGAAATGGTTTAAAGATGAATGCTACATCATCTAGGCCAATTACAAACAAAATCAAAAGAAAAAGAAATCAAATATGAATAAATAAAGCAAATGGTCATTTTGACAAAAGTTAACCACTAGGCCACTTTGTGTGTTCCTAGCAAATGGTCACGCCCGCCATGATCACAGCAACCCCGCAGACAACCCTGTTCGCCGCCGCGCGACCCGCAGCTGTCACACGCCGCCGCAAACACCACTGCGTCCGCGCGGAGCACCGCACGCTCTCCATCGAACTACACTGCCCCACGCCTCGCTATTACACCCGTAAGAACCGCCAGGGAACCACGCACCGCCCACTAGCCTCTGCCACGCCGATAGCCACCTGTAGCGTCGTCACCGACGAGCTCACGCCCGCACCGTTTGGTCCCCTCGCCGCAGTATAAAAGGAGGCCACCCCTGCCCCTTTTGTCCACACCATTCCACTCACCACCTCTCACTAATCCTTCCCCACTTCTTCCCGGAGCAAGGCGAGCTCTCTCTCTCGCCGCTGCGGGAGGAGAAGGGCGCCGTCGATTTCGACCACCCCAAGCCCTACCGTGACCGCGCCTCGACTCGCCGTTGTCTACCACGTCGATCGCGCCAGTCGCCGACCCTAGCTGGAGCCCAGGTGAGCCTAGCTAGACCCCCACCGCCGCGTTAGGGTTGATTCCTCGCCGGAGTAGTTCGTCGTCGACGATGACTCCCAGCCGTTGATCTGTCTTCTAATCACACGGCTCAAATTCGTAGATACCGGTTCGCGTAGTTAGTCTCGCTGACGAGTGGACCCCCTCTGTCAGCAGCCCGTTGTGCCGCGTAGTGCAGTTGGGCCGGCCCGTTTAACTTCCCGCACTGGTCTGGAAATTCAAATATTGAATTTTCCTTTTTAGTTAAAACCCTATTCTGTCCACAGATTCAAAAATCAATTCAGAGAGATTCACTAAACCAAATTGCATGATTCAAATTTTGCTAGAAAGGTATTTAAATTATCTATCCAAGCCCTATGGATTTAAATAATTTGGAGTTAGAGATAATGTTTAGTAAAAATAACAAGACAGAGACTTTTGCAACTTCAAACATTTTTCAAAAATCAACCATAATAGCTTTTGAGTTGATTCCAACTCTCAAAAATCACATTTGACAATATCTATCTAAATATGTAAAAATATTTAGGTTTGCTTGCAGTGACATTGGACTAGTACCAAAAGAATGCTATTAGGGTATTTCTAGTCACCTTAAATCTATTAAATAATAATCTTACACTTTATAAAATGTGACCAACCCTTTTAATCACATTCCCATGTATTATAATATGTGGTGATGACATGTGTCAACATGATCCCATATTTTAATTGGAGATTATTAATTTAATTAATTTCAATGAGTAGAAATTACTTTTCTCAAATAAACTAAATAAAACTAGTTCTCTAATTCATTTGATGACTGTGATGATGCTAGATCATCAAGTGTGAGCCTTAGTGTGCTAAATAGAATTAGTTAAGTATTGTTTGGTGATTGTGTATTCCGTATTTATTTATAAAAGATTGTACCGACCCAAGCTACGAGGAGGAGGAGTTCTACCCCGAAGAAGAGGAGGAAAACTTCAATCATTGCACCAATCAAGGCAACATAGAATTATACAAGTTAACCATGCAAGCTTTAACCTAAGAAAGATGCATTAGGCATGCTTGGTTATACACTTTGATTTATACCCATCCCAAGTTTTACTTGCAAGCTTTACTCCTTTACTTTACCAAAGTTCTTTACTTTTAGTTAGTGCTTTGTGAGTATTGGAAAGTAGTATAGATAGCTGTCCTTGGATTGCTGTTGCATACTCAGCTCCTGTTGCAGCTGCTACTGATGTTTTCTTGATTTACCCTATTGGTCAATGAAGCTTCTCTGATGGTATAAAGAGTATAAAACTAGGCCTATACTAGATGTCATTCTATGGCATGAGATTGAAGATTAGCACCCTCATTAGTGAACACTCTTAACTTAGTGGCTAGTGCTAAGCATAAAACTTGATCAGTTTAGATGGAAATACTTGGTGAAAATGATTGTGAAAACCTTGGAATGATGAGTCATTCTATTGAAATGTTTTGACATGTGTTGAGAAACACAAATAGATTTGATGATGAAAATGTTGAGGCATGAGCCTTAGCCCTTTATAAAAACGGATGGTTGGGTTCGGATGCGATACCATTCCAATTTTACCGTACAACCACAATACCTGAATTGGGTAAGGCTTAGCCGGAAGTTTATATGCATTAGTATGGGTTCCCTCGTGGAAGAGGTTTGAGCTGAGGCTACCTCGTGAGTGTGAATTGTCCACCTATGCAATGTCCAGGATGGCAGATGGCCATGGCTGGGAGGCCAAGCTCATAGGGGAGGTGTCTATACTAGAGTGTGTAATTGAAAGGTTATGATTGATTATCCGCATACTAAGTATGATGATTCAGGGTTATCCCTGACGGATGTATCGAATTTTATGGCGAAAGTGTACCACCTGTGCAGAGTGTCAAACTATTCAAATAGCCGCGTCCGTGGTCATGGACAGTTGGAGTGGCCATACTGTTTCGTCGCCAGATGTTTTCAAAATGACTTGTGAAGTGAACTATGATTTTGACTTGACCACAACAAGGTTGTGAATATGAAAACTAGGTTTCCACTTAAAGTGATTTAGAACATTTACTTAGTTTTCTTTACTTCTAAGCTCAGTTTAGATAAACCTGCCTTTTTGCAAATAAACCTAGAGCTTAGGATTCCTACTAGAACTACCTTACTTGTTAGTGATAGTTTGTGAGTACTTAAAGAGTACTCATGGCTTTGTCCCTGGCTATTCATGTGGCCAGACTATGAGGAGGACTATCAGGATGATGGACAGCAAGACGCCTACAACAACTAGGATCATCTCCCATCGTTAGCATTGCCTGTGACACTGAAGATGGAGCCCACTGCTACGCTTATTATTCCGCTGCTTGTTTTTATTAAGACTGGATCATGAGATCCTTTATTTGTAAGACTTATTATGGTTTGTAATGGATGATGTACTATGATATCCAATCTATTATGTCTCGCAAAAATGGTAATCCTGGGATTGCGATGTATGGCATAACAGGCATCTGGGATTAAAAATCCGGGTGTTGACAGTGTGTTGTCTATATTTGTTGTGTTCTATCTCTTGTGGCAATGTCTTTCTCGTCGGACCCTCCTAGCCTTTATATATGGGGAGGCTAGGTCTCAGATATTGTGATCGAGTAGGTTACAAGTTAGATTCAAACTCTTGTCTTCACTTTCCGTGTCTTGTACGCTTGGATTCTGTGTCCATATGGGCTTCGCATTAGTCAAACTATTTTGGGCTTCATGGACCTTGGCAAGTCATCAAGTGGGCCTTCCATCGGGCCACACCAGGTAGGCTGTAGTCGGGTGCCTGTTTTGCATACCTATGTCACGAGGGTTTAGTTTGATCATCTGAGACCCGCATACTGGTGTATGACAATCCGTGGTTGCTCACGGCGGATGTATCAAATCTTATGGGTAAAGTGTACAACCTCTGCAGGGTGTAAATCTATTTGAATAGCCGTGTTCGTAGTCATGAACGGTTGGAAAGGTTGGTGCTTAGCGGTGTGGTTTTGGTTTTAAAAGAGTTTTGAAAAGAAAAGGCTGTTGGAAATGGTTGACCATGGAATTGATTAGAAAGGAAGGAAAGTGTTTTGGTCATGGGATGACTGAAAGAATGAAAGAGTTTTGGTCATGGGATGAACGGAAGGAAGGAAAAATGGGTAAACATCCTAGTAGTTTTCCAAACTCTCAAATGTTTTTAAAATATTTTACAAAGCTTTTTAACAAGGATATGGAGATGCCATATCTACAAGAGAAACTAGATTTAGAAAAGAACCTCTGTTGGAGCCATCCTATTACCACAACCATATTTCATACCTTGTCATTATTACTATCTTAAGGTGGTTTGTGAGTACATTCAAACGTACTCACTGCCATTGTTCCTGGCTATTTACTTGGTTAGACTACGAGAAGGACAGAGAAGAAGAAGGAAAGACGTTGACGACTATGTGAGGTAGAACGTTCTCCCAGTCAGCTGCTTGTAGGTTAAGGCATGACTTGGGATCTACGCTTGATGAAGTTCTGTTGATGATGATTGGAGTAACCTAACGAGGCTCCTGTAAGGTATAGCCATAATGGCATTATTGTAAATCTTGCTTGTTATGTTTCGTATGTTGTAATGATACTTGTCGGTTATGTGCCACGACAGAGTGATCACGTGATCATGGCAATATGCATAATAGGGATTCTTGGACTGCTGGCCTGGGGGCATAGACTTGGTATCCGAGCCATCTTGGCTGTAGGAACCTTAGTTAGCATGGTCGGTAGACAAGAAAACGATTATTTTGGAAACACCGGCTTTCGAAAACTATTATCTCAAAGTTTTTTGAAAGATTTTACGTATCGTCTCTTAATTTAAGTCATTCAAAAATGTACTATTCTATCTCGCGCCCACTTTCAAAAATATAGATTTAAAACAAACATGACTTAGAACCTTGTGAAGACAATGATCCCCATATGAAGAGAAATAGATGCAAA
This sequence comes from Avena sativa, assembly GCA_916181665.1. Classification (NCBI taxonomy): domain Eukaryota; kingdom Viridiplantae; phylum Streptophyta; class Magnoliopsida; order Poales; family Poaceae; genus Avena; species Avena sativa. Next base: position 435,657,573 of record OV702287.1, read on the forward strand.
CAAACCGGAGGAGCTACCAAAAGCAAAAGATACTACAAGATCACCCTACCAATGTAATCCTTATTACCAGAAAAATCGAGTGTTGTGAAGCAGAGAAGTCTCCAAATTCTACAGCAAGGTCTTCCAAATGAAAGACCGAAGTCAATACCACCCATAACTCCGGTACTTAGGATCAATAGCCCCAAGATAGGATTCCCATATACGGCGCGTAGTCTACTCCATGGTACCTATGGTACACCGTGTTTGCTAGATGAAGTGCACATTGTGTTGCTAGATGTGTGTTGTTTGTATTTCTTTGTTTGTGGAGAATATTGTGATCTCATCGCTCTATTCACTTTGTATGTGTGTTCTTGCCCAACCGACCATACTCAAGAATGTTGTTTGGGATCGATACACTATCTAGGAAAACTTCTCCAAGATGTTATTACCTCTTCTCTATTATGGCACCTGACCTCAGTGTCGTTAGCAAGACCACCTACTAACCTAGAGAATAGAACAAGGGACCACTAGGGATAAAGTACCTCAAGACCTAGAAGTTTGACATCGTGAAGATTAGAACTTCCTGAAGACCTCACCTCAGCAGGATGACAACATAGGAGTACTATGTCAACTTCACCTGCCAACAGCAGCAAGAGTCCTAGTTGAAGTATGAAGTCCTCTACCGAAGGATCCATACCAAAAACCAAAAGAAATCAATAGGAAACAAAGATCTGACCCCATTAACTTCGTGCTTATTAGGATCCCTGACCAGCCCAAACAACTAACTACTTTAACTGTCCTCCTTACCCTTAGAAACGGGAATTTTCTCAAAAGAAAGCCATAAGCGCCAAATCCTGGCAACATGAAGACCTGAAGACGACGAGTCTACTCTTCAATCGCCCCTACGCAATGCAAATACCTCAAGAGAAGAGGTTTCCTCTAAACTAGATGTCTCTACCTCAACTGAAGGTTAGCAAGAAGTATCTTTAACTCCTAACCTGCCTAGAGATAACCTTCTAAAGCTTCATTAGGCAACGAATCCCATAAGGTGCTTGCAATAAGGCGTCATTGAAGATCTCGACACAAGGCCAAGGATTTACAATATTCCTCTATCACCAAGACATCCCTTCAAGACGGAAGATATATGACCTCTGCCATTAACCTTAATAAAGATCTAAGATGGGAAGACTACGTCTTCCCATTCAATTCAAGTAAACTCTCTATGAAGGATACCTTAGGAAATTTGCAACCCCTAAAACCGCTGACATAAAACGATAACGTTGCCCCATCAGAATAGACCCCTCTAGAAGCTTAGGCAATTACCGATGACTACTTGGAAGATATTTCAGGAGATTCCAACTCGACCTCAGAAAATAGTGTTGATGACCCACAAGTATAGGGGGTGTATCGCAGTATTTTCGAGGGAAGTGAAACCCAATTTATTGATTCGACACAAGGGGAGCCAAAGAATATTTATAAGCCTTAACAACTGAGTTGTCAATTCAGCTGCACCTGGAAACAATCTTGTTCACAGCAGTTTATCAGTAGCAATAGTTTTGTAGTAGGAATAGCAGAGTAGCAGCAGTAGTAAAGTAAAGACAGTAGTTGCAATAGCAGTAAACAGTGGGATTCGAGTGCGGTAGGCATAGGGATGGATAGACGGGCGTTGCATGGACACGACAATTCACATAGCAATCATAACATAGGGCAATTGCAGATAAATAAGATAAAGCATCCAAGTACTAGATAATCCTAGGCATGTGTTCCATATATAGTCATACGTGCTCGCAATGAGAACTTGCACAACATCTTTTGTCCTGCCAGCCCGTTTGCGGCGGGGCCTCAAGGGAACCACTGGCAATTAAGGTGCTCCTTTTAATAGAGCACAGGAGCAAAGCATTAACACTCCATGAACACATGTGATCCTCACATCAAAGCCATTCCCTCCGGTTATCCCGATTTCTGTCACTTCGGGGCCATTGGTTCCGTACAACAACGTGTGTATACAACTTGCAGATAAGACCAAAAACAATTTATCATAATGAATCAATAACATGTTCAGATCTGAAATCATGGCACTCGGGCCCTAGTGACAAGCATTAAGCATAACAAGTCGCAACAAAGTCATAAAGCACTAATAGAAGATACTAGGCACCATGCCCTAACAATCTGATGCCATTACATGAATGATCTCATCCAATCCCTACCATCCCCATAGCCTACAGCGGGGGATTACTCACTCATAGATGGGGAAACATGGATGGTCGATGGAGAAGCGATGGTGATGATGATGGCGATGATCTCTTCCAATTCCCTGTCCCGGCAGGGTGCCAGAACGGAGTTTCTGGTGCTGTTTCGTGGAATCTGGTGGTGGCGGCGGAGCGGAACTCCTTCTAGAAAAACATCGAACCCTCCCTGAGTTTTTAGGTCAGAAGGCAACTTATATGCGAAGAGGGAGACCGAGGGGCAGTCTGGGGCGGCTAGACCACCCCCTGGCGTGGCCTGGGCTTGCCCGCGCGGCCAGGTGGTGTGGCCTGGGCCCAGCCCCCCTCCGTCTCGTATTCTGGCTCCGGGAGTCTTCTGGTGAAATAGGATTTTTGGCATAGTTTCCGGATTTTTCCCGATAGTTGATTTTCTGCACAAAAAGTAGACACCATTGCAATTCTGCTGAAAACAGCGTCAGTCCGCATTAGTTGCATCCAAATCACACAAGTTTAGAGGAGAAACAATAGCAAAAGTGTTTGGGAAAGTAGATACGTTTTGGACGTATCAACTCCCCCCAAGCTTAGCTTATTGCTTGTCCTCAAGCAATTCAGTTGAAAACTGAGTGCGATAAAAGAACTTTCACAAACACATTTGCTTCATATGATGTATATATTCTCAGCATGTGATCAACCACTTAGTCAATTCATAATAAGGAGTATGCAACTAAGTTTACTTAATAGGCAATGCAAGCTATGAAAAGATTCCAACTCAAAAATAATAAGTAGCATGAAGCATAAACATAAGCAACATTACAATGCTCATAAAAAGGTATGATAGAGTGGTATCTCGCTTGCCTTTGATCTAAGGCACCTCTAAAGTTCAGGTGAAGACTAGAAGTAAAGATGTCAAAGATACAAGCATCAAAGTCATAACACAAATAGTCAAGTAATGGGACAAGCACAAAGAATGACAACTATGCTCTCAAGAAGGTGCTCAAAGAATATGTGGAGACTCAACAAGTGAAAGAAAAGGTTTTGAATAGTTTGAAAGGCTTCCAAATGCTGAAAGTATGGTACTGATTAGCTTTGAGCTCTCATTGCCCCTATCATAAGCATCTTTAAATGGTTAAGGTTAAAGTGACACAACTAAGAGGATATGCTTGACAAGTTATAAATCGAAGTCTCATGCCCCTTACTTACGAAGACCGATCCTCATGCTACTCAACTTCAGTCACAAGTAAGCTCTTGTCATTGTAAGTATATACGTATCATAGAGAACCGCCAACGGGGTACCCCTTGCACATGACACAGGAGCTATCCCATAATCAAAATGACAGGGCAAGCAGACAATGAGCATCTCAGCGATCTTTTTATTTACTATGTGCATAGATTTTTATTGAGGATGCTTCATAGAATGCTCATTATGGTTATGATGCAAGTTTCCACCATGATTAGGCATGGCTTAGGCTAGCGGCTCAGGCGTTTCTCTAACATACATACAAACTCCATGATCTTACAAGTTCTACTTTTATTTTACACCGCCAGGATCTATAAGCAAAAGAACATGATATCAACAAGGTACTAAGTACCAATGAAATGTTGAAAACGTTCCCCATGATACATGGTTCTGCTAACTTCAACTTATAAAGCGCAAGCATATACGCAACAAAGAAGGACGCAATGGTTCAGGTTTATTAAATGCAAGAAAATAAAGTGTGCCATCAAGTTCGTGAGAGCTTTACTAACTAACTTTCTCATAACAAGCAAACATTTTTTTGGGAAGAAAACAAGGCATATTGAATATGCACGGAAGTAGCAAATGATGCTAATAGGTAGGTATGGTGGACACTTTGGCAATATTTGGTTTTGGGGAGTTGGAAACATGAGTAAAACATACTCAGTGAATGTGAAGACTAGCAATAGTAAGGGAGCAACAAACGAGAGAGCAATAGCTGTCATAATCATGCCTGCAACAAAACAGGACTAATCATGGCATGAAAGTGATTCAAGATCCTCAAGACAAAATAATTCATCGAGGCTTAACTGATTATTACAGTCATGTGCATGTGCGACCATGTGCCAAGTCAATTCAAATGAAACATTCAGAGGAGGATACCACGGTGTCATACCAAATTATGAGTAGAGTAATGCAAGCAAACATTCATAAGACATGCTACAAACTATTAGCAAGCTGGAACTAATCATACGAAAGCAAGAACTACTAAGCATCCAAAGATAACATACACCTTACACGAACGGACTAAGCACGCCCACAGTGATGAGTATATGTACAAAAATGAAAACAAATAGAGTTCGTTACCAGCCTCTTACCACACCTCAAGTTGTCATTAATCCTCATTATTGCCCTTCACTTGTGTGGCTTGAATAATAATATGAAACCGATATCCACTGAGGACTGATGAACCCTGCAACAAACTCACAAAACCAAATAAGAATGACAAATATTTTTGTTGTTTTTGATTTTTAAAACAAGAACCAAAAGGAAAAACAAGCAAAGCAAAATATTTTTGGGTTTTTTGAATAGTTCAAACAAAGCAAAGAGGAAAAACAAACCAAGGCGAAATGAAGAAGCAAACCAAAGAGAAACAACAGAAATATTTTTGGTCTTTTTGTGTTTTAGAAGGCAAAAGCAAAGAAAGAACAAAAGCTAAAAAGAGAACGAAACATGAATATACAAAGTACCGACACAACATGATAAGGAGATGAGTGCGGTGTCGGCGTACCTCCCCCCAAGCTTAGGCTTTTGGCCTAAGTGGGTATCAATCCAGATACGGGTAAGGGTTCCAAGCAGGAGGATCATGATAAGAGTGGTCGTAGTTGGGCCTGTGGGAAGAAGAAGATCTCCAATCATAAGCAGGCTGTTGATATGAAGACTCTCCCTCATTCGAGGGCTGGACCGAATCATCTGTGACCTCCCTTCTAGTGTCCTGCTCCTGTTGGGAGAGCTCTCTCAAGTACGTGTCAAGCTCCTCCTCAGTGAAGGACCATCCTTCCCTGTTATCAAGGTTAAATAAAACAGGTGCAGGCAAAAGAACAACACGCTCGGACTTGTTCTTTCTCCAGCCAGCTTTGAGAAAGGTTATTTCATAAGACAACTCATTCAAACTAGCCCACGAGGAAACAAATTTATGTTGTATCATGGAATTAAAATCAAGCCTTTCTATGTGAACTGTAGGTCTAGATGATGAGGCACTAAACCATGCAATGCTAGTAAACGAGAAGCAATGAGGCCTCCACAAATTCCACCTTTCTCACGGTTAGAAGCAAGACGGAAGGCTATCAAAGCACCTAAGTTGTAAGACCTATCTCATTTAAGAGCGACAGAGATGAATGCTAGATCATATGAAGATAACTTATTGGCAGTTTTCCTAGCAAGAACACACTTGGCAACAAAGTAGGCAAAGTAACGAATGGAGGGAAGATGAATGTTACAGATTTTTCCATTCTCCTTCGAGAAGCTGCTCCCTTGGCAAATTTCTGCGTATAAATCCATGAGTGGTTTAGGTCGCTCCTTAATCCTTCTACATGATCCCCATTGAGGTACCTTAATAGCTGCACGAAAGTCATCGAGAGAAAGGTCGAAAACAATATTGTAAATTTTGTAGTGGACCATGGGGTTAGGCAAAGAGTGACTAAATTGAAAGTCCTGCACCACAGACATGGTTAGCTTCACAAATTGACAAGGTTCATCTTCCAAAAAGTGCTCCAACCCTGCATTGGAAACCAAAGTGTGGAAATCTTGGAGAATTCCTGCAGCTCTCATGAACTTAGAGCAAGGATAAATGGAAGGAAAAACTTCCTCCTCCCGGTGGACCTTCATGACCTCAGGCACCCATAGTTCATGTTGGTTTAGTTGATGCTCATTCATCTTCTATTCTGAAATTTAAACACCTATTAAACAAGTGATTGCAAAGTGAATATAATGAAGGTTTCTACTCATAGGGACTTGCAAGAGGCCTAAACATGCATCAAAAAAATATTTCTAAGCATCAAACAAGCTTACAAGCTCTCATAACCTCCCACCTACAGCAGCAAAATACTCAATATATAATCCACTAAACACAAATCTACTTGGACAAGGGGAGGAGTCACATACCAGGGAACAAATGCTCCAAATTTCAGCAAGAAACATGGGCTGAGCAAGGAGATCAAAAAAATCGAGAGCAAGCACAGCAAGAACGCGATTTTTAGCAATGAACTGGAGCTTACTCGGGAGAGAGAAAAAAGTGGCAGGTGAGAGAGTTAGTGGAGAGCCAGGGGTGGCCCACACCATGGCATGGCGCCACCCAGGGCAGGTCGTGCCACTAGGTGGTGAGCCTGCCTGGTGGGTCCCCCTGGCACCTCCCAGGCACTCCTCTGCCCCTTTTTTCACGTAAAAATTTAATATGAATTTTCTGGAATTTTTCGAGACACTTTATTTTGGGGCATTTTTCAGGTATAGAAGAATGATTTTCTGACAGACAGATTTTTTTGGAATGATGCAATGACAAAACAAGGCTAGAACTACAAAAGTTCTAAGACACTCTAACAAGCAAGCAACTAGCAACAAAAAGAAAACTAAACAAAAACAAAAACTAAAATGGATAGAATAGAAGTACACGGAAATAATCATAGTGAAAACATTGTTTTGTTCAATGAAATCCTTTTGTTAACAAGGTTGATCAGGTCTTGTTACCAAAACAATTCCATATGAGACAAAACTTTCTATTCCACTAATGATTATGTTACCTCAACCTTGACAGCAATGGTCCCAATCATAATAGTTTCAAATTTTTCTCTTGGTATGGGACAATATATTTCTCCAACTTGAATGCCCTCAACATGTTCAATTGAATTCAAACCATAAGTCCTTTCAATCTTCTTGGGGAAATAGACAGTATGTTCCTTGTCATTAACATTAAAGGTCACCTTTCCATGATTACAATTAATAACAACCCCTGTAGTATTAAGAAAAGGTCTCCCAAGAATAATAGACATATTATCATCTTCAGGCATGTCAAGCACAACAAAATCAGTTAATATCAAGCAATTATGAGCCACTTGAACAGGTACCCTCACATATACCAATAGGAAAATTGGTAGATTTATCAGCCATTTGCAAAGATATATCAGTTGGTATTATTTTTTCTAGTTGAAGCCTCTTATAGAGAGAGAAAGGCATAACACTGACTCTAGCTCCCAAATCACACAAAGCAGTTCTAACATAACTATTCTTAATAGAGCAAGGGATAGTTGGAATCCCAGGGTCTCCAAGTTTCTTAGGAACCTTACCACTAAAGGAATAATTAGCAAGCAAAGTAGAAAATTCTTCATTAGGGATCTTCCTTTTATTTGAGACAATATCCTTCATATACTTTGAGTAAGGAGGCAATTTAATAGCATCAGTTAAAGGAATTTGTAGGAATAAAGGTTTCATCCACTCACAAAACTTATTATAGTGTTCATCTTCCTTTGACTTGTGTTTCTTATCAGGGAAAGGCATAGGTTTTTGGACCCAAGGCTCTCTTTCACTACCATGTTTCTTAGCAATAAAATCTTCTTCAGTGTATTTTGTATTCTTAGTGTGCTTTTCAGGTTCTTCCTCAACTTTTTCTTTGTTAGGAACAACATTTTCTTCATTACCACTTTCAGTTTCAGCGTCAGAGATAGATATACTATTAGGATCTATAGCAGGTTCTGAGGGTTCTACAACAGTTTTATGTTTCTTTTTCCTTTTCTTACGAGTAGAGCCACTATTTTCAGCTTGTTGAGAATCCTGCTCAATTCTTTTGGGATGCCCCTCAGGATAAAGAGGATCATGGGTAGAAGCACCACTTCTAGTTCTAATTTCATAAGCATGTTTTTCTTTAGCAGCATTAACTACCAAGTCTTTTTGCACTTTAATGAGTTGATCTATTTGAGTTTGAACCATTTTAACATCATTAGAGGTTCTTTCCACAATATCTTTCAACTCAACAATAGCTCTAGTGTTTTCCATTAGATGATTTTGCACCCTTTTATTAAAATTATCTTACTTAACAATAAAGATATCGAATTCTTCTAAGCATTGATTAGGAGGTTTAGAGTAAGGGATATCACCTTCATCAAAGTGTTGGAGAGAGTGTACCTCGATAGTGGATGAGTAGGGAATAGGCTTACATAATTCTTCTATAGGAGGTAAATTCTTGACATCTGCAGCTTTAATTCCCTTCTCCTTAAGACATTTCTTAGCTTCCTTCATCACTTCATCATTTAATTTAATAACTCCCCTCTTCTTTGATGTTGGAATAGGCACCGGAATAGTTGGTTCAGGTACAATTACTTCAGGTATAGCTTGTTTAGGAGGAGTCCAATCTTCATAGTTCTTACTTATTTTAGCCATTAATTCCTCAGCTTCCTTTGGAGTCCTATTCCTGAAAACACAATCAGCACAACTATCTAGGTATGTCCTAGATTCTTCGGTTAGTCCATTATAAAATATATCAAGAAGCTCATTCTTAGGTAATGGACTTCCAGCTTGTGCATGAATCAAAGCATAAAACCTTGCCCAAGATTCAGGCAATATCTCTTCTTCTCCCTGTTTAAAATCAAAAAGTTCCTGCAAAATAGCATGTCTAGCACTAGGAGGAAAATATTTCTGCAGGAAAGTACTAATCAAGCAATCAGGGTTATCAATAGATCCAGGAGGTAAATTACTAAACCAAGTTTTAGCTTCTCCTTTCAGTGAAAAGGGGAAAATCTTAGCAACAAAGTAAGTACACATCTTAATATCATCAGAAAACAAGCCACTCATGGTAGAAAGTTCATTCATATTGAGCTACTGCACTTTCATTCTTAGTCCCACAAAAAGGTTCTTTCTCAACAATAGCTATGTAAGATAGATCGAGAGAGAAATCATAATCTTCATCTATAATATTTATGGGAGAAGCAGCAAACTTAGCAATAGGAGACAGTTTGGGTCTAATAGTACGCCTCTCGAGGAGATTCTTAGCAGCGCTCCTATCATGGGTGTTTTTACATTCTTTAATAAATTCATCAGTCATCTCAACATAACCATCTTCAATATCATAACTTTCACTAGACTCAGGAGAACTAACAGGTGTGGTAGTGTCTTCATTAGGAGTTTCAGTATTTCCAGCTATAGTTCTAGCAATCGTAGCATCTAGGAAAGGACCTAATGAACCACTCTTATCAAGCACAGTAGAAGCAGCATCATAAGCATCAGAAGTTTCAGATTTAGCAGTAGTAGCAGTGTGTTAGCATGTGTATGTGGTGGTGTAACGAGCTTACTCATAACAGATGGTGAATCAAGAGCAATAGAGGTGTTCAGAACCGTACCTCTTCTTATAGTGGATGGTAAAATAGGAACCTTGCCATCACGAGACTTACCCATGATGGATGGATAGCAGCGAGCAATAGAGAATCCAAGTGAAATTGATAAATAAAGATATGCTCCCCGGCAACGGCGCCAGAAAATAGTCTTGGTGACCCACAAGTATAGGGGGTGTATCGCAGTATTTTCGAGGGAAGTGAAACCCAATTTATTGATTCAACACAAGGGGAGCCAAAGAATATTTATAAGCCTTAACAACTGAGTTGTCAATTCAGCTGCACCTGGAAACAATCTTGCTCACAGCAGTTTATCAGTAGAAACAGTTTTGTAGTAGGAATAGCAAAGTAGCAGCAGTAGTAAAGTAAAGACGGTAGTTGCAATAGCAGTAAACAGTGGGATTCGAGTGCGGTAGGCATAGGGATGGATAGACGGGCGTTGCATGGACAATACAATTCACATAGCAATCATAACATAGGGCAATTGCAGATAAATAAGATAAAGCATCCAAGTACTAGATAATCCTAGGCATGTGTTCCATATATAGTCATACGTGCTCGCAATGAGAACTTGCACAACATATTTTGTCCTGCCAGCCCGTTTGCAGCGGGGCCTCAAGGGAACTACTGGCAATTAAGGTGCTCCTTTTAATAGAGCACCGGAGCAAAGCATTAACACTCCGTGAACACATGTGATCCTCACATCAAAGCCATTCCCTCCGGTTATCCCGATTTCTGTCACTTCGGGGCCATTGGTTCCGGACAACAATGTGTGTATACAACTTGCAGATAAGACCAAAAACAATACTATCATAATGAATCAATAACATGTTCAGATCTGAAATCATGGCACTCGGGCCCTAGTGACAAGCATTAAGCATAACAAGTCGCAACAAAGTCATAAAGCACTAATAGAAGATACTAGGCACCATGCCCTAACAATCTGATGCCATTACATGAACGATATCATCCAATCCCTACCATCCCCATAGCCTACATCGGGGGATTACTCACTCATAGATGGGGAAACATGGATGGTCGATGGAGAAGCGATGGTGATGATGATGGCGATGATCTCCTCCAATTCCCCGTCCCAGCAGGGTGCCAGAACGGAGTTTCTGGTGCTGTTTCGTGGAATCTGGTGGTGGCGGCGGAGCGGAACTCCTTCTGGAAAAACATCGACCTCTCCTGAGTTTTTAGGTCAGAAGGCAACTTATAGGTGAAGAGGGAGACCGAGGGGCAGTCTGGGGCGACCAAACCACCCCCTGGCATGGCCTGGGCTTGCCCGTGTTGCCAGGTGGTGTGGCCTGGGCCTAGCCCCCCTCTGTCTCGTATTCTGGCTCCGGGAGTCTTCTGGTGAAATGGGATTTTTGGCATATTTTCTGGGATTTTTCCTGATAGTTGATTTTCTGCACAAAAAGTAGACACCAATGCAATTCTGTTGAAAACAGCGTCAGTCCTCGTTAGTTGCATCCAAATCACACATGTTTAGAGGAGAAACAATAGCAAAAGTGTTCGGGAAAGTAGATACATTTTGGACGTATCAACCTCCTCTCTCAAGCATCGACTCTCGAGTCCCCAGCTGCGAAAATAAAAGGAAGATTGACCCCGTCAACAAAGTCAGATGTCTACTCAACCCTCCTGGTACCCAATAAACGTAGAAGCAGGAAGGAGAGAATACTTGAAATTGACAAGGCTACTCTCTAACTGGTATGAAGTAGCATAAAGAGTCAAGATTGAAGAAGTTTTCACGAAGCCCCAAATCTAATCATTCATCTGAAGACCTACTAGGAAAACTTTGGACCCACTAACCCACTTAGATTTAACCTGCCTAAAGTTCTGTAGTCAACCACTGCGATAGACTACTTACGAATAGAAGTAGCATAGGAACTTCTTAAGACATATCTTGCACGACGCCATATGAAGATTTCAACTCTAGATGAAACGTTTGTGACATTCTTCTAACATCACCCTTTGACTCCAAGAAAGAAGGTCCGCGTCATCTCCTAGCACCCTTAGTGTCATGCTAAGGGGGGAAGACTGTGTCTTTCCCACTAAAATAGAGTAACCCTCCGCCAGAAGAGACCTCACGAGCTCGACCCCTAGTTGTGGTTAGGATGCAATAATCCTTTAAGGAAGAGTCATGGGCCCTTAAAGAAATGATAGATAGCTATAGGTTTCCTCCTCGGTAAAGTACTTTAGAAAGGTCCCAACCAGGTGTCGTTCGTCCAGCAACAACTCTCGAATTATCAAGTCCTAAAATAAAAAGTAAGACCGGCCTTCGTGATAAGGTCTGAAGCATACTCAACTCAGCATGCATCCATGAAGTCGAAACTACGACTATTGACAAGGCAACCACTCTCGAAGATAAAGTTCAACTTAAACCAGTCTCTAGACTCCCCTAGCACTACCCTCTAGAATCTCGGGACGAGATTCTTTTAAGGGGGGAAGGTCTGTAACATCCCACTTTCAGTTCTGAAAAGTTTTACAAAAAGGTTTTACTGTAAAACCTTGGTATGAATTGCCTACCAACAGGAGTTTTGAGGAAAGGAAATGATTTTGTTTTACAAATGGTACTGACCAGAAGAGAAGAAAAATATTTACGAAAACACACCTGGTTCTATGTAGTTTGCCCTAACAACTAAACCATGCAACCACATTACCCCGAAATGGGAAGGGGCCAAGCTTGAAGTTAGTTTGATCCAATATGGGACACCTCGCAAATACTTACAAGGGATCATCTCCCTCGAATGCCGAGTCTCCCTCGAACCATATACAAATGCACTATATATATAGCAAACTCCTGCACATTTGTTACAAACTCATATATATTTATGAACAAAGAATCTCCTTCAACTCCCATCTGTTAGGGCTCCACTTGCGCATGGAATTTGAACTCCCGTGAGCAAGAGAATAATAGCAGTAGTATACACAATAGATTGTCTACAAGTGAGTGGTAGAAAGTTTTGTACAATAGCCATCTACAAAATTATGAAGACATGCAAACATGAGGACCGTAAGCTTCTTGCCCGATTGTACTTTGCAAGATGTTCTGATCTGCAAGGTGCTCTGGCCTTGATTTGTGGACATGTTTCATAAGAAAGATTGTTACATTAACTTCACCATGAAATTTGAGTCACACTAATGACCTCCTTCCAGGAAGAATTTGGAAACATACTGCAAAAAAACCCAACCACCGAATCAACAATTAACACATTCTCGATTTCATCATTACAACAAAGAGATGACAATTGCATATTTCAAATAAGAAATGAAGGAAATAAGTACATGAATGTGAGATAGATGACAAACCAACACGTTTTGACATTCCCATGGCCTATTGCTCACTATTAGGGATCAAATTTGGTTAACCTGCAATGTAAACTAGATACACATTCTTTAGCAGGCCGAAATTAGCTATAATAAATTCAAGCATCTAAGTACGACCATTATTGTACCATGAATAATTACTACAAGGAAATTACATGCCTTGCCAAAACAATAATAGAACAAAGCTGCCTAATTCTAACGCTTATACATATAATGATGTCTAGAAAATTAAGCCGAGCAATGTATCATGCAGGAATGTTGCTTCTAGTCCTATCAAGCAGAAAAACTCTCCTACTTCGTTGCCGACATTGTCGACATCTCACCGATCTTGCCCATGGTCGATATTGGCTTCGTCTCGCCAATTCACCCACTTTCCTACTTTGCTGCCGACATCACGAACGTGTCGCCAATCTTCCTACTTCGCTGGAACTACATCCACCCGTGCTCCAGAAGCAAAGAAGCAAGGAGGCATACAACCGTTTAAACATAAGGGTGTGACTACAAAAGCATGCGGAGTGACCAATTTTTTCTTGACCTAGCGATACCAATAACCATAAATACTTAATTGATTCATGTGGTAAGGAATATCCGTGGAGTGCACGCTACGTTAGATTGGCTGTAGTAGGGAGATCAGTTCTAGCTGATCTACGCTTTTGATATGGTAAAAATGGAATAAATTCATAAACTTGGCCAAACTTGTCTTTGGACTTGCCCATGTTCAGGTTGTAGCCAGAACCGTGAGTGACCATAGACCCCTGTTAGTGAATCTAGGAGATAAAATGGGTACCTTTCAAAAAAAAACTTTCGGTTTGAGAAGTGCACTAGTAGGAAAAGGCCTAGTGACGATGTTCGAAAAAAGAGGTTAGTGGCGTTGAACCCGCACGCCACTAACCTCGTGCCGCTGGTAGGTCCTAATGGTGTCGTCTCAGTAGAACGCCACCACTATGGCTCGTACCGGTGGCGTTCAATGCCACCATTATATCTCTTAGTCATGGAGTTCACTTCAGACACTAGGAGCGAGTTAGTCTGAACACCTATGATAGAGCGCCAACAGCTCATTTTCCCTGCCGCGGCAGCATTTCGATGTATTTCGCTGCCGCGGTAGCGAAATACGTCGAAATGCTGTCGTGGTAGAGTTTTAGGCAAGTATATAATAAAATAATTAATTAAAGAACACATCAATAATAGACGACCGAAAGTCGATAGATAACTAATTAAGCAAGTCTGCAAAAACTGTTCGCACATCGGATTACAAAGTAACATGGGATGTCAGTCTAGAAACCTTAATTATTACAATATATGAAGGCACACCCAATATCTGATCAACAAAGTTCTGATGCAATGCTCGAGAGCTACTTCTTCAATGGATGAAATGTAAGAACGTCGTCATAGGTTATGAACGATGGTGTCTGTCCACCGTGCTGTCGAGCCAAGCGATCGGTCACCTCCTCCATTTCTTCTAAACCTCCGTGGAACACACCTTGATCGTCTATGACGTCTTTGTTGAGGATATCTGCAAGTCTGACTTGGATGCGTTTGAGCTCATCCATATGATCATCACCTCCCTTCTTCTCCAGTCATGTGCTTCATTTCTCGATATCTTTGGTCAAGTCAAAGGTGCTAGCCGCACGTACATATGCGCTGATATAATGCTTGACGTAGTAGCTGTCCATAGTACCACTATGGAAAGCATCATAATCCGGTTGCTGCATGTAAGGGAATGATTCTTTGATGCGGAAGCCTGGCAAGTTGCCGCCACCTTTCCATTTGTTAAACTTAAATATGTGTCCTCTATGGGTGCGGAAGTGAAAGAGAGCTTCATCCATTTCCTCGTGTATTAATATGTAATCTTTCTTCTTGCTTCTCGATGAATCCAGGATGTAAGCTTAGCAAATTTGAGGGTGCATAACGATGAGAACATGGTGATCACTACACAAATAGTTGAACAAAGCAATCATATAAATGAAAATATATATGACGAAAGCATAACTTAATTAGCTTAGCTGACAAATATATATAATAACTTACGGCGAAGAGTAAGGAAGGAGAATTATGTTCTTATTCTTATAGACAAGGAGAAAATTTGAAAGGTACTTCCTTGCCGCTTGGTGGCCCTCTAGTTCCTTTAAGATGTCCTTGTTGAATCTGTAGGGCTCCACCACCGCATCGTTTTTGTCGTCCTCGGTGGTGACAGTGACGCGGGCCATATGGAGCGCCCATAGGCGGAGAAAGTTACTATCTAGGGGCTTTAGGTGCATCGTCTTGAAGATATCATCATAACGTATGTAGAACTTGTCCATAAAGAATGTATATTCCAATTAATTATCCTTCCTTACTCTTATGGTGGTGAGACCTATTGTGGCGTGGTGGTCTTAGTACCACCCACTCCTACAGCACATACGTACTTCCCTTAACAAGTAAGGAACTGCGGTAAAACAAATCCTGTGTCTCCGCATGCTCCACTATGGTTTCCTTGCTCCTCACTCTTATTTGCCTTTGCTCGCTTAGTAGTTAGGTTTACATATAGGGAAATTCTCCGTAGTTGCATATCTAGAGAATTTACCTTTGTGTCGAGTCTAAAATTGAAAAAGTATTAAAATTTGGAGTAGCACCTATTCATCCCCCTCTAGGTGCCCATACGATCCATATCAATTGGTATCAGAGCCTCGGCTCTATATTCGGGCTTAACAGCCTAAGAGTAGTATGGGTACTAAGAGAGATGGGAGTGAGGCTATGGATAAGGTCACAATGGATGATCTCAAGATGTTGGAAACAACCTTGTTGAAATCCTTTGAGTCCAAAATGGAAGAGATGCAGCAAATGATTTCTCGTCCCACTTCATCTACAGCCCCACCTCCATCTACCTCTAAGGCCACCACTCCGCTATCTAAGGAGAAAGCTAATGCTAACTCCAAGGAAGACGAGTTGGATGATGAGAAAAATAATGGCTCCTCCTCCAAGAAGGAAAGTAGCAAGGAGGACTATACTGAGGTCTCTCACATATATTCTCTTGACCCACAATCCCTCATCATCATATAAACAATAGGGGTGATCCACCCAAGCTTACTGCATCCTCATTTAATCAATGACAATTCTTAATGAAATCTCATGTGTGCAGTTCGTCCATTAAGCTTTGGAGGATCATTGAAGATGGCCTCCACATTGGAGACTCCACCAACTTGACAAGAAGAGAAGTAGTAGACAGTCAACTCAATGCAATGGCTCTTCACATGATTCAGCTAGGTGTGGGTCCCAAGGACATGCACATATTGAACACCTCAACACCGCCAAGGAAGCTTGGGATGCTCTCACCAACTTGTTCATCGGCAATGAAAGCATGAGAAGAAATAGGTATGATGCTCTAAGAAATGAAGCTAAAATATTCTACATGTTGGATGGTGAGGACCATGAAGACATGTATAGAAGGCTCAAGAGCATTGCAACAACATTTAGAAAGCATGGTGCCACTCATATTGATGATGCTTGGATCAAAAGAAAATATGTGAGTGCCCTCATTCCATTTGAGCCCACGGACTTGAAGAGTTTGCAAGGTAGACACAACTACCACCAAATTACTTCCAGTGAGGTCATGCAAGAAATGGTGGCTTTTAAAGTGGCAGCTAAGAACGCCAAAGATGCTCATGCTCGGGCAATTAGGATGCAAAAAACCGTAAATGTAGCATTAAAGGCTAATGTTGTTGAACAAGATGAAGATGATATAGGGTTTGTCATTGTCTCCATGAGCTGTCCCGAGGAGGTTAAGCGTGCTCATGGTGAGTACATGGCCTTCTACGCAAGAAACTTTTGGAATGACCCAGCTAAGGCTAAATCTGAACTTGAGCGCAGGAATGGGTCAAGTGGACGAAAGGAAAACAACCCAAAACTGAGAACTTGCTACAATTGTGGAGACCGTTTGCACTTTGTGTCTGAGTGTCCCTATCAAAGTAGAGAAGACAATGGGGGCATGCTCATCCTCAAGGAAAAGTCCAAGGCACCTCGGAAGAAGCCATTCGTCAAGAAAAATGTTCCCTACAAGAAGCAACCTAAGATTGTTTTGGTGGCACAAAAAGAGTATTCATCCGCAAGTGAAGATGAAGAGGATGAAGATAACACTAGAGAGGTGGCTGCAATAGCCACCACATCTATCCCCACATCGCTCTTCGACTCTCCCATTGAAAACATCATCAACAAGGACGTCACTTGCCTTATGGCAAGAGGTTCTGAGGTATCACATTCTATCTCTTCTTTTCCTAAGACTACTATGAATGTTGATATGGATGATCATACAAGTCTTAGAGTAAAGGAAGAAGTTATTGATTTGGACCATTTTATCAATAACTTGCAAGATGAGCACAAACTATGTTTTGAGGCTCTCATGAGCCAACTTGCTCACTCCGAAGAGCTTGATGTCTACGCACTTCTATTCTTGTAGACATTTTTTGGGCCTCCAAGTGCAGAGGTTTGTAGAACAGCATCAAGTTTTCCCTTAAGTGGATTACCCAAGGTTTATCAAACTCAGGGAGGAAGTGGTCAAAGGTATCCCCTCTCAAGCAACCTTGCAATCAAGATACAAGACGTCTCTTGTGTCCCCAACACACCCACTACACTTGTCAGGTGTATAGGTGCACTAGTTCGGCGAAGATATAGTGAAATACGAGTGGTATGGATATAAGACAACGGTACCAGAAAATAGCTTGATGGAGTGGAAGAGACTAAAGGCAAACTAAAATAAAGATGGCAGCAAGTAAACATGTAACAGCTCTAGTTGCAAATGTTGTTTCAATGCTTAGAAACAAGGCGTAGGGATCATACTTTCACTAGTGAACACTCTCATATAAATATCTTCTCTTCATGATACTACTCTGAACTACTCTTCGGTTGGACACTCTAATCCATGGTAGGGCTATAACAGCACACCTCAAAGTTTGCTTTCCCCATCTAGATAACTCCACACTGTCACCTTGAGCTCTAGATGGTTCCAACAAACACCATAATTTCATAGAAACATCCAACTCCAAATATAACTCATAACAAGTATTTGTAATCTCTAGCCTAAGTTCCACCATGGTGTGCACGCTGTCACTTTCACACACATGGGGAGAGCAGAGATCTATTAAAGCACTTGAGTAGCGAAGTAGATCTACTTGATTATGAAGCTCATGATCACAATATGATCATGCATAGAGACAGAGATGAACACATAGCTACTGGTAGAACCCTTAGCCTTGAGGAAGAACTACTCCCTCCTCATCATGGGAATCAGCAACGACGATGGAGATGGTGGTGGAGATCGATGGAGATGGTTCCGGGGGCACTTCCCCGTCTCGGCAGGGTGCCGGAACAGAGACTTTCTGTCCCCCGAATCTCTCCTTCGGTGGTGGAGGTGTTGCGGAACTTTTCGTGGCTGGAGGCTTGACTATTCAGGGTTTTAGCATCGGGAGGAATATATAGGCAAAGGGGCAAGGTCGGTGGCCAGCCAGGGGGCCCACACCATGCCCTGGCGCGGCCTGGGGGGTCCCACGCCTAGAGGTGGTTCGGCCACCCTGTGGCCCCCCCTTCGTCTCTCCTTCTGGCTCCGTGAATCTTTCGGGAAAATAATGACTTTGGCTTTTGTCCGGTCCAATTCCGAGAATATTCATTTTCTGACTTTCTGGAACCAAAAATAGCAGAAAACAGGCAACTGGCACTGTGGCTCTTGTTAATAGGTTAGTCCCATAAAGTGTATAAAAATACTCCAAAGTATGGACAAAACATAAGAAAGTAGATAAAAACCAAGCATGGAACATCAAAAATTATAGATACGTTTGCAACGTATCAGAGCTCCTCGAAGAAAAGGGCAGAATTGAAAGAGAGGATGCCATGGAGATTGCATCTTTTAAGAATGCTATAGAAGAGGAAGAAGAGACTCGGGTCTCTCTAGAGGAGAGGCTTGAGTCAATTGAGGAGTCACATGACGAGGTTGTAGCCTAGCTCATAAAGGAACGTGATAGTGCTCTTGCCAAGGTAAAGAAATTAAAGAAGGAGAACATTGACTTTGGGGCTGCTCATGCTACTCTCTGAGAAATTAGAGAAACTTGACAATGCCTACAAGGCATTGGAGAGTTAACACTCTACTCTAAATGAGTCTCGTGATCAGCTCCAAACTCGATTGGACGAGTATGATATGCCTAGCACCTCTACACCATCATGTGGACATGAAGATGTCATTGAACAAAATGCTAGGTTGAAAGATAAACTTGTCAAGGGATCCTAGCCCAAAGGTAAGGAAATCCTAGATGAGGTCCTTGGTAAGCAAAGGCTAAGCAATGGAAAAGAGGGACTTGGCTATGTTCCCAAGACCAAGAAGAAGAAGAACAACAAGAAGAAAAGCAAAACTGCTCAAGCAAAGACAAGCGCCGTCACAAAGGACAAAACTAACTATATCGGTTTTGCAGGGTCTAATAATCCTAATTATGAATTATTTTGTGATTACTATGGTAATTTCTATGCTAGTTATGTTGGTCCATTTGATAATTATATTTCTTGGTCTATTTGGGTTCCAAAGTCCCTAGTTACTAAAATGAGAGGACCCATTGAAAAATGGGTACCTAAAACCAAGAAGTAATTATCTTGTAGGGCTATGCTTCCAGTGGTTCTAAATGGGTGCTCGATAGCGGGTGCACAAGTCATATGATCGGAAGCAAGGAGATCATCACGGAGATGAGGCCAAACCATGATCAAATAACCATCTCCTATGGTGATAAGTCAAAATCTGAGGCATTGGGTCTTGGCAAGGTTGTGGTTACCCACGATATTTTACTCGTGGATGTCATGCTTGTTGAGACCCTCGGTTACAATTTACTTTTTGTTCGTACCTTTGGTAAGATGGGCTTTGCAATTTATTGATGGTGATTTAGTGGTACTCTTGTGGAGCAAGTTTCTAAAGGTCGCTTTTGTTGGGTATGTCGAAAATGACCTATATATGGGGGACTTTTCCAGGAAAACCATGGCGGGTCTGATGTGCCTATTCGGAAAGGCCAACACAGGCTGGTTATGGCATCACCGACTAGCTCATGTCAACATGAGAACTTTGCAAAGTCTTCACAAGGGTGGCCACATTCTTGGACTAAAATAAAATGTTTCCTTTGCCAAAGATCGTGTTTGCAGGGCTTGTGTTGAAGGGAAGATGCATGACTCTCCCCATCGAAGGAATACAATTATTTCATTAGAGGATTTTGGAGTTGCTTCATGTGGACCTCTTTGGTCCTCCGTCTCATGCGAGCCTCGGTGGGAAGAAATATTGCCTCGTAATTGTCGATGATTATTCAAGATATACATGGGTCTACTTCTTCAAGCTGAAGAGTGAGAATCAACAAACATTCATCGATTTTGCCAACAATGTCCAGCGTCAACATAATGTCCCTACATTGGCAATTAGAAGCGATAATGGCTCCGAGTTCAAGAACTGCACTCTGAATGAATTCCTAAGTGAAGAGGGGATAAGACACCAATATTCTGCTGCGTATACCCCTCAAAAAAATGGTGTAGCCGAGAGAAAGAACCAGACTTTAATGGATATGGCAAGGTCTATGTTGGCTGAATACAAGTCACCATATAACTTCTGGGCTGAAGCCATTTCCACCGCATGTCATTCATCCAACCGGCTTTACCTCCGCAAAATCTTGGAAAAGACACCTTATGTACTTACTGGTAACAAGCCCAACATTTCATACTTCTGGGTATTTGGTTGTAAGTGTTTCTTTCTTATCAAAGGAGTTCGTTTATCTAAATTTGAGTCTAAGGCTTTAGAAGGAATTTTTGTTGGTTATGGTGCCGAATCCCACACTTATAGAGTCTACAATAAGCTCTCCGGGACTATTGTAGAATCTTGTATTATGGTGTTCGAGGAAAATGATGGCTCTCGTGCGGGGCAAGTTGATGTTTGTGATGCAGATGTTGAAATACCCCAAGATGCCATAAGGATTTTTCCGCCCCATTGAGAAACCCCTTGTGGCGGATCAGGAAGGACAATGCTCTACTCAATTAGATCCCTCATAGACATAAGCTCAACAAGCTCCACTCGCTGGAGAAACCACTACACCAACACCTCAACCTGTTGAAAGCCATCCATCATCTGAAGTTTCTAGAAGTTCTAGGCCAGATTTTTTAGGTGAAGCCAGATTATCTATTCATGCTACATCAAATGCAAGAACAAACGGAACAACAAACAAAAAGATGCAACTCCTAGGCCAGATTTTCTGGGTGACACCGGATTATCCGGCCCTTCTCCAACTCGTGCCAGAAGCATCCAGGATGATCAAGAAGGACCAAAACTCCCAGGACGAATTATCCGGCCACTCCCTCGGCCGGATTATCTGGCCCTAAAGACTCAGAACAGCAACAACCTCCTGTTATGGCTGCTGATCAAAATCAAGGGCAAGGTTCTTCATCTCCCATTCTTGCTGAATAAGTTGTTGATTAAGGTAAAGCTAGTGGTCTCGACAAAGACTCAAATGATGAATAAATTCCTCCTAGAAACAACAAGTTGATCGAACTTCGTCGCAAATCTCGTACAGAAAGAAACCTCAAATTGAGAGGACACACTCTTGATAAAGTTGTAGGTGATCCCAGACAGAGGTGTCCACAAGAAGGGAGCTAGAAAGCTTCAGTGAGCATCAAGCTCACATATCCATGGTGGAACCCAAGATGTTTGAAGCTCTTGAAGATCTAGAGTAGTTTGTTGCTATGCATGGAGAGTTAAATAATTTTGAGCACAACAAGGTCTGGAAATTAGTAGAGAAGTAGCCCAAAGATTGCCGTAATGTTATTGGCACAAAGTGGATCTTCGAGAATAAGAAAGATGAGAATGGAATTGTTGTAAGGAACAAGGCAAGAATCGTGGCACAAGGCTTTTCCCAAGTTGAAGGCATCGACTTTGGTGAAACTTATGCTCCAGTGGCTCGTCTTGAGTCCATCTGTATCCTCCTTGCCTATGCAGCTCATAATAATTTTAAATTACAGCAAATGGATGTTAAGAGTGCTTTTCTTAATGGTCCTCTACATGAGTTGGTATATGTAAAGCAACCCCCGGGTTTCGAGGATCCCAACTTCCCGAACCATGTTTAGAAACTCGATAAGGCGCTCTATGGCCTTAAACAAGCCCCACGTGAGTGGTATGAGCACCTTAAAGAGATTTTGCTAGACCATGGCATCGAGGTTGGGAAAATCGATCCCACTCTTTTTACTAAGAAGGTTAAGGGGTATCTCTTTGTATGCCAACTATTTGTAGACGACATTATCTTTGTCTCTACTAATAAAGCTTTTAATGATGAATTTTCAAAGATTATGACTGACAGGTTTGAGATGTCTATGATGGGGGAATTATGGTTCTTTCTTGTATTTGAGATCAAACAACTTAGAGAAGGAACCTTCATAAATTAAGCAAAGTACATCCAAGACATGCTCAAGAGGTTCAAGATGACGGATCTTAATGGCGTCGCCACACCGATGCAAACTAAATGCCATCTTGAACTCAATCCCAATGGTAAAGATGTGTACCAAAAGGTATACCGGTCCATGATCGGCTCTCTCCTTTACCTTTGTGCATCTAGACCCGATATTGTGTTGAGTGTAGGTGTGTGTGCAAGGTATCAAGCAGCTCCTAAACAAAGCCACTTAGTGGCGGTCAAGAGATTCTTCCGATATTTGATTCATTCCCCTAATTTTGGTTTATAGTACTGATACATTGCAAATGTATCTATAATTTTTGATGTTCCATGCTTGGTTTTATCCACTTTCTTGTGTTTTGTCCACACTTTGGAGTACTTTTCATATGATTTCTTGGACTAACCTATTAACAAGAGGCATAGTGCCAGTTGCCTGTTTTCTGCTGTTTTTGGTTCCAGGAAAGTCAGAAAATGAATATTCTCGGAATTGGACGGGACAAAAGCCAAAGTGCCTATTTTTCCGGAAGTCATCAAATGCCAGAATACGAGATGGAGAGGGGCCAGAGGCCGGCCACCACCTGGCCGCGTGGCCAGGCTTGGCCCGTGCCAGGGGGTGGTGTGGTGGCCTCTAGCACCCCCTCGGCCTCTCCTTCCGCCTATATATTGCCCTCGGGACGAAAACCCTAAGTGCCCGATCAAAAATCCACGAAAGAGTCTATAGCCTCCATCATCTCCATCCCTAGATCGGGAGGGATCTGAAGCTCTTCTCGGCACCCTGCCATAGAGGGGATTTCACCATGGAGGCCTTCTTCATCACCATGCAAGCCTCCGGTGTGATGCATGAATAGTTCATCCTTGGACTACGGATCCATGTAGTAGCTAGATGGCTGGTTCTCCTCCTTTGTGCTTTCATGTCTAGATCTTGTGAGCTCCGTTCATGATCAAGATCATCTATTTGTAATTCTGCATGTTGTGTTTACGGGGATCCGATGGATATTGAGATGCTATTTCAGATTGATTATTGATTCTATCATGTCTTTGTTATTTGTGATCTTGCATGATTTCCGTTGTTAGTACCTATCTTGGCCAAGTAGATGCTAGCAACTCCAAGAGTTAGTATTTATGCTCGATAGTGGGTTCATGCCTCTGGTAATCTGGGGAAGTCACAGAAATCTCTAAGATACTAGATGTGTTGTTGCTACTAGGGAGAAAACAACAATCCTTTGTTCATAGAACAATCATATTGTTTACTTTACACACAGTTCGTAAAGCAATAATCTGTTGCTTGCAACTTAATACTGGAGGGGGTTCGGATGATAACCTGAAGGTGGATTATTAGTCATAGATGTAGTTGGATGGCGGTCTATGTATTATGTTGTAATGCCCAATCAAGTCTCAAAGGAGTCAAGATGATTAGTATATGCATGTATTGCTTTCTCGATGTTTGTCAATTGCCCCGCTGTAATTTCTTCACCCAGCATGTTATCTATCTAAGGAGAGCCACCTCTAGTGAACTATGGATCCCGGTCCTTGTCTTTTACATACAATCTACAATCTTTTACTGCTTTGTGTTTACTTTCTGCAAACTTTTACTACCTTCCATTCGATACGTTTAATCCTTTGTTTTCCGCAAAACACAGTGAGATTGACAACCTCATCGCAAGTTGGGGACAAAGTTCTGTGGTTGTGTTGTGCAGGTCTCCACGTTGCTACTAGCACCGGTAGTGCGCCCTGCCAAGGCTCAGCTAGCAACACCTTTCGGGTGTTTCCTTGCTCCTACTGGTTCGATTAAACCTTGGTTTTATAACCGAGGGAAACTTGCTGATGTGCTCATCATACCTTCCTCTTGGGGTTCCCAACGAGCTCTACATCAACACCGCACCAACACTTTTCTGGCGCCGTGCATTGAGCCATCAAGCATTTTTCTGGCGCTGTTGCCGGGGAGTCAAGGACATCTTCACAAGGGGAGTCCCTCATAACCAATCTCTTTACTTTGTTATTTTTGTTTTGCTTAGTTTCTTTTTCTTTGTTTGCTTGTTTCTTTATAAAAAACACACAAAAAATTAGTTTTACTAGTTTGCTTTCTTATTTGAAAACACACAAAAAATTAGTTTCTACTATAGTTGGTATTTTCGTTGGTCTGTTATTGTCTTGCTTTATCATGCTTTCTATCAATGGTTGGTTTCTTTGAAACTGAATCTCATTGGCAAGGTGGGTTCATGGAAGAACAAAAATATTATTATAAGGAACACCGCTTGTCACAAAAAGGGAAACACTTATGGGAACAAATTGATAAATTGTATACCATTGCTAGAAACGTGTGCTCTACTTATAATGTTACTTATTGCTTTGATAAATCTTGTTGTTGTAGGAGGTATAAACACCTCCCTTTTCAATGTGAGTATAATGAGAATGTTACCATATCTTCTTATGTTAAAGGGAATTATGACTTTTATGATGTGGAACAAATTGAAGAATTTATTGCTTGGAAGGTTGCATTCGAACTTGCTTATTTGCTTGAAAATACTGATGATGCACCTTATAAATATGAGGTTTATGATATACTTAAATTTTTCTTTGATAATTACAAGGTAGAGAATGGATATATTCTTGAATATCTTAATAGATGCTCTCCACCAACGGAAGAGACTAATGCCTTGCAAGAGCCTATGGAAGAAGAAATTGCTGAAACTAGAAGCTCATTAGATGAAAAAGAGGAGGAGAGTGATGATCAAGAGGAGGAAGAATGGATCTACCCATCCCTACCTTCTAATGAGAGTAACTCTTTACCCCTTACATTATTTGATTGTCCCCCATGCTTACCAAAGGAGGACGAATGTCATGTTCCTGAGGATTCTTTTGAAAATGTTTATAATAAAGCTCTAGTGTTTATAGATCATGAAAAGCATGCTTTATGTGATAGTTATATTGTTGAGTTTATTCATGAGGCTACTGAAAATTATTATGAGGAAAATGTGGTTGTAGAAGTTTTCATGGTATTGAGACACCTCTCTATGTGCTGAAAGTTTTGAAGTTGCTCTTGTTTTATCTACCCATTCTTGCTACGATGTGCTTCTTTGATTTATTTTATTACAAGGTTCCTATGCATAGGAAGTGGGTTAGACTTAAATGTGTTTTGAATTTGCTTCTTGGTGCTCTCTTTTACTTCAATTCATATTCCTTATGTGAGCATCTTCTCGAACTATCATGCCTAACTTAAAGGCGTTAAATAAAAGTACTTATTTGGAGATAACCCAAAAGTTTTAAATGAGTCTTGGAAGTTATTACCTCTATAATAACCTCTCCTTATCCTTTTTCTTTGCTTTTTGTGCCAAGAGTAACCTCTAATGAGAGAGAAGTAATGATTGGGAAAGTTGATGTCCCGAAACATATTTCTGTGCTTCACCGTAAAAATTCGTGTAAAATCTCTGAACGTGTTTTTGAGGCGTGAAATTTTTGTTCTTCTGCCCCAGGTTGTTATCTAACTTTCGTTAGTTCAACACTTTTTTATTTGAGCAACAGAAGGTCTTCAAAAAACTTCGTCTTTACCTGCTGGTCTGTTTTGACAGATTTCTGCCATTTTCTGCATTTGCTTCCTGTTGGTTCCTTTTTCAGTTCTTTTGGGGAATTGAGATTTTTAAGGGAAGTGCTACATTAGCTAGTGTTCTAATGGAAGTTTATTTGTTGTTAGAACTGAACCTTAAGACTTATTTATCTTGAGTGCACTAATGTTGCTAATAAAGATTGTGTGAAGTTTTGTATGAAGGAAAAATTTCAGGTGTATGGAAAGAATGAGTAACAAGGTGAAGGATGGACTAAAGCTCAAGCTTGGGGATGCCACGTGTGTCACCCCAAGAAATATCCAAGAAGTACAAGCGTCAAAACTTGGGGATGCCCAAGGCATCCCCTTCTTCATCAATAAAAATCCCAGGTTTCTTTCAAACGCTTCATTTTTATTGTTTCATGCACAATTGTGTTTTTCTTGGAGCGTCTTCTTTTTCGTTTTCGTTTTGGTTTTTAGTTTGCTTGGTTTGCTTAGTTTTCTGAATAAGTTGGTTGGACCCCCCTCTTTCATACATTGGTTTGCAAATAGTTGGTTTGGTTTGGAAAAGAGTAGGAAAGTTCATGCTTATGTGGTAAAAAGAGCTCGTTCTTGACCGTGGCTATGCTTTGTCATGCCATGCTTGATATGGTTTTGGCTTCATGCTTAGTATTCTTTGCTGTAGCATGACTTGTTATAAACAATTGAGATTTCTTAATGTGCCTTGGATGAATCATGCGTTGTTTTAGCATATTAAAGCATAGTATAGTGGTATTCTCCTTTGATGCTTTATTTGGGTTGACTTGGCACATGCTCACACCATGTTATGACTATCCAAAGTCACCATAGCCTTTATGATCCTTTAGTTTTCAACTTGTAGTATCACTTTATGCTTTTATCAATGATGTTTTATCGCTCTGGATGATCATGGCCCTTCCCCATAAGGCCCCACCGTCGGGGCATAAGTGCCCTCTTGCTACCCATATGCAAGGCGCCATCTTAGCCTTGCCTTCCCAGGATCGCTCCCACACCTGTCACGTTCATGATCGGCCTCCTCAACTGTGTATCGATTGAAAGGCAGGGCGGCAGAGCCCCCAACCGACGGGAGTAGTTACGTCCAGTATGTCCCCCCTCGATTCCCGACATGCTATGATACCCTAGGGTGGGTAGGAGCGGGTCGAGTCTGTATCACCGCGGAACAACTGCAGCGTCCGGATCTGATCTATCTACTCGGCAATTCATCCGGTGACTTCACGGTTGCCAAAGAAGCCCCAAGAAGCATCAAACATTTCTGATGATTATGGCCATTTTCATGAGGTAAACAAAAGCATGAATATACTTGGAATAGCATAAGCTAGTAGGTAGGTATGGTGGACTCTTTGGAATAACTTGGTTTAAGGAGTTGGATGCATGAGTGGAACTCATACTTGATTGTGGAGGCTAGCAAAAGACTGGGAGCGACAAACTAAGAGAGCAATAATGGCCATAATCATGCAGAGCGACAAAACATCATTGATCAAAGCATAAAGTGATACTAGAAGTTGAAAACTAAAGGATCATAAAGGCTATGGTGACTTGAGATAGTCATAACATGGTGTGATCATGCGCCAAGTCAACCCAAATAAAGCATCAAAGGAGAATAACACTATACTATGCTTTAATATGCTAAAACAACGCATGATTCTTCCAAGGCACATTAAGCAATCTCAATTGTTTATAACAAGTCATGCTACAGCAAATAATACTAAGCATAAAGCCAAAACAATATCAAGCATGGCACGGCAAATCATAGGCCACAGTCAAAAACGAGTTCTTTTTACCACATAAGCATGAACTTTCCTACTCTTTTCCAAACCAAACCAAACCAAACCAAACTATTTGCAAACCAATGTATGAAAGAGGGGGTGCAACCAATTTATTCAGCAAACTAATCAAACCAAATCAAACGAAAAACCAAAACAAAAACGAAAAAGAAGACGCTCCAAGAAAAACACAACTGTGCATGAAACAATAAAAATGAAGCGTTTGGAAGAAACCTGTGATTTTTATTGATGAAGAAGGGGATGCCTTGGCCATCCCCAAGCTTTGACGCTTGTACTTCTTGGATATTTCATGGGGTGACACACGTGGCATCCCCAATCTTGAGCTTTAGTCCATCCTTCATCTCGTTACTCATTCCTTCCATACACCTAAAATTTTTCCTTCATACAAAACTTCACACAATCTTTATTAGCAACATTAGTGCACTCAAGATAAATAAGTCTCAAGGTTCAGTTCTAACACCAAATAAACTTCTATTAGAAGACTAGATACTGTATCACTTCCCTCAAAAAGCTCAATTCCCCAAAAGAACTCAAGAAGGAACCAACAAGAAGCAAATGCAGAAAATGGCAGAAATCTGTCAAAACAGACCAGCAGGTAAAGACGAAGTTTTTCGAAGACCTTCTATTGCTCAAATCAAAAAGTGTTGAACTAACGAAAGTTAGATTACAAACTGGAGAAGAAGCACAAAAAATTACAGCTCAATCCGACATACATATCTCTCTCAGGAATTTTTACGGTGAAGCACAAAAATCTGTTTCGGGACAGCAACTTTCCCAATCATTACTTCACTCTCATTAGAGGTTACTCTTGGCACAAAAAGCAAATAAAAAGGATAAGGAGCGGTTATTACTGAAGTAATAACTTTCAATACTCATCTAAAACTCTTGGGTTATCTCCCAACAAGTACTTTTCTTTAACGCATTTAAGTTAGGCATGAGAAGCAAAGAAAGAATCAAGTGTTCTCAAATGAAGAAGCATTAAAACCAACTTTCTTTCCCTTATCTATCTTATTTTTATTCTTAACCTTTGGGAAAATGTGATTGTTTGGTGGAGAATAAAGGTGCATGGTCCCCTTTCCCACATCTATTATTGCTCCAAGGAGTTCTAATAGGGACCTTCCAAGTGTAATTTGTCCTTTTCCTGCACATTCAATAACAAGATAATCAGTAGAAATCATTTTCCCAAGGATCTTTGTAAACACTCCTTCAGCTATTACAATAGGAAATAAGGTAGCATTATTAGCAAGAGATATTTCTTTTCCTCCTTCAGTAAGCCCCCAAAGATTCAAAGATTCATAAATATCTTTGGGCATAAGACAAAATTCAGACATGATATCGCAGCGGGCTTGAAAAGTTTCAGTGTTTATCTCAATATTTACTGTAGGGAGCCACTTTGATGGTTCAGAATTTATTGGAACGTAATTGTGATGCTCCCTAAGCGTATTATAGCAACTTTCTAAGCTAGTGGTGCTAGCCTCAACAGTGTTCAACCTAGCAAATATTTTTGCGAAAGAAATATCAGTTTGGCTAGGCATGTTGTAAGTGAGGATCAATTTCTTTATAGCATTAATAGCATCATCCTCATTACATTGGAGGAAATCTCCTCCCACAATAGCATCTAAAGCATATCTATAGAAAAGAGCAATCCCAAGGTAAAAACTGCTAAGGAACAAGCCTTGAGTCATTTTAGGCTTAGTTTTTTCATGTAGATCAGAGATTCTAGACCAAGCTTCCTTAAAACTTTCCTCAATTCCTTGTTTAAAAGTGAAAATCATTTCCTCGGGTGACATAGTGATTGGAGCAAGGCTAGACATAGTGGCAACTCAAGATAGGAACTAATTTTTTTGTGTTTTTAAAATAAGAAAGCAAACTAGTAGAACTAATTTGTTTGTGTTTTTTTAAGAACAAAACAAGCAAACAAAGCAAAAAGAAACTAAGCAAAACAAAAACAAAAAAGTAAAGAGATTGGTTATGAGGGACTCCCCTTGTGAAGATGTCCTTGACTCCCCGGCAACGGCGCCAGAAAAATGTCTTTTAATGGCGTGTCGTTGACGTGGGAGTTTCTTCTTCTTCTTTGATCCCCGGAAACGGTGCCAGAAAAATGCTTGATGGCTCAATGCACGGCGCCCAGAAAAGTGCTGGTGCGTGGTGTTGATGTAGAGCTCGTTGGGAACCCCAAGAGGGAGGTATGATGAGCACAGCAGCAAGTTTCCCTCAGTTATGAAACCAAGGTTTAATCGAACCAGTAGGAGCAAGGAAACACCTCAAAGGTGTTACTAGCTGAGCTTTGGCTGGGCGCACTACCGGTGCTAGTAGCAATGTGGAGACCTGCACAACACAACCACAGAACTTTGTCCCCAACTTGCGATGAGGTTGTCAATCTCACCGTGTTTTGCGGAAAACAAAGGATTAAACATATCGAATGGAAAGAAGTAAAAGTTTGCAGAAAGTAAACACAAAGCAGTAAACAGTTTATAGATTGTATGTAAAAGACAAGGACCGGGATCCATAGTTCACTAGAGGTGGCTCTCCTTAGATAGATAACATGCTGGGTGAACAAATTACAGCGGGGCAATTAACAAACACCGAGAAAGCAATACATGCATATACTAATCATCTTGACTCCTTTGAGACTTGATTGGACATTACAACATAATACATAGACCGCCATCCAACTACATCTATGACTAATAATCCACCTTCAGGTTATCATCCGAACCCCCTCCAGTATTAAGTTGCAAGCAACAGATTATTGCTTTAAGAACTGCGTGCAAAGTAAACAATACGATTGTTCTATGAACAAAGGATTGTTGTTTTCTCCCTAGTAGCAACAGCACATCTAGTACCTTAGAGATTTCTGTCACTTCCCCAGATTACCAGAGGCATGAACCTACTATCGAGCATAAATAGTAACTCTTGGAGTTGCTAGCATCTACTTGGCCAAGATAGCTACTAACAACAGAAAGCATGCAAGATCTCAAATAACAAAGACATGATAGAATCAATAATCAATCTGAAATAGCATCTCAATATCCATTGGATCCCCGCAAATACAACATGTATGGATTACAAAAAGATGATCTTGATCATGAACGGAGCTCACAAGATCTAAACATGAAAGCACAAAGGAGGAGAAACCAGCCATCTAGCTACTACATGGATCTGTAGTCCAAGGATGAACTACTCACGCATCACACCGGAGGCTTGCATGGTGATGAAGAAGGCCTCCAGGGTGAATTCCCCTCTCCGGCAGGGTGCCGGGAAGAGCTTTAGATCCCTCCCGATCTAGGGATGGAGATGACGGCGGCTATAGACTCTTTCCTGGATTTTTGATCGGGTACTTAGGGTTTTCGTCCCGAGGGCAATATATAGGCGGAAGGAGAGGCCGAGGGGGTGCCGGGAGCCACCACACCACCCCCTGGCGCGGGCCAGGCCTGGCCGCGCGGCCAAGTGGTGTGGCCGGCCCCTGGCCCCTCTCCGTCTCGTATTCTGGCACTTGATCCCTTCCAAAAAATAGGCACTTTGGCTTTTGTCCTGTCCAATTCCGAGAATATTCATTTTCTGACTTTCCTGGAACCAAAAACAGCAGAAAACAGGCAGCTGGCACCATGGCTCTTGTTAATAGGTTAGTCCAAGAAATCATATGAAAAGTACTCCAAAGTTGGAACAAAACACAATAAAGTGGATAAAACCAAGCATGGAACATCAAAAATTATAGATACATTTGCAATGTATCAAGTACCATCTCAGTTTGGTGGTCTAAACCCAAGCTTTTTCTATCCTCGAGCCATCTATTCTTGCACACAAGTCCTTTGTTTCTCTTATGGGGGTTTGTCTAGGGGTGCGCGGGCCTGAATCTGCATTGAACGGAATTTCAGAAAATGGGCTGGATTATCCGCCCCAAGTGGGGGCCGGATAATCCGCCCCTAGTGGTTTCTGTCTACTAAGGGCAGGGCGATGGGGGGGAAGAGCTCAAACAAAGCAGTTCTTCTCCCCCTCTCCCTCTCCCTCTCCAAGCCATCGCCTACCACCCCAGCCCTCCCTAGAGCCAGTCCGGCCACCGGATTCTCTAGGCCTCCCTCGGATCTTCTTCCCCATGCATCCGGGTACCTTCTCCTCCGTGTTCTTCCTTCAATGAGTGAGCGTTACTCCCTTTATCCCATCTTTTGTATAGATGTGTTGCTTGTTGGTGGAACTTGGACTAGGAGTCGCCTTGTGGTTCATATTCTGGTTAGAAATCGTAGTCTTGCAATACTTGTGCCCGGTCTACTTTGATGCACTCAATCTGGGCCGATTCTAAAATTTTCGCCAGGGCCAGATTATCCGCCCCTGGTAAGGCCGGATTATTCGGCCTGGCAGATTCACCTCTGATTTAGAATTTCTCAGATTTTTTGCATAATGTATTTTTGAGCTGTGGATTGTTGGTCTACTGTTTCTACATCCCTCCTGGACTTGTGTGTATACACATCTCCTTGCTATCCATCTTATTCTCTTCACAGGTGGTTCCAATGCTCCTAATACATACAAGTGTCATCCCCGTGGTCGTTATTTCAGGCCCGATGGAGAAGGTGGTCTCATGGACGAGGTTGAATTACAGAGATGGCAAAGAGAGGCTTACCGAATGGCTAAACAAGCAAGGAAAGAAAAGGCCAGGAGGGGTGTCGCCAAGAGGAAGGGTAAGACACCAAGGGTCAACTATAAGGCAATGGATCCCGTCACTTATTCCTCTATTCGTCATCGTGATCTGTATGAGGAAACTAAGAGAGATGGACATCTTGGGGATTCTCGCTTTTAGTGTGCTGACCATAAGTTCATCTATGAGGACATCTATTCATCTCTGAAGATTCGTCCTATGCGTTCCATGGTTATTGCTAAGGCTATGGAGAAGCCTCAACTTGCTAATGCTATGCTTGTGACTGATCGGATGGGGTTGCATACTCTTATGGCCCTATAGTGCTCCTATGACTCCGAGGTGGTGAAGCAATTCTTCTCCACTCTAGTGATTTGTGGCGTTGAAAACCACACTATGAAGTGGATGACCCGTGACACTATGATGCAATCTGACTTTCGGACTTTCGTTGGGGTGCTTGTCTATCCGTTCAATGGCCAGGATCGTCCTTGTGGCCATCGTATCATCACTCAACTCAAGCCCAACAAGGATGCTGCTCTCTCTCCCTGCACGGCTTCCGATGGTATTGTGGGTACGCTTGCAGGCCTCTCCACTCTTATGCTCGGTTGGTTGGTGTTTTCCATGACTCCATCACGCCTAGTGGGGGCAACAATCACATTATTCATGGCCACTTGGTTTAGCTGCTCGCTTTTTCTTATGAGATTGCCACCTATGAGGATGAGACTGTTGACGACAAGATGGAATGCATCTATCATGAGTTGACTAATGCCATGTTTAATAGGATCTCCATTCCTTATGCCCCTTACATCATGATGCTAATCAAGTACTTGCTTCCCCATGAGGAATTCCACTATGATGTTGACCATAAGGTGAAGAAGATCTACAACAAATCAAGGAAGACCGCTCATCCATCTTCTCCTCCAGAGGGTCTTATGAGGGATGCTCGTACTAGTGCTCGTAGGCCCCCAGTGCCTCCTATTGCTCGTGAGGTGAAGCTATTGAATTGGTTTCAGCGAACATATTGTGCATGGGGTGGATACTCACAAGGGGCAGTATGAGGCGTACAAGCAGCGCCATGAGATGGCTCACACCCAGCAGCTCATTCTTCACCATGTGTATGGGGTGTTAGGCAACCCCCTAGCCACTGCTTCTCTCACTCTGTATGCTTAGTGGAATATCTCTAGACTCAACTATGGATAGTTCGAGCGCAACCTGTTTCTTGCCCCAGCGAGGGAGCCCACTCCACCAGCTGATGAGGAAGAGGAAGAAGAGGAGGATTATGATGATAAGGACGGGGACGAGTAAGATGATGAGGACTATGAGTGATATCTCGGGGTGCTAGCATCGCTCTTCTTCCTTTTTGGCATTTCGATGCCAAAGGGGGAGAAGTAGTTCTATTAGGTTATCATGGATTTGCATGGGTCGGGTGCAAGCATTTGCACTTTATCGTTTCAGTTTTATTCTTGCTTGTGCCCATTTAGCATTGAACTTTTATTCATGAGTTGATTTGTATGAGACTATGTTTGTGTGTGGCACTGGATTTATCTTATGGATTTATCTCTCGGTGATTATGGATCCATCTATCATATTGGCTATATCTTCTATCATACTGGCTATCAATTTTGGTTATGTTTCTCATGGTGGAAGGCCTCAATAATGGTTATCATGTTAACTATCCTTATATTATATTGAGGACTTCTCTCTCACGGTGGTATGATGTTCTTGTTCCAATTTGTCATTTCTATGTGGATTCCATTCCAATGAAATATCCCCGTACCTATTTGGTGCATTTGTATTCACATGCAAATATTCTAATTATGCACACATTTAGGGGGAGTCTCTTTCATCCTTGAAATGATGTTGTTAGGAGATCTCTATTGCAAATCCTAGTATTGTCATCTAACACCAAAAAGGGGGAGATTGAAAGAACATTTCATGATCTCTAGTATTTTGTGTGTTAGATAACAATACAATGGATCATCTCATGTGTGCTAAGTGCTGAAGATGATTGTTCATATGAAAAGCAGCCAAAATTAGTTGTTGGGGCGGATTATCTGCCCTGCCAAGGGCCGTATAATCCAGCCTAGCCCAATCGTCAAATGTGGGAAAGGCGCGTCATGCAGTAGGGGGAGGGGGGTGGATTATCTCTCGGATTGTCCGGTCAGGGCTGGAGTTTTTGCCCGGGCCGGATAATCCGCTCCCAATAAGTTTTGCAAAGGCTGGCCAGGCGCGTCATGCGGTAAGGGGGGCGAAGTCTCTCTCAGATTGTCCGGCCAGGGCCGGAGGTTTTGCTCAGGCCGGATAATCCACCCCCAGGAAAGTTTGCGAAGGGAGCCAAAGCGCGTCGTGTGGTATAGGGGTGATACGTTGTAAAGGTATCTATAATTTTTGATGTTCCATGCTTGTTTTATATCTACCTTCTTATGTTTTGTCCACACTTTGGAGTATTTTTACACATTTTCTGGAACTAACCTATTAACAAGATGCCATAGTGCCAGTTGCCTGTTTTCTGCTGTTTTTGGTTTCACAAAAGCTAGTAAGGAAATATTCTCGGAATTGGACGGGACAAAAGCCAAAATCAATATTTTACCAGAAGGAACATGGAGTCTGAAGGGCAGCCAAAGGAGGGCAAGGGGCTGTCCACACCCTATGGTGGTGCGGGTACCCCTGGCCACGCCACTAGGTGGTGTGGGCCCCTGGTCCATCCTCTGACATCTCCCTTTTGCCTATATATTCCCCCCGGGACGAAAACCCTAAGTACCAGATCAGATTTCCACGAAAAGTTCCGTAGTGCCGCCACCACCGAAGCAGAGATTCGGGGGACAGAAGTCTCTGTTCCGGCACCCTACCGGGACAGGGAAGTGCCCTCGGATCCATCTCCATCGACTCCACCGCCATCTCCATCGCCATTGTTGATTCCCATGATGAGGAGGGAGTATTTCTCTCTCGAGGCTAAGGGCTCTACCGGTAGCTATGTGTTCATCTCTCTATGCGTGATCTTATGAGATCATGAGCTTTGTAATCTATAGATCTATTCTGCTACTCAAGTGCTTTAATGAATCTATGATTATCCCCATGTGTGTGAAGTTGACAGTGTGCACACGGTGTGGCACTTTGGCTAAGATTACATACATACTTATCATGAGTATAATTTGAGTTGGATGTCTCTATGTGATTGTGGTGTTTGTTGGAACCATCTAGCGCTCAAGATGATAGTGAGGGGTTATCTAGATGGGGAATACGAACTTTAAGCTGTGTTGTTATAGCCTTACATCGTCCAACCGGAGAGTAGTACAGGGTAGAATAATGAAGAGAAGATATTTATATGAGAGTGTCCACTAGTGAAAGTATGATCCCTAGGCCTTGTTTCTAAGCAATGAAACACCGTTTACAATCAGTTTTGTTACATGTTTGCTTGCTGCCATTCTTATTTCAGATTGCAATTACCACTTATAATCATCCATATTACTTGTATTTCACTATCTCTTCTCCGAACTAGTGCACCTATACACCTGACAAGTGTATTAGGTGTGTTGGGGACACAAGAGACTTCTTGTATCTTGATTGTAGGGTTGCTTGAGAGGGATACCTTTGACCACTTCCTTCCTGAGTTCGATAAACCTTGGGTGATCCACTTAAGGGAAAACTTGCTGATGTTCTACAAACCTCTGCACTTGGAGGCCCAACACTGTCTATAAGAATAGAAGCGTGCGTAGACATCAAGGGGGCAGATTTCCCCCCGGGAAATCTGACTCTGGGGCGGAGGATTGCCCTAGCCGGATAATCCGGCCCCCAACTTCTCCAACGACCAAGTTTGGATAGGGGGTATAAATGCCCCAATCACTCCTCCCGTCAGACTACTTGATTCATTCAAAAAAGTACTGGCCTGTTCTTCAAGCTCCTAATCGAGATCTCTCACTTCAACCACCCGAAGGCTTAGATCTTTGGGGAATCGAAGGAGGAGACTTCAATCATCAACATCACGGATCAAGCGCATCACTTTCCCTCCATTCACTTGGAGTATTCTTGATCTAGTATTACTTGCTAATATCTAGATCTTGTGTTCCGGTTTTGATAATATTTGTTCTTGTGGAAGCTTGTTGTCATTATGGGAGCCTCCAATTCGGTTGTGGATGTGTGCCCCGCTAGTTGTGTAAAGGCACTGGTTCCCGCCTCGAAGGGTACCAATAGTAGAAAGGTGGATCAAGCCTTTGGTGGCGAGATCCATCAGAGAACAGGGTGAGACCTATTGTGGCATGATGGTCTTAGTACCACCCACCCCTCCAACGCAGATGTACTTCCCTTAACAAGGAAGAAACTACGGTAAAACAAATCCTATGTCTCTGCGTGCTCCACTATGGTTTCCTCGCTCCTCACTCTTACTTGTCTTTACTCGCTTAGGAGTTAGGTTTACATATAGGGTAATTCTCCATAGTTGCATATCTAGAGAATTTACCTTTGTGTCGAGCCTAAAATTGAAAAGGTATTAAAGTTTTGAGTAGCACCTATTCACCCCCCCTCTAGGTGTCATTACGGTCCATTTCAAACTTGTAAAATAAACACTCAATGATGCTTCAAGAAGAAAGAAAAAAATATGAAGATCCACATAAAAAGTCATTGGCATGGTCTCGTTACTACTTTATGAATTTTCTTATAAGACAATGATTGGATTAGAAGTGTTTTGATAGCCTTGATTTACTGATGTGGGCGTCAATAAGACACTTCACTAGTAAGCTACTTAGGACATGAACTCTCTTACTCAATTATGCTATTAAAACATCCTAGTGTTCCTTGTCAAGCTGAGAGGTAACTAGAAGAATTTGATTGATTGTTACACTTCTAGTTATTTATGCTTATATTAAACTCTACTTTTATTTTCTTGACTTACTAAAGATTGTATAGTATTCTTATCATCTCTCTAACTTTGATAAGGCTTTCAAATGAATGAAGTGCTGGACACATATGACTACAACCGTAAGTGAATTCTTATTCTCGTTGTTTCTGAAGGATATATGCCCTAGAGGCAAATAATAAATAGGTTTTTATTGTCATATCTCAATTAGTCATAATAGTTTCATACTGTGCTATAATTGTATTAATACAAAAAATTAATACACGTGTGGTATGTAAACAAACCAGTATCTAGTTATCTCTAGCGAACTAGTTCATTGGTCCTGAGGATGATCTAGGATTTCGAGATCATGGGCATTTATGCCAATTGACAATGAGGTCACATCATTAGTTGAATGATGTGATAGAAAAACAACCCAACCAGTTGTATCTTAATGAGATCTAGTTACAAAGTTCACACATTAATGATAAACTAAGGAAACCTCGCAACCTGATCCTTAGACTACGAGGTAATGTAAATCACCATTCTGGAGGGAGCTTAGATGGTTATCAAGTATCATACCGTGACTGGGTGATCGAAAAGGTGCCACTCAGGTTTCCCAAAGGGGTGTGTATAGGAGTACATATCAAGACCATGATTTTCCCACCCATGTAACGGACATATACATTTATGGCCATCTCGGTGACGTTGCATTAACGAAGCTTGCAAGCATGTGACTCAATCACGGAATGCAACGACACGGAAACGAGAAAACAAGTTCATCGGTAATGAGATCAAACGAAGGCATGGAGATACCATAGATCAAATCTCGGGTGAACTAGGTATCAAGTAAAGGGAATGGACAACGACTGTTTACGGTTCAAACGACATTGTCATTGTGGAATGCATAGGGGTCATTATGGGCATCCCGGTCCTGCTATTGATCATTGATGGAGATCATGTCTGTGCCATTCCCGAGACTTGGGGAAATACACTTAAGGGTACGATGAGCTAGAGATCCTTTGTAAGTTGGAATCACCATATGAAAGAGAAAAGTAAACCGGAAAAGTTCTGTGAGAGAACCGGAATCGTTCCTGGAAAGTTCCAAAGTCATTCGGAGGAAATCGAAGGGGAACTGAAAGGTGTTTTGGGTCAAATCGGATTTTGTAATATGTATTTACATGTTAATTAATGTAATTAATATTAAATATAATATTAAAATCTAATTTGAAGGGGTATTCCACTAATTGGCCAAACTTCCTAGGGAAAAAGGGCCCATGAGGAAAAACCATAGGAGGGAAGGGCCAAAGGGCCAACGCCTAGCCGTCACAAGGGGGACCTACCTGGATAGCCTAGGGTTGTGTGCGGGGTGGGGCCCACCCCTGGCCGGCCAGCCCATGGAGCCTTACGGCCCATGGCGCCCCCCTCTCTCCCTTGATTAGTCCCACATGGGAAACCCAAAGGGGAGGGCACACCTCCCTCCCCCTATATAAAGGGTGCCCATGGGTGGGATTAGACACACAATTTGAGATGTTCTCTAAGGCATTTTCCTTAGAGAATTTGTCCCTATCTCTGTATATAGTTGTCTCCACGCGTTTGTACGGTCCCAAGAAAGAACTATTCGCGCAAGAGACGGTGCACTTGTAGCACGCCATTGCGCTGCAGGGATTCCAAGCCTGAGATCTACTTCCGCACTCCCGACAAGGAGTCGGAGGTCGTCATCATACACCATATGTGTACGAAACCACGAGGGGCCTCACTTGAGGCACCTTGGATGTCGTGAGCCGGAGCTACTGCACGATGAAGGAGTAAGGGGTGACCTGCGAGGAGCTTCGCGACCTTGAGGTCGGCTACGAGTTCAACTGCTTCAACCACATTCCCCTTGCAACGTTAACCGCGTACAGTCTACAAGGGTATGTATTCTATACGCTCTGGTCATTACTGCATTACTACATAGATAGATCTTGGGCATTAGGGAGTTCCAACATAGGATTTTTTTTGTTTTCTGATACGGAACCCTTCAGTTTCAAGTTTAAACGCTAAATTCCTTATAGTTCTTTTATTTCTTCTTGCTCGAGGGAGATCAAGGTTTGAGCTTTGGGGAAGTTGATGGCTCCAAAAATAGCCATCTTCCACCGTGTTTAAACATTGTTTTTAGTCAAGTAATTGACAAGAAACTGTCAGTCCTTGCCACTAATGACTAATAATTGCAAAGATATGCAAATCATTCCTTTGATTTGTGTTGTGCAGGAACTCAAGCCTTTTAATGCGAAATCTGAAGTCACAATGAAGGTTTTTGAGAAAGTCCACACAACCAAGTAATTGTGGAACAAATTCTAGGCGACAGCAGCCGTAACGACCACTAGTACGGGCAGGGCCCACCCGTACCGTCCGCCCGTACCATGTGGCGGTGGCTCTGTTTCGTCAAACCCTACAACTTTCGTGAAGACACCTATATATTTTGAGGTCTCAGCCACCGCGCAAAAGGCCGCCATTCTCAGATTGCATCACAAAACCCCCAAAGGAGATCCACACCATTGTTCATCCCTTCCATCTTCCATCCCCTCCATTAGCCATAACCATTACTTTGTACTTGAGATCTCCTTGTGATTCGGCGACCATTGTAAGAATATTTGATTTCAATCTAAGTATTTTGCACAATGTTTTCTATCCTTGATCTTATTGTTATGAGTGAGTAGTCCTCACGGGTTGCGGGTTAGGAAGAAACCTCACAGCGATTATGTGCATCTAATCTATGGAAGCAGTGTGTATTGTTTGAAAGAGTGATTTGTATCTTTTGTTTCTTTGTCTCTAATGTCTATGCACGCTTCTAATCTTGTAGACAGTGTTGGGCCTCCAAGTGTAGAGATTTGTAGAATAGCAGCAAATTTCCCTTAAGTGGATCACTCAAGTTTTATCGAACTTAGGGAGGAGGTGGTCAAAGGTATCCCTCTCAAGCAACCCTACAATCAAGATACAAGAAGTCTCTTGTGTATCCAACACACCCAATACACTTGTCAGGTGTATAGGTGCACTAGTTCGGCGAAGAGATAGTGAAATACAAGTAATATGGATGATTATAAGTGGTAATTGCAATTTGAAATAAGAGTGGCAGCAAGCAAACATGTAACATGACTGAGTGTAAACGGTGTTTCAATGCTTAGAAACAAGGCCTAGGGATCATACTTTCACTATTGGACACTCTCATATAAATATCTTCTCTTCATTATTCTATCCCGAACTACTCTCCGGTTGGACGATGTAGGTCTATAACAGCACACCTTAAAGTTCACATTCCCCATCTAGATAACCCCTCACTGTCACCTTGAGCGCTAGATGGTTCCAACAAACACCATAATCTCATAGAGACATCTAACTCAAACTATACTCATGATAAGTATTTTTATAACCTTAGCCAAAGTGTCACACGGTGTGCACACTGTCAACTTCACACACGTGGGGATAAGCAAAGATTAATTAAAGCACTTGAGTAGCAGAATAGATCTATAGATTACAAAGCTCATGATCTCAATAAGATCACGCATAGAGAGAGATGAAAACATAGCTACTTGTAGAGCCCTTAGCCTCGAGAGAGAACTACTCCATCCTCATCATGGGAGTCAGCAACGGAGATGGAGATGGCGGTGGAGTCGATGGAGATGGCTCCGAGGAAATTCCCCATCTCGGCAGGGTGCTAGAACAGAGACTTCTGTCCTCCGAATATCCTCTTCGGTGGCGGCGGCACTGCGGAATTTTTCATGGAATTCTGATCTGGTATCTAGGGTTTTCATCTTGGGGGAATATATAGGCGAAGGGGCAAGGTCGATGGAGGCCCGAGGGGCCCACACCACATGGTGTCCGTGTGAGGGAGGGGGTACCCGCGCCACCATAGGGTGTGGTCGCCTCGGTGCCCTCCTCCGTCTCTGGTTTGGACTCCATCTTGTGTCAGGAAAAATAGGAACTTCGGCTTTTGTTTCGTCCAATTCCGAGAATATTTCCTTACTAGCTTTTTTGAAACCAAAAAAGCAGAAAATAGACAACTGGCACTGCGGCATCTTGTCAATAGGTTAGTTCCAGAAAATATATAAAAATGCCTCAAAGTGTAGACAAAATATAAGATAGTTGATACAAAATAAGTATGGAGCATCAAAAATTATAGATACGTTTACGACGTATCAGTCTCTTGTCTTGATCTTTCGACTTGTAGGTACCCAAGACACCATAGATTGATATAGGCTTGAGGTCATATACTTGGCTAGCGGCGATCTCATAGGAACCCGAGTCACAGAAAGGGTAGTACGGTCTTCGCTTAGCGACTCATTCAGGATCACAAAAATATCACCACTTAATGCTTTGATCTGTGTTTTACACTTAATAATATTTTGTAGCCCATGGCTTTGTGGTGCACTCGGTTGAATTAAAAGACTATTGCTATGTTTGTTGCATCACTAGGGCTCTAGTATATTAGGATGTATTGTCCACAAGAGATTATTCTATTAATACATTACACATGATTATACTTATTATTATCTTATATCCCATATGTTGTGCAGCTGCAAGTGGATCTTCAACATTGGCCTATCTCCATCCATTGAATCAACTCACTATAAAAGTAAACTAGATTGGTCCGGTAAACAAAGGTAAAACAAAGAAACAAAGTCTTGTAGATGTGTCCTTTTCATTTCCTTTTAGCATTGCTTTCCAAGGTTTGATTAAACCTAGGTCTACTAGGGAAAAGCTATTATACTATATCCGTGAATCCGGATCGAAGGTATTAGAGATCCAAACAAATAAAGAATAATGGCGCAATTAATTTGTTGAGCATGTGCGACGCTTACTGTTAGGGTGTCTAGGTCAGCCCTTGGCGATGCCCTGGTGCCAAAAGAGACGGATGGGCTGCTATGATGAGCTTGACCAGGAGAAATCTCTCCATCGACACTAGAATTATCATTTGACACATGAAGATGCTTATGGGAAAATTGTGGCATTGGTCCTACACAGCCTTCGT
Source organism: Avena sativa (assembly GCA_916181665.1). Classification (NCBI taxonomy): domain Eukaryota; kingdom Viridiplantae; phylum Streptophyta; class Magnoliopsida; order Poales; family Poaceae; genus Avena; species Avena sativa. The sequence goes on from OV702287.1 coordinate 435,699,673, forward strand.
CTACCCAAGTTTGGACTGCTTTCGCATAGACAACCATGAGGGTATCGGTTGTTTGTAATACTGCTTTTTCTACTCTGGCTCTGGTCTCGGCATCGAATTGGGCATTTTGTGCTTTCAATTTAGCCTTAAGTTCGGCTTTCATCTTTTCATACCTCGCCGAATCCATGCCCAACTTCTCGTCTTTCCTACGCTCTCGACTCTCATCTCTAGTTAAAGTGTCAGGATAGTGCACCTTCCATTTTGCACCTACAACAGTGCCAACCTCACGGCCAGTTTTCGGCTTCTCATGCGGGTCCATCCCCATGGCTATGTTGATCTCCCAGTTAAGAGGGGTGTCCCACATGTGCCCGTATAACGACTCCAACCCCTTGGAGCTTTCAATAGATGCGAGAGAGTTCTACTTTTTCTACAAAGGTATTATGTGATAAGAACGTTTATAGAAATAAAATGTGAATCTACTAAACTTCTTACTAGTTCTTTAATGAGTTTTTTCGTCTTATCATCTGTTTTAAATATCTTTAACTCTTCATCATATTTGAAATGGTCCCTGACAAAGTCACGTTCGTGTTTGTCGGTGAACACATCCCAATGGTTGTTGCCATTAGTCTCCTTTAGGAGTTCTTCGTCCTCCTTTTTCCAGATTTTCTGCTTCACTTCATAACCACCGCTTCCAAGTTTGTGGTCACCTATGAGTTGCTCCTGCTTCTCATTTTCCCGGACCGCAAATGCCTTGGCTGAAGCGGTCCCAACGTAATCCTTGAAAAGTTCCCAATCTTTTTCCTTAATTTGTGACCATTTCACAACAATCTAGGAGTATTCTACTTTATTAGAAAATTTCTCTTTTAACATTGATCTCCAGTTGCTTAGGGCCTTGCTGCACTTGTGGATGACCCTGCTATTAACTAGCTTCTTCATCTTATCATTGGGATTATCAAGGAAGGCTTACGTGCACCTCCATAAGGAGAAGATTAAGGATCCACCGATTCACCTTCGCCCTTAAGTTGTGTGTGTTGATGTTGATGGTATCTCAGACTATGCAACCAATGTCATTGCCATAGGTGTATCTAGTGCTTTCCGGATTTGCAGGGTCACCCTTATAGTCCACTCTTGTTACCAAAAGTGTTTCGGTGCCCAACTTGTTTTTCACCCTTACCCTCTTAGTCTTACCGACCGGCTCAACATCATTTCTGGGTTCTAGAGGATCACCGGTTTCTTCGGCGCCGGTGTCAGTCTCGTTGTCGTCATTCGAACTATCACTTACATAGCCCTCACCCTCCGTCTCTAGAAAACCCTCACCCTGCCCATCCGTGTAGAAGTCCTGTGTATATCCACGATTCTCTATTCTATTCTTGTGTCCTCCTCGCGTCATGGGTCTACTGAGAGGATACAGAGCACATGGCAGGGTCACCTTTTCCGGATATCTTCACATTACAAAATCAAGATCACAATGTTAGATAGTACAATATATTGATAAAAAACTATGTACAATTTTCAAACAAAATTTCATTATGACCTTTACTAAAAATAGGACATTTGAGTGCCAAAATTTACGAAATGGAAATTAACCGACATTTTGTTTAAAATTATGGCAACTCTAGTATATTCCCTGCAAATACAAACATATAGCAAACCCCAAGGTTGCCTCATCCACACACAATCGAGCAAACCCGAATATTCGGTCCATATCATATCCATAGATATCACCATTTGCAAATTCACAAATTCACCACTTTTAATTTCCACCATTTGCAAATCAACCAATATCCACATGCAGCACACAAATGTTCATCAATAACTAAAGTGGCAGTGGTGGCTTTGCTCACCTGCGGGGATGGTGACGGCTGAGCTGGGCTGGGGCGGGGCTTTACCAGGGCGAGGAAGGGCTTGGTCGGCGGCGGCGGGGCTTAGCCGACATCGGCAGGACAGCGGGGGCCGATCTCATACCACGGGGCCGGTGGATCCATGGTGGAGAGGAAGAAGACACGAAGGAGTCGCCTCGGACCGGTGCGGGTTGCGACGGGGCTCGTCCGTGGTGGCGGGGCTAGACCAGGGCGTGGCGGCACGGGCAATGATGATTTCGGGGGGAACAAGCAGGAAGTAGTGTGGTGCGGGATGAGGAATGAAAAGAGAGCAGCAGGAACCACCCACACCGCGCGGGGCGGGCCATGCCTCTAAATTATTGGATGTTACAGTGGGGGCGTCTAAACTTTCCAAGACGCCACCACTACAAAGTAGTTGAGGCGTTCAATATATAATGGACGCCACCATTAAACTGTAGTTGAGGTGTTCAAACCATAGGGACGTCACCACTAAAGTTTTTCACATAAATAATATTTGTAATTAAAAACATATCTATATGTTGTTTTCTTTTTTTTCAACCTTGCATAGAACTAGTTTTGTTTATAAAAAATAATTTGTTTTACCAAAAACAAGGTTTTGGATGGATTCCGACGCTCAAACCGCCTTCTCCGACGAATATCAATCCCCTCATCTCCCCCCCTTCAAATCACATCGAACACGGGGTCCATCAATTGAGTTTTCTCTTGTTTTGTGTTTGGATAGGCCATATAGTAACATCGAGAAGCAAAAATATTCATATTAGATACACCTATGGATGACTATTAGTTAATTATGGGTCCTACCATTATAGTGGTGTTTGGCATCAGCCAAACGCTGCTACTAGTTGACAAGTTGTTATGGCGTTGAAAATTTCCAAATGACGTTAATATTTTTTGCTAGTAGTGGTGTTCACTTCCGCCGAACGTCCAGAATATTTTGGTCACGACTCGCATCCTGGCCCCCACTTAGTGTCGGTGTTCGCATTTCCTCAAACGTCAGAACTACTAGTTAGTACCGGCGTTCGGCGTTTGTTGAACACCACGACTATTTTGCCCGGTGGCACCCATATTATCCCACACGCCACTAGAAAAATGACTACTATAAGGTTTTTCCTACTAGTGGTGGTGGCGGGAAAAGGATGAATGTAGGAAAATTGTCCTCATTCTTGGAACAAACCCTTTAAAGAAAAAAAATGCTATACCATCTGGTAAGAAAAACATAAAAAATTTAGAAAATGCCTGGAAGGATGGGATGCTAATATTAAATCTGCACAAAAAAAGGGTTAAAAAAGCAGCTTACTGCTAAATTTGACTGCCTTGACATTATGTCTGAGACACAACCTCTCCTGCCCAAGGAATTTCAATGCATGAAACAAATCACAAATGAGCTGAATTCTATTTATGTAAACGAGGAAATAAAATCCTGACAAAGGTTGAGGGAGAGAGAAACTCTAGAAGGGAACAGAAACACGTCATACTTCCATGCTGTAGCTAAATAAAGAAGAAGAAAAAATAAAATAGCTGTTTTGGAAGGATCTCTAGGCGATGAAGTAGTGCAAACGGATGATATGTTAAAACTTACAGTAGACTAGTAAAGTGCCTATGCGTTGTCACGGACACTCTTTCTTTTCCTTTTTTTGTGACATAGCATTTTTTTTCTAAAAACATTACAATTTCACTTCACTTGAAGTGCATCTTAATAAAAGGTAGTATAATTCATTGTCATTGAATCTCAAGTAAGAGTCCATCTAATTATCTTTTATTATTTACTATTTGTGTCCTATAGAAAAAATATTATATCCATTATACTCATATCTTGGTTGTAATAACATCTTATATTATGGGAAGGAAGGAGTAGTATCTTTTCCCCTCAATTTCTCCCTTTGGATCTATACCAAACCCGCTTTGTTCGCCTCATTCTTAACTGTCTTACAAAACATTGTTGTTTCAACTTTGTCTTTGCCCCTTGTGCCAATACAAACATTTATACATGATAGTTTCCAATGTGTGTAGTGATCCATCCCCATTGTCTTTACCAAAAAAACAATGTCTGCCATATGAAAAGGATTTAGCATAAAATGGAAATACGAGTGGATATTTTTCACTCCTGAGCTCCAATGCTCCCGTTACTAAAAAACAAAAATTGAAAAAAATATCCAGCACAATCCTACTTGTAAGGAATGAAGGGTGATCTCGGATGGGTGGTAGCCGGATAGGCGGGTTCCAGGCCTTACATTAGAAGATGCTAGGCACAATGATAAAGTGCGCAGTTATCTTACATTAACATCATATAATACGACCATCATGTACTATATCGCCATAAGAGAAGATTACTATGAAGAGACTGATGAAGCTTTCTTAAACATGTCCTATTTGTTGGCAGGTTTAGTATCATTAATTATGAATATGCATGGTGCTAATGTGTATCCTTAAAACATGGTACAAATGTTACATTCCGCTATGTTAGAACATGATAATAACCAAATTAAATATTTCACATTTTATCTGATTCAAGATTATTCGTAACTTTATAACCATGAGCTCCTCCACTCATCTCTAAACTGCGGGATTTCACAAGAGCCTTGTTGATCTGTACATCCTGCAAATAACCAGCAATCATAAGATTCCATGCAATAGTATTTCTTTCCACCGTCAGTTGAAACACCGCCTCTACAACATACACGAGTGAAACCTTATAGTAAAAGTTGATACGATCTAACTCCCAAAAAATCACATCCATCTCTAATGTGCTCCATACTTCCACGCCTTCAACTGGAATCATAATGAAATTAGTTCAAATATTACTCCTAGTATATTTAATATTTTTAGTGACAATGGAAGTTAGATGAAGAGGACAGATTGTTAAAATGTAATGAGAATATTTAAATAAAAATAGGTTATAAAAAATTGTGCATAAGATTATCACAAAGAACAGAAAAATGATGAGATCAACAATACTACATTGATTAATTTTCAAATTGATGAGAGCAATAGTATATCCATTAGTTTTACTTTATCTCTCACAATAAAAATAGCATTCTGAATATTGAATAGCACATGTGAGATTCTATTTTGCATTGGCACCACACTTGAGAACCGACTACTCCAGACCTCAGAAACCATCAATGAAGTAAATAATACTATAAAGTTTAGAAAGGAATAAAGTGGAAAGCCTGAACGTACATGTTTTGATTATAAAACCGCCTCTGTATAAGCCTTCCCTAATCTCTGCAGTTCACGTCGTACTTTCCAGATGATCAACAAATTGGTTTTTATAACTTCACGTGTATACGATGACCCTACAATGATCATGGATCTGGACAAATTTCATGGACCTCACAGGGTAAACCAGAGAACCTATAGAGGGTTGGCTGCAGTAGCTTAAGGTCGGCACCAGCGGCAGAATGACTCGGACGGACTTGTCGGCAATGGCGCCAAGAACTTGACATAGAAGGATTACTTCACGTTCTACTCATAGCCGCGCACACAAAATAACATCAGAACATGGCATGCGCGAAATGGTAGAATTTCTACCTCACATTTCACCTCCAATTCACATGTTTCTAGGGAGTAATCGACATCTAGGTAGCTACCGGATTCAACAAATATCAACGGAAAGCATTTCGGTCAAGCTTTCAAAGAAAGAGGGATCGTAGAACATAAAGAAACGTTCAGAAATCTAATGTAACAAGGGAAGTTCTTAGGTAAAGACGTAACCTAGTAGAAAGACTACAAACCATAATATAACTTAAGCTAACAAAACCATACATATTTGTTACCTCAAGAAATAATTGCTCAGACAACTGACAGTTTTGATGTTGCACGCACGTATGTACAATATGATTGAAAGACCATCGCAAGGCTTCCATTATTGCAACTGGTGCAAATCTCACTGTCTTTGTCATCCTCCCATTATCTAGTCCAGAACTGTCACCAAGATTGTCACCTGGAACAAGACAAATAAGTTCTATAAATATAATTAAAACGGAGTTTACAAGTATATACCGTCGGGCTTATGAAAATGGAGTGAGAATAGACCAGTAGAAATAACTGACATATAACTCTTCAATTGCTTATGTTTTGATGAACGAGTTTCCATCTGGAACAGCTCCGGATGGGATCAACCAAATATTCTCTAGTTCCCATCTTTCCTTGAAATGACGATGGCAGATCATAGTATGATACAAGTTTGAGATCCTCCACTTCATTTAAAGTAGGTATAGTAAAGTCTAATCTTGTTGATTGGCATCTCCAATTAGAAGACACCCTCTGATGGTCAGTGCGTTCTCCAGCAAGGACAAACATACACTGCAACATATGATATTCAGATTGAATGTCACCTAGTATAGAGAAAGCCTTAATGAGTTTCCTCGGAGTAATAATGCTTGGACTATAAACACATAAGTCCTTCCATAGATCATGAACTGCACATAAATTTTCCTCCAAATCTTCAACTGGAAAGATGCAAAAATCAAAAAGCTCACACAACATTCGATCTAAAACCATGTACAGATGAAAACGTTATCATATTTCAATCAGCATAGCATGTAACATATATGTGGTAGAGCATAACATAAAGCAGAAGAAAAAAATCTTAGGATACGCCCTAGACGTGAAATATATAGAAGAGAAAAGGATGTGACCAAGAAACTAAGATCAACATGCAAAAGTTCCCAAAGACCAGAAGGATATACAAATTGCAAAAAAACAATCAAAAGTTAATTCATATAACAAGTATCAAATGGTCAACTATACCATGGATTGTTATGTCTCCTTACAGCTGCAGCCACAACAGGTAGGTCAAGTATACAAAAAAATTTTTTCTCCAAATATGAAAATGAACTTCCGAATCTGAATATCATAAATAGGCATATTAAACATTTAGTCACACAAACTTTGAGAAGCTCACAATACATTATTTCAGACTTACCAATAAGATGACCTTCCATTTTTTCTAGAGGGCTCCAAACATCGTTCAAATTTGTTTTGTAGACACTTAAAAAGATGTTGAAATTTTGCAAAACACCATTAGTGCTTTCTTATTCCCCAAGAAGAGTGAGCAATTTAAGTGCCTACATCGGAAAGCTGATTGTCAGCAACTTGCAGACTGAAAGGAGTAGAGCTTCCATGCATTAACAACAGAACATGGCCTCTAAAAATGGTAGAATTACTAACTCATATTTCACCATCAACTCACACACTGGTACGTACTACACACGAAGAGCTAGCATATGATCCATAAGTCATAATCTGAACCTAGAGCTTCTTAAACTACCAAAGAAGGCTAGCAGGCATATGTTTTGGGGAGTTAGTCAAACTCGCAGTACCTATCACATTCACCAAAAAATATATAAGCAACAGAGTGACTGGAATTCGGTATGCAAGAACCAAAGGCAGAGTCAATATTTTTATAAGTTCTAGGTTTCAGGAAAAAATCTAATCATAAGAAATAATCTGAACCTAGAGCTTTTTGAACTACCAAAGAAGGCTAGCAGACATATGTTTTGGGGAGTTATTCGAAATCGTGGTACCAAGCAGATTCACCGAAAATATATATAGCAACGGAGATACCGAAATCCGGTATGCAAGAACAAAAGGCAGAGTCAATACTTTTCTAAGCTCTCGGTTTCATTAAAAAATACACCCTCTATAGCTGATTAGAGAAGAAAAACTGGAGACAACAGCATTATCAACACCAACCCAATCACTCGCAACATGCTGCTGCAGCTAGTAGATCAAACGTGCATTGCCTTCTCCTGGGATCGGAACACTGCATAATTTTCCAAAGGTCCTAGAAGAAATCGAACAGAGCATAGTCCTTAGATGATGTACATCTTCTCGAAAAATTTAGAGACACTCTCCTCACATGGACTCACCCGCATCGCCGCAGGGCGGTGATGTTCGCTCCAGATGCCAGATCGAGCTCTCCGGTGACCTTGGCCTCCACGAGCAGGTGGGCCAGACCATGATGGGCACCGGCGGTGGCGGCAAAACGGGGCAGTGAGGTGAGGTTGATCCGGATCGAGTCGCCGATCCTTTCTTCTAGTCCCATCGAAGAGGTGCTTTGGCATGACGGCGTCTCCCCGGCTCCGGCTAGGAGGAGGAGGACATTGTTGTGGTTCGGGCACCACTTCCTAGGGGGCTTCTTTCGATCCAGGTGCCCGCAGATCAGCCTAGGAAGAGGTGGTGATGGGCGAGGAAGAGGTGGTGATGGCCGGATCCGCGGTGGGGGCGGTGAGCCGGTGACGGGTGAGGAGGAGGCACTGACGACCGGATCCAGCAGCCGGTGTGAGGAGGTGCTGGCAGAGGAGGTGTGATGGGTGTTGGATGCGGGGGAGAGGGGCATCGCCGAGGTGTAGCAAAGGGGAGAGAGAGGAGGGCGGCTGGGTGCGGGAGGAGAGATGAGGGACCGAGGGGGTGCGACGTGGATTCGTTGGCTTGGCCCAATTAGCGCGTGCGGGCGAGGAGGGCAAAACGGTCTAAAGAAAATGTTGGACGAAACCAGTAACCGAAAAAACAGAGAAAATTTCTCCTTTTTAAGTAGTAGAGATTATTATAAAAATATGTTTAGGAAAAACGAGAAAAATGACATCTCTCGTATGGACTCTTTTTGGATCATGATGATAAAGTCACTGAACAAGAAAACTATATGCTTGATGCTCCTTTTCCTGAGAAGGAGATTAAAGAAGTTGTGTTATGTCGAGGATGCCCTAGGCCCTGATGGCTTTACTTTTCTTTTCTACCAATTATTTTTGAAAGTTATAAAAAGATTTGATTAATCTCTCTAGAGATTTTTACAATAACCCATCCTCCCCGTACAGATTGCGTTTTAGTCTGTTCACTCTTATTCCAAAAGAAGCTGATGCAAAAAAATCCTGAAAAAGTTTAGACCGATAGCTTTAATGAATTGTTGTTTTAAAATCTTATCGAAAGCATGCACTAGCAAGCTTGGAAAATGTGCTAATAGGCTCATTTCTTCTAATAAGATAGCCTTCATTAGGGGGAGGTACATTTTAGGAAATGTTGACAACACACGAAATCATCCGTGAGGTCCATCGTAATCAAGAGGAAGGATTGATTCTTAATCTTGACTATGAGAAAGCATACCACAAAGTTGACCTTTCCTTTCTAGAGGAAATGCTCAGACAAAGGGGTTTTAGCCAGAAATGGATAGATAAAATTAATATGATAGTACATGGTGGTTCGGTTGGGATCAGAATTAATGATCAAATAGCAATTCTTTCTTAACTGGTAAAGGCCCGAGACGGGGGGATCCTATTCTCCCATTCTCTAATCTAATTGCGGGTGTTTTCTCTAAATTGCTCCCTAGAGTAGCGAAGCAAGGGCTCATTTCTGGCCTCTTGACTAGATTTAGGCCAGGTGGTGTGATCAGTTTGCAGTATGCCAACGATACCTTGCTTTTCCTTGAAAATTATGTGGAGAAATCCATGAACCATAAATGGATTTTGTCCTTGTTTGAACAAATGTCAGGGATGAGAATAAATTTTGATAAATGTGATTTGGTGCCAATTAATGTTCCCGAAGAATCAGGTGACCATCTTGTCACAAATATTTGGGTGCAGAGTGATATCTTTCCCTCTAAAGTATCTTGGAGTACAATTGCATTAAAAAAGCTCTGAAAATAAGATCTACAACCTGTAATTGATCAACAACCTGTAATTGATCAAATCATTAAAAGGAAAGGAGGCTAGAGGGAAGATTACTATCATATGCAGCTAGGATTACCTTGATCAAATCCTGCTTAGCTAGTGTAGATATATATATATATATATGTTGTTTGTTATCAAATTCCTAGCATGGGCCATTGAGATAATTAATTCACAGATGGCCCATTGTCTTTGGGATAACTATGAGCTACATAGCAAATACCATTTCGCAAATTGGGACTTGGTGACCCTTAAAAAAGAATATGGTGGCCTAGGTATTCCAAATATTAGAGAGATGAATATGTGCCTTTTAGCATCTTGGATTAAGAGGTACAACCTTGATGATGTCAAACTTTGGAAATAGATTATTGATTTCAAATATGAAACTAGGAGACCTAATATCTTTTGCTATAGATCAACGGAGATTTCTCCTTTTTTGGAAAGGAGTCATGTGGGTAGCGAATGTTGTGAAACTAGGGTAGAAGTGGCTGCTGGCGAATGGAGCCAAAATCAGATTCTGGGAGGACCAATGGTTTGGTCGCACTAGTCTATCCGTTCTGTTTTGGGATATTTATTTTGTTAAATATGATCACCTATTTTTCTCTTGTGATATTATGAAAATGATGTGGGCTGAGCTCTCAACTATTACTGGGCATAGCTTGGTTGTTGATTATGAAAGTGTGGCAAGGTTATGGGGTTAGCAATAATAAAAATATGGTGGTTATTATGACGAATGTCGATCTTATGTGGTCAACATGGAAACACATGAATGCCATGTTATTTTGTTGTTGTACTTGGTCTGGGATGCAGGTACTATGGCTTTGGATTGTGAAAATGCTGAAGAAATGGCCTCCCCTGTGCCCGGAGGAAAAAAGCAAATCACTTTCTCTATTGTATCAGGGAACTGGAGCGGAAGGCGTCGGAAGTCCCAGTGCTGCTAAACTTAAGAATGGGAGGATGATGTTTGCGCCTCAGACTCCTGAAGCTCTGATGCAGCGCCTGACTTCTGATGCATGACTGGGAGTGTGTTCATGGAGTGACAAAGATATGAACATGTGTGGATGCCGAAGGGCCTACATGCCTGATGCTCTCACATGGAGCTGTAATAACTTCTTTTAGATGGTCTTTAGCTATTCTTTTATTGCCAGTACTACCTTTCACACTAGTAGAAAAAGGGCCTTTGGTTCGGGCCATTAGTCCCGTCCGTGGTTAGGGCCGGAACTAATGGGCCGAACCGGACGACCTGAATCCCTAGAAATCACTTGTCCCGGCCCGTAAGAGACCTTTAGTCCCGGTTTGAGATATCTCAAACCGGGACTAAAGGGTCAGGTGCCTGCTGCGCGGTCCTGGCACACCCATTAGTCCAGTTTGTATCTCAAACCGGTACCAATGGGATGGCCCTATATATATGGCACAGCTCTCCTCTATTTTTTCATGGGGGAATGTGTGGCAAAGTTTGTTCTAGGTTTTTTTCTCTTATGCACTAGAGGTGCTCGATGAAATGCCTGTCACAGTGATGCCACTTGAGTTCACACAAGACAAACATGATATGAGGTGCCCGAGCCAAACTTAAGGTTTCTCCTCTTTGTTTCAAAGTGTCCTAAAAGGTTAGCAACTATTTTCTCGTTTAGACCACGTGGTACTAATTTGAGCACCATTTGATATATATGGTTGTATGATGTAGATGAGCCATCCATGGATGTACGGTGTCCGACGCTTATAGATAAGGCGTGCGTTCTTTTCGCCTTGTGGCCGAGGCGAACAAGCGGCGAGATGGTTTTATGTGTTGTCCATGTGTTTAATGTCGGAATGAGTAGGCTCACACTTCCTCAAGAGTCATTCAGAGCCACGGTCTTCGGTTCGGTTTCATGTCCGGCTATAATGTTTGGACCAAGCATGGAGAAAGAGGGGTTATGATAGAAGACGACGATGAAGAAGAGAACGATGATGAAAGCTACTGATCTATGTTCCCTGAATACGCTGATACCGCAATGGAAGACAATAAAGAAGAAGGGGGTGAAGAACGGGAACCAGATGAGCCTGCTGATGATCTTGGTCAGGTCATTTCTGATGCAAAGCGAGATTGCGACATAGAAAAGGAGAGGTTGCATTTCAAGCAGATGTTACATGAACACAACAAATTGTTGTACCCAACTTGTGAAGATGGCCAGAAGAAGCTGGGTAGCACACTTGAATTGCTGAAGTGGAAGGTAGAGACCGGTGTGACTGACTCGGGATTTGAAAAGTTGTTGGTAATAATGAAGAAGCTGCTTCCAAGAAATAACGAATTACCCTTCAGTACGTATGAAGCAAAGAAGCTTGTCTGCTCTCTAGGATTAGACGTGCAGAAGATACATGCATGCCCTAATGACTGCATCCTCTACCGCGGCGAGAAGTACGAGAATATGGATAAATGTCTAGTATGCACTGCATTGCGGTATAAGATCAGAAAATATGACCCCGGTGATGTTGAGGGCGAGCCACCCAGGAAGAGGGTTCCTGCCAAGGTGATGTGGTATGCTCCTAAAATATCACGGTTGAAACGTTTGTTCAGAAACAAAGAGTATGCCAAGTTGTTGCAATGGCACATAGAAGACCATAAGAAAGACGGGAAGTTGAGGCACCCTGCTGATGGTCGGCAGTGGAGAAAAATCGAGAGAGACTTCCCAGACTTTGCTGGTGATACAAGGAACTTATGGTTTCGTCTAAGTACCGATGGCATGAATCCTTTTGGGGAGCAGAACTACAGTCACAACACCTGGCCCGTGACTCTATGTATCTACAAACTTCCTCCTTGGTTGTGCATGAAGCGGAAGTTTATTATGATGCCAGTGCTCATCCAAGGCCCGAAGCAACCCGACAACGACATTGATGTGTAACTAATGCCATTAGTTGATGAACTTTTACATTTGTGGGACAAACCAGGTGTACGTGTGTGTGATGATCACAAACAGTAGGAATTTGACCTACAAGCGTGGATGTTCGTAACCATCAATGATTGGCCTGCTCTTAGTAAGATTTCAGGACAGACGAACAAATGATGCAATGCATACATGCACTGTTTAGATGAGATTGAAAGTATATATCTGGATAAATGTAGGAAGAATGTGTACCCGTACAATCGTTGTTTTCTTCCGCCCAGTCATCCCTTAAGGAAGAAAGGCAAGCATTTCAATGGCAAGGCAGAAAACCGGATGAAGCCTATCCCCCATACTGGTGTTGATGTATTTGGTATGGCCAATGATTTAGATGTAATCTTTGGAAAGGTTCTTGGAGGACAACCTGTTCCGAAAGACACCGATGGACACACACCCATGTGGAAGAATAAATATATATTTTGGGAGCTACCCTATTGGAAAGTGCATGAGGTCCGCTCTGGAATCGATGTGATGCGCCTAATGAAGTATCTTTGCGTAAATATTCTAGGCTTCCTGGGCTTGTATGGGAAGTCAAAAGATACCCAAGAAGCACGGGAGGACCAGCAACATCATAAAGGACGAGATGACAAGCATCTAGGGTAGTTTCAAGGGCTTGCCAGCTACGCTCTTACCAAAGAAGAGAAGGAAATCTTTTTTGAAGTCCTTTTCAGTATCAAGGTCCCGTCTAGCTTCTCGTCGAATATAAAGGGAATAGTAAATATGAAAAATAAAAAAATTTAAACCTAAAGTCTCATGATTGCCATGTGCTTATGACGCAATTGCTTCCGGTTGCATTGAGGGGAATTCTACCAAAAAATGTTCGACTAGCCATTGTGTAGGTATGTGCATTCCTCAATGCAATTTCCCAGAAGGTAATCAATCAAGAAAGTCTATTAGGGTTGCAAATTGATGTGGTCCAATGTCTGGTCAGCTTCGAGTTGTTGTTACCGCCATCCTTCTTCAATATTATGACGCACCTCCTACTTCACCTAGTCGAAGAGATTAGAATTTGCGGTCCTGTGTTTCTACACAATATGTTCCCCTTTGAGAGGTTCATGGAAGTCTTAAAGAAATATGTTCATAACTGTGCTAGGCCAGAAGGAAGCATCTCCAAGGGCTATGGAACAGAGGAGGTCATTGAGTTTTGTGTTGACTTTCTTCCTGACCTTAAGCCGATTGGTGTTCATAAATCTCGGTATGAGGGGAGGCTGACTAGAAAAGGCACACTAGGAAGGAAATCAATGGTATATAGGGACGGGCATTCTTTCACTCAAGCACACTACACAGTTCTACACAATTCCACTGTGGTGGCTCTGTATATATAGAGAAACACAAGAATATTCTATGCTCTGAAAACCCGGGGAAGCCTGACTCCTTGATTAAAGGGGAACACGAGAAGAATTTCGGCAGTTGGTTGCAGACACATCTCATGAATAACACCATTGTTGGAGATCAGTTGTACTTGTTGGCCAGGTTACCATCTTCGACTATATGTACTTCCCAAGGGTACGAGATAAATGGGAATACATTTTACACAATCGCCCAAGATAAAAAGAGCACCAACCAAAATAGTGATGTCCGCTTTGATACAGCAGATGGCAATGGGCAGAAGGACACATATTATGGGTACATAGAGGAGATATGGGAACTTGACTATGGACCTGCTTTTAAGGTCCCTTTGTTTCGGTGCAAATGGGTCAAGCTGACAGGAGGCGGGGTACATGTAGACCAAAAGTACGGCATGACAATAGTGGATCTCAACAATCTTGTGTACATGGATGAACCATTTGTCCTAGCCAACGATGTGGCTCAGGTTTTCTATGTGAAGGACATGTCTAGCAAACCGAGAAAAAGAAAAGATAAGCAAAAGAATACAGAATATGATGAGCCAAAGCGCCACATAGTTCTTTCAGGGAAAAGAAACATCATGGGAGTGGAGGACAAGACATACATGTCAGAAGATTACAATAAGTTTCATGAAATTCCGCTCTTCAAAGTGAAAACTGACCCAAGCATCCTGTTAAATGATGAAGATTCTCCATGGCTATGGTGCAGAAGAAAACCACAACACTAGATGTTGGTGATGTGTAATAATGCATTAAACCTTTTATTTGAGACATAAATCTATGTAATGTATTAAACCTTTTATTTGAGACATAAAGACCCCCTTTCATGTAATACATCTTTCTCAATCAAACTGGATGTCGACGACCGGGTTCTGAGCCACGGAAGGTGGTTACCCAAAGAGAAGGAACCATCACAGGAGCATAGCTCGGATGAGCAGGTCCCTGAAGAAGCTGCCAGGTATTGGAGAACCTAACCTCCAACACATACATATAGCGGCAGACGTGCTTGTCCTCCTCCCTGACATGCCTCCGTACCACCTCCTCGGGGGCCGGCTGATGACCCACAAGTATAGGGGGTGTATCGCAGTATTTTCGATAAGTAAGAGTGTCGAACCCAACAAGGAGCAGAAGGTGTTGACGAGTGGCTTGGAGCACGAATTCTCTGTAAATACATAGCAAACGGATTTTTAGGGTTTTTTGATAATGTAGATAAATAAAGTGCGAGTAAATAAAAGACAGTAATAATAGATGCAGCAAGTGGCCCAATCCTTTATTTAGCAAAGGACAAGCCGGTTGTATTACTTAAGATGACCAAACGTTCTCGAGGACACATGGGAATATCGTCAAGTGGTTTCGCTTCATATAGTTGATTAATCTTCTTTGGTTTGACAAGTGTTGTGTGGGTGAACCTATGCTAATGTACCGACCTTCCTAGGACTAATAACATACTTGTGATTATACCCCTTACAAGAATCCGCAAGTACAAGAAAGTAATTAAGATAGAAATCTAACCACAACTTTAAACTCTAAGATCCTGACATCCCTTGTGCAAAGGTTTCCTAACGGGGGTTCAGGTTTCTGTCACTCCAGCAACCCCTACGATTAGTAGCCAAATACACAATGCATTCCCCTAGGCCCATATAGGTGAAGTGTCATGTAGTCGACATTCACATGACACCACTAGAAGAATAACACGACAACTTAAATAACAAACTATTGAATCTTTCTCAACACAATTCCACTACTAACAACATGACTTCTCCCATGTCCTCAAGAACTAAACAAACTACTCACAAGACATCATATGGATCAAGATCAGAGATGATATAATGACAAGAAACAATCTGAACATAACAATAATTCAATGGTTCACCCAATAGCATCAACTACTACAAGTAATCAACACCGGGAAAGTTTCCCCTAAGAACTATCCAAGATTCAACCCAATTGTTACAGCGGTATGAAGTGGTGATGATGGTGCTGGTGGAGATGATGATGGAAATAATGATGATAATCCCGATGAAGTCCAGCTTGATGGTGGTGTTGATGGCAACGATCTCCCCTCTCCGGGAAGGAATTCCCCCGACAGAATTCTGTCTGCCGGAGAGATCTTTCTCTCTCTATAGTTTTTTGCCCCCACAGAGGCGGCGAAATCTTTCCGTGGTCGCCCCGAGGTATTAGGGTTTCATGGGGATAATATACGCCAAAGGGGAGAGCCAGGAGTGGGCCAGGGTGGCCACACCACCTGGTGGCATGGCCTATGGCAGCCCACGCTAGGGGGTGGTGTGGCCCCCCCTGTGGCCCATCTCCACTCCCCCTTCTGGCATCCTCCGTCTTTTGGAAAAATAGAATTTTCCATGTATTTTCCCGGATTTTATGATCTTCGTGAATTTTGCCTCCAAACAACTCCTTTTCGATCAGAATCCTGACTGTAGTGGTCCATGCTCCAAAAGTCATCAACCATGCAAAAACAGATGAAATAACATAAGTATCATCTCTTAATATGAAATATATCAATGAATAACAGTAAATTATGATATAGAATAGTGATGCCAAATGGACGTATCAACTCCCCCCAAGCTTAGACTTTGCTTGTCCCCAAGCAAAAACTGAGCTATAAACATGACCTTAGGTTTCTGGAGTGAAGAGTCGATAAAAGAATACGGAGAAGAAGCATCACATTCATCAATACATAAATCATAATAGAAGACAACTCACTATTATATAACTTAACTTGCAATAAGTAAAGGAAACACAATAAAGATACATAAAGTAAATAATAGTTGGTAATGGCAAACTTAGCTCTTGGTCAAAGAATAGTTACAATTTGCAGGAGTTCACAAATAACTAGTTTTCAATGATAGCTTTCAAAGTAATATTCACTAAGATAAGAGCAATGTGCAAAACTAGGAACATAAGAAACATGATTGAATAAATCATCATATCAATGAATGAAACACAACAACTCAAAATACTTGCTTGAGATAGAAGGGAATAGGTTTACTAACTCAACTAAAAAGTAAAAGATAGGCCCTTCGCAGAGAGAAGTAGGGATTTCAAGTTTCATAAAGAGCTTCCAAAAATTATGGTACTTATTAGCTTTTAGCTCTCATTGCCCCTATCATAGGCATCTTTAGGAGATTAAGGTTAAAGTGATCAAATATGAGGATATGCTTGACAAGTTGTAAGTTGAAAATCTCATGTCCCTTGAATACGAGGGCCGCTCCTCATGCTACTCAAGTTTAGTTACCGGTAAGTTCTTGTCATAGTAAGTATATGTGTATCATAGAGAACCTCCAACGGGGTACCCCTTGCCCGATGATACGGAAGAATCCCCATATCAAAATGACAAGGCAAGCGGACAACAAGCATATCAACAATCTTCTTATTTACCATGGGAAAATGGTGCTTTTTTTCTCTCTTTCCTCTTTTCTCCTCTCTCTTTTTTTCTATTTTTCTCAATCTCTATCTCTTTTTTTATAAGAAGAATGCTTTATATATTGCTCATTATGGTTACGCTGCAGGTTTCCACCATGATTAGGCATGGATTAGACCAGCGGCCCAGGCGTTTCTCTAACACACACACATAACTCCATGGACTTACAAGCTCCCCTTTCATTTCACACCGACGACATCCATAAACAAAAGAGCATAATATCAACTAAAATAAAGTGCAATGTTGAAAGCGTTCCCCATGACAGCATGGTTCTGCTAACTCACAACTTACAAAGCGCAAGCATATATGCAACATAGATGGGCACAATGGTTCAAGTTTATTAAGTGCAAGAAAGTAAAGTGTGTCATCAAGTTCATGAGAGCTTTAATCACTAATTTTCTCATAACAAGTTTAATTCGGAAGGTAGATAAAAAGATGAGTTTACTTGGAATAGCAATAGCGCTAGTAGGTAGGTATGGTGGACACAAATGGCATAGGTTTTGGTTTAAGGATTGGATGCACGAGAAGCATTCCCTCTCAGTACACATTTTTGGCTAGCAAGGCTGGGTAGCAATCATAAGAGTTGAAGGAAACAAACAAACATACAAGTGATAAAAACACACATGCAATCTTCCTTGGAAGCACAAAAGATCTTAACTAGAGAATACTAAGCTTATGAGCAAATCAAGAAAGAAAGACAATGAAATTATATTTCTTTAAGAGTACTTTTTATCTTTTTTTATCCAATTCTCATAATAGTGTTACTACTGACCGAGCCAGGTTTGCCAAAACCAACTAAATTAACTCAACGATCCCAAAGTGATACCAATACTAATAACAAGATCAATCATATAACAGATATTGAAAACTAATATAAGATATGCAAAAGAGTAAATGATATAACTTCTCATTAATATTCCATAACGACAACTCACACCAAGGGATACATAGATATCTAACGAGATGGGGGACACTTCCATAATGCAAACCATCCTACATGATAACTTCTCTATTCATGATATGACTCTACTAAAAAGGTAAAAAGATAGAAGATAGTGATATGATACCGCGACAGCTCCCCCAAGCTTGGAACAAACCAAGGGGATGCCAAAACCTGATGATGAATTACTCCTTTGGTGGTGGTGGTGTTCTCTCGATGAGCTTTTCGATCAATTTCCTCAAGTCCTCAATCTCGAAGGTGAGAGTACGAATCAACTCCGGGTTGTGCTCGATGCGGTGCATGATCATGTCAGGTTGTGAATCCCAGCTCGTATGATTCTTTCCCCACTCTTCCTCCTTGAAGTTTTCTTTTCCTGCATGGTTAGAACGAGGCATATCCCAATTGGAGGGTAGTTTCTCCTTGGGCATATTCTGGAATTGATGCTCATGGATAAGGGTATGGAAGGGATTCTTGGTGCGTGGAGAAGGTGACCGTGGAGCCAAACAGTGACGCGGAGGCTTCCCTCCAGTTGACATCCGTGCAATCCTTTTGATCCTGGCAGGATTTGCCAACACTCCAATGCTTGCAATGGTAGTGCTGGTGTGCGGATGCTGGCTTTTCTTTGCCTCCTCTTCATCTTTACTCTTGATCTCCTTCTCCTGCCCAGGGTCTTGGGGATCCTCCCCCGCAGGCTCTTTTCCTTTACCCTTGGCGGAGACCATTGTGCTTCTAAACTTTAATAATAGTTCCTGGCAGAAACAGATCGAAATGAAAACACGACGAGAACACGATATACAAACCTCGGGGGATCCGGGAGATTATATATTACGGATTTTTACAACATAAGGAAGGTACTGGAAGATAACGGGTCGGAGACGGAGTCCGAGGTGGCCACACCACCTGCTGGCGCGGCCAGGGGGGCCCACGCCAGGGGGTGGTGTGAGCCACCCTGGCTTCGTTTCCGTCCCTCTTTCACTTTGTTGCTTTCCTTGTTGGATAAAAACTACAAAAATATAATTGGACAGATTTTTCTTGGAACTTTTCTTACCAGGACTATTACCTATTCAAAAACGGACTCTGCAGGTCTCTGAACTTGGCATTTAGTAGATTCTTCTGGAGTCACCGCTTGAATAACATCAATATCTTGATCTTCATACACATATTGCTCGAGTCGTGAAACCTTTCACTTTCTTATTACACCATTTTCTCCACTAACCTAGAAATTTCTTTCACACAATTCTCATTAGCAACATAGTATAATCGAGGTAATAAACCTTTTAAGTTCAATTTTGAATGAAATCCATCAAAACATAAGCTATTGTAGCAACTCCTTCCGAAAATCCAAAAATAATTCAAAAAAAGGAAATCGATTTAAGAGGCAAATGCAGGAGTGGCACAAATCTGTCAAAACAGACCAGCAGGTAAAGATCAATTTTTTCGAAAATCTTCTGTTGCTCAAATCAAAACGTGCAAAACTAACGAAAGTTACATAACAACCTGGGGCATAAGCACAAACAATTACAGCTCAATCCGATATTCAGAGCTTTTTCACGAATTTTTACAACGAAGCACACAAATCTGTTTCGGGACAGCAACTTCCCCAAATCTTACTTCTCTCTCATTAGAGGTTGATCTTGACACAAAAGCCAAACAAAAAGTATAAGGAGAGGTTATTACCGAAGTAATAACTTCCAAGACTCAAATAAACAAAAACAAACTGAAAGCAAAAATATATTGGGTTGTCTCCCAAAAAGCTCTTTCTTTATAGCCATTAAGATGGGCATGATAATTTCAATGATGCTCACATAAGAATATGAATTGAAGTGAAAGAGAGCATCAAGAAACACAAATACACATGTTTAAGTCTAACCCACTTCCTATGCAAGGAATTTTGTAAGAAAATAAATTGTTGAAACCAGAAGCTGTAAGCATAGGAAGGCAAAACAAGTGCAACACAAAGACTTTCAGCATAAAGCGAGGAAACTTAATATTATTGAGATGCATTAGAACACTTTCCCCTCTCTCATAATAACTTTCGGTATCATGCATAAATTTAACGATATAACTATCACAAGAACCATTGTAGCAATGATCACTTATTCTAATAGAAAACACAGGGACACTAGCTCTCATAACACTACTTTGTGAAACAATATTAGGGTTATCCTTACAAAGGATAGTGTGTCCCTCTTCTACATATTTACTGACAAAGTATTTCACATTTTCTATTATAAGTTCATCATCCATTTGTTTATCAGGTTCAACAGTTTTATTTGTACTTTTATTAACCATACTAGCTATCATAGAATGTTCCTTTACTTTAACTGGAAAATGTATTTTTTCAATGTAAGATTCAGATAAAACATTATTAGCAGTATAAACTTCAGTATTTCTTGCAGGAACACAATTAGCAATATCTTTATATGGTTCATGATACTTATTCCACTTCTTTTTAGGAACTTCAATATAGGAAGCAAAAGCCTTAAAATAACTTGCAATAGCTTGAGAATCTAGACCATAAGCATTTTTATATTTTGAAAGTCATCAGTTCCCATAAAAGATTCAATGCATTCATAATCATAATTTATACCTGACTTTCTTCCTTTATCATTCTCCTATGCTTCAGCATTGTCTTGAATATGGTCTAGAAGATCCCATTTAGCTCCTTCTTCCATGCGTGTAAATGATCCAGCATAAGAAGCATCCAATAAATCCTTATCATAAAGAGAAAGCCTTCCATAAAAGTTATTGATAATAATATTGTTGGGGAGCTCATGAATAGGACATTTGAGCATTAGTAACTTCTATCTCCCCCAAGCTTGAGCTGTACTCTCTCCATCAAGAAGCCAAAAGTTGTATATTTGATTCCGATCTTTATGAATCTCACTAGGAGGATAAAATTTAGAATAAAAGAGAGGTACTACTTCCTCCCATTCAAGAGCTTGACTATTCTTTAGCAGCTTATACCATTCCTCAGCTCTTCCTTTCAGTGATAATGAGGATAACTTCTTCTTGACTTGATCTGTTATAATACCTGCGCACTTAAACAACCCGCATAATTCGTGTATAAAGAGCAAATGATCACCGGGATGGACAGTTCCATCTCCAACATAATAGTTATCCATAACACGATCAATAATCCTTGTAGGTATTTTAAAAGTATCATTCTCAGTAGGTGATGGTTCATCTACTACCTTAGCAGTGGTAGTAGCATTACGAAATAAGAAACTCAGTGAATTATCCATATTGAAATAAAGTAACTAACATAAATAAATAACACTCACAGTAGAAGTTTCCTTTACTAGTTCCACTCTCCAATAGCGCTTCACTCCCCGACAACGGCACCAAAAAATAGTCTTGATGACCCATAAGTATAGGGGGTGTATCGCAGTATTTTTGATAAGTAAGAGTGTCGAACCCAACGTGGAGCAGAAGGTGTTGACGAGTGGTTTGGAGCAGAAATTCTCTATAAATATTTAGCAAACAGATTTTTAGGGGTTTTTGATAATGCAGATAAATAAAGTGCGAGTAAATAAAAGACAATAATAATAGATGCAGCAAGTGGCTCAATCCTTTTGTTTAGCAAAGGATAAGCCGGTTGTATTACTTGAGATGACCAAACATTCTCGAGGGAACTGGATTCTGCTAAACATTCAACATGATAAGGGAAGAGTTGAAGTCATGGATCCATTAAAGAGACCCCTGGAACAGTTTAGGGACATGCAGGACATGCTCTAGAGGTAATTTCGCACTACATCGGTCTCTTTCGTTGATTTCCTAAGATATCACGTAATAAATAACTCATCCATTTTCTTTACCGAGCAGGGTTCGGAACCAGTTCAAGAGTGCAGTTACGTGTCACTTTAGTGAGAAGCGGACGAGTAGTACACACATCTCTTTACTTCTAGTTTCAATACAATTATGATGCTAGATTATTATTTTGATTGAATTCTATTCTCGTAAAGTGCGCTAGGCAGCCACCCAGGACGAATCTATGTGGATTCAACGTTTGCGAGTTCATTCGCACGTTTACCACTGAGCACAAAGATTATAGAGTCGATATAAAAAATACATTCACAGCATTATTTTTATTATCGTCACTTTTTGTTATCATAATTGGTATTCATATTGATCTCCTGTCTTATATAGTTCGAGAGAATGCGGGATCAGCTCCTACCAGAGCAACGCGTACTAGGAATTGCTGAAGAACTGGCAGAATTCTTGATGAACGAGATGATAGATGCGCTAGAGAATTTAGTGTGAATATGCGCTACCGATTATCCCCGACCGTGTAGTTGAATAGACGGGCTCTAGTCCCGGTAATTGTGATGTCCATTGTAACTATCATGTATATATTTGTATGCTGGATCCTAAAACAAGTTATCTTATATATGCACGAATGTGTAAGGTATGTGGTAGCATAGAAAACTATTTTGAAATAAAAAAAGAAATAAAATGCTACAAAATAAATTCTCTACCGCGGCAGAGAAAGGGCCTAAAATGCTGCCGCGGCAGAGAACCATTTTTCCCGGTTCGTAATAGGAACTGGGACTAATGGGGGGGCAGCCAGCGCGCGTAGGAGAAACCACGTGGACGCCCATTGATCCCGACTGGTAACCGGGCCGGGACTAGTGGGTAGGACTTTAGTCCCGCCTCTTCAATCCCAGTACCAGCCTCTCACGAGCCGGGACTAAAGGACCGTTCTCCACTAGTGTCACTTGAGGGGGGTTAGCTTGGTGATTCTTACCTGAACTGTAAACGCTGAGATGTGCATTTCGTTTTCATTGAAAATGGAATGGGGCGAAAGCCTTTTGATCTATAAAAAAACTTGTTTTTGGACATCATTTAGGAGTCTTCTTTTCGACAACGAAAGTGGTAGAAGTTATGGTTATAACATATTGTACCCCTATTAGTTCATGAATCCTTTAGGCCACATTTATTTTTGGTCTCAATTTGTCAATTTGTACGATTATACACAAACAACAAAGGCTTCACACTACAGGGAAAAAAGTCGTTGGCAAGGGCTTTTTCTTTGCCGATGGCCTCGGTAAAAAAAAGGCAGTCGGCAAAGAGGTGGCTTTACCGAGGTTTTTTGCGGTGATATGCTCGTTAGCGAGGAGTTCTAGGGCATCGTGTTGTCGGTTGATATCCGAAGCTCAAGAGACAATGAGCAGGTCGATCAAGTCAAGGTCGGTTATAATGTTGAGGTTGGTAAAACCATCGTTGTCGATAAGGGGACCGTGCCCAGAAGCTTAGAAGGTGACTTATCTTTTTCCCTTGATCCCATTCGAACTTGGGTTGTTTGCTCTGTGGGTATGTTTATGTTGCTCATAAGTTGATTTGTCATCATTTCTTTCCGGCCTTTGGTGCTACATATAGGTAGGGTTGCGAAGCGGCACCCGATCCGTCCCGCTGCATAGGCAAAAATTATTAGTTTAGTTCAAAAATTTCATCAAAATTTCTCTAATTGAAACTAAATTTTGATTTCGCGGGCTCTTGCAGGTTGCCATCTCCGCTATTTTTTTTAAATAATACATTTTTTTATTGAATTTCACAAATAATACACAAAACGGGAAAATTGCAAATATGTGGGTCGCTCGGCCGATCGACAGGGCTCGTCCGTTGAACGGACGACGGACACGGTTCGTCCGTTGAACAGACGACCGTTTGGTCGACTTTTACCGAACAGCCGACAGCCTTGCCTTCTTTTCCCGAAAAGACGACCGTGCTGCCTTCTTTCTTTCAACAGACGACAGGGCATCACGCTGTCGGCCGACAGGGGTATTTCGTCCGTTCAAGGGACGAAGGCAGGTTCGTCCGTTGAAGGGCCGACGCCACCCAGCATATAAGTCGCTGACCCGTCGTCGCCCTCCACTCCTCTCGCTAGCCAGCCCTCCTCTCTCTCGGTTCCTCCTCTTTCTCACTAGCTCACTCTCGTTTTCGCCAGTTGCTGCACCGATTTTGAAGTGTGGTGCTATGTTTTCGCCACCCGGGAACATATTAGCAAGCTAGTAGAGTCCCGATCTACTAATGGGATAGCCTGGTGTAGTGATTTGAGTCGTTTTGGTGGAGGGATCTGGTGGTGTTCTTGTTGAGCAATGGCCATGGTGGAGGCCGGTGCTGGGACTTGAGGAAGGTGCATGGTGGAGGTGCTGATCCGTTGACCTGAGGCGGCTGCACGGCAGGACTTCGCACGCTTCAAGGGTAAACCCTAAGTTCTTGCTAATTGCAGTCATGTGTGTATGTTTATAGGTAGCCTTTGATGGGGTCTGTTAGATGTAAGATATTTGTAGAGTATTATGTGTCAATGTACCTATTTTTGACTATTTTCGGTATTTTTTAGGTCGAAAATCATGTCAAATAATGTAGTGTTTAGGTTCTTGTATGGTCCTGGTTCCGTCAGAATAAACCAGCACGGAGTTGATTTGAGCGAGTTTAGTTTTATGGATGAAGTGCTTCAGAATCCTGAAACAGTGCCCGTTACTCAGTTGAAGGATTGGTTATGTGTTCGTTTAGGGCTCCCTCCTACCCATACTGTCGGTGTGCATGCTTTATGGACTAAGTCAAGGCAAACCCCTAATTTTTATTTAAGGCCAATAGAAGTGCAACAGAAATGGGTCAAATTTGTGCAAGCTTGCCAGAAAAGAGAAGTTAACCCTAGTCTCTTAGTGTTACCTGTGGCGAAAGAGGCTGGGTATGATCATGGCCAGAGTAGTCAGACCGGTCATGCTGGAGATAGTTATGATCATGGCCAGAGTAGTCAGACCGGTCATGGTGGAGGTAGTTATGATCATGGCCAGAGTAGTCAGGGCCAAGAGGGTGGCGGCGGGTATGAATCAGGTCACAGTAGCTATGCACACACCGGGGGTGATGGTTATGTATCAGAGGACGGTGGTGAAGGATTAGGGAAAGACATATTCAGTGGCGAAGCTGATGAGGACGAGATATATGATGGTTTGTTGCAACATCAAATGGAAGCCGAAGACTCAGAAGGCAACAGTGATACGGCTGATGATTCTGGCGAGTCTGATCAAGAAGAGATCGGCCAACCTATTCCGGCATCATGGAATAATGACAACACAACAGCAATGACTGTGAACGATGGGCATGATTTGGCGTGGCATTATCACGCGAACAACATCTCTCTGGGTGCATTATATCCTAGCAAGAGACATCTGCAGGAAGAAATTGTTGAGTGGTCAATGTACATGCAACGGGTCATGAAAACGAAGGTGTCATCACAACAATATTTGACATTGGTTTGCGAGGAAGCTGGATGTCCTGCAAGGGTGCATGCCCATGTCCCTAGGTATGACACAAACTGGAAGGTCACCGATGTTGTGATGCACACATGCACACTTGAAAGTGTCCTTCAGGACCATCGTAACCTCACGTCAACCCTCCTGGCTAGACTGTTGTACACAGAGATAGTGGAGGGCAAAGCCATGGGGGTGAATGCTATCATTCACAAAGTTTCTGTCAGATTCCGCTACAATATTTCATACGGGAAGGCTTGGAGGACTAAGCAAAGGGCACTGGAGGCAAGGTTTGGTTCGTTTCGAGACGGGTATGACTGTGTTTTTAGGATGCTCCAGACACTGCAGGCTAGGAATCCAGACACCTACGTGGACATCCAACACTTTACATTGCCACATGAACCTAATTTGAGGGTACTTCATCGAGTGTTCTTCTCATTTGCTATATGCATAGAAGCTTTCACTCACTGTCGACCAGTCATCTGTGTGGACGGTACATTTCTCACTGGCAAGTATAGGGGTCAGATATTGACTGCCATAGGCCAAGATGGAAACAATCAAGTGGTTCCACTTGCTTTTGCTTTCGTGGAGAGCGAGAACACCGAGAGTTGGTTATGGTTTTTCAGGCAGCTGAAGATAGCAATTGTGAGAGATACACCGAATGTATGCGTGCTTCATGATAGTCAACCAGGTATACTAAGCGCGATAAAGAAGCTCACACAGCCCACTCCTGATGAAGTAACTCCATGGCTGGACATGCAGAGTCGTTGGTGCATGCGGCATCTAGGGGCCAATTTTTTCTCACAGTTCAGGAACAAAGCTCTCATGAACCTATTCAAGAAGCTTTGCAAGCAGAACCAAGAGTGGAAGTATATCAAGTGTCGTGGCTATCTTGATGACTTCACTAAAAAACATGTGACTCAGAGGAGAGCAGCTAGAGCAGCAGCGGTCGTGGCTCATGCAGCGGCGTTAGCTGCACAGGCAACAACAGGAGCAGCACCACCAGAGGAAGAACCCATTGCCCTTTGTGACTTGCCAGGATTTGACCAACCCGGTACTAGGAGAAGGCCTGGCAGAAGGATTAAAAATTTTCAGGAATGGATACAATACGAGCCTGTAGAGAGGTGGTCTCTGCTGCATGACACTCATGGTGCTAGGTTTGGCGTCATGACTACAAATCTGGCTGAAACTTACAACTTTGTCTTGAGAGGAAGTAGGGCTCTACCATTAATAGCCATTGTGGAGTGTATTTTCACCGGAACTCTGAAGTATTTCAGAGACAGACTCCAGATGGCTCAGATGCATATCATGAACAACCCAAACACGAGGTATTGTTCAAAGATCATGCATTACATGGATGCCAAGATGGAGAAGGCTCGGTCCATGCATGTCATCGCCATCGGTAATCAGGAAAGAAGGTTCGAGGTACGCCTCCTTCCAACCGGATTGGAACAGGAGAAGAGGTAAAGACACAGGAGGTGAGGATAGGCAACGAAGCCTGGCCAACGTGTGAGTGCACGTGCAATAAACCCAAGCTGTTGCATCTGCCTTGCTCTCATGTACTAGCTGCATGCGGGCTGATGGGTATGGATGCGATCTCGTTTGTGTCTCCTTATTTCCTTAAGGACGCGGTGGTCAATACGTGGACAGGCGAGATGATGGGATATAGGGCATGGGGAAATTTCAATAAAGTAAATCCAGGTGAAAGGGTGTACATCCCAGATCCTGTACTGATGAGGATGAATCTGAAGCCGGAGGCCCTACTAGGCAATGTTTTCTGTGTAATCAATTTGGTCATATAGACACCAGTTGCCACATCTTCGGGACTGGTGGAGCTGCTCCTCGTGGACGTGGCAGCCGAGGAAGAAGAGGCAGAGGAAGAAACTAGACGTGTGGAACTATGTCTTAAATTTGTAATATGTGTGGAACTATGTCTTAAATTTGTAATATGTGTGGAATTATGTCTTAAATTTATAATATGTGTGGAACTATGTCTTAAATTTGTAATATGTGTAGAACTATGTCTTAAATTTGTAATATGTGTGGAACTATGTCTTAAATTTGTAATATGTGTGGAACTATGTCTTAAATTTATAATATGTGTGGAACTATGTCTTAAATTTGCAATATGTGTGGAACTAATGTGCAGATGGCGGGATCTTTGCTGAATGCTGACATAGATAGAAAGCACTGACCGACGGTACTGGATGCTAACCCGGGGTCCTTGAAGCACCTAGTGACTCGCACTCCCATTTCGAACTGGTGCATACATCCTGATTGGCTTCAGAGGCATGTGACATTTATTTCTCTTGCTGTTGGGATATTTATGGGCCAACGTGACTAAACTGTTCTGCTTTCTTCTTATGTAGATTGAAGTGGGCTGGGCTCTTACCATTCGCTCGTTTGGTTGAGGCCACTCGTATGGAGGAGATAGAAGGGCGACAACTTGGGTTCCAGACTAGTCGCTTACAGTACGACTCGTCTTTGCTCACGTGCTTGGTGGATCGATGGAGGCCCGAGACTCACACTTTCCATTTTCGATGAGGAGAGATGGCTCCTACCCTTCAGGACGTCTCGTACTTGCTGGGACTTCCGTTGGCTGGCGTGCCCATAGGCCCAGTGGATCCACCGGCAAATTGGGCCGAAGACATGGCCCAACGATTCTTTGGCATCCGTGATGGAGCTCTGGCCTTTGGCCATGACAATCATGGGCCAAAATTTGGATGGTTGGAGCAGTATCAGGTGTGTTTCATTTATTTGTTCTATTTTGTTGGAGAAGTATCATGTACTGAAAATTGTTCTATTTGCCAATGCAGATACAGAGGTTTGGGTTCCCGGCCACTCCGATGACTGCCCCACAGATTACACGCAGCCTGGAGGCATACCTTATGTGGCTGCTCGGGAAGGTGATGTTCACTAAGAACCACGTGTCGACCATTAGTGCGCGATACATCCCTTTTGCTAGAGGGATCGCGGAGACGACGTGCCAGGAAGAATGCACACAGTGGAGTTGGGGTTCAGCTGTCTTAGCAGCTACGTACCAAGGTATGTGCAATGCTTGCCAGTTAACCAAGGACAGTTCTGCCTTGCTAGGATGCCCATTGTTGCTGCAACTGTGGTCGTGGGAGAGGTTCCCTATCGGCCGTCCAGATGTAAGTGTCAACCAAATAGTCGGCAACCAGGAACATGAAACAATTGTCTACCACTCTGACCTGTTGTTCGACGAAGAGCAAATTGATTTGCCTACATTTGGCACTCACTGGACCCGTCGCAAGGTCAGTGTAATGTCTTAATAAATTGCACTTTTGGTACTACAATATGAAAGTTACTAACAACTATTTTGTCATGCAGTGTCGTTTCGCGGGAGAGCAAGTCATTAGATGCTATCCATCGTTCAGCGAGCAGTTCGACACACTGAAAGAGGATGTCGTGATTTGGGAGCCGTACACCCTGCAGACACGACACGCACGATATCCCGGCGGGTTATCTATTATGTGCACTAGAGATCGAGAGTACTGGCTGACTACATCGAAGATCATCTTTGATTGCCAAGTTGAGGAGATGTCTCAACAGAGGGTCATGCGACAGTTTGGTCTTTGCCAGATGGTAGATCCCCCACGTCCGAATGTTCCCCTTCCAGATATCGTGCACGCGTAAGTAAATATATGTACATAAGGAATGCATCTTATACTTCATCTATGTTCTTTAATGATGGTCTAACAAATTCTAATGACAGGTACTCTCGGAAAAGTAGCAAGACCGCCACTCAATGGCTCCAACGGGTGGGGATTTACGTCAACGAGTGGCAGAATGCACCAACACAAGTGTGGCACGCTGGCCCGTTTGATATGGAGCTATTCCACGGATACCTACAGAGGTACATGTCGATGACACGGCTACGTCCCATTCCACACGCACATGACGATGAGATATACCCTAGCCAGTCAACACTGGAGTCCAGACAGTCAGCGGTAAGTACTTTATTTAGAGCATAATCAACATGAGTGCCTATGTAGTGCATACCTAACTATGAGACAAATGCAGGCCGATATGACGTGGGAGCTACAGACTGAGGTGGCTCAGTACGGACGATCGCTTTCGACCGTTCCTCTTGTGCCCCGTCAGCA
The DNA here is from genome assembly GCA_916181665.1 of Avena sativa. Classification (NCBI taxonomy): domain Eukaryota; kingdom Viridiplantae; phylum Streptophyta; class Magnoliopsida; order Poales; family Poaceae; genus Avena; species Avena sativa. The sequence goes on from OV702287.1 coordinate 435,729,201, forward strand.
GGCTCAGTCCTTTGCCCGGCGGGTTGAGGAGAAGCTGCGGCGTATCTACGCGGCCATCACGTGCACCAGCGTCTCCGACGTCGTTCAACACCGAGAAGCACAACGCCCACCGCGTCACTCGGTAGAGGAGCGCGCCCCACGTCGATCCACGCAGCAGCGCCCACCGCGTCACTCGGTGGAGGAGCGCGCCCCACGTCGATCCATGGAGCAGCCACCTTCTCCAGACCATGCTGGAGGCTCGGGATGGCACGAGGAGCATATTTCTCCACCACTCCGCCACGGGCCTCGTCCACGACTCTCACAGCAGGCGCCGCCGAGAGCACCACCTCCAGACCAGGCTGGAGGCTCGGGGTGACAGCAATTACAGTTTACTTCTGACCCATGGCAGCAATCGCAGTTTAATATCGACCAGTGGCAGCAGAACCAGATTACTTTCAAACAGTGGCAGCAGCAGCAGATCCCCTACATGGACTTCGCTTATCGACCACAATCTCATCCTCATGGTAAGCGTGTCCCTTCCTACTATTGTTAGATGCAGTAAGACATTGTTCGGTACTTAATTTCTTATACACTAGCAGGAGACTCCGTTACATGGACAGTACTGACGACCATGATCAGCAGACACAGCACGAGCAGGTAGACTGGTTTGGCCAGTATCAGCCAGGTACTCCACCACCTATCCCCACACAGGATACACAGGATCAAGGTGAAGGGTCAACTACACCTCGCCGTGATGTGATGCCACCCCACAGATATGGATGGAGTACACCGAGGCCTCCGCCACCTCGTCGTCGACACCAGTGATATCTACTTATGTATCAGTCATTTACCTATCTATGTATGAGACATCATTCTATTATTTCATGATTTTATTCGACAAACTACTCAACATAACTTGCAACATAGTTTAACATAACTTGCGGTACATAAATAAGAGTCCTATCTATCCCTAGCATGATGCATTTCCCTTTCCCTTCGATGATGCCTCGCCCTTTCCCTTGGACGATCCCTCGCACTTGCTCTTCTTGTCCTGCGATTTCTTCTTCTCCTGCCTCTTGTCCCACTCAGCTCTTGCCTTGCTTCCAACGGGTGGCGACATGAAGATATCATCCTCATCTTCGTTCTCTTCTATCCAGGCCCTACGTGCCACAACCTGCTCCGTCATGTCAGCTTGACTCTTCTTGGCCTGCTCTTTCTTCTTCTCCTGTCTCTTGTCACACTCAGCTCTTGCCTTTCTTCCAACCGGTGGCGGCATGAAGATATCATCCTCATCTTCGCTATCTTCTATCCAGGACCAAGGTGTATTAGCCACCTCCATCATGCGAGCTTCACTCTTGAAGGTGAGCTTGTCCCACCTTGCCTTGATCCTGAGAAGCTCTGCTCGTATCTGATTTGGGGTCTTCAGTTTCCACCCTCTTCGATGAAGTGACTTACCAAGTATAACGAGAGCATCATGGTTCGATACCAACGTATCCCAGTCGGCTGGTTTATCGCCTATCTCAACAGTTCTGGCTATGAAGAAAAGCCCAATGGACATATCTACAGGCCAGGGAGACGCCTCGGTCATAGTGGAGAGGAGTGGAGGAAAATGCGAGAGCAAAAGGAGAGAGGGAAATGAGAGAGTAAGAGGAGAAAGAGATGAACTGGGTTAAAGGATACATCCCGTTGCCCGGATTTATAGAGGCACCGAACCGAATAGGCGGGAAAAAAGGGCGGGAAGTCGTGGCGGGAAAAAAAGGGCGGGAAGTAGTGGCGGGAACAAAGGGCGGGGATTACTGGCGGGGAGTACCGGCGGGAAAAATTGGCGGGATATCCCGGCAAAAATCGGCGGGAAGGATTGCCAAGGAGCGGACGATTATTTAGCGGCAGTAGGGAGCACAGGGGCGTCGTCTCCTCAACGGACGACAACCAGTGTCGTCTCCTCAACCGACGACAACATGTGTCGTCTGGCGAACAACCGAAGCTCAGGGGCGTCGTCTCCTCAACGGACGACACCACCTGTCGTCCGCTCAACCGACGAATTCCCTCTGTCGTCCGTTGGACGGACGACGGACCGACAGAACTGCAATTTTCCCGTTTTGTGTATTATTTGTGAAATTCAATAAAAAATGTATTATTTAAAAAAAATTAGCGCCATCTCCAATTCCTTTTCAATTTCTTTAGATTTTTTGTTTTCTGCAGAAAATGGCAGGAAAAAAAAAGAAAGACTCTGCCGTGACTATAGATGGGCTGGTTCTTGGAGCTTTAATGGGCCTGAAAGGTGGAGCCAATGCACATTGCAAAAATCTATATCTATACCTATCTAATCTATACCTAATAATAAATGACGGATTGTTTATTCCGGTCCAATACTTTTCTGGACTGGTTTGCCCCTCCATCAACCAGAAATTAACCCCAATGCCACTGGTAAGTGAGAACGTGAAAAACAACCAGCCGGCCACGCGCGGGTCGTCCGTCCTGCCTAGGTCAAACAAGATGGTTCGGTTCTGTTCCTGACCGCGACTGCCGCCCGGCAATCCCTTCCCAATCCCTGTCACCGTCCTATCCCGAGCACCAACGCCGGCCGGTCGTCCTCCTCATCCTTCCCGGTCGCCGCCCGGCCTCCTTCCCTAGCGCGGTACAGTCCACCCTCCTCCATCGCACAGCCCGCTGCTCGACTGCCTACCTTTTCTCCCGAGCTCACTCCCAGATCCCTAGATCGACGCCCTAACAGCACGCATGCCGCCCGCCGAAGAGCCTCCCTTGGACCGCCAGATCCTATCCTCTCTCCCGACCAAGGTGAGTTGACGCTGCAGACACCGCACGTGCGCCACCGCTCCCCATCTCGCTGCTTCTTCTGTCCCACCGTGTGCGAGTTCGAGCACTGACTGGTCGTCATAGGGCCGCCCCCAGGCAACTCCGGCAGCCCCTTTGAGGTAGCACTACGCCTCCTTGTGGCTTTTGTCAATTCGTCTTGCATTTTTCATTGACCATGTGCACATCAGCACATGTCCATCTATCCTAAATTTTGAGTCATCCTTGTGGCCTGATGAACTGGGGATGGAATTATATCTGCTCGATTTAATGAAGAGTTTATTCAATCACATACCAAGATTCAGATGGGTGTCCACATCTGTGAGAATGCATTAAGACTCCAACCTTGAACGATGTTGCTCCACATGTTACTCTGATCTGTTCTGATTGCTTTCTTCTCACGGTTGTCCCAGCACAGTAGGTCCCAAAGCTCACTAATGCCTTGAACGGTAGTAATAGCAAGCTGGAGAAGCAGGACAACAGATGTTGTATACAGTGTAGGAGTTGAAGAGGGGCGCAAGCGGCAGAGCTGCCAGAAGGTCCAGGAGCTCACTAGGAAATGTGCATGCTTCTTCGGATGGTCGCCTTGGGGTGTTTGTTCTGCTCTTGTATGGCACATTGCATATCATCCAATCTTCCTGTATTTTACCATTAAAAAAAAGGTGCATAGTTCATATTATTAAGTGTAGGTTCATAGGTTATTGTTGAAAATGTAGCTAGCTTCCATTGCCTTTACAGATTTATTTTCTCATTACTGAATACACTTCCAAAAATAAATATTCATGGTTGACACCCTTATCTGAATGAACACAATCCATTCGACACTTTTGGTTAATACAAAACCGTTTATGTTTTCTCCTATGTGAGACCTTCCGTTGTCCATGCTACAAAGTGACATGTTCACTTATTAATTAACAAGGCAAAATCAGATGTTAGCATCTCTTGTTGGGTGTAAGAGGAAGAAAAGCACTCGTACTACCTGACTATGGTTGTGCCGTAGATGCTAAGCACCCAACCACATGTTAATACTTGTCGATGTGCTGCTGAACGAGTACAGTAGGGCGGTTGGGATGTGTGCTTGCTGCACTCTCCAAAGCATCCTCAAAACTGATGCAGTCGTCTTGTTGTACAGTACAATCGACAGTAACGAGTCTGGGCAGATTCTTTATCCCAAAATCAAAACCATCAGCCAGTGGCTCATTTCTACGCAGTGGTAGCACAACCACAAGTATTTCTAGGTTGGGCATGGAACCTGCAGCGAACTTCAGATATATTTCTTCTTGCAGGTCTGTACAATATCGGAACTTCGTCAAGTATGGGAACCCAACTTCACCACTGACTGTCAGCATTATACCTTTAGAATTATGGTATCTTGCTTCTAGTTCCAGCTTGAGCAGAACGGGTAAGCTTCCAAGAATGCAGAGGTCACTCTGCGTGATTCCCTTCACTTCAATGCGTAACTCTTGAAGGTTGACAAGTGAGCGCATCCATTCGGGAACATGCCGGACTGGCGAATCAATTAAGATGAGCTTCTGGAGGCTAAGCGCAACAGGGCACGAAGTTCCCAATGGTAAGAATTTGCTCCCATTTTTTATTTTCAGATTACGAAGCTTGTCCAGCAAGATAAAGTCACAAAATGAAGAAACAGGAAGTCTCCTGGCACGTTCATTCACATCAATGAACAACTTCCTCAGATTCCTGAGCTGTCCAAGTTGTTGCATGTAGTTAAGATTTTGCAATGAAAAGTCGACCCATTTCAACACCTCAAGTGCTTGCAACTTTCCAACTCCATCAGGAAACATAACTTTGCAATCAGTCAATAGATGCACCAATTTCCCTAGATTTACAATACTTGCTGGCAGTTCCCATATTAAGGTGTCTCTTAGATCTAACATCTCTCCTGGGAGCTCAGATATTCTTGTTCCTCTTAGGTTCAGGTACCTTAGATGAAGCATCCTCCCTATATTTTTAATACGATGTTCGATGTTTCCATTGTAAGGGGAACCCCAACATCCAAATTCTACAATACGCAAATGCTTGAACTCATCCAATCGAGAGATTTCCCTTGAATTTCCAAAAACATTGAGTGATCGGGCATGGGACAATACCAGTCTTCTTTTTGGCAGGATACAATTTCCATGTGTATCAAGTTGGAGAGAGAGCCGACGAACTTTCCTTTCGACATTAACTAGTACAAAGGGAACCCCAGCCAAAGTAACAAAGTTAGCTTCAATGGACTTCGATATGATGAAATCAAGAATTGTGTCATGAACTCTACAAGTATTCAGCTTATGGTGTTCGTCAATCACTAGTTGGACCAAACTCCTATTGACAAGCTCATTGAAACACATCTCCCCCAACTCATGTACTGTATATCTTCCTTCTTTATGAAATAATCCTTCAGCAATCCATCTCCTTATAAGACCTTTCTTCTCGATAATAGCATCTTCTGGAAATATACCAAGGCACAAGAGGCAAGTTTTCAGAAGAGAAGACAAATCAAAGTAACTAAGTGACAATATCTTCATCATACTTTCAACACTACGATTCCGTTCAAGTGCACGGCCAATTGAATCTTTCACTTCATTCCATATATCTGTTGTTTTCTTTTTGCTAGCCAGCAGACCAGAAATTGCAATGATCGCCAAAGGCAAGCCACCGCATTTTTGCAAGATTTGATCAGAAACTTCTTGAAGGTGATAAGGGCAATGTTCTTCAGAGCCGAATAGTCTTCTACAGAATAACTGTTTAGAGTGCACAATATCAAGAGGCCTTAAACCATAAACATGGCCATTGAATGATGAACTGCATGCTTCTGCTACACTGTTTATCCGAGTAGTGGTGATTATTCTACTACCCATCCTGGTCATGGGGAATGCGCACTTAATAACATCCCATGTATCCATATCCCATATATCATCAACAACGATAAAGTACCTACATGTGGATTTGTGAGATATATTGGCAGGGCTTTAATATCAAGCATGTACAACAAGATAGGCACATTAATTAAAAATGCAGCTTCTCACACTGGTAACATGAAAAGATAAATAACAAACCTAATAGTACTAATGATGAAATAACATATGTTGCCAACTTAATTAGCTTTGCGTGTCATTGTTTGTATGGTACACTACAATGGTGCACCTAGTATCCTAGAGACCTAGACAAGTGTTTAATTCGTTTGGTGATTAATAAAACTAGTTTTATGGGCTAACTATTTTCATGAGGTGGGGAGTGCATGTGGTAAGTTGAAAACATATCAATTCATTTTGAATTTTGATGAAATGATTATCTCAATGATTAATCCGCTAAAAAGAGCATATTTTGTTTTGTTCCACCATGTGGAGAACTGCAAACAACAAAAACCACATGAGGAATTCACGGAGGAGGATTCTTCTACCTAAAGAAAAACTCGACCATGGTCCCATACATCAATGTATACCCGAATACTTTAACAAAGTGTCATCAATGTTTGCGTAAAGAGGGTACCATGTTCTAGTTGCACAAAAAAAAGTGTAAGCCAAGCACTCAACACCACAAAAAACCTAAGTCAAGAACTCAACACCACAAAAAACCTAAGTCAAGCACTCAACACCACAAGAAGTTTTATTGGTCTAGTGGGAGGCCCCTGAGGAGAGCAGTGTGCAAAACCTACGACTGAAATATTGATTGTGTTTCAACTAGAAAGCTAGGGATTTCACTTTAGCGAATCCAAAAAAAGCATAGAGATCGTAAGTACGTACCTTTTGTCTTCCAGGAACTCGTATATTTTGATAGCAAGTTGCTGCGCGCTCCCTTCTTCGGTACCAGCATAAGGTTGGTTGCTAACTTCACTGAATATGGTTCTCAAAATGTTCATAATGCTTGGGCTTCGTGACACGGATAAGAAAGCTTGACAGTGGAATCCTCTTCCTCTTCTGAGCTCTTTATACACTTGATTTGCAAGAGTTGTTTTGCCCATTCCTCTAGGCCCAACGATAGATACTACCTTCAGTTGTCGTGATGACCCACACATGTCCTCTTCAGTCAACAAATTGATAACTTTAGCTTTCGATACATCAATTCCAACAATCTTTGACACATCCTCAAAAATAACAAGAGCTCTAGTGTCAATGGTTCCATTGATGGTCTCCGAGAAGGTTTCGACAGTCTTGTGCCTCCCATTCCTCTTGCCCACATCAGTCTTGTACCTTGCATTCTTCTCACCCACCTCAGTGACTTGTTTCTTCAGATCATGGATCTCGTTGGCAATCCGACGGCGAGCCTTGACCTTCCCCAACTTCCTTAGTGAGTGCTTAATCTTCTCTATAAAGCCATCTGGCTCAGGGTCCTTGTCACCGACGCTTTGCATGAAGTCGTCGATGCAGTCCTCCATGTCGTATGAGAGCTCGCGCACCTCATTCATCCAAGCGGTATCCTGCACATCAGGATCCTCCTCCTCGGACATCTTCATGAGAAAGGCATCCATGGCAGCGAGTTCGTGGGTGAGGGACTTGATGTCTTTGCGCACCTGCTTGAAACACTTGTACTTATCGCCGAGCAGAGCGCCCAACTTCCCCAGAACAGGTTTCAGGGCTCCGGTCGCCACAGTCACCAGCGCTGCCTCCATCACCCGCCGTGAAATTAGATGCACTGAAAACAGCTAAATTTGATGTATGTCAACCTACAACTTGAAACGAGGATGGATCAATGGAAGTCAGGCCAATAATTATAACATTGCCAATGCGATGACACAGCGTCATTCGAGGAGATGGGGTCGTACCTACGGGGAAGCTGGATTCTTCTTCACTGGTAGCAACTCGGAGCTTGCTCGGTCACCAGAGCCTCCTCCATCGCTGTCTGTGTGGAATGCACCAAAAGAAGCTAAATTTCCTGTCGTCAACCTACACCCTGAAAAGAGGATGGATTAACTGAAGTAAGGCCAAGTGTTATTACACTGCCAATACGACATGGCGGCGTCATACGAGTGGTGGGAGGATATGGGATTATGGGGTGGTACCTACGGCGAAGCTAGACTCGGAGCTCGCCCGGTGAACAGAGCTGCTGCCATGGTCCCCGTGCAGGATTAGCGGCGGAGAGTGGAATTTTTTTCACTGGTAGCCGTGCAGGATTTTATGTGTCAGCGTCGCCGATCTAAACCTGAACCTGCAAAGAGGAAAACCGAACCATTACTACGCTGCCTGAACATAACCATCGGGAGATGGAAGCGGGGCCGTACGTACCTGGCGGGATGGATCTCCCGTGGAGGACGTCATGCCGGCCGCAAAGTAGCTGCGCTGTTGTTGCAGTGGCGTGATCTCTGCACCTCGTCCGGCGGGGAGAACCTCGGACGCGGTGCTCTGCTACGCGGGACGAGGGAGAATACAAGGGGATCTGGCCTGAGTCAACGAAACGCGTAAGCAAAAGGAGAGGTCGCCGTCGTCGTTTGCCATCCAGATTTTTCCAATGTGGATTGCCTCCCACCTTCCAGGCCGATTAAAGATCCAAGAAGTAGCCCATCTTGCCTCACAGCATAGTTTTCTTCCCGGCTATTTTCTGCAGAATCTTCTAAAAAAAAAGAGAGGCTATTTTCTGCAGAAAATAAAAAAGGCAAAAAAAAAAAAAGATAGCCTCCAAGAAACAGCCCATCTTACAAGCAAAACGGCAATGAATGAAAAAGAAAAACGGCAAAAAATGAAAAAGAAAAAGATGGGAGGTATTCATCCCCATGTGTTCCTCTTACAAGCAGTGATAAGGCCCTCCACAGCGTGGTCGATGCCCACTACGTGAAAAAATTGCCAGGTCAGTAGCAATGGCGCGTGAGAGAAATCGGGCACCGGCCTCAGGCCCGTCCAAGACCCAGTGCGAGCTGTGCGACCGCACTGGGCCCCGAAAATCTAGGGGCCCCTATTTTCCCAGCGTACAGCCTGATTATATTCTGTCGGTTTTTTCCCAGACCAACCTCTCATAGGCTCCCGAAGAGCGTCCAGCCGAACAATTCTTTTTTGGGCCCAAAGTCAGCCCAACTGCATGCTTCAATCGTTACCGACTCTAGGCGGACGTGACAGCTTGTTGCTCGATCGATCAGGGCTGAGTAAAATTCGGATCGGCCTTCGGCAATCGATCACCTCTTCTAAAAAAGCCGATCGAGAGAGATCGATCTGCTCCACTAGCGTCAGTTCACGGAGATGCAGTCCCCCAGTAGCATATGTTCAGCCAATCGTCGGTTCTTTTTTCTCACAATTTGACTGTTTTGGAATCAGAGCAAATCAAGTGCTTCTTTCTCTAGGTCACCCGACGCCGCAAGCCGGACCTCCAAGCCGACCAACTGATCAAGGTTTGCAGAATGTTATTCTAGTGTTAAGTATTAACTTATCTAGGAAATCGGCACGTACAAAATTAAATCCATGTATAATTTGGTTGATTCAAATTACTAATTTGTTCGTTTATAAAATAGGAGAATACTCTGGTGCTACAAAGCGTAATAAAAAAATGAAGACCAGCCGGATGATGCTTTTTAGTAGAACTTTGAGGTTAGTTTATTTCTTCGTGGTACCTTTTAGTACAATTAATATTTGTTATCTCTATATATTGTACAAATTACGGAATAACACATATTGTTGTTATATAATAATAAAGTGAAAGTGTGTTTTAGATATTATTATAATGTAATTTATCAAAATTTAGAGCCCCATTTTCTGTTTTTGCACAGGGGCCCCGAATTCCTGGAGACGGCCCTGACCGGCCTCACAGTGTAACCGATGCCTGTAAAATAAATGTAGGACCCACTTATATAGCTAACCCTGGTTTCCAGCTGAGGAGGAGTCGTTGTTCATTGTTAAGATATGCATTGTTTATTGGCGACTGAAACTGGGAACCAGAGCACCTAGTTGTTCCGATGCCTTGAATTTTTGATCGGGGCACTGGTCTCACAATGTGTGGGCACCGGCCAGCGATGCCCAAAACGATTTGAGCACCGCCGTTTTGCAACGCTGTGGAGGGCCTAAGTGCTCTAACATTTTAGCTATAACCCCATTTATATGTACTAAATCAATTTGGCCAGTTAATATTACTATCTCTATGTATACACATGTATTGAGACGCATTTTAATGTATAAATATATAAAAATATAGAAAAATCCGTGACATCTAATTCAGAAAAAAATGAATATAGTAATTAACAATTAATGTCGAGTAAAGCACAATCAAGAATTGAACGGTTGCCTTCTTCCATGCAAAAAAGATATACAGTACATACTACTCCACTAATGTCGAGTATGACATACGGTGATCTATACAACAAAAAAACATGGCCTCCAAAAAGATGATTATGCTGCGATACATAATATATATTCCCCTCGTTTGGAAATATAAGTTTATCTTTGTGAATCGAATGTATCTAGATATCTTTTAATGTATAGGTTCGTAGAGGTTCGAGTGAACCCATACACTAAAAAGAGTCTAGATACATCCATTTCACAAAGCTAAAATGTCTTATATTTGTTAACGAAGGGAGTATTTGCTAACGTAACACGCCTAAAAGAAGAAAAAAAATGTGTTGTTGTGTTTGTTGCATATTTTATATCTTGATTTTACTAGAGGAAGTAGAGTATCAGCATCGGTTTGTTCTCCCAATATGGTGGTGAGCACAAAAATAAATACTCCTCGACGAAGTGAAGTTATATATAGATCGAACGATCAACAGGTTCACCACACACACAACAATATATTACGAAAAGCTTGAGCATCTTCCACCACCTTGTGAGATCTGGCAAGCAAATCTACACACAACAAATCATCAAGAGAATAAGTAAAGGTAAAGTCGGAAAATAAATAGCTTAAGAATCAGAAATGAAAAGAAAATGTTATACCTTCGGCATCCTTCTTGGCAATCAGCAATTTGGCGTTTTCCGCCTTCATAGCTTTCACTTTGCATCTCTTCTTGCAGACCTTTTGCAACAATTTCTGGTTTAAATTAGTAACTTTCTGAATCAAGAAACATTGGATGATAACCAGAATCAGGAAGCTCTAGAGACTCGAGCTATTTTTTATTAAGTAAACTCCAGCATGAGCCTCGAGGGATACACTACTTGTTCTACAACTTATCTAAGCATCAAGCCGGAATCCGACTAGCTACTTCCGACTCACCGCTTGGGGGCTAGAGGATATGATAATCTATATTTACAAGTCAAAAAAAATTACCACATGTTCGTGTTGGAAAACATGCTACGAAAAACAAAAAGTTTTTAGTGTATAACCAAGATCCAATGCGAGGCGAAGGTAATTAATCATACCCTTGAAGATCAAACTAGCGGAAGTTTATCGATGATGAGGTTGGTCGTGCGTCAATCCCCACAACAAGCCTTAGAGAGTCTCCAGGAGATGTATTATCCCATGGACGGCTCCAACGATCGAGTGCTCCAAGCGTTGCACCTCCACCAGTATCCACACGTGTAATGGGAACGACACCGCGTCGAAGTGAGATCAAGCTCACAGACGAAGCAGGAACGTATCGATGAAGATCCGGCAGCACTTCGTCGTCCGACTAGATTGGATCTAGACGGAGGTAGAAGACGAGTACTCCGATATGTTTATGAATACAAGATTCACGGATGATGATGTCAACGCGAGGAGGAGGAGGAATATACAAGCTCCAGGACGCCGAGGCGGCAATGGATGACGTGGCGGCGGGTTGATGGAGGTGTGGCATGGGCAGGGCTAGGGCTTTGGATCTCCAAAAACTTGTCCTTGTGCCCTTGGCACTACCCCGTATATATGTGCGGCCAGCCCTCTATCCAAGAGAGGGAGTAGGAGTAGGAATACGAGTCCTAGAAGGACTCCTTCTTCCTTCCTCCATACACATTGAGAGAGAGAGAGAGAGGAGTTGGGTTCCAACACGGAATCCTTCTCTCCCTCCTCCTCCAACTCGCCTAGGGAGGGAGTACGAGTCTCGGGTGGACTCCTCCCTCCCCCACCACCTCTCCTCCACCCTCCATCCTAGGAGAGGCCGTCCTGGACGACTCAGCCAGGGTTCCCCCTTTCTCGCACGTGGCCCGATGGGGTCCACCCGGTCCCTCCGGCCCATGGTGCCACCACCGGGATAATTATTTTTAATTATAAATATTTATTCTAAATACTTCTGAAATGACCCCAAACTCATTCGAATTAATTCCAGAACCTTCCTAAAATATTTCCGATGTCTTCCATAACATGTCCGGAACAATTCCGTCCATTCTCGATGATATCCCGGACATCTCCAGAATATTCCAAGACACTGTAAAACTTCCTTTCGGGGTTACTTCAATCAAATATCTTAATTGCACTCATGATATAAATGTCGAAAACGTCTTAAGTGTGTGTGATCCTGTGGGTTCGGATATTTACGGACATGTCCGAAACTCCTTCCATGATAATAATTACTATTAGAGCCTTGATGCACGTAGTGATATTATGTTTGATACATATTGCATTGCTTTTCTCGATAATTTATATTGCCTGAGATGAAATATTAGGTTGTTCTCGTTCCTCAGCATGCACTCTTTACTCATACTATACTATCGATGTTCATGTGATCAACAACTTGATCACGTGTTCGGCCAGACGATGACAAACATCATAGCACATGAGTGGGCCTAGAGTATATCTCTCCATTGCCAGGAGTAGCAATTCCTGCAAACACACCATTGAGTAATTAGCGTACCATCCGGCAAGAACAAAGTTCGACTTTATGATTACTCTTATTCAGAGAAATGTTTGAAGAATCCTGCCACATCCATATTGTACCCAAGTTTACATGTGTCTTGCAGTCAAACGAACTTGGGTAAAGGCAATACATTGTTTATGAGAAACTACCGATAGCAAATATTGAGATGTGTTTCACGGTATATCATGTTGGATCTATCCATCATCGTTATTCTCATGACAACTCCGATCTCATATATCATTGGCAACTCCACAACATATTGTCATTTTGCCCATAGTTAGGAAACCAAAACTATCGTTGATACATGGACTGGTCTTAGAGGCAAGACTAGGGATATCTCATTGATGTTTATTATTCCACACATGTATTAGGGTTTTCCTCCAAATACATATTATATGGAACTAATACCGTTATAGCACAGAACAATAAACTTAATTATGAAACATAAATATAAATAATAATACATTTATTATTGCCTCTAGGGCATATTTCCACCAGTCTCCCACTTGCACTAGAGTCAACAATCTAGTTTACATTTAGTAGTCTAACACCTATGGCTTCCCGATGCTTCTTGATCTTTGCAAGCATGAGCAACTTAGTCAATGTATCTACCACATTCAGATCTGTATGAACTTTGCACATCTTGATGTCACCATAACTCACGAACTGGCGCATGAGATGATATCAATGTTGTACATGCTTGTTCTTCTGGTGAGACTTTGGTTCTTTTGCTCGATCGATGGCAGCATTATTATCACAATGAATCTCCATAGGCTCTAACACACTTGGAACCACATCATGTTCTATAATGAAGTTCTTCATCCAGACACCCTTCTTTGTAGTATCTGACGCTATTATGTACTCCGCCTCTGTTGTAGAATTCTCAGTTGTATCTTGCTTAGAAATTTTCTAGCTTATCACTCCCCCGTTCATAGTGAACACATAGCCGGATTGAGACTTGAAATCATCAGGATCAGTGACAATTCTTGCATCAGTGTAACCTATTGCAATGAGCTCTTTATCACCTCCATATATGAGAAAGATACCCTTAGTCCTTCGCAAGTACTTAAGAGTTTTCACTACTATCCAATGATATGTTCCTGGATCACTCTGGTATCTGCTCGCAACACTTAGAGCATAGGATACATCTGGTCTTGTTTATATCATGGCGTACATGATTAACCCAATTGCTGATGCATATCGGACATCACTCATGTATTTCCGCTTATCATCTATCATAGGACATTGCTTCTTACTCAATGGTCTGACATGTATACTACTACAAAAAGGCTTATAGCCTCCTGGTACTTAGTGACGGGCAACACTTTGCCTGTCACTAGTATGCATTCCTAGTGACGGGTGCAGATAAGCCTGTCACTAGTGTTTTACGGGTGCAGATAAGTCTGTCACTAGTATAAAACACTAGTGACAGGCGCATAAAATTAACTGTCACTAATACCTTTGTCGGAGGCAGGCCGAACCAAAAAATTACTTAGTGACGGGCGTGTATGAATGCCTGTCACTAAAAACGGTACGAGTAGTGACAGGCCCAAAAAAATGACTGTCACAAGTATTTTCCGGGCAGCAACTTCAAGGGGCAATTTCTTAGTGACAGGCAACGCTAAAGGCCTGTCAGTGATGTGATGGTGGCTATAAGCTATTTTTTACTGGTACGAAGTTAGATCAGATGTTTTGCCCAAAAGTATTTCTTAGACTGTATTCATAGTTAATAGCTCATTAAGGTAACCATGGTTATCTTAGACCGCCACTGACACCTATTGAGGAGAGAAATGTGAAAGCCATAAGCGCTAGAAAGGAGCCATGAGTATTAGCTAAACATGCGGTACAATGTTTCTATATAACCGACCCACAAGCGTCAAACCGTATAGTCGTGAGAAGAGGAAAAAGGAGTATCGTCGGGGTGGATGGTCTCGTTGATAAAGAGGATTATGACCAATTCAATAATTCAGATACAGATGAAGATGATGAAGCTACCCAAAACTCCATACCTACTAGAAGGGATCAAACTACATTATCCATCGCGTGTCCCTTCAAAAGATGCAGTCACTCCGAGGGTCTAACATATACGCGGAAGAAAATCAAGACTACTGATGAGAAGATTGTTGATGACAAAACAAAACCTAATTTTTTTCGATGCAAGATATTATGAACTATCCTATATTTTCGTGAAGTTTAGTTTTTTCTAAGTACTTCCTCCGTTTCATAATATAAGAAGTTTTAATTTTATGAAGGTAGTGTATCTAGATGTCTTTTAGTGTATAAGTTCGGAGAGACGGAGGGAGTATTATATAGATCTTATATGCACTTTGCATCATTTTTGGTGATTTTTTCATGTGTAATTACGTGAATCAGTACACTACACGAATGAGAAAAACCATCCGTAGGTCTAGGGTTATCGTACACGAATAGCCTTCCCCAACCACCGCCCCTTGCTCCCGTCCCCATCGCCATCCCCGATTCCTAGTCCCCACCTGCCGCCACCCATCCAACGCCGCCATCCTCTCCAACACCGTCGCACGCGGCGGCGCCTCCCCTCGACGCGAGGATGCCACCCTCCAGCGCC
Organism: Avena sativa; assembly: GCA_916181665.1. Taxonomy (NCBI): domain Eukaryota; kingdom Viridiplantae; phylum Streptophyta; class Magnoliopsida; order Poales; family Poaceae; genus Avena; species Avena sativa. The sequence goes on from OV702287.1 coordinate 435,744,263, forward strand.
GCCACCCTGCATCCAACGCCCCGCCACGAGGACGCCACCACCGAAGGACGCCGCTGCTCGGTTGCGCTGCTTCCTCTCCTAAACCAGCAGGCCCACTGCCGCCGACGCGTCCCAGGCCTCCCGCCGCCGACAGCTGTGGGTCTTGGTATCAGAAGAACTCTGACTCTATGGACTGTATTTGTGTGTTCTGCTCTGCTACCCTTGATCCCCTCCTTGCTCTATTTGTCCCCATGGCCGCCTAGGGTTCCCAGCACCTCCATCGCCGGCGCCTGCATCACTACGTCCGCCACCCTGCACTACTACGTCCACCATCGACCATGAGCATAGCCCAGCGGTGCCCTCCCTCAGTCTCTATTTCTACCTCTGATATGGATACTGATAAAATCTACTAATCAACCTCTATATGTCAGTTGGATATTTAATATCATGCTATAGCTTGTTTATCCCCCGCTGATTATTTAGTCTTGTTTATAAAATCAAGTGAATTTGAATTGACTGAGAATTAGCTATGTGTAGACTTATATAAGGCTTTTACTCTCGGCATTTCTTTCTTCAATATGTAATGGTAGCTAGTGCAAATCCACTTGTGAAGGTCAAACACATGCCGCGCTGCACTGCACGTATGCTCTTCCGTCAGATTTTATTGTGGTTGTGTTATTCAATTTAATACTAAATACTAAATAGTAATGTATTGTATTCTATTTTTCATACCTACCCATGCTCCCTGGTGGTGTCTATTCCTTAGCTGCATTTGGTTTTTCTTTTAACTACATCTAATTTAATAGTCAAAGAGGAAACTGCTTCGGCAACTACCTTTTCCATACACACGGGTAATTCTCCGTCCAAACTCTTGTATGCCAGTTATATTGTGTGGCCTAGCCGCTGTTTGTTCAGAAGGTTTTGAGAACGTCTGCATAGAACTAACTGCATATAGATGATACTTCTTAACTCAGATAAGTGGTTGATTCTGCCATAGAGGGACTTTTCTTACAGAAACTTATTTGGTTCTACTTGGGTATCTCGTCTCCAATCTGTTGCACGCAACTTAATTAGTAGCTTACATTATATAGTCATATGGAATTATGTAGTATCACATTTTGGTCTAGACTCGGCACAAAGAACCATGGGTATAGCAGGCAGCAGGAACAAAACAATTGAAGTAATTGTTTTTTTAGCATGTCAATGTTTTAAGTTGGTGATGATGACACGCCGGAGGTTCATGATTCACGCACAAAGGTGGTTGCAACCCAATTGATCAAGCATTGATGATCCCAGAATGAGGTATGTGGCATTTTATTCTGTTTTCTTTGATTCTTTGCGACTAGGTATATAAAATGGATAAAAAGAAAGAAGGAGGTAGATGCATTTCACTAGGCGTATATGATATTGGAAAGAATAGAATCGAGTAAGCTTAGGCCAACCGATAAGTTCTGTTGAGCCTTGTTGCCATTTATTATTGTGGGCTATGTGCCCAGCCCACCCGATCCTATTGACCAGTGCTGTCTGACCTTCTTCCTTCGAAAGTGGACTCTGAAGTTTTGTTAGCTCAACTGAATATTTGTTCACCTCTTGCTTTGGGTGGTATGCTTCCTCACTGTTGCTATTCTGCGTCTCTGCAAATTGTTTATCTGACTGGTTTTTCGCTAGTACTGATGGCTGCTTGCTGCTACAACTTTTGAATATTAGTGTTGACTAGCACATTTGCTCGTGCATTGCTACGAGTTTATTTTAATTGTGGGTTAGACATTTAGACTTTGTTTACACTGAGTTTTACACTGAGCAGGACACACACTTTACACTGAGTTTTGCACGAAAGAATACTACATTTAGACTTTGTTTTGCTTTGCACGTGCAAACTGATTACACGAAATAGATTCATGAAAGTTGTAATGATCCCCAAATTAATCTGACATGGTGACTTAGGTTTACATTGGCAAAACATGCTTCCATGAAAATAAAATAAGAGGACAGCTGAACTGATTCGAGTGATTTTTTCAGTGGAAATTCTATTGATTTGACCAACATTCCATGAGCACTTGGAAATCCTTGCTAATTTGAGTGATTTGGTTGCCTAGCTTCTTGTGTTTTTTTGGAATTAGTAGCTTGTCCAAGTCATCAGCATCTCATAAATGAGATTCACATAGAATGCTAGGATAAGATACATAGAAAACTGGATTGCACACTTTTCTTAACTGAAGACAATGCTACGGCCAGTTCATAGATAATAACTAAAATTTGGATCAGTTCATATAATAACTAAAATTTGGATTGTGAAGTGTGAACATTAGCACAATACTATTGGAGCTTCATCAAGTGCACGATAATTGTTTCAGAGCAAGCGTTCAAACAAATGTATTTTTTTCCTAGTTAATCTATCAAGGAGAAACAATAAGTTGCCCTTGTACATTTGTCAACTAATTTGCTGGCAGGTTGCATGCAGATTGTAGAGTTTCTCATTGGGGAAAAAATTGTGTATATATATTTCTTAAAACATTCTGCTTCATGTTGGGTGCTGATGGAGCTAAGAGTAGTAGCAGCAGGGAGCTGCATGCATCCGCATAGACACATGATACTTCACTTTAAATGTAACATGGCTACATGCAACTAGCAGTATACAATGACATCATAATAACATAAACTGAGTAAAACTCTAACTGACATTAGTGGCCGAAGCATAAAAGGAACATACTATGAATTCGTTTGACTAAAATGACTTCAGATTCTCATGTAGTATTAGGTAGATAGGGCTGAATTTGAAGATGAATAGAGATGGTAGTACTACTGAAGCATAAATGCGAGGTCAACTAGCCAAGGAGCTCGTTGTTCAAATATCCCCCGTGTCTCCACTAACTGTATATACTTGTAAGTTGCCATATGAAATACATGCGAACACATCTTCTTTTCATAATGGCTTCCAAGGAGTATCCCACGAGACATATCCTGAGAACAATTAACTCTGTTGTTTTCATATTTTCTCCGGGTACTACTAATCAAAGAAATCTTAGGTCCATACACATCCAAAAAATGATACAGATTCAAGAACCACTCTCCTCTCCTTTCCCATAGAGCACAATTGCATGGGCAAGCAGATCTCCTCTGCTGTTTTTAGATTGGTTCTAGTCGCCTCCGAGGGATCCTGCATGAATTAACGATCGGCTGTGAGAAGAAGCGGCAGCCCGAGCTCCGCATGTTCAGCTAGCACGTGGTAAGCTGTAATGTGCACGGGTGGTTAACTGACCTCAAACCATAATCTGAAACCACAGTTCCCGCTGCTAGTTTGGTTCGGTTTGGGTGGATATATCATGCAATTTAGTTTTGGTTTGGTGCTAATACAAGTGTCGCGGGTCAGTTCGATTTGATTTTTTCAAACTAGTCAAGCGGGTTCTGTTTGGACATGGTTCAGTTGCCCAACCATTGCCAGCTTTATCTATCCCTTTTTTTTGAATTTATTTTTGGTTGTTTCATTGCCTTTGGCAATCTGTGAATATTCAAAGGAATCAGTTTCTATCTAAGAATGGAATTATTTTGAAACAAGATCAACTCTAAATGTGGATAGTAAAACATTCTCAAATGAATACGGACGAAGGGAAGTAAATATCATGAAAAGAAACACAAGTTAGGATACCTTTGTACTAACAACATTTATCTGAATTGTCTGGTTCAGTAGCTAGATGATTACAGTAGTGATGAACTGTCGCTGTACATCACTATTTATTTTTGGTACCAAATGAATCATCTGAGTCAATACATGCACTTTTTGGTTCATTAGCTAGATGATTACATGACGGTCGAGCTAAGCTAACTACAGTTGTCGTGCATTTGAGTTTAATTTAAGCTTATTGTGCTTTACGAGTATTTTTTGTCGTTTCATAAGTGGTTCGATTGAGATCTAAGCATAACAAATTGAATAGAGTAGCAGTTGTATTGATAAAAAAGAATCTCGTATCATTGTAACAGGTAGGGCACCTACAGTAGTAATCAAAAACTTACAATTTCATTGCCATCTAGGAATAAAGTAACAATTCCAGAGTGGTGCAATCAGTGTGGAGATTACCTTATAATCAATGCAATTTCATATGCTACTGGAGCTTAATATTATTACAACTTCATGCCACAACCTTAGTACTAACATCCTGTCTTACTATCTTCTATTGCCATACATGAAGTAGTCTGCAAAGTAACTAAGACTGGATTTGAATGTTCACTTTCACTAGATCAAAATGTAGTTCATTCTCTTTCCTAGAGAGGGTGGTACTGATAAATTTTAACAACTTGCAGGTTTTTGGAATGCATACTTTGTGGTGAACAAGATGCTTGATCCATGTATCGCAACGTCGGTCTAGCTACTTGTTGTTTGTCTTCTACACGTCGATTGAGCGGTCTTGTTTAATGTAGGCAGACTGTTTTGGTTGTTGGGGGGGGGGGGGGGGGTTATATGATGTGAGAGAGATTGTGCGGATGTGTCTTGTATGTGCAAAAATTATGTCATATTCGGTTATCTGAATGTATCATTGGTACATCTTATTGTGGTATCTAAAATATTAGTAGAAAATACATTTATTTTTTATAATATCTTTATGCTATGAGGAATATTTATGGAAAATGAATTTAATTTTTTTATTATCGAAATTCAAACCAGTGACAGGCCAGATAAAGGGCCCGTCACTAAAAAACCTGAGGGATTTGCAGCAGTTGATCGCAACCAGTGACATGCATATTTTTTACCTGTCACTAGTACACACCTACTGGTGACAGGCACCTGTAAACGCTTGTCACTAGTACACACATACTAGTGACAGGCACTTGCCTATCACTAGTAATCTTATATTAGTGACTAGTTATCAGCTTTGCCTGTCACTGATAGGCTTATTGAGCCTGTCACTGATGGGCAATTCTGCAGTAGTGTATAGGGATAGATCCCTATGCTTAATAGGTCTTATCCAAGATACAATATCTAGATAAGGTTTTGAAGAGGTTCAAAATGGAAGAATCCAAGAGAGGATCACTTCCAATCTTACCACTATTGCAGAATTGCCGAGAGTAAATGCCTTATATAAGTCTACACATAGCTAATTCTTAGTCAATTCAAATTCACTTGATTTTATAAACAAGACTAAATAATCAACGGGGGATAAACAAGCTATATCATGATATTAAATATCCAACTAACATACAAAGGTTGATTAGTAGATTTTATCAGTATCCATATCAGAGGTAGAAATAGAGACCGAGGAAGGGCACCACTGGGCTGTGCTGATGGTCGATGGTGGACGTAGTAGTGCAGGGCGGCGGACGTAGTGATGCAGGCGCCGGCGGTGGAGGTGCTGGGAACCCTAGGCGGCCATGGGGACAAATAGAGCAAGGAGGGGATCAAGGGTAGCAGAGCAGAACACACAAATATAGTCCATAGAGTCAGAGTTCTTCTGATACCAAGACCCACAGCTGTCAGCGGCGGGAGGCCTAGGACGCGTCGGCGGTGGTGGGCCTGCTGGTTTAGGAGAGGAAGCAGCGCAATCGAGCAGCGGCGTCCTCCGGTGGCGGCGTCCTCGCGGCGGGGCGTTGGATGCAGGGTGGCGGTGCTGGAGGGTGGCATCCTCGTGTTGAGGGGAGGCGCTGCCGCGTGCGACGGTGTTGGAGGTGATGGCGGCGTTGGATGGGTGGCGGCGGGTGGGGACTAGGAATCGGGGATGGCGATGGGTGATACGTCCATTTTGCATCACTATTCTATGTCTTAATTCACTATTATTCATTGATATATTTCGTATTGAGAGGTGATACTTATGTTATTTCATCTATTTTTGCATGGTTGATGACTTTTGGAGCATGGACCGCTGCAGTCAGGATTCTGATGGAAAAGGTGCTGTTTGGAGGCAAAATTCGCGAAGATCAGAAAATCCGGGAAAATATACGGGAAATTCTATTTTTCCAGAAGACTTAAGATGCCAGAAGATGGAGTGGAGGTGGGCCACAGGGGGCCCACACCACCCCATGGCGCGGGCAGGCCTAGGCCGCACCAGGGAATGGTGTGGCCACCCTGGCCCACTCCAGCCTCTCCCCTCTGGCGTATATCTTCCTCCCGAAACCCTAAGACTAGGGAAGCGACCACAGAAAGATTCCGCCGCCTCTGCGGGGCGGAAAACACCGAGAGAGAAAGATCTCTCCGGCAGGCAGATTTCTGCCGGAGGAATTCCTTCCCGGAGAGGGGAGATCGTCGCCATCAACACCACCATCAAGCTGGACTTCATCGGGATCATCATCATCATCACCACCATCATCACCATCAGCACCCTCATCACCATCTCCATATTGATGTAACAATTGGTTGAATCTTGCTATAGTTCATAGGGGAAACTTTCCCGGTGTTGATTACTCTTTGTAGTTGATGCTATTGAGTGAACCATTGAATTATTGTTTATGTTCAGATTGTTATACATCATTATTCCATCTCTGATCATGATCCATATGATGTCTTGTGAGTAGTTCGTTTTGTTCTTGAGGACATGGGAGAAGTCTTGTTGTTAGTAGTGGAGTTGCGTTGAGAAAGATTCAATAGATTGTTATTTAAGTTGTGGTGTACTTCTTTTAGTGGTGTCATGTGAATGTCGACTACATGACACTTCACCTATATGGGCCTAGGGGAATGCATTGTGTATTTGGCTACTAATCGTAGGGGTTGCCGGAGTGACAGAAACCTGAACCCCCGTTAGGAAACCATTGCACAAGGGACGTAAGGGTCTTAGAGTTTAAAGCTGTGGTTAGGTTTTACCTTAATTATTTTCTTGTACTTATGGATGTTTGCAAGGGGGTTTAATCACAAGTATGTATTAAGTCTTGGATGGGACGGTACATTAGCATAGGTTCACCCACACAACACTTAGCAAGCTAAAGAAGATTAATCGACTATATGAAGCGAAAGCACTTGACAGTCTTCCCATGTGTCCTCAAGAACGTTTGGTCATCTATAGAAATACAACCGGCTTGTCCTTTGCTGCATAAAGGATTGGGCCACTTGCTGCATTCATTCTTACTGTCTTTCATTTACTCGTACTTTGTTTACTTGTTTTATCGAAAACCCCTAAAAATCCGTTTGCTAAGTATTTGCAGAGAATTCCTGAATCATACCACTAGCCAGCACCTTCTGCTCCTCGTTGGGTTCAACACTCTTACTTATCGAAAATACTGCGATACACCCCCTATACTTGTGGGTCATCAATGGGGACAGGAGCAAGGGGCGGTGGTTGGGGAAGGCTATTCGTGTACGATAACCCTAGACCTACGGATGGTTTTTCTCATTCGTGTAGTGTACTGATTCACGTAATTACACATGAAAAAATCACCAAAAATGATGCAAAGTGCATATAAGATCTATATAATACTCCCTTCGTCTCTCCGAACTTATACACTAAAAGATATCTAGATACACTACCTTCACAAAATTAAAACTTCTTATATTATGAAACAGAGGAAGTACTTAGAAATAACTAAACTTCACGAAAATATAGGATAGTTCATAATATCTTGCATCGAAACAAATTAGGTTTCGTTTTGTCATCAACAATCTTCTCAATAGTAGTCTTGATTTTCTTCCGCGTATATGTTAGACCCTCGGAGTAACTGCATCTTTTGAAGGGACACGTGATGGATAATGTAGTTTGATCCCTTCTAGTAGGTACGGAGTTTTGGGTAGCTTCATCATCTTCATCTGTATCTGGATTATTGAATTGGTCATAATCCTCTTTATCAACGAGACCATCCACCCCGACGATACTCCTTTTTCCAATTCACACGACTATACGGTTTGACGCTTGTGGGTCGGTTATATAGAAACATTGTACCGCCTGTTTAGCTAATACTCATGGCTCCTTTCTGGCAATTATGGCTTTCACATTTCTCTCCTCAATAGGTGTCAGTGGTGGTCTAAGATAACCATGGTTACCTTAATGAGCTATTAACTATGAATACAGTCTAAGAAATACTTTTGGACAAAACATCTGATCTAACTTCGTACCAGTAAAAAATAGCTTATAGCCACCATCACATCACTGACAGGCCTTTAGCGTTGCCTGTCACTAAGAAATTGCCCCTTGAAGTTGCTGCCCGGAAAATACTTGTGACAGTCATTTTTTTGGGCCTGTCACTACTCGTACCGTTTTTAGTGACAGGCATTCATACACGCCCGTCACTAAGTAATTTTTTGGTTCGGCCTGCCTCCGACAAAGGTATTAGTGACAGTTAATTTTATGCGCCTGTCACTAGTATTTTGTACTAGTGACAGGCTTATCTGCACCCATCACTAGGAATGCATACTAGTGACAGGCAACGTTTTGCCCGTCACTAAGTACCAGGAGGCTATAAGCCTTTTTGTAGTAGTGATAGATCTTTATGCCCAATATATAAGCTGCTTTACCCAAATCTTTCATTGAATTTTTTTCCTCCGATGAGTCCTTTATAGTGTTAAGAAATGTTTTATCGTTTCCAATCAACAATATGTCATCCACATATAGTATTAGAAATGCTATTGCACTACCACTCACTTTCTTCTATACACAAGCTTCTTGACCGTTGTTGACAAAGCCAAATCCTTTGACCACTTCATCAAAATGGATATTCCAACTTCGTGATGCTTGCTTTAGTCCATAGATTGAATGCTAAAGTTTGCACACATTTCCAACATCCTTTGGATCGACAAAACCCTCGGGTTGTACCATGTACACATCCTCAGTTATCTTCCCATTCAGGAACGTTGTTTTGATGTCCATCTGCCATATCTCATAATCAAAATATTCAGCGATTGCTAGAAGTATCCAAACAAACTTAAGCATCGCTATGGGAGATAATGTCTTATTATAGTCAATTCCTTGAATTTGTCTCATCAGTGATTGCTAGGAATATGCCTCTAGGGAATATTTCCATTAGTTTGATGCGCATGCGCTGGAAGCCGGAGATAATCGACACATAGACCTTTTCGATCAGAGTTAGACACTTGAAGCCAGGAGGCAAAATATATGCACCAGCCTTGGCAATTTTTCGGCATCCCTCTTCTTCACTACTTCTAGCAAGCTCTCTAGCTTGACTTCTTCTTCTTCTTCTTCTTCTTCTTCTTGTTCTTGCTCTTCTTCTTCTTCTTCTTCTTCTTCTTCTTCTTCTTCTTCTTCTTCTTCTTCTTCTTCTTATTCTTTATGCTCCTTCTAGGTGAGACCAGAAAGGAGGTACTTCATAATTTTGGCATGTTGATTGACTATTGGTCTAGTCGCCAATAGGCCCATACCCTCTAGAATGGGGGATAGATTGCCAAAATCTGAATCACTTACCATGGGATCATTAGACGAAGCTTTGACCATAATAGTATTCGGATCTAAGCGAACACCTCCAGCTAAAATACCGGCTGCCTCCAAATCTGTTGTGGTCTCTTTGTTTGGGACGGTTTGGCTAAGTAGCTCAGGGGCAGTCGGAGAAATACCCACCACTGGTGTCACAAAAGGTTGCGACACAGGGGTGGGAGGAGCGATGATAGGGGCATCATGTTCAACACTGTTTGAAGAAGGACTTTGCTCTTGGTACCTTTCAAAGCTTTAGATCTTCAAAAATAAGAAAGTTAGCACAAAAACACTGATAAATATGTCGAATAGTAAAGGCGGAAGGCAAGATCTTCTTAACTATGGGGAGCTTTGGTGGTGTTGCTCCAAGGCTGTCTCCAACTAGGATAGAAATGGTGGAAGCTTTGCGCTCTTCTTGGGCACGCGACCTTCTGCTCCTTTGACTCTTCCTCCACCTCCATTGCTTCTTCTAGATAACCCTAGTAAGGGTATAGCTCCTCTTTAGGAGGATCCTCTAGATATAAGTCAAAAAATATATTTAGTGTGCAGGTTGGAAGAAGAGTTGAGACGTAAAACAAAAAGACTCCGGAATTTGGATTACCTTGGGGATTTTGTTACTAGCAGTGTACATGGACAAAGAAACGTCCGGGATCTTGCGATCAATGTGTTCCTTCACCAAGAACCTCATTCTCTTGACGTACTCCAACCAGGGAATCCGAGTCAAAGTGACCCAAAGATCATTCATCTTGCAGTTCGTGATTGCGCACATGAGGCGGTCATGGTGATGCAGTGGCTAGATATGGTGGTCGAGCCAGCAGTGCACCAAGTCGATGCCACACAAGCCCTTATTCTTCCTAAAAAAACTCAATCCACCTCGTGGCACAGATGAGGATATCCAGAAGCTCGTACGGCTTGGCGTCCCATTGCGTTTTCAGGGTTGCTGCGTCGTTGATGAAAGGAGCAAGACCTCACATCTGCTCTAGAGCCAACAAATCCTTGTGGTAAAAGAAGTTGCTGACTGATGGCAACAACTCCATGTGTACCAACTCATTGAGACTCCAAGTGTAGAGTGTTGTAGCAAGCGTCTTTTCCTCACAAGGGTGACTCAAGGGTTTATATCGAACTCTCGAGAAATTGAAAAAGAGTATCATTTTCTTCTCTTCTCAAGAAACCTACAAAGCAAAGTTTTTTCCTTGTGTCCCCTACTCCACTTTGTGGTTGTCAAGTACAAGGTTTCGTATTAGTAATATGAAATAATAATAAAAACTAAGAACACTAAAAACATAAAATGCAAATAAAGTAAATGCAATAAATAAAGGTCAAATAAAGTATTTTTGTGCTTTTAGATAATAAGTTGCAGCAAAGGTAAATGATAACAATATTGTTTGAAGGTTGTTTATTATGATAAATGTTGGACTGGGGCTCATGGGTTCACTTGTCTATTCTCTTTTTAATTGCAATGGACATAAAACAATTCATCATCAATATTATATTGGTGGAACATCACTATGTGTTTTATAAGCATTCATATGAGCATCACATCCTAACATAGAGATGATGCAACACATCTCTCTTATACTCCTCTAGACAGGGAAAACTCGAAGCAATCTAGAATTAAGAATTAATAGAGGAGGATGACTAGCGCGCGCGCTCTCTCTGCAAAGGATGCCAACGCGTGGCCGCTTGCGCATGCGCACAGCAGGCCCCTCTTGCTCTCCATGATTGCCACGTGGCCACGTTGTGATACATTGCAAATGTATCTATAATTTTTGATGCTCCATGCTTGGTTTTATCCACTTTCTTGTGTTTTGTCCATACTTTGGAGTACTTTTCATATGATTTCTTGGCCTAACCTATTAACAAGAGCCACAGTGCCAGCTGCCTGTTTTAAGCTGTTTTTGGTTCCAAGAAAGTCAAGAAATGAATATTCTCGGAAATGGACGAGACAAAAGCCAAAGTGCCTATTTTTCCGGAAGACTCACAGAGCCAGAATACGAGACGGAGGAGGGCCAGGGGCTGTCCACCCCCCTAGGCGCAGGCTGGGCCTGGCCACGCTAGGGCATGGTCTGGCCGCCCCAGGCATCCCCTCGGTCTCCCTCTTCGCCTATAAGAAGCCTTCTGACCTAAAAACTCTGGGGGGTTCGACGTTTTTCCAGAAGGAGTTCTGCTCCACCGCCACCACCAGATTCCATGAAACAGCACCAGAAACTCCGTTCTGGCACCCTGCCGGGACGGGGAATTGGAGGAGATCATCACCATCATCATCACCATCGCTTCTCCATCGACCATCCATGTTTCCCCCATATATGAGTGAGTAACCCCCCGCGCTGTAGGATATGGTGGTGGTAGGGATTGGATGAGATCGTTCATGTAATGGCATTAGATTGTTAGGGCATGGTGCCTAGTATCTTTTATTAGTGCTTTATGACTTTGTTGCGACTTGTTGTGCTTAATGCTTGTCACTAGGGCCCGAGTGCCATGATTTCAGATCTGAACATGTTATTGATTCATTATGATAGTATTGTTTATGGTCTTACCTGCAAGTTGTATACACACGTTGTTGTCCGGAACCGATGGCCCCGAAGTGATAGAAATCGGGATAACCGGAGGGAATGGCTTTGATGTGAGGATCACATGTGTTCACGGGGTGTTAATGCTTTGCTCCGGTGCTCTATTAAAAGGAGCACCTTAATTGTCAGTAGTTCCCTTGAGGTCCCGCTGCAAACGGGCTGGCAGGACAAAAGATGTTGTGCAAGTTCTCATTGCGAGCACGTATGACTATATATGGAACACATGCCTAGGATTATCTAGTACTTGGATGCTTTATCTTATTTATCTACAATTGCCCTATGTTCTGATTGCTATGTGAATTGTCTTGTCCATGCAATGCCCGTCCATCCATCCCTATGCCTATCGCACTCGAATCCTACTGTTTACTGCTATTGTCACTGTTGTCTTTACTTTACTACTGCTGCTACTTTGCTATTCCTACTATAAAACGGTTGCTACTGATAAACTGCTGTGAGCAAGATTGTTTCTAGGTGCAACTGAATTGACAACTCAGTTGGGCTTATAAATATTCTTTAGCTCCCCTTGTGTCGAATCAATAAATTGGGTTTAACTTCCCTCGAAAATACTGCGATACACCCCCTATACTTGTGGGTCATCAAGACTATTTTCTGGCGCTATTGCCGGGGAGCATAGCTTTATTTATCAAGTCCACTTGGAATCACTATTGTTGAAGCTAAGTTTATTTTCGCCTTGTTTTCTTGTTTCTTTATCAAAAATACAAAAAAGTAGTTCCTACTCTAGTTGTTATTTTCGTTGGTCGGTTATTGTCTTACTTTATCATGCTTGTTGTCAATGGTTGGTTTCTTTGAAACTGAATCTTATTGGCAAGGTGGGTTCACGGAAGATCAAAAAGATTATTATAAGGAACATCGCTTGTCACAAAAAGGGAAACACTTATGGGAACAAATTGATAAATTGTATACACATTGCTATAAACGTGTGCTCTACTTATAATGTTACTTATTGCTTGGATAAATCTTGTTGCTGTAAGAGGTATAAACACCTCCCTTTTCAATGTGAGTATAATGATAATGTTACCATATCTTCTTATGTTAAAGGAAATTATGACTTTTATGATGTGGAACAAATTGAAGAATTTATTGCTTGGAAGGGTGCATTTGAACTTGCTAGTTTGCTTGAAAATATTGATGATTCACCTTATAAATATGAGGTTTATGGTATACTTAAATTTTGCTTTGATAATTACAAGGAAGAAAATGGCTATATTCTTGAATATATTAATAGATGCTTTCCACAAATGGAAGAGACTAATGCCTTGCAGGATCCTATGGAAGAAGAAATTGATGAACCTGAAATCTCATTAGATGAAAAAGAGGAGGAGAGTGATGAACAAAAGGAGGAAGAATGGATTAGCTACCCATGCCTACCTTCTAATGAGAGTAACTCTTTATCCCTTACATTATTTGATTGTCCCCCATGCTTACTAAAGAAGGATGAATGTTATGTTCCTGAGGATTCTTTTGAAGATGTTTATAATAAAGCTCTAGTGCTTGTAGATCATGAAAAGCATGCTTTATGTGATAGTTATATTGTTGAGTTTATTCATGAGGTACTGAAAATTATTATGAGAGAGGAAAATATGGTTGTAGAAGCTTTCATGGTATTGAAACACCTCTATATGTGCTGAAAGTTTTGAAGTCACTCTTGTTTTATCTTCCTATGCCTGTCACTTTGTTCCTTGCGAATTTATTTGCATACACGATTCCTATGCATAGGAAGTGGGTTAGACTTAAAAGTGTTTTGAATTTGCTTCTTGATGCTCTCTTTTACTTCAAATCATATTTCTTATGTGAGCATCCTCTCAAACTATTATGCCTGAAGATGATAATATGTCTATTATTCTTGGAAGACCTTTTCTTAATACTGCAAGAGCTATTATTAATTGTAATCAAGGGAAGGTGACCTTCAATGTTAATGATAAGGAACATACTGTCTATTTCCCCAAGAAGATTGATAGGACTTATGGTTTTGAATTCAATTGAACATGTTGAGGGCATTCAAATTGGAGAAATATATTGACCCATACCAAGAGAAAAATTTGAAACTATTATGATTGGGACCATTGCTATCAAGGTTGAGATAACATAATCATTAGTGGAATACAAAGTTTTGTCTCATATGAAATTGTTTTGGTAGCAAGACCTGATCAACCTTGTTAACAAAAGGATTTCATTGAACAAAACAATTTTTTCACCATGATTATGTCCGCTTACTTCTATTCTATCCATTTTAGTTTTTGCTTATGCCTAACTTAAAGGCGTTAAAGAAAAGTACTTATTGGGAGATAACCCAAAAATTTTAGATGAGTCTTGGAAGTTATTACTTCTGTAATAACCTCTCCTTATCCTTTTTATTTTCTTTTTGTGCCAAGAGTAACCTATAATGAGAGAGAAGTAATGATTGGGAAAGTTGCTGTCCTGAAACAGATTTCTCTGCTTCACCGTAAAAATTCGTGTAAAATCTCTGAACGTCTTTTTGAGTCGTGAATTTTTGTGCTTCTGCCCCAGGTTGTTATATAACTTTCGTTAGTTCAACACTTTTTGATTTGAGCAACATAAGGTCTTCAAAAAAATTCGTATTTACCTGCTGGTCTGTTTTGACAGATTTCTGCCATTTTCTGCATTTGCTTCTTGTTAGTTCCTTTTTGAGTTCTTTTGGGGAATTGAGCTTTTTAGATGGAAGTGCTACAGTAGATAGTGTTCTAATGGAAGTTTATTTGGTGTTAGAACTGAACCTTAAGACTTATTTATTGTGAGTGCACTAATGTTGCTAATAAAGATTGTGTGAAGTTTTGTATGAAGAAAAAATTTCAGGTGTATGGAAGGAATGAGTAATGAGATGAAGGATGGACTAAAGCTCAAGCTTGAGGATGCCACGCATGTCACCCCAAGAAATATCCAAGAAGTACAAGCATCAAATCTTGAGGATGCCCAAGGCATCCCCTTCTTCATCAATAAAAATCCCAGGTTTCTTCCAAACGCTTTATTTTTATTGTTTCATGCACAGTTGTGTTGTTCTTGGAGCGTCTTCTTTTTCGTTTTTGTTTTGGTTTTCGTTTGATTTTGTTTGCTTAGTTTTCTGAATTAATTGGTTGGACCCCCTGTTTCATACATTGGTTTGCAAATAGTTTGGTTTGGTTTGGAAAAGAGTAGGAAAGTCCATGCTTATGTGGTAAAAAGAGCTTGTTTTTGACTGTGGCCTATGCTCTATCATGCCATGCTTGATATTGTTTTGGCTTTATGCTTAGTATTATTTGCTGTAGCATGAGTTGTTATAAACAATTGAGATTGCTTAATGTGCCTTGGATGAATCATGCATTGTTTTAGCATATTAAAGCATAGTATAGTGGTATTCTCCTTTGATGCTTTATTTGGGTTGACTTGGCGCATGCTCACACCATGTTATGACTATCTCAAGTCACCATAGCCTTTATGATCCTTTAGTTTTCAACTTGTAGTATCACTTTATGCTTTGATCAATGATGTTTTGTCGCTCTGCATGATTATGGCCATTATTGCTCTCTTAGTTTGTCGCTCCCAGTCTTTTGCTAGCCTCAACAACCAAGTATGAGTTCCACTCATGCATCCAACTACCTAAACCAAGTTATTCCAAAGAGTCCACCATACCTACCTATTAGCTTATGCTATTCCAAGTATATTCATGCTTTTGTTTACCTTCCAAATTAAACTTGTTATGAGAAAACTAGTGATTAAAGCTCTCACGAACTTGATGGCACACTTTACTTTTCTTGCCCTTAATAAATTTGAACCATTGTGTCGTCTATGTTGTATATGCTTGCACTTATTTGTTAGGAATTAGCAGAACCATGCTTTCATGGGGAACGCTTTCAACATTGCACTTGGTACTTGTACCTAGTTGATATCATGCTCTTTTGTCTATGGATGTCGTCGGTGTGAAATGAAAGGGGAGCTTGTAAGTCCATGTAGTTATGTATATGTGTTAGAGAAACGCCTGGGCCGCTGGTCTAATCCATGCTGACATGGTGGAAACCTGCAGCGTAACCATAATAAGCTGTCTATGAAGCATTCTTCTTATAAAAAAAGAGTCCAATATTGAGAAAAAAGAGAAAAAAAAGATTATGAAAAGAGGAAAGAGAGAAAAAAGCACCATATTCCCATGGTAAATAAGAAGCTTGCTGAGATGCTCGTTGTCTGCTTGCCTTGTCATTTTGATATGGGGATTCTTCCGTATCATCGGGCAAGGGGTACCCTGTTGGCGGTTCTCTATGATACACATGTACTTACGATGACAAGAACGTACCGGTGACTAAACTTGAGCATCATGAGGAGCGGCCCTCGTATACAAGGGACATGAGATTTCTAACTTATACTTCGTCAAGCATGTACACCATAGTTTGTTCACTTTAACCTTAATCACTTCAAGATGCTTATGATAGGGGCAATGAGAGCTGAAAGCTATAAGTACCATAATTTTTGGAATCTCTTTATGAGACTTGAATCCCTACTTCCTTTTATAAAAAGGCCTTTCTTCCACCATTATATTGAGTCTCCACCTTCTATCTTTACGCACCTACTTTGAGAGTATAGTGGCCATTCTTAGTTCTATGTGCATTGTCCCAAGACTTGTTGATTGATGCATACCTTGATATTGCTTGTTTTAAACTATTTGTATCTAGTCACTCTTGTAAACTTTGAAGGTGTCCTATGCATTTATGTTTGCTACTCTATTGAGGGACAAGCTGAATACTATTATGCTATGCCTTCTTTATGTGGAACAAACAAATGTCTTGCAAAGCATTGTTATTCATGAATCTTTTGTTTGTGCCTTTTCATGTTGCATCATAGTTTCTTTGTCTTATTGCTAGAACTTTGTCTTTCATGTTATGATTGAAGTACTATGATCCCAACTTTGAATGTTTTACAAATACTTTGATCAAGTTTATGATGGTGCATGTCACCTCAAAAATTATTCTTCCTTTTTATCACTTACCTACTCGAGGACGAGCAGGAGTTAAGCTTGGGTATGTTGATACATTGCAAATGTATCTATAATTTTTGATGCTCCATGCTTGGTTTTATCCACTTTCTTGTGTTTTGTCCATACTTTGGAGTACTTTTCATATGATTTCTTGGACTAACCTATTAACAAGAGCCACAGTGCCAGCTGCCTGTTTTCTGCTGTTTTTGGTTCCAGAAAAGTCAGAAAATGAATATTCTCGGAATTGGACGAGACAAAAGCCAAAGTGCCTATTTTTCCGGAAGACTCACGGAGCCAGCATACGAGACGGAGGAGGGCCAGGGGCTGGCCACCCTCCCAGGCGCGGGCAGGGCCTGGCCGCGCCAGGGCATGGTCTGGCTACCCCAGGCATCCCCTCGGTCTCCCTCTTCGCCTATAAGAAGCCTTCTGACCTAAAAACTCCGGGGGTTTGACGTTTTTCCAGAAGGAGTTCCGCTCTGACGCCACCACGAGATTCCACGAAACAGCACCAGAAACTCCGTTTTGGCACCCTGCCGGGACGGGGAATTGGAGGAGAGCATCGCCATCATCATCACCATCGCTTCTCCATCGACCATCCATGTTTCCCCCATCTATGAGTGAGTAATCCCCCCCGCTGTAGGCTATGGGGATGGTAGGGATTGGATAAGATCGTTCATGTAATGGCATCAGATTGTTAGGGCATGGTGCCTAGTATCTTTTATTAGTGCTTTATGACTTTGTTGCGACTTGTTGTGCTTAATGCTTGTCACTAGGGCCCGAGTGCCATGATTTCAGATCTGAACATGTTATTGATTCATTATGATAGTATTGTTTATGGTCTTACCTGCAAGTTGTATACACACGTTGTTGTCCGGAACCGATGGCCCCAAAGTGACAGAAATCGGGATAACCGGAGGGAATGGCTTTGATGTGAGGATCACATGTGTTCACGGGGTGTTAACGCTTTGCTCCGGTGCTCTATTAAAAGGAACATCTTAATTGCCAGTAGTTCCCTTGAGGCCCCGCTGCAAATGGGTTGGCAGGACAAAAGATGTTGTGCAAGTTCTCATTGCGAGCACGTATGACTATATATGGAACACATGCCTAGGATTATCTAGTACTTGGATGCTTTATCTTATTTATCTGCAATTGCCCTATGTTCTGATTGCTATGTGAATTGTCTTGTCTATGCAACGCCCGTCCATCCATCCCTATGCCTACCGCACTCGAATCCTACTGTTTACTGCTATTGTCACTGCTG
The DNA here is from genome assembly GCA_916181665.1 of Avena sativa. NCBI lineage: Eukaryota > Viridiplantae > Streptophyta > Magnoliopsida > Poales > Poaceae > Avena > Avena sativa. Next base: position 435,762,392 of record OV702287.1, read on the forward strand.
TCTTTACTTTACTACTGCTGCTACTTTGCTATTCCTACTATAAAACGGTTGCTACTGATAAACTGCTGTGAGCAAGATTGTTTCTAGGTGCAGCTGAATTGACAACTCAGTTGTTAAGGCTTATAAATATTCTTTGTCTCCCCTTGTGTCGAATCAATAAATTGGGTTTCACTTCCCTCGAAAATACTGCGATACACCCCCTATACTTGTGGGTCATCACGCTGCTACTCTGCTCTTGTACTGGTATTCTGCTATTGGGCGCACGTGGTATAGAAAATATCCACGTCGAAAAATAGGTGAGTAGTATAGAAAAAAGTGCAGTGCACCGTGGAAAAAAAGAGAAAGAGAAAAAATTGTGAGCTACCACTTTATCGTCCCGGGCACTGCGATCGAAGGTAGTACAAAACAGTATAAATAGACAGTGCACGACCAGTGCACTGCTAGAACATCGTCTCGTGCACTGCGACTGAAGGCAGTGCAACACAACACAACAAGGCAGTGCACGAGTAGTACACTGCCAGGATACCTCGTCGTGCACTGCACCCAAAGGCAGTGCAACATAGTATACCGTGCACTGCCAGGACATTGTCCCGTGCACTGCGACGAAAGGCAGTGCAACACAACAGAAAAAGGCAGTACCTCGTCATGCACTCGCCTGAAGGCAGTGCAACACAGTACAAACAGGCAGTGCACAATCGGTGCACTGCCAGGACATCGTCTCGTGCACTGCGACCGAAGGCAGTGCAACGCAACACAAAAAGGCAGTGCACGAGTAGTGCACTACTAGGATACCTCACCGTGCAGTGCGCCCGAAGGCAGTGCAATGTAATACAAAAAGGCAGTACACAGACAGTGCACTGCTAGGGCATTGTTTCGTACACGCCGAAGGCAGTGCAATGCAGAATAAAAAGGCAGTGCATCGACCGTGCACCGCCAGGACATCGTGTCATGCACCACAACCGAAGGCATTGCAACGTAGGGTCAAAAGGCAGTACAAAAAAAAACTTCGTCAAAAACTATTAATATGGGATCTAGTTTTGTAGATCTCGACATGACTAGTACAACCGTGACAACAGATCTCGATTTGGCCAATTCGTTTAAAAGATATCACATTTTTCGTATTTGAATCAAAAAGAGAAAGGGAAAAAGGACCGCGCCCCCCTCTCCCCAGGCACCACGTGTAACACAGGAAAGGCCCGGGACAGCGTGCAAAAAACTTCCAGGACACCACGTGCAGGGATAGCAGCGATTGTGAGGCGAGCTCTGGAACACGCACGCTTTTTCTAGTGTTTCTGATTAATAGAGTATATCTTTAAGTACTCTGACATGATGTTTGAATAACAAATATGCTACCTTGACCAAACAAAATTATTAAGGATATCCCTCAGGCGTGGGTATTAATCTATGAAGTTGGACCCTTTTGCTAAGTTCCAAATTAAGCAATATATTCTCATGGTCGCAAAGGAACTCAATGTGATAGGCCATGATCTAATAAGATATTTGCAAATAGACATCTAGACTAAGTTTATAATAAGAGATCAATTTATAATTGGTCTCCACTAAAATTTTTATCCCCTGGACGATTTTAGTGATCACATGATCCCTATCCTCTGCACCTCCCTCGATCATCACGACCATCAGTGCAGCCTCAAAGGTAGACATTCCCTAATACCAATCACATCATCCATGTGACTCATGCTCGATCTTTTAATCTTGTGTTCCGAGGCCATGTCTGTACATGCTAGGCTCGCCAAATCTAACTTGTGTATTCGCTGTGTAACATGGCTTACACCCACTGTATGCGAACGTAGATATGTCTGACCCCCGATCATCACGGTCGGCCTCATAACGAAGAACTTTCTTGGTGGTGCACACACAAGAGGAACACTGAACATTGGAATTAAATAGGGATTATCTTATTTGCTACCATTGAGTATCTAATACTAGCACACAATAAGATGTAAAACAGGTATCAACATCATATGTATAATGTGATATGGTATGGTATGGTCCTTCTTCTTGCGCCTTCATCTCGATCGAGCGCTCCGTCATGATCTCCATCCTGCCATCAGTTTGACGCCAAGTCCACAATGCCTCCACCAGGTCGTCCATCGGAACGATGACTATTACTATACTAGTTAGTAACAGAAAAGTAATCTACTTTACCTTCATAACGACCAATGCCATATCATAATCACATGCCCTCCTGCAAAATAAAGTTAGACGCCTCTACTTTATCTATTGCAAGTTTTAAGTGGTTATTAGGGTTTTCGCAATAGAACCATTTCCAAACTACGAACTTTCCAATCACAACATGGATCCGATAGTTGTCTCTACTACACCCCTTTCGGGGCCCTCCGTTGTAAATGCTATATCAACAATAGAATGAGAGACAGACACTCGCTAGCCACTTATACGGTACAAGCCATATGTTGAGCGTGGAACCAGTCTCGCGTACGAATACGCGTAAGGTTGGTTCGGGCCGCTTCATTAAACAATACGCGATATAAACAAGTACACGTTAGAGGGTAACAACTAAGGGATCAATGCCCGCACAAAACTTGTGCGTACTAGCCGTACAACACTCCTACGCATAGATTGGCTCTGATACCACTTAAGGGGATCTGCAACAGAAAACAAAAAAATTTCTACGTTAGAACCCCAAAACTGCCTAGGATCTATCTATGTAGTAATGCAGTAACGACCAATGCATAGAGAATACATACCCTTATAGACCGTACGCGGTTAACATTTTAAGGGGAACATGGTTGATGTAGTCGTACTCGTAGCCGACCTCAAGGTCGCGAAGCTCCTCGCAGGTCACCCCTTGCTCCTTCTTCATCATGCGGCATCTCTGGCGCACGACATTTAAGCGCCCCAAGTGTTGCGCCTCATGTCTTCGTACACATCCGGTGCACGATGTGACCTCTGGTTCCCCGATCCCGCCGGGAGTGCGGAAGTTGATATTCGGCTAGGAATCCCTGCAGTGCAACAACGTACTGCAGGTGTGCCTTGTTTGCACAGCCCAGACTTGGGGCCATGGTCACAAGGGCTAGAGAGAGAGAAGGAGGAAGTCAACCAAAGAACTTCTCCAATTATTGGTGTGTCTCATCCCACCCATGGGCACCCCTTTATATAGGCTAAGGGGGGTGTGCCTTTCTCAAAGGCTAAGCCATGTGGGACTAAACAAGGGGAAGAGAGGAGGGGTAGGCGCATGGGCCCTTAGGACTTCATGGGCCAGCTGGCCAGGGGTGGGCCCCACTGATACATTGCAAATGTATCTATAATTTTTGATGTTCTATGCTTGGTTTTATCTACTTTCTTGTGTTTTGTTCACACTTTGGAGTACTTTTCATATGATTTCTTGGACTAACCTATTAACAAGAGCCATAGTGCCAGCTACCTGTTTTCTACTGTTTTTGGTTCCAGGAAGTCAGAAAATGAATATTCTCGGAATTGGATGGGACAAAAGCCAAAGTTATTATTTTACCGGGGGACACTTGGAGCCAGAATACGAGACGGAGAAGGGCCAGAGGGCAGCCACACCACCTGGTCATGCGGCTAGGCTTGGCCCGTGCCAGGGGGTGGTGTGGCTAGCCCAGGCACCCCCTCGGCCTCTCCTTCCGCCTATATATTGCCTCTGATACGGAAACCCTAAGTACTCGATCAAAAATCCATGAAAGAGTCTGTAGCCGCCGTCATCTCCATCCCTAGATCGGGAGGGATCTGAAGCTCTTCCCGGCACCCTGCCAGAGAGGGGAATTCACCCTGGAGGCCTTCTTCATCATCATGCAAGCCTCTAGTGTGATGCGTGAGTAGTTCATCTCTGGACTATGGGTCCATATAGTAGCTAGATGGCTGGTTCTCCTCCTTTGTGCTATCGTATTTAGATCTTTTGAGCTCCGTTCATGATCAAGATCATCTATTTGTAATTCTGCATGTTGTGTTTGCGGGGATCCGATGGATATTGAGATGCTATTTCAGATTGATTATTGATTCTATCATGTCTTTATTATTTGTGATCTTGCATGCTTTCCGTTGTTAGTAGCTATCTTGGCCAAGTAGATGCTAGCAACTCCAAGAGTTAGTATTTATGCTCGATAGTGGGTTCATGCCTCAAGCAATCTGGGAAAGTGACAGAAATCTCTAAGGTACTAGATGTGCTATTGCTACTAGGGAGAAAACAACAATCCTTTGTTCATAGAACAATCGTATTGTTTACTTTACACGCAATTCGTAATGCAATTATCTGTCGTTTGCAACTTAATACTGGAGGGGGTTCAGAAGATAACCTGAAGGTGGATTATTAGTCATAAATGCAGTTGGATGGCGGTCTATGTATAATGTTGTAATGCCCAATCGAATCTCAAAGGAGTCAAGATGAGTAGTATATGCTTGTATGCTTTCTCGATGTTTGTCAATTGCCCCGCTGTAATTTGTTCACCGAACATGTTATCTATATTAAGGAGAGCCACCTCTAGTGAACTATGGACACCGGTCCTTTCTTTTACATTCAATCTACAAACTGTTTACTGCTTTGTGTTTACTTTCTGCAAACTATTACTTCCTTCCATTCGATACGTTTAATCCTTTGTTTTCAGCAAAACCGGTGAGATTGACAACCTCATCGCAAGTTGGGGACAGAGTTCTGTGGTTGTGTTGTGCAGGTCTCCACGTTGCTGCTGGCACCGGTAGTGCGCCCTGCCAACGTACAGCTAGCAACACCATTGGGGCGTTTCCTTGCTCCTACTGGATTGATAACCTTGGTTTCGTACTGAGGGAAAACTTGCTGCTGTGCTCATCATACCTTCCTCTTGGGGTTCCCCAACGAGCTCGATATATTTTGGGCCATCACCCACCCCGCACATAGCCCTAGGCTGACCGGGTGGGCCCCCTTGTGGTGGCTGGGCCTTGGCCCTTGGCCCTTCCCTCTTGCGGTTTTCCCTCATGGGCCCTTATTCACTAGGAAGTTTGGCCCATTAGTAGAATAACCCTTCAAATTAGATTTTAATATTATATTTAATATTAGTTACATTAATTAATATGTAAATACATATTACAAAACCTGATTCAACCTGAAATACCTTTTGGTTCCCCTTTCTATATCCTCCGAACAACTTTGGAATTCCCGGAATGATTCCGGTCCTTTATTCCTTCTCCGAACAGCTTCGGATCTTTCCGAGGAACAACTCCGGCTTTCTCTTTCTCTACTATGATTCCGTCTTATGAATGATCGCTCTCATCGTACCCTTAAGTGTATCCTCTCACGGCTCGGGAATGCTCTAGACGTGATCTATATCAATGATCAACAGAGGGACCAGGGATGTCCATTTGACCGATATGCATTCCTGATGACAATGTCGTTTGAACCGGTAAATGTAGCATCCAATTTCCTTTTGTTTCTTGATACAACTTGTCCGATATCCGATTATTGGTATCCCATACCTTGTTAAATCTCGTTAACAACAAGTTCTGTTTTCTTGTTACCGTGATATTATATCCCCGTGACCGAGTCACATGTTGCAACATTTATGGATGTAATCTTACCAAGCCGGTCGTATGTATATTTACCCGTCATGTGGGTGAACAAATCCCGGTCTTGCAGTCACATGTCATCTACTGTTCCTTTGGAATACCCAATGTACACCTTTATGGCCACCGTATTACCAGATGATGGTTGATGCAGTCTAAGCAGCCTCGAGAAACAGTGAGTAATATGAGCTCACGGTCTAAGGAAAAGGAGTCTAGATTTAGTTGTTGCAACAACGAACTATATGACTTGATCGTGTTGCAATCCTTCGAGGAATGTCCATCACATCATTCTCCAATGATATGACCCCGTTGTTAATTGGCATAAATGCCCATGATCTTGAAACCCAGATCATCCTCATGACCAATGAACTAGTATGAATAGAGGCTACTAGGGACTTGGTTGTTTCATACCACACCTGTACCAATGTTTCTACTTGGCACAGTTATAGCACAATATGAAACTATTATAAACTAATTGAGATATGACAATAAAAACCTATTTATTATTTGCCTCTAGGGCATATCTCCTTCAGCTGGGTGGCGGGAACACAATGGAAATGCACCAGCGTCAGTGTCGGTGACGAGCCTTTTGCCAAGTGCGGACAGATGGGTTGCGCCGCTGGACGCGGTTAGCCAGACAGGCCGGACCGCGACCCAAAAGTGAACGCGGCCCAACCCAAATGGACAAAAACGGACCATTTCGGCCAGCCGCTTGGGTTGGCCCGGTGGATATGCCCTAAGAACCTATCATGCGTGTAGGAAAGTAAACATGAGAAAACTGAAAGATATATTACAAGGTGTTATAGATCTCCCCAAGATTGGAATCAAGTCAGCGGGATCAAATAAACCCTCGCGATTATTCGATACCATGGTGTCCTCTAGGATGAAGGCATGGCATTGGAGACAGCCGCATGAAGCTTTTTGTTTGTTTCCTCCAGAGCAGATATATGGGTGAAGTCACTTCTGCATATCAGGCGCATGGAGTACATTGTGTCTGCGACCTTACCAAGCATCTCATTAAGTTCCTTCTTGCCCTCCAAATCTAGGAGGCGTTTTCGTAGGACTTCACGATGGAGAAGTTCTTCCTTCTGATACTTCTCTATCTTGTGAAGGCGTTGCTCGGTATTCGAGAGTTGCGAGGCAACGGGTACATTGATGAGGTTGAGAACCCAATCATCCTATGGCTTCCCACTCATGCGGGTGTTCACGGTGATATTCTTTGTTGTGGATGCATGTGTCGTGGTTTCCTGATAAGTTCCTGCATCAACTCGGTTAACTTTCTTACGCTTGGGAAGAATAGTTGGTGGCGATGAACTTGAGAGACTTCGTGCATCCCTTCCCATGTGGCTTCCTGGCCTCCTCTTCATCTTTAGGTCTTACCATAGTGAGGTAATCTAGTTGCCTCCAACCTCTAGCTGTTTGCTCCATGAAGGTCTCAAATTCCTCCTCAACAGAGTCGTAGGAGACCCCCTTGTTCTTCAGACTAAGGCCTTGTGCTTTACGATCATTGGCTTCAATGGAGGAAGTCTGGAAACTATCCCACGAAGGAGCCATGAGACCTAAAGGTTTCCCTTTGCCTGGAACTGGGTAGCACATCAAGGAGATTGGATTTGTTGATATAACAGGGAAAAAGACCTTTGGGAAGGCTTATGAAGGGTTAGTAGAAGGGAAAAATTCGGACTAGAAGTAAAAGAGGTAGCCAATAAAAGAATTCCAACAAATTAGGAAAGAAATAAGAGAAAAAGGAAGAGTTTTAGGTGATAACAACCAACGGTATGGGCGGAGCCCGTACCCGATATACTTCCAAAAACTCGACCGACCGAAGTCGGTACAAATTTTTCCAAGTGATTGGTATAGGAGGGATTGGACCGTACGGTCCGCCCATACTAGCAGTTGCTAACCCTTCTTAAGACGGTAATTTTATTTTTTGGAACCAAAGCTAACAACGAAAACTAAACAAAGGTTATTGAGGGTTTAATGACCTATCGTACAGCAGGAGCAGACTGTACGGTTCAGTCGTACTGTTCTGTAGAAACAAAGCGAAAAACGAGAAAAGGTACTGTATGCTTAATGAGCACCGGGAAAATGCGACCGTACCGTCTGCCCATACCAGGGTCGAAAAACTAGTAGTAAGCTCATGAAAATGCAAGGAGTTCAAAAATATAAATGGAAACAGCAAAACAGTAATTAAGACATAGAAAAACAAGGTTGGGATTACCTCACTTAACCGGTGATAATGAAGTTTTCTTTGATGCATTTCCTCCGTTTAGCTTTTGGATTATCTTCTTTTTCCCTTTGAATATGGTTGGTCGGAAGAAATTGCTAAAACCATTACAAAGAGAAACATAAAATTTTCTTTCAGGGCGGATAGTTCCTGGAGGTATACAATTGATAGCACTCCTTGTGGTCTCATTTCTTCAATGTCCACCAGTGTGTCAACCTGTTCTTCTCTTCTTTGTAGGATCTGCAAGTCAAACTCTTGCAAAAGTAAAGCCCAATAGATCATACTTGGCTTAATGTTAGTTCTCTCAAGGATTTCCTTTAATCCATTAGGATCTCTATGCACCCTTACTTTTGAGTCAATTATATAAGATCTAAATTTATCACAAGATAAGACAACAACAAAGAGTTCTTTTTCTGCCATAGGGTAGTTCTTTTGAGCACCATTCAAGGTATGACTAGCGTGATGAATGATTTTAAGTTCATCACCATCACGCTGACAAATAATATCTCCCACTACTTCATGACTAGCCTCACAAAATAAATCAAAAGGTTGTTTCCAGTTTTATGGTTTAATGATAGGAGCATTAAGAAGGGCTTAGTTTAATATGGTGAAAGCAGTAAGACCATTTTCATCAAAATTATAAGTAGCATCCTTTTCTAAAAGGTTAGTTAAAGGTCTTGCAATTTTAGATAAGTTCTTAATGAACCTTCTATAAAATCCTGCATGACCTAAGAAACTTATTATACCTTTTACATCTCGAGGAGGGGGAGCCTTTCTATTTCTTCTATTTTTGCTTTATCAACTTCTATGCCCTTACCTGAGATCTTATGACCAAATACTATACCTTCTTGAACCATAATGTGACACTTCTCCCAATTCAAGACCATGTTAGAATCTTTGCATCTCTACAAAACCTTATGGAGATTATGGAGGCAATGGTTAAACAAAATCCCATAGACCAAGAAGTCGTCCATGAATACTTCCATAATATTTTCAACATAATCAACAAATATAGCAGTCATACACCTTTGAAAGGTGGCAGGAGCATTACAAAGGCCAAAAGGCATACGATGATAAGCATATAAACCGAAGGGACATGTGAATGTTGTTTTTAATTGATCATCTAGATGGACAACTATTTGAGAGAAACCTGAGTCATCTAAGTAACAAAAATGAGAGTTCATAGCAAGTATATCTAAGGTTTGATCTATAAATGGCAAAGGGTAGTGATTCTTTAGAGTTTCCTTATTAAGTTTTCTATAATCAATGCACATCCTATGACCAATGATAGTTTGAGTAGGGACTAACTCATTATGTTTGTTTGGGACTATAGTGAACCCACCTTTCTTTGGAACACAATGAACAAGACTTACCCAGTCACTTTCCTCCACGTAGAAGATTATACTGCATCTAGAAGGAGAATTACCTCCTTTTTGACTTGTTCTTTCATATGGGGTTCGAGTCGTCTTTAAAAGTCTGCAACCGGATGTTCTCCCTCTTCCATAAATATTCTATGAGTGGCTATCGAGGGATAATCCATTTTAAGTCATCCATTGAATAACCGAGAGCCTTTCGGTGCATTCTTAAGACCATCATGAAATTTTCCTATTCCCTTTCTACAAGATTATAGCTTATAATAATAGGATATTTATTAGTGCTATCAAGAAACTTGTACTTCAGTTATTTAGGAAGGGTTTTAAGTGTAGGAGGTGGAATCTCCTTATCACATTTTCTTATGGGTGTTTCATAGATTTGATTCATTTTAGGATCAACTATAGGGGTTGAATTAAGATATTCATCAATTTCCATTTTCTCTATATTTTTGGGAATATTGTCATTTTCAACTAAGCTTCTTTCTAGCTTATCATTAGGAGTCCCATAACACACAGTGACAAGACTAGTAATGTTACCTTCCTATTCTTTCTCTTGCTCATATTCTTCAAACTCATCAAAGTTGGCCTGTGTTGAAATTTAGAAAAATGGAAATTCATCTTATCCTCGCCAAACTTGAGAGACACAGTCTCCTTCTTGCAATCAATGTTTGCTCCTGTGGTATTCGGAAAATTTCTTCCAAAAATAATTGGACAATAAACGTGAGTAGGCATATCAACAAGTACAAAATCAATGCGGTGCTTGTAAGGTCCAATACAAATTCGAACATGTCTAATTATACCCATAGGAATTCTGATTGTCTTATCCGCTAGCATGATTGTCATATAAGGATCTTCTAATTCAGCTGGTTTGAGTTCATCTTGAATCTGTAAGTAAAAATTATATGGGATTACATTAACACATGTTCCAATATCGTAGAGGCCATAGTAAGAAGATTCACCAAAGGTGCAAGGAAGAATATGTTGGGTTCATAGCATAGAAAACAAAATAAATTCCTACGATATGAACTAAGAGCCGAGATCTATCTATCTAGATACAAGAAACGGGTGGATATACATCCATAGATATCTTACCCTTGAAGACTAAGAAGCTTTGTTAACAAAATCTAATTTCCTGGATGACGTAGCTGTACACTTGTCGATCTCAAGATCGCGTTGAAGTCCAGCGCCGTAAAGTAGCAGCGCATTCGTGATCGCGCACATGTTCAGCACCCCGACAACCTTCAAGTCCTTGCTCCAACAAAGCAGCGGAAGTAGTAGATCCTTCCAGAGAAACCACCGAGAACATGTACTTCGTTAATCCGAAGCCATGGTGAATTTACTAGAGGGAGAAGAGAACCTTCACGAGAAGGTGGTGCAAATAAAAAGGAGGAGGCCTTCTTTTATAGGGGAGGGGCAGCCCCAAGGGGCATGTGTAACACCCCGTCCACTCCTGGGCCCGGGGGGTGTCACTCCTGGCAGCTTAATAGGATATCTAGACTAGCCCCACAGACTAACACTAGTCTTTTCTGTGCACTTTGTCCTCACTCGTGCGCACCCAGTTACCCACTTCCCGGTCGGTCACCCATCCTAGAATTGCTCTAGGCCAAGCATGCTTAACCTTAGAGTTCTTTTCGAATGAGCTTCCGGAAAAGAAGTTGCAATTTGTTGATATGGGTATCCTATCAATCCTATTAAGCCATGTGCCTGGTCTCACATACACCCACCCTTTAGAAGATTGATGCCCTCATCGATCAAGCACACCCCAGGAACGTTCCCTCTTGGCACGCGTCTGTGCGTCTAGTGCCGGCACATGTGCCATGCCGTGTCCACTCCGGGACACACGCGCCATGCTCCACATGTCCCGCCACTAACCCGCACACACCCGTGTAATCGCAAGGGTCGGCTCTGATACCACTTTGTAACACCCTGTCCACTCCTGGGACCGGGGGGTGTCACTCCTGGCAGCTTAATAGGATATCTAGACTAGCCCCACAAACCAACACTAGTCTTTTCTGTGCACTTTGTCCTCACTCGTGCGCACCCAGTTACCCACTTCCCGGTCGGTCACCCATCCTAGAATTGCTCTAGGCCAAGCACGCTTAACCTTAGAGTTCTTTTCGAATGAGCTTCCGGAAAAGAAGTTGCAACTTGTTGATATGGGTATTCTATCAATCCTATTAAGCCATGTGCCTGGTCTCACAGCATGGCCGCTAGCCATGGTGGTGCCCCGACCTCTCCCTCCATAATGGTGAGCGGAGCTTCCACTAAGCCCACTCCCATTAACACAAACTGCACTCACTTTGCATTAATTACCCACTAATTTAAATGAATTTTTATCTTTAAATAAAACACTTTTTTTATTTTATTCAGAATTTTTTAATTACTTTAATTAACAAACATCGACATAAAACCCCTTGCAGAACTTCGATATTACATCTGAAACCATTTTCAGCAATTTGAACCTAAACAATTCCGGTGTCCATCGAAATAAGCCCAGCACTTTCAAATACTTTCTCTAGTATTATATCTGCTCCATTTGGTGTCGGTATACTTTAAGTGTGTCACCCTAAGGTTCGTGAATAATGCAGACATGATCGAGACCCCTCTTTGATCAATAATCTACAACGGGACCTAGAGATCCATAGTGACTCCCACACATTCAACGATGACTCTAGTGATCATGAGAACCTTTGATGTCGTAACTAAATACCTTTGTCTTGCGATATATTACATGTCATAGATTCGATCATCGGTATACCTATACCTAGTTTGATCTCGTTACCGACAAGTACTATTTTCTTGTTCCCTCGATATAACATTCTTAGTGATCTTATCACTTGCTTGCAAGCTATGTCAATGTGATATCACCGAGAGGGCCCTGAGTATATCTCTGCGTCATCTGGATGGACAAATCCCACTCTTGATCCATGAGCCTCTATATAACACTTTCAGATTATCTGAACCCACGTTTATTGTCACCCTGTTACGGTGTGAAATTTGATGTTATCAAGTTACTCTTCCGGTGTAAGTGATTGACATGATCTCATAGTCTAAGGACTAAAGTTACTTTGCATGATATTATAGCAATGTAAACATAATGACTTTGATCGTATTACTATACTTTGGGTGAATGTTCATCACATCAATCCACCAATGTTGTGACCTCGTTATTAACAACATCCAATGTCCATGATCATGAAACCTTGATCATCTTCTTAATCAACGAGCTAGTTTATATGAGAGGCATAACTAGGAACTCTTTATTTGTTTATTAAACACACATATATTAAAGTTTCCAATTAACACAATTATAGCACGAGACATAATTTTTTATCATAAATATGGAATAAGATAATAACCACTTTATTATTGCCTCTCCGGCATATTCCCTTTAGTGTCCCAGTTGCACTAGAGTTAATAATCTAGTTTATAAACTTGTGCATTCAACACTTATGGATTTCTGGTGTTGTATATATGCGTTTGCTAGTGGTAAACATAATCTTCGGATCTAACACTTTTAGGTCCATGTTATTTGCATGTCTTTGCCTCTCTACGCATCACTCATTCTCAAATGATATGACATTGTATAAATTTAGTCCTTTGGTGATACCTTTAGTTCCTTTGGGTTAAAACATGTTGATATTATTGTCATACAATATATATTCATAGTAATAGCCCACTATGAACCACACCTAGTTTGATAACAAACTACTTAACACAAATGCCCTCCTTTGCTGCTACTATAGCAGTAATATACTTAGCCTTTTGTTGTAGTATCCGTCACAATGTCTTAACTTTGGAACTCATCCAAATCCATCATGGAACCTCCTTTCCATTACATTGTGCCATCCATAGTTTAAATTGAGATGAATTTAATTTGTATCTTGTGACAAAACTAGTATCAATGTAACACTTTAAACTAAACTATTTGTAACTATTTTTCATCTATAGATAACATATTCTTAGTTCTTCCAAATCTCATAAGAATATCTCTACTATCGTCCAATGATCATCTTATGAATCATTCTGGTATATGCACATAACATTTAGAGCATAGGACATATCTGGTTATGTACATATCATAGTGCACATTAGTGATCAAAATATTCATGTGATTTCACTCACCAAGTGTCAAAACACTTGAATCTAGTTTCACTTACCAAGTGTCGATACACTTGAATCTTGATTCAACCCTTTCCATGCGGCAAAAACCTTTCTTGTCATTTCCATATTGAAGTCATTCAATATCTCATATATGTACGTCTGGCACAACCATATTAGCGCCTCAATCTATACATATAGACATTGATGCCTAATATTATGGTTTTGCCCAAGTCTTTCATTGAAATGAATTTTTAATGAAATTCTTAACCCGTGTCAACAAAAGATACATCATTTCCAATCAATAACATGTCTTTTACATAATGTATTATAAATATGTCTCAGTGCTCCCACTTAATTTCTTGCAAATGCAAGCATCATCATTGCCTCTGATGAAATTAAACCTTTTAATAGTTTCATCATGGTGAAGATTCCAACTCTGCTATGCTTACTTCAACCATTGAAGTTTGCATGCATGCCCTTTTAGCACCCTCTGAATTAACAAAACCCTTTGGACCGTGTCATGTACACGTCCTAGGTAACCATTCTATTAGAAGAACTTTGGTTTATCTGTCCAACTACCATCTACCAAAATTGACATATGTAATGGTTGCTACATTAATCCGTCTAGACTAAATATCGCTACGAAAGATCAAATCTTGTCATAATAAACTCCTTGAACATTGTCGTAAACTCTTTTCCGACATGTCGACTATTTCATAGATGTGAAATATCCATGTCTATTTCTTTATAGATCCAAATACGACCAATAGGCTTTATGCCTTTCTAGAGGGTCTTCCAAGTTCAAAAACTTAATTTTTTGTGTATGGAAACTATCATAGATTTTATGACTTCTGCTCAATTTATGGAGTCAGGGCCCATCATCGATTCTTTGCATGCAGTCGGTTCATCATTGTCAAAACAATAACGACTTATTTATCAAATATCACTATTTGATTGTTTTTCGACCCACACTGTTCAATGGGAACTCTAATATCTGAGGTCACAACCTTTGTAGTCACATGAGCCATGAGCATTTTCGATGCCTCCGGGACACTTTATGGTGTTGTGCTACTTAGCACATGTTGCTTACGTTCATCAACCCAATCGAAGTTGTATTGTCCTCCCACTTAACTTTTGCTAAAAATTCCTTCTTAAGAAACTTGACGTTCTAAGTGACAAACTCTTTTGTATTTAGTGTTCTGGAGGAATACCCAACTGTTTCTTTGGGATAACCTACAAAGACGTGCTTATCCAACTTTGGTTATAAACATTTTACTTATGTCTAGCATAACAAATTTGATCCAATCAAATATATTCCTTTATGATCCAATCATAAATTCTTTATTTTCTCGTTACAATGAATTTTTACTTCATCTTCAAAGTCTTTCAAAAATTTCAAATGTTTCATACTTCTTCCTTATTAAGTAAATATACACATATATTCACTCAAATTTCTAGAAAAAGTATATGATGTTGAAAGATCCACCGAACATGGCTACACATAATGGACTATATACATCAACATGCACAATGTCCAATAAGTTAGTCATCCGTTACTCTTTGGCCTATGAACGGAGTTTCATTTATCTCCTTCAAAGTCTCACAAGCATCAATTTATCAAAATCAAAGACTCCAAAATTCAATCAACATGGAGTTTCTACATGTTTTATTTCCAATATAACTTAAATGATGATGTCACTCATAAGTGATCTTTTAATCATTTGTCTTACGGCATTTTAGCATTAGTTTTTATGGACGTGATTTCTGAAGGTGTTTGGCGCCTGAAAACAATAATTTTTCCTACGCGAACAACCCTAATGTCAAGATCTATCTATTAGTAATGTAGTAACGGGAGGGGCTTTTCGAAACTTACCCTTGAAGATCGAATGCCTTGTCAACGTTCAGGAGAACGTGGTTGATGTAGTTGTACCGACGCCGACCTCAAGGTCATGGATGGCTCCACCAGCTTCACCTCCACTAGCTCCAATGACTCCATGTCTCGAACGACTTGTAGTGACCCAAGTGTTGCACCTCGTAGGGAGTTACACACGTCCAGTGCCTAACGATGACTCCTGCTCCTCCGATCCAGCAGCAGTTGCAGAAGTAGAGCTTCTGGATCCGAATCCTGTAGAACGATGGCGCTCCATCGTGAATAACACTCTCATTCGTGTAACCCTTATAGCGGGGCCGCACTCACAAGAGAGAGAGGGAGAGGAGAGCACTTGGAGGGATAATCCTCAAGCTTAGGATTTATTGGTGTGTTTAAATCCCTCCATATGCCCTCCTTTATATAGGGGAAAAGGGGGATACTCCCTCCCTCAAAGTCCCGGGGTGGGACTAATCAAGGGGAGGGGGTGGGGAGGCTCACTGACCAACCCCACCATGGGCCCCACGTGGGGAGAAAGCCCACTAGGTCAGTCGGCCCCTCATAGGCCCCTCCTAGGGCGGCAGTCCCCTCTTGGGCCCTTTTCCCCTCCAGGAATTGGCCCATTAGGTGGGATACCCCATTAAATCATATTTAACTATTAAGTAAATATAAATACATGTATAATTCAATAATTAACATATATTTACATATTATTCAATCCTCGTTGCACCGGAACTCCTTCCAGACAACTCCAGACACCCTTCGGACTTTCCCGGAACCCTTCCGGTTTTCCCTTCTCTATTCTTTAGTGATTCCTATGATACCAGAATGATCTCCGAGCATTGTCAAACCCTTAAGAATGTTACGCTACGGTTTGGGAATACTCCAGACATGGTCGAGATCTCTCTCGGACCAATGATCATTAGAGGGACCTGGATGGCCATGATGACCCCTGTGCATTCCACGAGAATCTGCATCGTTGAACCGTGAAAGCTAGTGTCCAATTCCCTTGTTACTTCGATACCTTACTTGTCTGAGACCCGATCAACGACATCGTCACGCCGTGTTCAATCTTGTTACCAACAAGTATAACTTTACTCATTCCGATCTATGCCATCCTCGTGACCTAGTCACACGCTGTAACTTTATGGATGTCATGTCTCCGAGTGGGCCTAGAGTATCTTTCTGTCACGCGGATGAACAGATCCAGATCTTGACACATAATGCCTCTACATGCCCCTCCAAATACCTGAACGCACCTTTATGATCACCGCTTTACCAAGTGACGTTTGATGCTATCTAAGTATTCTCGGGTGACAGTGATTGATATGGTCTCACGGTGTAAGGAATTGGTTACTACGTTGCCAGTCATTGTAACAGTGAACTTTGTGACTTGATCGTGTTACAATTCCTATGTTGGGTATGTTCATCACTTTCATTCACTTAATGAAAGACCACATTGTCAATTGACATAAATGTCCATGATCAGGAAACCTCGATCATCGATTGACCAATGAACTAGTGTCTAGAGGATCACTAGGGAATTTGGTGGTTTACATATCACATGTGTGTTGACATTCCTATCAATACAGTTATAACATGATATAAAACCTATTATGAACCTAATGAAATATGTCAATAATCTATATTATTAATTGTCTCTAGGGCATATTTCCAACAGTCTCCCACTTGCACTAGAGTATAAATAAACTAGTTGCATTTGAACGAATCATTACATCATAACTTTTGGTGTTATGATCATGCTTCATCATGGAAGAGGTTTTGTCTATGGACTGTACCATACAGGTCCTTGTGTCTTTGTGAATTTGTTAATGTCACCTAATTTGACATTTCCCTTTATCATCACATGATAACCCTATGGTATAAATATTTATGTTTCAGCGTCAGAGTGTTGTTTTTGTTCCTTCTGCTATGACATCCGATTAGTCAAGCAAAAGATAACATTTTCATTGTCATGAGTATTGGGAACACACCCTATGGGAAGATGGACTTCCCTAGCCACAACATTACATATTTTAACTTTGAAGTATTCATATACTTCTTTGTCAATGTAAATCTAATCGGTAGTGCACTAAATGCCACTTCGATGTCTAACCACGCTTCTCTTATTTTAAGGCACTCAATGTTGTGAGAACTCCAGTCATCTAGGTTGGGTGGAACTTCCTAGAGTAACCCTTTTACGAATAAGTTCATCATCATTTACAAATCAGATGTATACCTTCAGTTCTCTCTAGACACTAAATACTATATTTAACTCCTTGTTTAGTGATTCACTCGGACATCACATCGGAACATGTTCTTCAGGTTAAGAACTTGGGTCATATTATCGATGGGTTCGTAGCATGGAAAACAAAAAATTTCTACCGCAAGAACGAACAAAACCTAGATCTAATCTAGATAAAAGCCAAGATCTAATCTATTAGACATGAGCAACGAGATAGATCTGTACTAACCCTCGTAGAACCGAAAGCGTTACGAGATTAGATCTCGGGGTTGATGTAGTCGATCACTTGCCGATCTCAAGATCGTGTGGACGATCCTTCCGGCGCCGTGTTCCGGCAGCGCTTCCGCAGTCGGTCACACGTGCGGAGTCGAAGCAGACCTTCCTCTCCCCATTCCAGCGAGCAGCGGAGGTAGTAGATCTTCTCCACGGAATCCCAGCAGCACGACGGTGTGGTGGTGGTGGTGGAGGAGAGAATTCTGCAGGGCTTCGCCTAAGCCAGAGCAGAGCGAAGGTAGAGGAGAGAGGCGGCGACTACAGCTTGTTATGAGAGAGGGCTAGAAGGGGGCGCCCCCTCCCTTCTATTTAAAGGAGGGAGGCGCGCCTAGGGAGGGGGAGTCCTAGTAGGACTCCCCTCCTATGGCCGGCGGGTTGGGAAGGGGGGAGGAGTCCTCCTCCCCCACGAATCCGTGTCTCGCCCCACAAGGTTTCCTTTGACCCTTTCTTGGTTTTCAAGCAAACACCAAGAACTCTTCTAGAACCTTCCAGAACATTCCGAAACCTTCTAGAATCTCCATACAAATACTCCGGAACATTTCCTAACTTAGAAAATGACCCCCAATATATGAATCTTATTCTCCGGACCATTCCGGATCTCCTCGTGATGTCCCGGATCCAATCCGAGACTCCGAACAACATTCGGTCTCCAACGCATATTCCATATCTACTTAAAACAACTTCGAACCTTAAGTGTGTCACCCTACGGTTCGTGAATATGCAGACATGATGAAGACACCTCTCCGATCAATAACCATCAGCGGGATCTGGAGATCCATAACGGCTCCTACATACTCAACGATGACTTCGTGATCGATAGAACCATTAACATACGAAACTAATTCCCTTTGTCACGCGATATTCTACTTATCCGAGGTTTGATCGTCGGTATCTCCATACCTAGTTCTACCTCGTTACCGATAAGTACTCTTTACTCGTTCCATGTTATGTCATCCCTTGTGACCTAGTCACATGCTTGCAAGCTAACTAGATGACATTCCACCGAGAGGGCCCAGAGCATATCTATCCGTCATATGGATGGACAAATCCCAATCTTGGTCCATGCGCTTCAACACATACTTTCAGAATACCCAATGACACCTTTATAACCACCCAGTTACGAAGTGGTGTTTGATGTCATCAAAGTACCCATCCGGTGATGGTGATTAACATAACCTCATGGTCGAAGGATTAGGTTACTATGCATTTGAAAGCTTATAGCAATACGAACTTAATGACTTGATCTTATGCTACGCTTACTATGGGTGTGTGTCCATCACATCATTCTCCTAATGATATAATCTTGTTATCAATGACATCCAATGTCCATGATCAGGAAACCATGATCATCATTTAATCAACAAGCTAGTTCCACAAGAGGCTTACTAGGGACTCTTTTATGTTTACAAAACACACATGTATTAGTGTTTCCTTATAATACAATTATAGCATGGGATGTAAACATTCATCATAAACACAAAGATATAATAATAACCACTTTTATTATTGCCTCTTGGGCATATCTCCAACAGTCTCCCACTTGCACCAGAGTCAATAATCTAGATTACATGGTAATATACCTAACACCCATGGCGTTCTGGTGTTGGTCATGCTTTGCTCTAGGGAGAGGTTTAGTCAACGGATCTGCCACATTCAGATCAGTGTGTACTTTGCAAATCTTTATGTCACCATCTCAGACATACTCGCGAATAGCATGGAAACGTAGCTTGATGTGCTTCAGCTTGCTATGTGACCTTGGCTCCCGTGCATTAGCTATGGCACCTGTGTTGTCACAGTAGATGGCCATCGGGTCCAACGCACTGGGAACCACGCCAAGTTCAGTAATGAACTCCTTCATCCATATGGATTCTTGTGCAGCCTCCGAAGCAGCTATGTATTCCGATTCAGTTGAAGATTTCGCCACAACGCTTTGCTTGGCACTCCTCCAGCTCACTGCAGCACCATTCAAAACAAATACGTATCCAGACTGTGACTTTGAGTCATCTGGATCGGTGTTCCAACTAGCATCAGTGTAACCGTTTACAACAAGCTGTTCATCACCTCCATAAGAAAGAACCATATCCTTAGTCCTATTCAGGTACTTTAGGATATTCTTGACCGCTGTCCAGTGCTCCATTCCAGGATCACTTTGATATCTGCTAGTCAAACTAATAGCATGTGCTATATCCGGTCTTGTACGCAACATGGCATACATGATAGAACCTATGGCCGAGGCATAGGGAATTTTATTCATCTTTTCTCTATCTTCTGCCGTAGCCGGACTTTGAGTCTTACTCAAGGTCTTACCTGACAACATGGGCACGAACCCTTTCTTGCTCTCTTCCATTCTAAACTTCTTTAGAACTTTGTCTAAGTATGTACTTTGTGAAAGCGCTATTAGGCGTCTTGATCTATCTCTATAAATCTTGATGCCTAGAATATATGCCGCTTCGCCAAGATCCTTCATTGAAAAACTATTATTCAAATAGGTTTTGACGCTATTAAGAAGTTCTATATCATTCCCAATCAACAATATGTCATCTACATATAGTACTAGGAATGCCGCAGATCTCCCACTCACTTTCTTGTAAATACAATCTTCTCCATAAGTTTGTATAAATCCAAAGTTTTTGATTACTTTATCAAAACGTTGATTCCAGCTCCGGGATGCTTGCTTCAGTCCATAAATGGAGCGCTGAAGTTTGCATACCTTGTCAGCATCACTAGGATCGACAAAACCGTTGGGTTGTACCATATACAACTCTTCCTCAATGTCACCATTAAGGAACGCCGTTTTGACATCCATCTGCCAGATTTCATAATCGAAATATGCAGCGATTGCTAACAAAATCCTCACAGACTTTAGCTTTGCTACTGGTGAGAAAGTCTCATCATAGTCAACTCCTTGAATTTGTCGGAACCCTTTCGCGACAAGTCAATCTTTATAGACGGTAACATTACCATCAGCATCTGTTTTTCTTTTGAAAATCCATTTGTTCTCGACAGCCTTACGGCCATCCGGTAAGTCCACCAAAGTCCACACTTGGTTTTCATACATGGATCCCATCTCAGATTTCATGGCTTCTTGCCATTTGTCGGAATTTGGGCTCACCATAGCTTCTTCATACGTCGCAGGGTCATCAATGTTGTCCACCAACATGACGTTCAAGGCAGAGTCATACCAATCAGGAGTGGTACAAACCCTCATTGACCTGCGAGGTTCAGCAGTAACTTTGTTCGAAGTTTCATGATCACCATCATTAGCTTCCTCTCTAGTTGGTGCAGGCGGCACAAAAACATCTTCCGGTGCTACGCTACTCTCAACTCCGAGAGAAGGTTCAGTAACCTCGTCGAGTTCTACTTTCCTTCCAGTCACTTCTTTCGAGAGAAATTCCTTCTCAAGAAAGGATCCATTCTTGGCAACGAAAACTTTGTCTTCGGATCTATGATAGAAGGTATACCCAATTGTTTCTTTCGGGTATCCTATGAAGACGCATTTCTCCGCTTTGGGTTCAAGCTTATCGGGCTGTAACTTCTTTACATATGCTTCGCAACCCCAAACTTTAAGGAACAACAACTTAGGTTTCTTTCCAAACCACAATTCGTACGGTGTCGTTTCAACGGATTTAGATGGTGCCCTATTTAAAGTGAATGTGGCTGTCTCTAATGCATAACCCCAAAATGATAGCGGTAAATCTATAAGAGACATCATAGACCGAACCATATCTAAGAGAGTTCGATTACAACGTTCAGACACACCATTACACTGTGGTGTTCCCGGCGGTGTCAACTGCGAAAGTATTCCACATTTCTTTAAATGCATGCCAAACTCATAACTCAGATATTCACCTCCGCGGTTAGAACACAGAAACTTAATCTTCTTGTTACGATGATTTTCCACTTCACTTTGAAATTCCTTAAACTTCTCGAAAGTTTCGGACTTATGTTTCATAAAGTAGACATACCCATATCTACTTAAGTCATCTGTGAAAGTGAGAACATAACGATATCCACCACGCGATGCTACACTCATTGGACCGCACACATCGGTATGTATTATTTCCAATAAGTTTGTAGCTCGCTCCATTATTCCAGAGAATGGAGTCTTAGTCATTTTTCCCATTAGACATGCTTCGCATCTTTCAAGTGATTCAAAATCAAGTGATTCAAGAAGTCCATCAGAATGGAGTTTCTTCATATGCTTCACTCCAATGTGACCAAGACGACAGTGCCACATGTATGTAGAATTATCATTCAATTTTATTCGTTTAGCATCTATGTTGTGAACATGTGTATCACTACTATCGAGATTCAATAAGAATAAACCATTCATCTCAGGTGCATTACCATAAAAGATATTACTCATATAAATCGAACAACCTTTATTCTCAGACTTAAAAGAGTAACCGTCTCGCAATAAACAAGATCTAGATATAATGTTCATGCTTAATGCAGGCACCAAATAACAATTATTCAAATTTAAAACTAATCCCGAAGGTAGATGTAGAGGGAGCATGCCGACGGCGATCACATCAACCTTGGAGCCATTTCCAACGCGCATCGTCACCTCGTCTCTTGCCAGTCTTCGTTTATTCCGCAGCTCCTATTTCGATTTACATATATGAGCAACCGAACCAGTATCAAATACCCAGGCACTACTACGACTACTAGTAAGATACACATCAATAACATGTATATCGAATATACCTTTCTTCTTGATGTTGCCATTCTTCAGATCTGCCAGGTACTTGGGGCAGTTACGCTTCCAGTGACCAGCACCCTTGTAGTAGAAGCACTCAGTTTCAGGCTTAGGACCAGCCTTGGGCTTCTTAGTAGGTGCGGCAGCTTTCTTGCCGTCCTTCTTGAAGTTGCCCTTTTTCTTAGGCTTGCCCTGTTTCTTGAAATTGGTGGTCTTATTGACCATCAACACTTGGTGCTCCTTTTTGATCTCCACTTCAGCAGTTTTCAGCATGGACGATAGTTCAGGCAACGTCTTGTTCATGCAGTGCATATTGTAGTTCATCACAAAGTTCTTATAACTCGGTGGCAGTGATTGGAGGACACGGTGAATCCCTAACTCATTAGGAATCGTTATCCCCAACTCTTAGAGTTTGTTTGCATGCCCAGACATGGTGAGCACGTGCTCGCTAATGGAGCTTCTCTCTTCCATCTTGCAGCTAAAGAACTTCTCGGAGGCCTCATAGCTCTCCATGGCCGCGTGAGTCTCAAAAATGAGCTTGAGCTCCTTAATGATCTCGAACGGGTTGTGGTGCTCAAAACGCTTCTGGAGCTCCGTTTCTAAACCGTACAGGATGGCACACTGAACTGTGGAGTAATGATTTTTCCGAGTGGCATAAACATTCTTTACATCATCGGTGGCATCATCTGCAGGTGGGTCACCTAGTGGTGCTTCGAGCACATAGGTCATCTGACTAGCCCTGAGGACAATCTTCAGACCACGGAGCCAGTCCGTGAAGTTGCTTCCATTGTTCTTAAGTTTTTTTTCTCTAGGAACGCATTGAAATTGATGGAGAGGTTCGCCATAATCTACAACAATATTTGCAAGTAGTTTAGACTAAGTTTATGATAAATTGAGTTCTACTTTAATTCTTAAATTAACTAGGTGAACTCCCACTCAAAACAACATCCCTCACATTGTCTTAGTGATTACATGAACCAAGTCCACTACACCAAGTCCGATCTTCACGAGAGAAGATGTAGTTTCATCGGCGAACAATCTTCATGTTCATCATATCACTTATATGACTCGTGCTCTACCTTTCGGTATTCCGTGTTCCGAGACCATGTCTGTACATGCTAGGCTCGTCAAGATGAACCTTAGTTTCCGCATGTGCAAATCTGGCTTGCACCCGTTGTATGCACACATAGAATCTATCACATCCGATCATCACGAGATGCTTCGAGACGACGAGTCTTAGCAACGGTGCCAACTAAGGATGAACACTTTATTACTTGATATTTAGTGAGAGGGATCATCTTATAATGCTACCGTCGCGATCTAAGCAATACAAGATGCATAAAGGATTAACATCACAGGCAATTCATAATTAGTGTGATATGATATGGCCCTTTCTTCTTATGCATTTGATCTCCATCTCCAAAGCACGGACATGATCTCCATCATCACCAGCATTGTGTCAAGGTTAGTGGCGCCGCTTCATGGTTGTCCATCATCACCAGCAACTATTACAATTACTTGGAATAAAGCTATTACAAGATGAATAGACACGCAGGTCTTAACAGAATTAAAGACAACCATTAGGCTCCTGCCGGTTGCCATATTACAACAAGGATCATTGCATACATCAAATATAATCACAATCACATGATGGCCATATCACATCACAAAACCCCTGCAAAAACAAGTTAGACGCCTCTAATTTTCTTTGCAAGTTTTACGTGGTTTGGGGCTTTCGAGTAAGAACGGATCTTACCTACGAAATTGAACCACAACATTGATACAAGTGCTATCAAGTGCGAAGTGTAGATTGTATCTATACTATGATGGGAGAGACAGACACCCGCAAAGCCACTTGTGCAAAGCAAGTTACACGTCAAGCGTGGAGCAAGTCTCATGTACGATGACATGTAATGTTAGCCCGAGCCGCTTCATCCCACCATACCGCAAGATGCAAAGTACACACATAGCAAAAGACGGCACGAGCACCAACGCCCACAACATCAATGTGTTCTACTCGTGCAACGGATCTACGCATAGACAAGGCTCTGATACCACTGATGGGTTCGTAGCATGGAAAACAAAAAATTTCTACCGCAAGAACGAACAAAACCTAGATGCAATCTAGATAAAAGCCAAGATCTAATCTATTAGACATGAGCAACGAGATAGATCTGTACTAACCCTCGTAGAACCGAAAGCGTTACGAGATTAGATCTCGGGGTTGATGTAGTCGATCACTTGCTGATCTCAAGATCGTGTGGACGATCCTTCCGGCGCCGCGTTCCGGCAGCGCTTCCGCAGTCAGTCACACGTGCGGAGTCGAAGTAGACCTTCCTCTCCCCATTCCAGCGAGCAGCGGAGGTAGTAGATCTTCTCCACAGAATCCCAGCAGCACGACGGTGTGGTGGTGGTGGTGGAGGAGAGAATTCTGCAGGGCTTCGCCTAAGCCGGAGCAGAGCGAAGGTAGAGGAGAGAGGCGGCGACTAGAGCTTGTTATGAGAGAGGGCTAGGAGGGGGCGCCCCCTCCCTTCTATTTAAAGGAGGGAGGCGCGCCTGGGGAGGGGGAGTCCTAGTAGGACTCCCCTCCTATGGCCGGCGGGTTGGGAAGGGGGGGAGGAGTCCTCCTCCCCCACGAATCCGTGTCTCGCCCCACAAGGTTTCCTTTGACCCTTTCTTGGTTTTCAAGCAAACACCAAGAACTCTTCTAGAACCTTCTAGAACATTCCGAAACCTTCTAGAATCTCCATACAAATACTCCAGAACATTTCCTAACTTAGAAAATGATCCCCAATATATGAATCTTATTCTCCGGACCATTCCGGATCTCCTCGTGATGTCCCGAATCCAATCCGAGACTCCGAACAACATTCGGTCTCCAACGCATATTCCATATCTACTTAAAACAACTTCGAACCTTAAGTGTGTCACCCTACGGTTCGTGAATATGCAGACATGATGAAGACACCTCTCCGATCAATAACCATCAGCGGGATCTGGAGATCCATAACGGCTCCTACATACTCAACGATGACTTCGTGATCGATAGAACCATTAACATACGAAACCAATTCCCTTTGTCACGCGATATTCTACTTATCCGAGGTTTGATCGTCGGTATCTCCATACCTAGTTCTAGCTCGTTACCGATAAGTACTCTTTACTCGTTCCATGTTATGTCATCCCTTGTGACCTAGTCACATGCTTGCAAGCTAACTAGATGACATTCCACCGAGAGGGCCCAGAGCATATCTATCCGTCATATGGATGGACAAATCCCAATCTTGGTCCATGCGCTTCAGCACATACTTTCAGAATACCCAATGACACCTTTATAACCACCCAGTTACGAAGTGGTGTTTGATGTCATCAAAGTACCCATCCGGTGATGGTGATTAACATAACCTCATGGTCGAAGGATTAGGTTACTATGCATTTGAAAGCTTATAGCAATACGAACTTAATGACTTGATCTTATGCTACGCTTACTATGGGTGTGTGTCCATCACATCATTCTCCTAATGATATAACCTTGTTATCAATGACATCCAATGTCCATGATCAGGAAACCATGATCATCATTTAATCAACAAGCTAGTTCCACAAGAGGCTTACTAGGGACTCTTTTATGTTTACAAAACACACATGTATTAGTGTTTCCTTATAATACAATTATAGCATGGGATGTAAACATTCATCATAAACACAAAGATATAATAATAACCACTTTTATTATTGCCTCTTGGGCATATCTCCAACAATTATGTCGAGTATACAACATGGTTTTACAAGATGGAACCTATGAATGAGGCATAGTAGATGTTACACATCTTTTCCTTCTTTTAACCATCTTCGTACCGAGACAATCTCAATCCTTCTCCTAGTTACACAAGTAAGAACTATCTCCTTAACTTGTTCCATTTTGAACCTCTTTTAGAATCTAATCTAGGAAAACATTCTGAATTAATGCCTTTAAATATATCAATCTATTTTGATAGATTTCAATGTTCAATATTTTCCCAACTTCATCTACTTAATATTGTATAATAATTACTAATACCAACAATAGAATTCACCATATGTCAATAACATATATGAATGCTTCATTAAGCTCCCACTCAAATATGTTAGTTACATATAAGAGTATGGAACTCTCTTAGCCCCCAGTCAGTTTATTGTAAATGCAAGTCTTCTCAATATTCTAGGCACAATTGCAAAATTCTTTGATCATTCATCAAATTGAGATTTCCAGCTACGAGATTCCATTTGTCCGACTTAAGCATTGCTACACATTGTAGTCAACCATTTGAATTTGTTCAAGACATTTCTTGACACAAATCAAGCTTTATGTCTTACTTTAAGTTTCATTTCTTCCTTGAGATTATTCTACAGAATCTATGAACTTGGGCACGGACGAACGAACACTTTCGACCTTGGCCAATGATCATTTACTCCAGTAGTCCCTTTGGCAAGATCAAGTAACATCTTTACTTTGATAAGATCAAGTAACATTTAGCTTTACCATCTTAAATGTAACTTAATGTACAACATTTAATGACTCTAATTCATTTCTTGTACTTGGGTGCACCATCGCTTCTTTGTTGTTTCGTAGGTATTCCATTGTTCCATTAACATGACAAGTGAATCACGAACTCAATTCTGCAATGAGGCATAATTTATTCATGAATCCTACTTTCTTTTAGTAAAAGCTCCAACTAAAACTTTTGATCATTTATCATTAGTTTCTCCTCTATTTGTAGAGTTTTGTTCTGAAATCAATTCTATTGTGCTACTCTAATATTTGGAGGCAAGGTTCTCAACCTCATTTGAGCTTTCACCTTTATCCATAAACTCTTTTATTGAGAAAGTCTTCTCAATAAATCACCACCTTGAGCAATACACGTTTTTGATCCTTTGGTTTTAGTTTTGGAATCTGTATGCTTAGTTGCCTAGGAATATTCTACAAAGATTTATTCGTTCTAATTCTGAATTATCACATAACTCTAGAATTTCTAGAAACCACATTGTGCCATACACTTATGGTGTTGTTTCCACAAATTCTTGATGATTCTTTATACAATAAGTAAGTGTTTGCTATTATAATCTATCTTCTCTAAATATGCTAATGCTAACACGATATGATATTACTTTAGACCATACAATATCTAATTCGGTATGATTACAATTCTTTATACATGTCAAGATATTGACGTATCCTCGACATTGTAATTTGTGAAACACTTTTCACAAGTCTTGTATGCCTGAATCACAACTTAAATACTTGTCGTTTTGATCAAATCATAAAGATTCATATTCTTGTTAATTCAATATTCTTCTTCATTTTGAAATTCTTTGTTCATAACAAACAGTTTCAGACTTGTGTCTCATTCAGTGAATACAATTATTTGCTTAGATTCATAATGATGTTTAAAAAAATAATGATATCCACCATTTATTGAATGCAACATATCATCATGCATGATATCCTATAATTCAACACACACTCCTGTTTTACCAGAACATGGACTTATAGTCATTTTTCCTAACATGGGCATGGTTTGTATGTGTCAAAAGATCAAGTATCTTTCAGACCTTGGTTTCATAACTTATGAATCCTTTCATATGTACCATTATGACTTAGCATAATAGTATCATTAAAAATGATATCATTATTAAGTTTTGAATATCCTTTGGCATTTGCATAATTTATAAACATTTAAATTTCTATCATCAAGATAAAAATATGAATAACCCATTCATAATCAAAACCGTGAACATAAAAGATATTACTCATATGAATAAAACAACTGATTTGTCTCGGATTCATATGAATAACTGTCTTACAAATGCAAGACACACACTAATGTAGTTCACTCTCATCGATTACAAATTTATTCAAAACTTCTAATCCAAATGATAACTTCCAAAGAAGAGCGTCATTGGCATCTTGCTTGCCAGCAACACACGTTGTTGCGCCCGCTCCTTCAATCACTTCTCAAGTAGTGGGTCCTGTTTTCACAAAACAGTACAAGTATCAAATACTTCGTAAACTCTATAAGTGTTTGAAATTAAACATTTATAACTTTGTATATCAAATATATACCTTTCCATTGAGGACAGCTCCTGGAGCAGGCACTACATTCCGGGTTCTCATATGAGCCATGAACTCAAGAAAGGTAAATTGTTTCCCTTCCATGAGGTAGTTCAAGACGACATCTTTGTAGCTGTGGGGAAGAGAGCGCAACACCACATCTATCGCAAATTTGTCGGTCACCCAGTAGTCCATGATGTCCACAAGGCGCTCATGAAGTCTTTCCATGATATCCAAGTGGTCTTCCAAGCTGGTGTTTTCCCTCATCTTGCTTGAGAGGAATTCATCGATGTATTCCAACTCCATGATTCTTACTTGAGATGGAAAGAGCATCTTAAGTCCATCGGCCAAACTGAAGGGCTCAATCTCATGAAACCGTGCTCCCAGAGCAGGCTCCATGACATGAATCATAGTATATTTAATTTTCATGAAGGTGTCACATCATGCATGATAATCATGATCATCACACAGTCCGGTGAAGCCCATAGGAAAATCTCCTAGTGGTTCTCATAGCACAGATAAGAGATCTTGGAAGATGAGGAGATTCCTTAGGCGTTGGTACTAGTATATGAAGTTGGACCCATCTACTTTGAGTATCTCACTCTCGATGAATCCCTCAAAACTAAACAGAGACTTGGGTTTTGACATGATCTACAAAAGTATTTGCAAAGACATTTATACTAAGTTCATAATCTGTGAGTTCAGATTATAATCATATTATATTAGATGATCTTCCACTAAAACAAACATCCCTAAAGAAGTTTTAGTGATTACATGATCCCAATTCACTATGTCACCCCCGATCGTCACGACCAGCAACATAGCTGCAAAGGTAGACATTCTCTAATGTCAATCACATCAACCTTGTGACTCATGCTTGATCTTTCGAGCATCTGTGTTTCGAGGCCATGTCTACACATGCTAGGCTCGCCAATTCAACCTTACATGTATTCGCTATGCAACATGGCTTACACCCACCGTATGTGAATGCAGATATGTCTGACACCCGATCGTCATGGCCTGCCTCGAAGAACTTTCTTGGTGGTGCACACTAAGGGAGAACACAATTTTGGTATTATATTAAGGGATCATCCTATTAATGCTATCGTCGAGTATCCTACATGAACAACCCTAATGCCAGGATCTATCTATTAGTAATGCAGTAACGGGAGGGGCCTTTTGAAACGTACCCTTGAAGACCGAAAAGCCTTGTCAACGTTCAGGATAACATGGTTGATGTAGTCGTACCGATGCCGACCTCAAGGTCATGGATGGCTCCACCAGCTCCAATAACTCCAAGGATCGAACGACTTGTAGTGCCCCAAGTGTTGCACCTCATAGGGAGTTACACACATCCGGTGCCTGAAGATGACTCCC
The DNA here is from genome assembly GCA_916181665.1 of Avena sativa. Classification (NCBI taxonomy): domain Eukaryota; kingdom Viridiplantae; phylum Streptophyta; class Magnoliopsida; order Poales; family Poaceae; genus Avena; species Avena sativa. The sequence continues at coordinate 435,792,177 of OV702287.1, forward strand.
GATCCTCCAATCTAGCAGTAGTTGTGGAAGTAGAGCTTCTGGATCCAAATCCCACAGCGCGACGGTGCTCCGCCGTGAAGAACACTCTTGTTCAGGCAACCCTTACAGCAGGGCCTCACTCACAATAGAGAGAGGGAGAGGAGAGCACTTGGAGGGAGAAGCCTCAAGCTTAGGATTTATTGGTGTGTTTAAATCCCTCCATATGCCCTCCTTTATATAGGGGAAAAGGGGGGGGGGTACTCCCTCCCTCAAAGTCCCGGGGTGGGACTAATCAAGAGGAGGGGTGGGGAGGCGCACCAGCCAGCCCCACCATGGGCCCCACGTGGGTAGCAGGCCCACTAGGGTAGCCGTCCCCTCCTAGGGCCGCGGCCCCCTCTTGGGCCCTTTTCCCCTCTAGGAATTGGCCCATTAGGTGGGCTGCCCCATTAAATCATATTTAAATATTAAACAAATATAAATACATGTATAATTCAATAATAAACATACATTTACATATTATTCAATCCCCGTTGCACCAGAACTCCTTCCGGACAACTCTGGATACCCTCCGGACTTTCCCGGAACCCTTCGAGTTTTCCCTTCTCTCCTTCGGTGATTCATATGATACCAGAATGATCTCTGAGCATTGTCAAACCCTTAAGCGTGTTACCCTATGGTTTGGGAATATTCCAGACATGGTCGAGATTTCTCTCGGACCAATGATCATCGGAGGGACCTGGATGGCTATGATGACCCCTGTGCATTCCGCGAGAATCTGCATCGTCGAACCGTGAAAGATAGTGTCCAATTCCCTTGTTACTTCGATACTTTACTTACCAGATACCTGATCAACGACATCGCCTTGCCGTGTTCAATTTCATTACTGACAAGTATAACTTTACTCGTTCTGAGCTATGACATCCCTGTGACCTAGTCACACGCTGCATATTTATGGATGTCATGTCTCCGAGTGGGCCCAGAGTATCTGTCCGTCACGTGGATGAACAAATCCCATTTTGGACACATAATGCCTCTACATACCCCTCCGAATACCTGAACACGCCTTTATGATCACCGTGTTACCAAGTGACGTTTGATGCTATCTAAGTATTCTCGGGTGACAGTGATTGATATGGTCTGACGGTCTAAGGAATTGGTTACTATGTTTCCAGTCATTGTAACGGTGAACTTTGCGACTTGATTGTGTTACAATTCCTGTGTTGGGTATGTCCATCACTTTCATTCACTTAATGAAATGAACCCATTGTCAATTGACATAAATTTCCATGATCGGGAAACCTCGATCATCGATTGACCAATGAACTAGTGTCTAGAGGATCACTAGGGACTTTGGTGGTTTACATATCACACGTGTATTGATGTTCCTATCAATACAGTTATAGCATGATATAAAACCTATTATGAACTTAATGAAATATGTCAATAATCTATATTATTATTTGTCTCTAGGGCAGATGTCCAACATCTTCTATGGAATACGGTAATATTTGAATAACCATTGTTCTCATAATACCGGAACAAAATAACAATTATTAAAAAAAATCTTGAAGATTATGTTTGATGTTAACAAAAACACAACAAGACTTTATTTGTTTTCGATGAACATCATCACATATTCTCTTGCAATTGTGTTGTTCTGTATGAAATTTCACACCAAACAATTCGGTATCCAATACCCAAGAACCATATTGTTTAACAAGCAAAGAATACAACCATAACATGTATATCATCTATATACCTAAGCTAGACATCTCTAGCCTTTTCTTTTCTGCCAAATATTTTATAGATTCTCTTTCAGCATTTCCTATTCTTTTAAAAGAATATATCAACATCAATAGTGGCACCATACACATGACACATAGTCTCAAAGCTTGTTAGTCAAATACTAATATCTTGGACTTGCACTTTTGAAGTAGCTCACCATCATCAAATATTTGGCGTTCTTTCAAAAACCATTCTTTAGTAATATTTTAGTGTAGTAAACATTTTTACCTACACCTTTTATTCATCCTACCATGAGAACTTTCATGATCAAGCTACTAAAGGCTATAAGGGCGAATCACGAGTATAAACTCAGTTCCCAAAACCTTTTGGAAAGATTAGGGACGCCAAGCGTCCCCAACTGTCGCAAATTCTCATACAATATGAGAACATGTACTTTGCTAAATTATACTATCATATTGCAACCAAAAAATTGGTTTAGATATCGCAATATCTTTCACACATGATGGTTTCTGAAACAATCCTTTCATCTCCTAGATAAGGTTGATAATAAAACATCTTTTGAATATCAAGGATCATGGAGGAAATCATGATACTTTAGATACTAACGCTGAAATTGTTACTCTTGATTAATACTACTCATTAAACTTCATGGAGTAAATGAAGTTTGCTATAGGACTTCTAAACTTTAGATTGACACTCAAAACAATATGATACCAGTTCCTACGTAAATACCCGGAATTCTATAGTTCTATTATCTCAATTATAACTAAGCATAAGGTAGTAAACGAGTGCCAATGACTACAGCAAATTATACAAATTCACTTTGATTTAGTTTATGATAAATTGAGTTCAACTTTAATCATATTACTACATGAACTCCCACTCAAAACCAACATCCCTTGAGCCGTTTTGGTGATTACATGAACCAGATCCACTACATCAAGACCGATCATCACATGAATTAGTGCAGAATCAAAGGCGAGCATCAATATGGACATCATATCAACTATATGACTCATTCTTTACCTTTGAGTTCGTGTTCCGAGGCCATGTTTGTACATGTTAGGCTCGCCAAGTAAGAACCTTAGGGCCCGCGTGTATAAAACTATCTTACACGTGTTGTATGCGAACATAGATTCTATCACACCCAATCATCACATCGTGTATCAAAACGACAAACTTTCTTAATGGTGCGTACTAAAGGAAGAACACATTTTTATCTTGATATTTAAATGAGTGATCATCTTATAATGCTACTAAAGCTCCATACAAGCAATATAAGATGCAAACAAACATCATATGCAAAAAATGATATTATATGGCTCTTGCACTTGATCACTATCTTGTGCATCGTGGTATGATCTTTATCATTCCTATATGTGTAAGGAAAAGGTCTATGGAACTTACACTTTGGTTTGTTATAATTTTCAAGAGTTATCAAACCATACTTCAAATTATAACATTATCATATCATAACACTTTCCTAGCAACAACTAAACTAGACGCTTCTAATTTATCCTTTGCATATTTTTACGTGGCTTAGGGCTTTCAGAGATAGAACCATTATTACCTACGAACATGGAACCACAATAATGATAATCAAATTATTATCAACTCATTGTAAATACAATATTGACTATAGTAGGAGAGACAGACACCCGCTAGCCACTTATGGAAAACTAGTTGCATGTCAAGCGTGGAACAAGTCTTATGTGCTAGGACATGTAAAGTTAGTCTGGGTCGCTTCATCCCACTATGCCACCAATATCCAAAATGCATAGAATATGCAATAACATGATCATCGGCGCCCACATAATCATATGTGTTCTACCTGTACAAAGCATCTATGCATAGATCAGGCTCTGATACCACTGTTGGGTTCGCAACATAGAAAACAAAAATTTCCTACTATATGAACAACTAAGCGCTAAGATCTATCTATCTAGATATAGGCAACGGGTGGATATACATCCATAGAGATCTTACCCTTGAAGACCGAAAAGCTTTGTTAACGAAATCTGATTTCGTGGATGATGTAGTCATACACTTACCGATCTCAAGATCGAGTTGAAGTCTAGCACCGCAAAGTAGTAGCGCATCTGTGATCGCACACACGTTCAACACCCCAACAACCTCCGAGTCCTCGCTTCAGCAAAGCAGCGGAAGCAGCATATCCTTCCAGAGAAATCACCAAAAACATGTACTTCGTTAATCCGAAGCCATAGGAAATTTACTAGAGGGAGAAGAGAACCTTCACGAGGAGGTGGTTCAAATGGAAAGGAGGAGGAGGCCTCCTTTTGTAGGGAAGGGGAAGCCCCAAGGGGCATGGCCGTTGGCCATGGTTGTGCCCCCATCTTTCCCTCCATAATGGTGAGTGGAGCTTCCACTAAGCCCACTCCCATTAACACAAACTCCACTCACTTTGCATTAATTACCCACTAATTTAAATGCAATTTTATCACTAAACTAGCACGGTGGCCCTCGCAAATGCGAGGGCATGGTCTTAATATGTCAAAAGTAACTAAGAAATAAATAAATTACTTTATGGATATTCATATTATGCAATAGGAAATAAATACTCCAATAGACATTGTATATTTTATGCTCTTAAAAATGATTACTCTTGTGGTCTATGATGTTGCATGCAGGTTGATCTAATGGTTTTTGTGTGTTTGTATAAAATATTTTTACTTGAGTTTTTTATATAACTTTCAGAAATTATAATGACTCATGCTTGTTCAAGAACTTGAGATATTAGTCTAGTTTTCTAATAATGAACTTCTATATTTGCATCGATAGGGTGATGCATGAACATGAGGATATGCTGGAAGAGTTTAGATCCATTATCGTTAAAGGACAATCATACAATTTCTTATTTAGTAGAGACCTTTCTTATTTGTACGCATTTTATTTGTGTATTATCATAAATAACTCAGACATTGAACGGTATCTAGCATATACATTTTATCATTACTTCAAATGTGTATGTCGGTATAGTCTTCTTAAATTTTAGTATGAATGTAAAAATTATATTTCATCTTAGCACTTTGGATACTTTAAAATATCCTAATGGTTTAAGTTACATTAAATTTACTTCCACAACTTTTGTGATGACATGTACTGAAGAATACATACAATACTGAAAAAAAGGTGTGTATAGGCTAATAGGAATGCTCTACAAATTAACTTCTCAAACGCTTCTAAGAGTGTTGTTTTGGAGTCCGTCCTCCATGGAGGACGTTATTTTTTTTGGAAAAATTCACATTTAAAGATTCAAAAAAATACTAGGATGTAGATAATGATTTATAATACACGCGTGCACAATATCATGTGAAAAAACTTTGTATTCTTGCCTCAATAAAAAAATAAAATTGTAGATCTCATAATGACATTGAAAATTTGAATGGGCCTCCCTTTTCCTAAAATTTATCATATTAGTCTTTTTTTGCTGCCTCTAAAATACATAATATTTCCCGTTGAAAATTGGCATACATGTATTTCGTATTGTTGTCTATACGAATATTTTTTTTTGAAAATATTTGATGCTTTTTGAAGAAATAAAAAAAGTACTCCAGGGAGGACGGGAGCCAAAGCAATTTTCCGTTTCTCAAACCTTTTATCTTGTATGACAGTAATATTAGTTTGGTGCTTCTTTTTATAGACATTTCTACTTTTCTGATAAAAGGTATGCCTATGTTGAAATCATCATATAATTTATAGTCATGCGTGCTACTTTTCTAGTATAGTTTCCTTCGACATATATGTATTTCCTGAATATACATCCATCTTATTATGTGTTGCCATGTCCTAATTAATATAGTTCCCTTAGGTCTTTCTTGTAACATTTTACTACTCACTTCTAGATTGGCGCCTGCCATGTTTGCGTTGTCTCCAATCCCTCTTCTTGCTACAAACCTCTCTCAAACCTCGGTAACATTATAGCCCCGCAAATGATATATTATAAAGAGAGTGGGATTTTGCTTTCAAGGGGTCCTGGAGTTTATCTATGATATTGACTTGAGTAAGGGTGCTAAATGCATTGTAAATGTTTTCATATGAGAGATGGCACCTTTTTTGTGTTTTTTGTTACACTAAGTATGATATACATGTACTTTTGGGTGTGTTTGCCACACTAATTATCACATATTCATACTTTGAGACATGTTTACCACACTAAATAGTCTAATGGATATGATTGTACATGTGAGATTTATTTTGAAACAGTGGAACACCACACAAAAGAAAGTTAATAGATAATTAAGGTTTAATTAACATGATAAGGAAGTGTAAAACTCTTAATTATGAATGAAAGTATCGAACACCTTACTTCTAGTTGTGGACAGTCTGGCAATTAGCGTTATAAGAAACATGTATGTAGGATGTGAGAATATTTCACTTGTTTGGGGTTTGGATGTATAATTTGTGAGACGTAATTCTCGTTGCACTCTTTCTCTGCTAGTTTCTTATTCACCTCTAATCGTGGCACATAACAGACTGTCGTCGTGTGTCACAAGTAGTATCTTTTCTTCTTCAGTTAGAGAAAAATAAGAAGCCTCATACGTGCACGTTCACGTAGAGGCATATAATTCAGTCATAGCTGATGTAGTCAGCCTCTCTCGATCTTTCCGTGGGATGGCGCGGAACTTGTGGATCGTGGAGAGGTGTAGCGATAGGATTGGTCACGTTCCGAGATACGTGGATCGATAGAATAAACGAGAGACCAGAAAAGACGCAAAACTAAAAACGCGTCGCAAAAACCTACTGTCCCCTGTGGCTGTTGGTGTGTTCATCGCAGGGAGAGTTTCAGAGCGGCGCAAAGAACCAAAAAATCCAAAAATATTCTACCGAGATCGCGTGTGTTCTAGGGCTAGGATCTGACATTTGGTATCAGAGCCGAAGGGTTCACGGAGGCGATTTGACGGTGGTGGTGTTGGCGGCGTTGCGGCGGCGGGTGAACCGACGATGGGCGACACCTCTCTGAGTGACGGCGGCAAAAAGGAGACGCCGCAGTCCGGGAAGGGGGGGTGCCGGCGCAAGTGCAAGCGACGGTGCCATTATGGTCAGAGCTTCGCCCCAAGGCGGAGTGCCGGTGCACTACCCTCATCTCACCGACGCGAATTACGGCGTCTGGGCTGTGAAGATGCGCCTAATAATGCGCACCCTTGGCTGCTGGTCGGCGATCGAAGGGAAGACAGAGTACGACCAGGCCAGGGACGAGGACATGTTCACCGCGCTCTCGCAGTCCCTCCCTGACGCCATGGTCATGGCGATCGCGGAGTTCGAAACCGCGGCGGAGGCGTGGGAGGCGATCCGACAGATGCGGGTCGGTGAGGACCGCGTCAAGAAAGCCCGTGTCAAGCAGCTGAAGAGGCAGCTCGATCATCTGCAGATGGATGACGGGGAATCCATCGCCACGTTCGGGCAGAGGCTGACAACCCTCGTCGCTGAGATCCGCTCCCTAGGTGAGAAGCTCAATGATGAAACTGTGATTGAAGTTCTGTTCAACGCCGTGCCTGACAGGTTCGCGGACGTTGTAAATACCATTGATCAGATCTCTCCACGATGTCTGTGTTCGAGGCTATGGGGAGGTTGGCTGCATTCGAGAACGTTCAGCGTGGCTGCCGTCGCAACGGCGGTGGGAAAGATGAGCAGTTGATGCTTGTCTCAAAAGCACTTGAGCAGCTCCTGAAGGGAAGGAAGAGCAGCGACAGTGCCGAAAATTCAAGTCAATCCACTAGAAGGAGAGGTGGAGGACGAACCGAACATGACAAAACAAGCAAGAACTCCAGGAAGGATCGTGGAAAGGACAAGAAAGGGAAATTTGATATTTTCAAGGTACGGTGCTACAACTGTAATGAATATGGTCATTTTCAGTCTGACTGTCCTGAGCCCAAGAGGGAGAAGGTCAATCTCGTGAAGGAAGACGAGGACGGCCCTGCGTTGCTGTTGTCTGAAACGCTTGAGGTGTGTGAAGTTGCCGAGGGGGAGGGTGATCAGGTACTATTGCATGAGAGAAAAGTGGTGCCGAAGCTAACTGGATCGCAAGATCAGACCTGGTATCTAGATACCGGAGCAAGAAACCACATGATAGGGTGTGCTGGGAAGTTTGCTGAACTGGATCGCAGTGTGAAGGGCAAGGTCAGCTTTGGTGATGGATCCACTGTTGAGAATGCTGGTGATCACCTTGTCCTGTCTAATGTGTACTTCATTCCCAAGCTCAGGAACAATATCATCAGCCTCGGCCAGTTGGACGAGGTTGGCTGCAAATACACTGCAGAGAATGGCGTGATGAAAGTTTAGGACATGGACAGACGACTGCTAGCCAAAGTGAAACGGACTAAGAATAGAATGTACCTACTGAACATTAGTTAGGCAAAACCGGTGTGTCTGATGGCCTACAGCAGTGACAAGACATGGCTCTGGCACAAGCGATACGGACACGTGAATTTCCGTGCACTGAGACAGTTATGCAATAGTGAGATGGTGCATGGAATGCCACAAATCGATCAGATGAACCTTGTATGCGATGGCTGCATGCTCGAGAAGCAAAAGAGCCTACGGATGCAAATTTGAGAGCTACTGAACCTCTGCAACTTGTCCATGGTGATCTATGTCGGCCCATAACGCCAGCGTCACATGGAGGGATAAAGTATTTCCTTCTACTAGTTGATGACATGTCACGATACATGTGGGTGGCATTTCTAAAAAATAAGGACGAGGCGTTCCGTGCTCCAAACGAAATTCAGGCCGCAGCTGAGTTGGAGTCAGAGCACAAGATGAAGGTGTTGCGGACTGATCGTGGAGGGGAGTTCACCTCAAATCAGTTTGCTGAATATTGTGCTCAACTCGGAATTAATCACCATCTGACAGCCCCTTACAACCCACAGTAGAATGGGGTTGTTGAAAGAAGGAATCAGACAGTGGTGAATATGGCAAGGAACCTCCTGAAAACAATGGGAGTACCCGACAAGTTTTGGGGAGAGAGGCAGTTGCGACAACGATCTATCTCCTCAACAGAGCTGCCACAAAGGCACTTAACTTGAAAACCCCCTACGAGGCATGGCATGGCAGAAAGCCGAACGTCGAGCACCTGAGGACATTTGGCTGTGTCACACATGTAAAAAAGGTGGGCAAGCACCTTCCAAAGCTGGCAGATCGGAGCTCACTCATGGTGTTCATCGGGTATGAGGAGCAGTCCAAGGCTTATCACATGTATGATCCGATTGAGAAAAAGCTATGTGTGAGCCGAGATGCGGTGTTCGAAGAAGATAGGTGTTGGGACTGGTCTGACAAATCAGTTATCGAAGGGGTGATCGAGCATGTGTTCAGTGTGCAGTATCCAGGACACGACGTGGAGACGGAGACTGAAAGCATGGAGGGAGATGTGAGTCCACGGCAGAGTGCTGTTGCGGCAGAAACTTCACCAACTTCCCCTGCCACGGTAGAGAAAACGCCCAGTTCCTCTGCCACGGTAGAGAAAACGCCCAGTTCCTCTGCCACGGCAACCCCCATGGCAGCGAGCAAAACTCATCGTATAGGTGATGGCACGACCGTGCCTCTAGATCTGAGCCCTCCCGTCACACCCACGCCGGAGGCCTCGTCGGCGCAAAGTAGCCCATGGACTGAGCCATCACAAGGACCTTAAGGGAAGCGTGCTTTCGCAGAGATCTACGAGGAGACAACAATGTCTGATTCAGCACATACGGGTTTGTGTCTGTTCGGGATGGAGGAGCCAAGCTCGTTTGTACAAGCTGAAAAAGCGATATGTTGGCAGAGAGCAATGAAGGAGAAGATAGATTCCATTGTAGAAAATGGAACTTGGGCCCTCTGTGAGCAACCAAAAGGTCATAAACCGATTGGTTTGAAGTGGGTTTATAAGCTGAAAAAGGATTCAGCAGGGAATGTGATCAAGCACAAGGAAAAATTGGTTGCAAAGGGGTATGTGCAAAGAGAAGGGGTTGACTTCGATGAAGTATTTGCACCTGTTGCATGATTAGAAACGGTGAGACTGTTTGTTGCCCTGGTAGTCCAGATGGGATGGGAAATACATCACATGGACGTGAAGTTAGCCTTCTTAAATGAAGATTTAGAAGAAGAGGTCTATATGGTGCAGCCACCTGGTTTTGTTGAAAGGGGCAAGGGGAGTAAGGTGCTGAAATTGAAGAAAGCACTTTATGAACTACGGCAGGCACCCAGGGCCTGGAATGCCAAGCTAGATAAGACTCTCACTAGTCTTGGTTTCTCGAGGTGTCCAGTTGAGCATGCATTTGACAAGAGGCAGAAAGGAAAAACAAGTCTGTTGGTGGGAGTCTATGTGGACGACTTAATAATAACTGGTGGTAGCAAGGAAGAAATTGAAATGTTCAAGAATGAGATGAAGAACAAATTCAGAATGAGTGACTTGGGACTACTCAGTTATTACCTTGGGATCGAGGTCAGGCAAACCTCGGAAGGCATTTCTCTCTGTCAGTCATCCTATGCCTCGAGGATCCTTGAGAAGTGTGGCATGCGAAACTGCAATGCAACGCACACTCCTATGGAACAGAGACTGAAACTCAGCAAGGTGAGCACAAGTCCACCGGTTGACTCCACCATGTACAGGAGTATAGTGGGGAGCCTAAGATACCTTGTGCATACTCGCCCAGACATATGTTACACTGTAGGGATCATCAACAGATATATGGAAAAGCCAACTGAAGAGCACATGACAGCAGTAGAGCATCTGATGAGATATGTCTGTGGCACTCTGAACCTTGGATGCTACTACAAGAAGAGAGAAGAGAACAGCCAGCTGAAGCTAGTTGGGTACAGTGATAGTGACATGGCCGGAGATGTAGATGACAGGAAGAGTACCTCTGGAGTTATCTTCTATCTTGGGTCTAATCCAATCAGCTGGGTCTCTCAGAAGCAAAAGGTAGTTGCCCTTTCCTCTTGTGAAGCCGAATACATAGTAGTAACCTCTGCAGCATGTCAAGGCATATGACTTGGGAGGCTACTGTGTGATCTGCTCGATGATGTTTCAGTCCAAGTGGTACTCAAAGTGGATAACCAGTCAGCTATCGCTTTGAGCAAAAATCCTGTGTATCATGAAAGAAGCAAACACATAGACATATGATATCATTTCATTCGTGAATGTGTTGAGACAGGAAAAGTGACGATAGAGCATGTAAGGACTGAAGATCAATTAGCCGACATTCTGACTAAGTCTCTAGGGAGAGTTAAATTCCAGAAGATGAAGCTGAAAATTGGGATGCAGATGCTGGACAAAGAGCAACAAGATTAAGGGAGAGAATGTGAGACGTTACTCTCTTTGCACTCTTTTCCTGCTAGTTTCTTATTTACCTCTAATCGTGGCACATAACGGACTGTCATCGTGTGTCACAAGTAGTTTCTTTTCTTCTTTAGTTAGAGAAAAATAAGAAGCCTGATACGTGCACGTTCACGTAGAGGCCTAGAATTCAGTCATAGCTGATGTAGTCAGCCTCTCTCGATCTTTCCGTGGGTGGAACTTGTGGATCGTGGAGAGGTGTAGCGATAGGATCGGTCACGTTCCGAGATACGTGGATCGATAGAATAAAAGAGAGACCAGAAAAGAAGCAAAACTAAAAACGCGTCGCAAAAACCTCCTGTCCCTTGTGCTGTTGGTGTGTTCATCGCAGGGAGAGTTTCAGAGCGGCGCAAAGAACCAAAAAATCCACAAATATTCTACCGAGATCGCATCTGTTCTAGGGCTAGGATCTTGACATAATTCCAACGCTTTTATGGATACAAATTTCGGTGGATTAATACTCTCACTCTGAATTTCAGTTCTAAGAGATGAATCATGAACGTGCGCATATTAATCTAATGGACTTCAGTCTGGTAAAGCCGGTTGCTTCAAGAATACCATTTACTAACTATCAAACCTAGCATGGACATAGTGTGAAGAAAGACTGACCAAGTTGATCCGAAGACCGGCTATGGTGACATGGTGGCCAATGCCGTCGAAAACGACTGTGTCGCAAGCCGCTCCCATACAAACAGATGAATGCAGTTCAGTGCGTCGGTATACGTCAACTACGGCACGGTCCATATCGGCCTTGTTCTAGCTAGATCATCTTGCTTCTTCAGTATCAAAACACATACAGCAAGTCAGCATCGGAGTTTGATCGCTCGTACATTCCCATCCTATTTTCCGGTGGGGCTTGGCTGGCTACGAAAAGCTTCCAAAAAGGTACAGTCGGTCCACGCTTAAAGGTGCTCGGCATCCCACTGTAGTACGATGATGTAGTGAAGAGCTTAAGAATTTGCATAGCATGTCCATGTAATCAAGACCGGTGGAGGCAGGAACACGTTCGTGCAACTTGAGCAAGAAGCCCTGGCCGATCATCCCGATGCAAGTCTGGTGGAGGCGCGGCGATTGAGGATAGCATGCGGCACAGTAGAAACCGCGAGACAGGCAACGCCGGACATTCGGAGTTGGCGACGCTGGACATTGGGAAGTTGGCTGCTCGGCGGCTCTCTGATAAGGGATTTCTTCTCGCATACATGAGACAAGCTAGCCACGCCCATCCACCTTTTGCATGCTACATGGATCACGCATGGGGCAAGATTGGAACCTGGAGAATGGGCCGGCAAATGACATGGACGCAAATACGGCGACGGCGGCGGCAGAGTTCATGATGGCATCTCAGATATCACAATATGGCGGCGGCGGCAGAACGTGCAGACTCGCTAGGGTAACATTCTCTTTTAGCTACATATATATCGAAACAGTATGTCAACTTATTAAGGGTATTGGTGGGTAATTTTGCTAAACCTAGATGTCTAAAGGCTACATCTAGGATCCATCGGTTGTGGTTGATTAATCGGTTGTGGTTGATTAATCCGCTAAACTGATGGTCAGATGTTTCTGTTTTTTCTGGGAATTTCTAGTCTATTTCTCTAATTTCTGGTTAGTCCGTCATGTACTTTTAATATATAATAAATTTCTGGTTAGCCCGTCATGTACTTTTAATATATAATAGATAAAACATTTTTATTTATTTCATTCAGAATTTGTTTAATTAATTTAATTAACAATCATCAGCATAAAACCCCTTGCATAACTTTGATATAACATCTGAAACAATTTTCAGCAATTTGACCCGAAACAATTTCGGTGTCCATCGAAATAATTCCAGGTCTTTCAAATCCTTTTTCTGGTATTATATCTGCTTCATTTGGTGTCGGTATACCTTAAGTGTGTCACCCTACGGTTCGTAAATAATACAAACATAATTGAGACTCCTCTCCAATCAATAATCAATATCGGGACCTAGAGATCCGTACTGACTTCCAAACATTTTTACATGCCAGAGATTCGATCATCGGTATCCCCATTCCTAGTTTGATCTCGTTACCGACAAGTACTCTTTTCTCGTTCCTGTGATATAACATTCTTGGTGATCTTATCACTTGCTTGCAAGCTATATCAATGTGAATCACCAAGAGGGCCCTGAGTATATCTCTCTGTCATCGGGATGGACAAATCCCACTCTTGATCCATGAGCCTCTACATAACACTTTCGGAGTATCTGAACCCACCTTTATTGTCACCCTTTCACGGTGTGGCGTTTGATGTTATCAAGTTATCTTCCGGTGTTAGTGATTGATATGATCTCATGGTCTAAGGACTAAAGTTACTTCGCATGATATTATAGCAATATAAACATAATGACTTTGATCGTATTACTATACTTTGGGTGAATGTGCATCACATCATTCCACCAATATTGTGACCTCGTTATTAACAACATCCAATGTCCATGATCAGGAAACCTTGATCATCTTGTTAATCAATGACATAGTTTATACAAGAGGCATAACTAGGAACTATTTATTTATTTATTAAACACACATGTATTAATGTTTCCAATTAACACAATTATAGCATGAGAAATAAACTTTTATCATAAACATGGAATAAGATAATAACCACTTTATTATTGCCTCTCAAGCATATTCCCTTCAAAATAGGTTTACCAACATTTTAAGCTTTTACTTCCCGTTCAAAAAATTGAGAATGTTTAGTGTCTAGGTCCATCACATTGCAATGCGCAAACATGGTCAATATACCTTCTTTAGTTGTCTCACCAATCGCCTGCATGCCTTCTTGAATAATTTCTTCTATTTTCGCCTCTTCCTCTAGCTTCTTGTGGGCCATTCGCTCCTCTTCTAGTTGTTATTCAAGTTTTTGGGCTACCATATGTTTTCTCTCTATCCTTGGGAAAGGAAGGGGTTCAACATACCATGTCTTCAACTTGCTTAGGTGGCGAAGTATATTGAAGTCAATATTTATTTGGAGCTTCAATGTGTTCTATAAAAGATTGAAGGATTTGCAAAATAATATCATGATCTAATTGGAGTTCATTAGTAGTTTCCTTACCTTACCAGATTCCTTGTAAGCATTGAGAAAATCATATTCAATTTCTGTTCCTCCTTCGTCGTCCAAATAAAATCCCCAAGTTTCTCTACTGCAACGAAATCGTTCTAAAAATTCCGAAGCTTTTGTTATAGTTAGGTCCATAAAGGAACCTCCGGAATTTGAGTCAAATTCACGCTTTATTTCTTGATTAAGTCCCCTATAGAAAATATGTAAAACATATCATTCAGGTAAATCATGCTGGGGACATCTATTAAGAATAGATTTATACCTTTTGAAGGATCTTACCAAACCTTCTCCTGGGTGGTTCTTGAAATTTGTGATTGCCCTTCTTACTTCAGCAATTTTCACTTTGGGAAAGAATTGAAATACAAATTCTCCTTTAAGATTTTCCCAAGTATCGATCTTTTCTATAGGGCAAATTCTATACCAAGCTAAAGCAATGTTGGTTAGAGATTGGCTAAACAATTTAAGTTTTAATTGATCATAAGAATATCCTCTCAATTCAAGTGTCCAACATAACTCGATAAAATGCATTAGGTGAGCATATGGATCCTCATCTAGATCATCTCCTACATTTTTTTCTTCTTATGAATAATAGTGATAAAACGAGGATGAACCTCATATTCTGGTTTGCTCCCATTCGGGAATTCCTTAACGAATTATCTATTAAACTTCCAGAGGTATCTAGTTGCATCAAGATGATTCATCAGCCCGAGTGCAGTCATGGTGTTGACCTGAAACTAGTAAACAAATTTAGTAAAACAACTAGTAGAATTTGCAACTACGAACAAAGACCAAAAGAGCTTAGCTCCCTGGTAACGGTGCCAGAAAATAGCTTGATGACTACAAGTGCACATACCGATTGTAGCTAGTTTTGAAATAAGAGTATCGAACCCACAAAGAGCTATTTGGTTAAGCTCTTTATGCCCCTCATCACTATCTACCAAAGGATACTTGTAAGTTTCCTTTGATCTCAAGTAAAAGGTGTTTGGAAGGTTGTGTTTGAGTGTAGAAAGTAATGAAAACAAGTAAAGTAAACAAATAGCTAGAGCGTTGGGAAATGGTGTTGGAACTCATTAAGGCTAAAATGTTCTCGGGGATGTAGGATACACCGCTAGCATATGCAAATTATTCATGATTAGGATATTCTATTCCTTTTGTCATGACATGTCTGGAGAGAGCTCTATAATAAGATGTTCGCTACAAGTCTCGTGAGTAGCCGCTTCTATGAGTCAAGTATTGAGGTCTTCTCTAAATAACCACTACGATGCCTACGAGAAAACCACTTCTATAGACCACCACAATAAAGGGTTTCCCCATGGATATCATAATAAGCTTACTGAATCTCTCTTAACTCCCCCTTTGACCGTGTAGGTTATAAGCCAATGTTTGTAGTCACAAAGTAACAGTGTACATACTCACATACACGTTCCAAGGATATCTCCCTCTCTTTAGTCTCGGAGGGCAAATGCTATGTGGTCGACTTCACATACCATCTAAAGAGAGAGATCTAACACAATATCATAGATCAATGGATCATGGACCAAAGTTATAGATCATATTTATTTCATTTCATAATAATGCTAGGGTTTATCCATCTCCCCAAGAACAAAGGTAAATACCCACACATGGAAGCAATCAACAACATCATCATATTCATATGGATGGACTAAAAGTGCAAAGGTAAATCTAGTACAAACCACAATTGTATTGGATAATGGATGAGAGAGGGGAATGATAGTGTGGATGGAGATGCAGTGGTTGATGATGAAGGGGATGATGTGATGTGCTCCGATGATTTGTTAAGAAGTAAGGATTTGCCCTTATCCAAGTTCCTCCTCCACATCCCTTTCTAGTGTGATGTTTCGAGGTTGGAAGTTTCTGTGAATGTCGGATCTCAGATCCATCTTCTTGTGGTGAGAGTATTTGAGGACGCGGACATCCTAACAAGTGGTATAGGCAGATGGTACAGGAAATCTCCGCCCATACCGGTGGTCGTTAAACGTTCAGTAGCATTTATTTGCATCCGCTCTTCTCCCAGGTGCGTGGAAAATCATTTAAATGACATTTATCACTTAGAAATATCATATTATTGCATAACATGACAGTCCCAATTGATATATTCACAAAATAATTAATAATTCAGGATCCTTGTTGAAGCAAGGACAAAAGGTGAGCGCGAGCGCAGTAAAATACTAAAAATTCTACTCTACTTATGCAAAATCATAAGGTAAATATGCTTCAAAAATGGACTCATCAAGCCTTAAGTACTTTGACATGATGTTTGAATAACAAATATGCTACCTTGACCAAACAAGATTATCAAGCTATCACAAGATTATTATAGCACATGAATTCACTTAATCCCTAGTAAGGTAACAAAAGAAAGGTAAAAACCATAGTAGATCTTGAATTTGTTGTCACTATTCAATCACCACCATGTTACTCCATCTAATACACACTAACCCCCACACATGTTCTTGCATAAAAGTTGGATCAAAACTCGCAATTAACACCAAGATACATCATATGCATCTATCAATACATCTTACACATAGATAGACTCCAATCTCAAATACCAAATCATAGAATAGAGATCCACCACATAGGAATTACATATATGACCAAAATCATGTAGGAAAGCTCATATCGTACTAGATCTATGAATAACAAGATAGAGATAGATCAATCTACTGCCACAAACCCATAGTCTATAGGTGAACTACTCCCTCTTCATCATGGTGATGAAGTTGGAGATGTTGGAGAAGGTAGAGATCCCTTCGGCTGCAGCTCTGGCAGAGTTCCCCCCTCCAATCTTCGCTGGTTATGACTCCTTTTTGGCATTTCTGTGTTTCTGCACGCTCTCCTCAAGGATGACCTAGGGGACCCTATTTATAGAATTTTTTAGGTTAAACCAAGTCGGTGGGCACAAGATTGAAGCGAATCGGATGACCAAGGAGGGAAAGAGGTGTGTCGGCACGTGTAGGGGGTAGGCCACACCGCCACCTCTCTTTTAGGCCTCCGGGCCTCCCTCGTGAGGTCCAAGCACTCCAGATGCTTCTCTTTCCGAAATATTGGCTTTCCCGAAATGTCATCTCCATTAGACTTTGTTTAGGTCCGTGAAAGATCAAAATACACAAAATAGGGTATTCCTATCCTGCAGAGTTATAACCAAAATAAAGGGGATCATTGGTAAATCACAAAAATTAATATAAAACATGGTTATTGCATTATAAATGTTGTAGATATATGGGAATATGTGTCAATAAACTACAAAGTCAATGTATGCATTTTACATGCATAACTGACTGATGTTTGGGTTCCTGCGATCAACAACAGGGTAATTGCAGTACCTGTAGCAACTACTATTATTAGAAAGTTCTTCCCATGGAAGCTTTGCAAATGACAACAACACAACCCTTCAGCCGTGTTGTCAATGCGGACATGTTCACATACAAAACGACATTTGGAAATCGTCTACTCTATAGGTTACTAGAATGACAATGAACAAGTGAGGATTAAAGTAATAAGTAACAAAGTAAATAACAAAAGTAAACTAAAGAAAGAGAGTGTTTATGAAGTGTTCTGTAATACGATTGAGGGGTTCTCAAGGAGTGTAGCATTCACCACTAGCATGGAAGAATTACGAATGATTAGGATAATCTATGTCTTTCGTCATGATACGTGTGGAAAAAGCTCAATAATAAGATGTTTACTACAAGACTCGTGGGCAGCCGCTTTCTTGAATCAGGTAATGAGGTCATCTCTAAATAACCACTTTGATACCTGAGAGCATCCACTCATACAGACCACCAAACTTAAGGGTTTCCCCATGAATATCGTAATAAGCTTTGTGAATCTCTCTTAATTCCCCTTTGACCATGCAGGTTATAGGTAGTTCTTGTAGTCATGAAAGTAACACTTGACATACTCCCATACACGTCCTAAAGGTATCACCCTCTCTTGAGTCCCGAAGGCAAATGATATGTGTCTACCTACACATACCATCTAAAGAGAGATCAAACATAATATCATAGATCAATGTATCAAAGACCAAAGTTATAGATCAACTTTATTTCAATGCATAATAATACTAGGGTTTCACCATATCTCACCAAGAAGAAGGAAACTGCTCATACATGAAGAGGATAAACACCATGGCAATAGTATGGATGATATATGAAGGTACAATTGAATACAAGTGAAAATCCACAATAGAAATTGGGTTACAACAAAGTAAATAAAGGGGATCGAAGTTGGATACGTTGTTGATGAAGATGATGATGAAGATCGATCTGTAGCCCTTAAAGATGCAAGCATCCTCTTCCTCTTGAGTGGTATGGTGGTGTAGATCTTATGGGAGGCGGTGGAGAGGCAGGGCTCTGCCCATATGGCGTGTGTGGACTCTCTTTCCTAGCGGCTAGGGTTTCCCCTCTTTAAATAGGCATTCTGGAGAACAGTTTCACGAACTAACAGAGCTCGGGACTGAATATGCCCATTAGACCTTCACAAATGTTGTTCCGTTTGACGAAATAGAGCCGACAGAGGGTAGTATGACTGTACGGTACAGGGGGCCCCTGCTCGTACCGCTAGTCGTTACACCCTCTGATTGATGTAGTGTTTTGACCATCATTTCTTCATACAGACTCCAATTGAGGTGTTCTTTGGCTCGTTGGATTCGTATGGACGAGGGATAAAACAACATAGCATTGGATATTCATTTTTATTTAATGCAAAAAATACACTTTTTCCTTCCCTCAAATAGCTAAGTCTAGTGCCTGCAACTCTTTCATATTGAATCCTCCTGGTTTTTTATCCATGATTGTTCATAGCACCTACACACAAGTCAAAGACAAAGAAAAAGTAATAAAATCATACTAAACTACTAGTTGTGCAAAGTCCATGTGAAAATGAATGAGAACTATTAATCGTACATAATAGGCATAGTTGTCAATTTTGCTAAAAAAAGGGCGCGCTTTCGGGAGCTCGCGTGCGGTCTGGCGTGCTACCGGCACGTGGAGGTCGTTCGTGTGCCCTAGTCTTCACTATCCATCCTTGCACGACACGTGGCGAGCCAGGAGTGATGGTTTTCTTTTTTTCCGTAGTTCCCGTGGAGAGTCACATGAAGAGGACACGGTTATCCTTTTTCTTTTTCTCCTCTGGATTCGAATTTATAAAATAAATCTTTCAAATTGAGTGTTAAAATCACGATCTGTTTTCACCGCTGCACTCATCGCGTCAAGATCTATAAAACTAAATCCCATGTTGATAGTTTTTGATAAACTTTTTTCGCACTGCCTTGTTGTACTGTATTGCACTGCTTTCGGTCACAATGCACTGCGCAGTGTCTTGGCAGTGCACCGCCCGTGCACATCCTTATTGTACTGTATTGTACTGCCTTTAGTCGCAGTGCACTGTGTGGTGTTCTGGAAGTGAACCATCCGTACACTGTCTTGTTGTACTGCGTTGCACTGCCTTCGGTCGCAGTGCACTACACAGTGTCTTGGCTGTGCACCACCCGTGCACTGCCTTCGGACGCAGTGCACTGTACGGTGTTCTAGCAGTGCACCACTCGCGCACTGCTTTGTTGTACTATGTTGCACTACCTTCGGGCGCAGTGCACTGCGTGGTGTTCTAGCAGTGCACCTCCCGCGCACTGCCTTGTTGTACTTCATTGCAGTTCCTTCGGTCTCAGTGCACTGCACGATGTTGGCAGTGCACCGCATGTGCACTGCCTTGTTGTACTGTGTTGCACTGCTTCAGACGCAGTGCACTGCGTGGTGTTCTAGCAGTGCACCACCCGTGCACTGCCTTGTTGTACTGCCTTAGGTCGCATTGCACTGCGCGGTGTCTTGGCAGTGCATCGTCCGTGCATTGCCTTGTTGTACTATGTTGCACCGAAAAAGAGAACACTGCCTTATTCTACTATGTTGCACCGAAAAAGAGAAAAAATAGTGCACGATGTGCATGCTTTTTCCGGTGATTCTTTTTTTCTAAGCGCCCTGCCCTTTTTTTCTCTCTTTTATTTTGGGTGCGGTATAGTGCAACATGGCCAATCGATCCAGGAAGCTGGCTCGATTAGGGAGAATCCTGCGTGCGTACTCGCACGCCCGGTCGGGTTTTTGAAAGCACACTGTGTGCTTCTTCCACGTGGCGTCCAAGGAGTGACCGTGCGAGGCCGCGCGCTGGTTCCCAAGCGCAAGCGCGCGCGTTTGCTAGCCATGCCCCATAGTTGTCGCTAGATATAGCATGTAATGAGTGACAATATAAATAATATGAATAATTTGTATACTTAAATATGCATCATATTTGCACTCATCACTGACCCACTTCTTTACTGACTAACTAGGGTAGATCCTAGTATACACTTGGTTTTTCCTAAGCAATAAGCTAAGGGTGCCGCTATTGTATAAAGACCCTCCACTAGACATGGAGTTTTTTCGAGTACATAAATAGTACCAAAATAGCAGAAGACTCAGCCTAATACCGAGATAGACCTAGCAGAGAGCAACATGGGAACTAAGCTCTAAAATGATATTAGGAGGAAGATTGTGGAGTTGCACTCCATAGTGGGTGAGTACCTCTGAGAAGAACTTCGATGGCGGGAAGCTAAAGTCCTGGTCGATGTGCGAGCCGAAGTGGACTCTCGCTCGCCGTCGCATGGCACGAGAAGCTTGTCTCCAACGGTGCACGACCATGAGACGGCTTGGATGTAAAGAAGTTTGTGATAGATTGAACCTTGTGGACACCAAGTAATTCAAGAAAAAATATCACGGAAGTTTTTCAATGGGTGAAGGACCTGGGGCACCTGAATCACGCGAGGAGAGACATGGGGGCCAAACGAGCCCAGGTGTCCGCGCCACCTGACTGGACCATGACACCTAGGCCCGTTTGGGCCTTGAGCGTCGTCTTGGATGCCCCCTTTTACCATGCCCCCATCTCGATAGAAAACCTACACCATAATTTTCCCAATACTTATAGAGGTGGCGGTGGAGGCGAAAGTCTTCTCCTACTCTGGGAGAGGAACATCCTGTTGCTATGAGGCCTACGAAGAGAGGGAAATCGATGCCATCGTCATCACCACTCTCCTTGGCATAGGGGGTGATACTCTCCATCACCATCTTCATCATCCCCAACATCAGCACCATCTCCATCTCGATATGACATCATTCCCATCATAATTTGTGATAGATTGAACCCTGGATGTTGTTCCAGTGTTGTGTGCATGATTGTGCTTGGCAAATCATCATTATTTTGTGGTGAAGTTATATTTTTAGATTGTGTTGTATTCCACATGCCACTGATAAATATCATGTTTCATCGTTATGAGTAGTTCCCAATGTTCCTGAGGGCATAGGATGTACTGACTATGATTTCTATATAATATACAATGCGTATTTGGTCAAGTTTTAATCTTGTATGTGGTTCTATGGTGGTAATATGTGAACGTCGACTGCATATTACTTCACCTTTATGGGCTCACAGGGCCGCACCTTAGTGTAATGAAGAGAGTAGGAAGGGATAGAATGACAGAAACAATGTCTTGAGACTTTGAGTTGCATTAGGGCAGCGAGGGGGGGGGGTCTTGATCAGGGACCTTAGAATGAAAAGCACGGGTTTTACTTTTATATATTAATGAATCCTTTGTTTGCGCATATAAATAGCTTTAGGATCAATTATTAGAGGTGTATTTGCACATGTACATGGCTGCACCTATTTTAGGCTCTGACCAACGAGAGTTAAACTTGACAAAATGCTTATCATGTTGTTGTAGAAATCTTTATGCTAAGTAAATAAATGTCGCCCTCGGGAACATTTGTTACATATAAGAACACATACTTGAGCTTGTCCTCTTGCTGCATAGAGGATTGTGCTTTCTCTAAAAACAGGATTTAATTATTTGCAATTTACTTTACAACAATTTATTTTTTCCGCAAACTCTAAAACTCAAAAACACAAAACCTTGCATCTTTTATTGTTTCACTTATTGAACTTGATAACCAATATCTTGAGCTCTTCATGGGTTCGACAATGTTTTCTATATTGAAATATACTACAATAGATCTCCTGCACTTGGGAGACATCAATAACTACGCGTTTGTTCGACTTCATCAAAGTTGGATAAATCCCATTGATATAGTTTTTGGAACCCTTCAAGGTTCTCCATGTCGAATACCACTGAAGCTAAAGATGGAATCAGACTCAAGGATCTTGGAGTGCTTCGGGGGCTACTATCGGGGTTATACTTTCCAGGTATACCCACGACCAACATTTATACTCGGAGACAAGGGTGACCCACTTGGGTTAGATCCTATGGCTCCAGGAGTGGCCCATTCAATGAGACATACGGGCCCTTTCCGTCTATGAGAAGGCCCAGAAGGTTTACCTACTTGGGCATGATGCCAGAAGACTTGGAGTACAAGATGTAGTAGTAATTAATAATGTTGTAATCTGTACCGTAGTTGGATAGGTTTTCCCCTATAAGCCCTATACCGGATGACTATATAATACGACATACGGGCAGTCCTTCGGGCACGATTCATAATAACCAATATCAAATTGCACATGTGAACCATAGTCAAACCGTCTATAACATTT
Source organism: Avena sativa (assembly GCA_916181665.1). Classification (NCBI taxonomy): domain Eukaryota; kingdom Viridiplantae; phylum Streptophyta; class Magnoliopsida; order Poales; family Poaceae; genus Avena; species Avena sativa. Next base: position 435,814,906 of record OV702287.1, read on the forward strand.
GACTTTGACGATTATAGTGGATTGATTGCAGGAGTAGGATCCAACTGTCTCAGTTGGATAAGAACTTGGGTTAACTTGTGTGCTCTCCATCCCGAACATCTTCACAACTCACACCCCCTCTCTTTCCATGCCTCAAGAACCTCCTCATGACGTACTTGTCATCAATATGATGACACCTCCCAAGTAGCCGCGCAAGAAGAAGGTGACAATACAACCAGAAGGGATGTCAGATGACGCTTGGGCGGAGGAGCTAGATCGATAGAAGCCGCGTAGTAAGGGATCTAGCCAAGGGCGCGAGGTAGGCGGCCTCAAAGGCGACAGAGTTCGGCTGCACGGGTGCTAGCGCCATCGGGACTGGATGAACTCAAGGGAGCCCCACTGCCGATTCTTCCAGGAGCACCGACTCCATTCATGGCCTTTTCCTCACCGACACGAACACCACAAGTTTATGGTGGTATGTACGTGTTTGGAGCGGATGACCACTACCGTATTTACCTAGCATGAATGATAGTGTAGTCTTCGGATCGAAGACCCTCTAGCCCCTGCGGCTTTATATCAATCATGTGTGACTATGTTTTTCACGGTGTTGTGTCTCTGTGCGTCCTAGATATGAAGAGGACGGATGCGCCATGATGTGACTCTAAGTTTAGTAAAAGCGTTCTTTATGAAAAATACATTCTTAAAGATGGACTTAGGGTATGAATGGACCCACCCTCGATTTTCTAAAGGCCCATATATCGAAAGAAAAAATAAAATAGAATAGAAAATTCAAGCTTAGTTAAGATCATCACCAGCCCAAAGATATGGGTCTGGCATATATAGGATAGGAAAAATACATGCATTGACATCAAAGAGTGTTTGACAAATCACTTGAGAAACTAAGTAATTTAGCAAGAGACTTGAGTGAGTGAATGTTCCTCCAAAATACTAGAACGCAAACGAATCCCTGGGTAAAAATTCTGATGATTGAGTGAAATGACCTAAACAAAAAATATCATAATAGCATGAATCCTCCAAAATTCGTTGGAAACGAAGGAACCCTTAACTCACCATGTACACCTTCAAAAAGAAATACAACTTAAATGTTTCTCCATGACTTGAAGAAATGTAGCTTGAGAACTAATGGCATACAACCTACCCGCATATGGTCGTACATATCCAAGCTAGGGCATAGTATATGTGTACCACTTCCCTCGGGGCAGAGCGGATAGGTAGCTAGACCCCAGACTAGTAGACTGGTATTGTGACTGCCTGCCTGCCCCTGGTTTCAAGAAGTTCGTCGTTCCATAGCTGAAGGACCGATGCCCACTAGATCCATCCACTGCAAGGTGAGTTTGCTTTGTTTTGTCTACATATACTGCTAGTACTCAAATTCTTCCGCTCATATACGCTTGAGTTCGTTGGTTGGTAAGTCAGCCGGATATCTTGTCCTGTAGTTTTGACGGCCGCTGTAAAAGCGGGATCATCCGGTAGGACATGCGTTCTAGCATTGTCTTGCTGTATGAAGATTGGTTCCTTATGCTCATCGTCAGGCCACAATTCTGTTATAGCTGGAACTACTTCTTCACAGAGATACTCTCTCATGACATCTCTAGTAACAATTATTGTCTTTAGTTCCATAGTGCCTTTATCCGATTACGTGGATTTGTATTTAGCAGCACTCTCTTTGACAAATGCCCATATTCCTACCTTTACATCGAAGGTTACATTCCTTTCCTCGTCATATCTGGGTTTCGCAACCGTAGTTAAGAACATGACCTTGTCGATACTGTTCTTCTTCTAAACAACATGCAAGGGATCTTCTTCTTCTGAGAGTAGGTAATACGTTCTGTTCCTTTTGGTCATATCAAACCATTTTTCATCGATATGAATGATGTTACTTTTAAAGGAAGGCATTGCTTTTGTTATTGTTGTTTCATCAATCATTGAAATACAAAATTTCAGCCATTTGATCTTGTTTTCCACTAACTGAAATGGCTTGAGACTGCTTTGTGGCGCCTCAAGCCACCCCATGTTAATCTTCTTCGGCAGGAGGAGCTTGACGAAGTTGGCCTTCGGCTTCAGTTGAAATGTGACTCCACCTGCGGCCAGCATCAAGCCGCTGGACGCCTTGCGCCCGATCCGGCCGTGGAAGAGCTCCAGCCATAGCGGGAAATACGGCCTGCAACCGAGGTAACATTCGCAGAAGGCGACGAAGATCGCCAGCTTCTCGATGCTATGCGGACCAAGATCCGATGGCTTGATCGTGTAATACGCGCAGAAGCAGCGGAAAAAGAGTGAGGTGGGGAATCCCAGACCCCTTTCAAGATGACTGGGGAAGCAGATGAACTCGTCGGGTCGCGGCTTTGGCTCGGTCTCGGAGGAGGGGAGAACCCGCCAATTCTCCTTGCGAAGCACTCCGGCGTCCTCGAAAGATCTAAGCTCGGCCGTGGTACATTTGGATTTCCCCCATGAGCCTTTGGGAGGCACCATCGGGTAGGATGTGGAATCGCACGATGCGGGAAGGACAAGTCGGAAGGACGTAGGCAGGAAAAGTGGAGGTAGGAAGAACGAATGAGGAGGAATGAAGAATGCGAAGAAGGTCTGCGGAGCTAAACCATCACTCCCCTTATATGGTAAACGCCACCCGCCAAAATTGGGGTAGCCGTTACTCACGGTAATTGCGCCGAAGTTACCGTTAGAAATTCCAACGGATAGTTTGACCAGATTTGACGGTCCAACTCCCTTATTTCACCCGCCACCCGCCGAGTCTTTCCATTCGCCAAGACGACGACTGGGCGGCAACAATATTCATTGAGACGACGAGTGGAAACATGGGGAAATTATCCTTGGTTCTAATGGAGTCCATCGCCGACTCGACTGGACGCCCAAATTGGGCTCACTTACTCCGAACGCCAAAAGGACACCTGCGCCTACATCAGCGACGGCCTCGGGGACTACTGATGGGGATATATTGAAGGGGGTATGCCCAGCAGGACGTTCCAATTGGGCCGAAGGGCCTGCGAGTGCGTCTGAAAGACGGCGACTGGACTACGAAGGAAGGAAAGGCCCAGCGACTGGCGACTGGAAGCCCAGGAGCGTAACAGAAGCCCAGTTGGACTAGGTCAAAGCCTCCGGATCCTTATCTTGTTCGGTGATAACTTGTAAACCCTAGCGAGGTGCCTCATATATAAACGTCCCTAGGGTATCCTAGAGAGTTACGTTCCATCATACACCCCCTCAAGCGACTCGCTACCTAGCCGCCGAGCTCGCCACCCTTGTAACTCGCTCTCCAATAATCTAATCTAGCAGGAGTAGGTCTTTACCCACCGGGGGGCCGAACCTGGGAAACCCATGTGCATCCGCCCCCATCTCGCACCATAGATGGCCGCCAACTCTTCCTCACGAAACACTCAATCGCTGCCAATGGTAGCGACTGCCGTGGCCATTTCCACGACATACTGTAAGGAACATCTAGAGACCTTGTCAATGCCCTTAGTGTACCCCTTTTGTTGAGGTCAACCTGAGGCACCCTTTTTGAGAGATGGAGATCTTTCCTCTTTCGACCACAATTGCCTTTCCTTCTATTTGAAAAATTAACTTCTTGTTCATGTTTCTCCATTTCTAGTGCTTGTTTCCAGATCTTTTCAATGGTTCTAAGACATGCTTTCAAAAGTTGGGCAACAAGTTGTGGTGACCCAGCATACCACTGCATGATGTAGTATACTATAGTCGTTGACATAACACCAATGAAACACCGTTCACTAGTATTACATCCCTCAGAGTGGTACAACAGAAACACATCAGTTCCAAGACAACTATAGATTACAACTCGACTCTTTACAAAAGATCCAAAGAACACTCTAGGTTAAAGAGAGAGAAAGAACTTCTTACAAAGAAAAACCAGAAATAATAATAATTCAGAACTATTTGGTTACTAAGACTAGCACCTAAACTATTTGGCTTGCAATTGCTACTAATGCAATGCTCTATAGAAGTAGGTTTTATGGCTACAGTATCTACTCCTATCTAAACAGAGACTTTGTCTTCACTTCAACTGATGTATATTTTGATTTCATAGACTTTATTGAAGAACTTGAGCTGTCGATGATGGTTTCTTGAGAAGAAATTAATGTTGACGTCATCTTCAACGGCTTAGAACCTAGCAAGGGTTAAGAAGGTACGGTTGAGTACGAGCGTACTCAGCAAGTTCACTAAAGAGGAGTGTATGATGCACTATCTCTACAACCACAGACCATAGGTCATAGGCAATGCAGGTTTTCATAAACATTTCTTCAAAGGTTGCTTTTATTCTGGAAACTATGTCCAACAGCCTTCACAGGTTGACCAGAACCTTCGTGGGGTTCCTTTCCTGCCGTGTTTGTAGCTCCTTCCCGGAACAGGGAGTAACATGTCATAATTCTTACACTCTGCAGAGGTCCGTCACTTTTCCCACAAGAGACCTTAAGCTTTGTTGCACGGCTGGGAGTATGTCCCCATTCAAACTTCCATGGTTTGACGCCCAACTTAAGATCCAAGCCAATCACTGCTCCCTTCGCGACCCCGCATGTCCCCTTGGTGTACGCCATGCCCACATCTTGAATTACATCAATGGTTAGTATAGACCGTCAGATGCCAGAACTACCGTGGGACGTTGAGGGCTCCCACCCATATGCTGCATATCCTCTACGAATTACCAATAAATGCATGTTATGAGGATAACAGCCACGACCTGGCCATCCGGATGCATGCGAGAGGAAGAAGATGCAGCTGACTTCTCCGTCCCATTCCAAATCTCATGGTTGGCGCGTAATATGCGGTGTTAGAATCACTAGCGACATTGGTTGTTAAGTCCTAGATGATACATTACTGTATAATAGTGTTTCCATTGCCAGCTATGATAGATTAGCTGATCACCCTGGATCAGTAACCGATATTTCTAGTTAATTATGAAAATAGTGTTTTGAACTTTTTGAAATGCAGGTAATGACAACATTTGAGTTACAAGCATTTGATAGAAAATAATCAAAGGACATGAGCAAGTTATGAACTTGCCTTTTGTGATTGCAAGATTATGCACTCACGGTCTTCGGGATAATAGAAGATCCTAATTCTGTAAATAGCATCATTGGTCCGGTAAGGACTAATGTTTAAAGAAGCAAGATGCAATTATGCATAAGTAATGTAGTGCGGTTTGATAAACGCGAATCCCCAGAATAGTCGTATTTGATCTAGGGTTTGGAGTTTGTGATGAGTTATTAGGAATGTGTTGCACTTTTATACCAATTTCACACTTTTGCTTCTTATTAAGGCCTGTGAGAGTGTGTGAAACAATATGTAAATACAACAAATAGTATGCAATACTAAAGCACTCAAATGGGTCATGGTATCTAAAATATTTCTTAAACAAGATTAAGAATCAATTAGAGCTTTTAAATAAGTGTTCAAGGTTTACTTTTAATGTTTCTTAAAAGAATAACTCTTGAGGAAAATATTACTTTACAAAGTAAAAAGTATTTAAACTTAAGGCTAACACATTAAGGTTTTCTTATTAGCTAAGATTATTAAAGAGGCAAATATTACTACTTAAACAATCATATCATAAGTGGTGGAGATTTACATGTTTTGAACAAGGCACCACATTGTAGATGGTTGACTTCTTAACATTCCACAAAGTTAGAATTTAAGTATTATTACTTGAATGGGGTGGTGTTTTTATTAAAGTTATAAGTGAGTAGAATTACTTTCTTATTAATGCTTATATTTTATAAGCATAGATGGGGTATTGCTAAAAATTACTTAAAAACTTAGTTTAATTTTTTAGGTGGATTCCTAAACTGGTAAAAGAATTAGTAAATAAGAGTTTGGTGATTTTATAAGTCATAGGATTCTTGTGATAAACAATATACTATTTTAGTTGATTTTATAATTGGTAAAAATATTTTTAGGAAAATTAAGATACCCTTAATTTGAGATGATAGTTTTAGTAGATACATTTTAAAATGGTTTGACCTATGTTAACTTCACTTAAACATCAATTGACTTGTTATTACATTTTTAAACTTTAAACAAATAATGTTAAAGGCAATAGTAAATATTTATATATTTTTAATGAATTAGAATAAAAGAAAAGAGTTAAAATAAGATTTATTAGACCTTTACCTTTTATTTGACTTCAATTAAGAAAGAGGATATTTTTAATGTGTAGAATTTATTTTTGTGATCATTTTGGTATATTATATGTTTTTTGTGATTTTTAAATAATAAAATATGATTTTTACAAATTTTATCACTTTATAAATACTTAATAAATAATAATAGTTTTCTAAGTGATACCAAAAATCTATGAAACAATTTTGTAAATTTAGATTTTGTTTTTCTAAGAATTTTTGTATATTATTTATATTTTTCTCATTTACCAATATTAATATATGAATTTTCAAAGTACTATTACCTATAAAATATTTATTAAATAATGGTTACTTAAATAGTTAACATAATAATTTTTTATAATAAAGTTAAATTATAGATTTTATTTTTTTGTAAATTTTCATATATTAAACATATTTTTCTGAGTTATGAAACAAAAGATATTCAATTTCTAAGATTTAATCATTTTATTAAATTCCTGAAATTTATTTAGATTTAAACTTATATTGTTTTATCTGATTACATAAACAGAAAATCCTTTTTACACTGCTATCTAACCTAGCCCATCTCATAGACAGGTGGGGCACATGCCACGTTGATAGACACATGGGATGAAGACTCAGTCAACAACGCTGAGGTGGCAGTGATGTCGTCGGCATGACGTCACAGTGACGTCAGCTGAGGATGATCTCCAGATCATCGATGCACATGGCGATTAAGGGCACACGAGATCCTCTAGATGGGTTCGTTGGAAAGAGGGCGTCAAGGCGGACAAGATAGTGGTGGCGCCGCCCGAGAATGGTAACCGGATCCACCCCCACGGCGAGCAACCGCGGCGATGACCGAAGGTCCACGGCGGCAGGGTGGTATAGGAAGCAATCAAGGAAGGGGAGGACACTATCGAACTCAGGAGGTCACGGGAGATACAGTGGTGCGGTCGGTGAAGCGGATGGTGACCAGAGTAGACGGGGATGACGGTGACCGGACTTCGGGCAGGAGGCTCAGTCCAGACGCTTGGGGCTTCCTCGGCCCTCGCGGATGGGGGCAATCGATTGAGAAGAGCACAACCGCCACCATAGTGGTCTCAGCTGACCGAGGCGAGCTCGGAATCAACGGGCATCGGCACACCTCTGAGCTAGGGTTTACAGCCATAGGGGGAAATGGGAAAGAGAAGAAGCTAGGGTTCATCAGTATGGAGGAGGGGCTTAAATAGACGATGACAGCATCGGTAGCGTTCATCTTAATGCGGGCGAGGATCCCGGCGACGGCAAACAGCGAGCAAAGCGGCAGCGAGCTGCTTGTCCGGCACTGTCGTTCTGGTGAGAGAAGGAAGAAAACTAAAAGAAACGGCGAAGGGTTATTTGGGCTTGGGTCGGTATTGGGCTACGCGAGCGGCAGATAGCGTGAAGGCTGCTAGGCTACGCCCTGGTTTTGCTAGCAGTCCAATTCCTTATTATTTTTCTGTTTATTTTTACTATTTTTATAAAACCTTTTCAAATATGAATTTCCTCAAGGATTCAAATATACAGAGAATTTGTAGCTCATGAATATTATTGTCTAAATCAAATATGACACTCTTCTCATCATTTCTTATTGTACATGAAATATTCATAACTGTATGAAGGGTTCTTTTATTTTGTAAAGTAAATATAAATTAGGGTTTTTAGGGATTTACTCTTTATAAGAAAATCTTTTAAAAGATTTTCACTTCCACTAAAATGATGTAATGGTTATGGTTTAAGATGGATATTTATGTGTACACAATCTTATTAATACTTAACCTCATAAAGGAATCATATATATATATATACATTAATAAGGTATTGATCTTTGTGGTTCATAATAGGGTGATATAAGTTTCATGGTCCTCCATATTTGATGATTTTCCAAATCCAATTCTACTTGGTTTGTAGAGTTTAGAATTACCGCAGTACACTTTTGGTTAGGTAATGATGAATCAATAATAAACATTGGTGGAGAAATGCCAATGTTTATTCCAATATAGGTATTCTGGGTTCTGAGAGGATTTAATAACTCAAATTCAATTAGAGATATGGATGATTATTAAGGCTATATATGACGCTTTAGGTTTAAAGATACTGCATCTCCATCTATGATTAGGTTGATATCCCCTCTTAGAGTGAGATATTGGAATTACTTCCTAGAGTACTCTTGTTAATTCATGGGTCTAGGTTTCTATGAGGGTTTAAGACAATAAGGTGGACAGAGCTTCCATCTATAAACACTCATCTGGTTCTCTAATTATCTATTGGAGGCTTTAATTGTCTAAGAGGTATTGTTCAATGTTTACCTAGGAATAGTAAATGTTTCCACTATCCATTTGATTCTAGGGTTTTGAATAATGAGGTAGACATGGTTCTGTCATGGTTTGATATGATCTTGGTTAAGGCTTCTAAAGAATCTTTACCTTAATACCTCACTAAGGTTATCTTTAGATAAGAAATTCCTTTCCTAAATATACTCTATAAACTTCTCTTCTTTTAATCACAAAGACCACATCTTCCTGAATAAGTCAATCATCAGACTCCACCATATCCATCAACATATGATGACATGGTCATGCCACTTCAACATTACTCCTAGTATATAACTCCTCTTAATTAACTACCATTGATGCACCTATCAATGTAGCTACTACTAACTCGATCTATTACATCCTTTAATCCATCTTGCAACTACTTCCAAGGGTTACAAGACTACAATCCTCACTATATATAACAAAGGATATCAATCCTCTGGAGTATATATGGTGCTACTCTCCATAATACAAGTTTGTTCTTGTATTAGCTTGGTTAAAGTACTATGCCTCCAACTACTCTATTCAATTCATATTATATACTTCATCAAACTCTAGCTTAACTTCTCATGATCAAGATAGATGATTCATCTTACTAGGGCTTGCCTAACTTGGTATACTCACAACTCTTTTTTCAACACCTAGTCATCTATTATCAAGTGACTTGAGAATAATGACCACCATCCTTTGATCATACAAAGCTTAAGCTTCTAATTGTCTGATCAAGATCTATAATCAACTAAGTAGTAGACTTGTACTAGTCTCTCTATAAAGCTGATCTTATTAAGGAAGCTTACTCCATAATTGTATCTACTTAGCTTAATAAGATTATCATTGGATACTCTAATACTACTAGCTTTCTCATAGCTTCATAATTACTAGCTTAACTCTTGGGTTTAGGTACTGCTTATAGTTAACTCATGAGTGAGTTAACTCCTCCAATATCAAATGGTTTGATCACCACTAAGGATCACATTCCATTGAGGGTGGCACAATCTACTATAACTAAGTCCTCCTTCTTATTAATTTACTTAAGGTCTTTGGAAGGTTAATATAACAGGTCAAAGCTAAGAGTCAACAAGTGTTAGGTCAAGAATTGATCACTCACATTGATGATCAGTTGACACTAGGACTTGGTTAAATAGGATTGTCATCTATTAACATGACACTAAGGGTATGTGATGGATGGTCTTGGCTTGACTCCCCTTTCTACTCTATTTGTGATAAGAGTTAATGTTTAAGAACTACCATGGTACCCATGGTAGGAATAACTATGACAAGCAGGTTTCAAGATTTAGTTATGGGGTTTCTTTACTTAAGTTATATACTTAACTTGCTATTCAAGGTTTGTGATAGATAATGCCATGATATCATCTTTAGAATATTAAGTATTCATCCTTGAGTTGTTGTATGGAATACCATATCATGATCTCTAGGAGATCTAGTACTCCTTATTAAGTAGTGTGTTGTGACTTAGTTTATTACATTTGATCTACCCTTATATCAAATTATTATCCAAAATAAGGTTTTTAGCAAAGATCATATTGAAACTTATCGCAGTCAAATTGATGATCTACTTCAGTTCCACCAAGTTAAGAGAAGCTTCAATTACTTTGACAAGATTTATTTAAAAGCGCGAAAATTATCCGGATTTTCTATGCATGAATGCAATGCACACACCTTATCTCAGCTTATTTCTAAGCTCTAATGCTGGGGTGTTACAGACTCTCCCCCTTAAAATAAACTCCGTCCCCGAAGTTCGTACTCTCTTATGTTTCAGAATAAGGTAATGACTTGTATTGATCACGACATTGGTCAACTCCATTGTGATCATAATTGGGGATAATTGTGGTATCTCGTATCCAGATCTTTTTATTGCACCTTCTATATTGTTGGCAACTTCCAGCTATCATTTCTAATTTGTAGCATAACTCCTGCTACTATAATCCCTTGGGTTTATGTTCATAATCCTACTTAGGATTGATTTTTGGACACGTTTAATCCATTTCGATCAGGCTTTCCTATTACCCTATACTGGCCTATATTGGAGTACTTTATTCCCTCTTTAAGAACAACTTAGGAGTTGTTTCTATAAAAACTAGTTCACTAGGTTTAATCTATTATATCTCCTTCGATCTTTCATCCGGACATACTCTCGGAAATACTTTATAATGATGTTTTCTTGTAACCTTATGAGAATAAGGCTTAACCTCATCATACTTTGTACTTCTTCTCCAACCTTTAGTCAGAAAGTTAGACAACACACTTTAGTGTTTATTGTCTACTCTCCCCCTTGAGGTTTCCTAATGGTCTCTAATCTACATGTATAATACCCATTAACTCGATAGTTAGGATATTGATCTCTGTCCAGCTTATATTTTACCTCTATAAGGTCTCATGAAAGAATCTGCGGTACATCCACACAATTGTGGATCTCCGAAATGAATCTTCCAATTTTACTTGTCTTACTTTTAATCTGTTGGATAGTACTTTTAACCAGCAAATTCGATGTCGCGAAAACATCTCGAAAGCCGTTCACTTAAATTCTATACTCCTTTATGTCTTTCTTAACTTAGGCCAAGTTTTATGGTCTTTATGGCATACCAAAATGACCTAATTAACTAAACCGCTAGGAAACCAGCTACGGATACCAGCTGCGGATCCTCCTAGGTGTATGAATTATCCTACGAGTTTTCGACTTCCTACAGGCATTCTCTCTGAGTTGTCAGAGCTTGAATACCCCCGTTTGTTTCAAAACTTATTCCTTGCACCCTTTCATGTTACTTCCATGAACTTGGGACGACTATTTCATTAGCTTCTGAGCAACATCACCTATTTTGAGTGAACGTAAGTTCATTCCTTCATGTTGCTCCACACCTTTTATGTACTAATATTCCTTCTCATTGCCAGCTCATAGTGAGTTGGGATTGATCCAGCCTTCAAAATAGTGTTAATACACCTTATATTTAGCTTCCTTCTTCGTGCAAGTCTTCATCTTGATTCTTCAGAACTCGTCACTCCCTTACACGAATTCCCTTTTCTATCTAGGTCTATAACATCCAGTAATAACTTGATGATGCAACATGCATTTGCACATCAAATCAAACTTCATGCATAGATCTAGTCAATCAAGAAAGTCCAAGAAAAACCAAAAAAATCCAAATGTGGTACATATAACACATATCATTCTAAGCCCGGAATATAGTAGTTGAGTAAAACATCTCTAGAATTCAGGCTTAGTTGTGTAATATATGACACCTCCTAATATAGGTTCACTTCGTGATACTTAGCACTTAGGGGTTAAACTACTCTTTGTCTCAATATTTACCCAATTTGCTCAGTTGCAACTGGATAGTTTTGAGCCAAGTGGTCTCACTTTGGTTCTAACTAACCTCTTACCTTTGTTTCGGGACTACTAAAGACTACTAATTTTCCATTCTATCATAAACTATCCTCACATGATCTCTCGAAACTACTAACAATATTGTAGTTACTACCTTAATACGAAAATTATCGTGATATTATGACACCTATGACTTCTATCATATACCTACACTGTTCTTTACTTACTGTTGTTACAATATTATTTACTAAGTACTTGTCCTAGTTACAAACTTATCATGGTCTCGGAGCTATTCTCACCACGAACTTGTTAATATTTACCTAGTCATCATGATTAAAGAGCTCATCTCACCATGACGACTCTTATTCTTAGCTTAATATCAATGATTCTTAACAAAATTCTACTCCATCACATGGAATTCTCAAGTGAATGCCACATGATTTACTTCCAATTGTATCTATACATACTCCAATGGTCTACCTTATGTGGTATAGTGGTATCAACTAGTGGTAAGATTTGGCTGCTTCATAGGGATTCTAACTATAGACTCCATCATCAATACTACTCCGCATGATATATTAATCCTGATCATAATCTTCTTTGATATTTTAACTTACTTAAGATATCTTAGTGGTGTTATACCTATTTATAGCTACACTCAAATGACCTTTCTCTAGAGAATACATATAACTAATCCTTAAGAAAGATGACAAAAACATCCAACTTAAGTGTGACAAGGTTTATCCTCAAGTGGATATCCATCACAAGTCTTGGTTTAGATAAGATGGCTCCTATAGTCACTATCCAACCTACAGATCTTCGTAAAAGGGTTTTAATCCTAAGGTCAAAGCATATGCTCTGATACCAGCTACGGTGACCCAGCATACCACTGCATGATGTAGTATACTATAGTTGTTGACATAACACCAATGAAACACCGTTCACTAGTATTACATCCCTCAAAGTGGTACAACAGAAACATAGCAGGTCCAAGACATGACTATAGTTTACAACTCGACTCTTTACAAAAGATCTAGAGAACACTCTCGGTTAAAGAGAGAGAAAGAACTTCTTACAAAGAAAAACCAGAAATAATAATAATTCAGAACTATCTGGTTACTAGGACTAGCACCTAAACTATTTGGCTTGCAATTGCTACTAATGCAATGCTCTATAGAAGTAGGTTTTATGGCTAGAGTATCTACTCCTATCTAAATGGAGACTTTGTCTTCACTTCAGCTGATCTATATTTTGACTTCATAGACTTTATTGAAGAACTTGAGCTGCCGATGAAGGTTTCTTGAGCAGAAATTGATGTTGACGTCATCTTCAATGACTTAGAACCTAGCAAGTGTTAAGAAGGTACGGTTGAGTACGAGCGTACTCAGCAAGTTCACTAACGAGGAGTGTATGATGCACTATCTCTACAATCACAGACCATAGGTCATAGGCAATGTAGCTTTTCGTAAACATTTCTTCAAAGGTTGCTTTTATTCTGAAAACTATGTCTGACAGCCTTCACAGGTTGACCAGAACCTTCGTGGGGTTCCTTTCCTGCCGCGTTCGTAGCTCCTTCCCGGAATAGGGAGTAACATGTCACAATTCGTACACTTTGTAGAGGTACGTCACTTTTCCCACAAGAGACCTTAAGCTTTGTTGCACGGCCGGGAGTATGTCCCCATTCAAACTTCCATGGTTTGATGCCCAACTTAAGATCCAAGCCAATCACTACCCCGTTCGTGACCCCTTATGTCCCCTTGGTGTACGCCATGCCCACATCCTGAATTACGACAATGGTTAGTACAGACCGTCAGATGCCAGATCTATCATGGGATGTTGAGGGCTCCCACCCATATGCTGCATATCCTCTACGAATTACCAATAAATGCATGCTACGAGGATAACAACCACGACCTAGCCATCCGGATGCATGCAAGAGGAAGAAGATACAGCTAACTTCTTCATCCATTCCAAAATCTCATGGTTGACGCGTAATATACGACCCTAGAATCACTGGCGACATTGGTTGTTAAGTCCTAGATGATACATTACTGTACAATGGCGTTTCCATTGCCAGTTATGATAGATTAGCTGATCACCCTGGATCAGTAACCGATACTTCTAGTTAATTATGAAAATAGTGTTTCCGACCTTTTTAAAATGCAGGTGATGACAACATTTGATTTACAAGCATTTGATAGAAAATAATCAAAGGACTTGAGCAAGTTGTGAACTTGCCTTTTGTGATTGCAAGATTATGCACTCACGGTCTTCGGGATAATAGAAGATCCTAATTCTGTAAATAGCACCATTGGTCTGGTAAGGACTAATGTTTAAAGAAGCAAGATGCAATTATGCATAAGTAATGTAATGCTGTTTGATAAACGTGAATCCCCGGAATAGTCGTATCTGATCTAGAGTTTGGAGTTTGTGATGAGTTTTTAGGAATGTGTTGCACTTTCGTACCAGTTTCACACTTGTGCTTATTATTAAGGCTTGTGAGAGCGTGTGAAACAATATGTAAATACAACAAATATTTTGCAATACTAAAGCACTCAAATGGGTCATGGTATCTAAAATATTTCTTAAACAAGATTAAGAATCAATTAGAGATTTTAAAGAAGTGTTCAAGGTTTACTTTTAATGTTTCTTAAAAGAATAACTCCTGTGGAAAATATTACTTTACAAAGTAAAAAGTATTTAAACTTAAGGCTAACACTTTAAGGTTTTCTTATTAGCTAAGATTATTAAAGAGGAAAACATTACTACATTAAACAATTATAGCATAAGTGGTGGAGATTTACATGTTTTGAACAAGGCACCACATTGTAGATGGTTGACTTCTTAACATTCCACAAAGTTATAATTTAAGTATTATTACTTGAATGAGGTGGTGTTTTTATTAAAGTTATAAGTGAGTAGAATTACTTTCTTATTAATGCTTATATTTTATAAGCATAGATGGGGTATTGCTAAAATTACTTAAAAACTTAGTTTAATTCTTTAGGTGGATTCCTAAACTGGTAAAAGAATTAGTAAATAAGAGTTTGGTGATTTTATAAGTGCATAGGATTCTTGTGATAAACAATATACTATTTTAGTTGATTTTATAATTGGTAAAAATCTTTTTAGGAAAATTAAGATACCCTTAATTTGAGATGATAGTTTTAGTAGATACATTTTAAAACGGTTTGACCTATGTTAACTTCACTTAAACATCAATTGACTTGTTATTATATTTTTAAACTTTAAACAAATAATGCTAAAGGCAATAGTAAATATTTATATATTTTTAATGAATTAGAATAAAAGAAAAGAGTTAA
Organism: Avena sativa; assembly: GCA_916181665.1. Taxonomy (NCBI): domain Eukaryota; kingdom Viridiplantae; phylum Streptophyta; class Magnoliopsida; order Poales; family Poaceae; genus Avena; species Avena sativa. The sequence continues at coordinate 435,830,018 of OV702287.1, forward strand.
AATAAGATTTATTAGACCTTTCCCTTTTATTTGACTTAAATTAAGAAATAGGATATTTTTAATGTGTAGAATTTATTTTTGTGATTATTTTGGTATACTATATGTATTTTTGATTTTTAAATAATAAAATATGATTTTTACAAGTTTTATCACTTTATAAATACTTAATAAATTATAATATTTTTCTAAGTGATACCGAAAATCTATGAAACAATTTTTTAAATTTACATTTTGTTTTTCTAAGAATTTTGGTATATTATTTATATTTTTCTCATTTACCAATATTAATATATGAAATTTCAAAGTATTATTACCTATAAAATCTTTATTAAATAATAATTATTTAAATAGTTAACACAATAATTTTTGATAATAAAGTTAAATTATAGATTTTATTTTTTTGTAAATTTTCATATATTAAACATATTTTTCTGAGTTATAAAACAAAATATATTTGATTTCTAAGATTTAATCATTTTATTAAATTCCTGAAATTTATTTAGATTTAAACTTATATTGTTTTATCTAATTACTTAAACAGAAAATCCTTTTTACACTCCTATCTTGAAGGAAATATGCCATGAGAGGCAATAATAAAGTTGTTATTATGTATTCCTTGTATATGATAGATGTTTATTTTGCATGCTATAATTGTATTGATAGGAAACATCAATACATGTGTGTTTAATAAACAAAAAGGGTTCCTAGTCATGCCTCTCTTATAGACTAGCTTGTTGATTAACAAGATGATCAAGGTTTCCTGATCATGGACATTGGATGTTGTTAATAACAAGGTCACACCATTGGTGGAATCATGTGATGAACATTCATCTGAAGTATAGCATTACGATCAAGTCATTGTGTTTATATTGCTATAACATCATACGAAGTAATCTTTATCCTTAGACCATGAGATCATGTTAATTGCTAACACCAGAAGAGTATCTTGATAACATCAAACGTCAAACTGTAACAGGGTGACTATAAAGATGGGTTCAGTGCTACGAAGGTGTTATGTTGATGCTCATGGATCAAGAGTGGAATTTGTCAATCCAGATGACGGATAGATATACTCTGGGCCCTCTCGGTGATAACACATTAGGATAGCTTGCAAGCAAGTGATGTGATCACTAGAATGTTATATCACGGGAACAAGAAAAGAGTGCATGTCGGTAACGAGATCAAACTAGGTACGGAGATACCGATGATCGAATCTCGGACATGTAATATATCGAGAGACAAAGGGATTTAGTTACAAGCGTTAAAGGTTCTCACGATCACAGGAGTCATCGTTGAATGTGTAGGAGTCAGTACGGATCTCCAGGTCCCGCTGCTGATTATTGATCGGAGAAGGGTCTCGATCATGTCTGCATTATTTGCGAACCGTAGGGTGGCACACTTAAGAGTTACCCGACACCATTTTGGAGCACATATGTTTCATATGAAAGAATTGCAAAGCACATGAATTGTTTCAATAGAAACCGGAAATTGTTTCGGGTGAAATTGCAGAAGGTGGTTCTGCATGTGATATTGAAATATTGCAAGGGGCTATATGTGAATGTTTGTTAATTAAAGTAATTAACCAAATTCTGAATAAATTTAATAAAATAGTTTTATTAAATGAGAGAGCATTAAATTTGGAGAAACTTAATGCATTTAAAGTGGAGACTTTAAAAGGGAATGTGAAGAGGCATTTTAATGTGGAGGAGTTACCACCACATGAATGGGGGAGGTGAGGGGTCACCCCTCCCCCATGCGCCGGCCATGGAGAGAGGGGGCACCCCCTCCTCCTATAAAAGGCCACCCATTCCCTCCTTCATCTGAAACACCTCCTTATGAAGGATCTCTCTCCCCCTCTAGAATTATTCCCCCATGGTCTCGGATTAGCGAGATACATGTTCCCGGTGGCATTTCGTCTGGAAGGAGTTGCTGCTTCCGCTGGATCGCTGGAGCGAGGAGGTGGAGGTTGTCCGGTGGCTTGAACGTGTGTGCAAGTGCGGATGCGCTGCTGAGTTGCGGCGCTCGGACTTCCTCACGATCTTGAGATCGGCAAGTGTACGACTACATCAACCACGAGTTCCTACTCGTTAACAAAGCTCGTTGTCTTCGAGGGTAACTTCTCTATGGATGTATGTCCACCCGTTTGCTTTGTACCTAGTAGATAGATCTTGGCGTGTAGTTCACACCGTAGGAAATTTTTTGTTTTCTATGCTGCGGACCCAACATATCTAACCTAGCCCATCTCATAGACAGGTGGGGCACATGCCACGTTGATAGACACGTGGGACGAAGACTCGATCAACAACACTGAGGTGGCACTGATGTCGTCGGCATGACGTCACTGTGACGTCGGCTGAGGATGATCTCCAGATCATCGATGCACAGGGCGATTAAGGGCGCACGAGATGCTCTGGATGGGTTCGTTGGAAAGAGGGCGTCAAGGCGGACAAGATAGTGGTGGCGCCGCCCGGGAATAGTAACCGGATCCACCCCCACGGCGAGCAACCACGGCGGTGACCAAAGGTCCACGGCGGCAGGGCGGTATAGGAAGCAATCAAGGAAGGGGAGGACACTATCAAACTCAGGAACTCACCAGAAATGCGGTGGTGCGGTCGGTGAAGCAGATGGTGACCGGAGTAGACGGGGATGACGGTGACCGGACTTCGGGCAGGAGGTCTCAATCTAGACGCTTGGGGCCTCCTTGGCCCTCGCGGATGGGGGCAATCTATTGAGAAGAGCACAACCTCCACCATAGTGGTCTTAGCTGACTGAGGTTAGCTCAGAATCGACGGGCATCGGCACACCTCTGAGCTAGGGATTACAGCCAGAGGGGGGAAATGGGGAAGAGAAGAAGCTAGGGTTCGTCAGTGTGGTCGAGGGGTTTAAATAGATGATGTCGGCGTCGGTAGCGTTCATCATAACGCGGGTGAGGATCCCGGTGACGACAAACAGCGAGCAAAGCGCCAGCGAGCTGCTTGTTCGGCGCTGTCCTTCTGGCGAGAGGAGGAAGAAAACTAAAAGAAATAGCGAAGGGTTATTTGGGCTAGGGCCGGTATTGGGCTACAACGAAGCGAGCGAAGTGTGGTGGCTAGTGCATGCGAGCGACAGATAGCGTGAAGGCTGCTAGGCTACGGCCTGGTTTTGCTGGCATTCCAATTCCTTATTATTTTTCTGTTTCTTTTTACTATTTTTATAAAACTTTTTCAAATATGAATTTCCTCAAGGATTCAAATATACAGAGAATTTGTAGCTCATGAATATTATTGTATAAATAAAATATGACCCTCTTCTCATTATTTCTTATTGTACATGAAATATTCATAAATATATGAAGGGTTCTTTTATTTTTTTAAAGTAAATATAAATTTGGGTTTTTAGGGATTTACTCTTTATAAGAAGATCTTTTAAAATGATTTTTACTTCCACTAAAAGAATGTAATGGTTATGGTTTAAGATGGATATTTATGTGTTCAAAATCTTATTAATACTTAACCTCATAAAGGAATCATATATATACATGAATAAGGTATTAATCTTTGTGGTTCATAATAGGGTGATATAAGTTTCATGGTCGTCCATATTTGATGATTTGCCAAATCCAATTCTACTTGGTTTGTAGAGTTTAGAATTACCGCAGAACACTTTTGGTTAGGTAATGATGGATCAATAATAAACATTGGTGGAGAAATGCCAATGTTTATTCCAATATAGGTATTCTGGGTTCTGAGAGGATTTAATAACTCATATTCAATTAGAGATATGGATGATTATTAAGTCTATATATGAAGCTTTAGGTTTAAAGATACTGCATCTCCATCTATGATTAGGTTGATATCCCCTCTTAGAGTGAGATATTGGAATTACTTCCTAGAGTACTCTTGTTAATTCATGGGTCTAGGTTTCTATGAGGGTTTAAGACAATAAGGTGGATAGGGCTTCCATCTATAAACACTCATATCGTTCTCTAATTATCTCTTGGAGGCTTTAATTGTCCAAGAGGTATTGTTCAATGTTTATCTAGAAATAGTAAATGGTTCCACTATCCATTTGATTCTAAGGTTTTGAATAATGAGGTAGACATGGTTCTGTCATGGTTTGATATGATCTTGGTTAAGGCTTCTAAAGAATCCTTACCTTAATACCTCACTAAGGTTATCTCTAGATAAGAAATTCCTTTCCTAAATATACTCTATAAACATCTCTTCTTTTAATCCCAAAAACCACATCTTCCTTAATAAGTCAATCATCTGACTCCACCATATCCATCAACATATGATGACATGGTCATGCCACTTCAACATTACTCCTAGTATATAACTCCTCTTAATTAACTACCATTGATGCACCTATCAATGTAGCTACTACTAACGCCATCTATTAACTTCCTTAAATCCATCTTGCAACTACTTCCAAGGGTTACAAGACTACAATCCTCACTATATATAACAAAGGATATCAATCCTTTGTGATAAGAGTTAATATTTAAGAACTACCATGGTACCCATGGTAGGAATAACTATGACAAGCAGGTTTCAAGATTTGGTTATGGGGTTTCTTTACTAAGTTATATACTTAACTTGCTATTCAAGGTTTGTGATAGACAATACCTTGATATCATCTTTAGAAGATTAAGTATTCATCCTTGAGTTGTTGTATGGAATACCATATCATGATCTCTAGGAGATCTAGTACTCCTTATTAAGTAGTGTGTTGTGACTTAGTTTTATTACATTTGATCTACCCTTAGATCAAATTATATTATCCAAAATAAGGTTTTTAGCAAAGATCATATTGAAACTTATCGCAGTCAACTTGATGATCTACTTCAGTTCCACCAAGTTAAGAGAAGCTTCAATCAGTTTGACAAGTTTTATTTAAAAGCGCAAAAATTATCCGGATTTTTTATGCATGAATGCAATGCACACACCTTATCTCAGCTTATTTCTAAGCTCTAATGTTGGGGTGTGATATGTCCATTTTGCATCACTATTCTATGTCATAATTCACTGTTATTCATTGATATATTTCGTATTGAGAGGTGATACTTATGTTATTTCATATGTTTTTGCATGGTTGATGACTTTTAGAGCATGGACCGATGCAGTCAGGATTCTAATAGAAAAGGTGTTGTTTGGAGGCAAAATTCGCGAAGATCAGAAAATCCGGGAAAATATACGGAAAATCCTATTTTTCCAGAAGACGGAGGAAGCCAGAAGGGGGGCTGGAGATGGGCCACAGGGGGCCCACACCACCCCCTGGCGCGGGCCAGCCTAGGCCGCGCCACCAGGTGGTGTGGCCGCCCTGGTCCACCCCTGGCACTCCCCTCTGGCGTATATTATCTTCCCGAAACCCTAAGACTCAAGGGGAGACCACAGAAAGGTTCCGCCGCCTCTGTGGGGCGGAAAACACCGAGAGAGAAAGATCTCTCCGGCAGACAGATTTCTGCCGGGGGAATTCCTTCCCGGAGAGGGGAGATCGTCGCCATCAACACCACCATCAAGCTGGACTTCATCGGGATCATCATCATCATCACCACCATCAGCAGCAGCAGCACCCTCATCACCATCTCCATATTGCTATAACAATTGGGTTGAATCTTGCATTAGTTCATAGGGGAAACTTTCCCGGTGTTGATTACTCTTTGTAGTTGATGCTATTGAGTGAACCATTGAATTATTGTTTATGTTCAGATTGTTATACATCATTATTCCATATCTGATCATGATCCATATGTGTCTTGTGAGTAGTTCGTTTTGTTCTTGAGGACATGGGAGAAGTCATGTTGTTAGTAGTGGAATTGTGTTGAGAAAGATTCAATAGTTTGATATTTAAGTTGTGGTGTACTTCTTCTAGTGGTGTCATGTGAACGTCGACTACATGACACTTCACCTATATGGGCCTAGGGGAATGCATTGTGTATTTGGCTACTAATCGTAGGGGTTGCCGGAGTGACAGAAACCTGAACCCCCGTTAGGAAACCATTGCATAAGGGACATAAGGGTCTTAGAGTTTAAAGTTGTGGTTAGGTTTCTACCTTAATTACTTTCTTGTACTTACGGATGTTTGCAAGGGGTATAATCACAAGTATGTATTAGTTCTAGGAAGGTCGGTACATTAGCATAGGTTCACCCACATAACACTTAGCAAGCTAAATTAGATTAATCAACTATATGAAGCGAAAGCACTTGACAGTCTTCCCATGTGTCCACGAGAATGTTTGGTCATCTTAAGTAATACAACCGGCTTGTCCTTTGCTGCATAAAGGATTGGGACACTGGCTGCATTTATTCCTACTATCTTTTATTTACTCGTACTTTGTTTACTTTCTTTATCGAAAACCCCTAAAAATATGTTTGCTAAGTAATTGCAGAGAATTCCTGATCCATACCACTATCCAGCACCTTCTGCTCCTCGTTGGGTTCGACACTCTTACTTATCGAAAATACTGTGATACACCCCCTATACTTGTGGGTCATCAAGACTATTTTCTGGCACCATTGCCGGGGAGTGAAGCGCTATTGGAGAGTGGAACTGGTAAAGGAAACTTCTACTGTGAGTATTGTTTACTACTGCTAGTTGCTTTATTTTCGTTATGGATAATTCGCTGAGTTTCTTAGTTGGTAATGCTACTACCACTGCTAAGGTAGTAGATAAGCCACCACCTGCTGAAAATGATGTTTTTAAAATACAAACAAGAATTATTGATCGTGTTATGGATAACTATTATGTTGGGGATGAAACTGTCCATCCCGGTGATCATTTACACTTTATACACGAATTATGCGGGTTGTTCAAGTGTGCAGGTATTACTACAAATCAAGTTAAGAAGAAATTATTCTCATTATCGCTGAAAGGAAGAGCTGAGGAATGGTATAAGCTGCTGAAGAATGGTCAAGCTCTGGAATGGGAGGAAATAGTGCCTCTCTTTTACTCAAAATTTTATCCTCCTAGTGAGATTCATAAAGATCGGAATCAAATATACAACTTTTGGCCTCTTGATGGAGAGAGTATAGCTCAAGCTTGGGGGAGATTGAAGTTACTAATGCTCAAATGTCCCATTCATGAGCTCCCCAACAATATTATTATCAATAACTTTTATGCAAGGCTCCCTCTACATGATAAGGATTTATTGGATGCTTCTTGTGCTGGATCATTCACTCGCATGGAAGAAGAAGCAAAATGGGATCTTCTGGACCGTATTCAAGCTTGGGAGAATGACAAAGGTAGAAAGTCAGGTATAAATTATGATTATGAATGCATTGAATCTTTTATGGGAACTGATGACTTTCAAAATATTAAAAATGCTTATGGTCTAGACTCTCAAGCTATTGCTTCTTATTTTAAGCCTTTTGCTTCCTACATTGAAGTGGATAAAAAGAAGTGGAATAAGTATCATGAACCTTATAAAGATATTGCTAAGAGTGTTCCTACAAGAAATACTAGAGTTTATACTGCTAATCATGTCTTACCTGAACCTTATATTGAGAAAATGCCTTTCCTAGTTAAGATAAAGGAACATTCTATGATAGCTAGTATGGTTAATGAAAGTGCAAATAAAGCTGTTGAACCTGATAAACAAAAGGTTGATGAACCTATAATAGCAAATGTGAAAGACTTTGTCACTAAATATGTAGAAGAGGGACACACTATCCTTTGTAAGGATACCTCTAATATTGTTTCACATAGTAGTGTTATGAGAGCTAGTATTCCTGTGATTAGAATAAGCGATCATTGCTATGATGGCCCTTGTGATAGTTATATTGTTAAGTTTATGCATGATACTGAAAGTTACTATGAGAGAGGTAAAAGTGTTCTTATGTATCTCAATAATATCAAGTTTCCTCGTTTTATGCTGAAAGTTTTTATGTTGCACTTCTTTTTCTTTCCTATGCTAGTAGCCTCTGGTTTCAACAACTTGTTTGTTTACAAAATTCCCTTTCATAGGAAGTGGGTTAGACTTAAACTTGTGTATTTTTGCTTCTTAATGCTCTCTTTCGCTTCAATTCATATTCCTATGAGAGCGTCTTCAAAATTATCATGCCCATCTTAATGGCTATAAAGAAAGAGCTTTCTGGGAGACAACCCAATTTGTTTTTGCTTTTAGTTTGTTTTTGTCTCTTTGAGTCTTGGAAGTTATTACTTCGGTAATAACCGCTCCTTATCCGTTTGTTTGGTTTTTGTGTCAAGATCAACCTCTAATGAGAGAGAAGTAATATTTGGGGAAGTTGCTGTCCCGAAACAGATTTTTGTGCTGCATCGTAAAATATCGTGAGAGATCTCTGTATGTCGGATTGAGCTGTAATTTTTTGTGCTTCTGCCCCAGGTTGTTATTTAACTTTCATTAGTTTTGCACTTTTTTATTTGAGCAACAGAAGATTTTCGAAAAAATGATCTTTACCTGCTGGTCTGTTTTGACAGATTTTGCCACTCTTGCATTTGCTTCTTTATTCGATTTCCTTTTTGAATTATTTTTGGGTTTTTGGAAGGAGTTGCTACAGTGGATTATGTTTTTATGGTTTTCAGTTGAAGTTGGACTCAAATGTTTTATCACTTCACTTATACTAATGTTGCTAATGAGAACTGTGTGAAAGAAATTTCCAGGTAGTGGAGATAATGGTGTAATAAGGAAGAGAAGGGTTTTATGCCTCAAGTAATAAGTGTATGAAGATGAAGATATTGGTGTTATTCAAGTGATGACTCTGGAAGAATCTACTAGATACCCAATTCAGAGACCTGCAGAGTCTGTTTTCAAATAGGTAACGGTTCTGGTAAGAAAAGTTCCGTGAAAATACTATCCAACTATATTTTTGCAGTTTTCAGTCAATAAGGAAAGATACGAAGCGAAAGAGGGACGGAAACAGAGCCAGGGTGGATCACACCACCCTGTGGCGCGGGCCCTCCCCCGGCCGTGCCACCAGGTGGTGAGTCCACCCCGGACTCCGCCTCCAATCGACTCTTTTTTTCCCAGTACCTTCCTTTTGATATGAAACTTCATAATATATAACCCCCCCAGATCCCCCAAGGTTCGTATATCATGTTCTCGTCGTGTTCTTGTTTCGATCTGTTTCTGCCAGGACATACTCTTTGAAAGTTTAGAAGCACAATGGTGTCCGCCAAGGATAAAGGGAAGGAGCCTATGGAGGAAGACCTCTAAGACCCCGGGAAGGAGAAGGAGATCAAGAGTGAAGGTGAAGAGGAGCAAGGCCAACATCCGCACACCGGCACTACCATTGCAAGCATTGGAGTGGTGACAAAACCTACCAGGGTTAGAAGGACTGCACGGATGCAGACTGGGGGGAAAGCTCCTCGTCACTGCTTGGCTCTACGGTCACTTCCTCCATGCACCAAGAATCCTTTCCATACCCTTATCCATGAGCATCAATACCAGAATATGCCCAAGGGGAAATTACCCTCCAATTGGGATTTGCCTCGTTCTAGCCATGCAGGAAAAGAAGACTTCAAGGAGGAAGAGTGGGGAAAGAATAGCAAGAGCTGGAATTCTCAACCCGACATGATCATGAGCCGCATTGAGCAAAACTCACAGCTGATTCGTAATCTCACCTTCGAGATTGAGGACTTGGGGAAACTCGTCAGAGAGCTCATCGAGAGGATACCACCACCACCAAAGGAGTAATTCGTCATCAGGTTTGGCATCCCCTTGGTTTGTTCCAAGCTTGGGGGAGTGCCGCGGTATCACATCACTATATTCTATCTTTTTACCTTTTTAGTAGAGTCATATCATGAATAGAGGAGTTATTATGTAGGATGGTTTGCATTATGGAAGTGTCCCCTCTCTCGTTAGATATGTATCCCTTGGTGTGAGTTGCCATTATGGTTTATTAATGAGAAGTTCTATCATTTACTCTTTTGCATAGCTTATATTAGTTTTCAATTAATGGTTATATGATTGATCTTGTTGTTAGTATTGGTATCACTTTGGGGTCATTGAGTTAATCTAGTTGGTTTTGGCAAACCTGGCTCGGTCAATAGCAACACTATTTTTGGGAGTTGAATGAAAAAGATAGAAGTACTCTAAAGAAAAATAATTTCATCATGTTTCTTTCTTGATTTGCTCATAAGTCTAGTATTCTCTAGTTAAGAACTTTTGTGCTTCCAAGGAAGATTGCATGTTTGTTTTTATCACTTGTATGTTTGGTTGTTTCCTTCAACTCTTATACTTGCTACCCAGCCTTGCTAGCCAAAAAACATTTACTGAGAGGGAATTCTTCTCGTGCATCCACCTCCTTTAAACCAAACCCATGCCATTTGTGTCCACCATACCTACCTAGTAGCATTATTGCTATTCCAAGTAAATTCTTGTTTCGTCTACCTTCCAAATTAAACTTGTTATGTGAAAATTAGTGATTAAAGCTCTCACGAATTTGATGGCACACCTTACTTTTCTTGCATTTAATAACCTAGACCATTGGGTCCTTCTTTGTTGCGTGTATGCTTGTGCTTTATGAGTTGAAGTTAGCAGAACCATGTATCATGGGGACCGCTTTCAACACTTCATTTGGTACTTTGTACCTAGTTGATATCATGTTCTTTTGCTTATGGATCCCGGCAGTGTGAAATAAAAGTGGAACTTGTAAGATCATGGAATTTATATGTGTGTTAGAGAAACGTCTGGGCCGCTAGCCTAAGCCATGCCTAATCATGGTGGAAACTTGCAGCATAACTATAGTGAGAATTCTATGAAGCATCCTCAATAAAAACCTATGCAAATAGCAAATAAAAAGATCGCTGAGATGCTCACTGTCTGCTTGCCTTGTCATTTTGATTAGGGGATATCTCCTGTGTCATGTGTAAGGGGTATCCCGTTGGCGGTTCTCAATGATACACATGTATTTACAATGACAAGAGCTTGCTCGTGACTGAAGTTGAGTAGCATGAGGTTTGGTACTCATAAGTAAGGGGCATGGGACTTCAATTTATAACTTGTCAAGCATATCCTCTTAGTTGCATCACTTTAACCTTAATCACCTAAAGATGCCTATGATAGGGGCAATGAGAGCTGAAAGCTAGTAAGTATCATAATTTTTGGGAGATCTTTATGAGACTTGCAATCCCTGCTTCCCTCTGCGAAGGGCCTTTCTTTTACTTTGTAGTTGAGTCAGTAAACCTATTCCCTTCTATCTCAGCAAGTATTTTGAGTTGTTGTGTTTTATTCATTCATATGATGATTTATTCAATCATGTTTCTTACGTTCCTTGTTTTACACATTGCTCTTATCTTGATGTTTACTACTTTGAAAGCTATCATTGAAAACCAGTTATTTGTGAACTCCAGCAAATTATCAACTATTCTTCGACCAAGAGCTAAGTTTGCCATTACCAATTATGATTTACTTCATGTATCTTTACTGTGTTTCCTTTACCCATTACAAGTTGAGTTATATAATAGTGAGTTGTCTTCTATTATGACCTATGTATTTGATGAATGTGATGCTTCTTGTCTGTATTATTTTATCGACTCTTCACTCCATAAACCTGAGGCCATGTTTATTGAGCTCAGTTTCGCTTAGGGACAGGCGAAGTCTAAGCTTGGGGGGGTTGATACGTCCATTTTGCATCACTATTCTATGTCATAATTCACTGTTATTCATTGATATATTTCATATTGAGAGGTGATACTTATGTTATTTCATCTGTTTTTGCATGGTTGATGACTTTTGGAGCATGGACCACTGCAGTCAGGATTCTGATGGAAAAGGTGCTGTTTGGAGGCAAAATTCGCGAAGATCAGAAAATCCGAGAAAATATACGGAAAATCCTATTTTTCCAGAAGACGAAGGAAGCCATAAGGGGGGCTGGAGATGGGCCACAGGGGGCCCACACCACCCCCTGGCGCGGGCCAGCCTAGGCCGCGCCACCAGGTGGTGTGGTTGCCCTGGTCCACCCCTGGCACTCCCCTCTGGCGTATATTATCTTCCCGAAACCCTAAGACTCGAGGGGCGACCACAGAAAGATTCCGCCGCCTCTGTGGGGCAGAAAACACCGAGAGAGAAAGATCTCTCCGGCAGACAGATTTCTGTTGGGGGAATTCCTTCCCGGAGAGGGGAGATCGTCGCCACCAACACCACCATCAAGCTGGACTTCATCGGGATCATCATCATCATCACCACCACCATCATCAGCAGCACCCTCATCACCATCTCCATATTGCTGTAACAATTGGGTTGAATCTTGCATTAGTTCATAGGGGAAACTTTCTCGGTGTTGATTACTCTTTGTAGTTGATGCTATTGAGTGAACCATTGAATTATTGTTTATGTTCAGATTGTTATACATCATTATTCTATCTCTGATCATGATCCATATGATGTCTTGTGAGTAGTTCGTTTTGTTCTTGAGGACATGGGAGAAGTCATGTTGTTAGTAGTGGAATTGTGTTGAGAAAGATTCAATAGTTTGATATTTAAGTTGTGGTGTACTTCTTCTAGTGGTGTCATGTGAACGTCGACTACATGACACTTCACCTATATGGGCCTAGGGGAATGCATTGTGTATTTGGCTACTAATCGTAGGGGTTGCCGGAGTGACAGAAACCTGAACCCCCATTAGGAAACCATTGCACAAGGGACGTAAGGATCTTAGAGTTTAAAGTTGTGGTTAGGTTTCTATCTTAATTACTTTCTTGTACTTACGAATGTTTGCAAGGGGTATAATCACAAGTATGTATTAGTCCTAGGAAGGTCGGTATATTAGCACAGGTTCACCCACACAACACTTAGCAAGCTAAAGAAGATTAATCAACTATATGAAGCGAAAGCACTTGACAGTCTTCCCATGTGTCCTCGAGAACGTTTGGTCATCTTAAGTAATACAACCGGCTTGTTCTTTGCTGCATAAAGGATTGGGCCACTGGCTGCATTTATTCCTACTTTCTTTTATTTACTCGTACTTTGTTTACTTGCTTTATCGAAAACCCCTAAAATATGTTTGCTAAGTATTTGTAGAGAATTCCTGATCCATACCACTAGCCAGCACTTTCTGCTCCTCGTTGGGTTCGACACTCTTACTTATTCGAAAATACTGCGATACACCCCCTATACTTGTGGGTCATCAGGGTGTTACACAAGTTCTTTATCGTCCTCCTCAACTTGTCTATGTTTACCAAGTGCTTTCAATGCAATATATGCCGCGAATTTGTCCTTCTTTGGCATATCTATATGTTGCCGCTAGGAAACAGTTCCTTCTTTGGGTATATGCTCTGGCTGTGCAACAATTTCTTCTTATTCTAGTCTGACGTTGAGATCCAGGTCCATCCTTACAACCTCCTCCTCTACTGGTCACACGTCGATATCCATGTCATCTTCCTCTTCTAGTCTGATGTTGAGATCCACGTCCATCCTTCCAACCCCCTCCTCTACTAGTCTCACGTTGACATCCACATCATCTTCCTCTTCTAGTCCGACGTTGAGATCCAGGTCCATCCTCTTACTCTTTGAAGGCTCAAGGATCTTCCCGCCTTATGCACCAACATCAATGAGCAACATTTTTTTAGAAGATAGTAGGAAACAGTGATAGTAGGCAACATATAATTTCAGTATAAAGCTATAATTTCAGTATAATTTTAGAAGATAGTAGGCAACAATGATATAACTATCAACAATGATAGTTGGTTGATGTTTCTATCATTATCCAACATGCTAGTGCTACTACTAAAGAGAACTGCACATGTATTGCTAGAACCTCCCTTCACAAATTAATGAACAAACTACAACATCAATGTTCCTGTGAGTGCTAAATGACCATGTAGTAGCATATCCACTGGTTAACTTACCTCTGGTAACTTGCAGATTAGTACAAAATGACCGAATAAACTTGAAATGGTAAATTAGCATTAGCAGTCAAATTCAAGTGCCTTCCTATTTATCAATTGCTTTGGACATGGTAAAGCTGTTCTTTAATTTGGCCGAGTACAACATGCCTAAAAAATGCTTAGGAAAGAATTCCAAGAACAAAACCAAGCATGAATTTCATCATCAGGCGCCCCACATTTCAAATGTACCCAAGTACCATAATTCTGGTTACTAATCATCTTGGCGTGTGTACAGTATAATCATGTCACCGTTGATCAAGCGTCAAGATCTCAATTTTCTTAGTGAATAAATGTCTCAGGATTACATTTCTTAGTATATGACTATTTAAAATCTGCACTTCTAAGAATTTGTTTCAGTCTCCCAAGAATTTGTTTTGCAGAACTTGACCTTATTCCTTTTTGTATTCTACAAAATGACACACACCAAAACTAAGCTGCTTTATCATGCATCTGCCGAAAAAACAATTAACATGTGGAGGTCTCTTTGCCAAGCAAACAAGACTCTTTACCAAGCACCATGGCTAAGACTTCCTATAGGAGAAAACAATCGCAATTTCAGGTAGATGCAGCTACCATAGAACCGATAAACAAGTTGATCTTTAAATTCTCACAGAGACTAGATCCTAGATCCGATAGATTGGCAAACATAAGTAAATTTCTCTGTTCTACATTGTTATACATGAACTAGGATAGTGGCCCGCGCACCTGCGTAGGAGAGTTCATAATGATCTATTAAAGTTCTTTTATAATCCATAAAAAGGAAACAATCGTACATAATTTTTTTAAAATGGCATTTTCACATTAGTTATCTTTAATCTTTTATTTTATTATATTTTTTGCACCATGATTATTAATAACTCGATAAATGGATGGTTTGTGTTTACTTTTTTGGGGGATTGTGGCCCACATTGGCGGTATTAGGTACCCTAACACCCATGCATATCTAACAAAATTAAGAAGTGTTAACTCTAATTGTTATTAGGTTTATTTTTTTATCATTCCGATGTTATAGCTGCTACATAAATATTTAACCATATTCCCATAAAAATGCTTGAAGGTTCAATTTTTTATCGTTTAGGTGTGATGGACATTTTTTTATAATATAGGCTATCAAAGTTTTAGAATAATAATAAGTGCTCAAACCTCGATTTTGTATAGATATCATCATAATAAACCACAAGCATATCGAATTCTAGCTTCATCATAGGAGTAGTCATGTTTAAACATGTTGGCAAAATTATTGTAACTAATTACATCAAATTGTGATGCATGTTTCTGATATAGTTTTAAAGTTATATACCATATTCATCCTTCCATATAATGCATAACAACCGTGTAATCATAAATAAATCATTTATTTAATTTGAAAATATCGCACAAACTAAAAAATATTAGTATTCATTTTTTAAGGTTAGTAGCATCATCAAGTGGAATAAGTAGTATATAAAAAGGTGTCCTTTTATCATACCTTTAGAAAAAATATATTTATAGATCTTCATCTATGCTATCCTTGTCATTGACCATTATCCATGGCCCATCCATTCTTGTGACAACTGAAAATTGTATGTATATTTGTCCGTGTTTGAGAACTTATTAAGATAGACTAGCAGAGTGCATGTGCGTTGCTACGGGATAATGTAGCCCTGTGTAACTAAACAATTAAGCAATGAACTAAGAAAGTAGTACTCCATCCGTCCCAAAATAAGTAACTTAATTTTATGTAGATTCACATGTATTTAGAGCATCTCTAGGAGACATCCCAAACCCCAAACCTCAAATAGGCGTTTCCAGGCCACCCCAAACGTGTTTTGCAGGCTGAAAAAGGTCGCGCTGGTGCGTCTCAAATATGTTGTTATGCAGGCCGCGCTTGGCGCGTCTGGGCTGTGTGACCTTTTTTTGTCCGCAAAACAAAACTGTAACGCAGAGTTTTGCAAATAGAACAATCAATCAATTGATACAACAAATGTTTTAGTGTCATACAATAGAACAATAATCCGAATTATTACAACAAATGTTTATTGTCATACAATACAAACAATAACACGAATTACAACAAATGTTTTTGAGTCAATATGAATCAAATGATACAACAACAATTCAACAAATAACGAATGATTGGAAATAACAATAAATCCTAGTTTCTATACCTCTGCCAATGGTGTTGAATGAGATCTTGTTGAAGCTGTGTGGATGACTTATCATTCTCAATCAGACAGTATGTTTCAAGAAGTTAAGAGCTCGGCGGCGGCGAATCTGTGGCTACGAGGAGTTGGGGATAGTGCCATACCTTGCCGGCGGTGAGGCATCTGCGGCGATGGCGAATTCGCGACCGATTCTGGCGGATGTGTTGGTGATGCGACGCTCCGGCGGGTGGAACAGACGCGGCGGGGCGGCGCGAGTATTTCTGCCGGGCAGAATCGGAGGGGACGACCCGCGTAGGCCGGGATCTGCATCGGCGCGCGTTGGCGGCGGCGGGAGGTGGGGTAAGGGGGAAAGAGGAGTAGCTGAATGTTCCTTCACGCCAACGCGGGGAAAGAGATGGGAGTCGTGCTCGTACAACCTCGTCAACCCGGGAGCTTGGGGTTTCCGCGGAGCGAAACTGGATGGCACGGTTTTTTTTTTTTGATATGTGGGTCCGATACGGTGTCTGGACTGGCCCTTTTTTTATCCACCGCAAAAAACGGTGGTTATTATGCGATGGGGGGTCCGATGAGATGTCTGCTACAGATGCTCTTATATAGTAAAACGTGTCTAGATATATACAAATGTAGACAAACCCAAGTCACTTATTTTAGGACAAAGGTAGTAGTAACTACTGCAAATAACATTGGTCTCCATTTAAAAGAATAACATTGTTATCCTTTTATATCCTTTAAACTACTTATAAAGGCACGACGTATGGCAGGAACATTAAATCCCAGCCATCCATCCTCTTATATCCGAC
The DNA here is from genome assembly GCA_916181665.1 of Avena sativa. Taxonomy (NCBI): domain Eukaryota; kingdom Viridiplantae; phylum Streptophyta; class Magnoliopsida; order Poales; family Poaceae; genus Avena; species Avena sativa. The sequence continues at coordinate 435,846,789 of OV702287.1, forward strand.
TGATTTTTCTGCTCCAATGACGTTGCCCATCTTTTTTGAAACTACCATCTTCCCATGCTTAAGCAGACACTGTGTTTTCTCCGCCGCTAATCATGGAGTCCAGTCGCATAGGCCTAAGCAGACACCACACGTCCTCCCTCCTCCACGATCTTTTGTGTCCCACGCGCGTGACGCAACTCGAACCTCTGCTAACAATGTTGCCGTAATTCCCGCCCGTAGCCAACGATACATCACCTGCCAACCGATCGCGGTCCAAATAAACTCGGCATGCATGACTTGTTTACAGCTCGACTCGGCCTGCACGTGTCTGGTTGTGCACACCCGGAAAACCAATCGATCAGCCCGCATACGGAAATATTTATTTTGAAGCGTTTTTTATTCAGCGGTGGCACTCCCTGTAATATGACCAAACTCGCAGGGGTAAAAGAGTCCAAACAAAAGACCTACCATCAAGACCATAAGCCTTTTAATAATATAGATATAGTCCTACCTTATGTAGAGATGCCCCCCAGGTTTTGATGATTGTCGTACAAAAGCACAATAGAATATGATCTTCTATCGTTTTTAGAAGAAATGGCCACGCTGATTCTGTTGGTGACATTATTATTCTCAAAATATGTACATTTTCTCCCACACAACTACAAATCATGTATGCCAGATTCTTGAACCAACCAACTCCAAAATAAAGAAAATAGATAGTGAAGCCGAGAGCGAGGATTTATTGTTGGCCAGAGGACAAACAGTTTTGGTACATACTTTTCATGATGTTAGTCAAATGTAAAATTCTATACTTTTACTTGCAAGCAGAGATATTCAATCAGACCATTCACTACATAGAATATAGAATAGATAATAATAAACCTCACAGCTATGCCATGCTTAAATTCTCTCGAAACTTCCAGCCTTCTTTCTTTTAGTCCAATGGGGATGCTCCTCTGCTTGTCTCTTCAGGCAGAAGAGATATATTCAAATAACTTGCAACATGTCCAAATTTATAAAACATATAATCAGTTTTTTCGAGATTAGCCATATGGACTAAAACTACACTATCTTTTGTGGAACTATAAATCATTGACAAAGGTGTGATATATTTCTCTTTGGGTTTTTCCAGACTATGCAGGAGAGCCTATTTCTCTATTTTGATTCATCACTGAAAAAGGCACACAATAGGTATATACCTGGAAGGCTCACAGATCATCTTGAGAATACACCTGTTTTTTCTACCGGATTAGCGGTGCCAAGGTTCTTGATGCAGATGATTGCCTATTGGATATGGGATTCAAAAGAGATATTGAGAAAATAATTTCCTATATTCCTAAAGAACGTCAAACACTGCTATTTTCTGCTATTGTCCCAGCAGAGGTATTTGCTTTTCTCATCCCACCTCTTTGTACCAGAAACAATCTGATATGCTGAATGTTTACTGTTAGGTCCATCAAATATCTCATTTAGCAATGCAACTGTTCAAGAGGGTGATGAGGAGACACATGCTCAGGTTTAGATTTGTCATTTCCATGAGTTGTTAAGCTACAATTTTTAAGTAAAGCTTGGCAGCTAGCTCACAAGTACCTCCCGTTATTGCTTATGTATCAGGTAGCTTATGTATAGTACGTGGTTGCATCATTAGACTTGCACTTCCCTATATTCTATGGTGTACTAAAGAAGCATGTCGCTGAAGATGCAAAATACAAAGTAAGTTGTGTCGCAAGTATTTTTTGGCTATTGTTAGGATTCCCCTCACAGATGTGCCAACTTACATCTTAGGTATTTTCTGGTGTGGCAATGACAATACCCATGCAATTTTTCAGGTGATTATATTTTGTAATGCAGCAATGGTCACCAAGCCTGTTGTCGAAATTCTCTCCCAGCTGAAACTGAATGTAAGAACATACTCCCTCTGTACGGGATTATTAGTCCGGAGGCCAAAACCAGGTTTTTCAAGAATATTAGACCGGAGGTAGTTATTAGACTTAAGTAAATGTGTTGAGACCTTCCCTATTTCTCTCTCCTGACTCCTCGCATGTCACGCGACCAGTGCATGTTGTTTAGATGGGCACCTCATTGGATGATAACAGGAACGAGGGAATCTAGGCGTTCAGTTAAGGGAATTGAAACCGATAGTAACAAACGCCAGGCAAATCTATAGCCAACACATGTTCACCTTGGTCTCAACAAATTGGTCCTCCGGTCTAATAAACCCAAACAGAGGGAGTAAACGACAATATTGATGATCAGCTAATTGAGATGTCAATGTGATATGTAACCTTTGTTTTTGCAGAAAATATGATATGTAACCTCAAGAGGAAGCAGGGCATATCCTTGAATAGGTTAGCGATAAGAACATACCTCAACTATAAATTAATGCTTTCCAACCAATCTTGTAACGAACGAAAAACTCTGTCTGTTCCGCATGTCGGTCACCGTTGCTTACAGACATTGATCTTGATTTCTCACTTTGTTTTACAACCTGTTGACGGAGCATGCTAGAAGTAAGCCCATACCACTGAGCAATCGAAGACATAGATATATGGTATACGCTGCTATAGTGAATTGCTTTATTATCGAAGATAATCAGTGACACCATGATTGAGTAATTATCTCTAGGAGAGGGAAGCAACAAATTTTGATTCTAAAATTACATGGTGCTTATTTATTTCGTAGGCACCTCGTTTCAAAAAAAAAAAAAAACGTAGGCACATACTCATAACCATGAGATGCACTGACTCTTTTTAAATTGTTATGTCGATGCATGGTGAAAAACTTCTACAGATTGTATGTTGTACTCTAGACATAAATGTAGAGCTGTCAAACAAAATATACATATCATGTGCAGTATGTGCCTAGCTATGGGAAGTCTCGATGCCCAAATCATTTATCCCATCTATATAGTCTGGATTGCGCAAATCTTTGACCCGAGGTAGATCTGGGCTGTCACACCACGAGACAAATATTGATCGGTAGTCCAGGCACAAGTATATGTAATTGTTAAAATCCTGATACAATCCTAGGTGCACCTAGTTAGCTAGCTGAAACAAATTGGAAAAGCTTTCTGATTAAATTCACCGACCTGCACTCCACGAGCTCCCTTCCGCATTTGTCGGCTTTCCAATCAAATTGGATTCTAAGTCCGCTTAGCCTGTGAAGTTAATGGAAAAAAAATCAACTTGAGACTGCACGCCATGCGCGCGTGCATCACCTGCAAGGACGAAGCAAGGAGTGAGGTTTATGGATCTCATTTTTCCTTCTTGACGGGAAGATCGATCTCATCTATTTGGTAGTTCAAATAATGAAGGGGTGCATGAAAACTTATGTAAAGTATCGGTGGGTAATTTTCTTGAAGTTACATGTCAATAGATTATTTATAAGATCCGTCGACTACCATCAGCTACTCGGTTAAATTGATGGTCAATTTTTGTGAGAATATCTAAACTATTTCTCTTTTTCTAGTAGACCGTTATGTACTTTAGTATATAATAGATATGAACGTTTGACTAAATTAACTTGCTCGTTAATCTTCCCAAATTAACCATATGTTGTTTGAAACAGGTTGAACATTACTCGTGGGAGAATGAGAAGCAGTCCTACAAACGTTGCGTTGTTCCCCATGTTTGGCCTCTGCCTCTCCCGAGGACAACAACGCTGGAGCTGTCTCCCCCGAAGACGACAGCGCACCGCTCCTCCTCCCCTGAGGACGACGATGGAGAGCTGGAGCTCGACCGGCCTTCGCCTCCCGCGAGGACTGGCACAGGGATCATCGCTGCTGGGGATCGAGGGCTCTAACCAGAAAAGATCGAGGCCTGCTGAGGATCGTGTCTGCCTCGCGCCGGGATCGTGCCATGCCTGCCTGGGAGCGCAGCCGCCGAGGATCGAGGGCGCCGGGGATCGCCTCCACCTTCCGCCGAGGTTCGTGTCGTGCCTTCCAAGGAGCGCGGCCCCGAGGATCGCCTCCACCTTCCGTCGGGGTTCGTGCCGTGCCTTCCAGGGAGCGCGGCCGCCGGGGATCGCGTCTGCCTCTCACCGGGGATCGCCTGGCCTCCGGGGATGGCGCAGCCATGGGGGATCGCGGGCGGGCGCCTGGGATCGCTTCCGCCCGCGCAGCCGCTGGGATCGCGTCCACCTTGCGCCGGGGATCGCGCCCACCGTTGGGGTCACGAGTGGAGCTGGGATTTTCAAATTTGGATCTTGAATCTACCTCAATTTGTAACGTGATTTTCAAATTTGGATCTTGAATCTACCTCAATTTGTAACGTTTTGAACATATCTGGTTTTTTTTTATAAAATCCTATTTCTACAAAGCGCGCGAACACTAATTTGGACCGGAGGGAGTACTTAAATTCTTCCGCTCATATTTTGCTATTATTCATTCAATGATAGATTGTAGAGTAATCTATCTTGGAGGAAATTATCTCTACCTGATCCTCTCTACTTCTCTTGTGGGCGCATGTAGAGAATCAGAGATGGCATCCCTGCTGGTGGATTCAGTCGCTCGTCGCGCTGCTGTCGTCGAGTTCATCAGGCAGATCGTTCTCAGTTGGATCTTCAATTCTTCATGATGTCACACGCACAGGTGGTGAGTCAGACCTCCATTTTTTTTCCTGTTTTCCCTTTTTTTGGGAGAGTTTTCCTTCCCATGATCACCGGATATGATCGTTTACACGATTGTTTGGTTTGCAGCAGGATAAATGTCCCACAGTCACGGAGGTGTTTAAGCCTGGACACAAGCCAGCTCAGGCTGGGCTCGGTCCGAGCTGCTTTTCAGCCCGTGGTAAACAGGCTCGGCTCGGGCTGGCTCGTTGGACCGTCGGTCCGATAAAATGGGCTCGGCCCGAGCTGGCCTCAAACTCGGTCCAGCTCGAGCTGGCTCGCGAGCCCAACATCACAAATCCATCGACTCATCCCCAGTAAATTTTTGTCCAACCAATTTGAGCAAGCAAATATTCAAGTTTTTTGCATGAAACTTAACGGTTTAGCAATTCAACTAGGGATGGATCCATTTCATGCAAAATAACCAACAATTAAGAATATCAAAAATCAGCAAGTAGCACGTAGTGCATGCTTAGGGTAGGAAACGGAACATGTAATAGCACGATTTTCGAAATTCAGAAACAAGTGCATAATAGTTTGATAGGTAATCCACAATCACAAATTAACAACCTGTCGACATCGGCACGGTTACAACTTAGGTTCAAAGTTTCAACACAAATCAAAATAAACATCCACTTGCAAGGTTTCGAAGGTCCAACTCAACACGAATGAAATAAGTAACATTCACTTGTAGTAAGATCATCATCCATCTTCATGAACCAAAGTAGCAACATCCACATGACATGATAGTCTACAAGTAAGAATATTTTAGTTGATATTTCCTCATGACAAGTAAACATGTAATAATCTTTATATGCTTACCAATTGTTGTTATTCATCTCACTCCTAGGCAACTTGATGGACTCCACATTTTCCTCCTCATCTTCCTCCTCCTACATTTTAAAAGTTAGCCACAAGCTTTACATCATAGTATCATACCACATGACAACACATATTGGGAAGGACATAGAAATTATACCACCACATTCAAGTCACTATGAGCACCCTTAATGTAACTTGCACCACACACCAATGCCTCCACCATTGTCGGTTTTAGAGAACTCCTATAGTCATCCAAAACCCTCCCACCGGTGCTAAAGGTTGATTCCGAAGAGACGGAACTAGCCGGGATAGTCAAGAACCGCTTTGCCATCTTTGCCAACACCGGGTACCTAAGTGAATTCACCATCCACCATTGTAGCAAGTTGAATTTAGGATTTGGTTCCTCAAGCAGGTCTTCTAGGTAGTTCCTTAGTTCACTCTTTGATGATTTTGTTGTTGTGTTTAATCGGTGGGTTTGGAAGTCACTATCCGACGCGGGCATTGAGCTACTTGTAATGCAAACCTTGGATGATGATGGGCAGATTTGTCGGCTTGTTTCTTTGTAGTATCAAACTTGTCAAATAACTCTTCCAACTCCACATGCACCTCGGCCAATTCATCCAAAGCCACATGCTCATCATATAGTTGTTTGAAGGCCCAATCTATATAGAACAACTTGTACCTTGGATCTAGGATAGTAGCAAGCACCATAACATTATTCTTTTCCTTCCAATACTTGTTGAACTTATCCATCATTGCTTTTCCCATAACTCTGTATGTTTGATCCCTATGGGCCATGGCTTTTGTCAATGCAATCTTGATACTCACAATGTGGCGGTAGAAAATGTTTGTTGTGGGATATGATTGTGCCGAAAATGCGGTAGTTACTTCAACAACTTAGGCCCGTCCGGATTATCTTCATCATCCACTCACACCTTCTCAAAATGCTTCCAAGCTTGTGAATTCTCGGCACAACTGGTCTCCTTGTTTATTTTCTTCTTCCCTCTCACTCTTCCTTCATCTTCTCTCGAACTAATATCAATACTTGCTTTCTCTACTTCATTGTTTGGAGCAGAACCATGAAGATCATCCTCGGACATGTCATCTCTATGGTCATAAGAGTTGTCTTCATTGTTAGTGAACGTGTGTGTTCATGTGTAACCGTCCCTGTAACGTGTGTATATCTGAAACGTGTACTAGGACGTAGTCTAGCTAGTTTAGTGGAGTTAGTTGGGATATCTCGTGTACAGCTATATATCTGTAACTCTCAATGATCAATACGAAGCCTGTTGCACAAAACCTCTCTCCCCTACTCGCTCTGGCTCTGACATGGTATCAGACTCCTTCTAGATCCAAAGCTTCCGCTGCCCCTCCCCTTCTCCAACCATGAGCTCCTCCTCCTCCAACTCCTCGGCCGGCGACTCCTCCTCCAATGAGGACTTCGGACGTCAGGTTGCAACACGCCCACTCCCAACCCCCCTGCTGCAGGGCCTCCGCATTCGCTCCTCCTCGGCATCCCATGGCTACACGCGCAAGTCACGGAATTTTTCTGCCAAATCCGCGCTACGCAAATCTGGCAGAAACCGCCATCTCCCCGCTCCCATCCTCTGTCCGTGCCGCCCTTCGCGATCCAAACTGGCGTGCAGCGATGAAAGAGGAGTTCGACGCTTTCATGGCGAATTCCACATGGTCTCTCGTTCCCCGCCCTCCAAGCACTAATGTGGTCACTGGTAAGTGGGTTTTCAGGCACAAAATGAGAGCCGACGGATCTCTGGAGCGCTACAAAGCACGGTGGGTCGTCCGAGGGTTCGCTCAACGCCCGGGCATCGACTTCGGAGAGACTTTCTTCCCCGTGGTCAAGCCGGCGACGATCAGGACCGTGCTCACCTTGGCGTGCTCCCGCGGCTGGCCAGTGCACCAGCTCGACGTGAAAAACGCCTTCCTCCATGGCGTCTTGGAGGAGCAGGTGTACTGCTACCAGCCGGCCGGGTTCGTCGACGACACCAAGCGCGACCACCTATGACGCCTCTCCAAGTCGCTGTATGGCCTCAAGCAGGCCCCGAGGGCATGGTTCCAACGCTTCACCAACTTCGCCGCCACCATCGGGTTCACTGCGTCCCGCTCTGACGCCTCGCTGTTCATCTTGCGTCGGGGCAGCGACACTGTCTACCTACTATTGTAGGTTGATGACATTGTGTTGACTGCTTCATCCATGACACTTCTTCGCGACATCGTCGGCAGGCTCCAAAGTGAGTTTGCGATGAAGGACATGGGAGCCGTCCACTACTTCCTTGGCATATGGGTTCACCGTACATCACGGGGCTTCTACCTCAACCAAGCCCAGTACGTGGAGGACCTTCTTCAGCGTGCAGGCATGTCTCAATGCCACCCGGTGTCCACCCCTATTGACACATCGCCCAAAGTTGCCGCCGACGCTGGCTGCCCCGTGTCCGATCCGTCTGAGTACCGCAGTCTTGCGGGAGGCCTCCAATACCTCACCGTGACTCGCCCGGATTTGGCCTATGCCGTCCAGCAAGCATGCTTGCATATGCATGATCCCTGGGACTGCCATCTTGCTCTCCTCAAAAGGATTTTGCGGTATATCCGTGGCACCACCACCTCCGGTCTTCTCCTTCCGGCTTCACCAACAACTGACATCGTGGCGTATTCTGATGCGGACTAGGCCGGCTGCCCGGATACGCGTCGTTCGACATCCGGATATTGTGTTTATCTCGGTGGGGCTCTTGTCAGTTGGTCATCGAAGCGCCAGGCCACCGTCTCACGCTCCAGCGCAGAGGCGGAGTATCGAGCAGTGGCAAATGCAGTAGCTGATTGTGTTTGGCTTCGACAACTTCTTGGTGAGCTTGGCAGTACTCCACCGAAGGCTACAGTCGTGTTTTGTGACAATATCTCAGATGTGTACATGTCCACAAATCCCGTACATCATCGCCGGACTAAACACATTGAGTTGGATATCCACTTTGTCCGCGAGAAAGTGGCCCTCGGCGAGCTTCGTGTTGTACATGTCCCTACTACCCAGCAACTAGCAGATATCATGACCAAAGGTTCGCCAACTTCTGCCTTTCAGACTTTCAGGTCCAGTCTATGTGTCTTGCCATGCGACGACGCCAAGACTGCGGCCGGGTGTTAGTGAACGTGTGTGTTCATGTGTAACCGTCCCTGTAACGTGTGTATATCTGAAACATGTACTAGGACGTAGTCTAGCTAGTTTAGTGGAGTTAGTTGGGATCTCTTGTGTACAGCTATATATCTGTAACTCTCAATGATCAATACGAAGCCTGTTGCACAAAACCTCTCTCCCCTACTCGCTCTGGTTCTGACATTCATCTTCATCATTGGGCACATATATTTCTTCTTGATCCTCCTCATAATCTTCAAGATTCTCTTCCTCATCATCAATCTCCTCTTCGTACATACGCATACACAAATATAATTATGCATCCAAATAAGCATACACAAATATAATTTTGCATCCAAATAAGCATACATAATATAAGCATGCATCCAATTATCCAAATGTAAGCATCACTACATTTGCATAAGCATCATTACATTTGCATAGACCATTTGCATAAAATTCACTACATTTGCATAGACAGTTTGCATAAACTGCACTACATCACTCACCACTGGTGACGATTCTCTTGAAATAGCCTTGCGACTCGGTGAGGACGCGACTCGACCAGCCGCGCGGCCACCAGAGGCTATGTGGGCAGGTAGACGTCGAGGTGGAGGAGGGTGTCGCTTCAGCGATGCGATGCTGGGGTTATCCTCGTTGCTGGAACTGTCACGCGCGGCCTTCTTCTTCTTGGCCGGTGTTGGGTCTCTATAAAGAGAGGACAGTGGCTTCTCCTTCGGATCCATGGTGGAGCTGGGCAGTTACAACTCGCCGTGCGCAACAAAGAGGCCGCACGCGAGAGGTGGAACTGGGCAGGGGAAGGGGCAGCGCATCGGCAGGGACAGCGTGCAACCAGCAGGGGCAGGGGAGCGGGCAGCTGGTGCTAGCCCCTGCGGCTAAGCTGCGGCGGCAGCGACATCCTTGAGCTGTGGGGGGTGGCGGCGGCGCGTGCGAGAAGGAGGCAGACGAGCGAGCTCTTCCGTGCATGCGTGCCCTACTCCCTCGCTCAGACAGAGGACCAAATGCTAACAGGCCAGCTCCAGCCCAACAAATGTGACGGTGAGATGGTGTGCAAAAAAAAAGTCGATCCACCGAGCTGGACCGAGCCGATCCTGGCGAGCCAAACGCCCGAAAAGGTCCAACTAAATGGGCTCGTCTCGGTCTCCCTCTCCTGCGGCCCGAGCTCAACTCGGGCCGAGTCGGCAAAAGCTCGGGCCGAGCCAAAAAGTCAGCCCGTACGTCCAGCCTTAGAGGTGTTCTACCCAATCTACTTGCTGCTCTCCATCTTGGCCACCGAGCTCATGGTGACGGTTGGCATGGTGTGGCGGCGCCTCTGCCGCCGGGAGTTCTTCCTCCTGGTCCCGTCCTCATCGCCTACCATTTTGGCTGGTATCTCTCCCTCCTCTTCGTCAAGACCATGGGCCGCTTCAGCTGCTTCGGCGTCCTGGGCAAGGCCGCCATCGTCGTTGGCTCCGTCGTCATGTTCGCGGCGGTATGGGTGAACATCCTGCAGTGCTTCCTCACTGTCTTCGCCGGGTACCAGTAGACATTTTCGTCCATGGAGGTACCCAAGATCAATAACAACTAGAAATCACTTCTGCGTTGCTGATAGTCGGGTCTCTGATGTCTGATCAGAGGAGTAGCTAGGTACTGTGGTGTGGACAGTTGTATCTTGGGTTCACAACTTCACCTGCGTCTTTATTTCCTGAACTTGTGGGTTCGCCTTTTTTCTTGTTCTTTTCAGCAACATTTTAGCCGATCGATTACGACCGAGTGTACTCATCTCTTAAGATTGGACAACCTAAATATGTAACGATGTGCTGGCTTTGTTTCAAGAAAAAGTGCGATGGCAACTGCAATGTTGTTGATTAGTCACCTGCTCTTGCTCTTTTTTCTTCTAGATCACTAGTACTTACCTTTAGTTGATATTATGAACACAGCATCACAAATAACCAATGTATAATAACTCTCTCTCTCTTTCTGCCTCAAGAAAAAAACACGCGTGTATTTCATGGTATTTCTTCTCCCTTTTACTTAGCAGTGTAGTATTAATCTGATTACGGTCTTTAGATTGTACATAAAAGAGAAACTAACATACTCCTTGCGCCCTTCCAATTCTAGGCAGGTTACCTCTTCAGCATGCAGGTTGTAGGCCACGATAGATTGACGCTATCATCACAAGCTTAAATGCATGTCGCTGACTCGCTGCCTGTTCATATTTGCCTCATCGTGTGTTGCGTGCCAGCTGCACGTACTATTCTTTTACGTCCTACGACACCTTCCAAAAAGGAGAATTAGTAGTTTTAGCTTCAACTTAAGCTAATGCTGGTTATAATAGAAGTATCATATTACTAGTATTATGCATATGATACTAGTGTTGATATTATGTCTATAGTGCATTTTATCATGTGGTAGTATTATAGTCGTAGTATATTTATTGATTTGTATAATCTCAATGTAAAACTTTATACAAGGTTAACTTGTCACTACGATTTTTAGTTTTACGTGCTATGATACGGTATCTACCTATGATATTTTAATCATTTCTTTCTTCATTAATTATTGTGTCACATCAGATTTTTACCAACATGGCATGAATGATACTCACTCTGTCCCAAAGTTTAAGGCTTTTTTTTAAAAGTCAAGCTACGAAAAGCTTAACCAAACTTGTAGAAAAAACTATCAAGAACTATGATATTATACAAATACCATGTGAATATATGTTTCATGATGTATCAAAGGGTATTTATTTCATATTGTAAATATTAATATATTTTTTACAAACTTGATCAAACTTTGCATAGTTTGACTTTTCAAAAAAAAAGTCTTAAGCCTTTGGATGGAGGTACTACTCTTTATGATACTCTCACTATGGTAGCCTAATATTTTGTTGATGAGGTATTTATTCCATAGCAATTCCTGACACATTCCATCCTCTGTTAAAAGTTTGAACAACCATTTGCTGAGCAAACAAATGTTTTTAAGTCTTAATACCTCGCCTCCTCCTTGATCTTTCGGTCTACAAAGAATTGTTGGAAATATGCCCTAGAGACAAATAGTTATAAGGACTATTATCATATTTCATATAGTTTATGATTAAAGTTTTATATCATGCTATAACTGTATTGAGTGGAAACATCAATACACGTGTGATATACAAACAACCAGGGGTTCCCAGTGAAACTCTAGTCACTGGTTCATTGGTCAACAGATGATCATGTTTCCTGATCATGTGGCATTTATGCTAGTTGGAAATGAAGTCATCTCATTCCGAGAATGAGATGATGAACCAATACCCAACATAAACATCGTGACCCGATCATGTCACGAAGTTCAAGTTACGATGATTAGAAATGGATCCTCGTAGACTATTACTTAGACCGTGAGGCTATATCAATCACTGTCTCCCGAGAGTGCTTTGATAGCATCAAGCGTCACTTGGTAATACAGTGGTTATAAAGGTGTGTTCAGGTACTCGGAGGAAACCGTTGAGACAATATATGTCAAGAGCGGGATTTGTCCGTCCATGTGATGGGAAGATACTCGAAGGGCCCACTCGGAGAGGTTATATCCAATAGCTGCGTAGCGTGTGATTTGATCACGGGGATATCATCTGTCGGAACGAGTCAAGTAGCGTTGTTCAGTAACGAGATTGAACACGACATGGTGATGTCATTGATCAGATATCAGGCAATGCAAGTATCGAGAGACAAAGGGAATAAGACACGACTGTCCCGGTTCGAACGACAAAAGATCTTCGTGGAACGCACAGGGGTCACATGGCCATCCAGGTCCCTCTATTGATCATTGGTGCGGGAGTGTCCCGACCATGTCTGGAGTGTTCCCAAACCATGGGGTATCATGCTTAAGGGCTTGATGATGCTTAGAGAGTGTTTATAGGATCGGTAGAATCGGCGAAGAATAGTAGAGAGAAAACCGGAAGGGTTTCAATATGTCTGGAGGATGTCCGGAGTGGAGGTGGAAGGTGTTCCATAGCCACGGAGATTGAATAATGTGTGAATGAATGTTAAATGTTGATTTAATCATTTATTTATAATTATTTAATAAAGAGAAAATCAATTTAAATGGTCAAAGGCTTAATGGGCCAATTTTCGGAGGGAGAGGGCCCATTAGGGAAAGGAGAGAGGGAGAAGGGGCAAGGGGGCTGGCCGGCTGGGCCTAGCCCCCCCGCGCGGGGCCCACTAGGGTGGTCGGCGGCCACCCCTCCCCCTCCTCTCCTTTAGTCCCACCCCGGGACTTTGAGGGAGGTAGCACCTCCCCTCCCCCTATATATAGTGGGGGTATTTGGCCAAATTAAATACACCAATAATCAATAAAGGTCTTCTCACTTTTGGGAGGACCTCTAATTGATATTTTCTCCTTCCCCTCTCTCTCTCTCGTGACCGTGGTCCCAAGTCTGGACTGCGCGAGCGAGAGACATCTTCACCGCGGAGCGCCGTCGGGCTGCAGGATTCGTATCTGGGAGCTCTACTTCCACAACTGCTGCTGGATCGGAGAAGCGGGAGTCATCGTCAGGCACCGGACGTGTGTAACTCCCCGTGAGGTGTCGCACTTGAGGCACTCAAGTCGTTGGAGCTAGAGGAGCGCAAGGACTTCATCACGACCTTGAGGTGGGATTCGGCTCGTCTACATCAACCATGCTCTCCTGAGCGTTGACAACGCTTTTCGGCCTTCAAGGGTAAGTTTGCGAAAATCTCCTTCTGTTACTGTATTACTAATAGATAGGTCCTGGCAGCTTCAGGGTTTCAGGGGCGTAGAGTAAAATTTATTGTTTTTATATGCAGAACCCCAATAGTGGTATCAGAGCTAGATCTATGCGTAGTAATGCTAGTACGGGTAGAACACACGAGATGTAGCGTGTGGGTATTGATCTTCTAGTTGTTACCCTCCCACGTGTACTTGTGTATACCGCAGTAATGCTTGATGAAGCGGCCCCCAACCGACTTTACGCGTTCATTCGCGAGACTGGTCCACGCTTGACATACGGCTTGTACCGTATAAAGTGGATTAGGGGGTGTCTGTCTCTCTCGCATTAGTTGGTATACCATTTGCAACAGAGGGCCCCGAAAGGGCTGTAGTAGAGACAACTATTTGATCAGCGTTGTGCTGAAAGTTCGTAGGTAAAAATGGTTCTTGTGCAAAAGCCCATTCAGCCATGTAAAACATGCAAAGATAAAGTAGAGGCGTCTAACTTTGTTTTGCAGGAGGGCGTTGCTTTGTGATATGGTTGTGGCAAAGGTAAAGTGATTACCTTTTGTTACGTAGTAGTAGATAGTCATGGAGGTGATGAACTACCACGCCGGAATGACACCGGTACCTTGGTGTCTACGGCGCCGGAACCCTGGCGCCAGAATCCAGTGACGACGGATGGAGATCACGACGTGAAGGACCATATCACATCGCATTTATATTCAATGTTATTGTTTGTATATATTATTGTGTGCTAGTATTAGATACTCGACGGTAGCCTAATAAGATGATTCCTGTTAAAATTACCAACGATTGTGTTCCCCCTTAGTGTGCACCACCAAGAAAGTTCTTCGGTATGAGGCGATCCAGGGTACAGGCCTGGGTATCAGACATATCTACGTTCACATACAGTGGGTGTAAGCCATGTTGCACAGTGAATACACTAAGGTTGAGTTGGCAAGCCTAGCACGCCATAGAAGCGTGGCCTCGGAACACGGATGGTCAAAAGATCGAGCACGAGTCGCATGAATGATGTGACCGACGTTTAGCGTCCACCATTGAACCCACATCGATGGCCGTGTCAATCGGGGGAGATGTGGCTGATAGAGGTCGTGTTATCACTAGGAACCCTTATGGGGATAGGTGTTTCTGAGTGGAGTTATTAATAACTCATTTAATTATAAACTTAGTCTAAATTCCTTTTGCAATTATAAATATAGATGGCACCTTTCCTGTTGACGATTGATTGGTTAGAAGGAGAGAAGCTCAGATTAGATGGATCGAACTTCTCCATATGGGTTGCGCGTCTCCACGTTCTCCTTAGCGAGAATGATGTGGTCGACTACATACTCGACGGGATGGATTTGGATCAGCCCACTAACCTAGAGACCCCAGGGCAGAGGAAAGACCGCTATCTCCATCATGAGATGGCCTCCTTCATTTCAGTTACCATGCATTTCAGAATGGTGGACGAGCTATGGCCTTTCGTGGGTGATGTCAACCCTCATTCGGTGATGCTACAGCTTAGGACACATTTCATGGAACAAGTGCGCATGTGAGAGTATGAGCTGATGGGGGACTTCCTCTCCATAAAGATGGAGGAGGGCTCCTCACTAGACGAGCACTTATTGAGCATCTACGATGCATACATGAGTCTAGCATACTACCTGGACAACTGGTTCTCAAGCTCTTTTGCGATGGGAGTTGTGCTGCGGTTTCTACCACCAGCTTCCAAGCACAGGTCAGGATCTGCATTATGAGAGGCGACACGGAAACACTGGATTTCCTCGAGTTCAAATCACATTTCAAAAATGTGGTGGATGAACCCGATGTTGCTGGAGTCATCAATGACAAAGGTATATATTTGATATACAATTTTATAAATGTTATAATCTTGCAAACACATTTGCAGTATTAAGTATATCTGATACTTGTTCTGTTTTGCTGAAAACGGGTCCTTCTGCATGAGAGGTGCTTGCTAGAGAGGACGTGACGTTGCGTGTTGATGGCGAGCATGATGATGATGGCCGATGACACTCTCCCTCGATATTTATCACTTACTTTATGTTTTAGGATGATTATTATAATCAAGAGATTGTGAACTTCTTTAGTGTGTCTCACACTTTGTGAGACGGTTATTCATATCAGTTTGTAACAAACAGTTGTTCCACTTTTATGAATAATTTCTATTCGTGTTCATATCTTGTTTGATTATGTGTGAATTATCCTTGTTGTTTGAAACTAATTGATAATGCATGAACATTTGTAAAACACTAAAGTGCCTTGTTTAAAATACCCAAACTTAAATGATATGTTCATTAATGAATGAAAACCGTTGTTTAAATTCAAAGTTATGTGATAATATGTGAAAGTCATTCGATTTCTTATCACATATAAATCATGCCTAAGTTCGGCAAAATAACTTGAACACCATGTATTACTTGAATACAAAGTGTTTAATGAAATGTTAAAAGTAAATACATATTAGATGTATTGTGTTTTAACGAAAATGGTAATTATAATTATATGATTGTTTAAATGTGTAAAGAAGTTTACCAAAGGAAACATGAATATGAAACTATTTGATTTGATCAAAGTGTTTCATCATCAAAGGGTATAAATATAAAAGGGAATCTAATTACTATGATTTGATCAATAGTAATGAAATTCAACTTTATAAGTATGGCATAAAAGAAATTGTGGAATGCAAAGCATTTTTGAAACGTCAAAATGCAAAGCATCGCAATGTGATATTAGATATCAAAGTGGGTGAATCGAAGGCGCCAAATAAATCGTTGTAGTGTAGATGTAGAGACCATTAGTTAAGTAATAGTTAGCACTCAATTAGAATGTAGTGAACCATTTTAATTCGTGAAAGTTTTAGGGTTATTCGATATAACCAAAACAATAGCGAATAAGTCCTTGTAGAGTATTCATTAGAAACTTTGAATATGAAACCCATAGCTAAAACCAAAAGGAAAGCAAGATTCGTATTGCTTTGATTTTGGTACATTCTTGAGAAAGATCACTTTTAGTGATGTTTCTCAATTATGGGGCATATGGAAAATAGTGAAAAACACGATGAGGATTCAAAACCCTGCATTAGTGTGTTGAGAAGCGCAACGGACAACGTTCCTGAACGATTCTCTTCACAAAAGGAAAGAATCAATGATATTGATCATTGTGTTTTCCTCCACTAGTGTTTTCACTACATGAAGTAGGATTCAAAATGTAATCCATATCTTGTATGGAGACATTTGTGAATCATTTCTCATGATTATTGGAATATGACATACCTACGAACTACTAAGGAAATAATGGTAAACTAAAATTACGAGAAATCCTAAAAGCAAAATTCACTTGAGATTAGAAAGCAATTCATTGCTGAATCTCACAAGTAAAAGGGGTTACTTGAATTTTCCCAAATGACTGCAAAGCCATAGTGGAAAAGGGGGTGAATGACAAAAGTACAATTTCTCAAGTTTTGGACAAATGAATTTGATTCATGTGTGCTAAATGTCTAGAAGATTTAAAACTAGTAACAGTACTAGTATCTCATAGTAAATCTCCAAATTTGATATTTGATCAAAGGATTTTGAAGATATTCAAAATAGTGAGTGGATATGCAATTTGCATAAAATTGAGTGGGAGCTATGAAAGTCTTCCTGAAACAATATGTGATTGACATATTTTTGAGTGGGAGCAATATAAGTCTCAAATTCAAATATGTAGGAACATATTTTGAGTGGGAGCTTATAGGAGTAATTCTTAAGTATGTTAAGAATGAAAGCGCAAATACTTATAAATATTGATTTATAAGATGTATAAGTTGATAATAGGAGTATTATGATATTATGTAGTATTCCTTAAGGGATTCTGAAAGGGGTTTCAGAATAGAAGTTAATTAAGGAACTGGTCCTTAATAACTCAAATTAGAAATAGTATTAAGTTTAACATCAATGGTTGAAAGAAAGAAAAGGATGATCGTCATCCACTATGTTGAGACATAGGTTCTGTCTTAGTAAACCATGATGATAACTTAGCATAATATGTGATCCAAATAAGGAACGTTTAAAAGTGATTAAGTTCGAATCACAGAATGTTGAGCTAAGTTTGTCCGCAGTGTCTAATAGAGAACTGCGGACATGTTTTCCAAATCCATAAAGGATGCAATATCTTAAAGCATAAAGGGTTATGTTATAAGGGAATATGTTGGAAACTCTTGTAAATATCGATTAAAGTCAAGTAGGAAGTGAGGTGAACAAAGACATCGAAAGTTGCATAGAGTGCACTGGTGCTTCAATGAATACATTTATAATAATAGATAAGGGTACCATCTAAAGTGTTGTATAATGTTATGGCGGGGCTAGTTCGCTTTTAACGTAGAATGATGTGTCCCAGGGAATAGTGCCCATGAGAAAGCCCTCGAGGTTAATCTAAAGTCATCGTAGGCTCCTGGAATCAGGCGTCGTTCTGCTACCATAGCGACAATACATACACATAGACGCTATCATGTGATGATGAAGTATTAATGTCAATCAAGGTGACATTAGTAAGTTGCAAAGGATTTGGGACTGTAAAGTACAAACCCAAGACTCAACCTCTTCCATGAGCAAGCATGTTCAGGGTACCGGATATATGGTGCCAATGATTGAGAACAAATGCAGCTAGTGTATTTGTACTCTAGTGCAAGTGGGAGACTGTTGGAAATATGCCCTAGAGACAAATAGTTATAAGGACTATTATCATATTTCATATAGTTTATGATTAAAGTTTTATATCATGCTATAACTATATTGAGTGGAAACATCAATACACGTGTGATATACAAACAACCAGGGGTTCCCAGTGAAACTCTAGTCACTGGTTCATTGGTCAACAGATGATCATGTTTCCTGATCATGTGGCATTTATGCTAGTTGGAAATGAAGTCATCTCATTCCGAAAATGAGATGATGAACCAATACCCAACATAAACATCGTGACCCGATCATGTCACAAAGTTCAAGTTACGATGATTAGAAATGGATCCTCGTAGACTATTCCTTAGACCGTGAGGCTATATCAATCACTGTCTCTCGAGAGTGCTTTGATAGCATCAAGCGCCACTTGGTAATACGGTGGTTATAAAGGTGTGTTCAGGTACTCGGAGGAAACCGTTGAGGCAATATATGTCAAGAGAGGGATTTGTCCGTCCATGTGATGGGAATATACTCGAAGGGCCCACTCGGAGAGGTTATATCCAATAGCTGCGCATCGTATGATTTGATCACGGGGATATCATCTGTCGGAACGAGTCAAGTAGCGTTGTTCAGTAACGAGATTGAACACGACATGGTGATGTCATTGATCAGATCTCGGGCAATGCAAGTATCGAGAGACAAAGGGAATAAGACACGACTGTCCCGGTTCAAATGACAAAAGATCTTCGTGGAACACACAAGGGTCACATGGCCATCCAGGTCCCTTTGTTGATCATTGGTGCGGGAGTGGCCCGACCATGTCTAGAGTGTTCCCGAACCATGGGGTATCACGCTTAAGGGCTTGATGATGCTTAGAGATTGGTTATAGGATCGGTAGAATCACTAAAGAATAGTAGAGAGAAAACCGGAAGGGTTTCGGTAAGTCCGGAGGATGTCCGGAGTGGAGGTGGAAGGTGTTCCATAGCCACGAAGATTGAATAATGTGTGAATGAATGTTAAATGTTGATTTAATCATTTATTCATAATTATTTAATAAAGAGAAAATCAATTTAAATGGTCAAAGGCTTAATGGGCCAATTTCCGGAGGGAGAGGGCCCATTAGGGAAAGGAGAGAGGGAGAAGGGGCAAGGGGCTGGCCGGCTGGGCCTAGCCCCCCCTGCGTGGGGCCCACCAGGGTGGCCGGCGGCCACCCCTCCCCCCTCCTCTCCTTTAGTCCCACCCCGGGACTTTGATGGAGGTAGCACCTCCCCTCCTCCTATATATAGTAGGGGTATTTGGCCAAATTAAATACACAATAATCAATAAAGGTCTTCTCACTTTTGGGAGGACCTCTAATTGATATTTTCTCCCTCCCCCTCTCTCTCTCGTGATCGTGGTCCCAAGTCTGTACTGCGTGAGCGAGAGACATCTTCACCGCAGAGCGCCGTCGCGCTGCGGGATTCGGATTCGGGAGCTCTACTTCCGCAACTGCTGCTGGATCGGGGAACCGGGAGTCATCGTCAGGCACCGGACATGTGTAACTCCCCGCGAGGTGTCGCACTTGAGCCACTCAAGTCGTTGGAGTCAGAGGAGCGCAAGAACTTCATCACGACCTTGAGGTCAGCTTTGGCTCGTCTACATCAACCACGCTCTCCTGAGCGTTGACAATGTTTTTTGGTCTTTAAGGGTAAGTTTGCGAAAAGCCCCTCCTATTACTGTATTACTAATAGATAGGTCCTGGCAGCTTTAGGGGTTCAGGGGTGTAGAGTAAAATTTATTGTTTTTATATGCGGAACTCCAACAAGAATATTCTAGTTGGTGAGTCTATACTTCTTCTTATGTTCATCATTTTGCCAAAAATATATAGAACGATAGAAGATATGTTCTTTAATATACAGGTCATTTCAATGTGGAAAATGGTAGATGTACAAGATTCCGGGAGATGTATGGTTAGGTGATTCTTCTTTAGCTTATCAATATCCATGCTTTTATAACATTGTACATCGAAAAAATGTTTTAGTTGCATATGTTTTAGCTCAGGTTACACTGAATATTAGTTTTAGAAGGACTTTATCTGGTAATAATTGGATACTATGGATTCATTTTCGCCAACGACCGATGGATATAAATCTCTCTGATGACGTGATAGTTTTGTTTGGTAGCTCATTTCCTCAGATATCTTCTCCGTTAAATCAATGTATGTAGATCTAATGAATTATCAGCAGGATTTTCCTAGAAAATATCTTTGGAAATTAGAGATTCCACTTAAAATAAATATATTCATGTGGTTCCTTCATAGGAAAATTTTACTTACCAAAAATAACCTCCCTAAAAGGAATTGGCTAGGAAGTAGGAAATGTTGTTTTGTGATTAAGAGGAAATCATTCAACATTTAGTTATCTCCTGTCCTTTTGCACAAACTACATGGCACATCATTTATTTTACTTTTAATATTCCACCACTAGCTAATGTAACCAATATGTTTAGAAATTGGTTGAATGGTATTGATAGGATCATTAAGGCTAGAATTCGTATTGGAGTTTCAGCCTTATATTGGTCTATTTGGAACTACAGAAATAATATTATTTTTAACAAAGTTGGATGCATATTTTTTTTGCAGGTTATCCACATGGTTGTGTATTGGATTCAGCAGTGGTTGCTTCTACTACCTATGGAGTAGTGGGAACCTATGGCTACTGGTGGTAGCCGGCTCCTTATGGTCGCTCAGGATATTTTCAGCCAGATTTCGTGGCGGTATTCTAGTAAATTAAATAATGTTTAATTTAGGTTTTCTTGTCATTTTTATGTGGTTGATACACGTGGCAACATTGCGTGACCCGTGAATTTATATTCCGGAGATCGTTGAACCAAATGATAAATGAGGTTGTGTGCATCTATTTATTATTTTTTATTTTTTTCAAAAAAGGGGAATAAAATCCTGGCCTCTACATCGGTTGATGCACACAACCTTTATTAAACATAATCCAACATTCATCATTCTATAGCAGTTACAATTCATGGGTCACTTAAAGTTGATATATGGATCAACCAACGAAACACAAGCAGAAAAAAGCATCACACATCTTGTATGGTTTTAAGCTTTTGCCAGTACGATTGGCTGAATATATAGTGCGCAACCATCAGCAAATGGCTGCACTAGTAGCCATAATATCCCACTGGTCTTGGGAGAGTAGAAATTCCCAAAGCTGCACCCAATGTGTCATCATATGGATAACCTGCAAAAAATTAAAAGATTTGTTTTGTTAAAGATAATGTGATTAATCCATCTTCATATAGACCAACGTAAGGTAGAAACACCAATCCGAATTCTAGCCTTAGATGTTTTGTCAACTCCGTTCAATCAATTTCCAAACATGTGCGTTATATCAGTTGGAGGGGTAGATCATAAGCAAAATTGACAATAAGCCACAATAGACGAGCAGAAGGACATGATATAAACAAATGTTCTATGGTTTCCTGCGCCCCACAAAAAGAACACTTGGTATATCCTACTGATGTCTACGCACTTCTATTCTTGTAGACAGTTGTTGGGCCTCCAAGTGCAGAGGTTTATAGAACAGCAGCAAGTTTTCCCTTAAGTGGATCACCCAAGGTTTATGGAACTCAGGGAGGAAGTGGTCAAAGGTATCCCCTCTCAAGCAACCCTCCAATCAAGATACAAGAAGTCTCTTGTGTCCCCAACACATCCAATACACTTGTCAGGTGTATAGGTGCACTAGTTCGGCGAAGAGATAGTGAAATACAAGTGGTATGGATATAAGACAACGGTGCCAGAAAATAGCTTGATGGCGTGGAAGAGACTAAAGGCAAACTGAAATAAAGATGGAAGCAAGCAAACATGTAACAGATCTAGTTGCAAATGGTGTTTCAATGCTTAGAAACAAGGACTAGGGATCATACTTTCACTAGTGAACACTCTCATATAAATATCATCTCTTTATGATACTACTCTTAACTACTCTCCAGTTGGACACTCTAATCCATGGTAGGGCTATAACAACACACCTCAAAGTTTGCTTTTCCCCATCTAGATAACCCCACACTGTCACCTTGAGCACTAGATGGTTCCAACAAACACCACAATTTCATAGAGATATCCAACTCCAAATATAACTCATAACAAGTATTTATAATCTCTAGCCTAAGTGCCACCATGGTGTGCACGTTGTCACTTTCACACACATGGGGAGAGCTAGATATCTATTAAAGCACTTGAGTAGCAAAGTAGATCTACTTGATTACAAAGCTCATGATCACATTATGATCATGCATAGAGAGAGATGAACACATAGCTACCGGTAGAACCCTTAGCCTCGAGGAAGAACTACTCCCTCATCATCATGGGAATCAGCAACGACGATGGAGATGGTGATGGAGATCGATGGATATGGCTCCGGGGGCACTTCCCCATCCCGGCAGGGTGCCGGAACAGAGACTTTCTGTCCTCCAAATCTCCCCTTCGGTGGCGGCGACGCTGCGGAACTTTTCGTGGCTAGAGGATGGATTTTCTAGGGTTTCTGGATCGGGAGGCTTCTTATAGGAGAGGTCGGTGGCCGGCTAGGGGGCCCACACCATGCCCTGGCGCGGCCTAGGGCTGCCCGCACCAAGGGGTGGTGTGGCCGCCCTGTGGCCCTCCTTTGTCTCTCCTTCGGACTCCATGTGTCTTCCGGTAAAATATTGACTTTGGCTTTTGTCCCGTCCAATTCCGAGAATATTCATTTTCTAGCTTTTCTGGAACCAAAAACAGAAGAAAACAGGCAACTGGCACTGTGGCATCTTGTTAATAGGTTAGTTTTGGAAAATGTGTAAAAGTACTCCAAAGTGTGGACAAAACATAAGAAAGTAGATATAAAACAAGCATGGAACATCAAAAATTATAGATACGTTTGCAACGTATCAACATCCCCAAGCTTAACTCCTGCTCGTCCTCAAGTAGGTAAGTTATAAAAAGAATAATTTTTGAGGTGACATGCACCATCACAATCAAGATCAACCATTTGCAAGCATTGAAAGCTGGGATCAAAGTACTCTAAACATGAGCATGAAAGATGAAGTTCTAACAATAAGACATAGCAACTATGTTATAACATGAAAAGGTACAAACAAAAGATTCATGAATAACAATGCTTTGAAAGATGTTTGTTTGTTTCACATAAAGAAAACATATCATAGTGGCATTCAGCTTGTCCCTCATGGAGTAGCAAAACATAAATGCATATGACACCTTCAAAGTTCATAAGGGTGACTAGATACAAATAGTTCAAGAACAAGCAATATCAACATTATGAATCAATCGACAAGTCTTGGGACAATGCACATTAGACTAAGAATGGCCACTATGCTCTCTCAATAGGTGCATCAATATAGAAGATGGAGACTCAACATAAAAATAACAGAAAGGCCTTCATAGAAGGAAGCAGGGATTCAAGTCTCATAAAGAGCTTCCAAAAATTATGGTACTTATTAGCTTTCAGCTCTCATTGCCCTATCATAAGTATCTTGAAGTGATTAAGGTTAAATTGAACAAACCATGGAGTATATGCTTGACAAAGTATAAGTTGGCAATCTCATGTCCCTTGAATACGAGGGACGCTCCTCATGCTACTCAAGTTTACTTACCGGTAAGTTCTTGTCATAGTAAGTACGTGTGTATCATAGAGAACCGCCAGCGGGGTACCCCTTGCACGATGATACAGAAGAATCCCCATATCAAAATGACAAGGCAAGCAGACAACGAGCATCTCAGCAATCTTCTTATTTACAATGGGAAAATGGTGCTTTTTTCTCTCTTTCCTCTTTTCTCATCTTTTTTTCTTTTTTTTCTCAGTCTCTATCTCTTTTTTATAAGAAGAATGCTTCATAGATTGCTCATTATGGTTACGTGATACATTGCAAATGTATCTATAATTTTTGATGCTCCATGCTTGGTTTTATCCACTTTCTTGTGTTTTTTCCACACTTTGGAGTACTTTTCATATGATTTCTTGGACTAACCTATTAACAAGAGCCACAGTGCCAGCTGCCTGTTTTCTGCTGTTTTTGGTTCCAGGAAAGTCAGAAAATGAATATTCTCGGAATTGGACGGGACAAAAGCCAAAGTGCCTATTTTTCCAGAAGACTCCAGGAGCCAGAATACGAGACGGAGGAGGGCCAGGGGATGGCCACACCCCCCAGGCGCGGGCTGGGCCTGGCCACGCCAGGGCAGGGTGTGGTGGCCCCAGGCACCCCCTCGGTCTCCCTCTTCGCCTATAAGAAGCCTTCTGACCTAAAAACTCCAGGGGGTTCGATGTTTTTCCAGAAGAAGTTCCGCAACGCCGCCACCACCGAAGGGGAGATTCGGGGGACAGGAAGTCTCTGTTCCGGCACCCTACCGGGACGGGGAAGTGCCCTCGGAGCCATCTCCATCGATCTCCACCATCGTCTCCATCGACCATCCATGTTTCCCCCATCTATGAGTGAGTAATCCCCCACTGTAGGCTATGGGTATGGTAGGGATTGGATGAGATCGTTCATGTAATGGCATCAGATTGTTAGGGCATGGTTCCTGGTATCTTTTATTAGTGCTTTATGACTTTGTTGTGACTTGTTGTGCTTAATGCTTGTCACTAGGGCCCGAGTGCCATGATTTCAGATCTGAACATGTTATTGATTCATTATGATAGTATTGTTTTTGGTCTTATCTACAAGTTGTATACACACGTTGTTGTTCGGAACCTATGACCCCAAAGTGACAGAAATCGGGATAACTGGAACGGAATGGCTTTGATGTGAGGATCACATGTGTTCACGGAGTGTTAATGCTTTGCTCCGGTGCTCTATTAAAAGGATCACCTTAATTGCCAGTAGTTCCCTAGAGGCCCCGCTACAAACGGGCTGGCAGGACAAAAGATGTTGTGCAAGTTCTCATTGCGAGCACGTATGACTATATATGGAACACATGCCTAGGATTGTCTAGTACTTGGATGTTTTATCTTATTTATCTGCAATTGCCCTATGTTCTGATTGTTATGTGAATTGTCTTGTCCATGCAACGCACGTCCATCCATCCCTATGCCTACCGCACTCGAATCCCACTGTTTGCTGCTTTTGTTACTACTGTCTTTGCTTTACTACTGCTGTTACTTTGCTATTCCTACTACAAAACTGTTGCTACTGATAAACTGCTGTGAGCAAAATTGTTTCTAGGTGCAGCTGAATTGACAACTCAGTTGTTAAGGCTGATAAATATTCTTTGGCTTCCCTTGTGTCGAATCAATAAATTGGGTGTCACTTCCCTTGAAAATACTGTGATACACCCCCTATACTTATGGGTCATCAAGACTATTTTCTGGCGCCGTTGCCGGGGAGCATAGCTTTATTTATCAAGTTCACTTGGATTCTCTATTGTTCGCTGTTATCCATCCATCATGGGTAAGTCTCGTGATGGCAAGGTTCCTATTTTACCATCCACTACAAGAAGAGGTACGGTTCTAAACACCTCTGCTGCTCTTGATTCACCGTCTGTTATGAGTAAGTTCCTTACACCACCACATACACATGCTACACACACACACTGCTACTACTGCTGAATCTGAAACTTCTGATGCTTATGATGCTGCTTCTACTGTGCTTGATAAGAGTGGTTCATTAGGTCCTTTCCTAGATGCTACGATTGCTAGAACTATAGTTGGAAATACCGAAACTCCTAATGAAGACACTACCACACCTGTTAGCTCACCTGAGTCTAGTGAGAGTTATGATATTGAAGATGGTTATGTTGAGATGACCGATGAGTTTATTAAAGAATGTAAAAACACCCATGATAGGAGTGCTGCTAAGAGTCTCCTTGAGAGGCGTACTATTAGACCCAAATTGTCTCCTGATGTTAAGTTTGCTGCTTCTCCCATAAACATTATAGATGAAGATTATGATTTCTCTCTCGATCTATCTTACATAGCTATTGTCGAGAAAGAACATTTTGTGGGACTAAGAATGAAAGTGAGGTAGCACATATGAATGAACTTTCTACCATGAGTGGCTTGTTTTCTGATGATATTAAGATGCGTACTTACTTTGTTGCTAAGATTTTTCCCTTTTCACTGAAAGGAGAAGCTAAAACTGGTTTAGTAATTTACCTCCTGGATCTATTGATAGCCCTGAGTGCTTGATTAGTACTTTCCTGCAGAAATATTTTCCTCCTAGTGCTAGACATGCTATTTTGCAGGAACTTATTGATTTTAAACAGGGAGAAAAAGAGGTATTGCCCGAATCTTGGGCAAGGTTTTGTGCTTTGATTCATGCACAGGCTGGAAGTCCATTACCTAAGAATGAGCTTCTTGATATATTTTATAATGGACTAACAGAAGAATCTAGGACATACCTAGATAGTTGTGCTGATTGTGTTTTCAGGAATAGGACTCCTAAGGAAGCTGAGGAATTAATGGCTAAAATAAGTAAGAACTATGAAGATTAGACTCCTCCTAAACAAGCTATACCTGAAGTAATTGTACCTGAACCATCTATTCCGATGCCTATTCCAACATCAAAGAAGAGGGGAGTTATTGAGTTAAATGATGAAGTGATGAAGGAAGCTAAGAAATGTCTTAAGGAGAAGGGAATTAAAGCTGCAGATGTCAAGAATTTACCTCCTATAGAAGAATTATGTAATCCTATTCCCTACTCATCCACTATTGAGGTACACTCTCTCCAACACTTTGATGAAGGTGATATCCCTTACTCTAAACCTCCTGATCAATGCTTAGAAGAATTTGATATCTTTATTGTTAAGCAAGATAACTTTAATAAAAGGGTGCAAAATCATCTAATGGAAAACACTAGAGCTATTGTTGAGTTGAAAGATATTGTGGAAAGAACCTTGATGTGCTCGTCGTTCGATGTAGAGCTCGTTGGGAACCCCAAGAGGAAGGTATGATGAGCACAACAGCAAGTTTTCCCTCAGTTATGAAACCAAGGTTTAATCGAACCAGTAGGAGCAAGGAAACACCCCAAAGGTGTTACTAGCTGAGCTTTGGTAGGGCGCACTACTGGTACTAGTAGCAACGTGGAGACCTGCACAACACAACCATAGAACTTTGTCCCCAACTTGCGATGAGGTTGTCAATCTCACCGTGTTTTGCGGAAAACAAAGGATTAAACGTATCGAATGGAAAGAAGTAAAAGTTTGTAGAAAGTAAACACAAAGTAGTAAAAGATTGTAGATTGTATGTAAAGAGAAAGGATCGGGATCCATAGTTCACTAGAGGTGCCTCTCCTTAGATAGATAACATGCTGGCTGAACAAATTACAGCGGGGCAATTGACAAACACCGAGAAAGCAATACATGCATATACTAATCATCTTGACTCCTTTGAGACTTGATTGGGCATTACAACATAATACATAGACCGCCATCCAACTGCATCTATGACTAATAATCCACCTTCAGGTTATCATCCGAACCCCCTCTAGTATTAAGTTGCGAGCAACAGATTATTGCTTTACGAACTGCGTGTAAAGTAAACAATACGATTGTTCTATGAACAAAGGATTGTTGTGTTCTCCCTAGTAGCAACAGCACATCTAGTACCTTAGAGATTTCTATCACTTCCCCAGATTACCAGAGGCATGAACCCACTATCGAGCATAAATACTAACTCTTGGAGTTGCTAGCATCTACTTGGCCAAGATAGCTACTAACAACGGAAAGCATGCAAGATCACAAATAACAAAGACATGATAGAATCAATAATCAATCTGAAATAGCATCTCAATATCCATTGGATCCCCGCAAACACAACATGTAGGAATTACAAATAGATGATCTTGATCATGAACGGAGCTCACAAGATCTAGACATGAAAGCACAAAGGAGGAGAACCAGCCATCTAGCTACTACATGGATTCGTAGTCCAAGGATGAAATACTCACGCATCACACCGGAGGCTTGCATGGTGATGAAGAAGGCCTCCAGGGTGAATTCCCCTCTCCGGCAGGGTGCCAGGAAGAGCTTCAGATCCCTCCCGATCTAGGGATGGAGATGACAGCGGCTACAAACTCTTTCGTGGATTTTTGATCAGACACTTAGGGTTTTCGTCCCGAGGGCAATATATAGGCGGAAGGAGAGGCCGAGGGGGGGCCAGGAGCGGCCACACCACCCCCTGGCGTGGGCCAGGCCTGGCCGCGCGGCCAGGTGGTGTGGTGGCTCCCTGGCCCTTCCTTGTCTTGTATTCTGGCACTTGATCCCTACCGAAAAAATAGGCACTTTGGCTTTTGTCCCATCCAATTCCGAGAATATTCATTTTCTGATTTTCCTGGAACCAAAAACAGCAGAAAACAGGCAGCTGACACTGTGGCTCTTGTTAATAGGTTAGTCCAAGAAATCTTATGAAAAGTACTCCAAAGTTGGAACAAAACACAAGAAAGTGGATAAAACCAAGCATGGAACATCAAAAATTATAGATACATTTGCAATGTATCAACATCCCCAAGCTTAACTCCTGCTCGTCCTCGAGTAGGTAAGTGATAAAAAGAAGAATAATTTTTGAGGTGACATGCACCATCAAAGACTTGATCAAAGTATTTGCAAAACATTCAAAGCTGGGATCATAGAACTTCAATCATAACATGAAAGACAAAGTTCTAGCAATAAGCAAAGAAACTATGATGCAACATGAAAAGTAACAAACAAAAGATTCATGAATAACAATGCTTTGCAAGACGTTTGTTTGTTTCACATAAAGAAAACATAGCATAATAGTATTCAGCTTGTCCCTCAATAGAGTAGCAAATATAAATGCATATGACACCTTCAAAGTTCATAAGAGTGACTAGATACAATAGTTTAAAACAAGCAATATCAAGTTATGCATCAATCAACTAGTCCTGGGACAATGCACATAGAACTAAGAATGGCCACTATGCTCTCAAAGTAGGTGCATAAAGGTAGAAGGTGGAGACTCAATATAATGGTGGAAGAAAGGACTTTGTAAAAGGAAGTAGGGATTCAAGTCTCATAAAGAGCTTCCAAAAATTATGGTACTTATAGATTTCAGCTCTCATTGCCCCTATCATAAGCATCTTGAAGTGATTAAGGTTAAAGTGAACAAACTATGGTGTACATGCTTGGCGAAGTATAAGTCAGAAATCTCATGTCCCTTGTATACGAGGGCCACTCCTCATGCTACTCAAGTTTAGTCACCGGTAAGTTCTTGTCATTGTAAGTACATGTGTATCATTGAGAACCGCCAACGGGGTACCCCTTGCCCGATGATACGAAAGAATCCCCATATCAAAATGACAAGGCAAGCAGACAACGAGCATCTCAGCATTCTTCTTATTTACCATGGGAATATGGTGCTTTTTTTTCTCTCTTTCCTCTTTTCATAGTATCTCTTTTTTTCTTTTTTCTCAATATAGGACTCTTTTTTATAAGAAGAATGCTTCATAGACAGCTCATTATGGTTACACTGCAGGTTTCCACCATGTCAGCATGGATTAGACCAGCGGCCCAGGCGTTTCTCTAACACATATACATAACTCCATGGACTTACAAGCTCCCCTTTCATTTCACACCGACGACATCCATATACAAAAGAGCATGATATCAACTAGGTACAAGTACCAAGTGCAATGTTGAAAGCATTCCCCATGAAAGCATGGTTCTGCTAATTCCCAACAAATAAGTGCAAGCATATACAACATAGACGACACAATGGTTCAAGTTTATTAAGGGAAAGTAAAGTAAAGTGTGCCATCAAGTTTGTGAGAGCTTTAATCACTAGTTTTCTCATAACAAGTTTAGTTTGGAAGGTAAACAAAAGCATGAATATACTTGGAATAGCATAAGCTAGTAGGTAGGTATGGTGTACTCTTTGGAATAACTTGGTTTAGGGAGTTGGATGCATGAGTGGAACTCATACTTGGTTGTGGAGGCTAGCAAAAGACTGGGAGCGACAAACTAAGAGAGCAATAATGGCCATAATCATGCAGAGCGACAAAACATCATTGATCAAAGCATAAAGTGATACTACAAGTTGAAAACTAAAGGATCATATAGGCTATGGTGACTTGAGATAATCATAACATGGTGTGAGCATGCACCAAGTCATCCCAAATAAAGCATCAAAGGAGAATACCACTATACTATGCTTTAATATGCTAAAACAACGCATGATTCATCCAAGGCACATTAAGCAATCTCAATTGTTTATAACAAGTCATGCTATAACAAAGAATACTAAGCATAAAGCCAAAACAATATCAAGCATGGCATGACAAATCACATGCCACAGTCAAGAACAAGCTCTTTTTACCACATAAGTATGAACTTTCCTACTCTTTTCCAAACCAAACCAAACCAAACCAATTGCAAACCAATGTATGAAAGAGGGGGTCCAACCAATTTATTCAGAAAACTAAGCAAACCAAGAAAACTAAAAACGAAAACAAAATCGAAAAAGAAGACGCTCCAAGAACAACACAACTGTGCATGAAACAATAAAAATGAAGCGTTTGGAAGAAACCTGAGATTTTTATTGATGAAGAAGGGGATGCCTTGGGCATCCCCAAGCTTTGACGCTTGTACTTCTTGGATATTTCTTGCGGTGACACGCGTGGCATCCCCAAGCTTGAGCTTTAGTCCATCCTTCATCTCATTACTCATTCCAAGTGATATTACAGCATAATCATGCAAAGCGATAAAACATCTCATTACTCATTCCAAGTGATATTACAAGTCAAAAACTAAATGATCATAGAGGCTATGGTGACTTGGTATAGTCTTAACATGGTGTGAGCATGCGCCAAGTCAACCCAAATAAAGAATTAAAGGGTAATACCACAATATTATGCTTTTATATGCTAAAACAACGCATGATTGTTTCAAGGCACATTAAGCAATCTCAATTGTGTATAACATGTCATGCTACAACAAAAATCACAAAGCATAAAGCCAAAAAAATATCAAGCATGGCATGATAAAGTCTAAGCCACAGTCAAAAACAAGCTCCTTTTACCACTTAAGCATGAACTTTTCCTACTCTTTTCCAATCCAAACGAAACCAATTGAAAACTAATGTATGAAAGAGGGGGTCCAACCAATTTATTCAAGTAAACTAAGCAAACAAAGCAAACGAAAAACCAAAAACAAAAATGAAGATGCTCCAAGAACAACACAACTGTGCATGAAACAATAAAAATGAAGTGTTTGGAAGAAACCTGAGATTTTTATTGATGAAGAAGGGGATGCCTTGGGCATCCCCAAGCTTTGACGCTTGTACTTCTTGGATATTTCTTGGGGTGACACGCGTGGCATCCCCAAGATTGAGCTTTAGTCCATACTTCATCTTATCACATTACTCTTCCCTACACTTTAACATTTTCCTTCATACAAAACTTCACACAATCTTCATTGGCAACATTAGTGTACTCAAGATAATAAGTCTTTTGGTTCAGTTCCAGCACAAATAAAACTTCCATTAAAACAAAAGCTACTGTAGCACTTCCTTTAAAAAGTTCAAATGATCAAAGAGAACTCAAAGAGAAAGAGATTAAGAATCAAATGCAAATAATGGCAGAAATCTGTCAAAACAGACCAGAAGGTGAAAACCGATTTGTTCGAAGACCTTCTGTTACTCAAATCGAAAAGTGTTGAATTAAAGAAAATTAGCTAACAACCTGGGGGATTTATTCAAAAAATTACAGCTCAATCCGATATACAGAGATTTTCACGATTTTTATAGTGAAGCACAAAAATCTGTTTCGGGACAACAACTTTCCCAAGCATTACTTTTCTCTCACTAGAGGTTAATATTGGCACAAAAAGGAAATAAAAAGGACAAGGAGAGGTTATTACTAAAGCAATAACTTCCAAGACTCAACTAAATTTTTTGGGTTATCTCCCAATAAGTACTTTTCTTTAACGCCTTTAAGTTAGGCATGATAGTTTGAGAAGATGCTCTCATAAGAAATATGAATTGAAGTAAAAGAGAGCATCAAGAAGCAAATTCAAAGCACATTTCAGTCTAACCCACTTCCTATGGAAAATAATCTTGTAAAGAAACAAGTCATGCAAGCATAAAGCAACAAGCATAGGAAAGCAAAACAAGTGCAACTTCAAGACTTTCAACATAAAGAGGGGAAACTTAATATTATTGAGATACATAAAACCATGTTTCCCTCTCTCATAATAACTTTCAGTAGCATCATGAATAAAATTAACAATATAACTATCACATAAAACATTCTTATCATGAGCCACCTACATAAAAGAATTAATACTCTCCACATAAGCATAGTCATTCTTATTAATTATGGTGGGAGCAAATTCAACAAAATAGCTATCATTATTATTCTCATCACCATAATCATCAAATATAGGAGGCATATTATAATCATAATTAATTTTCTCCTCAATAGTAGGTGGACTGAAAATATCATATTCATCATTGTAATCAGCATATATTGGAGGCATAGTATCATCAAAGTAAATTTTCTCCTCCGTGCTTGGGGGACTAAAAAAATCATTGTCATAAAAACTAGCTTCCCCACGCGTAGACTTTTCCATAGCATTAGCAATAATGGTGTTCAAAGAATTCATACTAATAATATTGCTATTAGCATGCAAATAAAGTTTCATAGGTTTTTTAATTTTCTCTTCAAACACTTCATGTCCTAACTCAAGATAAATACTATAAAGCTCTCTAATTTTGTTGTTGTTTTCCATTAAGCCTAACTAGTGAAAATAAAAACAAGAAACAAAAAGATATATTGCAGAATCTAAAGGAAATAACTTTGAGCACTCACACCGGAGGATGTGAGTACCTTTTACCTTACCTCCCTGGCAACAGCGCCAGCAAATAGCTTGATGTCTACGCACTTCTACTCTTGTAGATACTTGTTGGGTCTCCAAGTGTAGAGGTTTGTAGAACAGCAGCAAGTTTTCCCTTAAGTGGATCACCCAAGGTTTATCGAACTTAGGGAGGAAGTGGTCAAAGGTATCCCCTCTCAAGCAACCATGTAATCAAGATACAAGAAGTCTCTTGTGTCCCCAACACACCCAATACACTTTTCAGGTGTATAGGTGCACTAGTTCGGCGAAGAGATAGTGAAATACAAGTGGTATGGATATAAGACAACGGTGCCAAAAAATAGCTTGATGGCGTGGAAGAGACTAAAGGCAAACTGAAATAAAGATGGCAACAAGTAAACATGTAACAGATCTAGTTGCAAACGGTGTTTCAATGCTTAGAAACAAGGCCTAGGGATCATACTTTCACTAGTGAACACTCTCATATTAATATCATCTCTTTATGATACTACTCTTAACTACTCTCCGGTTGGACACTCTAATCCATGGTAGGGCTATAACAACACACCTCAAAGTTCGCTTTCCCCATGTAGATAACCCCACACTGTCACCTTGAGCGCTAGATGGTTCCAACAAATACCACAATTTCATAGAGATATCCAACTCCAAATATAACTCATAACAAGTATTTGTAATCTCTAGCCTAACTGCCACCATGGTGTGCACGCTGTCACTTTCACACACATGGGGAGAGCTAGAGATCTATTAAAGCACTTGAGTAGAAAAGTAGATCTACTTGATTACAAAGCTCATGATCATAATATGATCATGCATAGAGAGAGAGATGAACACATAGCTACCGGTAGAACCCTTAGCCTCGAGGAAGAACTACTCCCTCATCATCATGGGAATCAGCAACGGTGATGGAGTTGGTGGTGGAGATCGATGGAGATGGCTCCGGGGGCACTTCCCCATCCTGGCAGGGTGCCGGAACAGAGACTTTCTGTCCCCCGAATCTCCCCTTCGGTGGCGGTGGTGCTGCGGAACTTTTCATGGCCGGAGGCTGGATTTTCTAGGGTTTCTGGATCGGGAGGCTTCTTGTAGGCGAAGAGGCGAGGTCGGTGGCCGGCCAGGGGGCCCACACCATGCCCTGGTGCGGCCTAGGGCTGCCCGCGCCAAGGGGTGGTGTGGCCGCCCTCTGGCCCCCCTTCGTCTCTCCTTCGGACTCCATGTGTCTTTCGGTAAAATATTGACTTTGGCTTTTGTCCTGTCCAATTCCGAGAATATTCATTTTCTGGCTTTTCTGGAACCAAAAATAGAAGAAAACAGGCAACTGGCATAGTGGCATCTTGTTAATAGGTTAGTTTCAGAAAATGTGTAAAAGTACTCCAAAGTATGGACAAAACATAAGAAAGTATATATAAAACAAGCATGGAACATCAAAAAATTATAGATACGTTTGCAACTATCACCTACCCAATTCATTTTAGCCAGATTATCCTTAGTAAGAAGCACATTGTTGTGAAGGAACTACATAAATTTTTTAAACTTAAGCGGGATATTTAATTTCCAAAGATATTTCTGAAGGAAAACCATATGATCGTTCATAAGATCCTCATACATGGATTTAACTAAGAACACCCCAAACGAAGTTAAGTTCCATACAAACTTACCTTTTTCATCCGAAGACAGCTGAACCATCATAAGTTTTTGGCATAAATGAAGCCAATCATTCCACTTATTACGAGTAAGTACTCTCCTAAAACCAATGTTCAGCGGAACTTGAGCTAAAACTTGTGCAATGGTAACATTATTCTGATGCACAATATTATATAATGATGGATATTTCTGCGCTAACGTTGTATCTTCCAACCATGTATCCTCCCAAAACCTAGTGTTTACACCGTACCCTACTTTGAAATGACCTCTAGCAAAGAACTTAGTCTTTACCCGCATAAGTCCGTTCCAAAATGGAGAATCCGTCGGCTTTGCTTGGACTCCAGACAAAGTTTTCTGACATAGATATTTATTATTAAGCAGTTCTTGCCATACACCTTCTTCATTCATTAATTTGAAAAGCCATTTACTTAGAAAACATCTACTCTTAATTTTCAATACCTCAATACCTAAACCACCCTGATCTTTTGGTCTACAAATTATATTCCATTTTTGAGCCTATCCTTCTTTTTATTCTCATCACTTTGCCAAAAAAAGCGAGACCTATAAAAATCCAATCGTTTCCTTACCCCCTTAGGTATTTCTAGAAACGACAACATAAACATAGGTAAACTTGTTAATACAGAGTTTATCAAGACTAGGAGATCACCATAAGATAATAGTTTATCCTTCCAGCAACCTAATTTTCCTTCACATCTAGTTTCTACTGGATACCAATCTGAATTTTTAAGTTTTCTATAATGAATAGGCACACCCAGGTATCTAAAAGGTAGAGCTATAGCCTCACAACCAAATATTTGTTTGTATTGCTACTCCTCTTCTTTTGCTTTACCAAAACATAAAATCTCGCTTTTATGGAAATTTATCTTCAGTCCTGATAGTTGTTCGAAAATGCATAGTATTAGTTTCATGTTCACGGCCTTCTGTAGATCGTGTTCCATGAAAAGAATAGTAGCATCCGCATATTGTAGAATTGAAACCCCTCCATGATGTGGAATGAGGCCTCCCACTTGACCATCTTCCTTTGCCCTTGCAATTAACGATATTGAATAACATCAGGTACAATGGGTCTCCTTGCCGTAACCACTTTCTAGTTTGAAAGTTATGTCCAATATCATCATTAATCCTTATTCCAACACTCTCTCCCTGAAAAAATTGCTCAATCAGTTTACACCACCTAGGTGAAAAACCTTTCATACGCAATGTTTGTTGTAGGAAAGACCATTTGACCTTGTCATATGCCTTTTCAAAGTCAATTTTAAACAAAACTCCATCCATTTTCTTCCGGTGAAGCTCATGGATGGTCCCATGAGGAACAACCACTCCTTCAAGGATATGTCGTCCCGGAATAAAAGCGGATTGAGTAGGTCTAATTACCTTTGGAGCAATCCCCGTGATACGATTAGTTCCCACTTTAGAAAATATTTGAAACTAACATTCAATAAGCATATGGGTCTATATTGTTGTATTTGTACCGCATTTTATTTTTTGGATAGTAAAATGATAACACCAAAATTCAATTTAAAGAGGGGAAATTCCCAGAATAAAGGTAACTAAATAGTGCCATAAGATCACTTTTAATCACTTCCCAAAACTTTTGGAAAAACTCAACCAGAAATCCATCTGAACCAGGTGCTTTATTATGCTCCATTTGAGAGATAGCTTCATACACTTCCTTTTCAGTAAAAGGAGATGTTAGAATCATATTCTCCACATCTGATAACTGCGGTATGTCCTGAGTTAATTCCTCCCTCATCGAAATATTTGTGCGTGATGGCGATCCAAACAACTTTTCATAATATTCAGTAATATAAATTTTTAGGTTATCTTCACCAACAATGGTCCCCTCATCCTACTCCAACTGAAATATCTTTTTTCCTATGTTTACCATTTGCAATCAAATGGAAATATTTTGTATTGTTACCCCCTTCCTAAACATGTATAACTTTAGCTTGTTGAGCCCATTTGATCTCTTCATCTCTCCTAAGATTGGTGATGTGCTCATTAGCATTCTTTAAAATATCACGCTCGCCAACCGTCAAGGGTCCTTGTTCCCCCTTCACATCAAGATCATCAATTATTGAAAGTAATTTTTCTTTTTCCTTTTTGTATTTTCCACTTAAGTTTTTCTCCCAACCTTTAAGAAAATGCCTTAGATGTCGAATCTTATTTAG
Source organism: Avena sativa (assembly GCA_916181665.1). Classification (NCBI taxonomy): domain Eukaryota; kingdom Viridiplantae; phylum Streptophyta; class Magnoliopsida; order Poales; family Poaceae; genus Avena; species Avena sativa. The sequence continues at coordinate 435,883,383 of OV702287.1, forward strand.
CCATTTTTCCATAGGATCACTTCACCCATTTATAGATGACCATTCTTTTGCTATCATCTCATAAAATCCTTCATGTCGTAACCAATACAACTCGAAGGAAAATCGTGGAGTATTCCCTAAGTGTGCTTTCACACCGGAGTCAATAAGAAGTGGTGTGTGGTCTGGCCCAGCCCTAGTAAGAGATCGGACCGTAACAAGGGGGAATTTCTCTTCCCATTCAACGCTAGCTAAAATGTGGTCTAGTTTTTCATAGGTGGGCTTGTCTCTGTGATTAGCCCAAGTGAACTGCCGACCTGAGAGCATAATTTCTCTAAGGTCTAGACTCTCAATAATCGCATTAAAGACAAACAACCAATGTGTTTTGAAGTAATTATTATTCTTTTCCACTCTGGAGCATATAATGTTAAAGTCTCCACCAACCAACATTGGTAGAGGTTCCGACTCACACATACAAACCATTTCTGCAAGGAAATCCGCTTTATGTGCCTCCTAAGAGGCACCATATACAGGCACACAAACCCACTGAAAACCATCTCTCTTACATTTAATATGCAACTTGACACAATAATCTCCTGTACTTACCTTGAGAACTTGGATAGTATCGCTATTAATGCCAACCAGAATACCCCCAGTTCTTCACTGAGGTGGTAGGCAAAACCAAGCAAAATTCAACCCAGTTGCAAGTTGATTTAAAAAAGGAACTGTGAAATTAGACCTTCCTGTCTCTAATAAGGCAATAAAGTCTAACCGGTGTTCCCTAATAGACTCTTTTACAAACAAATGTTTTGCTGGGTCTTTAAACCCCTTACTGTACCAAGTCATGCCTTTCAAATTCTGCATTATGTAAATGTTTTTTTGGTTCTTTTCCTCGTACTCCTTCGTACATTTGAGTCATCATAAACCTTTCTTGGCCGAGTTTGTTTAGGGTGAGCGTTTAGGATTGGATGATATAATATATCATCCAAAAAAACCTCAACCTCCTCATCCGTAATCAGATCTTCACATAAATTTGATACTTCTGAAAGAACCAAATTAGAGGGGCCACTATCCCCATCAGTAAAATCAGAAATATTTTTTGAAAATTAGCATCTATTGATGTAGAGGCCGGGATGTTATATCCCCCATTTTAAAAAAAGTCCTACTATGTTGGATCTCTAAGCTAAGCACGGCTTGTGGCCGATCGTCGAAGGAAATTTCCGTGGAGGAGCACATTGTACTAGAACGTGCACTTCTACTTTTATTAATTGTGGTATTTCTGTTTTGTTTTACTAAGTTACTACGATGCATCATTGACGTGTTTGGGCTTTAGCTTTACTGAACCTACAAGATTCCCTAGCAGTTCTTCGGAAGTAATGGATGTATAATTGAGACACTGGCGGTGGTGGAGTTAGGATTAAAGGATAAGAGGAGCCGCTCATGCTAATTCTCAATCAGCAGGGGCCGATAAAGTTACTTTCCTCCTGCTATACCATGTCATTTTGGGAGGGGGAGGGGCTAGGGCCCTGCTGGTCCCCTAGCTCCGCCACTGGCCACCAGATGAGCTTTGCATGCTCTAAAATGACCCCCTATTGTGTGTAGCTGCCGAAAACTATTTTTTTATAGTTTGCTATACGTGTTGATGTCTTATCCATCGTCTAGTTTTGTTTTGAGATTGATGCGCTAGTTAGTCCTTTTTTCGGTCAGCAGATGGGTGACGTCATGATGACATCACTAACTAAAAAAGAATTGAAACCAAACTGAAACTTAACTGAAACATTGGAACTTTTGTGAAACAGTCTTTGAACAGTACAAAATGTTTCATAAGTTTCAGTCAAGTTTCATTTTTGTTTCATAGAATTTCAAAAATTTGGCCAGCACATGGGTGACGTCATGCTGATGGCATCGCTGACGTCACAATCCGGTATATATCGTTTATGAATTAATCTGGCAGGAAATGGTGCTTGGACTCACACCGGTTTCGTTTTGATATAGGGGAGAAGACCGGTTATAATCCATGGTGGTGTATCCATACACAAACACATACAGTCTACACAATATTACATTTAACACTCCCCCTTAATCTAAAGGTTTAGATTATGCTTAAACTCATCTAACTTCTTCATCTAACTTCTTAACTAGAAGTGACTTTGTAATCATCTGCAACTTGATTTTTGCTTGAAATAAATTTGATATCTAGTAGGTTTTTAGCAACTCTTTCGCTAACAAAATGGAAAACTATCTCAATGTGTTTAGTGCGTGCATGGAATACTGGATTGGCAGACAAATAGGTAGCACCCAAGTTGTCACACCAAAGACATGGTTTTTTCCTTTAACTTTACTCCAAGTTCGCTCAAGGAGAGCTTCAACCCAAATCAACTTAGCTATAGTATTTGCCAAGGATTTATATTCAGCCTCAGTACTTGATCTGGATACTGTGGCTTGTTTTCTGGCACTCCAGGAGACCAAGTTTGATCCTACAAATATGGCAAAGCCACCAGTGGACCGCTTGTCATCAAGGGATCCTATCGAATCTACATCGGAAAAAGCACTAAGGAGTGTAGAGGAAGATTTTGTAAAAGTAATCCCAACTTTCAAAGTATCTTGCACACATATGATTATATGCTTAGCAGCTGTCCAATGTTCTTTAGTTGGAGCATGAAGATAGTGACAAACCTTATTGAATGAATAAGACAGGTCTGGACGTGTCAAAGTCAGGTATTGTAGAGCTCCAACAATGCTATGATATTCGGTACTATCTTTAGGACCCAGAGGTGTACCATTAGAAAGAGATAGCTGTTCAATTGAGGATAGAGGTGTGGGTGCTGATTTGCAGCCACGCATGCCAACTCTATCAGGTAGTTTAGTGGATATTTTTCTTGTGTTAGTATCAAACCATTGTTCGCCTTTTTAACTTCAATACCAAGAAAGAAGTGTAAATCACCTAAATCCTTAATAGCAAAGTTCTCATTTCAATCTCGAAGGAGGATGGTAATATCATGATCAGACGAGCTTTTCACTATGATGTCATCAACATAAATCAACACATATATAGTGATACCTGACATGTTGTAGAGAAACAGTGAAGTATCAGCTTTCGAGGATGTAAACCCAAGATCACACAGCTTGGAGCTCAACCTAGAATAGCATGCTCGAGGTGAAGGGTTCACAGCATAGAAAACAAAATATTTCCTACAATGAGAACTATACGCCAAGATCTATCTACTAGATACAAGCAATGAGTGGATATACATCCATGGAGAACTTACCCTTAAAGACAACAAAGTTTTGTTAATGAGTAGGAACTCGTGGATGATGTAGTCGTACGCTTGCCGATCTCACGATCGTGTGGAAGACCTAGCGCCGCAAACCAGCAGCACATCCGCCCTCGCACACACGTTCAGGCCACCGAACAACCTCTGCCTCCTCACTCCAGCGATGCAGCAGAAGCAGCAACTCCTTCCAGACAAAATGCCACCGGGAACATGTATCTCGCTAATCCGAGACCACGGGGGAATAATTCTAGAGGGGGAGAGAGATCCTTCACGAGGAGGTGTGAGGAAGAAGGGTGAGAGGGGTGGCCTTTTATAGGAGGAGGGGGTACCCCTCCCATGGCCGGCTCCCCATGGAGGTGACCCCTCACCTCCCCCATTCATGTGGTGGTAACCCCCTCCACATAAAAGTGTCCCTTAACATTCCTCTTTAAAGTCTTTACTTTAAATGCATTAAATTTCTCCAAATTTAACGCTCTCTCATTTAATAAAACTCTTTTATTAAATTTATTCATAATTTTGTTAATTACTTTAATTAACAAATATTCACATAAACCCCCTGCAACATTTCAATATTACATGCAGAACCAATTTCAGCCGAAACAGTTTTGATGTCTATTGAAATAATTCTAGCACTTTGCAATTCATTTGTCTGAAACACATTTGCTCCAAATGGTGTGGTGTCCCTTAAGTGTGTCACCCTATGGTTCGTGAATAATGCAGACATGATCGAGACCCCTCTCAGATCAATAATCAGAAGCGGGACCTAGAGATCCATACTGATTCCTACACATTCTACGATGACTTCTGTGATTGTGAGAACCTTTAACATTAGTAACTAAATCCCTTTGTCTCGTGATATATTACATGTCCTAGATTCGATCATCGGTATCTCCATACCTAGTTTGATCTCATTACCGACATGTACTCTTTTCTCGTTCTCGTAATATAACATTCTAGTGATCTCATCACTTGCTTGCAAGCTAACCAATGTGATATCACCGAGTGGGCCTAGAGAATATCTATCCATCATCAAGATTGACAAATCCCACTCTTGATCCATGAGCTTCTACATAACACTTTTGTAGCACTGAACCCACCTTTATAATCATCCTTTCACGGTGTGACGTTTGATGTTATCAAGATACTCTTCCAGTGTTAGTGATTAACATGATCTCATGGTCTAAGGACTAGGATTACTTTTTTAGATGTTATAGCAATGTAAACACAATGACTTTGATCGTAATGCTATACTTCGGATGAATGTTCATCACATCATTCCACTAATGATCTGACCTTGTTATTAACAACATCCAATATCCATGATTAGGAAACCTTGATCATCTTGTTAATCAACGAGCTAGTTTATAAGAGAGGCATAACTAGGAACTTTCCTTTTGTTTATTAAACACACATGTATTAACATTTCCAAATTAATACAATTATAGCATGCAAAATAAACATCTATCATATACTTGGAATATGTATAATAACAACTTTATTATTGCCTCTCAGGGCATATTCCCTTCAGTCTCCCACTTGCACTAGAGACAGTAATCTAGTTACATGGTGATAAATCTAACACCCATGGAGTTCTGGTGTTGATCATGTTTTGCTCTAGGGAGAATTTTAGTGAATGGATCTGCTACATTGAGATCCCTATGTACTTTACAAATCTTTATATCTCCATCCTTGACATGCTCACGGATGGAGTGAAACCGACGCTTAATATGTTTGGAATTCTTGTGAGACCTTGGTTCCTTTGTGTTGGCTATGGCTCCATTGTTGTCACAATAGATCACCATTGGATCCAACACACTAGGAACCACACCCAGTTCGGTAATGAACTCTTTCATCCAAACCGCTTCCTGTGCTGCTTCTGAAGCAGCAATATATTCCGCCTTTGTTGTTGACCTTGTTACCACGGGTTGTTTGGAGCTCCTCCAACTAACTGTTGCTCCGTTCATGAGAAATACGTATCCAGATTGAGACTTAGAGTCGTACGGATCAGTGCCAAAGCTAGCGTCAATATAACAATTAGCGACCAGCTCTTCTTCACCTCCGTATACAAGAAACATTTCCTTAGTTCTTCTCAAGTACTTAAGGATATTCTTGACTGCTATCCAGTGTTCCAAACCTGGATCAGATTGGTATCTACTAGTCAAACTAATAGCATGTACCACATCCGGTCTTGTACATAGCATGGCGTACATTATAGAGCCTATGGCTGAAGCATAGGGGATCTTATCCATTATCTCTCTTTCTTCCGCCGTAGCCGGACTTTGAGTCTTACTCAATGTCTTGCCTTGTAACATAGGTAAGAACCCCTTCTTACTTTCATCCATTTTAAACTTCTTTAAAATCTTATCAAGGTATGTACTTTGTGATAGCCCTATTAGGCGTCTTCATCTATCTCTATAGATCTTTATGCCTAATATATATGACGCTTCACCAAGGTCTTTCATAGAAAATTTGTTGTTTAGATAACTTTTAACACTGTTTAAAAGATCTATATCATTTCCAATCAATAATATGTCATCCACATATAATATCAGAAATGCCACATTGCTCCCACTCACTTTCTTATAAATACAAGCCTCTTCATAAGTTTGGACAAATCCAAACTCTTTGATCACCTCATCAAAGCGGAGATTCCAACTCCGTGATGCTTGCTTCAGTCCATAGATGGATCACTGAAGCTTGCACACCTTGTTAGCATCCTTAGGATCGAAAAAACCCTTTGGTTGTATCATATACAATGCTTCTTCAATGTTACCATTGAGGAACGCAGTTTTAACATCCATCTGCCAAATTTCATAATCGAAATATGCAGCAATTTCTAACATAATCCTAACTGATTTTAGCATCGCTACGGGAGAGAATGTCTCATCGTAGTCAACTCCTTGAGTTTGTCGAAACCCTTTTGCGACAAGTTGAGCTTTATAGACGGTTACATTACCATCAACATCAGTTTTGCTTTTGAAAATCCATTTATTCTCAATGGCCTTTCGGTCATGAGGTAAGTCCAACAAGGTCGAAACCTAGTTTTCGTACATGGATTCCATGTCGGATTTCATGGCTTCTAGCCATTTGTTGGAATACGGGATCATCATCGCTTCTTCATACGTCGCAAGGTCATCTATTTCATCAACCATGAAATTTACAATAGGATTCCTGTATAGTTCAGGAGCTGCACGTGTCTTGCTTGACCTGCGAGGTTCAGTAGTGTCCTGTTTCGGAGTTTCATGATCATTATCATTAGTTACTTCTTAATTTGGTGAAGTCAACTCTGGAACAACTTCCGGTGCTGCACCACTCATCATTTCATGAAGAAAAGGTTCAATAACCTCTTCGAGTTCCACCTTTCGACTACTCACACCTTTTGCAAGAAACTCTTTCTCTAGAAAGGATCCATTCTTGGCAACGAAAACCTTGCCCTCAGATCTGTGATAGAAGGAATACCCAATTGTTTCTTTAGGGTATCCTATGAAGACGCATTTTTCCGCTTTGGGTTCGAGTTTATCCGGTTGAAGTTTCTTCACATAAACTTCGCACCCCCAAACTTTAAGAAATGACAGCTTAGGTTTGTTTCCAAACCATAATTCATGCGGTGTCGTTTCAACGGATTTAGACGGTGCCCGATTTAAATTGAATGCAGCGGTTTCTAGTGTATAACCCCAAAATGACAGTGGCAAGTCAGTCAGAGACATCATAGATTGAACCATATCCAATAGAGTACGATTACGACGTTCTGATACACCATTATGTTGTGGTGTTCCGGTAGGCGTGAGTTGTGAAACTATTCCACACTCTTTTATGTGTGTGCTAAACTCGTAACTTAGACACTCACCTCCACGGTCGGACCGCAGAAATTTGATCTTTCTATTATGATGATTTTCCACTTCATTCTGAAATTCCTTGAACTTTTCAAAGGTTTCAGACTTATGTTTCATCAAATAGATATACCCGTATCTACTCAATTCATCCGTGAAAGTAACAAAATAACGATATCCACCTCGCACTGACACACTCATTAGACTGCATACATCAGTATGTATGATTTCCAATAAATCTGTCGCCTGTTCCATTGAACTAGAAAACGGCGTTCTAGTCATCTTGCCCATAAGGCATGGCTCACATGTATCAAATGATTCAAAATCAAATGATTCCAAAAGTCCATAAGAATGGAGTTTCTTCATGCGTTTAACACCAATATGACCTAGACGGCAGTGCCACATATATGCAGATATATCATTATTAAGTTTAATTCTTTTAGCATCAACATTATGGATGTGCGTATGAGTATTATCGAGATTCAACAGAAATAAACCATTCATCTCGGGTGCATGACCATAAAAGATATTATCCATATAAATCGAACAACCATTATTTTCGGATTTAAACGAATAACCACATCGCATCAAACAAGATCCAAATACAATGTTCATGCTCAGTGCAGGCACCAAATAAAAATTATTTAGGTTTATAACTAATCTCGATGGTAGGTGGAGAGGCAGCGTTCCGACGGCGATCAGATCAACTCTTGATCCATTGCCGACACGCATCTTGACCTCACCCCTTGCTAGCGGTCGCTTGTTCCGCAGCCCCTGATTCGAGTTACATATGTTAGGAACCGATCTGGTATCAAATACCTAGGTGCTACTACGAGTACTAGTCAAGTACACATCAATAACATGTATATCATATATAGCTTTGTTTGCCTTGCCGGCTTTCTTGTCCGCCAAAAACTTGGGGCAGCTGCACTTCCAATGACCAGTCCCCTTACAATAGCACTCGGTATCAGACTTAGGGCCATCCCGGGATTTCTTTTCAGGCGCAGCAACAGATTTGCCGCCCTTCTTACCCTTCTGTTTACCATTCTTGTCTTTCTTTAAACCGGTGGTCCTATTGACCATCAACACTTGTTGTTTTTTCCTAATGTCCACTTCTGCAGTCTTAAGCATTAACAGAAGCTCGGGGAGAGTCTTCTTCATGCCCTGCATGTTATAGTTCATCACGAAGCTCTTGTAACTAGGTGGCAGATATTGGAGAACACAATGTATGCCTAAATAAATGGGAATCGTTACTCCCAAGGACACAAGATTATCGGCGTACCTAGACATTTTGAGTACGTGCTCACTTACGGAGCTGTTCTCTTCCATCATGCAACTAAAGAACTTTTTTGAAGAATTATAACTCTCTACGGCAGCATGGGTATCGAAAATCATTTTCAATTCACCCATGGTATCAAAGGCATTGCCATTTTCGAAATGCTTTCGAAGTTCTGGCTCTAGCCCATACAGTATGCCGCAATGAACTAAGTTGTGGTCCTCCTGACGAGTCACATAGACATTTTTTTCCTTGTCAGGGGCATCAAGAGATGGTGGGGGGCCTAGCGGCGCTTCTAGCACATATTGCTTTTGTGCAAATAGCCCAGTTGGTGAAGTTGCTACCATTCGCAGCAAGTTTCTCTTTCTCCATGAACATATTGAAATTAAAAGCAGGTGGTGCCATCTACAATAGAATTTGTAAAGTTTATTTAGACTAAGTTTATGATATATTGAGTTCAACTAAAGTCCCACTCGAAAACAACATCCCTCGTGTCTTTTTGGTGATTACATGAACCAAATCCACTACACCAAGTCCGATCATCACGTGAGTTGGTGTAGCTTCAAAGGCGAGCATCTATATGGGCATCATATCAACTATATGACTCATGCTTAACCTTTCAGTCCGTGTTCCGAGGCCATGTATATACATGCTAGGCTCGCCAAGTAAGAACCTTAGTACTCGCATGTGTAAAACTGTCTTACACCCGAAATATGATCGTGGATTCAAGTACACCCGATCATCACGTGATGCGTTGAAGCGGCGAAACATAAACGGTGCATACTTAAGGAAGAACACATTTTTATCTTGATATTTAAATGAGGGTTCATCTTATAACGCTACTAAAACGCAAACTCGCAATATAAGATGGGAACATCATATGTGTAAAGTGAAATGATATGGTTCTTGCATTTGATCACTATCATATGCATCGTGGTATGATCTCTATCATTCCTTTGTGTGTAAGGCCAAGGTCTATGGAACTTGCATGTTAAGTGTGTTGTAAGTGTATCAACTATATATCAACTCACAACAATACCATATCATGACACAAGCCCAGCAACGATCTAAATTAGACGCCTCTAATTTATCAATTGCAAGTTTTACGTGGCTTAGGGATTTCGAAGATAGAACCGTTCTTACCTACGAACATGGAACCACAACGATGATAACCAAATTATTAGCAACTCGTTGTAAATCAGATATTGACTATAGTAGAAGAGACAGACACCCTCCAGCCACGTATGCAAAACTAGTTGCATGTCAGTCGTGGAACCGGTCTCATGTACGATGACATGTAAGGTTGGTCCGGGCCGCTTCATCCCACTATGCCACCAATATCCAAAGTACATATAAGAAGCAATAACATGATCATCACCGCCCACATACTCTTATGTGTTCTACCCGTGCAAAGCACCTACACATAGATCAGGCTCTGATACCACTGAAGGGTTCGCAGCCTAGAAAAAAATTCCTATGATGCGAACTATACGCCAAGATCTATCTACTAGATACAAGCAACGGGTAGATATACATCCATGGAGAACTTACCCTCGAAGACAACAAAGTTTTGTTAACGAGTAGGAACTCGTGGATGATGTAGTCATATGCTTGCCGATCTCAAGATCGTGTGGAAGACCTAGCGCCGCAAACCAGCAGCGCATCCGCCCTCGCACACACGTTCAGGCCACCGAAAAACCTCCGCCTCCTCGCTCCAGCGATGCAGCAGAAGCAGCAACTCCTTCTAGATGAAATGCCACCGGGAACATGTATCTCGCTAATCCGAGACCATGGGGGAATAATTGTAGAGGGGGAGAGATCCTTCACGAGGAGGTGTGAGGAAGAAGGGTGAGAGGGGTGGCCTTTTATAGGAGGAGGGGGGTACCCCTCCCATGGCTGGCGCCCCATGGAGGTGACCCCTCACCTCCTCCATTCATGTGGTGGTAACCCCCTCCACATAAAAGTGTCCATTAACATTCCTCTTTAAAGTCTTTACTTTAAATGCATTAAATTTCTCCAAATTTAATGCTCTCTCATTTAATAAAACTCTTTTATTAAATTTATTCAGAATTTTTTTAATTACTTTAATTAACAAACATTCACATAAAACCCCTGCAACATTTCAATATTACATGCGGGAACCAATTTCAGCAATTTCACCCGAAACAGTTTCGGTGTCTATTGAAATAATTCCAGCGCTTTGTAATTCATTCGTATGAAACACATTTGCTCCAAATGGCGTTCGTGTCCCTTAAGTGTGTCACCCTACGGTTCATAAATAATGCAGACATGATCGAGACCCCTCTCAGATCAATAATCAGAAGCGGGACCTAGAGATCCATACTGATTCCTACACATTCTACGATGACTTCTATGATCGTGAGAACCTTTAACATTAGTAACTAAATCCCTTTGTCTCGCGATATGTTACATGTCCGAGATTCGATCATCGGTATCTCCATACATAGTTTGATCTCGTTACCGACATGTACTCTTTTCTTGTTCCCGTGATATAACATTCTAGTGATCTCATCACTTGCTTGCAAGCTAACCAATGTGATATCACTGAGAGGCCCAGAGAATATCTATCCGTCATCAAGATGGACAAATCCCACTCTTGATCCATGAGCTTCTACATAACACTTTTGTAGCACTGAACCCACCTTTATAATCACCCTTTCACAGTGTGACGTTTGATGTTATCAAGATACTCTTCCAGTGTTAGTGATTAACATGATCTCATGGTCTAAGGACTAGGATTACTTTGTTATATGTTATAGTAATATAAACACAATGACTTTGATCGTAATGTTATACTTCGGATGAATGTTCATCACATCATTCCACTAATGATCTAACCTTGTTATTAACAACATTCAATGTCCATGATCAGGAAACCTTGATCATCTTGTTAATCAACGAGCTAGTTTATAAGAGAGTCATAACTAGGAACTTTACTTTTGTTTATTAAACACACCTGTATTAAAGTTTCCAAATTAATACAATTATAGCATGCAAAATAAAAATCTATCATATACTTGGAATATGTATAATAACAACTTTATTATTGCCTCTCAGGGCATATTCCCTTCACGAGGTGCTTGTTTTAATCCATAAAGAGTCTTATCAAGTTTGCAAATATGGAGTGGAGCGTGAGGATTTTCAAAACCTGGAGGTTGGCTCATGTAAACCTCCTCTTCTAGCACACCATAAATAAACACGTTCTTGACATCTAGATGCTGTAATTTCCATCCACGAGAAACATAAATAGATAGGACGGTCCTAATAGTAGCAATTTTAACCACATGACCTAAAGTATCTTCATAATCAATGTCATACCTTTGCTTGAATCCTTTTACAACTAGTCGTTCTTTATATGCATCAATAGAGCCATCCGATATTTCTTTATAAGATATACCCATTTGCAATCAATCAAATTCTTGTTACTATTTGGAGGAACCAGGTACCAAGTCTTGTTCTGAATCAATGCATTGTATCTTCTTCCATTGCTTGGCGCCAGTTAGGATCACTAAGATCCTTTGTGGGTGTATATGGTTCTCCTATAGAAGAAAGCATGTCATACCTAACAATGCCATCAGTGTACTGCTTTAGATTACGTATACCTTTTTGAAGACGAGTACGAGCATGTGCTGGAGGTACAACCGTCTGCACCACATCAGGTTCTACCACCAAGGACTATTATGTCGAGGTGTCAGAATTTTCTGCATTTTCGGAATTCTCTGCATTTTCTTCTTGCGAGCTAGAGTTTGCAACCTGCCCCCATGTACTCCAGTCGCAGAGGATCCTCCAGGGGAAGATTTGCCCGTAGACAGTGACGTCGACATGGGAGATCAGGAGCCTGGCGTGATCAGCTCCTCTGCAGGCGTGGCAGGTGGAGACCGCATAGTGGTGGGTGTAGGGCGCGGTTTGTCAGGAGTGTGCTGGACACACACTTCCTCGAGCAGCGTGACAAGGGGACGACGACACGAGGCAAGGTCATCGTCATCTACATGCGACAGCGACACGGAGGTAGTGCGGTCGTTGTCCATGGGCACTGTCGATGTACGGCTGGAGGAGGGAAAATCCACCTCAGGAGAACGTGCATCGGGATTCGACTAGGATAGATAATGTCTAGGCGAATCAACTTCGGGTTCGGCACTTGTTTCGTCATTTTCTGGTCCATTTTGAACTTCAATTTCTGAACTGTTGTGAGCACTGTTTGTACCAGAATTTTCTTCTGGAGCTTCCTCTTCCTGCTTTAATGGGCACAATAGGAGACATATGATCATCAATGTTATGTGCACCCTCATGAGAATTAGATATAGATGCTAAAAGAAGTAGAATGTCTTTTTTTAAGGAGAGCACCGGTATTAGGGTGTAAGGAGGTAAAAGGGAAGACGTTCTCATTGAAAACTACATCACGAGAGATATATATGCGGCTAGTGGATACATCTAAACATTTTACTCCTTTGTGAATAGGGCTATATCTAAGAAATACACACTGTTTGGAGCGGAAGGCAAGTTTTCATTTGTTGTAAGGGCGAAGGTTAGGCCAACAAGCACGACCAAAGGTTCTAAGATCATCATAATTGGGTGTGATATGAAGGAGACATCCAGTGGGAGTTTCAAAGTTAAGAACCTTGCTGTGAAGCAAATTTATAAGAAATGTGGCAGTGATAAAAGCTTCATCGCAGAATTTTAGAGGCATGGATGCATTTGCAAAGGAAGACCAACTTCAACTATATGACAATGTTTTCTTTCTACTGAACTATTTTGTTGGTTGGCATGGGACAAGAAACATGATGTGTGATGCCAACCTTTTGAAAGAAACCATGGAGTTTCTCATACTCACCACCCAATCAGTTTGCATAGTAACAATTTTCCTATCAAACTTGCGCTCAACATATTGCTGATAATTAAGAAAAGCTTGATAAACATCAGCACGCTTTTAAGAAAATAGATCCATGTGAATTTACTATAATCATCAATAAAGCTTACATAGTATGCATATTTTTCCATAGAAAGAGGAGTAGGACCCCATACATCAGAGGATACTTCCTCCAAAGGAGTAGTAGATACACTTGTGGATATGGGGTATGGTAACTGGTGGCTCTTGGCCAACTGACAAGAGTCACAAACATATGGGGTACTTTCTAGGGTGTAAGATATTTTATTTCTCCTAAAAACTTGTTGAACCACAAATGAAGAAGGATGTCATAAGCGGTGATGCCATATAGAGGATGACGACTTTATTGTGATGAAAGCATGCTTGGAGGTCTCATGAAACATGGGCACCAAAGGATAGAGGCCACCATAGCAAGGCCCGCTAAACAGAACTCTTCATGTTTCTTGGTCCTTGATTAAAAAGAAGAAAGGATGAAACTCAATAAAGACATGATTATCAAGTGTAAATTTATGAATAGATAGGATATTTTTGATGCACTAGGAACATGAAGTATATCATTGAGATCAAAGGAACCATGAGGGGTGCGCAAAATTGAATGAACAATATGACTAATGTGCATACATGTGCCTTCAGCAGTGTGGATCCGATCTTGCCCATTGTACTTGTTGGCTATGAGGAGCTTGTTCAGCTCACTAGTGATGTGATTTGTGGCTCCTGTGTCGGTGTACCAGTTCGTGTCAATGCCATATGATGCAAGGTTTACACCCTTCTCACCATGATCACCATCATCCTTCTTGTCATCTGAGTAACGCAGCCAAAAGATGTACATTCGAATGAAAAAAGAGGGCCTATCTGAGAGAAAATAAAGAGCAATCACTCGCAGGATGACCATGTATCTTGCATATTTGACAATCAATATTGATGTAGGGAGTGGGGGCACGATCTCGATGTCTACCACCGCCATCAGAGTGATGGTAGCGATCACCACCACCATCATCGTGACGTCTGTCACGATGGTCACGCTTATCATCATCGCGGCGATCACCATGAAACCAGTTTCCGTGATCATCATCACGGCGCTCACGGTAGTCACCACCATATCCACCTCCACAATAGGAGCCACGGTCAGGGTTGCGACCATGTGGAGGAGGAGTGCATCCGCGAGGAGGAGGCGTGCGGCCACGAGGGCGCGATTCGCGATCAAAGTCACAACGCGCCAAGTTTGCTGAAGATGTGAAGGTGCCATTCTCCTCAACACCATTGCGCATGTCATATGAGCACAACTGATTGTAGAAATCATCAAGGGTGGTGCCGTGATTACCATTCACCAAGGTGATGAGAGAGTTGTACTCAACTTTGTCTAGGCCGTGCAGCAAATAGCAAGGATCTCATCATCTTCAATGGGCTTGCCGAGGGCACAGAGTTCAGAAGTGAACCCTTTCATCGTGGTGTAGTATTGATCAGTTGTCATGGAGAGGTTTTTGGTATCATTGAGTTCACCAATATGGTGTTGTGCCTTGGTGCGAGAGGCGGTTTGGAACATGGAGTTGATGGTAGTCCATGCACCCGCCGTGGAGTCCACTCCGAGGACATGAGAGAGAATATCTAGGGACAATGAATTCAGAAGGAAACGCAGCACTTGCTGATCACAAGTAATCCAGGCAACATACGCAGGTTCTCCACTTGGATCTTATTCTTGTCAGAGTCTTCAGCTTTGATGGTTTTCAGCGGTGCACGATCTGAGCCATCAAGGAGCCCCATGACATTGGCTCCGTGAAAGGCAGGGAGAACCAACGTCTTCCACATAAGGAAATTCCCTCGGGTTAGCTGCTGACTCGGAGATGCTCCTACGAAGATTGCATAATTGGTACATGCAAGCCACAAAGGAATGGGCAAACTGGATAGTGCTGGGAGTTAGAAACGAGAATTACGGGTATGGAGATGCCCAAATACTGATTGAATTTTTTGAACTATTTCAGTTTTACAATCAAAACACCATCGATAAATCGATCGTCGGTGCCTATTATCTGTAAGTATTATTTCTGTAATTAAGTATCTAGTTAGCTCACATAGTTTATTGCATGTATAATCATACTCACTATATTATGCAGACTGAAGATTCTTGAATGCAAAATAGGATGGATCTATGACATTGGGTTCATTGACCCATATTGGGTTCCTGAACTTACTCTGAAATTTAATCCCAAGGAAACAATGGATAAAGTTATAATGGTGTTAAGGTTTCAAGAAACCAAAAGGGAAATACTATTTGCTTACAACTTCGAGTGAGTGTTATTGTCTTGTACACATTCTATTTCGCTTACTCGACATTAAGTGTATAATTAATGAGTTATACTGCACAGCTTCCACTTTATTCCGCTAATGACAATGGAGTAGTACACATCATGGTCTTGAGACGTAAACCCCTTGCGAAGTGAGCGAACATGCAGGAAATGCTCTACCGGTAATTTCAGTCATTATGACACTATATCGGCAACTATCGTTCATTTTTCATTTACTGATATCAAGTAATTAATAACTTCTTTTATTCATTTTCTTAGCCGGGCAACGCTTGAAAATGGTTCACTAACAAGGCTAAGAGTGTCTGGAAAGAGGAGCTTACATTTAAACCACTAGATGTAAGTACTACTAGCTAGATCCACGCATCTCTTTGATTCTAGTTTCGATATTATTATCATGCTTGATTATTATTATTTTAATTGAACTCTGTTCTCGTAAAGTGCCTGAGGCAGGAAGACGGAAATAATTTATGTGGATACTATGTCTGCGAGTTCATTCGTCAGACGACCTATGAGACGTGCAGAAATTTAAAACAACTTCGAGTATGTAAACAATATTCACAATTTTATTTTATTACCATCAATTGTATTTAGTTTCATTTATATATGTTGGCTCTTTTTTTAAATTAGATCAAAAGATTGCGGGCCAATCTTCTATCAAAGAATTGCGTATAAGCAATCCAAGAGAAAATTGTGGGATTCTTAGATGCAGATGTTCTAGATTCAAAAGGAGAATAGTGTCGGAAGATGATGATAATGTAATAGGGATTGTAAAAGACTTTATATTGTATATATGCATGAAACTCGTGTACCGTATGTAATATGTTCGATACTTGCTGTGTAACATAATCGGGAGATGTTGTATAATATAATGGTTTTTCATTACTGAGTGCAAAACACAAAATAAAAAGGAAAAAGATAAAAGGAAAATAAATAAATGAAAATATAGAAAATGAATTCTCTGCCGCGGCACAAAAAGTATCAAAAATGCTACCACGACAGAAACACATAGATCCCGGTTCGTAATGTCCCTCCCCCCTCTCTGCAGCCAGCGGCCACGTGGATACCCTTACGTTCCGGTTCGCAGCCTAATCAGAACTAAAGGATTAGGGCTTTAGTACTGATTGCCCCGTCCCCGTTAGGCAACCAGAATTAAAACCCCTTACAAACCGAGACAAGAGACCAAGACAAGAGACCCTGTTTTCACTAGTACGATGTCCATCGCATTATTGTCAATCAACCTGCATCGACACCGCTCTCAGTTGTATCCTTATCGATTGCACATCTATACACGGTACACCACGCACATCTCTTAACTGTAACGTAGTACAGCACTCTTATCTCTTAACTATAACTACACCACTCTTAAGCGCGTCACTCTCAACCGTGTCATTGTCTCACAGATCTCAACTAGTAGATACGTATCAACGACAACACTC
Source organism: Avena sativa (assembly GCA_916181665.1). Lineage (NCBI taxonomy): Eukaryota > Viridiplantae > Streptophyta > Magnoliopsida > Poales > Poaceae > Avena > Avena sativa. Next base: position 435,900,385 of record OV702287.1, read on the forward strand.
TTAACTACTCCCTCCGTTTTAAAATATAAGATGTTTTTGCTTTTTTAAAGGAGTGTATCCTTGTCGAGTACATTCTTGTCCAATGCACACAAGAACCCCCAGATTACTCACTCAACTACTCCCTCCGTTTCAAAATATAAGATGTTTTAGCTTTATGAATAGAATGTATCTAGACTTTTTTTAGTGTGTAGGTTCATTTAGTTTTGAAGTGAACCTACACACTAAAAATAGTCTAAATACACTTCTTTTATAAAGCTAAACCATCTTATATTTTAAAACGGAGTGTTCATTACGAGGTAAACATCCACTAGTTAGTAAAACGGGCAGCGGGTTCCAAGCGAAAAAGAGATGCATGCATGAAGACCTTGGATCCATGCATGCATAGGAAAGTTGATGAAGTGAACAAGTGTCACGTTCAGTTTTTGTGAATTTACGTCTATTAAGCATGGCAGAACCAACAGAGCCATGTGTGTGTACTAGTACCATATATATGCACAATGATTTGCTTGGACTGACACCGTCGTGACTCGTGCGCCTTTTCCCATTTGAAGACATGTACAGTCAGCTGGCTTCATGTGTTGGTCACTCCGTGTTTGCACCAAGTTTTTTTCTTTTTTTAGAGAGAGCCTGTGGTAGCCATGCATTTCGTTCTTTAAGATGGGCTAGCTATTTCTCTCGTCTCTTTTCTCACGCACGCCCAAGCTAGCCCAAGGCTACCAGCAAGTAACACCAGAACAGAGAGAGAGAGAGCGCGCTAGCGAGAGAGATGGCGACTGAGGGAGGAGAGCAGCGGACGGGGAACGCGGTGCCGGTGCCGGCGCCGGCGCCCGTGCCGATCAACGGTTCGTGGACCATCTCTCTTAATTTCCTCATCCTCTTTTGTTTAGGGTAATTTGTCCTCATCCTCTCCAAGAAGAGCTCCTCCAAGAAGTTTATTTCTTCAGTTTATTTCTTCGTGGAGTCTTACTTAATCTGTTTATTTCTTCAGATAAGTTTCAAGTAAATGTCGCATGAGCCTACGATTTGTGTGCGAGCCATGCCGTAGTGTGCGGATCAAACTCTGTCGAAGAGTTGTGTCCAGGTCGTAGGCGTAGTGGACGTTGAGACCGGATCGATTTCGTTAGTCGTGGGATGGCACGGCTGTATTGGATTGAACCCTGAACTTCTCGCTCTTTTCTGTTTCAGTTCGATGGAATAAAAGGAAGAAAGTAAGACAGAAAAGCTGCACGCTTTTAGTAGCACAAATCTCTCTCTCTGAAACTACCTTCTCTGTCTCTGTCTCTGACGATCGCGAGGTGGGAGAAGGGTTTGGGGAGAACATTTGGTATCAGAGCGACAGGAAGGCCATGTCCAATACCCAGAAGGACGATGGCACGGCGGCCATCTCAGGGGCGTCGAAGCCACCCGAGTCGAGCGGGTCGAAGCCGCCCAAGCGACGGGTGTCAGCTTCCCCTCTCAGGCGCCATGGCCGGAGCCCGTCGCGACGTGGTGGCGGTGGCGGCGGGAGCGCGTCGTGCGGGAGAGCACCGGCTCTGCGTAGTACCCCACTCTCACGCGCACCTACTACGCGGAGTGGGCAATGGTGATGCGCGTCCAGCTCCAGGCGCAGCACCTCTGGTCTGTGATCGAGCACGGCGCCGACGATCCGGAGGATGATCGGGCGGCGTTGGCGGCGCTCCTGCGCGCCGTTCCTCTAGAGCTCGTCAGGACACTGGCGGGGAAGGACTACGCGCACACCGCGTGGGAGACGCTGAAGACGATGCGCCTCGGCAGCGAATCGATCCGCGAGGCCAAGGCGCAAACCCGCCGTCGCGAGTTCGAGGACCTGAAGTTCAAGGCTGGTGAGTCGCTTGAGTCATTTGCGATCCGGCTGACTGCACTTGTTAGCGACCTTGAGCTGCTAGGTGATCCCGTTGATGAGCACAAGGCGGTGCTGAAATTCCTCCGCACCGTGCCCAAGAAATACCGCCCGGTGGTCATGGCCATTGAACAAACGGTCAATCTCAAGATCCTCACGATTGAGGACCTCTGTGGGCGTTTGATCACCGCTGAGGAGGGCTACGACCTCGACGACGCCACCGAAGGCGTCGGGAACCTGCTGCTCACCGAAGAGGAGTGGCGTGCGTGCTCCAAACGCCACGACTCTGAAGGTGGCGGTGGCTCGAGTTCCGACAAGAAGCAAAAGGCTCGTCCTAGCGGCAACAAGGACGGCGCGCGCGCCGGCGGCGCCTCCAGGGACGACAAATGTCGTTACTGTGGCAAGAAAGGGCACTAGGCCCGCGACTGCCGGAAAAAGAAGAGGGACGAGGAGGCTAACCTTGTCCAGCAGGTCGATGACGACGAAGAGGCGGCCCTCATGATGATGCAGGTGTCTGCAACCGTCGACGACACGAAACTTCTAGGCGACACCTCCGTGACCGCGCCCGCTCCCGCTGCCACGATCGTGCCCACGGAGCCGACGTGCGGCGTTCACCTTGTCGAGGAGCGCGCGCACGTGAATCTCGGGCACGTCGAGGACATCGAGCCAGGCTGGTACTTGGACATCGGCGCCAGCAACCACATGACTGGTTGGCGCGCGGCGTTCTCCGAGCTGGACACGGCGGTTCGCGGCACCGTCAAACTTGGTGATGGCTCTGTCGTGGCAATCGAAGGACGCGGCACCATCCTCTTCCGCTGCAAGGATGGTGGCCACCGCGCGCTCGACAGAGTGTACTACATCCCCAGGCTAAAGAACAACATCGTCAGCCTGGGCCAACTCGATGAGTTTGGCTGCCAGGTGAAGATTGAGGGCGGGACATGCTACGTCCGTGACAAGAGGCGGCGTCTCTTCGCAAAAGTGAAGCGCGGACGGAGCCGCCTCTACATCGCGGACTTCAAGGTGGCGTAGCCGGTGTGCCTCGCCACGCGCACCAGAGAGGACCCGTGGCTCTGGCATGGCCGCTATGGGCACCTCAATTTTGACTCTCTTGGCAAGCTGGGACGTGACGGGATGGTACGTGGTCTACCACATCTGAAACATCCCGAAGAACTGTGCGACAGCTGCCTCGCCGGGAAGCACCGGCGTGCTCCGTTCCCTCACACCGCCAAGTTCCGCGTAGAGAAGCTGCTCGAGCTGGTGCATGGCGACCTCTGCGGTCCCATCGCGCCGGCAACCCCGAGCGGGAAGAAGCTGTTCCTGCTGCTCGTCGACGACCACAGCCGCCACATGTGGATCACCCTCCTTTGGAGTAAGGACGAAGCCGCGGAGGCCATCAAACGCTTCCACGCACGCGCCGAACTGGAGTCTGGTCAACGGCTGCGCACGCTCCGCACGAATCGGGGCGGCGAGTTCATCTCCGCGCACTTCGTCGACTACTGCATGGACAACGGAATCGTGCGGCATCTCACGGCCCCCTATTCTCCTCAATAGAATGGGGTCGTGGAGCGACGGAATCAAACCATCGTTGGCATGGCACCGAGCCTCCTCAAGGCAAAGAGTATGCCGAGCATGTTCTGGGGCGAAGCGGTGGTCACCGCGGTCTACCTGCTGAACCGGGCGCCCACGCAGAGCGTCTCCGGCATGACCCCATACGAGGCATGGCATGGTTCACGCCCGGATGTCTCCCACCTGCGCACGTTTGGGTGTGTGGCCCACGTCAAGGATGTGCGGCCGCATCTCAAAAAACTGGAAGACCGAAGCCGACCCATGGTGTTCATCGGCTACGAACAGGGGAGCAAAGCATGGCGCTGCTACGATCCTGTCGACAAGCGCGTACATGTCACTCGGGACGTCGTGTTCGACGAGAAGGCCAAGTGGGGGTGGGAAGCCGAGCGAGAACCTGGAGCGTGTGGTGACACTTCTTTCACAGTGGAGTACATGTCACTTTCTGTTCCTCCCACGGAACAGGGGAGTGTGTCGCGCACGCCGACGCACAGGCCGTCTCCCGTGTCCATGACCGTGGCGACACCCGCCACCCCCTCGGAACCACCTCGACCAGCGCAAGTGGAATTTGCTTCACCACCAACAAGTTTCTCCTCCGCGTTGGACGCTGCAGACACTGGTGAGAATCCTCGTCGTTTCAGGACCATGGAGAACATCCTGAACGCCGGCCCCGCGCACGGTGTGCACAGCGTGCAGGACGCTTTCGACGGCGATCACGACTCGGCTGTAGAGGAAGAGCTGCACATCACCACCGCGGACGAACCCACGTCGTTTCGTGCCGCGGACGAGGAAGCTTGCTAGAGGAAGGCGATGCGGGACGAGATGGACTCGATCACTGCGAACCACACCTGGGAGCTCGCCAACCTACCCACCGGTCACCGGCCCATCGGCCTCAAGTGGATTTACAAGGTTAAGCGCAACGAAAATGGCGATGTGCTGAAACACAAAGCCCGCTTGGTCGCCAAGGGGTTTGTGCAGCGCCACGGCATCGACTATGACGAGGTGTATGCACCAGTTGCTCGCCTAGAGTCCGTGCGGCTCCTCCTCGCACTCGCTGGCCACGCAGGATGGCCAGTTCACCACATGGACGTGAAGACGGCGTTTCTCAACGGCGACCTCGACGAGGAGGTATATGTCTCGCAGCCGCCGGGTTTCGAGGCACCTGATTCTGACGGCAAAGTCCTGCGCCTGCGCAAAGCGCTGTATGGGCTGAAACAGCCCCCCGGGCGTGGAACGCAAAGCTGGACAGTGTTCTGCAGCAGCTTGGTTTCACCAAGAGCCCCTCTGAGCATGCCATATACATGCGAGGAAAGGGGAGTGATCGGATTCTCCTCGGCATATATGTGGACGATCTGATTATTGCTGGCAGTAGTGAATCTGTCATCTCGGTCTTCAAGGAGGAGATGAAGAAAACCTTCCAGATGAGCGATCTGGGCAAGCTAAGCTTCTACCTCGGGCTAGAGGTTCAGCAAAAGAATACGGGCATCACCGTGACACAGACGGCGTTTGCTCAACGCATTCTGGAGAAGAGCGGCATGTCAGGCTGTAACCCGTGCTCGACACCCACTGAACATCGACTGAAGCTCAGCAAAGACAGCACTGCAGACCCTATTGACGCCACAGAATTCAAGAGCATTGTCGGCAGTCTAAGGTACTTGGTCCACTCACGACCAGATATCACTTTTCCTGTCAGCTATGAACTTTGGGTGTGTTTTCCAAAAGCGCACTGAAGAAGCCCATTTGATTGGATATTCTGATAGTGATCATGCTAGGGATCAAGACGGTCGGAAGAGCACTTCGGGTGCTTTCTATTTTCTTGGGAAAAGCCCGATCAGTTGGCAGTCACAAAAACAGAAGATTGTCACACTATCATCGTGTGAGGCTGAATATGTTGCAGGCACGAGCGCTGTCTGTCAAGGCATATGGCTGTCTCGGCTCCTTGGTGATCTGAAAGATGAGGAAGCAAGGAAGTTCGAGCTCTACATCGACAACAAGTCTGCCATCTCCCTCAGCAAGAACCCTGTTTTACATGATCGAAGTAAGCATATAGAACTTCGGTATCATTTCATTAGGGAGTGCGCCGAGCAAGGCAAAGTGGAGGTGAAGCATGTCAAGACTGAAGATCAGTTAGCACACATACTGACGAAGCCTCTGGGTCGAGTCAGGTTCTTGGAGCTCCGATCGAGGATTGGCATGATAGAAAATAAATCCGTGCTCAGGATTAGGGAGTGATTGTTAGGAAATAATCCTATGCACGTTAGGGAGTCTTACTTAGTCTGTTTATTTCTTCAGATAACGTGCTGGCGCTGCTTCCTAACGTGCTGGCCTAACGTTCTGTTATTTCCTAACGTGCTGGCCTAACGTTCTGTTATTTCCTAACGTGCTGGCGCTGCTTCGCAACGGGATGTGGAGCGAGGTGCTCGCCTTCTTCGCGATCGTCAGGGTCCTCATCACGGTGTGGCTGTCGGCCCGGCTCCTCTACTTCGCCCTGTTCGGCAGAGACTGCTGCTTCATCGGCGACGCCCTCAAGGCCGCCGCTCCTATCTCCGTCGTCGTCCTCGGCCAGCTCGCGTTGCCGTTCTGGGGCGCCAAGGCTGTCGTAGGCCCCTGCAAATCCGGCGGCAACTCGCAGTCCGCCTCCTCTCAAGTCTGATGGCAACCGCGCGCGAGTAGATCAGATCCTACTAGCTACTACTACTCTGATTGCTGCTACTAGTAGTACACATTTTCATGGTGGTGCCCAAGGACAAGAATAAAGTAATCAATGTTGCCTTAATTGCTGCTACTTGATCGGGACTCTGATCAGAGGAGTAGGTGTTGTGATGCCAACTTTAGTCTTTGTTTAATTCTGAACCTGTGAGTTCTTCGTGTTCTTCTTCTTTCCTGCATGCAACACTTCGTCCATCGATTGCAACTGAGTCTACTCATCTTAAGATCACAGACTATGTATGTGATAACGTGTGTTGGCTTTGTTTGAAGAAAACATGCGATGGAAACTGCAATTAATTAATGTTTTCTTTACTTGCTCTTTTTGTTTTCTAGATCACAATTTACTGAGTACGTTGATATTATTGTTATGGACACAAACAACCATCACAAATGAAATGACACGCCCTTTTTGCCTCAAGAAAGTTCACACCATTTTCGTGGTATTTCTGCACTCTTTTAGCGAGCAGCGTAGGGTTACTCGATTACGAGCTGTATGTAGACCATAGAAAAGAGAAACTAACACATTGCAGAAAACGGCTGTGAGGTTAACTAAAGACACAATTGCACCCTTTGCCATTGTAGTCATTCAGAGTTGGCTGTAGTCCTGGAATAATCTGTCAATGGTTCACTCTTGTTTACTTGAACATGTTGCTTAGCTGCTAGCTTTATATTCTTGAACCGTAATAAACTGGAATACTCCAGCTACCAGCCTTCCCTTTTGCCTTTTCTTTATGGTTTGTAAGAATCGAACTTTGTTTCAATTCTGGCTGTTTCTCTATTGGAATCGACCTAAAAGCCCATTGTCAATTTATTTCATGAAATTGACATACAAAATTTGCACCATATGCCACATAAAGGATACCATTATGTTCAAAACAAGTTCCACTCTTATAGTTGATGTCATGTTAGTCAAACATGATCTAGGTTAGTCTCAAAATGAGAGCGGGCCATATATATCAGAAAGGAGGTGCGCTAATACGGAGAACAAGTAGAGTTGGCAAGAAATTCTAGTCAATTGTTTTGATTACTAGGCACATGCCTATTCATCATTAGGTTGACCAACCAAATATGATTTATATATAGGTCATAAAAAGTATGACATTAAATTTTTCTTTCGAATTCAAGTAGTCTCCAATTTTATATTTTATGTAGTATATATAGTACTTATTTTGTTACTCAAATTGGTGATCTAGAAACGTATCCATGCATAATAGCATAATAAACCTAGGGCCCTAGACACTCTTTAGCATTTTCTTAACTTTGGAATAAACATTTATCGTTTCCTTGGCCGATAAACACACTTTCATGAGTGAATGTGTTGCAGCTTAGAGACGTATGCATGGTACGGATGATACAGCTGGGACACGCAATGCCGGTGAAACTAAAAGATTTACGATCAGGTAGTTCGGGACTACTCGGATACAACCGAATCCCAGATTTCACGTGTGTGTGTATATATATATATATATATATATATATATATATATATATATATATATATATATATATATATATATATATATATATATATATATATATATGGGCACTTTGCGGTGCAAGCAATACAAGGGAGAGTCGGAGATATTATCTCTAGTACGTAACAGGATAGGGAGATTATGTCTAGTACGTAACAGGAAAGGTACGTACAGGTACATCCGACGTTGATACAAAAACGTGTGCAATCCATCTCAACTATTATCGCTAACACCCTCCCTTAATCACAACTTCGACGAGTTGAGATTATGTTTGAACTCCTCAAAACTCCGAACTGGTAGAGGCTTCGTGAAGCCATCGGCGACTTGATCTTTCGACGGAATAAACCGAATTTCAAGTTGCTTGTTCAGAACTCTCTCTCTAACAAAATGAAAATCGATCTCAATGTGTTTTGCTCGTGCATGAAAGACTGGATTGGCCGATAGATACGTTGCTCCCAAATTATCACACCATAGACATGGTATTTGTCTTGTCTTGACTCCAAGTTCGACAAGTAACGATTGTATCCAAATTATTTCAGCTGTTGCATTGGCCACAGATTTATATTCCGCTTCTGTACTTGATCTAGAAACTGTTGCTTGCTTTTTAGCACTCCATGAGATAAGATTTGGACCAAAGAAAACAGCAAACCCTCCTGTTGATCGACGATCATCAACACATCCTGCCCAGTCTGCATCTGAGAAGGCACTGACCAGTGTAGACTCATATGGCATAAATGTGAGTCCAACACTAATTGTCTCCTTGACGTATCTCATGATGGTTTAGTTGCTGTCCAATGCATAGCCGTGGGAGCATGCAAGTATTGACAAACTTTATTAACTGCATAGGAAATGTCTGGTCTTGTGAGAGTTAAATATTGTAAGGAACCTACCATACTCCTGTAACTGGTGCTATCATCAGGGCCTAATAATTCTCCTTGTGCTGTAATTTTTTCTGAGGATGACAAAGGTGTAGATGAACCTTTACAGTTTGTCATACCAACACGAGCAAGAACATCTGGAGCATACTTAGCTTGGCTTAATACAAATCCGTCACTAACTTTCTGAACTTCAATCCCTAGAAAGAAGTGAAGATCACCAAGGTCCTTCAAAGCAAACTCCTTGCTTAGCTGCTAGCTTTACATTCTTGAACCGTAATAAACTGGAGTACTCCAGCTAGCAGCCTTCCCTTTTGCCTTTTCTTTTTGGTTTGTAGGAACTTTGTTTCAATTCTGGCTGTTTCTTTATTGGAATCGACCTAAAAGCCCATTGTCAATTTATTTCATGAAATTGACATACAAAATTTGCACCATATGCCACATAAAGGATACCATTATGTTCAAAACAAGTTCCACTCTTATAGTTGATGTCATGTTAGTCAAACATGATCTAGGTTAGTCTCAAAATGAGAGCGGGCCATATATATCAGAAAGGAGGTGCTAACACGGAGAGCAAGTAGAGTTGGCAAGAAATTCTAGTCAATTTTTTTTTGATTACTAGGCACATGCCTATTCATCATTAGGTTGACCAACCAAATATGATTTATATATAGGTCATAAAAAGTATGACATTAAAATTTTCTTTCGAATTCAAGTAGTCTCCAATTTTATATTTTATGTAGTATATAGTACGTATTTTGTTACTCAAATTGGTGATCTAGAAACGCATCCATGCATAATAAACCTAGGGCCCTAGACACTCTTTAGCATTTTCTTAACTTTGGAATAAACATTTATCGTTTCCTTGGCCGATAAACACACTTTCATGAGTGAATGTGTTGCAGCTTAGAGACGTATGCATGGTGCTGGGACGCGCAATGCAGTTGGAACTTGTTCTCAATTGCATTCTTGTCAACTACGCCGCGTTCAACCGCACCTTGTCGACTGAAAAAAAATTCGACTACATTCTTTTCAATCGCATCTTTGTCCACTGCATTCTTTTCAATTGCATCTTTGTCCACATCACTGTTTTCAATTGCATGCATTTTTCTCCATTGCACCACACAAAACTTCGCCTTAGTTATTAGAGGCACTCTCAATTGTATCATTCTCAATTGCACCTCTCTCACCTATATCCTTGCCAGCTGCATCACTCTCAACTACATTCTTATCAAATGCACTATCAACCAATTAATGGCGTAGCTACTTGAAGTTACGATGGTGCACATGTAGACCGGTAGAAAAATTAACCCTGCAAGTGTGTGCACCCCCTGTAGACACCAATTAGTTCACCAATGTGGCTTGAATTTGTTTGCAATTTTAGGTTAGCCATGAGCAGTGCATCCTGATTAGTTTTTCACTCACTAGTAGAAAACAGACCTTTGGTCCAGGGGTATTAGCCCCGGTTTTGCTACAAACCGGGACTAATGCTCCGGTCCAACGGCTAGAACTGCCGCGGCAGCCAAATGACACAAAATGCTGCCGCGGCAGGGAACCTTTATTCCTGGGTCGTAACACGACCCGGGACTAAATGTCCTACCGCCCAGCGCGCCTAACAGGCCACGTGGTTGGACCTCTAGCCCCGGTTCGTAACTGAACCGGAGCTAGAGCTTGGACTTTTAGTCCCGCTTTCGCAGCCCTGGTTCGAAATCCGGAGCTAAAGGCCCTTACGAACCGAGGCAAATTGCCCGGTTTCTACTAGTGACTACCTCTGCCCAGGAGGGCCATCGATGGGGGCATGCGAGATGGGCGACCATACAAGAGCCCAGGGACGGAGCCAGGGACGGAGCCAGGGGGACGAGCGGGGGCGAGACCCCCCCTGACGATATGATATTTTCTTAATAGCGATCAGGGAGTTCCGTAATCTCTGCCTCTCACGACTATGTTCGCCCCCCTGTCCGTGTGTAACGTAGGTAACCATAGCTCTCCGAGGCCCTTCAAACGTATCTGCTATGAGCCCACCCTACAGCCAGGCCCAGACATGACGTCTACAGAGTCCAGCTGGAAGAGGGTCAGGAACTAGTATCACGCGCGGAGGGTCCAGATCGCCTTTGGACGTTTCTTTTCTCTTGATGAGTAGGGTTCCTACCTGACGGCTTCCATCTAGGGCTCCAGTCTAAATCAATCGATCGTAACGCCGGCAATCCATAGCTGGCTGCACGGTCGCACACACACGGCCGGCCGGCCGTGCCGTTCACCATGGGCGGCGAAGCAAGGTAGTTTACTAGTCTCCCTAATTTCTTGTTAGTCATTTGATCATCCCTCAACATCAGACTAATTTAAGCCTTAAAAAGGAATTAGGAATTTTTTGATTGCCAACTTGTGCTTGTTTGGACACGAAGAGGAAGAGAACCAGAACATTTTATAAATTAAATTAGGTGATCCTCGATTTGCTTCTACAAAAGGTGATCAATTAAGAATTTTTTGATTGGCTACTTATTCGATAATCATCATAGCCAGAGAGCTAATTTAGAAATTGATCTTTTGTTTTGTTTTGCCAAACGATATTGCTATGTTTTGATAGAAATGTTGTAGTGTCGTGATGTTCTATCTGCACAAATTTTCTTCCAATACAAAATTAATATGCATTTAGTTGGCCCTCCAGGAAAAAAAACTCGCTTACGACAATTATCACCTTCGCCCCTCTTATGGTGAAATCCTGGCTCCATCCCTGCAAGAGGCCCAAAACTTTGGGGGCACCAAATCTTATGTATATAGTGTGCATCACCAGCTCCTATGAATATGAGTGTCCAAATTGTACGGGTTAGAAAGGAGAAACGAAGAAGATGGATGTGGCTTGTGGGCCCTAATAACGAAGCGGTAGAGAAATGGATTCAGTGGCAACCGAATGATTGATTATGTCTTTCCCTCACCTTTTCTCCTCAAGTTTTTGTTGCCAAACACCCATATGGGCATACAATTGAGTGTAATAGCAAATACCTAGCCAATTAATAATACCTCTTCTGACCTAAATTAGTTGACTTATATTTGTCTAGATTCGATTATATCTAGACATGATTTATATTAGATACATATGTATCTTCACAAATTTAAGTCAACTAATTTGGGCCGGAGAAAGTAGAAGTTTTTTTGATGCAAACATTGTCAAATAATTTTTTTGTGAGCCCTTATGGGCTAGGTTTTTGATGAGTTGAGTCAAGTCAACCGAGCTAAGCCAATCAACTCCCTCCTCCTAGCCCACCCCTCTCTCGTGGCCTCGGGGCATCTCTGGTGGCAAGACCCATTTAGGACATATACAACGCCAACCTCTAACATAGGCACTTAAGAAGCTAAAGTTTTATGATTACTGTTAATTATAAACATAAGCTCCTGTACCATGCAACGCTCAGTGCTCATCTAGGACGCTAGCGATAGACTTCTGGGACAGAAAAATAGTCTTAGCGCTCGACGCAAGTTTTAGCGTCGACGCAATCTGAAATCGCTGGATCGATCAGGAATCTACCGCAAGAGTATCTCCGACAGTCGCGATTTGCAGGCCGTAAAATCGTTTGCAATGCCACTTTTGCACATACAGCGCGCTGCAAACGCGAAAAAGAAGCGATCCACCAGACGCTATATATTCCAACGCGATGCTAGCGCCACAAACAGACTTCAACACACATATATAACACACTAAATAAATCAACCACAAATATTCTAGTTTGATTGTTACAAATACAATAACTTGTCCATCACCAATACAACAAATTTGATTGTCAGCAACGACTTCAAGGAATAAAGTGGAATCCTTTTTGTGGCATTTGAACTGTCCATGCCATCCTGCAGGACAGTTCTCCCAACTCTAATGCATATAGTCAATTGATCCAAGCATACCTGAAAACCCTCGTGCCTCGTTCACCTCCAAAAGTCTAGCCGTGTCTTCAATATTAGGGGATCTCAAGTATATGGGGCCGAACACGCGCACAATGGATACTGCAAAGCGCTTCACATACTTGATAGCTTGGCTTTCACCCATAGCCAAATGGTCATTCACTAGATCCGCCGGAATACCATATGCAAGATACGCAAGACGACGGTGACCTTCTGGTAGGTGCTACGGCCAAGTTCTCCCGCGACATTCCTATGTTGCTCAAAAAGCAAATCAATTTTTTCACCTCTTCCGCGATGTGCTTGAACAAACTGATGCTCATCCGAAAACACCAACGAAATTTGGGATGCCGGAAAGGGAAAAATGCCGCGTGCACTATCTCGTTTGTAGCGCGCGCTAATTTACAACAACTGTTGGAGCGCACGTTCGCGAGCATGGCGCTGTATGGTGATACGTTGCAAACGTATCCATAATTTTTGATGTTCCATGCTTGGTTTTATCTACTTTCTTATGTTTTGTCCACACTTTAGAGTACTTTTTATACACTTTCTTAGACTAACCTATTAACAAGAGCCATAGTGCCAGCTGCCTGTTTTCTGCTGTTTTTGGTTTCAGGAAAGTCAGAAAATGAATATTCTCGGAATTGGACGGGACAAAAGCCAAAGTCAGTTTTTCATCGAGGGACACAAGGAGATAGAATACGAGACGGAGAGGGACCAGAGGGCCGCCACACCACCTGGCCGCGCGGCCCAACCTGGCCCGCACCAGGGGGTGGTCTGGCTGCCCCAGACACCCCCTCAGCCTCCCCTTTCGCCTATAAGATGCCTCCGATACAGAAACCCTAAGTACCCGATCAAAATTCCACGAAAAAGTCTGTAGCCGCCGTCACCTTCATCCCTAGATCGAGAGGATCTGAAGCTCTTCCCAGCACCCTGCCGGAGAGGGGAATTCACCCTGGAGGTCTTCTTCATCACCATGCAAGCCTCCGGTGTGATGCGTGAGTAGTTCGTCCTTGGACTACGGGTCCATGTAGTAGCTAGATGGCTGGTTCTTTTCCTTTGTGCTATCATGTTTAGATCTTGTGAGCTCCGTTCATGATCAAGATCATCTATTTGTAATTCCTACATGTTGTGTTTGCAGGGATCCGATAGATATTGAGATGCTATTTTAGATTGATTATTGATTCTATCATGTCTTTGTTATTTGTGATCTTGCATGCTTTCCGTTGTTAGTAGCTATCTTGGCCAAGTAGATGCTAGCAACTCCAAGAGTTAGTATTTATACTCGATAGTGGGTTCATGCCTCTAGTAATCTGGGAAAGTCACAGAAATCTCTAAGGTACTAGATGTGCTGTTGCTACTAGGGAGAAAACAACAATCCTTTGTTCATAGAACAATCATATTGTTTACTTTACACACAATGCGTAATGCAATTATCTGTTGCTTGCAACTTAATACTGGAGGGGGTTCGGATGATAACCTGAAGGTGGATTATTAGTCATAGATGCAGTTGGATTACGGTTTATGTATAATGTTGTAATGCCCAATCAAGTCTCAAAGGAGTCAAGATGAGTAGTATATGCATATTGCTTTCTCGATGTTTGTCAATTTCCTCACTGTAATTTATTCACTCAACACGTCATCTATCTTAAGGAGAGCCACCACTAGTGAACTATAGACTCCGGTCCTTTCTTTTACCATCAATCTACAACTGTTTACTGCTTTGTGTTTACTTTCTACAAACTATTACTTTCTTCCACACAATTCGTTTAATCCTTTGTTTTCAGCAAAACCGGTGAGATTGACAACCTCGCTGTAACTTGGGGAAAAAGTTATGTTGTTATGTTGTGCAGGATTCCACGTTGCTGTTGGCGCCGGTAGTGTGCCCTGCCAAAGTTCAGCTAGCAACACCTTGGAGGTGTTTCCTTGCTTCTACTGGTTCGATTAAACCTTGGTTTCATAACTGAGGGAAAACTTGCTGCTGTGCTCATCATACCTTCCTCTTGGGGTTCCCCAACGAGCTCGATATATTTTGGGCCATCAAGCTTTTTTCTAGCGTCGTTGCCGGGGAGCCAAGGACATCTTCACAAGGGGAGTTCCTCATAACCAATCTCTTTACTTTGTTATTTTTGTTTTGCTTAGTTTATTTTTGCTTTGTTTGCTTGTTTCTTTATCAAAAACACAAAAAAATTAGTTTTACTAGTTTGCTTTCTTTATTAAAAACATAAAAAAATTAAGTCTTTCTATAGTTGTTACCTCTTTCTTAGCTCACCATGTTGATCCCTAAATTCACTTTGAAAGACCTTTCAATAGGTAGTGGCTCTATAATTGGAAAAGATAATATTGAAGAATTCTTTAATCATGTTAGTAAACATGAGTATATTGAGGATAGATTCCTTGCAGAACTTGCTCCAAATTATGAAATTGCTGCAGCTTCTTTAGTTCACATGTTGGAAGCTAGGTTTGTTAACCTTAACCCCTTAATGCAAGTAATGTTTCTTAAACTTAAAAAACCGATGACCCTGAAAAGAGATATTTTATTCTGGAAACTTTGCTTAAGGAATTCTATAATGTTGCCAAGGAATCTAGAAAAGTCTTTGAATGTTTTAATATGCTAGGCTCATGTGTAGATGTTGTTGGTACACGAGAAAAGATGAATAAAACCGAACCTAATAGGGAGGAAATTAAGATATCAATACCTTTCAAACTTGTAGCAATGCATGAAGCCATGGAAAATAATCTTGATTGGATTGTTCTGAAAACCCATTTGATGAAAATAGTGAACCCAAGAGTATTGAGAGAGGATCCTCTAGAACTTATTTGGATGAGATACCTTGCCTTGTTGAAGATATTTCTGGTATCAATCTTAATGCTTCTTCATTTGAGAACACTTGATTCTTTTTCTTGCTTCTTATGCCTAACTTAAAGGCGTTAAAGAAAAGTACTTATTGAGAGATAACCAAAAGTTTTAGATGAGCCTTGGAAGTTATTACTTCAGTAATAACCGCTCCTTATCCTTTTTATTTGATTTTTGTGCCAAGAGTAACCTCTAATGAGACAGAAGTAATGATTGGGAAAGTTGCTGTCCCGAAACAGATTTATGTGCTTCACCATAAAAATTCGTGTAAAATATCTGTACGTCCTTTTAAGGCGTGAATTTTTGTGATTCTGCCCCAGGTTTTTATCTAACTTTGGTTAGTTCAACACTTTTTGATTTGAGCAACAGAAGGTCTTCTAAAAAATTCGTCTTTACCTTCTGGTCTGTTTTGACAGATTTCTGCCATTATTTGCATTTGCTTCTTGTTGGTTCCTTTTTGAGTTCTTTTGAGGAACTGAGCTTTTTGAGGAAAGTGCTACAGTATCTTTTGTTTTAATGGAAGTTTTAATGTTGTTGAAACTGAACATAAAATACTTATTATCTTGAGTATACTAATGTTGCTAATAAAGATTATGTGAAGTTTTGTATGAAGGAAAAATTTCAGGTGTATGGAAGGAATGATGTAATGAGATGAAGAATGGACTAAAGCTCAAGCTTGGGGATGCCACCCCGTGTCACCCCAAGAAATATTCAAGAGGTACAAGCGTCAAAGCTTGGGGATGCCCAAGGCATCCCCTTCTTCATCAATAAAAATTTCAGGTTTCTTCCAAACACTTCATTTTTATTGTTTCATGCGCAGTTGTGTTGTTCTTGGAGCGTCTTGTTTTTCGTTTTTATTTTAGTTTTTCGTTTGCTTGGTTTGCTTAGTTTGCTTAATAAATTGGTTGGACCCCCTCTTCATGCATTGGTTTTCAAATAGTTTGGTTTGGATTGGAAAAGAGTAGGAAAAGTTCATGCTTAAGTGGTAAAAAGAGCTTGTTTTTGATTGTGGCCTATGCTTTGTCATGCCATGTTTGATATTGTTTTGGCTTTATGCTTAGTATTCTTTTCTGTAGCATGACATGTTATAAACAATTGAGATTGCTTAACGTGCCTTGGAAGAATCATGCGTTGTTTTAGCATATTAAAGCATAGTATTGTGGTATTCTCCTTTGATGCTTTATTTGGGTTGACTTGGCACATGCTCACACCATGTTATGACTATCCCAAGTCACCATAGACTTTATGATCCTTTAGTTTTCAACTTGTAATATCACTTTATGCTTTGATTAATAATGTTTTGTCTCTCTGCATGATTATGGCCATTATTTCTCTCTTAGTTGGTCGCTCCCAGTCTTTTGCTAGCCTCCATAACCAAGTATGAGTTACACTCATGCATCCAACTCCTAAAACCAAGTTATTCCAAAGAGTCCACCATACCTACCTATTAGCATATGCTATTCCAAGTATATTCATGTTTTTATCTACCTTCTGAATTAAACTTGTTATGAGAAAACTAGTGATTAAAGTTCTCACGAACTTGATGGCACACTTTACTTTTCTTGTACTTAATAAACTTGAACCATTGCGTCCATCTTTGTTGCGTGTATGCTTGCGCTTTACAAGTTGACGTTAGCAGAACCATGTATCATGGGGAACGCTTTCAACATTGCACTTGTACTTTGTACCCCGTTGATATCATGTTCTTTTGCTTATAGATCCCGGCGGTGTGAAATAAAAGGGGAACTTGTAAGATAATGGAGTTTGTATTTGTGTTAGAGAAACGCCTGGGCCACTATACTAAGCCATGCCTAATCATGGTGGAAACTTGCAGCATAACCATAATGAGCACTTATGAAGCATCCTCAATAAAAACCTATGCAAATAGCAAATAAAAAGATCGCTGAGATGCTCATTGTTTGCTTGCCTTGTCATTTTGATTATGGGATAGCTCCTGTATCATGTGTAAGGGGTACCCCGTTGGCGGTTCTCTATGATACATATGTACTTACAATGACAAGAGCTTACTTGTGACTAAAGTTGAGTAGCATGAGGTTCGATCTTCGTAAGTAAGGGGCATGAGATTTCAGCTTATAACTTGTCAAGCATATCCTCTTAGTTGTGTCAATTTAACCTTAATCACTTAAAGATGCTTATGATAGGGGCAATGAGAGCTGAAAGCTAATAAGTACCATAATTTTTGGAAGCTCTTTATGAAACTTGAATCCCTACTTCCTTCTATGAAGGCCCTTCTTTTACTTTTATGTTGAGTCTCCACCTTCTATCTTTATGCACCTACTTTGAGAGCATAGTGGCCATTCTTAGTTCTATGTGCATTGTCCCAAGACTTGTTGATTGATGCATATCTTTGATATTGCTTGTTTTAAACTATTTGTATCTAGTCACTCTTATGAACTTTGAAGGTGTCCTATGCATTTATGTTTGCTACTCTATGAGGGACAAGCTGAATGCCACTATGCTATGTTTTCTTTATGTGAAACAAACAAACGTCCTGCAAAGCATTGTTATTCATGAATCTTTTGTTTGTGCCTTTCCATGTTGCAACATAGTTGCTATGCCTCATTGTTAGAACTTTATCTTTCATGCTATGTTGAAGTACTATGAACCCAGCTATGAATGTTTTACAAATACTTTGATCAAGTTTATGATGGTGCATGTCACCTCAACAAAATTTCTTTCTTTTTTATCACTTACCTACTCCAGGACGAGCAGGAGTTAAGCTTGGGGATGTTCATACGTTGCAAACGTATCCATAATTTTTGATATTCCATGCTTGGTTTTATCTACTTTCTTATGTTTTGTCCACACTTTGGAGTACTTTTTATACACTTTCTTGGACTAACCTATTAACAAGAGCCACAGTGCCAGCTGCCTGTTTTCTGCTGTTTTTGGTTCCAGGAAAGTCAGAAAATGAATATTCTCGGAATTGGACAGGACAAAAGCCAAAGTCAGTTTTTCACCGAGGGACACAAGGAGACAGAATACGAGATGGAGAGGGGCCAGGGGGCCGCCACACCACCTGGCCACGCGGCCCAGCGTGGCCCGCACCAAGGGGTGGTCTGGCTGCCCCAGGCACCCCCTTGGCCTCCCTTTCGCCTATAAGATGCCTCCAATATAGAAACCATAAGTACCCGATCAAAATTCCACGAAAGAGTCTGTAGCCGCCGTCATCTCCATCCCTAGATCAGGAGGGATCTGAAGCTCTTCCCGACACCCTGCTGGAGAGGGGAATTCACCCTGGAGGTCTTCTTCATCACCATGCAAGCCTCCGGTGTGATGCGTGAGTAGTTCATCCTTGGACTACGGGTCCATGTAGTAGCTAGATGGCTGGTTCTTCTCCTTTGTGCTATCATGTTTAGATCTTGTGAGCTCCATTCATGATCAAGATCATCTATTTGTAATTCCTACATGTTGTGTTTGCGAGGATCCGATGGATATTGAGATGCTATTTCAGATTGATTATTGATTCTATCATGTCTTTTTTATTTGTGATCTTGCATGCTTTTTGTGGTTAGTAGCTATCTTGGCCAAGTAGATGCTAGCAACTCCAAGAGTTAGTATTTATGCTCGATAGTGAGTTCATGCCTCTAGTAATCTGGGAAAGTGACAGAAATCTCTAAGGTACTAGATGTGCTGTTGCTACTAGGGAGAAAACATCAATCCTTTGTTCATAGAACAATCGTATTGTTTACTTTACACGCAATGCATAATGCAATTATCTGTTGCTTGCAACTTAATACTGGAGGGGGTTCGGATGATAACCTGAAGGTGGATTATTAGTCATAGATGCAGTTGGATTACAGTCTATGTATAATGTTGTAATGCCCAATCAAGTCTCAGAGGAGTCAAGATGAGTAGTATATGCATATTGCTTTCTCGATGTTTGTTAATTGCCCCGCTGTAATTTGTTCACCCAACATGTCATCTATCTTAAGGAGAGCCACCACTAGTGAACTATGGACCCCGGTCCTTTTTTTACCATCAATCTACAACTGTTTATTGCTTTGTGTTTACTTTCTACAAACTATTACTTTCTTCCGCACAATTCGTTCAATCTTTTGTTTTTAGCAAAACCGGTGAGATTGACAACCTCACTGTAAGTTGGGGACAAATTTCTATGGTTTCGTTGTGCAGGATTCCATGTTGCTGCTGGCGCCGGTAGTGTGTCCTGCCAAAGTTCAGCTAGCAACACCTTGGAGGTGTTTCCTTGATCCTACTGGTTCGATTAAACCTTGGTTTCATAACTGAGAGAAAACTTGTTGTTGTGCTCATCATACCTTCCTCTTGGGGTTCCCCAATGAGCTCGATATATTTTGGGCCATCATATGGGCGCTGGATAGCACGGCTGTTGGAGATGCTCTAACTACTTTGATTTTATTCCTAGCATATGTTTAAGCGGTCATGTTGTACATGGCCTTAGGACACCCGAACAGTTAGTTCGGTACGTTGCGTCGGGGCACAGATAGGAAATGGGTCGAAGTCCGATCGCCTAAGCCAATGCGCCTAGCGACTAGACCCAAATGGTCCATCGACTAGACTTTTCCTCAACCATTTTCATTAATTTGAAAACATAATTTGCATAGGGAAAATAAAAAATAGAACGAAACCCTAGTTATGGGCGCTGCCTGCGCTGCCGGCGTCAATGGATCCAGCTACTCGTCGTCGTCCATCGAGAGGTCGTTGTACGGCGGCAGTGTCCAAGGGCCCTACTGCGGCCAGGCCGGTGGCGGTAGAACCACCTGCCTAATCGATGCGGACTACGGCACACGTGTTGTGGCAACGATCATGGAGATGGTAGTTCCGCTTCGTGCACCTCCACCCGCGTAGTGAGATGGATGGCCTCGGCTATCCCCTGCCAGGTCCATTTGCTCTCCTTGTCCACGCGAGAGAACTCAATGGCGTGTGTGTACGCATCGTCCTCGTTGTAACCTAGCGACAGAGCGGCCTCGACTTCCTGCTTCACGATGGCACTTGTGTCATCGTCGCTGCCTCCCTCCTCCTCCTCGTCAGAGTCCTCATCATCGTAGTGTGTGGAGAGATTACCGTACTCTTGCCCCATCTGGAACTCGCCCCGGTATGGGGACGCCGACCACGCTGCACTCTCCCAGGCGAGGAACTTCCGCCAGAAGTTCTTCCGGTGGTAACTGCAGTTGTACCGTAGCACCAGCAGGAGCAGCGATGTGGCAATGCATCTCCACTTCTAGCGCCGGCCTGTTAGCCAGTGGAGGTGGCATCATCTCCCTGTGGATGTTGAGGTGACAGTCGCTAGGAAGGGAGACTTCATGGTGATTGCATGGATCCCCCTTGTCCCATCGCTAGATGCAGTCCTACACCGGCATGTATTGGCGGTCGTGCTCCCATCGTTCGGGCCACACCGCGGCGCAGGTGCCTCTGAACCGACGAAATCTTCCACCCATGGAGGCGACGGCATAATTCGGTGGCGTCTGCATGAAGCCACTTTCTCGCATGGTGGAGGCAGAATCATTGGTGACCATAGAGGGCGGCGGCATCCCAAGGACGGGCCCACCTCATGGTTGTTGGTCGTCTTCTTCAGCCACGATGACATCTTCATGGCGCTGGCTAGGGCGAGATGGGGAGGGCTTGGATAGAAGCACCATTGACACATGTAGGGTGTGTGGGGAGAGACGACCATAGATCCAGTATATGAAGCCCTGACCATCAATATCGGCGCAAGCTCCAGCTGCTTTTGCATAAATGTCGACGCAAGAGTTCATGTGTGTTGAAGCGGTCAGCACCGGCATTGGTGGCCATGGTTTATAGCACCTGCCAGCCTTCTAAAATCTTGTAGTCACTTCATGCATCAGGCTCGTAAAGGCTGTTGGGTTGCTTCAAGGTGGGCCTAGTGCGAGCGAGAAGGGAAGCGCGCGTGGTTTGCGGTGTGTCCATGTCGATTTATTCGTGCTCCAAATTTTGTGGACGGATGGGTCGCACTGGACATGCCGATTCATTTGGGTCGCGCCGCGTGCGCGACTGTCCTCATGTACGCACAGATTGGTTCGGATCAACTCGGACCAGATGGGTCATTCCACTGAAGATGCCCTCACCCACTCATCACACCACCAGAAGATGTCGGACCGAGCCCCAAGCGCTGCTAGGAGTCTGTGTTGCAGGTTCCTTGGGAATTGACCTTTAGGGTGGCCCGGTCTTCACTGATTTGGGAGGGGGAAGTACGTGAGGGAAAATGAGATGAACATAATGAAGTCAACACAAAGGCAAGATTAAAATATAAACACACGCAAACACACATGATTTCAGTTGTCCTCGTTGGCCCGAACCACCAACCCGGTAGAATCCTCGTGGAAGAGACCAATAGGTAGAGATCCATGATGGAAAGATGGATCTGGAGCCTCTAGAATCTATTCATGAAGATATTGCACTCGATATAAACCCAAACAGAGAGATCAACACAATAGAGATCACGAGATACAAAGAGCGCTCAAAGGGCGAGGGTCTTGTACAACCTTGGTCTTGATGTACATCCAAGAGAGGTTGTCCCTATGGGAAGATGGAGGCTAAGACAATTCTATTAAATATTCATTTTAGGATTTATAGGAGGAGGTGGTAGCATATTTATAGGCCATCCACTTAAACAGGGGTATTCTAGGCATAAATAGGAAGTTCTACATGAATTGGGGGCATTACATGGTCTAGGCCCAGCTCTTGGCACACATGCCCACTGCTTAGGCTGAAGACTCTGGTGTGGGGAGGCCGGAGATTTTGGGGTGGACAGAGACTCCGAGGCATTCTTTGGGGTAGACTCCGGGGTGGCTCCATAAGCTCCTGGAAGTGTGGGACGAAGACTGGATCAGAGTCCTCGAGGCAGAGCTTCCGGGCGGGGTGGAGACTCCGTGTGTAGAGGGAGGAGACTCTAGGGTCCAGGGGCGGAGACTCCGATCCTAGAGCTGCTTCTTCTTGCGTCTTATCTTTCATGCTTCTTTTTTGGGGGTCTCCTGTGGCATCCTTTGCATCTCCTCTTGGCATCATGATCATGAGTATGGGCCTAGTCATACAATAGGCATATAGTTCTAATAGGATCTCATTCAAGTGAGGACTAGAGAAGGATAAGAGATGGAAGGAGTTCACCTTATGATGGGTTGCATCACTCTCCCTCCTCTGATCATCGGTCATCCTTCTTCTCCCGTACGCAAGCGTAGAGGCATCCACCGTCGAAGCCTTCCGTGACATCGTTGTACACCTCCCAAACCCGGTACTATGCATCTAGGAGATCTACCTCGTCGTACTCCTCCTCGCCCACGAAGGTATTGAAGATGGGAGCTTCGAATTTACAGCATTGATCTTGTCTTTCTCACTTCCGGCTAAATAATCAAATGCCATTGATTTGCTCTTTCTTGTGCTTCTCCATCTTATATGGCCATCGGTGCATCACCCGGGTGAGATGCTGGTCATCTAGGACCCTAACTTTCCTCCACGCACGCTCTGTAGCCACTTGTTATCGCCCGCATGCCGCGTTGCTTCTCTCGGGTGCTCATTATCCCTATCCCAGGCGACCCTAGGGCCCGTGTTGCCACCAATATGTATCCCAAGTCGTGTCGCTCTAGATACACTTATTTTGCATAGTCGGTCGAGCTCTAGTGTAATTTCGTTATCAGTGGAGTCCACCGTGATCCTAACTTGTCCTAAATGGGTGTTGAGTTGATCGTATGACCCTACTGTCATTCATTAAGGCTAGGCACCGGTGTAAAAAGTATTTCCAGCATTTTCTGTAATTTCATAAAAATGTTTAAACTCTAGAAACTGATAACTTATTATTCTCTATTGATTAGAACAATGTATGTAATATATCAAGATGTTCAGAAAAATCATTTATGTTTATTTATATTGAAACCATGAATCTTTATTACATAACTTAAAATTCCATTTATATTAGAAGAACAAAATGGATTTTTTAACCATGGAGTCAGTACAAATGCAATAATGAATATATTTTTACTAGATTTAAATTTCCTCCATGTAATAGGGATGTATTCAGTATTTGGTTTTCCCTTTATTTGATTTTTTAATTTTAGTTGGTTGAATTCAAAACTAGGTCAAAACTTCCAGCTTGGCCACTCATAGCAGTGGTTCAAAGTTTTGAAATTTCCTTTCAGATACTACATAGAAGACTTGTAGGTCACCTTAAAATGATTTTTGCCAAAAAAAAATTACCAAGCTTAATGATAGCTGTAGTTCATATTTGGACAACTTTCTGAATGCCGGTAGTTGAAAATAATCCAGACTTAGCTACAAAGCTAAGAAACAACCATATCTCTGAATTAGACATCCCACTACTACTTACAATATTTTGATAATTCTGGTGGTGCAACTTTTCAACAGACCGTTGGACGAAATTTAGAACCAACGAGGGTACCTTATAAAAAATTGGCCAAAATTTAGGACCAAGACCTACGATACAGACAGTTGAAGTTTGAGCAAAATCGTCCGAAACTCAAAAACAATACCAGATATAGCTATAATTCGAGATAAATAGACGTGCACTGGGATTAGCCTATCACAGTCTTAGGTTTTTGTGAAAATTGCAATGGTGCTATATGGCACCTTACTTTTGATACATGCATTACTAAAAAACCGACCTTTTTTTGACTTTTTTGCACTAGTGAAATGAAACATCATTTTTTTTTCTGAAACAGAGTTGCAAACTTCAGTTGTGAATGTTGCTTGTCATGCCAAGATGTACCTATGTGCACAGTTTGGGAAGGTTATAAGGAAGTATGCTTTGTATTTTGCCAAAACCATGGTTATCTCTGTGTTAAGCCAAGCTAAGTCATACTCCCTCCGTTCTAATATATAAGATGTTTTGTGTAGAGAATGTATCTAGACATATTTTAGTGTGTAGGTTCGGAGTGAATCTACACATAGAAGACATCTTGATATATTCATTTCACAAAAGATAAAACATCATATATTTTGGAACGGAGGGAGTACATTATAACATTGTCTGTGAAATTTTTAAATCACCATATTGTAATTTTGTTATTTTTCGAATTAGGTCACATAAAAGGACCTCATACACAAGTTTTGTAGTTTTTTTATTTTCCTGGATCAAAACAACCAGCATGAGGCGAAGGGTGTTGAAATTTTAAATTTGGCCACGGATCCTACATAGCACCATTCTAGGAACCTTCAAACATTTTTGTCCGAAATTTAGGACCAAGACCTATGATACCTACAATTCAAAATTTAGCAAAACTGGCTGAAGAAACTCAAAAATAAAACCAGACACATAACCAATTCGAGAAAATTCAATGTGCTCTTGGATTTGCCCATCACACAATCTTAGGTTTGTGTGAAACTGCAATGGTGCCATATGTCACTTACTTTTGGTACATGCTTAACAAAAAACCCACTTCTGAACATTTTTGGACAGATGAAATAAATAAAAAACTAGGTTTCGTGAAAAATGTTGAAAACTCTAGTTGGCAATGTTGCTTGTCCTACCTAGATGCACCACATGGTTTGCGCTGATTATATGGAACTACATCGTGGATTTGCCAAAACTGTTGTCATCTACGTGGAAAGCCAGGTTAAGTCATATATGGTACTCTCTCCATCCCAAAAAAAGGATGTCGTAGATATGTCTACATGAATTTAGACTCGTTTTACTGTTTAGATACATAAGAATCTAGATAAATCCGCGACATACTTTTTTGGAAGGAGGGACTAGCATTTTTCAAGTGTTCTTTTCTTCAACTGACGATACTGCATGTTTGTTATTTTCCAGGGAACTAGGTCACATAAAGGACCCCATCAGGGATTTTCCATTTTTAATTTTTTGTTGAATTCAAAACTGGATTAAAACAACTAGCACGAGGATTCGTACTAGCGTGTAGAAAATTTGAAATTTATCCATGGATACCACATAGCACCATGCTAGACTCCTTAATAAAAAAATTGCCAAAATTTACAACCAAGAACTACGATATCTAAGGTTCAAATTTGAGCACAATCGGCAGAAACTCAAGAAAATAGAATCAAATATGTCTACAACTCAATAAAATTTGATGTGCTCTTGGATTTGCCCATCACACAATCTTAGGTTTGGTTGAACTAGGCACCATTTCCCCCCCATCGACGGCTCACCTTCTTCCTCTATTTCTTTTCCCCTCCAATGCTAAGGCCGCCATCGTTGTTGGCTACATGGTCATGTGCGGGTGTAGGTGCGTGAACTTCCTGGACTGCTTCGTCACCGTCTTCCTCGGGTATTTGATATCCTACTAGCTAGTCCACATTTTCATGGAGGTGCCAAAGAACAAGAATATGTAATCGTTGTTGCGTTGTTGTTACTCGGGACTCTGATCAGAGGAGTAGGTGCTGTGGTGCGAGCAGTTGTTTCTGTGTGTTCACTTTGGTTTTTGTTTTCTAAACTTGTGAGTTCAACTTTATTCTTGTTCTTCTTTTTCTTCCTGTTCTTTCTAGCAACACTCACTTCAACGATTAACTGCCACCGTGTGTAGTCATCAAGATCAGACAAACTAAGTATGTAATGTGTGCTGGCTTTGTTTCAGGCCGGAAAACGTGCGATGGCAACCGCAATGTTTTCTTTAGCCCAGTGATTGCGACTTTGGGAGCTGTTAGCTACTCATTTGTCCCACTTTTCCCTTCCTAGATCTCAACCTACTGAGTTGATTTTATGAACACAACATCACAAATAACACGCGCATTTGCTGCCTCGAAAAAACTATTTTTTTGGCGGTATTTCTACTCTCTTTTACTGAGTAATGTAGTACAGAAAAGATTTTTCGATGAAGGACGCCTTTATTATTTAAAATTTTAAGTACAGAAAAAAAAAGGTACAGAAAAGACAACTTAAAGTACGTAGCACAGTGTGGTGCGTTGCAATAAAGACATCATTGCGCCTTCCCCATTCTAGGGAGGCCACGTCTTTACTCTTGAGTCTGTTGGCCAGCATAGATGGACGCTATCAGTAGCTTAAATGCATTCAGCTGACTCGCTGTCTGTGCATCTTTGCCTCACCGCGTGTATAAAGTCATGGACATACCGTGTTGCCAGTTCAATCGCCCAAAAAATGACCCTGTTGCTTGCCAGCTTTTACTCAGGTCTTATGGCACATTTCGGCGTTTCTAAGATGGGCTACTGAGATGGACATGTGAGCTACTACGACCAACCATATATACAAGAACATTTCCGCAGAGGACATTGCATTAAGTATGCTCTATTTGCAAGTTGGTCGCAGCAGTGGTACGTACGAGGGCATCCGGCGGAGCACTAAACTTTCAAAATCACGCCGGTCTTGTAATCGTCTTTGTGTTGTTTTCATGTCCAAGTATTCCATTCACGATCTGTCTGGACATTGGACGTCTGTGATCGTGGCCCGGCCTGTTGATGAAAGCGAGAGCAATTTCATATATCACATGCATGTTCATACCCGAAATCTTCAAAAGAAAGACACGACTATTATACATATGAATAAAATATTGGAGTCTCTGATATACTATTTGCATAAACAAACAATATTCTAGTTAATCGAAATGGATCATTAGTTCATTACAACGATTTAGCCCTTACTAGGTGCACTATTAGCCCTTAATGGATGTCCCGGCGGTTGTAAGCTAAGTAAGGGCTGTACCATGCATAGAGCTGTGTAGGGGATAGAGTAGACACTCCATGAACCGACCGGGTAGCTACTTGCTGAAACTGTAAAGAACTTTATTCTTGTGAATCGTTTTTTTTTTTTTTTGCAAGCAAGACACTCACGAGTCCCCTCCACACGACACGATACAAGGGCAGCCAAGCGGAAGTGGGGAGCCGAATCCACACGAAAGTTGAAGTGAACCAAGTGCCACGTTAAGTTTTTTTCAGTTTACGGTCTACAACGTCGTGGCAGAACAAACAGAGCCATGTGTGCGTACATTTCGCAGTGAGCTGCATCAGTACTATGGACCGACAAACCTCGTATACGGCGGTATACCCTACACCAAGCCTTTTTCCAGTTCGAGACATGTACAAGCTAGCTGCATGTTGGGCACCTGTATGAGAAATGCAACTCTGCCATGGTCCACCTTTTCTCTCCTTCTTTTTATATACTAATTTTATTTGAGTTGGATTCCCTCTTCCTCCACATCTTGTTTTAGATTAAAAAACCTATGTAGCTTTTGAACCAAAAGTTTAATTTGTGAACCGTTTGAATATTTGATTTTCTACTGAACGGAGCTTCAAAATGAGACCAATATTGAATAATTTATGATAACTTTTGAAATGTGATGAAACTTGAAGATACTTGGTGAATTTTTTCTTTAAAACAATTTGTTTTACTCTGGTTTCAAACTTGGTCCATTAGAGTTAGAAATTATTTTGACAATTATTTTAGAGTCCAATTTAGAGACGCCATTTTTTTTTACTAGTTTTACTGTGCATCATTATGGCATCCAACCTACCTGCGCGCATGTGGTCGTACATATCCAAGCTTGGGTATATATTTGTAGCACTTCCCTGGTGGCAGAACGGAGAAGCAGCTAGACTGGTAGTGTGTGCACCTGCCTGCCCCCGGTTTCAAGCAGTTCGTCGTTCCATATAGCTAGCTGAAGGACCGAAGCCCATTAGATCCATCCACTGCAGGTACTGGTGAGTGCACATACTGCCACTTCAATTCTTCCGCTCATTTTACTAGATTGTAACTGACTATCTTAGAGAATCAGAGATGGCATCCCTGCTGGTGGATTCAGTCGCTCGTCGCGCTGCTGTCGTCGCGTGCGTTGGCCAGATCGTTATCACTTCTATCTTCCTGCTGCCACATGCACAGTTGGTGAGTCACACCTAAAACTTTTCCTGATTCCCCTTTCTTCTTGGAGAGCCTACCATTTTCTTTCTCTCTGGATATGATCGTTTACACGACCGTTCGGTTTTGCAGCAGGATCAGTGTGCCACAGCCGCGGAGGCCGCTTCCCTGCACGCCTACCCGATCTACTTGCTGCTCTCCATCGTGGCCACTGAGCTCATGGTGACGGTTGGCATGGTGTGGCGGCGCCTCTGCCGCCGGGAGTTCTTCCTCCTGGTCCCGTCCTCATCGCCTACCATTTTGGCTGGTATCTCTCCCTCCTCTTCGTCAAGACCATGGGCCGCTTCAGCTGCTTCGGCGTCCTGGGCAAGGCCGCCATCGTCGTTGGCTCCGTCGTCCTGTTCGCGCCCATGTGGATGAACATCCTGCACTGCTTCCTCGCCGTCTTCCCCGGTTACTAGTAGACATTGTCGTCTCATGGAGGTACCCAAGAACAAGAATAAGCTAGCTAGTAATCACTTCTGTGTTGCTGCTACCTGCTAGTCGTGGCTCTGATATCTGATCAGAGGAGTAGGTACTGTGGAATGTGGTGTCGACAGTTGCATCTGTGTGTTCAGAACTTCGCCTGCGTCTTTGTTTTCTGAACTTGTGGGTTCACCTTTTTTCTTGTTCTTCTTCAGTAACTTTTTTTTTTTCGAAATGGGGGATAAACACCCCGGCCTCTGCATCAATAGATGCACACAGCCTGCTTTATTACTAAGTTTGTCTATCTCGTTATTATAAACTCACGGGTCACTTAAAATCGCCACATAAAAATGACAAGCAAGCATATATTAAACATTATCCAATCTACTAATATGCCGCCAAGAAGCCCGGTTGTAGATATCCTGAGCAACCATCAGGAGCCGGCTGCCACCAGTAGTCATAGGTTCTCGCTGCTCCATAGGTAGTAGAACCGACCACTGCTGAATCCAATGCACAACCATATGTATAACCTGCAAAAAATTTGTTTCTTCAACCTTGTTAAAAATAATGTTATTCCTGCAATTCCAAATAGACCAACACAAAGCTGAAACTCCAATCTGAATTCGAGCCTTAACAATCTTATCAATACCATTCAACCAATTTCCAAACATATTGGTAACATTAGCTGGTGGCGGGATATTAAAAGCGAAATGAATAACACGCCAAACCATTTGCGCAAAAGGACAGGAAATAAATAAATGTTGAATGGTTTTCTCTGAATCACAAAAACAATAGTTTTTACTCCCCGTCCATTTTCTTTTAGCAAGATTATCTTTTGTTAGTAATACTTTTCTATTTAGGAACCACATGAATATCTTTATCTTCAGAGGAATCTTTAATTTCCAAAGGTATTTTCTAGGGAAATCCTGCTGATCATTTATCAGGTCTGCATACATAGATTTAACCGAGAAAACACCCGACTATGTGAGCTTCCAAATAAATCTATCGGGTTCGTCATTAAGGTTTATATTCATCAGTCTTTGGCATAAATGCATCCATGATGTCCAATTATTACCAGTTAAAGTCCTTCTGAAACTAATATTGAGTGGAACATGAGCTAAAACATCCGCAACTAAAACATTTTTGCGATGCACAATGTTATATAAAGATGGATACTGATGAGCTAAAGATGAATCACCTAACCATACATCTTCCCAAAATCTGGTACATCTACCATTACCAATACTGAAAAAACCTCTATGAAAGAAACAATTTTAACTCTCATTAAGCCCTTCCAGAAAGGGAAATCTGTAGGTTTAATTTCAACCTGAGCGAGGGTTTTATTCTTAAGGTATTTATTATGTAGCAACTCTTGCCACATACCTTCCTCAGTTAACATTTTGAATAGCCATTTACTGAGCAAACAAATATTTTTGAGCCTTAGTACCTCTATACCAAGCCCTCCCTGGTCCTTTGGTCTACACAGAATATTCCATTTAGTGAGTCTATATTTCTTTTTATGTTCATCGTTTTGCCAGAAAAACCTAGAACGATAAAAATCTAAACGTTTACGTACCCCTTTGGGTATCTCTAGAAATGATAGCATAAACATAAGAAGACTAGTAAAAACAGAATTTATCAGAACCAATCTATCTCCATAGGATAGTAAGTTGATCTGCCAACATCCCAATTTTCTTTCAAATCGGGATTCAACTGGATTCCACTCCACATTCCTAAGTTTACGGTGATGTACCGGTACCCCAAGGTACTTGATAGGAAGAGACCCAGATTCACAACCAAAGATCTCTTTATAAACATGTTCTTCCTCCTTAGCTTTGCCAAAACAAAATATATCACTCTTATGGAAATTAATCTTCAAGCCAGAAAGTTGTTCAAAGATACAAAGAATCAACTTCATGTTTAAAGCCTTATCAAAATCATGTTCTATAAAAAGGATTGTATCATCAACATATTGTAAAATTGACACACCACCCTCAACCAGATGGGGGATTAATCCACCTACTTGGCCAACCTCCTTTGCCCTTGCAATTAGAATGGCTAACATATCTGCAATGATGTTAAAAAGCATCGGAGATAACGGATCCCCTGCCTAATACCCTTTTTAGTTTGGAAATAGTGGTCAATATCATCGTTGACTCTAATTCTGACACTACCACCTTGAACAAAATTTGCAATCCAGTCACACCATTTAGGATCAAAACCCTTCATACGCATGACCTGTTGCAAAAAAGGCCATTTGACTTTATCGTAAGCCTTTTCAAAATCTATTTTAAAAAGGACTCCATCCATTTTCTTTCTATGAAGTTCATGAATGGTATCATGTAGAACCACAACACCCTCAAGGATGTGTCTACCGGGCATAAACGCCATTTGAGATGGCCGAATAACTTTATGTGCAATTTCAGTGACTCTATTAGTAGCCACCTTTGTAAAAATCTTGAAGCTCACATTTAAAAGACATATGGGTCTGTATTGTTGTATTTGTACTGCATTTTCTTTTTTGGGTAAGAGAGTTATAACTCCAAAATTTAACTTAAACAATGGTAACTCTCCTGCTTGTAACTGTACAAACAATGTCATCAAATCATCTTTAATGACACCCCAAAACTGCTGATAAAACTCAGATGGGAACCCATCCGGTCCAGGAGCTTTATTACGTTCCATTTGAGAAATCGCATCTAGTACTTCCTTCTCAGAGAAGTCAGCAACTAAAATAGCGTTCTCCTCTGAAGACAATCTTGGTATGTCCATAGTTTCATTTTCAACCAAAGAGAAATTGTTCGGTTCCGGTGTCCCAAATAACTTCTTGTAGTATTCAGAAATATAAACCTGAAGATTTTGTTCCCCTACAATTGTTCCTTCATCTTGTTCGAGTTGAAATATCCTTTTCTTTCTATTTTTCCTATTCGCAATCAAATGAAAATATTTCGTATTATTACCTTCTTCTTGAACATGTTTAACTTTAGCGCGTTGGGCCCATTTAATTTCCTCATCGCGTCTAAGCTTATTCACTTGCTCATCTGCGACTCTTAAAGCCTCTCTTTCGGCCTCACAAAGTGGTGCAGATCCGGCTTTGAGATCCAATGTCTCAATGATAGCTAACCACTTCTCCTTTTCTTTTTTATATTTTCCACTTAGATTCTTCGCCCATCCCTTCAGAAAACGATGGAGATGTCTAATTTTATTTTGCCATGTTTCAATTGGTGAATTAACATGTTGAACAGCAGCCCATTCGGTTGCTATCATCTCGTGGAAATCCTCATGACGAAGCCACGATAACTCAAAAGAGAAACGGGCTACATTTCCTAGGTGAGCACCATTGCCCGTGTCAACTAGTAACGGCGTGTGATCCGAACCGGTACGAGTAAGCGCACGTACCGTCACCATTGGGAATTTCTGTTCTCATTCTACACTTGTGAGAATGCGGTCCAGTTTCTCATAAGTTGGGGTATCTCTATGATTTGCCCATGTGAATTGTCTTCCAGAGAGAACTATCTCTCTTAAATCCAGATTTTCAATGATGGCATTAAACATAAAAGGCCATCGAGGATTGAAGTTATCGTTATTCTTCTCCTCTCTTCTTCTAATAATATTAAAATCGCCACCTACCAACATAGGTAGTGTTTCAGCCTCGCACATACGAACCAATTCCGCGAGAAAAGGATGCTTATGTGAGTCCTGAGCGGCACCATATACCGGAATCAAAGCCCACTCAAAGCCATCGTTTCGACACTTCATTTGAATTTTAACGCTAAAATCTCCGGTGTCAACCTTCGTGACTTGAAGTGATAGCGTATTAACCCCAACTAAAATACCACCAGAGCGGCCATGAGGAGGTAGACAAAACCACGCAAAATCTTTTCCAGCAGCTAAGTGTTTCAAAAACGGAACCGAAAAATTAGACCTTCCTGTCTCCAACAAGCCAATGAAGTCTAACTTTTGTTCCCTAATCGATTCGCTAACAAAATTATGTTTAGCAGGATCCCGAAACCCGTTACTATTCCAAATTAGACCTTTTAAACCTTGCATGATAAGAGCTACTTTTTAATTTTGGAACGTGTGCTCCTTCGCACATTAGAGACGTCAAACTGTTTCTTTTCCCTTTTTTTCCTACCTTTAGGAACAACATCCAAGGCAGCTAGATGATCCATTTGATCATCTGTGACATGTACGTTGTCATCCACCAAGTCCGCCGCAAGGTGAGATGCTTTTGAAACTATTAAACTGTGAGCAGCTTCGTCCTTATTTTCTACCACATTATCTTTTCTTAGAATTGTTAAAGTCCTATCAACTTCATAATCTCTAATAATACTAACCGAAGCGTTAACTTGTGACGGTGATTTACCCAAAGAAACCCCCATTTTGCTAGCTCTATGAATAATATCTTCAGTATTAAAAGATAAAATAGAGAACTTTGGATTTAAATTTTTACCTTGCAAGCTTTGAGCCTTGAGCAGCATCGCCCTGGCCATCTGCGTGTCGTCGGCGTTGACCTGAGCACGGACACGGTCACTGGAGCGTACTCCATTCGCCTCTGCAGCCATGATCCCGCCGAAGGCCGCAATATCAGTCAGAGTCCGGCCTACCGCTGGCGCCGTCACATACCCTCATGGCATGCGCACACCATTGGTTGACCTTCCTTCCTCATACGCCCCTGCACCTCCTGATGTAGCACGCGGCGTCGAGGTCCTTCTTCAGTAACTAGTCGATTGATTGAGTGTAGTCAGCTTATGATTGGACAAACTAAGTATGTAATGTGTGCTGGCTTTGTTTCAGGAAAATGTGCGATGGCAAATGCAAGTTTCTTTAGCCTAGTGATTGCAAGTTGTTAACTAGTCAGTCTGATTTTTAGATCACAACTTACTAAGTTGATTTTATGAAAACATCACAAATAACACGCCCTTTTGGCCTCAACAAGAAAACCCACACGTTCTTCCCAGTATTTTTGCTATCTCTTTTACTGAGCACTGTAGTACAGTATTACTATCCGATTACGATCATTAGACTTTAGAAAAGATAAACTAACATATACTTCCTTTTTTCCTACTCAAGACCACAACTTTACTTAGTTGTTTATATGATCACATCATCACAAATTACACGCCCTTATGGCCTCAAGAAAAACAAAAGTATTTTTCATGGTATTTAGGCTCTCTTTTACTGAGCAATGTAGTATTACCCATTTACGATCTTTACATTGTACTAGAAAAGATAAACTGGTATATATATAGCACAAAACAGTGGTCGGTTGGAGAATAAAGTCTTCCCTGCACCCCTTCCCCTTCTAGGCAGCCAACGCCATCAGAGTTCAGACTGTAGCCAGGATAGACGGACGATATCAGAAGCTTAAATGCGCTGTGGCTGACTCGTTGTCTGTGCATATTTGCCTGCCAGGTGCCAGGTGCACTGCACTACCATTTCGCCATTTGTAAAACTGGGCAGGTAAAATGTATCAGCGACCGATCCAAGAAAAAGGTTCCGCACAGTGGCGTAGCCAGGATTTTCACATTGGGTATTCAAAATAAAAAAAATTATAGCACACCAATATAATATGTAGGTTCACAATAGCAAGAACCAAACTACAAAGTTTTCATAGTAGTCATCGTCTCAAATAATTAAATTGCATTGTAAAAACACTGAAAAAATATTATTTAACTCTACGATCTCCCTTTTGAAAGCGAGCAATGATATCATCATCCTTTACTTGCAAGAAGAATCGACGTTCAAGGAAAGTAACCAAACAATCATTCAAGAATTGCTCTCCCATTTTTGTTTCTCAATTTATTCTTCACATAATTCGTGGAAGAAAATACTCTCTCGACACTAGCAGTCGCCACCGGAAGAATTAGGACCAATTTGAGAAGCTTGTAAACCATGGAATGAGAGAGATTCTTTTTTGTCTCAACAAGCATAACAGAAAGCTCGGCAATATTTTTTATCTTTCTAAATCTTTCGTCCCTACGCATATCGGCCACAAACATATCCAACTGATAAGGAAGCTTTGATAACTCTAGCTTTGAGAAATCCTTAGGATAGAAGTGAGCAAGTTTGACCAACTTCTCTTGATCATAAGCAGCAAATGAAGCAACGGGATTGAATGATGACATGCAAACAAGTAATTGAGTGTTTACCTCATCAAACCTGTTTTCGAGCTCTTGATATTGCCTATCAATAAGACCCAAAAATATATCGACACGGAACCGGTGGATATTGTTAACATTCTTGAAAAACTTTTTACATCTATGAACTGGCTTATAGCGTGCATCCATGTCAGGGACTTTGACCTTATGCTTCAAACAAAAAGCCTGAACTTTTTCAAGAAAATGTTTCCATCCACTATCTTCTCGCAGATTCAATAATTCTTGCTTAGTGAGATCGAGCATATCAATAGTATTCACAATGTCTTGGTCCCTCCTTTGCAAAGCTTGAGTCAAGAGATCCGTGTGTCCAAATATTTCATCCAACAAGTGCAACATAAAAACAAATTCAAATGACTCAAATATTGTCAACATAGTTTGAGCTCCAATAGCCTCCGCACTATGATACTCTTTTCCAATCCTTTTGAGAACTTTCTAGATTGAAGGGTACAAAGAAAGCACATGTGACACGGTTTTGGAGTGGGACCCCCAACGGGTTTCACATGGCCTTCCCAAATCCATCTCTTGATTTAGCCCTGTGCCCGTTTTAATTTCTTCCAATTCCAATGCTTCAATGAGATACTCAGCTTGAGCTTCTCAAAACATTTGGATCTTTTTGCAAGACATACCAAGAACATTCGACAAATATGCAAGTTGTTGAAAGAACCAAAAGCAATCACCATTCTCTTTAGCAACAACGACAAGCGTTAATTGGAGTTGATGGGCAAAGCAATGCACATAATAAGCACTAGGAGACTCATCCATAATAAGTTTTTCAACCCATTAGCCTTACCTTTCATGTTACTAGCTCCATCGTAACCATGTCCACGTACCATTGAGAAGCTCAAAGAATGATCCATCAATAGTTTTTCAATTGCCTTTTTTAGTGTCAAAGATGTACTGTCATCAACATGGACAATTCCAAGAAATCTCTCAACCACCTTTCTAGTTTTATCTACATACCGCAAGCAAAGAGCCAATTCTTCTTGTTGATACACATCACTAGATTCATCGGCAAATATTGCAAAATATTCTTCACCAAGATCTTCCAGAAAAAGACTAGTTGTTTCTTTGGCACAACAATTGATGAGTTCTAATTGTATCTCAGGGCATGTCATTCTGCAATTCTTTGGAGCATTTTTCAAAACAACTTTGTCAACATCTTCAAACTTTTCTGCTAGATGATTCAAAAGCTCAAGAAAATTTCCCTTGTTAAATGAATCTTCACTTTCATCATGATCACGAAAAGCCAACCCTTGCTTTAAAAGAAATCTTAAGCAATAAATTGAATAACTCAACCGAGAGAGATATTGGGCCTTACTTTGTTTGGAACTTGAAGAA
Source organism: Avena sativa (assembly GCA_916181665.1). NCBI lineage: Eukaryota > Viridiplantae > Streptophyta > Magnoliopsida > Poales > Poaceae > Avena > Avena sativa. The sequence continues at coordinate 435,936,370 of OV702287.1, forward strand.
ATAGACTCTCTGATTGATGCACTAGGTTGAATGAACAAATCATATTTTTCTTGAGCTTCACAATGAGCACCAGTGAGATCGCCACAATATTTCTCGAATCTATTTTTCATCATATTCCAATTTTTAAATCCCCCTTTCACAAAAGAATCACCTCCCTTATGCTTAGTTTCATCCTTGAACAAGTAGCAAACAAAGCAAAACACTGCATCTAGTGCATCATCATCATCATTATATTGTTCTCTGCCATCATTATTCTGTGTTTGCACTAGTGCCAACTGCAATTCATTGTAAGGAGGATTGCTCACATTGTCATCTTGATTTTGGCTTTCAACCTCAATAGATATCGGCGTCGACGTCGAAGCTATCTTTGGTTTCTTTGCAGCTTTATTCCACGTACGTTTCAAATCAGTACACTTCTCTTGCTTTTGCTTGTTCTTCATTTTTCAAACCTATAATAATTGAAATTTTCAGAATCTCATTTGGAGAAAAACAGAATTGAAATTATAAGTGACCGTGAGTGATCTGATCAGTCTGATCTGGCACGTCTTATTCTGAATTCTATTTCTAGATAGAATTGGCAACAATGATCTTATGATTCTGAACCTGAATTCAACATAAACGATATCACTTTTTATTCCGAATTCAAGGTAAAACAACATAAATTTTAACTGAAGCAGAACATGTCTTCTTCTTACTGTATGAGAACTGTTAAGTGTCGACCGACGAACTGAACTGCTGTCTACTGCTCTGCTGAACACTGGCCTTGTGTTGTCCAGCGTCGCCGTTTGCCATCACCGTTGTTATGGATACCAATCTTCTGCGGTTGTGCAGTGCCGGAGCGGCCTGCGGGCAGCGGGCTGCGGTGTCAGGCGTGAGGTGAGAGGCGACGCCACGACGGGCAATTGATCAGCCGGGCAACAAGACACTGCAAACTGGAGACCTTGGGAATTGCTTACCTTCGCTGCTGCGACTGCGCGGATTGCCGGCGAGAGGTAGGGAGCTTGCTTGAATACGGGCGGCGGCCGGCGGCCAGATGAGATCGATCGATCGACTGATCGAGTCGAGCACAGAAAAAGGAGCGGTTCGCCTCCGTGACTCCTCCCGATTGGATTTTTTTCTCTCGCTCTGAATACCCATTGTGGGTCGGTGACTCATGGGAGCCCAAGTAAAGCCCAAATTAGGAATTTGGCCCAGGTTAGAAAAGCGGGACTCAGTAGGGATCGGGAACCGCGATTTTAACGATTTTAACAACATAAACACGTACAGAAGAACCCTAACATGTATACCTATGCATATGGGAGCTTATATACTAAAATAAATTTGCAAAAAATATTGAGTATTCATTGCATACCTATGAATGGTTCTAGCTCCGTCCATGGTTTCGCAGAGAAGCACACGGTGCCCTAGTCCAGTGTTAGTACTGTACTAGTTACTCCGATCTAAACGCCTTTTACTGTGGAAATTTTGAATTGTTTTAATACGTGCAAACTTGATGCATTTGTGCTTTGTTGAACTACGAGACGCTATTGCAGTTATGGCGCTTGCATTGCGCCATCGCATGCGTCTCCGTGCATGTTTGAAAATGTTACCCTATATATTGTAGCTGCACGATGATGCTTTGTAAGTATCGTTCTGAATATATACAGTCTTCGGTCGACGCAACAAAATACAGGACGAAAAAATCCGTCAAGCGATGTTTAAGATGGTAAGCTCGAGCAAAGTCTGATTTAAACTTAATAAAGCTACACACTGCTAGGAAAAGCAGTGGATGCTCCTTCTCAAGCCTGGGGCCGCACTTCTGACGCCCCTGCTACTTCTTTTGCCGCCTCACCTCGGCCACCACTAGGTTTTTAGTATTTTTGTGCTACTCTACTTCAGTTTGTTTGCCTACGGGCCTTTGGTTGTAAAACTTTTAAGATGGTATCCCAACAGCCGTTCTTTTGGTTGTATCGCTACCGTCTTGGCCATGGGGCTTTCTTAATTTAAAGTCGGGTACCATCGCGGGTACCCGTTATCTAAAAACACTACTAGGAAAAGGGTTAAAGAAAAAATTACGGTCAGCGCATAAAATTTCGAGTTCGCCGGCGCTAACTACCGTTGTGTGGTGACCCAGCATACCACCGCATGACGTAGTACATTATAGTCATCGACATAACACCAATAAAATATTGTTCTACCAGTATTATATCCCTCAGTGTGGTACAACAGAAACATAGCAGGTCCAAGACATGACTATAGATCGATTACAACTCGACTCTTTACAAAAGATCTAGAAAACACTCTAGGTTATGGAGGAAGAAAGCAACTTATTACAAAGAAAAACCAGAAATAAAAACTCACAACTATCATACTAAAATCACTAGTATATAACTATCTGGCTTGCAAATAACGCTATTGCATTGCTTTACATAAGTAGGTTCTATGGCTAGACATTATACTCCTATCTAATCAGCAACTTCGTCTTCACTTTAGTTGATGTATGTGCTGTCTCCATTGACTTCATTGAAGATCCTGAGCCTTTGATGATGATTCCTTTGAGCATCAACTGGTGTTGACGACGTCATTATTGGGTTTAGAATCTAGCAAGGGATAAGAAGATACGGTTGAGTACGAGCGTACTCAACAAGTTTACTAAAAAAGGAGTGTTTGATGCAATATCTATAAGCATAGACTATATGTCGTAAGATATGCAGGTTTTCATAAATATTTCTTTAAAGGTTCACAGGTTTACTAGAACTTCGTGGAGTTTATTTCCTGCTGCGTTCGTAGCTCCTTCCCGGAATAGAGAGTAACATGTCACAATTTTATACACTCTGCAGAGGTGCGTCACTTTTCCTATAAGAGGCCTTAAGCCTTGTTGTACAGACGGGAGTATGACCCTGTTCAAATTTCCGTGGTTTGAGGTCCAACCTAAGATCCAAGCCAATCACTACCCTTCTTCGCAACCCAGCATGCCCATCGGATTGCACGTCAAACCTAGGATAAAACCTGTTTCCAATGGCAGCCTAAGGCGTACAACCCTCGTAGATACTAGATGCCATGGGACGTTGAGGGATCCCACCCATATGCTACCAATTCTTACGAAAATTTACAGCCATGACCTTGTCATCTGTTGACATGCGAAAGGAAGGAGATCCAACTGACTTCTCCATCCCATTCCAAATCTCATGGTTAACGCGTATTGTACGGCGCAAGAATCACTAGTGATATTGGTAGTTTAAGTCCTAAATAATATGTTCCTTTACCACCGGAACTTCCATAGTAGGTTACTACCACTTGGTAAATAAACCATAATCATATCATTATGAAAATATCATTTTCTGACCTTTTTGAAATGCAGGTGATGACAACATTTGATTTGTAAGGACATGAGCAAGTGTGAACTTGCCTTTGTGATTACAAGATTATGCAATCACGGTCTTCGAGATATTATAAGATCCAACATCTGAAAACAGTACCATTGGTCTGGTAAGGACTAATGTTTAAAGAAGCAATATATTGTGATACATAAGTAATGTAATGCATTTTATAAAATCCCGAGATAATTCCCCAATAACATGGATGACTTAAACTTAGGTGATGCCTTTAAGATTTGGTTATTCTTCAAGTTTACTTCACAAGTAAATATATCTACAAAGCACTTAAGAGTTTAACATGCAAAGTATATAAGTAAAGTACAATAACAACATATAATTGTGGTTGGTTATATTATAAACTCTTATGAAAACTCAATTGTTAAGTTGTTAAGACTTAAAAGAAATAGCAAAGTGTGTTTGCTTGAAGTGGCAAAACGAATAACTTTGAAAGAAAAGGTTGTTTAAGTAAAATTCATCAATATAAAAGGTTGTTAAGGTTAAAACTATGGTCTTTGATAGAGTACAATTAATGTTGAGTTATTATACTTTTAGTGGATTGTATAAAAGACCAAAGTTAAGATATAAACTTAAGATATAATGTTTATGAGATTTTAGACCAAACTTAACTACTAAAGTGAATTTTAAAGCATGATGTTTTATGGTATCACCAAGGTCTAGGTTTTTATTAAGCCTAATCAATGTTACAAGATCATTTGTATTTAGTAGGAAGGGTGCTAGATTTTATATTTTAATTGAATACCTTTTATGGGTAATTATGGGAACTAGCTTATAAGCAAGTTTAATAACTTAGATATTAAATTGATATAGCCAAGGGTTCAAAGATATATTGCTTGAGTTTATATTTGTAATTTATTCAATATGGTTCCTTTGGTATAATACATTTTACTTGGTAATATAAACAAATAAATATCTAAGTGGAATGGATAATTTAGTTTTCTTTACATGTTTTACCCTAGTTATAAAGCTAAAAGTAATTTTTAAAGTTTTAAAACTTCATATTTATAATTATTAAAGAAAGAGTATTTATTATTCTAGGCAATAAATTCTAAAGATTTAAATAAAGTTAAAAATAATTTATTTGAATTTATAGATGATAAATGAAAATACATTTAATTTTTGTAAATAAATTTAAGTAGTTAGTTAATTCTAATATTGATTTATACATGATAAGATAAAATATATCCCTTATATTCTAATAAAAGAAAAGGATTATAAAGTCAATTCTAACACTTATTTTTGATAGTTACCAAAATGACTTGGAATTTTATAATTGGCATTTTATAAAATAATAGATTTATTTCTATATACACAAATGACTTTTTATTGATTTTAGGACTTTTTCTTATCTTTTTATATTTCATTAAAGATTTTAGTGCATTTATTATTTAGTTGTATTTTATTTAACTTAAACAAGCCATGTTATATTTTTCCTAAGTAGATATTATTTTTATGAGCATTTTGATATAGCATATGTATTTTTACGATTTTTCTATATTTTTTAGGGGTTATTGAATTCATACGGTTATTTTAGTAATTCTGTTTTCTTTTCTTTTATTCCTTTTCTATTTTCTTTAGTTAACTAGGCTTGTCCCTTAGCCAGTCTGGCCCACGGGCCATCTCAGCCCAACCGACACACTCCCTCATCTCATGCACACACTCACACATGGTAACCAAACATTCTCGGGTTCTCCTCCCTGTTACGCTCGATGCGCCGCCCGATTCCGGTTAGCCTGGCCTCTCCGGCCACAGCCATCAGCCGCCACAACACCACCACACTCTGGCCTACCCCTCTATCCAACTCGATTTGATTCTAAGGTCTTAATGAGTTTGCCCCCTCTAGTTCTCTGGCTAGGGTTCCTCTACCTCTTCATCACTAGCGCCAACAGGATGACAACGTAGCTACAACCCCGACGCCCTTGCTCCAGGTGACCCCGCTGTGGTGACGCTGCCTTAGTGGTTCTGACGTGACATGGTGCGGTGTTGGTGCCCCTGGTGTCCATTGTACTATTATGTTGTGGCTGTCATTGCCGACCACCTCTTCTTCCTCTTCTCATGCTTAAGCGAGGATCATGAGTAAGTATACTCCCTACTCTCCCTCTCTCTATTATCTCAAGATCTCTTTGTTCCTCACATCTTTCTCTCAGCATCAAACCCTAATTATGGTTTTACCCTCTTTTCTTCTAGCAATAGCTCTCTAATGTATGTGGTAACTACAATTCTATTCTCCCACAATGATTTCTAAGTACATTGTTGCTACCAATTAAGGTTGCTCTAGTTCCTATGTTGATATTGAGCATGTCTTGCTCAATTTGGTTCAATTTCAAAGCTATATATAATATTCTTGATCTCCTGCTAGTGGTTTAGCTTGGCTTGGTACCCTAATGTGCCCATTCTAACATGGTTTCTCTACTGAAATAAGTACAGTAAACATGTTTTGGATTTATTATGTGCTTGAATGACAAATTCGGTGAATTCCCACTAGACTACGATGTAGTGGTGCTTTTGTTGGATTTACTGAGGCTTGGAAAGTAACTAGTGGCTTGCTGATTCTTGATTCAGTAATGGATTAGGATACACTTGGTAATGATTCTTAGCTGAATGGCTCAGAAAGATAATCTGATATTCAAGAATTTGTTGTGCTGAATCTTGTCTATCCATGTGGATAGATAGAAGTTTACTAGGATTGATTCCTAGTTAAGATAGTTAAGGAATTGATTCGATCATTCTTTAATTGCTTGTAGTTAGCTTTGAATGAGCTTTTGATGATATGATCTTGGTTAAATATGAGTTGGGATATGCAAAGTGGATCATTTTGATTTACTAAACAACTTGATATGCATATATATGATTCCTAAAAGAAAGAGATTAGGAATATTATTTGTTAACAATATATATGCTGTAGTTAGATAAAATAGTGGCTTCTACTAAACTGATCTTGCTTTTGTGGAACCCTTCTGAAGGTGTGCATAGTAGCACAAATCATATGCAAGATCTACTGCTTACTTGACTAGCTATGCATCATGATTAGTTGCCAAGGATGCAAAGGCTAAGGTAAAATGCTTGATGGATGATGGATGATATATAAGTATGTTGACTTGCTATTGATGTTACTAGTGTAAGTCTTAGGGGGTTTTGTTTCTTAGAATCGGTGCCCCAGTTGAGTGTGTGATATGTTGCTAACGTATCCTTAATTTTTGATGTTCCATGCTTGGTTTTATCTACTTTCTTATGTTTTGTCCACACTTGGAGTACTTTTCATATGATTTTTTGGACTAACCTATTAACAAGATCCACAGTGCCAGCTACCTGTTTTCTGCTGTTTTTGGTTCCAGGAAAGTCAGAAAATGAATATTCTCGGAATTGGACGGGACAAAAGCCAAAGTCAGTTTTTCACCGAGGGACACCCGGAGCCAGAATACGAGACGGAGAATGTCCAGAGGGTGGCCACACCACCTGGCCGCGTGGCCAGGCCTGGCCCACGCCAGGGGGTGGTGTGGCCAACCTAGGCACCCCCTCGGCCTCTACTTTCGCCTATGAGATGCCCCCGATCAAAATTCCACGAAAGAGTCTATAGCCGATGTCATCTCCATCCCTAGATCGGGAGGGATCTGAAGATCTTCCTGGTATCCTGCCGGAGGGGAGAATTCACCCATGGAGGCCTTCTTCATCATCATGCAAGCCTCCGGTGTGATGCGTGAGTAGTTCATCTCTAGACTACGGGTCCATGTAGTAGCTAGATGGCTGGTTCTCCTCCTTTGTGCTATCATGTCTAGATCTTGTGAGCTCCGTTCATGAGCAAGATCATCTATTTGCAATTCTGCATGTTGTGTTTCCGGGGATCCGATGGATATTGAGATGCTATTTCAGATTGATTATTGATTCTATCATGTCTTTGTTATTTGTGATCTTGCATGCTTTCCGTTGTTAGTAGCTATCTTGGCAAAGTAGATGCTCGATAGTGGGTTCATGCCTCTAGTAATCTGGGGAAGTGACAGAAATCTCTAAGGTACTAGATGTGCTATTGCTACTAGGGAGAAAACAACAATACTTTGTTCATAGAATAATCGTACTGTTTACTTTACACGCAATTCGTAATGTAATTATCCGTTGCTTGCAACTTAATACTGGAGGGGGTTCGGATGATAACCTGAAGGTGGATTATTAGTCATAGATGCAGTTGGATGGAGGTCTATGCATAATGTTGTAATGCCCAATCGAATCTCAAAGGAGTCAAGATGAGTAGTATATGCTTGTATGCTTTCTCGATATTTGTCAATTGCCCTGTTGTAATTTGTTCACCCAACATGTCATCTATCTTAAGGAGAGCCACCTCTAGTGAACTATGGACCCCGGTCTTTTCTTTTACTATCAATCTACAATCAACTATTTACTGCTTTGTGTTTACTATCTGGAAACTATTACTTTCTTCCACTCGATAAGTTTAATCCTTTGTTTTCAGCAAAACCAGTGAGATTGACAACCTCATCGCAAGTTGGGGGAAAAGTTCTGTGGTTGTGTTGTGTAGGTCTCCATGTTGCTGCTGGCACCGGTAGTGCTCCCTGCCAAAGTTCAGCTAGCTACACCTTTGGGGTGTTTCCTTGCTCCTACTGGTTCGATTAAACCTTGGTTTCATAATTGAGGGAAAACTTGCCGATGTGCTCATCATACCTTCCTCTTGGGGTTCCCCAACGAGCTCGATATATTTTGGGCCATCAAGCTATTTTTCTGGTGCCGTTGTCGGGGAATCAAGGACATCTTCACAAGGGGAGTCCCTCATAACCAATCTCTTTACTTTGTTATTTTTGTTTTGCTTAGTTTACTTTTGCTTTGTTTGCTTGTTTCTTTATCAAAAACACAAAAAATTTAGTTTTACAAGTTTGCTTTCTTTATTAAAAAAAAATTAGTTCTTATCTTAAGTTATCATTATGTCTAGCATTTCTCCAGCTACTATGTCACCTGAGGAAATGATTTTCACTTTTAAACAAGGAATTGAAGAAAGTTTCAAAGAAGCTTGGTCCAGAATCTCTGATCTACATGAAAAATCTGAACCTAAAATGACTCAAAGTTTGTTCCTTAGCAGTTTTTACCTTGGAATTGCTCTTTGCTATAGATACGCTTTGGATGATGTAGTAGGAGGAGATTTCCTCCAATGCAATGAGGATGATGCTATTAATGCCATAAAGAAGTTGGTCTTTACTTACAACTTTCCTAGCAAATCTGATTCTTCCTTCATAAACATATTTGCTAGATTGAATACTCTTGAGACCAGCACTGCTAGTTTAAAATATTGCTATAATACACTTAGAGAGCACCATGACTATGTTCCAATAAATTCTGAACCCTTAAAATGGCTTCCCACAGTAAAGATTGCTATAAATAATGAAACTTTTCATGCTCACTGTGATATCATGTCTGAATTTTGTCTTATGCCCAAAGATATCTATGAATCTTTGAATCTTTGGGGGCTTTCTAAAGGAGGAGAAGAAATTTTTCTTGCTAATAATGCCACAGTATTACCCATTGGAATAGCTGAAGGAGTGTTTACAAAGATCCTAGGGAAAATGGTTTCTACTGATTATCTTGTTATTGAATGTGTAGGAAAAGGACAAATTACACTTGGAAGACCCCTATTGAAACTCCTTGGAGCAATAATAGATGTGGAAAAGGGCATCATGCACTTTGTTTCTCCACCAAACATTCATAAGTTCCCCAAGGATAAGAATAAAAGTAAGATAGGTAAGGGCAAGAAATTTAGTTTTAATGCTTCTTCATTCGAGAACACTTGATTCTTTTTCTTGCTTCTTATGCCTAACTTAAAGGCGTTAAAGAAAAGTACTTATTGGGAGATAACCCAAAAGTTCTAGATGAGTCTTGGAAGTTATTACTTCAGTAATAACTGCTCCTTATCCTTTTTATTTGCTTTTTGTGCCAAGAGTAACCTCTAATGAGAGAGAAGTAATGATTGGGAAAGTTGTTGTCCCGAAACAGATTTCTGTGCTTCACCGTAAAATTTCGTGTAAAATCTCTGTACGTCCTTTTGAGGCATGAATTTTTGTGCTTCTGCCCTAGGTTGTTATCTAACTTTCGTTAGATCAACACTTTTCGATTTGAGCAACAGAACGTCTTTGAAAATATTCGTCTTTACCTGCTCGTCTGCTTTGACAGATTTCTTCCATTATTTGCATTTGCTTCTTGTTGGTTCCTTTTTGAGTTCTTTGGGGAATTGAGCTTTTTGAGGGAAGTTCTACAGTAGCTAGTGTTCTAATGGAAGTTTTATTTGTGTTGGAACTGAACCTAAAGACTTATTATCTTGAGTGCACTAATGTTGCTAATAAAGATTGTGTGAAGTTTTGTATGAAGGAAAAATTTTAGGTGTATGGAAGGAATGATATAATGAGATGAAGGATGGACTAAAGCTGAAGCTTGGGGATGCCACGTGTGTCACCCCAAGAAATATCCAAAAAGTACAAGCGTCAAAGCTTGGGGATGCCCAAGGCATCCCCTTCTTCATCAATAAAAATTCCAGGTTTCTTCCAAACACTTCATTTTTATTGTTTCATGCACAATTGTGTTGTTCTTGGAGCGTCTTCTTTTTTGTTTTCGTTTTGGTTTTTCGTTTGCTTTGTTTTCTTAGTTTGCTGAATAAATTGGTTGGACCCCCTCTTTCATGCATTGGTTTTCAAATAGTTTGGTTTGGGTTGGAAAAGAGTAGGAAAGTTCATGCTTAAGTGGTAAAGAGAGCTTGTTTTTTACTGTGGCCTATGCTTTGTCATGCCATGCTTGATATTGTTTTGGCTTTATGCTTAGTATTATTTGTTGTAGCATGACTTGTTATAAACAATTGAGATTGCTTAATGTGCCTTTGAAGAATCATGCGTTGTTTTAGCATATTAAAGCATAGTATTGTGGTATTCTCCTTTGATGCTTTATTTGGGTTGACTTGGCACATGCTCACACCATGTTATGACTATCCCAAGTCACCATAGCCTTTATGATCCTTTAGTTTTCAACTTGTAGTATCACTTTATGCTTTGATTAATGATGATTTGTCGCTCTGCATGATTATGGCCATTGTTGCTCTCTTAGTTGGTCGCTCCTTGTCTTTTGCTAGCCTCCATAACCAAGTATGAGTTCCACTCATGCATCCAACTCCTAAAACCAAGTTATTCCAAAGAGTCCACCATACCTAGCTATTAGCATATGCTATTCCAAGTATATTCATGTTTTTATCTACCTTCTGAATTAAACTTGTTATGAGAAACTAGTGAGTAAAGCTCTCACGAACTTGATGGAACACTTTACTTTTCTTGCCCTTAATAAACTTGAATCATTGTGTCGTCTATGTTGCATATGCTTGCACCTATATGTTGGGGATTAGCAGAACCATGCTGTCATGGTGAACGCTTTCAACATTGCACTTGTACTTTGTGAAAGGGTAATTGCCCCTATGTGTGGTTTTGGTGATTGATGACAATCCCTATGGACTAATGTTTTCATTGAGTTTTATATGAAGGAATATTCCATAGGTCATGCATGTAGTCCATATGTTGTATTCAAGTATAGATGCCATGAAGATAAAGATATACCTTGAGTTTTGGCATCAAGATCATCTAATTGAAGAGAAGAATATGATATGTTCAAGTTCTTCAGAGTGTGATCTCAATAGAAGAATTCAAGATATGGCTCTAAGTCGATGTCATGATAGCCTCATTAGTTGAGCTATGGTTGACTACGATTTAGAGCATGTAATAAAATTAAGAATTCTTTATGTACCTCAAGATATTGAGATAGAGCATGAGAAGATACTTGGTTGACCAATATAAAGAGTGAAGGGTGATTTCAAGTTGGTCAACACATGAAGCATAAAGAATGTACCACATGGATCTTGTGGTATGGTAAGCCTTATCATTTATGCATCATGAACTAACCCATTATATATGTGCCTTTGTGTTTTCTATATGGGATAGGTATCTTTCCATGGGCATGCTTCAAAAGTGAAGATCTCATATAGCCCATGAGAGGATGACATCAAGTGTTGATCGTCATCAAAGTTTGAGAAGGGCAAGTTCAAGATAAGCATCTCGAGAAGATCATTTGCTTGAAGCTTGCCGTCCATATTGGTGATAATGGACATGTGAAGATGTGTCTTAATGAAACTATCCCATAGTGGTGTATGGGGAGCAAATTATGAGTCTTCACGAAGCAACAATGATCAAGTGATGCATTCCGGCTTGGATGGAGCTTGAAGCGTTGTCATCAAGATCAAGCGGGATGCGCAAGGCAAAGGTATGGCCTTGCTAGGTTTTCCTTTTACCGGTCTCGAGGTAGTTGTTGGGAGACTCGGTTATAGGATAGATAGCCGCACTATCAAGAGGGGCTTTCAGTTGGGTAACTTGATCACATTGTCTTAGGGAGCTCAATCCTTTGCATACTTTGCATCTTTCTATTTTGTTGCTTCTTGGTGTTTCTCCATGTGAGGTTCTTGATATTGTTGCTAGCTCTTCAACAAGTCCAAGTTCATCGAAAACAGAATTTGTATGCATCTTCTATGGCGTTTTAGAGTTTGAAGGTTTTACAGGTTCTTCTTATAGGGAGGCTTCATACCTTTCCTAATTTGGTTCTATCCTACTTTGTTGGACTATGATGTTTTCATGCACCATATTGTAGAGCTTGTTGTCCTCGTCAAAACAAGCCCAAGATCATCAAAATCAGAGTCCGGATGCAAAAGTTATTGCGTTTTTGTTAAGTCTGTTTCATCCCGGCTGTGGATCCGGTTCAACCGAGTCTCACATCAGACGGTCCGGTGCCAGCGCCAGTTGGACCGGATCTGAAACCGGATTTTCCGGTTTTCGCGACTGAGTCTATTCCGAGTTAGCAAATAGAGGTATTCCTGTTTGTAGGCCAGTCCTCCGGCCTAGGGACCGAGTTTCCCGGTTCTGGGGCCGGTCCAACCAACTTTTCGCTATTTACTCTCCAACGGCCATATTTACTTTTCCCTATAAAAGGAGGTTCTTCCCCCAACATTTTTAGGTGTTCTTGAGCCCGAAATTGACCTCCATTGTTGACCCTCTTGAGCTTGCTTCCTCTCCCTTCCCTCCTATGATTCTTGCATCTTTTTGAGGGCTTTGGAAGAGGAGATCTAGATCTACAATCCCCACCAATCAATTCCTCCTCTAAGTGAGGGGAACCCATTGGATCTAGATCTTCAAGTCATTTGTTGATTTCCACCATTGTTCTTCCTCTCTATTTCCTCCCTAGCTCTTGTTGCTTTGGTGGGATTTGAGAGTGAGGGATTTGAATGCCCTTGGTGTTTCTTGGTTTGCATTCTTGCATAAGTGTTGAGCTCTCCACTATGATTTGTTCGAGTGAGAGACCGCGAGTCTTTTGCTGTTGGAGGGTGACCTCCTAGTTGGCTTGACGGTTGGTGCCACGGTGTCCTCTTCGTGGAAGATTGTGAAGAGACCCGGGCTTCTCCTTCGTGGAGCTTGTGAAGTGGTTGTGGAGCTTGCCATCTCCGGAGTGGAGGAAAATCTAGCCATAAGGAAAGGGCCTATTCCTTCGTGGGATAGACTCGGAGAAGAAGGTGAGCCTTCGTGGCATTGGGAAATCCTTCGTGGAATCCCACACCTCTCCAATGTGACATACCTTACTTGTAAGGGAACACGGGAATACATCTTTGTCTCCGCATGCCTCGGTTATCTCTATACCCAAGCTTACTTTCCTTGTGATAGCCATCTAGCTTGAAGTACTTATATCTTGCCTATCACTTGTGATAGATTTATCTTGTGTTATCTTGCTTAGCTTAACTTGTTGTTGGTGCACTTAGTTGAGCCTAGTGTATTTAGGTTTTGTGCTTGTAAAATAAATGTTAGTTTAATTCCGCATTATATCAAGCCAAAACCGTAATAGTTTTAAATTTGCCTATTCACCCCCCCCCCTCTAGGTGACCTCTCTATCATTTCAATTGGTATCAGAGCAAGGTCTCTCCTTGTTTAGGCTTCACCGCCTAGAGTGTAAAGATGTCGGCTAGTAGTATAGTGCACAATGACACAATTATCTTTGATGGCACAAATTATATTTTGTGGAGAAATTGCTTGCGTTGTAATCTTCGGACCTTGTGTCCAAATGTTGAGCGATTTCTAGATGTAGGTTTTTCTCCTCCGATGGATCCTCAAAATCTAGTTTTAGAGGATGAGAAAAATTTACATCTCGAAGCTCAAGTATCTAAGAAGTTCTTTTTCTCCTTGAGCCCCATAGTTAATTTGTTCTTGATGATTGTGAAGCGCAAGTCATCTCATGAGATGTGGAGCAAGCTTAAAGAAATATTTGGTGGGTCCATTTCTCATAGGGTCGGTGGTATCTCCGAGGATCTCTCTTCTCCTTCACATCATGAAGAGATCCAAGTGGCTTCCACCTCTGGCCGCGATGAGATTTCAATTCCCTCCACTTCACCTACATGTGACAAGTCACAAGGTAATGGCATGGTGAGTGATAAAATCATATGTGGTGATGGTAGTGTTTCTCTTTACACCAATGATTCTTGTTCTATAAATGATAATGGTGTAGAGAGTTTGGACTTAAACACTTCTTGCAACAATAGTTCTATATCCCCTTGTGTTGCTAGTCCTTGCATATCGTCTAGAAACTATTTGAGTACTAATGTAGATGATATGCTTGATTTATCTTGTTCCCATGTGCAAAATGCTTCTATTTCCTATAGTTGTGTATCTAACAATGTAAAGGAAATCAAACATTCTATGGAGCAAGACACAATCATGAATGAAGATTCAACAATATCCTCATCTTCATCCTCACGTGCTCAAATGTGCCTTATGGCAAGAGGATCAAAGGTATCTCCTACTTTGGATCCCAACATATCTTCTCTAGATAATAGCAATGATAATGATGATAGTGATGACGACCTTGATGAGGATACAAGTGCTCTTGTGCTTGAGTTGACTTTTTTGTGTACCTCTCTTCGTGGTAATAATAAGGCTGTTGCTTGTCTCAAACATGTTATGGACACCATAACTAAACAAACGGAAACCATAGAGGAGCTGGATTTCCAACTTGATGATGGGAGTCGTAGATTCCTTCTCCTTAAGCAAGAGCTTGCCGAGGAGAAGCACACTAATTGTCTCCTCACACAAAAAATTGAATCTTATGAGCTTGAAAATGAAAAATCTATTAATGATGCTAGTGCTACTAACTCTAATTTTTGTGAAGCATCTATGTTAAAGGAGAATGTTGAGCTAAGGGCTCAACTTGAGTTGCTAACTAGCAAGTATAGGAAATTGGAAGAGAGTCATGAAATGCTCTTGGGCTCTCATAATGATCTTATAATCTCCTATGATGGGCTAAAATTAGCTCGTGAGGCAAGTATCACTAAGGTAACATCTTGTGAGCCTCTTTTGGACATTAGCACAACTTCTAATCAAAATGCTATTTTGCCATGTGCTAGTCCTAGTGATCCTTCTAGTCATACTAGTGATAAACCTTGTGTTCGATTACTTGCTTTGCCTTGTTGCTCTAACAATGAAGATTCTACTTCCTCTAGTACCTCTATTTCTACTAACCATGTAGAGCAAATCAAAGAGCTCAAGGCCCAAGTCACTTCTTTGAAGAAAGACTTGAAAAAGAGTCATGAAGGCAAATCCACACTCGATAATATTTTGAGTGTGCAAAAATACCCCAATGATAAAAGTGTACATGGATTCAACTCCAATAACAAGAACAAGTCCAAGAGCAACAAGAAGAAGGGCCAAGACCAAGTCAAGGATTCGGCCAAGATTATTTGCTTCAAGTGCAAGGTTGTAGGACACCATGTAAGATCTTGTCCATTGAAGAAAAAGCACTTGAATGAGAAGCAACAAGGGAAGCGGCCACAAGTTCAAGGTCAAGCCCAATCTCAACCTCAAGTTGAAGCTAGGCCACTTCCCAAGAAAAATCAAGATAAGGCTCCCCAAGACAAGATATCAATAAAGAATAGAAAGGGGAGCACTTGTTGCTACATATGTCGTGAGAAGGGGCACTTGGCCTCTTCATGTTCAAATGGTACCTTATCTAACCCTATCATTATTGATGATTATTATTCTCTTGGGAACTATAAGGATGGCAATGTGTTTGCCAAGTTTGTTGGAACTCAAAGTGGTGTTAGGAAAAGAACCATTTGGATTGCCAAGCCTATTGTGACTAACCTCTTAGGACCCAACTTAGTTGGGGACCAACAAGAACAAACTTGATCAATAGGTGTTTGTGGAGGGCATTGTAAACTTGGCTAACTCATGAATAATTAAGGGATCTTCATATATTATATTTTATAAAGCCAAGTTATAAGGATTATCATCTCCCTACCATATACCCAATGTGCCTCTTTGCGGTAACTCGAACTCAACTCTTTTATATTGTAAGTTACTTGCCCCTTTACATGTTTTGGTTTTATACCAAGTATGTGTTTGTATTTGTTGTGCCTCATGCTTGATTATTTTGTGTATTCAAGTATGTCTATGTGTTTGGCACATCATTTACTTGTGTGTTTTGCTTTGAGCCTCTAATGCATCTTGATGATATCTTTTTTGGCTCTTTTCGAGTGGTTAATGGAACATCCCATTTTGGGGGGAGTGATATGCCTTGCGCATCTCTCAAGCCTTAAAATGTGTGTACATGAGTAATACCACTTAGTATTGATATTGCAAGATTATCTAGTCACTATGTGGTGTGTCATACTCATGAGAAATTCAAATTCTAAATGTCCATTAATTATTTATAGTTGAGGTTGTTTTTCCTCTTATTAAGAAAAAATTGAATACCACATTATGGGGGAGTAATATTCTTCTTTTGCATATCACAATCCTAGGAAATGTGAACATATGAGGTGGTGCCACTTAGTGTTGATATTGTTTATTATCTTGTATCTAGGTGGTATGTTAGCTCAAACAAGGTCCTAATTTTTGTTAGAAGCTTTTATTGCTCGTATTTTTGGTCTTTGCTTGAGTAAGAAATTCTTGGTGTGGCCTTCCTCAAATGCATATCTCTATATCTTATTTGGGAGACCATTTGCTTCAAGTTATTCTAATCATTGCTTTGCATGATTGTGTGACTAGTTGAAGCTATCAAGAATCTCTATCTTTGCATAGTGCTTAATCTTTTTATTCCTATCCTATGTTTTTATTGTGAAGATTTATCTTTAATATCCATGCAATATACCACCGGAAATAAATTCCAATACACTCATTGTCTTCGACAATTGATATACTTGGGTGTGGTAGCATTTGTGGATCATCTTCACCTTGGATTTCACCTCTTATTGCCTTTTTTCTTTCCAAAAATTGATGTGGCTCCCATTGTCTTCCTTGGCTTTTGAACATCTCTTTGATGGTGTTTTTTATTATTATCAAATGTGTTTTTAGGGGAAGACAAACTTTTTCTTCTCGAAACCTTGTGCCATTGTGAAAAGTGTTAAGGGTTTGGTTTATTTGTTGAAACCTTGCTGTTTTGGGAGTTTGTTATCTCATTCTTTCTTCTCTAGGTTATTTGCTTGAATGAGATAAATCTTTGGGCATTTGTGTTTTTATCTCATCTTTTATGCTCAATAGTTTTTGCTTGGTTCATTTGTTGAACTTTGTTGAACAAATCTTGTGTTGATTTGATTCTTTGATATAGTTTGCACAACAAATGTGTTTTTGTCATACCTTGTATGCCTTCTTTAATATTTTGGTGTTTTGTCCAAATTATATCTTCATTGGTTCTTGAATGTCTTGTGCATGCATGTTTACTAAATGTATATCTTATATCATGTTATGTTTTCTTTGATCCAATATTTAGGGTATACTCCATCAAATCCTTAAACAGCTATGATGTGCATGAAATTCAAATTTCATCTCTCTAAATATGCACATATTTTTATGGAGTATGTCCTATGTGTTGTGATTGGTCTAACCACTTTGGACCCAATAAGTTTGGGGACCAAGATGTACTTGAATGTTGTTTTAGGTACATTCGAGATGCAATGGATGCTTGTCTTATATATAAGGAAGGTGTTGTCACCACATGATAATTGGAGCCAAGCTAGGATGATCGAAGAATTCTTATCTACTACATCATACCATTGCTATCTCGGTAACAACTATCTTATTCATGCATACTATTCCTCCATCCAATCTCTTGTAGGTTACATCTTGGCATGAATTTATTTGTTTGTAAATATTGCGGTTCTTGCAAGGATCTTTGAAAGAATTTTCTATCCTTATTGCTTATGTGAGTAATTTGAGATGATGCATATAATGGGGAGTATATAAAATCATGCTCATGATTCACCAATCCCAAATATGCCTTCTAGCAATTTATTGCATATAAATTCCTCAAGGTACTCTCATGTGCAATATTGTTGAAGTTGCATTAAATCCTTACTTTTGATACTTGTTGCCTTTCTCAACATATCCCAAATAGCATTAGTTCCCTTAGTGTTAGTTTTGATGTTTTTGAGGTTTTTGTTTCTCTTTGGTGAAGTTCTTTGATATACCATGAGAGAAAATAGTGCCATGGGCTATATATGCACTTAAGCAAAAATATCATGTTTGGTATATCTTATGACTTCCTCTTGGATATCATGTTTTCTTATTTTATTAACCTCTTATGTGTGGATGTTTCCTTGTGGATTACTCTCATGTTTTGTCCACTTAGAAGCTTATATATACGGGAGTGTTAATCTCTTGCCTTGATATCCTCGCTCTTTGCCGACCATCTCTCTTATCCTCTTGGTTTTAATGGTATTGGTAAGGTCTTGATTTGTGAGTGCTCGGTCTACTTTTATTGCATCTTCACACACTCATATATCATATTTGGTTTATTTTGGACTTAAGCTTATCTTGACAAGTGTATTGATTTATATCTATACTCCTTGTATCTTGGTTGTGTTCTAAATGATATAGAGGGAGTGAGGATTCCATGTTTGTGCATATTGTATTCAAATGAAACAACTAATTTATGCACAAACCTTGGGGAGCTTCCTTATTTCATTTAGAGCACTATTTTTCCATTTGATTATTTGGATCTTTTGATTCCTTGCTTCATCCGTTGAAGTTTCTTCACCTTGTTATCCTTTTAGCAATATTTGATCCTCAATATAGTTGATTTCCTCCAAGTATTCATCATTGGATATGTGCATATGATTACACTCATATTATGAGAAATGTACACCTTGGGAGGAACTTTAACTATATTGGCCTTCTAACTTTGTCATCCATTTTGGCACTTGTTGTCAACGGGGGAGAAGTTTAGAGGGTTTTAAGGGAAATGGTTTTCTACTTAAGATTGATTTGTTCTTAAGTGTTTTCCTTTCATGCATTTCATATGTATTATGTATTGCATGGTTGAATATATAGTGGAAACTCTCCCAAAGGTTATGCTTGACAATGTAGGCAATGAAATTCAAGTTCATCACACATGCATATATTGTGGGGGAGTTTTCTCTATATATGTTGGTTCTACTCACATCTCTTGCATTAGTTGTAGGTTGTGTGAGTAGAATCGGTTTTGATATGGGATAGTATCTTTGTGTTACTTAACCATATCAAATACAACCTCTTGTATACAACTTATTCTCGGATAAGTTGCGTACTTGTTTCTAATATTCATTATATAAACCCTCTTGTTGTGATTGTCATCAATTACCAAAATGGGGGAGATTGAAAGGGTAATTGCCCCTATGTGTGGTTTTGGTTATTAATGACAATCCCTATGGATTAATGTTTTCATTGAGTTTTATATGAAGGAATATTCCATCGGTCATGCTTGTAGTCCATATGTTGGATTCAAGTATAGATGCCATGAAGATAAAGATATACCTTGAGTTTTGGCATCAAGATCATCTAATTGAAGAGAAGAATATGATATGTTCAAGTTCTTGAGAGTGTGATCTCAATAGAAGAATTCAAGATATGGCTCTAAGTCAGTGTCATGATAGCCTCATTAGTTGAGCTATGGTTGATTAAGATTTAGAGCATGTAATCAAATGAAGAATTCTTTATGTACCTCAAGATATTGAGATAGAGCATGAGAAGATACTTGGTTGACCAATACAAAGAGTGAAGGGTGATTTCAAGTTGGTCAACACATGAAGCATAAAGAATGTACCACATGGATCTTGTGGTATGGTAAGCCTTATCATTTATGCATCATGAACTAACCCATTATATATGTGCCTTTGCGTTTTCTATATGGGATAGGTATCTTTCCATGGGCATGCTTCAAAAGTGAAGATCTCATATAGCCCATGAGAGGATGACATCAAGTGGTGATCGTCATAAAAGTTTGAGAAGGGCAAGTTCAAGATAAGCATCTCGAGAAGATCATTTGCTTGAAGCTTGCCGTCCATATTGGTGATAATGGACATATGAAGATGTGTCTTAATGAAGCTATCCCATAGTGGTGTATGGGGGAGTGATGCACTCGACTTTCAACGTACAGCTTGTTGGGAACCCCAAAAGGAAGGTATGATGAGCACAGCAGTAAGTTTTCCCTCAGTTATGAAACCAAGGTTTAATCGAACCAGTAGGAGCAAGGAAACACCCCAAAGGTGTTGCTAGCTGAGCTTTGGCAGGGCGCACTACCAGTGCTAGTAGCAATGTGGAGACCTGCACAACACAACCACAGAACTTTGTCCCCAACTTGCGATGAGGTTGTCAATCTCACTGTGTTTTGCGGAAAACAAAGGATTAAACGTATCGAATGGAAAGAAGTAATAGTTTGCAGAAAGTAAACACAAAGCAGTAAAAGATTGTAGATTGTATATAAAAGACAAAGGACCGGGATCCATAGTTCACTAGAGGTGGCTCTCCTTAGATAGATAACATGTTGGGTGAACAAATTACAGCGGGGCAATTGACAAACACCGAGAAAGCAATGCATGCATATAATAATCATCTTGACTCCTTTGAGACTTGATTGGGAATTACAACATAATACATAGACCGCCATCCAATTGCATCTATGACTAATAATCCACCTTCAGGTTATCATCCGAACCCCCTCCAGTATTAAGTTGCAAGCAACCGATTATTGCTTTACGAACTGCGTGTAAAGTAAACAATACAATTGTTCTATGAACAAAGGATCGTTGTTTTCTCCCTAGTAGCAACAGCACATCTAGTACCTTAGAGATTTCTGTCACTTCCCCAGATTACCAGAGGCATGAACCCACTATCAAGCATAAATACTAACTCTTGGAGTTGTTAGCATCTACTTGGCCAAGATAGCTACTAACAACGGAAAGCATGCAAGATCTCAAATAACAAAGACATGATAGAATCAATAATCAATCTGAAATAGCATCTCAATATCCATCGGATCCCCGCAAACACAACATGTATGAATTACAAATAGATGATCTCGATCATGAACAGAGCTCACAAGATCTAAACATGAAAGCACAAAGGAGGAGAAACCAGCCATCTAGCTACTACATGGATCCGTAGTCCAAGGATGAACCACTCACGCATCACATCGGAGGCTTGCATGGTGATGAAGAAGGCCTCCAGGGTGAATTCCCCTCTCTAGCAAGGTGCCGGGAAGAGCTTCAGATCCCTCCCGATCTAGGTATGGAGATGACGGTGGCTACAGACTCTTTCGTGGATTTTTGAT
This sequence comes from Avena sativa, assembly GCA_916181665.1. Classification (NCBI taxonomy): domain Eukaryota; kingdom Viridiplantae; phylum Streptophyta; class Magnoliopsida; order Poales; family Poaceae; genus Avena; species Avena sativa. Next base: position 435,957,387 of record OV702287.1, read on the forward strand.
CGGGTACCTAGGGTTTTCGTCCCGAGGGCAGCTTATAGGCGGAAGGAGAGGCCGAGGGGGTGCTGGGGTCGGCCAGACCACCCCCTGGCGTGGGCCAAGCCTGGCCGCGCGGCCAGCTGGTGTGGCCGACCCCTGGCCCCTCTCCGTCTCGTATTCTGGCACTTGATCCCTTCCGGAAAAATAGGCACTTTGGCTTTTGTCCCGTCCAATTCCGAGAATATTCATTTTCTGACTTTCCTGGAACCAAAAACAGCAGAAAACAGGCAGCTGGTACTATGGCTCTTGTTAATAGGTTAGTCCAAGAAATCATATGAAAAGTACTCCAAAGTTGGAACAAAACACAAGAAAGTGGATAAAACCAAGCATGGAACATCAAAAATTATAGATATATTTGCAATGTATCAACATCCCCAAGCTTAACTCCTTCTCGTCCTCGAGTAGGTAAGTGATAAAAAGAAAGAATAATTTTTGAGGTGACATGCACCATCAAAGACTTGATCAAAGTATTTGCAAAACATCAAAGCTGGGATCAAAGTACTTCAATCATAACATGAAAGACAGAGTTCTAGCAATAAGCAAAGAGACTATGATGCAACATGAAAAGGCACAAACAAAAGATTCATGAATAACAATGCTTTGTAAGACGTTTGTTTGTTTCACATAAAGAAAACATAGCATAAAAGTATTCAGCTTGTCCCTCAATAGAGTAGCAAATATAAATGCATAGGACACCTTCAAAGTTTATAAGAGTGACTAGATACAATAGTTTAAAACAAGCAATATCAAGTTATGCGTCAATCAACTAGTCTTGCGACAATGCACATAGAACTAAGAATGGCCACTATGCTCTCAAAGTAGGTGCATAAAGATAGAAGATGGAGACTCAATATAATGGTGGAAGAAAGGACTTTTGTAAAAGGAAGTAGGGATTCAAGTCTCATAAAGAGCTTCCAAAAATTATGGTACTTGTAGTTTTCAGCTCTCATTGCCCCTATCATAAGCATCTTGAAGTGGTTAAGGTTAAAGTGACACAACTAAGAGGATATGCTTGACAAGTTATAAACCGAAATCTCATGCCCCTTACTTATGAAGACCGATCCTCATGCTACTCAACTTCAGTCACGAGTAAGCTCTTGTCATTGTAAGTATATGTGTATCATTAAGAACTGCCAACAGGGTACCCCTTGCACATGATACGGGAGCTTTCCCATAATCAAAATGACAAGGCAAGCAGACAATAAGCATCTCAGCGATCTTTTTATTTGCTATTTGCGTAGGTTTTTATTGAGGATGCTTCATAGAGTGCTCATTATGGTGATGCTGCAAGTTTCCACCATGATTAGGCATGGCTTAGGCTAGCGGCCCAGGCGTTTCTCTAACACACATACAAACTCCATGATCTTACAAGTTCCACTTTTATTTCACACCGCCGGGATCCGTAAGCAAAAGAATATGATATCAACGGGGTACAAAGTACAAGTGCAATGTCGAAAGCATTCCCCATGAAACATGGTTCTGCTAATTTCAACTTATACAGCGCAAGCATATATGCAACAAAGAAGGACCCAATGGTTCAAGTTTATTGGAGGCAATAAAGTAAAGTGTGCCATCAAGTTCGTGAGAGCTTTAATCACTAGTTTTCTCATAACAAGTGGAAGGTAAACAAAAGCATGAATGTACTTGGAATAGCATAAGCTAGTAGGTAGGTATGGTGGACTCTTTGGAATAACTTGGTTTAGGGAGTTGGATGCATGAGTGGAACTCATACTTTGTTGTGTAGGCTAGCAAAAGACTGGGAGCGACAAACTAAGAGAGCAATAATGGCCATAATCATGTAGAGCGACAAAACATCATTGATCAAAGCATAAAGTGATACTACAAGTTGAAAACTAAAGGATCATAAAGGCTATGGTGACTTGATATAGTCATAACATGGTGTAAGCATGTGCCAAGTTAACCCAAATAAAGCATCAAAGGAGAATACCACTATACTATGCTTTAATATGCTAAAACAACGCATGATTCATCCAAGGCACATTAAGCAATCTCAATTGTTTATAACAAGTCATGCTACAGAAAATAATACTAAGAATAAAGCCAAAACAATATCAAGCATGGCATGACAAAGCATAGGCCACAATCAAAAACAAGCTCTTTTTACCACATAAGTATGAACTTTCCTACTCTTTTCCAAACCAAACCAAACTATTTGCAAACCAATATATGAAAGAGGGGGTCCAACCAACTTATTCAGAAAACTAAGCAAACCAAGCAAACTAAAAACCAAAACAAAAACAAAAAAGAAGACGCTCCAAGAAAAACACAACTGTGTATGAAACAATAGAAATGAAGCGTTTGGAAGAAACCTGGGATTTTTATTGATGAAGAAGGGGATGCCTTGGGCATCCCCAAGCTTTGACGCTTGTACTTCTTGGATATTTATTGGGGTGACACGTGTGAAATCCCCAAGATTGAGCTTTATTCCATCCTTCATCTCATTACTCATTCCTTCCATACACCTGAAATTTTTCCTTCATACAAAACTTCACACAATCTCATTAGCAACATTAGTGCACTTAAGATAAATAACTCTCAAGGTTCAGTTCTAACACCAAATAAACTTTCATTAGAACACTTGCTACTGTAGCACTTCCCTCAAAAAGCTCGATTCCTCAAAGGAACTCAAGAAGGAACTAACAAGAAGCAAATGCAGAAAATGGCAGAAATCTGTCAAAACAGACCAGCAGGTAAAGACGAATTTTTTCGAAGACTTCTGTTGCTCAAATCAAAAAGTGTTGAACTAACGAAAGTTAGATAACAACCTGGGGCAGAATCACAAAAACTTACAGCTCAATACGATGTACAGAACTCTCTCAGGAATTTTTACGGTGAAGCACAGAAATCTGTTTCAGAACAGCAACTTTCCCAATCATTACTTCACTCTCATTAGAGGTTACTCTTGGCACAAAAAGCAAATAAAAAGGATAAGGAGAGGTTATTACAGAGGTAATAACTTCCAAGACTCATCTAAAACTCTTGGGTTATCTCCCCACAAGTACTTTTCTTTAACGCCTTTAAGTTAGGCATAAAAATTTGAGAAGATGCTCTCATAGGAAATATGAGATGAAGTAAAAGAGAGCATCAAAAAGCAAATTCAAAACACATTTAAGTCTAACCCACTTCCTATGCATAGGAATCTTGTATGCAAATAAATGCACAAAGAGCAAAGTGACAGGCATAGGAAGATAAAACAAAAGTAACTTCAAAACTTTCAGCACATAGAGAGGTGTTTCATTACCATAAAAACTTCTACAACCATATTTTCCTCTCTCATAATAATTTTCAGTAGCCTCATGAATAAACTCAACAATATAACTATCACATAAGGCATGCTTTTCATGATCTACAAGCACTAGAGCTTTATTATAAACATTTTCAAAAGAATCCTCAGGAACATAACATTCACCCTCCTTTGATAAGCATGGGGGACAATCAAATAATGTAAGGGATAAAGAGTTACTCTCATTAGAAGGTAGGCATGGGTAGATCCATTCTTCCTCCTTTTGTCCATCACTCTCCTCCTCTTTTTCATCTAATGAGCTTTCAGGTTCAGCAATTTCTTCTTCCGTGGAGGTTCTAGCAGGCGGTGGTTCATCTATTACCTTAGCAGTCATAAAACTGTTCCCAAATAGGAAACTGAGTGAGCTATCCATAATGAAATAGTGATTGGAGCAGAGCTAGTCATAAAGGCAACTTAAGAAAGGAACTAATTTTTTTTGTGTTTTTGAAATAAGAAAGCAAACAAGTAAAACTAATATTTTTGTGTTTTTTGAAGAACAAAACAAGCAAACAAAGCAAAAAGAAACTAAGTCATTTGTTGATTTCCACCATTGTTCTTCCTCTCTAATTCCTCTGTAACACTTGTTGCTTTGGTGGGATTTGAGAGTGAGGGATTTGAATGCCCTTGGTGTTCTTGCTTTGCATTCTTGCATAAGTGTTGAGCTCTCTAATACATTGCAAATGTATCTATAATTTTTGATGTTCCATGCTTGGTTTTATCCACTTTCTTGTGTTTTGTTCCAACTTTGGAGTACTTTTCATATGATTTCTTGGACTAACCTATTAACAAGAGCCACAGTGCCAGCTTCCTGTTTTCTGCTGTTTTTGGTTCCAGGAAAGTCAGAAAATGAATATTCTTGGAATTGGACGGGACAAAAGCCAAAGTGCCTATTTTTTCGGAAGGGATCAAGTGCCAAAATACGAGACGGAGAAGGGCCAGGGAGCCACCACACCACCTAGCCACGCGGCCAGGCCTGGCCCGCGCCAGGGGGTGGTGTGGCCGCTCCCGTCACCCCCTCGGCCACTCCTTCCGCCTATAAGTTGCCCTCGGGACGAAAACCCTAAGTACCCGATCAAAAATCCATGAAAGAGTCTGTAGCCGCCTTCATCTCCATCCCTAGATCGGGAGGGATCTGAAGCTCTTCCTGGCACCCTGCCGAAGAGGGGAATTCACCCTGGAGGCCTTCTTTATCACCATGCAAGCCTCCGGTGTGATGCGTGAGTAGTTCATCCTTGGACTACGGATCCATGTAGTAGCTAGATGGCTGGTTTCTCCTCCTTTGTGCTTTCATGTTTAGATCTTGTGAGCTCCGTTCATGATCAAGATCATCTATTTGTAATTCATACATGTTGTGTTTGCGGGGATCCGATGGATATTGAGATGCTATTTCAGATTGATTATTGATTCTATCATGTCTTTGTTATTTGAGATCTTGCATGCTTTCCGTTGTTAGTAGCTATCTTGGCCAAGTAGATGCTAGCAACTCCAAGAGTTAGTATTTATGCTCGATAGTGGGTTCATGCCTCTGGTAATCTGGGGAAGTGACAGAAATATCTATGGTACTAGATGTGATGTTGCTACTAGGGAGAAAACAACAATCCTTTGTTCATAGAACAATCGTATTGTTTACTTTACACGCAGTTCGTAAAGCAATAATCTGTTGCTTGCAACTTAATACTGGAGGGGGTTCGGATGATAACCTGAAGGTGGATTATTAGTCATAGATGAAGTTGGATGGCGGTCTATGTATTATGTTGTAATGCCCAATCAAGTCTTAGAGGACTCAAGATGATTAGTATATGCATGTATTGCTTTCTCGGTGTTTGTCAATTGCCCCGCTGTAATTTGTTTACCCAGCATGTTATCTATCTAAGGAGAGCCACCTCTAGTGAACTATAGATCCCGGTCCTTTTTCTTTACATACAATCTACAACTGTTTACTGCTTTGTGTTTACTTTCTGCAAACTTTTACTTCTTTCCACTCGATACGTTTAATCCTTTGTTTTGCGCAAAACACGGTGAGATTGACAACCTCATCGCAAGTTGGGGACAATGTTCTGTGGTTGTGTTGTGCAGGTCTCCACGTTGCTACTAGCACCGGTAGTGCGCTCTATCAAAGCTTAGCTAGTAACACCTTTGGGGTGTTTCCTTGCTCCTACTGGTTCGATTAAACCTTGGTTTCATAACTGAGGGAAAACTTGTTGCTATATTCATCATACCTTCCTCTTGGGGTTCCCAACGAGCTCTATGTTGAAAGTCGAGCGCATCACTCTCCACTATGATTTTTTCGAGTGAGAGACCGTGAGCCTTTTGCTCTTGGAGGGTGACCTCCTAGTTGGCTTGACGGTTGGTGCCACGGTGTCCTCTTCGTGGAAGATGGTGAAGAGACCCGGGCTTCTCCTTCATGGAGCTTGTGAAGTGGTTGTGGAGCTTGCCATCTCCGGAGTGGAGGAAAAGCTAGCCATAAGGAAAGGGCCTATTTCTTCGTGGGATAAACTCGGAGAAGAAGGTGAGACTTCATGGCGTTGGGAAATCCTTCGTGCAATCCCACACCTCTCCAACGTGACGTACCTTACTTGTAAGGGAACACGGGAATACATCTTCGTCTCTGCGTGCCTCGGTTATCTCCATACCCAAGCTTACTTTCCTTGTGATAGCAATCTAGCTTAAAGTACTTATATCTTGCCTATCACTTGTGATAGATTTATCTTGTGTTATCTTGCTTAGCTTAACTTGTTGTTGGTGCGCTTAGTTGAGCCTAGTGTATTTAGGTTTTGTTCTTGTAAAATAAATGTTAGTTTAATTCCACATTATATCAAGCCAAAACCGTAATAGTTTTGAAATTGCCTATTCACCACCCCTCTAGGCGACATCTCTATCATTTCACTTTGTACCTAGTTGATATCATGCTCTTTTGTCTATGGATGTCGTCGGTGTGAAATGAAAGGGGAGCTTGTAAGTCCATGGAGTTATGTATTTGTGTTAGAGAAACGCCTGGGCCGCTGGTCTAATCCATGTTGTCATGGTGGAAACCTGCAGTGTAACCATAATGAGCTGTCTATGTAGCATTCTTCTTATAAAAAAAAGAGAGTCAGATATTGAGAAAAAAGAGAAAAAGGAAAAAAAGAGATATGAGAAAAGAGGAAAGAGAGAAAAAAGCACCATATTCCCATGGTAAATAAGAAGATTGCAGAGATGCTCGTTGTCTGCTTGCCTTGTCATTTTGATATCGGGATTCTTCCGTATCATCAGGCAAGGGGTACCCCGTTGGCGGTTCTCTATGATACACATGTACTTACTATGACAAGAACTTACCGGTAACTAAACTTGAGTAACATGAGGAGCGGCCCTCTTATTCAAGGGACATGAGATTTCCAACTTATACTTCGTCAAGCATATACTCCATAGTTTGTTCATGTTAACCTTAATCACTTCAAGATGCTTATGATAGGGGCAATGAGAGCTGAAAGCTAAAAAGTACCATAATTTTTGGAAGCTCTTTATGAAACTTGAATCCCTACTTCCTTCTATGAAGGCCTTTCTTTTACCTTTATGTTGAATCTCCACCTTCTATCTTTATGCACCTACTTTGAGAGCATAGTGGCCATTCTTAGTTCTATGTGCATTGTCCCAAGACTTGTTGATTGATGCATAGCTTTGATATTGCTTGTTTTAAACTATTTGTATCTAGTCACTCTTATGAACTTTGAAGGTGTCCTATGCATTTATGTTTGCTACTCTATGAGGGACAAGCTGAATGCCACTATGCTATGTTTTCTTTATGTGAAACAAACAAACGTCTTGCAAAGCATTGTTATTCATTAATCTTTTGTTTGTGCTTTTCATGTTGCAATATATTCTTTGTCTTATTGCTAGAACATTGTCTTTCATGTTATGATTGAAGTACTATGATCCCAGCTTTGAATGTTTTACAAATACTTTGATCAAGTTTATGGTGGTGCATGTCACCTCAAAAATTATTCTTTCTTTTTATCACTTATCTACTCAAGGACGAGCAAGAGTTAAGCTTGGGGATGTTGATACGTTGCTAAGGTATCCTTAATTTTTGATGTTCCATGCTTGGTTTTATCTACTTTCTTATGTTTTGTCCACACTTTGGAGTACTTTTCATATGATTTCTTGGACTAACCTATTAACAAGAGCCATAGTGCCAGCTGCCTGTTTTCTGCTGTTTTTGGTTCCAGGAAAGTAAGAAAATGAATATTCTCGGAATTGAAGGGACAAAAGCCAAAGTCAGTTTTTCACCGAGGGACACCCGGAGCCAGAATACGAGACGGAGACGGGCCAGAGGGTGGCCACACCACCTGGCCGCATGGCCAGGCCTAGCCCGCGCCAGGGGGTGGTGTGGCCAGCCCAGGCACCCCCTCGGCCTCTCCTTCCGCCTATAAGATGCCTCGATACAGAAACCCTAAGTACCCGATCAAAATTCCACGAAAGAGTCTGTAGCCACCGTCATCTTGATGGCCCAAAATATATCGAGTTCGTTGGGGAACCCCAAGAGGAAGGTATGATGAGCACAACAGCAAGTGTTCCCTCAGTACGAAACCAAGGTTTAATCGAACCAGCAGGAGCAAGGAAACACCCCAAAGGTGTTGCTAGATGAGCCTTGGCAGGGCGCACTACCGGTGCTAGTAGCAACGTGGAGACCTACACAACACAACTACAAAACTTCTCCCCCAACTTACGATGAGGTTGTCAATCTCACCGGTTTTGCTGAAAACAAAGGATTAAACGTATCGAATGGAAGGAAGTAATAGTTTGCAGAAAGTAACACAAAGTAGTAAACAGTTGATTGTAGATTGTATGTAAAAGAAAGGACCGGGGTCCATAGTTCACTAGAGGTGGCTCTCCTTAAGATAGATAACATGCTGGGTGAACAAATTACAGCGGGGCAATTGACAAACATCGAGAAAGCATACAAGCATATACTAATCATTTTGACTCTTTGCGATTCGATTGGGCATTACAACATTATACATAGACCGCCATCCAATTGCATCTATGACTAATAATCCACCTTCAGGTTATCATCCGAACCTCCTCCAGTATTAAGTTGCAAGCAACAGATTATTGCTTTACGAATTGCGTGTAAAGTAAACAATACGATTGTTCTATGAACAAAGGATTGTTGTTTTCTCCCTAGTAGCAACAGCACATCTAGTACCTTAGAGATTTCTGTCACTTCCCCAGATTACCAGAGGCATGAACCCACTATCGAGCATAAATACTAACTCTTGGAGTTGCTAGCATCTACTTGGCCAAGATAGCTACTAACAACAGAAAGCATGCAAGATCACAAATAACAAAGACATGATAGAATCAATAATCAATCTGAAATAGCATCTCAATATCCATCGGATCCCTGCAAACACAACATGCAGAATTACAAATAGATGATCTTGATCATGAATGGAGATCACAAGATCTAGACATGAAAGCACAAAGGAGGAGAACCAGCCATCTAGCTACTACATGGACCCGTAGTCCAGAGATGAACTACTCACGCATCACACCGGAGGCTTGCATGATGATGAAGAAGGCCTCCAGGGTGAATTCCCCTCTCCGGCAGGGTGCCGGGAAGAGCTTCAGATTCCTCCCGATCTAGGGATGGAGATGACGGCAGCTACAGACTCTTTCGTGGATTTTTTTGATCGGGTCCTTAGGGTTTTGGTATCGGAGGCAATATATAGGCAGAAGGAGAGGCCGAGGGGGTGCCTAGGGCGGCCAGACCACCCCCTGGCGCAGGCCAAGCCTGGTCGCGCGGCCAGGTGGTGTGGCCAGGCCCCATCCCCTCTCCGTCTCGTATTCTGGCTCCAAGTGTTCCCCGGTAAAATAGTGACTTTGGCTTTTGTCCCGTCCAAATCCGAGAATATTCATTTTCTGACTTCCTGAAACCAAAAACATAAGAAAGCAGGCAGCTGGCACTATGGCTCTTGTTAATAGGTTAGTCCAAGAAATCATATGAAAAGTACTCCAAAGTGTGGACAAAATACAAGAAAGTAGATAAAACCAAGCATGGAACATCAAAAATTATAGATACATTTGCAATGTATCACATCTCCATCCCTAGACCGGGAGGGATCTGAAGCTCTTCTCGGCACCCTGCCGGAGGGGAGAATTCACCCTGGTGGCCTTCTTCATCATCATGCAAGCCTCCGGTGTGATGCGTGAGTAGTTCATCTCTAGACTACGGGTCCATGTAGTAGCTAGATGGCTGGTTCTCCTCCTTTGTGCTATCATGTCTAGATCTTGTGAGCTCCGTTCATGATCATGATCATCTATTTGTAATTCTGCATGTTGTGTTTGCGGGGATCCGATTGATATTGAGATGCTATTTCAGATTGATTATTGTTTCTATCATGTCTTTGTTATTTGTGATCTTGCATGCTTTCCCTTGTTAGTAGCTATCTTGGCCAAGTAGATGCTAGCAACTTCAAGAGTTAGTATTTATGCTCGATAGTGGGTTCATGCCTCTGGTAATCTAGGGAAGTGACAGAAATCTCTAAGGTACTAGATGTGCTGTTGCTACTAGGGAGAAAACAGCAATCCTTTGTTCATAGAACAATCATAATGTTTACTTTACACGCAATTCATAATGCAATTATCCGTTGCTTGCAACTTAATACTGGAGGAGGTTCGGATGATAACTTGAAGGTGGATTATTAGTCATAGATGCAGTTGGATGGCGGTCTATGTATAATGTTGTAATGCCCAATCGAATATCAAAGGAGTCATGATGAGTAGTATATGCTTGTATGCTTTCTCGATGTTTGTCAATTTCCCCGCTGTAATTTGTTCACCCAACATGTCATCTATCTTAAGGAGAGCCACCTCTAGTGAACTATGGAACCCGGTCTTTTCTTTTACTATCAATCTACAATCAACTGTTTACTGCTTTGTGTTTACTATCTGCAAACTATTACTTTCTTCCACTCGATACGTTTAATCCTTTGTTTTCAGCAAAACCGGTGAGATTGACAACCTCATCGCAAGTTGGTTGCAAAGTTCTGTGGTTGTGTTGTGCAGGTCTCCACGTTGCTGCTGGCACCGGTAGTGCGCCTTGCCAAAGTTCAGCTAGCTACACATTTGGGGTGTTTCCTTGCTCCTACTGGTTCGATTAAACCTTGGTTTCATAATTGAGGAAAAACTTGCTGCTGTGCTCATCATACCTTCCTCTTGGGGTTTTCCAACGAGCTCTATATATTTTGAGCCATCAGTGTACACAATAGAATTCCATGGTATCATGATCTACTATTCTTGCACTTACCAATGGTGCAATAGGTTGAGGTGTTTGTTTGGATAAGAATAGATAATACTTAGTGGCTTTTTAATTCTCTAGGATGAGCTTTGCATAGGATCGCTATGCAAGACTGGGAGAACTCCTTATTCTAATCCTCCTAGACAACTTTCGTGGAAAGCTAGATAGATTTGGATGGATTTGTAGTATAACCATTACTATCTTTGATTCTGATGGTGTAATATAATAAGAACAGATATTTGCATGATCTGTGGGGTGGATATTAACCTGGTACTGTGGATGTTGCTGAATCTTGTTGATGTTTTGCTTGTGGTTGCTCAGCTTCCTATCCTAGTTCTTGTACTTGAAGTACTGATCATTCCTAGCTTAATACTTGATCTACTTTATCTTGTTGCTGATGCTTTCTCTCATGGTACTTTGTGGATAGCCAACCCCTCCTTACTATTACTGGCATGCACCTCCTATGGTTGCTACCTATCCCTCCAGTTGCTTTATCTTGTTCCTAGTCTTCTCCTTGTGCTCCTGGATGGCTTCGCCAAGCAACCAGGGTTCTGGTGATGTGGGTGAGGTGCTTTGGTGATGATTTGCTAAGAACCAATAGTGCTCTTGGTGGTATTCTTGTATTCTATGAACTGGTTTGTGGAGAGAATGGATGTGTGCAGGGAAAACCTTCATGTGGTAGTCGTGGCTTCCTTTTCTACTTTATTTACTTATATGTTGGCTCGATAATACACACATATGAAAGTGTGTGTGTGAGCTGCATGTGTGTCTGGGTGATGTATTCGATGAGATCAAGTAAAATCGAGATAATTCTTGAGTTTTGACTGTGCGTCTTTTATTGGTCCTTGGTGAAACTTGCCCTTGGCTTATGATGCTAAGTCTGAAACCATACTTGATGATAAGAACAAATACTATGATTTGGTGAAATTTTCCCCTTTATAATTAAGCTCAGTGATGAAAAGTAACAGCGCACTTCACTTTAAATACTGAGAGCAATATTACTTAACACTTCCTATTATCTTTTATTTTTTTGTTTGAGTTTGTTTGGCAGGTACAAAAGAAGATGAGAAGATACAGAAACTTAGTTTAGGAAATGTAGTTTAGGACTTCCTTTTATTTTTATTATGTAATATTTCTTTTATTCATTATTGTAATCTTTCATTTTTATTTAGACATTTGGAAAAACAGTGTAATATTGTTTATGTAATAAAGTTACATTTTCTTTAATTCATTCCTCTACTTTTGGATGGTTGCAAAAATACTGTAATGTTTAAATTTTTATTTCCTTTTTAATTTAAGACTTGTAAATATTGTATCTTATTCATAAATAAGAATTCAATTCTTATTTCTTATTGCAATTTAATTACTATTTATCATTCCATTTTCATATTCATTCAATTGTATTCATTTTCTTATTTGTAATTACTGTAATGTATATTCTTATTGTTTATCCTTAATTTAAAATCATATTAATTCTAGTTGTATTAAAGATTCTAAATACCACCCTTTTATAAGTTTTAACTATTTCAGATTTCAAATTCAAAATTCAAATACTAGTTTAAATTATTTCCCCCTCAAAATACAAAGATTTAGTAGAGGTCATGTCGAAATCTATCGCACCCGCCCTGACATTTCCATTAAAACAAGAGAGATCTTGATCACTCTATATCTCTTTTAGTTTTCCGGATTTTCTGATGCATGAATACAATGCACACACACATGTGGACTTACTATTTCTAGATGCTAATTCTGGGATGTTACACGTCGGTGCCCCACTTCTTCCGTGCGCCAACGCTACCCAAGTGGCGCGCACCTTATATCGCTTCCCGACGCTAACGCAGGACCAACCCAGCCCCCAGCCCGTAGATACCCCCAGCGTCCTATGGTCGCACATGTCGGGGTGCCGACGCGTGCCTAACCCCACCCGTCGGCACAATTTGACTCACTACCGCCGGCGCACCAGAATAGTGAGGCGCCACCGGTAAGTGGGGCCTCAAGCCCCCCCCCCCCCCCCCCCTCCATCACCTTTTTTCAGTTTTAGAAAAAATAAAGGAAATTGCTAAAGACTTCAAATTTGAAAATCCTTTGAGCTGTAGTTATGTTATGGGATTTAGTTATTAGAAAAAACACGAATTTTGACATATTTTGCAAAAAAAGACGTGTGGGTAAAACAACCATAACTTTTGCATACGACATCGAATCGAAAAGTTTTTTATATGAAAATTGATCGACGCAAAAGGTTATATTCAAAAGGGATTTTTTAGATTCCTCAAATTCAAAAGAGTTTTTTATATGATTTTTTTGAAGATTTGGACACTATTAAATGAATTTTAATTGGAATACCTTGCAGCATACTATTAAAAAGACATGATGCATGATTCAAAAGACGATATCGATGTCATTCCTCTCAGTTTTTTATCAATTTAGACATATTATTTATCGAATTCCGATTTACAAATTTATAGATATGAATTATTTTATATTAAATAAAAAAGGCAAAAAAAGTAAAATTCATTTTATTGTTATTCGAATTCATATTTATTATTACTTATTCATTTTTGTTTACTTAAATAATTGTTGGGAATTGAAAAATAAAGGCATGTGACTTCATGGCCCGAGGATTAATAGGATTGCTAGGATACTATTATCAACAATGTATAACTTCTCCCTTGGAAGAGCTGGAGTAGTTTGAGGATGGGTAACCGACCAGGAAGTGTGACCAAAAGTGAGCAATTTGACCTAATATTAAGCATCCTTAGAGATAAAGATTCCCCTATGCGATTAACTAGTCAAATAATTTAAATATTTTGAAATTTTCGAAAAACATTGCAATTTTTTTTCCAAAAAAACCGCCACTTACGACAGGTGTCCCAAGGTGGTGTGCGCTGGCGGTATTCGAACTACCCCATCACTGAGGGCTTTGCGCCGACACTAATGGGATACTTCCGGCGTGAGCATCGCCGGCGTGGCCCCATGCCCCAGTGGTAAGCAGAAATGGTATGCCGACGGTAGGCCTTTTCCTACTAGTGACAACCAAAAGTGTACAAACAATATTCATGAATACAAACCAAGGATCAAAAGTCTCACAACACACACTAGACAATAGCACACCTGCTATGTCTGAACATGCTAGGTTAGCACTCCAATATACACCCTGTAATCTCACACCCAAACACAACTACGAAAAACACAAAATACATGCAGGATAAGGTATAAAGAGCGGACAACACATCAACACTTCCACACGGGCAACCAGCCAGCTAAAGGCCAGCTATTCCAGCCTATCACACACATTCACGTGAAGCTGACTCCTCCCGATCTCTAGCTCCAACGTTTTCCATTCTTGTCTCCTAGCTATTGGCTTTCATGCCTACAAATACATAGATATTTTATAGAGACCATCAATCAGTTTGAGCTGGGAAAGTTCCCTCAATTGTGAACTTGCTTCTAAGGTTGTACAATATCTTGGCACAACATGTCCAAAAGAGTCGCTTAGTTTGGCCTGCATGGTCATGCAAGATCCTATAGATGTCAGCAAAGCATGCGGGATTCTAGGAACAACCCAACAATTTCCTAACTGCGCTCCACATTAATTTGGCAAGGGTACACGATAAAAGATACTAGATGAATGGACGCGCTTCGCTGCACCACCTGCATGGCACTTTGGCAATGCGTGACATATACAGTACACTCATGGTGGTTTGTTCTATGATATTATAGGCGGTACACCCGTAGCTATTTGTTCTACTATGAAACTATAGACGCAATAAGTCTGGAAATCCAATTCAGCTCACGAGTGCAAACAAATCGATTGTTTTAAAAAAAGATTTTGAAATGTCAAGAAATTAGAAACAATATCCGTATGTATATTTGGAGATTCTATATTTTTCCACACATATCTTGGGAAAAATAACATTATTTATGTCATGTGTGAAAAACACAATTTCAGATGCTCCAACATGATTATTCTTGTATAATTTTTTTTATCTTTTTACACAAGTCACATAAAATGGTCTTTTTCCCTGAAAAGTTGTGTAAGAACACCAAATGTCCAGATATACACGCATAAATTTTCTTTCTTAATATTTTTACATTTTAAAATTTATTTTTATATATTTTTATAATAGGTTCATTCGCACCCATGAGTCAAAACATCACCCCCGTATTTTTTGTTGCTGTGTCCTACTGGCATGTGTAAATGTAAAAATATAGTGTTTCGATATATGCAAAAGGGTGTTGGTGTGTCGGTCGGTACGGTGACCACACATGTTCAGACCTACTGTTATTTTTAGGCAAAGTAGATTCGGTTGGCGGCGCCACAACGGGAGTAAGAGGCGATGCAATGAAAATAGCGTTGCGTAAAGCAGATACCTGCACGCGTCCACCACATGCACAAAGGAGCGCCACACGGGCCCACACGTCAATGTGAAGAGTAGGAAAATGGGTCCACATGGAAGTGTCATGGTAGGGGTAGATAGTCTAAAAATGCTTGCATGTGATCAGACTTAAGTCTATAGATAATGATTAGTATCATCTACCTCCCCACAAAGATAGAGAGGCCCGTGGAGGGTCCCTTCCTCTGACAGATATCGTCGTTTGTTGGTCGAGAGACACACGCCCTCCATTTATTGCATGAGGCTGATCCATTTGGCACGCTTAATCGATCCAAATTCTCTCCGATCTAGGATACATCATTCCATGGCATTGTCGGCTTGAGAAACCGACGCCCCTGGTTCGGATATAACTAGTGAAGAATTTAGGGAATCTATCCTTAAGATGCCCCGACCCCTACCACCAATCCACCCAAAGATAGGTGGAGGTTCCACTGTGGACCTTGTGCTTTTCCCCAAGCAAAAAAGGTTTTTCATTTTCACAATGGAATTCCAAAATTGAGATTTGGGTTGATAAACATTCACTAAAAGGTCTCTCTCTTGTAAGTGTTTACTCCTTATGGTGTCTGCCAATAGGCATTCTTCCCCAATCTAGATCTTCCACGTCCATTTGACCATCAGGCAAGCATTCATCAATTTTGTGTCAATGATGTTGAGCCCTCCACCCCCAAAGCTCCCAGCTTACATATTGTCGACCACCTGACCTAGTGGTATTTCCTCTTTAGTTCATTGCTTCCCAATAGAAAAGGGACCGATATTTGGTCCCCCGATGGACCCTGTCCCCCAACATACACATCCTCATGGCATGTAAGGGTATGTTCGAGAAACACACATTAATGATCGTGGGTCTCACCGTCGAGAACATGAACTTTCCCAACCATGGGTCCACTCTTCGAATGAAAATGGGTACACAAAAACCCCTAACCGGATAGGTACCTGCTCTAAATGGGGAGAGCTTGGTTGATAAAAAGACCCGTGGGTATGCTTCTTGGTAAAGATTCAGACCCACTGGATCTAGCAGAGGTGGGTCTTTTATTAGGAATTCTAACACCTAACCCTAACTACCACGCGTCCTCGCACGTACCCACACTTCCATGAACTAGCAATGCTAGCCACACACGTTGCACCCACATAGCACACAACACACCGCACGCACGCGCCTGGATGCATATGCTTCCTCCTCGCGTGTACGCCTAGAGTGTACCGTCCGTGGCTGGCCTTCTTCCACACCGCCGGCCTCTCCCTCGTATCCTCCTCACAAGCCACAAATCTCTCCTCTCTTGCTCCCTCCCCCCTTGCATCATTGCTACAGCCCCTCACGTCGAGCGCCCACGCCTTCGTCTTGTCCAAGGTCGACAAGGAGAGCGATTCCGGTGATGGTCCGCTGCTTGGAGAGGAGATCCTGCCATGAGGAAGTGGATTGGATTCATCCTCGCGAACGCCCTTCACCATCGACCTCCCAGGAGGTGGCCGGAGCGCCGATTTGCGCTAGTGGCGGGTACCCATTGGATCCCCGTACCCGGTCGGGTCGCTGGTCTGGGGAAAAATCAGACCCGGCGACGAGTATGGGGCCATGTCGTGGGGGCGGTGGGGAGGGATGGGTACGGGTATGGGAGAGCCAAACGCGGCCCCGAACACGGCGTGTGCCACCCAGAGTCCGCTCGCTTCTCCACCTTCGACGAGAGTGGACTCCAATCCCCTGTGGTTAGAGCTCTATCACTAACCAGTAACCCTAGGTAAGTGAAAGGAAAAGAACCCAGCTTGAAATTGAGCATGTTAGCACTCTGCTAGATCAGCTCATCAGAGGTCCCCAAAACCATAACCTCGCTTTTATGGAAATTATTCCCGAGGCCCAATATGTTCTCAAAACACAAGGGAATAAATTTGAGGTTGGCAGTGGACAAATATGCAGGTTGTATCATTATCATAGTATCATATGCATACTGCAAATGTGATACCCCCTGGGATAAGGAGAGGAGTCACCCTCGAGATCAAAATAGGAGAGAGGGTTTCCCTTCTCGTACCCCTACCATTCCGTAAGAAATTTCCTATCTCTCCATTGATGCGATTGCTGTTTGGCCATCCGGTCTAGAACTAGTATGTGCCTTCATGATGGAAACGACCGCGTTGATTTCTTCCTCTGAGAAGGAAAGCGTGAGATCATCGTTCTCCTCCGTTGAGACTCATCCTTGCTCATCCCAGAGGGTAGGGATAACCTAAAACCCTAGGTTCTCCCTCTAGTCCCACTGGGTTACCGTAGAAGTCGCAAATGTCCTCTTGGAGTCCGAAATGACCCCCTCCCCCCCCTGCTCCATACTGATCAGACGAGAAATGGCACATTTCCTTCTCCTGCCATTAGCAATGGCATGGAAGAACGCCATGTTGGCATCTCCCTTCAGAAGCCAGTTGAGAAGGCTTCTTTGCCTCCAATACTCCTTATTCACCTTAGCAAGAAGTGTGAGTTGGCACTCTTGGTGGTATTGTAAGGCCCAACCCTCATCGTCAAGTCCAGACATATCCGCCTAGAGGCCCAACGCTTGGATTTGGCCAGAATCCCCTCATTTATATCACGTTCATCCTTCCCCAGATTGCCCTCCCCCCAGTCTTTGAGAAATTGGCGCAACCCAGCAGAAACCCTCTGCTACGCGTCAATGGGATCAATGATACCCCTGGTGGCTATCAGTTCCATCCACTTGGAGGTCACTAAATCCATAGCAGTTGATATTTCACTTTTGTTTACATGTACATTTTGTTTAGCTGCTATCTCTACATTCTAGACTAGAAATAAAATGGAAAAGTTTAACTTTCTCTAGGAGCCTTGCCCTTTTCCTTATTTTTTTGTTTAGCTGCTAGTTTTTCTTTTAATGGAAAACCTGTTGTTTATTTTTTTTCATGAAATTGACGAACAAAATACGAATGCCAATAAATTTATGCTCATAATAAGTTTTTTAGTTGTATAATTCAGGTTTTGTTTGTCAAATTTATGGTCAAAGTTTAATTCGTTTGCTTGGCCGACCTGTTTACGGCTTCACGCCGATGTGAGCACCAAGTGTACTCTTCTTAAGATTGGACAAACTAAGTACTCCTTCCGTTCCATAATATAAACTTTTTTAGCAAGCTATCTTAGTTTGCTAAAAGATTACATTATGGAACGGAGGTACTAGTATACAGTATATGTAATGTGTGCTGGCTTTGTTTCAGCAAAACGTGCGATGGCAACTATAATGTACTACTCTCTCCGTTTTAAAATATAAGATGTATCACTAGGGAGTACTCTTTAGTCTAGTGATTGCAAGTTGTTGGCTAGTCATCTGCTCTCGCACTTTTTTTTTCTATAGAATCACTACTTTACTTAAGTTGATTTTATTTATGAACACAACATCACAAATAACACGCCCTTTTTCCTCAAGAAAGAACACACGTATTTTCCGTGGTATTTCTTCTCTATTTTACTTAGGAGTGTAGTATTATCCAATCACACGGTCTTTAGATTGTACAAAAAAGAGAAACTAATATACTCCTTGCGCCCTACCCATTCTAAGCAGGCTACCTCTTCAGCAGGTTGCACGCCAGGATAGACCGACGCTATCATCACAAGCTTAAATGCGTGTCTTCCCATACATCTTTCTGTGCCACGCCCCAGCCCTGTAGCCCAGTCCAAGCTAGCAGCAAGTAACTCCGGAACGGAGAGAGCAAGAGAGATAGCGACCAAGCGAGGAGAGGAACGAAGGGGGATGCGGTGCCGGTGCCGGTCATCACCGGCGCGAGCTGCTCCATCGGTTCGTTGACTATCAACCCCTACTACTATCTTGCTTGGCCTCCCCAAGAACGATGGATCCATCAATCATTTTCTTTGTCTGCATGCAGGGATGGAATATCTTGTGGCATGGTTTGCTGGTTTCCATGCGTTCGTGAGTGCACTAGTGCTGACTATCTTGCTTCTGGTGCTGGAGAGCCATCAGTTCTGCCAGGTGCGGGAACAATCTAGCTACTCTCTCCGGTCCATATTAACGTTCTCAATTTTGTCTAGATATAAATGCATCTAGTCTAAATCCTTAACTAGATACATCTAAATCTAGATAAAGTTGAGAACAATAATTTGGATCGAAGGGAGTACTAATTTCTTGTCTGAAAATCCGCAGCGACTCCTTTAACACGCCCATGAATGCATGCTAACTTCTAGCTGAACTTTTTTTCTCAAGGATGATGCGTGCCTCATCTTGGTGTTGCCGTCGCTAAGCATGATGGTCGAGGAGCTCGCCGCGTTGCTGCCTCCGTGTTTCACTGGGTGGTGCTGCCGGTTGCTATCCTTCTTCGTGCTCCTCATGGTCATCGTCACGGTGAAGCTGTCAGTCCCGCTCCTCTACGTCCTCCTGTGCGGCGAAACCGCCAATGCCGTCATTGCTGTGGCGGTCGTCGTCGTCGGTTAGCTCGCCCTGTCCTTCTGGGGCGCTAAGGTTATCGTGCGTTACCTCTACTTAGCCAACGGCCACTCACAGTCGCAGTCGCAGTCGCAGTAGTGCGTTACCTCCATTGTAGGTTGATGGCAACCGCGCGAGATGTAGTTCAGATCTGGAGCTCGAATCCGCTATCCAGCGGATCAGCACCGGTTGCACCTTATCTGCATATTCATGGATGTGCATGCCGAAGTACAAGAATAAGTAATCATTGTTAGGAGTGCATGTCTTCCTGCTGCTATTCGATCGGGACTATCTGATCACTAGCTAAGAACCCGTACGTCGCTACGGATCGTAAAAAATATTTGAGATAATTGACAATTTACTTAGGCATACGACACAATATAGAATTAGAATGTCATGACTTGGATGAGGCACGGGGTAGATAATATTGTTGAATCCATCGGTAATATTGCCAGAACTCACGGTACAATAGTGTCTGGTACTCTTGAGCTGCTTACAAATCATATCTTTTGCCCCTAAATGTGAAATAATCTTTGCACGTGTTTTAAATGGTCAGAAAGTTAGGTTGCCTAGCCTCTTGCAGATTGTAGAAAGTACAATATGTTTTGCCCTTGTTTTGCCTGGCTATAATAGTCATAGCATTGGTCCTCCTCACACGGAATTTGGAGTAGTAGCTCCGCTGCAACACTGCCTCATTTGTACTCAAAATCTTCTTTTAGTTATGAGTTTGTAACCCAATTATCCAGGCAGACGAAACCAATCAAAACGTAAATCTGCTAGCAAACCCCAAGATAATCTCTGTCAAAAATGAGACAGAGCAGTAAATAAACGTATACTGAATTGAATACGAACTCATCCACAACTCAACCATGAATACACAAATTTAAAAATTAGCAAAGAGACTGAACGAAAAATGGAAGTAAACAAAAGCTTGATCTAGAAGCCCAACTCAAAACAGGAATTGCAGGATAAAAGAAGTAGTTCCCTCTGACACAAGGTTTACCCGTTTCCCATCTCAATACCAGTCCAGTGAACAGATCGTCATTCATCAACGTCTTCATGTGGAGCTTCACTTTCAGTATGTGCATTAGTGTTCTTCAGATCGTACTTCAGTACAGGAGCATCCGGTAGAGACTCGTCAGAAAGCTTCAAAGAACGGCGGCAATTAAGATTTAGCAGAGAAATAAATGCTCATTTAAGTTCAGAACTTGAAATTTATCATGTTGGTAATTTTATCAAAACAAACAATGGATGAATGGAGTAGGCCAGCAGCACTTAGACAATTGTAAATGATGTCAGAACTGCTATCAGCAACTACACATTGAGTTTTCAGGTAACGCACACACCAACACCAATCTGGAAATTTGGTTATATCGCCGTTACCTCCATCTTCTCAACACGCACGAACAGTTGAGCCTCCTTTGTCCACACACACGAGCATGCTCAGCAACGCAACGACGGCCGCCTCCCTCTGCTCAGCACCAGTACGAGCTCCATCGTCTGATTTATTGACAGCTTCATGTTCTCGAAAGTATTATCCACATCGACCATTCCCTAGTGGTATACCTGTTGCCCTGCCCTTAATCTTGTAAGCGACTGAACAAGCCAGACCTTTAGCCTGAATGTGTCATGTGAGGATGATCTACATCCTGTTGATCACCTGATTGTCTATCTTCGGGAAACTTTGTTAGTTGGCTTGCCGAACCGATCAGCTCCTCAATCTTCTCACTGAGGCGGCGTCATTCTTGAATATTGTGTTGCAAATAAATGGAGAGGCTCTCTAACATTTTGTTGACAACTTTCCTTAGCTACCAGAGCTCATTAATGCAGCCATCCACCAGAAGCAAATGTGTATGCAAACTTACCTCTACGACATGATCTTTCAATGTGTGTATGCAACCATAGCTTTCATCTTCATTACCTTTTCCCTATAGAATTATAAAAACCAAGCAGTGAAGCTTATATTAATGAATCTAGCATTATAAATTTCGCAGGATAACATGCTTGATTTATGTAACATTATATGCAGGTCATGTGTAAAAAATGAAGGGTATTAAGAGCTAAGAACACACACACACATAAAAAAATAGAAGACACTGAGAAAATACAACAAGATAGATGAGGCTTCCTTCGCCTTTGATCTTTTGGTGAGATTTTTTTGATGGTTTTCCATGTTAAGGCGTAGCAACAAAGGGGGATCTGCAAGTAACAGTGATAGTCCAAGCAGACCATATATAATGCTCATTAAGTGATGTTTCTCTTGCTTCCCTATTTGGAGGTGCATGTTGCCTTCATAGCTGAAAATTGACAATGAGAAAGTTAGCTTAGATTATCTGACCGCAAGCTACTTAAATGACATTCTTTGAAAATTGAGGAAATCCAATGGTATCATGATTATCAGAACTTAAAAGAAGACATCTAAGACTTAATTTGTCTAGCATCAAGGTTTCAGGAGTAAGTAATATTGCTTTATCAGGGATAGGATACAAACTTTAGAATAATGGATGTGCAGAGCCTTGAGAATGTCTCCAGGGTCCAGAATCCAGATAGCTAATAATTCTGAAGATAGCTGCACTTTATTGGACAGAGATCAAAGGTAGTCTTGTTATTCTATTTTATTTTTTGGCTAAGTTTTCAGTAATATGGCATATAGCAGGCATACTTTTAAACGTAAGTTGGTATTTGATACACATGTCATTGAGAATGAGGCTCTACACGGGAAAATAAAAATTCAGATTGATTGGTGGTTTTGTCAAGCTCATGTTGCAAACTCACGCGCACACGGAACAAAAGACGCAATAATTTTTTGACCTTGCGGCACAGGAGCATGTCCGCGAACTCGCTGCAGTCTTCATTGGTCATGCACAGCAGCACAGGTACGTGGTTACCTTACCTGGTGCCGAACTACAGTTTGAGCTCGAGTCAGGGGAGGGGCAAGCTCGATGTAGGGGATTGGAGGCGGCGCCCGCGGGATCCAGTCCCGCCAGTCGCCAAGTAACATTCTCGCTGGGCCAGAGTATCTCCGTGACAGAGGATCATCCAGCCGGCGTCCGTCTGTCGGAGAAGGGGCGGCCAGCGCGGACACAGCGGTCGCATTCGGCGGCGGCTGGCATGGGCAGCGGGGACGACGGAGAGGCGCGAGGCAGGTGGTGGCGCATGGGCAGACGGGTACGACGGAGAGGCGCGAGGCAGGCGGTGGCACTACAATGGACAGGGCGTATCGGAGCAGGCGAGCTCCACCCTGATCCTTGCCTAAGGATCTGGGCCGGCGGCGAGAAGGGCATGGAGGAGCGGTGTGATTTCGATCTATGCGGTCGCTGGCAGAGAGAGAGAGTAGAACTGTTTTGACTTGGCGGTGGCAGTAGCTATTATTTCACGAAACTTCCAGGGGCAAATCCGTCAATAATAATGGCAGACGGAATTTTCGGTGCGACGAAAGTAAGCGGGTTTAAATAATGGACTGTGCTAACGCGTGGCGCCGCGCGTACTAATCCATCGAGCGGCGGCTGCCAGGTCACCGAAAAGCAACGTCGCTTTCAGCGAAAGGATAAGCGGTTGGACCCAAAAAAAAAGTAGTGGAAAAACTTCTAGGAAAAAGACGAGCGGCTGCCAGCTCATCGAAAGCAACGTCAGTTTCAGAAAAAGTAGTGGGCCTCCTAGGACAACTATAACTGCCAACTCATCATATTGTCTACACAACACAGCAAAAACTCCGTCTCCTTTACAACAACTCCACCATCTTTCACCTCCCATCTTCTTCTTCCTCAAGAAAAAAAAGGAACCATACCAGATCTGAACTAGATCAGATCTGAAGCCATGGAAAAAGAACTACTGGAGTAAAAACACTACAGGTTGGTCATCTTTGACCCCTCTCCCCCATCCCCTGTTCCTAGATCTTGTCTCAGAAATTTTAACTAGTTTGCAAAAAACACACAAAAGAGATGCAATCTCTCACAGAAGTTTTTATATAAGCATACAGAACATCTAGAATATACTTGTCCCACGAAAAGAGGTTACTAATAGTAGTTTAAAAAAGTACAAGATATAAATAAGTATCCAAACATATACTAGGTGACCAAAAAATATTATGACTGGACATTCTTCCATGCTTGTAGTGTAGCCAATATTTTGAATCTGGTAACTTAATTTTTGCACACAGAAAATTGCATATTGTTCCCTGTGCATGATCAACTTGAACCTTTCCCATCATCTACTTAAATCTGGCATGCATGTTGAAAGTTCACTTCTCATTCCTGCATTGAAAAAAGAGTAAGCATGATGAATTTGATGAAATTCAAAAACAAATGACTCTGCAGGTTATACAAAAGAAAAATATGGATATTGATCATCTTTTGGCGATGGACAAGTCTAATGGTGATTTGTCATTAACTGGAGCACTGAATAACGAAGGTATATATGTGGTTTTACACATTGAATAACAAAAAACTCAGAACTGCCAGATTACTTCTTTAATGGTTACAAGGTTATACATGCTGACCTACCAACTTAGCTTTGTTATACATGATGAGCTACCAAGGTTATACATGCTGCTAGATTATTTCTTAATGGTTACAAGGATACACATACAGAACTACCAAAATTAGGTTTATTAGATGGACAAGATAAAAAACATTCAAAACTGCCAGATTATTAATGATTGATTACTAGGTTCTACTTGATTGAACTGCCAGGATAAAACATAGTAATTGCCATTATATGTGTGGTTTTACACATTGAATAACAAAAAACTCAGAACTTCCAGATTACTTCTTTAATAGTTATAAGGTTATACATGCTGACCTACCAACTTAGCTTTGTTATACATGCTGAGCTACCAAAGGTTATACATGCTGCCAGATTATTTCTTAATGATTACAAGGGTACACATACATAACTACCAAAGTTAGGTTTATTAGATGGACAAGCTAAAAAATATTCAAACTGCCAGATTATTAATGATTAATTACTAGGTTCTACTTGATTGAACTGCCAGCATGGACGAAGCTAGAACTATTCATGGGTATGCAATGAATACCCAATATTTTTTGCAAATTAATTTTAGTATATAAGCTCCCATATGCATAGGTATACATGTTAGGGTTCTTCTCTACGTGTTTATGTCGTTAAAATCGTTAAAATCGCGGTTCCCGATCCTTACTGAGTCCCGCTTTTCTAACCTGGGACAAATTCCTAATTTGGACTTTACTTGGGCTCCCATGAGTCACCGACCCACAATGGGTATTCAGAGCGAGAGAAAAAAATCCAATCGGGACGGAGTCACGGAGGCGAACCGCTCCTCTTTCTGTGCTCGACTCGATCAGTCGATCGATCGATCTCATCTGGCCGCCGGCCGCCGCCCGTATTCAAGCAAGCTCCCTACCTCTCGTCAGCAATCCGCGCAGTCGCAGCAGCGAAGGTAAGCAATTCCCAAGGTCTCCAGTTTGCAGTGTCTTGTTGCCCGGCTGATCAATTGCCCGTCGTGGCGTCGCCTCTCACCTCACGCCTGACACCGCAGCCCGCTGCCCGCAGGCCGCTCCGGCACTGCACAACCGCAGAAGATTGGTATCCATAACAACGGTGACGGCAAACGGCGACGCTGGACAACACAAGGCCAGCGTTCAGCAGAGCAGTAGACAGCAGTCCAGTTCGTCGGTCGACACTTAACAGTTCTCATACAGTAAGAAGAAGACATGTTCTGCTTCAGTTAAAATTTATGTTGTTTTACCTTGAATTCGGAATAAAAAGTGATATCGTTTATGTTGAATTCAAGTTCAGAATCATAAGATCGTTGTTGCCAATTCTATCTAGAAATAGAATTCAGAATAAGACGTGTTAGATCAGACTGATCAGATCACTCACGGTAAGAATAAGAGTCGCTTCACTTCACTTATAATTTCAGTTCTGTTTTTCTCCAAATGAGATTCTGAAAATTTCAATTATTATAAGTTTGAAAAATGAAGAACAAGCAAAAGCAAGAGAAGTGTACTGATTTGAAACGTATATGGAATAAAGCTGCAAAGAAACCAAAGATAGCTTCGACGTCGACGCCGATATCTATTGAGGTTGAAAGCCAAAATCAAGATGACAATGTGAGCAATCCTCCTTACAATGAATTGCAGTTGGCACTAGTGCAAACACAGAATAATGATGACAAAGAACAACATAATGATGATGATGATGCACTAGATGCAGTGTTTTGCTTTGTTTGCTACGTGTTCAAGGATGAAACTAAGCATAAGGGAGGTGATTCTTTTGTGAAAGGGGGATTTAAAAATTGGAATATGATGAAAACTAGATTCGAGAAACATTGTGGCGATCTCACTAGATCTCATTGTGAAGCTCAAGAAAAATATGATTTGTTCATTCAACCTAGTGCATCAATCAGAGAGTCTATTTCTTCAAATTCCAAACAAAGTAAGGCTCAATATCTCTCTCGGTTGAGTTATTCAATTTATTGCTTGAGATTTCTTTTAAAGCAAGGGTTGGCTTTTCGTGGTCATGATGAGAGTGAAAATTCATTTAACAACGGAAATTTTCTTGAGCTTTTGAATCATCTAGCAGAAAAGTTTGAAGATGTTGACAAAGTTGTTTTGAAAAATGCTCCAAAGAATTGCAGAATGACATGCCCTGAGATACAATTAGAACTCATCAATTGTTGCGCCAAAGAAACAACTAGTCTTCTTCTGGAAGATCTTGGTGAATAATATTTTGCAATACTTGCCGATGAATCTAGTGATGTGTATCAACAAGAAGAATTGGCTCTTTGCTTGCGGTATATAGATAAAACTGGAAAGGTGGTTGAGAGATTTCTTGGAATTGTCCATGTTGAGGACACTACATCTTTGACACTAAAAAAGGCAATTGAAAAACTATTGATGGATCATTCTTTGAGCTTCTCAATGGTACGTGGACAGGGTTACGATGGAGCTAGTAACATGAAAGGTAAGGCTAATGGGTTGAAAAAACTTATTATGGATGAGTCTCCTAGTGCTTATTATGTGCATTGCTTTGCCCATCAACTCCAATTAACGCTTGTCGCTGTTGCTAAAGAGAATGGTGATTGCTTTTGGTTCTTTCAACAACTTGCATATTTGTTGAATGTTCTTGGTATATCTTGCAAAAAGATCCAAATGTTTTGAGAAGCTCAAGCTGATTATCTCATTGAAGCATTGGAATTGGAAGAAATTGAAACGGGCACAGGGCTAAATCAAGAGATGGATTTGGGAAGGCCATGTGAAACCCGTTGGGGGTCCCACTCCAAAACTGTGTCACATGTGCTTTCTTTGTACCCTTCAATCTAGAAAGTTCTCAAAAGGATTGGAAAAGAGTATCATAGTGCGGAGGCTATTGGAGCTCAAACTATGTTGACAGTATTTGAGTCATTTGAATTTGTTTTTATGTTGCACTTGTTGGATGAAATATTCGGACACACGGATCTCTTGACTCAAGCTTTGCAAAGGAGGGACCAAGACATTATGAATGCTATTGATATGCTCGATCTCACTAAGCAAGAATTATTGAATCCGCGAGAAGATAGTGGATGGAAACATTTTCTTGAAAAAGTTCAGGCTTTTTGTTTGAAGCATAAGGTCAAAGTCCCTGACATGGATGCACGCTATAAGCTAGTTCATAGATGTAAAAAGTTTTTCAAGAATGTTAACAATATCCACCGGTTCCGTGTTGATATATTTTTGGGTCTTATTGATAGGCAATATCAAGAGCTCGAAAACAGGTTTGATGAGGTAAACACTCAATTACTTGTTTGCATGTCATCATTCAATCCCGTTGCTTCATTTGCTACTTATGATCAAGAGAAGTTGGTCAAACTTGCTCACTTCTATCCTAAGGATTTCTCAAAGCTAGAGTTATCAAAGCTTCCTTATCAGTTGGATATATTTGTGGCCGATATGCGTAGGGACGAAAGATTTAGAAAGATAAAAAATATTGCCGAGCTTTCTGTTATGCTTGTTGAGACAAAAAAGAATCTCTCTCATTCCATGGTTTACAAGCTTCTCAAGTTGGTCCTAATTCTTCCGGTGGCGACTGCTAGTGTCGAGAGAGTATTTTTTTCCATGAATTATGTGAAGAATAAATTGAGAAACAAAATGGGAGAGCAATTCTTGAATGATTGTTTGGTTACTTTCCTTGAGCGTCGATTCTTCTTGCAAGTAAAGGATGATGATATCACTGCTCGCTTTCAAAAGGGAGATCGTAGAGTTAAATAATATTTTTTCAGTGTTCTTACAATGCAATTTAATTATTTGAGACGATGACTACTATGAAAACTTTGTAGTTTGGTTCTTGCTATTGTGAACCTACATATTATATTGGTGTGCTATAATTTTTTTTATTTCGAATACCCAATGTGAAAATCCTGGCTACGCCACTAATTGCCAGGATAAAACATAGTAATTGCTAGAAAAAAAGTAAATACAAAAATATAATTACACGTTGGCCATGTTTCCTACCTACTAGTCCTAGTCACAGCAACTTCTACAAAAAGATCTAATATGTTTTGTACTAATGTTAAAAAAATATGCAGATATGATACTTTTGGGTGGAAACAATGAAGCAACACTCTCCGCAGGTGGTTCGCTCGGATTTGCTGGCCCTAGCATGAGTATCGCACAGTCAAGTGCTGCTCACACCCCTCCGGCAGAACAAAACAGTGGTAACGATGGGGTCCCAGAAGTAATTTCTACACCTCAGCCACCAAGTACACACATGAGATTCGATACATTGGAGGAAGCTGAAAGACACTACAAGATGTATGCACGGAGAAAAGGATTTGGCATTAGATACGACTACAGGAAGAAGTCGGAAGTAAGTGAAGGGTACATAAGGGCAGCACTTCTTTGTCACAAGGGAGGCCACCAGAAAAAACAAAATGAAGACACTCAAAATCCTAAGCCTGTTGTGCCGGAGAGGAATAGGAGTACAAACACAAGAACAAACTGCCAAGCTCAAATGATGGTGAAGTTTAGGGATGGCAGCTAGGTTGTGACAGAATTTTGTGATCAGCATAACCACCCCCTCATTAACAAATGGTCACTAACCGGGTTCCTACGATCACACAGAGAAATCCCGCAGGAGGACCAGGATTTCATCAAGATACTCCATTCAGTTAATATGGGAACAAGCAGGATGATGCAAGTGATGGCTACACTCTATGAGTCACTTGAAGGAGTTCCATATACCCCTAAAGACATGGCGAACTTCAGAGCATCAATTGAAGCTGAGAACAAGTACAAAGACATGGAAGATACATTTACGTACTTTGATGAAATGAAGCAACAAGATAAAGATTTTTATTACAGATTCACGCTTGATGATGAAAACAGAGTTGAGAACTTATTTTGGATAGATGGAGCTGCTAGAAGAGCATACAAACACTTCAATGATTGCATATCTTTTGATACAACATACTGTACCAATCAATATAAGATGCCTTTCGCTCCATTTATAGGAATAAACAGCCATGGACAGTCTATCCAACTTGGATGTGGGTTCTTAAGGAATGAGCTTAGTTCTAGTTTTGAATGGCTATTTGAGACTTTCCTAATTGCCATGGATGGTCTAGCTCCAATAAATATAATTACAGACCAAGATTTTGGAATGAGGTCAGCAATAGATAACAAGTTCCCAAACACTAGGCATAGGAACTGCCGTTGGTATATAGTTGACAAGGCAACTGAAGAAGTTGGGCAATTAGTTGTAAGGATTCCTGGCCTACGAGAAGAAATATACGATTGCCTAAATTGCAGCTTGTCCCTGGAGGAATTTGAAGAGAGGTGGAATGACATGATACAAAAGTTTGGCTTGAATGGACATCCTAAGTTTTTGACACTGTATGAGAAAAGAAGTTACTGGGTCCCGGCATACTTTATGAACTCCTTCTACCCATTCCTGCAGACAACCCAACGCAGTGAAGGATTTAATGCAGTGCTGAAACAATATATCAGTCCTTCGAACTCAGTCCTCGAGTTTGTTCGTCAATATGCTGATATCCAAGAAAAGATAATGAAAGCACAGAACAAAGAAGAAGCAGACTCGTCCCTAACTACAGCAAAGACATGGTGCTGGCACCCAATCGAACAACACATGTCAACAGTGTACACACGTGGCATATACAACCGTTTTCAGAGAGAAATACTGTACACGATGTTCTATAACATAGTACATACTGCTGACCGTATTTACACGCTTGAATGCATAACAAAGTTTGTGCCCACATACCACAATAGAAACTACCAAGTTTATGCAGACCGTGAAAATAGTCAGTACAAATGTCAATGCTGCAAATTTGAGAGAGATGGCATGGTGTGCTGTCACATTCTAAAGGTAACTTGCAAACTTGTTATCAGTTGCCAGAATAACTGCCAGTAGTTACCTACTAGGAAAGTATATGATTGCCAGGTTAAAAAAAGTAGGTCATGTAGTTACTTTATGTGGAAAGCAAAAAACAAAATGTCACTATATGGTATATTGGAATGTATATGAAAAACTGCTAGATTATAAATGACCATAATTGCAAAGTTATTTTAGTTTTGACATATTATGTTTTCCTTTTGAGAAACATACTAACTATGCTATCTCATTTTTGTGTGTTTCCAAAATGAAGACCATGTTCTTCCTAGGACTAATAGTGATGCCACCGGCATATGTGCTTAAAAGATGGACATGGAGTGCAGAGGAGAATTTGGTGGAAGAAACTCCAGGACAACTGGCTGAGATGGCAGAGGAGTCTAGGAAGAAGATGTCACTCGCAACAATGTGCAATGAGTTCAAAAGCATGGCGCTATACGGTAATCAAACAGAAGATGGGAAGAAGATAATAAGGATGCATCTAAAAAATATGAAGAAGGATTTGGCTTCACTAAAGAGAGAGACAGAGAAAAGAGCAAAAAAAGTTGATGTTGATTCTACTCTCCCTAAAAATTCTTCACAGCATACTCCAAACAAAGGAAATCAGCAACATGCACCTACAAATATGGATGACCAGCATCAAAAATCTGGGCCAGAAACACATCCACCAAAACGCAAGAAGGCTGCTCCAAAGACATCAACACCTACATCCGATCCTAGGCCAAGTAACAACACTAACTTCACAAGTTCAGATCCGATTATACCAACTGCTGCAGCATCTTCAGAAACATCCCATGCTCACATACGTGATCCCCGCAAATCAAACACAAAAGGAAGGAAGAGAAAGTATGTATTTGAGAATGCGTTGAACATTGGCAGGAAAGAAGTTCGTGTGTGCAAGCAATGTGGTTCGACGGAACATGATTTGAGAACATGCCCACAAAGATCACAGCTACCAAACCATAGTTAAAAAAGCCCTCTAGATTAGCGCATAAAACAATTACTAAGTGTTATACATATTTTTCGTTGTTTCATGTTGTAAAGACAGTGCCATGTATGTCCTATTTACTTCCATCTATATTCATGCATGCTCAAGAATTTCACGAAAAAATGAAGAAACAAACAACTGTAATATTACCGTATCACATTGTTGTTTAAATTTGACCTCCAGTTCTCCTTTTCCTCATTAAAATCAGCGGTTATCCACTTGTATGGTATGATCCTCCTCAATTTATATGCATCACCTTTGCCAATTTGTGGGATGTTCTGCCCATCCCAATTCTCGATGTTGTAGAGCACATGAAAACCACAGTTGAATCTGCGAGGGAAAAAAGGCATCAATAAAAACTGTAGTATAAAACAGACAGAACACATTTTCTGAAGTTAAAAAAAGACAAAAATATAAAAAGATGTCATACAAGTTTTCCTGCATTGGCACATTAACAATTGTGAGTTCCCAATCCTGTATCTGGACCTTCGAGGTGGCATAATGTATCTGCCATATAGCCTTGATCCTACTGATTAGTGCATTTTCGTGATCAGCGAGACTTTGACTCTCTTCGCCACGCATCGAGTCAAGTGCTTCAAACCTTTCGGCTTGAAAGTTCATACACAAGCAATACTAGTGGTTGCCTTCCTTATTTCCTCTACAGATCTCTTCCAGAACTGGAAAACAAATCTGTATAAAAACACAGACAACAAAAAATAGGTAACTACTCTGAATGAAAAAGGCAACTTATCAGTGCTAATACGGTAATTAACCTGCTGGTATTACATAACTGAAATGAAAAACTACATTCACAGTGTTCTAAGTGGACAGCTGCTAACCTGTTTCATTACACTGAGCGAGTAATCTGATCTTCTTTTGAAATACGAAACAACAACCTTCTTCTCAAACTGTCCACTTATCAAAAAGTTGGAGAGCTGGTATGGCATTATAATCTTGCCCTCCACTTTGTTC
This sequence comes from Avena sativa, assembly GCA_916181665.1. Taxonomy (NCBI): domain Eukaryota; kingdom Viridiplantae; phylum Streptophyta; class Magnoliopsida; order Poales; family Poaceae; genus Avena; species Avena sativa. Next base: position 435,989,143 of record OV702287.1, read on the forward strand.
GTACGACGCAGGTACTCGATACCAACTTCCATACAATGATTAGACAATTTACCCCTAATATGTATAGAGTCAGCCAAGTCACCCGTTACAACCCAGATGTCCGTGTATTTTACAATTTGGTACCTAGTTTAAAACAAGGAATGAAAACGATTAATGAACAACCAACAGCATAATAAAAATCAACAACTATCAGATTCAAAAATCAACAGCTACCACATTAAAAAGGAACAACTACCAGATTAAGTTTTAACACCTACCAGGTTAAAAAAAGATGAACAAAAAACAAACAAACCTAAGTATGAGAAGATGGAATAACTGCCAGATAAAATCTAAATAACTACCATATATATTTGAACAAATACCAGATTATGTAAGAACAAATACCAGACAAACAGAATAAAAAATGATGTTTACCTTTTCAAATTGGATTTGCTTGGCCTTGAGTGCTTGCTGCTCAGCATGATCTTCTGGTATACATTTTCTTGATCTGAAGTGACTTTTATTGAGCTATCAAAGGGTGACACCAGAAAACGAGACGCATTTTTTACCCCCACTTTGTGAGCTTGCACCTTCGGTGTTGTGCTTTGAATAGCGTTGCCATCCATGGTGGTTGCGGGGGCTACAGCAGCTTTCAACTCTCTCTTCCTTTTTGAAAATGCTTTACAATAATCCTCGTACCTATTAAGCTCTACTACACCTTCTTCACTAAGGAAATCAATTTTATTGAGAATATAGTCTTCCATCTCCTTTGACACTTTGAATTCTTCAAAATCACAGTCAGTGCATGTTTTTTCAACAGGTTTCCTTGATTCTGCTGCGGAAAAATCAAAAGAAAAATATCAAATACATGTTTAGCAGCAAAAATGCACATATTGAACTTTAGTAGCAAAAATGCACACGAAACTTAAAAGGAATGCACATATTGAACTTTAGCAGCAAAAATGGACACCAGAAAAAATCCTATTATTTGCACTACACTACTGCCATTTTGAACTAGACTACCACAACAACCTTATATATATGTGACCATGTAATAAACATATCAGATGATGTCAAAAAAGCACTACCCAACTAAATTAGTCACAATAATAAAGTTATCTACGAGAAATAATTACCAAGTTATTTATAAAGCAGCCATAGCAACTATCAGATAATCTAGTCACAAATATCTGTGTAAACAACTTCATGCCCCTGGACAAAGAAGAAAAATGTAAACAACTTCATGCCCCTGATTAAATAATTTTGGCTTCCAGATTAACTAAACTAACTTGCCATATTAACTAAACTACATACATGTTTATTAGCATCCTAGCAGAAAATCCGTAGATGAAAAAACTGCAGGATATAAGCAAAAAAGTTACCTTGTGGTTCTGCCCAAGCTATTGGAGCAACATTTTGCGCAAATGCAGGCATCAAATCTTCCTAGGTACTGATTGTGCAAACATTGGAGAATCATCCACACATTCTTCCTGTGAACTAAACCCCGGGTTGAAAGGTGGTGGTGTAAACATACCAAGTCGGTTATCTCTCTTTGAGCTAGTAGATGGGCCTGCTGAATCAATATGTTTCCTTTACGAGAAGTCCCTTCTGTTGTGCTTGTCTGTGCTTCGTCAACCCTAGGCAACACTCCTTGCTTAATTACTGATTCAGACAACCCTCTAACAAGTTCTTGAATTTTTGGTGGAACTATAACAGGTTGCCCACTCAGAAAACCAGGAATTCCCAAATAGCACCAACAAAAGGAGATAACTTCCATGGCCTGTAATAGCTGCTGCTACCCCTAGGAAATGTCCCTTGTGCTACTTGTGAGACCACCATGGTTCTGCACATGTTCTCAATTGATGCTGTTGTTTTTGGTTGCAAGTTATCAACAGTGGATGATATTTGGATTGCATTGGCCTTGTTTTTTCCATCATCTGAATTATTTTTTTGGTTACCAAAAGAAATTCTTGCAGCATCGCTAGATGATGGCATCTTTGTAGCAGTAGGGGAAACTCTAATAGTAGTGCTTATTGTCTTTCCATCACCGATAATTGCAGCAGGGGTATCTTTTTGATTGTTGTTAACCGTCGGGGACACCAAAAAAGCTGAATTTAAACTTTCCCATCCTCTAAGGTTGGAGAGAAGCTGATACTTTTGCCCTTGGTATCACTTACATAGGCAGTGCCGACGTTGCTGCCACCTTGAATCTGTGCAAGCCTTGGAGATTTCCTAGTAGGTGTGCTGCTTGACAAACTCCGACGTTTTCTGCACGCACAAAAAAGGCAAAATAGGGGGAGGGAATTAGACAAAAAAATATATGTTACATACTATATGCAAAAAAAGTTGATTTCAAAAAACACAAAAATAATAGTCGAAAGTAGAACACCTTTGATATGTACGCACACTCTCGGATACAGGGGATTTTCCAGCCAGTATTTCTTTTTCATTCCCAGCAGTATTGCTACCCCCGGACTGCTCGTGCATCTTCTCTGCATTAGGACTGTAGTGTATGAAAAAAGAAGTTTTAGTTACTAGATTTAGTACTAGATTTATTATGAATAATTACCAGAGAACTTATACTTTACTACCAGGTCTTAACAAACATGAAGTTGTAAAAAAAAGAATTGTAAAAAAAATTTATTTTCCATACATGTTAACAAGTGGTTACTGCCAGAAAAAAATACATTGGTACACAAAAATGTTAGAAACCTGTAAAAAAGACATACTTGCCAGATTACCTATACATCACTGCCATGCAAACTACACTACTTTACCAATGATACAACCAGGAATATTATAACTTACCTCCTTTCTAGATTCTTCGAAACATCCTTTTCATTTTCAGTACTTGAATTGTCTGCACTCATTGGGTCTACTGCTTCAGAACACTTGTTGATAAGGATCCCCAATTCTTTTTCAACTATACACTTGATGCTGTTATGCAACTTCAATTCTCTGCCTCTCGGTTTTACTGGCTGCTTTTTCATGGAACTTGGTCTTTCTACAAGACTTGTTGCATCTCCCTTTATTTCCTCTTCAGCTTGTTGAGTACAATCCACTGGGGAATCAGCAACGAAATAACCAAAACCTTGACTCCCATCGGAAGCATCAGTGTCACTAAATAATGGAACCTTGATTTGAGAATGCATGCCAGGAGGAGATGCACTTTTGCTAGCACCTGGTTAGGATTTGCTTGGTAGCACTGATTGTGCAACATTAATGATTTTAGTGCTGCTTGCACGGTGACTAGGTTCTGCATCAGCTTCATTTCTCTCATTTTCTTCATATGATTCTGATGAAAAAGAACCCATGTCTTCATCTCCATTTGCACCTTGAGCATCACCATGTGCACCTCCTTCATTTAATTCTGTTTCATCTGACTCGGTCAAACCTTGGATAAGGTTGCTCAAAAGACTATTAAGCCCAGATGCAAAAGTCTGCATGATATTGAATTCTTTGATCTTTTGCTGCAAAAAAATAATAAGCTAATAAGTTAGACAACAAAAACTAGTTTCTTGCTATGAATCTAATTAGATAGCATGGTTGCCATATTAATTAAACTTGGCTACTAGGTAAATTATATTGATTGCCATATTAATTAATCTTGGCTGCCCAGATTAACTATACTTCAAAAGTGATAATTACTAGGTTTCCAACACTGCTATTGTCATTACTGCCATGTAAACTGTTTTTGGGATGCCTCTCGCATGGCAACACACAGCTGACATAATGTGCGGATAGATGGCTCGCTTTTAATGCCACACAATAAGACTAGACATGCAACACATGTAAGTAGATTTTTCCAAGAAAAGAAAATAATAAACCTTCCCCTTGCATGTAGCATGAATGTTAAGATTCATCCAAGCGTCAAAACCATCTGGCCCACCAAAAAGACCAATTTCCCTAAAAAATCATCTTTAAACTCATCCTTTAGCTGCAAAAAAATACATGAAAAACACATGTGGGTGAAAAAAAAATATACACAGAAAGTGGAATATACAAAATGCAAACTCCTAAACAAAAAAAAGAATTCCTAACCTTCATGGATCCAAAAATGTTTGAATCAAACTCCTGAGCATCTATTTCACCAAGGACATCAATAACATCCTTAGTCTAGCAATTAATAGGAAATTCAGTATGCTCAAAACCAAGATCAATATGGTCAGTGTCGAGAGCAGAAAAGTATCGCAGCTGAAAAAAATCAAAAGAAATACAAAAAAATGAGTATGTATATAATGTAAAACAAAAGACATTCTCATTTGTGAAAAATAATGAGTATGTATATAATATAAAGCAATGTTTTTTAAAAGTAACAAAGGCCAGGTAGCTCCCAGATAAAAATGCCTTGGCTGCCATAAAAAATACACATGGCTGCCACCAAAAAGTACACTTGGATGCCAGGTGAAAAATAAAAAAAAGCCTGCCGGATATGAAAATATGGCAGGGTGTACCAGGTATTATACATACAGATGCTAGATTAAAAACAGCTCCCAAAACAACTAAAATAAAATTTAGAAAAAAGAAAGAAGCTCTCACCATGCAATACAACAAACACCCCTTTGTGTATTTTCCATTTGATAGGTGCTTGTGTAGTTCATCAGCAATAAACTTGCACATATTCATTTCTTGAGCTTGATCTACATCTCCCTAAGAAAAAACATTAACATAACAGATTAGAAAAGACTAACATGTATATACAGGTGTATGAAACTGAAAAAAGAAAATTAAGAGGAGTTGCAAAAATGTAACATGTAGTCACATACCAGCATTGGATAACATTTGTTACTCATTCTAGTATCAGTAGTTGGAGCGACAACTGTTGAAGTAAAGAACAATAACCAAAGCACCCTGAATGTTTTATCCGCCTCCTGATATTGAGCTAACCTAAGGCCAATTTCAGAAACTTTTGGCCTACTACTTTCACCAGAAAAAAGCCTTGCTGCAATCTCAGCTTCCAAATCATAATCTGCATAGTATTTCACAGCTAACTATCCGTGTGGGAGCCCAATCATCTCATGCACAGACTGCTCTGTCAATGGAATCACTCCACGGCGAGGGATTACAAAAGATCGCCTAGCTGGATCGTAACACTGTGCAAACCAGTAAATGACTGGATTGTGCAACTGCTCACACTTGATATTGAGAAAACTACCATGCCCCATGTCTAGTATGGCAGCGCGTTGGTCATCAGTTAAACTGTTGCACAACTTTCAGATAGGTGCTGGCGAGGCTCTATTCCGATCTCCGGTGAAAACCTATGAACAAAACAAAGAGAATAAATGGATGAAACAAGATAGGTTCCTATTACCAGAATACCAATGCATTAAATGCCAGATTAACTAAGTGCAACTACCAGGATATTAAATATGTTCCTATTACCACAAATCCAACTTACATTACGCCTCTTTCTTTCACCTTTTCCTTGCCGAGCAATCATGGCATTCCTTTGCCGTTACTTCCTCCGAGCCATGACATCAAGCCCCTGCTGATATATTAGAAAAAAACAAAATAAAAATTATTAGTGTACAGAAAAGTATTCTGAAGTAAAAATAATGGACAGTGCTACTGCGCGGCGCCGCATATTTATCGGTTCGTGCGGCAGCAACTTTTACCCCTTCCCGCTGGCCACTAGTGAGCGTGCAAACCCCTGTCCCATGTCCTCTAGCGAGCGAGTGGCAACAATCCGTGCCCCGCTGGCCTAAAGCAAGCTCACATGCGGAGTTGTGCTGCTAGGAGTGCGCATGCAACAACTATCGAACTATGGTAGTTTATCAAATTAAAAACACGTACATGCAAACAGTCATAATAGTAGCCTAGTATTGACACTACACTGCCATTATTTGCACTAGCTTTCCATGATCTGGACATACACACATCCAATTTAATTATCTTGCTAGCAATTAGCATGTCATCACTTAGGAAAATGTCAATCTAGACATTAAACTCTTACATGTTAATTACCCTACCAACTGCTACCAAATTATTGTTGGAGATATGCCCAAGAGGCAATAATAAAAGTGGTTATTATTATATCTTTGTGTTTATGATGAATGTTTATATCCCATGCTATAATTGTATTATAAGGAAACACTAATACATGTGTGTTTTGTAAACGTAAAAGAGTCTCTAGTAAGCCTCTTGTTGAACTAGATTGTTAATTAATAGATGCTCATGGTTTCCTGATCATGGACATTGGATGTCATTAATAACAAGGTTGTATCATTAGGAGAATGATGTGATGGACACACACTCATAGTAAGTGTAGCATAAGATCAAGTCATTTAGTTCGTATTGCTACAAGCTTTCAAATGCATAGTAACCTAATCCTTCGACCATGAGATTGTGTTAATCACCATCACCAGATGGGTACTTTGATGACATCAAATACCACTTCGTGACTGGGTGGTTATAAAGGTGTCATTGGGTATTTTGAAAGTATGTGTTGAAGCGCATGGACCAAGATTGGGATTTGTCCATCCATATGACGGATAGATATGCTCTGGGTCTTCTCGATGGAATGTCATCTAGTTAGCTTGCAAGCATGTGACTAGGTCACAAGGGATGACATAACATGGAACGAGTAAAGAGTACTTATCAGTAACGAGGTAGAACTAGGTATGGAGATACCAACGATCAAACCTCGGATAAGTAGAATATCGCGTGACAAAGGGAATTAGTTTCATATGTTAATGGTTCTATCGATCACGAAGTCATCATTGAGTATGTGGGAGCCGTTATGGATCTCCATATCCCGCTGATGGTTATTGATCGGAGAGGTGTCTCCATCATGTCTGCATATTCACGAACCGTAGGGTGACACACTTAAGGTTCGATGCTGTTTAGGTAGATATGGAATGTGCGTTGGAGACCGAATGTTGTTCGGAGTCTCGGATTGGATCTGAGACATCACGAGGAGATCCAAAATTGTCCGGAGAATAAGATTCATATAATGGAGATCATTTTCTAGGTTCGGAAATGTCCCGGAGTGTTTATATAGGGGTTCTAGAAGGTTTCGGAATGTTCCGGAAGGTTCTAGAAATTTCTATGGAGTTTACTTGAAAACCAAGAAAGAAAAGGGGAAACTTGGGTGGGAAGGAAACTCCCCCAAGCCTCCCTTGTGCGCCGGCCCTAGGATGTGGGCCTAGGGGTGGGAACCCTAGGCCGCACCCCTCCCTCTATATATAGAGGGGTGGAGGCGCCACCCCCCTTGCCCCTCCACTCTTGCCCTAGCTGCCTCTCTCCTCCTCCTTCCTTCTGCTCAGGCTTAGGCGAAGCCTTACAGAATTCTCTACTCCACCACCACCACGCCGTCGTGCTACTAGGATTCCATGGAGAGATCTACTACCTCTGTTGCTTGTTGGAACGGGGAGAGGAAGGTCTGCATCAACTCCGTACGTGTGACCGACTGTGGAAGCGCTGCCGGAACGCGGCGCCAGAAGGATCGTCTACTCGATCTTGAGATCGGCAAGTGATCGTCTACATCAACCACGAGATCCAATCTCGCACAAGGCTTTCGGATCTACAAGGGTTAGTACAGATCTATCTCGTTGCACATGTCTAATAGATTAGATCTTGGCTTTTATCTAGATTAGATCTAGGTTTTGTTTGTTCTTGCGGTAGAAATTTTTTGTTTTCCTTGCTACGAACCCATCAGTGGTATCAGAGCCATGTCTATGCATAGATCTGTTGCACGAGTAGAACACAATGGTTTTGTGGGCGTTGGTGCTCGTGTCGTCTTTTGCTTTGTGTACTTTGTATCTTGCAGTATGGTGGGATGAAGCGGCTAGGGCTAACCTTACATGTCATCGCACATGAGACTTGCTCCACGCTTGACGTGTAACTTGCTTTGCACAAGTGGCTTTGCGGGTGTCTGTCTCTCCCACCATATATAGATCCAATCTACACTTTGTACTTGATAGCACTTGTATCAACGTTGTGGTTTAGTTTCGTAGGTAAGATCCGTTCTTATTCGAAAGCCTTAAACCACGTAAAACATGCAAAGAAAATTAGAGGCATCTAACTTGTTTTTGCAGGGGTTTCGTGATGTGATATGGCCATCATGTGATTGCGATTATATTTGATGTATGCAATGATCCTTGTTGTAATATGGCAACCGACAGGAGCCTAATGGTTGTCTTTAATTCTGTTAAGACCTGCGTGTCTATTCATCTTGTAATAGATTTATTCCAAGTAGTTGTAATAGTTGCTAGTGATGATGGACAACCATGAAGTGGCGCCACTGACCTTGACGCAATGCTGGTGATGATGGAGACCATGTCCGTGCTTTGGATATGGAGATCAAAGGCATAAGAAGAAAGGGCCATATCATATCACACTAATTATGAATTGCATGTGATGTTAATCCTTTATGCATCTTGTATTGCTTAGATCGCGACGGTAGCATTATAAGATGATCCCTCTCATTAAATATCAAGTAATAAAGTGTTCGTCCTTAGTTGGCACCGTTGCTAAGACTCGTCGTTTTGAAGCATCTCGTGATGATCGGATGTGATAGATTCTACGTGTGCATACAACGGGTGCAAGCCAGATTTACACATGCGGAAACTAAGGTTAATCTTTACGAGCCTAGCATGTACAGACATGGTCTCGGAACACGGAATACCGAAAGGTAGAGCATGAATCATATAAATGATATGATGAACATGAAGATTGTTCGCCGATAAAACTACATCTTCTCTCGTGAAGATCGGACTTGGTGTAGTGGACTTGGTTCGTGTAATCACTAAGGCAATGTGAGGGATGTTGTTTTGAGTGGGAGTTCGCCTAGTTAATTTAAGAATTAAAATTGAACTCAATTTATCATAAACTTAGTCTAAACTACTTGCAAATTTGTTGTAGATTATGGCGAACCTCTCCATCAATTTCAATGCGTTCCTAGAGAAAGAAAAGCTTAAGAACAATGGAAGCAACTTCACGGACTGGCTCCATGGACTGAAGATTGTCCTCAGGGCTGGTCAGTTGACCTATGTGCTCGAAGCACCGCTAGGTGACCCACCTGCAGAAGATGCCACCGATAACGTAAAGAATGTTTACGCCACTCGGAAAAATCATTACTCCACAGTTCAGTGTGCCATCCTGTACGGTTTAGAAACTGAGCTTCAGAAGCGCTTTGAGCACCACGACCCGTTCGAGATCATTAAGGAGCTCAAGCTCATTTTTGAGACTCGCGCGGCCGTGGAGAGCTATGAGGCCTCCGAAAAGTTCTTTAACTGTAAGATGGAAGAGGGTAGCTCTGTTAGCGAGCACGTGCTCACCATGTCTAGGCACGCAAACAAGCTCCAAGAGTTGGGGATAACGATTCCTAATGAGTTAGGGATTCACCGTGTCCTCCAATCACTGCCACCGAGTTATAAGAACTTTGTGATGAACTACAATATGCACTGCATGAACAAGACGTTGCCTGAACTATCGTCCATGCTGAAAATGCTGAAGTGGAGATCAAAAAGGAGCACCAAGTGTTGATGGTCAATAAGACCACCAATTTCAAGAAACAGGGCAAGCCTAAGAACAAGGGCAACTTCAAGAAGGACGGCAAGAAAGCTGCCGCACCTGCTAAGAAGCCCAAGGCTGGTCCTAAGCCTGAAACTGAATGCTTCTACTGCAAGGGTGCCGGTCACTGGAAGCGTAACTGCCCCAAGTACCTGGCGGATCTGAAGAACGGCAACATCAAGAAGAAAGGTATATTCGATATACATGTTATTGATGTGTATCTTACTAGTAATCGTAGTAGTGCCTGGGTATTTGATACTGGTTCGGTTGCTCATATTTGTAACTCGAAACAGGAGCTGCGGAATAAGCGAAGACTGGCGAGAGACAAGGTGACGATGCGCGTTGGAAATGGCTCCAAGGTTGATGTGATCGCCGTCGGCATGCTCCCTCTACATCTACCTTCGGGATTAGTTTTAAATTTGAATAATTGTTATTTGGTGCCTGCGTTAAGCATGAACATTATATCTGGATCTTGTTTATTGCGAGACGGTTACTCTTTTAAGTCTGAGAATAAAGGTTGTTCGATTTATATGAGTAATATCTTTTATGGTAATGCACCTGAGATGAATGGTTTATTCTTACTGAATCTCGATAGTAGTGATACACATGTTCACAACATAGATGCTAAACGAACAAAATTGAATGATAATTCTACATACATGTGCCATTGTCGTCTTGGTCACATTGGAGTGAAGTGATGAAGAAGCTCCATTCTGATGGACTTCTTGAATCACTTGATTTTGAATCACTTGAAAGATGCGAAGCATGTCTAATGGGAAAAATGACTAAGACTCCATTCTATGGAATAATGGAGGGAGCTACAGACTTATTAGAAATAATACATACCGATGTGTGCGGTCCAATGAGTGTAGCATCGCGTGGTGGATATCGTTATGTTCTCACTTTCACGGATGACTTAAGTAGATATGGGTATGTCTACTTTATAAAACATAAGTCCGAAACTTTTGAGAAGTTTAAGGAATTTCAAAGTGAAGTGGAAAATCATCGTAACAAGAAGATTAAGTTTCTGCGTTCTGACCGCGGAGGTGAATATCTAAGTTATGAGTTTGGCATGCATTTAAAGAAATGTGGAATACTTTCGCAGTTGACACCGCCGGGAACACCACAACGTAATGGTGTGTCCGAACGTCGTAATCGAACTCTCTTAGATATGGTTCGGTCTATGATGTCTCTTACAGATTTACCGCTATCGTTTTGGGGCTATGCATTAGAGACAGCCGCATTCACTTTAAATAGAGCACCATCTAAATCCGTTGAAATGACACCGTACAAATTGTGGTTTGGAAAGAAACCTAAGTTGTCGTTCCTTAAAGTTTGGGGTTGCGAAGCGTATGTAAAGAAGTTACAACCTGATAAGCTTGAACCCAAAGCGGAGAAATGCGTCTTCATAGGATACCCTAAAGAAACAATTGGGTATACCTTCTATCATAGATCCGAAGGCAAAGTTTTCGTTGCCAAGAATAGATCCTTTCTTGAGAAGGAGTTTCTCTCGAAGGAAGTGACTGGAAGGAAAGTAGAACTCGACGAGGTTATTGAACCTTCTCTCGGAGTTGAGAGTAGCGCAGCACCGGAAGATGTTTTTGTGCCGCCTGCACCAATTGGAGAGGAAGCTAATGATGGTGATCATGAAACTTCGAACGAAGTTGCCACTGAACCTCGCAGGTCAACGAGGGTTCGTACCACTCGTGATTGGTATGACCCTGCCTTGAACGTCATGTTGGTGGACAATACTGATGACCCTGCGACGTATGAAGAAGCTATGGTGAGCCTAGATTCCAACAAATGGCTAGAAGCCATGAAATCCGAAATGGGATCCATATACGAAAACCAAGTATGGACTTTGGTGGACTTACCAGATGGCCGTAAGGCTATCGAGAACAAATGGATTTTCAAAAAAAAAACAGATGCTGATGGTAATGTTACCGTCTATAAAGCTCGACTTGTCGCGAAAGGGTTCCGACAAATTCAAGGAGTTGACTACGATGAGACATTCTCACCAGTAGCGAAGCTAAAGTCTGTGAGGATTTTGTTAGCAATTGCTGCATATTTCGATTATGAGATTTAGCAGATGGATATCAAAACGGTGTTCCTTAATGGTGACATTGAGGAAGAGTTGTATACGGTACAACCCAAGGGTTTTGTTGATCCTAGTGATGCTGACAAGGTATGCAAACTTCAACGCTCCATTTATGGACTGAAGCAAGCATCCCGGAGTTGGAATCAACGTTTTGATAAGGTAATCAAAAACTTTGGATTTATACAAACTTATGGAGAAGCTTGTATTTACAAGAAAGTGAGTGGGAGCTCTATAGCATTCCTAGTACTATATGTAGATGACATATTGTTGATTGGGAATGACATAGAACTTCTTAATAGTGTCAAAGCCTATTTGAATAATAGTTTTTCAATGAAGGATCTTGGCGAAGCGGCATATATTCTAGGCATCAAGATTTTAGAGATAGATCAAGACGCCTAATAGCGCTTTCACAAAGAACATACTTGGACAAAGTTCTAAACAAGTTTAGAATGGAAGAGAGCAAGAAAGGGTTCGTGCCCATGTTGTCAGGTAAGATCTTGAGTAAGACTCAAGGTCCAGCTATGGCAGAAGATAGAGAGAAGATGAATAATATTCCCTATGCCTCGGCCATAGGTTCTATCATGTATGCCATGTTGTGTACAAGACCGGATATAGCACATGCTGTTAGTTTGACTAGCAGATATCAAAGTGATCCTGGAATGGAGCACTGGACAGCGGTCAAGAATATCCTAAAGTACCTGAATAGGACTAAAGATATGGTTCTTTCTTATGGAGGTGATGAACAGCTTGTTGTAAACAGTTACACTGATGCTAGTTGGAACACCGATCCAGATGACTCGAAGTCACAGTCTGGATACGTATTTATTTTGAATGGTGCTGCAGTGAGCTAGAGGAGTGCCAAGCAAAGTGTTTAAGCAAAATCTTCAACTGAATCGGAATACATAGCTGCTTTGGAGGCTGCACAAGAAGCCATACGGATGAAGGAGTTCATTACTGAACTTGGCGTGGTTTCTAGTGCGTTGGACCCGATGACAATCTACTGTGACAACACAGGTGCCATAGCTAATGCACAGGAGCCAAGGTCACATAGCAAGCTGAAGCACATCAAGCTACGTTTCTATGCTATTCGCGAGTATGTCCAAGATGGTGACATAAAGATTTGCAAAGTACACACTGATCTGAATGTGGCAGATCCGTTGACTAAACCTCTCCCTAGAGCAAAGCATGACCAACAGCAGAACGCCATGGGTGTTAGGTATATTACCATGTAATCTAGATTATTGACTCTAGTGCAAGTGGGAGACTGTTAGAGATATGCCCAAGAGGCAATAATAAAAGTGGTTATTATTATATCTTTGTGTTTATGATGAATGTTTACATCCCATGCTATAATTGTATTATAAGAAAACACTAATACATGTGTGTTTTGTACACGTAAAAGAGTCCCTAGTAAGCCTCTTGTTGAACTAGCTTGTTGATTAATAGATGATCATGGTTTCCTGATCATGGACATTGGATGTCATTGATAACAAGGTTATATCATTAGGAGAATGATGTGATGGACACACACCCATAGTAAGTATAGCATAAGATCAAGTCATTAAGTTCGTATTGCTACAAGCTTTCAAATGCATAGTAACATAATCCTTCGACCATGAGGTTATGTTAATCACCATCACCGGATGGGTACTTTGATGACATCAAACATCACTTCGTAACTGGGTGGTTATAAAGGTGTCATTGGGTATTCTGAAAGTATGTGTTGAAGCGCATGGACCAAGATTGGGATTTGTCCATCCATATGACGGATAGATATGCTCTGGGCTCTCTCGGTGGAATGTCATCTATTTAGCTTGCAAGCATGTGACTAGGTCACAAGGGATGATATATCATGGAACGAGTAAAAAGTACTTATCAGTAACGAGGTAGAACTAGGTATGGAGATACCGACGATCAAACCTCGGATAAGTAGAGTATCGCGTGACAAAGGGAATTGGTTTCGTATGTTAATGGTTCTATCGATCACGAAGTCATCGTTGAGTATGTGGGAGCCGTTATGGATTTCCAGATCCCGCTGATTGTTATTGATTGGAGAGGTGTCTCCATCATGTCTGCATATTCGCGAACCGTAGGGTGACACACTTAAGGTTCGATGTTGTTTAGGTAGATATGGAATGTGCGTTGGAGACCGAATGTTGTTCGGAGTCTCGGATTGGATCTGGGACATCACGAGGAGATCCGGAATTGTCCGGAGAATAAGATTCATATAATGGAGATCATTTTCTAGGTTCGGAAATGTTCCGGAGTGTTTATATGGGGATTCTAGAAGGTTTCGGAGTGTTCCGGAAAATTCTAGAAGGTTCCGTGGACTTCACTTGAAAACCAAGAAAGGAAAGGGGAAGACTTGGGGGGGAAGGAAACTCCCTCCCCCCTCTCCCTTGTGTGCCGACCCTAGGAGGTGGGCCTAGGGGTGGGAACCCTAGGCCGCACCCCTCCCTCTATATATAGAGGGGTGGAGGTGCCACCCCCCTTGCCCCTCCACTCTTTCCCTAGCCGCCTCTCTCCTCCTTCGCTCTGCTCAGGCTTAGGCGAAGCCCTGCAGAATTCTCTACTCCACCACCACCACCACGCCGTCGTGCTGCTGGGATTCCGTGGAGAGATCTACTTCCTCCGCTGCTCGCTGCAACGGGGAGAGGAAGGTCTGCATCGACTCCGCACGTGTGACCGACTGCGGAAGCGCTGCCGAAACGCGGCGCCGGAAGGATCGTCTACTCGATCTTGAGATCGGCAAGTGATCATCTACATCAACCACGAGATCCGATCTCGCACAAGGCTTTCGGATCTACAAGGGTTAGTACAGATCTATCTCGTTGCACATATCTAATAGATTAGATCTTGGCTTTTATCTAGATTAGATCTGGGTTTTGTTCATTCTTGCGGTAGAATTTTTTTGTTTTCCATGCTACGAACCCATCAATTATCACCTAGTAACTGCCAGATTAACTCTTAGTCATTGCCAGGATATCACTTAGCAAAATACCAAAAAATCAAGATATGAACTACTCCAGTTTAATTATCCTGCTAACAGCCAACATGTTATCACCTAATAACTGCCAGATTAACACTTCGTCATTGCCATGTTATCAGTTAGCAAAATACAAAAATCAAGATATGGACTCCTTCAGGTTAATTATCCAACTAACAGCTACTAGATTATCACCTAGTAACTGCCAGATTAACACTTCGTTATTGCCAGGTTATCATTTAGCAAAATACCAAAATCACAATATGGACTCTTCCAGATTAATTATCCTGCTAACAGCTACCAGATTATCACCTAGTAAATTGCCACATTAACACTTCATCATTGACAGGTTATCATGTAGTAAAATACAAAAACCAAGATATAGACTTCTCCAGGTTAATTACCTTGCTAATAATAACTAGATTATAACTTGGTAATTGCCAGATTATTACTGAACAAACCACCAAATTGACAAAAGAAATTGAAGACCACCAAAATTGCCAAGTTATCACTGAACAAACCACCAAAACTGCACTCCGCATATGAAAGAGCATGTATCACATCACGCGAGCTATCAATTTGAACATGCGTAAACTAAAAAAACCAGAACACCATCAGCACATCACCTCGATCTGCTACTTTTATCAGAAAAATCAACTGAGCACTCTTGCTGCGTGCTCGACGGCATACGGCGGCATACGTTGATGCGTGCTCGTCCTTATCCCTTCCCTCTTCCCCTCACGAGTCCTAACCACTCATCTCTCTCTCTCAAATCGCTATAGGAAAGAGCAGTGTCTACCCCCAATGAGCACGGCGTGGTGCAAGGAGGACTATACCAGGCCACCGCCGACGAGCGCGGCGCGACGGGAGAGGGCTGCTCCACGCTGCCGCCGGCGAGCTTGGGCTCACGCTGGGAGGGCTGCTCCTGGCCGCTGCCGGCGAGCTTGGCGTGATGCCGGAAGGGCTCCACCAGTCCGCCCCCGATGCGCCGCAGTCGACGAGCTTGGGCCGACGCGGGGAGGTCTGCTCCTGGCCGTCGCTGGTGAGCTAGGCACGATACCGGAAGGGCTCCACCAGTCTGCCCCCTCCGGCAGCTCTCCTGCTGCGTGCTCGGCGGCGGCGGCCGTCCCGGATGCGAGCTCTGCGGCGTCTGAAACCAGTTCGGGGCCTTCCGGCCCATACGCCGCCCCGTCCCTATCCCACCAACCCCTCGCTCTCTTCCCGTCCGGCCATGCCGTGCAACCCCGACCCCAGCGAAGCCCCCCCTCTTCCGCACCGTCGCGGCCCATCTACGGCCTACCCCCTCCGTCGCATCTCGCTCCGCTTCAAAAACATCGCTCCGCTTCGCCGGTAAGAGGAGAGGGGGTCAGCGGTGGAAATAGCTCCCGAAAAACAGCCAGCAAAACTAACCCCCGCGAGCGACACACCGGATCCGTCCGTCGGTAGCGAGGAAGAAGACCTCTGCTGGCCACCACGCGAGGGAACAGAGCAACCGCTGGCGTCACCGACGAAATCGCCTGGATAGGGAGGAGAAACCGCTGCCAAAAGAGGAATGAGTGGACAAAATAACGCCTGGTTAATTCACCGCCGGCACGTCCCCCAAAATTCAAAACAGTGTCTCACAGACAGGTGGACCCCACTTTCGTGCCACGTAGGCCATGACCGGGTAGCACCAAAAACCGTGGGCACGAGGGCGATTTCTTCACTGACGTCACCCGCCGCGCGACGCAGCGACGGCGCGGCGCCTCCCGTTAGATTTTCCCTTAAATAATAGCTAAACTAGGTGCTGGTGGTGTGGTGTGATCAGTTGCATCTATGTGTTCAGTTTCGTGTTTGTTTCCCTCAACGTGTGAGTTCATGTTCTTTCCAGGAACACTTGGTCGGATCGATTGACAAACTAAGTACTAGTAGTATGTAATATATGTGTTGGCTTTGTTTCATGAAATTAAACGTACGTGCGAGTGCGATTGCAACATCAACGTCTTCTTTAGCCTAGCGCTTGCTAGTGGATCATCAGCTCTCGCTTGTTTTTCTCCACATCATAATTTACTGACTTGATTTTACGGACACAACAAAACATCACAAATAATGGCCTCAAGAAAGTCCACACCGTTTTCGTGGTATTTCTCCTGAGTTCGTACGCGCAGCGGGGTAGGGGCACTGTTTTACACTAGATGATATCCCGCGCATTGCTGCGGAATATTTATCTTAAAATCAGACTTTGAGATGCTAATAGAAAATAGAGATATATGAGCCAGCTTAACTACAAAATGCAAAAATAAAAAACCATCACCTACCCCATTCACATACATTCAATAATATATTTTCTTTAATAAAAGCACTAAGGATTTCCTTTTGATTTTGCTAACTTTGCCTTGCTTGCATAGAAGAAACCACAAAGAGGAGTAATCTCTGGTGGGATGCAAGATAGCTGATACCTTGATGATCACACGTATCTTTGAAAGTTTTGCACTTATTTTTACACGTAGTTCTATACGGAATGCTCAGAAGAAAATTGACATTGCTTATATTTTGAGCTCAGCTGTAACATTTGCAGTGAGTCAATTCAGTGACCAAAGAAAATGATCTCCCATGAATAAAAGTATTATATTTGCTGTTTGTTAGATCTATATTGATATCACAGAAGTAATGGATGGAAGTGATTCATAGTAGTTGATGCTAGCAAACTTCATGATTAGTCCAAGAACCGTACCTTGCAATCTTGAATCTTCAAACTGCCAGAAAGATGATTCATGGAACGTATCAATGCTGGAATCCAACAAATGAATAGACAATAAGACTACCCAATTGTCTTCTCAGTATATAGTACTGTTCATACACAAATACCATAATGTCTGAATATTTGGTCATCCATAGATCTGAGGATGAATTGCTGCAGGTCCTCCTTAGGCTGCTAGAAATAGTGAATGCGCATCTAGCAAGATGTATCTATTTGCAAATATTTCCAGCAGATCTGCGACATACTTAAGGATGCATAAGCCACAATTTCTACAAACTTTTGGAAGAAGTAATATACCTGATATATATAATATATTGCGACCAGTGATAAAATAGGCATGTACAGTCTATAGTCCAAATGATTGCCCTTTCAGATGGCAATGAAGATCTTGAAAGACTTTGCCAATGAGGTGGTGAAATCAATTACGTTTGGAGGATAACATAAATCATGGGTGAACGTTATTGATATTGCAGAATCTCATATTCTGAAGCTGCCATTGACCATACAAACCAGAGTTAGGGCAACTCACTTGCCTCCTCTCTATTTTGGCACTGTTCAAACTATAAAAAAATCACAATGAAATGAATAAGCGAACAGCTTCGTTGAACAATGGTTTCAGAAGTTCTATGTGACAAATAGGGATTATTCTGTAGCTAATGATTGGTGGAGTTACAAAAGGGCCTACATAAAGAAATGAAAAAAATGAGTGAATTGCTTATGGGTGAGTGTCCCACTGATTCCGAAAAAATTATAGAACTTTAATTCTAATAAATGTAATTGGGGTAATGCACATATAATAATTTTGAATTAAGAATACAGAAGATGAAAGAGAAAGAGGTGTTGCACAAACCTGGGAACTGCACGATTTGCACAGTGGAGAGAAAAATCATATTCAGTTGCAAGGACCTTGTCTTCCTTCAGGTACCTGTTTGGCTGCATCCACAAGATGAAACAGAGATTAGCCGAGGAGAAAGGAGATGTTATTCTGCTCAGGAGGTTGCACGTAAAACGTAGAGTAATGGAGATGGGCTACACCTCCTACAATCTAAAAAAAAGTAAACCTTTAACCGCATGGGACCGGAGGACAACCTAAGCAAAACAAACCACATAAATCGATTTGATTCCAACCAAAACAGGCAGTTGTTATCTCACATGTAACCCTGAATTGGAAGAATGTCTAGGCAAGCACAAGGGATGTGTTGAGCGAGGAAATTTGGTGATGTGATGAACGGATGACGACACCAACCTCCAGTTGGCCGCCCGGCACCGACGATGACGGCCATCCCAAACTTGACGGAGATGCCAACACCAGGAAGATGACACACTAGGACGCGGGGGTGTCGACGATGATGACCAGCTGGCGGTGGAAGCATAACTGATAGTGCCACCACGCAGTGCCCATGTCCGGCCGGTGTTGCCCCGTGCTCGCCTCGGACTGCTGCTGGTTTCCCTAGACGATGGATCGATGGCGGTGTTTGACACAGCCGCCTCTTCTTGGGAGGTTCCTTGACGGAATAGAAGATAAGAACTGTTCGGATAGTAATATGGATAGATCGTTCGTTCAACGACAGTTTATAGGAGGAGTTGCAAGGCAGACGGAGGGGAATAAAGGGACACCCGCCTGATCATCTCCCTTGATTAAGCCTCAGGTTGGTGCGTTTTAAATATGTGGAATCAGGAGACGAATAGGAAAATGCCACGGAGAAGACGATGCGGCCGTCCAACAACCACGCTCCAGCCCGGGCTTGGAAACAAAACAAATTTAATGACATGAGCGGACGACTGCATGCATAGGTTGACGTATAAGATGACATGGACGTGAGTTGGGTGATGTGGCGGGACGTATAAGATGACATGGACGTGAGTTGGGTGATGTGGCGGGATTGCTGAGGTGGATAGCCTGCATGTTTAGAGAAATAGGATAGTGGAGATCACCTATTTAGTTATTGGGAGCATCTAGGCAGCAATCGGTGGCTGGTTAGTCTAAACCAGCCACCGCCTGATCAGGAAACGTTTCCCAAATCCACCAGCCTCGAAATGGAAATAACCAACAGCCTATGTCACCGGACTCACGGACCAAGTTACCTCCCAAGTGCGCGCTTCCCAGGTCTCACGCGCCGAGAGACCCCTTGTGCCAACCACCACTGGCGCCAAGAGACCTCTCCCCCAGGCCACTTGACGCCCCCATCCCCTTTCTCATCTTCCTCTTTTTTTCTCCAAATCACGATGGTTCGCGTACCTTTCCTCGGCCCCCTCCAAAAAACAAGCTAGTACATAACAAGCAGGCTTTCCACAGGTGAAATGAATAGGTTTCTGGTTAGATCTAGTGAAGGAGAACAACTAGTTCATGTAAAAAAACATAAGATTAAGTGACACAACTTAATAAGAGTGTAGTAGTTTCAATAGCAAAAAAAGTAGGGCGCGGCTAGCGAGCCCTCGAAGGCTTCCTAGCCCGCGCTAACAAATACTCTCGTCCTCGCACTCACCACAACTGCTTGTTTTGTAAAAAGTACTCGCCCAACTCTTCTTCTTCCTCACAGGATCTGACTCAAGGCTACAACTTTCGCATCTCCTGACTCACGTTCTCCAGGAACTCCTCTCCATGAACAGGGTACAACAAAAGTAATCCTGAAACTTGTAGCCCAGCAAACATAGTTCTTCCACATAGTAAAACCGGACGAATTCATCAAGAAAATTCTTTTCCAGCAACTTAGTAGCCTGGGCTAACATACCTAGGACAACAAAGACTAAAAAATTGCATACAACAATATCTATATATAATAAGTAGAATCTCGGGAACCAAAATAAGGACCTACTTGGGTACAACACATACCTGGCAACATGACCAGACTAGTTAGGGAAAATCCCAAGAACCAAAGTAAGTAACAAAACAAGAGCCAGCAGCAACTTAGATCATGCAAGAACTTCTTAGGGAAATCCCAGGTTCAAGTAAATATTACAAAGACAACTATATGTTAAAAATACAAAGTTAAAAGAGGATAAGTATGCATGAGAAACTGAAGTCCATGCTACTAATCAGCAGAGCGATCAGATCGAAGATGCTACCCCACGAGGACGAAGCCCAGGAGGTACCAGTGCATGAGCTTCGGGAGAGAGCCTCTCCAATGCTGTCATAGCCACGACGACATGCAGGTAGTCCCTCTTGGTAACCAGAAAAAATTCAGGCAACCAGAAAACAAAAACGTAGTTCGTAATGGATAAACACAACTTACCAAGTGGTGGTAACCAACTTGATTGAAAAGTGGAAACAACTTAACAACTTGACTGAAGCAACTTGAATCTAGAAACATGTGGATCTACACATTTATATTTAAGCTAGTTCATTATCTCCTTACTAGGAAGTTAGATTGAGTATCAAAGTAGTAAGTTTGCAGTGAATACAATCTCGGGAGAACAACTTAATAAGCACATCCTATAATTGAAAATCTAAGTATTTAAGGGTGGAGACGGTGGAAACTAGCGTTTGTCTGTTGGGAGCAACTTAACTACATCATCCTAGCCATCATCTTAGACAAAATAGCAAAAAGTCTAAACGAGCATGATTACACAAAACTAACTTGGTTAGATCAAGAAGACAACGTAGGTATAATGATAGAGCAACTTAATCAAAATCAGAAACCAACTAATAAGCAAAGAGGTTGATAAAAATAGCAATTTTTTTAAGGTAAAAGCATGATTACATAAAAACCAACTTGGTTCGATCGAGAAGACAACTTAGCTATGATGAAAAAGCAACTTAATTAAACCAGAAACCAACTAATAAGCAAAGAGGTTGCTTAGCAAAAAAGTATAACCGGTCGGGGCCACCACCAGTTGGAGCTCATGCTAGGCACAAGTAATTTAACTCATGTGTGAAGAAAAAAGTATTGTATGCAAAAGAAACTTGTCAAAAGAACATTTTAAATGATTAACATTTAACATCATGTGTAAGCAACTTAGAGGATGTATGAAGCAACAAAGTATTATATGCAGAAGACACTTATCAAATGAACATTTTGTATGAATCAACATTACGTTTAAACTACTTAGCACATGTGCGAAATGACAAAGTAATATATTCAAAAGCAAGGTAATGTATATAGAGAGTAGGCGTAAGCAATTTATGACAGTTGCTGAAGATCGTACCATCAGGATAATTAACATAAATCAGTAGACAACTTAACATCAGTCAGTACGCAATTTAATTGGAGGGGTGCAATTAACAATATCTAGTTATTTCAGAGGCTTGTAAAGCATACTTAATTCTAGGCAGTAGGCAACTTACTGAAAGTCATGCAATAAAAATAGAGCATCAGGTTTAGTGCACATGTTGTGGCAAACAAGCCTATATACACTCGATAGTTTAACAGAATCTAGAGTTTGAAGACTTCAAACCAAAGTGTTTACTGATAGAGGGCAACATGAACTCGCACAATGATAGACATGCATCATTAATACCTCGAACAAAATGGGATCAAGTTGTTGAGATATGATGGAAGCTGAGCTAGACGCACACAAATAAACATAAACTTTACAAGAAATTCAGTGAAAGCCAAGACAAGCTGGTATGCGTCACCTATTTATAGCCTGTTGCTACTCTCATCTTCTCATTTTTATTCTTGAAGCATCACATTTGCTAATAACATACCTATGTTGATAAAATCATAGCCCACCAACTTAATTGCAACTTGTAAATTACATACCTATGTCGATAAAATCAACTTAATTATGAAAGTTGGATCAGAAAATACAACTTAGACTACAAATCATGGTTGTGCGGAGAACCATCATAATACATGAGTTTTTTTTGTTGGAGGGTGATGAGTTGTTGTGTAATCAACTTAATTACATGGTACATGGTACTTTACCACGTAGGAGATTCAACTTAATAGTGTAAGCAACTTATCTGTGTTGACATTGGATCATTTCTGTCTACTTAGTTAATCTAGATCATCAACTTAGTTCTATGTTGAAAGCTACTTAACTACAGTGGCAAAACAACTTAAATTGGGAAGAAGGGACCGTGAATTAAAGCAAAACAACCCCCCTACAAAAATAGAATGCAACTAAGCCTAATCAGGATAATTAAGTTAGTTCTATGGTGAAAGCAACTTAATTACGGTGACAAGACAACTTAATCAGGAAAAGGGTATGGTAAATCAAAGCAAAATATTGCCCCCTAAGAAAATCATAACGCAATTTAGGCTAATCTGGTGAATCAACTTAGTTTTCTGCTAAAAAGCAACTCAGTTATGGTGACGAGACAACTAAATCATAAGTTGCATGGTAAATCGAAGCAAAACGATTCACCTACAAAACATCAGAATGCAACTTAGGCTAATTTGGCTAATCAACACAGTTATATGCTGAAATCAACTTAACTAAAGTGACATGACAACTTAATTGGAAAAAAGAGAAGGCGAATTAACGCAAATCAATCTCTCGTTGCAACCACTATGCAAGTAATCTATCTAATCTACTCAACCAAAAAATGGTGCACAAAATAACTATAGAGGAAAATCAAACTAAAAAAGTGGAAAAGAGGAAGTTCCAGAAGCAAACCAACTCTCCTTACAATCACCGTGCAACTTAGACTAATCTACCTATTCAACTTAATTAAGTATTGCAAGCAACTCAGCTATGTTACCAAAAACCAATTTAGTTATGTTGCAAAGCAAATTTAATCCAAGTAATGAACTCAATTAAATGCTACAAGCAAAATTAACTGAATGGAATAATAACTTAACTTCATCTTTAAAGCTCAGTGCGAAGACCATCACATTCCCTTTCAAACGCTTATACATGTGGACTCAGTATCACCACGAATCACTCGTGGGGTGGAAGCTGTTCCATCCACCAAGGTAACTCGTCATCTTCGTCGACCACTACGCAATGCACATCTTACCTTAACCTAAAATGGTGTTTTACTATCAGTGTTTATTTACTAAATCAAAGTGTAAACGCAGAGTATCACAAAATATTTGACTGATACTTTGGTACTGTAAGAATCATCAAGTAGTATTGCATTTTTCTCAACTGAATAAAGTACTACGAGTATGCAACTAATGCTTGTCTATCATATGGTAAGTGAAACTGAAACGTAGAATCCAATCTGGTAGCTGGAGTTGAAACCATGGTGTCTGGTTAAATTGAAAACTTATCCCATGTATAAAGAGATTAGTGTAGGATACACTAGGACGTACCAAAATAAGCAGAAGGATTCCTCAAAAAAAGAAAGCAGGGGGAGGAGGCTAAGCTACCTGGAAACGCTACACCACATGACTTTCTAGCATCAGGCACAAAACCATACCACACGCCGCCATGGCGAACAAACGCTGCACCGCCGCCAAAATAATTCGTTGACTCGGATGGACGCCGCTCAGCACCTACCCGCATTAAACGCTACTGGCCGACGACCCTACTTTGCCTCTCCGCCACCCAGGGTTCTGATGGCCGACAACACCGTGATTCACCGCCAGCCCGCCACGGCTTGAATCCAAATGCCGAGAAATTCACATGTTATCTTGGTATCTCAACGGCATGTTAACACGCTATGAAGCAACATTAATTCCAAAAATAAATTATAAAACAACAGAAGAAACACAAGTGCTTTAGAGCTACCTAAACTGCTGCGGCAAGCAGACTTTCAGACTTTGTTGTTGCCACTGGAGAACTCTTTTTCTGTGCACTTATTAGTCGCTAGAAGGGTAACCCAGTTAGTCAGTCCTAAACAAAGGTACCACAAATGGAAAATCGAACCCAAACACTAACTTAACAAGGGAAAATTGCTTAAGGGGAACCAAAAAAGTCAGATTGTCCAGATTCGCAAATTACACTAGTGGGAAAGCAAACCCAAAAAGCTTAATCGATGATGGCTCTGCTGCTATCCAGCTTTCTACTTAAATAAACTGCAACCCCTCAGCAAAATTGCTCTATACGCATTTAGGAAGACAAAACTATGGAGTGGAGCTGGTATATGAGGGTACCAGTGTGTTACCTAAACAAGATTTAGGTGGAAGAGAGGATGCGGGGCCCAAAAAGTACATCACGGCATCCTTCCAGATCCTAGCACTACCACCTGATCAACTGGATTCGAGGACGCGTAGAGCAACCACCCACAATGGCGGCAACCTTGACCACGTCGAGCAGGTCCCTAGCTCCTCAAGTCGAGAACAGATCAAAGAAAATCAGAGGAAGCCTGCTGCACCGTTCCAGCATTGAATCGAGCATCAGGAACGTTCATACCTGTGGCAGTTGCCGCCCCGACGAGGTACCGCTCCACCTTAGCACAACCCTCCGGTGTGGCCGTCGCTGCTGTGGATAGACGCCGATCCACCCCTCCCACATCGGGTGCTCCTAATTGATGGCCTCTATCCGCCTCTTCCACTCAGAGCGTTGACGGCCGCCGCCACGTGCCCGCATTTCACCACCGCCACTAAGGGCAGCAAACCAAGGAATTGGAATGGGGAGACGACCGGCATCTCAGGCGAGAGAGAAAAGGGGATCGAGACGGGCGGGGTGGGCGCCAGGTGAAAGCTGTCGAGACGGAGAGCCGTGCCCCGTGCGTGATTGACTCGATCCAATTGGATCCGACGGACGGGAACCGGTGGCTCGATCAAGCAAACTGGCCACCGATCACTTTTTATCACTTGGGTAGTTATTATAGATGTGCTAGCACCGTGGCGAGTTTGCATTCCGCAGAAGCCACGAGACGCGCCCTTGCAGTTTTTGGCTATGTGATGTCGATCGAGGACGGCCGCAGTGTTGAGCCATCACATGCATCTGCTAGCTTGTACACTCCTGTGGCGGTGCGTGGTAGGGGTAGCCCTCATCATGTTCCTATTTCTGTCAGGTGAGCAAGCTAAATCAACCTAGCGCAGCTGTGCTGTATAACACAGGCGAGATGAATCAATTTTTACACATAAACAAACGTAGACATGATTATAGCCAAGTGCACAGAGAGGAATGTTGTCCATTTTACATTACTGGTTCATAAATTGTTGGTGAACAAATTTTCTGCTTAAGGCATAGAGGGCTATAAAGTCAATGCCAAATGGGATGCTAAGACATGTGAGAAGACTATAAGAAATGATCGTGCGTTACCTCTATGGAGCCAACGGCCACTGGCAGTCGCAGTCGCGGTCGTAGCGTTACCTCCATTGAAGGCTGATGGCAACCATGCGAGTACTTCAGATCTGGATCAGCAGATGTTACATGTTAGGTATCGCGTCGTACTGTTGGTGTTGTTCGTATTGTGGCCTGGGCCTATCCCATTACCACAACGTCTTTGTTTTTTCAGCTTGTCTCCCTTAGCCATGCAATCGAGAGCAACGACATTGTGTCCTTATTTAAGAGACGGGGACGGATACAATAACTAATCAAGGTCAATAACTAATGCAACTCTTGTAAGTCGTGTAATAATGTTGTCTATAGGGTTATATCAAAGATGTTAGCCAACATGCTGAATATTTATTTGTTATGGAATATAAGTGACCGTTAGAGCACGTTTCTTTCCGTGAGTATGATAACAAACAAAATTGTGCTGGCAATGGCAGCGGCAATATCAAGTGCAACTGTACCGGAGAGCGAGAGACGGAGAGAGAGAGCGATGAGAGCGCCCTACCCCCAGCCCCCCGCCGGCAGCCACTCTGGCCCCGGCGCCCCCAACCCTGCTGCCCGCCACTCCGGCAGCGGCGCCCCCAGCCCCGCCGCCCGCTACTCCGGCAGCGGCACCCACCCACCGCGGTCCCGCTCCCCATCCCCCTCCCCTGGCCGCTCCCCATTTCCCATCGGGAGCATGGGCTCCCCCCGCGCGGCCGTGAGGACAGATGGAGGGGCGGCCGCGGATCCGACTCGGAGGAGACGCCGCGCTCGTACCTCACGGCGCTCAACGGCGAGCTCTCGGTCACGCACGAGGACAGGGAGGGCTCGCGTCGCCGGGAGCTGCGGTCCGTGGTCTGCGTGGAGGAGCCCGTCGCCTTCGACGCGCTCGACGACTCCGACGACCCGATGGATGACGAGCCCGTCGAGGTGGTTGCGGCTGCCCCTGAGGCGCCTTGGGTGGAGCCTAGTCACGTCGCCAAAAAAAGGCCCGTGGACGGCGTGCGGGGAAGAAGGTGGCGGTGAAGGCGGCGGCGAGGGCGGCGCGCCCGCCCGGCGCCTTTGCAGATTTCGACGGCCTCTGCCTGCTCTGCACCAAGCCCGGCCACCGCTCTGCTCAATGCACTGTCGGCCCGGTCCGCATCCGTTGCGGCAATCCGGGCCACATGTCAAGGGACTGCCTTGAACCATGGAGGTCGCACCCCCGCGCGCCCCCAGATTCGGGGGATGTGTTACAATCGCGACAAGAAGATAACGAAGAACGAAAACGAAAAACACAGCAAGGAGACACAGATTTAACGTGGAAAACCTCTCCAACAAAGAGAGGAAAAACCACGGGCGCCAGCCAGCGAAACTTCACTATATCGAGGAGTGTTTACAAACGCCGGGGATTTCACAGATGCAACTCTCCCAACCGGCGGCTTACAAGGGGTTTATATATCGGTGGAAACCTAGGTCTTCGACGATCCGTACCGTACCGCGGGGGGCTGTCGCCCCCCGCACCCCCCACAGGCGTCCCCGTTGGGCACGGTGTGGGCCAACTTCAGACTCGTTACACTCGGCCCAAGCCTCCCGGCGACGGGCCTCGCTCCACTCGTCAGAAGTTGGCCTATACTTTGTAGAATTTGGATCAACATATAACAAACTCCACCTTGAGACAAATTCCTCCTTGTAGCATCAACAGCAACCATCTCCCTGAACAAACAAAGCAAATACTTTCGGCGCCAATAGCCACTTGGGCTAATCAGTTAAACCAACTAAGTTCGAGCAAAGCTCAAACTTAGCAACAGGAACAGGTTTAGTCATCATATCAGCAGGATTATCATGAGTGCTGATCTTGCATACCTTTAATTTACCTTGAGCAACAATGTCTCTAACAAAATGGTACTTGACATCAATGTGCTTAGTTCTCTCATGGAACATCTGATCTTTTGTAAGGTATATGGCACTTTGACTGTCACAAAACAAAGTAATGCAAGAATCATCTCCACAAAGCTCAGCAAACAAACCTTTCAACCAAACAGATTCTTTGCAAGCTTCAGCAATAGCCATGTATTCAGCTTCAGTAGTAGATTGTGCAACAACAGCCTGCAATGTAGCCTTCCAGCTAACAGCACAACCTCCAACATTAAACACATAACCTGTGAGGGATCTTCTCTTATCCAAATCGGCAGCAAAATCTGAATCCACATAGCCAACGAGTCCCTCACCGGTCCTGCCAAACTTCAAACAAGCATTGGAAGTGCCAAGAAGGTACCTGAAAACCCACTGAACAGCCTTCCAATGTTCTTTACCAGGATTAGCCATGTATCTACTTATCAAACTCATAGCATATGATAAATCAGGACGAGAACAAACCATGGCATACATCAAAGAACCAACAGCACTAGAATATGGCACCTTTGACATGTACTCAAACTCTTCATCAGTAGTAGGACATTGAGAAACTGACAATTTAAAGTGAGGAGCAATAGGAGTACTAACTGAGTTGGCACCATCCATATTAAAACGATGAAGAACTTTCTTAATGTAACTTTGCTGACTAAGAAATAACAAACCAGATTTTCTATCTCGGGTAATCTCCATACCTAAGATCTTCTTAGCAGCACCAAGATCCTTCATCTCAAACTCACTACTTAGGTGTGCCTTCAAAGTAGTGATTTCTTTCATGCCCTTGGCAGCAATTAACATATCATCAACATATAGCAGCAAGTATATAGGTGACCCATCAACAAACTTGATATAAACACAACTATCATATTTAGACCTCTCAAAACCATGTGAGATCATAAATGAATCAAACCTTTTATACCACTGTCTTGGAGATTGCTTTAAGCCATAAAGAGACTTCTTTAATTTGCACACAAAATCCTCTTTACCAGGCACTATGAACCCTTCTGGTTGGTCCATGTATATTTCCTCATCAAGCTCTCCATGCAGAAAAGCAGTCTTGACATCTAACTGCTCAAGCTCAAGATCACGCATAGCCACAATACTAAAGAAAGTACGAATGGAACTATGCTTCACAACTGGAGAGAACACATCATTGTAATCAATACCTGGAATCTGGCTGAACCCTTTTGCTACTAACCTTGCCTTGTACCTTGAAGGCTCTTTGGGAGATAGACCTTCCTTTTTCTTGAAGATCCACTTGCAGCGGACCGCCTTCTTTTGTTTAGGCAAGCGCACAACATCCCATGTGCCATTTTTCTCAAGCGATTGCATCTCTTCTTGCATAGCAGAAACCCACTTCTCGCGGTCAACAGATGCAATGGCTTCATTATATGTAGCAGGTTCAGAATCGTTCTCCACCTGTTCAGCACAACTCAAAGCATAATGTACAAGATTACACTCTTCAATTAAACGACGAGGTGGAACTATGTTACGTCTCGGTCTATCAGCAGCAATAGATTCCTGTGGCTGCTGCAAAACAGTAGGTGAGTGCTGAACAACATCATCATCAATATTTTCCTCATGAGTATCATCAACAACAACATTATTATCAACAGTTTTCTGCAGGTGCTCCACCTGCACACGAACTCCCTCCTCTCCAATAGCAACAGGAGAGGGATCTGATGGCAAGCTGTCATGATACATAACGGATTCATTGAAAACAACGTTCCTACTCAACAAAATCCTTTTTGTTTCAGGGTTCCATAGTTTATATGCCTTAACTCCTGAACCATAACCAAGGAATATGCACTTGACAGCTCTAGGCTCTAACTTTCCATTATCAACATGAGCATAAGCAGTGCAACCAAAAACTCTCAACTGTGAATAATCAGCAGGTGAACCTGACCATACCTCAATAGGAGTTTTCTTCTCAAGTGGAATAGAAGGTGACCTGTTGATGAGGTAACACGCTGTGTTGGCTGCTTCAGCCCAGAAACGCCTATGCATACCTGCATTAGACAACATACAACGAGCCCTCGAGATGATGGTTCTGTTCATGCGTTCTGCCACGCCATTCTGCTGAGGAGTATATGGGATGGTGTGATGCCTGATCATGCCATCGTTACTGCAAAACTCCTCAAACTCATTAGAACAGAATTCCATACCATTGTCAGTACGTAGTACCTTTACCTTCTTCTCAGTCTGTTTTTCAACCATAACTTTCCACTTCTTAAAAGCATCAAAAACATCAGATTTATGCTTCAGAAAATAAGGCCACACCTTTCTTGAGTAATCATCAATAATAGTAAGCATATAATTAGCACCACCAATAGAAGTCTTACGGGACGGACCCCATACATCAGCATGCACATAATCTAATATGCCTTTGGTGGTATGAACGGAAGCATTGAATTTAACTCTTTTATGCTTACCAAAGATGCAGTGCTCACAGAACTCAAACTTACTCAAGTTGCAACCATCAATCAGCTCTCTCTTGACCAACTCTGCCATGCCTTGTTCGCTCATATGCCCAAGACGCATATGCCATAGATGTGTTTTACCACAATCATCAGAATCATTAGAAGTAACAGCAGCAGCAATACCAGGCAAAGTGCTACCTCTAAGAACATATAATTTAGCAGAATTCATATCACCTATCATGTGAATAAGAGAACCTTTTGATACCTTCAGAACTCGATGCCCACCGGCATACTTGTATCCATCAACGTCCATGGTACTCAGGGAGATCAAATTTCTGGCCATGCTTGGTATGTGCTTCACCTCACTCAACGTGCGTGTCACGCCATCATGTGTCCTAATCTTAACAGATCCAACACCAACGATATGGCATGGGTTGTCATTCCCCACACGCACAAAATCTCCAGTCTGCACAGACTCATATGAACTGAACCAATCTTGGATAGCCTCCCGGCGACGGGCCTCGCTCCACTCGTCAGAAGTTGGCCTATACTTTGTAGAATTTGGATCAACATATAACAGGATGAGCCGGCGAGGAAGAGGCTGTCGGGTGGCGGGGGTGGTGCGCACCAGCAGCGGCCGTCGCCGGACCAGCGGGACCGCGCTGTGGCGCCTGTCCAAGAGTCGCGTGCAGCGCGTGACAGGGAGTTATCGCCACGCTCTCACGGGCAGCGCGCGCCGCAGGATGTGCCGCCACAGACGCGCCTGCCCACGGCAGCGTCTCGCGCGGGGGCAGCTCCAGGCCGTACGAGCCACTGCCAGCCCACCAGGGGCGGGCGACGCGCCCGCACCTCGGCAACTCTGCAGGGGAGGAGCCTCGCCGTGATGAGCTGCCGACACAGGTGGTGCGCGCTATCGCGCTGGTGCCAGTTGTCCGTAACGATGACAAGGCGGTGGCTCCGGTACTTCCTCGAGCACAGGGACGGTCGATGGCGGCGCCGCGCCGTGCCGAGGACGCCTAGGTGCAGCCTCTGCAGCTCCGCGCGCAGCCACGCGCGGTGGCCATTGGGGGTGAGCTTGCGCGTCGCCCGGCTCGTGTGGCGTGTATCATCCCTCGCTCGCCGGAGGTGGACACGGCGGAGCTGGAGCTTGGATGCGCGCTTCTGGGGATCATCACCGGAGAGAGGAGACAGGTAACAGTGGAGGAGGTTGAGGCGGCACTGCTGGGCGGTCTATCGAGGGGGAGCTTCTCGGTGCATCGGCACAGGCCCGAGCAATTCCTCATGTTCTTCGCGACAGTGGAGACGTGGAACAGGGTGTTGGACGGGGAATATCTCGAATCGACGCACCTCCGTCTCCTCCTCAGGCCCTGGTCGTGCCGGATTCGTGCCTCTGTGGGTGGCTTGTGCGTTCATGCAGAGATCGAGATTGAGGGGATGCCGGCGCACGCGTGGAGTCTAGCGGCGCGGAGGTGGTCTTGTCGCCGGCGGCGTGGGTGGAGCGCCTTCACCCCCTCATCCACAGTCGCGCGGACATGGGCACATTCCGGCTCACGGCCTGGTGCCTTGATCCTGCGGTGATCGCCAGGGAGGTGGACCTCCACATCGTGGAGCCGAACGATCCCCCCTCTGCTCAGGACATGGCGGCATTGACGGCGGCGATGGTTCCACCTCGGGTTCCGATGATGGTGCACCCGTTCCTGGTCCATGTCGTGAGGACGGTCGACTTCTGCTAGCGGGGCCAGGCGGGGGCCGGCGCCGAGGATGGACGCGGCGGCGACGGTCCGGTTCCTGGCTGGCCGGCAACCCGCCACTACCCCTACACGCCGGGGGCCCCGGATGGGCTTCCAGGTGGCCCCTCGCTGGCAGGCGGGCCCGCTGGCCACGCGGTGGGCGGTCAAAGAGGAGTGGGTGGGGAGAGGGTGCTTACGTCGGGGGTGGTGGTTGTTGCCCCGTCGCTTAGCGCGCGCCAGCGTAGAAGAAGGAGGTTGATACATTGCAAATGTATCTATAATTTTTGATGTTCCATGCTTGGTTTTATCTACTTTCTTATGTTTTGTCCACACTTTGGAGTACTTTTCATATGATTTCTTGGACTAACCTATTAACAAGAGCCACAGTGCAAGCTGGCTGTTTTCTGCTGTTGGTTCCAGGAAAGTCAGAAAATGAATATTCTCGGAATTGGACGGGACAAAAGCCAAAAATCCTATTTCACCAGAAGACTCCTGGAGCCAGAATATGAGACGGAGTGGGGCTGGGGCCCAGCCACACCACCTGGCCACGCGGTCTGGGCCTGGCCGTGCCAGGGGGTGGTCTGGCCGCCCCAGGCACCCCCTCGGTCTCCCTCTTCGCCTATAAGAAGCCTTCTGACCTAAAAACTCAGGGGGGTCGACATTTTTCTAGGAGTTCCGCTCCGCCGCCACCACCATATTCCACGAAACAGCACCAGAAACTCCGTTCTGGCACCCTGCCGGGACGGGGAATTGGAGGAGATCATTGCCATCATCATCACCATCGCTTCTCCATCAACCATCCATGTTTCCCCCATCTATGAGTGAGTAATCCCCCGTTGTAGGCTATGGGGATGGTAGGGATTGGATGAGATCGTTCATGTAATGGCATCGGATTGTTAGGGCAAGGTGCCTACTATCTTCTATTAGTGCTTTATGACTTTGTTGTGACTTGTTATGCTTAATAGGGCCCGAGTGCGATGATTTCAGATCTGGACATATTATTGATTCATTATGATAGTATTGTTTATGGTCTTACTTGCAAGTTCTATACACACGTTGTTGTCCGGAACCAATGGCCCCGAAGTGACAGAAATTGGGATAATCGGAGGGAATGGCTTTGATGTAAGGATCACATGTGTTCACAGAGTGTTAATGCTTTGCTCCGGTGCTCTATTAAAAGGAGCACCTTAATTGCCAGTAGTTCCCCTGAGGCCCCGCTGCAAACGAGCTGGCAGGACAAAAGATGTTGTCCAAGTTCTTATTACGAGCACGTATGACTATATATGGAACACATGCCTAGGATTATCTAGTACTTGGATGTTTTATCTTATTTATCTACAATTGCCCTATGTTTTGATTGCTATGTGAATTTTCTTGTCCATGCAACGCCCGTCCATCCATCCCTATGCCTACCGCACTCGAATCCTACTGTTTACTGCAATTGTTACTGTTGTCTTTACTTTACTACTCCTACTACAAAACTGTTTCTACGGATAAACTGCTGTGAGCAAGATTGTTTCCAGGTGCAGCTGAATTGACAACTCAGTTGTTAAGGCTTATAAATATTCTTTGGCTCCCCTTATGTCGAATCAATAAATTGGGTTTCACTTGCCTCGAAAATACTGCGATACACCCCCTATACTTGTGGGTCATCAAGACTATTTCTGGCGCCGTTGCCAGGGAGCATAGCTTTATTTATCAAGTTCACTTGGAATCACTATTGTTCATGCTTAGTTTATTTCCGCCTTGTTTGCTTGTTTCTTTATCAAAAATACAAAAAAATTAGTTTCTACTCTAGTTGTTATTTTCGTTGGTCTGTTTTTGTCTTGCTTTATCATGCTTTCTATCAATGGTTGTTTTCTTTGAAACTAAATCTTATTGGCAAGGTGGGTTCACGGAAGATCAAAAATATTATTATAAGGAACACCGCTTGTCACAAAAAGGGAAACACTTATGGGAACAAATTGATAAATTGTATACCATTGCTATAAATGTGTACTCTACTTATAATGTTACTTATTGCTTTGATAAATCTTGTTACTGTAAGAGGTATAAGCACCTCCCTTTTCAATGTGAGTATAATGATAATGTTACCATATCTTCTTATGTTAAAGGAAATTATGACTTTTATGATGTGGAACAAATTGAAGAATTTATTGCTTCGAAGGGTGCATTTGAACTTGCTAGTTTGCTTGAAAATATTGATGATTCACCTTATAAATATGAGGTTTATGATATGCTTAAATTTTTCTTTGATAATTACAAGGAAGAAAATGGCTATATTCTTGAATACATTAATAGATGCTTTCCACAAATGGAAGAGACTAATGCCTTGCAGGATCCTATGGAAGAAGAAATTGATGAACCTGAAAGCTCATTAGATGAAAAAGAGGAGGAGAGTGATGAACAAAAGGAGGAAGAATTGATTAGCTACCCATGCCTACCTTCTAATGAGAGTAACTCTTTATCCCTTACATTATTTGATTGTCCCCCATGCTTACCAAAGGAGGATGAATGTTATGCTCAGGTTATCTGTGATAATCCTTTATTTGTGCCTAACTTCGAGATGCATGGTACTAAAGAGTTTTGCTTAGAAATTGTTTATGATAAAGCTCTAGAAGATGGTCCTATATTGAATGACCAGTCATAGTTTTATAGAATTGTTAAAAGTGGGTTTGAAGGTTTTAATCCCACTATTTTTGAGCTTGATAAAAATTATGTTTTTGTAGAACATGAAAAGCATGCTTTATGTGATAGTTATATTGTTGAGTTCATTCATGAGGCTACTGAAAATTATTATGAGAGAGGAAAATATGGTTGTAGAAGTTTTCATGGTATTGAAACACCTCTCTATGTGCTAAAAGTTTTGAAGTTACTCTTGTTTTATCTTCCTATGCCTGTCACTTTGTTCTTTGTGAATTTATTTGAATACAAGATTCCTATGCATAGGAAGTGGGTTAGACTTAAATGTGTTTTGAATTTGCTTCTTGATGCTCTCTTTTACTTCTTCATATTTCTTATGTGAGCATCCTCTCAAACTATCATGTCTAACTTAAAGGCGTTAAAGAAAAGTACTTATTGGGAGATAACCCAAAAGTTTTAGATGAGTCTTGGAAGTTATTACTTCAGTAATAACCGCTCCTTATCCTTTTTTATTTGCTTTTTGTGCCAAGAGTAACCTCTAATGAGAGAGAAGTAATGATTGGGAAAGTTGCTATCCGAAACAGATTTCTATGCTTCACCGTAAAAATTCATGTACAATCTCTGTACGTTCTTTTAAGGCGTGAAGTTTTGTGCTTTTTCCCCAGGTTGTTATCTAACTTTAGTTAGTTCAACACTTTTTGATTTGAGTAACAGAAGGTCTTCGAAAAAAATCGTCTTTACCTGCTGGTCTGTTTTGACAGATTTCTGCCATTTTCTGCATTTGCTTCTTGTTGGTTCCTTTTTGAGTTCTTTTGTGGAATTGAGCTTTTTGAGGGAAGTGCTACAGTAGCTTGTGTTTTATTGGAAGTTTTATTAGTGTTAGAACTGAACCTAAAGACCTATTATCTTGAGTGCACTAATGTTGCTAATAAAGATTGTGTGAAGTTTTGTATGAAGGAAAAATTTCAGGTGTATGGAAGAAATGAGTAATGAGATGAAGGATGGACTAAATCTCAAGCTTGGGGATGCCACGTGTCACCCCAAGGAACATCCAAGAAGTACAAGCATCAAAGCTTGGGGATGCCCAAGGCATCCCTCTCTTCATCAATAAAAATCCTAGGTTTCTTCCAAACACTTCATTTTTATTGTTTCATACAAGAGTCCGATATTGAGAAAAAAAGAGAAACAGAAAAAAAGAGATTATGAAAAGAGGAAAGAGAGAAAAAGCACCATATTCCCATGGTAAATAAGAAGATTACTGAGATGCTCGTTGTCTGCTTGTCTTGTCATTTTGATATGGGGATTCTTCCGTATCATCGGGCAAGGGGTACCCCGTTGGCGGTTCTCTATGATACACATGTACTTACGATGACAAGAACTTACCGGTGACTAAACTTGAATAGCATGAGGAGCGGCCCTCGAATTCAAGGGACATGAGATTTCTAACTTATACTTCATCAAGCATGTACACCATAGTTTGTTCACTTTAACCTTAATCACTTCAAGATGCTTATGATAGGGGCAATGAGAGCTGAAAGCTATTAAGTACCATAATTTTTGGAAGCTCTTTATGAGACTTGAATCCCTACTTCCTTCTATGAAGGCCTTTCTTCCACTTGTATATTGAGTCTCCACCTTCTACCTTTATGCACCTACTTTGAGAGCGTAGTGGCCATTCTTAGTTCTATGTGCATTGTCCCAAGACTTGTTGATTGATGCATACCTTGATATGGCTTGTTCTAAACTATTTGTATCTAGTCACTCTTATGAACTTTGAAGGTGTCCTATGCATTTATATTTGCTACTCTATTGAGGGACAAGCTGAACACTATTATGCTATGTTTTCTTTATGTGAAACAAACAAACGTCTTGCAAAGCATAGTTATTTATGAATCTTTTATTTGTGCCTTTTCATGTTGCATCATAGTTTCTTTGCTTATTGCTAGAACTTTGTCTTTCATGTTATGATTGAAGTACTATGATCCCAGCTTTGAATGCTTTACAAATACTTTGATCAAGTTTATGATGGTGCATGTCACCTCAAAAATTATTCTTTCTTTTTATCACTTACCTACTCGAGGACGAGCAGGAGTTAAGCTTGGGGATGTTGATACATTGCAAATGTATCTATAATTTTTGATGTTCCATGCTTGGTTTTATCTACTTTCTTGTGTTTTGTCCACACTTTGGAGTACTTTTCATATGATTTCTTGGACTAACCTATTAACAAGAGAAAGAGTGCAAGCTGCCTGTTTTCTGCTGTTTTTGGTTCCAGGAAAGTCAGAAAATGAATATTCTCGGAATTGGATGGGACAAAAGCCAAAAATCCTATTTCACCAGAAGACTCCCGGAGCCAGAATATGACCACCTGGCCACGCGAGCTGGGCCTGGCCAAGCCAGGGGGTGGTCTGGCCGCCCTAGGCACCCCCTTGGTCTCCCTCTTTGCCTATAAGATGCCTTCTGACCTAAAAACTCAGGGGGGGTTCGACGTTTTTCCAGAAGGAGTTCCGCTCCGCCGCCACCACCAGATTCCATGAAACAGCACCAGAAACTCCGTTCTGGCACCCTGCCGGGACGAGGAATTGGAGGAGATCATCGCCATCATCATCACCATCGCTTCTCCATCGACCATCCATGTTTCCCCCATCTATGAGTGAGTAATCCCCCGCTGTAGGCTATGGGGATGGCAGGGATTGGATAAGATCGTTCATGTAATGGCATCAGATTGTTAGAGCATGGTGCCTAGTATCTTTTATTAGTGCTTTATGACTTTGTTGCGACTTGTTGTGCTTAATGCTTGTCACTAGGGCCCGAGTGCCATGATCTCAGATCTGAACATGCTATTGATTCATTATGATAGTATTGTTCTTGGTCTTATCTACAAGTTGTATACACACGTTGCTGTCCGAAATCTATGTCCCCGAAGTGATAGAAATCGGGATAACCGGAAGGGAATGGCTTTGATGTGAGGATCACATGTGTTCACGGAGTGTTAATGCTTTGCTCCGGTGCTCTATTAAAAGGAGCACCTTAATTGCCAGTAGTTCCCTAGAGGCCCCGCTGCAAACAGGCTGGCAGGACAAAAGATGTTGTGCAAGTTCTCATTGCAAGCACGTATGACTATATATGGAACACATGCCTAGGATTGTCTAGTACTTGGATGCTTTATCTTATTTATCTGCAATTGCCCTATGTTCTGATTGCTATGTGAATTGTCTTGTCCATGCAACACCCGTCCATCCATCCCTATGCCTACCGCACTCGAATCCCACTGTTTACTACTTTTGTTACTACTGTCTTTACTTTGCTACTGCTATTACTTTACTATTCCTACTACAAAACTGTTGCTACTGATAAACTGCTGTGAGCAAGATTGTTTCTAGGTGCAGCTGAATTGATAACTCAGTTGTTAAGGCTTATAAATATTCTTTGACTCCCCTTGTGTCGAATCAATAAATTGGGTTTCACTTCCCTCGAAAATACTGCGATACACCCCCTATACTTGTGGGTCATCAAGACTATTTTCTGGCACCGTTGCCGGGGAGCATAGCGTTATTTATCAAGTTCACTTGGATACTCTATTGTTTGCTGCTATCCATCCATCATGGGTAAGTCTCGTGATGGCAAGGTTCCTATTTTACCATCCACTACAAGAAGAGGTACGGTTCTAAACACCTCTGTTGCTCTTGATTCACCGTCTGTTCTGAGTAATTTCCTTACACCACCACATACACATGCTACACACACTGCTACTACTGCTGAATCTGAAACTTCTGATGCTTATGATGTTGCTTCTACTGTGCTTAATAAGAGTGGTTCATTAGGTCCTTTCCTAGATGCTACGATTGCTAGAACTATAGCTGGAAATACCGAAACTCCTAATGAAGACACTACCACACTTGTTATCTCACCTGAGTGTAGTGGGAGTTATGATATTGAAGATGGTTATGTTGAGATGACCGATGAGTTTATTAAAGAATGTAAGAACACCCATGATAGGAGCGCTGCTAAGAGTCTCCTTAAGAGGCGTACTATTAGACCCAAATTATCTCCTGCTGCTAAGTTTGCTTCTTCTCCCATAAACATTATAGATGAAGATTATGATTTCTCTCTCGATCTATCTTACATAGCTATTGTCGAGAAAGAACCTTTTTGTGGGACTAAGAATGAAAGTGCGGTAGCACATATGAATGAACTTTCTACCATGAGTGGCTTGTTTTCTGATGATATTAAGATGCGTACTTACTTTGTTGCTAAGATTTTCCCCTTTTCGCTGAAAGGAGAAGCTAAAACTTGGTTTAGTAATTTACCTCCTGGATCAATTGATAGCCCTGAGTGCTTGATTAGTACTTTCCTGCAGAAATATTTTCCTCCCAGTGCTAGACATGCTATTTTGCAGGAACTTTTTGATTTTAAACAGGGAGAAAAAGAGGTATTGCCCGAATCTTGGGCAAGGTTTTGTGCTTCGATTCATGCACAGGCTGGAAGTCCATTACCTAAGAATGAGCTTCTTGATATATTTTATAATGGACTAACTGAAGAATCTAGGACATACCTAGATAGTTGTGCTGATTGTGTTTTCAGGAATAGGACTCCTAAGGAAGCTGAGGAATTAATGGCTAAAATAAGCAAGAATTATGAAGATTGGACTCCTCCTAAACAAGCTATACCTGAAGTAATTGTACCTGAACCATCTATTCCTGTGCCTATTCCAACATCAAAGAAGAGGGGAGTTATTGAATTAAATGATGAAGTGAGGAAGGAAGCTAAGAAATGTCTTAAGGAGAAGGGAATTAAAGATGCAGATGTCAAGAATTTACCTCCTATAGAAGAATTATGTAAGACTATTCCCTACTCATCCACTATTGAGGTACACTCTCTCCAACACTTTGATGAAGGTGATATCCCTTACTCTAAACCTCCTGATCAATGCTTAGAAGAATTTGATATCTTTATTGTTAAGCAAGATAACTTTAATAAAAGGGTGCAAAATCATATAATGGAAAACACTAGAGCTATTGTTGAGTTGAAAGATATTGTGGAAAGAACCTCTAATGATGTTAAAATGATTGTTAAACACTTTCAAATGGTTCAAACTCAAATAGATCAACTCGTTAAAGTGCAAAAAGACTTGCTAGTTAATGTTGCTAAAGAAAAACATGCTTATGAAATTAGAACTAGAAGTGGAGCTGCTACCTAGGATCCTCTATATCCTGAGGGGCATCCCAAAAGAATTGAGCAGGATTCTCAACAAGCTGAAAATAGTGGTTCTACTCGTAAGAAAAGGAAAAAGAAACATAAAACTGTTGTAGAACCCTCTAAACCTGCTATAGATCCTAATAGTATATCTATCTCTGATGCTGAAACTGAAAGTGGTAATGAAGAAAATGTTGTTCCTAATGAAGAAAAAGTTGAAGAAGAACCTAAAAACCACACTAAGAATACTAAATACACCAAAGAGGATTTTATTGCTAAGAAACATGGTAGTGAAAGAGAACCTTGGGTCCAAATACCTATGCCTTTCCCCGATAAGAAACACAAGTCAAAGGAAGATGAACACTATAATAAGTTTTGTGAGTGGATGAAGACTTTATTCTTGCAAATTCCTTTGACTGATGCTACTAAATTGCCTCCTTACTCAAAGTATATGAAGGACATTGTCTCGAATAAAAGGAAGATCCCTAATGAAGAAATTTCTACTTTGCTTGCTAATTATTCCTTCAATGGTAAGGTTCCTAAGAAACTTGGAGACCCAGGGATTCCAACTATCCCTTTCTCTATTCAGAACAGTTATGTTAGAACTGCTTTGTGTGATTTGGGAGCTGGAGTTAGTGTTATGCCTTTCTCTCTCTATAAGAGGCTTCAACTTGAAAAATTAATACCAACTGATATATCTTTGCAAATGGCTGATAAATGTACCACTATTCCTGTGGGTATATGTGAGGATGTACCTATTCAGGTGGCTCACAATTGCTTGATATTAACTGATTTTGTTGTGCTTGAAATGACTGAAGATGATAATATGTCTATTATTCTTGGGAGACCTTTTCTTAATACTGTAGGAGCTGTTATTAATTGTAATCAAGGAAAGGTGACCTTCAATGTTAATGACAAGGAACATACTGTCTATTTTCCCAAGAAGATTGAAAGGACTTATGGTTTGAATTCAATTGAACATGTTGAAGGCATTCAAGTTGGAGAAATATATTGTCCCATACCAAGAGAAAAATTTGAAACTATTATGATTGGGACCATTGCTATCAAGGTTAAGGTAACATAATCATTAGTGGAGTACAAAGTTCTGTCTCATATGCAATTGTTTTGGTAGCAGGACTTGATCAACCTTGCTAACAAAAGGATTCCATTGAACAAAACAATGTTTTCATTATGATTATCTCCGTTTATTTCTATACTTTGCATTTTAGTTTTTGCTTTTGTTTAGTTTTCTTTTTGTTGTTAGTTGCTTGCATGCTAGAACTTCTGTAGTTCTAGCCTTGTTTTGTCCTTGCATCATGTTTCCAAAAGAAAAAAAATCTGTCTGTCAGAAAAATCATTCTTCTATTTCTGAAAAAGGCCCAAAAATAAAGTGTCTCGAAAAATTCCAGAAAATTCATATTAAATTTTTACGTGAAAAAAGGGGCAGAGGAGTACCTGGTAGGTACCAGGGGGGCCCACCAGGCAGGTGATACGTCCAAAACGTATCTACTCTCCTGAATACTTTTGCTATTGCTTCTCCTCTAAACTTGTGTGATTTGGATGCAACTAATGCAGAATGACGCTGTTTTCAGCAGAATTGCCTTGGTGTCTACTTTTTGTGCAGA
This sequence comes from Avena sativa, assembly GCA_916181665.1. Lineage (NCBI taxonomy): Eukaryota > Viridiplantae > Streptophyta > Magnoliopsida > Poales > Poaceae > Avena > Avena sativa. The sequence continues at coordinate 436,030,066 of OV702287.1, forward strand.
AAATCAACTATCAGGAAAAATCCCGAAAAATATGCCAAAAATCCTATTTCACCCGAAGACTCCAGGAGCCAGAATACGAGACGGAGAAGAGCCAGGGGTGGCCACACCACCTGGTGGCGCGGGCCAGGCCAGGCCACGCCAGGGGGTGGTGTGGGCCCCCCAGGCACCCCCTTGGCCTCTCTCTCTCTTTGCCTATAAGGAGCCTTATGACCTAAAAACTTCTGGGGGTTCGACGTTTTTCCAGAAGGAGTTCCGCTCCGCCGCCACCACCAGATTCCACGAAACAGCACCAGAAACTCCGTTCTGGCACCATGCCGGGACGGGGAATTGGAGGAGATCATCTCCATCATCATCACCATCGCTTCTCCATCGACCATCCATGTTTCCCCCATCTATGAGTGAGTAATCCCACGCTGTAGACTATGGGGATGGTAGGGATTGGATGAGATCGTTCATGTAATGGCATCAGATTGTTAGGGCATGGTTCCTAGTATCTTTTATTAGTGCTTTATGACTTTGTTGCGACTTGTTGTGCTTAATGCTTGTCACTAGGGCCCGAGTGCCATGATCTCAGATCTGAACATGTTATTGATTCATTATGATAGTATTGTTCTTGGTCTTATCTGCAAGTTGTATACACACGTTGTTGTCCGGAACCTATGGCCCCGAAGTGACAGAAATCGGGATAACTGGAAGAGAATGGCTTTGATGTGAGGATTGATAGATTGCAAATATATCTATAATTTTTGATGTTCCATGCTTGGTTTTATCCACTTTCTTGTGTTTTGTTCCAACTTTGGAGTACTTTTCATATGATTTCTTGGACTAACCTATTAATAAGAGCCACAGTGCCAGCTGCCTGTTTTCTGTTGTTTTTGGTTCCAGGAAAGTCAGAAAATGAATATTATCGGAATTGGACGGGATAAAAGCCAAAGTGCCTATTTTTCCGAAAGGGATCAAGTGCCAGAATACGAGACGGAGAGGGGCCAGGGGCCGGCCACACCACCTGGCCGCGCGACCAGGCTTGGCCCACGCCAGGGGGTGGTGTGGTGGCTCTCGGCACCCCCTCGGCCTCTCCTTCCGCCTATAAGTTACCCTCGGGACGAAAACCCTAAGTACCCGATCAAAAAATCCACGAAAGAGTCTGTAGCCGCCGTCATCTCCATCCCTAGATCGGGAGGGATCTGAAGCTCTTCCCGGCACCCTACCGGAGAGGGGAATTCACCCTGGAGGCCTTCTTCATCACCATGCAAGCCTCCGGTGTGATGCGTGAGTAGTTCATCCTTGGACTACGGATCCATGTACTAGCTAGATGGCTGGTTTCTCCTCCTTTGTGCTTTCATGTTTAGATATTGTGAGCTCCATTCATGATCAAGATCATCTATTTGTAATTCATACATGCTGTGTTTGCGGGGATCCGATGGATATTGAGATGCTATTTCAGATTGATTATTGATTCTATCATGTCTTTGTTATTTGTGATCTTGCATGCTTTCCGTTGTTAGTAGCTATCTTGGCCAAGTAGATGCTAGCAACTCCAAGAGTTAGTATTATGCTCGATAGTGGGTTCATGCCTCTGGTAATCTGGGGAAGTGACGGAAATCTCTAAGGTACTAGATGTGCTGTTGCTACTAGGGAGAAAACAACAATCCTTTGTTCATAGAACAATCGTATTGTTTACTTTACACGCAGTTCGTAAAGCAATAATCTGTTGCTTGCAACTTAATACTGGAGGGGGTTCGGATGATAACCTGAAGGTGGATTATTAGTCATATATGCAGTTGGATGGCGGTCTATGTATTATGTTGTAATGCCCAATCAAGTCTCAAAGGAGTCAAGATGATTAGTATATGCATGTATTGCTTTCTCGGTGTTTGTCAATTGCCCCGCTGTAATTTGTTTACCTAGCATGTTATCTATCTAAGGAGAGCCACCTCTAGTGAACTATGGATCCCGGTCCTTTTTCTTCACATACAATCTATAAACTGTTTCTGCTTTGTGTTTACTTTCTGCAAACTTTTACTTCTTTCCATTCGATACGTTTAATCCTTTGTTTTCCGCAAAACGCAGTGAGATTGACAACCTCATCGCAAGCTGGGGACAAAGTTCTGTGGTTGTGTTGTGCAGGTCTCCACGTTGCTACTAGCACCGGTAGTGCGCCCTGCCAAAGCTCAGCTAGTAACACCTTTGGGGTGTTTCCTTGCTCCTACTGGTTCGATTAAACCTTGGTTTCATAACTGAGGGAAAACTTACTGCTGTGCTCCTCGTACCTTCCTCTTGGGGTTTCCCAACGAGCTCTACGTTGAAAGTCGAGCGCATCAAGATTTTCTGGCGCCGTTGCCTGGGAGTCAAGGACATCTTCACAAGGGGAGTCCCTCATAACCAATCTCTTTACTTTGTTGTTTTTGTTTTGCTTAGTTTCTTTTTTCTTTGTTTGCTTGTTTTGTTCTTCAAAAAACACAAAAAAATTTAGTTTTATTTGTTTTCTTTGTTATTTGAAAACCCAAAAAAAATGACTACTCTTGAAAACACTAAGTTGTGTGACTTCACTAGCACCAACAACAATGATTTTATGAGCACACCTATTGCTTCACCTGTGGCTGAAAATACTTTCTTTGAGATAAAACCTGCTTTGCTCAATCTTGTTATGAGAGAACAATTTTCTGGTATTGGTAATGAAGATGCTGCTTCCCATCTAAATAACTTTGTTGAACTTTGTGAGATGCAAAAGCATAGGGATATAGATGGTGATATTGTTAAGCTGAAATTGTTTCCTTTCTCTTTGAGAGGAAAAGCTAAAGAGTGGTTGAATTCCTTAACTAGGAATAGTATTGATTCTTGGACTAAGTGGAAAGATGCTTTTATTGGAAAATACTATCGTCCTGCTAAGATTATATCCATGAGGAGTGAAATAATGAAGTTTAAACAACTTGATAATGAGCATGTTGCTCAAGCTTGGGAAAGAATGAAATCTTTGGTAAAGAATTGTCCCACTCATGGACTGACTGCTTGGATGATCATCCAATTTTTTTATGCAGGATTGAACTATTCTTCAAGGAACCTATTGGATTCTACAGCTGGAGGTACCTTTATGACCATCACTTTGGGTACTGCAACAAAACTTCTGGACAATATGATGGTTAATTATTCTGAATGGCATACTGAGAGAGCTCCACAAGGTAAGAAGGTAAATTCTGTTGAGGAAAATTCCTCCTTGAGTGATAAGATTGATATTATTATGTCTATGCTTGTTAATGGGAAAGCCCATATTGATCCAAATAATGTTCCTCTAGCTTCTTTGGTTGCTCAAGAAGAGCAACTTGATGTGAACTTCATAAGAAATAACAATTTTGGGAACAATGCTTATGGTAATAATGCTTATAGGAACAATTTTGGTAACAACAATTATAAGCCATATCCTCCCAACAATGGTAATGCTTATGGGAATTCTTACAACAATAATAAGAGTACTCCCTCTGAACTTGAAGTTATGCTTAAAGAGTTTATTAGTAAACAAACTGCTTTCAATAAAACTATTGAGGAAAAACTCTCTAATGTTGAAAGAAATATAGCATCTTTAGCTGAAGCTCAAACTATTTTGAATAAAATGGCTGCTAAACCTGAAACTAATGAGAATCCCTTTGCAGCCACTAATGCTATACAAGTAAGAATTGATGAAAATGTTAGACTATTAGCTGAATTACATGCTAAGTGGGAAAGAGAAGATGAAATTGCTAGAAACATTAGTGTTTCTACTATCACCACCACTAGTGTTCAGGCTACTAATAGTTCTACTACTTTAGATGATAAATTTGATTTTGATCTTGATGGTTGCAATATCTCTGAAGTTATTAAGTTCCTACAAAAGCTTGCAAAAGTCCTAATGCTAGTGCTATGAACATGGCCTTTACAAAACACATTACCGATGCTCTCATAAAGATTAAAGAAGAAAAGATGAAACATAAAGTTTCTATTCCCATAAAACAAGAAGATGGTTGGGAACCCATCATTAATATGAAAGTGAATGACTTTGATTTCAAAGCTTTGTGTGATCTTGATAGTAGTGTTTCTATTATGCCTAGAAGGATTTATGATATGCTTGATTTGCCTCCTCTTGAAGATTGTTATTTGAATGTCCCACTATGCTAATGCTAAAAAGAAACTCATGGGGAGTCTTAATGATGTTCTTATTATGGTTAACAATTCATATGTCCCCGTTGATTTCTATGTTTTAGATGTTGAACACAATGCTTCTTGTCCTATTACTTTGGGAAGACCCTTTCTTAGAACTGTTGGTGCCATCATTGATATGAAAGAAGGCACCATTAAATATAAACTCCCACTCAAGAAAATTATAGAACACTTCCCTAAAAAGAGAGAAAAGATTTCTTTTGCTTCTCCTATGAAAACAAAATTTGGTCTTAATGCTTCTTCATTTGAGAATACTTGATCCTTTTTCTTGCTTCTTATGCCTAACTTAAAGGCGTTAAAGAAAAGTACTTATTGGGAGATAACCCAAAAGTTTTAGATGATTCTTGGAAGTTATTACCTCTTTAATAACTGCTCCTTATCCTTTTTATTTGCTTTTTGTGCCAAGAGTAACCTCTAATGAGAGTGAAGTAATGATTGGAAAAGTTGCTGTCCCGAAACAGATTTTTGTGCTTCACCGTAAAAATTCGTGAGAGAGCTCTGTATGTCGTATTGAGCTGTAATTTTTTGTGCTTTCTGACCCAGGTTGTTATCTAACTTGCGTTAGTTCAACACTTTTTGATTTGAGCAACAGAAGGTCTTCGAAAAAATTCGTCTTTACCTGCTGGTCTGTTTTGACAGATTTCTGCCATTTTCTGCATTTGCTTCTTGTTAGTTCCTTTGGGGAATTGAGCTTTTTGAGGGAAGTGCTATAGTATATAGTGTTCTAATAGAAGTTTATTTGGTGTTAGAACTGAACCTTGAGACTAATTTATCTTAAGTGCACTAATGTTGCTAATGAGATTGTGTGAAGTTTTGTATGAAGGAAAAATTTCAGGTGTATGGAAGGAATGAGTAATGAGATGAAGGATGGACTAAAGCTCAAGCTTGGGGATGCCACGCGTGTCACCCCAAGAAATATCCAAGAAGTACAAGCGTCAAAGCTTGGGGATGCCCAAGGCATCCCCTTCTTCATCAATAAAAATTCCAGGTTTCTTCCAAACGCTTCATTTTTATTGTTTCATGCATAGTTGTGTTTTTCTTGGAGCGTCTTCCTTTTCGTTTTCGTTTTGGTTTTTAGTTTGCTTGGTTTTCTTAGTTTTCTGAATAAGTTGGTTGGACCCCCTCTTTCATACATTGGTTTGCAAATAGTTTGGTTTGGTTTGGAAAAGAGTAGGAAAGTTCATGCCTTTGGGGTAAAAAGAGCTCGTTCTTGACTATGGCTATGCTTTGTCATGCCATGATTGATATTGTTTTGACTTTATGCTTAGTATTATTTGTTGTATAATGACTTGTTATAAACAATTGAGATTGCTTAATGTGCCTTGGATGAATCATGCGTTGTTTTAGCATATTAAAGCATAGAATAGTGGTATTCTCCTTTGATGCTTTATTTGGGTTGACTTGGCACATGCTCACACCATGTTATGACTGTCACAAGTCACCATAGCCTGTATGATCCTTTAGTTTTCAACTTGTAGTATCACTTTATGCTTTGATCAATGATGTTTTGTCGCTCTGCATGATTATGGCCATTATTGCTCTCTTAGTTTGTCACTCCCAGTCTTTTGCTAGCGTCCACAACCAAGTATGAGTTCCACTCATGCATCCAACTCCCTAAACCAAGTTATTCCAAAGAGTCCACCATACCTACCTACTAGCTTATGCTATTCCAAGTATATTCATGCTTTTGTTTACCTTCCACTTGTTATGAGAAAACTAGTGATTAAAGCTCTCACGAACTTGATGGCACACTTTACTTTTTGCCTCTAATAAACTTGAACCATTGGGTCCTTGTTTGTTGCGTATATGCTTGCGCTTTAAAAGTTGAAATTAGCAGAACCATGTACCATGGGGAATGCTTTTAACATTGCACTTGTACTTTGTACCCCGTTGATATCATGTTCTTTTGCTTACGGATCCCGGCGGTGTGAAATAAAAGTGGAACTTGTAAGATCATGGAGTTTGTATGTGTGTTAGAGAAACGCCTGGGCCGCTAGCCTAAGCCATGCCTAATCATGGTGGAAACTTGCAGCATCACCATAATGAGCACTCTATAAAGCATCCTCAATAAAAACCTATGCAAATAGCAAATAAAAAGATCGCTGAGATGCTCATTGTCTGCTTGCCTTGTCATTTTGATTATGGGAAAGCTCCCGTATCATGTGCAAGGGGTACCCCGTTGGCGGTTCTTAATGATACACATATGCTTACAATGACAAGAGCTTACTCGTGACTGAAGTTGAGTAGCATGAGGATCGGTCTTCGTAAGTAAGGGGCATGAGATTTCGGTTTATAACTTGTCAAGCATATCCTCTTAGTTGTGTCACTTTAACCTTAATCACCTTAAAGATGCTTATGATAGGGGCAATGAGAGCTGAAAGCTATAAGTACCATAATTTTTGGAAGCTCTTTATGAGACTTGAATCCCTACTTCCTTTTACAAAAGGCCTTTCTTCCACCATTATATTGAGTCTCCACCTTCCATCTTTATGCACCTACTTTGAGAGCATAGTGGCCATTCTTAGTTCTATGTGCATTGTCCCAAGACTAGTTGATTGATGCATAACTTGATATTGCTTGTTTGAAACTATTGTATCTAGTCACTCTTATGAACTTTGAAGGTGTCCTCTGCATTTATATTTGCTACTCTATTGAGGGACAAGCTGAACACTATTATGCTATGTTTTCTTTATGTGAAACAAACAAACGTCTTGCAAAGCATTGTTATTCATGAATCTTTTATCTGTGCCTTTTCATGTTGCATCATAGTTTCTTTGCTTATTGCTAGAACTTTGTCTTTCATGTTATGATTGAAGTACTATGATCCCAGCTTTGAATGTTTTGCAAATACTTTGATCAAGTCTTTGATGGTGCATGTCACCTCAAAAATTATTCTTTCTTTTTATCACTTACCTACTCGAGGACGAGCAGGAGTAAAGCTTGGGGATGTTGATACATTGCAAATGTATCTATAATTTTTGATGTTCCATGCTTGGTTTTATCCACTTTCTTGTGTTTTGTTCCAACTTTGGAGTACTTTTCATATGATTTCTTGGACTAACCTATTAACAATAGCCATAGTGCCAGCTGCCTATTTTCTACTGTTTTTGGTTCCAGGAAAGTCAGAAAATGAATATTCTCGGAATTGGACGGGACAAAAGCCAAAGTGCCTATTTTTCCGGAAGGGATCAAGTGCCAGAATACGAGACGGAGAGGGGCCAGGAGCCGGCCACACCGCCTGGACGCGCGACTAGGTCTGGCCCGCGCCAGGGGGTGGTGTGGTGGCTCCCGGCACCCCCTCGGCCTCTCCTTCCGCCTATAAGTTGCCCTCGGGACGAAAACCCTAAGTACCCGATCAAAAAATCCACGAAAGAGTCTGTAGCCGCTGTCATCTCCATCCCTAGATCGGGAGGGGTCTGAAGCTCTTCCCGGCACCCTGACGGAGAGGGGAATTCACCCTGGAGGCCTTCTTAATCACCATGCAAGCCTCCGGTGTGATGCGTGAGTAGTTCATCCTTGGACTACGGATCCATGTACTAGCTAGATGGCTGGTTTCTCCTCCGTTGTGCTTTCATGTTTAGATCTTGTGAGCTCCGTTCATGATCAAGATCATCTATTTATAATTCATACATGTTGTGTTTGCGGGGATCTGATGGATATTGAGATGCTATTTCAGATTGATTATTGATTCTATCATGTCTTTGTTATTTGTGATCTTGCATGCTTTCCGTTGTTAGTAGCTATCTTGGCCAAGTAGATGCTAGCAACTCCAAGAGTTAGTATTTATGCTCGATAGTGGGTTCATGCCTCTGGTAATCTGGGGAAGTGACAGAAATCTCTAAGGTACTAGATGTGCTGTTGCTACTAGGGAGAAAACAACAATCCTTTGTTCATAGAAATATCGTATTGTTTACTTTACACGCAGTTCATAAAGCAATAATCTGTTGCCTGCAACTTAATACTGGAGAGGGTTCGGATGATAACCTGAAGGTGGATTATTAGTCATATATGCAGTTGGATGGCGGTCTATGTATTATGTTGTAATGCCCAATCAAGTCTCAAAGGAGTCAAGATGATTAGTATATGCATGTATTGCTTTCTCGGTGTTTGTCAATTGCTCCGCTGTAATTTGTTTACCCAGCATGTTATCTATCTAAGGAGAGCCACCTCTAGTGAACTATGGATCCCGGTCCTTTTTCTTTACATACAATCTATAAACTGTTTCTGCTTTGTGTTTACTTTCTGCAAACTTTTACTTCTTTCCATTCGATACGTTTAATCCTTTGTTTTCCGCAAAACGCAGTGAGATTGACAACCTCATCGCAAGCTGGGGACAAAGTTCTGTGGTTGTGTTGTGCAGGTCTCCACGTTGCTACTAGCACCGGTAGTGCGCCCTGCCAAAGCTCAGCTAGTAACACCTTTGGGGATGTTTCCTTGCTCCTACGGGTTCGATTAAACCTTGGTTTCATAACTGAGGGAAAACTTACTGCTGTGCTCGTTGTACCTTCCTCTTGGGGTTCCCCACGAGCTCTACATTGAAAGTCGAGCGCATCAAGGATCACATGTGTTCATGGAGTGTTAATGCTTTGCTCCGGTGCTCTATTAAAAGGAGCACCTTAATTGCCAGTAGTTCCCTAGAGGCCCCGCTGCAAACGGGCTGGCAGGACAAAAGATGTGGTGCAAGTTCTCATTGCGAGCACGTATGACTATATATGGAACACATGCCTAGGATTGTCTAGTACTTGGATGCTTTATCTTATTTATCTGCAATTGCCCTATGTTCTGATTGCTATGTGAATTGTCTTGTCCATGCAACGCCCGTCCATCCATCCCTATGCCTACCGCACTCGAATCCCACTGTTACTTCTTTTGTTACTACTGTCTTTGCTTTACTACTGCTGCTGCTTCACAATTCCTACTACAAAATTGTTGCTACTGATAAACTGTTGTGAGCAAGATTGTTTCCAGGTGCAGCTGAATTGACAACTCAGTTGTTAAGGCTTATGAATATTATTTTGCTCCCCTTGTGTCGAATCAATAAATTGGGTTTCACTTCCCTCAAAAATACTGCGATACACCCCCTATACTTGTGGGTCATCAAGACTATTTTCTGGCGCCGTTTCTAGGGAGCATAGCTGTATTTATCAAGTTCACTTGGATTCTCTATTGTTTGCTGCTATCCATCCATCATGGGTAAGTCTCTTGATGGCAAGGTTCCTATTTTACCATCCACTACAAGAAGAGGTACGGTTCTGAACACCTCTGTTGCTCTTGATTCACCGTCTGTTCTGAGTAAGTTCCTTACACCACCACATACACATGCTACACACACTGCTACTACTGCTGCATTTGAAACTTCTGATGCTTATGATGTTGCTTCTACTGTTCTTGATAAGAGTGGTTCATTAGGTCCTTTCCTAGATGCTACGATTGCTAGAACTATAGCTGGAAATACCGAAACTCCTAATGAAGACACTACCACACTTGTTATCTCACCTGAGTGTAGTGCGAGTTATGATATTGAAGATGGTTATGTTGAGATGACCGATGAGTTTATTAAAGAATGTAAGAACACCCATGATAGGAGCGCTGCTAAGAGTCTCCTTGAGAGGCGTACTATTAGACCCAAATTATCTCCTGCTGCTAAGTTTGCTGCTTCTGCCATAAACATTATAGATGAAGATTATGATTTCTCTCTCGATCTATCTTACATAGCTATTGTCGAGAAAGAACCTTTTTGTGGGACTAAGAATGAAAGTGCGGTAGCACATATGAATGAACTTTCTACCATGAGTGGCTTGTTTTCTGATGATATTAAGATGCGTACTTACTTTGTTGCTAAGATTTTCCCCTTTTCGCTGAAAGGAGAAGCTAAAACTTGGTTTATTAATTTACCTCCTAGATCTATTGATAGCCCTGAGTGCTTGATTAGTACTTTCCTGCAGAAATATTTTCCTCCCAGTGCTAGACATGCTATTTTGCAGGAACTTTTTGATTTTAAACAAGGTGAAAAAGAGGTATTGCCCGAATCTTGGGCAAGGTTTTGTGCTTTGATTCATCCACAGGATAGAAGTCCATTACCTAAGAATGAGCTTCTTGATATATTTTATAATGGACTAACTGAAGAATCTAGGACATACCTAGATAGTTGTGCTGATTGTGTTTTCAGGAATAGGATTCCTAAGGAAGCTGAGGAATTAATGGCTAAAATAAGCAAGAATTATGAAGATTGGACTCCTCCTAAACAAGCTATACCTGAAGTAATTGTACCTGAACCATCTATTCCTGTGCCTATTCCAACATCAAAGAAGAGGGGAGTTATTGAATTAAATGATGAAGTGATGAAGGAAGCTAAGAAATGTCTTAAGGAGAAGGGAATTAAAACTGCAGATGTCAAGAATTTACCTCCTACAGAAGAATTATGTAAGCCTATTCCCTACTAATCCACTATTGAGGTACACTCTCTCCAACACTTTGATGAAGGTGATATCCCTTACTCTAAACCTCCTGATCAATGCTTAGAAGAATTTGATATCTTTATTGTTAAGCAAGATAACTTTAATAAAAGGGTGCAAAATCATCTAATGGAAAACACTAGAGCTATTTTTGAGTTGAAAGATATTGTGGAAAGAACCTCTAATGATGTTAAAATGATTGTTAAACACTTTCAAATGGTTCAAACTCAAATAGATCAACTCGTTAAAGTGCAAAAATACTTGCTAGTTAATGCTGCTAAAGAAAAACATGCTTATGAAATTAGAACTAGAAGTGGAGCTGCTACCCAGGATCCTCTATATCCTGAGGGGCATCCCAAAAGAATTGAGCAAGATTCTCAACAAGCTGAAAATAGTGGTTCTACTCGTAAGAACAGGAAAAAGAAACATAAAACTGTTGTAGAACCCTCTGAACCTGCTATAGATCCTAATAGTATATATATCTCTGATGCTGAAACTGAAAGTGGTAATGAAGAAAATGTTGTTCCTAATGAAGAAAAAGTTGAAGAAGAACCTGAAAACCATACTAAGAATACTAAATACACCAAAGAAGATTTTATTGCTAAGAAACATGGTAGTGAAAGAGAACCTTGGGTCCAAAAACCTATGCCTTTCCCCGATAAGAAACACAAGTCAAAGGAAGATGAACACTATAATAAGTTTTGTGAGTGGATGAAGCCTTTATTCTTGCAAATTCCTTTGACCGATGCTATTAAATTGCCTCTTTACTCAAAGTATATGAAGGACATTGTCTCGAATAAAAGGAAGATCCCTAATGAAGAAATTTCTACTTTGCTTGCTAATTATTCCTTCAATGGTAAGGTTCCTAAGAAACTTGGAGACCCAGGGATTCCAACTATCCCTTGCTCTATTAAGAACAGTTATGTTAGAACTGCTTTGTGTGATTTGGGAGCTGGAGTTAGTGGTATGCCTTTCTCTCTCTATAAGAGGCTTCAACTTGAAAAATTAATACCAACTGATATATCTTTGCAAATGGCTGATAAATCTACCACTATTCCTGTGGGTATATGTGAGGATGTACCTATTCAGGTGGCTCACAATTGCTTGATATTAACTGATTTTGTTGTGCTTGAAATGCCTGAAGATGATAATATGTCTATTATTCTTGGGAGACCTTTTCTTAATACTGCAGGAGCTGTTATTAATTGTAATCAAGGAAAGGTGACCTTTAATGTTAATGACAAGGAACATACTGTCTATTTCCCCAAAAAGATTGAAAGGACTTATGGTTTGAATTCAATTGAACATATTGAAGGCATTCAAGTTGGAGAAATATATTGTCCCATACCAAGAGAAAAAATTGAAACTATTATGATTGGGACCATTGCTATCAAGGTTAAGGTAACATAATCATTAGTGGAGTACAAAGTTTTGTCTCATATGCAATTGTTTTGGTAGCAAGACTTGATCAACCTTGCTAACAAAAGGATTCCATTGAACAAAACAATGTTTTCATTATGATTATCTCCGTTTATTTCTATACTTTGCATTTTAGTTTTTGCTTTCGTTTAGTTTTCTTTTTGTTGTTATTTTCTTGCATGCTAGAACTTCTGTAGTTCTAGCCTTGTTTTGTCCTTGCATCATGTTTCCAAAAGAAAGAAAAAATCTGTCTGTCAGAAAAATCATTCTTCTATTTCTGAAAAAGGCCCAAAAATAAAGTGTCTCGAAAAATTCCAGAAAATTCATATTAAATTTTTACGTGAAAAAATGGGCAGAGGAGTACCTGGTAGGTACCAGGGGGACCCACCAGGCAGGCACACCACATGGTGGCGCGGCCAGCGTTGGGTGGCGCCATGCCCTGGTGTGGGCCACCCCTGGCCCCCCACCAACTCTCTCACCTGCCACTTTCTTCTCTCTCCCGAGTAAGCTCCAGTTCATAGCTCAAAATCGCGTTCTTGCTGTGCTTGCTCTCGATTTTTTCGATCTCCTTGCTCAGCCCATCTTTCTTGCTGAAATTTGGAGCATTTGTTCCCTGATATGTGACTCCTCCCCTTGTCCAAGTAGATTTGTGTTTAGTGGATTATATGTTGAGTATTTTGCTGCTGTAGGTGACTGGTTATGAGAGCTTGTAAGCTTGTTTGATGCTTAGAGATATAGTTTTGATGCATGTTTAGGCCTCTTGCAAGTCCCTATGAGTAGAATCCTTCATTATGTTTACTTTGCAATCACTTGTTTAATAGGTGTTTACATTTCAGAATAGAAGATGAGTGAACACCACCTAAACCAACATGAGCTTTGGGTGCCTGAGGTCATGAAGGTCCACCGGGAGGAGGAAGTTTTTTCTTCCATTTATCCATGCTCTGAGTTCATGAGAGCTGCAGGAATTCTACAAGATTTCCACACTTTGGTTTCTAATGCAGGGTTAGAGCACTTTTTGGAAGATGAACCTTGTCAATTTGTGAAGCTAACCATGTCTGTGGTGCAGGACTTCCAATTTAGTCACTCTTTGCCTAACCCCATGGTCCATTACAAAATTTACAATATTGCTGTCAACCTTTCTCTTGATGACTTTTGTGCAGCTATTAAGGTACCTCAATGGGGATCATGTAGGAAGATTAAAGAGAGACCGGAACCACTCATGGATTTATATGCAGAAATTTGCCAAGGGAGTAGCTTCTCGAAGGAGAGTGGAAAAATCCGTAACATTCATCTTCCCTCCATTCGCTACTTTGCCTACTTTATTGCCAAGTGTGTTCTTGCTAGGAAAACTGCCAATAAGTTATCTTCGTTTGATCTAGCATTTATCTCTGCTGCTCTTAGACGAGATAGGTCTTACAACTTGGGTGCTTTGATAGCTTTTCGTCTTGTTGCTAACTATGAGAAAGGTGGAATTTGTGGAGGCCTTATTGCTTCTCGTCTACTAGCATTGCATGGTTTAGTGCCTCATCACCTAGACCTACAGTTTCCCATAGAGAGGATTGATCTTAATTCCATGATACAACATAAATTTGTTTCCTCGTGGGCTAGTTTGAGTGAGTTATGTTATGAAATAACCTTTCTCAAAGCTGGTTGGAGAAAGAGCAAGTCCGAGCGTGTTGTTCTTTTGCCTGCACCTGTTTTGTTTAACCTTGATAACAAGGAAGGATGGTCCCTCACTGAGGAGGAGCTTGACACGTACTTGGGAGAGCTCTCCCAATAGGAGCAGGACACTAGAAGGGAGGTCACGGATGATTCGGTCCAGCCCTCGAATGAGGGAGAGTCTTCATACCAGCAGCCCACTTATGATTAGGGAGCTTCTTCTTCGTCTCATGGGCCCAGCTACGACCATTCTTACCAAGATCCGCCCGCTTGGAACCCCTATTCGTACATGGATTGATACCCACTTAGGCCAAAAGCCTAAGCTTGGGGGGAGGTACGCCGACACCGCACTCATCTCCATATCATCTCCATATCATGTTGCGACGGTACTTTGTATATTCATGTTTTCATTCTCTTTTTAGTTTTCGTTCTTCTTTGCTTTTGCTTGCTAAAACACAAAAAGACCAAAAATATTTTTGTTGTTTCTCTTTGGTTTGCTTCTTCTTTTTTCCTTGGTTTGTTTTTCCCTTTTTGCTTTGTTTGAACTATTCGAAAAACCCAAAAAGATTTTGTTTTGTTTGTTTTTCCCTTTTGGTTCTTGTTTAAAAATCGAAAACACCAAAAATATTTGTCATTCTTCTTTGGTTTTTGCGAGTTTGCTACAGGGTTCGGCAGTCCTCAGTGGATATTGGTTTCATATTATTATTCAAGCCACACAAGTGAAGAGCAATAATGAGGATCAATGACAACTTGAGGCGTGGTAAGAGGCTGGTAACGAACTCTATTTGTTTTCATTTTTGTACATATACTCATCACTGTGGGCTTGCTTAGTCCGTTCAAGTAGGGTGTATGTCATCTTTGGATGCTTAGTAGTTCTTGCTTTCTTATGATTAGCTCCAGCTCGCTAATAGTTTGTAGCATGTCTTATGAATGTTTGCTTGCATTGCTCTATTCATAAATTGGTATGACACCGTGGTATCCTCCTCTGAATGTTTCATTTGAATTGACTTGGCACATGCTCACACATGCACAAAACTGTAATAATCAGTTAAGCCTTGATGAATTATTTTGCCTTGAGGATCTTGAATCATTTTCATGCCATGAGTAGTCCTGTTTTGTTGCAAGCATGATATTGACAGCTATTGCTCTCTCGTTTGTCGCTCCCTTACTTTTGCTAGCCTTCACTTCCACTGAGTGTTTTACTCATGTTTCTAACTCCCTAAACCAAATATTTCCAAAGTGTCCACCATACCTACCTATTAGCATCATTTGCTACTCCCGTGCATATTCATTATGCCTTGTTTTCTTCCGAATAAAATGTTTGCTTATTATGGGAAAATTAGTTAGTAAAGCTCTCACAAACTTGATGGCACACTTTATTTCCTTGCACTTAATAAACCTGAACCATTGTGAACTCTCCATGAAAGTTATATGCTTGTAAATTATATGTTGGGGATTAGCAGAACCGTGCTGTCACGGGGAACGCTTTCAACACTTGTAAATATATACCCAGTTGATACCTTGATCTTTTGTTTGCGGATGTCGTCGGTGTGAAATAAAAGGGGAGCTTGTAAGTCCATGGAGTTATGTATGTGTGTTAGAGAAACGCCTGGGCCGCTGTAATCCATGCTGACATGGTGGAAACCTGCAGCGTAACCATAATGATATCTATGAAGCATTCTTCTTATAAAAAAGAGAGAGATAGCTATTGAGAAAAAGAAAAAAAAGAGATTTATGAAAAGAGGAAAGAGAGAAAAAGCACCATTTTCCCATGGTAAATAAGAAGATTGCTGAGATACTCATTGTCTGCTTGCCTTGTCATTTTGATATGGGGATTCTTTCGTATCATCGGGCAAGGGGTACCCCGTTGGTGGTTCTCAATGATACGCACATACTTACGATGACAAGAACTTACCGGTAACTAAAGTTGAGTAGCATGAGGAGCTCCCCTCATACTCAAGGGACTTGGGATTTTCAGTCTATAGTCTGTCAAGCATATAACTCAGATTGGACTTCACTTTCACCTTAACCACATTAAATATGCTTATGATAGGGGCAATGAGAGCTCAAAGCTAACGAGCACCATACTTTCAGCATTTGGAAGCCTTTCAAAATTATTCAAAACCTTTTCTTCTACTTGTTGAGTCTCCACATATTCTTTGAGCACCTTCTTGTGAGCATAGTTGTCATTCTTTGTGTTTGTTCCATTACTTGATTATTTCTATTATGACTTTGATGCTTGTATCTTTGATATCTTTACTTCTAGTCATCACTTGAACTTCAGAGGTGCCTTGGTATTCATAATCAAAGGCAAGCGAGATACCACTCTATCATACCTTTTTATGAGCATTGTAATGTTGCTTACGTTTGTGCTTCGTGCTACTTATTACTTTTGAGTTGGAATCTCTTCATAGCTTGCAATGACTATTAAGTAGACTCAGTTGCATACTCTTTATTATGAATTGTCCAAGTAGTTGATCACATTGCTGAGAATATTTACATCATATGAAGCAAATGTGTTCGTGAAAGTTCTTTTATCGCACTCAGTTTTCAACTGAATTTCTTAAGGACAAGCAATAAGCTAAGCTTGGGGGGAGTTGATACGTCCAAAACGTATCTACTTTCCCGAACACTTTTTCTATTGCTTCTCCTCTAAACTTGTGTGATTTGGATGCAACTAATGCGGACTGACGCTGTTTTCAGCAGAATTGCCTTGGTGTCTACTTTTTGTGCAGAAAATCAACTATCAGGAAAAATCCCGGAAAATATGCCAAAAATCCTATTTCACCCGAAGACTCCAGGAGCCAGAATACGAGACAGAGAAGAGCTAGGGGGTGGCCACACCACCTGGTGGCGCGGGCCAGGCCAGGCTACTGATAAACTGCTGTGAGCAGGATTGTTTCCAGGTGCAGCTGAATTGACAACTCAGTTGTTAAGGCTTATAAATATTCTTTGGCTCCCCTTGTGTCGAATCAATAAATTGCGTTTCACTTCCCTCGAAAATACTGCGATACACTCCCTATACTTGTGGGATTGTGCGATACACAACTCAGTCTTCATTATGTTGCTAATAAAGATTGTGTAAAGTTTTGTATGAAGGAAAATTTCAGGTGTATGGAAGGAATGAGTAATGAGATAAAGGATGGACTAAAGCTCAAGCTTGGGGATGCCACGCGTGTCACCCCAAGAAATATCCAAGAAGTACAAGCGTCAAAGCTTGGGGATGCCCAAGGCATCCCCTTCTTCATCAATGAAAATCCCAGGTTTCTTCCAAATGCTTCATTTTTATTGTTTCATGCACAGTTGTGTTGTTCTTGGAGCGTCCTCTTTTTCGTTTTCGTTTTGGTTTTTCGTTTGCTTGGTTTGCTTAGTTTTCTGAATAAATTGGTTGGACCCCCTCTTTCATACATTGGTTTGCAAATAGTTTGGTTTGGTTTGGAAAAGAGTAGGAAAGTTCTTGCTTATGTGGTAAAAAGAGCTCGTTTTTTGACTGTGGCCGCCTCTAGTGAACTATGGATCCCGGTCCTTTTTATTTACATACAATCTACAATTGTTTACTGCTTTGTGTTTACTTTCTGCAAACTTTTACTTCTTTCCATTCGATACGTTTAATCCTTTGTTTTCCCCAAAACACGGTGAGATTGACAACCTCATCGCAAGTTGGGGACAAAGTTTTGTGGTTGTGTTGTGCAGGTCTCCACGTTGCTACTAGCACCGGTAGTGCGTCCTGCCAAAGCTCAGCTAGTAACACCTTTGGGGTGTTTCCTTGATCCTACTGGTTCGATTAAACCTTGGTTTCATACTGAGGGAAACTTGCTGCTTTGCTCATCATACCTTCCTCTTGGGGTTCCCAACGAGCTCTACATCAACCACGCACCAGCACTTTTCTGGGCGCCGTGCATTGAGCCATCACCCTCTGTTTGGGGGGGGGGGGGGGGCTGGGGATTCCGGACCTGGCCCGCACGGCCACTAGTCTCCGGACTCGATGGATGTGGCGGATGCATACTGACCCGTTACGGCCTTGGAGTGGGCTGGATATGCAATTCAGCAAGGATGAGCGTGAAGTCTTCTTCGCCTCCACTTCAATGGTGGTGGGCGAGGGGACCGCCGCACTGTTCTGGACGGATAGATGGGTGGATGGGAAGTCGATTGGGGAATTAGCGCCAGACCTCATAGCGCTGGTCCCCCGACGTCTCCGGAGAACCCGGACGATCTGGCAGGCGATCGTTGACCGTACTTGGATCTCCGATATCTCGGGTGCGCTGAACCCCCTTGCGCTCTGGCAGTACGTCCAGCTATGGACCAGGCTGCAGAGCTTGCAGCTGGGGGAGGTGCCAGACAGGCTTGTCTGGCGGTGGACGACGGATGGCTAGTACTCGTCCAAATCCTGTTACTATGATCTGTTTCAGGGTTCCATAGTCTCAGGACCTTGGAGGCTGATCTGGAAATCTTGGGCGCCACCTAGGGTGAAGTTCTTCCTCTGGCTTGCATGCCAAGACAGATGCTGGACGGGTGAGAGGTTGGAGCGTCGGGGGCTGCCCCATAGGCTGTCATGCGCGCTCTGCGACCAGGCTACTGAGACCATGTCACACATCCTCACCGGGTGTCTGTTTTCTCGGACCATCTGGCATGAGGTCCTGTCATGGATTAGATCTACCGCTGGGCCCCTGGCTATTGAAGGCCCCTTCGCGGAGTGGTGGGAGATGGTGGTGCGGTCCACCCCACGTCCGTTGCGCAAAGGAACCTCGTCTGTGATCTCGCTCTCGGCGTGGTGGATTTGGAAGCATAGGAACGCGATCGTCTTCAACAACGAGACCCCTTCGGTAGCCTCCCTAGCTGATACGATCAGGGCCGAGGCCAGGTCGTGGGCGGCAGCTGGGGCCCGGGGGTGCGCCAGATACTCCCTTAGTATAGCATGGGTTGAGTTGTATGGCGCGGGTGTCGGTCCTCGCTTGGACCTGTAAACTTGTTCTTCTTATCTATCAATGAATCGTTGCGTTCTCGCGAAAAAAAATTGTGCTGGCATATAATGTGCTTTGAAAAGGGGAAATGGGCATGAAGGGGATATATGTTCTGTAAAACTAGGTATGCACAAAGTATATCACCTAATTGAATGGCCCTATGCCCCTATCTAGAGTAAATTATGTTGAAGTTGAGTTTTGCAGGGACATACGGGTGAATATGATTCTGACATGTATTTCTTGTTGAGGTAGTACAATGTCATTTTTTCTTCGAGGGGATTTACGCAGTGTGATTCTCTGCCCCCTGCTTATGTTTGTTGGTCATAGAGGGTCTCTCTAGCATGACGAATGGCACACAAGCTCGACGGTAGATGATAAGAGGGGAGGCTCATGTCTTTGATGAGTGGTACCTATGGTCTCTCATCTTTTATTTGTTAACTACTCACTGATGTTGTTGCATGCAAACAGAAAAATGATTTGAAATGAAGGAGATTTTGGATAAATATTGTTAGAGTCTTTGGATAAAAAAAGTGAGGCAAAATCAAACATTTTCTTAGTACAAACACAGTCGTTGAGGAAAGTGCGCAAATGGAGGAGCGTGAGATCATGAACATTATAACAAAGTCTTTAAATGATAAATATTTGAATCTTCATGCGATGATAAGTGTTGATAAAAGTGATTATTTTCTCCATTTGATGGATAGAGTGATTGCTAGAACAAGCGGATGTCAGGAAAAAATTGTTGAGTAAGGGAGTTAAGAAAAAGTAAAATCCCAAGTTGCATGCAAGGATCCCTTTATTTTAAAAAGTTCAAATCATCATGTTTAAATTTTTTGAAAAAAATCTGAAAACATTTCTATATTTAGCAATGATGCATCCTACAGGCGTGCAAAATTTCAATATGAAATTCTTTGTATATAGACTACAATGCATGAAAAAATATGACATATTTTATAGTTTTGAGATATGCGCGTGCCACCTCATCATATCCTTGTCATCATTAGGTGTTGCCCACGCCACAACCCTCTTGGTGCGCCACCACCGGCAATTGGGAGGCGCAAGCATAGTGGGAGGGCCACTAACCCTAGCTAACCCGCTAGGGTTCTCCATCATGCTGCCAAGTTGGCGGGGCTCGGGTCATGAGATTGAGTGGGGAGGGGTTGACGAGCGCCATCCCACTAGAGGTTGAATCCAAGTACCTCGATGGCATTGATGCGTCCATGCTTTAATCCAATGTGTGTTGGAAATGATAAAATATCACCCACCCAAGAGGAACTTGAAGATTCCCTTCGAGCTTGTGACAAGTTGATGGAGGAGGACTCTAGTAAATAGAAGGTCGTCGTCGAGCCATCCCCACTATTGCTTGGCATATGTGCCAGTCTTCGGCCGAGGATGAAGGAAGAATCACATAGTCGATACGATTTCACACGCCGGAACCTTGGGTAGGTGGGACAGGAACAAATCCATAGTGTTCGATTCTGACTAGAAAGAGTGTATCTGAGGTAGTGGT
Source organism: Avena sativa (assembly GCA_916181665.1). NCBI lineage: Eukaryota > Viridiplantae > Streptophyta > Magnoliopsida > Poales > Poaceae > Avena > Avena sativa. Next base: position 436,050,261 of record OV702287.1, read on the forward strand.
ATGTGTCAACCTTCATGCACTAACCAACGCAAGAAAAAGTCCAAACTGATGAAAAGTACTAGCCAGTGCACATATACACATCAACATTATCTCATGTATGACACAGGGAATCAACACGTGAATAGACTCAGAGGTATGGCTAGGTATGGCTCAAGAGGCCTATAAGTGAACACAAATAGGGCAACAATAATTTTTGGATAAATGTGAAAGCAAGGACTTGAACCCAAGACCATGCGGCTCTACTACCATGTCAAGCTTCATACACTAGTCAACACAACAAATGTCTGAACATATCAAAAGGGTTAGGCAATCCACGTATACACTTCAACAATATGTACTATTGCTAGTGATATGTTTAACATATGTTTCAACTCTCTCATGTTTAAACAATGTGGTGTTTTAATCGTGTGCTATTTTTACTATGTTGTTTTATTATTAATAAATGAACCGTGTGCTATTTGGACTATGTTGTTTTATTAATAATAAATATTTGAAATGTGCATCTATGTTGTGAATTGTTTGGGAGAAACCAAAAAATGAAAAAAAAAAGGTTAAAAAAATGGACACAAGAGACATATGGAAGGACACTTTAGGAGGTGCCCTTGGGTGCCATGGTACCCATGTGCCGACACCACTCAAGCGAACACTATTAGGGTATGCTCTTGGAGATGCCCCTAGGGACACTGCTCAGAGCAAGATTTTCTGAACTGACAATTGTCTAGGCATGCCCTTGGCAGAAAAATTAGGAAAATTTGAAAAATATGCACACCTTCCGAAAAATCTAGACCACTCGGACTGGAGTCGGGCCATCTGCATTTTTTGTGACCAGTGTAAGAGTGTCACTTATTGGTTGTCACATCAGCATTAAACACAGAGTCAGTTGTATATATAGGGCATGTTGGGGAGCCCTAAGTCAGTTCTTAATTTAAAATGTCTTCAATTATTTAGATGGGAGTGGGCTTAAATAAGAAGCTGACTCATTTATCCTGTCGTTTAAACTCTCTCGCTAGTATTAGGCGGCGTTCCTTTTCTTTTTAGATAGATGAGACCTTCCAGCAGCGGATTATACGCGCTTGGATAACACCTCGTTTAATTCGGTCCCCATGAGGACTCGAATCCGGGTGGGCTGGCTGCGCACTCGCAAGTCTTGCCACCAAGCCAGCGCTTGGTTCTCTCGGCGTTCCGTTTCTGTTGTAGTGGACCTCTTTTTTTTTTCTTTTTTCTGCACATGGATGCTTTTGCATGGACTTGCATGTATTCCGTTATTCTCTGAATAATGGAATTCGAACCCCATAGTGGGTCGCTTGGGAAAAAAATATTGTTAGGGATACAACAAACATCACAAATGACACGCTCTTTTTGCCTCAAGAATGTTCACACCATTTTCATGGTATTTCTGCACTCTTTTAACGAGTAGTGTAGGATTATCCGATTACGAGTTGTAGACTGTAGAAAGGAGAAACTAACACGTTGCACAAAATGGTGGTGAGGTTAAGTGAATACACCCTTACGCGTAAGTTACGCCCTTGCCGTTCTAAGTCATTCAGAAAAAAGCTTAAATATGTGTCTCACTGTATGCGCTTCATTACCTCATTGCAGACGGGCAGTCATCTGGCAATCGCCAAAAATATGAACTGGGGGTGCCTGGCCGCTACACTATATATATGCTTTTACGTCTTACATTTCTGTATTTCTGGCAATCACCATGCATTTCTGCATTTCTTACATTTCCAAGGAAATTTCGCAGGAGCACGTTGCAGTACTTGAACGTGCACTACTACTTCCAATCCATTCCTCGTTTGTTTTGCTGAGTTACTACGTGCAACATTATGCCACGCTTGCGCTCTGCTCAACATTATTGCCTGGCAGTTCCTGGCCAATGTTGCCCTATTGTGTGTATGGAGGGGGTACACACTCCACGCATGGACCGACCCCTGTAGCTGCACTATGCTTTGAAAGCTTCGTTCTGAATATGTACACCCTTCGGTTCGCGCAACACGATACAAAGTGGAGTAATCTGTTAATGGTACGGTTCACTCTTGTTTACTTGTACATGTTGTTTAGATGCTATTTGTACATTCTAGAAGTGTAATAAACTGGAAAACTTTAGCAGCCTTGCCTTGCCTTTTACCTTTTCTTTTATGGTTTGTAAGAACTTTGTTTCAATTCTAGTGGTTCCTTTATTGGAAATCGACCGAGAAGAACATCGTATTTCATTAAACCGACAGACAAAATATGTGTTATATGCACTACGGGAAACACGACTGTTGCTGACGGTCCCGTCAAAGCGCTCGGCAACCAAGCCCGCTCGACATATATATTGTATGCCGACCGCACAAGGTATGCGATGTTCGGCAACAACAAACGTTCGGCATACGTGGAACCTATGCCGGGCGTTCTGCTCGGCATAGCAAACCTGCTCGGCAACAAGGGCTGCCATGTCGCCGTGCAGACGACATTGACAGCGGAGGTCAAGAAGTGAGGTATGAAATACGCTCGACATAGACTATTTTTTCATTTTTTTGAAAGGAAATTGATATTTTATATTGTTTATTACTTATGTTTTCTAGGTCATAATTTATTTTTCATTTCCTTTTTTTTACTTCCTTTATCCATTGACGTTGCTGTTAGGGTCCCTAAGGATCATCTAGCTCAAGATTTGAGTCACTAGATTAGAGATCAGGGTGTGTACCTTGATTTGGAGGTCCTGTCATTGGCCTCCACTTCCTTCTAGTTCTTCTGATGTTCTTGATCTGACTATGAAGGTTTCTTCCTAGTGCTTTTAGTGCTAGGCTTGATCAGAGAACAGGGGAGAGTGAGAGAGAGACACCATGTCTCAATTCAGAACCCTAGAGCCCCTTTTATAGCATCTGCACTGGGGGAACCAACACCCTTAAAATGGACGGTTAGGATGCCCCTGATCAGGGCATCCAATGGCTGTAAATAAACAGCCCCTTAATTGACATTAGTTTGACTTATTTGATCTGTAAAAACCTGCAGATCACTTATATCCAACATTCTCCCCCTTGATTGTAAGGATAAACTTATAAGCCCATTTCTCAACAAAACGACATACGAGATAACAGAATTACAACGGTCATATAATACCGTAGAACCCAGTTACTACAATATACCGCTTCATCTCAAAACATAACTTCTTTAACTTAGGAGCTCCGTAGACTTATACTTATTACAAACTTATGAGTTCAACTCTTTATTGAAACTTATACAGAGACAATAAATTGCAATGGTCAGTTAAGTACCATTGAATTACAACGGTCATATAATATCGTTCCATCGAAGAGAAGAACCCTTCTAGACTTATGGGGAGATGGTGTCATAACGGTCCCAATTCCAGGATCAAAAGCCTTCTGCCAATCCCATGCTAGCAACATGTTATTTGAACACATTGGGTGGCAGGCTTTTCGTAAGTGGATCCGCTAACATCTTGTTAACCCTTATATGCTTAATACTTATTGTATGATCCTGGATTCTATCTTTCACAACAAGATACTTAATCTCAATGTGTTTGGCAGCACCGCTTAACTTGTTGTTACTCGAATAGATCACTACAGATTGATTATCATAGTAAAGAGTGAGTGGCGCATAAACACTGTCAATCACTCTTAAACTCGGAATGAAAATCTTTAGCCACACTGCCTGCCCGGTTGCCTTATAGCATGCCACAAAACTGTTGGAGATATGCCCAAGAGGCAATAATAAAGTGGTTATTATTATATCTTTGTGTTTATGATGAATGTTTACATCCCATGCTATAATTGTATTAACCGGAAACATTAATACTTGTGTGTTTTGTAAACATAAAAGATTCCCTAGTAAGCCTCTTGTTAAACTAGCTTGTTGATTAATGGATGATCATGGTTTCCTGATCATGGACATTGGATATCATTGATGACAAGATCATATCATTAGGAGAATTATGTGATGGACACACACCCATAGTAAGCATAGCATAAGATCAAGTCATTAAGTTCGTTTTGCTACAAGCTTTCAAATGCATAGTAACCTAATCCTTCGACCATGAGGTTATGTTAATCACCATCACCAGATGGGTACTCTGATGACATCAAACGCCGCTTCGTAACTGGGTGGTTATAAATGTGTCGTTGGGTATTCTGAAAGTATGTGTTGAAGCGCATGGACTAAGATTGGGATTTGTCCATCCATATGACGGATAGATATGCTTTGGGCCCTCTCGGTGGAATGTCAACTAGTTAGCTTGCAAGCATGTGACTAGGTCACAAGGGATGACATATCACGGAACGAGTAAAGAGTACTTATCAGTAACGAGGTAGAACTAGGTATGGAGATACCGACGATCAAACCTCGGATAAGTAGAATATCGCATGACAAAGGGAATTGGTTTCGTATGTTAATGGTTCTATCGATCACGAAGTCATCGTTGAGTATGTGGGAGCTGTTATGGATCTCCAGATCCCGCTAATGGTTATTGATCGGAGATGTGTCTCCATCATGTCTACATGTTCACGAACCGTAGGGTGACACACTTAAGGTTCGAAGTTGTTTTAAGTAGATATGGAATGTGCATTGGAGACCGAATATTGTTCGGAGTCTCGAATTGGATCTGGGACATCACGAGGAGATCCGGAATTGTTCGGAGAATAAGATTCATATATTGGGGATCATTTTCTAAGTTAGGAAATGTTCCGGAGTATTTGTATGGGGATTCTAGAAGGTTTCGGAATGTTCCGGAAGGTTCTAGAAGATTTCTTAGAGTTTGCTTGAAAACCAAGAAAGGATCAAGGAGTCTTTGTGGGGCAAGACACAGATTCGTGGGGGAGGAGGACTCCTCCCCCCTCCCAATCCGCCGGCCAAGGAGGAAGGGGAGTCCTACTAGGACTCCCCCTCCCATGGCGCCTCCCTCCTTTAAATAGAGGGGAGGGGGCGCCACCCCCTAGACCTCTCCCATAACAAAACCTAGCCGCCGCCTCTCTCCTCCTCCTTCGCTCTGCTCAGGCTTAGGCGAAGCCCTGCAGAGTTCTCTACTCCACCACCACCACCACACCGTTGTGCTGCTGGGATTCTGTGGAGAAGATCTACTACCTCCGCTGCTCGCTGGAACAGGGAGACGAAGGTCTGCTTCGACTCCGCACGTGTGACCGACTGCGGAAGCGCTGCCAGAACGCGGCGCCGGAAGGATCGTCCACACGATCTTGAGATCGGCAAGTGATCGACTACATCAACCCCGAGATCTAATCTTGTAACGCTTTCGGATCTACGAGGGTTAGTACAAATCTATCTCGTTGCACATGTCTAATAGATTAGATCTTGGCTTTTATCTAGATTAGATATGGGTTTTGTTCGTTCTTGCGGTAGAAATTTTTTGTTTTCCATGCTACAAACCCATTAGTGGTATCAGAGCCGTGTCTATGCGTAGATCTGTTGCACGAGTAGAACACAATGGTTTTTTGGGCGTTGGTGCTCGTGCCATCTTTTGCTTTGTGTACTTTGCATCTTGCGGTATGGTGGGATGAAGCGGCTCGGGCTAACCTTACATGTCATCGCACATGAGACTTGCTCCACGCTTGACGTGTAACTTGCTTTGCACAAGTGGCTTTGCGGGTGTCTGTCTCTCTCACCATAGTATAGATCCAATCTACACTTTGCACTTGATAGCACTTGTATCAATGTTGTGGTTCAGTTTCGTAGGTAAGATCCGTTCTTATTCGAAAGCCCCAAACCATGTAAAACATGCAAAGAAAATTAGAGCCGTCTAACTTGTTTTTGTAGGGTTTTCGTGATGTGATATGGCCATCATGTGATTGTGATTATATTTGATGTATGCAATGATCCTTGTTATAATATGACAACCGGTAGGAGCCTAATGGTTGTCTTTAATTCTGTTAAGACCTGCGTGTCTATTCGACCTGTAATGGCTTTATTCCAAGTAGTTGTAATAGTTGCTAGTGATGATGGACAACCATGAAGCGGCGCCACTGACCTTGACGCAATGCTAGTGATGATGGAGATCATGTCCGTGCTTTGGAGATGGAGATCAAAGGCATAAGAAGAAAGGGCCATATCATATCACACTAATTATAAATTGCCTATGATGTTAATCCTTTATGCATCTTGTATTGCTTAGATCGCGACGGTAGCATTATAAGATGATCCCTCTCAGTAAATATCAAGTAATAAAGTGTTCGTCCTTAGTAGGCACCGTTGCTAAGACTCGTCGTTTCGAAGCATCTCGTGATGATCGGGTGTGATAGATTCTACGTGTGCATATGACGGGTGCAGGCCAGATTTGCACATGCGGATACTAAGGTTAACCTTGACGAGCCTAGCATGTACAGACATGGTCTCGGAACACGAAATACCGAAAGGTAAAGCATGAGTCATATGGATGATATGATGAACATGTTGATTGTTCGCCTTTAAAGCTACATCATCTCACGTGATGATCGGACTTGGTGTAGTGGATTTGGTTCGTGTAATCACTAAAACAACTTGAGGGATGTTGTTTTGAGTGGGAGTTCATTTATAATTTGGATTAGTCGAACTCAATTTATCATAAACACAATCAAAGTGAATTTGCATAGTTTGTTGTAGTCATTGGCATCCGTTCACCACCTTACGCTTAGTTATAGTTGAGATAGTAGAACTATAGAAATTCTGGATATTTTCTTTACGAACTGGTATCGTATTGTTTTGAGTGTCAATCTAAAGTTTAAAAGTCCTGTTGCAAACTTTCAGCAAACTCCGTTTACTCTGTGAAGTTTAATAAACAGTATTAAATCAAGAGTAACAATTCCAGTGTTAGTATCTAATGTATCATGTTTGCCTCCATGATTCTTGATACTCAAAAGATTGTTTTTAATATCAAGTTTATCTAAGAGCTGAAAGCAATGTTTCAGAAACCATCATATGTGAAAGGTATTGCGATATCTAAAACAATGTGTTGGTTACAACATGATAGAGTATATGTCCTCATATTTGATGAGAATTTGTGAAGGTTGGAGACGCCAGTCGTCCTAATCCTCCAAAAAGGTTTTGGAAAAGAAACATTATACTCGCAATTCAGCTTTATAAGCTATAGCAGCTTGATCATGAAAGTTGTCATGATAAGGATGAATAGAAGATGTAAGTAAAATGTTTACTACACTAAAAGATTACTAAAGAATGGAATTTTGAAAGAATGCCAAACATTTGATGAAGGTGATCCACTTCAAAGTGCAAGTCAAAAGGTATTAGTATTTGACTATACACACTTTGTACTATGTGTCATGTGAATGACACCACTATTGATGTTGATAGATTCTTTTAAGGAATTGTTGAAAGAGAATCTATAAAATATTTGGCAGAAAAGAAAAGATTGGAGATACCCAACTTAGGTATATAGAAGATACATGTTATGGCTGTATTCCTTGGTTGTTAAACAATGTGGTTCTGCGGTATTGGATACCGAATTGGTTGGTATGAAGTGTCATACAGGACAACACAATTCATGAACTGCAATGGCCTAAGTAACTAGCAAGAGAATATGTGATGATGTTCATCGAAAACAAACAAAGGGTTGTTGTGTTGCTCGTTAACATCAAAGCTTGCCTTCAAGATTTGTTTCAATAATTGCTATTTTGATCAGGTATTATGACGACAAAAGGTTGTTCAAATAATTACCGCATTCCATAATAGATGGATGATATACAAGTCTGGTTGGAGAAATAACAACCATAAAACTAATGCTAAAATGTCGCAAGACAAATGATTGAAAGATCACTTGCAAAGTGACATCGCCGTTTAAATTATATTGAAAGGGATACATGAAGAAACTCCATGTTGATGGATTTTTGGAGTCTTTGATTTTGATCAAATGACGCTTGTGATACTTTCCTGGAGATAATTAAAACTCCGTTCGTAGGCCAAAAGAGGAACGGACAACTAACTGATTGGAATTTGTACATATTGATGTATATAGTTCATTATGTGTAGTCGTGGGCGATGGATTTCAACTTCATATGCTTTCTCCGAAGATTTGAGTGAGTATATGTATATACTTACTCAATAAGGAAGAAGTATGAACCATTTGAAAATGTTCAAAGACTTTCAAGATGAAGTGGAAAATCATTGTAACAGGAAAATAAAAAAATTATGATTGGATCATAAAGATGTTTGAGTTACAAGTTTAGCAAAACACCTAAGATTTGAGGAATCGTTCCATGGATTTGCATTTCCCAAAACACCATAGGAGTATGGAGTGTTCAAGATATGTAATGAAACCTTGTTTGACATGGTAAGATCAAAGGTGTCATTTATAAAAACTGCCATTATATTTTAAAAGATTAAAGCTTTAGTGACTACCGCTTTTACACTGAAAAGAGCTCCATCGTGATCCGTTGAAATGACACCATATAAGTCATGGTTTGGGATAAAACCGAGGTTGTCCTTTCTTAAATTTTTGGTATGCTAGGCATAAGTAAAATGTTTACAACCAAAGTCGGATGAGCATGTCTTTGTAGGTTATTTCGAATAACCATTGGGTATTCCTCCATAACACCAAAGACAAAAGTATTTGTCGCTTAGAATGTCGAGTTTCTTGAGAAGGAATTTTTGGTGAAAAGTCAAGTGGGAGGACAATAGAACTTTGACAAGGTTGTTGAACCTTGGCTAATATGTGCTGAGTTGCGCAGCGTCGGTAAGTGTCCCGGAGGCAGCAACAATGCTCATGGCTCATGTTCCTCAAAGGTTGTGGTCACGGAGATCTAAGTTACTATTGAACCAAGTAGGTCGGGTAAGTAATCAAATGCCAAGATTTGAGAGTTATATCATTGTTGTTTGACAATGATGAACCGACTACATGCAAATAATCAATGATGGGCCCTAACTTCGTTAAGTGGCTTGAAGCCATAAAATCCATGATAATTCCATACACGAGAAATCAAGCTTTGAATTTGAAAGACCCTCTGGAAAGGTGCAAGACCTTACAGTTGTATATGGATCTATAAAGAAATAGACATGGATGTTTCACATCTATGAAATAGTCGACATGTCGGAAAGAGTTTACGACAATGTTCAAGGAATTGACTATGATAAGATTTGATCTTTCATAGCGATATTTAGTCTGGACGGATTAATGTAGCAACCACTACATATATTTTGGTATATGGTAGTTGAACAAACAAAACAAGTTCTTCTAATAGAATGGTTACCTAGGATGTGTCCATGACACGATCCAAAGGGTTTTGTTAATTCAAAGGATGCTAAAAGAGTATGCAAAACTTCAATGGTTGAAGTGAGCATCGCGGAGTTGGAATCCTCACCGTGATGAAACCGTTAAAAGGTTTAATTTCATCAGAGACGATGAAGATGTTTGCATTTTGAAAGCAATTAAGTGGGAGCGCTAAGACATATTTCTAATACATTATGTGAAAGACATATTGTTGATTAGAAATGATATATCTTTTATTGACACAGGTTAAGAATTTCATTTCGATGAAAGACTTAGGCATAACCCAAGAATTAGGCATCAATGTCTATATGGATAGATTGAGGCGCTAATATGGTTTTGCCAAATGTACATAAATAAGATGTTGAATGAGTTCAATATGGAAACAACAAGAAAGGTTCTTGACGCACGGAAAGGACTGAATCAAGATTCAAGTGTGTTTACACGAGATTCAAGTGTTTTGACACTTGGTGAAATCGCAAGAATATTTTGATCAATCATTCTTTGAGATGTACACATCCAGATATGTCCTATGCTCTAAATGTTATGAGCATATACCAGAATGACTCATAAGATTATCATTGGACAATAGTAGGGATATTCCTATGATCTTTGGAAGAACTAAGAATATATTACTTATATAGTGGTGACAAATAGTTCATTGTAAATTGTTACATTGATACTAGTTTTGTCACAAAATTAAGTTTATCTCAATTTAAACTATGGGTGGCACAATGTAATGGAAAGGAAGTTCCATAACGGATTTGGTTGAGTACCAAAGTTAAAACATTGTGACAGATACTACAACAAAAGGCTAAGTATATGACTGCTATTGTAGCATCAAATGAGGATATTTGTGTCAAGTAGTTTGTTATCAAACTAGGTGTGGTTCATAGCAGGATAATACTATGAAGATACATTGTACGATAATTGTATCAACATGATTTAATCCCAAGGAACTAAAGGTCTCACCAAAGGACCAAATTTATACAATGCCATCTCATTGGAGAATGAGTAATGCGTAGAGACGCAAGGACATGCAAATACACACGAACCTGGAAGTGTCAGATACGAAGATTATGTTTACCACTAGTAATAGTGTCTATACAACACCAGAAAGCCATAGGTGTTGAATGCACAAATTTTTAACTAGATTATTGACTCTAGTGCGAGTGGGAGACTGTTGGAGATATGCCCAAGAGGCAATAATAAAGTGGTTATTATTATATCTTTGTGTTTATGATGAATGTTTACATCCCATGCTATAATTGTATTAACCGGAAACATTAATACTTGTGTGTTTTGTAAACATAAAAGAGTCCCTAGTAAGCCTCTTGTTAAACTAGCTTGTTGATTAATGGATGATCATGGTTTCCTGATCATGGACATTGGATATCATTGATGACAAGATCATATCATTAGGAGAATGATGTGATGGACACACACCCATAGTAAGCATAGCATAAGATCAAGTCATTAAGTTTGTTTTGCTACAAGCTTTCAAATGCATAGTAACCTAATCCTTCGACCATGAGGTTATGTTAATCACCATCATCGGATGGGTACTTTGATGACATCAAATGCCGCTTCGTAACTGGGTGGTTATAAAGGTGTCATTGGGTATTCTGAAAGTATGTGTTAAAGCGCATGGACCAAGATTGGGATTTGTCCATCCATATGACGGATAGATATGCTTTGGGCCCTCTCGGTGGAATGTCATCTAGTTAGCTTGCAAGCATGTGACTAGGTCACAAGGGATGACATATCACGGAACGAGTAAAGAGTACTTATCAGTAACGAGGTAGAACTAGGTATGGAGATACCGACGATCAAACCTCGGATAAGTAGAATATCGCATGACAAAGGGAATTGGTTTCGTATGTTAATGGTTCTATCGATCACGAAGTCATCGTTGAGTATGTGGGAATGTTATGGATCTCCAGATCCCGCTAATGGTTACTGATCGGAGATGTGTCTCCATCATGTCTACATGTTCACGAACCATAGGGTGACACACTTAAGGTTCGAAGTTGTTTTAAGTAGATATGGAATGTGCATTGGAGACCGAATATTGTTCGGAGTCTCGGATTGGATCCGGGACATCACGAGGAGATCCGGAATTGTCCGGAGAATAAGATTCATATATTGGGGATCATTTTCTAAGTTAGGAAATGTTCCGGAGTATTTGTATGGGGATTCTAGAAGGTTTCGGAATGTTCCGGAAGGTTCTAGAAGATTTCTTAGAGTTTGCTTGAAAACCAAGAAAGGATCAAGGAGTCTTTGTGGGGAAAGACACGGATTCGTGGGGGAGGAGGATTCCTCCCCCCTCCCAATCCGCCGACCAAGGAGGGAGGGGAGTCCTACTAGGACTCCCCCTCCCATGGCGCCTCCCTCCTTTAAATAGAGGGGAGGGGGCGCCACCCCCTAGACCTCTCCCATAACAAACCCTAGCCGCCGCCTCTCTCCTCCTCCTTCGCTCTGCTCAGGCTTAGGCAAAGCCCTGCAGAATTCTCTACTCCACCACCACCACCACACCGTCGTGCTGCTGGGATTCCGTGGAGAAGATCTACTACCTCCGCTGCTCGCTGGAACAGGGAGAGGAAGGTCTGCTTCGACTCCGCATGTGTGACCGACTACGGAAGCGCTGCCAGAACACGGCGCCGGAAGGATCGTCCACACGATTTTGAGATTGGCAAGTGATCGACTACATCAACCCCGAGATCTAATCTCGTAACGCTTTCGGATCTACGAGGGTTAGTACAGATCTATCTCATTGCACATGTCTAATAGATTAGATCTTGGCTTTTATCTAGATTAGATCTGGGTTTTGTTCGTTCTTGCGGTAGAAATTTTTTGTTTTCCATGCTACGAACCCATCAAAAACAACATCTGAATAACCCACCACCTCGAGGTTATTAGTTCTCTTATATGTGAGGATGAGGCCTTTAGTGCCTTGCAAATAGCGCAAAACTTTCTTAGCAGCCTTCCAGTGATCCAACCCTGGATTAGACTGATATCTGACAAACATCCCGATTAAATGCTATGCTAAGTCAGGGCGAGTGCACACTTGTGCATACATTATACTTCCAATAACTTAAAAAGGAACTGACTTCATTTGTGCAGATGCATAATCATTAGTTGGGCACTGAAAGTCCCAAACTTATCGCCCTTAACAATAGGAGCAGGCAAGGCTGAGCACTTATGCTTATTGTACTTTTTGAGTACCTTATCCTTATACGCTCTTTGAGATAGCCCCAAAATTCCTCTGGATCTATCTTGGTGGATTTGAATGCCTAAGATATAAGTGGCTTCACTGAGATCTTTCATATCAAACTTTGAAGAGAGAAACCTTTTAGTTTCCAGCATCATATTCTTATCGTTACTGGCTAAGAGTATGTCATTGACATACAGTATCAAGAAGTGAAAATTGCTTTCCCTGAACTTCACGTAAATGCAATTGTCCACTTTATTCTCTTTGAAACCAAAATTCTTTATCACTTGATTAAACTTGAAGTACCATTGCCTTGAGGCTTGCTTTAATCCATAAATGGATTTCTTAAGACGACATCCTAAGTTTATCTTCCATAACAAAACCTTCTAGTTGAGCCATGTAAACATCCTCATGTAAGTCACCATTCAGAAATGCCGTTTTGACATCCATCTGATGCAACTCCAGATTAGAATGAGCCACAAGTGCCATAATAATTCTGAACGAGTCCTTAGAAGAGACATGTGAAAACGTCTCATTATAAACAATACCTTCTCTTTAAGTGAAGCCCTTAGCCACAAGACTTACTTAGAACCTTTCGATATCACCTTTGGAGTCACGTTTGGTATTATAGACCCATTTGGCGCCCACAGTTTTGGCTCCTTCAGTGATTTCTACTAAGTCCCATACATCATTAGTGCTCATGGACTTGATTTCATCTTTCATAGCATCAAGCCATTCTGATGAATGATCCCTTTGTATGGCTTCCTTAAATGATGCAGGATCATCATCCAACATCGACTCATTCATATCCTCACTCAAATGAGTGACATAATAAGAAAGAATAGCTGACTTTCTAGCCCGCTTTGACCTTCTAAGAGGTTCATTAATTTGGTACATCAACTATAACTTCAGGCTGCTGAGCATCTTCCGTAGAAGTATCATTAGGTATGGACTCTGAAGGAGTCACAACTATCTCAGCAGGTTTAGCATTAGCAGTCCTCTTAGCTGGAGGCATAACCTTAACATAATCTGGGAACACTAGCTCTTTGATCATAGGGAGCGGGACATATTCCCGTTCTTCCTCCAAAGCTATTTCCCTAGGAGTCATGCTTCCCCTTCGTTATCTCACTTTCCAAGAACACAATGTGTCTTGTTTCAACAAACTTAGTGAATTGCTTTGGACAATAGAAACATTATTCCTTAGATTTTTCAGAATAACCAATGAAATGGTAGATGACTATCTTGGGGTCTACCTTTTCCATAATTGATAAGGTGTTTTTAGCACCGATTTACTAGGAACCTTATTGAGAACATGTGCAGCTATCTTTAGAGCTTCTATCCATAAACTAAAGTGGAGTGACTTAACATACTTCTTACCATATACATAAGAGTACGATTCCTCCTTTCAACGACTCCATTTTGCTGAGGTTCGCCTAATGCTGAATACCGGGCCATAATACCATTTTCCTGTAAGAACTTAGCAAAAAGTCCAGGAATTTGGTCATAAGAAGTGTATCTTCCGTAGTGCTCACCACCACGACCAGACCTTAAAACTTTGATCTTTCGACCAACTTGATTCTCAACTTTAACTTTGAATATTTTGAACTTTTCTAATGCCTCAGATCTTTCTTTAATTGGATAAATGAATACAAAGCGGGAGAGGTCATCAGAGATTTAACATTAAGCGGACCATAGATATCCATATGAACAATCTCTAAAACTCCCATGCTTTGATTCACACCTTTCTTGATTCTCTTAATATATTTCCCTTTGATGCAATCAAAACAATGATCGAGATCCGCATCTGAGAAAACTAAAGGTCTGAGAAAACTAAAGGATGAAGAACTTGCTCCTTAATGAGACGCGCAATACGCCCCCTCGAAATATGGCCCAAAAGAGAGTGCCATAATTTTGAAGAAGTCTCATCATCATTACGTTTATGTTCGGTACCAACATTCACATTAGAAGAAGGATCAACATCATTCATGGAATCACTTAGGGAAACAATATAACATTTGTCTTGTCAAGGGCAAGACCAACATCATTATTGTCAAACATAATTATACATCTCTTGTTCCCAAAGTCATAGTGATAACCATCATCATCTAAGCATGAGACGGACATAGGGTTTCGTCTCATAGAGGGTACATAAAGTACATCTCAAAAAGCATAAAACCGCTATGGAGTAGAAGTGTGAACTCTCCCATAGCCTCAACACCACTAGCAAATCTAATGGTTCTTTCCCCTCTTATAGGGTCCTCTTCGTATCGAATCCCTTTAAGGAGTTTGCAACGTGAGTTGTTGCTCCTAAATCAACCTACCATGTATTGGTGGCATAATTCACATAAAGGGATTCGTTAATAAACGTTATAACATTAGTACATTTCTTATTGAGCCACTTCATGAACCCGATACAATGCTTCTGAATGTGCCTGCTTTTTCCGCAAAAGCGATATCCATTAGGATTTTTACATCAGCATTAGGGGGTCCACCTACATTAGGAGTTCCATTAGGATTCTTTTGCTGAAAGAACTTAGAGGATTGCCCTTTATCTTTAAATTGAGCAGGCTTAGGCTTTATAAACTTTTGATTTTTCTCCTTATAAGAATGCTTGAAATGATTGACATGGTCAACCCGTCCAGCCTTAAGCCTTTCCTCCTCTTGGACACATCTGGCCATCATTTCATCCATGCCTCATTTAGAGTCCATCACACTGAAACTGATGGTAAATAGACAGAACTCCGTAGGCAAGGATGACATAATAAAATGTACAAGGAAACCTTCAGAGATTTCCATTTCCATTGTCTTAAGTTTAGTGGCCATGTTAATCTTCCTCATAATATGTTCTCTAAGACTCCCAATTGGATCATAATTTTTTATCAATAAGCATACTAATGAGACTTGTTGCATAAATTTTGGATAATCCATTGCTGGTCCTCATTCTTTCCAAGGTAACCCTTGGCAGTCTGAGAGTCTAGAACAACTCCAAGTTTTCTCATTATCATAATCCCTTTTCAGGGCAACATAATTTTCATCACCTTCGATAGATTCTTTAGGGTAATACTTAAGGAGGGCATAATCAATATTCAGCAAAGCTAAAGTGATCTCAAGTTTCTCCTTCCATGTACCAAAGTTGCTACCAGTCAACTGTTCTATGCCATTAATAATTATGTCAATTTGAGATGCATTAGATGCTGCAAAATAATACAACATGCTTTGAGTAAGCATCATTATTTAGAACTCCTTTTATCAATCTTGTCCACATCAGCTTTGGCCAGAAATAGACATGATCAATAAAATTTTGCGGTCAGAATACTTGTCAATCAGCTTTGGCCAGAATGACAAGTATAAGCCACACATAATTGAATCCTCTCATCTAAGAAATTCTTTCATCAATCTGGAACACATCAACTTTAGCCAGAAGTGAACCAGACCAATAAAATTTCATGATCAAGATGTTCATCAACCAGCTTTGGCCAGAATGATAGACATAAGCCATGCTTAATTGAATCCTCACTCATAAAGAACTTTTAACAACCTCGGTTCACAACAGCTTTGGCTAGAAGTGAGCCGAAGTAATAAAATTTCATTGTCAAAAATGCCTGTCAATCAGCTTTGGCCAGAATGAAAGACATAAGACAAGCTTAATTGAGGATTTACCAACTTGATTTTGCAGCAAAACATTATTACCACAATTTATTTGAAAAACAACACAAAAGAATCAACTAAGTATAATAAAGACATAAAAAAGAATCAGCTTATCATAATAAAACACATCAAACTTATTTAAGTGTGATACACAATTGCATGACAAAGGAATAAAATGTCACACAATTATGTTCCATAATTGACATAATAAAATATGCCAAAAGTTTAGCCCCAAAACTTATTTGTATTAACGCTAACTTATAAAACATTAATTGTTAAATCTTTATTCTTAATCTGGGCTCAAACAGGAAAATTTGGCCCAAAAACCCTAACCACTCTTTTTTAATTGGAATTAGAAAACTTAAAACAATACTTCCGGACTGGGCCAAAACTGGCCCAGACCGTCACCCCTTTTCCTCCCCCTTAGCGGCCCACCTGTCCTGTTAAGCAGCCAGCGCTGCAAGCCGTTGGATCGAAAACCAACGGTGGAGGATGCGTCGGGTCGGAACAAAATCGACCCGTGACGACACCTGCGCGAACCCTAGTCCCATTTCCCCCTCCCTTTCCTTCTGCCTCCCACTGCAAGCGAGAGAGAGAAGCGGCAGCGCCGCGAGCGCCAGAGGAGGCCGACAGCACCGGTAAGTGTCTCTCGTCGGATCCGCATATAGCGATGGGCAGTGCACGGCTCCGCCGAGCGGTACTCGCCGGTGTTCTTCGCGCCACTGCCATGAGCGTGCGGGCGTCCCCGCAACGACAATGACGGCGTGACGCCTGACCCGGCACGGCGGCGAGCTTCCACGGCGACAAGCGCACAAGGAGGCTCGCCAGCCAGCCAGTGCAGTGGACGACGAGACTGCTGGGGTACGAGCCTGAGCAGGTATGCCAACTTAAGAGGGTGGCTCCGGCGCCACCGTGGCCAACAACGACGATGAGGCCCATAAAGTATGTGTCCACTGCCTCTTAGAACATCAGAATTGGGGTTAGGGTTCCTCAATTTAGGAATTAGGGTTAGGGTTCATCACTAATTGGGGATTTTAGGGTTAGGGTTCGTCGATTCGATGAACTAGGGTTAGGGTTCCTCAGAAATTAGGGATTTAGGGTTAGGGTTTGCACCAAAACTCAAATCTCCACATCAGTAAAGAAAAAAATAAACCCTAGCTCATGTTCTTGATCAGTTAGGGCTTAAATTTAGTGAAATTTAGGGCTAAAACAACAACTTAAAGCAGTTTTGAGCAAGAACTTGATCAAGAATCAGAATTCCAGCAACAAAACTAGGTCTTGAACATAAGAACTTAGCATAATTAGGGCACAAACTTGCAGCTAGAAGCTCTGATACCACTCTTAGGGTCCCTAAGGATCATCTAGCTCAAGATTTGAGCCACTAGATTAGAGATCAGGGTGTGTACCTTGATTTGGAGGTCCTGCCATTGGCCTCCACTTCCTTCTGGTTCTTCTGATGTTCTTGATCTGACTATGAAGATTTCTTCCTAGTGCTTTTAGTGCTAGGCTTGATCAGAGAGCAGGGGAGAGTGTGAGAGAGAGACACCATGTCTCAATTCAGAACCCTAGAGCCCCTTTTATAGCATCTGCACTAGGGGAACCAACACCCTTAAAATGGACGGTTAGGATGCCCCTGATCAGGGCATCCAATGGCTATAAATAAACAGCCCTTAATTGACATTAGTTTGACTTATTTGATCTGTAAAAACCTGCAGATCACTTATATCCAACAGTTGCAACACATTTGTATCGCCCCCCGCTTCGGTTCCACGGGAGGACAACTTATAAACTAGGGCTCCAAGATGCCTCTACTTGTTCCTATGAACTAACCAACCAAATATAAAGAAAAAAGTTCATTGGTCAATCATGATTCAGAGAAAGTCAAAGGGAGTAAACCGTCAGGGCGCCGGGTTAGAATCTCGCGGGGAATCACGTGTGGGAGCGTCGAAAGTCCCTCCAAAACTTGCATGTGGTCCTAATATATGTAGGCAGGTATTGTGAGAGGTTTGAAGAGCCAATGTGTCTAGCTCCCAGGTGTGACCCACCTCACAAACAGGGGATGACACTTAGGAAGGTTCTCGACATATAGTTGGAATCCCCGCTTCGATTGTTCCGGAGGGAGATTTGTAAACTAGGGCTTCAAGATGTCTCTACATGTTCCTATGTCCTAACCAAACGAAAATAAATAAAAAAGTCTATTGGTCAACCGTGATTAGGAGAAAGTCAAAGGTAGTAGACCATCGGGGCCATCGGGTTAGGGTCTCGCGGGAAACCACACGTGGGAGAGGGAATGCCTCAAACTTTGCATCTGGCTCTAATATATGTAGGCAGGTGTTGTGGGAGGTTTAGAGAGGCAATATCCAGGTCCCGGGTGTGAACCATCTCATAGACATGCGATAGTAGTTAGGAAGGTTCTCAACATATAGTCGGAATCCCCCGTTTTGGTTGCACCGGAGAGAATTTTCTGTGAATTAGGTCTCCAACTGCCACTCCATGTTCCTATGACCTAACCAAACAAAAATATAAATAAATGTCCATTGGAAAACCGTGGTTCGGGGATAGTCAAAGGGGGTAGACCGACGGGTTCCCAGTGTCAGGGTTTCACGGGAAACCATGTGTTGGAGTGTTGAAATGTCTCCAAAACTCGCATGTGGCCCTGATAAAGGTTGGTAGGTATTATGGGAGGTTGAGAGAGCCAATATCCAGGTCCCGGGTGTGACCCACCTCACATACATGTGATAACACTTAGGAAAGGTTCTTGACATATAGCTGGAATCCCCCGCTATAGTTGCACTGGAGGGAATCTTTTGTGAACTAGGGATCCAAGCTTCCTCTACATGTTCCTATTACCCAAACAAACAAAAGTAAAGATAAAAGTCCATTGGTCGCCGGAAACCATGCATGGGAGCGTTGAATGGTTGAGAGAGCCAATATATCCAGGTTCCGGGTGTGACCCACCTCACAGATATGCGACAACACTTCGGAAGGTTCTTGACATATAGATGGAATCCCCGGCTCCGGTTGCACCAGAGGGAATCTGTGTGAAACTTCAAAATATGATTTTTGTTTGAAAATATATAGGTGTCTAGAGGTCGACCTTCATTTGATGTTTCCGCGCAAGGATGGCCTTTGTGGAACATGGCCCACGTGGAAACGTTTTAACTTCTTCTCAAACAAAAACCAAAATTCTGCAAAGAAGAAGTATGCAGAAAAAAATCTCATATTAATGAACAAAGTACGATTTCGAAAGGGCTTAAGCACAACGTTCACAATTATCATACAAAAACATGTCCACATAGCTTATAATTTTTTTTCACAATGTTCAGAGAAGGAAGGCACCGAATAACAGACAGCAATATACTATTTCAACAGTACTCCAGCTAATCAGCGATACTACTTGCACTTAAGAAACTTCTGAATTTGCAGTCATGGCTACAACTAAGCTTACTTCTTCAATCTCATTCTCGACAGTAGTATAACTGATTAGATAACCTGCAGCATTAATCACCACTGAAGCTGCACTACGTACACTAGTGCTCACGGGTCACGGCAGAAGGCGCGCCTAAGCTGGAAGGAGACCACGCCGCCCCAGAACGTAATGGCCGCTTGAGTGAAGAGGTCGGCGACGGCAAAAGCGACCTGGACGCCGCCGCCGCTGAAGCAGCAGTGGGTGCCGAACAGGGCGGTGTAGACAAGGCGAATCGACAGCATTCCTGTTGCCACGGTGAAGCAGAGGGCGACGAAGGAGGCCTCCCAGCGAAGCCTCCCCGTGGATGCGAGAGCCAGCGCCGCCACCAGCATCTGGGCCACGCTGCAGAGCGTCATCGTCACGTGGGCGACGTGGTGGAAGAGGATGCTGCCTACCTCCACCATGCTGAGCAGGAAGCATGCCTCCATGCACTGCCACGAGAACAAAACGGTAGTCGTTAGAACGTGCACGCATATGGTGATCAGATCTTCGAGTAGAGAGGTCGTTGCAGCTGGTTCAGTTCATCAGCACTAAGAAAAGTGTACACGGAATGGTTGTAAGTCGAAACTTGTTTGGTTCTCTGTTTCACAAAGAAAGAAAGAAAAACTTCTTCGGTTGTATTTGCAAGCATCAATCCATGGCAATCTTCCAACATATAGCGGTAATGCAACAAAGAAACCAGATGGCAAATTTTAAAACTATGAGGGCACACAACAATACTGCATAATGATTTTCGAGAACAAGTTGATAATCTGAAGAATTCAGATCTGGCTGATTTTAGTTACAAAGCTCCCAAATCTGGGGGAAGAACCCGAAGAAGAATATATACATGAGGAACAACAGAAAGTTGTGTAAAATTCAGTACTGGAATTTCACTGATCAGTACGGGATGAGATGCATTACAAAGCGATGAATCACACATGTCCTAGGTAGATTTAGCTTGCTCACCTGACAGAAATGCTCGTCATTGTGTTGTTCCAGCACAAGGAACATGATGAGGGCTACCGCCGCTTGAACCAAGGCGAAGCCTGCAACCAGTCGCACCATCTCCCGCTCCCGCTCCCGCTTCTCTCCTCCTCCCGCTGTACGTGTAGCCATCTCTCTCTCTCGCTCTCGTTGTGTCTAGCTTCTCCTAGCTTGGGCTGCAGTGTGAGTGTGAGTGGGAGAAGCTGCCAGGAAAGACCACCTGAACAAGTGAGCTCCTGGTCTTTAAGAAGAGATAATGGACATATGCCAGGACATGCCAGTAGGAGTGCAAATACGTACGGACTGGTGCCATGCAAGCTGACAGTGCAAGCAGAGGCATGTGATGGTTCAACACTCCTCGATCGACATCACTTAGCCGAAAACTGCAAGGGCGTCTCGTGGCTTCCGCGGAACGCAAACGCGCCAGTGGCGCCATGGACCCACGGTGCTAGCTCATGTAAAATAGTGCACCCGCCCCATGGTGCCTGACTTTCACCCCGTTTTATAAATAAAGCAAATGTTGCGTGTTTTAAAGAAAAAGAAAACAAAGTACGCTGAGGCCTTAGCACATCATAACCTAAAGCCAACAAAAAGGAAAACAACGGTCTCGAAACATCCCTCAGGACCCATATTAAGTGAGACGAGATAGGTAAGAAAAGGAAAAACTGAGTATACCACAAAAAAAATACAAGGGCATCTCACAGCTAGGTTGCAAGCGGCAACCTGCATAATCCTACGAAAGCAAAATTTAATTCAAACTCGACTAATTTTATTAAAAAATTAAACTAGACTAATAAATTTTGTTTACGAAGTGGGGTGGATCGGTTACAGCTTTGCAACCCTACTCACAGTCTTGCAAAGCGCGAAGGCGCCACTGATCCATCTAGCTGGCTCGTGTAAAACAGTGTCTTAATTACGTGCTGAGGCTGCACGTAGTAATTCCGTGAAATAAAAGCAGAAATGTCACAATTAATAAAAGGCGTTTGGATCCAAGAAGGGAACTAAAGCTTCTCTGTGAAAACTTTCCTGGAATCGGTCACAGGTCAGGTGCATTTCTGCTGCCCAGCTGAGAAATGGTGCAGGCATCACGTACAGTGCTTTTCTTTAACGATTGGCACGCAACACAGTTCATCCATCACTTTGTATACGCGACCAGGCAAACATGCACACACAACGACACGATACTTTAAGCTTGTGATCGATGTGGCCTACAGCCTGATGAGCTCTCAAGGACTTGGCCTGCCCAGATTGGCAAGGCGTGCAAGGATGTCTTTAGTCACCTCACCAACGCTTTGTGCTAGTACATGTTAGTTTCTCTTCTCTATAATAATACACTGCCCTAAAAGAGAACATTGCAAGCTACTCTGAAGCCGTTCTCAAGCTGTATTTCTTCACGTTATGGGGATGCCCTAAGTCTCGTTTGATTCTTTCTTACAGAAATTTTAGAGGATACTTATTTCAGTAGTAAACAAGATCGAGCGTTAGAGAAGGTTTATAGGGCAGGTTTTGGCAGAAATATTTTGACCCGACTCTAAACTGTTCAAAGAAAAAAATGACTCCAGTAACATATAATTGCAATCCTTAAAACGAAAAATTGACTCCAAAGCATTTAGAGTCGGGATATATATTATCTGACCCCGATAAATTTATTAGAGTCAATTTTTAAAAGAAACCACTCCAAATATATAGAGTCGAAGTCCACTCCCATCTAAATATTTTGGAGCTATTTTTTAATTAAAAAATTTAGGGCTCCCCAACCTTCCCTATATATACAACAGACTTCGTGTTTAATGCCGATGTGACGCCCAATTGACACTCCTACGCTGGTCACAGAAAATCCAGAGGGTCCGCGACCGGTTTGATGGTTTATATTTTTCAGAAGGTGTGCATATTTTGCAAAAATTATGAACTTGTCTGTTTAGCGCATGTCTGGACAATTATTAGTGTAGAAAAGCTCACCGGCAGTGTCACGAAGGGCATCTCCAAGAGCATCATAGTGTCCGCTTGAGGAGTGTTGGGCACATGACTACCATGGAACCCAATGGCACCCCCTAAAATGTCCTTACATGTGTCTCTTGTACCCATTTTCGACCTTTTATTTTTATTTTTGGATTCTCCCGGACAAGATAGTACACATAGCATAAAGTTCAAACACCACTGTGTTCGAACATGATATAGTTCAAACGTATGTTAAACACATTACTAGCACTACTACATATTGTTGAAGTGTATATGTGGATTAGCTAGCCCATTTGGTGGCTTCAGACATTTGGTTATGTTGACTAGTGCATGACGATTGACATGGTAGTAGAGTCGTGAGGTCTTGCGTTCAAGTTCTTTATTTCACATCTATCCAAGAATTGGTGTTCCCCTTTTGTGTTCATATATAGGCGTCTTGAGCCATACCGAGCCATGTCTCTGAGTCTATTCACATGTTGATTTCCCGTGTCACATGCACTAGTAAAAAAGGGGCCTTTGGTCTAGCCCCTAAAGCCATTCATCCCTGTTCAAATAACAAATCGGGACCAATGCCAGGCATCGGTCCCAGTTCATGCCGCCAGGACATCGGTCCCAGTTCATCTCGGGGTATTGGTCATGGTTCATGGCATGAACCGGAACCAATGGTCAGCGGAGCATTGGTCCCGGTTCATGCCATGAACCGGGACCAAAGGGTCCCTTTTTAGTCCCGGTTCGGGACATAAACCGGGATAAAAAAATTCGGAAATTCTCTGCCGCCTGCTCTGCCGCGGCAGGAAAAAGGCCCAAATTCCTGCCGCGGCAGGAGAAAATCCACAACCCCCCCCGAATCGCCTTCTAGTTTCAAAAACATGTCGCAGAAAATTATAAGAAAATCAAAAAATAAAATCCTTTCAACTGTAGTTGTATTTAGTGATACACTTGTCATGAAAATTAACAAACTTGACTTTTGACTTATTTTGCAAAAAAAAAACGTTATAAAAACTTCAGATGGTCGCCATTTGTGCATACGATGTCGGAAAAAAACGTATAATATATCAAAATGATCGGCAAAAAATTACGATACCGATGGCAACTGCCTTAGGCCGTTTGCAATTTTTTTAGATTTTTGAAATTCCAAAAGAGTCAAAATTCAGATTTTTAATTTTCTTAAAAAAATTCAAAAAAATAAAAAAATAATATATTTGGATTCCTCACATTTTTCTGATAATAATGGATATATTATTTGTGGAATTTTGATTTATGGATTTAAAGATATGAATTATGCCATATTAAATGTATTAATGCAAAAATAATAATAAAACATATTTTATTTCTATATTTATTCAATATTAGTATTACTTAGTCATTTTTGTACATTAAAATCATGTTTGTAACTCAAATTATAAGAATGTATGACTCACAAGATGCATGGGTTAATATCATTAATAGCATAGTATAGACATAAGGTTACAAGTGGTACATAGAAATGGGGATGAAAAGGAACCAAGATGTTAAGCGTGTTAGGAGTGAAGTAGTGTTAGGGTGGATGACCGACCGGGAAGTTTAACCAAATATTGGAATTTGACCAAAAACTAAGTGTGATTGAGAGGCTTCGGGTGAGAGATTAACCAGGACCAATATTCATAGATTAAAAAATATTTGAAAAAAAAATCGAAAAAAAAATTATTTTTTGAAAAAAAAGACCTTCGGTCCCGGTTCATGCCACGAACCGGGACCAAAGGTCCTACTGTAAGCGCACGCGACGACGGGCCACATGGAGACCCATTGGTCCCAGTTCGTGCCAGAATCGGGACTAGCATTAGTCCCGAGTGATTGGTCCCGGTTCAAAATCCGGGACCAATGGCCCTTATGAACCGGGACCAAAGGGGGGTTTTTCTACTAGTGATGGGAGAGATGATGTTGATGTGTATATGTGGATTTCCTAGTCCTTTTCGTCAGTTTGGACTTTTTCTTGCGCTGGCTGGTGTAGGAAGCTTGACAGATACCACCACCTCAAACTCTTCCGAGTTAGAATCAATCACTTTGGATTGGTTCCTAGCCCACCTACCCAAGGTTACGACGTGTGAAATCATACTGGCTATGTGATTCTTCATTCCTCCTTTGACGAAGACTGGCACATATGCTAGCGGCAGTGGGTATGGCTCTACAACAGCCTCCACTTTACTAGAGTCCCCATCCATCAACTTTTCACAAGCTTGAATGGAATCTTCGAGTTCCTCTCTTGGGTGGGTGATATTTTCTCATTCCTAATACACATTGGATTGAAGAATGGTTGCATCCATATCGTCGGCGTACTTGGAGTCAACCTCTAGTGGGGTGGCGCTCGTCAATGGCTCCCATTCTCAGTCTCATCCGATAAGCCCTGCCAACTTGACAGCTTGACAGATAATCTTAGCAGATTAACTAGCGCGTAGCGGCCCACTATGCTTTCCCCTCCCAATTGTCTGTTGTGGCACACCAACAGGGTTGTGGCATGGGAAGGGCCTCATGACGACCCGGATAGTATAAGGTGGCACGTGTTTCAAAACTATAAAATATTATAGTTTTTTTCATGTATTGTAGTCTAGAATATAAAGAATTTCGTATTAATATTTTGCATGCTTGTAGGATGCATCATTCACTAGATAGAGAAATGTTTTGCACGTCCTCAAGCTGTATTTTTTCGAAAAATGTAAATATAGGGCTCCTTGCATGCAACTTGGGTTACATTTGTCCACACTCTTTATTACCTCCCTTACTCAACAATTATTCATGCCATCCTTTTGTTCTAGCAATCACTTTATCCATCAAATGGAGAAACAATCACTAGATTCAAATACTTACCATTCAAAGATTTTGTTATAATGTTCATGCTATCACACTCCTCCACGTGTGCCCTTTCCTCAATCTCTGTGTTTATACTAAAGAAACACAAGTGGGTCTTCAAGTGAACATCATTGACTCCGAGTGGGTCTTCAAGTGAACATCATTGACTCCGAGTGGGTCTTCAAAATCAAGCTAAAATCTGATGGGTTTATCAAAAAAAAAGCAAACTCCATGTGGATAAAGGGTTCAAACAATGATGTGGTCTTGACTATGAACATACCTTTAGTCTTGTGGTTATGGATACTACTATTCGGTCACTATTATCCATGGCTCTCACTCATGTCTAGCATCTTCGATATATTCTAAATGCCTTCTTTCATGGAGTTCTCGAAGCAGAGGTTTTTACGCATCAGCCTCATGGATTTGAGGACTCTAGTCGGCCAAATTATTTATGTCACCTTGATAAGGCTCTCCACGGTCTGAAACACGCACCACGTGCATCTCTTACTGTCCTTGTTGGTCCTGGTTTTACACCATCTACCATTGATACATCGCTATTCATCTTTAGGTTTTTAGATCTCATAGTATACATATTTGTTTATATGGATGATATCATTGTGGTTAGTTCCACAGCCTCAGCTCCGGATCGTCTTGTTCATTATCTACGTGAGTCTTTTGCAGTCAAGGATCTTGACTCTCTACATTATTTTCTCGGCGTAGAGGTACAACCGCTTGGGTCGTGGGAGTCTTCTTTTGAATCAGTGCAAGTATGCTTCTGGGATTTTACAGCGTGCTAGTCTTCTTAACTGCACTCCTACAACTACACCCAAGACTTCATCAGTTAAGCTCTCTTCTTTGGATGGTACTCCTCTTGATGCGGCAGAGTCCACTCGATACCATAGTGTTGTGGGAGGGTTATCTCACCATGATCCGTCCTGATTTAGCTTTTGCGGTCAACAAGGTTTGCCAATACTTACATGCTCCAGTGCACACTGATACATTGCAAATGTATCTATAATTTTTGATGTTCCATGCTTGGTTTTATCCACTTTCTTGTGTTTTGTTCCAACTTTGGAGTACTTTTCATATGATTTCTTGGACTAACCTATTAACAAGAGCCACAGTGCCAGCTGCCTGTTTTCTGCTGTTTTTGGTTCTAGGAAAGTCAGAAAATGAATATTCTCGGAATTGGACGGGACAAAAGTCAAAGTGCCTATTTTTCTGGAAGGGATCAAGTGCCAGAATACGAGACGGAGAGGGGCCAGGGTCCGGCCACACCACCTGGCCGCGTGGCCAGGCCTGGCCCATGCCAGGGGGTGGTGTGGTGGCTCCCGGCACCCCCTCGGCCCCTCCTTCCGCCTATATATTTCCCTCGGGACAAAAACCCTAAGGACCCGATCAAAAATCCACGAAAGAGTTTTGTAGCCACCGTCATCTCCATCCCTAGATCGGGAGGGATCTGAGGCTCTTCCCGACACCCTGCCAGAGAGGGGAATTCACCCTGGAGGCCTTCTTCATCACCATGCAAGCCTCCGGTGTGATGCGTGAGTAGTTCATCCTTGGACTACGGATCCATGTAGTAGCTAGATGGTTGGTTTCTCCTCCTTTGTGCTTTCATGTTTAGATCTTGTGAGCTCCGTTCATGATCAAGATCATCTATTTGTAATTCATACATGTTGTGTTTGCGGGGATCCGATGGATATTGAGATGCTATTTCAGATTGATTATTGATTCTATCATGTCTTTGTTATTTGAGATCTTGCATGCTTTCTGTTGTTAGTAGCTATCTTGGCCAAGTAGATGCTAGCAACTCCAAGAGTTAGTATTTATGCTCGATAGTGGGTTCATGCCTCTGGTAATCTGGGGAAGTGACAGAAATCTCTAAGGTACTAGATGTGCTGTTGCTACTAGGGAGAAAACAACAATCCTTTGTTCATAGAACAATCGTATTGTTTACTTTACACGCAATTCATAAAGCAATAATCTGTTGCTTGCAACTTAATACTGGAGGGGGTTTGGATGATAACCTGAAGGTGGATTATTAGTCATAGATGCAGTTGGATGGCGGTCTATGTATTATGTTGTAATGCCCAATCAAGTCTCAAAGGAGTCAAGATGATTAGTATATGCATGTATTGCTTTCTCGGTGTTTGTCAATTGCCCCGCTGTAATTTTTCACCCAGCATGTTATCTATCTAAGGAGAGCCACCTCTAGTGAACTATGGATCCCGGTCCTTTTTCTTTACATACAATCTACAACTTTTTACTGCTTTGTGTTTACTTTCTGCAAACTTTTACTTCTTTCCATTCGATACGTTTAATCCTTTGTTTTCCGCAAAACACGGTGAGATTGATAACCTCATCGCAAGTTGGGGACAAAGTTCTGTGATTGTGTTGTGCAGGTCTCCACGTTGCTACTAGCACCGGTAGTGTGCCCTGCCAAAGCTCAGCTAGTAACACCTTTGGGGTGTTTTCTTGCTCCTACTGGTTCGATTAAACCTTGGTTTCATAACTAAGGGAAAATTTACTCCTGTGCTCATCATACCTTCCTCTTGGGGTTCCCAACGAGCTCTACGTTGAAAGTCGAGCGCATCAAGATCTTTTCTGGCGCCGTTGCCGGGGACTGAAGAAGAAGATGCTCCCACGTCAACCTCGTGCCATCAAAGTATTTTCTGGCGCCGTTGCCAGGGAGTCAAGGACATCTTCACAAGGGGAGTCCCTCATAACCAATCTCTTTACTTTGTTGTTTTTGTTTTGCTTAGTTTCTTTTTGCTTTGTTTGCTTGTTTTGTTCTTCAAAAAACACAAAAAAAATTAGTTTTACTAGTTTGCTTCCTTATTTTAAAAACACAAAAAAAATAGTTCCTTTATTAAGTTAACTTTATGACTAGCTCTGCTCCAATCACTATTTCATTATGGATAGCTCACTCAGTTTCCTATTTGGGAACAATATTATGACTGCTAAGGTAATAGATGAACCACCGCCTGCTAGAACCTCCATGGAAGAAGAAATTGCTGAACCTGAAAGCTCATTAGATGAAAAAGAGGAGGAGAGTGATGTACAAAAGGAGTAAGAATGGATCTACCCATGCCTACCTTCTAATGAGAGTAACTATTTATCCCTTACATTATTTGATTGTCCCCCATGCTTATCAAAGGAGGGTGAATGTTATGTTCCTGAGGATTCTTTTGAAAATGTTTATAATAAAGCTCTAGTGCTTGTAGATCATGAAAAGCATGCCTTATGTGATAGTTATATTGTTGAGTTTATTAATGAGGATACTAAAAATTATTATGAGAGAGGAAAATATGATTGTAGAAGTTTTTATGGTAATAAAACACCTCTCTATATGCTGAAAGTTTTGAAGTTACTTTTGTTTTATCTTCCTATGCCTGTCACTTTGTTCTTTGTGCATTTATTTACATACAAGATTCCTATGCATAGGAAGTGGGTTAGACTTAAATGTGTTTTGAATTTTCTTATTGATGCTCTCTTTTACTTCAATTCATATTTCCTATGAGAGTATTTTCTCAAATTTTCATGCCTAACTTAAAGGCGTTAAAGAAAAGTACTTGTTGGAAGATAACCCAAGAGTTTTAGATGAGTCTTGGAAGTTATTACCTCTGTTATAACCTCTCTTTATCCTTTTTATTTTCTTTTTGTGACAAGAGTAACCTCTAATGAGAGAAGTAATGTTTGGGAAAGTTGTTGTCCTGAAACAGATTTTTGTGCTTCACCGTAAAAATTCCTGAGAGAGCTCTGTATATCGTATTGTGCTGTAATTTTTTGTGCTTCTGCCCCAGGTTGTTATCTAACTTTCGCTAGTTCAACAATTTTTGATTTGAGCAACAGAATGTCTTCGAAAAAATTCGTCTTTACCTGCTGGTCTGTTTTGACAGATTTCTGCCATTTTCTGCATTTGCTTCTTGTGGGTTCCTTTTTGAGTTCTTTTGGGGAATTGAGATTTTTGAGGGAAGTGCTACAGTATCTAGTGTTCTAATGTAAGTTTATTTGGTGTTGGAACTGAACCTTAAGACTTATTATCTTAAGTGCACTAATGTTGCTAATGAGATTGTGTGAAGTTTTGTATGAATTTTTTTTTCCAAGTGTATGGAAGGAATGAGTAATGAGATGAAGGATGGACTAAAGCTCAAGCTTGGGGATGCCACGCGTGTCACCCCAAGTAATATCCAAGAAGTATAAGCGTCAAAGCTTGGGGATGCCCAAGGCATCCCCTTCTTCATCAATAAAAATTCCAGGTTTCTTCCAAACGCTTCATTTTTATTG
This sequence comes from Avena sativa, assembly GCA_916181665.1. NCBI lineage: Eukaryota > Viridiplantae > Streptophyta > Magnoliopsida > Poales > Poaceae > Avena > Avena sativa. Next base: position 436,079,835 of record OV702287.1, read on the forward strand.
TTTCATGCACAGTTGTGTTTTTCTTGGAGCGTCTTCTTTTTCGTTTTCATTTTGGTTTTTGTTTGCTTAGTTTGCTTAGTTTTCTGAATAAATTGGTTGGACCCCCTCTTTCTTACATTGGGTTGCAAATAGTTTGGTTTGGTTTGGAAAATAGTATGAAAGTTCATGCTTATGTGGTAAAAAGAGCTCGTTTTTGACTGTGGCTATGCTTTGTCATGCCATGCTTGATATTGTTTTGGCTTTATGCTTAGTATTCTTTGCTGTATCATGACTTGTTATAAACAATTGAGATTTCTTAATGTGCCTTGGATGAATCATGCGTTGTTTTAGAATATTAAAGCATAGTATAGTGGTATTCTCCTTTGATGCTTTATTTGGGTTGACTTGGCGCATGCTCACACCATGTTATGACTGTCACAAGTCACCATAGCCTTGATGATCCTTTAGTTTTCAAATTGTAGTATCACTTTATGCTTTGATCAATGATGTTTTGTCGCTCTGCATGATTATGGCCGTTATTACTCTCTTAGTCTGTCGCTCCTAGTCTTTTGCTAGCCTCCACAACAAAGTATGAGTTCCACTCATGCATCCAACTCCCTAAACCAAGTTATTCCAAAGAGTCCACCATACCTACCAACTAGCTTATGCTATTCCAAGTATATTCATGCTTTTGTTTACCTTCCACTTGTCATGAGAAAACTAGTGATTAAAGCTCTCACGAACTTGATGGCACACTTTACTTTACTTGCCCTTAATAAACTTGAACCATTGTGTCGTCTATGTTGTATATGCTTGCACTTATTTGTTGGGAATTATCAGAACCATGCTTTCATGGGGAATGGTTTCAACATTGCACTTGGTACTTGTACCTAGTTGATATCATGCTCTTTTGTATATGGATGTCGTCGGTGTAAAATGAAAGGGGAGCTTGTAAGTCCATGGAGTTATGTATATGTGTTAGAGAAACGCCTGGGCCGCTGGTCTAATCCATGCTGACATGGAAACCTGCAGCGTAACCATAATGAGCTGTCTATGAAGCATTCTTCTTATAAAAAAAGAGTCCTATATTGAAAAAAAGAGAAAAGAAAAGAAAAAAAAAGAGATACTATGAAAAGAGGAAATAGAGAAAAAAAGCACCATATTCCCATGGTAAATAAGAAGAATGCTGAGATGCTCGTTGTCTGCTTGCCTTGTTATTTTGATATGGGGATTCTTCCGTATCATCAGGCAAGGGGTACCCCGTTGGCGGTTCTCAATGATACACATGTACTTACAATGACAAGGACTTACCGGTGACTAAACTTGAGTAGTATGAGGAGCGGCCCTCGTATAGAAGGGACATGAGATTTCTGACTTATACTTCGTCAAGCATGTACACCATAGTTTGTTCACTTTAACCTTAATCACTTCAAGATGCTTATGATAGGGGCAATGAGAGCTGAAAGCTATAAGTACCATAATTTTTGGAAGCTCTTTATGAGAGTTGAATCCCTACTTCCTTTTACAAAAGGCATTTCTTCCATCATTATATTGAGTCTCCACATTCTATCTTTATGCACCTACTTTGAGAGCATAGTGGCCATTCTTAGTTCTATGTGCATTGTCCCAAGACTAGTTGATTGATGCATACTTTGATATTGCTTGTTTTAAACTATTGTATCTAGTCACACTTATGAACTTTGAAGGTGTCCTATGCATTTATATTTGCTACTCTATTGAGGGACAAGCTGAATATTATGCCATGTTTTCTTTATATGAAACAAACAAACGTCTTGCATGTTTGTGCCTTTTCATGTTGCATCATAGTTTCTTTGCTTATTGCTAGAACTTTGTCTTTCATGTTATGATTGAAGTAGTATGATCCCAGCTTTGAATGTTTTGCAAATACTTTGATCAAGTCTTTAATGGTGCATGTCACCTCAAAAATTCTTTCTTTTTATCACTTACCTACTCGAGGACGAGCAGGAGTTAAGCTTGGGGATGTTGATACATTGCAAATGTATCTATAATTTTTGATGTTCCATGCTTGGTTTTATCCACTTTCTTGTGTTTTGTTCCAACTTTGGAGTACTTTTCATATGATTTCTTGGACTAACCTATTAACAAGAGCCACAGTGCTAGCTGCCTCTTTTCTGCTGTTTTTGGTTCCAGGAAAGTCAGAAAATGAATTTTCTCGGAATTGGACGGGACAAAAGCCAAAGTGCCTATTTTTCCGAAAGGGATCAAGTGCCAGAATACGAGACGAAGAGGGGCCAGGGGCCGGCCACACCACCTGGCCGTACGGCCAGGCCTGGCCCGCGCCAGGGGGTGGTGTGCTGGCTCCCGGCACCCCCTCGGTCCCTCCTTCCGCCTATATATTGCCCTCGGGACGAAAACCCTAAGGACCCGATCAAAAATCCACGAAAGAGTCTGTAGCCGCCGTCATCTCCATCCCTAGATCGGGAGGGATCTGAAGCTCTTCCCGGCACCCTGCCGGAGAGGGGAATTCACCCTGGAGGCCTTCTTCATCACCATGCAAGCCTCCGGTGTGATGCGTGAGTAGTTCATCCTTGGACTACGGATCCATGTACTAGCTAGATGGCTGGTTTCTCCTCCTTTGTGCTTTCATGTTTAGATCTTGTGAGCTCCGTTCATGATCAAGATCATCTATTTATAATTCATACATGTTGTGTTTGCGGGGATCTGATGGATATTGAGATGTTATTTCAGATTGATTATTGATTCTATCATGTCTTTGTTATTTGTGATCTTGCATGCTTTCCGTTGTTAGTAGCTATCTTGGCCAAGTAGATGCTAGCAACTCCAAGAGTTAGGATTTATGCTCGATAGTGGGTTCATGCCTCTGGTAATCTGGGGAAGTGACAGAAATCTCTAAGGTACTAGATGTGCTGTTGCTATTAGGGAGAAAACAACAAACCTTTGTTCATAGAACAATCGTATTGTTTACTTTACACGCAATTCGTAAAACAATAATCTGTTGCTTGAAACTTAATACTGGAGAGGGTTCGGATGATAACCTGAAGGTGGATTATTAGTCATAGATGCAGTTGGATGGCGGTCTATGTATTATGTTGTAATGCCCAATCAAGTCTCAAAGGAGTCAAGATGATTAGTATATGCATGTATTGCTTTCTCGGTGTTTGTCAATTTTCCCGCTATAATTTGTTCACCCAGCATGTTATCTATCTAAGGTGAGCCACCTCTAGTGAACTATGGATCCCGGTCCTTTTTCTTTACATACAATCTACAACTGTTTACTGCTTTGTGTTTACTTTCTGCAAACTTTTACTTCTTTCCATTCGATACGTTTAATCCTTTGTTTTTCGCAAAACACGGTGAGATTGACAACTTCATCGCAAGTTGGGGACAAAGTTCTGTGGTTGTGTTGTGCAGGTCTCCACGTTGCTACTAGCACCGGTAGTGCGCTCTGCCAAAGCTCAGCTAGTAACACCTTTGGGGTGTTTCCTTGCTCCTACTGGTTCGATTAAAACTTGGTTTCATAACTAAGGGAAAACTTACTGATGTGCTCATCATACCTTCCTCTTGGGGTTCTCAACGAGCTCTACGTTGAAAGTCGAGCGCATCAAGATCTTTTCTGGCGCCGTTGCCGGGGACTGAAGAAGAAGAAGCTCCCACGTCAACCTCGCGCCATCACACACACGGTACTATTGTTAAGAGGATTTTTATGTTATGTTAAGGCTACTATTCTCATGGTCGCTATTTGCGCCCTGCTAATAGATCACCTCATCTTCTATCTGCGTTATTTGATGCTGATTGAGGTAGTTGTGCTGATGACTATCGATCCGGGAGGGAGGAGGGCTATGCCATATTTTATGGTGGTAACTTGATTGCTTGGAGTGCTCGTAAATAAGTTACAATATCCTGTTCTAGTATAGAGTCTGAATACAAAGCACAAGCCAATGGGACTGCTGAACTTATTTGGGTACAAACTTTTCTTGCTGAACTTGGAGTTTCTTAGACTAGTCCACCTGCTTTCTGTTGTGATAATACTGGAGCTACTTTTCTTTTGTCCAATCCGGTTTTTCATGCTCGTACCAAGCACGTTAAAGTTGACTTTCACTTTGTTGGTCCTCTAAGGATCAAATAGAAAATATATTCACTAAGCCTCTTTCACAACTATTATTTCAAGCTTGTCTGCGCAATCTCAACCTTGGACCAGTAGAGATTGACGGAGGGTTATATAATACAATGTGTGTCTATTTGTACCCTGTACTTGTATCGGTATGGTAATGTATTGTAAATATCCTATATTGATACAGCGCCAACCCCCTCCAATTATCTAAGACTAGTCACAATGGGGAGTATCATATAGTAGTATCATGCATATGATACTAGTATATGATACCATCTCTACAATGCATAGTACTCCCTCCATCTTAAGGCTTAAGGCATATAATTTTTTTGAAAAGTCAAGCTACAGAAAGTTTGACTAATCTTTTTGAAAAAACTATCAAGAACTGTGATATTATATAGATACATATAAAAATATGTTTCATGATGTATCCAGGGATATGTATTTCATATTGTTAAATTTCTTTTATAAAAACTTGGTCAAACTTTACATAGTTTGACTTTTTCAAAAAATTATATGCCTTAAGCCTTGGGACGGAGGTAGTATCATGTAGTAGTATCATAGTCTTAGTATATTTATTGTTTTGTAGAATCTCAATGCAAAATTATATACAAGATTCATTTGAGATTAGTTTTTCTAGTTCTACGTGCTATGATACCGTATCTACCTATGATACCAACACAATCTCTTTCATTATTAATTAGCATGCCACGTTAGAACTTTGCCAACATGCTATACATGATACTACCTATGATACCTCCATTGGGGCTAGTCTAAACCTCTCATGCAATCACACTAGGTGTAACATTGGCGGCCAGTTTTGCGCTTTAACTTTACTGAACCTACTAGATGGCTCGGCATGCAGCTCTTCCCTAAGTAATGGCCGTAGCATTTACTAGCTGTGTAGGGGTGCAATAGACACTCCATGGACCGACCGGGTAGTCGCTTGCTGAAAGTACTATAAAGAACTTCATTTCTTACGAATCAGCGAAACGCTTTATTTTTTGCGAGCCAGACACCCTTGAGACTCTCCACACGATCGACACGATACCAGGGCAGCCAAGCGGAAGTGGGGAGCGGCACCCACAGTAAAGTTAAAGTGAAGCGAGGAGCGCGTTAGGTCTTTTCAGTTCACCGTCCTAAAAGTCGTGGCAGAACCAACAGAGCCATGTGTGTGCAATGCGCGATGAGTTGCATCACCAGTAGTACTGTATGGACCGACATACGCCGTGTACCTTCACCAACCCCTTTTCCAGTTCGAGGTATGTGTATTGTACAGTGGATCGAGGTCGAGACTCGAGGCATGTTGGACACTCTGTGGACTGTATTTTTATACTCCGTCTGATCCATATTAGTTGACCCGAATTTGGCTAGGTTCGAATATATCTAGACATGTTTCAATACTAAATACATCCGAATTTAGATAAATCCAAGTCAAGTAATATGGGTCGGAAGGACTATTAATATTTTGCATGCTTGTAGGATGCATCATTCACTAGATAGAGAAATGTTTTGCACGTCCTCAAGCTATATTTTTTGAAAAATGTAAATACGTTTTTTTAAATATAGGGCTCCTTGCATGCAACTCGGGCTACATTTGTCCACACTCTTTCTTACCTCCCTTACTCAACACTTATTCATGCCATCCTTTTGTTCTTGCAATCACTTTATCCATCAAATGGAGAAACAAACACTAGATTCAAATACTTACCATTCAAAGATTTTGTTATAATGTTCATGATCTCACACTCCTCTACGTGCGCCCTTTCCTCAACCTCTGTGTTTGTACTAAAGAAACACAAGTGAGTCTTCAAGTGAACATTATTGACTCTGACTGGGTCTTCCAAATCAAGCTAAAATCTGATTGGTTTATTGAAAAAAACAAAGCACACTCTATGTGGATAAAGGGTTCAAACAATGCTATGGTCTTGACTATGAACATACCTTCAGTCTTGTGGTTAAGGCTACTACTATTCGGTCACTATTATCCATGGCTCTCACTCATGTCTGGCATCTTTGATGGCTCGATATTCTGAATGCCTTTTTTCATGGAGTTGTCGAAGAAGAGGTTTTTACGCGTCAGCCTCATGGATTTGAGGACTCTAGTCAGCCAGATTATTTATGTCACCTTGATAAGGCTCTCTACGGTCTGAAACAGGCACCACGTGCATGCCATGTACGTCTTAGTACTGTCCTTGTTGGTCCTTACATGCTTCGAGGTGCACTCACGGAACTATTGTTAAGAGGATTTTACATTATGTTAAGGCTACTATATCTCATGGTCACTATCTACGCCCTGCTACTAGATCACCTCATCTTCTGTCTGTATTCTTTGATGCTGATTGAGCTAGTTGTGTTGATGACTGTCGATCCGGGAGGGAGGAGGGCTATGCCATATTTTATGGTGGTAACTTGATTGCTTGGAGTGCTCGTAAATAGGTTACAATATCACGTTTCAGTACAGAGTCTGAATATAAAGCACAAGCCAAATGGGACTACTGAACTTATTTGGCTACAAACTTTTCTTGCTGAACTTCGAGTTTCGTAGACTAGTCCACCTGCTTTCTAGTGTGATAATACTGGAGCTACTTTCTTTCGTCCAATTCGGTTTTTTATACTCGTACCAAGCACGTTAAAGTTGACTTTCAGTTTGTTGGTCCTCCACGGATCAGATAGCAAATATATTCACTAAGCCTCTTTCACTATTATTTCAAGCTTGTGTGCGCAATTTCAACCTTGGACCAGTAGAGATTGACGGGGGGTTATATACTACAATGTGTATCTATTTGTAACTTGTATTTGTATATGTATGGTAATGTATCGTAAATATCCTATATTAATACAGCAGCAACCCCCTCCAATTGCCTAAACCTCTCATACAATCATACTACGTGTAACATTGGCGGCCAGTTTTGCACTTTAACTTTACTGAACCTACTAGATGCCTCGGCATGCAGCTCTTTCCTAACTTTACTGAACCTACTAGATGCCTCGGGTTTCCCCCTCGGGTGCAGTAGTAACTCCATGGACCGACCGGGTAGTCGCTTGCTGAAAGTACTATAAAGAACTTCATTTTCTACGAATGAGCGAAAAGCTTTATTTTTTGCGAGCCATACACCCCTTGAGACTCTCCACACGATCGACACGATACCAGGACAGCCAAGCGGAAGTGGGGAGCGGCACCCACAGTAAAGTTAAAGTGAAGCGAGTAGCGCGTTAAGTCTTTTCAGTTCACCGTCTTAAAAGTCGTGGCAGAACCAACAGAGCCATGTGTATTCACCCCGCGATGAGTTGCATCATCAGTAGTATGTACCGACGACAGACGCCGTGTACCTTCACCAACCCTTTTTCCAGCTCGAGGTATGTGTATTGTACAGTGGACCGAGGCATGTTGGACACACTGTATTAGCACCACTCTGTGGACTGTGAGGACTGTGGTAGCCATTTCGTTCCTCTCGCCTCTTCGCAGACACCTTTCTCTGTCACTCACACCCCAGCCCCAGCCAAGCTAGCAGCAAGCAGCACCAGAACAGATAGAGAGCTAGCGAGAGAGATGGCGACCAAGGGAGTAGAGGAACGGAAGGGGGAGGACGTGCCGGTCGTCACTGGTGCGAGCTTCTTGTTTGTCTCCCGATCAAAGATAAACCTGGTCAGTGGCTCATCGATCATCTTCTTTGTCTGCGCGCAGGGACGAAATCGCTGCTGGCGACGTTTGTTTGTCTCCATGGATTCATGAGCGCCGTAAATCTGGCTGCCCAGATTGTGGTGCATGAACACCATCGCAGCTCCCAGGTGCGGGAACAATCTAGCTCGCTACTACTACCACTTTCTTGTGCGGAAAATCTGCAACATCCCCTTCTTTTTATGGAACTGAACTTGTACTACTATTTCTTTTCTCAAGGGTGACGGATGGCCGGTGAGCAGCGGTGCTGCTGCTGGCTGTGATTTTCACGGGGTGGTGGAGACGGGTGCTCCCCTTCTTCGCTCTCCTCATGGTCATCGTCACGGTGAAGAATTCGGTCCTGATCTTCCACGCCGCCATGTCCGGCATCTGCTGCTACTTCGTCAAGCCCGCCGTTGTCGTGGCGGTCATCGCCGTGTTTCAGCTTGTCGTGTCCTTCTGGAGCGCCAAGGATATAGTGCGTCATCAACCCTACAGAGCCGACGGCCAGGAGCCGTCGAAGAAGCACCTCCATTGATGTCTGATGGCAACCGCGCGGGCGAGTAGTTCAGATCTGGAGCTCAAATCCGCTATCCAGCGGATCAGCAGCCGTTGCATGTTATCTGTATTTTTTTTTTTTTTGACATGCATGTTATCTGTATGTAGGTGTTGGTGTTCCATTGCATTGTGCATCGCATGCTACTGCTGGTGTTGTTCGTAATGTGGCCTGGGCTTATCCCATTCCCACATCGTCTTTGTTTTTCAGCTTCCTGTCTCCCTTAAACAGTTGTACTAGTATGTTAACTGAGCCCCGATTATGCCTTAAGTTCACGCAAGCATCTCAAAGCAATGCAGGTTTTTGCCAAAGCCTCTGAATTCCTTCGCAATTCAGCCAGCACTAGCGTCAGACCATTTGTAACACTGTGCGTGCTTATTCAAACGGTGGGGACGGATACTACTAAATAGCGCCGGATGAAGAAAGTTTTCGGTCTGAAAACGGCCGGTTTTCCAGTCGCGTTCCCAGACCGAGCTCCCAGTTTTGGACAAATTTTAAAAAATTCGGTGAAATTTGGGCGAATATAGGCGGATTTCATCGATAGATGGGCCGTTCGTAAATATTACATCGCATTCGGGCGGGCACCCGAATTCTAATTTCACTTAGGCTAGAAAAACTAAAAAAAGAACTAGAAAAGACGATGTTGAAGACTATGCCAATGCCGAGGCTGATGATGCCGGTGGACGCCGTCTTCATGCCGAAGTTGCGGTAGAAACTGGTGTAGTCCGGGTTCGCATTGTCGTCGTCGTCATCGCCGTCGTCGCTCGACGTCTGCGGGGGGGGGGGGGGGGGGGGGGGGGGGCGAGCTGCCCTAGCCTGCGCCGTAACTCCACGACTCGTAGGATGGGCCGACGTCGTCATCGTCGTCGAGGAGGACGAGAGGCGTGCCCTGGTAGGCAGGCTCGCGGCGCGCTCTGGCCTGGCGCTCGGCCGCCTCCTGCAAGCACTGGACGTGTCGTGCCTCCTCCTACTCCCAGTCCGCCCTGGACCAGGCGAGGATGTTCAGCTCCGGGATCAGCGATGGTGGCACGGCGTCATGCAGAGAACGTTCGATTGCCATTTTCATGGCGAATGAGTCCTCGTCGACAGCCACGCCCCAGTCCGCGGGCTCCGGCTTTGGCTATCGCAGGCGGAGCCGGCCTATCGGCGCCGGAGCCGTGCGGGGCTCGTTGATGATGATGCCTCGTGCGTGTGTCCTCGGCGGCGAGTTCCTGAGCGTGTCGGCCTCGCGTTTGGGAGGCCGAAAGAACTCACCGCTGCTCGGCGGCGACTGCACAGGCGCCGTCCCGGACGAGCGTGACGCGGCGGAGGAGGAGGAGGTAGGGCGACCCATCCTCCTGGGCAGCCAATTCGCTGGAGGTCGGCTCCTGCGGTGAGGTGCTGGCACCGGAGAGCGCGGGACGCCGAGGCGGGGGTTGTTGCCGGCGTGGATGTGTTCGAGGATGGCGACCAGCGTGCGTTCCGGCGCACTCCACCACCGACGACGTCCCGCCGAGTTGTTGCGCTTCGGCGGCGTGTCGGGCGGCCCCTCATGGGCGGCGAGCTCGTGCAGCCGCCGCTCGGCGAAAAACTGCTCCTAGTGGACCAGATTGCCGGGGTCTTCGGTGCGCTCAGGGTCCTCCATCGCCGCGATGGCCTCCTAGATCGCCTCGACCATTTGGTCGTCCTCCGGCACCGGCGATATCGGTATGCCGCCAGCGCTGAGCTTCAGCCGGGCAGGCAGCGGAAATCCGGCGGCGCCATGTACCCGATGTCGTAGAGCATCCGCGCCTCCCACGGCTGCAGAGTGCGCTGGCCGAAGCCGTTGGCCGCCGCGGGGTCGCCTGGGTACCTTTCCACCATGGGTGTTTCGCCAAGGTCTACTATTCGCCGAAGTTGGAGAGGGGTTGGAGAGAGTGTGAGCCATGACCTGTGCTGTGGCCGGCTTTTATAGGCCGAAGTGGGCGGCGAAGGCGGTAGAGGTGTAGATGCTTCGGCGGGAAAGAGGAATCGGCGGGAAGCCGATGCGATGGTGTCGCGCCATTACGGCGACGTGTGGTCGACGAGACGCGCCATCAATTGCCCGGCGGACCTCCGCGGGAGCCGAGGCGGAAGGATGACGACGAGGCGATTTCGGTCGCTGACTGGGCGGGTCCACGCGCTGAGGCGTTTTTTTCGCGCCGAATTTGCTTCGTCCGGCGTTACCAGGGCGTTCCCGTCGCGTCGGGAATAGGCTGGGATCTCCGAAAGTATTTTGAGCCAAATTCGGACGAAACCGGCGTCCTGAGAACATGACTGGACAAAAAATCACCGTTCAGACGAAAAAAAAACCCTGGAAACGGCTTGCTAAGAACCCGAGTGAAGATACTCTAATACTCTCTACAATAATTGTTTTGGTTCCTAAATTAGAAAACCGGAATCAGATATCTCAGTTTCGTCTACGAGTCAATGTAAGAGCAGCTCTACTCGATATCGTAAACACGTGAACTGAAAACCGTTAGTACAGGCATTGAACTCACGTTTTTCAATTTAAGAATGGTTGGCACGGATTAGAAACGGTAATCCAAGTGAAATTTTTAAATTTTGGGCCGCTATCGCTGACTCATCCATGAGCGATGTCTCCTCCGACTAGCGTAGGGCGAGGACGAAGGCCTCTTCCTTAGAGAGACCCGACAGCATGATGGCCGCCATCACCTCCACCTCATCCTGTTTAACCTCCACCGCCGCATACTGCTCCACTGTGAGGTTCACGTACGTGCGTTGATGCCCACACCAGTAACAGAGCACCATCCGCAGCGGCACCCACGCACAAGGATTGTTGGTTTGCGGTACCAAACTTTCCGGGCGAGTGCATCTCGGTACCCGAGTTGTCATCAATCTCGCGGAGGGGCCGTAATAGAATCGCCAATTGTCCAGAAGGACAAAATGAGGGGTGAATACAAATCTAACGGCCAAACGGTCGCTTGAACCAGACGAAAAACAGTTAAACTCAAATATCGCCGTTAGGTCAACTCTTTTTGGCCCGTCCTGTCAGTATTTCCTGTTATATTTTGCGGTCGTGGACTAGTTTACCCCTGCGTGTACGAGATCCCTGAGTGGACCAGATATATTTCTTTACTCTGCTCTGCTCTTCTCCCCTGCTCCCCTCCCCATAACCTTTGCTCAGATTCGGCTGCTCGTCTTAGATCGGAGCTCCCACTTGCTCTAATTTGCTCCCCGCCATGTCTGGTCAACCGCTCACGCCTCTAATTGAAGCTCGCAGTCGTCATCATCGTATCGTCCGCCGTATCGGAGCTTCACGTCCCCAGACTAATATCTCGCATCTGGCTAGTCCTTCTCGCATGGCAGAGCGCGTCCCGTCGGGCGATCCTGGCCGGCGACCGGCCTCGGGCAGTTGCGTGCTGCCGTGCACCTTAGGCATGCTAGCCCTGGCACAACAGTTCGACGACCACGCTCTCATGGCCACCGTGTTGGGCGTCCGTCCTGCCGTGTCGCCGACAGAGTTGTTGTCGGCTTTCAGGTCTCGTTTTGGGATCAGACGAAATGAGGTCAAGATTGAGGTATGCGTGTCGCCATTCGATTTTTTTGTCCGGTTCGAGCACAGCTCAGACACCAAGCGCGTTCTGCATTCTTCCCATTCTTACCAGTGCTGTAGGGAGAAAATGAGCTTCATGCGTTGACATCGTGTTTGTGGGTGGGACGATTGCTTGGGGCAGCTTCGTTTCTTCTCCAAACTCGGCTTTGACGGCCTCTCATTGGATGCTTGGGAGCCAGAGGCCCTCAAGCAGGTCGTCAGTAGCCTTGGCGGCGAGCTGGTGGAAATCGTGCCACCGAGCGACAGATGGGTCATCGAGTTAAAGGTGTGGCTGAAAGATCCTGACGCTGTTTCTAAGATGTACGAGGTGCAGATTCCAAGCAGGGCAGGGCGACAGCTTTGCTGGAAGCACCCGGTCATCATCCACCTGGGGGAGGTTTTGGAATCGTTACATGGAATTCAGGTCCCCGAAGAGGCTGCCAAAAAGCGTCCTTGTCGCCTGCAGTGTTGGTCTAGAAGGATCGATAGCACAGGACCGCCACCGTTTCGCGATGGCGCACACAGTTTCGGTGGGGGAACTGGGCTTGGACAAGCTAGTGGTTCTAATTTCCCTTGAGTGAAGACAAAGCTCTAGTGAATTGCCGTGGTATGTGTGGCTAATGAATTTGTAGTATGGAGAGCGTAGCAGGAACTTAGCATTGACTAAAAATATGTAATAGTTTGAATCGATGTAGTACGTGTGGGTAATGAATTTGAAGTAGTATGTGTGTGTAATAGTTTGAATCGATATAGTATGTGTGGGTAATGAATTTGATATAGTGTGTGTAATAGTTTGAATCGATGTAGTTGAACACCGTGCTTTATAATTTCTGTGAATAACCAAGGACAACCTCATGAAAAAAGCGTGGTCTGGCAATGAGCAATGTTAATTCTGTGGATGTCAGAAAAATGTAGTTCATCTCCTCTTCAAGTACAAGGTAGCTATATTTGTAACACGTTGAACTACAAGACCATTTTGCAGACAACATAAGACAAAGGAAAAATGGTTTACAACACAGACATCAGACGCAAAATCTGTAGTCTGGGATAAAAAATGCCAGTTAACTGGATTTAACCACGACAAGTAATTGAAAAAAATAGATACTTGATAGTATTTGCTTACAACAGTAGTACTTCCATACAAAAGGGTCTTATACCTGCACAAAAGTGGGCCAAACTTCCTACTAGTTTATAGAACAATTTGTCAGCATTTCATCTACAAAAACTATTCTTCAGTCTGAACTTAACTATTCTACACTGAAGAAACTGCAGATCTCCACCAGAAAAGTTGGCTGGCCAATTGCCTTGAGAGGACGTAAGTTCTTTGATCATTTAACCTCAAACTGATCTATTGCCTTCCCGCCAAACTATAAGAAATTTACATCGTTCATGCACGACCGCTTTGCATGCGCCAGTCCAGCTTTAGTTGGACCATCTGCGCCGCTGCAACGATTTCTTCGAAACTAAAATTCGGCATCTTCTTGGGATCGTAGGTCCGTGTGAACTGGAACATGAATTCCGGCGCTGAGCTGATGCCCGCCGCCGGCTCCGGCTGTCGAACAATCCAACATGTTGAGTGTAGACGCTTGGTCGCCACCACGGTATGGCCTCCGATGGTGCGTTGGATGGAGCGTCTTTGCTGCAGACGGCATGTTCCCAGCCTGCCCCACTATGGTAAGATAGCCCGCGCCGAACCGTGGATGCGAGAATTCCTAGACCTTGGCGCTGCCCTATTCGAGGGTGTGTACCCTCGGCGGCGTGCTCTCATGAACGATGTGATACGTACCTTGTTCTCACTGCCTAGAGAATGCCGTAATTTCGCCGCGTGATTTCTCCACATCGCTCTCTTGGCCCTGCTTGCCGCATTCGGCACCGATGACACCGGCGTCGCCTCCGTGGCGGATTCGGTGCATTCGGCGAAATCATCCATCTAGCAGGGCAATGGAAGACCGGCCTTGAAGTAGAGCTTCATGGCCTACCTTAGAGGGCTAAATACCCCAGTTTCAGCAGCTGTAACGGCAGCAGCGGCGGCTGCTGCTTAGGCGGGGCCATGTTACCCTAGGTGGTGCGACACAGAGGAGTTGAGGAAGGTGAACTGTGGTTTGTCGGAGAAGGGGAGTGACAGACTGACAGTAGATTTGGACTACAGGCACGCGTGGAAATAATCATCTCCCATTTCCTTAGAGGGTAATAATTCGACACTCGTTGCATTAATCGCTTAATCTGTATTTCCCTTCTCGGCATAAGAGTGTGAAGGTATTAAAAAGATCGGTCGTGGCTATCCATCTCATCGGGCAATGTACTAGGACAGGTAGGACACCAGGTTTCATTTTAGAAATGTTGACGACTGTGCCCTTATGGTTATACGATATTATTTCTATTCCACTATGTACCGTCGAATTGTACCAACACCATCAGAAACAGGGGATGACGGTGTGGCGTGTTTTTTTAAAGGGCATCAGAAATAGGGGATGACAACGTGCATGTTTTCTTACTAGCGGGTCTGCCTCCTCCACCTTCGATGGCGTGCATCCCAGGTTCGAGGGCTGGTGCTGCCCACCAACATATTATTGTGCATTTTTCCATGTTTTGTCGCCACCAGCTCCGCTCCGCTCCACACCGCACCTCTGCTCCTTCCGCCGCCACTCCATTCAGTCTGGCACCGCTCTCGTCCTTCCCTTGTGTAACTACCTCGGTGAATTACGCTCCTAGTTACCAGCCTGGATGAGCAGAAATGGTTGAAATAGTACGGTGGGGCCCAAATGCCACTCACAGGTAGACCTTTCGGCCGTCCCAACCATTTCCACACATCGGGACAAGAACGGGCGGCGTAATCGGCAGGCGAAGGGATCAACTACATACACAAGTGAGTATGTATGCAAGCCACCATACAATAGTACATCAGAGTCATCCCATCTAACAAGAAAGGAAATATAGCAACGCCATACGGCAAGATCCAAATATCCTAGATAGATATAATAGTTTAGGATATCTCCTCATACATCAATCAATAGAGTATTAAGCGGAAGCGGAAGACAAAATCCGAGTACGGATAAGAAGCAAATCGGCATAAGATGCCCCATAACTAAGCAGATCCCGCCCACAGATCTCACGGATCCCCGTTCCCGGAATCTCTACACCGAATGATCGTTGCCCACATCGTCCGTCTCTTCCACCCAGTATCCATCTTGCGAGGGTACCTGTTCATCTGAACCAATAATTTATCGTGTGAGACCCTAGGGGTACTCAGCAAGTCTTTATGCCTCTAAAGGGGACACAACCTGGGGTGACGCAATTGCAGCAAAAGATAAACCCTAACAGTTCTATAGATACTCGCTAATCATCCGCCCAACCAGAGATAGACGGATGTCCGTGAATTAATACCAACAGTTGTAAAGGTAATCTTAACAGATCCATCCTCCTCCTCGCTTACCGACGAGGAAGCGGACGAACAACCCCTCATCCGTTGGCAGTTTTATTATCCATTCCATGAATGTTGCACTATTTACTAGTCAGGTACCTAGTCTAGTCAAATTAAGAGCGGTACTTTAGTTATGCTTGTCTATGATCGAGAAATTGTGCTCCAAGTCGTCCATAACCGCGGACACGGCTTTCAGAAAGTTTTACCCTGCAGGGGTGCACAAATAGCAACACACACTCGATATGCCTCGGAAAAACCAAATCAAAAACCCAACGAGACAGTCATGACAAAGCAACTACAGGATTCAGAAATATTTCAGGGGGCCACCCCTTTAAGTAGATCCCGCAACGAAGCCGGCCGGCTCCGAAACGGGCTTAAGGTTGTGGAGGCGGCTGTAAACGACTGGGAACCCGAAAGTGTGGCTGGGCTTGTCGATACGGCGAAATCGGGCCACGATCCTAAACAGTACAGTGTGCAGTACCTCGCACAATTTAAATAAAGCAGTAAAGCATGGCATAAGTACAGGATAGTAAATAAAACCTTAAACTAGTTTGTGGCCCCAAGAAATAAGAATGAATCAAGCTCTGGCTCAGGGGGGTCCATAAGCCTCCCGGATGTAGATAACGCGAATATTCTTGGAACAAGAATCAAGTACTCGGGGTCTTACGGGACACAAGTGAGCCTGAAAACCAAATAGCGAATATGGCTCACCGGTGCCACTTTCATTAGTTATCCCATTACTACTCGGGTTGAGTTGTTTAGGTTCCTCGTTATCCAACAGACACTCACATACCCTACACATGCTGTTCTACGACTCGCATGGCTCAAACAACTCCTGTAGTAATGGCTCATGGGATGGAGGGACAAGCTTCGGTGGGGTTTAAAAGTAAAGGCTATGCAATACTTGGGATTCAATTTAATGCAATCGCGACTCAATGATGCAAGAATAAGATAGAGGCAACAGGTACTATATGTATGCAAGCATGTGGTAGTGCTTGCCTGGCAGCTCAGTTGAAGCAAGGAATGGATCTGGGTAGTGCTCCTGGTTCTCTTGATATATCCCCTGCTCAGCGTCTATTCGAAGAAGAACCAAACAAACAAGGGCCAACATAAATAAAGTGCACAAGCATATGAATAAAATGCGACAAGCAAACAATCATGCCATGATGAATGATGCACAATTTGCATGGCATTAAAGTAGCATGGCATGGGTGAGGTGTGGCATACAAGAATAGATCATTTTATTGAGTTTTGGGCGCATTTTATACTCATTTTAGTTGTTGTATACTTTATATTTATATGATGCATGCTTCAAAACAAACCAAGGAATGCATAAACAGAAAGGTCTCGTCGAGCTAATCATTTTAGACATATCATTTGTTAAATTTGGAGTTATAAATCAAAAGATATTAATTATTTAAGACAAAAGGGCATTTTATTGTAATTTAAATAAACTTGGAATTTTAATTGTTCGAAATATATTTTGAAGGCCATATTTGAAATCCTCACATTTTCCTGATTTGAAAACATATATTATTTGCATTAATTGGATTAATATTTGAAAAGTTATTTAAAACAGAATTAAATTTGAATTTGAAATAATTAGAAAAAGATTTGAATTTAAACCAGATTTGCAGAAATACTTTTGTTACTCGGCTCGATCCTAGCCACAGCCAATGACCAGTGGGGCCATGCTGACTGGGCGGCCACACGCGCGCGAAAAGCTTTTTACACCGCAGCCGCTGCCAGACTCTGAGGCCGACAGGTGGGGCTAGCGGCCACGGGGTCCACGCGGCAGTGGGCGAAAGACAGGCACTGACGGATGGGGCCAAGGCTGGAGCGCGGGTTGAGGGTTATAAAAAGGCAGGGGGTTTTCTGGAAGAATCTCGCGGCGGCTGACTAGTGGGCCAGGTGGACCGCGGGTCGATGCAGAAAAGACGCAGGGGGTTTACGCAAAACGGCGTCGCCGTACTGTTTCTCTTCCTCGCGGACAGATCGGTGCGCGCGCGGTGCAGAACGCAGCGCGCGGGGCTCGAACCGGGGACCTGCGGGCGCGCGCTGGGGTGGCTAACCAGTGCGGCTAGGTGGGCTAGGTGACAGGAGAGCGGGCGGGGCCTAGATAGGGCTGCGATGCGGCCGGGAGCGAGCGGACAGACACGTGCAGCGACGCGCAGAGGGTGCTCGACGAAATTTCCGGCAAGGCTAGGGCGAGACGGCGACGGCGAGGATGTCTGGGGGGTTGGGGAGCTCACCGTGAGGGCGTCGGTGGCGATGGATCGGGTCGGCGAGCCGTGGAACGACGAGGGCGCAGACGGACGACTCGGGTTAGGGTTTCGGGGAGGCGCATCGGTACTGGCGGCTCCGGTGCTCCTTTTCGTCGACGGCGGGTTCGGGGCGACGCAGGGGAACCTCCTCGACCTTCCTCGACAACCAGCGCGTCACGCCACCGGCTGGTTTAGGTGTGGGCGGTGGAGGCCGAAGGTTTTCCGGCGAGTGGGGTAGACGGTGGCGGTGGAGAAAGAGGGAGAGGGTGGAGGCTATGGGGCGGATCTGGGCGAGCAGAGGAGCGTCGTGAGGTGGTAGATAGGGACGGGGGAGGGAGGTGGTGCCGTGGGGGAGTGGTTGGGGGTAAAGGTGGCTCGGCCACCTTTATCTCCCCTCTCCTTCACGTGCTCGGCTGGGAGGTCAGGGCAGGGCCAGGGCTGGCACGTGGGGACGGCCAAGGCCAAGGGAGGCAGGGGCAGGTTCGGGTGGTGGGTCCTCTAGGCAGGGAGAGAAGAGAGGGAGAGAGGGTAGCCTCGGGTAGGGCTAGGTTTGGAGCTAGGGTAGGAGGGAAGGGGTATGGCTCGGGCTAGGGCTGGACTAGGGTTTGGGTGGGGTAGCTAGGTGGCATGGTGGTAGCCTCGGGGTAGGAAGAGAAGAGGTGAGGCCGAGAGAGAGATGGTGGACTTAGGGTTAGATGAGAGGGGTGTGGTAGATTAGGGTTAGCTTAGAAAGGGGGGTAGGTTAGATGGGGGTAGCTTAGGGTTTAGAGAGAGAGGGGAAAGGTGAGGTGGTGGCACTCCTTTGCCAAGCCCAAGCCTGAACAAGATCAAACCAAGCTCGGCCAAAAGAGAGAACAGAAGGAAAGGTGGTGATGGAGTAAGGTGATGGTCTAGGGCTTAGAGAGAAAGATGGAGTGGTTTGAAGCTAGGGGTTTGCTAAGGTCAAGGTCAAGCCAAGAACAACTAAGATCAAACCAAAACAAAACAAGAAAGGAGGGGGAGGTGGTTTAAGCATGATCAAATAAGATCAAGCTAAAAGAGAGAGATGAGAGAGTGAGAGGATCCACCCAAAACCAAATAGAAACCAAATATTAGAAAAGGTGGTGCTTGCATGGGCCATGCATGATATTTAATGCCATGCTTATGTTGTGAAAACAAGATGATTTACATGGCATTATTACTATGCATCCCAAATGTGGAGTAAGGCCCAAGCAAAAGAATTTAGAAAGAATTCCAAGTGTAGTAGATGGAGTTGATCACATTGGACTATAATTGGGACTTGCTAGTGTGTATATGCCACTAGGTATTTAATAAGCCCACAAAAAATATCCCAACATGATGATAACCCCAAACAAACATATGGAAGCTAGGAAAAGGTTCCACTCACAAGGCATGCAAAGGTGACCATGTGGCTCTCATGTATCAATAATGTGAAAACAACATGACACTAAGATGAGAGCATGTGGTAGAAGAATTAGATCCATTCCAACCCACATGAGCTAGAGATAAACCCAAATAAAGCCAAGCTCATATTTAGTTGGATGGTGGAATTATAAGGTGGTGAAAAAGAAAGGTGGTGGAGTTAAACAAGAGATATGCCCCCAACTCAACTTGGGCATTAAACAATATATCAAGAACCAAATACATTATCAAGAGGCAAATACAATTAATAATGCAGATGAGATAAGAACCAAATGGAAAAGGGTTTTATATGATGCTCAAATGCAAGGTGGCATGATGACATGAGCATGATATAATGATGATGCAACAATTATATATTTGAAGTAGCCATTATATTACTAGACCAAGTAGCATTACAATTGTTAGACAATTGGGATGCTACAACTCTCCCCCACTAAACAGGAATCTCACCCCGAGATTCTAGGAAGAAGAAGAAGACACAAAGAGTGTAGGATACTTGGCACGGAGCTCATCTTCACGTTCCCAAGTGGCTTCATCAACGGAATGGTGCGACCACTGCACCTTGCAGAACTTGATGGACTTGTTGCGAGTCCTTCTTTCTGCGACTTCAAGGATTTTTGTGGGGTGTTCTTGATAAGACAGGTCTTCTTGGAGATTGATAAGCTCATGGTCCACGGTCCTGCCGGGATCCTTGAAGCACTTCTTGAGCTGAGAGATGTGGAAAACATCATGGACCTTTAGTTTTTCCGGAAGCTCAAGGGCATAAGCAACTTCTCCTCTTCTTCCACGAACTTTGAAGGGACCGATGTATCTAGGAGCCAGCTTCCCTTTGATACCAAAACGGTGCGTGCCTCTCATGGGAGTGACACAAAGGTAAACGAGGTCACCAGGGACATACTCCATGTCCGTGTGCTTCCTGTCATAATTGCTCTTCTGGCGACTTTGAGCAATCCTCAGATTTTCCAGAATGATGTGAACCTTCTCCTCCGCTTGAGTCACAATGTCAGGGCCAAACAAGATCCTTTCACCTGCACCCGACCAACCAATCGGAGTTCTGCATTTGCGACCATAGAGAGCCTCAAATGGTGCCATCTTTAGACTTTTCTGGAAGCTGTTGTTGTACGAGAATTCAGCATAAGGAAGACATTCTTCCCACTTCATGCCAAAAGAGATGACGCAAGCACGAAGCATATCCTCCAGAATCTGATTGATCCTTTCAACTTGTCCTTGCGACTGAGGGTGGTAAGCTGTGCTGAAGTTCAACTTTGTTCCCAAAGCATTTTGGAAACTCTCCCAGAACTTGGAAGTGAAGATGCTTCCACGGTCTGAACTGATCTCGAGAGGAACCCCATACAGAGAGACAATTCTGTTGATATAGAGCTCCGCCAACTGAATTGCAGAAATGGTTTCCTTGACGGGGAAGAAGTGAGCCACTTTAGAAAGCCTGTCAATGACAACAAAGATTGCATTGTTGCCCTTCTGCGACCTAGGAAAACCAGTGATGAAGTCCATCTCTACTTTCTCCCATTTCCATTCCGGGGGTTTCAATGGCTGTAGAAGACCGGAAGGTTTCTGATGAACAGCTTTCACTCTGCGGCAGACATCACACTCCGAGACATACTTGGCACAATACCGTTTCAAACCAGGCCACCAATATTGTGTTTTTAAGTCCATGTACATCTTTGTGCTGCCAGGGTGGATGGAAAGAACAGAATCATGCGCCTCCTTGAGAACTTGCTCTCTCAAACCCGGGTAGTTCGGAACAAACATCCGGTGTTCAAAGAAAAGCGTGCCTTGATCATCGACGTGGAAGGACTCATACTTCGGAAGCTGAAGCCTAGAGATTATCTTTCTTGTGTGCGGATCACCAAGCTGAGAAGAGCGAACCTTTTCTTCCAAGAGAGGTGTTGCTAGAAGGTTCAGGAGATACCCTTGTTCCACAATTTCCAGGTTGAGCTGACGGAATTCCTCGCACAAGAGAGGCTGTTGTTCTTCCATCATGAGGTTGTTGACATAAGCTTTGCGGCTGAGAGCATCTGCCATAACATTAGCTTTACCCGGAGTGTAGTTAATGGTCAAATCGAAGTCATTGATTGCTTCAATCCATCTCCTTTGCCGAAGGTTGAGATCAGGCTGAGTAAAGATATACTTCAGACTCTTGTGATCAGAAAAGATCTCACAACGGTTGCCAAGCAAGTAGTGCCTCCATACTTTCAAAGCAAAGACAACTGCTGCGAGCTCGAGGTCATGTGTAGGATAGTTGATCTCATGCGTCTTCAACTGACGAGAGGCATAAGCAACAACTTGTTTTTCTTGCATAAGGACCGCACCCAATCCATGCAAAGAAGCGTCACAGAAGATCTGAAACGGCTTGGAGGTATCCGGAGGAACCAAGACTGGTGTGGAAGTGAGCTTCTCTTTGAGTGTCTCAAAGCTTGCTTGACATGCAGGAGTCCAAAGGTATTTCTTGCCTTTCTTGAGAAGATCGGTAAGAGGCTTCGCTATTTTCGAGAAGTTCTGAACGAAGCGACGGCAATAACTAGCCAAACCAAGGAAACTCCGCACTTCTTTGACATTGACAGGAGGAAGCCATTCAACAATTGTCTTCACAGTTTCCGGATTGACTGCAATGCCCTTGGCAGAGATGACGTGACCAAGATAGGTTACTTGAGGCAGCCAAAACTCACACTTGGAGAACTTTGCATACAAGCGGTTCTCACGAAGCTTGCTTAGGACACACCGGAGGTGTTCTTCATGCTCTTCTCGTGACTTAGAAAAGACTAAGATGTCATCCAGATAGACCACAACGAACATATCAAGATACTCCATGAAAACCGAGTTCATGAGCCTCGAGAAGGTGGCAGGTGCGTTGGTGAGACCGAAAGACATGACCGTGTACTCATACAGGCCATAGCGGGTGGTGAAAGCTGTCTTCGGAACATCTTCCTTGCGAATCTTGATTTGGTGATAACCACTCCTCAAGTCCAGCTTAGAGAACACCACAGCTCCAGCTAGCTGATCAAAGAGATCATTAATCCGCGGAAGGGGATACTTATTCTTGATGGTTTTAGCATTGAGAGCCCGATAGTCAACACAAAGTCTATCAGTCTGGTCTCGCTTCTTCACAAAGAGATTTGGGCTACCCCAAGAAGAAGTACTATGCTGAATGAAACCCAACTTCTCTTGTTCATCAAGCTGACGTTTGAGTTCAGCCAACTCAGCAGGACCAATTTTATAAGGCCACTTGGAGATAGGAGCGGTACCAGGTTCAAGCTCAATTACAAACTCAACCTGACGCTCCGGAGGCATACCTGGCAACTCTTCAGGAAAGACATCTGGGAACTCGCAGACCACCGGAACACTCTGAATAGCTTCCATAGCATCAACATTCAGAGCCGCCAAAGAGAAAAGCTGGATAGCAGGAGTCAGACTTGGAGAATAGACTATATGGCCTTCAGGAATCTTCAGAGAAACCGAGCGTTCAGCACAATCAATCACAGCTGCATTTGCTGTCAACCAATCCATGCCCAAGATGACATCAATGTCAGAATTGCCCAGAACAATTAAGGAAGCCGAGAATGAAGAGCCACCAATCTCAATTTGATTGCCATGGCTGATATAAGCAGCCCTCATGTTTGAACCAGGAGATAGGACCCTTAACTTCTTAAGGAGAGGTTCCATAGCTAACACATTCTCATCTGCAAACTTGGTTGACACAAAAGAATGCGATGCACCAGAATCAAACAAAACTCTTGCAGGAACTGAGTTAACGGGAAGCATACCCATCACAACTCCAGGTGCATGCTCAGCTTGAGCGGCGTTGATGCAGTTGGCACGAGCAATAGTAGACCCGGGCTTGGTGTTGATGTTGAGAGCCCGAGGTGGTGGTGTACGAACCAAAGGAGAGCTTGCTGCAGATGTTGGAGGTGGAGGAGGAAGAGCCTTGTTCTTCATCGGACAGTTCCATTGTTGATGCCCAGAGTCTCCACAAGTGTAACAAGCACCCCGTGGACGTGGAGCAACGTAGCCAGGGACTCCGCCAGACGCTCCGGGGTAATGGTTGTGGTAGCCCCCGGGAGCAGCAGTGAGGAAGTTTGGTGGCCTTGCCGTGTAGCTTGAAGGTCTTGGTGGAGCCGGGAGCAACGGTGGGGTGTTAGGAACCCAGACATGACGCTTAGAAGGAGCTGACATGGCTGAAGAGCTTGCTGCATCACGGCTGTGCTTCTTTGACTCGTCAAACACTTGCCTACTTGCCTCTTCCTGCAGAGCTGTATGCTGAAGTTCCAGAAAAGACGCCGGCCTTGCATGTGTGATTGCATACTTAATCGATGCATTGAGCCCTTGCCTGAACCTCTTTTGCTTCTTCTTGTCATCAGAGATCTCATCGCCACCATAACGAGAAAGGTTCATGAAGTTCCTGATGTAGGTATTGACATTATCATTGCCCTGCTTCAGGTTAAGAAACACTTCCTTCATTCTCTCCATGACAATTTCTGACAGATACTGCTCCTTGAAAGCTCCAGTGAACTGTCCCCAAGTAGGCTGAAAACCAGTGCAGTTTGCCTTCAGGTAATTCTCCCACCAGAGAGCTGCATCTCCCTTCAGAAGGTGAGTAGCACACTTTACCCATTCTTGCTCAGGAACATCAGCAGTTGCCAGTAACCTTGACATCTCACGCAACCAATCATCAGCATCAAGTGGTTGATCAGAAACATCAAACTGGCGAGGGTTGAACTTCAGGAAGCTTTTGATGTCCCCTCGCTTGGGAGGTGGAGGTAGCGGCAGAAACTCGTTCCTCCTGACACTTTCCTCGAACCGCTGCTGGTTCTGCTGCATTGTTGCCAAGGCATTGGCGATGCTTGACAAAGCTGCCCCCAATTCAGGTTGTATGTCCTCCTCAGAATGGCGTGGTGGTGCCATCCTGTGATTGATATAACACACAAGTCAGTACTATGATGGAGAATAATAATAATCCAAAATAGTACCAAGATGGAATTACTCAAGATTAAAGGATACAATTTACTAAGATGATATTAAAATATCAACGAAGTTCAAAGCACCTAGAAGATATTAAGCATATCGCACACGACTGAAAAGGAGTGTGGTACACAAATATATCAAAGAAAATTTTTCCACAAATTTCGGCATTAAAATACCAATAGATGCGCAAAATCACTTAACGAATCAAGATTAGTGACTCTACCAATTCAATATACAAGAGCGAATGATAAGAGTAGTGGTATGGTCGCGACTCCATCCCGCACCCAAATCATTACTCCGCACATGAACAAGTAAAACACATATCTCAACACCTTCTTCTTACGATGATCCTAAAGATTAGCAACTACGGAAACGAACACACAACAGAAGATAACGTCGGATAACAAAGAGTAAGACAGATCGCGTCGGTATACAGCGAAACAGATAGATCGCGTCGGTTTGCAAAAGCCTGTCGGTATGGAATGTACCAACAGTTGATAACCAAAAGGCCGATAAGATAACAACTTGGATGCAACAAATAGACAAAGATTTACACACACACACACACACAGATACACAACCTATGGTACTACGGAAACCCAGAACACGTGAATCCTAGTTTGAATTTGAGAAGAGGATTGAAAATGTTACACTTCCTTACCAGAAAGGGTGGGTGGGTGGGTAAGAAGAAAAGTGGAAGCAGTCCTACTCTCGCGTTTTGTTTTTCCCTAATATACATATCTACCAAAATATTTGCTAGACGGACAACGACCATTTGGCTGAGACCCTGAAGGGTGGGATGGCTCTGATACCAATTGTAACTACCTCGGTGAATTACGCTCCTAGTTACCAGCCTGGATGAGCAGAAATGGTTGAAATAGTACGGTGGGGCCCAAATGCCACTCACAGGTAGACCTTTCGGCCGTCCCAACCATTTCCACACATCAGGACAAGAACGGGCGGCGTAATCGGCAGGCGAAGGGATCAACTACATACACAAGTGAGTATGTATGCAAGCCACCATACAATAGTACATCAGAGTCATCCCATCTAACAAGAAAGGAAATATAGCAACGCCATACGGCAAGATCCAAATATCCTAGATAGATATAATAGTTTAGGATATCTCCTCATACATCAATCAACAGAGTATTAAGCGGAAGCGGAAGACAAAATCCGAGTACGGATAAGAAGCAAATCGGCATAAGATGCCCCATAACTAAGCAGATCCCGCCCACAGATCTCACGGATCCCCGTTCCCGGAATCTCTACACCGAATGATCGTTGCCCACATCGTCCATCTCTTCCACCCAGTATCCATCTTGCGAGGGTACCTGTTCATCTGAACCAATAATTTATCGTGTGAGACCCTAGGGGTACTCAGCAAGTCTTTATGCCTCTAAAGGGGACACAACCTGGGGTGACGCAATTGCAGCAAAAGATAAACCCTAACAGTTCTATAGATACTCGCTAATCATCCGCCCAACCAGAGATAGACGGATGTCCGTGAATTAATACCAACAGTTATAACAGTTGTAAAGGTAATCTTAACAGATCCATCCTCCTCCTCGCTTACCGACGAGGAAGCGGACGAACAACCCCTCATCCGTTGGCAGTTTTATTATCCATTCCATGAATGTTGCACTATTTACTAGTCAGGTACCTAGTCTAGTCAAATTAAGAGCGGTACTTTAGTTATGCTTGTCTATGATCGAGAAACTGTGCTCCAAGTCGTCCATAACCGCGGACACGGCTTTCAGAAAGTTTTACCCTGCAGGGGTGCACAAATAGCAACACACACTCGATATGCCTCGGAAAAACCAAATCAAAACCCAACGAGACAGTCACGACAAAGCAATTACAGGATTCAGAAATATTTCAGGGGGCCACCCCTTTAAGTAGATCCCGCAACGAAGCCGGCCGGCTCCGAAACGGGCTTAAGGTTGTGGAGGCGGCTGTAAACGACTGGGAACCCGAAAGTGTGGTTGGGCTTGTCGATACGGCGAAATCGGGCCACGATCCTAAACAGTACAGTGTGTAGTACCTCGCACAATTTAAATAAAGCAGTAAAGCATGGCATAAGTACAGGATAGTAAATAAAACCTCAAACTAGTTTGTGGCCCCAAGAAATAAGAATGAATCAAGCTCTGGCTCAGGGGGGTCCATAAGCCTCCCGGATGTGGATAGCGCGAATATTCTTGGAACAAGAATCAAGTACTCGGGGTCTTACGGGACACAAGTGAGCCTGAAAACCAAATAGCGAATATGGCTCACCGGTGCCACTTTCATTAGTTATCCCATTACTACTCGGGTTGAGTTGTTTAGGTTCCTCGTTATCCAACATACACTCACATACCCTACACATGCTGTTCTACGACTCGCATGGCTCAAACAACTCCTGTAGTAATGGCTCATGGGATGGAGGGACAAGCTTCGGTGGGGTTTAAAAGTAAAGGCTATGCAATACTTGGGATTCAATTTAATGCAATCGCGACTCAATGATGCAAGAATAAGATAGAGGCAACAAGTACTATATGTATGCAAGCATGTGGTAGTGCTTGCCTGGCAGCTCAGTTGAAGCAAGGAATGGATCTGGGTAGTGCTCCTGGTTCTCTTGATATATCCCCTGCTCAGCGTCTATTCGAAGAAGAACCAAACAAACAAGGGCCAACATAAATAAAGTGCACAAGCATATGAATAAAATGCGACAAGCAAACAATCATGCCATGATGAATGATGCACAATTTGCATGGCATTAAAGTAGCATGGCATGGGTGAGGTGTGGCATACAAGAATAGATCATTTTATTGAGTTTTGGGCGCATTTTATACTCTTTTTAGTTGCTGTATACTTTATATTTATATGATGCATGCTTCAAAACAAACCAAGGAATGCATAAACAGAAAGGTCTCGTCGAGCTAATCATTTTAGACATATCATTTGTTAAATTTGGAGTTATAAATCAAAAGATATTAATTATTTAAGACAAAAGGGCATTTTATTGTAATTTAAATAAACTTGGAATTTTAATTGTTCGAAATATATTTTGAAGGCCATATTTGAAATCCTCACATTTTCCTGATTTGAAAACATATATTATTTGCATTAATTGGATTAATATTTGAAAAGTTATTTAAAACAGAATTAAATTTGAATTTGAAATAATTAGAAAAAGATTTGAATTTAAACCAGATTTGCAGAAATACTTTTGTTACTCGGCTCGATCCTAGCCACAGCCAATGACCAGTGGGGCCATGCTGACTGGGCGGCCACACACGCGTGAAAAGCTTTTTACACCGCAGCCGCTGTCAGACTCTGAGGCCGACAGGTGGGGCTAGCGGCCACTGGGTCCACGCGGCAGTGGGCGAAAGACAGGCACTGACGGATGGGGCCAAGGCTGGAGCGCGGGTTGAGGGTTATAAAAAGGCAGGGGGTTTTCTGGAAGAATCTCGCGGCGGCTGACTAGTGGGCCAGGTGGACCGCGGGTCGATGCAGAAAAGACGCAGGAGGGTTTACGCAAAACGGCGTCGCCGTACTGTTTCTCTTCCTCGCGGACAGATCGGTGCGCGCGCGGTGCAGAACGCAGCGCGCGGGGCTCGAACCGGGGACCTGCGGGCGCGCGCTGGGGTGGCTAACCAGTGCGGCTAGGTGGGCTAGGTGACAGGAGAGCGGGCGGGGCCTAGATAGGGCTGCGATGCAGCCGGGAGCGAGCGGACAGACACGTGCAGCGGCGCGCAGAGGGTGCTCGACGAAATTTCCGGCAAGGCTAGGGCGAGACGGCGACGGCGAGGATGTCTGGGGGGTTGGGGAGCTCACCGTGAGGGCGTCGGTGGCGATGGATCAGGTCGGCGAGCCGTGGAACGACGAGGGCGCAGACGGACGACTCGGGTTAGGGTTTCGGGGAGGCGCGTCGGTACTGGCGGCTCCGGTGCTCCTTTTCGTCGACGGCGGGTTCGGGGCGACGCAGGGGAACCTCCTCGACCTTCCTCGACAACCAGCGCGTCACGCCACCGGCTGGTTTAGGTGTGGGCGGTGGAGGCCGAAGGTTTTCCGGCGAGTGGGGTAGACGGTGGCGGTGGAGAAAGAGGGAGAGGGTGGAGGCTATGGGGCGGATCTGGGCGAGCAGAGGAGCGTCGTGAGGTGGTAGATAGGGACGGGGGAGGGAGGTGGTGCCGTGGGGGAGTGGTTGGGGGTAAAGGTGGCTCGGCCACCTTTATCTCCCCTCTCCTTCACGTGCTCGGCTGGGAGGTCAGGGCAGGGCCAGGGCTGGCACGTGGGGACGGCCAAGGCCAAGGGAGGCAGGGGCAGGTTCGGGTGGTGGGTCCTCTGGGCAGGGAGAGAAGAGAGGGAGAGAGGGTAGCCTTGGGTAGGTCTAGGTTTGGAGCTAGGGTAGGAGGGAAGGGGTATGGCTCGGGCTAGGGCTGGACTAGGGTTTGGGTGGGGTAGCTAGGTGGCATGGTGGTAGCCTCGGGGTAGGAAGAGAAGAGGTGAGGCCGAGAGAGAGATGGTGGACTTAGGGTTAGATGAGAGGGGTGTGGTAGATTAGGGTTAGCTTAGAAAGGGGGGTAGGTTAGATGGGGGTAGCTTAGGGTTTAGAGAGAGAGGGGAAAGGTGAGGTGGTGGCACTCCTTTGCCAAGCCCAAGCCTGAACAAGATCAAACCAAGCTCGGCCAAAAGAGAGAAGAGAAGGAAAGGTGGTGATGGAGTAAGGTGATGGTCTAGGGCTTAGAGAGAAAGATGGAGTGGTTTGAAGCTAGGGGTTTGCTAAGGTCAAGGTCAAGCCAAGAACAACTAAGATCAAACCAAAACAAAACAAGAAAGGAGGGGGAGGTGGTTTAAGCATGATCAAATAAGATCAAGCTAAAAGAGAGAGATGAGAGAGTGAGAGGATCCACCCAAAACCAAATAGAAACCAAATATTAGAAAAGGTGGTGCTTGCATGGGCCATGCATGATATTTAATGCCATGCTTATGTTGTGAAAACAAGATGATTTACATGGCATTATTACTATGCATCCCAAATGTGGAGTAAGGCCCAAGCAAAAGAATTTAGAAAGAATTCCAAGTGTAGTAGATGGAGTTGATCACATTGGACTATAATTGGGACTTGCTAGTGTGTATATGCCACTAGGTATTTAATAAGCCCACAAAAATATCCCAACATGATGATAACCCCAAACAAACATATGGAAGCTAGGAAAAGGTTCCACTCACAAGGCATGCAAAGGTGACCATGTGGCTCTCATGTATCAATAATGTGAAAACAACATGACACTAAGATGAGAGCATGTGGTAGAAGAATTAGATCCATCCCAACCCACATGAGCTAGAGATAAACCCAAATAAATCCAAGCTCATATTTAGTTGGATGGTGGAATTATAAGGTGGTGAAAAAGAAAGGTGGTGGAGTTAAACAAGAGATATGCCCCCAACTCAACTTGGGCATTAAACAATATATCAAGAACCAAATACATTATCAAGAGGCAAATACAATTAATAATGCAGATGAGATAAGAACCAAATGGAAAAGGGTTTTATATGATGCTCAAATGCAAGGTGGCATGATGACATGAGCATGATATAATGATGATGCAACAATTATATATTTGAAGTAGCCATTATATTACTAGACCAAGTAGCATTACAATTGTTAGACAATTGGGATGCTACACCTTGGGCTGTCGTCCTCCCGCCCTCCCCTCCCTGCCATCCCCTCACGTCCCCTCCACTCCCCTCCCTGCCATGTCTCCTTGCTGCCGTCCACCGCCCAAGCGCGTCTGGAAACGAAAATCAAGAGTCGGCCGTTGGGTTAGGCACCCAACGACGCTGGTGATCCGGATCCCGCTCGGAGATGGATCCTGCAAGGCTTGAGAACACGGAGATGGGTCCTGCATGGTCGGAGAGCACAGAATATCCTTCAAGTCTGGAGAGCACATAGGAGAATGAAATAGGGGAAGAGGAAGCAGGGTGCAGAGCTTTGGAGGTATGGAGCCCGGAGAAGGTGTCGTGCGTCCACATTGAAGGGTAAGAACGGTGATTCCTTTTTTGTATACCCTAATTAGCGTTTCTAGTCCAGTGGTGATGGCAAGGATATGTGTTGGTAACCGCATGACGTCTGTATAGCTTATCCTTGAGCATGATGCTTTGTCAAGTGAGCATGAAGACACTAAAATGTGTGGCGGTGTGGATGATGATGAGAAAGCATATCCAGACGTGGCTGCTGACCCTGGTAGGATGGAGAGTAGGGAATATTTGGTTGATTCGAACTTTGAGCCTGACTATGGGACTTATGAGGAAGAGGAATGTGAAGATGTGGAAATGGGATATAGATATGACGACGAAGACGAGGACAGGCCAGTGATACACTTTGACAGGGACAATCCTACAATTGATGAGGGGGCTGTCTTTGAGAATGTGGAGGACTGCAGATATGCAGTTGCAACCTATGCAATCAGAGTTGGGTTCGAATTTATCATTGAAAAGAGCGACCAGAAGAGATTTAGGGTGCATTGTAGGGAAAGTAATGTGTGTAAATGGAGATTACATGCATCTCCAATGTGGGGTGGACACCCATTTCAGGTTGTAATAGCTACATTTTGTTTCAGTCTTTCTCATATTTATTCTGCTGATAATTAGCTCTGAATTATTTGGATTCTTATCGAATGTAGATCAAAGTAAACACGAAGAAACACAACTGCCCTAATACTTCTTTAAGTGATAAAATTAGACCGGCGACTACCAAGTGGATTACTGCTACTGTACTTGACTAGGTGAGGCAGGATCATAACATTGGACCTGATGAACTCAGAGCAAAGATTAGCAAAAAGTTTAACATTCTGATTCCTTACCACAGAGTCTTTGATGGGGAGGAGATGGCTCTAGACTTCATTCAAGGCAAGTGGAATGACAGATTTCACATGTTGTATAGTTTGAAAGCTCAGGTAGAGAAAACATCACCTGGTAGTGTTGTTGACATCGATTACGAGGTTGTGAAAGGAAGAGAAAAGGTCATGAGGGGGTCAGGTATAAGCAGGCAGATAAGAAATGCTTCAGGAGATGTTTTGTCTGCCTGAAGGCATGCTGGAAGGGGTTCCTAGACGGCTGCAGGCCATACTTGGCAATAGGCGCAACTTCTTTAACAGGGAAGTTCAAGGGACATATTGCTTATGCTTGTGCTTTGGACGCGCATAATTGGCATCTACCCGTAGCTTATGCTGTTCTTGAGGGTGAATCAAATGAAAGATGGACATGATTCATGCAGAGACTACGGGCAGTAATTGGTCACCCTGAAGGCTTGGTGATACACACTGGTGCATGCAAGGGTCTTGAGAATGTTGTTGATGTTGTGTTTCCTGGGGTTGAGCATAGGGAATGCATGCGGAACCTCTCTACTAACTTCACGAAGAAGTTCAAAGGAAAGATCCTTGAAGAGGACTTGTGGAGATCAGCATACACATACACCCCAAGCACGCATGCTACTTACTTGTGAACATGTATGTAGTGCCAAAGGTGAAAAAAATACCTTGAAGAACATCACACCAAGCTATGGGACAGAAGCAAGTTTGGTGAGTTAAGCAAGGTGGATTTTGTTTGCAATAATTTGGCAGAGAGTTTCAATGATAAGATTTTAGGCATGAAGACACTTGGAATTGTTATTTTGTTGGATGCAATAAGACAGTGCATAATGGTGAAGATAGATTTAAGGCAAATAATTTGTGCAAGAAAAATTTTAGGCCATAAAATAGTTCCAAAGGTGGTTATGTTACTGAATGCAAGAACCAGGGAAATGAGAACGATAAAGATGAGGATGGTCAGAAGTTCCAGAACATTGGCTGAGGTTTATGCAGAATACAAGCATGGAAGTGAACAGAGGTACACTGTAGACATTGGAAACAAGACTTGTTCATGCAGGCAGTGGCAGATTACTGGTCTGCCATGTCACCATGCGATTTACTTCATCTTAAAGCTTAGAGGTAACGAAGCTGAAATAGAGAACTATGTCGACAACTATTTCTTCGTGGACAAGTTTGCTGCAACTTATGCAGAAAACATACCACCTATGGCCGATGAAAATAATTGGGAGATTGTCGATCCAGGGTTCAAACTTCAACCACTAGTTCTTAGGAGGCCACCTGGGAGGCCTAGAAAGCTAAGGATCGTAGCCTCCACCGATAAAGTTCCAAGGCTTGGTGCTAGGAAAAGGAAATGCGGACGTTGTGGCGGATTCGGCCATATCAAGAGGTTGTGCAAAAACCCAGTTACACATGCTATTGTCCCTGTTCACACCCCGGTGGCAGAAAATGAGGCTTCTCAGCCAGAACTGGAGGAAGAGTAGTGCAAAGACAAAGAACTTGAGGAAGTGCAGCAGGTGGAGGAAAACGGTGATGAGCACTCGAAGGAAAACGTACTTAAGTAGCCAATTTATGAAGAAGTGGAGGTGCCGACGAGAAAATGGTGTGAAAAGAAACAAAAGGGTAACTGGAACAGGGAGGAAAGGGCAAATAATGGAGGTGAATTAGAATATGAAGAAGTTGCAGGGGTGATTGAGGATGTTCTTGCGGATCTTTCGGCTAACTGCAGGAGAAATAATAAATCCCTGACAATTTCATCTTTGTATGATTCTCCAGATGAAAGGTAATCTTAAAAATTGTTTTATTTGCCATTTATCATTTTTTAATCCTCATCAACTGTTGCTTAATGCAGCGTGGGCTAGCAGACTAATAAGAGGAGCAGAAAGATGTGGGCACAGTAACGTCGTATATTGAATTATATTATTGAAACTAAACTAGTCGTGTCATCTTTATTTATATCTGGCGCGTGCAAGTGTCTATGATGGGGTCATGTGGACTAGATTACAATTTTTTAAATAT
This sequence comes from Avena sativa, assembly GCA_916181665.1. NCBI lineage: Eukaryota > Viridiplantae > Streptophyta > Magnoliopsida > Poales > Poaceae > Avena > Avena sativa. The sequence continues at coordinate 436,112,655 of OV702287.1, forward strand.
TATTACATTAATTTTTTACATGTATATGGACGCAGCTACTAGTTCCCATCTCCCTTGGATTCCCATCTCCTCTGGCGCACTCCAGAATTATGGCTGTGCCATCAAGTAGTAGAGTTAGCATATTGTCCCATCAGATGTGAACGCAATGACTTTGTTTGTTTAGAATTTGATGACTTTTGATTAGTTTGAAAGACAGAGAACTCTAAAACATGGCCAATATATGCCATCAGAAACTATTCCTCAAAAAATATTATTACTCTCTCCGTCTAGAACTAAGTGACTTGAATTTGTGCAGATTCGTATGTATCTAGACATGTTTTGGGTATAGATACATTTAAATATCTAAAAAAAGCTAAGATAGTTACATCTGGAAAGAAGTAGTACACTATTACAACACGCTCGACCCCTTCTCCTCTAGCGCACTCCAAATTATGGTTGTACCATCAAGTGCTGGGAGCAGAGTCAGCGTATTGTCCCATCTGATATGCCAGGAACACGCAGACTTTATTTTCAGGATTGGACGAGTTTCGACTAGTTTCAAAGATAAAGACAACTAAAACATGGCCAACATATATATATTATGACGATAATCAACTATGACTCAAGTGACCCAGATCCAAAGAGGGCATTAAGATACCGTACATAGATTTAGTTTATGCTTAAGTGGCCCTAATCGACTATGACGCTCCCGCAGTCTCCATCATCGACGACGTTGTCCGTGTCGCCGTCAGCCTCCTCCACGTCGGAATCGATGCCGACATTCCCGGCAGCGTTCCTCCTCCTCATGGATTCTTCACGGCGTGCCGCATCGATAACGGTGGATGTTGTACGCCTAGGCACTGCCCAGAAGCGTTGCCTCCCTTCGGGGTTGCACAGATCCGGGTGGATCTCCCACCGGTGGGTTCCGCACAGCTCAATCAACACAACCTGCTCCTTCTTAAACTACTTTCGCCAGTACGCGCTCGTGCGCGAGTATCGTGCCATTTCCCTCTTCCGCTCCGGCAGCTCGCGGCGGCGCTCCTCGACCTGCCTCGCCAACACGTTGTCGCACAAGAGCGGTGCGACAGGAACACTGGCGTAGCTAAGCTCGAAGCCGGCCGGAAGCCTCGCGAACAGCGGCGCGAGTATGTCGTAGTGTGCGAACATCTGAGCCTCGTGCAAGCTGAGTTTGGGCCTCTCCCTCTCCATGGTGATGAAGGAACATGATTTGAGCTTCAGCCCCGAGGTTAAGGAGATAAGGGCAAGGACGTAGGCTCGGTCGTGGTTGCCACTGCCAATCAGTTCGCAGAACAGACTTCTCGCGGATTGCCCTCACGAAGGACATCTTTATCGTCCACGCACCCTGATCCAATGACGCCTAACAATCAGGGATCGGGTCATCTAGAAGCACGGAGCGGTTGCTAGTTAGTTCAGCGTCCCGATTGTTTGTGGCCAACGACAGTCATTGAAAATAATACACATTTCAATGACAATGGTGGATCCATATGTGGTTTGTGAAAATAACAGACATGCAACAAAGTCTAGTGGATCCATATGCAATGACACTGGTGCATCCATATGTGGTCTGTGCAAAGAACACACATTTCAATGACACCGGTGGATCAATATGTGGTTTGTGAAAAGAACAGACATCCAGTGACTCTAGTTGTGGTTAATGAAAAGAACACACATGAAATGACACTGGTAGATCCATATATGGTTTGTGAAAAGAACACACATGCAATGAATCTAGCAATATCCATATGTGGTTTGTGAAAAGAACACACATACAATGACACTGGTGGATCCTTGTGGTATGTGAAAAGAACACACATGCAATGAACTCTAGTGGATCCATATATGGTCTGTGAAAAGAACACACATGCAATGACACTAATGGATCCATATGTGGTTTGTGAAAAGAGCACACATGCAATGACACCGGTGGATCCATATGTGGTCTATGAAAAGAACACACATGCAATGACACTGGTGGATCCGTAGGTGGTATGTGAAAAGAACACACATGCAATGACACTAGTGGATCCATATGTGGTCTGTGTAAAGAACACACATGCAATGACTCTAGATGTGTTTAATGAAAGAATACACATTTCAATGACAATGGTGAGTCCATATGTGGTTTCTGAAAAGAACAGACATGCAATGACTCTAGCCGTGGTTAATGAAAAGAACACACATCTAATGACACTAGTGGGTCCATAGGTGGATTGTGAAAGGAACACACATGCAATGAACTCTGGTGGTCCATATGTGGTCTGTGGAAAGAACACACATTTCAATGACACTGGTGGGTCCATATGTGGTCCGTGAAAAGAACACACAGTTCAATGACATTAGTGGATCCATATATGGTTTGTGAAAAAAAACACATGCAATGACTCTAGCTGTATCCATATGTGGTTTGTGATAAGAACACACATACAACGACACTGGTGGATCCATGTGGTCTGTGAAAAGAACACACATGCAATGACACTGGTGGATCAATGTGGTTTGTGAAAAGAACACACATGCAATGACATTGGTGGATCCATATGTGGTCTGTGAAAAGAACACACATGCAATGACAATAGATGTGGCTAATGAAAGAATACACATTTCAATGAAAATGGTGGATCCATATGTGGTTTCTGAAGAGAACACAAATGCAATGAACTCTGGTAGGTCGATATATGGTTTGTGAAAACAACACACATCTAGTGAACTCTGGTGGATCCATATGTGGTATGTGCAAAGAACACACATGCAATGAACTCTGATGGATCCATAGGTGGATTGTGAGAAGAACACACATGCAATGAACACTGATGGATCCATATGCAATGACACTGGTGGATCCATAGGTGGTCTCTGCAAAGAACACACATTTCAATGACACTGGTGGATCCATATATGGTTTGTGAAAAGAACACACATGCAATGAACTCTGGTGGATCCATATGTGGTCTGTGAAAAGAACACACATGCAATGACACTGGTAGATCCATATGTGGTATGTGAAAAGAACACACATGCAATAACACTAGTGGATCCATATGTGGTCTGTGAAAAGTACAGACATGAAATGACTCTAGATGTGGTTAATGAAAGAATACACATTTCAATGACAATGGTGGTTCCGTATGTGGTTTGTGAAAAGAATAGACATGCAATGACTCTAGTTGTGGTTAATGAAAAGAACACACACGCAATGACACTAGTGGATCCATAGGTGCATTATGAAAAGAACACACTTGCAATGAACTCTGGTGGATCCATATGCAATGACACTGGTGGATCCATACGTGGTCTGTGAAAAGAACACACATTTCAATGACACTTGTGGGTCCATATGTGGTCTGTGAAAAGAACAAACATTTCAATGACATTGGTGGATCCATATATGGTTTGTGAAAAGAACACACATGCGATAACTCTAGTTGTATCCATATGTGGTTTGTGAAAAGAACACACATACAATGACACTGGTGGATCCATGTGGTTTGTGAAAAGAACACACATGCAATGACACTGGTGGATCCAGATATGGTCTGTGAAAAGAACACACATGCAATGACACTGGTGGATCCATATGTGGTCTGTGAAAAGAACACACATGCAATGACACTAGTGGATCCATATGTGGTCTGTGAAAAGAACACACATGCAATGACTCTAGATGTGGTTAATGAAAGAATACACATTTCAATGACAATGGTGGTTCTATAGGTGGATTGTGAAAAGAACACACATGCAATGAACTCTGATGGATCCATATGCAATGACACTGGTGGATCCATAGGTGTTCTATGAAAAGAACACACATTTCAATGACACTGGTGGATCTATATATGGTTTGCGAAAAGAACACACATGCAATGAACTCTGGTGGATCCATATGTGGTCTGTGAAAAGAACACACATGCAATGACACTGGTGGATCCATATGTGGTCTGTGAAAAGAACACAGATGCAATGACACCGATGGATCCATATGTGGTCTATGAAAAGAACACACATGCAATGACACTGGTGGATCCATAGGTGGTCTGTGAAAAGAACACACATGCAATGACACTGGTGGATCCATATGTGGTCTGTGAAAAGAACACACATGCAATGACTCTTGATGTGGTTAATCAAAGAATACACATTTCAATGACAATGGTGATTCCATATGTGGTTTGTGAAAAGAACAGACATGCAATGACTCTAGATGTGGTTAATGAAAAGAACACATATGCAATGACACTAGTGGATCCATAGGTGGATTGTGAAAAGAACACACATGCAATGAACTCTGGCGGATCCATATGCAATGACACTGGTGGATCCATATGTGGTCTGTGAAAAGAACACACGTTCCAATGACACTGGTGGGTCCATATGCACTCTTTTCTCGTTCCTGTGATATAACATTCTAGTGATCACATCACTTGCTTGCAACCTATCTTAATGTGATATCACCGAGAGGGCCCAGAGTATATCTATCCATCATCGGGATTGACAAATTCCACTCTTGATCCATAAGCCTCAACGTAACACCTTCGTAGCACTGAACCCACCTTTATAGTCACCCTGTTACGGTGTGACGTTTGATGTTATCAAGATACTCTTCCGGTGTTAGAAATTAACATGATCTCATGGTCTATGGATAAATATTACTTCGTATGATGTTATAGCAATATAAACATAATGACTTGATCATAATGCTATACTTTGGATGAATGTTCATCACATCATTTCACAAATGCTGTGACCTTGTTATTAACAACATCCAATGTCCATGATCAGGAAACCTTGATCATCTTGTTAATCAACAAGCTAGTCTATAAGAGAGGCATAACTAGGAACCCTTTTTGTTTATTAAACACACATGTAGTAACGTTTCCGATCAATACAATTATAACATGCAAAATAAACATCTATCATATACGAGGAATACATAATAACAACTTTATTATTGCCTCTCAGGGCATATTTACTTCAGTCTCCCACTTGCACTAGAGACAATAATCTAGTTTACATAGTGATAAATCTAACACCCATGGAGTTCTGGTGTTGATCATGTTTTGCCCTTAGGAGAACTTTAGTCAACGGATCTGCTACATTTAGGTCCGTGTGTACTTTACAAATCTTTATATCTCCATCCTTGACATGCTCGCGGATGGAGTTAAACCAGCGTTTAATATGCTTGGAATTCTTGTGAGACCTTGGTTCCTTGGCATTGGCTATGGCTCCATTGTTGTCACAATAGATCACCATTGGGTCCAATGCACTAGGAACCACACGTAGTTCCGTTATGAACTCCTTCATCCAAACCGCTTCCTGCGCCGCTTCTGAAGGAGCAACATATTCCGCCTCCGTCGTTGATCCAGCCACCACAGGTTGTTTGGAACTCCTCCAACTAATTGCTGCTCCGTTCAAGAGAAATACATATCCGGATTGAGACTTAGAGTCATCCGGATCGGTGTCAAAACTAGCATCGACATAACACTTAGCGACCATCTCTGCTTCACCTCTGTATACAAGAAACATATACCTAGTTCTTCTCAAGTACTTAAGGATATTCTTGACCACTATCCAGTGTTCCGAACCTGGATCAGATTGGTGCCTACTAGTCAAACTAATAGCATGTGCCACATCCGGTCTTGTACATAGCTTGGCATACATTATAGAGCCTATGGCTGAGGCATAGGGGATCTTATCCATCATCTCTCTTTCTTCCGCCATAGCCGGACTTTGAGTCTTACTCAATGTCTTGCCTTGCAACATAGGTAAGAACCCCTTCTTACTTCCGTCCATATTAAAATTCTTTAATATCTTATCAAGGTATGTACTCTGCGATAGCCCAATTAGGTGCCTTGATCTATCTCTATAGATTTTGATGCCTAATATATATGACGCTTCACCAAGGTCTTTCATCGAAAATTTGCTGTTTAGATAACTTTTAACACTGTTTAAAAGATCTATATCATTTCCAATCAATAATATGTCATCCACATATAATATCAGAAATGCCACATTGCTCCCACTCACTTTCTTGTAAATACAAGCCTCTCCATAAGTTTGGACAAATCCAAACTCTTTGATCACTTCATCAAAGCGGAGATTCCAACTCCGGGATGCTTGCTTCAGTCCATAGATGGATCGCTGAAGTTTGCATACCTTATCAGCATCCTTAGGATCGACAAAACCCTTAGGTTGTATCATATACAAATCTTATTCAATATTACCATTGAGGAATGCAGTTTTGACATCCATCTGCCATATTTCATAATCAAAATATGCAGCAATTGCTAACATAATCCTAACCGACTTTAGCATCGCTACGGGAGAGAATGTCTCATCGTAGTCAACTCCTTGAATTTTTCGAAACCCCTTTGCGACAAGTCGAGTTTTATAGATGGTCACATTACCATCAGCATCAGTTTTTCTTTTGAAAATCCATTTATTCTCAACAGCGTTTCGGTCGTGAGGTAAGTCCACCAAGGTCCAAACCTGGTTTTCGTACATGGATTCCATCTCGGATTTCATGGCTTCTAGCCATTTGTTGGAATCTGGGCTCATCATCGCTTCTTCATACGTCACAGGGTCATCTATTTCATCAATCATGAAATTCATAACAGGATTGCCGTACAGTTTAGGAGTTGCACGTGCCATGCTTGACCTGCGAGGTTTGGCAGTATCCTCTTTCGGAGTTTCATGATCATTATCATTTGCTCTATCTTCATCAGGTGAAGTCAACTCTGAAACAACTTTCGGTGCTGCGCCACTCCTAATTCATGAAGAGAAGGTTCAATAACCTCTTCGAGTTCTACCTTCCAACTACTCACACCTTTCGCGAGAAACTCCTTCTCAAGAAAGGATCCATTCTTGGCAACAAAAACCTTGCCCTCGGATTTGTGATAGAAGGTATACCCAATCGTTTCCTTAGATGGTGCCCGATTTAAAGTGAATGCAGCGGTTTCCAGTGCATAACTCCAAAATGATAGTGGCAAGTTAGTCAGAGACATCATAGATCGAACCATATCCAATAAAGTACGATTATGACGTTCTGACACACCATTACGTTGTGGTGTTTCGGCAGGCATGAGTTCTGAAACTATTCCACAGTCTTTCATATGTGTGCTAAACTCGTAACTAAGATACTCTCCTCCATGGTCAGACCACAGAAATTTGATCTTTCTGTTACGATGATTTTCCACTTCATTCTGAAATTCCTTGAACTTTTCAAAGGTTTCATATTTATGTTTCATCAAATAGATATACCCGTATCTACTCAAATCATCCGTGAAAGTAACAAAATAACGATATCCACCTTGTGCCGACACACTCATTGGTCCATACACATCAGTATGTATGATTTCCAATAAATCTGTCGCCCGTTCCATTGAACCGGAAAACGATGTTCTAGTCATCTTGCCCATAAGGCATGGCTCACATGTATCAAATGATTCAAAATCAAGTGATTCCAAAAGTCCATCAGAATGGAGTTTCTTCATGCGTTTAACGCCAATATGACCTAGACGGCAGTGCCACATATATGCAGATATATCATCATCAAGATTAATCTTTTTAGCATCAACATTATGAATATGCGTAATACTACTATCGAGATCCAACAGAAATAAACCATTCAACACAGGTGCATGACCATAAAAGATATTATCCATATAAATCAAACAACCATTGTTTTCAGACTTAAACGAATAACCACTTTGCATCAAACATGATCCGAATACAATGTTCATGCTCAGTGCAGGCACCAAATAACAATTATTCAGATTTATAACTAATCCCGATGGCATATGGAGAGGCAGCATTCTGACGGCGATCACATCAACTCTTGATCAATTGCCGACCCGCGTCGTGACCTCATCCCTTGCTAGCCGTCGCTTGTTCTGCAGCCCCTGAATCGAGTTACATATATTAGCAACCGATCCCGTATCAAATACCCAGGTGCTACTGTGAGTACTAGTCAAGTATACATCAATAACATGTATATCACATATACCTTTGTTTAACTTGCCGGCCTTCTTGTCCGCCAAATACTTGGGGCAGTTGCACTTCCAATGGCCAGTCTCCTTGCAATAGTAGCACTCGGTATCAGACTTAGGGCCAGCTCGGGATTTCTTTTCAGGTGCGGCAACAGATTTGCTCCCTTATTTCCCTTCTGCTTGCCTTTCTTGTCCTTCTTGAAACAGGTGGTCTTATTGATCATCAACACTTGATGTTCTTTCCTAATCTCCACTTCTGCAGTCTTAAGCATTGATAGAAGCTCGGGAAGAGACTTCTTCATGCCCTGCATGTTATAGTTCATCACGAAGCTCTTGTAGCTAGGTGGCATATATTGGAGACACGATGTATGCCTAAGTCAATGGGAATCGTTATTCCCAAGGACACAAGCTTATCGGCGTACCCAGACATTTTGAGTATGTGCTCACTAATGGAGTTGTTCTCCTCCATCATGCAGCTAACGAACTTTTCAGAAGCATTATAACTCTCTACGGCAGCATGGGTATCGAAAATCATTTTCAATTCTCCCATGGTATCAAAGGCATTTCCATTTTCGAAACGCTTTCGAAGTTCTGGCTCTAGCCCATACAATATGCCGCAATGAACTAAGTTGTGGTCCTCCTGACGAGTTATATAGACATTCTTTTCCTCGTCAGGGGGATCAGGAGATGGTGGGGGGCCTAGCGGCGCCTCTAGCACATATTGCTTTTGCGCAGCAGTGAGGAGAATCCTCAAATTCATAGCCCAGTTGATGAAGTTGCTACCATTCGCAGCAAGTTTCTCTTTCTCCATGAACTCATTGAAATTAAAAGAAGGTGGTGCCATCTACAACAGAATTTGTAAAGTTTGTTTAGACTAAGTTTATGATAGATTGAGCTCAACTAATCCAAATTACTAATGAACTCCCACTCAAAAACGACATCCCTCGTGTCTGAACCAAATCCACTACACCAAGTCCGATCATCACGTGAGTCGGTGTAGCTTGATGACCCACAAGTGTAGGGGGTGTATCGTAGTATTTTCGATAAGTAAGAGTGTCGAACCAAACGAGGAGCAGAAGGTGCTGGCCAGTGGTATGTGATGTCTACGCACTTCTATTCTTGTAGACAGTTGTTGGGCCTCCAAGTGCAGAGGTTTGTAGAACAGCAGCAAGTTTTCCCTTAAGTGGATCACCCAAGGTTTATCGAACTCAGGGAGGAAGTGGTCAAAGATATTCCCTCTCAAGCAACCCTGCAATCAAGATACAAGAAGTCTGGTGTGTCCCCAACACACCCAATACACTTGTCAGGTGTATAGGTGCACTAGTTTGGCGAAGATATAGTGAAATACAAGTGGTATGGATAATTATAAGTGGTAATGGTGATAGAAATAGCTTGATGGCGTGGAAAATACTAAAGGCAAACTGAAATAAAGATGGAAGCAAGCAAACATGTAACAGATCTAGTAGCAAACGGTGTTTCAATGCTTAGCAACAAGGCCTAGGGATCATACTTTCACTAGTGAACACTCATATAAATATATTATATTCATGATACTACTCTTAACTACTCTCTGGTTGAACACTCTAATCCATGGTAGGGCTATAACAGCACACCTCAAAGTAAGCCTTTCCCATCTAGATAACCCCACACTGTCACCTTGAGCTCTAGATAGGTCCAACAAAAACCACAATTTCATAAAGACATCCAACTCCAAATATAACTCATAACAAGTATTTGTAATCTCTAGCCTAAGTGCCACCATGGTGTGCACGCTGTCACTTTCACACACATGGGGAGAGCAGAGATCTATTAAAGCACTTGAGTAGCAAGGTAGATCTATAGATTACAAGCTCATGATCTCAATAAGATCATGCATAGAGAGAGAGAGAGATGAACACATAGCTACCGGTAGAACCCTTAGCCTCGAGAGACAACTACTCCCTCCTCATCATGGGAATCAGCAACGACGATGGAGATGGTGGTGGAGATCGATGGAGATGGCTTCGGGGGCACTTCCCCATCCCGGCAGGGTGCCAGAACAGAGACTTTCTGTCTCCCGAATCTCCCCTTCGGTGGCGGTGGCGCTGCGGAACTTTTCGTGGATTTCTGATTAACTATTTAGGGTTTTGGTATCGGGAGGCTCTTATAGGCGAAGCAGGCAAGGTCGGTGGCCGTCCAGGGGGCCCACACCATGCCCTGGCGCGGCCTGTGCTGTCCCGCGCCAAGGGGGGTGTGGCCACCCTGTGGCCCCTCTCTGACTCTCCTTCTGGCTCCGTGAGTCTTCCGGGAAAATAGTAACTTTGGCTTTTGTCTCGTCCAATTCCGAGAATATTCATTTTCTGACTTCCTGGAACCAAAAACAGCAGAAATAGGAATCTGGCACTGTGGCTCTTGTTAATAGGTTAGTCCAAGAAATCATATGAAAAGTACTCCAAAGTTGGAACGAAACACAAGAAAGTGGATACAACCAAGCATGGTACATAAAAGATTATAGATACATTTGCAATGTATCAACATCCCCAAGCTTAACTCCTGCTCGTCCTCGAGTGGGTAAGTGATAAAAAGAAAGAATAATTTTTGAGGTGACATGCACCATCAAAGACTTGATCAAAGCATTTGCAAAACATTCAAAGCTGGGATCATAGTACTTCAATCATAACATGAAAAACAAAGTTCTAGCAATAAGACAAAGAAACTATGATGCAACATAAAAAGGCACAAACAAAAGATTCATGAATAACAATGCTTTGCAAGACGTTTGTTTGTTTCACATAAATAAAACATAGCATAATAGTATTCAGCTTGTCCCTCAATAGAGTAGCAAATATAAATGCAGAGGACACCTTCAAAGTTCATAAGAGTGACTAGATACAATAGTTTAAAACAAGCAATATCAAGATATGCATCAATCAACTAGTCTTGGGACAATGCACATAGAACTAAGAATGGCCACTATGCTCTCAAAGTAGGTGCATAAAGGTAGAAGGTGGAGACTCAATATAATGGTGGAAGAAAGGCCTTCATAGAAGGAAGTAGGGATTCAAGTTTCATAAAGAGCTTCCAAAAATTATGGTACTTAATAGCTTTCAGCTCTCATTGCCCCTATCATAAGCATCTTGAAGTGATTAAGGTTAAAGTGAACAAACTATGGTGTACATGCTTGACGAAGTATAAGTTAGAAATCTCATGTCCCTTGTATACGAGGGCCGCTCCTCATGCTACTCAAGTTTAGTCACCGGTAAGTTCTTGTCATTGTAAGTATATGTGTATCATAGAGAACCGCCAACGGGGTACCCCTTGCCCGACGATACGGAAGAATCCCATATCAAAATGACAAGGCAAGCAGACAACCAGCATCTCAGCATTCTTCTTATTTACCATGGGAATATGGTGCTTTTTTCTCTCTTTCCTCTTTTCATAGTATCTCTTTTCTTCTCATTTCTCTTTTTTTTCTCAAGATAGGTCTCTTTTTTTATAAGAAGAATGCTTCATAGATAGCTCATTATGGTTACGCTGCAGGTTTCCACCATGTCAGCATGGATTAGACCAGCGGCCTAGGCGTTTCTCTAACACATATACATAACTCCATGGACTTACAAGCTCCCCTTTCATTTCACACCGACGACATCCATATACAACAGAGCATGATATCAACTAGGTACAAGTACCAAGTGCAATGTTGAAAGCGTTCCCCATGAAAGCATGGTTCTGCTAATTCTCGACAAATAAGTGCAAGCATATACAACATAGAAGACACAATGGTTCAAGTTTATTAAGGGCAAGTAAAGTAAAGTGTGCCATCAAGTTCATGAGAGCTTTAATCACTAGTTTTCTCATAACAAGTTTAATTCGGAAGGTAAACAAAAGCATGAATATAATTGGAATAGCATAAGCTAATAGGTAGGTATGGTGGACTCTTTGGAATAACTTGGTTTAAGGAGTTGGATGCATGAGTGGAACTCATACTTGGTTGTGGAGGCTAGCAAAAGACTGGGAGTGACAAACTAAGAGAGCAATAATGGCCATAATCATGCAGAGCGACAAAACATCATTGACCAAAGCATAAAGTGATACTACAAGTTGAAAACTAAAGGATCATAAAGGCTTATGGTGACTTGAGATAGTCATAACATGGTGTGAGCATGCGCCAAGTCAACCCAAATAAAACATCAAAGGAGAATACCACAATACTATGCTTTAATATGCTAAAACAACACATGATTCATCCAAGGCACATTAAGCAATCTCAATTGTTTATAACAAGTCATGCTACAGCAAAGAATACTAAGCATAAAGCTAAAACAATATCAAGCATGGCATGACAAAGCATAGGCCACAGTCAAAAACAAGCTCTCTTTACTACTTAAGCATGAACTTTCCTACTCTTTTCCAATCCAAACCAAACTATTTGAAAACCAATGTATGAAAGAGGGGGTCCAAACAATTTATTCAGAAAACTAAGCAAACCAAGCAAACTAAAAACAAAACAAAAACGAAAAAGAAGACGCTCCAAGAACAACACAACTGTGCATGAAACAATAAAAATAAAGTGTTTGGAAGAAACCTAGGATTTTTATTGATGAAGAAGGGGATGCCTTGGGCATCCCCAAGCTTTGACGCTTGTACTTCTTGGATATTTCTTGGGGGTGACACGCGTGGCATCCCCAAGCTTGAGCTTTAGTCCATCCTTCATCTCATTACTCATTCCTTCCATACACCTGAAATTTTTCCTTCATACAAAACTGCACACAATCTTTATTTGCAACATTAGTGCACTCAATATAATAAGTGTTTAGGTTCAGTTATAACACCAATAAACTTCCATTGGAACACTATATACTGTAGCACTTCCCTCAAAAAGCTCAATTCCCTAAAAGAACTCAAGAAGGAACCAACAAGAAGCAAATGCAGAAAAAGGCAGAAATCTGTCAAAACAGACCAGCAGGTAAAGACGATTTTTTTTGAAGACCTTCTGTTGCTCAAATCGAAAAGTGTTGAACTAACGAAAGTTATATAACAACCTGGGGCAGAAGCACAAAAATTGACGTCTCAAAAGGACGTACAGAGATTTTACACGAATTTTTACGGTGAAGCACAGAAATCTGTTTTTCAGGACAGCAACTTTCCCAATCATTACTTCTCTCTCATTAGAGGCTACTCTTGGCACAAAAAGCGAATAAAAAGGATAAGGAGAGGTTATTACTAAAGTAATAACTACCAAGACTCATCTAAAACTTTTGGGTTATCTCCCAATAAGTACTTTTCTTTAATGCCTTTAAGTTAGGCTTGATAGTTTGAGAAGATGCTCATATAAGAAATATGAATTGAAGTAAAAGAGAGCATCAAGAAGTAAATTGAAAGCACATTTAAGTCTAACCCACTTCCTATGCATAGGAATCTTGTAATGAAACAAGTCATGAAAGCACAAAGCAACAAGCATAGTAAAGCAAAACAAGTGCAACTTCAAGACTTTCAACATGAAGAGGGGAAACTTAATATTGTTGAGACACATAAAACCATGTTTCCCTCTCTCATAATAAATTTTAGTAGCATCATGAATAAAAGTAACAATATAACTATCACATAAAATATTCTTATCATAAGCCACATGCATATAATAATTATTACTCTCCACGTAAGAATAATCATTCTTATTAATTGTAGTGGGATCAAATTCAACAAAATAGCTATCATTATTATTCTCATCACCATAATAATCAAATATAGGAGGCATATTGTAATCATAATTAATTTTCTCCTCGGTAGTAGGTGGACTGAAAATATCATACTCATCATTGTAATCATCATATATTGGAGGCTTTGTATCATCATAAGCAATAGAATAGCTATCTTCCAAAGCTGGGGAACCAAAAAGATCATTTTCATAAAAACTAGTTTCCCCAAGCTTAGACTTTTCCATAGCATTAGCAATAATGGTGTCCAAAGAGTTCATGCTAACAACATTTCTATTAGCATGCAAATAAAGTTCCATAGGTTTTTTATTTTTCTCTTCAAACATTTAATGTCCTAACTCAAGATAAATACTATAAAGCTCTCTAATTTTTTTGTTGTTTTCCATTAAGCCTAACTAGTCAAAGCAAGAAACAAAAATACACAATTGCAGAATCTAAAGGAAATAACTTCGAGCACTCACACTGGAGGATGTGAGTACCTTTTACCTTACCTCCCCGGCAACGGCGCCAGAAAATAGGCGTTTGCCGTGGGAGGTTCTTCTTCTTTAATCCTCCGGTGTGAATACCTTTTACCTTTCCTCCCTGGCAACAGCGCCAGAAAATAGCTTGATGTCTATGCACTTCTATTCTTGTAGACAGTTGTTGGGCCTCCAAGTGCAGAGGTTTGTAGAATAGCAACAAGTTTTCCCTTAAGTGGATCACCCAAGGTTTATCGAACTCAGGGAGGAGGTGGTAAAAGGTATTCCCTCTCAAGCAACCCTGCAATCAAGATACAAGAAGTCTCTTGTGTCCCCAACACACCCAATACACTTGTCAGGTGTATAGGTGCACTAGTTCAGCGAAGAGATAGTGAAATACAAGTGGTATGGATAATTATAAGTGGTAACAGTGATAGAAAATAGCTTGATGGCGTGGAAAATACTAAAGGCAAACTGAAATAAAGATGGAAGCAAGCAAACATGTAACAGATCTAGTAGCAAACAGTGTTTCAATGCTTAGCAACAAGGCCTAGGGATCATACTTTCACTAGTGAACACACTCATATAAATATATTATCTTCATGATACTACTCTTAACTACTCTCCGGTTGAACACTCTAATCCATGGTAGGGCTATAACAGCACACCTCAAAGTAAGCCTTTCCCATCTAGATAACCCCACACTGTCACCTTGAGCTCTAGATAGGTCCACCAAACACCACAATTTCATAAAGACATCCAACTCCAAATATAACTCATAACAAGTATTTGTAATCTCTAGCCTAAGTGCCACCATGGTGTGCACGCTGTCACTTTCACACACATGGGGAGAGCAGAGATCTATTAAAGCACTTGAGTAGCAAGGTAGATCTATAGATTACAAGCTCATGATCTCAATAAGATCATGCATAGAGAGAGATGAACACATAGCTACCGGTAGAACCCTTAGCCTCGAGAGAGAACTACTCCCTCCTCATCATGGGAATCAACAACGACGATGGAGATGGTGGTGGAGATCGATGGAGATGGCTCCGGGGGCACTTCCCCGTCCCGGCAGGGTGCCAGAACAGAGACTTTCTGTCTCCTGAATCTCCCCTTCGGTGGCGGCGGTGCTGCGGAACTTTTCGTGGATTTTTGATTGGCTATTTAGGGTTTTGGTATTGGGAGGCTCTTATAGGCGAAGCAGGCAAGGTCGGTGGCCGGCCAGGGGGCCCACACCATGCCCTGGCGCGGCCTGGGCTGGCCCGCGCCAAGGGGGGTGTGGCCACCCTGTGGCCCCTCTCCGACTCTCCTTCTGGCTTCGTGAGTCTTCCGGGAAAATAGTAACTTTGGCTTTTTCTCGTCCAATTCCGAGAATATTCATTTTCTGACTTCCTGGAACCAAAAACAGCAGAAATAGGCAACTGGCACTGTGGCTCTTGTTAATAGGTTAGTCCAAGAAATCATATGAAAAGTACTCCAAAGTTGGAACGAAACACAAGAAAGTGGATACAACCAAGCATGGTACATAAAAAATTATAGATACATTTGCAATGTATCAGTATGGATCAGGAATTCTGTGCAAATACTTAGCAAACGGATTTTTAGGGGGTTTTAATAAAGCAAATAAACAAAGTACGAGTAAATAAAAGACAGTAGGAATAAATGCATCAAGTGGCCCAATCTTTTATGCAGCAAAGGACAAGCCGGTTGTATTACTTAAGATGACCAAACGTTCTCGAGGACACATGGAAAGACTGTCAAGTGCTTTCGCTTCATATAGTTGATTAATCTTCTTTAGCTTGCTAAGTGTTGTGTGGGTGAACCTATGCTAATGTACTGACCTTCCTAGGACTAATACATACTTGTGATTATACCCCTTGCAAACATCCGTAAGTACAAGAAAGTAATTAAGGTAGAAACCTAACCACAACTTTAAACTCTAAGACCCTTACGTCCCTTGTGCAATGGTTTCCTAACGGAGGTTCAGGTTTCTGTCACTCCGGCAACCCCTACGATTAGTAGCCAAATACACAATGCATTCCCCTAGGCCCATATAGGTGAAGTGTCATGTAGTCGACGTTCACATGACACCACTAGAAGAAGTACACCACAACTTAAATATCAAACCAGTGAATCTTCCTCAACACAATTCCACTACTAACAACATGACTTCTCCCATGTCCTCAAGAATAAAAGGAACTACTTACAAGACATCATATGGATCTTGATCAGAGATGGAATAATGATGTATAACAATCTGAACATAAACAATAATTCAATGGTTCACTCAATAGCATCAACTACAAAGAGTAATCAACACCGGGAAAGTTTCCCCTATGAACTAATGCAAGATTCAACCAATTGTTACAGCAATATGGAGATGGTGATGATGGTGCTGATGGTGATGATGGTGGTGATGGTGGTGATGGTGGTGATGATGATGATGATGATGATCCCGATGAAGTCCAGCTTGAAGGCGGTGTTGATGGCGACGATCTCCCCTCTCCGGGAAGGAATTCCCCCGGCAGAAATCTGTCTGCCGGAGAGATCTTTCTCTCTCGGTGTTTTCTGCCCCGCAGAGGCGGCGGAATCTTTCTGTGGTCGCTCCCCGAGTCTTAGGGTTTCGGGAGGATAATATACGCCAGAGGGGAGAGCCAGAGGTGGGCCAGGGCGGCCACACCACCTGGTGGCGCGGCCTAGGGTGGCTCGCGCCAGGGGGTGGTGTGGGCCCCTTGTGCCCCATCTCCACTCCCTCTTCTGGCAGCCTTCGTCTTCTGGAAAAATAGGATTTTCCGTATATTTTCCCGGATTTTCTGATCTTCGCGAATTTTGCCTCCAAACAGCACCTTTTCCATCAGAATCCTGAATGCAGCAGTCCATGCTCCAAAAGTCATCAACCATGCAAAAACAAATGAAATAACATAAGTATCATCTCTTAATATGAAATATATCAATGAATAACGGTGAATTATGACATAGAATAGTGATGCAAAATGGACGTATCATAGCTTCAAAGGCGAGCATCTATATGGGCATCATATCAACTATATGACTCATGCTTAACCTTTCGGTCCGTGTTCCGAGGCCATGTCTGTACATGCTAGGCTCGCCAAGTAGGAACCTAAGTACTCGCGTGTGTAAAACTGTTTTACACCCATTGTATGAAAGCGTAGAGTCGAGTACACCCGATCATCACGTGATGTCTCGAAACACGATCCATAGAATGGTGCATACTTAAGGAAGAACACATTTTATCTTGATATCTAAATGAGGCATCATCTTACAATGCTACCAAAAGCGCCAAACTAGCAGTATAAGATGCTAACATCTAATGTGTAAAGTGAGATGATGTGGTCCATGCATTTGATCTCTATCATTTGCATCGTGGTATGATCTCTATCATTCCTTTGTGTGTAAGGCCAAGGTCTATGGAACTTACACGTTGATTGTGTTGTAAGAATATCTATCATACATCTACTTACAACAATACCATATCAAGACACTAGCCCAACAACGATCTAAACTAGACGCCTCTAATTTATCAATTGCAAGTTTTACGTGGCTTAGGGCTTTTGAAGATAGAACCGGTCTTACCTATGAACATGAATCACAACGAGGATAACCAAGTTATTAGCAATTCGTTGTAAATCAGATATTGACTATAGTAGGAGAGACAGACACCCGCCAGCCACTTATGCAAAACTAGTTGCATGTCAGTCGTGGAACCGGTCTCATGTACGATGACATGTAAGGTTGGTCCGGGCCGCTTCATCCCACTATGCCACCAATATCCAAAATACATAGAAGATGCAATAACATGATCATCATCGCCCACATATAAACATATGTGTACTACCCGTGCAAAGCACCTACGCATAGATCAGGCTCTAATACCACTGTTGGGTCCGCAGCATAGAAAACAAAAAATTCCTACGATGAGAACTATACGCCAAGATCAATCTACTAGATACAGATTACTTCGTATGATGTTATAGCAATATAAACATAATGACTTGATCGTAATGCTATACTTCGGATGAATGTTCATCACATCATTCCACAAATGATGTGACCTTGTTATTAACAACATCCAATGTCCATGATCAGGAAACCTTGATCATCTTGTTAATCAACAAGCTAGTCTATAAGAGAGGCATAACTAGGAACCCTTTTTTTATTAAACACACATGTATTGATGTTTTCGATCAATACAATTATACCATGCAAAATAAACATCTATCATATACGAGGAATACATAATAACAACTTTATTATTGCCTCTCAGGGCATATTTCCTTCAAAAAGAACACACATGCAATGACACTGGTCGATCCATATGTGGTCTGTGAAAAGAACACACACGCAATGACACTAGTGGATCCATAGGTGGATTGTGAAAAGAACACACATGCAATGAAATCTGGTGGATCCATATGTGGTCTGTGAAAAGAACACACATGCAATGACACCAGTGGATCCATATGTGGTCTGTGAAAAGAACACACATTTCAATGACAATGGTCGATCCATATGTGGTATGTGAAAAGAACACACATGCAATGACTCTAGTTGTGGTTAATGAAAGGAACACACATGCAATGATACTGGTGGATCCATATGTGGTTTGTGAAAAGAACACACATGCAATGACACTAGTGGATGTATATGTAGTCTGTGAAAAGAACACACATGCAATGACACTGGTGGATCCATATATGGTTTGTGAAAAGAACACACATGCAATGACACTGGTGGATCCATATCTGGTCTGTGAAAAGAACACACATGCAATGACAACGGTGGATCCATATGCGGTCTTTGAAAAGAACACATATGCAATGACACTGGTGGATCCATAGGTGGTCTGTGAAAAGCACACACATGCAATGACACTGGTAGATCCATATGTGATCTGTGAAAAGAACACACATGCAATGACTCTAGATGTGGTTAATGAAAGAATACACATTTCAATGACAATGGTGGTTCCATATGTGGTTTGTGAAAAGAACAGACATGCAATGACTCTAGCTGTGGTTAATGAAAATAACACACATGCAATGACACTAGTGGATCCATAGGTGGATTGTGAAAAGAACACACATGCAATGAACTCTGGCGGATCCATATGCAATGACACTGGTGGATCCATATGTGGTCTGTGAAAAGAACACACGTTCCAATGACACTGGTGGGTCCATATGCACTCTTTTCTCGTTCCTGTGATATAACATTCTAGTGATCACATCACTTGCTTGCAAGCTATCTTAATGTGATATCACCGAGAGGGCCCAGAGTATATCTATCCATCATCGGGATTGACAAATTCCACTCTTGATCCATAAGCCTCAACATAACACCTTCGTAGCACTGAACCCACCTTTATAGTCACCCTGTTACGGTGTGACATTTGATGTTATCAAGATACTCTTCCGGTGTTAGCAATTAACATGATCTCATATGTGGTTTGTGAAAAGAACACACATGCAATGACACGGGTGGATCCATATGTGGTCTGTGAAAAGAACACACATGCAATGACACTGGTGCATCCATATGTGGTCTGTGAAAAGAACAGACATGAAATGACTCTAGATGTGGTTAACCAAAGAATACACATTTCAATGACAATGGTGGTTCCCTATGTGGTTTGTGAAAAGAACAAACATGCAATGACTCTAGCTGTGGTTAATGAAAAGAACACACATGCAATGACACTAGTGGATCCATAGGTGGATTGTGAAAAGAACACACATTTAATGAACTCTGGTGGATCCATATGCAATGACACTGGTGGATTGTGAAAAGAACACACATGCAATGACACTAGTGGATCCATAGGTGGATTGTGAAAAGAACACACATGCAATGAACTCTGGTGGATCCATATGCAATGACACTAGTGAATCCATAGGTGGTCTGTGAAAAGAACACATATGCAATGACACTGGTCGATCCATATGTGGTCTGTGAAAAGAACACACATGCAATGGCACTATTGGATCCATAGGTGGATTGTGAAAAGAACACACATGCAATGAAATCTAGTGGATCCATATGTGGTCTGTGAAAATAACACACATGCAATGACACCAGTGGATCCATATGTGGTCTGTGAAAAGAACACACATTTCAATGACAATGGTGGATCCATATGTGGTCTGTGAAAAGAACACACATGCAATGACTCTAGATGTGGTTAATGAAAGAATACACATTTCAATGACAATGGTGATTCCATATGTGGTTTGTGAAAAGAACAAACATGCAATGACTCTAGATGAGGTTAATGAAAAGAACACACATGCAATGATACTGGTGGATCCATATGTGGTTTGTGAAAAGAACACACATGCAATGACATTGGCAGATCCATATGTGGTCTGTGAAAAGAACACACATGCAATGACACTGGTGGATCCATATATGGTTTGTGAAAATAACACACATGCAATGACACATATTGATCCATATGTGGTCTGTGAAAAGAACACACATGCAATGACACCGGTGGATCCATATGTGGTCTATGAAAAGAACACACATGCAATGACACTGGTGGATCCATAGGTGGTCTATGAAAAGCACACACATGTAATGAAACTAGTAGATCCATATCTGGTCTGTGAAAAGAACACACATGCAATGACTCTAGATGTGGTTAATGAAAGAATACACATTTCAATGACAATGGTGGTTCCATATGTGGTTTGTTAAAAGAATAGACATGCAATGACTCTAGCTGTGGCTAATGAAAAGAACGCACATGCAATGACACTTGTGGATCCATAGGTGGATTGTGAGAAGAACACACATGCAATGAACTCTGGTGGATCCATATGCAATGACACTGGTGGATCCATATGTGGTCTGTGAAAAGAACACACATTTCAATGACACTAGTTGGTCCACATGTGGTCTGTGATAAGAACACACATTTCAATGACATTGGTGGATCCATATATGGTTTGTGAAAAGAACACACATGCAATGACTCTAGATGTATACATATGTGGTTTGTGAAAAGAACACACATACAATAACACTGGTGGATCCATGTGGTCTGTGAAAAGAACACACATGCAATGACACTGGTGGATCAATGTGGTTTGTGAAAAGAACACACATGCAATGACACTGGTGGATCCATATGTGGTCTGTGAAAAGAACACACATGCAATGACACTGGTGGATCCATATGTGGTCTGTGAAAAGAACACACATGCAATGACTCTAGATGTGGTTAATGAAAGAATACACATTTCAATGACAATGGTGGTTCTATAGGTGGATTGTGAAAATAACACACATGCAATGAACTATGATGGATCCATAGGTGGATTGTGAAAAGAACAAACATGCAATGAACTCTGATGGATCCATATGCAATGACGTTGTTGGATCCATAGGTAGTTTGTGAAAAGAACACACATTTCAATGACTCTGATGGATCCATATATGGTTTGTGAAATGAACACACATGCAATGAACTCAGGTGGATCCATATGTGGTATATGAAAAGAACACACATGCAATGACACTGGTGGATCCATATGTGGTCTATGAAAAGAACACACATGCAATGACACTGCTGTATCCATATGTGGTATGTGAAAAAAAACACATGCAATGAAACTGGTGGATCCATATATGGTTTGTGAAAAGAACACACATTTCAATGACACTTGTGGATCCATATGTGGTCTGTGAAAAGAACACACATGCAATGACTCTAGCTGTGGTCTATGAAAAGAACACACATGCAATGACACTGGTGGATCCATAGGTTGTCTGTGAAAAGAACACACATGCAATGACTCTAGCTGTGGTTTGAAAAGAACACACATGGAATGACACTAGTGGATCCATAGGTGGATTGTGAAAAGAACACACATGCAATGAAATCTGGTGGATCCATATGCAATGACACCGGTGGATCCATATGTTGTTTGTGAAAAGAACACACATTTCAATGACACTGGTGGATCCATATATGGTTTGTGAAAAGAACACACATGCAATGAACTCTGGTGGATCCATATGTGGTCTGTGAAAAGAACACACATACAATGACACTGGTTGATCCATATGTGGTCTTTGGAAAGAACACACATGCAATGACACTGGTGGATCCATATATGGTCTGTGAAGAGAACACACATGCAATGACTCTAGCTGTGGTTAATGAAAAGAACACACATGCAATGACACTGGTGGATGCATATGTGGTTTGTGAAAAGAACACACATGCAATGACACTGGTGGGTCTATATGTGGTATGTGAAAAGAAGACACATGTAATGACACTGGTGGATCTATATGTGGTCTGTGAAAAGAACACACATGCAATGAAAATGGTGGATCCATATGTGGTTTCTGAAGAGAACACACATGCAAGGAACTCTGGTGGATCCATATGTGGTTTGTGAAAAGAACACACATCCAGTGAACTCTGGTGGATCCATATGCAATGACACTGGTGGATCCATGTGTGGTCTGTGAAAAACACACACATTTCAATGACACCGGTGGATCCATATGTGGTCTGTGAAAAGAACACATATGCAATGACTCTAGCTGTGGTTAATGAAAAGAACACACATGCAATGAAAATGGTGGATCCATATGTGGTTTGTAAAAAGAACACACATGCAATGACACTGGTGGATCCATATGTGGTTTGTGAAAAACACACACATGCATGACTCTAGCTGTGGTTAATGAAAAAACACACATGCAATGACACTGGTGGATCCATATGTGGTTTGTGAAAAGAACACACATGGAATGACACTAGTGGATATATATGTGGTATGTGCAAAGAACACAGATGCAATGAAACTGGTTGATCCATATGTGGTTTGTGAAAATAACACACATGCAATGACACTGGTGGATCAATATGTAGTCTGTGAAAATAACACACATGCAATGACTTAATGAAAAGAACACGCATGCAATGACACTGGTGGATCCATATGTGGTTTGTGAAAAGAACACACATGCAATGACACTGGTGGATCTATATGTGGTATGTGAAAAGAACACACATGCAATGAAAATGGTGGATCCATATGTGGTTTGTGAAAAGTACACACATGCAATGACACTGGTGGATCCATATGTGGTCTGTGAAAAGAACACACATGCAATGACACTGGTGGATCCATGTGGTTTGTGAAAAGAACATACATGCAATAACACTGGTGGATCCATATGTGGTCTGTGAAAAGAACAGACGTGAAATGACTCTAGATGTGGTTAATGAAAGAATACACATTTCAATGACAATGGTGGTTCCATATGTGGTTTTCGAAAAGAGCAGACATGCAATGACTCTAGCTATGGTTAATGAAAAGAACACACATGCAATGCCACTAGTGGATCCATAGGTGGATTGTGAAAAGAACACACATGCAATGAACTCTTGTAGATCCATATGCAATGACACTGGTGGATCCATATGTGGTTTGTGAAAAGAACAAACATTTCAATGACATTGGTTGATCCATTTGGCTAGGAACTTTAGGATATACAACAATCCAACCCCATTGGAGGAACTAATTGGTAGTGATTGTCTCCTCACTGAGCTGGGTGAGGGATTGCGTAGAAAAGGGTGGCCTAAGAGGACTCCAGAGGAGATATGGCAAGGGCCACTTTGGATCAATGCTAGGTGGAGCAAGAAAATATTCTCTAATGAAGGGGCAAGGCAGCAGAACATCACGCTCCCTTGGATTTGGATAGAAGAGAGTGAAGAATCTGACGATCTCTTCATGCCGCCGGTCGGTGGTACCAGGGATAGAGCAAAGCGTTACAATGCCGAGACCTTGAACAAGGCGCATGACAAGAAGAGCAATGACAAGCTAGAAGAGAGTGAAGATGAAGATGATATATTCATGACGCCTGCCGTTGGGACTAAGTGGAGAGATGAGTGGGACGAAAGGCTGGCCAAGAAGAAGGGTAAAGGCAAGGCATCGTCGGTCGAGGCATCGTCGAAGGGTAAGGGCAAGCCATCATTGGGAGAGGCATCGTCGAAGGGTAAGGGCAAGAAGAGCAGGCCATGAAGAAGGCATCATCGTGGGGGATAGAACAAATCTCCCTTGTAGCTCGTGTGTGTATCTTAATTATCTCGTTTGTATCCTAATTATATGTTGTAGTCGTTTGTTAGCGATCTCGACCAAGAAATGAATAACCTTGCGAAATATCTCACACATAGAAAGGTGCATGTCTAACACATAGATAGACATATGTCTCATACATAGATAGATAGATAGATAGATAGATAGATAGATAGATAGATAGATAGATAGATAGATAGATAGATAGATAGAGAACTAGTACATATCTGGCTGAGAGAGGTATCAGCGTCGTCATCTACCTTGACGCTCACGTGGTTGCTCTGGTTGCTCTAGTGGTGTCCAGCTGTACCTAATGGACGCTCGAACGTTTCGAGGAGGAATCACTAAGCCGTCCTTGTCGTACTGAGTCTCCTGTGTGGGGGTCTAAAAAATGTTGATACAACTGCTCTGTGTCAAGAAGTCCTGAGTGTTGTGCTCCACCTCATGATCACTCGTCCACGCCGATCCAGAAAAAGATCCCTGATAGTCAGGCATAGACCCATGCACTCCAAAGGCTCCTACATATGAATACCGAAGTATATAAGAAATTGATATGAAGCTAGTCTCGGTATTGTGTAAGACGCATACACTGTGGCTGTGGCTGTGGACGAAAGACGTAGTTCGGTGTGGGAGAGTGGCCAAAAGGCTCCTGCTGCTGTTGAGGCTGCCACGAGGAACCTCCACCCTGAAAAGGTGGCTGCTGCTGATGAGGCTGCCACGACGAACCTCCACCCTGAAAAGGTGGCTGCTGCTGCCACCAGTCGAAAGAACTCGGTTGCTGCCACAACGAACCTCCAGGCTGGTCTGGAGGGGGAGGCCTCCGTGTTACCTGTGGTGTAAGTCATGGACGTGGAGACTGTCATACTGGCGAAGGTGGACGTGGCTGCTGCTGGTGCTGCCTCTAGTGCATCGAGTGATGCGGAGGCCGCTGTGGTCCCGGCTGGTGAGCAACATCCGAAGAGCGGGTGCACGTGATAACTCCGTGGATACGTCAGAGCTTCTCTTCTAGGCGACTCAGCCAGGTCTGCTGCTCCTGACGTGGTATAAGCAGAGGTCCGGACGAAAGGGACCCTCTGTAATCAGCACTCTCCGTCTCAAGATCGACTAGCAAATGTGCCTGCAATTTGAACCACTAGGGTGAAAATGGAATAGAAACTATGTAGCAAGTAGGTGCATTAGATGAAGACAATGTGTTACCGCGTGCTGTCTGCTGCCCGTAGTATACTGGCTCGGATAACTATCCCAAGTAGTCGTGCCCGGCGTCGCCTCTGGGTCACTCTGCTGTGCGATGCATAGACGTGTGGCGCTCATGTAGCTTCACGAATAGTGGTTGAATTCTTCCATATCAAACGGGCCATCCGAGTCCCAGACTTGTGTTGTTGCGCTGTCCCACTCCTCTACGTATGTCTCAACTCTATGGAGCCAGCCTGTGACGGTCTTGTTGCTTCCCTTCCTTGACAACCTACAATTGCAGAGTGATTGCGATAAGTCAATAAACCAGATTAGTCAATAAACTTATGTGTGGACGACCGAAGGTATGGCACTCTCAGTAGGACGAGGGTCGGCCAACTGGTGAAGGCCGAACTGCCTCATTACTCTCTGTAGGCTCATCTCCTCTACCTGCATGCCGAAGATGATCTTCGATTTTGTAAGCCAATACATCGTGTCTCTGGTACAGAGAGTAGAAATCGGTGTGAGGGCTCCCACGTCGTCCCCATCCTTGCGGAATCTAGCACCAACGGTTGCATCCGTGTAGGGCTCCCACATCACCGAGCTCGCGAGCAGCACGTCAAACTGCTCGGAGAAAGCGGGGTAGCAACCCCTCACCTGAGCATGAGAAAAGCGTCTCTGGCAAAGAACACATGTCATTTCCAGTCATATAGTACATGAACTAATTAAAACTTTGCACATACCTTGTGACGTGTCCAAAATGTACCGAAAGTCGATAAGTCGATGCGGTCTGCGTCGAACAGTCCTATCGGAGGGTCACCCAATGCATGCGATGGGTATGCCGTCTCAACAACTACGTCCGATCGTCCAATAGGAAACCGCTCCCAGGACCAAAGCTGCAATAGTAATGGGCATCCAAGCAAGCCTGACCTAGGAGCTTTACGCTGGCAACCGCTGCACATACCTCTGTACGTAGCTGACAAGACCGCAGAACCCCAACTCCTTTGTGTAATCATGTCGGTGCTTGTTGCATTAGCAATCTCCAATACAATAGGGATGTAGCGAGCGGTGATAGTGGTGACATGATTCTCGGTGAACATCACCTTCCCGAGAAGCCAAAGTAAGTATGCCTCCAAGCATCGAGTGATCTGTGGCTCAGTTAACTGGATCTCTGGATAGCCTAACCGTTGAATCTGCATTAATGCAAAGATAGCTTAGTACCAAAAAACATAGAATGGTGCGATGCGTAAAGAGAATTGGACTAACAAGTTAGCGAACACACCTGAAATCCTAGTACCCAGTCGAACTTGGGCCCGTGATCATCGTGGTCAAATGGACCAGATACGACACTAATACCCTCGAAACATTGGGCCATATTGGCTTGCCAACTGGCTGGTGCATCTAGCGGCCCAATGGGCTGGCCTGCCAAAGGAAGTCCCAACAGGTAAGACACATCCTGGAGAGTAGGAGCCATTTCTCCCCAGTGGAAGTGAAAAGTGTGTGTCTCGGGCCTCCAGCGGTCAACCAAGCAGCTGAGCAACGACTGGTCATATAATAGACGTGTAGAGTCTCCAGTGTCCTCAACCAGACAAGTGAAAGGTAAAAGTCCAGCCCACTTCAACCTGCATATAGAAATGGAGTGACAAAAGACTTAGTGCGTCCAATCATAATTGTTGTAATGCATGATTACAATAAAATCGTACCTAGAAACCCAAGCCGGGTGTATCCTCCAGTTTACGTTGGGAGTGCGCGTGACCAAGGGCTCGAGGGAGTTAGGTTCATCCTCCAAGATTCTAGCACGATGTTTCTTCTCAATATCTTCACTGAGCAAACTGTATCTTCTCGCTATTTCTGCACATATTACAAATTAAAACATAGTTCATCACAAATTACAAATTAAAACATAGTTCATCATAAATTACAAATTAAAACATAATTCATCACATATTACAAATTAAAACATAGTTCATCACATATTACAAATTAAAACATAGTTCATCACATATTACAAATTAAAACATAGTTCATCACATATTACAAATTAAAACATAGTTCATCACATATTACAAATTAAACCATAGTTCCTCACATATTATAAATTAGAACTTAGTTCCTCACAAATTAGAAATTAAAACATAGTTCATCACATATTACAAATTAAAACATAGTTCATCACATATTACACATGGAACATAGTTCATCACATATTACACATGGAACATAGTTCGTCGAAACCTAAGTTCGCCCGCGACCTCTACCTCTTCGAGCTCGGGTACCACGGCCTCCCGTAGGTACTACGCCTGTTCCAAACTTGGGACAATACCTTTTCCTATGGCCAAAATCATTGCATAGAAAACACTATCGCGTTGGGCCTCCATCTTCTGATTCATCCATGTCATTCCAGATGCGCCTACACTGGCGTCTTTCTCTGCTTGTTTGCATTAGAGCAGGGTGGGGGATGTACTGCCTTTCATCAGCGTTTACCGTGTTGAAATTACCAACTACTCAAAATCCTGACATCTCACCTGTCCAGGTATTAATCACAGATTCTTTTAGATAGTACGGAGACACGAACGAGATTGCGTCCAACCCAAGCTGCCCACATGCAGCAAGCACATGCGAGCAAAGGAGATGAAGCAATTTTGGTTTGTTGCATGTGCACTCACAGGTTGGCCATTGCTCATTTCCAATCTTCACCTCGTGCGTCCTTAGCTCATTACCACACCCAAACTTATCGGTAGGTAACCGCACCTCAAACCTTCTCTCTGTATTACCGATGTCCACGACAGTGTGTGTCCGAGCTTTTGCCATCTTTTTATCCATGTACTCCATAATTTTTTCACAGAAGCATGTGTTCGGATTGTTGAATATATGCAATTGAGCTCTCTGTCGTCTGTCTCTAAAATATTTGATCGTGCCATACAAAATACCCTCGACAATGGCTGTAAGTGGCAGAGCCCTGCCACCTCTGAGGACAAAGTTCTATGACTCAGCTAGGTTTGTAGTCATGACACCATACCTAGCTCCATGGGTGTCGTGTAGCAAAGACCATCTCTCCAAAGGCTCGTGCTCTATCCACTGTTGAATTTTTTTAATCTGTCTCCCGGGCCTTCTCCTAGTACCAGGCGGATCAAATCCAGTCAAGTCACAAAGCCCTACAAGCTCTTCTTCCAGCTGCGCTTCTCCAGTAGCAGCCTGGGCAGCAACTGCTGCTTGATGTGCAGCTATAGCTGCAGTTTGGGCTGCTTTCCTCGCCCTGACATATTTCTGAGTGAAGTCATCGAGATGTGCATGTATGAAATCATACTTCCATTCTTGGTTCTTCTTGCACAATTTTTTCAAAAGATTCATCAGATTCTTGTTCCTGAACTGTGAGAAAAAATTAGCTCCCAAATGGCGCATGCACCAGCGGCTCTGCATGTCGAGCCAAGGTGTTTGTTCTTCAGGACCAGGCTATGTCAAACGTTTAACCGCATTTAGTATACCTGCATGCCTATCATGAATGATGCACACATTGGACTTATCTTTCACAACTGCTATCTTGAGCTGCCTGAAGAACCATGTCCAGCTTTCAGTGTTTTCTCCCTCAACAAAAGCAAAGGTGAGTGGAACAATTCGATTGTTGCCGTCTTGACCAATGGCGGTAAGGATCTGTCCCTTATACTTTCTAGTGAGAAACGTGTCGTCCACACATATAACTGGTCGGCAATAAATGAAAGCTTGGATGCACACAGAGAAAGAGAAGAAGACTCGATGAAGCACCTTTACGGATGGATCCTTGGGTATCACATAGTGTTGGATGTCGACATAGGTGTCTGGGTTCCTTGCCTGCAGTGTAAGGAGTTGTCTCACTACAGAGTCATACGCGTCTCTGAAAGAACCAAACCTGTCCTCAACAGCCCTTTGCTTTGCCCTCCAAGCCTTGCCGTACAAAATGTTGTAATTAAACCTGACCCTTACTTTATTTATTATAGCCTTCACTTCCACCGCTTTGCTCTCCACTATTTCCGTGTAAAACAACCGAGCCAGAAGCATGGACATGAGGTTACGTTGATCTGTAGGGATAGAAAGCTGACACGTGTGCATAATCATGTCACTCACCAACCAACTTGTGTCATATTTAGGAAGATATCCATGCACCCTAGCTGGACAATTTATATCCACGCATTCCATTGTCAAGTATCTCTTATTTGACACGGTTGTACTGAGAACCCTCTATGTAGACAATGCCCAAGAAATGACTGCATCTTACAAATGTTTCTTGTCTGGATATCTGGCGCCCTGTGCAATTTTATTTTTGTGATATTCCCAGGCAGAGTCATGACAGTCGTTAACGGTCATGACACCGGAGATGTCTTGATTCCAGGATGCAGGAATCGGCACGTCCTCTCCATTGCCTTCTTCATCGGAATTATCTGAATCATCAGAATCACCACTTTCACCATCCATGTAATTATCATCCTCCATCATGTCTTGCATGTGCCCACCTTCCTCGTCCCCATCTACCTCTCCACTTTCGTATCTTCCACCTATATCATGACTGCTCTGCCCTGGTTCGTAACCACCACCACCTCCTCCTATCTGACTGCTCTGCTCTGATTCATAACCACCACCTCCAGCATTGGACATAGAGTACGTCCCACCACTAGATTCAACACTATGGCCAGGACCGTGTCCACCTTCCGATGCTTGCGGATTGATCTCCTTCAAGACAGGAAGCACTAGTGCAACAGGGTGTATATGCCTGTCCTGACAACCTTTTAACTATTTAAACCAATCTCTGTTATGATCTACATCCTTCAAAATCCAGAAAATTTTCTTGGTAGACTTTGTCCACAATGCTTGGACACTGACGGTGTATGTTTCGAGATTATATCCTAAACAGTCCGTCAACCATTCCTTCAACTGACTAACACTTCAGGTTTGAGGGGCAGTCAAATCCAACTCCATAAAATGAAACTCACGCAAATCTGCTCCATATTCATAGTATTGGATATTACCAAGACCATAGTAAAACACGAACTTCACTACATTCGACATCTCTGCTGACATAAAAAAATCAATCTAAATAATTAATTATCGATGGTGCGTAAATAATCTAAATAATATACTAATAGTTTGGATAATATTCCTACAAATCCACCTACCAAATCATTCTACAAATCCACCCATTCTAAATAAAACTATGTACAACTATCCACGAATATTCTAAATAATAGTCTAGATAATATTCCTACAAATCCACCTACCAATTCTTTGTACAAATCCACCTATTCTAAATAAAACTATGTACAACTATCCGCAAATATTTTAAATAATATATTAAAACCCTCCTAATTATTCTAATAGCCTCCTAACCACAGCCCGAGTAGCCGCATAACCATATACAATAACTGTGATTAACGAGGGATTGGAGTTTACCCTTGAAGCGTGAGAAGCCACTCGGTACAGCAGGCTCAGTTCACCAAAGAAGCAGTACGGTGCAGCTCAAAAATGCCCCAGCTCCAAGCTCCACCGCAGCACCACCATTGCCATTGCTCCACCCCAGCACCACCACCATTCCTCCAAAAATCCACCAAATTGAGTTCTGAGCTAACCCATCAGTAGATCGGGGTTCCCCTATCTCTATAGTGGTTTTAGAAGGAAGATTTGCTGGCTAATTTGGGCTGAATCTGAGAAAACTGGTGAAAAAACGGTGGAGTTCGTCGCTGGAGAGAGAGGAGGCAGCGAGACGACGTGAGGAAGAAGACTGGGTGCGGGACGGGCTCGCGTGGCGGTGGTTTTCTTTGGATCCTTCCGTCCACGGTGTCGCCGAATGGGCCATTCGGCCAGGCTGTCGCCGAGTGCTCCACTCGGTCTGGCTATCGCTGATTGGGCCAATCTGAAGGGAATATGCCCGAGAGGCAATAATAAAGTGGTTATTATCTTATTCCATGTTTATGATAAATGTTTATTTTGCATGCTATAATTTTATTAATTGGAAATGTTAATACATGTGTGTTTAATAAACAAAATACAAAGTTCCTAGTACTGCCTCTCATATAAACTAGCTTGTTGATTAATAAGATGATTAAGGTTTCCTGATCATGGACATTGGATGTTGTTAATAACAAGGTCACAACATTGGTGGAATGATGTGATGAACATTCATCCGAAGTATAGCATTACGATCAAAGTCATTATGTTTATATTGCTATAACATCATACGGAGTAATCTTAGTCCTTAGACCATGAGATCATGTTAATTGCTAACACCGGAAGAGTATCTTGATAACATCAAATGTCACACCGTAACAGGGTGACTATAAAGGTGGGTTTAGTGCTACAAAGGTTTTATGTTGAGGCTCATGGATCAAGAGTGAGATTTTTCCATCCCGATGACGGATAGATATACTCTGGGCCCTCTCGGTGATATCACATTAAGATAGCTTGCAAGCAAGTGATGTGATCACTAGAATGTTATATCACGGGAACGAGAAAAGAGTGCATGTCGGTAACGAGATCAAACTAGGTATTTGGATACCGATGATCGAATCTCGGACATGTATTATATCATGAGACAAAGGGATTTAGTTACTAGCGTTAAAGGTTCTCACGATCACAGAAGTCATTGTTGAATGTGTAGGCGTCAGTATGGATCTCCATGTCCCGCTTCTGATTAATGATCTGAGAGGGGTCTCGATCATGTTTGCATTATTCGTGAACCATAGGGTGACACACTTAAGGGATACTGACACCATTTGAAGCAAATATGTTTCAGATAAAGATTTAAAGAAAGCGCTGGAATTATTTCAATAGACACCGAAACTGTTTCGGGTGAAATTGCTGAAATTGGTTCTACGTGTAATATTGAAATGTTGCAGGGGGTTTTATGTGAATGTTTGTTAATTAAAGTAATTAACAAAATTCTGAAAAAAATCAATAAAAGAGTTTTATTCAATGAGAGAGCATTAAATTGGAGAAATTTAATGCATTTAAAGTGGGGACTTTAAAAGAGAATGTGCAGGGGAAAATTTATGTGGAGGGAGTTACCACCACATGAATGAGGAGGTGAGGGGTCACCCCTTAGGCGCCGGCCATGGGGAGGGGCACCCCCTCCTCCTATAAAAGGCCCCCCTCACACCCCTTCTTCCTCACACCTCCTCGTGAAGGATCTCTCTCTCCCTCTAGTTATTTCCCATGGTCTCGGATTAGCGAGATACATGTTCCCGGTGGCTTTATCTGGAAAGGAATTGCTGCTTCCGCTGCTTTGCTGGAGCGAGGGATGGAGGTTGTCGGGGTACTGGACGTGTGTGTGATCACGGATGCACCGCTGCTTTGCGGTGATGGACTTGGTGGTGCTGGACTTGCTGGAGCTGGATCTGATGGACGTGCTGGAGCCGGACCTACTTGACTTCATCACGATCTTGAAATCGGAAAGTGTACGACCACATCATCCACGAGTTCCAACTTGTTAACAAAGCTTTGTTGTCTTTGACGGTAAGTTCTCTATGGATGTATATCCACCCGTTGCTTGTATCTAGTAGATAGATCTTGGCGTATAGTTCCCATCATAGGAAATTTGTTATTTTCTATGTTGCAAACCCAACAGTGGTATCAGAGCCTGATCTATGCATAGGTGCTTTGCATGGGTAGTACACATATGTTTATATGTGGGCGATGATGATTATGTTATTGCATCTTTGATGACCCACAAGTATAGGGGGTGTATCGCAGTAGTTTCGAGGGAAGTGAAACCCAATTTATTGATTCGACACAAGGGGAGCCAAAGAATATTTATAAGCCTTAACAACTGAGTTGTCAATTCAGCTGCACCTGGAAACAATCTTGCTCACAGCAGTTTATCAGTAGCAACAGTTTTGTAGTAGGAATAGTAAAGTAACAGCAGTAGTAAAGCAAAGACAGTAGTAACAAAAGCAGTAAACAGTGGGATTCGAGTGTGGTAGGCATAGGGATGGATGGACGGGCGTTGCATGGACAAGACAATTCACATAGCAATCAGAACATAGGGCAATTGCAGGTAAATAAGATAAAGCATCCAAGTACTAGACAATCCTAGGCATGTGTTCCATATATAGTCATACGTGCTCGCAATGAGAACTTGCACACCATCTTTTGTCCTGCCAGCCCATTTGCAGCGGGGCCTCTAGGGAACTACTGGCAATTAAGGTGCTTCTTTTAATAGAGCACTGGAGCAAAGCATTAACACTCCGTGAACACATGTGATCCTCACATCAAAGTCATTCCCTTCCGATTATCCCGATTTCTGTCACTTTGGGGCCATAGGTTCCGGACAACAACGTGTGTATACAACTTGTAGATAAGACCAGAAATAATACTATCATAATGAATCAATAACATGTTCAGATCTGAAATCATGGCACTCGGGCCCTAGTGACAAGCATTAAGCACAACAAGTCGCAACAAAGTCATAAAGCACTAATAAAAGATACTAGGCACCATGCCCTAACAATCTGATGCCATTACATGAACGATCTCATCCAATCCCTACCATCCCCATAGCCTACAGCGGGGGATTACTCACTCATAGATGGGGAAACATGGATGGTCGATGGAGAAGCGATGGTGATGATGATGGCGATGATCTCCTCCAATTCCCCATCCCGGCAGGGTGCCATAACGGAGTTTTTGGTGTTGTTTCGTGGAATCTGGTGGTGGCAGCGGAGCGGAACTCCTTCTAGAAAAACGTCGAACCCTCCAAAGTTTTTAGGTCAGAAGGCTCCTTATAGGCGAAGAGAGAGGCCAAGGGGGTGCCTGGGGGCCCACACCACCCCCTGGCGCGGCCTGGCCTGGCCCATGCCAGCAGGTGGTGTGGCCACCCCTGGCTCTTCTCCGTC
Source organism: Avena sativa (assembly GCA_916181665.1). Classification (NCBI taxonomy): domain Eukaryota; kingdom Viridiplantae; phylum Streptophyta; class Magnoliopsida; order Poales; family Poaceae; genus Avena; species Avena sativa. The sequence continues at coordinate 436,146,937 of OV702287.1, forward strand.
TCGCATTCTGGCTCCTGGAGTCTTCGGGTGAAATAGGATTTTTGGCATATTTTCCGGGATTTTTCCTGATAGTTGATTTTCTGCACAAAAAGTAGACACCAAGGCAATTCTGCTGGAAACAGCATCAGTCCGCATTAGTTGTATCCAAATCACACAAGTTTAGAGGAGAAACAATAGCAAAAGTGTTCGGGAAAGTAGATACGTTTTGGACGTATCAACTCCCCCAAGCTTAGCTTATTGCTTGTCCTCAAGCAATTCAGTTGAAAACTGAGTGCGATAAAAGAACTTTCACAAACACATTTGCTTCATATGATGTAAATATTCTCAGCAATGTGATCAACTACTTGGACAATTCATAATAAAGAGTATACAACCAAGTCTACTTAATAGTCTTTATAAGCTATGAAGAGATTCCAACTCAAGAATAATAAGTAGCATGAGGCACAAACATAAGCAACATTACAATGCTCATAGAAAGGTATGATAGAGTGGTATCTCGCTTGCCTTTGATTATGAATGCCAAGGCACCTCTAAAGTTCAAGTGGTGACTAGAAGTAAAGATATCAAGAATACAAGCATCAAAGTCATAACACAAATAATCAAGTAATGGAACAAACATAAAGAATGACAACTATGCTCTCAAGAAGGTGCTCAAAGAATATGTGGAGACTCAACAAGTAGAAGAAAATGTTTTGAATAATTTTGAAAGGATTCCAAATGCTGATAGTATGGTACTCATTAGCTTTGAGCTCTCATTGCCCCTATCATAAGCATCTTTAATGTGGTTAAGGTGAAAGTGACACAACTAAGAGGATATGCTTGACAAGTTATAAATCGAAGTCTCATGCCCCTTACTTACGAAGACCGATCCTCATGCTACTCAACTTACGTCACAAGTAAGCTCTTGTCATTGTAAGTATATACGTATCATAGAGAACCGCCAACGGGGTACCCCTTGCACATGACACGGGAGCTATCCCATAATCAAAATACAAGGCAAGCAGACAATGAGCATCTCGGCGATCTTTTTATTTACTATGTGCATAGATTTTTATTGAGGATGCTTCATAGAATTCTCATTATGGTTATGCTGCAAGTTTCCACCATGATTAGGCATGGCTTAGGCTAGCGGCCCAGGCGTTTCTCTAACATACATACAAACTCCATGATCTTACAAGTTCCACTTTTATTTCACACTGCCGGGGTCCATAAGCAAAAGAACATGATATCAACTAGGTACAAAGTACCTATGAAGCGTTGAAAGCGCTCCCCATGATACATGGTTCTGCTAACTTCAACTCATAAAGCGCAAGCATATGCACAACAAAGAAGGACACAATGGTTCAGGTTTATTAAGTGAAAGAAAATAAAGTGTGCCATCAAGTTCGTGAGAGCTTTACCAACTAACTTTCTCATAACAAGCAAACATTTTATTAGGAAGAAAACAAGGCATATTGAATATGCACGGAGGTAGCGAATGATGCTAAAGGGTAGGTATGGTGGACACTTTGGAAATGTTTGGTTTAGGGAGTTGGAAACTTGAGTAAAATATACTCAGAAAAAGTGAAGGCTAGCAATAGTAAGGGAGCGACAAACGAGAGAGCAATAGCTGTCATTATCATGCTTGCAACAAAACAGGACTGCTCATGGCATGAAAGTGATTCAAGATCCTCAAGGCAAAATAATTCATCAAGGCTTAACTGATTATCACAGTCGTGTGCATGCTTGAGCATGTGCCAAGTCAATTCAAATGAAACATTCAGAGGAGGATACCACGGTGTCATACCAATTTATGAATAGAGCAATGCAAGCAAACATTCGTAAGACATGCTACAAACTATTAGCGAGCTGGAGCTAATCGTAAGAAAGCAAGAACTACTAAGCATCCATAGATAACATACACCCTACTTGAACGGACTAAGCAAGCTCACAATGATGAGTATATGTACAACAATGAAAACAAATAGAGTTCGTTTCTAGCCTCTTACCACGCCTCAAGTTGTCATTGATCCTCATTATTGCTCTTCACTTGTGTGGCTTGAATAATAATATGAAACCAATATCCACTGAGGACTGTTGAACCCTGTAGCAAACTCGCAAAAACCAAAGAAGAACGACAAATATTTTTGGTGTTTCCGATTTTTAAACAAGAACCAAAAGGGAAAAGCAAACAAAGCAAAATCTTTTTGGGTTTTTCGAATAGTTCAAACAAAGCAAAAAGGGAAAAGCAAACCAAGGCAAAAAGAAGAAGCAAACCAAAGAGAAACAACAGAATTTTTTTTGTTATTTTTTGTGTTTTTAAAAAGCAAAAGCAAAGAACGAAAACTAAAAAGAGAACAAAAACATGAATATACAAAGTACCGACGCAACATGATATGGAGATGAGTGCGGTGTCAGCGTACCTCCCCCCAAGCTTAGGCTTTTGGCCTAAGTGGGTATCAATCCATGTACGAATAGGGGTTCCAAGCGAGCGGATCTTGGTAATAGATGGGCCCATGAGAAGAAGAGGAAGCTCCCCAATCATAAGCGGGCTGCTGATATGAAGACTCTCCCTCATTCGAGGGCTGGACCGAATGATCCGTGACCTCCCTTCCAGTGTCCTGCTCCTGTTGGGAGAGCTCTCCCAAGTACGTATCAAGCTCCTCCTCAGTGAGGGACCATCCTTCCCTATTATCAAGGTTAAACAAAACAGGTGCAGGCAAAAGAACAACATGCTCGGACTTGCTCTTTCTCCAACCAGCTTTGAGAAAGGTTATTTTATAAGACAACTCACTCAAACTAGCCCACGAGGAAATAAATTTATGCTGTATCATGGAATTAAAATCAAGTCTCTCTATGGTAAACTGTAGGTCTAGATGATGAGGCACTAAACCATGCAATGCTAGTAAACGAGAAGCAATGAGGCCTCCACAAATTCCACCTTTCTCACGGTTAGCAGCAAGACGAAAAGCTATCAAAGCACCCAAGTTGTAAGACCTATCTCGTCTAAGAGCAGCAGAGATAAATGCTAGATCAAACAAAGATAACTTATTGGCAGTTTTCCTAGCAAGAATACACTTGGCAATAAAGTAGGCAAAGTAGCGAACGGAGGGAAGATGAATGTTACGGATTTTTCCACTCTCCTTCGAGAAGCTACTCCCTTGGCAAATTTCTGCATATAAATCCATGAGTGGTTCAGGTCTCTCTTTAATCTTCCTACATGATCCCCATTGAGGTACCTTAATAGCTGCACAAAAATCATCAAGAGAAAGGTTGACAGCAATATTGTAAATTTTGTAATGGACCATGGGGTTAGGCAAAGAGTGACTAAATTGGAAATCCTGCACCACACATGGTTAGCTTCACAAATTGACAAGGTTCATCTTCCAAAAAGTGCTCTAACCCTGCATTAGAAACCAAAGTGTGGAAATCTTGTAGAATTCCTACAGCTCTCATGAACTCAGAGCATGGATAAATGGAGGGAAAAACTTCCTCCTCCCGGTGGACCTTCATGACCTCAGGTACCCAAAGCTCATGTTGGTTTAGGTGATGCACTCATATTCTATTCTGAAATTTAAATACATATTAAACAAGTGATTGCAAAGTAAATATAACAAAGGATTCTACTCATTGGGACTTGCAAGAGGCCTAAACATGCATCAAAACTATATCTCTAAGCATCAAACAAGCTTACAAGCCCTCATAACCAGTCACCTACAGCATCAAAATACTCAACATATAATCCACTAAACACAAATCTACTTGGACAAGGGGAGGAGTCACATACCTGGGAACAAATGCTCCAAATTTCAGTAAGAAGGATGTGCTGAGCAAGGAGATCGAAAAAATCGAGAGCAAGCACAGCAAGAACGCGATTTTGAGCTATGAACTGGAGCTTACTCGGGAGAGAGAAAAAAGTGGCAGGTGAGAGAGGTAGTGGGGGGCCAGGGGTGGCCCACACCAGGGCATGGCGCCACCCAAGGCTGGCCATGCCACCATGTGGTGTGCCTGCCTGGTGGGCCCCCCTGGTACCTCCCAGGTACTCCTCTGTCCTTTTTTCATGTAAAAATTTCATATGAATTTTTGGAATTTTTCGAGACACTTTATTTTTGGGCATTTTTCAGAAATAGAAGAATGATTTTTCTGACAGATAGATTTTTTCCCTTTTTTTTGAAACATGATGTAAGGACAAAACAAGGCTAGAACTACAGAAGTTCTAACATGCAAGCAACTAACAACAAAAACAAAACTAAACAAAAGCAAAAACTAAAATGCAAAGGATAGAAATAAATGGAGATAATCATAATGAAAACATTATTTTGTTCAATGGAATCCTTTTGTTAACAAGGTTGATAAAGTCTTGCTACCAAAACAATTGCATATGAGACAAAACTTTGTACTCCACTAATGATTATGTTACCTCAACCTTGATAGCAATGGTCCCAATCATAATAGTTTCAAATTTTTCTCTTGGTATGGGACAATATATTTCTCCAACTTGAATGCCTTCAACATGTTCAATTGAATTCAAACCATAAGTCCTTTCAATCTTCTTGGGGAAATAGACAGTATGTTCCTTGTCATTAACATTGAAGGTCACCTTTCCTTGATTACAATTAATAACAGCTCCTGCAGTATTAAGAAAAGGTCTCCCAAGAATAATAGACATATTATCGTCTTCAGGCATTTCAAGCACAACAAAATCAGTCAATATCAAGTAATTGTGAGCCACCTGAACAGGTACATCCTCACATATACCCACAGGAATAGTGGTAGATTTATCAGCCATTTGCAAAGATATATCAGTTGGTATTAATTTTTCAAGTTGAAGCCTCTTATAGAGAGAGAAAGGCATAACACTAACTCCGGCTCCCAAATCACACAAAGCAGTTCTAACATAACTGTTCTTAATAGAGCAAGGGATAGTTGGAATCCCTGGGTCTCCAAGTTTCTTAGGAACCTTACCATTGAAGGAATAATTAGCAAGCAAAGTAGAAATTTCTTCATTAGGGATCTTCCTTTTATTCAAGACAATGTCCTTCATATACTTTGAGTAAGGAGGCAATTTAATAGCATCCGTCAAAGGAATTTGCAAGAATAAAGGCTTCATCCACTCACAAAACTTATTATAGTGTTCATCTTCCTTTGACTTGTGTTTCTTATCAAGGAAAGGCATAGGTTTTTGGACCCAAGGTTCTCTTTCACTACCATGTTTCTTAGCAATAAAATCTTCTTTGGTGTATTTAGTATTCTTAGTGTGGTTTTCAGGTTCTTCTTCAACTTTTTCTTCATTGGGAACAACATTTTCTTCATTACCACTTTTAGTTTCAGCATCAGAGATAGATATACTATTAGGATCTATAGCAGGTTCAGAAGGTTCTACAACAGTTTTATGTTTCTTTTTCCTGTTCTTACGAGTAGAACCACTATTTTCAGCTTGTTGAGAATCCTGCTCGATTCTTTTGGGATGCCCCTCAGGATATAGAGGATCCTGGGTAGCAGCTCCACTTCTAGTTCTAATTTCATAAGCATGTTTTTCTTTAGCGGCATTAACTAGCAAGTCGTTTTGCACTTTAACGAGTTGATCTATTTGAGTTTGAACCATTTGAAAGTGTTTAACAATCATTTTAACATCATTAGAGGTTCTTTCCACAATATCTTTCAACTCCACAATAGCTCTAGTGTTTTCCATTAGATGATTTTGCACCCTTTTATTAAAGTTATCTTGCTTAACAATAAAGATATCGAATTCTTCTAAGCATTGATCAAGAGGTTTAGAGTAAGGGATATCACCTTCATCAAAGTGTTGGAGAGAGTGTACCTCAATAGTGGATGAGTAGGGAATAGGCTTACATAATTCTTCTATAGGAGGTAAATTCTTGACATCTGCAGCTTTAATTCCCTTCTCCTTAAGACATTTCTTAGCTTCCTTCATCACTTCATCATTTAATCCAATAACTCCCCTCTTCTTTGATGTTGGAATAGGCACAGGAATAGATGGTTCAGGTACAATTCCTTCAGGTATAGCTTGTTTAGGAGGAGTCCAATCTTCATAATTCTTGCTTATTTTAGCCATTAATTCCTTAGCTTCCTTAGGAGTCCTATTCCTGAAAACACAATCAGCACAACTATCTAGGTATGTCCTAGATTCTTCGGTTAGTCCATTATAAAATATATCAAGAAGCTCATTCTTAGGTAATGGACTTCCAGCCTGTGCATGAATCAAAGCACAAAACCTTGCCCAAGATTCAGGCAATACCTCTTTTTCTCCCTGTTTAAAATCAAAAAGTTCCTGCAAAATAGCATGTCTAGCACTGGGAGGAAAATATTTCTGCAGGAAAGTACTAATCAAGCACTCAGGTCTATCAATAGATCCAGGAGGTAAATTACTAAACCAAGTTTTAGCTTCTCCTTTCAGTGAAAAGGGAAAAATATTAGCAACAAAGTAAGTACGCATCTTAATATCATCAGAAAACAAGCCACTCATGGTAGAAAGTTCATTCATATGTGCTACCGCACTTTCATTCTTAGTCCCACAAAAAGGTTCTTTCTCGACAATAGCTATGTAAGATAGATCGAGAGAGAAATCATAATCTTCATCTATAATGTTTATGGGAGAAGCAGCAAACTTAGCATCAGGAGACAATTTGGGTCTAATAGTACGCCTCTCAAGGAGACTCTTAGTAGCGCTCCTATCATGGGTGTTTTACATTCTTTAATAAACTCATCGGTCATCTCAACATAACCATCTTCAATATCATAACTCTCACTAGACTCAGGTGAGCTAACAGGTGTGGTAGTGTCTTCATTAGGAGTTTTGGTATTTCTAGCTATAGTTCTAGCAATCGTAGCATCTAGGAAAGGACCTAATGAACCACTCTTATCAAGCACAGTAGAAGCAGCATCATAAGCATCAGAAGTTTCAGATTCAGCAGTAGTAGCAGTGTGTGTAGCATGTGTATGTGGTAGTGTAAGGAACTTACTCAGAACAGACGGTGAATCAAGAGCAACAGAGGTGTTTAGAACCGTACCTCTTCTTGTAGTGGATGGTAAAATAGGAACCTTGCCATCACGAGACTTACCCATGATGGATGGATAGCAGTGAACAATAGAGAATCCAAGTGAACTTGATAAATAAAGCTATGCTCCCCGGCAACGGCGCCAGAAAATAGTCTTGATGACCCACAAGTAGAGGGGGTGTATCGCAGTATTTTCGAGGGAAGTGAAACCCAATTTATTGATTCGACACAAGGGGAGCCAAAGAATATTTATAAGCCTTAACAACTGAGTTTTCAATTCAGCTACACCTGGAAACAATCTTGCTCACAGCAGTTTATCAGTAGCAACAGTTTTGTAGTAGGAATAGTAAAGTAACAAAGTAGTAAAGCAAAGACAGTAGTAACAAAAGCAGTAAACAGTGGGATTCGGTGCGGTAGGCATAGGGATGGCAAAATAATGTAAGTTATTTTATTTGATTCAATTATTAGGGATAGCAAAATAATTATGCTAACGTTAAAATTATAACATTATTCATGATACCAATTTATGTAGATGGACATAGACAATGATAAGGAGGAAAGCAATTCCGAGTCTCTGATCGAGGAATACATTAATGAGGTACATAGAGTGTACTAATTATTTGTGAAGCAACGAAGTAAATGACCATTAGTGGATGAGTAATTGTGTTATTATTTTGTGTAGGAAATAGCTGGTCTTCAAAACATGTACGACTACTATGGTGAGTCGGACATGGAGAGTGATATTTTTGATGGAACAGATTCTGGGGAGTCAAAGGAGGTGAACATTATGGAGGTAAGATTTATGGATATATTTGTTGTGAAAAACAAAGTGTCTGGTGAATAGAAATATATGTAGGTTTTCATTGCTTTTCTCTGCATGTGCAGGCCCCGGTTGATGATGGGAGCTGGAATGTCAATGATGTTTGCAAGGCTGAGGATAAGATGGACATGTTGATGAAGATAAAGGAGATGACTTTTCCTTGCGAAGCAGCTGCTTTTGTATTCTACAACAGCTACGCTAAAGATAATGGATTTAGCATCAGAAAGGACAAGGTCGGATATAGCAAGAAGTGTACGAAACATTTGGTTTACAGATGTTATTTGTGTTCGAGGGAAGGTGAGCATGATAAGAGGTTGATGACCAGGGAGGGACGAAGTCGGAGGCTCAGAGCTTTGTCCCGATGCAAGTGTGGGGCTCACCTGACAGTGAAGCTTAATCAAAACTTGGCGTATGGTACGTTGAAACTTTTGAGCCCAATCACAGTCATGTGTTAGCAAGACCGGATGAAGTACCTTTTCTTTGGTCGCATAGAAAAATAAAAGAGTACCAGAAGGCTGAGATATTAGATATGGGAGCCGAAGGAATTAGAAAGCACATCATAATGGACTCCATGATCAGCAAAAGTGGATGGTACGGTGGTGTTGGGTACGTCAGGAGGGATATGTACAACCTTTGCAGCAAGGAGAAGAGAAAACCACTGGCGAAAGGTGATGCTGCCACGACCATTGGCATTATGGCTAGCAGAAAGGAGAGGGACCCCAGCTTTTATTTTGACTATGACTTAGATGAAGAAGGACGGCTGAAAAGAATATTCTGGTGTGATTCCCAGTCTATACAGGACTATGAGGACTATGGGGATGTCCTTGTGTTTGACAGCACGTACAAGATGAATCGATATGGTATGCCACTCATACCTTTTATCGGTTTGAACAATCACCATAGGACTACTGTTTTTGGTTGTGCCATAGTTTTGGATGAGACAGAAGAAACATATGTGTGGCTATTGCAAACATTTCTCAAGACAATGTGTCAGAAGATGCCTCGGAGTGTAATCACGGATGCTGACTCGGCGATGATTAGGACAATTCGCAAAGTATTTTCAGATGTCTGGCACCGAATATGTACTTGGCATATTGGGAAAAATATGAAGGTTCATCTTAGTAGTAAGTCCTTAGGAGAGTTTCGCTCTATGTTGTACTACACTACGTCGAAAGCCATATTTGAGCAGAGATGGCAAGCGTTCTTAAGGAAATGGCAGTCGGAGAAAACCAAAACTTGGTTGAGAAGGATGTATAGGAAGAGGGGCATGTGGGCTGCAGCGTATCTGGCTGATGGTTTTTGGTTTGGTATGAAAAGCAACCAGCAAAGTGAAAGTCTAAATTCCTGCCTTCACCTGCACCTTGATGGAGAGATGACTTTAGTGGATATGATATTGCATTTGAGAATTGCATCAACCGTATCCGTGAGAACGAGGCGCGAGATGACTGCACGGCCTCACAGACTATACCGGTGCCCATAACTAGATGTAGGGAATTGGGGGTAGCTGCTTCGCACAAGTTCACCCCGGCTAACTTCTATATGTTGCGGGATGATCTGAAGAAAGTTGGTGGCATAGTGACTATTGAAAAAAAGCTAGGATCTGGATCAGAAATATTTGTCGTCGGATGGCATGATAACCGAAAGAGGCAGTTCACCGTGGAATATACACCGAAAAATCCAAAAGAATCTATAAAGTGCAGCTGGAGAAGAATGATTATAAAAGGTCTACCGTGTAAGCATATATTCCACGTTCTGAACGAATTGCATATATAAAATTCCAGATTGTTGTGTTCTTCGTCGGTTGACAAAAGACGCAAGGCACGGTCTTCCTGCAAGACGCACTAGTGATTTATTCGGAGTAGGATGGTCAGGGGCTGGGGAAAGATTGAAATATAGCCAGGTCAGTGTGCTAGCTTAAGAAGCTATGCATGCGGCATGCAAACACTCCTCCCTTTGGGATCAGTTGCAGGAAAGTTTGAAGGCTGTGATATCTAAGGCTATTGAGTATGATCAGAAGGAGGAGTTGGCAATTGTTCCTATTTGTATAAGCTCGTTAGCGGTTGAACACGTAGAGGATCATGAAGTAAACATTTTTAAGGTTCAGGATCCTTTGAAAGTATCGAGCAAAGGTGCACAAAAGCATAGCTCGAAAGATGAGGAATACGATTATCGTCCAAAGTCTAAAAATGGGAGACCATTATCATTTGACGAACATAGAATCAAATGCGGCGCTTGCAAGGAACGAGGACACAGCAAATGCAGCAAGCATTGCAAACTTAACCAGAAGTAAGTGTTACCAAACTACATTGAATATATAAATAATGAGCTTGTCAAATTTATTGAAATTTTGTGTTTTCATGTGCAGGAAGGTGGTATAGGAACATCACTAGAGGGCATATTTGAGTTAATATTGTTAGAAAATCTATATATTTGGTGGCACAGTACTTAAAGTTTTAATACGGTTTTGACGTACATTATTATTTTGGTTACGTCGTTGTTGTGTTGTACCGTGTCATTGTCTTACCACGTCTTCGTTTATTTTGGTTTATGATGAAATGTGTGCCATGTAAATTTTGTGATGATGATATGAATATATTTCAAGTTCGACCCGATGTAAAAAGTTTTATGATGTAAAAAAATAAAAAGAATAACGCTGAAAATCTAGATGTTTGCATAAAATTGCAACGATTTTTATCCGGGCAGGCCCACGAAGTAGTTGATTATTTCCCCGTTAATTTGGGCTATAATGCTACCCGGCCCATGGACTAGTCATGGTCCTGGTAGCCGAGCCTAGGGTTTGCAAAATTTTACTATTTAGATGTGCATACCCTCAGTCTCATCTAGGGTTCGTCTGGGCTATGTCGTCTCGCCGTGTGACTGATCGGCGGCTGCAGGCACACGCAAACTCATCGGCTGGGATGGATCCGACGGACGGTGCTAAGGGGTGGGCGAAGCTTACATCTGTTGTCCATTACGACTGCGGGAAGATCAAGAAAGGCGCACCGCCAACCCTAGATGAGACGATTAGTTCTTCAAAATCTTTCTTTCTGTTTCATTTCTACGCAATTTATGCAGTATCTGATATTTTGCAATTTAGGATGTTAATGAGGTCCTGTTGCCCCACTTTGTTGATGCTTTGCCGCAATATGAGTATGATCATGCGTACAATGGTATTGAGCGCAAAACCAAAAATAGGTGCGGCCACTCGGTGTTACCTGCTCGTCGTGTCTGCAAAGATGGTTGTGATGTTGGTAGACGGTTTCTGGGTTGTCCATATGAGGTTTTACCCTATATCCTTGTGTTATGTACATCATTGACAATATATTAAGATATCACACAAAAAATATAACTTTTATTATTATTTCAGGAATTACATAAGTGCGGACATGTCGAATGGGTAGAAGATGAATGGAAAGGAAGAGAAAGATATGTGATTGGGCAACTAGCCGAAAAGAACAACAAGATACTGATAGCAAAAGAAGAGGCTGAGAAAAAACTGAAGACACATTTGAAAATGCAAAATAAACTATTAAAATATAAGGACAATATTATTTGTTTCCTTGCGACAATGTGTGTTGCAATGTTTGGACTTTTAGTAGCCATCATGTACAAGTGGCAAGATGCAAAGTAGCAAGTTGTTACAAAAGAGGAGTTTTTTTACACTCTAATAATAAACAAGTGACGCATTTCGTACCAGCTGTGTCTTTTTCGTCACGCCGTTAGTACAACTCGATTTGTATAAACATTGTACAAAACATGAACTTCTGATTAATAAATTCATCATATAACAATATATGAGTAGCCTTAAGTGCATATAATAAAACAAAATAGTTGAGGTCATTATGTTACATAGTTGATCGACAAAATAAGTTATAATGGCTAGGAAACATTCTTCAGGACTAAAACCTAACCACTCTAACTTGAAAATTCTAATCATCTATGCTTTCATAACTTGTTCATCTTTGAAGCGATCTCGTGAACTTTCTTTTTCACGACATCTAATTTGTTGGACGGCGACAACATCATTTCTACGACGACACGTCTCCTCCTTGCGTTAACCGTGGCCTACAAATTAGTAGAAATCGCGGTGAGTTGAAATTTAGTTAAGATGGAACATTTAGTTCGTAATCATACCTGGGAAAATTCTCCTGTCATCCGTTCACCATCCCAATGCTCCATGAATTCAATGACAAATAATCCACAAGAGTTTCTGTTGTAAAGGTATAAGAGTAGAAAGATTAATACAGTGCTCATGTTCATTCCGTCGTACAGAATATGATGTAACATTTACTCACCCATCCCGCTGCTGCGGCATCTCATACTCTTTAATTGGCCACTTTAAAACATCCGGATATTGACCATCTGTAGTTGCATTTGCCACTTGCATGTCTTGTCCAATTTGGCGACGCTGTAAAAAGATCATGGTTAAATGCGCAACACATTTTGACAAAAAAATAAGGACAATATATTCTCCACATACTAGTGCCTCGACAGTCTCCAAAGTTAAGTCCAGAGAATATAGCGAGTCCAGAACTTGGAACTCTTGCTTTGGCATGTGCATGACCACCGTCATCCAGTGTGTATTACCGATATTCAAGGGAAAATAAGTCTACAAAAAACTCATATTATTAAATATCCGATGGATTTTTAGATGTTGAGTCATAACATATAATAATTGATCGCAAACATAATATAACATACCTTTTTACGAACTGTATTTTCTTCCAACACTCTACCAACTGTTCTAGATTTTTGCATCTCATTATCCATGTTCATGGTGGACTCTTCTACTTTGTCTCCAGCAATTGCACAGTCTACTAGAAATTTAGATCTCCATGCTGGACATAAAAAAGGTCATGCCCAACCCGGAGGGCTAAATGTCCAATGTACCCATCTATTACCTGCAATATACATCATTGAATTAAGTGTTTGCAACACACAAAACATAAATTTAATGTATTGGCATAATATTAAAGTATTGCCAGTAAGTGCAATTATCACTTACATCATCAGACAACCATTTATGGTCTAGAACGACACGTAGTCTTTCTGCACTAACTTCATCTCCACGGGAGTTCTTGTATAAGCTTTTTTTCTTGTGCTGATCTGACCGAGATACGAACTCAAGAAATATGACAGCAACATTTATTTGTTGTGGAGTCAAAATTAGTACATGAATCAGTGCTGCAATTTGCATCTGGGCCAGGTTTATCATCGAAATCGAGAACTGCATATATAAATGAAAAACTGAATTAGTATATTTAAATGCAAGACATGTATACGAGTTTTATTAAACAATTCAAATATGAACTTTACCTTTTGGAGTAGATCCGCGGACTAAACGCTTGATGGGTTTGTCAAGAGCATAAGGAGACTGAAACTTTTTTGGGACTGTACGCTTCCGCTTCCCAGTTAACTCATCTTCCTTTCGGCTATCAGCTGCTTGACAGTCATTTGCTACACCTTTATTTAATTGTGCCATAGACATAAACTTATTAACAGAAACAGCAGAAATACCAATATCAGATTCTTCTTTTACAGGTTCTGCATTATCAATAATAAAAGGGTTATCCGGTGTGCTGCCAAGTGCACCAATCCTCTTGTCCGGTATACGATCATTCACACCATTCGTCTTGCTAAGTGGTGTATGGCCATTTACGCCATTATGTGCATGCGCCTTCTCATGTGTGCCATGGTAGGGAACTTCACCAGGCGCTGTCGCACCAATGCACTCGACCTCTTCTTCGGAATCGCTATCTTTCTTGTACACGGACTCTTTTTTTTACGAGGTCCATTCTGAAAAGGACCAGCATCTTCTTCCTCTTCCATTTCTGCTGAAGCCGCTACATCCATAGGTTTCTACGTCACGCCTTCCTTGTTGAACAGTTCCAATGTTCTCTACAAGACATGGAAATGTAAGAGCACAGCCAAATGTTCATCTATAATGACCTTAACTATGTAGTTTAGTATCTCACCTGAGCACATAAATCAGCTATGGAGTCAACATTTTATGCAACTATGTGTCCAAGTGATCTGTCACCCGCTTAAACAAAAGCTCCAACGTCGTATTGACGGAATCAAATGTCGTATTGGTACAGGAAAGGTACCTAGATTCACCGAAGACGAAGAAGGAGTGTTGTGGTACAAAGGACGTATGTGTGTGCCAGCAGATTCGGAGCTGAAGCAAGTTATCATGAAGGAAGCTCATGATACTCTTTATTCTATCCACCCCGGAGGAACCAAGATGTATCAGGATTTGAAAGAGCAATTTTGGTGGCACAAGATGAAGAGAGAAATCGGAAGCTACATCGCCAAGTGTGACATCTGTCAAAGAGTGAAGGCAGAGCATCAGAGGCATGCAGGACTGTTGCAACCATTGCAGATTCCGGAATGGAAATGAGATTCCGTCGGAATGGACTTTATCACCGGTTTGCCTACTTCCAGTAGGGGAAATGACTCAATCTGGGTCATAGTTGATAGACTTTCCAAGGTAGCCCACTTTATACCTGTCAAGACTACCTACCAGAGTGTGAAGCTAGCAGAGCTGTATATTGCTAGGATTATTGTCAGTCTGCATGGAACCACCAAGACCATCATATCAGATCGAGGAACTCAGTTTACCTCGAGATTTTGGCAGAAAGTCCAAGAAGGATTAGGAACCAAGTTGAACTTCAGTACCGCTTATCACCCGCAAACTGATGGACATACTGAGAGAGTCAACCAGATCCTAGAGGATATGCTTAGAGATTGTGTGTTGGAATACGGATCAAAATGGGAAGACTGCCTGCCTTTCGCAGAGTTCTCATATAACAATAGTTATCAAGCTAGTTTGCAGATGGCACCCTTTGAATTCCTATACGGAAGAAAGTGTCGTACCCCTTTGAATTGGTCGCAAGTAGGAGAGGGTCAGATCTTTGGACCCGACATTCTCCGAGAAGCGAAAGAGAAGGTTCACAAAGTCTGTGAGCACCTCAAGACCGCCCAATCCAGACAGAAGAGTTATGCTGACAAGAGAAGGAGAGACCTGACTTTCAATGTCGGAGATTTTGTGTATCTCAAGGTTTCACCATTGAAGGGAACTCAACGCTTTAGTCTGAAAGAAAAGTTAGCCCCCAGATATATCGGACCCTTCAAGATTCTAAACCATCGGGGAGAAGTATTGTATCAACTGGAACTGCCTGAAGAGATGTCAGCCATCCACAATGTGTTCCATATATCATTACTTCGCAAATGCTTGGAAGTGCCCGAGAAGACTGAAGTTTTCAAGAACATCGATCACAGAGCTGTAGAGATCAACAATGACCTGACCTATCGGGAAGTGCCCATCCGTATCTTATAAGAAGCCTACAGAACCACCAGGACCAGGAGTATCAAGTTTCTTAAGATTCAGTGGAGCAACCATACCGAGGAGGAAGCCACTTGGGAGCGCGAAGATTACATGAGGACAGAGTTCCCAGATCTCTTTAGTTCCTAGTTTTGTTTGTAAATCTCGGGACAAGATTTTTTTTAAGGGGGGAAGGTTTGTAACATCCCAAAACTTTAATCCAAGCTAATCAAGATCCAAATCCTCAAAATTAGGGTTAACAAAAACTTTTCCATTTCAAACTATGAAAGCATTCATGTGTATGTGCATTTAAATTAGGAGTTGATTTGAATTGCCATGGTTCTATGATTCATTGCTTGTAAAATGTTTCTTAGGTGAAATAAACATCATCTAAATCATTCCTAAACTTTTCCCAAAGAAAAAAAACTCAAAATGAATAATTGAAGTGAATGGTCATTTTGGCCAAATTAACTATCATGCCTACTTTGGCTATTCCTAGTACTCAAAACTTAACAGAAACATGTGTGGATCTTTACACCCCTTGCTAGTACACATAATGAGGTACCAAGGCCCACTTTGTGATCTGCTAAAAACTTTCAAATGCTAATTTTAAATGACAATTTAAAATTGAATCTATTTCATATGGGAAGATCCCACTATTTCAAAAACCACTCAAACAAGCTCAATTTTCAAAACCCAAGCAACCATAGAGTCTCAAGCTTATGCCTAGCAAACCCACCAAAAATCTTTTCAAAATTCAAAAGTTATTTCTTGCGGTCATTTAATCAAACACTTGGCAGGCAGGGTTAAACTCTAAACCTAGCTCACCATTTGCAACAGGGTTTTGCACCAAAATTCCCTCAAAACCCTCCCTCTGTCCCCAAATGATCTAACCACAGCTTTTAAACCCCCTCTCCTACCACCCTAGTGGCAGTGCAAGGCCATGCCAAGCACCAACTCGCCAGCCACACCTTGCCCCACTGCACCAGACCACCTCCCCCTCTCTCGCCATGTCTAGGAGGTAGCCAGAACCTCACCGCCACCCACTGTCCCCTCCCTGAGCCAGGCCCAGCCGTGGACCACCGAGGAAACCACGCGCCCAGTGCCACCGCGCCATGCCAAGCACGCGCCAGAGCGCCGCACCCGGCACGCGTGCACAAGCCGCCGCTCGACCGCAGCCCGCACCCACCGCTCCGCCACGACCCAGGGACCACGACGGACATGCCCGTTCGCCGCCCAACGCACCACAACCACCGCTCGTTGTGGACACCGCCGCCTCTGCCGCTCAGAGCGCCAGCTTGTTGGAGATATGCCCAAGAGGCAATAATAAAGTGGTTATTATTATATCTTTATGTTTATGATAAATGTTTACATCTCATGCTATAATTGTATTAACAGGAAACATTAATACTTGTGTGTTTTGTAAACATAAAAGAGTCGCTAGTAAGCCTCTTGTTAAACTAGCTTGTTGATTAAATGATGATCATGGACATTGGATGTCATTAATAACAAGGTTATATCATTAGGAGAATGATGTGATGAACACACACCCATTGTAAGCGTAGCATAAGATCAAGTCATTAAGTTCGTATTGCTATAAGCTTTCAAATGCATAGTAACCCAATCCTTCGACCATGAGGTTATGTTAATCACCATCACCAGATGGGTACTTTGATGACATCAAACACCGCTTCGTAACTGGGTGGTTATAAAGGTGTCATTGGGTATTCTGAAAGTATGTGTTGAAGCGCATGGACCAAGATTGGGATTTGTCCATCCATATGACGGATAGATATGCTCTGGGCCCTCTCGGTGGAATGTCATCTAGTTAGCTTGCAAGCATGTGACTAGGTCATAAGGGATGACATATCACGGAACGAGTAAAGAGTACTTATCAGTAACGAGGTAGAACTAGGTATGGAGATACCGACGATCAAACCTCGGATAAGTAGAATATCGCGTGACAAAGGGAATTGGTTTCGTATGTTAATGGTTCTATCGATCACGAAGTCATCGTTGAATATGTGGGAGCCATTATGGATCTCTAGATCCCGCTGATGGTTATTGATCGGAGAGGTGTCTTCATCATGTCTGCATATTCACGAACCGCAGGGTGACACACTTAAGGTTCGAAGTTGTTTTAAGTAGATACGGAATGTGCGTTGGAGGCCGAATGTTGTTCGGAGTCTCGGATTGGATCCGGGACATCACGAGGAGATCCGAAATTGTCCGGAGAATAAGATTCATATATTGGGGATCATTTTCTAAGTTAGGAAATGTTCCGAAGTGTTTGTATGGAGATTCTAGAAGGTTTAGGAATGTTCTGGAAGGTTCTAGAAGATTTCTTGGAGTTTGCTTGAAAACCAAGAAAGGATCAAGGAGTCTTTGTGGGGCAAGACACGGATTTGTGGGGGAGGAGGATTCCCCCCCCTACCAATCCGCCGGCCAAGGAGGGAGGGAGTCCTACTAGGACTCCCCCTCCCATGGCGCCTCCCTCCTTTAAATAGAGGGGAGGGGGCGCCACCCCCTAGAGCTCTCCCATAACAAACCCTAGCCGCCGCCTCTCTCCTCCTCCTTCGCTCTGCTCCGGCTTAGGCGAAGCCCTGCAGAATTCTCTACTCCACCACCACCACCACACTGTCGTGCTGCTGGGATTCCGTGGAGAAGATCTACTACCTTCGCTGCTCGCTGGAACAGGGAGAGGAAGGTCTGCTTCGACTCCGCACGTGTGACCGACTACGGAAGCGCTGCCGGAACACGGCGCTGGAATGATCGTCCACACGATCTTGGATCGGCAAGTGATCGACTACATCAACCACGAGATCCAATCTCGTAACGCTTTCTGTTCTACGACGGTTAGTACCGATCTATCTCGTTGCACATGTCTAATAGATTAGATCTTGGCTTTTATCTAGATTAGATCTGGGTTTTGTTCGTTCTTGCGGTAGAAATTTTTTGTTTTCCATGCTACGAACCCATCAGTGGTATCAGAGCCTTGTCTATGCGTAGATCTGTTGCACGAGTAGAACACAATGATGTTATGGGCGTTGGTGCTTGTGCCGTCTTTTGCTATGTGTGTACTTTGCATCTTGCGGTATGGTGGGATGAAGCGGCTCGGGCTAACATTACATGTCATCGTACATGAGACTTGCTCCACAATTGACGTGCAACTCGTATTGCACAAGTGGATTTGCGGGCGTCTGTCTCTCCCATCATAGTATAGATCCAATCTACACTTTGCACTTGATAGCACTTGTATCAACGTTGTGGTTCAGTTTCGTAGGTAAGATCCGTTCTTATTCGAAAGCCCCAAACCACGTAAAACATGCAAAGTAAATTAGAGGCGTCTAACTTGTTTTTGCAGGGGTTTTGTGATGTGATATGGCCATCATGTGAGTGTGATTATATTTGATGTATGCAATGATCCTTGTTGTAATATGGCAACCGGCAGGAGCCTAATGGTTGTCTTTAATTATGTTAAGACCTGCGTGTCTATACATCTTGTAATAGCTTTATTCCAAGTAGTTGTAATAGTTGCTAGTGATGATGGACAACCATGAAGCGGCGCCACTGACCTTGACGCAATGCTGGTGATGATGGAGATCATGTCCGTGCTTTGGAGATGGAGATCAAAGGCATAAGAAGAAAGGGCCATATCATATCACACTAATTATGAATTGCCTGTGATGTTAATCCTTTATGCATCTTGTATTGCTTAGATCATGACGGTAGCATTATAAGATGATCCCTCTCACTAAATATCAAGTAATAAAGTGTTCGTCCTTAGTTGGCACCGTTGCTAAGACTCGTCGTTTCGAAGCATCTCGTGATGATCGGGTGTGATAGATTCTACGTGTGCATACAACGGGTGCAAGCTAGATTTGCACATGCGGAAACTAAGGTTAACCTTGATGAGCCTAGCATGTACAAACATGGTCTTGGAACACAGAATACCGAAAGGTAAAGCATGAGTCATATGGATGATATGATGAACATGTTGATTGTTCGCCTTTAAAGCTACATCATCTCACGTGATGATCAGACTTGGTGTAGTGGATTTGGTTCGTGTAATCACTAAAACAACTCGAGGGATGTTGTTTTGAGTGGGAGTTCATTTTTAATTTGGATTAGTCGAACTCAATTTATCATAAACACAATCAAAGTGAATTTGCATAGTTTGTTGTAGTTATTGGCATCCGTTCACCACCTTACGCTTAGTTATAGTTGAGATAGTAGAACTATAATTCTGGATATTTGCTTTACGAACTAGTATCGTATTATTTTGAGTGTCAATCTAAAGTTTAAAAGTCATATTGCAAACTTTCAGCAAACTCCGTTTACTCTGTGAAGTTTAATAAACAGTATTAAATCAAGAGTAACGGTTCCAGTGTTAGTATCTAACGTATCATGTTTGCCTCCATGATTCTTGATACTCAAAAGATTGTTTTTAATATCAAGTTTATCTAAGAGCTGAAAGCAATGTTTCAGAAACCATCATATGTGAAAGGTATTGCGATATCTAAAACAATGTGTTAGTTACAACATGATAGAGTATATGTCCTCATATTTGATGAGAATTTGTGAAGGTTGGAGATGCTAGTCGTCCTAATCCTCCAAAAGGTTTTGGAAAAGAAACATTATACTCACAATTCACCTTTATAAGCTATAGCAGCTTGATCATGAAAGTTTTCATGATAAGGATGAATAGAAGATATAAGTAAAATGTTTACTACACAAAAATATTACTAAAGAATGGAATTTTGAAAGAATGCCAAACATTTGATGAAGGTGATCCACTTCAAAGTGCAAGTCCAAAGGTATTAGTATTTGACTATACACACTTTGTACTATGTGTCATGTGAATGACAGCACTATTGATGTTGATAGATTCTTTTAAAAGAAAAGGAATTGTTGAAAGAGAATCTACAAAATATTTGACAGAAAAGAAAAGATTGGAGATATCCAACTTAGGTATATAGAAGATACATGTTATGGTTGTATTCCTTGGTTGTTAAACAATGTGGTTCTGCGGCATTGGATACCGAATTGGTTGGTATGAAGTGTCATACAGGACAACACAATTCATGAACTGCAATGGCCTAAGTAACTAGCAAGAGAATATGTGATGATGTTCATCGAAAACAAACAAAGGGTTGTTGTGTTGCTCGTTAACATCAAAGGTTACCTTCAAGATTTATTTCAATAATTGTTATTTTGATCAGGTATTATGACGACAAAAGGTTGTTCAAATAATTGTCGTATTCCATAATAGATGGATGATATACAAGTCTGGTTGGAGAAATAACGACCATAAAACTAATGCTAAAATGTCGCAAGACAAATGATTGAAAGATCACTTGCGAAGTGACATCACCGTTTAAATTATATTGAAAGGGATACATGAAGAAACTCCATGTTGATGGATTTTTGGAGTCTTTGATTTTGATCAAATGACGCTTGTGATACTTTCCTGGAGATAATTAAAACTCCGTTCGTAGGCCAAAAGAGGAACGGACAACTAACTAATTGGAATATATACATATTGATGTATATAGTCCATTATGTGTAGTCGTGGGCGATGGATTTCAACTTCATATGCTTTCTCCAAAGATTTGAGTGAATATATGTATATATACTTACTCAATAAGGAAGAAGTATGAAACATTTGAAAATGTTCAAAGACTTTCAAGATGAAGTGGAAAATTATTGTAACAAGAAAATAAAAAGTTTATGATTGGATCATAAAGAAAGATGTTTTGAGTTACAAGTTTAGCAAAACACCTAAGATTTGAGGAATCATTCCATGGATTTGCATTTCCCAAAACACCATAGGAGTATGGAGTGTTCAAGATATGTAATGAAACCTTGTTTGACATGGTAAGATCAAAAGTGTCGTTTATAAAACTGCCATTATATTTTAAAGATTAAAGCTTTAGTGACTACCGCTTTTACACTGAAAAGAGCTCCATCGTGATCCATTGAAATGACACCATATAAGTCATGGTTTGGGATAAAACCCAGGTTGTCCTTTCTTAAATTTTTGGTATGCTAGGCATAAGTAAAATATTTACAACCAAAGTCGGATGAGCATGTCTTTGTATATTATTTCGAATAACCATTGGGTATTCCTCCATAACACCGAAGACAAAAGTATTTGTCGCTTAGAGTGTCGAGTTTCTTGAGAAGGAATTTTTGGTGAAAAATCAAGTAGGAGGACAATAGAACTTTGACAAGGTTGTTGAACCTTGGCTAATATGTGTTGAGTTGCGCAGCGTCGGTAAGTGTCCCGGAGGCAGCAACAATGCTCATGGCTCACGTGCCTCAAAAGTTGTGGTCACGGAGATCTAAGTTCCTATTGAACCAAGTAGGTCGGGTAAGTAATCAAATGCCAAGATTTGAGAGTTAAATCATTGTTGTTTGACAATGATGAACCGACTACATGCAAATAATCAATGATGGGCCCTGACTTTGTTAAGTGGCTTGAAGCCATAAAATCCGTGATAATTCCATACACGATAAATCAAGTTTGAATTTGAAAGACCCTCTGGAAAGGTGCAAGACCTTACAGTCGTATATGGATCTATAAAGAAATAGACATGGATGTTTTACATCTATGAAATAGTCGACATGTCGGAAAAAGTTTACGACAATGTTCAAGAAATTGACTATGATAAGATTTGATCTTTCATAGCGATATTTAGTCTGGACGGATTAATGTAGCAACCACTACATATATTTTGGTATATGGTAGTTGAACAAACAAAACAAGTTCTTCTAATAGAATGGTTACCTAGGATGTGTACATGACACGATCCAAAGGGTTTTGTTGATTCAAAGGATGCTAAAAGAGTATGCAAAACTTCAATGGTTGAAGTAAGCATCGCGGAGTTGGAATCTTCACCGTGATGAAATTGTTAAAAGGTTTAATTTCATCAGAGACGATGAAGATGTTTGCATTTTGCAAGAAATTAAGTGGGAGCGCTAAGACATATTTCTAATACATTATGTGAAAGACATATTGTTGATTAGAAATGATGTATCTTTTATTGACACAGGTTAAGAATTTCATTTCGATGAAAGACTTAGGCATAACCCAAGAATTAGGCATCAATGTCTATATGGATAGATTGAGGCGCTAATATGGTTTTGCAAAATGTACATAGATAAGATGTTGAATGAGTTCAATATGGAAACAACAAGAAAGGTTCTTGACGCACGGAAAGGACTAAATCAAGATTCAAGTGTGTTGACATGAGATTCAAGTGTTTTGACACTTGGTGAAATCACAAGAATATTTTGATCAATCTTTGAGATGTACACATCCAGATATGTCCTATGCTCTAAATGTTATGAGCATATACCAGAATGACTCATAAGATGATCATTGGACAATAGTAGGGATATTCCTATGATCTTTGGAAGAACTAAGAATATATTATTTATATAGTGATGACAAATAGTTCATTGTAAATTGTTACATTGATACTAGTTTTGTCACAAATTAAGTTTATCTCAATTTAAACTATGGGTGGCACAATGTAATGGAAAGGAAGTTCCATAACGGATTTGGTTGAGTACCAAAGTTAAAACATTGTGACAGATACTACAACAAAAGGCTAAGTATATGACTGCTATTGTAGCAGCAAATGAGGGCATTTGCGTCAAGTAGTTTGTTATCAAACTAGGTGTGGTTCATAGCGGGATAATACTATGAAGATACATTGTATGACAATTGTATCAACATGATTTAATCCCAAGGAACTAAAGGTCTCACCAAAGGACCAAATTTATACAATGCCATCTCATTAGAGAATGAGTAAATGCGTAGAGACGCAAGGACATGCAAATACACACGGACCTGGAAGTGTCAGATCCGAAGATTATGTTTACCACTAGCAATAGTGTCTATACAACACCAGAAAGCCATAGGTGTTGAATGCACAAGTTTTAACTAGATTATTGACTCTAGTGCAAGTGGGAGACTGTTGGAGATATGCCCAAGAGGCAATAATAAAGTGGTTATTATTATATCTTTATGTTTATGATAAATGTTTACATCCCATGCTATAATTGTATTAACAGGAAACATTAATACTTGTGTGTTTTGTAAACATAAAAGAGTCCCTAGTAAGCCTCTTGTTAAACTAGCTTGTTGATTAAATGATGATCATGGTTTCCTGATCATGGACATTGGATGTCATTAATAACAAGGTTATATCATTAGGAGAATGATGTGATGGACACACACCCATAGTAAGCGTAGCATAAGATCAAGTCATTAAGTTCGTATTGCTATAAGCTTTCAAATGCATAGTAACCCCAATCCTTCGACCATGAGGTTATGTTAATCACCATCACCAGATGGGTACTTTGATGACATCAAACACCGCTTCGTAACTGGGTGGTTATAAAGGTGTCATTGGGTATTCTGAAAGTATGTGTTGAAGCGCATGGACCAAGATTGGGATTTGTCCATCCATATGACGGATAGATATGCTCTGGGCCCTCTCGGTGGAATTTCATCTAGTTAGCTTGCAAGCATGTGACTAGGTCACAAGGGATGACATATCACGGAACGAGTAAAGAGTACTTATCAGTAACGAGGTAGAACTAGGAATGGAGATACCGACGATCAAACCTCGGATAAGTAGAATATCGCGTGACAAAGGGAATTGGTTTCGTATGTTAATGGTTCTATCGATCACGAAGTCATCGTTGAATATGTGGGAGCCATTATGGATCTCCAGATCCCGCTGATGGTTATTGATCAGAGAGGTGCCTTCATCATGTCTGCATATTCACGAACCATAGGGTGACACACTTAAGGTTCGAAGTTGTTTTAAGTAGATATGGAATGTGCGTTGGAGGCCGAATGTTGTTCGGAGTCTCGGATTGGATCCGGGACATCACGAGGAGATCCGGAATTGTCTGGAGAATAAGATTCATATATTGGGGATCATTTTCTAAGTTAGGAAATGTTCCGAAGTGTTTGTATGGAGATTCTAGAAGGTTTCGGAATGTTCTGGAAGGTTCTAGAAGATTTCTTGGAGTTTGCTTGAAAACCAAGAAAGGATCAAGGAGTCTTTGTGGGGCAAGACACGGATTCATGGGGGAGGAGGATTCCTCCCCCCTCCCAATCCGCCGGCCAAGGAGGGAGGGGAGTCCTACTAGGACTCCCCCTCCCATGGCGCCTCCCTCCTTTAAATAGAGGGGAGGGGGCGCCACACCCTAGAGCTCTCCCATAACAAACCCTAGCCGCCGCCTCTCTCCTCCTCCTTCGCTCTGCTCTGGCTTAGGCGAAGCCCTGCAGAATTCTCTACTCCAGCACCACCACCACACCTTCGTGCTGCTGGGATTCCGTGGAGAAGATCTACTACCTCTGCTGCTCGCTGGAACGGGGAGAGGAAGGTCTGCTTCGACTCCGCACGTGTGACCGACTGCGGAAGCGCTGCCGGAACGCAGCGCCGGAAGGATCGTCCACACGATCTTGAGATCGGCAAGTGATCGACTACATCAACCACGAGATCCAATCTCGTAATGCTTTCGGTTCTACGAGGGTTAGTACCGATCTATCTCGTTGCACATGTCTAATAGATTAGATCTTGGCTTTTATCCAGATTAGATCTGGGTTTTGTTCGTTCTTGCAGTAGAAATTTTTTGTTTTCCATGCTACGAACCCATCACAGCTGCCCCCAACCGCATACCACTGCCCCTAAGCCAGCATTAAGTTCCTAGAGAACTGCCAGGAGACGGCCCGTCGATCACCACCCTCAGCCATGGCGCTAGCCGCCCGTAGCCATGTAGCCACCGTCGCCTGCCCATCCCTCTCGGTCTCGCCATCGATCCTATAAAAGGAGGGCACCCCCAACCATTTGAAGCACAACACTCCACTCCCCTCACCTCACTGATCATCCCACACCACTTGTCGGAGCAAGGGGAGCAGCGGCTCACCGGAATTGCACCGGAGAAGGCCGCCTCTGCAGGAGAAGGGCGCCGCTGATTGCGACCACCCCCGGAGCCGCCTCGACCGTCCCTGAGCTCACCGTCGACCACCAGTCCGTTTGCCCGCCTCGCCGACCTTGCTGGAGCCCTGGTACACCCCCTATGCACCCCCACCGAGCCGCTAGGGTTCGAGCTCGCCGGTGATAGGTTCGTCGTTGACGACAAGCCACAGTCGTTGATCCCCACTCTAATCCAAAGTCCCACATTGCCCCGTACCGCTTTGCGCGTTATGAGCCGCTGACTGATGGACCCACCTGTCAGCTGAGCCCCGCGCTACGGAGTGACACTGGGTCGGCCCGTTAGAGTTTCCCGCGCGACCCAGTTAATATGAATTAGGATTTTTCTATTTAGTTTAAACTTAGTTCTGTCTCTGAGTTTGAAAATCAATTCACAGAGATTTACAACTCCAAATTGCATGAAACCAATTTTTTCTGAAAGGAATTGAAATGATCTATCCAAGCCCGTTGGATTAAATTCAATTAGAGTTATAGATCTCTCCTAGTGAAAATAATAAAACAGAAGCATTTGCACCTTGCAACATTTTTCAAAATTCAACCATGATAGCTTTTGAGATGATTCCAACTCTCAAAAATCACATTTCACCATACCTATCTGAATATGTAATAATATTAAGGTTTGCATGTAGTGACTTTGGACTAGTACCAAAATAATGCTATATAGGCATTTCTAGTCACCTTAAATCATTAAATAATGAACTTAAACCAAAGTAATTATGATCCCACCCATAAATCACATTCCCACATGTTAGAATATGTGGTGATGACATGTGTCCACATGATCCCATATTTTAAGTGGTGAATATTAAATCTTAATTAATTTTCCAATGAGTAGAAATTACTATTCTAAATTAAAAAGAATGAAACTAGTTAATAAAACTTGTGATGCTTGAGATGATAATAGATCATCAAATGTGTGTCTTAGAATGCTAATTAGACTAGTTAAGTATTGTTTGGTGATTGTGTACTCCGTATGTATTTATAGACGATAGTACCGACCAAGTCTACGAGGAGGAGGAGTTCTACCAAGAAGAAGAAGAAAACTTCAACCACTACACCAACCAAGGCAAGCTAACACTTGCAAGTTAATACTTAGCTAGCTAGGATTAAACTAGATGGTTTAGCAAAGATGCTTTAGGCATGCTTTGATTATACCACTTTGACTATTAGTTACCCCAAGTATTTTTTTTAAGCTTTACTTCCTTTACTTTACCCAAAGTTCTTTAATTGTTTTTGAAGGTAGCATAAAGAGTATAAAACTTGACCTATTTAGAACCCTTTAGATGCCATTCTATGGCATGAGATTTGATCCCACCATTTCCACCTTAGTGAACACTCTTAACTTAGTAGTTTAGAGTAGATCAAAAACTTGAGTCACTTAGATGGGAACAATTGGTGAAAATGAATTATGAAAACCTTGGAATGATGAGTCATTCTATTGAGATGTTTTGACATGTGTTGAGAAACACAAATGGTTTGTGATGGTGAAATGTTGAAGCATGGGCCTTAACCCTTTTACAAAACTGATGGTTGGATTCGGATGCGATACCATTCCAAAATTACCATACAACCACACTACCTGAATTGGGTAAGGCTTAGCTGGAAATTTATATGCATTAGTATTAGTTCCCTCACGGGAGAGGTTTGAGCTGAGGCTACCTCTCAATGTTGTCCACCTATGCAATGCCCAAGATGACTGATGGTCATGGTTGGGAGGCCATGCTCATAGGAGAGGTGCTTATACTAGGGTGTGTAAAGGGAAGGTTATGTTTGATTATCTGCATACTAATGTAACTACCTCGGTGAATTACGCTCCTAGTACAAGCCTGGATGTTCAGAAATGGTTGAAATAGTACGGTGGGGCCCAAATGCCACTCATAGGTAGACCTTTCGGCCGTCCCAACCATTTCCGAACATCGGGACAAGAACGGGCGGCGTAATCGGCAGGCGAAGGGATCAACTACATACACAAGTGAGTATGTATGCAAGCCACCATACAACAGTACATCAGAGCCATTCCATCTAAAAAGAAAGGAAATATAGCAACGCCATACGGCAAGATCCAAATATCCTAGATAGACATAATAGTTTAGGATATCTCCTCATACATCAATCAACAGAGTATCAAGCGGAAGCGGAAGACAATGTCCGAGTACGGATAAGAAGCAAATCGGCATAAGATGCCCCATAAATAAGCAGATCCCGCCCACAAATCTCACGGATCCCCGTTCCCGGAATCTCTACACCGAATGATCGTTGCCCCATAACTAAGTATGATGATTCAGGGTTATCCCTAACAGATGTATCGAATCTTGTGGTGAAAGTGTACCACCTCTGTAGAGTGTCAAACTATTCGAATAGCCACGCCCGCGGTTATGGACAGTTGGAATGGCCATATTGTTTCGTTGTCAGAGGTTTTTCAAACAACTTATGAAATGAATGATGAATCTTGACTTGACCACAACATGGTTGTGTTTATGACAATAGCTTCCCCACTTAAGTGATTCTAGAACATTATTTTATCTTTCTTTGCTTCAGAACTCAGCTTAGGTTTCAAACTTAACCTTATAGTTAAACATAGAGTTAGCACTTTGACTTAGAACTATTTTACTTGTTAGTGGTAGTTTGCGAGTACTTAAAGAGTACTCATGGCTTTTGTCCCTGGCTATTCACATGGCCAGACTATAAAGGAGACTATCAAGATGACGGCCAGCAGGACGGCTATGATAACTAGGACTATCTTCCTTCGTCAGCATTGCCTGTGCCCCTGAAGATGGACCCCACCGCTACGCTTATCTTTTATTTCCGCTGCTTGTTGTATTAAAGACTGGATCATGAGATCCTTATTTGTGTAAGACCTTATGTATGGTTTGTAATGGATGATGTACTGTGATATCCAATCCGTTATGTCTCGCAAAAATGGTAATCCTGGGATTGCGAGGTATGGCATAACGGGCATCTGGGATTAAAAATCCGGGTGTTGACAAGTTGGTACCAGAGCCATCCTGACCATAGGAGACCCTAGTTAGAATGGACGTTCAAACAAAAACTTAGTTTCAAAACCAAAGTGAGTATTTATGAAAAACTATCTCCTCTCTTATCCTTGTGGATTCATTCTTTCTCAAAATTCATGTTCCTCAAAATTCTTACATTAATACTTAAAATTTGACACACTTGATCACTTCACTAACTTCCTCATCCTTAATTCTTGTAGATGGATACTCGGTTCAGCAAGTTTTACCAGTTGGGAAACGGAGGCTGGCTGATCTTCGAGAGGGATCTGGATTCACTTTCGGACTTACTGGGACGTCCACATCCGGAGTTTCTTGGAGCTCAACTTCCAGGACCCCCAGGAGGAGACTTACAGTGGCTAGTCACCACAGATCTTAGAGGAAGCATCGAAGCACCAACTTCCGGGAGAATTCAGGTCTCCGTGAGAGAGAACAACTGGCTAGATGGATTAGCCAGGGCAATGCATGAAGCTCTCGCACGTCTATGTGCCCTCAGCGTTAACAAAATCCAAGGAACCCGTTTTGCCCACTATGCCAGACGTGACTTCATGGGAATGCCGATGGAGATGCCAAGTCACCCAGAGTTGAGGCGTCAAGTGGAGAATCTTGACTTCTTGCTGCACGACAGACAATAGGAACTAGACAATGCTAGGGAGTTAGCCAACCAGAACCGTGCCATTGCCGACCAGAAGGCCTAGACTTTCGCACTGCTCGTCCAAGATCGCCAGTCTCTTTGCCGCCAGCGTGCAAAGAAAGATCGCACCATCGCCCGCCTTCACAAGAAGGTGGTCGACCTCGAGAAGACCATCAAGGAGCAGGAAGCTCAGCTTGCCGCCAAGGAAGAAGAAGATGAGGGTGAAGACATCCAAGGAGACATGGACTCTTACCTCAGCAATGATGATGACTTTCTGGAGGAGGATGCCGTGGACTTCTACACTGATGATGAGGACTCCGGCTTCATCGATGATGAGTAGATGCACTAGAGCACTGTCGTAGCATGAGATGTATCGGTCCCACTGTATCGTAGCTTAAAGAATGGTTCTTCAAACCATATGTTTTACCTTTGATTGTTGTGGTGTGTGTTGTATCGTGTGCTTGTTTACATGAATGAAAATGAAGTTAGTTGAAAAACCTGAGTCTAACTCGAAGTTTTAGAGTTGAAACCAAAACCATGAACCTTAGAATTTCCCTCTTACCCCTATATCTATCTCAATCTTCAGATGACTCGTGGGAACCAAGGAGGGAGCAGCTCGTCGCAAGACCCAATGCTGCAGATCTTGCAGAATCTCATCGCAGACCGTGAAGCAAGCAGGGCAGAGCGCCAAGCCAACTTAGCAACATTGCAGCAGATCGCCCAGATGGCTCTCAACAACCAAGGGCATGGAAATCAGGATCACCAGGGGTCCAAACTCAAAAAAATTTAGAACACCAATCCCCCAATCTTCAGCCAATCTGAAAACCCGTTAGATGCTGATGACTAGTTACAGACGATGGAAAACAACTTAGAAGTTGCAAGAGTTGATGAAAATGAGAAAGTTCTCTTCGCCACCCACTATCTGGCAGGAGATGCAAGAGCTTGGTGGAATAGTATTCGCAATATGAACCATGGTCAAGTGATGACATGGGAAGCATTCAAAGTCAAGTTCAATCGCACCCACGTGCCGCAAGGTCTAGTCAACAGGATGAGAGATGAATTCCGCGAATTGAAGCAAGGAAGAATGACTGTGGTGGAGTACCGTGATAGATTCCTGTCACTTGCCAGATATGCACCTGATGAGATCAACACGGAGGCCAAGAAGAAGGAGAGATTCCTGAACGGACTGCATGATGAGATGCAGACTGTCCTCGTCAACATCCGTTTCGAGGATCTCGAAGAACTAGTCGACTCTGCCATTCAGATGGAAGGGAAGATTAACCAGGCAAACGACAACCGCAAGCATCGTATGATGCAGCAATCTGGAACCAGCAGTCACCAGAAGTACTGTCCCAACCCCTCACCAGGATATGCACCAAGGAACAACCGACCCCCAACGTCGCGCCCAAGCTACCTCAACCGTAGAGGAGGCAATGGGAAGTCCGGAGGAAACAATCACAACTCCGGCAATGCCAACAATTTCAACCGTGCACCTCCCAAGAACAACAACAACAACATTGCACCCAGAATTGGCAGCAATGCTGTGCCTGTCGTAGTCAAGGACAAGTCCCAGATCACTTGTTTCGAGTGTGGAGTAAAGGGTCACTATTCCAATGAGTGTCCCAAGAAGACTGCAGCCAATGCCAATGTGAATGCCCCAGCTCAGCAGCAGCGTCGTGTTCAACCAGGAAGAAGATTTGCCCCAGGGAACCCTCACAACCGCAACGGCCGTCTCTTCCACATGAACACAGAAGAAGCCCAGGAAGCGCCAGATGTAGTGCTGGGTATGTTTTCTGTCAACTCAGTTTTAGCAAGAGTATTGTTTGATTTGGGAGCATCACATTCATTTGTCACCGAAGAATTGGCATGATCTAGTAAGATTCACCCAACCAACTTGAAGCATGTCATGATAGTTCAAATCCTCGGTTCAGCTACAAAAGCTAGAAAAATTTGCAAAGCTGTGCCTATCAGAATACATGGGATAGATTTTTATGCCAACCTAATTGTACTTGGAACCAAAGGATTGGAAGTAGTACTAGGTATGGACTAGATGTCAAGGCATAAAGGACTGGTAGACTGTGCTAAGAAAGCCATCACCATGACCAGTAGTTCTGGAGTAACATTAGAGCATATCTCTGAAACCTTACCCCGTCAATTCAAGTGCAACAAGAGTGTAGCCCTGCCCACCATAGACCAAGTCAGAGTAGTATGTGAATACCCCGACGCATTCCCAGATGAATTGCTAGGTATGCCCCCGGATAGGGATATCGAGTTCATTATCGAACTAATCCCCGGAACCAGACCCATAGCCTAGAGACCCTATAGCATGAACCCCTCAGAGTTAGTGGAACTGAAGAAGCAGTTGGATGCCATGTTAGAGAAAGGCTTGATTCAACCAAGCGCATCGCCATGGAGATCTCCAGTATTATTCGTCGACAAGAAATATGGAGGCAACCGTCTGTGTATAGATTATAGAAAGTTGAATGACGTTACCATCAAGAACAAGTACCCCTTGCCAAAGATAGAGGATATATTTGATCAGTTGACTGGAGCACAGGTATTCTCAAAGATTGATCTTAGGACTGGTTATCACCAACTTAAGGTTCGTGCAATGGATATTCAAAAGACCGCCTTTACTACTCGCTATGGTTTATACGAGTATACGGTTATGTCTTTTGGATTAACCAATGCCCCTGCTTATTTCATGAATCTCATGAATAAGATCTTTATGAATTTCCTAGATAAGTTTGTAGTTGTGTTTATCAACGACATCCTTATCTACTCCAAGTTAGAAGAAGAACACGAGCAACATCTAAGAATCATCCTAGAAACCTTGAGAGAGCATCAGTTATATGCCAAGTTCAGCAAGTGTGAGTTTTGGCTGAAAGAAGTAGGATTCCTAGGACATATTGTGTCTATCGGAGGAGTCTCTGTTGATCCTGCCAAGATCAAAGATGTTGAAGAATGGGAAGCTCCAACCACTCAAACCCAAGCCGTGCATTTCTCGGATTAGCGGGATACTACCGCAAGTTCGAAGAAGGATTCTCAAGCATCGCCAGACCCATGACCCAATTGCTGAAGAAGGACAAGAAGTTTGAATGGACTGACAAATGTGAAGCCAGTTTCCAGGAGCTGAAGAAGAGATTGATATCGACCCCAATATTGATCATGCCAGACATCAAGAAGCCATTTCATGTGTATTGTGATGCATCCAAGATTGGTCTAGGATGTGTATTGATGCAAGAAGGCAAATTCATCGTGTATCTGTCTCGACAACTGAAACAGCATGAGCAGAACTATCCGACCCATGATCTTGAGCTAGCAGCTGTGGTTCTAGCGTTGAAGACATGGCGTCATTATTTGATGGGTAATCGCTATGAGATTTAATCAGATCACAAGAGCTTAAAGTATATCTTCACTCAGAAGGAGCTGAATATGAGGCAAAGGAGATGGATAGAGTTAATCAAGGATTATGACCTTGACATTCACTATCACCCCGGCAAAGCCAATGTGGTAGCGGATGCTCTTAGTAGATTGCCGTGTAGGCTAAATACCATGATCAAGGAGAAGCAACCAAGTTTGTATGAAGAGTTGGAGCAGTTCAGGACTGAATTAGTTAGCAAAGGATTCCTATCTAGCATTGAACTTCAACCCACTTTGATTAGCCAAATCAAGGAAGCCCATAAGGGGAATGAAAGTATCAACAAAATCAAACGTCGTATTGGTACAGGAAAGGTACCTGGATTCACCGAAGATGAAGAAGGAGTGTTGTGGTACAAAGGACGTATCTGTGTGCCAGCAGATTCGGAGCTAAAGCAAGTTATCATGAAGGAAGCTCATGATACTCTTTATTCTATCCACCCCGGAGGAACCAAGATGTATCAGGATTTGAAAGAGCAATTTTGGTGGCACGAGATGAAGAGAGAAATCGGAAGCTACATCGACAAGTGTGACATCTGTCAAAGAGTGAAGGCAGAGCATCAGAGGCCTGCAGGACTATTGCAACCATTGCAGATTCCGGAATGGAAATGGGATTCCGTCGGAATGGACTTTATCACCGGTTTGCCTACTTCTAGTAGGGGAAATGACTCAATCTGGGTCATAGTTGATAGACTGTCCAAGGTAGCCCACTTTATACCTGTCAAGACTACCTACTAGAGTGCGAAGCTAGCAGAGTTGTATATTGCTAGGATTGTCAGTCTACATGGAACCCCGAAGACCATCGTATCAGATCGAGGAACTCAGTTTACCTCGAGATTTTGGCAGAAAGTCCAAGAAGGATTAGGAACCAAGTTGAACTTCAGTACCGCTTATCACCCGCAAACTGATGGACAGACTGAGAGAGTTAACCAGATACTAGAGGATATGCTTAGAGCTTATGTGTTGGAATACGGATCAAAATGGGAAGACTGCCTACCTTTCGCAGAGTTCTCATATAACAACAGTTATCAAGCTAGTTTGTAGATGGCACCCTTTGAATTCCTATACGGAAGAAATTGTCGTACCCCTTTGAATTGGTCGCAAGTAGGAGAGCGTCAGATCTTTGGACCCGACATTCTCCGAGAAGCGAAAGAGAAGGTTCACAAAGTCCGTGAGCACCTCAAGACTGCCCAATCCAGACAGAAGAGTTATGCTGACAAGAGAAGGAGAGACCTGACTTTCAATGTCAGAGATTTTGTGTATCTCAAGGTTTCACCATTGAAGGGAACTCAACGCTTTAGTCTGAAAGGAAAGTTAGCCCCCAGATATATCGGACCCTTCAAGATTCTGAACCGTCGAGGAGAAGTATCGTTTCAACTGGAACTGCCTGAAGAGATGTCAGCCATCCACAATGTGTTCCATATCTCATTACTTTGCAAATGCTTGGAAGTGCCCGAGAAGACTGATGTTTTCAAGAACATCGATCACAGAGATGTAGAGATCAACAATGACCTGACTCATCGGGAAGTGCCCATCCATATCTTAGAAGAAGCCTACAGAACCACCAGGACCGGGAGTATCAAGTTTCTCAAGATTCAGTGGAGCAACCATACCGAAGAGGAAGCCACTTGGGAGCACGAAGATTACATTAGGACAGAGTTCCCAGATCTCTTTAGTTCCTAGTTTTTTTTGTAAATCTCGGGACGAGATTTTTTTTAAGGGAGGAAGGTTTGTAACATCCCAAAACTTTAATCCAAGCTAATCAAGATCCAAATCCTCAAAATTAGGGTTAACAAAAACTTTTCCATTTCAAACTATGAAAGCATTCATGTGTATGTGCATTTAAATTAGGAGTTGATTTGAATTGCCATGGTTATGTGATTCATTGCTTGTAAAATGTTTCTTAGGTGAAATAAACATCATCTAAACCATTCCCAAACTTTTCCCAAAGAAAAACAACTCAAAATGAATAATTGAAGTGAATGGTCATTTTGGCCAAATTAACTATCATGCCTACTTTGGCTATTCCTAGTACTCAAAACTTAACAGAAACATTTGTGGATATTTACACCCCTTGCTAGTACACATAATGAGGTACCAAGGCCCATTTTGTGATCTGCTAAAAACTTTTAAATGCTAATTTTAAATGACAGTTTAAAATTGAATCTATTTCATATGGGAAGATCCCACTATTTCAAAAACCACTCAAACAAGCTCAATTTTCAAAACCCAAGCAACCACAGAGTCTCAAGCTTATGCCTAGAAAACCCACCAAAAATCTTTTCAAAATTCAAAAGTTATTTCTTGCGGCCATTTAATCAAACACTTGGCAGGCAGGGTTAAACTCTAAACCTAGCTCACCATTTGCAACAGGGTTTTGCACCCAAATTCCCTCAAAACCCTCCCTATGTCCCCAAATGATCTAACCACAGCTTTTAAACCCCCTCTCCTACCACCCTACTGGCAGTGCAAGGCCATGCCGAGCACCAACTCGCCGGCCACACCTTGCCCCACTAGAGCAGACCACCTCCCCCTCTCTCGCCATTTCTGAGAGGTAGCCAGAACCTCACCGCCACCCACTGTCCCCTCCCTGAGCCAGGCCCAGCCATGGACCACCGAGGAAACCACACGCCCAGTGCCACCGCGCCATGCCGAGCACGCGCCAGAGCGCCGCACCAGGCATGCGTGCACAAGCCGCCGCTCGATCGCAGCCCGCGCCCACTGCTCTGCCACGACCTAGGGAACACGATGGACATGCCCGTTCGCCGCCCAATGCACCACAGCCACCGCTCGCCATGGACACGGCCTCCTCTGCCGCTTAGAGCGCCAGCTGCCCCTGACCACATACCACCGCCCCTAAGCCAGCATTAAGTTCCTAGAGAACTGCCAGGAGACCGCTCGTCGATCGCCACCCTCAGCCATGCTGCTAGCCGCCTGTAGCCATGTCGCCACCGTCGCCTGCCCATCCCTCTCGGTCTCGCCGTCGAGCCTATAAAAGGAGGGCACCCCCAACCATTTGAAGCCTTTCTTTTACTTTGTAGTTGAGTCAGTAAACCTACTCCCTTCTATCTCAGCAAGTTGTTGTGTTTCATTCATTCATATGATGATTTATTCAATCATGTCTTATGTTCCTTGCTTTGCACATTGCTCTTATCTTGATGTTTAATACTTTGAAAGCTATCATTGAAAAAGACATCTATTTGTGAAATCCAGCAAATTATCAACTATTCTTCGACCGAGAGCTAAGTTTGCCATTACCAATTATGATTCACTTTATGTATCTTTATTGTGTTTCCTTTACTCATTGCAAGTTGAGTTATATAATAGTGAGTTGTCTTCTATTATGATCTATGTATTTGATGAATGTGATGCTTCTTGTCCGTATTCTTTTATCGACTCTTCACTCCATAAACCTGAGGTCATGTTTATTGAGCTCAGTTCCGCTTGGGGACAAGCGAAGTCTAAGCTTGGGGGAGTTGATACGTCCATTTTGCATCACTATTCTATGTCTTAATTCACTATTATTCATTGATATATTTCATATTGAGAGGTGATACTTATGTTATTTCATCTATTTTTGCATGGTTGATGACTTTTGGAGCATGGACCGCTGTAGTCAGGATTCTGATGGAAAAGGTGCTGTTTGGAGGCAAAATTCGCGAAGATCAGAAAATCCGGGAAAATATACGGAAAATCCTATTTTTCTAGAAGACTCAGGATGCCAAAAGATGGAGTGGAGGTGGGCCACAGGGGGCCCACACCACCCCATGGCGCGGGTAGGCCTAGGCCGCGCCTAGGAGTGGTGTGGCCACCCTGGCCCACTCCAGCATCTCCCCTCTGGCGTATATCAACCTCCTGAAACCCTAAGACTCGGGGAGCGGCCACAGAAAGATTCCACCGCCTCTGCGGGGCATAAAATACCGAGAGAGAAAGATCTCTCTGGCAGACAGATTTCTGCCGGGGGAATTCCTTCCTGGAGAGGGGAGATCGTCGCCATCAACACCATCATCAAGCTAGACTTCATCGGGATCATCATCATCACCACCATCATCACCATCAGCACCCTCATCACCATCTCCATATTCCTGTAACAATTGAGTTGAATCTTGCATAGTTCATAGGGGAAACTTTCCCGGTGTTAATTACTCTTTGTAGTTGATGCTATTGAGTGAACCGTTGAATT
Source organism: Avena sativa (assembly GCA_916181665.1). Taxonomy (NCBI): domain Eukaryota; kingdom Viridiplantae; phylum Streptophyta; class Magnoliopsida; order Poales; family Poaceae; genus Avena; species Avena sativa. The sequence goes on from OV702287.1 coordinate 436,183,346, forward strand.
ATTGTTTATGTTAAGATTGTTATACATCATTATTACATCTCTGATCATGATCCATATGATGTCTTGTGAGTAGTTCGTTTTGTTCTTGAGGACATGGGAGAAGTCTTGTTGTTAGTAGTGGAGTTGTGTTGAGAAAGATTCAATAGATTGTTATTTAAGTTGTGGTGTACTTCTTCTAGTGGTGTCATGTGAACGTCGACTACATGACACTTCACCTATATGGGCCTAGGGGAATGCATTGTGTATTTGGCTACTAATCGTAGGGGTTGCCGGAGTGATAGAAACCTGAATCCCCGTTAGGAAACCATTGCACAAGGGACGTAAGGGTCTTAGAGTTTAAAGTTGTGGTTAGGTTTCTACCTTAATTACTTTCTTGTACTTACGGATGTTTGCAAGGGGTTTAATCACAAGTATGTATTAGTCTTGGATGGGGCGATACATTAGCATAGGTTCACCCACACAACACTTAGCAAGCTAGAGAAGATTAATCAGCTATATGAAGCGAAAGCACTTGACAGTCTTCCCATGTGTCCTCGAGAATGTTTGGTCATCTATAGAAATAAAACCGGCTTGTCCTTTGCTGCATAAAGGATTGGGCCACTTGCTGCATTTATTCCTACTGTCTTTTACTTACTCGTACTTTGTTTACTTGCTCTATCAAAAACCCCTAAAAATCCGTTTGCTAAGTATTTGCAGAGAATTCCTGATCCATACCACTAGCCAGCACCTTCTGCTCCTCGTTGGGTTCGACACTCTTACTTGTCGAAAATACTACGATACACCCCCTATAATTGTGGGTCATCAAGACTATTTTCTGGCACCGTTGCCGGGGAGTGAAGCGCTATTGGAGAGTGGAACTGGTAAAGGAAACTTCTACTGTGAGTATTGTTTACTTCTGCTAGTTGCTTTATTTTCGTTATGGATAATTCTCTGAGTTTCTTATTTGGTAATGCTACTACCACTGCTAAGGTAGTAGATAAGCCACCACCTGCTGAGAAAGATGTTTTCAAAATACCTACAAGAATTATTGATCGTGTTATGGATAACTACTATGTTGGGGATGGAACTGTCCATCCTGGTGATCATTTGCTCTTTATACACGAATTATGCGGGTTGTTCAAGTGTGCAGGTATTACTACAGATCAAGTTAAGAAGAATTTATTCTTATTATCGCTGAAAGGAAGAGCTGAGGAATTGTATAAGCTGCTGAAGAATGGTCAAGCTCTGGAATGGGAGGAAATAGTGCCTCTCTTTTATTCAAAGTTTTATCCTCCTAGTGAGATTCATAAAGATCGGAATCAAATATACAACTTTTGGCCTCTTGATGGAGAGAGTACAGCTCAAGCTTGGGGGAGATTGAAGTTACTAATGCTCAAATGTCCCATTCATGAGCTCCCCAACAATATTATTATCAATAACTTTTATGCAAGGCTCCCTCTACATGACAAAGATTTATTGGATGCTTCTTGTGCTGGATCATTCACTCGTATGGAAGAAGAAGCTAAATGGGACCTTCTAGATCGTATTCAAGACAATGCTGAAGCTTGGGAGAATGACAAAGGTAGAAAGTCAGGTATAAATTATGATTATGAATGCATTGAATCTTTTATGTGAACTGATGACTTTCAAAATATTAAAAATGCTTATGGTCTAGACTCTCAAGCTATTGCTTCTTATTTTAAGGCTTTTGCTTCCTATATTGAAGTGCCTAAAAAGAAGTGGAATAAGTATCATGAGCCTTATAAAGATATTGCTAAGAGTGTTCCTTCAATAAATACTGAAGTTTATACTGCTAATCATGTTTTACCTGAACCTTATATTGAGAAAATGCCTTTTCCAGTTAAGGTAAAGGAACATTCTATGATAGCTAGTATGGTTAATGAAAGTACTAGTAAAGCTGTTGAACCTGATAAACAAATGGTTGATGAACCTATAGTAGCAAATGTGAAAGACTTTGTCACTAAGTATGAAAAAGAGGGACACACTATCCTTTGTAAGGATACCTCTAATATTGTTTCACAAAGTAGTGTTATGAGAGCTAATATTCCCGTGTTTTCTGTTAGAATAAGTGATCATTGCTATGATGGTCCTTGTGATAGCTATATTGTTAAGTTTATGCATGATACTGAAACTTACTATGAGAGAGGGAAAAGTGTTCTTATGTATCTCAATAATATCAAGTTTCCTCGTTTTATGCTGAAAGTTTTTATATTGCGCTTCTTTTGCCTTCTTATGCAAGTTGCCTTTGGTTTCAATAACTTGTTTGTTTACAAAATACCCTTGCATAGGAAGTGGGTTAGACTTAAATGTGTGTGTTTTTGCTTCTTAATGCTCTCTTTTACTTCAATTCATATCCCTATGAGAGCTTCTTCAAAATTATCATGCCCATCTTAATGGCTATAAAGAAAGAGCTTTATGGGAGACAACCCAATTTGTTTTGGCTTTCAGTTTGTTTTTGTTTCTTTGAGTCTTGGAAGTTATTACTTCTGTAATAACCGCTCCTTATCCGTTTTGTTTGGTTTTTGTGTCAAGATCAACCTCTAATGAGAGAGAAGTAAGATTTGGGGAAGTTGCTGTCCCGAAACAGATTTTTGTGCTTCACCGTGAAAATTCGTGAGAGATCTCTGTATGTCGGATTGAGCTGTAATTTTTTGTGCTTCTGCCCCAGGTTGTTATTTAACTTTCTTTAGTTTTGCACTTTTTGATTTGAGCAACAGAAGATTTTAGAAAAAATTGATCTTTACTTGCTGGTCTGTTTTGACAGATTTTGCCAATCTTGCATTTGCTTCTTTATTCGATTTCCTTCTTGAATTATTTTTTGGGTTTTCGGAAGGAGTTGCTACAGTAGATTTTATTTTGATGGTTTTCATTTGAAGTTGGACTGAAAAGGTTTTATCACTTCACTCATACTAATGTTGCTAATAAGAACTGTGTGAAGTTTTGTGTGAAAGAAATTTCCAGGAAGTGGAGATAATGGTGTAATAAGGAAGAGAAGGGCTTTATGAGTCAAGTAATAATTGTATGAAGATGAAGATATTGACATTCAAGAGATGACTCCAGTAGGATCCACTAAATACCAAATTCAGAGACCTGCAGAGTCCGTTTCCAACTAGGTAACAGTTCTGGTAAGAAAAGTTCCGTGAAAATACGATCCAACTATATTTTTGCAGTTTTTAGTCGATAAGGAAAGCTACGAAGGGAAAAAGGGACGGAACCGGAGCTGGGGTAGCCCACACCACCCTGTGGCACGGGCCCACCCCTGGCCGCGCCACCAGGTGGTGAGGCCACCCAGGACTCCGCCTCCGACTCGTTTTCTCCCAGTACCTTCCTTTTGACATGAAACTTCGTAATATATATCCCCTCAGATCCCTCGAGGTTCGTATATTGTGTTTTCGTCGTGTTTTCGTTTCGATCTGTTTCTGCCAGGACATACTCTTTGAAAGCTTAGAAGCACAATGGTGTCCGCCAAGGATAAAGGAAAGGAGCCTATGGAGGAAGACCACCAAGACCCCGGGAAGGAGAAGGAGATCAAGAGTGAAGATGAAGAGGAGGCAAAGCACACCGACACTACCATTGCAAGCATTGGAGTGGTGGCAAACCCTGCCAGGACTATGTCAATTGGAGGGAAGCCTCCTCATCACCGTTTAGATCCCTGGTCACTTCCTCCACGCACCAAGAATCCTTTCCATACCCTTATCCATGAGCATCAATACCAGAATATGCCCAAAGGGAAATTACCCTCAAATTGGATTTGCCTCGTTCTAGCTATGCAGGAAAAGAAGACTTCAAGGAGGAAGAGTGGGGAAAGAATAGCAAGAGCTGGAATTCTCAACACGACATGATCATGAGCCGCATTGAGCAAAACTCACAGCTGATTCGTAATCTCACCTTCAAGATTGAGGACTTGGGGAAACTAATCAAAGAGCTCATCGAGAGGATACCACCACCACCAAAGGAGTAATTCGTCATCAGGTTTGGCATCCCCTTGGTTTGTTCCAACCTTGGGGGAGTGCCACGGTATCATATCACTATCTTCTATCTTTTTACCTTATTAGTAGAGTCAAATCATGAATAGAGGAGTTATTTTGTAGTATGGTTTGCATTATGGAAGTGTCCCCTCTCTCGTTAGATATGTATCCCTTGGTGTGAGTTTCCGTTATGGAATATTAATGAGAAGTTCTATCATTCACTCTTTTGCATAGCTTTTATTAGTTTTCAATTCGTGGTTATATGATTGATCTTGTTGTTAGTATTGGTATCACTTTGGGATCATTGAGTTAATTTAGTTGGTTTTGGCAAACCTGGCTCGGTTAGTATCAACACCTTTTTGAGAGTTGAAAATAAAAGGATAGAAGTACTCTAAAGAAAAATAATTTCATCATCTTTCTTTCTTGATTTGCTCATAAGTTTAGTATTCTCTAGTTACGATTTTTTGTGCTTCCAAGCAAGATTGCACGTTTGTCTTTATCACTTGTATGTTTGTTTGTTTCCCTCAACTCTTATACTTGCTACCCAGCCTTGCTAGCCAAAAACCTGTACTGAGAGGGTATTCTTCTCATGCATCCACCTCCTTTAAACCAAAACTTTTGCCATTTGTGTCCACCATACCTACCTAGTAGCATTATTGCTATTCCAAGTAAATTCATGTTTTGTCTATATCCCAAATTAAACTTGTTATGTGAAAATTAGTGATTAAAGCTCTCACGAACTTGATGGCACACTTTACTTTCTTACATTTAATAAACTTGAACCATTGGGTCCTTCTTTGTTGCGTATATGCTTGCGCTTTATGAGTTGAAGTTAGCCGAACCATGTATCATGGGGACCGCTTTCAACACTTCATTGGTACTTGTACCTAGTTGATATCATGTTCTTTTGCTTATGGATCCCGGCGGTGTGAAATAAAAGTGGAACTTGTAAGATCATGGAGTTTATATGTGTGTTAGAGAAACGCCTGGGCCGCTAGCCTAAGCCATGCCTAATCATGGTGGAAACTTGCAGCATAACTATAGTGAGAATTCTATGAAGCATTCTCAATAAAAAACCTATGAAAATAGCAAATAAAAAGATCGTTGAGATGCTCAGTATCTGCTTGCCTTGTCATTTTGATTATGGGATAGCTCCTGTGTCATGTGCAAGGGGTACCCCGTTGGCGGTTCTCAATGATACACATGTATTTACAATGACAAGAGCTTGCTCGTGACTGAAGTTGACTAGCATGAGGATCGGTACTCATAAGTAAGGGGCATGAGATTTCAACTTATAACTTGTCAAGCATATCCTCTTAGTTGTGTCACTTTAACCTTAATCACCTAAAGATGCCTATGATAGGGGCAATGAGAGCTGAAAGCTAGTAAGTATCATAATTTTTGGGAGCTCTTTATGAGACTTGCAATCCCTGCTTCCCTCTTTGAAGGGCCTTTCTTTTACTTTGTAGTTGAGTCAGTAAACCTACTCCCTTCTATCTCAGCAAGTATTTTGAGTTGTTGTGTTTCATTCATTCATATGATGATTTATTCAATCATGTCTTATGTTCCTTGCTTTGCACATTGCTCTTATCTTGATGTTTACTACTTTGAAAGCTATCATTGAAAAAGACAGCTATTTGTGAACTCCAGCAAATTATCAACTATTCTTTGACCGAGAGCTAAGTTTGCCATTACCAATTATGATTCACTTTATGTATCTTTATTGTGTTTCCTTTACTCATTGCAAGTTGAGTTATATAATAGTGAGTTGTCTTCTATTATGATCTATGTATTTGATGAATGTGATGCTTCTTGTCTGTATTCTTTTATCGACTCTTCACTCCATAAACCTGAGGTCATGTTTATTGAGCTCAGTTTCGCTTGGGGACAAGCGAAGTCTAAGCTTGGGGGGGAGTTGATACGTCCATTTTGCATCACTATTCTATGTCTTAATTCACTATTATTCATTGATATATTTCGTATTGAGAGGTGATACTTATGTTATTTCATCTATTTTTGCATGGTTGATGACTTTTGGAGCATGGACCGCTGCAGTTAGGATTTTGATGGAAAAGGTGTTGTTTGGAGGCAAAATTCGCGAAGATCAGAAAATCCGGGAAAATATACGGAAAATCCTATTTTTCTAGAAGACTCAGGATGCCAAAAGATGGAGTGGAGGTGGGCCACAGGGGGCCCACACCACCCCATGGCGCGGGCAGGCCTAGGCCGCGCCTGGGAGTGGTGTGGCCGCCCTGGCCCACTCCAGCCTCTCCCCTCTGGCGTATATCAACCTCCCGAAACCCTAAGACTCAGGGAGCGACCACGGAAAGATTCTGCCACCTCTGCGGGGCGGAAAACACCGAGAGAGAAAGATCTCTCCGGTAGACAGATTTCTGCCGGGGGAATTCCTTCCTAGAGAGGGGAGATCGTCGCCATCAACACCATCATCAAGCTGGACTTCATCGGGATCATCATCATCACCACCACCATCATCCCCATCAGCACCCTCATCACCATCTCCATATTGCTGTAACAATTGAGTTGAATCTTGCATAGTTCATAGGGGAAACTTTCCCGGTGTTGATTACTCTTTGTAGTTGATGTTATTGAGTGAACCGTTGAATTATTGTTTATGTTCAGATTGTTATACATCATTATTACATCTCTGATCATGATCCATATGATGTCTTGTGAGTAGTTCGTTTTGTTCTTGAGGACATGGGAGAAGTCTTGTTGTTAGTAGTGGAGTTGTGTTGAGAAAGATTCAATAGATTGTTATTTAAGTTGTGGTGTACTTCTTCTAGTGGTGTCATGTGAACATCGACTACATGACACTTCACCTATATGGGCCTAGGGGAATGCATTGTGTATTTGTCTACTAATCGTAGGGGTTGCCGGAGTGACAGAAACCTGAACCCCCGTTAGGAAACCATTGCACAAGGGATGTAAGGGTCTTAGAGTTTAAAGTTGTGGTTAGGTTTCTACCTTAATTACTTTCTTGTACTTACGGATGTTTGCAAGGGGTTTAATCACAAGTATGTATTAGTCTTGGATGGGGCGGTACATTAGCACAGGTTCACCCACACAACACTTAGCAAGCTAGAGAAGATTAATCAGCTATATGAAGCGAAAGCACTTGACAGTCTTCCCATGTGTCCTCGAGAACGTTTGGTCATCTATAGAAATACAATCGGCTTGTCCTTTGCTGCATAAAGGATTAGGCCACTTGCTGCATTTATTCCTACTGTCTTTTACTTACTCGTACTTTGTTTACTTGCTCTATCAAAAACCCCTAAAATCCGTTTGCTAAGTATTTGCAGAGAATTCCTGATCCATACCACTAGCCAGCACCTTCTGCTCCTCGTTGGGTTCGACACTCTTACTTATCGAAAATACTGCGATACGCCCCCTATACTTGTGGGTGATCACCCACCGCTCCGCCACGACCCAGGGAACACGACGGACATGCCCGTTCGCCGCCCAACACACCACAACCACCGCTCGCCGTGGACACCGCCACCTCTGCCGCTCAGAGCGCCAGCTGCCCCTGACCGCATACCACCGCCCCTAAGCCAACATTAAGTTCCTAGAGCACCACCAGGAGACCGCCCGTCGATCGTGACCCTCAGCCATGCCGCTAGCCGCCCGTAGCCAAGTCGCCACCGTCGACTGCCCATCCCTCTCGGTCTCGCCATCGAGCCTATAAAAGGAGGGCACCCCCAGCCATTTGAAGCACACCACTCCACTCCCCTCACCTCACTGATCATCCCACACCACTAGCCGGAGCAAGGGGAGCAGCAGCTCGTCGGAATTGCACCGGAGCAGGCCGCCTCTGGAGGAGAAGGGCGCCGCTGATTGCGAGCACCCCCGGAGCTGCCACGACCGTCCCTAAGCTCGCCGTCGACCACCAGTCCGTTTGCCAGCCTCGCCGACCTTGTTGGAGCCCTGGTATGCCTCCTATGCACCCCCACCGAGCCGCTAGGGTTCGAGCTCGCCGGTGACAGGTCCGTCATCGACGACAAGCCACAGCTGTTGATCTCCACTCTAATCCAACATCCCACATTTCCCCGTACCGCTTTGTGCGTTATGAGCCGCTGACCGGTGGACCCCCTCTGTCAGCTGAGCCCCGCGCTGCGGAGTGACACTGGGCCGGCCTGTTAGAGTTTCCCGCGCGACCCAGTTAGTTTGAATTAGGATTTTTCTATTTAGTTTAAACTTAGTTCTGTCTCTGAGTTTGAAAATCAATTTAGAGAGATTTACAACTCCAAATTGCATGAAACCAATTTTGTCTGAAAGGTATTGAAATGATCTATCCAAACCCGTTGGATTAAATTCAATTAGAGTTATAGATCTCTCCTGGTGAAAATAAAAAACAGAAGCATTTGCACCTTCCAACATTTTTCAAAATTCAACCATGATAGCTTTTGAGATGATTCCAACTCTCAAAAATCACATTTCACCATACCTATCTGAATATGTAATAATATTAAGGTTTTCATGCAGTGAATTTGGACTAGTACCAAAATAATGCTATATAGGCATTTCTAGTCACCTTAAATAATTAAATAATGAACTTAAACCAAAGTAATTATGATCCCACCCATAAATCACATTCCCACATGTTAGAATATGTGGTGATGACATGTGTCCACATGATCCCATATTTTAAGTGGTGAATATTAAATCTTAGTTAATTTTTCAATGAGTAGAAATTACTTTTCTAAATTAAAAAGAATGAAACTAGTTAATAAAACTTGTGATGCTTGAGATGATAATAGATCATCAAATGTGTGTCTTAGAATGCTAATTAGACTAGTTAAGTATTGTTTGGTGATTGTGTACTCTGTATGTAGTTATAGACGATAGTACCGACCAAGTCTACGAGGAGGAGGAGTTCTACCAAGAAGAAGAAGAAATTTTCAACGACTGCACCAACCAAGGCAAGCTACTATTGGCAAGCTAACACTTGCAAGTTAATGCTTAGCAAGCTAGGATTAAACTAGATGGTTTAGCAAAGATGCTTTAGGCATGCTTTGATTATACCACTTTGACTATTAGTTACACCAAGTATTTTTTTTAAGCTTTACTTCCTTTACTTTACCCAAAGTTCTTAATTGTTTTTGAAGGTAGCATAAAGAGTATAAAACTTGACCTATTTAGAACCCTTTAGATGTCATTCTATAGCATGAGATTTGATCCCACCATTTCCACCTTAGTGAACACTCTTAACTTAGTAGTTTAGAGTAGATCAAAAACTTGAGTCACTTAGATGGGAACTGATGTGCTCGTCGTTCGACGTAGAGCTTGTTGAGAACCCCAAGAGGAAGGTATGATGAGCACAGCAGCAAGTTTTCCCTCAGTTATGAAACCAAGGTTTAGTCGAACCAGTAGGAGCAAGGAAACACCCCAAAGGTGTTACTAGCTAAGCTTTGGCAGGGCGCACTACCGGTGCTAGTAGCAACATGGAGACCTACACAACACAACCATAGAACTTTGTCCCCAACTTGCGATGAGGTTGTCAATCTCACCGTGTTTTTGTGGAAAACAAAGGATTAAACATATCGAATGGAAAGAAGTAAAAGTTTGTAGAAAGTAAACATAAAGCAGAAAACAGTTGTAGATTGTATGTAAAGAGAAAGGACCGGGATCCATAGTTCACTAGAGGTGGCTCTCCTTAGATAGATAACATGTTGGGTAAACAAATTACAGCGGGGCAATTGACAAACACCGAGAAAGCAATACATGCATATACTAATCATCTTGACTCCTTTGAGACTTGATTGGGCATTACAACATAATACATAGACCGCCATCCAACTGCATCTATGACTAATAATCCACCTTCAGGTTATCATCCGAACCCCCTCCAGTATTAAGTTGCAAGCAATAGATTATTGCTTTACGAACTGCGTGTAAAGTAAACAATACGATTGTTTTATGAACAAAGGATTGTTGTTTTCTCCCTAGTAGCAACATCACATCTAATACTAACTCTTGGAGTTGCTAGCATCTACTTGGCCAAGATTGCTACTAACAACGGAAAACATGCAAGATCACAAATAACAAAGAGATGATAGAATCAATAATCAATCTGAAATAGCATCTCAATATCCATCGGATCCCCGCAAACACAACATGTATGATTACAAATAGATGATCTTGATCATGAACGGAGCTCACAAGATCTAAACATGAAAGCACAAAGGAGGAGAACCAGCCATCTAGCTACTACATGGATCCGTAGTCCAAGGATGAACTACTCACGCATCACACCAGAGGCTTGCATGGTGATGAAGACGGCCTCCAGGGTGAATTCCCCTCTCCGGCAGGGTGCCGGGAAGAGCTTCAGATCCCTCCCGATCTAGGGATGGAGATGACGGCGGCTATAGACTCTTTCGTGGATTTTTGATCGGGTACTTAGGGTTTTCGTCCCGAGGGAAATATATAGGCGGAAGGAGAGGCCGAGGGGGTGCCGGGAGCGGCCACACCACCCCTTGGCGCGGTCCAGGCCTGGCCGCGCGGCCAGGTGGTGTGGTGGCTCCCTGGCCCTTCTCCGTCTCATATTCTGGCACTTGATCCCTTTCGGAAAAATAGGCACTTTGGCTTTTGTCCCGTCCAATTCCAAGAATATTCATTTTCTGACTTTCCTGGAACCAAAAACAGCAGAAAACAGGCAGCTGGCACTGTGGCTCTTGTTAATAGGTTAGTCCAAGAAATCATATGAAAAGTACTCCAAAGTTGGAACAAAACACAAGAAAGTGGATAAAACCAAGCATGGAACATCAAAAATTATAGATACATTTGCAATGTATCAGGAACAATTGGTGAAAATGAATTATGAAAACCTTGGAATGATGAGTCATTCTATTGAGATGTTTTGACATGTGTTGAGAAACACAAATGGTTTGTGATGGTGAAATGTTGAGGCATGGGCCTTAACCCTTTTACAAAACTGATGGTTGGATTCGGATGCGATACCATTCCAAAATTACCGTACAACCACACTACCTAAATTGGGTAAGGCTTAGCTGGAAATTTATATGCATTAGTATTAATTCCCTCGCGGGAGAGGTTTGAGCTGAGGCTACCTCTCAATGTTGTCCACCTATGCAGTGCACAAGATGACTGATGGTCATGGTTGGGAGGCCATGCTCATAGGAGAGGTGCTTATACTAGGGTGTGTAAAGGGAAGGTTATGTTTGATTATCTGCATACTAAGTATGATGATTCAGGGTTATCCCTGACAGATGTATCGAATCTTGTGGTGAAAGTGTACCACCTCTGTAGAGTGTCAAACTATTCGAATAGCCACGTCCGCGGTTATGGACAGTTGGAATGGCCATACTGTTTCGTTGTCAGAGGTTTTTCAAACAACTTATGAAATGAATGATGAATCTTGACTTGACCACAACAGGGTTGTGTTTATGACAATAGCTTCCCTACTTAAGTGATTCTAGAACGTTATTTTATCTTTCTTTGCTTCAGAACTCAGCTTAGGTTTCAAACTTAACCTTATAGTTAAACATAGAGTTAGCACTTTGACTTAGAACTATTTTACTTGTTAGTGGTAGTTTGCGAGTACTTAAAGAGTACTCATGACTTTTGTCCCTGGCTATTCACATGGCCAGACTATAAAGGAGACTACCAAGATGACGGCCAGCAGGACGACTATGATAACTAGGACTATCTGCCTTCGTCAGCATTGCCTGTGCCCCTGAAGATAGACCCCACCGCTACGCTTATCTTTTATTTCCGCTGCTTGTTGTATTAAAGACTGGATCATGAGATCCTTATTTGTGTAAGACCTTATATATGGTTTATAATGGATGATGTACTGTGATATTCAATCTGTTATGTCTCGCAAAAATAGTAATCCTGAGATTGCGAGGTATGGTATAACGGGCATCTAGGATTACAAATTCGGGTGTTGACATAATCTAAAAAGGCAATATACGAGGGAAGCCAAGAAAAAATTACCTTGACATTACCACGACCACGCCCATTCTCGTAGTCAAAATTGTCTCTCTTTGCGGCAGCGGCTTCGTTCCAATTCCTCATGAGGGGGCCTATGGACATTTTAGGATTAAATGCACATTCGCCTTCCTGAGGCAGCACTTTCTCCCAGTATAAGTACTACATTTTAAGAAATATAAGTAAATTCGCTATAGCACAGACATCATAGAGTATAAATGCGAAAACAAATGAGTACGAAAATAATACCTGCAATAGTCCAAGATTTCCTTTCGGCCATTGACGGATTATTTTTCTTTTTCTCCCAATCCTGATGTTGTCCATTAGAACCCTCCTCGTTAAAGCATTCCAATTAATCTTGGACATTCTGTTAACATCATCAACTAATGCATAGTACTGCTTCGGAAGAACCTTTGTCGCCATAGGCGCAATAACTATTCCAAGTAGCATTAGCACCACCTTTCACAGAAAGTCGTCATCGGCAAGTTTATTTTTAATGATGTCAGCGATTAAATCATCAATTACGATGTTTCCAGTAGATTTGCTCAGAAAGTGTGTGGGGACGCGATCCTTCACGTCCTCTCCTTCTTCAGTAAGTATGTCCGCTGCTGAAAAACCTTCATTCTCGAGGCCAAGGATACACTCTACGTCGACAGGCCCAATAGAGATTGCCCCATTTGTCTCTTCTATGGCGAATGTACCTGTTGTAGGGTCAAAAGCCTCGAGCATGAACCTTCAACAATAGTTACCATGAATCAGAATATAGGAGAAAAAACATATGTACAATGGTAGAACAGAAATATATGCATTAGTACCTTATTAGGATTGTGCGCATCTTCGTAGATGGCATCATCATCATACTACGCAGATTCGTTTGGGCTAGTCTAGCCCGTTGAGCGATGGAAAGACCCGCCACTAACTTACACCATTTTTCGATGTTGCAACAAATATCCCCTTTAAGATCGTCCATCCTAAAAACAAAAAACACAATTAATATATTGGCGGGACAGTAATATATAGACTGTATTGCTGAATGCGATATGAGTAACTCACTACACACATAAAATGACGATACTATTTTATATAAACATGTCTGGTCATATCTAAATGAACTAGTGGATCTAGAGGGCCTAAAAATATTGATAACAGTCGTCCTAGTTGGCTTGTGTCTTGACCGGCAAGCGTCCACTCTACCATAAACGACAAACAACAATGGACAGAATTTTCGCGCGATTTAATAGTATTTGAAAACGAGAAATCACTACAACCGAACAACGATACAATTAAACATAAATGTAAGAGAAAGTAGTATCGGATCTTAGAGCTCTAAGTCATGAACTGACTAGCCTACCACTTTCGAGGATCAGAGGAAGATGTACCTAAAATAAAACTACTGATGCGCAGGATCAGAGGTTTACCTGAACGACCTCTATAGAGGAGGAACGACCACTGTGGAGGAACAAGGCCGTCGAAGCTGCGTCGCGGAATTAGGTGCACACGAGGTCAAAGGGGTTGCGAGTCGACTAGCGGACTATGACGACGTTTAGGGTTAGCGGGAGGAAGCGATCATGGGGTTTAATATTCGGTTTGGTCAGAAATATTTCCACTTGGCCGGTCCTTCTTGGGCCAATAAAGGCCTCTGGACTCATCCCGTCCGACATATTACATGAAACGGGGCCTGCGCTATATCAAGGGCCGGGCGAAGTTTTTTTTCGTCAAACCGAAGTTTTTTGTTATCTTTTTCGATATAAATTTTACAAAATGATTAAATTTCGAACTATAGGAAAATAACTATATATTTCACATCAGTGCTTGACATGTAACATGTATACAAAGTTTGAAAAAATTTATAGAAGGTTGGAAAATATGACAACTTAGAAACAAGTCGTTTCGTCTAACTTGAACCATCTTTTCTAAGCATGTGATTTTTTCGACCTTCATTAAATTTTCTAATATTTTTTACACATGGTGACACAACCAATCTAAGACACATGGGCAAGGTTTTACATTTTTTTAAATTTTTTAAATTTCTATTGCCCTGGTCAAATTTAGGTCAAATAATCTAAGACATTCGAACAAATATAATGCCTTATGATGTGAAATCTCTCTTTCAAAGTTCTACCAATATACAAACCGCATGCTATACCTCCATATTAACAACATATAAAAATATGGTATCAAAATTTAAAAGTTAACTTGCTCAAAATTCAAATTTGATTTGGAGGTGATTTAGTATTTTCAAATTTCTACATGCACCAAGTTTTGAATCTGAAAAAACTCTACAAATAAAAAATGTGTCCCTTAGAGTCCTTCAAACAATGGTGAAAACCTCATGGAATTCACACATACATACCTCCTAAAATCTAAATCTGAATTTTTAGGTCAACATCGCATCGAACGCAGAGGACGCATATGTATGAACCAAGCTGACCTAACAATATATCCATGATTAAACCACATCTTGTGGACCTAAAAATGATTTTTTCAAAAAAAAATTAGGTTGCAATGATGTAGATGTAGATCAATATTTCAATGTTTTGACCATATTGACCAAAGTTTGACTTGAGGTAAAATTTGAGCAAACAATCATTTGACAATGAACAAAGTGGTCACATTCCAACTAAATGACCCCAAATACCATACCATGTTGGTGAAATACAAATTTTATTCAAATTTTTGAACTACCTTTACAAAATGTGTTTGAATTTGAACTATTAAAATGGAAAATTGTATTTTTGAACTACCTGCATGTTAACAACATATGAAAATATGTTACCAAAATTTAAAAGTTAACTTGCTCAAAATTCAAATTTGATTTGGTGATGATTTAGTAGTTTCAAATTTCTACATACAGCAAGTTTTGAATCAGAAAAAACTCTACAAATGAATAATGTGGCCCCTACATTCCTTCAAACAATGCTGAAAACCTCATGTAATTCAGATAAACACAGCTCCTGAAATCCAAATCTGAATTTTTCTAAAATTCATGTCAAAACCACCTATTTGTTGTGTTTAACTGAATTTTCAAATTTCTACATGCACCAAGTTTTGAATCTGAAAAAACTCTACAAATGAATAATGTAGCCCCTACATTCCTTCAAACAATGGTGAAAACCTCATGCAATTCAGATAAACACAGCTCCTCAAATCCAAATCTGAATTTTTCTGAAAATTCATGTCAAAACCACCTATTTGATGTGTTTAACTGAATTTTCAAATTTCTATATGCACCAAGTTTTGAATCTGAAAAAACTCTACAAATAAATAATGTGGCCCCTACAGTCCTTCAAACATTGGTGAAACCCTCATGTAATTCAGACAAACACAGCTCGTCAAATTTAAATCTGAATTTTTATCAAAAAATTGTCAAAACTATTCGGAATCTGCAAAAACTTTAAAATGATAAAAACAGATAAAAAAACTATGTACATAAAAATATTACAATTATTTTACATACAGTTATCCAATCTTTATTACAAGCTATATTACAACTTACAAGTAATATTAAAATAATAACAATTTTTTAAAAAAAGGGACACAGCCCAGCCAGGCCTTCTGCCCGGACAAGCTACCTACGACCGAACTGGACCTCTTTTAGCCCATTATGTCCCCAACACCGCACGACGTCAGTCGGGTCGGACGGCTGAGAGTTTAGTCCCACCTCGCCAACTGGAGAGGATTCCGACCAGCTTAAATAGCCGCGCGTTCGGCTGCTATCAACAGCCTCTCTGTTCTATCTTACTTGTGATCAGTCACGAATCCTACTTTGGCCTATTGGGCCTACTAGCAGGTCACGGACCTGCATCCTGGCCATTCATTTGGTTTCTAGTCGTATACAGGCCGTGATTCCCTTGAGGAATATCCTGCCAGTGGGTGGCATTTTTTTGCTTTATTTGATCTTTGTTCTCCTATATTTTAACATAAATTCATACATTTTTAATACAAATTTACATGGCATAATGCATATACAGCACTATCTCTGCACTTTAATGACTCTCACCATTTCAAATTTTGAAACACTACTACAATTTGCTACACCTATCAAAACCTTCCAATTTAGAATTGGCACAATGAAATACATATTACTAACTGGCAGCACAGCTATCATGCCACATCACAGATACATATATAAGAAACAAGCAATTAACAGCATATAACCATAACCTTACTAGCAGCATAATAACATATTAGTCTTACGGGAACTTCACCACAGTACCAAAAGAATATAGTTCTCAACCACTTCTACCTAGTTAACCAGCTCAACATATTAACCATATATACATAAACATCATCGCTATAATGATGATGTGACCATACATACTAGCAGCTAATCAACATTCACTCCTCTTCAGTCTCGGAGTCGCTGAAGACAAACTCATATGGCCCGAGGACCCTGAGGAGAGCTTCGTGCCTGCCACGATCACGTAGGTCACCCTGAAAGTAGTCCTCACCCAGACGTCCTCGAGTGGAAACCTCACGGACATGCTGGACAAGACCCACCCTCAGGCCCCCACGGGGCTTGAAGTGGTGGAATGGGCACTTGTAGAACTCAATAGTGAATGGCAGGTACACAGAAATCTCCTAAAGCCTGAGTTTCTTCTCCTCTTTCTTCACAAAGGACTTGTAGGTCCATTGCTCAACATCATTATCTGAACCAGAACCAGAAAAGTACTACACAATCAAAAAAAGAAATCAAGAGTTAGTACTTTTAATTAGGTACAACAAGTACTATATTTGTGCATATCTAAATGCACTTGAACAGATGGAAGAACAAACCTTCTCATAGGGGACCGGGAAGAGTATATCATAGCCAGCACCAGGGTTTGGAGCCTGCCAAATTTTTTACAACATTAATTACTGAAAGCATTCAATATAAGTCATTGAACAATAATAGCAAAAATTGATAGCATAACAAATTATGGTTCACAAATCAGATCACTAAACTAACATTGATTAACTTGACAATAAAAGCTACTTAAGCTACATGTCATTAAATTACAAGGATTATGCAATTATGTTGCATGTACATAATTGTATAGTAATTATGCAACTTTTGTTCTATCAAACATATAATCAAATTTTCCTATACTAAATGTGATGTCCATACATGTTGTTACCTTAGATAGTCAGGATCAGTTGAAAGAATTGCAAAATTTAAGAGGCTTTCATAAAGCTGTGATAACAGCTCACAATAGTCAACAAATATTTAAACAAGGTATGCTAAAAGGCTAAGTTTATTTGCAGCCACAGAAACAAGATACGCTAGAAGGCTAAGTTTTTTTGCAGCCATAGAAACAAGATACGCTAAAAGGCTAAGTTTTTTGTATTCATTACCACCAGCGTGTTCATTAACAGATCATGAAGATGATCAGAATACTCAACTTTTAGTACAACTCTCCGGTTCAAGTGTCAAAATACAGCCGCAAAGATCTACTCTAGTATGCTAATACAGTTTAGGGCATGCAGCCATTTACCATTTATCACCGTGCAAAATCAAGGAAAATGATAAGCTGATATTTCAATATACCCACTAATTAAACTACACTGAATATCATATCTTAGGAACATCACTCTATACATGCAATTGTAGTACTAGCAAGATGAAAGAATATTTATGCAGGTATATCACTCTATTCATTTAACAGAACTACTCTAGCTTACATATGATCATACAAGTTCGGAAAAAAACTACAACAAAAATATGCAGGCAACATTGTGTAATTTCATAGTTAAATATCCCGAATAATCCGATGCACCGAACTATTTCCTATGGCTAGACTCATGCTGCAATAAATAACTGTCATTCAAATATGTCAATTCCTAAACACAATCTACACCAGGAATCTATAGAACCAAGCTTCCATCCACAAATAATCCCTAAATTATATCAATCCCTAATACTGATATAGCTAAATCTACAGAACTGAGCTTCCATCCAAACAATCTAAAGGGGAAAATAGGAAATTAGCAGAAAAAACTCTTACCTGCATCGGAGCAACCACTTGAGGTTGCACCGGCGCCAGATTTTCCACGGTGCCGACCGCCACGTTCAGATCCAGCCGCTCCGCCTCGCTGACCTCCGCATCCACCATCTCCACCTCTCCTAGAGCCGCATCGGCCAAAGTGGCCAAAGCGGTCGTACCACCACCGCCACCGCCATGGCCCTCGACAACCTCGATCGCATCTGAGCGGGTCACGACTCCCATCCCCACCCTAGCAGAACCGCCCGCATCGGCTCCGGAGCCCACTCCCGCCATCGCTAGAGTCGAAATCGCGCGGAGGAGGATGACACTCAGGCTGGAAGCGGAGGAGACGACGACATGAGGTAGGGTTTCTCACTCCTCAGTCCTTTCCGTATCAGGTGAGGCAAAAGGGAGGGGGGAAATGGTGGGATCTAGCGAGGCGGAGCGGCCGAGAGGGCTCTTATACGTCCCGTCGATTTGTTTCCGCTGATGTCACCGGCACCGAGTCGATTCGTTTCCGCTGACATCACCGCCGCCGTGTCGATTCGTTTCCACACGTGACGTCTACTGTACAAAATACGCATACAAAAAAAGGTACAAACTACCACGGCCTGTACGGGCTTGAACAGGCTCTACGTATCTCTCCGAAGTTAAGTATTTACGATCTTGTCACCGGTAATGAACCGGTATTGGACAATCTCCACCGTCCCTCCTCCGTTCTTTTCAGAATCAAAGCCAGGGGTGGAGCACCAGAGCAGAAGTGTTGGACTATACTGTGAAGTTCATGTATGTGCGTCGGTGCCCACACCAGTAACCAGAGCACCATCGTTGTGCCGTGCTCTCACAGTGGCACCCACACATGACCCCTCTCCCCACCGGCGTTCTACTTCCCGAAGGTCGCGTCATCGTCCATGGCTGCTAGTTGTGGTGGTGTGAGATAAGTGTGTTTAGCCTTGGATTAATGTGGTTGTTGATGGGCACCAAACTGGATGCAGCCGACCAATTAAAGTGATACCTGCGTTGCAAACGATATGACCCCAGGTACCAAACAACAAACCGTAAAAAAAATGCACAGCCACTAGTAGAAAATAGTCCTTCCGTCCGGAGCTTTAGTCTCGTGCGTGTTGGGCCCGGGACTAATGTACGAGCATTAGTCCCAGTTTCAATGGCTAGGATACCGCACGGACACAACCAGCTTTAGTCTCTGGTCAAATGAGACCTTTAGTCCCGGTTTGATATACCAACCGGAACTAAAAGGTTGCGGCAGCTGCGGCCGGTTGAACCCGTTTAGTCCCGGTCGGCGAGATAGACATTTATTCCCGGTTGGAGATGTCAACCCGGACTAAATGTGGGTCTCGCGGGCGCAATTTTCGTGGCCGGCATGAAAATATTTTGTAGTCAGGAAAACATCAGCAGCTGCACAGACAAGGCCGATTCTCATCGCTGTCCATCGTCGACAAAGATCTTGCAGTTGACGTAGCACGTCTTGTAGGGGCTGAACCGTACGTCGTCGCAGGCCGCGCATGCCTCCATGCACTAGAACTTGAGCACGGACGATGCGTTGCACACCCCTCCAGTGCGCGCGAGCTCGCCGGCCTCGTGGTGCGACTGCACGTCCTCGGCGAAGGCAAAGTACCAGCCGTCGACAAACACTCGCGGGAGTGCATACCACACCCTAGGAGCTGCACGAGCTCCGGCTTGAAGGCGGTGTGTAGGGAGTAGGACACGTCACGCTCATCGACGCGAACACTTTACCTGCACAGCATGCATGGCGGCAGCGGCGGCGGAGCCTATGGTTTAGATGTCGTCGATCAGTTAATCGGTGAGCTAGAGGCACGCGCTCTATGTATTATAATGGTGTAATAACTTTATGACCTTAAAAAAAACAAATTGCACCGTTACTCTTAATAAGTGGCATGCGGGGTGAGCTGCTTTACGAAGATAACGAGTTCGTCGAATCCATCTACCGTATTTTGATTTTAATTATTGTACCGTTCACTGGCAGGTGAGACCTGCCTGTCAGGCCGGACGAGGTCGTATGTGCGAGCGAAAATTACGAAGGTATCATTTTACAAAAGTTATCACACTACGTGTCAGCTCTAGAAAGAGTTTGAACTTGTTTGCTCCCTTCAAGTTGTTTTATCGTGGATTCATGTGTTGCGAGTTGTGAAACTAATTTGTATGTCGTGGACAAGTTGTGGGACTACAAATGTAATTAGCTTAAATCTTTTCCTAACAACTTTTACTGCGGTCTGCAGGCTATCTAATTAATGGTACTACTAATTAGGAAGCTAAATTTTTTAAATAATATTTTTTTATTCAATTCCACGAATATTACACAAAAAAGGAAATTACAAATCCAACACGGTCTCCTTTTTTGAAAAAAGACCAGACTCTGTCGTTGTTTGAACAGCCGACAAGCCCGGGCCATCTTTTGAGGCGTCGAAAGGAGCGCGACGGGCCCCACCCGGTCGGGCTGCAGACAGACACTACTCCACATCGTAGCTCGAAAAAGCGACAGGTTGCATCGTGTTTTGAAAAGCCGACCGACGAGGCGCGTCGGTTTCTGAAAAGCTGACAGGGGGCGTCGTCTTTTGAGGCGCAGACGAGGTGCCTTCATATCCCCGCGCCCAGCCCAGCCCCGCCCCGACAGTGGCATTCTTCCTCCTTCGCTCTCTCTCTCTCTCTCTCTCTCTCTCTCTCTCTCTCTCTCTCTCTTGTCCTTGCATTCTTGCTGTTCTTCTGCCTACCCGAGCTGCACCGATTTGGAGCTCAGTTTTGCACCGTTTTCTACCAATAGCTGCTGCTGAAACACATTAGACAGTTAGTGGAGTCCCGATCTACTAATGGGATAGTCTGGTGAAGTGATTTGAGGTATTTTTTAGAGGGATTTGGTGGAGTTCTTGGGGAGCAATGGCTATGGTGGAGACTGGGGTGCAGCTTGAGTGGAGGCAGCTGTTCTTGAGTGGGGGTTGCCGATCCGTTGAGTGGAGGCAGCTGCACGGCAGGATTTCGCATGCTTCAAGGATAAACCCTAATTTCTTGCTAATTGCGGTCATTTGTGTATGTTTATTTTATCGATAGTTCTGGATGTGGTATGTTAGCTGCCAAATTATTCGGCTATAGGATTATAAGTATATTTGCGGGCTATGCAAGATTATTCGGCTATAGGATTATTAGTATATTTGTGGGCTAAAATCTGCCATTTTACGGGCATTTGAAAAATTGTGGTATTTTTTTAGGTCGGAAGTTATGTCCAATAATGTAGTGCTTAGGTTCTACTATGGTGACGGTGTCGTCAAAAGGAACCAGCATGGAGTTGATTTGAGCGATTTTTATTGTATTGATGAAGTGCTCCAGGATCCTAAAACAATATCCATTATTAAGTTGAAGGATTGGTTATCTGCTCGTTTAGGGCTCCCTTCGACCCATATTATCGGTGTGCATGTATTCTAGACTAAGTCAAGGATTAAACCTGATTTTTTTAGACCGATAGAAGAGCAAGCTAAATGGGTCAAATGGGTGAAAGCATGTCTGCATAGGGTAGTTAGCCCCACTGTCTTAGTGCTTCCTGTGGTGAAAGAGCCTGTTTATGATCAGGGCCAGAGTAGTCAGACACACCATGCTGGTGGTGGTTATGATCATGAGCAGAGCAGTCAAGCCGAAGACGAAGGTGGTGGTGGCTACTATCATGATCAGAGCAGTCAAGGCCAAGATGGCAGTGGTGGTTATGAACCTGGTCAGAGTAGTTATGCACACACCGATGGTAGTAGTTATGAACATAGTCAGAGTAGTTTTGCACACACCGAGGATGGGGGACATGAATCAGCTGAACGTAGTCACGGGACAGGAGAAGATATTTTCAGTGATGAGGTCGATGAAGACGAGATACACGAAGGTTGGTTGCAAGATCAGATGGAAGCCGAAGATTCAGAAGGCTACAGTGATAGCTCTTATGATTTCGCTGAGTCTAATCAAGAAGACCAACCTATTCTGACATCATGGAATGAAGACCACACAGCAGCAATGAATGTGAACAATTGGCATGATTCCTCATGACATTATCACGCGGACAACATCTCCATAGGTGCATTATATCCTAGCAAGAGGCATCTGCAGAAAGCAATCGTTGAGTGGCATTGTCCACGCAACGGGTTTTCAAAACGAAGGTGTCATCCCAACAATATTTGACTTTGGTTTGCTAGGTAGCCGGATGTCCGGCCAGGGTCCATGTCCATCGTCCTCGGTATGACACCAACTGAAAGGTTAGCGATGTTGTGCAGCACACATGTCAACTTGACAATGTCCTTCAAGACCATCATAATCTCACGTCAATCCTCCTAGCTAGAATGTTATACACTGAGATAGTGGAGACCAAAGCCATGGTGGTGAAAGCTATCATCAACAAAGTTGCTGTCAGATTTCGCTACAATATTTCTTACGGAAAGGCTTGGAGGACTAAGTAGAGGGCACTGGAGACAAGATTTGGTTCGTTTCGAGATGGATACGACTGTGTTGTTCGAATGCTACAGACACTGCAGGCTAGGAATCCAGACACATACGTCGACATCCAACACTTTACGTTGCCTCAAGAACCCAATTTGAGGGTGCTGCATTGAGTGTTCTCCTTTGCTATATGCATAGAAGCTTTCACTCACTGTTGACCAGTCATTTGTGTGGATGGTGCATTTCTCACTGGCAAGTACAGGGGCCAGATCTTGACTAATGAGTTCGTGGGCGACTAATGAGGAGGATCAAGTTGACTCAGCAGGATCAAGTTGACTGGTTTGGATAGTACCAGACGCAGCAGACTAATAAGGAGGATCAGCAGACTTAGCAGGATCAGGTTGACTGGTTTGGACTGTACCAGACACAGCAGACTCCACCACCTTTCCCCACACAGGATACACAGACCCAGGGTGACGGGTCAACTCTACCTCCCTGTAATGTGGGGCCTCCTAGAAGGTACGGATGGAGTTCACCGATGCCAGGGCAATCTCGTGACCGGTGGTAGTGATATCTATCTATGTATGAGACTTGTATCTTGTATCTATCTATGTATGGCACACCTTTCGATAAATATTTTTTATTCGACAAACACTTCAACATAGCTTGCAACACAGTTCAACATAACTTGCGGTACATAAATAAGAGCGCTCTCTATCCCTACGACTATGCCCTTATCCTTCGACGATGCCTTCTTCATGGCCTGCTCTTCTTGCCCTTACCCTTCGACGATGCCTCGACCGATTTGCCCTTACCCTTCGACGATGCCTCGCCTTTACCCTTCTTCTTAGCCAGCCTTTCGTCCCACTCAGCTCTCCACTTAGTCCCAGCGGCAGGCGTCATGAATATATCATCTTCACTCTCTTCTAGTTTGTCATTGCTCTTCTTGGCATGTGCCCTGTTCAAGGCCTCGGCCTTGTCACGCTCTGCTCTATCCCTGGTACCACCGACCGACGGCATGAAGAGATTGTCGAAGTCTTCACTCTCTTCTATCCAAATCCAAGGGAGCATGACATTCTGCTGCCTTGCCTCTTCGTTAAAGAATCTTTGCTTTCCCCACCTAGCATTGATCCGAAGTAGCTCTTGCTGTATCTCCTCGGGAGTCCTCTTCGGCCACCCTTTTCTACGCAATCCCTCACCCAGCTGAGTGAGGAGACAATCACTAGCAATGAGTTCCTCCAATGGGATTGGATTGTTGTCTATCGTAAAGTTTCTAGCCAAATGAAAAAGGTCGATGGACATGTTTGTATCGATACTACGATCGTAGGGAAAACCGGGAAACATACTGGGTAAAAACGGGGTGGCTTTGCTTAAACAACTGCGTGGGGAGGGGTTTTATAGGGTAAACAAAAAATGGCGGGAAACATTCGGGCGGAAAACATTTTGGCAGGAAGCATTTTGGCGGGAGATATTTTAGCGGGAAATATTTTGGCGGGTATGTTTTTTGACGGGAAGCATTTCGGCAGAAAACATTTTAGAACATTGTCTCTAAAATTAACTCACATGTTGAATTTAAGATACATCACAACACTATAACTGAAATGAAGATACATCATGACACTATAACTGAAATAAAGTTACACCAAAACACTATAACTGAAATTAAGATACATCAAGACACTACAACTGAAATTAAGATACATCGGGACACTAAAACTGAAATGAAGTTACATAAATACACTACAACCGAAATTAAGATACATCGCTACTGAGCATACGTCTACCTTTCCTGAGTCCAGCGCATGTACTTCCCGGTCTTGTCCCCACGTTCCTCTGTCGCCCGCGTCTCGGCAGCTCTTTCTCTTAATCTCTTCCTTTCCGCCTCGCGGGCCTCCTTGCGCACATGTTCCTTCTGCTCCTCTTCCTCCCTTCTCTTCCCGTTCAGCTCGCGGTTTCGAGCTTGCTCTGTTCGGAATTCTTTCATTTCTCTTTCCCGTTCCTTCTTCCCGTTCGCGGCCTTCCTTTCAGCATGTTTCTCATCAAGAAAGCTCTCCCTTGCACGTCGGCTCCTGTGCGCAATCTCCTGCACGGCCCAGGCTGGCTGCTCCATGTCAATCCAATGGTACCACTTGCAAAGTGGAGGAGGAGACTACAGGCAAATCAATGAAATAAATAAAAGAACACATGATAACATGAATGGTTCATATTAACCATGATCTGGGAATATACCGGAGGCCTCTCGTACGACGAACTTGCTTGCCAGGGCGGGTTTGCGTCGTAGTTGGGACAAATGAAAAACTTCATGCCCATGCAAGTGGAGAAATTGATCGACTCCTTGACCTTCGCGAGATGGCCGCACCAACAACGCCCATGTGTCACCCTTTGCGGCAACCTGGCATCTTTCATCTTTATAGGCCTATACTCTGGGTCCGAACAGGGCACACTTATGATGGGGAGGGGAAGGAAATGCGAGAAAAAGAGGAAGAACAGGGTGGAGAGATAGCATCTCGGTGCCACTATTTATAGGGGCAACTAGTAGGAATTGGCGGGAGAAAACAGCGGAAAGAAGTGGCGGGAGATAAACGGCGTGAAAGAGTGGCGGGAGAAATACTAGCGGGGAAAAGAACAACATGAAATAGTGGTGGGATTTTATCGGCAGGTGATAAACGCTGAACGGTTGGATTAGCCTAACACGACGCATGATCCATGCAGCCGTCAGCGTTTCAATAAATGACATCTCCCATCGATTTTTAAAAAGCCGACCCTGTCTCGTCGGCTGTTGAAAAAATAACACGGCCTGTCGGTTTTTGAAAAAACGACTAGCTGGCTGATAGCCCTCTGACACGCCCGTCGGCTGTTCAAAAAACGATGGGGTCTGGTTGTTTTTTCAAAAAAGAGACCACGTTAGATTTGTAATTTTCCTTTTTTGCGTAATATTCGTGGAATTGATTTAAAAATATATTATTTAAAAAAATAGCAATTAGGAAACATGGACCATGACAGAATATTGGGAAATTCTTTTTTTTTGCGAGAAAGTTTAGATGAAATTACCACAAGGTCCTTCTAGATAGATCAAGAAAAAACAGGAAATTACAACTCAGGCCCTCTGGATGCCGATGTCGAGGACGATGAACAACACGTATCGTCGGCGTGCCGCCGCCACTCCTTCGCTGAAGCCTTGGACTAGAAGGAGCCCCTCCGCGGCCGGGAAGTCGATGAAGCTCAGCTCCTGGAATCCTCCATCATGCACCGTCGTCGCCATCGCCTTGCTTCACACCACCATTACCTTCAGATTTTACCACCCGGATCCGCCGCTCCACGGACTCCCGCGAGGGGAAGACACGCATCACAGCTCCACGGAGCTGCGAGCGTGGACAAGGCAGCAGATCCGCGGCGAAGCTCCTCCGAGCACCACCACTGAAGAGGTCAACCGCCGCCACAAAACGCTGACCCAGTCGCGTCGCCATCTCCACAACACCGTCGGCAGCATGCCTACTCGAACCTACGCTATGTACACGACGGGATTCGGGGATCCCCCACCCTCCCCCCACCGGAGCGACCGGCGGAGGGAGGGGAAACCTGCGGATCGCCGCCGGCGAGGTGGCTCGAACGGGCTTTTTCAGAAATCGCCTCTCTCAGGTACTGTAGCGGGAGAGAGAGGGTCCAAGGTCCGTTCTGATAACCCGAATATTGGGAAATTCTTAACTGCTATTCCCTCCATTCCCTAGTCTTTTTGTAAAACACATATATGTTGATGTGTTTTAGCGTTTTTCACTCATTTTCAAGTGTATCTGCTTCATTTTGAAATATCTAAAAGGTCACGAAGGGAGTATTGATGTCTGAACATTGTGTATTTTATTATTCTAAGCTGTGTGAACATGTTTCCTTAGCAACGGTGTGCACGTTGCTTCGCTCCTTTCCAAATGGTTACGTTTTTTAGATGTTTCCAAATCGTACTATGTTCTATACATACATTTATAAGATATTTTATTTACTGTACAAAATACATTTATCTCTCAAAAAAAGCTTCAACCCGCTATATTACACCGAACTTGCTGCTCACCAACATGCGCCAGCACGGTCTAGGATTCATCATCGTCGTCTTACCATGACAAACAATGCGACGCCGACCAGACCGAGATGAGACAGTCGTAGACAAGGGGATGTAGGTCCATAGCCACACGGGAGGAAACAACTTCCACCACAAAAAACACAATCGACCGGACGCGGATGCAAGAACACATTGGGCCACTGGAGCTGGAGGGTGGCAGCAGAACAACCACCTGGAGTACGTCCTCCACCGCCAACGATGGGTGCCGATCGGACACGGCAACAGGGACACACCAGGCCTGGCAAGCCCAGACGGTCGTCTGAGGCCCCATAAAGTCCCCGCCACCACACTGCTGCACATAGGCTACTACCGCCACCCTCGACATCGGCGCCATAAGCCCGATCGGATCCAAATGCGCTCGTGAAGTTCCCACTGCCACGCTGCAGCAGGCGCACCAGCAACACCACCATCCCTGTGATGCATCGCATGCAATCCAACCGGAGGCAGCCCGGGCCAGAGCTGGCCCGCCCAAACCCAGATCGGGCCTAAACGGGCCGAGACCTAGGCTTACTGGAATCCACCGGCCAAGACCAGAGCACCGTCGGCCATGGCCAGGGCCAAGCTACCTGCACCGTCATGGGGCCACGCCGTTGCCACCGCCGCCAACCGAGCTACGCCGGAGCGTCGGCGGCCTTAGATCACCTCCCGCCGCCATGCCGCCCCGCCGCCCCGCACTAGCCTAAAAACAAGAGGGGAGAGGCTCGGGGCCACCACCGCCGGTGCAGGCGGCCGACTATGGCAGGGGGAGGAGGAGGAGGAGGAGGGCGGCTCGGGCGGAGGGGGCCGGAGGCTCAGCCGGTCGCCCGCGCGGGGGCGGCTGGTTGCGAGAGCCTTTTTCGCCCAGCAGCGTTTCAGGAAGTCAACCTGATTAAAAAAAATACTACTACTTTAAAAAAAAATACTACTACATTTATAGGAGATTTTGTTCAGTATGTACTTTTTCATGGCGGAACTTTGATTTGTATGCTTTTGTTCATACGTTTCTACACGGGCCATGTTCCATATGGCCAGCACAATTCAGCCCAGTTATTCCGGTCACTGTCTTAAGGCCCACAAAAGCAATATTACAGTACAGTGGAGAACGATCTTCCCCTCGTCTCGCTGCAATCTCCACCGAGGCCCGACACCGGCGATGGCCGCCGCCCTCCGCTCCTCTTCCGCCGCCGACGTGCGGCGCGCCCTCCGCATATCCCATGCCACCTTGTCAGCGCTTCCGTCGGCTACACGCCCTCCCACGGTGGCGCCGTTCTCGCGCTCGGTCCCCTCCATCTCAGGTCGTCCTCGCATCGCATCTTGTTGGTTTCTAGTCGAACATACACTTTACCAACTTGTGTCTGGATTTACGCCAGTCTCTACTTGGCATTCCGTGCGGCTCGCTCGCTTGTTTAGCATGCTCATTAATTTCTAATTATGGCAGGATTTAAGTGGGACAGTAATTTGAAACCTATTGCTAAGGATGCAATTGGGATACACTTGTGCTCTGCTGTGTGGAGTGGAGGCGTGTGTGCGTGAGGTGGAGGGCTAGAAGATTGGCGAGGCCCATAATATCAGGGTTATAGCATCACTAGAAAATATTAGCAGTCTGTACACAGGGGTTTACACTAGTAAGGTAGACGGTGTTTACAGTTTGGAGCAGGTATAACATGCCAGCTGGCAATTCAGAGTGTCGTCCTGAAGTGTTTTTACTGCTACTGATGCAACAAAATGTTGAATATACCACTTGATTGGACAAACCGATGTATGTTTCTGATGTTGCTTCAAGCTAGAATACTGTTTTTTTTTTTGTCTTGTGAGATTTTGCATTTGGTTCTGAAGCAGAAAAGATGCAAAATCTCTATCCTTTGCCTAGAATATTATCTTGCAAAAACTAGCTCCGGTAAACTATCGTGTGCTCATATATCCTTAACACTTGTATACAAATCTTGAAGTGTCAATAATGCTTATCCTTACCAATCTTCATAGCGCTGCAATGCTAATACTGTAGTCAAACATACACTTTACCCATGTCTTCATATCACCGCGCTCATCGTTGATTAACCTTTGCATGTTGTACAGGTGCCAACATTCTTACTCGTGGAGCTTCAGACGCTTTCTCAGTTCAAAGAATAAAAGACGCTTGCTCGGTTCAAATAAGCTACCTGCAGTGTCTGCCTCAAACACTGAAGCTTTTCTCCAGGACTTGAGGGATTTGGAATTGCTCGGTTCACATAAGATACATCTGCCTCTGCCTGCAATTTCTGACCCAGAAATTGAAACTGCTCTTAAGGATTTGATGGCTGCTAGCTGGAATGAACTTCCACATTCTCTTGTAGAAGAAGCAAAGAAAGCGGTATCCAAAGCTACTGATGATGTTGCGGGTCAAGAGGCTTTTAAAAATGTATTTCGTGCAGCTGAGGCATGCAAAGAATTTGGTGGAGTTTTAGTTACTCTAAGAGAGGCTCTTGATCGTTATTGCGGTCTAACAGGCATAGTAAGCACTTAATTCTTCCTGTACTTTATGGTGAGTTTGAACTCTTACCAAGCATTACTTTTGCAGATCCGTGGACCCTTGCCTGGTTATGTAGAAGATGCTGTTAGATCTACATCGGATCGATACATGACATATCTGAAATCATTTCGCCCTGATGAAATTTATCTAGCAAGGAAGGTGGAGACTGAGTTGAGGAAAAAAAGTGATTCACCTTAGAATGAGATGCAGTTTCATAAGGCGCGAGGGGTTAATGGTATGTTTGTCTCGAATATTACTTGTACCACCAGTATGGTTTGCTTCCACACCATCTTCAGTTGTCGAACTTGTATTTAATACATCCATGGTTTTCTCGGCCCTTGTATGTGCTATGATGGGGTATCTTTTAGTTTCATTTAAGAAGCTATTGCTTTGTACTAAGCTGTTGGTGCATAATAGTAATCCTATACTTCTAAAGAATTTTGGCGGCAGCAGTTTAGGCAATTTCTTCTATTCTCATGAAACAGTATAATTGAGTTGGTTATGTTTTCTGTTTGTTTGGGTGAACCAAATTGGTCGTGTAAGTGTTACCTTTTCAAAGAAACACAAGATAGTTTGTAATGACTAAACACTTCAACCTTGGCTAACAAACACATATCTTTCAACTATGATCGTCATCTTCATTTGTTTTGTAAAGCAAATAAAATATATATAAATTTCGAACTACTCATAAGTTCTTTTGCCAAGTTTGGTACAAGTTATGCTTCTCAGAAATATGTTGATGTGTTTCATCAGTTTATCCTACAGGACTTCTATTTGTTCATGTACACTTCCAACTGAACACTTGGCATGTAGACATTGCCCTGATTTCGTGTGATACGGTAGCAATACATAAACAAAACCAGCTCTTGGTTACCACCATGCAACAGTGATGCAAACCCTGGCTAATGCGTTGGACCGAATTATACTGGTCAGGGCTAATCTGTAGAGTCATGTTAAATTCGGAAGAACTAAAATGTCTCCCTTCCGCATGTTTCACTATAAGCTAAATGAAACACAGCCATTTTCAGGCTGATTCCTGGCCAGTTGTTGTCTTCCACCCTACACGTGTTTCTGCGTATCCCGTTACCTCTAGAAACTGGCCATTACATGTACCTTAGCTCGTAGTACTATGTATGCATGGATTTTGAAACCACGTCAATGCACGAGAAGAATCAATACACTTTTCATTGGTTTGGTCTCGTATTGATTCCCCCCCCCCCCCCTATGTATCCTGCTTAACCTCAGAACATGCGCAGCAGAATGATGTTTTTGCCTGTACAGTTGTGCTGATTGATTTGTATTTCCTGGACTGTAGACGGTTCACTTTACTTTTATCCGGTATACTACTTCCTCCTGATGTGATTATTTTGCTCGCAGTACAACCTGATTGGCGTGCCACGAGCTAGTTGAGGACGTCAGGAAAGTCGGCAGATAAGGGCCGTGGCAGAACATCCACGGGCTGAAGCAAAGCTGCATATCAGAAGCAGGTGTTGGGTATTGTTTTCTTTTACTGTGCAGCTATCAGAAGCAGGTGTTGGGTATTGTTTTCTTTTACTGTGCAGCTAGCATGCCGCCAAATAACAATGAAATCATCAGACGTGCGCGCGCACTTCCATTAATTAAACTCTAGGTGCACCAGGCAGACTGCTGTAATAAACTCTAGGTCGCTGGTTCATGTTAATTGTGTTCTACTCCTGGATGAGAAACTTGTTGCTTCTGGTCATTTAGCATTAGTTGGGTTCTTTCGACTCTGAGACTGTACTCATTCCTGTCTTGTATCCCTGCGTCTACAACCTACAAATCCTGAACTGGTGTTCATGTACGAGACCCATGAAGTACGCTGTTCTGTTTTATATTTCTATATAAAAACAGCCAAATGCCTGGGGCAGCATCCTCGTGTATTTGCGCAGAAGACGGTCGACTGGTTGAGAATGACACCCACGACAAACAAGTCAGACGTTGTGCTTAAGCCCTTTCCAAATCGTACTTTGTTCTATACATTTACAGGAGGTTTTGTTTTGTTTACTTTCCTTAGCAGAATTCAAGTTCTGAATGCTTTTTGTTCAAACGTTTCTACATGGGCCATGTACCATATCACCAGCCCATTTCAGCCCATTTAATCCAGTCTCTGCACTAAGGCCCACGAAAGCAACATACATTACGGCCTTTAGACGATACAGCACGATCGTCCCCTTCGTCTCGCAGTCTCGCTGCAATCTCCACCGAGTACCGACACCGGCGATGGCCGCCGCCCTCCGCTCCTCTTCCGCCGCCGTCGTGCGGCGCGCCCTCCGCATATCCCAGGCCGCCCTGTCAACGCGGCCTTCCGCGTCACGCCCTTCCGCGGTGGCGCCGTTCTCGCGCTCGATCGCCGCCATCTCAGGTCGTCCTCGCATCGCATCTTGTTGGTTGTTAGTCGAGAGTCCCACATGTTTGTGTATGGATTTGCGCCAATATCTACTTAGAATTCCGTGCGGTCCGCTCGTTTGTTCATCCTGTTCATAGATTTGTAATTGTGGTAGGATTTAAGTGGTACAGATATATTTTGAAACTATGCTGAAGGATGCAATTGGGACACGCTAGTACTTTGATGTTTGGAGCGGAGAGGACTGGGGGGCTATTGTTAACTGATAAATTTTAGCAGTCCTTATACAGGGGTTTGCAGTACTATGCTAGACAGTGTTTAGAACGTGTTTACAGTTTGCAGCAGGTATAGCATGCCAGCTGGTAGTTCAGATGTGTGGCCCTGAAGTGTTTTTTGCGGCTACCGTTGCATCAAATATTGAATTTAGCACTTAATGTGTGATGGGTTTTGAGGCTGTAGCTTCAATGTGTGATCTGGTTTTTGCACGCTGCAAAATGCCTGAATGCTGTAAACACTGATGTAAGACTTGCGTGGTTTCAGTAATGGGAACCGGGGCGAGGCCCTTTTCCTCTAAAAAAGTTAGCACTTAATTGGAAAAACCGATGCATGTTTCTGTTGTTGCTTCAAGCAAGAATTACTGTGTTTTTTTTTTGGCATGTGAGGTTTTACATTTGTTACTGAAGCAACGAGATGGAAAACCAATAGGCTTGGTCAATAATATGGTATTGCAAAAACTAGCACTGATAACTTAAAATATATCCGTAACACTTGTATAAATGTTAAATGTGTCAGTAATGCGTATTCTTATCAGTCTTCATGTCGCTGCAATGCAAATATTGTACCTTAGTCAAACTATATATTTTCCATGTGCTCATTATTGATTAACTTTTGCATTCTGTAAAGGTGCCAACAATGCTTTCTCATGGAACTTCAGACGCTTGTTCAGTTCAAATGAAAAGCATCTGCCTGCAATGTCTGACCCAGAAATTGAATCTGCTTTCAAGGATTTGATGGCTGCTAGCTGGAATGAACTTCCACAATCTCTTGTAGAAGAAGCTAAGAAAGCAGTATCCAAAGCTACTGATGATGCAGCGGGTCAAGAGGCTTTGAAAAATGTATTTCGTGCAGCTGAGGCATGTGAAGAATTTGGTGGAGTTTTAGTTACCCTAAGAATGGCCCTTGATGATCTTTGTGGCCTAACGGGCGAGGTTGGTAATTAATTGTCTCTATCCCCTCGTTCATGTAGTTCGCTACGTTTGGACTCTTACCGAGCCAAACTCTTGCAGAACGTGGGACCCTTACCAGGTTATGTTGAAGATGCTGTTAAATCCACATATAGTTGATACATGACATATCTGCAATCCTTTGGCCCTGATGAACATTATCTGCAAAAGAAGGTGGAGACTGAGTTGGGGACAAAAATGATTCACCTTAAAATGAGATGCAGTGGCATAGGGTCCGAGTGGGGAAAGGTATGTTTATCTTAAATGTTACTTCTTGCCAGTATGGTTTACTTTTGTACCACTTCCATAGCAGATTTTGTTGTAAAGTTGATGGAGAATCTTTTAGTTTCATTTAAGATGATGTTTAGCTGATGCTTTCTACTAAGCAGCTGATGGTATATAGTATTCACATACTTCTAATGATTTTTTAGCTGAGTTTGTGTCATGAAACAGTATGTTGGAGTTCCTCTGATTTTTGTTTGTTTCGTTGAACCAAATTGGTCGTATAAGAGGACAATTTACTGTTAATATTTGAAAAGTGGTAACTTTTATAGTTACTAAACACTTCAACTTTGTCTAACCAAATCATACCTTTCAAATATGACCATCAACTTCGTTACCGTTTCATTTGATTCGAATAAATAAATAAAATTCCACTAATCGTGTAAGTTCATTTGCCAAGTTTGCTACAAGTTACGCTTCACAACAATATATTAATGTGTTTATAATTATTTTATCCTACAGGGCTTTTATTTGTTCTTCTGGAATTTGAATTGAATATTGCCCTGATTTCATGTGATATTTTATCAAGAAGGTTTCCTTTAACTGAAATGAGGTAACATTGCATAAATAAAATCAGCTTTTGGGTTACCACCAAGGAACCGTTAATGCAAACCCTGTAGTGATGTTCAATCCGAAACATGCGACCTTTGGGGGGTAAATTCTAGATTCATCACTTGCTAGTTGCTACTGAACATGTACACACACATGGGGGCCTATGGGCCGACGCACACATATCCAGTACATAGACAACCCAACAACAACATGTCTCCTTTCCGCATGTTTTACCATAAGCTAAACAAAACATAACCATTTTCTTGCTCATTCCTGGCCAGATTCCTCCTACATGTTGTTCTATGTATCACATTACCTCTAGAAACTGGCCAGATTCCTCCTGCATGTTTTTCTATGTATCCCATTTTCCCATTATCTCTAGAAACTGGCCATTACATGAAGCTTGGCTAGTAATATGTATGTATGGTTTCTCAAACCATGTCGATGCAGCGAGTGTGCGGTGTCATTGTTGCAACAGGAATGACCATTTTTACGATTTGTATTGTTATGGTCTTGTGCTGACTTTTTTTAATATCCTGCTCAACCTTAGAACATGTGCAGCAGAATGATGTTATGCCTGTGCAGTAATGCTGATTGACCTTTATTTTTTTCCTGGGCTGAAGTTGTTAAATAAGTACACTTTTATTCAGAACGCCTTACTCCCGACGTGGTGATTTTACTTGCAGATCACCCTGATTGGCACCTCGGGGATCTCTGGGTCCTACGTTGAGCTCAGGGCATGAAGGAAGTCTGCAAGTAAGAACCATGGCAGAACATCATCGATGGGCTAAAAGCAAATCTGCATATCAGAAGCAGGTGTTCCGTATTATTTTTATTTCCTGTGTAGCTAGCATAGCATGGCAATAACGACGGAATCATGAGACGTACGTGCACTCTTCCATTGGCTCTAGGTGGGCCAGACTGCTGTAATAATAACTCATTGCTTGTTCGTGTTAATTTTGTTCTACTCCTGGATGCGTTACGTTACGGTGTGCTTGCGACATGTTGCCTCCGTCCAGTTGTAGCACAATGAGTTTCGGCGCATTCGACCCCTTTGAAATTGGTACTTTGTTCTCCCTTGTGGGTGCGACATGTTGCAGCTGTAATTTTGTTTTACTCCTGGATTTGTTTTCTCTGGATAATGGGTGAAGATGAAACTGTTTGTGCTAGCCAAGATTGTAAATACATTCACCCATGGGCACCTATCGAGTTCTGGCTCCAGTCATGTGAAAAAGGTTGTCATAACTGAGTTTGCAAGGAAACAGGCCGTAGTTTTTAGTCCAGCGTTTACGTGAAAGTTTGCCCGGTATGTGGGCGGAAGGTCGAGAATGAAACCCAGAATGAATAAGAGCACTCTACTCGTTAGACCTTCCTAGACCAAAATCCGGTGCTATTTAGTGCTGGCCGGACGGGCTTTCGGTCTGACAACGGTTGATTTTCCACTCGTGTTCCTAGGCAACGCAATAGCGGCGAGTTTTCGTCCAAATTCGGCTTCGAATTCAAACAGAGCTTGACATAGTTTGACATAAATATGAATACATAGCAATGTTCGGTATTAAATTAAATATAGTTTGGCATGAAATTAAACACAGTTCAACACAGACTGAAATACAACCTAGTTCGGCTAGATCATGCTCCGCATGTTGCCCTTCGTATCCATCTATGCTCAACCAGATCATCCTGCAGCTGTTGATGCACTACCGGGTCTCGGATCTCCTGACGCATGACGATAAATGCAGCCCACGATGGCGGCACCTGGTGATCAAGCTCTACAAGGGGCCCCTGCTATAGTATGACTCGTCCTGCTCGACCAAATCCACTGGATCCTTTCTCTTATCCTCAATGATCATACTGTGTAAGGTCACACGACAATTCATCAATTCCCACATCTGATCTTTTAACCAGATCATAGCAGAAAATCGGACAACTGCAAACCTTTGTTGAAGCACACCAAATGTCCGCTCCACGTTTTTCCTGCAAGCTTCTTGTTCCTTGGCAAACTGAGAATGCTTAGGGAGCATCGGACTTGAGATAGTCTTCACAAATGTTGGCCATCTTGGATAGATGCTGTTTACAAGATAGTATCCCTTGTTGTAGTGTGTCCATTGATCTCAAAGTACACAGGAGGAGCATGACCCTCAACAAGCTTGTCAAATAAATTTAAGGACTAGAGGACGTTGATGTCGTTGTTCGATCATGCCATGCCAAATTCAAAGATCATGTGTAGCAACTGCCTCGAGTATCATAGTGTAACCTCTTTTGTGGCCTTTGTACATTCCTTGCCAAGCAAATAAATAATTCTTCCAGTGCCAATGCCTGTAGCCGATGCTTCCAAGCATTCCAGAAATTTGTCTACTTTCATTGACTGCGAGGATCCAAGCAGTGTCTGCATTGGGTGTTCTCAAGTATTGTGTCTCAAACACTGTAATCACTGCCTTGCAGAATATGTACAAGCAATCAATGGCGGTGGACTTGGCCATGCGGAGATAGTCATCGGCACTGTCACCCGGAGCTCCATATGCAAGCAACCTCATCGCCACTATGAACGTATGCAGTGAGGAAAACCCTACCATGCCGATGCAGTCCTTCTTGCATATGAAATAGGGGTCGAACTTTCGGATGGCATGCACGATATTGAGGAAGAGTTTCCGGCTCATCCTGAAACAGCGCTGAAACACGGCCGCTTTGTGCAGCGGCTCTTCGGCGAAGTAGTCGGCGTACAACATGTAGTAGCCCTCCACTCGCTGCCTTGCTTTGCACTTCCAGCGACCCTTCGCTGAGCCTACATGCTTCAGCGCTGCAGTCTATGTGTACAACTGGGTCAAGGAGGCGAGTATCTGCATGCGCTCTTCATCTTCGGCGGTTGCGACGGTCTCTTCCTCCAGCAATAGGACGAACATATCCTCGTCGTCGGAGTCCATGGTCGAACGGGCAAAATGTCGAACACTTCGCGGACGAGGTGGCGGGAGCTCGGAGAATGAAGCCGAGCTGCGGCGAAGGCGGTACGACGAAACGAGGCCTAGGCGGAGGGGAAGGATGCGGCGGACCTATCTATAGGCTTGGCGTGGTGGGACTTCGACGGCGATGACATGGCGGCGGGAAAGCTCTCTGCCGCGGGAGAGCCGAGTCGTGGTGGGGAATAGGATTGTCTCGCCGAGAGGGTTGGACCACCTGTTTTTCGCTGCGTCTGACGGTTCTTCCCAGCGCCTGGATTCGGACCAGAAATGGCAGATAAAAGTTGGACCAAGTTCATCGAAATTCCACGTCCTCAGAACAATTTTGCAGTCCGGACGTAAAAAATAAGCCCCGGAAAGGAAGGCGCGTGCGCGTGCGTGAGCGTCCCGATCGATCCGACTACACGCGGCGCCGACGGTGCGCGGGCATGCGGCAGCGCGTCTCCCTCGTTCCGTTCCCCACGAATAGTCAGCAGTGGTCGACGTCGGCCTACGGACCTCTT
Source organism: Avena sativa (assembly GCA_916181665.1). NCBI lineage: Eukaryota > Viridiplantae > Streptophyta > Magnoliopsida > Poales > Poaceae > Avena > Avena sativa. The sequence goes on from OV702287.1 coordinate 436,220,172, forward strand.
CCGTCAAGGCGGCCACATGGTGGACGAGAATTCCGTGCCACCGCCCCGGCCGTCCGGTGTTCCGCCTCGTTGACGCGGCGAGACGGCTGGATTGAAATCGGCGAACCGCGGTACGTGCGTGCGGCCGTGCGCGCGGGGAGGCCTTGGCGGGACGCGTAGGGCGGTTGCGTGCGGTGCAGCACGATGGCTGCGCTCGACCGTGCAGCGGCCGGCCACTGTCGGGTCCCCCCCCCCCCCCCCCCCCCCCCTCTGCACGCCGTTCGCTCGCATTTATTGGTCGCCCGGCCGTTTGCCCGCACGATGCAATGTCATGGCAGGTCGAGTCGTCCCGTTCACCGCGCGCGCGTGTCAGTGCAACTGTTGCGACGCACCGTGTGGCATGAACCCTGCACGGCGCATTGCTGCTGTGGTGGTCCTCTCCCTCTCTGCTTCCGAGTGCCGGCTGGCCGCTGTAGCGGCTCTCAGTTTGCAACAGCGCTAGCTGCACGCACGTATACATGTCGCAGGTCGCCCGGCCGGTCTCCGCAGCAGCGAGGACCGAATCAACGTTGCTGTTCTCCTACAGGCGTCTCTTGCCATTTTGCTTCCGGACGGTCATGAAAGTCCCCGACGACGGAGGATGCTACATTTTCTCCGCAGGCCGCAGTCATTTTTTTTCTATATTGTATGCATGCATCTGTAGACGTCGTGCGGACATGCATCTTGGTCCGCTTCGGCATCTACAAGTGGATCAGTGGATGGAAGTTCAACCGAGACAAAGATATATCGAGGGGTAGCGGAAAGGAAGGGAATCCTTGCTACTTTTTGGTTGACTGCTACACCTGTTGAATTTTGCTACCACGTCCCGGCACAAAGCAACCGGCGAAGAGCAAGCAACATCCCACGCCCACTTGCTTTACACCACACCGTCATGTACCGACCAGGTACTACCATTTCGATCAAAAAAAAAAGAGCAGGTACTACCATTAAGATCAGTGGCGGCGAATCCTTACTTTTACTTGACCGTTACACTTGTGGAATTTCGCTACCAAGTCACCGCACAAAGCAATGGAGCGAAAAATTTCCGGCTTTTCCGCGCAAGAACGAAAACAGTGTGATTTTTACAACGAAAAACAGAAACATAATGAAAATATAGAAATAGAAATGTATGTTTTCAAAGCGAAAATAAAAACAGATTTTTTTAGCGGAAACGAAAACAAAAACAGAATAGCCTTTTTTGGCTAATATGGAATTTCCGTCTTAGGGATGATGTGCCTTACCAAATCCAGCCACCTCATTGCATGACCTTGTCTGGCCAAACTTCTAAAGCAGCTCATCTCAAAACCGACGACCACGTAATGTCTTCATGCATTGGAGGAAGCTTCCATGAGTTGATCTTTACCTAAAAACAGAATAGCATTTTTTTTGGCTAATATGGAATTTCCGTTTAGGTTTGATGTGCTTAGCCAAATCCAGTTGGTCCCATTGCATGACCTTGTCAGGCCAAGCTTCGCGGCTCATCTCAAAACTAACGACCACATAATCCCTTCATGAATAGGAGGAAGCTTCCACGAATTGATCTTTTTTTTCCTTATTCCCTTATAAACCGAGCACCGACACCGTGCTAGAATTATGAAACAATTTTGTTGGTTTGCTTGAACGCTCGAGATTTTCTGCATACTCGGATCACATAAGCATCGTTCCATGTCTGCAACATATTTATCTGTTTCCGATAGTATATAATTCTGTTTTGTTTCCAAAATTTCTGTATTCGTTTTCGCTTCCGCAAAAAATATATGAAAATAAATGTGACACCACTCGGTTTCACCCGTTTGATCCCTACTGGAGTAGCAATTACCCGTTTCCGTACATGATGATGTGTGCATGCAGTTCGTTTGGTTCTAGCTTTAATTTATCTCCCGTGATGAAGCGGTCCAACCGTGTTTGTTGGTTTAGATGTCGCCGCTTGGCGTGTACCCATCCCATGCGTCGCTAGCTCTAGCAGCACCGGCGAGCACGTCAAAGATTTGGAAGCGACGATCAGAAGTCTACGCTCAGGATATGGTCAGGAAAAAGGCAAAGCTACTATAGCTAGCATGACCCGAAGCGTCATGTCACGACTCCTCCCCCTTCTCATCCACACCTGCGCCCGTCTTTCCATCCATCTTTCACGAAATGTCACAGGCAAAAGCGCTGAAACCAACAACTCCCTCTCGTCTGCACAGGAGGCTGCTTATCCACGACATGACATCCTAACACAAATAGTTAATCACCGTACGTCGTCTAGTACATGCGCCAATTACACGTACCCTGGAGTACGAATCATCGGATAGATGAACACGATGTACATACTCGATTAGAATAAGGGAACTTATGTTCGTCAAAGAAGATGGATTAGTCACAGGAAAGTCACCGGCTGGTTGTTGGCCATGGGCCATGGCCAGCATTTTGTCAACACTGGCCCAGCATTTCTGCTCACAACAGGAAGATTGCCCCGCAGGAAAGCCATTAGCGGACGGCTCTAGAGAGAGAGAGAGAGAGAGATTGGGGGAAATATAATGCTGTAGCAGTATATATCAATCATCCTTTAGCTTTACTAAAGAACACAAGAGAGATCACCTTTGCAAAAGAAGCAAGCATCAAGAGCAACTCGGCTCCAAAGGTAAGAAACGAAAGAACTCTCCTCCAAGAATAGTTGTTACACACGCCAAACCTACTCCTCCTCACTGCCCATCTCTTTCCAAGCTATAGCTAGTAGTAACCACTTCTCCACACTACGTGCAGATTAATCTACGATTAACCAACAAACCAACCAACAGTATACGTATCTATGCATGATCTATGTCTATACTTTCTATCCGGCCGGCAACAGCAAAACCTCTTTGCACATAGGTCACGGCTTCTCCAGCTGGCTGTCGAGGCCGACGGCGTTGTGCTGCTTCGACGGGCCGGAAGGCGGGATGGGGCCCCTCGGCAGGAACCCCAAGAAATGGTTGCTCGCCCCTCCCGCCAGCGGCCTCGCCCTGAAGGGCTGCATGCCCCTTGAAGCGTCGCAGCTCGTCGGCGCCAGCGCGAGGAGGAGGAAGGAGAGAAGGACGACGAACCACCGGAGCTGCCGCGGCGTCGGAAGAGCCATCCTCCTCCTGCTTCTCGTTCGCCAGCAGCAGCAGAGCCCCATGGAGAGAGAGCTGGTGGCGCCCGCTGTGGGTACGGTGGAGGGTTTGTGGTTTCGAGCCGTACGCGATGAACTGATGAAGGTTTTGGTGGGTGGAAATGGCGCGGGGAGGTTTGGGGGAAGGAGGCGATGGTGGTATGTATGCGCTTCGGCCTCGGGGAGAATGTGCTTGCGGACTGCGGACACTGAGGAGTCATCAAATTTATATACCAGCTCTCCCTAGCTAAGCAGATGACTTCCCTGTCATGGACTTGTTCACGGCAAAGGAGGGGAAGAAAAATATGCATCCCCACATGCATGATGTCATTCTCCCCGGATGCCATGTGTTCAAATATTATTATTTTTGGCTTTTGCACTATATACCAAGAACAAGATACCCAAATTTTGTGTACGTGACAATGACGCCCGGGGCCAACCTGTTAGCCACACGATAGTCCTCTTCTTCCTCCCACAGATTTATGGCGACGAGGAGCTCGGAACATAGTTTAAATAGCAGGCTATGCCTTATTTAGGATGTTGTTGCTAAATGAAATTACGTACAATTTTCCGCTATAGCCTTGTTTAGCTCCTCTATTGCTGTTTTTGGTGGGTTGTCTCTATTTGTCATATTGCGCTATTTTACAACATTAGCTCGGAGTGTATCGAAAGGGGCAAGGGCGATGGGGATCGACGTAGGGACGACAACCGGTTCTGTTGGCCATCGATGATGACATCGATGAGCTCGTCGAGGTAGGAATGGCCACGACACTAGTCATTCCTTCCAATTGTGTAAGGCACACAACGGCGGGACGAGAGGGGAACTCGAGCACGACCAAGGCAGATGAGGGCGAATGAGAGACGGCGTTGCGGACCGGGCAAGTCTCGGCAGGCTAGGGGTCACGACGGAGGAGAAGGCGGTAGATTCAGACTGCCGAAGTTTAGGTCGAGTGAAAATTTGTAGTGTGTGCAGTTGGCGTGTCCCACACGTGCATTTGGGATGTAGGTATCCGCCACTTTGGTAGCCATATCTGTCATTTGGGAAGAGAAATATATATGGCTAGGTAGCCAAAAGAGTATGGGTACGTGACACTTTCGGGTACGTTGTTGGAGATGCCTTTTGGCCAAAATATTGATCTTCAGTTTTACGGTATCCAAGCTAAATACGTATGGCTATGCTCTTGCAAATTCTCTAAGGTGTGAGAGTACTCAGAATAATATTAGCATTCTTTCGCAAAAGAATCCATGCTTACGGCCTGACTCTTAGATGTTTGCCGTTTGGACAGAACTGATGGGGGTCTTGAAAGTCGGTGTTGATTCTATAAACAAACGATAGTGCAAGTTCAAAGGGGGAGATTATAATTAAATGAACACTAATTCTAGGTTGCTGATTTTATGGCTCACCTACATGTGCGCGCGCACCCATATGTAGGCTACAAATAGCTCGAGTTGGCGCAGAGAGGTCGAGAATAAATGTGCACACATCGACCTCTAGCACTCCACCGTGGCCTAGGATACACTTGAATCGGTGATGGACATGGACGGTGCGGGGGTGCACGGTGGGGCTGAGCATGTTGGGGTTGGAGCGTAGTAGAGCATTAATAAGCTGGAGATGGCACTCCCGTCTGTGTACCGAGAAAAGGAAATGGAAGAGAGAGATATGCAAAGGAAAAGGACAAGGCAGGGAGCAGAGAAGGTTCATGGCCATGAGGAAGGAAAGGTGGCCACTGTCTCGTCTCCTCTGAGTAGGTGCGCGCGAGCGCAACCTGGCCCACACCGAATTCAATGGCCGGCTTAAGAAGCATCTGCTTGCAGACGTAGAGGTTGATGATAGAGACATCAAATGCAGTTAAGATCTACTCCCTCCGTTTTAAAATATAAGATGTTTTGGCTTTTTAAATGAAGTGTATCTAGTCTTCTTTTAGTGTCTAGGTTTATCTAGGTTTGGAGTGAACCTGGACACTAGAGACGTCTAGATACGCTCTTTTCATAAAGCTAAAACATCTTATATTTTGAAATAGAGGGAGTAAGAGCATGGTCGTTATTTGGGCTGTGGTTAACACTGCTCACGTCATAATAGTATGCGTGCGTACAGTGCATGTAAATACTCGACGCTTTGCAGCATATCGCACTCGTTCGAATTTATACGCGTACAGTGGTGTGTCTGGAAAAAGAAGCATCAAGCGCAGCATGTTTCAGCTGACGAGTCAACAATAGCATACTACCGCAGGCAGGAGAGCAGGTGTTGCGTGGAGTCTGGAATAAATTTGATGCAGTGTTCACTATGGATGCGCATTTACGCTTTCTGAGATCAGAAGGCTGCGACACACTTTGTCGGTGAAGAGCAGCGCTACTGCGATCTTCAGTTGTTACTGATGAACAACAGCGACTCTCTCAGTATTGGGGCAGGGCAAGCTCTACTCCTGCAAGCAACCAACTATGTAATGATTTGCTTCAAAGGGAGTAAGGGGACTTCTTTTTGGCTTCTCCTGATGAACACTAGTGCTCGTTTTTCTAAATGTATTTATACTTCTAAATTAGTATCCCAATATTAATTTAGAAATCTAAACAAATTTGGGTGACAAACTTCTAAGAGAAAGCTGAGAGAGGGTAGCTTTCGGGCAAAACCTTCCTAAAAGCCAAAAAAGGAAATCCCCCATAGGGTGTCATAAAAAATTGTAGTTATGTGCTACAGACAAACAGCCTAAAGGAACAACGGTCGATGCAAATATATCAAACGAAAGAAGCGACAAGACATCCTGTTATAAAGGCGACGTAATGCCCCCTAAACCAAGCATATAAACACTTGCTAGTACTACCATAAAACTAACAAATCCAGGAGACAGAACAAAAAGGTTGCTCCCTCAATGGGGAGAGACGCGGTGGCTTATGCCAGCAATCCAGGCTTACGGTCTCCTAAACGCCGGTGCATCCAACGGAAAATTTGGCCCACTCTGCTTAACGTCCTACCTGGGCTTTTGGCAGTTTGCCAGTGTGGTGTAACCAAGACTCAATACACGAACCTCGAATCAAGCCTAGATGTTTTAGCTTCACCTAGACACGTTGTCCCGACATCAACCTGAAGCCTCCAACTCTCTACAGCGCCACGCTAGCTTCAAAACTTTAACTATGCAATACTCATGAGAGAGGTCTACGGATTAAAGGCACGTTTGGTAGCCTGCATACACCCGGGCAGGCCCGCTAGCGATAAAAACGGGTTGATTAGTTGCCTAGAGCTCCCACGTTGTGGCCCGCACGCGTCTTAAAGCAGGCCAGAGCCAGACTCGGTGACAACGCTCGAATCGGCCCATTTTCTGGAGCCTGGCTCGGGCCAGCGAAAAAGAGCCGAAGCGGTGCACTGGTGGGAAGGGGGAGGGAGACGCCTCATCGCTTCTAGTCCAACCGCCATAAATCCCCTCACCGCCCACCCTTCTCGCTCACTCTCCTTTGCGCGCTGCGGCCAGTCTCCCCCCTCACTCGACGGCGTCGTTCCTAGCGACGAATCGGTCGCACACCATCATCGCCGGCAGTCAAGGGCTTAGAGGGAGACTCCGCCGTCCAGTCTCTCGCTCACCATCGGTAAGCTCTTCCCTCTTTTCCCCGGCCCGAGCCATCTAGACGGTAGATCTGCACGTAGAAGGTCATGGTTGGGGTTCTAGATGCCATGCGTTGTAGATCTGCACCGATATCCCCTGGTCTAGGTTTTTTTTTTTGATTTGGAAGTTTACTGTTACACAATTATCAAGACGAGTTCGTGTGATTTGTGCTTCCTTTCTTCGGTAGTATGGACCATTGATGTGTGTATCAAGTAAGGTAGATCTGACAGCGGTTCGTGGATGACCATTTGCAGATGATTAGACTGACCAAGTGCACTTTCGGGATGGAGTTATCGAACCAAGTGGTGTGTTCATTGCTTGAGCATTCGACTAGGTTCGCTCACTCCATCTCTAAAAATGCAGTGTGTCAAGTACCACATGTAGTAAGAAACTGAATCTACAAAAATGCGCTATATGAGGCAATGTTTCCAGCTTCACAAACTACCATGATTAGGATAGTTCCACATGCATCAAGTTTCTATAGATGTGCTTTAGTACCTAGTATTTTTGTCCAAAGAGGAAATTTTGCATGATCCTTAGTACTAAGGGATCATCTATGGAGACATGTTTGATTGTTGCGATTTTATCTCCCTACTATGTTTGCTATGCCGATGATTATAATTGTTACACAATGTAACTTAAGGGATGTCTAATAGAAGCTTTTTGTATGTATAAACCCTGTATTTATGCATCAGATTTGGTTCGCTCGCGCCATCCCTAAAGATGACATGCATTTGCCACATTGTGTGTGCAACATTGGCAAATATGAGGCAACAAATTATTTTTTCGAAATGGGGAGCGAAGCCCTGGCCTCTACATCAAGCCATGCACACAACCTTTATTCATTATTTGAACAACAAAAGTCTGGCAAAAGCCATTATAAAGATCATACAATAAAGACTGCCAAAACAAAACACTGTGCATAACGATAACCATATCGCCAGCTTCCTGACGAGACCTAGCAAACACGCAACTGCCTCATGCAAGCCAGGAGCCCAAATCCGCCTAACATATCCACGAAACGGTGCCCACGCACTCGCTACGAATCTCGCTGCCTCCACTATCTTCCGCTGTCAACACCCGGATTTTTAATCCCAGATGCCCGTTATGCCATACCTCGCAATCCCAGGATTACCATTTTTGCGAGACATAACGGATTGGATATCACAGTACATCATCCATTACAAACCATACATAAGGTTTTACACAAATAAGGATCTCATGATCCAGTCTTTAATACAACAAGCAGCGGAAATCAACGATAGCGTAGTGGTGGGGTCCATCTTCAGGGGCACAGACAATGCTGACGAAGGAAGATAGTCCTAGTTATCATAGCCGTCCTACTGACCATCATCTTGACAATTTCCTTCATAGTCTAGCCATGATAATAGCCAGGGACAAAAGCCATGAGTACTCTTTAAGTACTCGCAAACTACTACTAGCAAGGAGTAATTTTTCTAAATCAAAGTGCTAAATCTAAGTTTAACTATCAAATTAAGTTTGAAACCTAAGCTGAGTTTAGAAGCAAAGAAAGATAAAGTAAAGTTCTAGAATCACTTAAGTTGGGAAGCTATTTTCATCAACACAACCCTGTTGTGGTCAAGTCAAAGTTCATCATTCATTTCAAGTTATTTAGAAAACATCTGACAACGAAACAGTATGGCCATTCCAACTGTCCATAACCGCGGACGCGGCTATTCGAATAGTTTGACACTCTGCAGAGGTGGTACACTTTCACCACAAGATTCGATACATCTGTCAGGGATAACCCTGAATCATCATACTTAGTATGCAGATAATCAAATATAACCTTCCCTTTACACACCCTAGTACAAGCACCTCTCCTATGAGCATGGCCGCTCAACCATGACCATCAGTCATCTTGGGCACTGCATAGGTGGTCAACATTGAGAGGTAGCCTCGGCTCAAACCTCTCTCGTGAGGGAACTAATACTAATGCATATAAATTTCCAGCTAAGCCTTACCCAATTCAGGTAATGTGGTTGTACGGTAAATTTGGAATGGTATCGCATCCGAATCCAATCATCAGTTTTATAAAAGGGTTAAGGCTCATGCCTCGTCATTTTCATCATCATAAACCAGTTGTGTTTCTCAACACATGTCAAAACATCTCAATAGAATGACTCATCATTCCAAGGTTTTCATAATTCATTTTCACCAAGTGTTCCCATCTAAAGTGACTCAAGTTTTTGATCTATACTAAGGTACTAAGTTAAGAGTGTTCACTAAAGTGGAAAGATGGGATCAATCTCATGCCATAGAATGACATCTAAAGGTTTCTAAGTAGGTCAAGTTTTATACTCTTTATGCTACCTTCAAAATTAAGTAAAGAACTTTGTGTAAACTAAGGTAGGTAAAACTTGTCAATAAGACTTGGGGTAAAGGGGTGTGATCAATGCATGCTTAAGGCATCTTTGCTAAACCATCTAGTTTTATTCTAGCTTGCTAACAATAGCTTGCTAAAGTATGTTTTGCAAGGGTTAGCTTGCCACTAATAGCTTGCCTTGGTTGGTGCAGTGGTTCAAGTTTTCTTCTTCTTCTTCTTGGTAGAACTCCTCCTCCTTGAAAGCTTGGTCGGTACTAGCGTCTATAAATACATAGGGAGTAGACAATCACCAAACAATACTTAACTAGGCTAAGTAGCATTCTAAAAACACACAATTGATGATCTATTATCATCACAAGCATCACAAGTTTAATTTCAATAGTTTCATCCTTTTTATTTTTAGAAAAGTAATTTCTACTCATTGAAATATTAACTAAAATTTAATATTCACCACCAAAATATGGGATCATGTGGACACATGTCCTCACCACATATTCTAACACGTGGGAGTGAGATTTAAAGGTTGGATCAATATTACTTTGGTTTAAGTTTATTATTTAATGATTTAAAGTGACTAGAAATGCCTATATAGCATTATTTTGGTACTAGTCCAAAGTCACTGCATGTAAACCTTAATATTATTACATATTTAGATAGATATGATGAAATGTGATTTTTGAGAGTTGGAATCAACTCAAAAGCTAACTTGGTTGATTTTATAAAAATATTGCAAGTTGCAAAAGCTTCTGTCTTGTTGTTTTTATTAGGAGAGATCTATAACTCTAATTGAATTAAATCCAACAGGCTTGTATAGATCATTTTAATACCTTTTAGACAAAATTGGTTTCATGCAATTTGGATTTCTAAAACTCTCTGAATTGATTTTCAAACTAGTGGACAGAAATTAGATTCAAACTAAAAAGAAAAATCCAGATTTGAATCGATGGGCTAGCACGGGAAAAGGAATGGGCCGGCCCAGTGGCGCTCCGCGGCGCGGGGCTCAGCTGACAGGGGGGTCCCGCTTGTCAGCGGCACTTAACACGCAAAACGGTACGCGCGCTGTGGGCCGTGCGATTAGAAGCGTGATCAACGGCTGAGAGTCGTCGTTGACGACGAACAGGTCGCCGGCGAGCTCGAACCCTAGCGGCTCGGTGGGGGTCTACTGGGGGCGTACCAGGGCTCCAGCGGGGTCGGCGAGGCGGGCAAACGAAGTGGAAGACGACGGCGAGGCGAGGCGTGGTCGCGGCTGAGCTTGGGGCGGTCGAAATCAACGGCGTCCTTCTCCTCTAGAGGCGGCGGCTCCGGTTCCAATTCCGGCGAGCTGCTGCTCCACTTGCTCCGGCGAGAGGTGGGTGAGGTTCAGAGAGGTGAGGGGAGTGGAATGGTGTGGAGAAGAATGGCTGGGGAGGGCTCCTTTTATAGGCCCAACGGTGAGACCGAGCGGGATGGGCGGTCGACGGTGGCGACATGGCTACGGCGAGCTGGCGGCATGGCTAGGGATGTCGATCGATGGGCGGTCTCCTGGCGGTGCTCTAGGACTTAAATGCGGACGTAGGGGCGGTGGTATGCGGTCGGGGCGAGGTGGCGCTCTGGGAGGCAAAGGCGGCGGTGTCCACGGCGAGCGGTGGCTGTGGGGCTTTGGGCGGCGAACGGGGATGTCTGGGGTGTTCTCCAGGTCGAGGTGGAGCAGCGGGCGCGGGCTGCGGTCGAGCGGCGGCTTGTGCACGCGGGCACAGAGCGTGCTCTGCGGGCGGCATCGGCAAGGTGCGGTGGCACTGGGCGCGGGTTCTCCTCGGTGGTCCACGGCAGCACTTGGCTCGGGCAAGGGACAGAGAGGGGCGGTGAGGTGTTGGCTACCTCCTAGACATGGCGAGTGAAGGGGGAATGGTCTGCTGCAGCGCGGCAAGGTTTGGCCGGCGAGCATGTCCTCGGTTTGGCATGGCCTGGGGGTTAGGGACAAGGGACAGAGGTGCTAAAGGCCTGGTTAGACCAAGAGGGGACAGTGATGGGTTCGTAGCATGGAAAACAAAAAATTTCTACCGCAAGAACGAACAAAACCCAGATCTAATCTAGATAAAAGCCAAGATCTAATCTATTAGACATGTGCAACGAGATAGATCTGTACTAACCCTCATAGAACCGAAAGCGTTACGAGATTAGATCTCGGGGTTGATGTAGTCGATCACTTGCCGATCTCAAGATCGTGTGGACGATCCTTCCGGCGCCGCGTTCCGGTAGCGCTTCCGCAGTCGGTCACACGTGCGGAGTCGAAGCAGACCTTCCTCTCCCCGTTCCAGCGAGCAGCGGAGGTAGTAGATCTTCTCCACGAAATCCCAGCAGCACGACGGTGTGGTGGTGGTGGTGGAGTAGAGATTTCTGCAGGGCTTCGCCTAAGCCGGACCAGAGCGAAGGAGGAGGAGAGAGGCGGCGGCTAGGGTTTGTTATGGGAGAGGTCTAGGGGGTGGCGCCCCTCCCTTCTATTTAAAGGAGGGAGGCGCCATGGGAGGGGGAGTCCTAGTAGGACTCCCCTCCCTTCCTTGGCCGGCGGATTGGGAGGGGGGGAGGAATCCTCCTCCCCCACGAATCCGTGTCTTGCCTCTCAAAGACTCCTTGATCCTTTCTTGGTTTTCAAGCAAACTCCAAGAAATCTTCTAAAACCTTCCAGAACATTCCAAAACCTTCTAGAATCTCCATACAAACACTCTGGAACATTTCCTAACTTTAGAAAATGATCCCCAATATATGAATCTTATTCTCCGAACAATTCCGGATCTCCTCGTGATGTCCTGGATCCAATCCGAGACTCCGAACAACATTCGGTCTCCAACGCATATTCCATATCTACTTAAAACAACTTCGAACCTTAAGTGTGTCACCCTATGGTTCATGAATATGCAGACATGATGGAGACTCCTCTCCGATCAATAACCATCAGCAGGATCTGGATATCCATAACGGCTCCCACATACTCAACGATGACTTCGTGATCGATAGAACCATTAACATACGAAACCAATTCCCTTTGTCACGCGATATTCTACTTATCCGAGGTTTGATCGTTGGTATATCCATACCTAGTTCTACCTCGTTACTGATAAGTACTCTTTACTCGTTCCATGTTATGTCATCCCTTGTGACCTAGTCACATGCTTGCAAGCTAACTAGATGACATTCCACCGAGAGGGCCCAGAGCATATCTATCCGTCATATGGATGGACAAATCCCAATCTTTGTCCATGCGCTTCAACACATACTTTCGGAATACCCAATGACGCCTTTATAACCACCCAGTTATGAAGCGGTGTTTGATGTCATCAAAGTACCCATCCGGTGATGGTGATTAACATAACCTCATGGTCGAAGGATTAGGTTACTATGCAATTGAAAGCTTACAGCAATACGAACTTAATGACTTGATCTTATGCTATGCTTACTATGGGTGTGTGTCCATCACATCATTCTCCTAATGATATAACCTTGTTATTAATGACATCCAATGTCCATGATCAGGAAACCATGATCATCATTTAATCAACAAGCTAGTTCCACAAGAGGCTTACTAGGGACTCTTTTATGTTTACAAAACACACATGTATTAGTGTTTCCTTATAATACAATTATAGCATGGGATGTAAACATTCATCATAAACACAAAGATATAATAATAACCACTTTTATTATTGCCTCTTGGGCATATCTCCAACAGTCTCCCACTTGCACTAGAGTCAATAATCTAGATTACATGGTAATATACCTAACACCCATGGCGTTCTGGTGTTGGTCATGCTTTGCTCTAGGGAGAGGTTTAGTCAACGGATCTGCCACATTCAGATCAGTGTGTACTTTGCAAATCTTTATGTCACCATCTCGGACATACTCGCGAATAGCATGGAAACGTAGCTTGATGTGCTCCAGCTTGCTATGTGACCTTGGCTCCTGTGCATTAGCTATGGCACCTGTGTTGTCACAGTAGATAGCCATCGGGTCCAATGCACTGGGAACCACGCCAAGTTTAGTAATGAACTCCTTCATCCATATGGCTTCTTGTGCAGCCTCCGAAGCAGCTATGTATTCCGATTCAGTTGAAGATTTCGCCACAACGCTTTGCTTGGCACTCCTCCAGCTCACTGCAGCACCATTCAAAATAAATACGTATCCAGACTGTGACTTCGAGTCATCTGGATCGGTGTTCCAACTAGCATCAGTGTAACCGTTTACAACAAGCTGTTCATCACCTCCATAAGAAAGAACCATATCCTTAGTCCTATTCAGGTACTTTAGGATATTCTTGACCGTTGTCCGGTGTTCCATTCCAGGATCACTTTGATATCTGCTAGTCAAACTAACAACATGTGCTATATCCGGTCTTGTACACAGCATGGCATACATGAAAGAACCTATGGCCGAGGCATAGGGAATATTATTCATCTTTTCTCTATCTTCTGCCGTAGCCGGATTTTGAGTCTTACTCAAGGTCTTACCTGACAACATGGGCACGAACCCTTTCTTGCTCTCTTCCATTCTAAACTTCTTTAGAACTTTGTCTAAGTATGTACTTTGTGAAAGCGCTATTAGGCGTCTTGATCTATCTCTATAAATCTTGATGCCTAGAATATATGCCGCTTCGCCAAGATCCTTCATTGAAAAACTATTATTCAAATAGGTTTTGACGCTATTAAGAAGTTCTATATCATTCCCAATCAACAATATGTCATCTACATATAGTACTAGGAATGCTACAGAGCTCCCACTCACTTTCTTGTAAATACAAGCTTCTCCATAAGTTTGTATAAATCCAAAGTTTTTGATTACTTTATCAAAACGTTGATTCCAACTCCGGGATGCTTGCTTCAGTCCATAAATGGAGCGCTGAAGTTTGCATACCTTGTCAGCATCACTAGGATCGACAAAACCCTTGGGTTGTACCATATACAACTCTTCCTCAATGTCACCATTAAGGAACGCCGTTTTGACATCCATCTGCCAAATTTCATAATCGAAATATGCAGCGATTGCTAACAAAATCCTCACAGACTTTAGCTTTGCTACTGGTGAGAAAGTCTCATTGTAGTCAACTCCTTGAATTTGTCGGAACCCTTTCACGACAAGTCGAGCTTTATAGACGGTAACATTACCATCAGCATCTGTTTTTCTTTTGAAAATCCATTTGTTCTCGACAGCCTTACGACCATCTGGTAAGTCCACCAAAGTCCACACTTGGTTTTCGTACATGGACCCCATCTCGGATTTCATGGCTTCTAGCCATTTGTCGGAATCTGGGCTCACCATAGCTTCTTCATACGTCGCAGGGTCATCAGTGTTGTCCACCAACATGACGTTCAAGGCAGAGTCATACCAATCAGGAGTGGTACGAACCCTCGTTGACCTGCGAGGTTCTGCAGTAACTTCGTTCGAAGTTTCATGATCACCATCATTAGCTTCCTCTCCAATTGGTGCAGGTGGCACAAAAACATCTTCCGGTGCTGCGCTACTCTCAATTCCGAGAGAAGGTTCAATAACCTCATTGAGTTCTACTTTCCTTCCAGTCACTTCTTTCGAGAGAAACTCCTTCTCAAGAAAGGATCCATTCTTGGCAACAAAAACTTTGCCTTCGGATCTATGATAGAAGGTATACCCAATTGTTTCTTTAGGGTATCCTATGAAGACGCATTTCTCCGCTTTGGGTTCAAGCTTATCAGGCTGTAACTTCTTTACATACGCTTCGCAACCCCAAACTTTAAGGAACGACAACTTAGGTTTCTTACCAAACCACAATTCATACGGTGTCGTTTCAACGGATTTAGATGGTGCCCTATTTAAAGTGAATGCGGCTGTCTCTAATGCATAGCCCCAAAACGATAGCGGTAAATCTGTAAGAGACATCATAAACCGAACCATATCTAAGAGAGTTCGATTACGACGTTCGGACACACCATTACGCTGTGGTGTTCCCGGCGGTGTCAACTGCGAAAGTATTCCACATTTCTTTAAATGCATGCCAAACTCATAACTCAGATATTCACCTCCGCGGTCAGAACGCAGAAACTTAATCTTCTTGTTACGATGATTTTCCACTTCACTTTGAAATTCCTTAAACTTCTCGAAAGTTTCGGACTTATGTTTCATAAAGTAGACATACCCATATCTACTTAAGTCATCCGTGAAAGTGAGAACATAACGATATCCACCACGCGATGCTACACTCATTGGACCGCACACATCGGTATGTATTATTTCCAATAAGTTTGTAGCTCGCTCCATTATTCCAGAGAATGGAGTCTTAGTCATTTTCCCCATTAGACATGCTTCGCATCTTTCAAGTGATTCAAAATCAAGTGATTCAAGAAGTCCATCAGAATGGAGTTTCTTCATACGCTTCACTCCAATGTGACCAAGACGACAGTGCCACATGTATGTAGAATTATCATTCAATTTTATTCGTTTAGCATCTATGTTGTGAACATGTGTATCACTACTATCGAGATTCAATAAGAATAAACCATTCATCTCAGGTGCATTACCATAAAAGATATTACTCATATAAATCGAACAACCTTTATTCTCAGACTTAAAAGAGTAACCGTCTCGCAATAAACAAGATCCAGATATAATGTTCATGCTTAACGCAGGCACCAAATAACAATTATTCAAATTTAAAACTAATCCCGAAGGTAGATGTAGAGGGAGCGTGCCGACGGCGATCACATCAACCTTGGAGCCATTTCCAACGCGCATCGTCACCCCGTCTCTTGCTAGTCTTCGTTTATTCCACAGCTCCTATTTCAAGTTACAAATACAACCGAACCAGTATCAAATACCCAGGCACTACTACGACTACTAGTAAGATACACATCAATAACATGTATATCGAATATACCTTTCTTCTTGATGTTGCCGTTCTTCAGATCTGCCAGGTACTTGGGGCAGTTACGCTTCTAGTGACTAGCATCCTTGCAGTAGAAGCATTCAGTTTCAGGTTTAGGACCAGCCTTGGGCTTCTTAGCAGGTGCGACAGCTTTCTTGCCGTCCTTCTTGAAGTTGCCCTTTTTCTTAGGCTTGCCCTGTTTCTTGAAATTGGTGGTCTTATTGACCATCAACACTTGGTGCTCCTTTTTGATCTCCACTTCAGAAGTTTTTAGCATGGACGATAGTTCAAGCAACGACTTGTTCATGAAGTGCATATTGTAGTTCATCACGAAGTTCTTATAACTCGGTGGCAGTGATTGGAGGACACGGTGAATCCCTAACTCATTAGGAATCGTTATCCCCAACTCTTGGAGCTTGTTTGCGTGCCCAGACATGGTGAGCACGTGCTCGCTAATGGAGCTTCCCTCTTCCATCTTGCAGGTAAAGAACTTTTCAGAGGCCTCATATCTCTCCACGGCCGCGTGAGTCTCAAAAATGAGCTTGAGATCCTTAATGATCTCGAACGGGTCGTGGTGCTCAAAACGCTTCTGGAGCTCCGTTTCTAAACCGTACAGGATGGCACACTGAACTGTGGAGTAATGATTTTTTCGAGTGGCGTAAACATTCTTTACGTCATCGGTGGCATCATCTGCAGGTGGGTCACCTAGCGGTGCTTCGAGCACATAGGTCATCTGACCAGCCCCGAGGACAATCTTCAGACCACGGAGCCAGTCCGTGAAGTTGCTTCCATTGTTCTTAAGCTTTTCTTTCTCTAGGAACGCATTGAAATTGATGGAGAGATTCGCCATAATCTACAACAAATTTGCAAGTAGTTTAGACTAAGTTTATGATAAATTGAGTTCTACTTTCATTCTTAAATTAACTAGGTGAAATCCCACTCAAAACAACATCCCTCACATTGTCTTAGTGATTACACGAACCAAGTCCACTACACCAAGTCCGATCTTCACAAGAGAGGATGTAGTTTCATCGGCGAACAATCTTCATGTTCATCATATCACTTATATGACTCGTGCTCTACCTTTCGGTATTCCGTGTTCCGAGACCATGTCTGTACATGCTAGGCTCGTCAAGATTAACCTTAGTTTCCGCATGTGCAAATCTGGCTTGCACCCATTGTATGCACACGTAGAATCTATCACATCCGATCATCACGAGATGCTTCGAGACGACGAGTCTTAGCAACGGTGCCAACTAAGGACGAACACTTTATTACTTGAAATTTAGTGAGAGGGATCATCTTATAATGCTACCGTCGCGATCTAAGCAATACAAGATGCATAAAGGATTAACATCACAGGAAATTCATAATTAGTGTGATATGATATGGCCCTTTCTCTTATGCCTTTGATCTCCATCTCCAAAGCACGGACATGATCTCCATCATCACCAGCATTGCGTCAAGGTTAGTGGAGCCGCTTCATGGTTGTCCATCATCACCAGCAACTATTACAACTACTTAGAATAAAGCTATTACAAGATGAATAGACACGCAGGTCTTAACGGAATTAAAGACAACCATTAGGCTCCTGCCGGTTGCCATATTACAACAAGGATCATTGCATACATCAAATATAATCACAATCACATGATGGCCATATCACATCACAAAACCCCTGCAAAAACAAGTTAGACGCCTCTAATTTTCTTTGCATGTTTTACGTGGTTTGGGGCTTTCGAATAAGAACGGATCTTACCTACGAAACTGAACCACAACGTTGATACAAGTGCTATCGAGTGCAAAGTGTAGATTGGATCTATACTATGATGGGAGAGACATACACCCGCAAAGCCACTTGTGCAAAGCAAGTTACACGTCAAGCGTGGAGCAAGTCTCATGTGTGATGACATGTAAGGTTAGCCCGAGCCGCTTCATCCCACCATACCGCAAGATGCAAAGTACACAAAGCAAAAGACGGCACGAGCACCAACGCCCACAAAACCATTGTGTTCTACTCGTGCAACAGATCTACGCATAGACAAGGCTCTGATACCACTGATGGGTTCATAGCATGGAAAACAAAAAATTTCTACCGCAAGAACAAACAAAATCCAGATCTAATCTAGATAAAAGCCAAGATCTAATCTATTAGACATGTGCAACGAGATAGATCTGTATTAACCCTCGTAGAACCGAAAGCGTTACGAGATTAGATCTCGGGGTTGATGTAGTCGATCACTTGCCGATCTCAAGATCATGTGGACGATCCTTCCGGTGCCGCGTTCTGGCAGCGCTTCCGCAGTCGGTCACACGTGCGGAGTCGAAACAGACCTTCCTCTCCCCGTTCCAGCGAGCAGCGGAGGTAGTAGATCTTCTCCACGGAATCCCAGCAGCACGACGGTGTGGTGGTGGTGGTGGAGTAGAGATTTCTGCAGGGCTTCGCCTAAGCCGGAGCAGAGCGAAGGAGGAGGAGAGAGGCGGCGGCTAGGGTTTGTTATGGGAGAGGTCTAGGGGGTGGCACCCCCTCCCCTCTATTGAAAGGAGGGAGGCGCCATGGGAGGGGGAGTCCTAGTAGGACTCCCCTCCCTTCCTTGGCCGACGGATTGGGAGGGGGGAGGGAGGAATCCTCCTCCCCCACGAATCCGTGTCTTGCCCCTCAAAGACTCCTTGATCCTTTCTTGGTTTTCAAGCAAACTCCAAGAAATCTTCTATAACCTTGCAGAACATTCCGAAACCTTCTAGAATCTCCATACAAACACTCCGGAACATTTCCTAACTTTAGAAAATGATCCCCAATATATGAATCTTATTCTCTGGATAATTCCGAATCTCCTTGTGATGTCCTGGATCCAATCCGAGACTCCGAACAACATTCGGTCTCCAACGCATATTCCATATCTACTTAAAACAACTTCGAACCTTAAGTGTGTCACCCTACGGTTCGTGAATATGTAGACATGATGGAGACACCTCTCCGATCAATAACCATCAGCGGGATCTGGAGATCCATAACGGCTCCCACATACTCAACGATGACTTCGTGATCGATAGAACCATTAACATACGAAACCAATTCCCTTTGTCACGCGATATTCTACTTATCCGAGGTTTGATCGTCGGTATCTCCATACCTAGTTCTACCTCGTTACTCTCTACTTGTCCAAGATCGTCAGTCTCTTCGTCGCCAGCGTGCAAAGAAGGATCGCACCATCACCCGTCTTCATAAGAAGGTGGCCGACCTCGAGAAGACCGTCAAGGAGCAGGAAGCCCAGCTTGCCGCCAAGGAAGAAGATGATGAGGGTGAAGACATCCAGGGAGATATGGATTCTTACCTCAGCAACGATGATGACTTTCTAGAAGAAGATGCTGTGGACTTCTACACTGATGATGAAGACTCCGACTTCATCGACGATGAGTAGAGGCACTAGAGCACTGTCGTAGCATGAGATGTATCATCTCATTGTATCGTAGCTTACTGATGGGTTTGTAGCATGGAAAACAAAAAAATTCTACCGCAAGAACGAACAAAACCCAGATCTAATCTAGATAAAAGCCAAGATCTAATCTATTAGACATGTGCAACGAGATAGATCTGTACTAACCCTCGTAGATCCGAAAGCGTTACGAGATTGGATCTCGTGGTTGATGTAGTCGATCACTTGCCGATCTCAAGATCATGTGGACGATCCTTCTGGCGCCGCGTTCCGGTAGCGCTTCCGTAGTCGGTCACACGTGCGGAGTCGAAGCAGACCTTCCTCTCCCCGTTCCAGCGAGCAGCGGAGGTAGTAGATATTCTCCACGGAATCCCAGCAGCACGACGGTGTGGTGGTGGTGGTGGAGTAGAGAATTCTGCAGGGCTTCGCCTAAGCCTGAGCAGAGGGAAGGAGGAGGAGAGAGGCGGCGTCTAGGGTTTGGAGTGGAGGGGGCAAGGGGGTGGCGCCCCCACCCCTCTATTTAAAGGAGGGAGGCGCCATGGGAGGGGGAGTCCTAGTAGGACTCCCCTCCCTTCCTTGGCCGGCGGATTAGGAGAGGGGGGAGGAGTCCTCCTCCCCCACGACTCCTTGTCTTGCCCCACAAGGACTCCTTGATCCTTTCTTGGTTTTCAAGCAAACTCCAAGAAATCTCCTAGAACCTTCCGGAACATTCCGAAACCTTCTAGAATCTTCATACAAATACTCCGGAACATTTCCTAACTTAGAAAATGATCCCCAATATATGAATATCATTCTCCGGACAATTCCGAATCTCCTCGTGATGTCCCGGATCCAATCTGAGACTCCGAACAACATTCGGTTTCCAATGCACATTCCATATCTACTTAAAACAACTTCGAACCTTAAGTGTGTCACCCTACGGTTCGTGAATATGCAGACATGATGGAGACACCTCTCCGATCAATAACCATCAGCGGGATCTGGAGATCCATAATGGCTCCCACATACTCAACGATGACTTCGTGATCGATAGAACCATTAACATACGAAACCAATTCCCTTTGTCACGTGATATTCTACTTATCCGAGGTTTGATCGTCGGTATCTCCATACCTAGTTCTACCTCGTTACTGATAAGTACTCTTTACTCGTTCCATGTTATGTCATCCCTTGTGACCTAGTCACATGCTTGCAAGCTAACTAGATGACATTCCACCGAGAGGGCCCAGAGCATATATATCCGTCATATGGATGGACAAATCCCAATCTTGGTCCATGCGCTTCAACACATACTTTTAGAATACCTAATGACACCTTTATAACCACCCAGTTACGAAGCGGTGTTTGATGTCATCAAAGTACCCATCCGGTGATGGTGATTAACATAACCTCATGGTCGAAGGATTAGGTTACTATGCATTTGAAAGCTTACAGCAATACGAACTTAATTACTTGATCTTATGCTACGCTTACTATGGGTGTGTGTCCATCACATCATTCTCCTAATGATATAACCTTGTTATTAATGACATCCAATGTCCATGATCAGGAAACCATGATCATCATTTAATCAACAAGCTAGTTCCACAAGAGGCTTACTAGGGACTCTTTTATGTTTACAAAACACACATGTATTAGTGTTTCCTTATAATACAATTATAGCATGGGATGTAAACATTCATCATAAACACAAAGATATAATAATAACCACTTTTATTATTGCCTCTTGGGCATATCTCCAACAGACAGAGAGGTTAAATGGAGATCAAATGGGGGCAAAACCCTGTGCAGAATAGTGAGCTAGGATTAGAGGTGGGATTAAGCATGCCAAGTGTTTGATGAAATGGCCGCAAGAGAAAAGGTTTTGAATTTTGAGTTCAAATTTTTTGAGTGATCTCCACTTGTGATAGGTAGTCTCTGGTTGCAAGGGTTTTTAAAATGGAGCTCAAATAGATGGTTTTAGAAATAGGGGTGATCTATGCATATGCTTTAGATTCAATTTTAAACTGTCATTTAAAATAGCTAACAGAATGTTTTTAGCAGATCAAAAGGTGGGCCTTGGTACCTCATTATGTGTACTAGAAAGGGGTGCAAAGATCAAGAATTGTTTCTGTTAATAATTGAGTACTAGGAATAGCCAAATTAGGCATGAGAGTTAAATTTGCCAAAATGACCATTCCTTCATTTTAATTCTTTTTTATTTGATTTTCTTTAGGAAAAGTTTGGGAATGATGTAGATGATGTTTAAATCACCTAAGAAACATTTTACAAGCATTGGATCAATCAATCATGGCAATTAAAACAACTCCTATTTTAAATGCACACATATATGAATGCTTTCATTTTAAATTTGGAAAAGTTTTTGTTAGCCCTATTTTTGGATGATTTGATCTTGATAAGCTTGGATTAAAGTTTTGGGATGTTACAAACCTTCCCCCCTTAAACAAAATCTCGTCCCGAGATTTACAAAGAAAACTAGGAACTAAAGAGATCTGGGAACTCTGTCCTAATGTAATCTTCGCGCTCCCAAGTAGCTTCCTCCTCGGTATGGTTGCTCCACTGAATCTTGAGAAACTTGATACTCCTGGTCCTGGTGGTTCTGTAGGCTTCTTCTAAGATACGGATGGGTACTTCCCGATAGGTCAGGTCATTGTTGATTTCCATAGCTCTGTGATCGATGTTCTTGAAAACTTCCGTCTTCTCAGGCACTTCCAAGCATTTGCGAAGTAACGAGATATGGAACACATTGTGGATGGTTGACATCTCTTCAGGTAGTTCCAGTTGATACGATACTTCTCCTCGGCGGTTCAGAATCTTGAAAGGTCCGATATATCTGGGGGCTAACTTTCCCTTCAGACTAAAGCGTTGAGTTCCCTTCAATGGTGAAACCTTGAGATATACGAAATCTCCGACATTGAAAGTCAGGTCTCTCCTTCTCTTGTCAGCATAGCTCTTCTGTCTGGATTGGGCGGTCTTGAGGTGCTCACGGACTTTGTGAACTTTCTCTTCTGCTTCTCGGAGAATGTCGGGTCCAAAGATCTGACTCTCTCCTACTTGCGACCAATTCAACGGGGTACGACACTTTCTTCCGTATAGGAATTCAAATGGTGCCATCTGCAAACTAGTCTGATAACTGTTGTTATATGAGAACTCTGCGAAAGGCAGGCAGTCTTCCCATTTTGATCCGTATTCCAACACACAAGCTCTAAGCATATCCTCTAGGATCTGGTTGACTCTCTCAGTCTGTCCATCTGTTTGCGGGTGATAAGCGGTGCTGAAATTCAACTTGGTTCCTAAACCTTCCTGGACTTTCTGCCAAAATCTTGAAGTAAACTGGGTTCCTCGATCTGATATGATGGTCTTGGGGGTTCCATGCAGACTAACAATTATGACAATGTACAGCTCGGCTAGTTTTGCACTCTGGTAGGTTGTCTTGATAGGTATGAAGTGGGCTACCTTGGACAGTCTATCAACTATGACCCAGATTGAGTCATTTCCCCTACTAGAAGTGGGTAAACCGGTGATAAAGTCCATTCCGACGGAATCCCATTTCCATTCCGGAATCTGCACTGGTTGCAATAGTCCTGCAGGTCTCTGATGCTCTGCTTTGAATCTTTGACAGATGTCACATTTGGCGATGTAGCTTCCAATCTCTCTTTTAATCTTGTGCCACCAAAATTGCTCTTTCAAATCCTGATACATCTTTGTTCCTCCGGGGTGGATAGAATAAAGAGTATCATGAGCTTCCTTCATGATAACCTCCTTCAGCTCCGAATCTGCTGGCACACAGACACATCCTTTGTACCACAGTACACCTTCTTCGTCTTCGGTGAATCCAGGTACCTTTCCTGTACCAATACGATGTTTGATTCCGTCGATACTCTCATTTCCCTTCTGGGCTTCCTTGATTTGGCTAAACAAAGTGGGTTGAAGTTCAATGCTAGCTAGGAATCCTTTGCTAACTAACTCAGTCCTGAACTGCTCCAACTCCTCATACAAACTGGGTTGCTTCTCCTTGATCATGGTGTTAAGCCTACACGGCAATCTGCTAAGAGCATCCGCTACCACATTGGCTTTGCCGGGGTGATAGTTAATGTCTAGGTCATAATCCTTGATTAACTCTATCCATCTTCTTTGCCTCATATTCAGCTCCTTCTGGGTGAAGATATACTTCAAGCTCTTATGATCTGAGTAAATCTCACAACGATTACCCATCAAATAATGACGCCATGTCTTTAATGCTAAAACCACGGCTGCTAGCTCAAGATCATGGGTCGGATAGTTCTGCTCATGCTGCTTCAGTTGTCGAGACAGATACGCGATGACTTTGCCTTCTTGCATCAATACACATCCTAGGCCAATCTTGGATGCATCACAATACACATCAAACGGCTTCTTGATGTCTGGCATGATCAAAATTGGGGCTGATATCAATCTCTTCTTCAGCTCTTGGAAACTGGCTTCACACTTGTCTGTCCATTCAAACTTCTTGTCCCTCTTCAACAATTGGGTCATTGGTCGGGCTATGCTCGAGAATCCTTCTACGAACTTGCGGTAATATCCCGCTAATCCGAGAAATGAACGAACTTGGGTTTGATTGGTTGGGGCTTCCCATTCTTCGACATCTTTGATCTTGGTGGGATCAACAGAGACTCCTCCGGCAGACACAATATGTCCTAGGAATCCTACTTCTTTCAGCCAAAACTCACACTTGCTGAACTTGGCATATAACTGATGCTCTCTCAGGGTTTCTAGGATGATTCTCAGATGTTGCTCATGCTCTTCTTCTGACTTGGAGTAGATAAGGATGTCGTCGATAAACACAACTACAAACTTATCTAGGAAATTCATAAAGATCTTATTCATGAGATTCATGAAATAAGCAGGGGCATTGGTTAATCCAAAAGACATAACTGTATACTCGTATAAACCATAGTGAGTAGTAAAGGCGGTCTTCGGAATATCCGTTGCACGAATCTTAAGTTGGTGATAACCAGTCCTAAGATCAATCTTTGAGAATACCTGAGCTCCGGTCAACTGATCAAATAGATCCTCTATCTTCGGCAAGGGGTACTTGTTCTTGATGGTGACGTCATTCAACTTTCTGTAGTCTGTACACAGACGGTTGCCTCCATCTTTCTTGTTGACGAATAACACTGGTGATCTCCATGGCGATGCGCTTGGCTGAATCAAACCTGTTGCTAACATGGCATCCAACTGCTTCTTCAGTTCTACTAACTCTGAGGGGTTCATGGTATAGGGTCTCTGGGCTATAGGTCCGGTTCCGGGGATTAGTTCGATAATGAACTCAATATCCCTATCCGGGGGCATAACTGGCAATTCATCTGGGAATACGTCGGGGTATTCACAGACTACTCTGACTTGGTCAATGGTAGGCAGGGCTACACTCTTGTTGCATCTGAATTGACGGGGTAAGGTTTCAGAGATATGATCTACTGTTACTCCAGAACTACTGGTCATGGTGATGGCTTTCTTAGCACAGTCTATCAGTCCTTTATGCCTTGACATCTAGTCCATACCTAGTACTACTTCCAAACCTTTGGTTCCAAGTACAATTAGGTTGGCATAAAATTCTATCCCATGTATTCTGATAGGTACAGCTTTGCAAATTTTTCTAGCTTTTGTTGTTGAACCGGGGATTTGAACTATCATGACATGCTTCAGGTTGGTTGGGCGAATCTTACTAGTGCATACAAATTCTTCGGTGACAAATGAATGCGATGCTCCAGAATCAAACAATACTCTTGCTAAAACTGAGTTGACAGAAAACATACCCAGCACTACATCTGGCGCTTCCTGGGCTTCTTCTGCATTCATGTGGAAGAGACGACCGTTGCGGTTGTGCGGGTTCCCTGGGGCGAATCTCGTTCCTGGTTGAACACAACGTTGCTGCTGAGCTGGGGCATTCACAGGGGCATTGGAGGCACTCTTCTTGGGACACTCATTGGAGTAGTGACCCTTCACTCCACACTCGAAACAAGTGATCTGGGACTTGTCCTTGACTGCGACAGGTACAACATTACTGTCAGTTCTGGGTGCAGTGTTGTTGTTGTTGTTGTTGCTCTTGGGAGGGGCACGGTTGAAGTTGTTGGCATTGCCGGAGTTGTGATTGTTTCCTCCGGACTTCACCTTTCCTCCGCTACGGTTGGGGTAGCTTGGGCGAGAATTTGGGGGTCGGTTGTTCCTTGGTGCATATCCTGGTGAAGGGTTAGGACGGTACTTCTGGTGACTACTGGATCCAGACTGCTGCATCATACGGCGCTTGCGGTTGTCGTTTGCCTGGTTAATCTTCCCTTCCATCTGAATGGCAGAGTCGACTAGCTCTTCGAGATCCTGGAAACGGATGTTGACGAGGACAGTCTGCATCTCATCATGCAGTCCGTTTAAGAATCTCTCCTTCTTCTTGGCCTTCGTGTTGATCTCATCCGGTGCATATCTGGCAAGTGACAAGAATTTGTCACGGTACTCCACCACAGTCATTCTTCCTTGCTTCAGTTCGTGGAATTCATCTCTCATCCTGTTGACAAGACCTTGCGGCACGTGGGTGCGGCTGAACTTGACCTTGAATGCTTCCCAGGTCATCACCTGGCCATGGTTCATATTGCGGATGCTATTCCACCAAGCTCTTGCATCTCCCGCCAGATAGTGGGTGGCGAAGAGAACTTTCTCATTCTCATCAACTCCTGCAACTTCGAGGTTGTTTTCCATGGTCTATAACCAGTCATCGGCATCTAATGGGTTTTCAGATTGGTTGAAGATTGGGGGATTGGTGTTCTGAAAGTTTTTGAGTTTAGATCCATGGTGATCCTGATTTCCATGTCCTTGGTTGTTGAGAGCCATTTGGGCGATCTGCTGCAATGTTGCTAAGTTGGCTTGACGCTCGGCCCTGCTTGCTTCATGGTCCGCGATAAGATTCTGCAAGATCTGCAGCATTGGGTCCTGCGACGAGCTGCTCCCTCCTTGGTTTCCACGAGTCATCTGAAGATTGAGATAGACATAGGGGTAAGAGGGAAATTCTAAGGTTCATGGTTTTGGGTTTTCAAAGCTAAAACTTTGAGTTAGACTCAGGTTTTTCAACTAACTTCTTTTTCATTCATGCAAGCAAGCACACGATACAACACACACCACAACAATCAAAGGGAAAACAGATGGTTTGATGAACCACTCTGTAAGTGTTGGAGATATGCCCAAGAGGCAATAATAAAAGTGGTTATTATTATATCTTTGTGTTTATGATGAATGTTTACATCCCATGCTATAATTGTATTATAAGGAAACACTGATACATGTGTGTTTTGTAAACATAAAAGAGTCCCTAGTAAGCCTCTTGTGGAACTAGCTTGTTGATTAAATGATGATCATGGTTTCCTGATCATGGACATTGGATGTCATTAATAACAAGGTTATATCATTAGGAGAATGATGTGATGGACACACACAACCATAGTAAGCGTAGCATAAGATCAAGTCATTAAGTTCGTATTGCTATAAGCTTTCAAATGCATAGTAACCTAATCCTTCGACCATGAGGTTATGTTAATCACCATCACCAGATGGGTACTTTGATGACATCAAACACCGCTTCGTAACTGGGTGGTTATAAAGGTGTCATTGGGTATTCTAAAAGTATGTGTTGAAGCGCATGGACCAAGATTGGGATTTGTCCATCCATATGACGGATATATATGCTCTGGGCCCTCTCGGTGGAATGTCATCTAGTTAGCTTGCAAGCATGTGACTAGGTCACAAGGGATGACATAATATGGAACGAGTAAAGAGTACTTATCAGTAACGAGGTAGAACTAGGTATGGAGATACCAACGATCAAACCTCGGATAAATAGAATATCGCGTGACAAAGGGAATTGGTTTCGTATGTTAATGGTTCTATCGATCACGAAGTCATCGTTGAGTATGTGGGAGCCATTATGGATCTCCAGATCCCGCTGATGGTTATTGATCGGAGAGGTGTCTCCATCATGTCTACATATTCACGAACCGTAGGGTGACACACTTAAGGTTCGAAGTTGTTTTAAGTAGATATGGAATGTGCATTGGAAACCGAATGTTGTTCGGAGTCTCAGATTGGATCCGGGACATCACGAGGAGATCCGGAATTGTCCGGAGAATGAGATTCATATATTGGGGATCATTTTCTAAGTTAGGAAATGTTCCGGAGTATTTGTATGAAGATTCTAGAAGGTTTCGGAATGTTCCGGAAGGTTCTAGGAGATTTCTTGGAGTTTGCTTGAAAACCAAGAAAGGATCAAGGAGTCCTTGTGGGGCAAGACAAGGAGTCGTGGGGGAGGAGGACTCCTCCCCCCTCTCCAAATCCGCCGGCCAAGGAAGGGAGGGGAGTCCTACTAGGACTCCCCCTCCCATGGCGCCTCCCTCCTTTAAATAGAGGGGTGGGGGCGCCACCCCCTTGCCCCCTCCACTCCAAACCCTAGACGCCTCCTCTCTCCTCCTCCTTCCCTCTGCTCAGGCTTAGGCGAAGCCCTGCAGAATTCTCTACTCCACCACCACCACCACACCGTCGTGCTGCTGGGATTCCGTGGAGAAGATCTACTACCTCCGCTGCTCGCTGGAACGGGGAGAGGAAGGTCTGCTTCGACTCCGCACGTGTGACCGACTACGGAAGCGCTACCGGAACACGGCGCCAGAAGGATCGTCCACATGATCTTGAGATCGGCAAGTGATCGACTACATCAACCACGAGATCCAATATCGTAACGCTTTCGGATCTACGAGGGTTAGTACAGATCTATCTCGTTGCACATGTCTAATAGATTAGATCTTGGCTTTTATCTATATTAGATCTGGGTTTTGTTCGTTCTTGCGGTAGAAATTTTTTGTTTTCCATGCTACAAACCCATCAGTAAGCTACGATACAATGAGATGATACATCTCATGCTACGACAGTGCTCTAGTGCCTCTACTCATCGTCGATGAAGTCGGAGTCTTCATCATCAGTGTAGAAGTCCACAACATCTTCTTCTAGAAAGTCATCATTGTTGCTGAGGTAAGAATCCATATCTCCCTAGATGTCTTCACCCTCATCATCTTCTTCCTTGGCGGCAAGCTGGGCTTCCTGCTCCTTGACGGTCTTCTCGAGGTCGGCCACCTTCTTGTGAAGACGGGTGATGGTGCGATCCTTCTTTGCATGCTGGCGACGAAGAGACTGACGATCTTGGACAAGCAGTGCGAAAGTCTGGGCCTTCTGGTCGGCGATGGCACGGTTCTGGTTGGCTAACTCTCTGGCATTGTCCAGTTCCTGCTATCGGTCATGCAGCAAGAAGTTAAGGTTCTCCACTTGACGTCTCAATTCTGGGTGACATGGCATCTCCATCGGCATCCCCATGAAGTCACGTCTTGCATAGTGGGCAAAACGGGTTCCTTGAATCTTGTTGACGCTGAGGGCACATAGACGTGCGAGAGCTTCATGCATTGCCCTGGCTAATCCATCTAGCCAGTTGTTCTCTCTCACGGAGAACTGAATTCTCCCGGAAGTTGGTGCTTCGATGCTTCCCCGAAGATCCGCGGTGACTAGCCACTGTAGGTCTCCTCCTGGGGGTCCTGGAAGTTGAGCTCCAAGAAACTCCGGATGTGGGGGTCCCAATAACTCCGACAGTGAATCCAGATCCCTCTCGAAGATCAGATGACCTCCGTTTCCCAACTGGTAAAACTTGCTGAATTGAGTCTCCATCTACAAGAATTAAGGATGAGGAAGTTAGTGAAGTGATAAAGTGTGTCAAATTTTAAGTAGTAATGTAAGAATTTTGAGGAACATGAATTTTTGAGAAAGAATGAGTTCACAAGGGTAAGAGGGGAAATAGTTTTTCATAAATACTCACTTTGGTTTTGAAACTAAGTTTTTTGTTTGAACGTCCATTCTAACTAGGGTCTCCTATGGTCAGGATGGCTCTGATACCAACTTGTCAACACCCGGATTTTTAATCCCAGATGCCCGTTATGCCATACCTCGCAATCCCAGGATTACCATTTTTGCGAGACATAACGGATTGGATATCACAGTACATCATCCATTACAAACCATACATAAGGTTTTACACAAATAAGGATCTCATGATCCAGTCTTTAATACAACAAGCAGCGGAAATCAACAATAGCGTAGCGGTGGGGTCCATCTTCAGGGGCACAGGCAATGCTGACAAAGGCAGATAGTCCTAGTTATCATAGCCGTCCTGCTGACCATCATCTTGACAATTTCCTTCATAGTCTAGCCATGATAATAGCCAGGGACAAAATCCATGAGTACTCTTTAAGTACTTGCAAACTACTACTAGCAAGGAGTAATTTTTCTAAGTCAAAGTGCTAAATCTAAGTTTAACTATCAAATTAAGTTTGAAACCTAAGCTGAGTTTAGAAGCAAAGAAAGATAAAGTAAAGTTCTAGAATCACTTAAGTTGGGAAGCTATTTTCATCAACACAACCCTGTTGTGGTCAAGTCAAAGTTCATCATTCATTTCAAGTTATTTAGAAAACATCTGACAACGAAACAGTATGGCCATTCCAACTGTCCATAACCGCGGACGCGGCTATTCGAATAATTTGACACTCTGCAGAGGTGGTACACTTTCACCACAAGATTCGATACATCTGTCAGGGATAACCCTGAATCATCATACTTAGTATGCAGATAATCAAATATAACCTTCCCTTTACACACCCTAGTACAAGCACCTCTCCTATGAGCATGGCCGCTCAACCATGACCATCAGTCATCTTGGGCACTGCATAGGTGGTTAACATTGAGAGGTAGCCTCGGCTCAAACCTCTCTCGTGAGGGAACTAATACTAATGCATATAAATTTCCAGCTAAGCCTTACCCAATTCAGGTAATGTGGTTGTACGGTAAATTTGGAATGGTATCGCATCCGAATCCAATCATCAGTTTTATAAAAGGGTTAAGGCTCATGCCTCGCCATTTTCATCATCATAAACCAGTTGTGTTTCTCAACACATGTCAAAACATCTCAATAGAATGACTCATCATTCCAAGGTTTTCATAATTCATTTTCACCAAGTGTTCCCATCTAAAGTGACTCAAGTTTTTGATCTATACTAAGGTACTAAGTTAAGAGTGTTCACTAAAGTGGAAAGATGGGATCAATCTCATGCCATAGAATGACATCTAAAGGTTTCTAAGTAGGTCAAGTTTTATACTCTTTATGCTACCTTCAAAATTAAGTAAAGAACTTTGTGTAAACTAAGGTAGGTAAAACTTGTCAATAAGACTTGGGGTACTAATATTTAAAGGGGTGTGATCAATGCATGCTTAAGGCATCTTTGCTAAACCATCTAGTTTTATCCTAGCTTGCTAACAATAGCTTGCTAAAGTATGTTTTGCAAGGGTTAGCTTGCCACTAATAGCTTGCCTTGGTTGGTGCAGTGGTTGAAGTTTTCTTCTTCTTCTTCTTAGTAGAACTCCTCCTCCTCGAAAGCTTGGTCGGTACTAGCGTCTATAAATACATAGGGAGTAGACAATCACCAAACAATACTTAACTAGGCTAAGTAGCATTCTAAAAACACACAATTGATGATCTATTATCATCACAAGCATCACAAGTTTAATTTCAATAGTTTCATCCTTTTTATTTTTAGAAAAGTAATTTCTACTCATTGAAATATTAACTAAAATTTAATATTCACCACCCAAATATGGGATCATGTGGACACATGTCCTCACCACATATTCTAACACGTGGGAATGAGATTTAAAGGTTGGATCAATATTACTTTGGTTTAAGTTTATTATTTAATGATTTAAAGTGACTAGAAATGCCTATATAGCATTATTTTGGTACTAGTCCAAAGTCACTGCATGTAAGCCTTAATATTATTACATATTTAGATAGATATGATAAAATGTGATTTTTGAGAGTTGGAATCAACTCAAAAGCTAACTTGGTTGATTTTATAAAAATATTGCAAGTTGCAAAAGCTTCTATCTTGTTGTTTTTATTAGGAGAGATCTATAACTCTAATTGAATTAAATCCAATGGGCTTGTATAGATCATTTTAATACCTTTCAGACAAAATTGGTTTCATGCAATTTGGATTTCTAAAACTCTCTGAATTGATTTTCAAACTAGTGGACAGAAACTAGATTCAAACTAAAAAGAAAAATCCAGATTTGAATCGATGGGCTAGCACGGGAAAAGGAATGGGCCGGCCCAGTGGCGCTCCGCGGCGCGGGGCTCAGCTGACAGGGGGGTCCCGCTTGTCAGCGGCACTTAACACGCGAAACGGTACGCGCGATATGGGCCGTGCGATTAGAAGCGTGATCAACGGCTGAGAGTCGTCGTCGACGACGAACAGGTCGCCGGCGAGCTCGAACCCTAGCGGCTCGGTGGGGGTCTACTGGGGGCGTACCAGGGCTCCAGCGGGGTCGGCGAGGCGGGCAAACAAAGTGGAAGACGACGGTGAGGCGAGGCGTGGTCGCGGCTGAGCTTGGGGCGGTCGAAATCAACGGCGTCCTACTCCTCTAGAGGCGGCGGCTCTGGTTCCAATTCCGGCGAGCTGCTGCTCCACTTGCTCCGGCGAGAGGTGGGTGAGGTTCAGAGAGGTGAGGGGAGTGGAATGGTGTGGAGAAGAATGGCTGGGGAGGGCTCCTTTTATAGGCCCGACGGTGAGACCGAGCAGGATGGGCGGTCGACGGTGGCGACATGGCTACGGCGAGCTAGCGGCATGGCTGGGGATGGCGATCGATGGGCGGTCTCCTGGCGGTGCTCTAGGACTTAAATGCGGACGTAGGGGCGGTGGTATGCGGTCGGGGCGAGGTGGCGCTCTGGGAGGCAGAGGCGGCGGTGTCCACGGCGAGCGGTGGCTGTGGGGCTTTGGGCGGCGAACGGGGATGTCTGGGGTGTTCTCCAGGTCGAGGTGGAGCGGCGGGCGTGGGCTGCGGTCGAGCGGCGGCTTGTGCACGCGGGGACAGAGCGTGCTCTGCGGGAGGCATCGGCATGGTGCGGTGGCACTGGGCGCGGGTTCTCCTCGGTGGTCCATGGCAGCACTTGGCTCAGGCAAGGGACAGAGAGGGGCGGTGAGGTGTTGGCTACCTCCTAGACATGGCGAGGGAAGGGGGAGTGGTCTGCTGCAGCGGGGCAAGGTTTGGCCGGCGAGCATGTCCTCGGTTTGGCATGGCCTGGGGGTTAGGGACAAGGGACAAGGGACAGAGGTGCTAAAGGCCTAGTTAGACCAAGAGGGGACAGAGAGGTTAAATGGAGATCAAATGGGGGCAAAACCCTGTGCAGAATAGTGAGCTAGGATTAGAGGTGGGATTAAGCATGCCAAGTGTTTGATAAAATGGCCGTAAGAGAAAAAGTTTTGAATTTTGAGTTCAAATTTTTTGAGTGATCTCCACTAGTGATAGATAGTCTCTGGTTGCAAGGGTTTTGAAAATGGAGCTCAAATAGATGGTTTTTGAAATAGGGGTGATCTATGCATATGCATTAGATTCAATTTTAAACTGTCATTTAAAATAACTAACAGAATGTTTTTAGCAGATCAAAAGGTGGGCCTTGGTACCTCATTATATGTACTAGCAAGGGGTGCAAAGATCAAGAATTGTTTCTGTTAATAATTAAGTACTAGGAATAGCCAAAGTAGGCATGAGAGTTAAATTTGCCAAAATGACCATTCCTTCATTTTAATTCTTTTTTATTTGATTTTCTTTAGGAAAAGTTTGGGAATAATGTAGATGATGTTTAAATCACCTAAGAAACATTTTACAAGCATTGGATCAATCAATCATGGCAATTCAAACAACTCCTATTTTAAATGCACACATATATGAATGCTTTCATTTTAAATTTGGAGAAGTTTTTGTTAGCCCTATTTTTGGATGATTTGATCTTGATAAGCTTGGATTAAAGTTTTGGGATGTTACATCCGCAAAACCATCTTCATCATGTAGATAGATGTGCTGACTCTTGCCACACCAGCCACCGGCACCACCGCAGTGCCAAATAGCATCACCTCCCTGCGCACTATCTCTAAAGCACATCACGGTCGCCACCAGTACCCCGCATCACCATGCCACCAAGTATCACCAGCAAACATAGCTTGAAGTCTCCGGAGGATCTATCGTGCTTAGCACCTGCCGAACATGCATGGCTTAGCGTAGCACCTGTTGGTCAGGCATGACTTGACTTCGCCGCCGAAGCTCCGTGCAAGACAAAGCCGCTCCACTTGGTCCCCACATGAGAAACACGCGGCTAGCCACCAAGCTGCCCACATGTCCGTCGAGCCGCTGAATGTCTCCAAAGATGATGGCCCCACGGGGGTGACGACGAAGATGTCGCCATCATATGATCTAGGAGGCCCCCACAACGCCTCCAACGAGGGCTACGACGCCCACGGGCACTGCCGTCAATGATAGCGCCCCTAGATCCGAGGTTTCCCCCAGAAACAATGGAGCGAGGGATGCCCCCACCTTCGCGTCCAACGAGGAAAACGACACCCTCGAGCACCGCCGTCAATGTTGGCATCCTCACCCGCTTCAGCAGTTTGTTCACCCTCCCCTCCTCAACTTGATTCGCCGCCGAGAAGTCGCCGTGAGGCAGCACCCACCTGACAAGATCTTTGGACTGACGAGCAACCAAAGTTGGAGCATGCCGCATCGCTGTGCGGCCGACGCCATGGCCACACACACGTCACCATGAGGATTGATGTGGGATCCCAAGATTCACCACACCAGCCCCATCCCGTCCGCACCTCCTGCGAGGAGGCTTCCGCCGCCATGCCCGGAACCGCCATCCCGGCTCCCATGTGGCACGTGGGGAGAAGGTCATCGTACAAGTGGAAGATCGACGTAGACTCCGCCACGCCTAGCCGCTCTGTCTGACGCTGCCACGATCCACCGTGATCCGGGAAAAGACCAGAGTGCCACCGTCTTCACGCGAGATCACGCCCAGCTGAGGCCTCGCCGCCGCCGGGCCACGTGGGTTTTGCCCGACAACCCCTCCGGCAGCGGTGGAGAGGAGGGGAGGAGGGCAGGGAGGCTGAGAGAAGGGCGGCGGTAGAATCCCCGGGGTGGCGCGGCGCCACCACCAGGAGGAGGAGGAGGGTTAGGAGGCAACAAATTTCTAACTCATTGGTTTGCTTCGTGTTCATTGATTTGCCTTGTGTTGATTGCTTTGGTTTGTGTAGATTGCTTTGTTTTGTGTTCATTGCTTATCTTTGTGAGTCATTACAGGCTGTCAAGATCGGTGGCCGGGAAAGGATCATGCCGATGACTCGAACAAGAGGGCCAAAAAATCAGGGATGCCTCCCAATGTTGGCACCTGGGATGAGGCGGTGACCCCTACCCAGTCCTGCAAGGTGTTTATAGCACCTGCACTGGGATTGCTTCCTATCCAGACGCATTCAGGCCATATTTGGACACTGTCCCTGACACGGTCACTCTGAAGCCAACAAAAGCCTGCCAATGGGACATCACGATCTCAGATGTCAATGGTAAAGATTGCTTTGATCAAGGTTGTGCACCTTTTGTAGTAGCTCATGACTTGAAGATCTATTACTTGCTGACCTTCAAGAAGATGTACCCATAGGTTTACAAGGTGGTCATCTAGGACTACACTCAAGCCGAGGTTGTAAAGAGGTGCCCTGAGCACCCTGAAGTTTTCAGGAGGATCGTGGAGCAGCTGTGACTTCTGTCTAGATGAATTAGTTCTGATTTGTGTGTGTGGCCGATGAATTAGAACTTTTTCGTGCGCTATCATGAATTGTATTGATCAATATTTGTCTTTGTGATTGTTTTTAATGGTATGCTCACTCTCTCCAAAAGTGGTGACCCTATCAGCAACGTTGTAGGCAACCAAACGCATTGTTTGCTTGTGTTCATAGATGCATGTAAACAACTAAACAGCCATATTTCTGTTTTTCTGGATGAAATAAAAATGCAAGCTACCTCTAAATATATCATGCATTATATTGAGCTCCTGAATCCAGGATGAAGCAACGTAGCCAATCACCTGATGGACGTGGCACATCACATGCCGAAGCATTAAGCAATCAGTGTGTTATACTACTACTCGTCGTCCAGGATGAGAGTACTGTGTACCAAGATGGTAAGTGCATTTGGGGACTAAACTTTTAGCACCGGCAGCTGAGCTGAGAGATAAGATTCGGAAAAGGTTTTGGACTCCTTGTACTAGTAGTAGTAGTAGATCACGAGAACGCCCTACGTCGTCGTGCCCCTTTCTTTTCAGACCAAACACCGCGACCTTCGACGCGCACGGCGGCCGGTGCTACAGTGCGATGCGTGGATCCGATCGGCACGGACGCGATATCACAGGGGAAACTTTGTGCTAGTGCTCTACGTACGGTCGTACGGAGTATCATTGATGGGTGATGTTCTAAGACAGAATGGGAGCCAAGTAGTCAGTAGACAGCAGTAGTACAGTGCTACGTGCACAACAGTGTTGTGTACTAATACGAGACTGCCAGTGCGTCACTCTCTCTTGTCTGATTTATTTTATTTTAGGATGTACAAAAGAGTTGACCATTTGTAAGCTGAAAGTGATAATAGTCCCTCTGCATCTACAATAACTGTCACTGACTTACAACTTTGTACTGAAATAACGACATTTAGCTTATTATGGAGCTGAAGGAATAGCTTTAGCACTACACATATTGATACTATGACTTTAACGTAATGCCGAAACATAAATTTCAAAAGTTTTTAGCAAACATTCCGAAATTACAATTAACTGAGCAGATCGAACTATGAATCAAACACAAAGAACAACGGTTCCAGATAAAATTGAAAGTTGCATCAAGTTCTTTGGAAGTCGTTGTTTTGTAGCCGTGTCTTTTGTATTACGATATTCTCTAGTTTTCTTTATTAACCAATATTTCTGGCAATTGTATTTCAATAAATGGCGCTTATAAAACCTAAAGTGACATCACTATCCTTAAAGTATGATTTTACTGGATATTAAACACTATATACTTTAGACTGAAATTGAAAGGCAAAAAGCCCTCATGAAACACCGAAAACAAGATCCTTCAAAGTTGTCGCCTATGACTTCAACCTTCGTATGCATCTTGTCATTCTTCCATGATTTGGTCGGAGAAATAACAGAAGACCAAGCATGCGCCAGATGGATTAACGTCAGTTGATCACCTATTCTTGTTAAGATTGGTCATAGTGGGATAACTTCACTAATAACTAAGCGTCCAAATCAGCACTTTTATTTATGTGAAAATGAGTTAATGAAAAGAGAAATAAGAGGAAGCGTAATAGTAAAGCCAACAACTGGCTATAAGCCATGTCCATGTCATCTAGAGCTAATCTAATAGACACATGTACAATAGGTAAAGATAGAAATATACTATTTTACTAATCTATGATCACTTTACACTCTCACATATTGTCTAGGAGCACGTGTTGCAGCTGGCTCTTAACCAAGAGCCCACTCATCTTCTCTCTTCTCTTTTCTCTCATCCAACTAAGAATAAATATACTATTTTAAATTGTATAATCTGTTGACTAGGCTTTATTGTACTTGCTATAAATAAAGTAACTAGCTATGTTACTGTAACATCACACATATCAAGACAAAGTGAGTATACAGCCTAATTAATATGACATTGCATATTACCATACATAAGTTATTTTTCTCTTTTTCACTATACATGTTACTAGTCTAAGTTATTTTTTACACTATGACCAGCCTAAACGCATTGTGGCAGGGGACTAAGCCTCTTGCAAGCTAGGCCATTGAACCACTGCTTCATATTTTGATGTCAGTGGGGAGCCTAAGAGCATAAAAGAGTGAAATGGAAAAATCATAACCAAAAATAAACTAAACATCACGGCCGTCAACGTCATGGCTAGGTATGGCCTATGTGTCCAGTGACAATCCGTCGGATCGGAAATACTCCTACCGTCTCAAAATAGATGTCTTAGATTTGTTAAAATTTAGATAAATTTAGGCACTAAATATTATTCAAATTTTAATAAACCTGCAACATCTATTTTAAGACGAAGGGAATAGTCTATTTGGCAGGACCAAAATACAATAGACACCGATGATAACCACGCCAAACGTTACAATTAGCACTACACAAGAATGCATTGGATTGCAAACTTCCTCTTTGCTTCATAGTCAGAGGTTTACAGGAAATTTAAAGAGAGAGAACAAACTGTTTCACGAGATTCAAACCCATGCTAGAATTTCTGTGAAATTCATATAGATCCGTGCAAAATTCATGGAATGCCTCAATATCCAGAGTTTTCTCCTAAATTCCACGAAACCGCTAGGGCTTCAAATTAGCAGAAAACTTGATCAACATTAATTGTTAGCAGGGAAAGTTCGGCTTGGATGTTCGTAAAGCCCAATTAAGGCCCATCCATAGGGCCGTCAAGATTCAAGAGAGTGTTGGGCTTTTTCCTGTGAAATTAGTATTCAGAATGTCGAATGCTGGATCGGCAAATTATACTCGACAACCACCGAATCCCACTTCCGTCTTGAGGCACCGTGGCCTGAATCTGTAATAAACTAGCTCAGCATATTCTCTCTTTCTCGCGAGGAACACAGTAAGTATATATTCTCTAATTTCGACCAATCCATAAGCAAAGATTTGCGTCTGCGGGGCACAGCGAATCTACTAGCCATGATTAGACAGTTCAAGGAGGTCGATATGTACTGTCAGTTTAAGTCCTCCTGAGATTCTGAGAACAAGGACCTATCTGATCAGTAGCTATCGGATGACTCCACTTCATCACCAAGATACAAATTGCAATAGTCATGGACAAGTTACCCCTCCCTGGACACGAAAAGGGAACCTATCGGCAAAAGCTCGAATCAGGTTTTCGCCCTCCTTTATAAATAAAACCATAACGGCCGAACTAACACAAGGTGGTGAAGAGAACCTTTTACAAAGCAGACAAAAGAAAAACAAAAAACAAAACATATGGAAAACCAAAACTTTCCACTGAAGATATTGAGACGAGACCGAGTGGATTTACAAAGCAGACCAAAGAAAAAACAAAAAAGAAACGCACGAAAAACCAAAACTTGCCACTGAAGACATTGAGACAAGACCGAGTGGAATCGGGGTTCCACGACGACGTCTCTAAGAGGATAACGATGCACTGTGCCGCCGTTGTCAAGACTGCGGCGGTCTAGGGTTTTCACCGGAGCCGTACAACGGGGAGGATAACCACAACGATGCCCCCAAGAGTGTTACGACACCCGCATGCGTCGCCGTCGTTGGCGCAGGGCTTTCATCCGGAAAAATTCTTGCACCGCTCCCGAGAACTCAGCCGCCCATTGTCCCCGAGTTAGTACTCCGAAACGCGATCTAGGAGCTGTCAGCCTGCCAATGCCACCAACTTCATGATCCCCCATCATCCGCTCCACGTCATCCACATTACCGAAGAGGCAAACCACCACCACCGCCACGTCGCTCGCCGTAGAGTCGCCCGTGCAGTCCACCTTCCGGGGCCGCCACCCCGACATACACAAACTCAAGCCCATGACTTAACCAACACACCACGAAGTCGGCGGATTGTAAAAGGCAGGGCAGTGCCAGGTCACATGGCCGCCGAAGGGAGGGAAACCGCCCTCCACCACCTGAGGTGTTCACCGTACGGACATAGTAGCAGGGCCGAGTAGTCCTAGATCAGGCTCGGCCGCCTGCCAAGCCTCGACCAGACCCAATTAACCCTGCCGCCGTGCTGCTATACCTAGGACACCGTTGCCATGTCAGTACGTCCCTTGCCCCACCGACCAAACCCGCTACGTCCTGGTCTACTGCCATGAGCAGTGTCCCTGCTGCCTTACTCCCCGCAAGTCGTCCCCAGCCGAGACCGCACACCGCTGCAAAGGAGCACCAGCACCACGATGTCCTAGGACGGCCAATCGCTGGTCAAGCTCGAATCTTTCTCGGTATCCACGGACTCGCCTCTTCCCGACACTAAGCCTAATAGCAACAACCCTCCCGGATCTAGGATTTGAGGGGCAACATGGGATCAGGGCGCCTGCAAGAGGGGCCGCTAGATCGAGGGCCACTGGCCCATCCACCATGGAGTTGCGCTGTGCCGTGGAGGAGCTGCAGGAACTCACTGGCACACCCCCACCGAGGTTCGCTTGGCCCCAAACCGGGTCATGACGCCCGTAGTCGACCCACCACCGTTGTCCATGGGACCATGCGCCGCCTCGTCTATCATCTTCACTGGCAGAGGCCGCCACCGCCACGCCTAGAAGTCATCGTCGGACCGATCTCTGCGGACACCTGGTGCACCTCCGCCGGTTGGGCAGCCCCGTGCAGCCACCCCAGTGAGCGGGTAGTGGAAATCCCGCCACCGCTAGCACCACATGGCCTTTGGCCGATGGCTCTCGCCGGCGGCGGTAGGAGGAAGGAGGTGAGGGAGGAGGCGGGAGAAGCGGGGCTAGGGTTTCCCCCGTCGCCCGCGGGGGGTGAGCTAGGAGCGAGCTCTGTTTTGGCACCTTATATCGACAAAAGCTACTCTCAAATATTACGTCCCAAGGCTTACAAGTAAAATTCAAGCAATAAAAAAAAACAGATTATTAAAACATATAGACACATCTGTCTTCAAGTCCGGTCAAACTTAGTGAAGTTTGACTTAAAAAATCTAGAACATCAATTAATTTCGAATCGGAAGAGCTTTTGTAGCAAAACCTTTGGCACTTGGCACAGCGTGCACCTTCAAAGAGCAACTCTAACATATCCCATATAATGACCAAACCATATAATAACTGCTATTTTATGGTTTTAACCATTGTTCTTGAAGTAGTGGTTTCGAAAGATTTATGGATTTGACGTTGTTTCTTTGGTATCCTGGCTCTCTCAATAACATCAATATCTTGCGGAGGTCTCATATTTTTGCTAGGCTAGCGAGTGGAGATGCATCGGCTTGCAACTACACGGTCAATGATCATACCTACACAATGGACTATATCATTGCCGGTGACATTTATCCTTCTTGGTCTATGTTTGCAAAGATCATGTCAAAATCCGGCAATAAGGAAGCATGTTGACTTTGTCAAGACACAAGAAGCATGCCCAAAGGACATTGAGAGAGCTCACGAAAGCATGTATGATTCTCCACAACCTAAT
This sequence comes from Avena sativa, assembly GCA_916181665.1. Lineage (NCBI taxonomy): Eukaryota > Viridiplantae > Streptophyta > Magnoliopsida > Poales > Poaceae > Avena > Avena sativa. Next base: position 436,260,678 of record OV702287.1, read on the forward strand.
CATGAAGGATGAAAGGGATTTGGATTTGGAGTTGGTCTACGACAATGTTAGTAGTCATGTGAAACCAACAAGAAATTCTGATCGCATCCAAACCTTTCTTGAAATCTACCGGCAGATTGAAGACATTGTCGCTCATACTCAGCTTCATGATGACCTCGTTGAGTACCATTAGCGATTCCACGGGCAGTAGTTCCCATTTCTTATTTATTTGATGGCCATTCCATTCTTGTGTGTTTGAACTACTATCTGCATCCTGAACCATCATTTATTTATTTAATTATTTGATTTGAACTATTGTTGCTATGAGGATAATTGTGGTATTGTAGTATGATGTTTGAGACATTTATAATTTAGTTTATATTGTTGTCATATTTACATTTATTCATATATATATATGTGAAACGGTGAAGTGATGAAATGCTGGAAAATGTAAGTTTACAGTACGACGCGGTGTTGCACGCCAAATAGATCCCGCAAATGGGAACCGCAACAATTTGCAGTATCTGTTCGGCGCGAGCTTGCAAGGCACCGTAAACACGTTTTAAATCATCATTTATACACGTTTTTTATGGGTCTATTATACGTGATAGTACCTCCATCCCAAGTCTTAAGAACTATATTTTTTCGAAAAGTCAAACCAAGTAAAGTTTGTCCAAATTTTTAGAAAAATTTATCAACAAGTATGATATTCTGTAGATACCATATAAAAATATATTTCATTGTCTATCGAATGATATTGATTTTGTATTTTGCATGTTAATGATTTTTGATAAAAACTTGTTCAAACTTGATTAAAAAATATAAGGCTTAAGCCTTGGTATGGTGGTAGTAGTATGTTAGAGTTGCTCTCACCATGCATAGCGGTGCTAACTCTACTCTTTCGACCGGATTAGGCCTAATAAACCCCGGTCTTAGCTTGGACTCATTGTCGGGCCACACGCACTTGCGTCGCCGGCACGCGCTCGTGCGCGCAAAAGGCGTCACGTTCCTTCACTCCACGCAGCACTCACTACAGGGAGGGCTCACAGATTAGGCATGGGCACGCACGTCCATCGCTTTCGTGCCCATCCACTCCACTAAATCCGATTAGAGCCCCCTTCTTTTCAGCTTATTGGTCAGCTTCTCTCAGAAGCTATCCTTGACCAGCTTCTCCTAGAATCTCATCTGCCAAAATAGTTTATACTTTTAAATTGATATTGAAACTACTAGTTAAGAAGTTTGAACGAATTTTGAAGATGAGATTCTGGAAAAAGCTGGTTGAGGGTAGCTTCTGAGAGAAGCTGAATAGAAGGGGGCCTAGGTCGCGTGTGTACGTCTAGGACTCGGCTAATCCGCATCGGCAGTTTCGACTCTGAAGCCTGAAGCCTGGACTGTACTATGCTATGCGGGAGTAGACTGATTGGACCACGGGGTGGTACTGGTGCTGACTGCTGAGCTGCTGGTACCAACTGTGCAGTTGTGCCAATTCGAGTACTGTTTTAGTGAGGCTGGTGCGTGGTGCGTGGTGATCTTTACGGTTCCCTCTTGTTTCATCGGCACGCACGTAACTTCTTTGCATTTGCTCAATTCTTGCACCTATATATCCACGTAATTCGAAGCAACGTGTGTATCTTGTCATGTGGTGTGGTCGTCCGGTTCAGCTCGGATTAAGGGCGTGTTTGGTTGCCCGTTTTCCCGTTTCTCACATGGACCGAGAAAAAATAAGGGTGTTTGGTGTATTGGATCCCATGTGTTTCTTGTATCGCACGAACTTCAAAGCAATCTAAAAGTTGGCCTGCTGGGAATGCCGATTTTGGACGTTTCCGCGGGGACAGGCCCCGCTCGTGCAAAAGTGGGGAAGTTGTGCCGCCCATGCGAGCCCAGCGATGGCACGAGCCGCGGGTTTCCCCCAAAAGCTGGCGAGAGAAATTTCATCACCGCCTGCTGACGCGTGCCGGTATAAAGCACCACCCGTCACACCAACGTTATCGCCACCATTTTTCCCATTCTTCGAGCTCTCAAGCCGACGAGGTTCTGCATCGTCCAACAGGTAAGCGGCGGGAGCGGTGGTGGCGGTTGTAGACCGGCTGGTGCAGGCGTTCTTCTCCAAGATCTTCATCCTCGACGTGCTTCGCTCCTCCGATGCCGGTGAGTTCCATCAAACCCCAGGTCTAGTAGCTTCGGTCTGTTAGCACCTCCTAGATCTGATCGTAGTTTGCGGTAGATCTGGGTTAGTAAGCCTAAGGAACTGCTACGTATAGTCATAGATTGGTGTTTTCCTGGACTCATTGCATGTTTAGGCTTGTGTTCATGTGTGTAGTCTAGGTCCTGATACGTGCGACCGTGAAATCTGTAGGACATGACCAACGATGAGTTCAGCCAGGCCCTCCTGGATTCTCAGGAGACCTTCGTCGCTGAGACCCAATCCCAGCTACCGCCTCTGAGGCTCACCTATCCTCAGCGCACGGAGATCTTGTCTGTGCCTCTGATGACCGGGTACACAGCGAAGCAGATTGCAGAGCAAGATGCCAAGACTGGCAAGACTGGCAAAGCCCACATCACATGCCAGTGGAAGGGGGTTAAGGGCACCATGAAGTGGGAACCGTTTCTCTCGGCGTTCGTGCTCAACCAGATGTGCGAGATCATCAAGAGCGGCGTCAGGACGGAGAAGGGGTTCAAAGAAGTGCACCCGAATACTGTTGCCCGTAAGGTCTTTGAGTTCTGTGGCATCGAGGTGTCCTCCCAGCAGGTGTACAACAACCTGCGTAAGTGGAGGACCGGGTGGATCCATATCTCCAAGCTCAGAGACCTTAGCGGAGCTAGCTGGGACGAGGAGACTTGAACCATCATTTTGGAGGACGCCCACTACAGGGGACACATCTCGGTATTAACTAATTTTAGTAACATTTCCTTTTATTTCGAACACTAGACTCACTAACCTCGCTAACCTCGCAGCAATTCCTTGTCTCTGGATCATCCCAAGGATGCCGAGTATCTAAACAAGCCAGTCGCCAACTATAGGCAGATGGAGGCCATCTTCTCCTTCGGCCTTGCCACTGGCAAGTTTGCAATGGGCTCCAATGAGCCTCTTGGTGAACCATGCCCTGAATACATACAAATCCAGGAGTCAGAGACAGTGGTACTTGATGAGGATGCCGAGACCAATGCTGCTGCAGGTTCTCCTGCTGCCGACGTTGGTCAAGGTAGCAGCACAAATGCCTACGTTGCAGGTGGCTTCGATCCTTGAAAGAATAGGAAGAGGTCGCTGCTAGGGGAGGAGGCCGACGATGTGTTTGTGAACTTGATATGTCTGCCTTAGTTGTGATCCTTAATATATTGCATATGTGTTATGTCTCACATAAATACAACTGGTACGTGGTGTACTATGACAAGAAGCTATGAATCTACAAGACATGGGAGGAGTGCAGCCAACAAGTGACGGGTTACCAGCGCGACCTCCATAAGGGGTTTAAGACTCTAGAGCAAGCACAAAAAGCCTACTCTCAGTTCTTAGTAGAGCGTCCCCAGAAGGAACAACCGTCAGTACAAATGAAGATCAATTTTACTCCACCGCCATCAGTTCGTCAACAAGTTCATCCACAGGAGCAGGTTCCACCTATACCGGGTGCAAGTATGATCAAAGACATCATCATCGTCAGCCTAATCACGTGGATTATCTACTACCAGTTGTTCTGATTCAGGTTGATCGATCATGTAAGATCTTAAACCCTGGTGGCTAGTTCGTAAGCTCACCATTTTGCCATGCGAGGTAAGCACATCGGACCGGATGCGGGCTCCCAAACGTGCAACTTTGCACCAACAGATCCAATCTGAAAAACCAAACAAAGTGACCATATAGACTCTCCTAGTGGGGAAACAAAAATACATGCAATCAAATAAACAGCCTATCTTGGCCCGAGGGCAATCTCCCCCCATGCAGTACCCAGCGGGCCAAGTGACAAAAATAGGAAATTATGGCCCGAGCAACCAAACACGCCCTAAACGGTTCTTATCTTCTTTCACTTCCCTTGCTTGTTGGGAGGCCTATGAAGTTTCCATGTCGTACTCCATTATTCATGATTGTTTAGACCTCTGTTCCAATGCTTCAGATTTGTGTCGTTTCTTATCAATCCACATCAGATTTGTTCTATGTGGTGCATTTGTTTTGAAGGATGTTCTATGTGGTGCAAAGTGGACGAAGAGAAAGAATGAAAATGTCTCTTTACCTAATTGCTTGGAAATCAGATTGTTAGTTGCGCCACACTTATATGTGGCCATGGGCAGCCTGGCCTAGACGACCGGACCCAACCTAACCTAAAAATCCCGGGCTAGGCCAGGCCATGCCATCGAGTCAAGCCCAAGCCTGCTTATTTAGCCCAAACGTGTATGGGTCGGACTGGGCTTTACATATGTAGGGCCTATAGTGTTGGCCCGGCCCAAGGACCGAAGCTTTTCGGGCATTTCCAATGTTTTGATAGGCTTTGGGCCTAAGTTTTTAGCATTGGTTTTTCTCGGCATGGCCTAAAGCCCGTCTAGGCCCGATATATTCCCAGGTATAGCCGCACTCTTCTAGCCTGCATGCGACTCCATGGGGAACCCTCGGTTTGTTCTTGTTGACCCTCTCTTCACCTAGCGCTTCTTTGTGCCTTCGTGGGAGGCTGCCAAGGGGTGGCCTAGTGGCCACTCAAGTCGCATCCCAAAGTTCCACCTTGTAGGGCCTCCACCTGGTGTTGATAACCCCCAAGAGCAGGTGATCACTATAGTACCTCTTAGTGTGGAAAAAGGGTTATCGATCTGCAGGAGCAAGAAGGAAAAGCAATTACTTTCTCCAACTAGAGTGTCACAATTATAGTTGTTTATGCACTAAACAAATTGAAGGATTAATAGAGATTGATTTAATGCAAGGAATTAAAAAGCAACAAAACAATAAATGTGAAAGCGTCCCAATTCTCTAAATGCAAGAGGACAAGATAAATGTTTATCTCTTATGGGAACAATGGACCTGGGTTCATCAGACCACTCAATCCTCTCTCTCTGTCTATGGTGATGATCTAGTTATAGATAATAAAAGTACACACGATTATCATACTTTAATGGTAACTTTGTACCGACTACATGTCCTCGAACACATAGTTGAAACAAGTGTACATTATGTGTTGTTGTGTCCCCCCCCCCCGGTTAAGGCCGGGCGTGTGGTCTGTCACTCCACCACGTCATACCTCCCCCTTTTTACCCTCGAATAAAGGATGCTTTTCAACACCGATGTCACTCGATGCTTATGTTGCTTGGCACTCGCCCACCCATTACCCACATATGCCATACTCAAGGAAAACATATCCTAAGTACTAGTGCAATGATTTATAAATATATGTGTACATTTGGCATTATCAAACACCTCATGACATGGGATAAATGTTTATCTCTTATGGGAAAAATGGACCTAGGTTCATGGGATCACTCAATCCCCTCTCTCTCTCTCTGTCTATGGTGATGATCCAGTTATAAATAATAAAAGTACACACAATTGTCATATTTAATGGTAACTTTGTACCGACTACTTGTCCTTGAACACGTAGTTGAAACAAGTGTATATATGTGTTGTTGTGTCCCCCCCCCCCCCCGTTATGGTCGGCATGTGGCCTATCACTCCACCATGTCATACCTCCCTCTTTTTACCCTCGGATAAAGGATGTTTTTCAACACCGCTGTCACTCGATGCTTATGATGTTTGGCACTCAGCCACCCATTATCCACATACATCATACTCTTAAAGAAAAACATATCCTACGTACTAGTGCAATGATTTATAAACATATGTATCATAAATGTATTCCAAAGTATGACAAACCATAAAGTCTCAATACAACGGTAAATGCATAACAAGTATAATCTAGTACCACAATATCCACCATAGGAATTATATAGATAGTTCCATAATAATGCAAGGCACATCATATGGACTTCAACAATGATCACACATAGAGAGATTGGATCATGTTACCACCACAAATACATAGTCCAGGGGTGGACTACTCCTCTAGCATGGTGGAGAGCGATGAGGAGGCGTTGGTGAAGGAGGAGAGGCGGCCAGAGGTGATTCTGACAACATTTCCCTTCCAATCTTCCTTCGGTGGTGGACATCGGACTCTCTATTTCGTTGTTTTCAATTTCCGCCTTTGTCCGCCGCGAGAACGCTTCAGGGAACCTTTTATAGAAGGTTTTAGGTCAAAACAAAGAGATATGAGGTGGAATCAACGCAAACGGAGTTCCGACGCTCCAAATTGACCTAGTGGCATGGTCCCAGTTGTTGGTCTTGCCATCTGCAGCTCGTTGAGCCCCTCGAGCTGTACTTTAGCTTGTTTTGTTCATATAGAAATTATCTAATAACTCCTGTTGACCTTGCTCTTTTTGGAGTTTCGTATATACCTAAAAGTTAAAAATACTTATAGAGATTTTTTCTATCAGATAGAGTTAGAATAAAAATAAAGGGGATTGTTTAGAAAACCTTCGAAATCATGTAGTATGATGCAAATATGTTATATCATGTGAGAATAAACTACAAAGTTCATGTATGCATTTTACATGCATGAGGCGTCAAAACCCTAGCCATCGTGCCCTTGTCGCACCGCCACCCAAGTCGTCGATGCCGTGTCCCTCGTGTCACTTCTTCCACATCGTTGTTAACCTGCGTCCAAGTCCTAGGTTATCCTCTCTTCTCCCTCGCGGGAGTATTATTGTATCATTTGCTCCGTTTAGATCTAATCTAGACAGAGATCACGGAGGACCAGATCTTCATCGACTTACTTCTCCGTTAGTCCATGGACTTGATCGCACAGAGATGCGCTGACACTACACTTGTACGTGTGGACATCTTGGAGGCATTATCTACTTTGATGCTTGATCATATGGAGCTAAACGAGGAGTTTCTTCTTGCGGCTAATCGACTAGATGCAGGAATAGAATTATGGCCACCTTGACAACGTCATCAACTTCCTTCACGTGACTCGCTTCAAGGGTATGATCTTGTTTCTTGCACCACATGGTGATATTGGTTATGTGTGTAGGTAAAATTATGTTTTAGTAGCGCGTTCCCCAATAATTGTGTGCATCCGCGGGAGCTTTGTTGGGTTAGCAAGTGGTGGCGGATTCACATGTGACCTCATTTTGGTGGTGATTTCTAGAGTACCCGGTCCTAAGCTCTGGGTAGAAATCCTAGGTCCAACCTTAATTATTTATACTTGCCAATGTGGTGTTTTCGCATGCATTGTTTAAAGTTTGCTCGAACTTGATCTCTGGCGTAAGAATACATGGTATGGCATTAAGTGAATTGACTCGGCAACAATGAAACATTCGTGCAGTCCTTGGCATATTGCCTTTGGAGGAGAATTCTGGCAGTCCGTCTATTGTCAAGGGATGACCGGTGTTGTTGCTCATCGTACATCACCCTTGATCCTTTTCTTTTCTCCATTGCAATAATTTTGTTGTGTGTGTCCTCCATGTTTTTAGTAACCCATGTTACCATGTTGTTGCAAATGCCACGTGCAATTGGTATCTTCTGGATATTAATATATTACCATTTATAAAAAAATACCATCTTGATGTGCAATCCAATATATAGATCATAATACAATCGTCCAACTAGACCCAATATCTTAATAAGGAGTGTGATCCATTATAATAAATATTTATGCATGATATAATGCATTATGGTAGTCATATCTTATCTAAATATCTACAATGCAATAGAGACAACACTACGAGGATGCATCCTGAATTTTTTGTCAAAAAATAGGACAAGTGGATTTCTTTAAAAAAAGAATGCAGTAATGGAAGCCCATGCTACGTGTTTTTAATAATAAGAACCAAAATTTCCATTCCATGAGGACTTGAATCTAGGTGGCTGGATTGTACATCCACTTCCCTAACCAATTGAATTAGGACCACTTCTTTGGAAATGTGGCTTTGTTGACTGGTTGCATTGATAGTCCGACTAAGGTTCAGCTAGTTTGACCATTATCAAATGATCATATCGTATGCACAAGAAAATGATGTGTTCTCATGAATTCTAGACCTCCATCCGTTGGAAAAGAAAACCCCCAAGTGTATATAATCATACGAATAATAAACTTGCAAAATGTATGGATTGCTTTCGACTCGACGTTCTTGTCATTGCATAATATTAGTATTTTTCGATGCCTAAAGTGTAAGTCCACAACTCATCCCAACATCTATACATAAGATTTATTTTTCATTTTTTTCAAGAATCATGTGAGTGTGTTTTTCATATTCCCACCATACATGAGGGTAGTTTGGCCATTTTTCGGAAAGAACGTGATTCATCTCTTAGAAATGGCATCACAACAATTACCTTGTTTCCAATAACACATGTAAAACTATATGCAATTACACATATGATGGTACACCGACAATCGATGTCCAATGAGAAATCAGACTATTTTCCTTATGGTACGATTGTACATAACTTTCATACTCCTGAAATAGAAACTTAATATTTTCTTTGACAATCTTGAATTATTTATATTTTAAACGATGTGTATCTCCTCTACATCACTTGTATATCACCATATTAAGTGTGGTTGATCAAAGGGCTCACACCCCGTCTCTAAGGCCTGAATCGAAAGGAGAAATCAAATACTCCCTCCGACCCAAATTAGTTGACTTAGATACATCCGAATCTAGACAAAACTAAGTCAACTAATTTGGGTCGGAGGGAGTATGAAATTTAATAGCTGGTATTTGGGAACATAGTTTATCCACTGGAGTTGTCATCCACTCCTCAAAAACTAGGAAGACTTTTTTCTCAGGGTCAATAGGAATAGTAGAAATCTTCACCAATCTGGCCAAATCGGCCTTAGTTGGGAACACGGCCTGATAGACATTTTCTTCAGTACTAATTAGGTTCCATTGATGATGACCAGGAACAATCCACCCTAGCTCGGCAACCACTTGTTGGGCCGAAAGTGAACCTCCATCAACCTTAATCCTCCCAACTTTACCACTATCATGCTTAAATTTCAGCTCATCCGACGCAGCAACTTGATAGATCATTAGTTCGCTGCGACACACCCCAAACACCGTCGTTGTTGGCTTTGGCATCGATAGGAGATGGCAGTCTTTCGCCTCATGCGTAGCCCTCTTGCAGTAAATACACAAAACAGCCTCGCAAGCATCAACCATGTGGCCACTCTCACCACATCTGAAGCAAATTATTTTTTCAGCTTTTTTAGCAGTCCTCTCTGAACCTCCATCAGAGGATGCACCATCATTCTCGGCAGTACGGATCTACTGAGTTGAAGGAGCCATCGTAGTGACATTAGATTTCCTTAGGATGGCGGTGTTTTGAGCAGTGGATGCCCCAGGTTGCTCAGTCTCGACTAGAGGAGGCCTTGGCCTAACAATCCTCCCGCGACCCCTGTAGCCACTAGGGTTGCGATTGCCATTGAACTGAGGCCTAAACATGCGACGAGAACTGTTGGTACCTTGGTTCGAACCCTGGCCGCCCTCGTAGTACCCCTCATCAAAGTTCCCAAAATCACCTCCAAAGCCTCTGTTATGGAATTGCTGGTTATCACCCCAAGAGTTGAAGCCTGGCTGATTCGAGGCGGATCCTGCTTCAAACCTGGAGTTGTTGAAGTTCTGGGGCGGATAACCCTGTGTGTTCCTACCATGGAAGCCATTGCCACTCACTCCAGCACCTTGAGCACCATTGTAGCCCTGCCTTGGTGGGTACCTTGGTGGGTGTGCCCCGCGCAAAGGTTGTCCCGATGGTCCTCCTCTGGGAGGGAAATGGTCCTCCCTGTCCGCTATGATCGATGACGATGAGCAGCCGCCTCTAGGCGAAACGAGCACGAAACGAGAACGAATTGGTGCAGCAGGCAACCCTAGGGTTGGGCGCATCATACGTAAACCTTCTCGTAATGATATTTTCGTGTTCACCCCCCTAAGCCCTGATGTCTATGCACTTCTATTCTTGTAGATAGTTGTTGGGCCTCCAAGTGCAGAGGTTTGTAGAATAGCAGCAAGTTTTCCCTTAAGTGGATCACGCAAGGTTTATCGAACTCAGGGAGGAAGTGGTCAAAGGTATCCCCTCTCAAGCAACCCTGCAATCAATATACAAGAAGTCTCTTGTGTCCCCAACACACCCAATACACTTGTCAGGTGTATAGGTGCACTAGTTCGGCGAAGAGATAGTGAAATACAAGTGGTATGGATAATTATAAGTGATAACAGTGATAGAAAATAGCTTGATGGCGTGTGGTTGACGTGGGAAAAGACTAAAGGCAAACTGAAATAAAGAAGGAAACAAGCAAATATGTAACAGATCTAATTGCAAACGGTGTATCAATGCTAAGAAACAAGGCCTAGGGATCATACTTTCACTAGTGAACACTCTCATATAAATATATCATCTTCATGATACTACGCTGAACTACTCTCCGGTTGGACACTCTAATCGTTGGTAGGGCTATAATAGCACACCTCAAAGTAAGTCTTTCCCATCTAGAAAACCCCACACTGTCACCTTGAGCACTAGATGGTTCCAACAAACACCACAATTTCATAAAGACATTCAACTCCAAATATAACTCATAACAAGTATTTGAGAACTCTAGCCTAAGTGCCACCATGGTGTGCACACTGTCAACTTCACACACATGGGGAGAGCAGAGATCTATTAAAGCACTTGAGTAGCAAGATAGATCTATAGATTACAAGCTCATGATCACAATATGATCATGCATAGAAAGAGAGATGAACACATAGCTACCGGTAGAACCCTTAGCCTCGAGAGAGAACTACTCCCTCCTCATCATGGGAATCAGCAACGGTGATGGAGATGGTGGTGGAGATCGATGGAGATGGCTTCGGGGGCACTTCCCCGTCCCGGCAGGGTGCCAGAACAGAGACTTTCTGTCCCCCAAATCTCCCCTTTGGTGGCGGCGACGCTGCGGAACTTTCCGTGGCTGGAGGCTTGATTATTTAGGGTTTACGCATTGGGAGGCTTCTTATAGGCCAGAGGGCAAGGTCGGTGGGCGACCAGGGGGCCCACACCATGCGCTGGCTCGGCCTAGGTGGACCCGCGCCTAGGGGTGGTGTGGCTACCCTGTGGCCCCCCTCCGGCTCTCCTTCTGGCTCCGTGAATCTTCCGGGAAAATAGTAACTTTGGCTTTTGTCCCGTCCAATTCTGAGAATATTCATTTTCTGACTTCCTGGAACCAAAAACAGCAGAAAACAGGCAACTGGCACTATGGCATCTTGTTTATAGGTTAGTCCAAGAAATCATATGAAAAGTACTCCAAAGTGTGGACAAAACACAAGAAAGTGGATAAAACCAAGCATGGAACATCAAAAATTATAGATACATTTGCAATGTATCAACATCCCCAAGCTTAACTCCTGCTCGTCCTCGAGTAGGTAAGTGATAAAAAGAAAGAATAATTTTTTAGGTGACATGCACCATCAAAGACTTGATCAAAGTATTTGCAAAACATTCAAAGCTGGGATCATAGTACTTCAATCATAACATGAAAGACAAAGTTCTAGCAATAAGCAAAGAAACTATGATGCAACATGAAAAGGCACAAACAAAAGAATCATGAATAACAATGCTTTGCAAGATGTTTGTTTGTTTCACATAAATAAAACATAGCATAATAGTATTCAGCTTGTCTCTCAATAGAGTAGCAAATATAAATGCATAGGACACCTTCAAAGTTCATAAGAGTGACTAGATACAATAGTTTAAAACAAGCAATATCAAGTTATGCATCAATCAACTAGTCTTGGGACAATGCACATAAAACTAAAAATGGCCACTATGCTCTCAAAGAAGGTGCATAAAGATAGAAGGTGGAGACTCAATATAATGGTGGAAGAAAAGCCTTTTGTAAAAGGAAGTAGGGATTCAAGTCTCATAAAGAGCTTCCAAAAATTATGGTACTTATAGCTTTCAGCTCTCATTGCCCCTATCACAAGCATCTTGAAGTGATTAAGGTTAAAGTGAACAAACTATGGTGTACATGCTTGACGAAGTATAAGTTAGAAATCTCATGTCCCTTGTATACGAGGGCCGCTCCTCATGCTACTCAAGTTTAGTCACCGGTAAGTTCTTGTCATTGTAAGTACATGTGTATCATAGAGAACCGCCAACAGGGTACCCCTTGCCCGATGATACGGAAGAATCCCCATATCAAAATGACAAGGCAAGCAGACAATGAGCATCTCAGCATTCTTCTTATTTACCATGGGAATATGGTGCTTTTTTCTCTCTTTCCTCTTTTCATAGTATCTCCTTTTTTTCTCTTTTTTCTCAATGTAGGACTCTTTTTTTATAATAAGAATGCTTCATAGACAGCTCATTATGGTTACGCTACAGGTTTCCACCATGTCAGCATGGATTAGACCAGCGGCCTAGGCGTTTCTCTAACACATATACATAACTCCATGGACTTACAAGCTCCCCTTTCATTTCACACCGACGACATCCATATACAAAAGAGCATGATATCAACTAGGTACAAGTACCAAGTGCAATGTTGAAAGCGTTCCCCATGAAAGCATGGTTCTGCTAATTCCCAACAAATAAGTGCAAGCATATACCACATAGACGACACAATGGTTCAAGTTTATTAAGGGCAAGAAAAGTGAAGTGTGCCATCAAGTTCGTGAGAGCTTTAATCACTAGTTTTCTCAAAACAAGTTTAATTTGGAAGGTAAACAAAAGCATGAATATACTTGGAATAGCATAAGCTAGTAGGTAGATATGGTGGACTCTTTGGAATAACTTGGTTTAGGGAGTTGGATGCATGAGTGGAACTCATACTTGGTTGTGGAGGCTAGCAAAAGACTAGGAGCAACAAACTAAGAGAGCAATAATGGCCATAATCATGCAGAGCGACAAAACATCATTGATCAAAGCATAAAGTGATACTACAAGTTGAAAACTAAAGGATCATAAAGGTATGGTGACTTGGGATAGTCATAACATGGTGTGAGCATGTGCCAAGTCAACCCAAATAAAGCATCAAAGGAGAATACCACAATACTATGCTTTAATATGCTAAAACAACGCATGATTCATCCAAGGCACATTAAGAAATCTAATTGTTTATAAAAAGTCATGCTACAGCAAAGAATACTAAGCATAAATCCAAAACAATATCAAGCATGGCATGATAAAGCATATGCCACAGTAAAAAACAAGCTCTTTTTACCACATAAGCATGAACTTGCCTACTCTTTTCCAAACCAAACCAAACTATTTGAAAACCAATGTATGAAAGAGGGGGTCCAACCAATTTATTCAGAAAAGTAAGAAAACCAAAGCAAACGAAAAAAACCAAAACCAAAACAAAAAAGAAGACGCTCCAAGAACAACACAACAGTGCTTGAAACAATAAAAATGAAGCGTTTGGAAGAAACTTGAGATTTTTATTGATGAAGAAGGGGATGCCTTGGGCATCCCCAAGCTTTGATGCTTGTAATTCTTGGGGTGACACGCGTGGCATCCCCAAGCTTGAGCTTTAGTCCATCCTTCATCTCATTACTCATTCCTTCCATACACCTGAAATTTTTCCTTCATACAAAACTTCACACAATCTTTATTAGCAACATTAGTGCACTCAAGATAAATAAGTCTTAATGTTCAGTTCTAACACCAATAAAACTTCCATTAAAACACTAGCTACTGAATCACTTCCCTCAAAAATCTCAATTCCCCAAAAGAACTCAAAAAGGAATCAACAAGAAGCAAATGCAGAAAATGGCAGAAATTTGTCAAAACAGACCAACAGGTAAAGACGAATTTTTTCGAAGACCTTCTGTTGCTCAAATCGAAAAGTGTTGAGCTAACAAAAGTTATATAACAACCTGGGGCATAAGCACAAATATTCACGCCTCAAAAAGACGTCCAGAAATTTTACACGAATGTTTACGGTGAAGCACAAAAATCTGTTTCGGGACAACAACTTTCCCAATCATTACTTCTCTCTCATTAGAGATTACTCTTGGCACAAAAAGCAAATAAAAAGGATAAGGAGGGGTTATTACTGAGGTAATAACTTCCAAGACTCATCTAAAACTTTTGGGTTATCTCCCAATAAGTACTTTTCTTTAGGGCCTTTAAGTTAGGCATGATAGTTTGAGAAGATGCTCACATAAGAAATATGAATTGAAGTAAAAGAGAGCATCAAGAAGCAAATTCAAAGCACATTTAAGTCTAACCCACTTCCTATGCATAGGAATCTTGTAAAGGAACAAGTCATGAAAGCACAAAGCAACAAGCATAGGAAAGCAAAACAAGTGCAACTTCAAAATTTTCAACATAAAGAGGGGAAACTTAATATTATTGAGATGCATAGAACCATGTTTCCCTCTCTCATAATAACTTTCAGTAGCAACATGAATAAAATTAACAATATAACTATCACATAAAACATTCTTATCATGAGCCACATGCATAAAAGAATTAATACTTCCCACATAAACATAGTCATTCTTGTTAATTGTAGTGGGAGCAAATTCAACAAAATAGCTATCATTATTATTTTCATCACCATAATCATCAAATATAGGAGGCATATTATAATCATAATTAATTTCCTCCTCAATATTAGGTGGACTTAAAATATCATATTCATCATTGCAATCATCATAAATTGGAGGTATAGTATCTTCATAAGCAATAGAATGGTTATCCTCCAAAGTGTGTTCATTTGTAAACATATCATCATTGGAAAGATCATGGATAGCACTAATAGTATAGCAATTATTAATATCACCATTTTCAGAATTGGTACCGAAGAGATTATCAATATCAAAAGTAGTGTGCTTTTCCCAATCATGATCACTACTATAGGTAATAGGCATAGGAACATCATCGAGTTCAGACTCATCAAAAACTATGATAGGAGCTACATGCTTAGGGGAAAATACCGTTTCCTCCCTCCTTTTACTCCTCCTTTTCTTCTTTATCTTCTTCTCTTTAGGAGGGAGAGGCTTGAAAGGAAGCTTCTCCATATACCCTGGTTCATTGTTAGAGACAATAGAAGAAACTTTGGAGGATTCCTTCTTTTCATTAATAAGATCAAAACACATATTAGTCCTATCATATTTTGGTAAAATCTCATCTTCTATAATATTTTGTATGTAAGTATTTGTGTGACAATTATCAACACAATAAAGATGACAACCATGTAGGACACTATTCATATCAAAAGCACCCATATCCACCAAAGAGGTTTTTCTTGATAACTCTTCACACCCCAAAAATAATGTAAGTTCAGCATGCTGATTAGGAGTGATCATGTCATCACAATACAAACTTGCAGTACTCATTGGATTAGAAGGGCTATTATTATGGCCTGAGCATTGGAAATTGAAATGACCCACTTCAAAGGAAAGTTCACAAATAAAAGAATAGAGGGCACAAACTTTTTTACCAAGATCATTTAGAGCCCTATACCACATTCTAGTTTTTGCATTCCTGTGGGTGATACAATATTCTTCTTCAACTTGATTACTCTCACAAGGTCTATGTATCCCACAAAAATTAACATGCTTATAAGAAATAGTACTTTTAGAGGTTTGAGCATGTTTATTGCTATCATTAACAACAATTTCATTTTCCATGCAAGTGTCTTTAAAAGGCTCATGATACATGTCCCACTTTTCTTTAGGAGCATTAATATGAGAATCAAAGGTTTTAAAACAATCAATAAGAATTTGAGGATCAAGACCATATTTAGCAATAAGCTCTTGAAAATCAGCAGTTTCAGCAAAAGACTTAATGCAATCATACTCATAGTTTATACCTGGTTCTTTACCTTTGTTGTTATCTCAATCTTCGGTATTGCTTTGAATTGTTTCAAGAAGATCCCACTTAGCTTTGACCTCCTTACTTGTGAAGGATCCCTCTAAACAAGTATCTAGATAGTCCTTGTAATATCCTGAAAGCCTTGCATAGAAATTATTAATA
The DNA here is from genome assembly GCA_916181665.1 of Avena sativa. Taxonomy (NCBI): domain Eukaryota; kingdom Viridiplantae; phylum Streptophyta; class Magnoliopsida; order Poales; family Poaceae; genus Avena; species Avena sativa. Next base: position 436,276,654 of record OV702287.1, read on the forward strand.
ACAATATTCCTGGGGAGCTCATGAATGGGACATTTGAGCATTAGTGACTTCAATCTCCCCCATGCTTGGGCAATACTTTCTCCATCATGAGGATGAAAATTATAAATGTAATTCCTATCTTTATGAATTTCATGAGGAGGATAAAATTTAGAGTAAAAGAGAGATTCAAGTTCTTTCCACTCTAAATGATGAAGATCATCTAGTAGCTCATACCACTCCCTTGCTTTGCCCTTAAGTGAAATAGGGAATAGCTTCCTCTTAACTTGGTTCATTGAAATACCTGCACACCTGAACAACTCGCATAATTCATATATAAAGAGTAAATGATCACTAGGATGGACAGTTCCATCTCCAAAATAGCAGTTATTCATAACACGTTCAACAATTTTTATAGGTATTTTAAAAGGGATGCTTTCAGTATGTGGATTTAAAAAATCACAAGTATCATCCGAATTACCACATATGGGAGATAAAATATCATCAGAGGAATTTTTCTTCTTTAAAGCTGGGGAACTAAAAAGATCATTTTCATAAAAACCAACTTCCCCAAGCTTAGACGTTTCCATAGCATTAGTAACAAAGGTGTTCAAAAGATTCATACTAATAACATTGCTATTAACATGCAAGGAAGGTTCCAAGGGTTTTTTAATTTTCTTTTCAAAGAATTCGAGTTCTAACTTAGGAAAAAGACTCAAAAGCTCTCTATTTTTGTTGTTGTTTTCCATTAAGCCTAACTAGTAAAAACAAGAAACAAAAAGACAAAACTACAGAATCTAAAGGAAATAACTTCGAGCACTCACACCGGAGGATGTGAGTACCTTTTACCTTACCTCCCTGGCAACGGCGCCAGAAAATAGCTTGATGTCTATGCACTTCTATTCTTGTAGATAGTTGTTGGGCCTCCAAGTGCAGAGGTTTGTAGAACAGCAGCAAGTTTTCCCTTAAGTGGATCACCCAAGGTTTATCGAACTCAGGGAGGAAGTGGTCAAAGGTATCCCCTCTCAAGCAACCCTGCAATCAATATACAAGAAGTCTCTTGTGTCCCCAACACACCCAATACACTTGTCAGGTGTATAGGTGCACTAGTTCGGTGAAGAGATAGTGAAATACAAGTGGTATGGATAATTATAAGTGATAACGGTGATAGGAAATAGCTTGATGGCGTGTGGTTGACGTCGGAAAAGACTAAAGGCAAACTGAAATAAAGAAGGAAACAAGCAAACATGTAATAGATCTAATTGCAAACGGTGTATCAATGCTAAGAAACAAGGCCTAGGGATCATACTTTCACTAGTGAACACTCTCATATAAATATATCATCTTCATGATACTACACTGAACTACTCTCCAGTTGGACACTCTAATAGTTGATAGGGCTATAACAGCACACCTCAAAGTAAGTCTTTCCCATCTAGAAAACCCCACACTGTCACCTTGAGCACTAGATGGTTCCAACAAACACCACAAATTCATAAAGACATTCAACTCCAAATATAACTCATAACAAGTATTTGAGAACTCTAGCCTAAGTGCCACCATGGTGTGCACACTGTCAACTTCACACACATGGGGAGAGCGGAGATCTATTAAAGCACTTGAGTAGCAAGGTAGATCTACAGATTACAAGCTCATGATCACAATATGATCATGCATAGAAAGAGAGATGAACACATAGCTACCGGTAGAACCCTTAGCCTCGAGAGAAAACTACTCCCTCCTCATCATGGGAATCAGCAACGGTGATGGAGATGGTGGTGGAGATCGATGGAGATGGCTTCGGGGGCACTTCCCCGTCCCGGCAGGATGCCAGAACAGAGACTTTCTGTCCCCCAAATCTCCCCTTCGGTGGCGGCGACACTGCGGAAATTTTCGTGGCTGGAGCTTGATTATTTAGGGTTTACGCATCGGGAGGCTTCTTATAGGCCAGAGGGCAAGGTCGGTGGGCGACCAGGGGGCCCACACCATGCCCTGGCGTGGCCTAGGTGGACCCGCGCCTAGGGGTGGTGTGGCTACCCTGTGGCCCCCCCTCCGGCTCTCCTTCTGGCTCCGTGAATCTTCCGGGAAAATAGTAACTTTGGCTTTTGTCCCGTCCAATTTCGAGAATATTCATTTTCTGACTTCCTGGAACCAAAAACAGCAGAAAACATGCAACTGGCACTGTGGCATCTTGTTTATAGGTTAGTCCAAGAAATCATATGAAAAGTACTCCAAAGTGTGGACAAAACACAAGAAAGTGGATAAAACCAAGCATGGAACATCAAAAATTATAGATACATTTGCAATGTATCAAGCCCTCATGGCTTTTCGTGTGGCCCACCGAAACAACTGAGCACCCTTGGGCCTTGTGCCCGTTAGGCCCAGAATTTTGAAAGTTGTGTTGTCAAGATCTGCATCTGATGCCGCCCTCATGACGGAACAACGGTGATCGCCGGAGACCTCTATGGTCTGCCGGTGGATAAACCTGAACACGAGCTCTTCGACAATGGCCAACTATATGGCGCAGCTATCGGTTTTTGTTTCTCTGAAATTTAATCCAATCCGCGGCCACATACTCATCTAGCAAGAAAGTGGTTGGTTGTAGCACTAGTAGATTCAAATCCTTCGCCGGTGGAATCTTGCCGAGAGAGTCAGATATCTCACCTGCGATGGCGACGTGAACAATGCCAGAGCCGCCATCCTTTGATTCTTCCTCTTCTCCAAGCGCTTGGCCTCTCTTTTGTATTGAGAGGTGATCGACGTGGATGATGTCGATTGATTCCAGAGGTCCGCAGGCGTCGTAGCACACATCAGGGAGGATCGAGGCGAGTCCTCCCCGGTGTCCTCCTCCTAGAACTTACCGGCGATGGTCGTCGGGGAGAGCACGGGCGTGGATTCGGGCGTGTCGCCCATCGATCTCAGGTCTCCGTCGGTCCCGTAAAAATGTCACAATGTCACATAATCTAACGCATGAGGTTAGCCTGAAAGCATGGGTGAGGATCGCTGGGTGTCCATACAAAGAACGGTGTGACTATCTTGCTTTGTTTGCGGTGGGTTCGCTTATTGGGATGACAACGAAAGTTGACATGGAATATACAAGAAAGCATGGTGTTGTTCGTTTGCATGTACAGTGTACTAGCATTGAGCATATACCCCTCGCTACTGATCATATGTACGATGGTGAGGGTTACGGGCTAACTTTTGAGGTGGAAGGTTACGAGGCTCTAGTACCAAAAGATACTATTATGACTAAGGCAAATCATCATGAGGATGATGCTTCAAAGAGAGACAATCAAAAATAGCCTAGCTCCGATGCACAAAAGGAGAAGAGAGTTTCTATTTCTTCTAGTACCACTGCTGCTGAAACACCAGTAAACAATTCAAGCATGGACAAACAAACTGCTAGCATTCAAGTGGGTGCTTTTTTTGTTTTGGGACAACGTTTAATGATGATACTCCAACGAAGGTTGTGTCTGCTAGCAAGATTCAAGAGAAGAGCCAACTTTGGGGAGACCGGGTTGAGGAAGAGGAAGATATATTTTCGCTCGCTGCATCAGCACCACCGAAGTTCGGTCCTGCATCTGAGCTGATCGATAATTGTAAAGCTGTCCATCTCACTGCCACGACAGAAGCTCACGCGTCTCCCTATGCTGCAGCACAGGATTCCACACAGCAAAGCACCGTTTCAGATGCCGCAGCAGAAACAGAGGCAGAGGTTGTGCCATCGCGCGTTGTTGTTTCCAAGGAACGGACTGAGATGATTGCGTTCCATACTGCAGTCAAGGACATGTTTTCTGGAGCTAATGGATATGCCATTACGCCACCTCATGTGGGAGGAAGGGCGACACTTGGAGGTGATAGTTTGCCATCGCTGCAGAAAACGACGATGGCCCTTTTGACATCCCCTGCATCTCCGTCTCGTGATAACTTTGCTAAGGAGCTACAGCCTGCTCCTACCGTTCGTACGCCATGATCTCCTTAGGGGAAAATAGTTCGCAGTGCTTCGCTAATCACTCCTAAAGGGATGGGAGCGTTCCTTGGAGGGAGATATTCTCAAGCTGAGTTACTAGATTTCGGTGGAGTAAATATTGCTGAAACACGATCAAGTGCGCGCATTCGAGCACAACCTAATGCGGACTCCACGCAGATGGAGAGGGCTCAGGACTTGGCTAACCAGCGTGACCTTCCATACTTTAAAGGTACAGATTTTATTTCAAGGTTTTCAATTGATTCTATTCCAAATGATGTTGTGGTTGCTAGGGCAGCTAAGTTAGGGGTTTCGCTTGGAGTTTCACCTAGCCAAGTGTCTAAGTCGGTTAAGTCAATTAAAGATTTAGACTTACAAAGAACTTTAATTATGCTAAAAAGAAATGAAGAGAAGGTTAAAATGGGGGAGGTGTCGGTTAGCAACTTAACCTTGAACAAAGCAACTAGTTTGAGTTCTGATTTGATGGGAGAAGAGCAACAAGGCTCTCAGGGTCATGAGGACCTTAATATACCGATAGCTAGTTTCAAACGAACACAAAAAAAGAAAGCTGTCAAGGGGACGGTTGTTAGAAGGACCAGTAGGCTGACAACAACACAAAAATATTCTAAATGAGAGGAAGCTTTTGAAATAGTGATGGATTTAGGGACCCGGCAAAACATGCATTAGTGCATGAAACTATCAGGGATAATAAACTTGATTTCTTTGCTGTCATAGAAACATGAAGAGATAATTTCTCTGCCCCTTTTTTGAGAAATTTGGCCGCAGGTTTTGATTACATATGGTACTGCCTACCTCCTTTAGGAAGATCGGGGGGCATGTTGGTGGGTTTTAACTCGCAATCCATACAAGTTCTGAATGTTGTTCCAGGAGACCGATGTGTCAAGTTTCATTTGTCTTCTAAAACTGATAATTTCGAATGGAACCTAGTTGTTGTATATGGCGCAGCTCAAGATGCTCAGAAGGGTGAGTTCTTGGCAGAGCTCGTCCGTATATGTGATGATGAGTCCTTGCCAATGTTAGTAGGAGGGGATTTTAACATTATTCGGAGACAAGAGGAAAAAAATAACAACAACTTAATCCAAGATGGCCATTCATTTTTAACGCGATAATTGAGAGTCTTGACCTAAAAGAATTAGTTCTCTCAGGCAGACAATTTACTTGGGCGAATAGGAGAGAGAAGCCCACCTATGAAAAACTGGATAGGGTTCTTGCAAGCATTTCTTGGGAGCAAAAATTTCCTCTGGTCACAGTACGGACTCTTACTAGGACAGGATCTGACCACACACCATTACTTCTTGACTCGGGTGAACAAGCACACTGAGGAAATAAAAATCATTTCTCTTTTGAACTAACATGGCTGAGGCAAGCTGGTTTTCATGATATGGTAGCTCAAGGGTGGGCATCCATATCCTATGGTAGTACACCGATGGAGCTATGGCAAAACAAAATTAGACACCTACGTCACTTCCTTAGAGGATGGGCAAAAAATCAAAGTGGTGTTTATAAGAAAGAAAAGCAGCGGCTGCTCGATATTATTGATAACTTGGATATCGAAGCAGAGAGTGTCCCTCTTCATGATGAAGAGAGGAAATTACTGAAAGACGTCATTGACCAGGTGGCTAAGCTACGATGGGATGAAGAATCCAAAAGGGCGCAACGGGCATAAGTTAAGCACGTCCAAGAGGGGGGAAATAACACGAAGTACTTTCATCTTATTGCCAATAGAAAACATAGGCGAAAAAGATATTCCAACTTGAACAAGATGAGGGTGTTATTATAGGTCAAGATAATATCAAATCTTATGTCACTGAATTCTATAAAAATTTATTCGGCCGTCCTATAGTTAACCATTTTTCAATGGTAGAGGAAGAGAGGATGAATATACCTCAAATTTCGGCAGAGGAAAATAGTATACTTACTGCCGATTTCTCAGAGGAGGAGGTGCATGATGCTATTATGCAAATGGAGAAAAACAAGGCCCCAGGGTCTGACGGTTTCCCCGCAGAATTTTATCAGACTTTTTGGGACGTGCTAAAAAATGACTTGATGTGTATGTTCCAAAAGTTTCAAAGTGGCGAGCTGCCACTTTTCCATCTAAACTATGGTACTATCATTTTGTTGTCCAAGAAAGAAAACGCAATTCAAATTCAACAATACAGACCAATATGTTTACTAAATGTCAGTTTTAAAATTTTCACAAAGGTTGGCACCAATCGTGTTACTAAGGTAGCTCACACGGTAATCAGACCAACCCAGACTGCTTTTATGCCGGGGAGACACATACTTGAAGGTGTGTTAATTTTACATGAAACGATCCATGAGCTCCATAGGAAGAAATTGGATGGAATTCTTCTGAAACTAGATTTCGAAAAAGCCTATGATAAAGTCAAATGGCCATTTCTGCAGCAAGTGATGTGCATGAAAGGTTTTGACACAAAATGGTGTTCATGGATAGAAAATTTTATCACGCGAGGGAGTGTTGGTATTAAGGTGAATGATGACGTAGGTCGTTATTTTCGTACTCACAAAGGACTTAGAAAAGGGGATCCGTTATCACCTATTCTCTTTAACTTAATTGCGGATATGTTAGCAATTTTGATTGCTCGAGCTCAAGAAGATGGTCAGGTGAATGGACTTATACCTCATCTAGTAGATGGAGGTATATCCATTTTGCAATATGCAGACGACACTATTATCTTCATGGAACACGATTTACAAAAAGCGCTAAATATGAAACTTATCTTATGTATTTTTGAACGACTTTCGGGGTTGAAAATTAACTTCCACAAGAGCAAAGTTTTCTGTTTTGGTATGGCGCAACAAGTTCAGGACCAATACATTAACCTCTTTGGTTGTGCGGCTGGGTCTTTCCCTTTTAGATATTTGGGGATACCAATTCATTACCGTAAACTTAAAAATGGTGAATGGAAGCCAATAGAGGATCGGTTTGAGAGAAAACTCGCTAGTTGGGTGGGAAAATTACTCTCAACAGATTGGTGCTAATTAATTCAGTATTAACTAGCCTACCAATGTTTATGCTTTCCTTTTTTGAAGTACCCATAGGGGTACGGAAAAGATTGGATTTCTTTAGATCAAGGTTTTTCTGGCAAAGTGATGGCCACAAGAGAAAGTATAGACTTACTAAGTGGAACATCATTTGTAGGCCTAAAGACCAGGGGGGCCTAGGAGTCGAAGTTTTGGAGGTTAAAAACAAGTGCTTGCTAAGTAAATGGTTATTTAAGCTAATGACCGAACAAGGTGTTTGGCAAGTATCTTCACTCACATTCACTGACTCAAGTGAAGTCAAAATCAACAGACTCACCTTTTTGGAAAGGCCTCTTGAAAGTTAAAAATGATTTTTTTGACCGTGGAACTTTTAATATTGGTAATGGCGAAACAACTCGATTCTGGGAGGATACGTGGCTAGGGAACACTCCTCTCTCCCAACAATACCCCTCTCTATACAACATAGTGCAAAGAAAACAAGTTTCAGTTGCTAATGTTATGTCTCAAACGCCCCTAAACATAGGTTTTCGTCGGGCTTTAGCTGGTACCAGAGGGGAAAGGTGGCTGCATTTATGTAACCGTTTGATTGATGTTCGCCTTACAAATCTGCCGGATACTTTTGTGTGGAAGTTAACAACCTCGAGCATGTTCACGGTCAAATCTTTATACCTTGATCTTATGAATGGCCATACAAGTTTCTTTGGAAATATATTTGGAAAATTAAAGTACCGCTCAAGATAAAAATCTTTATGTGGTTCCTAAATCAAAAGGTTTTGCTGACCAAGGATAATTTAGCAAAGAGAAATTGGCAAGGAAGTAAAAAATGTTGTTTTTGTGATCAAGAAGAGACAATCCAACATTTATTCATAATATGTCCATTAGCAAAACTTGTATGGCGTATTGTCCATATAGCCTTCAATATTACTCCTCCCACAAGTATAACAAACTTATTCGGTAACTGGTTAATGGGAGTGATGAAACAAGAAAAAGTACAGATCCGAGTGGGTGTTTGTGCTGTACTTTGGGCTATTTGGAATGTTCGTAATGATTATATTTTTAACAATGCCAAACAATTCTCCTTTATGCAGGTTATACCATTGGCTACGCATTGGATCCGTATGTGGTCTTTCCTTCAGCCTATGGACAAGCGCAAGGAAGTGGATGTTGGGTGCAGTCGACTGGATATGGTTGCACGGGATTTGTACAGCCAGTGCAGCTGGCGTTTTGATTTTAGGTTGACATGTTAGTGCAGAGTCATTTCATGTTTTCCTTTCTCTTTAGATGGTTGATCCATGTATCAACCTTGTGCGACCCATGATGTACTTCATTGCAAGACTTTTTTTTAAATAAATCAATAAAGAGCTGTATGCATCCTTGGATGCAGAGGCTGGAGCTAAGTCTCCCTTTCGAAGAAAAATTTGGGAACATAGTTGATATGTTTCATTAGTGGCAAATAAAAGTGTACACTGTCATCAATCTACGTATTTTTCAAATTCCAAACAGCAGTTGCGGTATTCAGATTACATTAAAGGAGATTACGTCGAAGAAAAATAATGAAATTAAGCATATAGTGAGATCAGATTGAGCACAGATGAGGATCTTTTGGTCAAGTCCATAAAGATATGCGAGTGAACTTTACGAACTAAAAGAGCTTTTGGTGGCGATTGGTGTTGGGTTGGATGATCTTTCAGACTTTCTGGTCAAAGTGCGCATCAGAGCAGATCAGCGTGACCTGGCTAGAGCCGTAGCTGGGGTGTTTGCTGGGGGGACAAAACATAGTTGGACGAAAGCGTTGGGTGCAGCTCCTCAACCAAAAAGTGCATTAACACTATCTCCATTTCTCTCTCTTTTCGTAGACAGAGATTATTCAAATTACAAAAAGAAACATTATATTAGCACGATGGCTCATTGATGCTTGACGTTTTAGCAAGAAATGCGTGGGGAGACCTGTTTGTGGCACCGCTAAGGAGACGAGGGGCATCTTTCGCATGATGGAAATCAAGATCCACATCGGTCATTCTGTTAAACGCGATGATGATTATTTGGATTTCTTATGGTGCTGACGGGCCTGCCATCATCCATTTAACGGAAAAATCGTTTCGCTCTTAACACACTCTGGCCTTTGTCGTAAAGTAAACCGAGCTTTATCCGTTGGGCAACTATCATCATTTCGGCTCCCGAATTGCTTCCGTACTAATTGCAGTAGGCAAGTGTTTGCTTCAAGAGCAATTGCAGGATGCAAGTATACAATTATCCTCAAGGCGCTGGATTACAGTTAAGTACTATACGTCGAAATTATCGGTCAACCTTCGCTTGGTTTTCACACTGCATAGATCTTCACACGCTGCAGAGATCTTGACACGGAAGTATACAATCCGTCCCCTAATTAAAAGGGCAGTCACACTGCATAAAAAAAACAAGGCAAAAGAAGGAATTCCATGTCAAGTGGGAACTATAAAAGGAGTACTTGCTTTTCTACGCCGGCATCGCTAAGAATACGTTCTCCTATTATTGTAAACCTAATGTCGCTGGCGTGCTTTGACTAGTCATTAATTCAGTCTCCAGCTTGGTTGGAGATCTTCACTGAGATCCCATGGAGCACGTTGCACGGCTTATAGGGATGCTGTAAGATACTCCCTCTGTTTCAAATTACTCCGCCGGCGCGCTTATGTAGGTGGGCTAGTACTTCCTCATTTCTCATTCAAAAAAATCCTAGGATTTTTGAAATAGATAGTATGAAATATGTACTACGTATACCAAAAATTCTAAGAATTTTTTGATGAAAAATGAAAAAATACTAGGCCACCTAGGTAAGCGTGCGCGCGGAGTAATTTGAAACAGAGGGAGTAGTATATGCAGTACTTGACTACGAGTCGTTGCCAAGTGGCCAACTTGCCATTCACACTCCCATTCATTCTATATGTACTCCCTCCTCCTCAAAATAAGCGACGTGAGTTTATCTAAATTCACATTTTCTATATACTAAAACGTGTTTAGATACGTGCGGATTTAGACAAATCCGAGGGAGTATACGTTTTTCACTTCGATGCAAACTTGCAAAGTTAAACAAATAGCCAGACGATCGCAGATTTGCACGACCATTATTGCCAGCAAAATTATTAAGATTTAGTTGGGAGCTAGGGATATAATAGCACCTTTTGCAAGAAAAAACAAAATACTTTCGAATATAAGATATTTTAGCTTTGTGAAACGAATGTATCTAGATGTCTTTTAGTGTATAGGTTCACTCCGAATCTATATACAAAAATTGTCTAGATACATTTATTTCATAAATCTAAAATGTCATATATTTCTAGACGGCGGGAGTAGAATGTTGCGTTGGGAATATGTCGGCAAGTCCACTTGGAGAGTCTGGAAAAAGAAACAAGCCTACTCTTCTTGCATGATATGTTTCCAAATGTTCTGGTCCTGCCAATCCCCATGTCGGTATGTCGCCTATGATATATTGTGTGTATGATCATGAGCGGACCCAACGTTCCTCCATCCCAGGCAGCTGCTCAGGATCGCGGACGGCGCAAAGCTTACGTTTTATAGATTTTTATAGACATTTTGTCTAAAATATCACATCTTAAACTCGTTTGTCTAGACTTTCAAAAGTTTCTAGATCCGCCACTGTGCATGTCTCATGCATATCAATTATCACGGACACAGAGGGTTGCAGCAGGGGTCTTTTCTTGGCCCAGATTCTCCGGTAACCGGAATTACCGTTCCCTCTAGAGAAATGCCATTACCGGTCAAAATGCAGAGGTCAATTTTCAAATGTGTTAAGCTAGGCCAAGGTGATGGAACTCGATCCAAGTCAAAAATGCTTTGTATTTCCTGCTAAAAGATATCGGTAGGTCTCAGGACATAGCATTGGTAACATGTGAGAACAACAAAGGTAAAATTATACTAACGGATAAAAAGACATTTAGAACAAAATCATCAAGATTAAATAACTAAACCATATATTATTCATTTAATATTAGGAATACTTCCTTGCATGGTAAAGACGACCGGCTTTATATCTAGAGACATACTTTTGACTGGCTTTCAGATCAATGATGTCTCTTAGCTTCTAGATATGAGCGACACAATTTTCGTCGAGATTGTACGGTAGATGCCGCTGCTCCTTGGGGTGGGGAGATGAGAAAACATTTCTTACATAATGGATTCATGATCAAGAGCATCACGACACTTACAATTGTTTGTACCGTTGATTTTTTTTATAATTCAACAGTTTTGTATCAAAAAGATGCAATTTGATAATAAACTTTTTAAATGGAAATTTCTAAATTCTACAAATTAATTTCCTTATAGTGATTCAGTGATCTCCTACTCATTTTGATTTCTTATGGTGTATGAATAGATCTTAAAATTCTTAAATAGAAGATGCTCTTGGAGTTCAAATTGAACTCCTAAAACAACTTATAAACAATATATCGCAAAATAAGTTAACTTAAAAATGTTTGAAGCACCGATTCAACTAGTATTTCAGTTTGCAAGTTAGCATGGATAAAATCTGACCACAATTATCACTAAATTAGTGTTAATACCTTCACATTTGTGTTAAGATTATATTAGTTCGCCCACGAGAAGATAATAAAAAATATGTTAAATCATGTGGTAGAACTGGAATGGGAGTAAAGTAGAAGACACTCATTTTATCATGATTATGCAGTTATTTTTACTAGGTATTAAGTCTGTACATGCAAAAACACCTTCACTCAATGTAACCGAAACATGAAAATAAATCACTTATATTTTCATTTACAACTATAGTTTGTATAATTTAAATGTTAATCACTTTGGATATTGTTGATACCAAAAAGCTACAATAATAAAAAAAGCTTATAACCGTGCATGATTTTCAAGTAAGTCTATTAATATACCGGTTTTTTTTAGAGAATATAGATAGAAATTTGACAACATGCTAGTCTATAGTTGTTGCTAATTATCCATTGTATCTTGCCTTTTACCCGAGCCTTCCGAGATGCCAATAATTATTGTGGTTAAAGATTTTTAGATTTGCAATGATCCTATCATTAAAAATATATTTAATAGATAATGTGCGGATTTAACCTGATCTACATCATTTTATGTGTATGTAATAATATTTCAAGATTAGAAATTTAATGGCACATTTTCTAAAATACCATCAAGGGCCAAGACGAAAGCTTAGCTTTTACCCAAGCTTTGGCCGCATTTCAGTTCACCGAATTTACAACCATTTTTATTCGCAGCTAACTGTAAGAATACGAGAAAAGAGCCATCGGCGCTTTGCACACGGCCACACACCGGTAGCGACAAGGCTGAGAGGGCGAGAGGTGGGCACGGATGGAAGCGAAAAACCGTGCGGTCGACACCACCACCACCGCCCTGTGTGGGTCGATTTTCGGTTTGTTGTGAACGACCACGACATCTTTGACCATTGACCAGCGAACAAAATCCCGCAGCTTAGCCCAGAATCATTCCGAACATTTTCCATCGGAAGCACAGAGAGGGGGAGAGCTAGAAAAGAAAAGGAGAAAGCGACCCCTCACCCCGCGCTATACGTCACCTCTCATTTCTTCCTTTGACTCGTCCCACCATGTCTTTGAATGCCTCTCCTTTTCCTTTTGTTCCACACACACTCCCTGTGATGCAAATAAGCACCCAACAAATGCTGAGATGGCATGCGAGCAAAAAGATGGAGCACAAGTGAAAACATCCCTAGAGTTTTTGGACATCACTTTTAGGCAACAAATGGGACCTATGTATAAATAAAAATATGTGAAAATTGGTCGAAAACTAATATTACTAACTTATCGGCCAAGGACATGCCGGGAACCGGATGGATGTATTAAAAACACTCACACGAGAAAGCGTAAAACGACAGATAGTGAGCTACGATTCTCGCACTTTGCAAGAAAAGTTCGTGCAACACCGGCGAGAACACTGCATCCTTGTCGATGTGTGCACACACATCTCAACATGCTTTAGACACACACCAATGACCTTCCGTAAAAAGTGCCGAAGAGGCGACGAAAACTGCTCCACCCTCGTGTTTTCACCGTTACTATCACGATAACGAAGAGGTTAGGTCACGAGGAAACATGTCTGAGCATTGTAGGGTTACAATGTGTGTGAATAAATATTTTTAGTATTGAGTATGCAAGAATGCAATAGTATTCGTGTCACAAAACGTACGACTTCTCTGTCATCGTGATAGTAATGGTGAGTATGGATTGTGTGTTCAAGTCAGCTAAGAAAATTATTGGTATGAACACATAGTATTACAAGAACGTACAACTTCTCTGTCATCATGATAGTAACAGTGAATATGGATTGTGTGCTCAAGTCAACGAAGAAAATTATTCGTATAAACACATTGTATTACATTTACCTTGTAATAAATAGATACGGTAATATTACGAAAGTGAAGGATGCCTCGTATGTATATCTGTCCTAAATTAAAAAAATATGAAGAATGCAAACGAAAATTTCACTTGAAAAACTTGCGATGGCAGGGAGCGTTTTGCACGAGCACCGTAAATCAGGGACCTCGGCGCAAAGACCACCCGACCACCGTTTCCATTCCATATAGCACCACCCCACCTTCCCCTCAAACCTCTCCCCCTTTCTGCCGCATTCCCTTCTCCGCACGGATCGCCAGGAGCAGAGCAGCTCGCCATGGTGAGGAAGGAGACCACCACCAGCATGAGGCTCCCTCCGCAGCACCAGGGGCTGGAGGTCAAGATCCCCAGCTTCTTCCGCTGCCCAATCTCTCTGGACGTCATGCGGTCGCCGGTGAGCCTCTGCACCGGCGTCACGTACGACCGCGCCTCCATACAGAGGTGGCTCGACTCCGGCAACACCACCTGTCCGGCCACCATGCTCCCTCTACCGTCGACGGACCTCGTGCCGAACCTCACCCTCCGCAGCCTCATCGCCCACTGGTCCAATTCCGCCGCCTCCTGCTCGCCCGTTGCCGGATCCGCGACGTTTTTCGCGGGTCCTTCCCCCGCGGCGCTCGTCCGGAAGGTCGCCTCCTCGGGTGCTGACCCCTCCGCCGCACTCCGAGAGCTAGCGGCCTATCTCTCGGACGACGACGTCGACGAGTTCGAGAAGAACGCGCTGGTGGGCGCCGGCAGCGCGGCGGAGACCGTCGCGTCCGTGCTCAGACGGAAAGGGGAGAAGATAAGCGTCGAAGGTATGGAGGCGGCCGTGCGTGTTCTCGCCGCGATCATCTCGCTGGATGGCATCGACGAAGTGAACAAGAAGCGGGTGGCAACCGGCCTCGCCGTGGACGCGGCGGCCTCCTCTGCGTCACTGGCCCGCGTCCTGCGCGGCGGGAGCAGTCTGGAGGCGAGAATTGAAGCGGCCAGGCTCGTGGAGTTCCTTCTCGCCAATGCCGCCGCCGAGACGAAGGCGGCCGTGGCCCAATCGTCCGAGCTGGTGGCTGAGCTGATACGGCTCGTCGGGCCCGTCGACGAGAAGGGCAGCCTTGACAAGAAGGCCATGGACACCGGCCTCTCATGTCTTGCCACCATCACAGGGTCGCGGCGCGCGGCGCGTGACGAGATGGTGCGCCTCGGCGCTGTCCCGGCCGCGGTGCGCGCGCTCCATGCCACGACGGAACCTAGCTCGTCGGCCAAAGTTCTCCGGATCCTCGAGTCCGCCGTCGGCTGTGCCGAGGGGCGCGCCGCGCTGTGCAAGGACGCGGAGGTGACCGTCACCGCCGTGCTCGACAAGATGATGAAGTCTGGCCGCGAGGGCGCCGAGGCCGCGGTGGCCGTGCTCTGGGCGGTGTGCTACAAGTACAAGGACCGCAGAGCCTCGGACGCCGCGGCAGCGTCAGAGGGCGGGCTGACGAGGCTGCTTCTGCTGCTGCAGAGCGGGTGCTCGCCGGCGGCGAGGCAGATGGCGCTGGAGCTGCTCAAGATTTACAGGGTGAACGCCAAGAGTTGCCTGGCCGGCTACGATTCCAAGACCACCCACATCATGCCGTTCTGACCAGAGCTGAACGAATGGCTTGCAAGCTCGGAACAGGGATAATTCCTTCTTTTCTTCAAGTTTTCTTTGGTTTTTTAAATGTAAGTTGATAGAGAAAGAGAGAATTGATTCGTCAGGGCAGGAGAAGAAAGAAAAATAATCTGTAAATTGTTAGAGAGTTTTGACAGAAGCAAATGGAGATTGTTAACCGAAATCAATATATATTCGATCGTGTTGCCAAATCATTGCAGTAGCTCGCAAGAGTTCTGGGTTGATAATCTTCCTATTTCATGCAACAAGCATGCATATCCGAATTCATACTCTATCATCTCCTCTCCTATATCACTTCTGATGAATCTTATCAGAATTTTCAGATGGACATATGAAACGAATTCAGATTTTCGAAAAAAGAGAACGAACTTCTATTTCAATCTGGGCAATTATTCAATTGTACTCCAAGTCCTAGTACTACTATCAGAAGTGGGCCTATCAGGGAACAAGCTCCATCATGCTAATGATTCAAGATTGTCGTCTCCTGGAATACATTACTGATTACACACACCCGTAGCTTGAAAGCAACACAAGTGCTCGTTATAGAGGATAAGCCTAACAAAACACCTCCATGTTGGCACTAGACCAAAGGAGTAAAGCCCCTGTTCGATTTTGACCCATCCAGGATCATGTCTACTTCACTCCACCCACATGCTAGATGGCTAGGAGAGGAGAAACGTCTCGTATGCTTGATTGAACGGACAGTGCACCGATGAAACAACTCGCATGGCATGTTCAGGAAATCATCAGCTCATTACCTAAAGTTCGGGAGTAAAAGCATTCAAGCGACAGGCATAGACCAATGGGGCATGTTGGGTAGAAAAACGCGTCCAGCAGCCTTTACTTAATCCGTTTTCGCTCCGCATGGTCCAATATCGTGTCCAGCGCGCCGAGGACATCCCGGCCTCACATGGCGGTTGGTCTTCGTCACTAACTTCCCCGTCGGCCCGGTCAGCGTGACTTAATGGAAGCATCATCCGTAGTGATTCGTCCCGTCATCAGCGTGCGGGCATGCGCTGCGACACACGTGTCCTTGTGGGAAGCATCGACGCAGCTCGTTCGCCTGTCGGCGATAAAAGGCGCGTGCATCGTCCATCGTCACACTCTCTCATCGCCTCTATCTCGCGAAAACCCTAGCCTTTGCTCGAGCACCACACCCATCAAACTCACCGGAGGCGCCGTCGCAAATGGCTTCGTGCCGCGCAGCCTCAGTGTTGACTAGGTGTGGGCATTGTACTGAGCATGGTACTCATGCCCGCAGGACTACCGCCTCCCAAGCAACAGCCAGAGGATGGTGCCGAACGGCATCGGCATCCCGCCGATGCCCAGACCCGACAACAAGGTGTGGTGGGATCACATCCGCGAGCACCGACGAAGGCTGTCACGGGAGGAGCGTGTGTCCCCCTTATGGTGGCTCGACGTCTTCCAAACACGGTGGACGGAGGGCATGAAGGACCTCGACGGACTCATCGGGCCGCTGAACTCCTTCAGCGCGGAGGGATGCAACCGAGTCTGGGTGAGCCAGGCCGCACCCTGGATGGCGTCATTGAGCACATCAGAATTGGAAGCCATAGCCTGTAGATGCCGTCGTCACCGTGACCACCACCACGAGTGGCCCAATGGCTTCGAAGGGCTTCGACGACAACATCGGGATCCTCCTCGCGCTTGTCATCTTCCGGCGGGCCCGCTCGCTCCTCCGGCCAGTCCTCCTCACGTGCCTCCCCTCCCCACTCCCCAAAGGGAGTGCATGAGTTCACACCTCCGGCGAGGTGCAACCCGATGCGGGCACTCGCCATCGGCAAGTCTCGCGTCCCCAAGTCGGAGCCGGAGGAAGAGGAGTCTGCGCTGGTCGTGTACCTCCGGCAACAGCGGCTCATGGCGACCACCGACGACCGTGTGAACACATGCCGGGCAATGACACAATGTGGATGAACGTTCTGAATGATCACCAACGACTCACAGGGGACGATCGAGGCGTCCATCCGCTCGGCTGGTCGGGAGCTCATCGACCTCACATGAGATGCTGGCACTCTTCCCAGTGGTATCGTCAAGGACCGACCCAACTAGGAGACTACCGAATCTTCGACGAGTACAACTGCGGCAGCCGTTGGCGTTGCCCAACGGATCGTTAGATTAGTTTATTAGTTAAATTTTGTTTTTCAAGTTAAATTCCATTCGAACCTTTTAAGATATAACAAAGTTTGAATTAAATTTTAAATTTTAATATATTTTTTATTTATTGAACATCCTGTTCGAGACACTTGACTCGGAACGGACGTGCCGCGTCACGTGCCCCAAACGCGGCACAGCGCGACGTCATCTCCCAAACGCCCGATCCAGCGCTTCCGCCCGACATTGTTTAAAGATGCGACCCGAGATGCTCAGAAACTTGTTTATGCCTCGTTTACTTTTCTCCTAGTTTTTACCCATTAGAGTTGTAGAGATATGCGGGACTTCGTTATTCACTCAGTACTATACAATCCTCTAAAATACTCTTCTCCATAAAAATTCTACCTTGGAGGAGAGTTTTGAATGAAGTTAAAAACATGAAGCATTTGCCAGGATATCCTGCGATTATCCAGACCAAACCTGACGTGAAGGATTTTGCGAGAATTGAATAATCTTTTTTGATCCCCGCGAATACACACGAGAGAAGTAAACAACGCCTTACAATTTTTTTGCTGTGCAAAGAGTGAGAGATGGGCTGCCGCGCCGGTCGAGCACCGAACTAGAAAGCGCGCGGGGAGGCAGGCAGCACTACTTGCCAAGTTGGCCGGCCATCGACATGCGCTGCCACTGATGCACATACGCGGAGCAAATGGCGCAGCTTGCAGCAGAACGCGCTATCATCCTTTTCCTCCTCCTTTCCATCGCTTTAACCCTACTGCACTAATTCGGCCAGACGCGCGATCGGGTGGGCAGACTAGCGCTAGCTGGGCAAAGTTTTCCTATCTGTGCGTGTTCGTCGAGTCGTGACCGACACCATCGGTCGGTCGGGCCACCGAGTCAATGCCGTGTTAATTGTTTACTAGCTCCACTCCAGCCAGATACGGACAGTCCGACAGTGGCAGCAGTTGAGAGAATAAGTGTAGTATTGCCAGCAGCTAGCTATAACGTAGTATCACGTGATCTATAATCAACTTAGTAGCCAACATATATAATAACAAGCTATAAAAAAGTACTCCCTCTGTCTAAAAATAACTGATTTAGATTTGTCTAGATACATTTAAATCTAGAAAAACCAAATCAGTTAACGTTAATGGCCGATAGAGGTATTTGTATAGGACTCTAATCTAACTTATACCTGTACCTGCATTATAACTTTATCCCCATATATAATGAGATAGGCCGGACCTTTGGTGGTACCGTGTAATACCCCCTACCAATATTATTTCTCACATGGTATCAGAGCCGAAACCGGCCAAATCCTAAATCGCCGCCGCCGATCCTCGCTTCTGCCTACCTCCCGACCTCGCTGCCGATCATGATGACCTCGAGATCTACCTCGACCGCTACCTCGGCTATCTCCTCGAGCTCCCTCAGTGCCACCTTCCCTGGCCTCTTCGGCTCGACGAGGGCCGGCGCCACCACTGCGACCTCAGTCATCTCGTCATTGCAGATCAACCTGACGGGGCAGATCACCGTCTGCCTCAACTCCAACAACTACATCTACTGGAGGATCCAGGTTGTTCCCATGCTAAAGAGCAATCTGCTCTTTTGGTTCGTCGATGGCACTCTCCCGTGTCCGTCTGCGATGATTCCCAACCCCGCCGCTGCAACCGCTGGTGCGTCAGCGACCATCCCCAACCCGCAATATGTTGTCTGGCATCAACAGGACTATGCCATCCTCTCCGCCATCATGTGCTTCCTCCACGAGAGTGTCCTCGGGATGATGACGATGGTGGCTACGTCCCACGAGGCGTGGGAAACCCTAGCCGCCAGCTTTGCCTCGCAGTCTACGGCACGTGCGATGCAGATCCACGACAAACTCAACAAGGCCAAGAAGCTGGACAAAACTGCCTCCATGTTCTTCAACGAGATCAAGTCAATGGCAGATGTGCTGGCGTCCATTGGCCAGTCGCTACGTCCCGACGAGTTTACTGGATACTTGTGTGCGGGGCTAGATGGTGATTATGATGCTCTCGTTCAGATGGTCTCGGCAAGGGCGCTTAGTGATCCTATGTCGGTCCGACATCTATGCACAACTACTTGCTACCGAACATCGTATGAACGCGCGTCGCGTTGAACTTGGCGCCGATGTCCACATGGCCAACGTCAACTTCAGGGCGCATGGTGCTGCCTTCCTGCCGCCTCCCTCGCCCCCCTTCTACAACCAGTCGACACCACCGCCACAGCAGCACGGCGACGGTGGTGGTTCTTCCTGTGGCGGAGGGGGAGGGGGCTCATCGTCTAGTGGTGGTGGTGGCGGTGGCAACCGTCCCACGTGCCATATTTGCACCAAGATTAGACATGTCGCCTCTTGCTGCTTCAAGCGGTATGATCCTGCCTACCAAGGCGCAGAGAATGACGGCTGCTACAAGGACAGGCAGCTCGCTGCCTTCACCAGCAGCTCCACCAATGCCACTGCCGCCAACATCCGCGCCAACAACACCTCCTACGAGGCGAATCCATCCTACCTGATCGACCCCGCCTGGTACGCTGACACGGCGGCTACCGATCACTTCACCAACGATCTCGCCAAGCTCTCCATACACGAGCCCTACAATGGCAAGGATCAAGTGCAAATCGCGAATGGTTCAGGTATGCGCATTAAACATATTGGTCATTCTACTATTCCGTCGTCATCACATCCACTCCATCTTAAAAATATTCTTCATGTTCCTTCCATCACACGCAATCTCCTCTCCGTCAAAAAATTTACATGTGATAATAACGCCTTCTTTGAATTTCATCCTTGGTATTTTCTTGTTAAGGATCGGGCTTTGAGAGACATTCTTCTTAGAGGAGGTTGTCGTGGTGAGCTTTACAGGCTTGATGAGACGTTTGTCAAGCAAGGTTTTAGCAGTGTTAAAGTTTCTCGTGAGCAATGGCACTCACGCTTAGGGAATCCAGCCACCCCATAGTTCAACATGTTCTTCATCGTCATGAGCTTCCCTCAGTGTCAGTCAATAAAGCTGTAGTGTGTGATTGCTATTGATGACCCACAAGTATAGGGGGTGTATCGCAGTATTTTTGATAAGTAAGAGTGTCGAACCCAACGAGGAGCAGAAGGTGCTGGCTAGTGGTATGGATCAAGAATTCTCTGCAAATACTTAGCAAACGGATTTTTAGGGGTTTTTGATAAAACAAGTAAACAAAGTACGAGTAAATAAAAGACAGTAGGAATAAATGCAGCAAGTGGCCCAATCCTTTATGCAGCAAAGGACAAGCTGGTTGTATTTCTATCGATGACCAAACCTTCTCGAGGACACATGGGAAGACTGTCAAGTGCTTTCGCTTCATATAGCTGATTAATCTTCTCTAGCTTGCTAAGTGTTGTGTGGGTGAACCTGTGCTAATGTACCGCCCCATCCAAGACTAATACATACTTGTGATTATACCCCTTGCAAATATCCGTAAGTACAAGAAAGTAATTAAGGTAGAAACCTAACCACAACTTTAAACTCTAATACCCTTACGTCCCTTGTGCAATGGTTTCCTAACGGGGGTTCAGGTTTCTGTCACTCCGGCAACCCCTACGATTAGTAGCCAAATACACAATGCATTCCCCTAGGCCCATATAGGTGAAGTGTCATGTAGTCGACGTTCACATGACACCACTAGAAGAAGTACACCACAACTTAAATAACAATCTATTGAATCTTTCTCAACACAACTCCACTACTAACAACAAGACTTCTCCCATGTCCTCGAGAACAAAACGAACTACCCACAAGACATCATATGGATCATGATCAGAGATGGAATAATGATGTATAACAATCTGAACATAAACAATAATTCAACGATTCACTCAATAGCATCAACTACAAGGAGTAATCAACACTGGGAAAGTTTCCCCTATGAACTATGCAAGATTCAACGCAATTGTTACAGCAATATGGAGATGGTGATGAGGGTGCTGATGGTGATGATGGTGGTGGTGATGATGATGATGATGATACCGATGAAGTCCAGCTTGATGGTGGTGTTGATGGCCACGATCTCCCCTCTCCGGAAAGGAATTCCCCCGGCAGAAATCTGTCTGCCGGAGAGATCTTTCTCTCTCGGTGTTTTCCGCCCCGTAGAGGCGGCGAAATCTTTTTGTGGTTGCTCCTCGAGTCTTAGGGTTTCGGGAGGTTGATATACGCCAGAGGGGAGAGGCTGGAGTAGGCCAGGGTGGCCACACCACCTCCAGGCGTGGCCTAGGCCTGCCCGCGCCATGGGATGGTGTGGGCCCCTGTGGCCCACCTCCACTCCATCTTCTGACATCCTTAGTCTTCTGGAAAAATAGGATTTTGCGTATATTTTTCCGGATTTTCCGATCTTCGCGAATTTTGCCTCCAAACAGCACCTTTTCCATCAGAATCCTGACTGCAGCGGTCCATGCTCCAAAAGTCACCAACCATGCAAAAATAGATGAAATAACATAAGTATCACCTCTCAATACGAAATATATCAATAAATAATAGTGAATTAAGACATAAAATAGTGATGCAAAATGGACGTATCATCTATCAGCAAGGCAAGAGTCATCAGTTACCATTTTCATTGTCAACTTGTGTTACTACTTCTCCTTTAGAGATTATATATTCTGATCTTTGGGGCCCTGGCCCTATTTCTACCAATGGACATGAGTATTATGTGAGTTTTGTTGATGCTTACAGTCGTTTTACATGGCTCTACTTGCTGAAATGAAAATCTGATGTTTTCCATGTCTTCATTGACTTCCAAAAACATGTTGAATGACTCTTAAATAAGAAAATTATCCATGTCCAGTCGGATTGGGGCGAGGGGGGTGAATACCATCGGCTAAACAATTTTTTACTGATCTTGGTATTTCACATCGAGTTTCCTATTCTCATACACACCAACAAAACGGCACCGCTGAACGCAAACATAGACATATTGTTGAAACTAGTTTCACTCTTCTTGCACATGCCTCTACGCCTTACCGCTTTTGGGATGATGCTTTTTATACAATGTGTTTTCTCATAAATCGCTTGCCTAGTCGTGTCATTAACATGGAGACTCCTCTTGAGTGCCTCCTTGGAGAGGTGCCTGATTATACCTTTCTCAAAGTCTTCGGTTGTGCATGCTGGCCGCATCTCCGTCCTTATAATCACTGCAAACTTGAGTTCCGTTCTAAGCAGTGTGTCTTTCTTGGTTATAGTTCAATCCATAAAGGCTACAAGTGCCTACATATTCCTACAAACCGAGTGTACATCTCTCGTGACGTTGTTTTTGACGAGATAGTTTTTCCTTTCTCTCATTTATCACAAAACTCCACCATACCATCTATAGCTACCACTCCTCCAACTCCTGACCAATTTGTTGATGCTGCATATACACCTTCTCTTTTTCCTAACCATGGTGCAGGTGTTGGAAGAGGAGCTCATCTCGAATTGCTGGATGCTGAAGATCTAGCCGACGCGACACATGATCACATCGATCGGATGCATGGCGCTGGTGATGGCCATGCACCCAAGGCCGGCCCACCCTCGCCCGGCTCACCTCCAGCTGGGCCGCCATTCGATGACCCGTCCATGCCCGGGCGATCGCCCGGCACAACGGCTTCCTCCATGTCGCCTGCCTCGCCGTCTGTTGTGACGCCATCGCCATCACCAGCATCTCCTCTCGGTGTTACCAACAGACTAATGCGTGGTGTTCGTTAGCCAAAAAGGCGGACAAATGGCATAGTGGCCTAGAATACATCTCGTGCTATTGATCTTGTTCATAACGAGCCCCGCACTCATCATGATGCTATTAGTTATGCCCACTGGCGTACTGCTATGGAGACTAAATAATCTTCTCTTCAAGTAAACAAGACTTGGCGATTAGTTCCTCCTCGCCCTGGAGTTAATATCATGGACTACAAGTGGGTCTTCAAAATCAAGCAAAAATCTGATGGTACAATAGAGCGATACAAAGCACGCTTGGTTGCAAAGGGTTCAAGCTAAAGGGAATATGCCCTGAGAGACAATAATAAAGTTGTTATTATATGTATTCCAAGTATATGATAGATGTTTATTTTGCATGCTATAATTGTATTGATTGGAAACGTTAATACATGTGTGCTTAATAAACAAATGGAAAGTTCCTAGTTATGCCTCTCTTCTAAACTAGCTTGTTGATTAACAAGATGATCAAAGTTTCCTGATCATGGACATTGGATGTTGTTAATAATGAGGTCACAACATTAGTGGAATGATGTGTTGAACATTCATCCGAAGTATAGCATTATGACCAAAGTCATTGTGTTTATATTGCTATAACATCATACGAAGTAATCCTAGTCCTTAGACCATGCGATCATGTTAATCACTAACACTGGAAGAGTATCTTGATAACATCAAACGTCATACCGTGAAAGGGTGACTATAAAGGTGGGTTCAGTGCTACGAAGGTGTTATGTAGAGGCTCATGGATCAAGAGTGGGATTTGTCCATCCCGATGACGGATAGATATACTCTGAGCCCTCTCGATGATATCACATTAAGAATAACTTGCAAGCAAGTGATGTGATCACTAGAATGTTATATCACGGGAACAAGAAAAGAGTGCATGTCGGTAATGAGATCAAACTAGGTATAGAGATACCAATGATCGAATCTCGAACATGTAATATATCATGAGACAAATGTATTAAGTTACTAGCATTAAAGGTTCTCACGATCACAGAAGTCATCGTTGAATGTGTGCGAGTCAGTATGGATCTCCAGGTCCCGCTTCTGATTATTGATCTGAGAGGGGTCTCGATCATGTATGCATTATTCTTGAACTGTAGGGTGACACACTTAATGGATACCAACACCATTTGGAGAAAATATGTTCTAGACGAAAGAATTGCCAAGCGCTGGAATTATTTCAATGGACACCGAAATTGTTTCGGGTGAAATTGCTGAAATTGGTTCTCCATGTGATATTGAAATATTGCAGGGGGTTTTATGTAAATTTTTATTAATTAAAGTAATTAATAAAATTCTGAATAAAATAAATAAAAGAGTTTTATTAAATGAGAGTTGTATTAAATTTGGTGGAAATTTAATGCATTTTGAGTAGAGAAAATGGAGGGCCAAATTTATGTGAGTGGAGCTTGCCCACATGAATGAGGAAGAGGTGGGGGCACCCCACATGGTGCGCCGGACATGGGGAGGGGCTGCCCCCTCTCCCCAAAAAGGCCCCCCTCTCACTCCTTCTCACTTACACCTCCTCGTGAAGGATCTCTCTCCCCTCTAGAATTATTCCCCCATGGTCTCGGATTAGCGAGATACATGTTCCCGGTGGCTTTTCGTCTGGAAGGAGTTGCTTCTTCCGGTGCATCGCTAGAGTGAGAAGGTGGATGTTGTTCGGTGGCCTGAACGTGTGTGCGATCACGGATGCGCTGCTGAGTTGCGGCGCTGGACTTCTTCTCGATCCTGAGATCGGCAAGCGTTCGACTACATCATCCACGAGTTCAACCTGGTTACACTTTGTCGGTCTACAAGGGTATGTTCTCTATGGATGTATATCCACCCGTAGCTTGTATCTAGTAGATAGATCTTGGTGCTTAGTAGTTCCCATCGTAGGAAATTGTTTGTTTTCTAGGATGCGAACCCAACAGTGGTATCAGAGCCTGATCTATGTGTAGATGCTTTGCACGGGTAGTACACATATGAGTATGTGGGCGATGATGATCATGTTATTGCTTCTTATATGTATTTTGGATATTGGTGGCATAGTGGGATGAAGCGGCCTAGACTAACTTTACATGTCCTCGCACCTGATACCAGTTCCACGCTTGACATGCAACTAGTTTTGCATAAGTGGCTAGCGGGTGTTTGTCTCTCCTACTATAGTCAATATATGATTTACAACGAGTTATTAATAATTTAGTTATCATTGTTGTGATTTCATGTTCGTAGGTAAGACTGGTTCTATCTTCGAAAGTGCTAAGCCACGTAAAACTTGCAATGGATGAATTAGAAGTGTCTAGCTTAGATTGTTGCTGGGCTGGTGACATAACATGGTAATGTTGTAAGTTGATGTATAGTTGATACTCTTACAACACACCTAACGTGTAAGTTCCATAGATCTTGGCCTTACACATAAAGGAATGACAAAGATCATACCAGGATGCACATGATAAATGCAAAGACCATATCATTTCACTTTACACATATGATGTTTGCATCTTATTTTGCTTGTTTGGCATTTTAGTAGCATTATAAGATGATCCCTCATTGAGATATCAAGATAAAATGTGTTCTTCCTTAAGTATGCACCCATTTTATGTTTCGTCGCTTCAAGATATCACGTGATGATCGGGTGTACTTGAATCCACGTTTGCATAACGGGTGTAAGACCGTTTTACACACGCAAGTACTAAGGTTCTTACTTGGCGAGCCTAGCATGTACAGACATAGCCTCGGAACACGGACCGAAAGGTTAAGCATGATTCATATATTTGACATGATGCCCATATAGATGCTCGCCTTTGAATCTACGCTGACTCACGTGATGATCGGACTTGGTGTAGTGGATTTGGTTCATGTAATCACCAAAAAGACACGAGGGATGTTGTTTTTGAGTGGGAGTTCATTTTTAATTTGGATTAGTTGAACTCGATCTATCATAAACTTAGTCTAAACTTTACAAATTCTGTTGTAGATGGCACCACCTGCTTTTAATTTCAATGTGTTCATGGAGAAAGAGAAACTTGCAATGAATGGTAGCAACTTTACCGACTGGGCCATGAATTTGAGTATTCTCCTCAATGCTGCACACAAGCTAGATGTGCTAGAAGCGCCTCTAGGCCCCCCACCAGCTACTGATGCCCCTAACGAGGAAAAGAACGTCTATTTGACTCGTCAGGAGGACCACAACTTAGTTCATTGTGGCATACTATATGGGCTTGAGCCAGAACTTCGAAAGCGTTTTAAAAATGGAAATGCATTTGATACCATGGGTGAATTGAAAATGATTTTCGATACCCATGCTGTCGTAGAGAGTTATAATGCTTCTGAAAAGTTCTTTAGCTGCATGATGGAAGAGAACAACTCCGTTAGTGAGCATGTACTCAAAATGTCTGGGTACGCCAATAGGCTTGTGTCCTTGGGAATAACGATTCCTATTGACTTAGGCATACATCGTGTTCTCCAATCTCTGCCACCTAGCTACAAGAGCTTCGTGATGAACTATAACATGCAGGCCATGAAGAAGTCTCTCCCCGAGCTTCTGTCAATGCTTAAGACTGCAGAAGTGGAGATCAAGAAAGAACATCAAGTGTTGATGATCAATAAGACCACCGGTTTCATGCACTGTAGAGGTTGACCACCTCGAACAAGATGGGCTCGCAGTGAAAGTTGTCTTCCATGCCGAAGATGACGTCTAGCCAGATCCTGTCGATGGGCGAGTGCGACGGGCCTGGAATGACTTCGTGGAAGTAGGTACTCGTTGGATCCAGTTGGGACTCACTGATGCCAAGCCGGTCCAGGGAGCTGCGGTACATGATGTTGATGCTGCTGCCTCCATCAACAAGGACGCGAGAAAAGCTACATGAGTGCTTCTTGGAGATGATGATGGGGTCCAGGACCATGGCATATGTGCCTGGGTGCAGCAGCACGTCCGGCTGGTCCTTCCGGCTCCAGGTAACCTCTTACTCAGACCAGTTAAGGTACTGAGGGATGGGGGAACGATTGCGTTCACCTCCGCCTCGCGACGCCTCTTGCTATGCTTGGTCTCCGGCTTGGTGGTGAAGATGTGGTAGTTCCCCACCCGGTGAGGTAGTATCCTCCATCCTCGTCCTAGCGGTTCTGGCGCTCGCGGTTGTCCTTTTGGCCGCCAGCTAGTGGAGGTAGGGGTGGTGGCGGTAATGTTGGAGATATGCCCAAGAGGCAATAATAAAGTGGTTATTATTATATCTTTATGTTTATGATAAATGTTTACATCCCATGCTATAATTGTATTAACCGGAAACATTAATACTTGTGTGTTTTGCAAACATAAAAGAGTCCTTAGTAAGCCTCTTGTTAAACTAGCTTGTTGATTAATGGATGATCATGGTTTCCTGATCATGGACATTGGATGTCGTTAATAACAAGATCATATCATTAGGAGAATGATGTGATGGACACACACCCATAGTAAGCATATCATAAGATCAAGTCATTAAGTTCGTCTTGCTACAAGCTTTCAAATGCATAGTAACCTAATCCTTCGACCATGAGGTTATGTTAATCACCATCACCGGATGGATACTTTGATGACATCAAACACCGCTTCGTAACTGGGTGGTTATAAAGGTGTCATTGGGTATTCTGAAAGTATGTGTCGAAGCGCATGGACCAAGATTGGGATTTGTCCATCCATATGACGGATAGATATGCTCTGGGCCCTCTTGGTGGGATGTCATCTAGTTAGCATGCAAGCATGTGACTAGGTCACAAGGGATGACATATCATGGAACGAGTAAAGAGTACTTATCAGTAACGAGGTAGAACAAGGTATGGAGATACCGACGATCAAACCTCGGATAAGTAGAGTATCGCATGACAAAGGGAATTGGTTTCGTATGTTAATGGTTCTATCGATCACGAAGTCATTGTTGAGTATGTGGGAGCCGTTATGGATCTCCAGATCCCGCTAATGGTTATTGATCGGAGATGTGTCTCCATCATGTCTGCATATTCACGAACCGTAGGGTGACACACTTAAGGTTCGAAGTTGTTTTAAGTAGATATGGAATGTGCGTTGGAGACCAAATGTTGTTCGGAGTCTCGGATTGGATCCGGGATAACACGAGGAGATCCAGAATTGTCCGAGGAATAAGATTCATATATTGGGGATCATTTTCTAAGTTAGGAAATGTTCCGGAGTATTTGTATGGGGATTCTAGAAGGTTTCGGAATGTTCCGAAAGGTTCTAGAAGATTTCTTGGAGTTTACTTGGAAACCAAGAAAGGATCAAGGAATCCTTGTGGGGTAAGACAAGGATTCGTGGGGGAGTAGGACTCTCCCCCCACCTCCTTGATCCGCCGGCCAAGGGAGAGGGGAGTCCTACAAGGACTCCACCTCCCCATGGCGCCTCCCTCCTTTAAATAGAGGGGTGGAGGCACAAACCCCCTAGCCCCTTCTATTCTCTAGATCTCAAGTTGCCTCTCTCCTCCTCCTTCCCTCTGCTCTGGCTTAGGCGAAGCCCTGCATAGTTCTCTTCTCCACCACCACCACCACGCCGTCGTGCTGCTGGGATTCCGTGGAGAGATCTACTACCTCTGCTGCTCGCTGGAACGAGGAGAGGAAGGTCTGCTTCGACTCCGCACGTGTGACCGACTGCGGAAGCGCTGCCGGAACGCGACACCGGAAGGATCGTCTACTCGATCTTGAGATCGGCAAGTGATCGACTACATCAACCACGAGATCCGATCTCGTAACGCTTTCGGGTCTACAAGGGTTAGTACAGATCTATCTCGTTGCACGTGCCTAATAGATTAGATCTTGGCTTTTATCTAGATTAGATCTGGGTTTTGTTTGTTCTTGCGGTAGAATTTTTTTGTTTTCCATGCTACGAACCCATCAGTGGTATCAGAGCCGTGTCTATGCGTAGATATGTTGCACGAGTAGAACACAATGGTTTTATGGGCGTTGGTGCTCGTGCCGTCTTTTGCTTTTTGTACTTTGCATCTTGCGGTATGGTGGGATGAAGCGGCTCGGGCTAACCTTACATGTCATTACACATGAGACTTGCTCCACGCTTGACGTGTAACTTGCTTTGCACAAGTGGCTTTGCGGGTGTCTGTCTCTCCCATCATAGTATAGATCCAATCTACACTTTGCACTTGATAGCACTTGTATCAACGTTGTGGTTCAGTTTCGTAGGTAAGATCCGTTCTTATTCGAAAGCCCCAAACCACGTAAAACATGCAAAGAAAATTAGAGGCGTCTAACTTGTTTTTGCAGGGGTTTTGTGATGTGATATGGCCATCATGTGATTGCGATTATATTTGATGTATGCAATGATCCTTGTTGTAATATGGCAACCGGCAGGAGCCTAATGGTTGTCTTTAATTCTGTTAAGACCTGCGTGTCTATTCATCTTGTAATAGCTTTATTCCAAGTAGTTGTAATAGTTACTAGTGATGATGGACAACCATGAAGCGAAACCACTGACCTTGACGCAATGCTGGTGATGATGGAGATCATGTCCGTGCTTTAGAGATGGAGATCAAAGGCATAAGAAGAAAGGGCCATATCATATCACACTAATTATGAATTGCCTGTGATGTTAATCCTTTATGCATCTTGTATTGCTTAGATCGCGACGGTAGCATTATAAGATGACCCCTCTCACTAAATATCAAGTAATAAAGTGTTCGTCCTTAGTAGGCACCGTTGCTAAGACTCGTCGTTTCGAAGCATCTCGTGATGATCGGGTGTGATAGATTCTACGTGTGCATACGACGGGTGCAAGCCAGATTTGCACATGCGGATACTAAGGTTAACCTTGACGAGCCTAGCATGTACAGACATGGTCTCGGAACACGGAATACCGAAAGCTAAAGCATGAGTCATATGGATGATATGATGAACATGTTGATTGTTCGCCTTTAAAGCTACATCATCTCACGTGATGATCGGACTTGGTGTAGTGAATTTGGTTCGTGTAATCACTAAAACAACTGGAGGGATGTTGTTTTGAGTGGGAGTTCATTTGTAATTTGGATTAGTCAAACTCAATTTATCATAAACACAATCAAAGTGAATTTGCATAGTTTGTTGTAGTCATTGGCATCCGTTCACCACCTTACGTTTAGTTATAGTTGAGATAGTGGAACTATAGAAATTCTGGATATTTGCTTTACGAATTGGTATCGTATTGTTTTGAGTGTCAATATAAAGTTTAAAAGTCCTGTTGCAAACCTTCAGCAAACTCCGTTTACTCTGTGAAGTTTAATAAATAGTATTAAATCAAGAGTAACAATTCCAGTGTTAGTATCTAATGTATCATGTTTGCCTCCATGATTCTTGATACTCAAAAGATTGTTTTTAATATCAAGTTTATCTAAGAGCTGAAAGCAATGTTTCAGAAACTATCATATGTGAAAGGTATTGCGATATCTAAAACAATGTGTTGGTTACAACATGATAGAGTATATGTCCTCATATTTGATGAGAATTTGTGAAGGTTGGAGACGCTAGTCGTCCTAATCCTCCAAAAGGTTTTGGAAAAGAAACATTATACTCGCAATTCACCTTTATAAGCTATAGCAGCTTGATCATGAAAGTTGTCATGATAAGGATGAATAGAAGATGTAAGTAAAATGTTTACTACACTAAAAGATTACTAAAGAATGGAATTTTAAAAGAATGCCAAACATTTGATGAAGGTGATCCACTTCAAAGTGCAAGTCCAAAGGTATTAGTATTTGACTATACACACTTTGTACTATGTGTCATGTGAATGACACCACTATTGATGTTGATAGATTCTTTTAAAAGAAAAGGAATTGTTGAAAGAGAATCTATAAAATATTTGGCAGAAAAGAAAAGATTGGAGATATCCAACTTAGGTATATAGAAGATACATGTTATGGCTGTATTCCTTGGTTGTTAAACAATGTGGTTCTGCGGTATTGGATACCGAATTGGTTGGTATGATGTGTCATACAGGACAACACAATTCATGAACTGCAATGGCCTAAGTAACTAGCAAGAGAATATGTGATGATGTTCATCGAAAACAAACAAAGGGTTGTTGTGTTGCTCGTTAACATCAAAGCTTACCTTCAAGATTTGTTTCAATAATTGTTATTTTGATCAGGTATTATGACGACAAAAGGTTGTTCAAATAATTACCGTATTCCATAATAGATGGATGATATACAAGTCTGGTTGGAGAAATAACGACCATAAAACTAATGCTAAAATGTCGCAAGACAAATGATTGAAAGATCACTTGCGAAGTGACATCACCGTTTAAATTATATTAGGGATACATGAAGAAACTCCATGTTGATGGATTTTTGGAGTCTTTGATTTTGATCAAATGACGCTTGTGATACTTTCCTGGAGATAATTAAAACTCCGTTCGTAGGCCAAAAGAGGAACGGACGACTAACTGATTGGAATTTGTACATATTGATGTATATAGTCCATTATGTGTAGTCGTGGGCGATGGATTTCAGCTTCATATGCTTTCTCCGAAGATTTGAGTGAGTATATGTATATACCTACTCAATAAGGAAGAAGTATGAAACATTTGAAAATGTTCAAAGACTTTCAAGATGAAGTGGAAAATTATTGTAACAAGAAAATAAAAAAAGTTTATGATTGGATCATAAAGATGTTTGAGTTACAAGTTTAGCAAAACACCTAAGATTTGAGGAATCGTTCCATGGATTTGCATTTCCCAAAACACCATAGGAGTATGGAGTGTTCAAGATATGTAATAAAACCTTGTTTGACATGGTAAGATCAAAGGTGTCATTTATAAAACTGCCATTATATTTTAAAGATTAAAGCTTTAGTGACTACCGCTTTTACACTGAAAAGAGCTCCATCGTGATCCGTTGAAATGACACCATATAAGTCATGGTTTGGGATAAAACCCAGGTTGTCCTTTCTTAAATTTTTGGTATGCTAGGCATAAGTAAAATGTTTACAACCAAAGTCGGATGAGCATGTCTTTGTAGGTTATTTCGAATAACCATTGGGTATTCCTCCATAACACCGAAGACAAAAGTGTTTGTCGCTTAGAATGTCGAGTTTCTTGAGAAGGAATTTTTGGTGAAAAGTTAAGTGGGAGGACAATAGAACTTTGACAAGGTTGTTGAACCTTGGCTAATATGTGCTGAGTTGCGCAGCATCGGTAAGTGTCCCGGAGGCAGCAACAATGCTCATGGCTCACGTGCCTCAAAGGATGTGGTCACGGGGATCTAAGTTCCTATTGAACCAAGTAGGTCGGGTAAGTAATCAAATGCCAAGATTTGAGAGTTAAATCATTGTTGTTTGACAATGCTGAACCGACTACATGCAAATAATCAATGATGGGCCCTGACTTTGTTAAGTGGCTTGAAGCCATAAAATCCGTGATAATTCCATACACGAGAAATCAAGCTTTGAATTTGAAATACCCTCTGGAAAGGTGCAAGACCTTACAGTCGTATATGGATCTATAAAGAAATAGAGATGGATGTTTCACATCTATGAAATAGTCGACATGTCGGAAAGAGTTTACGACAATGTTCAAGGAATTAACTATGATAAGATTTGATCTTTCATAGCGATATTTAGTCTGGACGGATTAATGTAGCAACCACTACATATATTTTGGTATATGGTAGTTGAACAAACAAAACAAGTTCTTCTAATAGAATGGTTACCTAGGATGTGTCCATGACACGATCCAAAGGGTTTTGTTAATTCAAAGGATGCTAAAAGAGTATGCGAAACTTCAATGGTTGAAGTGAGCATCGCGGAGTTGGAATCTTCACCGTGATGAAACCGTTAAAAGGTTTAATTTCATCAGAGACGATGAAGATGTTTGCATTTTGCAAGAAATTAAGTGGGAGCGCTAAGACATATTTCTAATACATTATGTGAAAGACATATTGTTGATTAGAAATGATGTATCTTTTATTGACACAGGTTAAGAATTTCATTTCGATGAAAGACTTAGGCATAACCCAAGAATTAGGCATCAATGTCTATATGGATAGATTGAGGCGCTAATATGGTTTTGCCAAATGTACATAGATAAGATGTTGAATGAGTTCAATATGGAAACAACAAGAAAGGTTCTTGACGCACGGAAAGGACTGAATCAAGATTCAAGTGTGTTGACACGAGATTCAAGTGTTTTGACACTTGGTGAAATCACAAGAATATTTTGATCAATCATTCTTTGAGATGTACACATCCAGATATGTCCTATGCTCTAAATGTTATGAGCATATACCAGAATGACTCATAAGATGATCATTGGACAATAGTAGGGATATTCCTTTGATCTTTGGAAGAACTAAGAATATATTATTTATATAGTGGTGACAAATAGTTCATTGTAAATTGTTGCATTGATACTAGTTTTGTCAGAAATTAAGTTTATCTCAATTTAAACTATGGGTGGCACAATGTAATGGAAAGGAAGTTCCATAACGGATTTGGTTGAGTACCAAAGTTAAAACATTGTGACAGATACTACAACAAAAGGCTAAGTATATGACTACTATTGTAGCAGCAAATGAGGGCATTTGCGTCAAGTAGTTTGTTATCAAACTAGGTGTGGTTCATAGCGGGATAATACTATGAAGATACATTGTACGACAATTGTATCAACATGATTTAATCCCAAGGAACTAAAGGTCTCACCAAAGGACCAAATTTATACAATGCCATCTCATTGGAGAATGAGTAATGCGTAGAGACGCAAGGAAATGCAAATACACACAGACTTGGAAGTGTCAAATCCGAAGATTATGTTTACCACTAGCAATAGTGTCTATACAACACCAGAAAGCCATAGGTGTTGAATGCACAAATTTTTAACTAGATTATTGACTCTAGTCAAGTGGGAGACTGTTGGAGATATGCCCAAGAGGCAATAATAAAGTGGTTATTATTATATCTTTATGTTTATGATAAATGTTTACATCCCATGCTATAATTGTATTAACCGGAAACATTAATACTTGTGTGTTTTGTAAACATAAAAGAGTCCCTAGTAAGCCTCTTGTTAAACTAGCTTGTTGATTAATGGATGATCATGGTTTCCTGATCATGGACATTGGATGTCGTTAATAACAAGATCATATCATTAGGAGAATGATGTGATGGACACACACCCATAGTAAGCATAGCATAAGATCAAGTCATTAAGTTTGTTTTGCTACAAGCTTTCAAATGCATAGTAACCTAATCCTTCGACCATGAGGTTATGTTAATCACCATCACCGGATGGATACTTTGATGACATCAAACACCGTTTCGTAACTGGGTGGTTATAAAGGTGTCATTGGGTATTCTGAAAGTATGTGTTGAAGCGCATGGACCAAGATTGGGATTTGTCCATCCATATGACGGATATATATGCTCTGGGCCCTCTCGGTGGGATGTCATCTAGTTAGCTTGCAAGCATGTGACTAGGTCACAAGGGATGACATATCATGGAACGAGTAAAGAGTACTTATCAGTAACGAGGTAGAACAAGGTATGGAGATACCGACGATCAAACCTCGGATAAGTAGAGTATCGCGTGACAAAGGGAATTGGTTTCGTATGTTAATGGTTCTATCAATCACGAAGTCATCGTTGAGTATGTGGGAGCCGTTATGGATCTCCAGATCCCGCTAATGATTATTGATCGGAGATGTGTCTCCATCATGTCTGCATATTCACGAACCGTAGGGTGACACACTTAAGGTTCGAAGTTGTTTTAAGTAGATATGGAATGTGCGTTGGAGACCAAATGTTGTTTGGAGTCTCGGATTGGATCCGGGATATCACGAGGAGATCCGGAATTGTTCGGGGAATAAGATTCATATATTGGGGATCATTTTCTAAGTTAGGAAATGTTCCGGAGTATTTGTATGGGGATTCTAGAAGGTTTCGGAATGTTCCGGAAGGTTCTAGAAGATTTCATGGAGTTTACTTGAAAACCAAGAAAGGATCAAGGAATCCTTGTGGGGTGAGACAAGGATTCGTGGGGGAGTAGGACTCTCCCCCCACCTCCTTGATCCGCCGGCCAAGGGAGAGGGGAGTCCTACAAGGACTCCACCTCCCCATGGCACCTCCCTCCTTTAAATAGAGGGGTGGAGGCACAAACCCCCTAGCCCCTTCTATTCTCTAGATCTCAAGTTGCATCTCTCCTCCTCCTTCCCTCTGCTCTGGCTTTGGCGAAGCCCTGCAGAATTCTCTTCTCCACCACCACCACCACGGCGTCGTGCTGCTGGGATTCTGTGGAGAGATCTACTACCTCTGCTGCTCGCTGGAACAGGGAGAGGAAGGTCTGCTTCGACTCCGCACGTGTGACCGACTGCGGAAGCGCTGCCGGAACGCGGCGCCGGAAGGATCGTCTACTCGATCTTGAGATCGGCAAGTGATCGACTACATCAACCACGAGATCCGATCTCGTAACGCTTTCGGGTCTACAAGGGTTAGTACAGATCTATCTCGTTGCACATGTCTAATAGATTAGATCTTGGCTTTTATCTAGATTAGATCTGGGTTTTGTTCGTTCTTGCGGTAGAAAATTTTTGTTTTCCATGCTACGAACCCATCAGGTAACCCACAAACCTCGGGGATCTTCTTCATCTAGGTGCACTCGAGAGTTGTATGTGTAGCTGGCTTGTGGCCACCACTGTGGAACTTACACGGGCCATCAAGCATCGATTCGATGGTGTACTTGGGCTGAGGCGGACGATTGTCGGGCTTTTGCCTCCGGCTACTGCCTACAGCCAGGACCTCCTGGACGGCTGCCACCTGCTTGGAATCGTATTGGTTTTCCGGCTGGTCATCCTTCCTCTTGCCATGGAGATTGTCATGCCGCCTGGAGTGGTTGTTGTTTCCGTCCGGCTGGCACCGATATGTGGGAGCATCCACAACAATCTGCCCTTGGTTGTCTAGATGGATGGATCTCTTCATTACTACGTCAGCGGTGCATACTTGTCCACGGTTTCCATGGTCTATTCCATGGTGGTGGGCTCCACCCGGCAAAGCTTATGCTTAAGCATGGTGTCGTCTCTGCAGCCGTTGATGAAGAAATCAACTTCTTGCTGCTTGCACACCCCTTCACAGGAGTTGTGCATGCTTTTCACCGGGTGATGTAGGAGCGGTCGGTTTCGTCCTTGCCCTAGACGCGAAGGGCGAGCTCACCGGGTCAACCTAGGATTTTGTAGGTGCCGGTAAAGTTGCGGATGAATTCCTGCTTGAAGTCCACCCAAGCGTTGATGCTGTTGTCAGGGAGGCTATTGAGCCACGTTCTGGCCGAGTCGAGGAGCATGAGGGGGGCGTAGCGTACGGCTACCCGGTGGTTTCTGTTTGCGATGCCCATTGCGGTGGTGTAGTACACTAGCCAGTCCTCCGACTTGACCGTGCCATTGTACTTTGGTGTGTCCCTTGGGAGCGAAAATCCCTTTAGGAACGGTTTGTTCCGGATGTGCGGTCCGGAACATCTTGGGCCGGCCAGGCTTTCCTCCTTTAGCGCGCGTGCTTGCATCAAGACGTTGATGTGCGCACGCAAGTCTTGCATTTCCGGCTCACATGGATCGAGTCACTGAAGGGTTCCTGTAACATCCCAAAACTTCAATTAAGGTTATCAAGATCCAAATCACCCAATTTAGGGTTAACAAAAACTTTTTATTATTAAAAACAAATATGAATGCATGTGTGTTGCATTAAAATAGAATTGTTTGGAATTGCCATGTTTGTTTGTTTGTTCTAATGGTTGTAAAATGATTCAAAGATGAATTCCACATCAGCTAGATCATTCCCAAGCAAAATCCAAAGAAAAAGAAATCAAATAAGATTAATAAAGGCAAATGGTCACTTTTGCCATTTTAATCCACTAGGTCACTTTAGGTGTTCCTAGAAGTCAATTCTTAACTGAAACAATTCTAACTCTTTGCACCCCTTGCTAGTACAAGTAATGATCTACCAAGGCCCACTTTGAAATCTTACAAAAACATTTAAACCCTAATTTTAAATGGCATTTGAAAATGGAATCCATTTCATATGCATCGATCCCACTTTTTCAAAAACCACTCAAATGAGTTCACCTTGACATTCCCCAGCAACCACAAATGCTTAAGCATGTGACTAACACATCCACCAAAAATCTTTTCAAAATTCAGACAAAACTTTCTTGCGGCCATTTTGTCGAATAATTGGTAGACAGAGAAGAATTGGCCTAACTAATACCGTTGCTAATCAACTCTTTGTCCCCCATTCGATCCCCTCTGCTCTTCCCTGTCTCCCCTAGTTCCAACCAAGCCATCAAAGAGCTACCATTTAGCCCCTAGCAGTAGTACCACGCCGCCCGTTCTTGGTCGCCGCCGGCCAAACGTGGGCAACGTGCCAGAGACAACACCGCACCAAACCAGCACATCCCCTAGCTCCGCCGAACCCTACCGCGACCCCCTGTCCACCCCACGGATGCAGCCGAGCACTGGACCACCGAGGAGCGCCCGTGCACCGAGCCTCTGTGCCATGCACGGAGCACACCCGAGCGCCATCCCTGACAGGCCAGCACAAGCCACACCTTGTCCTCGGCTTGCACGCGCCGCTCCGCCATAACCCCAGTATGCTCCAGGACATGCCCTTTTCCCGTCGCGTGACTAGCAGCCACCGCACGCAGCGTCGAGCATCGCCTCTGCCGCGCAGAGCGGCAACCTTTCCTGACCGCATACCACCGCCCCTAGCCATGCCATTGCACCGTAGCTGACCGTCAGGAGGCAAGCCACCGTCCGCCTACC
The DNA here is from genome assembly GCA_916181665.1 of Avena sativa. NCBI lineage: Eukaryota > Viridiplantae > Streptophyta > Magnoliopsida > Poales > Poaceae > Avena > Avena sativa. Next base: position 436,314,255 of record OV702287.1, read on the forward strand.
TCGCCCATGCCATTAGGCCCCTGTAACATCGTCTCCGACGAGCCGCGCCCATGCTGCTCTGCCCCTTCATCGACCCTATATAAGGAGCCATCCCCAGCACCAATTCTCCACACTCCAACACTCCACTCTCACCACTAATCCCTCCCCACCTCTCACCGGAGCCGCTCGAGCAACCGTTCGCCAGAATTTCCACCGGAGTCGCCGCAACAGAGGAGAAAGGGGCCCGTCGATTGCGACCACCCCAGGAGCCGCCGCGACCTTGCCTGAGCTCGTCGTCGACCACTTGTTCGATCGCCCCATCGCCATGTTAGCTGGAGCCCTGGTAAACCCCCAATCGACCCCCACCGAGCCGCTAGGGTTCAGTCTCGCCGGCGACCTGTCCGTCGTCGACGATGAACCAGAGCCGTTGATCTAGGTTCTAATCGCACGGTCCACATCGCCCTGTACTGCTTCATGTTTAGTTGTGCCGCTGACATGTGGGACCCCCTGTCAGTTGCCTTCTGCGCCGCGGAGTGTCACTGGGCCGGCCCGTTAGTGTTCTCACGCTGGCCCTAAAATTCAAATATAGGTTTTTCTGTTTAGACTTAAACTCAATTCTGTCCACTAGTTTAACAATCAATTCAGAGAGTTATACTAAACCAAATTGAATGATTCAATTTTTTTTAGAAAGGTGATTAAAATCTCTATCCAAGCCCGTTGGATTTAAATCAATTGGAGTTATAGATCACATATAGCAAAAATAACAAAACAGAGACTTTTCTACATTCAAACATTTTTCAAAATTCAACCATAATAGCTTTTGAGTTGATTGCAACTCTCAAAAATCACATTTGACAATACTTATCTAAATATATAATAATTAGGTTTCCATGTAGTGACTTTGGACTAGTACCAAAATAATGCTATATAGGCATTTCTAGTCACTTTAAATCATTTAAATATTAATCTTAGACTGTATAAAATGTGATCCAACATTCAAACTACATTCCCATGTATTTGAATATGTGGTGATGACATGTGTCCATATGATCCCATATTTTAATTGGAAAATATTAAATCTTAGTTAATTTCAATGTGTAGAAATTACTTTCTTCAAATAAAATAAATGAAACTAGTTCATTAAAAATCTTGTGATGAATGTGATGATACTAGATCATCAAGTGTGTGCCTTAGTGTGCTAAATAGACTAATTAAGTATTTTTTGGTGATTGTGTATTCCGTATACATTTATAGACGATAGTACCGACCAAGTCTACGAGGAGGAGGAGTTCTATCCCGAAGAAGACGAGGAGAATTTCAACCACTGCACCAATCAAGGCAAGCTATTATTGGCAAGCTATTGTTAGCAAGCTAGAATTAAGCAAAATAACCTAAGCAAGATGCATTAGGCATGCTTTGGTTATACCTCTTTGATTTATACCTATCCCAAGTTTTACTTACAAGCTTTACTTTCCTTTACTTTACCATAGTTCTTTACCTTATTTATAGATAGCATAAAGAGTATAAAACTTGGCCTATCTAGTTAGACTTAGATGTCATTCTATGGCATGAGATTGATATTAGCATCCCACATTAGTGAACACTCTTAACTTAGTAGTTTAGAGCTAAACCAAAACCTTGATCACATTAGATGGGAATACTTGGTGAAAATGCTTATGAAAACCTCAGAATGATGAGTCATTATATTGAGATGTTTTGACAGGTGTTTAGAGAAACACAAATGGTTTATGATGATGAAAATGTTGAGGCATGAGCCTTAGCCCTTTATAAAAACTGATGGTTGGGTTCGTATGCGATACCATTCCAATTTTACCGTACAACCACAATACCTGAATTGGGTAAGGCTTAGCCAGAAGTTTATATGCATTAGTATTGGTTCCCTCACGGGAGAGGTTTGAGCTGAGGCTACCTCTCAATGTTGTGCACCTATGCAGTGCCCAGGATGGCAGACAGCCATGGCTGGGAGGCCAAGCTCATAGGAGAGGTGCTTATACTAGAGTGCGTAAAGGAAAGGTTATGTTTGATTATCTGCATACTAAGTATGATGATTCAGGGTTATCCCTGACAAATGTATCAAATTTTGTGGTGAAAGTGTACCACCTCTACAGAGTGTCAAACTATTCGAATAGCCGCGTCCGCGGTTATGGACAGTTGGAGTGGCCATACTGTTCCGTTGTCAGATGTTTTCAAAATGACTTATGAAATGAATTGTGACATGACTTGACCACAACAACTAAGTTCCCACTTAGGTGATTTAGAACTTTATTTTATCTTTCTTTGTTTCTGAACTCAACTTAGGTTTCAAACTTAACTTTACAAATAAACTTAGAACTTAGCATTCCTACTAGAACTACCTTGTTAGTGATAGTTTGCGAGTACTTAAAGAGTACTCATGGCTTTCTACCTGGCTATTCCCGTGGCCAGACTATGAGGAGGACTACCATGAGGAAGGACAGCAGGATAACTACGACAACTATGATCATCTCCCATCGTCAGCATTGCTTGTGAGCCTGAAGATGGAGCCCACCACTACGCTATTTATTCCGTTGCTTGTTTGTACTACGACTGGATCATGAGATCCTTTATTTGTGTAAGACCTTATATGGTTTGTAATGGATGATGTACTGTGATATCCAATCTGTTATGTCTCGCAAAAATGGTAATCCTGGGATTGCGATGGATGTCATAACATGCATCTAGGATTAAAAATCCGGGTGTTGACAAGTTGGTATAAGAGCCATCCTGACCATAGGAGACCCTACATAGAATGGACGTCCTCAAAAACTCTTACATTGCTACATAGAATTTGACACACTTGATCACCTCACTAACTTTCTCATCCTAAATTATCATAGATGGAAGTTCAGTACTGCAAGTTCTACCAGTTGGGCAATAGAGTCCAACTGATCTTCGAGAGGGATCTTGATGCACTGTCTGAGTACCTTGAGCGTCCGCATCCGGAATTCTTCGGAGCTCAACTCAATGATCACCCAGGAGGAGATTTACAATGGCTAGTAGTTGCTGATCTTCGAGGCAAGATGGAAGCACCACTTTTCGATAAGATTCAATTCACCATGAGAGAGAACAACTGGCTAGATGGATTAGCCAGGGCAATGCATGAAGCTCTCGCTCGTCTTTGTGCACAGAATGTCAACTTGATCCAAGGAACTCACTTTGCTGACTATGCAAGGCGTGATTCGATGGGAATGCCTTTGGAGATGCCAAGTCACCCGGAGTTGAAGCGCCAAGTGGAGAACCTTGACGTCCTACTGTATGACAGACAGAAGGAATTGGACAATGCTCGAGAGTACGCCAACCACAACGTTGCCATTGCCGCCTAGAAGGCTGCTAGTTGGCTCGTGTATTAACAAGCTCGTTGGGGAACCCCAAGAGGAAGGTATGATGAGCACAACAACAAGTTTTCCTTCAGTTATGAAACCAAGGTTTAATCGAACTAGTAGGAGCAAGGAAACACCCCAAAGGTGTTGCTAGCTGAGCCTTGGCAGGGCGCACTGCCGGTGGTAGTAGCAACGTGGAGACCTGCACAACACAACCACAGAACTCTGTCCCCAACTTGCGATGAGGTTGTCAATCTCACCGGTTTTGCTGAAAACAAAGGATTAAACGTATCGAATGAAAGGAAGTAATAGTTTGCAGAAAGTAAACACAAAGCAGTAAACAGTTTGTAGATTGTTTGTAAAAGAAAGGACCGGGATCCATAGTTCACTAGAGGTGGCTCTCCTTAAGATACATAACATGATGGGTGAACAAATTATAGCGGGGCAATTGACAAACATCGAGAAAGCAATACATGCATATACTAATCATCTTGACTCCTTTGAGATTTGATTGGGCATTACAACATTATATATAGAGCGTCATCCAACTGCATCTATGACTAATAATCCACCTTCAGGTTATCATCCGAACACCCTCCAGTATTAATTTGCAAGCAACAGATTATTGCTTTACGAATTGCGTGTAAAGTAAACAATACGATTTTTCTATGAACAAAGGATTGTTGTTTTCTCCCTAGTAGCAACAACACATCTATCTACTAGATACAGAGAAACGGGTGGACATACATCCATGGAGAACTTACCCTTGAAGACAATGAGTTTTGTTAACGAGTAGGAACTCGTGGTTGATGTAGTCGTACGCTTGTCGATCTCAAGATCGTGTGGAAGTCCGAGCGCCGCAAATCAGCAGTGCATCCGTCCTCACACACACGTTCAAGCTACCGGACAACCTCCACCTCCTCACTCCAGCGGATTAGCGGACCCAGCAACTCCTTCCAGACGCAAGGCCACCGGGAACATGTATCCCAATAATCCGAGACATGGAGGAATATCTAGCGGGGGAGAGAGATCCTTCACGAGGAGGTGTGGTTTGTGAGAGGGGAGAGGGGGGCTTTATATAGGAGAGAGGGAGACCCCTCCCCTCCCATAGCCGGCGCATGAGGGGGGGGGGACTCCTCCCCTCCTTCATTCATGTGGTGAACCTCCACTCACATAAACATGGCCTCCACCCAAAATCCCACTCACATGTATTTAATTTCCACCAAATTAAATGCAACTCTCAATTTAATAAAACTCTTTTATTTATTTTATTCAGAATTTTGTTAATTAATTTAATTAACAAACATTCACATAAAACCCCTTGCAACATTTCAATATCACATGCAGAACCACTTTCTGCAATTTCACCCGAAACAATTCTGGTTTCTATCGAAATAATTCCTATTTCTATCGAAACATTTCCTGCGCTTTGCAAACCTTTTGTCTGAAACATATGTGCTCCTAAATGGTATTTGGCAACCCTTAAGTGTGTCACCCTATGGTTCGCGAAGAATGCAGACATGATTGAGACTCCTCTCAGATCAATAATCAGAAGCGGGACCTGGAGATCCATACCGACTCCTGCACATTCAACGATGACTTCTGTGATCGTGAGAACCTTTAATGCTAGTAATTTAATCCCTTTGTCTCATGATATAATACATGTCTGAGATTCGATCATCGGTATCAAAATACCTAGTTTGATCTCCTTACCGACATGCACTCTTTTCTCGTTCCCGTGATATAACATTCTAGTGATCACATCACTTGCTTGCAAGCTATCTTAATGTGATATCACCGAGAGGGCCCAAAGTATATCTATCCGTCACGGGATTGACAAATTCCACTCTTGATCCATGAGCCTCAACATAACACCTTCATAGCTTTGAACCCACCTTTATAGTCACCCTGTTATGGCGTGACGTTTGATGTTATCAAGATACTTTTCTGGTGTTAGCAATTAACATGATCTCATGGTCTAAGGACTAAGACTACTTCTTATGATGTTATAGCAATATAAACATAATGACTTGATCGTAATGCTATACTTCAGATGAATGTTCATCACATCATTTCACAAATGCTGTGACCTTGTTATTAACAACATCTAATGTCCATGATCAGGAAACCTTGATCATCTTGTTAATCAATAAGCTAGTGTCTAAGATAGGCATAACTAGGAACCCTTTTGTTTATTAAACACACATGTATTGACGTTTTCTATCAATACAATTATAGCATGCAAAATAAACATCTATCATATACAAGGAATACATAATAACAACTTTATTATTGCCTCTCAGGGCATATTTCCTTCAGTCTCCCACTTGCACTAGAGACAATAATCTAGTTTACATAGTGATAAATCTAACACCCATGGAGTTCTGGTGTTGATCATGTTTTGCCCTAGGGAGTACTTTAGTCAACATATCTGCTACATTCAGGTCCGTGTGCACTTTACAAATCTTTATATCTCCATCCTTGACATGCTCGCGGATGGAGTGAAACTAACGCTTAATATGCTTGGAATTCTTGTGAGACCTTTGTTCCTTGGCGTTGGCTATGGCTCCATTGTTGTCACAATAGATCACCATTGGGTCCAACACACTAGGAACCACACCTAGTTCCATTATGAACTCCTTCATCCAAACCGCTTCCTGCGCCGCTTGTGAAGCAGCAACATATTCTGCCTCCATCGTTGATCCAGCCACCATAGGTTGTTTGGAGCTCCTCCAGCTAACTGCTGCTCCGTTCAAGAGAAATACGTATCCGGATTGAGACTTAGAGTCATCTGGATTAGTGCCAAAGCTATCATCGACATAACACTTAGCGACTAGCTCTTCTTCATCTTCGTATACAAGAAACATATCCTTAGTTCTTCTCAAGTACTTAAGGATATTCTTGACCGCTATCGAGTGTTCCGAACCTGGATCAGATTGGTACCTACTAGTCAAACTAATAGCATGTGCCACATCCTGTCTTGTACATAGCATGGCATACATTATAGAGCCTATGGCTGAGGCATAAGGGATCTTATCCATTATCTCTCTTTCTTTCGCCATAGCCGGACTTTGAGTCTTACTCAATGTCTTGCCTTGCAACATAGGTAAGAACCTCTTTTTACTTCCGTCCATATTAAACTTCTTTAATATCTTATCAAGGTATGTACTCTACGATAGCCCAATTAGGCGTCTTGATCTATCTCTACAAATTTTTAATGCCTAATATATATGAAGCTTCACCAAGGTCTTTCATCGAAAATTTGCTGTTTAGATAACTTTTAACACTGTTGAAAAGATCTATATCATTTCCAATCAATAATATGTCATCCACATATAATATTAGAAATGCCACATTGCTCCCACTCACTTTCTTGTAAATACAAGCCTCTCCATAAGTTTGGACAAATCCAAACTCTTTGATCACCTCATCAAAGCGGAGATTCCAACTCCGGGATGCTTGCTTGAGTCCATAGATGGATCGCTGAAGCTTGCATACCTTATCAACATCCTTAGGATCAACAAAACCCTTAGGTTGTATCATATACAACTCTTCTTCAATATTACCATTGAGGAACGCAGTTTTGACATCCATCTGCCATATTTCATAATCGAAATATGCAGCAATTGCTAACATAACCCTAACCGACTTAAGCATCGCTACAGGAGAGAATGTCTCATCGTAGTCAACTCCTTGAATTTGTTGAAACCCCTTTGCGACAAGTCGAGCCTTATAGATGGTCACATTACCATTACCATCAACATCAGTTTTTCTTTTGAAAATCCATTTATTCTCAACGGCCTTTCGATCGTGAGGTAAGTCTACCAAAGTCCAAACCTTGTTTTCGTACATGGATTCCATCTCGGATTTCATGGCTTCTAGCCATTTGTTTGAATCAGGGCTCATCATCGCTTCTTCATACGTCGCAGGGTCATCTATTTCATCAATCATGAAATTCATAACAGGATTGTCGTACAGTTCAGGAGTTGCATGTGTCCTGCTTGACCTGCGAGGTTCGGTAGTGTCCTCTTTCGGAGTTTCATGATCAATATCATTAGCTCTCTCTTCATTAGGTGAAGTCAACTCCAAAAAAACTTCCGGTGCTGCGCTACTCGCCATTTCATGAAGAGAAGGTTCAATAACCTCTTCGAGTTCTACCTTCCAACTACTCACACCTTTTGCGAGAAACACCTTCTCAAGAAATGATCCATTCTTGGCAACAAAAACCTTGCCCTCGGATCTGTGATAGAAGGTATACCCAATCGTTTCCTTAGGGTATCCTATGAAGACGCATTTTTCCGCTTTGGGTTCAAGTTTATCCGGTTGAAGTTTCTTCACATAAACATCGCATCCCCAAACTTTAAGAAATGACAGCTTAGGTTTGTTTCCAAACCATAATTCATATGGTGTCTTTTCAACGGATTTAGATGGTGCCCTATTTAAAGTGAATGCAGCGGTTTCCAGTGCATAACCCCAAAATGACAGTGGCAGTCAGTCAGAGACATCATAGATCGAACCATATCCAATAAAGTACGATTACGACATTCTGACACACCATTACGTTGTGGTGTTCCAGTAGGCGTAAGTTGTGAAACTATTCCACAGTCTTTCATATGTGTGCTAAACTCATAACTAAGATACTCTCCTCCACGGTCGGACCGCAGAAATTTGAACTTTCTATTACGATGATTTTTCACTTCATTCTGAAATTCTTTGAACTTTTCAAAGGTTTCAGACTTATGTTTCATCAAACAGATATACCCGTATCTACTCAAATCATCCGTGAAAGTAACAAAATAACAATATCCACCTCGCGGCGACACACTCATTAGTCCACACACATCAGTATGTATGATTTTCAATAAATCTGTCGCCCGTTCCATTGAAGCGGAAAACGAGATTCTAGTCATCTTGCCCATAAGGCATGGCTCACATGTATCAAATGATTCAAAATCAAGTGATTCCAAAAGTCCATCAGAATGGAGTTTCTTCATGCGTTTAACGCTAATATGACCTAGACGGAAGTGCCACATATATGCAGATATATCATTATCAAGTTTAATCCTTTTAGCATCAACATTATGAATATGCGTAATACTACTATCGAGATCCAACAGAAATAAACCATTCAACACAGGTGCATGACCATAAAAGATATTATTCATATAAATAGAACAACCACTGTTTTCAGACTTAAACGAATAACCACTTTGCATCAACCATGATCCGGATACAATGTTCATGCTTAGTGTAGGCACCAAATAACAATTAATTAGGTTTATAACTAATCCCTACGGCATATGGAGAGGCAGCGTTCCAACGGCGATCACATCAACTCTTGATCCATTGCCGACCCGCATCGTGACCTCATCCCTTGCTAGTTGTCGCTTGTTCCGCAGCCCCTGAACCGAGTTACATATATTAGCAACTGATTCCGTATCAAATACCCAGGTGCTAATGCGAGTACTAGTCAAGTACACATCAATAACATGTATATCACATATACCTTTGTTTGCCTTGCCGGCCTTCTTGTCCGCCAAATACTTGGGGCAGTTGCGCTTCCAATGGCCAGTCCCCTTGCAATAGTAACACTCGGTGTCAGACTTAGGGCCAGCTCGGGGTTTCTTTTCAGGTGCGGCAACAGATTTGCCGCCCTTCTTTCCCTTCTGCTTGCCTTTCTTGTCCTTCTTGAAACCGGTGGTCTTATTGATCATCAACACTTGATGTTCTTTCGTAATCTCCAATTCTACAGTCTTAAGCATTGACAGAAGCTCGAGAAGAGACTTCTTCATGCCCTGCATATTATAGTTCATCACGAAGCTCTTGTAGCTAGGTGGCAGAGATTGGAGAACACGATGTATGCCTAAATCAATGGGAATCGTTATTCCCAAGGACATAAGCTTATCTGCGTACCCAGACATTTTGAGTACGTGCTCACTAACGGAGCTGTTCTCCTCCATCATACAGCTAAAGAACTTTTGAGAAGCATTATAACTCTCTACGGCATCATGGGTATCGAAAATCATTTTCAATTCTCCCATGGTATCAAAGGCATTGCCATTTTCGAAACGTTTTCAAAGTTCTGGCTCTAGCCCATACAGTATGCCGCAATGAACTAAGTTGTGGTCCTCCTGACGTGTTATATAGACATTCTTTTCCTCGTCAGGGGCATCAGGAGCTGGTAGGGGGCCTAGCGGCGCCTCTAGCACATATTGCTTTTGTGCAACAGTGAGGAGAATCCTCAAATTCATAGCCCAGTTGGTGAAGTTGCTACCATTCACAACAAGCTTCTCTTTCTCCATAAACACATTGAAATTAAAAGCAGGTGGTGCCATCTACAACAGAATTTGTAAAGTATATTTAGACTAAGTTTATGATAGCTTGAGTTCAACTAATCCAAATTACTAATGAACTCCCACTCAAAAGCGGCATCCCTCGTGTCCTTTTGGGTGATTACATGAACCAAATCCACTACACCAAGTCCGATCATCACGTGAGTCGGTGTAGCTTCAAAGGTGAGCATCTATATGGGCATCATATCAACTATATGACTCATGCTTAACCTTTTGGTCTGTGTTCCGAGGCCATGTCTGTACATGCTAGGCTTGCCAAGTAAGAACCTTAGTATTCGCGTGTGTAAAACTGTCTTACACCCATTGTATGAAAGCGTAGAGTCGAAAACACCCGATCATCACGTGATGCCTCAAAACACGATCCACAAAATGGTGCATACTTAAGGAAGAACACATTTTATCTTGATATCTAAATGAGGGATCATCTTATAATGCTACCAAAAGCGCCAAACTAGCAATATAAGATGCTAACATCTAATGTGTGAAGTGAGATGATACGGTCCATGCATTTGATCTCTATCATTTGCATCGTGGTATGATCTCTATCATTCCTTTGTGTGTAAGGCCAAGGTCTATGGAACTTACACGTTAAGTGAGTTGTAAGAGTATCTATCATACATCTACTTACAACAATACCATATCAAGACACTAGCCCAGCAACAATCTAAACTAGACGCCTCTAATTTATCAATTGCAAGTTTTAAGTGGCTTAGGGCTTTCGGAGAAAGAACCGGTCTTACCTACGAACATGAACCACAACGAGGATAACCAAGTATTAGCAACTTGTTGTAAATCAGATATTGACTATAGTAGGAGAGACAGACACCCGCTAGCCACTTATGCAAAACTAGTTGCATGTCAATCGTGGAACCGGTCTCATGTACGAGGACATGTAAGGTTGGTTCGAGCCGCTTCATCCCACTATGCCACCAATATCCAAAATACATAGAAGATGCAATAACATGATCATCATCGCCCACATATAAACATATGTGTACTACCCATGCAAAGCACCTACGCATAGATCAGGCTCTGATACCACTGTTGGGTCCGCATCATAGAAAACAAAAAAATTCCTACGATGAGAACTATACGCCAAGATCTATCTACTAGATACAGAGGAACGGGTGGACATACATCCATGGAGAACTTACCCTCGAAGACAACGAGTTTTGTTAATGAGTAGGAACTCGTGGTTGATGTAGTCGTACGCTTGCCGATCTCAAGATCGTGTGGAAGTCCGAGCGTCGCAAATCAGCAGTGCATCCGTCCTCGCACACACGTTCAAGCTACCGGACAACCTCCACCTCCTTGCTCCAGCGGATTAGCGGAAGCAGCGACTCCTTCCAGACGCAAGGCCACCGGGAACATGTATCTCGCTAATCCGAGACCATGGGGGAATATCTAGAGGGGGAGAGAGATCCTTCATGAGGAGGTGTGGTTTGTGAGAGGGGAGAGGGGGGATTTATATAGGAGGGAGGGATACCCCTCCCCTCCCATAGCCGGTGCAAGAGGGGGGGGGGACTCCTCCCCTCCTTCATTCATGTGGTGAACCTCCACTCACATAAACATGGCCTCCACCCAAAATCCCACTCACATGTATTTAATTTCCACCAAATTAAATGCAACTCTCAATTTAATAAAACTATTTTATTTATTTTATTCAGAATTTTGTTAATTACTTTAGTTAACAAACATTCACATAAAACCCTTTGCAGCATTTCAATATCACATGCAGAACCACTTTCTGCAATTTCACCCGAAACAATTCCGGTTTCTATCGAAACAATTCCTATTTCTATCGAAACATTTCCTGTGCTTTGCAAACCTTTTGTTTGAAACATATGTGCTCCTAAATGGTGTCCGACAACCCTTAAGTGTGTCACCCTACGGTTCGCGAATAATGCATACATGATTGAGACTCCTCTCAGATCAATAATCAGAAGCGGGACCTGGAGATCCATACTGACTCCTACACATTCAACGATGACTTCTGTGATCGTGAGAACCTTTAATGCTAGTAATTTAATCCCTTTGTCTCATGATATAATACATGTCCGAGATTTGATCATCGGTATCCAAATACCTAGTTTGATCTCGTTATCGGCATGCACTCTTTTCTCGTTCCCGTGATATAACATTCTAGTGATCACATCACTTGCTTGCAAGCTATCTTAATGTGATATCACCGAGAGGGCCCAGAGTATATCTATCCGTCATCGGGATTGACAAATTCCACTCTTGATCCATGAGCCTCAACATAACACCTTCATAGCACTGAACCCACCTTTATAGTCACCTTGTTACGGTGTGACGTTTGATGTTATCAAGATACTTTTCTGGTGTTAGCAATTAACATGATCTCATGGTATAAGGACTAAGACTACTTCGTATGATGTTATAGAAATATAAACATAATGACTTGATCGTAATGCTATACTTCGAATGAATGTTCATCACATCATTTCACAAATGCTGTGACCTTGTTATTAACAACATCCAATGTCCATGATCAGGAAACCTTGATCATCTTGTTAATCAATATGCTAGTCTATAAGAGAGGCATAACTAGGAACCCTTTTTGTTTATTAAACACACATGTATTGACGTTTCCTATCAATACAATTATAGCATGCAAAATAAACATCTATCATATACAAGGAACACATAATAACAACTTTATTATTGCCTCTCAGGGCATATTTCCTTCAACAAGATCTAAACATGAAAGTACAAAGGAGGAGAACCATCCATCTAGCTACTACATGGACCCGTAGTCTAGAGATGAACTACTCACACATCACATCGGAGGCTTGCATGATGATGAAGAAGGCCTCCAGGGTGAATTCCCCTCTGCGGCAGGGTGCCGGGAAGAGCTTCAGATCCCTCCCGATCTAGGGATGGAGATGACGGTGGCTATAGACTCTTTCGTGGATTTTTGATCAGGCACTTAGGGTTTTTATCCCGAGGGCAATATATAGGTGGAAGGAGAGGTCGAGGGGGTGCTAGGGTTGGTAGACCACCCTCTGGCGCGGGCTAGGCCTAGCCGCATGGCCAGGTGGTGTGGCCGGCTCCCAGCCCTTCTCCGTCTCGTATTCTGGCATCTGATGACTTCCGGAAAAATAGGCACTTTGGCTTTTGTCCCGTCCAATTCCGAGAATATTCATTTTCTGACTTTCCTGGAACCAAAAACAGCAGAAAACAGGCAGCTGGCACTGTGGCTCTTGTTAATAGGTTAGTCCAAGAAATCATATGAAAAGTACTCCAAAGGTGGACAAAACACAAGAAAGTGGATAAAACCAAGCATGGAACATCAAAAATTATAGATACATTTGCAATGTATCAACATCCCCAAGCTTAACTCCTGCTCGTCCTCAAGTAGGTAAGTGATAAAAAGAAAGAATAATTTTTGAGGTGACATGCACCAGGAAAGACTTGATCAAAGTATTTGTAAAACATTCAAAGCTGGGATCATAGTACTTCAATCATAACATGAAAGACAAAGTTCTAGCAATAAAACAAAGAAACTATGATGTAACATGAAAAGGCACAAACAAAAGATTCATGAATAACAATGCTTTGCAAGACGTTTGTTTGTTTCACATAAAGAAAACATAGCATAATAGTATTCAGCTTGTCCCTCATAGAGTAGCAAATATAAATGCATAGGACACCTTCAAAGTTCATAAGAGTGACTAGATACAAATAGTTTAAAACAAGCAATATCAAGTTATGCATCAATCAACTAGTCTTGGGACAATGCAAATAGAACTAAGAATGGCCACTATGCTCTCAAAGTAGGTGCATAAAGGTAGAAGCTGGAGACTCAATATAATGGTGGAAGAAAGGCCTTTTGTAAAAGGAAGTAGGGATTCAAGTCTCATAAAGAGCTTCCAAAATTTTTGTACTTATAGCTTTCAACTCTCATTGCCCCTATCATAAGCATCTTGAAGTGATTAGGGTTAAAGTGAACAAACTATGGTCTACATGCTTGATGAAGTATAAGTTATAAATCTCATGTCCCTTGAATACGAGGGCCGCTCCTCATGCTACTCAAGTTTAGTCACCGGTAAGTTCTTGTCATTATAAGTACATGTGTATCATAGAGAACCGCCAACGGGGTACCCCTTGCCCGATGATATGGAAGAATCCCCATATCAAAATGACAAGGCAAGCAGACAACGAGCATCTCAGCAATCTTCTTATTTACCATGGGAATATGGTGCTTTTTCTCTCTTTCCTCTTTTCATAATCTCTTTTTTTTCTTTTACACTTTTTTTCTCAATATAGGACTCTTTTTTTATAAGAAGAATGCTTCATAGACAGCTCATTAAGGTTACGCTGCAGGTTTCCACCATGTCAGCATGGATTAGACCAGTGGCCCAGGCATTTCTCTAACACATATACATAACTCCATGGACTTACAAGCTCCCCTTTCATTTCACACCGACGGCATCCATAGACAAAAGAACATGATATCAACTAGGTACAAGTACCAAGTGCAATGTTGAAAGCGTTCCCCATGACAACATGGTTCTGCTAATTCCCAACAAATAAGTGCAACCATATACAACATAGACGACACAATGGTTCAAGTTTATTAAGGGCAAGAAAAGTAAAGTGTGCCATCAAGTTCGTGAGAGCTTTAATCACTAGTTTTCTCATAACAAGTTTAATTCGGAAGGTAAACAAAAGCATGAATATACTTGGAATAGCATAAGCTAGTAGGTAGGTATGGTGGACACTTTGGAATAACTTGGTTTAGGGAGTTGGATGCATGAGTGGAACTCATACTTGGTTGTGGAGGCTAGCAAAAGACTTGGAGCGACAAACTAAGAGAGCAATAATGGCCATAATCATGCAGAGCGACAAAACATCATTGAAGAAAGCATAAAGTGATACTACAAGTTGAAAACTAAAGGATCATAAAGGCTATGGTGACTTCAGATAGTCATAACATGGTGTGAGCATGCGGCAAGTCAACCCAAATAAAGCATCAAAGGAGAATACCACTATACTATGCTTTAAGATGCTAAAACAACGCATGATTCATCCAAGGCACATTAAGCAATCTCAATTGTTTATAAAAAGTCATGCTACAGCAAAGAATACTAAGCATAAATCCAAAACAATATCAAGCATGGCATGACAGAGCATAGGCCACAGTCAAAAACGAGCTCTTTTTACCACATAAGCGTGAACTTTCCTACTCTTTTCCAAACCAAACCAAACTATTTGAAAACCAATATATGAAAGAGGGGGTCCAAACAATTTATTCAGCATACTAAGAAAACCAAGCAAACGAAAACCAAAACAAAAATGAAAAAGAAGACGCTCCAAGAACAACACAACTGTGCATGAAATAATAAAAATGAAGCGTTTGGAAGAAACCTGGAATTTTTATTGATGAAGAGGGGGATGCCTTGGGCATCCCCAAGCTTTGACGCTTGTACTTCTTGGATATTTCTTGGGGTGACACGCGTGGCATCCCCAAGCTTGAGCTTTAGTCCATCCTTCATCTCATTACTCATTCCTTCCATACACCTGAATTTTTTCCTTCATACAAAACTTCACACAATCTTTATTAGCAACATTAGTACACTCAAGATAATAAGTCTTAAGGTTCAGTATTAACACCAAATAAACTTCCATTAGAACACTAGCTACTGAAGTACTTCCCTCAAAAAGCTCAATTCCCCAAAAGAACTCAAAAAGGAACCAACAAGAAGCAAATGCATAAAATGGCAGAAATCTGTCAAAACATACCAGCAGGTAAAGACGAATTTTTTCGAAGACCTTATGTTGCTCAAATCAAAAAGTGTTGAACTAATGAAAGTTATATAACAACATGGGGCAGAAGCACAAAAATTCACGCCTCCAAAATACGTTCAGAGATTTTACAAGAATTTTTACGGTGAAGCACAGAAATCTGTTTCGGGACAGCAACTTTTCTAATCATTACTTCTCTCTCATTAGAGGTTACTCTTGGCACAAAAAGCAAATAAAAAGGATAAGAAGCGGTTATTACTGAATTAATAACTTCCAAGACTCATCTAAAACTTTTGGGTTATCTCCCAATAAGTACTTTTCTTTAACGCCTTTAAGTTAGGCATAAGAAGCAAGAAAGAATCAAGTGTTCTCAAATGAAGAAGCATTAAGGTCAATACCAGAAATATCTTCAACAAGACAAGGTATCTCATCCAAATAAGTTCTAGAGGATCCTCTCTTAGTGATCTTAGGTTCACTATTTTCATCAAACGGGTTTTCAGGAACGATCCAATCAAGATTCTTTTCTATGGCTTTATGCATTGCTACTAGTTTGAAAGGTGTTCGTATCTTAATTTCCTCCCCATTAGGTTCAGTTTTACTCATCTTTTCTCGTGTACCAACAACATCTACACATGAGCCTAGCATATTGAAATGTTCAAAGGCTTTTCTAGCATCTTTGGCAACATCATAGAATTCCTTAAACAAAGTTTCTAGAATAAAATCCCTCTTTTCAGGGTCCTCGATTTCTTTAAGCTTAAGAAACATTACTTGCATTAAGGGGTTGAGGTTAACAAACCTAGCTTCTAACATGTGAATTAAAGAAGCTGCAGCAATCTCATAGTTTAGAGCAAGTTCTGCAAGGGATCTATCCTCAGTATCTTCATGCTTACTAACATGATTAAAGAATTCTTCAATATTATCTTTCCCAATTATAGAACCACTACCAATTGAAAGGTCTTTCAGGGTGAATTTAGGGATCAACAGGGTGAGCTAAGGAAGAGGCAACAACTAAGGGAGACTTAATTTTTTTGTGTTTTCAAATAAGAAAGCAAACTAGTAAAACTAATTTTTGTGTGTTTTTGATAAAGAAACAAGCAAACAAAGTAAAAAGAAACTAAGCAAAACAAAAATAACAAAGTAAAGAGATTGGTTATGAGGGACTCCCCTTGTGAAGATGTCCTTGACTCCCTGGCAACGGCGCCAGAAAAAGTCTTGCTAGTTGGCTCGTGTATTAACAAGCTCGTTGGGGAACCCCAAGAGGAAGGTATGATGAGCACAACAGCAAGTTTTCCCTCAGCGAGGAGGTTTTCAATCTCACCGGTTTTGCTGAAAACAAAGGATTAAACGTATCGAATGGAAGGAAGTAATAGTTTGCAGAAAGTAAACACAAAGCAGTAAACAGTTTGTAGATTGTATGTAAAAGAAAGGATCGGGATCCATAGTTCACTAGAGGTGGCTCTCCTTAAGATAGATAACATGATGGGTGAACAAATTACAGCAGGGCAATTGACAAACATCGAGAAAGCAATACATGCATACACTAATCATCTTGACTCCTTTGAGATTTGATTGGGCATTACAACATTATACATAGACCGTCATCCAACTGCATCTATGACTAATAATCCACCTTCAGGTTATCATCCGAACCCCCTCCAGTATTAAGTTGCAAGCAATAGATTATTGCTTTACAAATTGCGTGTAAAGTAAACAATACGATTTTTCTATGAACAAAGGATTTTTGTTTTCTCCCTAGTAGAAACAGCACATCTAGTACCTTAGAATTTCTGTCACTTCCCCAGATTACCAGAGGCATGAACCCACTATCGAGCATAAATACTAACTCTTGGAGTTGCTAGCATCTACTTGGCCAAGATAGCTACTAACAATGGAAAGCATGCAAGATCACAAATAACAAAGACATGATAGAATCAATAATCAATCTGAAATAGAATCTCAATATCCATCGGATCCCCGCAAACACAACATGCAGAATTACAAATAGATGATCTTGATCATGAATGGAGCTCACAAGATCTAAACATGAAAGTACAAAGGAGGAGAACCAGCCATCTAGCTACTACATGGACCCGTAGTCCAGAGATGAACTACTCACGCGTCACACCGGAGGCTTGCATGATGATGAAGAAGGCCTCCAGGGTGAATTCCCCTCTCTGGCAGGGTGCTAGGAAGAGCTTCAGATCCCTCCCGATCTAGGGATGGAGATGACGACGGCTACAGACTCTTTCGTGGATTTTTGATCGGGCACTTAGGGTTTTTGTCCCGAGGGCAATATATAGGCGGAAGGAGAGGCCGAGGGGGTGCTAGGGTCGGCCAGACCACCCCCTGGCGTGGGCCAGGCCTGGCCGTGCGGCCAGGTGGTGTGGCCGGCCCCCAGCCCTTCTCCGTCTCATATTATGGCATTTGATGACTTCCGGAAAAATAGGCACTTTGGCTTTTGTCCTGTCCAATTCCGAGAATATTCATTTTCTGATTTTCCTGGAACCAAAAACAGCAGAAGACAGGCAGCTAGCACTGTGGCTCTTGTTAATAGGTTAGTCCAAGAAATCATATGAAAAGTACTCCAAAGTGTGGACAAAACACAAGAAAGTGGATAAAACCAAGCATGGAACATCAAAAATTATAGATACATTTGCAATGTATCAAAGGCCCAGACTTTCTCACTGGTCATCAAGGATCATCAATCACTTCGTCGTCAACGCGCAAAGAAGGATCGCACCATCAACCATCATCGCAAGAAGGTGGCCGACCTCGAGAAGACCATCAAGGAGCAAGAAGCTCAGCTTGCAGCAAAAGAAGAAGAGGAAGAAGGTGAAGACATCTAGGGGGATATTCACTCGTACCTCAGCAATGATGATGACTACCTGGAGGATGATGCCATGGACTTCTACACCGATGATGATGACTCCGACTTCATCGATGATGAGTAGATGCACTAGAGCACTATCGTAGGAGTGAGAAGTATCGGTCCCATTGTATCTTAGCTTACATAATGGTTCCTAAAACTATCTGTTTTCCTTTTATTGTGGTGTGTGTGTTTGTATCGTGTGCTTTGCTTGAATGAAGGAAAAGAAGTTAGTTGCAAAACCTGAGTCAAACTCAAAGTTTTAGCTTTGAAAACAAAACCATGAACCTTAGAACTTTCCCTCTTACCCCATTATCTATCTCAATCTTTAGATCACTCGTGGAAACCAAGGAGGGAGCAGCTCATCGTAGGACCCAATGCTGCAGATTCTCCAGACACTAATTGGGGACCGCGAAGCTAGTAGAGTAGAGCGCCAAGCAAATCTAGCCACCCTGCAGCAGATCGCCCAGATGGCCGACAACAATCAAGGCCATGGAAATTAGGATCATCATGGATCCAAACTCAAAAACTTCCAGAATACCAATCCCCAATCTTTAGCAAGTCTGAAGACCCACTGGATGCTGATGATTGGTTACATACCATGGAGAATAACTTAGAAGTCGCAGGAGTGGATGCCAATGAGAAAGTTCTGTTTGCCACCCACTATCTGGCAGGAGATGCAAGAGCTTGGTGGAACAGCACCCGCACGATGAACCACGGTCAAGTGATGACGTGGGAAGCCTTCAAAGTCAAGTTCAGCCGCACCCATGTGCCGCAGGGTTTAGTCACCAGAATGAGAGATGAATTCAGAGAACTAAAGCAAGGCAGAATGACTGTAGTGGAGTATCGTGACAGATTCTTGTCCCTCACCAGGTATGCACTTGATGAGATCAACACGGAGGCAAGAAGAAGGAGAGATTCCTGAATGGACTACATGATGAGATGCATACGGTGCTAGTCAACATCCGTTTTGAGGACCTCGAAGAACTAGTCGACTCTGCCATCCAGATGGAAGGGAAGATCAACCAAGCAAACGACAACCACAAACGTTGGATGGTGCACCAAGCTGGGTCCCACAATGCCTAGAAGTATCACCCCAACCTGTTTGCCGGATATGCCCTACGGAACAATAGACCCCTAATGTCTCGCCTAAGCTACCCCAACCGTAGCGGAGGAAATGTGAAGGCCAGAGGAAACAACAACAACCACCTCGGCAACTCCAACAACTTCAACCGTGCACCGCCCAAGTCCAACAAAAACAACAACACTGCCCCAAGGACTGGAAGCAATGCCGTGCCTATTGTAGCAAACGACAAGTCTCAGATTACTTGTTTTGAGTGTGGAGTGAAGGGTCACTACTCCAATGAGTGTCCCAAGAAGATTGCCGCCACTGCCAATGTGAATGCCCCAGCTCAATAGCAGCGCCGTGTTCAGCCCGGTAGAAGATTCGCCCCAGGGAACCTTCACAACCGCAACGGCCGTCTCTTCCACATGAACGTCGAAGAAGCCCAAGAAGCGCCAGATGTCGTGCTAGGTATGTTTTCTGTCAACACAGTTTTAGCAAGAGTGTTGTTTGATTCTGGAGCATCGCACTCGTTTGTTACCGAAGAATTTGCATGCACTAGTAAGATTCACCCAACCAACTTGAAGCATGTTATGATAGTTCAAATACCTGGTTCAACCACCAAAGCTAGAAAAATTTGCAAAGCTGTGCCTATCAGAATACATGTGATTGATTTTTTTGCCAGTCTAATAGTACTTGGAACCAAAGGTTTGGAAGTAGTACTAGGAATGGATTGGATGTCGAAGCATAAAGGATTGATCAATTGTGCCAAGAAATCCATCACCATGACCAGTAGCTCTGGAGTATCAGTAGAGCATATATCTGAAACCTTGCCCCATCAATTCAAATGCAACAAGAGTCTAGCCCTACCCACCATTGACCAAGTCAGAGTAGTCTGTGAATACCCCGACGTATTCCCAGATGAATTGCCTGGTATGCCCCCGGATCGGGATATTGAGTTCATTATTGAACTAATCCCTGGAACCGGACCCATAGCTCAGAGACCCTATAACATGAACCCATCAGAGTTAGTGGAGTTGAAGAAGCAACTGGATGCTATGCTGGAGAAAGGCTTGATTCAACCAAGCACATCGCCATGGAGATCGCCTGTGTTGTTTGTCGACAAGAAAGATGGAGGCAATCGTTTGTGCACAGATTACCGGAAGCTGAATGATGTCACCATCAAGAACAAGTACCCATTGCCCAAGATAGAATATCTATTTGATCAGTTGACTGGTGCCAGAGTGTTCTCTAAGATTGATCTTAGGACTGGTTATCATCAACTCAAGATTCGTGCAATGGATATTCCAAAGACCGCCTTTACCACTAGATATGGATTATATGAGTATCCGGTCATGTCTTTTGGATTAACCAATGCTCCCACTTATTTCATGAATCTCATGAATAAGATCTTTATGAATTTGCTGGATAAGTTTGTCGTGGTGTTTATCGACGATATTCTTATCTACTCCAAGTTAGAAGAAGACCATGAGAAACATCTGAGGATCATCCTTGAAACCCTGAGAGAGCATCAGTTGTATGCCAAGTTCAGCAAATGTGAGTTTTGGCTGAAAGAAGTTGGATTCCTCGGACATATTGTGTCTGCCGGAGGAGTCGCTGTTGATCCCGCCAAGATCAAAGATGTTGAAGAATGGGAAGCCCCAACCACTCAAACCCAAGTCCGTGCATTTCTCGGATTAGCGGGATATTACCGCAAGTTCGTACAAGGATTTTCGAGCATCGCAAGACCCATGACCCAATTTTATGAAGAAGGACAAGAAGTTTGACTGGACCGACAAATGTGAAGCAAGCTTCCAAGAGCTCAAGAAGAGATTGATTTTAGCCCCAATATTGATCATGCCAGATATCAAGAAGTCGTTTGATGTTTATTATGATGCATCCAAGATTGGTCTTGGATGTGTGTTGATGCAAGAAGGCAAAGTCATAGCATATCTTTCTCGACAACTGAAGCAGCATGAGCAAAACTACCCCACCCATGATCTGGAGCTAGCAGCTGTAGTTTTAGCTTTGCAGACATGGTGTCATTATCTTATGGGTAATCGCTGTGAGATTTATTCATATCACAAGAGCTTGAAGTATATTTTCACTCAGAAGGAGCTGAATATGAGGCAAAGGAGATGGATATAGTTAATCAAGGATTATGACCTTGACATTCACTATCACCCTGGCAAAGACAATGTGGTAGCGGATGCTCTTAGCAGATTGCCATGTAGGTTAAACACCATGATCAAGGAGAAGCAACCAAGTTTGCATGAAGAGTTGGAGCAGTTTAGAACTGAGTTAGTTAGCCAAGGATTTTTAGCTAGCATTGAACTTCAACCCACTTTGATTAGTCAAATCAAGGAATCCTAGAAGGGAAATGAAAGTATCGACAGAATCAAGCGTCATATTGGTACAGGAAAGGTGCCTGGATTTACCAAAGACGAAGAAGGAGTTCTGTGGTACAAAGGACGTATCTGTGTGCCAGCAGATTCGGAGCTGAAGCAAGTTATCATGCAAGAAGCTCATGATACTCTTTATTCTATCCACCCCAGAGGAACGAAGATGTATCAGGATTTGAAGGAGCAATTTTGGTGGCACAAGATGAAGAGAGAAATCGGAAGCTACATCGCCAAGTGTGATATCTGTCAAAGAGTCAAAGCGGAACATCAGAGGCCCGCATGACTGTTGCAACCATTGCAGATTCCGGAATGGAAATGGGATTCCATCGGAATGAACTTTATCACCGGTTTGCCTACTTCTAGTAGGGGAAATGACTCTATTTGGGTCATCGTTGATAGACTGTACAAGGTATCCCATTTTATACCTGTCAAGACAACCTACCAGAGTTCAAAGCTAGCAGAGTTGTACATTGCCAGAATTGTTAGTCTGCATGGAACCCCCAAGACTATAGTGTCGGATCGAGGAAGACAATTCACCTCGAGATTTTGGCAGAAAGTCCAAGAAGGATTAGGAACCAAGTTGAATTTCAGCATAGCTTATCACCCTCAGATCGATGGACAGACTGAAAGAGTCAACCAAATCTTGGAAGATATGTTGAGAGCTTGTGTGTTAGAGTACGGATCAAAATGGGAAGATTGTCTGCCTTTCGCACAATTCTCATACACCAACAGTTATCAAGCCAGTTTGCAAATGGCCCCATTTGAGTTCCTATATGGAAGGAAGTGTCGTACCCCTTTGAATTGGTCGCAAGTAGGAGAGTGTCAGATTTTCGGACCCGACATCCTATGGGAAGCTGAAGGGAAGGTTCACAAAGTCCATGAGCACCTAAGACCGCCCAAGCCAGATAGAAGAGTTATGCTGACAAGAGACATAGAGACCTGCCTTTCAATGTCGGAGATTTTGTGTATCTCAAAGTTTCGCCATTGAAGGGAACTCAACGTTTTAGTCTAAAAGGAAAGTTAGCCCCCAGATATATCGGACCGTTCAAGATTCTTAATCGTCAAGGAGAAGTATCATATCAACTGGAACTGCCAGAAGAGATGTCTGCCATCCATAATGTGTTCCATATCTCGTTATTTCGCAAATGCCTAGAAGTGCCGGAGAAGACCGAAGTTTTCAAGAACATCGATGACCAAGCCGTTGATATCAACAAGGATCTGACGTATCGTGAAGTGCCCATCCATATCTTGGAGGAAGCTTACAGAACCACCAGGACCCAGAGTATCAAATTTCTCAAGATCCAATGGAGCAACCATACCGAAGAAGAAGCCACTTGGGAGCGAGAAGATTACATTAGGACTGAGTTTCCAGATCTCTTTAGTTCCTTGTTTTCTTTCTTAAATCTCGAGACGAGATTTTGTTTAAGGGGGGAAGGTTTGTAACATCCCAAAACTTCAATTAAGGTTATCCAGATCCAAATCACCCAATTTAGGGTTAACAAAAACTTTTTATTATTAAAAACAAATATGAATGCATGTGTGTTGCTTTAAAATAGAATTGTTTGGAATTGCCATGTTTGTTTGTTCTAATGGTTGTAAAATGATTCAAAGATGAATTCCACATCATCTAGATCATTCCCAAGCAAAATCCAAAGAAAAAGAAATCAAATAAGATTAATAAAGGCAAATGGTCACTTTTGCCATTTTAATCCACTAGGTCACTTTAGGTGTTCCTAAAGTCAATTCTTAACAGAAACAATTCTAACTCTTTTCACCCCTTGCTAGTACAAGTAATGATCTACCAAGGCCCACTTTGAAATCTTACAAAAACATTTAAACCCTAATTTTAAATGGCATTTGAAAATGGAATCCATTTCATATGCATCGATCCCACTTTTTCAAAAACCACTCAAATGAGTTCACCTTGACATTCCCCAGCAACCACAAATGCTTAAGCATGTGACTAACACATCCACCAAAAATCTTTTCAAAATTCAAACAAAACTTTCTTGTGGCCATTTTGTCGAATAATTGGCAGACAGAGAAGAATTGGCCTAACTAATACCGTTGCTAATCAACTCTGTGTCCCCCATTCAATCCCCTCTGCTCTTCCCTGTCTCCCTAGTTCCAACCAAGCCATCAAAGAGCTACCATTTAGCCCCTAGCAGTAGTACCACGTCACCGGCCAAACATGGGCAATGTGCTAGAGACAGCGCCACACCAAACTAGCACATCCCCTAGCTTCACCGCACCCTACCGCGACCCCCTGTCCACCCAACGGATGCAGGCGAGCACTGGACCACCGAGGAGCACCCGCGCACCAAGCCTCTGCGCCATGCACGGAGCACGCCAGAGCGCCATCCCCGACAGGCCAACACAAGCCACGCCTTGCCCTCAGCTTGCACGCGCTGCTCCGCCATAACCCTAGTATGCTCCAGGACATGCCCTTTTCCCGTCGCGCGACCAGCAGCCACCACATGCAGCGTCGAGCACCGCCTCTGCCGCGCAAAGTGGCAACCTTTCCCGACCGCATACCACCGCCCCTAGCCGTGCCATTGCACCGTAGCTGACCGGTAGGAGGCAAGCCACCGTCCGCCTGCCTCGCCCATGCCATTAGCCCCCTGTAACATCGTCTCCGACGAGCCGCGCCCATGCCGCTCTGCCCCTTCATCGACCCTATATAAGGAGCCATCCCTAGCACCAATTCTCCACACTCCAACACTCCTCTCTCACCACTGATCCTTCCCCACCTCTCACCGGAGCCGCTCGAGCAACTGTTCACCGGAATTTCCACCGGAGTCGCCGCAACAGAGGAGAAAGGGGCCCGTCGATTGCGACCACCCCAGGAGCCGCCGCGACCTCACCTGAGTCCGTCGTCGACCACTTGTTCGATCGCCCCCATTGCCACATTAGCTGGAGCCCTGATAAGCCCCCAATCGACCCCCACCAAGCCGCTAGGGTTCAATCTCGCCGACGACCTGTCCGTCGTCGACGATAAACCAGAGCCGTTGATCTAGGTTCTAATCACACGGTCCACATCGCCCTGTACCGCTTCATGTTTAGTTGTGCCACTGACATGTAGGACCCCCCTATCAGTTGGCTTCTGCGTCGCGGAGTGTCACTGGGCCGGCCCGTTAGTGTTCTCGCGCTGGCCCTAAAATTCAAATATAGGTTTTTCTATTTAGACTTATACTCAATTATGTCCACTAGTTTAAAAATCAATTCAGAGAGTTATAGTGAACCAAATTGAATGATTCAAATTTTGTTAGAAAGGTGATTAAAATCTCTATCCAAGCCCGTTGGATTTAAATCAATTGGAGTTATAGATCACATATAGCAAAAATAACAAAACAGAGACTTTTCTACATTCAAACATTTTTCAAAATTCAACCATAATATCTATTGAGTTGATCGCAACTCTCAGAAATCACATTTGACAATACTTATCTAAATATGTAATAATAATTAGGTTTCCATGCAGTGACTTTGGACTAGTACCAAAATAATGCTATATAGGAATTTCTAGTCACTTTAAATCATTTAAATATTAATCTTAGACTGTATAAAATGTGATCCGAAATTTAAATCACATTTCCATGTATTAGAATATGTGGTGATGACATGTGTCCATATGATCCCATATTTTAATTGGAGAATATTAAATCTTAGTTAATTTCAATGTGTAGAAATTACTTTCCTCAAATAAAATAAATGAAACTAGTTCATTAAAAATCTTGTGATGAATGTGATGATACTAGATCATCAAGTGTGTGCCTTAGTGTGATAAATAGACTAGTTAAGTATTGTTTGGTGATTGTGTATTCCGTATACATTTATAGACGATAGTATCGACCAAGTCTACGAGGAGGAGGAGTTCTACCCCGAAGAAGACGAGGATAATTTCAACCACTGCACCAATCAAGGCAAGCTATTATTGGTAAGCTATTGTTAGCAAGCTATAATTAAGCAAGATAACCTAAGCAAGATGCATTAGGCATGCTTTGGTTATACCTCCTTGATTTATACCTATCCCAAGTTTTACTTACAAGCTTTACTTTCCTTTACTTTACCATAGTTCTTTACCTTATTTATAGATAGCATAAAGAGTATAAAACTTGGCCTATCTAGTTAGACTTAGATGTCATTCTATGGCATGAGATTGATATTAGCATCCCACATTAGTGAACACTCTTAACTTAGTAGTTTAGAGCTAAACCAAAACCTTGATCACTTTAGATGGGAATACTTGGTGAAAATGCTTATGAAAACCTCGGAATGATGAGTCATTCTATTGAGATGTTTTGACATGTGTTTAGAGAAACACAAATGGTTTATGATGATGAAAATGTTGAGGCATGAGCCTTATCCCTTTATAAAAACGGATGGTTGGGTTCGGATGCGATACCATTCCAATTTTACCGTACAACCACAATACCGGAATTGGGTAAGGCTTAGCCGGAAGTTTATATGCATTAGTATTGGTTCCCTCACGGGAGAGGTTTGAGCTGAGGCTACCTCTCAATGTTGTCCACCTATGCAGTGCCCAGGAAGGCAGACAACCATGGCTGGGAGGCCAAGCTCATAGGAGAGGTGCTTATACTAGAGTGTGTAAAGGAAAGGTTATGTTTGATTATCTGCATACTAAGTATGACGATTCAGGGTTATCCCTGATAGATGTATCGAATTTTGTGGTGAAAGTGTACCACCTCTACAGAGTGTCAAACTATTCGAATAGCCGCGTCTACGGTTATGGACAGTTGGAGTGGCCATACTGTTCCGTTGTCAGATGTTTTCAAAATGACTTATGAAATGAATTGTGACATGACTTGACCACAACATGGTTGTGACTATGACAACTAAGTTCCCACTTAGGTGATTTAGAACTTTATTTTATCTTTCTTTGTTTCTAAACTCAGCTTAGGTTTCAAACTTAACTTTACAAATAAACTTAGAACTTAGCATTCCTACTAGAGCTACCTTACTTGTTAGTGATAGTTTGCGAGTACTTAAAGAGTACTCATGGCTTTGTCCCTGGCTATTCCCGTGGCTAGACTACGGGGAGGACTACCAGGAGGAAGGATAGCAGGACGGCTACGACAACTAGGATCATCTCCCATCATCAGCATTGCCTGTGACCCTGAAGATGGAGCCCACCGCTATGCTATTTATTCCACTGCTTGTTTGTACTACGACTGGATCATGAGATCCTTTATTTGTGTAAGACCTTATATGGTTTATAATGGATGATGTACCGTGATATCCAATCTGTTATGTCTCACAAAAATGGTAATCCTAGGATTGCGATGTATGGCATAACAGGCATCTGGGATTAAAAATCCGGGTGTTGACAGTTCCGTAGCAGAAAACAAAAAATTTCTATCTACACTAACGCTAACACCAGGATCTATACTATGTAGACATAAGCAATAGAAGAGAAAGACGGTATTCATACCTTTGAAGACCGAGGCACACCTTACGTAGGAAGGCGTATATTGATGAAGATGAGCAGCACCTCAAGTGTGGTGCCTTCGAAGTTCGTCACATGTCCAGTGTAGGTGACATCAACCGGACTCTGATCCAGCCGAGCAGCGGAAGAAGTAGATACCGGATCGCTAATCACACGATGGTAGTGTGAAAGTGGAGAACTCATGATCCACGAGGTCCTCTCCAGTATTCTGGAGAAGTCGTCAATGGATGAGAGAGAGCATGAGAGGGAATGTGATGGTTCCAAAGGGGGAGGGGATACCCCTATATATAGTGGGAGGGGGGGCACACCACCCAGGGGCTAGGCGGTGTTGGACTAATCCCCACACCCGCTGGCCACCTAGGGGAAGCCACCGGCCCTAGGTGGGCCCCTCTAGGACGGCCCCTTAGCCCAGGCCGACTGGCCCCTGTCCCTAGGCGCCTTGCCTCTTGGGCCTCCCCTACGTGCGAGGCCCATTAGCATTGGGCTGCCTTTAACTATAAAATAAAATATGTATTTAATATTAATTCTCCATTTAACATTCAAATACTCATACTATCTGCGGTGACCCAGCATACCAA
The DNA here is from genome assembly GCA_916181665.1 of Avena sativa. Classification (NCBI taxonomy): domain Eukaryota; kingdom Viridiplantae; phylum Streptophyta; class Magnoliopsida; order Poales; family Poaceae; genus Avena; species Avena sativa. The sequence continues at coordinate 436,342,091 of OV702287.1, forward strand.
TGCATGATGTAGTACACTATAGTCGTTGACATAACACCCATGAAACACCATTCACTATTGTTACATCCCTCAGAGTGGTACAACAGAAACACAGCAGGTCCAAGACATGACTATAGATTACAACTCGACTCTTTACATAAGATCCAGAGAACACTCTAGGTTAAAGAGAGAGAAAGAACTTCTTACAAAGAAGAACTAGAAATAATAACTCGTAACGATCTAGTTACTAAGACTAGCATCTAAACTAATTTGCTTGCAATTGCTGCTAGTGCAATGATGGTTTCTTGAGCAGAAATTGATGTTGACGTTGTCTTCAATGGCTTAGTACCTAGCAAGGGTTAAGAAGGTACGGTTGAGTACGAGCGTACTCAGGAAGTTCACTAAAAAGGAGTGTATGGTGCACTATCTCTATAGCCACAGACCATAGGTCATAGGCAATGCAGGTTTTCATAAACATTTCTTCAAAGGTTGCTTTTATTCTGAAAACTATGTCCGACAGCCTTCATAGGTTGACCAGAACCTTCGTGGGGTTCCTTTCCTGCCGCGTTCGTAGCTCCTTCCCGGAACAGGGAGTAACATGTCACAATTCATACACTCTGCAGAGGTGCGTCACTTTTCCCACAAGAGACATTAGCTTTGTTGCACATCCGAGTTGCATTCTCGTCCACACTTCCTTGGTGTGGGGCCCAGTCTAAGATCCAAGCCAATCACTGCCCTCCCCGCGACCCCGCATGAAGACATGATCCTTCGGGGCTGACTACATCTCCGTTAAGCCCCCTTTTGGGCAAGCTACAACCTAGATGAGTTCCCGAAGACTCTGTAAGCAGCTCGGACTGGCGGTCACCATCAGCTATGGTGAACTCCGACCCAGATAGCTATGCACAGATAATCTAGATACCTAGCTCGTGAGGAACTAAGGGGTCCCACCCATGTGCTAGATTCTCTGGAACTCCACGAGAAATCAACAACCTCACGATAAGGTCATCCGTCCATGTGAAAGGAAGAAGATACAACTGACTTCTCCGTCCCATTCCAAATCTCATGGTTGACGCGTAATATACGGGGCTAGAATCACTGGAGACATTGGTTATTAAGTCCTAGATGATACATTACAGTACAATGGCATTTCCATTGCCAGTTATGATAGATTAGCTAATCACCATGGATCAATAACCGATATTTCTAGTTAATTGTGAAAATAGTGTTTTCGACCTTTTTGAAATGCAGGTGATGACGTAGTTGAGTTACAAGCATAGAAAATAATCAAAGGACATGAGCAAGTTGTGAACTTGCCTTTTGTGATTGCAAGATTATGCACTCATGGTCTTCAAGACAATATTAGATGCAAAATCTAGAAATAGCATCATTGGTCCGGTAAGGACTAATGTTTAAAGAAGCAAGATGCAATTATGCATAAGTAATGTAATGCAGTTTGATAAACGCGAATCCTTGGACTATGGTATCTGATCTAGGGTTCGGAAACTGGGAATGGTTTCTTTAAAATGTGTTTCACTTTTATCTTAGTTTCACACTTGTGCTTCTTATTAAGTCTTGTGAGAGTGTGTGAAACAATATGTAAATACAACAAGTAGCATGTAATACTAAAGCACTCAAATGGGGCATGGTATCTAAAAAAATTCTTGAGCAAGATTACTAATCAATTAGAGCCTTTTAAAGAAGTGCTTAAGGATTACTTTTAATGTTTCTTAAAAGAATAACTTTTTAGGAAAAGATTTCTTTATTAAGATTTAAACAATATTTGTGGTTAATCGAATGTGATCAATATCGTTTGCTCTTATTCGATAAGCGTGGGTTTGAGATGCCTTATGATTTAATTTAGAACCGGCAAAAGTTAACTATAAAAACATAAATATTCTTTAGGCATTATGCATGATTTGGTGTACCAAATTTAACTTTAAAACATAAGTAGACCTAGGGTGTGATGTGTTTAAAAGTAGTAATAAGTATTAAACCTTGTAATAAGCATGTTTGAGGGTATGAGATCATTTACTTTCAGTTTAAGTGAATGATGAGTTTAAATATGACTTGTTATTATGAATATAATTTACCTTTTAAGGAAAGTAAATTTAGATGATTTTTAGTAATCTATTAAAGTTTGAAATCATGAATAGTTAAGATATAAGTAATATTCACTTTTGTTATAAGTGAATGGTGATTAAAATTTACTTAAATTATTGGTTTATCTTGGAGTTATGGTTTTAAAGAGTTTTCTAAATGTTAATAGTTTACTTTTAAGTATTAATATAGACTTAAGTTATGGTTTTGGAAGTAGTATTTAAATATACAGGATTTCGGGTTTTATATAAAATTGTGATTATTTCTTATTTAAGAATGTTCTTAAAGAATTTACCAACTAGATAATAAATAAGGATTTATTTCTTAATAACCTTAAAGTGTGTTGGAATAATATAATTAGTATTTTTCTAGGAAAACATACTTACTTAAGATCGTAGAAGTGAATTTAATTTAATTTTAGGTGTTATCCTCATTTTTATAAAATTCCACAAAGGATTATATATCTTTAAATATTTGCTTCAAGTTTTATTTGCAAACAAATTAAGTTGATATTTTTGTAAAATAGTTATATTATTTTCATATGCAAAAATGATTTTTATTCATTTTAGGACTTTTCCTTAATTTATGAGATTTTATTAAGGATTTAAGGGTGTTAATATTTATTCACATTTTACTTAGCTTAAATAAGTAAAGTTATATTTTTCCTAGGCATATATCATTTTTGTGATCATTTTGATATATGATGTATATTTTTAGGATTTTTTAATGAATTTCCTATGCTTTATTCTAGTTTGGGAATATTTGATAGGGTTTATTAAATAGAAAAAATGATTTCGTGGGGGCAAATAGTTGGGCTGTGGCCTAGTTGGTTAAAACCACACCTGGTCCAACTGAATCAAGTCGATTTGGCCCAATAGGCTGGCCTAGTTTGGGTTTGGGCCCAACCTCCCCTGCTCTTTCTCTTATCCTCTCCACACACACCACAAACACGATATCGTCTCGCATCCTTCTTCTCGTGGTGCCACCGCCGCCCGCACTGCTATGGCCGACCGCCAGCCATTATCTGCTATATCTGGCACCGCTGCTGCCTCACCACCTTCCCCTCTTTCTTTCCCCTTCATTGATTAGGCTCAAGCATGCCCGGCTGAAACCCTAGCCCATGCCTTGGTCTCGGCAGCCGGATCGGCACCGACACCCTAACGCCTCCTCATCGGGCATGACCTCCACAATGAGCTCGTGTTGGTTCTCCTCCATGTGCCTCGACCGCTTCCTCTCTGATGGTGTGGCTGCTGCTATGCCCATGGCCAGGATTGGCCATGGCCTCCTACACTTGGGCACAGTTGTAGGCTGTGGCTTGTCCCTCTCCTCTACTTCGACTATGACATCTGCAACAACCACCTCGGCTCCATCTACGGTTCAGGTATGACCCTTCTGTGACCGGCCTTCAAGCCGATGAATTGTTCTAGGTTTAGGATTATGGTGTGTGGGTGAACTTCTGGACATGAACTAGGTTGTGATGCTGGTTGGATGTGTGTTTAGGTGATTGACAAATTTGTTTAGGACTGGTGGTGTTGTAGTGATCTCCAGTTCATCACACTTTCATGAGTAAAGGACTATGATTTTTTGTTTTTATCTGGTGGTCAGGTGTATATGGTGATGGAAACTTGGTACTAGGCAGTGGCGATGATCTGTTTAATTTTCCTAATAGGGTCTATGAGTACAAGTAATAGTTCACAAAGAGAGTTTTTTTTGCTGCAATATAATTAGATACACTAGTGTGTAGGTATCCACCCCACAATTAATTCTCAAACAAGGTGAGCACAAAAGTGGACAAGTAAAGTTATACATGTTCAACTACTTTTCTAAATGTAGGACATTTTTCTAATAATCATATACATGATCAGCTACTTTGAGTGTCAATGATTTATTTTGCTGGAACATGTTCTTTAATGTCCTTGATTGATCTTGTTTGCTATAATTAGATTTATGAGCTTGGGTTTGGTCCCCTAGTAATTACATGATCTCACAAATGCATAAAGAACATATTTTTAGTTGAAGTGTATGTTTGTGACTTCTAGAGAGATCTGATTGGGAATAATCAATAGGTTTGATTGTTTGGTATTACCCCCTGGTTTTCCCAGGTGTGTCCCTCCTAGCCTTTCCCCTGGGCTTTTGTAGGATTAAATCTTCCTATTGTTTTCTTACAAATAAGCCCCCTTGTATCAAAGTTGGAGCACAACCCATGCTTCTACTTAACTCACTGGAGCTACATTCTTTGTGTTCTTTTAAATAAACATTAATTTTTATATGATTACATGCTCTAGTAGCTTTTATGATTAAGATAGAACAAAATAAGCACTGTTGTTAGCTGGTTGAATGAATCCCTTCCAAGATGCATATATTCCACATATATCCCATAGATCAAGTGTATATGAAATGTTGCAGTACAAATATATAAGGAATGCATGATGTAACCATTTGTTAGCATCACACAAGTGTGCTAGAGTAGTAACTTAACCAAGTGTAAACAAATAGATGATCTATTATTGTCATACTTGTTGTGATTTAATTTTGATGGGTGTTCTGGAGTTTCTTAGTGATCACGTGATCACCTAGATCAATGTAGGCTGGCTCCAGATCAAATAGATGCTTTTCTAGATGGTTTGGTACTGTTTGAGTGCTCTATGACTGATTTACTTGCTCCTAGACAGATCTGGTTGCTGTCCAGCAGCACTACTTATTTCTGCATGATCCCTTCCTTATCCTTTCCTCTCAAACTGATAAGAATAGAGGCTGCATGATCTTGAGAAAATTTGTGCTTGTGTGATGGACATATGTAATGCTAGATATAATGAATTTATAAGAATAGATGTTTAGCTAGATCATAGTTTAGTAACCTGCTACTTGACTGCTGTGTGTAGAGTAGCTAATGACTTCTGGGTGTAGATATCCTGCTTCCTGTGGATCACTTGATCAACTTCTGGTGGATACTGACGTTTTCTTTGTAAACCTTGTCCTCCTAGTAGCTGGATCTGCTCCTACTACTCCACCACCTAGTGTCTTGATTTGCTTTCTAAGATCTAGCTCTAGCCTTGTAGCTGTTCTTGATGTGCTCTTAGTTTTTGGTGAGATCTTGCTAGTAGATGATACATATATCTACTAGATGATCTTCTGGTGGTCTAGCTAGTGTAAATGGTTCCAAAATTAGCTACAAATATTCCTCTACTGATGTGGTGAACAAGAGCTACGACTGGGTGTGTGTATGTGCTGAGTGGTTGCTAGCAAGGCACAACGAATTTTTATACTGCTAGACCTTTTGCTTTGGAGATGACAGCACATGCTATGCATGTGGTGATAGAGCTGCTTGCTTGTGGCCCTGGTCTGGTACTAGTCACCAAGTGTTCTTTCTTCTCCTTCTAGTGCATGCACGGCTAGAATCTTGCTCTTATCCTACTAGCTCTATTTCCCTTCTTTCATTACTATCAAGTGAGTCAATTATTGTTATCTATAGTAAGTGAATGAAAGACTAATCTGTGGCTTGATTTCTTTTGCAGGGACCAAATGAAAAGAAACCAAGACCAAGATAGAAGGAACAAATTTGATTTCCTTTTTTATTTCTTTTTGACTGATGTAATCTTCTTTTACTTTTGAACTTTGTAATCCCTAATCAATGTTGTAAATTATTCATTGGTTCAAGTAGAATTCTTTTCTGAGATTGTAAGATTCAATTCTTACTTGTAATATTGGTATACAAGCTTGTAAATTATGTATGGGACTTGTAATATTTATTTCTACTTGTTTTGGAATTATAACTAATATAAAATGTATGGTTACTTGGGAGGTTCAATTCCCAACATTGAATTCTCGTTTATACATTGCTATATATTCATATTGGTATTATAAATTGTGTTATATATGACCAAAATTAGAAAAGGTCGTGTCCAATTTTCTTTTCCTTGGCATTTTAATATTGGATTCCCATGTACTTTTATTATTCAATATTATGGAATATATCTATTCTTTTTGGAGTAATAATTCTAAGGTATTATTTAAATCCAAGGTAATGTGATGATCCAATATTACTTCATATGACTTATTTTAAATTTCAATTCTATTTCAAATTCTCATCTAGATTATTATTATCATTCATATTTGAATTGTATTCAAATTGTTTCCCTCAAAACACCGATGTACCGCAAAGGTCATGTAGAAATCTATCGCACTTTCTCTGATGTTCCCATCAGTACAAGAGATATATCGATCCCTCTACAGCTTGTTTAGTTTTGCGCGAAAATTATTCAGATTTTCTATGCATGAATGCAATGCACACACCTTATCTCCGCTTATTTCTAAGCTCTATGCTGGGGTGTTACAGACTCTCCCCCTTAAAATAAACTTTGTCCCCGAACTTCGTACTCTCTTATGTTTCGGAATAAGGTGTTGTCTTGTATAGAGCACAACATTTCTCAACTCCATTGTGATCACATTTGGGGATAATTGTGGCATCCTGTATCTAAATCTTTTTCCTTGAATTTTCTTCATACTTGACAATATCCACTATCGCTTCTAATTTATCCTATAGTTTCTTTTACTATAATCCCTTGAATTATGTCCTTATAGTCTTATTTAAGATTGGTTTTGGACACATTTCATCCATTCCGACCAGGATTTCCTTCTTCTTAACACTAGACTATTTTAGTAGGCTCTCCTCCTTCTTAAGGACAACTTACCAGCTGTTTCCCCTTTATAACTAGTCCACTAGGGTTAAGTAGTTATATCTCCTTCGACCTTTTATCCGGACATACTCTCGGAATTACTTTATAATGATGGCATCTTATAACCTTATGATAATAAGGCTTAATCTCATCATAACTTTATACTTCTTCTCCAATCTTTAGTCAAAAAGTAAGACAACAACACTTCAGTGTTTATTGTCTACTCTCCCCCTTGGGGTTTCCTAATGGTCTATAAACTACATGTATAATACCCATTAGCTCAATAATAAGGATATTGGTGTCTATCTAGCTTATACTTACCTATATAAGGTCTCACGAAATAATTTGCGGTACACCCCCACAATTGGGGATCTCCGAAATGAATCTTCCGACATTACTTAACTTACTCTTAACCTTCTAGACATTTTCTCTTTGGTAGGCCCCATTTCACGAAGCGTCTCGAAAGACATTTCACTTAAATCTTATACTTCTTTATGCCTTTCTTGACTTAGGCCAAGTTTTATTCTCTTTAAATCATACCAAGATGATCTAATTAGCTAAACCGCTAGGATACCAGCTACAAATCCTCCTAGGTGTATGGATTACCCTACAAGTTTTTTGACTTTTTATTGGCATTCTCTCTGAATTATCAGAGCTTGAATACCACCCTTATTCAAAGACTTCTTCTTTGCACTCGTTCATGATACTTCCATGAACTAGGTACAACTACTTCATTAGCTTCTTAGCAATACCACCCACTTTGAGTAAACTTTAATTCATCTTTTAATGTTGCTCAACACCTTCTCTGCACTAATATTCCTTCTTTTTGCCAGCTCATAATGAGTTGGGATTAATCCATCCTTCAAAATAGTGTTGATACACCTTATATTTAGCTTCCTTCTTCATGCAACTTTCATCTTGACCTTTGGAACTCGTCACTCCCTTACACGATTTCCCTTTTCTATCTAGGTCTATAACATCAAGTAATAACTTGCTGATACAACTTGCATTTGCACACCAAGTCAAACTTTTTGCATAGATCTAGTCAATCAAGAAGATGCAAGAAAAACCAAGAAATACAAATGTGGTACATATAACACACATTATTCTAAGCACGGAATATAGTAGTTGAGTATAATACCTCTAGAATTTAGGCTTGGCTGTGTAGTATATGACACCTCCTAGTATAGGTTTACTTTGTGGTACTTAGCACTTAGGGTTAAACTACTCTTTGTCTCAATATCTACCCAAATTGCTCAGGTGCAACAGGATAATCTTGAGCAAAGTGGTCTCACTCTAGTTTTGACTAACCTCTTACCTTTCTTTCGGGACTACTAAAGACTATCAACTTCCCATTCTATCGTAAATTATCCTCACATGATCTCTCAAAACTACAAACAACATTGTAGTTATTATCTTAATCCTAAAATTAGTGTAATGTTAAAAATACCTATGACTTCTATCATAGCCCTACACTGTTCTTTACTTACTATTATTACAAGATTTGTTACTAATTACTTGTCCTAATTACCGACCTATCATGGTCTCGGAGCTATTCTCACCACGAACTTGTTAAGATTTACCTAGTCATCATGATTAAAGAGCTAATCTTACCATGACGACTCTTTTTCTTAGCTTACTATTAACGATTCTTAACAAAATTCTACTCCATCACATGGAATTCTCAAGTGAATGCCACATGATTTACCTCCAATTATATCTATACATACTCTAATGGTCTACCTGAAGTGGTATAGTGGTATCAACTAGTGATAAGATTCTGCTACTTCACGGAAATTCCAAACATAGACTCCATCACTAATACTACTCCACATTATATCCTAAACTTAGTCGTAATCTTCTTTGATATTTCCACTTACTTAAAAATATCTTAGTGGTGTTATACCTATTTAGAGCTACGCTAAAATGACAATTCTCTAGAGAAGACATACAACTAATCCTTAAGAAAGATGATAAGAACATCCAACTTAAGTGTGACAAGGTTTATCCTCAAGTGGATACCATCACAAGTCTTGGTTTAGATAAGATGGCTCCTATAGTCACTATCCAACCTACAGATCTTCCTAAAAGGGTTTTAATCCTAAGGTCAAAGCATATGCTCTAATACCAGCTGCGGTGACCCAGCATACCACTGCATGATGTAGTACACTATAGTCGTTGACATAACACCAATGAAACACCGTTCACTAGTATTACATCCCTTAGAGTGGTACAACAGAAACATAGTAGGTCCAAGACATGACTATAGAATACAACTCGACTCTTTACATAAGATCCAGAGAACACTCTAGGTTAAAGAGAGAGAAAGAACATCTTACAAAGACGAGCATTTAAACTAATTGGCTTGCAATTGTTGCTAGTGCAATGCTCTATAGAAGTAGGTTTTATGGCTAGAGTACTACTCCTATCTAAACAGAGACTTTGCCTTCACTTCGGTTGTTGTATATGTTGACTTCATTGAAGAACTTGAGCTGCCGATGATGGTTTCTTGAGTAGACATTGATGTTGACGTCATCTTGAAGGACTTAGAGCCTAGCAAGGGTTAAGAAGGTACGGTTGAGTACGAGCTTACTCAGCAAGTTCACCAAAAAGGAGTGTATGATGCACTATCTCTACATCCACAGACCATAGGTCGGAGAATATCATTTTGCGGCCCAAAAGTTGGGGCGCCCAGGCAACGCGGTACCCAAGTTGCTTACAATCAGCTGCGTTTCCCAAAGTTGGCGTGCCAAATACTCCGATGATCTTTTTGGGCACGAATTAAACTTTGTGTTTCAATACAAAATATCAGGATAACGGCCGTCAAGTTGGGCCCCCCTGTCAGCTTTCGCCGTTATGTCGCTGCCGTCGTGGCTGCCATGTAGGCTTGCAGCGTTGGCGCATGCATCCTTTACGCGTCTTCTTCCTCCCGGGCGGCAATCTATGGTCATGGCCATGGCGCGGAGCTAGGACTTGGACGAACCTGCTCGGCCTAGTTCTCCTCCCCATCCCTAATCGGAGCTCGCGCTCACCATGGCCGCACCCATGGCACGGCGCGGGGATGGGAATTCATTCCCGGGTGAGATCTGTCACCATGCCGACCATGCTCGGTCCTGTTGGCCTCCTCAAGAATCCGAGCTCGCTGTCGCCATGGTCGCACACGCACCAGCCATGGCGCCTTCATCTCCGAACCCCAAAGCCGCATCCACCCAGTTCGGCACAACGCGAACAAGGTGAAAATGCATAAAGTTTTCTTCTTGTGATTGTAGAAAAACATGTATGTACCGTGGCCGTAGCATACTCTAAAAATGTACACATATGTTGTTTACTAGATTTTCATTTGAAATTAGTAGCTCCGTGGTGGCGAAACATAGAGAACCTAAATGAAATGATGATGATGACCATGTTCTGTACTTTGCATTGCATCAAAAATTGCTCGCTGACGAAGCAAGTTACCAAGAGAGTGGAGTTCATCAGCCATTGCCAAAAAATATGTGAACAAATCAATGAGCGATTCAATGCAAATACGCACAGAAAAGCTAGATCCATGTCATCAATCATCAATAGGTGGCACATTCTAGTGATGCGTTCAAATGCATACACCATGTATGATTTGCTTGAAGTGGTTGTTATCCTGAGCAAAAATGCCTAGTATGCACATTACCTTTTTATGTTCTATGCTGCAATTCTGTTGTTATGGGCGTGGAAAGAAAAGCTGAGCTTCACTGAATATTACGCAGTTAGGCCTAACTTAGTCTTACACAAATAAGCACACCTTAGTCTTTACACAAATAAGCGTAACTAATGATAAAGATAAGGAAAAATGGTTCATCGGATCTTCCAGTATGAGCACTAGGTCCCTGGAGCTGGTGGTATCGTCGGAACGAACCATATGCTGCGTTTGGCCGTCTGGCATTCTCCATCAAATCGTACAACCCCACTGATGAGCCAATTGTAGGCCCCCTCCCCTTGACATGGATTCAGCTCTAGGTCGGATCTAGAGTGTCAACATGATAGGCGCGTGAGTGTGGAGCAAACACACAGTCTACTATAAACACTAGAAGTGCTGGCACCTCAGCAACAACACCAACATGTTCTTCCTGGACTCCGGCAGCAGCCTCAACAGGTATTTTGTCAGCTTCACCAACAGCAGGCTCATCAGTTATTTCGTCAACTTCACCAGCAGCAGCATTAGCAAGTATTTCGTCAGCTTCACCAGCAGCAGCATCACCAAGTATTTAGTCAGCTTCACCGGGAGCATCAACAGCTAGTTCTTCGTCAGCTCCACCGCCACCAACACCACCAGCAGCAGCAGCAACATTAGGAGCCAGGGCTACCTGAGCAATTACACATTCAACAGCTCCAGGGGCTCCGACAAAGAAAGGGTAGTTGATCCTAAGAAACACAGATTGTCCCTTCACATTGTCTACTCTGCTCCAGACTTGCTCTACTTGGTCTTTGGATGGGCATGCAGACCTCGATAAAACATGACACCGCAGCGATGGGTATGAAGAAAGTTGTGTCCCCATATGTTCTATTGTATCACCAACGCTGTTTAGTGTTCCCCTGATATGAATCCACATGAGTTCATCATCCGGTTCCGTGTCGCCTCTGAGAGGTGCCAGGAACCAGCGTCGTGTCCCAAGTTCCGCATCTGCTACTGCATCTTCGATGACCGGAGCTGGAATGATGCACGGGGTTGTATGGGTACCTGCGTGTTACTTACAGTCAGTAAGCAGAATTTTGAATGGGATTTTACATGCTATATGACACCATGACTCACCCCAAATGGACGGCTCCCAAACACGCACGTCGCCGCTAGGTTCAGTGACCGCATAAATGCGTTGCAGTTTGTATGAAGAGTAGCTGTAGGTGAAGACGACATCGACATACTTCTCCGGCCGCAGGAAGTCGTCGCGCAAGACTGTCCATTCCTTGTCTTCTGGGCATCTAATGAATGTGATTGCCTTATCGAACACCGCTAAGAGGTCGTATTCCTAGGTCTTCCACACCCCCTCCCGCGGTCTATGTGGGAGCTGTACCTTCAGGAGGTCAAGTTCTGCCATGTTGAACCTGTAAGCAAATTCGGAAATGGGCAGCGGCCACCCGTTGTTGAATGCAGTAATGCTGACACCCTCCAAAGATGGCAATGTAAGTCTCAATAATCTGTAGCCATTTTTTAGAGTCCAAGTACTCCCATCGTGTGATAAAAGGACTAGCCACTCGCTGTTGCCACCCACCCAGTTCTGGTCATCTTCCATTTCCGTCTCTTCTTCTTCCTTGATATTCACCACTACTGATTCGGACCACTTATCCAGCAGCATCAGTTTTGCATGAATATTCTGCAGAGTTTGTTGTCAGTTGGTACAATCACCTAGCATGGATTCCATTTCAAATACAATTCGACAACTGGACCTTCAGATTAAAGTACACAAAATATCGCCTAAATACGAGTGTCTCCTCAGATATCGCCTAAATTGTGCCTGTGTCACTATGAAGATACCCAATATATGGAGTAGGAGTAGAGCCCCCAGAACAAACTCCTGACGATGATTATAAACAGCTCGAGGCATAACAGCCTTAAATCGTCTAATCTGTTTGTTTTTATTTTAGGAAACAGAATATCACCTAGCAGGCATTCCATTGCAAATCAAAATTGATAACTCGTCTATCACCTAAAGTAAGACTGTGTCACTACGAAAATGCCAGAATATCAGGTACGAGCAGAGCTTCCGCTGTACAAAATAGTCTTAAATGGTTCGATTTGTTCAAACCGCGTGTGCACACAACACGTTCGACAGAAGGAACATAGGATTCTGATGAGAGTTCAGCACATATGAATCAACGGTATGACTGAACGAATAAGCTAGATACTAGAACTTACATGGCCATCGCGGTCGTTTGGCCATTTGTTGTTATCGGGGTAAAGAAGGCCTGACGTGCCGAACGGTTGTTCATCCATGTCCCGCATCGTGAAGCGGTAGCCAGGGATGCAGTGAGCGAGGCGGCCGACAGAGATGATGTCCAACCCCGAGGCGATCATGTGCACGTTCGCGGTACTGAGGTTCGACCATCCCCAATCCTCGTGGTGGCGGTCGTCTTGGCCATCCGCGTCGTCGTCGCATGCCTTTCGCTTCAGCCTGCTGCTACCCCAAGCTCTACCCATAGTGGCAAATGGAGTCTGGAATCCGGTAGATTAATGGAGGCGTTGTGATAAGGAGGTGAATGGATTCGAGAGGGGATGGAATCAGGGATGGGGCAGTTGTTCGAGTGGGGAGTGAATCTGCAAGGAACCATCGTTGCCGCCGGTTCTCGTCTGCGTGGAAGACAAGGAAGGGGGGCGTAATTATTGAGGGCGGGCACCGAAACTGTCTAGAGGAAGTGAAAAAATAAATCGTAAGAGAGATAAATGTGCGGCCCGCCTATTAGTGAGTGAAGGTCAGCACGCGCAAATGTGCCTACGTTTGACTTGGATCGTGCATGGCAGACCTTGATTCCACCGCATGCAAGTGGCACAGAACAAATTTTAGGAAGTGCTAGCGTCGACGTGTAAAACCACCATTTTTCTCCACCTTCACCCTACTACGAACGGTCGTGCACCATTCTTGATATTGGTAAGGGCGGTTCCAATCTTTCACTTCTCCGTCTCATTTCCTCCTCCACGACCTCATCGTATTTCTCCTCCACGGCCTCATCCATTTCCTCCACCACCACATCACCCTCCTCCTCCGTATCCTTTCCATCTTGCCTGTAGTCATGGACTCTCCGGACGTCTGAAACGACGGCAGGCAAGAAACTCACACTTCGACATAGAAGTACATGGCGGGAAGAAGATCAATGTAGTCTACACCACCAACCCTCGGACGGTGAGGAACAATCAGAATAATTACACGAGTTGGCTGCAGTTCGAAGAAAACAGGTTCATAGGTCTCGACCTCGAGTACAGCTGCGATCACCGTAGGATCACCATGGTGCAACTCTCCATGAAGGGGCACATCCTCGTATACCAGCCTTTTTGCGAGAAGGGGGCTGACGGGATCTGGTAGACTTTGCTGTCTTTTTGTTCCTGAACCGTCTGTTTGCAAAAGTTATTGCTATATTATTTGTCTGAATTCATTTTCATGCAGGTGGGGCAAAAGCATTAGGGGTCTGTTTCATGACTTTGTAGTGAACCAGCACATAACATTTACTAGTGTTGACATCACGAATGACACTAAACTGCTTGAAAGCCCGACTGTCAACATTAGAATCCCAAAGGAGTGCAGAGTGGACATCTAGGAAATTTACTAGATCCTAGGGACAAAGGGCAGCAAGACCGGGATGGCCTCTCTTGCCTCTGAACTCATCGACCCGTGGTACGCTGACATGAAGGGCAAATTGCCGAGATGTTCGTGGAGGTGTTTAGGGCACGATTACTGGGAGGATAAGCCACTTTCTGAACCTAATCTGAAGTACGCTGCAATTGACGGGTATGTTAGCCACGAGCTGTACCGCCAGATTGTAAAATCTCGTTCTAGACATCGCATCATTGAACCACCACTAAGGCAGGTTGTTTGCCCCAGATGCCGGAGTGTAGATGAATCTACAAGCCGGGGTAAGCTATCGAAGGCATCCTGGGATCGGTTGCCTTCTCCAACAGGCTGGGATGTAGACTTTTAGTGCATGATTGTTGTGTTTATGAAAACATGTTATTTCAGAAGTACACTATGTGAGCAATTACGAATTGCTGTGTATTACCTTTGTCAAACTATAATCTGGGTTTGGTTATGACTGTATCCTTCGCTATAATCTGGGTTTGGTTATGACTTATGACTGTATCACACATTATGCATGTCAGTCCTGGATTTTGCCGCATGCAAATGGCACAAACAGAATTTGTAAGAATGAATGTTGAGCATATAAAAGGGGGAATGTAATTCATACAGGTTAAGTAGCTAATAACATAGGGATCATACGATCTTGGTTCTTACACATAGAATGCTTAGAAAATACATGCGAGATAAAATATAGGCGAGATAAAACTAGGAACAAAATGCGAAACTAGTAGTGGTAAATAGCACACTCACCCACCCTCCAAATCATGTTGAGCATCTCGTAGCAGACATACGCTTCCCTGGCTGCATACTTGATTGCATCGTAATCCAGGTGCCTCCACTCGACTTTCATGCCAGCGTACTCGCGGTCGATGATGTCGGCAGCGAGTCTAGCCATGCTGGCTTTCCCCGTACCGCCATCCAGGTACCTCCACAAACGTTGGAGATCGACGTGATTAACGACATGAACAAGGAGATCCCGCTCTAGCTTCGGAGTGTCGTTCTTGATGTTGACGCTGGCGAAGTAGATCTCCCTCCTGTGTAGGAACTCGCGAAGCTCTGGGCATATAGATTTGGCCCTACATACGTGGTATAGGAGGCAGTGGTTGCGCATGGATAGCTGCAAACGTGCCGTCCTCTTCCTATCTCCGATATACTCGAGGTCAAGGCCGACGATCTTGTATATGTCCATCGGCTCCTGTAGCCACCGCTCGTACATTGCGATGACCTTGGCAACCTCCGCTAACGCATTTGTGTGGACGACCGCCAGCTTGGTGGTGCCATGGGCGGTGACGATGTACTCGTCAGTGAAGTCGCTCCCGTCGCCGAACACGCCATACTCTACGTCCATGGCTGCAACTAATGCGGCGGTGGTGGCCTAGGGTCGGTAGCGGTGGCTGGGACTGGGCGTGGCGGTGGAGTGATCTGTTGCGGTGGTATGGCTCGGCGGAGGCGGTTCCTGCGGCAGCGTCGATGGATCTTGCGGTGGCTGCGGCAGCGGTGGAAGGAATGAGTTGGGGATTTTTGCACAGTGATGTGCTGAGGAGACGGAAGGCGATGCTTAAATTGCGTTTACCAATATTCTAGTCATACCCATGTGGAAGCAAGTTTGACCAGGCGAGCACAATTGGTTTCCAATCTTAGCGATTAAATTCGGCGTCCGTCCCGGTAGGCGATGGGACGGGTGTGCGACGTGGCTTTGGCATGGTAGAGACCAGTCACGTAGACCACCGTCCCGTTGCCGATCCGCAGCGGGTGCGCGGTGCTGACACGACGTAACATGACCGGACAGAAGGAAGTATATAGCTATTATTCCTAACAAGTTTAAGAAGTGTAAACATAGACATGGACCTAGCATCCCTGCACCCAGGGGCAGCCGCCCAGCCGATCAGGCCTGCCGATTGCGCAAAGCTTGTCCAGAATTTGCCAAAATGAAGCTCGTTTGCCCATGATTCTATAAGTTTCTCTGTAGGCCACTTGTGTAAGCATGCACGATCAAACAACTTTGCAACACACGTGTCGGTGGAAAAGCATTAGGTTCTACGCACCACATAGTTTATGGATTTAGAATAGCTACATTGTGGAGCTCTAGCCAAATTGCATGGTAAAGCCAAATTCAGCTTTTTGTTAGATTTAGCTATAGCAACATTGTGTCTCGTTTGTCCTCACTTTTTCCCTCCCGATATTCCGAAGCCCTCACATGCGCTCGGAGGGGGGTGCCGTCTGGTCAAAGGCTTGGCTGTTACGTGCACCCTGCGCCTAAATTGGAAGTTTTTTTTGTTATTTGGCCTTTTTAAGAGCGCCTTTTCCCCTCTCTCGCTAACATTGTGTTTTTTGCCCAAAAAGGTAGGGAATCTAGAGCCGCTTCTCTCTTCACTCATTGTTCCTTTTTCCCTTGTTTTCTCCAATCTGGTAGCAAATATAGAGCAGCAAAACAATCCAGCACCATAAATAAATTCAGTAAACAGAGCAGATGTAGATAAAGCAGCTAATATAGGTTATATAGTATGGTACATAATGAGGTTCGGCAATTAGGCTGCTCAGCAGCAGCATCTGATAGGTTCAACACATACAAGACAAAAGAAGCTGCTTTACAGCAGCAGCTGATCAGTGGCCCCTCGTGGCCTCTGCCAGGAGGGCATCCGCCTCCTCCCTCTAGCGCCTCCTCCACTTCTTACTGCCCAGACCCTTGACCTTGGGCGGCTTGGGTCTGATCGGGGGCATGCGAACCTCCTTGATAGCCACCTTCTGGAGGTTGCGGAGGTGAAGACCGAGCGCCTGGTGCTTGGCCATGAAGCCGTGGACGTTCACGGACTCACCACAGGTCCTCACGTCCTCGGCATGCTTCACGAGGGAGTTGAAGTCCGTGGCGCGGAGCCTCCTGGTGGGGCAGAAGGGGCACCTGTACATGTCGTCAACGAAGAAGTTGTTGTACTGGCCGGACTTTAGCCTCCTCAGCACATGACGAGTGTTGGTGTCCTTGGACTCGTCGTCCCTGCGGAGGTCGCTGCTATCCTCCTGTTGGAATAAAACAGTAGAGTGAAATAAGTACATGATTGAGATACTTTGATTATCGGGATTGATTTTTTGCATAAATTAACCGAATGAGATCTCCTGATTATTCCCCAAATCTCAAACCAAATCGAATACTGATCCCAACTACGAACATGGGGATTCATCGAAAATCGAGATCTAACACAAGAAGATTAGCTACTGTAAAAATACGAAAAGCCGAGCCCTAATAACATACGATCTTGCATCCAACGATGGGAACGGGGAAGAACAAGGGAAGGGGAGAAAAACCTGGTTACCTCCGACCATGGGTCGGCGATGCTGGTGTCATAGGGGTTCTCCGGCCTTATGTAGACAACCTCCTCGTAGGGGTCCCAGCCGAGCGGGATCTGTCCGAGACCGGCAGGGGCCTCCTCGCCGGCGGCTACGGTGGATGCAGGGACAGGGACGGGGGCTCCTCGCCGGCGGCCTTGGAGGCGCTGATGGGCACCACACCGTTCTTCTCCATCGCCGGCATGGTTGGAGTTTTGTTGGGCATTTGCAGAAGGTGATGGGACAATGGAGACGGTTGAGTGAGCGAGTGCGTGATGAGTGGGAGTGGGGAGGCCTCTATTAAAGGAGAAGGGAAGTGATGTTTCGTTGCACTACCATGCACCGCGTATGCTAATGCACCGTGCACGGCCACACGTGTCTGCTACCGCCCCGTGCACCGCACACGCGTACCGTGAGTCACGTTTTTCCCCTCATGTCTAACCCTGGCGATTCAGTTGTACTCAGTTTTGCCCTCGAGCGTAACACTGGCGGTTTGGTTCCATTTTTAAATCATTTTCTATTTTCTATTTGAATCCCTTTGTCACTCTTGCCCTTGGTTTTTAAGTTCTACTCAGTTTTGCCCTTGGTTTTTAAGTTCTACTCGGTTTTTCCTCGGTTCTTAAGTGCTACTCGGTTTTCCCCTCTCTTTGTATCCATCTCTCGCACCTGTGCTCATCTTTGCTGCTACGCTCTGATTGGTCGAGACAGTTGTCACACGGATCGTGCCCACCAACCGTTGATCCTCTGTGATCTAGCGGACTTGATAACCCTTATATCTGTCGGGGGCACCCCTCTATCCATGCAAAACTAGAGTATGCCACCAGAACTTTAACTCCATAAACAGATGAACTTGAATATATTTTGAAGGGTACAAAAATAGAAATCCCCATAGTTTAAGGGTTTAGATACGGTAAGAGAACTAAATATTATTAGTGGCCAGGCCAGCACAGTGACGGGTTGGTCCGCTAGAAGTTGCTGATTCCTAAGTAAGGGAACACTAGGCCGGTCTTGACATACTCCCTCAAGAATTTGCCATAAGCAGCGTGCTTAGCCTTGGTCGCCGACTTGTGTTTACTAGCCAGGATTTTACCGATGCCAAACGCATGCGGAATCAAGCTGGCAATCCTCGGGGTGACTCATTTCTTACAGAAAGGGCACCTGAGCTCCCCAAGTCGAGTGCGGGAAGGGATTATCCCGCTCTTGAGCTTCTTCATGACATGGTGGCTCTTGTTGTCCCTGGTCTCCTTGTCAGAGTCTATCTCACTTGAATCCACCTGTAATGTATGGAATACAAACTGAAATGAGCAAAATAATAAATATATATTCCTTCCACCATTCCGAGTTACTTTTGATGCAATAACATGTCTATATAGGTTCAGCAGTTCATTACGGCCGTCTCCCTGGCCCGCTCCTAAATTAATGTGGTTTGTGTTCTTGATAACTTATTAATAAATAATATGTATTCATTCAGAACAGACTAGATCTCTCCATGTACTGGTTCGTACGTTGTATCTAATCATTAGGACTAGATTTTTTTATGACGCCAGGATAGATTAAGCTCGAGCAAAAAATATGAAACATGTAGAAATAGATGTACCTCCGGGTACACGAGCGAAGCGTGTTCGTCAAACTCCACACCCTCATTGGCGCCTCCGAAGTCATCAGCACCGGCGAGCACATGGTCCGCCAAGGGGTTGAACTGCACGTCCTGCTCGCCTTGTGCTGCGTGATGCTCCTCCAGATTTGCCGCATGAAGCACCACTTCGGCGGCGATGCCCAGACACTCACCCCCACACACTGGTTTCATGGAGAAGGTTCGTGCAAGTACGTTCAAGATTGTGGGGTTTTGCTAGATAGGGAAGAGAGAGTAGTGGATGAGTGTGAATGGAGGACCCGATAGGCTGGGTTTTTAATGCGGGACGTTTAGGCCTCCTCGAGGGCCCCGGTAGGCAGCTCTTCCGGCTACGGCTTCCGCGTGGAAGGTTCATGTGGTGGGGGCCTATCGGAAGTGAGAGTGCAGGCATGCTGCGTAGTAAAAATGCTATAGCCTGTGGGCCGTGGATGACCAGTTGCCGTGCAGCAGACTTGTAGCCTTTGCGGACTAGATTAAACATGACATGACCACTCGACGACTTTTTCCATGGACGACATTGTGTTCCTTCTTGTAGAAGTCTCGTTGAGGGAGACGTTCGTGCTGTCTCGCGTTGTCCTGTGAAGGGCACGACGTGTGCAACGAGCCTCGTTGGATCACACAGGATCAACAGTTGGTGCGCACGATCCGCGTGACAACTGTGACAACCAATCAGGGCATAGCAGACAGAGTGGGCACATGTTTGGGCTTTTACGAAAGAGAGAGATGGGGTAAAACTGGGTAGTATCAAAAAACAAGGGGAAAGCTGAGTAGCATGAAAATAGAAAGTGGGTGTCTTTTAAAATGAAATACATCATGGCATACATCAAATTATGCCAAGATAGATCCACTAGAGTTCATTGCATGAGTGTTCTTTCCACAAACCACATATGTATCCACTAGAGTCATTGCATGTGTGTTCCTGTCATGAATCACATTTGGATCCACTAGTGTTCATTGCATGTGTGTTCTTTCCACAAACCACATATGTATCCACTAGCGTAATTGCATGTGTGTTCTTTTCACAGACCACACATGGATCAACCAATGTCATTGCATGTGTGTTCTTATACTAAAACCAGCACTAGAGTCATTGCATGTGTGTTCTTTTCACAAACCACATATGGATCCACCAGTGTCATTGCATGTGTGTTCTTTCAACAAACCACATATGGATCCACCAGTGTTCATTGCATGTGTGTTCTTTCCACAAACCACACATGGATCCCCCTGACTCATTGCATGTGTGTTCTTTTCAGAAACCACATATGGACCCACTTGAGTCATTGCAAGTGTGTTCTTTCCACAAACCACACATGGATTACCCAATGGCATTGCATGTGTGTTATTGTCACAAACCACATATGGATCAACCAATGTCATTGCATGTGTGTTCCTTTCATGAACCACACATGGATCAACCAGTGGTCATTGCATGTGTGTTCTTTCATCAAACCACATATGGATCCACTAGGGTCATTGCATGTGTGTTTTTTTCACAAATCACATATGGATCAACCAATGTTCACTACATGCATGTTCTTTTCACAAATCACATATGGATCAACCAGTGTTCACTACATGTGTGTTCTTTCCACAAACCACTTATGGATCAACCAGTGTTCAATGCATGTGTGTTCTTTTCACAAACCACATATGGATCCACTAGAGTCATTGCATGTATGTTCTTTTCACAAACCACATATGGACCCACTAGAGTCATTGCATGTGTGTTCTTATACTAAACCCAGCACTAGAGTCATTGCATGTGTGTTCTTTCCACAAACAAAACATGGATCAACCAATGGCATTGCATGTGTATTCTTTTCACAAACCACACATGGATCAACCAAAGGCATTGCATGTGTGTTCTTTCCACAAAACCACACATGGATCCACTAGAGTCATTGCATGTGTGTTCTTTTCATAAACTACATATGGATCAACCAGTGGTTATTGCATGTGTGTTCTTTCCACATACCACATATGGATCCACTAGAGTCATTGCACGTGTGTTCTTTTCATAAACCACATATGGACCCACTAGAGTCATTGCATGTGTGTTCTTATACTAAACCCATTACTAGAGTCATTGCATGTGTGTTCTTTTCACAAACCACATATGGATCCACCAGTGTCATTGCATGTCTGTTCTTTCCACAAACCACTTATGGATCCACCAGTGTTCATTGCATGTGTGTTCTTTTCCACAAACCACATATGGATCCACTAGAGTCATTGCATGTGTGTTCTTTTCACAAACCACATATGGACCCACTAGAGTCATTGCATCTGTGTTCTTTCCACAAACCACACATGGATTAACCAATGACATTGCATGTGTGTTATTGTCACAAACCACATATGGAGCAACCAATGTCTTTGCATGTGTGTTCCTGACATGAACCACATATGGACCCACTAGAGTCATTTCATGTGTGTTCTTTCCAAAACCATATATGGATCCAATAGAGTCATTGCATGTGTATTCTTTTCACAAACCACACATGGATCAACCAATGGTCATTGCATGTGTGTTCTTTCCACAAACCACATATCGATCCACTAGAGTCATTACCTGTGTGTTCTTTTTACAAACCACATATGGATCAACCAGTGTTCACTACATGTGTGTTCTTTCCACAAACCACTTATGGATCCACCAGTGTTCATTGCATGTGTGTTCTTTTCCACAAACGACAAATGGATCCACTAGAGTCATTGAATGTGTGTTATTTTCACAAACCACATATGGACCCACTAGAGTCATTGCATGTGTGTTCTTATACTAAAACTAGCACTAGAGTCATTGCATGTGTGTTCTTTCCACAAACCACACACGGATCAACCAGTGTCATTGCGTGCGTGTTATTTCCACTAACCACATATGGATCAACAAGTGGTCATTGCATGTGTGTTCTTTCCACAAACCACATATGGAGCCACTAGAGTCATTGCATGTGTGTTCTTTCCACAAACTACACATGGATCCACCAGAGTCATTGCATGTGTGTTCTTTCCACAAACCACATATGGATCAACCAGTGTCATTGCATGTGTGTTCTTTCCACAAACCACATATGGATAAAACAATGGCATTGCATGTGTGTTCTTTCCACGAACCACACATGGATCAACCAATGGCATTGCATGTGTATTCTTTTCACAAACCACACATGGATCAAGCAATGCCATTTCATGTGTGTTCTTTCCACAAACCACACATGGATCCACCAGAGTCATTGCATGTGTGTTCTGTCCACAAACCACATATGGATCAACCAGTGTCATTGCATGTGTGTTCTTTGCAAAAACCAAATATGCATCAACCAATGTCATTGCATGTGTGTTCCTGTCATGAACCACACATGGATCAACCAATGTCATTGCATGTGTGTTCCTGTCATGAACCACACATGGATCAACCTGTGGTTATTGCATGTGTGTTCTTTCCACAGACCACATATGGATCCACTAGAGTCATTGCACGGGTGTTCTTTTCATAAACCACATATGGACCCAGTAGAGTCATTGCATGTCTGTTCTTATACTAAAACCAGCACTAGAGTCATTGCATGTGTGTTCTTTTCACAAACCACATATGGATCCACCAGTGTCATTGCATGTGTGTTCTTTTCACAAATCACATATGGATCAACCTGTGTTCACTACATGTGTGTTCTTTTCACAAACCACTTATGGATCAACCAGTGTTCACTGCATGTGTGTTTTTTCCACAAACCACATATGGATCCACTAGAGTCATTGCATGTCTTTTCTTTTCAAAAACCACATTTGGACCCACTAGAGTCATTGCATGTGTGTTCTTATACTAAAACCAGCACTAGATTCATTGCATGTGTGTTCTTTCCACAAACCACACACGGATCAACCAGTGTCATTGCATGTGTGTTCTTTCCACAAACCACATATGGATCAACTAGTGGTCATTGCATGTGTGTTCTTTCGACAAACCACATATCGATCCACCAGAGTCATTGAATGTGTGTTCTTTTCAAAAGCACATATGGACCCACTAGAGTCATTGCATGTGTGTTCTTTTCACAAACCACACATGGATCCACCAGAGTCATTGCATATGTGTTCTTTCCACAAACCACATATGGATCAACCAGTGTCATTGCATGTGTGTTCTTTCCACAAACCACATATGGATAAACCAATGGCATTGCATGTGTGTTCTTTCCACAAAACCACACATGGATCAACCAATGGCATTGCATGTGTATTCTTTTCACAAACCACACATGGATCAACCAAAGACAATGCATGTGTGTTCTTTCCACAAACCACACATGGATCCACCAGAGTCATTGCATGTGTGTTCTTTCCACAAACCACATCTGGATCAACCAGTGTCATTGCATGCGTGTTCTTTCCACAAACCACATATGGATCAACCAATGTCATTGCATGTGTGTTCCTCTCACAAA
This sequence comes from Avena sativa, assembly GCA_916181665.1. NCBI lineage: Eukaryota > Viridiplantae > Streptophyta > Magnoliopsida > Poales > Poaceae > Avena > Avena sativa. The sequence goes on from OV702287.1 coordinate 436,365,564, forward strand.
CCACACATGGATCAACCAATTTCATTGCATATGTGTTCCTGTTAAGAACCACATATGGATCCACCAGTGTTCATTGCATGTGCGTTCCTGTCATGAACCACACATGGATCAACCAGTGGTCATTGCATGTGTGTTCTTTCCACAGACCACATATGGATCCACTAGATTCGTTGCACGTGTGTTCTTTTCATAAACCACATATGGACCCACTAGAGTCATTGCATGTGTGTTCTTATACTAACCCCAGCACTAGAGTCATTACATGTGTGTTCTTTTAACAAACCACATATGGATCCACCAGTGTCATTGCATGTGTGTTCTTTCCACAAACCACTTATGGATCCACCAGTGTTCATTGCATGTGTGTTCTTTTCCACAAACCACATATGGATCCATTAGAGTCATTGCATGTGTGTTCTTTTCACAAACCACATATGGACCCACTAGAGTTATTGCATGTGTGTTCTTTCCATAAACCACACATGGATTAACCATTGGCATTGCATGTGTGTTATTTCCACAAACCACATATGGATCAACCAATGTCATTGCATGTGTGTTCCTGACATGAACCACATATGGACCCACTAGAGTCATTGCATGTGTGATCTTTCCACAAACCACATATGGATCCACTAGAGTCATTGCATCTCTTCTTTTCACAAACCACACATGGATCCACCAGAGTCATTGCATGTGTGTTCTTATTCAAAAACTAGCACTAGAATAATTGCATGTGTGTTCTTTCCACAAACCACACACAGATCAACCAGTGTCATTGCATGTGTGTTCTTTCCACAAACCACATATGGATCAACAAGTGGTCATTGCATTGTGTTCTTTCCACAAACCACATATGGATCCACTAGAGTCATTGCATGTATGTTCTTTCCACAAACCACATATGGATCAACTAGTGTCATTGCATGTGTGTTCTTTTCGCAAACTACATATGGATAAAACAATGGCATTGCATGTGTGTTCTTTCCATAAACTACACATGGATCAACCAATGGCAATGCATGTGTATTCTTTTCACAAACCACACATTGATCAAGCAATGGCATTGCATGTGTGTTCTTTCCACAAACCACACATGGATCCACCAGAGTCATTGCATGTGTGTTATTTCCACAAACCACCTATGGATCAACCAATGGGATTGCATGTGTGTTCTTTTCACAAACCTCACACGGATCAACCAGTGTCATTGCATGTGTGTTCTTTCCACAAACCACATATGGATCAACCAATGTCATTGCATGTGTGTTCCTGTCATGAACCACACATGGATCAACCTATGGTTAATGCATGTGTGTTCCTGTCATGAACCACCCATGGATGAACCAATGGTTATTGCATGTGTGTTCTTTCCAAAGACCACATATGGATCCACTAGAGTCATTGAACGTGTGTTCTTTTCACAAACTACATATGGACCCACTAGAGTCATTGCATGTCTGTTCTTATACTAAAACCAGCACTAGAGTCATTGCATGTGTGTTCTTTTCACAAACCACATATGGATCCACCAGTGTCATTGCATGTGTGTTCTTTCCACAAACCACATATGGATCAACCAGTGGTCATTGCATGTGTGTTCTTTCCACAAACCACATATGGATCCACTACAGTCATTGCATTTGTGTTCTTTTCACAAACCACATATGGACCCACTAGAGTCATTGCATGTGTGTTCTTTTCACAAACCACACATGGATCCACCAGAGTCATTGCATGTGTGTTCTTTCCACAAACCACATATGGATCAATTAGTGTCATTGCATGTGTGTTCTTTCTACAAACCACATATGGATAAACCAATGGCATTGCATGTGTGTTCTTTCCACAAACCATACATGGATCAACCAATGGAATTGCATGTGTATTCTTTTCACAAACCACACATGGATAAACCAATGGCATTGCATGTGTGTTCTTTCCACAAACCACACATGGATCCACCAGAGTCATTGCATGTGTGTTCTTTCCACAATCCACATATGGATTAACCAATGTCATTGCATGTGTGTTCCTGTCATGAACCACACATGGATCAACCAATGTCATTGCATGCGTGTTCCTGTCAAGAACCACATATGGATCCACCAGTATTCGTTGCATGTGTGTTCTTGTCATGAACTACACATGGATCAACCAGTGGTTATTGCATAGTGTTCTTTCCACAGACCACATATGGATCCACTAGAGTCATTGCACGTGTGTTCTTTTCACAAACCACATATGGACCCACTAGAGTCATTGCATGTGTGTTCTTATACTAAACCCATCACTATAGTCATTGCATGTGTGTTTTTTCATAAACCACATATGGATCCACCAGAGTCATTGCATGTGTGTCTTTCCACAAACCACTAATGGATCCACCAGTGTTCATTGCATGTGTGTTCTTTCCACAAACCACATATGGATCAACCAATGGCATTGCATGTGTGTTCTTTTCAAAAATCATATATGGATCAACCAATGTTCACTACATGCGTGTTCTTTTCACAAATCACATATGGATCAACTAGTGTTCACTGCATGTGTGTTCTTTCCACAAACCACTTATGGATCAACCAGTGTTCAATGCATGTGTGTTTATTTCACAAACCACATATGGATCCACTAGATTCATTGCATGTGTGTTCTTTTCACTAACCATATATGGACCCACTAGAGTCATTGCATGTGCGTTCTTATACTAAACCCATCACTAGAGTCATTGCATGGGTGTTCTTTCCAAAAACCACACATGGATCAACCAATGGCATTGCATGTGTATTCTTTTCACAAACCACACGTGGATCAACCAAAGGCATTGCATGTGTGTTCTTTCCACAAACGACAAATGGATCAACCAGTGTCATTGCATGTGTGTTCTTTCCACAAACGACAAATGGATCAACCAGACAATGCCATTGCATGTGTGTTCCTGTCATGAACCACACATGGATCAACCAATGTCATTGCATGTGTGTTCCTGTCAAGAACCACATATTTCCTGTCATGAACCACACATGGATCAACCAGTGGTTATTGCATGTGTGTTCTTTCCACAGACCACATATGGATCCACTAGAGTCATTGCACGTGTGTTCTTTTCATAAACCACATATGGACCCACTAGAGTCATTGCATGTGTGTTCTTATACTAAACCTATTACTAGAGTCATTTCATGTGTTTTCTTTTCACAAACCACATATGGATCCACCATTATCATTGCATGTCTGTTCTTTCCACAAACCACTTATGGATCCACCAGTGTTCATTGCATGTGTGTTCTTTTCCACAAACCACATATGGATCCACTAGAGTCATTGCATGTGTGTTCTTTTCACAAACCACATATGGACCCACTAGGTCATTGCATGTGTGTTCTTTCCACAAACAACACATGGATTAACCAATGACATTGCTTGTGTGTTATTGTCACAAACCACATATGTATCAACCAATGTCATTGCATGTGTGTTCCTGACATGAACCACATATGGACCCACTAGAGTCATTGCATGTGTGTTCTTTCCACAAACCACACATGGATCCACAAGTCATTACATGTGTGTTCTTTTCACAAACCACACATGGATCAACCAATGGTCTTTGCATGTGTGTTCTTTCCACAAACCACATATGGATCCACTAGAGTCATTGCATGTGTGTTCTTTTTAAAAACCACATATGGATCAACTAGTGGCATTGCATGTGTGTTCTTTTCACAAATCACATATGGATCAACCAGTGTTCACTGCATGTGTGTTCTTCCCACAAACCACTTATGGATCCACCAGTATTCATTTCATTTGTGTTCTTTTCCACAAACCACATATGGATCCACTAGAGTCATTGCATGTGTGTTATTTTCACAAACCACATATAGACCCACTAGAGTCATTGCATGTGTGTTCTTATACTAGAACTAGCACTAGAGTCATTGCATGTGTGTTCTTTCCACAAACCACACACGGATCAACCAGTGTCATTGCATGTGTGTTCTTTCCACAAACCACATATGGATCAACAAGTGGTCATTGCATGTGTGTTCTTTCCACAAACCACATATGGATCCACTAGAGTCATTGCATGTGTGTTCTTTCCACAAACCACACATGGATCCACCAGAGTCATTGCATGTGTGTTCTTTCCACAAACCACATATGGATCAACCAGTGTCATTGCATGTGTGTTCTTTCCACAAACCACATATGGATATAACAATGGCATTACATGTGTGTTCTTTCCACAAACCACACATGGATCAACCAATGGCATTGCATGTGTATTCTTTTCACAAACCACGCATGGATAAAACAATGTCATTGCATGTGTGTTCTTTCCACAAACCACACATGGATCAACCAATGGCATTGCATGTGTATTCTTTTCACAAACCACACATGGATCAACCAAAGGCAATGCATGTGTGTTCTTTCCACAAACCACACATGGATCCACCAGAGTCATTGCATGTGTGTTCTTTCCACAAACCACATATGGATCAACCAGTGTCATTGGATGCGTGTTCTTTCCACAAACAACATATGGATCCACCAGTGTTCATTGCATGTGCGTTCCTGTCATGAACCACACATGGATCAACCAGTGGTCATTGCATGTGTGTTCTTTCCACAGACCACATATGGATCCACTAGATTCGTTGCACGTGTGTTCTTTTCATAAACCACATATGGACCCACTAGAGTCATTGCATGTGTGTTCTTATACTAACCCCAGCACTAGAGTCATTACATGTGTGTTCTTTTAACAAACCACATATGGATCCACCAGTGTCATTGCATGTGTGTTCTTTCCACAAACCACTTATGGATCCACCAGTGTTCATTGCATGTGTGTTCTTTTCCACAAACCACATATGGATCCATTAGAGTCATTGCATGTGTGTTCTTTTCACAAACCACATATGGACCCACTAGAGTTATTGCATGTGTGTTCTTTCCACAAAGCACACATGGATTAACCAATGGCATTGCATGTGTGTTATTGTCACAAACCACATATGGATCAACCAATGTCATTGCATGTGTGTTCCTGACATGAACCACATATGGACCCACTAGAGTCATTGCATGTGTGATCTTTCCACAAACCACATATGGATCCACTAGAGTCATTGCATCTGTTCTTTTCACAAACCACACATGGATCAACCAGTGGTCATTGCATGTGTGTTCTTTCCACAAACCACATATGGATCCACTAGGGTCATTGCATGTGTGTTCTTTTTACAAACCACATATGGATCAACCAGTGGCATTGCATGTGTGTTCTTTTCACAAATCACATATGGATCAACCAGTGTTCACTGCAGGTGTGTTCTTTCCACAAACCACTTATGGATCCACCAGTGTTCATTGCATGTGTGTTCTTTTCCAGAAACCACAGATGGATCCACTAGAGTTATTGCATGAGTGTTGTTTTCACAAACCAAACATGGATCCACCAGAGTCATTGCATGTGTGTTCTTATACAAAAACGAGCACTAGAATAATTGCATGTGTGTTCTTTCCACAAACCACACACGGATCAACCAGTGTCATTGCATGTGTGTTCTTTCCACAAACCACATATGGATCAACAAGTGGTCATTGCATTGTGTTCTTTCCACAAACCACATATGGATCCACTAGAGTCATTGCATGTATGTTCTTTCCACAAACCACATATGGATCAACTAGTGTCATTGCATGTGTGTTTTTTTCGCAAACTACACATGGATAAAACAATGGCATTGCATGTGTGTTCTTTCCACAAACTACACATGGATCAACAAATGGCAATGCATGTGTATTCTTTTCACAAACCACACATTGATAAAGCAATGGCATTGCATGTGTGTTCTTTCCACAAACCACACATGGATCCACCAGAGTCATTGCATGTGTGTTATTTCCACAAACCACCTATGGATCAACCAATGGCATTGCATATGTGTTCTTTTCACAAACCTCACACGGATCAACCAGTGTCATTGCATGTGTGTTCTTTCCACAAACCACATATGGATCAACCAATGTCATTGCATGTGTGTTCCTGTCATGAACCACACATGGATCAACCTATGGTTATTGCATGTGTGTTCCTGTCATGAACCACACATGGATGAACCAATGGTTATTGCATGTGTGTTCTTTCCACAGACCACATATGGATCCACTAGAGTCATTGAACGTGTGTTCTTTTCACAAACTACATATGGACCCACTAGAGTCATTGCATGTCTGTTCTTATACTAAAACCAGCACTAGAGTCATTGCATGTGTGTTCTTTTCACAAACCACATATGGATCCACCAGTGTCATTGCATGTGTGTTCTTTCCACAAACCACATATGGATCAACCAGTGGTCATTGCATGTGTGTTCTTTCCACAAACCGCATATGGATCCACTACAGTCATTGCATTTGTGTTCTTTTCACAAACCACATATGGACCCACTAGAGTCATTGCATGTGTGTTCTTTTCACAAACCACACATGGATCCACCAGAGTCATTGCATGTGTGTTCTTTCCACCAACCACATATGGATCAATTAGTGTCATTGCATGTGTGTTCTTTCCACAGACCACATATGGATAAACCAATGGCATTGCATGTGTGTTCTTTCCACAAACCACACGTGGATCAACCAATGGCATTGCATGTGTATTCTTTTCACAAACCACACATGGATCAACCAAAGGCAATGCATGTGTGTTCTTTCCACAAACCACACATGGATCCACCAGAGTCATTGCATGTGTGTTCTTTCCACAATCCACATATGGATCAACCAGTGTCATTGCATGCGTGTTCTTTCCACAAACAACATATGGATCCACCAGTGTTCATTGCATGTGCGTTCCTGTCATGAACCACACATGGATCAACCAGTGGTCATTGCATGTGTGTTCTTTCCACAGACCACATATGGATCCACTAGATTCGTTGCACGTGTGTTCTTTTCATAAACCACATATGGACCCACTAGAGTCATTGCATGTGTGTTCTTATACTAACCCCAGCACTAGAGTCATTACATGTGTGTTCTTTTAACAAACCACATATGGATCCACCAGTGTCATTGCATGTGTGTTCTTTCCACAAACCACTTATGGATCCACCAGTGTTCATTGCATGTGTGTTCTTTTCCACAAACCACATATGGATCCATTAGAGTCATTGCATGTGTGTTCTTTTCACAAACCACATATGGACCCACTAGAGTTATTGCATGTGTGTTCTTTCCACAAAGCACACATGGATTAACCAATGGCATTGCATGTGTGTTATTGTCACAAACCACATATGGATCAACCAATGTCATTGCATGTGTGTTCCTGACATCAACCACATATGGACCCACTAGAGTCATTGCATGTGTGATCTTTCCACAAACCACATATGGATCCACTAGAGTCATTGCATCTGTTCTTTTCACAAACCACACATGGATCAACCAGTGGTCATTGCATGTGTGTTCTTTCCACAAACCACATATGGATCCACTAGGGTCATTGCATGTGTGTTCTTTTTACAAACCACATATGGATCAACCAGTGGCATTGCATGTGTGTTCTTTTCACAAATCACATATGGATCAACCAGTGTTCACTGCAGGTGTGTTCTTTCCACAAACCACTTATGGATCCACCAGTGTTCATTGCATGTGTGTTCTTTTCCAGAAACCACAGATGGATCCACTAGAGTTATTGCATGAGTGTTGTTTTCACAAACCACACATGGATCCACCAGAGTCATTGCATGTGTGTTCTTATACAAAAACGAGCACTAGAATAATTGCATGTGTGTTCTTTCCACAAACCACACACGGATCAACCAGTGTCATTGCATGTGTGTTCTTTCCACAAACCACATATGGATCAACAAGTGGTCATTGCATTGTGTTCTTTCCACAAACCACATATGGATCCACTAGAGTCATTGCATGTATGTTCTTTCCACAAACCACATATGGATCAACTAGTGTCATTGCATGTGTGTTTTTTTCGCAAACTACACATGGATAAAACAATGGCATTGCATGTGTGTTCTTTCCACAAACTACACATGGATCAACAAATGGCAATGCATGTGTATTCTTTTCACAAACCACACATTGATAAAGCAATGGCATTGCATGTGTGTTCTTTCCACAAACCACACATGGATCCACCAGAGTCATTGCATGTGTGTTATTTCCACAAACCACCTATGGATCAACCAATGGCATTGCATATGTGTTCTTTTCACAAACCTCACACGGATCAACCAGTGTCATTGCATGTGTGTTCTTTCCACAAACCACATATGGATCAACCAATGTCATTGCATGTGTGTTCCTGTCATGAACCACACATGGATCAACCTATGGTTATTGCATGTGTGTTCCTGTCATGAACCACACATGGATGAACCAATGGTTATTGCATGTGTGTTCTTTCCACAGACCACATATGGATCCACTAGAGTCATTGAACGTGTGTTCTTTTCACAAACTACATATGGACCCACTAGAGTCATTGCATGTCTGTTCTTATACTAAAACCAGCACTAGAGTCATTGCATGTGTGTTCTTTTCACAAACCACATATGGATCCACCAGTGTCATTGCATGTGTGTTCTTTCCACAAACCACATATGGATCAACCAGTGGTCATTGCATGTGTGTTCTTTCCACAAACCGCATATGGATCCACTACAGTCATTGCATTTGTGTTCTTTTCACAAACCACATATGGACCCACTAGAGTCATTGCATGTGTGTTCTTTTCACAAACCACACATGGATCCACCAGAGTCATTGCATGTGTGTTCTTTCCACCAACCACATATGGATCAATTAGTGTCATTGCATGTGTGTTCTTTCCACAGACCACATATGGATAAACCAATGGCATTGCATGTGTGTTCTTTCCACAAACCACACGTGGATCAACCAATGGCATTGCATGTGTATTCTTTTCACAAACCACACATGGATCAACCAAAGGCAATGCATGTGTGTTCTTTCCACAAACCACACATGGATCCACCAGAGTCATTGCATGTGTGTTCTTTCCACAATCCACATATGGATCAACCAGTGTCATTGCATGCGTGTTCTTTCCACAAACAACATATGGATCCACCAGTGTTCATTGCATGTGCGTTCCTGTCATGAACCACACATGGATCAACCAGTGGTCATTGCATGTGTGTTCTTTCCACAGACCACATATGGATCCACTAGATTCGTTGCACGTGTGTTCTTTTCATAAACCACATATGGACCCACTAGAGTCATTGCATGTGTGTTCTTATACTAACCCCAGCACTAGAGTCATTACATGTGTGTTCTTTTAACAAACCACATATGGATCCACCAGTGTCATTGCATGTGTGTTCTTTCCACAAACCACTTATGGATCCACCAGTGTTCATTGCATGTGTGTTCTTTTCCACAAACCACATATGGATCCATTAGAGTCATTGCATGTGTGTTCTTTTCACAAACCACATATGGACCCACTAGAGTTATTGCATGTGTGTTCTTTCCACAAAGCACACATGGATTAACCAATGGCATTGCATGTGTGTTATTGTCACAAACCACATATGGATCAACCAATGTCATTGCATGTGTGTTCCTGACATGAACCACATATGGACCCACTAGAGTCATTGCATGTGTGATCTTTCCACAAACCACATATGGATCCACTAGAGTCATTGCATCTGTTCTTTTCACAAACCACACATGGATCAACCAGTGGTCATTGCATGTGTGTTCTTTCCACAAACCACATATGGATCCACTAGGGTCATTGCATGTGTGTTCTTTTTACAAACCACATATGGATCAACCAGTGGCATTGCATGTGTGTTCTCTTCACAAATCACATATGGATCAACCAGTGTTCACTGCAGGTGTGTTCTTTCCACAAACCACTTATGGATCCACCAGTGTTCATTGCATGTGTGTTCTTTTCCAGAAACCACAGATGGATCCACTAGAGTTATTGCATGAGTGTTGTTTTCACAAACCACACATGGATCCACCAGAGTCATTGCATGTGTGTTCTTATACAAAAACGAGCACTAGAATAATTGCATGTGTGTTCTTTCCACAAACCACACACGGATCAACCAGTGTCATTGCATGTGTGTTCTTTCCACAAACCACATATGGATCAACAAGTGGTCATTGCATTGTGTTCTTTCCACAAACCACATATGGATCCACTAGAGTCATTGCATGTATGTTCTTTCCACAAACCACATATGGATCAACTAGTGTCATTGCATGTGTGTTCTTTTCGCAAACTACACATGGATAAAACAATGGCATTGCATGTGTGTTCTTTCCACAAACTACACATGGATCAACAAATGGCAATGCATGTGTATTCTTTTCACAAACCACACATTGATAAAGCAATGGCATTGCATGTGTGTTCTTTCCACAAACCACACATGGATCCACCAGAGTCATTGCATGTGTGTTATTTCCACAAACCACCTATGGATCAACCAATGGCATTGCATATGTGTTCTTTTCACAAACCTCACACGGATCAACCAGTGTCATTGCATGTGTGTTCTTTCCACAAACCACATATGGATCAACCAATGTCATTGCATGTGTGTTCCTGTCATGAACCACACATGGATCAACCTATGGTTATTGCATGTGTGTTCCTGTCATGAACCACACATGGATGAACCAATGGTTATTGCATGTGTGTTCTTTCCACAGACCACATATGGATCCACTAGAGTCATTGAACGTGTGTTCTTTTCACAAACTACATATGGACCCACTAGAGTCATTGCATGTCTGTTCTTATACTAAAACCAGCACTAGAGTCATTGCATGTGTGTTCTTTTCACAAACCACATATGGATCCACCAGTGTCATTGCATGTGTGTTCTTTCCACAAACCACATATGGATCAACCAGTGGTCATTGCATGTGTGTTCTTTCCACAAACCGCATATGGATCCACTATAGTCATTGCATTTGTGTTCTTTTCACAAACCACATATGGACCCACTAGAGTCATTGCATGTGTGTTCTTTTCACAAACCACACATGGATCCACCAGAGTCATTGCATGTGTGTTCTTTCCACAAACCACATATGGATCAATTAGTGTCATTGCATGTGTGTTCTTTCCACAGACCACATATGGATAAACCAATGGCATTGCATGTGTGTTCTTTCCACAAACCATACATGGATCAACCAATGGCATTGCATGTGTATTCTTTTCACAAACCACACATGGATCAACCAATGGCATTGCATGTGTGTTCTTTCCACAAACCACACATGGATCCACCAGAGTCATTGCATGTGTGTTCTTTCCACAATCCACATATGGATCAACCAATGTCATTGCATGTGTGTTCCTGTCATGAACCACACATGGATCAACCAATGTCATTGCATGCGTGTTCCTGTCAAGAACCACATATGGATCCACCAGTATTCATTGCATGTGTGTTCTTGTCATGAACAACACATGGATCAACCAATGGCATTGCATGTGTGTTCTTTCCACAAACCACACATGGATCCACCAGAGTCATTGCATGTGTGTTCTTTCCACAATCCACATATGGATCAACCAATGTCATTGCATGTGTGTTCCTGTCATGAACCACACATGGATCAACCAATGTCATTGCATGCGTGTTCCTGTCAAGAACCACATATGGATCCACCAGTATTCATTGCATGTGTGTTCTTGTCATGAACTACACATGGATCAACCAGTGGTTATTGCATAGTGTTCTTTCCACAGACCACATATGGATCCACTAGAGTCATTGCACGTGTGTTCTTTTCACAAACCACATATGGACCCACTAGAGTCATTGCATGTGTGTTCTTATACTAAACCCATCACTATAGTCATTGCATGTGTGTTTTTTCACAAACCACATATGGATCTACCAGTGTCATTGCATGTGTGTCTTTCCACAAACCACTAATGGATCCACCAGTGTTCATTGCATGTGTGTTCTTTCCACAAACCACATATGGATCAACCAATGGCATTGCATGTGTGTTCTTTTCAAAAATCATATATGGATCAACCAATGTTCACTACATGCGTGTTCTTTTCACAAATCACATATGGATCAACTAGTGTTCACTGCATGTGTGTTCTTTCCACAAACCACTTATGGATCAACCAGTGTTCAATGCATGTGTGTTTATTTCACAAACCACATATGGATCCACTAGAGTCCTTGCATGTGTGTTCTTTTCACTAACCATATATGGACCCACTAGAGTCATTGCATGTGCGTTCTTATACTAAACCCATCACTAGAGTCATTGCATGTGTGTTCTTTCCAAAAACCACACATGGATCAACCAATGGCATTGCATGTGTATTCTTTTCACAAACCACACATGGATCAACCAAAGGCATTGCATGTGTGTTCTTTCCACAAACAACAAATGGATCAACCAGTGTCATTGCATGTGTGTTCTTTCCACAAACGACAAATGGATCAACCAGTGTCATTGCATGTGTGTTCTTTCCACAAACCACATATGGATCATACAATGCCATTGCATGTGTGTTCCTGTCATGAACCACACATGGATCAACCAATGTCATTGCATGTGTGTTCCTGTCAAGAACCACATATTTCCTGTCATGAACGACACATGGATCAACCAGTGGTTATTGCATGTGTGTTCTTTCCACAGACCACATATGGATCCACTAGATTCGTTGCACGTGTGTTCTTTTCATAAACCACATATGGACCCACTAAAGTCATTGCATGTGTGTTCTTATACTAAACCCATTACTAGAGTCATTGCATGTGTGTTCTTTTCACAAACCACATATGGATCCACCAGTATCATTGCATGTCTGTTCTTTCCACAAACCACTTATGGATCCACCAGTGTTCATTGCATGTGTGTTCTTTTCCACAAACCACATATGGATCCACTAGAGTCATTGCATGTGTGTTCTTTTCACAAACCACATATGGACCCACTAGAGTCATTGCATGTGTGTTCTTTCCACAAACAACACATGGATTATCCAATGACATTGCTTGTGTGTTATTGTCACAAACCACATATGTATCAACCAATGTCATTGCATGTGTGTTCCTGACATGAACCACATATGGACCCACTAGAGTCATTGCATGTGTGTTCTTTCCACAAACCACATATGGATCCATAAGTCATTACATGTGTGTTCTTTTCACAAACCACACATGGATCAACCAATGGTCATTGCATGTGTGTTCTTTCCACAAACCACATATGGATCCACTAGAGTCATTGCATGTGTGTTCTTTTTAAAAACCACATATGGATCAACTAGTGGCATTGCATGTGTGTTCTTTTCACAAATCACATATGGATCAACCAGTGTTCACTTCATGTGTGTTCTTCCCACAAACCACTTATGGATCCACCAGTATTCATTTCATTTGTGTTCTTTTCCACAAACCACATATGGATCCACTAGAGTCATTGCATGTGTGTTATTTTCACAAACCACATATAGACCCACTAGAGTCATTGCATGTGTGTTCTTATACTAAAACTAGCACTAGAGTCATTGCATGTGTGTTCTTTCCACAAACCACCCACGGATCAACCAGTGTCATTGCATGTGTGTTCTTTCCACAAACCACATATGGATCAACAAGTGGTCATTGCATGTGTGTTCTTTCCACAAGTCACATATGGATCCACTAGAGTCATTGCATGTGTGTTCTTTCCACAAACCACACATGGATCCACCAGAGTCATTGCATGTGTGTTCTTTCCATAAACCACATATGGATCAACCAGTGTCATTGCATGTGTGTTCTTTCCACAAACCACATATGGATATAACAATGGCATTACATGTGTGTTCTTTCCACAAACCACACATGGATCAACCAATGGCATTGCATGTGTATTCTTTTCACAAACCACGCATGGATCAAGCAATGGCATTGCATGTGTGTTCTTTCCACAAACCACACAGGGATCCACCAGAGTCATTGCATGTGTGTTCTTTCCACAAACCACATATGGATCAACCAGTGTCATTGCATGTGTGTTCTTTCCACAAACCACATATGGATCAACCAATGTCATTGCATGTGTGTTCCTGTCATGAACCACACATGGATCAACCAATGTCATTGCATGTGTGTTCCTGTCATGAACCACACATGGATCAACCTGTGGTTATTGCATGTGTGTTTTTTCCACGGACCACATATGGATCCACTAGAGTCATTGCACGGGTGTTCTTTTCACAAACCACATATGGACCCACTAGAGTCATTGCATGTCTGTTCTTATACTAAAACCAGCACTAGAGTCATTGCATGTGTGTTCTTTTGACAAACCACATATGGATCCACCAGTGTCATTGCATGTGTGTTCTTTTCAAAAATCACTTATGGATCAACCAGTGTTCACTGCATGTGTGTTCTTTCCACAAACCACTTATGGATCAACCAGTGTTCAATGCATGTGTGTTCTTTCCACAAACCACATATGGATCCACTAGAGTCATTGCATGTGTGTTCTTTTCACAAACCACATATGGACCCACTAGAATCATTGCATGTGCGTTCTTATACTAAACCCATCACTAGAGTTATTGCATGTGTGTTCTTTCCAAAAACCACACATGGATCAACCAATGGCATTGCATGTGTATTCTTTTCACAAACCACACATGGATCAACCAAAGGCATTGCATGTGTGTTCTTTCCACAAACGACAAATGGATCAACTAGTGTCATTGCATGTGTGTTCTTTCCACAAACGACAAATGGATCAACCAGTGTCATTGCATGTGTGTTCTTTCCACAAACCACATATGGATCATACAATGCCATTGCATGTGTGTTCCTGTCATGAACCACACATGGATCAACCAATGTCATTGCATGTGTGTTCCTGTCAAGAACCACATATTTCCTGTCATGAACCACACATGGATCAACCAGTGGTTATTGCATGTGTGTTCTTTCCACAGACCACATATGGATCCACGAGAGTCATTGCACGTGTGTTCTTTTCATAAACCACATATGGACCCACTAGAGTCATTGCATGTGTGTTCTTATACTAAACCCATTACTAGAGTCATTGCATGTGTGTTCTTTTCACAAACCACATATGGATCCACCAGTATCATTGCATGTCTGTTCTTTCCACAAACCACTTATGGATCCACCAGTGTTCATTGCATGTGTGTTCTTTTCCACAAACCACATATGGATCCACTAGAGTCATTGCATGTGTGTTCTTTTCACAAACCACATATGGACCCACTAGAGTCATTGCATGTGTGTTCTTTCCACAAACAACACATGGATTAACCAATGACATTGCTTGTGTGTTATTGTCACAAACCACATATGTATCAACCAATGTCATTGCATGTGTGTTCCTGACATGAACCACATATGGACCCACTAGAGTCATTGCTTGTGTGTCCTTTCCACAAACCACATATGGATCCACAAGTCATTACATGTGTGTTCTTTTCAAAAACCACACATGGATCAACCAATGGTCATTGCATGTGTGTTCTTTCCACAAACCACATATGGATCCACTAGAGTCATTGCATGTGTGTTCTTTTTAAAAACCACATATGGATCAACTAGTGGCATTGCATGTATGTTCTTTTCACAAATCACATATGGATCAACCAGTGTTCACTGCATGTGTGTTCTTCCCACAAACCACTTATGGATCCACCAGTATTCATTTCATTTGTGTTCTTTTCCACAAACCACATATGGATCCACTAGAGTCATTGCATGTGTGTTATTTTCACAAACCACATATAGACCCACTAGAGTCATTGCATGTGTGTTCTTATACTAAAACTAGCACTAGAGTCATTGCATGTGTGTTCTTTCCACAAACCACACACGGATCAACCAGTGTCATTGCATGTGTGTTCTTTCCACAAACCACATATGGATCAACAAGTGGTCATTGCATGTGTGTTCTTTCCACAAACAACATATGGATCCACTAGAGTCATTGCATGTGTGTTCTTTCCACAAACCACACATGGATCCACCAGAGTCATTGCATGTGTGTTCTTTCCACAAACCACATATGGATCAACCAGTGTCATTGCATGTGTGTTCTTTCCACAAACCACATATGGATATAACAATGGCATTACATGTGTGTTCTTTCCACAAACCACACATGGATCAACCAATGGCATTGCATGTGTATTCTTTTCACAAACCACGCATGGCTCAAGCAATGGCATTGCATGTGTGTTCTTTCCACAAACCACACAGGGATCCACCAGAGTCATTGCATGTGTGTTCTTTCCACAAACCACATATGGATCAACCAGTGTCATTGCATGTGTGTTCTTTGCACAAACCACATATGGATCAACCAATGTCATTGCATGTGTGTTCCTGTCATGAACCACACATGGATCAACCAATGTCATTGCATGTGTGTTCCTGTCATGAACCACACATGGATCAACCTGTGGTTATTGTATGTGTGTTCTTTCCACGGACCACATATGGATCCACTAGAGTCATTGCACGGGTGTTCTTTTCACAAACCACATATGGACCCACTAGAGTCATTGCATGTCTGTTCTTATACTAAAACCAGCACTAGAGTCATTGCATGTGTGTTATTTTGACAAACCACATATGGATCCACCAGTTTCATTGCATGTGTGTTCTTTTCACAAATCACATATGGATCAACCAGTGTTCACTGCATGTGTGTTCTTTCCACAAACCACTTATGGATCAACCAGTGGTCAATGCATGTGTGTTCTTTCCATAAACCACATATGGATCCACTAGAGTCATTGCATGTGTGTTCTTTTCACAAACCACATATGGACCCACTAGAGTCATTGCATGTGTGTTGTTATACTAAAACCAGCACTAGAGTCATTGCATGTGTGTTCTTTCCACAAACCACACACGGATCAACCAGTGTCATTGCATGTGTGTTATTTCCACAAACCACATATGGATCAACTAGTGGTCATTGCATGTGTGTTCTTTCGACAAACCACATATGGATCCACTAGAGTCATTGCATGTGTGTTCTTTTCACAAACCACATATGGATCCACTAGAGTCATTGCATGTGTGTTCTTTTCACAAACCACACATGGATCCACCAGAGTCATTGCATTTGTGTTCTTTCCACAAACCACATATGGATCAACCAGTGTCATTGCATGTGTGTTCTTTCCACAAACCACACATGGATAAACCAATGGCATTGCATGTGTGTTCTTTCCACAAACCACACATGGATCAACCAATGGCATTGCATGTGTATTCTTTTCACAAACCACACATCGATACACGAAAGGCATTGCATGTGTGTTCTTTCCAGAAACCACACATGGATCCACCAGAGTCATTGCATGTGTGTTCTTTCCACAAATCACATACAGATCAACCAGTGTCATTGCATGCGTGTTCTTTCCACAAACCACATATGGATCAACCAATGTCATTGCATGTGTGTTCCTATCATGAACCACACATGTATCAACCAATGTCATTGCATGTGTGTTCCTGTCAAGAATCACATATGGATCCACCAGTGTTCATTGCATGTGTGTTCCTGTCATGAACCACACATGGATCAACCGGTGGTTATTGCATGTGTGTTCTTTCCACAGACCACATATGGATCCACTAGAGTCATTGCACGTGTGTTCTTTTCATAAACCACATATGGACCCACGAGAGTCATTGTATGTGTGTTCCTATACTAAACCCAGCACTAGAGTCATTGCATGTGTGTTCTTTTCACAAACCACATATGGATCCACCAGTGTCATTGCATGTGTGTTCTTTCCACAAACCACTTATGGATCCACCAGTGTTCATTGCATGTGTGTTCTTTTCCACAAACCACATATGGATCCATTAGAGTCATTGCATGTGTGTTCTTTTCACAAACCACATATGGACCCACTTGAGTCATTGCATGTGTGTTCTTTCTGTTGGGTCCGCAGCATAGAAAACAAAAAAATTCCTATGGTGTGAACTACACGCCAAGATCTATCTACTAGGTACAAAGCAAACGGGTGGATATACATCCATAGAGAACTTACCCTCGAAGACAACGAGCTTTGTTAACGAGTAGGAACTCGTGGTTGATGTAGTCGTACACTTGCCGATCTCAAGATCATGAGGATGTCCGAGCGCCGCAACTCAGTAGCGCATCCACACTCGCACACACGTTCAAGCCATCGGAAAACCTCCACCTCCTCGCCCCTGCGATCCAGCGGAAGCAGCAACTTCTTCCAAACGAAATGCCACCGGGAACATGTATCTCGCTAATCCGAGACCATGGGGGAATAATTCTAGAGGGGGAGAGAGATCCTTCACAAGGAGGTGTGAGGATGAAGGAGGGAATGGGTGGCCTTTTATAGGAGGAGGGGGGTGTCCCCTCTCTCCATGGCCGGCGCATGGGGGGTGACCCCTCACCTCCCCCATTCATGTGGTGGTAACTCCTCCACATTAAAATGCCTCTTCACATTCCCTTTTAAAGTCTCCACTTTAAATACATTAAGTTTCTCCAAATTTAATGCTCTCTCATTTAATAAAACTCTTTTATTAAATTTAATCAGAATTTTGTTAATTACTTTAATTAACAAACATTCACATATAGCACCTTGCAATATTTCAATATCACATGCAGAACCACTTTCTGCAATTTCACCCGAAACAATTTCCGGTTTCTACTGAAACAATTCCTGCGCTTTGTCGTTCTTTCGTCTAAAACATATGTGCTACAAAATGGTGTCTGGTAACTCTTAAGTGTGCCACCCTATGGTTCACGAATAATGCAGACATGATCGAGACCCTTCTCCGATCAATAATCAGCAGCGGGACCTGGAGATCCGTACTGACTCCTACACATTCAACAATGACTCCTGTGATCGTGAGAACCTTTAACGCTTGTAACTAAATCCCTTTGTCTCTCGATATATTACATGTCCGAGATTCGATCATCGGTATCTCCATACCTAGTTTGATCTCGTTACCGACATGCACTCTTTTCTCGTTCCCGTGATATAACATTCTAGTGATCACATCACTTGCTTGCAAGCTATCCTAATGTGATATCACCGAGAGGGCCTAGAGTATATCTATCCGTCATCTAGATTGAAAAATTCCACTCTTGATCCATGAGCCTCAACATAACACCTTCGTAGCACTGAACCCATCTTTATAGTCACCCTGTTACGGTGTGACGTTTGATGTTATCAAGATACTCTTCCGGTGTTAGCAATTAACATGATCTCATGGTCTAAGGGTAAAGATTACTTCGTATGATGTTATAGCAATATAAACATAATGACTTGATCGTAATGCTATACTTCGGATGAATGTTCATCACATCATTCCACCAATGGTGTGACCTTGTTATTAACAACATCCAATGTCCATGATCAGGAAACCTTGATCATCCTGTTAATCAACAAGCTAGTCTATAAGAGAGGCATGACTAGGAACCCTTTTTGTTTATTAAACACACATGTATTATTGTTTCCTATCAATACAATTATAGCATGCAAAATAAACATCTATCATATACAAGGAATACATAATAACAACTTTATTATTGCCTCTCAGGGCATATTTCCTTCAGTCTCCCACTTGCACTAGAGACAATAATCTAGTTCACATAGTGATAAATCTAACACCCATGGAGTTCTGGTGTTGATCATGTTTTGCCCTAGGGAGTACTTTAGTCAACGGATCTACTACATTCAGGTCCGTGTGCACTTTACAAATCTTTATATCTCCATCCTTGACATGTTCGCGGATGGAGTGAAACCGGCGCTTAATATGCTTGGAATTCTTGTGAGACCTTGGTTCCTTTGCGTTGGCTATGGCTCCATTGTTGTCACAATAGATCACCATCGGGTCCAACGCACTGGGAACCACACCCAGTTCCGTTATGAACTCCTTCATCCAAAACGCTTCCTGCGCTGCTTCTGAAGCAGCAACATATTCCGCCTCCGTTGTTGATCCAGCCACCACAGGTTGTTTGGAGCTCCTCCAACTAACTGCTGCTCCGTTCAAGAGAAATACATATCCGGATTGAGACTTAGAGTCATCCGGATCAGTGTCAAAGCTAGCATCGACATAACACTTAGCGACTAGCTCTTCTTCACCTCCGTATACAAGGAACATATCCTTAGTTATTCTCAAGTACTTATGAATATTCTTGACCGCTATCCAGTGTTCCGAACCTGGATCAGATTGATACCTACTAGTCAAACTAATAGCATGTGCCACATCCGGTCTTGTACATAGCATGGCATACATTATAGAGCCTATGGCTGAGGCATAGGGGATCTTATCCATTATCTCTCTTTCTTCCGCCGTAGCCGGACTTTGAGTCTTACTCAATGTCTTGCCTTGCAACATAGGTAAGAACCCCTTCTGACTTCCGTCCATATTAAACTTCTTTAATATCTTATCAAGGTATGTACTCTGCGATAGCCCAATTAGGCGTCTTGATCTATCTCTATAGATTTTAATGCCTAATATATATGAAGCTTCACCAAGGTCCTTCATCGAAAATTTGCTGTTTAGATAACTTTTAACACTGTTTAAAAGATCTAAATCATTTCCAATCAATAATATGTCATCCACATATAATATAAGAAATGCCACATTGCTCCCACTCACTTTCTTGTAAATACAAGCCTCTCCATAAGTTTGGACAAATCCAAACTCTTTGATCACCTCATCAAAGCGGAGATTCCAACTCCGTGATGCTTGCTTCAGTCCATAGATGGATCGCTGAAGTTTGCACACCTTATTAGCATCCTTAGGATCGACAAAACCCTTAGGTTGTATCATATACAGCTATTCTTCAATCTTACCATTGAGGAACGCAGTTTTGACATCCATCTGCCATATTTCATAATCGAAATATGCAGCAATTGCTAACATAATCCTAACCGACTTAAGCATCGCTACGGGAGAGAATGTCTCATCGTAGTCAACTCCTTGAATTTGTCGAAACCCCTTTGCGACAAGTCGAGCCTTATAGATGGTCACATTACCATCAGTATCAGTTTTTCTTTTGAAAATCCATTTATTCTCAACGGCCTTTCGGTCGTGAGGTAAGTCCACCAAGTTCCAAACTTGGTTCTCGTACATGGATTCCATCTCGGATTTCATGGCTTCTAATCATTTGTTGGAATACGGGCTCATCATCGCTTCTTCATATGTCGCAGGGTCATCCATTTCATCAATCATGAAATTCATCACAGGATTGTCGTACAGTTCAGGAGCTGCACGTGTCCTGCTTGACCTGCGAGATTCGGTAGTGTCCTCTTTCGGAGTTTGATGATCAATATCGGTAGATCTCTCTTCATTAGGTGAAGTCAACTCCGAAACAATTTCTGGAGCTGCGCTACTCGCCATTTCATGAAGAGAAGGTTCAATAACCTCTTCGAGTTCTACCTTCCGACTACTCACACCTTTCGCGAGAAACTCCTTCTCAAGAAAGGATCCATTCTTGGCAACAAAGACCTTGTCCTCGGATCTGTGATAGAAGGTATACCCAATCGTTTCCTTAGGGTATCCTATGAAGACGCATTTTTCCGCTTTGGGTTCGAGTTTATCCGGTTGAAGTTTCTTCACATAAACATCGCATCCCCAAACTTTAAGAAATGACAGCTTAGGTTTGTTTCCAAACCATAATTCATACGGTGTCTTTTCAATGGATTTATATGGTTCCCTATTTAAAGTGAATGTAGCGGTTTCCAGTGCATAACCTAAAATGACAGTGGCAAGTCAGTCAGAGACATCATAGATCGAACCATATCCAATAAAGTACGATTACGATGTTCTGACACACCATTACATTGTGGTGTTCCGGCAGGCGTGAGTTGTGAAACTATTCCACGGTCTTTCATATGTGTGCTAAACTCGTAACTAAGATACTCTCCTCCACGGTCGGACCGCAGAAATTTGATCTTTCTGTTATGATGATTTTCCACTTCATTCTAAAATTCCTTGAACTTTTCAAAAGTTTCAGACATGTGTTTCATCAAATAGATATACCCGTATCTACTCAAATCATCCGTGAAAGTTACAAAATAACGATATCCACCTCGCGCCGACACACTCATTGGTCCACACACATCAGTATGTATGAATTCCAATAGATCTGTCGCCCGTTCCATTGAATCGGAAAACGGCGTTCTAGTCATCTTTCCCATAAGGCATGGCTCACATGTATCAAATGATTCAAAATCAAGTGATTCCAAAAGTCCATCAGAATGGAGTTTCTTCATGCGTTTAACGCCAATATGACCTAGACGGCAGTGCCACATATATGTAGATATATCATTATCAAGTTTAATCCTTTTAGCATCAACATTATGAATATGCGTAATACTACTATCGAATCCAACAAAAATAAACCATTCAACATAGGTGCATGACCATAAAAGATATTATTCATATAAATCAAACAACCATTGTTTTCAGACTTAAATGAATAACCACTTTGCATCAAACACGATCCGGATACAATGTTCATGCTCAGTGCAGGCACCAAATAACAATTATTTAGGTTTATAACTAATCCCGATGGTATATGGAGAGGCAGCGTTCCGACGGCGATCACATCAACTCTTGATCCATTGCCGACCCACATCGAGACCTCATCCCTTGCTAGTTGTCGCTTGTTCCACAGCCCCTGAACCGAGTTACATATATTAGCAACTGATCCCGTATCAAATACCCAGGTGCTACTGCGAGTACTAGTCAAGTACACATCAATAACATGTATATCACATATACCTTTGTTTGCCTTGCCGGACTTCTTGTCCGCCAGATACTTGGGGCAGTTGCGCTTCCAATGGCCAGTCCCCTTGCAATAGTAGCACTCGGTGTCAGACTTAGGGCCAGCCCGGGGTTTCTTTTCAGGCGTGGCAACAGACTTGCCACCCTTCTTTCCCTTGTGCTTGCCTTTCTTGTCCTTCTTGAAACCGGTGGTCCTATTGATCATCAACACTTGATGTTCTTTCCTAATCTCCACTTCTGCAGTCTTAAGCATTGACAGAAGCTCGGGAAGAGACTTCTTCATGCCCTGCATATTATAGTTCATCACGAAGCTCTTGTAGCTAGGTGGCAGAGATTGGAGAACACGATGTATGCCTAGGTCAATGGGAATCGTTATTCCCAAGGACACAAGCTTATCGGCGTACCCAGACATTTTGAGTACGTGCTCACTAACGGAGCTGTTTTCCTCCATCATGTAGCTAAAGAACTTTTCTGTAGCATTATAACTCTCTACGGCAGCATGGGTATCGAAAATCATTTTCAATTCTCCCATGGTATCAAAGACATTGCCATTTTCGAAAAGCTTTCGAAGTTCTGGCTCTAGCCCGTACAGTATGCCGCAATGAACTAAGTTGTGGTCCTCCTGACGAGTTATATAGACGTTCTTTTCCTCGTCAGGGGCATCAGGAGCTGGTGGGGGGCTAGCGGCGCATCTAGCACATATTGCTTTTGTGCAGCAGTGAGGAGAATCCTCAAATTCATAGCCCAGTTTGTGAAGTTGCTACCATTCGCAGCAAGTTTCTCTTTCTCCATGAACACATTGAAATTAAAAGCAGGTGGTGCCATCTACAACAGAATTTGTAAAGTATATTTAGACTAATTTTATGATAGATTGAGTTCAACTAATCCAAATTACTAATGAACTCCCACTCAAAAACGACATCCCTCGTGTCCTTTTGGTGATTACATGAACCAAATCCACTACACCAAGTCCGATCATCACGTGAGTCGGTGTAGCTTCAAAGGCGAGCATCTATATGGGCATCATATCAACTATATGACTCATGCTTAACCTTTCGGTCCGTGTTCCGAGGCCATGTCTGTACATGCTAGGCTCGTCAAGTAAGAACCTTAGTATTTGCGTGTGTAAAACTGTCTTACACCCGTTGTATGAAAGCGTAGAGTTGAAAACACCCGATCATCATGTGATGCCTCAAAACACGATCCACAAAACGGTGCATACTTAAGGAAGAACACATTTTATCTTGATATCTAAATGAGGGATCATCTTATAATGCTACCAAACGCGCCAAACTAGCAATATAAGATGCTAACATCTAATGTGTGAAGTGAGGTGATATGGTCCATGCATTTGATCTCTATCATTTGCATCGTGGTATGGTCTCTATCATTCCTTTGTGTGTAAGGCCAAGGTCTATGGAACTTACACGTTAAGTGAGTTGTAAGAGTATCTATTATACATCTACTTACAACAATACCATATCAAAACACTAGCCCAGCAACGATCTAAACTAGACGCCTCTAATTTATCAATTGCAAGTTTTACGTGGCTTAGGGCTTTCGGAGATAGAACCTGTCTAACCTACGAACATGAACCACAACGAGGATAACCAAGTTATTAGCAACTCATTGTAAATCAGATATTGACTATAGTAGGAGAGACAGACACCCGCCAGCCACTTATGCAAAACAAGTTGCATGTCAGTCGTGGAACCGGTCTCATGTACGATGACATGTAAGGTTGGTCCGGGCCGCTTCATCCCACTATGCCACCAATATCCAAAGTACATAGAAGATGCAACAACTTGATCATCATCGCCCACATATAAACATATGTGTACTACCCGTGCAAAGCACCTACGCATAGATCAGGCTCTGATACCACTATTGGGTCCGCAACATAGAAAACAAAAAATTCCTACGGTGTGAACTACACGCCAAGATCTATCTACTAGGTACAAAGCAAACGGGTGGACATACATCCATAGAGAACTTACCCTCGAAGACAACGAGCTTTGTTAACGAGTAGGAACTCGTGGTTGATGTAGTCGTACACTTGCCGATCTTAAGATCGTGAGGAAGTCCGAGGGCCGCAACTCAGCAGCGCATCCGCACTCGCACACACATTCAAGCCACCGGACAACCTCCACCTCCTCGCTCCAGCGATCTAGTGGAAGCAGCAACTCCTTCCAGACGAAATGCCACCGAGAACATGTATCTCGCTAATCCGAGACCATGGGGGAATAATTCTAGAGGGGGAGAGAGATCCTTCACAAGGAGGTGTGAGGATGAAGGAGGGAATGGGTGGCCTTTTATAGGAGGAGGGGGGGTGCCCCCTCTCTCCATGGCCGGCGCATGGGGGGTGACCCCTCACCTCCCCCATTCATGTGATGGTAACTCCTCCACATTAAAATGCCTCTTCACATTCCCTTTTAAAGTCTCCACTTTAAATGCATTAAGTTTCTCCAAATTTAATGCTCTCTCATTTAATAAAAATCTTTTATTAAATTTATTCAGAATTTTGTTAATTACTTTAATTAACAAACATTCACATATAGCCCCTTGCAATATTTCAATATCACATGCAGAACCACTTTCTGCAATTTCACCCGAAATAATTTTCGGTTTCTATTGAAACAATTCCTGCGCTTTGCAATTCTTTCGTATGAAACATATGTGCTCCAAAACGGTGTTCGGTAACTCTTAAGTGTGCCACCCTACGGTTCGTGAATAATGCAGACATGATCGAGACCCTTCTCCGATCAATAATCAGCAGCGGGACCTGGAGATCCGTACTGACTCCTACACATTCAACGATGACTCCTGTGATCGTGAGAACCTTTAACGCTTGTAACTAAATCCCTTTGTCTCTCGATATATTACATGTCCGAGATTCGATCATCGGTATCTCCATACCTCGTTTGATCTCGTTACCAACATGCACTCTTTTCTCGTTCCTGTGATATAACATTCTAGTGATCACATCACTTGCTTGCAAGCTATCCTAATGTGATATCACCGAGAGGGCCCAGAGTATATCTATCCGTCATCTGGATTGACAAATTCCACTCTTGATCCATGAGCCTCAACATAACACCTTCGTAGCACTGAACCCATCTTTATAGTCACCCTGTTATGATGTGACGTTTGATGTTATCAAGATACTCTTCCGGTGTTAGCAATTAACATGATCTCATGGTCTAAGGATAAAGATTACCTCGTATGATGTTATAGCAATATAAACATAATGACTTGATCGTAATGCTATACTTCGGATGAATGTTCATCACATCATTCCACCAATGGTGTGACCTTGTTATTAACAACATCCAATGTCCATGATCAGGAAACCTTGATCATCCTGTTAATCAACAAGCTAGTCTATAAGAGAGGCATGACTAGGAACCATTTTTTTTATTAAACACACATGTATTGATGTTTCCTATCAATACAATTATAGCATGCAAAATAAACATCTATCATATACAAGGAATACATAATAACAACTTTATTATTGCCTCTCAGGGCATATTTCCTTCACTTTCCACAAACCACACATGAATTAACCAATGGCATTGCATGTGTGTTATTGTGACAAACCACATATGGATCAACCAATGTCATTGCATGTGTGTTCCTGACATGAACCACATATGGACCCACTAGAGTCATTGCATGTGTGTTCTTTCCACAAACCACATATGGATCCACTAGAGTCATTGCATGTGTGTTCTTTTCACAAACCACACATAGATCAACCAGGGGTCATCGGATGTGTGTTCTTTCCACAAACCACATATGGATCCACTAGAGTCATTGCATCTGTGTTCTTTTTACAAACCACATATGGATCAACCAGTGGCATTTCATGTGTGTTCTTTTCACAAATCACATATGGATCAACCAGTGTTCACTGCATGTGTGTTCTTTCCACAAACCACTTTTGGATCCACCAGTGTTCATTGCATGTGTGTTCTTTTCCAGAAACCACATATGGATCCACTAGAGTCATTGCACGTGTGTTCTTTTCACAAACCACATATGGACCCAATAGAGTCATTGCATGTGTGTTCTTATACTAAAACCAGCACTAGAGTCATTACATGTGTGTCCTTTCCACAAACCACACATGGATCAACCAGTGTCATTGCATGTGTGTTCTTTCCACAAACCACATATGGATCAACATGTGGTCATTGCATGTGTGTTCTTTCCAGAAACCACATGTGGATCCACTAGAGTCATTGCATGTGTGTTCTTTCCACAAACCACCCATGGATCCACCAGAGTCATTGCATGTGTGTTCTTTCCACAAACCACATATGGATCAACCAGTGTCATTGCATGTGTGTTCTTTTCACAAACCACATATGGATAAAACAATGTCATTGCATGTGTGTTCTTTCCACAAACCACACATGGATCAACCAATGGCATTGCATGTGTATTCTTTTCACAAACCACACATGGATCAACCAATGGCATTGCATGTGTGTTCTTTCCACAAACCACACATGGATCCACCAGAGTCATTGCATGTGTGTTATTTCCACAAACCACCTATGGATCAACCAATGGCATTGCATGTGTGTTCTTTCCACAACCAACACACGAATCAACCAGTGTCATTGCATGTGTGTTCTTTCCACAAACCACATATGGATCAACCAATGTCATTACATGTGTGTTCCTGTCATGAACCACACATGGATCAACCTATGGTTATTGCATGTGTGTTCCTATCATGAACCACACATGGATCAACCTGTGGTTATTGCATGTGTGTTCTTTCCACATACCACATATGGATCCACTAGAGTCACTGAACGTGTGTTCTTTTCACAAACCACATACGGACCCACTAGAGTCATTGCATGTCTGTTCTTATACTAAAACTAGCACTAGAGTCATTGCATGTGTGTTCTTTTCAAAAACCACATATGGATCCACCAGTGTCATTGCATGTGTGTTCTTTCCACAAACCACATATGGATCAACCAGTGGTCATTACATGTGTGTTCTTTCCACAAACCACATATGGATCCACTAGAGTCATTGCATGTGTGTTCTTTCCACAAACCACATATGGATCCACTAGAGTCATTGCATGTGTGTTCTTTCCACAAACCACACATAGATCCACCAGAGTCATTGCATGTGTGTTCTTTCCACAAACCAGATATGGATCAACCAGTGTCATTGCATGTGTGTTCTTTTCACAAAACACATATGGATAAGACAATGGCATTGCATGTGTGTTCTTTCCACAAACCACACATGGATCAACCAATGGCATTGCATGTGTATTCTTTTCACAAACCACACATGGATCAAGCAATGGCATTGCATGTGTGTTCTTTCCACAAACCACACATGGATCCACCAATAGCATTGCATGTGTGTTATTTTCACAAACCACCTATGGATCAACCAATAGCATTGCATGTGTGTTCTTTCCACAACCAACACACGGATCAACCAGTGTCATTGCATGTGTGTTCTTTCCACAAACCACATATGGATTAACCAATTTCATTGCATGTGTGTTCCTGTCATGAACCACACATGGATCAACCTGTGGTTATTGCATGTGTGTTCCTGTCATGAACCACACATGGATCAACCTGTGGTTATTGCATGTGTGTTCTTTCCATAGACCACATATGGATCCACTAGAGTCATTCAACGTGTGTTCTTTTCACAAACCACATATGGACCCACTAGAGTCATTGCATGTGTGTTCTTTCCACAAACCACACATGGATTAACCAATGGCATTGCATGTGTGTTATTGTCACAAACCACATATGGATCAACCAATGTCATTGCATGTGTGTTCCTGACATGAACCACATACGGACCCACTAGAGTCATTGCATGTGTGTTCTTTCCACAAACCACATATGGATCCACGAGAGTCATTACATGTGTGTTCTTTTCACAAACCACACATGGATATACTAGGGGTCAATGCATGTGTGTTCTTTCCACAAACCACATATGGATCCACTAGAGTCATTGCATGTGTGTTCTTTTTACAAACCACATATGGATCAACTAGTGGAATTGCATGTGTGTTCTTTTCACAAATCACATATGGATAAACCAGTGTTCACTGCATGTGTGTTCTTTCCACAAACCACTTATGGATCCACCAGTGTTCATTGCATGTGTGTTCTTTTCCAGAAACCACATATGGATCCACTAGAGTCATTGCATGTGTGTTCTTTTCACAAACCACATATGGACCCAATAGAGTCATTGCATGTGTGTTCTTATACTAAAACTTGCACTAGAGAAATTGCATGTGTGTCCTGTCCACAAACAACACACGGATCAACCAGTGTCATTGCCTGTGTGTTCTTTCCACAAACCACATATGGATCAACAAGTGGTCATTGCATGTGTGTTCTTTCCACAAACCACATATGGATCCACTAGAGTCATTGCATGTGTGTTCTTTCCACAAACCACACATGTATCCACCAGAGTCATTGCATGTGTGTTATTTCCACAAACCACATATGGATCAACCAGTGTCATTGCATGTGTCTTCTTTTCACAAACCACATATGGATAAGACAATGGCATTGCATGTGTGTTCTTTCCACAAAGCACACATGGATCAACCAATGGCATTGCATGTGTATTCTTTTCACAAACCACACATGGATCAAGCAATGGCATTGCATGTGTGTTATTTCCACAAACCACACATGGATCCACCAGAGTCATTGCATGTGTGTTATTTCCACAAACCACCTATGGATCAACCAATGGCATTGCATGTGTGTTCTTTCCACAACCAACACACGGATCAACCAGTGTCATTGCATGTGTGTTCTTTCCACAAACCACATATGGATCAACCAATGTCATTGCATGTGTCTTCCTGTCATGAACCACACATGGATCAACCTATGGTTATTGCATGTGTGTTCTTTCCACAGACCACATATGGATCCACTAGAGTCATTGAACGTGTGTTCTTTTCACAAGCCACATACGGACCCACTAGAGTCATTGCATGTCTGTTCTTATACTAAAACCAGCACTAGAGTCATTGCATGTGTGTTCTTTTCACAAACCACATATGGATCCACCAGTGTCATTGCATGTGTGTTCTTTCCACAAACCACATTTGGATCAACTAGTGGTCATTACATGTGTTTCCTTTCCACAAACCACATATGGATCCACTAGAGTCATTGCATGTGTGTTCTTTCCACAAACCACATATGGATCCACTAGAGTCATTGCATGTGTGTTCTTTCCACAAACCACACATGGATCCACCAGAATCATTGCATGTGTGTTCTTTCCACAAACCACATATGGATCAACCAGTGTCATTGCATATGTGTTCTTTTTAGAAACCACATATCGATAAAACAATGGCATTGCATGTGTGTTCTTTCCACAAACCACACATGGATCCACCAAAGGCATTGCATGTGTATTCTTTTCACAAACCACACATGGATCAAGCATGGCATTGCATGTGTGTTCTTTCCACAAACCACACATGGATCCACCAGAGTCATTGCATGTGTGTTATTTCCACAAACCACCTATGGATCAACCAATGGCATGGCATGTGTGTTCTTTCCACAAACCACATATGGATCAACCAATGTCATTGCATGTGTGTTCCTGTCATGAACCACACATGGATCAACCTGTGGTTATTGTATGTGTGTTCCTGTCATGAACCACACATGGATCAACCTGTGATTATTGCATGTGTGTTCTTTCCACAGCCCACATATGGATCCACTAGAGTCATTGAACGTGTGTTCTTTTCACAAACCACATACGGACCCACTAGAGTCATTGCATGTCTGTTCTTATACTAAAACCAGCACTAGAGTCATTGTATGTGTGTTCTTTTCACAAACCACATATGGATCCACCAGTGTCATTGCATGTGTGTTCTTTCCACAAACCACATATGGATCCACTAGAGTCATTGCATTTGTGTTCTTTTCACAAACCACATATGGACCCACTAGAGTCATTCCATGTGTGTTCTTTTCACAAACCACACATGGATCCACTAGAGTCATTGCATGTGTGTTCTTTCCACAAACCACTTATGGATCAATCAGTGTCATTGCACGTGTGTTCTTTCTACAAACCACACATGGATCAACCAATGTCATTGCATGTGTGTTCCTGTCATGAACCACACATGGATCAACCAATTTCATTGCATGTGTGTTCCTGTTAAGAACCACATATGGATCCAACAGTGTTCATTGCATGTGCTCCTGTCATGAATCACACATGGATCAACCAGTGGTTATTGCGTGTGTGTTCTTTCCACGGACCACATATGGATCCACTAGAGTCGTTGCACGTGTGTTCTTTTCATAAACCACATATGGACCCACTAGAGTCATTGCATGTGTGTTCTTATACTAAACCCAGCACTAGAGTCATTGCATGTGTGTTCTTTCCACAAACCACATATGGATAAACCAATGGCATTGCATGTGTGTTCTTTCCACAAACCACACATGGATCAACCAATGGCATTGCATGTGGATTCTTTTCACAAACCACACATGGATCAACCAATGGCATTGCATGTGTGTTCTTTCCACAAACCACACATGGATCCACCAGAGTCATTGCATGTGTGTTCTTTCCACAAACCACATATGGATCAACCAGTGTCATTGCATGTGTGTTCTTTCCACAATACACATATGGATCAACCAATGTCATTGCATGCGTGTTCCTGTCAAGAACCACATATGGATCCACCAGTGTTCATTGCATGTGTGTTCCTGTCATGAACCACACATGGATCAACCAGTGGTTATTGCATGTGTGTTCTTTCCACAGACCAGATATGGATCCACTAGAGTCATTGCACGTGTGTTCTTTTCACAAACCACATATGGACCCACTAGAGTCATTGCATGTGTGTTCTTATACTAAACCCATCACTATGTCATTGCATGTGTGTTCTTTTCACAAACCACATATGGATCCACCAGTGTCATTGCATGTGTGTCTTTCCACAAACCACTAATGGATCGACCAGTGTTCATTGCATGTGTGTTCTTTCCACAAACTGCATATGGATCAACCAATGGCATTGCATGTGTGTTCTTTTGACAAATCACATATGGATCCACTAGAGTCATTGCATGTGTGTTCTTTCCACAAACCACTTATGGATCCACCAGTGTTCATTGCATGTGTGTTCTTTTCACAAACCACATATGGACCCACTAGAGTCATTGCATGTGGGTTCTTATACTAAAACCAGCACTAGACTCATTACATGTGTGTTCTTTTCACAAACCACATATGGATCAACCAATGGCATTGCATGTGTGTTCTTTTCACAAATCACATATGGATCCACTAGAGTCATTGCATGTGTGTTCTTTCCACAAACCACATATGGATCAACCAATGTTCACTGCATGTGTGTTCTTTCCAGAAACCACTTATGGATCCACCAGTGTTCATTGCATGTGTGTTATTTTCCAGAAACCACATATGGATCCACTAGAGTCATCGCATGGGTGTTCTTTTCACAAACCACATATGGACCCACTAGAGTCATTGCATGTGTGTTCTTTCCACAAACCACATATGGATCCACTAGAGTAATTGCATGTGTGTTCTTTTCACAAACCACATATGGATCAACCAATGGCATTGCATCTGTGTTCTTTTCACAAATCACATATGGATCCACCAGTGTTCAGTGCATGTGTGTTCTTTCCACAAACCACTTATGGATCCACCAGTGTTCATTGCATGTGTGTTCTTTTCCACAAACCACATATGGATCCACCAGTGTCATTGGATGTGTGTTCTTTTCACAAACCACATATGGACCCACTAGAGTCATTGCATGTGTGTTCTTATACTAAAACCAGCACTAGAGTCACTAGATGTGTGTTCTTTCCACAAAGCACACACGGATCAACCAGTGTCATTGAATGTGTGTTCTTTCCACAAACCACATATGGATCAACCAGTGGTCATTGCATGTGTGTTCTTTCCACAAACCACATATGGATCCACTAGAGTCATTGCATGTGTGTTCTTTTCACAAACCACATATGGACCCACTAGAGTCATTGCATGTGTGTTCTTTTCACAAACCACACATGGATCCACCAGAGTCATTGCATGTGTGTTCTCTCCACAAACCACATATGGATCAACCAGTGTCATTGCATGTGTGTTCTTTCCACAAACCACATATGGATAAACCAATGGAATTGCATGTGTGTTACTTCCACAAACCACACATGGATCAACCAATGGCATTGCATGTGTATTCTTTTCACAAACCAAACATGGATCAACCAATGGCATTGCATGTGTTTCCTTTCCACAAACCACACATGGATCCACCAGAGTCATTGCATGTGTGTTCTTTCCACAAACAACATATGGATCAACCAGTGTCATTGCATGTGTGTTCTTTCCACAAACCACATATGGATCAACCAATGTCATTGCATGTGTGTTCCTGTCATGAACCACACATCGATAAACCAATGTCATTGCATGTGTGTTCCTGTCATGAACCACACATGGATCAACTAGTGGTTATTGCATGTGTGTTCTTTCCACAGACCACATATGGATCCACTAGAGTCATTGCACGTATGTTCTTTTCACAAACCACATATGGACCCACTAGAGTCATTGCATGTGTGTTCCTATACTAAAACCAGCACTAGAGTCATTGCATGTGTGTTCTTTTCACAAACCACATATGGATCTAGCAGTGTCATCGCAAATGTGTTCTTTCCACAAACCACATATGGATCAACCAGTGGTCATTGCATCTGTGTTCTTTCCACAAACCACATATGGATCCACTAGAGTCACTGCATGTGTGTTCTTTTCACAAACCACATATGGACCCACTAGAGTCATTGCATGTGTGTTCTTTTCACAAACCACAGATGGATCCACCAGAGTCATTTCATGTGTGTTATTTCCACAAACCACATATGGATCAATTAGTGTCATTGCATGTGTGCTCTTTCTACAAACCACATATGGATAAACCAATGGCATTTCATGTGTATTCTTTCCACAAACCACACATGGATCAACCAATGGCATTGCATGTGTATTCTTTTCACAAACCACACATGGATCAACCAATGGCATTGCATGTGTGTTCTTTCCACAAACCACACATGGATCTAGCAGAGTCATTGAATGTGTGTTCTTTCCACAAACCACATATGGATCAACCAGTGTCATTGCATGTGTGTTATTTCCACCATCCACATATGGATCAACCAATGTCATTGCATGTGTGTTCCTGTCATGAACCACACATGGATCAACCAATGTCATTTCATGTGTGTTCCTGTCAAGAACCACATATGGATCCACCACTGTTCACTGCATGTGTGTTCCTGTCATGAACCACACATGGATCAACCAGTGGTCACTGCATGTGTGTTCCTTTCATGTCATTTCCACCAGTGTTCATTGCATGTGTGTTCTTTTCCACAAACCACATATGGATCCACTAAATTCATTGCATGTGTGTTCTTTTCATAAACCACATATGGACCCACTAGAGTCATTGCATGTCTGTTCTTTCCACAAACCACACATGGATTAACCAATGGCATTGCATGTGTGTTATTGTCAGAAACCACATATGGATCAATCAATGTCATTGTATGGGTGTTCCTGACATGAACCACATATGGACCCACTAGAGTCATTGCATGTGTGTTCTTTCCACAAACCACATATGGATCCACTAGAGTCATTGCATGTGTGTTCTTTCCACAAACCACATATGGACCCACTAGAGTCATTGCATGTGTGTTCTTTCCACAAACCACACATGGATTAACCAATGGCATTGGCATGTGTGTTATTGTCACAAACCACATATGGATCAACCAATGTCATTGCATGTGTGTTCCTGACATGAACCACATATGGACCCACTAGAGTCATTGCATGTGTGTTCTTTCCACAAACCACATATTGATCCACTAGAGTCATTGCATGTGTGTTCTTTTCACAAACCACATATGGATCAACCAATGGCATTGCATGTGTGTTCTTTTCACAAATCACATATGGATCCACTAGAGTCATTGCATGTGTGTTCTTTCCGCAAACCACTTATGGATACACTAGTGTTCATTGCATGTGTGTTCTTTTCCACAAACCACATATGGATCCCCCTGAGTCATTGCATGTGTGTTCTTTTCAGAAACCACATATGGACCCACTAGAGTCATTGCATGTGTGTTCTTATACTAAAACCAGCACTAGAGTCATTGCATGTGTGTTCTTTTCACAAACCACATGTGGATCCACCAGTGTTATTGCATGTGTGTTCTTTCCACAAACCACATATGGATCCACCAGTCTTTATTGCATGCGTGTTCTTTCCACAAACCACACATGGATTCCCCTGAGTCATTGCATGTGTGTTCTTTTCAAAAAAACCACATATGGACCCACTAGAGTCATTGCATGTGTGTTCTTTCCACAAACCACATATGGATCCATTGGAGTCATTGCATGTGTGTTCTTTTCACAAACCACATATGGATCAACCAATGTCATTGCATGTGTGTTCTTTCCACAAACCACATATGGATAAACCAATGGAATTGCATGTGTGTTACTTCCACAAACCACACATGGATCAACCAATGGCATTGCATGTGTATTCTTTTCACAAACCAAACATGGATCAACCAATGGCACTGCATGTGTGTTCTTTTCACAAATCACATATGGATCCACCAGTGTTCACTGCATGTGTGTTCTTTCCGCAAACCACTTATGGATCCACTAGTGTTCATTGCATGTGTGTTCTTTTCCACAAACCACATATGGATCCACTAGAGTCATCGCATGTGTGTTCTTTTCACAAACCACACATGGATTAACCAATGGCATTGCATGTGTGTTATTGTCACAAACCACATATGGATCAACCAATGTCATTGCATGTGTGTTCCTGACATGAACCACATATGGACCCAAAAGAGTCATTGCATGTGTGCTCTTTCCACAAACTACATATGGATCCACTAGAGTCATTGCATGTGTGTTCTTTTCACAAACCACATATGGATCAACCAATGGCATTGCATGTGTGTTCTTTTCACAAATCACATA
Source organism: Avena sativa (assembly GCA_916181665.1). Classification (NCBI taxonomy): domain Eukaryota; kingdom Viridiplantae; phylum Streptophyta; class Magnoliopsida; order Poales; family Poaceae; genus Avena; species Avena sativa. The sequence goes on from OV702287.1 coordinate 436,401,563, forward strand.
TGGATCCACTAGAGTCATTGCATGTGTGTTCTTTCCACAAACCACTTATGGATACACTAGTGTTCATTGCATGTGTGTTCTTTTCCACAAACCACATATGGATACACTAGAGTCATTGCATGTGTGTTCTTTTCAGAAACCACATATGGACCCACTAGAGTCATTGCATGTGTGTTTTTATACTAAAACCAGCACTAGAGTCATTGCATGTGTGTTCTTTTCACAAACCACATGTGGATCCACCAGTGTTATTGCATGTGTGTTCTTTCCACAAACCACATATGGATCTACCAGTGTATATTGCATGCGTGTTCTTTCCACAAACCACACATGGACCCCCCTGAGTCATTGCAGGTGTGTTCTTTTCACAAACCACATATGGACCCACTAGAGTCATTGCATGTGTGTTCTTTCCACAAACCACATATGGATCCATTAGAGTCATTGCATGTGTGTTCTTTTCACAAACCACATATGGATCAACCAATAGCATTGCATGTGTGTTCTTTTCACAAATCACATATGGATCCACCAGTGTTCACTGCATGTGTGTTCTTTCCGCAAACCACTTATGGATCCACTAGTGTTCATTCAATGTGTGTTCTTTTCCACAAACAACATATGGATCCACTAGGGTCATTGCATGTGTGTTCTTTTCACAATCCACATATGGACCCACTAGAGTCATTGCATGTGTGTTCTTTCCACAAAGCACACATGGATTAACCAATGGCATTGCATGTGTGTTATTGTCACAAACCACATATGGATCAACCAATGTCATTGCATGTGTGTTCCTGACATGAACCACATATGGACCCACTAGAGTCATTGCATGTGTATTCTTTCCACAAACCACATATGGATCCACTAGAGTCATTGCATGTGTGTTCTTTTCACAAACCACATATTTATCAACCAATGGCATTGCATGTGTGTTCTTTTCACAAATCACATATGGATCCACTAGAGTCATTGCATGTGTGTTCTTTCCACAAACCACTTATGGATACACTAGTGTTCATTGCATGTGTGTTCTTTTCCACAAACCACGTATGGATACACTAGAGTTATTGCATGTGTGTTCTTTTCAGAAACCACATATGAACCCACTAGAGTCATTGCATGTGTGTTCTTATACTAAAACCAGCACTAGAGTCATTGCATGTGTGTTCTTTTCACAAACCACATGTGGATCCACCAGTGTTATTGCATGTGTGTTCTTTCCACAAACCACATATGGATCCACCAGTGTTTATTGCATGTGTGTTCTTTCCACAAACCACACATGGATCCCCCTGAGTCATTGCATGTGTGTTCTTTTCACAAACCACATATGGACCCACTAGAGTCATTGCATGTGTTTTCTTTCCACAAACCACATATGGATCCATTAGAGTCATTGCATGTGTGTTCTTTTCACAAACACATATGGATCAACCAATGGCATTGCATGTGTGTTCTTTTCACAAATCACATATGGATCCACCAGTGTTCACTGCATGTGTGTTCTTTCAGCAAACCACTTTTGGATCCACTAGTGTTCATTGCATGTGTGTTCTTTTCCACAAACCACATATGGATCCACTAGAGTCATTGCATGTGTGTTCTTTTCACAAACCACATCTGGACCCACTAGAGTCATTGCATGTGTGTTCTTTCCACAAGCCACACATGGATTAACCAATGGCATTGCATGTGTGTTATTGTCACAAACCACATATGGATCAACCAATGTCATTGCATGTGTGTTCCTGACATGAACCACATATGGACCCACTAGAGTCATTGCATGTGTGTTCTTTCCACAAACCACATATGGATCCACTAGAGTCATTGCATGTGCGTTCTTTTCACAAACCACATATGGATCAACCAATGGCATTTCATGTGTGTTCTTTTCACAAATCACATATGGATCCACTAGAGTCATTGCATGTGTGTTCTTTCCACAAACCACTTATGGATACACTAGTGTTCGTTGCATGTGTGTTCTTTTCCACAAACCACATATGGATACACTAGAGTCATTGCATGTGTGTTCTTTTCAGAAACCACATATGGACCCACTAGAGTCATTGCATGTGTGTTCTTATACTAAAACCAGCACTAGAGTCATTACATGTGTGTTCTTTTCACAAACCACATATGGATCCACTAGTGTTATTGCATGTGTGTTCTTTCCACAAACCACATATGGATCGACCAGTGTATATTGCATGCGTGTTCTTTCCACAAACCACAAATGGATACACTAGAGTCATTGCATGTGTGTTCTTTTCAGAAACCACATATGGACCCACTAGAGTCATTGCATGTGTGTTCTTATACTAAAACCAGCACTAGAGTCATTGCATGTGTGTTCTTTTCACAAACCACATATGGATCCACCAGTGTTATTGCATGTGTGTTCTTTCCACAAACCACATATGGATCCACCAGTGTATATTGCATGCGTGTTCTTTCCACAAACCACACATGGATCCCCCTGAGTCATTGCATGTGTGTTCTTTTCACAAACCACATATGGACCCACTAGAGTCATTGCATGTGTGTTATTTCCACAAACCACATATGGATCCATTAGAGTCATTGCATGTGTGTTCTTTTCACAAACCACATATGGATCAACCAATGGCATTGCATGTGTGTTCTTTTCACAAATCACATATGGATCCACCAGTGTTCACTGCATGCGTGTTCTTTCCGCAAACCACTTATGGATCCACTAGTGTTCATTGCATGTGTGTTCTTTTCCACAAACCACATATGGATCCACTAGAGTCATTGCATGTGTGTTCTTTTCACAAACCACATATGGACCCACTAGAGTCATTGCATGTGTGTTCTTTCCACAAACCACACATGGATTAACCAATGGCATTGCATGTGAGTTATTGTCACAAACCACATATGGATCAACCAATGTCATTGCATGTGTGTTCCTGACATGAACCACATATGGACCCACTAGAGTCATTGCATGTGTGTTCTTTCCACAAACCACATATGGATCCACTAGAGTCATTTCATGTGTGTTCTTTTCACAAACCACATATGGATCAACCAATGGCATTGCATGTGTGTTCTTTTCACAAATCACATATGGATCCACTAGAATCATTGCATGTGTGTTCTTTCCACAAACCACTTATGGATACACTAGTGTTCATTGCATGTGTGTTCTTTTCCACAAACCACATATGGATACACTAGAGTCATTGCATGTGTGTTCTTTTAAGAAACCACATATGGACCCACTAGAGTCATTGCATGTGTGTTCTTATACTAAAACCAGCACTAGAGTCATTGCATGTGTGTTCTTCTCACAAACCACATATGAATCCACCAGTTTTATTGCATGTGTGTTCTTTCCACAAACCACATATGGAACCACCAGTGTTTATTGCATGTGTGTTCTTTCCACAAACCACACATGGATCCCCCTGAGTCATTGCATGTGTGTTCTTTTCACAAACCACATATGGACCCACTAGAGTCATTGCATGTGTGTTCTTTCCACAAACCACATATGGATCCATTAGAGTCATTGCATGTGTGTTCTTTTCACAAACCACATATGGATCAACCAATGGCATTGCATGTTTGTTCTTTTCACAAATCACATATGAATCCACCAGTGTTCACTGCATGTGTGTTCTTTCCGCAAACCACTTATGGATCCACTAGTGTTCATTGCATGTGTGTTCTTTTCCAAAAACCACATATGGATCCACTAGAGTCATTGCATGTGTGTTCTTTTCACAAACCACATCTGGACCCACTAGAGTCATTGCATGTGTGTTCTTTCCACAAGCCACACATGGATTAACCAATGGCATTGCATGTGTGTTATTGTCACAAACCACATATGGATCAACCAATGTCATTGCATGTGTGTTCCTGACATGAACCACATATGGACCCACTAGATTCATTGCATGTGTGTTCTTTCCACGAACCACATATGGATCCACTAGAGTCATTGCATGTGTGTTCTTTTCACAAACCACATATGGATCAACAAATGGCATTGCATGTGTGTTCTTATCACAAATCACATATGGATCCACTAGAGTCATTGCATGTGTGTTCTTTCCACAAACCACTTATGGATACACTAGTGTTCGTTGCATGTGTGTTCTTTTCCACAAACCACATATGGATACACTAGAGTCATTGCATGTGTGTTCTTTTCAGAAACCACATATGGACCCACTAGAGTCATTGCATGTGTGTTCTTATACTAAAACCAGCACTAGAGTCATTGCATGTGTGTTCTTTTCACAAATCACATATGGATCCACTAGAGTCATTGCATGTGTGTTCTTTCAACAAACCACTTATGGATAAACTAGTGTTCATTGCATGTGTGTTCTTTTCCACAATCCACAAATGGATACACTAGAGTCATTGCATGTGTGTTCTCTTCAGAAACCACATATGGACCCACTAGAGTCATTGCATGTGTGTTCTTATACTTAAACCAGCACTAGAGTCATTGCATGTGTATTCTTTTCACAAACCACATTTGGATCCACCAGTGTTATTGCATGTGTGTTCTTTCCACAAACCACATATGGATCCACCAGTGTATATTGCATGTGTGTTCTTTCCACAAACCACACATGGATCCCCCTGAGTCATTGCATGTGTGTTCTTTTCACAAACCACATATGGACCCACTAGAGTCATTGCATGTGTGTTCTTTTCACAAACCACATATGGACCCACTAGAGTCATTGCATGTGTGTTCTTTCCACAAACCACACATGGATTAACCAATGGCATTGCATGTGTGTTATTGTCAGAAACCACATATGGATCAACCAATGTCATTGCATGTGTGTTCCTGACATGAACCACATATGGACAGAGTCATTGCATGTGTGTTCTTTCCACAAACCACATATGGATCCACTAGAGTCATTTCATGTGTGTTCTTTTCACAAACCACATATGGATCAACCAATGGCATTGCATGTGTGTTCTTTTCACAAATCACATATGGATCCACTAGAGTCATTGCATGTGTGTTCTTTCCACAAACCACTTATGGATACACTAGTGTTCATTGCATGTGTGTTCTTTTCCACAAACCACATATGGATACACTAGAGTCATTGCATGTGTGTTCTTTTCAGAAACCACATATGGACCCACTAGAGTCATTGCATGTGTGTTCTTATACTAAAACCAGCACTAGAGTCATTGCATGTGTGTTCTTTTCACAAACCACATATGGATCCACCAGTGTTATTGCATGTGTGTTCTTTCCACAAACCACATATGGATCGACCAGTGTATATTGCATGCGTGTTCTTTCCACAAACCACACATGGATCCCCCTGAGTCATTGCATGTGTGTTCTTTTCACAAACCACATATGGACCCACTAGAGTCATTGCATGTGTGTTCTTTCCACAAACCACATATGGATCCATTAGAGTCATTGCATGTGTGTTCTTTTCACAAACCACATATGGATCAACCAATGGCATTGCATGTGTGTTCTTTTCACAAATCACATATGGATCCACCAGTGTTCACTGCATGTGTGTTCTTTCCGCAAACCACTTATGGATCCAGTAGTGTTCATTGCATGTGTGTTCTTTTCCACAAACCACATATGGATCCACTAGAGTCATTGCATGTGTGTTCTTTTCACAAACCACATATGGACCCACTAGAGTCATTGCATGTGTGTTCTTTCCACAAACCACACATGGATTAACCAATGGCATTGCATGTGTGTTATTGTCACAAACCACATATGGATCAACCAATGTCATTGCATGTGTGTTCCTGACATGAACCACATATGGACCCACTAGAGTCATTGCATGTGTGTTCTTTCCACAAACCACATATGGATCCACTAGAGTCATTTCATGTGTGTTCTTTTCACAAACCACATATGGATCAACCAATGGCATTGCATGTGTGTTCTTTTCACAAATCACATATGGATCCACTAGAGTCATTGCATGTGTGTTCTTTCCACAAACCACTTATGGATACACTAGTGTTCATTGCATGTGTGTTCTTTTCCACAAACCACGTATGGATACACTAGAGTCATTGCATGTGTGTTCTTTTCAGAAACCACATATGGACCCACTAGAGTCATTGCATGTGTGTTCTTATACTAAAACCAGCACTAGAGTCATTGCATGTGTGTTCTTCTCACAAACCATATATGGATCCACCAGTGTTATTGCATGTGTGTTTTTTCCACAAACCACATATGCATCCACCAGTGTTTATTGCATGTGTGTTCTTTCCACAAACCACACATGGATCCCCCTGAGTCATCGCATGTGTGTTCTTTTCACAAACCACATATGGACCCACTAGAGTCATTGCATGTGTTTTCTTTCCACAAACCACATATGGATCCATTAGAGTCATTGCATGTGTGTTCTTTTCACAAACCACATATGGATCAACCAATGGCATTGCATGTGTGTTCTTTTCACAAATCACATATGGACCCACCAGTGTTCACTGCATGTGTGTTCTTTCAGCAAACCACTTATGGATCCACTAGTGTTCATTGCATGTGTGTTCTTTTCCACAAACCACATATGGATCCACTAGAGTCATTGCATGTGTGTTCTTTTCACAAACCACATCTGGACCCACTAGAGTCATTGCATGTGTGTTCTTTCCACAAGCCACACATGGATTAACCAATGGCATTGCATGTGTGTTATTGTCACAAACCACATATGGATCAACCAATGTTATTGCATGTGTGTTCCTGACATGAACCACATATGGACCCACTAGAGTCATTGCATGTGTGTTCTTTCCACAAACCACATATGGATCCACTAGAGTCATTGCATGTGTGTTCTTTTCACAAACCACATATGGATCAACCAATGGCATTGCATGTGTGTTCTTTTCACAAATCACATATGGATCCACTAGAGTCATTGCATGTGTGTTCTTTCCACAAACCACTTATGGATACACTAGTGTTCGTTGCATGTGTGTTCTTTTCCACAAACCACATATGGATACACTAGAGTCATTGCATGTGTGTTCTTTCAGAAACCACATATGGACCCACTAGAGTCATTGCATGTGTATTCTTATACTAAAACCAGCACTAGAGTCATTGCATGTGTGTTCTTTTCACAAACCACATATGGATCCACTAGTGTTATTGCATGTGTGTTCTTTCCACAAACCACATATGGATCGACCAGTGTATATTGCATGCGTGTTCTTTCCACAAACCACAAATGGATACACTAGAGTCATTGCATGTGTGTTCTTTTCAGAAACCACATATGGACCCACTAGAGTCATTGCATGTGTGTTCTTATACTAAAACCAGCACTAGAGTCATTGCATGTGTGTTCTTTTCACAAACCACATATGGATCCACCATTGTTATTGCATGTGTGTTCTTTCCACAAACCACATATCGATCCACCAGTGTATATTGCATGCGTGTTCTTTCCACAAACCACACATGGATCCCCCTGAGTCATTGCATGTGTGTTCTTTTCACAAACCACATATGGACCCACTAGAGTCATTGCATGTGTGTTATTTCCACAAACCACATATGGATCCATTAGAGTCATTGCATGTGTGTTCTTTTCACAAACCACATATGGATCAACCAATGGCATTGCATGTGTGTTCTTTTCACAAATCACATATGGATCCACCAGTGTTCACTGCATGCGTGTTCTTTCCGCAAACCACTTATGGATCCACTAGTGTTCATTGCATGTGTGTTCTTTTCCACAAACCACATATGGATCCACTAGAGTCATTGCATGTGTGTTCTTTTCACAAACCACGTATGGACCCACTAGAGTCATTGCATGTGTGTTCTTTCCACAAACCATACATGGATTAACCAATGGCATTGCATGTGAGTTATTGTCACAAACCACATATGGATCAACCAATGTCATTGCATGTGTGTTCCTGACATGAACCACATATGGACCCACTAGAGTCATTGCCTGTGTGTTCTTTCCACAAACCACATATGGATCCACTAGAGTCATTTCATGTGTGTTCTTTTCACAAACCACATATGGATCAACCAATGGCATTGCATGTGTGTTCTTTTCACAAATCACATATGGATCCACTAGAATCATTGCATGTGTGTTCTTTCCACAAACCACTTATGGATACACTAGTGTTCATTGCATGTGTGTTCTTTTCCACAAACCACATATGGATACACTAGAGTCATTGCATGTGTGTTCTTTTCAGAAACCACATATGGACCCACTAGAGTCATTGCATGTGTGTTCTTATACTAAAACCAGCACTAGAGTCATTGCATGTGTGTTCTTCTCACAAACCACATATGAATCCACCAGTTTTATTGCATGTGTGTTCTTTCCACAAACCACATATGGAACCACCACTGTTTATTGCATGTGTGTTCTTTCCACAAACCACACATGGATCCCCCTGAGTCATTGCTTTTGTGTTCTTTTCACAAACCACATATGGACCCACTAGAGTCATTGCATGTGTGTTCTTTCCACAAACCACATATGGATCCATTAGAGTCATTGCATGTGTGTTCTTTTCACAAACCACATATGGATCAACCAATGGCATTGCATGTTTGTTCTTTTCACAAATCACATATGAATCCACCAGTGTTCACTGCATGTGTGTTCTTTCCGCAAACCACTTATGGATCCACTAGTGTTCATTGCATGTGTGTTCTTTTCCAAAAACCACATATGGATCCACTAGAGTCATTGCATGTGTGTTCTTTTCACAAACCACATCTGGACCCACTAGAGTCATTGCATGTGTGTTCTTTCCACAAGCCACACATGGATTAACCAATGGCATTGCATGTGTGTTATTGTCACAAACCACATATGGATCAACCAATGTCATTGCATGTGTGTTCCTGACATGAACCACATATGGACCCACTAGATTCATTGCATGTGTGTTCTTTCCACGAACCACATATGGATCCACTAGAGTCATTGCATGTGTGTTCTTTTCACAAACCACATATGGATCAACAAATGGCATTGCATGTGTGTTCTTATCACAAATCACATATGGATCCACTAGAGTCATTGCATGTGTGTTCTTTCCACAAACCACTTATGGATACACTAGTGTTCGTTGCATGTGTGTTCTTTTCCACAAACCACATATGGATACACTAGAGTCATTGCATGTGTGTTCTTTTCAGAAACCACATATGGACCCACTAGAGTCATTGCATGTGTGTTCTTATACTAAAACCAGCACTAGAGTCATTGCATGTGTGTTCTTTTCACAAATCACATATGGATCCACTAGAGTCATTGCATGTGTGTTCTTTCAACAAACCACTTATGGATAAACTAGTGTTCATTGCATGTGTGTTCTTTTCCACAATCCACAAATGGATACACTAGAGTCATTGCATGTGTGTTCTCTTCAGAAACCACATATGGACCCACTAGAGTCATTGCATGTGTGTTCTTATACTTAAACCAGCACTAGAGTCATTGCATGTGTATTCTTTTCACAAACCACATTTGGATCCACCAGTGTTATTGCATGTGTGTTCTTTCCACAAACCACATATGGATCCACCAGTGTATATTGCATGTGTGTTCTTTCCACAAACCACACATGGATCCCCCTGAGTCATTGCATGTGTGTTCTTTTCACAAACCACATATGGACCCACTAGAGTCATTGCATGTGTGTTCTTTTCACAAACCACATATGGACCCACTAGAGTCATTGCATGTGTGTTCTTTCCACAAACCACACATGGATTAACCAATGGCATTGCATGTGTGTTATTGTCAGAAACCACATATGGATCAACCAATGTCATTGCATGTGTGTTCCTGACATGAACCACATATGGACCCACTAGAGTCATTGCATGTGTGTTCTTTCCACAAACCACATATGGATCCACTAGAGTCATTGCATGCGTGTTCTTTTCACAAACCACATATGGATCAACCAATGGCATTGCATGTGTGTTCTTTTTACAAATCACATATGGATCCACTAGAGTCATTGCATGTGTGTTCTTTCCACAAACCACTTATGGATACACTAGTGTTCATTGCATGTGTGTTCTTTTCCACAAACCACATATGGATACACTAGAGTCATTGCATGTGTGTTCTTTTCAGAAACCACATATGGACCCACTAGAGTCATTGCATGTGTGTTCTTATACTAAAACCAGCACTAGAGTCATTGCATGTGTGTTCTTTTCACAAACCACATATGGATCCACCAGTGTTATTGCATGTGTGTTCTTTCCACAAACCACATATGGATCGACCAGTGTATATTGCATGCGTGTTCTTTCCACAAACCACACATGGATCCCCCTGAGTCATTGCATGTGTGTTCTTTTCACAAACCACATATGGACCCACTAGAGTCATTGCATGTGTGTTCTTTCCACAAACCACATATGGATCCATTAGAGTCATTGCATGTGTGTTCTTTTCACAAACCACATATGGATCAACCAATGGCATTGCATGTGTGTTCTTTTCACAAATCACATATGGATCCACCAGTGTTCACTGCATGTGTGTTCTTTCCGCAAACCACTTATGGATCCAGTAGTGTTCATTGCATGTGTGTTCTTTTCCACAAACCACATATGGATCCACTAGAGTCATTGCATGTGTGTTCCTTTCACAAACCACATATGGACCCACTAGAGTCATTGCATGTGTGTTCTTTCCACAAACCACACATGGATTAACCAATGGCATTGCATGTGTGTTATTGTCACAAACCACATATGGATCAACCAATGTCATTGCATGTGTGTTCCTGACATGAACGACATATGGACCCACTAGAGTCATTGCATGTGTGTTCTTTCCACAAACCACATATGGATCCACTAGAGTCATTTCATGTGTGTTCTTTTCACAAACCACATATGGATCAACCAATGGCATTGCATGTGTGTTCTTTTCACAAATCACATATGGATCCACTAGAGTCATTGCATGTGTGTTCTTTCCACAAACCACTTATGGATACACTAGTGTTCATTGCATGTGTGTTCTTTTCCACAAACCACGTATGGATACACTAGAGTCATTGCATGTGTGTTCTTTTCAGAAACCACATATGGACCCACTAGAGTCATTGCATGTGTGTTCTTATACTAAAACCAGCACTAGAGTCATTGCATGTGTGTTCTTCTCACAAACCATATATGGATCCACCAGTGTTATTGCATGTGTGTTTTTTCCACAAACCACATATGCATCCACAAGTGTTTATTGCATGTGTGTTCTTTCCACAAACCACACATGGATCCCCCTGAGTCATCGCATGTGTGTTCTTTTCACAAACCACATATGGACCCACTAGAGTCATTGCATGTGTTTTCTTTCCACAAACCACATATGGATCCATTAGAGTCATTGCATGTGTGTTCTTTTCACAAACCACATATGGATCAACCAATGGCATTGCATGTGTGTTCTTTTCACAAATCACATATGGACCCACCAGTGTTCACTGCATGTGTGTTCTTTCAGCAAACCACTTATGGATCCACTAGTGTTCATTGCATGTGTGTTCTTTTCCACAAACCACATATGGATCCACTAGAGTCATTGCATGTGTGTTCTTTTCACAAACCACATCTGGACCCACTAGAGTCATTGCATGTGTGTTCTTTCCACAAGCCACACATGGATTAACCAATGGCATTGCATGTGTGTTATTGTCACAAACCACATATGGATCAACCAATGTTATTGCATGTGTGTTCCTGACATGAACCACATATGGACCCACTAGAGTCATTGCATGTGTGTTCTTTCCACAAACCACATATGGATCCACTAGAGTCATTGCATGTGTGTTCTTTTCACAAACCACATATGGATCAACCAATGGCATTGCATGTGTGTTCTTTTCACAAATCACATATGGATCCACTAGAGTCATTGCATGTGTGTTCTTTCCACAAACCACTTATGGATACACTAGTGTTCGTTGCATGTGTGTTCTTTTCCACAAACCACATATGGATACACTAGAGTCATTGCATGTGTGTTCTTTCAGAAACCACATATGGACCCACTAGAGTCATTGCATGTGTGTTCTTATACTAAAACCAGCACTAGAGTCATTGCATGTGTGTTCTTTTCACAAACCACATATGGATCCACTAGTGTTATTGCATGTGTGTTCTTTCCACAAACCACATATGGATCGACCAGTGTATATTGCATGCGTGTTCTTTCCACAAACCACAAATGGATACACTAGAGTCATTGCATGTGTGTTCTTTTCAGAAACCACATATGGACCCACTAGAGTCATTGCATGTGTGTTCTTATACTAAAACCAGCACTAGAGTCATTGCATGTGTGTTCTTTTCACAAACCACATATGGATCCACCATTGTTATTGCATGTGTGTTCTTTCCACAAACCACATATCGATCCACCAGTGTATATTGCATGTGTGTTCTTTCCACAAACCACACATGGATCCCCCTGAGTCATTGCATGTGTGTTCTTTTCACAAACCACATATGGACCCACTAGAGTCATTGCATGTGTGTTATTTCCACAAACCACATATGGATCCATTAGAGTCATTGCATGTGTGTTCTTTTCACAAACCACATATGGATCAACCAATGGCATTGCATGTGTGTTCTTTTCACAAATCACATATGGATCCACCAGTGTTCACTGCATGCGTGTTCTTTCCGCAAACCACTTATGGATCCACTAGTGTTCATTGCATGTGTGTTCTTTTCCACAAACCACATATGGATCCACTAGAGTCATTGCATGTGTGTTCTTTTCACAAACCACATATGGACCCACTAGAGTCATTGCATGTGTGTTCTTTCCACAAACCATACATGGATTAACCAATGGCATTGCATGTGAGTTATTGTCACAAACCACATATGGATCAACCAATGTCATTGCATGTGTGTTCCTGACATGAACCACATATGGACCCACTAGAGTCATTGCCTGTGTGTTCTTTCCACAAACCACATATGGATCCACTAGAGTCATTTCATGTGTGTTCTTTTCACAAACCACATATGGATCAACCAATGGCATTGCATGTGTGTTCTTTTCACAAATCACATATGGATCCACTAGAATCATTGCATGTGTGTTCTTTCCACAAACCACTTATGGATACACTAGTGTTCATTGCATGTGTGTTCTTTTCCACAAACCACATATGGATACACTAGAGTCATTGCATGTGTGTTCTTTTCAGAAACCACATATGGACCCACTAGAGTCATTGCATGTGTGTTCTTATACTAAAACCAGCACTAGAGTCATTGCATGTGTGTTCTTCTCACAAACCACATATGAATCCACCAGTTTTATTGCATGTGTGTTCTTTCCACAAACCACATATGGAACCACCACTGTTTATTGCATGTGTGTTCTTTCCACAAACCACACATGGATCCCCCTGAGTCATTGCTTTTGTGTTCTTTTCACAAACCACATATGGACCCACTAGAGTCATTGCATGTGTGTTCTTTCCACAAACCACATATGGATCCATTAGAGTCATTGCATGTGTGTTCTTTTCACAAACCACATATGGATCAACCAATGGCATTGCATGTTTGTTCTTTTCACAAATCACATATGGATCCACCAGTGTTCACTGCATGTGTGTTCTTTCCGCAAACCACTTATGGATCCACTAGTGTTCATTGCATGTGTGTTCTTTTCCAAAAACCACATATGGATCCACTAGAGTCATTGCATGTGTGTTCTTTTCACAAACCACATCTGGACCCACTAGATTCATTGCATGTGTGTTCTTTCCACAAGCCACACATGGATTAACCAATGGCATTGCATGTGTGTTATTGTCACAAACCACATATGGATCAACAAATGTCATTGCATGTGTGTTCCTGACATGAACCACATATGGACCCACTAGAGTCATTGCATGTGCGTTCTTTCCACAAACCACATATGGATCCACTAGAGTCATTGCATGTGTGTTCTTTTCACAAACCACATATGGATCAACCAATGGCATTGCATGTGTGTTCTTATCACAAATCACATATGGATCCACTAGAGTCATTGCATGTGTGTTCTTTCCACAAACCACTTATGGATACACTAGTGTTCGTTGCATGTGTGTTCTTTTCCACAAACCACATATGGATACACTAGAGTCATTGCATGTGTGTTCTTTTCAGAAACCACATATGGACCCACTAGAGTCATTGCATGTGTGTTCTTATACTAAAACCAGCACTAGAGTCATTGCATGTGTGTTATTTTCACAAATCACATATGGATCCACTAGAGTCATTGCATGTGTGTTCTTTCAACAAACCACTTATGGATAAACTAGTGTTCATTGCATGTGTGTTCTTTTCCACAAACCACAAATGGATACACTAGAGTCATTGCATGTGTGTTCTTTTCAGAAACCACATATGGACCCACTAGAGTCATTGCATGTGTGTTCTTATACTTAAACCAGCACTAGAGTCATTGCATGTGTGTTCTTTTCACAAACCACATTTGGATCCACCAGTGTTATTGCATGTGTGTTCTTTCCACAAACCACATATGGATCCACCAGTGTATATTGCATGTGTGTTCTTTCCACAAACCACACATGGATCCCCCTGAGTCATTGCATGTGTGTTCTTTTCACAAACCACATATGGACCCACTAGAGTCATTGCATGTGTGTTCTTTCCACAAACCACATATGGATCCACTAGAGTCATTGCATGTGTGTTCTTTCCACAAACCACACATGGATTAACCAATGGCATTGCATGTGTGTTATTGTCAGAAACCACATATGGATCAACCAATGTCATTGCATGTGTGTTCCTGACATGAACCACATATGGACCCACTAGAGTCATTGCATGTGTGTTCTTTCCACAAACCACATATGGATCCACTAGAGTCATTGCATGTGTGTTCTTTTCACAAACCACATATGGATCAACCAATGGCATTGCATGTGTGTTCTTTTCACAAATCACATATGGATCCACTAGAGTCATTGCATGTGTGTTCTTTCCACAAACCACTTATGGATACACTAGTGTTCATTGCATGTGTGTTCTTTTCCACAAACCACATATGCATCCACAAGTGTTTATTGCATGTGTGTTCTTTCCACAAACCACACATGGATCCCCCTGAGTCATCGCATGTGTGTTCTTATACTAAAACCAGCACTAGAGTCATTGCATGTGTGTTCTTTTCACAAACCACATATGTATCCACCAGTGTTATTGCATGTGTGTTCTTTCCACAAACCACATATGGATCCACCAGTGTTTATTGCATGCGTGTTCTTTCCACAAACCACACATGGATCCCCCTGAGTCATTGCATGTGTGTTCTTTTCACAAACCACATATGGACCCACTAGAGTCATTGCATGTGTGTTCTTTCCACAAACCACATATGGATCCATTGGAGTCATTGCATGTGTGTTCTTTTCACAAACCACATATGGTTCAACCAATGGCATTGCATGTGTGTTCTTTTCACAAATCACATATGGATCCAGCAGTGTTCACTGCATGTGTGTTCTTTCCGCAAACCACTTATGAATCCACTAGTGTTCATTGCATGTGTGTTCTTTTCCTCAAACCACATATGGATCCACTAGAGTCATTGCATGTGTGTTCTTTTCACAAACCACATATGGACACACTAGAGTCATTGCATGTGTGTTCTTTCCACAAATCACACATGGATTAACCAATGGCATTGCATGTGTGTTATTGTCACAAACCACATATGGATCAACCAATGTCATTGCATGTGTGTTCCTGACATGAACCACATATGGACCCACTAGAGTCATTGCATGTGTGTTCTTTCCACAAACCACATATGGATCCACTAGAGTCATTGCATGTGTGTTCTTTTCCTCAAACCACATATGGATCCACTAGAGTCATTGCATGTGTGTTCTTTTCACAAACCACATATGGACCCACTAGAGTCATTGCATGTGTGTTCTTTCCACAAATCACACATGGATTAACCAATGGCATTGCATGTGTGTTATTGTCACAAACCACATATGGATCAACCAATGTCATTGCATGTGTGTTCCTGACATGAACCACATATGGACCCACTAGAGTCATTGCATGTGTGTTCTTTCCACAAACCACATATGGATCCACTAGAGTCATTGCATGTGTGTTCTTTTCACAAACCACATATGGATCAACCAATGGCATTGCATGTGTGTTCTTTTCACAAATCACATATGGATCCACTAGAGTCATTGCATGTGTGTTCTTTCCACAAACCACTTATGGATATACTAGTGTTCATTGCATGTGTGTTCTTTTCCACAAACCACATATGGATACACTAGAGTCATTGCATGTGTGTTCTTTTCAGAAACCACATATGGACCCACTAGAGTCATTGCATGTGTGTTCTTATACTAAAACCAGCACTAGAGTCATTGCATGTGTGTTCTTTTCACAAACCACATATGGATCCACTAGTGTTATTGCATGTGTGTTCTTTCCACAAACCACATATGGATCGACTAGTGTATATTGCATGCGTGTTCTTTCCACAAACCACACATTGATCCCCTTGAGTCATTGCATTTGTGTTCTTTTCAGAAACCACATTGGACCCACTAGAGTCATTGCATGTGTGTTCTTTCCACAAACCACATATGGATCCATTAGAGTCATTGCATGTGTGTTCTTTTCACAAACCACATATGGATCAACCAATGGCATTGCATGTTTGTTCTTTCCACAAACCACATATGGATCCACTAGAGTCATTGCATGTATGTTCTTTTCACAAACCACATATGGACCCACTAGAGACATTGCATGTGTGTTCTTTTCACAAACCACGCATGGATCCACAAGAGTCATTGCATGTGTGTTCTTTCCACAAACCACATATGGATCAACCAGTGTCATTGCATGTGTGTTCTTTCCACAAACCACATATGGATAAACCAATGGAATTGCATGTGTGTTCTTTCCACAAACCACACATGGATCAACCAATGGCATTACACGTGTATTGTTTTCACAAACCACACATGGATAAACCAATGGCATTGCATGTGTGTTCTTTCCACAAACCACACATGGATCCACCAGAGTCATTGCATGTGTATTCTTTCCATAGATAACATATGGATCAACCAGTGTCATTGCATGTGTGTTCTTTCCACAAACCACATATGGATCAACCAATGTCATTGCATGTGTGTTGTTGTCATGAACCACACATCGATCAACCAATGTCATTGCATGTGTGTTCCTGTCATGAACCACACATGGATCAACCAGTGGGTATTGCATGTGTGTTCTATCCACAGACCACATATGGATCCACTAGAGTCATTGCACGTGTGTTCTTTTCACAAACAACATATGGACCCACTAGAGTCATTGCATGTGTGTTCCTATACTAAAACCAGCACTAGAGTCATTGCATGTGTGTTCTTTTCACAAACCACATATGGATCCACCAGTGTCATTGGATGTGTGTTCTTTCCACAAACCACACATGGATCAACAAGTGGTCATTGCATGTGTGTTATTTCCACAAACCACATATGGATCAATTAGTGTCATTGCATGTGTGTTCTTGCTATAAACCACATATGGGTAAACCAATGGCATTGCATGTGTATTCTTTCCACAAACCACACATGGATCAACCAATGGCATTGCATGCGTATTCTTTTCACAAACCACACATGGATCAACCAATGGCATTGCATGTGTGTTCTTTCCACAAACACACATGGATCTACCAGAGTCATTGCATGTGTGTTCTTTCCACAAACCACATATGGATCAACCAGTGTCATTGCATGTGTGTTATTTCCACAATCCACATATGGATCAACCAATGTCATTGCATGTGTGTCCCTGTCATGAACCACACATGGATCAACCAATGTCATTGCATTTGTGTTCCTATCAAGAACCACATATGGATCCACCAGTGTTCATTGCATGTGTGTTCCTGTCATGAACCACACATGGATCAACCAGTGGTTATTGCATGTGTGTTCTTTCCACATACCACATATGGATCCACTAGAGTCATTGCACGTGTGTTCTTTTCACAAACCACATATGGACCCACTAGAGTCATTGCATGTGTGTTCTTATACTAAACCCAACACTAGAGTCATTGCATGTGTGTTCTTTCCACAAACCACTAATGGATCCACCAGTGTTCATTGCATGTGTGTTCTTTTCCACAAACCACATATGGATCCACTAGATTCATTGCATGTGTGTTCTTTTCACTAACCACATATGGACCCACTAGAGTCATTGCATGCCTGTTCTTTCCACAAACCACACATGGATTAACCAATGGCATTGCATGTGTGTTATTGTCACAAACCACATATGGATCAACCAATGTCATTGCATGGGTGTTCTTGACATGAACCACATATCGACCCACTAGAGTCATTGCATGTGTGTTCTTTCCACAAACCACATATGGATCCACTAGAGTCATTGCATGTGTGTTCTTTTCACAAACCACATATGGATCAACCAATGGCATTGCATGTGTGTTCTTTTCACAAATCACATATGGATCCACCAGTGTTCACTGCATGTGTGTTCTTTCCCTAAACCACTTATGGATCCACTAGTGTTCATTGCATGTGTGTTCTTTTCCACAAACCACATATGGATCCACTAGAGTCATTGCATGTGTGTTCTTTTCACAAACCACATATGGACCCACTAGATTCATTGCATGTGTGTTCTTTCCACAAACCACACATGGATTAACCAATGGCATTGCATGTGTGTTATTGTCACAAACCACACATGGATCAACCAATGTCATTGCATGTGTGTTCGTGACATGAACCACATATGGACCCACTAGAGTCATTGCATGTGTGTTCTTTCCACAAACCACATATGGATCCACTAGAGTCATTGCATGTGTGTTCTTTTCACAAACCACATATGGATCAACCAATGGCATTGCATGTGTGTTCTTTTCACAAATCACATATGGATCCACTAGAGTCATTGCATGTGTGTTCTTTCCACAAACCACTTATGGATACACTAGTGTTCTTTTCCACAAACCACATATGCATACACTAGAGTCATTGCATGTGTGTTCTTTTCAGAAACCACATATGGACCCACTAGAGTCATTGCATGTGTGTTCTTATACTAAAACCAGCACTAGAGTCATTGCATGTGTGTTCGTTTCACAAACCACATATGGATCCACCAGTGTTATTGCATGTGTGTTCTTTCCACAAACCACATATGGATCCACCAGTGTTTATTGCATGTGTGTTCGTTCCACAAACCACACATGGATCCCCTGAGTCATTGCATGTGTGTTCTTTTCACAAACCACATATGGACCCACTAGAGTCATTGCATGTGTGTTCTTTCCACAAACCACATATGGATCCATTAGAGTCATTGCATGTGTGTTCTTTTCACAAACCACATATGGATCAACTAATGGCATTCCATGTGTGTTCTTTTCACAAATCATATATGGATCCACTAGAGTCATTGCATGTGTGTTCTTTCCATAAACCACTTATGGATCCACTAGTGTACATTGCATGTGTGTTCTTTTCCACAAACCATATATAGATCCACTAGAGTCATTGGATGTGTGTTCTTTTCACAAACCACATATGGACCCACTAGAGTCATTGCATGTGTGTTCTTATACTAAAACCAGCACTAGAGTCATTGCATGTGTGTTCTTTTCACAAACCACATATGGACCCACTAGAGTCATTGCATGTGTGTTCTTTCCACAAACCACATATGGATCCATTAGAGTCATTGCATGTGTGTTCTTTTCACAAACCACATATGGATCAACCAATGACATTGCATGTTTGTTCTTTTCACAAATCACATATAAATCCACCAGTGTTCACTGCATGTGTGTTCTTTCCGCAAACCACTTATGGATCCACTAGTGTTCATTGCATGTGTGTTCTTTTCCAAAAACCACATATGGATCCACTAGAGTCATTGCATGTGTGTTCTTTTCACAAACCACATCTGGACCCACTAGAGTCATTGCATGTGTGTTCTTTCCACAAGCCACACATGGATTAACCAATGGCATTGCATGTGTGTTATTGTCACAAACCACATATGGATCAACCAATGTCATTGCATGTGTGTTCCTGACATGAACCACATATGGACCCACTAGATTCATTGCATGTGTGTTCTTTCCACGAACCACATATGGATCCACTAGAGTCATTGCATGTGTGTTCTTTTCACAAACCACATATGGATCAACAAATGGCATTGCATGTGTGTTCTTATCACAAATCACATATGGATCCACTAGAGTCATTGCATGTGTGTTCTTTCCACAAACCACTTATGGATACACTAGTGTTCGTTGCATGTGTGTTCTTTTCCACAAACCACATATGGATACACTAGAGTCATTGCATGTGTGTTCTTTTCAGAAACCACATATGGACCCACTAGAGTCATTGCATGTGTGTTCTTATACTAAAACCAGCACTAGAGTCATTGCATGTGTGTTCTTTTCACAAATCACATATGGATCCACTAGAGTCATTGCATGTGTGTTCTTTCAACAAACCACTTATGGATAAACTAGTGTTCATTGCATGTGTGTTCTTTTCCACAATCCACAAATGGATACACTAGAGTCATTGCATGTGTGTTCTCTTCAGAAACCACATATGGACCCACTAGAGTCATTGCATGTGTGTTCTTATACTTAAACCAGCACTAGAGTCATTGCATGTGTATTCTTTTCACAAACCACATTTGGATCCACCAGTGTTATTGCATGTGTGTTCTTTCCACAAACCACATATGGATCCACCAGTGTATATTGCATGTGTGTTCTTTCCACAAACCACACATGGATCCCCCTGAGTCATTGCATGTGTGTTCTTTTCACAAACCACATATGGACCCACTAGAGTCATTGCATGTGTGTTCTTTTCACAAACCACATATGGACCCACTAGAGTCATTGCATGTGTGTTCTTTCCACAAACCAAACATGGAATAACCAATGGCATTGCATGTGTGTTATTGTCAGAAACCACATATGGATCAACCAATGTCATTGCATGTGTGTTCCTGACATGAACCACATATGGACCCACTAGAGTCATTGCATGTGTGTTCTTTCCACAAACCACATATGGATCCACTAGAGTCATTGCATGTGTGTTCTTTTCACAAACCACATATGGATCAACCAATGGCATTGCATGTGTGTTCTTTTCACAAATCACATATGGATCCACTAGAGTCATTGCATGTGTGTTCTTTCCACAAACCACTTATGGATACACTAGTGTTCATTGCATGTGTGTTCTTTTCCACAAACCACATATGGATACACTAGAGTCATTGCATGTGTGTTCTTTTCAGAAACCACATATGGACCCACTAGAGTCATTGCATGTGTGTTCTTATACTAAAACCAGCACTAGAGTCATTGCATGTGTGTTCTTTTCACAAACCACATATGGATCCACCAGTGTTATTGCATGTGTGTTCTTTCCACAAACCACATATGGATCGACCAGTGTATATTGCATGCGTGTTCTTTCCACAAACCACACATGGATCCCCCTGAGTCATTGCATGTGTGTTCTTTTCACAAACCACATATGGACCCACTAGAGTCATTGCATGTGTGTTCTTTCCACAAACCACATATGGATCCATTAGAGTCATTGCATGTGTGTTCTTTTCACAAACCACATATGGATCAACCAATGGCATTGCATGTGTGTTCTTTTCACAAATCACATATGGATCCACCAGTGTTCACTGCATGTGTGTTCTTTCCGCAAACCACTTATGGATCCAGTAGTGTTCATTGCATGTGTGTTCTTTTCCACAAACCACATATGGATCCACTAGAGTCATTGCATGTGTGTTCTTTTCACAAACCACATATGGACCCACTAGAGTCATTGCATGTGTGTTCTTTCCACAAACCACACATGGATTAACCAATGGCATTGCATGTGTGTTATTGTCACAAACCACATATGGATCAACCAATGTCATTGCATGTGTGTTCCTGACATGAACCACATATGGACCCACTAGAGTCATTGCATGTGTGTTCTTTCCACAAACCACATATGGATCCACTAGAGTCATTTCATGTGTGTTCTTTTCACAAACCACATATGGATCAACCAATGGCATTGCATGTGTGTTCTTTTCACAAATCACATATGGATCCACTAGAGTCATTGCATGTGTGTTCTTTCCACAAACCACTTATGGATACACTAGTGTTCATTGCATGTGTGTTCTTTTCCACAAACCACGTATGGATACACTAGAGTCATTGCATGTGTGTTCTTTTCAGAAACCACATATGGACCCACTAGAGTCATTGCATGTGTGTTCTTATACTAAAACCAGCACTAGAGTCATTGCATGTGTGTTCTTCTCACAAACCATATATGGATCCACCAGTGTTATTGCATGTGTGTTTTTTCCACAAACCACATATGCATCCACCAGTGTTTATTGCATGTGTGTTCTTTCCACAAACCACACATGGATCCCCCTGAGTCATCGCATGTGTGTTCTTTTCACAAACCACATATGGACCCACTAGAGTCATTGCATGTGTTTTCTTTCCACAAACCACATATGGATCCATTAGAGTCATTGCATGTGTGTTCTTTTCACAAACCACATATGGATCAACCAATGGCATTGCATGTGTGTTCTTTTCACAAATCACATATGGACCCACCAGTGTTCACTGCATGTGTGTTCTTTCAGCAAACCACTTATGGATCCACTAGTGTTCATTGCATGTGTGTTCTTTTCCACAAACCACATATGGATCCACTAGAGTCATTGCATGTGTGTTCTTTTCACAAACCACATCTGGACCCACTAGAGTCATTGCATGTGTGTTCTTTCCACAAGCCACACATGGATTAACCAATGGCATTGCATGTGTGTTATTGTCACAAACCACATATGGATCAACCAATGTTATTGCATGTGTGTTCCTGACATGAACCACATATGGACCCACTAGAGTCATTGCATGTGTGTTCTTTCCACAAACCACATATGGATCCACTAGAGTCATTGCATGTGTGTTCTTTTCACAAACCACATATGGATCAACCAATGGCATTGCATGTGTGTTCTTTTCACAAATCACATATGGATCCACTAGAGTCATTGCATGTGTGTTCTTTCCACAAACCACTTATGGATACACTAGTGTTCGTTGCATGTGTGTTCTTTTCCACAAACCACATATGGATACACTAGAGTCATTGCATGTGTGTTCTTTCAGAAACCACATATGGACCCACTAGAGTCATTGCATGTGTGTTCTTATACTAAAACCAGCACTAGAGTCATTGCATGTGTGTTCTTTTCACAAACCACATATGGATCCACTAGTGTTATTGCATGTGTGTTCTTTCCACAAACCACATATGGATCGACCAGTGTATATTGCATGCGTGTTCTTTCCACAAACCACAAATGGATACACTAGAGTCATTGCATGTGTGTTCTTTTCAGAAACCACATATGGACCCACTAGAGTCATTGCATGTGTGTTCTTATACTAAAACCAGCACTAGAGTCATTGCATGTGTGTTCTTTTCACAAACCACATATGGATCCACCATTGTTATTGCATGTGTGTTCTTTCCACAAACCACATATCGATCCACCAGTGTATATTTCATGCGTGTTCTTTCCACAAACCACACATGGATCCCCCTGAGTCATTGCATGTGTGTTCTTTTCACAAACCACATATGGACCCACTAGAGTCATTGCATGTGTGTTATTTCCACAAACCACATATGGATCCATTAGAGTCATTGCATGTGTGTTCTTTTCACAAACCACATATGGATCAACCAATGGCATTGCATGTGTGTTCTTTTCACAAATCACATATGGATCCACCAGTGTTCACTGCATGCGTGTTCTTTCCGCAAACCACTTATGGATCCACTAGTGTTCATTGCATGTGTGTTCTTTTCCACAAACCACATATGGATCCACTAGAGTCATTGCATGTGTGTTCTTTTCACAAACCACATATGGACCCACTAGAGTCATTGCATGTGTGTTCTTTCCACAAACCATACATGGATTAACCAATGGCATTGCATGTGAGTTATTGTCACAAACCACATATGGATCAACCAATGTCATTGCATGTGTGTTCCTGACATGAACCACATATGGACCCACTAGAGTCATTGCCTGTGTGTTCTTTCCACAAACCACATATGGATCCACTAGAGTCATTTCATGTGTGTTCTTTTCACAAACCACATATGGATCAACCAATGGCATTGCATGTGTGTTCTTTTCACAAATCACATATGGATCCACTAGAATCATTGCATGTGTGTTCTTTCCACAAACCACTTATGGATACACTAGTGTTCATTGCATGTGTGTTCTTTTCCACAAACCACATATGGATACACTAGAGTCATTGCATGTGTGTTCTTTTCAGAAACCACATATGGACCCACTAGAGTCATTGCATGTGTGTTCTTATACTAAAACCAGCACTAGAGTCATTGCATGTGTGTTCTTCTCACAAACCACATATGAATCCACCAGTTTTATTGCATGTGTGTTCTTTCCACAAACCACATATGGAACCACCACTGTTTATTGCATGTGTGTTCTTTCCACAAACCACACATGGATCCCCCTGAGTCATTGCTTTTGTGTTCTTTTCACAAACCACATATGGACCCACTAGAGTCATTGCATGTGTGTTCTTTCCACAAACCACATATGGATCCATTAGAGTCATTGCATGTGTGTTCTTTTCACAAACCACATATGGATCAACCAATGGCATTGCATGTTTGTTCTTTTCACAAATCACATATGGATCCACCAGTGTTCACTGCATGTGTGTTCTTTCCGCAAACCACTTATGGATCCACTAGTGTTCATTGCATGTGTGTTCTTTTCCAAAAACCACATATGGATCCACTAGAGTCATTGCATGTGTGTTCTTTTCACAAACCACATCTGGACCCACTAGATTCATTGCATGTGTGTTCTTTCCACAAGCCACACATGGATTAACCAATGGCATTGCATGTGTGTTATTGTCACAAACCACATATGGATCAACAAATGTCATTGCATGTGTGTTCCTGACATGAACCACATATGGACCCACTAGAGTCATTGCATGTGTGTTCTTTCCACAAACCACATATGGATCCACTAGAGTCATTGCATGTGTGTTCTTTTCACAAACCACATATGGATCAACCAATGGCATTGCATGTGTGTTCTTATCACAAATCACATATGGATCCACTAGAGTCATTGCATGTGTGTTCTTTCCACAAACCACTTATGGATACACTAGTGTTCGTTGCATGTGTGTTCTTTTCCACAAACCACATATGGATACACTAGAGTCATTGCATGTGTGTTCTTTTCAGAAACCACATATGGACCCACTAGAGTCATTGCATGTGTGTTCTTATACTAAAACCAGCACTAGAGTCATTGCATGTGTGTTATTTTCACAAATCACATATGGATCCACTAGAGTCATTGCATGTGTGTTCTTTCAACAAACCACTTATGGATAAACTAGTGTTCATTGCATGTGTGTTCTTTTCCACAAACCACAAATGGATACACTAGAGTCATTGCATGTGTGTTCTTTTCAGAAACCACATATGGACCCACTAGAGTCATTGCATGTGTGTTCTTATACTTAAACCAGCACTAGAGTCATTGCATGTGTGTTCTTTTCACAAACCACATTTGGATCCACCAGTGTTATTGCATGTGTGTTCTTTCCACAAACCACATATGGATCCACCAGTGTATATTGCATGTGTGTTCTTTCCACAAACCACACATGGATCCCCCTGAGTCATTGCATGTGTGTTCTTTTCACAAACCACATATGGACCCACTAGAGTCATTGCATGTGTGTTCTTTCCACAAACCACATATGGATCCACTAGAGTCATTGCATGTGTGTTCTTTCCACAAACCACACATGGATTAACCAATGGCATTGCATGTGTGTTATTGTCAGAAACCACATATGGATCAACCAATGTCATTGCATGTGTGTTCCTGACATGAACCACATATGGACCCACTAGAGTCATTGCATGTGTGTTCTTTCCACAAACCACATATGGATCCACTAGAGTCATTGCATGTGTGTTCTTTTCACAAACCACATATGGATCAACCAATGGCATTGCATGTGTGTTCTTTTCACAAATCACATATGGATCCACTAGAGTCATTGCATGTGTGTTCTTTCCACAAACCACTTATGGATAC
This sequence comes from Avena sativa, assembly GCA_916181665.1. Taxonomy (NCBI): domain Eukaryota; kingdom Viridiplantae; phylum Streptophyta; class Magnoliopsida; order Poales; family Poaceae; genus Avena; species Avena sativa. The sequence goes on from OV702287.1 coordinate 436,427,952, forward strand.
ACTAGTGTTCATTGCATGTGTGTTCTTTTCCACAAACCACATATGGATACACTAGAGTCATTGCATGTGTGTTCTTTTCAGAAACCACATATGGACCACCTAGAGTCATTGCATGTGTGTTCTTATACTAAAACCAGCACTAGAGTCATTGCATGTGTGTTCTTTTCACAAACCACATATGTATCCACCAGTGTTATTGCATGTGTGTTCTTTCCACAAACCACATATGGATCCACCAGTGTTTATTGCATGCGTGTTCTTTCCACAAACCACACATGGATCCCCCTGAGTCATTGCATGTGTGTTCTTTTCACAAACCACATATGGACCCACTAGAGTCATTGCATGTGTGTTCTTTCCACAAACCACATATGGATCCATTGGAGTCATTGCATGTGTGTTCTTTTCACAAACCACATATGGTTCAACCAATGGCATTGCATGTGTGTTCTTTTCACAAATCACATATGGATCCAGCAGTGTTCACTGCATGTGTGTTCTTTCCGCAAACCATTTATGAATCCACTAGTGTTCATTGCATGTGTGTTCTTTTCCTCAAACCACATATGGATCCACTAGAGTCATTGCATGTGTGTTCTTTTCACAAACCACATATGGACACACTAGAGTCATTGCATGTGTGTTCTTTCCACAAATCACACATGGATTAACCAATGGCATTGCATGTGTGTTATTGTCACAAACCACATATGGATCAACCAATGTCATTGCATGTGTGTTCCTGACATGAACCACATATGGACCCACTAGAGTCATTGCATGTGTGTTCTTTCCACAAACCACATATGGATCCACTAGAGTCATTGCATGTGTGTTCTTTTCCTCAAACCACATATGGATCCACTAGAGTCATTGCATGTGTGTTCTTTTCACAAACCACATATGGACCCACTAGAGTCATTGCATGTGTGTTCTTTCCACAAATCACACAAGGATTAACCAATGGCATTGCATGTGTGTTATTGTCACAAACCACATATGGATCAACCAATGTCATTGCATGTGTGTTCCTGACATGAACCACATATGGACCCACTAGAGTCATTGCATGTGTGTTCTTTCCACAAACCACATATGGATCCACTAGAGTCATTGCATGTGTGTTCTTTTCACAAACCACATATGGATCAACCAATGGCATTGCATGTGTGTTCTTTTCACAAATCACATATGGATCCACTAGAGTCATTGCATGTGTGTTCTTTCCACAAACCACTTATGGATATACTAGTGTTCATTGCATGTGTGTTCTTTTCCACAAACCACATATGGATACACTAGAGTCATTGCATGTGTGTTCTTTTCAGAAACCACATATGGACCCACTAGAGTCATTGCATGTGTGTTCTTATACTAAAACCAGCACTAGAGTCATTGCATGTGTGTTCTTTTCACAAACCACATATGGATCCACTAGTGTTATTGCATGTGTGTTCTTTCCACAAACCACATATGGATCGACTAGTGTATATTGCATGCGTGTTCTTTCCACAAACCACACATTGATCCCCTTGAGTCATTGCATTTGTGTTCTTTTCAGAAACCACATTGGACCCACTAGAGTCATTGCATGTGTGTTCTTTCCACAAACCACATATGGATCCATTAGAGTCATTGCATGTGTGTTCTTTTCACAAACCACATATGGATCAACCAATGGCATTGCATGTTTGTTCTTTCCACAAACCACATATGGATCCACTAGAGTCATTGCATGTGTGTTCTTTTCACAAACCACATATGGACCCACTAGAGACATTGCATGTGTGTTCTTTTCACAAACCACGCATGGATCCACAAGAGTCATTGCATGTGTGTTCTTTCCACAAACCACATATGGATCAACCAGTGTCATTGCATGTGTGTTCTTTCCACAAACCACATATGGATAAACCAATGGAATTGCATGTGTGTTCTTTCCACAAACCACACATGGATCAACCAATGGCATTACACGTGTATTGTTTTCACAAACCACACATGGATAAACCAATGGCATTGCATGTGTGTTCTTTCCACAAACCACACATGGATCCACCAGAGTCATTGCATGTGTATTCTTTCCATAGACAACATATGGATCAACCAGTGTCATTGCATGTGTGTTCTTTCCACAAACCACATATGGATCAACCAATGTCATTGCATGTGTGTTGTTGTCATGAACCACACATCGATCAACCAATGTCATTGCATGTGTGTTCCTGTCATGAACCACACATGGATCAACCAGTGGGTATTGCATGTGTGTTCTATCCACAGACCACATATGGATCCACTAGAGTCATTGCACGTGTGTTCTTTTCACAAACAACATATGGACCCACTAGAGTCATTGCATGTGTGTTCCTATACTAAAACCAGCACTAGAGTCATTGCATGTGTGTTCTTTTCACAAACCACATATGGATCCACCAGTGTCATTGGATGTGTGTTCTTTCCACAAACCACACATGGATCAACAAGTGGTCATTGCATGTGTGTTATTTCCACAAACCACATATGGATCAATTAGTGTCATTGCATGTGTGTTCTTGCTATAAACCACATATGGGTAAACCAATGGCATTGCATGTGTATTCTTTACACAAACCACACATGGATCAACCAATGGCATTGCATGTGTATTCTTTTCACAAACCACACATGGATCAACCAATGGCATTGCATGTGTGTTCTTTCCACAAACACACATGGATCTACCAGAGTCATTGCATGTGTGTTCTTTCCACAAACCACATATGGATCAACCAGTGTCATTGCATGTGTGTTATTTCCACAATCCACATATGGATCAACCAATGTCATTGCATGTGTGTCCCTGTCATGAACCACACATGGATCAACCAATGTCATTGCATTTGTGTTCCTATCAAGAACCACATATGGATCCACCAGTGTTCATTGCATGTGTGTTCCTGTCATGAACCACACATGGATCAACCAGTGGTTATTGCATGTGTGTTCTTTCCACATACCACATATGGATCCACTAGAGTCATTGCACGTGTGTTCTTTTCACAAACCACATATGGACCCACTAGAGTCATTGCATGTGTGTTCTTATACTAAACCCAACACTAGAGTCATTGCATGTGTGTTCTTTCCACAAACCACTAATGGATCCACCAGTGTTCATTGCATGTGTGTTCTTTTCCACAAACCACATATGGATCCACTAGATTCATTGCATGTGTGTTCTTTTCACTAACCACATATGGACCCACTAGAGTCATTGCATGCCTGTTCTTTCCACAAACCACACATGGATTAACCAATGGCATTGCATGTGTGTTATTGTCACAAACCACATATGGATCAACCAATGTCATTGCATGGGTGTTCTTGACATGAACCACATATCGACCCACTAGAGTCATTGCATGTGTGTTCTTTCCACAAACCACATATGGATCCACTAGAGTCATTGCATGTGTGTTCTTTTCACAAACCACATATGGATCAACCAATGGCATTGCATGTGTGTTCTTTTCACAAATCACATATGGATCCACCAGTGTTCACTGCATGTGTGTTCTTTCCCTAAACCACTTATGGATCCACTAGTGTTCATTGCATGTGTGTTCTTTTCCACAAACCACATATGGATCCACTAGAGTCATTGCATGTGTGTTCTTTTCACAAACCACATATGGACCCACTAGATTCATTGCATGTGTGTTCTTTCCACAAACCACACATGGATTAACCAATGGCATTGCATGTGTGTTATTGTCACAAACCACACATGGATCAACCAATGTCATTGCATGTGTGTTCGTGACATGAACCACATATGGACCCACTAGAGTCATTGCATGTGTGTTCTTTCCACAAACCACATATGGATCCACTAGAGTCATTGCATGTGTGTTCTTTTCACAAACCACATATGGATCAACCAATGGCATTGCATGTGTGTTCTTTTCACAAATCACATATGGATCCACTAGAGTCATTGCATGTGTGTTCTTTCCACAAACCACTTATGGATACACTAGTGTTCTTTTCCACAAACCACATATGCATACACTAGAGTCATTGCATGTGTGTTCTTTTCAGAAACCACATATGGACCCACTAGAGTCATTGCATGTGTGTTCTTATACTAAAACCAGCACTAGAGTCATTGCATGTGTGTTCGTTTCACAAACCACATATGGATCCACCAGTGTTATTGCATGTGTGTTCTTTCCACAAACCACATATGGATCCACCAGTGTTTATTGCATGTGTGTTCGTTCCACAAACCACACATGGATCCCCTGAGTCATTGCATGTGTGTTCTTTTCACAAACCACATATGGACCCACTAGAGCCATTGCATGTGTGTTCTTTCCACAAACCACATATGGATCTATTAGAGTCATTGCATGTGTGTTCTTTTCACAAACCACATATGGATCAACTAATGGCATTCCATGTGTGTTCTTTTCACAAATCATATATGGATCCACTAGAGTCATTGCATGTGTGTTCTTTCCATAAACCACTTATGGATCCACTAGTGTACATTGCATGTGTGTTCTTTTCCACAAACCATATATAGATCCACTAGAGTCATTGGATGTGTGTTCTTTTCACAAACCACATATGGACCCACTAGAGTCATTGCATGTGTGTTCTTATACTAAAACCAGCACTAGAGTCATTGCATGTGTGTTCTTTTCACAAACCACATATGGATCCACCAGTGTCATTGCATGTGTGTTCTTTCCACAAACCACATATGGATCCACCAGTGTTCATTGCATGTGTGTTCTTTCCACAAACCACACATGGATCCTCCTGAGTCATTGCATCTGTGTTCTTTTCACGAATCACATATGGACCCACTAGAGTCATTGCATGTGTGTTATTGTCAAAAACCACATATGGATCAACCAATGTCATTGCATGTGTGTTACTGTCATGAACCACACATGGATCAACCACTGGTCATTGCATGTGTGTTCTTTCCACAAACCACATATGGATCCACTAGAGTCATTGCATGTGTGTTCATTTCACAAACCACATATGGACCCACTAGAGTCATTGTATGTGTGTTCTTTTCACAAACCACACATGGATCCTATTGGGGAGGTAACCCCGGATAGGGTAAAGACGGGGAAAGATGAGAGGTTTTCCCCATCCAGTTTCCGAGTCACACTCTGAGTCGGCCGAATCCTGTAGAGGTCAGCCGAGATGGGAAAGGACGGGACCCTTGAAGTAAGGGCAAGGCATTACCCGGCCGAGCTACAGCGTAAGTCGGCCGGGTTAGCCCAAGTAATCTTGATACAGGTGAAGGAAAAGCTGAAGTTACACGAGGCAGGGCCGAATGATACGAAGCTTGCAGGAGAAGGAGAAGCCTAAAGTCAAACTCTAGTAGCAGGCTAGGGAGAATCAGAGCGAAGCCAAGCACAAGGGACAAAGGTGCAGAGCGACAGAGAGACAGAAGGAGGTCACGGAGGTGACAGTCCTGAAGCCCGAGGCACACAGGAGGGCCCCTCTGGAACCTTGCCGTCAGTAGGAGAGCGACAGGGAAAGGGGGGCGCCAAACTACTATATTGGGGCAAGCATATTCCTCGAATATGCTTGCCGCATCAGCCCTAAGGGAACCCAAGGCTCTCCTTTATAAGGGCAGGCTTGGACCCTGAGGAGGGGATCGACTCATCCTTGGTACCGTTAGGCTGGTAAAAATTCCTTCTTTTCCCGTGTATGCAGCTCGAGGAGCACTTGTAGCCCAAGAAAGAAGAAATACAGATCTTTGAGTTAGCTTTCTGAGTGTAGAATCCACTGCATCTTCCCTCCCCAGATCCCACTAGCATCTATTGGCCCCAATCTTTAGCCTACCCATGGCATCTGCCGTGCCACCACCACGACAGTTGGCGCCCACCTTGGGGCCAGCAGTGGTGCTAGCTGGAGTTATGATCCGGACGGGAAACTTCATCAAGACTGGCGAGCGCGTTGTTTCTGGCTTAGTCCAGAGATTTGGTCTCTGTGATTATGTCAGCGACAATGCAGGGAGCTTCAGGGGAAAGACTCCCCCGCGTAATGGTGCTTTCATCAACCTGGGCGGGCACCAGATTTACGTCGGCGTCGACATCTCCGGTGTTTATCCTTGCCAAGTTGTTGTTGCAGGAGATCCACCTCTTAACGCTGCAGGTCATCCGCCTGGAGCACTTCCTGCAGGTAGCGTCGAGGTAATGGTCGTGGCCGGGGTGCAAACTGGAGTAGCGGCTGCCGGATCGGGAAGAGAACCCGCCACCGGTGTACAGGGCGCGCACAGGCAGATGGCACCAATGCCCACCGAGGTAATCCCACCGGCAACCAACCCGACCGAGGTGCAAGACACCACCCCAAAGGCACCAAGGGTAAGAGGGCCCCCTCTGGAAAGGCCAGAGAATGTTCTTCAGGCGACCATAGAAAGCTTGACTACACCTGTAGCGCCGATACTTAATCCGGCAAATGCTCAGGCAGAGTTAGAGGAAACCAGGCAAAAGGTACTGATAGAGGCAAAAAAGGTGTCGGCCTTGCGGGAGTCCTTAAACAGGACCCTGCGAGAATATGCCAAAGCAAATAAGCTTGACGTCGCACCCGAACGGGTGGACAAACTAAGATTGAGAGGGAAGAACCTCATGGATGACATTAACAAAGAGCATGAAGCTCACAAAGCAGAATCAGAGGATTTGGGCTTGCCGAGGTACAGTACCCCGGCAAGAAACCTAAGAGCGGCAAATGCCGCAGCATTAGAGTTAGAGGGGTTAACCGGTGAGGCCCGGCAGAAACAACAAGAAAGAGTAAACGAGCTGGTGCGCATCGCGAACCAGCAAAACGAGGAAATGCTCAGAGCAAACCCGGCGAGGCCGGGGGCCTCGCGAATGGTTCATTCGGCAGGAGCAGCACCAGCCTTGTCTGTGGCAGCAGCATCTTCACCCGGAAATAATGCTCGAAGAGACAAAGCAGTAACCTCGGGAAAGAGGAACAAGCAGATGGTCCCGTATGATCCGGCAATGGCCGGAAAGGCGAATGAAAACAGAGGCAATGCAAGCCAAGGTAACAGTGGGGAGAGGAACCACGACCGTGTGGAGAAAGACGGCGGAAGCCGAGGCAACGAAGACCTCGGCAGAAGAGAGCCTGCCAGAGGCAATCATGAGAACAACACCCCGGTCGAAGTAAGGAGAGAACGGCCACTCAACCCGCAACCGAGGCATGAACCCCGGCAGGAAAGAGAAACAAGGCCAGCTCGCCACAATCAAATTAATGAGAGATACAATGATGGTTATTCCGAAATGGAATATGCAATCCGTGGCGGAAACAATCATTATGGAATACAGGACAGAGTTCTGTACAGAGATTTGCCATCAAATGATGCAAGGGTGAAGCTGGACCGGCTATACAGGTCCGAGTTGTTGGAAGAACAGGGTCCACCAGGGCCAGCATGCTTTGGACCACGGATCATGAGCGAACCTCCTGTGCCGAACTTTCAGCTGGCCAGGGGCACGAAAACATACAATGGAAGTACCAAACCACAAGACTGGTTGATTGACTATGCCACTGCTGTAAAAATAGCGTGTGGAAACTTACAATGGGCAGTACGATATGTACCACAGATGCTGGAAGGACCAGCTAGAGTTTGGCTGAATAATCTACCAGCCGGTAGTATCAACTGTTGGCTGGATTTTGAGGAAATGTTTGTCAGCAACTTTACCAGTACATACAAGAGGCCAAACAGGCCACAACAGTTAGCCATGTGCAAGCAGAAGCCGAATGAAACAGATAGACAATTTTTAACTCGGTGGTGCAACCTGAGAAACTCATGTGAAGGAGTCATAGAATCGCAAGCAATAGCGTGGTTCGCGCAAGGATGCCGTTATGGCAGCATATTATGGCAACTTTTGCAGAGAGATATGCCGACCACACTGGCAGAAACTATCAGAATAGCAGACTCCTACGCATTAGGAGATCCTACGCAACCAGAATTAATGTCGGCAGATCACCGCGAGCAACAGGATCATTATGCAAGAGATTTCGCCGGGTCATCCAGGCGCGGTGATTTCAGAGGAAGGAGAAGAGAGTAAAGACCAGATTATAGATATAATTCGGCCCAAGTAGCGGCAGTAGGGCAAGATCAGCCGAATCACGGAGCGGCTCAACGACAAAAGAATGGTCCTCAGCAGTGGACACCAAGGAATGAAGGAAAAGGGCAATGGACCCCTGAACAAAAGAAATAGTGGCAGGAGAGGCCAAAGTACACGTTCGAGTCCATGTTAGATCAGCCGTGTAAATTTCACACGTCAAACCCATCCAGACCAGCTAACCATACAACCCGCCAGTGTGCATGGATGAAAAATGCAATGGGTAACCCCGCAGCGGTTCAGGCACCCCATCAAGTACATCAGCAGCGTCAACCACAGTTAACTGGAGCAAATGCACAGCAACTAATGTTACCGCCCCCTCCCCCGAGGTATGATAACTCGGATCAGAGAGACGCGGTGCATCAAGTGATGAACCAAGTCCAGGATGGAAGAACAAACCCGGCAAATACGGGACGTAATGATTACAGAGAACATCATCAGTCTTATTGCGTGTTCACAACGGAACAGCAAGACAAACAGAGTGTGCAACGCCGGCATATGGAAGTAAATGTAGTTATGCCGGCGATACCGAGATATGTGCCTTGGTCTGATCAGGAAGTAACTTGGAGCATAAAGGATCATCCCAAAATAATGCCGAATCCTGGGTCATATGCACTCGTGTTGGATCCGACATTTGTCGGACCAAGCATCAATGTGAAATTCTCAAAGGTACTCATTGACAACGGAAGTAGTATCAACATCATGTACAAAGATACCATGCATAAACTTGGAATATCGCAGAACATGTTGCAGTCCACAAGGACCACTTTCCATGGGATAGTGCCAGGGCTTTCATGTGAACCCATTGGTAAGGTCCGAGTCGATGTCTTATTCGGCACGAGAGATAACTGCAGAGCAGAAAACTTAGAGTTTGAGGTGGTGGATCTAGAGAGTTGTTATCATGCTTTACTCGGACGGCCAGCGTTGGCCAAATTCATGGGCAGCTGTCATGTAAGTTATCTGAAGATGAAGCTACCCGGACCACAAGGAGTGATAACAGTTGCAGGGGATTACAAGAAGTCAATGGAGTGTGCTTCAGCCGGGTCAAGTTTGGCCGAGTCATTGGTTATAGCAAGAGAAAAAAGAAGGATTCAGGAGGTAGCAGCCCTCGCTCAGTCGGCGCAGCTGAACATGCCGGCACTAGCCAACCCGCATGGCAGTGTTTCTTTTTAGCCGACTAAAGAAACGAAGAAGTTTCAAATAGATGAGCAATTCCCAGAGCGTACTGTTACTATTGGTGCAGGCCTGGACGCTAAATAGGAAAGCGAGCTCACCAACTTCCTCCGTGAGAATCGGGACATATTTGCATGGTCAACTCAGGATCTGCAAGGTGTTCCGAGGGAGTTGGCTGAGCACGCTTTGAATGTAAGGCCTGGAGCAAGGCCGGTGAAGCAACCTCTCCGCCGCTTCGCCGAAGACAGGAGAAAAATAATAGGGGATGAAAGAGCTCGGCTCCTCGCAGCCAGGTTCATCATGGAGGTGCTGTACCCGGATTGGTTGTCAAATCCGGTGCTGGTAGAAAAGAAGAAGGATGATCCCAATGTAGCCATTGTATGGCGAATGTGTATCGATTACACGAACCTAAACAAGGCGTGTCCAAAAGATCCTTTTCCATTACCTAGAATAGACCAAGTCATTGACTCGACCGCTGGTTGTGAGTTATTATCATTTGTAGACGCGTACTCTGGTTTCCACCAGATACCGTTAAATCCGGCTGATCAAATAAAGACTGCATTTATTACCCCATACGGGGCTTATTGCTATCGCACAATGCCATTCGGCCTGCGAAATGCAGGAGCAACATATCAGAGATGCATGCAAAAATGTCTACACGATCAAATAGGAAAAAATGTACAAGTATATGTAGATGACGTGGTCATCAAAACCAAGGAAAGCAAAACCTTACTGGAGGATATACGGCAAACTTTCGTAAACTTGAGAAGATTCCGAATGAAACTTAATCCGGAAAAGTGCACGTTCGGCGTGCCGGCAGGAAAATTGCTCGGTTTTCTTGTATCTAGCCGAGGTATAGAAGCAAACCCAACAAAGATAAAAGCAGTAGAAAGAATGGAATTGCCGAAATGCTTAAATGATGTACAAAAGTTCACAGGTTGTCTAGCCTCGCTCAGCCGGTTTGTATGTCGGCTGGGAGAAAAGGCACTGCCACTATATCAGCTGATGAAGAAATCAGATAAATTCGTTTGGAATCCACAAGCGGACAGCGCGTTTCATGAGCTGAAAAAAATGTTGGTGACAGCACCTATCTTGGCTTCTCCATTATCAAAAGAGCCAATGTTACTCTACATAGCGGCCACAAATAGAGTAGTGAGTGCTGTGGTCATAGTAGAACGACTCAAAAATAATAAGTCGGTACAGAGGCCGGTATATTATTTAAGTGAGGTGTTGTCCACTTCAAAACAGAATTACCCGCATTATCAGAAGATGGCTTATGGGGTGTATATGTCGGCAAAAAAGCTTAAACATTACTTCGAAGAGCATCCCATCAGAGTGATCTGTGAAGCGCCCATAGCCGACATATTGAGCAACAAAGATGCAAGTGGCCGAATAGCAAAATGGGCAATAGAATTGTCGCCATACGCTCCACAATTTGATAGGAGAGATGCAATCAAATCTCAAGCAGTCGCCGACTTCTTCGTAGATTGGGCCGAAGTACAATATGAGCCACCATTACCAGATACAAATTATTGGACGATGCATTTCGATGGTTCCAAACTAAGAAATGGTTTGGGGGCAGGAATAGTATTAACTTCGCCTAAAAAAGATCAGCTAAAATATGTGCTACAGATACATTTTGCTGCATCCAACAACATAGCCGAATATGAAGCACTGGTCCATGGATTGAAAGTAGCAAAAGAGATTGGCATACGCCGAATCTTATGCTATGGGGACTCGGACCTAGTAGTACAGCAAGTCTCTGGCAATTGGGATGCACTAGATGCTAATATGGCCTTATACAGATTTCATGTGCAAAAGATCAGTGGATACTTTGAAGGATGTGAGTTTCACCACATACCTCGGGCAGAGAATGACGCCGCAGACACATTGTCAAAGCTCGGTTCAACCCGGCAGTCAATTCCACCGGGTATTGCCCTGGAACACCTCAGAAAACCGTCAATAATCCCTTCACCAGAATCCGAATCTATCTTTATCCCGGCTAATTCAACGGCAGACAATGTGCCGATGGAGGTCGACCAGCAATATAACTCGGAATCCCCCAAGAAGAGGACAGCAGAAATAAGCACAATTATGTCGGCAGAAAATATGGAAATAGACAGTGAGACCACACCAGAAAAAATCACACCGCCATGGGCGCAACCCATATTATCTTACCTTAAAGACGCGATATTACCAAGCAATGAAGTGTTAGCAAGACAAACTGTAAGGAGAGCGAAAGCTTACACGATCATAAACAATGAGCTATATAAAAGAAGTGTCACAAGCGTATTGCAGAAGTGTGTGAGTTCGGCAGAAGGCCGAGAAATCCTCCTAGATATACATCAAGGAGAGTGTGGTCATCATGCCTCATCTCGTGCATTGGTAGCCAAAGCATTCAGGCATGGATTTTATTGGCCGACGGCGTTGAAGGAAGCCAAAGAGTTGGTGGAAAAATGCAATGGTTGCCAGAGATACGCAACCAAAATACATATGCCATTGGCCGAGTTAAAAACAATACCCATCACTTGGCCATTTGCTGTATGGGGCTTAGATATGGTGGGACCATTTAAGCCGGCCCGAGGGGGAATGACCCACATATTGGTTATGGTGGACAAGTTCACAAAATGGATTGAAGTGAAACCAATAAGAAAATGCGATGGGCCCACAGCAGTGAGATTTCTCAAAGATATTATTTTAAGATATGGGTACCCACACAGTATCATTACGGATAATGGCACAAATTTTGCAGAAGGAGCCTTTGCCAGATTTTGTAGAGAAAAATACATAAGGTTAGATATTGCCTCTGTGGCTCACCCAGCATCTAATGGGCAAGTGGAAAGGTCTAATGGACTAGTATTGTCCGGAATAAAACCACGACTTGTTGAACCACTGCAAAGGTCGGCAGGATGTTGGATTGAGGAACTCCCAGCCGTATTATGGAGCCTCAGAACTACTCCAAATAGGTCAACAGGGTACACACCATTCTTTCTAGTATATGGGGCAGAGGCCGTGCTTCCAGCCGACATAATACATGACTCGCCAAGAGTTACTCAGTATACAACCTCTGAAGAGAACGAAATAGCTCGGCAAGATACTGTAGACCTGCTAGAAGAAGCCAGAGAACTGGCACTATCACGATCAGCTATTTATCAGCAGAACCTACGACGATATCACAGCAAAAAGGTGAATCCAAGGGTATTCAAAGAAGGAGATTTAGTCCCCAGACTAGTACAACGCACGGCCGGCATGCACAAGCTGTCACCTCCATGGGAGGGACCATTCATCGTGAGCAAGGCATTACATAACAATGCCTATTATCTAATTGATGCTCAATCCCCCGGAAAGGACAAGGCAGACAAAGCTGGCGAAGAAACGAAGCGGCCATGGAACGTGGTCCTGCTTCATCCATTTTACTCATAGCATAGTATTTCAAGGTCAAAGACCAATGAAGTATTAAACCTCGGCATCATGAGCAGTAACTCGGGGACTACCATATGTTATTTCAATTTCATGTTATGTATTAAATCTCGGCATCCAGAGCAGTGACTCGGGGACTGCCATAGGTTATTTCAATTTCATGTTATGTATTAAACCTCGGCATCCAGAGCAGTGACTCGGGGACTGCCATATATTATTTCAATTTCATGTTATGTATTGAACCTCGGCATCCGGAGCAGTGACTCGGGGACTGCCATATGTTACTTCAATTTCATGTTATGCATTGAACCTCGGCATCCAGAGCAGTGACTCGGGGACTGCCATGTGTTACTTCAATTTCATGTTATGCATTGAACCTCGGCATCCAGAGCAGTGACTCGGGGACTGCCATATGTTATCTGAATTTCAGGTTATGTATTAAAACCTCGGCAGTCAAAGCAGCAGCTAGAAGACTACCATATACCGCCCCAGAGCTATGTTGAGCACCAAAACTTGACGCCCTGAGCAGCCCCTAGGTGGTGGTCTTGTATTTTTCCCGAAAGTTAGTTTGCACACTAGAACTCAGCAGAACAGGCAATCACTCGGGGACTGCCGTGAATTGTTCCAAAGTGGCAGTCAATCTTTGATACGGAAAGGGTATCACACTTCGGCACTCAGGATAAGAACAGATCAACCCCGTATGATGTTCAAAGCTCACATACAGATTACTCGACTAAAGCATAAGAAAACAAAGACAAAGATAAATCCTAACACCAGAATATGCAGGATATCAAAGCAGAAATTCGGATGGGAACCAACTTAAGCAAAGTTATAATAACTGCAAACTTATATGTCGCAGCAATGTACGGCAAAAGGAGATTCAAAGTCATACAGGAAATAGATGAGTATTCCAAGGACATCGTACGCCCGGCATACCAGGGATAGAAAATGACTTAAACGTTTTTCACTGGAGAGACGGCAACCTGGTCAGGGGCCGGGGACTCCGAGGTAGGAGGAACTTCGGCCGAGGTTACCTCGCCCTCCGCAGACCTAGGTGCAACCTCGGCCGAAGCCTGAGGCTACTGAGGAGCATCAATCTGCGCAGTGGAATGCCCGGTACCCTTGGAGGAGGATCGCGTGTCGTCATTGTCATCCGAGCTCGAACTGGAGCCACCAGAAGTGGCCGAGTCATCTTCATCTCCCCCCTGCTCAGCTGAGTCATCTGATGCATCCTCGACGACGACCTCCTCGTCCGGGTTTGAAAGGAAACTCGGCCCTTCATTCCAGGTGTGCACGTCGGCATACTCGACGAGTTGAAAGGCGCGAGCTTGCCGAAGAGCAATAAAGATGGGATCCTCAACCCAACGGGAACCGGTGCGAAAATTCCTCAGGATATCAAGATAAATGTCTTCGTACCATGACATGATAACGGTGAGGGACATATCCGCGCCAGCTCGCCCAGCAGATTCCCTCCAAAGACTTAGTTGCTTTTCAGTGGCATTCAATCTAGTCACCAGCAATTCGATCTCGCTGATGTTAGGAGTTCCAGAGGTATTCGGCCAGAGAGCACGGTGGGCTCGAATAGCTGCTAGCACCAAGTCCCTGCCCATGATTTTCACCGGACCAAGGGCAGCGTCGACAGAAACCAAGAAATCTTCTATTGAATATTCAAAGTTCACGTCAATAGGGAGACCTCGGCGCGCACGAGCAGCAAGGACCGCTTTAGAGCTCACGGGTTTAGCCTCAGGAAAATGACCTGCGCAAAAAAGGGAGGCGTCAGAGGGTAGCAGAAGGAAGAAAGATAATCCGACTATGTTAAGATGCTCACGATGAATGAAACTCATCATCAGCTGAAGGTCCTTCGCCCAGTCAATCTTGTTCTTCTCAAAGCGAGCAATTTCCTCGCTCATTCCTCGAGTTTTTAGCTCGGAAGCCTCTAAGAGCTCTTTATTCTTTTGCAATTCCAAAGCCAGCCGGTTCTTCTCCTTGGAGAACTCCTGATCGACCTTCTCTAGCTCGGATTTCTGAGAAAGCTTAAGGGCCTTCACCTCGGCGCGTAGGCGAGCTATCTCGTCGTCCTTTTCTTTTAGCTGCGCCGAATGGGTGGCGCCTTGTTCTAACAAATGCAGCATTACATCAGGCATGGGCGTACAATTTTGGTGAGATGATGCAAAGGTTCATATCTCGGCCTTCTCAAAGCCAAACAAAGTAAAAGAAACTTAGTGCACGTCTTAGAAAGGGAAAAGTATGAGGTAGATGGAAAACTAACCTTCCAAGCTCTTGACTTTCTTCTCAAGACGAATGTTGAGATTATTGATGTTACCTGTTAACCCACAAAGTAAGCCGGCATCTCGCAGACAAAACAATGACAATATTAGAGATGACAAGGAAAATGATCGGGCATACCTGCTTTTTTCAGCACAGGAATAACTTTTTCATATTTTTCTTCCAACTTCTTGTGCGAGAAAAGCAGTCTTTGAAATTCAGCAGTCCGCCAGTCATGCGCAACCTGAGCAATGGAACAAACAATGAATGGATATTCGAAGCTAAACCAGATCCGAGTTAAGCGAAAACTTAACCCAGATCTAGGTGGCTGGATATTCGAAGCCAAAATAGATCCGAGCTAAGTGAAAACTTAACCCGGATCTAGGTGGCTGGATATTCGAAGCCAAAATAGATCCGAGCTAAGTGAAAACTTAACCCAGATCTAGGTGGCTGGATATTCGAAGCTAAAGCAGATCCGAGTTAAGCGAAAAGTTAACCCAGATCTAGGTGGATGGATATTCGAAGCCAAAATAGATCCGAGCTAAGTGAAAACTTAACCCAGATCTAGGTGGCTAGATATTCGAAGCCAAAACAGATCCGAGCTAAGCGAGAACTTAACCCGGATCTAGGTGGCTGGATATTCGAAGCTAAACCAGATCCGAGTTAAGCGAAAACTTAACCCGGATCTAGGTGGCTGGATATTCGAAGCTAAACCAGATCCGAGTTAAGCGAAAACTTAACCCAGATCTAGGTGGCTGAATATTCAAAGACAAAAGTAGATTCGAGTCAGGCGAAAGCTTAACCCAGACCTATGTGGCTAGACATTCAAAGAACAGCTAGGGAAAATTTAAGCAAAAGTTTAAGATAGATCTACTCGGATATAGGCTCGAGCCATAAATTAAGTAGAACTAAGTATAGCACTATAAAAACTTCTAAGCGAATAACAAGTTACTCGTTTGCAGGTTTCGGGGACTAATGTATATATAATAGCATATGGAGAATCAGTCTAAACCCCGAGAAGTAGCAATTACCTCGTTCATCTTGTTGCTATCCAGAATGATCTTGGCAGCTTGATCCAAACGACTGCTGATGTCGGAGAGTTGAAACGGCTGACTGTTTCGATTGCCCTCAAGCTGATCAGCAGCATTCCAGTTATGAGCATATTCCACCAGCGAGCCGAGGCTGTTCCCACTAGCCGTCTGGGTTAAGACTTTACCTCGGACATGTTGTGTAACCACTGCAGCCGCAGGGCTTGTATGAAGAGCAAGCTGGGTGTTGGCAGCAGAGGTAACAGAGGCTTTGGTAGGCGCAGCTCCTTTGCGCAGCACGTCGGCAATACTCGGCTGAGAAGAGCCGGCAAGACCTTTTTGGGAAGTAGAAGTTTTAGTGGCAACAGTTTTCTTTATTGTGGAGGCACCAGCAGAAGCTGATACCTCGGCAATGGGAGCAGTGACCTTAGAAGCAGGAGGGATTACAGGCGCTGAGGGCGCCAGGGTATTATCGACCACGGCTGCGGCTGGGGTTACAGTAGGAGCTACTAAGGTAGAAAGAGGCTCGGTGGATATGCTCGGATTCAGGGGAGGGGCAACGGGTTCAGTAGAAATCTCGGAGGCGCGAATATCAGGCGCATCGTGACAAGGGGGTGACATATGCGGAGCTGGAGGAGATGTAGCACGAGCAGGACTAGGAATCCTGGTATCTTCAACAGGCGGAGGAGACGGCTGCCGAATCGGGCGGCTAGTCATGCTCGGACCGCCAGGCTTAACGGAAAGCGGAGCACTGCGAAAATAAGAAAGAAAAAAAAGGGTGTCAGGATGAAAAACGGAAATAGGGAAACAAGAAATACAAGCAAAACGAACTTACCCTGCGACCCCAGGCATGGTCTTGCGCCTGGGAGGGTTCGGAGCAGACTTCTTCATTCGTTTCTTGGGGCCACCTCTGAAGCACTAGCAGGAGCCCCGCGTTTCCCTGAGGTAACTGGGGGCCGGGATGCAATAGGCTCGGCGTCGTGGACCTGACCGGCCGGGTTAGCTGGGAAAATAGAAGACGGAAATGCATAAGAAATAGGCATTGCGGCAACTACCTCAAGAGCTTGGACCTCGTCCGAATCACCTTCCTCCTCATGGACCGAAGTTTTGCCACGAGCGCGAGCCGTAGCAGGATCCGACTTAGGGACGAATTCTTCGGAGTCCGGTTCCCCAACGTCCGGGGTATTCCGATCCGCAGTCCATGGAAGCGACAAAACCTCGGCGTCCTCGTCCTTTTGCTCCGCGAACCTCTATGAAGCGAAAGAGAAGGAAGGTTAGGGAAAACATTTATGAAAACAATAGAGAATCAAAGCATTGAGGGTTAAAACTTACTGCGGGAGGAGGACGCTCGCGGGTAAACGGTTTCAATCCCCAGGTCCAATCTTCAGGCATCTCCGTCTTAAATATAGCTCGGACGCGCTTGAAGACAAGGTAATTGTCCAACTCGACGGTCGAAACTCGGTTGGGATCAAGTGGACCACTCATGTAGCAAAGTTTGTGCGTCCTTTTCTGGAATGGGCAAATTTGGCTACTGATGAAGGTAGCCATCAAGTCCTCGCCGCGTAACTCGGCCCGGATCAACTCTTCGAGCCGAGTCTCAAAAAGCTCGGCCAAGACGTGGCTCCTCCTCGGATTGTAAGTCCAGTTTACCTTGGAAGGTGGACCGATGGAGAAGGCAGGGAGCCGAATCTTGTCTTCTGTTCCTCTGTTCTTGACGTAAAAGAAAGATTTGTGCCACTTCTTGCATGATTCTAACCCGGTGACACGAGGAAATACAGACTTCCTCCGAGGTGTGATGGATGCCGCCCCGCACTGAGTAAGTAGTTTCTCGGAAGGGTGCAGAGACTTGTCGGGGACCACATTAGAACGAATTTGGAAGAACTTCGCCCAGACATGAACGGACGGCCATAGGCCAAAATATCCCTCCGAGGCGGAGATGAATGCAGAAAGAGAAGCGATGGCATTCGCAGGAAGATGATGCGGCTGAAGGCCGAAGTAGTCGAGAAACTCTCTTGCGAAATTGCTAAGAGGGAGACCGAAGCCACGCGAGAAATGTGACATAAAAACTACATACTCACCCTCCCTGACTTCTGGAGATAACTCATTGCCGGGTAAACGACAAGAGACCTCGGCGGGAATCCTCCGGGTTCGGATGAGCCACTCGATCTCCCGCCGGGTAGCGGAGGAGCCCTGCCACGAGCCCCGCTCGGGCCCAGAGCCAGCATCATCATCCTCAACCAATGCACCACTAAAGGAACTAGACATGATTTCGCCGGAAAGATCGCCGGAGGAACAACTCGCGGCGGAGGAAAACTTAGAGCTATGAGGCCCCGTCGCAGTTCTACGCCAAAAACGGCGGCGGAACGAAGACAGAACCGCAGCACAAACAAAGAGGAAACGAAGAGATCTAGAGGGAAGTCTAGGCGGCACGACCAAAAAGAACTCACTGGCGACGACGCCAGAACAGGTAAACGGCGACGAGGCAGGTGGAGCAGCGCGGCGGAGTCCCCCTCTTCACAGAGCCAGTTGAGCGCGCGGCAGCGGAACCACGAACAAGCGAAAAAACGCTAGGAAGAAGAAGGGTGCGGGCGAGCGAGAAGGGGAAAAAAGAAACTCCCAGGCGCCGCGCCCCCTTTATAACCAAGCCGCAGGCAAGGTAGTGGGATCGTGGGTGTGGCAGTTGGCGGCGCGGATCGTGTGCGCGGCACGACCACACGTCGCTGAGCGGAACCACACAGAAGGCCACACGATTGACCAGGGAACCCACGATCCCCAACAAGAACGGCGCACGAGGCGTCGCAGCAACGGCGCGACAGGCGCGACAGTAACTGTAGCTTGTCAGTAAACGTTGTAGAGGAACAAAAAACTAGAGAAATAATGATGAGAATGACACGCGGGACGAAGCATGCGCTACTAGGTACGGTTCTATCACCACGACAATATAACTCGGAAACAATACATAACGAGCGTCGTGAAACTGATACGACCCGGCCGAGGTTATCGGCGGGAACGTACCAGCTTCGGGGACTAATGTTGGGGAGGTAACCCCGGATAGGGTAAAGACGGGGAAAGATGAGAGGTTTTCCCCGTCCAGTTTCTGAGTCACACTCTGAGTCGGCCGAATCCTGTAGAGGTCAGCCGAGATGGGAAAGGACGGGACCCTTGAAGTAAGGGCAAGGCATTACCCGGCCGAGCTACAGCGTAAGTCGGCCGGGTTAGCCCAAGTAATCTTGATACAGGTGAAGGACAAGCCGAAGTTACACGAGGCAGGGCCGAATGATACGAAGCTTGCAGGAGAAGGAGAAGCCTAAAGTCAAACTCTAGTAGCAGGCTAGGGAGAATCAGAGCGAAGCCAAGCACAAGGGACAAAGATGCAGAGCGACAGAGAGACAGAAGGAGGTCACGGAGGTGACAGTCCTGAAGCCCGAGGCACACAGGAGGGCCCCTCTGGAACCTTGCCGTCAGTAGGAGAGCGACAGGGAAAGGGGGGCGCCGAACTACTATATTGGGGCAAGCATATTCCTCGAATATGCTTGCCGCATCAGCCCTAAGGGAACCCAAGGCTCTCCTTTATAAGGGCAGGCTTGGACCCTGAGGAGGATATCGACTCATTCTTGGTACCGTTAGGCTGGTAAAAATTCCTTCTTTTCCCTTGTATGCAGCTCGAGGAGAACTTGTAGCCCAAGAAAGAAGAAATACAGATCTTTGAGTTAGCTTTCTGAGTGTAGAATCCACTGCATCTTCCCTCCCCAGATCCCACTAGCATCCATTGGCCCCAATCTTTAGCCTACCCATGGCATCTGCCGTGCCACCACCACGACAGATCCACCAGAGTCATTGCATGTGTGTTCTTTCCACGATACACATATGGATCAATCAGTGTCATTGCATGTGTGTTCTTTCTACAAACCACATATGGATAAACCAATGGCATTGCATGTGTGTTCTTTCCACAAACCACACATGGATCAACCAATGGCATTGCATGTGTATTCTTTTCACAAACCACACATGGATCAACCAATGGCATTGCATGTGTGTTCTTTCCACAAACCACACATGGATCTACCAGTGTCATTGCATGTGTGTTCTTTGCACAAACCACATATGGATCAACCAGTGTCATTGCATGTGTGTTCTTTCCGCAAACCACACATGGATCCCCCGAGTCATTGCAGGTGTGTTCTTTTCACAAACCACATATGGATCCACTAGAGTCGTTGCACGTGTGTTCTTTTCACAAACCACAAATGGACCCACTAGAGTCATTGCATGTGTGTTCTTATACTAAAACCAGCACTAGAGTCATTGCATGTGTGTTCTTTTCACAAACCACATATGGATCCACCAGTGTCATTGCATGTGTGTCTTTCCACAAACCACTAATGGATCCACCAGTGTTCATTGCATGTGTGTTCTTTCCACAAACCACATATGGATCAACCAATGGCATTGCATGTGTGCTCTTTTGAAAAATCACATATGGATCCACTAGAGTCATTGTATGTGTGTTCTTTCCACAAACCACTTATGGATTCACCAGTGTCCATTGCATGTGTGTTCTTTTCACAAACCACATATGGATCAACCAATGTCATTGCATGTGTGTTCCTGTCATGAACCACACATTGATCAACCAGTGGGTATTGCATGTGTGTTCTTTCCACAAACCACATATGGATCCACTAGAGTCATTGCACGTGTGTTCTTTTCACAAACCACATGTGGACCCTCTAGAGTCATTGCATGTGTGTTCCTACACTAAAACCAGCACTAGAGTCATTGCATGTGTGTTCTTTTCACAAACCACATATGGATCCACCAGTGTCATTGCATGTGTGTTCTTTCCACAAACCACATATGGATCAACCAGTGGTCATTGCATGTGTGTTCTTTCCACAAACCATATATGGATCCACTAGAGTCATTGCATGTGTGTTCTTTTCACAAACCACATATGGACCCACTAGAGTCATTGCATGTGTGTTCTTTTCACAAACCACACATGGATCCACAAGAGTCATTTCATGTGTGTTCTTTCAACAAACCACAGATGGATCAATTAGTGTCATTGCATGTGTGTTCTTTCTACAAAGCACATATGGATAAACCAATGGCATTGCATGTGTATTCTTTCCACAAACCACACATGTATCAACCAATGGCATTGCATGTGTATTCTTTTCACAAACCACACATGGATCAACCAATGGCATTGCATGTGTGTTCTTTCCACAAACCACACATGGATCTACCAGAGTCATTGCATGTGTGTTCTTTCCACAAACCACATATGGATCAACCAGTGTCATTGCATGTTTGTTATTTCCACAATCCACATATGGATCAACCAATGTCATTGCATGCGTGTTCCTGTCATGAACCACACATGGATCAACCAATGTCATTGCATGTGTGTTCCTGTCAAGAACCACATATGGATCCACCAGTGTTCATTGCATGTGTGTTCCTCTCATGAACCACACATGGATCAACCACTGGTTATTGCATGTGTGTTCTTTTCACAGACCACATATGGATCCACTAGAGTCATTGCACGTGTGTTCTTTTCACAAACCACATATGGACCCACTAGAGTTATTGCATGTGTGTTCTCATACTAAACCCAGCACTAGAGTCATTGCACGTGTGTTCTTTCCACAAACCACTAATGGATCCACCAGTGTTCATTGCATGTGTGTTCTTTTCCACAACCCACATATGGATCCACTAGATTCATTACATGTGTGTTCTTTTCACAAAGCACATATGGACCCACTAGAGTCATTGCATGTTTGTTCTTTCCACAAACCACACATGGATTAACCAATGGCATTGCATGTGTGCTATTTTCACAAACCACATATGGATCAACCAATGTCATTGCATGTGTGTTCCTGACATGAACCACATATCGACCCACTAGAGTCATTGCATGTGTGTTCTTTCCACAAACCACATATGGATCCACTAGAGTCATTGCATGTGTGTTCTTTTGACAAACCGCATATGGATCAACCAATGGCATTGCATGTGTGTTCTTTTCACAAATCACATATGGATCCACCAGTGTTCACTGCATGTGTGTTCTTTTCGCAAACCACTTATGGATCCACTAGTGTTCATTGCATGTGTGTTCTTTTCCACAAACCACATATGGATCCACTAGAGTCATTGCATGTGTGTTCTTTTCACAAACCACATATGGACCCACTAGAGTCATTGCATGTGTGTTCTTTCCACAAACCACACATGGATTAACCAATGGCATTTCATGTGTGTTATTGTCACAAACCACATATGGATCAACCAATGTCATTGCATGTGTGTTCATGACATGAACCACATATGGACCCACTAGAGTCATTGCATGTGTGTTCTTTCCACAAACCACATATGGATCCACTAGAGTCATTGCATGTGTGTTCTTTTCACAAACCACATATGGATCAACCAATGGCATTGCATCTGTGTTCTTTTCACAAATCACATATGGATCCACTAGAGTCATTGCATGTGTGTTCTTTCCACAAACCACTTATGGATAAACTAGTGTTCATTGCATGTGTGTTCTTTTCCACAAACCACATATGGATACACTAGAGTCATTGCATGTGTGTTCTTATACAAAAACCAGCACTAGAGTCATTGCATGCGTGTTCTTTTCACAAACCACATATGGATCCACTAGTGTTTATTGCATGTGTGTTCTTTTTAGAAACCACATATGGACCCACTAGAGTCATTGCATGTGTGTTCTTATACTAAAACCAGCACTAGAGTCATTGCATGTGTGTTCTTTTCACAAACCACATATGGATCCACCAGTGTTTATTGCATGTGTGTTCTTTCCACAAACAACACATGGATCCCCCTGAGTCATTGCATGTGTGTTCTTTTCACAAACCACATATGAACCCACTAGAGTCATTGCATGTGTGTTCTTTCCACAAACCACATATGGATCCATTAGAGTCATTGCATGTGTGTTCTTTTCACAAACCACATATGGGTCAACTAATGGCATTGCATGTGTGTTCTTTTCACAAATCATATATGGATCCACTAGAGTCATTGCATGTGTGTTCTTTCCATAAACCACTTATGGATCCACCGGTGTACATTGCATGTGTGTTCTTTTCCACAAACCATATATAGATCCACTAGAGTCATTGGATGTGTGTTCTTTTCACAAACCACATATGGACCCACTAGAGTCATTGCATGCGTGTTCTTATACTAAAACCAGCACTAGAGTCATTGCATGTGTGTTCTTTTCACAAACCACATATGGATCCACCAGTGTCATTGCATGTGTGTTCTTTCCACAAACCACATATGGATCCACCAGTGTTTATTGCATGTGTGTTCTTTCCACAAACCACACATGGATCCCCCTGAGTCATTGCATGTCTGTTCTTTTGACGAACCACATATGGACCCGCTTGAGTCATTGCATGTGCGTTATTGTCACGAACCACATATGGATCAACCATTGTCATTGCATGTGTGTTCCTGTCATGAACCACACATGGATCAACCAGTGGGTATTGCATGTGTGTTCTGTCCACACACCACATATGGATCCACTAGAGTCATTGCACGTGTGTTCTTTTCACAAACCACATATGGACCCACTAGAGTTATTGCATGTGTGTTCTTATACTAAAACCAACACTAGAGTCATTCCATGTGTGTTCTTTTCACAAACCACATATGGATCCACTATTGTCATTGCATGTGTCTTCTTTCCACAAACCATATATGGATCCACCAGTGTTCATTGCATATGTGTTCTTTCCACAAACCACACATGGATCCCCCTGAGTCATTGCATGTGTGTTATTTTGACGAACCACATATGGACCCACTTGAGTCATTGCATGTGTGTTATTGTCACAAACCACATATGGATCAACCAATGTCATTGCATGTGTGTTCCTGTCATGAACCACACATGGATCAACAAGTGGTCATTGCATGTGTGTTCTTTCCACAAACCACATATGGATCCACCAGAGTCATTGCATGTGTATTCTTTTCACAAACCACATATGGACCCACTAGAGTCATTGCATGTGTGTTCTTTTCACAAACCACACATGGATCCACAAGAGTCATTACATGTGTGTTATTTTCCACAAACCACATATGGATCCACCAGTGTCATTGGATGTGTGTTCTTTTCACAAACCACATATAGACCCTCTAGAGTCATTGCATGTGTGTTCCTATACTAAAACAAGCACTAGAGTCATTGCATGTGTGTTCTTTCCACAAACCACACATGGATCAATCAATGTCAGTGCATGTGTGTTCTTTCCACAAACCACATATAGATCAACCAGTGGTCATTGCATGTGTGTTCTTTCCACAAACCACATATGGATCCACTAGGGTCATTGCATGTGTGTTCTTTTCAGAAACCACATATGGACCCACTAGAGTCATTGCATGTGTGTTCTTTTCACAAACCACACATGGATCCACCAGAGTCATTTCATGTGTGTTCTTTCCACAAAGCACGGATGGATCAATTAGTGTCATTGCATGTGTGTTCATTCTACAAAGCACATATGGATAAACCAATGGCATTGCATGTGTATTCTTTCCACAAACCACACATGGATCAACCAATGGCATTGCATGTGTATTCTTTTCACAAACCACACATGGATGAACCAATGGCATTGCATGTGTGTTCTTTCCACAAACCACACATGGATCTACCAGAGTCATTGCATGTGTGTTCTTTCCACAAACCACATATGGATCAACCAGTGTCATTGCATGTGTGTTATTTCCACAATCCACATATGGATCAACCAATGTCATTGCATGTGTGTTGCTGTCATGATCCACACATCGATCAACCAGTGGGTATTGCATGTGTGTTCTTTCGACAAACCACATATGGATCCACTAGAGTCATTGCACGTGTGTTCTTTTCACAGACCACATATGGACCCACTAGAGTCATTGCATGTGTGTTCCTATACTAAAACTAGCACTAGAGTCATTCCATGTGTGTTCTTTTCACAAACCACATATGGATCCACCAGTGTCATTGCATGCGTTTTCTTTCCACAAACCACATATGGATCAACCAGTGGTCATTGCATGTGTGTTCTTTCCACAAACCACATATGGATCCACTAGAGTCATTGCATGTGTGTTCTTTTCACAAACCACATATGGACCCACTAGAGTCATTGCACGTGTGTTCTTTTCACAAACCACACATGGATCCACCAGACTCATTTCATGTGTGTTCTTTCCACAAACCACATATCGATCAATTAGTGTCATTGCATGTGTGTTCTTTCTACAAACCACATATGGATAAACCAATGGAATTGCATGTGTATTCTTTCCACAAACCACACATGGATCAACCAATGGCATTGCATGTGTGTTCTTTTCACAAATCACATATGGATCCACTAGAGTCATTGCATGTGTGTTCTTTCCACAAACCACTTATGGATACACTAGTGTTCATTGCATGTGTGTTCTTTTCCACAAACCACATATGGATACACTACAGTCATTGCATGTGTGTTCTTATACTAAAACAGCACTAGAGTCATTGCATGTGTGTTCTTTTCACAAACCACATATGGATCCACCAGTGTTTATTGCATGTGTGTTCTTTTTAGAAACCACATATGGACCCACTAGAGTCATTGCATGTGTGTTCTTATACTAAAACCAGCACTAGAGTCATTGCATGTGTGTTCTTTTCACAAACCACATATGGATCCACTAGTGTTTATTGCATGTGTGTTCTTTCACAAACCACACATGGATCCCCCTGAGTCATTACATGTGTGTTCTTTTCACAAACCACATATGAACCCACTAGAGTCATTGCATGTGTGTTCGTTCCACAAACCAGATATGGATCCATTAGAGTCATTGCATGTGTGTTCTTTTCACAAACCACATATGGGTCAACTAATGGAATTGCATGTGTGTTCTTTTCACAAATCATATATGGATCCACTAGAGTCATTGCATGTGTGTTCTTTCCATAAACCACTTATGGATCCACCGGTGTACATTGCATGTGTGTTCTTTTCCACAAACCATATATAGATCCACTAGAGTCATTGGATGTGCGTTATTTTCACAAACCACATATGGACCCACTAGAGTTATTGCATGTGTGTTCTTATACTAAAACCAGCACTAGAGTCATTGCATGTGTGTTCTTTCCACAAACCACATATGGATCAACCAGTGGTCATTGCATGTGTGTTCTTTCCACAAACCACACATGGATCCACCAGTGTTCATTGCATGTGTGTTCTTTCCACAAACCACACATGGATCCCCCTGAGTCATTGCATGTGTGTTCTTTTGACGAACGACATATGGACCCACTTGAGTCATTGCATGTGTGTTCTTTTGAAAAATCACATATGGATCCACTAGATTTATTGTATGTGTGTTCTTTCCACAAACCACTTATGGATCCACCAGTGTTCATTGCATGTGTGTTCTTTTCCACAAACCACATATGGATACACTAGAGTCATTGCATGTGTGTTCTTATACAAAAACCAGCACTAGAGTCATTGCATGCGTGTTCTTTTCACAAACCACATATGGATCCACTAGTGTTTATTGCATGTGTGTTCTTTTTAGAAACCACATATGGACCCACTAGAGTCATTGCATGTGTGTTTTTATACTAAAACCAGCACTACAGTCATTGCATGTGTGTTCTTTTCACAAACCACATATGGATCCACCAGTGTTTATTGCATGTGTGTTCTTTCCACAAACAACACATGGATCCCCCTGAGTCATTGCATGTGTGTTATTTTCACAAACCACATATGAACCCACTAGAGTCATTGCATGTGTGTTCTTTCCACAAACCACATATGGATCCATTAGAGTCATTGCATGTGTGTTCTTTTCACAAACCACATATGGGTCAACTAATGGCATTGCATGTGTGTTCTTTTCACAAATCATATATGGATCCACTAGAGTCATTGCATGTGTGTTCTTTCCATAAACCACTTATGGATCCACCGGTGTACATTGCATGTGTGTTCTTTTCCACAAACCATATATAGATCCACTAGAGTCATTGGATGTGTGTTCTTTTCACAAACCACATATGGACCCACTAGAGTCATTGCATGCGTGTTCTTATACTAAAACCGGCACTAGAGTCATTGCATGTGTGTTCTTTTCACAAACCACATATGGATCCACCAGTGTCATTGCATGTGTGTTCTTTCCACAAACCACATATGGATCCACCAGTGTTTATTGCATGTGTGTTCTTTCCACAAACCACACATGGATCCCCCTGAGTCATTGCATGTCTGTTCTTTTGACGAACCACATATGGACCCGCTTGAGTCATTGCATGTGTGTTATTGTCACGAACCACATATGGATCAACCATTGTCATTGCATGTGTGTTCCTGTCATGAACCACACATGGATCAACCAGTGGGTATTGCATGTGTGTTCTGTCCACACACCACATATGGATCCACTAGAGTCATTGCACGTGTGTTCTTTTCACAAACCACATATGGACCCACTAGAGTTATTGCATGTGTGTTCTTATACTAAAACCAACACTAGAGTCATTGCATGTGTGTTCTTTTCACAAACCACATATGGATCCACTATTGTCATTGCATGTGTGTTCTTTCCAGAAACCATATATGGATCCACCAGTGTTCATTGCATATGTGTTCTTTCCAATAAACCACACATGGATCCCCCTGAGTCATTGCATGTGTGTTATTTTGACGAACCACATATGGACCCACTTGAGTCATTGCATGTGTGTCATTTTCACAAACCACATATGGATCAACCAATGTCATTTCATGTGTGTTCCTGTCATGAACCACACATGGATCAACAAGTGGTCATTGCATGTGTGTTCTTTCCACAAACCACATATGGATCCACCAGAGTCATTGCATGTGTGTTCTTTTCACAAACCACATATGGACCCACTAGAGTCATTGCATGTGTGTTCTTTTCACAAACCACACATGGATCCACAAGAGTCATTACATGTGTGTTCTTTTCCACAAACCACATATGGATCCACCAGTGTCATTGGATGTGTGTTCTTTTCACAAACCACATATGGACCCTCTAGAGTCATTTCATGTGTGTTCCTATACTAAAACAAGCACTAGAGTCATTGCATGTGTGTTCTTTCCACAAACCACACATGGATCAATCAATGTCAGTGCATGTGTGTTCTTTCCACAAACCACATATGGATCCACTAGGGTCATTGCATGTGTGTTCTTTTCAGAAACCACATATGGACCCACTAGAGTCATTGCATGTGTGTTCTTTTCACAAACCACACATGGATCCACTAGAGTCATTTCATGTGTGTTCTTTCCACAAACCACGGATGGATCAATTAGTGTCATTGCATGTGTGTTCTTTCTACAAAGCACATATGGATAAACCAATGGCATTGCATGTGTATTCTTTCCACAAACCACACATGGATCAACCAATGGCATTGCATGTGTATTCTTTTCACAAACCACACATGGATGAACCAATGGCATTGCATGTGTGTTCTTTCCACAAACCACACATGGATCTACCAGAGTCATTGCATGTGTGTTCTTTCCACAAACCACATATGGATCAACCAGTGTCATTGCATGTGTGTTATTTCCACAATCCACATATGGATCAACCAATGTCATTGCATGTGTGTTGCTGTCATGATCCACACATCGATCAACCAATGTCATTGCATGTGTGTTCCTGTCATGAACCACACATGGATCAACCAGTGGGTATTGCATGTGTGTTCTTTCGACAAACCACATATGGATCCACTAGAGTCATTGCACGCGTGTTCTTTTCACAGACCACATATGGACCCACTAGAGTCATTGCATGTGTGTTCCTATACTAAAACCAGCACTAGAGTCATTCCATGTGTGTTCTTTTCACAAACCACATATGGATCCACCAGTGTCATTGCATGCGTGTTCTTTCCACAAACCACATATGGATCAACCAGTGGTCATTGCATGTGTGTTCTTTCCACAAACCACATATGGATCCACTAGATTCATTGCATGTGTGTTCTTTTCACAAACCACATATGGACCCACTAGAGTCATTGCATGTGTGTTCTTTTCACAAACCACACATGGATCCACCAGAGTCATTTCATGTGTGTTCTTTCCACAAACCACATATGGATCAATTAGTGTCATTGCATATGTGTTCTTTCTACAAACCACATATGGATAAACCAATGGAATTGCATGTGTATTCTTTCCACAAACCACACATGGATCAACCAATGGCATTGCATGTGTGTTATTTTCACAAATCACATATGGATCCACTAGAGTCATTGCATGTGCGTTCTTTCCACAAACCACTTATGGATACACTAGTGTTCATTGCATGTGTGTTCTTTTCCACAAACCACATATGGATACACTACAGTCATTGCATGTGTGTTCTTATACTAAAACCGCACTAGAGTCATTGCATGTGTGTTCTTTTCACAAACCACATATGGATCCACCAGTGTTTATTGCGTGTGTGTTCTTTTTAGAAACCACATATGGACCCACTAGAGTCATTGCATGTGTGTTCTTATACTAAAACCAGCACTAGAGTCATTGCATGTGTGTTCTTTTCACAAACCACATATGGATCCACTAGTGTTTATTGCATGTGTGTTCTTTCCACAAACCACACATGGATCCCCCTGAGTCATTGCATGTGTGTTCTTTTCACAAACCACATATGAACCCACTAGAGCCATTGCATGTGTGTTCGTTCCACAAACCAGATATGGATCCACTAGAGTCATTGGATGTGTGTTCTTTTCACAAACCACATATGGGTCAACTAATGGAATTGCATGTGTGTTATTTTCACAAATCATATATGGATCCACTAGAGTCATTGCATGTGTGTTCTTTCCATAAACCACTTATGGATCCACCGGTGTACATTGCATGTGTGTTCTTTTCCACAAACCATATATAGATCCACTAGAGTCATTGGATGTGCGTTATTTTCACAAACCACATATGGACCCACTAGAGTCATTGCATGTGTGTTCTTATACTAAAACCAGCACTAGAGTCATTGCATGTGTGTTCTTTCCACAAACCACATATGGATCAACCAGTGGTCATTGCATGTGTGTTCTTTCCACAAACCACACATGGATCCACCAGTGTTCATTGCATGTGTGTTCTTTCCACAAACCACACATGGATCCCCCTGAGTCAGTGCATGTGTGTTCTTTTCACGAACGACATATGGACCCACTTGAGTCATTGCATGTGTGTTCTTTTGAAAAATCACATATGGATCCACTAGATTTATTGTATGTGTGTTCTTTCCACAAACCACTTATGGATCCACCAGTGTTCATTGCATGTGTGTTCTTTTCCACAAACCACATATGGATACACTAGAGTCATTGCATGTGTGTTCTTATACAAAAACCAGCACTAGAGTCATTGCATGCGTGTTCTTTTCACAAACCACATATGGATCCACTAGTGTTTATTGCATGTGTGTTCTTTTTAGAAACCACATATGGACCCACTAGAGTCATTGCATGTGTGTTCTTATACTAAAACCAGCACTAGAGTCATTGCATGTGTGTTCTTTTCACAAACCACATATGGATCCACCAGTGTTTATTGCATGTGTGTTCTTTCCACAAACAACACATGGATCCCCCTGAGTCATTGCATGTGTGTTCTTTTCACAAACCACATATGAACCCACTAGAGTCATTGCATGTGTGTTCTTTCCACAAACCACATATGGATCCATTAGAGTCATTGCATGTGTGTTCTTTTCACAAACCACATATGGGTCAACTAATGGCATTGCATGTGTGTTCTTTTCACAAATCATATATGGATCCACTAGAGTCATTGCATGTGTGTTCTTTCCATAAACCACTTATGGATCCACCGGTGTACATTGCATGTGTGTTCTTTTCCACAAACCATATATAGATCCACTAGAGTCATTGGATGTGTGTTCTTTTCACAAACCACATATGGACCCACTAGAGTCATTGCATGCGTGTTCTTATAGTAAAACCAGCACTAGAGTCATTGCATGTGTGTTCTTTTCACAAACCACATATGGATCCACCAGTGTCATTGCATGTGTGTTCTTTCCACAAACCACATATGGATCCACCAGTGTTTATTGCATGTGTGTTCTTTCCACAAACCACACATGGATCCCCCTGAGTCATTGCATGTCTGTTCTTTTGACGAACCACATATGGACCCGCTTGAGTCATTGCATGTGTGTTATTGTCACGAACCACATATGGATCAACCATTGTCATTGCATGTGTGTTCCTGTCATGAACCACACATGGATCAACCAGTGGGTATTGCATGTGTGTTCTGTCCACACACCACATATGGATCCACTAGAGTCATTGCACGTGTGTTCTTTTCACAAACCACATATGGACCCACTAGAGTTATTGCATGTGTGTTCTTATACTAAAACCAACACTAGAGTCATTGCATGTGTGTTCTTTTCACAAACCACATATGGATCCACTATTGTCATTGCATGTGTGTTCTTTCCAGAAACCATATATGGATCCACCAGTGTTCATTGCATATGTGTTCTTTCCAATAAACCACACATGGATCCCCCTGAGTCAATGCATGTGTGTTATTTTGACGAACCACATATGGACCCACTTGAGTCATTGCATGTGTGTTATTGTCACAAACCACATATGGATCAACCAATGTCATTGCATGTGTGTTCCTGTCATGAACCACACATGGATCAACAAGTGGTCATTGCATGTGTGCTCTTTCCACAAACCACATATGGATCCACCAGAGTCATTGCATGTGTGTTCTTTTCACAAACCACATATGGACCCACTAGAGTCATTGCATGTGTGTTCTTTTCACAAACCACACATGGATCCACAAGAGTCATTACATGTGTGTTCTTTTCCACAAACCACATATGGATCCACCAGTGTCATTGGATGTGTGTTCTTTTCACAAACCACATATGGACCCTCTAGAGTCATTGCATGTGTGTTCCTATACTAAAACAAGCACTAGAGTCATTGCATGTGTGTTCTTTCCACAAACCACACATGGATCAATCAATGTCAGTGCATGTGTGTTCTTTCCACAAACCACATATGGATCCACTAGGGTCATTGCATGTGTGTTCTTTTCAGAAACCACATATGGACCCACTAGAGTCATTGCATGTGTGTTATTTTCACAAACCACACATGGATCCACTAGAGTCATTTCATGTGTGTTCTTTCCACAAACCACGGATGGATCAATTAGTGTCATTGCATGTGTGTTCTTTCTACAAAGCACATATGGATAAACCAATGGCATTGCATGTGTATTCTTTCCACAAACCACACATGGATCAACCAATGGCATTGCATGTGTATTCTTTTCACAAACCACACATGGATGAACCAATGGCATTGCATGTGTGTTCTTTCCACAAACCACACATGGATCTACCAGAGTCATTGCATGTGTGTTCTTTCCACAAACCACATATGGATCAACCAGTGTCATTGCATGTGTGTTATTTCCACAATCCACATATGGATCAACCAATGTCATTGCATGTGTGTTGCTGTCATGATCCACACATCGATCAACCAATGTCATTGCATGTGTGTTCCTGTCATGAACCACACATGGATCAACCAGTGGGTATTGCATGTGTGTTCTTTCGACAAACCACATATGGATCCACTAGAGTCATTGCACGCGTGTTCTTTTCACAGACCACATATGGACCCACTAGAGTCATTGCATGTGTGTTCCTATACTAAAACCAGCACTAGAGTCATTCCATGTGTGTTCTTTTCACAAACCACATATGGATCCACCAGTGTCATTGCATGCGTGTTCTTTCCACAAACCACATATGGATCAACCAGTGGTCATTGCATGTGTGTTCTTTCCACAAACCACATATGGATCCACTAGATTCATTGCATGTGTGTTCTTTTCACAAACCACATATGGACCCACTAGAGTCATTGCATGTGTGTTCTTTTCACAAACCACACATGGATCCACCAGAGTCATTTCATGTGTGTTCTTTCCACAAACCACATATGGATCAATTAGTGTCATTGCATGTGTGTTCTTTCTACAAACCACATATGGATAAACCAATGGAATTGCATGTGTATTCTTTCCACAAACCACACATGGATCAACCAATGGCATTGCATGTGTGTTCTTTTCACAAATCACATATGGATCCACTAGAGTCATTGCATGTGCGTTCTTTCCACAAACCACTTATGGATACACTAGTGTTCATTGCATGTGTGTTCTTTTCCACAAACCACATATGGATACACTACAGTCATTGCATGTGTGTTCTTATACTAAAACCGCACTAGAGTCATTGCATGTGTGTTCTTTTCACAAACCACATATGGATCCACCAGTGTTTATTGCGTGTGTGTTCTTTTTAGAAACCACATATGGACCCACTAGAGTCATTGCATGTGTGTTCTTATACTAAAACCAGCACTAGAGTCATTGCATGTGTGTTCTTTTCACAAACCACATATGGATCCACTAGTGTTTATTGCATGTGTGTTCTTTCCACAAACCACACATGGATCCCCCTGAGTCATTGCATGTGTGTTCTTTTCACAAACCACATATGAACCCACTAGAGCCATTGCATGTGTGTTCGTTCCACAAACCAGATATGGATCCACTAGAGTCATTGGATGTGTGTTCTTTTCACAAACCACATATGGGTCAACTAATGGAATTGCATGTGTGTTATTTTCACAAATCATATATGGATCCACTAGAGTCATTGCATGTGTGTTCTTTCCATAAACCACTTATGGATCCACCGGTGTACATTGCATGTGTGTTCTTTTCCACAAACCATATATAGATCCACTAGAGTCATTGGATGTGCGTTCTTTTCACAAACCACATATGGACCCACTAGAGTCATTGCATGTGTGTTCTTATACTAAAACCAGCACTAGAGTCATTGCATGTGTGTTCTTTCCACAAACCACATATGGATCAACCAGTGGTCATTGCATGTGTGTTCTTTCCACAAACCACACATGGATCCACCAGTGTTCATTGCATGTGTGTTCTTTCCACAAACCACACATGGATCCCCCTGAGTCAGTGCATGTGTGTTCTTTTGACGAACGACATATGGACCCACTTGAGTCATTGCATGTGTGTTCTTTTGAAAAATCACATATGGATCCACTAGATTTATTGTATGTGTGTTCTTTCCACAAACCACTTATGGATCCACCAGTGTTCATTGCATGTGTGTTCTTTTCACAAACCACATATGGATCAACCAATGGCATTGCATCTGTGTTATTTCCACAAACCACATATGGATCCACTAGAGTCATTGCATGTGTGTTCTTTTCACAAACCACATATGGATCAAACAGTGTCATTGCATGTGTGTTCTATCCACAAACCACATATGGATCAACCATTGTTCACTACATGTGTGTTCTTTCCACAAAATACTTATGGATCCACCAGTGTTCATTGCATGTGTGTTCTTTTCCACAAACCACATATGGATCCACTACAGTCATCGCATGTGTGTTCTTTTCACAAACCACATATGGACCCACTAGAGTCATTGCATGTGTGTTCTTTTCACAAACCACATATGGATCAACCAAAGGCATTGCATGTGTGTTCTTTTCACAAATCACATATGGATCCACCAGTGTTCACTGCATGTGTGTTCTTTCACAAACCACTTATGGATCCACCAGTGTTCATTGCATGTGTGTTCTTTTCCACAAACCACATATGGATCCAACAGTGTCATTGGATGTGTGTTTCTTTTCACAAACCACATATGGACCCACTAGAGTTATTGCATGTGTGTTCTTATACTAAAACAAGCACTAGACTCATTGCATGTGTGTTCTTTCCACAAACCACACACGGATCAACCAGTGTCAGTGCATGTGTGTTCTTTCCACAAACCACATATGGATCAACCAATGGTCATTGCATGTGTGTTCTTTCCACAAACCACATATGGATCTACTAGAGTCATTGCATGTGTTTTCTTTTCAAAACCACATATGGACCCACTAGAGTCATTGCATGTGTGTTCTTTTCACAATACACACATGGATCCACAAGAGTCATTGCATATGTGTTCTTTCCACAAACCACATATGGATCAACCAGTGTCAATGCATGTGTGTTCTTTCCACAAACCACATATGGATAAACCAATGGAATTGCATGTGTGTTCTTTCCACAAACCACACATGGATCAACCAATGGCATTACACGTGCATTGTTTTCACAAACCACACATGGATCAACCAATGGCATTGCATGTGTCTTCTTTCCACAAACCACACATGGATCCACAAGAGTCATTGCATGTCTGTTCTTTCCATAGACAACATATGGATCAACCAGTGTCATTGCATGTGTGTTCTTTCCAGAAACCACATATGGATCAACCAATGTCATTGCATGTGTGTTGCTATCATGAACCACACATCGATCAACCAATGTCATTGCATGTGTGTTCCTGTCATGAACCACACATGGATCAACCAGTGGGTATTGCATGTGTGTTCTTTTCACAAACCACATATGGATCCACTAGAGTCATTGCATGTGTGTTCTTTTCACATACCACATATGGACCCACTAGAGTCATTGCATGTGTGTTCCTATACTAAAACCAGCACTAGAGTCATTGCATGTGTGTTCTTTTAACAAACCACATATGGATCCACTAGTGTCATTACATGTGTGTTCTTTCCACAAACCACATATGGATCAACCAGTGGTCATTGCATGTGTGTTCTTTCCACAAACCACATATGGATCCACTAGAGTCATTGCATGTGTGTTCTTTTCACAAACCACATATGGACCCACTAGAGTCATTGCATGTGTGTTCTTTTCACAAACCACACATGGATCCACCAGAGTCATTTCATGTGTGTTCTTTCCACAAACCACATATGGATCAATTAGTGTCATTGCATGTGTGTTTTTTCTACAAACCACATATGGATAAACCAATGGCGTTGCATGTGTATTCTTTCCACAAACCACACATGGATCAACCAATGGCATTGCATGTGTATTCTTTTCACAAACCACACTTGGATCAACCAATGGCATTGCATGTGTGTTCTTTCCACAAACCACACATGGATCTACCAGAGTCATTGCATGTGTGTTCTTTCCACAAACCACATATGGATCAACCAGTGTCATTGCATGTGTGTTATTTCCACAATCCACATATGGATCAACCAATGTCATTGTCACATCCCAAGATTTTCCAAATCTTGTAATGTGAAAAATAAATGAATAAACTAAAACTTTGTTTCATTTTCAGAGCCAGAAGAAACTTTTGAATCCAATTGGAAACCTTCAAACCAATTTGGATCAAATAAAACCTAAAGGGATTTAAAAAAGTTAAAACATTTAATAAAGGAAAATAAAATATTTTGATATTACTATTTTGGGTGGATTTATAAATAAAGATTATATTTTAAAGAGCCAAATTAATTTTGGCCAAGCTTTTATAATAAAATATTTTGTTTTGATAAAATGAGTAAAGGTTTATTTAAATAAAATAATAAGGATTTATATATCCAATTTTATTAAAGTAAAGGCTTTTTGAATAAACACTAAAACTTATTATTTTATTTTAATAAGTTTTCCAAAGGTTTTTGAATAAAACCTACTGAAAAGGTTTTGGTTTGGTTTATATTTCAAATAGAGTTTTAAAAATAAATTAAACCCTATTTGGAAAATAAAGACTAAAGTCTTTTTATTTAATTATTAATAGATCCTAAAAAGGATAAAAATTATTTTGTTTTTGACTTTGGTTTTATATTCTCAAATAAAACCTACTGAAGTGTTTTGGTTTTATTCTAAGATTTTCAAAATAAAGATTTAATAAATTAAATCCTATATGGATTATAACTAAGGTCCATTTTATTTATTTATTAATGGACCCTAAAAATAAAAGGTTATTTGTTTTAAAGAAGTTTTCCAAGTATTCTTTATTTTCAAATAAAACCTACTGATTTGGTTTTCAAATGGAGTTTTTATAAAATAAATCAACCCTATTTTGATTAAATAACTATGGTCTATTTTATTTAAATATTAAATAGATCCTAAAATGAATAAAAAATATTATTTTATTTTGGAATTTGGTTTATGTTGATAAACAGAACCAAAAAAACTTAATTGCGAGTTTGGTGATTGTTTGAATGTTTGAATGTTGTTTGATTGTTTGAATTTCAAAAACAGAAATTAGATTTAGAAAAAGAAAAAGTTTCAGAAACAGAAAAATAAATAAGAAAGAGGGCAATCCAACCCAGCAGCCCAATAGGCCCAATAACCAGCCCAGTTCCCTCCCCAGAGAAAAACGATTCGTACCTCGTACCTAACCCGCACTGAGTATGACCGGTGGACCTCCCCCTCCTTTCTTTTCCCGCTGACGACTGGACGCCACTCCTCCTGTTCTTCTCTCACACCCGCGCGACCCCTTCTTCCTCCTCGCGTTAACGACGCCTGCCATTGTTGCCTTTGAAAGACGCGATCAATTCGCATTGATGCCGCGCCTTAAACCTCGCCGCGACTGCACGCTATTAAACGCCAGCATCTTCTCCGCCTTTCCCCTCTATCGCCTCTCCCTCTCTGCCCCGAGGCTGCCACTAATCGATCTAGTACTCCCTCTGCTCCGACCACCGTCTCCGACCAATTCAGGCCAGTACACACCACCCCGTGCCTCCCTGAGCACCCTAGCAGCTTCCCCACTCCCAGACGCACCTCCCAACACTTTTAGTTCGACTGCGGGCGCCCTAGAGCGTCGGCTACGACAAGCTCCGAACGACGCCGCCGTCTGCAACCTCTCCGACGACGTCTTCCAGGTAAACCAGGCCGCCCCTCTTTTTCTCGTTCATGCACACAGCTCCGCCATGATCTCCTCGTCTAGCCGTTGCCGCCGTCCACCGCCGCACAGCGCCGCCAGTTAGTGATCTGATTGATTGCATCCGTTAGATCTAGATCGTAAGGCTGTAATAGAACATAAACGAAGAGGTATCGAATGTCCCTGTGCCGCTCGATCTAAATGAGATCCTACGGCCTACAGAGCGCGATCCGCACGAAGCGGTACCGTCCAATGAAAGCATGACGCGTGGCCAGCTCTAGTTTAAAACAGAAATTGAAAACAGATTTGTTTGCAAATTTCAAACCCTTGTAACTTTGAATCCACACGTCCAAAAATTACAAATTTTATGTCGTTGGATTCAGGAGAGCAAGACCTAGCCAGAAATGCCCTTAATTTAGCAAATAGTATCTATTAGTTTGCTTGTTTTTGCAGATTCTTTTGTGAGCTTGTTTAGAGTAGAAAAATTGTTTAAAAATGATTTTAGGGTTAAAACTTTTGCAAAATGGTTTGTTGTGACCTTACTGACCCTAGGAACCAACCCATGATTTGGAAAATGGATTTGGAAAAGTTTAGAATGGATTAATTGGTTTAGTCCATTTCTAGCTAAATAAAACTATTGATTTGTTTATGAAAATGATTTTGAGTAAAAACTTTGGGAAAGTGCTTTGGATCAAACCTACTGACCCAAAACACCAAGTTTTGCAAACTAGCAACTCATTTGGTGAAAAACTTAAAAGTTTTGTTTTGATAAAAACATTTTTCACCACATAAAATGTTGAATGGATTTTAAAATAGTTTTTGGGCAAAACCCTCTAACTAATGACTTTGCCATTTTGGTAAATGACCAATTTGGACCTTACAAAGTTTAGAAGCCTAGTGGAGACCATCCTTGCAATAGAACCATCCTTTGCATGCTTACATGCATGACTTAGATTCCATTACTTTGTGTGTGAAAAATTGTTTGTTTGACTTTGGTTTGGAATGTTAGTTGATTTTGTGTTTGCTTGATTGACTTGTAGTGAATTTAACAAAGTGTGAGACTAGCAAGATCAAGGAGTGAACCACCATTCCCTACCAAAAAGGCAAGTTACACTATCATACAAAAGTCCTACTATTTTCATTATACTTAGTGGATTTTGAAAACATGCATGAAAATAATTTCTATACTTATGCTATGCTAAATCCTAATAGGATTCCCTATACACTCCTTAGTGAAAATATTGTAGTTGTTACATGCTTAGCCATGCTATATTTTGAAAAGAGATACATGTTGAGATTTTATGAAGTTGAGAAAAGGACTTGTGATTTTATATAATAAAACAAGGACTCAATGAACCACCTGGGTGGCCAAGGATACTTTGAGTTTTGGAGAAGGTGGCAACAAAAGGAACCTTGTCTATGGCAAATCTCTTTGTGTTGTGCTCCAAAGGAAAACCACCCAGGAAACTTAGAGATTGAACATGTTTCTCGTACAGTGGCTTTCGTGTGCAACCACATGCTATTATGGCTCTGGCTTAGTCAACTACATTGGGAAGACCCATGCATTGTCTTCAGGCTACAGAAAAATGGGGACCTGGAATCCTACATTGTTACTGATGACAAGCTAGCAATGATGTATGGGAGGACCCTTTGGAAAGACTTCGTCACATTCTCGATCTGCCGGTACTCCATTTTGGTGAGTACTTATCCAGCGGCCACTGGTGGCATCAAGACGAGATTGTGTCATGTGGGTAAAGTGTACAACTTCTGCAGAAGATAATCAAATTCTAAGTACTTAGCCGTGTCCCCGGTTATGGACAATACTGAGCAACTAAGGCCTGAAGCTATGGAAGATCTCGACACTCTAATTTCTAAAAGAAAACTTTTAAAACTTGATGCACTTGGAGTTACCAAGGTGCTCAAGAGATTTTCACAAGGACTTGAACACTTGAGTTTTTACCAAGGAGTTCAAGGGATTTTGAAAGGAGATTTGACAAAGGACCAAAACCATTTTGAAAAGATAGGATAAAACATTGCTTTATGCAAATGAGCCTAAAACTCTACTTAGCCAAATTTGCATGTAATGATAGGATCCACTTATATTATACATAGTAGTAAAACTTTCCAATACAATTCAAATGTATTGACCCTTTGTGGCTGTAACTTGTATGTTGCAGGTTTGATTGTTTTTAGTGAAGATTGATTGATTAGGATTACAAAGTCTACAACCAACATCTGCCTGTGGCACTTTGAAGATGAAGGACCCATACTTATAGTTATTCCGCTGCAATGTAATGTAATAGCCAAATGAGCTATGTAAGATGTAATAAAATTATGTTATTCCTGGTTATAAAGTTATATTATGACCTTTGTTTCTTGATATTACATCTTAAACTGTGGATGCTAGCTATTGATCCAGGGACTAGCATTGTAAACACAGGGATCTCTACCTTATTAAAGGTTGGGAACTCTATAGTCATTGCATGTGTGTTCCTGTCATGAACCACACATGGATCAACCAATGTCATTGCATGTGTGTTCCTGTCAAGACCCACATATGGATCCACCAGTGTTCATTGCATGTGTGTTCCTGTCATGAACCACACATGGATCAACCAGTGGTTATTGCATGTGTGTTCTTTTCACAGACCACATATGGATCCACTAGAGTCATTGCACGTGTGTTCTTTTCACAAACCACATATGGACCCACTAGAGTTATTGCATGTGTGTTCTCATACTAAACCCAGCACTAGAGTCATTGCACGTGTGTTCTTTCCACAAACCACTAATGGATCCACCAGTGTTCATTGCATGTGTGTTCTTTTCCACAAACCACATATGGATCCACTAGATTCATTACATGTGTGTTCTTTTCACAAAGCACATATGGACCCACTAGAGTCATTGCATGTCTGTTCTTTTCACAAACCACACATGGATTAACCAATGGCATTGCATGTGTGTTATTGTCACAAACCACATATGGATCAACCAATGTCATTGCATGTGTGTTCCTGACATGAACCACATATCGACCCACTAGAGTCATTGCATGTGTGTTCTTTCCACAAACCACATATGGATCCACTAGAGTCATTGCATGTGTGTTCTTTTCACAAACCACACATGGATTAACGAATGGCATTACATGTGTGTTATTATCACAAACCACATATGGATCAACCAATGTCATTGCATGTGTGTTCATGACATGAACCACATATGGACCCACTAGAGTCATTGCATGTGTGTTCTTTCCACAAACCACATATGGATCCACTAGAGTCATTGCATGTGTGTTCTTTTCACAAACCACATATGGATCAACCAATGGCATTGCATCTGTGTTCTTCTCACAAATCACATATGGATCCACTAGAGTCATTGCATGTGTGTTCTTTCCACAAACCACTTATGGATACACTAGTGTTCATTGCATGTGTGTTCTTTTCCACAAACCACATATGGATACACTAGAGTCATTGCATGTGTGTTCTTATACTAAAACCAGCACTAGAGTCATTGCATGTGTGTTCTTTTCACAAACCACATATGGATCCACTAGTGTTTATTGCATGTGTGTTCTTTTTAGAAACCACATATGGACCCACTAGAGTCATTGCATGTGTGTTCTTATACTAAAACCAGCACTAGAGTCATTGCATGTGTGTTCTTTTCACAAACCACATATGGATCCACCAGTGTTTATTGCATGTGTGTTCTTTCCACAAACAACACATGGATCCCCCTGAGTCATTGCATGTGTGTTCTTTTCACAAACCACATATGAACCCACTAGAGTCATTGCACGTGTGTTCTTTCCACAAACCACATATGGATCCATTAGAGTCATTGCATGTGTGTTCTTTTCACAAACCACATATGGGTCAACTAATGGCATTGCATGTGTGTTCTTTTCACAAATCATATATGGATCCACTAGAGTCATTGTATGTGTGTTCTTTCCATAAACCACTTATGGATCCACCGGTGTACATTGCATGTGTGTTCTTTTCCACAAACCATATATAGATCCACTAGAGTCATTGGATGTGTGTTCTTTTCACAAACCACATATGGACCCACTAGAGTCATTGCATGTGTGTTCTTATACTAAAACCAACACTAGAGTCATTGCATGTGTGTTCTTTTCACAAACCACATGTGGATCCACCAGTGTCATTGCATGTGTGTTCTTTCCACAAACCACATATGGATCCACTAGTGTTTATTGCATGTGTGTTCTTTCCACAAACCACACATGGATCCCCCTGAGTCATTGCATGTCTGTTCTTTTGACGAACCACATATGGACCCGCTTGAGTCATTGCATGTGTGTTATTGTCACAAACCACATATGGATCAACCAATGTCATTGCATGTGTGTTCCTGTCATGAACCACACATGGATCAACCAGTGGGTATTGCATGTGTGTTCTTTCCACAGACCACATATGGATCCACTAGAGTTATTGCATGTGTGTTCTTATACTAAAACTAGCACTAGAGTCATTGCATGTGTTTTCTTTTCACAAACCACATATGGATCCACTAGTGTCATTGCATGTGTGTTCTTTCCACAAATCACATATGGATCCACCAGTGTTCATTGCATGTGTGTTCTTTCCACAAACCACACATGGATCCCCCTGAGTCATTACATGTGTGTTCTTTTGACGAACCACATATGGACCCACTTGAGTCATTGCATGTGTGTTATTGTCACAAACCACATATGGATCAACCAATGTCATTGCATGTGTGTTCCTGTCATGAACCACACATGGATCAACAAGTGGTCATTGCATGTGTGTTCTTCCCACAAACCACATATGGATCCACTAGAGTCATTGCATGTGTGTTCTTTTCACAAACCACATATGGACCCACTAGAGTTATTGCATGTGTGTTCCTTTCACAAACCACACATGGATCCACAAGAGTCATTACATGTGTGTTCTTTTCCACAAACCACATATGGATCCACCAGTGTCATTGGATGTGTGTTCTTTTCACAAACCACATATGGACCCACTAGAGTCATTGCATGTGTGTTCTTATACTAAAACAAGCACTAGAGTCATTGCATGTGTGTTCTTTCCACAAACCACACATGGATCAATCAATGTCAGTGCATGTGTGTTCTTTCCACAAACCACATATGGATCAACTAGTGGTCATTGCATGTGTGTTCTTTCCACAAACCACATATGGATCCACTAGGGTCATTGCATGTGTGTTCTTTTCACAAACCACATATGGACCCACTAGAGTCATTGCATGTGTGTTCTTTTCACAAACCACACATGGATCCACCAGAGTCATTTCATGTGTGTTCTTTCCACAAACCACATATGGATCAATTAGTGTCATTGCATGTGTGTTCTTTCTACAAACCACATATGGATAAACCAATGGCATTGCATGTGTATTCTTTCCACAAACCACACATGGATCAACCAATGGCATTGCATGTGTATTCTTTTCACAAACCACACATGGATCAACCAATGGCATTGCATGTGTGTTCTTTCCACAAACCACACATGGATCTACCAGAGTCATTGCATGTGTGTTCTTTCCACAAACCACATATGGATCAACCAGTGTCATTGCATGTGTGTTATTTCCACAATCCACATATGGATCAACCAATGTCATTGCATGTGTGTTCCTGTCATGAACCACACATGGATCAACCAATGTCATTGCATGTGTGTCCCTGTCAAGAACCACATATGGATCCACCAGTGTTCATTGCATGTGTGTTCCTGTCATGAACCACACATGGATCAACCAGTGGTTATTGCATGTGTGTTCTTTTCACAGACCACAAATGGATCCACTAGAGTCATTGCACGTGTGTTCTTTTCACAAACCATATATGGACCCACTAGAGTTATTTCATGTGCGTTCTCATACTAAACCCAGCACTAGAGTCATTGCACGTGTGTTCTTTCCACAAACCACCAATGGATCCACCAGTGTTCATTGCATGTGTATTCTTTTCCACAAACCACATATGGATCCACTAGATTCATTGCATGTGTGTTCGTTTCACAAAGCACATATGGACCCACTAGAGTCATTGCATGTCTGTTCTTTCCACAAACCACACATGGATTGACCAATGGCATTGCATGTGTGTTATTGTCACAAACCACATATGGATCAACCAATGTCATTGCATGTGTGTTCCTGACATGAACCACATATCGACCCACTAGAGTCATTGCATGTGTGTTCTTTCCACAAACCACATATGGATCCACTAGAGTCATTGCATGTGTGTTCTTTTCACAAACCACATATGGATCAACCAATGGCATTGCATGTGTGTTCTTTTCACAAATCACATATGGATCCACCAGTGTTCACTGCATGTGTGTTCTTTTCGCAAACCACTTATGGATCCACTAGTGTTCATTGCATGTGTGTTCTTTTCCACAAACCACATATGGATCCAATAGAGTCATTGCATGTGTGTTCTTTTCACAAACCACATATGGACCCACTAGAGTCATTGCATGTGTGTTCTTTCCAGAAACCACACATGGATTAACGAATGGCATTGCATGTGTGTTATTGTCACAAACCACTGTAACATCCCTAAAATCATAAGTTTCAAAGTTTGCATATCACTCATGCATGCATACAGGTTTAGTTCATTTTCAAACTCATTTCAGAAAAACAGAAGCATGGTGCTATGATTTCATGTGAGCAGATTTAACTCAAATGGCCATCACCCTTTGAAACTTGAATTTTTAGGAATTTGTTTGCTTGCCTCCATT
This sequence comes from Avena sativa, assembly GCA_916181665.1. Classification (NCBI taxonomy): domain Eukaryota; kingdom Viridiplantae; phylum Streptophyta; class Magnoliopsida; order Poales; family Poaceae; genus Avena; species Avena sativa. The sequence continues at coordinate 436,472,760 of OV702287.1, forward strand.
GTTGGAAAGTTTAGGTGTAAAAGTTTGACCAAAGTTTTCAACTTAGAAATAAATTCAAAACCCTATTTATCAACATTTGCAAACCAGAGGCAAAGTCTCTGATTGCATTAAGCCCAAGCTTGACCAAGCCCTTGCAAAGCAACCCCATGGGTTTTGACATATTTCTGAGACCAATTCACCACTACAAAACCTCAGGAAAAATTTGAATTCAAATGAAACTTGAAATCTTTTGAAAACCTATTCAGAAAATAGAAATAGAAAAAGAAAAGAAGCAAACAAATGAAAAGGGCCGCGCGCCACCAATTCAGCCCAGCAGCGAATCAAGCCCAACAAGCCCACCCGGGGCATTTCTTTTCTTCTCTCACGCGTGAGAGCACTCACTTAGCCGCTGACAGACATACCCCACACCCCCTTTGTTTATTACGCTGACCAGCGGGCCCCGTCCACGTCGTCTTCGTCTTCCCCTAGAATCCGCGCATGATCTCCGCCGCCGGCCGTTGCAGCAGTGATACCCCGAGCTTAATTAGCATTGATGCGACGAGCGTTTCCTGTCGAGCCTCTAACTATAAGATCCCCACCTCCCCACGATCATTTTCCCCCAGTCAATTTTGCATTCACGCCACCAGGCCGCCCACGACTCGCACGACTTCGCCGCTGTTCCGACGACTGCGCCGGCAAATTCCGGTGAGCCTCGTGTTCCCCTCTGTCTCTCATTCATGCTATCTTGTTCAGTAAATCTCTGCGCATCTTCTGACACACTCCGTTTACCTTCGCATGACCCGTAGCTCCAACAGCGTCGACGACTGGCCGCCACCGTCTTCTGCACGAACTCCGGCGACCTCCCTCCGTAAGTAGACACCGCCCCTTGCTCTCTGACTGATACGCCTAGAATCCTCATCGACTTGCGCATCTAACGGTGCCCCTATTTTGGCTTAGGGCGACGAGGAACCTCGCCAACGTCAACCACTGACCGTGCCGACGCCTGTCTCTACTCCGTCGAGCAATCATTGGCATGTCAGCGCGCCCCTCTGCAAGCCAGTACTACGTCGAGCTTCAGCACGCCCTTGCGGATCTGGTAAGCACCTTCTTGCTTCCTGGGCGATCTAGAACGCCGGCACCGCCGTAGTCAGATGCGCCGCCACCGGTCAACGCCGCTAGCGCCGCCCGAGTTTGGTCAGGTTGATTAGGAACGTTGGATCTAGATCCTGTGGCGTGGATTAGAAGGAGGACGAAAAGGTACGCGCGCGTCTGAGCCGCCAGATCTCATTTAGACCGTGCGGTCTGCAGAGCTCGATCCGGGCGAACCGGTACGCGCCAATCACAACGCGACGCGTGGCTAGGGTTAGATCTAAAAACAGATTTCAAATCAGAATTTGATCCAAATTTCAAATGCCTATAACTTTTGATTGCCACGTTGGAATTTTGCAAACTTTATACCGTTGGATTTAGTGAATCAAGGCCTTTCTGTTTATGCAAAGTGTTTAACAAATAGTAACCATTAAAATGACTTTGTTTGTAGAAACATGTTTAAGGCTATTTTGAGTATGGTTTTAGTTTAGCAATTTGTTTAAGTACCAAATAAATTTGTTTTGGCAATTTTTGTGTCTTGTTATGTTTCAGTAACCTGCACATGCTTGGTAGAGTTTTCAAAATCACCACTTAGTAAATTCATGCATGCATGCATTCATATTATTTTTGATTGTATATGAATTGTGTGTAATTGTATGCTACAATTTTGTGTAGATTTTGCTAGTGATTGTGACTGTGAAGAGTGCTACTCTCCCCATTACCAAGGCAAGTGATAGTTTCATGAATATTCCATCCTATATTTTATACTAGCATTAGATATTTTGCTAAGACAAGCATGCTACTTTTGTCAAATGATATGATGGGAAATCCTATGTAGTTAGAATGGTAGAGTTGCTAGGAAATTTTCCCTAAAGTTAAGTTGCCATGCCATGCTTAGCCTAGCTAATAGAAAACATGGGTGGAATATATATTCACACTATGGAAAAAAAAATATTCTAAGTCTAAGGACTTGTGTTTTGTTTAATAAAACAACTAAGTCAATGAATCACCTGGGTGGAATGGGACTTGCTTGGTGGTTTTTGGTTGAGTGGTTACACAAGGCCCATTTTTATGGTTTACCTTGTGTATCACACTTGTGGATTGCCACCCAGGAACAAAGAGATTTGAGTTGTCAAATGTTGAGAAGCTTCAAGTGCAACCACTTGGCAAAATGGGCTCTGCCTTGATCATATAGGTAGCTAGAACTTAGTCTCTTGGACAGTTGGTGGTAGAGGGAATGATAGGTTGGAACGCGTCCATTTGACTAAGGAAAGGCTTTTGAAAGATCTTGTCTTGGGAAACCAAGTCTTATGGGGAAAGTGCACCACCTCTGCAGAGTGTAAAACCTAAGTACTTAGCCATGTCCCTGGTAAAGGACAATTTGAGCATCAAGACATGGAAGCTACAAGAATCTCATCACTCCAACTTCTAAATAAAACTTGTGGGTGAACAAGGGTGAGGGACCCCAATGTCTATTGGTGGTTTCTTGGGAAGTTTTTGACAAAGAAAAACTTAATGATTTCTACTAATAGGAAAAACCTATTTTGAGCAAAGCAAGCCAAGCTACACCTAGCCAAAATGCATATAGTAGTATAGTCCACTTAAAATATACTAAGGTATCACTTGCCAATACTATTCCAAAGTATTGACCCTCTGTGGCTGTAACTTGTGATGTTGCAGGTTACTCCGATGCTGAATAGGAGTCATGAGTCTACACTCAACATGCTTGCCTGTGGCACATGAAGATGAAGACTTATGTTTATTTACTTATTCCTTAAACTCTTGTATTGGGCCTATGGCCCTGAGTTGTAAAAGACTATGTTTTATCTCTGGAATGAATGTAATAAACGACCTTTGTATATGTGTACTTCATCTTAAACTGTGGATGCTAGCATTGATCCAGGGACTAGCATTGCAATCACAGGGATCCTTTTCCTTTACAAAGGAGGGGTCTAACAGATGGTATCAGAGCACTGTGTTGCCTGTAGGATTATGACCCTAGGATTGGAAACCACTAAGGAATTTTTTTTAACTTCTACACTTGTCTATTCTTCTCGTAAACTTTTCTAATCTTCTCATTCTCATCTCTATTTGTAGATGAACTCCATCAACGAAGCCGTGAAGAAAGGACCACTCATGACCATGACCTTGGAGTGTGAGACTGAGTTTCCCAAGATTCTCAAGGACCTCATGGAGGCAATGGAAGCACATGGTGCAGCTGTGTACAAGGGCTTTCCAGTGATGGAGGAAGGAGTGGAGTATTGGTGGGTGCAACTTCACTTGTACAAAAACAAGGAAGACAACCACAAAGAAAGAGGCTTCTGCATGTACACCAACACTGTGATGCACACCACATTCTTTGAGTCAGCCAGAGATGCAGCTTGGAGGACCATCAAAGAACTAAGTGCTAGAGTCAAGTGCAGGATGCTCAACCTCCAAAAAGACTTAAAGAAAGAAAAGGAACATACCCAAGAGTTGGAAGCCACCAACCAAACCTTAAGGGGAGATATTATAGACTTAGTGATGGAATCATGTGAACAAGATAGGCTGATTGCCTCTAGGAACATTGTGTTAGCCATCAGATCCAGTGAGATAGGTTTGTAAACGCACTTCGTTAGTTGGACCACCACCTATCACCTTATTTTCCAAATGATACATTAAATAAGTTTGAACCTTGGTTGATGTAATGGATTCATGTATGCATGACTTGTGTGATTTTGTGTTCCAAGGATATGTATGAGTGTTTGTCTTGTTTTAACTTGTGTTGTTCTAACTTTTTCAATCTTATAAATAGATGCCTATTACCATCAGCACTGTTGAGGAGTTCCAGGTTACCCGTTTTGGTCCTCGTATCGTAGAGCTTACTACCTTGCTCGATATCCCTCTTCCCACCATTACGGTGCACCCACTCACCAAGTTTGAGAGGAAGGACCTCTGGGGCTTCAAGGTGAACCAGCCAGGACGCTAGACAGAGCCTACTACGGAGGCCATCGTCTTCAAGCTTATGCACGATGACAGGGAGAGAGGCATGGAGGTTGTCATGCAGGACCTGATAGGACGACTGTTGGGTCGTCACTCCCAACAGGTTAGAGGCACTCACTTCCACGCCTTCGGAAGGCGTGATGTTGACGGAGAGTCCATCGACTTTGAGGACGACTCGAGGGCCGCAGCAGAGCTGATACGCCTGTACCTCCAGGACTTAGAGACTCTTATTAGGCACGTGGATACTGACAGGACCAATGTCATGCTCAGTAATGACGAGCTCCAGGTGCAGCTTCGCGAGAAGGACAAGCTCTTCGCGCAGCAGGGCGAGATTGTCAAGGAGATGGAGGCGAAGTTCGAGACCCAGGACCGTAAGTTCAAGAATCAAGAGAAACGTGTCCAGGATAGGAATAAGAAGATTCGGGACATGACCGAGGAACTGCAGTCCAAGGACTTCGAGTTAGAGCAGCAACAGACGGTGATTGAGAGACTTCGTTCCCAGAAGAGGGCTCTCAAGGCCAAGATCGACTCCTTGACCACTACCATTGAGGAGAACAAGACCGCAATGGAGAACGCAGGTCTTACCTTTGTCGAGGAGGAGATTGATGCTGACGAGTAGACTTGACTACTCAGTTATCTCTATTTACCGTACTTGTTATTTGTGAACTTATTATTGGACCATCCGACATGTGGATGGCTTGCCCCTTGTGTGTTTTTATGTTGAGAACTTGTTACCTTGTTTGTTGAGCTTTTGACCTTATGTTTCATGCTATGTGTTTGCTTACGTGATGTATTGTGCATAAACATCTATGGGTATCTCATTCTTTCTTGAATAAACCACAGATGCCTCCCCGTCGCGCAAACCCCAACCCCAACAACATTACCCCGGAAATGCAACAGATGATGAATGCGCAGACACAGCTTATGCAAATGATGACGACATTCATCCAAAACCAGAACAACAACAACCCCAATAACAACAACAACCCCAATAACAACAACAACCCCAACAACAACAACCCTCCGGGTTTTGATATGCTCACCAGATTTCTGCATCTGAGGCCAGCTAAGTTTTCGGGAACGACTGATCCCATGGTGGCCAATGATTGGCTACGTTCTATGAACAAAGACTTAGTGACCGTGGGCTGCACGGATGCTGAAAAAGTCAGGTTCGCAGCACATCTGTTGGAAGGACCAGCCGCCACATGGTGGGACAACTTCCAGATCACCACTCCTATTGATGAGGTGACTTGGGCTATCTTTGAAGATGGCTTTCGCACTACTCATATCTCACCAGGAATGATGAGCCTGAAAAAGAAGGAGTTTCACAACCTGAAGCAGCGCCACCACAGCGTGGCTGAATATATCGAGGAGTTCAACAATCTGGCGCGCTATGCACCGGATGAGGTTGACACAGATGCCAAAAGAAAGGAAAAGTTTCTGGAAGGCTTGAATGATGAGCTGAATCTGCAGCTGTCTGTGGCATATGTTCCAACTTATCAGTCGCTGTGTGACAAGGCTGTTATTGTGGAAAGTAAAATGAAGCAAGTCGAGAGTAGGAAGAGGAAACACTCCGACAAGCACAGCTCGGGATCGTCTCATAAACGATCTCACTATGATGATAGTGTCAGCTCAGGATCCCACAAGCATGGGAAATTTAACAAGCACCGCAACCACAACCGTCATGACAACAAGCATCATCGCAGTCATGACAATGATAAGTACAAGAATCACAAGAGTGGACATAAGAGCCACCACAGTGGAAGTGGAAGTGGAAACCAGCCTAAAAGGGACATCAGTCAGGTTGAATGCTTCAAATGCAAGAAGCTAGGGCATTATGCTAATGAGTGCCCTGAAAAGAAAGTTGAAGGACCTAACAAGCCCAATCCTTTTCAGAAAGGACAGGTTAACCACATCAATGTGGAAGATGTCTATGAAGAGCCTGATGCTGTTGCTGGTAAGTTCAGACTAAATTCAATTCCAGCATTTGTACTCTTTGATACCGGTGCATCTCATTCATTCATATCAAAAACATTTGTCGAAAGAAATGAACTACCGGTAGAAACCATTGGGTGTCCTATAAGAGTAAGTTCTCCTGGCGGAGAAATGTTAGTAAACTCAGGATGTCATGACTTAGTCATAGAGTTTGGAAAACATAAGTTTCCAGTGAACCTAATAATCCTGAATTCCCAAGGATTGGATGTGATTTTGGGAATGGATTGGATGGCTAAGTATGAGGGAGTACTAGATTGTGCCAATCGTATAGTTGCACTCACAACCCCTGAAGGTAAGAGGATAAAATTCAAGTCCAATTTTGAATCTAAAGGAAGTAAGCTGAATTCTCTTAAGGGGGTTAGCATGGACAGTGTGCCAATTGTGTGTGAGTATCCGGATGTGTTTCCGGAAGAGTTGCCAGGAATGCCACCAGATAGAGATGTGGAGTTTCTGATAGATTTGGTACCAGGTTCTGGACCAATAGCAAAAAGACCGTACAAAATGTCAGTTGATGAACTGAAAGAGCTCAAGAAGCAACTAGGAGAACAATTGCAGAAAGGATTCATCCAGCCAAGTTCTTCATCTTGGGGAGCTCCAGTTTTGTTCGTAGAAAAGAAAGATAGAACTCAAAGATTATGCATAGATTACCGTTCTCTCAACGAGGTAACCATCAAGAACAAATATCCTTTGCCAAGAATCAACGACTTGTTTGATCAGCTAGAAGGAGCATGTGTGTTCTCGAAGATTGATCTTCGGTCAGGCTATTTTCAACTCAAGATAAGAGAGCAAGACATACCTAAAACAGCATTCACCACAAGGTATGGATTGTATGAGTACACTGTGATGCCTTTTGGTCTAACCAACGCTCCAGCATACTTCATGAATATGATGAACAAAGTGTTCATGGAATTTCTCGACAAGTTCGTTGTCGTTTTCATCGATGATGTCTTAGTCTACTCCAAGAGCAAGGAAGAGCATGAAAGACATCTACGCTTGATACTTGAGAAACTGAGGGAACATAAGCTTTATGCCAAATTCATCAAGTGTGAGTTTTGGTTAGAGGAAGTTGGATTTCTTGGTCACGTTATGACAAAGGATGGTGTAGCAGTTGATCCTGCTAAAGTTTCAGCTGTGACAGAATGGGAATCTCCTAAGAACGTAAAAGAGGTTCGTAGTTTCCTTGGTTTAGCAGGTTACTACAGAAGATTCATTGAAATTTTTTCAAAGGTTGCTAAACCAATGACAGAATTGTTAAAGAAAGATAAGAAATTTGCTTGGTCTGAAAGTTGTGAACTCAGCTTTCAAGAATTGAAGAAGAGGCTTGTGTCAGCACCAGTTCTGTTCTTACCAGACTTGGAAAAGGATTTCCAAGTGTATTGTGATGATTCTCATCAAGGATTAGGTGCCGTACTTATGCAAGGCGGAAAAGTTGTGGCTTATGCCTCGAGACAAATCAAAACTCATGAAGTAAATTATCCTACTCATGATTTAGAGTTAGCTGCTGTTGTCCATGCACTCAAAACATGGAGACACTACCTTTTGGGAAAGCGTTGTGAAGTATTCACGGATCACAAGAGTCTAAAATATATCTTCACCCAGAAGGAAATCAATATGAGACAAAGGAGATGGCTAGAACTTATCAAGGATTACGACTTGAGTTTGCAATACCACCCCGGTAAAGCAAATGTAGTAGCAGATGCTCTAAGTCGTAAGGCGTTTGTAAATGGCCTTACCAAAGGTGAATTGCCAGATGACTTGTGTAAGCAGTTCAAAGAACTCAGATTGGAGATTGTGCCAGAAGGACATCTCATGTCTTTGGATGTTCAACCCACTCTGTTGGATAAGATTAAAGAAGCCCAAAAGACGGATAAAGAAATTGAAGAGATTAAGGAAAGGATTAGCCAAGGGAAAGCTAAAAGTTTCCATATAGACGGACAAGGTACTTTATGGCATGGGAAACGTATTTGTGTTCCACAAGATCCGGAGTTACGGAAACTGATTCTACAAGAATCCCATAACTCTCCATATTCTATTCACCCGGGAAACACCAAAATGTACATGGATATGAAAGAAAGATTTTGGTGGAACAATCTCAAAAGGGACATTGCCGAACACATTGCTTTGTGTGATGTGTGTAGTAGAGTGAAAGCGGAGCATCAGAAACCAGCAGGTTTGCTTCAACCACTGCCTATTCCTGAATGGAAGTGGGAAAATATTGGTATGGATTTCATTACCGGATTACCAAGGACCAGGTCAGGGTATGATTCCATATGGGTAGTAGTGGATCGCCTAACTAAAGTGGCTCATTTTATACCCGTGAAGACAACTTATACAAGTGCCAAGTTAGCCAAAATCTACATGAGCAGAATTGTATGCCTTCACGGTGTGCCTAAGAGTATTGTGTCTGATAGAGGAACTCAGTTTACTTCTCACTTTTGGAGACAACTTCATGAATCTTTAGGAACGAGGTTGGAATTCAGCACTGCTTTTCATCCTCAAACTGATGGACAAACATAAAGGACTAATCAAATTCTTGAAGACATGTTGAGGGCATGTGCCCTAGACTATGGAGCAAGTTGGGATGAAAGTCTGCCTTACGCAGAGTTCTCTTACAATAACAGTTATCAATCTAGTATTGGGATGGCACCATTTGAGCTTCTCTACGGAAGGAAGTGTACCACCCCATTGCTATGGAATGGTGTGGGAGAAAGAAGTTTGTTTGGACCAGATCTTATCAAAGACGCCGAAGAAAAGGTCAAATTGGTTAAGGACAGGTTGAAGATAGCACAGTCTCGACAGAAAAGCTACGCGGATTCTAAGCGTAGAGAAGTCACCTACGAAGTTGGGGATAGAGCTTATCTTAGAGTATCACCACTTCGTGGAGTGAAAAGATTTGGAGTCAAAGGAAAGTTGGCACCAAGAAATATTGGGCCATTCAACATTCTAAGTCGCAAGGGAGAAGTTGCATATGAAATCGAACTGCCAGCATCTTTATTAGCAGTCCATAATGTTTTTCATGTGAGTCAGCTTAAGAAATGTCACCCAGAAATGGAAGAATCTTCTTTGAAGGATACCATACCTTTTGAAGAAGTTCAACTAGAAAGTGATCTCACCTATGAAGAAAAGCCTGTCAAGATTCTTGAGACCGCAGAAAGAGTCACAAGGACAAAAACTATCAAGTTTTGCAAAGTGCAATGGAATCATCATTCCGAAGAGGAAGCAACATGGGAAAGAGAAGATGATCTTCGGAAAGACCACCCACACCTATTTGCTAGCCAATCCGAATCTCGAGGGCGAGATTCACCTTAAGGGGGTTAGATTTGTAACATCCCTAAAATCATAAGTTTCAAAGTTTGCATATCACTCATGCATGCATACAGGTTTAGTTCATTTTCAAACTCATTTTAGAAAAACAGAAGCATGGTGCTATGATTTCATGTGAGCAGATTTAACTCAAATGGCCATCACCCTTTGAAACTTGAATGTTTAGGAACTTGTTTGCTTGCCTCCATTGTTGGAAAGTTTAGGTGTAAAAGTTTGACCAAAGTTTTCAACTTAGAAATAAATTCAAAACCCTATTTATCAACATTTGCAAACCAGAGGCAAAGTCTCTGATTGCATTAAGCCCAAGCTTGACCAAGCCCTTGCAAAGCAACCCCATGGGTTTTGACATATTTCTGAGACCAATTCACCACTACAAAACCTCAGGAAAAATTTGAATTCAAATGAAACTTGAAATCTTTTGAAAACCTATTCAGAAAATAGAAATAGAAAAAGAAAAGAAGCAAACAAATGAAAAGGGCCACACGCCACCAATTTAGCCCAGCAGCGAATCAAGCCCAACAAGCCCACCCGGGGCATTTCTTTTCTTCTCTCACGCGTGAGCGCACTCACTCAGCCGCTGACAGACATACCCCACACCCTCTTTGCTTATTACGCTGACCAGCGGGCCCCGTCCACATCGTCTTCGTCTTCCCCCTGAATCCGCGCATGATCTCCGCCGCCGGCCATTGCAGTAGTGATACCCCGAGCTTAATTAGCATTGATGCGACGAGCGTTTCCTGTCGAGCCTCTAACTATAAGATCCCCACCTCCCCACGACCATTTCCCCCAGTCAATTTTGCATTCACGCCACCAGGACGCCCACGACTCGCACGACTTCGCCGCTGTTCCGACGACTGCGCCGGCAAATTCCGGTGAGCCTCGTGTTCCCCTCTGTCTCTCATTCATGCTATCTTGTTCAGTAAATCTCTGCGCATCTTCTGACACACTCCGTTTACCTTCGCATGACCCGTAGCTCCAACAGCGTCGACGACTGGCCGCCACCGTCTTCTGCACGAACTCCGGCGACCTCCCTCCGTAAGTAGACACCGCCCCTTGCTCTCTGACTGATACGCCTAGAATCCTCATCGACTTGCGCATCTAACGGTGCCCCTATTTTGGCTTAGCGCGACGAGGAACCTCGCCAACGTCAACCACTGACCGTGCCGACGCCTGTCTCTACTCCGACGAGCAATCATCGCCGTGTCAGCGCGCCCCTCTGTAAGCCTGTACTACGTCGAGCTTCAGCACGCCCTTGCGGATCTGGTAAGCACCTTCTTGCTTCCTAGGGCGATCTAGAACGCCGGCACCGCCGTAGTCAGACGCGCCGCCACCGGTCAACGCTGCTAGCGCCGCCCGAGTTTGGTCAGGTTGATTAGGAACGTTGGATCTAGATCCTATGGCGTGGATTAGAAGGAGGACGAAAAGGTACGCGCGCGTCTGAGCCGCCAGATCTCATTTAGACTGTGCGGTCTGCAGAGCTCGATCCGGGCGAACCGGTACACGCCAATCACAACGCGACGCGTGGCTAGGGTTAGATCTAAAAACAGATTTCAAATCAGAATTTGATCCAAATTTCAAATGCCTATAACTTTTGATTGCCACGTTGGAATTTTGCAAACTTTATACCGTTGGATTCAGTGAATCAAGGCCTTTCTGTTTATGCAAAGTGTTTAACAAATAGTAACCATTAAAATGACTTTGTTTGTAGAAACATGTTTAAGGCTATTTTGAGTATGGTTTTAGTTTAGCAATTTGTTTAAGTACCAAATAAATTTGTTTTGGCAATTTCTGTGTCTTGTTATGTTTCAGTAACCTGCACATGCTTGGTAGAGTTTTCAAAATCACCACTTAGTAAATTCATGCATGCATGCATTCATATTATTTTTGATTGTATATGAATTGTGTGTAATTGTATGCTACAATTTTGTGTAGATTTTGCTAGTGATTGTGACTGTGAAGAGTGCTACTCTCCCCATTACCAAGGCAAGTGATAGTTTCATGAATATTCCATTCCTATATTTTATACTAGCATTAGATATTTTGCTAAGACAAGCATGCTACTTTTGTCAAATGATATGATGGGAAATCCTATGTAGTTAGAATGGTAGAGTTGCTAGGAAATTTTCCCTAAAGTTAAGTTGCCATGCCATGCTTAGCCTAGCTAATAGAAAACATGGGTGGAATATATATTCACACTATGGAAAAAAAATATTCTAAGTCTGAGGACTTGTGTTTTGTTTAATAAAACAACTAAGTCAATGAATCACCTGGGTGGAATGGGACTTGCTTGGTGGTTTTTGGTTGAGTGGTTACACAAGGCCCATTTTTATGGTTTACCTTGTGTATCACACTTGTGGATTGCCACCCAGGAACAAAGAGATTTGAGTTGTCAAATGTTGAGAAGCTTCAAGTGCAACCACTTGGCAAAATGGACTCTGCCTTGATCATATAGGTAGCTAGAACTTAGTCTCTTGGACAGTTGGTGGTAGAGGGAATGATAGGTTGGAACGCGTCCATTTGACTAAGGAAAGGCTTCTGAAAGATCTTGTCTTGGGAAACCAAGTCTTGTGGGGAAAGTGCACCACCTCTACAGAGTGTAAAACCTAAGTACTTAGCCATGTCCCTGGTAAAGGACAATTTGAGCATCAAGACATGGAAGCTACAAGAATCTCATCACTCCAACTTCTAAATAAAACTTGTGGGTGAACAAGGGTGAGGGACCCCAATGTCTATTGGTGGTTTCTTGGGAAGTTTTTGACAAAGAAAAACTTAATGATTTCTACTAATAGGAAAAACCTATTTTGAGCAAAGCAAGCCAAGCTACACCTAGCCAAAATGCATATAGTAGTATAGTCCACTTAAAATATACTAAGGTATCACTTGCCAATACTATTCCAAAGTATTGACCCTCTGTGGCTGTAACTTGTGATGTTGCAGGTTACTCCGATGTTGAATAGGAGTCATGAGTCTACACTCAACATGCTTGCCTGTGGCACATGAAGATGAAGACTTATGTTTATTTACTTATTCCTTAAACTCTTATATTGGGCCTATGGCCCTGAGCTGTAAAAGACTATGTTTTATCTCTGGAATGAATGTAATAAACGACCTTTGTATCTGTGTACTTCATCTTAAACTGTGGATGCTAGCATTGATCCAGGGACTAGCATTGCAATCACAGGGATCCTTTTCCTTTACAAAGGAGGGGTCTAACAACCACATATGGATCAACCAATGTCATTGCATGTGTGTTCATGACATGAACCACATATGGACCCACCAGAGTCATTGCATGTGTGTTCTTTCCACAAACCACATATGGATCCACTAGAGTCATTGCATGTGTGTTCTTTTCACAAACCACATATGGATCAACCAATGGCATTGCATCTGTGTTCTTTTCACAAATCACATATGGATCCACTAGAGTCATTGCATGTGTGTTCTTTCCACAAACCACTTATGGATACACTAGTGTTCATTGCATGTGTGTTCTTTTCCACAAACCACATATGGATACACTAGAGTCATTGCATGTGTGTTCTTATACTAAAACCAGCACTAGAGTCATTGTATGTGTGTTCTTTTCACAAACCACATATGGATCCACTAGTGTTTATTGCATGTGTGTTCTTTTTAGAAACCACATATGGACCCACTAGAGTCATTGCATGTGTGTTCTTATACTAAAACCAGCACTAGAGTCATTGCATGTGTGTTCTTTTCACAAACCACATATGGATCCACCAGTGTTTATTGCATGTGTGTTCTTTCCACAAACAACACATGGATCCCCCTGAGTCATTGCATGTGTGTTCTTTTCACAAACCACATATGAACACACTAGAGTCATTGCATGTGTGTTCTTTCCACAAACCACATATGGATCCATTAGAGTCATTGCATGTGTGTTCTTTTCACAAACCACATATGGGTCAACTAATGGCATTGCATGTGTGTTCTTTTCACAAATCATATATGGATCCACTAGAGTCATTGCATGTGTGTTCTTTCCATAAACCACTTATGGATCCACCGGTGTACATTGCATGTGTGTTCTTTTCCACAAACCATATATAGATCCACTAGAGTCATTGGATGTGTGTTCTTTTCACAAACCACATATGGACCCACTAGAGTCATTGCATGTGTGTTCTTATACTAAAACCAACACTAGAGTCATTGCATGTGTGTTCTTTTCACAAACCACATATGGATCCACCAGTGTCATTGCATGTGTGTTCTTTCCACAAACCACATATGGATCCACCAGTGTTTATTGCATGTGTGTTCTTTCCACAAACCACACATGGATCCCCCTGAGTCATTGCATGTCTATTCTTTTGACGAACCACATATGGACCCGCTTGAGTCATTGCATGTGTGTTATTGTCACAAACCACATATGGATCAACCAATGTCATTGCATGTGTGTTCCTGCCATGAACCACACATGGATCAACCAGTGGGTTTTGCATGTGTGTTCTTTCCACAGACCACATATGGATCCACTAGAGTCATTGCACGTGTGTTCTTTTCACAAACCACATATGGACCCACTAGAGTTATTACATGTGTGTTCTTATCTAAAACCAGCACTAGAGTCATTGCATGTGTGTTCTTTTCACAAACCACATATGGATCCACTAGTGTCATTGCATGTGTGTTCTTTCCACAAACCACATATGGATCCACCAGTGTTCATTGCATGTGTGTTCTTTCCACAAACCACACATGGATCCCCTGAGTCATTACATGTGTGTTCTTTTGACGAACCACATATGGACCCACTTGAGTCATTGCATGTGTGTTATTGTCACAAACCACATATGGATCAACCAATGTCATTGCATGTGTGTTCCTGTCATGAACCACATATGGATCAACAAGTGGTCATTGCATGTGTGTTCTTCCCACAAACCACATATGGATCCACTAGAGTCATTGCATGTGTGTTCTTTTCACAAACCACATATGGACCCACTAGAGTCATTACATGTGTGTTCCTTTCACAAACCACACATGGATCCACAAGAGTCATTACATGTGTCTTCTTTTCCACAAACCACATATGGATCCACCAGTGTCATTGGATGTGTGTTCTTTTCACAAACCACATATGGACCCACTAGAGTCATTGCATGTGTGTTCTTATACTAAAACAAGCACTAGAGTCATTGCATGTGTGTTTTTTCCACAAACCACACATGGATCAATCAATGTCAGTGCATGTGTGTTCTTTCCACAAACGACATATGGATCAACCAGTGGTCATTGCATGTGTGTTCTTTCCACAAACCACATATGGATCCACTAGGGTCATTGCATGTGTGTTCTTTTCACAAACCACATATGGACCCACTAGAGTCATTGCATGTGTGTTCTTTTCACAAACCACACATGGATCCACCAGAGTCATTGCATGTGTGTTCTTTCCACAAACCACATATGGATCAACTAGTGTCATTGCATGTGTGTTCTTTCCACAAACCACATATGGATAAACTAATGGAATTGCATGTGTGTTCTTTCCACAAACCACAAATGGATCAACCAATGGCATTACACGTGTATTGTTTTCACAAACCACACATGGATCAACCAATGGCATTGCATGTGTGTTCTTTCCACAAACCACGCATGGATCCACCAGAGTCATTGCATGTGTGTTCTTTCCACAGACAACATATGGATCAACCAGTGTCATTGCATGTGTGTTCTTTCCACAAACCACATATGGATCAACCAATGTCATTGCATGTGTGTTGCTGTCATGAACCACACATCGATCAACCAATGTCATTGCATGTGTGTTCCTGTCATGAACCACACATGGATCAACCAGTGGGTATTGCATGTGTGTTCTTTCCACAGACCACATATGGATCCACTAGAGTCATTGCACGTGTGTTCTTTTCACAAACCACATATGGACCCACTAGAGTTATTGCATGTGTGTTCTTATACTAAAACTAGCACTAGAGTCATTGCATGTGTTTTCTTTTCACAAACCACATATGGATCCACAGTGTCATTGCATGTGTGTTCTTTCCACAAACCATATATGGATCCACTAGAGTCATTGCATGTGTGTTCTTTTGACGAACCACATATGGACCCACTTGAGTCATTGCATGTGTGTTATTGTCACAAACCACATATGGATCAACCAATGTCATTGCATGTGTTTTCCTGTCATGAACCACACATGGATCAACAAGTGGTCATTGCATGTGTGTTCTTCCCACAAACCACATATGGATCCACTAGAGTCATTGCATGTGTGTTCTTTTCACAAACCACATATGGACCCACTAGAGTCATTGCATGTGTGTTCCTTTCACAAACCACACATGGATCCACAAGAGTCATTACATGTGTGTTCTTTTCCACAAACCACATATGGATCCACCAGTGTTATTGGATGTGTGTTCTTTTCACAAACCACATATGGACCCACTAGAGTCATTGCATGTGTGTTCTTATACTAAAACAAGCACTAGAGTCATTGCATGTGTGTTCTTTCCACAAACCACACATGGATCAATCAATGTCAGTGCATGTGTGTTCTTTCCACAAACGACATATGGATCAACCAGTGGTCATTGCATGTGTGTTCTTTCCACAAACCACATATGGATCCACTAGGGTCATTGCATGTGTGTTCTTTTCACAAACCACATATGGACCCACTAGAGTCATTGCATGTGTGTTCTTTTCACAAACCACACATGGATCCACCAGAGTCATTGCATGTGTGTTCTTTCCACAAACCACATATGGATCAACCAGTGTCATTGCATGTGTGTTCTTTCCACAAACCACATATGGATAAACTAATGGAATTGCATGTGTGTTCTTTCCACAAACCACAAATGGATCAACCAATGGCATTACACGTGTATTGTTTTCACAAACCACACATAAATCAACCAATGGCATTGCATGTGTGTTCTTTCCACAAACCACGCATGGATCCACCAGAGTCATTGCATGTGTGTTCTTTCCACAGACAACATATGGATCAACCAGTGTCATTGCATGTGTGTTCTTTCCACAAACCACATATGGATCAACCAATGTCATTGCATGTGTGTTGCTGTCATGAACCACACATCGATCAACCAATGTCATTGCATGTGTGTTCCTGTCATGAACCACACATGGATCAACCAGTGGGTATTGCATGTGTGTTCTTTCCACAGACCACATATGGATCCACTAGAGTCATTGCACGTGTGTTCTTTTCACAAACCACATATGGACCCACTAGAGTTATTGCATGTGTGTTCTTATACTAAAACTAGCACTAGAGTCATTGCATGTGTTTTCTTTTCACAAACCACATATGGATCCACAGTGTCATTGCATGTGTGTTCTTTCCACAAACCATATATGGATCCACTAGAGTCATTGCATGTGTGTTCTTTTGACGAACCACATATGGACCCACTTGAGTCATTGCATGTGTGTTATTGTCACAAACCACATATGGATCAACCAATGTCATTGCATGTGTGTTCCTGTCATGAACCACACATGGATCAACAAGTGGTCATTGCATGTGTGTTCTTCCCACAAACCACATATGGATCCACTAGAGTCATTGCATGTGTGTTCTTTTCACAAACCACATATGGACCCACTAGAGTCATTGCATGTGTGTTCCTTTCACAAACCACACATGGATCCACAAGAGTCATTACATGTGTGTTCTTTTCCACAAACCACATATGGATCCACCAGTGTTATTGGATGTGTGTTCTTTTCACAAACCACATATGGACCCACTAGAGTCATTGCATGTGTGTTCTTATACTAAAACAAGCACTAGAGTCATTGCATGTGTGTTCTTTCCACAAACCACACATGGATCAATCAATGTCAGTGCATGTGTGTTCTTTCCACAAACAACATATGGATCAACCAGTGGTCATTGCATGTGTGTTCTTTCCACAAACCACATATGGATCCACTAGGGTCATTGCATGTGTGTTCTTTTCACAAACCACATATGGACCCACTAGAGTCATTGCATGTGTGTTCTTTTCACAAACCACACATGGATCCACCAGAGTCATTGCATGTGTGTTCTTTCCACAAACCACATATGGATCAACCAGTGTCATTGCATGTGTGTTATTTCCACAAACCACATATGGATAAACTAATGGAATTGCATGTGTGTTCTTTCCACAAACCACAAATGGATCAACCAATGGCATTACACGTGTATTGTTTTCACAAACCACACATGGATCAACCAATGGCATTGCATGTGTGTTCTTTCCACAAACCACGCATGGATCCACCAGAGTCATTGCATGTGTGTTCTTTCCACAGACAACATATGGATCAACCAGTGTCATTGCATGTGTGTTCTTTCCACAAACCACATATGGATCAACCAATGTCATTGCATGTGTGTTGCTGTCATGAACCACACATCGATCAACCAATGTCATTGCATGTGTGTTCCTGTCATGAACCACACATGGATCAACCAGTGGGTATTGCATGTGTGTTCTTTCCACAGACCACATATGGATCCACTAGAGTCATTGCACGTGTGTTCTTTTCACAAATGACATATGGACCCACTAGAGTTATTGCATGTGTGTTCTTATACTAAAACTAGCACTAGAGTCATTGCATGCGTTTTCTTTTCACAAACCACATATGGATCCACAGTGTCATTGCATGTGTGTTCTTTCCACAAACCATATATGGATCCACTAGAGTCATTGCATGTGTGTTCTTTTGACGAACCACATATGGACCCACTTGAGTCATTGCATGTGTGTTATTGTCACAAACCACATATGGATCAACCAATGTCATTGCATGTGTGTTCCTGTCATGAACCACACATGGATCAACAAGTGGTCATTGCATGTGTGTTCTTCCCACAAACCCCATATGGATCAACTAGATTCATTGCATGTGTGTTCTTTTCACAAACCACATATGGACCCACTAGAGTCATTGCATGTGTGTTCCTTTCACAAACCACACATGGATCCACAAGAGTCATTGCATGTGTGTTCTTTTCCACAAACCACATATGGATCCACCAGTGTTATTGGATGTGTGTTCTTTTCACAAACCACATATGGACCCACTAGAGTCATTGCATGTGTGTTCTTATACTAAAACAAGCACTAGAGTCATTGCATGTGTGTTCTTTCCACAAACCACACATGGATCAATCAATGTCAGTGCATGTGTGTTCTTTCCACAAACCACATATGGATCAACCAGTGGTCATTGCATGTGTGTTCTTTCCACAAACCACATATGGATCCACTAGGGTCATTGCATGTGTGTTCTTTTCACAAACCACATATGGACCCACTAGAGTCATTGCATGTGTGTTCTTTTCACAAACCACACATAGATCCACCAGAGTCATTGCATGTGTGTTCTTTCCACAAACCACATATGGATCAACCAGTGTCATTGCATGTGTGTTCTTTCCACAAACCACATATGGATCAACCAGTGTCATTGCATGTGTGTTCTTTCCACAAACCACATATGGATAAACTAATGGAATTGCATGTGTGTTCTTTCCACAAACCACACACGGATCAACCAATGGCATTACACGTGTATTGTTTTCACAAACCACACATGGATCAACCAATGGCATTGCATGTGTGTTCTTTCCACAAACCACACATGGATCCACCAGAGTCATTGCATGTGTGTTCTTTCCACAGACAACATATGGATCAACCAGTGTCATTGCATGTGTGTTCTTTCCACAAACCACATATGGATCAACCAATGTCATTGCATGTGTGTTGTTGTCATGAACCACACATCGATCAACCAATGTCATTGCATGTGTGTTCCTGTCATGAACCACACATGGATCAACCAGTGGGTATTGCATGGGTGTTCTTTACACATACCACATATGGATCCACTAGAGTCATTGCACGTGTGTTCTTTTCACAAACCACATATGGACCCACTAGAGTTATTGCATGTGTGTTCTTATACTAAAACTAGCACTAGAGTCATTGCATGTGTTTTCTTTTCACAAACCACATATGGATCCACCAGTGTCATTGCATGTGTGTTCTTTCCACAAACCACATATGGATCAACCAGTGGTCATTGCATGTGTGTTCTTTCCACAAACCACATATGGATCCACTAGAGTCATTGCATGTGTGTTCATTTCACAAACCAAATATGGACCCACTAGAGTCATTGCATGTGTGTTCTTTTCACCAACCACGCATGGATCCACCAGAGTCATTGCATGTGTGTTCTTTCCACAAACCACATATGGATCAATCAGTGTCATTGCATGTGTGTTCTTTCTACAAACCACATATGGATAAACCAATGGCATTGCAAGTGTGTTATTTCCACAAACCACACATGGATCAACCAATAGCATTGCATGTGTATTCTTTTCACAAACCACACATGGATCAACCAATGGCATTGCATGTGTGTTCTTTCCACAAACCACACATGGATCCATCAGAGTCATTGCATGTGTGTTCTTTCCACAAACCACATATGGATCAACCAGTGTCATTGCATGTATGTTCTTTCCACAATCCACATATGGATCAACCAATGTCATTGCATGTGTGTTCCTATCATGAACCACACATGGATCAACCAATGTCATTGCATGTGTGTTCCTGTCAAGAACCACATATGGATCCACCAGTGTTCATTGCATGTGTGTTCCTGTCATGAACCACACATGGATCAACCAGTGGTTATTGCATGTGTGTTCTTTCCACATACCACATCTGGATCCACTAGTGTCATTACACGTGTGTTCTTTTCACAAACCACATATGGACCCACTAGAGTTATTGCATGTGTGTTCATATACTAAACCCAGAATCATTACATGTGTGTTCTTTCCACAAACCACTAATGGATCCACTAGTGTTCATTGCATGTCTGTTCTTTTCCACAAACCACATATGTATCCACTAGATTCATTGCATGTGTGTTCTTTTCACAAACCACATATGGATCCACTAGAGTCATTGCATGTTTGTTCTTTTCACAAACCATAGATGGACCCACTAGAGTCATTGCATGTGTGTTCTTATACTAAAACCAGCAGTAGAGTTATTTCATGTGTGTTCTTTCCACAAACCACATATGGATCCACCAGTGTCATTGCATGTGTGTTCCTTCCACAAACCCCATATGGATCCACCAGAGTCATTGCATGTGTGTTCTTTCCACAAACCACACATGGATCAACCAGTGTCATTGCATGTGTGTTATTTTCACAAACCACATATGGATCAACCTGAGTCATTGCATGTGTGTTCTTACCACAAACCACATATGGATCCACTAGAGTCATGGCATGTGTGTTCTTTTCACAAACCACATATGGACCCACTAGAGTCATTGCATGTGTATTCTTTTCACAAACCACACATGGATCAACCAATGGCATTGCATGTGTGTTCTTTCCACAAACCACACATGGATCCACCAGAGTCATTACATGTGTGTTCTTTCCATAAACCACATATGGATCAACCAGTGTCATTGCATGTGTGTTCTTTCCACAAACCACATATGCATCAACAAATGTCATTGAATGTGTGTTCCTGTCATGAACCACACATGGATCAACCAATATCATTGCATGTGTGTTCCTGTCAAGAACCACATATCGATCCACCAGTGTTCATTGCATGTGTGTTCCTGTCATGAAACACACATGGATCAACCAGTGGTTATTGCATGTGTGTTCTTTCCACAGACCACATATGGATCCACTAGAGTCATTGCATGTGTTTTTTTCACAAACCACATATGGACCCACTAGAGTTATTGCATGTGTGTTCCTATACTAAAACTAGCACTAGAGTCATTGCATGTGTGTTCTTTTCACGAACCACATATGGATCCACTAGTGTCATTGCATGTGTGTTCTGTCCACAAACCACTTATGGATCCACTAGTGTTCATTGCATGTGTGTTCTTTTCCACAAACCACATTTGGATCCACTAGAGTCATTGCATCTGTGTTCTTTTCACAAACCACATATGGACCCACTAGAGTCATTGCATGTGTGTTCTTTCCATAAACCACACATGGATTAACCAATGGCATTGCATGAGTGTTATTGTCACAAACCACATATGGATCGACAAATGTCATTGCATGTGTGTTCCTGACATGAACCACATATGGACCCACTAGAGTCATTGCATGTGTGTTCTTTCCACAAACCACATATGGATACACTAGAGTCATTGCATGTGTGTTCTTTTCACAAACCACATATGGATCAACCAATGGCATTGCGTGTGTGTTCTTTCCACAAACCACATATGGATCCCCTAGAGTCATGGCATGTGTGTCCTTTTCACAAACCACATATGGATCAACTAGTGTCATTGCATGTGTGGTCTTTCCACAAACCACATATGGATTCACCAATGGCATTGCATGTGTGTTATTGTCACAAACCACATATGGATCAACCAATGTCATTGCATGTGTGTTATTGTCACAAACCACATATGGATCAACCAATGTCATTGCATGTGTGTTCCTGACATGAACCACATATGGACCCACTAGAGTCATTGCATGTGTGTTCTTTCGACAAACCACATATGGATCCATTAGAGTCATTGCATGTGTGTTGTTTTCACAAACCACATATGGATCAACCAATGACATTGCATGTGTGTTCTTTTCACAAATCACATATAGATCCACCAGTGTTCACTGTATGTGTGTTCTTTCCGCAAACCACTTATGGATCCACGAGTGTTCATTGCATGTGTGTTCTTTTCCACAAACCACATATGGATCCACTAGAGTCATTGCATGTGTGTTATTTTCACAAACCACATATGGACCCACTAGAGTCATTGCATGTGTGTTCTTTCCACAAACCACACATGGATTAACCAATGGAATTGCATGTGTGTTATTATCACAAACCACATATGGATCAACTAATGTCATTGCATGTGTGTTCCTGACATGAACCACATATGGACCCACTAGAGTCATTGCATGTGTGTTCTTTCCACAAACCACATATGGACCCACTAGAGTCATTGCATGTGTGTTCTTTTCACAAACCACATATGGATCAACCAATGGCATTGCATGTGTGTTCTTTTCGCAAATCACATATGGATCCACTAGAGTCATTGCATGTGTGTTCTTTCCACAAACCACTTAAGGATACACTAGTGTTCATTGCATGTGTGTTCTTTTCCACAAACCACATATGGATCCACCAGAGTCATTGCATGTGTGTTCTTTCCATAAACCACATATGGATCAACCAGTGTTATTGCATGGTTTTTTTTCCACAAACCACATATGCATCAACCAATGTCATTGCATGTGTGTTCCTGTCATGGACCACACATGGATCAACCAATATCATTGCATGTGTGTTCCTGTCAAGAACCACATATGGATCCACCAACGTTCATCGCATGTGTGTTCCTGTCATGAACCACACATGGATCAACCAGTGGTTATTGCATGTGTGTTCTTTCCACAGACCACATATGGATCCACTAGAGTCATTGCACATGTGTTTTTTTCACAAACCACATATGGACCACTAGAGTCATTGCATGTGTGTTCTTATACTAAAACCAGCACTAGAGTCATTGCATGTGTGTTCTTTTCACAAACCACATATGGATCCACCAGTGTCATTGCATGTGTGTTCTTTCCACAAACCACTCATGGATCCACCAGTGTTTATTGCATGTGTGTTCTTTTCCACAAACCACATATGGATCCACTAGAGTCATTGCATGTGTGTTCTTTTCACAAACCACATGTGGACCCACTAGAGTCATTGCATGTGTGTTCTTATACTAAACCAGCACTAGAGTCATTGCACGTGTGTTCTTTTCACAAACCACATATGGATC
Source organism: Avena sativa (assembly GCA_916181665.1). NCBI lineage: Eukaryota > Viridiplantae > Streptophyta > Magnoliopsida > Poales > Poaceae > Avena > Avena sativa. Next base: position 436,496,049 of record OV702287.1, read on the forward strand.
CACCAGTGTTATTGCATGGTTGTTCTTTACACAAACCAGATATGGATCCACCTGTGTTCATTGCATGTGTGTTCTTTCCACAAACCACACATGGATCCTCCTGAGTCATTGCATGTGTGTTCTTTTCACAAACCACATATGGACCCACTAGAGTCATTGCATGTGTGTTCTTTCCACAAACCACATATGGATCCACTAGAGTCATTGCATGTGTGTTCTTTTCACAAACCACATATGGATCAACCAATGGCATTGCATGTCTGTTCTTTTCACAAATCATATATGGATCCACTAGAGTCATTGCATGTGTGTTCTTTCCACAAACCACTTATGGATCCACCAGTGTTCATTGCATGTGTGTTCTTTTCCACAAACCATATATAGATCCACTAGAGTCATTGAATGTGTGTTCTTTTCACAAACCACATATGGACCTACTAGAGTCATTGCATGTGTGTTCTTATACTAAAACCAGCACTAGAGTCATTGCATGTGTGTTCTTTTCACAAACCACATATGGATCCACCAGTGTCATTGCATGTGTGTTCTTTCCACAAACCACATATGGATCCACCAGTGTTCATTGCATGAGTGTTGTTTCCACAAACCACACATGGATCCCGCTGAGTCATTGCATGTGTGTTCTTTTCACAAACCACATATGGACCCACTTGAGTCATTGCATGTGTGTTATCATCACAAACCACATATGGATCAACCAATGTCATTGCATGTGTCTTCCTGTCATGAACCACACACGGATCAACCAGTGGTCATTGCACGTGTGTTCTTTCCACAAACCACATATGGATCCACTAGAGTCATTGCATGTCTGTTCTTTCCAAAAACCACTTATTGATCCACCAGTGTTCCTTGCATGTTTGTTCTTTTCCACAAACCACATATGGATCCACTAGAGTCATTGCATGTTTGTTCTTTTCACAAACCACAGATGGACCCACTAGAGTCATTGCATGTGTGTTCTTATACTAAAACCAGCAGCAGAGTCATTTCATGTGTTTTCTTTCCACAAACCACATATGGATCCACCAGTGTCATTGCATGTGTGTTCTTTCCACAAACCACATATGGATCCACCAGAGTCATTGCATGTGTGTTCTTTCCACAAACCACACATGGATCAACCAGTGTCATTGCATGTGTGTTATTTTCACAAACCACATATGGATCAACCTGAGTCATTGCATGTGTGTTCTTTCCACAAACCACATATGGATCCACTAGAGTCATGGCATGTGTGTTCTTTTCAAAAACCACATATGGACCCACTAGAGTCATTGCATGTGTATTCTTTTCACAAATCACACATGGATCAACCAATGGCATTGCATGTGTGTTCTTTCCACAAACCACACATGGATCCACCAGAGTCATTGCATGTGTGTTCTTTCCATAAACCACATATGGATCAACCAGTGTCATTGCATGTGTGTTCTTTCCACAAACCACATATGCATCAACAAATGTCATTGCATGTGTGTTCCTGTCATGAACCACACATGGATCAACCAATATCATTGCATGTGTGTTCCTGTCAAGAACCAAATATGGATCCACCAGTGTTCATTGCATGTGTGTTCCTGTCATGAACCACACATGGATCAACCAGTGGTTATTGCATGTGTGTTCTTTCCACAGACCACATATGGATCCACTAGAGTCATTGCATGTGTTTTTTTCACAAACCAAATATGGACCCACTAGAGTTATTGCATGTGTGTTCTTATACTAAAACTAGCACTAGAGTCATTGCATGTGTGTTCTTTTCACAAACCACATATGGATCCACTAGTGTCATTGCATGTGTGTTCTTTCCACAAACCACTTATGGATCCACTAGTGTTCATTGCATGTGTGTTCTTTTCCACAAACCACATATGGATCCACTAGAGTCATTGCATGTGTGTTCTTTTCACAAACCACATATGGACCCACTAGAGTCATTGCATGTGTGTTCTTTCCATAAACCACACATGGATTAACCAATGGCATTGCATGAGTGTTATTGTCACAAACCACATATGGATCAACCAATGTCATTGCATGTGTGTTCCTGACATGAACCACATATGGACCCACTAGAGTCATTGCATGTGTGTTCTTTCCACAAACCACATATGGATCCACTAGAGTCATTGCATGTGTTTTTTTCACAAACCAAATATGGACCCACTAGAGTTATTGCATGTGTGTTCTTATACTAAAACTAGCACTAGAGTCATTGCATGTGTGTTCTTTTCACAAACCACATATGGATCCACTAGTGTCATTGCATGTGTGTTCTTTCCACAAACCACTTATGGATACACTAGTGTTCATTGCATGTGTGTTCTTTTCCACAAACCACATATGGATCCACTAGAGTCATTGCATGTGTGTTCTTTTCACAAACCACATATGGACCCACTAGAGTCATTGCATGTGTGTTCTTTCCATAAACCACACATGGATTAACCAATGGCATTGCATGAGTGTTATTGTCACAAACCACATATGGATCAACCAATGTCATTGCATGTGTGTTCCTGACATGAACCACATATGGACCCACTAGAGTCATTGCATGTGTGTTCTTTCCACAAACCACATATGGATCCACGAGAGTCATTGCATGTGTGTTATTTTCACAAACCACATATGGATCAACCAATGGCATTGCGTGTGTGTTCTTTCCACAAACCACATATGGATCCCCTAGAGTCATGGCATGTGTGTCCTTTTCACAAACCACATATGGATCAACTAGTGTCATTGCATGTGTGGTCTTTCCACAAACCACATATGGATCAACCAATGTTCACTACATGTGTGTTATTTTTTCCACAAACCACTTATGGATCCACTAGTGTTCATTGCATGTGTGTTCTTTTTCACAAACCACATATGGATCCACTAGAGTCATTGCATGTGTGTTCTTTTCACAAACCACATATGGACCCACTAGAGTCATTGCATGTGTGTTCTTTCCACAAACCACATATGTATCCACTAGAGTCATTGCATGTGTGTTCTTTTCACAAACCACATATGGATCAACCAATGGCATTGCATGTGTGTTCTTTTAACAAATCACATATGGATCCACTAGTGTTCACTACATGTGTGTTCTTTCCACAAACCACTTATGGATCCACCAGTGTTCATTGCATGTGTTTTCTTTTCCACAAACCACATATGGATCCACCAGTGTCATTGGATGTGTGTTCTTTTCACAAACCACATATGGACCCACTAGAGTCTTTGCATGTGTGTTCTTATACTAAAACAAGCACTAGAGTTATTGCATGTGTGTTCTTTCCACAAACCACACACGGATCAACCAGTGTCATTGCATGTGTGTTCTTTCCACAAACCACATATGGATCAATGATATATTGCAAATGTATCTATAACTTTTGATGCTCCATGCCTGGTTTTATCCACTTTATTGTGTTTTGTCCACACTTTGGAGTACTTTTCATATGATTTCTTGGACTAACCTATTAACAAGAGCCATAGTGCCAGCTGCCTATTTTCTGCTGTTTTTGGTTCTAGGAAAGTCAGAAAATGAATATTCTCGGAATTGGACGGGACAAAAGCCAAAGTGCCTATTTTTCCAGAAGACTCCAGGAGCCAGAATATGAGACGGAGGAGGGCCAGGGGCTGGCCACACCACCCCCAGGCGCGGGCTGGGCCTGGCTGTGCCAGGGCATGGTGTGGTGGCCCCAGGAACCCCCTCGGTCTCCCTCTTCGCCTATAAGAAGCCTTCTGACCTAAAAACTTCGGGGGGTTCGACGTTTTTCCATGAAAAGTTCCGCTACGCCGCCGCCACCGAAGGGGAGATTCGGGGGATAGAAAGTCTCTGTTCCGACACCCTGTCGGGATGGGGAAGTGCCCCCGGAGCCATCTCCATCGATCTCCACCATCATCTTCATCGACCATCCATGTTTCCTCTGAAGGTAATATGCCCGAGAGGCAATAATAAAGTGGTTATTTTCTTATTCCATATTTATGATAAATGTTTATTTTACATGCTAGATTTGTATTGATCAGAAACATCAATACATGTGTGTTTAATAAACAAAAAGGGTTCCTAGTTATGCCTCTCTTATAGACTAGCTTGTTGATTAACAAGATGATCAAGGTTTCCTGATCATGGACATTGGATGTTGTTAATAACAAGGTCACACCATTGGTGGAATGATGTGATGAACATTCATCCGAAGTATAGCATTGAGATCAAAGTCATTATGTTTATATTTCTATAATATCATACGAAGTAATCTTTATCCTTAGACCATGAGATCATGTTAATTGCTAACACCGGAAGAGTATCTTGATAACATTAAACGTCACACCGTAACAGGGTGACTATAAAGGTGGGTTCAGTGCTACGAAGGTGTTATGTTGAGGCGCATGGATCAAGAGTGGTATTTGTCCATCCCGATGACGGATAGATATACTCTGGGCCCTCTCGGTGATATCACATTGAAATAGCTTGCAAGCAAGTGATGTGCTCACTAGAATGTTATATCACGGGAATGAGAAAAGAGTGCATGTCGGTAACGATATCAAACTAGGTATGGAGATACCGATGATCGAATCTCGGACATGTAATATATCACAGGACAAAGGGATTTAGTTACTAGAATTAAAGGTTCTCACGATCACAGAAGTCATCGTTGAATGTGTAGGAGTCAGTATGGATCTCCAGGTCCCGGTGCTGATTATTGATCAGAGAGGGGTCTCGATCATGTCTGCATTATTCGCGAACCATAGGGTGACACACTTAAGGGATACCGACACCATTTGGAGCAAATATGTTTCAGATAAAGATTTAAGAAAGCGCTGGAATTATTTCAATAGACACCGAAACTGTTTCGGGTGAAAATGCTGAAATTGGTTCTGCATGTAATATTGAAATGTTGCAGGGGGGTTTTATGTGAATGTTTGTTAATTAAAGTAATTAACAAAATTCTGAATAAAAATAATAAAAGATTTTTATTAAATGAGAGAGCATTAAATTTGGAGAAATTTAATGCATTTAAAGTGGAGACTTCAAAAGAGAATGTGAAGGGGCATTTTAATGTGGAGGGGTTACCACCACATGAATGGAGGAGGTGAAGGGTCACCCCCTCCATGCACCGGCCATGGAGGGGCACCCCCCTCCTCCTATAAAATGCCACCCCCTCCTCACTTCTCACTCACACCTCCTTGTGAAGGATCTCTCTCCCCCTCTAGTATTATTTCCCCATGGTCTCGGATTAGTGAGATACATGTTCCAGGTGGCTTTATCTGGAAAGGAGTTGCTACTTCCGCTGCTTTGCTGGAGCGAGGGATGGTGGTTGTCGGGGTACCGGACGTGTGTGCGATCACGGATGCACCGCTGCTTTGCGGTGCTGGACTTGGTGGTGCTGGAGCTGGATCTGATGGACGTGCTGGAGCCGGACCAACTGGACTTCATCACGATCTTGAGATCGGCAAGTGTACGACTACATCAACCACGAGTTCCTGCTCGTTAACAAAGCTCGTTGTCTACGAGGGTAAGTTCTCGTTGGATGTATGTCCACCCGTTGCTTTGTACCTAGTAGATAGATCTTGGCGTGTAGTTCACACCGTAGGATTTTTTTTGTTTTCTATGTTGTGGACCCAACAGTGGTATCAGAGCCTGATCTATTTGTAGGTGCTTAGCATGGTTAGTACACATATGTTGATATGTGGGCGATGATGATCATGTTATTGCATCTTCTATGTATTTTGGATATTGGTGGCATAGTGGGATGAAGCAGCCCGGACCAACCTTACATGTCATCGTACATGAGACCGGTTCCACGACTGACATGCAACTTGTTTTGCATAAGTGGCTGGCGGGTGTCTGTCTCTCCTACTATAGTCAATATCCGATTTACAACGAGTTGCTAATAACTTAGTTATCCTCGTTGTGGTTCATGTTCGTAGGTAAGAATGGTTCTATCTCCGAAAGCCCTAAGCCACGTAAAACTTGCAATTGATAAATAAGAGGCGTCTAGTTTAGATCGTTGTTGGGCTAGTGTATTGATATGGTATTGTTGTAAGTAGATGTATGATAGATACTCTTACAACACACTCAATGTGTAAGTTCCATAGACCTTGGCCTTACACACAAAGGAATGATAGAGATCATACCACGATGCAAGTGATAGAGATCAAATGCATGGACCATATCATCTCACTTTACACATTAGATGTTAGCATCTTATACTGCTAGTTTGGCGCTTTCTATAGCATTGTAAGATGATCCCTCTTTTAGATATCAAGATAAAAATGTGTTCTTCCTTAAGTATGCACTGTTTTGTGGATCGTATTTCGTGACATCACGTGATGATCGGGTGTACTCGACTCTACGCTTTCATACAAACGGGTGTAAGACATTTTTACACATGCGAGTACTAAGGTTCTTACTTGGCGAGCCTAGCATGTACAGACATGGCCTTAGAACACAGACCGAAAGGTTAAGCATGAGTCATATAGTTGATATGATGCCCATATAGATGCTCCCCTTTGAAGCTACATCAACTCACGTGATGATCGGACTTGGTGTAGTGGATTTGGTTCATGTAATCACCAAAAAGGCACGAGGGATGTCGTTTTTGAGTGGGAGTTCATTTCTAATTTGGATTAGTCGAACCAAATTTGTCATAAATTAAATCAAAGTGAATTTTCATAGTTTGTTGTAGTCATTGGCATTCGTTTTCTACCTTATGCTTAGTTTTCATTTGAGATAATAGAACTATAGAATTCTGGATATTTACTTTACGAACTGGTATCGTATTGTTTTGAATGTCAATTTAAAGTTTATAAGTCCTATTGCAAACTTTTAGCAAACTCTATTTACTCCATGAAGTTTAATAAGTAGTATTAAATAAAGAGTAAGAATTCCAATGTTAGTATCTAAAGTATCATGTTTGCCTCCATGATTATTGATATTCAAAAAAGTTGTTTTAATATCAAGATTATATTGGAGCTGGAAATTATTTCAGAAACCATCATGTGTGAAAGATATTGTGATATCTGAAACAATGTTTTTGGTTACATTATGATAGAGTATAATTTAGCAAAATACATGTTCACATATTGTATGAGAACTTGTGAAGGATGGAGATGCTAGGCATCCGAATCTACCAAAAAGGTTTTGGGAACTGATATTATACTCGCGATTCTTCCTTATAGGCTATAGTAGCTTGATCATGAAAGTTGTCATGATAAGGATGAATAGAAGATGTAAGTAAAATGTTTACTACACTAATAGATTACTAAAGAATGGATTTTTGAAAGAACACGAAACATTTGATGATGGTGATCCACTTCAAAGTGCAAGTCCAAAGGTATTAGTATTTGACTATATACGCTTTGTACCATGTGTCATGTTGATGACACCACTATTGATGTTAATAGATTCTTTTAAAAGAAAAGGAATTGCTGAAAGAGAATCTATAAAATATTTGGCAGAAAATAAAAGGTTGGAGATGTCCAACTTAGGTATATAGAAGATATACATGTTATGGCTATATTCCTTGCTTGTTAAACAATGTGGTTCTTAGGTATTGGATACCGGTATTGGATACCGAATTGGTTGGTATGAAGTGTCATACAGGACAACGCAATTCATGAACTACAATGGCCTAAGTAACCAGCAAGAGAATGAGTGATGATGTTCATCAAAAACAAATAAAGTGTTATTGTGTTTTTCGTTGTCATCAAACCAAGCCTTCAAGATTTGTTTAAATAATTGTTATTTTGTTCCGGTATAATGAGAACAATGGCGGTTGAAATAATTACCGTATTCCAGAAAGGATGGATGGACTTTTACAAGTATAGTTGGAGAAATCACATCCATAAACACTATTGCTAAAATGTCGCAAGACAAATGATTGAAAGATCACTTATGAAGTGACATCGTTGTTTAAATTATATTTGAAAGAAAACATGAAGAAACTCCATGTTGATGGATTTTTGGAGCCTTTGATTTTGATCAATTGATGCATGTGAGACTTTCCTCGAGATAATTGAAACTCCGTCCATAGGCCAGAGAGGAACGGATGACTAGCTTATTGGAAATTGTGCATGCTGATGTGCATAGTCCATTATGTGTAGCCATATGCAATGGATCTTTTTGCTTCATATGCTTTCTCCAAAAATTTGAGTGAATATATCTGTATATTTACTTAATAAGGAAGAAGTATGAAACATTTGAAAATTGTTCAAAGACTTTCAAGATGAAGTGGAAAATCATTGTAACAAGAAAATAAAGAGTTTATGATTCGATCATAAAGGAAGATATTTGAGTTACATGTTTAGCAAAAACACCTAAGACTTGAGGAATTGTTCCATGATTTGTGTTTCCCGATAAACCATAGGAGTATGGCATATTCGAGAGATAAAATCAAACCATGTTTGACATGGTAAGATCAAGGGTGTCACTTATAAAACTGCCATTATGTTTTAAGGATTGAAGCTTTAGAGACTACCGCTTTTACACTAAAAAGAGCACCATCGTGATCCATTGAAATGACACCATATGAGTTATGGTTTGGGATAAAACCCGAATTGTCTTTTCTTAAATTGTGGTATGCTATGCATAAGTAAAATGTTTACAACCAAAGTCGGATAAGCACGTCTTTGTAGGTTATCCCAAAGAATTTGTTGGGAATTTCTCCATAACACCGAGGACAAAAGAGTTTGTTACTTGGAACGTCAAGTTTCTTGAGAAGGAATTTTTCGTGAAAAGTTAAGTGGGAGGACAATAGAACTTCGATAAGGTTGTTGAACCCTAGCTATATGTGCTAAGTAGCGCAGCGCCGGAAAGTGTCCCGGTGGCGTCCACAATGCTCATGGCTCTCGTGATTACAAAAGGTGTGATCTCGGAGATTAGAGTTCCCATAGAACCGTGTGGGTCGGTAAGAATCAAATAGTAAGATTTGATAAGCAAGTCGTTATTGTTTTGACAATGATGAACCGACTACATGCAAAGAAGTGATGATGGGCCCTGACTCCATAAAATGACTAGAAGTCATAGAATCCGTGATAGTATCCATACACGAGAAAACAAGTTTCTGAACTTGGAAGACCCTCCGGAAAGGCGTGAAGCCTATCGGTCGTGTTTGGATCTATAAAGAAATAAGACATGGATGTTTAACATCTATGAAATAGTCGACATGTCGGAAAGAAGTTTACGACAATGTTCAAGGAGTTGACTATGACAAGATTTGATCTTTCATAGCGATATATAGTCTTGACGGATTAATGTAGCAACCACTACATATAATTTGGTATATGGTAGTTGAATAAACAAAACAAGGTTCTTCTAATAGAACGGTAACCTAGGACATGTACATGACATGGTCCGAAGGGTTTTGTTAATTCAAAGGGTGCTAAAAGGGCATGTAAACTTCAATAGTTGAAGTAAGCATAGCGGAGTTGGAATCTTCACCATGATGAAACTGTTAAAAGAGTTTAAATTCATCGGAGATGATGAAGATGCTTGCATTTGCAAGAAATTAAGTGGGAGCGCTGAGACATATTTCTAATACATTATGTAGAGGACATATTGTTGGTTGGAAATGATGTATCTTGTATTGACACAAGTTAAGAATTTCATTAAAATAAGATTTCGATGAAAGACTTGGGCAAACCCGGAATATTAGGCATCAATATCTATATGGATAGATTAAGGCGCTAATATGGTTGTGCCAGACATACATATATGGGATATTGAAAGGGTTCAATATGGAAACAACAAGAAAGGTTCTTGCTGCATGGAAAGGATTGTATCAAAATTCAAGTGTTTCAACACTTGGTGAGTAAAATCACATGAAGATTTTGATCGATTATACCATGATATGTATATATCCAGAATGTCCTATGCTCTAAATGTTATGAGCATATACCAGAATGATTCATAAGATGATCATTGGACAATATTAAAGATATTCTTATGAGCTTTGGAAGAACTAAGAATATATAATGTATAAGTAACAAATAGTTAAAGGTAGTTCATTGTAAAGTGTTACATTGATACTAGTTTTGTCACAAGATACAAATTAAATTTATCTCAATTTAGAGTATGGGTGGCACAATGTAATGGAAAGGATGTTCCATGATGGATTTGGATGAGTTCCAAAGTTGAGACATTGTGACGGATACTACAACAAAAGGCTAAGTATATGACTGCTATAGTAGCAGCAAAGGAGGGCATTTGTGTTAAGTAGTTTGTTATCAAACTAGGTGTGGTTCAAAGTGGGCTAATACTATGAAGATATATTGTGTGACAATAATATCAACATATTTTGAGCCGAACGAACTAAAGGTCACACCAAAGGACCAATCTATACAATGCCATCTCATTTGAGAATGAGTGATGCGTAGAGACGCAGAGACATGCAAATACACATGGACCTGAAACTGTCAGATCCAGAGATTATGTTAACCACTAGCAATATCATATATGCAACACCAGAAAGCCATAGGTGTTCAATACGCAAAGTTTTTCAAACTAGATTATTGACTCTAGTGCAAGTGGGGGACTGAAGGGAATATGCCCGAGAGGCAATAATAAAGTGGTTATTATCTTATTCCATGTTTATGATAAATGTTTATTTTACATGCTAGAATTGTATTGATCAGAAACATCAATACATGTGTGTTTAATAAACAAAAAGGGTTCCTAGTTATGCCTCTCTTATAGACTAGGTTGTTGATTAACAAGATGATCAAGGTTTCCTGATCATGGACATTGGATGTTGTTAATAACAAGGTCACACCATTGGTGGAATGATGTGATGAACATTCATCCGAAGTATAGCATTACGATCAAAGTCATTACGTTTATATTGCTATAATATCATACGAAGTAATCTTTATCCTTAGACCATGAGATCATGTTAATTGCTAACACCGGAAGAGTATCTTGATAACATCAAACGTCACACCGTAACAGGGTGACTATAAAGGTGGGTTCAGTGCTACGAAGGTGTTATGTTGAGGCTCATGGATCAAGTGTGGGATTTGTCCATCCCGATGACGGATAGATATACTCTGGGCCCTCTCGGTGATATCACATTGAAATAGCTTGCAAGCAAGTGATGTGATCACTAGAATATTATATCACGGGAACGAGAAAAGAGTGCATGTCGGTAAAGAGATCAAACTAGGTATGGAGATACCGATGATCGAATCTTGGACATGTAATATATCGCGGGACAAAGGGATTTAGTTACTAGCGTTAAAGGTTCTCACGATCACAGAAGTCATCGTTGAATGTGTAGGAGTCAGTATGGATCTCCAGGTCCCGCTGCTGATTATTGATCGGAGAGGGGTCTCGATCATGTCTGCATTATTCGCGAACCGTAGGGTGACACACTTAAGGGATACCGACACCATTTGGAGCAAATATGTTTTAGATAAAGATTTAAGAAAGCGCTGGAATTATTTCAATAGACACCGAGACTGTTTCGGGTGAAAATCCTGAAATTGGTTATGCATGTAATATTGAAATGTTGTAGGGGTTTTTATGTGAATGTTTGTTAATTAAAGTAATTAAAAAAATTCTGAATAAAAATAATAAAAGAGTTTTATTAAATGAGAGAGCATTAAATTTGGAGAAATTTAATGCATTTAAAGTGGAGACTTTAAAAGAGAATGTGAAGGGGCATTTTAATGTGGAGGGGTTACCACCACATGAATGGAGGAGGTGAAGGGTCACCCCCTCCATGCGCCGGCCATGGAGGGGCACCCCCTCCTCCTATAAAAGGCCACCCCCTCCTCACTTCTCACTCACACCTCCTTGTGAAGGATCTCTCTCCCCCTCTAGTATTATTTCCCTATGGTCTTGGATTAGTGAGATACATGTTCCTGGTGGCTTTATCTGGAAAGGAGTTGCTACTTCTGCTGCTTTGCTATAGCGAGGGACGGAGGTTGTCGGGGTACCGGACGTGTGTGCGATCACGGATGCACCGCTGCTTTGCGGTGCTGGACTTGGTGGTGCTGGAGCTGGATCTGATGGACGTGCTGGAGCCGGACCTGCTGGACTTCATCACGATCTTGATATCGGCAAGTGTACGACTACATCAACCACGAGTTCCTACTCGTTAACAAAGCTCGTTGTCTACGAGGGTAATTTCTCGTTGGATGTATGTCCACCCGTTGCTTTGTACCTAGTAGATAGATCTTGGCGTGTAGTTCACACCGTAGGAATTTTTTTGTTTTCTATGCTGCGGACCCAACATCCTCCATCTATGAGTGAGTAATTCCACGCTCTAGGCTATGGGGATGGTAATGATTGGATGAGATCGTTCATTTAATGACATCAGATTGTTAAGGCATAGTGCTTAGTATCTCTTATTATTGCTTTATGACTTTGTTGCGACTTGTTGTGCTTAATGCTTGTCACTAGGGCCCGAGTGCCATGATCTCAGATCTGAACTTATTATTGATTCATTATGATAGTATTGTTCTTGGTCTTACCTACAAGTTGTATAAACACGTCGTTGTCTGGAACCTATGGTCCCGAAGTGACAAAAATCGGGGTAGCCAGAAGGGAAAGGCTTTGGTGTGAGGATCACATGTGTTTATGGAGTGTTAATGCTTTGCTCCGATGCTTTATTAAAAGGAGCACCTTAATTTCCAGTAGTTCCCTAGAGGCCCCGCTGCAAATGGGCTGGCAGGACAAAAGATGTTGTACAAGTTCTCATTGCGAGCACGTATGACTATATATGGAACACATGCCTAGGATTATCTAGTACTTGGATACTTTATCTTCTTTATATGCAATTGCCCTATGTTCTGTTTGCTATGTGAATTGTCTTGTCCATGCAACGCCCATCCATCCATCCCTATGCCTACCGCACTCGAATCCCACTGGTACTGCTTTTGTTACTACTGCTGTTACTTTACTATTCCTACTACAAAACTGTTGCTACTGATAAACTGCTGTGAGCAAGATTGTTTCCAGGTGCAGCTGAATTGACAACTCAGTTGTTAACGCTGATAAGTATTCTTTGGCTCCCCTTGTGTCGAATCAATAAATTGGGTTTCACTTCCCTCAAAAATACTGCGATACACCCCCTATACTTGTGGGTCATCAAGACTATTTTCTGGCACCGTTGCCTAGGAGCATAGCTTTATTTATCAAGTCCACTTGGATTCACTATTGTTCAACCTAAGTTTATTTTCTCCTAGTTTGCTTGTTTCTTTATCAAAAATACAAAAAAATTGGTTCCTACTCTAGTTGTTATTTTCGTTGGTATGTTATTGTCTTGCTTTATCATGCTTGTTGTCAATGGTTGGTTTCTTTGAAACTAAATCTTATTGGCAAGGTGGGTTCACGGAAGATGAAAAATATTATTATAAGGAACACCGCTTGTCACAAAAAGGGAAACACTTATGGGGACAAATTGATAGATTGTATACCATTGCTAGAAATGTGTGCTCTACTTATAATGTTACTTATTGCCTTGATAAATCTTGTTGCTGTAGGAGGTACAAACACCTCCCTTTTCAATGTGTGTATAATGATAATGTTACCATATCTTCCTATGTTAAGGGAAATTATGACCTTTATGATGTGGAACAAATTGAGGAATTTATTGCTTGGAAGGGTGCTTTTGAACTTGCTAGTTTGCTTGAAAATATTGATGATTCACCTTATAAGTATGAGGTTTATGGTATACTTAAATTTTGCTTTGATAATTACAAGGATGAAAATGGCTATATTCTTGAATATTTTAATAGATGCTTTCCACAAATGGAAGAGACTAATACCTTGCAGGATCCTATGGAAGAAGAAATTGATGAACCTGAAATCTCATTAGATGAAAAAGAGAAGGAGAGTGATGAAGAAAAGGAGGAAGCATGGATTAGCTACCCATACCTACCTTCTAATGAGAGTAACTCTTTCTCCCTTACATTATTTGATTGTCCCCCATGCTTACTAGAGAAGGATGAATGTTATGTTCCTGAGGATTCTTTTGAAAGTGTTTATAATAAAGCTCTAGTGCCTGTAGATCATCAAAGCATGCTTTATGTGATAGTTATATTGTTGAGTTTCTTCATGAGGCTACTGAAAATTATTATGAGAGAGGAAAATATGGTTGCAGAAGTTTTCATGGTATTGAAACACCTCTCTATGTGCTGAAAGTTTTTAAGTTACTCTTGTTTTATCTTCCTATGCCTGTCACTTTGTTCTTTGCATATTGATTTGCATACACGATTCCTATGCATAGGAAGTGGGTTAGACTTAAATGTGTTTTGAATTTGCTTTTTGATGCTCTCTTTTACTTCAACCCATATTTCTTATGAGAGCATCCTCTCAAACTTTTATGCCTAAAGATGACAATATGTCTATTATTCTTGGGAGACCTTTTCTTAAATACTGCAGGAGCTGTTATTAATTATAATCAAGGGAAGGTGACCTTCAATGTTAATGACAAGGAACATACTATCTATTTCCCCAAGAAGATTGAAAGGACTTATGGTTTTTAATTCAATTGAACATGATGAGGGCATTCAAGTTGGAGAAATATATTGTCCCATACCAAGAGAAAAATTTGAAACTATTATGATTGGGACTATTGCTATCAAGGTTGAGGTAACATAATCATTAGTGGAATACAAAGTTTTGTATCATATGAAATTGTTTTGGTAACAAGACCTGATCAACCTTGTTAACAAAAGGATTTCATTGAACAAAACAATGTTTTCACCATGATTATCTCCGCTTACTTCTATTCTATCCATTTTAGTTTTTGCTTATGTCTAACTTAAAGGCATTAAAGAAAAGTACTTATTGGGAGATAACCCAAAAGTTTTAGATGAGTCTTGGAAGTTATTACTTCAGTAATAACTGCTCCTTATCCTTTTTATTTGCTTTTTGTGCCAAGAGTAACCTCTAATGAGAGAGAAGTAATGATTGGGAAAGTTGTTGTCCCGAAACAGATTTCTGTGCTTCACCGTAAAAATTCGTGTAAAATCTCTGAACATCTTTTTGAGGTGTGAATTTTTTTGCTTATGCCCCAGGTTGTTATCTAACTTTCGTTAGTTCAACACTTTATGATTTGAGAAACAGAAGGTCTTCTAAAAAATTCGTCTTTACCTCCTGGTCTGTTTTGACAAATTTCTGCCATTTTCTGCATTTGCTTCTTGTTGGTTCCTTTTTGAGTTCTTTTGGGGAATTGAGCTTTTTGAGGGAAGTAATACAGTAGCTAGTGTTCTAATGGAAGTTTATTTGGTTTTAGAACTGAACCTTAAGACTTATTTATCTTGAGTGCACTAATGTTGCTAATAAAGATTGTTTGAAGTTTTGTATGAAGGAAAAATTTCAGGTGTATGGAAGGAATGAGTAATGAGATGAAGGATGGACTAAAGCTCAAGCTTGGGGATCCCACGCGTGTCACCCCAAGAAATATCCAAGAAGTACAAGCGTCAAAGCTTGGGGATGCCCAAGGCATCCCCTTCTTCATCAATAAAAATCCCAGGTTTCTTCCAAACGCTTCATTTTTATTGTTTCATGCACAGTTGTGTTGTTCTTGGAGCGTCTTCTTTTTCGTTTTAGTTTTGGTTTTTAGTTTGCTTGGTTTGCTTAGTTTGCTGAATAAATTGGTTGGACCTCCTCTTTCATGCATTGGTGTTCAAATAGTTTGGTTTGGTTTGGAAAAAAGAGTAGGAAAGCTCATGCTTAAGTGGTAAAGAGAGCTTGTTTTTGACTGTGGCCTATGCTTTGTCATGCCATGCTTGATATTGTTTTGGCTTTATGCTTAGTATTCTTTGCTGTAGCATGACTTGTTATAAACAATTGAGATTGCTTAATGTGCCTTGGATGAATTATGCGTTGTTTTAGCATATTAAAGCATAGTATAGTGGTATTCTCCTTTGATGCTTTATTTGGGTTGACTTGGCACATGCTCACACCATGTTATGACTATCCCAAGTCACCATAAGCCTTTATGATCCTTTAGTTTTCAACTTGTAGTATCAATTTATGCTTTGATCAATGATGTTTTGTTGCTTTGCATGATTATGGCCATTATTGCTCTCTCGTTTGTCACTCCCTTACTATTGCTAGCCTTCACTTACACTGAGTGTTTTACTCATGTTTCCAACTCCCATCAACCAAATATTGCCAAAGTTTCCACCATACCTACCTAATAGCATCATTTGCTACTTCCGTGCATATTCAATATGCCTTGTTTTATTCCGAATAAAATGTTTGCTTGTTATGAGAAAGTTAGTTAGTAAAGCTCTCACGAACTTGATGGCACACTTTATTTCCTGCACTTAATAAACCTGAACCATTGTGAACTCTCCATGAAAGTTATATGCTTGCTAATTATAGGCTGGGGATTAGCAGAACCGTGTTGTCACGGGGAACGCTTTCAACACTTGTAAATATATACCTAGTTGATACCTTGCTCTTTTGTTTGCGGATGTCGTTGGTGTGAAATAAAAGGGGAGCTTGTAAGTCCATGGAGTTATGTATGTGTGTTAGAGAAACGCCTGGGCCGCTGGTCTAACCCATGCTGACATGGTGGAAACCTGCAGCGTAACCATAATGATATCTATGAAGCATTCTTCTTATAAAAAAAGAGAGATAGATATTGAGAAAAAGAAAAAAAAGAGACTTGAAAAGAGGAAAGAGAGAAAAAAGCACCATTTTCCCATGGTAAATAAGAAGATTGCCGAGATACTCATTGTCTGCTCTTCCGTATCATCGGGCAAGGGGTACCCCGTTGGCGGTTCTCTATGATACACACATACTTACGATGACAAGAACTTACCGGTAAGTAAAGTTGAGTAGCATGAGGAGCGGCCCTCGTACTCAAGGGACTTGGGATTTTCAGTTTATAGTCTATCAAGCATATAACTCAGATTGGACCTCAATTTCACCTTAACCACATTAAAGATGCTTATGACAGGGGCAATGAGAGCTCAAAGCTAATGAGTACTATACTTTCAGCATTTGGAAGCCTTTCAAACTTTTCAAAACCTTTTCATTTCCTTGTTGAGTCTCCAAACATTCTATGAGCACTTTCTTGAGAGCATAGTGACCATTCTTAGTTCTATGTGCATTGTCCCAAGACTTGTTGATTGATGCATACCTTGATATTGCTTGTTTTAAACTATTTGTATCTAGTCACTCTTGTAAACTTTGAAGGTGTCCTATGCATTTATGTTTGCTACTCTATGAGGGACAAGCTGAGTGCCACTATGCTATGTTTTCTTTATGTGAAACAAACAAACGTCTTGCAAGGCATTGTTATTCATGAATCTTTTGTTTGTGCCTTTTTTATGTTGCATCATAGTTTCTTTGTATTATTGCTAGAACTTTGTCTTTCATGTTATGATTAAAGTACTATGATACCAGCTTTGAATGTTTTACAAATACTTTGATCAAGTATTTGATGGTGCATGTCACCTCAAAAATTATTCTTTCTTTTTATCACTTACCTACTCGAGGACGAGCAGGAGTTAATCTTGGGGATGTTGATACATTGCAAATGTATCTATAATTTTTGATGCTCCATGCTTGGTTTTATCCACTTTCTTGTGTTTTGTCCACACTTCGGAGTACTTTTCATATGATTTCTTGGACTAACCTATTAACAAGAGACACACTGCCAGCTGCCTGTTTTCTGCTGTTTTTGGTTCCAGGAAAGTCAGAAAATCAATATTCTCGGAATTGGACGGGACAAAAGACAAAGTGCCTATTTTTCCAGAAGACTCCAGGAGCTATAATATGAGACGGAGGAGGGCTAGGGCTAGCCACACCCCCCAGGCGCGGGCTGGGCCTGGCTGCGCCAGGGCATGGTGTGGTGGCCCCAGGCACCCCCTCGGTCTCCCTCTTCGCCTATAAGAAGCCTTCTGACCTAAAAACTCCGGGGGGGTTGACGTTTTTCCATGAAAAGTTCCGCTACACCGCCGCCACCGAAGGGGAGATTCAGGGGACAGAAAGTCTCTGTTCCGGCACCCTGCCGGGACGGGGAAGTGCCCCCGGAGCCATCTCCATCGATCTCCACCATCATCTTCATCAACCATCCATGTTTCCTCCATCTATGAGTGAGTAATCCCCCGCTGTAGGCTATGGGGATGGTAGGAATTGGATGAGAACATTCATGTAATGGCATCAGATTGTTAGAGCATAGTGCCTAGTATCTCTTATTAGTGCTTTATGACTTTGTTGCGACTTGTTGTGCTTAATGCTTGTCACTAGGGCCCGAGTGCCATGATCTCAGATCTAAACTTATTATTGATTCATTATGATAGTGTTGTTCTTGGTATTACCTACAAGTTGTATACACACGTCGTTGTCCGGAACCTATGGTCCCGAAGTGATAGAAATCGGGGTAGCCGGAAGGGAAAGGCTTTGATGTGAGGATCACATGTGTTTACGGAGTGTTAATGCTTTGCTCCGGTGCTTTATTAAAAGGAGCACCTTAATTGCCAGTAGTTCCCTAGAGGCCCCGCTACAAACGGGCTGGCAGGACAAAAGATGTTGTGCAAGTACTCATTGCGAGGACGTATGACTATATATGGAACACATGCCTAGGATTATCTAGTACTTGGATGCTTTATCTTCTTTATCTGCAATTGTCCTATGTTCTGTTTGCTATGTGAATTGTCTTGTCCATGCAACGCCCGTCCATCCATCCCTATGCCTACCGCACTCGAATCCCACTGTTACTGCTTTTGTTACTACTGCTGTTACTTTACTATTCCTACTACAAAACTGTTGCTACTAATAAACTGCTGTGAGCAAGATTGTTTCTAGGTGCAACTGAATTGACAACTCAGTTGTTAAGGCTGATAAGTATTCTTTGGCTCCCTTTGTGTCTAATCAATAATTGGGTTTCACTTCCCTCGAAAATACTACGGTACACCCCCTATACTTGTGGGTCATCAACCAACCAGTGGTCATTGCATGTGTGTTCTTTCCACAAACCACATATGGATCCACTAGAGTCATTGCATGTGTGTTCATTTCACAAACCACATATGGACCCACTAGAGTCATTGCATGTGTGTGCTTTTCACAAACCACACATGGATCCACCAGAGTCATTGCACGTGTGTTCTTTCCACAAACCACATATGGACCCACTAGAGTCATTGCATGTGTGTTCTTTCCACAAACAACATATGGATAAACCAATGGAATTGCATGTGTGTTCTTTCCACAAACCACACATGGATCAACCAATGGCATTGCATAGTGTATTCTTTTCACAAACCACATATGGACCCACTAGAGTCATTGCATGTGTGTTCTTTTCACAAACCACACATGGATCCACCAGAGTCATTGCATGTGTGTTCTTTCCACAAACCACATATGGATCAACCAGTGTCATTGCATGTGTGTTCTTTCCAGAAACCACATATGGATCAACCAATGTCATTGCATGTGTATTCCTGTCATGAACCACACATGGATCAACCAATGTCATTGCATGTGTGTTCCTGTCATGAACCACACATGGATCAACCAGTGGTTATTGCATGTGTTCTTTCCACAGACCACATATGGATCCACTAGAGTCATTGCATGTGTGTTCATTTCACAAACCACATATGGACCCACTTGAGTCATTGCATGTGTGTGCTTTTCACAAACCACACATGGATCCACCAGAGTCATTGCACGTGTGTTCTTTCCACAAACCACATATGGACCCACTAGAGTCATTGCATGTGTGTTCTTTCCACAAACAACATATGGATAAACCAATGGAATTGCATGTGTGTTCTTTCCACAAACCACACATGGATCAACCAATGGCATTGCACAGTGTATTCTTTTCACAAACCACACATGGATCAACCAATGGCATTGCATGTGTGTTCTTCCCACAAACCACACATGGATCCACCAGAGTCATTGCATGTGTGTTCTTTCCACAAACCACATATGGATCAACCAGTGTCATTGCATGTGTGTTCTTTCCATAAACCACATATGGATCAACCAATGTCATTGCATGTGTGTTCCTGTCATGAACCACACATGGATCAACCAATGTCATTGCATGTGTGTTCCTATCATGAACCACACATGGATCAACCAGTGGTTATTGCATGTGTTCTTTCCACAGACCACATATGGATCCACTAGAGTCATTGCACGTGTGTTCTTTTCACAAACCACATATGTACCCACTAGAGTCATTGCATGTGTGTTCTTATACTAAAACTAGCACTAGAGTCACTGCATGTGTGTTCTTTTCACAAACCACATATGGATCCACCAGTGTCATTGCATGTGTGTTCTTTCCACAAACCACATATTGATCAACAAGTGGTCATTACATGTGTGTTCTTTCCACAAACCACATATGAATCCACTAGAGTCATTGCATGTGTGTTCTTTTCACAAACCACATATGGACCCACTAGAGTCATTGCATGTGTGTTCTTTTCACAAACCACACATGGATCCACCAGAATCATTGCATGTGTGTTCTTTCCACAAACCACATATGGATCAATCAGTTTCATTGCATGTGTGTTCTTTCCACAAACCACATATGGATAAACTAATGGCATTGCATATGTGTTCTTTCCACAAACCACACATCGATCAAACAATGGCATTGCATGTGTATTCTTTTCACAAACCACACTTGGATCAACCAATGGCATTGCATGTGTGTTCTTTCCACAAACCACACATGGATCCAACAGAGTCATTGCATGTGTGTTCTTTCCACAAACCACATATGGATGAACCAGTGCCATTGCATGTGTGTTGTTTCCACAATCCACATATGGATCAACCAATGTCATTGCATGTGTGTTCCTGTCATGAACAACACATGGATCAACCAATGTCATTGCATGTGTGTTCCTGTCAAGAAGCACATATGGATCCACCAGTGTTCATTGCATGTGTGTTCCTGTCATGAACCACACATGGATCAACCAGTGGTTATTGCATGTGTGTTCTTTCCACAGACCACATATGGATCCACTAGAGTCATTGCACGTGTGTTCTTTTCACAAACCACATATGTACCCACTAGAGTCATTGCATGTGTGTTCTTATACTAAACCCAGCACTAGAGTCATTGCATGTGTGTTCTTTTCACAAACCACATATGGATCAACCAATGTCATTGCATGTGTGTTCTTTCCACAAACCACTTATGGATCCACCAGTGTTCATTGCATGTGTGTTCTTTTCCACAAACCACATATGGATCCACTAGAGTCATTGCATGTGTGTTCTTTTCACAAACCACATATGGACCCACTAGAGTCATTGCACGTGTGTTCTTTCCACAAACCACGCATGGATTAACCAATGGCATTGCATGTGTGTTATTGTCACAAACCACATATGGATCAACCAATGCCATTGCATCTGTGTTCCTGACATGAACCACATATGGACCCACTAGAGTCATTGCATGTGTGTTCTTTCCACAAACCATATATGGATCCACTAGAGTCATTGCATGTGTGTTGTTTTCACGAACCACATATGGATCAACCAATGGCATTGCATGTGTGTTCTTTTCACAAATCACATATGGATCCACCAGTGTTCACTTCATGTGTGTTCTTTCCACAAACCACTTATGGATCCACCAGTGTTCATTTCATGTGTGTTCTTTTCCACAAACCACATATGGATCCACTAGAGTCATTGCATGTGTGTTCTTTTCACAAAGCACATATGGACCCACTAGAGTTATTGCATGTGTGTTCTTTCCACAAATCACACATGGATTAACCAATGGCATTGCATGTGTGTTATTGTCACAAACCACATATGGATCAACCAATGTCATTGCATATGTGTTCCTGACATGAACCACATATGGACCACACTAGAGTCATTGCATGTGTGTTCTTTCCACAAACCACATATGGATCCACTAGACTCATTGCATGTGTGTTCTTTTCACAAACCACATATGGATCAACCAATGGCATTGCATGTGTGTTCTTTTCACAAAGCACATATGGATCCACTAGAGTCATTGCATGTGTGTTCTTTTCACAAACCACATATGGACCACTAGAGTCATTGCATGTGTGTTCTTATACTAAAACTAGCACTAGAGTCATTGCATGTGTGTTATTGTGACAAACCACATATGGATCAACCAATGTCATTGCATGTGTGTTCCTATCATGAACCTCACATGGATCCACCAGTGGTAATTACATGTGTGTTCTTTCCACAAAGCACATATGGATCCACTAGAGTCATTGCATGTGTGTTCTTTTCACAAACCGCATATGGATCAACCAGTGTCATTGCATGTGTGTTCTTTCCACAAACCACATATGGATCAACCAATGTTCACTGCATGTGTGTTGTTTCCAAAAACCATTTATGGATCCACCAGTGTTCATTGCATGTGTGTTCTTTTCCACAAATCACATATGGATCCACTAGAGTCATTGCATGTGTGTTCTTTTCACAAACCACATATGGACCCACAAGAGTCATTACATGTGTGTTCTTATACTAAAACTAGCACTAGAGTCATTGTATGTGCGTTCTTTCCACAAACCACGTATGGATCCACCAATGTCATTGCATGCGTGTTCTTTTTCACAAACCACATGGATCAACCAATGGCATTGCATGTGTGTTCTTTTCACAAACCACATATGGATCCACTAGTGTCATTGCATGTCTGTTCTTTCCACAAACCACATATGGATCCACCACAGTCATTGCATGTGTGTTCTTTCAAAAAACCACACATGGATCAACCAGTGTCATTGCATGTGTGTTCTTTTCGCAAACCACATATGGATCAACCTGAGTCATTGCATGTATGTTCTTACCACAAACCACATATGGATCGACTAGAGTCATTGCATGTGTGTTCTTTTCACAAACCACATATGGACCCACTAGAGTCATTGCATGTGGCATTGCATGTGTGTTCTTTCCACAAACCACACATGGATCCACCAGAGTCATTGCATGTGTGTTCTTTCCACAAACCATATATGGATCAACCAGTGTCAATGCATGTGTGTTCTTTCCACAAACCACATATGGATCAACCAATGTCATTGCATGTGTGTTCCTGTCATGAACCACACATAGATCAACCAATGTCATTGCATGTGTGTTCCTGTCAAGAACCACATATGGATCCACCAGTGTTCATTGCATGTGTGTTTTTGTCATGAACCACACATGGATCAACCAGTGGTTATTGCATGTGTGTTTGTCGTTGTATTGGGAACGACAGTACCTAAGAAGGTTAGATAGAGGTGTGGGGACTAGCAGAGAAACTATCGACGGCGTCCGCAGGCAGGATTGGATACAAGCAAGCATAGCTGGATGCAGGAAGTACCCAAGTTCGGGGGCCCTCGTGATGAGGTAAAGCTCCTACTCCAGCCAGATCTGACTTTGTGGGATATATGAGCTACAAGTGCTCCTTGAGCTGTATTCTCTAGCTACTGCCTTAAATGCACTGAGACCAACCCTTACTACTGAGGCCTTGCCTCTCCTTATATAGGCAGAGAGGCAACGGTCTCACTGGCCAATCCGACTGGCGGGCCCCACAGGCGGGTCCCAGCCGACTGGTCATCTACAGTGTCCGGTACGGTGTGTCCCATCGGAGTATGAGCGGTATGGCTATCATAGGCACAGTGGACGCCGTGTGAGCCTGTCGTCAGCATCGGGCCACTGTTCTTGCGTCATCCCCGCAAAGTCTTCGGTATGGGCGGGTAGTTGCCGGTCTTGTCATCGTACAGGGCGTACCGTGCACTGATACGCACGTCGTCTTGTTTCACTGATTGGTTCCGGCTACATCGCCATAGTCGGCTGCTTCTTGCCGATCTGGCTACCATGCGATAGCCAGCCTGTCTTGCCTTGTCCGGCTGCATCTGGTCAGCCGTACGCGATCCGACTGCCCAGTTTCTTGTCTGGTTGGGGTATCTGGGGATCATCCCCCCGACACTAGCCCCCGAGCGCGTGTGGATTCCGCCCTTAGGAGAAATGTGCATGCGCTCCCTCCTAGTTTTGAATTTGTGTCCGGCTACGCCTGGCGGTTGCGCTACCCGTGACATCAGTGCTGACGCCGGCCACACGCCACTGGTTCCCGAATCTTCTGCGCATCTCGCGTCGGCACACGGGATCTAGGCGGCGGTTGGGGAGAAGGTCGCCAGGATGTACGCCACGTGACGTCGTGGACGGTTGCACTTCCGGTCCTTTAAAGGGACGCCGCGGGGGGAGCAGTTCCCTTCCTTCGCTCCCCCGCTCCAGTTTCCTTCTGACCTCCCGCGCTCCTGCCCTCTGCACCCTTCCTCTGCTGCCGCTGTAGCCCGCTGCGCCGCTCGTTCTTCGTCGGCGGCGGTACGGGCCACCGCCACTCCTCCGCCGGCGTGCCTCCTTGTCAACCGGAGATGGCAGCCGAACGCGGATGCTGGTGTGGCTCCTCCGTCACGGAGGACCATATCCAGAAGTACCGCACTGCCCGCGTCCTTCCGTCGGAGGAGGAAGTAGCGGTGCGGCTGGCGCCGTCGATAGAGGTGTCGCCGCACCCGGCGGAGGGAGAGCGGGTCATCTTCCTCTCGCATCTGGCGCAGGGGTTCACGTTGCTGGTGCACCCCTTCTTCCTCACCTTCTTAGCCTTCTTCGATCTCCGTCTCCACCATCTCGGCGCCAATGCAATCGGAACGCTGGTGCACTTCATGGCCTTCTGCGAGAGCTATCTCGGGATCTAGCCAGATCTCGGGCTCTTCTGCCGGCTCTTCCGAGTCCGGCCGCAGGTGAAGTACACGAAGGGGCCGCTAGTCGTCTACGGTGGCGCCTCCATCTACCCCCGCACGCAATCCGGCTACCCGAAGTTCTTGCTGCATGACATGGTACGACTGTGGTAGCAGTCGTACTTCTACGTCAAGAACGTCACCAATGTTGACCGGATCAACCTTCCGGCTTTCCAGGATGTCGAGTCCAGCCGGCAGCACTGGGAGCTGAAGATTTATGGCGACAAGGCGGAGTCGGACGCGATGCTGCAGTGCATGCACTCCCTCGTCACCTGTCGGCTAACCGGCCTGGACATCATCCTCAGTTGGATGTCCCGGCTGATGATGCCGCTGCAGCAGCGAGCGCACAAAATGTGCTTCTACTCCGGCCGGCTGGACCCGACCCGACTGTCGCGCCGTGATCCCTGCTACCACAACCTGAAGGAGTGGGTGTGGACGATCACGAAGTAGCGGCTATCGGAGGGCTGGACCTTCAGCCTAGCGCCTACAACCGGGAAAACCACACACCCCGGGTAGGTCCTTTTAGCCGAAACCTTCTTTTGTATTTCTTGCTTTATCCGACTAACTTCTTGCATTCAGCAGATCTTCCCTTGCATCCTTCGCGAGGAGGGTGAAGCCCCCTCGAGGCGTTTACGCCTGACTTGCCCGAGCCACATGCTCGGCGGTCTGGCGAGGAGTCAGACGGGGATGGCGATACCTTCCCCAGCCGGAACGATGAACCGGCTGCCGACCCCCACGCGGAGGTTGAAGAGGAGGAGGAGGTCGCGCTGGCCTCTGATCCGGCGCAGCACCCTGCGACGGACGGCGAAGCTGGAGGGAGCGGCTCCAGCCAGCCTGCCACGGAGGAGCCGGCCCCCAAGAGGAGCCGGACCAGCGCCCTTCCGCCGAGTCGCCTGGGCCGGAAGAAGGGTCAGCCTCCGGTTGTGCAGGGGTACATCCTTCCTTCTCCTCTTCCACCATCTTCTGCTTGTTTCTTTTTCTGCCCTTCTTCCCTTGGCTTATTTGCTTTTCTTTCCTTCTTCTCGTTTCTGCCTTCTTAGCACGCTGGTCTCCTTTGGAGCCGCGAGCCCAGCGCGAGCGCCAACCGGGTCTCCACCCCGCGCTCCGACCATGTCTGCCAGCGCCCCTCCTTCTTCCGCGGCGCTGCCTCCGCAACCACCTCGAGCTGAACCGGCTGCCCCAGCCGGAGCGGAGGGTCTGCAGCCGGACGTGGTGGCCTAGCCGGAAGCAGAGGGTTCTCAGCCGGGTGGCTCTTTCGCAGGTGCGCGGGGAGTCGCAGCCGGCAAGGAACTCGTGGTTGTCTATGACGACAACTCCGACGACGAGCCGGGGGAGGAGTGGAGGATAGCGGTGGTTGCCGCGAAGGAGTCCTTGGCCATCAATGCCGCGGACGACGACGCGTCCTCCGCCGCCTCGCTGACGGACCTCGCCGCCACCCTCGAACTGGCGGTGAAGGAGATCCGGCTGCTAGAGGCCGCAGCCAGCGGGAACCGGTCCTTGGAGCAGAAGCTTGTTGCTGCCAACGGAACCTCCCAGCGTAAGTTGCTTCATCCGGCTTGCCCCTTTTTTTGTGAATAGCCGGTTTCGTCGTAGCTATCCTCGTGTGCGCTCAGCGCAAGATCGATCGCTTGAAGAAAGCGAACGACTGGCTGAGCAAGTCCAACTCCACTCTACGGCTGCAGAACAAGGATTGGCACGTGAAGGTAGACGGTCTGGAGGCCACCATCAATGAGCGCGACGCCTCGCTCGCCAGCCGGACCGAAGCCTTCAACCTTCTCGAGGCCCAGAACAAGGACCAAGAGAAGGAGATCAAACGGCTGGCGATGAAGGAAAAGGCTCTGGTGGAGGAGCTGATGCAGGTTGGCCACATGGCTAAGGGTAAGTTCCTCTTTTCCGTCTCCCCTTCATTCCGGATCCGGTTAGCCGGATCTGACTCTCTTTTTCTGACAGCATTTTATCCCGGCATAGACCTGCTGGCATACAACCGGCTGCAGGAGAACTGGCCGGGAGCGCAGCCGACGGCCAAGGAGCTCGTCGTCCTTCTCGGTGAGGAAGCTACCAAGCTTCGTCAAGCGGCGCGGGACATATTCTCCTTCCTGTGGCCAGATGCTCCGGTTCTGGAGACAATGGAGCAGCTGGCTGTGAAGGTTGGGGAGGTGCCAGCTGCGGTGGACCGGCTGTGGGACTTGGCGGCGCGAGCCGGAGCGGAGATGGCTCTGGCCCTCATGCTCTCCAGGTACAAGGACGCCCGCGTCGAGAAGATCGACGGAGGCTTCCGCGTTGGTGCCGACCTTGCCGCCATCCGCCAGGCCCATCCAGAGCTCCGAGGCTCCGCCATCAAGATCGCCGACTATGTGGACCCCGACGAGGTGCTCACCGACTCGGAGTCTGTCGGTACTCCAGATGTGGAAGCCCCGACGCAGCCGGATGCAGGTGTCGGAACTGGATCGAGCGCTGCGCCTCCTCCTCCGCCTGAAGCTTCCGCTGGTCAAGATGCTCCGCATGGCAAGGGTCCTGCCGTCTAGTCACCGCCCCAGGATGCCGGGTGTATTTGTCTTGTTTAGTATTACTTTGGAACTTGTCTGTCTGTACCAGCTGCCTCTGGCGCCGGGTAAACTTATGGGAGCATCGCCTCCCTTTTCCTTTGTTTGTTAATTTTGAACTGGCTTGACTTTCTTTCAACTTGTGCATTTTGCATTTTCTTTCAACATTTCGCCGATTGACTTTATCCGGCTTACTTTGTCCGGCTACACGCCTTTAGCCGGGAGAACTGCATGTCCAGTGGGGGCATGCTAGCGCACCCACTGGGTGTAGCCCCCGAGATTCGTAGTAGCTGGCGTAGCCAGGTGCTTCGAATCTTCCCTCTTTTCCCCAAATCTTCTAACTTTATCCGACTAGACTCGTCTTAGTCGGGTACTTTCGCTGGCTGAACACCTTCAGCCGGGGGAACTAACATTCCAGTGGGGGCGCGCGAGCGCACCCACTGGGTGTAGCCCCCGAGATTCGGAGTGCTTGATGAAGGCAAGGACTTCGAATCTTCTTTGTCTTCTCTTGCTCCTGCCCTTGCCCTCACCTGGGCTCCGAACGGCTGGCTAAACGCCTTTAGCCGGTCGAGAACTACAAGATTCCACTGGGGGCACGCGAGCGCACCCAGTGGGTGTAGCCCCTGAGATTCGGAGTGCTTGATGAAGGCAAGGACTTCGAATCTTCTTCTCCTTTCTTCCTGAATTCCGACTCAAGGTAGTCGTACAATAACATACATACACATACATTCTCACATGTTAATAGGTTAGTCTGCCAAATTGTAGCCGGAAAGCGGATTTGTTTTCTCGAAAGCTAGCTTGCACCTTTCTGGGCACTTGGTCGCTTTCTCGTGTGCTCTGTTGTTTTCGCTGCGTCCTTGCCGGGCAGCCGGGTTGCGGTCTGCAGCCAGAATCGAAGGGAGCTGACAGTACATCGCGTGCGGTACTAATGGCTAAGTAACCGGATTGTCTTAAGCTAGTTGTAGGGCCGGGATGCCCGTTCTGTCGCGTCTCCTCCCCATCTTTCGTGTGGGATGCCTCGGGCTTTTGCTCTTGCTAGACGGACAGCCGGGTTGCGGTCTGTAGCTAAGACGAAAAGTGGGCCTCTCACATCATCGCACACTACTCAGCCGGTTTGTTAACTTAGCAGGCCGGGCCAGCCGGCAAGCCACCGGGTAGGGGTTGCCGGAGCCAGAAAATCATAACCGGAAAATATGTACAAACATATTTCTAGCAAGGATCCCCCGAGCATCTCGTAGGGGTCCGCATTTTCATTCATAGGGTTTGCGGGATACATACACTGTCTGACGACTAGGTGTAAAACAAGCGCAGTAAGGCCGCGTTCCAGGGACGCTTGGTCTCCTCATCTGATTTGTCCATCTTGTTCTTGCGCGGCTGCTGCGCGTCGATGAGGTAGTAGGAGTCGTTGGGCAGTGCCCGGCTGATGATGAAGGGGCCCTCCCAAGGTGGCGATAGCTTGTGCATGTCCTTCGTGTCTTGCACCAGCCGGAGAACCAGGTCGCCCTCGCGAATGCGACTGGGCGGATCCGGCTTGAATGGTAGCGGTGTAGCCGTTGCTGGTATAGGGCCGACCTGGACAAGGCCAGCTCGAAGGAGGTCCACACCGTCCTCCCGTGCCTCCTGGTTGGCCTTCTCGTCGTATAGGAGTTTGCGCGGGGAGTCAAACTCGATATCCGCGGAGAGGACGGCTTCCGTTCCGTAGACCAGGAAGAACAGGGTGTAGCCGGTTGATCTATTCGGCATGGTGCGGAGGATCCATAGCACAACCGGAAGCTCCTCGATCCAGCATCCAGGTGACCGCTCTAACGGCTCGATGAGGCGTGGCTTGATGCCGGCTAGCACCAAGCCGTTTGCTCTTTTGACTTGCCCGTTAGACTGCGGGTGTGCGACGGAGGCAAGGTCCAGTCGGATGCCCTTATTGCTGCAGAATCGGGCGAAGGCCCCCTTGGCGAAGTTCGTGCCGTTGTCGGTGATGATGCTGTTGGGGTAGACGAACCGATTGATGATGTCGGTGAAGAAGGTGACGACTATCATCCCGTCCAGCTTCCGGATGGGCTTGGCCTCGATCCACTTCGGGAATTTGTCCATCACCACCAGCAGATGGGTCATGCCCGCGCGCGCTCTCTTGAAGGGACCGACCATGTCGAGGCCCCAAACCGCGAATGGCCAGGTAATCGGTATGGTCTTGAGTACCGAAGTCGGCATGTGCCTGAGCTGCCCGAAGCGCTGGCACCCATTGCACACGCAGACTAGCTGCTCAGCGTCCTCGAGGGCGGTGGGCCAATAGAAGCCATGGCGAAACGCCTTGGCGACTATCGCCCTTGACGAAGCGTGGTGCCCGGACTCGCCCTGATGGATGTCCTTGAGTAGCCGGTAGCCCGTGTCCACATCGACACACCCTTGGAAAATGTCGGGATACGCTGCGCTTGTATAGTTCGCCGTTGATGATGGTGTACGTGTGCGCGCGGCGCCGGATTTGCCTGGCTTCCACCTCTTCATCCGGAAGTTCCCCGTTGGTGATGTAGTTCATGAAGGGTTGCGCCCAGGATGGCACTTCCCGAATGACAAGGACGCTCCCGCTCTCCGGTTGATGGTTGTTGGGGGCTCGTCCGGGTGAAATACCCGAGACGGCAGCCCCCGAGCCGCTTGACGAGACGGCATCCCCTAGGTCTTGCGAGCCGGAGGGCACTGCCTTGCCAGAGTTGGTGCCGGTCTTCTTCTTTGGGGGTTCTGCCTGCTCTGCTTCTGCTGCTCTGTCAGCCGGAGCTCCCTGCCCAGATGATGGAGTCCGACTCCGGCGATGGGTTGATGGAGGGTTTGCGTAGATGTTCCAAGGAGGCCCCGGGTGGGATCGCCTGCCTGGTGGATCCGATTCAGGCGAGCGAAAGGGGTGTGGTGCACACGACCTTAATCGGATGCTCATGGAAGTAGCGCTTGAGCTTCTTGCATGCCAGGTACACGCCATAGCACATCTTCTGGTAGTGGGGGTAGTTCTGCTTGGAGAGGGAGAGGACCTCACTGAGGTAGTAGACGGGCCTCTGAACCAGCTGAGCCTTGCCTTCCTCGGGGCGCTCCACCACCAGGACGACGCTGACAACCCGCCTGATGGCTGCTATATAGAGCAACATCGGATCCTTGCTAGCCAGCGTGGCTAGAACCGGCGCTGTGGACAGCATGCGCTTGAGGTCATGGAATGCGGTGTCGGCTTGCGAAGTCCAGGAGAACTTGTCCGTCTTCTTCATCAGCTGGTACAACGGGAGTGCCTTCTCCCCCAGCCGACTGACAAAACGGCTGAGGGAGGCCAGGCATCCGGTGAACTTTTGGACTCCAAGCAGGCTCCTGGGCGGCTGCATCCTCTCGATGGCCATGATCTTCTTCGGATATGCCTCGATGCCTCGTTGTGATACGAGGAAACCGAGGAGCTGACCGGATGGCACTCCGAAGACGCACTTCTCCGGGTTCAGCTTCATCTGGTACTGGCGGAGGTTGCCAAACGTCTCTCCTAGATCTCCGAGGAGGGTGCGCTTCTCCTTGGTCTTGATGACCACATCGTCCATGTAAGCATGTATGTTTCGGTCTATCTGTGAGTGAAGCACTTCTGCATGCAGCGTTGATGGGTAGCACCTGCATTCTTCAGACTGAAAGGCATGGTTACGTAGCAGAAAGCCCCGTGGGGGGTGATGAACAATGTCTTAATCTGATCAGCCGGGTTTAACCGAATCTGATTGTAACCGGAATAGCAATCTAGAAAAGACAACAAATCATAGCCGGTCGTGGAATCGATGACTTGATCGATATGGGGCAAGGCGAAGGGGTCTTTCGGACACGCCTTGTTCAGGCTGGTGTAGTCGATACACATGTGCCAGGTCTTGTTCTTCTTCAGCAGCAGGACTGGGTTTGTCAGCCAATCCGGGTGGTATACTTCCATGATGAACCCGGCTGCAAGGAGCCGGGTGATCTCATCACTGATTATCTTCCTCTTCTCCTCTACGAACCAGCGCAGAGGTTGCTTGACCGGCCTGGCATCCGGCCGCACATGAAGTGAGTGCTCGACGAACTCCCTCGGCACACCTGGCATGTCCTTGGGGGACCATGCAAAGATGTCCCAATTCTCACGGAGGAAGTCGACGAGCACGCCTTCCTATTTGTTGTCCAAGTTGGCACCAATGGTGACGAACTTGGTCGGATCGGAGGGGTCAAGCAGGATCCTCTTCGTCTCCTTTGCCGGCTGGAAAGCTCCTTCTCCAGCCGGTTTGCTGCTAGCCAGTATGTCCTGCTAGGCCATGGCCACATTCGCATGATCACGCGCTTCTCCTCAGCTATGATGAGGGCCTCTGCCAGTTTGGAACTGGCCGAGGCGCACTCCATCGACCGCTTGAAGCAGTCGGCGACGGTGATCACACCGTTGGGTCCCGGCATCTTTGTCTTCAGGTATGCATAGTGGGGGACGGCCATGAACTTCGCGAGGGTGGGGCGCCCGAGGAGAGCATGATAGGAGCTGGTCAGGTTTACCACCTCAAACCAGGTTGGCTCGCGGCGGAAGTTCTCCTCGGTCCCGAAGATGACGTCCAGCTGGATTTTAGCCAGCGAGGCGCAGGCTGGCCCCGGCAGTACGCCCTGGAACGTTGTGGTAGCCAGGCGCAGGTCGCATTCGCGAATGCCCAGCTTTTCCAACGAGGACTGGTAGAGGAGGTTGAGGCTGCTGCCTCTGTCGATGAGGACGCGCGAGAAATGGCAGGTACGCGCGTTGGAGATGATGAGGGGGTCGAGCACCATGGCGTAGCCCCCGGGAGTCGGCATCAGCTCCGGCTGGTCTGCACGGCTCCAGGTGATGGGGTTTCTGACCAGTTCAGGTACTGGGGGACCGGAGAGACGATGGAGATTCGTGCAATGGAGCGAGAGATCCAGGAGCTTCACCAGGTGCAGGGGAGGCAGGGGCAGGGAGGTGGTGAGACAGACGGGCTCAAGATTAGGCCAGATAGTGGAAACAATTTCCTCATTATCTAGGCATTCTCTATTGCATTTGTAGTTTGTGTTGCCATGTAATTGTCAGCAGCTGAAATAAGTTGCTGCTTCGTGGAGTGTAGCAGCCAGCTTAGAACTTGTTTTTTAGCCCAGAAAATTATCATAAGTGTAATGCCAATAGAAGGGATTTATTAAGCGCCTATAAATAATTCATGTCTGTGGCACTAACACCCATCGATTTTGGAGACCCCTTAACCGCTCAGCTATCG
The DNA here is from genome assembly GCA_916181665.1 of Avena sativa. NCBI lineage: Eukaryota > Viridiplantae > Streptophyta > Magnoliopsida > Poales > Poaceae > Avena > Avena sativa. The sequence goes on from OV702287.1 coordinate 436,528,594, forward strand.
CGATTGTTCAGATATTAGTGGCACAATCACAATTTCGGATTCAACTAGTGGCCTCGGCCGTATCCAATCCTAAAGTCGCGATACATTTTACTCCGAGTACAGGAGGCAGATTGTTTTGCCTGGCAAGTTCCACGCACACAGCTCAAGAGTTTAACCGAACTACATATATAGGTTCAAGTTCAATACATCATTAGGCTTCTACACTGCTAGCCTTCTTTCTCTACTTGGGTGCCAACTTTCATCCTCTTGCCTTCACGTCCACTAGCTTCTTCATCTCCTGCCTTCTTCCTCTTCCTGGGTGCCAATTTTCTTACCTTCACGTACCCTGCATCTCCGGGTCGAGGGAAGTCAGGCCAATTAGCACCAGAATCTTGTCCAGCATCATCGCTCCACTCATTTTGGTTTTCTTCTCGTAGCAAAATCACTGACTCGGCTGTCTTGTTTCTTACCTTGCACTTCCTATAAAAAAACCCAGTACATGGATTACTACCTTATATCTACCGACTATAAATAATTTTTTTGTGAATGTACCATCTCATACCTAGGTTTGGGAGCATTAAGGGGACATCCTACTGCTCTATAGCCTATAAGATGGCAGGTCTTGCATCTGGTTTTACCCTTCTTGGTTGCATAGAAAGTCGAACCCTTCTTCTCGAGAAAATTCTTAAACCTATTCACCTGAGGTCTTCCTCTGCCCCTTTTTGTAACTAGCTGGCAAATCTCGAAAGACAGTTGTACTTGAGGCCACTGAGATGGGTCTGTACATGGCTCGACGGATCCAGCGTATGCGGCTCTGAACTTATCCATAGAGTAGTAGCCTAACAAATACTGATCCAAATGTGGTAGAGTTATTTTCTTCACCAAGAAGGCCAAGGCGTGGTCGCATGGTTTCCCGGTATGCCGCCACTCTAAGTAGGTGCATTCTCGCAGCTGGATGTTCACAACATTCCTTTTGCCACTCTTGGACGTATCGACCACCTCACAGCTGCTGCTGGTTGACGGGAGAACCTTAAGATGAGCAAGTCCTCGGGTTCTCTTATGCAGTTGCTGTACAACTAGCGATAGCATATGTCCTCTAAGTCTCCCGCGGATCTCTCTCCTTATATTTAACAGCTTCATGATCATACCACGTATGCTGTCCATCAAGATATGAACATGACGCACTTTTATGTCCTTCACCCAGTTATTCAGGTATTCTGCAAGGTTGTTGTTTATGTAATCAACTTTGATGTCAGGGTTGAATTAAATCCTCTTCCATAGCTGCGAATGATGGATGGCTAATGTCAACACCCGGATTTTTAATCCGAGATGCCCGTTATGCCATACCTCGCAATCCCAGGATTACCATTTTTGCGAGACATAACGGATTGGATATCACAGTACATCATCCATTACAAATCATACATAAGGTCTTACACAAATAAGGATCTCATGATCCAGTCTTTAATACAACAAGCAGCGGAAATAAAAGATAAGCGTAGCGGTGGGGTCCATCTTCAGGTGCACAGGCAATGCTGATGAAGGCAGATAATCCTAGTTATCGTAGCCGTCCTGCTGACCATCATCTTGATAATCTCCTTCATAGTCTGGCCATGAGAATAGCCAGGGACAAAATCCATGAGTACTCTTTAAGTACTCGCAACTATCACTAACAAGTATTATAATTCTAAGTTAAAGTGCTAAATCTAAGTTTAACTATAAAGTTAAGTTTGAAGCCTAAGCTGAGTTCAGAAGCAAAGAAAGATAAGATAAAGCTCTAGAATCACTTAAGTTGGGAAGCTAGTATCATAAACACAACCCTGTTATGGTGAAGTCAAGATTCATCATTCATTTCATAAGCCATTTTGAAAACATCTGACAACGAAACAGTATGGCCATTCCAACTGTCCATAACCGCGGACACAGCTATTCGAATAGTTTGACACTCTGCAGAGGTGGTACACTTTCACCACAAGATTCAATACATCTGTCAGGGATAACCCTGAATCATCATACTTAGTATGCAGATAATCAAACATAACCTTCCCTTTACACACCCTAGTACAAGAACCTCTCCTATGAGCATGGCCTCCCAACCATGACCATCAGTCATCTTGGGCACTGCATAGGTGGACATCATGAGAGGTAGCCTCAGCTCAGACCTCTCCCGTGAGGGAACTAATACTAATGCATATAAATTACCAGCTAAGACTTACCCAATTCAGGTAGTGTGGTTGTACGGTAAATTTGGAATGGTATCGCATCTGAATCCAACCATCAGTTTTATAAAAGGGTTAAGGCTCATGCCTCGACATTTTCATCATCCACCATTTGTGTTTCTCAACACATGTCCAAACATCTCAATAGAATGACTCATCATCCCAAGGTTTTCATAATTCATTTTCACCAAGGGTTCCCATCTAAAGTGACTCAAGTTTTTGATCTACTCAAAAGTACTAAGCTAAGAGTGTTAACTAAGGTGGAAGTGATGGGTTTAATCTCATGCCATAGAATGACATCTAAAGGTTTCTAAATAGGTCAAGTTTTATACTTTTTATGCTACCTTCAACACAAGTAAGGGACTTTGTGTAAACTAAGGGAGGTGAAACTTGTCAATAAGACTTGAGATACTAATAGTCAACAAGGGGTGCTCAAAGCATGCTTAAGGCATCTTTGCTAAACCATCTAGTTTGATTCTAGTTTGCTAAGCACTAAACTTGCAAGGGTTAGCTTGCATTGTTAATGGTGGCTTGCAAGTATAACTTGCAAGGGTTAATCTTGGATAGTGCTAGCTTGCCTTGGTTGGTGCAGTGGTTGAAGTTTTCTTCTTCTTCGTCTTGATAGCACTCCTCCTCTTCATAGACATGGTCGGTACTATCGTCTATAAGAATACATATGGAGTACACAATCATCAAACAATACTTAACTAGGCTAAGTAGCATTCTAAGACACATAATTGATGATCTATTATCATCACAAGCATCATAAGTTTAATTCAATAGTTTCATTCTTTTTAATTTAGAGAAGTAATTTCTACTCATTGAAAATTTAACTAAGATTTAATATTCACCACTTAAAATATGGGATCATGTGGACACATGTCATCACCACATATTCTAACATGTGGGAATGAGATTTAAGGGTTGGATCAATATTACTTTGTTTAAGTTCATTATTTAATGATTTAAAGTGACTAGAAATTCCTATATAGCATTATTTTGGTACTAGTCCAAAGTAACTGCATGTAAACCTTAATATTATTACATATTTAGATAGATATGATGAAATGTGATTTTTGAGAGTTGGAATCAACTCAAAACCTATCTTGGTTGATTTTATAAAAATGTTGCAAGGTGCAAATACTTTTGTTTTGTTATTTTTATTAGCAGAGATCTATGACTCTAATTGAATTAAATCCAACGGGCTTGGATAGATCATCTCAATACCTTTCAAACAAAATTTGTTTCATGCAATTTGGATTTATAAAACTCTCTGAATTTAATTTTAAACTAGTGGACAGAAACTAGATTTAACTAAAAAGAAAAATCTAGATTTGAACGGGTGGGCTAGCGCGGGAAAGAACTTGGGCCGGCCTAGTGGCGCTCCGCGGCACGGGGCTCAGCTGACAGGGGGTCCCGCTTGTCAGTGGGTTTTAACACGCGAAACGGTACGCGCGCTGTGGGTCGTAGGATTAGAAGGGGGATCTATGGCTGAGGGTCGTCGTCGACGACGAACAAGTCGCCGACGAGCTCGAACCCTAGCAGCTCGCTGGGGGTCTGCTGGGGACGTACCAGGGCTCCAGCAAGGTCGGCGAGACGGGCAAACGAACTAGAAGACGACGGCGAGGCGAGGCGTGGTTGCGGCGGAGCTTGGGGTGGTCGCAATCAGCGGCGCCCTTCTCCTCCAGAGGCGGCGGCTCCAGCTCCAATTCCGGCGAGCTGCTGCTCCTCTTGCTCCGGCTAGAGGTGGGTGAGGTTTAGTGAGGTGAGGGGAGTGGAGTGGTGTGGAGAGAAGAGGCTGGGGAGGCCTCCTTTTATAGGCCCGACGGTGAGAACAAGCGGGATGGGCAGGCGATGGTGGCGACAGGGCTACGGCCGGCTAGAGGCATGGCGGAGGGTGGCGATCGACAAGCGGTCTCCTGGTGGTGCTCTAGGAAGTGAATGCGGCCGTAGGGGCGGTGGTATGCGGTCTGGGCGAGGTGGCGCTCTGAGCGGCAGAGGCAGCGGTGTCCACGGCGAGCGGTGGTTGTGGTGCGTTGGGCAGCGAATGGGGTGTCTGGGGTGTTCCCTAGGTCGTGGCGGAGCGGTGGGCGCGGGCTGCGGTCGAGCGGCGGTCTATGCATGCGGGGACAGAGCCTGCTCTGCGGGCGGCATCGGCATGGTACGGTGGCACTAGGCGCGTGGTTTCCTCGGTGGTCCATGGCGAGGCTCGGGCAGGGGACGGAGGGTGGCGGTGAGTTGCTGGCTACCTCCTAGACATGGTGAGAGGGAGGGAGATGGTCTGCTGCGGTGAGGGCAAGGTTGGCCGGCGAGGGGTGGCTTGGCATGGCATGGCAATGCCACTAGGGGCTAGGGGAGTGGGTTTTAAAGGCTTTGCTAGATCATCTAGAGACAAAGGGAGTAAAAAGGGGCCAAATGGGAGACAAGTTTGGCCAGAACACTATTTAAAATAGTGAAATTTGTTTTGTTTGAAATCTGTCTGCCAAGTATTTGATGAAATGGCCGCAAGAAATAAACTTTGGAATTTTGGTTTCAAAATTTTTGGGTGTTCTCCACTAGTGCTAGATAGTCTCTGGTTGCAAGGGTTTTGAAAGTGGAGCTCAAAAAGATGGTTTTTGAAATAGGGGTGATCTATGCATATGCATTAGATTCAATTTTCAAATGCCAATTAAAATAGTTAACAGAATGTTTTTAGCAGATCACCTAAGAAACATTTTAGAAGAAAAGGATCACACAATCATGGCAATTCAAAACAACTCCTATTTTAAATGCACACACATATGAATGCTTTCATATTTAATTTGGAAAAGTTTTTTGTTAACCCTATTTTTGGATGATTTGATCTTGATAATCTTGGATTGAAGTTTTGGGATGTTACAAACCTTCCCCCCTTAAACAAAATCTTGTCCCGAGATTTACAAAGAAAACTAGTAACTAAAGAGATCTGGGAACTCTGTCCTAATGTAATCTTCGCGCTCCCAAGTAGCTTCCTCCTCGGTATGGTTGCTCCACTGAATCTTAAGAAACTTGATGCTCCTGGTCCTGGTGGTTCTGTAGGCTTCTTCTAAGATACGGATGGGTACTTCCCGATAGGTCAGGTCATTGTTGATCTCCACAGGTCGGTGATCGATGTTCTTGCAAACTTCAGTCTTCTCAGGCACTTCCAAGCATTTGCGAAGTAACGAGATGTGGAACACATTATGGATGGCTGACATCTCTTCAGGCAGTTCCAGCTAATACGATACTTCTCCTCGATGGTTCAGAATTTTGAAAGGTCCGATATATCTAGGGGCTAAATTTCCCTTCAGACTAAAGCGTTGAGTTCCCTTCAATGGTGAAACCTTGAGATATACAAAATCTCCGACATTGAAAGTCAGGTCTCTCCTTCTCTTGTCAGCATAACTCTTCTGTCTGGATTGAGCGGTCTTGAGGTGCTCACGGACTTTGTGAACTTTCTCTTCTGCTTCACAGAGAATGTCGGGTCCAAAGATCTGACTCTCTCCTACTTGCAACCAATTTAAAGGGGTACGACACTTTCTTCCGTATAGTAATTCAAATGGTGCCATCTGCAAACTAGCTTAATAACTGTTGTTATATGAGAATTCTGTGAAAGGCAGGCAGTCTTCCCATTTTGATCTGTATTCCAACACACAAGCTCTAAGCATATCCTCTAGGATCTGGTTGACTCTCTCAGTCTGTCCATCTGTTTGCGGGTGATAAGCGGTACTGAAGTTCAACTTGGTTCCTAAACCTTCCTGAACTTTCTGCCAAAATCTTGAAGTAAACTGGGTTCCTCGATCTGACATGATGGTCTTGGGGGTTCCATGCAGACTAACAATCCTAGCAATGTATAGTTCTGCTAACTTCGCGCTCTGGTAGGTGGTCTTGACAGGTATGAAGTGGGCTACCTTGGACAGTCTATCAACGATGACCCAGATTGAGTCATTTCCCCTACTAGAGGTAGGCAAACCGGTGATAAAGTCCATTCCGACGGAATCCCATTTCCATTCCGGAATCTGCAATGGTTGCAACAATCCTGCAGGTCTCTGATGCTCTTCTTTGAGTCTCTGACAGATGTCACATTTGGAGATGTAGCTTCCGATCTCTCTCTTCATCTTGTGCCACCAAAGTTGCTCTTTCAAATCCTGATACATCTTCATTCCTCCGGGGTTGATAGAATAAAGAGTATCATGAGCTTCCTTCATGATAATTTCCTTCAGCTCCGAATCTGCTGGCACATAGATACGTCCTTTGTACCACAGTACTCCTTCTTCGTCTTCCGTGAATCCAGGTATCTTTCCTGTACCAATACGTTGTTTGCTTCCGTCGATACTTTCATTCCCCTTCTGGGCTTTCTTCATTTGGCTAATCAACATGGGTTGAAGTTCAATGCTAGCTAGGAATCCTTTGCTAACTAATTCAGTCCTGAACTGCTCTAATTCCTCATACAAACTTGGTTGCTTCTCCTTGATCATGGTGTTAAGCCTACACGGCAATCTGCTAAGAGCATCCGCTACCACGTTGGCTTTTCCGGGGTGATAGTGAATGTCAAGGTCATAATCCTTGATTAACTCTATCCATCTCCTTTGTCTCATATTCAGATCCTTCTGAGTGAAGATATATTTCAAGCTCTTATGATCTGAGTAAATCTCACCCATCAAATAATGACGCCATGTCTTCAATGCTAGAACCACAACTGCTAGCTCAAGATCATGGGTCGGATAGTTCTGCTCATGCTGCTTCAGTTGTCGAGACATATACGCGATAATTTTGCCTTCTTGCATCAATACACATCCTAGACCAATCTTGGATGCGTCACAATACACATCAAATGGCTTCTTGATGTCTGGCACGACCAAAATTGGGGCTGATATCAATCTCTTCTTCAGCTCTTGGAAACTGGCTTCACACTTGTCTGTCCATTCAAACTTCTTGTCCTTCTTCAACAATTGGGTCATTGGTCGGGCTATGATCGAGAATCCTTCTACGAACTTGCGGTAATATCCCGCTAATCCGAGAAATGCACGGACTTGGGTTTGAGTGGTTGGGGCTTCCCATTCTTCGACATCTTTGATCTTGGCGGGATCAATAGAGACTCCTCCGGCAGACACAATATGTCCTAGGAATCCTACTTCTTTCAGCCAAAACTCACACTTGCTGAACTTGGCATATAACTGATGCTCTCTCAGGGTTTCTAGGATGATTCTCAGATGTTGCTCATGTTCTTCTTCTGACTTGGAGTAGATAAGGATGTCGTCGATGAACACAACTACAAACTTATCTAGGAAATTCATAAAGATCTTATTCATGAGATTCATGAAATAAGCAGGGGCATTGGTTAATCCAAAAGACATAACCGTATACTCGTATAAACCATAGCGAGTAGTAAAGGCGGTCTTCGAAATATCCATTGCACGAATCTTAAGTTGGTGATAACCAGTCCTAAGATCAATCTTTGAGAATACCTGAGCTCCAGTCAACTGATCAAATAGATCCTCTATCTTTGGCAAAGGTACTTGTTCTTGATGGTGATGTCATTCAACTTTCTGTAATCTGTACACAGACGGTTGTCTCCATCTTTCTTGTCAATGAATAACACTGGTGATCTCCATGACGATGCGCTTGGCTGAATCAAGCCTTTCTCTAACATGGCATCCAACTGCATCTTCAGTTCCACTAACTCTGAGGGGTTCATGCTATAGGGTCTCTGGGCTATAGGTCCGGTTCCGGGGATTAGTTCGATAATGAACTCAATATCCCTATCCGGGGGCATACCTCGCAATTCATCTGGGAATACGACGGGGTATTCATAGACTACTCTGACTTGGTCTATGGTGGGCAGGACTACACTCTTGTTGCACTTGAATTGACGGGGTAAGGTTTCAGAGATATGCTCTACTGTTACTCCAGAACTACTGGTCATCGTGATGGCTTTCTTAGCACAGTCTATCAATCCTTTATGTCTTGACATCCAGTCCATACCTAGTACTACTTCCAATCCTTTGGTTCCAGGTACAATTAGGTTGGCATAACAATCTATTCCATGTATTCTGATAGGCACAACTTTGCAAATTTTTCTAGCCTTTGTAGTTGAACCGGGGATTTGAACTATCATGACATGCTTCAGGTTGGTTGGGTGAATCTTACTAGTGCATGCAAATTCTTCGGTGATAAATGAATGCGATGCTCCAGAATCAAACAATACTCTTGCTAAAACTGAGTTGACAGAAAACATACCCAGCACTACATCTGGCGCTTCCTGGGCTTCTTCTGCGCTCATGTGGAAGAGACGACCGTTGCGGTTGTGAGGGTTCCCTGTGGAAAATCTCCTTCCTGGTTGAACACGACGCTGCTGCTGAGCTGGGGCATTCATAGGGGCATTGGCGGCAGTCTTCTTGGGACACTCATTGGAGTAGTGACCCTTCACTCCGCACTCGAAACAAGTGATCTGGGACTTGTCCTTGACTGTGACAGGCACATCATTGCTGCCAGTTCTGGGTGCAGTGTTGTTGTTGTTGCTCTTGGGAGGGGCACGGTTGAAATTGTTGGCATTACCGGAGTTGTGATTGTTTCCTCCGGACTTCACATTGCCTCCGCTACGGTTGGGGTAGCTTGGGCGAGAATTTGGGGGTCGGTTGTTCCTTGGTGCATATCCTGGTGAAGGGTTGGGACGGTACTTCTGGTGACTACTGGATCCAGACTGCTGCATCATACGATGCTTGTGGTTGTCGTTTGCCTGGTTAATCTTCCCTTCCATCTGAATGGCAGAGTCGACTAGCTCTTCGAGATCCTGAAAACGGATGTTGACGAGGACAGTCTGCATCTCATCATGCAGTCCGTTCAAGAATCTCTCCTTCTTCTTGGCCTCCGTGTTGATCTCATCAGGTGCATACCTGGCAAGTGACAAGAATCTGTCACGGTACTCCACCACTGTCATTCTTCCTTGCTTCAATTCGTGGAATTCATCTCTCATCCTGTTGACAAGACCTTGCGGCACGTGGGTGCGCTGAACTTGACTTTGAATGCTTCCCATGTCATAACCTGGCCATGGTTCATATTGCGGACGCTATTCCACCAAGCTCCGGCATCTCCCGCCAGATAGTGGGTGGCGAAGAGAACTTTCTCATTTTCATCAACTCCTGCAACTTCGAGGTTGTTTTCCATGGTCTGTAACCAGTCATCAACATCTAATGGGTTCTTAGATTGGTTGAAGATTGGGGGATTGGTATTCTGAATTTTTTTGAGTTTGGATCCATGGTGATCCTGATTTCCCTATCCTTGGTTGTTGAGAGCCATTTGGGCGATCTGCTGCAATGTTGCTAAGTTGGCTTGGCGCTCGCCCTGCTTGCTTCACGGTCTGCGATGAGATTCTGCAAGATCTGCAGCATTGGGTCCTACGACGAGCTGCTCCCTCCTTGGTTTCCACGAGTCATCTGAAGATTGAGATAGATATAGGGGTAAGAGGGAAATTCTAAGGTTCATGGTTTTGGGTTTTCAAAGCTAAAACTTTGAGTTAGACTCAGGTTTTTCAACTAACTTCATTTTGATTTATGCAAGCAAGCACACGATACAACACACACCACAACAAACAAAGGAAAGCAGATGGTTTGAAGAACCATTCTGCCAGCTACGATACAGTGGGACCGATACAACTCATGCTACGACAGTGCTCTCGTGCATCTACTCATCGTCAATGAAGTCGGAGTCCTCATCATCAGTGTAGAAGTCCACATAATCCTCCTCCAGAAAGTCATCATCGTTGCTGAGGTAAGAATCCATGTCTCCCTGGATGTCTTCACCCTCATCTTCTTCTTCCTTGGCGGCAAGCTGAGCTTCCTGCTCCTTGACTGTCTTCTCGACGTCAGCCACCTTCTTGCGAAGACGGGCGATGGTGCGATCCTTCTTTGCACGCTGACGGCGAAGAGACTGGCGATCTTGGACGAGCAGTGCGAAAGTCCGGGCCTTCTGGTCAACGATGGCATGGTTCTGGTTGGCTAACTCCCTGGCATTGTCCAGTTCCTGCTGTCAGTCATGTAGCAAGAAGTCAAGATTCTCCACTTGACGCCTCAACTCTGGGTGACTTGGCATCTCCATCGGCATTCCCATGAAGTCACGTCTTGCATAGTGGGCAAAACGGGTTCCTTGGATCTTGTTGACGCTGAGGGCACATAGACATGCGAGAGCTTCATGCATTTCCTTGGCTAATCCATCTAGCCAGTTGTTCTCTCTCACAGAGAACTGAATTCTCCCGGAAGTTGGTGCTTCGATGCTTCCTCTAAGATGTGCGGTGACTAGCCACTGTAGGTCTCCTCCTGGGGGTCCTGGAAGTTGAGCTCCAAGAAACTCCGGATGTGGGCGTCCTAGTAACTCCGACAGTGAATCCAGATCCCTCTCGAAGATCAGCTGACCTCCGTTTCCCAACTGGTAGAACTTGCTGAACTGAGTCTCCATCTACAAGAATTAAGGATGAGGAAGTTAGTGAAGTGATCAAGTGTGTCAAATTTTAAGTAGCAATGTAAGAATTTTGAGGAACATGAATTTTTGAGAAAGCATGAGTTCACAAGGGTAAGAGAGGAAATAGTTTTTCATAAATACTCACTTTGGTTTTGAAGCTAAGTTTTTGGTTTGGACGTCCATTCTAACTAGGGTCTCCTATGGTCAGGATGGCTCTGATACCACCTTGTCAACACCCGGATTTTGAATCCCAGATGCCCGTTATGCCATACCTCGCAATCCGAGGATTACCATTTTTGCGAGACATAATGGATTGGATATCACAGTACATCATCCATTACAAACCATACATAAGGTCTTACACAAATAAGGATCTCATGATCCAGTCTTTAATACAACAAGTAGCGGAAATAAAAGATAAGCGTAGCGGTGGGGTCCATCTTCAGGGGCACATGCAATACTGACGAAGGCAGATAGTCCTAGTTATCGTAGCCGTCCTACTGACCATCATCTTGATAATCTCCTTCATAGTCTGGCCATGAGAATAGCCAGGGACAAAAGCCATGAGTACTCTTTAAGTACTCGCAACTACCACTAACAAGTATTATAATTCTAAGTTAAAGTGCTAAATCTAAGTTTAACTATAAAGTTAAGTTTGAAACCTAAGCTGAGTTTAGAAGCAAAGAAAGATAAGATAAAGCTCTAGAATCACTTAAGTTGGGAAGCTAGTATCATAAACACAACCCTGTTGTGGTCAAGTCAAGATTCATCATTCATTTTAAAAACATCTGACAACGAAACAGTATGGCCATTCCAACTGTCCATAACCGCGGACGCGGCTATTCGAATAGTTTGACACTCTGCAGAGGTGGTACACTTTCACCACAAGATTCGATACATCTGTCAGGGATAACCCTGAATCATCATACTTAGTATGCAGATAATCAAACATAACCTTCCCTTTACACACCCTAGTACAAGCACCTATCCTATGAGCATGGCCTCCCAACCATGACCATCAGTCATCTTGGCACTGCATAGGTGGACAGCATGAGAGGTAGCCTCAGCTCAGACCTCTCCCATGAGGGAACTAATACTAATGCATATAAATTTCCAGCTAAGCCTTACCCAATTCAGGTAGTGTGGTTGTACGGTAAATTTGGAATGGTATCGCATCCGAATCCAACCATCAGTTTTATATAAGGGTTAAGGCTCATGCCTCAACATTTTCATCATCCACCATTTGTGTTTCTCAACACATGTCCAAACATCTCAATAGAATGACTCATCATTCCAAGGTTTTCATAATTCATTTTCACCAAGGGTTCCCATCTAAAGTGACTCAAGTTTTTGATCTACTCTAAACTACTAAGCTAAGAGTGTTCACTAAGGTGGAAGTGATGGGTTCAATCTCATGCCATAGAATGACATCTAAAGGTTTCTAAATAGGTCAAGTTTTATACTTTTTATGATACCTTCAACATAAGTAAGGGACTTTGTGTAAACTAAGGGAGGTGAAACTTGTCAATAAGACTTGAGATACTAATAGTCAACAAGGGGTGCTCAAAGCATGCTTAAGGCATCTTTGCTAAACCATCTAGTTTGATTCTAGTTTGCTAAGCACTAAACTTGCAAGGGTTAGCTTGCATTGTTAATGGTGGCTTGCAAGTATAACTTGCAAGGGTTAATCTTGGATAGTGCTAGCTTGCCTTGGTTGGTGCAGTGGTTGAAGTTTTCTTCTTCTTCGTCTTGATAGCACTCCTCCTCTTCGTAGACTTGGTCGGTACTATCGTCTATAAGAATACATATGGAGTACACAATCATCAAACAATACTTAACTAGGCTAAGTAGCATTCTAATACACACAATTGATGATCTATTATCATCACAAGCATCACAATTTTATTTCAATAGTTTCATTCTTTTTAATTTAGAAAAGTAATTTCTACTCATTGAAAATTTAACTAAGATTTAATATTCACCACTTAAAATATGGGATCATGTGGACACATGTCATCACCACATATTCTAACATGTGGGAATGAGATTTAAGGGTTGGATCAATATTACTTTGTTTAAGTTCATTATTTAATGATTTAAAGTGACTAGAAATTCCTATATAGCATTATTTTGGTACTAGTCCAAAGTCACTGCATGTAAACCTTAATATTATTACATATTTAGATAGATATGATGAAATTTGATTTTTGAGAGTTGGAATCAACTCAAAACCTATCTTGGTTGATTTTATAAAAATGTTGCAAGGTGCAAATACTTTTGTTTTGTTATTTTTATTAGCAGAGATCTATGACTCTAATTGAATTAAATCCAACGGGCTTGGATAGATCATCTCAATACCTTTCAAACAAAATTGGTTTCATGCAATTTGGATTTATAAAACTCTCTGAATTTAATTTTAAACTAGTGGACAGAAACTAGATTTAACTAAAAAGAAAAATCTAGATTTGAACGGGTGGGCTAGCGCGGGAAAGAACTTGGGCCGGCCTAGTGGCGCTCCGCGGCACGGGGCTCAGCTGACAGGGGGTCCCGCTTGTTAGTGGGTTTTAACACGCGAAACGGTACGCGCGCTGTGGGTCGTAGGATTAGAAGGGGGATCTATGGCTGAGGGTCGTCGTCGACGACGAACAAGTCGCCGACGAGCTCGAACCCTAGCAGCTCGCTGGGGGTCTGCTGGGGACGTACCAGGGCTCCAGCAAGGTCGGCGAGACGGGCAAACGAACTAGAAGACGACGGCGAGGGGAGGCGCGGTTGCGGCGGAGCTTGGGGTGGTCGCAATCAGCGGCGCCCTTCTCCTCTAGAGGCGGCGGCTCTGGCTCCAATTCCGGCGAGCTGCTGCTCCTCTTGCTCCGGCTAGAGGTGGGTGAGGTTTAGTGAGGTGAGGGGAGTGGAGTGGTGTGGAGAGAAGAGGCTGGGGAGGCCTCCTTTTATAGGCCCGACGGTGAGACCGAGCGGGATGGGCAGGCGATGGTGGCGACAGGGCTACGGCCGGCTAGAGGCATGGTGGAGGGTGGCGATCGACAGGCGGTCTCCTGGCGGTGCTCTAGGAAGTGAATGCGGCCGTAGGGGCGGTGGCATGCGGTCTGGGCGAGGTGGCGCTCTGAGCGGCAGAGGTCGCGGTGTCCACGACGAGCGGTGGCTGTGGTGCGTTGGGTGGTGAACGGGGGTGTTTGGGGTGTTCCCTAGGTCGCGGCTGAGCGGTGGGCGCGGGCTGCGGTCGAGCGACGGTCTGTGCACACGGGGACAGAGCGTGCTCTGCGGGCGGCATCGGCATGGTGCGGTGGAACTGGGTGCGTGGTTTCCTCGGTGGTCCATGGCGAGGCTCGGCTTGGGCAGGGGACAGAGGGTGGCGGTGAGGTGCTGGCTACCTCCTAGACATGGTGAGAGGGAGGGAGATGGTCTGCTGTGATGAGGGCAAGGTTGGCCGATGAGGGGTGGCTCGGCATGGCATGGCAATGGCACTAGGGTCTAGGGGAGTGGGTTTTAAAGGCTTTGCTAGATCATCTAGAGACAAAGGGAGTAAAAAGGGGCCAAATGGGAGACAAGTTTGGCCAGAACACTATTTAAAATAGTGAATTTTGTTTTGTTTGAAATCCGTCTGCCAAGTGTTTGATGAAATGGCCGCAAGAAATAAACTATGGAATTTTGGTTTCAAAATTGTTGGGTGTTCTCCACTAGTGCTAGGTAGTCTCTGGTTGCAAGGGTTTTGAAAGTGGACCTCAAAACGATGGTTTTTGAAATAGGGGTGATCTATGCATATGCATTAGATTCAATTTTCAAATGCCAATTAAAATAGTTAAGATAATTTTTTTAGCAGATCAAAAGGTGGGCCTTGGTACCTCATTATGTGTACTAGCAAGGGGTACAAAGATCAAGAATTGTTTCTGTTAAGAAATGAGTGCTAGGAACACTCAAAGTAGTGTAGTGGATTAAAATGGCCAAAATGACCATTCCTCTTTTTAATTCTTTTTGGTTTTATCTTCTTTAGGAAAAGTTTGGGAATGATGTAGATGATGTTTAAATCACCTAAGAAACATTTTAGAAGCAAAGGATCACACAATCATGGCAATTCAAAACAACTCCTATTTTAAATGCACACACATATGAATGCTTTCATATTTAATTTGGAAAAGTTTTTTGTTAACCCTATTTTTGGATGATTTGATCTTGATAAGCTTGGATTGAAGTTTTGGGATGTTACAGCTAAGTACTCTAGAAGTTTAGGGGCTTCCGCAAAAATCTTGCTCATGAAATATTCGCTGCTACTAGGTTTGTAAACTCTAGCAGCAGGAAACATGTAACGAAATATGTTGCTTGCGTAGTTTGAGTACAAGTTGAGCATCATATGGGCATGGCATTCTCTACCTTCAGCTTGCGGGAACACATCCTTCACTGCATTCGTCAGCTCTTTGCATGCATCCGTGGATATAGCCAATGGATCCATGTGGCCTATTGATCTCCTGAGCTACCTCATAAACCAGACCCAGTTTTCCTCCGTTCTTGTTTCAAACAGGACGAATGCCACTAGGAACATCCAGTTGTGACCATCAAGTGATGTGGCAGATGGCAGACAGCATTTCCATTTCTAGTTAGGACAGTGTTGTCTACACTCAGATACGGCCTACATACGTCCTTGAATCCCTGGATGCAAGGTTTAAGCGCCATGAAAAATCTTTTGAAATATATTTTACCACGTACTGGTTCGGTGTCAATCTCCACAACACTCCCCGGACACCTAGCTTGTACCTCCGCCTTGAAGTTGTACAACATCCTGAAGCTATTGGTCCAATCCCCGTGCAAGACCCCTAGAGCTTTCTGTTTACCTTTCCAAACCGTGTAATATGGTAGGACAATGTTGTATTTAGAACCGAGGCTAGTCTGAATTTTCTTCGCGGTCTCCTTGGGGTTATCCTTTAGTATGGACATAGATTGCATAGGCACCCACTCCATATTAGTCATTGAGGATTTCAGTTTGCTGCCTGTCGGACACATGTGTGGAGGGCCCATTTTGTTCACCTGCCACACAGATTCATTTAAAAGATAAGCGGAGTCGACTAGTTGCCAGAAAGATATCACATAGCCATTGTGGTTATAGAGTGAAAAGAGAGAAAGTTCTAATGGTTTGCTGCATTCATTGCCCCAGTACCCTAATTGCCTTTGACGCAGGTAAGGCTCTTGCTGTGATCCTCCATGGACAATGTACCTCGGCCCGTCCATTCATCCACGTTAACTTGCAAACGGTCTCATACCTCTAGGCAGTGTTCTTCAGTCGATAAACATCGAACTCCCCCTTGATACAAAAATGCCAGAACGACATCCAGAACTCATGCATGCTACTAAACTTGGTGCCAACCGAAATTATAGGATACTCGTGGTCATGTTTCATTTCTTCTACTTCAAAACCCAAATCATCGACTAGAATACTAGCCTCATCATTAAGTTCCTCGTCTATTTCATCATCACCAGATTCTTGATCCTCTATAGTGCCTTCTTCTTCATCTGATTCAGAATCCTGGCCATCGTCTCTAAGTCCTAGTACTGCACACATCATATTGACTCCCATGGGTGGGGCTGCACCATCGTCTCCACCCGGATGGACCGGAACATTGCCCCAATCCACCTCACCGGCAACTCTGTTTTCTCGAAGACACTCGGTTGGTTCTGCTGCAACCACATGGGGTGGTCTTACGTTTGCACGCATCCCAGGTACTTTAGTGGACAAACAACAGTCAGAATCAATTTCATCTTAACTATACAGAACCCTCTTGCTCTTCCTATGTACATCCTCCTTCCTGATGTAATCTTTCCTGATGGTATCAGTAGGGCTTGACATTTGCGTTCCATTCCCCATCGAACTAGGCTTTTTGCTGCCGCTCTTGGGTGTGATCTCCTTCCTGACTCCCCTCACGGATGTTGGCTCTAGGGTGATGGCATTATTTCCTGACCTCAGCGACGTGTTCTTCTTCGAATTAGCGCTTTTGCTGCTACTATTGGGCATGTTATCCTTCGAGCTGGCATTATTGCCTGACCTCAGCAGCGTGTTCTGCTCCAAATTAGCCGTTTTGCTGCTACTATTGGGCATGTTCTCCTTCGTGCTGGCATTATTCCCTGATAGCGGCGTGTTCCGCTCCAAATTAGTATTTTTTCTGCTCCCACTGGGTGTGGTAGCCACCATGCTGGCCATCTTCGCCTCTTTGCTACCACTCCTAGGAGTGTTCACGACCGTTCTAGCCGTCTTAGCATTTTTGCTTCTACCGTTCGGTGTGGCATTTTGACTGGATCTCAGGGGTGTACTCTACGACGTGGTGCCTTTTTTGTGTGACTCTTGGGTGTCCTCTTCTCTGGCGTGGTATCCTTGGTGACGTTCTTATTCGGGGTGCCCTTTCTGGGAATGCTCTTCCTGCTCCTCTTTATGACACTCCTCTGTAAGACTCTCCTCTGTTCGAAGCTACCCTTAGTCGCACCAGCCCCAGTGATGCCATGAATCAGGTCACGCATGCCTTCTAAAATTCCATCATCTCTATTGTAGAGTTCCAATTCCTCTCCAACCATTTACACTATCAAGTGGAAGTACACTTCACCTCTATAATGTTCCCTTGTAAACGGTACGACTAAATCCCTGGTATCTTTCACTTCGATAGCATTTTTGCTCCTGTAACCAAAATATAACAAACGTGCTTCCTGGGAGGACCCCCACAGCACCTTCACACGTAACGATGCCATCGGGTCAGATAACTCTACCACTTTAGGATCGTATCTGCCAAGGATTACATCAAACTCGTCATAGAATTTTTCTGTGCCATCATCTAATTTTGTAGTATAATCCATGACACCGATACGAATGATTACTTTGCCATCATCGGGTTCTTCAGGATAGAAACCTCCAAGAGGTTCGAGAAGTGGAGCGGCACCATCAAACCCAGCCCCAATGCCACCGTTGCCATCACCAGCGTCATTGTTAGCTAGATCAACCTCGGTGAAAGTACCAGGACCAGGAGCAAGGTGAGGGCCCTTAGCAGCGGGAGCTACATTACATGGTGGACAGGCAGGGCCCCTTCTAACGGCGGCCACAATAGGATCAGCTATTGCCCTGCCACATCGATGATTAGGAGCAGTTCCCACAACAACAGTGTTTCGAGTGCCAGCAGAGTCCAGAACATGAGCTGGCTCTAGACCAGCAGCTCGCTGAACCTGAGCATGGGTTCGAGGAGGACACAAGGCATTAGTCTTTGCAACAACAGTGGGGCAGCCTTCGAAAGCCTTAGTTTGCTCAATAGCGGCAGGGATTGGGTCAACATCGGCCAGATCAACAACAACACGAGGATGACCAGTACCAGCAGATTCCAAAGCATGGATTCACACAACTTGAGGACGGTTTCGAGGAGGAGCAGCACACAAGGCGGCGGTCTTGGCAACAACAGCGGGGCAGCCTCCAAAAGCCTTAGTTTTCTCAACAGTGGCATGGATTGGGTGAGCAGCAGCCGCAGCAACATGGGCACGAGGATGGGGACGACCAGTACAAGCAGATTCCAGAGCAGAGTTTTCCACAACAGCAATACGGGGACTCCTACGAGGAGGTTGCCTGACAGAAGCATGTCACGGATGAGGAACCACATTTTGCTCAACAATAGTAGGGGTTCGAGTTAGAAATCCCTGTCCAATAATAGTTGGGCGACTCCCAGTAGCAGGAGCTTCCTCATCCAGTATGTTACACATCAGCATAACCACGCGAAGCCCAGCATGCTCTTTCATCAACCCAATTAGCTAACTGTCACACGCTATAGGAACCTTGAAGCCTCGTTCATCAATGATGCTAAATCGTGCAGTCTGCCCTGGAATCATTTCAGCAAGTTCACGCACAGTAGCAACCAAACCAGGGATAGTGCATAACTGCACAAGCGCTACTTGATGACCCACAAGTATAGGGTGTGTATCTCAGTATTTTCGATAAGTAAGAGTGTCGAACCCAACGAGGAGCAGAAGGTGCTGGCTAGTGATATGGATCAGGAATTCTCTGGAAATACTTAGAAAACGGATTTTTAGGGGTTTTTGATAAAGCAAGTAAATAAAGTACGAGTAAACAAAAGACAATAAGAATAAATGCAGCAAGTGGCCCAATCCTTTATGCAGCAAAGGACAAGCCGGTTGTATTACTTAAGATGACCAAACGTTCTCGAGGACACATGGGAAGACTGTCAAGTGCTTTCGCTTCATATAGTTGATTAATCTTCTTTAGCTTGCTAAGTGTTGTGTGGGTGAACCTGTGCTAATGTACCGACCTTCCTAGGACTAATACATACTTGTGGTTATACCCCTTGCAAACATCCGTAAGTACAAGAAAGTAATTAAGGTAGAAACCTAACCACAACTTTAAACTCTAAGACCCTAACATCCCTTGTGCAATGGTTTCCTAACGGGGGTTCAGGTTTCTATCACTCCGGCAACCCCTACGATTAGTATCCAAATACACAATGCATTCTCCTAGGCCCATATAGGTGAAGTGTCATGTAGTAGACGTTCACATGACACCACTAGAAGAAGTACACCACAACTTAAATATCAAACTATTGAATCTTTCTCAACACAACTCCACTACTAACAACTTGACTTCTCCCATGTCCTCAAGAACAAAATGAACTACTCACAAGACATCATATGGATCATGATAAGAGATGGAATAATGATGTATAACAATTTGAACATAAATAATAATTCAAGGGTTCACTCAATAGCATCAAGTACAAAGAGTAATCAACACCGAGAAAGTTTCCCCTAAGAACTATGCAAGATTCAACCCAATTGTTATAGCAATATGGAGATGGTGATGAGGGTGCTGATGATGATGATGGTGATGATGATGATGATGATCTCGATGAAGTCCATCTTGATGGTCGTGTTGATGGCGACGATCTCCCCTCTCTGGGAAGGAATTCCCTCGGCAGAAATCTATCTACAGGAGAGATCTTTCTCTCTCGGTGTTTTCCGCCCTGTAGAGGCGGCGGAATCTTTTTGTGGTCCCTCCCCGAGTCTTAGGGTTTCAGGAGGAATATATACGCCAGAGGGGAGAGCTAGAGGTGGGCCAGGGCAGCCACACCACCTGGTGGCGCGGCCTAGGGTGGCCCGTGCCAGGGGGTGGTGTGGGCCCCCCGTGGCCCATCTCCACTCCTCCTTCTGGATTCCTTCGTCTTCTAGAAAAATAGGATTTTCCGTATATTTTCCTGGATTTTCTGATCTTCGCGAATTTTGCCTCCAAACAGCACCTTTTCCATCAGAATCCTGACTACAGCGGTCCATGCTCCAAAAGTCATCAACCATGCAAAAACAGATGAAATAACATAAGTATCATCTCTTAATATGAAATATATCAATGAATAACAGTGAATTATGATATAGAATAGTGATGCAAAATGGACGTATCAACTCCCCCAAGCTTAGACTTCGCTTGTCCCCAAGCAAAACTGAGCTCAATAAACATGGCCTCAGGTTTATGGAGTGAAGAGTCGATAAAAAGAATACGGACAAGAAGCATCACATTCATCAATACATAGATCATAATAGAAGACAACTCGCTATTATATAACTTAACTTGCAATAAGCAACGGAAACACAATAAAGATATATGAAGTAAATCATAATTGGTAATGGCAAACTTAGCTCTTGGTCGAAGAATAGTTGATAATTTGCTGGAGTTCACAAATAACTAGTTTTTCAATGATAGCTTTCAAAGTAGTAATCACCAAGATATGAGCAATGTGCAAAACAAGGAACATAAGAAACATGATCGAATAAATCATCATATGAATGAATGAAAAACAACTCCTCAAAATACTTGCTGAGATAGAAGGGAATAGGTTTACTGACTCAACTAAAAAGGTAAAAGAAAGGCCCTTCGTAGAGGGAAGCAGGGATTGCAATTTTCATAAAGGGCTCCCAAAAATTATGATACTTATTAGCTCTCAGCTCTCATTGCCCCTATCATAGGCATCTCTAGGTGATTAAGGTTAAAGTGATTAAATATGAGGATATGCATTGACAAGTTGTAAATTGAGAATCTCATGTCCCTTGAATACGAGGGCCGCTCCTCATGCTACTCAAGTTTAGTCACCGGTAAGTTCTTGTCATTGTAAGCACATGTGTATCATATAGAACCGCCAACGGGGTACCCCTTGCCCGAGGATACGGAAGAATCCCCATATCAAAATGACAAGGCAAGCAGACAACAAACATCTCAGCAATCTTCTTATTTACCATGGGAATATGGTGTTTTTTTCTCTCTTTCCCCTTTTCATAATCTCTTTTTTTCTTTTTCTCTTTTTTCTCAATATCGGACTCTTTTTTTATAAGAATAATGCTTCATAGATGCTCATTATGGTTACGCTGCAGGTTTCCACCATGTCAGCATGGATTAGACCAGCGGCCCAGGCATTTCTCTAACACATACATAAATCCATGGACTTACAAGCTCCACATTCATTTCACACCGACGACATCCATAGACAAAAGAACGTGATATCAACTAGGTACTAAGTACCAGTGCAATGTTGAAAGCGTTCCCCATGACAGCATGGTTCTGCTAATCCACAACATACAAAGCGCAAGCATATACGCAACATAGATGGGTACAATGGTTCAAGTTTATTAGATGCAAGAAAGTAAAGTGTGCCATCAAGTTCATGAGAGCTTTAATCACTAATTTTCACATAACAAGTTTAATTTGGAAGGTAGATAAAAACATGAATCTACTTGGAATAGCAATAATGCTAATAGGTAGGTATGGTGGACACAAATGGCAAAGTTTTTGGTTTTGACGATTGGATGCACGAGAAGAATTCCCTCTCAGTACAGGTTTTTGGCTAGCAAGGCTGGGTAGCAAGTATAAGAATTGAAGGAAACAAACAAACATACAAGTGATAAAAACAAACATGCAATCTTCCTTGGAAGCACAAAAGATCTTAACCAGAGAATACTAGACTTATGAGCAAATCAAGAAAGAAAGATGATGAAATTATATTTCTTTAGAGTACTTTTATCTTTTCATTCAACTCTCAAAAATAGTGTTGCTACTGACCGAGCCAGGTTTGCCAAAACCAACTAAATTAACTCAATTATCCCAAAGTGATACCAATACTAACAACAAGATCAATCATATAACCACGAATTGAAAACTAATATAAGCTATGCAAAAGAGTAAATGATAGAACTTCTCATTAATATTCCATAACGGCAACTCACACCAAGGGATACATATCTAACGAGAGAGGGGACACTTCCATAATGCAAACCATCCTACATAATAACTTCTCTATTCATGATATGACTCTACTAAAAAGGTAAAAAGATAGAAGATAGTGATATGATACCGTGGCACTCCCCCAAGCTTGGAACAAACCAAGGGGATGCCAAACCTGATGATGAATTACTCCTTTAGTGGTGGTGGTATCCTCTTGATGAGCTCCTTGATCAGTTTCCCCAAGTCCTCGATCTCAAAGGTGAGATTGCGAATAAGCTGCGAGTTTTGCTCAATGCGGCTCATGATCATGTCGGGTTGCGAATTCCAGCTCTTGGGATTCTTTACCCACTCTTCCTCCTTGAAGTCTTCTTATTTTCCTGCATGTCTAGAATGAGGCATATCCCAATTGGAGGGTAATTTCTCCTTGGGCATATTCTGGTATTGATGCTCATGGATAAGGGTATGGAAATGATTCTTGGCGTGTGGGGGAAGTGACCAGGGATCTGACGGTGATGAGGAGGCTTCCCTCCCATTGACATAGTCCTGGCAGGGTTTACCACCACTCCAATGCTTGCAATGGTAGTGCCGGTGTGCTTTGCCTCCTCTTCACCTTCACTCTTGATCTCCTTCTCCTGCCCGGGGTCTTTGAGATCTTCCTCCATAGGCTCCTTTCCCTTAGCCTTGGCGGACACCATTGTGCTTCTAAGCTTTCAAAAATAGTTCCTGGCGGAAATAGATCGAAACAAAAACACGACAAAAACACGATATACGAACCTTGGGGGATCCGGGGGTTATATATTATGAAGTTTCATAACAAAAGGAAGGTACTGGGAGAAAACGGGTCGGAGGCGGAGTCCGGAGTGGCCACACCACCTGGTGGCGTCGCCAGGGGTGGGCCTGCGCCATAGGGTGGTGTGATCCACCCTGGCTCCATTTCCGTACCTCTTTTTCTTCGTAGCTTTCCTTATTGTCTAAAAACTGCAAAAATATAGTTGGATAGTATTTTCGCGGAACTTTTCTTACCAGAACTGTTACCTATTTGAAAACGGACTCTGCAGGTCTCTGAATTTGGTATCTAGTAGATTCTTTCGGAGTCACCACTTGAATAACATCAATATCTTCATCTTGATACACTTATTGCTTGATTCATAAAACCTTTCACTTCCTTATTACACCATTATCTCCACTAACCCTGAAACTTCTTTCACACAAAACTTCACACACTTCTCATTAGCAGCATTAGTATAAGTGAAGTGATAAAACCTTTTGAGTCCAATTTCAAATGAAAACCATCAAATCCTAAGCTATTGTATCAACTCCTTCCGAAGACCCAAAAAGAATTTAAAAAGGAAATCGAATAAAGAAGCAAATGCAAGAGTGGCCAAATCTGTCAAAACAGACCAGCAGGTAAAAATCAATTTTTCGAAAATCTTATGTTGCTCAAATAAAAAAGTGCAAAACTAAAGAAAGTTAAATAACAACCTGAGGCAGAAGAACAAAAAATTACAGCTCAAACCGACATACAGAGATCTCTCACGAATTTTTACGGTGAAGCACAAAAATCTGTTTCGGGACAGCAACTTCCCCAAATCTTACTTCTCTCTCATTAGAGGTTGATCTTGACACAAAAACCAAAAAAAAGGATAATGAGAGGTTATTACCAAATTAATAACTTCCAAGACTCAAAGAAAAACAAAAACAAACTGAAAACACAAATAAATTGGGTTGTCTCCCAAACAGCTCTTTCTTTATAGCCATTAAGATGGGCATGATAATATTGAAGATGCTCACATAAGAATATGAATTGAGGTGAAAGAGAGCATTAAGAAGCAAAAATACACACATTTAAGTCTAACCCACTTCCTATGCAAGGGAATTTTGTAAACAAACAAGTTGTTGAAACCAGAGGCTACTAGCATAGGAAGGCAGAAGAAGTGTAACATAAAAACTTTTAGCATAAAACGAGGAAACTTGAAATTATTGAGATACATAAGAACACTTTTCCCTCTCTCATAGTAACTTTTAGTATCATGCATAAACTTAACAATATAACTATCACAAGGACCATCATAGCAATGATCACTTATTCTAACAGAAAACACAGGAATAGTAGCTCTCATAACACTACTTTGTGAAACAATATTAGAGGTATCCTCACAAAGGATAGTGTGTCCCTCTTCTTCATATTTAGCAACAAAGTATTTTACATTTGCTATAATAGGTTCCTCAACCATTTGTTTATCAGGTTCAACAGCTTTATTTGTACTTTCATTAAACATACTAGCTATCATAGAATGTTCCTTTATCTTAACTAGGAAAGGCATTTTCTCAATGTAAGGTTCAGGTAAGACATGATTAGTAGTATAAACTTCAGTATTTCTTGCAGGAACACTCTTAGCAACATCTTTATAAGGTTCATGATACTTATTCCACTTCTTTTTAGGCACTTCAATATAGGAAGCAAAAGCCTTAAAATAAGAAGCAATAGCTTGAGAGTCTAGACCATAAGCATTTTTAATATTTTGAAAGTCATGAGTTCCCATAAAAGATTCAATGCATTCATAATCATAATTTATACCTGACTTTCTACCTTTGTCATTCTCCCATGCTTCAGCATTGTCTTGAATACGGTCCAGAAGATCCCATTTAGCTTCTTCTTCCATGTGAGTGAATGATCCAGCACAAGAGGCATCCAATAAATCCTTATCATGAAGAGAAAGCCTTGCATAAAAGTTATTGATAATAATATTGTTGGGGAGCTCATGAATGGGACATTTGAGCATTAGTAACTTCAATCTCCCCCAGGCTTGAGCTGTAATCTCTCCATCAAGAGGCCAAAAGTTGTATATTTGATTCCGATCTTTATGAATCTCACTAGGAGGATAAAACTTTGAATAAAAGAGAGGTACTATTTCCTCCCATTCCAGAGCTTGACCATTTTTCAGCAGCTTATACCATTCCTCAGCTCTTCCTTTCAGTGATAATGAGAATAACTTCTTCTTAACTTGATCTGTAGTGATACCTGCACACTTGAACAACCCGCATAATTCGTGTATAAAGAGTAAATGATCACCGGGATGGACAGTTCCATCCCCAACATAGTAGTTATCCATAACACGATCAATAATTCTTGTAGGTATTTCAAAAGCATCATTCTTAGCAGGTGGTGATTCATCTACTACCTTAGCAATGGTAGTACCATTACCAAATAAGAAACTCAGCGAATTATCCATAATGAAAATAAAGCAACTATCAGAAGTAAACAATACTCACAGTAGAAGTTTCCTTTACCAGTTCCAGTCTCCAATAGCGCTTCACTCCCCGGCAACGGCGCCAGAAAATAGTCTTGATGACCCACAAGTATTGGGGGTGTATCGCAGTATTTACGATAAGTAAGAGTGTCGAACCCAACGAGGAGCAGAAGGTGCTGGCTAGTGATATGGATCAGGAATTCTCTGGAAATACTTAGAAAACGGATTTTTAGCAGTTTTTGATAAAGCAAGTAAATAAAGTACGAGTAAACAAAAGACAATAAGAATAAATGCATCAAGTAGCCCAATCCTTTATGCAGCAAAGGACAAGCCGATGTATTACTTAAGATGACCAAACGTTGTCGAGGACACATATAGGTCAAGTGCTTTCGCTTCATATAGTTGATTAATCTTCTTTAGCTTGCTACGTGTTGTGTGGGTGAACCTGTGCTAATGTACCGACCTTCCTAGGACTAATACATACTTGTGTTTATACCCCTTGCAAACATCCATAAGTACAAGAAAGTAATTAAGGTAGAAACCTAACCACAGCCTTAAACTCTAAGACCCTGACGTCCCTTGTGTAATGGTTTCCTAACGGGGGTTCAGGTTTCTGTCACTCCGGCAACCCCTACGATTAGTCGCCAAATACAAAATGCATTCCCCTAGGCCCATATAGGTGAAGTGTCATGTAGTCGACGTTCACATGACACCACTAGAAGAAGTACACCACAACTTAAATATCAAACTAATGAATCTTTCTCAACACAACTCCACTACTAACAACATGACTTCTCCCATGTCCTCAAGAACAAAACGAACTACTCACAAGACATCATATGGATCATGATCAGAGATGGACTAATGATGTATAACAATATGAACATAAACAATAATTCAATGGTTCACTCAATAGCATCAACTACAAAGAGTAATCAACACCGGGAAAGTTTCCCCTAAGAACTTTGCAAGATTCAACCCAATTGTTACAACAATATGGAGATGGTGATGAGGGTGGTGATGATGATGATGATGATGGTGGTGATGATGATGATGATCCCAATGAAGTCCAGCTTGATGGTGGTGTTGATGGCGACGATCTCCCCTCTCCGGGAAGGAATTCCCCCGGCAGAAATCTGTCTACCGGAGAGATCTTTCTCTCTCGGTGTTTTCCACCCCGCAGAGGCGGTGGAATCTTTCTGTGGTCCCTCCCCAAGTCTTAGGGTTTCGGGAGGAATATACACGCCAGATGGGAGAGCCAGAGGTGGGCCAGGACGGCCACACCACCTGGTGGCGCGGCGTAGCGTGGCCCGCGCCAGGGGGTGGTGTGGGCCCCCTGTGGCCCATCTCCACTCCTCCTTCTGGCTTCCTTCGTATTCTAGAAAAATAGGATTTTCCGTATATTTTCCTGGATTTTCTGATCTTCGCGAATTTTGCCTCCAAACAACACATTTTCCATCAGAATCCTGACTGCAGCGATCCATGCTCCAAAAGTCATCAACCATGCAAAAACAGATGAAATAACATAAGTACCATCTCTTAATATGAAATATATCAATGAATAACAGTGAATTATGATATAGAATAGTGATGCAAAATGGATGTATCACTACTTCCATCTTCAGATTCTGAGCTTGTTTCCACGTGCTCTTCCCATCTGCTAATTTAATGTGGTAGCCGCAGATGGTGACCAGAACTGTGTATATGGGTTCAGCGGAGATCCTACTTGACAGAAAATTGGAGACAAAAGATAAGAATTGTTTGTCAGCGTCGTGCTAGCAAACAATTCTATGTTCGATATATATCTGTAATGCCAATAGCCAGCTAGAAGTTATAGGTAGTGCGAATAGCAAAGAGAAGAGTAGCTCACCCGCAATTAGCCAGAACTACTTCTTCCTCGGCAAATGGATCTGCCATCCTTTGCGCTGCTCAGCTCGTCGGTGGTAGAGGCGGGCTAGATCGTTGCAATGGCTGGCACGGCATTCGGCATTAGAGCTTGGTAGCAGCGAGTAGGCGCAGCAACTTGGCACCGGAAGTAAAATGCCCTAAGAGATCATTCTGGTTGGAGAGAGGATTTCGACACTGTCGGTGCTAGGGTACATGCGAAAGGAGGGAGAGAGTGAATTTGTGAATTTGGTCAATGCACCATGCTCCTTTAGTCTCTCGTTCCGCCTACATGGTTGCTGCGTTGGCGCTGACGTCACGGAAATGTTACTGGCATGAGGGTCCCGACCGTCTACTTCACGGGGCAGTTTCACGGAATGTTTGGATTTGTAGGGGTGAGATGAGTTTGCATCGAAATGGCCCCTCTCGGTAGTTGGCGACCCAACATTTCGAAACGCGGCAATTTCAGGCAACTTATGTACCACGGTGCACTCACCCGTGAACTTTGGTACCGCAGGGTAGCAGTCCCCTTCCCACCTACGAACGTGGAGCCACAACATGGATTCAATGATTGCCGTTCTTCTTCCGTTTTCAGGGCCCTCCAATGTTGATGCCATATAAACTATGGTAGAGAGACAGTCACCCCCTAATCCACTTTGATTCGTGGACCAGTCTCGTGAATCACCACGTGAGGTTGGTTGGGGGTCGGTTCATCAAACAATGTCGCGATATGAACAAGAACATAAAAGAGGGTAGAAACTAGAGAATCAACTCCCACATATTGCTATGTGTTCTATCCGTATGACATGTCTACCCATAGACCCGCTCTGATACCACTGAAGGGTTCCGTACCAGAAAACAAAAAAATTCTATCTACACGAACGATAATACCAGGATCTATACTATGTAGACATAAGTAACGGAAGAGAAAGATGGTATTCATACCTTTGAAGACCGAGGCACACCTTACGCAGGAAGACGTATATTAATGAAGACGAGCAACACCTCAAGTGTGGTGCCTCTGAAGTTCGTCACACGTCCGGTGTAGGTGACGTCAACCAGACTCCGATCCAGCCGAGCAGCGGAAGAAGTAGATGTCGAATCGCTAATCACATGACGGTAGTGTGAAAGTGGAGAACTCACGATCCACGAGGTCCTCTCCAATATTCCGGAGAAGTCCTCAATGGATGAGAGAGAGAATGAGAGGGAATAGGATGATTCCAAAGGGGCAGGGGAGACCCCTATATATAGTGGGAGGGGTGGCACACCACCTAGGGGCTAGGCGGTGTGGGACTAATCCCCACACCCGCCGGCCACCTAGGGGCAGCCGCTAGCCCTAGGTGGGCTCCACTGGGCGGCCCACTGAGCCCAGGCCAGCTAGGCCCCTCTCCCTAGGCGCCTTGCCTCTTGGGCCTCCCCTACGGGTGAGGCCCATTAGCATTGGGTTGCCTTTAATAATAAAATAAAATATTTATTTAATATTAATTCTCCAATTAACATTCAAATACTCATACTATCTTATTCCTTCACTCCGGAACACCTTCCGGACCCCTTCTGATCTTCATCGGATGTTACCCGGAACTATTCCGGTTTCTCTATCTCTATTTCTCCTATGATACCTCATCTACCGTAAGTGTCCCCACCCTTAAGCGTGACATCCTTCGGTTTGAAAAAACTCCAGACATGATCGAGACTACTCTCACATCAATGATCAACAGAGGGACTTGGATGGCCATGTGACCCCCGTGCGTTTCACGAATATAATCGCTCGAACCATGAGATAGTCGTTTCCCGTTCCCTTTGTCATTTGATACCTAATTCATCAGAGACTTGATCTTCGGTATCCCCATACCTTAGTTCGGTCTCATTACCAATGAACGTGTTTACTCGTTCTCATGGCGTTGCATTCCGTGACCAAGTCACATGCTTGCAAGCTTCATTAATGCAACGTCACCGAGATGGCCACATGTATCTATGCGTTACATGGATTAGACAAATCCTGGTCTTGATATGTACTCCTATATGCATCCCTTTGGAAAACCTGAGTGACACCTTTTTGATCACCCTTTTACGAGATGATACTTGATAACCATCTAAGCTTCCTCCAGAACAGTGATTTGGATTACCTCATAGTCAAAGGATCAGGCTGCGAGGTTCTCTGTGTTTTATCATCAATGGTGAACTTTGTAACTAGATCTCATTAAGATATAATGGTCGGATGTATGTCTATCATGTCATTAAACTAATGACATGACCTCATTGTCAATTGGCATAAATGCCCATGATCTTGAAACCCATATCTTCCTCATGACCAATGAACTAGTTCGCTAGAGGTAACTAGAGACACAGTTTGTTTACATACCACACGTGTATTAACGTTTCGTATTAACACAGTTATAGCACGATATGAAATGTATTATGAACATATAGGAGATATATCAAATAATACACTTTATTATTTGCCTCTTGGGAATAAATCCTTCAGTTGCCCCATCAGGCGGGACTTGGCGGGCACGAGGCTTCTTTCGCCCATGTCAACCGGCTGGCGGCGTGGCCCCTATCTAGCTCCGTCAGTCAGAGTGCGGTTTCTGCTAGTGACGGCTGCTATGTCAGGGTTGTGATGCCCATGGCCCGCTGAGCCTCCACGTGGGTGGATGTTTTGCCTCGTCCCGTTTGGAGAGGAGGCCTTGCTGCCCCAGCCGCTGGATCCGCCATCTGGCAAGGCTGCTGGCTCTTGCTGTTTCCCCCGAGGCTTGTTCCCGCCTCATCTTGTTGCTTTTTGGCCGTTGCGACGAGCAGCTGAACGCGTGCTTGCTGGCGGTGCAGCTCGTCACCCTCCAGGTGGCTCAGCTCCACGCCAGCTGCTTCTGTGGCCCTCATGTTCTTGGCCGGGTACTGTAGACCGGCTGAGCTGCGTGGACGCGGGAATCAGCTGCACGGTCCAGCTCCGAGCCAAAGTTATGTCCCAAGGGCGGAATTTGCCGGTTGGCACCGGGCAAGCGGGTGAAGCCGTGCACGGTTTTGTACTAGTGCATGGTCGCATCCAGGCGGCGACCTTGCCGGCCTCCTCCAGGAGGTTTTGGTGCGTGGCCTCCAGTGCGGCTGCGGCCGTCACCGGGTCCACCTCAGGAGCGATGGGGATGCGAAGGTTCTGGATGGAGTCCGCCAGCATATCTGTGTCTTGTTCGCGAGGAGCGGCATTGCCGGCCCAGCGCTGCGCTCCAGAGGTGGGTGTCGTCCTTCGCCTGAACCGTCCATCATGGCCTCGAAGCTGCCACTAGAGAGGCGCGGGGTGGAGAACCCAGGTGGCACGCCAGAGACAGTGGTGACTCCGCGAGGAAACTCATTGGCGATGGTGGCGACGTAAATGCGGTGCTCGCCAAAGTGCACGATGGAGCCGTCACTTGGTAAGGTTTCCCTGTTGAATCAGGATGTGCTGTTGAGGATGTAGTTTAAGGAGACGAAGGTGAGGACGAGGCTAGAGGTGACTCGCTCACCGGCGATGAGCGGAAGTTCCGTGCGAAAGATGACCCCAGCCGAAGCACTGTGCCCCACGGTGGGTGCCAACTATCGTGGTGTGGAACACGGAAGTGCCATCGGGGATGGCATGAGAGGGGACAATCAGGATGCTATTGGTGGCTACTCGCAATGGGTTGGGCAAGGACATTGCAGACACAGCAATGTACCCAAGTTCGGAGCCCTCTTGTCGAGGTAATACTCCTACTCCTGCAAGGATCTACTATATGGGGAGCTAGTGCTCAATACAGGTGCTCCTTGAGCTGTTTCCCTAGCTGCTATCGAGAGCTAGAGGAAGATTAACTACTCAACTTGGCGATTCTATCTAACTTCTAACTTGTGATCCTCTACCTAGATCAGGACAGATGATGGATCAGGACAGATGATGGATCCAATGGATACAATTCTTGGAGCAGTTGTACTGAGGATAAAAGGAGTCAAAAACAATGTAAATCGCTTATTTGGGAAATATTAATAATACCAAAAGAAAACCAGAAGCGAACAAGGGAGACAGAGAGTTCAACGACCAACTATACGACTAGAGCAAAATTTCCGGCCGTATAGCTCCAGCTGTATAGTTAGCGCCGCCTCCGCCTCCTCAAATAGTTTCAACCCGTGCAACTGGTTCGGTGAGATGACATACAGAACACCCAGAAATCACAGAAACATCACCTCCGGAAGGCATCTGGAGGGGGAACTCATCCACCAAGGATACATCTTCGCCCTACGTAGATCCGGGAGGCTAAGGCATCGATCTTCATCATCCACCGCCGCATCACCACCATCTCCATCCATCTCATCTACATCTTGTCTAGATCTTGTTGTCATTTCCGTACTTGTTATGGATTTATACAAGTACTATTCATCTATGATAGATTCCATTGTTATTGCCATGATGTTGATTGCCTCCATATCTGAGTAGATCATTAGTTCATGGGGAGATGGAGAAACCCTAACATGAGATTCAAATAAGATAAATTCTATTATGGTATTCATCGTTGTGACCATGTGTTAGATTTTCTACATCTTGCTGTTGAGAGAAGTCGACCTCTCAATATTTTCCTCTCATGGGGACTTTATGGAGGAAACTACTTGTTGGTAGTCGGAGGTGTGCTAGCACTTACAGTGACTATAAAGGTGTTAGCACCCCTTACGTATCAACTTGGGAAACTGAGAAAACTCACGAAACACTATCCATGCCATGAGATACGTCCTACGGGATTACGTCCCTTAATAGCGCAGAAATTCGATTGATGTCGATTGCTGACTGTTGTGGTTATGAGGATGATGTGAGCAGCGGTTGCTGCCTATTCGTCCAAATACGGAGTTCCTCCCACACATACATAGTTAAGAATGTTCATGATGATAATCTTTATCTTAGCTCCTTACAATACTAGAGGTGTATCCGCTACTCCCTGAGAACGTTTTTCCCTTACTGTAGTTCCAATCTCTCTTACATATGTGATACTTATTTTCTGTATTCAGTTATTTTACTTTATTGCTGCTCTTATACCTAAAACCCAAAAACACCTTTTTACACAATACTCGCATTTTATCTTGTAACTTAGAACTTTATCTAGCATTTCTATTGTAGTATTATTTCAAGAATCATTAGCCTTCAGACTCCTGCTCCCTATGGTATCAATATCTTTATTTCAAAACTAGCTACAAACGATCTGTGCACTTGTAGTCATCAAGCTATTTTCTGGTGCTGTTGCCAGGGAGCTAAGTGCTGTAGGTCTTTTAGTTTTTGCTTATTTATTTTTGTCTTGCTAAATTTTGTTTTGAGTTACAGGTTTCCACCAACATGATGGAGTTTGAGCATATGACTAGTGCTAGCCCACTCAACCACTTTGGGAAGCCATGTGATATTTATAAAAGAGACAACTCCAATGAGAAGACAAGGGGGTTTTGAAATAAATCCTCTACTACTTGGTATTCTACATAAGAAGCAATTTACTAGAGATGAAGAAGATCCTGATCCATATGAGTGTATTGCATGTTTCAAAGATATATATGGCACTTTTCTATTGATAGGATATACCGTTGATGAGGTAAGGGTTAAACTTTTTAGTCAGACTTTGACTAGTACATCTCTCTCATGGTATAGATCTCTACCACCTGAAGCCACTACTACTTGGGATAATCTAGCTTGTGAATTTCTAGCAAAATATTATCCATTATGAAAATCTTTTGGAATCAGGCGTCTTATAATGACTTGGAATAATCGTTCTAATGAAGGAGTAGTAAGAGCTTATATTAGATTTAAAGATTTACTACGTCTATGTCCTCATCATGATTTGCCTGATTGGTATTTACTACATATCTTTTATGGCGGTTTAATTGAACCTAATAAAATTGAACTAGACTCTTTCACAGAAGGAGCCTTTATGAATCTTCCTATACCTAAAGCCTGGGCTTTACTTAATAGAATTCGTAATCATAGAGTTTCATGGAATTTTGGTCTAGGAAGTGAAGGAGGCATAGAAATAGAACATGATTGTATTCATGACTATAATAAAAAAGGCCATGTTAAAGAATTATCTAAAGAACTTTACTTGGATTCAGATCTTGTGATGCAAGTTGTTAAAGCTTTTATAGAACATATCAAAGCTCCAAAGGAGGGTCCGGTCAAGTATGATCCACCACCCGAACCTGAGAAGAAAAGAGAAGATAAAGCAGCACTGGCCTTCCTAGAACCAATAAATGAAATGCCTTTCCCTAACACTGCAGAAAAGCATATTCTTGAGTATGAACAGGTCAAAGCAGTACAGCAGAAGAAGGAAGAGGAAAGCATGCCAGAAGTCGTGGAACATCTGGAATAAACTAAAGATGAAGAGGTAACCAAGGAAGCAATTATGGCTATGTACTCACATTGTAACATAGTTGAACTTGATGAAGATACTTCCATATTAGTTGAAGGTAAAACAAAGGTAAAAAATGTGGGTAAGCCTATCCTTCCCTGCATATTTAAAGAAACCTCGCATTATGGTTTATGTGATCTTGGCACCGAAGTTAATGTTATATCTTATGACTTCTACTTAGAAATAAAATAAGAAATAGAACCGCCTACAATTGAAAATACTGATATGACAATTATGTTAGCCAATAAAAATCTAAGAATTCCAATGGGAGTAGTTAAAGATGGAATTGTCACAATTGGCAATAAAAACTTTCCTATCGATTTTGTAGTTGTTGATATGCCAACTGACATTCTTTGCCCAATTATATTTGGAAGAAACTTTTTGGGTGATATAGGTGCCTATGTTACTTTCAAGGAGGTTGTGTCTCTTAAGCTTGGGGAACGGAGAATAAATTCCATTTTTCCAAATTTAAAGATAAACCTCCACAAATACAAGAAGAAGAGGAAGATCGAACTATTGAGGAAATGGTGGCTCTTTTCTTTAGTAATCAAGGAGAAGAAATAAATGAATATCCAAATTATGAAGAAATAGTTATGGAGGACAAATCCCTGGAAGAACTAGAAGATGAATTCGATCCACTTCCCATTATGGGACCTCCAACCGATGAGGCTTTTGAAGAGCCAGAAAAGAGAGGGGACGAGGAACTACCACCCCCAGAGTTGAAGACTCTACTAGAAAATCTTAAATACAGGTTTTTAGATAATACAAATAAATTTCCTGTTATTATTAGTGCTAAACTTTCAAGAGAAGAAGAAGAACTTATGAACATACTTAAGGAGCATCACAAGGCCTTTGGGTACTCAATGGATGACCTGAAGGGCATCAATCCCATGATATCCGTCCATCGAATATTCACGGAAGAAGGTGCTAAACCAGTTGCGGAATTTAATAGAAGATTGAAGCATAAAATGAAAGAAGTGGTAAGAAGAGAAATTGTACGCCTACTGGACGCAGGTATAATCTATCATGTTAAAGAAAGTGAATGGGTAAGTCATGTTCATTGTGTCCCTAATAAGGGCGGTTTTACTATTATTCCTAATGAAAACAATGAATTGATACCTAGTAGAACTATTGTTTGGCATAGGATGTGCATAGACTTCAGGATATTAAATAAAGAGACTAGGAAAGATCACTATCCATTACCGTTCATAGATCAAACTTTAGAAAGGTTAGCAAACCATACTCATTTTTGTTACTTGGACGGATACTCTGGTTTTTCTCAAATAGCTGTTCATCCTGATGACCAACTTAAAACAAGTTTCATTAGTCCTTATGGTTTACATGCTTACCAACGTATGCCTTTTGGTTTATGTAATGCTCCAGCTACTTTTTAAAGATGCATGACTGCTATTTTTGCGGATTTTATAGAACTTATAATGGAAGTATTTATGGATGACTTTTCTTTCTATGGAATTTCGTTTACTAGTTGCTTGGATAATCTCAAAAGAGTTTTGTAGCGCTGTGAAGAAACTAATCTTGTTCTAAACTGGGATAAATGCCATTTTATGGTCAAAGAAGGTATAGTCCTTGGACACAAGGTATCAGGTAAGGGAATTGAAGTTGATAGAGCTAAGGATGAGGCAATAGAGAGAATGCCACAACCTAGGGATATTAACGGTATAAGAAGTTTCCTTGGTCATGTGGGTTTTATAGAAGGTTCATTAGAAATTTCTCTGGAATATCTAAACCTTTGACTAACCTCCTGCAAAAGGGAGTAAGATTTAATTTTGATGATAAGTGTCTTGAAGCCTTTGATAAACTCAAAAATTCTTTATCTCGTGCTCCCATCATTAAACCACCTATTTAGGATACAACCTTTGACTTAATATGTGAAGCTAGTGATGATGTCGTAGGAGTAATTCTAGGACAACATATTGGTCGTAGATTTAATATTATGCATCATGCTAGTAGAACTCTTAATGTTGCTCAAAAGAATTACCCTAAGGAAGGAAAGGAACTTTTTGCTGTATTTTTCTCTTGTGATAAATTTCGTTCCTATTTAGTTGATGCAAAGGTAAGAGTTCACACGGATCGTGATGGCTTAAAATAACTCCTTGAGAGGAAAGACCATAAGCCAAGACTGATCCGTTGGATTCTTTCACTCCAAGAATTTGAGTTGCAGATCATGCAAAGGCAAGGAATAAAGACGTTAGATGCAGTATCCTTGTTTGCCTAGCAAGACACCAATCTTATTGAGAGGAACTTTAGTCCTGGTGATTTTCATTTACGAGAATTATTCAATGAACTAAGGTCAATTCCTCCAAGAGAGAAGAAGTCTTTGTTGTTGGAGAAGTTATTTACTCCTGAATAAACAAATGGTAAATGCAAGGTAAGTGTTCTTACCCAAATAAGTGATTTGCTTTCACAATTTTTACTTTTGAAAATTCTGCCTTAGAATTCATTGTGTTTTTCTGAAGTTTTAGAGGGGTTTTACCTACTATACGGGTGGAACTATACGATCGGAGAGGGAGCTCCCGCCGTATAGTTGGTTGTTAAACTCTCTGTATCATCTTTGTGAAATTGTTTTCGATATCTGAGCCTATACGGTCGCAACTATACGACCGGAGCCAAATATTCCAGCCGTATAATTGGTCGTTAAACTCTTAGATAGTTTTGCTTTTGGTGTATGTATCTGTACGGTCGCAACTATACGACCAGAACCAAAAAATTCCGGCTGTATAGTTGGTCGTTAATCTCTCGGACACTTTTCGTTCATATTTTCGTTTATAAAAAACATTATTGTCGGTTCCGAGTCATGATTTAATCGACCTGGACACGAGATATTTGGAAATATCTGCCCGGAACCAACTATACGGCCGGAACTATACAAACCACGCCCGTATAGTTGGTCGTGACGTGGCAGGACGCTTCCAAATCCGTGATTTCTTTCCCTGTTTTGTTAAGATTCTTTTCTTGGACGACAATTTGGTGTTTCTCGTGAGTTTTACCAACCTCTGACCCCCCTTATATACTGTCATTGTCTCTCTCTCTCTAATCGTAATCTCCAGAAACCAATCTACCTCTTGTTCACACGTGAGGGCTCTCAACCAAGGGATATGAGCAAAGAAGAAAGGCTCCTATGGAGATCGGGAGAAATAGCAAGGAAGGCAAGGAGACCAAGGCCATCCCTATAGAGTTCCTCGAAGCCGACCATGGGTGCCAAAAGAGGGATTTGAAGGCTCTAGAGCTGAAAATGGAAGATTTGGACAAGGAAAATCCAGGAACACCTGATACGTCCAAAACGTATCTACTTTCCCGAACACGTTTGCTATTGTTTCTCCTCTAAACTTGTGTGATTTGGATACAACTAACACAGACTGACGCTGTTTTCAGCAGAATTGCCTTGGTGTCTACTTTATTTTTGCAGAAAATCAACTATCAGGAAAAATCTTGGAAAATATGCCAAAAATCCTATTTCACCAGAAGACTCCCGGAGCTAGAATACGAGACGGAGGAGGGCTAGGCCTAGGACACACACCTGGCCGCGAGGGCTAGCCCAGGCCGCACCAGGGGGTGGTTTGGCCGCCTCAGGCACCCCCTCGGTCTCCCCCTTCGCCTATAAGAAGCCTTCTGACCTAAAAACTCTAGGGGGTTCGACGTTTTTCCAGAAGGAGTTCCGCTCCGCCGCCACCACCAGATTCCATGAAATAGCACCAGAAACTCCGTTCTGGCACCCTACCGAGATGGGGAATTGGAGGAGATCATCGCCATCATCATCACCATCGCTTCTCCATCGACCATCCATGTTTCCCCCATCTATGAGTGAGTAATCCCCCGCTGTAGGATATGGGGATGGTAGGGATTGGATGAGATTGTTCATGTAATGGCATCAGATTGTTAGGGCATGGTGCCTAGTATCTTCTATTAGTGCTTTATGACTTTGTTGCGACTTGTTATGCTTAATGCTTGTCACTAGGGCCTGAGTGCCAAGATTTCAGATCTGAACATGTTATTGATTCATTATGATAGTATTGTTTATGGTCTTATCTGCAAGTTGTATACACATATTGTTGTCCGGAACCAAAGGCCCCGAAGTGACAGAAATCAGGATAACCGGAGGGAATGGCTTTGATGTGAGGATCACATGTGTTCATGGAGTGTTAATGCTTTTGTCTGGTGCTCTATTAAAAGGAGCACCTTAATTGCCAGTAGTTCCCTTGAGGCCCCACTGCAAACGGGCTGGCATGACAAAATATGTTGTGCAAGTTCTCATTGCGAGCACGTATGACTATATATGGAACACATGCCTAGGATTATCTAGTACTTGGATGCTTTATCTTATTTATCTGCTATTGCCCTATGTTCTGATTGCCATGTGAATTGTCTTGTCCATGCAACGCCCGTCCATCCATCCCTATGCCTACCGCACTCGAATCCTACTGTTTACTGCTATTGTTACTGCTATCTTTTACCTTTACTACTTCTATTACTTTACTATTCCTACTATAAAACTGTTGCTACTGATAAACTGCTGTGAGCAAGATTGTTTCCAGGTGCAGCTGAATTGACAACTCAGTTGTTAAGGCTTATAGATATTCTTTGGCCCTCCTAGTGTCGAATCAATAAATTGGGTTTCACTTCCCTCGAAAATACTACGATACACCCCCTATACTTGTGGGTCATCAAGACTATGTTTTGGTGCCGTTGCCGGGGAGCATAGCTTTATTTATCAAGTTCACTTGGATTCTCTATTGTTCGCTTCTATCCATCCATCATGGGTAAGTCTTGTGATGGCAAGGTTCCTATTTTACCATCCACTACAAGAAGATATACGGTTCTGAACACCTCTGTTGCTCTTGATTCACCATCTTTTATGAGTAAGCTCGTTACACCACCACATACACATGCTACACACACTACTACTACTGCTGAATCTGAAACTTCTAACACTTATGATGCTGCTTCTACTGTGCTTGATAAGAGTGGTTCATTAGGTCCTTTCCTAGATGCTATGACTGCTAGAACTATAGCTGGAAATACTGAAACTCTTAATGAAGAAACTACTACACCTGTTAGTTCACCTGAGTCTAGTGAGAGTTATGATATTGAAGATGGTTATATTGAGATGACCAATGAATTTATTAAAGAATGTAATAATACCCATGATAGGAGCGCTGCTAAGAGTCTCCTTGAGAGGCGTACTATTAGACCCAAATTGTCTCCTATTGCTAAGTTTGTTGCTTATCCCATAAACATTAAAGATAAAGATTATGATTTCTCTCTTGATCTATCTTACATAGCTATTGTTGAGAAAGAACCTTTTTGTGGGACTAAGAATGAAAGTGCGGTAGCACATATGAATGAACTTTCTACCATGAGTGGCTTGTTTTCTGATGATATTAAGATGCGTACTTACTTTTTTGCTAAGATTTTCCCTTTTTCAGTGAAAGGAGAAGCTAAAACTTGGTTTAGTAATTTACCTCCTGGATCTATTGATAGTCCTGATTGCTTGATTAGTACTTTCCTGGAGAAATATTTTCCTGCTAGTGCTAGACATGCTATTTTGCAGTAACTTTTTGATTTTAAACAGGGAGAAAAAGAGATATTGTCTGAATCATGGGCAAGGTTTTGTGCTTTGATTCATGCACAGGCTGGAAGTCCATTACCTAAGAATGAGGTTATTGATATATTTTATAATGGACTAACTGAAGAATCTAGGACATACCTAGATAGTTGTGCTTATTGTGTTTTCAGGAATAGGACTCCGAAGGAAGCTGAGGAATTAATGTCTAAAATAAGCAAGAACTATGAAGATTGGACTCCTCCTGAACTAGCTATACCTGAAGTAATTATACCTGCACCAACTATTCCTATGCCTATTCCAATGTCAAAGAAGAGGGGAGTTATTGAATTAAATGATGAAGTGATGAAGGAAGCTAAGAAATGTCTTAAGGAGAAGGGAATTAAAGCTGCAGATGTCAAGAACTTACCTCCTTTAGAGGAACTATGTAATCCTATCCCCCACTCATCCACTATTGAGGTACACTCTCTCCAACACTTTGATGAAGGTGATATCCCTTACTCTAAACCTCCTAATCAATGCTTAGAAGAATTCGATATCTTTATTGTTAAGCAAGATAATTTTAATAAAAGGGTGCAAAATCATCTAATAGAAAATTCTAGAGCTATTGTCGAGTTAAAAGATATTGTGGAAAGAACCTCTAATGATGTTAAAATGATTGTCAAACACTTTCAAATGGTTCAAACTCAAATACATCAACTCATTAAAGTGCAAAAATACTTGCTAATTAATGCTGCTAAAGAAAAACATGCTTATGAAATTAGAACTAGAAGTGGTGATGCTACCCAGGATCCTCTATATCCTGAGGGGCATCTCAAAAGAATTGAGCAGGATTCTCAACAAGCTGAAAATAGTGGTTCTACTCTTTAGAAAAGGAAAAAGAAACATAAAACTGTTGTAGAACCCTCTGAACCTACTATAGATCCCAATAGTATATCTGTCTTTGATGGTGAAACTGAAAGTGGTAATGAAGAAAATGATGTTCCTAATGAAGAAAAAGTTGAAGAAGAACCTGAAAAGAACACTAAGAGTACTAAATACACTAAAGAAGATTTTATTGCTAAGAAACACGGTAGTGAAAGAGAGCCTTGGGTCCAAAAACCTATGTCTTTCCCTTATAAGACGTCAAAGGAAGATGAACACTATAATAAGTTTTGTGAGTGGATGAAACCTTTATTCTTGCAAATTCCTTTGACTGATGCTATTAAATTGCCTCCTTACTCAAAGTATATGAAGGATATTGTCTTGAATAAAATGAAGATCCCTAATGAAGAAATTTGTACTTTGCTTGCCAATTACTCCTTTAATGGTAAGGTTCCTAAGAAACTTGGAGACCCATCGATTCCAACTATCCCTTGCTCTATTAAGAATAGTTATGTTAGAACTGCTTTGTGTGATTTGGGAGCTGGAGTTAGTGTTATGCCTGATATATCTTTGCAAATGGCTGATAAATCTACCACTACTCCTGTTGGTATATGTGAGGATGTACCTATTCAAGTGGCTCATAATTGCTTGATATTAACTGATTTTGTTGTGCTTGAAATGCCTGAAGATGATAATATGTCTATTATTCTTGGGAGACCTTTTCTTAATAATGCAGGAGCTGTTATTAATTGTAATCAAGGAAAGGTGACCTTCAATGTTAATGACAAGGAACATACTGTCTATTTCCCTAAGAAGATTGATAGGACTTATGGTTTGAATTCAATTGAACATGTTGAGGGCATTCAAGTTGGAGAAATATATTGTCCCATACCAAGAGAAAAATTTGAAACTATTATGATTGGGACCATTGCTATCAAAGTTGAGGTAAAATAATCCTTAGTGGAATACAAAGTTTTGTCTCATATGAAATTGTTTTGGTAACAAGACCTGATCAACCTTGTTAACAAAAGGATTTCATTGAACAAAACAATGTTTTCACTATGATTATCTCCGCTTACTTCTATTCTATCCATTTTAGTTTTTTTTGCTTTCATTTAGTTTACCTTTCTTGTGCTAGTTGCTTGTATTTTAGAGTGTCTTAGAACTTCTGTAGCTTTTGTTTTGTTTTGCATTGCATCATTTCCAAAAAAATCTTTTTCTGTCAGACAATCATTCATCTATACCTGAAAAATGCCCAAAAATAAAGTGTCTCAAAAAATTCCAGAAAATTCATATTAAATTTTTACGTGAAAAAAGGGGCAGAGGAGTGCCTAGAAGGTACCAGGGGGACCCACCAGGCAGGCACACCACCTGGTGGCGCGGCCTGCCCTGGGTGGCGCCATGCCATGGTGTGGGCCACCCCTGGCCCTCCACTCACTCTCTCACTTTCCACTTTCTTCTCTCTCCCGAGTAAGCTCCAGTTCATTGCTCAAAATCGCGTTCTTGCTGTGCTTGCTCTCGATTTTTCAATCTCCTTGCTCAGCCCATCTTTGTTGCTGAAATTTGGAGCATTTGTTCTCCGGTATGTGACTCCTCCGCTTGTCCAAGTAGATTTGTGTTTAGTGGATTATATCTTGAGTATTTTGCTGCTGTAGGTGACAGGTTATGAGAGCTTGTAAGCTTGTTTGATGCTTAGAGATATAGTTTTGATGCATGTTTAGGCCTCTTACAAGTCCCTATGAGTAGTACCCTTCATTATATTCACTTTTCAATCACTTGTTTAATAGGTGTTTAAATTTCAGAATAGAAGATGAATGAGCATCAACTAAACCAACATGAACTATGGGTGCCTAAGGTTATGAAGGTCCACCGGGAGGAGGTTTTTCCTTCCATTTATCCATGCTTTGAGTTCATGAGAGCTGCAGGAATTCTCCAAGATTTCCACACTTTGGTTTCTAATGCAGGATTGGAGCACTTTTTGGAAGATGAACCTTGTCAATTTGTGAAGCTAACCATGTCTATGGTGTAGGACTTTCAATTTAGTTACTCTTTGCCTAACCCCTTGGTCCACTACAAAATTTACAATATTGTTGTCGACCTTTCTCTCGATGACTTTTGTGCAGCTATTAAGGTACCTCAGTGGGGATCACGTGGAAGGATTAAAGAGTGACCTGCGCCACTCATGGATTTATACGCAGAAATTTGCCAAGGGAGCAGCTTCTCGAAGGAGAGTGGGAAAATCCGTAACATTCATCTCCCCTCCATTCGCTACTTTGCTTACTTTATTGCCAAGTGTGTTCTTGCTAAGAAAATTGCCAATAAGTTACCTTCATATGATCTAGCATTCATCTCTGCTGCTCTTAAACGAGATAGGTCTTACAACTTGAGTGCTTCATAGCTTTCCGTCTTGCTGCTAACCGCGAGAAAGGTGGAATTTGTGGGGGCCTCATTGCTTCTCGTTTACTAGCATTGCATGGTTTAGTGCCCCATCATCTACACCTACAGTTTCCCATAGAAAGGCTTGATCTTAATTCCATGATACAACATAAATTTGTTTCTCCTTGGGCTAATTTGAGTGAGTTATCTTATGAAATAACCTTTCTCAAAGCTGGTTGGAGAAGGAGCAAGTCCGAGCGTGTTGTTCTTTTGCCTGCACCTGCTTTGTTTAACCTTGATAACATGGTAGGATGGTCTATCATGGAGGAGGAATTTGATACGTATTTGGGAGAGCTCTCCTAGCAGGAGCAGGATACTAGAAGGGAGGTCACGGATGATTCGGTCTAGCCCTCGAATGAGGGGGAGTCTTCATATCAGCAGCCTGCTTATGATTGGGGACCTTCTTCTTCTTCCCACAGGCCCAACTATGATCATTCTTATCATGACCCGCCTGCTTGGAACCCTTATTCGTACATGGATTGATACCCACTTAGGCCAAAAGCCTAAGCTTGGGGGGAGGTACACCGACATCGCACTCATCTCCCTATCATGTTGCGTCGGTACTTTGTATATTCATGTTTCATTCTCCTTTTAGTTTTCGTTCTTTCTTTGCTTTCGCTTTCTAAAACACAAAAAGACCAAAAATATTTCTGTTGTTTCTCTCTGTTTTCTTCTTCTTTTTGCCTTGGTTTGCTTTTTCCTTTTTGTTTTGTTTGAACTATTCTAAAAACCTAAAAAGATTTTGCTTTGCTTGTTCTTCCTATTTGGTTCTTATTTAAAAATCGAAAACACCAAAAATATTTGCTATTCTTCTTTGGTTTTGTGAGTTTGTTGCAGAGTTCAGCAGTCCTTAGTGGGATTTGGTTTCACATTATTATTCAAGCCAGACAAGTGAAGGGCAATAATGAGGATTAATGACAACTTGAGGTGTGGTAAGAGGCTGGTAATGAACTCTATTTGTTTTCATTTTTGTACATATACTCATCATTGTGGGCATGCTTAGTCTGTTCATGTAGGGTGTATGTTATTTATGAATGCTTAGTAGTTCTTGCTTTCATATGATTAGTTCCAGCTTGCTAATAGTTTGTAGCATGTCCTATGAATGTTTGCCTGCATTACTCTATTCATAACTTGGTATGACACCGTGGTATCCTCCTCTGAATGTTTCATCTGAATTGACTTGGCACATACTCACGCATGCATATGACTGAAATAATCAGTTAAGCCTCGATGAATTATTTTGCCTTGAGGGTCTTGAATCACTTTCATGCCATGTTTAGTCCTATTTTGTTGCAAGCATGATTATGACAGCTATTGCTCTCTCGTTTATCGCTCCCTTACTATTGCTAGCCTTCACTTTCACTGAGTATGTTTTACTCATGTTTCCAATTGCCTAAAACCAAATATTGCCAAAGTGTCCACCATACCTATCTATTAGCATCATTTGCTATTTCCGTTCATATTCAATATGCCTTGTTTTCTTCCGAATAAAATATTTGCTTGTTATGAGAAAGTTAGTTAGTAAAGCTCTCACGAACTTGATGGCACACTTTATTTTCTGCACTTAATAAACCTGAACCGTGCATGAAAGTTATATGCTTGCTAATTATAGGCTGGGGATTAGAAGAACCGCGCTGTCACGAGGAACGCTTTCAACACCTGTAAATATATACCCATTTGATACCATGCTCTTTTGATTGCGGATGTCGTTGGTGTGAAATAAAAGGGGAGCTTGTAAGTCCATGGAGTTATGTATGTGTGTTAGAGAAACGCCTGGACCGCTGGTCTAACCCATGCTGTCATGGTGGAAACCTGCAGCGTAACCATAATGATATCTATGAAGCATTCTTCTTATAAAAAAAAGAGAGAGATAGCTATTGAGAAAAGAGAAAAGAAAAAAAGAGATTTGAGAAAAGAGGAAAGAGAGAAAAAGGCACCATTTTCCCATGGTAAATAAGAAGATTGCTGAGATACTCATTGTCTGCTTGCCTTGTCATTTTGATATGGGGATTCTTCCGTATCATCGGGCAAGGGGTACCCCGTTGGCAGTTCTCTATGATACGCACGTATTTACGATGACAAGAACTTACCGGTAACTAAAGTTGAGTAGAATGAGGAGCGGCCCTCGTACTCAAGGGACATGGGATTTTCATTTTATAGTATGTCAAGCATATAACTCAGACTGGACCTCACTTTCACCTTAACCACATTAAAGATGCTTATGATAGGGGCAATGAGAGCTCAAAGCTAATGAGTACCATACTTTCAGCATTTGGAAGCCTTTCAAACTATTCAAAACCTTTTGATTTCCTTGTTGAGTCTCCACTTATTCTATGAGCACTTCCTTGAGAGCATAGTTGTCATCTTTTGTGCCTG
Organism: Avena sativa; assembly: GCA_916181665.1. Lineage (NCBI taxonomy): Eukaryota > Viridiplantae > Streptophyta > Magnoliopsida > Poales > Poaceae > Avena > Avena sativa. The sequence continues at coordinate 436,573,266 of OV702287.1, forward strand.
TCCAATTACTTGATTATTTGTGTTATGACTTAGATGCTTGTATCTTTGATATCTTTACTTCTAGTCTTCACCTGAACTTCAGAGGTGCCTTGGCATTCATAATCAAAGGCAAGCGAGATACCACTTTATCATACCTTGTTATGTGCATTGTAATGTTGCTTATATTTATGTTTCTTGCAACTTATTATTTTTAAGTTGGAATCTCTTCATAGCCTGCAATGCCTATTAAGTAAACTTAGTTGCATACTCTTTATGATGAATTATCTACGTAGTTGATCACATGCTGAGAATATATACATCATATGAAGCAAATGTGTCATGAAAGTTCTTTTATCGCACTTAGTTTTCAACTGAAATGCTTGAGGACAAGCAATAAGCTAAGCTTGGGGGGGAGTTGATACGTCCAAAACATATCTATTTTCCCGAACACTTTTGCTATTGTTTCTCCTCTAAACTTGTGTGATTTGGATACAACTAACACGGACTGACGCTGTTTTCAACAGAATTGCCTTGGTGTCTACTTTTTGTGCAGAAAATCAACTATCAGGAAAAATCCCGGAAAATATGCCAAAAATCCCATTTCACCAGAAGACTCCCAGAGCGAGAATACGAGACGGAGGAGAGCTGGGCCTAGGCCACACCACCTGGCTGCGTGGGCTAGCCCAGGCCCCGCCAGGGGTGGTCTGGCTGCCCTAGGCACCCCTCGGTCTCCCTCTTCGCCTATAAGAAGCCTTCTGACCTAAAAACTCTGGGGGGTTCGACGTTTTTCCAAAAGGAGTTCCGCTCCGCCGCCACCACCAGATTCCATGAAACAGCACCAGAAACTCCGTTTTGGCACCCTGCCGGGACGAGGAATTGGAGGAGATCATCGCCATCATCATCACCATCGCTTCTCCATCGACCATCCATGTTTCCCCCATCTATGAGTGAGTAATCACCCCCTGTAGGCTATGGGGATGGTAGGGATTGGATGAGATCGTTCATGTAATGGCATCAGATTGTTAGGGCATGGTGCCTAGTATCTTCTATTAGTGCTTTATGACTTTGTTGTGACTTGTTATGCTTAATGCTTGTCACTAGGGCCCGAGTGCCATGATTTCAGATCTGAACATGTTATTGATTCATTATGATAGTATTATTTATGGTCTTATCTGCAAGTTGTATACACATATTGTTGTCCGGAACCAAAGGCCCCGAAGTGACAGAAATTGGGATAACCGGAGGGAATGGCTTTGATGTGAGGATCACATGTGTTCATGGAGTGTTAATGCTTTTGTCTGGTGCTCTATTAAAAGGAGCACCTTAATTGCCAGTAGTTCCCTTGAGGCCCCACTGCAAACGGGCTGGCATGACAAAATATGTTGTGCAAGTTCTCATTGCGAGCACGTATGACTATATATGGAACACATGCCTAGGATTATCTAGTACTTGGATGCTTTATCTTATTTATCTGCTATTGCCCTATGTTCTGATTGCCATGTGAATTGTCTTGTCCATGCAACGCCCGTCCATCCATCCCTATGCCTACCGCACTCGAATCCTACTGTTTACTGCTATTGTTACTGCTATCTTTTACCTTTACTACTTCTATTACTTTACTATTCCTACTATAAAACTGTTGCTACTGATAAACTGCTGTGAGCAAGATTGTTTCCAGGTGCAGCTGAATTGACAACTCAGTTGTTAAGGCTTATAGATATTCTTTGGCCCTCCTAGTGTCGAATCAATAAATTGGGTTTCACTTCCCTCGAAAATACTACGATACACCCCCTATACTTGTGGGTCATCAACACCCAAGTACCTTCGATTGATGCGAATTTATCTTGATAAAATCGATGAAGCTATCAAGCGGACAACCGAAGTAGGTTTTTCTATGAGTCTTAAGGCGTTACAAACACTTCAGGATAACAACGAGTTCATTAAAGAACAAGTGAAGGTGCTGGAGAGTAACAATCTTTTCTACAAGCTACATGTTAAAGAATTAGAAGCTACCAATCAATCCCTCCGCCCCAGGCTGGACCATGAGGAGAAGATACCACGTGCCATGGCGCCACAGTGATCTATAACAATCATAGTATCAAATAATAGCAAGGGATTATTTGATCCCGCCTGGCTTGATTCCAAGCTTGGGGAGATCTTTAAGACCTTGTAATCTATCCTATAAGTTCTTATTATTACTAATTTTGCATTAGTTTAAACTAGCAATAAAGTTTGCATCATTATAATTCCCTTCAGGAATAGTCGATCCCTTTTATGAAAGTCTGAGTTTATTATTATATATGGAGCAATATTGAGTTTGTGTTTGCTTTATTGATATATGAATGGCTTGAGTATAATTTTACTTGCACTTGATGATAGCAATAGGAGTCTTCCACACCATAGGTATTAATGGAACACCTAAAGATAATTTGGTCAATATGTTGTAAGTCTATGGTTTGATTTACAAAGAAAATTATCTATTCAGTTAAGTTGAAAAAGAAACCTTGAACAAAGGAGAATCAAAGTGCTATCAAAATAAGAGTGAGAAAAGGTCAAGGTAGAATCTTCATGTCATAAGAATGCTTCATATACAATTGGAATTTGATAATTCAGATTGTTAAACTTTGAATTCCTACACGAAGTGGAATGTATGGATAGCTTCTTTGCACAACACTTAAACAAAAGTGCGAGCATATGTATTCGAAAGAAAAGAAAAGAAAGAAGAAAAAGGGCGAGTGTGCAAAGAGCAAGTAGGCATATACCACTGTATTGTAGTATGACAAAGAGACGCTTTTGAGATTTTGAATCCCAAGTGAATATGGTGATCCTAAAAACACTTGGGACTACCTCGCTAACTCATTCGGTTGAATTGGATACTTTTACATTATGTTGAGATTCATCTTTTATGAACTATTGATCACTAAGGTGTGGAAGCCTGCTAATACTATTCAGATAGTTTGAGTAAGGTACTATTCATGAACTTATTCCCATGTATCGTATATGATAAACACATGCTGCAACTGCCTCATTTATTTTATCGACTCAGCTTCATGAATATGAGGATCACATCCATTAAGCTAAACTTGCTCGGGACGAGCAAGAGTCTAAGCTTGGGGAAGTTGATGAGTGCATATTTGCAACATGTTTTACATTATTATTTTGCATTGTAGATGTAGGATCTTGGTATTTTATGGCGCTCGTGCGCACATTTTATGTCTATTTTCACTAGGATCAGGACCGGTGATGGATCCAATGATACAATTCTTGGAGCAGTTGTACTGAGGAGAAAACGAGTCAAAAACAACATAAATCGCTTATTTGGGAAATATTAATAAAACTATAAGAAAACCAGAAGCGAAGAAGGGAGGCAGAGAGTTCAACGACCAACTATACAACCGGAGCAAAGTTTCTGGCCATATAGCTTCGGCCGTATAGTTGGCGCCGCCTCCGCCTCCTCAAATAGTTTCACCCCGTGCAACTGGTTTGGGGAGACGACATACAGAACACCCAGAAATCGGAGAAACCTCACCTCCAGAATGCATCTGGAGGGGGAACTCATCCACCAAGGATCCATCTTCGCCCTGCGCAGATTCGGGAGGCTAAGACATCGATCTTCATCATCCACCGCTGCATCACCACCATCTCCATCTACATCTTGTCTATATCTTGTTGTAATTTCCGTACTCATTGTGGATTTATATAAGTACTATTCATCTATGATAGATTCCATTGTTATTGCCATGATGTTGATTGTCTCCATGTCTGAGTAGATCATTAGTTCTTGGGGAGATGGAGAAACCCTAGCATGTGATTGAAATAAGATAAAGTCTATTATGATATTCATCACTGTGACCATGTGTTAGATTTTCTACATCTTGATGTTGAGAGAAGTCAACCTCTCAATATTTTCCTCTCATGGGGACTTTATGGAGGAAACTACTTGTTGGTAGTCGGAGGTGTGCTAGCACTTACCGTGACTATAAAGGTGTTAGCACCCCTTACGTATCAACTTGGGAAACTGAGAAAACTCACGAAACACTATCCATGCCATGGGATACGTCCTACGGGATTACGTCCCTTAATAGCGCAGAAATTCGATTGATGTCGATTGCTGACTGTTATGGTTATGAGGATGATGTGAGCAGCGGTTGCTGCTTATTCGTCCAAATACGGAGTTCCTCCCACACATACATAGTTAAGAATGTTCATGATGATAATCTTTATCTTAGCTCCTTACAATACTAGTGGTGTATCCGCTACTCCCTGAGAACGTTTTTCCCTTACTGCAGTTCTAATCTCTCTTACATATGCGATACTTATCTTCTATATTTAGTTATTTTACTTTATTGTTGCTCCTATACCTAAAACCCAAAAATACATTTTTACACAACACTCGCATTTTATCTTGTCACTTAGAACTTTATCTAGCATTTCTATCGTAATATTTATTTCAAGAATCATTAGCCTTCAGACTCCTGCTCCCTGTGGGATCGATATCTTATTTCGAAACTAGCTGCAAATGATCTGTGCACTTGCAGTCATCAGGCGTCAGCCGACGCTTTACTCATCATCTTGACACTTTATCTGTCGCCGGATCTTTACTTGTCAGCTGACGCTTTACTCGTCAACTTCCAGTCCTGGCGCTTTGGTGCCCTCGTCTTGTAGCACCGTCCGGGCGGCGCGCCAGCATGTCTAGTCAGGGGTTCGCTCAGCAAGGAGCGTCATCCCCCGTACCTTTGGCCAACAGATCCAAGGCGGCCGGGTAGAGGTGGCCACCCAGCCGGCTCTTCTGGTCATCCGGCTAGACGGGCCAGCCGGGGTCTTGAGGGCAGACCGGCTGGAGCGGTCCACCCGGTTGTGGTCCTTTGTCTTGCGGCCATCCGACCAGATCTCCCTGGAGCCGGCCAGTTGAGCCTGGCTTGGCCTACCCGGGGGTCATCCCCCCGACATCACACGTGGGTAGCCCAGGATCAGGCCATCCTCTCTGCTACCAGTCTTCTCTAATGTCGAGTGTCTCGTCGCTGGTCCTCTTCGCTGCTACGTCTCGGGATGCATAGCCGGCTCTTCACACCAGCTTTGCCTCTCAGCCTCAGGCGCGTGCTCATGCTATTTGCACTGAGCTAGGCAAGACCAAGATCGTGACCTCAGCATCACAAACTACTTCAAAAATATGACTGGCCTCTCCGACACATTGGCCTCCATTGGCCAGCCGCTTTGCCCCGAGGACTTCACCACCTACATCCTGAACGGCCTCGACGACTATGATAATCTCGTGGAGAACGTCAATGGTCGCGACACTCCGCCTCAGCCTCGTGAGCTCTACTCGTGCCTCGTCGGTCGCGAACAGCATGTCAAGGCGTGCCATGCCTCCCTGAACTTCTCCTCCGCCAACGCCGCAGCTCGCGGTAAACCCTAGAAGCTATCACTGGCTGGTGGCAAGCCGGAACCCACACCTCAGCAGGCCCCGCGGCCCGCCGCGCCCCCCATCACGGGCGGTGGTCATCCGCGCACCTGCTGCCCCTGTTGTGGCGCACAGCAAGCATGTCAGCTGTGTGGCGCACAGCAAGCAAGCATGCCAGCTCGCGGTGATCGAATTTTTGGCAAGTCAAACGTGTCACATATTCCTCAACATTTTGTTTGACTAAAATTAGTATTTATTAGTAAGCCACCAAAAGAACACACGAAATAAGTATATCAGTAATACCATATACATATGGAGATATCAATACACATGTACTTATGCACGATCTATTGTGGCATTACACTGATCTCCAAAACTGAAGAACCACCAAAACGACACTACATATTACTGTAATCTACTATTGTATTAAGTAGTACGAACTAGATACATCTAGCAGTAAGCCTCTCCATCCTATCTTTAAGCTCCTACACCCAAATTACCAATCTAACACACTGCTCCCTCATCGCTTCCATCTGTTGGTTGTACGCTGCCTTCCTCTCTCACTCGCGGTCTTCCATCTCACCACACCAAAGCTCGCACACCACTTGCTGGATGTGCAGTGCGTGCTCTGGCTCATCCCACTTGAACCAACAACGTGAAAATTGTCCATCACGATGGCACGCAAGAAATTTGCGCCTGGTGTGCTCTGTGAACTCCTTGTCTTAGGACATGAATCGATATGCTACGGGTTCCCTAGGCATTGACAGAAGATGAACTAGTTGTGTTCCCCATCCCACTGCAGGTCACGGATATGTTGCAGTACTCCATGAACGCCGAACTTGAAAGAAAAACAGCAATGTGCAGGGTGTGAGATCGAGAAATCAAGAAATTGTTGGGGAAAACAGTTACAGAAAAACCCCAAAATACGAAATAGAATTCCAATTAAATCGAAAAAACAAACGATTACACGTACCGACACCGCAAGACTAAATTACGGATAGCGCTCGGCCTCCTGGATCCTCGTCTGATTCCCGCCGCCGCCCGCAGATGTTTCGTGGAGAGAGAAAAATGGAGGTTGAAGAAAGATGAAGTGGGAGACATGTGCGAAAGTACAGTCGTGGGGGTATGGAACCGCTAGGCTTCAGTGGGTCTCACCAGTAAGTGAGAGAAGCTTGACAAGTCATGCATGTCGGATGCATAGTCAACGTCTAGTTTTTTCCATGGCGGTATTAATACTGCCCCGGTTCTTGTATCGAGACTTATATGAGCCGATACTACTAGACAACCAGCACGGCGTAATTTAACACCATGAATAAACATGCCGAGTAAGCACTTTTCGAGAACCTTTTGTTTGTGCCGCCCCAAAAAAGTGCCTGGAACAAGGGTATTTTTATAGAGTAATCTGTTGTGTCGCTATTTTGAATTTTCCTGTCGAATTTTGATAATGTGAGTTTAAGTGTGGTGTCATGTGGTGTGATACTATCATGATAGAATGTCGCTATTTTGAATTTATCTGATATCATGTGGTGTGCTACTGTCGTGATGGTTGAGTTGAAATGCTGGAGTTTACACTTGTGGTTTTTAAATTATCTTGTTAGAAATGTTGCTGGGCCATTTTGGTTCGAGCCTCCTGTTTGAAAGGCCTCTACTGGATCTAAAAGAGGTCACAATCCAAACAATAGTATCGTACTGTACATTATGTATTTTAAAAACAAGACCAAATTGGTTGAAAATAAAAATATGTACCCTATCAAGGCCACGGCCAAAGAATGATATGAACCCTCAAAGGCCATGGCCCAAAAAGAATTGCAGTGTAAAAGGCTAAGGCCTAGAGAAGAAAAAAGCAAAAATTGTTGGGTTTTGCCCACGTAAAGCACTGAACTGGACCAGTTGATTTCGATCTACGACCTTTTAAATTGGTCATAGATTTGCCACGTAGGATCTAACATGGACCGAGCAGATAGCTTATGATCAAAATTTATGACCATCCATTTTAGTCATAAACATCTATCACCAATTCAGGAAAAAGGTCATGATGTTTAACTAGTGATACTCAATTTTGGACCAACTGTATTTGGTCACAGAGGTCATAGATCGAAAACTATGACCTTTCAATAACCAATATAGGGGGTTATGTATCACCAAATTTTGTTGTAGTGACTAGATCCATTTTGAAATTTAGTTTCATAATATATTGATTTGATGTTATATATGTTGCTACATTATCTACAAAGTTGGTCAAATTTTATAAAGTCCGACTTAAACAAAATCTTGAAGTTCAGTTATTTGTAAACAGCGGGACTATATTGCAATATAATTCTCTGGTGTAGTGTGAAAGGATGAAAATAATGAAACTGGGAAACAAGAAAATTAGGAAGAAACTATGATACACTTTGGACATATCAACCAGCCAAATCATAGCTCATTGTTTATCTTGGAACAACTGAAGCAATTAATATAGTGGTAAGAGACTTGTGTGATAATTTTTCTTCTTGTTACCTCTAGCTAGATCCGGAAGATTTATGAAATCATCTATTATTTGGTAGTTCAAACTCAATGTGATTTCATATCCAACTAGCATTGCAATCTATAAAAACTACCTGTTGTTGGAAGTTGTAAATTTCTTAGTAGATAGGTAAACTAATTGAGCATGATAATTTTAATTTGAAGTTTTAGTGCACTTTCGCTGAGTTGGAATCTATGGCTAGAAAACAACTGCATTTTCTAGGGATGCAAGCTTCCCAACAGAAAATTTGAAAAGAAAAGTGGTGAAAGGGTGTTCTTGTGGGGCCCAACATGTCAAATGGGAGAAAAGGGAGTAACTAATGGACAGTTGTAGCTAAGGGTTAAGCCAATAAATAGTAAAGGAAGGAAATAAATGCTCCGACGGGAAATTTGAAAAAGGAAAGGGGGAAAGAGTGTTGTGGGGCCCAACATGTGAAATGAGAGAAAGAGAGTAATTAATGGACCACTATTAATAAGGGGTAAGCCAATAAATAGTGAAGAAAGAAAATAAATGTGGTTGGGACCACTGCATGTAGGTTTTCCCATTTAGGCGCTACCTCATAAAGGTAAGAACAAATACAAATTAGAGGCCCTTTGTCCAATGCCCATTTTTTCTTCTTAGTATGATCTGTAATAATTATTAGTTGAGGTGTCATTTGTCTTACTATACGCTCCCTAGCGCCATGAACAACCTTTAGACCCGCAATATATATGCCATATCGAACTCCTTGCCTCGAGCAGTAAGGCATACATCTAAGTTTGGTGAGAAGTTCATACTATCATTTCATCCATCCATGGCTTCGACGGCTAGGGTCACAAGGATGGTGATATTGAAGTTTCTTCTCTTCATTCATATCAGCATCACATCGGCAACCACCCACAACGTCGGGCGGCAGTTTGTTTCTCGCGAACAGGTTTGCTATTCCATAGATCTACTAATTCAACATTTGATGTCCGTCTTATATTTCATATTTACCAAATTGTCTATAGTAAGGATAGAATCCAGATCCAGATCAAAAGATAGATGTCTGGGTTTGAATTTCCTACAATAGACCTGGTTTATTTTTTTGATTCATAGAAGTTTAGCGAGCACAAAAGTGGAAACCACATGGAACATGGTAAATCAAGATAAAGGAATCAAGTCGTTCACAAGGGGCAGTCATTTAATCCTGATAAGTACTCTAGTACCATACTACTATCATCAAGTAGTACTAGACTCGATGGCACTCTAGTAGATGAAGTTATCTTTTCCATGGAGAGAATAGGAAGATAGATACTATCCACCGTGATGTAGGATCTAGGATGGTGAAGATATGAGATGGTATTGCCTAAGTAGGAGGTAACATGGTGTCCGTGTCACGAGTTTGGTTGGCGCATGGGCAAGTACATCTTCTATCTTTTATTTGGGAACAAATTGATGATCATGTTCGCTCTTGGTAACATAAGCTAGTGGGCTGTCATGGGCTGGGTCATCTAGCTTCTATATTTTCCTTATCTCCAAATTGTATTTTGTTTGTATTATGAAAGCAAAATCCATACTATCTCAATTCACGAACGGTATCACCAATTTGCGGATAGGATATGTATACCCTTAAATGTAACCAACTTTTATGAGATGGCGAATTTCATATCTTGAACCCAAAAAATCTCGTAATAATGTGGTAATTTTATTATATATGCATTGTCCTGCATGCCTTGCATCATGGTGATGAAATATTTCATATTTATAGTAATTATAATGTACAAGTTTTTTTCAGTCTATGCTTCTTTAGGATTTCATTCATCGGCCCTAGTTGGTTATCACCAACCAAGATTTGGATTTTTTTTGGCATAGTTCCAATGGTAGCGAGTAAGTAAAATATTTGAGAATTTTAATCAACAAAACACAACTTCTGGTGTTAGCAACATTTAACCATTTCTTATGGGTTATTTTCACTGAATTAAATAAACCATTAGTTTCTCCCCATTTGTGCTATGCAAAGTAAGAACTAGATCCTCACCTTCTTTTAGTTTGGCCAAAGTCTCCACCTCAAGCATGACTTAGGTAAATTTTAAGCAAGCACCAGTTGGTGCTTACTTTTTAACTACAATTCCAAATGCTAGTGAAAATATGGATGTTTCAGGCACAACTATACAACCAACATAAAATTAGGTGTTAAGTGTTTTTCACCTAAGAGGTTGGTTCTTGTCACTAATGTCCCAACATTCTTTATGTTGTGCAATTTAATCAATTGTGGGTAAACTTATATTTTGCATATCCCAATTGTGTCAACAAACAAAGAAGACTCAAACAATACAGTTTGATGCCAAAGTAATGATGTGGTGTGTGACATGACACAGTCTGCAGTGTATATATAAGTTAAATTCATTGACATGTCTATTGTGTCAATAAAGAACAACAAGATTTCAATCAATCTCTTAAAACAAAAATATTTTGACATGGCCAAGTATAGTTTCTTAGACTAGAATAAAATACTTTAAAATATCACTCTTAGTATTTGTTTGAATATGGATAGAAAAATTGAAAATAGTACCCAAATTCGTGTTAATTACCAAGTTAAATAAGTGCAGTATAATTATGTCTCTCAAGTAAACATCTCATAATTAAAATGTATACATAGATTCTTCACTATTGAAATGCCAACATTTTCTACATCTATGGTTCTAGTCACCATTCATAACTACATATATGAAAGTGGAGCACTTCACCGATCGTAGCGGACGTCCACGTCATCTCGTCGTACTGTAGAGGCACGAAATCGGGACTTCTACAGTTCGCGTGTTCGGTGATTGTTTTGCGCTCGCTCCGTGCCTTTTTTTATGTTTACTATTCTCTTTAACCGGCTTCTATCCAGTATTCTTTCCCTGTTTTGCCGGTGTTTCCCGGTTGGGGCGCTGTTGCGCTCGGCTCTGCCCGGTTATCCAGTCACCACGATGAGACGCTGCCACGTATGGGTCGCTTATGATGGGTTCGTAGCATGAAAAACAAAAACATTCTACCGCAAGAACGAATAAAACCCAGATCTAATCTAGATAAAAGTCAAGATCTAATCTACTAGACATGAGCAACGAGATAGATCGGTACTAACCCTCATAGAACCGAAAGCATTAACGAGATTAGATCTCGTGGATGATGTAGTCGATCACTTGCCGATCTCAAGATCGTGTGGACGATCCTTCCGGCGCCGCGTTCCGGCAGCGCTACCGTAGACGGTCACACGTGCGGAGTCGAAGCAGACCTTCCTCTCCCCGTTCCAGCGAGCAGCGGAGGTAGTAGATCTTCTCCACGGAATCCCAGCAGCACAACGGTGTGGTGGTGGTGGGGGAGATGAGAATTCTGCAGGGCTTCGCTTATGCCTGTGCAGAAGAAACGTGGAGGAGAGAGGCGGCTGAGATTGGGAGTTATGAGACAAGGTGCAAGAGGGGGCGCCCCCTCCCTTCTATTTAAAGGAGGGAGGCGCGCCTGGGGAGGGGGAGTCCTAGTAGGACTCCCTCCTCCTTGGGCCGGCGGGTTGGGGGGGAGGAATCCTCCTCCCCCACGAATCCGTGTCTTGCCCCACTTGGTTTCTTTGATCCCTTTCTTGGTTTTCAAGCAAACTCCAAGAAATCCTCTAGAACCTTCCAGAACAACTAGGACTCCCTCCTCCTTGGGCCGGCGGGTTGGGGGGGAGGAATCCTCCTCCCCCACGAATCCGTGTCTTGCCCCACTTGGTTTCTTTGATCCCTTTCTTGGTTTTCAAGCAAACTCCAAGAAATCCTCTAGAACCTTCCAGAACATTCCGAAACCTTCTAAAATCTCCATACAAACACTCCGGAACATTTCCTAACTTAGAAAATGATCCCCAATATATGAATCTCATTCTCCGGACCATTCCGGATCTCCTCGTGATGTCCCAGATCCATTCCGAGACTCCGAACAACATTCGGTCTCCAACGCAAATTCCATATCTACTTCAAACAACTTTGAACCTTAAGTGTGTCACCCTACGGTTCGTGAATATGCAGACATGATGAAGACACCTCTCCAATCAATAACCATCAGCAGGATCTAGAGATCCATAACGGCTCCCACATACTCAACGATTACTTCGTGATCGATTGAACCAATTAACATACGAAACCAATTCCCTTTGTCTCGCGACATTATACTTATTCGAGGTTTGATCGTCAGTATCTTCATACCTAGTTCTTCCTCGTTACTGATAAGTACTCTTTACTCGTTCCATGTTATGTCATCCCTTGTGACCTAGTCACATGCTTGCAAGCTATCTAGATGACATTCCACCGAGAGGGCCCAGAGTATATCTATCCGTCATATGGATGGACAAATCCCAATCTTGGTCTATGCGCTTCAACACATACTTTCAGAATACCCAATGACACCTTTATAACCGCCCAGTTACGAAGCGGCGTTTGATGTCATCAAAGTACCCATCCGGTGATGGTGATTAACATAACCTCATGGTCGAAGGATTAGGTTACTATGTATTTTAAAGCTTACAACAATACAAACTTAATGACTTGATCTTATGCTACGCTTACTATGGGTGTGTGTCCATCACATCATTCTCCTAATGATATAACCTTGTTATTAATCACATCCAATGTCCATGATCAGGAAACCATGATCATCAATCAATCAACAAGCTAGTTTAACAAGAGGCTTACCAGGGACTCTTTTATGTTTACAAAACACACACGTATTAGTGTTTCCTAATAATACAATTATAGCATGGGATGTAAACATTCATCATAAACACAAAGATATAATAATAATATCTTTTATTATTGCCTCTTGGGCATATCTCCAACAGTCTCCCACTTGCACTAGAGTCAATAATCTAGATTACATGGTAATATACCGAACACCCATGGCGTTCTGGTGTTGGTCATGCTTTTCTCTAGGAAGAGGTTTAGTCAACGGATCTGCTACATTCAGATCAGTGTGTACTTTGCAAATCTTTATGTCACCATCTTGGACATACTCGCGAATAGCATGAAAACGTAGCTTGATGTGCTTCAGCTTGCTATGTGACCTTGGCTCCTGTGCATTAGCTATGGCACCTGTGTTGTCACAGTAGATGGCCATTGGGTCTAACGCACTGGGAACCACGCCAAGTTCAGTAATGAACTCCTTCATCCATATGCCTTCTTGTGCAGCCTCCGAAGCAGCTATGTATTCCGATTCAGTTGAAGATTTCGCCACAACGCTCTGCTTGGCACTCCTCCAGCTTATTGCAGCACCATTCAAAATAAATACGTATCCAGACTGTGACTTCGAGTCATCTGGATCGGTGGTCCAACTAGCATCAGTGTAACCGTTTACAACAAGCTGTTCATCACCTCCATAAGAAAGAACCATATCCTTAGTCCTATTCAGGTACTTTAGGATATTCTTGACCGCTGTCCAGTGTTCCATTCCAGGATCACTTTGATATCTGCTAGTCAAACTAACAGCATGTGCTATATCCGGTCTCGTACACAGCATGACATACATGATAGAACCTATGGCCGAGGCATAGGAAATTTTATTCATCTTTTCTCTATCTTCTGCCATAGCTGGACTTTGAGTTTTACTCAAGGTCTTACCTGACAACATGGGCACGAACCCTTTCTTGCTCTCTTCCATTCTAAACTTCTTTAGAACTATGTCTAAGTATGTACTTTGTGAAAGCGCTATTAGGCGTCTTGATCTATCTCTATAAATCTTGATGCCTAGAATATATGCCGCTTCGCCAAGATCCTTCATCGAAAAACTATTATTCAAATAGGTTTTGACGCTATTAAGAAGTTCTATATCATTCCCAATCAACAATATGTCATCTACATATAGTACTAGAAATACTACAGAGCTCCCACTCACTTTCTTGTAAATACAAGCTTCTCCATAAGTTTGTATAAATCCAAAGTTTTTGATTACTTTATCAAAACGTTGATTCCAACTCCGGGATGCTTGCTTCAGTCCATAAATGGAGCGCTTGAAGTTTGCATACCTTGTCAGCATCTTTAGGATCGACAAAACCCTTGGGTTGTACCATATACAACTCTTCCTCAATGTCACCATTAAGGAACGCTGTTTTGACATCCATCTGCCAAATTTCATAATCGAAATATGCAGCGGTTGCTAACATAATCCTCACAGACTTTAGCTTCGCTACTGGTGAGAAAGTATCATCGTAGTCAACTCCTTAAATTTGTCGGAACCCTTTTGTGACAAGTCGAGCTTTATAGACGGTAACATTATCATCAACATCTGTTTTTCTTTTGAAAATCCATTTGTTCTCGACAGCCTTACGGTCATCCGGTAAGTCCACCAAAGTCCATACTTGGTTTTCGTACATGGATCCCATTTCGGATTTCATGGTTTCTAGCCATTTGTCGGAATCTGGGCTCACCATAGCTTCTTCATACGTCGCAGGGTCATCAGTGTTGTCCACCAACATGACGTTCAAGGAAGAGTCATACCACTCAGGAGTAGTACGAACCCTTGTTGACCTGCGAGGTTTAGTAGTAACTTCGTTCGAAGTTTCATGATCATCATCATTAGCTTCCTCTCCAGTTGGTGCAGGCGGCACAGAAACATCTTCCGGTGCTGCGCTACTCTCAACTCCGAAAGAAAGTTCAATAACCTCGTCGAGTTCTACTTTCCTTCCAGTCACTTCTTTCGAGAGAAATTCCTTCTCTAGAAAGGATCCATTCTTAGCAACGAAAACTTTGCCTTCGGATCTATGATAGAAGGTATACCCAATTGTTTCTTTAGGGTATCCTATGAAGACGCATTTCTCCGCTTTGGGTTCAAGCTTATCAGGTTGTAACTTCTTTACATACGCTTCGCATCCCCAAACTTTAAGGAACGACAACTTAGGTTTCTTACCAAACCATAATTCATACGGTGTCGTTTCAACGGATTTAGATGGTGCCCTATTTAAAGTGAATGCGGCTGTCTCTAATGCATAGCCCCAAAATGATAACGGTAAATCTGTAAGAGACATCATAGACCGAACCATATCTAAGAGAGTTCGATTACGACGTTCGGACACACCATTACGCTGTGGTGTTCCCGGCGGTGTCAAATGTGAAAGTATTCCACATTTCTTTAAATGCATGCCAAACTCATAACTCAGATATTCACCTCCGCGGTCAGAACGCAGAAACTTAATCTTCTTGTTACGATGATTTTCCACTTCACTTTGAAATTCCTTAAACTTATCGAAAGTTTTGGATTTATGTTTCATAAAGTAGACATACCCATATCTACTCAAGTCATCCGTGAAAGTGAGAACATAACGATATCCACCACGCGATGCTACACTCATTGGACCACACACATCGGTATGTATTATTTCCAATAAGTCTATAGCTCGCTCCATTATTCCAGAGAATGGAGTCTTAGTCATTTTTCCCATTAGACATGCTTCGCATCTTTCAAGTGATTCAAAATCAAGTGATTCAAGAAGTCCATCAGAATGGAGTTTCTTCATACGCTTCACTCCAATGTGACCAAGACGATAGTGCCGCATGTATGTAGAATTATCATTCAATTTTATTCGTTTAGCATCTATGTTGTGAACATGTGTATCACTACTATCGAGATTTAATAAGAATAAACCATTCATCTCAGGTGCATAACCATAAAAGATATTACTCATATAAATTGAACAACCTTTATTCTCAGACTTAAAAGAGTAACCGTCTCACAATAAACAAGATCTAGATATAATGTTCATGCTTAACGTAGGCACCAAATAACAATTATTTAAATTTAAAACTAATCCCGATGGTAGATGTAGAGGGAGCGTGCCGACGGTGATCACATCAACCTTGGAGCCATTTCCAATGCGCATCGTCACCTCGTCTCTTGCCAGTCTTCGTTTATTCCGCAGCTCCTGTTTCGAGTTACAAATATGAGCAACCGAACCAGTATCAAATACCCAGGCACTACTACGATTACTAGTAAGATACACATCTATAACATGTATATCGAATATACCTTTCTTCTTGATGTTGCCGTTCTTCAGATCCACCAGGTATTTGGGGCAGTTACGCTTCCAGTGACCAGCACCCTTGAAGTAGAAGCACTCAGTTTCAGGTTTAGGACCAGCCTTCGGCTTCTTAGCAGGTGCGGCAGCTTTCTTGCCGTCCTTCTTTGAAGTTTCCCTTGTTCTTAGGCTTGCCCCGTTTCTTGAAATTGGTGGTCTTATTGACCATCAACACTTGGTGTTCTTTCATGATCTCCACTTCAGCAGTTTTCAGCATGGACGATAGTTCAGGCAACGTCTTGTTCATGCAGTGCATATTGTAGTTCATCACAAAGTTCTTGTAACTTGGTGGCAGTGATTGGAGGACACGGTGAATCCCCAATTCATTAGGAATCGGTATCCCCAACTCTCGGAGTTTGTTTGCGTGCCCAGACATGGTGAGCACGTGCTCGCTAACGGAGCTACCCTCTTCCATCTTGCAGGTAAAGAACTTCTCGGAAGCTTCATAGCTTTCCATGGCCGCGCGAGTCTCAAATATGAGTTTGAGATCCTTAATGATTTCAAATGGGTCATGGTGCTCAAAACGCTTTTGAAGCTCCGATTCTAAACCGTACAGGATGGCACACTGAACTGTGGAGTAGTGATGTTTCCGAGTGGCATAAACATTCTTTACGTCATCGGTGGCATCTTCTGCAGGTGGGTCACCTAGCGGTGCTTCGAGCGCATAGGTCAACTGACCAGCCCTGAGGACGATCTTCAGTCCACGGAACCAGTCCGTGAAATTGCTTCCATTGTTCTTAAGCTTTTCTTTCTCTAGGAACGCATTGAAATTGATGGAAACGTTTGCCATTATCTACAACATATTTGCAAGTAGTTAAGACTAAGTTTATGACAAATAGTGTTCAAATTTAATTCTTAAATCAACCAGGTGAACTCCCACTCAAAACAACATCCCTCGCAGTTGTTTTAGTGATTACACGAACCAAATCCACTACACCAAGTCCGATCATCACGTGAGATGATGTAGCTTCATCGGCGAACAATCTTCATGTTCATCATATCAATCATATGACTCATGCTCTACCTTTCGGTATTCCGTGTTCCGAGACCATGTCTGTAAATGCTAGGCTCGTCAAGATTAACCTTAGTTTCCGCATGTGCAAATCTGGCTTGCACCCGTTGTATGCACACGTAGAGTCTATCACACCCGATCATCACGAGATGCTTCGAAACGACGAGTCTTAGCAACGGTGCCAACTAAGGACGAACACTTTATTACTTGATATTTAGTGAGAGGGATCATCTTATAATGCTACCGTCGCGATCTAAGCAATACAAGATGCATAAAGGATTAACATCACAGGCAATTCATAATTTGTGTGATATGATATGGCCCTTTCTTCTTATGCCTTTGATCTCTATCTCCAAAGCACGGACATGATCTCCATCATCACCAGCATTGCGTCAAGGTCCGTGGCGCCGCTTCATGGTTGTCCATCTTCACTAGCAACTATTACAACTACTTGGAAAAAAGCTATTACAAGATGAATAGACACGCAGGTCTTAACAGAATTAAAGACAACCATTATGCTCCTGCCAGTTGCCATATTACAACAAGGATCATTGCATACATCAAATACAATCACAATCACATGTAGGCCATATCACATCACAAAACCCCTGCAAAAACAAGTTAGACGCCTCTAATTTTCTTTGCAAGTTTTACGTGGCTTGGGGATTTCGACTAAGAACGCATCTTACCTACAAAACTGAACCACAATGTTGATACAAGTGCTATCAAGTGCAAAGTGTAGATTTGATCTATACTATGATGGGAGAGACAGGCACCCGCAAAGCCACTTGTGCAATACGAGTTGCACGTCAAGCGTGGAGCAAGTCTCATGTACGATGACATGTAATGTTAGCCCGAGCCGCTTCATCCCACCATACCGCAAGATGCAAAGTACACATATAGCAAAAGACGGCACGAGCACCAACGCCCACAACCTCATTGTGTTCTACTCGTGCAACAGATCTACGCATAGACAAGGCTCTAATACCACTGATGGGTTCGTAGCATGGAAAACAAAAAATTTCTACCGCAAGAACGAACAAAACCCAGATCTAATCTAGATAAAAGCCAAGATCTAATCTACTAGATATGAGCAACGAGATAGATTGGTACTAACCCTCGTAGAACCGAAAGCGTTAACGAGATTAGATCTCATGGATGATGTAGTCGATCACTTGCCGATCTCAAGATCGTGTGGACGATCCTTCCGGCGCCGCGTTCCGGCAGCGCTACCGCAGACGATCACACGTGCGGAGTCGAAGCAGACCTTCCTCTCCCCGTTCCAGCGAGCAGCGGAGGTAGTAGATCTTCTCCACGGAATCCCAGCAGCACGACGGCGTGGTGGTGGTGGAGATGAGAATTCTGCAGGGCTTCGCCTATGCCTGTGCAGAAGAAACGTGGAGGAGAGAGGCAGCTGAGATTGGGAGTTATGAGACAAGGTGCAAGAGGGGGCGCCCCCTCCCTTCTATTTAAAGGAGGAAGGCGCGCCTGGGGAGGGGGAGTCCTAGTAGGACTCCCTCCTCCTTGGGCCAGCGGGTTGGGGGGAGGAATCCTCCTCCCCCACGAATCCGTGTCTTGCCCCACTTGGTTTCTTTGATCTCTTTCTTGGTTTTCAAGCAAACTCCAAGAAATCCTATAGAACCTTCCAGAATATTCCGAAACCTTCTAGAATCTCCATACAAACACTCCGAAACATTTCCTAACTTAGAAAATGATCCCCAATATATGAATCTCATTCTCCGGACCATTCCGGATCTCCTCGTGATGTCCCAGATCCATTCCGAGACTCCGAACAACATTCGGTCTCCAACGCAAATTCCATATCTACTTCAAACAACTTCGAACCTTAAGTGTGTCACCCTACGGTTCGTGAATATGCAGACATGATGAAGACACCTCTCCCATCAATAACCATCAGCGGGATATGGAGATCCATAACGGCTCCCACATACTCAACGATTACTTCGTGATCGATTGAACCAATTAACATACGAAACCAATTCCCTTTGTCTCACGACATTCTACTTATCCGAGGTTTGATCGTCAGTATCTTCATACCTAGTTCTTCCTCGTTACTGATAAGTACTCTTTACTCGTTCCATGTTATGTCATCCCTTGTGACCTAGTCACATGCTTGCAAGCTATCTAGATGACATTCCACCGAGAGGGCCCAGATTATATCTATCTGTCATATGGATGGACAAATCCCAATCTTGGTCTATGCGTTTCAACACATACTTTCAGAATACCCAATGACACCTTTATAACCGTCCAGTTACGAAGCGGCGTTTGATGTCATCAAAGTACCCATCCGGTGATGGTGATTAACATAACCTCATGGTCGAAGGATTAGGTTACTATGTATTTCAAAGCTTACAGCAATACGAACTTAATGACTTGATCTTATGCTACGCTTACTATGGGTGTGCGTCCATCACATCATTCTCCTAATGATATAACCTTGTTATTAATCACATCCAATGTCCATGATCAGGAAACCATGATCATCAATCAATCAACAAGCTAGTTTAACAAGAGGCTTACTGTGGCATCCCGCAAAACCACTACTAGAAAATCGCGTTGTTTTTGTGCATTGCATCATCATGACCGCATGCTCATGTCATCATGCCACCTTGCATTTGAGCATCGTCATCATCTTGCATTTGCTTGCATAAAATTATTTTGCGGAAAAACCGGATCATGTTTTCTAAACGCCCCGTCTTTGTTCAAACACAAAACCCGGGTCTCCGGATTATTTTGTTTTGTCTGCTATCGGATTGCAAAAGCCCTGTTTGAAATAAATAAAATGTTTAATTATTTTTAGTGGGGCAGTCGAACGGGCCGAATCGACCCGGACGACCACCCCCAGAATAAAACGGTTCGCCCGAAATCCTAAAACTACCCAGTCCTAATCTACCCACCCCCAGCCACATCACTCCCTCCAATCGGCTCTCGCCACATCAGCCTTGGCCATTCCCCCCTCCACTCATCTTCTGCCACCTCACCTCCAACTCCACCCACCACACCCACCAGCCCCTCTCTCTCCACCCTGCCCTCTGGCCCCAACCGACCCCCACCCCCACCGACACCCCCGGCCCCACCAGCCCCGCGCCTGGTCACGCTTCCTCCTCTCTCCCCGCGAGCCGCCCGTCCCCCCCCCCTTTTCTTCCTCCTCTGCCTCGCAGGCGTGCGCCCGCCCCTCCCTCTCCGGCGCTGGCCACCGCGCCAGCCGTCCGCCTCCCTCCGGCGTCGCCTCCCCGCCGCCCGCGGACCTCCCCTCCAGCGCTGCCGCAGCCTCCGGAGCCTCCCTTCTCTCCTCCCCGAGGTCGCTCGCGCCTCACCCGTCCGCCTCCTCCGCCATGGATCACCTCCACCCGCCTCCGGCCGCGGCGCCGCTCGGCTCCCCGCCGCCGGCGTGCCCCGGTCTTCCTCGGCGCTTCCTCCCCATCTCCCCTCCCTCGCAGGAGCTTCACCGGCCGCTGCGCTCGCCTCCGTTTCCCTCCTCGCCGCCGGCTTCCTCGACCCGGCCCGCCTCGCC
The DNA here is from genome assembly GCA_916181665.1 of Avena sativa. Taxonomy (NCBI): domain Eukaryota; kingdom Viridiplantae; phylum Streptophyta; class Magnoliopsida; order Poales; family Poaceae; genus Avena; species Avena sativa. The sequence continues at coordinate 436,593,740 of OV702287.1, forward strand.
ATCGCGCGCCCGCGTCCTCCCTGGCGCCGCCCGAACCCTCCGCTCCTCCCCGTCTGCAAGGCCGTCGACCACCTCGCCGGCGACCCTCCTCCGCGCTCCCCCGACCTCGCCCCGAGCGGAGCCGCCCGGGCTCGCCGGGCCTCGCGCCGACCTCGCCTGGGCCGCATCTGCGCCGCAGCGCCTCTGCTCGGCCTTCCGCGTGTAGCCCTGCGGTCGCCGCCTCCATCCGGTTCCTCCCGTCGTCCTCGGCTCTGCTTCGGGTCGGGCCTCCTGCGAGCCATGTCCTCTCTGGCCTCTGGTGCTCTGCAGCTGTACGAGACAGTACCAGAACCACCCCGCGTGTGCGCACGAGTGCAAACCAGCAGATGAAGGAACCTTCTTGGAGCTGTTGATAACTGTCTACATGGAAAGCTGAAAGATCATCTACACCGGAACGCCTTGGTTTGTCAAGATCTTCGTCATGGACCCCGATGGCCGTGGCCGGGCCGAACCTCCCGGACGTCAAGCTCTTCCTCCTGGAACCCTGAAGACCCCGTTGTCGAGCCCCAAGTTCGCCACCGATGGTCAGGATGATACCCCAAGATCGCCTTCCCAGAATTTGACGCCTCGATCCTGCGGGCCCGAAGACCACGGACGCGACAAGGTCTACCTCACGGAACACCGAGAACTTCCCCCCTAAACGCCAAGTTCTTCATCCCGGAACGCCAAGTACTCCCTCGAGGACGCCGAGTACTTCACCCCGGACACCGAGACCCGGGACGACAAGTTCTCCTTCCCGGAAGCTTTGACGCTCGTGCGACAAGATCTACTTCCCCGATCCGAAGAACCTAAATCCCGGAGTCCGAGAACGATCCCGTCGAACCCTGGACCCTGAGACCGAACCCCGAACCTCGGAACCCCCAAGATCTTCCGAACCCAGATGTGTGACCCCTATCCGAGACCCCTCATATTTTTATAATATATGATATACTTGTTGCATATTAAAAATTGCCATGCATGCATACTTGTCTGTGGTTTGGGGGTCAAATGCCGATTCACTTCTTAATTAAATATGGGGCCATATGCGGGCAAATCTAGTCTCATATTGGCCTCATTTAAATTGGTGTAGCGGACCGGTGATATATTTTGCCCTGTTATTACAACATTTAATTTGCGGGGTAGATAAATAACTTGAACCGTTTAACCAAATGTCGGGACCCCAGTTCCGCTTAATATTGTCTAATTGCATCGCATCTTTGCCATGTCATACATCATACATGCATCATGCCCGGTCTTCTGCCGTAACCTTAAATAGTGCATCCGGTGTTTCTTCTAGTGTTTTGCTTCTTCGCGGACTAGGCCGTTGAGTTGATGTGAGCTTCGCCCCGATCTTCGGATGAACCCTCGGCAATGTTTTCAGGCGAGCACCTCCCTCCTTTCTACCTATCTTACTTTTATAGTATTTATTCCCTCCTGTTGATCTATTGCTATCTGTGTTGCGATGCTCTAGTTTTCGTGCCCGTGATATCCCTTGCAGACTCATATTGCCTTGGACACATCCTATTACCTGTTGTTTGGTAGATAGTTGGACCTGCGCGTCGTAGTCGCTTGCTCAAGTGCTGTTGCGTGTCGTCAAGTACCACAGTTGTTGGAGTATTGCCGCCTGTTCGATGTTGGAGATGATCTTGGCTTTATTTATCGTTAACTTTAATTACTGTTTAATAACTAAAATTGAAGTAGGTAAGCAGAGGAGGCACAGGTGGGCAATAGATGTTATTTGGTTGTTAACCGTCCACTTGTGTCCCGTAGGACCCCGAGTACTTGATACCTGTTCCTTGAATATTCGCGCTATCCACATACGGGAGGCTTATGGACCCCCCTGAGCCAGAGCTTGATTCATTCTTATTTCTTGGGGCCACAAACTAGTTTGAGGTTTTATTTACTATCCTGTACTTATGCCATGCTTTACTGCTTTATTTAAATTGTGCGAGGTACTGCACACTGTACTGTTTAGGATCGTGGCCCGATTTCGCTGTATCGACAAGCCCAGCCACACTTTCGGGTTCACAGTCGTTTACAGCCGCCTCCACAACCTTAAGCCCGTTTCGGAGCCGGCCGGCTTCGTTGCGGGATCTACTTAAAGGGGTGGCCCCCTGAAATATTTCTGAATCCTGTAATTGCTTTGTCGTGACTATCTCGTTGGGTTTTGATTTGGTTTTTCCGAGGCATATCGAGTGTGTGTTGCTATTTGTGCACCCCTGCAGGGTAAAACTTTCTGAAAGCCGTGTCCGCGGTTATGGACGACTTGGAGCACAGTATCTCGATCATAGACAACTATAACTAAAGTAGTGCTATAAATTTGACTTTATAATGACTAGTAATCAGCTTCACTATAATGGAATGGCTAAATAAAACTACCAACAATTGCTTGTTTGGGTGTCGCTTGCGACCATTGTACCTGACTAGTAAGTATTGCAACTACAACGGAATGGCTAAATAAAAGTACCAACAACTGCTGGGTTTTGGGTTTATCTCATGCTATATGTACCTGATTAGTAATTGTTGCAACTATAACAGAATGGTTAACTAAAAGTGCCCACTGCTTATTTTATCAGGATGACTATCTACACCTGACTAGTAATTGCTGCAACGATAACTGAATAAATAAAACTGCCAACTGTGTGAGTTCCTCGGTTGACTTCCTCGTTGGTCTCGAGGGGGAATACCAGGATGGGATTGTTTGGTGTTAGTACCAGGTGGGTTCCGAATAGGTCTTTCTTTCCCCTCTCTGATAGCCGCTAGCTGTAACGAGTCTCTATAGGTTGTTTAGTGCATGCTGCCGCTGCCGCTTCAGTCCACCATACCTATGTAGGCGAGGACCGCCGAATTCTAGTCTCGCCGTGTACTGGCCTCAGTACTGACCGCTCTCTCTCTTTTTCCTTTGCCCTTTGTCGGCACCCCTTTTGTTTAAGCAGGTTTTGAGATCGACGTCGTTAGCAGGGTTACCCTTCCGGCTTGGCCTGGGCAGGGTTATGGACGTCATTGGTTATTCTTCAGGGCTCTTAGCCCCATTTGCATCTTGTCCGTAGCCGGACGCTCTATCATTTTCAAGGTGATTTGGATCTTTGTCTGTATATCTGTATTCTTGACTCATGGAGTCGTGTTGTATATATATCTGCTCTGTGGGTCCCATCGAGGACTGTTGTGTAATGTTATTACTTCGTTTTCCACCCGCATGAAAGTGTCTGGTGGGCACCTTTGAATCGTTTCTATGCGGGTTTGGCGGGAATCGCTACAACTTGCATAGGGCCGATTTGAGGGTGTTACACTTACCAGGGACTCTTTTATGTTTACAAAACACACAAGTATTACTGTTTCCTAATAATACAATTATAGCATAGGATGTAAAATTCATCCTAAAGACAAAGATATAATAATAATCTCTTTTATTATTGCCTCTTGGACATATCTCCAACAGCTTAGCGGTCGTGTGTGCCATTTCTTTTCCTCCCGTCTCGCCACGTTTTCCGGTTCCTTTGTGCCACGGTCGACAGCTCCACCGCTTCTGCCTTCGATTGGATGGAAAAAACACGCCTAGGCAGTTACGTCCCCACCCACTTCTCCTCACTCCTCTCCCAATCACCACCGCCCCTCATCTTCCCTCTTCCTCCGGGCCGAGACAGCCGTGGGAGAATGGAGGCCAGAGCCATAACAGTTCAGGCAGGTGGGGCAAACGGAGGCGGAGCCGGTCCCCTCTCCTTTTCTGTGTTTTCTCCGACGGATTTAAGTGGAGGAGAGGATGTGCGCGTGGTCGACGTCGACGGGCCTCGCCGCCGTGGTTCCTGCCTCCCCGCGGTGTACGCGTGCCTCCTTCAACGAGGTCATGGTCTCCATGCTGGTGCTCTCGGACCAGCGCCGTTTTCGAGCTCGCAGACATGGAGGTCGCCGTCTGGAGATGTCCCCTGCCTGTACCGGCCTCCGCTTCCACTCGACGTCGGGCAGCACCTTCGTGCCCCACTACACGACCTCCAGCACTGTCCCATAGATGAAGGCACCAACATGCCAGCTAAGAGGGTCTGATCCAATCTTCTGCGTCCGCAACGCGATCAATTAATCTTCTGTTAGCAGCAAGCCTCTCCTCTCTTCTTTTGCAGGATGTCTTTACCGACTGCATGGCAAGCGACAGTAGCGGCGTTTGCCCGCCGACCCGTCTCCGTGCTGACCGGCAATCTTGCTCTCTGGTTTGGTTTTCTTTGCATATGTTTCTGATTTTCTGTTTGTATTGGACCATTATCAGTCGTGCTACGTAGATTTGCCTACCTTTTGTTTTTTTGTTCCCTCTGATTTCTTTGCGTCTTGCAGGTCTTCACAGGTGGTTTCCGTCGATTCGTTTCTTCTCATGTGTATGGGCCTGTTCTTTTGGGCGGGTGGTTTTCTATAGATACGGATTTTCCTCATAATATGCATGATTATGCTCTTGCGTCTCTGTTTTGCTGGGGCGCTGTTGTGGTAAACAAGATCAATTGACAAGGCCTAACAAGCACAAATAATGGATCAATTGAAATACCCGTTTCTGCTTACCCTGCAAGTTATATTCAGTTGGAGGTGGATCCTAAGCCAATGGACACAACACAAGATCAACCTCAAGCCCACAATCTCTACTAGTATATAATTTTGCTAGAGGTGGTTTTCGTCGTGGCCATATTTTCGTCCGTCACCATCGCTTTGTTCGGTTCCTATCGTGACCGGATCCTTCCTCCACGCGAGGAGATCGAAACGGACTCCTCCGTTCCACCCAATATATAGCCAAGGAACAAACCAGGGAAGACCGAAACTCCTACCCAGTACCGCCCACCAGTCTCCCGTCTCCCTGTCCGGCTGGCAGTTCCTCACGGTTGTCTCTGATTAGCTTATAGCGCATCGCATACAGATAAAAGATCGATCAATTAGGTCTCGATCTGATATGGTTCTCGGTGCCGCGACAATGGACAAAGCTGTCTGGCTCGATCTCCTTTCTACAAGACCAGAGGCGCGTCAAACCGCCCCCGCCGTAACGGCCTTCGTGGCGAGGCCCCTAGATAATGCGATATTCCCCCCGACAGCACGTACGCGGTGACTACAGAAGCATACGGCCGGGTTCACGCCGGCGCAAGGTCGCGTCCTAGCTAGCTCATCCCCCGCTTAATCTATACAGCCGTCGGGGCTAATCAGGATCACGATCAGATCGTAGGGGCCACTGCAATAGAAGATCGAAAGAGGGGCAATGCGGGCGAGAGGCATGGAGAAGAAGAGCAGAAGGGCATGGGGGAGAGGACTCGATCAATAGCTGCGCAGGGCACGGTCGAGAGGATCAGCAGGTGGCCCAGGACGCGAGGAAGAGAGTTACCAAGCACGTACGTTTGGGTGGAGAGAAGTAAGGAGCATGCGGTCATGCGCGTGTGTGATTATTAGGTACAGTAGAAAGGGCAGCTAGCAGCCAAGAGGGGACATTGGATGCTATCTAATTTGCTGCCTGCTTCGTAGTACATTGTCATTTTTTAGACGTGTGTGATGCTCTATCGAACTGTGCTCGTGCTGCTTTGGTCAAACCTGTAGGGCGTAGGCGGCTACCTGCGAGCAGCGAGACATGCAGGGTGGAGGGGGGATTTGTTCTTTTAATTTTCTGTTAGTGCCTCCTTCAATGATTCAGCTACTTCCAACGACCGTCGTGTCTTCATCACGTCTCCTGCGAATTCTACTGTCGGCCTTCCAAACTGAGATTTTCCTATCATGAGCCTCATCGATGAGATGATCTAAGTATACTTTGCGTGTCATCGTAACCGTCTCTACCGTTGCCCACGCCCGCCCTCTCTATTGCGGCCCAAGGCGTCTTGCTCTGCTCTGCTCTCTTGATGGCAAGCCAATTGTCCGTTTGCCACTCTGTTTTTATCTGACATGTTCATGATGTTTCCATAGCTCATGAAACTTTCATGGCTGTGAGTTGCAACCATGGATGCCTGTACATCCGACACCATTGCCGCCAGAGGGGCACCTTGGTACTTAGATCATAAGGATTGTGCTAAATTGTTGACATTATTTGAATGCATGAATGTAAGCATACATATATAGGTTTCATTTTTCACGTACAATTATCATTGTTACTTATGTGGTGCTCCATGTCCTCTTTTATTCTAAACACAAAACCCTATTTGGTTTTCATTATGTTGTTGGAAATCGTCATCTTTCCACTGTAAAAACAAGAGGATTTATTTAGTAAATTCCGATGAATCTTTTGAGCGAGCTGATGTTTTTTGGTATGTTATATTTGAATAAGCAGAGGGAACAAAAATTTAAAAGATCGTGGCAACGCACGAACATTCAGCTAGTAAGGCTAAATTTCAGTAGGTAATGAAAGTTCCAGACAGTTTAATTCTTCTTTACATTATAATTTTAATTGCATTGTGTGTACTGTAGAGGCCCTCATTTACATTATGTAGACCTCCTCCTGAAACTTTGCCCCTAAACCTCATGCTTATAGTTATCTTCTGCACTAGATCCTACAAATAATATTATATTGCATAATGGTTGTTTCCAATATAATGTGTTAAGATGCAACAGAATCATGAATTGGGCTAAGCTCTGGAATTTGAATTCCTTAGTTGACACACCGTTTGAAAAAAAATATTTCCTTTGATTTTTCTATACCTTACCCCTGTACATTTTACATGCTGGTTATCTGAATCCACATGGAAACAACGAGAGAATATTGTTAGGGAGGTTTTGAGCGTGGAATAAAAGAATGTTTCAGCACACATACAATTGTCATTGTCTTCTGGCCTTTTTAACACAATTTTACATTCTGTTTACTTGCCATGTTATACCACTATATACTTCTGTCAAATGGCTTTCTAATGGTAGAATGGAGGGAAAATTTCGCAATAGTTATATTATAGGTCCATTTAAATGATTATTCTCGGTTATTGTTTCTGATATTGAATCTGTCAAAAATTTATCCTGATGATAAAATATAGATATAGACATGATGTTGTTCGTTTCAGATTTCCTCCAATTGTCACCACAAACTTATGATCTATCCTTTTATTAAGATAGCATGGAGTTGTTTGTAAAACCATGTGAAGTGCCACAATTAGGAAACTCTTACAAGAAGGGGCAACAAGACTAAAAATCTTAATATGAGTCTACTAATTTTCTGGAAAGAGGCAATTGCCTGATGCCTTCGCCACCCTAAGTCTTGACCCAAATATAAGAACTCCTATTCAGTACCTCATTGGGCTATCTACGTGCTTTGTATCGATAGAGCGCTTCACCTCATCGATATAGCTGCTACCATGTATCTACTCTCCTGCAAAAAGTAGTATAGCATAGTCTTAATTAAAGCACTTGGGACAGATGTAGACGATTCCTTGCTTTAGTGGGCATATCGAGAGAAGTGATTTCACATTCCATGTCATTCCACTATTCTCTAATTAGACCACACAGTATATGAAAACGGTACTTACCGATGGACAATATAGAGCCTACCGAATGTGTATGATTATTGTTAATCGGTTCACTCCTTCAATTTTTTGTGCTTCCTTTCTACATGTTGTATGATTATCATTTGTGCAATAATTACTGGTATTGAACAATTCAGAATTGTATAAACCTTACCTTGATTTATTTTCTGCTACAAATGAAAGGATCCCTGGGATGTATGTATGTGATACTCTGACAACGGGAAGTGCCATCAAATAAATAACGACTCCTACATACATACCTTATATTTGCTAGGTTACATCCACTGATGTATGATTATATGTTTTATAGTTACCTATAAATTTTGGAGGATAATCAGTGGTGCTTCCGCTATTCTAATGTACAACTACGTATAAATTGCAGGAGGTTTAGTTGATGTTCCTCAGCCCAGTTAGTGCTTCAAGAAGATGACTTCTGAAAATAATTGGGTGACAGTTCTTGACCTTTAGTTTTTCAGAGCACAAGGTATCATCTAATTTGTATGAGACTGTGTTGTTTTCCTTTCCCTGATGTTGATCCCTTCATTTAGTCAGTAGGTGTTGTTTTTGTTGTTATTTTATACCATTTGATGGGCGATGCTAAATTGTTTGTCCTGAACATAAGTCGTGCATTATTGGTCATATGTGGACGAAACAGTCAGCCCGTAGCAAGTGGCAATATGTTTGTAGCACCATTGATGTGTTAGTACTCTCACAACACTACAGTCAATATGATCAAGGCGACGTGTTTTGTAGCTTCTTTAGAAGTCCTTTTTTTTACTCCCCAGAGGTACCGATGCAATATTTATTTTGAGAGACTAATATCTGGAGTTTCTGAAATTTCTTGAATTATTATCAATTTATTTTCTTGCAGCTGCAGATAACATCACAGAAGAGTTGCCCTCAACCTTTTGGAGGCTGGACAATATGACAGGTTATATTTCATTCATGTTCAATTAGCAAATTTCTTGCCTCTGTGGCATGTCATGAATAACTAAATAGTCTCCTACTAGAAGCACCGATGGCTATCATTGTTGAGTTGTTCCTGTTATAATATAAAAATGTTGGGAACCATTCCGCGTTGATACTACCTAAGCATAGGTAGGGGCCATTGATGTATTCAAATAAAGACATATGTATCTCTTAGTCAAGATTAATATTAATGTTCTGTGTCCTTCGAGCGGCTCTGATGTGAAATTATCTGAATTTTTTCAGCTATCAATATAGTGATGCTTTCATTGGAACGCATTGAAGAACTACAAATTTACCATCAGTTGTTGGCCCGCTGTCATCACTTCAGCACTGAAAATGATAATTAAAATGCCGCCAATGCTTGGATTATTGCGGATCTCCAAAAAATGTTAGAAAATATGCAAGTACAAATGTCAATAGAAGTACATTTTGTTGTTGTTACATCACATTAATTTTAAGAACGTAGTGACATTTTGCAACACTTCAGGCTTGGCCAACATGAGGTCTTCTTAGCTTTGTCAAGATGACCACTGCATACGTTCAGTAAAGAGACGGAATTGGCGTTGTCTAGACTCCTCCACATGAAACGGCCCTGCCCAGTTGAAAAAAAATGTTGGTGCCAGTTGACCTCCGCTGTTTAATCCAATGTAAATATATATGCTACAGCTATATCTTTCCTTCCGTTATTACCCGATACTTCTAATTAATAAATTAAATACCAAACATTCAAATCGATGGCAGCCTATAAGAGAAAACTAGACTCTGCCACTACTATACACTCTAAGGAAAAATTAACACCACGGGCGCGGCGTATCGCCGCGCCTAATTTCCTAGTCACCCCCAAAAGTCAATACATGAACACATTCTTGACATGAAATTTGTATGGGACCACTAATAAGTCACAAAGAAAACAAGGTATCTCACAAAAATTTAGTAAACTATGGGTGCATTAATCGCAAGATAAAATTATAGCTGGAGAATTCTTATTATTTGGATTCAAATGAGAAAATAATAGTTCGAATTAATACAAATAGTCTAGAATAAACCTATCATTTGATTTGTGCTAGTCAGTTTGTTCATTTTGTTAAGACACAAATGCATTTCCTAGTTTGGATTTATAAAATTCTACCAAAAGTATCAAAATCATAGGATAATAGTTATGCCTAGAGTCGGATATTTGTTATTAATTCCAATCATGACAAAACTATTTAGATCTAAAATTAAATTGGTTAGTTCATCATGGGACCTATCTAAAGCACAGGTACAAGGTTTCTTTCACATGTTCTAGTTTACAGGTTTATGGTTCTTTTTGCTCCTAGTTTATATGCTTTAGTACATATGGTGCAATTTACTCAAAAGGTTGTTCAATACTCAACACTTCCATATAAGTTTTTCATAGCGCCATTCTTACGTTATAAGTATAGTGGGCCTGCCTATTGATAGGTTGGAAAATAAATAGTAGGAAATTTCAATGCGTATTGAGATATGTCTGTTATCATTTAAGAATTAAGCCTTTTTCTCTCAAGTGTGGTCTAGAAACTCCATACAATTTTATAGAACCGGTGGTCCCAAACTTGGTCTCTCAAAAAAAATAAAGTAGCCAAGAATTGCATGTATTAAAAGTATTGTAACTATTAAAGTCCCGGTATATATTGACCCAAGAAATTGTAAACTTCTTTGCAAAGAGAAGAAATAAGTTGTTCACTACAATTTGGAAGCCTAAACTACTCTTTTGATTTGAATTGTTGCGTAATATTGAATGCCTTGCTGACACAACTATTTAGTATATGATTATGTTGCTTACCCTCCTTGCCTTTTTGTTGTACCCTCGTGTATGCAGGGAGGAATTCTCAAAAGATCTCACGTGTTCAAGCCCAAGCAAACAAAAACAACCAACTCAACAGACCAGTTCCGTAGAAAACTTCGACTCCCAGAGTTTGCTAAGCCAAGACACTATGAGATCCATCTACATCCGAACCTCAGCTCTAGTACCTTCTCTGGGGTGGTGGAAATCACTGTCGAGATCTTAGATCACACCCATTTCCTTGTGTTCAATGTTGTGAACCTCACCATCGACCATGCTTCCATCCACTTCAAGGTATGCAATGTTGCATCGACCTGTAAAGAGAAGATAAGCATCAACCATTGCATCCTTCCTCACAACACATAAGAAACCTCATCTTGATCGGTGTCATGGTGCTTGATATTACAGGATCAAGCACCTAACGAGGTGGTGTTCTTCAAGGATGACCAAATTATGATGATAGGGTTTGGTAAAGAGCTTCAACTAGGTGAGGGTGTGCTTCGTATGCAGTTCAACGGTACGCTAAATGATGACATGAGGGGATTTTATAGGAGGTATTATTTCTTGCATTTATATTTTTTATATTTTAATGTTATTTGAATCATGCATGCACTGAAGATACAATACGTACCAAATGATATTAAAAGTATCAAGCAACACGACTACACTCTAATCAAAATGAATCACTCTCTTGGCAGGAAACTATAGTGAGTTGTTTGCAGTCATATTTTACTCCTATGAGGAGAACATCAATTTTACACATAGGAGATATAAACTAGGCATGTGATACAATAGTAAGAATTTTAGAAAACTAGGAATTAATTTAGAAAAAGTAGTAAGACATCCTTACCATTTTTATTGCTCTAACTATTTTTCATAGGCCAGTGTTATTTAACTTGAGAGTAGAATAACCTATTTCTATCCATTGTAAAAAATATATCTCACATAATTCTGCATCAAAGATTTTATTATGTAGTTACATAAGAAATTATGTTTCGTGCAAGTATATGTTGGCCGCCACAAAAAACAATTCGGCATAAGAAATGCGAGATACGAGTTTAAACCCGAAAAACATAGATATATGTATGCTACGTCACATAATTCATTATGTCTATATTTTGTTAGAATTTTTAACTTCCAATATAACTCCTTCAGAAGAGCGGTTAAGAATGGTTCGCAAAAACGACACTAGCACAAAACCACTACCCAACCCAACCAAAAAATAATCACAAAAATTCACCTGAAAACAACATCTACTTCCCTTGCGTCCACCGATGTCAGCGCATCTCTAGCCTGCCCAGCCTCCGGCGCTCATCCCTCGCCTACTTTAGAACAAGCTCTTGCCCCTAACCTTTAGGCATTACCGACAAGCCACCATTACCAACATCATGAGTATCTGCTGTTGCTATTTCATCCCTCTCCACACTGTCCGCAAAGCTCACACACGGCGAACATACCTGCAAGATGTGTCTCACTCACCAACTTTCTATATGACAACAACATAGGGCCCACGCCATGTGCTTCCCTCCTAGCTTAATGGTGGGTTGCTGCCATGTCCAAGTCTCCTAAAAGAGGCTAAGTTCTTGTTTGTTTGCAGCGGCTTGAGATTCATCACATTGCTGATTTTCATGTTTGATTCAGAATGATTGTTTCTAGGTGCTAAATTTGTTGGTGCCTTTTCATTATTTTTATATTTTTATTTGATAAACGCGTAATTGAAAATATTTCTTTATGGTTGAACCAATATAAAATGCGCATAATATGAACATTTTTTTTGATCGAATAGTTCACTTCATCCCACATAGGAATTTAATATATTGGTGGAACGAGGGCTCAATTCGTTCGCACAATTTTACAAATTGTTTTGGTAAAAATTCTCCTTGTTGGCATGGGATGTTAAATTTCATATGATGAGGGAGTTCTCTTTTCGTTCTAAAAATCCACAAAGCTTTAACTACCACGTTTCACTACAAAACAGCACTAAGTTCGCTCTAATAAATTTGAGAGTTCACAATATGAAAACATGATAAAAGTTAACTAGCATGAGCTGCGCAGCCCACGCCGTGCCCGTTGACGCCCCGTGCCCAGTACTCCGGCAAGAGAACCTGAAAACATACACACTACAATTTAATAAAAGATACAATTTCCATCCTAAAAAGGCTTTTTGTTCAGGAATAGCAAGCACAGTAACTCAACCTAAATCACTCATATGCTTATTAGCAAACAAGGTAGCTCACAACAGACCCAAGACGCAGGACCAAAATTGGTATATTGCCCATCATTTCAAGAAAAATGAAAACGTGGCTCAACACAACAAGGGGTGCAGAAGGCAACAAACATCCCTCCTGCTGGCAATTATACAGTGGGCACTCACCGCCTCTCGAGAACCAGCCACTCTAGCGAGAGGGCCCACCAAGCACAAATTGGCCCTTCCTGCAGACACCGATGTCATAGACTGGTGCCTCCATTGGGAAGCCACCAAACCACTCGAGAGATCAGCGCACCACCTCAGACTAACGCACCTATGTGGGTAAAGTTGGCATAGCCATTCTTGACCTAGACCCAACACATCCGGTCGACCTCCGGTTATCATCCCACTACACGAAACAACGTGCACCAAGAAGCAAGGTTCTCCCGCCCGTACTATACAAATTGGCTACCCGGCAAAGGATCACGCAGCAAGCCACGCAGCGGACCCCTAAGTCCTCCACGAAATAAGCACGAACCACCCCAACACACATATCTTCAACTATAGCCGACCCAACAAGGTCAAAGCCGATCCCACCCCACGCCGTCCGGTAGTACGTGTCAAGCAAGGGCGGCACCTAATAATACATGCTTTAGGGCTTGTTCGTTTTGCAAGGGATTGAAGTGGATCAACATGGATTGGGAGGGATTAAATCCCATCTAAGTCAAAATCCTCAGTAATCCCTTCCAATCCACTCCAATCCACTTGTAGAGTGGATTAACCGAACATGGCCTTAGGAAACACTCTCAGGAAACCGCGGAGCAAGGTTCACTCCACGAACGGTATAGACTGGCTACTCGACAAACGATCACGCGGCAAGCCGCGCAACAACGACCCCTGATCCCTCCACGAAATTAGCAGACACTTCAACCGACATATCTCGTTTACAGGCGACCCTACCAAACCTCATATGTAGAAATGAACCAGTAAGATACAAGAGGGTCCCAACCGCACAACATCCCATGGTACGTGGCTCGCAAGGGTGGCGCTCCACTGCAGAGTGTGTGTCATTATCTACTCCTCCGTTTTAAAATATAATATGTTTGTGAAACGGAGAGAGTAGCTCGTAAAGGCCCAACATACACGACCCTATCAAGCCTTCTATTCTATATAAATAGGGACCGATGATGCCATGCCCAGTCTCACTCTTCTGTTCCACCTTATACTCATCGACACCCGCCTCTCCGCAGACCCGGAGATAGACAACATACAAAGGAAATCCATTCTAGGAAACCAACCGATGCCTTCCCTGCGGCCGCAACCGTTTTGGCGTCCCAGTGAACCAAACTTCCAAAGCTCAGAGGCGCCACCAGAAATACCGGCTAGCACGCATCTCGCTCGTCCTCCTCCGTGGCTGCTTCATGTGGCCAACGCACGTACAAACAAGGTACGTACACCCTTTTACCACGCATGGTCTATCTCCACCGTGTCCATCATACGGAACAATCCTGGGCATAGGAACATACTAGCAACAAATACCGCGTATACTCCTTTTTTAAACCCATTATCTCGAACACGGCAGATCTTTTTAACACCACTGACCCGATCTAGTCCCACTCCCAATGTACCCGAATACAGAGGCACTGTAGATCTAAAACACCACGTATCACAATATAGAAAAACCACCTACAAAAATTGCAGCACCGTCTCGGCTCAGACATCCACGCATACGACTAACCGCGAGCATCGTTTGACGAAACACTGTATAAGAAAAGGCAAAGGGTCAACTACAGGAGGGTCACAAGGAAACAAGAAAAATCCATACGATGCTCTAGTACCTCAAGAAGGTGTGTAGGAAAATTGTCCGCCCGTTTCTCCTGATACTATTCCAAATAGCAATGGGTACCCGATCCCGGAAATCAGACGGGTACCCACATCAAACCAGTGAGGGTTTGGTCGAGAAATTGACCCGTGGCTCTACGTATCGGTAAATATCCAGACCTGTCGGGTCTGGCGGAGGTACGGGGGTAGCATACACATACCCTTTAACCCGCAGACCTGTTTATATTATCTGATGGCCCACATGTCTTTTAACTCATTCCTAGCCACACACCATAACTAGCTAAGTGGTCAGACATAGCCCCGCCCCACGACCACAAATAGGTGCCAATGCCAGGAATCCCAAAATTCCCCACCTCCTTATCCTCGTACCCCTTCCTTGTCCCATCTTGCACCACCGTGTTTCCATAACGGCCCTCTCTCCTGCAACGTCGTGGTGCCGCCCGCTCTCTCCTGCGTGTCGCCCCTGCTCCTACTGCATCGCGTGCTGCCGCCTCACAACGCCCTCTCTCGTGGTCAAGCATGCCCCGGCACCACCGCCTCTCATGCTCGTACATGCCCCAACGATGCCGCTTGTGCTCGTGCAGGCCCTTGGGCATCAGGGACCCCGGGACCTGGGACATGGTCCCATTTATGATACGGGGGTACCCGTCGGGTCCCGGGTACCTACGGGTGTTAGGTCTGGTGGGAATATGGACCCCACACGGGCTTGGGGGCGGATCACGGGGGTGGAAGGATGGTCGGGTGTGGGTATGGGGGCCACATCTGACACTGCACTTTCTACGTCAACGCGACAACTCGGCTTCCTAGAATCTGCAGTTGCGCGTATCAGCAACCCCGACGTATTCTGGAACTAAGATAACAAAAAAAATGGTCAGCAAAAAAGGAAAAACAGCCGTTCCTCCAACAAGGTCACACGCAACATGCAAGCATATACTGTACCTCAAGATCTACAGGAGAGGACGACTCATCGCACACATGCGCCGCACCATCGTGTTGGTGCTCTCGCTATAGTCGGTGTTGTCGGCGTGTCGGTGTCGGTGATGTCGCTACAGTCGACGTTGTCGGCGTGCTCGATGGAGTAGTCGGCGCCAACATTGTCACTGAATCCGGCGTCGACGTTGTTGGAAGAGCTGGCCCATGCCTTCTCGAGGCCATCGATCTTGATGTGGCTGAGAGCACCAGCCTTGATGTTGTCGACGTTGGAGGTGTCTGACAGGACATAGGAGTCGGTCCCGGCCTGGTCGGCGGTAGACATGTGAAAGAGGATGTTTCTGAGCAGCCGATTGCGGTAATAGCGGGATTGGGACTGTAACAGAAGCACACACAAAGTTGCAGAGCAAACAATTTAATGTGCATAACGGCGTGGAAGGAAGGACGTAGATTAGTACCTCTTACATGCCACATCTAGACTTACATGTATGCACACATATATGTTCTCAACATGATTCACTTTTGGTCTTTTTCGTATGCAACGGCATCCAATATAGTCGTAATCAACGATATCTCATTCAACGATTTAGCTATTCAACGTGGAAGGGGAAAAAGATGTATCGGAGGCAGAACAATGAAAGGCAAAAGGAGAAAGAAAAAATAAAAGGCAAAAGAAGGCGAAATAAAATAGGTAGAAGAAAAAGGAAGAATAATAAACGCAAAAACGACAGAACAAAAAACTAAAAGGCGGAGGAAGGAAAATCAAATGGAAGTTGATACATACCTAACACCAGCGGCATGGCCAACGGTGGAAGTCGTCAACTATTGGAGCACCCCAAAACACGTCCTAGTCAACAACTCGACCACCACCGACATGAAGTTAAACGGTACGAAATTCGCGAGATCGAGACCTACACTACAATGACCACACCAGAGTGTAGGAGCCAGGTGCTCGTCGCATGTTCCACTCTTTAGCACACACTCTCCTCTACCAAGCATGCCTTCTCTTACTCTCCAGCCGTCAGCAGTCGCATTGCCGTCACCATGTGTGTTCACCGGACGGACGCATGTGACCGACAAAGGAAGCGAGCTAAAAGAGGCAAAGGTGAGAGAAGAGAAGGGCTATATCTGACAGCCGCCCGCGATGCGCGTTTTATACTGCAAACTCCGACGCAAAAACTCGAAAGAAGAGACATGCAAGGCATGGTGTGAAGAAACACGTCACGTGTGGGCGTGTCAGAATAGTGAGGGGTTCCACTGCCAACTCGGCTATCGACCGCGACAACTCGCGTCCGGCGAGAGATAGAACCGCCAGCTCGACACTGGGTGAGTCCCAATGCACGGCATCGTTCAGGTGAGGGATTGCACTGCCAGCTCGTTCTTGTGTGGGTCCCCCTGCACAACCTCGCCGCGAGACCCCACGGACGTCTACGGTCTACGTGCCAACTCTGCTGTCCACCCGCGATTACCCGCGTCGTCTACGGTCTATGCTGATGGACGTTACGGGTTTATGTAGCCACGTCGACTCTCGATGGGTCCCACGTCTGCGAGAAGCCGCGTTCGACAAGATCTTAAGGAGCCATTTTGATTATGGTTAGGTCCCATGTCCACGAAAACATATGTTCAGAGAGAGCACAGATCATCATGTCGGATCTGGATGGACCCCACGTTCGCGGGAATACGCGGCCAGCTTCGGTCTACGCTCCCACGTCGGCTCTAGGCGGGACCCATGGCCGCGAGAGTCCGCAGGTGACATGGGCTCACGGCGGCCATGCCACCCGATAGGTGCGAAGGCGTGTCGCACCGACAACGCCTCTCACAGAGAACGGTCCTGCCCGCGTATGCTAACGGCATGCAGGGTATGACGGCGCACATGACACTCGTCTGCGGTAGCAACAAGCCCGCCTCCAGGAAGAGTAGGGCTCTGTTGCGATGGCGCCGCATGCCCTTTCCGACGTCCATCCTATGACGAAAAAATCGGAACGATGTGAATAGCAGTTTAGGCCGAAATATTTAGCGCTATTATTAGTCCCGACGAACATTTTCTGGAAACGAACAAGAGCACTTACCGAGAGCTAATCGGCAGACTAAGTAGCACACCCAGATAAGTAAAAACTCCATGAGAAAAAAGCATTTCCCGAGAGTGGATCAATAGAGGACGAGATCACTCAGCAGGCGAAAATAAACCGGAGGGGCCGATAGACACGCAGACAGACACTAGAGTGTAGAAAGTATAGAATAAAGCAAAAATAATGCGCTGAACATCCAGCAGAAACAAACCCACATAGCAGGAACCAGACATAGAAGAAAGGAGATGCGAACAACTCGGATAACAAACACGCGAATGTAGAAACAATGCAATCTATTACAAGATGCAACGATAACAAAATGGAAGATAGCCAACAACCGAGCACATCCGCAAAAAAGGTGCGTCTGCACTCCCAACCTCAAGGAGGCAAGATCTACCTTCCGCTCCGGGGTCGCTAGCTAGAGGAAAAGGCGGTGTCCCTGACCACGAAAACGACAAACTTGTTCATGATCTCTGTGATACGTCTCCCTGGCCAATGGCCTTCTGCAGACATGCGTGCCCGGCCTTGAGAAGGGAAACCCAGGCCGAAATCCGACACTATTTAGCGCCGGACAGATGAAACATTTGGTCAGGGAATGGCCTTTTTTCCACTCGCGTTCCCGAGACGACGCAAAATTGACGCTGAATATTTTTTGTTCTCACCAGCGAAATCTCGCTCAAAGGTGTTCGATAGATGTACGCCCAAAATGTTTCGGCGACAAATTTATTATAAAACAGAAACGATGGATGGCGATCAGACGTCGATGGGGATGACCTCCTCCAGCGTGTCAGGTGCGATAGGGATGGGCTCCTCGATCTGTACAGGGGCAGCCGACGGGTTGGAGGAGGTGGAGGCAGAGCTCGGCGAAGGTGTTGTGGCCAAAATGGTAGGCGCAGGTCTCGGCATGCTGGTAGTGATGTCCTCGTCGAGAATGGTAGTGCGACGCTCCATGTACCAGGCCTTGACCTAGGGGCTCACTGTCGCCGAGGAGTCTTCGCTGCCCAAGAGGAACTAGAGGTCTGTGTTCCTCTTCTTTGCGGCGAAGTTCGCCTTGAGGAGGTCGAGCTTCCTGTCTTGGTTCTGCAGCAGCTGCGTCCACCTCTCCTCGGCCTTCTCTTCCCTCTTCACGGCATGAGCCATGGAGTCGGCGATGCACTTCTCGATCGATGCGTGGAGGCATTCGGCGGGAGGTCCTGGAGCTTTCAGTATCTCCGGCCTCCCTTCGCTGGCAGCTAGGGGGAGCCTTCGGGTTGTACACGCCGTCCTTGTTCTTGTCCAGGCTCACGCGAGTGTTTGCCTATTTCGGGAAGGTTTGAATCTTGTCAAACACATGGTGGAATTTGAACTCCGTCCCGGTGTCATCCCTGTACATGCTGAGCGCACAGAGGAGCTGCATGGAGAACATGAAATGTGTCAGGACAGGCATCATGTCAACAAGCTTGAAGTTGGTTACCTACCTTGCTGTCCATACTTTCACCACTGATTGGTGAACACATGATATCTTCCATAATATCGTGCCACTTGTTGCAAGCCTGCTATATCAGTACCTAGTGATTGGTCATGGCCTTCTCACCGTGCTCCATATGGATCTTGATGAACTCTGGGTCATTGAGACTGCGCTCGTCGAACGCCAACTTCACACGCTTCTAGTAATTATCCGATTTTTGGTTTGCACCTGTGATGGGGTCCATGCTCACCGACATCCATGCCTCGGTGAGGCAAAGATCCTCGAGCGTCGTCCACTTTACGCGGGGCTCCGCTATCTTCGCTTTCTTCTTGCCCTTGCAATTTGTCATAGCCAAGACGTCATCTTTGGCCTACGTATGGTCGGTGCCGACTTCGACCTGCGTCTGGCCGGCTCCGTCCTCTTCGCCGAAGTCCTAGGACTCGAGCCATGTTCGGCGGTCCATGACTGCTCTTCGCTGAAGAAGATGGTCGCTGCGGAACCAGATGCGATCAAGCCCGACATGAAGGTCTCCTCGGGAATTCCGCCGAACATGTTGTGGGCGTCTTATTCGCCCAAGTTGCTAGGCGAGGAGTTCCCTCTGGCGAACGGAAGCGGGCCTCGGCGCATGGATGACGATGAGCCGTACGCCGGAGAGCTGGCGTAGGGGACGTTGAAGGACAGAGGGCAAGGCGCGGGGCAGGGGAAGAGCACGTTCGGGTTAAACCCGCCGTTGAACTTGTGGGATGACGAGAACCTCTGCCGTGGGTTCGCCTGGCTCTCCTGGAACATGGCGGGAGAGATCGGCAAGAAACCAGCCGGAGACCCGACACTTGGCTGGCTCCCCCAGTGGGCGGCGTACTGTGACGCTGGCACTAGAGTCGGGCGGTACATTGGCATCGGTGCCATGCGCGAGGCGCGCTCCGATGCCTCCTGCTTTTTCCTCATCGCCTCCCTCGTCGTCCGTTCCTTTCGGCTATCTGTCTCGATCTTCTTCCACCTGCATGCCTTCGCCCACTCGGCTTCTATCCAGCCTTCCGGCCTCGGCACCGGCTTCTTCGGCTGTCTCGGCTTCTTCTCCTTTGTGTTGGGTTTGCAGCATAGAAAACAAAAAAATTTCTATGATGAGAACTATACGCCAAGATCTATCTACTATATACAAGCAATGGGTGGATATGCATCCATAGAGAACTTACCCTTGAAGACAACAAAGCTTTGTTAACGAGTTGGAACTCGTGGATGATGTAGTCATACACTTGCTGATCTCAAGATCGTGATCCAGCTCCAGCACGTCCATCAGATCCAGCTCCAGCACGTCCATCAGATCCAGCTCCAGCACGTCCATCAGATCCAGCTCCAGCTAGTCCAGCACCACCAAGTCCAGCACTGGAAAGCAACGATGCATCCATGATCGCACACACATCTGGTACCCCGACAACCTCCGTCCCTCGGTCCAGCAAAGTAGCGGAAGCAACAACTCCTTTCTAGATAAAGCCACCGGGAATATGTATCTCGCTAATCCGAGACCATGGGGAATAACTAGAGGGGGAGAGAGATCCTTCACGAGGAGGCGTGAGTGACAAGTGAGAGGAGGGGCTCCTTTTATAGGAGGAGGGGGGCAGCCAAGGGCCATGGCCAGTGGCCAAAGAGGGTGGCCCCACCTCTTCCTCCATTCATGTGAGTGGAGCTCCCACTCACACAAATGGCTCTCCATTTCCTCCACTCAAAAGCCATTAAATTTCCACCAAATTTAATGCAATCTCTCATTAAATAAAATTCCTTTTATTTATTTATTCAGAATTTTGTTAATTACTTTAATTAACAAACATTCATATAAAACCCCTGCAATATTTCAATATCACATGCAGAACCAGTTTCTGCAATTTCACCCGAAACAATATCGGATTCCATCGAAATGATTCTAGCGCTTTTTTAAATCTTTATCTGAAACATATTTGCTCTAAATGGTGTCGGTATCCCTTAAGTGTGTCACCCTACGGTTCGCGAATAATGCAGACATGATCGAGACCCCTCTCCGATCAATAATCAACAGCGGGACCCGGAGATCCGTACTAACTCCCACACATTCAACGATGACTCTTGTGATCGTGTGAACCTTTAACGTCATAACTAAATCCATTTGTCTCGCGATATATTACATGTCCGAGATTCGATCATCGGTATCTTAATACCTATTTTGATCTCGTTACCAACATGCGCTCTTTTCTTGTTCCCATGATATAACATTCTAGTGATCACATCGCTTGCTTGCAAGCTATTTCAATGTGATATCACTGAGAGGGCACTGAGTATATCTATCCTTTATCGGGATGGATAAATCCCACTCTTGATCCATGAGCCTCTACATAATACCTTCGTAGCACTAAACCCTCCTTTATAGTCACCATGTTACGGTATGACGTTCGATGTTATCAAGATACTATTCCGGTGTTAGTGATTAACATGATCTTATGGTCTAAGGACTAGGATTACTTCGTATGATGTTATATCAATATAAACATAATGACTTTGATCGTAATACTATACTTCGGATAAATATTCATCACATCATTCCACCAATGTTGTGACCTCGTTATTAACAACATCCAATGTACATGATCAGGAAACCTTGATCATCTTGTTAATCAACGAGCTAGTTTATATGAGAGGAATTACTAGGAACTTTGTATTTTTTATTAAACACACATGTATTAACGTTTCCAATTAATACAATTATAGCATGTAAAATAAACATTTATCATAAACATGGAATACGATAATAACCACTTTATTATTGCCTCTCGGGCATATTCCCTTCACTTTGGGACATCGATGGCGGATCGGGGTTTCACGAAACCCTTGGGCGGCATGGTGGGCGTGGAGCTCGGCGAACTGGCGGGAGATGTGGCGGGGTGTGGAGAAAAAAGACGAGAGGGGAGAAGAAAGGCAGGAACTCGGCCTTCTGTCGCTGACAGGGCTGGCCCGCACGTATTTTCGCTGCGTCCGGCATTCCTAGCGCCCTGGGTTCGTCCTGGGAACGCGGGATAAAAGTTGGGCCAAATTCGGACTAATTCGGCGTCCTGGGAACATGAGTGGGCGAAATTTCGCCGTCCGGATGTAAAAATCACCCTGGGAACGCCCACCTGGGAATGCGAGTGGAGATGTTCTAACCTCTACAACGAGAACATGATATAACCTGGTGGTAAATTTGGTTTCTAGGACGGAAACCTTCCTCACGAACTTGCCGACGTCCATCATCGTCGTCCCCATCCCTGGTCCAGATAGAAAAGCGGTGCATCGGCACAACGGATCACCGGAGCTCCCGCTGACTAAACCGAAAACATAGCCAATCGCCACCACTCACGCCACGGGAATAAAAAATGATGCCCGTGCTACAGAAATACCGGAACTAACCGCCACTGGCCACGGCGTAGGAATAATAAATGCCGTTCCTGCCGCCAGAATAAGAACGCCGGAACCACTTACCACCACCTAGGATGCCGGAGCAAGAACGCTAGAACCAATCACCACCCCTCATTGACACATGAATACAACTGTCATTCCTGCTGCCGAAACAAGAACACCGGAACCAGTCACCATCGCTCATGTTGTTCGAGCGTTTCCCCTGGGGGCCACGGTCGGAACATCTTTGCCCTCCTAAACGGGCCAGGTCCAGGAGCATAGCGATGTCACAACGACAACGAGGGGCGGCCAGGACCACGCGAGCGAGCAGGAACATATATAGGCACGAGCGAACCAACACGTAGCACCGATAACCAACACACGGGCATAGGCAACGACGCGTGGACACATGCAGGTGAACGAACGACATGAGGCCACCACCTAGAAGGACGACCGCCATGAGAGCACATGCACGGCTCGAGTTGCCATGGGTGCGACACGTCGCCTCCGTGGTGCCATGCTGAGGAGGAGCAGACGTTAGTCAGGCAGGGAGCCTAGGAGTCGCCCTCGGGGTACATGGTTGCCAGAAAAAATTGTTGGGAAGCCTAAAAATCAGAGGAAAAAGTAAATTCATGCGACTTAGAATAGTATCTATTTTACATGATAAATGTAACAACCCATTATACGGAACAACCGAAATTGCTTTTTACTTACAAATTTATCCACTAATTGAATATAGTACTTCACTATAAAAACCCAAAGGCCACACTAAGCACTGGTCATATAAATCATTTTGGAGAATCACTATTTTGAAAAAAACACAACAAAAGATCGCGCTATTAATATCGGAAGTTCAGAGCACTGGTCATATAAATCATTTTGGACAATCATATGGAATCAGAAAGAATGACAAGGAAACCTGGCTCCTTTAAGTATTTTGTTCGGTATTTTCTAGGATATATCTTTACTTTACCTTTCCAACAAAAAAATAATTACTGAATCCGGAGGTCGATATGATAGGTAGCTTTTCTAAACGGTTATCAAACCGTATGGGAAAACTATTTCTCGCGATATCTTCTTACGAAGTTTTGTTAGGGCATCTATAACTGCTTCCGGTTTAGGTGGGCAGCCCGGCAAGTAGACATCCACAGGAATTAACTTATCAACTCCCCGAACACTACTATGACTGCGGAAAATCACACTTACATACTGATTAGGGTATATGTCTTTCTCGTGTTTATTTTTTGCATGCGCATCCTCATTCTGACCATTTAAGAGATAGCTCTAAAACATATATCGGATGAGAAAGATTGTTTTTAATCAACATTACACAAAACAAGTCCGAATTTAAATTATTGTATACACCGATAGGAAGTTCGAACATAAAAAAAAGGCAAGGTCCAATTGGGTGTTGTTCTTATTTTTTCTGAGGGATTTTGATTAGCAACGTTTGGTTGTATTTTTTCCTGAACTGAAAGAAAACATAGGAGATCTCTCTTTCAAGAGATGGCGTCACGGTAAAAATACCATCTTGTGATAGGCCTGGTATACTATAAGAATGTCTTTCTCATCCCTTCACATGATCTTTCTTAAAAAAATGCTCATTTGTTGGAATAACCGATATCTATTTTTTTTTACGAAATGGAGAATAGACCCCCGGCCTCTGTATCGAAAAGATGCATACATCTTGTTTTATTGATTTATTCAACATGGATGGACAAAGAATATATATCAAAAACCTGAAGCCACCACACAACACCTACATACAAACCCGATAATGAGTGAAAATCATGTCAACATGGCCTTATGCTAGGAAAATAAAGAAATCCCTCCACCAGCTACGAACTGGGGACAATCGCATACCCTGAGACGTCCTATAGGCAAAACGAGAACGCACATCCGGTTTAGCAGACTCTTAGCGAATACCTCATGTACATGCCAAAGAAGCCGTCACCGCGGTCGAACCACCAAACAATCTTCATGGTTAAGATTAGCATAAA
Source organism: Avena sativa (assembly GCA_916181665.1). Lineage (NCBI taxonomy): Eukaryota > Viridiplantae > Streptophyta > Magnoliopsida > Poales > Poaceae > Avena > Avena sativa. The sequence goes on from OV702287.1 coordinate 436,617,863, forward strand.
ATTCACCAATCCTATCAATGCCGCCATCACAATGCCAAACAGTGCCCCCGCCCTGCGCGAGGCCATCATCCCACGCATTGACGAGACCCGCTGCACCATGCCGCCAAGACCCACTGTTGGCGACGTGGTAGATGGAACACCACTCCACCAACTGACCCCCTCCAGGAATCTCGAGCTCCAAAACAATGCCCTCAAGAGGGTGAACGACACCAAAGTGTTGTCATCATCCAATCCGGGAGTACTCAGATCTAGAGTTCCCCCGGAGCCTTAGGCATGAGGCAAGATTCGTAGCAACGAGACCTTCATCAAGGTAACGACACCGGAAGACACCGCCTTCATCGTCTCCACACCAGAGTTTGGCTCTCAGCGACCATCCCCATCGCCTCACCCCCAACCCACCCGCCAACCATAACCAAGAACCAGGAGAGGGAGGCCACCGCCGCACCAACCACCTTCGAACTACCTGGAGAAGAGACCGGAGCTGGTGAGGAGAAGGTCCTGGCGCGCCGGCCAAGGACCATCCTCCACAAACATCGGTCCATAGCTATCGACCCCCACGCAGCACCCATCGCCTCCGCTCATGTGCCATGGAAGGGCCTTAGGTCGGCTGAACAGGGACCTCACCACTCTCTTTATCGACAGCAAGGCTTCACCGAAGGCAACCTCCAGGAGTGGCTAGGAGGGAGAGAGGAGGGGAGGGTGTGGCGGCGACGATCTAGGTTTTCCCCTGGTCGCTGGAGGAGGGCGAGGAGTGCGTCGGGAGAGGAGGGGGGCATATGTATAGTACCTCCAATGTTGGGTCCGCAACATAGAAAACAAAAATTTTCTTACGGTGTGAACTACACGCCAAGATCTATCTACTAGGTACAAAGCAACAGGTGGACATACATCCAACGAGAACTTACCCTCGTAGACAACGAGCTTTGTTAACGAGTAGGAACTCGTGGTTGATGTAGTCGTAGACTTGCCGATATCAAGATCGTGAGGAAGTCCGAGCGCCGCAACTCAGCAGCACATCCGCACTCGCACACACGTTCAAGCCACCGGACAACCTCCACCTTCTTGCTCCAGCGATCCAGCGGAAGCAGCAACTCCTTCCAGACGAAATGCCACCGGGAACATGTATCTCGCTAATCCGAGACCATGGGGGAATAATTCTAGAGGGGGAGAGAGATCCTTCACAAGGAGGTGTGAGGATGAAGGAGGGAATGGGTGGCCTTTTATAGGAGGAGGGGGGTGCCCCCTCTCTCCATGGCCGGCACATGGGGGGGTGACCCCTCACCTCCCCCATTCATGTGGTGGTAACTCCTCCACATTAAAATGCCTCTTCACATTCTCTTTTAAAGTCTCCACTTTAAATGCATTAAGTTTCTCCAAATTTAATGCTCTCTCATTTAATAAAACTCTTTTATTAAATTTATTCAGAATTTTGTTAATTACTTTAATTAACAAACGTTCACATATAGCCCCTTGCAATATTTCAATATCACATGCAGAAACACCTTCTGCAATTTCACCCGAAACAATTTCCGGTTTCTATTGAAACAATTCCTGCGCTTTGCAATTCTTTCGTCTGAAACATATGTGCTCCAAAATGGTGTCCGGTAACTCTTAAGTGTGCCACCCTACGGTTCGCGAATAATGCAGACATGATCGAGACCCTTCTCCGATCAATAATCAGCAGCGGGACCTGGAGAGCCGTACTGACTCCTACACAATCAACGATGACTCCTGTGATCGTGAGAACCTTTAACGCTTGTAACTAAATCCCTTTGTCTCTCGATATATTACATGTCCGAGATTCGATCATCGGTATCTCCATACCTAGTTTGATCTCGTTACCGACATGCACTCTTTTCTTGTTCCCGTGATATAACATTCTAGTGATCACATCACTTGCTTGCAAGCTATCCTAATGTGATATCACCGAGAGGGCCTAGAGTATATCTATCCGTCATCTAGATTGACAAATTCCACTCTTGATCCATGAGCCTCAACATAACACCTTCGTAGCACTGAACCCATCTTTATAGTCACCCTGTTACGGTGTGACGTTTGATGTTATCAAGATACTCTTCCGATGTTAGCAATTAACATGATCTCATGGTCTAAGGGTAAAGATTACTTCGTATGATGTTATAGCAATATAAACATAATGACTTGATCGTAATGCTATACTTCGGATGAATGTTCATCACATCATTCCACCAATGGTGTGACCTTGTTATTAACAACATCCAATGTCCATGATCAGGAAACCTTGATCATCCTGTTAATCAACAAGCTAGTCTATAAGAGAGGCATGACTAGGAACCCTTTTTGTTTATTAAACACACATGTATTCATGTTTCCGAATCAATACATTTCTAGCATGTAAAATAAACATCTATCATGTATAAGGAATATATAATAACAACTTTATTATTGCCTCTTAGGGCATATTTCCTTCAGTCTCCCACTTGCACTAGAGACAATAATCTAGTTCACATAGTGATAAATCTAACACCCATGGAGTTCTGGTGTTGATCATGTTTTGCCCTAGGGAGAACTTTAGTCAACGGATCTGCTACATTCAGGTCCGTGTGTACTTTACAAATCTTTATATCTCCATCCTTGACATGCTCGCGGATGGAGTGAAACCGGCGCTTAATATGTTTGGAATTCTTGTGAGACCTTGGTTCCTTTGTGTTGGCTATGGCTCCATTGTTGTCACAATAGATCACCATCGGGTCCAACGCACTAGGAACCACACCCAGTTCCGTAATGAACTCTTTCATCCAAACTGCCTCCTGCGCCGCTTCTGAAGCAGCAACATATTCCGCCTCCGTTGTTGATCCAGCCACCACAGGTTGTTTGGAGCTCCTCCAACTAACTGCTGCTCCATTCAAGAGAAATACGTATCCGGATTGAGACTTAGAGTCATCCGGATCGGTGTCAAAGCTAGAATCGACATAAGACTTAGCGACTAACTCTTCTTCACCTCCGTATATGAGAAACATATCCTTAGTTCTTCTCAAGTACTTGAGGATGTTCTTTACCGCTATCCAGTGTTCCGAACCTGGATCAGATTGGTACCTACTAGTCAAACTAATAGCATGTGCCACATCCGGTCTTGTACATAGCATGGCATACATAATAGAGCCTATGGCCGAGGCATAGGGGATCTTATCCATCATCTCTCTTTCTTCCGCCGTAGCTGGACTTTGAGTCTTACTCAATGTCTTGCCTTGCAACATAGGTAAGAACCCCTTCTTACTTTCGTCCATATTAAACTTCTTTAATATCTTATCAAGGTATGTACTCTGCGATAGCCCAATTAGGCGCCTTGATCTATCTCTATAGATTTTAGTGCCTAATATATATGACGCTTAACCAAGGTCTTTCATCGAAAATTTGCTGTTTAGATAACTTTTAACACTGTTTAAAAGATCTATATCATTTCCAATCAATAATATGTCATCCAAATATAATATTACAAATGCCACATTGCTCCCACTCACTTTCTTGTAAATACATGTCTCTCCATAAGTTTGGACAAATCCAAACTCTTTGATCACCTCATCAAAGCGAAGATTCCAACTTCGTGATGCTTGCTTCAGTCCATAGATAGATCGCTGAAGTTTGCACACCTTATTAGCATCCTTAGGATCGACAAAACCCTTAGGTTGTATCATATACAACTCTTCTTCAATCTTACCATTGAGGAACGCAGTTTTGACATCCATCGGCCATATTTCATAATCGAAATATGCAGCAATTGCTAACATAATCCTAACCGATTTAAGCATCGCTACGGGAGAGAATGTCTCATCGTAGTCAACTCCTTGAATTTGTCGAAACCCCTTTGCGACAAGTCGAGCCTTATAGATGGTCACGTTACCATCAGCATCAGTTTTTCTTTTGAAAATCCATTTATTCTCAATGGCCTTTTGGTCGTGAGGTAAGTCCACCAAGTTCCAAACTTGGTTCTCGTACATGGATTCCATCTCGGATTTCATGGGTTCTAGCCATTTGTTGGAATTCGGGGCTCATCATCGCTTCTTCATACGTCGCAGGGTCATCCATTTCATCAACCATGAAATTCACAACAGGATTGCCGTACAGTTCAGGAGCTGCACGTGTCCTGCTTGACCTGCGAGGTTCGGTAGTGTCCTCTTTCGGAGTTTCATGATCATTATCATTAGCTCTCTCTTCATCAGGTGAACTCAACTCCGAAACAAATTCCGGTGCTGCACCACTCGCCATTCCATGAAGAGAAGGTTCAATAACCTCTTCGAGTTCTACCTTCCGACTACTCACAACTTTCGCAAGAAACTCCTGCTCAAGAAAGGATCCATTCTTGGCAACAAAAACCTTGCCCTCGGATCTGTGATAGAAGGTATACCCAATTGTTTCCTTAGGGTATCCTATGAAGACGCATTTTTCTGCTTTGGGTTCGAGTTTATCCGGTTGAAGTTTCTTCACATAAACATCGCATCCCCAAACCTTAAGAAATGACAGCTTAGGTTTGTTTCCAAACCATAATTCATACAGTGTCGTTTCAACGGATTTAGATGGTGCCCGATTTAAAGTGAATGCATCTATTTCCAGTGCATAACCCCAAAATGACAGAGGTAAGTCAGTCTGAGACATCATAGATCGAACCATATCCAATAAGGTACGATTACGACGTTTCGACACACCATTACGTTGTGGTGTTCCGGCAGGCGTGAGTTGTGAAACTATTCCACACTCTTTCATGTGTGTGCTAAACTCGTAACTTAGATACTCTCCTGCACGGTCAGACCGTAGAAACTTGATCCTTTTATTACGATGATTTTCCACTTCATTCTGAAATTCCTTGAACTTTTCAAAAGTTTCAGACTTGTGTTTCATCAAATAGATATACCCGTATCTACTCAAATCATCCGTGAAAGTAACAAAATAACGATATCCACCTCGCGCCGACACACTCATTGGTCCACACACATCAGTATGTATGATCTCCAACAGTTTTGTCCCCCGTTCCATTGAACCGAAAAACGGCGTTCTAGTCATCTTGCCCATAAGGCATGGCTCACATGTATCAAATGATTCAAAATCAAGTGATTCCAAAAGTCCATCAGAATGGAGTTTCTTCATGTGTTTAACGCCAATATGACCTAGACGGCAGTGCCACATATATGTAGACATATCATCATCAAGTTTAATCTTTTTAGCATTAACATTATGAATGTGCGTAATATTACTATCGAGATCCAATAGAAAAAATCATTCAACATAGGTGCATGACCATAAAAGATATCATTCTTATAAATCGAACAACCATTGTTTTCAGATTTAAAGGAATGACCACTTTGCATCAAACACGATCTAGATACAATGTTCATGCTCAGTGGAGGCACCAAATAACAATTATTTAGGTTTATAACTAATCCCGATGGCAAATGGAGAGGTAGCGTCCCGACGGCGATCACATCAACTCCATATCTAGTTGTCGCTTGTTCCGTAGCCCCTGAACCGAGTTACATATATTAGCAACCGATCCGGTATCAAATACCTAGGTGCTACTGCGAGTACTAGTCAAGTACACATCAATAACATGTATATCACATATACCTTTGTTTGCCTTGTTGAACTTCTTGTCCGCCAAATACTTGGGGTAGTTACGCTTCCAATGGCCAGTCCCCTTGCAATAGTAGCACTCGGTGTCAGACTTAGGGCCAGCCCGGGGTTTCTTTTCAGGCGTGGCAACAGACTTGCCACCCTTCTTTCCCTTGTGCTTGCCTTTCTTGTCCTTCTTGAAACCGGTGGTCCTATTGATCATCAACACTTGATGTTCTTTCCTAATCTCCACTTCTGCAGTCTTAAGCATTGACAGAAGCTCAGGAAGAGACTTCTTCATGCCCTGCATATTATAGTTCATCACGAAGCTCTTGTAGCTAGGTGGCAGAGATTGGAGAACATGATATATGCCTAAGTCAATGGGAATCGTTATTCCCAAGGACACAAGCTTATCGGCGTACCCAGACATTTTGAGTACGTGCTCACTAATGGAGCTGTTTTCCTCCATCATGCAGCTAAAGAACTTTTCTGTAGCATTATAACTCTCTACGGCAGCATGGGTATCGAAAATCATTTTCAATTCTCCCATGGTATCAAAGGCATTGCCATTTTCAAAACGCTTTCGAAGTTCTGGCTCTAGCCCATACAGTATGCCGCAATGAACTAAGTTTTGGTCCTCTTGATGAGTCACATAGACATTCTTTTCCTCGTCAGGGGCATCAGGAGCTGGTGGGGGGCCTAGCGGCGCATCTAGCACATATTGCTTTTGTGCAGCAGTGAGGAGAATCCTCAAATTCATAGCCCAGTTGGTGAAGTTGCTACCATTCGCAGCAAGTTTCTCTTTCTCCATGAACACATTGAAATTAAAAGCAGGTGGTGCCATCTACAACAGAATTTATAAAGTTTATTTAGACTAAGTTTATGATCGATTGAGTTCAACTAATCCAAATTACTGATGAACTCCCACTCAAAAACGACATCCCTCGTGTCCTTTTGGTGATTACATGAACCAAATCCACTATACCAAGTCCGATCATCACGTGAGTTGATATAGCTTCAAAGGCGAGCATCTATATGGGCATCATATCAACCATATGACTCATGCTTAACCTTTAGGTCCGTGTTCCGAGGCCATGTCTGTACATGCTAGGCTCGCCAAGTAAGAACCTTAGTATTCGCGTGTGTAAAACTGTGTTACACCCGTTCCTATGAAAGCGTAGATTCAAGTACACCCGATCATCACGTGATGTCTCGAAACACGATCCATAGAACGGTGCATACTCAAGGAAGAACACATTTTTTATCTTGATATCTAAAGAGGGTTCATATTATAATGCTATCAAACGCGCCAAACTAGCAGTATAAGATGCTAACATCTAATGTGTAAAGTGAGATGATATGGTCCATGCATTTGATCTCTATCACCTGCATCGTGGTATGATCTCTATCATTCCTTTGTGTGTAAGGCCAAGGTCTATGGAACTTACACGTTGAGTGTGTTGTAAGAGTATCCACCATACATCTACTTATAACAATACCATATCAACACACTAGCCCAGCAACGATCTAAACTAGACGCCTCTAATTTATCAATTGCAAGTTTTACGTGGCTTAGGGCTTTCGAAGATAGAACCGTTCTTACCTACGAACATGAACCACAATGAGGATAACTAAGTTATTAGAAACTCGTTGTAAATCAGATATTGACTATAGTAGGAGAGACAGACACCCGCCAGTCACTTATGCAAAAGAAGTTGCATGTCAGTCGTGGAACCGGTCTCATGTACGATGACATGTAAGGTTGGTCCGGGCCGCTTCATCCCACTATGCCACCAATATCCAAAATACATAGAAGATGCAATAACATGATCATCATCGCCCACATATCAACCATATGTGTACTACCCGTGCTAAGCACCTACGCATAGATCAGGCTCTGATACCACTGTTGGGTCCGCAACATAGAAAACAAAAAAAATTCTACGGTGTGAACTACACGCCAAGATCTATCTACTAGGTACAAAGCAACGGGTGGACATACATCCAACGAGAACTTACCCTCATAGAAAACGAGCTTTGTTAACGAGTAGGAACTCGTGGTTGATGTAGTCGTACACTTGTCGATCTCAAGATCGTGAGGAAGTCCGAGCGCCGCAACTCAGCAGCGCATCCACACTCGCACACACGTTCAAGCCACCGGACAACCTCCACCTCCTCGCTCCAGCGATCCAGCGGAAGGAGCAACTCCTTCCAGACAAAATGCCACCGGGAACATGTATCTCGCTAATCCGAGACCATGGGGGAATAATTCTAGAGGGAGAGAGAGATCCTTCACAAGGAGGTGTGAGGATGAAGGAGGGAATGGGTGGCCTTTTATAGGAGGAGGGGGGGTGCCCCCTCTCTCCATGGCCGGCGCATGGGGGGTGACCCCTCACCTCCCCCATTCATGTGGCGGTAACCCCTACACATTAAAATGCCTCTTCACATTCCCTTTTAAAGTCTCCACTTTAAATGCATTAAATTTCTCCAAATTTAATGCTCTCTCATTTAATAAAACTCTTTTTATTAAATTTATTCATAATTTTGTTAATTAATTTAATTAACAAACATTCACATATAGCCCCTTGCAATATTTCAATATGACATGCAGAACCACCTTCTGCAATTTCACCCGAAACAATTTCCGGTTTCTATTGAAACAATTCCTGCGCTTTGCAATTCTTTCGTCTGAAACATATGTGCTCCAAAATGGTGTCCGGTAACTCTTAAGTTTGCCACCCTACGGTCCGCGAATAATGCAGACATGATCGAGACCCTTCTCCGATCAATAATCAGCAGCGGGACCTGGAGATCCGTACTGACTGATGGGTTTCGCAGCATAGTAAATCAAAATTTTCTACGGAAGCGAACAGAGGGAAAGCCAAGATCTAATCTAGGAGATGCAAACAACGAGAGAGATTGGATTAGATCTTCATACCCTTGAAGATTCGCACAGCGGAACGTTCGTCGGAACGTGGGTGATGTAGTCGTACTCGCTTCTCCTCCTCGCGATCCGATCCGATCTAGCACCACAAGTGGCGGTGCCTCCATGAGATGCACACGTGCAGCACCTCGACGTCTCCTCCTTCCTCGGACCAGCAAGTAGGGTGGAGAGATAGATTGGATCTACAACACGACGACGTGGTGTATATGGTGGAGAATTTCTGCAGCAGGGCTTCGCCTACAAACAGTCGGAAGGGAGAGAGGAGGGCAGCAAGGCAACTAGGGTTTGGAGGAAGGTGTGTGTGGAAGGGAGCGCACCAGCCCTCTATATATAGAGGGGGGGGGCGGCCAGCCCTTGCCCCTCCTCCAAGCCTTGGGCCGGCGGCCAAGGGATAAGGAGTGGGGGGTGAGGACTCTCCCCTCTTCTAGAAACCCTATCTCTAGTTTAAACGATTTAAACTCTCTAGGATCGGCTGGGCCCAATGCGGCTAGGACACTCCCTCATAGGCCCATGCCCCCTCCCGGAAGGTGGGACCATGTTGGCCCCCTTCCGGAAGGTTCTAGAAGCTTCCGGTACAATACCGATTAACCTGGAACAATTCCGAACTCCAAAAACTGCACTGCCTTATATGAATCTTATTCTCCGGACCACTCCAGAACCTCTCGTGATGTCCCGAATCCCATCTGAGACTCCGAACAAAAATTCATAAACCAAGTATCCAATCTATCCTAGTGTCGAGACGCGTTAAGTGTGTGACCCTGCGGGTTCGAGAATATGCAGACATGATCTTCTATCAATAATCAACAGCGGGGTCTGGGCACCCATATTGAATCCTACACATTCATCGATGATCATATCAGATGAACCACGATGCCAGGATTCAATCAATCCCATATACATATTCCCTTCGTCTCGCGATATTTTACTTGCCCGAGATTCGATCGTCGGTACCGTCATACCTAGTTCAATCTCGTTCACAGCAAGTACTTTACTCGTTCCGTAATCCAATATCACTTTGTGATTAACTCCTTAACCACATGCTTGCAAGCGGTGTTGATATCGATTACCGAGTGGGCCCGAAGTATATCTCTCCGACTTGGGAGGGACAAATCCCATCTCGATACATACAACCCAATAGATACTTTCCGATCACCTGAGAGACACCTTTATGATCACCCTCTCATAGGATGACGTTTGATGGCCTCAAAGCTTTCTTCCGATACCAGGGAGTTGTATTATCTCATGGTCTAAGGAATACAATATTTGACATAGGAAAAGCTTCGCAAAGATGAACACAATGACACGATCTAATTGCTTTGCTTAGTTTGGGTCTGTCCATCATATCATTTTCCCAATGATATGATCTCATTATCAATTGACAACTCATGTCTATGGTTAGGAAACCTTAACCATCATTGATCAATGAGCTAGTCCATAGAGGCGTACTAGGGACACGGTGATGTTCACAAACCACACAAGTATTAATGTTTCCGCTCAATACAATTCTAGCATGGAATATAAACTTTATCATGAACAAGAATTATAATAATAACATCTTTATTATTGCCTCTAGGGCATAATTCCAACAGTCTCCCACTTGCACTAGAGTCAATAATCTAGTTTTACATTTGGCAACAATCTTACACCCATGGCACAGAGGTGCTGATCATGTTTTACACGTGGAAGAGGTTTAGTCAATGGATCTGCGACATTCAGATCTGTATGTACTTTGCTGATCTTCAGATCTCCATCTGCTATATAATCTCGGATTATATGAAACTTGCGGTTGATATGCTTGGTCTTTGGATGATATCTTGGTTCCTTAGCGAGTGCTATGGCGCCAGTGTTGTCACACAATATCTCCAGTGGGTCCAATGCACTTGGAACCACGCCAAGCTCAGTGATGAAGTTTCTGATCCAAACTCCTTCACTTGACGCTTCTGCAGCAGCCATGTATTCCGCTTCTACTGTAGATCCTGCGATCACGCTTTGTTTGCAGCTTCTCCAGCTCACAGCTCCTCCATTCAAAATATACACGTATCCTGTCTGAGATTTAGAATCATCCTTGTCGGTGTCGAAACTAGCATCGACGTAACCTTTTAGGACGAGCTGTTCATCACCCCCATAGACTAAGAACATTTCTTTAGTCCTATTTAGGTATCTTAGGATGTTCTTTACGGCTGTCCAGTGTTCCACTCCTGGATCACTTTGATACCTGCTCGTCAAACTAAGAGCATTGGACACATCCGGTCTAGTACACAGCATGGCATACATGATGGAACCTATGGCCGAGGCATAAGGCACTTTGCTCATAGCTTCCCTATCATTTACCGTAGCTGGACACTGAGCCTTGCTCAATATCTTACCTGACAACATATGCACTGATCCTTTCAATGCCTTATCCATTCTGAACCTTTTCAGAACTTTGTCTAGGTATGTACTCTGGCTTAAAGCTATCAGGCGTCTTTGTCTATCTCTATAGATTTTGATGCCCAATATATAAGCAGCTTCACCTAGGTCTTTCATTGAAAAACACTTGTTCAAATAACTCTTCACATCATTAAGCATGTTGATGTCATTTCCAATAATCAATATGTCATCCACATATAGTACCAGAAACGTCACCGAGCTCCCACTCACTTTCTTGTAGATGCAAGCTTCGTAGCAATTTGGAACAAATCCAAAGCTCTTGATCACTTGATCAAAACGAAGGTTCCAACTCCGAGATGCTTGCTTCAGTCCATAAATGGAACGCTGAAGTTTGCATACTTTATCAGCATCCTTAGGATCGACAAAACCTTCGGGTTGCATCATATACAACTCTTCATCAATGTTGCCATTGAGGAAAGCAGTCTTGACATCCATTTGCCATATTTCATAATCATGAAACGCAGCAATTGCTAATAAAATCCGAATGGACTTAAACATCGCTACGGGAGAGAAAGTCTCATCGTAGTCAACACCTTGAACTTGTCGAAAACCTTTCGCAACAAGCCGTGCTTTATAGACAGTAACATTACCATCCGCGTCCGTTTTCTTCTTGAAGATCCATTTGCACTCAACGGCCTTTCGGTCGCTAGGAGGGTCCACCAAAGTCCATACTTGGTTTTCGCTCATGGATCCCAATTCGGATTTCATGGCTTCTAGCCATTTCTCAGAGTCTGGGCTCATCATCGCTTCCTCATAGTTCGTAGGTTCACTGTCTTCTACTAACAAGACTGTCAAGACAGGGTTGCCGTACCACTCAGGAGGGGCACGCGACCTTGTCGACCTGCGACGTTCAGTAGCAGCATCGTCCGAAGCTTCATGATCCTTGTCATTAGCTTCCTCTATTGTTAGTGCAGGCGGCACTGGAACAATTTCAGGTGCTGCGCTACTCTCCAATTCAAGAGAAGGTTCAATAACCTCGTCTAGCTCTACTTTCCTCCCAATCACCTCTTTCGAGAGAAACTCCTTCTCAAGAAAGGAATCGTTCTTTGCGACAAACACTTTGCCTTCGGTTCTGTGATAGAAGGTATACCCAATAGTTTCCTTAGGGTATCCTATGAAGACGCATTTCTCCGCTTTGGGTTCGAGCTTGTCCGGCATCAACTTCTTGACGTAAGCTGCGCATCCCCAAACTTTAAGAAACGACAACTTAGGTTTAGCACCAAACCACAGTTCATACGGTGTCGTCTCAACGGATTTAGATGGAGCCCTATTTAAAGTGAATGCAGCGGTTTCTAATGCATAACCCCAAAATGATAACGGCAAATCAGTAAGAGACATCATCGATCGGACCATATCTAATAGGGTTCGATTCCGGCGTTCAGACACACCATTGCGCTGTGGTGTTCCGGGTGGCGTGAGTTGTGAAACGATTCCACTTGCTTTGAGATGCGTAAGAAAATCATAACTCAAATATTCGCCCCCACGATCGGATCGTAGAAACTTAATCTTTCTGTTACGATGGTTCTCCACTTCATTCTGAAATTCTTTGAACTTTTCAAACGTTTCAGATTTATGTTTCATTAAATAGATATACCCATATCTACTTAAGTCATCGCTAAAAGTGAGAAAATAGCGATATCCACCGCGCGTCGAAACACTCATCGGTCCGCATACATCGGTATGTATGATTTCCAACAAGTCCGTTGCTCGCTCCATCATACCGGAGAACGGGGTTTTGATCATCTTGCCCATGAGGCATGGTTCGCATGTGTCAAATGATTCAAAATCAAGTGACTCCAAAAGTCCATCAGAATGGAGTTTCTTCATGCGCTTTACACCAATATGACCTAGACGACAGCGCTTTACAGTTTTGATCATCTTGTTTACTTGAGGAAGATGAAGATGACGATGGCATGCAATCGTAGAGATCTTTGATTGGTCTTCTTGAGATCCAACTAAGTTTTCTCTATGTAGTATTTTATAGCTTAGGTTGGTGGATTCCTTCCAATTATGTTGAAGTCCTCGCATCACACAAACTGTAGTCCAATGTTTGTATGAGTAGACCATTAGTTTTCCTTTATTATTCTTAAAATAATTCGTATTGAACCTATTAGTTCTTCTCAAAGATCTTAGGGATTGATCTCCTAGAATCTTCAATATTGTTTCTGTGCAGGCCCAGTGGCAATGAGTTACAATTCATTATACATTGAATTCCATGAGAACAATATCATACACTTGGTGATAGTCTATATATTGTTTTATCTCGCTTCTTCTCTTGTCCAATTGATTGGACAAAAGGATAAAAACGTGTCAACACTAAAAATGTGTTGTTCATAAATTTACCAATGGAGATTTATTATTTAGCAAGACTTCTCTAGTAAGAGCATTCATAGGAACACCACACAAGGGTTCACTTGATCCTATAGAATTAGGGGAGTTGGAGGGAATAAAGGTTATGGTATTGTGGAATAATGTGGTGGCTAGTGGGTTGTCAGTTTTCCAAGAGAGATAGTTGCTTCCAAGAGAGATAGTTGCGCAAAAGGGCATGAAGGGTAATAAGGAAAATTTATTTTGGACAATTTATATTTGATGCAATGGGAAGAGTTTAAACATCCATCTTTAGTGTACCTGATGGTTCTTAAAGTGCTCACGAGGAATGTATTTTATTAGAAGATACCTTCCCAACTAATTGTATCAAAGTAGGATCTTTAAGACATCAGAAATATGCAGTCTAGGATGTTGTTGTCCGTACAAGTGAAACACATATGTTGGTAGGGGTGAGAATATCCTAATAGAAGCATCCAACCTGGCACGAGGTGATGGGTGAGTTTAATTTTGTTGCTTGGTATGTGATTTCTAAAATCATAGTATAGTTCACTTTGGTGATACATGTCATCCTTTCTTTGTGTATTGTTGTGAAATTTAATATATGAAATATAGTAATCACTCCGATCCATAATAAGTATCACATATTTAGTAACATGTTGTACTAAATCTATGGCACTTATTATGGATCAGTGGGAGTATCTACGTACTTTCATGTTCATCGAATTTTTCATCATCATATTTGGTAAAATACTGAGTTATGATTTTATTTGGAATTTGACTATTTGCTCATATGTATGACAAGGTTGAAATTCACCATACCAGTGAAATTGATGGGATTTTTGATGACATCATATATAATAAAGGTGGTACTATTTTGCGCATGCTACAAAGTTACCTTGGGACAGAGCGTTTATAGGTCACGAGTTTCCTATTGTCATTGTTGATATATTACACTTGAAAGTGCATGTAACCAGTCTTAACCGATTCCTTCTTAGTGTGGACCATGGCATTCTATTGTCATTTTTTATTTTATTAATTTAGTGGAAATAATAAAAGTTTATATAAGACATGTTAATTCACACGCCATTGTATAATAGTAGTTATAGTCCATAAATCTCATAGATTAAAGGTGAACAATGTTTTAAACGAACATATTGATGTAGAATATGAGAAGTGTTGGTTCATGTTATGCATTTTGTTAGCAACTATGGATACTTGACAATGTGTAATGTTTCCCTTGCACATGACTTAAGTATGGTACTACTTATTAAACGTTGGTTGTTGCATAATATTCTATATCTCACGCCCCTTCATGTTGTCTAGATCTACAAAACATTCACCTAGTGCATCATATCGTACTGAAAATGTGAAATTATTTCAGAAAGCATTGGCTATATATATTAAAAAGTATGCCTACACTAATGCAAATACGGAGGACCTATGGGCTGTGCTTGAAGCGGAAACTGGTGAACCATTCAAGGATTACATGAGTGCTTGGACCAAGCAACCGGGATATCCTGTTATTAATGTAAAACGTGAAGGGAAAGGCATCCTCCTTGAACAGGTAATTTATCCTTCATATGTATTACGTTGTTCATTTGTCCAAATGCTGACCAAGAGTACCTACATGCATGGCTTGTTTCTCTCTCCCTATTTTAGTTTTTATGTATTATTGTGTAGTTTGGGTGTGTCTTTAGAAATACTCTATTAGTATACACACCTCTTATTACGAAAAGTGGATTTTTGCTTGCTTCAATTATATTATGATCCTTTGTAAAAAATCTAAAGAAATGATCCGCTCATACATGTAAAAATGGAAATATCGACCAATGCCTATATGAATATATCCAAACGTACAATAATTGGGAATAAAATATATAGGAAATCTTGCTGTGCAAACTTGGGAAAGCTAAGCCATTTTCCCTCAATTATGTTATGTGTATCCTATATACTAGTTTCCTATATATACAATTAACCAATCATATGGGAACAATAGAATAATAAGTGGTTTTGGCTGCTCTCCATAAAATGACCAGCCTTATGGTTGATCCCATGCTCACCATTATAAGTTGGTATTTACCCATTTCTTCAGTCAGTGTGGTATTGTTACCACCAAAACCCACTTCTAACATATCATTCACAAGTCTCGTGAAAAACTGTCATGGGGCAACCAAGTAATTCTGCCATCTATCACGGAGAATTTTTTGAATGATATGCATTTCCAGTGTTTGGACACATTCCTTTTTGTAGGATAGTTTGTATCAGGGAAATGTTAGATATATGGTTTATGCTCCTTTTACTTTGGTAGAAAATAAGGTAAATGGAAATGTTACAATGCTTACTTTAACCAACTGACTAATATTATTAATATTTTATTTTGCTTCATGTATGTACTATTTATTTTTGTTGCAGGAACCGTTTTCATTAGATGGATCCTCTCGATCTGGCTTATGGGATGTGCCAATAACTTTAAGTTGTGATTCATCTAGAAAAAAGTTTATTTTGAAACAGAAGTATTATAAACTAGACTCATGTGGTAAACAAGAGAAGGATGGAAAATTTCTGATTAAGTTGAACATAAATGAAACGGGCTTTTATCGTGTAAAGTATGATAAAGAAATTGCAGCTAAACTCCAAAATGCAGTAGAGACCAACATGTTTTCTTTAGCGGAAAAAATTGGTAACCAAAATATCTTTCACTACAAAAGTCTCTTTGATTTTTTTTAAATGTACTATAACATTAGATTTTCAGGCATCGTGGAGAACGCACTTAAGATTTCCGTGGCCCGCAAAGATACACTTTCCTCATTGCTATATATGTTGTATTCTTATCGTGAAGAAGCTAACTACATTGTTCTGAAACATTTAAATGATGTATGTACATCTTGGTTGTCCAATTAGCTTGATTATACTCAGTTTTTATTTGGAAAATAATTTTCTACGTGCATTTGCTTTGTCTTTACAGATAATTTCAGTTGTTGTCAAAGTGTCGATCGACGCTTCCCCTAACTTGGCTGGTGAAATAAAACAACTTCTCATCAAAGTTCTTCGGTCGCCTACTGTGTATGCCATGTCACATTTTAACTATTTATGTTTACTATCATGTTTTTGGTTAAATATGATAACAATCATAGATGAAGTTTTCTCATTATTACTATATTATTGCTTTAACATTTTTATATGTTATACTTATCCAGAAAGTTAGGTTGGGATCCAATTAATGGTGAGGATGACAATGGTGCCAGTCTTAGAGAAATGCTTTTGGTTTCTCTTGTTGAACTTGGACATAATAAGAGTATTACTGAAGGTGTTCGACGATTTTATGCCTTAATCCATGATCACAACACTTCAATCCTTTCTCCACATACTAGAAGGGTATAATACTTCCCCTTACTTCATGTTGTGATCCTATGCTTGTTTTTTTCCATTTTGTGACATGCATTGTACTACAGGCTGCATACCTCTCAGTGATGCAAATAGTTAATACTACAAGTAGATCTGGTTACGATGCACTTCGAGAAGTCTACAAGAATTCAACTGACAGGGAGGAAAAGTTATGTGTCTTAGGTGTGTGTATGGCTATTTCCCTTTTGTATGTTAACAAATCTTCTTGGTGATTTTTATGGTTGTTCTCAAATCATTTTCTACTTTATTCTAGGTGTATTGTTGTCCTGTAGAGATAAGGATATTCTTCTTGTCCTGTAGAGTCATTGAATTTAATTTTAACCAATGAGGTAACCTCTAAAATTGTTTCCTTGTCCCTCGCTTACAATACAAGTTCAAATTAAAAATGCAATTTCAGTTGCATTTAGGAGTCACCTATCTTTCCTTCTTGCAGATCCCTAATCAAGACGCAGTTCATATTCTTGAATTTACTAGCATAGATGCACGTGAAACTACATGGAACTGGTTGAAGGTACGTTGTTGTGTAATGTGAATGGGGATCGTATTATTTAGAATGATGAGACTTTTGATCATATGTTGGAAATTTTTGATTCTACATGATATTTTACATAATTAAATACACACCTAGTTTATCTCATGTACCTCAAAAGGACTCATCTAAAATGGTATTGTCTTAACTAGGCTCAATTCTAGTACTCCATTTTGACGATTTAGATGATGTGGGAGTTTAAATGTAGCCATTATTAAATTGAAATTATTTGTGTTATAACCTAATCAGTATACATATTAGCATGAAACCCACACGCACTAGTCAAGTCACACCTTAAAAACATATATTTTATTGTAAATTGTGTTTACGATAGCGTATCATTAGGCACCTTACTTTTATAAGTGCAACCCTTAATCGTCCTCAAGTTGTGTGTGCCAATGACCAAATGTTTAGATTACTGTATATGACTACTTGTTAGTTTATATTGATTCACGAAATGATAGGTAAATGCCCTTCGTTCACTTAATCTGCAAGGTAAGTGGCCAGTTACCATTTAGACGAGTGTATATCACTTTTAGAAATCAAAACACCGGTACTCATGAGGTGCACCACGGGAAATATTCCTTACTAAAGTGCTCAACCATATTTTGAATCTCCATTTATAATTTATATCCCGTACTATTAACTAGTATGATCTTGGCTTATAACAAGTATGTTTAAGACTTTATTTAGATATTTAGTAAATGCTATAACTCCCCGGGATGTGGAAAATGCTTCATGCTAATGTTCATAAGCCATTAGATATTTCAAAACAGTATGCCTAAATCATTATTTTGGTCTCGTTCTATTCGCAGGAAAATTGGGATTGTGTCTTGGAGGTAGTTCCTCAGAGTGACCTATTATGGTGTATTGTCAACAACATTGTTCCATTGGTACAGTCACGTGAACTTCTCATCCACTGATTTGGCAAATTTCGTATTGTTATGACTCAGTTTCTCAGTCATCCACTAATTTGGCAAATTTCGTATTGTAATTATTCAATTTCTTAGGTAATGTCTGCAATATGCCACTTCTAATGTGCACCATTGATTTTTGTGCAGTTCACCTCCAATGATAAGGCAGAAGAGATCTCCAAGTTCTTTACGAACTATAAAGATCCGACGTTTCAGACTGTGCTAAAAAGAAACCTCAATGATGTGCTCATAAGTATGAGATGGATTGGCGGTATCCGTAGTGAGCCTGAACTTGCACAAACTGTGCATGAACTTATCCACAAGACCTAGTGTGACTTAATGATCTTGACATAAATATTAGGGGAAGAGGGCTGATATTGGTACTTTTGTGAACTGCAATAACATGAAACGCTACATTACTATGCCTAAAAAATCTCTCTTTTTTTGGATGGAATGGTGATTAAATATAACTCTAATAACCAAGTGTTAAGAAAAATATATGATTTGCAGTGCAAAATACAGGGTTAATATTTACATAGCCTTTCGGAGCAGACCTGGACAAGGATCATCTTCTGCACAACTAGATAATTCTAAATAGTGGAAGAAACTTTGGGCGAGCAAGGCACCGGGAAAATGAAAATTACCTTATGGAGATTTGCGCATATTTGTCTGCCATCTGGTCAGCAGCTGCATATTCGTAATATTCCCGCTTCGACTGTATGTATTTTCTGTCATTAGCTCGAGACTGTCGAACATGCCCTTCTGTTTTGCCAGTTTGCCAATGAAGTTTGGCAAGACCTTAAGTCTGAATATGTGATTCATCTCCAACGTCGTGGCTTCACTTATCCAAGGACTTGGATGTTGGATTTTCTAGACCGGTGCTCTGATACTGAGATTATGTGTCTCATGGTGACCATGTGGCACATCTGGGACATAAGAAATAAAGCACGTGAAGGTGAAGGCATGATCCATCCTAGTACTCTTGCTGCTAAAATCGAGGCCTACATTGAGCTAATTTTATCTACACTCTACAAGCCGGTTGCTGTCCAAAGACGTCAGTCTTCGTCTTCAACACCAAAATGGACTCCGCCGCCAAAAAGAACTGTGCTTGTTAACATTGATGCAGCCATCTTTGAATCTTCTCGGCAAATGGGTGTTGGCGTCGTCATTTGTGACCATTCTGGTACGTGTTTAGCTGCTTGCAGTAAGAGGTACGATGAGGTGGTGTTACCAAAAATGGCGGAGGCGTTGGCTGCTCGACGTGTTGTGAGTTTTGCCCTCGAGGAAGGTTTCCAAATGATCATTGTTGGCTCTGACTGTCTTTCTGTGATCCAGCGCCTAAACTCGACCCTACCCGATCGGTCCTTCTGTGGATCAGTGACATGGGTATATCCTATTGATACGTTGCTAACGTATCCATAATTTTTGATGTTCCATGCTTGGTTTTATCTACTTTCTTATGTTTTGTCCACACTTTGGAGTATTTTCTATACACTTTCTTGGACTAACCTATTAACAAGAGCCACAGTGCCAGCTGTCTGTTTTCTGCTGTTTTTGGTTCCAGGAAAGTTAGAAAATGAATATTCTCGGAATTGGACGGGACAAAAGCCAAAATCAGTTTTTCACCGAGGGGGACACGGAGCCAGAGTACGAGACAGAGAGGGGCCAGGGGGCCGCCACACCACCTGGCCACGCGGCCAAGCCTGGCCCACGCCAGGGGTGGTCTGGCCGCCTAGGGCACCCCCTCGGCCTCCCTTTTTTCCTATAAGATGCCTCTGATACAAAAACCCTAGGTACCCGACAAAATTACACGAAAGAGTCTGTAGCCACCGTCATCTCCATCCCTACATCGGGAGGGATCTGAAGCTCTTCCCGGCACCCTGCCAGAGGGGAGAATTCACCCTAGAGGCCTTCTTCATCACCATGCAAGCCTCCGGTGTGATGTGTGAGTAGTTCATCCTTGGACTACGGGTCCATGTAGTAGCTAGATGGCTGGTTCTTCTCCTTTGTGCTATCATGTTTAGATCTTGTGAGCTCCATTCATGATCAAGATCATCTATTTGTAATTCAACATGTTGTGTTTGTGGGGATATGATGGATATTGAGATGCTATTTCAGATTGATTATTGATTCTATCATGTATTTGTTATTTGTGATCTTGCATTTTTTCCGTTGTTAGTAGCTATCTTGGCCAAGTAGATGCTAGCAACTCCAAGAGTTAGTATTTATGCTCGATAGTGGGTTCATGCCTCTAGTAATATGGGAAAGTGATAGAAATCTCTAAGGTAATAGATGTGCTGTTGCTACTAGGGAGAAAACAACAATCCTTTGTTCATAGAACAATCGTATTGTTTACTTTACATGCAATGCGTAATACAATTATCTATTGCTTGCAACTTAATACTGGAGGGGGTTCGGATGATTACCTGAAGGTGGATTATTAGTCATAGATGCAGTTGGATTACGGTCTATGTATAATGTTGTAATGCCCAATCAAATCTCAAAGGAGTCAAGATGAGTAGTATATGCTTGTATGCTTTCTTGATGTTTGTCAATTGCCCCACTGTAATTTGTTCACCCAACATGTCATCTATCTTAAGAAGAGCCACCACTAGTGAACTATGGACACTGGTCCTTTCTTTTACCATCAATCTACAACTGTTTACTGCTTTCTGTTTACTTTCTGCAAACTATTACTTTCTTCCACACAATACGTTTAATCCTTTGTTTTTAGCAAAACCGGTGAGATTGGCAAACCTCACTGTAAGTTGGGGGCAAAGTTCTGTGGTTGTGTTGTGAAGGTTTCCACGTTGCTACTGGCGCCGGTAGTGCGCCCTGCCAAAGTCCAGCTAGCAACACCTTGGAGGTGTTTCCTTGCTCCTACTAGATTGATAACCTTGGTTTCATAACTGAGGGAAAACTTACTGCTGTGCTCATCATACCTTCCTCTTGGGGTTACCCAACGAGCTTGATATATTTTGAGCCATCAAGGACTTTTTATGGCGCCGTTGCCGGGGAGTCAAGGACATCTTCACAAGGGGAGTCTCTCATAACCAATCTCTTTAATTTTTTATTTTTGTTTTGCTTAGTTTAGTTTTTGCTTTGTTTGCTTGTTTCTTTATCAAAAACACACAAAAAATTAGTTTTACTAGTTAGCTTTCTTTATTAAAAACACACAAAAATTACTACTCTTGAAAACACTAAGTTGTGTGACTTCACTAGCACCAACAACAATGATTTCATGTGCACACCTATTGCTCCACCTATTCCTGAAGCTACTTTCTTTGAAATTAAACCTGCTTTACTCAATCTTGTTATGAGAGAACAATTTTCTGGTATTGGTACTGAAGATGCTACTACTCATCTAAATAACTTTGTTGAACTTTGTGAGATGCAAAAGCATAGGGATATAGATGGGGATATTATTAAGCTTAAATTGTTTCCTTTCTCCTTGAGAGGAAAAGCTAAAGAATGGTTGAATTCCTTAACTAGGAATAGTATTGATTCTTGGACTAAATGCAAAGATGCTTTCATTGGAAAATACTATCCTCCTGCTAAGATTATATCTATGAGAAGTGAAATAATGAAATTTCAACAATCTGATAATGAACATGTTGCTCAAGCTTGGGAAAGAATGAAATCTTTAGTAAAGAATTGTCCCACTCATGGACTGACTGCTTGGATGATTATCCAAACCTTTTATGCAGGACTGAATTATTCTTCAAGAAATCTACTGGATTCTGCTGCTGGAGGTACCTTTATGACCATTACTCTAGGCGCTGCAACAAAGCTTCTGGATAATATGATGGTTAACTATTATGAATGGCATACTGAAAGAGCTCCACAAGGTAAGAAGGTAAATTCTGTTGAGGAAACCTCCTCCTTGAGTGATAAAATTGATGTTATTATGTCCATGCTTGTTAATGGGAAGGCTCATATTGATCCAAATCATGTTCCCTAAGCCTCTTTGGTTGCTCAAGAAGAGCAAGTTGATGTGAACTTTATAGGAAATAATAATTTTAGCAACAATGCTTTTGGTAACAACAATTATAGGCCATACCCTCCTAATGATACTTATGCTTATAATGGCAAACCTGGAAAACCTAGTGAAGGAAGAATTTTAGAAGTTGAAAGAGCAACTAAAAACTTCATGCAAATGCAATATGAACAAAATAAACTATTTACTAAAACTATGGAGGAACAATCTACCATTCTGAAGAATATTAGTCATCAACTTGAGAGTTTAAATAGGGAAATTCCTAGTTTGCAATTGAAACTTTCTAATGTTGAAAGAAATATATCATCTTTGTCTGAAGCACAATCTTCTTTGATTAATAAAATGGCCGCTAAACCTGAAACTATTGATCCCTTTGCTGCTACTAATGCCATACAAGTTAGAATTGATGAAAATGTTAGACTATTAGCTGAATTGCATGCTAAGTGGGAAAGAGAAGAGGAAATTGCTAGAAACATTAGTGTTTCTATTATCACTACCACTAGTGTTGAGGCTAGTAATAGCTCTACTACTTTAGATGATAATTATGAATTTGATCTTGATGCTTGCAACATCTCTGAAGTTATTAAGTTTCTACAAAAGCTTGCTAAAATTCCTAATGCTAGTGCTATGATTATGGACTTTACAAAACACATTACTGATGCTCTCATAAAGATTAAAGAAGAAAAGATGAAACATAAAGCTTCCATTCCTATAAAACAAGAAGATGGTTGGGAACCCATCATTAATACGAAAGTGAATGATTTTTATTTCAAAGCTCTATGTGATCTTGATAGTAGTGTTTCTATTATGCCTAGAAGGATTTATGATATGCTTGATTTGCCACCATTGTAAGGTTGTTATTTAAATGTCCCACTTGATGATTATGTTAAAAAGAAACTCATGGGGAGTATTAATGATGTTCTTATTATGGTTAACAATGCTTATGTCCCCGTTGATTTCTATGTTTTGGATGTTGAATGCAATGCTTCTTGTCCTATTACTTTGGGAAGACCTTTTCTTAGAACTGTTGGTGCCATTATTGATATGAAAGAAGGCACCATTAAATATCAACTCCCACTAAAGAAAGGTATAGAACACTTCCCTAAGAAGAGAGAGAGAAGATTTCTTTTGCCTCTCCTATGAAAACAAAATTTGCTCTTAATGCTTCTTCATTTGAGAACACTTCATTCTTTTTCTTGCTTCTTATGCCTAACTTAAAGGCGTTAAAGAAAAGTACTTATTGGGAGATAACCCAAAAGTTTTAGATGAGTCTTAGAAGTTATTACTTCAGTAATAACCGCTCCTTATACTTTTTATTTTCTTTTTGTGCCAAGAGTAACCTCTAATGAGAGAGAGGTAATGATTGGGAAAGTTGCTGTCTCGAAACAGATTTCTGTGCTTCACCGTAAAAATTCGAGTAAAATCTCTGTACGTCGTTTTGAGGCATGAACTTTTGTGCTTCTGCCCCAGGTTGTTATCTAACTTTCGTTAGTTCAACACTTTTTTATTTGAGGAATAGAAGGTCTTCGAAAAAATTGGTTTTTACCTGCTGGTCTGTTTTGACAGATTTTGGCCATTATTTGCGTTTGCTTCTTGTTGGTTCCTTTTTGAGTTCTTTTGGGGAAGTGAGCCTTTTGAGGGAAGTGCTACAGTAGCTTGTGTTTTAATGGAAGTTTTATTGGTATTGAAACTGAACCCAAAGACTTATTATCTTGAGTGCACTAATGTTGCTAATAAAGATTGTGTGAAGTTTTGTATGAAGGAAAAATTTCAGGTGTATGGAGAGAATGATGTAATGAGATGAAGAATGGACTAAAGCTCAAGCTTGGGGATGCCACCCCGTGTCACCCCAAGAATTATCTAAGAGGTACAAGCGCCAAAGCTTGGGGATGCCCAAGGCATCCCCTTCTTCATCAATAAAAATCCCAGGTTTCTTCCAAACACTTCATTTTTATTGTTTCATGCACAAGTTGTGTTGTTCTTGGAGCGTCTTTGTTTTTTTGTTTTTGGTCTTCGTTTGCTTGGTTTTATTAGTTTGCTGAATAAATTGGTTGGACCCCCTCTTTCATTCATTTGTTTTCAAATAGTTTGGTTAGGATTGGAAAAGAGTAGGAAAAGTTCATGCTTAACTGGTAAAAGGAGCTTATTATTTACTGTGGCCCATGCTTTGTCATGCCATGCTTGATATTGTTTTGGCTTTATTCTTAGTGATATTTGTTGTAGCATGACATGTTATAAACAATTGAGATTGCTTAATGTGCCTTTGAAGAATCATGCGTTGTTTTAGCATATTAAAGCATAGAATTGTGGTATTCTCCTTTGATGCTTTATTTGGGTTGACTTGGCACATGCTCACACCATGTTATGACTATCCCAAGTCACCAAAGCCTTTATGATCCTTTAGTTTTCGACTTGTAATATCACTTTATGCTTTGATTAATGATGTTTTGTCGCTCTGCATGATTATGGCCACTATTGCTCTCTTAGTTGGCCTCCATAACCAAGTATGATTTCCACTCATGCATCCAACTCCTAAAACCAAGTTATTCCAAAGAGTCCACCATACCAACCTATTAGCATTTGCTATTCCAAGTATATTCATGTTTTTATCTACCTTCCGAATTAAACTTGTTATGTGAAAATTAGTGATTAAAGCTCTCACGAACTTGATGGCACACTTTACTTTCTTGCATTTAATAATCTTAAATCATTGCATCCATCTTTGTTGCGTATATGCTTGCGCTTTATAAGTTGAAGTTAGCAAAACCATGTATCATGGGGAACGCTTTCAACATTGCACTTGTACATTGTACCTAGTTGATATCATGTTCTTTCGCTTATGGATCCCGGCGGTGTGAAATAAAAGGGGAACTTGTAAGATCATGGAGTTTGTATTTGTGTTAGAGAAACGCATGGGCCACTAAACTAAGCCATGCCTACTCATGGTAGAAACTTGCATTATAACCATAATGAGCACTCTATGAAGTATCCTCAATAAAAACCTATGCAAATAGCAAATAAAAAGATCGCTGAGATGCTCATTGTTTGCTTGCCTTGTCATTTTGATTATGGGATAGCTCCTATATCATGTGCAAGGGTTACCCTGTTGGCGGTTCTCTATGATACATATGTACTTACAATGACAAGAGCTTACTTGTGACTAAAGTTGAGTAGCACGAGGTTCGGTCTTCGTAAGTAAGGGGCATGAGATTTTGGCTTATAACTTGTCAAGCATATCCTCTTAGTTGTGTCACTTTAACCTTAATCACCTAAAGATGCTTATGAAAGGGGCAATGAGAGCTGAAAGCTAATAAGTACCATAATATTTGGAAGCTCTTTATGAAACTTGCATCCCTACTTCCTTCTATGAAGGCCATTTCTTTTACTTTTATGTTGAGTCTCCACCGTCTATCTTTATGCACCTACTTTGAGAGCATAGTGGCCATTCTTAGTTCTATGTGCATTGTCCCAAGACTTGTTGATTGATGCATAACTTTGATATTGCTTGTTCTTAAACTATTTGTATCTAGTCACTCTTATGAACTTTGAAGGTGTCCTATGCATTTATGTTTGCTACTCTATGAGGGACAAGCTGAATGCCACTATGCTATGTTTTCTTTATGTGAAAGAAACAAACGTATTGCAAAGCATTGCTATTCATGAATCTTTTGTTTGTGCATTTTCATGTTGCAACAATAGTTGCTTTGTCTTATTGTTAGAACTTTACCTTTCATGTTATGATTGAAGTACTATGATCCCAGCTATCAATGTTTTACAAATACTTTGATCAAGTTTATGATGGTGCATGTCACCTCAAATATTATTCTTTCTTTTTATCACTTACCTACTCAAGGACGAGAAGGAGTTAAGCTTGGGGATGTTGATACGTTGCTAACGTATACATAATTTTTGATGTTCCATGCTTGGTTTTATCTACTTTCTTATGTTTTGTCCACACTTTGGAGTACTTTCTATACACTTTCTTGGACTAACCTATTAATAAGAGCCACAGTGCCAGCTGCCTGTTTTCTGCTGTTTTTGGTTCCAGGAAAGTCAGAAAATGAATATTCTCGGAATTGGACAGGACAAAAGCTAAAGTCAGTTTTTACCGAGGGGGACACGGAGCCAGAGTACGAGACGGAGATGGGCCAGGGGGCCGCCACACCACTCGGCCGCGCGGCCAAGCCTGGCCCACGCCAGGGGGTGGTCTGGCCGCCTATGGCACCCCCTCGGCCTCCCCTTTCGCCTATAAGATGCCTCTGATACAGAAACCCCTAGGTACCCAATCAAAATTCCACGAAAGAGTCTGTAGCCGCCGTCATCTCCATCCCTAGAACGGGAGGGATCTGAAGCTCTTCCCGGCACCCTGTCGGAGGGGAGAATTCACCCTGGAGGCCTTCTTCATCACCATTCAAGCCTCCGGTGTGATGCGTGAGTAGTTCATCCTTGGACTACGGGTCCATGTAGTAGCTAAATGGCTGGTCCTTCTCCTTTGTGCTATCATGTTTAGATCTTGTGAGCTCCGTTCATGATCAAGATCATCTATTTGTAATTCTACATGTTGTGTTTGCAGGGATCCGATGGATATTGAGATGCTATTTCAGATTGATTATTGATTCTATCATGTCTTTGTTATTTGTGATCTTGCATTTTTTCCATTGTTAGTAGCTATCTTGGCCAAGTAGATGTAGCAACTCCAAGAGTTAGTATTTATGCTCGATAGTGGGTTCATGCCTCTAGTAATTTGGGGAAGTGACAGAAATCTCTAAGGTACTAGATGTGCTGCTGCTACTAGGGAGAACAACAATCCTTTGTTCATAGAACAATCGTATTGTTTACTTTACACGCAATGCGTAATGCAATTACCTGTTGCTTGCAACTTAATACTGGAGGGGGTTCGGATGATAACCTGAAGGTGGATTATTAGTGATAGATGAAGTTGGATTACGGTCTATGTATAATGTTGTAATGCCCAATCAAATCTCAAAGGAGTCAAGATGAGTAGTATATGCTTGTATGCTTTCTTGATGTTTGTCAATTGCCCCACTGTAATTTGTTCACCCAACATGTCATCTATCTTAAGGAGAGCCACCACTAGTGAACTATGGACCCCGGTCCTTTCTTTTACCATCCATCTACAACTGTTTACTACTTTCTGTTTAGTTTCTGCAAACTATTACTTTCTTCCACACAATACGTTTAATCCTTTGTTTTCAGCAAAACCAGTGAGATTGGCAACCTCACTGTAAGTTGGGGGCAAAGTTCTATGGTTGTGTTGTGAAGGTTTCCACGTTGCTACTGGCGCTGGTAGTGCGCCCTGCCAAAGTCCAGCTAGCAACACCTTGGAGGTGTTTCCTTGCTCCTACTGGATTGATAACCTTGGTTTCATAAATGAGGGAAAACATACTGTTGTGCTCATCATACCTTCCCCTTGGGATTCCCCAACGAGCTTGATATATTTTGATCCATCACCTACAGGTAATCGAATTTGGTATATACGGTCCAGATACGGCGGAAGCGCACGATGTTGCCAAGGCCCAAATGGAGAATTCGAGTGGCCCACGGACTCTCGATTGCTTGCGAGACAAGAAGAAGCTTAAGATAGAAAGTTCAAAGGGAAAACCTTAATCTGTAACCGACTCGATCTGCTACCCGAGACCTAGCCTATCTATATAAAGGCTAGGAGGGGGCGGCGAGGAGGACACATGCAACCCTAGTTTCCACAAATTCTTGCCAGATTACATCTACGCGCCCCTATAATCTTCGATTCCTTCGTTAATTCCAAGAGAAGACAAGCAGGAGTAGGGACCTCTACGAGGCCTGAACCTGGGTAAAACTTGCGTCCCTGTGTGCTTGTTTGCTAGCCGACTGATGCCTCCAGTGCTCCCTCCTTCTCCAAAACCCAAGTCCATAACAATGGGTATTGACGAGTTAAACCCTCGTCAATTGGCGCCGTCTGTGGGAATTGGGAGTGCTGATGTCGCGGCTTCTTCGTCCCCATCAACCGTGATCTACAACTCCGCAACAGCGGAGATTCGCTAGCTCTTCGACATGTTTGACTTCACCGTCCACACGCCGACCACTTGCCCGGCTTTCGAGTCCATGGGTGATGGAATCAGTCTGGCGATTGGGAGCTTCCGCTTCTAGGTTGGTTAGATGGGCACGCTTTGTATGCCTGACCAGCCGATGGTACCCGCGATTTCTCCAGCATCGTGGTTTCCACCACCAATCGGCAACCTCAGCGAGCTTAACGCCTCAGCAACAGCTGGGAGCACAGACAGCGACAACAGTCGCGGATCCGATCTGGGTGACCTGATCACTGAAGACGGAGCCTACGGCTCTGGATCTGAAAGTTGCGGGAGAAACAACTTCCCCAACAACTTCATGTGCGCAGTCATCAATGCAGGCGACACTACTGCCAATCGTGAAAATGTTGGCACTAGATCTGGCACCAGACCGCCCAATGGCAGCATGCCCAACGGCACTGGGCCATCCAACGGCAGTATGCCCAACGGCAGCCCCACCAACGGTGGCAACAACGGGCCCGTCAACAATGGAGCGTGATGACCCACAACTATATGGGGTGTATCGCAGTATTTTCGATAAGTAAGAGTGTCGAACCCAACGAGGAGCAGAAGGTGCTGGCTAGTGGTATGGATCATGAATTCTCTGCAAATACTTAGCAAACGGATTTTTAGGGTTTTTTGATAAAGCAAGTAAACAAAGTACGAGTAAATAAAAGACAGTAGGAATAAATGCAGCAAGTGGCCCAATCCTTTATGCAGCAAAGAACAAGCCGGTTGTATTACTTAAGATAACCAAACGTTCTCGAGGACACATGGGAAGACTGTCAAGTGCTTTCGCTTCATATAGTTGATTAATCTTCTTTAGCTTGCTAAGTGTTGTGTGGGTGAACCTGTGCTAATGTACCGACCTTCCTTGGACTAATACATACTTGTGATTATACCCCTTGCAAACATCCGTAAGTACAAGAAAGTAATTAAGGTATAAACCTAACCACAACTTTAAACTCTAAGACCCTTACGTCCCTTGTGCAATGGTTTCCTAACGGGGGTTCAGGTTTCTGTCACTCCGGCAACCCCTATGATTAGTAGCCAAATACACAATGCATTCCCCTAGGCCTATATAGGTGAAGTATCATGTAGTCGACGTTCACATGACACCACTAGAAGAAGTACACCATAACTTAAATATCAAACTATTGAATCTTTCTCAACACAATTCCACTACTAACAACATGACTCCTCCCATGTCCTCAAAAACAAAACGAACTACTCACAAGACATCATATGGATCATGATCAGAGATGGAATAATGATGTATAACAATCTGAACATAAACAATAATTCAATGGTTCACTCAATAGCATCAACTACAAAGAGTAATCAACACCGGGAAAGTTTCCCCTATGAACTATGCAAGATTCAACGCAATTGTTACAGCAATATGGAGATGGTGATGAGGGTGATGATGGTGGTGATGATGATGATGATCCCGATGAAGTCCATCTTGATTGTGGTGTTGATGGTGATGATCTCCCCTCTTTGGGAAGGAATTCCCCTGGCAGAAATCTGTCTGCCGGAGAGATCTTTCTCTCTTGGTGTTTTCCGCCCCGCAGAGGCGGCGGAATCTTTCTATGATCGCTCCCCGAGTCTTAGGGTTTCGGGAGGATAATATACGCTAGAGGGGAGTGCCTGGAGTGGGCCAGGGCGGCCACACCACCTGCTGGCGCAGCCTAGGGCTGCCCGCGCCAGGGGGTGGTGTGGGCCCCCTGTGGCCCATCTCCAGCCCCCCTTCTGGCTATCTTCGTCTTCTGGAAAAATAGGATTTTCCGTATATTTTCCCGGATTTTCCGATCTTCGCGAATTTTGTCTCCAAACAGCACCTTTTCCATCAGAATCCTGACTGCAGCGATCCATGCTCCAAAAGTCATCAACCATGCAAAAACAGATGAAATAACATAAGTATCACCTCTCAATACGAAATATATCAATGAATAACAGTGAATTATGACATAGAATAGTGATGCAAAATGGACGTATCAACTCCCCCCAATCTTAGACTTCGCTTGTCCCCAAGCGAAACTGAGCTCAATAAACATGGCCTTAGGTTTATGGAGTGAAGAGTCGATAAAAGAATATGGACAAGAAGCATCACATTCATAAAATACATAGATCATAATAGAAGACAACTCACTATTATATAACCCAACTTGCAATGAGTAAAGGAAACACAATAAAGATACATAAAGTAAATCATAATTGGTAATGGCAAACTTAGCTCTTGGTCGAACAATAGTTGATAATTTGCTGGAGTTCACAAATAACTGGTTTTTCAATGATATTTTTCAAAGTAGTAAACATCAAGATAAGAGCAATGTGCAAAACAAGGAACATAATAAACATGATTGAATAAATCATCATATGAATGAATGAAACACAACAACTCAAAATACTTGCTGAGATAGAAGGGAATAGGTTTACTGACTCAACTACAAAGTAAAAGAAAGGCCCTTCGCAGAGGTAAGCAGGGATTGCAAGTCTCATAAAGAGCTCCCAAAAATTATGATACTTACTAGCTTTCAGCTCTCATTGCCCCTATCATAGGCATATTTAGGTGATTAAGTTTAAAGTGATCAAATATGAGGATATGCATTAACAAGTTGTAAATTGAGAATCTCATGTCCCTTGAATACGAGGGGCGCTCCTCATGCTACTCAAGTTTAGTCACCGGTAAGTTCTTATCATCGTAAGCATATGTGTATCATAGAGAACCGCCAACGGGGTACCCCTTGCCCAATGATACGGAAGAATCCCCATATCAAAATGACAAGGCAAGCAGACAACAAGCATCTCAGCAATCTTCTTATTTACCATGGGAATATGGTGCTTTTTTCTCTCTTTCCTCTTTTCATAATCTTTTTTTTCTTTTTCTCTTTTTTTCTCAATATCTATCTCTTTTTTTATAAGAAGAATGCTTCATAGATGCTCGTTATGGTTACGCTGCAGGTTTCCACCATGTCAGCATGGATTAGACCAGCGGCCCAGGCGTTTCTCTAACACACATGCATAACTCCATGGACTTACAAGCTCCCCTTTCATTTCACACCGACGACATCCATCGACAAAAGAACATGGTATCAACTAGGTACAAAGTACCAGTACAATGTTGAATGCGTTCCCCATGACAGCATGGTTCTGCTAATTCACAACTTACAAAGCGCAAGCATATACGTAACATAGGTGGGCACAATGGTTCAAGTTTATTAAGTGCAAGAAAGTAAAGTGTTCCATCAAGTTCGTGAGAGCTTTAATCACTAATTTTCACATAACAAGTTTAATTTGGACAGTAGAAAAAACAAGAATTTACTTGGAATAGCAATAATGCTACTAGGTAGGTATGGTGGACACAGATGGCAAAGGTTTTGGTTTAAAGGAGTGGATGCACGAGAAGAATTCCCTCTCAATACATGTTTTTGGCTAGCAAGGCTGGGTAGCAAGTATAAGAGTTGAAGGAAACAACCAAACATACAAGTGATAAAAACAAACATGCAGTCTTCCTTGGAAGCACAAAAGATCTTAACTAGAGAATACTAAACTTATGAGCAAATCAAGAAAGAAAGATGATGAAATTATTTTTTCTTTAGAGGTACTTTTATCTTTTCTTTCAACTCTCAAAAATAGTGTGCTACTGACCGATCCAGGTTTGCCAAAACCAACTAAATTAACTCAATGATCCCAAAGTGATACCAATACTAATAACAAGATCAATCATATAACCACGAATTGAAAACTAATATAAGCTATGCAAAAGTGTGAATGATAGAACTTCTCATTAATATTCCATAACGGCAACTCACACCAAGGGATACATATCTAACGAGAGAGGGGACACTTCCATAATGCAAACCATCCTACATAATAACTTCTCTATTCATGATATGACTCTACTAAAAAGGTAAAAAGATAGAAGATAGTGATGTGATACCGTGGCACTCCCCCAAGCTCGGAACAAACCAAGGGGATGCCAAACCTGATGACGAATTACTCCTTTGGTGGTGGTGGTATCCTCTCGATGAGCTCTTTGACCAATTTCCCCAAGTCCTCAATCTCGAAGGTGAGGGTACGAATCAACTCTGAGTTATGCTCGATGCGGCTGATGATCATGTCGGGTTGAGAATTCCAGCTCTTGCTATTCTTTCCCCACTTTTCCTCCTTGAAGTCTTCTTTTCCTGCATGGCTAGAACGAGGCAAATCCCAATTGGAGGGTAATTTCCCCTTGGGCATATTCTGGTATTGATGCTCATGGATAAGAGTATGGAAAGGATTCTTGGTGCGTGGAGGAAGTGACTAGGGATCTGAACGGTGATGAGGAGGCTTCCCTCCAATTGACATAGCCCTGGCAGGGTTTGCCACCACTCCAATGCTTGCAATGGTGGTGCCGGTGTGCTTTGCCTCCTCTTCATCTTCACTCTTGATCTCCTTCTCCTTCCCGGGGTTTTGGAGGTCTTCCTCCATAGGCTCCTTCCCTTTATCCTTGGCGGACACCATTGTGCTTCTAAGCTTTCAAAGAGTATGTCCTGGCAGAAACAGATCGAAGCAAAAACACGACGAAAACACGATATACGAACCTCGGGAGATCTAGGGGGTTATATATTATGAAGTTTCATATCAAAAGGAAGGTATTGGGACGAAACGAGTCGGAGGCGGAGTCCGGGGTGGACTCACCACCTGGTGGCGCGCCCAGGGGTGGGCCCATCCCACATGGTGGTGTGAGCCACCCTGGCTCCATTTCTGTCCCTTTTTCGCTTCGTAGCTTTCCTTATTTACTAAAAACTGCTAAAATATAGTTGGATAGTATTTTCGCGGAACTCTTCTTACCAGAACTGTTACCTATTTGAAAACAGACTCTGCAGGTCTCTGAATTTGGTATCTAGTAGATTCTTCCGGAGTCACCACTTGAATATCATCGATATCTTCATCTTCATACACTTATTAC
Organism: Avena sativa; assembly: GCA_916181665.1. Lineage (NCBI taxonomy): Eukaryota > Viridiplantae > Streptophyta > Magnoliopsida > Poales > Poaceae > Avena > Avena sativa. The sequence goes on from OV702287.1 coordinate 436,651,012, forward strand.
TTGAGTCATAAAACCCTTGTCTTCCTTATTACACCACTATCTCCACTTCCTGGAAATTTCTTTCACACAAAACTTCACACAGTTCTCATTAGCAACATTAGTATATATGAAGTGATAAAACCTTTGGAGTCCAACTTCAACTGAAAACCCAAAAAGAATTCAAAAAGGAAATTGATTAAAGAAGCAAATGCAAGAGTGGCAAAATCTGTCAAAACAGACCAGCAGGTAAAGATCATTTTTTTCGAAAATCTTCTGTTTCTCAAATCAAAAAGTGCAAAACTAACGAAAGTCAAATAAAAACCTGGGGCAGAAGCACAAAAAATTACAGCTCAATCCGACATACAGATATCTCTCACGAATTTTTACGGTGAAGCACAAAAAACTGTTTCGGGACAGCAACCTCCCCAAATCTTACTTCTCTGTCATTAGAGGTTGATCTTGACACAAAAACCAAACAAAAAGGATAAGGAGAGGTTATTACCGAAGTAATAACTTCCAAGACTTAAAGAAACAAAAACAAACTGAAAGCAAAAACAAATTGGGTTGTCTCCCATAAAGCTCTTTCTTTATAGCCATTAAGATGGACATGATAATTTTGAAGATGCTCACTCAGGAATATGAATTGAAGCGAAAGAGAGCATTAAGAAGCAAATATACACACACATTTAAGTCTAACCCACTTACTATGCATGGGGATTTTGTAAACAAACAAGTTGTTGAAACTAGAGGCTGCAAGCATAGGAAGGAAAAACAAGTGCAACATAAAAACTTTCAGCATAAAACGAGGAAACTTGATATTATTGATATACATAAGAACACTTTTCCCTCTCTCATAGTAACTTTCAGTATCATGCATAAACTTAACAATATAGCTATCACAAGGACCATCATAGCAATGATCACTTATTCTAACAGCAAACACATGAATACTAGCTCTCATACCACTACTATGTGAGACAATATTAGAGGTATCCTTACAAAGGATAGTGTGTCCCTCTTTCTCATATTTAGTAACAAATTCTTTCACATTTGCTATTATAGGTTCACCAACCTTTTGTTTATCAGGTTCAATAGCTTTATTCATACTTTCATCTACCATACTAGCCATCATAGAATGTTCCCTTATCTTAACTGGGAAAGGGATTTTCTCAATGTAAGGTTTAGGTAAGACATGATTAGTAGTATAAACTTCAGTATTTCTTGCAGGAACACTCTTAGCAACATCTTTATAAGGTTCATGATACTTATTCCACTACTTTTTAGGCACTTCAATGTAGGAAGCAAAAGCCTTAAAATAAGAAGCAATAGCTTGAGAGTCTAGACCATAAGAATTTTTAATATTTTGAAAGTCATCAGTTCCCATAAAAGATTCAATGCATTCATAATCATTATTTATACCTGACTTTCTACCTTTGTCATTCTCCCATGCTTCAGCATTATCTTGAATACGGTGCAGAAGATCCCATTTAGCTTCTTCTTCCATGCGAGTAAATGATCCAGCACAAGAAGCATCCAATAAATCCTTCTCATGTAGAGGGAGTCTTGCATAAAAGTTATTGATAATAATATTGTTGGGGAGCTCATGAATGGGACATTTGAGCATTAGTAACTTCAATCTCCCCCAAGCTTGAGCTGTACTCTCTCCATCAAGAGGCCAAAAGTTGTATATTTGATTCCGATCTTTATGAATCTCACTAGGAGGATAAAACTTTGAATAAAAGAGAGGAACTATTTCCTCCCATTCCAGAGCTTGACCATTCATCAGTAGCTTATACCATTCCTCAGGTCTTCCTTTTAGTGATAATGAGAATAACTTCTTCTTAACTTGATCTATAGTAATACCTGCACACTTGAACAACCCGCATAATTCATGTATAAAGAGTAATGTCGTGGTGGTGTCACGGCAGATGCCATGAATAGGCTAAAGGTGGGGACTAAATGCACTAGGGGAATCCAGGGAGGGATAGTGTGGTGATTCCACACACAGTAGCTTTGTATTTGATTCACTTCCACAGATTACAAGTGCTCCTCGAGCTGTATTGGGGAGAGGAGGAAGAAGGGACTCTCTTACTCTCACCACTGGCTAGCTCTCAGGAACACACTAGTAAAACACAACCCTCTCGAGATCAACCAGTCAAAGACCAACCCCTTCTACAGAGGCCCTAGCCCTCCTTATATAGGGGTGGCTAGGTCTCCAATTAGGGCATACGTGGAGGCATATTCCAAGGAATATGCCTCCTCCCAAAATAGTAAGCCGACCGGGTCACTTTTGCCCAACGTCATCCATGCAGAGGCTACGTGATCCTCTGCGGCGCCCGCGTCATTCGACACAGGCATCTTCACCTTTGTCGGCCATGCCTCGGTGGTCCCGGTCTCTGTCCGCTTCGCTCACGCTATGCGTATAGTGGTCACCCTTTGACCAGCGAGATACCTTCCTTCTCTTACAAGCTTGATATAACCCGGATTGTACCTAGTTGATCCGGCCACACCTGTACCTCCATATAAGTTAGATTCATCTTACCGACATACGACATAAGTCGGTTGAGACCCAGTTAGGTGGACATCCTCTGGTCCGGGTTACCCCGTGATTCGGCCTGCCTTGAGGTGACTCGGCCAGCACCTGCTTTGACCTTGCCATACCTCGGCTAACTCGGCCTTTATACCCTGGCGTGACCCTACCCGGGGTATCCCCCCAACATTAGTCCCTGAAGCTGGTGTGGTCTTAGCTGCCTTAGCCGCTAAGGCCACAGCAGGTTCAATTTTTCCAAGCCTTTCGCTCCTTTTCCGAGTTACCTTATAGTCCGGATTTCGTAGGTTTACTTTCCCTTGGCACATTCCGAGTTTTCACTCACTGGCCAGGTCACCTCATACTCGTCCGGGTCATTCTTCCTTCTCTCGTACGCTTCCCCACGTGGAGGCTAATCATTACTTTGCGTCATTTTAAGGGTCTGCGCCAGTAACCGCCGCAGTTATTGTCAGATATTACTGTAGCACTCATCACATCGTGCCTGCCTCCTCGTTAACTGTATCATAATGTCAAGTCGTGGGATGTCCTGCGCCCTGTGGCCCTTCCTGTGGCTCGTCGCTGATTGGTTGATCCGGGTTATACACGGCCACACCGTGTGGCCTGTCCGCACAACGCGATCCCACTACCCCTTAAGGGCGTGGTTAAATAGGGGAGGGGCGCGCCCCTTGGGTCTTTTCCCCACTCTCGCGCCCCTCTGCCTCTTCTTCTTCCTCTTCCTCTCCAGCGACAGTGCCGCCGCCACCGCACCTGCTTAGCCGCGCCGCCACCACACCGCTTCCTCACGCACCAGCGTCGCCTCCACCTCCGCGCATCTCCTCCGCCACGGGTCCTCGCTAGTCAAGGCCACTGCCCCCCACCGCCGCTAGCGCCAGTGAGGATAGTGACCTTGAGATGACAGAGGAGGAGCTTGTCGTCGTGGAGCAGGAAATGGAGGAGGACGCGGGGAACGCCGACCGCGGCGCCTGGGCTGGGTCCTGGGTGTGCCAGGACGACCTCGACTGGTTATACCGCACCCGGCGTATCCCGGAGGGCGTCATCGCACGTCTTGCCGCTTTGGAGCTTGCTCCCTCACCCAATCTGGGTGAATATGTGGTATTCCTCTCCCACTTCCAACATGGGTTCGGTCTCCCTGTTAGCGATTTTTTCCACGACTGGCTCAACACGTATGAGCTTCAGCCGCATCATCTTCCGGCTAACGCCATCACCTCTCTCTGCCTTCGCTTCCACCATCGAGGGCTATGCCGGACTGTGGCCCACGAAGGAGCTCTTGATCCGGTTCTTTGGCCTTCGTCGGAACGTGATTCCAAATATAGAACTTAATCCAGAGGACAAGCAGCTCACGTAGTTCGGCGCAACTTCTATCTCGCCTCGGAAGCAGTCGATTTTCCCCCGAGTCACGGGGCTTGACTCCTGCAAGGGCTGGGCTCGAACCTTCTTTTATGTCCGAAACGGTGCAACTGAAGATCTGATCCGGCTGTGCCCCTACGCTCCGGGTCCTCCTAATCCGGATCTGTGGGACAAGATCCCCAAGAGGCCCACTGTCCTAGCGAACCAAGTCAACAAAAGGTTCCAGGAGCTGAAGGTTCTGGGATTGCGCAATGAGGATGTAATGATCACATTTGTCCGCAACCGGATCTCCCCCCTCCAGGAACACACGCATAAACTCTGTCACATGAGCTAGGGCCGTGACCCCAACCAGACCTCCTCCTTCGAGTTGAGAAACACCGAGATCTTCCACCAGGTCAAGGCCCTCTTCACCACCCACAAGGAGTTCTCTGCTGAGTGGACGTGGGGGATCGAACACTTCTGCCGAGATAGGCTTCCCCTGCGGTAAGTCTCATGCCCCAAACCTTTTCCAAATTAAATCATATGTCGGTTTTTGTCGTAGGTTTAATCATGTTGCCTTTTCTTTCCCTTTAGATGTTTCTTCAGCAAACCATTGAGGATGGCACCGAGCCTTCTCTCAAATGGGCGCCTGATCGAGACACCTCGGATGAGGAGGAGCCGGATCAGGAGATGTTCCTTCCGATGGCTGATGCGACCAAGCGACACACTAGTAAACTCTCTTCCATTAGAGATTGACCTGACGATGAAGATGAGTCCGACATTGAGGTGATGGAGGCATTTGACGCTATCCCCCTGTCTTACGCTTTTCTGACATCAGCTAACCCCGGTGGGCAGATCCATGAAGATCCTCCCCTTGCCACGGGTGAGCCTGTCCCGGTCGCGTCGAAGAAACAGGGGGCCGCATCTGCCTCTTCCTCAGGACCTTCCAAGCCAACAAAAAGGCGTAAGAAGTCTGCAGAAAAAGCTGCCACCAAGTCCACGACCAAGGCCGTAGCCCGGAGAGCTCGCAAGCCCAAGGATCCCTTGACCTCGGATGAGTAAGTCACTTCTCCCTTTGCTATTCATTTGTTCTTCCTTTGTTAAAGTTTCTCATCATTCATGATCTGATTCGGCATGGCCGTGGTGGAGGTTCCGCAGAGTGGATCCGGCATAGCCTCGCTGCTCCGACATAGCCCTTCTCCCTCTCGTGGCGACAATTCACGCCCGTTGAGCCCCATTCAGGAGGGTTTAGCGGCTGCTCCGGGTTCTAGCCCACCTCGTCAAGAGGAAGGCAACCTTGGAATAGGGGGAAGCGGTTCTGCCAAGGCAGCGGTTGCTCCTTCTTCGGCACAGCCGCAACAAGCCACCACCAAGGTTCCTTCAGCACCCCTGCCGAAATAGAAATTAGCACCAGCATCAACTCCAGCACCAGTAGCAACAACAAAAGCGCCAGCAACAGCACCAAGCCCCTGCGCCTCGTCCGAGTCTTCCAAGACTCAGCGAGAAGACACCAGCAGTACCAAGGCTAGCACCAAGGCGGCTCCCAAGGGCAAATCCGCTGCAGCAACTTCAACTTCTCAGCAGCAGCCCAAGGACAAAAAGGCTCCTGACGCCACCAGGGCAGTGTCAATCGAGGCTGGACAGCGTACACTTGCATCCATGCTCCCGAAAAAGACTCCACCGCCGAAGGATGCCCCTGCCGAGCCAGCTCATGCGCAACTCATTTTGCACACTAGCCTCGCCGTTGCCCAGGTTGAGAGGAGAGAAGCCCACGCTAAGGGTCTAGTTGCTCCCCATATGCTGAACGGCGAACGATATCCTCTGACCTTAATCGAGTTTGTAAACAACTGGAACAAGGCGGAGTTCGTCCACAATGATGATTTCCTGTAGAAATTCGGGCCCGCCGAGTTTGCTGCCGAAATGAATACCGCTGCTAAGGCAATTAACCTTGCAGGTCGGATGATGGAGGTACGTTACTTCGTCTTTTCCTTAACATGTAGTAGATATTAGCGATATAGCCATTAGTCCCCGAGCCTCTGGGGGAGTAACTTGTTACTCGGCCGGATGCTCCTTAGAGAACTAATGTAGCTCCTTAATAATTTCGAATATGCACACACCTAGAGCCGGGTTAAGTTCCACTTGACCCGGATCTTGTACACTTCGAATATGCACACACCTAGAGCCGGGTTAAGTTCCACTTGGCCCGGATTTGGTACACTTTGAATATGCACACACCTAGAGCCGGGTTAAGTTCCACTTGGCCCGGATCTTGTACACTTCGAATATGCACACACCTAGAGACGGGTTAAGTTCCACTTGGCCCGGATTTTGTACACTTCGAATATGCACACAACTAGAGCCGGGTTAAGTTCCACTTGGCCCGGATCTTGTACACTTCGAATATGCACACACCTAGATCCGGGTTAAGTTCCACTTGGCCCGGATCTTGTACACTTCGAATATGCACACACCTAGAGCCGGGTTAAGTTCCACTTGGTCCGGATTTTGTACATTTCAAAAATGCACCCACCTAGAGTTGGGTTAAGTTCCACTTGCCCCGGATTTTGTACACTTCAAATATGCACACACCTAGAGCCGGGTTAAGTTCCACTTGGCCCGGATTTTGTACACTTCAAATATGCACACACCTAGAGCCGGGTTAAGTTCTACTTGGCCCGGATTTTGTACACTTCGAATATGCACAAGACTAAGCTATCCTTTTGTACTCTTTTTAGGTGATTACCAATCGCCGGAGCGCTGAGTTTCAGCGTCTTTTGGATACTCACAAGATGCTACGCACGAAACATACTGCGCTTCTCGCCGAACACGAGAAAAGGGGTAAGTTTTCTCCTTGGCATTTTTCATCTCTCTTTGTCTTTTTTCGCCGAACTAAACCATCATTCGGATTTCGCAGCTGGAGTGGAGGCTGAGAATATCCTCATGAGGAAAAACTTGGACCAGATAAAGGGTAAGTTATTCTTGCTCAACCTTGCTATGCTCTATATCTCCTTTTCTCCTTGGCTCAGGAAATATTCATACCTCGGCTTTGCGGGTTAACAAACTATTTCAGCCTCTCTTGAAGATAGTGTGCCCGTGCCTGACATGATGCTGCATTTTCTCGAACAAGCAGGGCAGCACCAGGACAAACTCAAGAAGAAAGATGATGAGCTTGCCCTCCTCCGAACCAAAGATGATGAGATTGCCAAGCTTAAGGCAGACATGAAGAAGCTCAAGGCGCAGCACAAGTCTGAACTGGAGAAAGCAGGCCAAGACTTTACTGAAGAGCGCGAGCGCCTCAACCTCCAGATCACCAAGGACCAAGAATTGCTTAAGGAGGCCGATGTCAAGCTTGAGTCGGTGAATGTTGAACTTGTGCAACTCCGGGAGAGGCGCAAACAACTGCACCAAGGAGCTGACCCAGGTTCACAGCCATATTTCTCGTAAGTTCTTTTCCTTCAACCGACGTTGATCTTTCCGGGTCTACTTCCTTTACTTACTCCACTTGTCTTGTTTTTTCAGACAAATTCCCGGAGAGTGATGTCATTGCATCCAATGTTGTTACCAAGTTCCGCAAGCAGAGAGGTACTCCATCTGGTCCTGGTACCATCATGTCAAGCTTATGGAGTGCGAGACTCAGCTCGATCTTTGGAGGGAATCTCTGCTGGACGCGCCGGAGCTGAAATTGTCCTCCACTACGTGCTCACTTGGTACGAAAAGATAAACCTGAAGCTTCTCGAGCGCATGCGCACTAGATCAAGGTGGTCCACTGACCCAGAATGGCTAGCTCGGCGCAAGGCTTGCACCCATAGCCTCATTCAATATGCCCCCATCCATCAATGGAATGAGGGGCCAAGCTTCCTCGGTGCAGTCGACGACGAATATGTCGAAGAGGGTTCGGGTGATGAAGAAGAGGACGAAGCCTCGGATGTCGAAGAGGATGAAGAGGAAGCTGAAGCCGAGGCTGGAGCTGCACCTGCTGGCTCCGAATTACCTCCTCCTGCTGCCCCTTGATTGAAAATACTTTGAAGTTTATCAAATCCCCGGTATGCCGGGTGCAATTGTATTAAGCACACAAGTTATATTTTGCTACTAAGTTTTTGTGCCGGATTAACTTGGGCGTAGTCCCCGAGTTTCACTTTCTTGTTTCTCCAATTTCTTGGCTCGGCTCGTGTCCACCTTGGTTTGGTTTTATGACTTATGAGTCCGAGTTTCAAAAATTGACTTAACAATACTTGGAAACTTTAGGATTAGCTCAAAATAATTCAGCAAAGTAAATTTTAAGTAAGCATAAGGTTAGTCCAAAAAACAAACGTCCGCTCGATTAAGTTCCTTTCCTTTGTCGTTTTTCATGTGTTACGCAATTCCAAACTTGTTCTCTTGCTTGCCATGAAGCCAAATCTTGTTGGACAGCAGCAAATCGAAGAGTTAGGTTTTTAGTGCTCACACACTACTAAGCCGGCTTAGGCAGAAGCAACTTATGCCAGCTGACGCATAAATAATGAATGCAGAAAACAAATAACGAGTATCATTAAGGCAGTCCCTGAGTTACTGCTCGAGGTGCCAAGATTTCATTGATAAGCTCGTTGCCGGCATACATACCGACATATGAGTGACTCAGATACATACACTTCTTTGCTAAGTGTAGAAAGGACGAAGTAGAGCTACATTTCATGGACACTTAGATTCCTCGCCGGACCTGTCCGCCTTGTTCTTCTCTTGTGGTTTTGCATCGATAAGATAATAAGAATCATTATGCAATGCTTTGCTCACAATGAATGGCCCTTCCCATGGGGGGGATAACTTGTGCATGCCAGCAGTACGTTGTACCAACCGGAGTACCAGATCACCTTCTCGGAAAACTCGAGGGTTTACTTTTCGGCTATGATAGCGTCGGAGATTTTGCTGATATATGGCGGATCTGGACAATGCCAATTCTCTCGCTTCTTCCAGCAGATCAACATCATTTTGCCGGGCTTCTCGCACTTCGGCTTCTGTGTATTGGGTGACCCTAGGCGAGTCATGCTCTATGTCGGCTAGTAATACAGCTTCTTCCCCATATACCAGAAAGAATGGCGTATAGCCTGTTGATCGATTCAGAGTTGTTCTTAAACCGCTGGTAGTTCCTCTATCCAGCATGCCGCTGATCTTTGCAGCGGCTCAATGAGCCAGGGTTTTTATGCCGGATAATACTAACCTGTTGGATCTCTCCACTTGTCCGTTCGATGCAGGGTGGGCTACCGAAGCAACGTCCAGCCGGATCTTCTTATCTCGGTAGAATCGCTCAAATGCTCCTTCAGCAAAATTTGTGCCATTATCTGTTATGATACTGTGAGGGTAGCCGTATCTCAAGATGATGTCTTTGAGGAATGTCACGGCCGTAGCTCCATCACATTTTCTTATTGGCTTTACTTCAATCCACTTTGTAAATTTGTCAACCATGACTAAAATGTGGGTCATGTTCCCTCTCGCGGGTTTGAACGGGCCAACCATATCCAAACACCATACGACAAACGGCCAGGTGATTGGTATGGCCTTGAGCTCCGACATTGGCATATGTGTCTTGGTAGCATACCTCTGACAACCATTGCACTTTCTTACCAAGTCCTCTGCTTGTTCTAAGGAACTTGGCCAGTAGAATCCATGTCGGAAAGCTTTTGCTACCAAGGCTCTGGACGAGGCATGATGCCCACATTCCCCTTGATGTATATCTCGGAGGATGTCAAGCCCTTCTTCCGGGTCAACACATCGCTGGAGAACGTTTGTCACACTCCTTTTGTATAGCCCGGAATTGATGATCGTGTATGCTTTTGCTCTCCTCTGAGTTTGCCTGGAAAGCACCTCCTCAGCGGGTAAGGTTCCATCTTTCAGGAATTGAAATATGGGCAGTGCCCAAGCTGGTACATCTCGCATTGGAAACACATCCTCATCAATTTCCATCTGATCCACCGGCATAACCTCAGCCGGATCGCGCTGAGCAGTCCCCGGGTCTTGCGAGGCAGTCCCCGAGTTTTGTGAACCACCTCCCATGTCAATGTCCATGGGTACGGCTCCAGACTCCGGATCTTCCGGGATGTAGATTGAGTCGGTTTCTAGGGACGGCCTGATGGATGGTTTTCTGAGTTGTTCTAATGCTACACCCGGTGGAATTGCTTGTCGGGTTGATCCGAGCTTCGACAATACGTCGACAGCCTCGTTTTCCACCCGGGGTACATGGTGAAATTCGCATCCCTCAAAGTAACCAGATATCTTCTGCAAATGGAATATGTATAATGCCATGTTTGGATAAAGAGCATCCCACAGTCCTGAAACTTGCTGAACTACCAAATCGGAGTCGCCAAAGCATTGGATCCGACGTATCCCAATTTCTTTTGCCACTTTGAGCCCATGCACAAGTGCCTCATATTCGGCGAGATTGTTTGATGCTGCAAAATGGATCTGCAGCACATATTTCAGCTGGTCGTTCTTTGGCGAGGTAAGTACTACTCCAGCGCCTAACCCGGTTTTTGTTTTTGACCCATCAAAGTGCATTCTCCAGTAGTTCGGATCTGGTAATGGTGGTCCATATTGCACCTCGGCCTAGTCCACAAAAAAGTCGGCCACAGCCTGAGACTTGATTGCTTCTCTTCTATCATACTGTGGTGCATAAGGGGATAGCTCAATTGCCCATTTTGCAATCCTGCCACTTGCATCCTTGTTACTCATTATCTCGGATATGGGAGCTTCACATATTACTTTGATGGGGTGCTCCTAAAAATAGTGTTTTAACTTCTTAGCCGACATGTACACACCATATGCCACTTTCTGATAGTGCGGATAATTTTGCTTTGATGCGGATAATACCTTGCTTAGGTAATATACTGGCCTTTGCACTGACTTACCCTCTTCATCGCGCTCTACCACAATTACTGCACTTACAACTCGGTTGGTTGCGGCTATATAGAGCAACGTTGGCTCCTTTGATAGTGGAGAGGCTAACACTGGTGCAGTGGCTAACATCTTCTTTAATTGGATAAAGGCTTCATTGGCCTACGACGTCCAACTGAACTTGTCCGACTTTTTCATCAGTTGATAGAGAGGCAGTGCCTTTTCTCCCAACCGACATACAAACCGACTTAAGGATGCCAGGCAACCAGTTAACTTCTGGACATCGTTAAGGCACTTCGGTAGTTCCATTCGCTCAATGGCCCGGATTTTAGTTGGGTTGACTTCGATACCTCGTCTGGATACCAGAAATCCAAGTAATTTTCCAACCGGGACACCGAAGGTACATTTCTCCGGGTTAAGTTTCATTTGGAACCTCCTTAGGTTTGCGAATGTCTGCCTGATATCATCAAGGAGCGTTTTGCTTTCCTTGGTCTTGATAACTACATCATCCTAATACACCTGCACGTTTTGACCTATTTGGTCGTGTAAACATTTCTGCATACATCTTTGGTATGTTGCCCCTGCATTACGTGAGCCAAATGGCATGGTGCGATAATAATAAGCCCCATACGGGGTGATAAATGCAGTCTTTATTTGATCACTCAGATTCAGGGGTATCTGGTGGAAACCAGAATATGCATCTATGAATGACAACAGTTCACACCCAGCAGTTGAATCTATGACTTGATCTATCCTTGGCAGTGGAAATGGATCTTTTGGACACGCCTTATTCAGGTTCGTGTAATCGATACACATGCGCCAAACCATTGCCACATTCGGATCATCTTTCTTCTTTTCCACGAGCACTGGATTAGACAGCTAATCCGGGTAAATCACTTCCATGATAAACCCAGCTGCAAGGAGCCGAGCTATCTCATCCCCAATGACTTTTCTCCTGTCTTCGGCGAAGAGGCGGAGAGGTTGCTTCACCGGCCTTGCTCCGGGTCTCACATTCAAAGAGTGCTCGGCCAACTCCCTCGGAACACCTTGCAAGTCCTGTGTGGACCAAGCAAAAATATCCCGATTCTCACGGAGGAAGTTGACGAGATCGCTTTCCTATTTATCATTTAACCCGGCACCAATTGTTACGATGCGCTCTGGGAACATATCATCAACAGGCACTTTCTTGGTATCTTTTGTCGCTTGGAACGAAACACTACCATGCGGGTTACTCAGCGCCGGCATATACTGCTGCGCGGAGTGAGCCAATGCCGCCACTTCCTATATCTTTCTTTTCTCTTGCGCAATCACAAGTGACTCGGCTAGGTTAGACCCGGCTGACGCACACTCAATGGAACGTCAGAAATCTCCAGCTATGGTAATTACTCCATTTGGCCCAGGCAACTTCATCTTCAGGTAACTGATGTGACAACTTTCCATGAACTTGTTCAGTGCTGGCCTACCAAGTAATGCGTGATACACACTTTCTAAGTTCACCACTTCAAACTCCAAATTCTCAGTTTGGCAGTTATCTCGCGTGCCGAATAACACATCGACTCGGACTTTGCCAATGGGCTCACAGGATATGCCTGGCACAATACCATGAAACGTTGTTCTGGTAGCCTGGAGCATGTTCTCCGAGATACCCAGCTTGCGCATTGTATCCAAGTACATGATATTTATGTTGCTGCCATTGTCAATCAACACCTTTGAGAACCTCACATTGATGCTTGGCCCAATGAATGTTGGGTCTAACACTAGCGCATACGAACTAGGACTTGGCATAAGCTTGGGATGATCTTTGATGCTCCAGGTAATTTCCTGGTCCGACCAAGGCATATACCTCGTCACTGCTGGCATTACCGCATTTACTTCCATATGTCGGTGCTACAAAATCTTTCTGTCTGTCTCTTCTGTGGTAAACACACAGTAACTCTGGTGATTCTCTATGTATTCATTTCTCCCCTCATTTTCGGGATACCTCTGATCTGGCTGAGGTTGGTTTTCCACCTAATGCACTGCATCCCTTCTCTCATGGTTTTCATACCTTGGCGGAGGGGGAGGCAACATTAACTGTTGCGTGTTTGCTCCGGAGAGCAATTGCTACCGGGGTAACTCCTGCCGAGGTTGATCATTCCGAGGTGCCTGAGCATTCCCCAAACCACTTTGTTCTATCTTCCTCATCCACTCACATTGCCGAGTCGTGTGACCCACCGGGTTACTCGGATTTGGCGTGTGAAATTTACACGGCTGATCCAGCATTGCCTCATAGGTATACCTTAGACGGTCCTTATTTTCTTGCCACTGTTTCTTCTGCTCTAGCGTCCAAGTTTTCTTGCCATCGTTCTTTGGAGTCCATTGTTGCCCTCCAGTTTTCTGACGTTGATTGGTTCCTGCACCAGGTTGATCTTGATTCACAGCAGCAACTTGTTGCAAACTGTACTGGTAATCAGGTCTGTCATCTCTTCTTTTACCTCGGTAATCATTCCTTCGGGATGACCCGGCTCCATCTCTCTGGTAGTATTCCTCGTTCGACTCACTTGACACAAGCCTGGGTTGAGTCGAATCTCCCAATGCATATGAATCAGCAATCCAGATTGTCTCTGCCAATGTAGTTGGCATATCCCTTTGCAATCTTTGCCAAAACATGCTTGCATATCTGCACCCGTGTGCAAACCATGCTATGTCCTGTGACTCAATTACACCCTCACAGGAGTTTCGCATGGCACACCACCGGGTTAGGAATTCCCGGTCTGTCTCATTTGGTCTCTGCTTGCACATTGCTAGGGTCTGTGGCCTATTCGGCCTCTGATACATGCTCGAGAAGTAGCTTACAAACATTTCCTCAAAGTCAATCCAACAATTGATACTTCTGGGTGGTAAATTGTTCAGCCATACCCTTGCCAATCCCTCCAGCATTTGAGGTACGTATTTTACAGCCCATCTCAAGTTGCTTGTTGCGATTTTCACCGCTGTAGCGTAGTTGATCAACCAATCCTCCGGCTTTGTGCCACCGTCATACGTTTTCGTGCCTCTGGATAACTGAAAGTTTGGTACCAGAGGCTCCTTCATGATCCGAGGCCCAAAACATGTCGGACCTGGAGGACCTTGACACTCAATTTGTTCCGACCTATAAAGCCGATCCAGCTTCAACCTGGCATCGTCAGGCATCAAATCCCTGCTCCCCAATCTTGACCCTATCACATGATAGTCCAGCCTTGGGTATCCTGCGTTCACCATTTCCGAATCACCATCATTATATATGTCTTGCTCTCGTGGAGCACCTCTTTGTTGCATACCTCGGCCAGCACTTTGCTCTTGCCTTGGTATATTCCGCTGCTGCGGTTGCCCTGCACCTACCGAATTACGCTGCCCGACATTGCCGTTTACAGCATTCCCTTGACCAACATTGCCTTGGTCGTGGTTACCTCAGCCAGCTTCACCTCGGCTCACACTTCGTCGATCCTCATTTCTCTGCACTTCTTTTCCTTTCCCTGCCCTTGCCGGGTCATATGGGACTATCTGCTTATTCCTCCTGGCCGAGGTTACTACCTCTTCTCTCCTAGGACCACCATGAGGAGACAATGCAGCTCTAGCGGATTTCTCCGGGTTACCCACCACCGAATAAACGATCTTGGAGGCCCCACCTTTCTCCGGGTTAGCTCTGAGCAATTCCTCATTTTGCCTATTCGCGATCCGAACCAACTCATTGACCCTATCTTGCTGTCTCTGACAGGCTTCACCTGTCAGACCTTCCAACTCGGATGCAGCAGCATCTGCTGCTCTTAGTTTTTTGCCGGGGTACTATACTTCGGGAGCCCCACGTACAAAGAATTCTCTGATTCCTCAATCCTAGTATCACCTTCTTTGTTCATTTCACTCATGAGGTTTCTCCCCTTTACTTTTACAACATCTACCTTATTTGCCTACGCGGACTCACGCAGGGTCATGTTCAACGACTGCTGAGCCGCCGCTATCTTTTTCGCACCCTCTAGTATTTTTTGCCTAGTCTCCTCTAACTCGGACTGTGCCTAAGCCGGATCTACTACTGCTGCTACTGGGTTTGCCAAGCTATCCTTCGCCTGCTGCAGCACATTCTCTGGCCTCTCTAGAGGAGGTCCTCTACTTTTCCTTGGCGCTTTTGGTGTTACCTCCGGATCTGGTGCCGGATCCTTGCTTGTGCCAGCACCAGGCGCAGTCATCATTACCTCGGCAAGGTCCGGGGAGCGAGTGATACGCTCCCCATGAACCATGCTAAGGGGTGGCTCGCCTCCTTCAACGACGTGCCGCGGGTGAACGCATGACACATCGACAGCAACATAGATCTTGTTCGTGCCGAGCTTGACGAAGAGGCCATTTCGCGGAAGAGGACACTTGCCGAAGCAGCCAGCATTGTCACTGACAAAGTCTAGCGCTCCAAAGCGCTGAACGAGCCCGGAGATGATGCGCTTGCCGGTGCCGATGAAGTTTCCCATCTGAATCTTCACCCCTGCTAGCGCTGCTAGCCCCACGGTGGGCGCCAACTATCGTGGTGGTGTCACGGCAGATGCCATGAATAGGCTAAAGGTGGGGACTAAATGCACTAGGGGAATCCAGGGAGGGATAGTGTGGTGATTCCACACATAGTTGCTTTGTATTTGATTCACTTCCACAGATTACAAGTGCTCCTCGAGCTGTATTGGGGAGAGGAGGAAGAAGGGACTCTCTTACTCTCACGCAGGCTAGCTCTCAGGAACACACTAGTAAAACACAACCCTCTCGAGATCAACCAGTCAAAGACCAACCCCTTCTACAGAGGCCCTAGCCCTCCTTATATAGGGGTGGCTAGGTCTCCAATTAGGGCATACGTGGAGGCATATTTCAAGGAATATGCCTCCTCCCAAAATAGTAAGCCGACCGGGTCACTTTTGTCCAGCGTCTTCCATGTAGAGGCTACGTGAGCCTCTACGGCGCCTGCGTCATTCGACACAGGCATCGTCACCTTTGTCAGCCACGCCTCGATTGTCCTGGCCTCTGTCCGCTTCGCTCACGCTCTGCGTACAGTGGTCACCCTTTGACCAGCGAGATACCTTCCTTCTCTTACAAGCTTGATATAACTCGGATCGTACCTAGTTGATCCGGCCACACCAGTACCTGCATACAAGTTAGATTCATCCTACCGACATACGTCATAAGTCGGTTGAGACCCAGTTAGGTGGACATCCTCTGGTCCGGGTTACCCCGTGATTCGGCCTGCCTTGAGGTGACTCGGCCAGCACCTGCTTTGACCTTGTCGTACCTCGGCTAACTCGGCCTTTATACCCCGGCATGACCCTACCCGGGGGTATCCCCCCAACAAGTAAATGATCACCAGGATGGACAGTTCCATCCCCAACGTAGTAGTTATCCATAACACGATCAATAATTCTTGTAGGTATTTTAAAAACATCATTCTCAGCAGGTGGTGGTTTATCTACTACCTTAGCAGTGGTAGTAGCATTACGAAATAAGAAACTCAGCGAATTATCCATAACAAAAATAAAGCAAGTAGCAGAAGTAAACAATACTCACAGTAGAAGTTTCCTTTACCAGTTCCACTCTCCAATAGCGCTTCACTCCCCGGCAACGGCGCCAGAAAATAGTCTTGATGACACAAGTATAGGGGGTGTATCGCAGTATTTTTGAAAAGTAAGAGTGTCGAACCCAACGAGGAGCAGAAGGTGCTGGCTAGTGGTATGGATCAGGAATTCTCTGCAAATACTTAGCAAACGGATTTTTAGGGTTTTTTTGATAAAGCAAGTAAACAAAGTACGAGTGAATAAAAGACTGTAGGAATAAATGCAGCAAGTGGCCCAATCCTTTATGCAGCAAAGGACAAGCCGGTTGTATTACTTAAGATGACCAAACGTTCTTGAGGACACATGGGAAGACTGTCAAGTGCTTTCGCTTCATATAGTTGATTAATCTTCTTTAGCTTGCTAAGTGTTATGTGGGTGAACCTGTGCTAATGTACCGACCTTCCTAGGACTAATACATACTTGTGATTATACCCCTTGCAAACATCCGTAAGTACAAGAAAGTAATTAAGGTAGAAACCTAACCACAACTTTAAACTCTGAGACCCTTACGTCCCTTGTGCAATGGTTTCCAAACGAGAGTTCAGGTTTCTGTCACTCCAGCAACCCCTACGATTAGTAGACAAATACACAATGCATTCCCCTAGGCCCATATAGGTGAAGTATCATGTAGTCGACGTTCACATGACACCACTAGAAGAACTACATCAAAACTTAAATATCAAACTATTGAAGCTTTCTCAACACAATTCCACTACTAACAACATGACTTCTCCCATGTCCTCAAGAACAAAATGAACTACTCACAAGACATCATATGGATCATTATCAGAGATGGAATAATGATATATAACAATCTGAACATAAACAATAATTCAATGGTTCACTCAATAGCATCAACTACAAAGAGTAATCAACACCGGGAAAGTTTCCCCTATGAACTATGCAAGATTCAACGCAATTGTTACAGCAATATGGAGATGGTGATGAGGGTGCTGATGGTGGTGATGATGATGATGATCCCGATGAAGTCCAGCTTGATGGTGGTGTTGATGGCGATGATCTCCCCTCTCTGGGAAGGAATTCCCCTGGCAGAAATCTGTCTGCCGGAGAGATCTTTCTCTCTCGGTGTTTTCCGCCGCGCAGTGGCGGCGGAATCTTTCTGTGGTCGCTCCCCGAGTCTTAGGGTTTCGGGAGGATAATATACGCCAGAGGGGAGTGCCTAGAGTGGGCCAGGGCGTCCACACCACCTGCTGGCACGGCCTAGGGCTGCCCGCGCCAGGGGGTGGTGTGGGCCCCCTGTGGCCCATCTCCAGCCCCCTTCTGGCTTCCTTCGTCTTCTGGACCCATATGGTTTTCCGTATATTTTCCCGGATTTTCTGATCTTCGCAAGTTTTGCCTCCAAACAACACCTTTTCCATTAGAATCCTGACTGCAGCGGTCCATGCTCCAAAAGTCATCAACCATGCAAAAACGGATGAAATAACATAAGTATCACCTCTCAATACGAAATATATCAATGAATAACAGTGAATTATGACATAGAATAGTGATACAAAATGGACGTATCAGAGTGGCAGGAGAACCGCCGACCATAGTGAATGAACACACTAGAGAGCGCGTGGTGATCAAGCTCAATGACAACAAGTGGGCCTGCTGTCGAGAGGCTCTACGAGGCAATCCTCTGCCCCTCAACTCCCCACAAGACATGCTGATGGGCTACCATTGGCTACTGAAGGAGGAATACAGATGCCAGCTACATGCAATCGTGCAACTCGAGGCGCGTAAAAAGGCAGCGGACGAATCAAGCCTTCGGTGAGCCGGGGTCTCCTCCCACGGAGGATCCTCCTCCAAAGGCAACGAGTACCTGGCCAACAAGAGAAGATCTCGACTGGCCCACCTCACCAAGGAGGAGCGCGTGGAGGCTGCGAAAGTCCTCGACTTCGGCTCCATGATGGTGGATACACGGGTCAACGTGCTCCTGAAGATACCGCAAGCCGCAGTAACGGCGGCCACCATGTACCTCCTCAACAACCAGCCGCCAGTTGGAGATCCACGAGCTGCCATGCACCGATCTACGATCATGGGCTTGGGGCTAGTCAAGGCAACCCTCGACAAAGAGCCTGCACCGAAGCCAAAGAAAAGCAAGGATCTAGCAAAACATTACTCTTCGCCTTCGTCCAGCGATGATAGCCACGATATGTCTCGGCGTCGCCGCTCACGGTGGCACGATCGCGACTACGATGCGCACGATGACCTCACGCATCACAAAATCGACAAATCAAGGGCAAGACGTGCTCGTTCGACTGACTCAGAAGAGGACGAGACTACGCTATGCGGCGCCAAATGCTTCAGCAGGGCCATCAGGCAGAAGCGAATGCCTAAAGGGTTCAAACTAACGTTAGAGAACCCAAAATTTGATGGTCTATAGGACCCGAAAATCTGGTTGGAGGACCACATCTCCTCCGTCAGACTACACAGTGGGAGTCGAAGCATGGCCATGCAATGCCTGCAGCTACAGCTGTAGGGCATCGCCCGCGCATGGCTCAACAATCTCCCGCGCGGATCCATTCGCAGCTGGGAAGAGCTGTTCTATAGCTTCATGCGCAATTTCAAGGGCACCTACAAAAGGCCTGCATCAATCGAAGAGCTGAGAAGCTGCCAGCAATGATCGGGCGAATCGCTACGCTCGTACATCCAGAGATGGTCCATCAACAAGAACTCCGCAGAAAACATCTCAGAGCACCACGCAATCAACGCGTTCAATGGCGGCATTCGCCGCATAGAGCTCAGGGAGGAGTTGGGACGCTCGAAGCCCAAAACGATCGACCACGACCTTGGGCGCAAACGACGACGACAACGACCTTGGGCGCAAACGCGATCGCCGAAGCAAATGTCGAATGCGTGTCTACGATGACCGCGAAAAAGTCAACATGGTCCCAGCCGGCTACGCCGACAACCGCAACAACGGATACCGCATTGGTGGATACCACGACAACGGAAAAACCACGCAGGTGTGGCAACGCTGCACTCGCTAAGAGGCACCCGCAACATCTATCGAGAACAAACTGTCTGGGCCCTACAACATTCACTTCTACATCGACAAGCACGATGGAAAGAAGAAATCCAGCCACCTTCTCAAGGACTACCACGAGTTCCTCAAACTCCACGAAGGCCTGGCCCTAATGAATCGCGACGCAATCAATACGGGCTATGGAGCCGCCCCAAGCGCTGTGGCACATGGAGCTCCTCCACCATCGCCCGGACCACCATCGCCCGTGGTCGCACCATTCCAGCATCACGGAGGCGAACCATACCCACGAGCCGTGGGCAACATGGGGATGATCCAAAAAGGGCGTCCCTCAAATCGAGTGCAGAAGGCCATCACTCGCCAAGTCAACTTGGCGATAAATTCTCCACCTCCAACCACTGAGTACCTTAGTGGAAGCGACTCCTGCATCACCTTCGACAGGCGTGACCACCCACGCCAAGTTCCTCGTCTAGGCCACTGTTCCCTCGTACTCGAGGCGCAGATTGGGGGTTTCGACATGAGTCGCGTCTTTATGGATGGCGACAGCAGCATTAACCTCATGTTCAGGAGCACCTTGCGGGCGATCAGGATCCCTCTGACGTGTCTGGAAGTTTCAGACACGACGTTCCACGGCATCATCCCAGGGAAAGGCATATATCCCCTGGGAAAAATCAACCTCGACGTCATCTTCAGCACGCCGCAAAACTTTCGGCGAGAGCGCATTGACTTTGAGGTCGTCAACTGGCCTTTACAATATCACTGCATCCTCGGACGTGTCGCATTTGCAAGGTTCATGGTAGTGCCACACTACGCCTACCTGCAGATGAAGATGCCAGGTCCAAACGGCGTAATCACAATCAATAGCAAGTTCAAGAGGTCCGACAACTGCGACAGGGAATTCAACAGAATCTCCCAGTCCTTCGGCATGCAGGAGGAACTCACAAGACTGAAGGAGTCAACAGATAACAGTCTGCCTCCCCTGAGCAGGCCAAGTTCACCCGACCTGTCCTTCGACTCATCGATGCACACGAAAAAAGTTCAGGTCCACCCAACGAACCCGACCAAGATGGCCCTCATCGCCAACAACTTGAGTTCCGCATAGGAACTCGCGCTCGTCGAATTCCTCCGTTAGCACTGGGAGATCTTCGCCTGGTGTGCAGCAGACATGCCAGGAGTTCCCAGAGAATTCGCCGAGCACTCACTCAACGTAAATCCAGACGCAAGGCCAGTCAAGCAAACAATTCGGCGACTGTCTGAACCAAGAGCAAAGGCAGTCGGAATGGAGATCAACAGAATCCTCGACGCCAAATTCATACGCGAGATCAAGGAAAGCACTTGGCTTGCCAACACCGTGCTTGTGCCTAAAAAAGACACAGATATCATGCCGATGTGTGTGGACTTTACCTCCTTGAACAAGCACTGCCCAAAGGACCACTTCCCGTTGCCGCAAATTGACCAGATCATCGACTCCACCACGGGATGTGAGCATCTCTGCTTCCTCGATGTCTACTCAGGCTACAATCAGATTCGAATGAAGGAGGAAGACCAAGAGAAAACAACGTTTACAACGCCCTTTGGCGTGTTCTGCTACAACACGATGCCCTTCGGGCTAAAAAACGCAGGAGCCACCTATCAGCGATGCATGCAAGCCTGCCTCAAGAATCAACTTGGTCGCAACATCCAATTCTACATTGATGACATCGTCATGAAAACAAAAGAGGAAGCCTCGCTAATCGACGATCTACGCGAGACCTTCGCCAACCTCGACCGCTATCGGATCAAGCTCAATCTGGACAAATGCGCCTTTGGCATACCATCTAGGCAACTACTCGGGTATCTCATCTCCGCAAGAGGGATCGAAGCAAACCCGAAGAAAATAAAGGCCATACTATCCATGGAGAAGCCGAAGAACGTAAGAGGCGTCCAGTAGCTGGCCGGGCGAATCGTGGTGCTCAGTCGATTCATCAATCAAATGGGCGAAAAGGCACTACCCTTCTACCAACTTCTCCGCAAAACTGACAAGTTCGACTGGACACACGAGGCGCAAGAACCATTCGAATATCTCAAACATCTACTATATATCCACCTCACCAGTACTAGTGACTCCACGCGAAAAAGAGCCGCTGTTGCTCTACATATCCGCCACCAACCAGGTGGTCAGCACGGTACTTGTGGTGGAACGAGCCGAAGAAAACAAGGTCCACGGGGTCCAGCGCCCAGTCTACTACCTCAACAAGGTGCTCACGCCAACAAAATAGCGGTACCCGCACTACCAGAAGCTGGCGTACAACGTCTTCATGACAGCCAGGCGACTGCGCCACTACTTCCAAGAGTACCCAATTGTGGTGGTCAACGATGCCCCGCTCGGACACATCCTGAATAACCCTGATGCCACTGGGAGAGTCGTGCTTTGGGGAATCGAACTGTCTCCATGAGACATCACATACGAAAAGCGCGACGCGATCAAGTTGCAAGTCCTCCCTCATTTCCTCGTGCACTGGATGGAGAACCATCTCCCCGAAAAGCCAGATATGTCCTATCTTTGGACAATGCACTTCGATGGATCCAAACGAAAGGACGGAGCTGGCGCAGGTGTCATACTGACATCGCCCCAGGGAGACAAGCTGAAATACATTCTGCGGATGCACTTCACTGCCTCCAACAATGAAGCTGAGTACGAGGCTCTAACCCACGGGATGCGGATGGCGAAAGCCTGCGGCGCCAAGAGGCTCATCATCTACGGCGACTCCAAGATGGTGGTCAACCAAATGATGCACGAGTCCGACGCACTGAGCGATAACATGATCGCCTATCGCGACCTCTACGACACACTCGAAGGGGACTTCAACGGCTGTGAGCTGCGACACGTAGGTCGCGAAAGCAACGAAGAGGCGGACACACTCGCCAACATTGGCTCCACCTGCGCCCCCATACCACCTCGGGTATTTCTCGAGCGCATCTGCGAATGCTCCATCAAGCCAAAGGCTTCAGAGAAGAAAGCAAGCGCGTCAACGGACTCGGGGGCTACGCCACCCAATGAGCCAATGGCACTCGACGACCTGGAGATGGACACAGGACTCGAAGGGCCAATGGGCGTCATGATGATCGAGCCATCCTGGACACAACCCTACATCACATATCTACTAAGCAAGAGGCTGACAGATGATCCGACTGACGCGCGGCTGATACATTGCAAATGTATCTATAATTTTTGATGTTCCATGCTTGGTTTTATCCACTTTCTTGTGTTTGGTTCCAA
Source organism: Avena sativa (assembly GCA_916181665.1). Taxonomy (NCBI): domain Eukaryota; kingdom Viridiplantae; phylum Streptophyta; class Magnoliopsida; order Poales; family Poaceae; genus Avena; species Avena sativa. The sequence continues at coordinate 436,673,574 of OV702287.1, forward strand.
CTTTGGAGTACTTTTCATATGATTTCTTGGACTAACCTATTAACAAGAGCCATAGTGCCAACTGCCAGTTTTCTGCTGTTTTTGGTTCCAGGAAAGTCAAAAAATGAATATTCTCGGAATTGGACGGGACAAATAGCAAAGTGCCTATTTTTCCAGGAGGGATCAAGTGCCAGAATACGAGACGGAGAAGGGCTAGGGAGCCACCACACCACCTGGCCACGCGGCCAGGCCTGGCCCGCGCCAGGGGGTGGTGTGGCCACTCCTGGCACCCCCTCGGCCTCTCCTTCCACCTATAACATGCCCTCGGGACGAAAACCCTAAGGACCCAATCAAAAATCCACGAAAGAGTCTGTAGCTGTCGTCATATCCATCCCTAGATCGGGCGGGATCTGAAGCTCTTCCCGGCACCCTGCCGGAGAGGGGAATTCACCCTGGAGGCCTTCTTCATCACCATGCAAGCCTCCGGTGTGATGCGTGAGTAGTTCATCCTTGGACTACGGATCCATGTAGTAGCTAGATGGTTGGTTCTCCTCCTTTGTGCTTTCATGTTTAGATCTTGTGAGCTCCGTTCATGATCAAGATCATCTATTTGTATCCATACATGTTGTGTTTGCAGGGATCCGATGGATATTGAGATGCTATTTCAGATTGATTATTGATTCTATCATGTCTTTGTTATCTGTGATCTTGCATGCTTTCCGTTGTTAGTGGCTATCTTGGCCAAGTAGATGCTAGCAACTCCAAGATTTAGTATTTATGCTCGATAGTGGGTTCATGCCTCTGGTAATCTGGGGAAGTGACAGAAATCTCTAAGGTACTAGATGTGCTATTGCTACTAGGGAGAAAACAACAATCCTTTGTTCATGGAATAATCGTATTGTTTACTTTACACGCAGTTCATAAAGCAATAATCTGTTGCTTGCAACTTAATACTGGAGGGGGTTTGGATGATAACCTGAAGGAGGATTATTAGTCAGAGATGCAGTTGGATGGCGGTCTATGTATTATGTTGTAATGCCTAATCAAGTCTCAAAGGAGTCAAGATGATTAGTATATGCATGTATTGCTTTCTCGGGGTTTGTCAATTGCCCCGCTATAATTTGTTCACCCAGCATGTTATTTATCTAAGGAGAGCCATCTCTAGTGAACTATGGATCCCGGTCCTTGTCTTTTACATACAATCTATAAACTGTTTCTTCTTTGTGTTTACTTTCTGCAAACTTTTACTTCTTTCCATTCGATACGTTTAATCCTTTGTTTTCCGCAAAACACGGTGAGATTGACAATCTCATCGCAAGTTGGGGACAAAGTTCTGTGGTTGTGTTGTGCAGGTCTCCATGTTGCTACTAGCACCGGTAGTGCGCCCTGCCAAAGCTCAGCTAGTAACACCTTCGGGGTGTTTCCTTGCTCCTACTGGTTCGATTAAACCTTGGTTTCATAACTGAGGGAAACTTGCTACTGTGCTCATCATACCTTCCTCTTGGGGTTCCCAACGAGCTCTTCATCAACCACGCACCAGCACTTTTCTGGGCGCCATGCACTGAGCCATCAAGCATTTTTTTGGCGCCGTTGCCGGGGAGTCAAGGACATCTTCACAAGGGGAGTCCCTCATAACCAATCTCTTTACTTTGTTGTTTTTGTTTTGCTTAGTTTTCTTTTTTCTTTGTTTGCTTGTTTTGTTCTTCAAAAACACAAAAAAAAATTAGTTTTACTAGTTTGCTTTCTTTATCAAAAACACAAAAAAATTAAGTCTCCTTTAGTTGTCACCTCTTCCTTAGCTCATCATGTTGATCCCTACATTCACCCTGAAAGACCTTCCAATTGGTAGTTGATGGCTCAATGCACGGCGCCCAAAAAAAATGCTTGATGGCGGTGTTGATGTAGAGCTCGTTGGGAACCCCAAGAGGAAGGTATGATGAGCACAACAACAAGTTTCCCTCAGTTATGAAACCAAGGTTTAATCAAAACAGTAGGAGCAAGGAAACACCTCAAAGGTGTTACTAGCTGAGCTTTGGCAGGGCGCACTACCGGTGCTAGTAGCAACGTGGAGACCTGCACAACACAACCACAGAACTTTGTCCCCAACTTGCGATGAGGTTGTCAATCTCACCGTGTTTTGCGGAAAACAAAGGATTAAACGTATCGAATGGAAAGAAGTAAAAGTTTGCAGAAACAGTTTAGATTGTATGTAAAGTAAAGGACCGGGATCCATAGTTCACTACAGGTGGCTCTCCTTAGATAGATAACATGCTGGGTGAACAAATTACAGCGGGGCAATTGACAAACACCGAGAAAGCAATACATGCATATACTAATCATCTTGACTCCTTTGAGACTTGATTGGGCATTACAACATAATACATAGACCGCCATCCAACAACATCTATGACTAATAATCCACCTTCAGGTTATCATCCGAACCCCTTCTAGTATTAAGTTGCAAGCAACAGATTATTGCTTTACGAACTGCGTGTAAAGTAAACAATACAATTGTTCTATGAACAAAGGATCGTTATTTTCTCCCTAGTAGCAACAGCACATATAGTACCTTAGAGATTTCTGTCACTTCCCCAGATTACCAGAGGCATGAACCCACTATCGAGCATAAATGCTAACTCTTGGAGTTGCTAGCATCTACTTGGCCAAGATAGCTACTAACAACGGAAAGCATGCAAGATCTCAAAATAACAAAGACATGATAGAATCAATAATCAATCTGAAATAGCATCTCAATATCCATTGAATCCCCGCAAACACAACATGTATGAATTACAAATAGATGATCTTGATCATGAACGGATCTCACAAGATCTAAACATGAAAGCACAAAAGAGGAGAAACCAGCCATCTAGCTACTACATGGATCCGTAGTCCAAGGATGAACTACTCACGCATCACACCGGAGGCTTGCATGGTGATGAAGAAGGCCTCCAGGGTGAATTCCCCTCTCCGGCAGGGTGCCAGGAAGAGCTTCAGATCCCTCCCGATCTAGGGATGGAGATGATGGCGGGTACAGACTCTTTCGTGGATTTTTAATTGGGTACTTAAGGTTTTTGTCCCGAGGGCAAATTATAGGCGGAAGGAGAGGCCGAGGGGGTGCTGGGGGCGGCCAGACCACCCCCTGGCGCGGGCCAGGTGGTGTGGCCGGCCCCCAGCCCTTCTCCGTCTCGTATTCTGGTACTTGATCCCTTCCGGAAAAATAGGCACTTTGGCGTTTGTCCCGTCCAATTCCGAGAATATTCATTTTCTGACTTTTCTAGAACCAAAAACAACAGAAAACAGGCAGCTGGCACTATGGCTCTTGTTAATAGGTTAGTCCAAGAAATCATAATAAAAGTACTCCAAAGTTGGAACAATACACAAGAAAGTGGATAAAGCAAGCATGGAACATCAAAAATTATAGATACATTTGCAATGTATCAACATCCCCAAGCTTAACTCCTGCTCGTCCTCGAGTAGGTAAGTGATAAAAAGAAATAATTTTTGAGGTGACATGCACCATCAAAGACTTTATCAAAGTATTTGCAAAACATCAAAGCTGGGATCAAAGTACTTCCATCATAACATGAAAGACAAAGTTCTAGCAATAAGCAAAGAAACTATGATACAACATGAAAAGGCACAAACAAAAGAATCATGAATAACAATGCTTTGCAAGACGTTTGTTTGTTTCACATAAAGAAAACATAGCATAAAAGTATTCAGCTTGTCCCTCAATAGAGTAGCAAATATAAATGCATGGGACACCTTCAAAGTTCATAAGAGTGACTAGATACAATAGTTTCAAACAAGCAGTAACAAGTTATGCATCAATCAACTAGTCTTGGTACAATGCACATAGAACTAAGAATGGCCACTATGCTCTCAAAGTAAGTGCATAAAGATAGAAGGTGGAGACTCAATGTAATGGTGGAAGAAAAGCCTTTTGTAAAAGGAAGTAGGGATTCAAGTCTCATAAAGAGCTTCCAAAAATTATGGTACTTATAGCTTTCAGCTCTCATTGCCCCTATCATAAGCATCTTGAAGGTGATTAAGGTTAAAGTGACACAACTAAGAGGATATGCTTGACAAGTTATAAACCGAAATCTCATGCCCCTTACTTACGAAGACCGATCCTCATGCTACTCAACTTCAGTCACGAGTAAGCTCTTGTCATTGTAAGTATATGTGTATCATTAAGAACCGCCAATGGGGTACCCCTTGCACATGATACGGGAGCTTTCCCATAATCAAAATGACAAGGCTAGCAGACAATGAGCATCTCAGCGATCTTTTTATTTGCTATTTGCATAGGTTTTTATTGAGGATGCTTCATAGAGTGCTTATTATAGTGATGCTGCAAGTTTCCACCATGATTAGGCATGGCTTAGGCTAGCGGCCCAGGCGTTTCTCTAACACATATACAAACTCCATGATCTCACAAGTTCCACTTTTATTTCACACCGCCGGGATCCGTGAGCAAAAGAACATAATATCAACGGGGTACAAAGTACAAGTGCAATGTTGAAAGCGTTCCCCATGGTACATGGTTCTGCTAATTTCAACTTATAAAGCGCAAGCACATACGCAACAAAGAAGGACCCAATGGTTCAAGTTTATTAGAGGCAATAAAATAAAGTGTGCCATCAAGTTCGTGAGAGCTTCAATCACTAGTTTTCTCATAACAAGTGGAGGGTAAAAAAAAGCATGAATATACTTGGAATAGCATAAGCTAGTAGGTAGGTATGGTGGACTCTTTGGAAAAACTTGGTTTAGGGAGTTGGATGCATGAGTGGAACTCATACTTGGTTGTGGAGGCTAGCAAAAGACTGGGAGCGACAAACTAAGAGAGCAATAATGGCCATAATCATGCAGATCGACAAAACATCATTGATCAAATCATAAAGTGATACTACAAGTTGAAAACTAAAGGATCATAAGGCTATGGTGACTTGAGATAGTCATAACATGGTGTGAGCATGTGCCAAGTCAACCCAAATAAAGCATCAAAGGAGAATACCACTATACTATGCTTTAAGATGCTAAAACAATGCATGATTCATCCAAGGCACATTAAGCAATCTCAATTGTTTATAACAAGTCATGCTACAGCAAAGAATACTAAGCATAAAGCCAAAACAATATCAAGCATGGCATGACGAAGCATAGCCACAGTCAAAAACGAGCTCTTTTTACCACATAAGCATGAACTTTCCTACTCTTTTCCAAACCAAACCAAACTATTTGCAAACCAAAGTGTGAAAGAGGGGGTCCAACAAATTTATTCAGAAAACTAAGCAAACCAAGCAAACTAAAAAACAAAACGAAAACGAAAAAAAACGCTCCAAGAGAAACACAACTGTGCATGAAACAATAAAGATGAAGCGTTTGGAAGAAACCTAGAATTTTTATTGATGAAGAAGGGGATGCCTTGGGCATCCCCAAGCTTTGACGCTTGTACTTCTTGGATATTTCTTGGGGTGACACGCGTGGCATCCCCAAGCTTGAGCTTTAGTCCATCCTTCATCTCGTTACTCGTTCCTTCCATACACCTGAAATTTTTCCTTCATACAAAACTTCACACAATCTCATTAGCAACATTAGTGCACTTAAGATAAATAAGTCTCAAGGTTCAGTTCTAACAACAAATAAACTTCCATTAGAACACTAGCTACTGTAGCACTTCCCTCAAAAATCTCAATTCCCCAAAAGAACTCAAGAAGGAACTAACAAGAAGCAAATGCAGAAAATGGCAGAAATCTGTGAAAACAGACCAGCAGGTAAAGATGAATTTTTTCTAAGACCTTCTGTTGCTCAAATCAAAAAGGGTTGAACTAACGAAAGTTAGATAACAACCTGGGGCAGAAGCACAAAAAATTACAGCTTATTCCGACGTACAGAACTCTCTCAGGAATTTTTCCGGTGAAGTATAGAAATCTGTTTTGGGACAGCAACTTTCTCAATCATTACTTCACTCTCATTAGAGGTTACTCTTGGCACAAAAAGCAAATAAAAAGGATAAGAAGAGATTATTACAGAGGTAATAACTTCCAAGACTCAACTAAAACTCTTGGGTTATCTCCCAATAAGTACTTTTCTGTAACGCCTTTAAGTTAGGCATAAGAACCAAAGAAAGAATCAAGTGTTCTCAAATGAAGAAGCATTAAGATCAATACCAGAAATATTTTCAACAAGGCAAGGTATATCATCCAAATAAGTTCTAGAGGATCCGCTCTCAATGCTCTTGGGTTCACTATTCTCATCAAAAGGGTTTGCAGGAACAATCCAATTAAGATTCTTTTCTATGGCATCATGTATTGCTACTAGTTTAAAGGGTATTGGTATCTTAGGTTCCTCCCCATTAGGTTTGGTTTTGTTCATTTTTTCTCGTGTACCAACAACATCTACACATGAGCTTAGCATATTGAAACGTTCAAAAACTTTTCTAGCTTCCTTGGCAAAATCATAGAATTCCTTAAACAAAGTTTTTAGAATAAAATCCCTCTTTTCAGGATCCTCAATTTCTTTAAGCTTAAAAAACATTACTTGCATTAAGGGGTTGAGGTTAACAAACCTAGCTTCTAACATGTGAATTAAAGAAGCAGCAGCAATCTCATAATTTGGAGCAAGTTCTACAAGGGATCTATCCACAGTATCTTCATGTTTGCTAACATGATTAAATAATTCTTCAATGTTATCTTTCCCAATTATAGAACCACTACCAATTGGAAGGTCTTTCAGGGTGAACTTGGGGATCAACATGGTGAGCTAAGGAAAAGATGACAACTAAAGGAGACTTAATTTTTTTGAATTTTCAAATAAGAAAGCAAACAAGTAAAACTAATTTTTTTCGTGTTTTTTTGAAGAACAAAACAAGCAAACAAAGCAAAAAGAAGCTAAGCAAAACAAAAACAACAAAGTAAAGAGATTCGTTATGAGGGACTCCCCTTGTGAAGATGTCCTTGACTCCCCGGCAACGGCGCCAGAAAAATGCTTGATGGCTCAATGCACGGCGCCCAGAAAAATGCTTGATGGTGGTGTTGATGTAGAGCTCGTTGGGAACCCCAAGAGGAAGGTATGATGAGCACAGCAGCAAGTTTCCCTCAGTTATGAAACCAAGGTTTAATCGAACCAGTAGGAGCAAGGAAACACCTCAAAGGTGTTATTAGCTGAGCTTTGGCAGGGCGCACTACCGGTGCTAGTAGCAACATGGAGACCTGCACAACACAACCACAGAACTTTGTCCCCAACTTGCGATGAGGTTGTCAATCTCACCGTGTTTTGCGGAAAACAAAGGATTAAACGTATCGAATGGAAAGAAGTAAAAGTTTGCAGAAAGTAAACACAAAGCAGAAACGATTTAGATTGTATGTAAAGTAAAGGACCAGGATCCATAGTTCACTAGAGGTGGTTCTCCTTAGATAGATAACATGCTGGATGAACAAATTACAGCGGGGCAATTGACAAACACCGAGAAAGCAATACATGAATATACTAATCATCTTGACTCCTTTGAGACTTGATTGGGCATTACAACATAATACATAGACCACCATCCAACTGCATCTATGACTAATAATCCACCTTCAGGTTATCATCCGAACCCCCTCCAGTATTAAGTTGCAAGCAACAGATTATTGCTTTATGAACTGCGTGTAAAGTAAACAATACAATTGTTCTATGAACAAAGGATCGTTGTTTTCTCCCTAGTAGCAATAGCACATCTAGTACCTTAGAGATTTCTGTCACTTCCCCAGATTACCAGAGGCATGAACCCACTATCGAGCATAAATACTAACTCTTGGAGTTGCTAGAATCTACTTGGCCAAGATAGCTACTAACAACGGAAAGCATGCAAGATCTCAAATAACAAAGACATGATAGAATCAATAATCAATCTGAAATAGCATCTCAATATCCATCGGATCCCCGCAAACACAACATTTATGAATTACAAATAGATGATCTTGATCATGATCGGAGCTCACAAGATCTAAACATGAAAGCACAAAAGAGGAGAAACCAGCCATCTAGCTACTACATGGATCCGTAGTCCAAGGATGAACTACTCACGCATCACACGGGAGGCTTGCATGGTGATGAAGAAGGCCTCCAGGGTGAATTCCCCTCTCCGGCAGGGTGCCGGGAAGAGCTTCAGATCCCTCCCGATCTAGGGATGGAGATGACGGCAGCTACAGACTCTTTCGTGGATTTTTGGTCGGTTACTTAGGGTTTTCGTCCCGAGGGCAACTTATAGGCAGAAGGAGAGGCCGAGGGGGTGCTAGGGGCGGCTAGACCACCCCCTGGCATGGGCCAGGCCTGGCCGCGCAGCCAGGTGGTGTGGCCGGCCCCCAGCTCTTCTCCGTCACGTATTCTAGCACTTGATCCCTTCCGGAAAAATAGGCACTTTGGCTTTTGTCCCGTCCAATTCCGAGAATATTCATTTTCTGACTTTTCTGGAACCAAAAACAACAGAAAACAGGCAGCTGACACTGTGGCTCTTGTTAATAGGTTAGTCCAAGAAATCATAACAAAAGTACTCCAAAGTTGGAACAAAACACAAGAAAGTGGATAAAATCAAGCATGGAACATAAAAAATTATAGATACATTTGCAATGTATCAGTAGTGGTTCTATAATTGGGAAAGATAACATTGAAGAATTCTTTAATCATGTTAGTAAGCATGAAGATACTGAGGATAGATCCCTTATAGAACTTGCTCCAAACTATGAGATTGCTGCAGCTTCTTTAATTCACATGTTAGAAGCTAGGTTTGTTAATCTCAACCCCTTAATGCAAGTAATGTTTCTTAAGCTTAAGGAAATTGAAGACCCTGAAAAGAGGGATTTTATACTAGAAACTTTGTTTAAGGAGTTCTATGATGTTGCCAAGGAAGCTAGAAAAGTTTTCGAACGTTTCAATATGCTAGGCTCATGTGTAGATGTTGTTGGTACACGAGAAAATATGAACAAAACCAAACCTAATGGGGAGGAACCTAAGATACCAATACCCTTTAAACTAGTAGCAATACATGATGTCATAGAAAAGAATCTTGATTGGATTGTTCCTGCAAACCCTTTTGATGAGGATAGTGAACCCAAGAGCATTGAGAGAGGATCCTCTAGAACTTATTTGGATGATATACCTTGCCTTGTTGAAAATATTTCTGGTATTGATCTTAATGCTTCTTCATTTGAGAACACTTGATTCTTTCTTTGCTTCTTATGCCTAACTTAAAGGCGTTAAAGAAAAGTACTTATTGGGAGATAACCCAAAAGTTTTAGATGATATTGGAATTTATTACTTCTGTAATAACCTCTCCTTATCCTTTTTATTTGCTTTTTGTGCCAAGAGTAACCTCTATTGAGAGTGAAGTAATGATTGAGAAAGTTGCTGTCCCAAAACAGATTTTTGTGCTTCACCGTAAAAATTCGTGAGAGAGCTCTGTATGTCGGATTGAGCTGTAATTTTTTGTGCTTCTGCCCCAGGTTGTTATCTAACTTTCGTTAGTTCAACACTTGTTGATTTGAGCAACAGAAGGTCTTCTCAAAAATTGGTATTTACCTGCTGGTCTGTTTTGACAGATTTCTGCCATTTTCTGCATTTGCTTCTTGTGGGTTCCTTTTTGAGTTCTTTTGGGGAATTGAGCTTTTTGAAGGAAGTTCTACAGTAGCTAGTGTTCTATTGGAAGTTTATTTGGTGTTATAACTGAACCTTAAGACTTATTTATCTTAAGTGCACTAATGTTGCTAATGAGATTGTGTGAAGTTTTGTATGAAGGAAAATTTTCAGGTGTATGGAAGGAATGAGCAATGAGATGAAGGATGGACTAAAGCTCAAGCTTGGGGATGCCACGCATGTCACCCCAAGAAATATCCAAGAAGTACAAGCGTTAAAGCTTGGGGATGCCCAAGGCATCCCCTTCTTCATCAATAAAAATTCCAGGTTTCTTCCAAACGCTTCATTTTTATTGTTTCATGCACAGTTGTGTTGTTCTTGGAGCGTCTTATTTTTAGTTTTCTATTTGATTTTTAGTTTGCTTGGTTTGCTTAGTTTTCTGAATAAATTGGTTGGACACCCCTCTTTCATACATTGGTTTGCAAATGGTTTAGTTTGGTTTGGAAAAGAGTAGGAAAGTTCATGCTTATGTGATAAAAAGAGCTTGTTTTTGACTGTGGCCTATGCTTTGTCATGCCATGCTTGATATTGTTGTGGATTTATGCTTAGTATTCTTTTCTGTAGCATGACTTGTTATAAACAATTGAGATTGCTTAATGTGCCTTGGATGAATCATGCGTTGTGTTAGCATATTAAAGCATAGTATAGTGGTATTCTCCTTTGATGCTTTATTTGGGTTGACTTGGCGCATGCTCACACCATGTTATGACTGTCTCAAGTCACCATAGGCTTTATGATCCTTTAGTTTTCAACTTGTAGTATCACTTTATGCTTTGATCTATGATGTTTTGTTGCTCTGCATGATTATGGCCATTATTGCTCTCTTAGTTTGTCGCTCCCAGTCTTTTGCTAGACTCCACAACGAAGTATGAGTTCCACTCATGCATCCAACTCCCTAAACCAAGTTATTCCAAAGAGTCCACCATACCTACCTACTAGCTTATGCTATTCCAAGTATATTCATGCTTTTGTTTACCTTCCAAATTAAACTTGTTATGAGAAAACTAGTGATTAAAGCTCTCACGAACTTGATGGCACACTTTACTTTACTTGCCCTTAATAAACTTGAACCATTGTGTCGTCTATGTTGTATATTCTTGCACTTATTTGTTGGGAATTAGCAGAACCATGTTGTCATGGGGAACACTTTCAACATTGCACGGGTACTTGTACCTAGTTGATATCATGCTCTTTTGTATATGGATGTCGTCAGGGTGAAATGAAAGGGGAGCTTGTAAGTCCATGGAGTTATGTATATGTGTTAGAGAAACGCCTGGGCCGCTGGTCTAATCCATGCTGACATGGTGGAAACCTACAGCGTAACCATAATGAGTTGTCTATGAAGCATTCTTCTTATAAAAAAAGAGTCCTATATTGAGAAAAAAGAGAAAAGAAAAAAAGAGATACTATGAAAAGAGGAAAGAGAGAAAAAAGCACCATATTCCCATGGTAAATAAGAAGAATGATGAGATGCTCGTTGTCTGCTTGCCTTGTCATTTTGATATGGGGATTCTTCCGTATCATCGGGCAAGGGGTACCCCGTTGGCGGTTCTCAATGATACACATGTACTTATAATGACAAGAACTTACCGGTGACTAAACTTGAGTAGCATGAGGAGCGGCCCTCGTATACAAGGGACATGAGATTTTTGACTTATACTTCATCAAGCATGTATACCATAGTTTGTTCACTTTAACCTTAATTACTTCAATATGCTTATGATAGGGGCAATGAGAGTTGAAAGCTATAAGTACCATAATTTTTGGAAGCTCTTTATGAGACTTGAATCCCTACTTCCTTTTACAAAGGCCTTTCTTCCACCATTATATTGAGTCTCCACCTTCTATCTTTATGCACCTACTTTGAGAGCATAGTGGCCATTCTTAGTTCTATGTGCATTGTCCCAAGACTATTTGATTGATGCATAACTTGATATTGCTTGTTTTAAACTATTGTATCTAGTCACTCTTATGAACTTTGAAGGTGTCCTATGCATTTATATTTTCTACTCTATTGAGGGACAAGCTGAATACTATTATGCTATTTTTTCTTTATGTGAAACAAACAAACGTCTTGCAAAGCATTGTTATCCATGAATCTTTTGTTTGTGCCTTTTCATGTTGCATCATAGTTTCTTTGCTTATTGCTAGAACTTTTTCTTTCATGTTATGATTGAAGTACTATGATCCCAGCTTTGAATGTTTTGCAAATACTTTGATCAAGTCTTTGATGGTGCATGTCACCTCAAAAATTATTCTTTCTTTTTATCACTTACCTACTCGAGGACGAGCAGGAGTTAAGCTTGGGGATGTTGATACATTGCAAATGTATCTATAATTTTTGATGTTCCATGCTTGGTTTTATCCACTTTCTTGTGTTTGGTTCCAACTTTGGAGTACTTTTCATATGATTTCTTGGACTAACCAATTAACAAGAGCCACAGTGCCAGCTGCCTATTTTTTGCTGTTTTTGGTTCTAGGAAAGTCAGAAAATGAATATTCTCGGAATTGGACGGGACAAAAGACAAAGTGCCTATTTTTCTGGAAGGGATCAAGTACCAGAATACGAGACGGAGAAGGGCCAGGGATCCACCACACCACCTGGCCACGCGGCCAGGCCTGGCCCGCACCAAGGGGTGGTTTGGCCGCTCCCGGCACCCCCTCGGCCTCTCCTTCCGCCTATAAGATGCCCTCGGGACGAAAACCCTAAGGACCCGATCAAAAATCCACGAAAGAGTTTGTAGCCGCCGTCATCTCCATCCCTAGATCGGGAGGGATCTGAAGCTCTCTTCCCAGTACCCTGCCGGAGAGGGGAATTCACCCTGGAGGCCTTCTTCATCACCATGCAAGCCTCCGGTGTGATGCGTGAGTAGTTCATCCTTGGACTACGGATCCATGTAGTAGCTAGATGGCTGGTTCTCCTCCTTTGTGCTTTCATGTTTAGATCTTGTGATCTCCATTCATGATCAAGATCATCTATTTGTATCCGTACATGTTGTGTTTGCGGGGATCCGATGGATATTGAGATGCTATTTCAGATTGATTATTTATTCTATCATGTCTTTGTTATCTGTGATCTTGCATGCTTTCCGTTGTTAGTGGCTATCTTGGCCAAGTAGATGCTAGCAACTCCAAGAGTTAGTATTTTTGCTCGATAGTGTGTTCATGCCTCTGGTAATCTGGGGAAGTGACAGAAATCTCTAAGGTACTAGATGTGTTGTTTGTACTAGGGAGAAAACAACAATCCTTTTTTCATAGAACAATCGTATTGTTTACTTTACATGCAGTTCGTAAAGCAATAATCTGTTGCTTTCAACTTAATACTCGAGGTGGTTCGGATGATAACCTGAAGGTGGATTATTAGTCATAGATGCAGTTGGATTGCGGTCTATGTATTATGTTGTAATGCCCAATCAAGTCTCAAAGGAGTCAAGATGATTAGTATATGCATGTATTGCTTTCTCGGTGTTTGTTAATTGCCCCGTTGTAATTTGTTCACCCAACATGTTATTTATCTAAGGAGAGCCATCTCTAGTGAACTATGGATCCCGGTCCTTGTCTTTTACATACAATCTATAAACTGTTTCTTCTTTGTGTTTACTTTCTGCAAACTTTTACTTCTTTCCATTCGATACGTTTAATCCTTTGTTTTCCGCAAAACATGGTGAGATTGACAACCTCATCGTAAGTTGGGGACAAAGTTCTGTGGTTGTGTTGTGCAGGTCTCCACGTTGCTACTAGCACCGGTAATGCGCCCTGCCAAAGCTTAGCTAGTAACACCTTTGGGGTGTTTCCTTTCTCCTACTGGTTCGATTAAACCTTGGTTTCATAACTGAGGGAAACTTGCTGTTGTGCTCATCATACCTTCCTCTTAGGGTTCCCAACGAGCTCTACATCAACCACGCACCAACACTTTTCTGGGCGCCGTGCACTGAGCCATCAGTGGCACATTAAGCGACGATCCAAGGCATTCGCCGTCATCAACGGCGAACTATAGAAGCACAGCATCACAGGAATACTTCAACGGTGCGTCTCCAACGGGACGGAAGGCCCGTCCTCCTCGACATCCATGAAGGGACCTGCGGGCACCATGCTGGCAGTCGCGCCCTCGTCGCCAAAGCTCTACGCGTTGGATTCTACTGGCCCACGGCCATGCGCAATGCCAAGGACATTGTCCAGCACTGTAACGCTTGCCAGCGATTCGCGGACAAACCACACGCACCTGGCATGGAACTCCGGCCAATACCATTGGCTTGGCCCTTCGTGCAATGGGGACTCGACATGGTTGGCAAGCTCCCGAAATCCTCGCGAGGAGGTTACGTCTACCTCTTAGTCGCAGTCGAAAAAATCACCAAGTGGATCGAGGCCATGCCGGTGACAAACCAATCAGGAGCCAGCACCATCAAGTTCTTCTAGTCCATTGTCTACCGCTTCGGGGTGCCACACAGCATCATCACGAACAACGGGACGAACTTCACCTCCAAGGAGTTCCAGGAATTTTGCGAAAACCTGGGAATCTACATTAGCTACGCCTCCGTGGCTCACCCGCAGACCAACAGTCAAGTCAAAAAGGCCAACGGCCTCGTCTGTGGCGGAATCAAGAAGCGACTCCTCCGGCCACTCGAACAAGCCGCCAAATGCTGACCGGACGAGCTGCAATCCGTACTTTGGAGCTTGCGCATAACTCCAAACAGCACCATGGGATATACCCCGTTCTTCATGGTGCATGGTGCTGAAGCAGTGCTACCCGCAGAAGTACGCTACAAAGCCCCGCGGGTGGTCGCCTACAGCGAGCAGGAGTCAACTCTTGCACTCGAAGACTCCGTCGACCTCCTTGATGAGGCGCAAGAAATCGCAACGGAAAGATCAACAATCTACCAGCAGAGCCTCCGCAACAACCACAGCAGAAGGCTACGCCCAAGATCCTTCGTCGAAGGAGACCTGGTCCTGCGACTCAAGCAAAAAGGACATCTCAAGCTCGAGTCTCCCTGGGAGGGACCTTATGTGATCATAGAAGTAATCCTAGGTGGCGCCTATCGCCTTAAAGATTTCAAGACAGGTATCGCATACTCCAACCCCTGGAACGTCGCACAGATGCGTTGTTTCTACCCCTAGTCATTTTTTACACTACAAATAAGGCTATTTAGCCAGGCTACTTAGCCACACATTATACCTCGTACTATTCTACGAATAAATAAAGCTAAGTGCCCCGAAACCCTTTGTTTTCCCTTATTTTTCCGACAATCTTATCACTCGGGGGCTGCGCCACCCTTTACATCCTCGTTCTACGAACAAATCACAGTATCCCGAGTAGCTAACACAACATTAATCGAACCCTTAATAAACACCAACCCAGTTGCAACGCACCTGACAGGTTGGCATGGCGCTGAGATAACACAAGTCAGGCTAACGAAAAGGAACTGCAGAGTACAAATACACTCACAAAATATATCAGCTAGCAAGCTCTTCACATATCAATAGGAATTAATTACATCCAACATATCCATACGAACTTTACAACACTTGTACAATTATGCGTAGGATACAAGTCAATGCTACTGCTGCAACAGAAGAACGTTCGTTTGCTCCTCGAAGAAGTCGACGATTTCTTCTGCTGGGCGATCAACTGCCTAGTAATGCGGAACCATGTTCCAGGTTATACCTTCCGGCGGGTTCGGCGGCCGAGCAGAAACAGCTGCAATGTCCACATCTAGCCTATGCAGTCGCACCAGCGACAAAGCAGCCTTAGCACCAGCCACTAACTATTGCCGCACACACTCGCGAACTTCACTCAGATCTTGGAACTTTGCAAGAAGAACCAACAGGCTTGAAGGGACGGCGTCCAGCGGAAACATCGTTTGATAGATATGCCTAAGGCACGACTGCGCCTTCTTCAAAATGTGAAGTACTCGAGAAGCACAATCCTGCAGGGTCGCAAGTGCGATCGCATGATCATGGTCTACCCAAAAGTACTCACTCGCCTACAATTGTTCCTAGGTCAGGTCATTCATTCGAATGGCAATCTGGTCTTTCTCATCCCGCAGATGACGAGCACTGACAACTACACCAAGCAAAAAAGGGCAAAGTATGAAGACAAGGTGTTGCCGCGACTGACTAAAAGAAAAGATAAGAGGGCAGAAAGCTAACATTTGAATTGCTCACTCAGTTGCGCCACCTCCTCCAAGAGATACTTCTCGTGGGCGGTGGCCTTCTCCCCCTTCGACTTCCATACATCTGCGCTACCATGGAGGATGGGCAATTCACGCTCCAATTGCGTAATGCGATCGTGCAACGCGAAAGCAAAGACAACTCCTCCACCTTTGAGCATGGCTGTGCCAAGGTTTCATCGGTGGATGGAGGATCATGAGGACCACTCGGAGGACCACTCGACGTACCCTATCATGAACCATGCAAAAGCAAATAAGAGACCAAGAATACATTGACAAAAAGGCATAGATGCGTTGAAGCACAGCAAAAGTCTCGACTAGGACACTTCCACAAAAGCATTGTTCCAACACAAAAGCTAAACACTGCAGCTATTACATATACAGACTAAGGAGCAGCGTGTTTCTTTGACTTCGACTTTGGCTTCGGGGACTTCATCGCATCCGTGGCAGTCTCCAATGCCATGGACTTGCCGGCGCCACCCCTAGATGCCACAGCCTTCGCCGCCTTCACTCGCCGCTGCTCCTCAGAATACTTGGCGAGTGTCTCGATGAGTTGAGGACCATATTTAGCGCAGCTACCAGTGAAGGAACCAAACGCTACCTGCTGGCCTCCGGCATCGACAGGCATCGTCTCAGAAATAGCGGCATGGTCCATATCCACGCCATGGGCTTGCACCATCGCAAGTGCCATGGTGGCACCGACGGAGCGCTGCGAGTTCTTGAAGTCTGCGGGAATACCTCTAGCAAGGGATTCCACTAGGTCTCCAAAGTTGTTGATCAGCCCAGCCTTGGGAGTAAAATCCTCGCGAATGCGACTGAGCACATCCTTGGCCTTCCCCAGCATCTCCTGGAGGGAAAAACTGCGGTCTTCGACTGCAGCGATCGCGCCTGCCAACGCATCCATGCGACAGAGAGACTGGGCGTCAATGCTCAGGCCGCTGGCATCTATATACTCACAAGTGTTAGTACAACTACCACACGTAAAAGAAGAAAGAACAATGCAGCATCCAGCTGAAAGAATACCTGAGAGGGACTTGGCAATTGAGAAAAGTTGCTCTTCGAACAACTTCTCCCTCTCGGCAGTGGAGGCACGAAGATTCTCTTCCTGCTTTCGCGACTCCTCTAGGGCTACGATTGCCTCGTCGCGACTCTTTGTCACCGCAGCAAGCATATTATCGAGTGCAGTGGCACGGCGAAGTAATTCATTTTGTTCAACTGCAACATGCGGAGCGTATCATCAATCGAATTCATACAATTCACAAAGACAAAGACAAAGTCAAAAACTCACCTTCGACGACGCGGTGGCGATTGTCCAACAGGGCATGCTGCCGACCCATGGCAAGGACTTGCTCTGCCAGACGAGCAGCTTCCTTCACAATGAGCTGCCATAGAAGAAAACAAAAGATCGGCAAACAACACCAAGTGTAAATTCGACTGCCAAAACAAACAAAAGGGCGCTTACGTGGTCCTCCGGAGACTCCGAAGATGACTGCCGCGCAGTCGTCCGAGTAACAATCTGGTGTTCCCCAACATGCGGGGAACTCGATGAATTGTGCCTAGAGTGGGCCGCCAATGGAGGAGAAGAAGACCGTTCGGCCACCTATTTGGCCTTGGAGTCTGCGCCTCCGGACTCCTTCACAAACTGGACATCGTCAGAAGACGACGATGCCGCTCGGCTAGAAAACACATCAAACAAAAACTTTAGGGAAAAAGCAAGTCCAAGAAGAAATCACAACAAGGCTATGAACACAGAACTTACCAGCTAAATTTATCAAGGTCGAAGGATTGCTCCTCCGACTCCGACGATCCCTTTGGCAGTCGTAGCTTCTTCCGGGTAGGAGGAGCCACAGAGCGCACAGGAACAGTGGGGATTGGCTTGTCTGCAACAGCAGAAGGGCCTTATGGCATTGATGGCGACGAGGCATCTGAGTCCTCACTGCGGGACCGCTTGCGAGTGTCCTGGCCGCTTGCGATTGGGACGGTCGACTCCGACTCGTCCTCTTCATCCACTTCCTGTGGGATAATCCCTTCAGGTTGAGGGGGCAAGTTGGGAGACACCTTCCAGTCCTACATTCAAAAGATACAACATTATATATCAAAACATTATAGAATAATTACTTCGCAGAATAATTCTACCTCAGGAGGAGGGTTAGAAGCGTCAAAAGGAGGCACGACTGGTTCGCCTGGTAGAACCTCCTTGGCGATGTATTTGGTCACCAGTCGCACCCTCTTATCCACCTCACCCGCAGAAATGCCCTCGGCAGCCATGCGAGTGACATCGTCAGCACCAGTCCAGTAGTACATCGGGTGCACTCTGGCCTGCAGAGGCTGGACACGGCGGTGCAACCACGTGCAAATGAGGGCGGCGCCACCCTCTTCTTTACGTATGTGACTTTCAAGGTCGCAGATGCGCTTGTACATCACCTCCGTTTCCTTGGACTCGCTAGGCATCACTATGTTCTTCCAGGAGCGCCTCCTCTTGCAAGTTGCTGCGGGATCAAAGGGCGCGAGTCCGTAGTGGTCTCCGTCGGCCTTCTGGTCGCGGATATAAAACCACTTGTACCTCCACCCTTGCACGGACACGGTGAGCTTGATGGAAAAACATGTGACAGAGGAGTCGACGTGGATTCCGCAGCCTCCAACGTCGTAGACTATGAAACCGGATGCCGACTAGCGTTTCAGCTTAAAAATCCTCTTAAAGAGGCCAAAGTGTGGC
The DNA here is from genome assembly GCA_916181665.1 of Avena sativa. NCBI lineage: Eukaryota > Viridiplantae > Streptophyta > Magnoliopsida > Poales > Poaceae > Avena > Avena sativa. The sequence continues at coordinate 436,692,114 of OV702287.1, forward strand.
TCGACTCTGAGCCAGCACTCGCAAAGAGTAATGAAGCATGAGATATGGAGAATAGAATTTGGGGACAACTGATGCAGCTAGAGCCCGTAGAAGCAAAGGAGGCCCCTGAAGAAAGGATGCAGGGTTAGAGAAAGACCTCGGATGATGAACGCAAGGAACATCACCCGGAAGCCAGGAGGAGGACATGGGATTACCTCCTCGCCGGGCACTCGTGAATCGCCCTCCACGGGTTGAAGAACTCCATCCTGACGATGAAGATGAAGCTCGGAGGATTTGATGATAGACGCTTGCCAAGCGCCATTGGTGATGCGGGTACCTGCACCGTTCTTCTTCCTAGCACCGGCGGCACTAGTGCCCACAGTGGCGGAGCCACCCTTCTTCTTGGTGGCGGCAATGGTGGCGGCAGCCCCAGTGGTGGCGCCTCCCTTCTTCTTGCCCATCTTCCGATGGCGGTGAGAAGGGAGGAAGTAGCTGGGAAAGATATGGAGCTGGTCCAGCGCCGCAATGAGAAAGTGTGCAAGGAAGCAGAGAGCAGCAGCAATGGCAATGGAGGAAAGAACAATGAAGACAGATGGGGAAATTACCGCAGCTGTGCTGCTACTTAATCTCATCGCAGACACCATCCAACGGCCAGCAGAAACCCTACTACACGCATGGCGCACATCGCCATCGACATGTGGTGAAGCTGAAGCATGAACCGTCCCCCCACTATTCCCATTACGCGCGGAAATCGAGGAGACGCAGTTAAAACAGAAGATTACGCATGCTCGGTCAAATCGAAGCCAGAAAGTGGGACCCACCACTCGTCATGTCCTGTCAAAGCCGCTCACGTGGGCAACCGAGGTCATCACATGGTCAGCACTGACGTCATTGATTTTAGCAGCAGAAGATTTCGACTACTTTAGTCCTCGCTCGAGTCATCGACTCAACCGAGCACTCGGGGGCTACTCCCATAGGAAGTGCTGGTCGCACACCCTATGATTATCTTTATGCAGGTATTTCAACATTCAGGACATACCGACCACTCGACTCTACGATTCGATTGAAGACTATGGGTAACTCCCATAGGGAGCGCTGGAAGCAAATTTGACTGAAACAAGCAGCAAAAGACGACAGTAGTCGAAAAGGTCTTTAGTCCCCGCTTGAGTCTTCGACTCAACCAGGCACTCGGGGGCTACTCCCATAGGGAGCGCTGGTCACGCACCCTATGATTATTTGTACATCGTACTGTGTGTTAATAACATCCACACTCGAATGGTATGGCGACTCCGCCTCATATTTTCCCTACAAAGAGATTACGTCTCCTGGGCCATCCGAATCATCTCCGTGATGACAAAAATTCGGATGCCACGCTTACAGCGTGAAGATAAGACCTGAATAAGGCCTGGCAACGCATCTGCTGCACACTACCAGAAACATATCCGTGCCTGTAGGTACGATGAACATGCCTTGACGGACGCGTCGAGTGCTCACACTAATAAACTGGAATTCGACTCCTATAAGACCTCCGTGGCCTGAGTCGAATTACGCCAGCACTTTTCCGAATTCGAGTCCGGGGACTCGAGTTTGAGTACATTGTGTTGTTTTTCCCTAAGGCAGTTAATTGACACCGATACATTGGATAAATTAGGCAGGTATATCAACAATCCCTATGACATAAGCAAAACACTCGAAAAATGTTTAGTCATGCACTCCAAAGACTTCATAAAGTCCCTAGTCGAATCTGCGATTCCACTGGACACTCGGGGGCTACTGACATGAGTATACCCTACAGGTACTCGAATTTGGTATATACGGTCCAGATACGGCGGAAGCCCATGACGTTGCCAAGGCCCAAATGGAGAATTTGAGTGGCCCATGGACTCTCGATTGCTTGCAAAGACAAGAAAAAGTTTAAGATAGAAAGTTCAAAGGGAAAACCCTAATCTATAACCGACTCGACCTGCTACCCGAGACCTAGCCGATCTATATAAAGGCTAAGAGGGGGCAGCGAGGAGGACACACGCAACTCTAGTTTCCATAAATTCTTGCCAGATTGCATCTGCACGCCCCTGTAATCTTCGATTCCTTCGTTAATTCCAAGAGCAGACAAGCAGAAGTAGGGACCTCTACGAGGCCTGAACCTGGGTAAAACTTGCGTCCCTGTGTGCTTGTTTGCTAGCCGACTGATGCCTCCAGTGATCCCTCCTTCTCCAAAATCCAAGTCTATAATAATAGGCATTGACAAGTTAAACCCTCGTCAATCAGTGATTGAGGACATGAAACTTCTTGCCAAATCTTTTGCTTCTTGTATTTTTCAGCATGTCTACCATGTCTACCATGTGTACAATGTTGCTGCACATCAACTAGCTAGAGAGTGTGAGTCTGTTTCTAGTTCTGTGTGGCGTAATGTTTCTCCGGATTGCATCCGGGAGGTGCTTTGTAATGACATTATGATTATGTGAGCAATAAAGTGCACAGTTCTCTCGAAAAAGATCTACATAGCCTCGGGTGAAATATTTTCACTTAAATTAGGAAGAAACTTTGTCACCCATATATGAAGCAATCTCCCCGCTAAAGGTACGTAACCTAGCTACACTGCCATTCAGGCTGTCCTTGCACACCATTCTTCTTTGGATGTTCGATGCGTCCAGGAGTGCGATACATTTTCAATCCTATAACTTACCGGCTATGTCTAAAACAGTTCTGGAACATATAGTTTCAACTAGTATAGTCCTCGAAGTTGCTTAGCATGTCAACCTGCACCCCTAAGTACGAATGGCTAGCATATACCACTGACATGGCAATGTAGTGGCCCCATAACGACGCTCTCGGTTTTCACACCGCTTCAACGCATAAGGTCTTAACCGTTCTAATCGAGCATTCCCTATTGTGAACTCTAGATGGAGCAATTCCCACAGGCGTGAGGGTGTGACCAAGTGGCGACTGCTGGAGCTCATCGGCGACGGCTGGAGCTCATTGGTGTAGAAATGAGAGTGGCCACCGGTGATGTGAGTATAGTTTGAACACCCTTTTTTACACTGTTTCATTTTTCATCATTGATGGAATCTGAGGCAACTTGTTAGAGGACAAGCGCCGATGATTCCCGATGGTGATGTGCAAGGACTACAAAGTTTGAATGATGTGCTACTAAGTTTAGAATACAGAGTAAAATTATCTCCGCCATTTATGGAAGTTCCTAAATCATGTGTATTTCTCTATCAATTTATGATTTTTCTACGCTCTTTCATATTTAGCTCATAATGTTTTTCATTGGCTTCAGCCCTTTACTGGTGAGTGTAACATGTGGAAATGGGAGGATGGCTATGAGGAGTATTTGGAGTTGAAAAACGAATCGCACACTATAAGATAAGTTTCCATCTGCAACAATTTGGTCCACCAAGCATTATAGAAGGTCTGCCTTCTGCCACGATTTAGTGTTTTCTTATGGTAGATGGAAAAACTTTTTTCGTTTTTATGGTTCTCTTCTGCCACGAAATTGTTAAAAACATGGCAAAATCTCGGCAGGTGCATGGTAGATGTCAGATTTTTGGTCCTCATGCAATTTTGACTGTGATCGATGCCACCTAGTATTTTGAATCTTGTGGGGTCATGATGTTAGTGTCTCTAGCGGACCTTGTGTTGCATTTTAAAGGGGCCGGACACTCGCAAGGACGGATTCGATTAATCAGATGGAGGAGTCGCCAATACGTTTGACCGACTAATGTATAAGGTCTTCTTCAGGTTACTAGGAAGAGAAAGGGTGATGCACCTTAATGTGTTTTTAGGATGCTGATCTTACAGCGCGATACGCAACACAGTAAGCCAACACTTTTATAACAGAGCCCCAGTTTCTCGGGAGGGACCCCATCTAAGATTTTGGTGGCTATTGGCTGAATTAGTCCACCTAATCTCCCTAACTCGATTGTCAATCCTTCGAAAAATAGAGTGACCGAACAAATGGAAGAAGGGACAAGGGTTGATGGTGTAAAAGTAGGCAAAAAAGTAAAGTATATTGAAGTTGTCGATTGTGTGTTTGATTCAATCGGTCGGCACCCCTCACAATTTATATGGGGCAGCTGGTGTTTCCGTACAAGTCTAAGAGACTATTACACGAGTAAAATATGGATACCCTTAGTAGGAAAATAACTCTAAACTAGGCAACTAACGTCGACTTCGTACCAGATTCGGTCTCCAATTATCCGGGTAACTCCTTGTAGAATCACTTTCCTTCCATGTTGGCATAGTCTCTATGGTCTTCGAGCTCCTTTCCGCCTACGTCATGGTTTCTTTTGGGCATAAGTAGGTTTTTTTCATTGGGCATGCAGATGTCCACTTGCCTACTATTTTGGCCAACTCCTGGATAGCCTTCCAGATCTTCCTTCTACGCCTGCTATATTTAGCTTTAGTCGGCAGTTTTGTGCTGGATTATGATAATCGGTGCAAATGCATCCACCAACGACTCATCTCCTCAAATTCAAGCCATTGTAATTTTAATCGGCCTAAAACGGGTGCTAATAGATGCCCTTATTTCCTAATAAAGCTTGTGTATAAGGAAGATGATGCAATCATCGACCATTCTATATAAGGGTGATATACTGACATCAACCGCTTTGTAGCGAGCTTAGACGGATTGCCAAACTGTTGGGTAGAATTTCTTCAAATTCGTCCGTTGAGATCTCGAGGAAGTTGATATTCCTTCCATCATTTCCACCAGATATGAGTTACCCAGAACCAATCTCGTGACTCGGTAAGGACCTTCCCAACTTGGCAAACCTTTTCCAAACCTACGGCTATGGGATCCAACTAGTAGTATAACCTTCGAAACCAAGTCGCCGATTTCAAGATCCTTTAGCCAGATCTTTTTGTTGTAGACTTTGGATAGCTCTAACTTTTGTCGCTCAATGCCTCTGAGTGCTTCTTGGTGTTTGTGAACCACTTCATCAAAGTTGTCTAACATCAAGTTGTAGTAGTCCTTTGCCAACAACTCGTTCTATTTGGCAAACCTTAAAGTAGCCGTATCAGGCTCTATAAGCAAAATGACTTCTTGCCCATATGTTAACTCGAAAGGAGTTACTTTAGTAGCACCATGCTTTGAGATCCTATGAGCATGCAGTGCTTTATGACAACACTTCATGCCATCGCCTAGGATAGTCCTGAATCTTTTCTTGATAAAATTTATTAGAATTTTGTTAGTAGATTTGGGTTGTCCATTTGCTTGAGCATGGTAGGGAGAAGAATTTAGCATCTTGATCTCCAATGATTCCACAAACTATTTGACCTCCTTTTCCATGAAAGATGTACCTTGATCTATCGTGAGGGACTAGGATATGCCAAATCTATGTACAATGTGCTCAGTGATAAATTGAATTACCTCCCTATGGGTCATATTCTTGAGATGTATTACTTAAGAACACTTGGTGAAATATTCAGTACCAACCAACACAAACTGATGCCCTTTTGATGATGCCGGATGAATCATACCAACAAAGTTTAGCGTTGATCCTCGAAAAGGCCATGGTTTATAATCAGTTGCATCAGGGAAGCTGACACCAATTGTAAATCTCTAAATTTTAGGCAGGCCTCGCACCCTTTGTAGTACCTGAAGCACTCTTGAATCATAGTGGGCCAATAAAATCCATCCATTTTAATCATCCACTTCATCTTCTGGGCCGACTGATGTGTGCTGGATAAGTCGTCATGAACCTCTCTTATAGCGATCCTAGCTTGATATCTGTCCAAGAACTTTAGAAGAAGACTGTCCAATGTTCGGCGATTTAGATTATCATCGATTGGACAATATTTCAAAGCTAGAGACTGAATAGTTCTTTATGTTTGCTGGTTTGATTTTGCAAGTACTCCATAATCGGCTTTCTCTAATTGGTCTTGCATTCTTATCCAACTCCTTCTTCTCGGGCCGATTAATTGGAACAATCGACTCTAGTTAAGCTGGCCACGCATAAATCGGCAGCTAGATACATTGGTTGTTATGCAATGTAGAACACTCCTAGGCTAATATGATAACATGATGCATATTGTGCTACTCATTGGCAAACCAGTTGTCATGCCTCCTGTTGTGCTACTCATTGACCCACCAGTTGTCATGCCTAGACACATGTGAGAGTTTAAATAGTCTAAACTAGCTGGGTTGCCCGCGCAATTGGGAAGCTAGCAATGGGATTATTTGAATCTTTATATGTGATATATTTTGTTTTGTGGGGCCCTCAGATTGATAGTCCGGGAATTCCTATTATGCATGTATCCATGTTTCCATGATCAGTGAGCCGTGGAACATAACCGACCAGTATCATTGCAACATCCATTACATATAGAGAACAAGACTTACATCGATGCCATTATGGCTATACAAATCATAAACAGCGGAACTTCATCAGTTGCAGAGCCCACATCATGCCTCAACCTACATGTAGCTGATTAGGAAGATGGCCTAACTCGCATAGACATCAGCGCTTCCATCAATCATCTTGTTTCTGGAAGTATGGCTAAGTAAATAGCCAGGACAACACTAGTGTGTACTATTGAATGTACTCTTAAACCACCAAGATAAGGTAAATAAGATAATGCAGTTTGGCTGTGGCGAGATGGCTCTAGCTATAGTTGTTTTGAAAAGCCTAGTTTCTGCTGTAGATATGGCATCTCTATATCTTTGTTGAAAAAGACTTTTGAAAACATGTCTCCTTTTTAAAATCTGAATATATACATATCCTTGTTGAAAACCTTTTTTGAAAATAATTTAGAGAAAAACCCTTTTTAAACATCTTTGACCATCCATGGTCAAAACAAAACCTCAATCTGAGGTCCTCTCATGACCTCCATGCTTTCATTTATCTTTCCAAGATCCCACTTCGGTCGTTCTACAGATCACCTTTCCAACCATCGTTGACCGTGGACACGGCTATTCGAATAGATTATACTCTGCAATGTCTATGCACTTTCCCCACAAGAATCAATACATCTATCGGGATTCAATCACGACCCGCCACACATGGTAAATGGGGGTTCGGATAATCAAACATAACCTTTCATTTGTCGAGCCTAGCAAAGGCATCATTCCCTTTTGGGTTTATCCTCCCCGGTAACGCGTATGTGCCTCTTTGTGCCATAATCCTCCCTTACGTACATGCCTATATCCAAATCTCCAGTTTGGGATATACCATAATTGAGTGATTCTACTTCCTTCCTTACTCCTAAGACATACCATCCACGGGAGACCCAATTTTTGTACCGGCCCTTGTCAGAGACATCCGCTAACCCTAGATGTTTAGACTTTTACGGGGGAAAGGCCGGAATTCAGGGTATTTCTCCCCTATAGCACGTGTATGGGTTGCCCATGCTAAAGAGAACAAACTACGAGTTAATCCCCAACTCCTGGGGTAATGTGGTTACATGGATAAGTTGTTCCGGTAAAGGCGTGGAACATCCTTTCTCTTTCTCAAGTCCATCATATTCACTTCTCACCATCATATTTTTTCCTTCCTTTAAACATCCACTTGGAAATGATGCCCTTCCCAAGGGTTTTACAAAACATTTCCAAACCCTTTTTATAGTAGGGTAATCCGCAAAACATTTTTGTTCGTAAAATCTATGGTCTCCAATGAGGTAGGATGGTAACCATCGTACTCTCGATCTAATAGGGTAGGGTAGGTTGTCAACATGGGTGAAATATCCTACTGGACACCATGCCATAACTTGGAGGGGCCAAGTTATTAGCGCACTAGTAGTAAAACAAAACATGCAGGTAAGATGCAATTTATAAAGGAGATATGAAACTGGTAATAAAAAGAAGTAGGACAAGTATCAGAATTTAAGAATGGTGGATTGCTTGTGATCAACAATAAGTCACTGTACTTCTCCTTATGTAATGATGGCTGCAAGTGCGCCAATCAATTATATATAGTTTCAAAATAAGTGTATTGTACCCACAAAGAGCTATTTGGTTAAGATCTTTATGTCCCTCGTCAGTTTCCACCAAAGGATACTTATAAGCTTCTTTTGATCTCAAGTAAAGGGTGTTTTAAAGGTTTTTTGGTTAAGTGCAGAAAAGTAATTAAAACAAGTAAAAGAAATCAATTAACAAGGTTGTGTGAAAACGTGGTTGAACTCAATATGGCTAAAACATTCTCAGGGGTGTAGGATACACCACTAGCATGATATTATTATTCATAATTAAGATAACATACTTCTTGTATTATGATATGTGTGGAGAGAGCTCCATATTAAGATGTTCACTATAGGGATCGTAGGAAGCCACTTTGTTGAGCCAAGAATGAGGTCACCTCTAAGTAACCACCACGGTATCTAAGATCAATCACCCATACAGACCACCGCAATTAAGGGTCTCCCCATGGATATCATAATTAGCTTAGGGAGTCTCCCTTTATCCTCCTTTGACCATGTAGGTTTCTAGGCGACACCAATTGTCATGATGCTCTCCAGGCACACCTCCAAACACGTCCAAAGGATTTCTCCCTCACCTTAGTCCCAAAGGAAAATGATATGTGGCTGACTACACATACCATCTAAAGAGAGAGATCAAACACAAATCATAAATCTATCATAGACTGGCTAGTCATATGGACACAAAATAGATCATCTTTATTGCAACTTCATAATAGTGTTATGGTTTCTCCATCTCCCCAAGAACGAGGGAAAACTACTCACACATGGAAGCAATCAACGACATCATCATAATAAAATGGATGAGTAAAAGTACGGGGATAAATCTAGTGAAAACCACAATTGAATCTGGAATTGCAACAAGATCTAATAGATGAGAGATGGGGGTAGTAATGGTGATGGAGATGCAGCGATTGATGATGAAGGGGATGATGCGATGTCCTCCAATGATCCGTGAGGCAGCAGGGATTTTCCCTTTTACAAGTTTCTCCGTTAGATCCCTTTCTGGTGTGGTTTTTCGTGGTTCTAGGTTGCTGTGTATGTCGGATATCTCCACCATCTTTGCCAGGAGAAAGTATTTAACGAGGAAGATGTGCTGCCATGTGGTACAGGCGGGCGGTATTGATGGGCTCCGCCCGTACCACTGGTCGTTATTGCGCCAGATGCTTTCCCCACATTTGGTATTCTCCTAGGTGCGAAGGTAAATCAATAAAATGACTTTTATCACTTAAAAATATCATATTATAACATAATATGACAGTTCAAAATGATATGTTCATAAGAGACTTAGTAATTGAGGATCCTGTTGAAACAAGGACAAAAAGGTGCGCGCAAACGCAATGAAATACCAAAATCCCTAATCTATCTATGCAAAAACAAAAGGTAAATATGCTTCAATTTTGGACTCATCAACTCCCCAAGCTAGACTCTTGCTCATTGCCGAGCAAGATGGTGGCTTATGGACAAGATCATCATGTTCATGAGGCAAGAGTTGTTACAATAAATGAGGCATATATTGAAACAGGAATACAATATCAGATGTAAATTTACTTTGGAGGTATTATCATACCCTTACACATCACATGACTTAGAGGCTTCCACACCTTTTTGAGTATCAATGAAGTTATAAGAAGCTTTTAGTGATTCAACATATTATATAATCATAGAGTTAAACTTATTGAGTACTTGATTTCAGTAATGTATATTTAAGATCATTATTTTTCTTGTATATTTCTTTTGCCTTGTGATTCTTTTGATAGCTATTCTTTTCTCTATCTTCTCTCTTTTTTTCTAGTACGGCCACTTGATCATGCTCACTACTTTTATGGCTTTTAAAACCCGTGACTATAATATGCTACCAAAATTCCTCTTCTCATAGTTTAATCAATACTTTTATTGGTGTGGAAGTCCCTAAAATCATGAAAGCTGTATAGTATCATAACACTCAACCTAATTCAATCATCTAATATAATAATCATGAATAAAAAGATAACTTCAAACTTCAAGATAACTTCAATCATCTAATATAATAATCATATAAAGTCTCGAAACTCAACGGATATAAATCTTCTCTTGAACAAAAGGGAGCTTGAAGTTGATGCAACCAATGCAAATTCTTGAATTAAAACCTAATATGCGTGCAGGAAAGTAAACATGCCAAAACTGTAAGATAGATTACAAGGTCCTTACATATCCCTCCAAGCTTGGAATCAAGCTGCTGGGATCAAATAATCCCGTGCGATTATTCAATACCATGGTACGTCCTTAATTCGTGGAAGAAGTCCTGAAATTGCGAAGGCTTGCACGAAGCATCTTGTTTTATTGCTTCTAGAATAAATATGCGAATTCAGCCTTGCTCGCTAATTGTCTCCAATTGCTCCACAAGTGCCTTTCACATCTCAATCGTCTGCTTCTATGCATTGATGGACCGGGGGCTGATGTCGAGGTTGGCTTCTAGCCCCTTCATTATCTTCAGATCCATCTAGTCCAGATAAGGACACAACTGTTCAATGTGTTTAGAAGACCCTTGAGATATTACCTCTATTTTCTTGATGCTACGATCAAGTTTATCTAGGGAAGCTTGGTTGTTTTCCCCTGTTTCTTCAGCCTTTCCAAGTAAGATTCTCCGTCTTCCTCTAGATTGAGTTAAACCTCTTCGAAATCGCCTTCTTTACCCACACTGAGGCTAAAAACCTTACACCCATACTTGACCATCTCCATGAGCTTGAATCCATCCTCGGCTCATAACTGATCACATATTGCTTCCTCCTCTTTATTCTACACACTGGCTACCACCTTGGCCTCGTCTGTGATCCTTGCGAACGATCCATGGCAATCCTCCTTGGCTTGAACGATGTCCCATGGGTAAGACATAACTGAAATTTTTTGAGAGGGAGGAGCAACGTAGGGAAGATCTGTTTGTCAAGAGAAGAAAATAAACCTCTTGGAAGGCTTATAAGTGGTTAGAAACATGGAAGATTTCGTACTGGAAGGAAAAGGGTCGATCAAGAAAAGAATCCAAACAAATTAGGAAATAAATATGTGAAAACGGATGAAATCACGATCATTACGACCACTTGGTACGGGCGGACGCCCGTATGGCACGCCCATATCGAGTCTTCACCAATAACTCACTGGATTTAAGTCAGTAAATAATCAACCGACTATGTGGTACAGACGGGTCCTGCCCTTACTGCCCGTCGACTTCTTATTCTTTTTTATCACACAAATCAAACAAATAAGAAACAAACGAGGAAACATAGAGTCGGTAACGACCAACCATACGGGCGGACGCACCCATAGTGCACTATCGTACCGATATGTGGAAATCGCATCAAAGATTACTGCCACCTTAACGACTAGCGGTACGGTCGGGTCCGGTCGTACCGTCCGCCCGTACCGACCTCGTAAGACCGGTAGTGAACTTAGAAAAACAAAAGGAAAACGAATATGCAAAAAGAAATGATATATAACCATCCGGAACAAATATGTTTTCAAGATTTCAAATATCTTGTTCATCGAGGGCGAATGAGTTTATTTTGGTACCTTCTCTTTCTTTTAATTCTCGGATCAACCTTTTCTTTTCCCTTTGAACAAGATTGGTTGCAAAAAAATGATAAAACCATTGCAAAGAGAAATCGAAAATTTCCTTTTAGAAGTTGTAGTTCCTGAGGGTATGAAGATGGATGACACTACCCCATGTGGATCAACCTCCTCAATGTCCATTGATGCCTCATCCTGTTCTTCTTTTCTTTAGAGAATCTGTCAAATTCTTGCAAAAGTAAAGTCCAACGGATCATTCTTGGCTTAATTTCAGTCCTTTCAAGAATATATTTTAAGCCAACATGATCAATATGCACTCTTACCTTAGAGTCAATAATATAAGATCTAAACTTGTCACAGGAGAAAACCCTCGCATAAAATTATTTTTATGCCATAGGGTAATTCTTTTGGGCGTCGTTTAAGGTTCCACTAGCATGATGAATTATATTAAGGTCATCACCGTCATAGTGGCAAAGAATTTCTCCTAGAGATTTGTGGCTAGCCTTACAGAATAGATCAAAAGGTTTCTTCCACTTAGATGGTTTTATGACGGGAGCTTCAAGAAGGGCTTGTTTCAATATATTGAAAGCGGTGAGATAGTTTTCATAAAAATTAAAAACAACATCCTTTTGAACAAGGTTAGTTAAGTGTCTCGTAGTCTTTGAGAAGTTCTTAATGAATCTTCTATAAAATCTAGCATGGCCTAAGAAACTCCTTATACCTTTTACATCTCGAGGAGGGGGAAGCCTTTCTATTGCTTCAATCTTTGCTTTATCAACTTCTATACCCTTACCTGAGATTTTGTGACCAAGCACTATATCTTCTTGAATCATAAAATGACATTTTTCCCAATTCAAGACTAGGTTAGTGTCTTCACATCTCTACAAAACTCTATGAAGGTTATGGAGACAATGATTAAAGGAAGTTCCATAAACAGAAAAGTCATCCATGAATACTTCTATAATACTTTCAACATAATCGGCAAATATAGCAGTCATACATCTTTCGAAGGTGATAGGGGCATTGCAAAGACCAAAAGGCATATGACGATAGGCGTATAGACCATAAGGACAAATAAAGGTTGTTTTAATTTGGTCAGCAGGGTGAACAACAATCTAAGAAAAGCCGGAATAACCTTCTAAGTGGCAAAAATGAGAATGGATAGCAAGACTTTCTAAAGTTCGATCTATAAACGGCAAAGTATAATGATCATTTCTAGTTTCTTTATTAAGTTTTCTATAGTCAATACACATCATGTTACCAACAATGGTTCTAGTAGGTATCATCTCATTGTGTTAATTGTCAACAACAGTTAATCCACCTTTATTAGGGACACAATGAACAGTACTTACCCAGTCACTTTCCTCCACATGAAATATGATCCCTGCATCTAATAAATGAATTAGTTCCTTCCTTACCTCTTCTTTCATTTGAGGTTTGAGTCGCCTCTGAAAGTCTACAGCAGCCTGGGCTCCCTCTTCCATAAATATTCTATGGGTGGTTATCGAGGGACTGATCCCTTTCAAGTCACTCATCGAATACCCAAGAGCATTTCGATGCATCTAGAGAACCTTCATTAAATTTTCCTCCTATTTTTCTACAAGGTTAGAACTTATAATAACAGGTGAAAGAGAAATGGATGTCGCCTAGAGGGGGGTGAATAGACGTTTTAAAATTATTACGGTTTAGAATCTAATAAATGCGGAATAAAACTTAACGTTTAATTTATCAAGCCAAAACCTATATCCACTAGGTTCACTAAGTGCGCCAACAACCTATTCTAAGCAAATAAACAACAAGGTGATAGCAAGATATAATACTTCAAGCATGATGGATATCATAATGTAAATTGCATAAGTAAAGGGCTCGGTTGAGAGATAACCGATGGACGCGGAGATGATGATTTGTTTCCCGAAGTTCACTTCCAAAGAAGCTATGTTTCCGTTGGAGAGGTGCGGGGGCGCAATGTACTTCGAACGCCACAAGTGGCTCACCTCGAAGTGTGGTGGCTCGATGCTCACCCAACGCCACACAAGGCCTCACCCCAAGATGCGAAGGCACGCAACCTACCGACACCACAAAAGGATCACCCTATTCTCCCGTGAGCTCGCCAGAAAGGCCTACTCACGTTCCACTATGGGACACTTGAGGGCGGTCACCGAACCCGTACAAGATTGGGGTAATCTCCACAACTCAATTGGAGGCTCCCAACAACAATGCTACAAAGGCTACAAATCCACAAAAGGCAACAAGGCCACAAAAGGCTACAAGACCACAAAAGGTCAACAATCCAACCAAACAACCATCTAGGGTTCCATGAACCCAAGAGAAACAAGGCCAAGGCTTGAACTCGCTGAATCTCCGAGGAGAACTCAAACCTATGCACCAAATGCAAGAGGCAAGTCCTTCACTCTCAAATTCCACCAAAGCTACAAAAGCTATTGGGGGAATAAGGGAGGAAGAACACAAGAGGAGAACACAAAACTCTCCAAGATCTAGATCCCAAGGATTCCTTCACAAAGAAGGGATTTGGTTTGGTGGGGCTTGTAGATCTAGATCTCCTCTCTCAAATCCCTCAAAAAGATGCAAGAATCATAGAAGGGGGAAGGAGAGAGGGCAAGCTCTTCAAGCTCAACAATGGAGGAGACAGAAAGCCAAAAACCGAGAAGAACAAGAGTTGGGGCCGAAGGGGAAAGGGGAGCTCCTTTTAAAGGGATCCCCGATCTGCCCGTTACTCACAGATTCACGCATGGCTGGTAGTACCGGTGGGTGGCCGGTACTACCGGTGGCACCTAGCCAACAGTCAGAAAACATCGAGAGAAAGAACAAAAACATGAGCCTGGCCGGTACTACCGCCGCTTCTCCGAAACTACCGGCGGCAAGAATGTCCTAGCGGTACTACTGCCTGAAATACCGGCTGAAGTACCGTCAAATAGCGCAAACCAGGCAGAGAGAGTACTGCACCAAAAAACGGGTTTATCGGAAGTTGGGCCGGAATTAACATCGGTACTACTGGCAGCAAAATGCCCTAGCGGTACTACCGGTGGCCCATCGGAACTACCGGCCAGGCAAAAACTCCAGAACCAGAAATGCCACAACTTTTGCATTCGAAGTCCAAACGAGATGAAACCAATTTTGTTGGAAAGATAACGACGTGTAGAGTCCAACAAAATACCATGAATATATATGTGAGATACCTCCTAAGGTGTGGAGCCATAAAAACCCGCAAGATCAAAAACGCAATAAGATATGCAAGGGAAATCCATTTTTGATGAACTAGAGCTTGTTATGAAGATAACCACAAGCTCTAGATCCTCACATGGACAAGAACAAAACAACAACCAAGAAAGATGATGCTATGTGTGAAAAGGTTTGAGCTCTCTCCGAAAGATATGAATGAGTCACCCACTCGAGAGCCCCTCTTCATAGAACGGCTATCTACCCTAAGCCCGGTCTCCCAACACTACAAGAGACCGGTAAAATATAAACACTATCAAGATCATACCTTTGCCTTGAGCAACGCACTTGAGCTTGATGTAGTTGATCTTATCACCTTCAAGATGGAACACCTTTCTTGATTGCACTTGGTTGCACTTGCTTGATGAAGTTTTGATACATGCTCCCCATACTCCATGGGGAAGCCTCTTCTTCGAACTTGTCTTCATCATTCCATGATTGCCGAGGATGGCAAGCATCAAGCATGAGATATTATAGAGAGGATGCATATTGAGCTTGCACTTCATTTCTTGATGATGTCTTGAAGAAAGCCATGAGGAACTCCATCTTCTTGTTCAAGACATACTTGATCTTCTTCTTCTTCTACTTGATTCCAAAAGGCACAAAGCCCTTGGACAATGCTTCTTATTTTTCATCCTTGAAACCAACACATGGTCCAAGCGATGCCAATGGACAAACCTACAAGTGAGACTCAATTTGCATATTAGTCCATAGGGATTGTCATTAATTACCAAAACCACACCTGGGGCATACATGCCCTTTCAATAGGGAAATTATTAATTTCATCAAGAAACCTATATTTTAATTCCTTGGGTAAAGTTTTTGTTGGAAATATGCCCTAGAGACAAATAGTAGTAAGGACTATTATCATATTTCATATAGTTTATGGTTAAGTTTTATATCATACTATAACTGTGTTGAGTGGAAACATCAATACACGTGTGATATACAAACAACCAGGGGTTCCCAGTGAAACTCTAGTCACTGGTTCATTGGTCAACAGATGATCATGTTTCCTGATCATGTGACATTTATGCCAGTTGGAAATGAGGTCACCTCATTTGGAGAATGAGATGATGAACCGATACCCAACCTAAACATCGTGACCCGATCATGTCACGAAGTTCAAGTTATGATGATTAGAAATGGATCCTCG
Organism: Avena sativa; assembly: GCA_916181665.1. Taxonomy (NCBI): domain Eukaryota; kingdom Viridiplantae; phylum Streptophyta; class Magnoliopsida; order Poales; family Poaceae; genus Avena; species Avena sativa. The sequence continues at coordinate 436,707,946 of OV702287.1, forward strand.
TAGACTATTCCTTAGACTGTGAGGCTATATCAATCACTGTCTCTCGATAGTGCTTAGATAGCATCAAACGCCATCTGGTAAAATGGTGGTTATAAAGGTGTGTTCAGGTATTCGGAGGAAACCGTAGAGGCAATATATGTCAAGAGCGGGATTTGTCCGTCCATGTGACAGGAAGATACTCTAGGGCCCACTCGGAGAAGTTATATCCAATAGTTGCGCAGCGTGTGATTAGATCACGGGGATATCACTTGTCGGAACGAGTTAAGTAGCATTGTTCAGTAACGAGATTGAACACGACATGGTGATGTCATTGATCGAATCTTGGGCAATGCAAGTATCGAATGACAAAGGGAATAAGACACGACTGTCCTGGTTCAAACGACGAAAGATCTTCGTGGAACGCACAGGAGTCACATGGCCATCCAGGTCCCTCTGTTGATAATTGGTGCGGGAGTGTCTCGACCATGTATGGAGTGTTCCCGAACCGTAGGGTATCACGCTTTAGGGCTTGATGATGCTTAGAGAGTGTTTATAGGATCGGTAGAATCACCGAAGAAGAGAAGGGAGAAAACCGGAAGGGTTTCAGTAAGTCCGGACGATCTCTGGAGTGGAGGTGGAAGGTGTTCCATGGCCACGGAGATTAGATAATATGTGAATGAATGTTAAATATTGATTTAATCATTTATTCATAATTATTTAATAAAGAGAAAATCAAGGAGGGAGAGGGCCCAGTAGGGAAAAGGAGAAAGGGGAGAAGGGGCAAGGGGAAGGCCGGCTGGGCCTAGCCCCCCCCCCCCCCCACGAGGCCCACTAGTGGCCGGCGGCCACCTCCTCCCCTCCTCCTCTCCTTTAGTCCCACCCCGGGACTTGAGGGGAGGTAGTACCTCCCCTCCCCCTATATAAAGTTGGGTATTTGGCCTAGAAAATACACCCAAATAATCAATAAAGGTCTCCCCACTTTTGGGAGGACCTCTAATTGATATTTTCTCTCTCCCCCTCTCTCTCTCGTGCCCGTGGTCCCAAGTCTGGACTGTGCGAGCGAGAGACATCTTCACCACCAAGCGCCGTCGCGCTGCGGGATTCGGATCCGGGAGCTCAACTTCCGCAACTGCTGCTGGATCGGGGAAGCAGGAGTCATCGTCAGGCACCGGACGTGTGTAACTCCCCGCGAGGTGTCGCACTTGAGGCACTCAAGTCGTTTGAGCCAGAAGGAGCGCAAGGACTTCATCACGACCTTGAGGTCGGCTTCGGCTCGTCTACATCAACCACACTCTCCTGAGCGTTGACAACGCTTTTCGGTCTTCAAGGGTAAGTTCACGAAAAGCCCCTCCCGTTACTGTATTACTAATAGATAGGTCATGGCAGCTTCAGGGGTTCAGGGGCGTAGAGTGAAATTTATTGTTTTTATGCACGGAACCCCTATAGTGGTATCAGAGCTAGATCTATGCGTAGTAATGCTTGTATGGGTAGAACACACGAGATGTAGCGTGTGGGCGTTGATCTTTTAGTTGTTACCCTCCCACGTGTACTTGTGTATACCACAGTAATGCTTGATGAAGCGGCCCCCAAACGACTTTACGCGTTCATTTGCGAGACTGGTCCACGCTTGACATACGGCTTGTACCGTATAAAGTGGTTTAGGGGGGTGTCTGTCTCTCTTGCATTAGTTGGTATACCATTTGCAACGGAGGGCCCTGAAAGGGGTGTAGTATAGACAACTACTTGATCAGCGTTGTGCTGAAAGTTTGTTGGTAAGAACGGTTCTTGTGCGAAAGCCCATTCAGCCACGTAAAACATGCAAAGATAAAGTAGAGGCGTCTAACTTTGTTTTGCAAGGGGGCGTTGCTTTGTGATATGGTTGTGGCAAAGGTAAAGTAATTACCTTTTGTTACATAGTAGTAGATAGTCACGGTAATGACAAACTACCATGCCGGAATGACACTGGTACCCTGGTGTCTACGGCGCCGGAACCTTGGCGCCGGAACCCAGTGATGGTGGATGGAGATCACGACATGAAGGACCATATCACATAGCATTTACATTCAATGTTATTGTTTGTATGTCTTATTGTGTGCTAGTATTAGATACTCGACGGTAGCCTAATAAGATGATCCCTGTTAAAATAACCAACGATTGTGTTCCCCCTTAGTGTGCACCACCAAGAAAGTTCTTTGGTATGAGGCAGGCTGTGATGATCAGGTGTCAGACATATCTACGTTCGCATACAGTGGGTGCAAGCCATGTTGCACAGCGAAAACACTAAGGTTGAGTTGGCGAGCCTAGCACGCTAGAGAAGTGTGGCCTCGGTACGCAGATGGTCGAAAGATCGAGCACGAGTCGCATGAACGATGTGACCAACGTTTAGCGTCCACCCTTGAACCCACATTGATGGCCGTGATGATCGGGGGAGATGTGGCTGATAGGGGTCATGTTATCACTAGGAACCCTCTTTGGGGATAGGTGTTTCTGAGTGGAGTTATTATTAACTCATTTAATTATAAACTTAGTCTAAATTCCTTTTGCAATTATACATGTAGAAAATGGTTCTTCCTGAGATTACCTTTCCTATCGACGATTGGTTAAAAGGAGAAAAGCTCAAGTTAGATGGATCCAACTTTTCTGCATGGGTCATACGCCTATTTGATCTCCTTGGGGAGAACAATGTAGCTAACTACATGACCTGCGAGATGTATTTGGAGCCACCCTATTCTCATGAGACCTAGGAGCAGCGAGATCTGCGTTATCGTCGTCATGTGATGGCCACGTTTATATCAGTGACCATGCGCCTCGGAATGGAGGATGGGATATGGCCAATGGTGGGGAGTCTCAAGCCCCAAATGGTCATGGCACATCTGAGAGCACATTTCGTGGAACAAGTGCGCATGTGGGAGTATGAGCTGATGGGGGACTTCCTCTCCATAAAGATGGAGGAGGGTTCCTCATTGGATTAGCACTTATTGCGCCTCTACGATGCATACATGAGTCTGGCATACTACCTGGACAACTGGTACTCAAGCTCATTTGCGATGGGAGTTGTGCTGCGGTCGCTTTCTCCAAGCTTCCAAGCACAAGTCAGGATCTGTGTTATGAGAGGTGACACGGAAACACTGGATTTCCTTGAGTTCATATCACATTTCAGAAATGTGATAGATGAACCCAACGTCGCTGGAGTCGTCAACGACAAAGGTATATATTTGATATACAGTTTTATAAATGTTATAACCTTGCAAACACATTGCAGTGTTAAGTATATCTGATACTTGTTCTGTTTTGGTGAAAACAGGTCCTTCTGCATAGAGGTGCTTGCTAGAGAGGAGGTGACGTCACGTGTTGATGGCGAGCATGATGATGATGGCCAACGACACTCTCCCTCGACATTTATCACTTAGTTTGTGTTTTAGGATGATTAATGTAATCAAGAGATTGTGAACTTCTTTAGTTTGTCTCACACTTAGTGAGACAGTTATTCATATGAGTTTGTAACAAATAGTTGTTCTGCTTTTATGAATGATTTCTATTCGTGTTCATATCTTGTTTGATTACTTGTGAATTGTCCTTATTGTTTGAAACTAATTGATAATGTATGAACATTTCTAAAACATTAAAATTCCTTGTTTAAAAATACCCAATTTAATGATATGTTCATTAATGAATGAATGAAGCCATTGTTTGAATTCAAAGTTATGTGATAATATGTGAAAGTCATTCAATTTCTTTTCACATATAAATCATGCCTAAGTTCGGCAGAATAACTTGAACACCGTGTATTACTTGGATACAAAGTGTTTAATGAATTGTTAAAAGTGAATACATATTCGATGTATTGTGTTTTAACGAAAATGGTAATTATCATTAAATGATTGTTTAAATGTGTAAAGTAAGTTTACCAAAGGAAACATGAATATAAAACTATTTGATTTGATCAAAGTGTTTCATCAACAAAAAGGGTATAAGTATAAAAGAGAATCCAATTACTATGATTTGATCAATAGTAATGAAGCTCGACTTTATAAGAATGGCATAAAAGTAATTGTGAATGCAAAGTGTTTTGAAACGTCAAAATACAAAGCATCACAATGTGATATTAGATATCAACGGGGTTGAATAGAAGGCACCAAATAGATCATTGTAGAGTATATGTAGAGACCATTAGTTTAGAAATAGTTAGCACTCAATTAGAATTAGTAAACCATTTGAATCCGTGAAAGTTTTGGGGTTATTTGATATAACCAAAACAATAGCAAATAAGTCCTTGTAGAGTATTCATTGGAAACTTTGAATATGAAACCCATAGCTCGAACCAAAAGGAAAGCAAAACTTGTATTGCTTGGATTTTGGTGCATTCTTGAGAAAGCTCACCTCTAGTGATGTTTCTCAATTATGAGAAAATGGAAATTAGTGTAAAACATGATGACAATTCAAAACCCTGCATCAGAGTGTTGATAAGCGCAACGGACAATGTTCCTGAACGATTCTCTTCACAGAAGGAAAGAATCAATGATTTTGATCATTGTGTTTTTCCCTCCACTATTGTTTTTCACTACATGAAGTAGGATTCAAAATGTAAATCCATATCTTATATGAAGACATTTGTGAATCACTTGTCATGATTTTTGGAATATGACATACCTACGAACTACAAAGGAAATAATGGTAAACTAAATTATGAGAAATCCTAAAAGCAAAATTCCATTGAGAGTAGAAAGAAATTCATTGTTGAATCTCACAAGTAAAAGGAGTTACTTGAATTTTCCCAAATGACTGCAAAGCCATAGTAGGAAAAAGGGGTGAATGACAAAAGCACAATTTGTCAGGCATTGGACAAATTCAAATTAATTTGATTCATGTGTGCTAAATGTCTAGTGGATTTAAAACTAGTAAAGTACTAGTATCTCATAATAAATCTCCAAGTTTGATAATTGATCAAAGATTTTGAAGTTATTCAAAATAGTGAGTGGATATGCAATTTGCATAAAATTGAGTGGGAGCTATGAAAGTCTTCCTAAAACAATATGTGATTGACATATTTTTAAGTGGGAGCAATATGAGTCTCAAACTCAAATATATAGGAATATATTTTGAGTGGGAGCTTATAAGAGTAATTCTTAAGTATGTTAAGGATGAAAGGCACAAATACTTATAAATAATGATTTATAAGATGTAGAAGTTGATAATAGGTGTATTGTGATATTATGTAGTGTTCCTTAAGGGTTTCTGAAAAAGGGGTTTAGAATAGAAGTTAATTAAGGAACCAGTCCTTAATTACTCAAATTAGGAATAACATTAAGTTTAACATCAATCTTTGAAAGAAAGAAAAGGATGATCGTCATCCACTATGTTGAGACATAGGTTCTATCTTAGAAACCATGATGATAACTTAGCATAATATGTGATCCAATAAAGAATGTTTGAAAGTGATTAAGTTCGGATCACAGAACGTTGAGCTAAGTTTGTCTGCAGTGTCTAGTTGAGAACTGTGGACACATTTTCCAAATCCATAAAGGATAACATATCTTAAAGCATAAAGAGTTATGTTATAAGGGAATATGTTGGAAACTCCTGTAGATACCAATTAAAAGTCAAGTAGGAAGCAAGGTGAACAAAACATCGAAAGTTGCACAGAGTGCACTAGTGTTTCGAGGAATACATTTATAATAATAGATAACGGTACCATCTAAAGTGGTGTATAATGTTATGGCGGGGCTAGTTCGCTTTTAACGTTGAATGATGTGTCCCAGGGCACAGTGCCCATGAGAAAGCCCTCGAGGTTGATCTAACGTCACTGTAGGCTCCTGGAATCAGGCCTCGTTCTGCTGCCATGGCGATGATGCATACACACAGATGCTATCATGTGATGATAGAGTATTAATGTCAATCAAGGTGACATTAGTAAGTTGCAAAGGATTTGGGACTATAAAGTACAGACCCAAGAGTCAACCTCTTCCATGAGCAAGCATGTTCAGGGTACCGGATACTTGGTGCCAATAATTGAGAACAAATGCAGCTAGTGTATTTGTACTTAGATCTAGTGCAAGTGGGAGACTGTTGGAAATATGCCCTAGAGACAAATAGTAGTAAGGTCTATTATCATATTTCATATAGTTTATGATTAACTTTTATATCATGCTATAACTGTGTTGAGTGGAAACATCAATACACGTGTGATATACAAACAACCAGGGGTTCCCAATGAAACTCTAGTCACTGGTTCATTGGTCAATAGATGATCATGTTTCCTGATCATGTGGCATTTATGCCAGTTGGAAATGAGGTCATCTCATTCGGAGAATGAGATGATGAACCAATACCCAACCTAAATATCGTGACCCGATCATGTCACGGAGTTCAAGTTACGATGATTAGAAATGGATCCTCGTAGACTATTCCTTAGACCGTGAGGCTATATCAATCACTGTCTCCCGAGAGTGCTTAGATAGCATCAAACGCCATCTGGTAAAATGGTGGTTATAAAGGTGTGTTCAGGTATTCGGAGGAAACCATAGAGGCAATATATGTCAAGAGCGGGATTTGTCCATCCATGTAACGGGAAGATACTCTAGGGCCCACTCAGAGAAGTTATATCCAATAGCTGCGTAGCGTGTGATTAGATCACGGGGATATCACTTGTCGGAACGAGTTAAGTAGCATTGTTCAGTAACGAGATTGAACACGACATGGTGATGTCATTGATCAAATCTCGGGCAATGCAAGTATCGAATGACAAAGGGAATAAGACACGACTGTCCCGGTTCAAACGACGAAAGATCTTCGTGGAACACACAGGGGTCACATGGACATCCAGGTCCCTCTATTGATCATTGGTGCAGGAGTGTCCCGACCATGTCTGGAGTGTTCCCGAACCGTAGGGTATCAGGCTTAAGGGCTTGATGATGCTTAGAGAGTGTTTATAGGATTGGTAGAATCACCAAAGAAGAGAAGGGAGAAAACCGGAAGGGTTTCGGTAAGTCCGGAGGATGTCCGGAGTGGAGGTGGAAGATGTTCCATGGCCACGGAGATTAGATAATGTGTGAATGGATGTTAAATATTGATTTAATCATTTATTCATAATTATTTAATAAAGAGAAAATCAATTAAAAGGTCAAAAGGCTTAATGGGCCAATTCCGGAGGGAGAGGGCCCATTATGGAAAAGGAGAAAGGGGAGAAGGGGCAAGGGGGAGGTCGGCTGGGCCTAGCCCCCCCCCCCCGCGGGGCCCACTAGTGGCTGGCGGCCACCTCCTCCCCCCTCCTCTCCTTTAGTCCCACCCCGGGACTTGAGGGGAGGTAGTACCTCCCCTCCCCCTATATAAAGTGGGGTATATGGCCTAGAAAATACACCCAAATAATCAATAAAGGTCTCCCCACTTTTGGGAGGACCTCTAATTGAAATTTTTTCTCTCCCCCTCTCTCTCGTGACCGTGGTCCCAAGTCTAGACTGCGTGAGCAAGAGACATCTTCACCGTGGAGCGCCGTCGCGCTGCAGGATTCGGATCCGGGAGCTCTACTTCCGCAACTGCTGCTGGATCGGGGAAGCGGGAGTCATCGTCAGGCACCGGACGTGTGTAACTCCCCGCGAGGTGTCGCACTTGAGGCACTCAAGTCTTTGGAGCCAGAAGGAGCGCAAGGACTTCATCACGACCTTGAGGTCGGCTTCGGCTCGTCTACATCAACCACACTCTCCTGAGCGTTGACAACGCTTTTCGGTCTTCAAGGGTAAGTTCGCGAAAAGCCCCTCCCGTTACTGTATTACTAATAGATAGGTCCTGGCAGCTTCAGGGGTTCAGGGGCGTAGAGTAAAATTTATTGTATTTATGCGCGGAACCCCTACAGTTTTTAGAGTAGGAGGTGGAGGTGCCTCATCTCCTTTTCTTACAGGTTCATATTTTTGATTCATCTTGGGATCCACCCTAGGTGTGGACTCAAGATGATCATCCATTTCCAATTGTTTCTATGTCTTGAAGAATGCTATTGTTATTGACTAAACTCCTTGATAAATAATCATCAGGCATCTCAATGTGACATGGGTATACCTTACAGGTACCTAAGATTATCCTATACGGTTTGGCCCAAGAAGGAGCTCACGGTGTAATCGAAGCCCAACAAAGATTCGGGTGGCACATTGGAGTTCGATTTCTTGGAGGACATGACAAAGTGTAGATAGAAACTTAAAGGGGAAACCCTAACTTGTAACTGACTCAACCTGCTACCCCGAGGCCTAGCTTCTCTATATAAAGGATAGGAGGGGGTGACGAGGAGGACCGATACACGCACACCCTGCATACTCCTCGCCAGATTGCATCTGTGCACCCTTGTAAGTTTCGACTCCCCCATAATCAAGAGCAGACAAGCAGGAGTAGGGTCCTCTACGAGGCCTGAACCTAGTAAAACCTCGTGTCACCTGTGTGCTTGTTTGCTAGCGGATTGATGCCTCCAACGCTCCCTACTTCCTATGAACCCAAGTCCATAACAATGGGAATTGATGAGTCTAACCCTTGTCAACTAGCGCCGTCTGTGGGAAACGGGAGTGCTGATGTTGCGGCTTCCTCGGCCCCATCAACCGCGATCTACGGCTCTGCTGCAGCAGAGACACGCCTTCTCTTCGGCACCCTCGACTTCACCGTCCATGCGCCGGCGACTCGCCCGTATTTTGAGTCCGTGGGCAACGGGATCGGCCTAGCAATCGAAAGCCTATGCTTTCAGGTTGGTGGGCTCGGAATGCTCCGCCTTCCTGATCAGCCGAAGATCCCCGCGATTGCTCCTACGTCATGGTTCCCACCGCTGATTAGCACCCTAAGCAAACTCAACGCCTTAGCACTAGTTGAGAATACGGATGACAACAGTAGTTGCGAGTCCGATCTGGGTGATCTGGCATCACAAGATGGACTCTGCGACTCCGGGTCTAAGAGCTACGGAAGCAACATCTTCCCCAGCCACTACATGTGCGCCATCATCAACACCAGCGATGGAAGCACTTCAAGGGAGAACGCCAATGGTGGACCCACCAACAACGGACCAACAAACTGACCCCCTGTCGTCAGGCCCATCCAAGAAGATCATCAGCTGCATCTCCCTGCGGGTGAACGCGCCAACAAACAACAGCTGATTGAGCTCACCGACACCGAGTGGACACGATACAGGGAGGCCCTACAGGGCAACCCCTTACCTCAAAACTCATCGCAGAAGATGTTGATGGGTTACCATTGGCTGCTCATGCAGGAGTTCAGGCGCCAGCAACAAGTGAGCGCTCAAATCGAAGAGCTTAAAATGAGGGCCGATGAATCGAGCCTCCGACGAGCTGCGCTCTCTTCCATCGGAGGATCCTCCTCCAAGGGCAATGATTATGTAGCTGCTAAAAGGCGCTCTCGACTGGCTCACCTCACCGACAGGGAGCGAGAAGAGGCCACTCGAGTCCTCAACTTCTCGTCCATTACGGTGGACTCACGGGGCAACGTGCTCCCAAAGACACCACACGCAGCGTTGACAACAGCCACCATGTACCTGCTCAACAACTAGCCATCAGTTGGGGATCCACGATCCGCCATGCACCGATCTACGATCGCTAGACTGGGACTAGTCGAAGCCACGCTCACTAGTCGAAGCCAAAGAAAAGCAAGGCTCTAGTCAAGTACTACTCGCTCTCCTCCAGGGATGATGAGCACGAACTATCGCAGCGACGCTGCTCACATCAACATGATCGTGACTACAACGCGCGTGATGACATCACGCAGTGCAAAGTAGACAAGATGCATGCAAGACGCGCTCGTCTGACAGACTCGGAGGACAAAGGAACAGAGCTCTGCGGTGCTGGCTGCTTCAACCGAGCCATAAGGAAAACATGAATGCCTAAGGGGTTCAAACTTCCGTTAGAGAACCCAAAGTTCGATGGCCTCCAGGACCCGAAGATCTAGTTGGAGGACCACATCTCCTCTATCAAACTACACGGCGGGAGAAAAATCACAGCAATGCAGTGCCTCTAGCTATAGCTGCAGGGCTTCGCTCCCGCGTGGCTCAGTAATCTCCCCCACAGATCCGGCTGAGCAACATCTTCCCCAGCTGGGAAGAGCTAGTATATAGCTTCGTGTGAAATTTAAAGGGCACTTACAAAAGGCCCGCATCAATCGAAGAGCTAAAGGGCTGCTACCAAAAGCCCGACGAGTCACTACGCTCCTACATCTAGAGGTGGTCCATCATCAAAAACTCTGCAGAGGGCATGTCCGAGGATCGCGCGATTCACGTGTTCAACGACGGCGTACACCGAAGAAAGCTCAGGGAAGAGTTGGGACGATTGAAGCCCAAAACAATTAACCACCATATGGAAATTGCGAACAGATGGGCTGATGGAGAGGACTCGGTGAAAAATAACCGTGTCCACTCAGACGATGACGATGACTTCGGCCGCAGACGCGATGATTGAGGAAAACATCGAATGCGCGGTTACGAAGACCGTGAGAGGTCGACATGGTCGTGGCTGGCTATGCCCATAGACGCGACAATGGCAACCGCAACAACGGATATCGCAACGGAGGATACCGCGACAGTGGAAAGACCATGCAGGTATGGAAACGCCGTACCCGCGATGAGGCTCCTGGAACATCGATCCAGGATAAGTTGTGTAGACGTTGCAACATACACTTCTATATCGACAAACATGACGACAAGAAGATGTCCAGTCACCTCCTAAAGGACTGCGCGCGAGTTCCTCAAACTCCACGAAGGCCTCGCCCAAATGAATAGCGACGTGATAAATCAGGGCTACGGAGCTGCCCCAGGTGCTGTGGCTCACGGAGCACCGCCACCACCACCCGGACCACCACCACCTATGGCTACACCAGCCCAGAATAATGGAGGTGAACAATACCCACGAGCGCTGGGGAATATGGGCATGATCCAAAAAGGACAACCATCCAATCGAGTGCAAAAATCAATCACTCACCAAATCAACCTGGCGCTTAACTCTCCACCCTCAACTACTAAGTACCTCAGCGGGTGAGAGTCCTGCATCACCTTCGACAAGCGTGATCACCCGCACCAAGTACCTCGCCCGGGACACTCTCCATTGGTGCTTGAAGCACAGATCGGAGGCTTCAAGATGAGTCGCGTCTTCATGGATGGCGGCAGTGGCATCAACCTCATGTTCGCCAGCACCTTGTGTGCCATACGGATCCCCCTTTCGTGCTTGGAAACCTCTGACACGACATTCCATGGCATCCTCCCAGGGAAGGGTGTATACCCCTTAGGAAAAATCAGCTTGGGTATCATCTTCAGCATGTCGGCAAACTTCCAGTGAGACCACCTCGAATTCAAAGTGGTCAACTGGCCCTCGTAGTACCATTGTATCCTTGGACATGTCACATTCACGAGGTTCATGGCGGTGCCACACTACGCCTACCTGCAGATGAAGATTCCAGTCCCTAATTGTCGGGGGATGTTCCCCAGATACCCCAACCGGACAAGAAACTGGGCAGTCGCATCACGTCCGGCTGACCAGATGCAGCCGGACAAGGCAAGACAGGCCGGCTATCGTAGGGTAGCCGGATCGGCAAGATGCAGCCGGCTACGGCGACGTAGCCGGAAACAATCAGTGAGACAGGACGACGTGCGTATCAGTGCACGGTATGCCCTGTACGATGACAAGACCGGCAACCACCCGGCCATACCAAAGACTTTGCGGGGATGACGCAGGAATAGTGGCCCGATGCTGACGACAGGCTCGCACGGCATCCACTGTGCCTACGACAGCCATACCGCTCATACTCCGATGTGACATACCGTACCGGGTACTGTAGATGACCAGCCGGCTGGGCCCGCATGTGGGGCCCGCCAGTCGGACTGGCCAGTGAGACCGTTGCCTCTTTGCCTATATAAGGAGAGGCATGGCCTCAGTAGAAAGGGTTGGTCTCAGTGCATTTAAGGCAGTAGCTAGAGAATACAGCTCAAGGAGCACTTGTAGTTCGTATATCCCTCATAGTCAGATTCGGCAGGAGTAGGAGCTTTACCTCATCACGAGGGCTCTGAACCTGGGTACTTCCTATGTCCAGCTATGCTTGCTTGTATCCAATCCCGCCTGCGGATGCTGTCGATAGTTTCCCTGATAGTCCCCACACCTCTATCTAACCTCCTTAGGTACTGTCGTTTCCAATACAACGACAGTTGGCGCCCACCGTGGGGCAGATGGCTCCGACCGGAGTCACGTTCCGCACGGGACCCCGCACTTCAACCGGTGAGCGCGTGGCCTCCGGCCTGGTGCTCACGCTTGGCAAATTCGACTACGTCATCGATAATGCTTCCTGCTTCACCGGAACCTCTTTCCCGGTGAACGGCACCGTCCTGCTATTCGGCGACCTCCCTGTCTATGTCGCCACCGTCCCGGAGCATTTCCCTAGGGAAATCGTCTCTGTCGCGGAGCTGCCGCGTCCAGGCGGTAGCACCTCCACCGCGTCCTGTGGCGTGGAGGTCATGATGGCCGGCTCTAGCTCTCATCCCTGCCAGCCGCGGCAGCGGGGCGTGGACGAGGTTGGAACTTCCGCCCCTTCGCAGCCTCGGAACCCGGTGGAGGATGCCATTGATCAGCTCCAGACGCCGGTTAACCTCGGGGATAACCCGGAGGAGGCAGAGGCCAACTTCGTTATTGAGAGACAGATCCTCCTCCAGGAGGCTATGGAGCTGGTGGCAACCCGCAAGCAATTCAAGATCACCCGGCGCGAGTACGACCGCGCGCACGGCTTTACTCCAGCTACAGCGGAGCCGAGCCGACGCGGCCAGGTACGGCGCCGGGGTGGCGAGCTAGGCGGTAGGATGAAAAAGGATGGGGAGCCGGATCCCGCGCCCGCCCTCATCCGGCCCACCTATAGCATGCCCATCAAGAACCTACGCGCGGTGCGAGCCGCAGCAGAGGAACTGCCCAAGCTAGAGGGCGAGGAGTGAGCCCACCAGCACGCCCGTGTCCAGGAGCTCCTCCGCATCACGGACGAGCAGGCTGACGCCACTCGGCAGATGCAGGAGGACCCCAGCTACTCCAGGGGAGCAAGCTCCCTGCCAACAGCAGGGGCGCGCCGCGCGACACTCAGCAGGCGTCCTCCCCTTAGCCGGCTAAGGCCCGCAGCAGGCGTCGTAGCTCTGGCAATAAGGGCCAGCTGCGCTAGGAGCAGACGGTGAACAGCAACCTGCCGCCTCCCCCTCCCCCAACCGGAGCGCCTAGACCCACCGGCTCCCGTCTCTCGGGCCAGGTGGGAGCGCCCAACCCGGATTGTCCGGATGCTCGTGACCGCATCGAGCTCCTTGCTCAAGCGCGCGTCACAGAGGAAGAAGATTCTATCGGCCCGGTTTGTTTCAGACCTCGCATCCAGAACGAGCTATTTCCGGATAAGTTCTCCCTGCCCAGGAACACCCCCAAGTACGACAGCAGCATGAAGCCGGAAGATTGGCTGACCGACTATGCTACGGCAGTCGGCATCGCCCATGGGAACAAACGCACTGCCGTGCACTACGTCCCCCTTATGCTAACCGGATCCGCAAGGACGTGGCTCAACAGCCTTGCGCCCAACAGCATCAACGCCTGGCCAGACTTCGAGAAGGTATTCGTCCGCAACTTCAACGGCACGTACAAGCGTTCGGGGCGTCCACGCGACCTGGCCTTGTGCATCCAGGGTGACCGCGAGACCGACCACGAGTACCTCGCCAAGTGGACGGAGCTACGCAACACCTGCGAGGGCATTCTGGAGAGCCAGGCCATCAGTTTCTTCATCGAGGGTTGCCGAGAAGGCACCATGCTTTGCCACTAGCTACTATGTGATGAGCCGAAAACCATGACGGAACTCATGACGGTTGCGGACCAGTACACCACGGCGGATGCCGCCATGAAGAAGCCCCTCCGGGTAAATGCTGACGGGCGTCCGACTCCTATGGAGCCGGCTCACGATCGCCCGAGCAATCCGGCTGGTGAAGCCGGATCCTCCAGGCGCCACGGCAACGACAACCGGTTCCATGGGGACCGCCAAGCCGGACAGCAGAAGCCACGCTACCACGCGTGGCAGGTCAATGCTGTGGAGGGTGCGCCCGACGCACCGGCTAACGATGCAAGGAGGCAGAAGCCACGACTCACCTTTGACCAGATGTTTGACGGCCCGTGCAAGTGGCACAGCGGTCCCTTCAAACCGGCTACGCACACCACTCGGAATTGTAGCTGGCCCGCCAGCTAAAAGACCAGGGTAACCAGCCTCGTCTCCCCCCGCCCCCTCCTAGTGGACCACCACCACCGGCTAGAGGAGCCGGTAATGATGGTAACAGCGGCAACGGCGGCAACAACAACAACAATGGCTACCCCCAGCCGCACGCCGCCTACCACATCTTCGAGACGGAGCTGGACGACAAGCACAGCCGTAGGCTACGCTCAAAGGAGGTCAATGCCATCGTCTCTCCAGTCCCCCAGTACCTGAACTGGTCGGAAACCCCCATCACCTGGAGCCGTGCAGACCAGCCGGAGCAGCTGCCGACTCCCGGGGGCTACGCCATGGTGCTCGACCCCCTCATCGTCTCCAACGCGCGTACCTGCCGATTCTTGCGTGTCCTCATCGACGGAGGCAGCAGCCTCAACTTCCTATACCAGTCCTCGCTGGAGAAGCTGGGCATTCGCGAATGCGACCTGCGCCCGACTACCACGATGTTCTACGGCGTACTACCGGGGCTAGCCTGCGCCCCGCTGGGAAAAATCCAGCTAGACGTCATCTTCGGGACCGAGGAGAACTTCCGCCGCGAACCAATCTGGATCGAGGTGGTAAAACTGACGAGCTCCTACCATGCTCTCCTCGGGCGCCCCGCCCTCGCCAAGTTCATGGCCGTCCCCCACTACACGTACCTCAAGACAAAGATGCCGGGACCCCACGGCATGATCATCGTCGCAGGCTGCTTCAGGCGGTCGATGGAGTGCGCCTCAGTCGGTTCCAAACTGGCAGAGGCCCTCATCATAGCCGAGGAGAAGCGCGTGATCATGCGCAATGTGGCCATGGCCCAGCAGGACATACCGGCTAGCAGCAAACCGGCTGGAGAAGGAGCTTTCTAGCCGGCAAAGGAGACGAAGAGGATCCAGCTCGACCCCTTTGACCCGACTAAGTTCGTCACCATTGGTGCCGGCTTGGACAACAAATAGGATGGCGCGCTCGTCGACTTCCTCCATGAGAATCAGGACATCTTTGCATGGTCTCCCAAGGATATGCCGGGTGTGCCGAGGGAGTTCGCCAAGGACTCACTTCATGTGCGGCCGGATGCCAGGCCGGTCAAGCAACCTCTGTGCCAGTTCGCAGAGGAGAAGAGGAAGATAATCGGTGACGAGATCACCCGGCTCCTCGCAGCCGGGTTCATCATGGAAGTGTACCACCCGGACTGGTTGGCGAACCCAGTCCTGGTGCTGAAGAAGAACAAGACCTGGTGCATGTGTATCGACTACACCAGCCTGAACAAGGCATGCCTGAAAGACCCTTTCGCCTTGCCCCGTATCGATCAAGTCATCGATTCCATGGCCGGCTGTGATTTGCTGTCTTTTCTAGATTGTTATTCCGGTTACAATCAGATCCGGTTAAACCCGGCTGATCAGATTAAGACATCATTTATCACCCCCTACGGGGCTTTCTGCTACATAACCATGCCTTTTGATCTGAAGAATGCAGGCGCTACCTACCAGCGCTGCATGCAGAAGTTCTTGCACTCACAGATAGGCCGAAACGTGCATGCTTATGTGGACGATGTGGTCATCAAGACCAAGGAGAAGCGCACCCTCCTCGAAGATCTGGGAGAGAAATTTGGCAACCTCTGCCAGTACCAGATGAAGCTGAACCCGGAGAAGTGCGTCTTCGGAGTACCATCCGGTCAGCTCCTCGGTTTCCTCGTATCACAACGAGGCATCGAGGAAAATCCGGAGAAGATCGCGGCCATCGAGAGGATGTAGCCGCCCAGGAACTTGCTTGGAGTCCAAAAGTTCACCGGATGCCTGGCCTCTCTCAGCCGTTTCGTCAGCCGGCTGGGGGAGAAGGCACTCCCGTTCTACCAGCTGATGAAGAAGACGGACAAGTTCTCCTGGACTTCGCAAGCCGACACTGCATTTCGTGACCTCAAGCACATGCTATCCACAGCACCGGTTCTAGCCACGCCGGCTAGCAAGGAGCCGATGTTGCTCTATATAGCAGCCATCAGCCGGGTCATCAGCGTCGTCCTCGTGGTGGAGCGCCCCGAGGGAGGCAAGGCTCAGCCGGTTCAGAGGCTCGTCTACTACCTCAGCGAGGTTCTCTCCCTCTCCAAGCAGAACTACCCCCACTACCAGAAGATGTGCTACAGCGTGTACCTGGCATGCAAGAAGCTCAAGCACTACTTCCAGGAGCATCCGATTAAGGTCGTGTGCACCGCACCCCTTTCGGACATCATCGGCAACAAGGACGCCACCGGCCGAGTCGCCAAGTGGGCCATCGAGCTCGCCACCTACTCCATCCAGTATGAGCCACGGCTCACGATCAGGTGGCAGGTACTGGCGGACTTCCTCGTCGACTGGGCCGAGACCCAGTATCTCCCACCGGTTCCGGATTTGGACCATTGCAAGATGCACTTCAACGGGTCGAAGATGCTCGAGGGCTCGGGTGCCAGCATCATTCTCACCACGCCCAAGGGAGACCAGCTGGAGTACATGCTGCAGATCCACTTCAAGGCCTCCAACAACGTAGCCGAATACGAGGCACTGGCGCACGGACTCCGACTGGCCAAGGAGATCAGTGTGAACCGGATCCTTTGCTTCGGTGATTCGGATCTGGTGGTGCAGCAAGTGTCCACAGAATGGGACGCCAGAGATGTAAACATGGCCCTCTACCGGTTCCACATCCAAAAGCTCAGCGCCTCCTTCGACGGATGCGAGTTCCATCACGTCCCCCATGCCAACAATGAGGCAGCCGATTCGCTCACCTGAATCAGATCCACTAGGCAGGCGATCCCACCAGGGGTTTCCTTGGAGCACCTGCGCAAACCCTCCATCAACCCGTCGCCAGAATCAGACTCCATCATCTGGGCAGGAAGCGCTCCGGCTGACGGAGCGGCAGAAGCGAGGTAGGCGGAGCCTCCAAAAAAGAAGACCCGCACCAACTCTGGCAAGGAAGTGCCCTCCGGCTCGCAAGACCCGGGGGCTGCCGGTTCGCCAAGCAGCTCGGGGGCTACCGTCCCGGGTACATCACCCGGACGACCCCCCGACATCCATCAACCGGAGAGCGGGAGCATCCTCGCCATTCGGGAAGTGCCATCCTGGGCACAACCCTTCATGAACTACATCGCCAACGGAGAACTTCCGGATGACGAGGTGGAGGCCAGGCAAATCCGGCGCCGCACGCACACATACACCATCATCAACGGCGAACTGTACAAGCGCAGCGTATCCGGCATCTTCCAGAGATGTGTCGATGTAGACATGGGCTACCGGCTACTCAAGGACATCCACCAGGGCGAGTGCGGGCACCACGCTTCGTCAAGGGCGATAGTCGCCAAGGCGTTTCGCCACGGTTTCTATTGGCCCACCGCCCTCGAGGACGCTGAGCAGCTGGTCCGCGCGTGCAATGGGTGCTAGCGCTTCGGGCAGCCCAGGCACATGCCAACTTCGGTACTCAAGACCATACCGATCACCTGGACCTTCGCGGTTTGGGGCCTCGACATGGTCGGTCCCTTCAATCGAGCATGCGCGGGTATGGCCCATCTACTGGTAGTGGTGGATAAATTCACAGAGTGGATCGAGGCCAAGCCTATCCGGAAGTTGGACGGGGCGACAGTCGTCACCTTCTTCACCGACATCATCAACCGGTTCGGCTACCCCAACAACATCATCACCGACAACGGCACGAACTTCGCCAAGGGGGCCTTCGCCCAATTCTGCAACAACAAGGGCATCCGGCTAGACCTTGCCTCAGTCGCGCACCCGCAGTCCAACGGGCAAGTCGAAAGAGCAAACGGCTTGGTGCTAGCCGGCATCAAACCGCGTCTCATCGAGCCATTGGAGCAGTCACCCAGATGCTGGATCGAGGAACTTCTGGCTGTGTTATGGAGCCTCTGCACCATGCCGAATAGATCAACCGGCTACACCCTGTTCTTCCTGGTCTACGGATCGGAAGCTGTCCTCTCCGCGGACATCAAGTTCGACTCACCGCGCAAGCTCCTATACGACGAAAAGGCCAACCATGAGGCGCGGGAGGACGGAGTGGACCTCCTAGAAGAGGCCCGCGAGCTGGCTCTGTCCAGATCAGCCCTCTACCAGCAACGACTACGCCGCTACCATTCAGGCCGGATCCGCCCTGTCGCGTTCCGCGAGGGCGATCTGGTCCTCCGGCTGGTGCAAGACACAAAGGGCATGCACAAGCTATCGCCACCCTGGGAGGGCCCCTTCATCATCAGTCGGGCGCTGCCCAACGACTCCTACTACCTCATTGACGCGCAACAGTCGTGCAAGAACAAGATGGACAAATCAGACGAGGAGACCGAGCATCCCAGGAACGCGGCCTTGCTGCGCCTGTTTTACACCTAGTCCCCAGACAGTGTATGTATCACACAAACCCTATGAATGAAAATGTGGACCCCTATGAGATACCCGGGGGCTCCTTGCTAGAAATATGTTTTCGCATCTGTTTTTCCGCTTATGGTTTTCCAGCTCCGGCAACCCCTACCCGGGGGCTCGCCGGCTGGTCCGGCCTGCTAAGTCAACAAACCGACTAACTAGTGTGCGACGATGTCAGAGGCCCACTCTTTGTCTCAGCTACAGACCGCAACCCGGCTGTCCGGCTAGCAAGAGCAAAAGCCTGAGACATCCCACACGAAAAACAGGGAGGAGACGCGACAGACCGGGTGTCCCGGCCTTGCAACTAGCTTAAGCCAATCCGGTTGCTGGGCCGTTAGTACCGTGCACAATGTATTGTCAGCTCCCTTCGATTTCGGCTGCAGACCGCAACCCGGCTGCCCGGCAAGGACGCAGCGAAAACAGCAGAGCACACGGGAAAGCGACCAAGTCTCCAGAGAGGCGGAAGCTAGTTTTCAAAAAAAAAAACCCGTTTTCCGGCTACAATTTGGCAGACTAACCTATTAACCGGTGAGGATGTATGTGTATGTATATTCTTGTCCGACTACCTTGAGTCGGAATTCAGCAAGAAAAGGAGAAGAAGATTCAAAGTCCTTGCCTTCATCAAGCGCTCCGAATCTCGGGGGCTACACCCACTGGGTGTGCACGCGTGCCCCCAGTGGAATCTTGTAGTTCCCGACCGGCTAAGGGCGTTTAGTCGGCCGTTCGGAGCCCAAGTGAGAGCAAGGGTAGGAGCAAGAAAAGGAGAAGAATATTCGAAGTCCTTGCCTTCATCAAGCGCTCAGAATCTTGGGGGCTACACCCACTGGGTGCGCTCGCGCGCCCCTAGTGGAATCTTGTAGTTCCCGACTAGCTAAAGGTGTTTAGTTGGTCGTTCGGAGCCCAGGTGGGGCCAAGGGCAGGAGCAAGAGAGGGCAAGAAAGATTTGAAGCACCTGGCTAAGCTAGATACTCTGAATCTCGGGGGCTACACCCAGTGGGTGCGCTCGCGTGCCCCCACTAGAATATTAGTTCCCCCGGCTAAAGGTGTTCAGCCAGCGAAGTAACCGACTAAGACGAGTCTAGTCGGATAAAGTTAGAAGACTTGGGAAATAGAAGGAAGATTTGAAGCACCTGGCTATGCCAGCTACTACGAATCTCGGGGGCTGCACCCAGTGGGTGCGCTAGCGCGCCCCCACTGGGGATGCAGTTCCCCTGGCTAAAGGTGTGTATCCGGACGAAGTAAGCCGGATAAGGTCAACCGGCAAAATGTTGAAAGTAAATTCGAAGCACACAAGTTGAAGGAAACTCAAGCAAGTTCAATATTAGCAAGCAAAGAAGAAAGGGAGGCGAAGCTCCCATAAGTTTACCTAGTGTCAGAGAGAGCCGGTACAGACAGACAAGTTTCAAACGGATCTAAAGCAAGACAAATACACCCGGCATCCTGGGGCAACGACTAAGCGGCAGGACCCTTGCCATAAGGAGCGTCTTGGCCGGCAGAGGCTTCAGGCGGAGGAGGACGCACGGCGCTCGATCCCGTTCCGGCGTCCACAGCCGGCTGCGTCGGGGCTTCCACTTCAGGAGAACCGATGGACTCCGAGTCGGTGAGCACCTCGTCGGGGTCCACGTAGTCGGCGATCTTGATGGCGGATCCTTAGAGCTCCGGATGGGCCTGGCGAATGGCGGTAAGGTCGGCACCGGCACGGAAACCACCGTCGATCTTCTCGACGCGGGCGTCCTTGTACCAGGAGAGCATAAGAGCCAGAGCCATCTCCGCTCCGGCTCGCACCGCCAAGTCCCGCAGCTGGTCCACCGCAGCCGGCACCTCCCCCACCTTCGCAGCCAGCTGCGCCATCATCTCCGGAACCTCCGCATCCGGCCACAGTAAGGAGAAGATGTCTCACGCCGCTTGACGAAGCTTGCCAGCTTCTTCGCCAAGAAGTACGACGAGCTCCTGGGTTATCAGCTGCGCTCTCGACCAGTTCTCCTACAGCCGGTTGTATGCCAGCAGGTCTATGCCGGGATAAAACTCTGTCAGAAAAGTGAGTCAGATCCGGCTACCAGATCCGGAAAGAAAGGGAAGCAGAAAAGAAGAACTTACCCTTAGTCGTGTGGCCAACCTGCATCAGCTCCTCCACAAAAGCCTTCTCCTTCATCGCCAGTTGATTGATCTCTTTCTATTGGTCCTTGTTCTGGGCCTCGAGAAGATTGAAGGCCTCGATCCGGCTAGCGAGCGAGGCGTCGCGCTCCTTAATGGTGGCCTCCAGGCCGTCTACCTTCACGTGCCAATCCTTATTTTGCAGCCGCAGAGTAGAGTTGGACTTGCTCAGCCGGTCGTTCGCTTTCTACAAGCGATCGATCTCGTGCTAAGCACACACAAGGATAGCTATGATGAAACCGCCTATCAGCAAAAAAAGGGACGAGCCGGATGAAGCAAACTTACTATGGGAGGTCCCGTTGGCAGCAGCAAGCTTCTGCTCCAAGGTCCGGTTCCCGCCGGCTGCGGCCTCCAGCAGCCGGATCTCCTTCACCGCCAGTTCGAGGGTAGTGGCGAGGTCCGTCAGCGAGGCGGCACAGGAGGTGTCGTCATCCACGGCGTTGGCAGCCAAGGAATCCTTCGCGGCAACCACCGTTGTCCTCCACTCCTCCCCGGGCTCGTCGTCGGGGTTGTCGTCACCGACAACGAAGAGCTCCTTGCTGGCAGCGGCCCCCCGCGCGCCTGTGGAAGAGCCACCCGGCTAAGGATCCGCCTCCGGCTGGACCACCACGTCTGGCTGCGGACCCTCCGCTCTGGATGAGGCAGCCGGTTCAGATCGAGGTGGTGGCGGAGGCGGCGCCGCGGGAGAAGGAGGGGCGCTGGAAGACGAGGTCGGAGCATGAGGTGGCGACCCGGTTGGCGCTCACGCCGGGCTCGCGGCTCCAAAGGAGACTAGCGTGCTAAGAAAATAGAAGACAGGAGAAAGGAAACAAAAGCAAGTAAGCCAAGGGCAGAAAAGCAGGAAAAGAAATAGGCAGAAAATGATAAGTGCAAAGGGAGGAGGGACGTACCCCGGCACAACCGGAGGCGGCCCTTTATTCCGACCAAGGCGGCTAAGTGGCAGGACACTGGTCCGGCTCCTCTTGGGGGCCGGCTCCTCCGCGACAGGCCGGCGGGAGCTGGAACGGCTGGAGCCGCTCCCGCCAGCTTCGCCATCCGTCGCAGAGCGCGTCGCCGGATCAGTGGTCAGCGCGTCCTCCTCCTCCTCGTGAACCTCCGCGTGGGGGTCGGCAGCCGGCTCATCATTCCGGCTAGGGAAGGCATCACCATCCCCGTCCGACTCCTCGCCGGACCGCCGAGCACGCGGCTCGGGCAAGTCAGGCGTGAACTCCTCAAGGGGAGCTTCACCCTCCTCGCGACGAATACAAGCGAAGATATGCCAAATACAAGAAGTTAGCTGGACAAAACAAGAAAGAAATGCAAGAAGAACAAAAGAAGCTTCCAGGCGCGTGGTTCTCCCGGCTGTAGGGCGCCAGACTGAACTTCCAGCCCTCTAGCAGCTGCTCCTTGGTGATCGTCAACACCCACTCCTTCAGGTTGTGGTAGCGGGGATCACGGCGCGACAGCCGGGTCGGGTCCAGCCGGCCGGAGTAGTAGCACATCTTGTGCGCTCGCTGCTGCAACGGCATCATCAGCTGGGACATCCAGCTGAGGGTAATGTCCAGGCCGGTTAGCCGGCAGGTGACGAGGGAGCGCATCCTAGAAAGCTGGAAGATTGATCCGGTCAACGTTGGTGACGTTCTTGACGTAGAAGTACGACTAATGCCACAGTCGTACCGTGTCATGGAGCAAGAACTTGGGGTAGCCGAATTGGGCGCAGGAGTAGATGGAGGCGTCGCCGCAGACGACTAGTGGCCCCTTCGTGTACTGCACCTGCGGCCGGACTCGGAAGAGCCGGTAGAAGAGCCCGAGATCTGGCTGGATCCCGAGGTAGCTCACGCAGAAGGCCATGAAGTGCGCCAACATCCCGATTGCGTTGGCGCCGAGATGGTGGAGGCGGAGATCGAAGAACGCCAGGAAGGTGAGGAAGAAGGGATGCACCGGCAAGGCGAACCCGCGTGCCAGATGGGAGAGGAAGATGATGCGCTCCTGCTCCGCCGGGTGCGGCGACACCTCTCCCGCCGGTGCCAACCGCACCACCACTTCCTCCTCCGGCGGAAGGACGCGAGTCACGCGGTACTTCTGGATGTGGTGCTCCGTGAAGGAGGAGCCACACCAACCTCCGCGGTCGGCTGCCATTACCGGTTGACAGGGAGGCGCGGCGGTGGAGGAGTGATGGTGGCCCGTACCGCCGACGACGAAGAGCGGGCGGCGCAGCGGGCTACAGCGGTAGCAGAGAGCACGCTGGGAAGAGGAAAACTAGAGCGGGGGAGCGAAGGAGGGGAACAGCTCCCCCTGCGGCGTCCCTTTAAAGGACCAGAAGCGCAACCGTCAACAGCGCCACGTGGCGCGCATCCAGACGACCCTCACCCTAACCGCCGCCCAGATCCCGTGCGTCGACCCGGGATGCGCAGAAGATCCGGGAGCGAGAACCGAAGCGCCGGGCAGCAGTTTCCCGAGGCGACGTGCGATGGGACGTTATGTTGTCCGCCGCAGTGCAATGATGGCGTGTGCACGCGTGGCCGGCGTCAGCACTAACGTCACGGGTAGCACAATCGCCAGGCGTAGCTGGACACAAATTCAAAACCAAGAGGGAGCACGCGCACATTTTGCCTAAGGGCGGAACCCACACGCGCTCGGGGGGGCTAGTGTCGGGGGGATGATCCCCAGATACCCCAACCGGACAAGAAACTGGGCAGTCGGATCGCGTCCAGCTGACCAGATGCACCCGGACAAGGCAAGACAAGCCGGCTATCGCAGGGTAGCCGGATCGGCAAGATGCAGCCGACTACGGCGACGTAGCCGGAACCAATCAGTGAGACATGACGACATGCATATCAGTGCACGGTACGTCCTGTACGATGACAAGACCGGCAACCACCCGGCCATACCGAAGACTTTGCGGGGATGACGCAGGAACAATGGCCCGATGCGGATGACAGGCTCGCACGGTGTCCACCGTGCCTACGACAGCCATACCGCTCATACTCCGATGTGACATACCATACCGGGTACTGTAGATAACCAGCCGGCTAGGGCCCGCATGTGGGGCCCGCCAGTCGGACTGGCCAGTGAGACCGTCGCCTCTTTGCCTATATAAGGAGAGGCAAGGCCTCAGTAGAAAGGGTTGGTCTCAGTGCATTTAAGGCAGTAGCTAGAGAATACAGCTCAAGGAGCACTTGTAGTTCGTATATCCCTCATAGTCAGATCCGGGAGGAGTAGGAGCTTTACCTCATCACGAGGGCTCCGAACCTAGGTACTTCCTGCGTCCAGCTACGCTTGCTTGTATCCAATCCTGCTTGCTGATGCCGTCGATAGCTTCCCTGCTAGTCCCCACACCTCTATCTAACCTCCTTAGGTACTGTCGTTCCCAATACAACGACACTAATGGCATTATCACCATCAACGGAAGCTTCGAGAGATCATATAGTTATGATAGGGAATTCAACAGAATTTCCTAGTCTTTCGGCATGCAGGAAGAGATTGTAAGGCTGAAGGAGTCTGTAGACAACAGTTTACCTCCTCTGAGTAAGCCAAACTCCCCTGACCAGTACTTCCACTCATCAGTGCACGCCAAGGTGGTCTAGGTCCACCCGACGGATCCGACCAAGACGGCCCTCATCGCCAACAACCTAAGTTCCGCATAGGAAGTCGCTGGTCGAATTCCTTCGTGAGTGCTAGGAGATCTTCGCTTGGTGTCCTGCGGACATGCCAGGAGTTCCCAGGAAATTCTCTGAGCATTCACTCAATGTGAACCCCGAAGCTAGACCAGTAAAGCAGCCGATACGAAGACTGTCAGAACCAAGGGCAAAAGCGGTCAGTATGGAAGTCAACAGACTCCTCGACGCCAACTTCATACGCGAAATTAAAGAGAGCACCTGGGTAGCAAACCCCATGCTTGTTCCTAAAAAGGACATGGATATCCTACGGATGTGCATGGACTTCACCTCTCTGAACAAGCATTGCCCTAAAGATCACTTCCCATTACCGCGGATTGACCAAATAATCGACTCCACCGTGGGATGCGAGCGCCTCGTTTCCTCGACGCCTACTCAGGCTATCACCAGATTCGAATGAAGGAAGAGGATCAAGAAAAAATGGCCTTCATCACCCCCTTTGGCGCCTTCTTCTACACAATAATGACCTTCGGGCTGAAGAACGCAGGAGCCACCTACCAGTGGTGTATGCAAGCCTGCCTCAAGAGCCAGCTCAGTCGAAACATACAAGTCTATGTTGACAACATGGTCATCAAAACCAAAGAGGAGGCATCACTACTCGACGATCTCCGCGAGACCTTAGACAACCTCGACCGCTACCAGATCAAACTAAATCCGGAGAAGTGCGCCTTTGGCGTACCATCTAGGCAACTGCTTGGATACGTCATTTCCACAAGGGGAATCGAGGCAAACCCGAAAAAGATAAAATCCATACTGCTCATGGAGAAGCCAACATACGTCAAAGGCGTCCAGCAGCTGGCTAGGCAAATCGCGACGCTTAGTCGATTCATTAGTCGAATGGGCGAGAAAGCGCTACCGTTCTACTAGCTCCTCCTCAAGGCTGAGAAGTTCGAGTGGACGGATGAAGCACAAGAGGCATTCGAAGATCTCAAGCGCTTACTCTCCACCTCCCCCGTGCTAGTGACGCCCAAAGAAAGGGAGCCAATGTTGTTATACATGTCTACCACCAACCAGGTGGTTAGTACTATACTGGTGGTGGAACGAGCCAAAGAGAACAAAGTCCACGAGGTTCAACACCTAGTCTATTACTTCAGCGAGGTGCTCACGCCGACAAAGCAGCATTACCCACACTATCAGAAGTTGGCATACGACATATTCATGACGGCCCAGCGACTGCGCCACTACTTCCAGGAGCACCCCATCATTGTGGTAAATGACGCTCCACTAGATCACATCCTCAATAACCCCGACGCCACAGGATGAGTCGCCCTTTGGGGAATCAAACTGTCTCCACGAGACACTACATACGAGAAGCAAGACACGATCAAGTCGCAAGTTCTCCCGGACTTCCTCGTTCACTAGATGGAGAACCAGCTCCCTGACACACCAGACATGTCCTGCCTATGGACAATGCACTTGACGGATCAAAACATCGAGAAGGAGTTGGTGCTGGCGTCATCCTGAAGTCGCCACAGGGCGATAAGATGAGTTATGTTCCACGAATGCAGTTCTGTGCCTCCAATAATGAAGCTGAATATGAGGCCCTGCTCCATGGGATGCGGATGGCCAAAGCCTGTGGCTCAACGCGACTCGTCATCTACGGTGACTCCAAGCTCATGGTAGACCAAACCATGAACCAATGTGTTGCCCTAAGTGACAACATGATCACCTACTGCAACCTCTATGACACACTCCAAGGAGACTTCGACGGCTGCAAACTGCGGCACATTGGCAGCGAAAGCAATGAGGAGGCCGACACACTAGCGAACGTAGGATCCACCTGTGCTCTGGTACCATCTGTAGTCTTCTTGGAGCAGATCTATGAATGCTCCATCAAGCCAAAGGCTCTAGAGAAACCAGCTACCACATCAAAGGACTCGGGGGCTGCGTGATGAGTGCATATTTGCATCATGTTTTACATTATTAGTTTGCATTGTAGATGTAGGATCTTGGTATTTTACGGCGTTCATGCGCACATTTTATGTCTATTTTCACTAGGATTAGGACAAATGATGGATCCAAAGGATACAATTCTTGGAGCAGTTGTACTGTGGAGAAAAGGAGTCAAAAACAACGTAAATCGCTTATTTGGGAAATATTAATAATACCAGAAGACAACCAGAAGCGAACAAGGGAGGCAGAGAGTTCAACGACCAACTATACGAGTAGAGCAAATTTTCCGGCTGTATAGTTGGAGCCGCCTCCGCCTCGTCAAATAGTTTCACCCCGTGCAATTGGTTCGAGGAGACGACATACATAACACCCAGAAATCGCAGAAACCTCACCTCCGGAAGGCATCTGGAGGGGGAACTCATCCACAAGGGATCCATCTTCGCCCTACGCAGATCCGGGAGCTAAGGCATCGATCTTCATCATCCACCGCTGCTTCACCACCATCTCCATCCATCCCATCTACATCTTGTCCAGATATTGCTGTAATTCCTATACGCGTTGTGGATTTATACAAGTACTATTCATCTATGATTGTTTCCATTGCCATTGCCATGATGTTGATTGCCTCCATGTCTGAGTAGATCATTAGTTCTTGGGGAGATGGAGAAACCCTAGTATGAGATTGAAATAAGATAAAGTCTATTATGATATTCATCGTTGTGACCATGTGTTGGATTTTCTACATCTTGATGTTGAGAGAAGTCGACCTCTCAATATTTGCCTCTTGTGAGGACTTGATGGAGGAAACTACTTGTTGGTAGATGGAGCTGTGCTAGCACTTACAGTGACTATAAAGTTGTTGGCACCCCTTATGTATCGACTTGGGAAACTGAGGAAACTCACGGAACACTATCCATGCCATGGGATACGTCCTACGGGATTATGTCCCTTAATAGCACAGTAATTCGATTGATGTTGATTGCTGACTGCTGTGGTTATGAGGATGATGTGAGCAGCGGTTGTTCCCTATTCGTCCAAATACGGAGTTCCTCCAACACATACATAGTTGAGAATGTTCATGATGATAATCTTTATCTTAAATCTTTACAATACTAGTGGTGTATCCGCTACTCCCTGAGAACGCCTTTTCCCTACTGCAGTTCCAGTCTTTCTTACGTACACGATACTTACTTTCTATACTCAGTTGTTTTACTTTAATTTATTGCTCTTATACACAAAACCCCAAAATACCTTTTTACACAATACTCACATTTTATCTTGTCACTTAGAACTTTATCTAGCATTTCTATCGTAATACTTCTTTCAAGAGTTATTAGACTTCAGACTCCTGCTCCATGTGGGATCGATATCTTTATTTCGAAACTAGCTACAAACGATCTATGCACTTGCAGTCATCAAGCTACTTTCTGGCACCATTGTCAGGGATCTAAGCGCTATAGGTCTTTTAGCTTTTGCTTATTTATTTTTGTGTTGCTAAATTTTGTTTTGAGTTACAGGTTTCCACCAACATGATGGAGTTTGAGCCTATGACTAATGCTAACCCATTCAACCACTTTGGGAAGCCCTATGATATTTATAAAAGAGACAACTCCAATGAGAAGACAAGAGGGTTTGAAATAAATCCTCTACTACTTAGTATTCTACATAAGAAGCAATTTACTGGAGATGAAGAAGATCCTGATCCATATGAGCATATTGCATATTTTAAGGATATATGTGGCACTTTTCTTTTGACGGGATATACCGTTGATGAGGTAAGGGTTAAAATTTTTAGTCAAACTTTGACAAGTACAGCTCTCTCATGGTATAGATCTCTACCCCCTGAAGCCACTACTACTTGGGATAATCTAGCTTGTGAATTTCTATCAAAATATTATCCATTATCAAAATCTTTTGGAATTAGGCGTCTTATAATTACTTGGAAGAATCGTTCTAATGAAGGACTAGTGAGAGCTTATATTAGATTTAAAGATTTATTACGACTATGTCCTCATCATGATTTGCCTGAATGGTATTTACTACATATCTTTTCTGGCGGTTTAATTGAACCTAATAAAATTGAACTAGACTCTTTCGCGGAAGGATCCTTTATGAATCTTCCTATACCTAAAGCTTGGGCTTTACTTAATGGAATTCATGATCATAGAGTTTCATGGAATTTTGGTCAAGGAAGTGAAGGAGGCGTAGAAATAGAGCATGATTGTATTCATGACTATAATAAAAAAGGCCATGTTAAAGAATTATCTAAAGAACTTTATTTGGATTCAGATCTTGTGTTGCAAGTTGTTAAAGCTTTTATAGAACATATTAAAGCTCCAAAGGAGGGTCCAGTAAATTATGATCCACCACCCGAACCAGAAAAGAAAGGAGAAGACAAAGCAACATTGGCCTCTGTAGAACCAATATATGAAGTACCTTTCCCTAACACTACACAAAAGCATATTTTTGAATATGAACAGGTCAAAGCAGTACATGAAAAGAGGGAAGACGAAATCATGCCAGGAGTCAAGGAACACCTGGAAGAAACCAAAGATGAAGAGGTAACCAAGGAAGCAATTATGGCTATGTACTCACATTGTAACATAGTTGAACTTGATGAAGAGACTTCCATATTGGTTGAAGGTAAAACAAAGGTAAAAGATGTGGCTAAGCCTATTCTTCCCTGCATATTTAAAGAAACCTCTCATTATGGTTTATGTGATCTTGGCACTGAAGTTAATGTTATATCTTATGATTTCTACTTAGAAATAAAGGAAGAAATAGAACCAGCCACAATTGAAAATACTGATATGACAATTATGTAAGCCAATAAAAATTTGAGAATTCCAATGGGAATAGTTGAAGATGCAACTATCACAATTGGCAACAAAAACTTTCCTATCAATTTTCTAGTTCTTGATATGCCAGCTGACACTCTTTGCCCAATTATATTTGGAAGGAACCTTTTGGGTGATATAGGTGCCTATGTTAACTTCAAGAAGGAGATTGTGTCTCTTAAGCTTGGGGAATGGAAAATAAATTCCATTTTTCCAAATTTAAAGACAAACCTCCACAAATACAAGAAGAAGAGAGAACTATTGAGGAAATGGCGGATCTTTTTGTTAGTAACCAAGAAGAAGAAATGGATGAAGATCCAAATTATGAAGAAATAGTTATGGGCGACAAGTCCCTAGGAGAACTAGAAAATGAATTCGATTCACTTCCCGTTTTGGGACCTCCTACCGATGAGGCTTTTGAAGAGCTAGAAAAGAGAGGGGACGAAGAACTTCCACCCTAGAATTGAAGACTCTACCAGAAAAACTTAAATACAGGTTTTTAGATGATACAAATAAATTTCCTGTTATTATTAGTGCTAAACTTGCAGGAGAAGAAGAAGAATAACTCACAAAGATACTTAAGGAGCATCGCCAGGCCTTTGGGTACTCAATGGATGACTTGAAGGGCATTAGTCCCATGATAGCCGTCCATCAAATATTCATGGAAGAAGGTGCTAAACCAGTTGCAGAATTCAATAGAAGACTGAAGCCTGAAATGAAAGAAGTGGTAAGAAAAGAAATTGTACGCCTATTAGATGCAGGTATAATCTATCCTGTTAAAGAAAGTGAATGGGTAAGTCTTGTTCACTGTGTTCCTAAGAAGGGCGGTTTTACTATTGTTCCTAATGAAAATAATGAATTAATACCTACTAGAACTGTTGTTGGGCATAGGATGTGCATAGACTTTAGGAAATTAAATAAAGAGATTAGAAAAGATCACTATCCATTCCCGTTCATTGATCAAACTTTAGAAAGGCTAGCAAACCATACTCATTTTTGCAACTTGGACGGATACTCTGGTTTCCCTCAAATAGCTGTTCATCCTGATGACCAACTTAAAACTACTTTCATTACTCCTTATGGTTTACATGCTTACCGACGTATGCCTTTTGGTTTATGTAATGCTCCAGCTACTTTTCAAAGATGCATGACTTCTATTTTTGCTGATTTTATAGAACTTGTAATGGAAGTGTTTATGGATGACTTTTCTGTCTATGGAACTTCTTTTACTAGTTGCTTGGATAATCTCAAAAGAGTTTTGCAGCATTGTGAAGAAACTAATCTTGTTCTAAACTGGGATAAGTGCCATTTTATGGTCAAAGAAGGTATAGTCCTTAGACACCAGGTATAAGGTAAGGGAATTGAAGTTGATAGAGCTAAGGTTGAAGCAATATAGAGAATGCCACCACCTAGCGATATTAAAGGTATAAGAAGTTTTCTTGGTCATGTGGGTTTTTATAGAAGGTTCATTTGAAATTTCTCTGGAATATCTAAACCTTTGACAAACCTGTGGAAAATGGGAATGAGATTTAATTTTGATGATAAGTGTCTTGAAGCCTTTGATAAACTCAAAAATGCTT
Source organism: Avena sativa (assembly GCA_916181665.1). NCBI lineage: Eukaryota > Viridiplantae > Streptophyta > Magnoliopsida > Poales > Poaceae > Avena > Avena sativa. The sequence goes on from OV702287.1 coordinate 436,738,635, forward strand.
TATCTCGTGCTCCAATTATTAAACCACCTATCTGGGACACAACCTTTGATTTAATATGTGAAGCTAGTAATGATGTTGTAGGAGTATCTCTAGGACAACATATGTGATGTAGATTTAATATTATACATCATGCTAGTATAACTCTCAGTGGTGCCCAAAAGAACTACCCTAAGGAAGAAAAGGAACTTTTTGCTGTATTTTCTCTTGTGATAAATCTTGTTCCTATATAGTTGATGCAAAGGTAAGAGTTCACACGGATCGTGATGGCTTGAAAGAACTCCTTGAAAGGAAAGACCATAAGCCAAGACTGATCTGTTGGATTCTTTCACTTCAAGAATTTGAGTTGCAGATTATACAGAGGCAAGAAATAAAAATGTTGGATGCAGTGTCCATGATTGCCCTGCAAGACACCAATCTTATTGAGAATAACTTTAGTCCTGGTGATTTTTGTTTTCAAGAATTATTCAATGAACTAAGGTCAATTCCTCCAAAAGAGAAGAAGTCTTTGCTATGGGAGTAACTTTTCATCCCCGAATAAATAATGGTAAGTGCAAGGTAAGTGTTCTTACCCAAATAAGTGATTTGTTTTCACATATTTTACTTTTGAAAATTCTGCCTTTGAATTCCTTGTGTTTTCTGAAGTTTTAGAGAGGTTTTACCAACTATACAGGCGGAGCTATACGATCGGAGAGGGAGCTCCCGCCATATAGTTGGTCGTTAAACTCTCGGTATCATCTTCGTAAAATTGTTTTCGCTATCTGAGACTATACGGTCGCAACTATACGACCAGAGCCAAAAATTCCTGCCGTATAGTTGGTCATTAAACTCTCAGATGGTTTTGCTTTTCAATGTCTGTATCTATACGGTCGCAACTATACGACCGGAGCAAAAATTCTAGCCCTATAGTTGGTCGTTAAACTCTCAAATACTTTTTCGTTTGACCTTTCATTTATTCATCTAAAAAAACGTTATTGTCGGTTCCGAGTCGTGATTTAATCGACATGGACTCGAGATATTTTGAAATATCTGCCCGGAACCAACTATATGGCCAGAGCTGTACGAGCCGCGCCCATATAGTTGGTCATTACACGGCAGGACACTTCCAAATCCGTGATTTCTTTCCCTGTTTTGTTCAGAAGAAGCTATCCCCAGGACCAAGGAGCGCATGTGGGTATTGGAGATATATCAGAAGCAGGAGCTACTCCATTGCATTGAAGTCCGTCACTGTCTCGATGAGATGGAGGAGAAGGAAGAACTCCTTCCATTGGTGACTAAGCTCACAGATAGAGTGGATACTCTGCAGTCTAATTTGTGGAGGTGCTACAGCCGCATAACTGCTTTGGAGGAGACCAATAAGAAGCTACGCACCACGGTGTTACATGTCATGGCGCCACAATGATCTACAACAATCACGGTATCAAATAATCGCAAGGGCTTATTTGATCCCGCCCGGCTTGATTCCAAGATTGGGGAGATCTTTAAGACCTTGTAATCTATCTTATAAGTTTTATTACTATTTTCACATTAGTTCAAACTAGAAATAAAGTTTGCATCATTAGAATTCCCTTCAGGCATAGTCGATCAATTTTATGAAATTCAGAGTTTATTATTATATATGGAGCAATATTGAGTTTGTGTTTGCTTTATTGATATATGAATGCCATGAGTATAATTTTACTTGCACTTGATGATAGCAATATGAGTCCTCCACACCATTGGCAATTAATGGAACACCTAAAGATAATTTAGTCAATATGCTGTAAGTCTACGATTTTATTTACAAAGAAAAATTATCTATATAGTTAAGTTAAGAAAGAAACTTTGAACAAAGGAATATGAAAGTGCTATCAAAATAGAGCGAGAACAAGACAAGGTAGAATCTTCAAGTCATAAGAATGCTTCATATACACTTGGAATTTAATAATTAAGATCGTTAAACTTTGGATTCCTACATGAAGTGGAATGTATTTCTAGCTCCTTTGCACAACACTTAAATAAAAGTGTGAGCATATATAAAAAGGAGAGAAAAAGAAAAAGAGCGAGTGTGCAAAGAGCAAGTAGGCATATACCACTGTATTATAGTAGGACAAAGATAAAACTTTGAGATTTTGAATCCCAAGTGAATACATGAATCCTAAAAAAACCTGGGACTACCTCACTAACTCATTCGGTTGCAATTCATCTTTTATGAACTGTTGATCACTAAGGTGTGGAAGCCTGCTAATAATATTCACATGGTTCGAGTAAGGTACTATTCATGAACTTATTCCAATATATCGTACATGATAAACACATGCTGCAATTTCCTCCTTTATTTTATCGACTTGGCTTCATAAATATGAGGATCACATCCATAAGGTAAAACTTGCTCGGGACGAGCAAGAGTCTAAGATTGGGGAAGTTGATGAATGCATATTTGCATCATGTTTTACATTATTCTGTTGCTTTGTAGATGTAGGATCTTGGTATTTTACAGTGTTCGCGTGCACATTTTATGTCTGTTTTCAGCAGGATCAGGATAGATGATGGATCCAAAGGATACAGTTCTTGGAGCAGTTGTACTGTGGAGAAAAGGAGTCAAAAACAATGTAAATCGCTTATTTGGGAAATATTAATAATACCAGAAGAAAACCAGAAGCGAACAAGGGAGGCAGAGAGTTCAACGACCAACTATACGGGTGGAGCAAATTTTCCGACCGTATAGCTCCGGATGTATATTCAGCGCCGCCTCCGACTCGTCACATAGTTTCACCCTGTTTAATTGGTTCGAGGAGACAACATATAGAACACCCAGAAATCACAGAAACCTCACCTCCGGAAGGCATCTGGAGGGGGAACTCGTCCACAAGGGATCCATCTTCGCCCTGCGCAGATCCGGGAGGCTAAGGCATCGATCTTCATCATCCACCATTGCATCACCACCATCTCCATCCATCCCATCTACATCATGTCTAGATCTTATTGTAATTCCTATACTCGTTGTGGATTTATACAAGTAATATTCATCTATGATTGTTTCCATTGCCATTGCCATGATGTTGATTGCCTCCATGTATGAGTAGATCATTAGTTCTTGGGGAGATGGAGAAACTCTAGTATGAGATTGAAATAAGATAAAGTCTATTATGATATTCATCGTTGTAACCATGTATTAGATTTTCTACATCTTGATGTTGAGAGAAGTCGACCTCTCAATATTTGCCTCTTGTGGGGACTTGATGGAGGAAACTACTTGTTGGTAGACAGAGGTGAGCTAGCACTTAAAGTGCCTATAAAGCTGTTGGCACCCCTTACGTATCGACTTGGGAAACCGAGGAAACTCACGGAACACTATCCATGCCATAGGATACGTCCTATAGGATTATGTCCCTTAATAGCACAGTAATTCGATTGATGTCGATTGCTGACTGTTGTGGTTATGAGGATGATGTGAGCATCGGTTGTTGCCTATTTGTCCAAATACGGAGTTCCTTCCACACATACATAGTTGAGAATGTTCATGATGATAATCTATATCTTAAATCTTTACAATACTAGTGGTGTATCCGCTACTCCCTGGGAACGCCTTTTCCCTATTGCAGTTCCAATCTCTCTTACATATGTGATACTTACTTTCTGTACTTAGTTGTTTTACTTTACTTTATTGCTCTTATACACAAAACCCAAAAACACCTTTTTACACAATACTCGCATTTTATCTTGTCACTTAGAACTTTATGTAGCATTTCTATCGTAATACTTCTTTCAAGAGTTATTAGACTTTAGACTCCTGCTCCTTGTGGGATCGATATCTTTATTTTGAAACTAGCTACAAACGATCTGTGCACTTGTAGTCATCACTGCGCTACCCGAAAGACTCGCAAAACCAAATGATGAAGAGAAAGGAACCAAAGGACTCGAAGGCCCCATGGAGGTCATGCTCATCGAGCCATCCTGGACGCAACCATACATCACATACTTGGTTAGCAGTAGGCTACCAGATGAACCAACTGATGCGCGACACATAGCGCAGTGCTCCAAGGACTTCACCATCATTAACGGTGAACTGTACAAGCACAACATTACAGGAGTCCTTCAGCGGTGCCTCCCCAATGGTGATGGAAAAGCCATACTCCTCGAAATTCACGAAGGCACATGTGGCCATCACGCCGAGAGTCGCACCCTCGTCGCCAAAGCTCTACGAGCTGGTTTTTACTGGCCAACGGCAATGCGTGATGCAAAGGACATCGTCCAAAAGTGCAACGCTTGCCAAAGATTCGCGGATAAGCCGCACACGCCAGGCGCAGAACTCAGCCCAATACTTGTGGCCTGGAATTTCGCATAATGGGGACTCGACAAGGTCGGCAAACTGCAAAAATCCTCACATGGAGGATACGTCTACCTCCTTGTCGCAGTCGACAAATTCATGAAGTGGATTGAGGCCATGCCGGTGATGAACTAGTTAGGAGCCACCGCTGTCAAGTTCTTCGAGTCCATCGTCTTCAGGTTCGGGGTGCCACACAGCATCATCACCGAGAACGGGACGAACTTCACCTCGAATGAGTTTTTGGATTTCTATGAAAACCTGGGAATCAACATCAGCTAAGCTTCGGTAGCACATCCCCAGACCAACGGTCATGTCGAGAAGGCCAACAGCCTCGTTTGCAACAGCATCAAGAGAAGGCTACTCAGACTACTCGAACAAGCAGCCGGGTGCTGGCCTGAGGAACTACCATCAGTACTACGGAGCTTGCGCACAACTCCAAATACCACCACAGGCTACACCCCTTTTTTATGGTACATGGCACCGAGGTAGTACTATCCATGGAAGTACGCTATAAGGCCCCAAGGGTCGTCGCGTATGGCGAGGCTAAGTCAATGGCCGCACTCGAAGACTCTTTCGACCTCCTCGACGAATCACGTGATATTGTGGCGGAGCAATCCATGATCTATCAGTAGAGCCTCCGCAACTACCACAGCCGACGGCTGCGCACAAGGTCCTTCTGTTGGGGATCCGTGCGGAAAACAAAAAATTTCCTACGATGTAACCCCAGAACTGCCTAGGATCTATCTATGTAGTAATGTGGTAACGGCCGGAGCATAGAGAATACATACCCTTGTAGACCGTACGTGGTTAACGTTCCGCGGGGAACGTGGTTGAAGTAGTCGTACTCGTAGCCGACCACAAGGTCGCGAAGCTCCTCGCAGGTCACCCCTTGCTCCTTCGTCATCTTCATCGTGCAACAGCTCCGGCTCACGACATTTAAGTGCCCCAAGTGTTGCGCCTCGTGTCTTCGTACACATCCGGTGCACGATGAGACCTCCGGCTCCCCGATCCCGCCGAGAGTGCGGAAGTTGATATCCGGCTAGGAATCCCTGCAGCGCAACGGCGTGCTACAGGTGTGTCTTGATCGCATAGCCCAAACTTGGGGCCATGGTCACAAGGCATAGAGAGAGAGGGAAGGAGGAAGTCAACCAAAGGACTTCTCCAAATATTAGTGTTTGGTGTGTTTAATCCCACCCATGGATACACCTTTATATAGGCGGAGGGGGTGTGCCTTTCTCAAAGGCTAAGCCATGTGGGACTAATACTAAAAGAAAAAGGCAGCAGATTTTCATTCAGCCAAATGGGCCGAAAGTACTCAGCCCAAATAGCAAACAGAAAATAACAAATAAAAGGAAAAAGGGGAACAGCAGGGGCTGGCCAGGTGGGCCCTTGGCGCGGCCCACCCCGCGCCCAGCTCTCCCTGCGGCGGGTGGCCTGGCGAGTCAGCCATGGTGGGTGTGGCATCCCGCTAAAACCACTACTAGAAAATCGCTGTGTGTTTGTGCATTGCATCATCATGACCGTATGCTCATGTCATCATGCCGCATTGCATTTGAGTATCGTCATGTCATCATGCATATTTTCTTGCATTTTTCCAATCGTGAAAGTATTTTTTTATTAAACACCGTATTTTGTTTTTCTAAAATATCCGTACGGTCTAATATATATTAAGCCGTCATCTTTCTTTGTTATTTAAATTAAAACAATATTTTTCAGTCTGTTACGTGACCATAAAAGGTTTTCTTATTTTACTAAAACTAAAACTAGGCAAAAAGCCCGTCTAAAGTTTTGGCCCAAAACTAGTCCCATCTAGTCTACTTTGGACTATATAAATAGTCTATTCCCCTTCCTCTTTCTCCCCAAACCCTAGCCCCAAATCTGAGATCTAGATCGTGCCCCAAAATTTCCATCACCTCTTCCTAAAAATCCTCTTCTTTTATGATTCCTTCTTGCCTAAAATCTTGTTCGTTAGTGAACTCTCTTTTTTCCCCATGTGTTGTCGCTGCAGTGCTCCAAAGATCGCCGTCGTTTCCTCCTTTCTCTGCCATGTGCACCGACAGCAGCTGGCCATCGATTTGATCTTGTCCTTGCAAATCCTCACGTGAGGTTGATAATTATCTAGCTGAGCATCTCACACAGTCACACACCACATCTGCTCTTCGGGTTCCATCGCTGCAGGCATCGGGTGGCCGCCGCCTTGGCCCTTAACGCGTGTGCAACGGCAGCCAGATCTCTGACCCCGGAGGACCTCGTCCACTTCCCATCTAATCCATCAACAGCAGCAACGCACCACCAGATCGCCACCGCACGTCCCCGGCCGCACAACAAGCAGCCTCCCGCGCCACGCTGGTTCCTAGGCGCGCGCCCGCATGCCGACCGACCAGTCGATCCCAGGCCTGCTGTCGCCTAGGAGGCTGCGTCAACCGAGACGCTCCACTCCACCTGCGGACAGCCGCACTCGCGTGCCCCTTCAGTGTCTCCAAGGACCAACTCTACTCGTTCTGGACAAACAATTTGTAAAGCAGGTACGCTCTCTTGTTCCATCTGGTGAGTATCAACGGCAGTACAAATCCAGTTCACTTCATCTTAGATTTCTACAGCCAAGTAGCAAATCAGCTCTTGGTTTCGGGCGTGGCCGCCTCGTTCCTGACATGTTCGACAAAATGTCAACAGGAGATTTGTCCCCGGATTCTGCTTCCCGGCGTTCCCTCCGGCTACTTCGAGTACTTCGGTCGATTCAATAATATTTGCGAAGATCATCTCTTCGGCTCTCCGATCTGAACCGTAAGATCTCCATCTGGACCCTGTTTATAAATGACATAAATCGTGTTTGCATATTAAATCTTACATGCTTGCATACATATTATATTGTGGGTTTGGATTAAACAACAATTCACCTAATAATTAAATATGGAGGCCATATGCGGACTTTTCTAGTCTGATAATGGCCCCATTTAAAATTGCGTAGCGAACCAATGCCATGTTTTGCCCTGTTAAGACAATATTTAAATTGCGGGGTATCTAAATAACTAGACTATATAATTAATTATCGGGACCCCGGTTCCACTTAATATGGCCTAATTGCACCGCATCTGTGTCATGTCATGCATCATACCATAAACATGCCGTTTCTTCTGCCGTAGTATTAAATAGTGCATCCGGTGTTTCTTCTAATGTTTGCTTCTCCGTGGATTAGACCGATGAGTTGATGCGAGTATCGACAAGTCCCTCGGATAATGTATCTTTGGCAATGTTTCCCAGGCGAGCATCTCTTCCCCTTCTACCTATTTTGCATTTATAGTCTTTACTTTCTCCTGTTGATCTATTGCTATCCATGTCGCGATGCTTTAGTTTCCGAACACCAGTCATAGCTGTGCAACCTCTATATTGCCTTGGACACCTCCTATTACCTGTGTTTGGTAGATAGCTGGCCTTGCGAGTCGTAGTTGCTTGCTCAGGTATGATCTCGTGTTGTCAAGTACCATAGTTGTTGGAAGGTTGGCAGATGCTTATGGGTGGAGATGTTTATTGGTGGAGATGATCATGATTTTAAATACAACTAATAAAATGCTAGATATAACTAATGCAGAGGCATCGGTGGGCAATAGATGTTATTTGGTTCTTCCACGCTCACTTGTGTCCCGTAGGACCCCGAGTACTTGATACTTGTTCCTTGATTTTTCGCACTATCCACATCCGGGAGGCCTTATGGACCCCCCCGATCCAGGGCTTGATTCATTCTTATTTCTTGGGGCCACAAAGTAGTTTGGGGCTTTATTACTATCATATACTTATGCCATGCTTTACTGTTTTATTTAAGATTGTGCGTGGAGCACCTGTACTGTTTTGGATCGCGCCACATTTTCGCGGTATCGACAAGCCCAGTCACACTTTCGGGTTCCCAATCGTTTACAGCCGTCGTCGCAAACCCTGGGTCCTTTCCGGAGCCGGCCAACTTTGTTGCGGGTAGCTTAGTGGGGTGGCCCCCTGAAATATTTCTGAATCCTGTGATCGCTTTGTCATGAATGCCTCGTTGGGTTTTGAGTTGGTTTTTCCGAGGTTGATCGAGTGTGTGTTGCTATTTGTGCACCCCTGCAGGGTAAAACTTTATGAAAGCCGTGTCCGCGGTTATGGACGACTTGGAGCACAGTATCTCGATCATAGAAAAGCATAACTATAGTAGTGCTATAAATTTGACTTAATATGTGATTAGTAATCAGCTCAAGTATAACGGAATGGATATTAAAAATGCCAACAGCTAGTGGTTCTGGGTTGTTTGTTATATATGCCTAGTAAGTATTGCAACTCCAATGGAATGTGATAAAAGTGCCAACAAATGCTGGGTTTTGGGATTCCTCGGGACAATTACATCTGACTAGTAAATGTTTCCACTACAACGGAATGGTGATTAAAACTGCCCCCTACTTATGCTAAGGATGACTCATGCTATCTATATCTGATTAGTAATTGCTGCAACTATAACGGAATGCGTAAAATTGCCAACTGTGCGAGTTCCTTGGTCCGACTTCCTCGTTTGGTCTCGAGGGGGAAATACCAGGATGGGTTTGTTTGATGTTAGCTTCAGGTTGGATCCAAATAGGTCTTTCTTATCCCTCTCTGATAAACGCCAGTTGTATCGAGTCTCTATAGGTTGTTTAGTGCCGCTGCGCTGCCGCTTCAGCCCACCATACCTATGTAGGCGAGAGCCGCCGAATTCTAGCCTCGCCGTGTACTGGCCTCAGTACTGACGCTCCTCTTTTTCCCTTTGCCCTTTGTCGGCACCCCTTTTGTTTTAGCAGGTTTGAGATCACCGTCGTTAGCAGGGTTACCCTTCCGGCTTGGCCTGGGCAGGGTTATGGACGCCTTTGGTTATTCTTCAGGGCTCTTAGCCCCATTTGCATCTTGTCCTTAGTCGGACGCTCTATCGTTTTCAAGGTGATTCGGATCTTTGTATATGATATTTGTATTCTTGACTCGTTGAGTCACTGTTGTATATATATATATGTTATGTGGGTCCCATCGAGGACAATTGTGTAATGTTATTACTTCGTTTTCCACCCGCACGAAAGTGCCTGGTGGGCGTCCTTGAATCGTTTCTATGCGGGTTTGGCGGAAAGGGCTAAAACTTGCATAGGGCCGATTCGAGGGTGTTACAGTGGGCCGGTGCCCCCCGCGGCCCAGCTCAGTGATATGCTCGTCGTTCGACGTAGAGCTCATTGGGAACCCCAAGAGGAAGGTATGATGAGCACAGCAGCAAGTTTTCCCTCGGTTATTAAAACCAAGGTTTAATCGAACCAGTAGGAGCATGGAAACACCCCAAAGGTGTTACTAGCTGAGCTTTGGCAGGGCGCACTACGATGCTAGTAGCAACGTGGAGACCTGCACAACACAACCACAGAACTTTGTCCCCAACTTGCGATGAGGTTGTCAATATCACCGTGTTTTGCGGAAAACAAAGGATTAAACGTATCGAATGGAAAGAAGTAAAAGTTTGCAAAAAGTAAACACAAAGCAGTAAAATATTGTAGATTGTTTGTAAAAGACAAGGACCGAGATCCATAGTTCACTAGAGGTGGCTCTCCTTAAGATAGATAACATGCTGGGTGAACAAATTAATTGACAAACACCGAGAAAGCAATACATGCATATACTAATCATCTTGACTCCTTTGAGACTTGATTCGGCATTACAACATAATACAAAGACCGCCATCCAACTACATCTATGACTAATAATCCACCTTCAGGTTATCATCCGAACCCCCTCCAGTATTAAGTTGCAAGCAACAGATTATTGCTTTGTGAACTGCGTGTAAAGTAAACAATATGATTATTCTATGAACAAAGGATTGTTGTTTTCTCCCTAGTAGCAACAGCACATCTAGTACCTTAGAGATTTCTGTCACTTCCCTAGATTACCAGAGGCATGAACCCACTATCGAGCATAAATACTAACTCTTGGAGTTGCTAGCATCTACTTGGCCAAGATAGCTACTAACAACAGAAAGCATGCAAGATCACAAATAACAAAGACATGATAGAATCAATAATCAATCTAAAATAGCATCTCAATATCCATCGGATCCCCGCAAACACAACATGTATGATTACAAATAGATGATCTTGATCATGAACGGAGCTCACAAGATCTAAACATGAAAGCACAAAGGAGGAGAACCAGCCATCTAGCTACTACATGGATCCGTAGTCCAAGGATGAACTACTCACACATCACACCGGAGGCTTGCATGGTGATGAAGAAGGCCTCCAGGGTGAATTCCCCTCTCCGCCAGGGTGCCGGGAAGAGCTTCAGATCCCTCCCGATCTAGGGATGGAGATGACGGCGGCTACAGACTCTTTCGTGGATTTTTGATCGGGCACTTAGGGTTTTCGTCCCGAGGGCAATATATAGGCGGAAGGAGAGGCCGAGGGGGTGCCGGGAGCCACCACACCACCCCTGGCATGGGCCCAGCCTGGCCGCGCGGCTAGGTGGTGTGGCCGGCCCCTGGCCCTTCTCCGTCTCGTATTCTGGCACTTGATCCCTTCCAGAAAAATAGGCACTTTGGCTTTTGTCCCGTCCTATTCCGAAAATATTCATTTTCTGGCTTTCCTGGAACCAAAAACAGCAGAAAACAGGCAGCTGGCACTGTGGCTCTTGTTAATAGGTTAGTCCAAGAAATCATATGAAAAGTACTCCAAAGTTGGAATAAAACACAAGAAAGTGGATAAAACCAAGCATGGAACATCAAAAATTATAGATACATTTGCAATGTATCAACATCCCCAAGCTTAACTCCTGCTCGTCCTCGAGTAGGTCAGTGATAAAAAGAAAGAATAATTTTTGAGGTGACATGCACCATCAAAGACTTGATCAAAGTATTTGCAAAACATTCAAAGCTGGGATCATAGTACTTCAATCATAACATGAAAGACAAAGTTCTAGCAATAAGCAAAGAAACTATGATGCAACATGAAAAGGCATAAACAAAAGATTCATGAATAACAATGCTTTGCAAGACGTTTGTTTGTTTCACATAAAGAAAACATAGCATAATAGTATTCAGCTTGTCCCTCAATAGAGTAGAAAATATAAATGCATAGGACACCTTCAAAGTTCATAAGAGTGACTAGATACAATAGTTTAAAACAAGCAATAACAAGTTATGCATCAATCAACTAGTCTTGGGATAATGCACATAGAACTAAGAATGGCCACTATGCTCTTAAAGTAGGTGCATAAAGATAGAAGGTGGAGACTCAATATAATGGTGGAAGAAAGGCCTTTTGTAAAAGGAAGTAGGGATTCAAGTCTCATAAAGAGCTTACAAAAATTATGGTACTTGTAGCTTTCAGCTCTCATTGCCCCTATCATAAGCATCTTGAAGTTGATTAAGGTTAAAGTGACACAACTAAGAGGATATGCTTGACAAGTTATAAACCGAAATCTCATGCCCCTTACTTACGAAGACCGATCCTCATGCTACTCAACTTCAGTCACGAGTAAGCTCTTGTCATTGTAAGTATATGTGTATCATTAAGAACCGCCAATGGGGTACCCCTTGCACATGATACGGGAGCTTTCCCATAATCAAAATGACAAGGCAAGCAGACAATGAGCATCTCAGCGATCTTTTTATTGCTATTTGCATAGGTTTTTATTGAGGATGCTTCATAGAGTGCTCATTATGGTGATGCTGCAAGTTTCCACCATGATTAGGCATGGCTTAGTCTAGCAGCCTAGGCGTTTCTCTAACACACATACAAACTCCATGATCTTACAAGTTCCACTCTTATTTCACACCGCCGGGATCCGTAAGCAAAAGAACATGATATCAACAGGGTACAAAGTACAAGTGCAATGTTGAAAGCGTTCCCCATGGTACATGGTTCTGCTAATTTCAACTTATAAAGCGCAAGCATATACGCAACAAAGAAGGACCCAATGGTTCAAGTTTATTAGAGGCAAAAAAGTAAAGTGTGCCATCAAGTTCCTGAGAGCTTTAATCACTAGTTTTCTCATAACAAGTTTAATTCGGAAGTTAGATAAAAAGTTGAATATACTTGGAATAGCATAAGCTAGTAGGTAGGTATGGTGGAATCTTTGGAATAACTTGGTTTAGGGAGTTGGATGCATGAGTGGAACTCATATTTTGTTGTGGAGGCTAGCAAAAGACTGGGAGCGACAAACTAAGAGAGCAATAATTGCCATAATCATGCAGAGCGACAAAACATCATTGATCAAAGCATAAAGTGATACTACAAGTTGAAAACTAAAGGATCATAAAGGCTATGATGATTTGAGATAGTCATAACATGGTGTGAGCATGTGCCAAGTCAACCCAAATAAAGCATCAAAGGAGAATACCACTATAATATGCTTTAATATGCTAAAACAACGCATGATTCATCCAAGGCACATTAAGCAATCTCAATTGTTTATAACAAGTCATTCTACAGCAAATAATACTAAGCATAAAGCCAAAACAATATCAAGCATGGCATGACAAAGCATAGGCCACAGTCAAAAACGAGCTCTTTTTACCACATAAGTATGAACTTTCCTACTCTTTTCCAAACCAAACCAAACTATTTGCAAACCAAAGTATGAAAGAGGGGGTCCAAACAATTTATTCAGAAAACTAAGCAAACCAAGCAAACTAAAAACCAAAACGAAAACGAAAAAGAATACGCTCCAAGAAAAACACAACTGTGCATGAAACAATAAAAATGAAGCGTTTGGAAGAAACCTGGAATTTTTATTGATGAAGAAGGGGATGCCTTGGGCATCCCCAAGATTTGACGCTTGTACTTCTTAGATATTTCTTGGGGTGACACGCGTGGCATCCCCAAGCTTGAGATTTAGTCCATCCTTCATCTCATTACTCATTCCTTCCATACACCTGAAATTTTTCCTTCATACAAAACTTCACACAATCTCATTAGCAACATTAGTATACTTAAGATAAATAAGTATTAAGGTTCAGTTTTAACACCAAATAAAGTTCCATTAGAACACTAGATACTGTAGCACTTCCCTCAAAAAGCTCAATTCCCCAAAACAACTCAGAAAGGAACCCACAAGAAGCAAATGCAGAAAATGGCAGAAATCTGTCAAAACAGACCAGCAGGTAAAGACGAATTTTTTCAAAGACCGTCTGTTGCTCAAATCAAAAAGTGTTGAACTAAAAAAAGTTAGATAAACACCTGGGGCAGAAGCACAAAAAATTACATCTCAATTAGACATACAGAGCTCTCTCACGAATATTTACGGTGAAGCACAAAAATCTGTTTCGGGACAGCAACTTTCCCAATCATTACTTCACTCTCATTAGAGGTTACTCTTGGCACAAAAAGTAAATAAAAAGGATAAGGATTAGTTATTACTAAAGTAATAACTTCCAAGACCCACCTAAAACTTTTAGGTTATCTCCCAATAAGTACTTTTCTTTAACGCCTTTAAGTTAGGCATAAGAAGCAAGAAAAATGATCAAGTATTCTCAAATGAAGAAGCATTAAGATCAATACCAGAAATATTTTCAACAAGGCAAGGTATATCATCCAAGTAAGTTCTAGAGGATACTTTCTCAATGCTCTTGGGTTCACTATTCTCATCAAAAGGGTTTGCAGGAACAATCCAATCAAGATTTTTTTCTATGGCATCATGTATTGCTACTAGTTTAAAGGGTATTGGTATCTTAGGTTCCTCCCCATTAGGTTCGGTTTTGTTCATATTTTCTCATGTACCAACAACATCTACACATGAGCCTAGGATATTGAAATGTTCAAAACCTTTTCTAGCTTCCTTGGCAACATCATAGAACTCCTTAAATAAAGTTTCTAGAATAAAATCCCTCTTTTTAGGGTCTTCAATTTCTTTAAGCTTAAGAAACATTACTTGCATTAAGGCGTTGAGGTTAACAAACCTAGCTTCTAACATGTGAATTAAAGAAGCTGCAGCAATATCATAATTTGGAGCAAGTTCTACAAGGGATCTATCCTTAGTATATTCATGTTTGCTAACATGATTAAAGAATTCTTCAATATTATCTTTCCCAATTATAGAACCACTACCAATTGAAAGGTCTTTCAAGGTGAATGTAGGGATCAACATGGTGAGCTAAGAAAGAGGTGACAACTAAAGGAGACTTAATTTTTTTGTGTTTTTGATAAAGAAAGCAAACTAGTAAAACTAATTTTTTTTGTGTTTTTGAATAACAAAACATGCAAACAAAGAAAAAAGAACACTAAGCAAAACAAAAACAACAAAGTAAAGATATTGGTTATGAGGGACTCCCCTTGTGAAGATGTCCTTGACTCCCTGACAACGGCGCCAGAAAATCTTGATGTGCTCGTCGTTCGACGTAGAGCTCGTTGGGAACCCCAAGAGGAAGGTATGATGAGCACAGCAGCAAGTTTTCCCTCGGTTATGAAACCAAGGTTTAATCGAACCAATAGGAGCAAGGAAACACCCCAAAGGTGTTACTAGCTGAGCTTTGGCAGGGGGCACTACCGGTGCTAGTAGCAACGTGGAGACCTGCACAACACAACCACAGAACTTTGTCCCCAATTTGCGATGAGGTTGTAAATCTCACCGTGTTTTGCAGAAAACAAAGGATTAAACGTATCGAATGGAAAGAAGTAAAAGTTTGCAGAAAGTAAACACAAAGCAGTAAAAGATTGTAGATTGTATGTAAAAGACAAGGACCAGGATCCATAGTTCACTAAAGGTGGCTCTCCTTAAGATAGATAACATACTGGGTGAACAAATTATAGTGGGGCAATTGACAAACACCGAGAAAGCAATACATGCATATACTAATCATCTTGACTCCTTTGAGACTTGATTCGGCATTACAACATAATACATAGACCGCCATCCAAGTGCATCTATGACTAATAATCCACCTTTAGGTTATCATCTGAACCCCCTCCAGTATTAAGTTGCAAGCGACAAATTATTGCTTTACGAACTGCGTGTAAAGTAAACAATATGATTGTTCTATGAACAAAGGATTGTTGTTTTCTCCCTAGTAGCAACAGCACATCTAGTACCTTTGAGATTTCTGTCACTTCCCCAGATTACCAGAGGCATGAACCCACTATCGAGCATAAATACTAACTCTTGGAGTTGCTAGCATCTACTTGGCCAAGATAGCTACTAACAACAGAAAGCATGCAAGATCACAAATAACAAAGACATGATAGAATCAATAATCAATCTGAAGTAGCATCTCAATATCCATCGGATCCCCGCAAACATGTATGATTACAAATAGATGATCTTGATCATGAACGGAGCTCACAAGATCTAAACATGAAAGCACAAAGGAGGAGAACCAGCCATCTAGCTACTACATGGATCCGTAGTCCAAGGATGAACTACTCACGCATCACACCGGAGGCTTGCATGGTGATGAAGAAGGCCTCCAGGATGAAATCCCCTCTCCGGCAGGGTGCCGGGAAGAGCTTCAGATCCCTCCCGATTTAGGGATGGAGATGACGGCAGTTATAGACTCTTTCGTGGATTTTTGATCGGGCACTTAGGGTTTTCATCCTGACGGCAATATATAGGCGGAAGGAGAGGCCGAGGGGGTGCCGGGAGCCACCACACCACCCCCTGGCGCGGGCCCAGCCTGGCCGCGCTCGGCCAGGTGGTCTGGCCGGCCCCTGGCCCTTCTCCGTCTCGTATTCTGGCACTTGATCCCTTCCAGAAAAATAGGCACTTTGGCTTTTGTCCTGTCCAATTCCAAGAATATTCATTTTCTGACTTTCCTGGAACCAAAAACAACAGAAAACAGGCATCTGGCACTGTGGCTCTTGTTAATAGGTTAGTCCAAGAAATCATATGAAAAGTATTCCAAAGTTGGAATAAAACACAAGAAAGTGGATAAAACCAAGCATGGAACATCAAAAATCATAGATACATTTGCAATGTATCACTCAGCCACCCCCCCCTTTCTGTCCTGCCCGGGTGGGCCGCCTGCCTGCCGGCCCGATGGCCTGGCCGGCTCCCCCGCGAGCCCCGCATGGGCCGGGGTCGAGCCAGGCCAGCCCGCGGCTGGTAGCTGGCGCCCGTCCCTGTGCGGCGCGTTTTATCCGTCGCCCACAGGCGGCCTGGTAGCGGCGGTGGGTATAGGCTGCTGCCCCCGTGCGGCGGCAACTTATCTGCCGCCCACGTGGGTTGTTCCTTTTATCTTTTTCTGAAGATTTATACTTAGACCTTTTCCCTCTGGGATTTGGCCTAATATAAAAGTTGCCTTTATAAATCTTAATCTAAATATTATTTAGAATATATTAATTCACAATTAACATATAATAAATATATATTTAAATTCCTATTTATCCGAAAACACTTTTCCGGTCTTTTCCTTTATTCTTTCTCTGAACAACTTCGGATCTCTCCGCAGAACGATTCCGGCTTTCTCTCTTTCTCTACTATGATTCCGTCTTACGAATTATCGCTCTCATCGTACCCTTAAGTGTATCCTCTCACGGCTCGGGAATGCTCTAGACATGATCTGTATCAGTGATCAACAGAGGGACCAGGGATGTCCATGTGACCCCTATGCATTCCTGATGACAATGTTGTTTGAACCGTCTAAATGTAGCATCCTCTTCCTTTTCTTTCTCGATACAACTTGTCCGAGATCCGATCATTGGCATCCCATACCTTTGTTCAATCTCGTTCACAACAAGTTATGTTTTCTTGTTATCGTGATATTACATCTTCGTGACCTAGTCACATGTTGCAACATTTATAGATGTAATCTCACCAAGCCGGTCGTACTTATCTTTACCCGTCATGTGGGTGAACAAATCCCGGTCTTGCAGTCACCTGTCATCAACTGTTCCTTTGGAATACCCAACGTACACCTTTATAACCACTATATTACCAAGTGGCACTTGATGCATTCAAAGCAGCCTTGGGAAACAGTGAGTAATATGAGCTCATGGTCTAAGGAGAAGGATTCTAGGTATAGCTGTTGCAACAATGAACTATATGACTTGATCGTGTTGCAATCCTTCAAGGAATGTCCAATCACATCATTCTCCAATGATATGATCCCGTTGTCAGTCGGCATAAATGTCCCTGATCTTGAAACCCATATCATCTCCGTGACCAACGAACTAGTATGAATAGAGGCTACTAGGGACTTGGTTGTTTCATACCACACCTGTACCAATGTTTCTACTTGGCACAGTTATAGCACAATATGAAACTATTATAAACTAATTGAGATATGACAATAAAAACCTATTTATTATTTGCCTCTAGGGCATATCTCCTTCACCTTCGTCAAAGGAGACGTCGTCCGGCGACTGAAGCAGAAAGGACACCTCAAGCTCGAGTCCCCCTGGGAGGGACCCTATCCTAAGTAATCCCATGTGGCGCCTATCGCATGAAAGATGTAGAAAGCAGAGTCGCATACTGCAACCCTTGGAACGTCGCGCAGCTGCGTCATTTCTACTCTTAGATGTTTTTACCTTTGCAATAAGGCTACTCAGCCTGGCTACTTAGCCAAACATTGTACCTCCTGATATTCTACAAATAAATAAAGCTAAGTGCCTCCAACTTTCATTTACATTGCTATTTCTGCACTTAGGAGCTACGCCACCCTATTAACCTCGTTACACGAGCAACGCAGTAACCCGAGTAGCTGACACAATACTAATCGAACCCCTGACAAAACACAACCCAGCTGCAACGCATCTGATAGGTTGGCAAGGTGCTGAGATAAGTACACGTCAGGCTAACGAAAAGGCACTTCATAATACAAGCTACTCAAAAAACATAGAAGCTAGCAAGCTTTACATACAATACGGGTAACAAAACACCCAGTAAAAACTATGCGAACTTTACAAAACATATACATCTCTATGCAGGTCGAAAACTACTCTATTGACGAAGAAGGAGAACGTTGGTACGCTGGTCAAACAGCTCGATAATGTCTTCGGCTGGTTGATCGACCGCTCGATAATGGGGTACCATGTTCGACGACATCCCCTCTGGAGGTGGTGGTGTCCCTGTAGCAATGACACCCAAGTTCAGGTCGGGTCGATGCAGGCGCACAAGAGCCAACGCAGGCTTGGCGCCTGCAACCAGCTGTTGGTGCACACACTCGCGAACCGCACCGGCACTTTGGAATTTCCTCATTAGGGCTAGCAGGCTCGAGGGCACCGCATCCAAGGGAAACATCACCCAGAAGATATGCTTCAAGCATGACTGCGCTTTCTTCAAGTACTCCAACAACTATGACACACGATCTTGCAGCGTCGCTTATGCGACTGCATGATCCCGGTCAACCGAGAAGTACCCACTAGCTTCCAATTGTTCTTGGGTTAGGGAATTCAGTCGTATACTTATACGGTCCTTCTCTTCCTGCGGGAGATAAAGGCTCAAAACTGCAACAGGCAATCAAAAAAACATAGGAGTGAGTCGCCATTTCTAAGCGACGCAGATAGAGAAGACGACTTAGAAAAACTCACATTGCAATTGCTCATTAAGCTGGTCCACCTCGCCAAGAAGATACTTCTCACGGTCGATGGATTTTTTAGCTTTCGACTTCCAGAAATCAGCAATACCACGAATGATTGGTATCTCTCGCTCTAAATTCTTCACACGGTCGCACAGTCGAGACAACAGTGATAGTTCCTCCACCTTCGAACGTGGCTGCACCACAGGTTCACGAGGGGAGGATGAACCAGGCTCAACAGAGGGCATATCATGTGAGTCACTCGAAGGTCCCTGACTAGGCAGAAGAACAGAGGGATAAGAGCCATCATTCGAAAGGAACAAAGCATAGAAGAATCAAGCATCAAATTTAACAAGATTTTGATAGGGGACACTCCCCACAACCATAATTCAAAACAAAGTATACAAGTGCCATCATGATTACAAAAGGACAACATGACCAAACCTATAGCTATGCATTGGCACTCGCGGGCTTCATCGACTTAGTGGCAGCCTCTGATGCTATGGCCTTCTCAGCTACAGCCCCTGACGCCCTGGCCTTCGCTGTTTTCGACCTCTTCCACTCCTCCGAGTACCTCGCGAGTGTCTCTATGAGCCGAGGCCCATATTTTTTACAACGGTTGGCAAAATGAGCGAAAACTACATGCTGGCCATCCACGGTCACTAGCATTGTCGAAGAGACCTTGCTGGCATCCAGGTTAACACCGTGGGCCAGCGCCATTGCTAGACCCAGGGAGGCACTGAGTCCTTTATGGGTATTCTTGAAATCCGTAGGGACACCGCCAATGAAAGTGTCAATCAGGCCATACAGGTCTTCGATAAGTGCAGCCTTGGGAACCATCTCCTCTAGAAGATGCCAAAGTACACACTTGGCCTTTCCGAGTGAGTCCTGGATGCTAACGCTGCTGTCTTCGACTGTAGCCACGGCGTTGGCCAATGCATCATCGCACGCAAGAGCTTGGGGGTTGAAACTCACCCTAGAAGCATCTGTAGAAAACCCATGATTAAAATCCTCAGATTCCGAACAAGAGAGGAAAAGGAAATTGTTCATGGCACAATAACTGCAACAGAAGCATACCTGAAAGCGTTTTAGCAATGGAACAAAGTTGTTCTGCGAACATCTTCTCCAGGTTAGCTACAGCGGCCGCAAGGTCATCTTCACGCCTCTTCGACTCCTATTTAGAGCGCACGAGGGCTGCGAGTGCCTCATCCTTCTTCTTCTCTGCAATGTCAAGGCCCTTCTCGAGGGTAGTAACACGACGGAGGAGATCGTTGTTCTCAGCTACAAGAATGATGATGGAAAGTCAAGCTCAGTGATGACCCACAAGTATAGGGGGTGTATCGCAGTATTTTTGATAAGTAAGAGTGTCCAACCCAACGAGGAGCAGAAGGTGCTGGCTAGTGGTATAGATCAGGAATTCTCTGCAAATACTTAGCAAATAGATTTTTAGGGGTTTTTGATAAAGCAAGTAAATAAAGTACGAGTAAATAAAAGACAGTAGGACAAATGCAGCAAGTGGCCCAATCCTTTGTGCAGCAAAGGACAAGCCGGTTGTATTACTTAAGATGACCAAACGTTCTCGAGGACACATGGGAAGACTGTCAAGTGCTCTCCCTTCATATAGTTGATTAATCTTCTTTAGCTTGCTAAGTGTTGTGTGGGTGAACCTATGCTAATGTACCGACCTTCCTAGGACTAATACATACTTGTGATTATACCCATTGCAAACATCCGTAAGTACAAGAAAGTAATTAAGGTAGAAACCTAACCACAGCTTTAAGACCCTTACGTCCCTTGTGCAATGGTTTCCTAACGGGGGTTCAGGTTTCTGTCAATGCGGCAACCCCTACGATTAGTATCCAAATACACAATGCATTCCCCTAGGCCCAAATAGGTGAAGTGTCATGTAGTGGACGTTCACATGACACCACTAGAAGAAGTACACCACAACTTAAATATCAAACTATTGAATCTTTCTCAACACAATTCCACTACTAACAACATGACTTCTCCCATGTCCTCAAGAACAAAACGAACTACTCAGAAGACATCATATGGATCATGATCAGAGATGGAATAATGATGTATAACAATCTGAACATAAACAATAATTCAATGGTTCCACTCAATAGCATCAACTACAAAGAGTAATCAACACTGGCAAAGTTTCCCCTAAGAATTATGCAAGATTCAACCCAACTGTTACAGCAATATGGAGATGATGATGAGGATGCTGATGGTGATGATGGTGGTGATGATGATGATGATGATGATCCCGATGAAGTACAGCTTGATGGTGGTGTTGATGGTGACGATCTCCCCTCTCCGGGAAGGAATTCCCCCAGCATAAATCTGTCTGCCGGAGAGATCTTTCTCTCTCGGTGTTTTCCGCCCCGCAGAGGCATCGTAATCTTTCTTTGGTTGCTCCCCGAGTCTTAGGCTTTCGGGAGGAATATATACGCCAGAGGGGAGAGCCAGAGGTGGGCCAGGGCGGCCACACCATCTGGTGGCGCGGCCTAGGGTGGCCCGCGCCAAGGGGTGGTGTGGGCCCCCTGTGGCCCATCTCCACTCCTCCTTCTCGCTTCCTTCGTCTTCTGGAAAAATAGGATTTTCCTTATATTTTCCCGGATTTTCTGATCTTCTTGAATTTTGCCTCCAAACAGCACCTTTTCCATCAGAATCTTGACTGCAGCGGTCCCTGCTCCAAAAGTCATCAACCATGCAAAAACAGATGAAATAGCATAAGTATCATCTCTTAATATGAAATATATCAATGAATAACAGTAAATTATGACATAGAATAGTGATGCAAAATAGACGTATCAACTTCCCCCAAGCTTAGACTTCGCTTGTCCCCAAGCAAAACTGATCTCAATAAACATGACCTCAGATTTATGGAGTGAAGAGTCGACAAAAGAATACGGACAAGAAGCATCACATTCATCAATACATAGCTCATAATAGAAGACAACTCACTATTATATAACTTAACTTGAAATAAGTAAAGGAAACACAATAAAGATACATAAAGTGAATCATAATTGGTAATGGCAAACTTAGCTCTTGGTCAAAGAATAATTGATAATTGGCTGGAGTTCACAAATAACTGGTTTTCAATGATAGCTTTCAAAGTAGTAATCACCAAGATAAGAGCAATGTGCAAAACAAGGAACATAAGAAACATGATTGAATAAATCATCATATGAATGAATGAAACACAACAACTCAAAATACTTGCTGAGATAGAAAGGAATAGGTTTACTGACTCAACTAAAAAGTAAAAGAAAGGCCCTTCGCAGAGGGAAGTAGGGATTTCAGGTTTCATAAAGAGCTCCCAAAAATTATGATACTTGCCAAGTTGTAAATTGAGAATATCAAGCATCTTTAGGTGATTAAGGTTGAAGTGATCAAATATGAGGATATGCTTGACAAGTTGTAAATTGAGAATCTCATGTCCCTTGAATACGAGGGCCACTCCTCATGATACTCAAGTTTAGTCACCGGTAAGTTCTTGTCATCGTAAGCACATGTGTATCATAGAGAACCGCCAATAGGGTACCCCTTGCCTGATGATACGGAAGAATCCCCATATCAAAATGACAAGGCAAGCAAACAATGAACATCTCAGCAATCTTCTTATTTACCATGGGAATATGGTGCTTTTTTCTCTCTTTCCTCTTTTCATAATCTCCCCTTTTTTTCTTTTTCTCTTTTTTCTCAATATCGAACTCCTTTTTTATAAGAAGAATGCTTCATAGATGCTCATTATGGTTACGGTGCAGGTTTCCACCATGTCATCATGGATTAGACCAGCGGCCCAGGCATTTCTCTAACACACATGCATAACTCCATGGACTTACAAGCTCCCCTTTCATTTCACACCAACGACATCCATAGACAAAAGAACATGATATCAACTAGGTACAAAGTACCAGTGCAATGTTGAAAGTGTTCCCCATGACAGCATGGTTCTGCTAATTCACAACTTACAAAGTGCAAGCATATACGCAACATAGATGAGCACAATGGTTCAAGTTTATTAAATGCAAGAAAGTAAAGTGTGCCATCAAGTTCGTGAAAGCTTTAATCACTAATTTTCACATAACAAGTTTAATTTGGAAGGTAGATAAAAACAAGAATTTACTTGGAATAGCAATAATGCTAATAGGCAGGTATGGTGGACACAAATGGCAAAGGTTTTGGTTTAAGGATTGGATGCACGAGAAGAATTCCCTCTCAGTACAGGTTTTTGTCTAGCAAGGCTGGGTAGCAAGTATAAGAATTGAAGGAAACAAACAAACATACAAGTGATAAAAACAAACATGCAATCTTCCTTGGAAGCACAAAAGATCTTAACTAGAGAATACTAGACTTATGAGAAAATCAAGAAAGAATGATGATGAAATTATATTTCTTTAGAGTACTTTTATCTTTTCATTCAACTCTCAAAAATAGTGTTGCTATTGACCGAGCCAGGTTTGCCAAAACCAACTGAATTAACACAATGATCCCAAAGTGATACTAATACTAACAACAAGATCAATCATATAACCACGAATTGAAAACTAATATAAGATATGCAAAAGAGTAAATGATAGAACTTCTCATTAATAATCCATAACAACAACTCACACCAAGGGATACATATCTAACAAGAGAGGGGACACTTCCATAACGCAAACCATCCTACATGATAAATTCTCTATTCATGCTATGACTCTACTAAAAGGGTAAAAAGATAGAAGATAGTGATGTGATACCATGGCACTCCCCCAAGCTTGGAACAAACCAAGGGGATGCCACACCTGATGACGAATTACTCCTATGGTGGTGGTATTCTCTTGATGAGCTCTTTGATCAATTTCCCCAAGTCCTCGATCTCAAAGGTGAGATTGCGAATAAGCTGCGAGTTTTGCTCAATGCGGCTCATGATCATGTCGGGTTGCGAATTCCATCTCTTATGATTCTTTCCCCACTCTTCCTCCTTGAAGTCTTTTTTTCCTGCATGGCTAGAACGAGGCAAATTCCAATTGGAGGGTAATTTCTCCTTGGGCATATTCTGGATTGATACTCATGGATAAGGGTATGGAAAGGATTCTTGGCGCGTGGGGGAAGAGACCTGGGATCTGAACGGTGATGAGGAGGCTTCCCTCCAATTGACATAGTCCTGGCAGGGTTTGCCACCACTCCAATGCTTGCAATGGTAGTGCCGGTGTGCTTTGCCTCCTCTTCGTCTTCACCCTTGATCTCCTTCTCCTTCCCAGGGTCTTGGAGATCTTCCTCCATAGGCTCCTTTCCTTTATCCTTGGCGAACACCATTGTTCTTCTAAGCTGTCAAGAATAGTTCCTGGTAGAAACAGATCGAAACAAAACCACGACGAAAACATGATCTACGAACCTCGGGGGATCCGGGGGATTATATATTACGAAGTTTCACAACAAAAGGAAGGTACTGGGAGAAAACGAGTCGGAGACGGAGGCTAAGGTGGCCACACCACCTAGTGGCGCGGCCAGGGGTGGGCCCGCGCCACAGGGTGGTGTGAGCCACCCTAGCTCCGTTTTTGTCCCTTTTTCGCTTCATAAATTTCCGTATTGGCTAAAAACTGCAAAAATATAGTTGGATAGTATTTTCGCGGAACTTTCCTTACCAGAACTGTTACCTATTTGAAAACAAACTCTGCAGGTCTCTGAATTTGGTCCTTGATAGATTCTTCCGGAGTCACCACTTGAATAACATCTTCATGTTCATACACTTATTGTGAGTCATAAAACCTTTCACTTCCTTATTACACCATTATCTCCACTATCTGGAAATTTCTTTCACACAGTTCTCATTAGCAACATTAGTATAAGTGAAGTGATAAAACCTCTTGAGTCCAACTTGAACTGAAAACCATCAAAACATAAGCTACTGTAGCAACTCCTTCCGAAGACCCAAAAAGAATTCAAAAAGGAAATCGAATAAAGAAGCAAATGCAAGAGTGGCAAAATCTGTCAAAACAGACCAGCAGGTAAAGATCATTTTTTTCGAAAATCTTCTGTTGCTGAAATCAAAAAGTGCAAATGTAACGAAAGTTAAATAACAACCTGGGGCAGAAGCACAAAAAATTACAGCTCAATCTGACAGACAGAGATCTCTCAAGATTTTTTACGGTGAAGCACAAAAATCTGTTTCAGGATAGCAACTTCCCCAAATATTACTTCTCTCTCATTAGAGGTTGATCTTGACACAAAAAAAACGGATAAGGAGAGGTTATTACCAAAGTAATAACGTCCAAGACTCAAAGAAACACAAACAAACTGAAAGCAAAAATAAACTGGGTTGTCTCCCAAAAAGCTCTTTCTTTATAGCCATTAAGATGGGCATGAAAATTTCAAAGATGCTCACATAAGCATATGAATTGAGGTGAAAGGGAGCATTAAGGAGCAAAAATACACACGTTTAAGTCTAACCCACTTCCTATGCAAGGGAATTTTGTAAACAAACAAGTTGTTGAAACCAGAGTCTACTAGCATAGGAAGGCAAAACAAGTGCAACATAAAAACTTTCAGCATAAAACGAGGAAACTTAATATTAGTGAGATGCATAAGAACACTTTTCCCTCTCTCATAGTAACTTTCAGTATCATGCATAAACTTAACAATATAACTATCACAAGGACCATCGTAACACTGATCACTTATTCTAACATAAAACACAGGAATACTAGCTCTCATAACACTACTTTGTGAAACAACATTAGAGGTATCCTTACAAAGGATAGTGTGTCCCTTTTCTTCATATTTAGTAACAAAGTCTTTCACATTTGCTATTATAGGATCATCAACCATTTGTTTATCAGGTTCAACAGCTTCATTCATACTTTCATAAATCATACTAGCTATCATAGAATGTTCCTTTATCTTAATTGGGAAAGGCATTTTCTCAATATAAGGTTCAGGTAAAACATGATTAGCAGTATAAACTTCAGTATTTCTTGCAGGAACACTCTTAGCAACATCTTTATAAGGTTCATGATACTTATTCCACTTCTTTTTAGGCACTTCAATATAGGAAGCAAAAGCCTTAAAATAAGAAGCAATAGCTTGAGAGTCTAGACCATAAGCATTTTTAATATTTTGAAAGTCATAAGTTCCCATAAAAGATTCAATGCACTCATAATAATAATTTATACCTGACTTTCTACCTTCGTCATTCTCCCAGGCTTCAGCATTATCTTGAATACGGTCCAAAAGATCCCATTTAGCTTCTTCTTCCATGCGAGTGAATGATCCATCACAAGAAGCATCCAATAAATCTTTATCATGAAGAGAAAGCCTTACATAAAAGTTATTGATAATAATATTGTTGGGGAGCTCATGAATGGGACATTTGAGCATTAGTAACTTCAATCTCCCCCAAGCTTGAGCTGTACTCTCTCCATCAAGAGGCCAAAAGTTGTATATTTGATTCTGATCTTTATAAATCTCACTAGGAGGATAAAACTTTGAATAAAAGAGAGGTACTATTTCCTCCCATTCAAGAGCTTAACCATTATTCAGCAGCATATACCATTCCTCAGCTCTTCCTTTCAGTGACAATGAGAATAACTTCTTCTTAACTTGATCTGTAGTAATACCTGCACACTTGAACAACCCGCATAATTCGTGTATAAAGAGTAAATGATCACCAGGATGGATAGTTCCACCCCCAACATAGTAGTTATCCATAACACGATCAATAATTCTTGTAGGTATTTTAAAAGCATCATTCTCAGCAGGTGGTGGTACGTCTACTACCTTAGCAGTGGTAGTAGCATTACCAAATAAGAAACTCGGTGAATTATCCATAACGAAAATAAAGCAACTAACAAAAGTAAACAATACTCACAGTAGTTACCAGTTCCACTCTCCAACAGCGCTTCACTCCCCGGCAATGGCGCCAGAAAATAGTCGTGATGACCCACAAGTATAGGGGGTGTATCACAGTATTTTTGATAAGTAAGAGTCTCGAACCCAACACAGAGCAGAAGGTGCTGGCTACTGGTATGGATCAGGAATTCTCTGCAAATACTTAGCAAACGGATTTTTAGGGTTTTTAATAGACCAAGTAAATAAAGTACGAGTAAATAAAATACAGTAGGACAAATGCAGCAAGTGGCCCAATCCTTTGTGCAGCAAAGGACAAGCCGGTTGTATTACTTAAGATGACCAAACGTTCTCGAGGACACATGGGAAGACTGTCAAGTGCTTTCGCTTCATTAATCTTCTTTAGCTTGCTAAGTGTTGTGTGGGTGAACCTGTGCTAATGTACCGACCTTCCTAGGACTAATACATACTTGTGATTATACCCCTTGCAAACATCCGTAAGTACAAGAAAGTTATTAAGGTAGAAACCTAACCACAACTTTAAACTCTAAGACCCTTACGTCCCTTGTGCAATGGTTTCCTAACGGGGGTTCAGGTTTCTGTCACTGCGGCAACCCCTACGATTAGTAGCTAAATACACAATGCATTCCCCTAGTCCCATATAGGTGAAGTGTCATGTAGTCGACGTTCACATGACACCACTAGAAGAAGTACACCACAACTTAAATATCAAACTATTGAATCTTTCTCAACACAATTCCACTACTAACAACATGACTTCTCCCATGTCCTCAAGAACAAAACGAACTACTCAGAAGACATCATATGGATCATGATCAGAGATGGAATAATGATGTATAACAATCTGAACATAAACAATAATTCAATGGTTCCACTCAATAGCACCAACTACAAAGATTAATCAACACCGGGAAAGTTTCCCCTAAGAAATATGCAAGATTCAACCCAACTGTTACAGCAATATGGAGATGATGATGAGGATGCTGATGGTGATGATGGTGGTGATGATGATGATGATGATCCCGATGAAGTACAGCTTGCTGGTGGTGTTGATGGTGACGATCTCCCCTCTCCGGGAAGGAATTCCCCTGGCAGAAATCTGTCTGCCGGAGAGATCTTTCTCTCTCGGTGTTTTCCGCCCCGCAGAGGCGGCGGAATCTTTCTGTGGTCGCTCCCCGAGTCTTAGGGTTTCGGGAGGAATATATACGCCAGAGGGGAGAGCTAGAGGTGGGCCAGGGCGGCCACACCAACTGGTGGCACGGCCTAGGGTGGCCCGCGCCAGGGGCTAGTGTGGGCCCCCTAAGGCCCATTGATACATTGCAAATGTATCTATAATTTTTGATGTTCCATGCTTAGTTTTATCCACTTTCTTGTGTTTTGTTCCAACTTTGGAGTACTTTTATTATGATTTCTTGGACTAACCTACTAACAAGAGCCACAGTGCCAGCAGCCTGTTTTCTGTTGTTTTTGGTTCCAGAAAAGTCAGAAAATGAATATTCTCGGAATTGGACGGGACAAAATCCCAAGTGCCTATTTTTCCGGAAGGGATCAAGTGCCCGAATACGAGACGGAGAGGCGCCAGGGTCCGGCCACACCACCTGGCCGCACGGCCAGGCTTGGCCCATGCCAGGGGGTGGTCTGGCCAACCCCAGCACCACCTCGACCTCTCCTTCCGCCTATAAGTTGCCCTCAGGATGAAAACCCTAAGTACCCGATCAAAAATCCACGAAAGAGTCTGTAGCCGCCGTCATCTCCATCCCTAGATCAGGAGGGATCTGAAGCTCTTCCCGGCACCCTGCCGGAGAGGGGAATTCACCCTGGAGGCCTTCTTCATCACCATGCAAGCCTCCGGTGTGATGCGTGAGTAGTTCATCCTTGGACTACGGATCCATGTAGTAGCTAGATGGCTGGTTTATCCTCCTTTGTGCTTTCATGTTTAGATCTTGTGAGCTCCGTTCATGATCAAGATCATCTTTTTGTAATTCATACATGTTGTGTTTGCGGGGATCCGATGGATATTGAGATGCTATTTTAGATTGATTATTGATTCTATCATGTCTTTATTATTTGAGATCTTGCATGCTTTCCGTTGTTAGTAGCTATATTGGCCAAGTAGATGCTAGCAACTCCAAGAGTTAGTATTTATATCGATAGTGGGTTCATGCCTCTGGTAATCTGGGGAAGTGACAGAAATCTCTAAGGTACTAGATGTGTTGTTGCTACTAGGGAGAAAATAGCAATCCTTTGTTGATAGAACAATCGTATTGTTTACTTTACACGTAGTTCGTAAAGCAATAATCTGTTGCTTGCAACTTAATACTGGAGGGGGTTCGAATGATAACCTGAAGGTGGATTATTAGTCATAGATGCAGTTGGATGGCGGTCTATGTATAATGTTGTAATGCCCAATCAAGTCTCAAAGGAGTCAAGATGATTAGTATATGCATGTATTGCTTTCTCGGTGTTTGTCATTTGCCCCGCTGTAATTTGTTCACCCAACATGTTATCTATCTAAGGAGAGCCACCTCTAGTGAACTATGGATCCCGGTCCTTGTCTTTTACATACAATCTACAATCTTTTACTGCTTTGTGTTTACTTTCTGCAAACTTTTATATCTTTCCATTCGATACGTTTAATCCTTTGTTTTCCGCAAAACATGGTGAGATTGACAACCTCATCGCAAGTTGGGGACAAAGTTCTGTGGTTGTGTTGTGCAGGTCTCCACGTTGCTACTAGCACCGGTAGTGCGCCCTTCCAAAGCTCAGCTAGTAACACCTTTGAGGTGTTTCCTTGCTCCTACTGGTTCGATTAAACCTTGGTTTCATAACTGAGGGAAACTTGCTGTTGTGCTCAGCATACCTTCCTCTTGGGGTTCCCAACGATCTCTACATCAACACCACGCACCAAGCACTTTTCTAGTCGCCGTGTATTGAGCCATCAAGCGATTTTCCGGCGCCGTTGCCGGGGAGTCAAGGACATCTTCACAAGGGGAGTCCCTCATAACCAATCTCTTTACTTTGTTGTTTTTGTTTTTCTTAGTTTCTTTTTGCTTTGCTTTGTTTGCTTGTTTTGTTCTTCAAAATCAAAAAAAATAGTTTTACTAGTTTGCTTTCTTATTTGAAAACCCAAAAAAATGACTACTCTTGAGAACACTAAGTTGTGTGACTTCACTAGCACCAACAACAATGATTTTATGAGCACACCTATTGCTCCACCTGTGGCTGAAAATACCTTTTTTGAGATAAAACCTGCTTTGTTCAATCTTGTTATGAGAGAGCAATTTTCTGGTATTGGTAATGAAGATGCTGCTTCCCATCTAAATAACTTTGTTGAACTTTGTGAGATGCAAAAGCATAGGGATATAGATGGTGATATTATTAAGTTGAAATTGTTTCCTTTCTCTTTGAGAGGAAAAGCTAAAGAGTGGTTGAATTCCTTAACTAGGAATAGTATTGATTCTTGGACTAAATGCAAAGATGCTTTTATTGGAAAATACTATCCTCCTGCTAAGATTATATCCATGAGAAGTGAAATAATGAAGTTTAAACAACTTGATAATGAGCATGTTGCTCAAGCTTGGGAAAGAATGAAATCTTTGGTAAATAATTGTCCCACTCATGGACTGACTGCTTGGATGATCATCCAAACTTTTTATGCAGGATTGAACTATTCTTCAAGGAACCTATTGGATTCAGCTGCTGGAAGTACCTTTATGACCATCACTTTAGGTGCTGCAACAAAACTTTTGGACAATATGATGGTTAATTATTCTGAATGGCATACTGAGAGAGCT
Organism: Avena sativa; assembly: GCA_916181665.1. Taxonomy (NCBI): domain Eukaryota; kingdom Viridiplantae; phylum Streptophyta; class Magnoliopsida; order Poales; family Poaceae; genus Avena; species Avena sativa. The sequence goes on from OV702287.1 coordinate 436,769,077, forward strand.
CCACAAGGTAAGAAGTAAATTCTGTTGAAGAAACTTCCTGCTTGAGTGATAAAATTGATATTATTATGTCCATGCTTGTTAATGGGAAAGCCCATATTGATCCAAATAATGTTCCTTTAGCCTCTTTGGTTGCTCAAGAAGAGCAAGTTGATGTGAACTTCATAAGAAATAACAATTTTGGCAACAATACTTATGGTAATAATCCTTATAGGAACAATTTTGGTAACAACAATTATAAGCCATATCCTCCCAACAATGGTAATGCTTATGGGAATTCTTACAACAATAATAAGAGTGCTCCCTCTGAACTTGAAGTTATGCTTAAAGAGTTTATTAGTAAACAAACTGCTTTCAATAAAACTATTGAGGAAAAACTCTCTAATGCTGAAAGAAATATAGCATCTTTAGCTGAAGCTCAATCTACTTTGAATAAAATGGCTGCTAAACCTGAAACTAATGATAATCCCTTTGCAGCCACTAATGCTATACAAGTAAGAATTGATGAAAATGTTAGACTATTAGCTGAATTACATGCTAAGTGGGAAAGAGAAGATGAAATTGCTAGAAACATTAGTGTTTCTACTATTACCACCACTAGTGTTGAGGCTAGTAATAGTTCTACTACTTTAGATGATAAGTTTGATTTTGATCTTGATGGTTGCAACATCTCTGAAGTTATTAAGTTCCTACAAAAGCTTGCTAAAAGTCCTAATGCTAGTGCTATGAACATGGCTTTTACAAAACACATTACTGATGCTCTCATAAAGATTAAAGAAGAAAAGATGAAACATAAAGCTTCTATTCCTATAAAGCAAGACGATGGTTGGGAACCCATCATTAATATGAAAGTTAATGACTTTGATTTCAAAGCTTTGTGTGATCTTGATAGTAGTGTTTCTATTATGCCTAGAAGGATTTATGATATGCTTGATTTGCCTCCTTTTGAAGATTGTTATTTGAATGTCCCACTTGATGTTAATGCTAAAAAGAAACTCATGGGGAGTCTTAATGGTGTTCTTATTATGGTTAATGATTCCTATGTCCCCGTTGATTTCTATGTTTTGGATGTTGAATACAATGCTTCTTGTCCTATTACTTTGGGAAGACCTTTTCTTAGAACTGTTGGTGCCATCATTGATATGAAAGAAGGCATCATTACATATCAACTCCCACTCAAGAAAGGTATAGAACACTTCCCTAAAAGGAGAGAAAAGATTTCTTTTGCTTCTCCTATGAAAACAAAATTTGGTCTTAATGCTTCTTCATTTGAGAACACTTGATTCTTTCTTTGGTTCTTATGCCTAACTTAAAGGCGTTAAAGAAAAGTACTTGTTGGGAGATAATCCAAGACTTTTAGTTGAGTCTTGGAAGTTATTACCTCTGTAATAACCTCTCCTTATCCTTTTTATTTGCTTTTTTTGCCAAGAGTAACCTCTAATGAGAGTGAAATAATGATTGGGAAAGTTGCTGTCCCGAAACAGATTTCTGTGCTTCACCGTGAAAATTCCTGAGAGAGCTCTGTACGTCGGATTGGGATGTAATTTTGTGTTCTTCTGCCCCATGTTGTTATCTAACTTTCGATAGTTCAACACTTTTTGATTTGAGCAACAGAAGGTCTTCGAAAAAATTCGTCTTTACCTGCTGGTCTGTTTTGACAGATTTCTGCCATTTTCTGCATTTGCTTCTTGTTAGTTCCTTCTTGAGTTCCTTTGGGTAATTGATCTTTTTGAGGGAAGTGCTACAGTAGCTAGTGTTATAATGGAAGTTTATTTGGTGGTATAACTGAACCTTGAGACTTATTTATCTTAAGTGCACTAATGTTGCTAATGAGATTGTGTGAAGTTTTGTATGAAGGAAAATTTTCAGGTGTATGGAAGGAATGAGTAATGAGATGAAGGATGGACTAAAGCTCAAGATTGGGGATGCCACACGTGTCACCCCAAGAAATATCCAAGAAGTACAAGTGTCAAAGTTTGGGGATGCCCAAGGCATCCCCTTCATCAATAAAAATTCCAGGTTTCTTCCAAACGCTTAATTTTTATTGTTTCGTGCACAGTTGTGTTTCTCTTGGAGCGTCTTATTTTTCGTTTTCGTTTTGGTTTTTAGTTTGCTTGGTTTTCTTAGTTTTCTGAATAAGTTGGTTGGACCCCCTCTTTCACACTTTGGTTTGCAAATAGTTTGGTTTGGTTTGGAAAAGAGTAGGAAAGTTCATGCTTATGTGGTAAAAAGAGCTCGTTTTTGACTGTGGCTATGCTTTGTCATGCCGTGCTTGATATTGTTTTGGCTTTATGCTTAGTATTCTTTCCTGTAGCATGACTTTTCATAAACAATTGAGATTTCTTAATGTGCCTTGGATGAATCATGCGTTGTTTTAGCATATTAAAGCATAGTATAGTGGTATTCTCCTTTGATGCTTTATTTGGGTTGACTTGGCGCATGCTCATACCATGTTATGACTATCTCAAGTCACCATAGCCTTTATGATCCTTTAGTTTTCAACTTGTAGTATCACTTTATGCTTTGATCAATGATGTTTTGTCGCTCTGCATGATTATGGCCATTATTGCTCTCTTAGTTTGTCGCTCCCAGTCTTTTGCTAGCCTCCACAACAAAGTATGAGTTCCACTCATGCATCCAACTCCCTAAACCAAGTTATTCCAAAGAGTCCACCATACCTACCTACTAGCTTATGCTATTCCAAGTATATTCATGCTTTTGTTTACCTTCCACTTGTTATGAGAAAACTAGGATTAAAGCTCTCACGAACTTGATGGCACACTTTACTTTATTGCCTCTAATAAACTTGAACCATTGTGTCGTCTATGTTGTATATGCTTGCACTTATTTGTTGGGAATTAGCAAAACCATGCTTTCAGGGGGAACGTTTCAACATTGCACTTGGTACTTGTACCTAGTTGATATCATGGTCTTTTGTATATGGATGTCGTCGGTGTGAAATGAAAGGGGAGCTTGTAAGTCCATGGAGTTATGTATATGTGTTAGAGAAACGCCTGGGCCACTGGTCTAATCCATGCTGACATGGTGGAAACCTGCAACATAACCATAATGAGCTGTCTATGAAGCATTCTTCTTATAAAAAAAAGGTCCTACTGAGAAAAAAGAGAAAATAAAAAAAAGATACTATGAAAAGAGGAAAGAGAGAAAAAAGCACCATATTCCCATGGTAAATAAGAAGAATGCTGAGATGCTCGTTGTCTGCTTGCCTTGTCATTTTGATATGGGGATTCTTCCGTATCATCGGGCAAGGGGTACCCCGTTGGCGGTTCTCTATGATACACATGTACTTACGATGACAAGAACTTACCGGTGACTAAACTTGAGTAGCATGAGGAGCGGCCCTCGTATACAAGGGACATGAGATTTCTAACTTATACTTCGTCAAGCTTGTACACCATAGTTTGTTCACTTTAATCTTAATCACTTCAAGATGCTTATGATAGGGGCAATGAGAGCTGAAAGCTATAAGTATCATAATTTTTGGAAGCTCTTTATGAGACTTGAATCCCTACTTCCTTTTTACAAAAGGCCTTTCTTCCACCATTATATTGAGTCTCCACCTTCTAACTTTATGCACCTACTTTGAGAGCATAGTGGCCATTCTTAGTTCTATGTGCATTGTCCCAAGACTAGTTGATTGATGCATAACTTGTTATTGCTTGTTTGAAACTATTGTATCTAGTCACTCTTATGAACTTTGAAGGTGTCCTATGCATTTATATTTGCTACTCTATTGAGGGACAAGCTGAATACTATTATGCTATGTTTTCTTTATGTGAAACAAACAAACGTCTTGCAAAGCATATTATTCATGAATATTTTGTTTGTTCCTTTTCATGTTGCATCATAGTTTCTTTGCTTATTGCTAGAACTTTGTCTTTCATGTTATGATTGAAGTACTATGATCCCAGCTTTGAATGTTTTGCGAATACTTTGATCAAGTCTTTGATGGTGCATGTCACCTCAAAAATTATTTCTTTTTATCACTTACCTACTCGAGGACGAGCAGGAGTTAAGCTTGGGGATGTTGATACATTGCAAATGTATCTATAATTTCTGATGTTCCATGCTTAGTTTTATCCACCTTCTTGTGTTTTGTTCCAACTTTGGAGTACTTTTATTATGATTTCTTGGACTAACCTATTAAAAAGAGCCACAGTGTCAGCTGCCTGTTTTCTGTTGTTTTTGGTTCCAGAAAAGTCAGAAAATGAATATTCTCGGAATTGGACGGGACAAAATCCCAAGTGCCTATTTTTCCGGAAGGGATCAAGTGCCAGAATACGAGACGGAGAGGGGCCAGGGGCCGGCCACACCACCTGGCCGCGCAGCCAGGCTTGGCCCGCACCAGGGGGTGGTCTGGCCGATCCCAGCACCCCCTCGACCTCCCCTTCCGCCTATAAGTTGCCCTCGGGACGAAAACCCTAAGTACCCGATCAAAAATCCACGAAAGAGTCTGTAGCCGTCGTCATCTCCATCCCTAGATCGGGAGAGATCTGAAGCTCTTCCAGGCACCCTGCTAGAGAGGGGAATTCACCCTGGAGGCCTTCTTCATCACCATGCAAGCCTCCGGTGTGATGCGTGAGTAGTTCATCCTTGTACTACGGATCCATGTAGTAGCTAGATGACTGGTTTCTCCTCCTTTGTGCTTTCATGTTTAGATCTTGTGAGCTCCGTTCATGATCAAGATCACCTTTTTGTAATTCATACATGTTGTGTTTGCGGGGATCCGATGGATATTGAGATGCTATTTCAGATTGATTATTGATTCTATCATGTCTTTGTTATTTGAGATCTTGCATGCTTTCCGTTGTTAGTAGCTATCTTGGCCAAGTAGATGCTAGCAACTCCAAGAGTTAGTATTTATGCTCGAAAGTGGGTTCATGCCTCTGGTAATCTGGGGAAGTGACAGAAATCTCTAAGGTACTAGATGTACTGTTGCTACTAGGGAGAAAACAACAATCCTTTGTTCATAGAACAATCGTATTGTTTACTTTACACGCAGTTTGTAAAGCAATAATCTGTTGCTTGCAACTTAATATTGGAGGGGGGTCGGATGATAACCTGATGGTGGATTATTAGTCATAGATGCAGTTGGATGGCGGTCTATGTATAATGTTGTAATGCCCAATCAAGTCTCAAAGGAGTCAAGATGATTAGTATATGCATGTATTGCTTTCTCGGTGTTTGTCAATTGCCCCACTGTAATTTGTTCACCCAGCATGTTATCTATCTAAGGAGAGCCACCTCTAGTGAACTATGGATCCCGGTCCTTGTCTTTTACATACAATTTACAATCTTTTACTGCTTTGTGTTTACTTTCTGCAAACTTTTACTTCTTTCCATTCGATACGTTTAATCCTTTGTTTTTCACAAAACACGGTGAGATTGACAACCTCATCGCAAGTTGGGGACAAAGTTTTGTGGTTGAGTTGTGCAGGTCTCCACGTTGCTACTAGCACCGGTAGTGCGCCCTGCCAAAGCTCAGCTAGTAACACCTTTGAGGTGTTTCCTTGCTCCTACTGGTTCGATTAAACCTTGGTTTCATAACTGAGGGAAACTTGCTGCTGTGCTCAGCATACATTTCCTCTTGGGGTTCCCAACGAGCTCTACATCAACACCACGCACCAAGCACTTTTCTGGGCGTCGTGTATTGAGCCATCACCCATCTCCACTCCTCCTTCTGGCTTCCTTCGTCTTCTGGAAAAATAGGATTTTCCGTATATTTTTCCCGGATTTTCTGATATTCGCTAATTTTGCCTCCAAACAGCACCTTTTCCATCAGAATCCTGACTGCATCGGTCCATGCTCCAAAAGTCATCAACCATGCAAAAACACATGAAGTAACATAAATATCATCTCTTAATATGAAATATATCAATGAATAACAATAAATTATGATATAGAATAGTGATGCAAAATGGACGTATCACTCAGGTAGATTTCTACAATAAACATAAAAAAGAGGCTCACCTTCGAGCTGGCGAGTTCGATTATCTAGCCAGGCATGCTGCCAGCCCAGTAACGCAATCTGTTTGCCAAGGGACTTACATGGTCATCCAGGGACTCCGAAGTCTCTTTCTGGGTGGACATCCAGGCAACCATCTGGTGGTCCCCCGCATGGGCAAAACTCGAAGAACTAGCACCGGAATTGGCCGCTACCTAGGGAGAGCGTGAACGCTCCTCTACATCCTTGCCTTTGGAGTCTACGACTTCGAACACTTTCACGAAGAGACAATCATTGGATAATGACAACACAGTTTTGTTGCAGCAAAATTCGCAACTAACTTCAGGAGAAATATCTTCAAGATACAAAATTAAATAGCAAAGACAAAACCTTACCCATCGAAGTTGTCAAGGTCAAATGAGTCGTCTGACTCGTCCTCCTGCTCCCTCAACTTCTTCCGCGCGGTAGGAGCTACATCATGCATGGGCACTGCAGGGCTCGAAGCGTCCACCTCCGTTGAAGGACCCTTCGGCGTCTTCGGCGATGAGGCATCTGATTCCACGCTTCGGGGGTGGTTGCCAGTGCTGCCCCCGCTTGACTCGGGGGCTTCATGCTCCTCAACAACAGGGATGGTGTAGACGGATTTGTCCTCCTCCCCCGCCTCGAGAGGAATTATCCTTTCCGGTTGGGGAATTAACAAATAGGCACAATGGCATCACACAAGCCTTGCTGGAAATCAAAGAACCATAGAAGATATAATAATAAAGTTACCTCAGGTGGAGGGTGACTCGTACAGAATGGCAGCACGACTGAGTCCCAAGGGAGCTCATCCTTCAGAGTATACTTGGTCACTCCCCTGAATCATTTGTCCACCTCGACTGAGGACAAATTCTCCTAAGAGACACGAGTGACATCGCCGGCTCCACTCCAAAGATACATCGGGTGCGGACTAGATTGCAGCGACTGCACCTGACGTCCCATCCACGTGTGGATGAGGTCTGGGCCGTCAATCTCTTTACCTCGAATGAGTTGGAGATCACAAACATGCTTGTACAAATCCTCGACCTCCTCTTCTTCCCCGGGCCTCACAACATTCTTCCAAGATCTTCTCTTCTTCAACTCTGCCTTTGGGTCAAAGGGAAAAAGCCCGTAAAGTTCACCGTCGACTTTCTGATCGCGAATGTAAAACCACTTCTCTCTCCACCCTTGGATGGAATCGGAGCTCCTAAGGGAGAAATAATGGACACTCGTGTCCATATGGATATCGCAACCTCCAATATCGTAGACCATTGATCCAGAACCCGATTGCCGCTTTAGCTTGAAGAGTTTTTTGAAAAGACCGAATGTGGCTCGATTCCAAGCCAGCGCTTGGAAAGGGTGATGTAGCACGCAATGTGCAAAATCAAATTCTAGGTCAGTTGATGCAGTTGGATCCTATAAATGTAGAGTAACCTTCGCACAAACTTGTGGAGGGGAGAGAAAGGCCCCATAGGACAAAGGCAAGGAACATCACCCGATATCCAGCGGGGGGATCGGGGATTACCTCCAGGCCTAGCATTTTGTAGTTTTTCTCATCGGCAGGAAGAAAACCATCTTGGCGGTGTTGTTGGAGCTCATGCTCCTTTATGGCGGTGCGCCGCCACGAGCCATTGGTGACGCGCATCCCCGCGCCTTTCTTATTTTCGGCAGTAGCAACAGTGCCGGAACCGGTGGCGACAACGCCCTTCTTCTTGGCCGCGACACTGGTGGCAGCAGATCTAGATGTGGCTGCACCCTTCTTCTTCCCCATATTTCGCTAGCGATGGGAGCGAATGAAATAGCTGGGGAAGGTTTTGATTCCGTCCAGCACAACGGTGTGGGCGCGAGCAGCAGAGTGGCAGCAAGCAATGAAAGAAGTGCCCAAAGAGGAAGACGATGAACTGTGGGGAAATTTACTACATAGGAGCCCCTACTTAACCTCAGGGAAGATGCAATCCAATGGCCAGAGAACCATCAACCATACCCGTGGCGCACATCAATGCAGACGTGTGGCGATGGAAACACCGAACCGTCGCCACACTTTCCCCACTATGCGCGAAGATCAAGGAGTCACTGTTAAAACAGAGATTACGCATGTCTGGTCAAATCCCAGTCAGAGATAGGGCCCCACTTTCGTCACATCCCAATAAAACCCTTCAACAGGAAAATGAGATCACCTACTCGTTAGTGATGACATCATTTTTAAAACAACAAGAGATCTTCTCGACTACTTTAGTCCTTGCTTGACTCTACGAGTCAACCAAGCACTCGGGGGCTACTCCTACCAGGATCGCTGGTTGCGCACCCGAAGAATTCATCAGCACAAAACTAGCCCCACGAATAGAAGCCCTTATTCGATTCAACGAATCAATCGCGGAATCAGAGCCTACTCCCATAGGGAGCGCTAGACGCACAATCGATAAAGCCAAATATAACGATAGCAATCGACAAATATTTAGAGTACCCAATCGAGTCTATGACTCAAATAGGCACTCGGGGGTTACTCCCATAGGGAGCGCTGGTCGCGCACCCTATGATTATTTGTATAAAAAACTTAGTCACAAAAAAGTGTGTCGACTACGTCCACACCCGAAATGGTGACTTTGCCTCATTTCCCCCTGCAAAGATACTTCATCTCCTAGGTTACCCAAATCACCTCCGTGGTGACTATAAATTCGGATGCCGCATTTACAACATGAAGGTAAGACCTGAAGAAGGCCTGGCATCGCATCTACTGCGCTCTATGATAACCCACAAGTATAGGGGATCGTGTGTAGCCTTTTCGATAAGTAAGAGTGTCGAACCCAATGAGGAGCTAAAGGTAGGATACATATTCTCTCAAGTTCTATGAACCACTGATACAAATCTACGCATATACTAAACGTTTGCATTATCTAGGAAATAAAACTAGAGCAACAATACGAGTAATAGAGAAAGCTTTGGATGATAATAAATAAACAGAAAGTAAAGCTAGTTGCTGCAGCAATAAAATACACTAAACTAACAGAACCATGAGTGTGGAATAGTGGTGGGAATTGTGGTGGCTTTGTCCAAGTTTAAATAGCGAATAGATCGGGTTCATTGTCTTTGATGCAGTTTTCTATGTGGGAGAGGCTAAATATACATGCGCTTCACTACTTGGAATTACATGTACTATATGATTGGATTGTTAGCAAACATCCGTAAGTACTAATCAATGCATTAAGGTTTCCCCAACCATAGCCTTAAGTTTAATGGTCCTCTTACTCTCATACGTGCAACATTCCGGTTCGCGTCCTCAAGTTTCTGTCACTCCGACAGAACTTCCCCCTTCCTCTTACACATACTACAAACCCTATGATGTTTAATCCATGCGCGCACAAATATAATGGACACCAAAGGACTGTACCATATCAACATATAACTCTAATGAACCAAAAACCTTCAACCATTCAATCTAAGAACAAAGAAACTACACAAACATGACATAGATCATAGGATTATAACTTATAGCATCAAACACCATGTTTACATAGGACGGTACAGAGGTGTGTGGGAGGATGAACCACTGCATACTAGGAGGATTAGGTGACGGAGATGGCGGTGAAGATGGTGAAGATGGTGAAGAGGGCGGCGGTGGCGCCGGCGGCGGCGCGGGGGACTCCTTCCCCGCCGCCGGTATCATGGGGGAGCACCGCCCCTTAGCCCCCTTCCTTCATGGCTTCTTGGGAGCCCTCCCCCATGGAGATTGGATCCATGGGGAGGCAAAAACGTGGCTTTGGTGGCTGCAAATTCGTGGGTGGAGATGCCCTGGGCGAATTAGGTTTCCTCCCTTTATATAGCTTCTCGGATTCCCGTCACCCTATCTTGGGCTATAGTAAATCGGGCCTAAAAGGCCCGTCCGGACTCGGAACAGCTAAACGTGACCATCTTCAAAAAGAGTTCTGAGATAGATTTCTGGAAAAATCCCAATTTGACTCCAACAAGGTTTCCACTTGTATTCTTGGTAATTCCTACACATCAAAATGTAAAACAAGAACATTATGCACTTTTGCAACTATTAGTAGGTTAGTCCAAATAAATCATAAACTTTATACAAAAAGGAGTGTCAAAAGCATATTATTAGCATAAAACCATCAAAAATTATAGATACGTTATGGACGTATCAACATCCCCAAGCTTAGTTCCTGCTCGTCCGCGAGTTGGTAAACGATCAAAATAATATAATTTTTGAGGTGACATGCAGACAACACAATCTTTATCATCATTGGTGTAAAAGTATTGATAGCTGGGATTAAGGTACTCTAAACATGAATCATGAAAGATAGAGTTCTAAAAATAAGACATAGCAACTATGTTGTAACATGAAAAGGCACAAACAAAAGATTCATGAATAACAATGCTTTGCAAGATGTTTGTTTGTTTCACATAAAGAAAGCATAATGAGAATGGTATTCAGCTTGTCCCTCATAGAGTAGCAAAACATAAAAGCATATGACACCTTAAAAGTTCATAAGCGTGACTAGATACAAATAGTTTAGGAACAAGCAATATCAACGTTATGCATCAATCAAGAAGTCTTGGGATAATGCACATAGAACTAAGAATGACAACTATGCTCTCTTATTTGGTGCAAAAATATAGAAGGTGGAGACTCAATATAAACGTGGAAGAAAGGCCTTCATAGAAGGAAGCAGGGATTCAAGTCTCATAAAGAGCTTCCAGAAATTATGGTACTTATTAGCTTTCAACTCTCATTGCCCCTATCATAAGCATCTTGAAGTGATTAAGGTTAAAGTGAACAAACTATGGAGTATATGCTTGACAAAGTATAAGTTGGAAATCTCATGTCCCTTGAATATGAGGGACGCTCCTCATGCTACTCAAGTTTAGTTACCGGTAAGTTCTTTTCATAGTAAGTACATGTGTATCATAGATAACCGCCAACGGGGTACCCCTTGCCCGATGATACGGAAGAATCCCCATATCAAAATGACAAGGCAAGCAAACAACGAGCATCTCAGTAATCTTCTTATTTACCATGGGAAATGGTGCTTTTTTCTCTCTTTCCTGTTTTCTCATCCTTCTTTCTTTTTTCTCAATCTCTATCTCTTTTTTTATAAGAAGAATGCTTCATAGATTGCTCATTATGGTTACGCTGCAGGTTTCCACCATGATTAGGCATGGATTAGACCGGCGGCCCAGGATTTTCTCTAACACACATACATAACTCCATGGACTTACAAGCTCCCCTTTCATTTCACATCGACGACATCCATACACAAAAGAGCATGATATCAACTAGGTATAATGTACAAGTGCAATGTTGAAAGCGTTCCCCATGACATCATGGTTCTCCTAATCCCCAACATATAAGTGCAAGCATATACAACATAGATGACACAATGGTTCAAGTTTATTAGGGGCAAGAAAAGTAAAGTGTGCCATCAAGTTTGTGAGATCTTTAATCACTAGTTTTCTCATAACAAGTTTAATTCGGAAGGTAGATAAAAGCATGAATATACTTGAAATAGCAAATGCTAATAGGTAGGTATGGTGGACTCTTTGGAATAACTTGGTTTTATTTGGAGTTGGATGCATGAGTGGAACTCATACTTGGTTATGGAGGCTAGCAAAAGATTGGGAGCGACCAACTAAAAGAGCAATAATGGCCATAATCATGCAAAGCGACAAAACATCATTAATTAAAGCATAAAGTGATATTACAAGGGGATGCCTTGGGCATCACCAAGCTTTGACACTTGTACTTCTTGGATATTTCTTGGGGTGACACGGGGTGGCATCCCCAAGCTTGAGCTTTAGTCTATTCTTCATCTCATTACATCATTCATTCCTTAACACCTGAAATTTTTTCTTCATACAAAACTTCACATAATCTTCATTAGGAACATTAGTGTACTCAAGATAATAAGTCTTTGGGTTCAGTTTCAACATTAATAAACCTTCCATTAAAACACAAGCTACTGTAGCACTTCCCTTAAAAAGCTCAATTCCCCAAAGAGAACTAAAAAGGAATTAACAAGAAGTGAATGCAAATAATGGCAGAAATCTGTCAAAATAGACCAGCAGATAGAAACCAATTTTTTCGAAGACCTTCTGTTGCTCAAATCGAAAAGTGTTGAACTAACAAAAGTTGGATAACAACATGGGGCAGAAGAACAAAAAATTACAGCTCAAACTGACGTACAGAGATTTTACACTAATTTTTACTGCGAAGCAAAAAAATCTGTTTCGGGACAGCAACTTTCCCAAGCATTACTTCTCTCTCATTAGAGGTTACTCTTGGCACAAAAAGCAAATAAAAGGATAAGGAGAGGTTATTACTGAAGCAATAACTTCCAAGACTCATCTAAAACTTTTGGGTTATCTCCCAATAAGTACTTTTATTTAATGCCTTTAAGTTAGGCATAGGATCAAGATTCAAGTATTTTCGAATGAATAAGCATTAAGATCAACACCAGAAATATCTTTCTTTTTCAAGGCTTCATGCATTCCTACAAGTTATTAACTGAAAAGCTTCCATGGAAAGATTTGTTTTGATTTCATAGGCATGAACACAAGTGTTTAAGGTCAACCCCCACTTAACCATTACTTACCTTTCCAATCACTTTCCTTTTTTAAAACATTTTTAGGTAACAAGTACAACTAATTTTTTTTGTAATTCGCATTCCCTATTCATACTAAGATAGAGAACAAATTAAAACTGAAAGTAAAAACTACTTAGAGATAAAACAAACAAGTGCACACAAGAATATTCACCCACACACTATTGCTCCCTGGCAACGGCGCTAGAAAAGGTCTTGATAACCCACAAGTATAGGGGATCGTGTGTAGCCTTTTCGATAAGTAAGAGTGTCAAACCCAATGAGGAGCTAAAGGTAGGATAAATATTCTCTCAAGTTCTATCAACCACTGATATAACTCTACGCACACTAAACATTTGCATTATCTAGGAAATAAAACTAGAGCAATAATACGAGTAATAGAGAAAGCTTTGCATGATAATAAATAACAAGAAAAGTAAAGCTAGTTGTTGCAGCAATAAAATAAACTAAACTAACAGAACCATGAGTGTGGAATAGTGGTGGTAATTGTGGTGGCTTTGTCCAAGTTTAAATAGCGAATAGATCGGGTTCATTGTCTTCGATGCAGTTTTCTATGTGGGAGAGGCTAAATATACATGTGCTTCACTACTTAGAATTACATGTACTATATGATTGGATTGTTAGCAAACATCTGTAAGTACTAATCAATGCATTAAGGTTTCCCCAACCATAGCCTTAAGTTTAATGGTCCTCTTACTCTCATACGTGCAACGTTCCGGTTCGCATCCTCAGGTTTCTGTCACTCCGGCAGAACTTCCCCCCTTCCTCTTACACATACTACAAACTCTATGATGTTTAATCCATGCATGCACAAATATAATGGACACCAAAGGACTGTAGCATATCAACATACAACTCTAATAAACCAAAGACGTTCAACCATTCAATCTAAGAACAAAGAAACTACACAAACATGACATAAATCATAGGATTATAACTTATAGCATCAAACACCATGTTTACATAGGATGGTACAGAGATGTGTGGGAGGATGAACCACTGCATACTAGGAGGATTAGGTGATGGAGATGGCGCTGAAGATGGTGAAGATGGTGAACAGGGTGGCGGCGGTGCCGGCGGCGGCGCGGGGGACTCCTTCCCTCCTGCCGGTATCATGGGGGAGCACCGCCCCTTAGCCCCCTTCCTTCATGACTTCATGGGAGCCCTCCCCCATGGAGACGGTATCCATGGGGGAGGCAAAAATGTGGCTTTGGTGGCTACAAATTCGTGGGTGGAGATGGGCGAATTAGGTTTCCTCCCTTTATATAGCTTCTCGGATTCCCGTCACCCCATCTTGGGCTGCAGTAAATCGGGCCTAAAAGGCCTGTCCAGACTCGAAATCAACTAAATTTTATGTCCAGAATGTTTGTTGTGAAATTTCCAACAACTTTGTAGTTGAATACACTAGTAGAAACCGGGCCATTTGCCCCGGTTCGTAAGGGTCTTTAGCCCCGGTTCGTAAGGGCCTTTAGCCCCGGTTCGTAAGGGCCTTTAGCCCCGGTTTGCGAACCGGGACTGCGAAAGCGGGACTAAAGGTCCAAGCTTTAGCCCCGGTTCAGTTATGAACCAGGGCTAGAGGTCCAACCACATGGCCTGCTAGGCGCGCTGGGCGGCAAGACATTTAGCCCCGGGTCGTGTTACGAACCGGGACTAAAGGTTCCCTGCCGCGACAGCATTTTGGCCCATTTGGCTGCCGCGGCAGGGGATGGGGTTTAGGGTTTTGTGTTTTTCTTTTCATTTTGTGTTTTGTGTTCAATTATTTTTCATTCTGTGTTTTTATTAGAAACAAGTTTTCGTATACATACAGAACGCTACTACACAGTACTTGTACACATTGAAGCAATATATAATATAATTTCTCTTACAAGCATATATGGAGTCTCAACCGGGTCCAGAGCATGTCTATTTGATTACATGGAGATCATTACATGGATGCTTTAGGGTCTACGTATAGAGTATTCTCCGAGTGGGTCTATGACCTCGTCGACAAAAAATGCAGTAAATTCCTCTTGGATTGCTATTAGGCGGTCCTCTGGTAGGAGCTTGTCCTGCATCGCGTCCAACTATATAAAAAGGAGATCGTATGAATTAGACTCGACACAACTTTTTGTAATAAAAGTAAAGGGTGAATATATTGTTTACTTACTCGAACATTTTCCGAGGGCTTCTCAATACTAATGCGAATGAACTCGCACACATAGAATCCACATAGATTAGTTTCCTGTGGCTGCCTCGCGCACTTTACAAGAATAGAATTCAATCAAATAATAACGCTAGCATGATAAATGCACATAAACTAGAATTAAATAGATGCGTGGACTTAGCTCGTACTACTTATCGAGAGTGATTTAAAAAATAGCTCCTCACTCCATTGACCACGGACATGTTTCTTGAACTGTGTCCAAACCCTACCCGACAAAGAAAATTAATGTATGAGTTAATAACTACTTGATATCCCAGAAAATGAACAAAAGAAACCGATATAGTGCGATAATGGTTGAAATTACCTCTGGAGCGCATCGATAATGCTGCGGTAGTTTTCAATATCTTTGTTTAGTGAGTCCATGATGTGAACTCTTCCCAAGTCAAGTGAAATGCTTAAAAGAATACAGTGGTACCTACGCAAGGTTTACATACTTCAGTAACTCATCATTTACACTGAACATCGAGTAAGAAAAAGTTAATGTGTACAAAAACTCACTTGCCGTCATGGAAAGGAAATAGTATTTCATTACAGAAATGTTGTTTCGTGAAAAACCACAACAAGTTGTGCTCGGTCTCTAGTGGTTTATCCTTTAGTATAGCTCCATGAACTCGATGTGGGTCAATGAACCCAAATCCGTTGATAGCCTTTCTTTTACAATCGAGCATCTTCATTCTGCATCATTATATATAGCGTACAAAAGAATATAGTGAGTATACTTACCGGCAATGAATTGAACAAGCTGAGATAGAGACCTAATTACATAAATAAAGTAATCACTTACAGACAATACGAACCAAGGATAGTTTTGTCGAGTTCCTTTAGATTGAATAACTGAAATAATTCTGTAAATTTAATAGGGACCTCGTCTTCAATGAAGTAATGCGATTTTTGAACATTCAGTATGAGCCATTTTCGTTGTTCTTTTGATGCTTTCATTTACCATTCATGGAATCATCACATTTGTGTTGGCATATCCCGAAGCCTCTCAGAACTGACCAGAGGCTCCATGTTAACAAATTTGGGTGCTACCTCAGCCTTGGGCATATCACCGTGAATAATTTCATGAATAGGCATACCACATTGCTCGGCCAATATCCTAGCCGTTTCTGGATCCATAGGTTCTTCCTCATATAGTTGAGGTTCGGGTATGTTCACCTGGAGTGGGGGGAGTGATTGGTTTGCTTGTTTCCCCAGCTGGGGAACATCTCTTTTGGTTCTTTGGCTACCACTTGATTGTTTTGCTTGTTTCCCCAGCTGGGGGACGTCTGTTCTGATGCTTCCGCTACCACTCGATTGTTTTGCTTGTTCCCCCTGCTGGGGAACCTCTTTTTTGATGCTTCCTCTACCGCTTGATCTCTTCTGTTTCAGTGTCTTCTGAAGACATCGTGTATAGTCATCTAGCGCATTTAACTGAGCTTGGGATGGCTGCATCAGTAATTTCCTAAAGTGCTCCTTGGTTTCTGGTTTTATTTGGACCTCTGGCTCAGGTTGTTTCTTTTTAAAATGAGCATCCACTTTGGCCCGTATGACCGCATCGGTCTCCTCATCGGTCAGGTCGTAAGCCCTCTTGGGAGGAACCAGCGGTACTCTTGGGAGGGGCGACAACTGTCGCTTCGGGCGTTGGTTATCGTTCGACGGAGCGGTGGTATTCTTCCGCTTTTGGCCCTTAGTGTGTGGAGGCGGCTGCGTAGATTGAGATGGACTCATGTTGGGGTCATGGATTGGACTATTACTGGGAAGAGACGGTGCACCTGGAGGTGGACTTGGAGGAGACAGTGCACTGGGAGGAGACGGTTTCCTTGGAGGTGATGGATTGTTTATCGGTGGAGAAGGTGGCCTTGCTGTCGAGCCTGGAAACTTGATGTATTATTTTTTACAAAGAATGAAGCCACTTGTGACTTCTCCTAGTGTCGTCTCCCCTTCACCTCCAGGGATGTCAAGTTGTAGTGACTGGCACATAGGTAGAATTTCATCCACACCGACACGAGCATAGCCAGCTGGAATCGGATTGCAATGGTAGGTCGCTCCCGGTGCAGAAGGTAAAGCAAAGCCGACCGCCACCTTCATGGAAATATTCTTCAGTTCAACATGCAGCTCACAACTAATCTTCTCCTTAATTGCATCCACGGGGTACACATCCATTGTTGCATCATTACCGTGGCCCTCCGTGGAAGCCACGCTGCTTTTCCGTTGCGATGGGCCGACCGTACGGTCCGATGTAGGATCTTGCTGTTGGGGTCCTTTAAGTTCATTAAGCTCCTGGTGATGCTCCTGCAGCATGGCTTCAAACCTCACGAACCGCTCCGTATCCTCCTCTATTTGCCGCTTTGTTCTTCTCGATCGGCTTCTGTACGTGTCACGATGCTCGGGAAACCTGATAACCCATGGATAAGAAGGTCCGAACCCTCTTGTTCGTCTAGCTTTTTCAGGATTCCCGAGAGCCTTTATTAGCTCATCGTTCTCTCTGTCGGGAACAAACGTTCCCTCTTCAACCTCTTTTATAACTTTAACAAGTTCTTTCTTGGGTGAAGAAATTTCTTCGGCTGCAACAATCTCGCCTGTTTCTGGGTCTAATGATGCCCCATGCCCTAATACCCAATTTATTGACCTCAAGGACCAACTAGACGTAGCTGGAGTGACCCCTTTAGCCTCCAGGTCAGCCTCAGCTTTATCCCACTTAGGCATGGCACTCCTGTAGCCACCTGTGCCCATATGATGGTGATATTTCTTTTTGGCTGCATTTAACTTATTTTTTGCTGATATTGCCTTAGCTGGTTCCGAGGTCTTGTATTCCACAAATGCGGCCCAGTTATCCTGCTGCAACTCTAGTGGGCCAACGAATGGAGGAGTTGTTTTCTTCAAGACATACTTGTGGTACAATCTTTTTTTTCCATTCCTTGAATAGTTCGGCCATCTTCTTAAGATCAAAGTGCTTGACTTTCCTCGTCATTTGTTGTGTGAGCTCATCAGTCTCCAAGACTGGTAGGGTGAAATGTGTCATGAGCGAATTCCACATCGTATCTTTCGCTCTGTCATCTACAAAACTAGCCCCAGCTGGATCCTTTTTCTTTCCTGGCTTGTTCCAATTTCGCTGGTGATCGGGACTTTGTCTCTAACAATCACTCCACATTGACTTGTAAATGCATTCGCATCTTCTTTGGGCTCCAGCGGTTGACCCTGCGGAGAGACTAAGTCAATGCTGAAACAGACATCAGCGGGCAACTTGTGTGTAGGGCCTCTTGTCTTTGTAGAAGATTGGCCGGAAGCGGAGGTCTAAGAGAACAAACATTCGTCAGTACATATATACGAATCAATTAGTGCATCTATACTAGTGAACAATCAATAGAGGCTTTATATACCTCGACGGAGTTTGTCATTATTATGGTGTCTTCACCATGGTCTCCACCATGGTCATCACCATCACCTCCACTATTTTCTCCACCATCATCTCCTCCAGACAAATTCAGATATTCAGAGCCATCATAATTCAGACATTTGTGGCGCACTATGCCATGTGCGCCACAGATGCTCCTACTCCCTGTGGCGCACTAGGCCGAGTGCGCCACAGAAGTTTGTGGCCGTTTCAGAGCAGAGGGGGGCATGCGCTTAGGCGTAGCGCACCAGCCCCATGTGCGCCACAGATGACCCTAACAACCGTGGCGCACATGATTATAGTGCGCTACAGATGTTTGGCGTGCGGCCAACAGGGCCCTGGCCCACAGACATCTGTGGCGCACTATAGTCATGTGCGCCACAGTTGTTCTAGTTATTAGTAGGGCACTGCCCACAGGTGAGCCACGCCTGTTTTAGCCGTGGGGCACTTCAACCATGTGAGCCACGGATGTGTTGATTACCTATAGCCGTTTTCCTAGTAGTGCCCGTCCCGTGCCGAGCGCCACGCCGCCTCGCCCCAAGAGCCGCCGCCTCGCCGTCGTACGTCTCCGCCCGCGTCGTCTCTACCCCGCCCCGCCTCGCCGTCGTCTCCGCCTCAGGTACGGTTAGTGTTAGTGTTAATTTTGGTTATTAGTTAGGGTTAATTAGATAGCTAGGGTTATTAGTTAGGGTAGTGTTAGGATTTTGGTTATTAGTTAGTAGTAGTGTTAGGATTTTGGTTAGTAGTATTAGGATTTTGGTTAATACTAGTATTAGGATTAGGATTAGGATTTTGGTTAGTAGTATTAGGATTTTGGTTAGTAGTATTAGGATTTTGGTTAATAGTAGTATTAGGATTAGGATTTTGGTTAGTGTTAGTTAGAAGTATTAGTATTTTAATTAGTTAG
Organism: Avena sativa; assembly: GCA_916181665.1. Lineage (NCBI taxonomy): Eukaryota > Viridiplantae > Streptophyta > Magnoliopsida > Poales > Poaceae > Avena > Avena sativa. The sequence continues at coordinate 436,788,148 of OV702287.1, forward strand.
TGTTAGTGTTAGTGTTAATATTATTAGTATTTTGGTTAGTTAGTGTTATTAGTTAATTTTGGTTAGTGGTAGTGTTAGTGTTTGTAAATCAGTAGTATTAGTATTTGGTTAGTGTTAGTAAGTAGTATTAGTATTTTAGTTAGTGTGTTAGTGTTACTGTTAGTGTTATTAGTAGTATTAGTATTAGTGTTTTAGTTAGTGTGTTAGTGTTAGTATTACGGGATATTGGAGAACCACAGAAGAGGAACCATCACCGGAGAATAGCTCGGGTGAGATCCGTGAACCTGCCAGATATTGGAGAACCTAGTCTCCAAAAGATACATGTATCGTCGTACATGCTCGTTCTCCTCCCTGATACGACGACGTACCACCTCCTCGGGGGCTGGCTCCCTGTGCACCGCTCCTGGACCTCGTGGACGCCACCAAAGAAGCTCCGGGTCGATGATGATACCCGGATTCCTCACCAAGGTACGAGTACCGACAGGTAGCACCTCCCAATGCCAACCCGGCGGAGCCCAGACTCGGACATCCCCGACGGAGTCCAGTAGGCTCGGACGAGGTGGACGTGGCATAACTAAATAATAGCAATAAACAATCATAAAACATAAACAGAAACTAAATCACTAAGTATTGCCCTAATAACACTAACCCTAAACCTAACACTAACTAAACTAAACCAAATTAACTAAGTATTCTAACTAACCCTAGATAAGTACTAATAACACTAACACTAACACTAACACACTAACTAAAACACTAATACTAATACTACTAATAACACTAACAGTAACACTAACACACTAACTAAAATACTAATACTACTTACTAACACTAACCAAATACTAATACTACTGATTTACAAACACTAACACTACCACTAACCAAAATTAACTAATAACACTAACTAACCAAAATACTAATAATATTAACACTAACACTAACACTAACTAATTAAAATACTAATACTTCTAACTAACACTAACCAAAATCCTAATCCTAATACTACTATTAACCAAAATCCTAATACTACTAACCAAAATCCTAATACTACTAACCAAAATCCTAATCCTAATCCTAATACTAGTATTAACCAAAATCCTAATACTACTAACCAAAATCCTAACACTACTACTAACTAATAACCAAAATCCTAACACTACCCTAACTAATAACCCTAGCTAGCTAATTAACCCTAACTAATAACCAAAATTAACACTAACACTAACCGTACCTGAGGCGGAGACGACGGCGAGGCGGGGCGGGGTAGAGACGACGCGGGCGGAGACGTACGACGGCGAGGCGGCGGCTCTTGGGGCGAGGCGGCGTGGCGCTCGGCACGGGACGGGCACTACTAGGAAAACGGCTATAGGTAATCAACACATCCGTGGCTCACATGGTTGAAGTGCCCCACGGCTAAAACAGGCGTGGCTCACCTGTGGGCAGTGCCCTACTAATAACTAGAACAACTGTGGCGCACATGACTATAGTGCGCCACAGATGTCTGTGGGCCAGGGCCCTGTTGGCCGCACGCCAAACATCTGTAGCGCACTATAATCATGTGCGCCACGGTTGTTAGGGTCATCTGTGGCGCACATGGGGCTGGTGCGCTACGCCTAAGCGCATGCCCCCCTCTGCTCTGAAACGGCCACAAACTTCTGTGGCGCACTCGGCCTAGTGCGCCACAGGGAGTAGGAGCATCTGTGGCGCACATGGCATAGTGCGCCACAAATGTTTGTACTCCCTGTGGCGCACTAGGGCCGTGTGCGCCACGGATGTGTCGATTTCTTTAGGACAACACTTTATGTGCACATGTGTGACCACATCCACCACCCCACACTTCACTTTCCCCTTCTTCTTCCTCCTTAGATCTAGTCGGGATCTTCTCCTTCCCACCTCAATTTCTCCACACATTCACCATTTTTAGCATGTAAAACTTGCTTTGGATGTTACATAAGTAATAGAGGAGGTCTCCGGTCTCTCATCTATCCTTCTCCGGTCGACGCGCGCACCTCTCCTTTCCATCTTTCTCGCGATCGGTCTCTCATCTCGGTAACCATGTAAGGATGTGTTCATGTGTATATGGATGATGTGCTCATATGTATGTAGATGATCGATGCTCATGATGTGTGTATGTGGAGAGAGGATTGATGGTCATATGTGTGTGTATATGGAGAGTATCGATGATGCTCATGCATGTGTGTATGGAGAGGATAATGATATGTTCATGTGTGTATGGATCGGTCTCTCTCTCTTGTGTTTGTATGTGAACAAGTTGCCATTTGTTTTGCCAAAATGTTGATTCATTTCCATTTTTGCAAGACTTTGGCATTTCGCAAAGGTCCTAATTTTAGGATAGGTCATGCCGAAATTTTCTATCGACCATTGCATGCATGCATTCATTATATGGTTCTAATAGACTTCAAAATTGTACCGTGTACATCGTGCAGGCAAAAATGGTCCGCATAATGAGCGAAGGCATTGTGGCTAGATTTTTGAAATGTGCGACGGCCGACATGATACGAAATAACAAGACAAATATAAGATGTCCGTGCAGAAGATGCAAACTCAACTGGGTGATCGACCCAGATTCCGGGAATCTGCAGGCGCACCTGCTCCGCCATGGTTTCATGGATGGATACACTCGTTGGATAAGCGATGACGTAGATGATGGAGACGGTGAAGAAGGTGGCCAACATGACGATGATCATCATCACGGCGAGAACGGGCAAGATGATGAAGAGTCTCCTGGAGATGGTGAAGGTGCGGAAGCAGACCGGGATGATGATGATCTAGATGCCGGAGGAGCAGACGACGATGGAACAACGTCAGGCTGGGTGCAGGACCCTTATGTGCAAGAGCTGCTTCTCAAGCAGACGAGTAACGCCAGGGCTGCCGCTAGAGAGAAAGCCAAGCTTGCGCAACTTGAGAAAGACGCGGTTACTCCATTGTATGAAGGATGCAGGCCCGATGATACCCGGTTGAATGTAATGCTCAAGGCTATGGAGATGAAGGCAAAGCACAAATTGAGCGACGCAAGCTTCGACGATATGATGGCATTCTGGCACGATCATCTCCCGGAGGGGAACACATGTCCAACTAGTATCGAGGATGCCAAGAAAATCGTCTATCCTCTCGATCTACCGCACGTTAGATATCATGTATGCATCAACGATTGCATCATTTATCGGGGCGAGGACGCGGAGAAAACCACATGTCCGGTGTGCGGCGTGAGTCGATACAAGAAAGGGAAGAAAGCACCTCGAAAAGTGGTATGGTACTTTCCTATCACTCCTCGTCTGCAGCGCTATTTCACGGACCCTAAGGAAGCGAAGCTCATGCGATGGCATGCGGAAAGGAAGAAGCCAGGAGATGATGATGACCCCGAAAAGGATGAGCTGCTGACGCACCCTTCAGATGCTAGCCAGTGGAAAGCATTAGACCTTGAATTCCCATAATTCGGTGGAGATTCGAGGAACATCAGGCTTGGTGCGAGAACCGATGGACTCAATCCGTTCGGTAGCCAGAGCAGCACGCACAGCACTTGGCCCGTGTTTGTATGGATGTACAACCTCCCTCCATGGTTGTGCATGAAGAAGAAGTACATACAAATGAGTATGCTAATTCAAGGGCCGAAACAACCTGGTACCGACATCAATCTGTATCCCCCGCGCTCGCATTCTTCTGACACGGAAAAGATCATATTCACCTTGTCGCAGGGACCGATGCAAAACCTGGTGACCTATCAGGCGTATGATATCAACGGCTACACATTCTACACGAAGGAAAAGGACAACAAGTGTGATTATCAGAACTCAGGCGTAACGTCGGAATTCTACACCGATGACAACGTGAAGGAAAGATTCTACGGAAGAATCGAGGAGATCTGGGAGCTCGACTACTGTGGAGAAAAGGTGCCGATGTTCCGTGTCAGATGGGCAAAGAGCGTCGAAAGAGAAGACCGGTATTTCACAACCATGGTTATACCCGAAGCAGCCAAATCCAAGGCCGCCGGTGCAAACGTGGCCGCGAAAAATGAACCGTGGGTACTGGCTACCAAAGTGGACCAATGTTTTTTCATTACCGACCCGACAAAGCCTAGCCGTGTTGTCGTGAGGAGAGGAAAAAGAAACATCATCGGAATGGATGGAGTCGCCAACGAGCAAGACTTCGACTAGTACGGCGATCCAAAGATTGAAGATGACGACGACTACGATGCAGCAACATACATCACAAGAAGAAAAAGGACAACCCTACCCAAAAAAGGTAGCCCGTTCGAAAGAAGAAACATTAAAGTGCCGGGGCTAAATTATTCAACCGCGACAAAGAAGGGAAAAAAGATTGTAAAACGCTAGCTCAAAAAATATTGTAAAACGCGTGGTCGAAAAAAATTGTAAAGTGCGGGTGGTCGAGTAGGGCCGTGCCCGATTCATATTATTATGGACAAATTATTATAAAATTTAGTTATACTTTGAATCATATTATTTGTACCATTTTTATGACATATATTATCACTTTTGGGCATTTTTGGAACATTTAAAAGTATTTATAAAATAAAAACAAAACAAAATATGGCATATATTACCACTTTTGGGCATTTTTGGAACATTTAAAAGTATTTTTAAAATAAAAATAAAAAAGGGGGGCACCAGGATTCGAACCTGGGTGCTTAGAACTTTAGAATAGAGTAGTGGGCAGAACCAGTGGGATAGGGTAGTGAATCTGTTAGATAGTGGGACGACTCTTTTCTTATACAGTTGCTAGAGGAGATAGGCGTAGCGCACTCTGGCATAGTGCGCTACGGATATCCGTAGCGCACTATGCCAGAGTGCGCTACGCCTATCTTTGTCTTATCCACGTGCACGCAGGCACACACGTCCCTCATCCCCATTCAACCGCGCCCACCCATCTCCTGCCAGCCGCCGTCGACACTTTCGATCCGCCGCCTCGCCAGCCCTGCCAGCCGACGCCACTCGAGGAGGAGACCGTGGAGGAGCAGGCCCGTGCCGCTGCCAATCCGCCGCCACCGCATCCCAGGAGGAGGAGGTCGCAGTCGCCACGCCAAGAGGAGGGGGTCGCGCTCATTTCATGGAGGAGGAGGTCGCAGTCGCCGCGCAGTCCGTGAAGGATAAGGCCCTCATCGTCCGCGTGCTCGTCGTCGTCCTTGTCTCGGAGGTGAGAATCACCCTCTCCCCTCTCCCCCTCTCTCCCCTCTCGTTGCATCCATTCACTTAGGGGATTCAGAGTAGGATTCAAAGTAAGGGTTCAAAGTTAGGGTTCAAAGCCCATCATGTACTGATAAATACATTTTTATTTTTGTTCTTGTAGTATTCTGAGCATACCTGAGGTGGAATCCTCCCCAATTCGCATGAGTAGTTTGATGCCAAACTAAAGTTTTTGTGTTCTTTTGGTGTGCTGTATGATGTAAAGGATTCCATCTTGCGATTCATTGGAGTCATCTTAGTCTGAATAAGATCAGTAGCCACCTGGGGACTTGAGTGTTAGAGAGTTGTTTCATCTTGGACAACTAGGGTTTTGTTTTGGGATTTATGGTTTTGTGGGATTGTTGGGTTAGTTGCTGCAGGTACGTTGCAGTGTCTCTGATAAGAGATTGGAAGGTACATTGACACTTTTTATGTAAAAGTAGTGGGGATTTGTATCAAACTACATGATTTTTGCGTTTTCTTTCTGGTTATTTGTGTCATATTTACATAATCCTGAGTGCATATTTGAGCCGGTATGAGGGCAAGGTTGTTATGCCCTTGAATTAATTTCTATAGTACTTTGTAGCATGTCAATGTTCCAGATAAGTTCTGCATTTTTTGGCAATCAGCACTCTTTGTATCAACAGATGCCTTATTTAAATCTGAACTTTGTTTGTAAATTTTCTTGGGAATAATGTCTTCTATGATCTAATGTTCAGAGTTTATTCATTTTTCTGAAGTGCAAAGACTAGTTGAAATTGGGCTGATTTTGCTTAATTTTATCTACCATGCAAATCATTGTTTTAAGGATGGAGCAGTTTCAAGATGTGTCAATGTTTAGTGAATTTCTCTTTCTGAAGTAGAATAGAAGCACTAAAACATTAAAATCTATAGTTGGGTTTTTGTTATTTTGTTAGACGTCAGATCCTATTGCATGTTGTCTTTGCATTTGCAAGTTGTAATATAATATGACTTCCTTTTGGACATAAGATAATATGACTTGCTTTTGGACATTCGAGTTGCCATTTGAATTACCTGCTAGCTTATTGAACCTTACATGAGCACAAGTAGATGAAAACTCTGTTAAGTGTGGTCTTTTTTAATTTGCTGCATCATTCTGTTCTAATGACTTGGAATTATTCTGCTGCTAATAAAACCCATCATTCTGTTAAATTTCATGGATCAACATTGCTGTAAATAATCACACAACACTGGAGGCAGAGGAAGTGTCATGGTGTGGTCAAGCAGGCTCATATGCTAGCTGCTTATCAATCATACTAATGTTGTGCACTCTGTCGAAAGTTGGTGTTTTGTAAAAAAAATGCATATTGGGAAGTTAGTACTTCTAAACCAGCTTCCAGAAAAAAAAAAGCATATTGGGCAGTCAGTACTTAAGATATGTTTGATGAAACCACTGATGGCGGCGAGGGCACAGGGAGTGGTAGCAACCCTCCTAAGAAGAAGAAGAAGAAGCCGAAGGACCGGCGCCCGAACACGGTCGGCACGGTCAGGGAGGAAATTACCGAAGTGAGCCCATCAGGGGTTCCTTTGGAGCCCGCCCTTGTCGTCAAAGGGTACGGTGGGCAAGTGGCGGCGATCACCCGGACAACCATCTCGATCAACACCGATAATCTCCAGCATAAAGATAATGGCCACTTGCGCACACTCCTCTTCGAGAAGCTGCACGCAAGATACAAGTTCCCCGCTAAGTATCAGAACACAAATTATCATGGGAACGAAGTAAACAAATCCGCCCTCACAAAGATGAGCACCACCCTGGCCAGCTGGAGAACCCGGATAAAGAAGAAGATCTATAAAGAAGGAAAAAGTCTCGAGGAGATCCAGAAGATTGACCCGCAGATCACCGAAGATCAGTTCCGGGAGTTCAAGGAGAGGTGTGAATCCGAAAGAGCCCTGGCCAATAGTAATCGGGGAAAGGTGCTGCAGGCGATGAATATAGGTCATCACCATCTCGGATCTGGTGGATACAGAACCGCGGAGGCCAAATGGAATAAGGAGGACGAAGAGTATAGATCCAAGGGGATAGAAAACCCCTTTGCCAAATTCGAACCCGGGAAGGTTCGAAACTTCATCAGGGCCCGTTACCATGTGGACCCAAAAACCAAACAACTCACCGTGGATCCTGCGGTGAAGGAATTCGAGGAAATTGTGGTAAGTATAATCTAATTAACAGTGTTGGTGACTCCCCCTGCCATCACCGTGGCGCCGGAGTACATGTTGGTGCCCCCTGCCATCGTCGCGGCGGCACCGGAGCTCCAAGCACCCGTCGGTAGGGAGAATACACCGGCGGCCAGCACCGCGCCATCAAGCAGCCCTTCCGTCTCTTGCACGCTCGTCGCCGTATGCGGTGCGTTGACATTAGCCGATCTCGACGCCATCACGGTAAACAAATTGCTTTAATTACCGCCTTTCATGCCATCTATTACTCTTATGGCATCTCGTTCTGACGATGCCGTACATGTTTTCCGCAAACGGATGTTCCTTGCACTCTCTTATGCTACGTGAACAACGGGCTGAGGGATGTTGCCAAGGGTACCATCGTTCAACCCTTGCAGCGCACGTTCCACTCAAAGCCGATGCCAGATAGCGTGCACAGGGTTAAAATTAGTCGGGTGCTAAGGGGCTGCGACGACCTGGAACCTCCCATTCAACCCCCAGGAGCGGATGAAGAAGAGCCGTCTGTCCTCAGAAGTTGCTTCGGCTTATTCTTGCTATGGCCAAAGAGCATGATCCGTTTGGGGACGGCGGGGGCCATCACGCCATAGACAACAGCACCGCCTGTCGGGCCAGTGATAAGCGGTGGCAAGGCCCCCTTACCGCCCTCGCCGTCACCTCCACGCGGTGGGTCGGATGATCATGTTGATGATATGCACATGGCGCAGGATCCGGCCGAGGACGACGAAGACTGGAATGATCACTTCTTCAGCACTCAGTTTGGCAACGAAGAAGACCTAGCTGGTGGCCCCACAGAGAAAGCCACTATCACCAAGCGTCTGTTTGGTTCTCAGGAGACGCCTCCAGCTTGCGCCTTTACAGAGCCAGCTGATACAACCAATCGGCCCTTTATTCTAAGCCCTGACACACTACATAGGGCGGCCAGTGCTCAGATTGCGGTGCCTGCCCGCTCTCCAAAAGGAAAAAAGGGCAGGAAAAGAAAATCTAGCAGCTCGAGCCAGCCGGTGGCGTCAACAACTGTGAATCCGATCAGGTTTCGGGACGGGCCACCAAGACCCGAGGGTATTATGTGGAGGATTCATGTGGCGGGTGAGCCCATGCTACCTAAGAATTTGCGGAAGCTCGCCAGTTCGGAACTGCAGAGTGTGCATGACGGCGTGCTGACGATAGAGAGACGCCTTCTATCGGAGAAAGATCCCTCGCACCCGGTATTCGTGGTTAAGGTGCCACCAGGCTTGGGCTTCGTCGACACTGCCCCCGCGGATCTGTTCTTCCTGCGGTTCGAGGACATCTTCAATATGTTCCACCTATACCCGCTGCACTATACCATGGTCCGTCTCTTTTCTCTCAGCCTGGCCACGCAGATCATTAGAGAGAACACACCGGGCATCGCTATAGTGGACCCCTACTACATGCGTGACGGCTGCTTGGGTTCCCCCGCCGAACGACGTATCGTGGCCTCGTACCTAAAAAGAATCCTCGTGGCGAACAAGACAAAGGAATACATTCTCGTGCCTTACTTTCCCGAGTAAGTCGTTATTCACTCGCCACCGTCGATTGGCTTTATTAGATCATCATCATTCTTTTTCCAACACATTCCATTTGAATTTTTTGCGCAGAGATGAACACTGCACGCTCATCTCCTTATCGCCGAAGCATTCCCACGCCACGTATTTTGACTCGGGGAGTCTAGAAAAGAAGAAAAACTACGACAAGATCAAGGAAATTCTGGATGATGCTCTCACTGGCTTTGCCTCGACGGAAGGCACCAGCTTCGTGCGTAAGAAGGTCAAGTTCGGCAGGCACGTCTTCAACCACGTAACGGAGTTCCCCTGCGTGAAGCAGCCGGAAAACAGTAAGAAGGAAGCCTACTACGCACTCCATCACATGAGGGCGTTCCTACTTGACCAGCAGAATTCTACGCTGCCAGATCATCTCAAACAGTGGGCCGAAGCAAAGGCCAAGATCAATGATTCGGATATTAGACAAGAGATGTATCGCATCCAGCAGCAGTTTGGGGCAATCATCTTTCGTGATGTCATGACTTCGGGGGGGATCTTCTATGGAGGAAATATCCCGAATAACCGTGACATAGAAGATCGCCTAGAGATGCAGGGTGACTATAGGAAGTTCATGACGAGACAAGGCGTCCTCCCGTTCCCTAAGCCGAGCCAGAAGGCTTGATGTTGGCCTAGTTGTAGTTACAAACTATAGATGACCTTTGTGTGTGTGTGTGGACGACAAGTGAACTTATTTTGCTTATTATTTTTATATATCAATCAATGCTTGGTTTTTTTGCTTACTCTTTGGTCCTTTGCTCAATTTGGTCCTTCTTTTTTTCCTTACTCTTTTTTCGAGAATAATGCCGATGATTGAAAGTCGTGGCACACTATATATGTGAATGTGCTACGATGGGACTGTGAGCCTTGTGATATGCACAAGTCCAGGTCTTGTGCATCCTACTTGGCTCACCGTTCCATCGTAGCATATTCCTGTGTCCAACGACCTATGTATATATATGAGGCATTCTTTTCGAGTTATTTTTGTCTTTTTCGAGAATATGCCGATGATTGAAATGTCGTGGCACAATATATATGTGAATGTGCTATGACGGGATAGTTAGCCTTGTGATATGCACAAGTCCAGGAATTGTGCATCCTACTTGGCTAACCGTTCCGTCATAGCACATTCCTATGTCCAATGACCTAGCTAGTTATATATGAGGCATTCTTTTCGAGCTACTTTGGTCTTTTTCGAGAATAATGCCGATGATTGAAATGTCGTGGCACACTATATATGTGAATGTGCTACGATGGGATTGTACGCCTTGTGCTATGCACAAGTCTAGGTGTTGTGCATCCTACTTCACGTACGGTTCCATCGTAGCATATTCCTGTGTCCAACGACCTATGTATATATATGAGGCATGCTTTTTGAGTTACTTTGGTCTTTTTCGAGAATAATGCCGATGATTGAAATGTCGTGGCACACTATATAGGAGTACTTTCTGTAAGTGTATCTTCATATGCGACTTTAATTATATATGTTTTTTCAATAGTCGGTTAATTATTATTGTCAACTTATAGATGACGTGGTACGTCGTGTACAAGGGACGGGTTCCCGGAGTCTACGATGATTGGGAAGACTACCGGAGACAGGTGTACCGTTTCAGCGGCAATAGCTACAAAGGGTACAACACTATGGCGGAGGCGGAAGCTAGATACACGCGCTATCTAGCGGGAGTTAGGACAAGGAACCGGATGAAGACCTACACCTTCGTCGCGGCAGTGATCATGCTTATCTTCTTTGGTTATTTATCCCGCGTTTGTGTCTAGCTAGCTAGTTTAGATGTCTAGGCGAGCTTCCGAGCTCTAACTTGTTCGATCGACACATGTATTAGCATGTCACCAACTACTACTTTGTAACATGATCGAAACAATGTAACTTAGACTATGTATTCATGTATGAGACTTATCTATATGTATTTGTTTCAATCTTGTTTTTCATATTGAGTATTTATATATATAATTGTATATCTTGTATCTGTGTGTGTATATCTGCTGTAATATTGTATATAATCTGTATTGCATATAATCTGGCTCGGAAATTTAAAAAAAAAACAAAAAATACATCTGTGGCGCACATGGTCTACCTTCTGTGGCGCACTACACCTAAAGCGCACTATGGAAGTTTAGTGGTGCACTAGGTAGTGCGCCACAGAAGATCCCAGGGGTAGCGCACCATCCCAAACTTCTGTGGCGCACTAGGAGGTGCGCTACGCCTATCTCTACACAACCATGGCGCACTAGGCAGTGCGCCACGGCTGAGAGATAGCCGTAGCGCAAGGCCCGTGGCGTACTGCTAGTGCGCCACAGATGAGCATTTCGGGTGCGCCACTAACAACCTGTTTCCTAGTAGTGGGGGCGGCGCGGAGACGCGGCGCAGGACGGAGACGGGCGCGGGCGGCGGTGCAGCGGCTGCGCGGGGCTCCTTCTCACGGGCGCGGACGGCGGTGCGGCGGACGGCGTGGGCGTGGGGCAGGGAAAACGGCGATCTCCGGGTCGTGCCACGACCCGGGGCGGGGGTGGGGTATTTATACCACCACCCCTTTAGCCCCGGGTTGTAGTACGAACTGGGGCTAAAGGTCCCCCTTTAGCCCCGGTTCGTATTACAACCCGGGGCTAAAGGTGTTTTCGGCCCGCCGCACTTCCCGCGCGCCGCAATCCTTTAGCCCCGGTTTGTAATACAAACCGGGGCTAAAGGTCACCCTTTAGCCCCGGTTTGTATCTAAAGGTTATTTTTGGCGCCAAAACCAAAAATGGTTTATAGTTTTCAGAAAATTATGTATTATATATCAAAATTTTCAGAAAAAGAAGATCTATAATTTAAATCTATTATCATACTTTATTATACAACTTAAATGAAATTATCTGTTATTTAAGAAGTATTATATTTAGTAGAAATGTTTACAAAAAATAATAAAAATATAGTTTATTATTTAAAAATGGAAAAATAGATATAATATACCAAAATATTCACAAAAATATAGTAGAAATGTTCTCCCGCCATTTCCCCCGCTTCCCGCCATGTTCTCCCGCCATTACCCCCGCTTCTCGCCATGTTCTCCCGCCATTTCCCCTTCTTCCCGTCATGTTCTCCCGCCATTTCCCCTGCTTCCCGCCATGTTTCTCCCGCCATTTCCCCCGCTTCTCGCCATGTTCTCCCGCCATTTCCCCCGCTTTCCGCCATGTTCTCCCGCCATTTCCCCCGCTTCCCGCCATGTTTCTCCCGCCATTTCCCCCGCTTCCCGCCATGTCCCTCTATATCTAGGCCGACCGCCATTTCCATCGACACATCCACACCTTCTCTCTCACAACAATGGACACCGCTTACTGGGCTTTTCTGACGCTCGAGGAGACCGAGGCGCTGTGCGCCTCCAGCTACCCATGCCCGCCAGGGTACCGGCTGCCCGTTGGCTGGATGCTGAGCGCTGGAGGGGTTCCTGTTCCTCCTATGTCTCAAGGTTCGGCCCACCAGGCAGCCATCACGAACCACTTCTACCTCGAGCTCACGCCGGAGCAGCGGATGGATCCCCATTGGGATCCCGACAACCTCGACACCTGGAATGCCTTCTTCGCAAACCGGCAGGAAAGGGAGCTCGCTAGGTACGTGGGTAACGGCCCGCCCCCAGTGAACCACAACGAGGATGGTCGCCGCCTGTGGTGGGCAAACCGTACTATCGCCGGTGTGATGCACTACATCACCATGGGAGACCATCCTCGCCTGAGGTACCCGCACTTTCACTAGCAGCATAGTCACAAGAATGGTGGTGGTGGTGAAGGCCTAGGGCGTACCGGGGTCGTCATCCGGGAGCCCCCTCCCCCGCGCGTCGTGAATCCGAGGCTGGAGGATCCATCCACGTGCTACGAGGAAGGGCTGAGGATCCATCTGCGTGCTACGAGCGACGACGATGACGATGACGATTCCGAAGACGACCCAGAAGCTATGTACTACAGGGCTAGATATGATTATGACTAATTTTTACGTTTTAATATTAATAAATGTCTGGCCACAACAAGTTGCAATACTACCTATTGAGATCGAGATAGTTCATATCCATATACATATAAGAAGATCATTAAAAATAAAGGTTTAATAATATTGTACATCACCAACATCCACACATGTTAGGGTTTTCTTCTAATCCGTAACCATGGAGCATCTTCCTTACTTAACGGGATGCTTGGGTCATCCTTCACAGCGAAGGGCGGAATTTCATGAAACTTATCATAATCGTCTGACATGTCTGTCTTATCCTCCACCCCCACGATGTTTATTTTTCCTGAAAGAACTATGTGGCGCTTTGGCTCATCGGATGTTGTATTCTTTTGCTTATCTTTCCTTTTTCTCGGTTTGGTAGACATGTCCTTCACATAAAAAACCTGAGCGACATCATTGGCTAGGACAAATGGTTCATCTCTATACGCAAGGTTGTTGAGATCCACTGTTGTCATTCCGTATTTCTTGTCTACCTCAACCCCGCCTCCTGTCAGCTTGACCCATTTGCACCGAAACAAAGGAACCTTAAAAAAAGGTCCATAGTCAAGTTCCCATATCTCCTCTATGTAACCATAATATGTATCATTTTGCCCATTCTCGTCTGTTGCATCAAATCGGACACCACTGTTTTGATTGGTGCTCTTTTTTTCTTGAGCGATCGTGTAAAATGTATTCCCATTTATCTCGTACCCTTGGAAAGTCAATATAGTCGAAGATGGTGACCTGGCCAACAAGTACAACTGCTCTCCAACATTTATGTCATTCATGAGATGTGTCTGCAACCAACCGCCAAAAGTCCTCATATGTTCATCTCTAATCCAGGAGCCAGGCTTCCCTGGGTTGTTGGAGTGTACAATATTCTTGTGTTCCTTGATATACGGAGCCACCAAGGTGGAACTTTGCAGAACTGTGTAGTGTGCTTTAGTGAGAGAATGTCCGTCCATACATATCCTTGCTTTCTTTCCTAGCGTGCCTTTTCCACTAATTCTACCCTCATGCCGTGATTCAGGAACACCGATGGGCTTAAGGTCAGGAATAAAGTCAACACAAAACTCAATGACCTCCTCTGTTCCATATCCCTTTGAGATGCTTCCTTCTGGCCTAGCACGGTTATGAACATATTTCTTTAACACTCCCATGAACCTCTCAAAGGGGAACATATTGTGTAGAAATACAGGACCAAGAATGTTAATCTCATCGACTAGGTGAACTAGGAGGTGAGTCATAATATTGAAGAAGGATGGTGGGAACACCAACTCGAAGCTGACAAGACATTGGGCCACATCTTTCTATAACCTTAGTAGACTATCTAGACTGATTACCTTCTGAGAAATTGCATTGAGAAACGCACATAGCTTCATAATGGGTACTCGAACATTTTCCGGCAGGAGTCCCCTCAATGCAATCGGAAGCAGCTGGGTCATAAGCACGTGGTAGTCATGAGACTTTAGGTTTTGAAATTTTTTCTCTGCCATATTTATTATTCCCTTTATGTTCGACAAGAAACCATATGGGACCTTGATACTGTAAAGGACTTCAAAAAAGATTTCCTTCTCTTCTTTGGTAAGAGAGTAGCAAGCAATACCTTCAAACAGCTCTAGATGCATGTCGTCTCGGTCTTTTATAAGTTGTTGGTCCTGCCGTGCTTCAGGTGTATCTTTGCTCTTCCCATACACGCCCAAGAAGCCTAGAAGCATCACACAAAGATTCTTCGTCAGGTGCATCACGTCAATTGCAGAGCGGACCTCTAGGACTTTCCAATAGGGTAGCTCCCAAAATATAGATTTGTTTTTCCACATGGGTGCGTCTCCGACATCGTCCTTCGGAACATATTGTCTACCAGGACCCTTTCCAAAGATTACTTTTAAATCCTTCACCATGTCAAATACATCATCACCAGTACGGTGGATAGGCTTACACCAGCTGTCTGCCTCACCATTGAAATGCTTACCTTTCTTTCTTAGGATGTGCGATGGCGGAAGAAAACAATGATTCCTCGGGTACACATTCTTCTTACATTTATCCAAATATATACTTTCAGTATCGTTTAAATAGTGTGTGCATGCATTGTATCCCTTGTTTGTCTGTCCTGAAATGTTACTAAGAGCAGGCCAATCATTGATTGTTATGAACAACAATGCTCGTAGGTCAAATTCCTCCTGCTTGTTCTCATCCCACACACGTACACCTTGTCCGTGCCACAACCGTAAGAGTTCTTCAACTAATGGCCTTAGGTACACATCAATGTTGTTGCTGGTTTGCTTCGGGCCTTGGATGAGCACAGGCATCATAATAAACTTCTGCTTCATGCACAACCAAGGAGGAAGGTTATAGATACATAGCACATGGCAGGTGCTATGACTGCAGCTCTGCTCCCCAAAAGGATTCATGCCATCTGTACTTAGACCAAAGCATAAGTTCCTCGCATCACCTGCAAAGCCCGGAAACTCTCTCTCGATTTTTCTCCACTACGACCCATCAGCGGGGTGTCTCAACATCTCGTCCTTCTTACGGTCTTCCATGTGCCATCGCAACAACTTGGCATGCTCTTTGTTCCTGAATAAACGTTTCAACTGTGGTATTATAGGAGCATACCACGTCACCTTGGCAGGAACCCTCTTCATGCGACGCTCGCCCTCAACATCACCAGGGTCGTCTCGTCTTATCTTATACCGCAATGCAGTGCATACTGGGCATGCATCCAAATTTTCGTACTCGTCACGGTAGAGGATGCAGTCATTAATGCATGCATGTATCTTCTGCACCTCTAATCCTAGAGGGCAGACAACCTTCTTTGCTTCGTAGGTACTGGCGGGCAGTTCGTTATCCTTTGGAAGCAACTTCTTCATTATTCTCAGCAACTTTTCAAATCCTTTGTTAGTCACACCGTTCTCTGCCTTCCATTGCAGCAATTCCAGTGTGCTACCCAGTTTTTTGTGCCCATCTTCACAATTTGGGTACAACAATTTTTTGTGATCCTCTAACATCTTCTTGAACTTTAACCTCTCCCTTTCAGTTATGCATTCTTCTTGGGCATCAGCAATGGCCCGACTAAGATCATCATCGGGAAGATCTGATGCCTGTTCTTCATCTTTTTCTTCATCAATGTCTTCCATTGTAGTACCATCGTATTCAGGGTAGTCGTTGTCATTCTCTTCTTCTTCGTTGTCTTCCATCATAACCCTTCTTTCTTCGTGCTTGGTCCAACAATTATAACCGGTCATGAAACCGGACCGAAACAGGTGGCTGTGAAGGACTCTTGAGGAAGAGTATTCTTTATGATTCCGACAGACACCACATGGACAAGACATAAAACCATTCCGCTTGTTTGCCTCGGCCACAAGAAGAAAAGAATGCATGCCTTTAATGATCTCGTTTGAGAGTCGGTCAGCGTACATCCATTGCCGGCTCATCTGCAATATATAATTAATTAAGTACATCAAACATAATCATAATTAATTAGTACTAATCTAAAACCAGCAACCGGGACTAAAGATATGATGAACCTTTAGTCCCGGTTGGAGGCACCAACCGGGACTAAATGTGGATGTGGAGACAACATGTCGACACTATGTCCTCAGTGGGTAGCACTAAGCCAGTAAATTAAATGCCGACACTTTTTGGGTGGGTGGCAGCACTATGCCAGCGTGAGTGTGTCGACATTATGTCATCAGTGCCCGACACTATGTTGTGCTGCTTAATCTATAAATAGGTATGCATTCTTGTGAAGGACTGCAAGATGCTGTGCGAGACCAGGGACACCACTACGGCGGAGCTTCTCGAAGATGTCTTAGGACCTCGTCCTCAGACATCTTCGAGGAGCTCGCCGTAGAGGCACTCTCTAATATGTGAAATTAGTTAGCTCCACCAGCATACTGATTTAGCTAGAGAAGATATAAATCGAAAGATGGTGTGGGAGAGCAGGGACACCACTACGGCAGAGCTTCTCGAAGATGTCTTAGGATCCCGTCCTCAGACATCTTCGAGGAGCTCGCCATAGAGGCACTCCCTAATATGTGAATTGTGATGTCTTCTTATCCAGCTTTTATGAATTAACCCTATCTTTGTTACAATTTTTTCAGTTTGTTGAATGCAGGTAGACGAAGAAGGATATTTTGCCCAGCTAGCTAGTTAGAATGATGAACTCACGCATGTGTCTGCTTCTAAAATCAAATTTCGAGACTATGTGCCAAAACAAGATATATATAGATAGAATCCACATATTGTGATATTTACCTTAGAGTTCCTTACATTAATACAAGATAGATAGAATCTAAACATCGATCTCATGCTAGCATTGCAAAAATTACTACCAAACTAAATCCACAAATCCATCTATAAGGTAGAGCATGAAATGAGCTAATATAGCAATGAGAGTTCAAAGGATGAAGTTGCTCACCTTTTAGAACCTTTGGATAGATGGGGCACCACAAAATATAGACAAATCTTGAGGAAAAAAAGGGCATGAACTCGATCTTGAAGCAAGAAAGAGAGAGAGAGGAGAGCCACCAGCTTGAATGGTGGCTCGGGCAGGGGAAGAAGATATAGCCAGACTTTTAGCCCCGGTTCGTGTCTAGAACCGGGGCTAAAGGTCCACCTTTAGCTCCGGGTCGTATAACAAACCGGGACTAAAGGGTCTGGCGCCCGACCTGGCCTGCCTGAAACCCTTTAGCCCCGGGTTGTTACACGACCCAGGGCTAAAGGTCCCGTTCGAACCGGGGCTAGTGTCTGCCACCCCCCTGGGGTCAGTTCTAGCCGTTGGACCGGGGCATTAGTCTCGGTTTGTAGCAAAACCGGGGCTAATACCCCTAGACCAAAGGTCTGTTTTCTGCTAGTGAGAGTTTTCCGTTTGACGCCATCTTCGACCTGAAACGTGACCATCTTCAAAAATAGTTTTGAGACAGATTTCTAGAAAAATCCCAATTTGACTCCAACAAGGTTTCCACTTGTATTCTTGGTAATTCCTACACATCAAAGTGTAAAGCAAGAACATTGTGCACTTTTGCAACTATTAGTAGGTTAGTACAAATAAATCATAAACTTTATACAAAAAGGAGTGTCAAAAGCATATTATTAGCATTAAACCATCAAAAATTATAGATACGTTATGGATATAAGCCGTGCCTGCAGGCACGATGAGATATGCCTTGACAGACACGTCGAGTGCCCACACCCGAACACTAGAATACGAACTTTGTAAGACCTCCACGGCTAGAGTCGAATTACGCCAGCATTATTACAAATTCGAGTCTGGGAACTCGAATTTGAGTAGATAGCGTTGTTTTGCGCTATGGCAGTTAATTGATCCCGATCAATCGGATGAATCAGGCAGGTGTATCGACAATCCCTGTGACACAAAATACCCGAACTAACTTCGTATGATCTTGTATCCCATGCACTCAAAAGACTTATAGTCCCTACCCGAATCTGCGATTCGGCTAGACACTCTGGGGATACTAACGTGGGTATACCTTACAGGTACCTAAGATTATCCTGTATGGTTTGGCCCAAGAAGGAGCTCACGGTATAATCGAAGCCCAGCAAAGATTTGGGTGGCCCATTGGAGTTCGACTTCTTGGAGGACACGACAAAGTGTAGATAGATACTTAAAGGGGAAACCCTAACTTGTAACCGACTCGACCTGGTACCCCGAGACCTTGCTTCTCTATATAAAGGCTAGGAGGGGGCGGTGAGGAGGACCGATACACACATCCCACATACACCTCGCCAGATTGCATCTCCGCACCCTTGTAACTTTCGACTCCCCCATAATCAAGAACAGATAAGCAGGAGATGGGTCCTCTACATGGCCTGAACCTAGGTAAAACCTCGTGTCACATGTGTGCTTGTTTGCTAGCCGATTGATGCCTCTAGCGCTCCTACTTCCTCTGAACCCAAGTCCATAACAATGGGCATTGATGAGTCTAACCCTTGTCACACTGACTACTGAAGCTATACTAATGATATTACCTTCCTCTTCTTGTTCATACTCATAATCATCCAAATATTAAATAGCCGGCTTATGGTCAAATTTAGAGAAGTGAAAGTCCATTTTCTCTTCACCAAACTTGGGAGATACAGTTTGTCTCTTGCAATCAATGTTTGCTCCTGTGGTGTTTAAGAAGTTTCTTCCGAAAATAATTGGACAATAAACATCAGTAGGCATATCGATAAGCACAAAATCAATGGATGATAATACCCTAGGTGGATCAACCTCCTCAATGTCCCTGGATGCCTCCTCCTGTTCCTCTTTTCTTTAGAGAATCTATAAATCAAATGCTTGCAAAAGTAAAGTCCAACGGATCATTCTTAGCTTAACGTTAGTCCTTTCAAGAATCTCTTTTAAGCCAACACGATCAGTATGCACTCTTACCCTAGAGTCAATAATATAAGATCTAAACTCGTCACAGGAGAAAACCACAACGAAAAATTCTTTTTCTATAGGGTAATTATTTTGGGTGCCATTTAAGGTGCGACTAGCATGATGAATGATATTAAGGTCATCATCATCATAGTGGCAATGAATTCCTCCCACATACTCATGGCTAGCCTCACAGAATAGATCAAAAGGTTTCTTCCAATTAGGTGGTTTTATAACGAGATCTTTAAGAAGGGCTTGTTTTAATATATTGAAAGCGGTGATAGTTTTCATCAAAATTAAAAACAACATCCTTTAGAAGAAAGTTAGTTAAAGGTCTCACAGTCTTTGATAAGTTCTTAGTGAATCTTCTATAAAATCCAGCATGGCCTAATAAACTCCTTATACCTTTTACATCTCGAGGAGGGGGAAGCCTTTCTATTGCTTCAATCTTTGCTTTATCAACTTATATATCCTTACTTGAGATTTTATGACCAAGCACTATACCTTCCTGAATCATAAAATGAAAATTTTCCTAATTCAAGACTAGGTTAGTGTCTTCACATCTCTGCAAAACTCTATGAAGGTTATGGACACAATGATTAAAGGAAGTCATCCATAAATACTTCCATAATACTTTCAACAAAATCGACAAATATAGAAGTCATACATCTTTCGAAGGTGGCATGGTCGTTGCAAAGACCAAAAGGCATACGGCAATAGGCGTATGGACCTTAAGGGCAAATAAAGGTTGTTTTAAGTTGGTCATCAGGATGAACAACTATTTGAGAAAAGCCAGAATAACCGTCTAAGTAGCAAAAGTGAGAATGCATAACAAGCCTTTCTAAAGTTTGATCTATAAACAACAAAGGATAATGATCCTTTCAAGTTTATTTATTAAGTTTTCTATAGTCAATACACATCCTTTGAACAACAATGGTTCTAGTAAGTATCATCTCATTGTGTTCATTTTCAACAACAGTAAATCCACCTTTCTTAGGGACACCATGAACAGGACTTACCCATTCACTTTCCTCCACATGAAAGATGATCCCTGCATCTAATAAACATATTAGTTCCTTCCTTAACTCTTCTTTCATGTGAGGTTTAAGTCGCCTCTGAAAGTATACAAATGGCTGGGCTCCATCTTCCAAAAATATTTTATGGGTGGTTATCGAGGGACTGATCCCTTTCCAGTCACTCATCAAACACCCAAGAGCATTCGGATGCATCCGGAGAACCATCATTAAATTTTCCTCCTTTTTTCTGCAAGGTTAGAACTTACAATAACATGAAAATTATTAGTTTCATCAAGATATCTATATTTTAACTCCTTGGGTAAAAGAGTAGGAGGAGGAGGTGCCTCATATCCTTTTCTTATAGGTCCTTCATATTTTCGATTCATCTCGGGATCCACCTCAAGTGTGGAGTCAAGATAATCGTCCATTTCCATTTTTTCTACCTCTTGAAAATTGTTGTTGTTATTGACTAACTCCTTGCTAAATCATCATCAGGCGTCTCAATGACTATTCTAGCTAGACTAATGATATTACCTTCCTCTTCTTGTTCATACTCATAATCGTCCAAATCTTCGATAGCCGGCTTATGGTCAAATTCAGAGAAGTGAAAGTCCATTTTCTCTTCACCAAACTTGAGAGATAAAGTTTGTCTCTTGCAATCTATGTTTGCTCCTATGGTGTTTAAGAAGGTTCTTCCAAAAATAGTTTGACAATAAACATCAGTAGGCATATCGATAAGCACAAAATCAATGGGATATTTATATGGTCCAACATAGATTGGAACATCTCTAATTATTCCCATAGGAACTCTGAGCATCTTATCTGAAAGCATTATAGTCATGTTAGTATCCTCTAATTAAGCTCGGGTTACTTCATTTCGGATTTTCAAATAAAAATTAAAGGGGATTACGTTAACAGCTGTTCCAATGTATTAGAGGCCATAATAAGACTTCCACCGAAAGTACAAGGAAGAATAGGTTTACCAACTTCTTTATCCTTTACCTTTCCTTCAACGAACTATGAAGCTTCGGTGTCTAGCTCTATCACGTTACAATGTGCAAACATGGTTAAAATATCGTCCTTCGTTGGTTCCCAGTCGCCTGTATACTTACTTCATCAGTTTTTCTTATTTGTGCCTCCTCTTCTAGCATCTTGAGGAAAAACCTCTCTTATTCATGTTGATCTTTGAGCTCCTGTGCCATCATATTTTATCTTGTCGTCCTTGTAAAAGGAAGGGGTTCAACATATGGGGGTATCTCCCCTAATGGCTCAACATGATCTGCGACTATTGGATCATCTTCTTTAGCTAGCTCTGGCGAATGAGTATATTGAAGCCAATCTTTCTTAGGGGCTTCAATATTTTCTTTAAAAGACTGAAGGATTTGCAGAATAATATCATCATCAAGTTGAAGTTCATTGATAGTTTCTTTCACTTTACTGGATTCTTTATAAGCATTGAGACAATCATATTCAATTTCTATACCTCCTTCGCCGCCTAAATCAAATCTCCATGTTTCTCTATTATGGTGAATTTGTTCTAAAAGTCCCTAAGCTTTAGTTATAGTTAGATCCATAAAAGAGCCTCCATATTTTGTGTCAAGCTCATGTTTAATTTCTTGATTAAGTCCCCCATAGAAAATATGTAAAACATACCATTCAGGTAAATCATGATGCAGACATTTATTAAGTAGGGACTTATACCTTTTGAAGGCCCTTACCAAGCCTTCACCTAGGAAAGAATTGAAATACGAATTCTCCTTTGAGTTATTCCCAGATATCTATTTTATCTATAGGGCGAATTCTATACCAAGCTAAATCAGTGTTGGTTAGAGATTGGCTAAACAATTTAAGTTTCAGTTCATCATCAGAATAGCCCCTCAATTTAAGTGTCCAACATAACTCGGTAAAATGCATTAAATAAGTTTAAGGATCCTCATCAGGATCATCTCCTACAAATTTTTTCTCTTTAATAATAGCGATAAAGTGAGGGTTAACCTTGTATTCTGGTTCGCTCCCACTCTATTCAACTTCCCGAGGTGTTTAGTTGAATCGAGCTGATTCATCAGTCCAAGTGTAGTCATGGTGCTTAACTGAAACTAGTAAACAACTTTAGTAAAACAATTAGTAGAATAAGCAACTAAGAACAAAGACAAAAAAGCTTAGCTCCCCGGCAACTGTGCCAAAAAATAGCTTGATGGCTGCAATTGCACAGATCAATTGTAGCTAGTTTCGACATAAGAGTATCGTACCCACAAAGAGCTATTTGGTTAAGGTCTTTATGCCCCTTGTCACTTTCCACCAAAGGATACTTACAAGCTGCCTTTGATCTCAAGTAAAGGGTGTTTGAAAGGTATTTGGTTGAGTTCAGAAAAGTATTTAAAACAAGTAAAAGAAACAAAGTAACAAGGTTGTGTGAATAGGTGGTTGAACTCAATAGGGCTAAAATGTTCTCAGGGGTGTAGAATACACCACTAGCATGATATTATTATTCATAATTAAGATAACAAACTTCTTGTGTCATGATATGTGTGGAGAGAGCTCCATAATAAGATGTTCGCTACAAGGCTCATTGGAAGCCACTTTGTTGAACCAAGAATGAGGTCACCTCTAAATAACCACTGCGATGTCTGAGATCAATCACCCATATAGACCACCACAATTAAGGGACTCCTTGTGGATATCGTAATTAGCTTAGGAAGTCTCTGTTTATCCTCCTTTGACCGTGTAGGTTGCTAGGCGGCGCCAATTGTCACGAAGCTCTCTGGGCACACTTCCAAACACGTCCAAAGGATTTCTCCCTCACCTTAGTCCCGAAGGAATATGATATGTGGCTGACTACACATACCATCTAATGAGAGAGATCAAACACAAATCATAAATCTATCATAGAGCGGCGAGTCATATGGACACAAGAATAGATCATCTTTATTGCAACTTCATAATAGTGCTAGGGTTTCTCCATCTCCCCAAGAACGAGGGAAAACTACTCACACATGGAATCAATAAATGACATCATCATAATCAAATGGATGGGTAAAAGTACGGGGATAAATCTAGTGCAAACACAATTGAATCTGGAATTACAACAAGTTCTAATAGATGGGAGATGGGTAGTAATGGTGATGGAGATGGAGCGGTTGATGATGAAGGGGATGATGCGATCTCCTCCAATTATCCGTGAAGCAGCAGGGATTTTTCCTCTCCAAGTTCCTCCTTTAGACCCATTTCTGGTGTGGTTTTTCGTGGTTCTAGGTTGTTGTGTATGTTAGATCTCTCCACCGTCTTCGCCAGGAGAAATCATTTGACGAGGCGGACGCGCTGCCACGTCGTACGGGCGGATGGTACGGGAGGGCTCGGCCCGTACCACTGGTCGTTATCCAGGCAGATTCTTTCACCATGTTTGGTACCCTCCTAGGTGCAAAGGTAAATCAATAAAAATGACTATTATCACTTAAAAATATCATATTGTAACATAATATGATAGTTCCAATTGATATGTTCATAAGAGACTTAGTCATTCAGGATCCTGTTGAAACAAGGACAAAAAGGTGCACACAAACACATTGAAACCAAAATCCCTATTCTATTTCTAGAAAAACAAAAGGTAAATATGCTTCAATTTTGGACGCATCATGTAACTAATTATGATAATAAAATGATCCATTATTCTCGATGTCAACACAATTGCAACTATCGTCATACAAGAATCCGGATGATCCTTGACATTTTTTTCATGACGGTACCTAAAAACGTCACGAATCCATGATGGTCTAGTTTTTCGTCGGGAGGGGCTCGAAGGGCCTCCGGCCTAGTCATTCATGACGTTTCTGAATTTCGTCACAGTGAAATTGTTGCGAATTTCGTCCCCAGCCCTGAAGCCCAATTAGACAATTCTTCTCGCATATAATTGTCATGTATATCATCGCACCGCATGTTTGAATCATTTTTCCCATGATCGTGTCATCTGTGAACTAACCCCACCTTTCAGCGCAGTATGCATGGTAGCACTTCACGGAATCTGGGGTGGTTTTTAGGACGGTCCCACATGTCAGTCTATTTGATCTAAACTTGCATGAAGTGCATGGCTAGTTCACACGCTAGTTCCGAAAAAAGCACGTTGATCCAAACTTGCAGTGGCAGTTTCGCTTCATCTCCATCGTCTCTTATCCTCTTCTTCTTCTTGTCTCTCCTTGTTCTTCTTTCTTTCTCGATCAATAGGAACCATTCCCACGTAAGCCATGGCCAGCAGCCGGATGAAGAGGAACTGGTCCGATCTCCCGGCCGACCCACTTTGCAAGATCGTCGAATACTTGCTGGAGAAACAGGAGTACGTCGACACCTATGCTGCTTGTCGAGAAGTATGCACCGATTGGCGCCGCACTTTAAAAGAGTCTGAATCCCATCTTAACAACTAGATCATGATAGATCACACACTTCCAGACGTCGGCGACTTCACCTTCCTCAACCTTGTCACTGGTTGTTGCTTCACGACGAATCTAATGGACGTCCATCGCAGGTTCACATTCACATCCGATATATATATAACATTCATTTATTTGTATTTCCCATTGTAAACATCTTAGTGCTAATTGTCCTCTTCTTCCAAAGATTCTACTTCGTCGGTGTTTCTCGTGGTGTCATTGTGCTTGCTAAGAGGGTGGAGCCATACAAGATTTGGCTTATGAACCCAATCACTCATAAGTACAACACTAAGTTTCAAGCACAGATACCATCTCATATTCTGCTATCTGTCGTCATGACGAAATCCCCAATGATGGTGTTCGTTTGCACAAATTATCCCAAGATTATTGCATGGGCTAATGAGAGTACCACAACAGGGCAATTCAATGAATCATTTGGAGAAGGAATGTATTCACCACCACCCGATGTGCTTCTGGTCTACATGATGACATTCCAAGGGGAAGTATATGCATTACTTGAGAGTGGAGACATCATGTCGATCAACATCCAGTTAGAGCAGCACGCGAGCACTGTCACGATGGCAAAAATAATTTCAGCCCCAGTCTTTGAACAGATACACGGAACCTACAAATTTTACCTAGTGGAGTCACATGGTGATCTGCTTCTTGTGTTGAACAGGGATTTCACCAAAGGTCAACCGGTGTTGTACCGGGTGGATACGGAGAACCGCTCTCTCGAGGCCGTTAGTAACATTCGAAGTTGTGCCCTCTTTGTTGATTTCCATCGGTCTGTCTCCATCGACACCAGGTTGCACCCCACAGTAAAACCTGGTTGTATATACTACACGGATTATATCATACTGTTCAATCATGATGATCAAGCCTGGGAAGAGGAACCAACAATGATTTTTCATGGCTTAGGTCATCATCAGCTGGAACATACGATGGGGCCTTACCCTCTGGACGAGATACTGGTAGCACACTGCAGACGGAGAGAGTTCTCTGAATATGTGATGAAGCACTTGGGAGCCGCCGCCAATGAAATATATAGGGTAGAATGAATCCTATATTCATCCTAGGTTATTTGCTAGCATTTTCAGGTCTATTTGAAGTAGAAAATTGTATTGTGTTTATATTAGTTCAGCAGTATGCGTATTACCTTTGAGATAAAATTGTAATGTATTTAATTTTAGTACTTTTAGAATTCAAAGTATTTGTTTTTAGTAGCTTATTTCAGAATTCTCTATGTTAGCTTTCAGAATTATGTGAAGTACTATATTTCAGCTTTTACTCATAGCACTCAAGTTGTAATTACTAATTCAAAAAATCTAACCGAGATTAGAATCTCATGGAAAGATCTCGAACTCGCGACGAGGGGCCCTCTCGCGAGCAACCCAAATGACCGGA